>JAVUNC010000025.1:3220000-13220000 GCA_032173965.1 Sitta carolinensis | reverse complement strand
ATTTTCTGCTTTCAAAGAAAGGAAAAAAAGGGAAGAATACGAGTCATGAATTCATGATTTCTAACAAATCATGGTATATTGTATAGTGACAAGGTTTTAATTAGTAAAGGGTATGCTTTGCTTTCCATGATGGTTTAGATGTTGATGTTGATGAACAAAAGTAGAAACTAGCATCTTTGATGCCAGCTGGTTAATTTTGTGCTCCTCTTGAAGCAATCTTGTAATAAATAATGGTCAGTAGGGAGCAGAATTTCAATCAAATGAGAATTATTTGGTAATGAGTTTTTTAATTGTTTTTTTGTAGTAGAGAAATGCTGTCACATCACTAGAACTTGTATTCCTTTCGATATAAATTACAAGTGAATCCCAGTCCCCCTTTAAATATCTGGTGTAAAGGTAATGAATTATTGTCTCTTTAAAGTTGTTTCTCCCTGATAAGCTAGTTGCAGCCGTTGTTGCACTGTCAGAGGAGGGCTCTGGAGAGCAGGAGTCCTGCTCACAGCAGCAGGCTGTGCCACGTCACCCTGCTAGTGCCTTGGCCTGAGGACAGCCTGAGAATGAGCAAGTCAGCTGAGTCACAAATCCCTTTCCTTTTTTCTTGGTCTCTCTGCTGTGTGCTTGGTACTCATGACATGAACCCTTGTTCCCTGGAAACACATTCAGGAGAGCAGTCCATTCCATGCAACCTACTGAGCAAAAATTAGATTTTAGGATTTTGGCTAGAGCTGCATGAATGATCTAATGATGATAAGATGGTTCCTTGAACCATCGAGATCCAACACCTCTAGGCCACAGATTTCTGTAATTCAAAATATGTTTTATGACAAAATGTAGGACAAAGTGGATTTGGGTTAGTTTTTCCTATAAATTTATGTTTGCAACCCATAAGGTGTCATTTTTCCATATTTATGCAGCATACAGAAAATATCTTTGCCTTTCTTGCTGGATTATTAATAGCCCCTTCTAAATGAAAGTGGTTTTCTTATTCCATTTTTACTTATAGTTATTAATGTTTGGTGGTTAATCCATCAATGATATTGGATTTAGCAGCCTGGCATTATATATTATACCATGTTATCTCAGTGTCTAAGACAAGGTTCTTCTAAAACATTATTTCAACTTCCTTGCTTGGGAAAATAGTAATGTGTATAAATGCAAGCAATGAGAGTTTGCAGCCTAAGAGATTCTTTCAGAGCCTCATTGTAATTTGGTGGGAGAGAGCATGAACTCTGAATGTATTTTGCCATCAGTAGCCGATAAGAAATTTGCAAATTTTCCTTTTGGAACTAATATGACTGTGCCCAACATTCCTGCTTTAAGTAGGAGTTCTGCTTTGAAAGTGCATTTTTGCTCCAAATTACAATGCTCGTGTCAATGCATCCTAGATTTTTTTTCCCTCCATTTGATGTGTTTATATTCTTTTGTAGATTCAGCTTTGTCTGTGGATTCATTTGTACAGAAGCTTCAAGACTTCGGTGTCAGAATTTATTTGCATGTCTGTTTATTCATTGTCAAACTGTAGCATAAAGCTCAGCTTTCTTCTGTGCAGGGAACTCTTGCTCATGGAGTCATTGATCTATAAATACACTGCTAACATATTGGACAATGGTTTTGAATGGCTTAGTGTTTTTTAGATAACTTATTTGAAATATTTACACCGAATTGTCGTATGCAAAGGGAACCCAACAAGGATTCATCAAGTCTGGTAATTTGCACACCATAAAATGGGTGATTACAATGATGGGACAGCTTGAAAGAGTGAAAGCTTCCAATCCATGAATGCAAAGTATTTAGCTTTTTCCCTGAAAAGTTGTCTGATCTAGTCAAAGCAGTAATTTTTAGCAGTCATATACGGTGAAGAATTACATAAGGATGAAATTCTCTTGAAAAATTTCTTGGTTCTGTCAAGTAAACACACTTCCATCAGCATTACACATTCAAAACATCCCATTTTGTTTACATTATTTAACAGTCATGAATATTTTTTTCAAGGTTCATCTCTCTGGTTTTGTATTTAAATTCCCATAAAACCTACAGCAGCTCCCCAGAGGATTAATGAAGTATGACATTTTCTCCCTTGCCTGTACCTCAGCCTACAAAAAACAAATGTTTTTGACCATTATTTACCACATTGTGGTGCAAGGATGACAACAGGCATTAGTCTCTTCTACAATGTCTTTGAAGTACACAAAAACCCTTGAAAAAATCTAGTTCTGTTTGTTGAACCATAAACAGTTCATTTAGGGATTTCTTCAATTTTTCTTGGAAGATTTTGTGTGGTCAAGAATCAGTTCAGTTTAATTTTATAGTTTCTCTGTTAAACAACATATAGTTCAAAATTTTGCTTTCAAAAAAGTATTGAAAGACTTTTTACTGAGGAGACAAAAAAGCCACTGCCCCTGCACATATTTATATTTTATCTATTTTGTCAGTATTGCCTTCATTTTCAGATTATTATTAATTACAGGAACATGCTCAAGACTAGACATGAAAGACCTGCTAGAGGTAGCAAGAGCAGCTGGAAAAGGGCCAGGTTCCCTTTCCCTTGAACAGCAGAGCACAGTGCTGGCCCCAGGGCTGGTCTGTTGGAGAGGAAGGGAAAAGCCAAGAAAGAGTGGTCAGGTGCAATGTTTAGGAATTTTGAGGACCTGTGTTGGACATTAGGAAGGAACTTTTTAACAGTTGTTCCACTCCATTATCTAAGAAGACTGGAAAATACTTTTTTCTCAAAAGGGCACAAATTGTGTTTTGACACATCTTCATCCCTCCAACAAAACAATTTTTGTAAGAGTTCCTGTTCCTTGCCCTAGAACTCTGGGAGAGATCACCATTGCTCCACCACCATTATATTCTAGGAGAGGAGGAGCTGCTTTTTTAAGATAGTTACAGAGCAGCCAGGTGCAAGTTCTGTGTCACAGTCTCTAGCTATATACTGGATTTGGCAATGCAGCAAATATTCCTTGTGTGGTGTTTCTTTTTAAAAAGTTAAATTAAAAAGACAAACAAGACTGCATTATATCAGTAGAAGGTAGAGCCAAAAGAAATACTCCATTTTCTGCTCAATTTGCTAAAGTACTAGTTTCTAACACTACTGCAGTACTCAAGGGAAGATATTACAAACAATATTCAGCTGAAGTGTACAGTAGGTTATTGCAGTAGTTTAAGAAAGATGAACTCTGCTTGATTTCAAGGATTTCTCCATTTTCTTTCTATCTCACTTAATGTAGACTTCTCAGCATTATCATCATAAAAAAGGTCTGTGGGGACTAGGAATGAAGCCTGACAGATTTAAAATGAAAGGAGAACCTTGATAGGATTTTGTGGCTACAGAAGAATTTAATAAATAGCAGAATGATGATTCACTGATGTAGGTGAAAGTTATTGAATTATAAGATTAACTAGAAGAATTCCCAAAGAAAGGATCCAGATTCTGCTAGTAGACTGTGATGCTGCTGTTATTTCTGCTCCTACTTCATGACTTCATTCGCACCCAAACATGAATGTTTTTTCCCCCAGTTTAAAAATTTCAAATTCAGGAGTGTAAGATTTTTTAAACATCTGTGTTTCAAAATATCTTCCATTCTGTCATCTTGACTCTTGATTGGAAGTCTGAAAAAACTTTTGAATACTCAAGATATCAAATTTCCGTGGTTATAAGTTTGCTTTGCTAAAGAATTTAATTCAATAGTGTAGTGCTATGCTGTACTCCTTTTATGCTAGAAGGCTGCTGTATTTACCCTGCAGTTTCTTCGGTCCCTGGGAGGGAGAGACAGCAGAGAGAACCTGAGGCTTCTGCTCCTGTGGGGTTGCTAGACATGCAGCAAAGTATCTTCCTTGTCAGAGGCAATGAGCTGTGCTTACCACACCACTCTGGAAGAAAAAGAGAACTGTGAGGAGAGCTCATCCAAATACCAGCGGCTTGACAGCAGCTGCTGAGCTAATGGGGCTCTTCTCACATAGGAGAAGCTTTGCATCTCGAGGTTATACACTGTTTAGGATGTCCAGGTAGAAATCCCTCCCGGGGATGCCTCAGTGACACAGTGCTAGGGAGGGATAAAAGCTGCAATGCCAGCAGCTCAAGAGCCAGCCCAGTGTGCCCAGCAGGGCAGAGTGCCAAGGGAGGGTTTGCTGAACATGGTGTAGGAGATGAGCTCTTAGATTTATCACTTTACTTCAGCATTTCAGATTTGAAGTAACACAAGAATCTGCTCTGGGTTAGGAGCTACTAAATACATTTCTCACTGGTACAGGCCAGGAATGTTTTAGTAAGAATATTACTCTTAATGGAGAAAAATGAAAATATGCATATGCCCTAAAAGGTTAAGAACTGGGAATTTATATTAAAATAGAATGACAGGTTATGCAGTGGTTTTACACCCCAAAAGAGCATTTCTATTCAACCCACATTTTGAATACGTTACATATTCGCATTACGGCTTTTGTTGTAGGCATTATGAGCAAATGCTTTGGTAAGAAATCTCTTTTCTTTTCTTGGCCCTGTCATTAAGACACCTGTCCCATGGCAGGAGGCAGCAAGCACTCTCATTAATGGCTATTTTTTCCTGTGAGGGAAAGTATTACTCCAGTTTTTATAGATGGAAGGCCTGGAAGTGCAAGATTAAGAAACTTGTTCAAAGCCTCAGGGGTTCCATACTCCCATTTCTGAGTCTAACCATTTAAATTAAAAACTCTCCCTTGGAAAAAGAGGAAGTTCTTTTGTCATGCAGAGATGAAGGGTATCATATTCCTCTTATGTACTCCACTGTGAATCACAAATAATTCCATTGCAGTGAGTGGAACTGCCTGGGTAACTCTGAGACAATAAAACCAAAACAGCAGGGGATTTTTTAAAAGCATCAAAGAGATTTAGAAGCACGTATCCTTCTGAACCTGAACGTGTCTTGTGTTCTGAAATTACTTTGGTGCTACAGAAGTTGCCATCCCATGACACATTGTCTCTTTCTAGGTGGTCAGTTTGTCTTTCTGGTGATTATTGTTTGATTCCAGGCAAAACACAGAGAGTTAAGGAAGGAGCAAAGCACATTCTTTACTTGCCTATCAAGGTTCCTTTCTATAGAACAAAATAAAAATTTACAGTATTTAGGAGATAAGTTGAAGATGTTTGAAGTATCCTCATCTTGGGAAATGGTTCTACTGTGGCTGTTTCAAAGATGGCAAATTTTCATACATAAAATGTGAGTCTGGATGTCTCCTTGTGTGTGTAAACAGATTTAGATTTTTCTTGTCATCACTTCTAAAAATTTTCCTTTGCTGATGCTCATTTTAGAAGGGATTAGCAACTACCATACTGCTTACCATTCCTCCAGAGGGACAGGTTTCTGACCTTGTTTCCCTTGGCACATATATAAATGTCTGTTAATCTGAACAGCAAAATAAAAATTCCTACTTGAACGATACCATGTACCCAGTTCCCTGTGGAGATACCCCAGGAAAACAAATAGGTACAAAACATTAACTGCATTGTGCCTTGAATTCCTGAAAGGTACTAAAAGGCAGTGTTGTTGAGCAGTGAATAAAAACATAGCAAAGTGGAACAGAATTTCTTGAAATCACATTGTTATGCACTGAAAAAAATTATCTTTAATTGTAGTAATATTTAAATTCCACCAACAGGCAGAAAATAAACTTCTAGTGAATTTTTAGTGGATAATGGGATGCCTGATGATCAGTGTTTTAACTGCCTTTGAGTGTCTGGATGAAAACAAGGTTGTTTAAAGCAACAATTGTGACTTAAAATCCTCCCAAACAAAAACAGAACTGCTGTATTTCTGTACTTGGTTAAAATCATACTTCATGTTTTTGAAAACAGAAAGAATACATATTTCTGAAAATTAACTGCACTGGAATATTAAGTGCTTCTGGCTTTTCCTCAGGAAAAGCATCATCTAAGTTAATTAAAAAATCTCCTTGCTTCCTTGAGAGTCCTACTGTTTAATTAGGGTAATATATGCCAGTTTGTATTGAATTGAAGTTCACCTCAGCTCACCCAGTAGTTTTTCAGTTAATAATGTGTTAGCTGACATCTGGTTTGTGTCCTTTTGTCTCTCCTGTGTGTGCTGGGCGGTGATACACAACCATTCCACCTGGTGCCTTCTAGAGGCTGACCTGGAGCAGAGACTAGACAGAGCAAAAGGATAAAATGGGGATTTATTAAAAGTATTTAATGGGTATTTATTATTTATTACCTGGGCAGCACAAGAGCTCGGCTGGGCCACACTTAAGATGAGCCCTAAAATGGTCACTAAAATGGACGCCTGATTATGAGGTCTTACACTTTTATAAGTTCTGGTCTATTAGTATATTGGTGTTAATTGTCTAATTATAGCTTCAGGTCATGAAGCTCTATTTTCTTTGTTTTTTCTTTCTCACTTCACTGTTGTTTTTGTTCTTGGGCTTGAAAGTTGTATCAGTTGGTTTTGGTACTAAGCAAGAAAAGGAATTGTTTTGTCTATTTACACTGTGAAGAGAGCTTAGTAGCACTTAATATGAAAGTTACAACTACACACTAAAACAGCACAGAATCTAAAATGTATAAAAGCTAAAACTTAAGGCATCACAGTGTTCTGTGGTGTGTCCTGCCAGCAGTCAGGACCGAGGGTGGTGAGCTCGTGGTGGTTGTGGTTTGTCCCTGGCACTGTCCCCTCACAAGTCCTGCAAGGGACTGCAGCACTTTCATACACAGGAGTGGTTTTGTCTCTTTTTGCACTCATTTTAAACACATCCTTCACTAGTGAAAAGGAGAAGGGATTTGTCTTTAGCAATTTCATTTTTACTAATACTCCCAGGGATTTAAAATTACAGATCTTCTCTGTTCTCTTATTCTTCAGCAACTTTCCTGAGAAAAAGAAAAAAATCTGTTGTCTGAAGAGGTTGGGTTTGTACCATATTCATCAACACAGGGTTGTTCTCTTCCTAAGTCCCTCAGATATTCATCTGATTGATCATTAGTTAGGGACTTTTATTCCACATTCAAGCAGAACTACTCAAAGACTCCATTAGTTGACTGAGTCTGTAAATCATCCGAGGCTGGATACATCCATAACTTGGATGGAGAGGTAAAGGGAAGGATTTCCTAATTCTTATTTATATTGTAATAATTCCTTTCTGCAAATCTGCACCTTAAAACATCCACAACATCTACAGCCTTGGTAACAAAGTGATAGTAACCACTCTAGTTAGCTTTCTCTGGAAGCTAGGGTTTGGTATTTGATTGCCTTCCAGTAAGTGATTTAATAAGCTAATTATTTTGTAGAGCAGAAAATTCCCAGAACTGTGCCTGCATAAGCAATTTGGCCAGTATTTCTTCCCATCAGCACTCTGTGCAGTCAAACATTTTCTGAATTGTTGGCAATTTTTCTTCTCTTCTGGGCGGCTTATCTACAAATGAAACATTATTTGGGTAGCTGTCCAGATTTTATGGGCAGGTATGGATACAAACACAGGTAGGCAGCATGTTAGGTGTGGCTCCTTAAAGAGCATCCTGATACTATTCTCTGTATCCCTTTTAAAAAATGTTTAATTTAATTGGACTTGCCACAATGAGGTCAGGCATACCAAAAGAGAGTTTGTGAATTTATTGAGGAGTCCCTAGAGACCTTTCAGTTTTGAACACACCTACTTAGTTTTCTAATATCTAAATAAAGGGGGGTTTAATTTCCTGGGTCAATGAGGAACCTCCTTGCTTAAAACCATTTGAATGGCCATTTATTGCTACAAGGATTTGTCTGGAGGGGGAGGATCTCTGTAAGCACCAACAGGTGCAATCACATATTGGATGGAAAGTAAAGCCAATTTTTCAGCATTGTCAGAGAGAACAGGATTTTTTATGAAGGAGCCAGCACTTTCAATATTAGGTAGGCTGCCTGTCTAAACCTACAGTCACTTGGCACTGAGCCTCTAGTGATACTGTCCAAGTAATTTAGATGGCACATGTGTTCAGATGGCACAGCTCCACCCAGAGTCAGAGTCAGCCAAGAGATCATCCATCTAGGAGCATCAAGTGGTGCTGTAGATAACAGGGTTTCAAGCCAAAAAGGGGTTTCCAAACAGCTGTCTGTTCCTGTACCATACACTGAGAGCTAAAATGCTATGTGATTGATAATCTATTCTTTGCTTGAATTGCTTTTTAAAGCATAGTCACTCTGTAATGTAGATACCTTGACCCTGCAGTGCAGACCTGGTGCTGTGGTGAGTCCAGAGAAAGAATCCGTTTCTGACACCTTTTCATTTTCAGGTAGCTGAGGAAGCAGAATCATCCCAGTCCTTCTGTTCTAGAACAAGTGACATAAAAGAATTCTGCTGAAAACATCACCATTGTTTCCTGTCAAATCAATTAGTGAGAATATGAAATATGGGAGGTAGTTTCAGGAGTTTGAACAGCAAAGCAAAGTCTGAAGCTCTTTTAGGCATCTCTGGTATACAATCAAGATCAACATTTCAGTAGTAAAATTCATATTCACACATCCTCAAGGAAGAAAAGCTTTAATACACAGAGTGAGTTGTCCTTGCTGTGCAACCCAGAGCTCCACAGCTCTTTGTCCTGAATTTGAGGACTTGTCATGTGCCTGATTCTGAGAAGGTGAAAGTTTGCAGAGCTGCCTGAACTTCAATGAAACTGCCAGCATAGATCAGGCAGCACCCTGATGCTTTAACAGACAGTGGGAGAGGAAAATAATTAAACTAGCTGTAAAAAGCACAAGTGGTGGACAGATACACAGATATACAAGAAGATAGAACTGTGTGTGCCAGAAAGATTTCACTTTTTCTTTGAAGAAGACTGCTAGCATCAGGGAAGTTTGATCTGTGATTTCTTTGAAAAAAAAAAAAAATCTGAGATTAAAAGATGGGATCAGAAGCCACAAGAGAAATTTCCAGGATAAATCTGAGCCAAAGGAAAATGTATTATGGGAAGTCTGTTCTCTCTTATGAAGCAACTGATATTGGCCATAACTGGACACCTCCTTGCACAGTTCCTAGGAAATCCATTTCACAAAATATCTGCACAACAGTTTGGGTTCCTTTGCAGTTTTCTCATTTTGGTAGAAAATACAAATACCGTTGCCTCATATAACTCTGAAACAAAGCAGACAATAACTTGAACACAACTGATAAGGATTAAGTGAAGATTAATCATTAACTAAATCTACTGGGATTTCTCTCTAAATCCAGCCTAAATCAATGGACCTGGAACTAGCTAACTGGAAGCTCTAAACACTGAAGTTAGGTAGAGTTTAGGCAGCTGAGTTACGACACTACATGAAGTTTGATCTCATTAGAATATATGCATCATTTCCCATTTTATAATTGATTGGGTTGTAGTAAGGAGTGAGAAAATTATGTATCAGAGTGTTCAAATTCTAAATTGCAGGTGTTTCATGTAGTGCCAGCCAAACCTTCACAGCTCTCCAGTGTTCTGGGCAGCTCTTAGTGGCTCAAAGACAGGCTGAACCATACATAATGTAGTTCTCCTGGCTCATGTAGGTGACAAACTCCTTGAGCAAACAGATTTAATCTCTAATCAAAAGATAAGAATTAGACTGCTCTCCTTTCAGATTTTGGGGTGCTTCATGCAAACAATTTTCATAATTTTCTGTGTCCTCATCTAATTTTTTCATATCAGAAATATTTTAAAAGGTTTAGACTGTCATGGTAATGCAAAAATATATTTTCTTCATTTCTTTCATTTAGTTAAATATTTGGTCAATTTAAAACTCTGCACAAAGTGTCAGGGTGAATAATGGTGGAAAGGAGCAGCAGGGGAAACATTCTTATTTTAAAGAGTTGCAAACTGCAGAGTAGAAATAATATGTTTAAAAGTTTAAAAGATAATAGTATCTCAGAATATCATAATGAGCCTTAGCGTTCTCATCTCAGAAGAGTCAATTTTAAGCAAACTTCTTTTCCACTCACTGCACTTTGATTCACATCATCGTGTGGTCTCAGGGCACATCAACTGGCCTTTTGTCCTGAAGAAATTAAACTGAAGGATGAGGTCCAGGAGCTTATATCATGCTTCCTGCTGCTAATGAGCACTCAGTCCACAAGACAGGCTAAAACTGGTCTGAAATAAAGCTCCTAAAACATTAATAGTGTGGACATTGTGTCTCCCATACCAACCGCTGAATTTTTCAAATCTGTTAGATTGCACCTCTGCAAGAAGTCTGCTCTGAATGAACAGAAATAAAGTAAAAAGTGCTGTGATTTTGACCTTATCCTGTTGAATTAAATGGTAATATTAAGTATTTATTTTAATGAAGTTTGCCTCTATCTACAGAAAATAGGGCTACCCCCATTTTACTGGACACATCCTATCAGCAGTCCCTAGCATGCAGTCTGCATTTTAGGATGTGTCACCTGCTTGCAACAAGGTGAAAAGAGAATTTCCCACCTCCTTTTCCAAGGAGAAGCTACTTATTATTATTCAAAAGCTACTTATTGCATAAAATCTTTAGTATAGGGTCACATAGCCAGCTAATGTGAAACCCAAGAAACATTTTGGCTTAGAGGGTGTTCTTTGCAGCAGAAGACACTTTAATGACTGGTCAAATGTACTACCCATGCACTCCTTGCCCTAGGCCTTCAGACTAATTCAGAAAGCCATTAACCATTCCCTCATAGGGAAGCATATGCCATACAATCCATGCAGTGCATGCAAAATCAGATAAAAAATCCTACTCCACCACTGGAAATGCAAAATAAATAAATAACCTCTTAGTCCTAAAAGAACACTGTATCCTGTGAATGTGAAGCTGCAGCATCAGTAAAGCAAAACTGTATCTCTCTGTTTGGTTCATTTATATATAATTCATTGTGGGAGATGCTCAGTCTTGCTGATGATTTGATCCATTCAGCAAGAATGCACTTTTCACAGTGCCTTACACATTGCCAAGTCACAGAGACTGTCCTTCTTTTTACTTTTCCATGAATTAAAAAATGTATATATTCACATCTTGCTCATGGCTTCAAACCAGTCTTTCCATTCTGAAGGTGCCTGTGAACCTGATCAGGTTTAGTGCTGGCTTTTACCATTGCTATGCAGCTTGGGATTTTGGTGGGCTGAATGAGAAAGTGATGGCACACAGTCCTTCTGTTTAATTTCATAAAGCTGCGCTCACTCTGGCCTCAGCATGTGTCATGAAAAATGTCAACCATATAATCACAGAGTACACATGAACAAAAAGAAGGAAAATTATATTAAAAATTATCCACCACTTAGTACTTTAATTTACCCTCCCAGATCTTGTTTAGTAGAGCATTTTTAAACAATTTTTTGAAGAGTCTTAGCAAAAATAAATGAATAATTTATTTGAGGAGAAATACTTTTTGTTTGAAACTGGTTGCTTATTTGATATAGGACATAAATAGATTCTTCTCCACTTGACATGAAAATTTAGTAAGTGTTTCAGTTATGAATTATCTACAGTAACTATTTATTGAATGAATATTAATTTTTATTATGTATCCAACATTCAAGAATGCTCTACCAGATGTAGTTCCAATTCCCAGTTGATGCAAATTGGCTTTGCTTCACTGAAAACAGAATATCTATATCAGTTTATAACAGCTGAAGGTCTGGCTCCAGAAATGCAGGACAGCATTGAGATTACAGACCTGCTGAGCAGCATGCCACTCCCCATATTAAAATATTCGAAGTATTTAATATTTAAAATGAAAACCAAGCAAAAAAAAAAGCCCCAAAAAAAAAAAAAAAAAAAAAAAAAAAAAAAGAAGCCCAAACAAACAAGAAAAACAATACAGAAAAGGCTTTGGTTTAAGCAGTAAAATCTCAGAGCCTTGTGCCTCTGAGAACTCGATACCATGAAAGCTGAACCCCCAAGGTAAAGAGGTAAAGGGATGGGGAGTGTGTTACAGTAAAGATGGGATCTCCTGCTGCTGTGTCCCAAACACTCCCCTGCTCCTCCAGCTTCCTTTCACTCACCCAGAAGTGGCACACTGCCACTGCCAGAAAAACATGATACATGAATTGGATCAACTTAAAGCCAGTCATAGTTTGTGAATCCAAATATTCAGCTCCAGTATGGATATTGATGTCATACTCTTTTATGCTTTTTTTTTTTTGCTACCCTGTTATTATAGCTGAAAGATAATACTAGTAATAAGTGACTAGTCTACGATCCTCATTTTATAATTTTATCTGTGAGTTGTCAGTTAAAGTGTAATCTGGATCTCTTAATGGAGAGAGATTCTTACTCTACCTGCTCTGTAGTTGCTGCCTTAGAGCTAGAAGGGAAAGCTGAACTAGAAACAATTTTCTAAAGGTTATGGGCCAGAAAAAAAGAAAGTAAAAACTCATATAGACCTTTCTCTGCCACTAAAACAGATTTTTGAACTGGAACAGCTCTGATTGTTTCCCCCCATTTCTTTTCTGATGCTTGTTCTATCTTCGTGGCTCAAAAGGGACTTGTAGGGAGAACCTCAAAAAACTTCAAAACATGTGGCCTACGACTGAAATGACAGCATGGCCTCATCACAATGTTTTGTAGAGACAATTTTGTTGTACTACTGAAAAATTGTGACTTAAATTTAAAAGGGGCAAAGCCCCAGTTACACTGCAGGGCTGTGACAGTCCTGTTCCTTCTGTTTCCTGCCACTAAGTCTAGTCAGTGTATTTAAGTCTAATAGAGGAGAATAAAATAAATAATTTCTTCTGATTTAGATTTTGTGAAGTGCTAGGGCAGCTGGCATATGTCGAAGATGCTGTGGGTGTGAATAGGGAGGCTGCTGCTTTGTGGCACTTAAGTTCTGTCACCCCAGTAACATGACAGGATCACAGACTGTAGGAAGCACAGCTAGGTAATGTCTTGCTGACTGGTGGATTAGTGTGGAAAGGTTGTTTTACATTTCTTTTTACTAATTAAAATTTCAGTCTTCCTTTTTTTCACAAAGATGATGAAAATGAAAGGCCGTTTCTAAGTTCTGAAGACTATATCAGAAGTTTCCAACAGCAAGCCAGACTCCCAGGAGTTTTGTGTATGGCTAATGCTGTTTGTCATCTGAGTGCTTGGCACACTGTAGAGCTAAGTGCCCCTCTTTCTAGTAGAATGGTACTGCACATACAAAATTTTTTTGAAAGCTTAGTAATAAGAAAAAAATGTTTCTCATTTTTCTATAAAACATTTCAAGCATTCAAGGTAATACTAAAGGTAGTAATTTTCCATATGATAGTTCTCCCTGTGTCAGATAATGATTTTTCAGCCTTTGAATTCCTGACTCAAAATTGCTCTATATGTTTTTTATTATTATCAATTTTTTCAAAAAAGCTTTACAAAGGGAAGACAACACGAGCACACTGCTTTTATTGTGTGGGCGTGTGGTTGCCTCTGTGTAACAGACTCCCTAATGTTCTTGGTTATAATGTGGAGCATTTCACGACAGCACTCTGGATTTCCAAACTCCATTTTCAGGCTCAATAATAGCCTTTCATTCAGCCAAAGGATTTATACCTAATTATAGATCTGTGTGCTTTTTGTTCTCTAGTCTGGTTGGAAAGTATCTTGGGCATCTCGGCCTGGGCGTTCAGGGAGAAGAACCAGTGTATGTCAAGGTGGTTTTGAAAGTTTTTGATTTTTCTAAGAGTACAGCTATAAATTTTAAACAATGTATTCTATAGGCTTACTAAGTGTAGTGATATTGCCATGACACTAGTATTGGAATAACATTTTTTTTTGTAAATTGCTGATAACTACTTTGTATCTTCAGTAGGATTTTGCAAGATTAGATGGGAAAAAGGAACAGAGAATTTTTTTGGTTGTTTTTTTACCCCATAATCTGTCTGTCTCTCTTAAAACTGAATTTGTTGAATGTAGTCTACATCTTAATATAAGATTTTATTTCTGTGCATTTTATAATAAATCCTTTTTTGGAGGGGTTGCAGTTTTAAGCTACTTTGAAGGGTGCTTTAAACACTCAATAGAATTAAGAAAAACGTTAGGGTAGTACTGAGTTTGAAACTATTAACTTCATTAATCTAATTCTGTTCTGCCTCTGACCTTAAATATGGTGTTGCTACCAACTCATACATGTATTCAGACATGCAGGGGATTTTTTTGCTGTGCAATTTATTTGGAATAGCCAAGGAACAAATCCCACTATGAAACATTAAAAAAAAAGAAAATAAAAAGATGGTACCAGCAATAAAAAGATGAGGCACAAGATAACAGAGACAGAGAAGTGAAGGTATTTGGGAAATTATATAACAGGACTGCAAACAGGAATCACAGCAGATGAGTGTCCTAATTGTTCTCAAGTATTTTTGTAGGTAGACATTAAAACAAGCACAGGTTTCACTGTGGAGGATGTGAAACTGGAGGAAGAAATTCTATGCAGCTATTTATAGGGAGCTTTTCTGAGCTGGAAGTGCATTGAGGTAGAAAGCAATAATACAGTTAGATCTTTGGGGCTGACATTATCACACTGGGCTGATAAGGATGAGAATCAATATTTTGTGTTGGTGAATGACAGATGGTATGTAAAGAGACAATAGTCTGTGAAAGGGCTTGCAAAGATGACAGCTTTTGCTTAAATATGTAAAGAAAAGAAAAGATGGAGGAGGCAGAGGGACATAAGTAAAGTTACTGGTTAGGTAGATGATCTCTGCAATAGCAATCAGAGTGCAAGAAAAGAGGAGATTTTATTAACCAGAACACAAGCCAGCAGAGTTCTCATCAAATGGTTCCAGATGTGTGTATGAATAGGAAAAACACTTCAAAGCATCACAAAGAAACAAAAGAGGTAAAAATGAGCACCAAGATACACATGTAAATATAGTTCTCTTTCCCATGGAAGTCAGAAGATACAGTAGGGAGAAAAAGTAAAGAGTTCTAATTTAAACGTATTTCTAGTATGGCTACAAATCTCTGAGAGGACTGGTGATACATGAAAAATTTAGTGTGAATAGAAAAGGGAAGTGTGTAGTAGAGAAGGAGGCCTCTTTTCAAGTTAAATATACATCTACAGATTGAATCACCCCAAAATATATTATACAAAGAGAAGGAAATAAAGAACAGAATCCTTAGAACTGTTACACCCAAAAACAGCAAAAAGGGTCAAAAAAGTTGCTTAAGCTGAAGGAGCAACTTGTGCTTTTCTAAAGAGCATGGAGAGGACAGAGTTATGGAAACAAAGAAATGACAGCAGATTAGAGAAGAGTGAGCAAAATCTAAAGCCCAAATACAACAAAGGGAACGAAAATGGAAAGAGGGAGGAGAATGAGTATGGCAGCAGTGAGGAAGACTATGGTAAATATGTTTAATGAAGGCTTAGAAGAGGACAATATATGAGAAATTCTTCGGTTTAATAGGGGAAGAGAAAGGAGTTGTATGATGGTGAAAGTGAGGGGAAATCACAGTGCATTTATTATAATGAGAGAAGGTTGAATGAACAGCTTTTCTATGGGAGAAAATCTTAACTAAGCATTGCAGTATTACTGCTGATAGCAGTCCAGCAAATGTGCAAGAAATAAAATAGAAGCACTAGTAATTGACAGTATATTTTTGCCCCACATAGAGAGCAGGATTAAGATGTGATTTTCTGCATGATGACATAAAGAGATAAAATACATTAATCTTCTTTGCTGCTTATGGTAATATGACTGTGTCATGCTTTGTGTATTGCCACACTAATACTGATGCCAAGCACTTAATTCATATGTCAATATATTTAGATCTAGTTTCACTTATGTCCATCACATACTTTATTTTACATTATTGATGTTTATCTAAGAGACTCAAACCACCTGACCCCACTTAGGAATGACCAAAATAAGGCAGCTAGACATGGAAAAGTGATAGCAGTAAGTATGTATAAATCAACTACCAGTAGAAATATATAA
This sequence comes from Sitta carolinensis, assembly GCA_032173965.1. Taxonomy (NCBI): domain Eukaryota; kingdom Metazoa; phylum Chordata; class Aves; order Passeriformes; family Sittidae; genus Sitta; species Sitta carolinensis. The sequence continues at coordinate 13,204,129 of JAVUNC010000025.1, read as the reverse complement.
CACAGAAGAAAAATGAAAAGGAATATTTGATTGCAATATGAAATAGCAAATTTTCATTAAGAGGCTGATCATGGCTGAAATCTCACTAAAAAAAGGTTTAGGAGACCATTATTTTGCAATTTGCACATCCAAAAAACAAGAACAAATAACCCCAAAAAAATTCAAGGTTCACAGCAAGGATGATGACTTGGATAATCTCTTTACAATCAGTTTCTGAGTTCTGATTGATGCTGAGGATTATTTCTTTCATGTGAACCTGAGAGCATTTTTACTTTCTTGGCTTTTTTCCCCTGTTTTAATTGTGTGGGATGAGATCCTCAGGAAGCATGGGCACAGGATTGACAAGAATGAGTCTTCAATTTCAGGTCTTCTGTCCCTGAAAAGAATTGATTCAGGGCAATAGGTTGGCTTCTGTGCAAGACAGTTAGCTTAGCAGGGGTGACGTTGCCTATAAGTGATGTGTATTAACCTGTCAAAGTGGATCAGGAGTCTATGCCACAGAAAAGTGAAAGGTTATAAAAGCACAGACAGTTCTGTGCCTCTGAGCATTTTCCTCAGTGGAAACAGAGATGATGTGTTTTAGGACCTTACTGAGGCAGAGTAAGTCCTTGCACTTTCATCACAGGTGAATCATTCAGCTTTAAAGGAAGGGATGCAAGAGCAAATGCCATTGCTGAAAGCATTTCTTCTCAAATATCTGTATGCCTTTCTGCATGTCACGTACTTAATACAAATTAACTGAGTTAGTACCTCCCACAAATACTCTGCTCATTTTTACAGAGCTGAACAGAAGGCCAGGAGCCTCAGTCCTTCAGTGATTTCTCATTGTAAGGGCAAACATGCAGGTCTGAGCAACAGCACCCTAACCTGAGGCTGTGCCATGGCCATGCCTGCACAGCAGCTCAGCAGCTCTCAGTGAAGGAACCTGAATCAGGCCTTTGATTAATGCACAAAGATAAACCCACCACTAACCTTAGTCAGGCTCAACTATTGCTAGTAATAAAGAGATATATTTCAGAATTTCTGTGAATTGCACACTTGCTTTCTCATGCTTTTTTCTAAAATGTTCCATGTAACTCACTTCTGAGTAGGAGGTCTCCCATGAAGATTTAAGGGGTATTTAAGTGGTACAAAGACCTTCTGCTGGACTCTCCATAATTAGCAGATGTCAGTTCATGATTTTTTCAGGGGTTTTTGTAATATATGCTTTTTTGGTGTTGCTGGGCAAACTGTTTTGCCACTGGAATTGTGCTGCCTCCTGTGAGGATAAAACCAAACCAGCCAAACTCGGAAAGGAATTGGATTTGGCTTTAGCATGAGTGACCAAAGGAAAATGCTGTCACTGTGTCTCTAGAGGGAGGAAGTTCAGCACTCCACACTCAGGCTCCCCTCCACCATCTCCCAGGTTCCAATGGCACACACATTGCCACTGTTTGATGGGAGAGACCTTAGTGTTTCTCGAGGACACACTGCTGCATGACCTTGCTGTTTCAAGAACATTTTTCTTTGGGGCTTCTGGGAATCTGTTTTCTTTTTCACTGCTGACCTCTAATGATAGATGAGTCTGGGCTTATGTGACAAATGGTCTCAAGCCTCACGTAGGCTTGTAAACTCTATTTGCTGGGGTTTTCATTACTTTCTTGCAGATCACAGAAAGGATTTTAATATAAATGGATAGGCTTTTATGGTACCATTTGTTTGATACTTATTACCATACGTGATTTCTTTTTCATACCACAGTTAGAGCTGCCTGGGGGTAGAATGAATATAGCTATACATTTTCTGTCCATTTTGATAGTGACACCAGAAAAAGAAGAAAACTGCATACCCATTGTATTCCTTCAGAATGCATGAATGCCATTACGTTCTCTAAGCCATTGATAGTTTCAGATTATTACTATAGTTAACTGAATCATTAATTAGTTTAGAATCAAGGGTTCATATTAGTTCTTTTCTTCTGTGCTTCTTTAATACTTTTAAATCTTAAAATTAAAAACACATCTGATTTATTAACAGATACAAAGTGGGGTTTAAAATTTCAATTGTGGTATGAGTAGAGAAATCTGGCTTAGTGGATTACATGCAGGATGACTAAGAGTGAAGAACTGTGGTGTGATGAGATTCAGATTGCAATGCCACACAGATATTACAGTCAACTAGCACCACATGTTTGAAATGAGCAGCAAGTGGGAATAAGGAATAAGAAGTAGCCAGTGATTTATGTTAGGAAAGATATGTGTGTTTTAATGCTTTGCCATATTAGCAGGATATTCTGATGAAAATACTGAATTACCAGCAATTTTTTGTTATGTGTCCAATAACAGTGAGTTTAACAGGTTTTTACCTAAGCTGTCATCTCCACTTTCTTCTGTTAGATGAGCAATCCAGGAGAAAAATGCTGTTGCTGCTGTTATTTATTCAGATAAGAATGCCAGAGCTTGGCATCTCTGTCCATGGCTGTGGAGTCCTCAGCTGTGAGCTCAGTGTTGTGCAGATCCTCAGCAGTGGCCAGTGTTGTCACAGTGTGAAATGGGGCATGTTTCCTATTTGAACCCCATACTCCCAAATATTTTCCTTCCAGTCCTGTGGCACATTCTCCCCAGATTAAATATTCATAGCTCTATGTATGTGATTTATTTTCACCTGATTGTCTAGTTTGTGTTCACCTGAAGCCTAAACTCCTAAGGTATCCCAGACATTGGGGTTTTTCCCTGCAGTAGTGAATTTATTTTCAGATCAGAACATATAAATCTGTCTCATTCAATCTGTCTCACAAGCTGGTCAAGAGAAACAAAAGAGGGAAGTGTACATATTCCCACCTGTTCACTAAACCTTTGAAATAGTACTTCAAAATACAAAATTTTAAAGGCATTTTTAAGTTATATCCTTAAATGAGTCTAAAGCATTGCAGTTTTCAAAAATCCATGAAGCATTATGTTTTCCCAGTCATGCCCCCTGTGCTGTTTTCTAAAAAGAAGCAATAAAATGAAGAAGCCCCTGTCATTCATCACCAGTGCCATTCATACAGTGGGTGGTCAGCCTTGAGCTGTCTTTTTCCATGTCTTCACATTTACTGAGCTCCCAGAGCTTTGCTCCTCTGCCCAGCCCTCTTTGGTCCTCACTTTTTACAGCTTCTCAAGGGGTGCCTTTCCAAATCCTACTATTTTGAAATATGTGTGGATAGTTTGAAGTGTGGCTAGATGTTTGACTGGACAATGTAACCGTTTTTAGAGGTACCTTTGTAAAAATGCTATTTGTGCTGATCACAGTAGAGATTTCCAAATAAAATAGAGGCCAAACACCAGAAACCAAACTTAGTTATAACAGAGACACTCAAGAAAGGAGCTTGCAGAAAAAAAATAAAATAAAAAAAAAAAAAAAATCCCACAAAGGACTGCTAGAGATGACATGGACCTAAAAAATATAAAACTGCAGCCTGCACTGTCCAGTAATTACAGCACATAAAAAATGTTCCTTTATTGCTTGCTATCCACAAAACACTCTCACAAGGAAATAATGTTTCTTTTCTTTTTCTATATCTTTATCAGTATTGCACCATTTTATCTCTGTAATAGGCTGTTGTACAATACTAAGTGTTTTATTTCTGTGTGTAATACCTAGACAAGCTATATCACATCTTTTCAGATTCCAGCAGTAGAAAAAGTTTAATTTCTTGGCTGCAATGCACTGGGCAAAATAGGTTGTTCTAGATAGAATAATATTGTTCCTATCGAAATGGTGGAATTGGATCAGGGGGAAGCATTAGCTGGAAATAACAATTGAGTCCCTGCTACCCTGCCAAGTGCTACTTTTGCTAAGATATATAGAGATGTCATAATTATTTTAAGATGTTATTGTGATAAAGAGACAAAGAAAACAGTTTTGTACTTAGGTATTTTAAACAACTCAGAAAACACTCAGGGTATTTTAGGTTGATCTAACAGTGCCCCAAAGAGGTTGGATTAAAGAACATAATCGAAATTAAATAGATATGTTACTCAAATATGATGCTTTAAAATAAGTTATGTGGAAGAATATATATTATATATATATATATGTATAATAAGTAAATCTTTTTAATAGGGTCAAATTAAGATTGAAATGCCTTTTTAAGCATTTATGGATACCGTAGGAATTCATTATTTCTCAGTTAATCTGTCAACAACGGCAGTCACTGACCTCACAAGCCTATTTCCATGACAATAGGAATGCAGATTTTCCCACTAAGGCAACTCTAAAAAGGGAGCAGCAGAAGATGACGTGTTTTGTAGCTTGGGAAATTCTTACTCCTCTTTACAGGTTTCAGCTCAGCATATGTAGGAATTTATAGATATGGTTCTGAAACTATAAGGCACACGGTTTTTAAATGAACAAGGTGGTATCTTTAGGGTGAGCTGCAACTCCTGCTAGCAGCACTTCAGTGTTCACAGAGCCATTCAATCTTTAGTAAGAAAACACAGAGTGCCTTCACGAGTTGGTCTTTTAACATACAGGAGATCTACTGAAACCATTTCCATCAGCCTGTTAGGAGAAAAGGTTCTTTGGTGGATGAAAACACCTATTATTCCTTTGAGAAAGAAGACTACAAGAATGCTAATATCCTTCTATCACCCCCTGTACCTCAGAAAGAGAGCAGAGTCAGGAAGGTTGATTCTGGTGGGAAGAAATGAGGAACTCAGTTCATTACCCAGCTGGGAACTTAGAAATGACTTCTGTTATTCTGCATACAATTGGGGAAGATCAAGGAAGAAGATCATTTTAGCACTAATGGACTAGTCTGGGATTTTTTAAGGGTCTCACTAGCATGAAAAAGAAACTGATAAACCAACCAAAGAAAAATCATTTATTTTTCTTATAGTAGGGTGTTGCTTTGTGTAAGTCCACCAGAGAGCCAATCTGAATAGCTAAATAATTATCTCTTGGATAAGGTATCAAGCATTGAAAAGAGAGCTGTATGTTTAAAAGAATGTTTGGAGCAATATGACTAAGATGAAGGAGTATATTTTTTCAGCATTGTGCCTTGGAAAAATCATGGTAAAAAATTATTTTTTTAAACCTTGTGGAACAGTCCAACTTCATTGTTGCTTTTGCAGAGTTTGACATGAAACGTTTTTACATTCCCAAGATGCAAAAAGTAAATTTAAGTCAATGCAGATACAACAAATATTTCTGAATGGAAATATTCCAATATTTTTCTATGCAAAATATGTAACTGTTGCAATAATCTGAGAATCCAGACCTCCACAGACATGTGGCCATGTGAATCAGAGCTAAATCACTTTTTACATGTTTGTTATCAGATTACAGGTCAATATTAGCAGGAGTAGAACTTTTGCATGTCATAATATGCAGTGTCAGGCATGAGGAACATTGTTCCATCACTGGTTTTTGGGGACATGGAAAACACTTGTATGAAAAACCTGATATCTCCTTTATCTCTGCAAGATTGGCTGTCTTAAACCAAGTTTTGAGGAAGCAAGAACCTTAAATTTTGAAAGAGATCTCTTTAAATTATGTAGGGAAAATGCCAAACCCACAGAATGGCTCCTTTTCTGTTTGTCACCTTTTAAGGTCTCTGTTTGTGGTGGAAGGCTTTGATGACTGAATGCAGAATGAGCAGTAATTTCGTGGTGTTTTTTAGTCTTAGAAACAGAGGTGAGTGTTCCAGTGCATATTCAGAGATCATGGTGATGATGATGATGATGATGATGATGATGATGATTACTAACAATAATAACTATTTATTCTAGCACATGCTGAGCTTGTGGCTAGAAAAATAACTTGGAAATTAAAAAATAGCCCTTCAGACCTATGGAAAAGTACCTGTAAACAATCTCATGGAGTTACAGTTCAACACACTTAAAAAACTACAGCAAATTAAACCTTCAAGCTTACAGTAAGAAGCATATACTTTCAGACTCAATGCTGAACAATGGAAACACACCTCGTGATACAGAGCCCCATCTGTTCAATATTAAAGTCAGAGTCACACAGGGTATGTCTGTTCCACCCAAACCCTCCAGCTATATTTTCTGTCTGCTTTTCTTAGATATGCTGAGGAAAGTGTCAGGCTTTTATGTTTTTCACTTTCTTGACTTGTCAATGCTAAAAACTTAGTGCACTATTTGGGAAGAAAACAATAGATTGCTTTGAGAAAGTCTTAGTTGCTTATAATATATTTGATTTAAGAGGAGGCAGAAGGAGAAGTTCATTCTCTGTTGTTCTGGGACCAAAGTTCAGGACACTTAGGAAGGGCTGCCTGGTTCAACCACGCAGGACTGCAATGATTGCAAAGCATTACTCATGGGTTTATCCCATGTCAAGACATTGAATTTGAAAGAGAGGAATTTGGAGCTTCCAGCAGTGACACTTTAGGATGATGGATTGGTTTTGCTACTTGTTGGGACGTGTAAAGCCTCTATGAAACTGGAAATCCACTATCAAAAATCCCAAACTCAATTGAGAGTTATTTGTTTGTCACCTTCACTTAGAAGTGCTATACAGAGAAAACATCTCAAAAATTCTTTAGGAACTTTTGAGACCTCAGTTAATCAATAGTTTAGGTAGGTAAATTTTATTAAACATTGCAGCTATTTTTGCAGCCTAATATTCAAAGTTTACGGAATGTCTGCCAAATGAAAATCACTGAAGTCTAATGTATACAAACCTGCAAAATCACATATAGTGGTGATAAACTTTTACATGTTTGGGCAGGATGCCTTCTGTTATCTTTTCCTGTATAGCAGGTGTCATCAGCAAATCTGTCAGCCTGCAAATTGACATTCCTGTGGAAGAAGTGGCAGATGTGGATCCATTTTGCTAGAAAAAAAATAAACAAACAGCTTGCAGATGTGGATTCATTTTGCTAGAAAAAGTAAATAAATAGCTCAGGTTAGTGCTTATGCTAGAATTCTTTAGTGTTCGTCCCATTTTTACTACAATTAAGAAACAATGATCAAATAGCTTGACCATGTACATAATAGAGCACAAAATAAGAAAACATTTGAATGGATAAGACTGTTCTTGTAAAGGTTGGATGACTTCTACTTCCTAGTGTGTTAAGCAGCTTCACTGTGCCTATTTCAACTTTTTGTCCTTCTCTTTTTTCTCAGTAGGAGCAACTCTCAAAAAAGGTCCTCTCTGTAAGGCATACAAATAAATCACTTTGAACCACAAAAAGATCTTTATTAAACCCTGTTACAGTTAAGACAAACAATATAAAACCAGTATTTAATTCATTCTTACCTACCTACACACAATTCTGGACTAGGCTAAGAGGAGAAGGATAATTTTATCTTACAAATAACAAAGGCCAAAATAGAGGGACTATACAGAGGGCCAAACTAGTGCTTTGTTATTTTGAAAAAAAAAAAATCTTAAGTGGCTCTGGAAACAGAAAACTGCAAAACCAACATACCTGTATCTTTCATTAGGAAAGAAAACAAAAATGAGACTGAAAACTGGGAAAAAAACAGTTTTGAGAATAACTGAAATGCATCCTTGTTTTCAACTCACGTTTAGGACATTTTAATTACCTTAGTGATACCTAAAAAACATATTTTCATCAATTGGGAATAAAGTATTAACTAAATTTCTCAGCCTGTTGTCCTGACAATAACTGGTATAGAGCTTATATTCTTCATGGAAGTTACAAAAAGGCTGAATTAGGAAGATACAGAAGAAAACCATTTTATTGAATTGTTAGAGATTTTAATAAGGAAACCAGTTTTATGAATATTTTCCAAATGTCAGCAGGCAGTCATAAAGTGATCATAATATTGAAATGCACAAGCTAAACCCATCAGGCTTGTTCCTGCTTTCTAAAGCACTTTATTCTGTAAGTTTTGCAAGCATCACTGCTTACATAAATATTAAATGGTACAAAATGTATCATGTGTTCACTGGAGCACAATGAAGAAGGAATACTTTCACAAAATATTATTGCTAAATTTGGAGTACAGGTGTTACATGTTTTCAAATATAAATATAAATATTACATAAACTGTTCTCGAAAAGAAGAATGAACTCTTAAAAATGGATTAATAGATAGTAATGATCCATTATTCAAGAAACATAATTCTTTATTGACCATAGTAGAGTAAAGGCAGCTTTGGCTTACAGTTTATCTAAAGCAGACATGAAACAGAGCTAGAGAGCAGTAAGTAAAAATGGGATGAAGAAAAAATAGGTTATTGTTAGTATCAATTAAAATTTGTCAAGAATAGAAAATCAATAAAAGAAATTAGAGACTGAGGTAATCAAATATGCATGGTTTCTAGAGATAGGAAAAATTTTAAAAATGAGAATAACCAAGCTGAGTACATCCAATGTTAAAGAAACCTCAGTTTGGTAGTCTCATCCTTACATTTAGTCAGCAAATTATCAATAGAGCACCATAAATATTTTAGCTCTGTATTTGGACAGAATTATCATAGGGCATTTTATTTCACACACAGACTTAGCAGTCTTTTACCAACTTAGAAGGACTGCATTAATTTGTGTTTGTCATTAATATTTCTAGATAGGCAGTTTCTATAATACATGTTCAAAAATCCTACATAAGGACATCTGAAGTCTGTTGGTGCTCTTTCTAGTTAATCTTGGTCTGGTAAAATGAAATAACAACAGTGATGAAGTGCCAGCTGTTGTTGCAGTATATGGTGTCTTTTCCCTATTAAAAATGTCAAGAAGGATGTCCCAAGTGCTGGTTAGGCTGACACCTATTCCTGACAAAAACAAGAAAGCGCCAATGAAATTAAATTAATAAAGACTCAAAGGACAAGAAAGTAATCAATTTCAGACAGCATGACTTTCTAAAGAGAAACTCTTGTCAACAAACTTGATTTAAATCTCAGACGTCATGGCAGATTTGGTTGATGAATGTAATTGGATAGAAACACTACATTATGATTTATTGCAAGGGGTCTGACTCTGTGACTTATGACATTCTAATGCACTGAACAGATGTCAAAAATCTGTTGCCAATGAGAAATTACCCTGTATGGGAGTGATTTCATTGGACTTTCATAGACATTGGTACAAAGCCACACTTTAATCAGTGATCTGGAGATAAATGGCAATGACCCATCAGGGAACTGGTGGATGGCACAGACTGATAGGAACTGTAGACACAGATGCACTCATTCTCAGCACGGGGATCACAAACCAAATGTACTTTAATATACCTGCCCAGCTGTACAATCACCTCCCAAAGAGATTACATTGAAGAAAGAGTGACCTTGACATGGATCTCTGGGTTGGAAGGGACATTCAACCACTCCCAGAAAGATGCAACAGAAACAGGGGAACCTTGGGTGTGAGAATACCTAAGGGAGCAGTTGGCTGGGAACAGCTGAAAATTTGAGGGGATCTGATAGATAGAATTTATTTTAGAACTGGAAAAAAATGCCTTAAAAATTGAGATTGCTCGAGTCATGTAAGTAAGCAGAAGATACTGAGGGGACTGATCCTCTTCCTGGGGACAGTACTAATGGATTTTCTAATCCATCAGAGGATTTTTAAACTAATAATATAAGAGTTTAACAAGAACCAGTGTATGAAAACTGAAGCCAAACAAAACTGAATTGTACTGACTGGAAGACCTTGTGCACACTAGAGCTTTTAAAAAACACAGTTATTAAATTTGCACAATTAGTGAATCAAATGTTTTCACAAATGGTGACACAAATATTGGATTTACATAACCAGGAGTATTAGACACAATATACTGAGCTTAGCAAAGCAGTGCAGGTACAGTCTCATTGCTTTTCTTCTATCTTATTTTCTCTGAGTGAATGCTGAGTTACATAAAAGCATTAAAAATACTAAAAAATTCCACGTTTGAGTTAGTTACTTATTGCATCATTTGGAAGACAATTTTTTTGTAGTGGTGGTGTTTCTTTTTGTATAACTATAATGTTATACAATGCTTTTTCTCCAGAATAGTAACTCAATTTAAAAATAAATTTGGTTTAATCTTAAGTATGGTTGGGCTTGCTCACTTCTCATTGCAAACATGTCATTCAATAAAGTTTTATTTGTGCTATGTTCACCAAAATAAATTTCATGTCATATTTCACAGAAATATTCACAGAACACATTAAACTCATTAGCAATAAAGAGTCACAAATAATAGTTCTCATTCCCTTGTAAATAAAATTGACCTCTAACAGAAAAGTCAGATTTGAGAAATTCATGGTTATTTTCATTCTGAAGAACATACTTGCTGTAATGGAACAAAGAAATATTTTTACTCTCTCTCTCTCTCTCTCTCTCTCTCTCTCTCTTCTCTTCTCTTCCATTGTCTGTAAGAACAAAACAATTCTACTAGTAAAGCATGTAACAGTATTCAGTTATTACTGAACACTGCTGTAATTTTTAATGTCTTAATTACAAATGAAAACAAAGGAATGTGGTACTTGGAAAAGGCAGTAAACAGGAAATTGCCATTGTGGGCAGGAAAGGGATCTATAAAAAGAAAACCCAGATAAGTCAAATTATACAAAGAACACCCAACTACACTTTGCTTGTCAAAACGATTGCAGTTTTCATCTATAAAAAGATGCTTCTGGGTGGTGACTCAAAACCCCTACATTTGCTATTTCAGATGTAATTTCCCTCATTCCATTCTCCCCTGGTGTCAAGAGTATAAAAAGAGACACACAGATTGCAGGCTCCCTCAGCAGACATCCTGTGAGCCAACACAACCTTTCCAGAGCTAAATTCTTTTTTTTAATCATACTTGTAGTTGGGTTTTCCTCTGTGTGTAGGTCTAAATGTGCCACAAAAGTGAAGAACTTTAAATCTGGCCATTCTTAAAGTAAGTTTTGCCATTCAAAGGTACCTGGACTTTGTCTTTAGTTGGGTGTGGGGGCAGGACTGCACTGTGTGATGTGACTAGGGACAAACCTCACCCCCTTCATTTTTCTCTTTCTTCCTCTTGCCCTTGGCAGGGGAAGCATTGTTTTGTTTTTTTTTTGGGGGGTGGAAGGGGGAGATGAGAGCCTGGTAGCTCAGTTGGAGATTTTCCCTCTGGGTCTAGAGTTTCCCCAAGGGAAACTGAAATCCTGGTATTTCAAATTTTTGACCTAGACATATGCTCAGCAACTTGTCTGTTCCACAGCGTGCCAAGGGCTGCTTTCACCTTCTGGGGAGATTCTTTATTCAGCTCTGCCTCTCTTTAAGCCTTTCTAGCAGCTGGTGCCCTTATAAATTCAAGGGCTGCCCTAGGCCAAGAAAAGCCAGAGGCTAAAGGAAAAGCTCTTGTCATCTGCTTTCACCCTTATTAAATGTCTTGTAAGGCAGTTTGACCAAATCTTGTGGGAAGACAGCATCTCCTTGCTGCCCAACAGCCCTGTCTAGACAGGGTCACCTTGAGATGTCCCTGCCAGGCAGGACTGGCCTCAGAATCAGTGCAGCATGTGGCCAAATGCACTGCTCAGAGCAGAGACATAAACTGGTAAGTAGAAATAGAAATGAGTGTCATGAAGGAGTATCTCTTCCTTTTCATTCAGATAAGTTGCTGTTATTTGTTCTTCAATCTGCTTTTTGCATAATCCGACACTCAATAGAATAGAATTTTCCTATCAGAGCTGACCCACATTTAGAGCAGTGGAAGATGAGGATGTTTTCCCTGCATGGCATGTGTCTGACATCTAAGTTGCAAGCAGTCTGAAGTTTCCATTGTAAAAGATGTATGATTTTTACAAAGCAAAGCAGGAAGTTTGTGTGTACATTCTTCTTTGCTTCATTTGAACCAATAGGCAGCATTTAGTTTTGTATCTGGCTACAATGGTGGAAAGACATGGGCATTCTGAGGGGAACTACATTCATACTGAATTTCTTTAAAGCCTTTGGTCAAACTGTGAAACACACACAACAAAAGTAGCTGGTGCATGGCACTGAATGGAGGCATGTGATGAATCCATGAGGTACTTCTAGTCGCAAATACAGCTTGATAAACTAAGCAAGACAGCCATTTTCTTTGTACACAGAAGAAAATTAATTTTAGGGATTATTTCTACCTAATATTCTATCTGCAATCCTCAACACTTACAGCTAAACTCTCTTGACACTGCATAGCTTCAGGAGAGTAAGTAATCATGACCAAGACCTGGAAAGGACATTAGCTTTTCCAAAGATAAATAAGTTCCTTTTCAAAATCTGTTACAGAAATATTATGGATGAAGAGCTTGGAAGTCAAAAGTTAAGAAAATGTCATATTAGCATATACAGCCTTGACTCAGCTGCACAGGCATCGTTAATATGTGCACTTATCTTCTTAGTCACAGCCACTGGCAATGCATCATGAGTGAGCAGCATCCAAGGCCTTGAGTATGTTGATACTGCTTCTGATAAAGCCTGGTCCATCCCTATGGTTTTATTAATTATGGTAACAGGGCTTTAGTGGCACAGCACCTGTGGTTCTCACAGGTTTTTAGAGGAAATGACAGGCTGTGTGTCATTAACCTGTGAAGCTGTCAGATAATTTTAGAAAGAAAGTGAATACTCGATATTTCTTCTTTTAAAGTTTAATTTTCTGTGAATGGAAAGTGTGTCTGAATTTGGAACTGAACTCCATTCATTTACAGCCCATGTATAATGTAGATTTTGACAACTAAAGAACCTTACCACAGTTCTCTGTTGATACTCTGATCTACAGAGACCATCCTCTGTTGGTTGAGAGAAGAATTTGCCTTTCATACATAATCAGCCCTGAGCTTCATCTGAAAAAAAAAAAAATCCCAGGATGCTATATATGTATATAAAATCCTTACTCAAACAATTCCCTGTTCTCTTGTATTACAGTATAAAAATAGTTTAAGAAAATAGTCTTAAAAACTCAACTCCTTTTGCCTGTTATTTGATATTTTCCTACCACAGTTCAAAAAGTTCAGCAAGTACAGTAAATAATGCAATGTGTCCCAGAGCCATGTATTCCTGATAATGTTAATGTGCCACGTTCATATTTACTTTGTGTTCCTAACAATATTCAGCATAGAGATGGGTCTTTGAAGTGAAATTCCACAGTTTATTGTATTACTAAGTATTAAAATCCATGGGCAGGAGTTTAAAACCAGATCCAAACTTTGCTCAGTTTCTCTTGTTTTTACTGAGAGTCCTATAAAAGTTTATGTTTCACTGGGTTGTAAGAAATCTTCAATGTCTGATTTTCTGGTTGCAGTCATTGTAACTCAAAATTTCTGGGTTTTATATATTTCAAATATATATGTACACAGGACACGTACTTTGCACTTTGGGAAGAAAGGGAAAGACATTGAGAAAAATGTGAAAGGAGTGGCCTTTCAAATGAAAATACAGATTCTGTTTTTCTACTCTATCATAGTGTGATAGGCAATCATAGGATATGCTGATGATGATTGAATAGAAGAAATAACTCATTCATAAGTTAAGTTGCCAGAACTTTGTGTGCCTTTAAAAGGTTTTTGCTGTTTAGGAAACATAGAAGTCAAATTAAGATTAACTGTGGAATGGAGATTGCATGTGACAAAGGTAGGTGATAGGTTCAGAATCACTTGATAACATTGAAGAATTTACAGATGTTCTGATCTTGGGCATTGGGATATTTCTGTCCAAAAGGGACTGAGTCCTTCTTAGTGCTGGAAAGTTCTTCTGATTTTTTTAAAGCTACTCCTAAGTTTAACAGGACTACTGAGATGAGGTGGGGGAGTCTGCAATGGGGGGCATTGGTGGTGTGCTCGTAGGGAACATCCTAGAGCTTTGAAATTAGAACTGATTGCATTTGGGAAAACAAAACAAACAAACAAAACCAAACAAAAACGGAAACAAACAAAACAGCAACCAAAAAAAACCCCACACCCCAGTTGTCTGAACGGGAGGAAATTTGCTTAAAGGTGTACAAACTGCGTTACAGATGTTTCCTTTGCATGCAGCCTGCATATCCATTCTTTCTCTTACAGCTCTTTTAACATGCTCCTTCTGGGTCAAGGGCTTTTTCTAAGCTTTTATGGAATGCATACCTTGTAATACCAATTTTGAAGAACTGCTTGTAGACCTCAGAGCTAAGATGAAAATATGTGCAAGTCCCTGAATTAGAGCTGCTGTCCTGTTTGCAGTGGAGCCCCACTTCTGGAAGAGAGCAGAGCCAGGATTTCTGCTCTGCAGGGAGCACCTCCTGCTCTCACTGAGCAGCCCTGGGCCAAGCTCTGAGCTCTTAGACTGCCCCTGTTAAAGCTCATCAGTGAGAATCCGTGGGGTTTTTGGTACCTCAAAGGGCAATTTCCAGCACAGTCTGTGCTGGTGTGCAGCAGTTGTGTTCAGTTGCTCTGTGGTGGTTTCACAGCAGTTTCCTAGGTTACAGCTGGCTCCACTTTGCTGCTAGGGACAGGTTCCTTCTAAAAGCTGGGAAGTGATGGTCCCCTTGGTGCCACCTCAGGCAGCTCCAGAGTGACCCAGCTGTGCCAAGCACAGGGAGGTTCTGCAGAGAGCAGATGCTCACATGGGCTTCCCCAAGCTGGCAGTGCTCAACCCCATCTCAAGCATTAGGAAGTGCTTCAACACATGGGTCCTTCACTGGAATGTTCAAAATCCTATAGGCACAGTGGTAGGAATTCCTGGAAAAGGGACACTGAGAGCCAGTGCCATGGGAAGAAGTTAAAGGGATCTTATCCTGTGACCCACCACATGAGGGATTTCAGTTGCACGTTTCAGAAGTTTCTGAATTACTTCCCAGAGTCATTCAAAAGATTCAGGATCTTGTGGCTTGCTGGAGATAGCAGCTAAAAGCAGAACTAGATAGCAATGATATGAGTGTTTCAGGCTACTGTTAGCTGCCCTGGAGATTATTATGAAAGTACTAGTTCAATAACTGATGTTAGAGCACTATTATTTCAACAGACTTAATAATAGTAATAATAATAAACAATAACAACAATAATTCCATGGATATGTTACTTGCAGAAGGAAACACAGAACTCTAAAAACAGATAAAGAAATCAGATTGGCTTCCACACATAAAAGAATCCCTGCTAGTAAACCAAATTTAGTTGCAAATCTGTGTATGCTGTCTGACTATTTCAGCATCTTGTCAAAAGCTTCTCTATTGTCTTTGGAAAGATATGCTGGATTTTGCTGATGTTCCTAGTAAAAGGAGACCAAAGCATTACATTTTTTTTCTTGTCATCATCCAAAAAGTAATCAAGTTGTAAATTATTCAGTAGCAACTTGCATTTTTACTTGGTTATCTGAGTAGTTAAAAAATTCAGCTGGTTTACATTTACTTTTATTTGTAGCTAATGATGTAAACAAGTATTAACTAGCTTAGGAAATAGGCTTTTTATAATTCTATCCACTGTGACAAAATTTCTACAAAACCCTTAAAAAGATGAGGGAATACATAACTACATAACTAGCCTGGTTTCTTCTATTTGAGAAATATCTACAGAAAATACTAATACAAAGTAAAACAATTTTTAAAGAAAATTATCAGATTAAATTTGCTCAGATCATAAATGTAAAATCAATCTGTGAAGTATCTTAAAATCGATATACATTTTCCCTTGTGCTTTTGTTCTTTCAAAATATCCATTGATCAGTGAACAATCTGTTTGTTTTAACTTCCACATTAGTCCTTACAGCACTTAAGGAAAAGTTCAGTATTGGTATAAAAGATCTTGAATTAAATTTTGGTTTTAAACTTACTGGACAGGGAGTAGATGTAGATTGCCTCATTCAATTAACCCAACTGTTTCTAAAAGTAAATGGCAAAATGTAAAAGCAATGTCAGTTTTATAAAGTAAAGGGGTATTTTTTTAATAGGTTATGAAAAAAGTCACCTTTTAACCTAGTCAGTTCACATTAAAAAACTCTCAGGATTGCAAAAAGCAAAAAGGTAAAAAGAAATTACAAAAATAACTGTGATCTGAAGAAATTCAAGGGTAAAAAATGTCCCAAGTTATATAGCATTCTCTCTTGCCTTTTGTTCACGGTATAACTGAGAGAAAATTTAATGTCCCTGTTTCAAATATCCATTAAAATACTTTTTGCTTGTACTTTTCAGCAGAAAAGCAAGATGGGCTCAACTTCTTCTACTCAAATTTATAAAGATACATAGGAACAGTATTGATCTGAAGGATCTGGAAGAGCCCCAGTAATGAAAAAAAGAGGTTAACTGCTGTCAAGAACTGCTGTTTCTTTAAGCTTATACTGAAGTCTGTATAATTTATAACAGACTGGGCAGAAGAATTGGTTTTGAAGCCCTGCGTTTTAAATTTGATTTTAAATTCTCATTCCATATATATTGTTAGTTTTTCACTGCTTAATGTAGTGGCAGATGTATTTCTATGTAGTCAGCATCTCATATACAGGGAATGAGTTTCTGAGCTGCTCCTCCAGCAGGGGCATCACAGAAAATGCAGTTTAGTGCAAATGAAGTTGTAGAGGAGTGGGACATGCTTTCCATTTTGAGTTACTTCTGGCATTGACACAACCCTCAACAACAGAGGTGGATCAGTTCAGTGTAGCTCCTGCAAGACCCTGGTACAGCTGTCATAGATTCTGCTTTTGGCTCTGCTGCCCAGCACTTGCTGGCAGCACCACTGCCCTGGGACCAGCACCACAGCAAATCCCCGTTCCAAATCTGTGTGATGGGGTTGCAGCCAGTGTTGCTGTGCTCCCACCTGTGCCACACCTGGCCCTGCAGCAGCCCTGTCCAGGCCAAGCACTGCACACTCCTGCCCTGCACCATGGCCATGCTGGGCCAGCTCTGGAGCAGCCAAATGCAGGAGCCTAGGACAGAGTAGGATGAGAGGAAACAAGTGGGGTTTATTTTTTTACATTTTTTTATATACTTTTACATTTCTCAGACTCCAGTTAAGTAAGGATACTTTACAAGACAGATGTGTCTGTAATTTTTTTCCTTTGGCTTTGTCTGCTGTGCACTGGACCAGGTTCTCTTGGAAAGGTGCAGCTTTTCAGCTTGTGTAACATCCTCTGGCACTAAGGTCCATGAACATATTGTGCATGGCATGAGGATCAGCTTCCTCCCGGGCCACTGCTTTGAATTTCACTCTTACTATTTTTGTTTGATACCTCCTAGATCTGGTACTGAATCAGAGTACATAGCCACAAAAACAATGAATTTAACTCGCCATTTTATCATCCAATCTTACTAGGTTTTTCTACAGGTCTTTACAGTCGGCTTTCGTCTCTGCCTCTAAACAATGCACGGTCATTTGCAAACTTTTTCACTTTGCTGCAGACTCCTGGCAGGGTGTGACAAGCAGCAGCCAGCATTGCCAGGGAGCTCCACTCGCATCACACTTGTGTTGCAAAAGCTGGCTGGCTGTTGGGGCTTTTTTTCTGTGTGTTGTGTCTGCCTGCAAAATACCAGCTTTTTGTTTCTGTGTAGATTTCTCTGTGCTGCTCTTAAACACCTAAATCAGATTGCTGTACTTGTGAAGTGTCTGTATTTCATTCTAGGACATTAAATACTGCAGTATTTAACTTCTGTGCACCCACATCCTTTATTGGATCTAGCCTGAAGTACACACCAATCCTGTTCCTTTCTATAGAAAAAGCAGACTAGAAAAGCATTTGAAGGTACTACCTTTTTACAGTCCTTTACTGGGAACCCAGGTACACTTCTGAAAGACTGATAAATGTTGGGCTGAGGATGTCTGCACAGTCAGGAGGCTGGAGCGTTTCTTTTGCCTGGACTTCCTCTCATACTTCTCTCTCATCAGTAAGTCTGTGGATCTCTGAAGACACATAGCACTGAAATGGGGAAGTTTATGTGGGAGACAGAACTAGATGTGCTCTGGACCCTGGGTGAGACTTGCTGCAGGGCATCTCACTCTCAGTTTTTTACAGGTGGATCTCAGCTGTGTCTGCTGTACTCTAAGCCACAGGATTCCCTTCACAAACCCCTTTCCAAATACACATCAAAAGGGATTGCATGATCCTAGAGGTTAAGTCAGTTTTAATAAATGGCTTCATGTTGTTCAGAAGATATGAAAACTCTCCCCCATGATTAGACTTCATTTCAGTATAATTCATTTATTTACTTAAAGATGATTCACATAAAGAGACTGAAAGATGAACACAGTGAAGATGAATCATTATAAAATAGTAATTACAGGAAAGAATCCTAATTTACTTATCTTTTGAACCCTACAGGTATTTACCCTAACTGGACAGTAATGAATTCTTACTGTATATTACAGCAGGACCTCCAACTATCCAGAAGCTATAATGCTGAACTGGCCCACTTTTTCTTAAAAAGAAAAGCATGCTGAAAAAAAAAAAATAAATAAACAGGAAAGAATTTTCCACTTTTGGAGATATTTTATTAAAACCATATGAAAACAAATACTACATATACTCTTTTTATGTATACACACACACTCAGAACTATATATGCATATTTCTATGTCATATACTGAACTGGAATGATGCAATAATTGTAAACATACAAAAGTCAGTGGCCAAGACATTAAATGAATATATCTGGGATAAGATAAATCTTTCAGCATGTCGTTACAAGTGTGCCATTACTTCCATTTTGCTTTCCAGCCCATCAAGTGCTAGAGGCTGTTTAGGCTGCAGCAACCTTGCAGAGAGCCCTCCAGATCTTTAAGAACTCATCACCTCTCTGTGAGGACTTAGCTGTGGATTTGCTCCCTTCTTCATGTAAGTCCCCAGTGCCTCCTGGGAGATTCCCACCCTATAATCATGTCCTGGCTGCCAGGTCTCACTCCCTGCTCCTCCCAGAGCTTGCCCTGCCTCCGTGTGCTCTGGGGCAGCAAGCAAGCCCCTGCTCCCCTGGGAGGGCAGCACAGGACCCAGAGCAGCAACCAGGGCACAATGGAGCTTTCCTCTTCTGCATCTGAACTTTGTTAATGAAAGCATGACATTGCTGTGGCTACAGAGCCAGCTACAAACAGTACCCATATCTGTACCCTCTGTGTGCACATAATGTGGAAATCATCCTAGAGTTCTGTCCGAAGATATTTATTTTCTATGCAGTTTATGTGTGTGGCAAATGGGTTGTGTTTGATGTGTCAATCTGTTTGCCCTTGCATCATGTACACTTGCCAATGCCCTCTGCTGCAGGGAGATGTAGTAGTGAATCAGCTCAAAGCCTCATTAATCAAGAAACCATAAAACAAATACCTTTAAAATGTTATTGTTTTGTCATCTCTGGGGGAAGATCAACGTAAGTTATGAGCTCTCATAGTATTAAATAGACAGAGATGATTCATGAATTACCACTAGCTGGTAATGGCAGGGAACAAGCCTATATTTAGCTTTCTTCTGGCTTTTTCTTGACAGGTTTTGCCCATGAGCTCACATTTTCTTATGACATCAAAATTCTCTCTCTTGGAAATTGCAATAGTGTTGCAAGCACTGTGTTGGGATCTTATCAGGAACGAATTGATAGAAAGGTTGAAAGGAAACAACTTCTACTCAGCTACCTTGTTAATCAGCACTCACAGAAAAAAAAAAATCCTTCCCAGAACAGAATGGGGATTATTTGATATGAGAGAGATTTGGGAGTTGTTTATAGAAAAGTCCCTAAAGCCTTTGGACTAAAACACAGCTGCAGTGCTGAAAGCAAATCAGATGCTGGATTGTATTACTGGGGTAAACAAAGTGAAGCAAAGCCTACGAGGGGATGGTCCTGTTACATAAGACACCACTTACCCTGCATCAAAAATGCTGTAACTCCTATTGTGCCCTGCTCCTCCGGGTGTAATTGCTCTTGAAACAAAGGAACAAAGCAGGACAAGCAAAATGATGACAAGTTTCAAACAGTTAAGCACTGACTTGTTGGAAAATATGAAATTTTTCTTTCAATGGAAAAAAGAAACAGAAAAGAACAGCTTTAGAGTAATCTATTGAAAGTGTTTGGGTTTAGCATACAAAAAGCTAACCTGGGAATAGGTGCATTTCTTTTTTCACAGTCAGAGAGAGCAAAAAATGAAGCTCAGTAATGTGAAAATCAGATGATGGAAACATAATGAAGGCTAATGATCACATAAAATAGGTTACCAAAAACCTATTGAGGGCCTTTAAAAGATATCTCTCTTCCTTTCAGAACACACAGCAGAAAAAGGGATAGAGACTTACAGGAGCACGAAAGAAAATGATATGTAGAGCACAAAGAGGAGCAGATTTAACAATGGGGCATGTCACTCTGTTCTCTACTCTGTGAGAGCTTACCCTGTTTTCATCACTGTGTATCTGTTCCGTGTTCCTCTTCCCTCTTTATCAGCAGTCTTTGCCTGCCAGTGTGAGCTGAGCTCATTTTTTTTATCCTGTTTTTGTATGGAAATTAGTCTCATGGAACAGCACTGTTTCTGTGTCTTTGCTGATCTTTCATACCCCCTCAGGAACTTGGTAACCTATGGGGTCAATTTTAACTGTATGTTATCAGATATATTTCCACAGATTTCATTAATAGGTAGTGGGATAGAAGAGAAAATGAGAATTTTCAAGTGTCCTGAGCTGCGTTATAACCTCAAGCTTGATTAAATATCAGAAAATCCATATAATCTCTCAAACTCATTATACAAATGTCTGTAAAATTTCTTCTTGATTGCTAATGCTCATAGAAAATTTCTTTCCTTAATTTCTTTTATTCCAGGGAACTCTTAAAATGGAGAAGTTTTGAGGTTTGGATCAGCCTTGCTCATTTTTCTACCTGTACCTACTGGACAGATAATAACTGTATCCAAAGATCTTGCCCTTAAACAGGATACTATATCTTAGCATATGTCATGTTTATGTTTGTCATATTTATGAGACAAGTAATAACATGTGAAAGAACTGGAGAAATATCAGGTGTGGGTTTATAATGTATCTTTACAGCTAAAATAACATCTTAAATTCTTACAATGTACAGTCTTGATGTTATGCTGCTTGAATTTTGAGGCATTCATTCATTCATCTGCTTTTGTATCAAAGCTGTATTTTAGTCCTGCATATGGGTAATAAATGACCATTACTCACAGGAAAAAAAAAACCAAAAACATAAGAGAAACTCACTCTTGAATGTGAAGCACTTCACTTGAACCCCTGCTTCAAGAGGACCCTAAGCCAAGTCTTCTGCTGGAATATTTTTAAAAGTTGATTTGCAACCAATATGTGGACTGCTATGCCAGACAAAACCAATATGTACTCACGGGACAAAGAGGACAAGTACTGGTTGTTCTTTGTGATGGTCTGGACAAGTTTCCCATATATCTCACCTGTAATTGATTGTCCAACAAAATTAGAAAGCATTTTCTGTTTTCAAAGAGTAAAATTCAGAAACTTTGTTAAATGGCATAATTGAAAGGTTTCTGCAAGAGAGAACTGGAATTTGCTGGTTTAGTATCTCTTAATATTTAATCCCATGTAGCTGAACTGGCTTTTGGTTTTTTGTTGTTTTTTTTTTTACTTAAGTGCAAAAGACATAACACCGTAAATCCAGAATAGACCCTGATTCTTGCTAAAACATCACGTAGGGTTGCCAGATTTCCAAGAAAATTGATACATTACTTACTGCTTTTGATAAATGAATGATGCTGATTATTGGTTTGTAAGAATCCTCTAGAAAAAAGATTCCATATTTTCTAGAAAACTTGAACCCACTAAATTTTGTTTAATTGGAAACAGTGTATTATTCTAGTAACAGATATGTAGATATTGATATAGATATAGATATATAGATATAGATATGATATATAGATATAGATATAGATATAGATATAGATATAGATATAGATATAGATATAGATATAGATATAGATATAGATATAGATATAGATATAGATATAGATATAGACTAGATATAGCTATAGGTATAGATATATGAATTAAATTTCAGGCTGCAAAATTTGTGTCTGTACAGAGCTGTGGTATGAACTAGTGGAGTAACTATGGCATTTCAAATGCCAATCAGAATTATAAATAGAAATGTGTCTTGAGAAATATTAAGGTGCATGAAAAAAAAAAAAAAGAAAAAGAAAAAAATCATTCCAAACTATCTCTTTCATTATTTCATTCTTGTTTTAATGAAGGACCTTTTGGGGAAATTGCTATGCTTGAATAGCATGTAGAATGTACGTGACATTTCATTTCACTCACCTGTGTCCTTGTCTATTGTTATCCTCAGCAGTGCAGAAATGAAACATTTCATCAGCTATTTGCTCTTTACTGGCCATTTAATTATTACGCGCCTCATTTCTTTTGTTTATTTGTTAAATTAAAAAAAAAAAAATCATCTTCTGTGAGTTTGGGGCTCTTTTATAGTTTGGTAGGGCATCGTAAGGTGTGCGTGCTGCCGGCAGATAGCAGCGGCCGGTCACGGTGCGCGTTCCTCGCCTGCCTCTCCCATCCCCTCGAGGCGTGCAGTTATCCCGGAGCGGCTGCGGGATAAGCGGGGCTGCCGCGTGTGCGGAGAGCTGCCTCGGGCCGCGGGAGGGATGGGCACGGCTGGAGAGCGGGCAGGGGCCAGGAGGGTCGGGACAGGGCTCACGAGGGACCCCTGAGGGTAAAGGCTGAACTTTATTACACAGCGTGTGGGTGAAAGAGCCCGAGGAGAGGAGAGGAGAGGAGAGGAGAGGAGAGGAGAGGAGAGGAGGAGAGAGGAGAGGAGAGGAGAGGAGAGGAAGGGAGGAGAGGAGAGAGGAGAGGAGAGGAGAGGAGAGGAGAGGAGAGGAGAGGAGAGGAGAGGAGAGGAGAGGAGAGGAGAGGAGAGGAGAGGAGAGGAGAGGAGAGGAGAGGAGAGGAGAGGAGAGGAGAGGAGAGGAGAGGAGAGGAGAGGAGAGGAGAGGAGAGGAGAGGAGAGAAAGGAGGAACAAAGAAGAAGATTAGAGGGAAGAGAGAAGAGAGTGGAGAGCAAGAGCAAGAGAGCAAGCTCTCCTTTTATAATGACTTAATCTCTTTCTATGTTGAATATTCTGCTTTCTCATTGACCAGTCTAGTATCAACTACAAATTTTCTACATTTACATACATCCTGTAGGAATTACTACATTCCCACGTTTTACTACGTTCTAATCTCTAAATCTTATCAGGGGACCTTTCCTGCCAGGCCAGGGAAGAAGGGTCTGTTCTGGCTTTGGGGTGTCTGCTTGTAAGTTCCTTCCTAACAAAGAGAGAAAGACCCTTGGTCAGCCAAAGCTGTTCTATAAACATTCAAACAAACACTGCTTCCATTTCAATGTCTCTTCTGGTTTCTGCATTCTTAGCATCTTTGGCTAAATAGCCGTATTTATAGGACTTTCTTGTTTCTTCCTTTCCAACATGTAACACTAGTGTCCTTGGAAACCCCAACAAGGGTGGACACATCTTGAGTGCAGAGCTGCTGGTGAGCTCAGGTGGCCCCACAGGAACAAGACCACCAGTATGTCAGAATATTTTCTTGTTTAAGAAAATCAGTAATGAAGGCATGAATAAAACAAGATTTACAAAGATTTAGGTGGACTCATCAATTGTCAGGTGTAAAAAAAATGATGTATTGGGAAGGCTTCATATAGGTAATGTGTATTTTTAGTTGCTTGGCTTCATATATTTCTAATACAAGCTCTTAGAAAACCTGAATGAAATAAATATGCTGTGCATTAGGAGTAAAGTCCTAATGAAAAAATTTGCTTAAATATCTGCTTATACTTGAGATCAATTTGAGTGAGACTATTCAAATGCTTTAAATTAAGCCTATTCTTAATGGGGACCTAATGTCTAGCCTGCTACTCTCAGGCATTAGACATTGCTCTCATTAAGAATTATGCATCTTAATTCCTTGTGTAATGCCATGTATATGCATCCCTAGCAGCCATTATGCAATTATACATCTTAATTCCTTGTGTAATGCCATGTGTATATATCTTTAGCACTCATTATGCAAGACAAAACATCTAATTGGATCCCATAGCAGCAGTAGCATCTGTCAAAACTCAGAGAAATTCCTTTTCTTTAGAGGAAGGCTTTTCCAAAAATAGCAAATTTGTGCATGATTCCTTGACTTCAAATTCCTTATTTTAAATCTATTGTCATATTAATAGTTTTGGTGGTATATACCTACTATAAATACAGAAAATCATGGGTTTGCATCTTTTAAGGTTGTTTTCCCTTGGAAGCTTGTATTTGTCTCATCAAGAACAGGTGCTGTTGCTGTCATGTAATTCTGCTGGGGTGTGTGTGTGTGTTTGTACTGAGCAGACAGGTAGATAGTTCAAGAATCCAGGATGGTGGACAGGCTAGAGCAAATAGTTGTTAACTCTCTGACTTTTGAATTTTATCTTAACAAGTGGTGAGCATTTAACAAACACCTGAAAGTGGACACTGGCTCCCCAAGAGCTGGAGTCCACAAGCAGAGTTGTATAAAATGAGCTGAACCTAAGTGTGGGATTAATTTCCAACTCGTTCCTCGAACAAGAGACTGAATAAAATGTTGATACAAACCTTGAATTTTGTAGCTTCAGACCATTTTTAATTTAAAAGCACAGCACTCTCTGTTAATGGAAGATGGAGATAACTTGAACTGTAAGTCAAATTGCATCCTTTTGCCCTTAATCCCTCACAGGTTTTCATGAACTACAATTTTCTCATAAGGCAGCTGAGAAAAATGGTGCACTGCTGATTCTCCAGCAGGAAAATAGCAGATATCACAACTTACAGGAGCAAATTAAAATCCATCTCCATTTGACAAATGTGATTTTGCCACTTCAGTACAAGCAGGCATGCTTTGCCTCTTTTTGCTTTTGCTGCTTATAGAAAAATTCCAACCTCCCATGTATCCAAAAATGAGATTGGAATCAGAAAGAGATTGTGGCACACCGTTGAAGGAAATATACCACACAAAGGTAAGATACCAGAAGATTCTGAGCAAGGTTTTGTTATTGATCCTTATTTATCAAAAGCTACACTAATAGCCCCAAATACAGCAGTAAGATGACTGAGAGCTGTAGTGGTTTGGGGTCATTATTGTTGAGTGCTTTTAAGACAGTCTGCAAAAGTAACCTTTTTCTGTTTTCTGTGTGAGCTGGTAGGTTATCTTTGAAGCCAAAGAATAAATATACAATGGGGTCATACACTAATTGTGGCTATTTTCTTTTGTCTTTGCATTAAACTCCCAATAGCAATGAAATTTGAATTTTGAGGGGAAAAGATAAAACCACATTTTCCCCCAGATTATAATTATTTCAAGGATAATGCTACATTTCTATTTATTAGTGACCCAGGGGTATGTTACTTTTTCCTTTGATTTGTGCAAAAATAACCCTCCCCAAAAAAAACCCCAATATACCATGATTAGCAACAGAATAGAACCAGATGTATGCTTAAGTAGTGGGAATTAGACACACATTAATAATTTCCTCAGGATCAGTTATATCTGAATAATATATTTAAAAAAAACCCAAACTTTCTTCCTTTATTTCCCCCTTGATTAATTAGCTGCTTTCTATGCAGGTCCTGAATACACAATTTGGCTCATACTACCCTAATTACCATTGGCTCATTTGCATAGAATGCCTGAAGGATGTACCTTGGGAGGGAGAAAGGGTGAGTGTCTCCAAACACTCTCCTTTTTGTTCCTGTCACAGGAATCCACCAAAGGCTTCCAGGTTTGGCTCCTTCTGAGCCTTTGGAGAGCAGGGAAAGGGATGAGAGGAAGGGATGATGCACCTTGGTTTTGATAGTAGTCTTGTTCTTTGCTGCTGGTATAGTGGTGTTTATTGTTAGCAATGTTACAGTTGTATTATTGCTTTTATGAAGTTCTATCAGCAATTATGAGGTTCTTAATATCTTCAGGAGCAATGTGAGAATGCATTCTCCAGCAATGCTTCCAGGTATTAACAAAAGGAAAATTAATGTACTGGGACAGAGGGAGAAAAAAAAAATGAGAGCCATTTCAATAGCTTTAAGACAAAAAGATTTTTAAAGGCATGGGAAAAAGAAAGAGTGAATAGCTTGAATTTTGTTTTGGGAATGCAATCAAGAGAGTCAAGATGTAAATGTAGCTAGAGAAATGAAAGGAAAAAGTGAATTTAGATGGAATGAGTGAGAAGAGTAGTGAGAGGGAGGAAGCCCAAGAGGAGGTGCATTACTGCAGCAGAATATCTCAAATGAGAAATATTTAGGTATGTGCTGTGCTTGACTAGTGAGCCTTGATGCCATAGAGCCATCTGAATTCATATCCTAGGTGTCAGAAACAGGCCTGTAGGCTCTGATCCTGAGCAGCTGTAAATTAATGTAGCTCCACTGCAGAAAATGGAGTCATGCCCATTTGCATAAGCCCAAGAACTTGTCATGATGGCAAGAAATTTCACATATAATCAGATCATCAGACTACAATCTAATTATCACATATGATGAATTCTTGAACTCGCTTTCTTATTAAAAACAAACAAGCCCTATCACATTGGTTTCTTAGAAGCAGTACATGAATGAGGAACTCTTCAGCCATGCATGCTTATTCTAAAGAGCTAGATAATTTGCATTGCAGTCATTAATTCCAGAAACTAAAAAAAGTACCAGATCAGAGTTGTGAGAACAAGACCTGTTGATAGGCACAGGGATGTCCTCGAGGTACTTGGAGGGCCTGGTTCCTGCTTTCCTGCATTTCAGGCAAACACTGCTACTGGTGGGTCCTAGGACTGCACTGGCTTTTTCCATGTACTTTCTCCCCAGATTCCATGCCCAACTCATCAG
The DNA here is from genome assembly GCA_032173965.1 of Sitta carolinensis. Lineage (NCBI taxonomy): Eukaryota > Metazoa > Chordata > Aves > Passeriformes > Sittidae > Sitta > Sitta carolinensis. The sequence goes on along the minus strand of JAVUNC010000025.1, from coordinate 13,177,451 downwards.
CAGGCCCACACTTTCCTTGGTCTGCCTTTTATTGCTGATGTACTTGCAGAAGTCCCTGGTGCCTTCTGTGTCCCTTACCAGATTTGAGTCCAGGTGGGTTTTGGCTTTCCTAAGCCCACATTTGAATAGTGTCTTTATAGTGCTTCTGGATTCTTGCTCCAACCTCTTGCATGCTTCATTTTTATGTCTGAATTTTGTCAGGAGCTTCTTATTCATCAAGTGGGTCTCCTGCTATTTTTGGTTGAATTCCTGATGGTCAGGATGGACCACTATTGAGCTGGAGGAGCTGATCCTTGAACATCAACTGCTGCCCACAGCCCTTGTTTCCTTAAGGGCCAGCTATCATGGCACTCTTTATCATTAAATAGGCCAGAGTGGGCTCTCCTGAAGTCCAGATTTATGGTCCTGCTTTTTGCCTTGTCCCCTTCTCTCAAGATTCCAATCTCCATCAATTCAGGGTTGCTGCAGCCTTGGCTGCCTCCAGTCCTCACATATGCACCGAGTTCTTCCCTGATGGAAATGCAGCAGACCCTGTCCCCTTGCTGGCTCCTCCATCCTTTGTGTCAAGGAATTGTCATCAATGCACTCCAGAAACCTTCTAGATTGCTTGTGCCTTGCTGTGTTGCCTCCCAGGCAGCTAGAGAAATGTAGTGCTCTTGGGTGATTTGTAGATGTCAGAAATCCAAAGAAAAGTAAGAAAATTGCTGAATGGTAAAATCTTGATAAACATGAAATATTTATGGGGCATATTTTGTAGACAGGGATCTTGCTACCTGTCAGTACATGCTGATACAGGACAATATTTGCAGGTTTTATACACATGTATATGTATTCAGAATCTGAATGGAGTTTCTTTTGCAATAAAATGTTTATTTTGTGGTCCTTCAAAAAGGTGCTGTGACAAGTGCTAAACTGTATTTGCTGTAAACTAGACAATGTTCTGAACTCACATTTCAGGGAACATTTTTTGGTAGTCTGTATAATTACTTTACAGTAATGTCTAGGATCAACAAACCAGAAAAGGATTCGTTTGAAAGGTCAGACAAGAAGTCACATTATTGACTTGGTTTATACACTGTGAATACAATTAGCACAGATTCTGTAAGTTTGAAAAAACATTCCTGTTTCAAAAGAAAAGTACTTGAAACCACGCAGCTGGGCTTTGCACCAAAAAGAAGGTACAGAATTTGAAGTATCCTTAATGGGAGCTCTGCATTGTGACAGAGTATTCCTGGCATAAACCAGTACAGCTATCATTGTTTTTTGATTAGGCCTTCTTTTACAGGAAGCATCTGCTTTTGTTCCTTGCAAGATGAGGCATGGTATTTTCATCATTATTCCAATGTTTTTTCCAGCAGGTTTATAGAAGATTTCGCAATGATCCTCCATTCAGAAGAAACAAATATGACAGTTTAAAAAAATTCTTGCAATTTCTTTTTCACTTCTAAACAATATTTATTTTAGTTTATTCCCCTTTCAGATTAATTGGAATTGTAGATCTTTGGTCTAAATCCATCCTTCAGAGTTTGAAGTTGGTGGAGTTCCAAGGTCTGTCTACATCTAATTTTAGACTGAGGCTTAACACCAAGTCTTCATCTGTCTTTGAAATTTGTCCAAAGTTTCTCTGTGTTTTTCAGTGTCAAAATTCAGACTTAGAGACACCTCCAATTGGAATCCTCCCATGCAGGGAGGGGGGGGGGGTTGTTTTGGGGTTTTGTTGGGGGGTTTTTGGGTTGGGTTTGGTTTGGTTTGGTTTTGTGGGTTTTTTTTTAGTATTCCCAGTAAAGTACTATTCACACTCAGAATTCAAAAGAAGCAGCTGTTCAACTGAGTGTCACTGGTCTTTGGAGAGCAGATGGATTGGATTTGATGATTGTAGATTATGCCCTAATTTTAAAAGATTCACTTCTTCATAAGACAAACATAAATGAGGAGTAGAATAAAGACTTTCTTTCATTCTTTCCCCTATCCCCTCAAAAAAAACCCAAACAAACAAACAAAATTTCTCACAGAGAAATCCTAATGCCCTTAATCTGGTCACTAAGAGGGAAGGCACGCTCACTGGATCCTTGTGCAGAAGCTAGGCATTTCCTGAGAACACAGAGACACACAAATCTGTTCATTATTTTATGCTCTCCCTAGTACATAAACTAGATGTGTGTTTACAGTTCTTAAAAGCGAGTGCTCCAAACAGGAGATAGCATGAACCCAATAAAACACTTAAAACAGCACCATAGTTATCCCAGATATATTATTTATGCTATTTTATTTGCTGGATGGTCATGTTCAGAAGGGTGTTCTTTTTACAGGGCTTCAGCTGTTACCAGATTCCAGAGAAGATTCAATGTCCTTGAAACAAGGAGCACCCCTTGCTCCTTTTTATGTATTTCAGTGCACCTGAATATCCCTTCTTCTTTATGAGACTGTCTTGTCAGGACTGGTTTTGTGTGTATCAGCTGTTCGTAACCCTGGACTGCATCATAGCTGTTGACTATGATTTTTTAAGGATCTTTTTCAACTGCAAACGCTTGGCCAAGCCAGCTTGTGATGATTCCCGTGTCACTGCTGCCATCTTCGGGAAGTTTTCAATATTGCTGGGCGGGGTTTTTCTGTTTAATGTAGATGAATTCCAGCAAGCAGGAGATGAACAAAATAAGTACATCTTGCCCGTAGTTACAAGAACACAGTCCGAATGGCACAGAATAAAAGTTTGTATGTGAGATTCCTTCATTCTGTTGGAGAAATTTAAAAAAAACATTCAAAGACAGGAGTGTCCTGATTTCTGTTGTGATTTGGTGTGAGTTAAGCCCTGGGTAATTGCTTAGCTCTCATCAGCTTCCCAACCTGCATGTGCAGTAGTTCATTTCAGGAACCACATTAATGAACCCATCAGATTTCCAGGTCTGTTTGCACATATAAATGTGCAGCTAGATGCTCAAATGCCCAGGGCATGCATGCAGAGCAGCAGTATTATCATATGGAAATAGGTTTGTTGTACTTTTTAAGGGCATATTAATAGAACTCCAAAGCTGCTAAAGCAGAAGCTAAAGCCACAGGCAGTAAAATTCATTCCTCATGACATTCCTTATGAACTGATATATGCATTCAGCAACAAAACATCTTTTCAAACCTGAGAGAAGTGATATTTTAATGTAGCTTTCAACCACTTTGTTGAAAAAAAAAATCAAGTTTTAACATCACAGTTGTAGTGTTGCATGTTCTGCAGGAAAAAATAGCCATTCAGTTATACTTGTTATAAGATGCATTGACTCATCCTTTCTAAAGGCATCTCAAGAAAACTATTATTTTCCCTCTTTTTATCCTAGTTCCTAAAAATAATGCTTTCTTCCATGTAAAATTTCACTACTTCTTTGTATCCGTTTGAGTGATGACAACATACACTCTAGCTTTATTCTCTTTGCAATGTGACTCATGCTCTGACTCTGTCTGATATGGTGTAAATACTATATTGTTCCACTGAGTGACAGAGGATTTCTACCACTGTAAGTGGGAGAGACACATAGTTTCTGGTTTAATATTTAATATATGCCTATATATTACATAGTTATGGTTTTGTTCCTATTTTACCCTTAGTTTTCCTTTTTATCAGTTTTAAGTGGAATGCTGCATTCTTTTATGATATAAAACAGGGAATTATAGGCACTAGATTACAAAAAGTATTTTTTAAATCTTCGTTTAGTACATTTTACATCTCCAACTGCTTTAAAATTGTTCCTCTTATTCATAAATTACTAATCTCCTTATCCCTTGCATCTAGTTTCTAAGACATTCCATTAAATTATAAGGTGGCAATGATATTGGGGTTTTTTTCAATGTTTCCTCATATAAAAACTTTGTAATTTATTATGGAAATCATTTGTAGAAATCTTACATTAACCTGCATCCACTTTGCATTTTATTAGTCATCCAGGCATGAAATTGCTAAACATTATGCACTGGATAGACATGATTAGGTCTCTGTACTACTTACTAAAGTTACTTAAATGGGAACAGATATAAGTCAATGCACAATTGTTTTTTCTCTCCAGTGGGGCCAGCAAGAACCTGATAGGTAATTAAATTCCTTTGTCATGTCTGTACTGCAGAGGGAAGTAAGGGATCTCTGCAGTTCTGCATGAACCCTCTACCCAGCATAGAACAGCACCACGTGGAGAGAGGTCCAGGTCCCAGGAACTCTACAGGTTACCAGTATGGCCATAAGAATTCCAGCAGGGCTACCCCAAAGCCTCTCCATTTTTCCAGCTGGAGAAGGAAGGAGTCCAGGCTGCTGCTGCACAGAAATGAGAAGGCACAGAGGGGAAGCAGGTAGAAAGGAATTAAGAGCAGAGGAGGATGAGTAGCTGTGACAGCTGGTCCTGAAGGAGGGGTCAGACTCCGTGGCAGCAGCTGTTTCTGGGGCCAGGAAGAGCTCCTCAAAGCAGTAATGTTTAACATCTAAGATCTTGTCACAGTCCCTGTAGCATGACAAGCTGGGAGCCTCGCTCTCCCTGCTTGCTGTCCACAGCTCTGGCACAGGTAGTAGCAGGGACAGGAATGCCTTGCAGGGTTTAGCAGCCTGCTGCTGGGGGCAGCTGCTTCCTTTGGTTAAGCTTGTTTCACTTCCTTTTCCAGCAGTAGTTTGGTTGGCATCTTAACTGGGCATCCCTTCCTAGTGCTTCAGGGCACAATATTGTTCTGCTTCCAGTTAGAGCTGTGCAGCTCTGCCAGGGCCATCTATGCCTGTTTCTACAACCAAAGCCATGGTCTGCTTTGAAAATTGTGCAATGTTTGAACTCATGTCTGCTTGGCTAGTCAGCTATCAGGCAGATCATTCAGTGATAACAAGACATGACTCTCTTATGTTCACATAGTAGCACAACCAACAACAGGATTTCACACTTTCAGTATATCACATAATCTTGTTACTAACTCTGCTTTATAGGCTTTTCCTTCTTATTTTCTGGGATGGGCTCATGTCTTAGCCAACATGTCTAAGAACAAAACAGTGTAATGCCCTTGTGTGTAGGTATGGGTAGAGAAATCTGGAAGGAGATTCTCTTCTCCCATAGAAGCCCGAAGTCACTTCAGAGAGAAGTACCTGGCTCTGTCCCTGCTTTTTCCTTTTCTTCTATCCCTTGCAGTGCTCAGGCTACAAGGCAACATAGAAGGGGCTGGGAAGCCAAAATAAGATTGCCAATTCACATAAATCAGCAGATTAGGTTTGGGGAGGGCTGGGACAGGTTTTTTTGAGCTTATGCTGTCAGTTTAACCAGCCCACCTTTTAGGTTAATGCTGCCTGATGTAAGGCAAGCTCAGGACAGTGTGTTCAGCTGTAGGCACAAACTCACCAGCACTCATGGAGAGGCTTCAGATGTAAATGCCATTGTCTAGACCTTAGGAAAAGAGCCATGGGTTGTTTTGCAGAAGTCAGGAAGGAGACTTTTACTTTCAGATTCAAAAGGAAAACATTGAAATCTTGATGCAGTCCTATGCTTAAAGCTTTTTATGTTTATAGAAAATTGCCTCTTATAGTATTGATGGCAAATTGCCCTTAGATTGCAAAAGCTGCTCAGAGAATGCAGCTGTATTTTTTGAAACCATGTTTTGACAGATTGTCATGCTTCTCACAAAAGTTTGATTTTAACTGAAATATGCATAGTAAATGTGTGTACTTTATTATAAGGAAAAAGACCAAAATTGCTCTGCAAGTAGTAGTATGCTTTGCAATTGCCTTATATCTGATAAAACTGGTGTCATTAGAAATGAATGCTTTTTCTACTGTGGCATTTATCTTCATTGTAGTATTTGCAGGTTTTTCTGTAACTGGCAATTGGCAAAGCCACAAATTCTGAGTAAACATAGCTATTCCAGATGGTAAATATTCTGCTTTTAAAGTTTCCTGCTGTAAGGACAAGAAATACCAAAAGACAGGGTGTGTGGATGATGGTCTCACACTTTGTTCTGTTTATAACAAAGTGCCAGAGGCAAAGTCAATCCAATACCTGAGATGTGTGGTTCACAGCAGCAGCATGACAAGGACTGTGACCTTCACAGAGGGTGAGGGGTGGTTTTAATTGACTTTGGGTGAAAATAAATAACAAAGTTCATAGTTTCAGAGTAAAAAATACTCAGTCTGTGTTTATGGAGGTCTGAATTATCACCAAGATCCAAGTCCTGTCTTACATGAAAGTCATGTGGCATGGTAAAATCTTTTTCTGTGAAATCTGGGGTTTGGGAGCTTTTCTAGAAGGAAAATTAAATATTCTGTATGTACTTCTCGGTCACTATAACATAATTTGTACTTTGGAAAGTGCATTTGGACACCATATTTTTCGAAATGGAAACACTGTAGAGAGATGACTTGGGTCATTCTATTTGTCACTTCCTGATTGCTTTGATTTCCCATAAGGCATGCTCATATTTTCAATATAAATGTTTGCTCTGGTCAGCAGCCTATAGTTTGACTACAAAAGCTCATTTAGGATTGAAACTTGATGCCTTATAATATTTTACATTTTCAAGGAAGCTTTTTTGACCCAATGTTGGTGTTGTCAGGTGAAGATAATTAATTTTTTACCTATCCAGTGTTTTGTTTGTACTACTACTTAATAAAACACTCTTCAGGTTAAAAAAGTCTGGTAAAATAAACTCCTGTTATTCTGATAAAGAGCAAACAACTATACATTTTCTCTATACCATATAATTATTTGATGGTTGGAACTCAGGATATTCTGTGTGATCAGTGACTACTTGGTTACACCCCTCCATTTGATTTCCATTTACAAAAGAAAGGGGAGAAAAAGCATGGAAATACTTCACCAATTACCTCTATTAGGAAAAGTTTTGACCTTATGAAACCAGAATGTTTTCTGGTTCTTTAGAGGAATGATCTGAGATGGCTGTTGGGGGAGTCCAGTGTCTAAAACCTGCAAATCTTCTCCTTTACATTCTCCATTTGATCTTGGACAAGCACCTTTAGTGTAGATCCTCGCTGGCATTTAGGTGCACATATCAGCTGAATTAAGACCCTCAAATTTTAGAGATCTGGGGCCCAGGTTTTCTACAAATTAGGCTTCAGTCACTCAAACAGTAACAGCAGTCATCTTTGCTTCACTGGCACGCAATGAAAGAGGTTTTCTTACAGTTTCAAGATGTTCTGATGCTGTGATCAAAGTTATGCAAGTATCTTAGAATGCTTATTTTTCTTTGATGTGTAATCTATAACCAAACTGGTTTTGAAAGCATAAAAATGTCTGTTTAGTTCCATCTGTGTCTTAGATTATACATGGCTGCTCTGGGATTCTCTTTAGACTATACTATAGTATTCTCACATTACAAGAGCACTTAAAGTGCATTTTCTGAAAGCTCAATAAATAATAGAATTAACACTTGTCAGCTGTGGTTTATTTCAGCATTTGCATGAATTATAATGTAGCACTCTTGGTTTGGTTTCGAGCTTGATTTTAGGAAGAAAGAGTGAGTAGATGCATTGAAGGTTGATTTCTTGAAGTACTTGTTTTCCTGAGAAAGAAGGTAAAAGCTGTAAGCACTGCATTTTAAATGAAAGGTGAGGAGATCTCACCTTTGTTTGTTGGTTTTCTTTGTTTATAAAGTTATGGGTTTTAAGAATATTTGCACTGCTTTCATATTAGTTTTACTCCATTACTGGTGAACATGCTGATCCTGCCTGCATTCAGTAGCTTTTAATTTTCACAATTCTCATCAGTAGTGGGGGGTCCAGACAGCCACCTACTGTACGAGGGATGATCAAAAGAGAAAAGAAAGAAGAAGTGATTTTTATAAGATTTTACAAGTCAATATATTCTCAGTGACAATAGGTATAACAGAAGAAACTGATTTCATTCTATGATGAAATTACAGGTATGATAAGAAAAAGTAATTGCACAAAATCAATTTCTTCAAGTCTTTTTGTAAGCTTCAAACTAGAGAATATTGTGATAAGGAATTCATCACCATATTGTATCAATGAAAGGTTTCAGTGGGCTGGGTTCCAGCTGATGTGGTTGGGGCCTGAGCAGCAGCATTGTCAGGTGATGCACTATGGATGCCCCATTGTTCTTTGCTCAGGAGGGTTTAAGAACTGGCAGATCACAGAGAGCAGTGTTTTCTGTGAAGAGTCTGTGAAAAGCAAGGTATTGGTAGCAGCATTTGACAAGGGTCTGTCAGCAGAGCTGTCATGATTCAATACATCAGTGGTTCAGAAGTATAGAACTTTGCTGATGCAGCACAGCAGTGATACAGATTAGTGAAATATAACTAGTGACAAAAAAAAGGCCATCCTCAGAAAAGTGCAATGAATATGATTTGGGGCTGGAGGAGAGAGGAGAGGGAGGATGAATGGTTTACCCAGTGAGAAGCCTAGGAGTTTCTCTGTTTAGGTTAAACAAGCTTCATAGGTATCTTAAGTACCTATGTACCTAAACATCTTCACAGGAAGAAAGTATGGGATACTGAAAGGCTCTAATTTTAGCAGAGAAATACAAACCAGAAAGCAGTGGCTGGAAGCTGAAGCCAGGAAGAGTCAAAGCAGACAACAGATACAAATTTTAAAAGTGATTTTGAAGGCCCAATGAAGCACTGTACTAGAGGTATGAGTGCATCTTTCCTCACCTGATGTCTTTAATCTGGGTGGGAATGTTTGCTTTGGAAGACACACCTCAGCCAAAACATGGTCTGTCCTCAGTATAAAGCCACTAGTGATAACTGGAGGAGGGAAGAAACAATAGTTCAGATTTCAGCACGGATTGCAGAAGGCTGGTAAGAAATCTGGGTATGTGCTTGAGGGTTTGCTTGCCCAGAAGTCCCTAGCAGTGCACCTACAGTGGTGCAGATTAAACCTTGTCCCTGACTGCCTCACTGCAAACTCCCCTGCCTTCTGCTGTGTAGACACATGGAAGGAGGTAAGGGTGAAAAAGAAAAGGATTATCTGAGTTGGGGAGTAACTTTAAAATAAAGAAGGGAACTCAAACTTGAAGCTTTATGCAGGGAATGGGAGTATTTTATTGAAGTGTGAAGAAAGATGATTTTAACAGTAATATTTATAAGCACTATAGAGAGAGATTATCAAAGGCCAAAGAAAAGGCATTTGCAGTAGGCAAGGGAGAGGATGAGAGCTGTGGTGCTTAATCCAAGGGAAAGCAAATCTTTGAAATGTTGTGAAAAAGGAAATAGTAAAATCCCACGTCTAAAAAACCCAAGCAGCATAGCATGCAAGTGACAAACTCATTTTCCTTTCATTAAAAAAAAACAAAAAACAAAAACAAAAACAAAAACAAACAAAACAAAAAAAAACCAAAAAAATAATTCTGCTTCCACTTCCAAACTTAAAACACTACAAATGGGCCTGTCAGAAATAACTGAGACTGAAGTTTCATTTTACCACCCTCGTTTTTATTCAGCATCACTGCAGACGTCATCTGTGGGGTTTGAATTCCATAGAAGTGACCAGAGTCTGGTCTGATTTTACCTTTTGTTTGAATAATCATAACGATAGGAGGATTTTAAAAACAGGATCTGAATCCCCATTGAGATTTTTAATACCCCCTATTCTGAGGTCACTGGATTTAGGATTTCTGCTTGGGCCTATCTCATACATTTTTACAGATATTCAAAAGCCTCTAATAGCCCACACACAGGTTATATTAATTTCCAGTGCCTAAATCCCTTAAGTGCTTTGGGGATTTCCCTGCTAATCCTCTTTTTAATGCAGGGGTAGGTTTGAACCTTTGGGATTTATTATTTGTGTTGGTTGTTTTCCAACCATAGAATCTTTCAAGGGTAACAGCAAGTGCTAAATGCATAAAGACAGAAAGTTTATCTGCTGTTTATATTATCACACCAATCTGCCAGTCTTTTTTTGGCACAAGAAGGAAAAGAAAGTGTGACTATTATTAGTAATTACGCTACTTATAGTAATTTTAAACACTTACTAATATGAAATTTATGCAAAAGTATTAAATCCTGACTGAACATCAAATCCTTTCCTTTCCAAGGGCAAAGTAACTGCATTAATATTAATGAAGCCATAAAATACCAGTTAACTGACAGCATTTTTGCCATTGCTAACTGCAACTGTATTTTGTTACTGAAAATTTATTGTATTTTTCATGTCTAAAAGTAAAAAATGAATAAAACTATCACAAACTGCTCTTTGTTGTAAGTGACATGCCTTTTCTTTATGATGCATGCTTTGCCATAAAAAGGGAGTGCTTAATGCATTTCTGTGGGGAGATGCCTATTTATTCTGACAAACAGATCAGCCTCCAGGGTGTGTCTTTGCCACAGAACTGATTCTACTTCTCATCCATTATCTAATAAGATGTGAAAAGAGTATCCTGTCTCACAAAAAAAAAAAAAAAAAAAATCAGGCTTTGTGTCATTACAAGGATGTGGCAGGCCCACTCACAGACTTACTTGCAGGATATAGAATTGTTAGTGAAAAGCCCAGTTATACACTCATTAATGTTTCCAGTAGGCCTGTGGGGAAAACATTGGTAATGTTGGTACTGAAGATCATTTATTTCAAAGGCAAGTATAAAATATGGCTTCCATAATGAGAAAATGCATTTCACATCTTAAATAGTACTGCAGGAGCTTATGAATTTTATTATTGTAATAAACACCAATGCCACATAAACTAGCCAGACAGAATGTCTCTGCAAAATATATGCCTTGGTTGTTTTTCTTCTCTTTCTTCATTATTTCTCCCTCTACAAGGTTTATGAAAGGTTTAAAATTGTGCTTGCATGGGAACAGAGAGGTTGGAGTAAGGAAAGCAAGCTGAGATGTGTGATAAGGCAGTGATAAAGTGAGTGTATCCAAAACACTATCACACAAATGCTGTCAGTCAGATGTGCTCATAAGGAAACAAAGTCACAAAGGAAAAAGACAGTAGGAAATTCAATTAAACCCAGACATAACCTTAAATGTTAAAGGATAGCAAGTCTTTTAAGACCTTAGGTATCCTGATGGAAAATGAAAGCACCTCTCTCTACTTTAGGACCACTAATGCACTGCAAATCGTTGTTGTATTTAAATGATGCTCTATTACAACAATGCAGCCTCCCATAAAACAGACCCCCCAAAAAAGTGCCTCCATTGTGAAGCTGTTTGCTAACAACAAGGAGTGAATTAACAAATCAGTGTTGGTTGAAGTAAAACAAAACATTTTAGATCATTGACAAAATAGAGGGAGAAGTGACACAAAAGCAAACAAGTGATTATGTTTGATATCTCTGGAAGATATACACTCCACTGAACACTCCCTCCACTCCTCTGCTCCAAATTTCCCTGACTTTCTGAACAACAGGATCAATCCTTTTCCACTTGCACAATGCTTCTTTTCATAAAGGGCAGTTTCTTTAGCATGACAATAAAATATGATTTTCAGTGCTCCTTGAAAAAGTGAAAATACAGCTTGAAAGAGTTCAAAATGAAAATACAAAAGCTGGAATTACTGGCAGACAAACGTTTCAGTGTCATGTCCTCCTGATATCCTTTATTCATTACATGTGAATGCAGCTTTGTATCTAAAAATCAAGGCTGTTTTATCAGTCTTGCTTATAATGCCAGTCAGAATGGCTTACTGCTGAGAGATCTTTCATAGTCTGGAGTTGCATCAAGACAGCACAGCTTTAAAACAGCATAAGAGAGACCCATTCTACATTATTGACTTTTCCCCTTACCTACAAGGACACAGAATTTAATGCAGCATTGATGGGTCAAAGATTTTGACACATGTCAAGTCAGATATCTTCATTTTAGAGTTTAAAAAAAGGCATCAAACCTGATACATATGAACCACTTTAGGTGGCAGAGGCAGACTGAGCTAGGGACAATTGTTTCCCTTGTCTGCTGCAAAAGACATTACATTTCAATGAAACTTTATGTAAAGAACAATGTTATTTAAGGAGGATAAAACCAGAACAACTGCTAAAAATGCAATAAAGGTCTAGAGGTAGATTCCTAAACACCGTGTTAAGTATCCTATCATTGTGATCTTCCCGTGGATTTTTTAAACCATCCTATAAAGGTCTATGGCAAGGATATAATTTCCTAGAAAATGGTATTTCACGTGGCCTTTTTTAAAGTGGTCATCCCCTAGCAAAGTCAGCAATGGTTTTCTGTAGAGAAGAACTATGAATAGGTTATTTCCATTAGCAAACACTATACAGCAGAACAGCTTTTTTCAGCCATTACCCTTCTTCTATAAATAGATTTCACAGCAGGAAAAGCACACCCAGAACTGTCAAGTATGGCTTTACGTCCCTAAATGAACCATGTTGCAAAATCTCACTTTTAATAATGGCATTTACGTTACCTCACCAATTAAATGTATAATAATAGCAGCAGAACTGTTGTATTAATGATCAGAGTGTATAATAAGATGCACAGTTGGGAGGATTATGGGAATTTAATGGGAAGAGAAGGGCAAGGGATCGTCTGTTGTATGATTCTTCATGCTTGTAACCTGCTGTCTATGTCCCTAAAGTGTTTTTATGAGTGGCATGCTTTGGTTTGTTTTCCAGTTCGTGTTCTGCCGTGAATGTAAAGAAGAATTCCATGAAGGGGAATGCAATTCTCTCCTCAGCCCACAGGGAGCCGTGGCCCAGAAGGTATGGATCTCACAACTCCTGATCGTTATCCCTGGCCCAGCCAGAGTGAATTTGTCAAATGGGTTCTAATTATAATCCTAAGTAAAAGCAATTACAGCCATGCTGAAGGCTCCAGCCATTGGAGCTGCCGGATTGGCTTTGCAGTGGATTTCGGTCTCTTTGATTGATAGAGTAGCTGAGTTCTGTCAGGAACACACAGGGCTCTGCCATCAGCTGATAAAGAAAAAGCCTTCCCAATGGGCTTCTAGGGTTGTCTCTATTCAATGTGAACACTTTTCAAAGCCTTTGTATAGTCTTGCTGCCTTTCAGCTTATTTTCAGTGCACCAGTCAGGAGATCATGTGGGTTTGGGCCAAATAACAGGGGGTTTATACAGCCTATGAAGAAAATACTATTGGTAATTTATGCTTTGGCTTACAGAAATAAAAAATAGATTGTCTAGGCTGCAAGCTGTTAGATGATAATTATACTAGGCTGATCTATAATTTTGTAGCTGTGGTAGCTATAGACCTGGACAGGAAATAGTTTCTCTCTCCTGGCATTTCTCTTTGTTTGAGATTCAAGTGTTCCTTGAAATAAATAAATCATGTAAACCACACTCTTTCCAACTTAAAAAAAAATAAAAATAAAAAAGAGAGAAAGAAAGAAAAGGAAATATACCCCCTAAATATCTCATAGCTTGATGCCCAAGCTGCACTACTAGGAAGCAGAAAACTGATGTTCAGATATCTGGCAGGTTTGATGCTAAGAAGAAATTCAAACTCTGAGCCTCCACACAGTCCAATGTAGCAGATAAAGGTTTGTGGGCAGGTGCTGATGAGGGCTTGCATCCAGCCAGCTCACAGGGAGGTGTGCCAAGCTCCTGTAAGTGCCTGCAGCTAGACCCTGTCTGAGGCTGCCTTTTGGGGGCTCATTGAACACAGAGACTGGCAGGGAGCTGAAATGCTATTGGGAATAAAGATTCCATTGCTACCTGGAGATGATTCACCTACCATACTTTGCATACTTGGCACTAGGTCATGACCTGTGTAGAGATTTTTCTCTTTAACCTTCCTTGATGAAACTCTTCTGATTTATAAAAATAATTAGCACTAGTTGAGACAGAATGAAAAAGTCTGTATCCTTGTAGTCAGTCAGGGTATCTACCTCTGTTGACCTGGAAAATGTGTATTGTATCACACCCAAAATCTATCTACTTTCCCAGCCTCTAGTGATTTGTGATGCACATGTGGTATTTTACATTTAGTAGCTATCAGCAGGGGGTTTTTTCCCATGAATTTGTGCAACCCATTTTTGAAGCCATATGCATATATAATAAGGAGATTTGCAGCTTAGCTGCCCTCTATGAAGAACAGTTCAATTTTATTTGCAACACCCTTAAAGCAGTCTTCCAGTTCCCATTCACATTTATGTTAAAAACGTAACTTTAGCAGAGACATTGAGAGATGCTTAAAGCTTCCAACAGCCTAGTAAACCAGGAGACCAAGGCTCAATGTCTTACCTGAATCCAACTGAGCGAAAACTCGAATACATCTCAACATAAACAGAGATCTCTATATTCATTTAGTTATTTATGCTTAGAGTTTTGCCTAGGGTACTGAAAGTTGTCATGGCACATTAAAAGTGAGTTCAACAATGCTAGCTCTGTGAAAGCTAGAGTTCATGTAATATTTATCTTCTAAGGCAGCAATAAAGGTGTGCCAGGAAGAATCAGAATACCATAGGAAGAAGTAATTTATTTTAAATATTTGAATATTGCCTTATCTTTTCCTTATAACAATGGAAGCAGTTCACCCATCTCATTCAATCTCACAGCACATGAATTGCACCCAGTCAGACCTGCTGCCTTAGCAATGTCAACTACTACTGTTGCAGTTCTCGTCAGTGTTCTTGCTGCTCCTGAAGAATGTCCTGTACTCTCAAGGAAGTGTTCCACAATAGTTGAACTGTAGTCCCAGAAGTCTCTTGCACCTCTCCAGGTCGGGTGCCCTGCACAGCCTGGACCGCAGGGCTCACCGAGGCTCCGGCGCAGGCTGAGGTTAATTGACTCAGGTCCGCCTCCTCTCCCTGGAAGCTGAGCTGCGCTCATTCCAGCTCTCCACGAGGCGGTGCTGTGCTCCTGAAGGAATGTTTTCCCTCCTTTCCTTCGCCGGGAGAGCGAAGCGAGCGGCAGCAGGAGCGGGGCGGGCGGTGGGATGCCGGTGAGATGCTGCTCCAGCCGCCCAGCATCGCTGCAGAGCCGCCCCGGCACACGAACCATTCGGGGACAGGAGTGGAGAGCAGGGCCCGGGGACAGTTTCCATCTCTCTCCCTGAAATTAGTGTAAACATTTCTCCCCCCGTTCCTCTTGGCATCACCTGCCAGCTGCACGGGTCTGTGTGTCAGCCCTAGCTTGCTGTGACTGTAGTGCTTGGTGAGCAGTGAGAAAGTTTGTTTTATCTTTGCCCATGGTCTCTTTCAAGGTAGCAGTAATACACTTCCAGGGTGGTCTCCAGCTCAGGCAATTTGACTCCTGTCTGCATCCTTATCATTTATTTTATCATGACATCCCATTGCCACAACTTCTGCCAGTCGAATTTAGAATCAAACACACACGCTGCCAGTAAACTGTTCCTCTCCAGAACAGGTGCAGGATACACAATCAGTTTCAGGGCAATACTTCCAGTAAGAAAAATGCAGGGTTTGCTTTAGCCTGTAGTGGCTGTAGTAGTGAAAGGACCTTCTCATTTCTGCAGCTGCCTGCAGGTCTCTGCTGCTCAGCAATATGAAGCACTGTGGACAGGTTCAGGCCTAAGCCAGCGTGACAGAGGTGAACCTGGTGGAGCATGAGGAGTGTGAAAGAGGTGAAAGAAGAGCCAAAAAGGAGAGCTGTTGTAGAGAAATTGGGTGACCAGTAGTTGATGGCAGCGTAGAGAGCAGGAAGAGCTGTGGTGGCACTCCATGCAGCTCTCCTAAGGTGTGTCAGGGCACTGCAAGGGCTCTCTACTTCCTGGGCACTTCCCATGTGTCAGGGATGAGCCCAAAAGGTGTAAGGTCATTCTACAGGTGGGCTGTGCATGGGCTGGGCAGGGATGTGGGGGGCTGGAGACAGGCCCCCTGCTGCAGGCTCACCAGGCAGTGCCATGGGTTCCTGAGCCATGGACAGGATGTGGGGATTAGCAGGGGACTGGGACTGCAAGGTCTGATGGTACCCTCCGAGCCTGGCACCAATTTGGGAAGACTTGGAGAAAAGAGATCCCTCCGAAGGAGAGATAGAGCCTGATATACAGGAATTTGAGTGTCCATGAAAGCCAAGAGCTGAGTGGAAGGTCTGTAACCTGTCAGATGGAGCAGAAGGTCCAGAAAGAGGAAAAGAAAGAGAGATGTGAAATGACATGGCACAGCTATGAGGGTTCAGGAAACATGAATGGTGGTGGTGGAATGGGTCTGTGCTTGGGCAGATGTCAAAAAGAGGGAGGAGGAGGCCTGATGCAAAGAGAGGGGAGTGTAGCTGATAGGACTGTGAAGGAGGGTGGGGAAGGATGGGAGGGGGAATTGGGTAAGTTGGCAGGAGGAGGGAAGAGGGCAGCCACGACTGCAGGATATAAGAGGGATAAAGCAGGTGCCATATGTGGATCTTTGAAAGCCTATTGCCAATAAAGGAGTTGGAAGCTTTAGGGAAGCTAAATGGCATTATTGCTGCTTGGGGTAGGAAAGACAAGCTCGGCAGCAAGCGTGCAGAGAGCAGCCCAGCTTTAACTACTGGCATATCATGACCTTTCAGATCTGTGCACAGATATTGCATGGCCCATTGGGAAGGATAAAATGTACTCTTTCTGCTGAAATGTCTACTTTTAGCCCAGATAGGCCATTGGAAGCTTATCTTAAACATTTACTTACTGGTGCAGGACTGATTATTTCCCATCTTAGTGTGTAAATTACATTATTTGAGGGAAAATAAAATTTATCTGTGGCAATATCAGTTGAGATTTGGGCTTTTGCAGCCTCCTGGATCTGTTTGAACTTTGGGATGACAGAAGGAATCATATTTGATGAATTGAAAGGCACAGTGTGCATGATGGAATCAATGACAGGGTAAAGGTGACTCCAGCCAGATTTAGGTTTATAAATAACCACACAGTCCCTGCTATGTACACCACAAAACCAAGCTTCCTGGCCTCTTTTAACCTCACACATAGACAGTCTGTACTGGTGGGGAATCTACCCTTAAACCAGCTTCCTCTGTAAGTCCCCATCTTAAAATTAGCCTAGCTTTCCTAGCACACAGCATTTCTCGATGGTTTTCCTTTTACAAGGATAATGTTACTCCTCTGTGTAGCATTTTATTGTAGGGTCAGAGACAGTTTGTTCCGATCAACAGTACTAATAATGGTCATTCCTGCCTGTTAGTTACAAAAATACATGGAACTGTTAAACCATGCAATAATACAAAAAATTGTGGCAAAAGCAGAACAGGGGAATACTCGTCAGGTCACTAAATAATTGCTGTCACAGGCTAAAGCAAGTCTCTAGGCATGCCAAGAAAAGTTCAGCTAAAGCCCGATGGGTGCTCAGGCTCATGGTGCTGGCTTGGCACAAAGGCTGTGGTCTCTTACAAGAAACAGCAACAGTGTTTTTACTGAGGCATAAAGACACGTTCTGAATCTTCATCTAGAGTCTCCTCCAGTGTAATTTTATAGCTAATGCCGTAAAACTTAACTCCAACTCTGCTCTTAACCTGTGGGACGCTGTCCTGGCTGTAGCCCTAAGCAGGAGGCCTTGGTCACCCAAATCCCAAAGCCCTTCCCAGACCCACCACCTTCAAATCAAACCTCAACTGTTCCCTGTTTGGAACTCAGCCCTCACAGTCTGCAGGGAGCTAGCATAGGATCCAGGTAATACCTTTGCTGTTCTGCAAATGGCAAATTTAAAATTTTAAAATAAATACATTTTTTTTAATTTATCCAGCACCCCTGTCAGCCCAGGAACCCATCAGACCTAACCAAGAGCAGTCAGTGCCTCAGCTGAGTCAGGGCAAACCTGGTCCTCTCCATCAGCACACACTTCCAGGGCCCTGGCTGTGCTCTAACCAGAGTTCCTGGGCTCAAACCTGGCTCAAAGCAGACCCATTGCATCACTTCCCAAACGTGGTTTTTGCTGCACAGGTGCAACAACCAGGCACAGCCATGGGCGCACACATCCAGGGAAGCCTGTCACAGCACACCCATCCTGCTGAAGGCTGCTGGAATGCAGCTCCTGGGAAAGCTCCCAGCTTGCCTGGCTCACAGGCGAGGCTCCAGCCCCTCTTTTCCCCCACTGCCTCCTGTGCAGGTCTCGGAGTTGACAGCAGTGGGTATGGAATGTTCAGGCTGCCTTTTCCATCCTGGAACCATGCTAACCTCCCATGCTGTACATTTCCACCAATTTCACCAGGTTGTGAAGCCTGGTCTCTAAGCAGCTAATGATAATCTAAATGATAAATAGTAAATGCTAACCACAAAAAGCACTAATTATTTCCCTGCATTTTAGTGAAAGGAAAAGCTACTGAAAAGGTTCATCATACATAGTATCTTTCAATGAGTCCTGAGTCACAGTATGAAATGTGGAACATCTATTATTAGGCCACTGGGTTGTTTTTTTTTTTTTTCCCATCAGGTAATTTTTAAAAGTTAAATAAAACATGGCTGTAAAAGAAATTACATACCTAGCTTGATTTCTAAAATATCTTAAACAACTGAAAAAGAAACAGAGGCTCAGGGGTTTATATTTGGTATACTCACAATGTCAAGCTCAGGATATTTCAACCCACAGGTGCCTAATTAAAGGAGCAAGAAAAATAACTATAACTGGGAAATGTCCTGTAAAATTAATCTCTGTGTTATAAATAAAGATGCACCAGAGGAAATCTGAGAATAGGTCTTAACTTCCTGTCTAATGAGAAATAACTATATAGAGAGAATTTTAGCTCTCCTATTTTGGGCAGCAATAAAGTAAAAAAGATGTGACAGACTGCTTGTGTTTATGAGGTTAAGCTGACAGTCATTTTCAGCTGTGTTGCCACTTATGAGAGAAGGCACGTTCTTTATTCCACTCATGGAAAATAGTCATATAAGAATGACCTGTATTAGATTAGATTTTCTGCTTTAGAGCAGTGCAAATTCAATAGTCACCATCTACCTGAATTTAATTTATTATATGAATGGTTGCAACACACAGAGTGAGAACCTTGATGTGCAGTGTCACCAAACCAGAGCACTCTTTCATCTTGTATCCAATATAATACCCTGTGTATATCAATTTGATTTTAACTAGTTGCTGTCATCACAAAGCAGCACTCTCATTTTATGTCAGAACTCCCTAGGCACTCTAGACAAATTGGCACACACAAAACTGCTTCATGTGGATTTAACCAGATCATTGTAGTACTGGCACCTCTAGTTTTCCTGTGTGTCAAATATATTCTCATTGAATGAATATCTTTTCTGTTCCTTATCTATAGCCACATTTTAGCCTTTCCACTAGCCTAAATCTGTCTCTAAAATAGAATTATAGTCCCATAGCAAAATCTCTTTGTGAGATTTTGACTCTTCAGTGGCTCAAATAATCCATTTTCTTCCAAAACCCTCTAGCCTATCCAGTGCCCTAAACACTTGCTATTCTTACCCCCTGCAGTAAAAGGCACCAATAAACATGACAGTATGTTAATTCAGGTGATGGTGTTCATAAAACAGCCCTTTTGGGGCCAAGAAGACAAATAAATTTTAAGTTGGACTGTCACCATCCATTGTAGATCAGGCTTCAACAGCTGAGGCTGCTTTTGCTTAGAGCTGTAGCTCTAGCTCTAGTGGGCTGTGTTAACCTAAATATTATGGTGGGATGAACATTGCTCGTGCACAATGAATTATTCGTTGTCCTCCTTTCAAATCCTTTCAAGGATACATAGCTTTTCTCACATTCTTTTTAGAAAATGAGTAATACTTCCTGTTTTGAGACCTCTAAACCTTTCTGAAATTCTGTATTTCACATGAAATGAAATAATTTCACGTATTTCTATTACCCTAAATAAAAAGCTTATTTTTGCAAGTAAAATTCTTTTAAAACCAAGCATTTCTGATCAAAAGCAAATGTATTTCAGATTTAAAGAAAGCTTCAATAGGATACATTTTTTAAAAAGCTGCACGTGATCAGCTTTTTTGCTTATTGGGGAGAGATGAAGCATCAAGGGCAAACAAGCAGGAATGCAGAACTTGCTCCACTTAAAGCAAAGCACAAAGAAAGTTAAAATTTGCAGATTCCATTCTGAATTAAGGGTCTTCAGTTTTCACATGTTGTCTATACCAGGCAAAATAAGCATGAACATAAAAGAAGTGTGCTAATATAAGGCAGTATATAATTCAGTGGATGTCAAAATTTAGCATTATATATCTAAGACTTCCAGTACTTTGAACAAGAAGCTTTGCCTTGCATGTTTTTAATCTAGATGGTACTGCTTAGTGGGCATCTGTGGACACATTCTTCATTTGTTTCAAGGTAGTTCTACTGACAGGTCGATGTGTACTCTGTCACCTGGATGAGATGCTGCTCTAAGAAGGACACTTTATTTCTATTTCAAGATGCTTTCTGTCCCTGTAGATCTCTTTCCAGTACTGTGTGATATTGATTAACTGCAAAGAAAGCATTCCATGTACACGTTCTTGTACTGTTGTATGGTCCCTGGCAGCCTCTGTGGTCTCTTTATCCCTGCTAGTTTTTCCAAAAGACTCAGCATAGAAACAGAAGTAAATCTATGTCCTTTGGTGTGACCCAGAGATAATAAGACAAGCTTTTCCTCCTGTCTCCCTAAGGGAATACTGCAGGGGGGGATATTGAATAGTGCTTACAGCAGCTCTTTCTGTAGCTTGCTTTATTTATGATTATTCATTCCTGGTCATAATATGCAGCACAGTTGAGAATAAAAGAATTATTCATAAAGTGGCATGGATGAAATCTAGTAGCTTTTCCATAGTGCTGGGACAAATGTTCCATATTAACTGGGGAACTAAAGCATATTGTGTGAGCATCAGAAGAGAGCAAAACTGAAGTGTGATGCACACCAGGAGCATCTCTGAACTTCCCCTCCAAGACCAGGCAGACCAAGCAGAGTTAGAGACCCCTCTGCCAGACAGACCAGACACTGTCAAGGAAATGAGGTTTGCTAGTTTAGCATGTAACAACATGATTTAAATAGACACTGGTAATGAAGAATTGCTGTACACCTTTTCTTTATTGTTTGAAGAAAAAAATGCAGATGAATGTATGTGTGCTTGCCATCACTGGGTGTGGAGCACTCAATAAAGGACTTGAACACTGAAGGCTCACAGATCTGGATGGTATGATTTCTTCACTGAATCAGAGGGACTCCATCACTGTGCCATTTCTCTGCATTTGGTTCATGCAGTAGGAGTTTTTTAACTTAGCATTTGGCAAGACTGGGCATAGGAGGGATGTTTCAGCTCTAATGGGCTGAAATACCATGCTGCTGCATCTAGTTCACTTCCATTGCTAGAATTTTTGCAAGGGAAAATACTAAAATAATAATTCACTGCTGTTTTCAACAATTTGTTCTTGGTGAACTGCATGTGTGTGGCTAGAAGTTGTTTCTCTTAGTTATTCCTAAGGTGTCCCAATTTTATTTTCAGAACTAAGATCAAAAAAGTTTATACAAATAGAGTTAGCAATTCGGTTGTGAAATTTTGCCTCAGTGTCCTTTGCTATTAGGTCACAACAAAGACATGAAGATGGCGAAAAAAGTATGTTTGCAAGTATTAAAACAATGGATTTTGACTATTTGAGAAAACATAGCCACTGTGAAGCTCTTCTGGACTGATAACAAAAATTTAAAATACTTCTGGTCTTCTCATTTAGTGCTTCCGAAAAGAATAGCAAAGTTTTGTCACTTTGTAGTGATTTTCATGTGTATGCATGTTAAGCAATGAGTTCACATTAAAATGAGTTATCATCTTATTTTTCTCACAGGGAAAACTGAGGCCCAGGTCAAGTGTTCCCCACTCTCCTGCTCTGCCTCTCTGAGCTAGCTCAGATTGCTTGCAAAAGTCATCCCTCCTTAAGGATGTAGGTGTTGAAAAATCAATACTAGATTGTGTTCTTTGGTATTAGCTTGAGCAGCTTTTTCTATTTCCCAGAACTTACTAATGTGCTGTTGTGTAGAGGTCATCTTTCTGCCGAATTGCTGAATAATCCAGCAGGGTGCAGGGCCGAGTTCCCTCTCCACGAGCAGAGAGACAAAAGTAAAAGTCATTTCTAGGATACAGATAAGAAGCCTTCATTCACCTTTGTCAGCTCCACATCAAAAAGATAAGAAAATTGGAGAATATTAAGTGAGAAGCAACAAAAGACATTCACAGACTGAGGAGACTGATGTAGATTGCAAAATAAATAATGGCAAACATATTATTGATGTTTCCTGATTAAAAGACAGTGGTTTGTTTTGTTTTGTTTTTTTTTTTTTTGTTGTTTTGTGTTTTGGTTTTCCTTAGATGCCTATTACAATGGCCACTAGATGAGCTGAAAATAAATTTCTGCAGAAGCTGATCTTTGTTATTTCATTGTAACTCAGGTCATTTCAGCCATGAACTAAAACTGAGGTGCTACTCACTGACAAAGCTCATATGTTTTATCAATATTAGATGACCAGAATTCAGGCAGAGTTATGGCTTTGTTTAAAGTTGGGTCAATTTCCTTTTCCTGTCTTACTAGAAATAGATATATTAAAAAATTATCCATATAAATAAATATAAAAGTCTAGCCACATAAATTCCTATAGGGTGCTGAGAAGGTATACACTAAGAAGTTACAGGAATTGTTATAATGAAATCGTTTTGTTTCAGTTCATCATTTTCCCACATGATTGAATAAAATCATGCTATGAATGGTTGGAACCTACATGCATTGTTTTGAGGCACTATTCACATGAACCTTGTGTGAGGGAAATGACCCAAGGCACTGCCATCTCTTTTGTCCCTGTACTATCATTTTAGGTAGGAAACAGCCAAATAGGCCACTTGTATAGATTATGTAATTTTGTCCCAGTCATAAATAGGACAAACACAGGAGTCCCTTTATACTCTTCATGATGACTTTTTCCTTCTGTATGATTCTATCTGGGGATCTTTCATTGCTCACAAGTGGGTTTTTTTACCTTTTTTTCAAAAAAAAAATGTATTTATTCTTTGTGCTTGTTATATTTGTATAGGGTTACATTGGAATGAAACTCAGACCTCCAATACAAGAGAGTACACTTTATTATGAGAAACATTTTCCTTCCAGGCACCCCACCATCCTGCCTTACCAAATGCTGCACTTCCTTGGGGTTTTTGCTTTTCTTGCAAGAAGGGCTTTAATCCCTGAAGTAGAATGAAACCTGTGGTGTCTACCTAACCCGTGATGTTGTCAGGCAGATTCACCTGAGTCCTCCTTTGCCTTCCCTTCTGCTTTACCTGTCTTTGTGCATTTGCAGCAGGGCTGATGCCCAGTGAGAGCTCTCTCTCTCTTTGCAGGGGTATGTAGTTGATGAACACGCAGCCATGCAAGCTCGATGGGAAGAAGCTTCTAGAGAAACAATCAAAAAGACAACCAAGCCATGCCCCAACTGCAATATTCCAGTAGAAAAAAACGGTAAGTTTATTGGACATCTTGTACTTACCTGTCTCTTAAAGTTCATTTTACAGTATAAATGTATGAATGTGAAGGTGTACATATGCATAGTATTATTCCAAGAGGGGGAGAGCACAAAAAGCTTGAGTAATTCCCTGTGTCACCTTATCTAAATTATCTTGAAAGCACTAACTCTAAATCACTTAGTTCTAAAACCACTAATTAAGCCTCACAAAATGTCCAGCTATTTTTTAGAAGAGGAAATGGGGCATTGGATGTATAATTCATATGATGGGATAGCCAGCTAGTTATCTAGACTTTCCATTGTCACTGGGAAAAATAGACATTTGTAGGGTAGAACTCATCTCATGATGAAGCAGAACATGGGTCTAATGTGGGCCAGAAAATCACACCTAAAGATGGGGGTGAAGAATTAGTGCTGCTGTAGATGTCTACACAGTATATGGCTGAATTTCAGTGAGGTTAATCCCAACCCAGCCATGTGCCAAGAGTAAGTCAGGGAAGCAACATGAGTCCTGATAGTTTGTATTAATCAGTGCTTACCATGTTGGAAGAAAAGGAATCTGCTGGCACTGGGATGTTTAAAATGAACAACAGGAATGGCAAATAGGCTGCACTTTATAGGTTAATACTGTTCCAAGACTTAATTGTATTTATGTTAATTAATAAAAATGTATAAACATGATTTCCTAAATATTATACAAGTATTTAGAGGATGCTTCCCAGCTTTGTGGCATTCACCTGGGACACTGGAACTGCCAAATAAGGCACTGTGAACTGCAAGGGGAGAGCACTGTGAGCAGTGACACTGCAGAAATATTACTGGGTAAGAAATAGGACAAAATCCTGAAATCTGGGGTTTGATGAAAGAAAAGAAGGCAGTTGGCAGATGGAAAGTGGGAGACACCTTCAAGCACAAGAAGCAGAAGGAAAGAAAGCTTGAGTTGAAGAGTGGGAAGGTGAGAAGATTTGGCATAGCATAGAGAGCAAGGTGGGCAGCAGAAGAGAGTTAACGGAGGCCTAGGTCAAAAAATTATTTATGGATTTGTAGAACAAACTGAAAACCAGAAGTCTTAATCTGATTAGAAATAGACAAGTGATAATCATGACTACTTATATAGAAGAGTTTGTGCACAGCCAAACAAAAAATCCTGGTTAGGCATGAAGGAGTGGTAAGACCTTTACTTTCTCCTAGACTCTGAGCACCCTACTTTAGTTGCTCTGCTTTGAGCAGGGTTTTGGATTGGATGATCTCTTAAGGGACCTTCCCACCTCAGTGATTCTGTCATTTTGCAAATAAAAGCATGAGGCTTAAAAAGTGCAGTGTTTGCCTTCTTCTTTGGTCATGGGTACTGCACATGGCAGCTTCTAGGCTGCCATTTGTAAACTTAAAGAAGCACTTCAGAGCTGCCAAAGTACAAAGAGACTGACAACTGTATCTGCCAGCAGTCCTCATGTGGGAGGAGTACACTGACTCCACACAGGAAAATAATTCTGCTTTCCTTTCTCAAATATTCTGTGGATGGTGTCTTTTACAAGGGACAGCGACAATGCCAATAACTTTTCTGTAACAGCCCATAAACTACAGGCATTGTAGAATATTAATGGATGGCAGTAACTTTCCTGTAACAGCTGAGTGAAAGACAGAAACACTTTCCCACAGCCCAGTGCCCGGTGTGAGAGAGTTAAACACACCTCTGTGTCTCTCAGAGGGCTGCTGCACTCACAGAGCTGTAGGTCGTGCTGCTTGAGGCACTCTCCCCTCTGGGCTGCTGATCTCAGCTGCCATGTGAGAGACAAGAACAGGATTTATGGAGCTCAGCAGGGAGGCACACTGTTGGGTTTGGGTCCTGCACCAGCACTGAGGGGAGTTTTACCCAGTGACAGCTTAATACAAACTGTAGAGAGGGCTGGGTCTAAACTGCAAATAAACCATAACATGGAGGCTGGCCATGGGTATGTTTACATTTCTATAAGATAAAAATCTTTCTGGCACATTGCATTTCTTAGACAAAGATATAAACTGACAAATGGACCTTGCAATCATAAGTGGTTTTCTCTCTCTGTCAGATGAAGCCGACAGGCCTGTTTTAACAAACTGATTCTTGTTTGGTTTTGCCTTTTGAGAAAAATTCTGGAGTGGCATTTTTAAAAACATAGTGTAAGGGTAGCAGCTCATACAGTGGGGAACACACACTCGCTGTGCCTCCCATCACCACTTGGAGTCAAACCAAGATGACATTTCAGCTTTGCTTTCTAGTGCGTGCTTTTCTCTCAGTTTGAATTATACAAGAGATCTCGTTGTGTGGTAAGCAACAGAATTTCAATTTGAAGTGTATTTCTGTAACGACCTTTGACAATGTTAATCTTTTATATATTACAAAATAAACTTTTGATCAAGGTCGTGAGCAGGGAAATTAAAGCTGCTCTCATGTTATGGAGAAGTAAGAAACCTAACAAGCAAAAAACATTGATATGATCAAAAGGCTGCTTGAGAAACTAAAAAGGTCAAATCAACTAATGTCATTTTTGTATAATCAGCAGTCAGCCACCAAAGTCTGTATCTCCTGATTTACCAACTTGGCAAATCTTGCAAAGCTTTGAATCCAAATTTTTTAAAAGAATTTAATTTTTTTTATCTTCTGGCTCACAGCTGGACCTCCATACTATAGAAGTACCTTGAGGAGATACCTCCAGGAGTGCTTTGAGAGGCCACAGACTATCATCTCTTTTCTCTATCCCTTGCAAAGTCTTTTCTAAGTTTCTCCTACCCCTGCAGTCCTTCCAGTGAGAAAAGCACATTAAAGCCCAATAAGAGAGGAGTAGAAGGTTTTAGAAAGCCCTGGGGAATATTCTTCAGGATTTTACTTTTATTTAATAATTTACTTAGTTGGTAATTAATGTCTAAAAAAGTTGATTTTAATGCTCTTAATTGCTGATTAACATCTCTAAGTGTTTTCCAAGTGCCAAAGCCATTCTGTTGCTGTTTTGCAGGTGGCTGCATGCACATGAAATGCCCTCGCCCCCAGTGCAGATTTGAGTGGTGCTGGAACTG
This sequence comes from Sitta carolinensis, assembly GCA_032173965.1. Taxonomy (NCBI): domain Eukaryota; kingdom Metazoa; phylum Chordata; class Aves; order Passeriformes; family Sittidae; genus Sitta; species Sitta carolinensis. Next base: position 13,151,109 of record JAVUNC010000025.1, on the reverse strand, counting down.
TGGCCTGGAGTGGAACAGAAGCTGCATGGCAGATCACTGGTTTGACTAGCAGGGCTGAAGCCAGTCCATGCTGCTGCTAAAGCTTGGTTTTATCAGGGCCAAATTCTGACCTGCTTGCTTAAACAAAAACTCCCAGTGGTTTTAGGGACACGGAGTTCAGCAGTTGGCCTAGTGTGTTGGTTTTTTGCTTTATTGCATGTGCAGTCATACCAAAATCACATTGAAGTTAGGCCAAGGCTTTTAAATCCACTAAGTAAAAAAGAATAATTGTTTTAATGGACAGACTTGCTCATCATAGTACAAAGAGGGGTAAATTACAACCTTTTGAACTTGTGCAGTGTGTCAACATGGAGAGTTGGCAGGGTTACCATGAGGAACCTCACTTGACATTTTTAGCCAGGAATCCATAACTCTTGCAAGAGGGAGCATCCTGCATATGTGTGTGTGTCTGAGTGTGCAAGCATCAAGGAGGGGATGGAAGATGTTTCCTGCATCATCTGCTTTTATTCTTTGACCACTCCTTCACTCATTCAGCACAATTCTTGATTTCAAGGCAGTATTTTGCAACAGCATTTTTGGCAGAGGGAAGGCTGTGGGTCTTAAGTGTTTTCTCAGGGTTTCTTCCTCACAGGCTTTCTGCAGGGGTTTTGCTTTCAAATGAAATTCTCATGGAAACACCCAGCTTTATGCCATACTTGTGCTGGTAGCACACAAAGCCAGCCTACCTGCTCATTATAGACTGTGCTTCCATGGGAAGATTTGCTAAGGATGCAGCTCCAGCCCTGTCCTGGCTGTTGGTGCAGGGCTGACTGGATCCAATTAAGTGTTGTGCAAGCTACACTCACAGGGATTCATTTTTCTTGTACTTATGGGATGCTTTGGATGTGACAAAGTGAGGCAGGAGGGGACTTCTCAGGGCTTTTCTCTACCATGATTCTTCTAAATTGAATTAGAATATTGGTATGATTCTGAAAATATATCCATTGCTCTAATGGTGTGGGGCAGAGGAACAGCTTCATTTTACAATGTTGACACAGTAAGTAAAGTTTAATAGCACTTCCAGGTCTGAGCAATTTTATTGTTTGTGATCTTTACATTGATGTTTTACTCTGAAATGAAATGGGTAATGTCCACATCCAACACACCATGTAAGGATTTGCATCATTTAGTTCTGGAAAAAAAAAAAACAAAACGCACAATAAATAAAGTGGTCAAAATTTTGAGCTTTTATTTCTTTTATTCATTTGAATACAAAGTAAATGAGTACAAAAATGTTGGGTGGGTCATGCATTGCCTTGACAGATTCAAACTCCCAGCTGAGAGGCTAGCCCTTTGATCAAGACATAGTGTTAGCACAAAATGAATTCCACAACTATGGTCTTCTTTTATCAAGTTTGAACTAATATTTTGTATGGCATGACTAGAGTCCTGAAAATACGGGTGTGCCTCAAGTCAGTGCAGAGCATGAAGCTTGAGGCATAAAAAAAATCCCAGGCTCACTAGAAAAAATGTCCAATTGCTAAAAGCAGCAGAATATTCAGCTGTCTAAACTGGAAGTGACATTAAAAGTGTGAGGAAACAAAAGAATGAAGGCATAAGGTACCAAAAATGAGAGAGTGAACTGGTAGAATTAAGAAAATGAGAAAGAAAAGCAGTGGCAATGAGAAGACAGTGGACATTTCCTAAAGGTAATTTTCCTGTTTGGCACTGCTGAACTAAAATTTATGCAGGAGTAGCTACAATGACGTGTAGGAGTGCAATTGAGGGCTCCAATGTAGCTCATTTAAGTAGTTTGTTTTAACAGGGGTATTTTACTGTGAGCTCTGATTATCCCATTATTTGATTTCCTGTATCTGGGTCTATTTTATAATTTATATGGCTAGTTTCCAACCGGCTAGAGGAAGAGTAACAATGCTTAATTTCACTTTGATCATGTGTTACACGGGAGTTCATCACTATATCTCACATTCAAAAACATTCAGAATTAAAGAAGTCTGAATCTCCCCTTTTTTTGTTTTTGTGTCTTTCTCCTCTAGGAAGAAGTTATTCACTCTAAGGCAGTTTCGCTGAGTTAGAGCCTGACCTAACACCTTAATGTTTTAATTGTTACATGGAAACATGTGATTTATGCCCCTGGATCCATTGAAGTCAATGGACTGCAGAGCAGCTCCTGTATTTCCTCCTGGCCTGGGAAGGACATGAGTCATAGGGCTAGAATAGAAACACCTCTTTCTTGGAAGAATTTGTCACAGAAAGGGATTATGAGCTTTCGTCTGAGACACAAGCAAGGGCAGGAAAGGAGAATCAAGAAAGGAGTTCCCACATTGGCTCAGGGTTGTGTCACACAGTCCAGATTTTGCACTCTGCCAAACACAGATGTGTTTTCTGCAGAATTTAACAGAACATGTCCTGGTCTTCTCTGTGTTAATACTATATATCTCCATGCATACATGCACAAACTTTGAGATGGTACAGGCTGTTAATCTGATTTCTCTTTAAGATTCTCATAGTTACCACAATTTGAAGGGCACGAAAATTCAAGATTAATGCTCTGCTGACACTGTAAGAATGCTGGAATTCCTACAGAGATGTGTGAATTGAACCTAAAATATCCTACACTGGTAATTTTTTTTTTTAATGGAAAGTGCCATTTAAAAAAATATATCTAAAATGTCTCAAAAAAATCTGATTTACTTTTCATTTTGAAGCAAAACAGCCCAGAACAATCCAAGTTTTGGGTGTCTCTTCTGACTGCTCCTCTTACTTCAGCTCTGAAATATCAGAGTGAAATTCACCTCACTCAACTTTATCTCTCTGCTTGGTTGAGTAGCTTCTGAAGCTTGCTGTGCATGTGCATGGTGGAGCCTGCTGAGCTTTTAGTGCAACTGCTCCTGGCTAGAGGTGTGATGACAACATCCCTGCCAGAGACTGGGCACAGCTCCTGACAGGCTGCACGGGACCTGTCCCGTGTGCTCCTGCACATCTTGGCTCCCTGGCTGCATGAGGAGGGAATCTTCCTTTTTTAAAAACCTTGAAAGCAGCATTGCTTGCTGGCATTCCTGAAGCCAGCCCTGGCAAACGCTTGCTCAGGGTTGGCACACACAGCTCTGGGAGTGCTCCAGGGCCGTGGAGGGTTGGTGAAGAGAAACAGGACTCGAGCATGAAGGAAGGTAACAAACCTGAGGGCTTAAGCAGATGAAAAGTTTTCAAGAGCTTGTGGGTTTATGTCCTCTCCTAGCAATACACTCTGGAAACAATGACATTTAACTGTGTGTTCTAAGGTGATTTATTGTGGAGCTATAAAGCAAAAAAAAAAAAAGTCTGTACCTTTTCACGTCAAGGTTTGGCTTTGTTAATTGAATTCGCTTTACCTTGAACCTTCTTCATCTTTCAGATTAAAACAATTACAGACTTGTTCTTGGTACTGCAGTCTGGGATCCTTTAGTGCATGTTAAATGGATTAAGCACAGGATGTATGCTTAAATATTCAATAATAATTATCATTATAATAGCTCAGCTCTATAACTACAATGAAAATCTCTAATATTTAATTCCAGCTGGAAATGAAATCCAAATACCAAGTATATTAAGAAGAAAATACATAACAGTCTGGATTCCTCAGGAAAAAGCATATTTCAAAGTTTAAAGTAAAGAATACTTCGGGAGCTGTGACTTTGACTAAAATATCATTCATATGCCTGTCTTATCACAAAACACAAGCCAAATTATTTATTTTAAAGGGTCCACTTTAAAGAAAAAATCAGTAAATGGCACTCCAGAAGAAACATTATGCTGCTGATGGGAAATAACAGTCAAGCTCTGAAAGAACAGCAAGCAGTGTGGAATGCCACTTGCATGTGAATATCAGGTACCATCTTTATTGCAAACCTTTGATTTGGTTCTTCAGACAGTTTAATGCTCTAGAAGTTGGTTTGATTGTCTAGGAACTACTGGAGTACCTGCTCTCAATATGTCTTCTCATCTTCTGGGTAAGTGTGTGCTGCCAGAAAAAATGTCAGTGGCTTTAAGGAGGCAGAAAGGTAGGCAAGTTGTGAGAAGCTCATTTAATCATATGGAGAGTCATATTTAATGTAGTGCTTTGTGCATCTGTAGGAATATCTTTTTTTAGAAATCAGGCCATATGCCATTTCATTTTTCTTCATTATTATTAATAGTGCTTTTTTCTTTGCTTTTAATTTGTTTTTCTTGTCTCTGTCTCCATTTTTCTGAATAATGGAGTAATGGTTCTATGCCAGTAGATAAAATATGCAGCAAGACATCACCTATTACATTACTTTCTGGCTTTTATCCCTAGAAAGCTTAAGGAATTCACATAGTCCATGTAGGCAGGGAAGTGCCATTATCTGTGTTTTACAGTCAGGGAATTCAGTCCAGAGAGTGCAGCCAGACTACATGGAGGCAAAACAACAGCTCAAATGCACATCATCCCTTTCCTCACAACTGGGAAAACCTGGCTGCACCAAAGTGGAGGCCACCTGTGTGCTGGGATGGTGATGACACAGGAGGCAAGTTTGAAGCTTAAGGTCCAGAGAACACCAATGTGATAGCAGGGACACAAAGAAATAATTTTTAAAAAGATTTTCAGTGGCCTAAAGAATGATAATCTAACCTGACATCCTTTGCAACCACTGGGAATTTTACTGCTGGCTTCACTGGGGGAAGACTAATTTAGACTTTGAAAACACTACTTACTTTGGCATTTTAGCAGTGCATAGGAGATCTCTGGGAGAACTTGATGTCCAGTTTCATTTTGTCTGTTTGTTAGTTAAATATTTAATCTAAAAGATGCATTCATGCCCACCTCAATATTCTCTCCACCTCATTTTGGTCCAGACTAAAATCCATCAAGAAGTGATGTCACACTGGTTTTAAAAACGTTTAGTTAAGTACATCTGAAGCAACAGACTGTACATGTATTCTTACTTGCTACATGATTGTATTGTCTGCCTCCTAAACAGGAATCCTGACAGCCTGCCAACTTCAGCTGCTGCTTACCAGGCCAAGAGCTGGTTGAAGGATGGTCTTAAGTAATGCTCAGAAGATAATGCTAGATTGGAAAGGAGCAGTCAATACAACAAAACAGTGTTCAGACACTTCTGTTGCAGCCAATACAGTGCTTTTCTTGGAATGGATTCTAAATGATCCTGAATAGGTTCAGCCAACTGAGTTTGTTTATGCCTGGAAGCTAAACCTGGAAAGCTCTGCACTGTGCTTTTCCAAAGTAAAGAGATCACAATATGGTCAAAGGGTTTGAGTTTTTTTAATGAAAAGCTGAAGTCCATATGTTCCACAGCTGATGGAGTTAAAAATCAGAAAAAAACAATCTCACTAAGCTACACTGACATTTTTCAAGTATACTCAGTGAAACAACAAATGCCAGGTTTGCTTTTTTAAAAAAAAACCTGCTTCTCAAATGACTGTGATATTTACATTAAACTCAGTCACTTAATGAAGCTGAAATCAGTTTTGATTCAGGCTTCTAAGTTTAAGTGGTGATGTAACTGAATCTAACATTTTACCAAAATGTTATTCAGGCTTTGTTTAGAAAATATTAAGGTGCTAATTAATTGAGTTTCAATCACTCAAGTCCTTACTTTATTTCAAAAGTAAGGCTATGTAAGTCATGAAAAAAGCTATTTCTATTGCTTCATTCTGTTGGATTTTATAGAAAGCAAACATGTGCTTCAAACCAGTGCTACCAATAAGCTCCTGCATGGTAGAATATCTTCTCCTGAAGTAGTGATCTCTTCTCAGTGACATTTACTGTGCACAAATTAAAAATGATCAGTGGCATTTCATTTTCAGTCCTCTTTATTGTGTGAGCTCTGGGGTAGAACCGAATAAATAAAAATACAAAGTGAAGCCTACACAACAGAAAGCCTTCTTGTGTAGCTGATCCACTGCAGCTGGGGCACAGACCTGCCTGACACTAGGCTTGGTAGACCACTGCATTACAGAAAATTAGCTGTAGATCAGCAAATGTACGTATTGACTTATGCCATTATACTCCATTTTATTGGAGTGGTTTTTTAAGGCTTTTGCTAGTCTAGAAAACTCATAAGCCCCTTCCCTGCTCAGGAAGGACTCCTTCCAAAAACCCTCTGTGATGGGTGCTGGCTGGGGCAGTCCAAGTGTTTACACATCAACTGTGTCATCATCGAGGTGAGCTGGGGCACAGATTGCTGTCATGCTTGAGATTTGTAAGTGCTCAGCTCCCACCTGGGATCCTAAAAAAGGCCAGGTAATCAAAGGTCACAATCACATAATACTTTTTAAAATATACCTTCTTTGAGTGTCTAAGCAAAGGTAGTGCACTTAGGTAAAAGTGAACAGTTGAAACTTTTCTCTGATTCTGAATGTTGTGCAGGATGGAAAAATCTGGCCCTGAGAAACTTTAAATCAATACATTTGCTTCTTCAAATAACAAAGAAGTCCATGATCCAGAGCCCTTTGTAATGACTGCACCCAGCATCACTTTGCTGTTATGTTTCCAGCAAACACTGTAAACGTCAGAGTATTTTGCTAGTTGTGTTTATTTAGACATTTGTGTTAGACTGTAAAAGGCCTTAGCAGAACTTCATCAAGTCCCAGATAAATGATGAATACTTATTCTTATGTAGCACTGCTTGGCCCAAAGAAATAATGGTTTTGACTGCCATCATTCCATTATGGAAGAGAGAACTTTATTTACAAGCAGTAAGCCTTGAATGATAAGATGATTTTATGAGGCACCTTCATATATGTTCCTATAGCATTGTGTTCACCTAATCCCAAAGGAAAATTCCATCTTTGAGAATTATTCAATAAATTATTTAATTGCTCAAAGCAAGAAAAAGAGATCCAGAAATATTTCCTATTAATGCAGTTGCTGTCTCAGATCCAGCAGCTTCCTTTGCTAGGCAATGCTGTTACCAGAGGGATCTCCATACCCGGAGGATTTCCTGATACTTAACACCTTCTAATTTCTTTTCTTTTCAAGCTATTAAGATCTCAGGAGTATAAAGGTCTTATTGGTTTGTTGTGACCACCTACTATCACTTATTATGTAAGGGCCTCTTGTTCTGTAAGTCTTTCCATGAATTTACAGAGTGCCATGGCAAGCACTTTTTAAGTCCCATTTGCTTTCATGGCAAAGCAACTCAGCAATGTGATCCCAGCTGCTAGTGATGAGCAACTTTTTCATGCCAAGTTATTAAAAGTCACCTTATAATTATGTATATTATATCAATATCATTGGTAAGTTTAATGTTTTTGTTTTCCTGTTAATGTTTCCTATTCCCTTTGTTCCCTGTTTGGGTGGAGTAGACAGCAATCGTATTTCCATTTATTTGGCTTAATAGACCAAGCTTAAAAGTTTGAATAAACATTTTCATAAACATCCTAGAATCAAGTGTGAGTGATGGACTTTGGCACAAGGTGCAGGTGTGGTTGCACCACCACCTTCTGTGGCATTCATGCCTCGGTGTCTCCAGTGGAACCACTCCTGACACATGCCAGAGCTTAACACGTTGTTCTCTGGGACATCATGTTTGCAATTCATAATCATCCTATGATAGTCTGCCTCACACCAAAACCTTCTTCACCTCATTTCCAAGTGATGCACTTCTGGTCTATGTGGCATCTACACTGCATTTATGGCTCTCTTTCTCTCAGTTTCTGCATTTATACAGTTCTAGATGGCTGCTGCTGTGCCTCTCAGGATATAGACAAGTTACTGCAAAGTGGGCAAGTACAGAAATGTCTTTTGATAATTGCCCGATGTGTGTTTGTATTCTAAATGTTTTTTCATGTGCTACACAAGCATTTATTTTACTGTTTTACAATACTGTAAATCTGCAATGTTCAATGTGTCTGGGCTTGAAAATCTCCAGTGTGACAAGTTATTTAATTGTTTGCCGAACATGTTTCATGTTTTTTATCCTGAAGGTTCATCTCTGCTGCTATTGGTAGAACTCATGTAGATGTAGATTAATGTAGTGGGTTGACACTGTCCAGCAACTAATTACCCACTCAAAATGCTCACTCACTGCCACATCCAGCAGGATGGGGGAGAGAGTAGGCAGAGCAAAAGCACAAAAACCTCATGGGTAAAGATAAGGACAGTTTAATAACTAAAGGTATGAAAAAAATAATAGTGATACAAAAGCAATCACTCACCACCTCCCACAAGCAGAGGGATGCCCAGGCAGTCTCTGGGCAATGGCTGCTTTAGAAAGACAGCATCCTGGATTTTATTGATGGGCATGATGCTATAAGGCTTGGAATATTGCCTTGGTCAGTCCAGCTCAGCTGCCCCAGCTGTGTCTCCTCCCACCCTCTCGCTCAGCCCCACCTAGACAATGTGAGAAAAACAGAAAGCCTTGGTGCTGTGCAAGCACTGTTCAGCATCAGATAAAACACTTGCATGTTATCAACACCGTTTTAGTCACAAATCCAAACCCCAGCACCATACCAGCTGCCAGGAGGAGAATCAGGTCTGTACCAGCCAGAGCCAGTGCATGGAGCTTGCTTTACACTGGCCAGTGCAGGATGCTGCCACACCTGTGGTCACAGCACCACCACCCCTGCTGCCTTGGGCCCCTGCTGCTCTGAGCCAAACATGGCTTGAACTAAGGATTAAGGGCTTTTTTTCTCAGTGCAAGCATTAACAGGTTTTCTGTACTTGACTGGCAGGCTGCTTTTATAAATTACTTAGCAAAAATTGGCTAACTTTGAAAAGCCTCTGTGGGAGGACTGACAGACAGCTGCACAGACAGACAGATGGAGATAGCAAGGAAGGTAGGGCAAACCCCAGACAGCTACATGAAATTCTCACCAAGCTACTGGGGAGTCTGGCGTGGAATCAGAGAGATGAAGCTGAGGAGGCTAAACAGCCTCATTTTATCATTAAATGATGGCTACACAAAGCATTAAGCATTCCCAGTCCAGTCTCAATTTCTGCCTCAAACTGAGATCAGAAGTTCCCCACTAATTTAAGGGGAAAATTGTTGCACGAATTTGGATAGGTGGTTCTGGTAAATGGATTAAGACACACCCACTCCATCCCCTCTTTTGGGACTGTACAGGAAGCATGAAGAAGTTTGTTGGATTCAGCCCAAAAGCTGGGCCTTTCTTGTGGTGTTATTGAGTGATGTTTCAACTGACTCATGGGAAGAATAAGGTTGGCACTAATTAAAACACATCAGTGATGAAAATTATATAAATTATCTGATTCATTTTCACCAAGTGTCTGCCTGCCTCTCTCTTGACTACAGATGAAGTCTGGAGCAACCACGCTCCCTAACTCTGCTATCTCCATTAAATATCTCATGTTGGTGATAAATTAAATATCTCATGCCTGCTTTTGGCTACTATTTAAAGATCACCAGGACAAAGGCAGTGCACCTCCCAGCTCACCAGGGAGGACATCTGAGTCACAGCTGACTCCAGTCAAACTGTTTTCTGTAGTGCCAGTGAAACAGGGATTATAGAACCAACTTTATCACTTCATGCAGCTTCAAAGAATGCAACACTCAGGGGAAAGATGAGAGCAGGAAAGACATAAAGGTGGCTTTCAGTGATCTTGTTCTTCAGTCTGCCAGATTCCAGGCTGGGCCCATTTATCAGCAAGGAGTGAATAGGAAGAATTTCCAGAGGGGATTATAAGGGCTTTTTATCAGTAAATGCCAGTGTTTGAAATACTGCCACATAATCACATCCTTGTATTACCCTATTTAGTTTAACATCTCACAGGGGATTTTTAAAAGTGTGTTTTGCTTCATTTTTATTGAAATCATTGTAGTATGGTGATTGGCAGAATATAAACTATATTGCTAGATAATAAGGTCTTTTTAAAAATATTAAATGAGAAACATTTTGAAAGAACTTTTGCTAGTCTTTATTGCAGTACTTAAGACACGTTAAATTAAAATAGTATTTTGCCTTTTCTGTCATTTATGTACTTTCAAGCATTTTCCCCAGAATTCTGTCTTATACCACTGAATAGGGCCAAAATAAATTTCATTCTATAGACATTGAGGACAATATTAAGGAGACACAGCAGGTATGATTTTATCCCCTCTATATGCTTCTTGGACTATGTGCTACTTTATAGCAGTGATTAAGTTCTCATTTTTTTAAGGAATTAAAAAAAAAACCTCCAAAGCTCTTTTACAGATATTTTTTTTTCCAGGAAGAAAACAAAACCACTTCACTGATCATGAAATTATTCAAAAACACATGTAATATTTTAACAGATGGCAGTACCAGCAGGTTAGTGGCTTCAGTGCACCTGAAGCTACTGCTCTGCAGACAGCAATGGCTTGTCAGAAACCATTTCACAAAAAAAACCAGGGTTTACTGTTTCTGGAGATTCTAAGACTTCCATACTCTGAGAGCAAATATAATAATATTGAAATCTTCTTATGCAGCTGTAGATCCTGTGCAATTTGATCATGTCCTACTTTAGTGAGAAAGGAAAAAAAAAAAAGCTTTTTATGAACAACTTTTCCCCTTTGTTACTAGTTACAGACATTGCAAATCTTGAATTGCAAACTTCCTAAGTGGTGGTACAAAAAAACCTGCGAACTACCACAAAGCAGGAGTAACACTTCAGTGAGGTTTCAGTCTTTGAATCAAAAATGTCGATGTCTTTGCATGAACAATGAATGTTGTTATAGATATGTCAACCAACACATAAAATTAAGAACACTGGAACATGTGTTCTACCCACATCTGTTGACTTGCCTGTCCTTAAAAAAATGCATTAATGTGTACTTGCAGAAACCTCTGGCAGAATTATTCTGTGACAAAATAACTCCTCCTGTAGCAAATTGCTGAGGAACAACAGTTGCTCCAAATATTATTCAATATTTCTCATTTTATAGACAAAAGAAAAAAAAAATCAAAAAAACAACCCCAGGAGATACTTCTGCTTCAGTTTTAGCTTCTTATCACCTTAAATATACAAAGCAAGCATCTTTTTGTTTCATCAAGAATTGCTCAAAGAGTGAGCAGCAGTAGGAAATTTCAGTTTGGAAGCTGATAGTTGTCTAGGGTTATGCACATTTAGAAGAGCTTTGCCATAAAGGAAAGTATTAGGCATGCTTTTTCCTTTTGCCATTACAATCTCTTAGATCCCGACACTGTAATTTTCATTAATTAAGCTGGTAGCTATTAGAGCTAAGGGACAATGTTTTGACCCTGTACACACAAATGGCTGGGTTATCAAATTGCCTGTGTTATAGTAGAGAGGAAGCTGTTAAGTAGCATGATAAAACAATTTTATCCGCTCTTTCCTCTGCTGCTGTTCAGGCTGCCTTTGCATACTCCAGTCTCTACCAGCCACGAGGGCCAAGCATTGTGACTAAAAGGAACTGCACATGAGCATTTGTTTGACTGGGCACTGTTTAAAAGGTAATGGAAAAACTGCACCTGCAGAACAAATCTGGAGTTAATGACACACCCCTCTCTCATTGACAATCCTGCCTCCTCCTCTTTGCACTTGATTTTAAGTTCATTCAATGTCTCTGGTGAGAACCTAACTCATCCCAGGTGATGTCTGTCACATTCCCACATTCCCACATTCCCACCTACCCTTTTGGTGCAAGGAGGGGGCATTTAGGAGCAGCACAAAACACCAGCTGTAAATCAGACCTGAATTCTCTTTCCTTTTTCTGAGGAGCAGCACCAGGAATCGTGAAGGAAGTTATTCACCACTTGAGGCAACAATGGCAGGATCAGACTCATGCCCCTGGCTTCAATTCACAATTTGTGAAAATAGACTTGAACACTATGACAGTATTATTAAAAACGCCCATGAGTTTTAAACAGCACACCATAAATATCAGCTGCTGTTGCTGCCACAAACACTGAACAGAGATGATAAAAGAGCTTTAAACAACTCATTAAATTAGTCCTGTTTGGTCTTTGCTCTAAATATGTGACAGAATCTGTGGAAAAAGGACTGGGCAGTCATGTGAACTGAATCCTACATAACAAATGAAGACCCAACGACGAGGCAGTAAATTTGCAAAGGTCACTTTAATTCTGGTATTTCCATCTTTCAGTGGCTGACTTTGCAGCATCCATTTAGCTGTTTATGTGTGTGTGTAGCACACATATATATCAAAACAGAAACACTGCATTCAAATACTTATTAGTTCTACAGAGCTTGAAATCTCATGCTGTAACCACACTTCACTACTCAGAATCATTTCAAGATCTGTTGCACATCTGTGCCTTCTCCTGTCTCCTTGCAGAGCTAACTGTGGAGGTCAGGCACTGTACCTTCTACACCTCTCTGCACAGATCCAGTGTCAGCAAGGACCTTGACAATTGTCCTCTGAAGAATTTTGCTGAAGTGGCTGAAGACACTCCTGTGCCTGAGTGCCCTGCCCTTCTTCTGGTACTTGCCTTTTGCCAGTGCACACTGAGCACTGAGCACTTCACCTTCGGGGGTGATTTTCTCAAAAATTTGCCCTTGGGACAGTTAAGACACAGTCACATGTGGCTCCTTTGTCTTCCACAGGATCAATAACCCAAGAGGGTAGGAAAGACAGACAGGAGACCAGTAACATCTGAAAGTGCCCCTGTGAGATTTCCCAGAGTCTGTCTGCTCAAAAGCCCCTCAGCTGTGTTGGCAAAGCACAGATCCAGGGCCAAAGTCTCCTCTAGAGTCAGCCAGCACCTACTGTCACAGAAACTCCTGGTGCTGCACCAGGCTGACATACATTGAACAGCTATACCTATTTATAGTTCATGGCCTGATAAATCCTGAGCCATCAGAAGGCAAAGCTTCTGCCTTCCACACTGCCTAAATCCATGTCAGGCCAGTCCATAGCTTCCTCTCTCCAGAGCTGCAGGTCCATGCCATTCCCACCTGCCCCAAGTCACCCCAAAGAGAGCAGACACAACCTGCCCCAAAGTGATTTGCAGTCACCCAGGTAGTGAGAAGAACACAACATTAAGGAATTCTGCTCTTGTCTAATTAAGATGATGCAATCAACTGTTCCACAAACACTTAGGGATCTTCTTAATAACTCTATTTTTATCAGCTTGAGTGCCACATACAGTAGTGCTGGGTAATCATCCAGGCTGATATCTGAATTCAGGAAAGTTTTACCTTACTGTGTTTTCCCTCCTGAGCATTTGCTCCCTGTGCAAATTTGCAACCCACTCCCCCTGCTATTACTGTGCTGGCTTCCATTTGCATCCAATATAAAGTAATTTTCTTTAAATTACTTTAAAGTACTTTAAAGTACTGATGATTCTGTTTCTAAAAATGCACTCTTAATAACCAGCTTCTACGATACAGGAATATAATTTTAGGATACAAGAGACTAAAGTGAAATAAACTTGAATTGCTTTTAAGTAAAAAAATTTGGCCAAGGCTTTCAAGAACTGCTTTCTTGTGGGAAGATGCATCTTGTCTATTCATTTGCCTCCATTTCCTGATTCAGAAATGGCTTTTAGGTTCCCAAAGAGCCTAATTATTTAGAATAAAATAGTTCATTCACAGAATTGAACAACTTCTGCTGCCAAAAGCTGTCACTTGTTGCCTCCATTTTGCTGCGGAGTATTATCAGCAATATGTTATCAGTTCTTACAAAGCCTTATTGTGCTTCATATTGTCTAGTGCTCAGGAGAAGACTGTTCAAAGCCTTAAGGTGCCATGAGCCAGGTGGCTGGTATTTCCTCCCTCGCCCCTCAGTCCTGTGAGCTCTGTTGCAGTAACAGACACAGTCAGAGGGCAAGTTACTCTCAGAGACACATCATATTCCCACAAGGTCCTGTTCCATTTACAGAAGAGCTGAAACTCCGTGAAAAAAATCCACAAAATGTTATGAAAGCAGCTGGACCCCTTCATCTGTGACACACAGGGATTCAGCACAGAAGCCCAAGAATCTCTTTTGGCTGTTGGCTGAAGCCTGCTACTCTGTGCAGAAGTGTTCACTGTGAGGTTGTGCAAACATCACTTATTTTATCACATGATGGAGACTCCTGCACGTTCTGGGAAATGCTGTTTGAAAGTCCAGTTGTCTCAGTAAGTGAATGTTACACCAACTGCAGGGTCCTTACACAGCACTAAACTGGGGACTGGCAAAACCCCTTGCCTTCGTAGGAGCCTTAATAATTTCAAGTGGATTTGAAGAAATGACAGTAGGATGACACTGAGGATTCTCAATAGAGCAAGAGGTGCCTCCTAACAGCAACCCGGGTCCTTTGTCCCTCATGAGTTTTTAATACATCACACATAAGTGATCTGACATGTACTGCACCCAGCTTTGGTGCTTCTGTGTTTCCTACTGCGTTTTCTGTAAAGCTTCTTTGTCCCATCTAATACCAAAACATGCCTAGTTAAACAATTCTGATGTTGAGCTGTAAAGTCAATCTTTCTCAGAAAACAGTCCCTTCCATGAACTGTATCCAACAATTTTTCATTAGGGATTTGTAAAGCAGGCAGCCCTCTGATAAGGCCACACTTACTGACTGTTCTAAGGCACCACCTTAGTATCTTAAAACCAGGTTTAGGTGGCCATCTCATGGAGGTTCACTCTTCCAGGGCCAAGTGGGAGTACTGCCCAATTTCTGGCTGAGCCTTCTGGGCATTTAGCCATAAGGTCACTTAGCACAGTTTCCTGTAGGAGAGGTATTTGGAGCAAGGCCTTTGCCTCAGGTTTGATGAATGTATTAAATTGGTGACAAGGGATCCAGCAGTTTCAAGCAATGTGATGCTCAAGGAACCTGAAGACTGGTTTCAGAAGAGCCTGCCAATGGTTTGGAAGAATTTGCTGTCTACTATCTTTTGTGGTGTTTTTTTTTCCAAAGGAAGTGGATTGCAATTTCAAATTCACAATGCAAAAGAGTTGGCTGAATAAACAGACTCTGATTTGCCACCATCTTTTGCTGGATTCAGACTGTTGACTGCCTCCATGCCCTGTTGTCATTCATACCTAGCTATCCCCTAGCCTCGGCTTGCTTTTCACAGAATCAAACAGAAGAGAAAAAGATACCATGGGGAAACTTGTGCCATGAAGCAAAGATGGACCCTGGGCTGCATCCAAAGCAGCATGGCCAGCAGGTCAAAGGAAGTGATTCTCCTCCTCTACTCCACTCTCACGAGACCCCCACATGGAATGCAGCATCCAGCTCTGGAAGCCCCAGCATAGGAATGATGTGAACTTGCTGGAGCCACTCCAGAGGAGGACCAAAAAAATGATCAGGGGGTGGCAGCACCTCTCCTGTGAAGTCAGGCCAAGGAACTTTCAGTTGTGTAGCCTGGAAAGTGTAAGACCTTTATGAATCATTAGTGGGCTCTACTAAAGTATACAGATTAAAAATTTTTCCAAATCTGCTCTTCAAATACATAAGACTATACAGATATTGAAAAAATTATATCTGCTACCCATATAAAGACCCTATATAAAGGCCATTGCTTAGTGATTATCTCCTAGCACTCAAACCATGATTTATCCCACAATTTTCTTGGGAAGTAGACCTTTCTTAGGAAATAGCTCCCTTTATCTCCTCAGTTAAAGCTGTCTTTACAAAAGCTGCATGTAGGAGAACATGTGGTGGAGACAGCTACAGCTGCAGGACAAGAGTTGAGTCCTGTCTTGTGTTTCCAGTATGGGGTTGGTGAGAGGACCTGCAGCAGATACAGTCTTCAGTGAGCAATGTATAAGGATGAGTATTTTTCCTGGCTCTTCTTAAAAGTTTTTTTTAATGACCTTTCCAATTCTGTGTGATTGAACAGGTAATCAAACGCTAACTTCAACGTAAATTTGACAGCAGAACTAGAGTTGTTACCTGGAAGAATAAAGATGGATGCTTTAAGTGTGGCTTAAAGCTGCTGTCTTTTATGGGTGGGGTGAGGATACAGCCATTCACAGAGTGAAGGCACTGCTACAGAATTAATTACAAGCTAGATCAAGAAGACCCCACTTACTGCAGGGATTGCCACCTTATGTAAATTTGTACAAGGCTCGAAGTGGCAGGCTCACATAGCTCATCTCTACACACTGCTGTGGCATAAAGCAGCCTTATTCTCATCATAATGAAGTAGTTATTTCCTCTTCTAGGTGAGGAAATGTACATAAGCAAGCAACAAGAATAACTGTGTGATTTGTTTCTGACTGTAAGTGTCTCTGTAACTACATATGCAAATTAGGTATTGCCCTTGAAGACATGGAGAGCAGCCAAAGTGCCATGCTTCTTGATGTAAACAGTTACACATAAACAGCATTTCTTTTTACAGGGTCTGTGCTACTCCACCTTCCAAGTGTTCAGACCAAGATTTTTCTTCTGCAGTTCCTTATCTGAGCTTTTCTGCAGTTTCCTGAGTACCCTCTAAACAACCCTGACCTTTGTAGCTCCGAAGAGCTCTTTCCTCTGAGATCTTAGAGGAATTCCACCTACATACACCCACGACCATGCCAGTAACAGATGTTGCATCTCTGCATTTCCAAGGTGCCATTGAAGCCCTCACTGTTTTGTCACACTCTGAACCATGCTTAATCAAAGCTGCAAGATCTCCTGCAAGTGTCCCCGCCGGTAGGGGTTTGTGTGTGTGTGAATGTGTGCCCATGCATGTCTCTGTGTCTCTAGAATATCTCTTCTGTCATCTGTACATGTAGGTATAGCTAAAGCCAATCACCTGAGTCACCAAGTTTCAGCCCAAAGTGGTCCATGCAGAAGTCTTCACTTTAATCAAGCTTTAACAAAACAAGAAAAACAAATCTGTGACATGTTTAGTAGATACATGTCTAAAGAGAAACAAAGGATCCTCTCCTCCTCATAGGTAGGTTCAAGTTGAATACTTAAAACAGCTACAGAAATAATATTTACACATGTGTAGGGTGTATTTATTTTGTGGATGTCAGCAGATCTGAAAATATTTGCTGTAATTCTGAAAAGAGTAATTTGAAAAACATTTTGTATGGTAGGATCCTTGGTATTTACTAAAGGAATTGTATTATTTAAATCTGTAAAAAATTTACATAGCTGATTAGTAATCGTAGACTTGTTACAGAAAATAAAACATGCTGAAAGAATAAACATGTTCAAAGAAGTGGATTCTGGCATCTCAGTCAGTATTCTTTCTGCAGGGACTAGACTTTGTAAAGGGTAAAATTGGACAGTCTGGAGCTTAAATTACTGTAACCTGTCTCACACAGCTCCTTTGCTAATGCCCATTCAATTAAAGAATGAGTCTATTCTAAAATTAACTGTGGCCCCAGGGTTTAGTTTTAACGGGACGTTTCATTTGTGAATACCTTGTGGCTTCTTTGAAGAGAAGTGGGAGTTTCTATATGAAAACAGTGGCTCTACTGTAGAGCCGAGGCAGAGGAGAAGATGGCAGGTGTCACAGTTGGGGTTAGTCCACACTAGAAAAACTTGCCCAGAAAAATGAGTTACACAGGGAGTGGGTGTGATTTTCAACAGCACTCCCCCACAGGCCTATTTAAACTGGTACACCTGCATCTGCATTATGACTTCTATCATTACAACAAGGCATTGCATCAGTACCTTTCATTTTTGGTTTCCATACTTAAATAAACTGTCAGCCTATATTAACCTATGTATAGATATTTTCATGTGGTTTCCTAGTGGGAAGGGATTATGCAGTCATACTATACACATCAATCCTTACTATAATTACTGCCTGACCTTGTTAGCTGATTTTAATCAATCCCCCAAAAGCATCAGAGATCTCAGACACAATTACTTTCCCACAGTTTTCATAAAGATGGATAAGCCAAGTACAGGAAAGACTTCCTGTTATTGCTGGCATGGAGGGACAGCCTGCAGTTCAGCCTTTATTACACTCAGTCTACACAGAAGAGGACCATTATGAATGCTTTTAAATGAAGGAAATGAGCCTTTTATAACCCACACCTTATTAGATATTGGAGATTCTAACCATAAGATATGCACCAAGAGCAAACTGGACCTCTCGAGTCCAGCTGCTCATGGCAGTGTATCCCAGTACATCCCTGTGTGATCCACCCTATCAGTCTGGCAGCACCAACAGCAGGGTTGCTGCCTCTTCTCTAGGCTGGCATAAGTAGCACTGCAGAACTTTCCAGGACAGACAGGCTTTTCCCTGCAATAAAGTTTCTGAAGTCAAATTCACTGGTCATTTAAAAGTGCATGTGGTGTGCAGGGTTGGGGTCCAGCTGTGAGAACTAGCAAGCAGTTAATTTTGCTTCAGCCATGAGAGATACCTGGGTTCCTCCCTGACTGGAGTGCACACTTTGCCCAGTGGGACTAGAGGGGCAGGGGGAAGGGTGGTTTGGAGTTTGGCTTTGTGGCTTTGGTTTGTTATTGTTGTTGTTATCCTGGTTTTGTTATGTTTATTTCTTACAGGGAAACTCACTGAAAATCACCCATTTCAGAAAGTGATGGATAGCTGGGAGGCATCATTGCCTGCTGTAAGTTCCTGACTCAACTCTTGAATCTTGCCCAATGCAAATAAAGCATTTGCATACCTGCCAGCAACAAGAGAAAAAACTGCACTGAGGTGCAAACCAAGCACTCAGTACAAACAATGCCAAAATTGAGACGTATTCCATTCAGTGCTCTGGAGGGCAGAGCTTTCAGAAAGAGAATCTGATTCCTTTTTATCCTCATTGTTCCACCACCTGGAAAATACTCAGTGAGGACATCACAAGACCTGCTCTTAACACAGAAGAATTTTTTTTCTATGTGCTTTTCAGTCTCAGTCATTACCATGGTATCTAACAGCTTCACAAGACTTACCTTTTAATCCCCAACTTAAATAAGAGGGATTTATTTTTCATATATTCCTGCTTAGTCTTTCGAGAAATAGATGCATTGTATCAAAACTACAATTTGTCTCTCCAGTGGGAAGTTGTCTCAGGTATAAAGCATCCATAAAGCCTATTAGATTCAGCTGCAGCTTAACACTAATGAAAGCAAGAAGACAAATTTTTATTATGGCTTCACAGAAAATCAGAACATACAAATAACCAGCTGCAGAGAGTTTGGTTTCAATAAAAACTAAGTAAAACATGTTGAGAAACTACCACACTCAGCATCAGAGTGCCTCACTTTTTGACCCTTGGCTCTCAAGATAACACCTAGATGCTGATTCCAAGGATAAGATACCTTGGAATAATACCCCAAGAATCTGTATGTGTAGTACACAAACCTGCTTCAAGTAGGGGGTTGGGGATGCTTTGGACATGGCTGTGCTACAAACCCAGACACTCTCCATAATTAAGTGCATCATTCACATATTTTAAGTTTTTTTCCCTCTGCCTGGAATTAGCCCTTTTACAAAATGCAGCCACAGGGTCAGACTTTTAAAATAGGACTGGAGAAATTCCCTTTTCCAATCTCTCGCCAGGAAGCAGTTCAGCAGCTAGACCACTGGTCAGTGAGCTAGATTTAACTCCTTCATAATCAAATGGGAAGAAGGTGACTCAATCTTGATCTCCTGAACAATACACTCAACACACCGCAGCAGCAGGAACCTGTCAGGGCACTGATGGCACAGTTGCATCTTGATAGCCTCACCTGGAGCCCACACATACACGGCCCAAGGGCCAGAGCTCCATTTAAGCCCAGGTCTGGGGTTTTAGTCCCCATCAGAGATTTCTAGTAGATACATGCATGTTCGGTTTGCTCTCCTGCCTTGTTTCCCAGCGCTGTTGTAGCTCTGTTTCCAGCGCTAGCCTTATCTTCTGCTGCTCTCTGTACAATCTTTAGTCCTGTGTCGTTGCTTCATCTGGTCTAGAACTGTCAGTGGAGCTGCCCGGAGCTGCCACTGCCCTGTTCAGGTACTGTGGGAAAGAGCTCTGGCCATGAGTACACTGCATGGGCAGCTACCCTCAGCTCCAGGCTTGCCCTGCCTTGAGCAGCAGCCTTGCCATTGCTGCTCCCGAAGAGCAATGTACTGATGATAATAGCAACAATAACGATAAAAGTAATGAACAGGAGAAAGAATAATGCCCCAGAAAAACAAGTGATACACAGTACAAGCGCTCTGCAGACAGACTGATATCTAGCCAGTAGTTGCCGACTGGAGTTAAACCATGGCAAGTGTTTAATTTGTGTTCGTGTTACATTGAAGGTAAACAGGGATTCTACGTGCCTGGTGCGGACCGGGACTGTAACAGGGCTTTGCTCTGTGCAGCTCACCGCCGCCAGCTCCCAGCCTCGGAGCCCTCCGGCCGCGCTAGAACCACACACCCAGCAGCTGACAGTGCTGTCCCGGTGACAGTGTCATCCCGGTGACAGTGTCATCCCGGTCACCATCACCTTCCAACGCTTTGGGCGTTTATAACAGACTCAGTTCCTGCTGTTCGCTGTTCATGGAAGCTGCCTTTCGCCCCACAATCAGTGCCTGGCAGCAAATGTCTGCGTTGTCACACAGTGAATATCGTGTGTCAGGGTACTCGGTGCTTGGATGGCTGCCACAGCATTTATCTTTTTCCACAGCCTTCAGGCCGTGGAGTTCCTTTTTGTTGTCCGGTTTCTTCTTGAAGGGTCAGACAGTCACAGGTGCGCATCACCCCGCCGGTGCCCCGGTAGGGGATCTGGAGCAGCCAGCGCAGGGGACGGGCTCCGGGGACGGGCTCCGGGGACGGGCTCCGGGGACGGGCTCCGGGGACGGGCTCCGGGGACGGGCTCCGGGGACGGGCTCAGCGGACGGGCGCTTCACCGCGCCCCTTCCCCCGGGCCGCCGCTTCCCGGCTCCCCTCCCTGCGCGGAGCCCGCGGCCCTTCCTCAGCCGCGGCACCGGGACCGATGCTCCGCGGCTCCGGCCGCGTCCCGCCGGGCGGGCGAGGCCGGTGCGGGGAGGGGTCGCCCCTTCCCGCCGCCCCCGGAGGAAGTGACATGCAGGCGGCGGGAAGGGAAGGCGAGGGGGCCGCCGTTCCCGGAGTGGAGCCGCCCGGCGGGTGGAGCCTGGCGGCCCCGCCCGAGCCGCCCGCCCGCTCCCGCCGCGTGCAGAGTGGTGGCAGCCGGTGCGGCTCGGCCGCCGCCCGCTCCCGGCGCCCCAGCGCGGCACGCGTGCCCGGCCCGCCGCCGCCAGGTACGTGCTCTCCCCCGGGCGCCCTGAGCGCTCCGCAGGTGCGGGGCCGCCCTCCCTCCTGCGCCCGGCGTGCTGCCCCGGGCGGACGAGCCAGCCCCGAGCCAGCCCCTCCGCGGCGCTGCCGCCCGCCGGCGCGCTGTGGCGGCGAGGCGAGGGACCGGCCCCGCCGGCGGGGCGTGCGGAGATGCGCGCGGTGGGCGGCCGGGGCAAGTTCCCTGATGTATTCATCGCCGGGCTGGCTCTCCCCCGCCGCCCGGACCCACGCCGTTTCTCCCGCGGCCGCCGAGAATTTTCCTGCCGCCTGCGGGCCCCCTTTGTGCGGCGAGCGCTGCCCGCGCCGGGGTTTCCGTGGAAACGGCGGAGCTGCGGCGGCCCGGCCCCGCCGAGCCCCCCGTGCCGCGCCGCGCCGGGCGGGCGTGCCGCGCTTCTTCCCCTTCCCCTGCGGGGCCGCGGCGGCTGCCCGGGAACGGGCGGGTGCCAGCGCTGCCGCCCCGCCGAAGGCGCCGCTCCACAGCGCGGCGAGCCCCGGGGCGGGTCGGTTCGGAGCGGGGCGGGTCGGTCGGGGCGGGTCGGATCGGAGCGGGTCTGTTCGGATCGGGGCGGGTTTGGTTCGGATCGGGCCGGGTCCGGGTCGGGGCGGGTCGGAGCGGGTCGGAGCGGGTCTGTTCGGATCGGGCCGGGTCGGAGCGGGTCTGTTCGGGTCGGTGCGGGTGGGTCCGGGTCGGAGCGGGTCTGTTCGGATCGGAGCGGGTGGGTCCGGGTCGGAGCGGGTCTGTTCGGATCGGGCCGGGTCGGAGCGGGTCTGTTCGGATCGGGCCGGGTCGGAGCGGGTCTGTTCGGAGCGGGTCTGTTCGGATCGGGCCGGGTCGGAGCGGGTCTGTTCGGATCGGGCCGGGTCGGAGCGGGTCTGTTCGGATCGGGCCGGGTCGGAGCGGGTCTGTTCGGGTCGGTGCGGGTGGGTCCGGGTCGGAGCGGGTCTGTTCGGATCGGAGCGGGTGGGTCCGGGTCGGAGCGGGTCTGTTCGGATCGGGCCGGGTCGGAGCGGGTCTGTTCGGATCGGGCCGGGTCGGAGCGGGTCTGTTCGGATCGGGCCGGGTCGGAGCGGGTCTGTTCGGATCGGGCCGGGTCGGAGCGGGTCTGTTCGGGTCGGTGCGGGTGGGTCCGGGTCGGAGCGGGTCTGTTCGGATCGGGCCGGGTCGGAGCGGGTCTGTTCGGATCGGAGCGGGTGGGTCCGGGTCGGAGCGGGTCTGTTCGGATCGGGCCGGGTCGGAGCGGGTCTGTTCGGGTCGGGCCGGGTCGGGCCGGGTGCTGAGGCGGGAGAGGGGCGCTCCGCCTCCCCGGTGAGGGGCTCGCGTGTTGTAGGCGCTCTGCCTTTCACCTGTCGGCGTCTCTTCGTAAAGATGTTTAAGCCGAATTTAATAATGGCCGCGAACTGAGTTGAGGTGTGTCGGCTGATGCCGTGTGGTGAACGTTATTTAAATAACAGGTAATGCTTTTTAGCATTTATTTCAGCAAGAGCTCTCGCTCGAATGGCTGAGAAGGCAGCCCCCGAAAGAGTGTTTCAGCAGGGTCACACCAAGGGCTTTATCTTTGTTGCACGTTTCCAAAAGACGTGTTTTAAGTGCCCGTGCAGACATCTAAGAATGATGTACCTTATGCAGGTGCTTGTGATGGAGAGAGCAGCCTTTCTGCTACACGGAAACTGAAATTTAAAAGAAGGTAGAAAGATGCCAGAAACTCTCAGAGTAAAAACCCCCAAGTTTATTTCAAAACAGTGATGCCTCTGGCCCAGGAAGTTGTACCCAGCGATTGCAGCCTCAGCTTGTACTGATAATGACTTCACGCTAGAGTGAGTAGCTAAAGAATTAAAAACTGGTGGAGTAGAGAAACTGTTGTGAAACAACTTAAGCTGAAATTTGCACCTTTTTTTTTCTCTAACTTGTCACGTGAAGGATGGGATTGGTGTAGATGTACAGAGGTCTGTTTATATGTGCCAGGACTACTTCTGTTTAAAGCCTGACCACATGGGTCAGTACAATAGTTGATGTGCTCTAAACGTTTGCTGTCACTTTCTTTGTCTAGCTGCTGTATCTGCTACAATGCTGTGGTTTTCCAAACACTGCGGATTAAAACATATTTATTCACTTTAGAAATTTGTGTATATATTATGTGTAGCTTTCCTCTTCCCTGTTTATGTTTTGCATTAACAATGCCTGAATAAGCTGTATCGAAAAATGAAACTCTGTCTGTGTTTTGTGGATGACAGGGCTAGGTTTCATGTGGAAGAATATATTGGGAAAGCCTGCAGAGAAGAGGGAACGTATTGCAAGCTGCTTGTGGATAGAGGTTGCTCTTAAGTAAAGCTTAGTTGTGTTGTTAACAAGTACTTTAGCAGATTTTAGGAAGTGCCTCACAACAAGGTGAGGAAAATTGTACAGAGAGGTGAGCACTTGCTCAGAGTCACGGAACAGAGAATGCTGTGCCCAGAGTACAGTAATTAACTGTGTTTCTTGAAACTCCGTAGGTGTCATTTTGGTGGGGAGGTTGTTTGTATATTAGGTCTTGCTCTGTCCAGCCCAAATGCAGAGGCATTGGAGCAGTGCTCATCTGTCTCGAGCGAGGTGTGCTTTCCTGAAGTGATGGTTGTACATCACTCGCAGTTTAATGGACTTACTGTACCATGACAGAAAAGTTTTGTAGGAGAAGGGCTCTCTTGCAGATGATGGATGAGAATCCTACTCTGCCCTGCTGAAAGGGTGGATTTTTTTTTTTTTTTTCCTGTTGTGTACCCTTGATTTTATTGCTGGGAGATGAAGACTAGGAGCAGTACCCCCTCAAATCTCTTTTTGCAGGAAGACACTGTCACAGATGTGCTGAGAGTAGCAAGGTACTATTCTTCAGTTGCAAATGAGCACTTGTGGCCCTTAGAACTTGTATTAGTAATTTGTTCTTAAATTTTAAGAATTCAGATTTCCACTGCATGATGTGGATCGCCACTTCCCTACCTAATGGCATCACTGCTACTGCTGTCAGCGTGTCCTGATACAGGAGGAGATGAGCAGGAGGGCAGCAGTGCATAGTAGGGCACTGTGCATGTTCTTCACTCAGGAAAAGCTTTTGCAACTGTGGGCCTTGCTTTTTAGGGAAAACATTATACCAGTCAAGGCAAATGTCTCATCAGATGTGTTTGATTCAGCTGTACTGAATGCAGTGGGCATTTTGTAAGGGAGGTAGAAATGTGACAGAACAAGTACCCCGTGTGCTTTCTTGCCTTTCAGCACTGGTACGTGGCAACTGAGAATGTTTTTGTTCCCTGAAATGCTTGATCTGTGGGGTGGCCTTGCCTAGTGATTCATTTTCAGGTGTTTGGGAAAGTTTTCTCACCAGTCTGTTGTTTGGTGGTCTTGGGCTCATGATCATCTGACTGTGGTGAGTACCCTCATCACCTCTGAGTAATGCTTGTGTGCTGCTCAGAATCTGCTGACTCACTTCGTTTTCATCCTTTTCCCTTGTCTTCCTCCAGTGCCTCGAACTAGAAAGGAGGTAGGGTCCAAGGTAAGGTCAGAGAAGGAAGAAATGGAAATGAATGAGAGTAGCTGTGTGTTGTGGCAAAGATGAAGATGCTGCAAAGACCCCTCTTTGCTAATGTGAGGTAAATAGGATAGTAATGGATTTGAAAAGGCACATAAGCTGTGTGTTAGGAACCGAGCAGAGCAGTGTAACAGCTGTAATCAGCCCACCGGAGATGCTGGGTTATGGTCCTGCTAGTGCCCGTTCTTCAGCATGAACTTAAAGCCTTTTTACTCCTTGTGCCACTGCTTTGACCTTCTGCTCTTCTCTCTGTCGTGTTACATTCTTCACAAAGGGCTTTACACTGAAATAGTTTTCTGCTTCTTGCAAAAGGGCTGACCTGGCTTGAGGTTTCTGCTGTAGCATAAATAACAAGAACAGGGCAAGGCAATTAACCAGTTCTCTGCTGGAAAGGAGTCAGAGAGAGTTCACTGAGAGAGGGTTTACTTGCCAGAAGGCTGCTCACTGATTTCAGTTGCATGTGGGACTGTGTATTAACACCTGAAAAACCTCTGATGTACACTAGATTTCCTTTTGTTTGGACCAACAAAGTTAAATTTCAGTCACTTTTTCCGAGCAGGATCCAGGGTCTTCCATGCTGGTTCAGTTGGCAGGTAATGCAGGTTTTATCACCTATCGGAAAAAGGATAAAACTCAACACCTTCTGTTAAAATCAGGGAAAGAAGCATATTTGGGGGGAGTCTATATGTGGAAAAGGCACATGATTTCAAGTGATTTTACTTTGTGAAAGTTTAACTGTGTCCTGCTTCTCTCCCTGTCTCCAGTTAATCTGTATCTTCACACATTGTAGTTTGCCTCTTCCTATCATGTTTTTGAGCATTTTGGAAAATAATATTACTGCAGATAGTGTTTTGCACTTCTGGAAGGTCTAGAAGCATTCAGCCTACAAGGAGACTACAATTGCACTTGAATATTTATGAGGTTTCCCCCTTCAAGTTACAGGTGGTTGGTCAGGGGTTAATTCTGTGATTCTGTCTCTGTATATTTTTTTACCTACCTGTGCCTCTGAGTCTGTGCATAAATGTTGCATTTCACCCAAGAAGACAGAGAAAAGCTTCATTTTGAATTTAAGCCTTGTAAAAGTATCTCAAAAATATTTAAAGTACACAGGAGAAATGCTCAAAGCCAGGCTTTTAAAAGGACCTGGGCACATGCAGTTGTTCAGTGATGTTCTAGAAAATCCAGGTAGGTGTTGATGTATCTAATGTTTAGTTAAATGCAAAATTTATAAATGTTCCTGGATTCTTAGCTGCTTGTTTAGGAACTGTTAATATCTTCCTACTTGCCATCCAGTAAAGTAAATGCAGTCAGATCAAACAAACACTCTCTGAATGATCTTGCTGGATGTTTAAGGTGGTTTTGATTAGCCCTGGCTTTAGGTGCTGAGAATACAAGATCATTGATTAATTACATCACATTTGGCTGTTTTGGAGTCATAATGTTTGCTAAACGACAAAGACAATTGAAACTTGTTGAGAGATTTCTTCTGGCTTCAAGAGAGTTTGAATTGGATCCAGAATGAAACCTCCCTTTATTACTGGTGCCTGTGATAAAGGCTTTTATTCTCCTAAGTTCTCAAATTAAATCAGGCTGTTAGGAGACTGATAGTCAGGGAGAATGAGGAGGCTAAAAGTAATCCTAGTTCCTGTTGGGGCAAAATAGTTTCTGAACACTCATACCATGAGGCAGAGGTGAATTAAAGCTGAGGTCGCATGGGATTGCTGGGATGTGGGTGAAGCTGTCACCGTGTTTATTTGGGTTTTTACCTGGCATCTGGATGTCTGGTTGTTTCCTGTGTAGGTGCATCTGAGCCTTTCACTGAAGACAGCATTTTATTTTTTGGAACCATGCCATCCACATCTCAGCTATGGGTTTTTTCTAAGTGTTGGGTGTTAGCTCTTTGGGCAGGAGTTTGGTTTTCTTTGAATAATAAATCTGGAAGCTTGATCCTTCAGTTAAACTATTTTCTACAGAAAGAATGATTAAACAATATTTAATGAATAAGTATTAATATCCTGTGTATCTCTGTCTTGGTGTGGCTGCGTGTTTTGTTTGCATTGTCATTTCCAGTTTTGGGATGTGATTTTCATAAAGGAGAAATTCAGCTACTTCATACTCTTCGGCATCATTACAGAATACAGACAATTTAAATCAATACTTAGAGGTTAAAAATATTAAAAGGTTAAAAGAAGGCCTTGTGAGTCTTTTGCTGTTTAATGTTTCCTTAGTATTCAAAGAGCATACTAATATTGCTTCATATTTATTAAAAATATGCAGATGGCATAGCTGAAGGAGACTCTCTCCTGTCACAGAAGATACAAAGACCTAGCAGCTCACTTGGAGTTGCAATCAGGTGAATTGCACTTTTTGTTTCCAGCAGGGTTGACAATGTCTGGTGGTTTGCACTGGCAGCTTTTGGATTCCCTCATGGAGCAGGTCGGTGCTGCTGGCTCATGCCTGTGCCTTGGAAGCACACAGAATGTGTGTGCCCTGTACCTGTTGTGTGTGGCAGCCAGGGCAGCAGGGCTCAGACCCACCAGGTAGAAGGTGGTTGTCTCCAGCAGAGGCCATGCAGCTGCTCAGAGGGGAGCACCCCATTACAAGGAGTCATACTGGGCTTTTGGGGACAGTAGAAAATTTGTTTCCAGCCCACAGCTCAGTGGTGGAAGTCGTACTTGAAACCAGCAGTGCTGTCACCGTGGTGTATTTCTCAGCTCAGTGACTCATGACCAATCTCTGCCACTTTCCACATTTTTATTTTTTTTTTTTTTAAGATTCTTGATGCCAAGAATTCTGTGTTATTCTGTAGTTGCACTTTCTGGGTTTTTTTTAAATAAACAAAACGGCAAAGCCACATGAGTTAGGAATTAGACTCCTAGGAAAAGGCTTAAAGACACTGCCCAGAATTACTAAAATGTAAATCACAATTCCAGAAACTACAAAGAGGTCGTTATATAGGAGCAAGGAAAGAAAGTTACCCTTTTCCCAGTGCTTGTGATTTTTATTTTCGATTGATGTCTTTGTGGCATCTGTCAATGACTTTAATTCCTTCTTGGGTAAGAATAATAGAAAAGACCTATGTTTGTGTGCACACTCACATAATACTGCCCACATGGTTGTTGTAATGTTGTAACATGTAGTTTGTGATACAGAACCATCCAAGTTGCTGAATGCTTTACTTCTGTTTTTTGAGGAATGGAGAAAGGAAGGGCAGGCAGAGTGCACTAGATCAGCACATACATCCTGGGTTGTACAGGAGCATTTTTAGCTAGATTTTTTGCATTATCTGCTTGTTGTACAGGAACATTTTTAGCTAGATTTTTGCATTATCTGCTTCCACTGAAGGTCCTTGTGGGATGTGTCCATTCCCTCTCTGCTCTCTCTGTGTGCCCTTTAAAAAGGTGTTGCAAGGAGAACGTGAGCGTGGCCAGAAGGCAGATGAAGGAGTATGAACAGTACCGTTTTGTATTGAAAGCTGGAGCCTGGGGAAGTGGCAGGTTGTGGTTCTGGTGTTGCCTGTTCCGTGGATTTACTGTGTAACTTTCACAAGCTCTCTACCAGGGGAGGTAAGAGGGGAGCAGCAACAGGGATCTTTCCAGGTTTATTTCACTGACGTCTTCTGAATGGGTGTTGCTTTTCCTTTCAGAGGGGATGGATAAATACAGGACAAAAAATGGACAAAATCCACACTGCTTTCTAATCCTATACAAATGAAGGATTTGATTTTGCATAGAGAGATGGACTTCCTCATGTTACTAAGTCTGCTGAGAGGATATGAAACTCTTCTGCGTGGATACAACTGCTTATGTGTTAGAGGTGTGGTTTTCTGTTGCAGGGCTGGAGTTAGGAGGTGATACTTCGGTAGTCTCATTGCAACTCATTGTGGGTGAGAAAAGGAGGATTAAATATTTGAAGCTTTGAAGTAAATGTGGAGTTTCTGTGTTGCCTCACACACAAACGTGGTTTGCATGAGGGGGAAGTATTTTGTCTGTTGAGACTGTATAAGCTGTTCCTGTACCTTGTGCTGACCCTCTGTGTTGCTGCAAGTGTGATTTATAGTCCTTAAAACAAGGTGAGGGCTATCAGTGGCATAAGCTATGAGTCTTCATAGAGGAGGCCTTCTTTCCAAAGCTTATCTGTTATCAAGAGAATGTTTGGAGTTCCAGCACAATTTTAAAAAGCCTCCCTGTTTTTCTGCCAGTCCTGAATAATCCTCTGTTGGCCTTCTTCCATACCCCCATTTATTTGGGCTCTTTTAAAAGAAATGTTTTTCTAACAACCACTGAAGAACTCAGCAGGTACTCTTGTGTTGGATCTGTTCCTGAAATGCCCAGTGTAGAGGTGATCAGTGTGCCCTTGGTGCTGGGTAAGTATTACAATGCAGGTGGCAATATTCTGCTGTACTGCCCCTGCTGCCTCTGTAGTTATTAATGTGTTCATGTCCTGCCTAAGGAGTGGTGGTGTGGATCTCACCCTTCAGAGATTTTTCTTAGGCTGTGCATTGAGGATCAATGCCCTAACTAGACTGACTCTGATCTCTGTACTTCAAATTAACAGTTGCCCCCATTGGTCCGTGACTGCTCTGTACAAAATTTCAAAATCTCATGTATCATAAATGCAAAAGCATCTCTACTTACAGATATACGTAGGTGTGTTTATATTTACTAAGGCTTTGTTTGTTACAAACATTCAGAATCAGTAGTTTAACAAACCACCTGTACTTTTGCAGAATGCTCTAAGTCACTGAAGTGACTTTGTGGGGGGTGGGTTGTTTTTTATAGAGTGCCAGATGACAGTAACATGTGGGTCTGGTTACCTTTGAGTAAGCACTTAACATTGTTCATGAAAACAAATATTAAGTTGTCTGTGAGCACGTAATGTAGTTGCATGTCCTACACCCTTTGTGGTTATTCACCTCAGTTATTTTTGAGGAACTATCCAGGTTGCTTTTGTTACTGTGACACCATAGCCCACATCCTGCTTAGATTCTCAGTATACTTTTCTGTAAATTTTTTACTGTTTAGTCTTGCTGTCATGCTTAGTCCCTAAATTTTTCTTGTGTGTGGTGCTGCCCCTGTTGTCAGTGCAAGTGACTTTTTAGGTTAACGGACCCAGTTAAAGTAATAAAGTAAAAAAGGAAACAGAGGAACTCAGTGGTCCCCAGGACTGAGCTCTGATAAACTCATCTACACCTTGAGTATCTTAATGCAGCTCTTTATTATTTCCCAAGCAAATTGCAGATAATTGTGCCTTATATATATTTATATGCATATATATGAATGTATTAAAGTACAGAAATCTGTGTGGGAAACAGCTGAATAGCAGCACTTGGTATTTGGAAAGAAGCAACGTGTCTTCCAGTGCTTTTTTTGTGAACTTCATGTTCTGCACCCAAGATAACTGATGTACTTCACCCTGATGTATTTTTTGAGGATCTCTTTAGGAGCTTGAAACAGAAGTGCTTAAGTTCAAGGGGTTTATTCTTTCCAAATAAATATCTCCTCTCAGCATTAAGCCCTGCAGTCTCTAAATGTTGCATCTCCAAGGAGTTTTGTATTGATATGTGTTTAAGTTCATCTCCCTCCTCCCTTAGTATTTCATGCTTCTGGAAAGAGGAGCAAGGCTGAACTGCTTCTCACCAGAACTTGGGCAGTTGCTCCACTTATTTCCCACTCCTTCCCAGACTGTGGATGCCCCAGTCGAACTGCTGTCATCCTGCTCACCTTGCAGTGTAAACACTTTGGGACAAGCATGGAGTCCAACAGGAGCTCTGCTGTGCATTTTTCCAGTAAGATATGTGTACACAGGGGGCTTGTGTCCTGGCAGGCATGCAGAGCTTGTGTGGCTGTTTTCCCTACGTGAGATCACAGCAGGGAGAGAATTTAAAAGGGAGAAGGGGAAAGCATTATGCTGTGATAACTATTTGAAAACTCCCAGGTTACTTTTATTTCTTCAGTTTATACTCTGTTATGCAAATTATCTCTTTGCTCACTACAAGATAAACAGTAAGTCAGTTTTATAGCAAGTATATAAATTTGAAATTCTAAATCTTGCTGCTAGACAGTATTCATTCTTCAGCTTTTGAAACAGCCAGACTGACTGATCTCTCCATTGTAACAATGTGCAGCTCAGGAATGCAGGACTCCTCATGAAAATCTAAAAGCATTCCTAAGTTCCCTTAACTTTGGGAAAAGGTCTTAAGTTACTCTCAAGTTATTTCCCAGTTTGGGACTTTTTTGGAGAAATTGTGGTGGATTGACCTTGGCTGACTTCCAGGTTAACATCGAGCTGTTCCCTCACTCCCCTTCCTCAGCAGGACAAGGGAAGATAATAGGACAGAAAAGTTTGTGGGTTGAGATGAGGACAGGGGGGTCATTCACCAGTTAGCATCCTGGTCAAGACAGACTCTACCTGGAGAAGTTTAAACATTAAAGAATGTCCCTATCTGGTTTAGATGCTCTAGCTAGCCATTTTCTCCTAATTAATTTTAAGGGGTGTTTGATAGAAGAGAGCTTCTTGGCAGCAGTCTGATCTTAATAGCTTCTGAGAAAATGCATTGATTGGCCCTTTTGTTTTTTTAAAGATTGCTGTAATTTTCAGTCATTATCTATAAGGAAATCACTAATTTATTAAACTAGCATCATGGATTAAGAATTAAAGACCTGACTCTTATCACTTAAACTGGTGTTATGTTGATGTTACCCATGAGGACTTTTAGGAAGACAATAAGTGTAAGGTGTTCCTGTGACTCTTAAACTTATGTTTCTAGACCTCATTATCTAGATCAGAACTGATTGTTACTTGTACTAAGAATAAATTGTGTTCTTGGAGTTCGGGTAATGAAAGCAGTCCAAAAAAATCTTACAAGAATGAGCTTATGTCTGAGAAACAGAAACAAGCAGCCATACAATGTTTAGGTTGCACATTTTATAGGGAAAACATTTAGTCAAAGAGAAAATTTCTCTGTGTACTCCCTACCTTTTGGAAAAGAAGAATTTAAGCAGTGTCTCTCATTCTTGTTCCTTTTGTGAGCAAGTTAGGTTAGATGCCTTTGAATGGCACTGCTTAAGTAGATTTAGTTTGCCTTACAACAGCTCTCTGAAGCTTTACTGAAGTTTGATGGCTGAAGTAGGAAAGTGAGGAATTAATTACTTTCAGACATTCCATTGTGGCTTAATAAAATCATAAGGCAGTAATTATATTTTATCAGGGCTATCTCATATCTGTTTATTTCTGTGAAGTTTTATTTTAAAGACACAGCAGGAAGTAAATGATTCACAAAAAGATAGCATTTTCATAATGTTTGGCATCCATTATAATGAAAAGGTAACAACAAAAAGAAAGAATTACTAGATTTATTGGTGGACAAAAAGTCTAATTATTTTTGTTACAAAGTCTGTCTGTCAGCTGCTTACTACAGTAGATTTATGTTGATTTTCTCAAATAGTGAGTTTTTAGGTCCTCACTAAGTAAGTAGTGCTCCAGTCTTTATTTGTAGCTACTGTTTTTATGTTTTATCCCATGTCTTGCTGATCTCTGGGAATTATGTTAGTGTGGTTCTGAGGGATAGAATTAAACAGTCAGACTAGCACAAAAAACCCTTCTGATCAGTTTTAGCCAAGGACAGTAGGATAAACTCAAGTCATCAGGGTTTTGGACTCTGTAGAGTCTTGGAAGCCATCCACTTGCAGGTAGCTGGTTGCTTCTATTCTGACTGTTCTAAAGAAGGTAGCTGCCTTTTTAATTGTGTGACTTTTGTCTTCTGAGTGTTCAGTGGAAGGGTTGGAGAAGAAACACAGCGGTGGTTCCTACTAGACAACGTTTCTCATTCTGCTTAGCCTCCAAAACCAAAGGCTTTGGTCAAAGCCCAAGCTAGTAAATTGTCTGCCACCCTAAGAATCATATCTTTAATAGGAAGGTTTGTTAAAGCTGGAAAAGCTTTTTGTGGATATCATGACAGTGGTTACTACAATGAATAAAGGCCTGCTCTGCCATTCTGAGCTACAGCTGGTGTCAGCTGTGGTACTGAATAGTACATCAAGATAAAGGGAACAAAAGGGCACATTTTGTCTGCTAATAATAGGCTCGGGACTGCCATAAACTCTTTATATAAATTATACAACAATACTGATTCTCTTTCTTAAATTTTTCCTCCTCTTCCTTGCGGTTGAAAAACTGGCTAAATGACTTCCGAAGGCTCTGCAGCAATTCTTGTGTGTGCTCTTTGCTGTGGCGAGCAGAGTCAGCAAAGGGCAGTAAAACAAATGTTTCAGGACACTGATCTAGACTCAGTGCCTCACATAATGGGGTCTCATATAAACTAAAAGGATAGGCATAAAGATTTTTTTCATCAGCTAATTCCCTAGGCTGCTGACAGCTGCTGTTTTATTATTGCGTGCGACTGGCACGTTCAGAAATGCTGTCCCAGGGCTTCCTCCCTGGGAAAACTCCACACCTCAGACGGGGAAGCAGGGGAGGAATGGAACAGGATGGCAGAGGCACCTCCTGTCTAACTGTGTTCAGAATCCTGGGGATGTGTTTGCTGAGAGATGTCTTCATTCTAGCAGTGGTGATAGTGATGGAAGGGGGAGGTCAATACAATATTTGATAGGTCAGAATACTCTGCAGAGGACATTTCCTATGAATGCTCAGCTGCTGAGGTTCGACTGGACCTTTCCAAAATTACACAAACATTTCTTAAGTAAGCTTTGAGTTGATTCCTTTCTGGAAACCCTGCTGGGTCACGGGTTAGTACTGTTATTGATGGTTCATTTCTGGGTTTATGGATTATAACTGACAGAATCAGTGTCAAGGAATAATTGAACAAATTATGTGTATTGTGCATAGCCAAGCTTTTATTCTCTTAATAAAATCAACTGTTATTTGAGCATGAGAGGGGAAGAAGACAATAAAGCTAGAATTAAGGAGCTGCTGCTACCTCTCCTTTGGGGACCGTGGTTGGCATAGCTTGTAGAGAAAAGCACATCTGACCAAACTCTAAAACTTTCACTTACTTTAGAGCTGCTCTTGAAGATTACAGAGATGACAGTATTTGTATTATGAAGTACAGACAATTCAAATAAAAATATGAGTTCATATCAAAACTATTAATAGTTCAAAATACTTGCTCATATTTTATTAATGAAGACCTCATAGAAGAGTATTGTAGTCCATGGAGTGGAGTCATATTCTCACAGCTTTTGCAGAATTGAGATTGAAATTTAAAATTTGTTTCCAAAGCCAAATGTAAATTGTTTCACAATTATAATATTCTCTTTCCATTGTTACTTTTGCAAATACTGACACCAAGCCTTTCCTACAATAGATTTAAGCATAAGCATGAAGTGTGTTTTAAGTCTTGTTTGTAGAAATAAATGCACTCTGTAACTGCTGATACTATTTGGTTTTGCAGGTTGTCTTCTGAATTTTGTGTCTGAAGGTACCTTCTTGCTTTCTCAGCAAATCATGGACATCGTTGGCTTTCTGAAGTCGCAATTCATTTGCCACCTTCTGATCTGCTACATATTTATAGTGTCAGGACTGATCATTAACTTCATTCAACTCTTTACACTTATACTTTGGCCAATCAACAAGCAACTGTTCAGGAGGATCAACTGCAGGCTGGCTTACTGCATTTCAAGCCGTAAGATTTCTTTTTTTTTTTTTTTTTTAAAGTATTTTCATATTTGTCTTGAGGGAATTGGTAGAGAAATTCTGGATTTCAAAGCCTATATGACCTCTAGGTCATGTCTGCTTCCTGCAGCACCTGCACTTGTCTGAAGAGATGTATGCCTTGTTGAAATGTCTTCTTGTGCTGAAATGTTTTTGTTATTTTATAGTGGGAGACTTGCTTGTCTCAGTATGTTGAATTAAGGTTGCCTCTCATTTGGCTATCCATCATGTTTCATTAAACCAAATGAGAAATATTGACCAATAATGCATCTCAGCAAGTTCAGCTATTATCTGTAGACTTGCAGGGTTAACAAGTCACTTCCAATAATGCTTTCAATCTTTTTATCATCCGTGATTTTGTTTATGATCTTTGTTTAAATGTTTCATGTACAAATCCTATTCAGGACTGGGAAATAACATAAAAAACAGGAAAAATCTTCAATTTCATGTGCTTCTTTCTTAAGCCAGTTGTAAACTGTGTTTTCTTTGAATGGGATTTCAGATGTTAAGCTGCATCTCTATGTATTTAGTATATGCATGTAGTTTAAATTCAGAATACAGCAGGTAGACTGTAACCAGTTGAAAGAAGCAGGGATTGCAGTGATACTGATTTTTTGGGGGGAGATCAGAGCACGAGCTCAGGATGTTGTAGACAGCCCAGACCTTTGAAACTGCTGAGAGATGTGAGAGTTGACTGGCACTTGACAAAACGGGTAATTCCAGTGGAATAAGTGAGAGCTGTACCCATTTGCTTGTTCTCTGATAGTGGGAGCCTAGTGGAATCTTTACCTGACAACAGTGAATTATCAGAGCACGTGCAGTTTTCTTGTTATAATCAGTTATATATTTGTTTTTAAAGAGCCACAACTGCAGTTTCAGCAATTACATTGTACTGCTGCTTCTGACTTCCACAAAACTGCATTAATTTACAGCAGAGAGAATTCTTCAGAGAAACTTAGAGAAGTGCTAATGTACCCACATTCAGTATTTAGGAGTGTCCTGTTAGATGTGTCCACCTTCCAGAGAGATTTCCCTGTGCTTTTCCAAACCTCAGAAGTACTTTCTTAGAAGGAAACTGTTGAAAAATGCATGCTTTTTGTTGCTCCCTAGAGATTATTCAGGTGTGATGTCACTGTCAATGCTAAGTGACTTATAGATGTTTTAATACTGGGGAAAACAACCCTCCAATACAGCATTTAACAATTGTGCTGTAGAAACGCAGCAAAATGGTTTCTTTCAAGTAACCTTTTCTGCTACTAGGAACCTAAAACAGAAAACATTGTTAATATTGAAAATAAACTGTGGGAGGTGGAAATCTGTCACATGCCTCAACTTGGGGACCACTAGAGATTATTTATCTTTCATCAGCAACTCTGATGAGCAGCTACTCAAACTATTTTTTTAAATGTACTTTTGACTTAAATTTCAAGTGCATCAGAGTGTATAGGCCCAAATAAATTCGGGTTACTGTTCTATTATTTCTGTAATGGAGAGAGGATCTTCCTCCTGAAAAATTTCATTTTTTGGGTCTGTGCATATGTCCCTGAAGTGGTGAGTTTGCAAGTACTACTCATTGCATCTACAAACAGTGTCATTGAATATGGCCAGGTTTCTACTGGCCTGGCAGCATAGTGTGTCTGAAGCCCTGGCATGTGTAGAAAATACTGTACAGCTGTATGTAAGTATATATTATTATTTTTCATCCAATGCCTTCTGGCCCATTTTTGCTTTTGGCTGCTTAGTGCAGATATACCAGCTATTCTACAGTCTTCAGGCTGAATTCTTCAGTTTAGCTCAATCC
The DNA here is from genome assembly GCA_032173965.1 of Sitta carolinensis. Taxonomy (NCBI): domain Eukaryota; kingdom Metazoa; phylum Chordata; class Aves; order Passeriformes; family Sittidae; genus Sitta; species Sitta carolinensis. Next base: position 13,114,984 of record JAVUNC010000025.1, on the reverse strand, counting down.
AGTCTGATCTAGGGGATGGACAGTATGGAAGAGGGAGTAAATCCTGCCTGCTTGTCATTGATGGGACACGTGGCTTGGCACTCAGGGTTGCTGATCTTGTCTTCAGCGTTGATGCCACTGGAGTAGATTGCATTGTGAGGTTTTCCCCAGTCATGCTCAGAACAAAGTATGTCTAGGTTAAAGCCATTTATTTTAGCTTTACAACAGAGCATTTGATGAGTCACCCTTATCTGAGTGACATTTGGAAAGGGGAAAATGATAGTTAATTGGAAAAAGTATTTCAAAGAACTAAAGACCAATTAATCAAAATGGATGTGTTTTTGGGGCCACTGATGTGGTGACTAATAAGTCAGGTGTGTATGGGTCTGATGAAAGTCATGGAAGCAGCCTCAGCTGGAGACAATGAGGTTCAGCATTGGAGAATAAAAAGAGGCATGTGCTTTTGCAGTGGTGACAAGCATCATGTTGCCTTCAGAGCCTGGTACAGCCTGAGTCACCAAGTCAACCAGAGAGTGAAGTAGAGCAGGCGTGGTTTAATTGAAAAATGAAATGAAAGCAGCAGTTGTCCTTAGATCCTGCAGGTTCGGTTGTTTTCCATTTGATGTCAAAGGTAGAGCTAAATGGCTCCATGAAATTGGAGAGTTATTTTGTCTTTGATGCTGTGCTCTTTGGGCAAGTTGGGATTTTTTGTATTTCAAGTAGTGGTATTTTCTTATGCCCTTTTTCTTCCTCTCTCCTACCTAATATCAGAATGTAATAGTCTCGCTTCTAGTGCACTGTCTGCTGTCACAATGCATATGGGAAGCTGTTGTGATTAGTGATTTGTCCTCACTTGAGTTGAGGTGCTTCTCTGTTCACATGGATCAAACCAGACTAGCTCAAGTTAAAGTATTCACAGAATCCTGGAATCATTGAGGTTGGAAAAGACCCTTATGATTGAGTCCAGCTGTCTGCTCAGCACTGCCAAATCCACCACTAAACCATGTCCCTAAGAGCCACATCTACACGTTTTAAATATCTCCAAGGATGATGACACAAATCCTGGGCAGCCCGTTCCAGTGCTTGACAACCCTTTCCATGAAGAAAGTTTCCCAAATATCCAATTTAAACCTTTCTGGGTGCAATTTGAATCCATTTCCTCTTGTCCTATCACTTTTCACTTGGGAAAAGAGGCTGACCCCCACTTCACCACAGCCTCCTTTCAGGTAGCTGTAGTGAATGGGGAGGTCTCCCCTGAGCCTCCTTTTCTCCTCAGTTGCTCCTCACAAGGTTTGTGCCACAGGAGCTCCACGCCATGAACTGGCTGTGTGGAGTAAGTGTGGTGTGGTAGTTGAGCACAGGTGGCTGTGCTGCTGCACCCTCTTTCATGTTTAAACAAACTAACCAAAAATCCCCCAAAACAAACAGCAAAAAAAAACCACACACACAAGAACCTAACAACCCTCCCAAAATAAAAGCAAGACACCCAAACCTTTGGACTTCTAATTTGCACAAAATATTTTCTGACTTCAAATATATATCCATGGATTGGTTAGTCCTGTTAATCCACTTCCCCTCTTGGAAAACAACAACCCAGATAAACTCCCTCATACTGAAATGAACAGAGTGCACCCTAGTAAGGAAATTGAACACTGCAAACCTCAAGAGGGTGATAACAATAAAAATTTCAAACATTAAGTATGCTAGGAAGTTGACATAAGAGCAAAGGTTGGGCAAGCAATCAATCTTGGGTTTTATTTTTAAATAATTAAGGGACATTGTGTCCTCAGTTTCTTTTTCTAAAAGGCAGAGAACCAAGGTAGGAAGCACTTAGTGTGGAATACACCACAGTTCTCATAGATGCTGTTTGTGCCTGAATTAGGAGAGGATACACCTTACTCCTGTGTCTGAGGTGATAGCCAGCCACGACAAGGGGTACACACAGCTTTTCTGCAGCAGCTTGTGAAGCTGGCCAGACACAGAGGGAACAGTTCTCTTGGGATTTGTGCCATACATGCACATGGCTGCACAGCTTGCTGGACAGTGGGAAAGTGGTTTGTACTTCCAAATCAGCTTGTGTTTGCTTGGCTGTTGAGCTGCAACCCCAGGAGAAGCAGGGTGTGCTGGGTTCCTGTGGACTGTTCAGGACATGGGAGTGGGACACAGACCTACAGGATCCATGGCTTCTCTAGAGGGGCTGAGTGGGAGCTGTTTGCCGGAGAGAAGAGCAGTTGTTGTTATCTTGCCCTCTTGCTGCCCCTGCTCTGGGGGGAAACGAGCTTCTTGTGCTCCCAGGTGAGTGGCAAACTGGCCTCCTGCTGACTGTGCACCAGGTGAACACTGCATAAACAAAAGACCTGGCAGTAATGGCATGGTCCTGTGGACAGGTGCACAAGGGCCTTAAAAGCAATCAGTTTAGCTTCTAATCTGCCTTCATAAATAAGTTACAGTAGTATTAATACCTTTTGTCATGCCATGAACGGGGTGTTATTACACCTCTGGGTAAAGTTACACTATGTGTGCTGCAGTTTGTAGATCCTGCTGAGGGGGAGGCACTCGTTTGCTTAGAAAGAGGCACCCTGATTCATTGACTGCAGCAGAAACAAGATGGAAACCAATTGTTCTTATGACTGAGCTTCCTAGAAACAAAACCAGAGGAAATTGAGAACTACTTCAAGTTCCATCATCTTGTCTGACTTATAGCACAGTAAATCTAAATCCTTCCATGTATAACTATAGGTTTTGCAATGTGAGGACCGAATACCTGAACAAGGCTTTGTGGTATTCCTCAGTCCTTTGTTTCTTGGAGTTTAGAGGATTTTACTCAGCCATTTTACTTGTATGAAGGTGGTGCTGAGGCAGGGAGGAGAATTCTCACCTCTGGTGCAGTTAAGTAGTTGGGAAGGGCTGGGAAGCAAGAGGTACCCAGAGAGGTAGGTCTTTCTTCTTCCTCCTCTTCTTCTCTTTGCCACCACCTTATGCTGCAGAGGAACCAGTCTTCTGCTATTGTCAAAGTATGGCACAGTTAATTGATTTAGTGGCTTAAAATCTTTGGGAAAGAGCTGTCCTATGCTGTTGCTCAGTGTATGTGCCATGTAAATAAGTCCTTGAAAAGTTCTTTTTCTGCATGGAAAGGTGGGAATGAGAATGGGACCTCTTTTAAGAGCAGTGGTAAGCTGGGCTCCTCCTGTGTTGCATAGGATATTGGAGTGCTTAGGAATCTTCAGGACTGTTTTTCAAAGGGGTTCCTGTGAACAGTATTAGAAAGTGGAAAATAATGTTGAGTACTTAACCCTAAATAGTGTGGGAATGATAATGCTGTCTTTGACCTTCATATAGAGTCAGGATGCTGGAGTCTCTCCTTTATTTCCAGCTTGTGTCATTGATTTCTTGCTGCAAAAAAGTCCTGTAATCATGATTGCATTTTTAAGCAAGGAAGACTGAAAAAAGGAAGAGGAAGGTTGTGTGTTTCATGTACATGTATGAGCAGTGCCTATTGCAGGTGGTAGAAGAAGAAGAAACCTCTGAGACCAACCTGTCTGGAAGGGCACTGTTACTGATTACTGGTATGATGTTTGGAAGGTCATTCCTGCTTCTCCCTTCACTGCTTCATTAGGCCTTCAACAGGAGCTCTGTGCTGACCTTTGGGGGCTGTCCAGGGGGACAGAGCATGGAGGAAATGCCTGGTTGATTGTTATCTGCACTGACTGGTCCTGTTACCAAACCAGGAACTGCTGTTTTATTAAAGCATGGGAGTGCTGCTAAATTCCTTGGGGAAGAAGGATAAGAGGAGCCTTCAGATGTGAGACAAATATCTCTGACACGTGCCTGTTAAATAATTAATTTTCCCAAAAGGTTTGAAAAGAGCATTTCAAAACACTGACTATTGCAGATCTGTATGTGTGTTAAACCCATTGTACTTGTGAGGCTGGCTTTGTTCCATACGCTGTGTATCTTGGAGAGAAGAAGCTGTTTTGTAGGCAGATTGTGTCAGGATAAAAGACAGAAAAAAGCTGTGAAATTAAATGTTTGAATTGTGCAGCTATTTTTTGGCTTTTTCTGAAGGGATGGTTGCTTTATAACTTTCAGCATGGAGATAGTTTAAAAGGAACAGTGGCTAAAGAAATGAACAAAACTCATTTCCATATTTCTCCACTCCTCTAGCTTAGAACTACGCTAGAGGAGGAAGAATCACTTGAAAGCTTTTTCAAGAGTACATATGCTGACTTAAAATTTCTTCCTCACCTGGAGAAATACTGGGGTTTACATTTTGTGGATGTTATGTTAGAAGGAGAAAATCTATTTGAGTAAGCTTGAATGATGTGTATGTGTTTTGAGAGGGAAGGCAGTATGAGAATGGGAACTGGAGTGAAGCCAGGAGGTGAGGTGGTGTGCCAGAGCACACCAGTAACTGGAAGGGTCCTGGGCAAGGCTTGTGCCCAGATCAAATGCTGGTTCAAATACCAGAGACATGCCTTAAGTTACAGGTCTTAACCACAAGTTTTTGGTTTCTATCATAGCCCCTGTGAGGAAAGCCTGCTCTGGCTTTCTGTATACCATGAAGTGTGCATTTAAGCTCTTGCATTAAATCTGGTTCTGATCTTGATTCCCAAAGCAATTTCAGCTTGGCTGCATTACAGGAATGCTGGCTTAGCCATATAAAACTGATTGTAGTTTATTTTGGTTTGTGCATTTTATCTGAGAAATAGCTGATGACAACCCATCAGAAAGGGTGAATCCCCTTTTTACCAATAATGTTTTATTGTCTTAATTTTATAAGAAAATTAAATGGATCTTGGTCATGGAGCTGTCCCACAACAAACACCAGAACTTCATTGTGTGATTCAGCCTTCAAAATTATAGGCATAATGTTTTAATAAAGCAATGCATTTTTCACTTAGTACATTAGACACTTTATGCACATGTATATGCAGGTTTTAATTCTATTATTAAGCAAGCACTGAGGTGAAATTGCTAAGATCAAGGCACAGATAAAGCTTTAGCTTTGTAGTGGGTGTGATGAGTCTAATCCTTACTTTGAGTAACTCAGCATGGTATTAACTGTAACTAGACTGGAGACAAAGATTTTTTTTTTTATGCAGTTGAGAATCTGGCCAACTTAAGTAAGTATCAGTGTGTGTGTTTGAGAAGAAAGAAAAGTGGAGGGAAGAAAATCTCTGTACCATCAGTCTTTGGTTTGGTTTGGGTTTTTAACTATATTTGGTCTCTCTCCTAATCTGTGATTTTTATCTTGAAGTTAGGTTGACAAATTAGTAAGTGTTGGGCAAAGGTGATTTGTTACCACTTTAAAGTGAAAGCTTTGTTTGTACTTTAGTATTCAAAATGACACACTTTATGAAGTGTTCCTTTAGCAGATCATGCTGGTCATAGGCTGCTGCTGTGCAGTGCATGCCTTTGAGCAATTATGTGTGAGCACCTCTTTCAGCACCCTGTGTGTGCCTTGTGCTCTGTAAAAAACCACTGCCTTTCATGCTTGCCTGAAGAATGCATACCCTGCATTTTGGTACGTGGTACACTTTGTGTAATATTGCATCCCCTTGTTAAATCTTGAAAAGTTTCCTCTTTTTCTCCTGTGGTGCCAGAAATACTCATGATAAAGTTGACAGAAATATCAGTAGTGCATATGCATATGATTTTGCGACAGTTCTCTACTCCTGACACGTGAATGACTTGTTTGTATGACAGGTCTTTATTTTACCACTGCTATGACAAATCAGATTGTGCCTTTTAAACTGTTTCTCCTGTACCAACCTGAAATTGTGTGTTTGGCTGCTATTCTTCATACTTTGCAAAGCACTGAATAGGAAAATGGCTTAGGTTACCAGAGAAGCACAGCCTGCCTTTCATAACTTCCAGAGATTCTCTTTCTGTAAAATAAATAGACAGGGTAAACTTGGAGCCTGTTGATGTTGCAAGATTTCCATAGACCGTGTAAGCTAAACCTCTGTCTTCTAGAGAGATTATTCAACACAAATAGTTCTAATAATGCAACACTGTTGCTTGCACCAGATATGAATAAACAAAAAGCTTATTACCTCTGTATAGAATTTTTGCAGTTACACTGAGCCACTGAAACTACATAGCAGGAAGATAGTAATGGTTTTTTTTGTGGATACCCTTTCAGTTTGAGCAGTGAGAGGTTAGACAAGAAATTGGCACATTTGCATCCTTGTCTGCTGGAGCACATGATCTGCAGGCTGTCTGAGCAGGTTGTGATGTTCCAGCAGTGGATTAGTTTTCTAAAAGCTTTTTGAGGTAAGAGAAATGCAAGCACGATCAAGCTAAATGTGAATTGAGAGGCACTAGTGTCCTTAAGTGTGGTGTAATATTGCTGTCTGCCTTGGGTGTTTGTCTGTCTTAACAGAATGTGCACTTTCTCATGTGTATTACATTCTTCAGTGAGAAAAAATGGGGATTTTTGTATATTTATGTATTTGGATAACATCATCTTGAAGGGTTACAGGCTGCACCAGTACCAAAATCACAGCTCAATACTTGATAGGTATATTTGATCTGTAGTACTTTATTTTTAATTCATGAAAGCCATTTGTTTGATTTGTAGTTTCTGACCTTATTGTCCCTCTAAAGAACATTTTGTGAAAGTCACTGATGGGGATTAAGAAGCTAAAATAAGCACTGGGACATAGTTCTTGTCTCTCAAGACCTCACGTGATGAGATGCTGTAAGATTACAGGCAGAGAGAGGGAATTCATGGAATGCAGGTGAAAAATGAGTAATGGTTTTGTTCTGAACAGTGTTCTCAGTGGTAGAAGTTCCATGGTTATTCACCATTAACTCTGATGATATAATACAGGCACTTGGTCAGTTTTTTCTTCCATTATTGAAATTCAGATAAAGTATCTTGTGCGTAAGAAGACTGCGTAGAAATTATATGCTTTGACTTGAGTCTAAAAATTAATAGTTTATAGCATATTATATCTGGGAATATGTGTATACTTCTCCTGAGCACATCAGTTACCTGAAATCAAAATCCAAATTTAAATGTTACTGGAAAAGTATAAAAACCTTACAAGCCATTATCCTTGGTTTTCTTGTTCTGCCATTCCGCAGACACCATAGTTCCTTTTTTTAATGCGTTTACACCTCTATGAAATGTAATTCTTGATAACTAGAGGCTGTATTTAAGAACACTGCAGGATGTTCTTAGGATTTAGTTTATCTTTTGTTCTGTTTCCTAATTCACTTGTTTTTCCAATTTGTGCTGGAGATTGCTTGCTTTGGCAACTCACAGGTTTTTTTTGTATCATCAGTCATTTTTCTCAGAGATAAATTCATGTCAGTTCTTGTCAGTTGCTGAAAATGCAGGTTAAATGTGTTGATGGCAGGGATTTAGAGCATCAAAAATAATGGGATTTTCTCTCTTGTTCTGAAATGCTTTTCTTCTAAAGCCCAAATTTTTGACTTTTCGTTTGAAACTAAGGATAAATTTGTATATATAGAAATATATATATATATATATAAAATAGTAAGGCTATTGCAAGAATACATGCAAGGAGAAAAATTGTGTGAGAACTAGTCTTCTTACTAAATATGTGAGTTAAACATGATTCATCTGAGTCAAATAACTACCCTAATGCATATGGCAAAATAAACTGTCACATGAGTGTGTGTATTTTTGTTCTGAATGAAAGTATGAGACCTGAGTTTGGACAATGCTGATCACCCAATAATTAAGGACATGCCAATGACTCCTGTCAAAGAAGTTAATTGTGATTGAATAAATATAAGTTAAGACTGACATCTGTCAACTTGGTTCCTGTTTGCTTATTTGGATGCTTGAATTTTTAGGTCTTGGCCTCCTGGAAGGCAATTTTGAACAGAGAGCTCCCTGGGGAAGGGTTTCTGTCTGGTGCTGCCCTGCTTAAACAGCTTTGCTCATTGCTGCAAGATACTCTTTTCCCCCTGGTCCAGTGAATGCTCATTGCTGCCTGGGGCAGCAGAGTGTTTCCCAGTCTGCAGTGTGTTTCTCAAGCAGTGATGGAAGAGAGGAGAGAGGTCTGTAAGGCAGTCTGTTTGGAAAATCTCATTTTTCCCTAGTTACAGAGAGTAGGACTAGAAAGGACTTCCTGGATCATTGAATTTTTAGCAGTGGTATAATGTAGTGCTTTTAAGATGATTCTTACTCAATTTACAAAGCTGCCAAGCATTTTTATTAGACAAAGTAATCAGAAGAAACTTCAGAATACTGGATGCCTGTACTTTCAGTCACTTTAGATATGGACGTTCTTGTGCTAGTGGTATTTAGCTTAAATTGTTCTTTTTCTGTACTGTTGAGTTTCCTCATCCATAAGCCATATTTGTGGGGAACCCACCTAGTCCTCTTCTAGAATTTGTTTTAAAGCTCCAGTGAACCAAACTTTTCTATTTCTGTGTCATCCTGCTCTGCATCTGCTTTGTTTCAGTGATTCCTTCCTGGGCATGGATGTCTGGTACTGGTGTGCTGGCCCAGAGATTGTCTCAGTGGTGCAATGCACAATTCCCTTTTCTCCAGGAACAAACATCCTAATGCCATCATTTTCCTTCTTAGGACTGTTATAATATGAATGGAGCAGAAATGTTCAGTGGCAAAATAATGTTGCCAGATAATTCTCTTCTCTGTCATTTCCAAATTATGAGGCTCTGTTTTTATTAGTTCTGCAAGATAGGATGTGATGATGTGTCCCATCAAAATTAATTCTATTTACGTTACTGCTCAAGGTCATCTGATTCTCAAACTCTGTTCTGACTTTGTATCATCCACAGTTTATTAATAGGAATTTCTCTTACTGTACTACATGAATGGCTTGACGTTGCCTGGAAGTGTTAGGTTTGAAGTCTTTTTTTTTTTTCCTGGCCTTTCTGGTATAAGCAAAATACTTGAAAAGAAACTGTAGGAACTTGAATACCTGATGGCAAGTACTTTTTTATTTGGTGTTTTATGAGACCAGATTTGTAACCACTCTGTGAATTACTAGATTTGATGTTTTGATTCTGTCATTTTAAGATGACATTTACTTAAGCTTAATGCAGGCCACCCTGCTTCCATTTAAGCTCCTGTTTTGGGATTTAGACAGCAATATGCCACCCTAACCATAGGAGTGAGAACTGGAGGTATGTACTGTTCATCTAAGCGTCATTGCTTCAACAGCTTCACCAGTGGGACACAGAAGTTACCCCAGGGGTAAGGTGTTGATGTAGGGTCATACTTGATGAAGGCATGACAGGAGAGGGATGTGTGATGGATCAGGTGATGTTTTGCTTTGTCCCAGGTGAGTCCGTGCGCCAGAATAAGAAATTTGTTTGATTGTCTCTTTAAAAAGTGGTTGCTGTGCAAGCCTGAACTAAGGGCTATCAAATGCATTACTGATCACTGCAGAACACTTAACACTTTAAGTTTTCTCACCTACTTTTTTTCAAGTTTCTCTCAGCGCTCATCTCTTCTGCCTGTCTGTGCTTGTGCAGATGAATGTCCTAGGCTTCCTGGTTTGTGTACATCAAATACTGAATAATTTATTAGAAAACATAATCTGATATTCATGGAACCTGACACCAGCTACTGCTCACTGAGATAAGATGCTTCCTTTTACTAACGACAGAGCAGAAAATTTCATGATACTTCTTACCCAGAATCTGGTTTATAGTGCAGACCTCACAAGCAGTTGTGACATAACCACTGCAAGTATAACTCTCGAGAGTTCCTTCTGCATCCTAAGGAGCCACCTCAGCAGAACATCCTGTTGGTGTGCATGTGTCATGGGTTGACTCTGTCCAGGTGTCAGGCACCTACCAAAGCCTCTCACTCATTCCCCTCTGCAGCTGGATAGAGGAGAGAAAATTTATCAAAGTGCTCATGAGTTGAGGTAAGAACCAAGAGAGACATCACTGATTAAATACCCACACAGGCAAAACAGGCTCAGCTTAGAGATACGAAGTGAATTTATTACTAATGAAATCAGAGCAGGGTAATAAGAAGTAAAATAATTAAAAACACTTTCCCTCACTCCTCCCTTCTTCCCAGATCTACCTTGTACCCAGTGGCACCAGGAGACAGGGGTTGTGGTCAGTCTCTCCCCTGTGGTTTCTCCTGCTGCACTGTGGGGTCCCTCCCACAGGTGACAGTTCTCCAGGAGCTTCTCCAGCGTGAAGAATCCATCTCACAGGCAGCAGCTGCCTGTGAACTGCTGCAAGGTGAGCCCACCCCACGGGCAGCAGTCCTCCCAAAACTGCTGCAGTGTGGGTCACTCTTCCATGGGGTACTGTCCTCCAAGGACAGGCTACTCAGGCATCTCCCTGCTCAGATGTGGAGCTCCTCCACAGGCTGTGGGTTTGGTGGGGATTACCTGTGGGCAGTGCTGTTTGACAGATGTCGTGAATACTGTGACAGGCACTGCCCATCCTCATGGTTAACAGGAGGCTCTGGCATATTTGGTCTTCACTGTTTGGATGATGTTGTCTGGTTGAGCACAGTTTGGAGAGAGTAAAGGAAAATGGATCATGTAGATGATTTGGTGTCAAAAGTATTGTTTTTATTAGACCAGTTGTGACATACCTGAAAAACTGGAAAGGATTTGCATGCAGAAAGTCTTCTTCAAGTTTAAAACGAGAAATTGCAAACTTCAGATTAAATTCAGGTTGAGAACAGTTGATTGAGGGTTAATTTATCTATTTACCCATTTAGCCTGTCAGAGGAAGGAGAGTTGGTACATATGTGTTTAGGGAGAGTAGGGATACAGAACAGACAGTGACAGAATTGTCTGTGGGATACTGTGTTGGAGGTACACAGGTATTGTGGAGGTGACATAAACAAGCATTCTTTCCAGCTATCTTCTGACTGGTTTTAGAGTATTACAGATTAGGCTTTCTTTAAGAGGGGGAGAAGTTACTCATATGAATCCACCAACATGGAAAAACATGCATGTGTTCTCAAGACAGATACATGTTGTTTCTTCTTCTCAATTAATTTGCCACTGTAAGAGGGTCAGTGACATCTTCCAAAAAGCATCTCAGGATCACCTGCTAGCTGGGGTTGGTAGCTTTAGACTTCCTTTCAGGCTGTCAACTCCCTTCTGCTGATAGCTGATTCCCATGAAGCGAATGTTGAGGTTTCCATGATAAACCTATTGGTTATGATATACCATTCATAACAGTGAAAGGTTTATTCAGATATCTCGGACAGTATTTCTTAAAGATAGGCAGGCTCAAAATAATAAAACCTCCAAGTAGGTTTTGTTACTTACAAAATAACAAAAATAACAAATACATCCTTGTATTTACAAGGATGCCTAAATAAAAAAATTGGGAGGTGTGTGTGCCTGTGTATAGAAAACTGCTTAAAAGAAAGCACTGGAATGAGGCTGGTGTTCCTTTTGCACAGTGACTTGCAGTGAATGAGCTGTACCCATTTGTCCTTGGCTAAGCAGTTCCTCTGTGGTGCTGCTTTGCACACAGCAGAAGGAGCATGGGGTGTCTTGGACAAGAGGAAACCACATCCGGGGGAGATGCAACTGCCTGATCTCAGGCCAGACAAAGCAAATGGTGGTGTCATAGGAACTTGCCAAGCAGCATGTTTTCTCTCACTGTTGTTACTAACTCCTTTGATCAGCACATGCTATACTGTCCTCAGTCATTTGTAGCAAATGCTGCACCTTATCCGTGCTGGAATATATGATTGTTGAAGGAAAGTACATTAAAATAGTTTCCTGCAAGCAAAAGCTGAAATGAATGTGACTTGGAACATGAATATATGAAAGGCCTGTGCTCTGCTTATCTTTCTCCGTGCAAACACATCCACTAATTCATTGTGATGAGTGGGGAATTAAAAATCACCATTTCTTCCTTCTTCTATATTGGTGGTTTCTGTCCTTAAATGCACAGATGTGTCATTAGTTGAAATGTTATGCAGGGCAGTTGCTTTTAGGGTCTTCCAAAGAGACTGGCACAAAAATCTGCAAAACCAGAGCCAAAGGCAGGAGAGAAGGGTTTTGCTTTTTTTTCTTTTTAAATTTGTGTGTGTGATTCCCCATAACCCCTCCCTGCCTTCAGCCAGTACTTTGGCTGCAAGACAGCTTTAAGGGAGGAGATTAGTCCAAAGTTACCAGTGGTTTTACCACCAGCTGTGGTAGATGGTGGGGGTAAGGAATGGGGCATGGTGCTAAGAAAAAAGGGGGATGGATTTTGGTCTTCTGTTTAAACTCACAAAAATCACAGAAAACCAGGCATTTTCCTACAGGTGGGAGAGCAGCACCTCTGTGTTGGAGTGAACCAGATGACTTTTTATACCTCATTGGTGCAACACTTGCATGGAAGAGAATCTGAGGCTGGAAAGCTGCTGCTTGGTCTGGCTGGGCTCCCTCAGTGACCTCCCACTTATTCTGGGGAAGAGGGAGAGGCATTGCTTCACTTTCCAGCTGCAGGGTTTTTTTCCCCCAAGAACTTGTTTGTGTTGCTCCCTCACAGAAAAGATATATATGTTTTTTATAATAATAAGTTATTTTAAGAATTTTTCCTCTGAGCTCTAGTTTCATGTACCTAATCGATGCAAGCAGAATTCCTGCCATCGGGTTTTCCTCATAATTACTTGCAGCTCCTGCAAGGAGAAGGAAGTAGAGACCAGAAATAAATGCCCTGTCAGGTTAGACAGCAGAGTGAAACACTAGAATAGCCTGTTTAAGGAATACTTGGAAGTATTTTGAAAAACTCTTAGGCAGCTTTGCAGTTAATTCAGAGGTTTAGCCCTGTCTTTGATGCACAGAGCACTTTTAAGTAGTCTAGGGAACATACAGACTTGTTTAGTTACCTGTGGACTTCATTCTATGAAAAATGCCTAGGAAGTGCCCCTAATAGGTTTAGTTCTGAAAATCTGGAAAGGTAGTAAGTTATTGCAAGTCATTCTTCCCCAGACAGTCACAGACTCTAGACTATGTTACCAGTCAGTCTGTCTTTAGCCTTATTTTTGCATTTTTTAAAATGCTTTCCCCAGTGTTCTCTGCAGTGCAGTCATTCATCATGCAGCCATTCACCCTGTCTGCCCTTTGAAATGGTGGTCACAGCTTGCCCACTTGTCTTGCTTTTATTTGTATTGGAGGGTTTGCTATGCTTTTACCATATATTACCGTAAGAATTTTCTGAGTTCTTTTTCTTGGTGTTGCCTTGATACAAAGACTAAAGAAAATGAAGAGATTAAAGGGAATGAACAATGTCGTGGAGGGAAACAGTTCTGTAGCTCTTTAAATAAGGTTATGCACTTACCTGAGATCTTCAAATTATTGTACCTTATTGTATGAGTCAATACAGAATTATGCTTTTAATGGAACTTTAAAATACGTAATTTATGGTTAATCTTGTAAGCAAATGTTTCCATGGTTTATCACATAATCACAGAATGGTAAGTTTGGCAGGAACCACAGCAGTTCATCTGGTCCTTATCAAGAATAGTTAGCTAAAGGATTTACTAACACATTCTACAGAAGAACAGTGTTAACTGTTTTAATGACTCATTCTTGCAGAACTTTGAGGTGGAAGTCTCAATAAAAATAAACTCTGTGTGTTTCCCTTCTTCCCTTAAATGTTATTTTTCATATAATGACTTACAGTTCAGCTCTGCCTCAGAGATGTTTTTTCCTAGTTACTTGTTCTGAAAGTGCTGGCATTGAAGCAGCTCAGATTTGTGCAGTGAAGGGCAAGGAAATGATCTACCTCTTGCAGGGGGTAGGGGTATTCTTTGAAGCAGGATGAGTGTTTTGGGTTTTTTTTAATTCAGAAAGGTGAAAAAGCTTAAAATTCTTAAGCACACAGGGTATCCATATGAAGTATTTGAAGTCGTGATTTCTCTCTGCCATCAGCTTCTTCTGAAGCTAGTTGAAATGCACTGCGAGGACTCTGCCTTCAAAGCAGGGAGTGGAGATTTCAAGTTCCTTTGGTTTCTCTCCTTCCTTTGCCTTAATTGTTTGACAGTGTCATTGGAGAAATTGCTTTGAAGGGTAGGAACCCTCGCAGTGTGCTTGAATATGTATTCATCAGCTCAGTTGTGGTGCTGAAACTCCAAAACCTCATTAGAGGGGCAAAAGGATCTTTTTTTCTTCCCACTGTGCAAGTGATTTCTGCTTATACTGCCTGACTGGTGTACAAAGGAAGACACTTCCTCTGCTCATCTCTGTCCTGTGAAGGAGGGAGCAGAGAGTGGGTGGGTGACCTTGTGTGGCTGAGCCACCACAGCAGGTTGCTGGGTGATAAATTTCTGTGGAAGGTTGTGGAGGTAAGCTGGTGACACTGTGCAAGAGTAGCACAAACTGACACTACTTATCATTGCTTGAGGTCCACAAGGAGAAAGGAGGCTAGGAAGAAGGGGAAAGAAAGAGTAGGGCAGATGTTAAAAAATGAGAGGCTGGCAGATGGTATTTACTCTGTTTAAATACAGCGTTGTTCAGTGCCTGCTTTGTGTTTCTGCAGCAGCTGCCTGAGTGTGTCAGTGACAAATGCATGTGAGGTGAGGGATAGGGACCTATTTCTGCAGTATTTATTCAAACAAAAGTCCTACTTATGTGAAGCCTGAAAAATCAAAACATGTCAAGTGTTTTATATCTATTTATTTTTATAATCTTTATCTAGAATATTTTCACCTGAATGTATTTGAAACTGAATATATAAAACTGAAGAGCTCTATGCATGTGACCCACCTGTATAGTGAGATTCAAAATATGTTGTTAGTTTTGTTCAAATTCTTAGTAAAAGACGAAATGAATATAAAATCCGCACTTGAAGTGGGAGGACTTTTTTTTTAGTTAAAGTTGGCTTTTGTCAAGAGAGCCTTACCATTGTCATCCCTGCCTTTTTCGGGGCTTTTCCCCCAGAGAATAGATTTAATGGCAGTAGATGTTAAAAAGAGGGAAAGTCATATGGCAGTGATTTTTTCTCTTAGTTTCTCTTAGGATTCCTGGTTAAGCAAAAGATCTAATCCAGTCACTAATTTCCTTTCTTTTCTGTGACTGTGTTGTGCCTTAGGATATGACTGTAGAATCTGCAAAAGTTTGCAAATTACAGTGTGGGATGAGTTTTTTTCCCCCAGCTATTATTCAATTTTACTGTGTTTCAGGGAGTGAAGGGATTTTATTTCCAGTATAAATCTAATAGAAAACTATGACCTTAGAAAGATGTAACATTAAGTGTGTTTCACAAGGCAGCTCTTTGCAGAGGAAATCTTCATGGTATGTGCTTCTGTATCTTCACAGCTGCCTTGCTGAGATGTGAACATCTTTGGTTTTCACTGAAAAATTAGTTTGCAGTCAGTGCAATTTGCCATTCCCTGGTTAGCATATGGCAGTTTAGGTCTCCCTCCACACCTCAGGCTGTTGTTTTGATGCATAATAGCATGCATTGAGTAATAAAGTGCTCCTGCTGCAGTAGTAGTCACATTCCCTGATTAGAGGTAAGCAGGTGGACTGACAAGGCAGTCATTTGTCTGTATCATAAACATGCTCTTATCATATTAAGGTAATGTTATCTGAATAGAGATTCTCTATTAGCCTGCCTGTAGCATGCTTAGATAGAATTCATTCATACCATTAATGCCTGTTCTCCAGTGTACAGCACAATGTCATCCAAGAGCTTCAGGCAGTTAATTTTACTCATGATGACTGGAAATGTAGACCTGTTCCCAGCTGCTTTCTGGTTTCTGTCACTAGCTGTGACCAATAGGGGCCCAAAATGGAAAGGAATTCAAATGTGTTTCAAAGACTGGCCTGGTTTTGATCTTTCCTGAGGTGAATGAGCAGTTTTGGTGCCTTCAGGCTTGTCTTAAGCCAGGAGAGCATCTTGGATGTCTCATCCTTCCAGCAGAGGCATTCCCATGGCACCAGGGAGATGTGTTTCACTTAACAATGAATAGCCCCTTGCATTAGACCTTTGCTTTGGTTCAGAACTCTGCTGACAGCTTTGACAGGAAGCAGACGTGTCCCTTAACTCCTTTTCAGTCTCAGACAGCGTTCATTTACTGCCATGGTACCCCCAGCTCAAGACATGGGTTGCTTTAGGAGAGCCATTGCTTTTAGATTTTCTTTTCCCATCTCCATGGAGATAGAGCTCTCCAAGCTTCTTGGCTTTACTGACTTACCTCAACTTCCTGTGCCCCAGACCAGAGCGATTTCACTAAATAAAGGTTTGATTTACAAGTCTTGTGGTCAGACTTAAAGTTCCAAGCAAAACAAATACAAAGCATACAGTGCAAGCCTGTGCTTGATAATGGGACAAGCAAATAGGAAATGAAAAGCATATGATAGTCACTAGGATACTGCTGAGAAACCACTTTCCAGCTTGTAAAGATAGCTATGTTTGAAACAGCCCTCTTACGTGTTCTTCATTACAGCAGTTTCTTTTCCGCATGCCATTGAGGTGACTGATGTTTTCAACATGTTACTGCTTTGTGGGTTTGCATTAACTGTGTGCATTCACATATTTCTCATTCTTTGTTTCAGAGATGGTGATGTTGCTGGAATGGTGGTCAGGCACCGATTGCACCCTTTACACTGACCCAGAGAGTTACCACAAGTACGGGAAGGAGAATGCCATCGTAATCCTTAATCACAACTTTGAAATTGACTTTCTCTGTGGTTGGAACTTCTGTGAGAGATTTGGGGTCTTGGGGGTGAGTTACTTAGTATTTAAGATAAATCTCCTTGGATGTGAAAAAAAAAAAAACAAAATAAGTCAATTGTGTTTTTAAAATAACAGATCTGTGCTCAAATTTCACTCATCTGCTGTCCAGAATTAGAGGTGAACCTAAAGCAGTGCAGTGCAATATGTGGAGACAGGATGCTTTGGGAAACCACAGAAATTTTAAAAGCATTGGAGTTAAAGCTGATGAAGGAGATATTTTCTTAACCTGTGGAGATCATTACAGTCATTTCTCTATGTGTTTACTAAGTAATTACTGCAGTTCATTGTGCTGCATAAAGATGAGAGATCCCATGACCCCATCCCAGTTAAATTATAGAATTTGTTTCCTTTTTCCAGTGTAGCCTTACAAATCCACAGCTAGAGTTTGAATACTGTAGCCTGCCTCTCTCAGAATGAAAGAGAAGCCATCTTAAGGGAAAGCAGTGACCAGCTAAAAGCAGTAAGAGATGGGGGAGGAATGAGTTATTCATGGTTGAACACACTGCTACATCAGCTAGGAATCCATGTGCGTTTGTTTTCAGGGTTGCTTTTTTTGTTTCCCCTGTCAGATCATGGGGATTATTCAAGCCCCCATCTAAATCAGCCTGACTTCATTCTGTGGTGGTGACGATATTCTCTGTCTATAAAGGATTTAGATAAGGGTTCCTCCCTCATTAGAAAGAAGGCCAATGATTCCTTTTGGCAGTGTTCTGCAGCATCCTTCTAGCTTTGATACTGGCCACTGTCAAAAGTCCTGACCTTGGATTGTGTCAACCTCTGATTTTTGTGGCCTTCCCTTCGGACTCTTTGCATTTTATGGACATTTAGGCACCACTCCTGTCACTTTCAAATTACAATAATGGCAGTCTGTTTAGCAAAGACATAAAAAGGGCCTTAAAAGTGGAGGAAAGTGAACCTAAGTGTTAAAGGCTTTGTGTAACCAAAATGGCTGTTGGCTTCTGAATAACACTTCTGCCATATTGTCTAGGACCTGAGCACAGAGCTGGAGGATGGCATGGAACAGTAGGAGATGTAGGGAAACCTGTTCCTAGCAGGCAAATGTAAGTGAAAAAACCAGTGGTGCTGTAGTACAGTCTGTTTAATTTCATAAACCAAATGGCCTCAGTTCTCTAAATAAAGCTGTGTTTTTTCACAGGTCATGTGCTTCCTCAGAAAACACCAGTGTAGAAAATGGAAGAAGTGTATGAAGTAATAGGGGCCTACAAGGTCAAAAATACCTTGTTTTGCATCGTTGCTATGTGGTTGGATAGAATCTCACTAGCTGCAATTTTTTAAAAGAGTTTTCCAATTTAATAAGGATTCTGGTTTAGTTTTTTATGTTGTTACCTACCCAGAGGAAACCACAACATAGAAACAACTGTTGAAATTACTGTGTTGTGCTAACTGAAAATATTTTTTTCCTTTTTTTTGGCTGCTTGCATTTATTACTCAGTTTGCATTTATGCTGATTTTAGTATTATTTTAAGAACTGATATATGCTGGTTGTGGTTTTGATTTTTTATTTTTTTAACAACAAAGCAGAAACAAATAAAAAACCCAAGCAACCAACACCAAAACCAACACAAGATTTATTTCGGTCCAGAGTAATGCACTGTGGTTTTACTTCCCAGAAACTGTTCCCGGAAGAAATAGTTTCCACATGCTCTCATTTGCATAGATGTCTTTACTTAACAAAGCAGTGCATTTCCCTCTTGGGGCAGCCAGCCCAAGTTCTTCTTGAGTCGTGTTTAAAAAACCATAAAGAATGGAAAATGCCAAACAGTGATTTTCCTGGTCAGACTGTCTGTACTGGTATACTGGTACTTGTCTTGGGCCAGTGCAAGGGTAGGTGATTGTGCAGTGATGGGGAGTGTAGGCTGGTTTGACTGGGGCTGCCTTACATGAGCTCCCACTGTGCAGAGTTCAGGGCATGCTGTGGCAGCACAGTCAGGAGTGGAAGAACCATTAGGGCTGGCATCAGGAAAGAGTTAGAGGAAAGAGGCAAGTGTACAGAGGGCTTACTAAGGTGTTGCAGCCTCCAGCGTTTTGTAGCTCCGGGACTTTGTGAGCCAGTGGGTGTTGATGTTTGAGGATGTGTCATTGTATACTCTGTGAAGTTTCTGTGCAAACTTTGGGTATCAGCCAACCCCTTACTCAGCTGATCTCCTGCCCACTGCTGCTGGAAAGGAAATCTTGCACGTGCAGTCTCCTGCATCTGTTATGATGCTAGTCTGCCCTGTTTGGCAGTGCTTTAGATACTCTTTCTGTCTCTTTTCTGCTGTAACTAATCCAGTGAACAAAGAAGAGATGTCTGGGGAGGGGGAAGAGGGAGAAGGTGAAGACAGCTTCGAGTCGAAGGAGTTGGAACTGACTGTTTGGCTGCAGCAGGCAGAATGGCTTTGTTGTGACATCCAGCTGTACCCTGCAGTTCTGGCAGACAACAGTAACACTCTTAAGAGTGTCACAAGCATGTGTTCAAACTCTCAGTGTTTTACAGCTTGAATATTTACTTAATGAAGCCCTTAAGTGTTGTGATTTTTTGCTCAGTTGTTGTGATTTAACCATCCAGGCAGCTAAACACCACACAGCCACTTGCTTTACTCCCTGCCTGCCATGGGATGGAGGGGTGGGGGCATGGAGTTTTGGGTTGAGGTAGCGTTTAATAGGACAGAAAAGGAAGGGACAAAAATAATGATGATGGTAATAAAAGAATCAGAGTGTATGAAACAAATGATCCACAATGGAGTTGTTCACCACAGTCAAGTTCCTTAGCAGCAGTCCCCAGCCATCTTTCCCCCTAGTTTATATACTGAGCATAACATCAAATGGTATGGAATATCCCTTGGGCTAGTTTGAGTGAGCTGTCCTGCTGTGTCTCTTCCCAGCTCTGTTTCCTCCAGTCTCCTTGCTGGCAGGGTGGTGAGAAGCCAGAGTCCTTGATGTAATGTAAACACTGCTTAGCAACAACTAAAACACCCATGTGTTATCAACATTATTCCCATCTAAACCCAAAACACAGCTACTGGGAAGAAAATTAGCTCTATTCCAGCTGAAATCCAGACACTGTTTCTGTTTATTTGAAAACAATATCAAGCATCCATAAACCTGTCTTGCCCCTTTGGTTCCTCCCCCAAAAAAAAGAAAGGCTTTCCCTTTTGAAAACTGCCCTTCCTTGAAGCATTCAGTCTGCATTTGTCTGCTCTTTCTCTTGTCTCTCTTCTCCTGGACTGGCTTTTTCCTTATAGCCAAATTTCCATAATCCCTATAAGTTTATGAAGCTCTGTCAGTGTGGTTTTGATTTATCAATGTGGTTTAGGGTTTTTTGCTGTTTTTGGAAGATGGAGTGGGAGTGGCATAGTCTCATAATGTCTCTTTTTAGGTTTGTGAGCCTGAGTGTTCTTTTAAGGACTCAGCTCTTACACGTGTGTGGCACGAGGTTCACTGCTCTCTATGTCCTTCCCTTTTCCTGTCTGTGACATTTCAGTCCTAGGATTCACCTTATTAGCTGGGACAGCCTAGCCACTGTGTCCCCATTCAAATGCATTAGTAGCCCTTGGTTTTTCCTCAAGGTGTGTTCCTGACTGTCCTCTGGAAAAAAAGACCCACTGGACACCAGAACTCAAAAATCATACAAGTTCTGAGGAGGGAGTGTTATTCAGGATTCTTCCCAAGATTACTTTAGTACACTCCCTGCCTGGATTCACTGCTTTGTTGTTTGGTCTGACGAAGCAGCAATAAAATAGCTTCTTTAGTAGTTTTAACAACCATTTGTCTGAGATGAAGACATTAATACTGTCAAAAATTGTCTGTGCTTTAGAGGTAAACCTGCTGGTTTTAGCCTTAACTACATGTTCCATATGTCAGGAAAATTAATTTTATTTGAGAGTTGCTTATGTAGAAGCTTGCTGTTTAAAAAGCTGAGTGTGGCTTTAAATGTACGTGTGAGAAAATATTTTTTTATATTATTGTACGAGACTAATAGGTGTGTGGGCACAATAGGTTGGTTGTGCATTTTAATATATTAACAGATTTTTAAAGTAGATTTGAAGTAGTAAAGAGACAAAATCAGGCTTGCTAGAGATAAGTCTGTGTTACCTTTCCAACATGGAGAAATTTTATTCAATATGAAGCATGAGAAATTAGGGGCATAACTAAATTTCTGGAATGATTACTTTGAGGGACTAAAGAGACATACCTTGCCACCATGATGTCCCCAGAGAGTATAATACAAAGGAGTGATATATTTCAAAAGTAGAGCAGCTGGAATCATTGAAAGTATGTCAGTGCTGAAGGCTGCCTGCAGAGCAAATAACTTAATGAGGAAGATTGCTGTTGCTAATGGTTTGCACTACAATTAACTTGTTTTAAACCTCAGGAACAAGTTTTGTTGGACACTTTCAGCTTGCACGTTGATTTCAGGCTGTTTGTTGTGTCCTTTAAACAAGAGGTGTTGAATAACTGAGGCCAGACATGTAGAATCAAGATTTTCTTTCTTTGACAGCATAGTTGGGCAAATGCACTAAAGCAGGTTTGTAAAAATACTTTTTAAAAGGTGATGGTGCTATCATTCACAAAGGAGAACTACACGGGTATTTCATTTGAACAAACTTGGCCAAAATAAATTAACCTGGATTAAAATGTTAGTATTGTAGATAAGTTTCCCAGTCCAGCAGTTATTTCATTAAACATCTGTTGAAATTACAGTTCTGAGCACTGAAAATGTTTGACTTCTTTCAAGAAGGCAGCTTATGTGGAACAAATCAGCACTTTCTAATGATTATTTTTTTGTTGAACAAGCTGAATTTGAAGGTTAGAGGTAACTGTCACATGTTTACAAAGTACTTTACTAAAGAAAAAGAGGCTGAAGTTAGCTAGAGTTGTGTTTTTTTCCCCCAGGTATTTTTCACAGGAGCTGTACATAGGTAGATGACTGAAACAGAACAGCTCTAGTTGTTGTAAGAGGGATCACAGAACATGCAGAGTTGGGAAGAACCCCCAAGGATCATCGAGCCCAACTCCTGATCTGCACAGCACCATCCCCAGGATTCACCCCTGGTGCCCAAGAGCATTCTCCAAACACTTCTTGAGCTCTGTCAGGTTTGGTGCTGTGACCACTGCCCTGGGGAGCCTGGTCCATGCCCAAACACCCTCTGGGAGAAGAACCTCTGCCTGATATCCAACCTAAACCTCCCTGACACAACTCAGGCCATTCCCCCAGGTCCTGTCACTGTCACACAGAGCAGAGATCAGTGCCTGCCCCTCTTCCCCTCACAAGGAAGGGGAAACTGCAGTGAGGTCTCCCCTCAGCCTCCTCTTCTCCAGGCTGAACAGAACAAGTGACCTCAGCTGCTCCTTATACCACTTCCCCTCAAGGCTCTCCACCATCCTCCTCTGGACACTCTCTAGCAGTTTACTGTCTGTTTTACACTGTGTCACCCCGAGCTGCCCCCAGCACTGGAGGTGAGCTGCCCCAGTGCAGAGCAGAGCAGGACAATCCCCTGCCTCGCCCAGCTGGCCATGCTGTGCCCGATGCCCCCAGCACAGGGCTGCTCCCCTGGCTGCCAGGGCACTGCTGGATCAGGTTCAGCTTTGCAGTGACCAGGATACACAGGTCCTGCAGCTCTGCTTTCCAGCATCTCATTCCCAGTCTGTATGGCAGCTTCTGAGGGGAGGTCTAATGTATTCCTCCCTCACAAGAGCAGCCTTGCCAGCAAAATGAACTGAGGAGTTTCCTTTGTCTAATTAGTTCTGTTGTTA
The DNA here is from genome assembly GCA_032173965.1 of Sitta carolinensis. Classification (NCBI taxonomy): domain Eukaryota; kingdom Metazoa; phylum Chordata; class Aves; order Passeriformes; family Sittidae; genus Sitta; species Sitta carolinensis. Next base: position 13,092,577 of record JAVUNC010000025.1, on the reverse strand, counting down.
GCCTTCCTTCTACTCCTAGAACAGATGGGTACATAAAATAGTGTGAGGTGATCTATTAGTTTTATGTTCATCTAAGGAGTCATACTCACACGTGTCTAAAAGAGCACTTCTACATGTTAAAAATGTATTGGCACAGTAAAGGAATAAGAACGTGCCCCAGGGAAGAGTTCAGACATCTGTTGTGCTTTTGTGTTTATACCTGTGCTACAGAACACCTTATCTCACAGGATTCTTTCTTGGTTTCACTGAGCCAGGTGCAAATTCTCTGCTGCCTCTTGTGTAACTCATGCTCTTCTTAAAATTTGTAAAGTATTAGAAAATAGGTATGGTGAAATAGTCATTTTAGCTGGTTTTTTGGACTATACTTTCTGCACTTTAAGGTCTGCAGGAGGACTTTTACATTGTGTGTTCTGTGGGGTGTTGTCCTCATTGTGCAGTGGTGAAAGGAGAGCCTGTTTCTCTGTGCCCACTTTGGGGAGCTGGAAGAGGAGGCTGGTTCAGTGTTGCTGCTGTCATGTAATGGAGACTAATGTACAACATGGCTTGAAACTGAAATTACTGCAGCTGCTTCTCAGGGGAGCAGTGGGTTTGGAGTCCTGATCTGAGCCTGTCACTGAAATTACAAAATTCTCAATGCTCAAGAGGGAGCCCTATTATTACAAAGTGTTAAATCATTTGATAGGGATGGTTCCTGCATTCCTAGAAATGGAACTCTCTGTCATCCTCTGTTCTTCTGTGTAACAGTTGCTGGTGAAGCTGTGTGATGTGCAGTTGCCTTCCAGTCTTAGGAGCTTTTAGATAGCTTAATTATTTAAGGTATTTTCTTTCTCAAGGAAAGAGAACAGATGAAAAAAATGAGCTGAGATAAGGAATTAGGTCAAGTCTCTTCCTGTAGCAGCCAAACGAACAAGAGTGACTAAAAAAATAAATGTAAATTTTTTTGTTGATGGTAACTTGTACCAATAACTAATTTCTAGTCAAATTCCATGTCCTGGAATCTATCTGCAGAGCTTTTTGATGGGCTAGCTTATAATAACATCCTGATCAGAAACTGGACTGTAATTACTCCCATCTTTCTTCTAAGGAAGTGTCACTGTTTTTTAGGAAATGCTGAAGCAGCAATTTCTTTATGAACATAACACACACATATGCCATTTTATTGATTAAATAACCAAGTGAAATGTAAGACAGCTCACCAGGGTAGGCTGGAAGACAGGAAAGGAACACATGGAATCAGTTCTCCTGCCCTAGAAGATGTTAGTCTGAGATGGTCACAGAGTTAAATTCTGGAGTAGGATTAGCTTACTGAGCATGCCGAATGCTTGATAAATCTCAGGCTTCCTGTGGAGTGTCTGACCCAGTCACTTCAGTGTCTGTCACACCTGTGAGGCAGGAAGACTGCTTTTTTGTTCTTTCCTACTCCAGAAGCATGCTTTGAAGAGAAATACACTACTCTAAATATTGCTGCCCTTTCATAAACCAAGCTGAACCCAAATTAAATACTCTGATTGCTGCTGTTGTTTCTAGTGTTTAAGGTTTCTTCTATTGGTAAGCCATGTGTGCTTCAATGGCTCTGTGACTCTGCTTTTTTTTCTCTCCCTCTTTTTTTCTTTTTTTTTTTTTTTCCCTCCCATGTTGAGGTGCCCCAGCTTTGGGGAGAAATATAGTTTCAAGATATCTTAGAGGAACTTGAGCTGCCACTGCCAGGATTTGATTGAATTAAGAATTTTGATTGATACAGCTGAGGTCATTTACATGGATTCCTCCGTGTTTGGCTTCTCTTTTGGAGTTCAGTGTTTGGGTAGGATAGAGCAACACACACTCATATATATTTAATTCTAGAAGTCTTCCATGCAGGTACCTGAGGTTAGATTTGATTGTTCTGTTATATGAGAGAAACTTGCTTTTCTTTGTTTTGCTTTTACAATGGTGTTAAAGCTGGGTCCGGTCAATGTGAATCGATATGTCTGTATCTAACTGTGCAACTCTCATACCCACAGTGCACTCTTAAGTGGTTTATCTCTGACTTGCTCTGATCCTGTCTTGCAGAGTTCCAAAGTGCTTGCAAAGAAGGAGCTCTCCTACATGCCTGTCATTGGCTGGATGTGGTATTTCCTAGAGATCGTCTTCTGCAAGCGCAAGTGGGAGGAAGATCGGAAAACAGTCGTGCAGAAATTGCTCAACCTCCGGGACTACCCGGAAAACTTCTGGGTGAGTGATGCCTAACAAATGGAGTGCTGTAGTGCTCAGCAGGAATGAGAGGCACAGGTAATATGTGATGTTTACCAGGTTGTTCCTGAGACTTTAGATTCATTTAGCTTCCTTGGGAGTATTAGGAGAATACTCTCAACGGAATTCTCTCTGAAGTTTCCCATGTACTGTGTTGTCTGTTTCCTTCTCTGTAGTGTGGAGCCCCACAGATATTACTGCAAAAATGCCTGCACTGTGATCCACTATTTTTGTGGTTCTCCAGTTATCCCTGCTGGATAGGGATAGATGCAGGGGTTCATGGCTGTGTAACAGATGCATGTGACAATGCTGTACAGAAGCACATCAGCTATATTTTTTACCTCAGCTCCCCTCTCACCTCAGATTCCAGAGTTCATACTAGTGTTTTCTCCTTCCCTGTGATTCTGCCATTCCTGTGAAGGTGTTTGGTCAGACATGACCCTGTAGGAGTGAAAGCCACCTGGTCAGAGTCGTAGCCTGATGGAGCCATTGGCTCTGTTCCAGGAGAGGATTGGTGTCACTTTTCAGTAACAAGAAAGTCTTACTTTTTGTATCGCCAAAATTTTTTAGTGTTCATTTTGCCTGGCATTTCCTTGTCTGAGAATGAAAAGCCTTTGAATTATCAGAAATCATAAAAATTACAGTTCTTCTGAGCTGGTGATGGCAAGAGTACAATTCACTTAAAGAAATGGAATCTTAAGCAGCATCCCCGGGGCCTACGAAACTATTGCAGTTTCCTTGTGAAGATGTATATGCTGTATTTCTCATGCTCTGAAACAAATTTCTTTTGTTAATTGTCATTGATTTAAATGAGTGCTGAGCAATCAGAACTAATCTCTGTGCTTCAGTGTTTAAGTGACTTCCAGGCAGAAGGCTGTCTAGCAAAGGGGTGAATCTGGGATTTTAGTTGTAATTTCTCTCCAGAGATTTGCCTGTGCTTTGCTATACATTTAGGCAGCTCAACTCTAATCAATGAGCACAAGCCACCACAATCCTCTAGCTACTCCTGTAGAGGGATTGCTGAGAAGGAGTTATACCTATGTAAGGGAGAGAATTGTTGATGTACACCTGAGGTACAATAGCACCTTGGAAGGTAGACAAGGCAAAGCATGCTAAGTGAACTAGAGAGATTTTCTCATCAGTTTCTCTATGACTCATCAATCTAAATGACATTATGCCTGCAGTACATGAGTAAAAGGACTCTTGGATGAGCTAAAACTGAAGCTGGCTGCTTGACTAGTTTATTCAATATCTCTGTCTTTTTTGGCTACATTTTTGCTGTGGGTTATGAGGACTTACTTTGTGTGATTTGGCAGTGCTTTCTGATGTGTTAGTTCACACTAATGCTTGGCAGAAAGCAGATGAGCAAGTGGTAAATCTCCAAAGATCAGTGTGCTCTCCCCTGCCTGCCAGTGGCAAGATTGTAATTATTCATGTCTGAGCACTTCCACTGTGTAGTTCATAAGAGCACGAGCCTTCAGTTGTCCTGCATGTGCTGCCTTTCATCTGTGATCAGCTGTCTCACTGGCATCAGAGTTACTGCCTGAAGTTGCCCATGGACCTCGAGTGCCAAAGGGAAAGCAGGCAGGTTGGAGGGAGGGCAAACAAGCTGGGCACTGAAGCATTTCCTAGAAATGTGTTTGGTGTAGACACGTAGCAAGTTTTAGATGCCATGATATTTAAACACTTCACCAACAGAGAGAGATTTGCCACAGGAGTATGTTTTCAGTGTTTTCTAACAGCTCAGTAGATATGAAGTGACTCAGAGAAACCAAGTCATTCTGATGGCAGGTAGCAGTGCAGATGTTAAAGCCTAAAGGCTGAAGTTCAAACTGGATGAGTGTTTGGATTTGGAGTTTTGGGGTATTTTTTTGGTTGGTTGGGATTTGTTTCCTCAGTCAGGTAAATTATGTAAATGTGAATGTGGCTGCAGCTGTTCCAGCTAGCAGTGTTAATCTGGGGTGTGCTGATGGGAGTTGGAGAGACCTCTGCTCAGTCAGCAGAAGACCTGAGCTCCTGTCTAACTCTAGTTGTGTCTTGGTTTTAGTTCCTGATTCATTGTGAGGGCACCAGATTCACAGAACAGAAGCACCAGATCAGCATGCAGGTGGCAGAAGCCAAAGGTCTGCCCAAGCTCAAGTACCACCTCCTGCCCCGAACGAAAGGATTTGCTGTCACTGTGCAGTGTTTGAGAAATGTAGGTAAGGAAAGTCACAGGGGACAATGCTAAATGGTTTTTTTCTCTAACTGCTGACAGTATGCCATACTTTTTTTTTTTTCCCTCTAGTGTGTGTCCTAGCAGAAGAATCCTGGGTTGCTTTCAGTTTTATCACTAGGCTCTGGTTTTATTAACCAAGTCCTGAATCAGTTTGTGGGGTTGGTTTTGGTTGGGGAGTTTTGTTTTGGTTATTTTTTTGGGGGGAGGAGGGCGTGGGTTTTGGGGGTTTAATTTATTATTGTTATGTTTTGTTAACTGTGAGTCTCTGTTTGGTAATCTCAGTTGCATATTTTGTACCAATTGGTACATGTTTTGTTGCATATTTTGTACCTGTTGACAAAGGATAGTATTTCTTAGTATTTGCTAAGCAATTTTTTTTCTAAATGAAGCAAATGCATCAGTAGAGAGTCTGAGGCAGTGTGTTCTAAAATAGTTTCTTGTGGTAAATGACTACCTCAAATAATGCAACTTTTAGATCAAAAAATATTCTACTTTAAATTTCTGTATAGATTTGCTCTTTAGAGTTTCTTAGTAGAGCTGAGGAAGGGGAGTAGACCTTGACTGAAAATACATGTAGGTGAAATTTATAAACAGTTTCTACATTACAGAACATGAATGAGTGTTTCTTCATTAATACTATTTTGAGCTCCCCGTTTAATTTTGGTTACTGGCATTTGCCAGCTTTAAAATTACTTCAGTTATTTTTTTTACACATGTTGCCTTTGAAGTGATATTCCTTGACTAATACTATTTATCAAATTCTTTAATACTATCTATCAGAGTCTTCTGTTGTGTACTTCACAGGCAAAGGAAAGACAGTGCTGAGTAGCTATAGTGTTACAGCTTTGGGTCTGGATTTGTGTCTTAGATGGCTGATGTGAAGAAAGAAAAAAGTGGTTTCTGGTCTAGAAGAAAATGTTCCAGTTTGACTGAAATTAATGTCAAAACTTCTTTTGTCTTTGAAGACATGTTTTCATGTGGCATATCTGGGATAGCTTCCCAGTCAGCTGGCTTGCTATCTCTTGTATTTCTTCTAAATATCTTCTGGCAAGCCAGGTAGATCATACCACTGTTGTAGCTTCCCAGGCACCCACAGCTTCCCACCCCCGAGGTGGACAGCATAGCTTGGATCCTTTCTGATCCATGAAGAAGAGGTAAAGTTACGTGTAGCATCCACCCTTGAGAGCACGGGTGAGCCTTGCCTTTTGAATAAAGGGTGATGGTTCTGCTGAGGGCAGGGGATTGGAGGCTTGAGGCACAGAAGAAGGGATGAGTCAAAACTCTGTGGCCTCTAATGCCCTGAGCAATCAGGAACAGGTTATTTTGGAGGTGATTTTGTTCTTTTAAATGCTCTCTGTAATGCAAGCAAAACATGGTGGGATTGTGAACAAGCAGCTGATTGGTGGGAAAACATTCCAAAAGGAAACAACTGTGGGAAACCCAAGTGACATTTATAAAAATTCTTGGACATTCATGCAACTGGCTACTGTAACACTTACTAGTATGTAAATATTTGAAATACCTTCAGAAAAAGAAGACTGAGGTTGCTGTATAAGTTATTTCTTTAGGGAAACGTCCCTGCCTCAGTCCAGAAGCTGTAACTTGCTAGATGGAGCAGTGTGAGGCCAGTAAGAAGGGAGTATTTCCCTGTGAGGGTTTGAGGAGAAGCACTCATAGCTTCTCATACACAGTTTCAGCAAAAGCTGTTGAGCTTAAAAACCCAACCAACCCCTGAACCTTTCCCTCCCTTTTCCAGTCTTCAGATCATTTTGTGCTAATATGAAGATGCATGTAGCCATACTCATTGCCTGTAGGTTGATTTGGCAGTGAATCATCCTGGCATAATCCACCATGGCCACAAAATAATGTGTGAAATTCAAGAGGACAGTCAAAGTAAGAAAAATCCTCTCTAGATATGTTATCTGAAGATTTCTTTTTTTAGGTTGACGTTAAGAAATTAAATCTTAAATTCTCAAGTACTTAGCTCTGTGTCATAATGCTGTGGAAGGAACCAAAAGTTAATGACACAAAAAATAGCTGGGCAGAGATTAGAAAACAAACAAACAAAAAAAAACTAATGAGTTTTTTTTGACAGAAAGTAAAGGCCTTCAAATACTTGTGTTTGGTTTTTAATGAAAAAGAGACTCTGAGATACAGCTCCTTTGAAAAAATATTTCACAACTGAAGCAATTGAAGCAAAACTTCTCAACTGCTGCTTATATATTAGCCTGAGAATGACAGAGTTGCAGGGTTTTCAAGATACTATGGAGTGATTTTTTTACTTGCTTTAGAATGTGAATTTTCTGGTCTCTTCAGCTTTTGGATGAGAAAGTAATGAGATGTCCAATTCTAATTATGCAATTACAAAATCCATGTTTAATGATAACCAGTTCCAGTGTGTCACACAGCATGCTAGTGCTGCTTTGTCTGTGGATGCTTTCTGGCAAATTTTAATTTCATGCAGCCTTTTTCTTGGACACTTTCATTGTTACTCTTTTCCTGCACTCTCAGAATGAGAAAGCTAAAATCTTCAGTTATATCTGTATAGCAGAGTTTACTCCTGCACATTGCTATCATTGCCTTGGGTTTTGTACCAAAAGATTTCAAAGTGTTATTAAAAGGTACTAAACTGAATATTAAACTACAGACCAGTTGGAAACTGGAATAGCTATTTTTTTTCCCCTGGAGAAAAGGAAAGCTCTGTGTAAGACTGTCAGCACATAAAGATGTTGCTGTCCATCTCCACAGAAGTTTTTTTTCAGAACAGGAGAACTGTCTTCCATGTGTCTCAACAAAAACCCAATTCATATAAATACTCAAATGTAGATGCCTTGTAAGAGATGGAAGAAGAAGTGTTGTGTGTATCATACTTGGCTTTATTGCATCCCTATTGTTGTTAGAATAATCACATGCTATTAAAGAATAAACTAAGAAGCTTACACTGTGTGAACCAAACTGAGCTCCTGTTTTCCTTCAATTACATTGGATTAGTAAATTAGAGTAGATTAGGAAAATCCGTCTACACTAAGAAGATTAAAAATGGAGGCAGATCATTTATTTTTTAAAAAAAGTAATTTCATACTTGCATTGTACAGACAGAGTAGTGTGCTTGAAATAGATTTTGGCTTGTTTTGAGTTTGGACTAAGAACCCAACTGTAGTAGGAAAAGAATGGAGTTGTTAATGAGGGACAGAGTCTTTTTACAGTGACAGGAGTTCAGCCTTTGTTTTCAGGATTTCCTTTCAGCACTGAAGCCAGGCTGTTCTATTCTCCACTGTGAATTCACTTTTGTAGTAAACAATGATGTGGTGAGTTCCTGGGAGCTGAATGCTGAGACCAAACCATATTTACCTTTCATAGCTAGAGAGGTTTCAAAACCAAGAGCAAATCTGTCCTGTGTAATAAAAGTCTTTCTTAGGTGGGTCAAGAGGTCTCACAATAAAGGTTCACCACATGCATTTTTATTCATTATTGCAAAACTCTTAAAGCAGAGAGCCTAAAATACAGCAGGCTACACACAGAAGTGCTTCTTAGTCATTTTTGTGATAAAAAATCCAGACTTTTTTTGCTGTCATTGCTCTTAGAGTTCATACCATGATTCACAACTGATTTCAGCGTCAGGAAGATGAATTGTTCACTGGTAATTTTGAGACATCAGGAAAATAGTGTATTCAAATGTGTTCAAATAAACTTTTTTGCAACACTTCATGTGGTTTAAACAGTGAATGCATTTTTCTGTAGAAACTGCTTGTTACTGCTCTTCTAGGTTATCTGTCATCAGCCTTTGCCTATGGTTTGTCCTGAGCTGCACAGTTTTCTCAGTGCTGGAAGTTTGGCTGCAGTTTTGTTCAGCAGTCCTTTATGTTCTGTTGCTCACACCTGCATGTCTCCAGAGCAGCAGGCAGCACACACAAGATGTGGTGTGTCATTCTCTCTGTGCATTTGCCCTGGAGGAAGTGCCTGGGTCACCAAAAATGGACATTTGTGGCTGCATTAAACTCTGCTGCTGCAGGAGGTCACTCTCAGACACACTTTACCTGTTCTTAGGCAAATTGTTTGTTGTTTGTAAAATGTATCTGCCTGGTTGTTTCCTCAGATTTAGGGGGTAGTTGATTCACAGTGAACTGGAAAAGATAACAGTTCTGCAACCATTTGACTCCTAGGAAGTCCAAGGTGAATTCTGTCAGAAGCTGTAACTGTGTTCCCTGTGCCCACCATTCTGCACCTGATGAGGAAGGAGTGGATAGAGAAGGGTGGATAGAGAGCAAACCTTTCCATTCTTTCAGTTCCTGAAAGAGTCACTGGTTATTTGGCTTCTGAAAACCTGCATGTTGAATATTCCATTGTCATTTTTACCTTGGTGTCAGTTCAACCTGTGGTGCTGTTGCTGATGACTTACCTAAATATTCTCCTTGTTTGAGGGAGAATTACTTATTTCCATTGTATTACTACAGTAATCACATAACCTGTTTTTCTTCTTGTAGTTTCTGCAGTCTATGATTCTACCCTTAATTTTAGAAATAATGAAAATCCAACATTGCTGGGAGTTCTAAATGGAAAGAAATATCATGCAGATTTATATGTAAGGCAAGTAATCCATATTTTAATTCCTTTTTAGCAGGAGTGTGTACTTGAAATTACATTTGGTCAAATGTTTTCAAGTAACAGAAAGCAGATTTCTACCAACCTTGCTTCATAAAACTTCAGATAAAAATTCATATGGGTTGGGAAGTGTTTCTGGTAAAATTCTGTGATTATAAGTACATGAGGAGCCCATATATGTCTACAGAACTTTCTGTTTGTGATTTTTTTATTCCTGTGTGTGTCTATTAGCTCAGCAGCAGCACTGGGGCCTCTTTTCACTCACTTGGACAGAAAACCAAACACGATCTAATTGTTCAGGTGGAGTTGCTTTATACCTGTCCCTGACACAGGACTTCCAGAGATAGTTCCAGTTCCTCTGGTGGAGGTCAGGCTCAGGACTTTCCCATCTGGTGGTGTCATTGTTCATGTATTGACAGCTGCACCCTCCCTACCAAGAAGGGAGTTGTTTAATGAAAAAAAAAAAAAAAATCACCTGGATTCCTTTTCATTAAGCTTTCTATCAATTACAAATACCCATATGGCTTCCCATGATCTTACAGGGAAAGACCAATTCCCAGGTGAGGTTCTGCCAGCAGCACCTGTGCTACAGGCACTCAGGGCATGTGATGAGGAAGGCTTGGAGCACAGGAGCCTTGAAGTGATGCTGTAAGTGATCAGGAGTTCATCATGACCCCTTAAGAGCTGTCAAGAAACAGTGAGCTGGTCCAGTTGCTTTATCCTGGATGGCAACAGGAAATGTTTTCTTTCTACTTCTCCTTTTCTGCCCGTTTGAAAAAGTATTTTTTTTTTCAGAACTGTTTTTGTCTAAGGGTAAAAGGAAAGTTTTGCTTGATTCCTCTTCCCAGGTGGTAGCTCAGCCTGGTGCCCCGTGTTTGGTGTGCACACCCTGGCTGGCAGAGCCCTGCTGTGGGTGTCAGCTCCCACAGAGCAGAGGGGTTCCTCTTGCTGTGTCTCCCTTTGCCCCATTCCAGCCTGCTGCAAGTCAGTCAGGCATAGCATGGAAATTTTTACAATTCAGGGTAGCTGCTTGCCCACTCTGAAAAGCTGTTACAGTCCAGGTAAACCTCATGGCTAAATTTGTTTTGGCAGTTAGTTGGGGACTATCACAGATTTCTTCAAAATCTCCTCCATATTTACTTGTTCAAGTGCTGTAGGTATTGCACGAGTTAAATAAAAGGTGAAAAATGTAGCGAGTCAGATAATCTGTGTGTATAATGCAAGTGCTGTTCATGAAAGTCAAAGTGTTTAATACTCTTCAATTTCTCTTGTTTACCATTGGCAGGCGGATTCCACTAGAGGAGGTCCCAAAAGATGAGCAGGAATGCTCTACCTGGCTCCACAAACTATATCAAGAAAAGGTTGGTTTTTTTGTCCAGACAGCACTTGTGAGCCACTGGTGCTTGGTTATTTATGGTGCTAGTAGACTCTTACAGTGTGCATGTGTAGTGTCCTCATTTGGAGCCTTGGGTGAGTTGGTTTGTTTGGTTTTCAGGGTTAGTGCTCTGTTTCTCTATCTACAAACTGATCTTATGCTGCCCAGTCAGGATCACTTTTGTTTTGTACATAGAGCAACAGGAAGAAAGCTTCAACTGCTTTCTCGAGCAGTTTTAAGCCTCTTGAGAAAGTTGCATAAAGGTTCAAAAATTGAAATTGCCTTACTGCCTTCTGCTTGCTAGAAAGATCCCTTTCCCCTAGAAGACACCTTCTAAATCAAGAAGTGATTTATGGGCTAAATAAGATATTTTCTTTAATGCATTAGAATTTTTGTCCCTTGTTTTACCCTGCCTTTTTTACCAAGGAAGACATCCAGCATTGAAAGGACAGGCTGATAAATTGTTTTCACACTGTGGGTATAAAAAGTGTGCATTTAAGCATTCCTGATTTCATAGGATGGGAGACAATAATAATGATTGTGTTTGCCCAGTAGGTTTTTTTGTAGATGCCCAGTGAGGTTTTTTTTTTTCTTTTTTTCTCTTTTTTTTTTTTTTTTTCAGATGCTTTCTTCTGGGCTGTTTCTATGAATATTGGAGACAGTGTGCTGAATTATGCTGTAGTAGCATGATTTAGTGGCTGGAGGGTGCCATAGGTACTGAGGTCAAGACCTGTGCACTCCAGATGATCAGGATTGCAGAGCTGTTGGAATGAGGAATGAAATCAGCAGTTACTGGACATGGAGAGACATGATTATTTTTAAAATGTATTTATTTCCCCATATTGACATTAGTAAAGCAGTGAGGGTCATTCCATTGGGTTTTACCTTGTCTGATCTCACCTACATGTACCTCAGTCTGAGATTCTTCTCCCTGGGAGCCTGTCATGTTTATGTTCTTGCTGCTTAGTACTTCATTTTTTGGCTTAGTCGCTGCTGCAAAGGCAGTTGAGCAGAGTCCTGCCAGATAAACAGTGGCATTGCTGCTCTAAACCAAACACTGCTCTCCTCCCTTTTCCAGGCTTACAGTAAGTACCATGTCCATATGCTTCTTCCTCACCAAGGGCAGATTTTGTCCATTCACACATGGCCAGCACTGTATCAGTTCCAAATTATGACAGTAGTTCAGTTTGGGTTGCACATTTATTTTTATTTCCTTTATTTTTTTAACTGCCACTGCTAGAAAGGTTCCCTTTGACTTAAACAAGGACTGGGTCGAGGATCTTTTTTGCCAGGTCTGAAGAGGTAATACATAGTAGTCACAACTGTGCTAGTCCTTGCATGTTTGTTTTCTTTTTTTACCTCCTTATATATAGCCTCAGTGCCTGAAGTAGAAGTTCTGCTTGAGTATCTTAATTTCCATTAAAAAGAGAGCAAGCTTCTAATTCTTCTTGCTTGTAAGAGAAGCTTGGAAAACAGGGCCTGACAATATATACAGAAATGTCCTAGGGAATCAGCAAAGCCTGTCTGAAGAGGAGAAGTGTACAGAACTCCATGTTTGGGAACAAAGAATGTATTTTTGGATACTTATTCTTTGGGCTTCCTCAGGAAGGGGCTATGGCAAACCTTTGCCATCAGACCTCCTGGTGGGAACAGGGAGAAGGAATCCAGTTATCCTCTCACAAGGGGATGGATGTTGCCCGATTTCCCCTCCCTGCATTACCCCTACCCCTCACTGTCTTAAATAACTTAAATTTGGTGGGGGCAATAGAGGGAGCATGTTCCCATGTTGGAATGCAGTACCTCTGTGGATGGAATTTATTACAGACTGAAAAGAAGCTCTGTAGGCAGAAGAATGAAAGGAACCTAATGTGAGTAAGGTTATTTTGGGAAATGGTGAGGTGTATTCTCTATTTAAAGCCTGACTTGTTGCTGGGTATCATAGGCACCCTTGCAAAAGCTTTCAAGACAGATGAATCCAGAGATGCCTTTTGCAAGTGAATGAACCTATTTAAGGGTGAGAAATCATAACAGTGGGAAATGTGGTGGTGCTGTTGGCCTTGACATTGTTCTGCCTTTTGCACTTGTTTTCCATCCATCTCAAGCCTCTCAGTTAGGTGTGGTCAGTGGTTTTGCCAGCCCTCATGCCGTGCAGAGCTGACAAAGAAAATCCTGCTGCTTGTTTGGAGCGAGCATGTCCTGCTGTCTGTAGCAGCAGGCCCTCTAAAGGCAGTGCCAGCAATAGTCGGGAATGCCTCACTTCCCTGGGTAATACCAGTGCTTGGAAACCTAACTGCATGTAGTAACTTCAGTTTACTGATGATGAGTACCTCAGTGTTATAAAAGCAGTCTTCACTGCAAAGAAACTTCATGCACCGCTCCTTCACTGCTCTATTGAAGATGGCTCAGTAATTGGCCACAGTGATCCCACCACAATCCAGCTCACAGGTCAAACACTTAAAGTTTTTGTGATCTCAATAAAGAGAGTGCAGTGCTTTAATTACTGCATAATCCCTTAAAAGCTGAATGTTCACTTTGAAATAGATAAAGTGGTAGCAGCTTGTAATTGCTCGAGTTGCTATTAAGTAAGTAAAGAATTGTGTCAGCTGGAGTGTAAGTGTAAAACCATAGCATAGTAGAAAAAATAGTATTTTGGTTGATTAATCTAGGCTTTCCTAGAAGTTTTAGAAACCAAAAATCCTTTCTTTAAGGAAATATCATACTTTATTCTGATTAAATTAAGGGGGTTTTTATGTCAGTCTAATGCTGACTTTATTAATTAACCAGTTTTTTGTGATAACACAGATTAATAGATAACAGATTAATAATCTTTGCTTTTGAACAAAGAGGGAGGGGATTTTTCCCCCACCCACTTTTAATATCTTGAGTTGATGAGATCAGTAAAGGCAAAGCTATTCACCCATGTGGGCTGTAGAGGAAAATACTGAATTCAAAGTCTCCCGTGCTTTAAAAAACGGATGCTACAAAACAGAAAAAAACAAACCCCACCCCATTATCCTCCTTGTATTATACTTAAAGGTTGAGTCATTTGCTCAAATGTGAGAGATATTGTGCTGTTTGCACACTAAGCTGCCTGCAGGGAGGTTCAGCACCCACACTTCCTACCCCAGGTGTCATGGGAACAAGGTGAACCAGACTGCAGCCGTGCAGATGACAGGAGGGGGTGGTGATCTGCAGAGGGTTGGACAAAATGGTGCCTGGTCACCTTTTCTGACAGGTTTGTGGGTGCTGTTTGAGAGCAGCAGTTGGAGAAAACAAGAGGGAGCAGAGGCTGCTGCTGAGTGTGGAGCCCAGACACTTCCCTGGCTTAGCTGCAGTGCTTGGGCAGTGCTGTGGCTCCTGCTGCAGGTTCAGCAGTGATGCCTGCATTGCTGTAGGAGCCTATCTCCCATCATCCCTCCTCTTTTCCTAGGCTGCTGTGCTCTCCAGGTATGGCATTTTTCAGGCTGCTGTGTGTAGGAGAAAGAAAGTATTCACACATCAGGGTATGCTCTCCCTTTCTTTTTTTTTGACTCTGTGTTCATTGACTTCAAAGTACAAGCTTTCCAGCCATCAGCTGGTCTTTGATCTTCCCCTGTGGTTACAAGCCTCCAGGAGGAGGAACATCAAAGCCAGGAATGGCTAGTTTTGTGGGCAGATGGGATTTAATTGTTGCCCTCCTTTGTTGTGCCAGGATGCGTTCCAGGAGGAGTATTACCGCACGGGCACCTTCCCCGCAGTCCCTACCACACCACCCCGGCGACCATGGACACTTTTGAACTGGCTTTTCTGGGCCTTATTGCTGCTTTATCCTTTGTTCAAGCTGCTCATCAACATGATCAGCAGTGGGTCATCACTGACACTGGCTAGTTTTGCATTTGTCATTGTAATAGGTAAGTTTTCTGGTACAGAAACATTACTTACAGGGTAACTGTACAGTAGGATTTGCTGAGATTTGCTAAATACAAAGATGATTTTTGAATTCAACAACCCATCTAATATGTCTATTCTAGCCTGGACTAGGTTAAAGAGATTCCTTTTTTTGTTTGTTTTTTTATAGTTGTACTGTTTTTTGTAAGAGCTGCATACAAAATTTTCTGATTCTGTAGAATTCAAACAGTGACTTCTCAGTGGGTTGCCTACAAAAGGCTTTCTTTTCTTGTGTTGTATATTGCTGTGTTCTACTTTAAATGCTTAGAAGAGAGACACAAGGATAATTTATTCCTTTGAGAATGCCTCTGTCTAATCATAGTCTGATGTGTCATGCACTGGTAATCCATGAACTCATGATTTAAGCCCTACTGCTCTGATTTATGTGGCACAGGCATGGACCATCACAGGTGATTCCTGCAGTTCCTGTGACAGTTCTGAACTGCCTTGGTTCATATTTCAACTACTATGATTTTAAGAGGAGGGAGAACAAAACAAGGAGCTGGCCCAAAGAAAGGGAGAGAGATCTTGTTTGGTGTTCTGCATGGAAGCAGGAACCAGGTCAGTTTAGTAAATTCCATCATATCTGGATGTCTGATTGAGTGCTGCTTTGAAGAATAAGTTCCCTTCCAGAACAAGCCACACATTTTTAAAGCAAATATTTTCAGTGATTGCACTGACCATCACAGGTATTTATGACTTCATCCTCTTCTCATCTGTGTATATTACAACCAACCTTGGCAAAAGGAACAGAACCTCACAGACTTCCTGGCTCTGAGAGAACTTGGATACAGAGCTGACTGAAAAAGCCATGTCCAGAATAGCAACACAGAGGAGATAGGGAAATGTGGAGCATTTTCTTGTCTCAGAAGAGTATCTTTGCTCTCTATCCAGGAAATTGTTCTTAGCACATAACATTTCTTTGCATTCTCAGAAGTCTGAATCTTGAGCTAGATTGATCAAGATTAACTAACATCCTTTTAGCCATCTGTGAAGAGTTTGATGTTGTAGTCATACAATATTCTTTTTCAGAAACTGCCCACCAAAACAAATGCTGTGTTAAGCTCCTGTTGATGCTTCTTTGAGAGGTAATCGGAGAAGGAACAATTTTTGTGTGTGTGTAGGCAGGAAATTTCCTTCATGATGCTTTGAGCCAAAGGAAGGAAAACAAGCAAGGATAAGGTCCATCATAATAGCTGGTACATTAGGTAGGCAGGGTAGAGGAAAAAAGAAGAAAATCCTGAGCTCTCTTCTTCGCCTGGAGAAATTGTTGGTGCTTGTTACCCTGGAAATGCTTTGTGTAAAATGTGTAAGAATTCCTCAGAGCAGAACTACAGCTTAAAAGCCTCTTTTTCCACCTGTCTGACCTGCTGGAAGTCACAAGCAGTGCCCCTCCCTTCTCTGCCAGGTGAAGAGGGTGGGAGTGCAGGGTGAGCACTGAGGTTGGGGTGTGCTGGGAATGGCAGGTGATGGTTCCAGTCCCTGTGCCTTGCAGAGAAAGGGGGATCAGCCTCCCCTGTGCTCCTGTGCAAAGGGGGTAATCAGCAGTGGGTGGGGTGAGGTGTGACACCATTGCAAATGCCTGGCAGTTTGCTCAAGAGGACATTTGTTCTGCCTTTGGCATAGTCTGTTTGGCACTGGATTGTGGAACAATGGCCTGATGGTGCACTGAAGCATAGCTACTGCAAAATGGTTTGAAGTTCTCATCTTTCCTTCAGCATTTTCCTCTTAATTCAGTTTTCTCCACTCAGCAGACTGGTTGGTTGGGTGCAATTTCAAAGTGCATCATGCCTTGTGTACCCTCCACAGGGAGCCTCACTCCATTATTCAGGGTTTCAGGAGTTTAACCTCAGGGCCAACTGCTTTACTGCTTGGCATTGTAGCATTTGTGATGGGTTTGGATTTAGCCCTTTATAATTTAGCTGAGTGACACCACAGCCCTCACCCTCCACCCTAAACCTAATACAATCTTGCCATTAGTGACCTAGGTCACATCCTTATCAAGAAGTGAAAGAAAGAACCTGTAAAGGAAAAAAGCTATGATACTACCAAGAACAGACAGCAAGAATGACCTTCTCTTTTTTTTTTTTTTCCTCTTTTTTTGCTGTCATACTCCCTACTTATCTTTCTTCTCCTTCTAGCCACGAGGAAAGGTTAATAAGCAGGCTGCTCTGAGTCATCTCTTGAGTGCAGTGATAATCCAAAGGATTTATTCTCAGGTTATCTGTAATGCTGGAGCTACCAGAAGACTACAGCAGCAGCCTGCTGCCAGAACGAACAGCAGCCTTGGGTGTGAGCTCCCAGGCTGCCAGAGGCCAGTGGAGAACAGCTTGAGGGTGTGATGTGCACCGCTGGCTCTGCAGCACTCTGTTCAGCAGCAGCTCCGTTCTCATTGCACACGGGCTGTGACCAATCCCCAAGTGCCTGCAATTGCCTGGGATTTGCCCTGCAGTGGAGCACCCGTGGTAGAGGCTGCTGCCTGATCAGACTCGGCCACCTCTTGCTGATGAGCAGGGAATGAGAAAGATGATGTCACTTATGAGCAGATAGCAGCCACTGTGAAGCTGTGGAGGGAAGAGAATGCATGGGAGTGGAAGAAAGCTCAGCCATTAGTCAAACCAAACAAAACACAGAGCTGGTTTATCCAGGCCACTTAAAACTGGATGTGTCATTATTTGCCAAAAGAGCAACAGCTACCTTAGTGTGTTACAGTCTGTTTCTGTTTTACCATAGTCCTTTAAAACCATTTTATTGCTGGTTGGGAGTAATTGGTCTGTTTCTGCAGAAGCAGGGAAAACCCTCAGCCTAAGCTGTCACACTGATTTTGGGAGCCAACAGCTGAGTTTCTGTAGCAAGGCCATTCTCCCCTCACCGTGTCCTGTATCCTGAGGGGGATCTCCTCGTGAATGTTCTGGATGAGGTGCAGCCATCTATTGACAGAGGAGCAGCCAGTATTTTACTCTGCAGTTTGTCTCCAGCCTGAGGCAGGGGCTGCAGAGTGACTCCTGCAGTGGCTGGAGACGGGAGCAGGGACAGCCTTGGAGGCTGGACCTGCGTGCCCAGCACAGCCAGGCCTTGGCAGAGCAGGGAGTGTGTGTGTCCTCTGTACAGTGCAGGGGTAGCTGGTGGCTTAACAATGAGAAAGGAAGGGTTTTCTGTAGACTGGAGGGATTTATCAGATGACCAAATCAGCTCTTCCCATTGCTCCTAGCAGACCTTTTCTCACTGTTTGTAACTGAAGCACACAGGTAGTGGTTTGGGTTTTTTCTGTGGCACTCAGCTCACCTGATACTCCAGAATCAGGAACTTTACTGCAGTCCCTAATTGCCCATTGTAGTAGAATTGTTGGGTTTAAGGGTGGGTTTCAGTACCTGATACAGGTAAGCACAAAACCTTTTGTGATAGAGCAGAGTAACTTGGAGGTCCTTTTACCTGGTACCCTCTGCATTGTTTCTAGGTTGTCATTTGTCCTTTGGATAGTCTCTGCTTGTTGTGCTCTCCAGTAAAATCCTGACTGGCTTGTAAGTAACTGGCTGTTCAGGTGGAAAGAGCTGTAAGAAAAATGCTCCACTTGAGCTGGAGTGAAAGGACAGTAATCCCTCAGACCCTAACTCTGAGAATGAATAACCAGTGTATGTACAGCTCTGCTTGGTTCAGCTCAAACTGAATAAGCCCTAAATAAATGACATTTCTTTATACTGTGACTGTGTTCCCCTTGTGCTTTGCTGTGCAGCAGTTTGGCTGTTCATCACACTGTGCTCATCCCTTACTGCTGCTCTGGGACTGGCAGCCCTTTGTGATACTGCTTGAGTCAATACAAGGCAGATGCTGTTCCAGAGCATAAATGCTCGAGTGGTTTAAGGGACAAAAGTGTTTCGAAAAACAGCTTTAGTTTCACAGGACACAGGGCAAGAGATTTAGGTATTTAAGTTACAACTGTTTAAAACTTGGTGCTGATATTTTGGTGCTGAAGTAGTGAGCACATCTGTCAAATGGCAGTACCTGTATTTGACAGCAGCTTCTTTTTTTTCTCCTCCTCCTGCTTCCCCAGGTTCATTCATTCAAAGAACCAAATGCTGGGTTGCCTTTCATGTTTTGATAACCTGCGTTGATGAGGACACCCACCCTTCATGCTCCAGAAGTAATTTATTGTAGAGCTGTCAACAGCAGTTAAAAGGGGAATGTATGCAAAAGATGAGAGTGTTTTTAAAGGGAGCAGCAGCTATTGCATGTTTAATGCTAAAAGCAGGGTGGCATCTGGGCTGATGGCACAGGGCCAGCAGCAATGTAAAATGGGAGGGTTCAGGGTGGGTCGTTTGCTTTTTCTGTGTGAATGTTTTGCTTGTTTCTTCTTCATAGTATGTAGGACAGGCCCTCCTTGGAAATGCCTACCATTCATACAGTGTTTAGTTGTACAAATCTTAATTTCAATGCATAACCTATATAACTCAAGTGCAAACCATATGTGGGAAATTTTTATGCCTGTGCCTGCTGTGCTGCTTATAGCACTTGCTGTGTGGTATAAAGGCAGGGTGACAGATGAGAAAAAATCCTGAGGTGTAAGAGAAGAGGTAGAAATCCTTTGAGCTAAGGTTTTGCTGAGGGATAAGATACTACATGTGGAGGTGATGGTTTTCTTGGAGCTGAAATGTGTTCCAAGAAAGAGATTACACTATTGGCTCTCTTGATTGTGTGAGCTCAGCCCTCCTTGAGCCCCCAGCACTCCAGCAGGCAGAGCAGGTGCTCAGCAACCTCCTGCATCTTTTGGATGCTGAGGAATGGTGGACACAGAGATGCAGCTCCGTTTGCTGTGGGGTAGCACAGGGAGGATACTTCAGCCAAGAGCTTCTCTCTTGCACTTCTCAGGGTGGTCTTAAAGCCTCGCAGCTGTATAGTTAGGCACTGCTAATGACTGCTTGTTCTCCCTTTATTCCCTTTCTTGAAGTGAAAACGCTGCAGTTCCCCTTAGCACAGTTGTCTGTAAAAGAGGAAATGAACAAATCCTTACCTGTGGTATTGCTCAGGTCTGCCCTGAGGCTCCAGGAGAGCTGGGCTGAGGAGGCAGTGCAGGGACAGAGCAGTGAGGCAGCCCAGCCTTACCCACTTTGCTGCCACATGTCTGCAAACATGACAACAGTCCTCTTCTCCTTGCACCCCACCTGCCCCAGGGTGCCCAGGGATACAGGGTGAAATGGGGATGGAAGGCAATTGGCAGCTTCTGCCAGAGAGCAAAGGATGAAAAAAAGACATCTGAACTGCTGAACTAGCTGTTTTTTCCAAGGCATTCTTGGAACTGGATGAAATCCCCAGTATGGTATGTGGCTGCTGTAACAGATGCTCTTTTTTATGCTCTATGTCCATCTCCAGATGCTGTTTCTATCCCTTGTGGTTAAAATCTTAATGATTTCATACTTACTATTCTGTTATGATCCCAGACTGCAGGCTACATGTTGGATCTTTCTCTTGTGCTCCCCAGCTCATGGCCAGTTAAATGTCAGAGAGAGTCTTCTTTCTTCCTTGTCTGCCTGTGGGAGTGAAGCCCTGTGCTTGTCTCAGTGGTGTTTCTAGTCATGGACTGACAGTGGAGTGTGACAGTGATTGCCCTCTGAGCCAGCTCCCTTTCTGGATTCCTTTGTTTTGGAAAGCATTGTGAGCTTTCAAAAAAAAAATGACATTGAGAGGGAAGGTGTTTGTGAGTTCCTAATAGGTTTAGGCCTGTAAGAAGCATGGCAGTTCAGAATTGGTACAGTAGCTGAGGAGAAGCTTGAGGAATAACAGATTGTGGGCAGCTGAACCCCTTTACAAAGAAACCAGAAGTGTGAGGGAAGAAGTTTAGGTTAAGTTGTATTCAACTTAGTCACTTCAAGTGCTACAGATAAATAAAATAATCCTTGCACATGGTGAATTATTGCCACTGAAACAACTATAAAAGTCTTTTAAATTAACCTGGCTTCTTGTAATGGACTTTTTCATGAGCTGTCATTAACAAATGGCACAATTTACATTTTTTGGTCTATCAAGATCAGAGGTTCCCTTGTGTTCTTCCCGACATGGGGCTGTTGAAAGCTAGCAGAATTCCCTTCCCCTGGCAGGGCTGTGCCTCTCCCACCCCTCCTGGTTCCTTGTAGTCTCTTCCCTGCTCCTGGGAGGGGCTGTGTCCAGCCTCAGGCTCTTCCTTCGTGAGATGCCACAGACAAATAAGTTGGTGTGGAGGTGTGGGAGCATCAAATGCACCTTTCATCCGAGGTCTCTTTGATGCTGCTACAGCAGTACAGATCCTCAGGCCTTGCCTCAAGCAGCTCTAACTGTGTTTGTTTTGCAGCTTCAGTTGGTGTCAGATGGATGATTGGGGTTACAGAAATCAACAAGGGCTCCACCTATGGCAACAATGACAACAAGCAGAAACACAAGTAGCACCTTCAGAGACTGCTTCAACCCAAAGGGAACAAATGCAACTGCTGAAAACTCTCAAGTGCATACCACGGTCCTTCAGCGAGATCAGAGGATGAGCAATTGCCGTGCAGATCTGAATTCGTGCTCCTGTTGTTTCTCTCTGGGGTTTGGGCTGGATGATATGCTGGAAAGATGAACTCCTTCGTATTCTCTCAACAACAGGTTTGCACATGTGTGGTTGCTTTGTTTTCCTATGAAGTGTCTTAAGTTTTGAAGAAAAAAAAAATAAATTCCAGCGTGCTTGTATGAAGAGACTCTACCTGGAACTAACCAGAGGTGCAGGCTTTAATGTCAGAAGATTGTTACAAGATGATTAAACTTGATAGTTGTGTAGATCACACAGTTTAACAACCATAATCTATCAGTGTTTAAGTACAGTACAGCAGGATGCTGTGCTTGGTTATAGCAGTATTGGACTGAAGCAGCTCTGCTGAACTGGCAGAACTACAGTAGAGATTTTGTACATCTAGAACTTATTCCCACAGTGTGCTCTTCATGGGCCCTTCTAAACTCCAGCCAGACCCTGGACAGCCAGACATCAGAGCCTGGCAGTAGCACAACCTGGATCACAACTTGGCCCTGTGGCCTGAGCAGAGCAAAGTTACCCACTGCCCTCTCTTTCCCCAGGCCAAAGACCTGAAGGATAGCTGAAACCTGTCATTCCTCAGAGTAAATGTCATTTTTAGTTTGGAAAAATTGAGATAAGAAAATTCCTTTGGGCTTTAAATGCTACTTACAATTCCAGGCTATCCTAACAGTTGTGGAAAGAAAATAACTGGGCATGGAGCAGAGAAATAATGCCACATGTGCATTAAAATGTATGCCCCACACCTGTCCTGTTGTGATCCTAATTAATCTGCTTGTCTGTCTTTTCTGATAAATTCGTTTACTTGGTGCCTCATAACAGTCAGCCTGAAGTAAATTACTTTCTTCTGGGGAGGAGGGGGAATGAGGAGAGAGACCTAGGACAGTGGGAATGGCTGATTTTTTTTTTAGTGCCCATCTTGACTTGACACCCTTCTGAATTAAATAAAACTGGAATCAAGCTCTGAGGAAAGTGGGATTGCTCTGACATTCCTGGTACTGATTTCAGGGCAGTCACCTCCTGTTTTTAAACTTCCAGAGTTAAGGATCTGCAGGTTACTACAAATAACTTGTTTAAAGCAGGAAAAAAAAAAAAAAAAAGAGGGGACATTTACTATTAACAAATATGATTGGAAAAAAATTCCAATTTTTTGAAGTCTACAGATCCTGACACTGAGCAGTGGAGGTTGTGACTGACACTTTCACAGTCCATTTTCACTCAGCACAGGACTAAACCATGCTAGTCTCCAGTGAAGAAAGTGAGTAGTCTTATTTTAGCAGCTGGTATAAAAACATTGCTCTTCTTATATAATAAAACTGAGCCCACAAAAAACAGGCTACTACAATATAAATCATTCCATGAAATACGTATTTGCTATTCAGTACATCAGATAATCTAGAAACTCACCCTTTTTAATATGCAATACCTAAAAAGCAGGTGAAGTAGTGCTTTTAGCATGGAGCAATAAGTGAAGTTAGGGATAGTGAAGGCAGGAAAATTTACAACATGAAGGAAGGCCATGTGAAGTGTGAGCAACTGCTCTGGGGAGCTTTTCACCTCCCACATCTTGTGTCCACATGCATTCCCCTGTGCTCTCAGGCTGCTTGCAGGAATAGGTTGTTCAATGTTGTGAACAGAAACATGAGCTCAGATGCAGTTTCTAGAGCCCAGGAGAGGACAATCCTGTGGTATTTACAATGCTGTTTAATAAAGCACATGCCCTGCACTCTATCTGCTGTAACAGTGCAGAACTGACTGTTGCCTCCTGTAGGAATGATCAGGCACATTAGCAAGCCAGAGCTGAAGACACTGAGTTGGAAAATGGGTGGGAGGGAAGAAAGGACAGGCCTCTCCAGGGTAGCAGTTGAGTGTAAACATTACCTGGCAGGCAGTGGCCTTTTCTCAGGTGGTGGGTGAATCCTTCTGCCAGCAAATACAAACTCCTGGAGTGACAGAGGCTGTTCTGCCTTCCCAAGAGCCACAGATTTACCAGGCAGTCAGGAAGACATTTGGTGTTCCTTACCAATCTTAGTCCTTGCCCCTCCAACTGCACACAGTGCCCTTCTCCCTGAGGAAAGCACCAAACAAGTCAATACTTCTGAAAGAGTGCAGAGATGATTTCACACCCATTTCCCTGGGAGCAACCCTTAGACAGGCTGAGGGCCAAAGATGCCACTCCTGGCTCCATCCTCCCAAGCACTTGTGCAGGTCCTGGCACTCCACTGAGACCCTTCCACACTCATTGACAGAGAAAGCTTTCTGGTCCTTTGCCAAAGTTAAACGTGTCCAGTTCACTGTATTAAAAGAATGACATAGATTATTAGGAAGCAGTGTTTGCCCCTCATCCCCACAAGCAACTCTATGTTCTACAACTGCCTTAACAAAATTAGTCTTAATGTTTGTTTATATAAAAATAAAACTATAAAAAGCTAATACACAGTGCATGAGTTTTCTTTGGTTGGCAAAAACAAACTGGTAACAGTTTGTCACCTTTATCCTGACTCCTAAAAGCTGTGCACAGTTCCTGTTTGTGTTCAGGGGCACCTGAAACAAGGTAAGTGAGGACACAGCTCACTCAGATACATCTGTTAAGCAAAGCACACAGCAAGCTGGGGGGGTCACTTCTACCTCAGGTACTTTCATTGTCCTTTACTGACAATGACAACATACTTCCCCTCCTATCACACAACTGAAAATAGAGCACTGAAAAGAAGGGAAAGGCTTTGTTTGAATTCAGCATTATATTTTTTTGAGAGCCTAAATACCTGCACAGGTGACGTGCACAGCAAGGCTCATACTTTTCTGGATAGAAATGACAGATTTTGTGGTACCTCCTTGACAGCCCACCCCACACCTATGACTAATCAAGGATTTGGGGATTAAGATGAGGGACAAGACAGTAGAATATAAAACCTATATAATATTAAAATCCTATTAAAACCTATAATATTAAAAGCAAGTTTTAAGTCTAAAGCTGTGACAGAACATGGAAACACGCAGTAAAGTTTAAAAGTAACAGTTTTAGGTCACCTGTTTGTAATAGCATGTAAAAAAAAATCAACTAGATTATGCATTGCAGGCTATTTCTTCCAGTTGCTAACCACTTCTAATCTCTCTTCCTATTTTGAGGCTGATGACAACTAGGGTGTGGTGGGGAAATGAAAGCCCAGGATCAGAAGTCAGTTTTCAAAAGGTAACAGTAGGTTCTTGGGTTTGCCAAACAGAACAAAAGAATCAGCTTGTACAGGTCTCTTGTGGAAGACAAAAATGGCACTCAGAGCACTCCCTGTTCACAGAGCATACATCCAAGGAAGTTATTCCTTAGGTAAAGGGCAGTGTCAGGAATTGCCCATCACCCTCTTTTCTCAGAAGACAATGAAAGGGGGAACCTTACTTCTCTTATCTCTTGTGTAAGAAGCATCTCACACTACTCATCTTGAAATTTGACAAAACACTGACTATTGCAATATAAGAGCAGCTTATTCCAGTTAGGTCAGCTTAGCAATCTTACCCCAATGTTGAAAAAAAGTTTAAAATGTGACACAGTCCCACATTTATTTTCGGAAGAAAAACCCTTCACCAACATTTCCTAAAATAAACCATTTATTGAGAAAAACCTTTTTTTTTTTTTTTTTTTTTTTCAATTTCATTAATCAGCCTTGTGCATAACAAATCCAAAGCTTGCCAAAAACAAATAAACAAAAACCCCAGTAAAAGTTCACAGTCAGTGCACTCAAACAGATTAAAAAACAAGGTCCATAACGCCTGATAATACTACAGCATTTTTCTGAACCTAGGGAGTTCAAAAATACTACATATTAACAATACAAGTTCTCACTCAAATGAGAAACAGGAGAAGGAACAAAAAGGGTATGGTCCATTTACAGTAGTAATGGCACTTTCACTGAAACATGCAGCTTCTTCCAACTTGCAGACACGTCACGTGAGCAACATGTGCCAAGTCAAATGTACAGGAGCAGCAGAGGAAGTGACACTGTCACTTGTGCAGTCTTCGTTAAGGTCAGCTTGAGACTGATTCTCAGCACAGTCTTTATGTAAATATTACATACAGTAGTGATTCAAATCTTGTCAGAATAGGAAAGGCCAGGGATTGAGTGAACTTCATTCTTCATCTGTGCAAACCTGTGGAGGAAGCAAAAGGCAATTACTTCAGCCTCCTGCAGCAAGATGATAATGGATCCATTTCTTTAGCACCTTCCCATCTTTGAAGTTTTTTCTCTCTCTTGTTCCACAGTAATGTATTACAAGTGTTTGTGTGGGAGTACTGACATTCCCACTGTCACTGTGCATCCTTCAGGTGCCTCAAGCAGTGTCCACCTCTGCTGGATGGGATCTGCTACAGCTCCACTGGTGAGGGATGGGTGATGATCCCAAACACACTGCTACTGAACCAGCACACCAAAGTGATCAGCTTTACGCTGGAAAATGAGACAGAATTCAATAAACTACTGCGCTCCTACTTCTTCAAA
The DNA here is from genome assembly GCA_032173965.1 of Sitta carolinensis. Taxonomy (NCBI): domain Eukaryota; kingdom Metazoa; phylum Chordata; class Aves; order Passeriformes; family Sittidae; genus Sitta; species Sitta carolinensis. Next base: position 13,067,198 of record JAVUNC010000025.1, on the reverse strand, counting down.
AACGAAGTTACTGATACAGCTCAATTTGTGAGCATGTTCCTAAGGAAGCATCACACCACAGTTATTGCAAGAACTGCAGACTGTTCAAGCTGCCAGATAAAACATTCAGGATGACCTTACCTTAAGTATGAAGTTAAAAGAAAAGCAGCCCTTTGCACAGAAGAATGGGAGAGTTCTCAAGCATGTGCTGGTTTCACTTTTTATGGAGGGGCCCTTATCTCTAAAAACCTGTGCATTTGTACTTGCTGAAGTTTTTGCTGCAGAGCCTTTCAGATCCAATTAGCTACCACTGAGTTGAACCTTACTTGTCTTTTTAACATAAAGATAATGCATTTCAAAACAGCACTGACAGTTTATTGCATGGTGCACACCAACACACGTGCTTCTGCAAAGTTGCCAGTCATTGTTTCCTGGAAAGCATCGAGTTGCTACCAGCCCTTCACCGTGGTACCAAGCCCTGTGACATCACTGAGAACAAAGAAGCTCACTAAAAGCTGTTCCCCATTGCTGCCTGCAGTTTTGTAGCCAAAGTCATCAGACAAACCTTGACAAAAGGATGATCTAGAAGCTGGCTGGCCGTCCACCTCATCTTTGGGTCACTTTCCAGGCAGTGGCAAAGGAAGTCTTTCCCTTCTGGGCTCACTTTGTCAGGAATAGGAGGTTTGTGACCCATCCCCACTTTATACATGATCTGGAAGTTGTGCTCATATTCATGCCAAGGCCTCTGCAACAGGTAAAAGCATTGCTAAGTCAAGCTTTAGTGAATAACTTGCTACCCACTAGAGCATGTATTTCTGTGCTCCAGGAAATGAAAAACCATCCCAGGCTTTGCAGACTTAAGTGTGACAAACTGCTGAGAGTGGGACCAGAATTTGCAGAGAAACTCCTGAGAACAGCATTTCATCAGCACAAGAAACATCCCTACCTTGCCTGTGACCATCTCTATGACAACACAGCCCAGGCTCCAGATGTCTGCTGCACGTCCATGCCCTTCTCCTTTAGCTCTAGTGATTACTTCTGGAGCCATGTATGCTTTGAAACAATATACAGGATGCCATCAGTTCATACAGCAGAAAGAACAGTATACATCAAGTGACTGACTGTAAACCAAATGCTTTTTAAAATACCCAGTGAATTACAACTCAGGTTTTCTAGCTAAGTTTTGCCATTTGCTGGTTTCTTGTTCTCTGACAAGTTTGCACCACAACTGTCTTTCAGTTTGATATTGAAAATGGTGTTACAGTACATGATTTCAGTTACTGACATTTTCTGAAAACTGATTAAGCAGCTGTTTAGTGAAAAGTACTCTTTCAGTAAGGCTGCAGAGAAAAATACAACCCCAGAAAACATGTTCCAGCATCTCTATAGTTATAGACAAACACAATTTTAACTCTCACATTATATCATTCACTGATTGTTTTGGCTTCTGGATGTAAAGCACAAAACTAGCTAAGGTAAAAATCAAGTTTCCCTGAAAAACACAGTTTTACTCCAGACTTCTGGCAGAGGTATCTTATTTTATGGTAACCAGACAAGTACCTGCCTAGCACAAGCTTCCTTACCTGCAGTCCCCAAGGTACTGTTCACTTCTCCAGGCATTGTCTGGGTATTGTTCTTCAACTTCACTGAGCAGCCAAAGTCTCCAAGTTTAATCAGTCCAGATGAGGTAAGAAAGATGTTGGCTCCTAGGAAACACAAGGAAACACAGACACACTTGTTTAAACCAGAGCTGAATTGTGGAATGGGGGCTCCTCAATATAGCCTTGGAAGCTGCAGTGGATAATAGCTGAATTCACCCTTAGATCTTTACCTGTGAATTAAGTGTGGAATATGACAGCATTAAAGATGTTCTGGTGGGTTTGTGCTAACATGAAGTGTACTGGAAGTTGACAAATGTTCAAATAAAAAAAAAATTAAAAAGCAGTATGGCAGGCAAATTAAACTGCTTTCCATGCAAGCTCGTTACAAGAAATGACTCTTTCAGGAATTCCAGTGCTTCTGCTTAGGAGCATTAAACTTGGAAGAAACTGCTTCCAGGCAGAGCCCATTGCTGTGTCCCTCCCACTAGTATCTCTTCAGTTCTTCTCAGTCAAGACAGATGGTATCATACTTGTCAATAAAACCAGTGTGGCCAGCAGGACAAGGGAAGGGCTCCTGCCCCTGTACCCAGCTCTGGGGAGGCTGCACTCCAAGGTCTGTGTCCAGCTCTGGGCCCTGCTCCACCAGAAGGACACTGAGGAGCTGCAGCGAGTCCAGGGAAGGCAACAGAGCTGGTGAAGGGTCTGGAGCACAGGTCCTGTGAGGAGTGCCTGAGGGAGCTGGGGTGCTCAGCCTGGAGAGGAGGAGGCTCAGGGGTGACCTCATTGCTCTAAAACTGCCTGAAGGAGGGGGGGGCCGGGGGGGGCAGCCTCTTCTCCCAGGCAACCAGAGACAGGATGAGAGCACATGGCCTCAAGCTGCACCAGGGAGGTTCAGGTTGGACATCAGGAGCGATTTCTTCACTGAAAGAGTGGTCAGGCATTGAAACAGGCTGCCCACAGAAGTGATGGAGTCACCATCCCTGGAAGTGTTCAAAGACACAAATGGGCAAGGCACTCAGGGCCGTGGTTTAGTTGTCTGACACAGTGGTGGTTTGTCCAAGGTTGGACTCAATCTTGGAGATCTTTTCCAACCTTAATGACCCTCTGGTCAGAGCTGACTTGCAAAACAGAGTTTAGAGCATTTTATTACATATCCTACCAAGTGCCTACTCCTGTTGCACGTTACTTGCAGAGTAATTTTTGGAGGAGGACTGCCATTAAAACAGCTTGATATACTGGCAGCTTACACTAGAACAAACTTCTCTAGCATAGTTAAAAGTCTCCAAGGGAAATCTGCAAGTGGCCTCAAGTCAGCTGCTCAACACAATACAAAATAAACCAACCTGTGGTTTTTCTTTCGTTCAACATCCTGCCAAAATATTAATTTTTACAGCAACAGATAACAGGTAGAACAGAAGGAGCTCCTTATGTCAGGCCATATTCTGGACTCTGCAAGTATCACAATGAAAGCACAGGTAGCATGTAAGTACCACCTGGCAGAAACAGAGCTTCAGCTGTGGTCTTTCTTGAGGAAAGATGGATAGTGTACACAAAACAAACTGCTCACCTACTCTAGGAGTAGGCAAACATTGGGGATTTCACTACACATAGGCTCTTCCCATGCCACACAAAACATTCATTCAAAAATAGCTCATCTCAGTAGAACCTTCCAAAGTGTCTCACTTTCATTCCACCTTGAGCAGTGCAGAAATTCTTGGCTGCTCCTCCTTTGTGTTACTCTTAGTTAACAGCTTTTTCCCATCCACTTGGTTGGGCATCCCCAAGATATTCATGAAGAATACAAAGAATCCTCAAAAAGCTCAAGTCAAAAAAAGGCAGTGCAAATCAATGATCCCAAAACCCTGCCCACTTCTCAAAGGACTGACTATTCTGACAACAGTTGATAACTACTTAGTCCAAGAGGTGTTACACAGAACTGCAATTAATGGGTGTGCAAAATCATTAACAGGATTAAATTCCAACCTTTAGTTACTGTAGACTTTACAAGTCCTGAAAGAATTAACATTCAGGGAATACAACTCGTCTCCACATTGTGTGCAATGGTTTTCCACTTCTGGCGTTCAGATGCTTGCACATCCTCCAGAATTCTTCCACTGGATTCTGCAGTTTGCCATCAGATAGTGAGACCTGTCTTTAGAGCCACCCTACAGCCACAGCTGTGTGCAATGGAGTTGGGCAGACCATCCCTCAGCTTCTTGAATGAAGGATCCAGAAAGACACAAAGCAGTACAAGAAGGCTGCTTGATGGGACACTAAGAATGGGCAATCATTAGGAGAGTGAGAGCTTCCTCCTCTGAACTGTCAACTGCTTTTCCAATGTTTTCAAGCAATTGCTTGTCAGATAGAAAGTCGTTGCACTTAGCCTAAACAAAGAGCTTAGGGAAAACAGTCTCTCACCAGCAAACACTTTTCAAGGATGTTCTGGAAACCTGTGTTTCCATTCCTCAAGAAAGCAAAGTGAAAATTTCACAGAAGGCTACAAAGTGTTTCCAGCTACAACAAGGGATGAAGCCTGGCAGTGCTGAAGCACAAAACTCTCTCTTCTGATGGAATTTAGGCTACTGGAATAGTTCAGTTTAATACAGTTTAAAACCTTTTTCCAAGGCCTTTAAAACCAGACTTTGTCCTTTTTAATAAAAAGTAAGGACAACTTAGCCTAAGCATTACCATGAAAGCTGCTGTGAGCCCTTTTCCTGAAAGCACTTGAACTGTAAAATGGAATAAAGCACTTAACCAAGTTTCAGCAAGAAGACAGAGACAGCACTTGAATACTCATGTTGCAGACACTTTCTGTCAGCTTCCACTGATGTGGTATCAGTGGAGCCTATTTTGTAAACTGCTTGTTCAGAAACCAAGACCAGGCTGTAGAAGGAGTCTTTAAAAAGGATAAATGAAACCTGCACAGAATCCAGCAGGACCTGTGTAAGAAGAGCAGACGAGAGGTCAGTACTCTGAAAGATGCCTGATGCTTTTTTACCTTTGACAGTTAACACTACTGGGAATGTAACAAAATTCCTACAAGCTGCATGGTTAATAAGCAAAATAAAACCAAAGACCATGAGAAAACAGCAGAAAGGGAGGGCCCCCATCTGTTCCTTCTCTCCCCTGACACATGCACTGTCTGAAGCACCACCACTGGATGCTCTGGGCAGAGGCACGAGGTTGCCCAGGTGTGCACAGTCCTCCTGCTGTTACACCACAGGTCCTCCTGGGCACTCCGTGAAGAGCCAGTGCCAAAAGCCACACTCCTACTAGAGCAGAAAAAAGCTAAAGCATTTGAAGTCAAGTTTCATGCCCTGTTATCAGTGGTAAATCAGCCCCATAGTAAGAACAGTGGAAACTGCACGAGCATGGTAGTCCAAAGGTTTTGGTGGAAATCCTCTGAGTCCATGGAGCAGTACAAAAAGCCCCACTAAAGGCTTTTTTGTAATTCCAGAAGAAGAGACAGGCAGTTCAAGCATTCTACAGCCAGTGCTTAAGCAGTGCAGCAGCCAAATTCATTCAAGAAATAAGCAGGCCAAATGCAACCCTCGATGAGAGAATCAGCTTTTGCATACTCTTTTTCTCACTCTCAGAGAGTGTAACACAAGCCCACAGTCTCCTGTTGCAGTTTTCCAGCTAGCTCTTGCTGAATGACATTCCTTCCTTAGTGCTCATCAGGAAGGTAGGACAGCAGAAGTTTTGAGCTAACAACAAGGTTACAAGAAGACAATAATACAGCAGCAGTTTGATGAAGACTTTTTGTTATAGAGCATCTCATTCACAGGTTTCTCATTTACTAAAGCTGTAGATATAATCCTCTCATTTTCTGTATTCATCCAAGTACTCCTCAGGAATATGCCCTTCTCTCCTGAAGAGAATCCACCAGGCATGGACTCTTTAATTCCTCTCAATTAAGCACTTGTGAGACCACACCTTGAGTGCAGTGTCTTGCTTTTAGGCTTTCCAGCACAAGAGAGACAGTGACACACCGAGCAAACCCAGGACAGAGGCATCAAGAGGTTCAAGAGGTTCACCCAATGTACAAGGAAGGCTGCAAGATGGGTTTGCTCAGCTTGAAGAAGGGATGCTCAGGGGAGTGTGTGTGCAGGGGATTATTGCTGTTTTCAGCTGTGTAATGAGAGGACAGCAAGACTGCAGAAACAGGCTTTTCTCGCAAAGGCACACTGTGAAATGGTCATGCAGCAATAGACACAACAGCAACCTTTGCAGATTCCAGGGAGCTCTCAGGAAAATGCTTTTCACAGTGGGGGTAGGTCAGTCATTGGAACAGGGCCTCTCCCTGGAGAGACACATACATCTCACCTCAACAACGTCCTGAGCAATCTGACCTAATCTGACATTGCATGACACTAAGGCTGACCCTGTTTAGGACAGAGGGCTCAGAAATGTCCACAGGTTCCCTCCAGCATTAAACATGCCTTCATTCTGCATCACTGACCAGAACAGCTTCCTTACAAAAGGTGAAATAATTCTAACTAAGGAAACTGGGTTTAGCCACAGGAATTAAAATTAAATACCCAGAACAGAGGCTAAAAAAGTATCACAAGAGACTATCTCCTGCTACAGATCAGCTCCACCTGCTTTTCACAATGATGCAGATTAGGCAAAAGCAAGTGCAGCCAAATGCAACAAGCAGCCAACACAATCCTCCTCCTGCCCTCACCACCACAGACTGAAAAATGTTTCTGGCAGGTGCATCTTGTTTTGTCTTTTACCCACACAGTGCTGCATGCCATAATAGCACCTGAAAGACAACAGTGGCACAAGGGGACACTACTTAGCAGACCACACTCTGTTTTTGAGCACAAGGTTGTTGCAGACACCAAGTATAGGTATCTTGCAGGATACAATCATTATAAGAATTGCTTATCTGCTGCTAAAAAAAATAGATCTACAGTGATGTTTAGCAAACTGGCCATGAGAGATTTTCATAGGAAAGCAGTTTTAACAGTCTCATTCTTCCCTATCAGAAAAACAAGAGTACCACTCTACACAAGAGATAAAATTACAATTAGAGTGTTTTTTACTGCTGTTAGCCTGAAAACTTGGGGCTATAATGTTAGATTAAATGAAGTCAATGAGTAAAGACTTCCAATGCATCAGGTAACCTTTATAAAAATACCCTCTGTGGTCTGTCTTTATATTCTGCCATGGAGTTTCAGGAAGGTCTACACACAGATGTGCCTGCAGTGACCCTCTGTTACTCTCAAGAAACACTCCAACATTTGACATAAGGAACCTGTTGTGACAGAAATGCTCTCAGGTAACACAACATTACAGTTCTGTTCAACAGCTTTTCTCACACCATGCTTTTCCCTGAAGAGCAGAAGACCTATTTGGAAACACATCCAGATATCCGCAATGACACTGAGCAGCACAAAAGAAATCCCTGTCAGCCAGCCTTGGATTTTGATCACAACGAGCTTCCAGGAGAGCATAATCCAGCTAAGCAGAACCTGGACAAAGAATGATCAAGAAAAGGGCAAGGAGGGAACTGTGAAAAGAACAAAGGGAAATCCACAACTGGAGAGAAACCTTTGGTGAGGAAGGAGAACCAGAAAAGGTAAGATTGCTGGGAATGGGAGTGAGGGAAAGTGTTTTCTAGAAAAAAAAAGCCAAAAACTGACTCAAGAGTGGCCTACCTGGGTGGAAGGCCTCTGGATCGTAGATAGTTCTTTTCCCAAATGAGAAGCACGAGGCCAAAGGACCAAGAGCAACTGGGAACCTCCTACACTGCTGCGGTGATTCAAAACCCTGTGAGCAAGAGGGACATAGAAACCCAGCATCGTTGGGTTGCACTGCCTTGTCACAAAATGAGCATTCCCAGGGCATATTGTGTGCATTGCTTCCCCTTCCTTCGCCTAAGTTTCCTGCCATCGGTGAGCCAAATATGCCAGACTAACAAAACCAAGATAACCAGACATGGAGGATGTTGTTGGAAGGCGCAGAAAAAGAAAAATGAACCTGAAATGAGGACTGACACTGGGTATCTTAAATGCCAAACCCAACTCCCCCTCGGATTGTTTGTAGTTGCAGTCTGCTAGTTACGTACGCAAATGCTGACAGCCAGGCACGAGAAGATAAACATACTGGAAAAAACCACTAGGTAAAGGGACATCCTAAAACCACTTCAGTTCTTTTAACAACAGTTTTGTTACAAAGCTTAATCAGCCATTCATCTGAAATTCCAAAACTCTTTGGGAAAATGGATTCACAAGGTAAAGTTCTGATGCACAACTCTAGCACTGTACACTGCCTGTCAGCTCCAGAAAACACCACTTATTTGCACAGACAAGAAGGAAAACAGCATTACATAACTTAGTACATTAGTACTAAAAATGCAAGGACTAATAACTGAGTTTAGATAAATCCCCAATAATCTTAACAACCTCTAAAAAAAGCTATATAAATCATGGGCAAAATTTATGAATTTGAAATGACAATTGTGAATGATTTTTACGACCTACGCTTAAAAGAAAACGCATGAAACTAGCCAATAACTTGTAAACTGAAAAGTTAGTGGAAGGCTTTATACAAATAATAGCTGCGTAGATAATGCACACTAAATATGCAAATACATCCCCCCATCCTTCCCCCTGCTCTCTTCCACCACACTGAAAGAACAACGTTACCTTTTTGGTGAACATTACCTTTAATGTCTCGATGAACAATCCCATGTTCATGCAGTACATTGATAGCAATCGTGATCTGCTTGGAGTACAGCCTAATGACGTGCTCCTGAAGGCCCAGCTTGGACACCTCCTCCAGAGTGCCCTCATCACAGTACTCCATGAAGATGTACATCTCTTCCTGTTTTGGGAACCAAACCAGATTTCATTGGATATAATTTTTTGTATTTTAAACAGTGAATTAAGATAACGTTTTCCTTACATCCTTCATTGTTCATCAAATAAATAATGGAAGTATCGTGTAATGTCTTAATAAAAGTATCACTTACCATGAAATATCTAATAAATCATCTCTCCAGAACTCTATTCTCTCTAGCATGCTGCAACCTAACATATTTTATTGCACAGCTATGGAAACTCTGCTACATGCCTATCTGCATCATTTGTAAATAACTGATATTATTCGGGGGTATAAAAATACAGTGCTTTGGCATCAACCAAAGACACTTTGGAAATCTTGCAGGTGTATTACACAAAAATTTATAGAGATTCTTTCCTTATTTAGAGAAGGGGGAAAAAAAGGGCACAAAATGATGTTTTGGGCTTGTTTTCTATCCCTTCTCTCTGTCTCAGTTCCTGAAGTAATCATGGGTTGATTGCTTGGAAAGGGCAAGTCTTCTGTTCTTTGCTGTGGCTTGAATAAGCACGCCAACTCTCTCTCATTTTAAGGAAAAATTAGGTTTCTGCTCCCACTCTGTCTCCAAGCCCAGCTGATTTCAGACAGACTGAATTAATATAAAAAGATGGCAAAGACACCAAGCTCTTAGAAACTAGTCTGAGAAACCAATGACCCAGTGACACAGACACCCAAATTTGTGTCTCCAAATAGAGAACTGCAAAGAAAGCAGCCTATGTACCCTTCTAAACCAGCAATGGGTCATCAAGAAAACTTATTCCATATTGAGCAAACCAGTCAAATCCAAGCAGCACTTTCCAGCAAGACATCAAGACTTGAGACTCACAAGTGGGAAGAGCATGTGGACAGCAGAGAGTAACAAAAAGTTGTGTATCTCAGCACACAACTCTGGAACCCAGCTCCACAGAAAAATACATTTCATTAGTTCTGCTGCTCAAGCAAAAAAACTTGATTATTCCTTCTGAAGAGATGCTAGCCAAATTCCAATACTTGTCTGGCATCAAGATTTAAATGCCAGCACAAGATTTTTCCAGGAATCAACATGATGCAATCAAGTACAACATCTGCTGCTAACAGGGACAGGTTTTAGCCTGTCTAGTCTTTATCTACATATGGAAGTTACCATACCATATATGATACAACTTGCTTTTAGACCAATTCAACAGAGTAGCAGCATAGAATAGCTCCAGCATTACTCACTCTGTTCACTTTTTTTAAGTCTTCTCTGTTTATGTACCAGTTCCAAAAAGTCTGTCCAAACTAGGATCTCAGTATCCAGAGGGAAAAAAGACACACTGCTATTCACAGGGATAATCAGACAAGATTAACTAGAATGTTCTTGTGTAAAAACCTCCAATAAGGCAAAGCTTCTTAAAATGCTCTCTTAGCCTTATAAAAAAGCCCCAAGAATTTATGTTTTCTTACCCTGTGGAGCTCCACTCCAAAATAACGAACCAGATTAGGGTGTTTGATACCTTCAAAAATCTTCAGTTCATCAGCTGTTTCTTTGATGGTTTTGTGATCATTAGGTTGAAATCTTATCTGCAAGAAAGATTTGTCATTATTTTGCTGCTATGTCAAATTAATAAAGAAAAAAATAAGCAAGCAATGCATCCTAAATTCAAACACAACACAAAGCTTTTGGTGTTGCTGTTAAACAGCACCATCACACAAAAAGCCCTGAAATACCCCTCTATCCCCAAACTGAAACAAATAAAGCACACTAAGCTGTTTCTGTGAAATTACCTACAACTATGATGATTTATAAACTTTATAAGAGCGAAAAGATGTTACTTAAATATGTCAATACACTCATGTGCATACATGTATCACTTCTGTGCTTGTCTTCTAGCTTAAGTGTAGAAGACAGACACAATACAAGAGAATCTGAAAGCAACATCAGAGAGATCTATCATTCAAGACAGATTTTTTTGCCAGGTACTTCATCACCAGAGATTCCAAGGGATCTCTTTGAGGGGTTTATTCACTGAGAATGACACAGCTGCAAGGAAAAGGTGTGGCATGGAACAAATACAATCAAAGGTTTTGATGAAAGAAACAGGGTTTCATTACTTCTCCTACAATATGCTGGGATGGACTGTTCAATCAGGAAAAACATTATCAGGTGTTCTGAAAAAGTGATTTAAAGTTTTTAACCACACAAAGATCACGAAGATGAATAGAAAGTTATGGAAGATGCTACTTTTACCATATTGTTAGAAAACAGAAGCTTCATTAATTGAGTGCAGGACAACTGCTAAAGAAATAAATGCACATATACTGCCTTCAGTTGCTAGGATGTTATGACTGTTACAGTCTGTGTAACAATTCCAGGATACTGTTTGTAATCAAGCAGTGGTAAAATTACATATATGAAGATTACAAAAAGGTAACAAATTATATCCAAGTATTCTACATATCCCCTAATGCATAGGTACCATACTATGTATCTGTAGTAAAGCTTGTCCACTATAATTTGAAGTAATTTTAATGACACTGTGGTTGAGATAATGCAGTGTGAAGAAATCTTGGTGCAAGGGCAGGGGAACACAGTGTTCTTAACCAGTAAAAAAAAAAAGAAAAAATCAAGAGATCTATCTTCTCCTAAGTTATTCTTAAAGAAATCCAGAAAAGCCTTTTATATGGAAGTTGCAAACAGTTTTCATTCAAGCCTAGTGAAACAAACATCTGTGGAACAAGATATTTATGAGCTTACTTCAGCTTCTGCTAAAGAGCACACACATGCTAATCTGTAAACAGCATCTGCATCTAGGAAGCAACTCTGAATTACAGAAACAGAGTGCAATTGATGGGGGGGTGGGGGGAAATGTTATTTCATCAGGAGGAAAAAAACCAGCAACAAAATCTCAAGTGTTGGTATTAGTCAGTGACTGAGTATGGTACAAGAAGTTAAGCACAAGCCCAGTCTTGCTTTTCTACACCTTGGAGATCACATACATATTGTGTGTGCCTGTGTGTGTAAGAACTGGCTCATAAAATGTAACTGCTGCTACATCCAATGGCTGTCACAGTAACTGCTGTGAACAATAAATACTTGCAGTTGTCCACAGAAATGCATTAAAAGTAAATAATTTAAAAGAAAAACAATCACAAGGTGTTGTAGGGGAAACAGATCTCTACACCTACACAGCTTTATATACTTCTATCCTCAAAACTAGATTTTCTGTACCCACCAAGTTAGTCAGCAGTTTTGTGACTCAACCTAGCTCACACTACAGGAGAAACTGAAAAACATCTGATGTCACACTTCCTATCTTTTGCTCTAAGGAATGAAGAAGAAAAAAGTAATAAAATGCGAGAGGAAACAGTGCAAAGTAAAATATAATAAATTTGTGTACAGTCTTCACTAATCTTTCAAAATGATTTAAAATCTTTTAATGGACATTCACATACATTAAGCATTCATCTAAATTCATAACCATCCTATGAGATCAGTAAAAACTACAGTATCCATTTTACATACATTTAAATTGAAAGTTATAAACTGAAAAACAACTTCAGGAAAAGGTGACTACATGAAGAGACAATGTGTCTTCTCATCCTTTCCCTGTTAGCTAACAGCAGTGTGCAGAAACCCTCAATGCCTCCTATGTCACCACACTTGGTTTGGAAAAAAATCAGCAGTGATTCTTGTATTCACAGTACTCACTTCCTTCATAGCCATCAGCTCTCCAGTGTCAACACTGATACAGGTATAGACCTTCCCATACTGGCCTTCACCTGCAAAGCCAGGGTAAGGAAAACTCAGTACACTACCTACAACAAGCAACAGGCACATCAACTGCAATGAGGAAACATGACTGCCTTTTACCTTCCTTTTAATTTAAAACTCCGAGTAGCTTTTAACTGTAACAATACCACATTCATAGCCCTGAATTCAGGCTGAATAAAAAGTAAAAACATTAATCAGCTAACCTGAAAGAAAACTTCTTAAGAACAAAGATTTTCCCCCAAAATCCCAAACCAGAGAGTAATATATGGGGGAAACAATAAGATTGGTGAATTAAATCCCAGAGTTCCAACTGATTTCCATGCATATTTCTGGTTCTTCCATGTGTAGAACTTGAACATTTTATAGGGTTAAACATATGCAGGTAACACAATATCATACCTAAGTAATCATCCTCACCAAATCCTTCTCCTTGTTTCCTGTTATTTGACCAATGAAAATTTCAGTGACCTTTTACGTTAAGAAAATCCTAGCCACAACAGTATTTTGTAGTTTAACATTTTGATTTCAGTAAAGCTGACAATACCTATGCAGAGACTAAAGATTTTTAAAGACAGTCTTTGATCTCCTTCACAAATACTAAGTTTGGTATTTTAGGTAGATAAATTAAAGTATAAAGTACATACCAATTTTGTTTCCTCTCTGCCACTTGAAAGTCACTTTTCTCAAACCTACATGCATGACATTATCATAAGATTTTGGTGTGTCACAAACTTGGCCAATGATGTTCTTCCTCCTCATCTCTCTGTATCTCCTTTCTTCAAACAACTGAACAGACTTTTGAACAGCTTCCATCGGGGCTTGCTTGGAAGCAGTGTCTAAGAAAAGAGTGATGAACAATTTCCTTGACTGAAAAATATTCACCTTTACATTTTGTTATCTTTTGATATCACATAATGTAACCAGAGTTAAAAGAAAACTATTTTGTGAGTCTAATTAAGATGTAGGAAAAGAATAAGACATTTTAACAATCACATATGAAACAATCACTTACAAATCACACATGAAACTAAGGCAAAATGAGATCAGTGGTACTTTCCTAATCATCTCTTACTTGATTCAAGGAAATCACATTTATGAAACACAACACACTTGTTTACATTTGACCTGTAACTAACCTCTGATAGCAGAAATACGTTAGGGTCATAAAAGCACTAAGGAAAGAAGGACAGGTAAGGTTTTGTTCTTCAAAAATCTAAGGGGTTTCTTGAAAAACCCATGGCATCTGTTCTTTCAAAGATTTAGAGGTATTAGAAACTCCAGCTCTCAAGTCTTATCATGAAACACATCCTAGTGAGTGAGACCAAAGATCTCAGGGCAGAGTTAGTTCATCCCCTCCTAGTAAAGCACAAAAATTATACACCTGTCACTGCTGACACCAGTAGCCTAACCTGTTCCTGGCAGTCTCCAAAGGATGGGGATGATACTCCCAAACTACATATTCTACTCCCCTACCCATAATTAACACTACTTACTCTATACTAAATATGCCTTGCTATAGTTTTAAACTAAAATCTTTGTCTTATTCACAGTGGAGAGTAAAATCAGTTGCCTCATTCTTCTTTTTTAGTTTAAACAAACTCTAATTCCTTCAGTATTTATGTTCTGACTTCTACATTTCAAAACAAGAATTTGTAATTCTTCCTGTGTTCTGTGCAAGACACATAAGGAGACCAGTTTCCACTGTGACAGAAATCATGTTCTCTCATGTTTCATGAGGTTCTGTCCTCATACTCATGTTTGCCTCAATGCATGCAAACGAGCTTCACAGATTGATCCATACAGTGCAGGAGGGTCTGAAGTAATCGATTTATTTTCAGTTTCATGAAAATCAGTACTAAGACAGAGAGAAAGGGGCCACACAATAGCCTTAAATTTAGGAAACGCACTATTAGACACCCAAAATAAGAAAATCCCACTCTGGGGAGAGATCTTGGGAAGTGAGGAAGTGCCTCCTCCTGTCATAATTGGGCACTGAATAGCAAACTTCTGCAACTTCCATATAGAAATAAATGAACTCAATTTTGCAGAACAATAGTAGTACCTTTCAGAAACTGGAAAGAATTAACTTTGATAAAGTTCAATTACTCCTGCCTCAAATAGTACACCGCATGATTCTGTTAGCAATACCCAATACCTGCAAACTGGGTTTTACTTTTTCTCCTTCCTGTGTATAAAGCTGTGAAAACCTCTTCACAATAAAACCCAACCTTTCAGTACAGGACTGGTCTAACAGACATTACATTGCAGTGCCTTCTAAACCCCCACCTTTGGTCTGGTTGATTAATGTCCTGAGCTCCCAGCTCCGCCGGGATGAACCGCTGGAATCTCCTTTTGGATATAACGGCTCTAGAGAAATAACAGTGTGAGCACAAAAGTAGCTTTATCTCTCATTAAGGACTATGTCACATTTTCAACAGAAGCTGAGATCTTACATATAGGACTAATATACCCTACATGTATAGCAACATATGGTCTTGAAATCAAAATTGACTTCTCTTTAGAAAATAAATTATAAAATAGAATTTCATTTATATAGAAACAGAGATCTCCTTCCACAACTTAGGGAAGCACTTCAAGCCAGGGGACTCAGAATCAAATATGCAAGTTATCTGTAGGAAAACAATTTTCCTTAGAATAAGATTTGTATTCATTTCAACCTAAGCCACCTTCCTTTTCACACAGATGCAAAAAAAAATGGAATAAGCATGAGGCAGACAATGTTTTCAAAATTTCTTAAAAACTAACAAAGATGAAAAAAATCTCCCACACCTTTTAATATAAATTTGTAAAGCATTTCTTTCTATGAAATCCAGTGTGGATGACCACAGTATCAACTCTATTTTGCTTCAGATTTTGTACTTCCTTTTAATTTGCACAATCAATCTTTCAAGGTATTTGTTGCAATAAATACCACAATATACAGGAGCTGGGTAAACCTGAAGGAGAAGCCCTGATCAGGACATCAAGTCACACATCCTGTCCCTTCTTCCAGGATTCAAACAACAGCAAGTGTTTGTAATATAAATATTGCAGAGATAAAGAACTGGAGAGAAAACACTTCACTGTCCTGATGGATCCAGTTCGTACTTCATTAACAGTGTTTCAAAATTTACTATAAAATGGGGTATATAATTCAGAAATTGTATTACTAATTTCATTTTGAACACTGGAACTTAGTAAAGCACCAGGAAATCACTTCAGATACAATTCAGAAACAATATTCAGAACGGCAAGAGAACAGTGGCTATATCTGAGAACAAAAGGACTTCCTCTGACCATACAAGCCCACAAGTTACAAATCTAAGATTTCTGAATGCGATGAGGTGAAAAAAAATTTTTGGAAAGGGTAAGAACTGGGAACAGAGAGAAATATGTTAATGACATAAAGCATCTGCACATCCAGGTCACAATTTGTTACTGTGACAATCACCTTCTCGCTCCTCAGTGGGACTGGAGTGACGACTAAGGGATCTGAACTGCAACTCAGCTGCTATTGAAGCAAGTCGATCATTTTCAGGGACACTGGAACCCCTGTTAAAAAGAGCCATCATACTAATTAACTTGTCATTAGTATTTATTTAGTGCAATGCTAATTTAACTGCAGTTTTTAAGAGACAGAACCTCTGAAGCCTAGGATATGAACCGTGAAAGCAACATGAAAGAACAACTGATGCTGAAAAGCAAACAGAAAACCCTCTCTATGCTCTTTTGCTCAAATGAAGACTTTTCAGATGATTTTAGTTATGCTGCTCTAAGAAAAAGCCCTAAGCTTCCAAAGCACAAACTACTTCAAAGTGTTTCTTGCCTGTAGCAACAGAAGCCATTCTCATGACTCGTAACCTACTACTAAGAGAGCTGCTGCAGGACGCAGCTTGTGCCAGGGTTGGATACACAATCAGAAGTGATTCAGCAGGCTGATAATGTGAGCCACATCAGCAGATGGAAGGTACTAACTGAATTCATATGGGCCTAGTGCACTGCAAATACAGTCATAGTACACAGTCACTATTAAGGCAGAACTGGTGGAAAGAAACTTAAGCTGGTTGACAGGAAAGACACTTAAATGAGAGCAGCCTGATTGTTTAAAGGCCACATCTCTTCCAGACAGCAGAGTGCAATCAGATGCCTCAGAGTAAGAGCCAGATGAACAAGAAGGCTGAACAGAAAGGAAAACAATATTAAGAGAAACAAGACCTAAATTCCTAAATTTCAGGCACCTTCCTCCAGCCCCAGACAATGAGTGCACTCGTTTTAGAGCTGCAAATTCCTTGCAGAAGTTTTTCTACCCTATTGGAAAAGGCTCCCCTTCAATTTTTAAAGTTTGATGGGGAAGAATTGTGACTGATGTCTCCTTAAACATAATGCTTTAGAGGTATGAGCTAAATGATACTGATAAGTGGGCAACATTGTTAAATCCTTCACTGAAAGCTAATAACTACAAAAAGATGAAAGATACCTTGCATCACAAGGTGCACACACACACACACACACACACACACCTATGAGAGGACTACCAGTCCTATAGTTGTTTCCAAATTGTATCTGAGTATTACCCAAAAATAGTAAAAAAGAAACAAAAAAAAAGAAAAAAAAAAACAAAAACAAAAACACTACTACAACCTTGAGAGCAGAAGCCAAAACCACAGAAAATCTATTCCCATGCAAATGTTTTCCATACAATGTTCGCTTTGCACTTCCTACTACTTCCCAACCAGATTTTACAAATTTGAGCAGGATCTGAAACTAAACTAGTGAAAATCCTCATTATTCTTGAGGAAGTTGAGGTTTTAATGAGCAAGAAGGCTAAGGTGGTTCTCAACATATAAAGAGCAACAATTCCTGATGCATGAAATGCTTAAAACAAGCAAAGCTTCACCACTTCTAAAACAAGGCAGCAGCTGAAAAGGCCTAAGCACCACAGATTTGAACACAGGTGCCTAAAGCCCATTTCAGACCCATCTTAGGCACCCACACCTTTTATTGACCCAGAAAGTCTATTAGGGAAAAATTATAGTGAAAGAGAAGAATGCTTGGTAATTTTTGGCTCCAGCCCTGGATAAATAACGAAATGATGAATAATAAACATAGTTAGCTCAAAAACTGACCATCTACAAAGGTTATAAAAATAAACCTAGCATAAATGTGTAAGTATCAGAAAGCTCAATGTAAACATCCAGGTATTTCTGCTTTGGATTTTAATTTCCAGTTAGACTATATTAGTTTTCTTTTTCTTTTGACTGTTGCCGTTAAGAAAAGCTTCACTAGAACTATGGTGGCATTTGTACACTATGCACTGCCTACTACAATTGATTTACAAGTACCAACATTCAACTTTTCATAGATATTTAACGCTACAGTCATTTCTTAAATATCTACAGAGTTTCTGGAAAGTGTATAAAGTTTCTGGGTTTGTGCTATTCCAGCACAGGACATCACACTTTGCCAAACCACAAAATACTTCATCGATCCAAAAGATTCAATTTCGCTTTTGAAGCACAAATAAACAAAATTTATAATTAAGACTGCAAGGCATCAAAGTTTGCAACTTTCTTTTAACTATACTAAAACAAAAAAAGAATTGTAGAAATACATTACATTGTAGTATTTTGCCTTCCTCAATAAACACAACCACTAAAAAACCCCACCAGCCTTCAGAACTCTGTCTTTGCTTTCATAAATTTTTTCTTCCAATTATTCCTAGCACATACAGGGTATTAAACACTACTTAAAAGTTCAGACAGTGCATTAAAAAAAACAAGATCATAGGACATTATATGAACAACCACCAGAAAAATGGTTTCAGAAAAAAAGCTGAGAACTCTAAAAAAAACACACAAGTCTTCAAAAAACACAGTAATTATCCATCCCACTGTCAGCTTATAAAGCTGCCAGAACCTCTGAGTGAAAATTCTCTCGACTGTTACTTACTTGAAAAGGCTATTCAAATGCTGCAGACTACTGCCCTACTCTGTCTTTTTCATGAGGGGGCTTAAAACAGAGGTATAAAGGATAAATAATGCTGTATTTGAATGACAAAAATTTCAAGATGTATTTTCAACCAAAAAAAAAAGCTATAGTATTCATAAGCTCTACATCTGGAGGCTGCTGTAGAAGGTGCAAGTCACATCTTGCAATAAAAATAAACTGGAAAAACTTGCAGAAAGGATTGCATATGAAAAGTGGGAATTTACTTCCCTCTTAACAGCTTAATGCATGCTTGTGCCATGCATCTGATAACAAAACCAACTATGATGGTCAGCTGGCTTACAACTGAAAATTATTTATTATTTATTACAAAACAATTCATAATCAAGTTATATCCAAGTTTGCTTTGGTCACTATCAATCTATTGTCCCTTCACCACCTCTTTTTTTCTCTATCAGCTATGTGATGTAGTCAGATGTGTGTATTCATTCACATGAATTTCTATCCCAAAGAACTTTCAGTACTCTGCAGTAGAAATAAGAATCCAAAAAGCTATTTTTAAACCCCAAGGTAACCCCACTGTGTTAAGAGTAGGCTTTTCACAGTCAGGGGTGCAGGGGGAAAAAAAAGGTAAAATAAAGTTGGGAGATATGCCAGTGTCTGACTGTAATATGGGAAGAAGAAATGCCAACAGTCTGAAACTACAGCAGCCCAAACCAAAAGACAAAAACCAAGAAAGCTACTAACACAGGTCTGTCCAAAAAAAAGTCACTTGTGGTGATACAGAAACGGTTTCTGTTACACATCCTGATACAAGAATAGTTTCTGTCATTGTAAGTTATTCTGAACCACCCTAAGAAGCCAAAGGTGTAGCAAGAAATTATTAAAAAAAATCCTCAGTATTTAATTTTGCATTTACCACTAATACAGTATTTCAAAATATTTATGATAGACAATAACAATACCAAAACCGTTAGCTAACAAGAAAAAAAAATTAAAATCCTTGTGCTTAGCTGTATCTTGCAGTTATCTTAGTGGAAGTGATTCTATGATTCTAAGTGTTAGTTATCAGTACTAATTATTTACTAAAGTTATACCAATGAGCTGACTGGCATATGCTCATTGCATGGCCATTTTACTGAGCAAATCTGTCGTCTACATCAGAACTGCATGCTTGAACCACCACACAGTCCAAGTGGTGTCATCCCCGATTTCCACGACATGATCTCGCTCGAGTCGAACACGAATGAAGGAGCCAGCGGAAGACACGATGGGAGGGAAGAGTGGTGCCGTGTGTTAGGATGTATGTGGGAGCAGTTACGTGGGGATGGAGAGGATGAGTGTGCCATGGCACGAGCGCAGCTACCTGGTCTCACTGGCACTGCTGAGAGCTTTGGGCTGGGCTGAGTCGCTCCCCGCGGGAGCGGCGCGACTCGCGGCAGCGCTGCCGTGGCTCCGCGCCTCGCAAGGGACGCTCCGCGGGCTGTGGCAAGGAGAAAAGCTTCAGCAAACAGTCCAAAAAAAAAAAAGTGTATGGAGTTGAAAGTTTGGTTTAGAAACAGAATATCGGAGTGTGTAAAATGATGCTGGATTTTAGGAGTTTTTCAATTATTATAAGAGTTTTATGGGGAATAACTCTAGGGTCTCAGAAGCTTTGTGGTTGTCAAGATGTACAGTAATAATAATCCTCTGTGGCTGTGGCGAGTAACAAATGGCACAACTCCTCATTTAGAACTGATCTGACTCCAATCCTTTACTCAAACAATTGACCCTTTTTATACCTTTTTGAACAGGCCACTCTCATTGCTAGGAAGAGTGCCAGAACTCTTGACCCACACTGGTCAAAACCAAGACATATAGAAAGTCCATCCCTCAGAAAAGAATCCAAAACATTACACTCATTGCAAAAACACTGGCAATGTTTATGTCAAATTTTGTGGGAACAAAGCCCTCCTAAACCAAAACATCACAAAGAAACTGAACTTAGAAACTCAGAATCAGCAGGCCTAGGAAAACCAGACTACAATCCTCAAAATAAAAATCTTCAAGCCTTTAGAATACTGCTAGCTTTGGCCAAAGCTAAGTGACTTCTGAAAAAAATGTCAACCGTAGAGTTTCTCACTGTTGTCATATTCTTGACAAATAGGGCCCTCTGTGTAAAATTATGCATGGCAATGTTAATTCCAAAAATTTTTTAAACTATTTTTGCAATAATTCTCATGTCAACTTTCAAAGGCAAGAGAAAAGATCCACTTATTCACAGCAGGTTGGTAATGATGCAGAAATGCCACCATATTTCAGAATGCTACACTTTTAAGTTCCATGCGTGTAAATTACTGAAAGCACTGCCACAGGAACTTAGGCAAGCATTCGAAGTGTGGAAGTGGAAAAAGTGGAAGGAAATAAAAGTCTTGTTAATGAGCAGTTTTCACTGAATTAAAACTTTTTACTTTGAAACACTGGTTTCAGGAAAGATAAAGGGATAAGAATGACTTCAAAGTGAGAACGAATGCACCAACAGAAAGGGGGGTGAAGGAGCAGCAAGAACAGGAAACTTGTATTGTCCTTAAAAGCATATCAATAAAATCTGGATCACTTACATGCTAATTTTTTCTATCTGCTTTGCCCTCCAAGGGAAAGAAAAGGAGTTCCACTTACTGACATTCAGCATAGCCAAGAGGGGATAAAAGGGTTTAAAATGCTGTGCTAATGCTCAATACCTGAAGCCCTCAGGCGTGGGGATGATGAGATGGGGGTTGGGTGGATCGCTATGGCACCGAGGCACTTTCACAGGACGGGGACTGTTTCGATGAACAGCTGCAAACGTAAGAACAGATCACATTTACTCAGACGTCAGAAAAATTCTCTTAAGGGCCATTTCAAGACACAAAATTAAAACAAATTCCTATTTATAGAGTTAAGTATGAACTGGCAAATATTTTCTTATCCTTTAAGAAGAATACATATTATTCCAACCTTAAATAAATCATTTTTGTGTATTAGTATTTTCATACTTTTGTGTTACTTAGCTCATCCATAAAATAATGAAAATTATCCAGATAGTTAAAAACTAGCAATTAGAAAATATGTACATACTTCATAAAAACGTCATTATTTCTACTTCACAAATTAATCTTATTGCAAAATAAATATTAACCAAATAATAATTAGCAAACCAAAGAGCAATATTATGTTCCTTTCCACAAGAATTCAGCTGTATCAGACAATAATGGAAAGCAAATTAAGCTGTGGAAAAAAACACATATGACAGTTTTACCCAAACTAATGCCCTACCCCTCCCGACAGTCTGCCCAAAAGAAGTGGTACAAATGGACAGGAGAAAACTAAATGAGTAGTCACTGTCTTCATGCCTAACTAATACAGTGCCTCCAAGAGCAGTCTGCACCTCAACTCCTCCTTAAACAGCAAGCAAAATACTGTGGCAGTCACATCTCAAGACAGCTGGCTGCCCACCAAACCATGAGTCAGTACTTTTTGCCAGGCTAGGCTCCTCTCAGGGAGCTAAGTTTCTGCCTTGTTTGTGCTATTAGGGCAAGCAAAAGATGGCAGGGCCAGGTGTTGGTTGTCTTGCTGTAACTGGCAAATACACCAGTGGGAGACCCAGAAGGCAGATCCTAACCCACCCAGGTAGACACCAGCTGCTTCACAAAGCAAAAAGACTGCATAAAACACCAGGAGATACAGAGCTATGTGTCTAGAGGCAGCAGCACAAACACAGCTGGATCCTCAGGTTTGGGAAAAAGGATGAAGATCACAGTGGGTTTAAGTCCTTCAAAGTGGTATGCAAATGTAATTAGGAAATCTTATTTTTCTTCTGATCAGGAGCTAGAAATGGGTATCTGCGATATCTGCAGCCAGGATACAGTTTATGTTAAATTTCACATGTATTAAATATTCAGACTTGCTGTTCAAGTCTGCACCGTTCACCTGTGCCACCCCTTCCCTAAGCCTCTGAGACAAAAGCTGTTGAGTAATTTAGTTTGTGTGAGCTGCAGTGTCTGTAACAGCATTTATAAGAGTTTCAATAATTTGGCATCATCATGCTGATGATTCACCTAAAACAGGCCTCCCTCTCAACAACAGTACTCAATGTACAGGGTTTACATCATTGTACAGAATTTGGTTAAATTTGACTTTAGACTATGCTTCTTTGACTTTCACTGCAAAAGGTTTAACAGCTATAACACTTTCTCATCAAAATGATATCAAAACAAGCTTTCCTTCAAAACTGGGAAACTTCCTCTGCTGGAGGCAGACTACCTTCCCCTCATATCTTCTATCCTCAAGCCTGCCCAGGATAAGGACACCAGGAGAAAGATAAAAGAAAAGAATCTGTAAAGCTTTGAAATTTCTTGGGTAAAACTACCACATATTTACACTTTATCAGGCAATACTGGTTTCACATGAACAATCACAAATAGATTGAAAACACTTTTATTGGTATTTCTCGCATTTTAAAAGCTCTTTACAACCAAAATGCTGTAACAGCAGCAGCAAAGCTCCAGAACAAACACCAGTAACTTCTGCCTTACCAAGGTACAAACCTGTAACAGGACTGTGAGGTTTTCCAATAACATGGCCAATGCACTCATTCATCAGAGCTTGTAAACTCTAGGAAAAACATAAAAAGGGATATTTTGTTACAAGAAGGTTGATGGTCATATGACAAAGCTCACAGTAATAAAACTACATTGTTCAAGTATGTAATCTGTCAGATAAGCACCCCTATATTCTACCCATTATATTAGACTTTAGGATCCATATCAGCATTTTGACTTAATTAATTTTTTTAAAGCTAGGAAGTCTTACTTTTGTCTTGCCTTTTATCCTTGCCAAAATTACATAACTGTAAGAATTGAACAGTGACATATCACAAAGAACATTTCAAAATTTAAAGGTATTGGAACTTAATGTTCATTTTTAATATAATTAAAATCACATTTCCTGGAAAAAGCTGTAACAACCTTCTTGACTGCCCCCTCCACATCCCAAGAAGAAACCTAAAAATATTTGAGTGAGAATATGATGGCCTGAATGTCAAGATGAAAATCTGTTAAACAAAAAAATATGAAGCCCTGCATATTAAAAGAAATACACTTTCCTTATCTACCTGTGAAGCTATCATAACTTTCATGAAAGGGATTTTGAAAGTTAAAATCACTGAACTGGGTCTCAGGCAATCTGAGCCAAATTATTATGTGTACCATTCAATGGGTATGTAATCCTGGACAAGTTATTAAATCTTCCTCTGGTTCAATCTACTTGTCAGATCACCAGGGATATAACATAACTTCAATAAGTAGTAAAATTATGTTCTTTGGTAAAGCTGCTAGGAAGGTCACTTATATATGCCAGTCACTCGCTGCAGCCAAAATTTCTTCCAGAAATTCAAAAACTTAGTGAAGACTAGGAACTTCAAGGACTAAGAAAAAACAGAATTATAAAACTAAAGAAGCATCGAGCTTGAGACTGGCATATTTTACCAATGCAGACTGAGCTAGAATTTCATCTTGAAATGTAGAACTCTAAATCTAGACCATCATTCTTCCACAACATCATCTAAGAGATCAGGACTGACATTGCCATTTCTAGGTAAAATACTGTGACCTGTGCTATACAGATTAATCAAAGTGGCTTCAAGTGATGATCTTCACAACTGAAATCCAGTTTAAGAAAGAAAAAAGTTCAAAAATGCAGCTAAGGTTTTGGGCTCCTCCCTTTCTTTTCCCCTTACTTGTTCAAAGTCTGTTTCAGACTCTGACTCTGTGCCAAAGCAGAAGAATTTGAGGGGCTATTTCCTAAAGCTAAAGTATCAGTGAATTCCAAATACCAGCTTAACTCTGTCACTAAGGCAGACAATCCTTTCCCAACAACCCAAATGCAGGACTAACACATAATTTACTAGAGAGATCCTGATAAAAATACATTTGAAAAAAAAATAAACCATGTATTTTCTGTATTATGCAAGATTAATGTGGTTGGCATTTCATAATCCATCTTGAAATCAGTAAAAATCAAGAGGTGCTGACACTCCCATTCTGCTATTTTGTGGCAACTGTGCTTTCACTTCTCTGGAGTATTGTACCAAGATCAGAGAAATAAATTCTCAGAACAAGAAAAGGAGGAAAGCAGAGCAGACAAAAAAAGCCAGCTTTAGTCTACTGTTTTGTTCATAGTAAAAACAAAAGAAAGATGCTTTAAAGTCTGTTTCATGTTGGAACAATCTGAAAACAAAAATCTTTAAATGACAGTGATTTTGTATTCATATCCAGATGAACTTTGGGTGTTAGTTAGGGCTCAGAAGCTTACATTTAGAAATTCATTATGACAACTATAAATCTCTGTAGAAAGCTGCTGTCCACTTTCAAAGACACAAAGGGAGGTGGCCTCCCAAGACAGTACCAGCAGCTTGTCACCAAACTGAAACCATTACTGGCAATGGTCACAAATCCACTCTTTTCACAATCTAACAGAATCATAACCAACAGTGATATACAACAGCAATTCTTTCAGAACTGCATCTGTGTTCAGATGTTGTTTTACAAGAAGTATCCCATCAAAATATACACTGATAGCTTTACAAGCATTTACAAATAAACACCAGGAGAAAAACTTATCCATACCAAGAAGTCATCTTCTGGGAGAGCTGAAATAAATGCTGGCTCAATGGCTTGAAGAAAATCAAAACCTTGAGTTGCCCATCTATGTAAAAGAAAAAGAAAAGACAGAAAATTAAACAGTCTTTGGCTAAAGGCATCAACCATATCCAAGACAGTAACTAATAGTTAATTATTTTTCCTCTGTAAAATATGACAAAATCCTCATTAAAAAACCAGACTAATATATAAGACATAAAAATTTTACCTTTTATCAGTTTTATTCAGACAAAGACTGATTTTAGCAAGGACACTGCTAAATAAGGTGAGCAGGCCATGCTATGTATCTAAACCCATATACATGCTGTCTCCTGAGTATCATCAACTCAACCACAATTTGTTTCAGAGCAACAAGCCAAACCACTGTGATCCCTGCCTGAAGCCTCCTTTCTGAAACAAGACTGAAAGGCTACTGAAGATTTCATGACTATCTCATGAGTAATGACTGGGCATCAGTGGTTTCATGGCCTAGATTGGTAAAGTAAAGTAACTTGGCTGGAGTGAGTTGTGTCTGCAGCCACCTGCTGGCCCCCACTGCCTCCTCTTTGACCTACTTGAACTAGCAGCTGCAAACTACAGAACACAAATAGAATCACAGGATATCCTGAGTTGGAAGAGGCACACATGGATCATCAGAATTGAACTTAGGACTCCACAAAGGGCAACACAGAAGTTAAGAGCACAGTCCAAATGGTTCTTGAACACCAGCAGGCCTGCCTGAGACCATGATCATTTTCCTGGAGAGCTTTTTCCAGGGCTTGAGCACCTCTCAGGGAAGCATTTTCTCCTATTACCCTATCCATACCTCCCCAAATGAAGCTTTAAACCATTTCCTCTTGTCCAGTAAACAGAGAGAAGATGTGAAGAAGTTGCAGATAGCAACTCATTTTCCTTTTCCCTAAGCTGAGCAAACTTAGTAACCTTAATTATTCCTCATTATATCTCATCCTTTAGTCCTTTCACCATCTTCACTGCCCTTCTTTAGACATCCTGCAATATTTTTATGTCCTTCTTAGATTGTGGAACCCAAAACTGCATGGAGTACTCGAAGTGAGGCTGCCCCAGTGCTAAACACTGTGGTACAATCCCTCCTTCCAGCTGGTCAGATCTCCTGTGCCTAAGGCACCCTGGGAGAGAGTTGGCCCTTTTCACCAGCTGGGCACATTGCTGACTCAAAGCTTACAATCAACAACAACCCCGAGGTCCCTTTCTGAATGGCTGCACTCCAATCTCTTGGCCTCTGATCTATATGGACACCCAGAGTCACAGCACCCCAGGTGCAAAATCTGGCACTTGCACTTGTTAAATTTCATAAGGTTGGTTATTGTCCAGCCCTCATAATCTATCAAGTTCACTCTGTGCCCTTGAGGGAATCAATGTCTCCTCTTAATTAAGTATGGCAAACGAATTTAGTATGTACACAACTCCTGCATACAAGCCACTCATAAAAACATTGAAAAAAACTGGCCCTAAAACTGAGCCCTGAGGAATACCCTAGTGACCAGCTGCCAGCCAGATGTCACTTCATTTACTCCAATTTTTTGGAGCCCAACCCTTGAGCTCTACCAAAAACTACCATGGCAGTAACAAGTTGGCTGTTACCTGGGTCGAGTGCCTCGGCCACTCTCACATTTTGTTAGCACATAATTCATCCATTTTCTGGCAAAGTTGATATATTTGTCCCCAATTTTCTGCCTGAATTCTCCAGACATCAGACGAACAACTTCTTTATGGTACTGCAAGAAATTAAAGATTATTTTTCACATATTAATAAGAACAATATCCACTGGAGTATTTGCAAGCTAACAAAATGCTACAGTACCAGTCATCCTATTCTTACACAAAATTATTTTATGCAATTGCCTGTTTGTAGACAAAAAAATTAATCAAGAAAACTATGATACAAAATATGCTACAGTGAGAGGCAGTACTCAGCCACACTGCATTTTTCTGTGTGTATCAGGCACGTGCTGATGTTTAACAGTGTACACATCACTGAGGAAACATCCCACATGAACACTTGTTTCTCTGACCAGAGATTGAACCACAAAGTAGTGTTTATTTTTAGTTATACTGCAGCAACATTAGGGGATAAAAAAAGTAATCTATGTGCATTTAAAAATCAAACAAATACCAGCTATTTCTTGTAAGACTCTATAGTTAGGGTATGACACAATCTTTGATTCCTTACCTCAAACCCAAAATTATAGCCCTGAATCATGGCTTCCCGGTAGTATTGCTGCAAAGTGGCAGATTCAGATTCATCAACTTCAGCATCAAACTCAGATGTGAACATGTGATCAACTCTATCAATGGCACTGCTTATCTTATTGCATAGCTGTAATGCATCATTCTGAGTAACAACAAAAAGGGATGGGGGGCATCAAAATATTACTTAGTCTTGGCAACTGTAGAATATAAAGCAAACATGAATCTAACAATTACATTATTTTAACTGAAAAGGTACTATAATGCCACAAAAATTCAATCAGCCTTGGAAAGGCAAACATTTTCCAGCAGTTGCATGAAGCAAGTCTCGTAATTAACTCAAGTATTATAATAAGTTTGCTTGCCTGCAATTAACTTTAAAAACAAAGATAGCAAAAGGGTGAGCAGGGAACCCTGCTCATGAATATTCAAGTCTTACCTGCACTTCTGAACACCCAATCAGATATTTAAAGTACCTCTATTGCACCAAAAAAACCCACAAAACAAACAAAAACATCCAACCAAAACCAGACAGACAAGAAAGGAGAAAATGAATTCTACTATCTATAGCATGACCAAACCTTTGGTTCTATTCTCACCTTGGTTTATGGACACAGCCTCTATTGAATGCAGGGACTTGATACTGCCACTTAAAGCCCAACACACAAACAAACCAAACCCATCAAAGAAAACACTCATCAATGAAAACAAAACAAACAAACAAAAAAACTCCCCCCACACACAACACATGCAAAGAAAGATTTAAAAACCCACACCAAATCCAAGAGCAAATAAACAGAGAGACTACCCACTTCTGCATTTTCAAATATCAGAAGAAAAGTTGTTTGTTGCAGATCAATGACTCTGATAGAACTGGTTTTAGAAAACCATAAACTTTCCTTCAATTCAATATTGCTGCCATACAAAGAAGCATTCACTCTGTTGGTATGGTATTTCATCTGCATTATGGACTGGTTTCCCAATTACCCAATCCAGAAATGATTACACCAATAGAGCTCAAAAACACACTTAAAAGTCAGTTGCAAAAACAGAATGGAAACTGTACTGAAAGTAAAGTCCACAGAGAACTACCAAGTAACTTACAATTGCAGAATATGCCATTAGCTTTGCAATCAAATCCTCTTCCACTTTTTTACTTATCAGTGAGCAAAGCACCATCAGTTTTGATAAATGATCTCCAGAACTGCTTACCTTTAGCTGCTGTAGAGCTTTGGCAATGATTGGTTGGCTGGATGTCTGTTCCTGGTGCAGAGATATGAGCCCTTCAATAGACTGCTGGAAAGCTTTTCTCTGACTTACAAGGTGGGCAGACTGAATGACTACAAGGAGGAGGTTATCAACCTAGAATACAAGACACCACTACTTCTTGTAAAGAAAATCCTCTCTGTAAAAATATACCAAACATCACCAGATTCTAATCAGTTATTTTTTAAACCCTAATAGATCAAAGACCTTTGTAACTATTCATGAAAATCTAAATTCACACAGGAAAGCTTGATGCTGGCAACTAAACTCAAAACTCTCATCTAGTGAGCAGAGTTCCATTAGGGGAAACACCACAGCAAGTTTTCATGGGGAATATAGTCCTGTTCACTTCTGGAAAATATGGGAAACACTGCATTAAATTATCTTCAGATTAGCTATAAAAAAAAAAAAAAAAAGGAACAGCTAAGCAAAAATAATTATTTTTCTCAAAGCAGATGGACTTAACAACCATCACATAAACAAAGAGGTTTTATCCAAAAAACACAACATACTTCAGGACAAAAGCCCACTATTGAATAGGGAAAGATGCAGATTTTACACAGTATTGCTCAAAATTTGAAAATTATCAATATGTGATATGTTTTGGAAACCAGAGCTCTGATATTGCACAAATCTATAAAAGCACACAGTCACAGATGGTGCTGCCCATACTAAGCTCTGCTGATTTCAAACTATGGACAATGCCTCTGCGACAAGTTACTCACAAAACAAGACCTACTCCATCCTGATTTTCAATACCTCCTTCCCAAAGAATAATGCCATGCTCAGAATTCTTTAAGTGTTGATGAGATTATTTCATTTGATGAGTATTTAACTAACACCTTACATTTTCTCCAGTTTGCAATCAAAATGCATTTTTTTAAGTCAGAATTTTTCTGAAGGACTTTTTATTTCCTAACCTTTCAATCCTGGATTTGAAAAAAACTAATAAGTATTACAGACATAAACACACACACATAGTGTTTTAGGTACACTTACATATGGAAGAAATTATTTGCAAACCAATTTTCATCTACTGCTGTTTTCATTTTCTGAATGAAATACTAACTTTGACAGAAGTCTGAAGAATTTCTAAGAACTTAATCAAAGGCTGTTTTCTTACTGTTCAACTAGAACAACAGGCAAACAAGAAACAACATGCTTGCATGTTAAAAGCAGCAGTATGTAGAAGAGTGATTTTTCCACTGCCTGTAATTGCTAGAACCCTCTGATTGCCAAAGGTCAGGCACAGTGACATGGAAAGTCATTCTCTCCATGGACAGTACAGCCCATTTATGGTAGGGATCCAAGGAACTGCATGACATACCAAAAGGAAAATGCATATAGCCTAACATTAAAGGATATGAGAACATGAGGGGCAGGGAGCTGGCTCAGCTGTCAGAGTGCAGCAGAACTGCTGGCAGGGAAACCCTGTTGGCTTGGGAAGAAGGAAAGTATGACTGGAAACATTTCTCCCTGCAGAACTGTTGAACATCCAGTAACTTCCAGAGAAATTTAACATTAAATGTTACAATTCGTCCAAGATCAAGAGTTTAATGGCTCGGTGTGTGGAAAGCACACAACCATCACAAGTTCTTGGAGACTGATGACTTAATAAAACTCAGTTTTCCAGTCTTACCCGCACTTCTGAACACCCAATCAGAAATTAAAAGTACCTCTATTACACAACTCTGAAAAAGGCACATTTGTAGAGAGTGATCCTGCCAGGAAACGCTACAATCAATTTAATATTCGCATTTAACACAACGAAAAATCAAACTTATTCCTGAATTTAACTTTTTATTACCTATAAAAGGACACATGCTTCACTTGAAGCATCACTCCAGTTATTCTGATAAAACAAGCATTCATAGCAGTGTGGAGGGGACAAACAGTGGGGGAATAAGACCAGACCCACCTGCATGGTGCGCAGCGTATCAACAGTCTCTACCTGTGGCACTACTTTGACCGGCTGACCCTCCCACGCACTCCAGCTGTCATCCAAGTCGTGGTCTTTGTCACTGTGTTTGGTCATTAGCAAGTAAGCCTCATATGTAAGCTCATCTGAATCCTTGGAGCAATCCTTCCCAGCAGCTGCATTGAGGAGCTGCAAAATCACAGCCTTTTCCCCCGCAACACTACCTGGAACAAATACTTGTAAACTCTCGAGGCCGGGAATTTGTACCTGGAGAAAAGAAATACATTGAATGAGGGAATCTCATTGTCTTTATGACAACTAAAAAAGATAAAATAGGTAGTATCATTTAAGCAACATTTAAGCTGTACAATATACATACTAAAATGATACCTTCGGCTATTTTTGCATTGAAAGTTAAAATGCATTATAAATTGTTTCTTTTGAAATCCAATGGATCACCATTTTCAGTGACTTCTTTCTGTGTACTTCAAGGTAATTCCTCTACATATTATTCTAAAGGAATCTAAAAGCCTAGATCTCTAAAGAAATCTAGAACTCTAAAGTAGTTTCACATATATACTATACTATATACTATACATGTATGCATACTCAAGTATAAAATATATATACACACATTTTAAAAAGTAGATTAGTCAACAAAGAGGGGAGTATTAAAAGAAAAATTCCTTCAGAATTCACACATTTCTCAACGACTACGAAAGACAAAGAGTAAACAAAAATCTGTCTAAAAAAGTACCAGTTATTCTTCTACTTTCATAAAGGCCAGATTAAGTCCAGTTAGAGCATTCTCTTTTAATAAAATACTACTGCTACTACTCAAAAACTATTTCCAATTATATCTGTTACATTGGTTGCAATACTTCAACCAAGTCAGGCATCAGAAGCAGACTGTGAAAACAGTAAAATAGCCAGTGTCTTGACTTGATGTGAGATAACTGACTCACAGGGGAGTTAAATTCTCTTTTCAGAGTGTGATGTCATCAAGCTAAGACAAAACACTGCACTCAGCACTTCTACCATTAGGCAGACATATTTCATAACTAAAACTATTATAATCTGTAGGCCAATGCAAAATACTCGATGGCTGTTACGAAAAGCTAAATTAGATTTCCAAATCTTATAGATGTCTCATTAAAAAACAAGCATGCCTACATTTGACATTTTGCTTAGCATACTCAGCTCACTTTCATGCCTCTAATCCCTATTACCTATGTGAATTTACCTTCACATACTCTTTTGTTTTCAGAGCATTCAGAAGATCTCGCACAGGGGCTGACAATGCAAATTCTGCTGCTATTTCAAGGTCCTACAAATAATGACAAAACAAAGGAATATGCTTTCAGACTAAATTTCTTTAAAGCATATAAATAAGAGGAGACTCTGTTAACTTACCTTCCTCAGCATTTTAGCAAAGCCAAGAGCTTTGGAGGCCCTTTCTCTGGCTTCATGGAACAGCTCTTTCAGTGCTCGGCTGGTCTCTATAACAGACCTCCTGAAACATTGGCAGAAATGAAATGAGAGTGTTTTGATAAATCATATTACACTTACACAGCCATTAGAAAATAAATATTTACATATAGATTAGTAAAAAGAACATAAATATTTGCAAGCAGCTGACAAATAATTTGAACTTGTATAGGCACATTTTTTGTAAGAATATAAAAGTCTAATTCAAATATCATTACATAAACAACCTCTCATAGACTGAACTAAAGAGGTTACTAGGTTTCAAAAAAACAGAATGATGGTTCATTACTACTGCACACAGAAATACAGTGATAAGTCTGTGGAGCCTTGCATTTACCAAGTTTGCATCTAAGGAATAAAATCCATTATGCATCTGTCAGAGATAGAGAAACATACGTAAGTGTTTTGTTATTATTAGGCCAAAAGGCTTAATACCTGATTTCATCTGATGCAGTACTGTCATCAGCACTGGCCCAAAATTCATCACAGCTGTCTTGTAGTCCAGAATCTAAAAATATTCCTGTAGATTTCAGCAGCATTCCTGCAATATCACTGTAGCAACAGAAATGGTGGAACTTCAGTCTTATTGAGGCAGCATGGCACCTTAAACTTCTTCCTTCTTAAGGCAAGAGAGCTGTTACCCAGTCCATGTACAGAAACAAGCAGCATCTTGGGCCCACAGAAGCCACCTGCACCTAGTGCATCCTACACCTACAGCCACTGCAATAATCCATACATTCACAAAGACTGCCAGCTGCTTAATGACATCTCAAGAAGCCCCCTGTGGAAACGCCAAACGAGGGCTGACTTGAATACCCCTCTGGTAAAAAACAGTATCATAAGCAGAGGAATTAAATAAAAAACCTACCAAAATAGTTTTCCAGCTTGAGCTTCACCTCCTCTTATATAAGGAGTTATTTCTTTGGTGAAATTCCATTCTTCCTCTAACAGATTTTTTAAACTATGAGATGCTTGAGGTAACTGCTGCAGCATTTGGATCCAGCTTCGCATATAATCAAAGTAAACCTGAACAAGAAAACAGACAATTTAAATAGAAATTATTACACAAGGTGTTAAGGACTAGAACTTCTCAAATCAACAGACAAACTCAGCATTATACAATTTTTAGAAGGTATTTCTACAATAACTTTCATTTGCTCCAACTGAAAATAAGCTTCATTTTTTCACACAAAAAGTGCAATTTATGGCTCAGCAAGTATTAAATTCTATGTCTCCACAATACCTTCCTGAAAATATTGACCATCTTGCTTGCTTGCATTGCATTAGTGAATACCCACAGCAGCCAGAGTTTTTAAAGCTGAACTGCTGAAAAACAGTCTCTAAACATTTCATTACCTGGACCATGTCAAAAGGTATTATCTGAACATATCTTCCTGGATATGGATAAGTGCAGTGAAAAAGGTTTCTGAGATTCTACATTATACTTCGTGTTCCTTTATAGCAAGTGTCACCTTTATCTACTTACTATTGTTTTAAACAAATATAAAAAATCCATGTAAGTTTTTTTTTTTATCCTTTAATATTAAAAGGTTATTAAAAGTTTAGTTCAAACTTACGGAATTTACAGTTCTATATATGAATCATTTTTGGTAAATACAGGCAATATACAAGTATACTGTACCACAGACCAAAACCCAGTATTGCTCAAACAGCACTGGCTTCTGTGTTACCTTTACAAGTCCATTAAAATAATAAAATTGTATCAAAGTAAGGAAAGAGGAAAAAAAAAAAAAAAAAAGGCAACCATCCCTAAAAGGGATAACAGATTCCTATTAGCAGTATTCAGATTAATACACTTATTTGAACTGTCCTTTTTGAAGCTTACCATTAACATTTTATGCAGATCCTCTTCAAAAGAATCAATGTTGCAATCAACCTTTTGCAAATCATCTAACACTTCCCGTAACATGAACTGGTAATATTGCTTCATTAGGAGTCCACCCTTCAGAACTTCTTTACACTCTCTCACTAGCTGCAAGAAAAAAAACCCAAAACTGCCATCAGTCAAGACTTAAATTCACCCCTTTTGTCAGCCCAGTTTGTCTAAATGTGTTAGCTTGCCACTAAATAATTTCTACAGCTTTTTGAAAGTAATACGGCTGCCCTACGCATCTGCAGGAAATATGTCACTAGTTTTCCAGGATTATTTAATTGCACTCACATTATTTGCCACATCAATGTAAACGGAGATGGATGCAGATGTTTCACTTAACCCCACGATGGGCCCAGCTCCCTCAGCCTCTCCTCACAGGAGGGATGTCCCAAGCCCCAGTCACTGTCCTCCACTGCACCCAGGAGCTCCACGTTTCTCTGGTATGAGGAGCTCAGAACTGGACACAGCAGTCCTGATGCACCTCACCAGGGCTTGAGTAGAGGGGCAGGATCACCTCCCTCAACCTGCTGACAATGCTCTGATATGATAATAAAACAGCCTGATTTGGGGATCAATCTAATTGGCTTCTAGCTCTGCAACCCAGCTTGCAGAAGGTTGGATGAGAAAATCTCTAATCCAGACTTCTTTGTGATTCTGTGGCACCCAGTGAACCTGCAGAATTACACAGCCTCCTGAACTCCTCTTTGAGCTTACTCAAGATTTTAGGAGTTATAACTCTTCAGGAAACAATCAGATCTATTTGTGAAACATCCTCCACAGCTCCTTTGCCTCTCCGGAAATATTGTGTGGGACAGGAAGCATTTGCTGAGTGGAATTCATTTTTTCAATGAATTTTTTTCATTTTTTCATTAGTAAGGCAGTATCCACCACCACAACAGTCTGGTACAAGCACATTGTTATCCAGGAGAAAAGTGCAATTTTTACTTAACTTGGAGTGCACAAGGAGCACACAAAATATTACAGGGGAAAAAACAAAAATTACCCCTGTCTCTGAAGGGTACACTGTGCTTAACAACAGAGTATGCTATGACTGTTAATTTGAAATTGCAGGCTTCAATCAATGGGAGAGCAAGGGAGAGCACAGGGGGGAAGGAAGAGAACACAAATTTATTTGGGACCACGAAGTAACAGAGCTATGAATTCTGGATCAGCAAATGAATGGAATGTGAGATCATAATCAGTCCAAGAGCTTATTTAGATGTTTACTCTTAGAGATCATCTGATAAAATCCCAATTTAGTTATGCTTGCCAGGATGCAGGGAGATTGGGTGAATTTAGTAGGTCCTGGACCATACTTTGAAAACTGGTATTGAACTAAACAGCCTTCATTGTACCTGATGGTCTCCAGAAAATAAATCCTTATACAATATTCTCAACCAGTGACAGGACCAACAATCTTGGGTCACTGCCCACAGAAAATAATACAATAGGCTGGGGAAGATTTTATTTTTTTAATTTTGTTTTTCTTCTTAATTAACGTTCACGATGTGACTATTTCATGCTAGCAGATGTCTTACATTCACAAGAGAAAAAAATCAAATAAAAGAAAAATTAAAAAAAAATTTTAAGAAGACCCTTAAAAATACTTATATTGCCTAAGAAGCCCAAACAGAGGGAGATATGCTAGAGAAGATTATATAGCTTATAATGCAAATGGAACCAATACTGTTTACTTTTGTTGGCTAATAATATTTTTAATCACCAGTCTCGATATAGAAGCCTAAATCAGAGAACTATACGTGACCAGTTATTTATTATACAAAAAGCAGATCTCCATATGAAATACAAAAACTATTTACAAAAATTATTACATAATCATACATTGTAATTTCTTACACTAATCCTCTTTAGGCAGACACCGTATCACAATGAAATGAGAAAATATTTCAGACAGGAAATACACATTCAAAAAACCAATTGCAGCAAACCTGTTTAATACTCAAAAGAGATGGCTCCCCAGCAGGTCTTTGTTCCAGCCTCAGCTTGAGACATTCATGGATAACATTGAGCAGGACTCGGCAGAGAACCAAGAATGCAGGCTCAAAAGATGGCAAATCCATGGATTTCAACTCCTCCCATGACACAGCACTGCATTTTTGCTCGCAACAAGGTGGGAAATTTAGTAACTGCACATAATCTGAACACAACATGGGATCTGGAAATTCTGAAAACTGTAACAAAAAATAGGTGTCATGAAAAGGATCCTTAAAAGTCTTTAGGATTTTGGATTTGTTTAAAGCAGCATGCACAGAGTATGTTTCTAAAAGGTCTATTAGCTGGCAAGTTAACCACACAGTTTTCAAGTTTATATCACTGGGGGATTTTTAAAGCTAACTTTTTTTTAAGGATCATCAGTCTCAGAAAAAGCAACTATGGACCCTTGGGAATGAACAAAATCACTTACTTTATGTTTCTGTTATGACATTATCTAGAGAAACAAATGTACACTAAGCTACCTCAGGTACATAACCTCATTCCTTCTCTAAAACACAGTGCATATATTAACATAAAACTCCACATTGTAAATGAAGGCAATTTCCAAAAAATGTCACTAGCTAAAGTAAGCCAAAGTACTGAAAAAGTAAGCTTGGAATTTTGGCAGATTTTAAATTTAAACTGTTTAAAAAAGGAAGATGAGATAAAGACATCAAGCTGGTTTGTTGTTTGGGGGACTTTGGGGGTTTTTTTTGGTTTTTTTAATAATAAACTTACTTTTCATTTAAATTAAGATTTCATTTATATAAAATTACTTTTCTAATTAAAGAAAATAATTGAGGCTCTATGAAATAAACATCCTAGAAATCTAAACTATTTAGCTTGTGATAACATTCTAAGCAAGATTGTACATGCAGGTACTCTGGGGTTTAATTTAGAAAGAAAGTTGGATTGCAGAATATGTGTAGCTCCTAAAGATAGCAACACACTAGCCATCATTTAAGGATAAGATTTGTTTCAGATTATGTTTCTTTTGTTCTTATAGTCGTTTCTCAGCTGCTAACTATGACATCTGAATATCCTTCATTCATAAGTAGACATAATTAGCATTTTCTAGGTTTTTCTTCAGTCAAATTTAAATAACATCATTACAAAAGTGAAAAAATCATTACCAGTAATTAGAGTATGATAATGACAAATGATATAACTACTTCCTAGAAAGTTAAAAAAATCTTTTAAGCTCATGATCTAGCAGAAAATTAAAACACATATTTAAAAATCTATCTTCTTAAACGGAATATTGTCTTCTTTTTACCCTCTTTAAAAGGAACATATAGCACCAGAATAGCATCAGAGCTAAAGATTTTTATACAAGGAGTTTTCATTAACCAACAGATCATGAAAACACTACACTTCCACAGTACAACAAAAAAAATTAAGAAGTACAATCCTCACGGTGATAGTCTGGGGAAATTCAGTTCTTATAAAAATATTAAAGAACTGCTAAAATAACACGGCCAAATT
This sequence comes from Sitta carolinensis, assembly GCA_032173965.1. Classification (NCBI taxonomy): domain Eukaryota; kingdom Metazoa; phylum Chordata; class Aves; order Passeriformes; family Sittidae; genus Sitta; species Sitta carolinensis. Next base: position 13,030,159 of record JAVUNC010000025.1, on the reverse strand, counting down.
GAATACTGAATTTGTAATACCCTCTTCTAGCATCAAGGATAACAGTAAATGACAACAGGGCTTAGTACTAGACCCCTAAACTTCTACTGTTCAATCTGACTAATCTCACCCTTCTGAAGGCCCAACCTGAAATGTTTCAAATACTTCTATAAAAACCTCAAGAAAAACTCTAAGCCATTTATTGAGATCATACAAAAAACCATACTCAAAAGTGCAGCCAGTTGAATAAACAACAAACAGGGTACACAAACTTAAATGAGTTCTATTAAAATAACATCCAAATTCATATGTTAAAGTTAGAAATATTATCCATCTTCATCAGGAATGAAATTGTTTAACTTCTACACAGAATGGACTCTATAATGCCTAGAACCCCATTAAAGTATCAGAGCCTATAGAGGAATCAAACATGTTTTGGAAAATACTAAGACCAGGAACGTGTATAAAGATTTACACATATTTAGGATGAAATGAGCATTAAAATGAATACAGTGGAAGAATACAGACAACACATTTTAGATCTGTTTTAGACACCATTTAACAACAGAAACAAAAGAATGTCCAGAGACTTAGAAATGTAAGTACACACATAAACACAGTGTCAAGTAACAAAAGTAACAGAAACAGTAAAGATTAATAGAATGCTAACAACTCTGTCTGCATACAAATATCAAACTGAACTGCACTAAAAATTAAAAACACTACATTCAAAGTATTGTCAGGTGCAGAGACCAAGCAACTGAAACCCATCTCTTCCACTTTAGTATAAAGTCATCTTTTGCTGCAGTAAGTACCACAATTCTGACAAGGAGCTGTTTACGGCTTTTTCTGAGAACGTCCTTTAAATGTTGGTGCAAAAAAGTTTACAATTTATAACATTCATCTTTACTAAAAACCATTTCTTAAAAGAGAATAATATTCCAAAGAAAAGATAATAATTACTGAAAATGAACATTCAAATTGACACAAGGTTAGAGAAGGGAGAAAAGATCAACCTTACATCTTATACAAGTCATCCAACACTACATTACCAGAAAGTTTAATTCTGTGAAGCTGCAGCAAAAACTCTAGCTACTTTAACATTACATTAACTTCTTTTAAAAACCCTTATGCAGTCAAAACTTTTGAGGTATTTAGCAGTTTAAAATATATATTCAAAGTCCATTTTCAATACCCCCATATTATATCTTGTTTACTTCGGTTTTTTTTTCATTTCTTTCAACCTGTATATTAAGCTGAACTTTCTAAGTGTACAAGGTTTGGGGGTGCTTTTGGTTACTGTAACAAGATACCACAAGTTTTGCTTAGGCACTTGACTCTAATGAACTGTTCAGGCATTTCTAATGCAAATTTTCTAAAACACAAGCTGAAACCAACTAGAGAATAAATAAAAATTCAACTAATAGCTTCCTATCCACAGTAAGAGCTACGCTAGTAACAGTACAAATAAAAACTTTCAAAATCAAATAGCTTTATATTTACAAATTTATTCATCCTTAAAAAAATAACCTCTAAGTGAGATTAACAATTCTTATTCATTCTGCAAACATGACAATCAACATTAAGAGATCTGCAACGTTTTAAGAGTGCATATGGTATCCATATCAGAATGGGCATGCTGGCTAAGAGATGCCTTTGTCCAGAATTCACAGTGCCACTTTACCAAGGAGAGCAAGTAATCCTTACCACCAATTTTCCTAGCATAAACATGCCTACACGTTAGATAATGGCTTATATTAAGAAACAATACTCTGCCTTTAAAGAATTAGTGATGCATCTTATGATATGAAACTACTGTCCTTCACTTTCTGCTTAATTCCTGCATTGGTTTTCTTAACTCACAATCATTCTTAATTAAGAATATAAAATGACCCAGAGAAAAACATTAATTAAGCTAAAAGCCAGCTAAAGAATGCAACGCACTAACATGACTTGTTTTCACAGATTTCAAGGTTGAGTCCATTCATTTATTCCCATCTCTCCTCAAGCATAACGTGCCACCACAGTACTTCATTTATGTAGATGAGAAAAACCAACAAAAAGCTACAGTGACATTTTTATAAAGAATGTCTTGCAAAAAAACATCCAGTCTTGAATCACATCCATAGCTGATTTTTCTCACAATTCAACCATTGGGCCTGATTTTCCACAAAGATATTATCACAAAAATGTCATTTCAATTACAAACAAGAGCAGAGAACTAACTCGGGCTTCACATAAATTCAGTCAACCGACAGATTCATTTCTGTGGAAGGAGAACTAGGCTCCTAATCACAATATACACTGTTTTTCAAAAACCAGCTAAGCAACCAAAGTGCTCCTAAGTTCCCAATTCCTACATTTTCAGTTAGGAACAATACAGCAAGGAGGTACTCCTGTTATCTGTTTACACTAGTAACCTACCTCCAGCTGGTGATCACTCCTTACCAACGCCATACGGGCCCTTTGCAATGATCCATGCATTAGCTTGTGCAGTCTTAAAATTAGTTTCCTCAACCCCATTTGCTTCAGTGCTTTATCAACAAACGGCCTGTAAATAGAGGTCAAACAGTGCTGGCTGCAGCTTCCCTCAGCACTGCATTCTGGAATGACCCAGGAAGCAGAGTCATCCTCAGATTCAAGCCTATCAAGCCTCCTTTGAAAATGGTCCTGAAAGTCAAAATTTGGCTTATTAGTAAAATTGTTCTTGATGGCTTGTCTAAGTTCCTCAACATTCTCCTCAGAGATTTGTTCTTCACCATCACTCTCCTCTGTGCATGTTCCTGATGATTCCTTTACTTCTGTTCCCCTATCAATGTCTTCATCATCTGGATCATTGTCCTTAGACAGTCGAGGAGAAGGAATTTCAAACACTGGCCAGCCAATGTCAGAAAGATTTTTGATGCCCAATACAGTTCCCATAATCCTTAGTTTCTGGTTTAAGTCTTTTGTAATATTTAGCCATAGACAGAGTGCCTGCACCCTGTCTTGGAAGTCCTTTGCAGCATACTTTTCGTAGTCCTTTTGAAGAGCCTGCAGAGATGGATAAAGTGCTTCTATGTACTCCAGCAGCTCCATTATTCGCTTTACCTGCTCAAACGAGACCCGCTGGCGATGAAGGTGTTCATGGTAACTTGAGTAACCCAAAGCACTAGTTCCATGTGTCAATTTGCAAACTCCTTCTCCTGAAGTACCATTGAGACTGGCTCCATTTTTTACAGAGGAGAAGTTCCCATAGTCCACTTTGAAGGTGAGGATTTCATTGATGATATCGGGGATAGCTTGACGGGCTGCATAGAGATAGAGGTCTTGGTCATTAATGCTCCGGCCAGCATGCCAAGCTTGCAGCTCCAGCCAGATCAGTTCATTGGATCGGTTCAACCAGACAGAGGAGGTGTTTTCCTGTCCTCTTTGTTCCCTGTCCTTCTTCTTTGACACTGAGGTAAGTTTTAACAAAAGCCGCAGGGTTTCAAAGAATTTTAACCGGTCTGCCGGGCAATCAGTCCTAGAAGTCTGGCGTGTAGTTCTGGGTATTGGCATGGGCACAGAGACTGGAAGCTTAGCATGGCTACAGCCAAGGCTGAGGTAAGGCTTATTGAGATCAACATCTGGAATTGGTTTTTTTGGCAGAGATCCACCAACTGAGTCTAACATAAATGAGCACTGCACATTTTTCTTGTGATCTCGCTCTGTTGTCCTTAGGGCATCCCTGATCTTTTTCCCTTGCTTATAGCTGTGCTCCTCCACATTCTCAATGGTTTTCCCATTGTCTTTATGCAAGGACTGAGATGGCACACTCATCTTTTCTGTAAGAAAAGCAAAACAGAATATGACTGCAGCAACAAGAGCAAGCATTTTTCAATTCAGTTCCAAATCACTTTTCTTAGGTTGAGCATAAGTATGTTTAATCTCAATAAAACAAAATAGGCATGGATAGAAGTTTTTTAGGAAAAAACCCAAGGCACCACACCTACCTTTCAAAGTGGAGCGGCCAGCAGGCCTGCCAACATTATTTTTCTGATGCTTTGTTGACATACGCTTCATCTGGCGGGGTGTACTGGGGGGAGAAGTGCCATAGAAAGTGTCAGCACTTGCTTCATCTGATAATTCCTCAGGGTCAGATTCAGAGACCTTGGAAGTAGTATCTTCTGATTTGCACTCTTTCCTGCAGAGAACAAGATAAACAATTACATTCAAGATATTTTACTCACGAGATCTGTTTAGAAAGCTAATTCATCCATAAATCCCAACCACAGTCAACCTTCCATATTTTACTGCCACATCCACATATATTTACCCCAGGTTTTTCATATCCAGAAGGATAGGTTTCCAATAAAATAAATTATAGGCAACATACAAAGAGGATGATATCGGCAGTGTCACTAGAAGAACACAATGTAAACATACATATATATGTATCACTTTCTGAAAAAAATTGTAGCAAGCCTAAACTAAAAGGTGCATGAACTAAACAAAGGTTCAAACATACAAACACAATGCAAAGACATTGAATGTAATCAGTAGCAGGGACAACAGCAGAGGACTTCCTTCCATCTTCCACCCCCTAAACTCCTCATACCCCAAAGGCAACTTCTAAAATCACTCTCCCACCCTTTGCAAAACTTTTATCTAGCATAGGAGATCTGAAAGTATTTTTCATCAGATTTTAGTATCAAGAATATTAATATCACAAATAAATACTATCACTCCCAGTGGTGCCATACATGGAATTCTCTTGCTTTAACACATCAGGGAGAAGAACACACACAGTTTTCAGACAAAGAAAACAAACAGTTTGCCTCGATTCCCTCACTTATTTCTGAAGCAGGTGTGCAAATAACTACAGAACTCTCAGTAACTCGACTCTAGTAAAAGACACTGAGGCAAAGAAACAGTCAATCTAAGTCAGTGCAAGATAGCATCAGTATCCCATAACTTCAACTTCACTCGAGTCACAAATTATATTTTACTTGCTACTATTTTAGGGTCAGACAAGGAATGTTACCCATACTCTAGTGAAAAGAGTCTGAGTTACTGCAGCAGGAAATAAGTCGTAATGTTGTCAGCTAGTACTACAGCAGTAAGAAAACAAAAACAAACAAAACACAGATACTGTACTTTTTCTTGGCCTTTAGCTATAAACACAAATAAATACTTTAGTATGCAGAACAGTTATGTCCTCTACAAAGCCACAGAAACATTTAGGGCATGAAATACTCTTTTCACTTTTGTCACTCTACTACTTCAACTTTTAGAAGGCAGCAGGCATGTTCATCAACTTCTGCAAATAAACTTTATTGGTTACCCCACAAAATGACCCAGGTGGCACCTCAGCATCACCTGGAGTCTTAGGAGTGCCCTACAATCTGGTCGTAGTGACAATCACACAAAATCACCAATACTTTTAGTCTGGTTTCCTTGCCTTGGGACATCATGCTGTTACTATGTTCTAGCAATGTGATTTAACCAACAGCCACTGTCCAAACATTAAAAAAAAGTCTTTAAATTGTTCCTACAGATCTTGTGAAAATAGGCAGATGAGTAAGAGAAACGGATCTTGTAAGCACCAAGCTGGGAAAGTGGAATTCAAGTTTACATCTTTTTGGACACCAGAAGAGCTTTATTTCTGAGAACATTTGTGAACAGCCCTACTGCATAAAAACACTTCAGGGAGAGAACACCCCTCTGATCTTGCCAAAGACAAATCAACCACAAGAGACTAAACCACATAAAACAGAAGTCATTAGCTTCAGTGCTTATGGAGCCACTTATTTTTTCAGTGATCTCACTGGCCTGGCAAGGCACAGGGTGGGGTGCTGATGCTCTTGCAGAGGCCAGCAGAACAGATCCTGCAAGCACTCACGTTAGGTCTCCAAGGCAGTTGTAAACTAGGACAAGTTACCTCATCAGGCAAGACCAGAGAAAAAAAACACTGTTTTCCTTCTGTTTATAAGTAAGCAACCTCTTCAAAGAACTTAACAATCAAACCTCTCCACCAAGCCAAATTAAATGATCTTTAAAGAACTTAAGGTTATTTTGATCACTATTGCTAGAGGCATTTGAAAGATCTGTAGATGTGGCCCTTACAGGCCATGGATTACTGGTGGATTTGAATGTGTTACTTTACAGTCAGACTCAGCCTTAGAGGTCTTTTTCAACATAAATGATTCTGTAATTCTACCTTGTTTGTCTCTTCTGATGTCTGATGAGAGGGCATGAGTGCCAGAAGTATCCAAACTACCCTCCAACCTCACACCTATACAGCAGCATCCAGTATAACTTACTTAACATTCAACCATTTTTGTGGGTAATTTAGTAAGATGTTCTTTGATATGGAGCAGACCAGATAACATAAAACATGCAGCACTTGAAATCATATCACAAAACAAGCAGTCCTGCTCTTGTTCATAACAACAGACGCAGCCTTGCTAGCAACTGGTGAAATGATCTAACCAAAGCTGGCTTAGAGAGAAAGGCACAGGTTGCAAAGCAAGTTTTAAATATCCAGCATACTCACTTTAGGGTTTGTGTGCAAAGCCTATACCTCAACTCAGAACTCAAATCAGTGCCAATTAACACATTGATTCTGTTTCACCAGTGCAAGCCTTATGGCACAACAATGCACTAAATATACAGGGTCGGAACTAATGCAGCTACACCAGCTTTGACATGCTAGGATCAATTTTTCTAATCCAGACAACACCAGACATAGAAGATCTTCAGCAGCAACACTCTAGTATTAAAATCAGTTATGATTTTTACAGATTACTGACACAGCATTTGCAATGTTTGTGTGTTATTTACTGTCATGAACTAACCATAGACTAATTAAATCTGCCAATCTATAAAACGCAGTGCTGGCAAGACTGAATCAGATTATAGTGCTGGTTACTAGACAGAATTGTTGGTTCCTAAATACTGTTGCAACCAGGGTTGAGAAACATTAATCAAGGCTAATTTCTTCTTAGCTACCAAGATATGCAAGTTTTCTCCCACACAGTCAGTGAGAACCATCCAAATCTTAATTAGGCTTACACATACAAAGTGAAAGCTAGAAATGTGACAAATGCAGTTACTATTTGCCAATAGCAGCCTAAATCAAATCCCTACAAGAAAAACTAGATGTGCATAATTTTCATATTCTATTTACAGGTTCCCAGCCTCAATTTTAATGAGAAGAATGCTTCTTAGAAATTTACCTTTGGAACATAAGAAATATTGCAGCCAGGATGAAAATCATAAATATTGGGAAAGTTTTAAGAGTTGTATGGTAAAAACAACAACCAAAGCAAAACACCTTGAATGCGCCAAAATAGCCCAACCAAGAATACTTCCAAAAAGTAACTACAGTATGTTACACCATGGTGCATTTCAACCATAATCTGAAAAGACTGAACACATCATTTCTTTAACTTGTACTTCTAGATGACAATGGGATTTTTTTTTAACTAAGTAAAAGGGATGGCAGTGTATCTATAACTCCAGCTCAGTCCTGAAAAGCAAGAAAACTTCTCTAGATTTTCAAAGGCCTGCAAATAAAATCGGGAAGGTGAAGCAAAAATCGAGGTATGACATTTGAAGCAGCAGGACAGAGAGCAAAACATCTGGTAACCACCACACAATCAAAAAGGCCACAACCTTTGGAAAAATACATTCATTTCTCACTAAAAATAAATTAACAAATGAAAAGACCACTGAGGATCACATGGGAAGGTTTCAGTTTATTAGGCTAAAGTCACACTGAGGAATACAATTTTTAAGTAGTACAAGCTTTTGCGCTTTCCTGAAGTGTTATGCAAACCTGCAAAGTTTGTAGCAGCCATTAATGAGAGATCATCCTAAACACTGTGACAGCTATATCAGGGAAACATCTTTCTACTCTTCCCTTTCTATCAGCTACCCTCCTCATAAGCCAGAGTTCAAATACATTAGGCACTTACATAATTAACTCAGGTTCAGCCATTGCTTATCATCCCACATGCAGCTTAAAAGCTTGTTGGGGATCCGAGCAGTAGAGGTCAATGGGGTGGACTACAAGCCCCTGGCAATAATCTGAGGTAGCAGTTAGCACACAGGAGCCAGGCTCATCGCCCACCACGGTGCTTTGGAAGCTGCACACCCCAGACACTGCTGCTGTAAAAGCTTCCTGCAGTTCCAAAGACATCACACCGTGCAGGAATCAGTGAGGCTCTTTCTCAACACTTCTTACACATTTTCACACAAAGAATTGCAGTATCTGTACAGGTCCAGCACCGAATTACCAAGTACCAGCTCTTGACCTTCAGTGGCTTTGTTTTAATAGCAAAGCATCTATTTTGCAAATATATACTCCTTAACTCAGATTTGGCTTGATAATTAATGCAGGAAGACAAAGCAACATTAGTCTGTTCTTAGTAATGCATGTTCCCAACCAGCAAAAGTAGCAGAAAACACAGGCACTACACACTGCCACAAACACATCCTGTTAAAGTTAAGGTAGCTTTCCCTAAAGACAGGGAAAACAGTCTATTTCAAACAATATTCTGACAAGGACTGTCATCACCCAACAGCTGCTGGTAATGCAAAAAGCAAACCAAATTTTTAGGTACCCACGTCTGCACTTGTTAAAACAGTAAAACAATAAAGTATTCAGTCGCTGCTGCTAAACACTACACACACAATACTCTGGAATCAGAAGCTTCGGTTTCTTTGGGGCAGTCCTAGGTTTCAGTTTGCTGCAGAAGAGAATGTAATGGTAGTCCTGGACCAAGAGCACAAGGAAGGAACTTCACTAAACAATCAGTAGCACCTTGGGTAACAAAGACTGAGGATTAGACAACCTAACCAGGAAAGATAAAAAAACCTGAAGTCCTGCTACAGTACAGGACAGCTACCTGGTGCAAAGAGAGAGTGTTACATTCCAACATTAGGAAAGCATCACACACTCCTATATTTTAACCACTTCTTTAAAATTATGTTCCAAGGGAAGCTGTAAGCTTAAATAAATGGACATGGTTCTGAAAGGCTGCTGAACCAAAAGCAGAAGCAACTAAAAATCCAACTATGGATAAGGTATTTTTGAAGATCTGCTACACGTGTGAACACAAAAATGGAAGTGTTTGATGCTACAGCACTTACTATAAACTGCCCTAAGTGCAGAAAAAGGAAGTCTTCAATAGTAGGTAAGGAAAAGATCTTATTGGTTTTTTAATTATATTTTTTATTACAGCACAGCAAGAATTTGCACACAGTATACACAAATAAAGCTGTATTTTTTTATGCTATATGCACCCTGTTTAAGTCTGGCACAGCACTTAAAGGTAGGAAATTTCAAATTATGTTTTAAAGAAGATACAGTACCAGCATAACAATTTCAGTTTTAAGAAATATTCAAACTCAAATTCAATTATACATAGAAACTTTTTTATTTTTTCCCAGAGGAATCAGGGGAAGGCAGGATACATGCTCATTTATCTCTGCAGCCTAGGAATGACCAACCAGCATACTGGAGGGAACGAACTGATACCTGGACAGGAGGAAAGGAGACCAAAGAATTTGCTTATTTTACCATTTACTCCTGACACAACATGCAAAAAAGCACTTGCATCTTTCATCTACTATGTCTACATATGCAAATCTTACAGAATCTAAGTTTGCATTAAAACAGCTTACAGCAGAGACACTTGTAGGAGCACAAAAAAGGATGCAATATTAAAAAAAATGTATCAAGTCTGAAATGTAATGCTATTCACACAACTTTCTACAGTGAAGACCCTCAGAAATCACCAACACTACAGTCACAGGAAGATGACAGACCTGAGACAGTGTACCTTTTGTTTCCCAGGTTGCACATCCAGGCCCCTTTGGCCATCTCTTCTGCACAGAAGGCAACAATCACATGACCAAATCACCAAACTGACAAAACCCACTGGTTTTTTGGTGCAGCATTTACCTGCCAGATCAATACCCACCAGCAAATACCCCACAGCCATGGTACAGCCAAGCTCCTGCCCTATGTCCTTCCTGAACCCCTAAATCCTTCCTGAACCTGGCATTCTGTGGTGGAGAGAGCAGGGTGAAGAAGGCAACCTGCTGAGTGTTCAGTGAAATGGTGCCCTCAGTCACTCACTTCTGGCTGCACATGATGCAATTTTCCAGGACTGTCTGTCCCTTCTGCTTTCCAGACACTTTGCCAGAAGTCACCAGTGCCCAAGATGCACAGGTATAAATTAAAGTACCAACCCTGGTTCTTCACCGGTGCTGCCAAAACAATCCAGCTTAGCTGGAATGCCTTTGTTAGCAAGATTTTTCCAACTTCAGCCACTTTTATTTTGATTAGGCAGCTAAATGTACTCAATGTCATGCTAGCAAGTTTCACATGGCAGACATTCCTAGTTGAGGGAGGGGAAGAGAGGGATGTTAGATGACAACAGGAGTCAGTGCAAAACTAATACAGATTTTTACTTGCAGCAACAATAAAAGCAAAATACTTGGGTACGAAAATGCTTTGGGTAATACTGGTATCACCACTAATAACTGATTGATTACAGAATTCCAGTAGCTTTTTTATAAATTAAGCTATGAACACAGAAATGACAAACACTAAAACTTCATTAGTAAATTTTCAGGAGGTAACAGTAACCTTTGAAAAGCCCCGCTTTGTTCACTGTTTACCCCTAGCTTCTATTTGAAAACGAACCTGCAGCAGGGCTGCACAAATGCAGACACTCAAGGCTGCTATGAAATCTGTGCCACCCACTGCAAACTCCAGGTCTACACTACAACAACCCTGCTAACAGTTAGGAAACTCCACATCAGCTGAGGGAGCAATATAAAGCAAGTATTTCTGCTGCAACACGAACAGTAGTTTGGAGAGAGACTTCACTGTGACAAAATCACCACTATTTCTCCAGAAATCGCTAAGGAAAAAACAAAAGTCATTACTGGGGAAAAGACTAATGTACAGTTTTGAGCTAAACAGTTAAACTGTAATTGATTCTCAGTGACAACTTTTCCTCCTTGGTAACTCTCAATTAAGCTGTTTAATTAGAACAGAAAGACTCAGCAAACGTGAATACACTTCATCTCTACAGTAGACTCTGGAAGCTACCAGAGTCACTTCTGAAAATTACTACTACTTTGGCACTTTTCCCAAAATTCTCCTATATTCCTGGGTAGAAGGTTCTCTATGTGCTTACTACATTTACAACAGAAAGACAAAGTCACAGAAAAATCTAACAAAAGCTATTGGAAGAGTGATAAGGCATCAAAGCACCTTTTGGCTGATTAGAACATCATGGTAAACCTCAAAAAGAAGAAATTGTCAGACATGGATTCAAGAATAAACTAAGCAGAATGTAAAGTAGTATTCATAATATCTTTTTATAGCAATTAATGATAAGCACTACTGAGACATTTAAATGATCTAAGGAAGTAATTTTTCTTCTGCAAGTTCTACCAACTAGAAATAAGTATTAAAAAAAATACAACTCTTATAAAAGTTCTGGCAGTTCTTCATGTTCTCATCTCAGAAAAAGAAATACTCAGAACTTTCTGTTCTTTTTTACTAGCAAATTTGAAAACAGAGAAAGTTTAAATTTTCCATCTTGGATTATTATAAGTTTTCATACAAATTTGAACAATTTGAACCATGATGTAACAGCATTTACAGCAGATCAATCTCTGACCTTGCCCCCAATAGATTATTTGATAAAATGATGCCATATTTTGTTTCAAAAGAAAAAAAAAAAAAAAAAACAAAAAAAAACGCCTATTTAATTCTACCCTTGCTCTATAATGTGCAATAAAGTGTGAAAGTGTTGATGGGTTTGTTAGGTTTCCACATCCATGTTTAAGCCAAGTGAGGCTGCAAAGGGATCAAAGGTTAGAACTGTAGAAACAGGAGCTAAGAGAGCTTCACCTAGTCCAGTTAGTATCCAGCTCTGTTCACTTAACAACTGATGTTAAAATATGAATTGATTCCAGCATGATTCCCATGCTTCTCCACTGGTGCTATTTTTTCAACCCCAGCTACATCCTAGCTCATATTTGGGAATTTGAACTGATTATTTTTTAAGTAAGAATCTCTGAAATATGTTTTCCTCACTAATGATGTTTGAGCTACACAGCACACTATCAATCCAAAGGGTAAGTGCTGCAATTAAGCTCTTGGCACCTGCACAGATCAGATCCCAAGGTCTCAAGCCACACACCAATACAGTAAAATATACTTAATTAAGAACTATTTATGAAAATCTGTACTAACACATCTGCATGTATTTTCTGGAAAACTTAAGCTACACCAAGAAAAGTTACATACTACAGGGGAAAGTGTTAGGTTGCTAGGTTCAACTATAAATATATCATATATAAAAGTGATAAACTGGGAAATGCACAGACCTGTGATAAAAGATAAAGAGAACTGTAACAGCCATTCTTCCCCCACTCTCCCACATACACTCTATTCTTCTGGCAGAAAGTTCCATTCCTAGACAAGAAAAAGCTGACAACTGGTTGTGATCCCAAAGTTTCAGTTCATCATTTAGACAAAGCCTACAAGAACCCTGAAGGTGAAGCATTGAAAACGAAATAGATTTTCAAGGGAAGCTGGAGTCTAAGCACAGCATGCCAGACTTCTTGTCTGTGACATTTGGAAAATCCATGCAATGCAATGGAACTTCAGCACTCTGCACTATTTGGAGCATCCCAAAAGCTCAGTGGTCATGCCCATGGAGAGTTCTACAGTGAGGCCAAGAAGTAATAGAGGCATGAGTAACTGTGGCCTTGTTATCACTTACTGAATGGATGTTCTACAGCCAAGTGGCAAAAACCTTTACTAATACTGCTCCCAGAAAAAGCAACAACAAATAAACCGGCAGCACAAGTAAGCCCGGGACAGAATAAACCAGACATTTACACCACATTAGAAAGCAACACAGTCAGTGCCACTGAATATCAGCAGGACACAGAAGGAACAGAACTGATTTCCTCCTTCTACCCTAAGACTGCAGGAGACATTCATCAGGAAAACAGTTATATCCCACCTTGTTTGGCTCCAGAATAAACCTGATTGAGTTTCATGACAAATTAATGCAACTTTACACACGGGGTTCTTGGACTGGACACAAGTGAACATTTGACATTTCACTAACACTCAAATTCAGATGTTAAACACAAACATTCTCATTTGCCTTTATGTTTGCAGTAAGCCAAGAGAGAGCATGGGACCCTTACCGACTCTAAATAAGCTTCTAAGTTATTTTTTTAAATTCAAAAATTATTTAGTTAATAAATTACAGACTAAATGTAGCAACAGTGCAGTTAACATCTGAGAGAAGAATAAAGCTGAAGAAGTAACAGGTCTGCAAACATAAATGATGTAGACAACAGCAAATCCAACCACGCAACTGAAGAAAGGAGCTGAGATTCCTGTGCTGACAGAGGCGAACACACTATTGACTAGCAGTTGGTACTATGAAGTATTGTCTTCTAAATGTATTTTAGATGCAGTTTAAAAGAATGGTTTGTATATAATTTAAGAAATGTGGTTGCCATGGAGGCCAAATCTTTATAAGCCTCTAAAAATCCCAATTAGCTCCTTGAAGTAAGAATTACTGCATATCCCTTATGCTTTCCTTTAAATTCAGTAGATTTGTTTTCATCACAGCAGTTTGCATTCCACAAAGGTCAATATCACTAGCTTACATAATAGTAAAACCAACCTTGACACAGACAGCACTAATTAACAGACATAAAAACAGCCCAAGCAGCCACACAACACAGACTAATCCTTACTGCTGCAAATGCCAAAGACATCTCAACCAGCACTTCATGTGTGTTTGTGCGTAGGTGGAGCAATCAGTCATTCACTCCAACCTTGCACATGTAAACAAGAAAATGCAATACATGTAGAATAGAGATTACATCTTACCTCATTTAAATGCATGGGGGGGAAAAAAAACACTACGGCAAAGCTCTATATACTTAAATCATTTTTCCCACTGAAGTTATGATCTTAAGTTAATAAAATAAACTCTTTCACTGCTCATACACTATCAGCCATAGCAATAGTTTGGCAAGCAGGAAAATATGTCGAGCACAATTCATGACATAACCTCAGGCTTCCCCCGAACCACAGATGCTGCAGACTGACAGCCCAATTCATTGTCATCCTTGAGACGGCAAATCTGATAGACAGACTACTGAAAAGTTCCCCAGCAAGGAGGAAGCCTCGACATAATTCACAATTCTGTCCCACTTGATTCACAGCCTTGGTCCTTCCTTCACCCCTTGCACTGGACGTATGCCAGGAGAAAAGAAGGCTACCAGCAATCAAGGCACAAGTCAGGATAGCTCTATGGCTCTTCACGCCTCTGCAGTGCCCCCAGACAAAGGACAAAGTCCTAACAAAGGACATGCTTAAGGCCTCGTTTTTCTCTATAGTGCAATTTGTGCCAGAAAATTCTTGGGAAAGCCAAGCCGTTTGACTTGGGAAATTTAAAGCCTATGGGTAATAATCAAGAAGCACCAAACACACCCGTTTTAACAAGCATTCTAAATTATCGAAGTGGAAACACTTTATCTTGAAAACTTTCTACTTGTTTCAAGGATTGATACTTAAAATGTGAATTCCTCACAAAACTTCAGTAGTATCTTTCCACTTACCCATAAACACTGCATGCTATCCAGGGTCAAAGTGCAATTCTATCTCAAAATCAACATCTGCTCCTGGGTTCCCTGAGCATTCTTCAGTTTAGAGCTGCCTTCCCTCTCTCCCCCCACCAAAGTGCGTTTCAAGAAAGAAAGGAAGACCTGGGAAAAACAGTGTGCTTTTGGAGATGGAGTCACAATCAGGTGCTTTTGACTAAGGACTTCGTAATTCAAGAAAAAAGCCACAAATATATTTTATGTTGCCTTCAGTTTACAAAATGTACCATTGCATTTATATTCTAAAAAGAGACAGAATCCTCACACACAGACAAACAGATTTCCCACACGAGGCAGTCTCAAAACAAATCAATAAGCTTTGTTTAATAAACAAATGTAGGCATATTGCTAATTCAGAATGACTGCATACTTCTCCTCCAGAGCTAAAGTTAACTTAAGAGAATGCATTATAGTAATGTACTTCTGCACTAGCCAGAACTCTTTATCATAAGAACACATTCATACTCTACAAACAGGATTAAAAGTGATCGGCCATCAAATGGACTTCAAATGCCTGTGCAAAATAAACTGATTTCAACAAGACTCTGACCTCACAGCCCTAAGAATAAAAACCTAACGATGACTCCAAAATTTAAATCAAAAGTAATCATGTTTGAAAATGCTTCAGATACTTTTACTTGTATTACATTTAAGTAAAAGCAAATGCTGCATAAAGCCAGCAAAGCAGGTGAGAAGTTGGGACAAAAAGTACACACAGAAGTGAATCACAGTGGATGGAGTACATGCACTACCCTACACAAATTAAGGTTACCTAATTGTTTTGAGACATCCCCTTCCCACCCACCAGCTCACTCCAAAATAGCTAATTCAATTTTCATTTGCTGGGTAAAGTTGTCACCACATTATCCACACCCACATCCGACTCATATAAACTGTCCTGTAATAAGCAGAATCCAGCAGAGGTCAGAAATGGCCCTGCACAGGAAATGCCTGGGTGTTTTCCATTCAGGCTCTGAAGATTACTCTTCTATATGAAGACAGCCCAGGTCTAGGGTCATGCTTTTGTACAAACTTTATTTTAAATCATTTTCTGATTAACCTGCAGCATTAGTCTTTGAAGAGTCCTTTGAAAAGGAAATTAGAAGCTTACTAATTCAGTTGTCCTATAGCATTTGCATTTCATAACATTTCTGTTAACTCTTACTAATTTTATGTATCTTCTGATTTTGGCATTCTTGTGACAGAAAAATAAATCACTAATGCACATTAATGAAAACTCAAAGGCATTGTTCAACCCCATAGCCTTGAACCCACACAGGAGCACATCACCACTTCCCCTTTTATTCCACGAGTACAAAACAGCAGCTCGCAATATTCAAGAATTATCTCAGCAACACGACAGCAGATTTTTTGCACAGCACACCTGGAACACAATGCACCTGACTACTGCCTTACAGTACTAACTGATCACACAAGCGTTTTAAAAACGTTTCCTGAATGCCTCCTAGTGAGAACTGAAGTGCATCAACAGGATGTTATTTAAAAATGAGAAATAACTGCCACGGAATTAATAACTTGGACTTATGCAATACTTCTACAGCCAGCTGGAAACACTAAGCCATAAAGTAATTTGCATCCCCATCTCTCAGCAGGGCACAGATGGAGACTTGCAAAAAAGTCAATCTGCAGGTCAGCACATTCAGGAGGTGACAGCAGTTGTAGAAAGCTTTGAGGCATCACAACACTTCTTTGTGAGCCCTTTGTACTTTTTTTTTTAAAAAAAAAAAAAAAAAAAAAAAAAAACTCGATCTTCTTACAACTATCGAATGCATGCGATGTTGCCAGCAGCGATACTCCACGACCCTGCTGTTTCCCCGGCACGCCAAAAAGAAGCCGATTTGAATCCCGGCTGCCATAAACACGAGCCAGCCTTGCAGGAGGGCAGCGCTTTTATCGCTGCGGTTCCCGAGTCAAGGAGCACGGGTCACGCTCCGTCCGCCTGCCGCGGGCTCCAGCTGCCGCTCTGCAGCCCCGACACTGCCGCCCGCACTGCTGCCAGGCTGGGGGCCAAGCAAACGACTCGCTTTTAACTGCAAAGCGCCCACAGAGCACTGCCTTACCCACCGCAGCCACTAGAGATTTCTTATCGAAGCACCCTCTCGCTCCGCGGGCGCTCTGCAGAAGCGCTGGAGCAGCAGCAGCAGCAGGCGCAGGTTCTGCAGCGCGCCGGGCCCGGGCCCGGGGCCGGGCGGCAGAGCGTGCACCCCCGGCGCTCGCAGCCCCCGGCCGGCATCGCCCCCTGCACGGAGCTCCCCGTGAGGCAGCGCCGGTACTGACCTCCCCGGCGGCGACCGCGGCGGCTCCTCCATGGCGGCGGCGGCTGCACAGACCGGCGCGACGGCGTCTCTCATGCATGCACCGGGGCCGGCATGGCGGCAGGAGCCCGGTGCGCGGCGCGGGGGCGCAGCGAGCGGCGGCGGCGGCAGGGCGGCAGCGGGTCGCTAGCCGGCTGCAGGAGCGCGGCCGCGCAGAGCCGCCCGCGCGGCCGCCATCTTGGGAACAGCCTCCGAGGGCAGCGGCGCCGGCAGCATCGCTACGGCGCGCCAGGAGGGACCGGCCGCGCCAGAGGCGCCCGTCCCGCCGCGGCCGGGCCGGGGGCGGCTCCCGCTGTGGGTTCTCCGCTGCGGGCCGCGGGCGGGCGGCGCTTCCCCGCGGCCCCGGGCGGCTCGCCCCGCCGCCGTGCCCCGCCAGGCGCCGCGGGTGTGCCCCGGCGGGCCCGTGATGGCGGCGCGGCCGCCCCTCGGTGCCCCGTGGCGGAGCTGTCCGGCGCTGCCTGCGCGCTGCTGCTTCCCGCAGCGCCGGGGAGAGGAGCGGAGCGGAGCACGGGCGCTGAGGGGAGGATGGATCCCTGAGCTGCGGTGCCCGCTCCCCACAGCCGGGCCGGCCCGAGCCCCAGCGCCGGGGGGTCCCTTCGGGGGCGTGCATGGCACGATAATCTGTGCTTTATACTGCTTGAATCTATGAGCCAGGACTTTTGAAACCCTCCGGCAGCGCCGGTTATCAGCCTTGCACAGAGAACTGGAGCCGCGTTATCCAGTTGGAAATCCAGGGAGGAAAATATGGTTTCCTGAACTGTCGGTTACCTGGAATATCAATATTAACACCCGACAAAGGCGGAAAAGTGCCAGGGTGGTTTAATTGTTGGGGTGGGTGAGAGGGAGCCTCAGCTTCTGGTAACGGGACTGGAAGCACAGCAATAAAGCCTGGCATCAGTAACGTGTGTACAAAGCACATGCACTATTTCTGATGGGTGAAATTCGAGCTTGGACTTGAATCAGTTCTAGATTCTGCATTTATGCACTAGTTCCTTCATTAACCGTACAAGAAATTTGCACCTTTCCAGTCTGAAACCAAAATTCAGTTGTAAAGTCACTGTTCATGAAATAAAGTCCATCTCACTGTCGAAGTTTAGGAAAGCAATTCAACAGTCCCTTTGAAATAAAAGAATTTTTTTAAAGCTGAAATGCAGGATATACTTCTACTATATCATCTTAATACTATCTACTATTTTTCATCTTAATGAATGTATGCTTTAAAATGCATGACCACTTAAAAAACATGCAGGAAACCACTTAGACTGTTTTCCATAGGTCAAGAAAGATACCTGAATCACCATGACCCTGATGATCATGGCATTGAAGCATCAAGACATTCAGCATTTATGTCAAGAATTATTAGTTAAGATACATCATGTAATGGAAAAATGTAGTATTTAGCATGTTAAAGACTTTTGCTCAAGTACTTGAGCCCAAAACCATAAAGCAGTTCCAATAATACACACACCACATTCTCATTAATCTGTCTTGGTGAACAAAACTTAGAAATCATAGCTGAAGGTCAAAAATTCCGAAGTACTAACCTAATAAAAATAAACTAACCTCAATAAAAAGCATACATCTAAGGTAAAGCTGCTTACTCCACAGTATGCATGTGTTTTTAGTATGATCACAAATAACAAAGAGCCAATGTTACAGATTAAATTCAAACATTCTTTTCATTTAGGGATCACTGTCTCCCACCATCTCTGCAGCTTTTTGCAGGCAGAGATTTATTTAGCAATCATGGCAAAATATTTCATCTTTGTTTCTTCTATCAAAAAAATTAATGCAGTGGTCTGTTAGAAGCACAGAGTTTTCATCAACCAAGGGAAAAAAAAAATCTGATACTGCATTTTGCCATAGATGTGATGGAGGTGGAGACATCCCAAGGGCCCTTGGCAAAGGGAGAAAAGGGGACTGACCACTGCTGCTACTTTCTGTAAATATTAACATAGTTTACCAAAGTAAATTTGGGTTCACTGCAGCCTCTCAGACAAAGTGGTCCACAAAATTCTGCCCTGTATGCATCCTCCCCTTTCCCTTTAGGGCAACCCAGCATAAAAATGCATCACATATTTATGGTATATCACAGAAAATAGCCTAGAACTGCAGATAATGGCCAAGAAAAACAAGGCTGTAAATTTGATACAGAGATGCTTCTTTAGCTGCAAATAACCATAGTGAGCAACGTAGCTCCTGGAATCAAGGAGAAGATTGTAAGAGGAGAAGTTTATGAAGTTCTGTAAGAGAACTTGGGAAGAAATTAAGAGAATTTTTGGAGGTGATAGTACAGGAAAAATCAGATGACATAAGAGTTTCAGAGCCTATATAGGGATAATATTTAGCAAAGAAAAAATTTCAATGCAGTACAGAGGTCGTAAAAAATTGATATGCCAAAAAAAACTTATTTTAATTATTTTTTGTTTCTTTTAAGGAATATCATCATATTTCAAAGACTCCCTTACTGCCACTTTCTGAATCTAAACATATCAGTATTTCATAAGTGCATGAAAATTGATAAATTAAATTGTTCACTCTGGTTCTACTACTGGAACAGAAGAAGGCACAAAATAAAAATAAACATCACAGTTAGCAGCATCTGTCTGTAAGAAAATTGAGTTAAAATATTAGTAATGGATTTTATTGTCTGATGTGGCAAAATAAAGACTCCAAAATTCCAGGTTAAAAAAACAAACCAGGGAACGAGTAATTGTCAAAATAGACAAACTTATTTCAGTTTAACTTCTGTTTTCAGATGTTTTAGAATAAATTTTCTTCTTTTTTTTTTTAAGAAAACATCTGGCTTTATAATTTAGCAGATGTTGCAATTGCTTAGGAATTGCTTTTTATTCTAGCAACATGCCTTTTATTACTAGAACTTGCCATAGAAATTTGACATGGCAATAACATCCTAATAACAAAAATAGGTCTTTCAAATAGCATTTTCAAATTTCTAGTGCACCTACCCTTGAAATTTCTGTCTATTCCTGAGGCATATATTCTGTTATTCCTTCCTCCTCAATTCATCACAGGTATCAGACATGATTGTACATGCAGCTGTGCTTTTACCATTTGCCATTTCTCCAGTTATTTTCTATATACAAAAAATCCAAATAAAGACAAAGATTTGGTCCACGTAGGTAAGTAAATATGTTCTAGGAATATATTTGAAATTTTTTTCTCCTGGTACCTGTCACAAGACCAAACTTCCAGACATTTTTTTTTTTTCACGTTATGAATGTTGCACAAAATAAGGCACAACTTGGGTTTGGGGAATTTTTTTTAAGTTAGTAAATAAAATCTAGTAATCCCATTGTTCTCCACTGTGTGAACTTCATAAAAAAAAAAAAATTCTTGACAGAAAAAGTTTTGTACAATTAGTTTTTTCTTCAAGTAAGTTACTTATTTTAATTCTAATAAAAGCTATTTAAAATTAAAAGCAAAGTTAATCGGACATTAGAAAGCAGCCTGCTAGGTTTAGTTAGTCTAGATTTAGTAAAATGTGCTGAAGACAGAATATTCATTTTTTCTTGGTCATAGATTAGAAATGTTCTTCTGCAATGCAAAGAAGAGTAAAATATAAACAATATCTGCATTTAATATCTAGAACACAACGTTAATCTGTAACATTGACCGTTGACTCTTAGTTATTTGTCATCACATTCAAAACACATGCATACTATGGAATAAGCAGCTTTATCTTAGATAATGTATACTTTTTATGGAGATAACAACTAATTGATTAGGTTAGCACTTCAGACACCATTTCTTATGTAGACATCTGGAGACTAGCATCTCCAGAGTCCAAAGAAGATGCCAAGATGTGTTCCTACCTGGACCAATGCAGATTCCTCCATCTACAGCTCCGTTGCTGTCACAGAAGATCAGCTTGGGGGTGGCATTGAAAGAAACAGAACTCAGTTTCCAGTGTTATCCAATCCAAGCTTTGCTGCAATTGATTAGCAGTGTGAAGCTGGCAGAAATTAAGGAGTCCCACTGTATATACCCCTGTTCAATCACCCGTTAGAGCTGTGATTCATTCACTTGGGAAGCTGGCATGCTAGCTGCCAAAGCTTGTTCAGCAGCATGGTTTAACACCCGGGCTGTAATGGGAGCCAGCTAACTTGACGGAGGTGGAATATTTCTGTCTGAGCACTGTCATCTCACAGGCTGCATGTCAGATTGCACAGGGCTCAATACCATTAATTCACCACTATTAAAGGAGTATTTGTTAGTAAGAGTAGCATGAGGTCAGAGACATTCCTGTGATTATTGTTTTATCATTTCAACGGGGCATTATTTTTTTAGGCACTTCCTGTCCTAAAAAGCAACTCTATGTAGCACTGCCTCTGCATAATTAAAATTATAAAAAAAAAAAAAAACATATGAAAGAAGTACAAAATCTAGTTGTATGCTTTTGCTGTGTAAAGTTGGTCTTTGGGCTCAGTGTCTGTAAAGCTGGGCATAGCTAAACCCACTGGCTGCTCTTCAAAGATACCAAGGCACCGGACATAGAAATTATCTGAAACTGAAAATGTTGCTACATGTATAACAGTCTGGCTACAGCAGCTTATATCTTCCCAAGAAGTGATTTTGGATGTGTGAAAATCACCTCCACTGATTTCAGTGCAACTTGACTGTCAACAACAGAGTAAGCTTGCTTAAAGCTAGCTTGGCTCCTGCTAAATCATATTTTAATTCTTTCCCCAGCTGTATAATAGACATACTCAGTGAGCAGCCATTGGGCATTTATAAACAAGACCAAATGCTTGTCTGCATTTGTGTTCACTACATTAATTTCATGTTCAAAGAAGCTCCAGTGAAGAATTGGGGCCAATTCTTTGAAACCATATTTGTAGGCCCAGAGCATAGCCATCTGTCTTCTGTGTATGGCTGACAGTGGAATTCAATGCAGGGTTGCACACAACTCTTTCAACATGTTTTCAAGCATCTTGCTAGTTAGGCTAGTTGCTTATACCAAAATGTATAAAGTGATGCTTCTTATTTCCATCATCCCAGAAAGCACAAAAAAAATGTTCCAGACTATATCTTTTAAAATATCTGGTGGTGCAGCTGAGATTCTTTCTCTGTCTGCCTTACAGCAGCTGCATTATCCCAGCAGAAAACAGCTGTGAGATTTGTATCAAACTTCCATGTCTCGGGAGACAGGAGCTGTCCATGTCTCCTCCTTCCAACAGCTCTTTTTGTAAGTGAGAGTAACCACAGAAAAGCAGTGTAGCTGGCATTTCCCTTTACCCCAGCAGGTCCTGGCAATTGTGTCAGCTGGATGGAGTTATAAGCAGACATGAGAAAATTTTAATCTTCATTAAATGTTAATCCCTGCAAACACTTATATACACATCAGTTCACTTATATAATGGGCATACTGAAATCAGTGGGACAACCCTGGGAGAACAGTTACTCATACATATAAATGTTTATAAGATTCATTTCCTCCTTTTACTCTGAATCATCTGGAATAATATTGTCCCCACAACTTCACAAGGTGAGTTTTGTGGTGTAATCCCGTTGATGGCTCAGTTCTAGTGAGCATCAATAGGAATTAAAATACTCTCCATTTGTTGCAAAGCCCTCCTAACTAGAGCATAGTAAAATAGTAATTTACTTATTCTACAACTCCCAGTTGTGTCCCATTCTTCAGTGCCTCAGGTTCTACTTTTTAATTTCCATCCATTTCATTACTTCAAAAATGCTACCATTATTTCTAGAACTGATTTGCATTTCCTCTTCCTCACAGGAATTGATGCTTATTTTAAGGCACATCCATGCTAGGAGACATAGCACGCAGCACTTGAAATAACTGTGGAATGATGTGAGCTAATATGCTGTCCTGGCACAGCAGTCTTTCCAGCTACAGCCAGCTGAGGAATCTGGATTATGACCTTTGTGAGCTGAGATCCATGTGACATTTTCTGCTG
Organism: Sitta carolinensis; assembly: GCA_032173965.1. Lineage (NCBI taxonomy): Eukaryota > Metazoa > Chordata > Aves > Passeriformes > Sittidae > Sitta > Sitta carolinensis. The sequence continues at coordinate 13,007,217 of JAVUNC010000025.1, read as the reverse complement.
GGCTGTTTGTTTAAAAGATGGTTTCTATCAACATCTTTGGGTGGATTTCACTATGACCGTCAGGATACAATGGGCATTGATAAATTTTAGGACTAGCTATTTTAATTCTAAATTTCAAAATTGTACAAATACAGTTAATAGTTACCTGGATTTCAAAATTCAAGAACAACATTTCAAACTTTTCATTGTTCAAACTTTTGCATTGAAATTTGTATTTGTATATTTTTAAAACACCTCCAAATGACAGCTTCATTCTGGGCTATTCATCACAAAAGAGATAGGGACATGCAGGAATGAGTCCAGCAAAGACATGAAGATAGTGAAGGGTGTGGAGCATCTGAGATCTGAGGAGAGGAGCAGGAAATGTTCAGCCTGGAGGAGAGAAGGCTCAGGAAGGATCTTACCAATGTGTATAAATACTTGATGGGGCAGAGTAAAGAAGACAGAGCCAGGCTCTTCCTAGTGGTAGCCTGTGAAAGGACTAGAAGCAGTGGATAAACCATGAAAAACTCTATTTAAACTTGAGAGAAACCTTCTTTATCATGAGAATGGTCAAACAATGGCATGGGCTGCTCAGAGAGGTTGTGGAATCACCATCCTTAGAGAGAGATATTCCAAGCCTGACTTGTTGTGGCCCTGAGGAACCTGTTCCTGCTCACCTTGCTTTCAGCAGAGGGTTGAGATGAGGTGATCTCCAGGGGAACCTGTCCACCTCAGCCATTCTGTGGCTCATCTCATAAACACTTTTTAATTACAAGCAATCTCTTAAACAGAAAGTTCCCTAGGAAACACAACTATTTAAAAGCACACAGAACCAAAAACTTCTGGTACTATTTATAATTTTGCTGCATATTGTGGTGATTTTAAATAAATTAATTGTAATAAAGAATGATTGCCAGTAAGAATTAAATTATTCTAAAATATAATATTCACAATGCTGTTAAGTTGCCGTTTCTGCCTACTAAATTGTAACCTTCTGTAAGAAGAAGGTGCACAATACCAAATATGTGGGTATAATCACAGCTTTATGAGCACCTTCCTTTCCAAAGTTGTGCCATTTCCTACTAATGAGGTTTTACAGCAAGACCAACGGTACTACCTTTTTTTAAAATATATTTTATACTTGAACCACAGGGATTGTTTTAAGAAACTTCTAAAAAGCAATTAATATTAACCATGCCTTTGTATTTTAAGTGATACAGATTCCTGATATCCAAATTGCATAAATTACACAACTTTGCATTTTACACATCAAATAAACCAAGCCTGTCATAATTTGGATGTGGTCAGCTTTACTGCTCTGCAAAGAGTGAATGTGGCTCCCGTAATCATTTGTACAAAGGCAGATTCTGAAAATCTTAGACTCCTCTGATTTCAGCAGTTGTTTTTTCTCAGTGAGGTTTGCACAACCAAAAGGTGAATGGCTCTGTGCTATTCCCTATTCATGGCACTGTAGCTCAGCTGAGCTTTCTGATATATTTTAATTATCACACTACCTGTATTTGAAAATCACCTGTAAGCATGTTCAGTGTGGCAGGTACATGAGATCTATTTATATCACCATTATTTTTCAGTTACATTTTGTGCTGTTTATTGCAGCTATCCCAGATCTTGCTGTATCCACAACAGCCTGCCAACCACTGTGTTGAGTAAGAGGATTTAACTGTGAATGGATCTCTCTCCTGAAGTAACTAGCTCAGATGGACTTCAGAAAGTGATGTTTTGCCTGCCTCATCACTTGTCTAAAAAGGATAAGGGCAGAGCTATCAAAATTACCCTGATGTAATGCAGTGAGTATGAGTGTCCTAGAAAGTCACAAGCTGTAGGTGTCACGTCATCACAGAGTCCTGTTTCCTGTGAACTGACAAATGATCTTTATTCGAATTTAAAATATTTTTTCCTGAGAAAGCAGTAACAAGCAGCCTATTAAATGTACCATTGAATGTCTTTCCTACTTGATCATCACCATTTTGGTAACTAAAAGCGAACTGACAAGTTTTCTCCACATTATACAATTTGCAATTTTTAGCAGAAACCAAAGGTGACTCTGATTGCCAGCTTTCCATTCATGGAGCTTTGTATTTATGCATAAATAAGAAAGTTCAGTATAAAAGGTTTGTGCTCATATTGGCTGTCAGAGTCCTAGAACCCGATTATGAAAATGTGGCTGTGGGCATATAAAAATAATAAGAAAGTTACTATTTAAATGTACAGTTTGTATACTCAGAGCCGTAAAGAATCAGTCATCTTACCTACAAGATGTTTACAAAGCAAGTCTGCTAGGTTTTCTAACAGCATCTTTGTAACATATTTCATCTTTTTTAAAATTTTATTTTAATTTTATTTCTTTTCATTTTAATTTAGAAATGTAATATGTCAGTTGCAGAATATGGAGGCATGTTTAAGAAATATATAATAAATAAAATTACAGCCATGACAGGACACATCTAAGTGTGATATTTAGTGGTAGGTTCTGTTAGTAATCATAGTTATAACCAGCAGACATAAAAAGAACAGCAGAAACAGAATATTGTAGGTGCTGCCATTTTGGTGTAACTTCAACCTATTCTTGACTTGGGTTAAGCATTCATTTAACAATAGTTGCTTGCACTAAATTTAAATTATTTTTTTCAAAGTAAGAAGTCTGCTTTAAAAATAGCTGATTGATGTTTAGATTATGTAATTTATTATTATGCCTTTATGAGCCATGCTTCTCATCTCTGCATATTGCTGGATTTTTTTTTTTCAGCTTCTACATGCTTGGATTACATGGCACTTTGTTCCAAAGCATTCTCCTTGAGAGTGATCTTTATTTCTGTGCAATCTGACAAGCTAAAAAAAAGTTTTCTTGGTGTATTTATAGTGGGGCAAACTGGCAGAGCTACAAATACAACTCCAGCATTGCTTATGAGCATAATTGAATCTCTTCCCATTGCAACACAAAACTATAATAATGTGTGCATTTTTTACCAGTATAACTACATCAATAATAGGGCTGCTACTGCCATACAATATAGACAGCCATCATTAGCTTACTGTAAAAGTGCCATTTATTGTGCTTACAAGAAGGAAAAAAGTTTATTCTTGTCAATAAACAAAGTCCCAGTTTCAGTGCCAGAAAGATGCATTTTTTAAATTTTTTTTTGCCAAGGGCAAGGGACTCTCTGAGGAGCAGGCTGCATGGTTGAGCTGTTGAATGCTTGTCCAGCTGCACTCTTCCCATCAGCCAGACATATTATCAGACCAGTACCCAGATTCTTTAGCTATAAAAAAAAGCATGCATGTACTTTTTAGTGCTGCTAGCAACCCTTGATGTTCAAAGTTCATATTTCCTTAAAGTGCTAGATTATAAATTTTTCCAACCCCCTAGGCTCCATCCATAAAATATAATTAATACTAACAATATCAGTCTAATTCAAGGTCTTTAAACCAAGCTGGTCTGGGTTTTATTTTCAGTGTAAAATGGAAAGGCACAGAGGTAAATGCAATGTTTAGTATCCATGAACACCTTTGCAAGGGTAGGTAGGTGTAGTCTGGTGATGGGTCTGGTGATGCCGACGTGATGCACACAAAAACTGGTATCCTTTTTTATTGAGAAACAAGGTGAGTTTGTTTTGAAAACAGAGGGTACCTAGCCCATGGTTCTTGCCAGCTTGTTTCTCCTATCTAATTGAGGAGAAAGAATATTGGCAAAATGAGGTATTCTACCCAAGACTATCAGCTGGTCTTGGATTTTTGTGGAGAGATAGTCCAGCAAAGAACTGGGGTCTCCTAAAAAGATTCTCAAATTCTCTACTTCTGGGGAGAGAGAGAGAGACCTTCCATAGCACTGAGTCTGTAATCTCGGAAAGACTCTGGGAGGCTCTGTGCGATGCTCTGCATACATCATTCGATCAGGGTGATTTAAGCCCAGCCACAAATTATTGGAGTCAGATCGTTCTAAACGAGGAATCGTGTCTTTTATTACTCGCCGCAGCGACAGGTAGGTATGCATTTAACCTGCATTTGGTAGGGCTAAAGCTTAAACAGAACGTCTGCACAATGAAAGAGCTGCGAATTCAGCAGTGACTGGGTAAGAAACCCATGCCCCTGGTTTGACAGGAGGGTGAGGCTGCAGCAGGAGCCCGGCTGCCGTGCTCCGGTGTCGGGCTCGGAGCGGGGGAGCCGCGGGAGCGCTGCCCGGGCAGGAGCGGGGATCCGCGGGCAGGAGCGGGGGATCCCCGGGCAGGAGCGGGGATCCTCGGGCAGGAGCGGGGATCCCGGGCAGGAGCGGGGATCCTCGGGCAGGAGCGGGGATCCTCGGGCAGGAGCGGGGATCCCGGGCAGAAGCGGGGGATCCGCGGGCAGGAGCGGGGGATCCCGGGCAGGAGCGGGGATCCCGGGCAGGAGCGGGGGATCCCCGGGCAGGAGCGGGGATCCCGGGCAGGAGCGGGGATCCCGGGCAGGAGCGGGGATCCGCGGGCAGGAGCGGGGGATCTCGCGGGCAGGAGCGGGGGATCCGCGGGCAGGAGCGGGGATCCCGGGCAGGAGCGGGGATCCTCGGGCAGGAAGCGGGGGATCCCCGGGCAGGAGCGGGGATCCGCGGGCAGGAGCGGGGATCCTCGGGCAGGAGCGGGGGATCCGCGGGCAGGAGCGGGGATCCCCGGGCAGGAGCGGGGGATCCGCGGGCAGGAGCGGGGGATCCGCGGGCAGGAGCGGGGGATCCCCGGGCAGGAGCGGGGATCCTCGGGCAGGAGCGGGGATCCGCGGGCAGGAGCGGGGATCCTCGGGCAGGAGCGGGGATCCCCGGGCAGGAGCGGGGATCCGCGGGCAGGAGCGGGGATCCTCGGGCAGGAGCGGGGATCCTCGGGCAGAAGCGGGGGATCCCCGGGCAGGAGCGGGGGATCCCGGGCAGGAGCGGGGATCCTCGGGCAGGAGCGCTCCGTGCCCACCGCGGCTGCCGGGGCCGGGCAGGGTCACCGCACCCTGCCAGGGCAGGCACGGTGTGACAGCTCTGCCTCTGGCTGCACATCAGCACTCAGCTGGTTCTGTGACACACAGAGGGAACACAGCAACACACACAGCAGGGGTTCAGGCAGAGAAGAAGAAAAGAACTCTCCAGTTTATTGCTGACCTCGTATCTATAAGTTTCTGGACAGTGAGCAGAGATTGGACAGAGAGGTTCCCACCTCTCCATCTCCACTGGGCACTGGAGAGTCCATCAGGTGAAATCTTTTCACAAAGGAATGCAAACATGATCCTTGTTTATCTTACGATTCATGAGAACTGACTCCATTATACCAAAACCAATCAGAAGGCTGATTTTCAGAGACAAAACTCAGCCGCAAGAAGGAAGCCCAGGGACTCTGGTTCTTTCGTCCCGGCTGTCTCGTACGCTTGGAGGAGCATTCAAGTTACACCTGTTTAGGGAAGGTGTGACCTCTGACTTGGGCTGTCGAGCTGGCTCAACAAGCAGGGACGGGTCAGGGTGATGCAAGCCCTGCCCTTGCCCTTCCCTCTCAGATTATTTGTTTCCTCAAAGGTATCAAGCAAACTCTGAAGCTTTTAAGCAGGAGGGAGGGTTAAAGAAACACGCAACCATCATTGAGAGCTGCGGGCAGAATAACCTGGCATTGTTTTTACAGAAATGCGTTTAGTCAATTTATTAAGGCAAAAGGATGCCCCTGTAAAGCAGGATATGTAGCTCACAAGAACAAGCAGAAATTAGAACAGGTATTCGATGAACTGGAGAAATAATAGATATTATGGTGCTAGGACAAATTTGTTAATTTTCAGCAAAGACCAGTTTACAGTAGAAAGGGAGTCTGGAAGTGTTTTATAGAAGATACTTGCATTGTTGAAAAGGCCAGTATATTCCCCATGTATGAATTTGGTTTTGAGGTATTTCCAGGGAAAATACAATAGTGAATGAAGGGTGCTTTGTCCACAAAAATAAATTTGCAAGGGCTCTTAGACATGAGAGAGTCACCAGCTCTTGTGACACTGATTGCTTAAAAATGGGTCATTTCAGGGGAATGACAAGAAATGACAAGACAATAAACCATTCTTGCAGGAAGTCTCAGGCAGTAGCAACATTGGCCAAGTTTAAAATTTGCTGGGGAATAGAAGCTGAGGAGGTACTGAAATATACTGGGCTTAAGGTTACAACTGAACAAGCAATACATTATTTTCATTTCACTGCACAAAGTTAGACCCATGTTCTGCTTATGAGCTGCTTTTAAAATTGCAAGACAACAAAAAACCTCCCAAATGCGTCACAAATTGGAATTACTCGTACAAAACATTCATCAGACAAGTTCATGCTAATGCCTGTTGTAAGAATTGCTCAGAGTGTTTGACATTTGTGCCACGGTGTTTGTGTGCTGCTGACATTCACGATGTGTTCCTGCTCTCTGAGCAAGAGCCTGGCTCAGAGGTTGCTGCACAGGGGTTGTTTGCTGTGTTCCCCTCACAGCAAATTTGGGAAGGCAAAGGAAGGTGGGAGATGAATGGGCCCCTGCTACTCTGTTGACATTTCCATTTTTGATTAGAGATTTCAGCTACTGCTACAACAGACACTTAGGCAGATAAGTGAAGAAATTCTCTTGCCTCAGAGCACTGGGAATATCTTTGTTTAAGTCACAGCTCCGGGAATTAGAGGTAAATACAAACTCAGATTAAATTATTGTCTTCAGTTTTGTAGAATAGTTCCTGAAGACATGATGCAGAAATATTCTGAAGTTTCAGTAAGCAAAACAGAGTGAAAATAAAAAAGGATTTACATATACTTAGGCCAGCCTTTTCATTTTGGAGACCTGAATCATGACTTCTGAATGCCTGGATTAGCAATTCTGTATTTAGCAGTGACCAAAATATTCAAAAATAGCTTCTTACTATTTGTGCAGTCTATATTTATGCTTGGTAAAAGCCATTTAAGCTGCTAAAAAAAGAAACACAGACCTTGGTAGTTAGCAGGGCATGTCCACAAAAATCAATATGCAACATTGCCACTTGGATCTGAAGTTCTCTTCTGTTGCCTCTCAGCAGCAGCAGAGACTGACAGGAGCCACTCTGAGACCCTCCTCTTCTTCTTCTGTCACTTATCCTTTAAGTGTGATGCATAAAGCAATAGTATTCAAACTGATTGCACTTCCAAAGGGGCAAGATCACTAGGCAAAAACTTTATTTCTTTTTGAAGTGGAAACAACCTGTGATCTCAGCAGCCATGTATTTGGGAAACTGTAGAATGTGTTCCTGATTGAGAATAGACCAGACAAGCCTTAACCAATTACCTGCCCTTTCTGCCTTTTCTGCCCAGGTCTGATTTATTTGTTGATTTTATCCAGTCACATATATCTTATCTTTTAGACAGTTCATCTTCTGGGACAGAGACCACCATTTACTTTTTTTTTTTTTTTTTTTTTTTTTTTTTTTTTTTTTTTTTTTTTAACAGCAATGCTGGATAATCTGACTGAAGTTTTTCACTTGCTATACTGTATATAAATAATAATTTTGGCCAATTCCTAGTCTCACCTAGGTCCTTTTGGGCTATTGTAGCCCAAAGCCATAATAAGCAAATGAAGCAATTTGGTCAGGCTTCTATCTGGAAGAAATCCTCATTCCAGAATACAGACTTTTAAATCTGCCATCTGGAATGATACAGGTAAGTTTTCTTATCATCCATATGTGACTCCTGACACATTTATGTACTTTAGATGTAAATTAACACTATTATGTTAAAAATGTGCCCCTCCTTTTCTGTTTTGTCAGCATCTATACCACAGAAACTCCTTACAACTCCTCCAGCACAAATCCCAAATATGTGTACTTCTTTCTCCAAGATAAAACTGTGCAATATTGCAATACTCTGGGCTGTAAACAAGCCTGTGCCCAAGCTGTTGCCTCAGAGATACTGTGATGGAAATTTCTCCATGTCTCATTTTCATTTTATTGTCTAAAATTCCTGTGTGTGCTTCCTTTCTAAAACTTCCAACATCCTGTTTCTGTGGTGCAAAACTCATATGTTATTAGCTATTTATTGCTATCTCTACATTTCTTATCTGTACATATCCATATGAATATGTTATCTATACTTTAGTAGGATGTGTTTGTAAAATAAATACACTGGCATGTGCACCTCTGGTAATAAATCTAAAGATGAAGAGATTTAAAACTATGCCCAAGGTGGTTTGGATTACTGTATTTGCCAAAAGTAGCTGGCTGTGTTGTGATATTTTAATAGCTCCTGCATGGCAGATTCTTGCACATTATTCTGGAGACCTTAATTTTTTTTAGGTATACATAGGAACAACATAGAGACATCCCTGATTTTTATCTCTCTAGTGTCCTCCAGGAATAAGCTACCATTATTCTAGTTTATGTGGGAGAAATTATCTTAGAATCATTCCATATTACACTATTACTGTATCACAGAGAGATTAAGACACATTGATTTATCCTGCTAGTGTTAGAAACTACAATTATGTGTAAAATGAAAAATTATGCAGCATGAACTATGCAATGACTATGCAATGTGACCTGCCAGAGGAGTCCTGCATCAGTTCCTCCAAAGATCCTCTGTGTCCTGAGAAGCTGCACTTCCTTCCCACTTTCCCCCTTCTCTCAGACTCAGCAAGCTGTGCCATCAACAAGACCCTGAAAAGCAAACAGGCCTGAGCCCTGCAAGAAATCAAAGGGGTTTCTGCCCTTCTCTGGGTTCTGTCTCTGTAGAATTGAAATCATGCCCCTCAGTCAACACACACACCAGCTACCTGGGTAACCATGTGTGATGTCCCACCCTTTCAAGACTACCTAAAAAATACAAGATTTTTTCAGTTGAGTTCCTTCAGCCTGATGCTGATATATATATACATATACATCCACACATATATATGTTTTTAGCTATGTAGAAACTGCAAACTAGATATAAAGAAATACTTGGTTGTACTTTGTTTTGATATTTGCATATTCAGTAGTTCTGTCACGTTAAATAAAGACAAAAACCATTTATTAATGGTAACAGCTATTACACTGCTCAGTTGCCTAATGAAATGCTTGAGTGAAATGCAAATCTCACATGTTCATCCAGAGGATTTAAGAAATGTGATTATATTAACACACAGCCCTGTTTGTCAGTCCATCTTCCTGTGCCCAGCAGAAAAAGTCACAGTGAACACAGTGAAAAGAACACAGTGAAGCATGGAAAAAATATGTAGAAAGTCCTTGCTAGTGTTACATTTGTGCATCTGTAGGGACAAGCGTGACAATTAGTCAAAAGCCCTGAACACTCAATTTCTCCTTTGAGGGAAACTGCGTTCAGTTTTTTCTCTACAAAGACGCCTCTGAACTTGGATTCTTTCGTATGACACTGAATGCCAGCTTGTTCCTTGAAAAGGAGGAGATTTAAAAGACCAGAAAACTAGAAAGACTTCTGGATAGACAAGCAGTTAGAACAAAAGGAAGTTTGCATTATATATAAAGGCAGAACTTCTTACTCCATTTAAGAATGTGCATGAGATAATTTTACTTCTGTTAAATAATTTCATTTGTAATGCCCTTCTTTTGTCCTAAAGACTCCTCTCATGTAAAACTAAATAGGTATTAGAATGGCAGGACGGGCTCTCATCAAAATTGTATGACTCATCTTTTTCTTCTTTTTCATCTGCACTAACATATGACCCAAAGAAACTGGCTGAAAGTGAAGAAGCCTTCTCTGTCATTCTTTGTATTTGTGAAGTGTTTGCAAACTTGTTTGTAAATGTTTTGGGTTTACTGTCTGTGTTGGACCCCTCAGTTCTCTGTCCCTTTTTTCTTTACTTCTTATCCCTGGCAGAGGAGCAGCCCGAGGCAGAGCTGGCTGCAGCAGCTCAGGCTGAGTGCAAAGCCCTCTCTTGCTCATCAGTGAAAGGGATAGATGGTCCCATTGGCTCAGCTCACTCACCAATCCTCCTGCTCACAGCAGCCTGTCAGGCTCCAGGAGCTGCAGTTCTGACTCAAGCCAGGAGAAGCTGCACCTTTTCCCTATGTCCATGTAAATGCACTACATGGTGAGCCCAAGTAATTTTCCTTACTTGTCTATCACAAGACAAGTAAAGGCCAGGCTAGCTGTATGTTTGCTCATCACTCCCTAAGGAATGATTTGCTGCCTGACTGTTTTATGGGCAGAGGGAGGCAGCTGGGGCACCCCAGAGACAGAGACAAGCCCGGGTGAGCCATGCTGGGGCAGGAGCCAAGGCACCAGCAGCAGGAGGACACGGAAGAAAAGCCCATTCACAAAAGGAGACTGTGCCTTCCCACGCTGGGCTGCAGCTGGGGGCTCGGGCAGACAGCAGTGACTCACTGAGGTGACTCAGAGGTGACCCGTGCTGGAGCTGACAGTATCTGCCCTCTGACCAGGGCTGTTACGGATGCCCAGCTGAGAGGAACTGCTGCTGTGGGGAATTCCTCAGTACCGATGGGAGCTGTGGGGCTGTCTTTGGGGGGAGGGAGACTTCACCTGCCTTCCCCCTTGGCTCACACCGCCCTGCTGCCTGCTGAGAGCAGCACTGGCCCCGACTCTGCCCGGTTAAGCCATCCACGTGGCCTGAGCCCCCAGGATCTGTGTGGGCACAGCACTCACTGAGCCACTGCTGATAAGCAGAGAGGGATGTGGGATCTCACACCAGCCCGAGAGAAAGCAAGCAGCCATGTGGGCAGCAGTCACATCTCTGGCCATCAGAGGCTGGCCTCAGCCCTATCAGCCTGGTAGCCACTCAGCAGCACTGACTGTATGGATGTACCACAGGTCCCACCGCTCTCTCCTCTGCTGCCTTAGTCGTGCCAGTGTGCTCTGTAAAGGAGAGTCAGGTGAACTCTTCCCGTGAGCTGGATGACAAGATTATCATCCCAGCTGTTGGCAGCTGCCTGACCATCCAGTGATTTTCCTGCCCGGCTCTTCTCTTCCATTACATTGTACGAACAAGAAAACAAACCAGCCCGTTAATGGCAGAATGTGGAGGGATGGGTTAATTGTGTGAATAATCTGAGGTGTGATCTGGTCTCAGGGACAGCTGAAACATTTTATCTGGCTGCGATCTAAATGGGGTTTCATTTGGCAGCAGCTGCAATGGCTTGGACAGTTCTCATTTCCCAGCTGTGCCCTGCACTGTAGGGATTGCTGCAGGAGAATCTATCCTAGCATCACTCACAGGTTGTTTGCCTGAGTGCAAGGCAGGCAGCTCGGGCTGAGCCCCAGCACATGGGGGCTTGTAAAATCAGCCAAGCATCTCTGCCCAGAGGCTGGCATGCAGGGCTCAGATGATGTGCTCTTTCAGGAGGATGACCCCTCAGAGCACATTGCTGAAAGCAAAAGGTCCAATGCTGGCAATAGCATCTTAAAGTACCAAAGCTGTTTGTATTGTGAAGGTTAAGCCATCCTGTTGGCACTTTAAATACCAGATTATCTGAATTTTCCATGTACTTGCAAAAGGAATATTTTACTAATTAATCAAAGTAGTTTTACAAATTCAAAATATATTTTGATTATTTTTTGTTTATATAATGGGTCTTTATGTTTGCCCTCATATGTCCCTGAAAATTTCACATTTGCATACATTGGACATATAAGAAAAGCTGCAGCAGACCATTATCCTGATTTTATTTTCTAATAGAATTTTCTCTAAATACAGAAATTATTTAAGTTCTTACTACACTGAGATAAGCTTGATGTAAGTAGCTGTAATATTGTACAGTAATAGGCACCTCAGTCAATTTTTCTAGGATCCAGAGGACATTGACATCATCAAAAAATTCAGTCTAATTGCTTATTCTCATCCATAGGATAACAAAAACAAATCCCAAGGAAAGAAGAAAAAAATAAGAGAGAAACAAAATTATATTTTTACTTCCCCTAAGATATAGCTCCCAGCCTAGCCTAAAACACCCCTGATAATATTCTAGACCTTTGAGCTTCACAGATCAGGAAAACTTGAACAGGTGCAAAATAAAGTTTTATGACCAGAAAAGGAGAACTCACTTTCTACTAAAAACACAGAGGTTCTTTTATTTTTAAGCTAAGCTCAGTTCTACAGTGATCTGGATGCAATCATAGAGGCTAGGTACTTAAAATACCTGCTGCTCCACATACTCAGTAGCAACATGCCTTGAGGCTCACCAGTAACTCATGTTACCAGAAGTCTCAGCAGGCAGACAATACTCTTCATTTCTAAAGCTGTGAACAAGCAAAACCTCACAAATCACAACTCAAGGAAGCAGATAAGCACGTGTTGACACCCCAGCTTTACTCACACTACTCAATGAGCACTGCTTTATGCAGAGTGGGCCATCTGCAGGGGTTCAGGGTGCAGCACTTGGGTGCCACCCCAAGGCGTGTCTGGAGCAGGGGCACCTGCAGAGCACAGCAGAGTCCCTGCTCCTCTGCAGGCTCCTCTGCAGAGCTCCTCTGCAGGCTTCCACCAGAGATGGAGAGGGAGGTGGGATGGCACTGGGACAGGTGCTCTGTGAGGAAGATGCACCGAGCTCTGCAAAGAGTGCAAGTGGCCAAGGCACTTGTTCCCTAAACTTGATCAAGATTTTTTTATCCTTTCCACTCCATTTTACCTCCAAGGCCCTTCCTCCTGCCATGCTGAGCTGTTGGGCACCAAGCCCCGGGTCCCAATCACTGCCAGGAGAACACATAGAAATACTGATCAGGATGATAGTCACTATTAATAACAAACAGTTCTTTCAGATCTTGTCCAACAAAAGGAAAAAAGAGCTAGCAAAGCAATCAAAAACCCCAGGCAAAGACCTAAAGAAAGCAAACCACAAAAGCTTAAAAAAACTTTTCTACTTACTGCATATATAATGGCCCGTTCCATAGTTGTGATGTGCCGAACATATAACAGGGTCCAGTGGCTTGGGTGGAGTGGCAGTGGTTAAAAAACAAACTGCAGAAGCAGCAGAAACAGATTTAAAGGTCACCAAGCTCATTCACTTTGGAAAACAAGTGAACACTGCGATACTGTGAACAACACTGTGCCTACTGTCTGTTACACCACTCCCCGTGACTGCTACCCTGCTCCTTTTTCACTGTCATTGCAATATATTTATCGGTGGAGAGCTGTGAAACATCAGATATCAGAGGAAAAAAAATGCAGAGTAGCCAAGGAAATAGCTCTGCCTACGTGTGGATGGTGGAAGGAAGTGTGCAGGTACTTGCACTTCATGGAGACCATGACTTGCTGCTGGCCCCGTGTAACGTCAGCCGGAGAATGCATGAGGAGCTGGGTATTGAAATGATTTTTCCTACCCTAATAAAATACATTTAAAATGGAAGTGGTGTGTCTAATTTTCCATTTACTTGTCTAGTAAAAGCTATTGTTTCCTTTCATGTACCCTGCACTTGCCTTCTTCCAGTGCTGGTTTTGACTGGAATAGAGTTGATTTTCTTCGCAGTCGCTGGTAAGGGGCTGTGGTTTGGATTTGTGCTGCAAACAGTGTTGATAACACAGGGATGTTTTGGTTGTTGCTGAGCACAGCTTATGCAGAGTCGAGGCTTTTCTGCCTCTCACCCCACCCCAGCAGTGAGTGGGCTGGGTGTGCACAAGGAGTTGGGAAGGGGTTCTGCTGGGAGAGCTGACCCAGCTGACCCCAGGGATATCCCAGATCATATGGTGTCGTGCTCAGTACCTAAAGCTGGGGAAGAAGGAGCTAGAGACAACATTCAGAGTGATGGGGTTTGTCTTTCCAAGTGCCTGTTACACGTGACAGAGCCCTGCTTTCCTAGGGATGGCTGAACATGTGCCTGCCCATGGGAGTGGTGAATAAATTCCTTGTTTTGCTTTGCTTGTGTGTGGAACTTTACTTGTCAAAATGTCTTTATCTCACAGCCCACAAGTTTTCTTACTTTTACCCTTGTGACTGTATTCACCACCTTACAAAACTCAATTTCTGCTTTTCTGGGTGACATTCTATTCTGTGTGCATGTGTGTATGGAGGTTTAAGTGCAGCAACTGGAGTGAGACTGCAGGTTACACTGGCAGTATGAGAGAGCAGGGAGGGTACATGGTGTATGAGCATGCATGGCAGTGTGTACAGGTGGTATATATGCTGTGTGTACAGGGTTTTTCTCTAAAATATGTTTGCACATTAAATAAAATGTTAAGACTTTTATAATTACTGGATACTGAGGTCTTCTAGATCAAGTGGATTTGAAATCCCGATTTTTGCCTCTCTATTTAATTTCATAGTATTTTCATAGCTTTGTCTCTTATTGTGCTTTTATTGCCAATGTTTCTGTCACTGCCATCTTAAGTGTTTAGTCTTCTGGGTTTTTTTATTTCATGTCTGGACCTCTTTTTTCACCTGGTTTTAATGATGCAGGAATCCTTCAATACACTTGCCAGGGTCAAACCTTTGTGCTCCCTAGAGTAGGATATATTCAAGACAAAGATATTCTGAGCTGTTCTTACTTCAATAACCTGCTACTTTCCTGGGAACAGAAGGAAAGTGCCAGTGATTTAGTTATCCATCTCACAAGCTGCAAGATGAGAAAAACACTTTGAATTTTCTTCCTTTCCCTCATACCTTCCTTATTGTTACTCTGTTTACCACTACAGACCAAATTAGCAAGGCACTACTCATATTGTGGGAGCCATCCAGCTCTGGAAATAACAGCTACAGTGCTCTGCAATGTTACTGTGACTTTGCAAACAAAAACAGGTGAAAATCTCTCTCTGGGTATCATGTTTAAATTCTCCATTGCACAGCTCTCCTCTCCATCAGCACTGACATTTTGATCTTGAGTCACTCCTCTTTTTCCTTTCTGGTCCTTCTAATTGTTTCAACAAGGAAGAAAGGAGTGAAGGGAAAAGAGAAAGTACTAGAGTCAAGTTTCCATATAAATTTAGCTCAGTGGAATGGGCTAGGAAATAGCAAAGGAGTTGGAAATTAACTCAGTTGGAAACCAAATACCTCCTGCCTACATGTGATGTTGTGGTTACTAGGATCTTTATAATTGTTTAACTAGTCCTGTTAATGCCTTTTTTCCAAATAAAAATTCATAAGCAGCACTATTCCATGCATCCACAGAACAGCCCTTTTCTAAGGAAAATTTTTGCAGATATGTAGTAATACCAAAGGGTGTTGTAGTTATATATAAAAACTTGCATTATGGTAGGGACTCTCCTTGACTGCCTAATTCAAAGAAAGGATGTGTGGTCACCCAAACCAATTTGAACAGAAATCAGTTCTTTCACCTAATATCTCAACAGCAAAAAAACCCAAAAAAAAGTAAATTAAAATGCCCAAAGGTTCTCAGCTCTTCCCACCCCATTAATGGCAATACAGTGAGCATGTGGAAATAGAAGGAAAACTTGCTCAGCGTATTCTTGGGAACAAATGGAAATGAAGCAAGATTTCCTTCAATGCAACTATGTACACTGTAGGTGGTTTTATCTGATCAAATGCAGAGATCTGCAGTGTTGATGTCTCCTGACAAGTTCATCACACTAAATTCCTTTTGTAGTCAATGAGAGTAATGAGAATTCCCAGGATGTGGCTCATCCCAAAGTAGACATATATGTTTAGCCAGACAAATTGTTTCCAAATACCTATTCCTCAGCTGGTTGGAAAGGGAATCTGAATGGTGACTAATTAGTTATAGACTAGTTAGAAATCAGTATTTACCTAACATCTTAACTTTAGACTAAAGTTAAGTGGGTTAAACTCTACAGTTCTTTTTTAGTACAAGTAAGACACCAAAAGATTTTACTGTATATTCCCCAGGTGCTGTCCTTTCACCTGACTGAATGCTGGGGCTCAGGGGAGAGGTACTGAGTTTCAGAAAATCCCTATTAATCTGTCTTTTGGACAGTCCCTTGAGTAGCACCCAAACTGCACACAATATTCAAGGAGAGGCAACACCAGTGCAGAGCAGAATGAGACAATCACCTCCCTTGGCCAGCTGCTAATGCTTTGTGTCTGCCTTGAGTCTTCCAAATTTAAATTTAAGTCTACAGAAAACAGAGCATGTGAGTATCTACCCACCCACTGCCACAGAACTGCTAGTTTTCTCTTGATGTCAAGAAACCTATCTTGCAGGGTTTTTTCACAAATAGTATTTCAAGATTATTGACCATTCTCAGTGTCCTTTTTCACACTGCCTTTGGAAATGCTATGTCAAAACTGGATGGTCTTGGTACTAACCCTTCTTCAGCTTGTGAGCAATCAGTGATCAGTCTCCTTTTCAAACATTTCCCATACATATACCTATTTTCCACTAAATTTTCCGTAATTATTTTATCTGGATAAAATTAAGACCTTACACTGCCCTTTTTTCCCTGGCTGCTCCTCCAGACTGTTAAGATAATGTGGAATGCCTCTCCTGTCCTTGAATGTACCTGAACATGGTCAAGCCTGTGATCAATGTTATTTATTCCATCATGCAGCAGATCCATGGAGACCCTAAGTTCTTGAGAGCCTGGCTGGTAAAGAAATTTGGCCCCTGAGGCCAAATGACAGGACTGTTGTGCATTTTGCAGTGTTTCCAGTCCTTCCTTCTAGAAAACTGCAGTTGTATAGCAGTTGTCAAGCCAAAGGAGAATTAAACCTTATGTGCTGCTTTTTGTCCCTCTGCTGTACTGGTTTTCCCCATCTGCCATGAGCTTGGTTTCCAGGGTTTTCCTCCCTAGACTAAAGCATCTTTCCTATGTTCATGGAGCTAGGAACTCCCACAGTGAAAGTCATTTTAAATAAGCCACTCCAGGGAGAGCCTGCCTCAATACTAGGCTTTGCAGAGAGTTTTCAGCACACAGATTTCTGTTAGGAGATCCTATTAGAGAAGTTTGAGACTGCTTCCCAGTTTAACTCAGTCCTTGCTTTTATGTTTTTTTTCCAGGTCTGTAAGAGTTAAAAGCAGCCTTCCTGCTTGTATGATTTCAACGTACACAATTTTACAATTATCTTTGGTACTTTTTTATGTATGATGGCATGATACAACTCTCCATTTGCAGGGAAATAGATTGAAGGTCCTTTTCAGTCCTGTATTCCTTATCATGTAGGCAACCCTTTTATAGCACAGATAATTGGGTTTGAACATGCAGAGACCAGGTTTCTGCTCAGAGACATTGTCCATGATTTTCAGCAATATTATCTACATTTCAGTAAATAGAAATAAGCATATCTAGCAAGACAAAAGCATCTTTTACCTTTCCCAACACCTAGTACAAACATTTAGTTGTTATTTTGTAACATCTTGTATTCCAGGCCATGTTTGGAGATTAAAAAATGGAGATTGGAACAGAGGAAATTATTAACTTCATTTACCACATTTGTTTGCTGATGCGTAACTCTGGTGGGAATCAATAAAAGTTTGTGCACTCACACACAGAGCTTCAAGCCCAGCCAGCTGGACCAAAATAGGGATTAGGAAAGCTCTCTTTCTCTTGCATTTCTATGCTGAGGAAATATTTATTTGCCCTTGTATTTAAATTAGTAAAGTCAAACCCAGATATTCTCAGTGTCAGGTTTGTGAAATCACATTGGGAGTTTCAGATTTCCTGACCAGCTCCAGTCACTGCCAGAGCATCAGACCTGTGGTAACTGAGAATTGCAAAAAATCAAGGGTCTTTATTAAATTATTAATCTACTTCCTGAAAATGGTCATACATAGATTTAACACATACATAGATTTAACACACAAATATTAGTCATTTTACTCTCTGTTTTAAAGACCTGTATCATATCAACAGAATCTGTAAATATAATCTTTTTCTTTGAGAAATAACTTCTGGAGGTGCTGGCATGAAAATGAGTGCCATGCTCCAACAAGCTGCTGCAAAATTCTCTATGATTTAAGGAGGGGATTAAGATATAGAACCCAAGTACCACTGAAGTAGTATTGTGAAATTAGCAGGCAACCTTGCTGGTACGAAAATGCACATTTTCATTTAAACATTAAAAAGCCTATTTTGCTGTTGTAACTGCATTTTTTAGATGTAGCAACAAGCATGTAAATACATCTTGTACAATTATCTAATAATTCAGAAATACCATGTGACAAATACATAGAAAAAACTATAAAATATAATAAGGATGTGCTCTGTGTACTTCGGGTTGTTAAAAAACTGTTATTAAATCTGATCATCCTTTTTACTTCCAGTTATTGCAGTATTGTGCCCCTAAATATTTTTGATTATCCAGTTTCACTTCTAAGACAAGTGTCTGCAAAGGAAATAGATCCATTTGTTTTTGTTGCTGCCCTAATCATTTTTTCCTGTGCTATTCCTGTGTTTATAATAAAATGGGCTTCAAACCATGATGATAAGTATTGCTTATGTTTTGAAATCAGCTTTTTACATTTTTATTTTGAAGTCCTTGCCAAACAGTTGCTTAAACCACATTTTCCTTTGCTTGCTGCTGCTTAGAGATTCAATCAATTCTCACTTCCACTTGAGTTTGCATCCCACCCAAACACTCTTCTGTTCAGCTTGAACCAGCTAGAACGCACATTCCTTTGTGAGAAAAAATGAGTGAGTAGCTGAACTGGAACTATTTTGAAGCATGCACAGAATTTGAGCTTAGAGATCCAGAGAGCCACAGCTGGCTCACAGATTCATTGCTTTATGATCGTGTAAGGGGTTGTCAGAGAAGTGTTCTACCTCTCTGTCTACATACTGCCAAGGCCCTCCTTCATTTGATTAATTCATAATTTTGCATACATTTATCCTCATGGCTCTGCTGTGGACAAGGCATGCCAGGAACTGGAATTGAGATCTAAAATGGAATAGTGCAAAGTGTCAAGGCATTGATTGGAAGAACCCTCTGCTCTGCACTAAGCTAATATTCAGAGCAATACTCTGCACTGCCCAAGGCTCTGCCTTCTCCCGTGCTCCTCATTTACCTATCCCAGCAGCATCACCCTGCACCACCCCCAGAAGAACGAGCTTTATTCACTTTGTCACCATTAATGCAAGTGAAAGAAAAAAAAGAAAAAGCACTATAATGCAAATGCTACATGGGAAGCCAGAGATAAAGTCACATGCTGTCAGAAAGTGCAGCAAACAGCCTAATTTTAAATAAGAATAGGTTTTTAAAAAAACCTTCGTGTTTTCCCCTCTTGGTTTCAACAGGGACTTCCTGATGAAAACAAGACAACTTCCATATATATATAACTTTATATATTATATATATATATAAAGTGATACTGATTCATCAGTATTTTGTTTCAGTTTATCTTCCTAGAGTGACAAAAAGAAAAGAAAAACAAAAAAAAAAAAAAGGGAAGAAAATAAAAGAAAGGAGGAGGCAGGATATTATAATATTATAGAGGAATAAAAGACAGAGAATGCTATCTGAAGAGAATGCTATGCCAGAACTGGGTGGGTAGCACAATCCACACATCAATGTTTGATCTTGTCATTTTTGTCTAAATATTTTGAGTGATCATTTCTGAAATATCCATTAATAGCATGCTTTAAGCAATATTAGACCATAGATTATCAAAGATAGTTACTTTTTGCTGAGGTTACTTTATAGTGAATAATTTCCTCCACATATCTCTCACTCTTTTATCTCTTACCACAAAAGTAAACAAGACAAATATGCTTTTAAAATGTTTAAATATTTAAAAGTAAACAAGACAAATATGCCTTTAAGACACTGCGTGATTTATCCCATTTTGATTAAAATGGTATCATATGCTTCCAGTTTTGTGGTTCTTGCTCAGGCAAAGCATGAACTTGGAAAAAATACCACTCCTTACACTCCTGAAATGGAGAAAGGACTTTTGGTTAGGTAACAGATAGTATGTGAGAAATGAAACTGAACTTGTGTCATTCCATGATGCACATTTTTATTTGATTTATATGATTTGTTGATGTTACTATTGAGAAGCAGCAAGAAGGCCTGTTTGCTCTTAAAAAAAAAAAAAAATGTCAACAGTTCTTTATGTGAACCTCTTTTAAACCTTGTAGTTTAGAACAATAGGTATGGCAATAAAAGTCAAATAGCTGATGCTGCACGAAAATACAGAGTACTGCTGCCCTTTGAGACTGCTGAATTCCCTGTAAACAGTGGATATGTGTCTGGTGGTTCTTCCAGGGTAATGGAGAGACTTTTTATGACAGCTTATCTTATGGAAAAATATTCAGGCAAACACATCAGATCCACAAGGGAAGTACCCATTTTCTTGGCTTTCAGGTTGCATGTACTGAGCCACAAACATTTGGAAAAAAATAAAACCAAAACCACTTCACTTATTCTGCAATGATGTTGACCTTTCTATTACAGCTTTAGAGATTAAATTCTCACTCATGTGGGGTTTGAAAAAAACTACTGCAGGAAACCTGATGGGAATGAAAATAGACCTTGGTGTTTCACAACTGGTCCTGACACCACACTGAATTACTGTGGCAGCCCAGAGTGTAAACCATGAGAGTAAGATATATTTAAGTATGAAACAACATTCAAATGCTTCTGTGTTTGTTTTATTTTGAATCAGATATTTATTTTACATGTGAATTTAGAGCATTTTTATTGTTAAAGCTGGATTTATTGATATGAATTACTAAAATGTAGTTTGACAAAGTCCAGTTACTATGCATAGAAAAAGAACTTGGGTTTGGCTTCTCCTAAGGGTAGAGTACTTCTGCTTCTCTGCAGCCTGTAGTGCTTCTCTTCTCCCTTTTTCCTGCTCTCTCCAGTTTTGCTTTTCCAGCTGACTTCTCACATTTTTCTCTTCAGCCCCTCATTCCACCTCCCTAATGCCACACTTCTGAGCCTGGTGGAGTGGGATCATGGAAAAGTCTCTACTAAAACTCTCCTCAGCACCATTGATTGGTTATTGATCTTGTGTGCCTGCGACAAATCTTTCTCAGCCAGGGGGAGAAAATAGAGACTTTTGATCCCTGGGGGATCTGACACTGAAGATTTTAAGTCTGCTCATCGACAAATTAGAACTTCTACTTTTCCTTTTAGCTGTAAGAAAATATAAGAATGTATCAGAAAGAACACAACTAAAGATAAGTGGTAAAATTAAGCTGCTGGGCTCCACATTTCTTACTTCATGTGAGTGGGAGGAAAGTGAAAAAAAAAATGAAAGGATAACAATATTTTTATTTTATCCTGGACATTAATCTCCTAGATCTTACACAGGAAAAATTGTATTTCAAGAGATTTTTGAGCTGTATGTGAAGGCTTTGCATACAAACAAACGCAGCATGCCAAAGTGAAATTGAAATGCAAGTGCTCCTCCCAAGTACCATCTGTTGCATGAAGTTGTTCCAGACACCCATAAAAATGCCTTCTGGTCTCTCTTCTCAATCATTCCTGACTATTCTGTCTGCTAAATTCTATTCCTAAATTCGGGGAGGATTTTTTAAATTTAAACAATAAATGAAATTAAGGGACTGATTTCTGCTGTTCATTACATATGCTGATATGCCAATGCAGAAGTTTGAATTACCATGGATAAATTTATTTTATAGGAAAGAAATGGGGCAAGCCTGGAGCTTGGTGGTGCCACATTGTCACAACAGAACAGTAAGGGGTTTCCCAAATGCATATGTTTGGTTTGCATTTTTTGTGTTATGTTAGCCAGCTGCTCTTACTGTCCACACAATTGCATTACAGTACTTAAAAGTAGAAGAGAATGTGCTGGATTTTTTTTTTAAAATCATGTTTCAAAATACTAAATATGACCCTTCAGTCATTTTTTCGCAAAATTTAAATTGTGGATTAAATGTAAATGAAGAGGATTCCTTTAAATTGCCCTTGAAATTTTAAGAGTTGTCATTACTCTTCAAGAACATATTGAAGAACAGCATTTCAGACATATGGCAAAAGAGCTGTCTGCTTTCCAAACCCATCTCTTTATAAATATTTGTGAGAACTGCAATAGCCTTTGAAGTGCTTTAGAGAGCAATAGATGGAAAAATTGAACAGCTTGTCATTCATCAGTGGCCTGGACTGGTTTTTATATGGCAAAGTAATCACAATTTGTAGCAAGGCTACCATTAGCTGTAAACTGTAATGGCAGCAATAAGACAAATACTGTTAATTTAACTGACTCTTTTTCAGCTTTCTCATCAGTCTTTTTTCCCCAAATCCTCGCAGTATATTGTGACTTCTTCCCACATAAATCTTTGTTCAAACCTGCCAACTCATCTCTTGTGTCCCATCCTAAATCATACTTTTCTGATCAACAATATTTTTTGTGTGTGAAATGGTTCTGTTTGTGAAACTGCTGGAGATCTTGTTGCTGCTGTGACTCAGGATGCAAAAATTAATTTAGCTTTTTTAAATTCTTGGGGAGAGAAAGACGATTCCCCTTACTGTCCCATCCAGTGTTTGCTGTCCTATCCAGTCATCACAGTGCAATGTGGGGAATTTATGTGGGGAAATGTTCACTGAATTCTTTATAACTGTTGTTGATTGGGAGTCCTCACTCAAACTCACTTGATATTTGCTCATGTGTCCTTCAACCTAAAAGTTATGCAGGACTTACCTTTTGTTTTCTTAATTTCTGATTAAGAAAAAGAGAGTCTTTTTACTTTTATGGTAAAATCCTACTTATGAAAGAAATGGTTCCATTTAAATGGGAATTTAAAGAAAGAAAAAAAAAAAAAAAAAAGAGGATTTGTTCTACAGTTGCATATCTGTTCTCATGAATGTCAATAAGCAGGAATGTTACACCCTGGGGCATTATTTCTCCAGTCAGAACACTTGTACAGTGTACTACACCTGTACCCTTGTACAGAGTGCTACAAACACTGCTGGGTTTTATCAAGAAAGAAATGAACAGTTGCCCTGCTCACTGAAAAAGCCCCCAGACCCTGTCAGCTCCCAAACTCTGTTTTGCACTGTGTGAGACCCTGGTGGTCAGCGTGGACAGAGCTGTGCCAGGGAATGTGCCAACATTTGAACAGCTTGCACCATCACAGGGTGCAGCTCCAGGCTCTGGTCACATTTAGTGCACCAGGACAGACGTAGTCTTTGTCCTCTTCAACAAGGGACATCCTGATACTGAAAGCATTACCACGGGGCTGGAGGACTAGGATCATTGCACAAACATTCCAGCACTGGGATGAGTGAAGAACAAGGGAAAGACTCTATGTTTTTATCTGGGGAGTTAGTAGGACACGCAGTTCTGGGGGTGGACACGGATCACCCTCTGAGATGGGCTGTAGGAGAAGATGGTCATTTGTGCAATTATCTGAATCAGCAAGAGAAATGATCCTGGCACTGTGGCAGGTAACTCTCTAACTCCTGCTGAGCAACCCCTGGTGCTGTCACACCAGCTCAGGAGCCAGTGTCTTCAGTGGATGTCAGTACCCATGAAACACAATACATGAACCCTCTATCTCAGACAAGCTCAGGAGTGTCTCCTCCAGATGCTGTTAAGGCTAATTACTTTAGCTGCTGTATCTTGTTGATGTGGCTACCCTGCTCTTTACTCCAGAGCAGACTTCAAAGTGCCCTTGAGTGAATCACATACCTGGCAGAGACAAATAGAAGGAGCACAGTCTGACTCAACACATTGTGTTTTTAGAAAAAACCCTGACATTGTTCTACAAAAATATAAAAAGTAGTGAATTTAATCGAAGAAAGAAATTACATTAAATGTAAGTCCAGTCTTAGCTCCTGTCTGTGTCTAGGCTTTTATGCCCTTATAGAATCATAGAATATGTTGAGTTGAAAGGGACCCAACAGAATCACTGAGCCAAACTCCTGGCCCAGTGCAAGACACCCCAAGAGTCACATCATGAGTCCTGAGAGTGTTGTCCAAATGCTTCTTGAACTCTGCAAAAGCTTACTGCTGTGACCATACCCCTGGGGAGCCTGTTCCAGTGCACAACCACCCTCTGGGTGAAAAGCCTTTTCCTAATATCCAACCTAAACATCTCCAGTTCAGTTTCAAGCCATTCCCTGGAGTCCTATCGCTGGTCACCATAGAAAAGAGATCTGTACTTGCCCCTCCTCTTCCCCTGATGAGATGTTAAAGAACACAGTGAGGTCTCCCCTCAGTCTCCTCCAGATTCAATTAACCAAGTGACCTCAGCTGCTCCTCATAGCTCTTCCCTCAAGGCCTTCACCATCCTTGCTGTCCTCCTCTGGACACTCTCTAGCAGTTTACTGTCTGTTTTACACTGTGTCACCCCGAGCTGCCCCCAGCACTGGGGTGAGCTGCCCCAGTGCAGAGCAGAGCAGGACAATCCCCTGCCTCGCCCAGCTGGCCATGCTGTGCCCGATGCCCCCAGCACAGGGCTGGCTCTTGTTTAGCTTCCCATTGACCCCCGTGTGCCTCTCCACAGCCCTGCTCTCCAGTTCCTCATTCCCAGTCTGTATCCCAGCCTGCTCAGCCTGTCCCAAGTGCAGAGTCTGGCACTTGCCCCCGTTAAACTCACAATAACTGTGTGAGAGAGAGAACTCTTCCCTGGCCAAAGTTCTGGATATGGGATTCATTAGCCCTGGTACAGCTCTGGTTATACATTCATTCCACTTCTGTGCCTCCTTTTTGCACATCACTGGTTGCTGATGTGCTTCCACTAGCATATTTGCATTCTTTCTTCTTCAGGGAGACCTGTGGAGAACCTTTAGTTTTTCTTATCCAAGGCAGCTTTGTATAAAATGCATCCACATCTTGGGGTCTTGGTCGTGCCCTGCCAAAAAATCTTGGTCTTCGGACAAAGATTCTTAGATTAAGAAGGTGGTGGGACCTAATTGATTCTGGGAATGGACTGCCCCCTCCTGGAAAGCAGTATGCATAATTGAAATATAAAATTTCAACTGCTACAAAAAAAATTACATTAAAATCTAAGGAAAAAATAATCTGTTATAAATTAAAATAAACTAATATTCTAATTATTGGCCAAATGGATGGCTTGTTATCCCCTTTCAGTATGCTCTGTATTTCAGTGCATTCTACAATAAAAACAGCTGAAGCATCCATTTAAAATATCCCCTTCTCTGTGCAACTGAATCTCACACCTACTTCTAGCTCTCATAAAGGTTGTATTTGTTCCGGGTCCTTTGTGCTCTCAACCTTTTCACTGATCTGCTGTATTATTAATGGTCATACTTCCAGTTTTTTCTCAGGGACTCCCATAGGCTGTGAAGACATCAAGGTAAATTATGGGAGAGAGGTTCTGCATTGGCAGCTCTGGCTGTGAGTGCCTTTAGACAGCAGCGTGGGGCTTTGGCAGCCTCCAGCCTCCAGAATTTACCTATCAGCCATCACAGCAATTGCCAAGCACGAGGATTATCTTCCCCTCCAGATCTATGCAGGCAAAAGAAAATAGCAAAGAAGCCTTCTGTTTTAGAAGTTTCTTATATTTGGCAATTGGTATGAGGTGTGATTTTTTTTCAGGGTCTGGTGGAAATGGAAGGTTGCATAACTTTATAGTTTTTGATCTATAGTCAGAAATATCTGGCATGTCAGGTAATATATTAAGGAATTTATACCTTCCTCATAAAACCTTCCTCCATGGTAGAGGTACAGATACTGTATCATCAGTAACTAGTTTAATTATTAATTATTAAACTCATTTGCTCCATTGTCAATCTCACCCTTGCCTGTGAACTAAGTTTTCTAGTTTATCATGGTTTTAAATGTGAAACATATAACTATTTTTAATAATAATTTTCAAAAGTTGGTAGTGGCTTTTAATACAATCAAACTTTTTTTAAAAACCAAGCTGATTTCTTTTTATACCAGCTATTGTACAAGAATAAAAATATTGTTCAAAATGCTGTTTTGCTCTTAAACAGAAATTTTGTGGGATTAACCTCTTTCAACCAGATTTTCTTGTTTAAAATTTTTGCATTAAATCTGGTCAGCAGTTTGGTGTTCTGTGTGAGATCCCTTGCATTAGGGAGAAAATAGGAATCTGTTACAAGTCCTGCTTTTCTTAGAGGATT
The DNA here is from genome assembly GCA_032173965.1 of Sitta carolinensis. Classification (NCBI taxonomy): domain Eukaryota; kingdom Metazoa; phylum Chordata; class Aves; order Passeriformes; family Sittidae; genus Sitta; species Sitta carolinensis. The sequence continues at coordinate 12,981,342 of JAVUNC010000025.1, read as the reverse complement.
AATGGGGGAAAAGAAAAAGAATTTAAAACAACATTTCAATACTTCTAGACTATGTGCAATTCCAGGCTTATATAAAAATGCATTGATCACATGCATATTTATTATAAAATGGAATTGTTTAGCTAGGTCATATTTTAGTATTCTGATTAAACCTGTACAAAAATACTTTCTTCAAAGTAAATAATAAACTCTTGCAGTGTGTGTGAACCAACCTGCTCTATCTCACCCCTGTGTATCTCTTGATTCTTCTGCTACTTCATTTATTGGCCCAACCTATTTTTACAGCTGGTTGTAAAAATTAGAGGAGCTTTAAGGCCCAGGGAAGGACTTGTGTGCACAAGACTTGTCTCATTTTTTCAACTGTAATAGCTGATCTAAGATAAAAATTAAGTCCCCCTATAAACCTTGTCTTGCCTGTGTTGACCACCATCACAGCATGAACAAGTAAATAAAAAGTCTTTTCCACCTTTATTTGCAAGGAGTAGAACCCTGAGAATCAAAGGATTCCCATTCCTTAAAACGATTCCCACATCTTTAGGAGATAAATGAATGGCTAGATTTTTTTTTCCACCTTAATTGTTCTCATGCAGTTAAGGTGACAGAAATACCCAAAAGTAGATGTATTTATGGAAGAGTTCTCAGGAATGCAGGTGCTGGCTGTGCCCTGCCCAGCATAAGCTGCATTTCAATGTGCATTCTTTACTCCTCAAGCCCTGCTTTTATGGATGTTTTTACTAATGTTGGGTATCTAAGCTTTCTAAAGAAGATCTGGTCATAGGACTTTTTTGCTTAAGATCTACATGGATAAATTGCTAATCTGACCACTAAAAGTGTGTACCATAAAAGTGGATGAAAAAGCCCAATTTTTGCTCAGTGTGAGGAACAATTTGTTGAAGAAGCCACACAGCTGAGCTGCTGAATTTTAAACAGCATTCTGATCCAGCTACACACTCTATTTGCCAGACCTATTATCATAGCAATACCAAACCCCCTTGACTGGGACCAAAGGTATGGATGCTGCTTTAGTAGCAACACTCTTTTCTCCCTTCTTCTAGCAGTAGATAAGGTTGTTGAAAGAAAAGATATTTTTCAAACATAAGCAACAGTTTATTTCCCTGTGAAAAGAGTGATTAAAGCTAATATGCTTCCTGGAAGGATTCCCAAGAGGGACAGCTAAATTCATTTCTAGTTTGCCAGATCAAGTGGGCTTGTTTTGCATTGTTAATGTGAAGCCTGGCTGCAAAATAGAGATCACATTTGCACAACGTCTCTGAACATCAAGGCCTCTTTCCCAGGGTACCTAAGTATGCATTGAATTTGCATATGTTGGGCTAAATCATAAAAAGGCATTTGCAAGTCCCTAAATCTGCAAGTTTTGCAGCTGGTTGAGGGGTTGCACTGCTCTCTTTATCATTTCCTAAGCACTCTGTCCCTGGATGTGTTCTCACACGTGGAGGTTTGATTGCAGGAGAAGAGGAAAGGAAAACATTTTCAGTAACTGTCCAAAGGAACATCTTCTGGACCTGTCCTGCCTTTAGGTAGGTAGGTGTTTCCTCACTCTCACAACAAGCAGCAAATTTAAACCTTTATTACACAAATCCCTCCTCCTAGTGCCTCTAGCCAAGAAGCAGCAGAGCTAAAGACTGTATTGTTTCAGTCTCTGCTGTGAAAAAAGCACAGTGTTCTGAGAGAAATCTGCATAATGTGACTGTCTGAAACTCCAGAGGTGGAGGAGAAGTAAGAGGAGAACCTGAGCAGCAGCTGCACAGAGGAGCCAGGACCGTGGTGCTGAGAAGCTGTTTGCCACCTCATCAGGGAGGAACGTGGCATGACCTTACATCAGGAAAGGGAAGAGCATAAAAATAGTTCATTACAGCATGGATTGGCCAGCTTGCCCTAATATAAAGGGCAGTAGCTTCTGCTGTAGGAATTTAATGTCAAATAAAGTTGTTTCCAAGGAAAATAAGACTGTTATTAAAAGGAACTATATGCAAAAGCATGTATTCTAGAGTGGTTTTGAAGGTGAAATATTTTCAGCTCTTGTGATTGCCTAAAATCTCATGCTTTACAGGAAAGAGTACTATTTTTTTTTCCTAGAAAGTCTAGTTGCCAACAATACAAGCTAAGTTTCAGATTTGCTGGAGAGCAGAAGCTGAAGATGTCAGACATCCCTTCACTCAGTTACAATGGGATAAAAAGTGTATTACCTTCATTTTCCCAGACAACATTAGCTCCTTCCTCTGCACTCAGCTGACTTCTGGCAGTTCATTTAAATTAAATGTATCTTCCCATTGCACTTGTTTGGTATTTATTTAGTGCTGGTGAATCTCAGGCACTGACAAGTGACCTGTGACATTTGCAGCTGATCACTACCAAGTCTGTCAGAGAGAAAGGAGAGGTTTGGGTGGGAAACATTCTCCTTAGATGAGAAGGAACAAGATTTTCCTCACAGGGAAGCTTAGTTTAGGACAGAAAAATAAACTGCAACATAATACCTGCAACAAAATACAAAAGAAACCAGGTGAAGGTAGAGCTATGTAGCCTGTTCAATGTGCATGTAAAACACTGTCCAGCACTGTAGCTTGTTTTGTTCTTATGGTCAGTTTTGACATTTACTTGAAACCAAATAAAACTTGTACTAATAGATGTCATAGCAGATTTTTATCTGTTTGCTCAGTGAAATGTCCCCACAAAATGAGTAAGATCTTCCCGAGGGCTGTAAGAGGTGATTGCTCCACTTTTCCCTGTGCCAGTCCAGCTCCCTGCCAGCACCATTCAGGAAAAGTCACAGCAGAGGCAAGCATGGGGAAAATCAGGAAAAAAGTCCTTGCTGGTGATGCATTAGTGTGAGTAAAGACGAGAGGCAGTCAGGTGTTCTGAACTCTCAGCTTTTCCACTGAACGAAACTGAATATGCAGATTTTTCTCTGCAGAAATGCCTCTGACCTTGGACTCCTGCCCACAGAGCTGAATGGCAGGTCAGCCTAGGGAGAAGTGCAGAGGAGAGGAGGATTGAGTAATAAATAGCATGGGTGCAAGATGGAGAGAAAGAAGCATTACTGGAAATGGCTTATGGAGAGTTGCTCTACAGCTTTGCTAAGGAATTATTTAGGTGTCACAAATCTAATTCACAGAATGAGAAGAAAAAGGCAATGAAAAGGCTTCTTGAGTTCAACCATCATGGTGTGAGAACATGTACAGATCTAAGAAGTCTGTCAGATCTTTATCCAACCTGTTTCTGACATTTTGAGTCGTGAAGATCCGAAAACCTCCCCAGGCAAAATTTCAGGTCACCCCTGAGCCTTCTTTTCTCCAGGCTAAACACCCCCAGCTCCCTCACAGGACCTGTGCTCCAGACCCTTCACCAGCTCTGTTGCCTTTCCCTGGACTTGTTCCAGCTCCTCAATGTCCTTCTGGTAGAGCAGGACCCAGAGCTGGACACAGCACCTGAGGTGTGACCTCACCAGAGCTGAGTACAGGGGATTCAAACTTACACCAGGCCTGTCTCAAAGCCCTCTGATTCCACAGTGAATCAGTGGTTGGAAGCAGCACCATGACTAACTAACAAGTTCTCTGCTCAACTCTTAAAGAAAATGCACACTCCAAGCCAGTGCAGCTGAGCTGCATGATGTTCTCTAGCAAAATAAAGAATCAGCAAGCATGTACAAATGTTTCTTTCTCCAATTTGAAAGCCTAATTAAAGTGTTTTATAATTTGATTTTGAACATTCAAATTATTTTCTTTTTGTTTGCTTTCATTACTGTTCAGCCCTTTATCTATGTTTTTCCAAATTAATTTTAAGAACATTATTTTGAACTTACTCCTCTTATTTGTTTTATCACTCATTCTTTTTCTTTTCAGTCAAGTAATTTCTTCTCCTTCTAATTTTCCTAATTTTCGTTAAACCTTTGCTATTTTCTCATAAAATTGTGGGGTTTTCTCTGCTCCAAAGAGATGACTCTATTTTTCACTGCATCGTAACCTCTATTATGTTTCTCAGTATCTTACAGTGATAATATTACATTTGGCTTTTTTTTCTCCCCTCACTCTTTCTCATGCTGTTTTTAATCTGCATTTCACACCTGCATGCTGTCTTTCCTACATGGAGCATTGCATTGAGAAAATAAAGCTTTTGAACCTATTTATAAAAGTTCAAACCAATCAACTTGAAACCTGTTGTATTAAGGTAGGAAAGAAAAGGGAAGCTGAGAAAGAAAAGCAAAACATATTTGCGTACAACAAATTTCTTTATAAGCTTGATAGCTTGTGGACAAGCATCGCCTGGCAACATATGCTGAGCGTGGTCCGACACTTTTTTTTATGCTGGGGATTTACTGGCACTCCCTTTTTCCAAAAGCTGTCGCCTGCTGCGCCCTTCTGGACACTGCCAGCACAGCATCGTTCTCCAGAAAATCTCACAGCGTACAGTGGGGTTACAGCAGTGTTTTCATCAGCAAAGACATGATTTTATTTGTTGCTATTAGAACATGGGCATAAAAATCTCTCTGATTTTGTTTGTTCTGAGATTTAAGTTAACTCCAAGAGAAAAGACGTTTCCATGCTGTTTGCCAGCAGATCTAGGGTGGTTTCAGACTGCTGCCCCTGCAGTCTGTGGTGTTTGCTATCAGAGGGCAGAGCAGGCAGTGCTGTCAATGATAGAAGAAGCGAGGCTTGGCTCCCCCTTGTTCACACCCCTGTTCATCATGTCCCACTGCATCCTTGGGGCCCTACATCTCTGCTTTATTAAAGTGGGAAATCTTCAGGTCCTGCATGCCCTTCCACCACCTCCCCCAAGAGCTCCTCTAGTCCTGATTCCTCCCGTTCCTGTCCCCATAATGTCTCTGGGAGTTGCTCCTGGTTTCCAGGAGGACAGCCCCTCTTTCCCACAGCCATGTGTCCTCTGGATTCATCCATGTGCACACATGCTGGTTGGAGGGTACAGCCCTGCTGGCTGGCCAAGCAGAAAAGAGTGGTGATTGCTTCCACCATGAGTGTCTTCATGGAAATTTTGGGTTCTTTTCCTTGTTCAACCACCGATTTTCTGAAGCCTTGTAGCAACATCCCTGTAGGAACATCCTTCTGCCAGATATGATACAGGTTAATGTTATGCTCAAACACTCACTGTGTGGGTTGAGATGCAGATGAGCTGTGGATGTGTTGGCATATAGACATAACTCACCACAAAACAGTAATGACCAAATGTTGGGGAGGATGAAACAGGAAAACCTTATAAATATGATTACCTGGCAAAAGATTTTGAGAATATGGAAACTATAGGCGAGATTGGAATGAAAGCAAGCTTTGAGATACCGACCCTTAGTTATTAACAACTGGAAAACAATGGTATGGCCAGCTGAAGGTAATCCCCTTCTGATTAAACAATGCCCTCTGCTTGCAGACAGGTCCAAGGGTCAGAGCAGACCCCACTAGCGTGGCAGAAAGGGTCCAAAGAGCACTTTTTAGGGTTTAAAATGTAACACAGTATGGTAATGTAATGATTCTTATAGGCTATATGTAAATTTTATAGCATTTGTATCTTGTACTAGATTGGTTAGTGAGAATTAGAATATTCAGCACGGAAGATGATTTATTGTATTGTAACGGGAATTTTGGGCATTCTATCATTTTGCACTCTCTCTCTTGCTCTTCTCTCCTCTTACATCTTGCTCTTGTCTCTTATGCTCTCTTGGCTCTTACTCTCTTAGGCTCTTACTCTCTTACTCTCTTGCTGCTCCTCTCTGTCTCTCTTCTCTTTTCTCTCTCTTGCTCTCTTTGTTCTCCAGCCTGCTCTGAGCTAACTCTGAGCTGGGCTCTTTCACCCACACCCTGTGTAATAAACTTCAAAACTCAGCCTCAGGGATCTCACCTGAGCCCTGTCCCAACCATTCTGGCACATCACTGCTCCCACAACCAAAGACTCATCTTTTTTTTGTAGTGTCACTCCTGCCTATTCTCACTACAAGTGAGCTAAGAGCCCTCTGCAGTGTGGCAAAAAGCCCACAAAAAGGCCACTTCCCCAGTGCCTCCTCAGCAGCCCAGGGTGCATTTCCCACCTGTGCCCTGGAGGCATGTATCTTTTGACCCCTGCCTTTCCCCCAAGTGACTCCCAGCACAGAGGGGATCATGCAGGACTCCCACCTCCCTCCCAGCTGTCTGCTGCTCTGCCCTCCCAACCCCAGCTAAAGGCCAGCAAACCAGTTGAAACTCCTGAAGGCACTGTGGCTGGGAATGCCTGGCTCGCCTTAGCTGAGCCCCATGGGCTTGGTAGAAGTGACAGATGTTGCTGAAATGTTTGGGGCACCCTGCGTACACCCTGAGGTCTGGGCAGACTTGAGATACCAGTGACTTTGCCTGGAGGTCAAAGACACATCATAGACTGAACCAAAGTGAATGATGCCTCCTCAGTCATGAACAACAAAAGCTAAACCAGAAACTGAAAAAAAAAGATGAGGGAAGTAATTTTCTTCCCTCCAGAAACAGCATTGGAGGCTGTTAAAAACATTTCTGATGCAGGGTTAGCAGTATCAAGGTCTGTTTGGGGGACTGACTTACACAGGAGCATAAATCAGCAGCAGTTCCAATTTAAAGCAGTCCAAGTCTCTGACTGGAAATACTATTGGGACCTAAAGCTGACTACCCAGTACTACATAGAATTAGGTGTGTGGATTGTGTCTTGTTCCCATACTTTCCACCACTATGATCCTCATCTTTACCTTAACAAAGTGATGCCAAGCAATCTGAGGAAAAAACCCAACATGTCCCACAAAAGAAGAAAGTGCCTTCACAGTTCTGAGTATCCAGTAGGAACTATTGAGCCTGATTTGGTAATCCATCCAATTCAAAGTTGTTTTGATAGCCACACCATGGCAAGGGGGACACAGCAGGGAAGAATGATTAACTTAATCCTCCTGCCTTGTTTGTTTGATGCTGCCTCACTCCAGTACAAGTCAATAAAACTTTGTGCACCAACACACACAACTTCCAGCACCCGCCAGCTGGGCCAAAATGGGGATTAGCAAAGCTGCCTTTCTCTTTCTTTTCTTGCTCAGCTCAGGTAAGAGTCCTTTGCCTTCTGCTTGCCTAGTTGAGACTGGGGCCAAACACTAGTGAGCTCCACGGGGTGAAGGTTGGTCCCTAAGTCAGGGTGTCACTTGTTCCTGGACAAGGATGGATCTGGGAGATTTTTTTTTTTTTTTGCTTCAAATTTATGCATAACTCTAATCAGAACTGCCTTCTCAACTTTTTTCTGCCTCTTTTTTCCCATGACATGTTGCAGTCATTCATCTGTGATTCTTTCAGGAGACAGAAATTACCAAAGAATTCATCATCTTTTACCCAGAATTATGCAAAATAAATTGTGTCTTTACCTGTCCGAGCTACATGGAAAATGGGATTGAAATCCAGAGATCTTCTTAACTGCAGAATTCTCATTTGTAACCTGTGATTCCTTTCCTTCCCTTCTAGTGAAAGGAGATATACTGGATGCCTATTTAAGAACAGATGGTGTTTGGACATTTACTCTAAACAAACAGTTCTACAAGACAAATAATGAAAGAGAATGTGCGGACAAATGTGAAGCGGAAAGAAATTTTACCTGCAGGTAATTTCTGTTGAATCTTAAAATGTGCCATTGTGGGTGCCTGCATATCAATGATTTGTTCCTACTTTTACTCAGAACCAACATCCCCATTCTGCTGCAGCTCTGCTACAGCAGTGTCTCCCATGCCTGTTCCTTATCTTGTGACTTGTCTCCACCTATAAATTACCACAAGGTCAAGTAAAGCGTGGATTTACAACATCCTACTCATTTTATAGTTAATGTTCAAGTTTCCATTCTTGTCCAACATTACATGGAGAACTGCTTGAGCCCCTTTAGCTGGATGCTGCTCTGTTTCACAAGAGTGCAAGGTGTCTAATTCACTGTAGGGACAGACACTCACCTGAGCAGCTAGCATGCTGTTGATAATGCTTTGCCAATGCAGTTTCTAGTTCTCTGTACCATAATTTATTAATGTAGTCATAGATCCTGAATAAATGAGTCACTTGAGAGTAGTAGATAAAGCTAACCTCTTACTCAGTGTCTAAAATATTGAGTGCAGTACCTGAAAGATAAGAATGAATATAGGACAGTGCTGGCAAATTAATAATTTATAGAAAAATAATTATGAGTTGAATAATTTGAATTGAATTTAAAATATTGCTTCCTATGTCAATATTGTTTTCTTCTCAATTTCAACAGGGCTTTCCTATTCACCAGGAAAAAGCTGCAGTGTTTAACACTGGCTGAAAATGCTAAAATGACAGTGTCATTCCCCAGCACAGACACAGTTCTTTATGAGAAGAGAAGTATGTGTACAGTAAGATGTTACATCTTTACCCATCAAGCCCGTTCTAATGGCATCCTTCTGTTCCCTGCTGCAGTGCTGGACCCAATTCCTGTATAGGACAGAAAACAAACAGATAATTTGGGGCCAAACAGGAAGAAGCCACATTACTAAAAATGCTGTTCAAGATGGATCAAATGCCAAGGCCTGGATCCATGGTGGTCTCCTTGTGCCATTTGAACTGGAAGTTATTGTTGTCTTCCTCCCAGACCCAGTTATACAGTCTTCACCTCCTCTCCCCAGGGGTCAGATGTGTCCAGCTTTATTATTTAGACAGGCTAAAATAATTCAGGAGGAACCCATTTTTTCCTGTCAGATTGGTCTCTTGTCCTTGCTCTAACATTTCCATTTTATATTTTGAGGTGTGGGGAGATTCTTCTTGTGCAAATAAGAAAGGGGGAAAGGAAGGGGAAATCAAGATCACTGCCCTCAACAACTGGAGATTTTTCAGTGTCTGTTGCCAATAAAAACACCATCAACATGATTTGCATTCTCTGTCTTGGAATCCCACTAGAAAAATACCCGGGAGGGTCTGAGGCTCAGATGAATCAAAGGTTTGGAAGCCACTTATGTGACAAGTGTATTTTGATAACTAAGCATTTCCTGGCTTAGAGGGATAGCTAGATGACACCCACACTGCAAATCTGCTTATGAGCAATGCCTTTCCAAGAATCTACAGTTGCTGGTGAAAGACATTCCTATTTATCCTGGTATTATGATAGAATAAGCATGCATTTTTTTGCATATCAAACACTTGATACAGCTGTTCTCTTGACTTGATTTTATAGCCTTATAACAATGCTTCAGAATTCTTTCTCTTTAGATGCCTAGTAGCAGTAACTAATTTCTTTTAAAATATATTATAGAATGTTTGCAGGCACAAAAGGTTCAAAGCATGAGCAAAACATGGTTCATCAAGCACAGATGAGCTTCAATTATATCTGCAGATTTTCAGTACCAGGAAATGAATGTTGTAACATCACTGAACTAACAAATTTGATTCCATTTCAGTTTACCTTATGCAGTGTAAAAGAGGGATTGGGACAGACTACAGAGGAACAGAAGCCCAGTCTCAGAGGGGTATTCCATGCCAGAAGTGGGCAGAAAAAATACCCCACAAACCAAAGTATGTCCCTAATTACATTTCTTTTTGTTGTTCTGAACCTTTTCCAAGTTTCCTCATCTTCATATATATATACACAGATTTACAGTGCAAGTTATGAAATCCTGTTTGTCAGGTGACTTCTAAAAACAGCTTTATCTTCATCTGTCTTGTTCCTTTTGGCTCCACTAGCAGAGAACTGCAATGATCTGGGTGAGGAAAGGGTGCATTGTCAGCTAGAAGATTGTGTCTAAATGGGAGGTGTTTTAAGCAGATTAAATGCTCCTTCTCTCAACACGATGAAGATTTTTGCTGTTGGTAACAGTGAGGTCATAATTACTCTCCTCTGTATAAAGTGATATCTGTCCAACTCTAGGCCCCCCTATCTGCCATACAGATTGTAAAATAAATTTTAAAAATTGAGAAAAGTATCCAAGGGCCAAACGGGTCTGGCCAGGTAGAGTCTTCTCAGGGCTGGCTGCCATTGGGCTCACTGAAGCAAGTGGGGAAGCAGAGGTTCTGTTTCCTCTGATCTATGCTGAAGTTTTATTTTTTAAATTATTTTGCTGTTATTCTAATTAAATACACTTGGATATACTTGTTCAGGTAATTTAAAAGTAATTTAGTCTTCTCTGGGAAGATTACTGTAGGAAGAAGCCTAGCATCCCTTGCTTCAGATCTCTGTGAGACCTAGTTGTGTTTGGTGAATAGTCTCCAGAAATAGACAACTTTTAAAGTAGCTCCAATAGGACAAACACATGACAGAGTCACAGGCTGCAGTGAGCTGGTTAGATCAACTGGATGCATGTATTTAAGACAATTGTCCTTTGAGACTCATTATCCTTGCAGGCTGTAAGCTCACTTCTTACTGGCAGCTGAGGCTAGGGAAAAAGCTACTAATAATTGCAGTAAGAAATTATTTTTCAGTTTTCATTTATGGCTTACAATGGGAAATCTGTTTCTCTCATTTTTACTGTGAATGAATAAAATTCACAGCTAGCTGACCAAGTTAGACATTTCCTTTCTGTGCCACTGAAGTACTGGCATTAAAATAGAATTTTAATACTATTACAGGTATACACCTGAAAAACACCCCAATGCAGGGTTGGAAGAAAATTACTGCAGGAACCCTGATGCAGATGAAAATGGACCCTGGTGCTACACAACAGATCCTGCTGTGAGGTTTGATTACTGTGCCATCCCAGAGTGTGAGGATCAGGTCATGCACACTGAAGAAGGTATATTTACTTTTCAAAGAAGGGAGGTTAGGTAATGTTATTCCTGCTACTTTTTTGTGCTTTATTTTTACAAGATTTTTTCAAATTAGAATTTAAATCAAGATGAACTTAAGAAGTTCTCAACAGAGATGTTTTTTTTTTCCTAATTGGCTTGAGTTATCAAAATTATTTTGTAAATATGGAAGAACTAAAATGTTTTGATCATTTGCTGATATTGTTTGCTTTATCTTCATCTGTCTTGTTACATTTGACTCTACTGGCAGAGAACTGCAGTGATCTGGATAAGGACAATATTGCTCTTAAACCAGTAATTTATTTAACAAGAGTAAAGACTGACCCAAGTGCTGTGTAACACACTGAACTCCCATTGCCAACAGTGCATACAGATACATGACAAATTCCTTCCTGAAATGAAACATTTTCCCGAAGCATTATTAATTTGGCCAGGCTGTAATGTACAGTTTTCTGAATTCCTTTCATTGTTAGCTGGAGCAAACCCCACTTGTCCTTTCAGCATAATCTTCCCTCATTAGGCTGGTGCATTCCTTGCTTTGTTTTCCTTCTGCCCAGCACCTGCAGGGGAGTGCATGCAGTGTAATGGTGAGGATTACCACGGAGAAGTTTCCAGGACAGAGTCTGGACTCGAGTGCCAGCGCTGGGATGTCCAAGAGCCCCACATGCATGGATTCATCCTGAAACAGTGAGTGATGCTCAGCACCAGAGTCACTCCCACACAGCCTGGGAGACCCTGCCTGCAGACAGCCTCACTGCTGACTCACTCTTTCATTTTCACTGTGCAGCTATCCAGAGAAGGATCTGAGGATGAATTACTGCCGCAATCCGGATGGGGAACTTCGACCCTGGTGTTTCACCACCAACCCGAAAAAACGCTGGGAATATTGTAACATTCCTCGTTGCAGTGAGTCTGATCTCTGAGATCACTCCACAGGGTAGCTCATTAAAATTATGCAGGGAGGGGAAAGACAAGAAACCACAGTTCTGAGTAACCTAGAGGTATCCCTGTGAAGCAGGGAAAGTGCACATTAATAGGCAGAATCACTCATTAAACTTCTATTATGTAAAATCCTGTATGGTCAGTGAGGGTGAAGGTGTCACAAAGTGTAATATGGCCAAAGATGTTATGAGAAAACATCATTTGCCTTTAACCACTTTATTTTTCAGCTTACCCAGGAGGCAAGACATTAAGGTAAATCAGGTGGTAGTTCACTGCTGATCTGCTAACTTACAGAAATCATCTAAATTGCCATGTGGCCATACTGTGATATTTAACCCGGGTCTGGTCTGCACAGCCAGCACTGTCTTTTTCTTAGCAAAAGATGAATCCTGAGAAACAAGTTCAGGCTTCAGGAGAAAAGCCTGACTTATCAGCAAGCTAGCTTAACCCATTAAGCTGAGCACACTAAATATTGATATTTCCAAGGCATTGTATTAACATTCCCATTGTAGAAATGGATTGCACTTCAAGAAAAAAAATTGAGTGTGTTTTTTCTCTAGAAAGATTGCTTTCTTATGTATCTGCACTTGCAAGTGCTGTAAGCTGTGGTGTATGTTTGCTAGATGTAGTTCTCTTCAGCTTGTTTAATTACATATGGCAAAATAACTATTTATAGATTTTTGTATGATAAATTGTGACAGCTACCACAGCATTTCCATCCTGTGCTTAAAACTGAAAGTTTAAGGAATGTACCAACATTTTAGGGTCATGCTCATGTCCTTGGGAAATTCTGTATATTATAGGTATGTGCTGTAAATTCATTTTCCATTTACCCTCTGCAGGTTCTATGCCTCTGGTCATTACTCTTATTTTCTTTGCTGTTCCCCACATGGCAGACCATTTCACTCTTTCTTTTTTTCACTATTCCTTCTGTCCCTCTTGCCCAATTCACTGACTCCAGAGGCTCTGCTCTGAAGGCTGTTCTGATTTCTCTCACAATTTCTTCTTGGTCCTTTCTGCCCTTCCATGCTACCTGTATGTATTATATTGCTGTACTCCATCTCAGTGGGTTTACAAGGCTGTACAAGACTCCTTACTGCCTTTCCTGTTCTGCTCTCAGGGGACAGTAGGCACAGCCTGGCTCAACCCAGCAAAGTTATTTACTGGCTGCTGTAAAAGGGCAGACACAGGACATCCATCTGGCAGTCTGGAGACCCATAAAAATATCCTCTTTGATTTTGACATGGCTTTTAACCAGTGTAACCTCAGCTGAAAGGAAAAAAAAAAAAATGCACCTTCAACATTACAGAAACAAAGGGGTGTATATATTTTGAAAGCACTACTTACAAGTGTTTTTCTCCCCTTCCCTACCCTCTCCTTTTCTTTTCTTTTTTTTTTTTTTTTTTTTTTTTTTTTTTTTCTTTTCCTGGTACAGCTACCCCCCCAGCAGTCCCTGGCCTAGGCTCCCAGTGTCTTTCAGGGAAAGGTGAAGATTATCGGGGAAGGACGGCCACCACCGAATCGGGAATTGCCTGTCAGCACTGGAACACACAGTTTCCTCACAAACATGGCTGGATTCCTGACAGATACCCCTGCAAGTATGCTGAGCCTCATCATTCTAACAAACACCAAAGAACAGTTATTCCCTATCAATCCAGATGCAGAGCAAGAGGAGGACAGGTTTCCCTCATTTATGTTGTTAAGTTGTAATTCTCGCTGTTTGTCAGTGCTCATTACTTCTGTTCAGGTCTTGCTCTTCATTTTTTTCTGCCTCCCTGTTTATTCTGATGTATTTTTCTCACTTGTCTCCTCCACATCCCAGAGCAGAGCTATAAGTTGTTCACTACTTTTATGTTAATACTCCCTTGGCTGTGCTTTGGCACATTTTCAATGCATTACTCTACTGAAGAGTGATGCTCCAAGGACAACCTACTCCATCCAATACATCCTTGTGCTCCAAGGTCAGAGGAAGCTGGGTTTGCAGAGCATTACCAATGTGCAGGAATGGCTGGGACTGACCTGGCTTATAGCTCTGTAGTCTGATCCTGCAAGTTTTCCTAGGGAGGTGAAACCTGTGCACTCTCACAGGGCAGAGAGCAGTGTGCACGAGTGCTCCTGTGTACACACTCCCAGTCTGTCACATCCAGCCTTGCCTGGCTCTTACTGTAATCTCAGGGATATCAGTGCCTTCTGTTTTGAAGTCTGCATCTTGACCTCAACAAGAGCAGGAAGTGTAAGCATTGGAAAAGTTCTTCCTGTATCTTCAGCATTTAGACTGTGAAGTTGAAGACCATTTATTAGTCCCAAAGGAGTGATGCATGAGTTAATCAATCTCCAAAAAGAAAAAATACATCACTGAGTCGAATTTTGTGTGCAGTAGTTGTTAATAGTCATGCATACAACTCTTCTGGATTTCCATGAGTGGTTTAAAGTCAGTGTTCCTGTTTCTTGTTTTAAGGGGCTTAGAGGAAAACTACTGTAGAAACCCCGATGGAGAGAAGAAGCCTTGGTGCTACACCACCAACAGCAACATTAGATGGGAATATTGCACAATTCCTTCCTGTGACAGGACAGAACAAGGGATTGCTGGTATGAATTGTGGACTGGACTTGAGATAAGGGCTTTAAAACAGCGAAAGATTCATTGTTTCAAATTGTGAATGTATTAAATATTTTTTTTTTCAGTCACTCTGTCATTCTCAATATTTGTCTGCCTGGCATGTTTCAAAATCTGCCAAATATTAAATTTTCAGTGATTAGGGAAATGTAGTGAAGGATGCAAATCATGAGCTGACTCAACAGAAGAATTACAGTATGAAAGATATTTATGTTTTTATTATTCTTTTCTTCACAAAGATAGGCCAATTATAGCAAGTTCATTGAAAAATGAAAAGGTTTAAAGAGATGGAAAATTGCTAAATAAAATTAACTCCTGTTTTTGGAAGTTAGCCACAAACGAGAGGACAAGAGCTTTCAATGTCATTAAAAATCACATTGAAACATTCATTGTTTTAAGCACAAAATTAACTAGAGAGTCTTAGCACAATCAAAAGGATAACAGAGAGGCTGAATTTTAACATAATGTCTGGTTGAGAAATATCATGGGCAAAATCATCAGTATCTAATCTTTGAGGATTTTGCATGAGAAGTTTCTTATCTTTAATTCCGACGTTCACTTATGCCAAAATGAAACTAACCGGTGAACCCTTCACTGAAGAACATCTACGACGTTAAAACTGTCTCAGTATCTTTGGAAATGGAAACCTGCAGCAGGTGTGATGACTCCACTGGATACTGTCTGCATACACGAGTCATTCATTTTTGTCATCCTGCGTTTGAGGCTTTCTTGAGCCAGCTCAGTGAGAACATTAAAATCACGATGCCAACGCCCGTTTCTGTTATCTGTGCAGATGTGCCCGTACAAGCTGCCCTGACAGAGGAGTGCTACCGAGGCAAAGGCCAGAGTTATCGTGGCACAGCTTCTGTCACTGCATCAGGAAAGAAGTGCCAGGCCTGGAGCTCCATGTTCCCACACAGGCACATAAAAACCCCGGACAGATTCCCAGACGCGTAGGTTAATCTCACCTTTTCTCACTTTCCCTGGATATAACCATTGCTAGTTGTGTTATCTTTGCTTTAAAACACTGCTAGGAATGTATCGATAAAAGAGAACTTTTCTAAGATACAGAAATGTTTTCTGTTAGCCTCATTTGTAAGAATTGTGTTTTCTTGTTATCTAAATTCTGAGTAAAATACAGCTCTGTCCCTTATTCTTAAACCTGATCTTCTGCAACCAACGCCAGGAGGCTTGCATCCAGAGACAAGGCATCTACTGAAATATGTGTTTTGTTTGTGAATTTGAGACTTTTCTTGTGGCCTTTCTAATGATTTAATTTGGGGAGGACACAGCATTTATGATACAAAACTTGCAGTCAGATACCTCACACTTAGAAATACCAACTAAGTGTTCTTTGCAGTTGGAATGGGGCACCCAGGATTGTATACACTGAAATTTCCCCTTGATTTATCTTCTTCAGATTAACAAAACTGAACCAGGAATGACTGGACCTGTGACAAGCTAATCAAGAGCACTAATGTGCCAGATTTTATTAAGGGCAGGAGAGCAACAGGATTATATTTACAGAAGAAATTGTGAGGAAATCCATCATGCTTAGTGGAATATAAGCAGGAAGGTTGATACTTTCCTAAATTTTTGCCCTTTTAACGCTGTCACCCTAAATAATTTGAAATTTTCAGTTACATTTTGGCATCAAAAAAACGGAACATCCTCAGAGGGGATGATATCTTCCAAAAACATTTCAAATATTTAAAATCAAGCTGGGAAAATGTGGAATTCATGTGTTCTGTCATATTCAGAGAAAAAGCATATCAGTCCTTTTTTATTCTGAAAGTGTGCTGTGATTCAGGACAGGGAAATACAGCAACTCTGCCAATTATTGAAAAGGTAAATTCTACTCCCCCATGCCCCAGCAAGCACAGACATGGGAGTGGTCTCACTGAAGTCAGTAGAAATTGGGGTTTAGGAGTGTAAGAGGGGATCAATTGCATAAGCATTTGTTTGACATTCTTCTGAATATGAGAAGGAACCTTTTTGACATTTAAAGAAATTTTGGAAAAGCCTAGAGTTCCCCCCAATAGTATGAATCTTCCTGCATATTTATTACTAATTCACACATTCTCACAATCGTGTATGCTTACACACACCTACTTGTAAATTAAAATAATTGCCATATGGGGCAATTATTCAGGTACTTAGTACATTTAAATATTACAGCCAGAGTATAAAGCAGTAGTTGAATTGTTTCCTTATGCATAAATATATTCAAGACTCCAATGCACATGTGAAATACAACTCTTCACTAGCATCACAACCACAGACGTGTTTGCTGGTAATGGGATATCTGGCCATAAGTAAAACAAACAATAAATGCATTTATTTGTACATAGTAGATGGACATAGTACATCTTTTTGTCAAGATATTCCTATGCCTACTTTCAGTCTTATGCAGCACAACTGTTGATTTTATTTGTGCAGGGATTTGAGGGACAACTATTGTAGGAACCCAGATGGTGACAGAAGCCCGTGGTGTTTCACCACTGACCCCAACACGGTTTGGGAGTACTGCAACCTCAAGAGGTGTGATGATCACACACAGGAGCCTGCACCCAATGCTTCCCCTGGATTGATGGGACAAAACCTTGGCCAGACTAC
The DNA here is from genome assembly GCA_032173965.1 of Sitta carolinensis. Taxonomy (NCBI): domain Eukaryota; kingdom Metazoa; phylum Chordata; class Aves; order Passeriformes; family Sittidae; genus Sitta; species Sitta carolinensis. The sequence continues at coordinate 12,964,432 of JAVUNC010000025.1, read as the reverse complement.
ACCCACCACATCTGGTAACAGCTGGCTATAAGCATCACCTCCTGTAGAGTCTGTGGGTAAAGGAAATGGCAACCTATCAAAATTATCCTTGAGTGTCATGGTTTAACCACAGCCAGAAGCTAAGTACCACACAGCTGCACACTCATTCCCCCAGCCCTGCTTTGGTGGGGAGGAGAATTTTTTAAAAATAAGACTCATGAGATAAGAATGGTTTAATAATTGAAACCAAATAATATATAATAATTGTAATAATAATAGTGGCAATAATAATAATAATAATTGTAACAAAAATATGAAATAGGGATAACACCCAAGGAACAAAAGTGATGAACAATACAATTGCTGACCAAAGCCCAGCCTGTCCCTGAGCAGCAATTAGTGGCTCTGTCCAGTGTATGTAACAAGTATGCTGTTTCATGGGATGGAATATCCCTGTGGCCAGCTGTCCTGGCCATGCTTCTGCCCAGCTCCTTGTGTACCACCTCACTGACAGAGAAGGGGAAACTGAAAAGCCCTTGAGTTAGAGTAAGCACTACTTAGCAACAACCAAAATATCAGTGCATTATAATCATTATTCTGATATTAGACCTAAAACACAGCACTGTACCAGCTACTAAGAAGAAAATTCACTCCCTCTAAGCCAAAGCCAGGACACTGACTAGGTCTGCAATGTCACAGTTGCATCCCTCCTGCAGCTTTCAGTTCTGTTCTGCTGCATTCTGCAGCAAGTGCTCCTTAGTTAGTATATGTCCTGTAGCCCACATCACTTTACAGTGCAATCTGAAGGATGTCTTTTTAATTTAGATGAACAAGAGGAAAACAAACATTTCTACTATTTCTCTAGCTCTGTGCTATTGAAATATGTTACTATTATTATTATAAGGATTTTGCTTGTGTTGTGCTTTATGTTTTCAGGAGGGTGACCTTAGCTTGTATTGTTCACAGGCAGCTTTGTTTCGCAAAAATAAATAAACGAGGTTTCTCTCTGACCTGTTTTGTTACTTCCTTAATTAATAGTACACATTGATCAAAGTGGTATGACATTTCTTAAACTATAGTGGAGCTTTGCAGGAGTTACTTGTTTTGCAAAGGAAGATGGCAGGGTTGAACAAAACACACATTCCTAAATTGAGTTGTGTTCTCTCCTTACATGCAGCAGAAAAAAAGTACCTGTAGCAATGTCCCTGGAAGCAAAAGTTGCTCTTTCATTCCAATGGGCTGCTGAAATATGCTCCTCTCATAAAAATGCTTCCTGATACTGATTTAGCAAAACCCTTGAAGTCTTTCCAGATATTTACAATATGTAACAGAAAATGTTTAGCCTGAAGTTCCTTGATATGAATATATAATCACCCTGAATTTATGAATGGAAGTGTTTAAAATTGTTAATTTTGTGGTGAATTTACTTTGGGAAGCATAGATTAACTGTGGGGTAAGAATAATCTAACTTTGACTATAAGCAGGTAAATGCATATAATTTGGACTTTCAAGGCTCAGAAATACTTTCAGAAGCTCAACGTTTCTGCATGAAGCCTAAGAACTGAGCTATCTAATAAATCTTATTAATATCCCTTTATGAAGTTCATTCCCCCCAGCACCTCTTGAGTCCAAAAACTGCAGGGCAATCAGGCTCTGGGGGGAAGTTCAGGCAGCAGTCTGTCAGCACTCAAGGAGTCAAGCAGATCATCCATGATTTCCAGTGTTCTTGGAGGCAGCACTTCTGTGAAGTTTAACATTATCTAATATTAGATAATTTATACAACTATTTTTGATACTTGAACTTGTAAGCTGGGGGTGGTTCCAAGAGGGTTTTTTTTTTGTTTCAGGCCTGATCTTTAAATTTTGGAGTGAATAACAATAATTTGGGAGAAGGCCAACAGGTATTGGACACTGTTAGGAAGCCCACCACTTCCCACACACTCCCAGTACTTTTATCACATGTTGGAGCAGGGAGAGGGATCAATCCTCCTCCCTCTAACAACTTTAAACTTTTCATGCAACAGTATGAAACAATGTGGTTTAAAGACTAGAAGTCTTTACCATGTGCTTTCTCTTCAGAAAGATTTATTTCATTTCCCCAGTAAGATTTTCAAGTCTGTCCTTGTAACTTCACTAATTCTGTTGCAGGGTGTGGTATTATCACCTTCATCTCTATGGTTTGATAGGCTAATTCCTTAACAAAAGGGCAGGGCTGAGTGTGAGTGTCCAAGGGCACATAATGATTATGAAATCAATAATGATAAATCAACCACATGCTAAAAAATTCCTGCGTGCTGTTTGAATGAAAATGGCTTGGAGAGAGGCTATGCACACCTAAAATGCTACTCTGCATAGAAGTTTTGACCACCCCAAACCAGTCACTAACCTGTCAAGCTTCACATGGCACTCAGAGTGAGAGACACTCCCAGTAATAATGGCAAAATGACAATGATTCATGGCAGAAGGCAGTAATGCTGCCCCTTCACATCTGAAATATTTGCTTTCAGTGTCATCCATGGAACATCCTGATGGCAGTGTGGTTGCTCAAATCCAAACTCATGTCCTGAAGCCAGGGAAGTCACAGAAGTTGCAGCAGAAAGGGTCCCTGGATATGTGCAGCCTCGGAGTTGCTGTGCTGGAAGGAGAGGCTGCACAGTACTCAGGGTCAGGCACTGACTTTTATACTACTAATTCCGTGTTAGTTATTTACAGTTATGATCCAATGCCTATCACCTGTGTTAGACAGTTACAGTCTACTCTAATCCAATCCCCAAGTGCCACCATCACCAAAAAGATGGGGTTTAGGAAGAAGAAGGAAGGAGGACAGGACAATGCCCAAATCCCTCCATCTTGCCCCCTAAGCCCCTACGGTAAAATCCAAAAAAATTCCCTTTTCACTCTATAACTACTACTATCATGCTATCTAAACTTTTGTGACTTTTGGTTCTTCATTCACAGGCGGTAATTTGTTCCATGGGTCAGACTCAAAGCCGCAGGAGTCCTTGGGGTCTCTGACCCCCCTGCCAGGGCTTTGGAGCCCCTGGCTGGAGCCGGGATCATCCAGGACTGTCAGACACAGCCTGGGTTCCGACACTTGCGTTTTGTCCTTCACTCGCTGCCCCTCCAGGATGACTCTGGGTCCATTTTCCTCCGCTTTTCAGACAGCAATAAGATCCCCACCCTTTACTCCTTCCTCTCCAGGATGAAGACGCCTCTTCGCCTTCCTCGTAGCCCCCCCGGCCTTCGCTGTCGCAGCCTGTGCCGAGCTCCTCTGCCGCTCTCCGTGCCTGCGGCACCGGGCTGTGCCGGGCACGGCGCTGTCCCTGCTGCACGCAGGACTTCGCCTCTGCCGGGCTCGGTGTGCAGCTGCCCGCTCAGGCAATAGATGGCACTGATGGACGATGTAGTTTGTCCCCGAGAAAACGTCACTGCGGAAGAGAAAGGCGCAGAGGAGAAGGTGGGATCGTGTGCTCACTGGGAGCGGCGGCCGGGCACGGAGCAGCAGCAGCCATGTGGAGGGAGAGCCTTGGGAGCGCATGGTGAGAGCTCCGCGGGCCGGGGCTGGGGCTGGGGAGAGCCCCGCAGGGCCCCCGGGTCATCGGAGAGTGGGAGCCCAGCTCTCCTGGGCACCAGTGTTGGTCAGCTGAGCCTGGTTTTGTGTCGCTCTGCGTGCTCCTGGGACAGGCTGGCTTTGCCGGCAGCGCAGGGTTGGTGCTTCTGCCTTGCTCCCTGGTTTCACGCCTCTGCTCACCGCCCTGCACGATGGAAGTGCTGGGGGATATTCCTACCTGTTGCATAAGCTGTTTGTTCTTAGGAGCTCTGTTCTTCCATGTCTGGAAGTGAATTAAGGGGGGAAAAAAATCACATGTAGTTTGTCTCAGCAAGTGTTAGCAAATTGCCTTGGAGGTTACTGGGATATCCAGGTCTGCACTTCAGACAGCAGAGGGAAACAGTTCTAGGTGATAACAAACACCCAGTGAACTTGGTTTTTCGTGGATTAGCAAGTTTTTTTCTTTTTTGGCATTTGTTTTGGTTTGTTTTCTGAAAGTACTATATTATACCAAAGAACTCGCTAATGTAGCTGCGTTCCACAAGGCAGAGTACCAAGACTTGCTTCTGTCGCTCGATTTTAGATTGTGCTTTTGTACCAGAACCTACTAGACTTAAAGGAACCAAGGAGGATACTTTCTGGCAGGCAGGGGAGACTTAAAGGCTTGATATCCAGTCCAGTAGCTAAAAGTATCAAAGGTACAGCAGGTCATTAAATTCTGGACAGGAAAGGGTCCCGCAAGCCTCTGCTGGTGCCAGCCCTGCGGCAGGATCAGCATCACATGGCTGGCAGCAGAGTAACCCTGGAGCTGGGAATTGCCCTGGTGAGGCTGTGCACCTATTGCAACACAGCAAAGTAAACGATTTTCTTGGCTGAAGTTACACAGCTGCTCGCAGGATGAAACCCTGCAAGGACATCTATGCAGTTGTTTACTGCTTTTATCTAAATTGTGCTGGAGGAGGGAATATTAATGCAACAAATTATCTAGCTAAAGCAGAGCCCAGAAACTGTCTTTTTGTACAGAGGCAGTGCTTTGTGAGCCCCTATCTGCCCATCCTATCCAAAGAATAAGAAAAATAATGGCAGGTGTTGCCAGGTGGCTAAACAGCTTGTTATCACATCCCTGGGTAATGAGTGGTGCTGGCAGGGCACATTCTTGGCACCATCCATAAGGGCTGGAGTGGGACAACACTATCAGACTGTAAGGATCTTTCTGGTTTTTCCCCTTTTGTAGGGAGAACGTCTTGTCCCAGATCAGGTGAGTAGAAGAGCTGTTCTGTTCTCCTCTTTTGGTTAGTGCCCTGATTGGGGCATGGAATCACCCCTTTTGTACTGTGGGTGACAACAGCCACAAAATCTTCACTCAAGGCCCCCTTGCAGACCCCTGCAGGAGCCCCAGACACCTCTACTGATCCCTGAGGGAGGCTGGAGAACTTGAAACACGAGTCAGAGGGATGGGAAGGTAAACTACATTTAGGACTGCATGTCTGTCAACTCCAGCTCTGGTAACTTAGTTCCCACACCTGAAGTCTGGGACCTTGCAGACAGGGGCACCAGCAGACACTCCTTACTTGACAGCTGTGGGGGAGAGCCAGGATTGCCCTAAGAGAGGATTGAATCTGTAGGGGAAGAAGCACTGGCAAGAGGAGCATGTCCAGTGCATCCAACTCTCTTCAGCAGCTGAAGACTTTTGTCTCTGCTCCTCAGCCCACTGTGCCCATGAAGTTTATATTCCTGGACAAGTCCAGCTGCTACTGTCTCATTCACTGCAGTACCTGCCTCAAAGTAGATTGGCCCATAACCTATTGAACTTTGTTCCCCTGGGCATCCTGGTTCACAAGGAAAGGGACAAGGAAGACTTGTGATCAGCAGGTCCTGACTTGAGACCCCCTAAGAAGCCTTGGTAGATAGAACCCTGCTCCAAATTTTACCTGTGATCTTAAAAAATAACAGAAATGCCCAGTCCCTGCTGGCTGCCTGGGATTTGTAGGCATTTGTCCTTTTTCAGTCCCATGATATTCAAACAAGGCTCAGCATAAGTCCCTTTGGCACTGGTGCTGTTGAACACAAGCAATTTTGTGCCTCCCCAGGTCTTTTGAATGTTCTCAGAAGAATGCAGTGCTGGTCCCTGCAGCTGCCCTGGGGGTTGGAGGGATGCTGCTATACTGGCTCAGGTCTGGACGCAAGATCAAGACCATTGACATGGGCGATGGGTGGTGGGGCTCAGGTGAGAGGCCCCTCAAAGGGAAAGAAGATGTGAGCATCCGTCCCTTCAAGATTGAAACATCTGACAAAGAAATCGAGGTACTGCTGGCTGGGGGGTCAGGAGGGGCAGAAACCTGCAAGGGGGAGGGAGTCCATTACCCACCTCACTGCTTTGAGGTGATGCCTTGGGGTGACAGCAGGGCACTTCATGTGCCAGGACAGCTACCCAGCTCCATTAAATGGTGCTCTGGCTCCATTCTTTATGGAGGGGATTTAAGCTCTGGCCCATTGCAATGTCTCTTAAGGACTTTCTGAGACAGCAGCCCCACTGTGCAAGCTGGGGCTTCTCCTGCACAAAGGCCATGCTTTGAGCAGCAGACCTTGACAGGATCTGTGGATGGTGGAGCAGGGCAGGAGGGCGTTGGGACAAGCAGTGGCACCAGCAGGGCAGGACTGAGGGCCTTCCACAGAGTAAAGAGCTGGAAGGCTGAAGAGGGATAGCATCTTGACTGAGTCGTAGCTCCTCCACCCCTGCCTGCCTGTCTCTAATTATCTGACCAAGTAGCAGCCAGCAGATCAAGGTGAGATTCTTATTCTCCCAGCCAGTAGTGCTGCCAAGCATCTGGCACCAAAGACCCTGAAGTGAGTTAGCAGCAAGCCAAGAGTAGGACCCAGTACTCCTGGGTGCTCATGGACAACTTGTAACCTGTAGAAAATTGTATTCCCCCATATAAACACTTCAGTCAGTCTTGTAGAGTATGGCACTTCTTCAGGAGAGCTTGTGGTGTCCCAGGGAGCAATACAAAAGGCAGCAGAGCCCGTCTGTGCCTGCCCTGGCACAGGGCACATGCCAGCAGCTGGCCAGCCTGGCAAGAAGGGTTCTCTTCCCCAGGACCTGCACCGGCGCCTGGATCAGTTCCGCTTCACGCCGCACGTGGAAGGAGCCGCCTTCCACTACGGCTTCAACTCCAGCTACCTGCGGAGGGTGGTGGCCTACTGGAGGAACCAGTTTGACTGGCGCAAGCAAGTGGAAGAGCTGAACAAATACCCCCACTTCCACACCACCATTGAAGGTGAGGGGGCCTCTGTTGTTGCTGTGGGACACAGAGGAGCACACAGCACACACACAACAGGTGTCTGAAGTGCTAAAAGAGAGCACGTTTATTGTTGACTTCGTATATAGAGATTTCTGGACAGTGACCAGGGATTGGGTAGAGAAGTTACTACCTCTCCAATCCCACTGGTCAATTGAGAAGTATGTCAAGTGATATCTTTTCACAAAGGAATGTAAATACAGTCTTTGTTTGTCTTACAATTCATGGGAAAGTATGTTACAATTATAAAAACAAATCAGAAGGCTTTGGATCTCAGGGTGACACTCTGTGGCTTGAACAGGTCTCACTCGGAAATGCACTGCAAGAAGGGGGAGATGTGAGAAGTGGCAATATTTGAGATAACCTATGCATAACAGCTTAGTGATACGAGTGGAAATAAAACTAGTGGAGGCTCTATTATTAATAACCTTATAGGGATTAAGACCATTACACAATGGAAATAAGATTAGGTCTGCTTCAAGATAGGCTTTATCTGGCTCTGAACCCGTGCTAATTAACAATGAGGTGCTCTTCAGCTATTGCCTTAAAGCCCCTTTGAAAACTGTGAAATTTAGCCAGTCTGAGGCTGGAATATCCCTCCCCAACACTCAGTAGTTTAGCCAGGTGAGCTTAGCCAGACTTTAAATAAATGATCTCTAGATTAGGTTAGCCAGACTTTACATGAGTGATCTCTAGGTTAGACTTCTGTCATGCCCTTTTTCATGTTTCTCTTAACTACTGTAATGTTTTTGTATGTATCTTACCCACATTATTATATTCATTCAAGTGCAGCTCTACATATACACTCTGAGACCAGTTTCTCAGGAGATGGATGCTAATCTCCAGTGATCCAAATATCTGTGGCTGGGGTCAATATCTCTTGTCTGTATGTAAAAGATGAGACAACAGATGTTATTCCAGGCATCCCCTTTCAGCCAGGCATCTTCTTGCAGTGGACTGACTGTGGAACTTCTGCTCCAGATGCTAGTTACAGTTTTGCTGCCCTCCTATGGAATCCAGAGCAGAAACTGTGATGATCCCAGAGCTTTAATTTTTCCTTCTTGGATTGGCAGGGATTGATATCCACTTTATCCACGTGAAGCCGTCCTATGTTCCTCATGGCCGAGCTGTTAAACCTCTGCTGATGGTCCATGGCTGGCCTGGCTCCTTCTATGAGTTCTACAAGATCATCCCTCTGCTCACAGAGCCGCCAAACATGGCCTGAATGAGGGTGATGTGGTGTTTGAGGTCATCTGCCCCTCCATCCCAGGATATGGCTTCTCAGAGGCCTCTCACCAGAAAGGTAAGCAGTGTAAAGGCTCTGTTGGAATTGCAGTTTCTGGAATGAGACCTCAACCATCCCTGGCAGCCTTGGCCACTGCAGTTTGTGCGTGCAGATGCCTGGCTCTTCACTAAGGCCCATGTGGCTGAGGCTCTGGGGCTGGCTGTGGAGATTTGCAACACAATGGTGACTGGAAGTCAGGTCTGATTTCGCTTTCCACTGAATTACTTTCATCTTGTGTTCACTTTCTTTCCAAGGAGCAGCATTGCACACTGTCCCTTCCCACAGCTCCACACACACGTGCCTCAGTCAGGTCTTTGGCCAGGGGAGGAACACTAGGACAAACAGGTCTCCTGTGTTTCTCTTTACCTACAGAGTTTGACTCCATAGCAACTGCTCGGATATTTCATAAGCTGATGAACAGATTGGGCTTCAAGGAATACTACCTACAGGGAGGAGACTGGGGATCTCGTATTACCACAAACATGGCCCAGATGCTGCCACAGTAAGTAGCAAAGAAAAGCAGTGCAAAAAGTTGCCTTGAGTTCCTACCCTACCTTCTGACTCCATAGTACTACCTTCTGTTTGCCCCGCTTCTCATCCCCTTTTACTTTGTTCCATTCAGGGACAACCCCATCCTGCATATTTAATTGCATTCATATGCTTTGTATTGATTTTTTTTTTAATCATGATGAACCTGAAGGGCTTTGTGTATTTGATTCGGTCTAGTATTTTTGTCACAGCTGCAGTCAGGCTTGTTTTCTAGAAAACCTGGAGACAGAAAATTGCTTCATTTAACCCTCTATTCCTTAATTTACTTTCAGATCTGTGAAAGGGCTTCATCTGAATCTTGTTTTCATCGCCAGACATGGTTTGGGGAGGTTGATTCGTATGATGCTTGGGGCTTATGTCCCATGGCTTGTAGGCCTCAGCAGGGAAGACGCTCGGCGCTTCTATCCTTTCGTGCAGAAGAACGTGTACGACGTCCTGCGAGAGTCTGGCTACCTACACATCCAAGCCACCAAACCAGACACTGCAGGTAATGAGCTTTCTATGTATCCCTGTGAACATGGCACACTAATCCCTTGTGGTACTTGAAAACAAAAGCCAGCCTAATTTGAGAAGCAATGAGTTCTGGTGACTGAGTAAAAGACCCATATGGGCGATGAATTAATGGGGACAAGGAAGTTAAAAGAAACTACTCAAAAAAACATGGAGATTTCAAGCCTAACTTGTCAAGGTCTTTTAAATAGCATGCCACTTGTCTTGGGACTAAACCCCTTTCCAAAGAGTCTCTCAAAAGTAAAACACAGGGTCCTGAAATTGAAGCTTTGAGAAGTAAATGGGGCTGAAAACAAGAAAAATATCACAAGCAAGGAGGTGCAGTGTGAAAGTTGCAGAAAGGTAGATAAAGCTCAAACACCTGAACAGACAGAACGCTGACATCCTGGGGCCAGTGGATAAGGACTGTGAAGAGAGATATGGCCATTTCATAATGCTTAAAGGAGTTCTTTGCACCAGTCCATACTAGAGAGGATTCTGGGGCATTGCTTTACTAAAATAATCCCTCATCAGGAAGGACAGCAGAGCTGTCTCAGGCTGGTGTCAGATTTGGAGACCAGAGAACAGCCCCCCATCCCAGCAATTCACCAAAGCAAAAGAAGAACAAACTCAAACTGGAGTGTCAACAAATACCTAGACTATTGCTTGAAGTGATCACAAACCCAAATAAATGAAAGGAGATAAACAATATACCAGGTGGGAGGGAGTCATGGTGGTGGTGTTTCTGGTTGCTTGGGTGTTTTTAAGGGCCAAATTGTGAAGGTATCTACAGAAAAATGAAGATTAGTATGTCTAGTCTCTGATCAGGAATCTGACAGAATTGTTTAAACAAGGAAAATTGATTTACAGGGGATAATATCACAGGGAAATCATGCTTCAAGAGCCAGAACTCTGGCAGAATCAAACAACTGTAGATTCACTAATAGAATTTCTGTAATTTCCGAAAATATTTTGTTGAGACTCCTCCCCCAGCATTCTTAAAAAATTGAACTGCCTTAAGAAAAGGGTTAAAACTAGTTAATATGAGAATCCAAGCACAGGAATAAATCAGCAAGTTGCAGGGGTGGGAGAGAATCACAAAAATCTGTGCTGACACCTATACCCTTCAACAAGATCCTAACTGCTCTATGATTAAAAGTTAATAATTAGATATAAAATTGACAGCTACCCAAGATTTGGTTTATAAGTGACTGGTTGATAAAACCAGCCAATAAAAACTGATATCAACAAAGTTCAAAGCAGTTTAAGAGGAGGAAGAAAATCACAGTGCGTTCAAATTTGGCTGCCACCATATGAGAAAATCCATGAGTCAAGGGTAGTGTTCTCAAAAATCACCTAGGTCAAAGATCAAGGCAATTTTGCAAACTCTAAAATAAGCTAAAAGCAAAAACACAGAATATTTATGATATTAAATATCTGTTGCATTCCTGTTAGCCCTGTTTCATGAATATATTTTGGAATCAGAAGCATACATCCCATCCAAAGCAGGACAGTGCTCCCAAATATTTTATCTGAAATTTCTTTTCAGTGTCACCTCTTTACATCTGAATTTGCTGCTGCCACACAACACCAAGAAGCCAATGGGATTTCCTTAGCTCTCAGCTTATTTTGCATAGAAATAATCTGAATTTGTAGTGCCCTTAGTTGCATCCGGAATTCCTTTGCAGGGAATCTGTCACAAATCAAGTACTATAAGGGATAAATACACTCTCTACTGAATTCTTTAGAAAACTCTGAATACTTCATGAAAGTCCAGTTTAACTTTCACTGAAGTAGTGCAATGCCAGGAAACTGCAACAGCTCTTCTCCTCAATTAGGTTGTGGACTGAATGACTCCCCAGTGGGGCTTGCTGCATATATCTTGGAGAAATTCTCAACCTGGACAGACAAATCATTTCTGCATAAAGATGATGGAGGCTTGGAAAGGTAAGAAAACAGTTGTTACTCTGTGAGAAGTCTCATTAAAAGAATGACTAATGGGAACTAATATGAGGATACAGGTAAAATACTGGCCTGTCAAAGCTGAAATTTAAGGATGAAAGGCAGACATGACAAGCAGTAGTTTAAACTTGCAGCAGACTGCCTGCACACTGCTGCTACAGCACCAGGTGATTTTGCACTGGACACACAGGTGCCAATTAGTTTGCTGCTTGAAAATAAAGTGGGGATGTAGAGGAACAGCAGTTCTTCAGGGCATGAGCTTAGTACAGAGCATTAAGGAACAGTTTCCACGTAAATTTCTTCCTCTCTCTCTCAACAGCAAATACTCTCTTGATGAGCTTTTAACCAATGTGATGATTTATTGGGTGACATCCTCCATTGTGCCCTCAATGCGATACTACAAGGAAAACTTTGCCAAGGACCCTGATCTAAGTGCTCATAACAGGTAATTATGTGGCAAGTTGCAAGACAAATTTGCAAATGAGATTGAAATGTTTGCCTGTATTAAGTTAGATCACAAACTACAGCAAATTTAATTAGTTCTAATAAAAGTCCAAATTCTTACGTGCTTTTGATAAATATGGTTAAGGGTCACTTTTCTTTTGAAGCTATAATGCACACAAGGTAACTTGCAGCCAAGACAATGCAGAAGATTTATCAAAGCACCAAGCACAGTCTTCTGTTCAAAACACAAGTTATATACTGATTCACCAAACAAATGTGACTTGCAGCTCAGTTCAGTAAAAGCAAAACAGATCATGGGCACAATTAAAAGAGAAGTTTGAACTGAATTAGGAAAGCTATTGCTTGCTGGAGGATAAACTAAGAACTATAAGAATTAAGCACAAACCTAGGGTAGCAATTTGGAGAGCAGTACTTGAAACCCAGCCCCTTATGACAGTTGGTACATTAAGATGATTCTAAGAGAAGCTGACCACAAAATGTTGCAATGTTGCTGAGCAGACTTCTCCAAGTAACTGATCATCTAAACAAATGGGGGAGTCTTTTTCTTTGTGGATTGAGCCAGCTAAACTTCCCTCTCCAGTCACTTGCTATGCATTTGGTACCAAATTCTAAAGCAGACAGGAACTGGCTCACTTCTCCAAGTATCATGTGTGGTATCTTGTCGTGTAGCACAACACTGCAGCTTACAAAAGTTAAAGACAGGAAATATTGCAAGATCAACCCGTGTGCAGAGTTGGCTCTACTTTACAGGCATAATCTTGTTAAACTCAATGATACCTAAATAGAAATAAGCAGAGTGTAGACCACGAGGTGAACTGCACAAAGTGAGGAAATTGCTCCAACTGAATGTGTTACGAGAGACAGGGTTTTTTTAGACTTCTCCAATACTTGTTTCATTAATGCAATTAACCTGTGTCTTTTCTAGGGTTGGCGTATACGTTCCCACAGGGATTGCAGCTTTTCCTCAGGAGATTGTACATGTACCACGTGTCTGGGCAAAGGATGTCTACAAGAACATCATCACTTATTCTTACATGCCACGTGGAGGGCATTTTGCTGCCTTTGAGGAACCAAAGCTTCTGGCACAAGACATCATTCAGTTTGTCCAAAAAGTGGAACAGCTGTGAGCCTGCAGTTGAAATACATGCATAGAATGGAAGTTGTTCTACCAGTAGCAGAACCTTTAGAATGGATTTGTTTAATCCCTCAAAATAATCACATATAGAAACCAGCATTTTATTTTGATAATGATTACAATATTGATTTTTGAAATCAAGTTCAAAATGTTTTCGTAAGAAAAAAAATCAAAAAAAATCCAAAAGGCATCTTGTGTTCTTTCACTCCCAGCACCATATCATTGCCACATTCATAGTTCAAGTATAACAGAATATGTAAACAGTTTATTATAGTAACATTGCACTCATCTGAGGAAGAGGGATGAAAGGAAGGGGTCAAGGCTTCTGTTTAAAAGCTTCTTTAAATACTTGGGCACCTGCATTCTTAAACACAAGCAGCTTTGGTGGAAGCATAAAATGTTTTGTTCTGTGGGGCACAAGCACTCCTACACTCCAGTCATGTTTCTTTCAAGAGACCTGAGATGTCATATTTATGTGGGCAGCTGCACATAAGGCAGCTTTCTTCACTCTAAATTTTTCCACTAGAACAGGCTTAAGAAGCAGCTACTGCACATTGTAAATAGACATTAATGGATAATACAGCAGAGAGCACTCTAGTGTTCTCCAAGCTCAAAATAACAATTAAACTTAACTTTTTTTATATAAGTTCCTACTTCTTCTATCATCTAATTCCATTCCAAAAGGTCAAAGTTAAAATATGCACCAAGTGTAGAGGGTTACTTCAATGTTCACTCTCTTTCAAAGGATTTTTACCAGCCTATTGTGCCTTTTTGACTAGTAAGAGCAAGTACCCTCACTACCAGTAGGTTCATGTTTCTCTTCAAATGGGATGGAGTTATATGAAGTTACTAAAAGCCCATTACAGCACAGATAATTGCCCAGCTGACTGAAGACAACTCCAGCTGATATCTAATTCTAGCACACTGCTCACAGGGCTTCTCTCCCTGTCCTGTTCTGCAGTAGACACCAGCCCAGAAGAACAGGCTCAAGTTCTGATTCTAAGTGATACAATCTGACTAAAAACCAGGAATTTGGCAGGTAAAGATAGTGCTAAACATGATCACATTCCCGACTTCTACACACTTCAAAAACTTTTAAATCAAAGTTTTTTCTTCAAGTGAGGATAACCTTCCATTATTGGGGCAGCACTCCTAACTTTCTCTGAAGAGAGTTAGCAAAGAAACTGCTTACTTTTAATCTTCTATCTAAGCAATTGTCAGGGCCATTAGGCAAAGATTAGTTAAAATAAACCACTTATTGGAAGTGTCTCTGCCCATCTCCACCCAGCTCTGTGGCACCCCTGGTGACTCCAGGCCTTTGCAGAGGAACCACCTTCATCCTGCCCCATTCTTTACTAGTTGGAAATAAATCCCTCTTCGGCAACAATATTACCTCTGTGTCCCTCTCCAGTTTTGCCCTCTGGTTTTCTTGCTATGGGGAGCCTTTTAAGGACTGCAGAACGTTTCCTGCCAGGAGTTCCTTTTGCAGGAAGTAACTTCACCTAAGATAGCCTATGGGTAACATGGCAAAGGCAGGGTCAGAAAATGGCCTTATTAAAACTCAGGAGGAGATTTTATGTAGCCAGCATTTACCAGTTCAGCAAGCACACAGCAGGTGAGTTTTACACCCAAAAACATTAATTCATCCCGTGTCCCAGATCAGGTCCCTAAAGAATCACTGGACCTGTGTGCAACTGTGCATTAAAGTGGATTTGCCTTCAACAACAACTCAGGAAATAAGGACAATAGATGAGCACAGCAAACTACAGGAAGGCAGTAGACACAATCAAGAAAAAAAAATTCAGACAGACATAGTTCAAAAATACATGGTTACATTTGCTAAAATTAACACTTAAGTAACAAAAGTAACCAATATTCCGATGAAATTTCCACGGAAATCACTCATTCACTAAAGCCTTTGAGGGTCACTGGTGCTTGGAACCAGACATAATCCTCCCAGGCAGGTGCTGTGTGCTGTGGAGGTGAGGCACTAACACGGTGGTCTCCATCACAGGACAGCTTGACAGTCAGCTTCCTGCTTCGGGTCGGCACTTGGTAGTTGAGCTTGGGCCGGAACCACTCAACACCACAATCACGGTGTCCCTGGAGCAGGACCAGAGTGCCTGTGACGGGCAGAGCCTTCAGTTCACTGAAGACATCAGCCACAAACAGGCGGTGAAAGAGCTGGCGAACACAGGGCGCAGTCTGGAGGCTCTCTTCAGCAGTGCCCTCGCAGAACTCTTCCAAGTTCAGCTCGTAGAGCTCCTTGGGGTTCATGACATTGCCTCCAAGCAGGAAAAGAACCCGAGGAACCAGCGTCAGACTAAACATGACTTCCAGGTGCTGGAATAATCCCTCCAGCTCCATCAGCAGCTGCTGGCACTTTCTGCTTGCCAGGCCCAGGGAGAGTGGCTTCTCAATTCCATCTCCATTCTGGAAAACAAAAACTCAGATTAGTACATTTCATTATGAACGCGTATTTGTTCTAAAGCACTCTGTAGAAAGCATGGCCCATCCCAGAGAGTCGAGGAACAAGAGGGTTGTTCATTTTGAGAGCTACAGGCACCCACATCAGGAGGATGCGACTCTTCCCCCCACATCACGAGATGCAAGAGGAACACAAAAGCACAATCCACACCTACTCAGTTTGAATGTGGATCACACTATTGACGAATTCCAATAGGAATTAGAAGCCCATCTTTGAAAGATCAGCCATCACTCTGAAATCACTTAAGAGATTTTTTTTTTTTTTTTTTTTGCTTAGAGGTTTTCGTGTAACAAACAAAGCACCGGCACGCTTTGAGCGTAAAGTAGGAAACAATCAATTAACAGCAATTTTTCGACACTTTCAGCAGCCTGAGCTTAACGTTGCCTTTACACCGTTTTTAAAAGAGGAGGTAGCCCTCGGGGATGCAGCCACAACAAACGTTTTACTTTGAAAGCGGCGACACGTTGCTGTCTGTTCGAGTCGCTGAGCGACAACGGGAGCTCGCAAGCAGAACTCGAGCGCCAGGGCCCCCATCCCCCGGCCCGCCCCCGAGCGCGCGACGAGCCCGCGGCCGCCGCCCCTCACCTGGGCCGTCTGCCGGCAGAAGTAGGCGAGCTGCTCGTAGGGCAGCGGGAGCTGGTTCCGCTGGTGCAGGACGTGCTTCAGCAACTCGCAGGCGAAGCGGTAGCCGCTGCCCCGGCACACAGCTCCCGGGAACGCCACGGCCACCGCGGGGCTGCTCAGCGCGGACCTGTCCCCCTGAGACCTCATCGCGGCGGCGGCTCGACACGGGCCCGGCCTGCGAGCGAGGAGCGAGTGCCGCCGCCCAACGGCCGCCGCGCGTTTAAATGCCGCGGCCGCGGGGCCTCACGGGAGCGCCGCGCGGGCCGCGCCGCGCGCCCTCCGGCGGCGAGAGGGGCGCTGCGATTGGTGGGCGTGCAGGGGGCGGGGTCTCCGCGTAGCCACGCCCCCGTGCCCCGCCCCCGCCCCGTGCCGGGGCCGCTGGGCTGCGGCCGTGCCGGGAGCGGCGGGTGCTTCGTGCGGGGCTGTCCCGGCAGGGCTGCAGGAGGCGGCTCCGCTGCCCTCCGCCCCGCTCCCGCCAGCCCCGGTGCCTTACGGAGGAGCTGCCTTCGCGCTGCCTTCGCGCTGCTGCGGGGAGGCGGAGGCGGGGAGCGTGCAGGGAGTGCTGTGTTTGGAAACATTGCGCTCGCCGCCCCATTGGGTGCCGCCTCCAGCGCACGGCGGGTGGAGGGCGGGACGGCGAGAGGAGCGCTGCGAGGCTGCTTTACGGGAACCGCGGCCACCTGTGCAGAGGTTCCTGCACAGAGCGCCACGGAGGGTGTCAGTTGTACATAAACAGAGATCAGCGTTGCCCTCCCCAGGACGTGCGGCGGGGAAAGAGAAAGGCGCAATGGCCCTGCAACTGGACACTTAGTGAGGGCATGCGGCACACAGCTAGAAGATCTTTTACTGTTTCGTCCGCCCTCCCCGTTGGACCTTAATGTGTCCTTTGGCATAGCTCTGTATCGGGCTGCTGCCTCTGCTTAGTCACGAGGTACCTCCAATGCCGAACAGCTTCGAAAGTGCCCCAGTTTCCCGAAGCCAGTCTGGCTGTCCGCTCGGTGTCAAAAACCAGGGAAAGCGGGGCTGTGAACTACCACGGGCGTCCGCAGATCCCTGAGAGCGGGGCCCGGGGAGCGACGGCATCCCGCGCGATGTCCACTGCGGCTGGCAGGGGGCGCCCTCTGCCTTGGACTGCAACTCCCATCAGCTCCCGCGGATGGAACCCGTACGGGAGCGAGTGGGTCGCGCCGCGGGGCACGCCGGGAGGTGTAGTTTCGAGCGGGAGGCGCGCGGTGCGTTCTCGGCGTTGTAGGCGGGCGGGACTCGCTTTCCCGGGGCGCCGCGCGGCGGTCGGTGACGCCGGGGCCGGAGCCGGGCCGGCGGGGCCGGGCGGGGAGCGGAGCGGGCGCTGCAGCGGGGCGGCGGGGCCGCGGTGTCCGCCATGGACTCGCGGGTGTCGGAGCTGTTCGGGGGCTGCTGCCGGCCGGCGGGCGGCGGGGCAGGCGCAGCGCTGCGCGGGCGCGCGGGGGCCGCGCCCGGCGGCGGCGGCGGCTCGAAGACGAAGAAGAAGAACGGGCGGAGCCGCGGAGGGAAGGCCAACAACCCCCCGTACCTGCCGCCCGAGGTGAGCTCCGGCGGCAGCCGCGTCCCGTCAGCCGCGGAGGGAGCGGGACCAGGCCCGGGGGCGGGGGGCGCCGCCGCTGAGGGGCGGGAGGGGCCGGAGGGCCGGTGCCGCCCCGAGCGGGTCGGTTCCACGGCCGGACCCCGCAGGGTGGGTGGCGGGACAGGCTGGAGGTGCTGGCGGTGCTGGTGCAGGGTCGGGCTGACAGCAGCTGTAGGAGCGGTCCCGGGAGCCCTCCTGCCCCGGGCTCTCCTCCGGGCCCTGCCCGCGCCCCTGGACCCAGCGAGTTCCCGGCGGGATCCACCGGCCCCTGCCCGTGAGTAGTATCGCACTGCCTGGCGCCTGCCTGCGGGCGCTTCGCCGCCCGCGACAGAAATAGCTTCGAAAATAAAGCTTGGCTTGCCTCGTAGTTCCAAACATCCCGTTTGCATCTCTCTCTCCCCGAGAGACGATCTGGTGGGTCTGAGCCTCTTTCCAGCTGCCAGACGGGTTCTGGCGACTCCCTTCCCAGCTAATTTGACAGCTGTTTCCTTGCATGGGGCCGCAGATGGTACGGGCAGAGGGTGAGGCTCTTGTCTCTTGCAGCAGGAAGAAGTGGCATTGGTAGTTCGTGGGTGTGTGCTCAGCTGGGGCAATTGTCACCTCTCTCATAGAACTGTCACTGTGAGGAGAATTACGCTGGCGAGGACTCGATTGCTCGGCCCCAGTCAGTGAGCTTTCTGTAAAATGTGTAATAGCCTGTGCTGGGAGGGAGCAATTCCTCCACAAGGCAGGCGTGGGACTCTTGGAAAGATGTGAAGACAGCGCTTTGCTACTGTTAGATCTTCTCCACAGGCAGGACTGTGCCCTGCAGCCGCAGATTAGTTCTTGTTCCTTCCAGCTGGAGGCTGGACAGTCCCCTGTGGTTTCAACGCAGCTTCCTGCTCTGGCTACCCTGTGCAGTGTGTGCCCCAGCAAGTCTAGGCTTGTTGCTTTTCTAGGCTCAAGTGCCTTGGAGAAGAACCACTTGCTTATTTAGACAACAGTGCAGTAGGTGAATGGGTTCTTCTTAGAACTGGAAAGCTGGTAGATGGCAAGAGAGGAAAACCTGCTACCAGTACCTTTTTCTCATGGCACAGCTCTGCTGCCTGAGTACTGAGCTGACAGTTGAGAACTTCTGTTGGCCTTTTGCCACTGTAAGCACTGCTGTGGTTAAGAGCTGAGCTGGAAGGCAAGGAGAGGGCTGTTGCCTCTCCTGACATGCAAATAGGTGTCCAGAGGAAAAGGAAGTGCATATTGTTGCCAGCCCCATTTAGTCTGACAGAGTATGTGGCTTCCCGTGGGCTCGAGCCCTTTCTTAGTGGTCCTTTTACTGAATCAATGAGAAAAATTACTTAAATATTGTATATATGTTTGTAAAATTAGATACTCTCTTTGGAAAGCTGAAGCCTCCTTTTGGAAAAGAGATACTCTCTTTTGGAAAGCTGCTCAGCTTGATGAGTACCTGGGCCTTTCTGTTACAACCCCATTGGGCTTCAGCCTTTCCTGAGAAAGTACTTCTGAGCATATTATGTACAGACAGTCCCAATCAGGTCTCATTCCCCAGAACTCTCTGGCCAGTAACCAGCTGGCAAAGGAGTCATTACCTTGCTTCTTTGTCTGTAGTCCTTCCTTGTAGAGAGAAGATACATAAGGATATAGAAATGAGTCAATGAAAAACTAATTGAGCAAGGGAGAGTATCATTGAGCAGGAGAGGAAGCAGAAGCTTTGTTCTCAAGCCCCTGTTTCTGTGCACATTGGATGGATGGAAGCTGCTGGATAGGGTGGGATGCTGTGGGTGGCATTTTGTGGGTCATGGATAGGTGAGGAGGGAGACTAAATCATATGCTGGCCTGTGCCTTTTTCAAACTGGAACTCTCTCTCTCTCTCTCTCTCTCTCTCTCTCTCTCTCTCTCTCTCTCTCTCTCTCTGGCTATTAGGCTGACCCTATTATTTACTGTCCAGAAAAAAATTCCCCCTGGACAATATTACCCTTGTGCCCCACTCTAGTTTTGTCCTCTGGTGTTCATGATGTGGGATGCAAACAGCACAAACAAACCATAAGGAAAGTTCTAGTAATGTGTAGGAAAGAATGGCAGAAGGCTGGGACCTAACACAGTCTCTTTCTGCCACTTTCCCTCTCTTGGAAATCATCAGCACCAGCTTCAGAAAAATGGGCAGCTGGTGCCTGTAGAAGTCCTTGTGGGTGCAGCATCTAACTCTTCTGTCTTGTTTCATTCTCTGACTAGGCAGAAGATGGGAACATCGAGTACAAGGTGAGTCTTTTGAGGTTGCAGGAGGTCTTCCTCCCAGAGGGTTATTTTGCAGTGAGTAACTTCACCAAAGACAGCCTATGGCCAAGGAATGCAGAGAAAAGTGGACAGAGCACTGAGGAACTACCATTCATCTTCTGTGTCTGTGCCAAGCTTTACCCAGTATGCTGAGCTGGAAAAGTTTGATCTCAGTACTCATTTTTAGGAATCTCTTCTAGTATATGATGCCTACTGTATTTTCCTTGAGAGATATAGATATCTCTGAAAATGATTTGCCACTTTCTTGTGGCTGCTCTGCCACTTACTGGCTCCTGGATCACAGATTGATCCCAGAGTGCTGTCTTTAACCCTGCAGTGGGCAGGGCACAGATCCCTTTGTCACGAGGCAGGGAAGTTCTTCTACCATACATTTGTACCTTTGTGAAACCCCTTCTCACCTGTCCCATGGCTTCTGTTCAGACATTAATACTGGCTGTGCTTTCTAGAGGAGGGTCAGGGTTGGGAGCATTGCTTCACAGAACTGGGCAATGGGACTGCCTCTGCATGCAGGCTGTGACTAGAACTGCCCTCTGTTACACAGCTGAAGCTGGTGAACCCCTCGCAGTACCGCTTTGAGCACCTGGTGACACAGATGAAGTGGCGGCTCCAGGAGGGCCGAGGCGAGGCCGTCTATCAGATCGGCGTGGAGGACAATGGGCTGCTGGTGGGGCTCTCCGAGGAGGAGATGCGAGCCTCGCTCAAGACACTGCGCCGCATGGCAGAGAAGTACGTGCTCCCTTCCCTCTGCAGGGCCACGAGAGCGAGCAGCCTCCGGGAGACAGGCTCCCTCCCTGGAGTCCCCTGAGCAGCTGCTGGCTCCATCCTGGTGGCTCCATCCAGAGCCAGTCCTGAGGCTCTGGAAGCATGAGGAAAGTTACAGGGCTTTTGTCTGGAAGCTTGACGCTCCTTCCCTGCTATCCCCAGCCTTCATCCCAGTCGCTTTGCCAGCTGTTAGCGTAGAGTTGCAAGAGCTGTCAAGTACAAATGTATCTCACCCCTTCCTGTTGTCTTTGTGGCAGGGTTGGGGCTGACATTACAGTGCTGCGGGAGAGGGAGGTGGATTACGACAGCGATGTTCCGAGGAAGATAACGGAGGTGCTTGTCCGAAAGGTGCCTGACAACCAGCAGGTAGGGACCTGTGGTTTGGCTGTCTACTGCTTCAGGCCTAGAGGCTTCACACCAGCAGCTTCCTTTTGGGATGGAAGCCCAAACCCTAGAGGCACTAGGTTGGTCCATAGCAGATGCTTTAAAGGGCTGCCAGAGGGAGGCTTGATGATAACGCTTCTTATCTCAAAGACTGTGATTGAGGCAGATGTCAGTGCAGGAGATTGCTTGAATCAGAGGTGAAAAATTATTTCACTCCTATGGCAGTGGTTCTGATGCAGACCCCTGTGCAAACAAGGAAGGATTTAGAGGTCTGCTGCAGCAAATGGCCTTTTTTTAGGATAGCAAAGCCTGATATGTTACATCTCAACTCTAGAGAGTGTATCATGACTGCTGGGCAATAGTTTGCTGGGAGCAGGAGCAGAATCTGAGCAAGATTAAACTGCACAGTGTCCCTGATGTAGGGAATCTCTCTGAGCAGCATCTCCACTGCCCAGTAGTGCTCATACTCTCAGAACAACAGTGGTTAAGTTTAATGCTTTCTTTGTTCTTTTTCCTGTAGTTCTTAGACCTGCGAGTAGCTGTCCTAGGGAATGTGGACTCAGGGAAGTCAACACTGTTGGGTGTCCTAACACAAGGAGAGCTGGACAACGGGCGGGGCAGAGCACGCCTCAACCTCTTCCGGCATCTCCATGAAATCCAGTCGGGAAGAACATCAAGCATAAGCTTTGAAATCCTCGGCTTCAACAGCAAAGGAGAGGTAAGAGAGTGGGTTGCTGAACTCAGAATGCTGGAGGAGAATAGGATTGCCCTCCTGTTAGAACTGTGAGTGGAACAGAAGAGAAGAGGGGTGGCACAGTTCTGTGTCCCTTAAGCTGAACCTGGGTGTTGGTTGTCTGTTTGCAACAGACACTGTTTCTTGCACCCATGGTGGATGATCTCTACTTAGTAATTCTGACATCAAAGTGGATAGATAAGAGCTGGATTTTCTTTACTTGCCTGCTGGGGCTGCCTCTCTCACAAGCTCCTTATCCCTTAGGTGGTAAATTACAGTGACTCCAGGACAGCAGAAGAGATCTGTGAGAGTTCTTCCAAAATGATCACTTTCATTGACCTGGCTGGGCACCACAAGTATCTGAAAACAACCATCTTTGGCCTCACCAGCTACTGCCCAGACTTCGCCATGCTGGTGGTTAGCGCCAACACTGGCATTGGTGAGTGTCACCCTGCCTGCATGGAGTGACTGCAAGATGTGAAGAGGAATGGACAATGGGTCCTTATCAGCTGTGAATGGTTGTCAGAAAAGTTTATCAATCTGTAAGCTTATGCTGATGTCTTGTAGGCCAGTGTCTATGAGTGCCTGGGAGAGGAGTAGATCTAGGATCCTCTTACCAGATGTAGACCACATTAACTGCATTAAACTGGACAGAGAGGCTTTGTTTGAGATTTGGGGCTGTGTTTCTCAGAAGAGAAGACAACTTTGACATATTCTTAGGGGTGCTGAATCCCAAAGTGTTTTAAAAAGCTATCTGGAGTTCTCCCACATCTATCTCTGACATTTTTGTGGCTGTTCTTTGGCAAACTTTGGCCAAAGAATGAGAACTACTGCATCTTTCTGAAGCAGACAGACCAGTCACAAAATTTCTTGGTGGTTTTTATTTTCCCAGAGTGATGTTTGGTTTTGTTTAAAAGAATAATTGTTCTTTTGCAATGTGTGATGACCTAAGTAGTTACAGTGAAATCTCTAGAGTGGGCCTGTGGGATAGCCAGGAGACACAGCTGTTGGCATAAACATGCTACAGTGGTGACTGCTGCTGCACCTACACTCTTACTTGTCTCCTGCAGCAGGCACAACACGAGAGCACTTGGGCTTGGCCATGGCCCTCAAGGTCCCCTTCTTCATTGTCATCAGCAAAGTCGACTTGTGTTCAAAAGCCACTGTGGAACGGACAGTGAAGCAGCTGGAACGAATCCTGAAGCAGCCAGGCTGCAACAAGCTCCCCCTGCTTGTGAATTCAGATGATGATGCTGTTACAGCAGCACAACAGTTTGCACAATCTCCCAAGTAAGGGACAATTCCTTTCTTCTGTTGGGAGCAGGCAATTCAGACTGGGATGCCATGTGGAGTTGGGGAAGGGGGAACACAGGGGCTTGACTATATCTTGAACATCTGTGCTGCTCATAAAGTTTCCTACCTTTGCATTCTCAAGGAAGGCATTTTGACCATTTGATTTTCTGGGCTCTGGGAGCAAAGGCTGCATTAGAGTTACTTCTTCATGAGAAAAATGTGTCTTGACAAGGGATTGGTGCCTTGACCAAACACTGAGGCAGGGGTTACTGTGGAGTTGTACCTGGCCTTCCTGCTTTAGCCACTTACTGGTGTAGTATCCATCCTACAGGTCTCAGTAGATTCAGAATCCCAGAAACTTTCTGAAGCTGCCCTGTTGCCTTCTGCTTATTTCTGTCTATTTTCTGTCTATGTTCTGTCTGACAGCATCACCCCAATCTTCACACTGTCCAGTGTTTCTGGGGAGAACCTGGATCTCTTGAAAGTCTTCCTCAACATTCTCCCTCCACTGACCAATAGTAAAGAACAGGAAGAATTAATGCAGCAACTTACAGAATTTCAGGTGGGTAAGGGTAGTTTGTTTCAAGTTCTGATACTGGACTCATTGATGTGCCATGGGAGAGGCATTTGGGGAATTTGGACACCACAGGTAGAGATGTGGTTAACTCCTGGACTATTGAGAGATATCAAAAATGGACTTGGTCCTTGAGAAAAGCCTGATAGGCTGGACCTGTCCTAACCATGATAAATCTGTCTCGGGATAAGATAATTTCTCTGGTTGCTATTTTAAAAGCAGAGGCTTGTTCCTCTAATGGGAAGGTAGTGGGAGCTGCTGAAGCTCTGAGACGGTGTCTGATGACCAGCAGAGAGATCACCTCCTTCCACACAAGGGGTGGGCTCTTTGTCCTCATTCTGGAGTGCTATTTCATAGCTGTCTGTCTGAGCAGCTTATTCTTGTTGCCTTGCTGCAGGTTGATGAAATTTATACGGTGCCAGAGGTGGGGACTGTTGTGGGAGGAACTCTGTCAAGGTAAGTATGCCTAGGCAGATACGTGTGGATGTGAATGGTTACTTGGGGGAGTTCCCACAAGGTTAGAGTCACCTGCTGCAGAAGTGGAAGCTGCGTGAGGCTCAGTCCTGACTGCTGCCAGATGACTGAGCCAAGTGAGAATAGAGCCCTGCAGGGTGTTGGGAAGTGACATTGGTCATGTGGTGGCAAGCAGACAGTCTGCTCTGAAGTTGCTGGATCAGGAATGTGTCCTGAAGCATGCTGAAAGAAGGCATGCTGGAATCTGGAGTTGGCAGAGGTTAAGCATGATCCCAAGGAGTTGCTTTCTTCCCTCCTCAAGTAAGGGGAGAAAATGTAGAAGGTACATCACTGATTCCAGCAGGGTTTAACTGCACATTGCCCCATGAAAAGGCAGCTGTCCCTTCATGATCAGAAGCAATCAGAGCAATTTGGCCACCAGCACATCCACAATGAAGGAGTGTCATCTGAGATCTCTCCACCAGAAACAAAGCAGTGTGGCAGAGCACTGGGGGTGCAACGTCTATACCTGGGATTCTTAAGAGTAATAGTGTGGCTTTCCTGCTGTAAGACTTCCTGGTTCTCAGCAGCTTTGCGTCCCTGTTAGTCAGTCCTGGGGAATTTGTTCAGGTTAATCTTGGAGAGTGTCTTTGTCTCCTGATTAACTGTATCCTGCTCTTCTACCCTGGGCAGTGGGATCTGCCGAGAAGGGGAGAACTTGGTGGTTGGTCCCACCGATGATGGGAAGTTCCTGCGGCTGAAGGTGTGCAGTATCCAGCGGAACCGCTCCGCGTGCCGCGTGCTGCGGGCTGGGCAGGCGGCCACCCTGGCCCTCGGACCCTTCGACCGCTCCCTGCTGCGCAAGGTCAGTCCTGCTCTTGCCAGGGTGTTCACTGGTCCAGTGAGCAGAGCTGGAGGCTTCCCTGGACATCCCCCATTGATAGGGTGGGAATGAAATAGAAACGTTTGCAGGAAACTTCCTGTAAGGGGAGGAATTGGCCAGGTTACAAAATACAACGAGTACAAGGCAGAGAATGGGCTGCAAGCCCACACAGTGGAGGTGTATTTGTGGCTTTGGAGGCTGTTCAGAAGCAAGGGGACTGGCCCTAACTGGTCCGAGCCTTGGGTTGCTCTGCAGGGTATGGTCATGGTGAGCCCAGAAATGAACCCCACCATCTGCTCAGTGTTTGAAGCCGAGATCGTGCTGTTATTCCATGCCACAACTTTCCGGAAGGGGTTCCAGGTGACGGTGCACGTGGGGAATGTGCGACAGACAGCTGTTGTAGAGAAGATCCATGGAAAGGTAGGCCATGGGAAGAAAGGGGAGGAAGATGGACCTCCCTGTGGGGTTTGTTGGGATTCTACCACACCCTCTAGTAAAGCTGGGGGCTGCTGGTGTTTGGAGTAGCTGTGTCCCTTCCTAGAAGCAGATTTTATCCCTTTATCCTGCTCATTTGGTTGCTTTTCCTCCAAACATGTTAAAGAAGAGAGGTGAACTCTCCATTCTTCAGAGCTTGTGTCTTCCTGTCCTTTCGTATGTATACAGTAATGGGAAGGGCTCAAGCCATGCAGTCTGAAGAAGGCTGTTCATTTGCTTCATCTTACCATCCACATGCACCTCTTCCTGCACGCATCACCTTGGGAGATGGGTCTAAGCTCTCCCATTTTTCTTTCCAGGACAAGCTGCGGACAGGAGAGAAGGCAGTTGTCTGTTTCAGGTTCATCAAGCATCCTGAATACTTGAAGATTGGAGCCAAACTACTTTTCCGTGAAGGAGTCACCAAAGGCATTGGGCATGTCACTGACCTCCAAGCCATCACCACCAAAGAAAACAGCCTGGAGGAGTCCCTGGGGCCTGGACAACTGAGCTTCTGACTACCAGTAAGTCAGAGAAATCTCCACTCACCAGCACCTGGGGAGAAAGCTGGAAGCTCCCGTGGCTTTCTGAGCAATGCCTGGAGCTGCTGCTGTCCCGTTCTCGTGTGGATGTCCCTCGTCTGCACTGTGAGATGGAGCATGGAAGAGTTTCTTGCATTCAGTGCCGTACGTGGGACAAGTTAAGCATGTTCTCCACATCGCCTGCAGCTTTCATTACCCTGCCCTCCTTCAGAACAGATCAGAGGTACCTGCCGACCTGGGCAAGCAAGTTTTGGCTTTGTTTACTGTTTGAAAATTGCTGGTTGAGAGGCGCAGCACCCTTGAAGAGAAGCAGTGAAGGGATGTTTTTCCATCTCTGACACGAGGTCTGGTTCCATTTCTGCTCTCTGAGCCCTGGGTTGATAACAGTGTTCTCTGAAGTCATCCTTCAGCACATCCTTCTGGGCAGGGGATGGAAGAGGCCATGCTACCCACAGCAGGGGCTTGGCCAAACCTCTCAGAATGCATTTGGGACACTTTTTAACAGTTTGAATCTTGGTTGGCTTTAATCTGTTGTGTGTCCATTCGTGCATTGGTTTTGCGTTACTCCAATCTGAGTGTCTTATTGTTGGACAGATGCCCTGTTCCCCACTCACATGTACACATTTCTTCAGCATCCCTCTTTCAGACTTCCAGGAATCTGTGGCTGCTCTGAGCAGCACAGCCTCCTGACATAACATTATGAAGACTAAGTTTGTACTTGCATCTGTTCCTTGCAGCAGCTGGACAGGAGGCCACTCTGTGGAGCAGAGCAGGGCCCAGGCCTGTGCTGGTGTGAGCAGTTTTTTTCCATGGATATTCACCTGAAGGTGCCATCTGCACATTGGTAGCAATGGTTTGCTGTGGGCTCCCTGGTTGGGCTGCTCCCAGCCCACCTTGTTCCTCACATGCTTGCCTTAATGTGTGAGGATGACAGGCTGTGTTACCTACACAAAACCAGGTAAACTTCTGTTTCGACAGTGGCATGATTTTTATTTCTCTTGGAGCAAGAATTCATTTCTTTCCATTGCCACTGGTGTTTGTTGTCAGAGGAAGGCTGATGTTGCCAGCAAGGACTCTGTATGTAGAGTGGAGTACAGGTCTCCCACTCTCATGCAGCTCTGCTGTGTAGCCTGGATGGTGCAGCAGGGTCTGTAAAGCTGTACATAGGCTTTTGGTTTTATTGTTGACTGTTAGACCAAACGTGTCTGCTGTGAGCAAAAGGCCTTCAGCAAGCCCTGCTGGTTGGTGTGGTGGCCTGCTAGCCCTGACTGAAGAGAAGGGCGAGGGCCTGTGATAGCACTTGGGCACCCAGGCAGCCCTGCTGCCATGCTGAGAGCAGGTTCTGCCGCTGGCACCGGCGCTGCTGCGGGGCCCTGGGGCTCTGCACTGGGCCAGGCCCTCGGGGGGCAGGAAGGTGGGGGCTGCACCCTGCCAAGAGCATGCTGAGGTGGGGGAAGCCTGTCAAGTCATGGCCTAAATGAAGGGGAGGCAGCTTCCTCGTTGTAGAAGTGACCTGTCCCTTGGAGGGAGCACTGATCCAGCTGAAAACTGCAGTACCTGCAGCAGAGAGAAAGGACGTGATGGCTGAGGGTCACTGCTCAAGCAAAATCCCTTTTTCTTCCCATTCTGGCAGTGGGCTAGGTATTCCAATGACACAGTCTTTTCACCAATGCCTGCAAGAAGGACAAGCCCCAGCTGCCAGCAGGCTCTTTGGTGCTAGTGGGTCACAAAGAAAGCTGCCGGGGGTTGGGGAACACCAGCTCTTTGCAGTAGCACTGGTGTTTTCTGCCCCAAAGGGGGGTGCTGAGACCTTTTCTGAAACAGCTGATGGCTGGTCTCACCTCATCCCTGCCATCTGTGGCATGACTGTTCTTGGTGCCATGCTCTTCATACTTGCTGTTTTGTTGTCTTGAATTTTTTAATGCTGGGGATTGTCCCTGTTCTCCAAGCATCTATATAAATGTACAGAATAAAGATGTTTTATTGAGCTTGGTGGCTGAGTTGTACAATGAGTGAGGGTGGAGCTGGGCTCTTACCCTGCTGCCCTTGGAGCTGGGTCACAGTTGGAGCTGGCTACCCTTCACCCATTCCTAAGCTTCCTTCGTGCAGCCCTATAAATACCGCGCCGTGGTGTGGAAAGAATGCACGCGCTACTGTTTACAATCCTCCGCTCCCGGCTTATCTGAGTAAGCCTGGGTGTGCAGCCCGAGGTGACAGGCAGCCACGTCACCCTGAGCACAGCACTTTGAGCTGCTGTGGGCGGGACAGGCTGCGGCGAGAGCCTCCTCCCAGTCACAAATTCCCCCAGAGCCTAATTAAAGAGACGCTTTCTAGGGCACACGTATAACCGGTGATTTGTTTTCAAAATAGCTTCGACCTTATCAAGAGGTTTGTGACTGCCTTGGCTCCATTAGAACAGGTTGTTCCCTTGGGACAAGTAGAGGCAAAAAGGTTCCTTGTGGAGATGACTTGTGACTGAAAGGATTTGCCCCTTCCAAACTTGTTTTTGTGTCAGATAGTGGCATCTGTAGAGTCCAGTCCTGCCAGACACTTAGGAAATGAGATGTGCCACTGTCACAGGAGATGAGGCAATCCTGCCAGACTGGTTTGCTGTTTCTCTTCACGTGAGGACTTCGGGAAACTTGTCACTTTGCAATGTTAGAACTGTCATTAGTGGGAGTGACTCTATAATTCCTTCCTCTACCAATTACCAGAGCTACGTGCACCAGAATGAGCTTCTTGTTCTTGAAACCTCACTACTATGTTGTCAAGTATTAGGCTCCACTGACAATAATGTAGCAGCATCCCAGCACAGGCTGTCTGCTGGAAGGAGAGAGCAGCTCAACAGCTGCATTTAGGATGATGCAGTTCAGAAAACAGCACATAGATACAGAGCTGCAGTTTGCATCATTATCTGCTGCCTGAAAGGCTCTCTCCCCCCTGCCCAAGGAAGAGAAGCCTGCAGCTGATGAAACTCCCTGCAACGCATTTCCTAACCCCACCCAGTGCTGCCTTGACGTGGCACATTCTTTCCCCTCGCCCTAAGAGCCACGTTCAAATTACTGGCAGCAGAGCTTCTGGCAGGCTCCAGGCTGCTCAGTGTAGCAGAGCTGAGCCCTGCCAGGCAGCTGAGGGCAAGCACTTCTCTTGCCCTGGAGCCAGTTTCTCTCAGTGCCCTCTCTCAGTGCCTGCTTGTCCCCTCTATGATACTCTGCTTTGTTGGCTGTTGTAATCTGTGGAGCTCTGGAGTGGCCACTTTACTGTGGCCCAAAGAGCCAAGCAAGTCATTTGGCAGAGCACAGTCAGAACAGGTACCTGTCAGCAAGTGGTATCTAGTATCAGAGTCTGGGAAGGAGGAAAAATGTGGCTATGAACTCTAGATCAGACAAAAGTTTTCACAGTAGGCTTTGTGACTCTTGGCATGTTTTGTCTCCCTTCCAGTGAGGGCTCTAGCAGTAGCCTGTTCATGTGTCAATAGCAATTATTATGAATTAATGCAGTTTTCAAAAAGCCCACCAAAAAGTATGCCCATGCAGCTACTGCCTCCTCAAATCTTATGTGACAGGAGCAGTCTTCTGCACTCCTGAGCTGCTGATAAGCATTATGCTACAGACTGCTACCCAGAGGGATTTGCCAAACCATCTAGAACATAAATCTGGGGTGTGGGAAGGAGGGAATAAAA
This sequence comes from Sitta carolinensis, assembly GCA_032173965.1. Lineage (NCBI taxonomy): Eukaryota > Metazoa > Chordata > Aves > Passeriformes > Sittidae > Sitta > Sitta carolinensis. The sequence goes on along the minus strand of JAVUNC010000025.1, from coordinate 12,934,935 downwards.
ATCAGTGTCTTCCAGGTGGAAGGGAAAAGGAACAACAGGGCTAAGCTACCACATATAAATTACACAGTAAGGGCAAGGCCTGCAACTGCAGCCAAAGAACCATGAGTTGAAGGTTTCATACAGAGTGATTAGACAGGGGTTCAAGCCAAGGCTTAGCTGGAGATTCCCTGGGATAAGCTGCTGCACTTGCAGTGGCTGCTTTTATAGGAGGAACAGAATTATTGAGCAGTGATGCCATGGAAATACCTGTTGCAAGAGGTGTAGGTGAGAGTACCATGTAGCTTCTAGTAGCACCAGGCCAGCAGAGGCAGGCGTAGCTGCCACCAGCTAAACTGGCTACATCTTCTACACAATTCATGAGTTCCAGTTCCTCTTAGACTTGGGGTGAAGATAATTTATTAGATTTTTCTGCATTAAAACCCGACAGCCGTATAAAAACTTCTAACTGTATTTAAAAACAGATTCTTTAAAAATACTGATTCTTTAAAAACACTGATTCTTTAAAAACATCCAGTTTGACTGGGAATTAAGGAGGTAAGGGCTTAAAGAAAAAATCTAAAGTTCTTGTCACACCTTCTTTGGGTCGTTTTGCACTAGATCCTGCTGGAGTCTTGGGCTTGTTCTTTGCCTTGGCAGGAGACCTGGAAGCCACAGCCTTTGCATTGGGATCTGCTTCTGCAGCCATGGGAGGGCTGGTCTCCAGGAAAGAGCTTTGCAGCTCCAGAGCAAAGTGGTAGTCCATGTGCTCTGGGAACTCCCATATCAGTACAAGCTGGCCACACTTCTCACAGCGCTGCTGGTCCCCTGGAGAGGCTGGATGCAGCAGGGTGAGCTCAGGAGAGGGTGGCAAATTCTGCTCATTTCCCTCCATAGCTGCTGTAATTTCAGAAGGGTCCTGGAGCTGGGTGGAGTAGAGTGTGTTTGTGTAGCATCTGCTGGCAACTTCTCTTGGGGAAGCCTCTTGTAGGGAGAAGTAGGGCTGGCATCACTGGGACTCTGCTTCACAGGGGACTCCAGGTCACACTGCACAGAGGCAAGTCCAGCAGCTCTCTCCTGGTGCTCTGAGGAGCTGGGCACAGCTGACTCTGCACTGGCAGCAGTGGGCAGGCTGGTTGCTGCCACTGCCTGTGATGGCTGTCGTTCTGCTGCCTTTTGGAAGAATGACTCAATAGCACTAGCTGGCTTCTGCCGAAGCTCTTTGCTCGGGCTCCTGAAGAACTTGACCCTGGCCCTGCCACAAGACGAGGCGTTTTGGCTGGTGGTGGCAGTGCCACCAGGCTGGGTGTCACCTGTCAGGAAGGTGGTAATGCCTGTAGAGAGGGTGACAGGCTCTGAGAACTTGCTTGCTGAGAGTTGCACTGAAATCAGCGGAGGAGACCTGCAAAGGGCAGACCAACATCAGCTCAGACACCAGCCTGGAAAGCAGGAATCCTTTGAGGTAAGACTTTAAACAACACAAAACATTCACCGACAGGGGAACTGTAGTATCTGGCAAGAGGTAGGAGAGATGTCTGCTCTCACAAAGTTAGTACTGCTATCTCCAGAACTGACACAGCAGGCTGTGCTGGGCAAAGAAAAACCCGTCTTTCCAAAGCAGCAATTCCAAAGGAAGGGCACTGGAGCAGGAGCAGCCAACTGCCAGCCTGGACTTTAAGTCCACTACAGGCTGTAGCTGCTGAGAGATGAGAAAGCCCTAAAGGAGCAGCAGTCTTGTCAGAGTTTAAGAGACAGGACTTTCTTGCCCTCACTGCAGAGCAGAAGGAAGGAAATGCTGAAGACAGGAGTTGTATACTTATATTTTTCTTCCTGCCCCAATGGCTTCCTCACAATAAGCTTTGTCCTTAGGGTAGGACAACAAGGCTTAGCTAACTTCTTCAGCCCAGCAGGGCCAAGACAGCCTCACTCCAGCTGGACAAACTCCAGCTAGTAGCAATCCTCATCTCCAAGTACAGAAGTGTCTCACCAGACGTGGGGCTCAGAGGAGACCAGGCTGTCCTACTCCTAGAAAGTCGCTGCACTCTACCGTGAGGGTGCTGGGAATCACTTTTCCTGCCATTCCAATTAACTTGAGTCCCTTTCCAAGAGGTCTCTGGCTTGTCCAGTACCTCCCACATCAGAACCAGACCTGACAGAGGTGACCCACACTCACCATGCTGCCTGGTGAGCCCCAGCCACGTTGCAGTTTTGGATGAGGGTGAAGGCGTCGCTGCACATTTTCTGTGCGTCGTAGCGGGACAGGGCGCACAGCCGCGACACGCGGGTGTCCCCTTGCTGGCGGATCACCACCATCAGCTGCCGGGCCACACGGTGGTTCTGCGGGAGAGCAGAGCTGTGCTTCCAGCGACTCCTGCAGGAAGGGGCAGGAACAGCCGAGGGGACTGCTCCCTGCCTGGAGCCCTCCCCAGCCCACCACCCCCGTGCCACCTTCCGATGGTGGGGTGGGACATGTCCTGCCCGGCCTGTTTGCCAAGGGATGGGATACACAAGTGTTTGCACAGCTGTGCCACACATGGTGGGAAGCAGCTAGTCCTTGCTTTTCCTTAAAGGCAGCTCCATGCTTTTTTTGGCCCCACAGCAGTGCCAAAGCTGGTGGATTGCTCCTACCCTCGCCTGCCGCCTGCCATCCAAGTAGGAATGCAGCACTTCCTCTCACAGCCCAGGGGCACTCCTGTGTCAGCAAAGGGCTTGCAAGGGAACACCAGTGCAGCAGAAGGAAGGTGCAGTGGCTTTGAGATCCCTGCAGCCTAAAGCATGGGACAAGGATTGTTCTTAACCCTGCAGTGTTCTGGGGCAAAACCATCCTGCCTGGCCATGCTCCTGCACACCTCTCTACTTGGGACACCTCAGCACACAGGCACACATCTGTGGGTAAGCAGATTTCCTCCCCTCCCACATACCACCCTCATCCTCCTGCAAACCACTCCTGGTGCAAATGCACTATGTGCCTCCTTGTTTGTCCCCATACCTCCCCTCCTTACCTGGCTCCTGTCCTTGTTCAGTCTGGACTCCAGCTCCAAGGCCAGCTGCAGGAGCCAGTGCTGCACCTGGACAAAGCAGGGGGAACAGGCAGGTTGGGCCTGGGCTTACAGCAGTACCACAATACAAGAGCACTGCTCTGCACACTGGGGAATGCTGGTGGGGGATCAGACTGCAATGGAGAGACTATTGTAAGGCCCCGTATCTGTAGTAGACCTTGAGAAATCAGTCCAGCTGAGATTCAACACTGCAGGCACCATACAAGTCCTGCAGCATTACTACTAGACTTTGCCAAGTAATCTAGGTTTTCTGTCCTGGATTTCTCTTTCCATCTTCCTACAGTTCAGTGGGAACCTCACCCCAACAGCAAAAGCACATCCTGCCTCTTTCTTTGGGCTAGTTACTTTCCTTCTAGCAACTATCCTCTTGCAGCTTGGCACTGTGAATAATTTTCCAGAGCTCAAACCACCTTCTCCCACTGAGCATCTAGTCTGAGTTTCAGGGCTTGATTGTGCAGAAAAGCAGCAGTTTTGCAAGCTAGTCTCAGTTTCTAGTATTCTTATCTTCTCCAGTACGAAAGCCAAGTCTCATGCTAGATACAGGCTTCTCCTACCGCCTTCTGTGTGGCCAGGGCTGACTTCCCAGGGAAGTTCTTGCTGCAGCCAATAGACTGGGGCAGGTAGCGGTTTTTGACAGGTTCCTCTTCAATTCCTCTGCACAAGTCATAGAGCCAAGACCTGAAAGCCACAGGGAAAGCATGAGGTTAAGGCAACTACAGACAAGAAGGCATCACTGGGCAGCATGTCAGTCTCCTGCTGAGCCCTGCTTGCAACGCAGTGGAAGCTGTGACTGTCTCTCATCCCCAGCTCTACAGTTGCAGCCACAGCTGAACAGGCAGGATTCCTTCAGGCCACAGCTGCCTGTCAGCACAACTCCTCCTCTTCTCCAGAAGTGACAACTGTTCACCAGTTTGCAGGGCAGTCCAACTGCTGATCCAGGCTGAGAAGCTGTGTTTCAGGCTCCAGTCCAGCACTGTCATTTCCTCTTCCCAACCTGCAGAGAACCAGCCCTTTGACCCCATCCTTGGATGCTGCAGAGGAAGGCTGAGGCACTGGTTGACAAGCAAAATATTATCTTAGGGAGGGTGCCTGGGAGCAGGCAAGACTGGAAACCTGCTGTGGGCCCGACAGATCAATGCTTTCCAAAGATGTCACTGAAGTTTTATCTTCCAGCCTTCCTAATCACAGCAGAACAGCCTAAAAGGTTCTGTGACTGAAAGGAAGTCTCAATTCCTGCCAAGAGCCAAGTTGTGAGTGGTTCATCATTACCCAGTTTTGTCTCCAAAATGTGTCTGGAGCTCAGTCTCACTGAACTGAGTCAGCTCCCCGATGTACTCTACTCCCAGGATGTCTGTGATAGCAGTGCCAAGCTTGCCTCCCAGGTTACGGCTACGGCAGAGAAACAAAGAAAAAGAGAAAAAACAAATCAAGCATCATGTGTCTTGTTGCAGCAGCTGTTCCTAGATGAGGACAGCTGGAAGCTGCTAGGAACTAGCAGGACAAAAGGCACACTTGGCACATAACAGCTCTTCTGCTCATAGTAAATGGACACACAGGAATTGATGTAGGAACTGCTCCTTGGGTCCCCCAATGTTAGTGCTTCTCTCTCAGCTCCATCTGATCCCAAACCATGCTCTGAGGAATGCTTCACATACAGCTTCCTTCTTCCTACACAGACAGGACCCTTTGCCACACACATCCCTCTCCATCCCTTGCAAGCCACAGCGAGCAGAGAACAGCAGTGCAGGTCTGGAGAGCAGGATTAGGGATCCATTCCTCTGGAGAAGCAGTGCTGGTAACATTTCCCTACACCAGTGTAGATGCTCAAAAGCAATCCACATCTGCTCTGTGAGCACAGCTGTCACTCACACTGAGGAACAGCTATGGCCTCCTTGCCCACAGTTGCTTCTGGCTTACGCCTGTGCACCCCAGCAGTCATCCTGAGCATAGCCTTACCCCAGAAAAGGCTGCCCACAGGCCACTAGTGGGCTTTTGGACTGTGGTCCCTTCACCAACAGGGCTGCAACTTCCCAAGCACACTCCCCCTGAACTGCCGCTCCCAGCTGTGAGGGATCACTGGCAGGATTCCCTCTATTTGTTAGGAGCATTGATGAGCAGTTCCTGTGGAGCTGAGAGCCTCTGCTGGCTGCTATCAGTGAGCATCACAATGCTGTGCAGAGGTGGCCAGGAGCAGCCCCAGGCTGCACTAAACAGCAGCTCCCTGGTACTCACATGCTGCTGACGGGTAGGTGGCTGAAGAGCTGTGGCACAAACCGTGCAGACACCAGAGTCTGGCGGTTGGGCTTGTTCAACCCACAGGCCAGCTTTGCCAGGGTCTGTAACACAGAAGAGGTGGAAACTCTGTTATTAGACACTGTGCACTGGCCTAATGTGACTCTACTGAGCAGCTTGTGCTGCATCACCTCTGAGAGCTGCCTTCAGGAGAGCTGCTAACAACATGTGCAGGGAGCACCAGTGCTTGCTCTTAGGCAGTATCCCCCTCAGGATTCGACTTGCACTAGCTGGGTACTCTGAAAGCAAAGCTGCTTCCAGCTTTAGTTCTGTGAATTGCTGGACTCCTACCCCAGGCAGATAAAGATCTATAATCTCTTGTGGTTTCTATAGTTTTCCAGCAGGCAAGCATGCTAGAGCTTCCACAGCATGCCCATAGTCCTCCCCAGGCTATGTATTTTTCTTTCATTTTCTGTGTTTGTCTTGCTTTTTCTCAATGTCACTATTTTAATCTTCTCTCTGTGAGGTCTGCAGCAGCATAGTGTGCAAAAGGAAACCTTTAAAATGCAGAATTGCTAGCCTGGAAGGCATGTTCCCTTCCCTACACAGCTTCCTTTCCCACTCTAACCTACCACAGGGTCAAAAATACACACACCAGTTTGCAGCACGTTTAGCTGGGTGTTTGAGGTTTTATTGAACAGCTTTAATAACTTCCTCTTTCACTGCTTTGCCACGCATCCTGTAACTAAGCAAAATTTCTTGCCTGCCTGTTGAGCTATAACCTTTATTAATAGCCCATTTTACAGGTTTACATACATTTGAATTTGTTTCTAGACAAAGTAAATCCCTTTTCAGATGTCCAATCACTGTTTTTGTTGTCTGGCTGGAGACTTCCAGATTTACCCACCTCATAAAATGATGTGCTGCAAGCCAAACCAATCACTGAGACTTCATGAGGAGAAATCATTTACTTTTTCTGACACCTTCTGTAAACTGCATATGCTGAAACAGGATTTGGCATTTCTACAAGAGTACTTTTATTACTGACTCATCCTGCTGCTTGTCCACAACAACTCCAGGCTACTTCCTGACTCACTGTGACATAGGCAAAATTCTGCTGGTTGTTTTTTTTCTATAAACCACAAAAACAGTCAGTGAGCAGAAGAGGAGCATAAGAAGCACTGTTTGGTGATTTCAGACTGATCCTATGCTTTTTCAAGCACGAAATTTTTAACTCTAATCTCATCTCAGAACTTTCACAGCCCAGGCCCTGGACCCCCATCTGTGCAACACCTGAATTCATTCAGCTGGTCCTTCTCCATAGGCTTAAGTGAAAATACTGGCTCTTAGCAGACCTCAGACAGATCCCCCCAGGATCCCACTCTAAACATCCCAATTTGAGTGCAATTCACTGAACAAAATCATTATGGGAAACAGTAGTATTTTCTTCAGCTAGAAGCATGCCCTTCAGACAACTTCAGTCATGTTGTCTGCTACTGTCATCATCAGGTTATTCAGCTCAGGGTGAGGTATGTTAAAAACCTTAAGATTGACACCTCAAACCTGCAGTTTTTCCTGCACATTTGGCCACATAAATGAATTTGGCATGGGTGGTTCTTGATAAAATCATGCTGTTGTCCCCCAAGTGCTTCCAAATTTTTTTATCTCATTCATTATCTGGGTTTCTGGTGTAATCTAACAAGGTACTTCACTGGGAACAGCAGTTCCTTGGGAGAGTTTTCTGTAGAAGAAACACAAGCATAAAGCAGGTAAATTCACCTTGAGTTTCAGGCAACAGTCACTGTAGCCTGAGAATGATTTTTACTGACACAAATTCCCAGTGACTGAGAGGGAGAAGGACACCAGATTGGGGCACTGAGGTGAGCTGGGTTGATTTTTGTCCTTCTGGTGAGTCAGTGTTTACACTGCTGGCCGTGGGGATTTGGGTGATGCTCAGCCAGCTGCCGAGAGCGGCCCCAGGAGCTCTTGGTGCATGACAGCAGCTGCAGAAACAAACGGACTCTGATGACTTTGATGCTGCAGCTACAGAGGGTTTCCTGCTGGGTGAAAGGCAGGCTGGTTTACTGAGAGCACCCCTTTTGCTCTGCAGAAAAGGTTTGTACCCACCGAGGTGAGCTGGCTGTGGAAGCACAGCACAGTGTTCTGCACAGCCACAAGTGGGCTGTGGTGATCTCTGCACTGTGCTTGCTGCTACAGATACACTGTTCTTCAAGGTCAGCACAGTACATCACAATGTCCTTACTCTCTCAAAAAAATAAAAATGCTGGCATAAAAAAATGGAAGCTGGGAGAAGCTGCTAGGAATATCAGGGAAGTTCTCTGTTATTCTTCATTAAAGAAAGCAAAAAGGCAATTTCCTTTGGAAATTTCTACACCAGTGACCTTCCTCAGCTAGCTCAATTCTGCCTCACAGTCTGCTCTAGTTTCAAACTGAGCCAGTGCAGAACCAGTTCCAGTCCCTGTGTAGTAGTACAGTGTACTACACAGTCCCTGTACAGCAGTAGTACCAGCTGTTTCTGAAGCAGTCTAAGATGAAATATATCTTCCTTGAACTCCAAAGCATCCATTTAGTCTTCATCATCTTTTTAAGTCAGAGCCTGCCTTTATAAAGTTATACCTGTATAAATAAGGCCCTCTTCTGCAGAAGAAAAGGGGTGCTCTCATTAAACCAGCCTGCCTTTCACCCAGCAGGAAACTCTCTGTAGCTGCAGCATCAAAGTCATCAGAGTCCGTTTGTTTCTGCAGCTGCTGTCATGCACCAAGAGCTCCTGGGGCCGCTCTCAGCAGCTGGCTGAGCATCACCCAAATCCCCACAGCCAGCAGGGTAAACACTGACTCACCAGAAGGACAAAAATCAACCCAGCTCACCTCAGTGCCCCAATCTGGTGTCCTTCTCCCTCTGCGTCACTGAGAATTTGTGTACAAACTGGTACAGTGACTGTTACCTGAAACTCAAGATGAATATTACCTGCTTTATCTTGTGTTTTTTTTCTACAAAAAACACTTCTGGAAGGCTTAAACCCCTTTTGTTCCTAGTGGGCTCACTCATTAGGGTATACCAGGAATCCAGGCAGTAAATGAGTGGATTGCTGACTGTCCAGGCCACAGCTCTGGGCAAACAACTCCACCAATTTCCAGATGTCTTATAATTTCTCCGAAGGTGTGGTTCTCCGAATGGTTGCATTCCCAACTTGGTTCATCTTCTACAGGAGACTTGTAAGTACAGGAGAGCATCTACAGCTTGTCCTGACTCTGCTACCCAGAAGAAATCATGCTGATGTGTTATGCACGTACCTTGTTGTGCGAGATGCCAGCTGAACACCTGAATCCAGTAGCTTCTTCCACTGCCACCCTGATTTCTTCCACAATTACTGCGCCCATGGTCAGCTGCAGGTCAGGACAATCGGGGTTATCGAAAGACAGCGACGCCAGCCACTCGTCCAACCCACGCTGCCGCAGCTCCTCTGGAAAAGGGACACAAGAGGGATCACAAGGGGTCACCACACGGCACTTCTTGCCGAGCTCAGCAAGGGGACCCGCAGCATTACCCAGTCCCAGCCGCCGCGGGCTTTGTAAGCCACCGGCAGGAGAAAGCAGGCACCTCGAAAGCCATTCACTGCGGGAAACGCGGCCCCGTTTAGCAGGCTCCCTTTGTGGGGAGCGGAGCGCGGCGCCGGGCGGTGCGTACCCCTCGCTCCGGGCCCGCGCTGCCCGGGCAGGCCCTGCACGAAGGTGCTGGGCAGCAGCGCTGCCGCCAGGGGGCGCCCGCGCAGCTGGCGCAGCCGGTGGCGCGCGCTGCCCGTCAGGTCCAGGTACGCCTCGTCGATGCTGGCGCGCTCGATGGCGGCGAAGCGCGACAGCACCTGCATCACCTCCGCGCTGGCCTCCCGGTACCTGCCGGGCGGCGGACACGGGCTCAGCCGCCGCCCCGCGCCGACAGCCGGGCCCGCGCCGCCGCCGCCACCCCCCGGCCCCCGCTCTCACCGTGTGAGGTCCGCCTTGCCCCGCGCCTGCGGCACCCGGGCCAGCGCCAGCTCGGGGCACAGCGCCCGCGCCTCCGACGCCCACATCCCGCGGGACACGCCGAAGGCGCGCGCCTCGTAGCTCACCGCGATGATCCTGCCAAGACACCGAGGTGAAGTGCAGGGCGGGCCCGGCCCCGCGGGGAGCGGGGTGGGACGAGGAGCCGAGGTCGCCAAGCCCGCTCGCCTACCTACCCGCCGCCCTGCCACTCGGTGTACTGCACCACGGCGCAAGGGCGGCCGCGCAGCTGCGGGTCGAGGCGCTGCTCCACCTGCATGAAGAAGCAGTCCATGTCCACCAGGGCCACCACGCGCTCCCGGCCCCGCGACATCCCGCCACCGGCTCCCGCCCGCCTGAGCGAACGATTGAATAACCGCCCGCTCGGTGGGGCGGAGAGCCCCGCCCGGCCCGCGGCTCGGCGGCGCCCGTCCTTTCCGCGCGGGGCACGCCGGGAGTCGTAGTTCCCCGGGGTGCGGCGGGCCGCGCGCGTGTCCCCGCCGCGACGGTGCGCGGCGCCCGCGTTCTCCCCGCGTCCCCGTGCCCCCCGAGGCGCATGCGCGGAGCCGCGTCCCGGCCGCCCCGCTCGTCCCTCCCGTGGGTGGCCGGTGGCGCGCGCCCGCCGCCGCCGCCATGTCCGCCGAGCAGGTGAGCGGCCTCTGCGAGCAGCTGGTGAAGGCGGTGACCGTCATCATGGACCCGGCGTCCACGCAGCGGTACCGCCTGGAGGCCCTCAAGGTACCGCCCGGCCGGGGAGGGAGGGAGGGCGCCGGGCTCCGGCCACGCGGGCGCCCCGTCCGCACGGCCCGGGGCGGGCGGGAGCCTGGCGGGCCGGTCCCGAGCGTCCCCTGAGGCGCCGGGAGCCCTCAGCAGGCGGCGGGGGCCGGGCGGCCGCGTGTGCCCCGGCGTGCTCCGCCAGGGATGGGGCTGCCGCCTCCCGCGCCGGTGTGTAACTGCGTGTGCGGGTCCCGGCCCTCCCTCTCCTAGTTCTGCGAGGAGTTCAAGGAGAAGTGCCCCATCTGCGTGCCTTGCGGGCTGAAGCTGGCCGAGAAGACGCAGACGGCCATCGTCCGGCACTTCGGCCTGCAGATCCTGGAGCATGTGGTCAAGTAAGGCAGCTCGTCCCGAGCCGGGGAAGGGTCCCGGCCTGCCGCCCCCCAGCGCTGGCATGGGATCTGTGCCCATTCGGCTCCTCTCGCCCCAGGGAGGCACTTTCAGGACGCAGGGAGTTTGTTCTGCAGCAGAGGACAGTTGCAGTCCTGCTCTGGATGTTTTTCTTTTTCCGTATAGGAAAGAGAGGAGAGAATTGCTTTCAGGCAGGTTGGGAAGGTGAATTCACTGAGCTGTAAGACACGTTGACATCACAAGATGGAAATAAGCACACTGGGTTACCAGTAGGTCTTTGCAGTGTTGTGTCATTGGCCTCCTGCTAACAAAGAGGCTTTGTATTAGTTCAGTTCTGAAATTCCTTTCTCTGCCGCCTCGACAGACCTGATGCTTTGTGCTTTTGCTGCTGCTTCTGGTGTCTGTTGACCTCGGTGGGGCACGCCCATTTTCCAGCATCAGTTTTAAGTCAGCCTTTTTATTAAGGGATTGGGTGCTGGCAGAGGCAAGGAGCTGTAGTGTCCCTAGTTTAGGTAAAGAAGGAGTGTTCCTTGAGAATCAAGTCAGAGATAGTTACAGATGTTTTGACTTGGTTTCTTTTTTGTTTGTTTGTTTGTTTAACAGATACCGTTGGAACAATATGCCCCGCCTAGAAAAAGTTTATCTAAAGAACAATGTAATGGGCCTCATATCTAGTGTAAGTACCTGCTGCCCCGGGCTGTTCTTTGAAATGTAAGAGAAAAACTGAAAAATACTCCAGTTAATTAGCACAGAGGATGTGAATTTAGTTTTGCATTTCATTGCTTTTTCGATTGTCGTCTCTGGTTGTTTCAGTGCTTTTCTCTGTCTTGTCAGGTGAATAGCCATGTTACCTCACATGGCAGGAAGTTGTGAGGCTTGTATAACATAAAAGGTACTTCTACTTCTCTTAGGAGGAAATTCAGTAACTACAGATATTCTTATCCCTTGCAAAAATACTAAAGCCATTATCTTAGTCGTGTTTTCTCTGTTGTTGTGATTGCTTTCATGACCAAGTGACCTTCTTTTGAGGAGAATCCGTCTGGTTCCCAGAGTTTATTAGCTATGGATGCTTGGGTGCGTAGGAGTGTCATCTTCATCTGCAATGAAGAGCTGCCCAATGTTGTGTTTTGTTTTGGTTTTAGTTTCTGTGGCTTAGAATGTTTGCAAACACTGCGTTTCCCAGGTCAGAGTTATAAATGCCTGATGCTTGCTGTTTTGTGTAGCTGTCTCCTTTCTGTCACAGGGAACTCAAAGTATCCTGGAGGAGGAAAGTCACATTAAGGATGTGCTGTCTCGCATTGTAGTGGAGATGATCAAGAGGGAATGGCCTCAGCACTGGCCTGACATGCTGAAGGAGCTGGATACCCTCTCCAAACAAGGGGTATGAAACACAGCTGTCTGGTCTCTTTGGCTTGCTCTTAGTATGGGGTTTATTCTTCCATCATCCTGAGAAAAATCTATCTCACTCATGGTCAAGCAAGGCAGATTGGTGATGGACTCAAAAATCCCTGTAAGATTAAGCTACCCTGAGATGACTTTAGCAGAGAGAGAGGGCCATCCTGCTGTTTTCTCAATGTGTGACCTATGTCTTCATGCATGCTTTCTCTCTCTCCACGTCTTTGAGCTAGTCTCTAGATATTTTAATGTTTGGACTGTGCTGATGGAGTGTGTTTCACTTTGGGACATCAGGAAACTCAGACAGAACTGGTGATGTTCATCCTCCTACGTTTGGCAGAGGATGTGGTGACTTTTCAAACTCTGCCTACCCAGCGGCGACGAGATATCCAGCAAACCCTCACCCAGAACATGGAAAAGATCTTCAGCTTCCTACTAACTGCCCTGCAGCAGAACGTCAACAAGTACAGATGCATGGTAAGAGTCTCCTTCCCTTGGGTTTAGTCTGTGCTGGAGGCATTTAGGAATTGGGATGCAGCTCACAAATTGTGGCAAAGGCAAGTGTAGAAACTGAAATCTGAGGTGGGGATCTGCTGTGTCCTGGAAAGCTGGTGTTGATCAGAGAGACTGAACACACGGGGCTGATGGTGTTAGTCTTGATATTTTCATTTTGCTAGTGTAAATGGCTTGAGTGGATGCATGCTTCATCCATACTGTTGGAATGTGTGCTGGCACCAGGGGTGTACAGCTTAGCAAAATGAAGGTGTGGTTGTGGCAGAAACAGGTAATTTGGGGTGGTTTATGTAATGCACAGTGAGTAAGAGATGCCATCCAGCAATCATGTCTGCTCTCTCATGCTGCAGTGCTACCTTTAAGGTGAGGCACCAAAATGCATGAGTTTCTGATGTCTCAGCATGCTTCTGGGCCTCTGGTCCTTTTCTCAAAGAGCTCAAGTCAGGAAGCCCTTTTTCTCTGATGTTGCAGTGAAGAACGCTCTTCTGTTTTTATGTAAACAGACTTCTTTCCTGAATTCTTACCTAGAGATGTGCAGGTCAGTCACAATGGATGCTGAATGGGAGTCTCTACCCCAGTCTTCCTTTGAAAAGGAAGTGGATTTGAGAGTGAAGCAAAATCGAGAAACTGAACCAGAAACGTGTTGCTTAGTCATATCTCATATTCTTTTTTTTTCCCATGAATTAAAATCCAGTGTTACACTAAATGTGAAACCAGAAAGCAATGAAAAACCGTTTTTCTACCTGACTTCTGTGCACCTTCCTGCTGCACTGTCAGGCTGAGCAACCCCCCCACCCCTTGAAGAGCAGCTAGTTGTCTGTGCAGTAGTTGGTGGTGGTGGGAGGGTGACCCATGTGTGTTTCGTAGTCTGGTTGAAATGCATTTCCAGGTAAGGTTTGCATTGCAATGCTTGAGGCTCTGAAGTGTGGCTGCTTCCGCTAACGGTGGAATCTTTCTGATTGGCAAGGTTGGAGCTCCCCAGGAACAAGAAGTCCTCACCACTCCACAGGTTAGCAGATCTCTGGGCTGTTCGTGCACAGGGTCATTTCTGAGGGCTGCGTGTTCACCTGTCTGTGCACAGACTGGGGGAGATGATGGACAGGTGTCTAAGACCATAATAATATGCAGTGCTTTTAAGTATGATGGATTAATAGATAAATATGTTTATAAGTTGGGTCATATATGAAATGTTTGGGACTCTGATTAACTTAAAAAATCATTGCAATGAATAGTCCAAACCAAAACTTTGCAGTAGAAAGAAATGTTTGTGGTGTCTTTGCATCTGAAAAACAAATCAAACCTCAGTATCTGAGGGACTTGTTTGCATCAGGCAGAAGGATGGTACAGGCAGTGCATTGTTGCTATTAAGTGTCCTAGGCCTGGGTGTCAGGCTGTTAGTTGTTGGTCCTGCTCTCTCTAGCTGCCTTTCTGACCGTGAACAAATCACCCTTTCAGACCTGAATCTTAAAAGCCTCCAGAATCTTTTCAGAGTCTGGCTTTTGGGTGTAAAATGCTCTTAAAAGGTAAAAAGTTTCTGTGTCTCCCTGGTGCCTGCTGACTGGAGTGTTACCTTTTGGATGAGAAGGGAATTGTGGCTTAACTCGACAATTCCCTTTGTCCTGTTGTCTTACCTGGCTGAGGGCTGCAGAGGTGACTTTGTTGACTGCAGCAGTGTCCTGAGTAGGAGACTGTTGCAGCCTCTTTTTTGGCTGTGTCCTTGTCCAGCAGTGGCTGGATGGAAGCGTGTGCTGTAGCTGTTCACTTACCCTCTCTTGTTTTCTTTTTCAGAAGACTGATTTGGCTCAGGAACCAAAGGTGAGTGGAGCTGTATGGAAGTTAGCTCATTAGTAATTCCTAAGATGAAGGTTACTTAGAACTAGGCTTTTCCCAGGCTTTCAAGTCTGTTGTCTGCAGTTTCATGCAGGTGAATTTGTTCACTCATAATACAAACCCTCGAGAAGAGACTAGTGAGGAGTGGCACAGAAGGATCCAAGTCTCTCTTTCTCAGGGGAGTTCTTAGTACTGTTATTTTAGGGAGTTGGTGGCTTTAGATGGGAATCGGTGTTTTTCTCTGGCTCTGACCTTGTGCCTCCTCTCTTCACAGGCCCAGGCAAACTGTCGTGTGGGGATAGCAGCACTCAACACTTTGGCTGGCTACATTGACTGGGTAGCCCTAAGCCATATTACAGCAGACAACTGCAAACTCTTGGAGATGTTGTGTCTGCTCCTAAATGAGCCTGAACTCCAAGTTGGAGCAGCAGAGTGTCTCCTGATTGCTGTTAGCAGGAAAGTGAGTTCTTCCTCCCCGGCTCTTTGACTCCCTTTTACTTCTCTCCTAGTCTCCTACATAATTCTTCAGACTGAGCAATGCTATCTTTGCCCTTTTATCTGAGAATCAAACTTCAAATTTGGCTGATTCCTGTGGTGGGATTCTTGAGACTTTTTAGATCAGATACCTTGGAACTTTGGGAAGTTTTTACTTAAATCATATGTGTACTGTAAGCCCTCCCTAGATGGAAAGAAAACTCTGACTCTCCTAATTTTGCTTGCAGATGGAAATAAATACTTATGTAGATGGGAATAAATAGTTATGTTCTAATTGAGGCTTGTGGTGTGTTTTGTGCATAGGGTAAGCTGGAGGATCGGAAGCCTCTGATGGTCTTGTTTGGAGACGTTGCCATGCACTGCATCCTCTCTGCTGCCCAGTGAGTACCATGGTGCTGCTTTGATTTCACACAAAACTGCATACAAATGGCTTTGTAGGTGCAAAAGATACTGCTCCTTAAGCAAAGGAACCAGGGACTGGATAGAGAGAACAAAACCATATTTTTTTTTGCAAAACCTGGAAAAACAGGGGTTTTTTTCAAAGCCCATAATTGAAAGACAAAGAAGTGTAAATATCATAGTTTTTGTGGCTTTCTGTTTTAGCCTGAAACTGATCAGGAGGAGGACTCTTACAGAGACAATTTCAGAGGTTTTAGAGGCCAACAAAGCAGTACTTCTTGATAATAGCAAAGAAAATCTCACTGCGATAAAATCAAATTGCTGAAATCCTTTTTTGTCTACAAGATAGACAACAGTGTGCCTGTCACCTACAGCATGAGTAACTGTGATCCTGTTTTTCCCCCCTTCCTTCCCTCATTCCCAGGACAGCAGATGGAGAAGGCCTGGTGGAGAAGCACTATGTTTTCTTGAAGAGACTTTGCCAAGTTTTGTGCGCGTTGGGCAGCCAGCTATGTGCGTTGCTAGTAAGTCTTTACTAATACCAACAGCAACCCTGGCAGGGCTAGTTTTTAGGGTTGGGGCTTGAGGCAACCCTGATCTAAGGTAGGACCAGGGTTCTCTCTGCACATTTGGCAGCTCTAGGGTTCTGGTTTCTCCATGCATTTCTAAAAGGCAGAAATGGCTCTGCTTTTAAGTGGGTGAACTATATCCTGCCAAGTCATAGGAATGTAGACGGCAGGGACCCTGACTGATGCCAGAGCTTAGCTGTCATCAAGAACCATTTCCTATAACCTCTGTAAAATGCTGAGCTTCACTGAAAATTGGTCAGATTTTTAGCTGACTACTGCTACAGAAAATCTAGTCCAGGAAATTTCTATTTGAAGCCCTTTAAATTTCTCAATAAAAATAACTCAGAGAGTATACCTTTGTAATACTGTGTGTCAATGTTGAGATGAAGATGTAAATTCGTACTGTTAATGCCATGCTGGTGCTGAATTCCCACTCCTTCCATTCAGCTCAGTGTTTCTACAATAAAGAGGGCAGGCTTGTCAAGAAATGCTGTTTGTGGGGAGATTGAAGCAACCAGCCTGTGAAAGTAATAGAGCAAAGTAAAGTTTCATAGGGAGGAGAAGAAAAAAAATAAAAACAACCTTTGAGAATTCATCCCTAAAAAGAATAGACAGCATAGAGGGTGCATTATTACTTGCAGTGACTCCACCTGCTGTATTGCAGTAGGAGCTGTTAATCCATAATGAAGTAATGAGATTGAGTTTGCTAATTCAGATTGACTTGGGAGAGGCAGCACTGAGCTGTACAATTTCAGGGATCTTGAGAGCACCAGGTTGTGTTATAATTTGTGAGAAGCAGCAAAACGTTGAATTTGTGGCTCTGGGCAGAACTTAATTTCCTGACAAACTTCCAAGAAAGTTGCTCATCGTGGATACACATATGTTAAATACACAAAACATTTGGAGAAATCGAGTTAAGTTATCTGGGTGTATTTTCTTGTGAAATCCTTCAGTTTGAATTGCACTACTTTGGTACTGCTGTGAGGGTTTGACCCAGTAGGAGTAAAATTGTTACTCCTGGAAGCAGCAGTGGTTGTGAGTTTGGTTTTAATGGAACTCCACTACATGAGAAGTCACCCTTTATTCCTGAATGAGGGTGGTGGTGCCTCCAGCACCTCCAGGGTGGTCAACTGAACTTGATGCTCCTTGGGCTATACTGCTTTCAGAAAAAAATCAGTTGTTCAGTGTTTCTGTCTCTGCTCCTTTACAGTCTATGGCCTTGGATGTAGTGCTCCTGCTTTACCCTGAAACATACCATTTGTGAGCCCAGCCTGCCATAACGTTAGTATTTTGTCTGAAATACTTCATGTTCCTCATAGGGCTCAGATTGTGATGTGGAAACACCAGCCAACTTTGGAAAATACCTTGAGTCGTTTTTAGCCTTCACAACCCATCCCAGCCAGGTATGCAAAAGGCTGAAAGTCTCATGTGTGTCTGTGTGTGTGTGAATGCATAATTGGGCTAGCCTGTGGAAAACTGCAGAATTTCAGCTGCTAAATACTGCTCTCTAGGCTCTCCATTTCAGCTGAAGGACTGAAAGGCAGAGTGTTTTCTACTCTATTACCACCCCATCAGGAGCAGTTCCTGACACAGAGAACTGGGTAGAAAATGGAGAATTTGCAACCAGTCCTAGTATTAGAGATTTTTTGCTTTCTGGGAATTTGGGGTGTGCCTTCAAGGTGCCTTGGCCTCAACTTGATAGTCAGTATAATTTGCTGTTGCTTTCTGATAACAGCACTTAATGTTAGCAGTGGAAATTCCAGCCCTGAAATCCTCCTCTGCTTCTCTCTTTTGTCTCTTCTTCCCCCAGTTTCTACGCTCTTCCACCCAGATCACATGGGGAGCCCTCTTTCGGCATGAGGTTCTGTCTCATGACCCTTTGTTGCTGGCTGTCGTTCCCAAGTATCTCCGTGCATCCATGACCAACCTGGTGAAGGTATGTGGAAATCACCCTTGTGAGAAGGTGCCTGGTGAACGTGGCCTGTGGAGCATGGGGAAAGAAACTACATTTTTGTTGTCATGGCCAGACATGATCTCCAGGCTGCTGAGCGCACAGTTGTATCTTGCAGCCTTCATCTCTTTGAAGCTGGTGTTAGCTGTGTTGGGTGACTTCTCTTCCTTCCTGACCTTTTTCACTTTGTCTCCAGGTGGGCTTTCCTTCCAAAGCAGACAGCCCCAGCTGTGAGTACTCCCGTTTTGATTTTGACAGTGATGAAGACTTCAATGCCTTCTTCAACTGTAAGTTGCCATGACCCTTTGTCCATTCTGTTGTCTGTGCCTTTCTTCTTCCTGCTTTTAATCACTGGTCGAGCTTGGAGCCTGCCGAATTGGCTTGGCAGCTTCCATTTGTTTCTCAACTTTTTAAGTCTGGATCTTGGAGTAAATTAAGTTAGGATTTTCCGGGGGCAACCCATGTATTTAATTTTACTATTTGCTGTTGTTTTGCTGGCTGGTCAGATAGATGGCCTAATAACATTCTGGTGTCAAAGCAAATGTGTCTTTTGGTCACCTAGAGGAATTCTAACAGCCTCAAACCATGCTCAGGTTAGGAGAAGAAGGCAGCTTACAGAAGACTTTAGATGTCATTCCAGAAAGAAAATCTGTCTTGGCACTTGTAGGAAGCTTCTGGTTCAGTACCAGTAACTAGAGTTGAGCAATTAAAATAGTCAGATTTAATCGGGATCTTAAACCAGCACTGGATATTAATGATTTTACTTTTTTTTTCATTTTGTATTTTTCTTCCTAAACTGAAGTTGGTTTTCACTGGCTGGTGTAGTTTGGTACTAACTTGGTGGGTGGGAGGATACATTGAATAAATTACATAAATTTTTACTGTTTACATTTATGTCTGAAGATTTTAAGTGTTCCATTTTTTATTGCTTACTAGATAGTTTTACTTGCTGTAATAAATCTGTTTGGGTAGAAACTATAAAGTAGCTAAATGCACAAAGCCAGAATCTGAAATAGTTTTAGAGGGTTAAGTTATGTTGAAGACATTATATATATAAGAAAATATAACTAAATTGAAACACAAAATAAAATTACTTGGCAGCACAACTTTATTAAACAACGCAAGTTGCGTTTGTGTCATCAGCAGAGCTGATTCTTTTGTGTGGGCATGCACTGGACCACACAACTTTGGAACAAGTGAAATTCACATTCCATTCTTTGATTTTAGTATCTTTGAAATTGGAAACAAGGCAACTGGGTTTTGTGTCATTAGTCGAATAATCCAGGAAAAGTGTGTTTAGCTAAAGGAAGTGGAAGTTATCTAATGCTGCTGTTTTATCTCAGTATCCCTAGATGCTCTGTAAGCAGCAAACATTTATAGTTTGCTACACAAATGCATGTTTTGCCTTACCTAGCTAAAAACCCATTATCCCTTAACCATGTCTGGCTCTCAATTTTTTAAGACCAGGAAAAGGCAGCAGCATAGGTTTTCATAATTCATACTGCATTTTAATTGTACTTTTTTTAATGTTAGTCCATCATTTTTAGTCCACTTAAATCACTTCAAAAGTTGCCCATCCCGTTGTACCTGATTTACTGTTTGTGTATCTGTGCCCACTACACAGCTATTGCCAAAGCAAAAGTCCATAATGTTTGTAGGTCTGCAAAATTTGCAGCATCAGCTGGTTTCTTGGTGTGTGATTTTTCCCTGCAGCTTTCCGAGCCCAGCAAGGAGAGGTGATGAGGATGGCTTGTCGTCTGGACCCTCTGACTGGCTTCCAAATGGCTGGGGAATGGCTGAAGTTCCAACTCACAGCTCCTGTTGATACTGGACCCATGAACTGTAGGTTACCTGAAAAAAATTAGGGATATGGGATTTGCTTTGTAATTAAAGCCAAGAAGAAACTTCTTGGCCTTTTTTTTGTTAATGTTGTTGGAGTTTTTTTAAGTGGTAGCCAAGACTCCGTGCTAGATTTTCAGGCTTCAAAGGTTTTTGGAAGTTAAAAGCAAAACCAAGTCAAACCCACCCCTTCCCTAATTTATCTATTTGGAGTCTACATATGGGATATGAAAAGCCCTGTCTCCTTTCCTTCCACCAAATCTCTCTGAAAAACAGATACAGCTGTCTCTCTGATACAATTTTTATTTTATCTTTGTAGCACATTGATTATTTTTGGTAGGGAAATCGTACCTGTCTGGCAAATCCCTGCTGTAAAGGAAGGCTGCTTGGTGCTCTGCAAAGTCACACTGAGGGCACTCTTGCCTGCAGTGATGAGTCTGGGCGTGTGGTCTCCTTTCTTTTCCCTTCTGTGATTTGTTCATATCGCTCTACATAGTGCCTCAAAGATCTCTGGAGCCTTCACCTGAATGAAGCCAATCCCACGGGATTACCTTAATTGCTCCCAGTGCATCCCTGCCAGACATCTGCAGGGAGAGCTGTGTGCTTAAAATACTCGAGTGCTAAGGTGCTGCAGCACAGGAGCTTACCAGGCTGCTGTTGAGGAGCATGGTGAGAGCTCCAGTGTTCTCTTCCTTTCAGCTAAGACAGGCGAAGGTCTCTGCTCCATCTTCTCTCCATCCTTTGTGCAGTGGGATGCCATGACCTTCTTCTCAGAGAGCGTCATCAGCCAGATGTTTCGAACCATGGATAAAGATGTATGTGTATCCCATGCTCCTGCCTTCTCTCCTGGCTTCTTCTGGGTCGACACCAGTGGGTCTTTGCAGTTATGTTATCCTTGAGCAGTTTGTAGTAACTGGTTACATCCATGCAAAACCCAGCTTGTTTGGTGAGCCATTCTCATGAGGAATAATGACCCTTCTTTTGATGACACCAAACTCATACTGGCATGTCTTTGTTTTGGACACTATGGGATGAGAAGTCACAGGAGAGTGCTCAGGTGACATGCTTTTACATAGTGCCTTGCTAGAGAAGAGATTGCTTAAGGAAAAAATTCTTGAGTTGATTTAATTATCCTCTTTTTAGATTTTTAAAACTTTTTTAAAACTTCTATCTAAATGAGAGCAACTATGCTCAGAGAGTAGGAGAGCAGAAGCATTTTCTCTCTGTCTTTTGTTCAACAGCAGGCAACTCAGAGTGATCAGTTTGATGTAGACTGACTTGATTTTTTTATTAGATTAAGCTGCTCATGCATGCACCAGTTTAATCACAGTAGAATAATGATATGGGTCAATACAGTTGGTTAAGCATGGAATTCGTTGGACAGTGTCAGGAGGAGAATTGTGAGACAGATTGAGAGAGGAAATTTGCCTTTTCCAGAGGTGCAAGCAGTAGTATGGGGACTAGAGACTGTTGTCTCAAGTTTGCCCCATCAGCAGTGGTGATGCTGCTGTCCTTTTTTGCCTCTGCCTTTTTCCTAGGTTTTGTAGGAAGTATACTACAGTTGAAGTATTGAGCGTTGCCTCCCTTTTTCTTTCTTTCTTTTTTATTTTTGGCTACCTTTGTAGGAAATCCCAGTGAATGATGGCATAGATCTGCTGCAGCTTGTACTTAATTTTGAAACAAAAGATCCTCTCATCCTGTCCTGTGTGCTCACCAATGTCTCTGCCCTCTTTCCATTTGTCACTTATCGACCAGAATACCTCCCACAAGTACTTTCCAAGGTAGGTATGTGCAGACCCTGCTAATAGCACATCAGCTTCAGGTGGTACAGGGCTCTTGAACTAAACTGCAGGAGTCAATCCTCTTGGTTTTGCTATCAGGGAGGGACTATCCTTCATGTTAAATATTGGAGAAACTGAGATTTAAGGCTTGTCACAAGAAGAGTAATGTCAATTAACACAAATTTTGTAGTTCTTAGCCTTAAATCTTAGTATTAAGTGCATGTTCTGGCCATGTTTTATTTCAAGGCATCACTGTATTGATGATTGATCTTTCAGCTCACTCAGGGGTTCTTCATTGACTTCAGTGAAATTGCACTAAAATCTTTATTACCCCTTCCTTGCTCAAAAAGCCATGAGTGCTAAATATTTACAAATTATATGAGTTTTTTGATTTTTCCTCCCTTTTCTCACAGCTGTTTGCTTCAGTTACCTTTGAAGTTGTAGAAGAAAGTAAGGTACGTCTGAATTATTTACTAATGAGCTGTAACAGTTGGATCAATTCCTCTTTTAGTGGAGAAGACTGAAGACTCTGCTGAAATAGGCTTCTCAGAGATAGTTCTGCTCCTGAAAAAGCTGGGGAGTGTAGATATTGCTGGTCTCTGTGGTTGACATAGCCTACTGAGCTTTAGTGGACAAGCTTAGAAGGCCACAGGTGTGCTCTAAGGCCAGTACACTTAGTTCCCCAGTCAGTGCTGGCCTTCCTGAGAGGGAAATCCCTTCATTAGCTCTGGGTATTCTTTCAGTACTTGGTATACATCTGAAGGATGGCTGTAAACCCACCAGTTACCTGAGGAGTGCTTGGAGTCTTGAAATAGTAAGAGCCATGGCATCCTCACTGCTGCAGTACAGCTTGTTTGAACATGGACTTCTTGAGTTGACTGCTGCTTCAGAGGAAATTTGGTTGATGCATGATTGTTTGGAGGGAGCAGGGGGGGCATGGAAATGTTTTCTTGATCTGTGCTCAACAGTGCAGAAAACTATATATAATGAACTTGTCTCTTGAAGATACCCTTCATTTGGCTGAACTTTTGTTTTGTTGCATTGAAGTTTGTTGTGTCTGTCCAGGCTCCTAGAACTCGAGCAGTGAAGAATGTGAGAAGGCATGCGTGCTCCTCAATCATAAAAATGTGCCGGGATTACCCTCAGCTTGTCCTGGTATGTAAATGCAGCTGTCGGGAAGAGTCTTGCCTCAGTTTCAGTTGGATTTTGCAGGATCTTCAGCTTGCTTGGCTACAGTCTCTGCTTTCCTTGCAAGACATGTTCCTGCTGCACAAATGGCAAAGTGGTTCATACCCTGTACCTATTTTCTTCCCTGCTGAAACATTTTCTGCCTGTGGAGTTGAACTGTAGATTATTGGGTTAAAGGTGAAAGGGTTGAGGAGGATACAAACAGCACTGCATTGGTTTTATGGGAACGTTTGCTGAATGTCAATGTTATCACCTGTGCTGGTCTCAGCTGATTCCTTAGCTGAAGACACTAGCATAGCTAATCACTAGATTTTCTTCTGTTACTTAACAGAATATAGGAGGAAAAGGAGAGTATTTGTTTTCTGGATGAGCTTGAGGAGATTAAAAGACAAATACATAATTGCCATGGGAGAGATTTTGTCTTCTTATTTCAGTCATTCTGGAGAGTTAAAGTAAAATGTATGCAGGATAATGATAGAGGGGTAGGGAAGAATAGAAGTTCTCTTAGATTAACATGCAGAGAAACTTGAGTGTGAGGAGTAGATGGCTATGTTGAGAAAAGGTAACAGACATGCTTCTCCAGCTACACCTCTTATCTACCTCCCCAGTGGCCCTCCTCCATAGCAAATTAATGATGCTTTTCTTTGGATGTGTTTTCTAGCCAAACTTTGAGATGTTGTACAACCACGTGAAACAGCTGCTGTCCAATGAGCTCCTTCTGACGCAGATGGAGAAGTGTGCTCTCATGGAGGCCCTTGTCCTCATCAGCAACCAGTTTAAGGACTATGAGCGACAGAAAGCTTTCCTGGAGGAGCTCATGGCTCCTGTGGCTGGCTTATGGCTCTCCCCAGAGATGCAGAGGTATGGGCTATTTTTCTTCCTGTTGGTCATTTTTTGTCCAACTTTGAGCTGGCGGTGTTGAGGTAGTGTCATGCCCATAAGGAAACACACAAGCCATAGGAGGGTGGTGGGCTGCCTCTTGACCTCCTGTGCTGTGGGCAGTTGTGATAATAGTTATCCTACAATTCAGAAACTGCCAACAGACTAAATGCTGTTTGCTGAAAATTTATGGGTAAGAGTTGCTTAAGGTAATAAAGGAATATTCCCCAGTATGATTAAAGCATTTACAGAAAATGAGAAATAAAAAACATCCTTGCTCATCCCCAGGAGAAGGTAGGAAGCTGAGTTCTTACTAAAGCTGAGATCTTGCAACTCTGGGTAGCTGGGCATGCACAAGAGTTTTCCCAGCAGGGCTATTTTCATAAGAGATTTGAATCTTTTAGATCCCCACAGGCCAAGAGAACTGATAATGTTTGGAGAGTGTACACATCTCTGATGCTTTTTTATCATGTTCCCATGTATGGGAGGGAGTACTACCTAGGCTGCCCTGTATTTGTGAGATGTTTATTGCCAGTGCAAAGCTCTGCTTAAATTCCCTGGTACAAACAATAATCCTATTGCTCTCTTTTGCTGCTGCCAGAGTCCTCTCAGATCCTGAAGCCTTTATATCCTATGTGGGTGCAGACAACAAAATTGCTGATCCAGTCTTGGAAGATCCTAGTGGTCTGAACCGGTCTAGAGTGAGTATCATTACCAGGAGAGGTGTAATTGTTAGTGAAAGGAGACCTGCCTCCTTCCATCCCTATTTCTCTTGTGATTACACACAAGGTCTCTTGATCATGTACTTCTTTTGAGTGCAGATCAGTGTTTCAGATTGCAGAATAAAAGGCTGGCCTATGCTCTATCAGCTACAGTAAAGAGCATACAAGTCGTGCAAAACCACATTATTTATGAGAGTGAAGCACGGTTTCCTACTCTTTATTTAATAGAGTTTGGTTTTGGAGAAGCAATTGATTTACATGATTTTTGGAAATATGGCACAGTGAATTTTGCTTTTTAAGCCAGGCCATGTGGAAAACATCATGCTCTGACTGGAGCACAGAATATATCTGAGGAGATTTGTGCTGAGTTGTTAGTGTAAAGTCTTCACTTGGACTGCAAACAGAGTGCTGGCCTTAGGTCTGTAGAAGACACTGAAATGCAGCCCATAGAGGTGTGCTCGTAATTTGGGGCCTACACAGTTGTGTCATCTCAGATCCTGCATCTGTCCCAGCTCATGAAGGACATCAGGAGCTGATGGTCTAGACCCTTACTTTTAACAGCCTGCCTGGCTGCTTGCCTGCTCTTGAGAAGGTATGCACTGGTGCTTTGTCTGATGGTGCATTCCTTGGCCATCCTGCCATGGCCAGGGCTCTCTGAAAATGATGGAATACAGCATGATCCTTTGCTGCATTTTCCAGGCAGCTAACTCACCAGAGTTTGTTCCTATCACCAAGTTAGGCTAATGTATAACATTCCCTTTGAGATGGGATGATGATGTGTTTCTCTGAAAACCTGTTGATTCAGACTGTGATCTGACAAAGAAATGCTTTCTCCACATCTCTTGCTGCAGATAAGCTTTTGTGTGTACACCATTCTGGGAGTTGTGAAACGAGCTCGTTGGCCTGCTGCTACTGAGGAGGCAAAAGCTGGAGGATTCTTCTTGGGATACCTGCCCAGTGGAACTCCAATGTACCGCAATCCCTGCACTGAGCAGGTCCTGAAGCTTTTTGACAATTTACTTGCTCTCATAAGGTGGGTCAAGTTGACTTGAAGTCATTTATGTTGGCTGATAAACCTCTGAAAGCCAAACTGTGATGAATACGTGGAATGCTCAGAGCGTGTTTGCCCAGTGAAGCCAGTGGGAGTATGGGCTGGTGCCAGTGCCCAGGTACTGTTCCTGACTGTTCACAGTGGGGATGCAGTTGTTCAGTGCAAGTGTTGATGAAGATGCTTGTGTCTTTTTGGCAAAGCTGGATCTTCTGCCATGGAGCTCCTGTTTTGTTCTTTGCTGACTTCAGGTGCCTTTTCCCTGTATGTCTTCCTCAAGCCCTCTTTAATATGGATCACACAGGAGAATATGGAATCCTGTAGCCACCTGTCAGCAGGCAGGAGGTACAGGGATATGAGGAAGGCTGCCTGGCAGGAAAGCTGCCTGTGTCGAGGATACCTTCAGGGACATAGTTGCATAACTGCCTGGGGATGGATGCTTCTCTTAAGTCTGTTCTGTTAGGCAGCTCTCTGTAGGGATAAGCAACATCCAGTTGTTTCCCACGTGCTTAGGTGGGACAGAGATATAGAAGTCCCTGCAGGCTGCCCTGGTTTCTGTGTCACCAGGTCTGCAAGTAGCAGTAGCATGGGTCCTGCTGAGCAGCTGAACTGAGCACCTGTCAGGCACCAGTGTGCTGACAAAGGGGGGGTTTCAGGCTGGGCAAGTGGGTCTGCTGCTCTCTGGATAGTGTGTGGCATTCTCATGCTGATGTTAGCAGACAGAAACAGTGAAACTGTTAAGCCACTGGGCCTTTGCCAGGGTGGTAAGTAGCTTAAAGGTAGGTCATGGGTGAGATCAAAGAACTGAGAAGAATGAGGTAGTCCAGGAAATGGAAAAATAAGGTAGTTTTGAATGGCATCTTACTGTGCCTACCCATGTTTGTCTCTGTGTTGGTAGCTGTATTTAATGAATTATTTTGAGGTTGCTTTATTAATCACTGCTTGCAGTTTTCAGAGTAATGATTCTCCTGTCCTCTATGGTACCTCATTTCATTTAGGTGTTTTCTAGCTTCTGGCTTAAAATATTCCCTCCTGAATTTAATCCCAAAGTATGATTTTCAGCTGCCTTGGTGCATTTCTGCAGTCAGTAGCTGCATGACCTGATTGGTGCAGAGCCTCTGTTGTGCTGGGATTTGTTCATGTTTTGTTACAAATAAGTGCTCAGGCTCAGCAAATGCTTTGCTTAGACAAAGGCTTTTTTGGAACTCCTGACGATGAGATGCTGACATTGCCAAAGCATTAATGCTGGTGAAAGAATTCTGGGGTAGACATGGATGCTGTAGGCATTTTCACTGTAGATAGCTCCAGCTTTGGGAAAAGATTCTTCAATCATGGACTGTCCTAAAGGACTCATCTTCTGGTTTACAAGCTGTTCTCTCAGGCATCAGATACTCTTTCTAGCTGAGCTGTGATCATCACTGAAAATCCCCCAAGCCCTGCCATATCCTTTGCTTGTCTTTTCTAAAGCATAAATGCCTCTTGAAATTAGTTCTACTGTTTTCCTGTGGGGTGCCCAGGAGTGCTGATAAGTCTCAGCTGGAACATGCCTAGGGCCTCTGTGATCATACATGAGGGCTGTTGGATGCCTTTTTAACTCCCATGGGGAGTGGGTGGTTGGCCATTTTCTCTCCATTCCCACTGGGAACTTGCTAAAGTATTAAGAGAGCTTTCCCTGTAAGTGAATAGCTGCATCCCAACTCTCAGACTGAAGAAAATGCTTCAAGGACTCTGAAACCACCAAGGACCATGTCCACATCTTCAGGATATGACTGGTCTGTCCTGCTGGAGTTAGTGTAGTGGGATTTCAGGGTTCACCTTTGAATTCCACAGTCCCTGCATTTGCCCCACTGGCCTTCTGCCCAGCATGAGGCAAAGCCAATACTGGCATGGAGTGGGCAGATAATTTTAGTAGCTAGGTTTCAGGATAGCCTCAATGAGAAATGTACACCTTTGAGTCAGTGGGCAGCATTAACCAGTGTGGAAGCTGGGCTGTTCCCTGGCTCTTCTTGGCAAAACAGAATCAGCTTGTGTCCCTTTGAAGCCTTTGCATGGTGTTAGATCCAGCCCAGAATGAGAGTATGAGTTATTAAGAAGTCATTTGGGTAGCTCCTTTTTATGAAGTTCACATACTTGGCCTTCCTCATGTGCAGTGAGCAGGGAAGTATTTAACACTTGCAGAAAGAAACAGGATAATTGCAGTTTTGAAGCTTTCTGCAAATGCAGACATCACTGCATCAGAGTTGCCAGAATTATGAATGTAGACCTTAAAAAAACCCCAAAAAACCCAGTAATTAATACATGAGTGAAAGCTGAGGTGTGTCCACCCTCCCTTCCCCCAGCCATTCCCATGTACTACCTGCTTTGGGAAACTGCTCAAGGGGGAGATACTGAGTTGCCCTTGATCACCTCTAGCAGCAGGTACAGTGGCATTGCAGTTTTGGAGGAGGCTGCAGGATTTGTGCTGTGTGCAGCTGGCGACACCCAGAGTGGAGGTCTGAGGTCTCAAAGGAGAGAGGTAGGTGAGAGAGACACCCTGCTGAGTCCAGCTCTGAGTGTCAGTACCCTGGCTAGGAGAGGGGATCCATTTTGGCCTGGATGGCAAGAACCAGGCAGCCATGGCTGAATTGTGTCCCTTGCAGACAGCTGACCGTGGCACTTCCTGTGATGCAGAATTGTTCCCAGCTGGATGTGTTGTCCAGTGGGCACCAGAGGAGTAACATCTGATTGGACTGATGTTCTCACTGGAGTCCCTCCAATGCCACCTGCCATTCTGGGGACTGTGCCATCCCTGAGGGGCAGCGTGTGTATTTTGGAACTGAAACAGCCCCTCCCTCTGCAGGGGCCTTAGGTGCAGAAGATCTTTTGAGATGACAGAATCCATGTCTTGTCAGTTTTAAAAATCCATTCTCTGATCCTTTTGGCCAAGCTAGTAAGTTGTTCCCAGTATCATCTGGAGAATTGCTGGGAGCTTTTACTGCCAGTGCTTGCAAGGGGTGGGATGAACTGAAATAAGTGGAAGGGGCAGCCAGGAGATTCAGGACATGAGGTGGAGTCATTCCATCTCTGTTGGGTCAGCTTCCCCAGTATTTTTGCAGGTAGGGAAGGGGGATCCCATGCACATGTGCATGATCTCACCTTCCTCATCATCTGCCTCAGAAGTGCTGTGCACAAGCTGTAGGAGAGAATTCCACTGTCAAGGGCAAAAAGGAGTTGACTTTCATGAGTATAAACCAAGCACTCTTCTGTTTCAGGACTCACAACAACCTCTACATGCCAGAGATGGTTGCTAGGCTGGGGGATACATTTGCAAAGGCCTTGGACATGCTGGAAGTGGAGAAAAACGCTATTCTAGGTAAGAGGCTTCTCTTCATGGAGGAATGTGTGGGCAGATTCTTGGAGATACTTGAGTTAGTGATCTGTCCATAACAGTGGAAGTGAAATAGGACTGGAGGACCAGCTTCTTCATAGTATTTGCAGCTCAGCTGTGATTTGAACTGGCTGAAACTAAGATGTTAAAGAGCTTACTGATCTCAGACACATTGATTTCTTCTGCATGCATTGAAGGGTACTCTACCGAACTGCTTATCCCATCTGTGGGATTATGGTTGTCTCTGCAACAGGGCATTTCAGGCTGCAGAGGCTGGAGGGTGCTGTAATTGTCTGCCTTTGAGCAGAATTAGGTGCTCAGAAGGAGCCCCGAGTGCTGATGCAGAGACCTGACCTGGAGGGCAAGAGGCAAGTTGTGCAGTGTGGCCCTGGCATTTGTTTCTAGACAGCGTATTAGAGGCCTTTGGAACCTTCTTAAAAGGAGCTTGTGAACACAGAAGCCTTTCCAGCCAAGCAGAAGTGGCCTTGTGGATAAAGTGTGGATCATTACTTTGGAAACTGGGTTTTAATTTCAGGTTCTGACAGTGAAATATTTTGGGGAAGTTGCTTTGTCTTTCTTTCTCCATTTCCTATCTATAAAACGAGAACATGCTTCCTTTACCTGTTTTCTTTGACTTTAAAATCTCTGTCTGTGAGCCCCTGCACATAAAGCAGCAGGCCCTTGATCTCTGCTCTAAACTTCTTTATATCATAGTTCAACAGTAGTTTGTATCCTGGCAGAGAATACAAATCTAAAGAGATGAGCTACTGGAGGAGCTGCAACAACTGTCAGCTTTGCTGCTGACAGGGTTCTGATAGCTCAAGTCAGTTGTACTTCAATGAAGTAAGGCAGCTACAATAACCTCAGTAGAAACACCTCTGCTCTGGGTGCAACCAGCCTGAACCTGGCTGACTTTTGCCCCAGGGCTGCTGCACCACTTCCTTTTTGGCTCTTGCCAAGAGCTTCCCTTGCTGCCATCAAGCTGGCTGGGGTCTGCCCAGCATGCTCTGAAGGTGCACCTTGCTCTCTCATTAACATAACTGAAGTTTATGCCTTTCCACAGGTCTTCCTCAGCCTTTGTTGGAGCTTTATGACTCTCCTGTTTACAAAACAGTCTTAGAAAGGATGCAGGGCTTCTTTTGTACCCTCTACGACAACTGGTAAGAGCCCCACATCTCTCAATCCAGCACTGCACAGTCACACCAGTAGATTATTGTGAGGTCCTGACTTCCTTTAGAGTTAGACTTTTGATGTGAGCTGTATCCTGTAAGATCCAAGGACAGCTGCACTCGTGGCCTATGTTCAGTGGTTGTAACCTGCCACACAGACATGGAATGGTCTGGAAAAAGTACCTCAAAACAGTCATCTGCTTTTAGCTCTTCTGCAGTTAGGTAGTCAGATTGGAGTGTTTACATGATATCCCGATCTAGTTTGTCTCTTTTGACACTTCTAATTATGTGTCAGGGTACATCAGCACTTGGAAGTACCTTGTAGTGCTTAAATGCTTAATTCATTGTCTGTCTGCAGGTATCCCAGAAAAAAGAGAGATACTGTGCTGAAATTCCTCTATAGTATTTGTTTAGGAATGTGCCAGCTGTGTAGTGTCAAGATGACAGTACTTGTAGCCTTTGCAGATCAGAGACATGGGAGTTGTTATCTAGCAGACTTGTAACTAACATGTTTTTTGTTGAAGTTTTCACATCCTGGGAAATGCAGGTCCCTCCATGCAGCAGGATTTCTACACTGTTGAGGGTCTTGCCACCCAGCTCCTCAGCTCTGCTTTCAACAACCTCAACAACATTCCTGATTACAGACTGCGTCCCATGCTCCGTATCCTTCCATCTGTCTCAGGCCAGCTTGGGAGGCTTTGAAGACATAAATTTAAACCCTGCATTGTTTTCAGTATGGCCAAGACAAAGAAGGGTGATTGAGGAGGTAAACAAGGTGGGATACACCTGGTGTGGATGAGGTGTGAGCCTAGGAGGGCACGAGCAGAAAGAGCAGTCCGTGGGGTCAGAAAATGCAGAGGATTTGTGTGGTTCTGGAGGCACTGTGAGAGGTGAGCAGTGCCTTCCAAGGGGCAAGGGGGCTTGGACAGTGAGGAGCTTGACATTTGGATGTGCTTCTCTGGAAGATCAGGTGGGTTTCCCTACCTATTTTCCAGGGCTGGACATTCAGTCTCACAGCTAGGAAATGGGTGCTGAGCACCCTTAACTTTCTCAGCTGAACTGTCCGGAGAAAGAGCTGAATAACTGATGTTCTTGCTGTATAGAGATGCCACTCATTAATTCAGGGCTGTGAGAAGGTGGGCTTCCAGGTGTCTGTCCCTTGGCCTCCCAGTGGAATGGGCTGGCTTGGGCACTATGCTGCAGAGTCCCTAGCAGCTAGTCTTATGTGTTGGATCTCTTCCTTAACTGGTCTGTGCAGGTGTGTTTGTGAAGCCCTTGGTACTTTCCTGCCCCTCAGAATACTACGAAACCCTTGTCTGCCCCATGCTGGGACCACTCTTTACCTATCTGCACATGGTAAGAAAACAGCTTGTTCAGTGCCTGTTCTTGACAGCTCTGACTCCCTGTAGCTGCTGGCAGCAACATGTGGGAATGTCTGTCTCTACAGAGCCAGCAGAGACAACGGCAGAGCCTTGATGCTTAGTGATTGTGATGATGTTTGGGGGGGACTTTAAAGTGCATTGAGCCCTGGCTGTTGCACAGCACCTCTTGCTGTGAGTTCAAACCTGTAGACATGAACCCCTCAACCTGCAGCCCTGAGACTTTTGGGGTTTGTTTATGGTTTTGGGGTTTTTTTCTGTGTCCTCTCATTTTCATGACAGTTCATTCACATTCCATCACACTTGGTACCAGCTCTCCTGCCATTCAAAATGGGTCTTGGCAAAATGTGTTTAAAGCTCTGCTTCTGCCAGCAGCTATTGCTTGGGTCTCCTTGCATTGTGTCCAGATTTAATCTTCCCTTTTGTCTTGAACAGAGGTTGTCCCAGAAATGGCAGGTGATCAACCAGCGAAGCATGCTCTGGTAAGCTGCCACCCCTTGATACAAAGAGGGAAATGGGGAATGGGATGGAGGTTTGGTTTTCTGCGTGGCCCTTTGCCCAGAAACAACCCTGCCAGCAAGGGCTGGAAGACATCCTGGTGACTCATTCCCTGTGTTTGGGCAGAGGGGGTACTTGAAGACATTGGCTCCTGTCAAACTAAAACCTGTTCTCCTCAGTGAGGATGATGCTGCAGATGACAACCCCGAGTCTCAGGAGATGCTTGAGGAACAGCTGGTCAGGCTGCTGACTCGAGAGGTCATGGATCTTGCCAGTAAGTGAAATCAGGCTAGGTCTCCTGAGATATTTGGGAAGTTTTCCCTGGAGAGAACAACAAGAATTCCCAGTGTGCAGGAAAACTTAATTATAACTGTCAGTAGTATATAAAAAAAACATGAGAAGGCAGATGTGAGACAGCCCTGCTAAAATCTTAGCTAAAACCTAGTAAGAGATAACTTAAAATCTTCAGAAGAGAGATTCTTCTTTTGTTAGCTTTTAGGGCTCCATGGTTTTGACACCATTCCTTTAAGAATCTAGTCCTACAGGGAACTGGGTTCTCCCATTCTGTGCTTTGGAACCCAGTATGGGACATGGATTTTTTGACAAGCCAAGTGTAGAGCAGTTTTGTTGCTGGAAATTGCATATCTCTAAACAGATGTAAAGGACGACTCCCTCCACCAAAGCAGTCTCCCTTGTGTTCCCCTTCTCCAGCATCATTCTTGTGTCAGCATGGCTTTGTGCAGGGAGGCTGGGGAAATTGATTCCTCGGTGATGACAGATCTCAATCTTCTATCTCCTTTCTTGACTGGCCTTTTTTTGCTTTAAATCAGTGTTCGTGGGTTATGGGCTTCAGATGGTTTTGCACATTTCTGGTTCTTAGTAGTAGGGAGCAACCACTGTGCAGCAGGTTCCACTGTGGGAAGGTGCTGTGGGTGGGGTGTTACAGTCTTCCAGGAAGTGCAGTATTGAGCTTTTATACTGGGCTTTCTGATTCTTCAGATTCCCTGTAAGAGCTGGGGGAGCTTGAAGCAGCTGTGAGCCCATCAGAGTCTTTAGGATAATCTCTGCATGTTCTGCAGTAGCATCTTCCCTTTTCTGCTCATCTGACCTGCAACTGTTTTTGCAGCTGTTTGCTGTGTTTCTAAGAAAGGGGTTGAACAGAACACTACTGCTGCTGTAGATGGAGATGGTAAGTAAATGCCTACCTTTGCCTTTTCTGCCCTTGGCATACACAAATGCTGTTCCTTTCCTGTTTCTTAAGGGGGAGGCTGGGCTGATGCTGGAAGTTCTGTGTCAGGGGTATAGGTTTGGTAAAAAGCCTTCAGCTCTGTGCTGCCCAGCATGTCTGGGGGCCACAGAATAACCCAGTCTAGCCTGGAAGCTCACATGCTGTAGGGTTCACTGGTGGCATATTGGAGCAGGTGGTTCTTAAGGTTCTGAGAAGTGGGCTGAGGAGCAGAGGGGGATGTGAACAGTTCCCCAAGAGCTGCAGGCGCATGTCCCTCCTGCCCCACAAAGGGTGGGTGCTTTTTGCTTGAAAAGAGATGTTCTGGGTAAGCCGTGCCGGGACACTGAGCTGCTGGCTCCCAGCTCAGTTCTTGCAGCCTCCCTGAGTGCCCCTCAGCCCTTGGGAGGCCATGTTCACAGTGCAGCCTTTGCTCTGCAGATGATGAGGCCATGGCCACGGAGGTGACTCCCCTGCCAACGCTGAGCTCACCGAGCTTGGCAAGTGTCTGATGAAGCAAGAGGTAAGAGCGTGTGCTCTGACTGCCACCATCCTTTCTCTGTACTCTTTGTCACACTTGTCTGCTCTGCAGCCAGACACTGCTGCAGAGATCTAGGCTGCTGGAGTGTTCCCCATGTGGGAATCGCCTCTTGGGAGCACGCATGGCTTTTAAGGGCCTTGCAGAAGCCACAAAGCAAACGGGAGTTGGGATCCAGTTAAAACACACAGCTACAGAGCTTTAGCCCTTCTGGGCATTCAGCCCCAGCGTGCTCCCTGGCTCTGCCTTCATCCTGGGCTCCAGTCTTCATGAGGAAGAACTTCATCCAGCTTTTTTCCTTCTGTAAAATCTGCCTGAGGTGGTACAGGAGCCGTAGTGCTAATACCACCCATTTTGCAGAGTAACTTTATTCCAATATTTCTGTACTCTGGGTGCCTCAGAAGCTCTTGTTGAAGCTTTTGCAGTGACTTGAGAGTAGCAGCTGAGGGGAGTCCTTGAGTGCCCCAGGGACTTTCCCAGGGAGATGAAGGGAGCAGGTTAACTTAACACTGGTCCCCTATGGTTACGATGGTGTACACTGGGTGAACACCTTCTGCTGAAACAACAGTAAGATGTAGGATTCTCAGAAGCTCCTGCAGATTCTCTGGATTTCTTCTTGGCTCCCATCAAGTTTGAATGATGGAAGTAGGAAATAGTTCCTCTGACAGGATTTTCCTCTCTGACTCCTTTTCAGGATGTTTGCACAGCAGTGCTGATCACTGCCTACACATCCCTGTCCTGGAAGGACACCTTGTCCTGCCAAAGAACCACAACACAGCTTTGCTGGCCGCTGCTCAAACAGGTACCTCTGGGAGGAAGAAGGGATTAATCCTGGCAAGGTTGGAAGAGAAGCTCTGAATGTTGTGAGA
Organism: Sitta carolinensis; assembly: GCA_032173965.1. NCBI lineage: Eukaryota > Metazoa > Chordata > Aves > Passeriformes > Sittidae > Sitta > Sitta carolinensis. The sequence continues at coordinate 12,900,849 of JAVUNC010000025.1, read as the reverse complement.
AACATGGCTGCTTCCCCTGGTCACCTCCATCAGGAGAAGAAGCTGTTGCAGAAAGGTGATTATGTACCAGTATGTTGCCTCAGTGCTGACACTGCTTCTTCCCCAGGTGCTTCCAGGAAACCTCCTTCCCGATGCTGTGTCCTGGTTTTTCACAAGTGTGCTGAAGGGCTTACAGGTGCATGGGCAGCACGATGGCTGCATGGCAGCTCTTGTCCACCTGGCTTTCCAGATCTACGAGGCCTTGGTGAGAAATTCTGTTCTTCATCCAAATGTGAGGTTGAGGAATGTGAGGGGAATGGTGAAAACTAATCCCATGCCCAGTGGGTAGGGGCCCAGGAGTTAATGGCCCCCAAGGAGGGCAAGGCTGCTGCTCTAGCAGAGCTGTGTTAATGGTACTTCTCCATGCAGCGCCCTCGCTATGGGGAGCTGAAGGCAGTGATGGAGCAGATCCCAGACATCCAGCTGGACTCTTTGGAGCAGTTTGATTCAAAGCTTCTCAACCCAACCCTGCAGAAAGTGACAGACAAGCGCCGGAAGGATCACTTCAAGCGCCTCATCTCAGGTTGCATTGGGGTAAGTGATACCTGGAGGACTGCTGCAGAAGTGATGGGGTGGCCAGCCTGCCTCCTTTCACCAACCACCCCCCTTGCCAGCCTGGAGGCTGTTGCAGCATGTTCTTAGTGTTTGTTCTGCCTCTCTTCATCCTGGAGCTCCAGCAGACTGAGCAGCCCCTCTGGCAGTGGCCTCTTACTGAGAGGCAGTGGGTATTTTGCACAAGTATGCATGGGGAAATAGGATGTTGAAATGTTTGACTGAAGCTGCTAAGTGGGCATTGGACTTCATTGAGTATGGTGGTTGTAGAGCCTTTGACTTTGAGTTAGAAGCAGGGGAGCTGGTATTCTAAAGGTTACCTCAGTGCCCTGGTGCTTGGAAAAGGCCAGGCCAGAAATTCCTCAAAATGCAAGCGCAGGATCCAGGCCTAGGGATTGCACTGAAGCTCGGGTCTGCCTCTGATGTGCAGGCAAGCTGCCCTTGAGCTGACTGGGGGTATGAGGACAGTAGTGACTGATGCCTGCCTGTCTGTCCTCTGCAGAAGCCCATCGGGGAGCAGTTCCGCAAGGAGGTTCACATCCGGAACCTTCCATCTCTCTTCAAAAAGGTGAAGCCATCACTGGAGACAGATGTGCTAGAAAATGAGGATGGAGAGGGCTTCAATGTACTCTTTGAACCCTGAGCCTGGGATGCTGCAGCCATCTCCTCCCCTACTTTATAATTTGTCTCTCCTCATAGTAAGCACATTAGATTCTCCTCATCACCACCTCCACAAGCATTCATCTGAATAAAGCCCCTTACGGGTCCTGTCCCCTTCTCTTCCATACCCTGGGATGGGGCCTGCGGTGGCATTTGAACCAGTCAATATTAAGCTCTTCCCCTGACTCCTTCCCCTCCATTGGATGAGCATCTTTAGACCTCTGCTTCTCCGCAAGGTGGGAGCTGAGTCCATAGACCTCTTCAGGGTAAAGCCTGATTATCTTGTAGCCTCGGGTCACTCTTGCTCCACCTCTTCATCCCTTGGGGTTTAGGATAAATGCAAAAGGCAGAGTAGTGTGCCATGTGAAAAGGGGCTACCCTAATCTTCCTCTGGGTGCTAGTAGCCAGGCTTTGTAGGGAACACATCGGACACTCCTGTCGTGCTTATCAGCACTTCACTTGTCCCTAGTGGACAAGACTGGAATTCTGCTGAATCCGTTTCCCTCCAGGATGCTGAGCCTTGGGCTGAGGGCTGCGTGCCAGGAAGCCTAGCAGTGCTCCAGGATCTCCTGTGAGATCAGCCTTTCTAAGGTGCAGCTGCTCTCTAGAAAGAGGCAGACACTGTCATATATATACATATGTATGTATAGATAGGATCATACAGCTTGTTCTACCCAGAGCCAAATGGAAGGCTTTTACTTTGTGCCAGCCTTTCTTGGACATCTCTCAGGGGGAGCAGGACATATTTTTTTTCTTAATTTTTTTTTTCCACTTTACCACACCCTGTAGACTAAAACTTGGCCAGCGCAGGGTAAATAAAATCTGGACCAATACCTGAAGCACCTGCAATCCAAAAGGGATCTCCTTGCCCTGTTGCAATGGAGGTGATAGTAGCCCCTGTTTTTACCCAGTCTGGTACTTCTCAGAGAATTGCATGGTGGGGCAGGAGAGGTGGGCTTTATACTGCAGTTTACAGGGGGGAGCCAGGTCAGAAACTGGGTTTTAGATGTGGTGGGACTCTTATGAAGCCACTCCAGTCTGCAAAGCTGGTTCTTCTTACATGACAAATACTACACAATCTATCCTAGAGTTAGCACAGGAGCTGGGAGGGTCTGTCCAGAGCTAGCTGGCAGTTTTGCCATCCAGGAGATAGAACAAATCATAAACTGTGGTAGGTGGGGAAGTGGTATCTCCACATGGACAGACTGGACAAAAAGGCTGGGGCTGGGAGGTGTGGGAGTGCAGATAGGAAGAGCAGGCCTTGGGCATCCACTCACCCTCCTGCCCCTGCTGTTCCACCAGCACCCTCCACTTTCTTCCTAGCCTCAAACTTTTTTAACCTCTGAGCTAACGTGGCTCCTGGCTCTAGCAAAGGCTGGGTGTATTTATTGTGTTGTGGTATTTTTAACATTCTGTGACTTCATGCTAGACACAAGGGGTTTTTGTAAAATGGATTTTAAACCTTTTTTGTAGGAATGTTTAAATCCGAAGCTGTCTCTGAACTGGTTGTGTTACACCTGAATGTCAGTAAAGCTATTCCAGTTTCATACACATGGTGTCATGTTTCATTTTTATATTTTTATTCTTTTATCTGTTTCAGTAAGATCTAAGGTCTCTGGTCTGGCCAGACTGCCTGCCTGGAGATTTCTCAGCATTCCTTATTCCAGCTACTAAAAAGGGGGCACCTTTGCTGGTGGTCAATACACTATCAGGGAGGGTATGAACCATTGCAGACTATATAGCTGAATTAGGTGAGGGGGGAAATTGCATTTGTGAAGTATTTATTTGTCACTCACTGCTAGTTTATTTTTATTCTAGGTCCCAGCTTACAGGTTGAGGGGTATGTGTTGTCAAAGCAGAACCCTTAGGCTATTTGAGGGTCTGTCCTGTAAGCATGTGAAGCAATTGGATGGATGGCCAGCCCTTAGCCTGTCACTACAGACCCTGGTAAAGTCTTTCTCCATGGTTCCTTTGTATATTGAAAGGCCAGAGCTTTCTTGTTCTCCAGGCTGAACAATCCCAGCACTCAATTTCTTCATAGGAGACGTCTTCCAGTCCTGACAGTAACAGCCTTTTCTCTACCATATTAACTATCCCAGAGCTGGTCTGGAACACCTGCAAAACAGCCATGCTCTGATACCAACTCGTTAAACCCCACTGACTTGCTGTGAAGTGCTTCACTACACTGCCCTTTCAGTCCTCCTCACTGACTGCATACCACCTAAAATAAATTAATAAATGCTATTACTCGTCTTTAGACATGCTGCCACCTTCTCCACGTATTATGGTTTTGCAATTGTGAATGGCACAGGAGACAGCTTTAAAATTAAAAAAAAAAAAGCCTTTATTTTAGTGCCTCTCCTCACTGCGGCTCATTGCCAACAGAAAAATCCAGAGACAGTCCTTGGACTCTCAGCAAGCCCCTATCAAGCCTCCTGCCTATGGAAGAGGAATCTCCCCTAGAGGCAGGTCCAGGAAGCCCAGAGCAGCAGTGCAAGTTTTCCCAACTATAGCCTGGTCACTCCATAGACACAGAGTCCAGCTCATTGAGGAAGCGCTGACACTTTCCCATCAGGATCTTGATGGCTTCACTCACCAGCACGTCTGGAGGCAAGATACCTGTTGACTCCACTGAAACTGCAGAGAGACACAGACTCAAGTCAGCACAGCCACGAGGCAGGCTCAGCCTCCATGCACCTGGCCCCACGCTTCAGTCCCTCACCTTCCCTTACACCTCCTGTAACAAGTCAGATCTTCACAGCCCGTGAAGCAGCTACCTGTGCCTCCAGGAAGCACCAACAGATTCAAACCCAAAGCAAGCAGTTACCCACTGCACTCTGAATAGATGCTGAGGGTGGGAAGAGCCAGCAACACATGCTGGCCAGTCACTGCTTGTTGACACAAACCATGTCAGGACTGTGTGGAAAATGGAACACTTACAGATGTAATGGTTCCGGACCCTTGCCAGGCGCACGAGGTTTTTCAGACCCTCATGTCGGAAAACTTCTCTGCTGAATGTGTCCAGGCGTGCATTGGCTACTCTGGCCACCTTTTTTCCTAGGGGGAAGATGAAACAAGATGGGGAGATTGCAGCAGGTGGGTGCCTTATGGTCACAGCACATGCCTACCTGAAACAGGCACAACCCCCTCACCAAAGGCTGGGAAGACACCAATATAAAGAACTGGCATGTATTCAATAGGAAACTCCAACTGGGCTTTGGAAAAACCCAAACACGAAGCCTACGTGCAACCCTGGAAGGACACAAGAAGCCTCCACACTCAGCTGCTGGAAAGAGCAACTTAGCACCCAGTGTCACAATGAACAGCACTGGAAGCTGCAGTCAGCAGCTGCAGAGCTCTGTGGACAGGTATCCAATGTATTTCAGGGACATCCCTGTTCATTACCCAACAATCTGAGTGACAGACACTCATCCATAAAACCAGGCTCAGAAGAGCATGAACCATTTATCAGCAAGGCAACATCACAATGTGGTTTTGTCTGCAAAGTTTGGCTCTAACCTCCAACCAGCCTCTACTAAAGCATGCAAGGAACAAGGCACTTAGTGCAGGAAAAAAAGTACCATTGATATTCTGGATCTCAATGACCCCAGGGGAAAAGCACTTCTGCAACGTCTCAGCTGCCTCGTCCTCAATAGGCTGCAGGAGAGTAATTTCAGGAAGCAGTCGATAACTGGCTGTGGCCACAGGAGAAAACTTGGCATGATCCTTACCTGTACAAAGAGTTAAGAGTCAAGGATGAGAGCAGGCCTCAGGGAACAAGGGTGCTAGGGCCTAAAGTTCCAGGGGAAAGCCAGTTCTCCAGCCTTCCCCATCACACCCTAGTCCAAGCACTCACACTGCCTGCCCTGCTGCCCCACCACTCACCTATCCCCTTGACACAGTGCATAAGCACATCTATCTCCTGTCCGGGTCGCAGCAGCGCAATGAGGATGTCATCGTGAACAGGGCGGAACTCAGCATCGGAAAAAGGTCTGTCTGATTCCCCAAGGGCACCCATGTCATGTGTTTACTGTACACTGCAAAGAGAAGCCACAAGCATCAGCCAGCTGCTGCCTCAAAGCAGGTCACTCACCTGTACAGGACTGGAGGTAGCAAAAAGTAAGTTTAGGAGAATGGAATCAACTCTCCCTGTGAGCACATAGAGCTGAGAAAACAGCCCAAGTTCTGTCTTCCAAGACCAAAAAGCAAAAACAGCACATATTTTTAGGAGAGATCTCACCTTTATGATTGAAATACAGTTCATCAGGATCAGATGATTCCTTGGAAGCCTGAGGGTTTCGTTTGCATTTGATTTTCAGCTGAAACTGCAGAGTATCAATTTCAGTGCCTTCCTGATCTCCTGAGAAGAAGCACATGAAATCACACTTCTGCTCAGTTTACAGGACCCTGATTTCCTTCTTTGAGAGAAACCCTCAATATTTCTATTCTATCCAAGACTCTCACCTTGGTTTCTGTACTCAAAGAGCCGAGGGTCAGCTCGGATAGGGATGAGGCCCAACCGATGAGCCAGAATTTCATCCTGCACAATGGATGTGTTGTTGTACACAAAGACCTTCTCTACAGCCATCGTTGGCACCTCACAGAGACAAGAGATCAAGTCAGCCTAAGACAACAGTTGAACTACATGCCAAGAGATTATCCAGCTCAAGTGTCCCTCCTCTCACAAATAACTGCCATGCAGACTATTTTGAGTGGTACTTCTGCCAAATTCGCTTATGCAATATATCCTTATACCCCATCTACTCCCACCCCCATTTTATTTAACAATCAATCACAAGAGGTGAAGGACAGGAGAAAGGACTTTGGGGCATCCTCAATCTTTTAGTACTTGGCAGCATTATGTGGCTTCTGTTGGGCTGGCAACACAGCTGTGTCGAAAAGGCTGACCCGCAGACACTACCATCAGCACCCTAGGACCAGCAGCGGTAACGCCCATGCTGCTAAAGCCCCAATTCCCTCCGGGCTCCTGGCACTGGTGCGGAACGAACGTGCGCTTCTCCTCCAAAACCCGCTCCCTGTCAAGCGAGTCTTAGGCCGACACCCCCAGGCTGAGCACCGGTACCTCGGCCAGGAGGATCGGCGGAAGGCGTTGGCGATGGCGGCGTCGATGCCCACCATGTCGAACTCCAGGGTGTCCTCTTCCTCACGGATCACGTCCACGCGGAACGTCTGCGGGAGCCACGCACCGCGGTCACGCCGGCCGCAGGGAATGACCCCGGACCCGGAGACATCCCCGACGCAGGGAATGACCCGGACCCAGAGACATCCCCGACCGCAGGGAATGACCCCGCAACCGGAGACATCCCGACTACGGAATGACCGGCCCAGAGACATCCCGACCGCAGGAATACCCGCAACGGAGACATCCCGACCGCAGGGAATGACCCCGAACCGGAGACATCCCCGACTACGGGGAATGACCCCGCACCCAGAGACATCCCCGACCGCAGGGAATGACCCCGCACACCGAGACATCCCCGACCCAGGGAATGACCCCGCCACCCAGAGACATCCCCGACCGCAGGGAATGACCCCGCACACCCAGAGACATCCCCGACCGCAGGAATGACCCCGCACACCCAGAGACATCACCCGACTACGGGAATGACCCCGCACACCCAGAGACATCCCCGACTACGGGGAATGACCCCGCACACCCAGGGACAGCCGCGGCCGCCGCTCACCCACCTCCTCGAAGCGCCGCTGGTCCCAGGCATCCTCGTAGCCGGGATAGTTCCCGGGGAAGTCGGTGGTGTGGACCTGCGAGGAGAGGGCACAGGCGGGGCCGTGAGGGGGTGCGGGCGCCGGCCGCCCCCCGTCCCGCTCCGCCGGGCTCGCTCACGTTGCGGACGCCGAACTCGCCCAGCACCACGCGGTCCCGCAGCTCGTCCGCGCCGCGCCGCGCCGCCATGGGGAGCAGTGCGGCGCTCCGGGCCCGCACGGCCGCTCCCGGCCGCCGTCACATCCGGCTGCGCCCATCCGGGCCAGCGCGGCGGCGCTGGGACGGGCACCATGGCCGCGCCGGGGGCGGCGGGCGGCGGCAGGAGCGGGGCCCCCGCCGCCGAATGGGGCGGCTTCGAGGACAACATGCAGGTGGGACCGGGCCGGGGGCGGCGGCGGGGCCGGGCCGGGCCGAGCGGGTGCTGACACCGTGTCTGCCCCGGCGCAGGGGGGCGGCTCCGCCGTCATCGACATGGAGAACATGGACGACACGTCGGGCTCCAGCTTCGAGGACATGGGGGAGATGCACCAGCGCATGAAGGAGGAGGAGGAGGAGGAGGCGGAGGGCGAGGCGGGCGCCGGCGAGGAGGAGGACGGGGAGTTCCTGGGCATGAAGGGGCTGCGGGGGCAGCTGGGCCGGCAGGTCGCTGACCAGGTGAGCGCTGCGTGCCCGGCCCCGCGGCCGCTGCCCGCCCGGCCGGCCGCTGCCCGCTCCCTTCTCTCCGCAGATGTGGCAGGCGGGCAAGAGACAAGCCTCCAGGGCCTTCAGCCTCTACGCCAACATCGACATCCTCCGGCCCTACTTCGATGTGGAGCCCGTCCAAGTGCGAGCCAGGTGGGCAGGGGGCAGCGGCTCCGTGCCCGCGGCAGTCTGGTGTCAGCCGGCAGCAGGGGCTGCCAGCCCTGCAGGGACACTCACGGGTGGGCAGGCACATTGTGCGCTGGCCCTGGCACCTGGCATTGCTGCTCAGGGCAGGAGAAGGGGCTCTCTTAGTACCTGGCTGCATTACATGGCTTCTGTTTCATTTGCAACACCATTGTGTCCAACAAGGCAATGCTTTGTGAGCCTTTATGAGAAAAGTTACCTTTCCTTTCTGCTGTTCTGTCAACAATCTCTCATCCCTGAGTGGATCCCTAAATATTTTCATTTAATCTGCCCCTCCTCAGCACATTAACCCACTGGCAGTAAGGTTTTCCTTTTTTAGTGACCTTGACTCACCCTTTAGAAGGAATCCTCTGTCCCTCAAGGCCTGTCAACACAATGCAAACACTGGTAATAGGTATATGGGATCGTTTACTTATGCAGCATTTTGTTAACTATCCTGTTGTTCTTCCTGCTCCTGTTGTCATTCCCTGCTTTCCTGTGATGCAGACTGCTGGAGTCCATGATTCCTGTGAAGATGATTAATTTCCCACAGGTGAGTTCCCTTTTGCTGAATCAGACTCTGTGGCCAAGTGACTGTCACACAGACACCTTGGAAAACTGTAATAATTCATGTTATTAAAGACTGAGTCTGTTAGGTGTTCTTCTCCCTGAAAATGCTGGTGGCTCCTTTCCATGGTTGTTCCAAACCTCAGTGTGCTGTCACCTAACCTCAGGTGATAACCTAGGTCATAAACTCCATCCAGTGCACTTCTCACATCACCTGTGTTGGGGACCCTGATAGTCAGGAGTTCTAACCAAACCTTCCCTCACCTGTCTCCTCCTGTAGAAGATTGCAGGCGAGCTGTACGGACCCCTCATGCTGGTTTTCACACTGGTGGCCATTCTTTTGCATGGAATGAAGACCTCAGACACCATCATTGTACGTCAAGTTTCAGTGATAAGTGGTTTGAGTGGGCTCTGGGTTGCTGTAGTGATGCTAGAAGAGGAAACCTCTTCTATAACTGAATAAGCATCTTGTTAAAAAGCAGATTGATTTGAGGATGTTGGTTTGGGATGGGAGGAAGGATGTACCAGAAAGTCTTGACATTCAGCTTCTGGGAGAGCTTGGGGTGTAGGTCCCCTGGCCCCCTGAATGGTGCTGGCCAGCTATTTGATAATGCCTGCAAAGGATCTGGGACTCTCAGGGATTAGTTTGGGTGCTGGCAGGGCACTCCTTTGAGTTCTCCTCCTCCTGACACTGTCTCCACAGAGGGAAGGCACACTGATGGGCACAGCCATCGGCACCTGCTTCGGTTACTGGCTGGGTGTCTCATCTTTCATGTATTTCCTGGCATATCTGTGCAATGCCCAAATCACCATGGTGCAGATGCTGTCACTGTTGGTATGTACTCATGGAGCTTGCCCTGTGATGAACATTGGCTGCATGGTGTTCCAGAACAAGCTTTTCCCAAAGAACAGGAGAAGTTTTTGTAAACCGCAGGTCCCAGGTAACTGCACTGGGACAACCTGGAATTCCAGGATGTTCTTCTGACCTGCCCCATCCCAGGCACAGCCATAGTAAAAAGAGGCACTTCCTTCATGCAGATCTCCTGCTTTACACTTCCTGATTTGAGAATCTGGTGGTAAAAAGCCAGGAGACTCCAATTTCTCTGGGATTGGAGGGTCTTTCCTCTGTTTCCCACGTTGTCGCAATCTCTGACATGCCTGTGAATCCTTCAGACAGATTATCTGTGTGTGAGCTGCTGTTGAAGGTTTTCTGGTTGACTGTCTGGCAGTGGATGAGTGGTTTGTGAGGCTTTGCCCTGGTGAAGTGTTGCAGGAATTGGCTGTTCATGCTCTTGCTCAGTGGCCCTTTGTGTGGGACTGGTGCTTGTAACACGGACGTTTTTGTTTTGTCAGGGCTACGGTCTTTTTGGACACTGCATCACTCTCTTTGTCACCTATAATATCCACTTCCACTCCCTCTTCTATATCTTCTGGTTGGTTCTTGGTGGACTCTCTACACTACGAATGGTAAGGGACAGGCAGCCTGGGGTCCTCCTCTTCCTGGGACAAAAAAAGGGAGGGAAGTGTTGTTTGCTTTCTGTTCCTTGGCCTGGTGGTTCAGTTCACAGTCAGCTGAACTGCTGTGGAGAAAATTTTGCTCCTGCATAATTTGACCACTGGTGTATGGAAGTGCTGCTTCGATTAATATCCTACCCATTCTAACAGCTGCAGGAAGTTCATTTACTCCCTTACAGCCCTTGCTGCTGTGCAGAGCCATGGCTGAGCATCCTGCACTCTTGGCAAGACTGGGCAAGGTTCACCTATACAAAAAAGTGTCCAGTTACTTTAAATTTGTTGGTGAAAACTGCAAAAAATACTCAGTGCAGCGTTTCTGCAGATTCTCACTGTTTGGCCTGTTCCTCTGTGTGTTCCTGACTGGAGTGCAGAGGCTCAGGCAGCAGCTGCCTTGTCTCTGATCACCCCTCTCTCCTAGGTTGCTGTGTTGGTGTCACGAACAGTGGGACACACCCAGCGGCTCATCCTGTGTGGGACTCTGGCTGCTCTGCATATGCTGTTCCTCCTCTATCTGCACTTTGCTTATCACAAGGTGGTAGAAGGTAAGCAAGGGAGATAGAAAGACATCCTGTTAGATCTGGGGGGAGAAAAGTTGGCTTTTCTGTCTCTGAGAAAAAGGATGGTCAGTTTGAAGCTGTCCTTTGGGCATCTGTGCCAGTTTCCAACTCTAAAATGACTGCCACTAGCTTTTTTAGAAGAAGCTGTTTAGAAGGGCAGCACATAAACATTGGGGTATTTACTGTGCACTGAGTTTTAACACTTAAGACCCAATTTGTGAGGCAAGACCCTTACTGTTTCACCACAAGTGAAGTGTAAGAGCACTGACTGTTCTTGCATGCAGATATCCAGCCCTTTCCTGAATATTGTTGAAGTCAGGTTGCTTTTCTCTGAGCAGAAATGTGTCATAAGTGTTTTTCCTTCTTTGTTTAACATCTTTTTTTATCTTGTCTTGTATAGCACAGATAGCAGAAGCTGTGTCTTCCCCAGCTGGTACTGGGCATTAACCAGGCCATGCATGTTCAGGTCCTCCTTCCATGTCTCTTCTTTTCTCCTAACAGTCTCAACCTCCTTAAAAAAAAACAAAACCAAAACTCTTCTCCCACCCCATCTCTAGAGAGTTTCCAGATCCCTAAATAAGCAATTCTGCAGTCCCTTCTTTGAGTTTAGGCAGCCAGACCCATTTGTGATATTTCTGATAACTCTTCATAATTAGGGGTTATACATAGCATTACAAATCCTTCTAGATACAAATCTTACGGTAAAGGTTCTGATCTGCAGCTTTTTGGCAGATGAAATAGAATAAAATATACTCCAAGCAATTTTCCTCAAGGCACTCCAAAAGAGTGATTATCAGTCTTAAGAGGGTGATTGACAGAGACTTGAGGACATTTGCATTGGTCTGTGTATTTCCTGCCAAGCATGGTCCGTTTGCATTGCAGTGACAAAAATTCCACATTGCAGCACAGCTGCAGCTCCTAATGTGAGTCTGCAAGTGTATCTCAGGATGAGAGTCTTGGTCTAGGAGCTGGGATGAAGCAGAAACAGGATTTTTTTCTATCAATTTCCCTCAGCAGAGCAACCTCTCTGGCAGTACCTGCATTCAGGTCAAATGGCAGGGTACTGAATCTGACACCCTCCAAGCAAAAGGAGTATTCCCTGTGTTCCTCATGGGAATGTGCAGTTTTCCTGTCCCAAACACTAGTGTGTACCCTGTGATCTCTGGGTGGAAGTGTTTACTCCTGTTCACTCCTTGGGGCTAGATGTCTCCTCCCATTGCCTGCAAGTGCTTCACCTGCTCTGGGCCCTGCCACCCTCAACCACTACCTGGACAGAGAGGAAAGCAAGAAGAAAGGTGCCATCTGCTCTCATCTGAACTAACTCTTGCCTCTCTCCCCTTTTTCCTGTTCTGCAGGTATCCTGGACACGTTGGAAGGACCCAACATGCCACCCTTTCAGAGAGTTGCCCGAGACATTCCAGTTGTTTCCAATGCTGTATTGAACACAACAGCCAAAACCATTGCATTGACCCTGTAGTTTTACAGACTTGGACTTGCTTCCTTCACTACTTTTGGGGCTGCATAGGGCCACAGTAACCTGCTGCCTCTTAGGAACAGGATGGATCAGCAAGAAGACAGCTTGGTTTTGTTTTCCTGGACCTGTCCTCTGCGTTACAGTTTGGGGCAGCTGAGTGGACTCAGCGGAGGTGAGTCACACCTCAGTGACTCAGAAGAGCTGCACTCTTCCCCCATCCAGGTCTGGGCTGTCTTTGAGTAGAGTGGTTCTGTTGCCTGCATGTTTAGCTGGGATTTCCCAGCACAGTTTGTTCCTTAGCCCTCTTTCCGCTTGCTGATGTAAGTCCAGGAGTATCTGCCCTGTTCCTGTCCTGAAGAGGGAAGAATTAAATTTGATGTTGGTGCTGAGTGATGTCTTACGCTTGAGCCTGCTTGTCTAATGGGAGCGTGGTGTTTGGGTCTCTGCACCTTCATCTGTCCTGTCCTAGACTCAAAGCAGGATTCTTTGCAACTTTCTGCTGTCCTTCTTCAGATGTTCTGTGACACATGTCCTGTTTTGGGCACCTTTTTCAAAGGCATAGTAGTTCAAAAGGCACAGGAACTTCACTTTCTCTCACGATTTTCAGGAACCAGCACAGTGTTTAACCACACTTTCTTGTCATGTTCCATATTGATCCCTCTCTCTTCACTTGGTCCAAGCTGCGGTCTCACCTCACCATCCCTTCTGCTCTGTATGTCAGAAGTGTATCTGTCCCCATGTTTTCACTGTACCTTCTGTTCCTGCCCCCCTCCTGCCCATGTTGCTCTGTGGGACATGCAGGGCAGCATGTTTGTGCATGGTCTTCAGTGGATATTTCTATTAGGTGGCCAGCTCAGCCCACCCTTGTGCTGCTGGCCCTCTTGTCTCCCAGCCGTGGGACTGTCACCTCTGGGCAGGAGTGGCATTCTGTTCCCCAGATGCCCATTCTGCTGTGTCCTGCCTGGCTTTTCAAGCTGAGTCCTTTTTGAAAGGACTCCTGGGGCCTTGAGGGTCTCTAGCAAGCTTTTCTGTGGTGTTTCCATTTAACAAAGGAAGAAATAGCAAAGTTTGTAATGGAAATAGACTTGGCATGATAATCTCCAGTGTATGATGCAGGAAAGCTCCAGTAAGGATGGGTGAGCAGAGCAGCCCACTCTAAGCTTACCTGCACTGCAGTAACTCACAGCTGAGCAGTTCAGCCTTTCCTCACTTCTCAAACTTCTACTGGTCTGCAAGTAGAAGCTGTTAGCATCTTTTCTCTCCCTGTAGTTCTGGAAGTCTGGGGGAGAGGAGCCACCCCTCAGAGAAGCTCATCTTTAAACTCAGGCAGAAAAAAAAACCAGGATATTGCCCTTCCTTGGTGTGCCCACAAGTGCACAAGGCAGTATGTGAGAACTGCAGTCTTCAGTCCCTTGTTTATATTAATGGGAGAGGATGCAGCTGTAGTGGCATTCAGACTAGTGCCAAGGTGCAGTGAAAGAGAGGAAGATAGTGCCAGCCACTGTAATCAGGTTGGTCATCTGCTTCAGTTGAAAAAAATGTCACTGAACAGGACTTGATTATTTTCAGTCACAGACCTACTTTCCACTACTTGCTTATTTCCACATTCATAATGTTCCCCTTTCAAGAGCAAAAAGCTTCTCTGTGAACAATCACATGTGTAACAGACAGGTTTCCTCACTCTCTTCTCCCCTCCTGACCCCCTTCCTTGGGAAACATTTTGGCTGAAGATCAGCACTCAGAACAAGCTACTTGGGGGAATTGTTAATTATTTTGGCTAGTAGTCTCATGGGGATTTTTGGACCAGTTGAACCACTTTAAGCTCCCAGAATTTCTGTCACTTCAAAACTTGACAGAATGGAAGAGTTAGGTTGTAGTGCTGCTTCTGGTATTTCCCTCTTTATATATTCATGGGAGGTTTGTTTCTAATTCCAAATTCTTGCCCTGGCAGCCTAGAATGGATCTGTTGGTGCAAACTCTGGAAGTACTGGCAGGGGGAAAAGAAAAGAGAAAGAGACAATTGTCACTGGAGTAAGTTCAGCTGAGAAGAAAAAAAAAAAATCACTCTGCACCAGACCTGTACCATTGCTGCTCTACGACACAATTGGAGAGCAGCTGTGCTCCCTCCTGCTCTGAGCCACCAGCTGAACCAGAGGGGTGAAGCTGTGCCCTGTGTTTTCATTCAAAGCAAGAGCAGAGCAGTGAGCAAAGTCCTCATGCTTCCCCTGAGCAGCTTGTGTGTTGTGTCAGCCGGGGACATGATCAGGGTGACAACCAACCACCCTCTTGGAACCTGTGGGGTTGCTCTGCTCCAGTTCTTCAGCCTGATTAATTCTCTCTGCAGCAGCAGCTGGAAGCTGAACTGTTCTTTACTGCCAGAAATTCAGTACTCGGCTGAGAGCTTCAGCATTGCCTTTCACTGACAGAGAAGGACACGTTTTTTCAGGGAAGTGCACGCAAGCTGCAGTTCTAGGGAGCATGCTGAGCATGCAGGCTTAATAAAGTCCTTGTGGGAGGGCATTTCTATGCTTACTCAAGTCCTCTAGTTATCAGAACAAGCCTTACAACCGTAGCATGCAACACTATCTCTGCCTTTGTTTTTCCTGCCGTAGCTCTTGCAGCAAATCTCAAATAATTTTCTCCCTTGCAGCAAATCTGAAATAACCCACTCATCATTTTCCCCTTTTGAGTAAAGGTAGCTCTGTGTAAGCCTCTCTTTATTAAATATGGAACAAACATGTAAAGCTGCTAGATTAGAAAAAGAAAGCTGTATATTAAAGCCAAAAATGAATATTAAAGCATCTATGCCCTCCTCCTCTCCTATGTAGCCCAACTCTTACAGTCTGTCCTTGTTGCACTAATGCTCACCTTAGTTGTGATTTTAGTTACAGGTAGGTTCTTTCTTCTCCCATTGTTTCCTTTTGTGTGTCTACTCTCACTGTATTTGTAGTTGTTTTTCTCTGTTTATATGTTAACTCTCAATGGCATCACTCTTTCTGCCCCCAGGAGGTAAACAATAAATGACCTTCTTCATATCTGCTGGGTAACTGCACATGACAAGGAAGAAATACCTAGTCCTACACAAAATAGCATTGTCAAGTTCCCTCTGCATAGCCCTGCGTTAGGTTTGGTAAGCCAAAGCTTTGGACCATTAACTCCTGTGCCACTTTTTTCAATGAACTGAGCATAAAGTAGGTGGGATACTTGTCTCCTAAATGTGCTCTGACTCCTGACAACAGGCAGTGAAGAGGCACTAGGGCATCTTCATCAATGTTTCGGGACTGCTGCTGTCAGTGGAAGTGGGACATGTCCCAAGGGCTCTCCTCCAAGCGCCTCTCTAATAATAGACTGTTTAAAAAAGCATGGGTTGAGTAGTGCCTGGAGGTAATTGAGAGGTGAGTCTGAGCATAGCCTTCTAGTTGACCTGCATGCAGTAGCAGCAGCTGGGATTCTCTTGGCTACCCTCTGCCTGTAGCTCTGAAATCCAGTCTTGTGTCCGTCACCATCCTGCAATATGTAGGATCCCATTCTCACCTGGGTGTTCTAATGTGACCTTAGAGATGAGCTGCTCCTTTTCTGAAAGCTCCAATACCATAGCTGTTCCACAGCTGGATGCTTGCAGCTGCTGCTCATATTGCAGTCCAGATGAGTTGCCAGGCCAGTGATCTGTTCTTGGTGTTACCTTGCAGGAACAGTATCAAGGTCATGCATCTCTGTGCAACAGGGGAAGAAAGAGGGGGTGTGGGTACTCCAGAGCCCAGTGATGGATTACTCAAAGGGCATGGTGATACCCACATTGGGAGTTTAAGCCAGAGTCTTAAAGCTGCTGCTCCGCTTAGCTCATTCAGGACCTAACACATCCTCAGCTCAAGTGGTCTGCTCCTCCGTTTCCATTGAGGAGAAGTGCTCCATATCCCCCTCCACACCCTCTTTTTCTCGTCGCTTTCCATCCCCTCTCCTGGGCCCTGGCCTGCAAACCAAGCACGAGGAGCCTGCTTTTGTCCCAGAGTTACCCACTGGGCTGGAATTCACTTGAGCACTGCTATATGCAGCAGCCAGATTAGTTACGTGCAGAAAGCTGCCTACTTAGGCGGTTTAACCTAATTTCCACATCACTGCCTTCCTTTTTCGGCTCAGTGAAGTTGAAAACACAGGGCCCCTGCTTCCTATTTCTCTCCAAGTACAGGATTACTCAACGGGGAGAGAGAGGACAGATCCCTGCGATCCATACCTGTGAATGAGCAGGAGGTGGGGTGTGCCCGAATACCTCAGGTCAGGCTGAGGGCACAGCCTGTGTGCTCAGGGATAAGGAAATCTGTAGCCCTTCCCCAACCCTCTAACTTTCACCTCCAAGCACTGGCTCTTGCAAGCTCTGGGCCATGAGCAGTAGATCAGACTAACCACGCCACTATGTCATGGGTGGAGGATTCAGGTTTAGTGGGTTTAAGTATTAAACGCCACTGCAGCCATGGAACACCACAGCTCCTGTGACCAAGCACGCAGAGTGCGCCATGGCCAAAAGGCTTGGGCCGCTTTCCTCAGGTGGGAGCGGGACTGGCATGGAGAGCCTTTCCCAGCCTTTTCCAGCCTCCCTCCGCTCCTGCCCCTCGCGGGTCCGAGGCGCGGGATGCCGGCTGCCATGGGGGCTGCTCCGTGCGGGGGAGGCGCGGCCGGGGGGGCCGGGCTCGGGCGCGGGGCGGGGACCGGAGGTGCGGGGCGGGGACCGGCGGGGCGGGGACGGCAGGTGCGGGGCGGGACCGGCGGGGCGGGCGGGACCGGCGGGGCGGGGACCGGCAGGTGCGGGGCGGGGACCGGCGGGGCGGGGACCGGCAGGTGCGGGGCGGGGACCGGCGGGGCGGGGACCGGCAGGTGCGGGGCGGGGACCGGCAGGTGCGGGGCGGGCCCGGCGGGGCGGGACCGGCAGGTGCGGGCGAGCGGGCGGGGACCGGCGGGGCGGCGCGCCCCGACCGGTGCGGATCAGCCCCCGCCGATGGCTGCGCTGGGTCCCGCCGCCCCGCCGGGCGGAGCGGGCCGGCCCGGCGGCCGCCGGTGAGGCAGCGCGGTGCCGCCCCCGGGGCCGCGGTGGGCCGGGCCGGGGCTGCCCGGCAACGGCGGCGGCAGCGGCGGCGGCGGCGCCCGCCCCGGCCCGCAGCGCGCAGCGCGGCTCTCCCCGGCGCCCGGGCGGCGCGGCCCCGGCATCGGCGGCGCTCCGAGCCGGGGGAAGATGCTGCCGGGGTCTATCCAGATCTCCGGGGAGACGCTGTCGGGGGCGGAGATCCGGGACATCTGCGAGAGCCTGCGGGAGAACTCGGTGCGGCTGCTGTCGCTGCGGGGCTGCCAGCTCTCCGAGCGGGACTTCGGGCACGTCTGCCGCGGGGTGGCCGAGTCCCGCTCCCTGGCGCAGCTCAACCTCAACCTGGGCATCGTCTCCAACATCAACCGCGTCAAGCAGCTGGCCGAGGCCCTGAAGACGAACCGCTCCGTTCAGTCCCTCTTGTAAGTACAGTGGGGCGTGGGCTGCCGAGGGGGCCCCGGCCCCCTCCCGGGCGGGGACGGCTCTTTCGGGGAGCTATCGGATCGGGGCCAGCCCCTGAATGTGTGTCTTGTCGGAGGGAAAATGCCCTTGGCGCTGCGGAGGGTCAGCCCCTGCCCGTCACCTGGCTGGGAGGGAGCCCCCTGTGCCCCCGCGGGCTGGGCACCGCCCCGCCTCCCATCCCGGTCCTGCAGGTCCTGCAGGTCCAACGCGGGCATCTCCCGCACCCCTCGTCCCGGCCGGGAGAGGAGGGCCACCGGAGCGGCCAGCCGACCCTAGCGACCCTAGCAAAACGCTTCCCAAAGCTTTTTGCCCTCTTGGGGTTAAATATTTGTCATCCGCCTCATTTTGTCTTATTCTCCCTCCCTGTCAGGCTAGTTAGCCCCCAGGAAGAAGGCTCTGTAGTAATTTTCCCTTTCACCTGCACAGCCTCCACGGGAGTCCCCTGACAGATGCAGGCTTGGCCCTCCTCAACCCTGCTCTCTCCATCCACCCCTCGCTGGTGGCTCTGGATCTAGGAGACTGCATGCTGGGTGATGAAGGCATCAACCTTATCTGTGGGCTCCTGCCGCCTGATGGGGCCAAGTCTGGTAAGCACCAGGGGCTGCGGGCTTCTCAGTGACTGGTGGAGCTTTCACATAGATCAGATGTATGCAGCACTAAATCCTCAGCCCTGAAGGAGGCTGGCTCTATGGTTTGCCAGGGCTAAGGATGTCTTCCCTCTGACTTAAGAAAGGCAGATAAGCCAAGCCATAGATGAGTGGTTCCCTTGGGCAGGTTTGGGCTTTCTGCTACTTCTCTGTCCTGCTGGCAGTTTGGAGCTCAGGGACTAACAGGTTGCTTCTGGTTCATGTCAGCAGCATTTGAAACTGGAGGAGAGGACAGCTTGGACTTCGAATTTATTATTTTGCATTTGTGTGTTGATAATCACTGTAGATAAATATACTGTGTGCCCTTACCTCAGCACTTAGCTTTATTATCAGTGCCTGGGAGTTGGCTGCTTGTGGGTGCACTCCATGAATATGGAGTTGCATGGTCACAGCCTTGGTGCCGAGACTCGGGTCTTTGCAGGGAATGATCTTTGGTGGTGTGAGGCCAGTGACCCGCTCAAGCTGAGAGCTGACATGTGCTGAGGTGATACCACTCCCTTCTTCCGGCTCTCAAAGTGCTTCACACCTTTCCTCAGGACCTCCTCCTCTGTGTGTGCACAGTGCCACTGATGCTGTTATCTCTGCTGGCCGCCTCTCTCAGGTGCAGGCTTCAGAGCCTGCTGTCCGTGCTATCCTCTCTCCAGGCTGTCACCTCATGCCACCTTCTTTGCCCAGTCAGTTGTCTCACACACCCCTTAGTTTCCATTGTGTTTGCTATTTAGGGTAAGCAGGACTCAGGCTGGGAGAGCAGGTAAATGGGGCAGTTGGAGCACGGTTAAGTGAAGGGCCACAGCTGAAGGCAGTGAAGTATTTCACTGATCACTGAAATGTGTGATGACAGTTGTCAGAGCAAACCAGGCCCTTAAGCCCTACAGAGTACAGAGGACACAACCCAAAGCTGTTGTGGTGAGCTGAACAAGTTCTCCTGTGACTGATTTGGGGACCCTAAGGCTCTGGTTTGGCTTCTCTCTCTTCTCCAGGCCTCAAAGAGCTAACACTGAGTGCCAACCCAGGCATCACAAGTAAAGGCTGGGGACGCCTAGCTATTGCAGTGGCTCACAGCTCCCAGCTCCGCGTGCTGAACCTGGACTACAACCCCCTAGGTAAGCTGGGGGGCTGGGAGTGATTTGCACCAGTGTGTAGCCAGGGACCAAGCCCTGGAAAGGCAGGAGAGCATCAACAGTAGGATGGGGCAGCTCCTTGCACAGGTGCCCTCTGTTCCCCAGCAGCAAGTTCACCCTGCCAGGCACCTTCAGCTGCAGGGGAAGCCACCCTCACTGCTCTGCTTGTGTGAGGTGTAGCCACATGCCCTGCAGAGAGGTGCAGAAAGGAGGCTGGGCCTTGCCCACTCCACCACCTTTGTCAGCACATTTGACTGTCCATGTCTGCCTTCTTCCTGAAGCCCTGGGCGCTGGAGCTGGCTTGGCAGATGCAGTATGTCCCCGCACTCCCCCCTTCATCTTCCTGGAGGAGCAGGGAGGAGGAGGAGGAGAGCCTGGCATTTGTTGCCATAGAAACAAACTCTCTCCTGCTCTGCTGCAAGGTGGTGAGGAGGAGATCAGGCCATGCCTCTCTGAGCATCAGGATGACACTCCCCTTCACAAACTGCAAGCAGAGCCTCTTCTCTGACCAGGTACCTCCTCTGGACAGGAAAAGCCCCAGGGTGTAACTTGACAGCAGTCTGGGTTTTGTTCCCAGAGAAGGTCTCACGGTTGTATGGCATCTTGGCACTCGACAGAGAATGTCAGAACACATTCTGGAATCTTGTCTCTTCACCAATATCAATCTTCAATGCTCCTCATCCTGCTGCATCACCTCTCAAAGTCTACCCCCTTGCCAGGGAGGCAGCGTGCCAGCTGGTGCAGAGTCCTCTGTCTGACTCCAGCCTTTCCCTAGACTGAAATATTCAGCTCCTATTCTCTGCCTGGGATGGGAAGGGACTGTTAAAGACCCTTGCCTCCTTGAGTAGGAAGGAGATTTGGGAAGATATGGTTATTTGGGGAATAAAACCAATCTCACAGTGTTCCTTTGTGTTCCTCCTGATAATCAGTAACTGCTGCCATAACCACAAAATGGTGCATCTTTCCTTGTCTCTTTGCTCAGTTAACAGCTTTTTTTCCACCATGAGGTAACATTTGGAAGGTTGTCTGATGGCAGAAACACTCAGAAGATGTTCCCAGGACAGCCCCAAGCACATGAGGGCATGTGGCATTACATGGGGAAGGCAGGCACTGCTGACAGCCCTGGTTTGCTCCTCCCACAGGTGACCAGGTGGCCGGGATGCTCGCTGTCGCTGTGGCCTCCAGCAGAACCCTTGAAGTGCTGGACTTGGAGGGAACAGGACTCACCAACCAGTCAGCCCAGGTATGGGAGCCCACAGTTCCTCTACAGCATCACTGGCACCTCAAGGGCACAGGTCTGGGGTGTCTGCAGAGGCCACAGGACCCACACTTGCCTCCAACCACACACTGGAGTCCACATGCACCCCCTTCCCTCCCTGCACCCAGTGGGGTGGGGGTCTTGCTTCCCCCTGGCTGTTTTCTTGGAAGAAATGAGGTTGGAGTTTTGGCTGAGAATCAGAACTAAATCTCTGTGGACAAATGTGGGCCAAAGCTCAGTTGCACAGACTCTCATCTCACATCTTCAGCTTCCAGTGGTAAGAGGTAATGGACCCGGATTGTGACAGCAACAGTGTAGAGCAGCCCCTTCTTCTTTAGATAGAGCCAGAAAATCCAAGCTCAGCTCTTCCCACAGGAAAATGGGAAGTCCTCAGTCTCTCATAAAGCCTGATGAAGGGAGGTCAAGGCCAAGGGAAGGCAGAAGTAAGGGGAGGAAGGCTGGAGTTTGCAGGGAGACAAAGCACTGACACTCGTGCTCAACCCTTGTGATGCTTGTCAGCCTGCATATCTCACTCTCCCCCCAGACCTTGCTGGACATGGTAGAGAATTACCCCACAGCCCTACGGACACTCATCCTGGCAGAGAACAACATCAGTCCTGAGCTGCAGCAGCAGATCTCTGATCTTCTCTCAGAGGGTGAGGAAGAGGAGGAGACGGAGGCCCACGAAGTCACAACCAGGGAGAAGAACCCCTGGATCTGCCAGAACAGTAAGAGCTCTGGGAGCTGGGCTGGGGGGCAGGAGCTGAGGGGCAAGAACTGGGGTGTCTGGTGTGTTTCCAGTGCCAGTGGCCTCTTGCAGTGGGGTTGGTGAATGGGTCTGTCCCTTCTCCCATGAACTGGAATACATACAACCTTTATGGAATACATACATCCTCCAGGTGTGACCTTCATGTTAAAGTGTTGGGCTGTGCCACTCTTGGAAAGCAGCCTCCAAGGACAATGCAGCTGCTGCAGAGTGGAAACGGCACCTCTGAGGCATTTTTTCTGATGCTGCAGGAACAAAATCTGAAAGCCTTAAAACTCAAGGGCAGGAATATTAAAGATCTTGTGAGCCTTTGCCAGATATCCTAGCCAAAACTTGTGTCATTCCTCACTGTTTCCAGAACCTCCCTGCAATCCGCACAGCATCAGCTGTTCCTATCTCTACATCCCAAACATGTGAAGGGTTAGCCAGGTGCCACTCTCTGTCTGTTGCTTGTAGTGGAAAAAAGGTGTATTATGGAGATAACAGTAGCCTGTTCTGTGTGGTTTGCATATATGGTACTGTATTTTGTCATGCCTACCTTGTGATCTAGCTGGTTTGAGGGTGTTCTTTATTTACCTTCATTTGTCCTTCACCCCTCACAATCCTCATATCAGACTACCAGCAGACAAGCACAACCCAACCTTGTGCCTCAAAACATCTGGATCCTCACCTGTTAAACCCATAAAAATTATTTGGTGACAGTTTGGCCAAGTTTTGGATCTAGTTTCCAGAAACTGATTCCTGAAATAGAGATTCCCTTGCGGTAGTTTTGAATGTGCAGGACAGCCACTAGAGATCTCCTCCCTCCCATCCAGGAAAACAGAGATTTTTTTTTCAGTTTCAGAAGGCTTCTGGATGGGAAACTGGTACCCTGCTAAGTTTCTTACTTGCTATGTGGGCCCATTCTCCTTGCAGTTGATTCAGTTGCTGTGGAGAGAGTCACAGTGTTCCTGGCTGTTGCTCTGAGCCATGGCAGAGCCAGCAAGCTGCCTTCACCTCCCCGAGGCAGGCAGGGGAGGGCTGCACAAACCCTCCATTCATGCAGTGCAGAAAGTCAGTATTTCCAGGCCTCTGTTGTAACATGGCTGATTGCCCATGGCATTCCCTGCTCTTGGGAAGGCAACACCACCACCCTGTGTGGTGTTGGTTGGCTTGCAGCCTGAAGCCTGCCCAACCTGGACACTGTCTCTGCTGAAAAACAACCGGTGAGTGCAGATTCAAAGGCCTGTGCAGGGTTGGGTAAGGGCATGGCTGGGCCCTCACAACCAGGATCACCTGCATGTCAGGGGTACGCAGACCTGATGTTCCTCTGGCCTCTTGCTGATGTCTCCGCTTTCTCCCTTTCCTCAAAAATCGATTCTGTTCTGCTGTGTGGTCAGAGCAGGCCCACTTCATCTCACACTTCTCTCAGCAGTTCTCTTCCCACCCTGCAGTGTTTTAATTCCTCATCCTCACCTCTGGATCTGGAGTACAGCCCCGTGCTCCCTGGCAGCTCGAAGGGCTCATGGTTCTCTCCCTCTCTCGACACAGATTCCAGCTCCCAGATGGTCCTCATGACGTCAGGCCTCGGTGACAGCCTCTTAGCAGAAACAGAAATGTAGCTGGGCTACCCTGCTGCTTCTGCCAGGAGAGAGCCCCGCGCCGCCAGCCCAGCCCGCCTCTCACTCACCTCACCTCCTGTCGATGCTCGCCCGGCTCCGAGCGCAGGAGCCCGGTCCAAGCGAATCTCTACACAATTCTCTGTGCCGTCACTCGCCTCGTCGGCCGCTTGTGATTGTCCCCGTCGCCGCATGTGTAGCTCACGCCGCCCTGCCACCCCCACGCCCGGCTGCGCCCGCAGGGCGCAGGCTGTATTTATTCAGATGTGTATAAGAGATGTCCTTTCTATCGCTTGTACTGCTGTCGCGATGAGACTTTTGTAAAGGTCACAGATGTGGTGGCACCACTCGGCAGCGTCCGCCTCAGCCACTGTGCGACCCCGGGAGGGCGGCGGCGGCAGAGAGCGGCGGGGACGGGCGGAATGGGACGGGCAGAGAACAGCGGGGACGGGCAGGGTGCGGGGTGCCGGCAGGGTGCGGGGTGCCGGCAGGGACGGGCAGGGTGCGGGGGTGCCGGCAGGGTGCGGGGTACCGGCAGGGTGCGGGGTGCCGGCAGGGACGGGCAGGGTGCGGGGGTGCCGGCAGGGTGCGGGGTACCGGCAGGGACGGGCAGGGTGCGGGGTGCCGGCAGGGTGCGGGGTGCCGGCAGGGTCCTGCAGGGTGCGGGGTGCCGGAAGGGTGCGGGGGTGCCGGAAGGGTGCGGGGTGCCGGCAGGGACGGGCAGGGTGCGGGGGTGCCGGCAGGGTGCGGGGTGCCGGCAGGGTGCGGGGTGCCGGCAGGGTCCGGCAGGGTGCGGGGTGCCGGCAGGAACGGGCAGGGTGCGGGGTGCCGGCAGGGTGCGGGGTGCCGGCAGGGACGGGCAGGGTGCGGGGTGCCGGCAGGGTCCGGCAGGGTGCGGGGTGCCGGCAGGGACGGGCAGGGTGCGGGGTGCCGGCAGGGTCCGGCAGGGTGCGGGGTGCCGGCAGGGACGGGCAGGGTGCGGGGTGCCGGCAGGGTCCGGCAGGGTGCGGGGTGCCGGCAGGGACGGGCAGGGTGCGGGGTGCCGGCAGGGTCCGGCAGGGTGCGGGGTGCGCAGGGTGCGGGGTGCCGGCAGGGTCCGGCAGGGTGCGGGGTGCCGGCAGGGTGCGGGGTGCCGGCAGGGGTCGCCAGCCCCTCGCCCGCCGCCCCCCGGGCCAGCCCGCGCCCCCCGCCCCGGGCCCGGCCCTGGGCTCAGGACAGTCTCTGTCCCAGGCCCTCCCTCTGCCCAGGAGGAAGCAGGCCGGGCTAATCTAGCTCTGCAGGGAGCTTGATACCAGCTGTGCACACCCTGGTGAAAGCTTCAGCCTGCACCAGCACCGCAGATTGCACTGCTTGGCCAAGCGTCCCTTGCTGACAAGGAAGATCGTGTTTCAAGGCTCAGATTAGGCTAGAAGATTAAATTGTGGCAGCAGCTGCTACTCAAGGGAACAAGGAATAAAATCATTAATTACGGGGACAAAGAAACAAGATACTCTTTCCAGTGTTAGGCTTGCATGCAGCCAGGTCAGAAAGGCACAAGCAGCCTAACGTGGGAGATGGAGGAAAACTCATCACAGCCCTCTGACCTCTGCAGCACCTTCAAGGTGAAAAGGAAACCCTTCCACTTGTCAGTAGCAGCATTATGCAGGAACTCTCTGCCTCATGTTTGGAGGGCTTCCTGTCTGGATGTGTCCAGTCATCCCCAATCCTCTCTCCTCACACAAAATACTGAATCTAGAATTATAAACCTCCTACGAACCCCAGCAAGGGGGTTTGTTACGTGGTCCTATGCCACTCAGTTTCTGAAGGGAAGTGACACTCTCAGATGACTCAAAAATCCCCAACAAGTATTAAAAGGATTAGCTATCTTATCCTACACTAGATGAGAATGTGGAGGCCTGCCAAAACAGATCAGCTAGCAAAATATGTGAAATGGGGTAAGGCAGCATCTTACGAGTGACACTGAAGGGTGCTTACAGCACCAGTTTACAAGTTGTGGGATCACTCTCCCTGAAAGAGACAATGGGTGGCACACACAGTTCAACAAATTTGGAACACTGTACCATGAGTAGCTCTACACCCTCACGTGCTCAGGATTGTTCCAGTCCAGGCCTTATCTGGTATCAAGTACAACTCAGCCATTGCCATCTACTTTTAAAATAGTTTATTTCTGGTCTTAAAATATACATCAGTTTGAAAATCTCAGAAAAAAAACACATTAGTTACAGATTAACAGTCTGGAGCTGGGACACTGGAAGTGGGATGGGCTCAAGGCCCCAGAGCCAATACTGCTGGAAGTGGGCAGAGTGCAGAGGACACAATGTCCACAGGGAAAGAGAGGGCTCTGCTGCTTGAGGCCACCACTCCCCCTCAACCTCTGCCGGCAGCCTACTGCTGCAAAGCACGAGTGTCTGCTGAGGTGCTGGACGTACCTTTGCCACCCCTCCACTTGACCATTTTGCTTTTCAGTGTACCTTGACCAAAAGCAGAGAGAGGCCAGTTCTGTTCAGCACCATTGTCACCAGCTGCCTCAGCAAAAGTTTTGTCCACTGACCAGCATGCCAGGATTCAGAGGATATGGGGGTGAGCCCTGGGGGGCAATGCCTCCCCACTGCAGGCCACCAGCAGCCTCAGAGCCAGAGCAGCTCACTCAGTGAGCAGCCAACCCCAGGTGACATCTGTGAGGCAGATGCTGCAGATGCAAACCCTCAGCAATGCTGCAGAACAACAAAAGAAATGCAGCAGTGGAGTGGCTGATGGCAGCAAGCTCGAGGATATGCCCCCACCCCTCCACAACTGGGACAGGGGAGATAAACACTCTGCAGGCTCAGAGGAGGCTCCCACTCTCAGCACCAGCCTGTCTGCACAGCGAAACACTGCAGTGAAATACTGAGACCCACCTCCCCACCAGAGGGTGGCATCCAGCTCCACAACTGGTCCAGGTGGGAAACAAGGTGAGTGTGTAGGCAGCAGCTCTGCCCAGGGTACATAAACCAACTTACACAGCTTGCCAGAGAGGCCTGCAGCTCCCTTTCACTGGCCCTGGAGCCTCCAGGCTCAAGCTGAAGCCCTGGCTGGCCCCAGCTACAAGCTGCAAGTCCTTTACAGAGTCAAGGGTCTGGGAGGGAAGCAGGGCCCCCAGACAGCTCTTGGCTGCAAATCTTGATGTAAGCATATGAACAGATGCTCCCTCCTGGAGAGAAGGATGCTCTCCCTCCAGATCCAATGAAGAGCCCGCATGGTGTAGGGTGGGAGGACAACACAAACCCAACTCAAAAATCAGACAGCAGGCTGAGGGCAGGGTTTGAAGGGAGTATGGTGAAGGGAACCAGGCTGTTCTCTACCCCACACTCCCATGGAAGCCAAGAAACACCAGACAGACAAGGGCACAGGACAAAATTAAAACAGGAGGCCTGGGCATTGTAGGCCCTCAAAAAAATACCTACATCTACAGACGTCTCCCCTTCCCTCCCCCCCAACAAGACACTGAGCACACAAGACTGAGAAGAAAAGTCACACGATATCCCACTACGCTAGGAGAAACACACAGAGAGCCCCACCCAGAAAGGGAGGCCCCAGAGGCTGGAGCGTCCCAGAGAAGGGGGCGTGCAAGGAGACCCTGGTGAAGGGCTGCTGCAGAGCCATGAGGTAGTGCATCTGCAGGAAGCAGCTCCTCAGCATGCTGCCCTCACATCCCTGCTGGCCCGGCACCAAGCCCTTCCCAGAAAAGCCCGCTAGCATCTCTCACGCCTTGCTTGCCTGGGGCAAGACCTTGTTCTTAAATCTGGAGGGGTTTCTGCAGGCTGGAGGCCAGGATCAGAGGGAAGCACAGCTCTGATAGCTGAGACTCCTCAACACACCCTCAGTGCAGGCATCAGACTGGCTGCCAACGGCCACGTCTGTTTATGCAGGGTGGGGGAAAGAAAAAACAAAACACCCCAAAACCAAAGGCTTGGAAAGAAGAAAGAAGCCCACCCAAGAGCAAAGCATCAGCACCGTTCAAACAAAACAACAGCACAGAGAGCAGGGGAAGAGGTGTGAGGGAGGAGACACACAAATACAAACCCCAGCGCCCAGCAGGCACTGCCTCCCCAAACCACCTCAGCAGGCAGCCCCCGTGCACTGCCTCAGTGAGGAGCAGGTGCTGAGCCCAGGCCTGGAGACACACGACAGCGACCTGCAGAGGCAGATTCTGGAGACCCGCCCAGTGGGCGGCTGGGGAAAACAAAACCCAGGAAAAATGAGACACCAGCAATCCCAGCACATCCCCACGGCACACAGCCATCTGCTGGGAGTCTTCATGCCCCACTCACTGCCCCTGGGGCTCCCAGGGAATCAGACACCACCACACAGGCACTCTGCCCTGTTGGCACAAGTTAAAAGAGAGCAGAGCAGCTGGGGGGAAACAACACGAGAGCACCCAGGGCCTCGGGTACCTGAGTGGGAAGGGGGATGAGAGCAAAAAGAGGCACAGGCAGCAGGACAAGGGGTACCAAGAACTAGCTCTGGTACAGGCACCAGTGTGAGGCTGTGAAGAGAGCTGCGAGTGTGTCAGGGCAGTGGGTGTGCTTCTGCACACTGTGTGTGCTTGTACTGTGGGTCTGAGGTGCCAGGGAAGGGAGATCCCAGCTCTTCCAGGTAGCAAAAGAAGAGAATAAATATAAAATCTCAGAGCAGCTTTCCCTCAGGAGGAGGGTACTAAGGGAGGCTTCTCCCTCAGGTGGGCTGATGGAGGCATCCCACAGCTCCTCTAAGTGTGCCTGCTTCTTGCTCTGCCTCAGCTGAGAAGGTTACCCTGTTCCTGGGCTTGTGTCAGACTGTCTTTGCGATGTAAGTGGTGCACCCCCATCCTCTTGGGGCTGCGGTGCGGCCGACTGAAAGGAGGCTTGACCCTGCTTTCTCTGCTTTCCTCTTGGACACCTCCTTGGCTACTCTCCTTGTTCCCCTGGAGCAGCATTTCTCTCTCCTCAGCTGGGCTCTCAGGCAAGCTAAGGTCTACATAGTCCTTGTGCTTCTCTGGTGAGGGGCTTTCGGGCTCAGCTGTGCCTCCACCGCTTTCAAGCAACAGCTTCTGGGCTTCATCCTGGGAGAAATCTGTACCATAGTCAGAGGAGAAATGGCTCCTGCGGGCTCTGGACTCAGTGCTGTCAGTGTCCATGCTTGAGTCCCGGCTCACGGTCCAGCTGCAGCTCTGTGCAGACTCCTCCCCGTCTGAGTAGGCTGAGGCTGCCCTACCCAGCTCCTGCATGGAGCGGCTGAACCTCTTCTGGAGCTCGGGGGCTGTGTCACGGCCGAAAGCCGTGCGGTTCATCAGCACTCGCTCCGAGGTGGGGGGGGCCTTATCCACAAACATCCGCTGCCAGTTCGCCAGCAGATCCTCCTCGGAGCTGGCAGAGCTGGCAAAGGCGCTGGGGATTTGGGGAGGGCTGCTGAACGGGCTGCTCTGGGAAGAGCCGTGCGCCCTGGCTGCTTTGGGGGACTGCTGGCAGGAACAGCTGGAGGCCGAACGGCGCCCTCGGAAGCGGGGCTGCTGGGCACTGTCCGGTGCCTGTCGCAGCTCTCGTCCTCGCTCTGCACCAGGCTCAGGGAGATGGCCTGGCGCGTAGCGTACGTACAGTTGGGCAGGGGGCTGTTCTTTGGGATCCTCACCTTGTCCTCAGAGAACTCAATCACTTTGCGCCCTGGGTACATAGGATGGGGAGGTGAGGGAGTAGGGTATGGGCTTAGCTTCTCAAAGGCAGGCACCTCCTCAGGCACGCTTTCCACACTACTCTGCGGCTTGCAGCCACCGTTCTGCTGTTTCCCTGCATCTCCTCCCTCCTTCCCCATCTGCCCTGCACTGTTGCAGGCATCAGGAAGGGCTCCACTCATGTCCACATGAACAAAGACATCCTCAGCCATGGGACAGCTGCCACTGCTAGACTTGGCTGAATTCAGAACCAGAGATTCTGGTTTCTCCAACACTCTGGCGATGACTGAGGTGGGCACAACATCAGATGGAGCCAAGGTGTGGGCTGGGGCTGCCTCTTGGCCAGGGCCTGCAGACTCTCGTGTGCTGTCTAAGTGCTTATTCACCATGTCCTGCAGCTCATAGGGAAGCTAGGGAGAAGGAAAAGGACATTAGAAGGGGCTGCCATGCAAGCAATTTAATTTCATATAATCTGCCTTTTCCAACCAATCTACGTGTGTATTTTGTAGTCATTATCTTGACCCTAACATTCACCTACCTTGCATCCAGAAGAGTATCTTTTCTCAAAGCAAACCTGCCCCATGAATAACTAACAAGACTCTCTGGCTGTCACAGCAGTCATGCTTCTAGGCCAAGCTTCACAGGTCCCATGTGACGAAGTGAACAGGAAAAGACAGCACATGGGCTCAGTCCTGCAGGCCTGTGAGCCCAGAGAGAAGGCCCAGCCAGCACATGCTAGGAAAGGCTCTATTGATCTGTGGAAAATCAGCTGGTGGTTGCACTGGAGTGACTCTACAGCCCCCACTGCTGAGATCCACAGTGCTCCCTGAATGCATAACTGTAGCCATACTGCCTTGGCAGCCTGCCCACAGACCAGGATCGATGCCTTCCCGTGCTCCTACCAACTCCAACATGTCATCCCACTTCCTCACTCTCCATTTCAGAGACAAACATAGGGCTTATTACCAAAGTTGTTGGACTTGGGGTCTCACCCGGGGGTAAGCACTACCCCTTGTCCTGCAAATGGGCACTCCTGCTCTCCCCATTACCCTGCCAAGCTGCCCTCGCCTGGGTCACCACAGGCACGGGAAGCATGAAGTGGAGAGCAGAGGCCCCCAAGCCACTTAGTGGCACAGTGAAGTTTGTCCCATCACAGCCAGAAGGAAACTGCACCCACATCTGGGCGTGCAGCACACACTGCATAACAACAGCTGGCTGTGAGGCAGGCTGTGTGCACAGCTGCTCAGCACCAAACCCCCTCCAGTGGCAGCCATGTGGAACACAGCACTGGAGGGCAGAATTCAGAGCTCCAGAAAGGGGGGACAGCTGGGAGAGAGGTCAAGGTTACCTCAGCAGTAACTGATACACTGACCTCAAGAGTGCTAATTTGAGACACAATGGGGGAGGGTGACATAGTGGTCACCTGCTAAGTTAAAAAAGACAAGCATGTAGTTTTGCTGAGAGGAACACAAGAAGGGACAGAGACTAGAGGTATGGCAAAGAGAGAGCTGGGCTAAGGGCGTGGACAATACTTTCAACCAGAGAACTGCTGCTACTAATGTGAAAGGAGATGAGAGCAGGATGAGTTGCACTGCCTCCGCCTTCATCTCTCCCCACAAGGGGGAGTGAGTTGGTGCCAGCTTCTCCTGCTCAGAAGGCCTAAAAAACCCTGAATACTGCCTCATACATTTCTCCTCAGAGCAGTAAGTGACATTGGGTCAGACTACTGTTGCTTCTTATGAGGCAGTATGGCCCTTCCATGTGGTCAGGTGAGTAAGGAAAGAGGATGGAGCAGAGTAAGAGAGAGGTCTGTTCTCCTGCCAGCTACCATCATGCACCCATCAGGCTATCAAGTTCAAGGTTATTGTGCTTTTTATAACAGCTCCTGGCTGAACTGTGAAATGGAGCTGTCATGAAAGAGGAGCTGGCAGAAGCTCTGTGCTGCCTTCTCAGTGGGAGTGGGAACAGGAACCTCCCCCACTTCTGAGACTGAAGGATGAGAGGCCAGCAGCCCTGTGGAGAAAGCTGGAGAAAGCAAAACACAGTCAAAGCCCACGAGCCCTTCTTCCCCACCTCAGCAGGATTACTACTCACATCAGCAAACTTGTGGTTCCTGAAGTGAGACTTGTTACACTTGAGCAGCTGTACTGCAAGGTTACAGTCCTGCCGATAGCGTTCCTGCAAGAGAGGGCGCAGATGTGTAATTCTGTCAGACTTGCCCAAACTCTTACCCATAAAGGCACCACCTGACCAGATACTGCTTGAACAGAAGCCAGAAGAGGCATCTGATTAATTGCTCATGAGGGCACTGCCTTTCCCTCGTCCCCATACTTTTGTGTATTTTCTTACAACTCAGCCAAAGTGTCCCTTTCAACTCCAGTCCTTGTTGCTGGCATATCCTGTCAGTGTACCAAACCCCTCTCCCTCTGGGGATTTTAATCATCCCCAAAAATCCCACTAGATTTTTCTCTCCATCCCACAGCTCAGCAGACTGGAGGGAGCTGAGAGCAGTTAATAGAGTCAAGCACTGGATCCAGGAACTTCTATATTAATGGTGTAGAAAAGGCATCAGCTCCCTCCCAGCTCTGGAGTGAATGACCTCTCCATAGAAACAGCCTAGATTCAGGTCAAACCCTAAGCTTAAAAGAGCAAATACATCAAACTTGAAAATCTGTTCTTCCCTGTTCAACCCCTCAGACCCTCTTCTGTTTGTCTATCCCTACTATCATGTACAGTTCCTGCACTTCCATATACACATATGCTCCTTTACATTAATGACTATGAACAAAAGGAAAAGCCCACACCTCACACACTTTCACAGCTATCTGCAGACTGACACTTACATTGAGTTCCTCCAGCTTATTGATGGTGGTTTTGGCATCAAGTAATTTATTAGTGAGCTCTACAATCTCCCAGTCCAGCGTCTTGCGGTCCATTTCCGCCTTTTTAATCTGGGATGCAAGAACACCAGGTTTAAAACTCCCTAGCACAGAACCTGGCTTCACCACCCACCTCAGCCCAAGCATAGCACAATGACATGTTCAGCTGGGATACAAAAAACTTCCAGACAGACAGACAGACAAGGGAGACAACCTTCTTCAAAGGAAAATGATTCAAAAAGCCAAATGGGACCAGCCACTCTGCTAGCTACAGAGACAACAGGTTGAGTCTGAACTTCCTTAATGCAGAATCTCTTCTTGCAGCACCAGCATGTTTCCTCTCTGCCCCTAGTTCCCATGGTGCCTCACATAAAGCTAGTTGTTTTGAGCAATCGATCCCAACCTGCCACTGGTAGCAAAGACCTCTGAGATTGTGATACACAGCCCTCCTTCCTGGGAAACTGAAACAAGAATACTTCCTGGAAAGATCCAGCAGTCAGTACTGAATGGACAAAAGGGGGAAAGCACTTGAAAGAGTTTAAGCCTTGCTCTAGTAAGTAAAAAGACCTGTTGCTTCATTTGAAGTTCAACTAATGTCCTCCCTAAAGAAGGCAACCTTGCCTCTTCAGACTTCCTAACAGTTCAGGTATGGGGCTGACAGAAACCCAGATGTAACAGCAAAGAGGGACAACAGCTCAGAACAACCAAGCTATCACTGTCTCAAGAAGTTCTTCTACACTGCCCAAGGGTGTTGTAAGGCTGTGACCAGTAGGGCCAGCTGTGCATCACTGGTACACCACAGCAATAGGCAAGGGGCTAGGGGAGCCAGTACTTCCCCAGTATGCAGTCTCTTCAGGCTCCAGCACAATGAATAATTAGTACTGAATATTAACCCAAGGAATTAAATTTCTAGAACCAAAGAAATGTCATCCTGGGCTACACAGGGGCAATCAGCACCTCAGCTATTTGACTCGCCTGCTCACAGCTCAGAAGGGGAAGGAAAGGGAGCAAATGAGGCTCACAGCCATCCACACCTTGTGCAGTGGCACAGCTTATGGGCACCACTTCCCAACATGCCATGCTCCAGCTGGCTCAGAGTCAAACACTCTTAAGATGGAGCCTGCAAGCTAGGACCTGCTGCATCTGCGGGCAGCTGCTGGATACCAGGTGATGCTGGATACCAGGTGAGCCCTTGGCTGGACGAGGGCTGGGGCCCCTCCATCTGAGATGGTGTATGTGGGACTGACAATGAGATCAACAGGCTGAGACACGTAAAGAGGAAAAAGGAAAAACACACAAACGAAAAGACGCAACTGCAAAAATCCAGCTTTGGCTGAGAGAGGCCTGAGAGGTGAGTGCGCCCAGAGTGTGCCAGCGGCAGCATGGGGAGGAGAAAGAGAAAGAGAGGGGGAGGGAGAGAAAAGAAACAGCCATGAGTGTTATGAATGCACACAACAGACATACACGCACATTGGCTCTGCTCTGCCTGGCCCCATCCTCCCAGGATGACCACCCCAAGACTGGCTGACACATCCCTGACACTTTGAGAGGGACTGAAGCAACATGACAGAATACCATGCAATTATGTTGCGAGGAACCAAAGCTCTCATGCACGACCAAATACAGGCTGAGTAAATCAAGAAAACCACTCATTACACAAGCCAGAATGGGGAGTAGATGGTCATGGCCAGAATCTCACCCCTCACCCACTGCCCCATCTGCTGGGTAAAGACAGAGCCCCTTCCCCCATCTGCTCCTAACACACACTGGTCTCTTCCACCTCATCTCTCCAGTGACTTAATAGAGCACTCACCAGGGCATGCAGCTTCTCCTCCAGGTCTTGGTTGGTTCTCTGGGAAGCAGTGTAACTATTCTGCAACCTACAGAAACAAGATTATATGCTTGGGAATGGATCTCGGGCACCTACTCAAGTTGCCGTCATAGGTGCCAAGTAAACCACCAACTCCAGAACTCAGAAGGACTGCTACTAGAACAACCAGGCATATTAACTATGCCTCACCTCTGACACATGGTGGCTTTCAGACCCAAGTTACTGGAGGTAAGATGAGGCTGGTGGGGTGAAAGGATCCTGCAGGAGGGGATGTAGATGACTTTGGAGGACTCCTCTGAGCTATGTCGCATCTAAGCACATGACCAGTGACTGGCACTGATTTTTAACTGAGGTACTTCTCAGGTAAAGCAATGATGCATTTTCTTGCAGCCACCAGTGGCTTTTTTTGCACACATGCTTATAACCAACAGATGAAGAATTCCCTATCAGCCTTTCATGCTGGCGGCATTCCTACACTGTACCTGGGAAGAAAGATAGCTGCAGAGCCTTTATCTCCTCTAGAGGCTGGATATTTTCAAGGATACAGCACACCTTTGATTTGCACAACAGGGCACAGCCTGCTCATGCAAGCTGAGGGAGTCTGGAGTGAGGGATCTTTCTAACTCTACCCCTCTCATTTTCTTTGTCATACCTACGGAATTTGTCCTTGAACTTCTCCAGCTCCTCACGGTT
This sequence comes from Sitta carolinensis, assembly GCA_032173965.1. Lineage (NCBI taxonomy): Eukaryota > Metazoa > Chordata > Aves > Passeriformes > Sittidae > Sitta > Sitta carolinensis. Next base: position 12,866,863 of record JAVUNC010000025.1, on the reverse strand, counting down.
CTGGCCCAGTTCCATCTCCAGGTAGTCCTGACCCGACTCCAGTTCCCTCTCCATTGCCTCCATTTTGTTAGTCACATATGTCAGCCGCCGCCGAAGCTCCTCGTTCTCATGCTGCAGTAGCCTGGGGCAGGAACCAGGAGCAAGGTACCACTGAGTGCACAAGGAGTACTCCACACCAGCACCCCCACCCTGCTGCCCTGAACTAGGGCCCAAAGAAGTCAGGAACTGAATGCTCAGGAGACTCCAACACGTGAAGCAAGAGGTACATCTCTCTCAAGACAGACAGACAAACACTCTTGGAGCAGGGGCAAAGAAGCCCATGCCAGCTGTCCAGCCATGGCTCCCAGCTCCCTCTCAGGTTACAGTGCTTGCATAAAGACAGATGAGCTGCACAGCTCCAGTGTCACTCACTGATGAATGAAAACCAATCAATAATTTATCTCAGTCCAGGTTAGAAGAATAGAAGGGGAAAATCTTCTGTCCTCTGTTAAAGACTTCATCTACTTTCTTTCACACCTACCAACTCCTCTGCCTGCACCTGCACTGAGGGTCCATGTTTCCTCCTCCTCCAGTGGGAGGGACGTGCAAGGCACGGGTTGACAGGGCACAGACCAAAGCTCTGCCCACACGGCCCCAAGAAGGCTGAAGATCTGAGAGAAACCTGCAGGGCCAGTCAGCTTCACTGTACAGGTGGCACAGGCAGGATGTGAGGAATCAGCACCCACACAGTTGCATTATGACAGGCATAAAGGGGGAGCAGGACACTTACTTCATCCTTTCCGCATCTGTCAAGGGTTCCTGCACAGGGAAAAAAACAGCTGTGAGATTCTTTTAGAAGAGGAGTTGGTCTCTCACACTGTCCTAAAAGGCAGTCTTGGTTGCTAGACCCTAACTGTGACTCTTCCTCCCCTGCTCTGACAGTGCATACTAGGCAAGCTTAGAGCTACAAGGATTTGTACACACTGCTCAGCTGTCTGATACCAAAACACACTGTGTGTTCTGGTTCAGTGCAGAAGAGCTGGACTAGAAACTACCACACAAATTAGGTCACTTTACCCTCCCATGGTGCAATCTCAGCATCTCTTGTAACAACACCACCTTAGCACGTGTTTCAGATTCCTCCAAATCCACAGCTGGTGGGCACTAGGAATTTCACAGGCCAGCATACACAGGATTCACTTATCACCACAGCAATCACTTGTGGGCCCTCTGAAGTCCCACAAAAATCATGAGAGAATCATTTGGGAGTTGAAAAAGGTGGCTACCAATTATGCCACCCAGATTGTGCTGCAAAAAAGGTTTCTTTCTGCAGACCTGAAACCAGCCACTGTAACTATTTTAGGATAGCAGAAGAAACACTACAGGTCAGAAAAGCCTTATAAAAGAATATGTTATGGGCAAGATCCCCAGAGATAGTAGGAGCAGGGCCCTGCAGAACAAGGAGACAGAGCAGTGACAAGAGCACACAGCTCAGCTATTTTGAACTTTGTGCTAACCCATGAGATGGCTGCTGCCTGCCAGGATGGCTGGGAGATATTTAATTAGCACTAGAAGCAACTGCACTTTCTGTGGAAGTCCAAGACTGACCATTCTCACAAAGTCCAAACTGCCCACAGATTATTTTTGGTGCTTGATACCAAGAGCACATCACAAACCCAAGTGCTGCCACACTTTAGATAGTCTATTAAGCATCACAGTCAGCTCCGGGCTGAGACCGTGACAGACAGCCAAGGACAAGGCTGCTGACCTGCTAACAGTTCCATAAGGTACACCATTCCAGTTCTGGCCTTAAGACATCTCAGGGATGCTTCCTTCATTAATTCACACTTTAAAAGAATGGTCTTTAACACCTGCATACCCCCTCCTGTTCCTAAGGGCAAAGCATCAATCCATTCTTTTCTCACCTTCTGACTCCACATAGGCAATCAGTTAACTCGCACAATTATCTAGCAACTGCCTCCCCTGCCCCCCAAAATACACAAACAGTAGATGACAGTGACCAGGCAAAGGGAATAATGTGATTCCTATTAATACAAGGTAATGGCATTGCCCCAAAGCAGGCTAGAGAAAAGAGGAGAAAGCTTCAAGAACCTGAAACAACCATCATACCAAGATCTGGTACCCTGAGACAGCCAGGCACAGGGCACACACAAAACACCAGGAACATCCCAGCACCTCCTGACAGCAGGAGCAGCCTGCCTCCAGCACACATCTACTGCCCAGCAGCCTGAAGGGCCTCCATCCAGCAAACACCTGGGAAGTCTGCAGTGGGGAGAACAGTACCAGTTTCTACCTTCCTTAACTCCTGGGGCCAAAGGGAAGCTGGTTACTTCCAGGAAGATATACCCAACCTGAAGCACAGCCATGAGCGGCACCCACAAGAGAGCAGCTTCTGGTGATTAAGCACCCACAGTGTGAGATGTGGGGGCCTGCTCTCACTCTCTGCCCTGGCATTACAGACTAGATGAGATCCAGGCAGGGGTTTGGCCTTTGTGAGAGCCCTGCCTGCGAGTCAGTGACCCTGGCACCTACCTTGTTTAGTGCCAGGTTGAAGGAAGGGGAGGATCTAGATGGGGTAGGCCCCTCCTCCCGACTCCAGCATGTTGGAGTGGAGCAGGATCCTTTCTCTGGGTAGTTCGGCTCCACTGCACGCTTCTGCCCAAGCTTAGCACACTGATGGTGTGGCTGTAATAGCTGTGAACAGGGACTGCTTTCATCCCTTCTGCCCTCTGCACTGCTTTTCCATGAAGACACTGAAAGCTGCTGCCCAGAGGATGTCCCTGTCAGCCCCAGGTCTGCCAGCTGCTGCAGCTCATACTGACACAGATCTACTACCCTTCTCTCCAAGGAAAGGAGTTTTCCCTTACTGTCCTTCCTCCCAAGGACAGGTTTCTTTCTTAGTCTGGAAACTCTCTCAGCTTCCTCAGCATACTTTCTCTGGCCCGAAGCCATTCCCAGCCCCTCACTTTTCTTTTCTGTTTTTCTTCTGCTTGGGCAGGGGGATCTTTCAGTTGCATGCTTGGCTTTGACCCCTTTCAGGCGACCTTCCCTTGGCTTTTTGGCACGGAGCTTCTGGGGAAAAGGGGAGAGTTCTGCTCTTGTTCTGCTCCCCTGGTCTCTCCCAGTGAGCGCAAGCGGTTGGGACTCAGCACCCGCTGGGTAATCTCATCCAGGAATTTGGAGAACTGCAGTTTTTCCTCTGTGATCTTCTCCCTGCGCTTGACAGAGTCAGAGGCCCTGCTGCTTCTTTGCTCCAGGGAGCGCTTCTCCCTAGGGCTGAGGCAGAGCTGAGGATCGCTGTATTTGCGTGAGCCACGACCAGGGCACAGTGTCTCTACTGAGCGGGACTTGCATAAGCTCTCAGGGCACGAGCCAGTCATGTTGGTCTGCTTCAGGATCCCTTTGAGAGGCAGGTGTGTAGAGGAGACACGAAACTTCCTCGGTGTCAGGACTTCAGGAGGCTCTTTAAATACAAGTGAGCGTTCCAGGCTTCTGCTCTTCAAAGAGCAAGTGGGATGGTGTCTTTCATCTCCAGACACCAGAACTGTCTCCATGCTACGGCTCACAAATTTGCTGCGGGGCCCACGACTGCGGTTTGGGCACCGCTTCCCACTTTGCTGCCCCATCTTCCCACCACGCTGAAGTGCTGGAGACACAGTCTGGCTCTCGATGTTCAACTCTGCTCTGCACCCTGCCACTTCCTTCTCACTGCTGGAGTCCAGGGACCACGATGAGGAGAAGTTCAGGTTGCAAACCTCAAACCCCTCTGCCTGCTCGAGCTGGCCTGCCTCGGTGTAACTAAACCCTATTTGCTGGCGCAATGGTGTTAAGCCCTTTGTCACCCGGCAAGTTGTTACCTGACTCTGCTCAGCCAAGATCACTCCATCCTGGTCGTCACGAAGGATGGGTACCTCATGTCGGATTTCGCGGTGCTGCGGGGGTGCCTTGCGGTAGGGCTTCTTGGACGGGGCTGTGCTCGACATCCTCCCCCCGCGTGGCTCCAAAGGTGGGTCACCTACCAACAGCAGAAAGTGCACAGAGCAGAGAGTCACGGCTGCTCCATCGAACCCGAGAAGTGACCCAGCAGCAATCTGGCTCCCCTGGAGTCCCAGAGCAGGTCCCCATGCAGAGTGCTAATAGAGCAGGTAAAGGATATAGCCACAAGCCTTGAGCAGCAGCTGCAGGAGAGGGAGCAAAGTAAGAGGTAGCTGTGTCCTTCTCCCAGCCAGTGAGAGCAGAGGGCTGGCACATCCTCTCCCCCCTCTACACACACTCACTCACGTAGCTCTGTGTGTCCAGATTATATATAGCAAATGAGAACAGACCCCACAGCAGCATATTGATTAGGCTCTTTAGGAAAGGCCTGTTTCAATATGGAAACTGCAAGCCTTACAGGCAGCAGTGACAGCTGGAGCAGGAGTTATTGATCATGTCCTGTAACTGTCAGCAGGGACTATGTGGGAGGAGACTTCAGCCATTAAAGAGCCCAGAATTTTTTGGCTTATACTGGGACCCCAGGGAAACAGAACCCAAGAGATTTGTCAGAAGGAGAAGTGATTACCCCAGCAGAAAAGATAAAGACAACCCCCAAGTCACAGGCATTAATTAGGGAGCAAAACAGTTTTGACCCCTATGTACTTAAGGCCAGATTTTGCAACACAGAATCACAGAATGGTTTGGGTTGAAAGGACCTTAAAGATCATCTCATTCCAACCTCCCTGCCATAGGCAGGGACACCTTCCACCAGACCAGGTTGCTCAAAGCCCCATCCAGTCTGGCCTTCAGCCTACAGGGATGAAGAGTCCACAAACTCTTTGGGCAACCTGTTCCAGTGCTTCACCACCCTTAGAGTGAATAAGTGCTCTATATATAGACATGCAGCTCTATCACTAGTGGAAAGATTAGGTCCTTCAACCTAGCTATGCTGGGATCCTTCCTGCTACAAGAGCAGTACAAGAGCAAAAAATAGGGCAGAAGAAAAGCAGCTGTCTTGTACACGTGGAAAGGAAAGAAACACCTTCCTTTCCATCTTGTGGGTCTGCAGCTGAGGGCAGGAAGACTTCCCCAGAAGCAGTCAGAATGTCAACCACCCTGTTGTACCCAAGACAAGAAGTCCCAGAGCTATGAAGCAGGCACTGCAGAGTGCAATACCAGACTTTCCTCAGTGACAACATATACATCATTCATAGTTGTCCTATATTTGGAGTAAGTGCCCAACTCTCATCCTCCCTGTGGGACCCTTACACTCAGCAAGCCTAGTCTCTCTGCAATCCTCAGCACCTGACCTGCAGCCCTTCAAAGTGCAGGACCTGTGTCCACTCAGATCATGCTCTCTCCCCACTTGTAGAAGCAGGGCCACACAACTCCCCTTTACACACCACAGTCAATGGCTACCACAGGACCTGTGACCCAGCACACTTCCCTTGTTTTGTGTGTTGGACAGTGGTGTTTTACATGGTAAGAGTCTAAATGGAGCCTCAAGCATTCTCTCCAATTCTTATCCACTCTAATCTAGCTGCCTCTTTTGACACCCAAACTGAGTCCCCTGAGAAGAAGGCAAGTGGGAGGTGTCTGCACCAAGCACAGAGCAGTCCCAAGTCATAACAGGCTTTACACTTCACAGGTACATTTGCAAACTATCCTTCACTCTGCTATAAACACAAGCTCACCAAAGTTTCTTGCACCTTTCCACAAACACGAACAACTTCCTAGGACTAACCTGTAAGTCACCCCCATCAAAATGCTGAGAACTTCCTCTTGCTGCAATCATTCCCTCAAAGTCCCTTCTAAAAATACTCAAGTAGATGCAGAGATCTCTAATATTTTAGAAAAATTACACCCGTAATACTAAATGCATATTTCACTGCATCCCTAAGCAAAACAGATAGGTCTGATTTGCTGGGAAGCTGTTTCTCTTTTTTCAAAGAGAAAGGCTGAAAACCTGACCAGAAGAAGGTTTGTAAATGGCCTACTATCAAATAGGTGGTCTAGGGGACTCCTCTCAATCTCTGCCAGGCTAAGGACAGGAGATGTGCATGAAGATATGCCCAGATGAAATCACAATAATGTCTCTAGTTCATAAGAACATGAGCACTTACCAGCCTGGGTTCAAATTCAAAGCCTCATGAAGTCAGGACACTCACTCAGATGACCTGAAGAGAGAAACAAATAGCTTAGCATCCACCAAAACAGCCAGCTTGAAATCTCATCCCATAAATATGTAAGGCATAGGGAATATTTATAGCCAAGGACAACTCGGATGGCCACCTCATTCCAAGTACCCACCTCAACTCACATCAGATCTTCTGAAAGTAAAGACAATGAACTTAGAAATACTTGCCCATGTACCCTAGCAAGAGTGGGAAAAGCACATGGCAAGGAAATGTTCAAGGCACTCAGGCAACTGGAATCATATAAACTCAAAATTAACGAAGCAATGGCTTCAAAGCAACATTGGTTCCAGAAAGGACGAAACAAACCTCCTTTAGAATGGGACCCTCCCAGCTAATCTTCCCTGCTAACTCTGGAGTCTTCAGTACAGAAGTTTGGTGATGCTAACAATTATCTTACTCATCCTTTTAAGTTAGTGCTTTTCTCCCACAAATGAGCTGGCAATTATCAGGCTCTTGTTTGAGCCAAAACATTTGTGCCTAGAGCTGTGATAACCCACACCTCCGCAAGGGAGAAAGGCAAGCTACCCTCTGACTTCCACCATATCATACTGTAGCTTGCTGTTAACAGGCTTCTGCAAAATATCCAACCAACCAGGGCTACAAAACAGGTTCAGAAACAACCTTCCTCTCTGGTCAAAGCCTGGGATATTTAACTGGTTTTGTCTGGGACAGAGTTAATTTTCTTCCTAGTGGCTAGTAAGTGCTGTGCTTTGGATTTGGGATGAGAATAATTTTGCTAACATCTAGGTGTTTACATTAAGGCAAAGATTTTTCAGCTTCTCACCCTATCAGTGAGTAGCCTGAGGGACACAAGAAGCTGAGAGGGCACATGGCCAGGACAGCTGACCCCCACTGTCCAAAGGGATGTCCCATAGCATATGGTATCATGGTCAGTGTACAAACTAGGGGCAAAGCTGGCCAGGGGCCACTGCTCAGGAATTGGCTGGGCATTGGTCAGCAGGTGGTGAGCAACTGCACTGTGCACCCCTTGTTTTGTACATTCTACTTCTTTTATTATTATCCCTTCCTTTTCTGTCCCATTTAACTGTCTGTATCTCAACCAACAAAATTTTACTTTTTTTCCAAATCTCTCCCCATTCCACTGAGGGGTGAGAAATGAGTCTACAGCTATGTGATGCTTAGTTGCCAGTGGAAAGCAAACCACAAGTACCCATCACTACAAGTAGAGAATTGGGTTAATCTGAGTTAGTCAGCTGTAAGAGAGTACCTTTGTGACCATCACTGCTACTGGCATGAGAGACTGTAGTAAAGCCTTCCTTTCCCTGAAGCACCATAGCTGCTGTGCTACTTTTTCCATGTCAAGGGCATGAAGCCCTGGGAGGTGGGATAGGAGGTAAGGTGTGGAGCAGTTATACACATGTAGGGAGAGTCAGACTGAAAATGAATGGAACAAGCAGACAACCAGGACCATGCAAAATCAAGATTTGTCAAAACAATTTGAAGAGGTGCCCCAGTGCTGGCCCTCCCCCAGCAAGCTGTCTAGCTCCTTTCCTTGCTCCAATGCTGGAGTCAGGTCTCAACCAGCACAGGGAAAAACAGCTTCACAGCAGTGGAACTGCTCTGTGGGGCAAACTGGAAAGCATGAGAGGAGAAAGAGAGGGAGAACATGCACCTCCAGGAAGGATCAGGCCAGCATAGTTGGAGAATCTGCTTTTCCATCAACTCCCAGCAGGAGCTGGTTCAGCATCAATACATAACCACCAACCACATGGCAGACAGACAGAGGCTTCCAGGAACAGCTGCACCCATGGGTCCATGCATGTTTCCAATGCAGCTGTGCTCAGAAAGAACATGCCAAAGGCCTCCCTGTCTCTCAGCACACAGTTCCTCAGGCTAAAACACAACTCTCCTGCTTCCTACCCTAGAGGCAGCAACTATGCTACCTGCCATCTCATCCCCACTTATCTGGAAAAGATACCAGGATTTGAAATCTACCCTTATGATCTGAGAATTTCCATAGATACTCAAAAACTCACAGGGCTGCCAGGCAACTTTCCGTCAAACAAGGACTTACAGATCCAAAGTGATGACGTGTCCAAACATTTCTGGTCGTTTGTCTCCGAACCAGCTTTCTCCTGTCAGCATTCAGCAGCATCTGGCCAACAGCTCCTGAAACATGAGAAAGGAAACTTGGTGTCAGTCACCTATCAGCACAACACATGGAAACAACCAGGCATGCTCAGAACAACCCATAGCCAGGTGCCAGGGCAGAAGTCAGCCACAAACTGCTGCACCATCAGACCCCTATCTAATGCCAGGTCCCTCCTCTGTAAAAGCTCCATGTCTTCACTGTATCCCAGAAAGCACAGGTCTTCTAACCATGTCTGCACCGGGCAGGACACCTGTGCACAGCAGTAACTGACCTCAGAAAGGCAGCTGTGTTACCTACAGTGCTCCAGGGGTCCCCACCTGCATTCCCTGTCCACCATCAAGAATCCTGTTGCTGTCATTCTGCTCCAACCACTCTAACCTAATTCTGTTTTGCAGACATCCCAGCAGTGAACAGCACAGCAAAGGCCTCCTTATCTACAATACCTGAGCATCTCTTGCTACCACAGAGTGAGAATCCTGAGGTGGTTCAATTCACCACACCTCTGTTCAGAGAGGAGCAGACACTCTCTGCAGAACAGATGGACCTTGTGCTCCAAAGCAGAAATGGATATAGGTAATATCCAGAAATAGAAGAAGGCACTAATTCTGCTCATCACACTATTCATAAGCCTCTCCCTGAAGGAGCTTGCTGACAAGTCCACATTAAGACTACCCTGCAGAAGCTCAATTTTAGCCTGGAGCTCCAGCAGGAGGAAGCTCTTCAGCTATTCTAACCAGTACTTTAATACAAGAGGAAACTTAAACTCTAGTTTCTTTTATCCATCTTTTCCACCTCTCATGAGTAATGTTCCTTACCATTTATAGTCCTCTTTCTACCAGTCTATCACGTGCAGTAGGTCCAATTTTCTTGTGTTCTAGCTATTACTCACTGTTGTTCCAGTCTGATTTCTAAGCTCACTGACAATTATGGCTTCACTGGAATGGCTTACTGAGGGCCACAAGGCTCACACTGACAAAACACAAACTCTTTCTTCAAAGGGACACCATTCTCCTGGCTACAGCTGGGACACAGTTAATTTTCTTTCTGGTTGCTGGTACAGTGCTGTGGTTTGGATTTGGGATGAGAATGATGTTGGTAACACACTGATGGCTTAGCTATTACTATGCAGTGCTTACTCTAACTCAAGGAATTTCCAGTTTCTCGTGCCAGTGACAAGGTGCATGAGAAGCTGGGAGAAAGCAGAGTCAGGACAGCTGACCAAGCTCAGAGGGAGCACAGTCAGGACAGCTGACTGAAACCAAGCAAAGGAATATTCCATATTTAATGGCAGCATGCTCAGTACATAAACTGAGGGGAGCTGCTGGGAAGGGCCAACTGCTGTTCAGGGACAGGCTGGGAATTGGTCAGCAGTTGGTGACCAGTTGCACTCTGCATTACTTGTTTTTCTTGGGTATTACTCCTTTCTCTTTCTCTCCATTACAATTGTTATTATTTTTACTTCATTTTAATTATTAAACTGCTCTAATCCAATCCACAAGTTTTACGTTTTTCCACTTCTCCCCATCCCCTGGGAGCAGAGGGCAGAGTGACCAAGTGCCTGCCTGGTACTTGGTTGCCAGCTGGGATTGACCACAACACAGTGACAGAGTGCAACTGCACAGGCAGCACATAAGCTTGACTCTGGCTGGTTTTACCAGAGAGCATATCCCTCAGTGTAAAATTCACTTGCAGGGTAGCTCAGTTCTCTGTGTGATCTGAGAAAGGCAAAACCTTTACCACACACCACAAACAGATGTCATCTCACAGGGAATTGCTTAAGACACTTCTGTGGGCCCTGTACAGAATAAACAGCCACTTGGCATGCATACAAAACCACACCACCACCACCTATGAGCACAGCTTTATCTCCAGTAACAAGAAAGAGGTCCCTAGCAGAGAAAGGAAGGTTCAAACCAGAATGTTTGGGACAAAAAGGGAAAGAACAAAAGAAATTAAAAAGCAACATTTGTAGGCACCTAGTGTCTCTTCCTGATATTTGGCAAGTCCCTTGAGACCTGAGGTAGCCAACACCTTGGTTCTAGGATGCACACAACTTCTGCCTGCTTGTAGTTGCAGCAGCTAAACACTCCCTGCAAAGAGGCAGAGGACTTGCAGGCTTTTCTTCATCATCTCCTTCTCTCGTGTTGCCTTTTCTGATAAACAGCCTTCTTGCCAGTGCTGAGGGTCAGCAGTGTCCCTTCAGCAAGAGAAATACAGGGATTATGATGCAGATAAAGTTTCTTATTTCAGGCACTGTATCACCTTTCCAGCTGTTTCCCCTTAACTGCAGCATTTTTTTAGCACTGCTTTTTTACTCAGAAAGATAAACTTATATTACAGAAAAAATACATTCCATAACACAATCACCCTCACATTTGTTTCTAATGCAACACTACAGAAAGATTTTTTGTGGCTATCAGAGTCAGCACTCTCCAAAAACTTGCAGGTACAATACCCACCAGTAAGAAAACCAAATATTCTGTGACATATCTGACCACCACAGTTAACCTGGAATATTTGCTCTCTGTGGGCCAACCTCTATTCTGCATGCATATCCAACACAGGATATTGGCACATCCTGCTTTAGAAGGTATCAATATGTCCTAGCTTCATGAAAAGCAAACACAAGAGAATTTTGTCTAGTTGCCTTCCTGTGCTTATGGATAGAAGAAACCTTAGCTTTCGAAAGTCTCAAGCCAGACCACCTGAGAAGCTGCTGCAGAAAGCCTGACCAAGACAACTAACCAGGGAGATGGGCAATGCAAGGGACACCAAGGGATGTCTGTCCAGGATAGAAAAACAAGCTGTGTGAAATTAAAAGCAGCACCTGTAGACTGCTGGTGCCAAGCACAATTGAACAGGACTGCAAGGTTATTAAAGGGCCCTTTAACATTTAATGAGAGAGATCTTTTCATTCAGAGAAGGCATCTCAAAAGAATGTTCAGCTCCATTCTGCTGCTGGCTATGTTGAAGCTCATTTTAAAATAAAAGGATGACAGCTCCAAGTGCAGACTCACATCTCAGTTCTGCTTGTATGTTAATACTCATGATTCAGATCTGAGTAATAGCATTATAGTGACTCTTGGATTAAAATCGAATTTTAGGAGGATTATTGCTCATTCCTGCTTTTCCATACCAATTAACCTTGACTGTTAGGCAGAAACCTCTGTTCTCTGCATGGGAACAATTCCAAGAGCTATCAAGAAAAAGGGATCAGACTAGCTGTTGAACAACGGTCCATGGAACAAGCCCTACTTAACACCTAACACATTTCCAAAGAAAATGAAATCCTTGGACTCCAGTCCTACATAGCTCTTGTTAAATGGAAATACCACAGGACATATCATCTATCAGTCATATCCACTGCACCATGCAGAATTATCTTTAAAATTATCAGAATCACACTGTTCTTACACACTTCTGTTCTCTCCTTTCACAATACAAAGATCTCAGTCCCTGTAATTCAGCTGCACTCCACACCCTTAAGTGTGCATTTTATTATCTACTCTCTGCTGTGTTAAGAGAAGCTTAGCTTCCATAATTCTTTTACAGAAGCCAGGACTGGTCAACATTGACCCAGAAATGCTAGCATCACTCACATGTAACTGGAATAGAATGCAACAGCTGATTAACATCTGAACAGGAACAGGACAGGAAGCAAAGGACCAGAATTCAATCCCCAGAAGGAATGTTAATGGAGAATAAAAATACCCAAGGGAGATTTTGACCAGGAAATGAGCATCAGCGTTTTAATGCATATAAAGCATAGAACCATATTTAATGGCTATACCTGAAATTGCACAAGAACCAGCTGAGCAAAAGGTCACTTAACATGTTACCTTTAGCACAGACAGCTACATCAAGGGCTAATGACAGCTTCTCATTCAGAACTGCTGACACACCTGAAGCATGTTTAGTTTGTTCAGTGATCCTTCCAACTCTCACAAGGTAGTTTAGGCTACAAACTTTCAGAGTCTCTTCATCTTAGCACCCTGGGTTTCATGTTCTTCCTCACTCTGCCTTCCTACCTGCTCTTTTAAGATCTCCCATGAGAAGACTTCTGGAGTATATTGCTCAGAAATTTAAAGAAATACCAGAACACTAGATAAACCCCATGGAGATTAGGAGAACTTTCAGAAGTTTATGAAAGTGTCTGGACCCAGTTAGAAAAAGCAAATCTTGATACACTAACATGTATCTGGATAAAGCTGATAGGTCACAGGAGGGAAATTTGGGAGTCATGGCCTTAAACTTTCTCAAACACAAGCAAGGGAATGGCTACAACAAGCAAACATTTGAAGAGAAGTGAAAGAGGGAGATTTTGGTAGAAAATCACCATGCAGGAATTCCTTTCCCACACCTCTGTCATATCCTGTGCTGTGTAGGAGGGGAAGAAGAGGGGGAAAATCATACATTACCTTCCTAGAGCATAAAATCAAAAGGCATTTAATTAGGACAAGGCAGAAACAGCTTATCTTTTTCAACTACTGAGAGGAAGACTCTCAGCCCCTGTAAGTATTCCCTAAGTCTCACACAACCCCCAGCAATTAATATCAGCAGTCCTCTTGTTTCAAGCTTTGGTTCAGAAGCTCTGGGCAAAATCTCTTCAGTGCCAGGAACTGAATGTCACTGAAGCTGTCCCTCTAGCAGAGATACAGTAATGCTAGAGAATGCTCCATTGCTGAAGCACTCAACTATACACTTGCCACAATCCCCTCTCCCAAACATGCCCTCTGTCCGAGAGTCTCAGTGAGGCACAGATGGCTGACACACTATGCAGTATCTACACAGTGGGACAATGGTGCTGAGCACATTATTTGCATTATTTACAGAGGACAGATGGACAAGTTGCTACAGTGACCTAGCCTACAGAGCATCTGCAATGCTGAGGAGGCGCTAAGTCCAGCCCTAATGCTTGCAGGTGCTGACAAAATTAAATTTCAAAAAATAAAAAGCAGCAGTCAGCTTTATTCTGAAATGCTCTCACTACAACCACACTTGCAGAGTAATTCACATGCCAGTTTTGTTCCCATACAGCCTTTACCAGCAAGCAGAACACAAGATGTATTGACTAGATTTATCTTCTTCAACCAGAAAGAGAATCTGACATCTGCAGTACTTACTTATTCCTTGACCATAAGTCCTGTATGTAAGTCACCACATATAGCAGGTGGCACATACTGTCAGGAGACACAGACCAGGAAGGAAACACCATCAAAATTGGGTGACATTTATTTCAAGCTATGGATGAAGTAAAGTAGCAAAATCCAGCTCAAACCTGCTCAGCCATCCGATTTTTTCAAACATTAAACGCTTGTGCCAAGTTTTAAAATATTGGTTTTGCTGCCTGAAAAGGACTGCAGGCACTTTTATTGGTAGGTTGAGGACAAAACTTAAAATAACATTACAGGGGTCTCACATCTGTTCTAGAGAGGAAAAAGCCTCATTTACAAGGAGGATCAACCTACTTTAATTGAACACTAGGGCTAAGAATGACCAAGTTGTACAAAAGCTCACAATGATCAGTTCGCCCATCCTCCACCAACATGCACCACAACAGGCTCTTTCATTACATGATCACATGGCTGCAGCCAAACATGACAGACTGTTCAGCAAGTAATAAAAAGGATCAGCTTTTTCCCCAAGGTCTTGTCTACATACACACTGCACTAAATTAAATCGACTTAGAAAATAATATAAAGCAGTATAACGCTCCTGGCCAAATGCTCTTAATTCAGTTTAAGAGCACTTTACATTGAAACAACTTAAGTTAAATAGATAGATACAGGACACAAACTAAATTAAGGATGCCTATAAAGGAATGCTGCACTAATATAATCACAGCTGTCTCTAATCTGATTAAGTTGAATCAGTACAACTTCCCTGCAATGGCAAAATCCTTACCGATATTGATGTTAACCCTTTTTTGCACTTTTCTACTTCCAAAGGTTTTGTTGTTTTTGTGTTTGGTTTGGTGTTTTTTGGAAGAAAAAACACACAACAGTGTGGCCTCTCTCAGCATTGAAATATGCTAACTACACTACACAAAGTATATTAAGATACTAAAGATACTAATATATTGGCATTTATAGGTTTTGAAAGTCTTATTAATCTTATGCCAAATAAACATCATAACAATGCTCAGATCAGTGCAGCTAAATATTTTCTCTACTTTACCCAAGAAAGACAGAAAGGGTGATCACAAATACTCACACTGTACACTGTTTTCCACCCTCCCACACAGCTTTTGCTTGCTGATGTCCAGCATACCTGCAGCAGTTCTGGGAAGACAATGTCTGTCCCCATTTGCTCATTCCTAAGGGTATGGCTCACCAACAGTTTACCTGAGCAAACTGGAGTGTGGAGTTTGAGCACGTTATCTAACTGCCCCTAGGCACAGTCTTACTACTGACCTTCTTCTACCAAAATACATTCTGCTGTTAACTGTAGGGTAAGCACATACACAAACCAAGTCTTAGGTCACAGACCTAACATGCTACAAATCCACACTCTAACATCATCTCTCATCTCCTACGGCGTTTCCCCAGGAAACATATCTGTCAAAATTAAATTTCAACAATTCTAAAATTAGTAATGTTCTTTCCATTCCTCATTAAAAACTATTCGATCTCTTCCTCCTGAATATCAAGATTAAATTTATCTTCATTCTCTTCACACTCTTTCATCTCTACCTGTTTTTTCAATCCTGTCTCTTTGAGCTTACCAGTCTTCTTCACATCCATACCAGCAACACAACCATTTCTGAGCTACCATGTGCTGAACTAACTTCCTCTTCAGTGCAAGTCTTCCAGGTTTAGCACAGAAAGACATGATCAAGAATCCCCTCACAGCCCCTTGAAGAGAACAAATTCTTCAGAAACTAAATTGTGCCACAACTCTGAATAAAGTGGTAAACTGTCACTTGAGTACTCACAGCAGCCCTGAAATCAACCTTGAGTTTTAAGTTCTTTCCTTCTTTGTTTTTTAAAGAGCTGTTTTGAAGCCCAGATCACGAGGCATTAAAGATTGTAGGTACACAAGAGTTCGGCTGCTAAGGGAAGCACATATTTTCTAAGATTTAAACTTCAACTCTCAAAGGGCTGCAGATATAGTTTTGCAATAAACTGTTTGATCCTAAGCCTCAGATTCACACTGGTGCAACTATAAAGTTATACGACCCTCCACCAAACCTAGGATTCATTCTCACCATAAATACATGCAAAAAATGTAGGAACAATTTCCATTCCATGAGTAGAAAAATTGAGGCACTAGGACAAATGGCCAGTTTTGTGCACTGGTTTTGCATTAAGCTGCAAGTTAAAGAAAAACAGACTCAGCTGTAATAAGAAAGGAACTGCACAAAAATTCTGCAAGACAGTGTTATTTCTTGCACCTAAAACAAGAATGATCTGGGATAGAAAAGAGAAAGTGTGCATGAGCTAAACACCTACCTGACAGCAACTGAGTTGAATAGCCTGCAATTCTTTATAAGAACAAATAAAGCAGCAACCTTGATCCAGTAGTAGAACAATATTTGTACTATACTCTATTTTTCCTGCTGCTGGGGTTTAATCGCAGCAAGAATCGTTTTGGTTTAATTAGCTTTTCCCTAGCAGATGGTCAGACATGAGAGGCAGAGAATGGTACAGGCTTAACTGTTGGGTGATTGTGCAGCTGCATCTGTAGCTGAACAGATAAGCATGTCCAGGGGTCCAGCTGTAGTTTGCATGACACAAGCCATCTCTGCCATTAGCCAAATGTCAGCTTCCTCTTTCTCCAGATTATATATCAGTCAGAGGCACATCCAAAGGCAGGCAAACAACTAATATGCAGTTTCACCAGCATTCCCTTTCTCAGACAAAATCCTCAAATCTTAATCAATTGGAAGTCACTCTTTCTTTGGAGACAGAAACACATTCAGAAGCATTGCCATGGAAACTCGAGACATCCTCTGTACTATTCATCAGAGAAGATCTAGCACAGAAATATTTTATTATCTTTACAGCACTGAATACATAGAGCAGTCAGCATAATGAAGTAAAACTAGTGACACCAGTGTGTGAGGACAGCAGTGGGGTGTTCTTCAACCAAGCTGCCTAAACCTCACATCACCTGCAATGAGCAATAACTGGCTGTAAGCTAGCAGGGAAAAGCAGCACTGAGAGAAGCAAAGTGGTGTTTGAGGAATAAAACTATCCAGCCAAAGGGATGAAAAGAGAAAGGGGTCATCACAGCCCCTTTCCCAAAGTTGATTATATCCTGGCCCTTCCTCTTCCCAGAGGTTACAAGTGGTGTTGCTACCAACCCTTTTGCAAAGCAGGATTGCTACCAGCAACAGGATTGCTACCTGGTACAGATTGCTACCAACTTAACCCATGTCACAGCCACTGCCTACTTTGGAGGCTAAAACAAGCATTTCTCATTGACTTCCACTCAGCCTCTGCATCCAGGCACAGTACTGAGTGTTAGAGCATCCACTCCTGAACACACTGGCAGTAGACATCTCAACAGGCCACAGAGGCAGAACAAGGAAATGGGTTTCAAATCCATGCTTTTGGCCTTGCAGATTCAGAGCCTGAAACAGGGGCAGGAACAGGCACAAAACTTGTCCTGAAGCATCATGAAAAATACATGTAACCCTGAAGCATCCTCTCTCTTTTTTGTGGTGTTGTCCTACAGTTAATCTGCCTCAGTTTACCTCATTTGTTTGGTTTGGATTTTTTTTATGATTCTCTTAAGTCTTCAGCACCACTGAACTACTGTCTGAGTTCAGTCACAGAAATACAGCACGGCTTAATCCAGCTTAGGAAAAACAAACAGATCCACCCCTCTCTCTTTCACTGATGACCTGTGTAAAGCACGCAACTGACTACAGCCCCTCTCTCCCTGTTCCCCTGGGCTCCAGCCAGTCCTTTTAACAGCCAGATCCCAGCCACAGCAGAGGGGACTCACACCTCCACCCCCTGCCCTGCTCAGGGAGGCTGCCTGTCCCCAGCAGTTAGGGGCTGCACTGCTTGTCCTTCTGTACATTGGACCTTCTTAGGTTCACCTTCCTGCCTTGGAGGGGGATAACCACACACTTCCCACTTGTGACCAAGGTGGGTTGCTTCAGCTCTTCCCTCAGACACAACTTCTCTTTGTGGCAGGTGAGTCAGAGAGAGCTCTCATCAACTAACTCGTTCCACACATCATCATTCTAGCACCAGTGCTGTTCTTCAACTGGAGCTAATTACAAGCATCAACTGTCAATTACAAGCATCAAGGGGCAATCACAGCAAAGGCCCATCACTTCAGTTTTACCACAAGGTCAGCTTCTCCAGACTACTTTACATCCCTTGTCTGGCATTGCTCTTGTAAAATTGAAATTAAGCCTTTACCACTGCTGTCCTTTGGGATAGCACAAGTCCATGAATTATTCTAAGGTTAAGGAAAACCATTCCTTTTTAGTAATGCTGAACAGACAAGCTCTTTCCCTACACAGGGCTCTGTTCTGTACACCCCCCCATAAGTATGCAGCTCTTCAGAGACCAAGCAGGGAATGTGAAATAGTCGAGCTACAAATGAAGTCACCTCTCCTCCAAGGGCTCTAACTGAGGACTAATAAAGCCCAGATATCTTACAGGAAGCAAGCCACCACATTCCAGGTACCTTTTTATTTGTCAAGTGTCAGACAAGAACCCAAAAAGCTAGCAGCTCACTGCTCATCTAAGGGCAAAGACCATGGAAGAATGCCAGCATATAGCCAGGCAGATGTTGCACAGACAAGGTGTTTGTTCAGTATCAACAGTGAGCTGTTCACTCACGCCTTCAGCTTCATGCAGCTGCATGAGTGAGGCTCTGCTGAGTCTGTGACTCTGGACTAAGGAATGTCTCAACTGGACAAACAGCACATCTGCTGCCGGCTCAAGGTGCCCCAGGATCAGACGAATTCCCAGCTTTACCGCCCAGCTGTAGCCATGCCTTCTGCTCTATTCCACCAGGGGGAGATCTAGCAACTTGGGAGGGCTACGGCTCCCGCCAGCGGAACACACTGCCCGGGACAGGATACAGGAGAACAGAGGCCTGGAGTTCTACAGCCTTGAAGGCCAACAGGGAAGCCAAAACAGGGAGTTAGTGTCTTTTTCTCCACAACATACTAAAACTCACTGACAGGATGGAAAAAGGCCAATAATCAGCCGTACTTCCTCCTTGGCCAATGTCACATCCATTTCATTCTTACCCCTTCACTCTTTCCCTGGCAATTGGAAAGTGTCAGCAGAAGCAGTATGTAATCCAAACCAAGAGCTCCATCCATCTTTGCAGCTATAGCTCATGTCGCATGACAAAGCTGAAACAGACAGTATGACAATGATTACACACACTTAAATGTTCTATCAGGAACCTGCCACACAATCCAGTTTTAGACTTACTTATATTTTGCTACCACCTCCTGTTGCTGCAGGGCATATTGTCCAGTCTGCCACTACAGAACAGAGAAAGGAAAATGAAGATTCAGACAACACTTTCCCAGCATCCAAGCCCTAATAGTCATGTATGGAGTCAGTGGCAACTAGTTTGAAATAAAATGCAGCTTACATGAAATCAAAAGAGATGAGAGCCCAATGTGAATAATTTCCAACTGTTTCACAGTGCTAAGAGCCTTGGAACAAGTAACGTTCCCTTAATCACCTACCACTGAGATCCTGCTTTGAAAAGTGATACAACCTTCTGGAGAGAGGGTGGCATGGACCTGTTTGTGGTAATGTGAGCTCTGCAGTGACTCATGTGGAGAGTGTGGTGACAGCTAGAAAGCAAAATCTAAGCTATAAAGCCAGAGAACATCTGAGAGCAAATTCTTTCACTCCTGCTACTAAGGACGGCAGCAGGGAGGTCTTCTACAGAAGACTAATTTTAATAAGGAAATGACTGTCAGGTCACAGAATTTCAAGCTACTATAAATTGCCAAAAGGGAAACTGCAAAAGATCCAAGCAAAGTGGGTAATGAACAGCCCAGGGCTTACCCAGAACACAGAAGATGGTCTGCTGTTACTTCCACAAGCCTTGCCTATGGGCTGCCCATAATGATGCTACCAAATGGGATCATGTTTTCCATGTAGAGAGGACAAGGATGGCTTGCATGATGGGTGCATAGCAAACTAGTGACCATTTCTCAAAACAGATATCATGTCAAGGATCCCAAAATAAAAGCTACAGCCTGGTCTGCCATCCTTCAGTAAACTTCCTGTCCTCAGTTCTTGGGGTACCAGCTAGAAAAAGAAAGATTTTCCAGAAGAAGTTGGAACAGAACATTTACCCAGCGGCTGGGGGAAGCACTCCTGCCCGGGTTAAATCCCAGAGCCATTCCATCTCTAGGCAGATATCTCGTGCACAGTTTGTACTGAGCAGAGCTGGATGGCACGAACCACTCAATCATCTACTGATCGCCAAGAGCACGCAGGCTGCAGGGGGGACGAGCCAACCTTAATTGGCCTTATCGGTGTAAATTAAACCGTACAACACACCCAAGCAAACAGTCAGCTCCTTTGGAGAAGCAGGCATGAGTTATTTTGCTGCAGCTATAAAGGAAACATTGCTGCTAGGACATGCCCCTGGAGTGACTGTGCCGCTCAGCTCTCCCGGTGCATTCCTGGGGTTGTTTAGCATGGATTCAGCTCCAGCCTTTCCACAAGCAAGAAGTCTGAACCCTGAATGCCATCTGCAAACACAGCCAGACTCCACCTCCTGCATGCCTGCAGGCCACCAGGTGTGGCCAGGAATGGCACAAGCTACACACTAAATACACCTTTGATGTGGAGCTGAAAGCACGTAGCCACGGGGCATGAACAGCACGCCGCCCGCCGCCGTGCTGACTCCCACTGCAGGAATGCGGCTGCAACCACAGGCCAAGGAAGGCAAACACATTGCATTCCTCACCAGGCAGAGAAGGAAAACAAGTAGCAAGCCCACACACCCACCCTGCTGACACCCGCCATGCTCCCTCCCCACACCTGCCTGCACGGCCACTGTCAGGACCGCAACGGCAGCTTCAGCCTCTAATTCATTTGTGTGAGGGTCAAGTTGTCCCGGCAATTTCTTGAGCCCATGGGACAAGGGAAAGAGAGCAAGGAAGGAGAGCTCTCAACTGAGTGTGCAAACCACAGTGAGAAGAGCTGCCGCCCAGGCTGGGAAGTAGCCACAGTCCAGGGCAGGAACAGCTCTGTGCACTAGCCTGGGAAGGGAATTTCCCTGACTTTTCCTGTAAGACAAAGAGCAAATACAACACTGAGACCTCCTAAGCTGAGGGGGCAGGCCTGAATAAGAAATTGACTTTTGCAAGCAACACGGATGATTGGAAGGATCCAGGTCTTTTTCTATCCCTAGGAAACCATGCTGACTTAAGTCAAGTAGCTTCCCTGGGATGGAGGCACCTCCTCATTACCCCAAAATCCTTCTGGAAATGCTTGTCTCCACTGCCCACACACACAGATCTGACCTTCACTGTACAACATTCTTCCACTACAACACTGACACCGGGTCATTTCAGTGATCAAGAGAAGAAAAACTTAATGTACAAATACCCAAGACATCAGGTAACCCCTTATCTCAGAATCTCATCATTTTACAGTTGCAAAGAGATTCTATGCTGTAGTCAGAAGAAACATTATTCCTCCTTCATGCGGCACTCCTACAAATCCTAAAGCTTTCCAAAGAATTCACATTCTCAAATATGAAGTTAGTCTGAAGGATGCCTCAGATGTGAAACTGTCAGCAGAATTCTCAAG
Source organism: Sitta carolinensis (assembly GCA_032173965.1). NCBI lineage: Eukaryota > Metazoa > Chordata > Aves > Passeriformes > Sittidae > Sitta > Sitta carolinensis. Next base: position 12,845,816 of record JAVUNC010000025.1, on the reverse strand, counting down.
TCTGTATTGTGAACTCCCCACATTGTGAATCTGCACTTACTCTGTGCGACGTAACTAAACAATAACCCACTCCTGAAAACCTTAAAAATCCATCACACAGAGCTAAAGGCTAACTGAGACTCAATAGCCAGTGCCCTCTCAGCACTGAACAGGAAAATCAACGTTCTCAAGAGCACTGCAGCTAGAATACAACACACTTGAATGTAACAGACACAAAACAGTGAAAAACCAATTAAGGGCTGAAACACTGTAACCTCTGGGAACCTGAAAGGGGAAAGGTCAATGTAGCCATAAGCCCCAGAGACATACCAATGCATCCAGCAGGCTGCTGGAGCAGGGATGATTTATAAGGCTTGTGGCCCAGCTGCTCCATACCCCACATGTGCATTTCAAGGCCCTCACAGAGGGAAAAGATCTGATATTAAGTAACAAGAACAGACCAGACCGAGGTCCAGCAAACTTCCTCATGCCTGTTGAAATCCAAGGCCTCAGGCTACCTGTTCCCCTCAGTAAACTGCAGTAGCTCCAGTACTTGGAAGAACGAGGTATGAAAGCCCAAATTTACCAATAGATTTATACCCAAAGATATAAATAGAAGCCTGGCAGGATTTACAGATTAGGCATCTAAATCACTGCATGCAGGAGAACGGGCTCCTCGGCTGCTAACCGCTCCAGAGCTCTCCGCCCCCCAGCACAGCCCTTTCAGGGCGCAGGAAGCCCCTGCCGTGCCGCACGCTGCCCGGGGCTATCCCTGAGCAATCCTCTGCCACGGCGACGGCAGCCCGGCTCCACAAGTCTCAACAGTGCAAACTGCCATGGCTGCAGCTCTCACAGAATGTAGGGCTGCCTGTTTCCCAGAATAGGAGCTGCCTCTACAGCCTCTCCTCTCCCTTCCCCCACTGCATCTTTACTTTTCATAGACTCAATACTGTTTCAAGGTACCCTCATCCTGCCACCGGTGGGTGGGTGAGTGGGGGAAAGGGGCCCTTTATAATTGTAGTGTTGCAATCTGCCAGCCCGGCCAGGCAGCCTGTTCCCGCCTGCACTGCATTAAATACCTTATAACTGATTACACCCCCATGGGGCATGATTAGCAGTCTTCAGAGAACAAAGTCTACTTTCATAAGAATAAGAACAGACACGTACTGCTAACCTACTACACAGCTGGGCAGGTGAGGAAACAGGGAAGAAAGGAGGGTGTGTGGGGGAAGAGTTAACTGTACTAACTCTATTCCTTCCGTTCCCTATCCTGGCTGAGTTGAGATTTCCACTGCCCTGAACCGTAGTACCCCTCAGACCTACCCCACAAGATTCAGGTAACAAAAGCTCACAAACTGCTGCCTGTGGAAGTCAGGCAAAGTCCTAACCTGGAGAGGCAGGACCTCAAGGCAAGCGGATTGAGCTTTGCTCTGGGTGACAGCAATTCCTTCACATCTGTTCCCAGGAAAAGGGAAGGGTGAATTACAACTTCAGTATCAAAAACAAGAAGGAGGGAAAGCTCAGAATACCACTACCTATCCCTGCCCCTCTCTAACCTCTGTATACATCTGAAAGGTCTACTTAAGTAACAGCAAAACATCTAATTCGATCTGGATGTAACAGCTTCATCTGGAGGTGATGATTTTTTTTTGTGGGAGAGAGGAGGTAGCAAAGAGGAAGAAAGCCCTCCCCATGTGAGATAGGTAATAGGGATCCCCAAACATACAGTCCATGTGCATTGCCGCAACAAAGAACCAGCTCAATGGAAACTCAGCCAATCTGACATGAAATGACCTACAGCTCATTAGCAAAGTGCTTTCCAAATCTCAAAATGCCCACACAAACAGCCACAAATATATCTGGTGCTATCTGGCCTCCACCTCAGCAGAGCTGAAAAAATCAGACTATACAGCCTTTCACCAAAAGCAGTAAGAAAAATGGTGGCAATTCCAAGACTAAAATAAGCATAGGATGAAACCTTCCAGCTACTCTCTCCAAACCTCCAACAGAAGAGCTGGAAAATTCCAGGAAAATGGTCTTATTTCAGACAGAAGCCCATGCTGAGAAGCTTCAACAAAATAGTAAGAAGTCTCCCTCCTAATTGTGTCCTTTTGGAAACAATCACCTGCTTTACCTAGAGCCCACTGCTTTACCCCTTGGCCCTGGGGATGCTCCTGGTACCATCTGGAAGCACTCATGTTCATCTGAGGCATCCAGAGGGGACACCCTGCTAACACATTCCACCGGGATTCTTACCCAACCCACACAAGAAAGGATTCATTAATGAGTAACCAACCCAGCCAAAAATGATCTACTTATATCTGCTTTACTCAGCCAGCACACAGGAGATCTCTGAACTGTACTGTCTAGTCCCATCTGTACAGCAAAACCTGCATATTCTCTTCATTACAGGAAGACTTGAAGGTACCAATTGACTTTAGACTCTGATGTACTTGCCATTGATATAAAGCATCAATACACTTATAGTTACATTAACAAACAGATTGTGCTTTCAGGGTTTGGATAAATGGGAGCTTTCACCATAAATACGAGTTAGTCATTAGAAGCTCCAGGAGGTAATTTAAATTATCACAGCCAGCACAAAAATAGTTTTAGTTTGGGAGTTGAAGTTTCAAAGCTGTAATAAATCCAAGTGGCACAGTAAAACTTCTTATAAAAGCTTAAAATTAGTTGTGAAGCCCCAAATGGCCTTGCATATAATTTGATTCTGCTACCGTGGGCTAGCAAAAGGGAAATCACTCTTCACACTGTAAAAAAAACACGGAAAAACTTGATCATCCTTCAGCTCCTTGGAGACAGAAGAGGTAGGCTTACATTTTGTGTCTATATATGTGTAAAATACATAGAAATAATAAATATATAAATAAAATGTTAAACCCACAGAACTACCAATGACTTGTTCAATCCCACACAGTGCTGGGCAGCTATCAATCAGGCTTCAGAGCTCCAACTGGAGCATTACAATCCAACGCTCTGCCCTGGCTGCTGGACCCTCACAGATACCCTGCACCCACCCCCATTCCCAGAGTAAATTGCCTTCCACTGCTGAGAAGCACTCCTGCTATTCCCATACCGGTATTCACCACCAGAGCAGGAGACCCTAATTTAGCCCCGCACGGGCCTTCTGCAAACTGCTAATCCCCACAGCACAGCTGCTTCTCACAGGGCCGGGCGTGAGCAAACCATCAACGATTTATGGCGCGTGGCAGAAGACTCCTGGCTCCCTGCGTGGGCGGGGTTTTGGGACAAGATCCTGCTTGGACTAATGTTTATATTGTGAGTTGTCAGTCAGGCAGTAAATCATCTGTGGAGCTGCACACTGATACAGCCCCATCCAGCTGGGGCCTTGATGACACTGAATTCTGTTATAGCTATTTCAGATACACCTGGGGACCTATGTGCAAAGGCATCATCTCATCATGGAAAAATGAATACACCTATAAGTAGAGTCTACCAAAATTGTGCAGCCCAGAAAGGGTGATTTGCTTCCGGGAATCAAAACCTGGTATGAGATGTTTGCCAAAAATTACTCTCCACGTTAGTCCTAGAAGAAATTGGATTGAGTGCCTACACAGACATCTAATAACAGAACGTATCTCTAGCAAAATGCAGTTACCTGAGAAAACCCTTCTGAGCAAAGTTTCCATTTCCCAGTATTCACATAACTCGTGTAGGCAATGCTTAAATTCTAAAAGGGAAATAAAGACATTTTGCATACTTTAGTGCAAAAGACACTTTCTGCTCAGAAAAATAAATGCACTTAAAGGCAGGATATAAGCTTGAAGTCCATTCTCAAGAAAGGTTACTTAAAACAACTTAATTTTAAGCATAAAAATCCTGTCATTTTCCACTTTTTTTCTTTTCCTCCATTTGAAAATGCTATACAATACACTGGGTACAAATCTCCCACAGATACAAGAGAAGGGAGAAGAGTTCTCAATAATGAAAAAACTAAAAATAAAATACTCAAGGGAAAAAAACCCAGAACAGTAGCATTAACTGCAATCACTATTCATTTAAGTGAGAGACACCAGATTTCAACTCATCTCCCTAGAATATTTTTAACCTTCCCGTTGGGCAGCAGCAGAGTGATCACTAATGAACATTAAAGCTGCAGAAAGAAATCTGATTTAGTAGACAGAGCAGCAAGGCATCTTTGAGAATTCCAGAGAGCTTGTGAAGGAAGACACATGCAGGTCTGAAACCAGTTACTCTGAGTAGCATATGCCAAAATAATGGTCAAAAACCTTACAGCCACAACAATTATCTAATTATTACCTTGGGAAAGTAACTTTTATTCTTTTGAAACAAATGCTATAGAGTAAAACTCGCCTAAGGCTTTTTATGAGCCTATGTGTAATTCCTCAATAGTTAGAGAGACTATCTCACCTGTCCCTTTTGATTTCAGAACCATTTGTGTATGAGCATTACATTAACGCCACCGGACAACTGAAGCTTTAAACACAAGAGTAAGAAAATGCAGTTGTGACTGCTACATTACCAAAACCAGCTTTATCACAGAGCTAAAATACAAGTACAGAATTCAACCAAAGACATAGAACTCACTGTGGGACTTCCACGTCTGAATTTGCTGACCCTTAAGAAATCAAAAATTTAAACCAGTTCTCTCCTGCCACCAGAAGCTGGTCAGATATTCTCTGCCTAAAAATTAGTCTAAGCCTTGCAGGAAAACTTACTTTCCATTTCACTTACTGACCCATTTCACTTTAACAGCAACACAAAACTTCTATTAAAGTCAGTAACTTTCTTCTCAGCTGTTAACCCTGCCACAAAAGGGTTAAGTTGTGCCCTAAAGCACATGTTGTTCCCAGAAAAGCCCACAGGGCCCAGACAGGGATCTTGAGGCTTACACATCCTGCTGTCTCTGAAAATACACATACAGACTCTTTCCTTCAGATCCCCTTGCATTTAGGCAAACATTACAAACACACAGCTTTTTATACAATTCTTCATGCCACTGCCACTTAGCTTTATTAGCCTATGCATCAAATGGAATTCATACCTACTTGCGCACTGATGATTCCTCTGATCCTCAACAGATTGTGTACTGTGCTCATGTCCAAACTTTCACAGATATTAGTACATTGAGGCTCATGCTACAACATACCAGAACTCACTTGAACAGCCTTAGAGCCCTGCCTTTCAGACACCTTACAGACTAAAGTCCACAGCAAGACTGCAACGTGGAGAGGCCAAACTCCATGCATTCCTTTCCCTCTTACAAGCAAAGGGAAGGAGCAGCAAGTGCTTTGCGTGACTACTCAGCATGAAAAGACAATAAGCTGCACATCTCCGCATTCATCAGCAAGACAGTCTTCCTCTATGAACCACACTATCTTTCCACAGACTCTGCTCTTCATCAGCTTAAATCCTCAACTACCAGGACTAATCAGAGCAGCTGCAGTGCTTTGTGGATTTGTTCCTTGGTTGGTGATTTGTTTGGGGTTTTTTTTACCCTAATGGAATTACCACAAAAAGCAAGGTCAGCAAGCAACCTAACATAGCACATAAGTGATTCAATACCTTGCCCCTGACACAGACCAATACATTCAGGTGGTTTAATAGCTGGAGCAAGAAGCCTCAATGGACAATTATGGAACACACTGCCCTTTATTCAAACTTTTACCTGTTAAGAGATTGGATTAAGTCTGAAAAATACACCCTCTGAAACAAGTTCTTTAACTAAAGCAAGTCTGAACATTTCCACTCCTAAGTGCTTGATCTTTTCTGAATCCCGCTCAGCTCTTAGCCTCAGCACTATTATGTGGTAGTGAATTTCCACAGATTAGGCATCATGTGAAAATACTTTAAAATTATTATTCAGTTTGATGCCTATCAGTTTCACTGAATTGCATTCACCTCAACTGAAGAATACATTCCACCTTCTTCACCCCTGCACAGCAGTCTTCCTCAGGCTTGGCACCCAGCATTGTTGAAAAGCAGAGGAAAACTGAGCCCACCCAAGTGATGCTCATACTGCATTCCAACCATTGCAAAGCTATTCTCACACTCCTACACGGTTTTCCACCCCATTTCCTTACTAAGAGCAGCTCCCAGAAGGACACTCCAGAGAGGTTGGCTCATGTCATTCCAACTATGAAACATCCTGCAGGCTGCTGCTTTTGGCTGAGCATAATTGGCATAAAACCATACATGAACATCCTGACAATGAAGAGAATGGTTTCTGAGAATGGAACAAACAATTAAGCAAAAAAAAGAAAACTGTCCTTGAAGTCAAAAAGATTCAGGCAAAGTTAGACATGAGCAAAACAAGCAAACAGCTCCTGGGAAGGCAAAAATAGTGAGGTCTCAGAATGTCTACTTGCCTTGAACAAGGCAGGGCCTGACTTGCACTCCATAGCAATTTCACCATGCTACAGAATACACAGGACAATGGATCACACAGGAATAGGCTTCATTTTGTAGTCACAGCTTGAAATATCCTTCTCATTTCTCCTCCACCAAGCTTTACTAAAGCATTCAACACCACAGTATCTAAGCATCTACACACTTATGGGTTCATCCTCAAATCCCTAGTAAGACCAGTGTTAATCATGTTTTCCAAGCAAAGAATGAAGAGTAAGAAACAGTAAGGATCTGAACAAAAAAAATCTGTGGCAGAAATTAAGTATCTTTCTGACCATAGCATCACTCTACCCCTCCAACCAGCTGTAAAGGTATTTCAACTCTAAAAAGTAACATTCTTCCTACTACAGTTACAGACTCAGCCAATCTAGATCTAAGGAAAAGCCCTCAGGTAGGGGAACTGGCAGGGAAACAAGATGGATGATTTCATGCCCTAAAGCACTCGTCCTGTTTGCATAGGTTACACAATTAGTTCCTTTGCAGTCCTGTGTAAAACGAATCTCAGAGAGGATCAAATTTACCCAGATACTAGTGATCTGAAATACACACAGCTGGCATGAATGCCAACGAGCACTCTCTCTCCAAAGCTCAGGGTGTCATACAAAATGTCATACAGAATGGAGGTATCTTCCCAACCAAAAGCCCCAGATCCTGATATGCCCAGTAAAAAGAGCAAGATGAATCAAAAAGATGTCAAGCCAGATCCTCGTTTATTAGTGGAGGAGTCCTGCCCTCAATCTGTATCACATGCAGGCAAGTCTGAGACCTCCACGTGTTGCATTTCTCCCACCAACACGCGAGGCAGAGCGTTCTGCTGTCACTCCGAGCTGGAGAAGCGAGGCCCACGGCAACAAATACCCAACACAATAAATTTGTCAGGACCTAACCTCTGGATCTGCTTCTTGGTCCTACACTGTAGATGTGATAGATGGAAATCTCAGAATCCACTTTTCAGTGGATTCTCAAAAAAACATGGCAGACATTTTAACAGGTTAGGGAGTCCACCTTCAGAAAAACCATCAGTCTCTAAGACTCACAAGCATGAAACCAACTACCAAAAAATACAGTTACATTTTACTCAAACTTGTTTACTTTGCTACTGCTCAAATAGCTTGGCTTTTTCACCTTTTTAAAAACACTTTATATGCCACACCAGCTGCCACAAGCCCTTTCTTCAAGCCAGCTCTGATACCATTCAGACCAACACACTGACCAAAAATCATTCGTCCCATCTGACTTGATTTGTTCTGCTCTGGGACAAGCAGGGAGACTTGCAAAAGACTACACCTTTTTCAAGGCTTTAGCCTATTTCCCTGACAAGCTACACCATGATTGTATTTAGAGTGGATGGCAGAGTTAAGAATTGAGGGTTTGTTGGCTGCAAAGCAAGTGACTTAGCAGTAGCCAACAAACAACTTGAAACAGAGTGGAAAAGCATGCAAGGTCATCTTCAGTTCAGAAAGCTGGTTTGCAGAGTGAAGAGGCAACAGGTCTTGGCAAGTAACTCATCCCCTCCTGACCCAATGTCTTGTTAATATTAGAGATGAAGATAACCATGGGCTGCACTTTGGAACTCCACTGGCCCTGCTGAAATGCATTCACAGGATTTCAAGAGCATTGAAGAAGTGCCTGGGAAGGAATTAAAAACTCCTCCTGATACCACAGCTAAGACTGGTTGCTTAGATGCTGATTTAACACCCAAAGCTAAATCACACTGTAGGCAAAGCACTGCTGAGATATGGGAGCTTTCTGCAGGGATCCACTAGGAATAGAAGAAGAGAGAAAGGAGGAGTTACAAAGGTGATCTGATAATGTACAAACAAAAAACCAGCTGCTGGGTACCAAACAACTGCTCCTCTAAACTGGATCTCAACAGTGAGTTCAGGTACACCTGCACCACCCATCACAGGAACAGTTAACATTCGTGTGGGAAAATAACGTGGGGGGACAAATAACAGAACAGAGGATCACCAAAACCACCTAACTTTGACATTGCCATTATTGCAAGAGCAGGATCAACAGAAAGGATTTAATTTGAATTATGGCTGGGCAGATCTCTTGTGAATTATACAGACAGCATGGCTACTTTGGCACTGACAGAGCACATTTAGGACTGCTTTCCCAGATGGCATGTCAAGAGCACTAACTTACATCTTTAACCGAACTTTTCTTTCCAGAAGTTCTTGCTGAATTTCTCGGGGTCACTCACATTTCACTGACACCTCATGCCTCTCAATTCTGGCAACACAGGCCTACTATGATGCAGAAAACACCACAGAGAGGGCCAGTGTCTCAAGTATGTGGTTCACATGTTCTCAAAAAATTCGAGTAGTGGTACAAAAAGAACATAGTCTGTCTCAGCATCAGCTCATTCCTGACTTTCTTACCTGCTGTCTGATGCTTCAGTAAGGATTCACTGCTTCATCTTATATAGGCCCTTTATCCCAGTTCCTTCTTCGAATCTGTAAAACAGAAATGCATAGCTCTGAAAAGCTTTCACTGGCACAGAACTATCTAAATGTGATGGATGACTCTTCTCAGTGGACAAGATCCACCTGGCATCTCTCAGATCTAGGTCATTCTCAGCCTTGCCAGATTTGTGTATCATTTGCACACCCCAACACCTACCAATGCAACCTCATGCACACCTAAAAATCTGTGTATTAGGACTCAATCTTTTACTCCACTCTATGCAGAGTGCTCAACCTCAGAGCCAGAAGCAGTACAGCATTTACTGTTCACCTGTTTTCCTTTAAAGTCTCCCTACGTTCCCAGAGGCTGCACATTAGCTCTATAAGGGGAAGCATCCCTTGCACTAGGGAGGATGTCCAAGCTGGCAGAGAATTTCCCATTAACCCCTGCAAAGTGTGACACCAGAGGAACCCAGATTCTTCCCTTCCCACCCTGCCTCTGCCAGTTACACTCCGGTTCTTTAACACACATGCTGGCCCAGACTTATTTGGCTTTGCAGTTCCCACTCCAGCAATGCTCCCTGCAGAGATACTGCTTCCTCACCCCCACACCACCTAACTCTCCATCACACCACCCAAATCTCCATCGCTCAGAAACGGCTACACTCTGCGTAAACCAGGTTCTGCCTGCCGATCCCGTGCCTGCGCTGCTCCCTGCCATAGGTCTTTTCCCAGGAGGGAGAGCTCCGTAACGCCCTGATGGCTGAGGCAGCGGCATCATCACCCTTCCCCACGGAGACCGTCCCTTCGCTGGGGCCGGGGCTGCGGCCGCGCCGCCCTCTCGCACCCGGCCCCCGGCCCGCCTGGCTGATCCCCCGCCCACGGCGCGACCCGCCCGAACCCGCTGTCCTCGGGGAACGCTACGATTCCTCGCCACACACGTGGACGGAAAGGCCCACCCCGCTCGCTGGGCGCCGCCCGAAGCCCGCAGAGGCCCGGGGGCGTAGGGGGCCCCGCCCGGGGCTTCGTCCCGGTCGCGTTCCCCGCTCCCCGCCCCCGGAGCCCCAGCCCGGCTCTGACCCCGTCGGGCTCGGCTCCACCAGGGGTCCCAGTGACTTTGCGGCCGGTTCGGTCCCGGTTCGGCACCGCCTCGGGCCCGCCCCAAACTTTGCCCCCGCCCGGCCCCGGCCCCGCGCTCTCGCCTCAGGCCGCCATTTTGCCGCGGGGCACGCCGGGTAATCCGGCGGAATCCCCACGTCGCGGCGCGGCTACGTCATCGGGGGCACGCGCGGGGGGGCGGGGCGGGGCGGGGCGGGAGCATGGCTGTCAGTGCGGGGAGCGGGACCGGGGAACGGGACACGGGACCGGGAACGGGACACGGGACCGGGAACGGGACACGGGACCGGGAACGGGACACGGGACACGGGACCGGGACCAGGGAGCGGGACACGGGACCGGGACCGGGACCGGGACACGGGAGCCGGGACCGGGACCGGGGAACGGGACACGGGACCGGGACACGGGAGCCGGGACCGGGACCGGGGAACGGGACACGGGACCGGGAACGGGACACGGGACCGGGAACGGGACACGGGACACGGGACCGGGACCAGGGAGCGGGACACGGGACCGGGACCGGGACCGGGACACGGGAGCCGGGACCGGGACCGGGACCGGGACCGGGACCGGGGAGCGGGATACGGGAACGGGACCGGGGAACGGGACACGGGAACGGGACCGGGAGCGGGACACGGGAGCCGGGACCGGGGAGCGGGATACGGGAACGGGACCGGGGAGCGGGACACGGGAGCCGGGAACGGGACACGGGAGCCGGGAACGGGGAATGGGACACGGGAGCCGGGAATGGGACCGGGACCGGGGAGCGGGACCCGGGAACGGGACCGGGGAGCGGGACCCGGGAACGGGACCGGGGAGCGGCACCGGGAGCCGGGAACGGGACCCGGGAACGGCCCGAGGGGCGGCGGCACCGGGACCGGGGAACGGGACCGGGAACGGCCCGAGGGGCGGCGGCACCGGGAGCCGCCGCTGTCAGTGCCGGGGGCTGGGACCCGCTCCCTCCCTTCCCTACGTGTCCCGTGTTCTGAGAAACGACCCCACAGCCGGGAACGCATCCCCGTGCAGTCACTAGGGAAATACAAACCCAACCGTGGGCCCAGATGGAGAGGGAGGGAGAAAGGTAGAGGAGTAAATGGAGAAACCCACCTGAAACCACCCAAGGACAACTGCTTCTTGAAGAGAGATGCTGAGGACAGCGTGTGCTAGGCAAAAGCTAGGCCAACACTGACACAATTTGTGAAAGTGCTTTGGTATTTGTAAAATCTTCCACTGTGTTCTAGTCTTGAGTCTTTGAAAAATCAGTACATTTTAATTTCTAACCAAATCACCCCATTTATTCAACTCTGAGCTCAGACAGGTACTTTTTCCATTGCTTCTCATGCCCAGTGCATAGACTTAGTCACCCACTGCTTCCATTTTCTGTTATCCTTTCTTTCACAAACATCTCATGAATTGATGATTCACACAGTAAATAATGGAGCCTAGTTCTGAGGAAATCTGCCCAGTTCAGAAAACTCTTGATAGAATTTACATGATGTTCTTGTAGTACAATATACTACCACATTTACAAAGCTTTCAGATTTACATTCAGGCTGTGCCAGGCTCACGGTACTGCAAACTCTGCCCAAATGGTCCCCTCTCTTACACAATAAAAGACAGGTGCTCAGCAGGACCCTGCTTCCGTGACCTTGGGTCCATTGTGCAGAAACGTCTGCCGAGCGCCCAGCAAGTGCCGTCTGCACCACAGCACGCGTCAGCCTGGGATATTTCAAGAAAGCCTTCGGTACTTGTGCCCCCATAAATTCTCCAAATCCTCCCTGTGCCGGAGTCAGATAACAAGCAGAAGGACAATGGCTCCAAGAATCCAGGCTGCCCATCTGCTCTGCACTTCCAGATTCTTGCTTCCACAGCACCAGCTGATGAAATTTTCATAGCTGATGAGGTTTCTCATTTCCACTGGGCCTTGCTGCCTTGGAGCCTCCACAGCTGTGGTCTGTTCAGGTTTCCGTGGGTGAGCACTGATGGCAGCAATGATTAGAGTACTTTGCTTTCTTTTAGTGACTTGTCAGAGTAGGATCTTCAGGCTTTTTCAAAGTCTAGGTGAACTAAGTCCTGCAGGAAGGAGAGAGGCTGATTTTCAGATGGTCTTGTCAATTACTGCTTCCATTAAACTCAACTCTTCTCAAAATCAGATCTCAAGGTCAGACTGCCAAAGGGAGACAGGAACTCGGGCTGGCTGAGTCACCTCCTCCAAGCACCAAAAAACAATCTTCCCTCACATCCCAAAGGCATTGATTCCCAATCCCTCTTCCTCTCTACTTGCATCTGCCCTTCCTTTCCCCATGTCCGGTATGCTTGTGAGCTGGACTCACCATTGCCCTGAGCCCAGAGATGTGACATGATGCAGAAGCGTGACGTTAGGTTACATTATATTCATTTATATAACACCATCAATACCAAAGTGCAGCTCCCTGCTAGAGCCAGTTGCTCACTAAAGCCTCTGAAGTTCAATTAACAAGCACCAGGTAATCTAACACTTGATTCCCAATAATCCTTTTATTTTAAGGGGCCTCTGGCGGATGTAAAGCCCTCAGCAAACAGTCCTGGAAGTACATTTGAGATTCTCTCAAATACCAGCTGAATTTATGACCCTTAGTGAAGAGCAGGGAGGAATCTCTTCAAAATACTTTCCAGCTGGCAGCACTTTATATAGACCCTTGTAACTGAATAAAAGGAACCCCTGGAGGGGCAGGTGCCACCCTGTGGAGGGACAAATCCCTCTGAAGTGCCTATGGTCGTGGCTAGTGAAAAAGGAGATGCCAGAAATAATGTCTCCCCACCAGAAGAAGGCAGTGCAGGCTTGGTCCTCTCAAGCTTTCCATCAAACCTGGTCAAGCAGGGAAGATGGTGGGTGCTGGACAACCACCCTTGGTGGCTGACTTGGAGGCTGTCACCTGCCTGAGAGTTGCAGTGGTGAAGGGACTCCTATGAAACCCTTGCCCCCTTGGCTACTTCTCTAACTCCAGTAGCCCAGAGGATTCCCCAGCAGAGATCAGATGGAAAACCCTCAGAGGCAAAAGATGTTTTATGGATGGGCTGAGCCCACCAAAACCAGAAGACCTGAGACTTAGTTTGAGTAAAGTTTTTGCTCTGGGATATGCCAATACAAGAGGAACTCAGCACCCAAAACTAACAGCATTTCAGGAACAATAAGATCAGTGAAATACTGCCAGCCTGTGACAGTCAAACAAGTCTGTGGATGTCGAATTGGACAGCCAAACACATTCTGCCAGTATGCCTGGAGCATACACCTACCAGACAAATACAGCCAACCCGCCAATAAAACAGTTGCTAAAAACATACCCACGTGTATAGTTCAGTCCATCCCACCACACAAGAGCGAGGGCTGGGACTCAATTTTGAGTTTAATAGAGATTCAACACTCAAAAAAACACTGGAGTCTTTTCACAAGCAAACACATTCCCTAGCATCAGTGGCTGAAGAACAAAACAGTGCCGACCCACCCCAACCCAAAATGCTGTTTGTCTTACGGGACTGCCCTAAGGCACCCATCGTGGTTGGGATGTAGTTGCACTGGGCACTGCACAGAAAGACAAGCAGACACGAATACCCTGCCCTTGAGGCTTGGATCTCTGAATCTCTTGAATCTCTCTCAAAGCACCTCTGGCAATATGAAACAGAAAATAAAGGCAGAACTGGGAACAATGACAAAAGTCCACCCTTGCAGCACCCCGGTTCTTTGCACAGCTTGGTGGTTTCATGCTGTCACAGGGTTTGAGCAGAGCACGACACACAGCTCATGCTGGTATTTCAGAGATATATAAGGGCACTTTCCCCAACCTGTATGCATGAAGAATATGCTGCACATCAGCTCTTGCCCATTACAATAGATGCCTATGCAAGTCTTCTATACATTTATAAATGTGTGTATAAAAATGGAATAAAATAAATATATCTCAGTGACCCCTACTGGCCATTTCTAACTAGCCACAAAATTGTGCAGCAACAGGGAGCTCTTGCCTCTTGCTGAGGTGCAGTGTTTCGATGTGAGGCACAGAGTCTGGCAGTGGTGTATTTGTGCTCTTTGCACTCACTTTGTGCTGGCTGCATCACTCCTGGGGGCAGGCAGCTGAAATCGGGATTTTCTGACCTCAAGTATTTGTTTGTGGCATCCCACTCATTTCTCTGCTCACCGCCAGCTCCATGCCACGATCCCAGCTCTTGCACTGAGCCCTGTACAGGTGCCTCCAACTCTTACTCTGCACAGTTGCAGGGCTCTGCAAGGGACCAGGTGTTGGGCTGTGACCTTATACAGGGTATTTTTCCAGAAAAATTAAGTTCCCAGCTAGGACCCACACAACAGATACCACTGCTCCTCGAGATCAGCTCCCTATAGAAGGAGCTGCCCCCAGCCCTGTAGTTTCTCCTCCTGGCAGCCTCACATTAGCCCCACCAAATCTCTCTGTAAATTCTTCACCTCACTGGGTGCTAAATCCAGCATGAGTGCTGCTGTGCAGCAGAGGCTGAAGGGCCCTCCTGGGCCAGTGATTTACCTTGGTGAAGGATGGGAGAGAACGTGCCTGACAGGAAGGATGGCTGCTCCAATGCAAGGCAAAACCCCACGGGAAGCAAAGGCTGGAGTCACTGTGTCAGCCTCAGACCAAGACTCAAGGGGCTCTGCCTCCCTTCCCCTTCGTCAAAACTTGTTTAGCTTGTCATGCTAATAAAGTGTTTGAAATGAGCTGAGTTAAAAGTATGTGGAGAGGAAGGGGGAGGATGTCTCACTGGAGCATACAGGGAGGTGGCAGAGGGTTAGGGGTAACCCCAGCTCTCCTTGGTGTTTGTAGGCAGAAAGGACTTCATTTTGGGCAGAGTTCTTGCTGCATACGAGGGGAGGACACCACACATGGGGGTGCAGGGCTTGGCAATTCACCACAGGACACCAGTGGGGAGAGAGCTGCTGATCCCCCAAGCCTCCAAGGCAGAGCAGGGACTCGTGGGTTCCATCATGTAGACACACATGGCTGTGTGCTGTCTCTCAAGGAACCCTTCTGTATGCCTAGCATGTGCCTCCAACTCACAGACCTTTTTTTTTCATTAATCTGCAGCACTGCTCTCCCTGTGGAACTCTTGTTGTTTATAGGGACGGGTCCAGGCAGGCCAGGGAGGAATTACCTTTCCCTAGGACACGCTTGGTGCTTGGCTGAGCACACTGCTTCTCTGCTTCACGGGAGCTGCTGAAGGCCAAGGAGACAGTGAGTCTACAATTAGCCTCCCTCCCAACACTTGTCCACATCCCCCAGGGCTGCTGATTATGGACTCCTCTGCAGCCAGGGTTCAAGTCTTTCTAAGCACAGGCCATAGTATCATGAAATGACCTTGACATTCTCTGCAACAGACTCTCCTGCCAGGTTTCACTGCAAACACCGATATGTGCCATCCTCTGTAAACACCCAGGAGCAAGCTCAGAGGCAAGCACTGAGAAAGCACAAAAGGTTTGCTTCAAGAGTCTCCCATTAAATGCTTGTGTGCTCCTGGTGAGATTAAGTGGTTTCGTTGCTAGAGCTGCCAGCTGGAAAGGCTAAGGGAGACCACGTAGCTGGAGATGGGCTTCAAGGCACCCAGGGATGTGTGCCAGCAAAGGAAAGCCTGGCAGACATCTTCTTCCCACTCCAGTCCTTCCAGAACTCCTCCGGCAGCAGGAGGCAGGTGGGGGGAACAGATACACCCCCTGAATCAGTTCCCTTGGGAGAGCCCTGACACTAGCTGTTGTTCATGCACACAGAGGGAAGCCAGAAATCACAGGGCAAAACAAGATCCTACACCTTCTCATGAACTCATGTGGGTTTTTTGAAGGGGGTTTACTCAGCCTTTTGAGCTGCGGGGACACAGGTAAAACCTCTTTTCTCTAACTGCCCTCCATATATACCTCAATCTCTTTTCCCCCCTCTTCAAGTCTAGATCTTTTTCCTCCTGTATTTAATCTTTCTTTTTAAATTCTTTTTCCCCTGGTACCTTTGTCTTGGATTGAAGTACTGAGGGTGGATTTGAAGAATCTGTATCTCAAAATAACGTGTGACAAGCTTACTTTTGCTGTTCCTCACAGTAGGAGTTGAACTCAGGTCCATCACTATGACACATGCATTCTCCCACAGAGGATCTGTTTTAGTGGAGCAGTCCAGCAGGCAGTCAGATTTTAGCTAGTCCCAAGAGAGCAGCTCCTGGAGGCCAGTGGAAAGTGCAGCCCACCCCTCAGGAAGCAGCAGCCCTGGTGATGAGGAGCTTCCTGCATCTGGCTCTGAGAGGAGGACAAGCAAGCTGATGGTCAGAAGCTTGGATGGAGGCTGACAGGGCTTTGAACAGCTGGGAATCACCTCTCCAGGACATCTCACAGGCACCACCAGGGCATCCACACAGTTCATCCCTCCTTGGCCTTGCTAATGGTAAATGTGTACAGTGGGTATGCACGGATGGTGCCTATCCATGCCCAGCATCCTTTGGTTCCAGGGCTGGGTCTGCATGGCTCAGAAAAAAGTTACAAACATTCCCTGCACAAAATTACTGCAGAATCTGCCCTTGTGGAAAGCTGCTCCTTATACCATCACCTAGAACTCATCTTCAATGCCCTGGAGGGAGAGGGTTTATAGCTCATTCCTATTTATTCTCATTGTCTATATAAATGTCTAGTCAGGTTTTTTTAATGAATGCCTTTTCTTGTTACCCAGTGGCAATGAGTTCACTGGATCATCAGTGTTTAGGATGAAAATAATCCTCCCTGTCATTCATTTAGATTGCACTTTTTTCTCATTTTGCCTTATATCCTGTCAAGTTGCAAAAGAAGCAAATAAAAGAAGCTCATGCCAAGTCTAGACAGTGTTCCCAGATACTCTGGGGTCACAGGGGCTGTGACATTGGACTAGGGCAGCATTCCTGGAGGCTTTGAGCAAATACAAAGTACATCTTGGGGTAGCCCAGGATGGCTGCTCTTGGCACAGTACTGAACATAGGAAGGTGAATCCAAGGGCAGCTCCCATTCCCTGAGGTAACCCTTGCAAAGCCACCAGGCTAGGGGAATTAGGTACTTCCCAGTGGCATTTCTGGTGGTCTCAGCCAGAGACCTAGGAAGATTTGAAGAGTTTTTGGAGGCTTAATTGCACTTTTGCAACCAGAGAGCAAAACTTGGGGCAGGGTAACACCATATAGTCACCAAGACCACAGCTTGTCCTTTTCTTCATCATTCCCCAGATATACCATCAATTCCACTGAGTGCATGCATTGCTGTCTGCCAGCCTGGCCATGCTCCACAGTGTGGCAGAGCATTGTGATGGTGCAAATTGCAAGAAAAAAAGCCAGGAGGTTTTCTACCTCCAACTCCCACCCCCTCCCTGCTTCTCTTTTGCCTGCCCCCTCCACTTCCCTGCTGAAGGCACAAACACCTACTGCCCATGGAAGCTATTTCTAAGCAATCCCGGGCATCTGGGGAATGAGGCTCTGAACAAATATCAGGCTTGTGTGTGTAGAGTGCACACACATGCACACACACACACACACACACACAACACACACGCAGCCACGGTGCTGCTGCAAAGTCAAATATAGATCTTGTGGAAGGGGAACAATGGCTGGGGTTGGGTTACATGGCTGTAGGGCCAGTGATCTGCTGTTTGTTGTGGGCTGGGGTGGAATTGGAAAAGCAAGGGGGGTGGGATGGGGGAGAACATTTGTTTTAACCTAGAGACCCCGGGCTGGTGCTGTTTGTAAGGCAGAGAGGGTGTCCCGAAGCAAGAGCTGAAGAGGATGATGATTTGAGTTGGCAGCTCAGAGGTGTTTGCAGTCTTTCTCCAGCTTCTTTGTGCTACTTTTCTGCCTTTCTTGAGGAATTAGAGTGAGCAGGAGGGGTGAATTTCTCTGGGCTTCTGCACAGGGAAGAGTTACTGCTCTGGAGAAGGCTTCTTCGTGAAGGAGGAGAAGCAACATTATCTGTTTTCTCAGCCCTGCGTCTGCTTCTTATCCCTGATGTCTGGCTGCTTCCAAGGTGCAGGTTCCAGACTCCGGAAGAAAGGGAAGCAGCTTCAGCTGGTTTTGACAGGTAATTCCTCCCTCTGTCTGTGCGTGGTGAGGGTGTGTTGGGATGATGGTGGGGGAGGGAATCCTCATCTGGCATGCATTGGAGGGAAAACCATGACAAGAGGTTGCTCCAGTTCCCACTCTGTTCCTGCTTTGTGGGATTTCCTTCACTGCAGGGAAAGGCTGTGGAGGGACTCTTATGGCTAGGAAAAAATCCTTCCTAATTCTGACCTAGCAGCTGTTCCATCTGAGACGCCTCTAGGGATGGCATGGCAGGGATCAGAACCTAGTAGAGCAGGGTCTAAACCAAGCACAGGAATCCACTCAATGCCCATTTCTTGGGTCTGCAAATAGAGCTCCTCTGATTAAATAGTACTGGGCAGTCCACGGACTGACAGAGCAAGCCTGAGACACAGGATTGTGCCTGGGCATGGGACAGAAGTCCTTCAGCGTAGAGGAAGGAGTGCACCCAAGGTCCACATTGCATGGGTCCCTTCTCCCTTCTCCCTTCTCCCTACCCCGTTTGCTCCCATCCATCCCTGCCTGCTTCTCTCTGTGATACTCACATGCAAAGCCAGACCTCAAACCACAAAACACATTTCCTCAGATATCCCACCTTCTGAAATCCCACCCCGGATTTTGTTCTTCATCCCTCTTCCTCAGAGCTCAGATCTTCACCAACCAACTTTACCTCCTCATCCTGGACAGCCCTCACTTGTTGGCACAGCTCTCACCTCCAAGAGAAGCAGCACAGGCAGAGCCACATGTCCCATTCTGCTGGCTGCAACCTATCCCCATCTCCCTCTCTCACAGTGCTCGTGGATGCAGATACTTAGAGATATCAGCATATGTAGGGGTCCCTCTGCAGGCCCCCTCCTATCTGCCCATTCAAATGCACACACAGAACCCAGAGGGTTTTCTCAGGCACGTTTAACCAAGGGAGGTTCAAGAGCCCCCGGGCATGGCTGTGCAATGACATTGCAGAGCAGTGTGGTCAGGACCAGGGCAGATCCCAGCAGAGGAATGCAGGAGCAGATGAGGATGCTGCAGGAGGTGGTGTTCTATCTGACACAGTCAGAGAAGGTGGTGGGATTTCAGGGAGGAAGTAAGGGTGAGGCTGAGCAGCCTACACTCAGTGCTGGAGGTGTCGCCAGTAAACCCTTGGCCTCCAACCATAGCTGGCAAGAAGTGCAAGGCAGGGTGTTTCGGGTGTCAGAGAAGAAATGTGGATCATTCAGGTCCTAGAGCTGTAGTGATGCAAGGAGAAGCTGTGTGGTTTTAAACCAAGTACACGAAGGTGTGCTTTGCCCTCAGCCTTCCCACTCCTTTTTGCTGTTAACTCCAGTTAGGTTAGGAAGCAGGACTCAAAAGCAGGCTGAGATGGCTGTGAGGGATCGGGAGATGAGAATGGCTGTAGAATCACAAGAAACATCTCAGGATAGAGCTGGTGCATTTGTCTCATAAATATCCAAAGAGCTGATGGAGCAACCCAAGCAGGATATTTGGGACTTCTCTGTCCTTCTGTCTATGGGGTGATAGAGACAGGAGGAGGAGGAGGGCAAGGAAAGGAATGGGTCTGCTGGCTGACAGGAGGCAGCTCCTGCAGAGGCAGGCGGGGTGGTAGGCCCCCATTTTACTGCTCAGTCATGTTGTGTTGTCCAGCTATGCCAAGAATGAGCAAGCAGGGGTCTCTGCTCAGAGCTGGCAGAGACCTCAGCTTTGATGGGGTTGCTGGCTGGGCTGTTACTGGGTCCTGGGGCCTGCAGAGCCACCCATGGCTGCCACAGGGTGCTGACAGGGCTGTCAGGAACTGCAGAGGGCTGGGGGGGCTGGAGAAGGTAGCAGGGATGGGTTGGACTTTGTCTAATGAGATGAGATGGAGTGTGAAAGCATCCATTAAGTTCCTGTAGGACATAGCTATTCTTCCTTCTTTGTGAAAAACAGCAAAGCTTGTGGCATTCAGAGGTAGAAAAGAGCTGACTGATGTGAACTTGTAATCTAATTAACGATTTCTAGGACCTTTGAAGGTGACTGATACGATCTTGTCAAGCAGCAGAAAGGCCATGCAAGGTGAGGAGGAGAGCAGGCAGCTGTTTCTTCTGATGTGACAACCCAGACCCTCTCCCACAGTTGCTTTATTGTTCCTTATTGTCCACTGAAGTGCTGATGTCCACATCTCGTGAGTGGCAGCGAGAGAACTGCTGGGGACCACAGCTTCTCTGGATGGCTTCTGTTTTCTGGGATGACTACTACAATTTGAACCTTTATTTTCAGGATGGGGCTTCTTAACCCTACAGTTTGTCAGTGGAGGTGTTTTAGTGGACCCCGGGGGCATCAGGGAGGGGCTGCAGGAGGTGTTTTTGCTTACTAGTATTATTTCCGATAACCTGAGCAAAGCAAAGGCTCGGACCATCGCACACCTATTTCTGGGAGGGGCGCAGGGCCGAGGGCTCCGTGCCCCGCGGGACCGCGCCCCTGCCCAAGGCAGGGCGGCGAGCGCTGCAGCCCCCGACCGCGGGCGGGGAGCCCCAGCAGGGGTACGGCCAGCCCGGGACACCCCTCCGTGCTCGGTGCTGGGGCCCGGTGAGCCCCCGGGGCGGGAGGGGGGGGTCGGGCGGGGCCGTGCCGGGAGCAGGGCAGGGGTGAGCGGGCAGGGCGGGCCGGGCCGGGGGCTGCCTGCGGTTTGGGGCGGCGGGAGGCGGGATGTCCCGGGGAGGGAGCGGGGATGTGCAGGCACACGCAGCCGCTGGCAGGCGGCCGGGGCTGCACGGCGGCGGCGGCGGCGGCGGCGGCGGCGGCGGCGGGCGGAGCGGCACACGCGGCGGGCGGGCGGGCGGCAGCTCCTCCGCAGCCCCGCGCCTCGCCAGCCCCGCCGCCGCCGCACCGGGCATGGCCGGGCCCCGCCGCCGCGCCCCGCGATAGCCCCACGAGCCGCCGCGTCGCCGAGGTGAGCAAGGGCCGGGGCACAGCCAGCGGGGCCGCTCTCAGCCCCCAGACCCGCCGGCCTCCCTCTCCCCGCCGCCGCCGCCCCGGCCGCAGGGGCACCGGCGGGGCTCCGCGGAGGGTCCCCTCCGGGGACGGCCGTGGGGCGGGGCGGGGTGCGGGGGAAGGCGAGCACCCCCGTGGCCGTGCCCCTTCGGGGGGCACTGGGGCTTGCGGTGGTCCCAGAGCCCCGCGGGGAGGGGGGCGGGGGACAAGCGCGGCGAGCCGCAGCGGCGCGGCATCCCCCGGGACTCCAGCCCTGCCCGGGACCCCAGCCCTGCCCCGGGATCCCAGCCCTGCCCCGGGATCCCAGCCCTGTCCCGGGATCCCAGCCCTGACCCGAACCCCAGCCCTGTCCCGGGATCCCAGCCCTGCCCCGGCACCCCAGTCCTGTCCCGAACCCCAGCCCTGTCCCGAACCCCAGCCCTGTCCCGGGACCCCAGCCCTGTCCCGGGATCCCAGCCCTGCCCCTGGACCCCAGCCCTGTCCCGGGATCCCAGCCCTGCCCGGGACCGCAGCCCGGAGGGGTCCCGGTAGCCTTCAGGCTAGGGGCAGCGCCTGAGACCCCACGTCCTGGGGATATCCGTGGTAGTCCCCAAGCGCACAGAGGTCCCGAATACCCTGGAGAAGGAGGTTAATAGACTCGGGAGGCGTCCTCGCCGCACCTGGAGGTCTGGTAGCCCCCAGCCCGGCCAGGCAGAGGCGGATGAGTGGGACGGAGGGAGCTCCCTCGCCCGTGTCCTTGTGATCCAAAGCCAGGCCTGCCCAGGTGGGAGCTGCTCTCATCTCTCCTGGGCACCAGCTGCCTCCCAGGATGCCGGGGTCCGGGGCGACCCCGGGGGTTCTGCTGGGAGCAGCACCCGCAGGGTGGCTCCATCAGGAGGTCTGAGAGGCTGTGCTCGAGTGGGGAGCTGTGGGGGAAAAACAGCCTTTGCAATGGCATGTGATCAGAGCTTATGCGTCTCACAGCCCTGAAGGAACATGATACTCACTCTCCACCCCTAAATTATTTTATAAGTTTCATAGCAATTGCTTCGCCCTCCCCTGAAATGCAGCAGCTGTTTGCCACTGCCCAGTGTTTAGGGGCAGGAGGTGAAGGAGGGTCCTGCAAGCATGGTGTCAAAGGGACTGTGGGGAGGGAGGATGCAGCAATCCATGGTGGGATTTGGCTGGGGCAGTGATAGTAACCTCCTGTAGCCCCTCTGAAAATGCTGCATCCTTCATTGGTGGTGGTTTGTTTGCTGGAGAGGTGCTTCAAGCAACATCATTGCTTTTATGGGCTATTTGGTGTGGTCCAGGCAGGTCAAGCTCTCAGCAGGGACCTCAAAACCTCTTCCTGCAATGCATTTGTACGTGTAGGTGGGTGAAAAGTCTTAATGTCCCCATCTTAGAAGTCTCTCACACAACTATGGACCAAACATAACCTTCCAGAGCTAAAGAGTCGAGCTAAAGAGTCAAGCTGAAAGTGGAATGGCCCCTGTTCATCACACCCACGCAGCTGGATAGAGTCTGCTCCATACCTTCACCATTCTCCTAACAGAACTATTTAACCCCTCCCATCTCATTACAGTAATATATTTATGATATCACCCTCGAATTTCCTGCCCTTAACAACCCCAGAAGGCTGGGAGGGAATGAAGCATTTTTGGAAAGTATTTAATGCTACTTCAAGAGGGCAGGAGGCAGTTGGAAAATAGATGGGTGCAGGAACCTTGGGCTGACAGGGCTCTCTGCAGGACAGCTGAGGAAAAGGACTGCACCTAGTGAGAGGTGTGTGTTCACATTTCCTGCCTGGGGCTGCAGCCCAGCTCTAGTGCCTGTTGCTACACTCTCTTGCTCGGACAGTGAAAGAGGACTGCCTGCTTCCTCCCCTGGATCTGCTGGTCTCTCTGCTCTCCTGCAGGGTTTGAAAAGCAGCCTGGGCACTGTGAAGAACACTCAGCCCATCTATTGATTCATATGTGCACAGGAGGACCTTATTTAGCAGGAAGCTGAAGCCTCCTGGATCTAGGGAGGAAAGATGAAAGTCCCCTCAGCTGGGTTGGTATTTCTGGAGGTTTCTGATCTCTTGACCCAGGACCGGTGCTACAAGATGTGGTGTAACAGCCTGAGTTATTACACACTCAGGATTGAGTGTGCACATTAGGTTCTCCTGTACACACGTTTTCAAAAGCTTTTTAATTCTTAGTGCCCCAATTCTGACTTAGAGGAGGGAATCTGGGTGGACAGAGTGGAATGTGGTGACAAGTCTATATAAAACTGCACGTTTCAACTCAAAATTCCCAGGCAGTAGAAAGCAAGGGCTATGTGAAATGAAGCTGTGGTGTCAGCCAAGGGATTTTGCAGAGCTTGCTCTTTTTTTATCTTTGTAGGTGTTCATCTCGGTGGGGCCACACTGACCATGCTCAGGAGCTTCTGTCTCCAGCTCATGTCCTTGATTTGGATCCTCTTGGCCCATCACCAGGTTGTGCAAGGTGAGTCTCCGTAGACATGGGTCCTTCTCTTTCATATCCATCTTTCCAAACCTGTCCTTGGAATTGCTAAGTCTCTTCAGTTTTCCATGGAAAATAGAGATGGTATGGCCTGGAAAAGCAAAAAATGCTGCCCTCTCATTAATCACCTGGGGTGTGACACTGGAGGCACCTTAGAAACTCTTGCTCACAGGGGTGGCAGTGCCTGAGCAGACTGGCAGAGACATCCCTGGTGCTCTGTCTCTCTCAATTACGGTGAATGGATTCCAAACCAATGAGCTTGTTCAGGTGAACAGCTAACCCTGGATCCAGTGAGACAAAATCCTTTCTCAAAATTAGTTTGCTCTATCCCTGTTCTAGATAAGCAGTGATTTCCCAAAGCCATGTGCCAGGAGAGATGGTTACAAATAGGAAAAGAGGTGATACCCAGGCTTGGGGCTGAGCAGTCCCAGGATGCTGCTCCAGCTCTGTAGTGACTTGTTTTAGGAAGCTCTTACCCTGTGCAGTGGGACCTGCTGCCTCACTGCAGCAAAACTGTGTGCACAGGGAATTTCTTCCTCTGCTCATTTTCCCAGGCAGCACAAAATGCTGCTTGGGAAAGCCTGAGCACGTCTCTAGGCATGGAAGCTTTAATCTGCTTCAGTCCAGGATGGAGTGGCTCAGGTAAGGACATTCACCTCCTGGTCCTGGCCTGGAATTGCACAAGACTTCTGGAGAAAGCCCCTGCTTCTTGGCATTTGCTCCAGTTCTACTGCTCGTGGAGCCAGGGTGAACCAGCTCCCCTGTGGAGCTAAAATGCAAGCAAGCGATGGGGAAGAGGGGAAGGTGGAGATGAAAGGGAACACCTGTCACAAAGGAGAGGATGAGAAGTGGCACAGAGAGGCCATGGCTCAGTTACAGCTTCTGTGGCTTTTAAATAAATAACCAGAACTGGATACCTGGCCCCATGTGATGCCAAGTCCAGCTTCCCTGTGCTGGAAGGGGCGTGCTGGCAACTAGGTCTGGGAAGAGGGCAGGAGCCCCTGTGAGACTGCTCTGTGCCAATAGCTGTGCTTGGGGACATCCCAGGAGGTAAAGAAGAACCATTCTTTCCATTTCTATCCTTGGTCCAGTCATGCCCTTACAGTACTTGGCCCTGAGCTTTCCCACCATACTTGCTGCAAGACTGGGACCTTGGTGGGTCAGTCTCTGTTACACAGTTTGTCTTAATGCATGGACAACCCCAGCTCTTGCCCAGAAGGGCCCAAAACCTAAGGGAAGCAGCAGAGAAAAGGTGGGGAAGATGACCAGAGAGTGGGCAGTTTTGAAGCAGAGCCCCATTTCTTAATAAAGACAGTGTTACTGCTGGTTGGGTTACTGTGGAATCTTCATTTATTGTGGAGCATCCAGCAAGTGAAAGGAAGGTCCCCTGCCTTCTGGGGACAGGTAGGCTGAGCACTTAAGGAAACACCCAGGGCCACAGGCAGGATCTGGAATCATCTACAGTATCTACTTAATCTAAGTGCACATGTCTCTTGTCTTGTAGGGGATGACTGCAGTGAGCGCTGCAATCTCGCCCATGGCTGCTGTGACCAGGATGGGAAGTGCAGGTATGGCTTGTCTTTGGCTCTCTGCTGCTCCTCACTGTAACTGCTTTCCCTCTCTATATAATTATATAATATATACTATTTTATATAATATATATAAAATTTATATATTGTATATTTATATTATATATATATGTAAATATATATTTAACAATTTTCCCCACTCCTCATCTCTTTGGAACATCATACAGTGACAACAGCCAGCCCAGGTTTGAAAGTGCAATTGTGGGCCAGCCGAAAAAACTGCAGTCACCACACATTGTGCTGAAATGAGCCCCAGCCATGAAAATGAATCCCCTTCCTTACTCTAGAAACTATGTTGTTTTCGTCAGGTTTCATTTTCTGCTGGTTCAAGTATAGCTTTTGTTGTGGCTTGGTGCCACCTCGTCTCAGCTCTCATCTTGTTATCACTTGCTTTCTGCCTTGGAGCTGGCAGGTCTGAGGGATGCCTGCCACTGGAGCAGTGCAGCTTGGCTTCACTTAGTCATTGCCACTGCCCTGCTCTTCTGGGCCAGAATGCTTGTTGTGTGCTGAAGGTTTTCCCATTGTACTGCCCTTGTGAGCTGGCTGATGAGTCTATTCTGTGCACCAGGCGTAGCAAGCAAGGTTTCACAGCTGGATTACAGTGCACCCCAGACAAAAAATGACACACATTGTAATGCAGAGAGGAGCAGTGAAACACGCAGACCTCAGCAGCCTCTTGCCCCTTTCCCTCAGGAAGCTCAGGGTTAGGGGTGGGCTTTTCTCTGCCTGTCAGAGTGGCTGCCTGCTGTGGGAGGCACAGGAATTGCTGAGCTAATGCAGTGGTGTATACAGGGCGCTGGTTGGAGGAGAGCAGAGGGACGTGGGCAGTGAAAGTGAAGCTGCTGAGCTCTATGCTGGCCATTCACCCTCCCTGGCTGCAGAGGGTGTCTGCTCCTGCTCTGTCTGCTTCCACCCTTGGACAGATGAGATGCCAGTGCTTGCCTCCGGACGAGGGAGCTAGGGGGTCCATGGGGCCTTTGGGAGGGTTTCTGAGCACTGCTGTGTCTGTGGGAGCACTGCACAGCACACAGGCAGCTTTTCTGAAGCCCCTGCTTGGGTTTGATGATGCTGCTATGCCCTGTCCTGCTGCAGGTGTGATCCAGGCTGGGAGGGGGAGTACTGCGAGGAGTGCGTGCGGATGCCGGGCTGTCTTCACGGCACCTGCCACCAGCCTTGGCAGTGCATCTGTCACCCCGGCTGGGCTGGCAAGTTCTGTGACAAAGGTGAGTCGTGGGCTGCACATCCCTGCCTTTGGTGCTGAGGGCAGAAGCCCAGCACACCCTCAAGGATGTGTCACCCAGCATAGCCAGTGTAGCCAGAAGCCACCTATGGTGGCACCATTTTGGCTGCCTGGGAGATGGGATGTTGCCTGGCTGCCACAGCTGGGACCATCCCCTTCCTGCAAAAGAGGTCAGACTGCTGACACTTGTTCCCTGGCTGCATGGCAAGAGCTGGTGTGATGCTGGCCAGCCTCAGGAAATGGAGCAGATTAACTCGTTGCATTTCCCATGCTGCATCAGGACTCCAGGCAGCATGCCCTGCTTTCCCCAAGGCTTCCTGCCTTCAGCAGGAGGCTGGGGGACTCCCCTTCTCCAGCCCCAGAGACTCGTCTGTACCAGGGGCTGTCCCCTGGTCATACAGTTGGCATGCACTGCATCTTCAGAACCACACAGGCACTGCACTTCTGTTGCTGCAGGTGCCTATGGGAGGGGAGAAGAGAGAAGCTCCTGCCATTTCTCTATCCCCAGGGGGTTTGGTGGGTTTTGTTTGCACTGAGTTGGCCACATCAACCCTCTTTTCTCCCTAATTCACACCGTTTTTTCCCCTCAGACATACACATCTGCAAACACCAGTCCCCCTGCCAGAACGGGGCACAGTGCATCTACGATCGAGATGGGGAGTATTCCTGCTTGTGTCCAGAAGGTTTCCACGGGAAGGACTGTGAGATGAAGACAGGGCCATGTGAGAAGGCAGGGTGAGACACTGCAGTGAGATTACAGACAGCATTAACTTCGGGTCACACTCTGCCAAGTGGAGGCCCAGCTTGGGTCATTGTCTATGAATTTCCATACTCTAATGGAATTAAGCCAAAATCACCTTTGACTTTGGTTTAGCAGTGTGCAGTGCACAGTCCCACCAGGGCAAGGGCTTCATTTGCAATCTGAACAGATTCCTGTCCTTGCTGTAGGAGGACAGGAATCTGTTCATCATGCCTGGGACATCCTCTCTCCCAGGCAGCCAAACTGCTGTAGGCGTGATGAGCTGACATCCGTGATGCCTTTGGGGAGCATCAGGAGGGCATGTTTCCTCTTCAGATCATTTAGCTGAAGACCTTCCCTGGTGGGTGGTGGGCCTGTGCACAGCCACAGCCTTTGAGGAGGTCCCACAGCCCCTCACTCAAGGAGACAGAAACTCCCACCCAGTCTTACCCTAGAGACAGCTGCCCCCACGGAGAGAGCTGGACGCACTGAGCATGCAGGCAGCTCTGCTTGTTTACCTCCCTGGGGCAGGGGAAGCTGCTTGGTCTCCAGGGCCATGACCTATCCTTGCTGTCTCCACACAGGTCTCCATGCAGGAATGGTGGGCAATGTCAAGATGAAAATGGCTTTGCCAGTAACTTCACCTGCCGGTGTCTGGCTGGCTTTGTGGGGGCTCTCTGCGAGCACGACGTGGATGACTGCCTGATGCGCCCCTGTGCCAACGGGGCCACCTGCCACGACGGCGTCAACCGCTTCTCCTGCCAGTGCCAGCTGGGCTTCGAAGGGCGCTTCTGCACCATCAACATCAACGACTGCGCCAGCCAGCCCTGCAAAAACGGGGCAAAGTGCTATGACCGCATCAATGACTATGACTGCTTGTGTCCTGAT
Organism: Sitta carolinensis; assembly: GCA_032173965.1. NCBI lineage: Eukaryota > Metazoa > Chordata > Aves > Passeriformes > Sittidae > Sitta > Sitta carolinensis. The sequence goes on along the minus strand of JAVUNC010000025.1, from coordinate 12,817,923 downwards.
CGTTTCACTGGCAAAACTTGTGACATCTCCGTCCCCGAGCCCACCTGGTCTCCTCCCTACCACGCTGCAAACCATGAGAATGCTGGAGGTGTGAGAAGCACCACTAGTGAGGCGCCGGGGGTGACGCAGCCGGAGCCCATCAGGACTGTGGTCACAGGGCGGCGTGTGGCCAACCACAGCGAGAAGGAGCCGGGGGGAGGGTTGTTGAAAATCTCTGTGAAGGAGGTGGTGACCCAAAGGGACTCAGGGCTGAGTGAAGCCCAGCTGGTGACAGTGCTGGTGTTCGGGGTGCTGACAGCAGTGCTGGTCCTCATTACTGTCCTGCTGATGCTGAGGAACTGGCAGAGAGGCCGTCAAAGGTCGAACTGGTGCCAAAGCCCTTCTCAAGCCGCAAGAAAGCTCCAAGACCAGGAGTGTCAGGTGGGCATGCTCAACACCATCTTGATTGAGCCAAGGAAGACCACAGAGCTGTGAGCTGCGAGGACGCTGAACCAGGCCCTGGCAGATCATCAAACCCCTCCAACTGCATCCTGCGGAGCCACACCGGCACCGACTGGGCAGTGGGGAAGGGCTCCCAGGGCAGCAAACACGTCAACAAAACCCTGGGTGTTGAGCATTGGTGTGATGGCCCTGCCCGGGTCTGTGCTGTCTCCTGTCTGGCTGGCTCAGCTGCAGCCACAGATATTTGAAGGCAGGGCTATGTTGGGCCAGTCCTGCAGGGGAGTGATGGTGTGCTGCTTGCAGCAGCTCGTGCCATGCAAGCACTGGTATCATCTGACACGAGCACTCAGGACAGGTAGTGCTGAGGAGGGCACAGCCTTCTTGCAAGCTCAAATACTGCCAGACCCTTTGTAACTCCTTTCTGTGACTATGGGAAGGGGCTTTATCCTCATTTCTGCTGGTGTTGGATGCTTCTTCTGGGGCCTTTGGGACAGTTGTGGCTGCATGGGTCTCCGTGCCACAGTACTGTATGGGGTAGTTCCTGGCTGCTTCCGGAGGCTGTCATTTCAGATGCCATGTCCCTAGAGAGTGAGCAAACACCCTTGTTCCTTGGCCTTGTGGTTCTGTGAGCCAGTTCAAAGAGACTTCAAAAACCATTGCAGGTCTCATGCCCTTCTTCTGCCCCGATTGATGCACCCTCCCCTTGCTGTCAGACTTGGGGTTACAAACATGTTCTGTACTTTCCTCCTGATAATCCAGGGGTCTCTTTGACCCACTTACCAAGCCGTCCTTTCTGGTCTGGCCACAAATGACCAAGATCCTTTGCCTCTGCAGTGTGCACTTCTGCCTCGCTATTTGCTCTCCTCTGGGGGGGGTCCTCTGGGCCTGAGCTGGTCCTTCTCATATAGCCTCACAGGTGAAGCTGGAGATGGACAAGGCTATGCTGTGGCTGGTTCAGGAGCAATACAGGATCCAAGTCCTCCTTTCCTCTCCCATTCAGTCTGAGGCAGGCAGCTGGCTCTAACCTCAGATCAGTCATTGCAGCGTTTTCGATACAACAAAGACTAAACTCCCCACAGTGGATGTGAGGACAGGCTACTGAGCCTTGGGTGAACACAGGAAACAGAACTGCCTTCTCCAGCATTGCTAAAGCATGCCAAGAGGCAGTAGATGGTCAGGTCACTTAGCCATTGTACGAGGTCTGTTCCTGCCTGTGCTGGTCTGGTGTGCAGCAATCAGTGGCTCTCTGCCAGGACCAGGGATTTCTGTGCCTCCTCATCAGCACAGATGGCTAAGCAGTGGGGCAAAAGTCTCCACAACCCAAACCCTACTACTGGCTTGTAGAGTTCCAGAGCTGGGTTCAAGGTGGTGTGAAGTGAACCAAGAAGTGACTGCTCAGGCAGGAGTGAGACCTGGGAAAGGGGACTGGAGCTTCATCAGAAAGATTATTTTTTTAATACATGGATGGATGATGTACCTTTATCAAATAAAACAACTACAAGTCCAGAAACAGTGTATCAGAGAATCATAAAACACTTTAGGTTGCAAGGGACCTATGAACAGCAACCTCCTGCTCTCAGCAGATTGAAGTAGATCAGGTTGCTCAGCAACTTGCTGAGTATCTCCATTCCTTCCCTCAAGAATGCAAACCTAGACGGTGGCACAGGAGTTGTCCTGCCTTATTCTCTGTCTACAGGGATGGGAACAGCTCCTACAGCCTCAGGGAAAGGAATGGCACCTACCCCTGGACAGCACGGCAAAGGTGTGGGCTAGGCATTGCCTTTAGAGTTGGGAAGGAGTCCCAGGGGCATATGGCAAGAGCAAGATCCTAAAACTGAAAGCAGCTGTGGGTTTGTGCAGCTGGGAGCAGGGCAGGAGGGATAGAGAATTTCCCTTGCAGATGTGGTCTTGAAGTAAACTAGCCTTAGAGGCCCTTTATACCTCTAAGGGGCATTCTAGCCCCTTCAAGGGAAGGCCTTCTCCACTGAAAACTAGAGGAAAAGCAACAAGGTCTCTGGGTGCAACCTTCTGGGCTTGGAAAAGCCTTCTGGGAATAGCAGAGAGTAGGTAGGATTGACTTTGTGCAGCGGGCACCACTCTTGTATCTCATAAGGAAATAGGTGTCTGGTGAGGAAAAGGGGCAAGGACCTGAATTAACAGCTTCACAAGGATATTTCCACTTTATTTTACTTTGCATATGTGAGACTAAGTCTCAAACTAGGAGTGACTGATTCTTCAGTGAGTAGAAAATCCCTCTGTAACTTCAAAGGGAAGCCTTGGAGGGGAGCAGGATCCCACCAGCCAGGCTTTCATAACTCTGAACAGCAGGTCACATCTTCCCTATTAAAGGAAAGGCCACAGTGCCACACTTCGGTCCCTGAGGACCCACAATTGCTGCCTGCAGGCAGGAATAAGCCCCTCCCTCACCTCAGCAGCTCCTGGCCCTGCAGGGACAGGGCTGAGGTGAAAGCCAGGCAGCCAGCTGGAAGAGCTGGAAGGCTCAGCCCAGGAGGGAGGTCATTGCTGCCGGCTGTGCAGGAGGTGCTGGAACAAGGAGCCATCCTTCTGGCTGAGGTGGGCAGGGGAGTCCAGCTCTGCCACTCTCCCAGCTTGCATCACCAGCACACGATCCGAGTCCAGGATGGTGTTCAGCCTGTGAACAACAAATGCCAGCACATTGGCATGTTGGTGGACCTGAGGAGAAGCTCTGGATACTGCTTCCCCTGCTGTTAAGGGTGGCCCAAGACATGCCCAGCATTAGGAGCTGTGGAGGATCTCCCTCTGCACTCAAGGTCACAGTGCAGTGCAGCTCCCCAGAGAGCCTCTGCTCACTGCTGAAGTGCAGCACCTCTTAGGAGAGCATCATAATGCCTTCCAGTTGCTGGGCATGGTAGGGGACCAGGAGTGCAGAGGGAAGTTCTGTAGGGGGGAAGCTCAGGGCATGCCTGATTCTGGGGTTGCACAAAATGTCTCCATCCCCAGGGTTAGTGAGTTGCTTTATTTGCCCCAACATTTCTTCACCTGCCACCTCCCAAGGGCACCAGAAATTGTGCATCAGGTGTGTTATTCCACTGCAGTCTGGCATCTTTGCTTATGCTACCACTGGCTTTGTAGTTGCCAGACAGCCAACCACAGGACCCACTGCACACTGTCCAGGTCTGCCCAGACTGCCAGCAGAGCATCAACCTCTGGTGCTGGATAGGGAAGACAGGACAGCAGGGATGTTTTTGCACAGCCATGCACTGTTCACTGTGAAACTACAGCCCTGCGAAGCTGCAGGTCACAAGGAAGACACTGCACAGGATTTGAGCAGGTAAAAGGCATTATGGAGTTCAAGACCATGGTTACACGTTCATTTCCAAGAGAGTGCAGGCTGCAGCTCTGGAAATTACTTGGAGGGGCAAGAGACAAGTGCACAGTCACTTCCACTATGGATTTCGCCCAAAGCTGAATGACACAGAAAACCCATGGATACAAAACAACTCCATCATCACCGCTCTCCCCTTACTGCTCTCCCCCATTGCTCTTCATCCCAGTGGAAAAGGGGCTGGGGCCACCTTCAACTCCATTTTGCTGCTTTGCCTTCTGCCACTCCTTCCTCTGCTGCTTCTCCTCTTTAATTACTCCCCCATCAAAGGCAGCCTCCCAACACCCAACCCAAACACACCTCAGCCCACAGTGCCCTTGCACTTCCACTCTATTTATGCCTAACATCCCTAGTGTAGGAACCACATTCCCTTCACACCCCTCCTGCCTCCCTCCTACATGATGTATTTAACAAGACCCACTTGATTCACTTGCCAGGCCCAGCCCACCCTGCCTGTCATCCATCACTCCCACTCCTGTGCAGCAGGACACCAGCCCCTGCCACCTGCTCATTTGATTTTTATTTTTGTGGTAACCTATGTGCTTTGAAACGCCCTCCATATAATTGTATAACCCTCCTCCAAATGCTCCTCCACTTGGCAAGAGTAAGAGCAGAGAACACCACCTAATGCTGATCCATTCCCTGCAGTATTCATGTTTTGCCCTCCTCCTCTGGCTGCAACCATCCACTGATTCTACTCTTAATCTCTCATATGTGAGGCAATCACTGTTTTCCTGTCCTGCCTGGTCAGTGTCTATCTTCTTGGCATAAGGTGCAGGCTGGGACTAAAACTCAGGATTTTGGAAAACAGAACTATCCAGGAGCTGGCTGCAGCCCTTTGCTGCTGGCTGTCCTGCACTGCCCTCTGCTGAGCCAGGGACACCTGCTCCTCCTCGGTCTCCACACTGCCCCTTCCCATAGCATAGTTCTCCATTACTCCTTGCCCTAATTTAGCAGAGCACAAGGAACTAATCACCTGTCCTACCGATCCCAGCAGGCAATGCCCTGGAACAGAAATCTGTGATATGATCTGGCATTTTACCCTTTACTGACACCAACTTCTGGGTACAACATTCTCCCCTTTTCACACCCAGTTGTTACCAGCACCCAGCAGAAAAGGCAAAAGGCAAGGTCCAGCTTTGGCACTTGAAAAACCTTATCACAGGGACCTCTGTGCTCAGCCTGAGGCCCAGGCATGGCATGTGCAGCCAGCTCTCCCTGTGAGTGGCAGGGTGACGTTGGGCACAGAGGTTCTCCCACACCTGTGAGCGATGGTCAGCACGGTTTTGTCAGCGAAGCGCTGGCGGATGGTCTGCTGCAGCAGCTGGTCTGTCTGCTGATCCACACTGGCTGTGGCCTCATCGATGCACAGCACCTGCCAGGGACAGAACATGAAGGGAGCTCCCAAGCACCACAGCAGAGACCTCCCTCCCTGCCTAGAGACAGCTTGAGAAGTTAGCACAGGATATCTGTTCCCATTACGTCTCCAATTCTGCAGCAGTCTCCTCTGCTGTCCCCAGAGAGCCACCAGCAGCTCACCCTCCCCCTTGCTCTGATGGAGGCAGTGCACTCACCTTGGCCTGTGTCAGGAGGGCTCTAGCCAGACACACCAGCTGCCTCTGTCCCACAGACAGACTCTTTCCCCTCTCTCCCAGCTCACTGTCCAGTCCACCTGCAAGGATCAAGGTAACAGTCACCTGCATCATCTGCACAGGGCCCCAAACAGCTCCACCAGTTCAAGGTTTTCCCAGTAAAACACAATATCCCAATTCTGCTCAGGCCCAGGCCTTAGGAACTGAAGTCTTTACACTTAGACACAAGCAACATCTGGCACAGTTCCCTTAGAACTAAGGCCTGGCTTATCTCACAGCCACTCCTCTAACACCCACTAAGGCCTGGTCTCATCAGCAAAATTCTGCCACCCAATCCATCACCCGCCAGTCCATTTGCCTCTAAATGTCAGGGAATGCCACTGGGTCCCACTGACCTGGTTCCAGCATAAGCTGGCCTAACCCATTCCCCAGTGCATACACCTCAGCTCCCTGCCTGAGCTAAGGCCTTCTCTCCTCTGGCAGAACCCACAGCTCCTTCTCATTGGTTTCCAAGCTCACCCATCTGAGCAACAGCATTCCACAGGTGGCACTGCTCCAGCACCTCGCGCAGCTCAGCGTCCGTCCGTCTTCCCTGGGGGTCCAGGTTTTCTCTGATTGAGCCACTGAACAAAAATGGATCCTGTGGGATGATGGCCAGCCTAGATCTGCAAGCAAATGAAAGCTGAGGGCTCATGGGATGGGTTCTGCAGAAAAGCAAAGACCTGCTATTTCTTTTTCATGGGGTGTCTTAATTTGCTACAAATCTTAGAGGCACAGAGACATGAGTCACATATCCAGCCTGGTTTCCTTAGCACAACTGTCAAGAAACAACAGAGAGACCCATAAAAACCTGCCACAATCAGAAAAGAGGGTGCCACGACAGCGAGTCCTTTGCTCCTCACTCTTTACTTTGGCATCCAGTGACTGACAGCTCTCAGCTACCTACAGCTACTCTTCACTCTGCTCAGCCATACCTCAGCTCCTCCAAGCCCACCAGCTGGCTGTCAACACCATCCAGGAGAATCCGGCCTGATTTCATCTCCACCATACGGAAAAGGGCCAAGAAAAGGGTGGATTTCCCAGATCCTGTGCGACCCACAATCCCCAGCTTCTCTCCAGGGTAAACAGTGAAGCTCACACCATCAAGTGCATTAGGCAAGCCTTCTCTGTATGCCAGGACCACTTGCTGGAACTCCACAAGCCCCTTGCTTGGCCAGTCAGCAGAAACCTAAGAGGGATACACAGGAGAGAAAGGGTATGATAATGATTGATTGTCATCTTCACATCACCTCCCCACAGTCCAAGCTCCATCCCTCCTATTAGATGGTTGCTTCGCTTCTGAGCAGAACAAACAGACAGCCCAGTCCCACCTCCAGCCTCCTCCTAGGGTTGTTCTTCCATCACAACTTGTTATCTACCACCCATTCTGCTTCCCTACACCCTCTCATCACTCCAGCCTTCACCAGTCCCTGCCAGGGATTCATCTTTCCCAGGAGGTATACTGGTAAAAGATGAGTGATCAAGGTGGTTTCTGTGGTGAGGGCCCTCCACCCATTCACTGGAACCCTGTGATCTCCCCAGGGGGCAAACTGCAGGGCAAAGAGCCAGAAGAAGGGCCAGTACTTGAGAACACATTTGAGCTTTTACCTGGATCAGTTTATCCTGGGGCTCCATGGGGACGTCTGTGGTGTACTCCTCTGTCCTCTCCACACTCACCATCATGACCTCTGTCTGAGTGAAACTGGAAATGAGGCCTGAGAGCAGGTTTGTGACAGACAGGGCGTATGAGAGTGCCAGGCCCACAAGTCCTGTGAGGACAAAAGCATAAGCAAGAATGTCACTGGCGTATTAGTGGGCAGACAGAAAAAAAACACAAAGGAAAAGTCAGGACTTTGGAGTTTGGGGTCACACTTGAGGTTGGGGACACACAGGAGCAGAAGCACTAAACTGTGGGTGACTTGCTAGGGACAGGAAGCAGGAGCTCTGGATCTTATCCCAGAGTAAGAAAATGTGTAGCTCTGGGCTGGGAGAGGAGGAACCCCTTGGGCACAGCCTAAGAGTGGACACAGATCAATCCCTAGCAGTATACCTGGATTTCCCAGCTGCTTCTGGTGCTGGATGATGGCAATCCCTGCAACAGCAGTAACCACAGCAACCCCAATCATCTGCAAGCGGATGTCCAGCCACTCCATCACTGTGTTGCTGGCAAAGAGGCAGCGCTGGTTCAGCTCCAGACGCAGCTGATTCTCCAGCTCAAACCTGTCAGGCACACAACAGAGGTTTGCACCACTCAAATTCCATTCCTGCTGCCCCAGGCCATGGGCACTCCAGCCACCCTATAACCAGCCCCACACGAGGAAGGCCTTGGCCTATAAAGCTGTCTCTCTGGGTGCTCGTGCTTCCTGCTCACCTCTTTGTTGCCCTCATGGCTCTGATAGTGCTCAGCCCCGAGAGGGTCTCTGAGAAGTGGGTGTAAATGGGGGACAGGGTGATGCTGTAGAGGCGCTTGAGCTCCCGGGATGTGAATCGGTAATAGCGCTGAATGAAGAAGTAGACTACAGCCAGAGGGAGCAAGACCAGCCCAATCCAAGGGAGGCCATAGGTCATTATCACCAGCATGCCCAAGAGCCCGTAGATGTTGGCTAGGAAGATGTTGAGGATAAATGGCAGGCTGTCATCCACACAGTACAGGTCTGAGGAGAAGCGGTTCAGGACCCGTCCTGTCGGTGTGGTGTCAAAGAAGGTGACTGTGGCCTGGCAATAAGGGAACCAGACGGTAAGAGCCAGTCAGCTGTGGTGAGATCCAACCACAGAACAGCGTGCAGGAGAGCAGCACCAAGGGGAGCAGATAAGGCCACAAGGCAGTGGCCACCACAACCCACTCCCTTGCCTCAGCCTCCTAAGCCAGCATGCACTAGCAGCCAAACAACTCACACTGTTTGCACGGTAAAAGGAAACACTCCTGTATGGAATGGCTGACAGCTACTGAGACACTCAAGACACCACAGAGGCCCAACAGTAGCGAGGCAAATCTAGCCTCTAATCAAACTTCCAATCCCCTAATCCTAACTCTAGCCTGAGGACTCAAGGAAGCCAAAAACATAAAGAAAGTTAACTGACACATGCCAGCATCAGCCTTGGATCTTGCTTAATGACTCCTTCCAATCTCACCTAAACCTGAATTCACCATCGTGTAAAAGCTACTTTGACTTGACTGGTTCTCATCTTGACTATACATCTAAGCCTAATGAGTGAACAGATGCAGGTGGGAGCCATAAATCATCCTTCCATGGAAGGAACAGGACACATTTTGAACCTCAGCTCACTGGCCCCTTGTTCTGGCTGTGGTGCAGCCCTTTTAGAATACAGTTCTACTAGCCAATACCAACAGATATATTAATCTATCTCCCACACCCTTACTCTCAGTTATGAGAAGAATGTCAGCTTGCAGGAGGCTCAGCCTGCTCTGGACTTTGTGCCCATTACCTTTAGAACCCTTTGGAGCAGTCGTTCGTGAATGACAGCAGCAGCACAGAGAGTGCCATAAGCAAAGAGGAGTGCCCGAGTAATGGTGAAGAGGGAATTGGCCCCTGCAATGCTCCCATAAACGATCAGGTAGAAATTCACATCCACTGAGCCATTGGAAGGGGCTGGGGTCTTGTCCAGATCTTGAATGGGGGAACTGGAAAAAAGGAGGAAGATTATGAATCTGCCAATGTCCTCCTGACAGTAAACTCACAGACAGGGCATGAGAACCCAAAAGCACACGCCAGGGGAAATCAGGATACTTAAGCTTGATACTCCTTTACACCCTTTGGCATGTTGGGACAAACACTTTGCAGCTTGGGGGTCTTTCACCAGCCCCAGAGAGAAGCCTTTTGGGCACATCATCAGGTCAGGGGTTTTGATTCTCTTTGTCAAAGCAGCCACATACATCCCCTGAAGTGGTCAGTTTATCAATCCCTGCTCTCCAGGATCTTCACAGGAAATGGACTTAAGGACATTTCCAGCTTCCTTTGGCACCTTCAGACCAAATTCACTTACACAAGCCCAGCAGTGGAGAAGAGAAGCAATTCTGGGAAGGCAGGGAAGCTGAGCAGGCCATCACAGAGGAATTTGCTGTCTGGGATATGCTGGAGGTCCAGTATGACAGCCACCAATCCGAGATATTTCTGGATGCTACAGAAAAAGACAGACTACGTAAAGAGAATTTCTACTTTTGAATCAGCAAATATGAAGCAGACATGCTGAAGGGGAAGCTGCTGGACAACTTTTGCATAGTCTTGCTGCCCAGTAGTCTTCCCCCTGTTAGAGTAGTAGAGCAGGAGCAAGGGAACAGCCTTGAGCTGCAGCAGTGACAAAGCACTGCTGCAGAGGTACAATAAAGCAAAAGCAGCAGCGAGATGCCAGGTACAGTTCCTACATGTGCCTCCTCCCTACTAAAGCAGCTCTTTGAGCTACTTTAATTTGGGGAAGAGAAAAGTGGCCTTCCTGCTACAGGGAGGGTGATTAAAGCCCTGGTGTCTTTTCTTCTGGATTCCATGCAACCAGGGAATGAGACGAGAGGAGTGTCTAAAGAGAGATGTGCTGCTGGGTCACTGCCTCACCTTGCATCAGGAACAGTGAGAAGAGGACTGATATTGCTAAACAGCTGCCCATTGCCATCCAATAGGCCTTGTACACCTGAAAAGCCACTGCTCCTTCTTTCTTCTCTTCATCCTTGTGGATAAGACTCTTGTTTTGGGTTGGTTCTTCTGCCTCTGTCTTTATGGGCTCTTCCTGTCCCTGTTCATTAGGGGCTGTGGGAATGGATGCAAAAGCAAAGGTCAGTGCAGTGTTAAATTCTTCCTGCAACTGTTCCTAACTGTGAACAGAGCAAGTCTAAACTATGAGGGACACTTTTTTTCCCACTTTCAAGACAGGTGCACCAATCCTGGCAGTTCTTCATCCAAGACTGGACTACAGGTGGAACAACAGGTTCTAATACTGCTCCAGACCAATACCCAGTGATATGTGGGCCTCCTGTCCTGTGTATACACCACCCACATATCAGCACTGCCACAGCAGAACAAGATGGTGGAGTTCTGTTCTAAGGCCAGCAGCCATCAGGCACAGGTTCTGTCTGGAAGGTCAGCTGTGCTGCCCCAGCTACCCTTAAGCTCATCAGGCACAGACCTTTATCCTTATGCCCCTTGTCTATATCCTTGAACTTGGGGAAGGCTTCAATAAGTGGCAGGATATCAGCTGGGGTGCCTGCAAAGAGAGACATGTAAATTCTTCAGCATCTGGGAGGAACAGGTGACAACATTCCACCTTCCCACTGCCTCTTGCTCTGAAATGACCCACTTTTGTTCTCTCATAACATTTCCTACGTTATACAGCAACTGTAACCTTGAAGGCTCCACTCCATTAAACCTGTTACATCCTTCTGCCTCATCAGCTCCCCACATCTAGAGTTGCCTTCTCTGTACATCTGCACACTCTCTTCCATCCCATCTTTGCCCACATGCAGTGTTCTCATTGTCCTCTCTTATCACTGGGTTCCCCACTAGTTAATCCTAATCCCCTCCAGCCATTCCAAGACACAGGCACAAATGAATGCCTGAGAAGACAGATGATGTACCTGTCTTAACTATTCTGCCATTGTCCATCAGAAGCAAGGCATCAGCCTTCTCCAAAAACTCTGTCCTGTGAGTGCAAAGGATCCTGGTCTTATCTTTCAGAACTCCAAAAATGCATTTCCGCATAATATGGTTGGCTACATCTGCATCAACAGCAGCCAGGGGATCATCAAGGAGGTAAAGTTCTTTCTCCTGAGAGAGGGACAAATGAAAAAAGGATACAGCTGCTGGCCCTGCTAGAGCAGGCAGTGCTATAGAGAAAATCCAAGTGTCTTCATGTGGCAGCACCTTTAGGTTAGCACAATGTGCTTTAAAGACATGCTGCTAGAGCTCACTGTACAGCTGAGTGCTTCCAGCCTCTTTATATTTGACTTGGCATGACCTGCCACACAGTAACTGTTTTGTTATTTACCTGGTAAATGGCTCTGGCAAGGGCTATTCGAGCCTTCTGTCCCCCACTGAGTGTCACACCATTTTCACCCACCTCTGTCTGGTCACCTGCTGGTAAAATCTGAAATATTCAAGAAAATTATTTAGAAAGGGACAGGAAACTGCTAGGACAGACAACCAGACACAGGAGTCCCTCTCCAGTCTGGCAGTAATTTCTAAGGCTGACACCTTACCAACAATTTAACAATTCAACAGTCTATCCACTGGTTCTAGACAACAACCAAGCTTTATTTATGCAACAAAAATCTCTTACACCCCAGAATAGGGTGGTCACGTCTGAACTACCTATTGAGAGCAACTTCTCGTCCAAGGTAATTGCACACAGTAATTTTCTGTGAGAACAAGAGCTGTGCCTGCACCAAAATTATGTCAGGGTCCTTCCAAACAGTGTAGAAGTAAAAACTACCAAATTTCAGTATCTGGAAATATGTCTCCTCTTGGTTTGGTAGCATAGGTGTATTCTATTAAATCTCAAATACAAATCTTGCCTTTACAGAGTGCTCATAGGTCTCACCAAAACAAACAGGAGCTGCTAAAGCTTGGCACTTCAGAAAATTAGGCATCAGCCTATAAACTGAGAGAAGGCCAGCTTCATACCATATAGACAGCCAGATTTACTGTGTAATACAGTCATAAACCTCAAATTTAGAATATATATCAGGAGCACTGACTTAGACCTTCCAAATCCTGAAGAATTTCTGATCCCCGCCACAAAAAAAGCATCAGCTGCTGATAGGTTCTGCCTGAACAACCCAGCAGTCATCAGCTCTGCAAGAACAACTCCCTTCCCCAGGAAGAAGAGCTTTTGGCTCAGCAGAAGAAACCACCCAAAGTGCTACAAGAGTGACTTCATGCCTTAAAGAAGTATGGGCACACCAGGAGTGGTGTGGGCTTGGTAACCAGAGCAACACTGTGTGATGGGACATTGGAAAAGCAGTCTACACCCTGAAAGAAAAAAGACTGATCCCAGTGAGGCTCAGGATGGATGCAAAAGCCTGTCAAGAAGGCCCAGGCAGGTTTACAGTCTAGGGACTCACATTTAGGTCCTCAGAGAGGGCACAGGCCTCCAGCACCTCCTCATACAGCCTGGCATCATATTCTCGCCCAAAAAGGATGTTTTTGCGGACAGTGGTAAACTGTATCCAAGGCTCCTGTGTGGCCAGACCAAATCCTTGCTCCAGGTCACAAACATACACTCGTCCACCTTGTCTGCAAGCACAACAGAAATGGGTATAAAGGGCAACAAAGAAAAACTGCTGGCAGATCAAAATTACCTGCAAGTTGGGATAGCACTGGACAGTCCCCACCTGCTGTGGCATGGAGGGACCAGGCAGGGAAAAGTCTTTAGGCTACTTACTTAATGAGCTCTCCAGTGATGGCTGCAAGCAGAGAGCTTTTGCCAGAGCCAACCTTCCCAACAACCCCCAGGAGCATTCCCTGCAAAGGGAAATGAAAAGAAGCAACCTGATATGCTAATACAGGATAACTTGTCCAGATTTCTTGAGCCACACATAGCCTGTAAGAAAGCTGACTGCTAGGACCATCTCACACGTTCAGCAGAGCAGCTGGGTACAATTGTCAGGTAAACCAGACTCCTGATATGACAGGGAACAGATTTGCAAGAAGTGTTAACTCTAGAGCCCTGCTCTGTTCCCTGTCCAGTTGCCTCCTGCAGCAATACTAGAAAGCAGAGAGAACTAGTTCATCTCTTGTCTGTAAGCCATGGATGCTCTCTAGCACTTTTCAGCTCTGAGATGTAATATGTGTCCTGTGCCTCTTGACCAAGAGAAGATTTTGATGCACAGCTCCTAAGCTGAGGAAAACATGCTACCTCTGCTCCATCATTTCTAGTTCCCAGTATTTTTTCTCCAGTGCCATTTTTCTGTGTTACCTCCCATGTCCTTGCTCACCTTTCTCACTGACAGGTTCTCAATGTGCAGTTGCAGAGTGCCTGTGGATGAGGGCTGCCTGCTGCTTTCCTCCTCAACTGGAACCCAGGAGAAGGCTGCACATTGCATCTCCACAGCAGTAGCAGTATCTGAAGGGCTATCTACAAGGGAAAAGCAGAACAGCAGATCACAGCTATGAGAAGATCTGAAAATTAAAGGCCCCTGGCATCACAAATACCATCAGCTTTTTTCCCAAATGCAGAGACCATGGATGAGGCACTACATGATGCCCCTGACCCAACCACAGAATGAGACTCTTGCCTATTGACTTGCCCTTAAACTTATGCATCCCTCTTCCAACCCTCCTGTCTCCAGCTCACACATGGCTGTCAGGGAGACATTGTAATATAATCTGGTTTAATTATTGCTGAAAGTAAAAGAAAGTCAGGGAGCTGGCCAAAGGCAATGAAAAAAGGAAAGGGACTTAATATGGCTAAGAAGAGGGTCAGCCACTCAAGACTTTCTGCCAGGTGAAGCCAAGTTTGTTGATGGCTTCAGCATCAGAAGAGCTTTGGTCAGAGGACAGAGCTGCTCATTCTACTGGGACTCTAATGGCTCGGTGGGGACAAGCAGTGGCTTGTGGCTGGTAAAGTGCAATGTTATAGCCTTGTCTCCTGCTTTCCACAGAAATTAAGAGAAGTTAAGTGTATACACTCTGCTCCTACCCAACTGAACATCTTGAGTCACAGGATGACAGCCAGCTGCCCTCCCGCACTGCCCCTGAGCCTCACACTCAGCTCTCTGCTCTGCATGTCTGCTGACCAGAGTCTCAGGCCTGGCAGATTCCTTAACCATTACCTAGGGCATAATAAGCTTCCAGGTCCTCATCCATGAGTTCAAAGAATTGCTGGATTCGATCCAGGGAAACTCTGGCCTCCAAGATCGCATTCAACACCCATGGGAAGGCGTTGAGGGGTAGAATAAGCATCCCAACAAGGGCCAATGCTGTGAACACCTGCATGGGTAAGCAAACAGCCATGAGCTGGAGCCAGTACTTCCCTCATATCTTCCAAACAGCTTCACCAGTGAGAGCCTGAAGAGCTGTGCAGAGACATGGGCTGGGTTTATTTCCCAAAGATGCCTCAGGACTGCAGTTCCACTGCAGACTGTGTTCTGCACAGGCCAAGTTTGGAGCTCTCCTTACTATCTACTCACCTTTGTGGCAGTGAGCTGGTGACCCAAGAGGACATAGGTGACAAATATGGTGATGGAGACAACGACAGGCAGTGCTGCCCACAAATACACACACAAAGCATCCAGGTATTTGACAGCCCTTACTTCTGCAGCTCTTTAGCCCGGCAGGCATTTATCCTGGTGCTGAAGTGCTTCTCCCAGGCATAAAACTTGATCACACGAATGCCATATAGGAACTCTGTCATTAGCTGCAAGCAATGAGGAAAAGAACATCAAGCAAACAGTGCCCAGGCAGCCTGGGTATGCAGTTGTCTCCTGCTAAGGATCAGGCTAGAGATGTCGGGAACCATCTATTGATAACAAAGACATAAACTTAAGTGACAACTACTGGAAACTTTGTGCTCATACATCCCACCAGCTTCTTCAGCCACCCATGCTGTGTACAACTCCTGAAAAGGCAAAATACTACACTACTTTCCAAGTGAAAGATGAACAACACAGGTGAAGGGATGTGTGCAATTGCTAGCTCCAGCCTGGATACTATTTACTTGTGTTGACATGACAGTGCCTTGAGGTAACACCTAACTCTCAGGCCTGGTCCTGCACTAACATGGCTAGTCTGTATCCAGAGCCTGGCAGGTTCATTTCCAGAACTCTGGGGTCCCTACAGAATGCAGTCCTCTCATTTCTGCTCTCAGGTCAGCAAGCTGACTGTGCCTCTGCCCAATATTAAAGAAAACTAACAAGAGAGACTTTACTCAGCAAACCAATCTTAGCTGGAGAAAGTTCAGCATAATCAGGTACAACTCTGGTAGATGCACCTTCTGTTGGGAAGATAAGTATTTTTAAAGCTGCCAACAGTTCTGACAGGGAGTTGACCTATATTTCATGCTTCCAAAGCATGAGTGAAACTGCTGTACCCTCAAATTAGAGATACAATGCTAAAAGGTGGGAATCAAATGCCTGACATATAGTGAGAGGAGATGGCATTGCAAATATGGGAAAAGCAGTGGAAAAGATGACTAAAAGTACCAAGCCTGAAGCCATATAAAATTACATCCATGATCATTGCCTTTGTCCAGACTGCAAGCCACTTTAGCATTGATGGCATCACTGGAGCAATAGGATGGACACATATCAAGAAGAAGTAATTGGGAGTCTTACTTTAACTACTACACACAGAAAAGAAACTTGCAAGGGAACCTAAATTAGCCCAGGGACAAGACAAGCATTAAAGGTTCATGATCTTATGGGTAGTAAAACTACATCACCCTGAAACACTTTTGACCAAAGTGAGTGTGTGTGAGTGGGTGAGTGTGTGTGTGTGTGAGTGTGTGTACCCCTTCTGCCATCTTTCTCAACAGCTGCGATTCAATTATTCTGCCTTGGATCATGTCTAGTGGTCAAGAAGCCAACATTGTGGCACAAACAGGGAAAAAATACAAACTCAGAGAGATACCACTGCCCCTCACCTTGACTCGTGTGTCCTTGTGTTTCAGTATCTTCTTGTTGTTCTCCATAATGCGGTTAGCTACGATCTTGTTGATGGGCACGAACAGCAGTGCCAGGGCCACGCCTCCCAGAAAGGCTACCCCCACTTGCTGGTAGAGGAGGTAGAGGGTAATGGCAAGCTGGACAGGCAGGCTCCACAACTCGTGGAAGCTGCGGCAGAAGTTGACCAACCTGCTGGTGTCCGTGCTCATGAAGTTGACGATTTCCCCCACGGTGAAGCGGGCCATGCTGGTGCTGCTGACGCGCAGGGCCTTGCGGTAGATGGCCGAGATGACGGCAGCCCGCACCATCAGCGTCACCTTGCTGATCTCATAGCTGAACTGGTTCCGCAAGAGAGCGCCCAGGAAGGAGCCAGCAAAGAGCCCGAGGGCATACAGAACCCCGTGGCTCAGGGGCTCCTGCCGGGACTCCATGAAGTTCACCAGCAAGTTCAGAAGCAGAGGACCTGAAAAACCCAGCAGACTGCCAGCCAGCTTGAGAAGTCCAAGGGTGTAGAAACGAAGCCCAAAGGCCGCATGAAGGACTGACAAGAGGCACACCGCTTCCTGGGCATGGTGTGGGCTGTCTGGAGCATCACTACTCCCATCACCTCCAGGAATGATTGGGCTGGTAAGAGACACTGTCTCCTCCTCTGCTGGGTGAAGAGCTGCTGCCTTCTGCCAGCAAGAGTAGAACCGGTCACAGACCCTGGCAGCCTGGAGCTGGTGAGGAAGCACATAGACATCCTGTGGCTGGTTCAGCCTCTGCTGGTAGCCATGCTTCATAAGGGGGTTCATCCAGGTGTAAAAGAAGCGTGAGAGCCAGCTCTCACCATCTTCTGCCACTCTCTGCTGGTCAGGCACTGGGATCCCTGGCTCTGAGATGGGCCGGTCTTGCTGCCAGGAGCAATTGATGGAGAGGAGGTCTTGCCTGCCAGCAGTGGGGAAGAGGCAGCTGACCACATAGGCAAGCAGAGAGGCCAGCTGCAGACAGAGAATGGCGAACCTGGAGGAGTCACCGGGGTGGGCAGGGGACCAAGCTGTCCCACTGTGGCAGTACCACAGCAGTGTGATGATGAGGGACGGCAGGGGTAAGAGAGTGAGGAGAGCCAGGGCTGCAGGGCCCCTGGTGAAGCCATGAGTGGACCTGCAGAGCATGAGAAGAGCAAAGCCATGCACCAGCCATGTCAGGGCAGCAGTGCAATTGGCCAGCACCTCCAGGTACACAGGGCCCAGCTCCTGCTGGGAAATGGTGGCCGGGATGGTGTCAGCAAGGAACAAGCCAGCAAGTAGGAAGGAGGTAGCGATTCTCCACCCCCAGCCTGGCCTGCAAGGCACAACAGAGCTACACCTAGAGGAGGAGGAAAGAGCAGTGAAATAAGTTACAGCTGAAATTCCACTACCTCTCAGTCAGTACTGTCCTTTCTTCCTCTCCTCTTCCCCATATTTATACATCTACTCCTAGGTTAACCTTCTGGATACACCTCACTAAATCTGTAACTTTTTCTGACTGCACGCATTGCTAAACTCCATCAGGTCCATAGAGCCCAGTCTTTGGTCAATACCAGAGATTTAGATGTGACCAAAGAAAAGCATTTCCTTACGGAAATTTGTTTGTAAACTATGATACTTTGTGGTCAAAGCAGACTCCAACCCTTGAGGATTAACAGCTTAAAAAAGTATATTTAACCTCTTTAACACAAATTTTGGATTATGAAATTCTGTGTCACATCTCTGATCCTTGATTTCCTTGTCTGTGGAATATTTTTTCTGGAAACATTTTTATCACTGTTAGTTTCAGTGATTCTGTACTTCTAAAGTCTATCATTTCTTGCCCATCAAAATACTTCATTATCACTGGATTCTTTGTGGCCTTTCAGTATCAGTGAATGTTGTCATGTTTACAAATTTCAGAAGAGGGTAAACAGAAAAATAACTTTGGAGTTCTCTGAACTCCTTATTGCCTTATATACATCTTGTATGCCACCTTGGATTATATCCTCTCCCAGAATAGTCCCTGTTTCCCCAATCCTCATTCACTGAAATAGTTTTTAATTGCTTTCCATGATTTTATGCCCACAATCCCCTCTATTCTTTCTGGATTCCTTTCTGTACACTGAATTAAAATGGATGCTGACAAATATAATAGCATTAAAACATTGTGTCTTTCCCTAATTACATATTCAGCACATGACAGGGAGATACAATTTCCAGCCTTTCTATCCCACTTCCAGTCCTGCATAATAATCAAGAGCCCGACAAGTCAGTTGTCCCACCTGGGAGTGCCAAGGAAGCAGGCACTGAGCACCGCAAGGATCGCATGAGGAATCACGTTCAGAATCAGCTGGTTAAAGCAATGGCCAACGCTGCCTCGAACCCACACAGGGAGTGGATCTTCTGGGCTGGTCCCACACAAACCAGCCAGGATATTCTCCATCCTTTGCCAGTAATTCAGTGTAAGAGACAGGATATCCTAGGGTAAAGAAAAAGCAGCATGAGGTAAAAAATTTAAAGAACTACAGCCCCAGTCCAAGATGGAGTGATGAGTAATTAACACAGAGCTAGAAGCGAGTTCCTGGATCATAGTCCAAGCCCAGCTATTGTTCACTCACTATCGTATAATCTACTTCATAAGGATCAAGTTTCAGCTTAAAATAAGAAATCACGCCGGGACTGCAATGCCCTGGGAATTTGAAGCTTTCTTATTTCCAGATTGATTTTTTTTTTTCCCCCATGGCGAGTTTATCCTCTGTAAGTAGTATAAGGAAGTATTTTCCTTTCTATGCATCTGCATCGGTATGAAAAATATTTTGAGCTTTTTAAACAATAACTTATTGATCGTATCTCCGTGTTCACAACACTTCCCGCCGTGGCGAGGCAGCGTGTGCCATGAGACACGCCGAGCCGGCCGGGGCTGCTGGTGCCGCGCTGGCAGCGGGCGGCACCTCCGAGCGACCCAGGACGGGCTGCTCGCCGCCCCGCGCACGGGAGCGCGGCTGGGAAGGTCTGGGCTTTAGAACTGTTCTGCTCGCTCCAGCCCGGGGCCGCCCGAGCTGGGCACGCAGCCGGGGACACGGCAGCACCGCGCTGGGCCCCGGCCCCGCCACCCCCGGGCCGGCACCAGCCCGGCTCCCTCCCACTGGGCCGGGCGCTGCGGCCGCCACGCTCCCGGTGCCGGCTCCCCCCGCTGCCCCGGTACCGGCCCCGGTACCGGCCCCGGTACCTGGGCTCCCGGCGCCCCCGGCGGCCCGGAGGAGGCGCCGCAGCCCCGGCGGCGGCGGGCGCGGCTCGAGGGGCGCCCAGGGCGGAGCGAGAGGCGGGAGGCCGGCACCGCAGCACGCTCAGCCCGCTCCGGCTTTGCCTTCCGGCTGGAAACAGCGATTACCGAGCTGAACACCGCGCTCCAGCCGTGGAGGTGATTTCCCCCAAAATTCCTCTAGTTCCGTCCTGGTGATCTTACTCCTCCTGTGAAAAATTACTAAGTAATGTTGGCTTTCGCATTTATGTATTGGCTTTTGCATGTTGTTAGTGGTCATATTTAGATATGGTATGCATTATAAATCCTTTTTAGCTGCTTGTTAATGTAACACAATCTCACAGTTTAAGTAGGTATTGTGCTGTTTTTAGAAATAGTAGTGTAGTAGATATATCTGTGTATCATTTATAGAAATGGTAATGTGATGAATAGACCTTAACAAATCATAAGATGTGAAAAACCTTTTGTGTAACTAAAAGAACTGTGTAAGATCATCCATTAATTGACCAGTCCAAGTGATAAGATGACAGTGACACGAAACAGAGCACCAGAGAGGATGGGAGGAGAACTCATTATTTTCTCTTATCAAGAGGAGTGTGAAACAACAGGAATTAAATTACGGGAAGAAATAAAACCTATTGATGTCATACAGATAAGAAAATATTGGAAAAATCAAATACAAAGAACCACTGTAACATCAAAAACTCTTAGAAATGTTTAAATAATATATAAGCTAATGAATATGCATGTAATCCCAGCAATGTACCTGTATATAGAGACCTTGATTCTAAGTGTTTGTTGTGCTCTTTGGCTCTTCATCAAAGGCACCCCAGCACTGGTTTTGTTCTTTTGTTATTTCAATATTATTATTACTATTATTATTATTAAACTTTTTTTTTTTAATTCTGAGGTTTTAACTTTGCTTTTCACACTCCCCTCCTTCTCCTATGATTTTTGGCTCACAGCATCTGACCTGGCTGTACATTGACAGACACCAGATGCACATTACAGACTTGCAGTGTCACCATGTCAACCAGCACAGGAATATTTACGGGCCATTGTGTTATCCAAACATCAGCAGGTATAGCCCAGGCAGTGCTTTTGTATTTTTACAGGTACTGCATTGTTTGCTTGTAGACAGTACTACAAGATGAAAATGACATTACTATAAGAGCACCTTGTCAAGAACACATCAGTCTGCTCACAGTGGCAGAGGTCTGCTGGCACAGTGAGAGACCCTGATGTTAACACAACCATCTGAATAACACAGGGTAAATGAATCCTCTCTGTTTCACCTGTGTTGTGTTCAGTGACTGTCTGGAGCATGAACACACATGCAAGCAGTATCCCTAAATGTGACACTTAGTCTTTACTCTAAGTGTATGTTGCATTAGGGTAGGGCAGTAAGTGCACAGCTTTCCAGATGAGAGAAAGCAGGACATCCAGAGAGGACATCCAGCTCCATCTGCTCTAGACTATTATAGAGTAAGAGGAGAGTACCGTAAATGTCACCACACTACCTAGCAATTTTAGCTGCTACTGGTGATTTTTATAGCAGATGATCTGAATGCTTCAACTGTCCCGAACCCTCCCTCAGCACTCTCTTGCCAGGGAAAATAAGCTTATCCCTGTAAATAACACATCACAGGTAGAAAACTTTACTTTCACATGCAGCTTACCAGAGACACCAAAAGCATTCTCTGAGCTTGGAGGTGTTATCAGTTCGGTGCTGAGGATGGAAAGTATCAGTGGCATTCCTGAGAAAACAGAGCTCCTGGCTAAGGGAGTGTGGTACAGCAGACATAAGAGCAAGAGCCAGTGGCCACACTACTCTCTAATCATAGTTTCCTTGAAAGGAGCAGGAAAGTCCATTTTCTGCAAGTCTCTCTCTCTCTCTCCCCACCCCCCCCACCCCGCTCCCTTCTTTAATAATCTTTCCTTGCATTCCTGAAAGCAATCTTTGTGTGTCAGAGTTGCAAGGTTGCCTTTACCATTCAAGTATGACCAAGCTGCTTATACCGTACACTGTATTTGGCCAGCCTGCTCTTTTCCCCACAGGTCATCCAAGGGTTTCTAGATTAAACTTCCCTGAAGAGGCCTTGAGAGTAAGTTTTACACCCTCTCTGCTCAGGGAAGTTTCCCCTCAAAGAAAATGCTGTGAAAGCAGCAAACTCTCAAAACAGCAAGTAGGGGTTACGTGAGGTTGAAGCACACAAGTGAAGCTGACTTCAGATTTCGTGGTTCTGATGTCTTATTTATTTCCAAATGAAAACAAACAAGCAAAACCAAACAACTTCAAAATGTCCAAAACCAACCAAACAAATACCCCCAAAATACCCACAACCCCAACCAAACAAGTACTTTTTTGTGTCTTATGATACCAGACAAGTTCTCGGATATTAGCAAAGGACAGCCTTTCTCCCTGAGCTAATCACTCTCAGAGATTTTTCATTCAGCCACACTACATTTTAGCATTCTCTTTTTTCGGCTGTTGCATCCTGCTTGCTCATCTCTCCTAATCTCTTCAAGTTCAAAACCATGAATTTTATCACTTCAGCTGAAAGATGGACAACTTTCAGATGCCACAGATTCCTTTTTAGTTCAGACAGCATTGCCTACACTCATATGGGAAAAGAAACACAAAGGGTATTAAAAAGGAACACCAGGAAAATACCAATCCACCCTAACTGATCTGAAATCACTTTGCCTGTTCTGCATAAGTGCATTTAAATAGCATCACAACCACAATTTAAGTAGACATTCCTCCTTTTCCTACTTCTTTTTGGCTGTTTCCCCTGCTTCTGAATATTGTGCTGCCTACACCATTTACTGCTGTGTATTTCACTGATTTAAGACGTGCAGCATGTGGAGTACAGGCTGGTGGTTATATTGCTTACAAATTACCTTGTGCACTATAAATAATCATACACCTGGCAGTTATAAAAAAACCCAGAGCATTCAAAATTGAAAAAAGCGCCATCAACATTAGGTTTAATTTAATCCACCTCCACAGGCCATGCAGGCCTTATTTTATTCACTATTATCCAGAGTTTGTTAACGCTCTAGATTGATAAATCCCCAGTGAGGAAGTGCTATCTGGCAAAGGGAGACTGCCCCCCTTCTCTGATGAGTTTGTTTTGTAACAGATTACTTAATACCAATCCCAGGACTCAGGGAATCAGTGTAGGCTGCATGCCCATTCCACTTTCCAGCTAAAAGTAAATATTGAGCTGAAACAGAAGCCAGCCTAGACAAGCCTTAAATTCAGAATTATCAACCTTGTAATTATAGATGTAAAATCTCTGAAAGCAATTGTCTATTTGGATGCATTTTCCGTGCTCCCAGCCAGGACTCTGCTATCAGCTGAACCATCCTCAAATTCCATGACGACACAGCCAAGGAAAGTTTGATTACTTGGCTCAGTCCAAACTTTTTCATGAACAGGCTGCTTTGCCTGGACCTGAAGGCACAAGATAGATACCGTGCCCTGTTTTCCAGGGAAAAAAATAAGTGCCAAGTTCAGAAGACAGAGGGGTATCTTCTACTGCATCTCCTCATGAGAACACCAGTTCTGTCATAGAAATACAGAAACTGTCTTTGTTGTTAGTCATAGCCTAGCAATTCAACATTAGATGGCTGTCTCATGCCCCTGGATCTAGTCTTGACTCAGACAAGAAGGTAAAAAATTATAATTAAGTTATTGCATTTTTCTCATTTACTGGTCTGCTTCTTAACCTAATGGTTCAACCTGAATTAACTTCAATTCTGATTTCTGTTTACTTGTTTATACAAAGCTACTCTTAACTTTTCTTATTCTGTTCTTCCTGAATGTCATTTGCTCTCCTTTCTTATTTGGGGCCTAATGAGAATTCAGAGAAACCTTTACTCCAACATTGCCCTCAGCATCCAATTAGCTAAAACCTCTCCAAGCAGCAGCTAATTGCAAGTTCAACTATGAGCCCTGGAATTCCAAAGAGGATTTTAGGAGCTGAACTTCTAGCAGAACAGACTGACTGGCACCTCTGTTATCCAGTGAGAGTCTGGAGCAGCAACTGCAGGGATGTTAAAAAAACCTCTGCAAAGCAGGTAAGGACCTTGCCTGACTTTTTCAATCCCTGACTGAAACTGTAATACTTCCTTTTCCAAAGATATGAAAATTCCCAATTTGCTCTGCACCACTGGGCCCAGATTTCAGTAATGATTTTAGGAATAATTTAACTGGATCCCACTATGGATGCTCAGTCCCTTTAAAAATTTAACTTAGTAAGGCATGTGGTTAGAAGATGATACTATACCTAGTAGAAAATGAGTTTATAAATTGCAATTATAAATTGTAATTGTAAGGCAATGCTCAGTAAGATGACAGGGTGCTAGAAAATGCTAACGAGCACTGGTAAGTCTCCAGCAAATGGAATTTTTCTCCTAGGAACTCTTTTAACATCACAACACACAGGGTGTTTGGTTTCTTTTTACCATTTCTCCCATGAACAGTTTTCTTACTGGTGTGCAGATAAGACACTTTAATGAACTTTCTCTTCAGTTTTTATTATCTGATTCTTCCACCTTTCAAATGCCCCTAAATTCTATGATCAGAAACCACCAGAATACCTCCAGTGGGTTTCCTTTGGCTAGACAGGGAAAAAAGTAAGAAAAAAAATATTTTCGCGCACTTTGCAAAGTTTTAAGATATTAGATGTATAAGCATTATAGAAAACTGAATTTAAAAATGCTTTGAGTTTCTTGGGTTTGTGGCTTTTTACTTGTCTGTTTTAAAACCAAACTATAATTTAAAACTGATGTAAAGAAATAAACAGCATGGAAGAGATGTCCAAAACCAAACGAGGCATTGTTCTCACTCTTTCTTACACTCAGCTATTTTTATTTACTTCAGTTGGTGAATTTATGTGCTTGATGCGCACACCTGACACTAAACCATGAAAACATGTTCCTTCTTTGAATAAAAAAAAAACAAAAAAACAAACCAGAACACATTTGGGTAGCAGAATATTCTTTACAGAGATAAAATACTTGCACGTGATCTACTACAAAGAACGAGTGAGGCAATTCCAACGTACACATCAGTTTTGTGGTTATGTCAAAGCATTCTGCATCGCTGGGTGCCACTGAGCTTGCTACTTAGGGTAGTTAACTGGAACAGGTTGAGCATCCATTGGTCCCACAAGAAGCAGATCTGCAGTCTGCTGCACATCCTCAAAGATGAAATCCTTATTCCAGGAATTCTTACAGTTGAATTAAGGTCACTGATAAACACTGCAAGCATTAGGACAGAAAGGTGAGAAGAGGACAATGGTAACAGAGAGTGAGTCTTCATATAGCTCATGCTTATTTTGATGATTGAGTACATTTCCTGGGCCTGGGCAGCGATGCACTCATTCAGAAAATCTTAAAGGAGGGTCAGTTTTAATATAATTGTACTAAACCACTCCCAACAGAGATATCTTATCAGACAGATCACCATCCTCCTGCTCTTTGTTGCTATTACTTACAAACAGTACGCTCCAAAATGTACATTTAAGCAAATACATTCCCAAACACGCAAGCAGAACTGCAGCCAAAAAAACCCGACTGGCTCTTCAAATACAAGCACTCACATGTCATTCAGCTAAGAACAAATTAAAAATCAAGATATAAAAGCTTGCGGATATTGGAAATGAAGCTGAAGAGTTTCATGGGAACCTTCATTTCTCGGCTTTCAGTCCCGTTGCCCGCTAGCCCACCCTGGTTCACTGGAAGCCGCCCCAGCAGCCAGCGCAGCGTCCGAGCCGCCGCTGTCCCGGGCAGGGCACGAGGCCCGGGAGCCATTTCCGAGCCATTTCCTTCCCTGCATCCCTGCTCCGGCACTGGATCAGTTCTCCGAGCCCGACCGCTTTCGAACCCGCTTCTGCTCGGAAACAACTCCCGCACCGAGCCCTCCACAGCGCAGTGTGTGCGGGGGAGAGTCAAAAAACAACAAAAACACGCCAACAACAACAAAAACCCAAACAACAAAAAACCACCGCAGCCGAGCGTGCCCCAGACGCGGCTGCCGAGAAGCGAAGCGCGGCAGAGGCTCCGCTCGGCCGAACCCAGGACAGCCCCGACTCCCGCCACACGCCGGGCGCCGCCGCCGCCATTTTGTGCGGGCGTCCCCAGGCCCCGCCCCCCCCGCCCGGCGCCCGCCTCCCCGCCCGGCTGGGGAGCGCGCGGGGCGGCGGGAGCGCGCACGCCGGGGCCGGGGGGGCCGGGCCGGAGGAGCCGCGGGACCCCGGGCCGCTGGCGCCATCATGTACCGCTCCGGCAGCGGCCGCTCCGGCCCCTCGGCCTCCTCCCACCGGCTGAAGGAGGGCGGCTCGTCGGCGTCCCGCGCCTCCCGCTTCAGCACCTCGGGGCCGGGGCCAGGCCACGGCCGGCCTCCCCCGCCGATGCCTGCCGCCGCTTGCGCCGCCGCCTCGCCGCCGCGCTCCGCTTCGCCCCGGCCGCCGCCGCCTCGCCGCCACCGCTCCCCGTCGGGCCACCGCGGGCCCTGCCGCCGGTCCCCGTCGCCGCACCGCAGCCGGAGGTTGCCATCGCCGCCGGGAGGAGCGGGGCTCGGCGGGCCCCGCGGCCGGCGGGGCAGCGAGCACGGAGACGGCGGCAGCAGCCGGGTAAATACCGAGGGCGCTCGGCGCGGGTCCTGCCCCTCGCCCGCCGCTGTCACAGCCCCAAAGTTGGCGCGGCGAGGTCCCTGCAGAATTACAGCGGCCCCGGGCTCTCCGCCGGTGCGGAGGAGAGCGGCGTTTTCCCTCCTATTCCTTAGAGAGCCAGATGGGAAAAAAAAATATTGATTTCCATTTTAAGTGATGTTTTGCCACTAGTTTCTATTGCATTTTTATTTGTCTTACTGGCTAGAGCCGTTTTAGAGAGGGTTCAAGGATGATGCTGTCTTTTCCCTAAGGCAAAGGATGTCACTAGCCGTTTTCCTCCATTTAACACGTTGGGTTGCGTTAGTGCATAAATATCTTTAACTTACGTGAATTTAACTTTTTAGATAGCATGCTGAATGAGTACTTTGTCCGATTTCTTCCTGCTGTCACTGCGGGCGTACAAAGAGTACTGTTATTGATTTATATCTTTAAGGTGTTCTTTGCTAGGCACTGCTTTGTAGTTGGGGCTGCGCACAGGGTGCTCCAGTGTTCTCACTTTGTCTTGGCAAACTCTGATTTCGGCATGTGAAGCTCTTTTGTGGCATCTGTAGTGGATGGCATCTTGGATGTAGACACCTTCGTAATAAATCAAAGTGTGAAGGCTTTATTTTTTTTTTTGCGCGAGTGGGATTCGCTCACTTAGGTTTTCTCTTGTCTCTCGTTGGTGCAGTGCTTGTTTTGCCTGGTGACTCTGAGCTGTGGTGTGTAATAAGTTCATTGCGCGTTTGTATTACCGTGAAAGACGAGATTTTCGTACTGGGGTGTTGTAGGCAGTGGTTGCGTGGTCACTCAGTCCAGCACACATACAGCTGGAAAGAACGGTGTACTCACCTTTCCCTCTGGCTTTGCAGTATATTCTGCCCTCTCCCGTGTGCTCTGGCGTGGGTTTGTGAGTTGCGGGTGGGCTGATGTAAGGAAACTGTGCTGAAAGTCAGTCCAACAAAAGTGTGTTGTGTGCTGATTCATTGCCTGATGGGACTCCCAAGAGAATGGGGATTGCCCTTTCTCATGGTGTTACAGGCTCTTATCGGATTTCTTTGGAGCTGCAGCCATAGAAGTGGTCACAGGTGATTGTCGTGGCATTAAAATTCAGGTATTGGTGTTTTTTCTTATTGAAAGGCGAACTGTCCTAGAGATGCAGGAAGATAATGTTGTCTTTGACAGTTAAGCCAAGCCAGGCTAAGAAACTTGCCTCTGGCCATTTGTTTTCACGTGGTATTCCACCCTTATCTGCATCCTCTTTAGTTTCCTGTGTGGTACCCTTGAAAATTGCATTACTAGTAACATCCATGATGAAAATAAGCAGTCTTTAAAAAGGAAATGTTTTTCTATGTGATTCATGTCAGTTTGTGTTGTAGCTTGATGGACAGTTGCTTGTTCACAACTGATGGGTGGCAACCTGGGATACAGGACAGAACTTTCTTAAACTGACTTCACCATCACTCAGTCTCCCATTTCGCTGTATCCATGATAAGCTGTCAACCTGTGCTGCCTGTAACAAAACTTTCAATGCTGACTTGGTGGTTCAGACTTGGAGATATTCGATCTAGGAGTTTTGACTAGAAACCTCCCACTCCCTCTTTGATGCAGGGGGGAAGGCCACCAAAACCGTCCACTTTACACGAACATTATTTTTGACAAACACTTCTTTTCTAGTGTTATTTTACACCCTTCTGGCTCAAGTTAAATCAGTCACCTCAGCAAATTGTTACAGATTAATGATATTTTTCTTGCCTGTTCTAACTTCAGAGAAGAATTGAAAAACTATTAATCCTAGAAATTCGGTGTTAGCAGGCTAGCTAATGCTGTACTGATGAGCCAAATGGATTTTTTGTTTATTTACAGGATTACTGCATTTAAGGAAAGCCCTTCTTTAGGAAGCAGTTGTCACAATAAGAGATCTTGAGACAATTAAATAGAGCTCTTCAACCTATATTGTGCTGACTTTGCGTTTGCTAAAGCCCAGTGTAAATAATTCTTACAGTGTAACATCCACATTTTTTCCGTGGAAGCCTTTGTACCCCAACAGATATTTGACTGACAACTGACACTACCTCTTCTTCAAAAGTGATGTTACAAAGCATAAAATATATATGTAGGTTTGTTTTACTTTTTAAAAGTACTGTTTACAAAAGTATGCTTAATTAGAGAAAGATAAAAGCTGGGATTATGCTGCCATTTTCCAAAGAGTGGAGCTAAATGTGATGGAAACAGCACACAGCAGATATGTTGGGTTATCATTAGGGTTAGGGCAAAGTTTTTATAAAATTCTTAGGGTTTTATGACTTAAGAACCTCTCCAGAAGCTAGAGAGCACAGAATGTGCAGATGTGGAGAGTTACACAAATATATTAGTAAGTGGGATTTTGGAGCTGTCACTGAAAGGACATGGATTCAGAAGCCTGAGCAAGAGGAATTAAAGTTGCAACAAGGAGAGAGGACTTGAAACAGGAACATGCATAAGGGTGGGAGATAAAGTACATAGATTGAAGACACTGATGGGATAAGGGCATGGGGTTGAAATGGAGAAAATATCTGAGTACAAGTTCCAGGTTTTTGTCACTATCCTACATATGAATAGGAGTATGAAAGCAGGAGCTTTAGAGATTGCTTACTAAATTTTCTTGATTCTGGGTGTTGTTGTTTTTTTTGTTATTGTTTTGATTTTTTTTAAAAAATTATTATTTGTGAGATGGAGTACATACATTTCCAGGTTACAGCATTGTTTCGCATTTTGTCTTGCATAACTGGGATGCTGGTAGTGGAGCCATGTATTGGATGTTTTAAGTAGGGATGGTGTTAGTTTCTTAATAGCTGAGGAATACTTTGTGGAGTGACAGCAAATGTTTGGGGGAGTACTGAGAAATGTAATGGAGGAGAGGATGGCCAGGGCTTTACAGTGAGAGATTTTGGCAGACTTTTATTTGTTCTTGCAAGGCTGACACATGCTGCTTTTATTTATCCCTGCTGACCAGCGTGCTTGTATTCTTTTTAAAGGTTTTGTTTTAGCTGCTTTCTTGTAAGAAAATTGGCTGAGATTAGAGGACTGGAGCATGTGGGGTCAACAGAGAATGGAGAAATGACAAGCAGGTATGCAACCTGTTCAGTAATATGGTAGTGGTAACTGTGGTTTAGGTGACAGAACAGGAAGGGAGAAAAATGCAGTGCAGTGTACACATTGGTATGACTAGTAGTGGTGTTCAGTGCTCCAGATACAAAAACCTTTTAAAAGTGGAATTTCTCCAGTTAAAAAAAAATTTAAAAATCATGAAGTTCAAGTATTTGCTGCCCTAACTGCTGTCTCTGGGCAATTTGTATAGGTCAGTCATAAGCAATCCAAACATTCTTAATGTAAACTAATTCTTTCCTTTGCCCAGAGTTTGTTCTTAGATGTAATCATCACTTCTCTGTCTTCAGTGGAGGTGATTGTCCTCTGTATGCCCACTGTCTTGATGACAAGAAGGTGGCCTTGAAGACAGTAATTACTTGAGGCAGCCACCAAAATTCAGTGTTACAATGGGCACAAGTGAGCCCTCAGAATGTGTTTGTATGAGACACATGCACATTGAATATGTTGTATCTCAGCCAGGCTGTTGCAGGATCATACTGTGCTGGACAAGACAGTTGGTCTTAAAAAGTAATTAAAGTGTGTTCTGATAAATGCTGGGATTCAGCTTAATGGAACAAACCAGAAATCACTAATATGTTACCTTAGAATAAAGCTATATGCACAATGGATGCTAGTACAGATTTGTAGTATATGTGAATTTTGTTAGGTAAAGGGAATTCTTTTGCTTTTGTTGGAGATTATGTGCTTTTTTTTGGTCTCTTGAAGGATTGAGCTGAACCTGCTGCGTGTTCTCAGAGGGGATATGGACAATTCAATGCACCTGCTGCTTGCTCATGCAGTTTTCAGCAGTAAAAGCAGTTTGTAGTGCATGACTGGTTTGGCAGAACTGAAGCTGGTTCACTACTTTGTGTTAAGCAGAATCTATACTGTGTTGGTTTAAAGAAGCAAATCAAGTATCTCTGTCTTTAGGCAGTCTCATCTGTTTTTTATATGGAACTCCCCTTAGCTCTGATCATTCCTGTATTCCAGTGCTATATTTCAGAATAATGTGAGGCATAACTAGTTAAGCATAACTTACCAGTGATGGTGTTTTGTGTACTGTGTATGTGTACAAAGGAAGGTCTGTGCAGAAGCAATGAGCTCAGGTCTTCTCTGCCTGATTTTCATTTTTCAGAGGCAACTTCATTTAGTTTACTCTGGTTTATCTCTGCCAGTAATAAATAATGGTAATGGTAATGGAAATTTCAGACCCCTATAGAAGGAGTTTCTAGTGGCATTGATGGTTTTTAGCATTATGTTGTGCTTATCTGCTGAAAGCAGCATGAAGTGAGAAAAACTGTTAAAAACATCACTGCTAGGAAGATCTTTGTTTACACTGGTTTATACTTTGGTTCATGTTGTTACTAAAGTTGTAAAGAGTCAGAAATCCAGACACTTTATTAAGAAATTCCTGGCACTGTTTTTATGCAATGCTTATTTAGCTGCTGCTTCTCTACAAAGAAAGGAGAACAGCAGCAAATTTGAGACTTTGTGACTTTCTCTTTGGTTTTACATCTTCCAAAATGGTGCATTATGAAATGTGTTTTTGAGTTGAAAATTTCTAGATAATTTAAATATAGAGCATGTTACCTGGGATGAGAAATTAAACACAGTCAATACCCTCCCCTTTCTTTAGTAACTAAATAGAACTGAAGTGTAGCCTGAGGCTCCTGGGCCTGAAGTTTCTGAGTTTCTGGACTCAGTTTCTTCGAGATGTTTTGGTTCAGGAAGACCTTGTTTCTCACAGGCTTGACAGAAACATTGCTAGTGTTATAACAAGAGTGATGTTTTGAATTCCTTTCTGTGGGATGGACTTCTCTCTTTCAGTTTTGGGCCAGTGGGATGAAGAGTTCTGGCACTCTTCTGACCACTGAGTTGGCCTGCTCGAGAAGCTATATAGAGGAGGTCAGTCTTTGAATAAAGAGGAGTCAGATGAAGTTTTATAAACGAGGTCTTGTGTCGTTTGTTCATCACCCACAGCGACACTGAAGTATTTAGAACAGTTGTCTTCTAGTTTGATTTTTTAATTGATCCATCCCCTCAAGTCGGATTTATTAAGCAGAGCAGAATGACTTTCCTTTCTTTAGCTGAGCTTAAAACCCCCTGACTGATGGGCTTGCACTCTTTGCTCGATTTGCAGCGGCGCTCGCCGAGCCTGCGCTCCGAGGCTTCGCTGGATCACAGCTTGCGGATCACCGTTGGCAATGACCGCTACTGCATGGGCACGCCGGAGCGCAGGAGGCTGCCGGAGAGGCTGGGCTCGCCAGCTGATAACCTGAGTGACAGGTACGGGCCTCGGCAGGCGGGCACTCACCTGGGGGACACGGCGGGGCAGGCCGGGCGTCTCAGCCCGCTGAATGCCTAGGCACTGAGGGTAAGCATGTAGCGATGCTCCCCGGGAATATTCCCCCAGCCTCTCAAGTTGTGGTGCAGAAAATTCCTGAGCAAAAGTCTCTGCCTGTGGAACTCCAAACAGATATTTCTTCTCTAGTTTTTGTCAGCTGCTTCTAAACCCCAGATAAAGTAAGCGTGCACATCGTATATTGCAGAAGGGAGTGTGATGTCGATCCCTCTGGTGCTTCCTTTCCCTTAAGGCTGGGGTGTCACATGGAGACACTGCATTTGACATTTCTCTACTTCAGCCACCTTCTGTTTCTTATGAACCTACCTAGTCCTTACTGAAAGGAAGGTTGTTTAGTATAAGGAAGTAAAGCTTCAACTTCCTCATTTATTGGGAGAAATTGTCTAAAATTTCCTGATTTTTGAGACTAGTTTAGAAGAAAACTCTAGAGCAGCTTGAAGGAGATTATTATTTTGACTTTAAAAACCTTAAAGAAGAGAACATAGTCAGACAGTCTCATCCATTATAAAGGAAGTATTAGAATTCTTAGGATTCCTTGACCTGAAATTGGAGAGAAATGGTTAATGGAGAGAATTCTTTTGTGTTAAAAATACTGCTGTGAACAGTGAAGTATAAATATTAGTAGATGCAATTTGCCTTCAGTAGGAGAACCAGTATAAACTGGCAAAAGAAAGAAAACCAGAAAATTGTGCATATAATTCTTTTTGTCTTGAATTGCAAAACTAAAGATGGCATAGCTTGTGCCCTGGAGC
Organism: Sitta carolinensis; assembly: GCA_032173965.1. NCBI lineage: Eukaryota > Metazoa > Chordata > Aves > Passeriformes > Sittidae > Sitta > Sitta carolinensis. The sequence continues at coordinate 12,785,718 of JAVUNC010000025.1, read as the reverse complement.
TTAAGTTGTACTTTCAGGTCAAGGATAAGCAAACAGCACAGAAAAAAAACAATACCACTTCCATTTTTGATGCAAATATCATCAACTGTTAAAATACGAGAGAGAGGGAAGTGAGCAGAATAAATGAATTTCCTTTCTCAGATGTAAAGTTAAGCTTCAGCAGGTGTAGAAAATGAAACGAGAGTTTGGTTTTTGGTACTGTTACTTTTATGCCTTTACTTCAGTTTGATTTGTAAATCCCCTGTGCAGTCTGCAACCTTCTAAATGAAATGGGTGTATAGCTCAGGAAGAGTACAGTGGTTGCAAGGAAAAGGAAGTGCTATGTAGGGAACTGGCACTTCTCTGGCAAATAAGGAACATTTGGGAGCAGGGTGTGGTGGTGTTTGTCCCATTGCTTCATGTTCCAGGTGAGATTTTAGATTTAACCTGTTCTGTGCTGCTGATGCCTGGTTAGAAGTAACATGGGCTCTGGTGGAGTTTATTTATCATAAGAGTGAGAAATCACAAAAGTTGACTTCTCTATTACAGAACCCATAGATGCAAAAAAGAATGGTAAGAATAGACTCCACAGAAGGTTTAAAAGTGACAGATGAGTTAGAATAAGAAGATAAAGTGAGACCATATAGACTTTAATTTTTAAATTACTTCCTTGTATTTGTAGTGTAAGTATGCAATAACTTCATGCTGTTACATTTACTTTTTTTTTTTTTTTGGTCTCATCTGTGCTGGCTGCACTTTTCTTAGTGATGCCCATTGTCCAGAAGCTTAAAGTATGTGACAGCCAAGTCACTTAATAGCTTTTCCTAAGTCATCTAGGTACTGTTTCTGAATTCTAAGTTTCTTCACTGCTAGCCATTTTATTTTTGTTGAAAAGACGCTTTTTATTTGGTTAAGGACATTGTTTATCAAGTATTTTTCAGCATTATTTTTTTTCCCTCTCTGAGAGAGGTTGCTCTGGTACCAGCACACTGACTTTATATCTATCACTGGGCTGTAAAATGGCCCTTACTGTTACTGCTCATATCACATTTTTATTTGGCATGTGGTACGTTCTCATTCTAATGAAAAAAAAGAGATGGAAAAAGAAAACACTGTTTCCTGAAGACATCTCTTCAAATTTTGAAGTAATTGGAGCAAATAATTCTGAATTTAGTTATTCTCAGCTATTTTTACTAACTACTCTACTTTGGTATTTCAAGCAATCACTTTGACACATTATCCTCTGTAATTTGTATGGCCTTGGGATGGTGGAGAGTTTCATTGGTCTATAAAGGAAATAAAATACCAGAGGAGGGAAATTAGGGAGGTTTTTAGAGTCTCCTGCAGCAGTGGATTTTTAGGATGCCCGAGGACACTTTCTCAGGGTGCATGTTCTCATGCAGGTCCATCCTAAAATGGACTGTAAGAACTTTCCCCAAGTTTCTAGGGCAGTTGGTCTCCTGCACATGTCTACATAGACACCCTGAATGCTGCTAGACTATGTCTGCAAGGTCACCTAAGCAGCTTCAGTCTCCTGCTTGGACCAATAAGTGGTTATTTGTCTTCCAGAATCTCAGTCTGTCAAAGTGAAAAATAAATCTTTATCTCTCTCCCTGTCTTCCATCTCTCCATCTCAGTATTTTAAAGACATTCTACTACTATCTGAGCTGGCGCCTGCTATAGAGAGCATCCCACCAATTCTTTCATCAGAGGTTAATACAAAAGACAGACCAAATCACTGCAGAGCCTTGGTCTCCATTAAGCTGTGTTGTTAATAGTCTTTTTTGGCATAATATCAAGAGTAACAGTTGGCTTGAATGTGAACAGCTCATCTGACTCCATATTCAAAGTCTGTGTATTAAAGTGGAGTCCTGTTGATTGCTGACAGCAGAATACCACTATTATTCCTATTTCTGTGTATGAGAGTAAATGTGCCAAAAAGTAAATTACCTTACACTAGTTGTAGGTCTCTGAGGCATCATGTATGTGCAGCCATGGTCTGCTTTCCATCTCTGAAACTGCAAATTCCAGTAATTTGTGGACTCTTTGTTGGTGAAAGAATTGGGATGGTCACAGTGGTACCACCTTGTATCCTCTCTCAGGGTTCAGTAGCCAGTAGTGGACATTCCCAGCTGAAAGCATCCAAACCAGTAAAGAGGGATTAACTCTCTTGGACTGTATGCACAGAAAACATGTTTCAAAGAATCCTGTAAGGCAAGTAACTATTTTCCCACACCTGTATTTAATTTTCAGGTTTTAAATACACATTTTAGCTGTTCAGAATGTATTTGAAATGTCTTGGTAGTTTTAAATATAGTAGGTTTGCTGTTCCTTTCTTTCCAAAGTATGATTAAAAATCCCTCTGCTTTATCACTGCAGTCAGAGTGTTCAAATTGTAGGTGACAGCTGCCAGACATCCATCTAAATAATTTTATTTGCACAAAAATCAGCTGAAGGTACATGGTGAAACACATCTGTTACTCCATCAGGTGTGTTCATGCAGCTTGTACAGGTTTAGCAGGCTCTCAGAAAACATGGCCACTGGGAACAAACATGCCTTTATGTAGGTTGGGAAAACAACATTTATTTATGAAATTTAATTTAGCTAGTTTTAGATACTTTTGTGCTTTTGGAGGAGCTGGATATGTGTAGTTTGCTGAAAATAGGAAAGTACCATGTAATACAATGGGTAGAGATGCATGCCTGATTTGTTTTATAAGATGTGCTGGACTGATAAAGTATCTAATAAATGCTTTGCAATGATGCAGGGTAAAGTGAAGTTCTGTGTTGATTTTGTTCTTAAATATGCATAAGTAAACTATGAAAATACCCAAGAAAAAGACCTTGTCTGTGCATCTCTGTAATTCTTTTGTCTGTTGTGAAAAACTGGGGCTGTAATTTATTTGCAGATTTTTTTGAAGATGTCTTCTGGCATGACTTTCACTTGTCCCTTCCCAAATCTATGGAGGGACCTTTTTGAGTAGGAGGAGGTGATTTTTGTGGGTTCAGGCCATTATACATAGTTTATATCAAATTGATTCTCTTAATAAAGAGTCATCTGTTTCATTGATGTCTCTTAGGGAGCACATTTTCTTTCTTGGGCGATTTTGCTAGATTTTGAAATACTGATGAGTAAAACCAGCAGCTGATAGCTTTTAAAGTGGTTTGGTTTGCTTCTGTCTTATCTAAAGAAAAGTCCCAGAAAAGTTTTTAGGCATGGAGAAAAAGGCTTTAGTTAAAATAGTATCCCTAATTGTAGTTGTCTGTAGGAATTGGTCCAAAAGTAGATACTCCAAGAGAAGAAGCTGGTTGTTCTGATGTTGTGACAGTTGCATATCCACTGTGTGTAATAATGCAGGGGCTGGCACAGAAGAATGGTACCATTACACGTAATTTCCCTGGTTTTTAGATAGCAGAAACTGTGCTTCTTTTTAGGTATGGGGTTCATGTGAGTAGTGACAGTGCTGTCTGCATATCTGTTGCAAAAGAAAACGTTGATAGAATTTGTGGTCCTTGTCCACAGCTGAAGATAAAAAGAGGATCTGGTTGTGTTTGCAATGTGGAACTGAATTATACTGTGAATAATTCATAGGAAATCTGACCTTGGCATCTACTGGGAGAGGCGAGGAAAGGGATTGTGGTCTGAAATATGATAGTAAAGGGTTTTTTAAAACATGTAGTCTCTCACATTCACAGAAACTAATCCAACCTATCAATTTTTCAAGGCTCTTATTCCTCAGTATGAGTTGAATTGTTCATGTCACTGTGTTTGCAGGTAACTTCCTTGTAGGCATGTACAGTACCATTAAAAATAAGTCTACCTCTCTACCCTGTCTTTTAAGTACGTAAAATGTTGGTTCTGTTTAGTGAAGGAGATGTTATTTTGAAACTGGTTTGGAAATGTCTTACCCTTGAGTAGGAGTAAAACTTTGTTTACTGTCATTCAAGAACTTCTCTTCTGTGTTTCTCTTACACAGGGATGATATGGCTGATGGTCCAATATTCACTAGAGGCCTCACATGTCCCCGAGGCCTCGAGAGATACCCAGCACATGAAGATCAGCCTTCAAGTCCCTTCATTCCGAGGCATGATGAAGACTACCGCAGCCGGGACGTGTTCCTGCACCGTTCCGATTACAGTCCACACTATGGCCGTCGGGAGGAGCTGCCTCGTGCCTCTGACAGAGAGGGTGACAAACTGAGGAGATCCCCCTACCCGCTGAGGGCAGAGGAGAGGGGGCGAGAAATAAAACGTCCACGGTATGAAAAAGATGAGAAGATGCATGGTGTGAGTGGAGAGCATCAGGGTTTCTCATCGGGAACGCGAAACTACCGCAGACGAAGCCGCAGCCGGAGTCGTAGTAGAAGCCTGAGCCCGTCCTACCTGAACGAAGAATTCCGAGAGCTGGACCGTGCCAGGAGGAAAAGAGAAGAAGAAGAGCGCAGCAGAAACTTGAATCATGACGTTTCAGGCAGTGGCTACACGATCCCTGGCTTGACTAACACGTTACAGACTTCTGAGCCTCGGTATCCATACAGGCCTGAAGAGATCCCACCCATGCCCAAAAAATCCATTTTGAAGAAACGAGTAGAGATGGAAGTAGAGTCTGCTGATCAGGTTTGGTCTCCGTGTGTCTGTCTGTGTTCTTCTACTTTCCAAAACAGTTGCTTTCTGATACAGAATGTTAGTTTGAGTTCCAAAATAGAAAAGCCAAATCTTTGTTTCCTATCTTTAAGAGGACAGGTACCTTTCGGCAGGGCCGTGTAAGTTCAGAGTGCATTAGAAACTGTAAATGGTTATGGTATTTAATCAGGAATCATATGCATATATACATACACACACACACACATATACACATATACACATAACACATATACATATATATATATATTATATAATATATATATATATATATATATATATATATATAATCTGAGACAGAATAAAACGCCTTTGTGGAAATTCAACCCAGGATGCAGAGATCTGGGCCAGCTTTCATAGAGAAGCTGACTCTCATAGTTCCACAGGCAGTCTGGAAATTGATTGAAGCTCTTCCCCTGCCGCAGGGTCTCTTTCTCGTTTCTTTATAGACTTTGAGGGCTGCCTAATGCATCCTCAGTACCTCTGTCTGAAAACAACTTTTAAATTTCCCTAATTTTTTTCTCTTTGGACTATTGGCTGGGATCAACCCTACTTAATTTGTACCAAACCTATATCAGTTGAGTCTCAGAATTAGAGCAATGGACAGATAAGTGGCTGTGACTACTGTGATAAACTGCCTTTTTGTGTTTTAGCACTTCACTTTGAGTTGACTGTAATACTGATCAGTGCTGGTTTGACAGTGACATATTTATCTCAGGAATGCTACAATACTGAGGATCCTGTTCCATACCTATTACTGGAAATGCTATTTAATATGACATTAATTATGAATATCTGAAGAAGTAACTGAGAATAACCCCAGTGCAGTAGTTTTTACCTGAATTAAGGTATTGAAATCCTATGTGACTATGACTAAACTCGAAGCATATCCAAAATTATGTAACAGGGTTTCAATTTTAAAATTTCAGTTCTTATGCTTGCAAGACATTTGTGATTTAGTGTGTTCTCTGAGATAAGCATTCATTGTTGGACATGGCATTCCAGAATCATCAGGCAAGTTGGTTTGTAATCTGTGTTCCCTATCAACTGTATATTATCTCTTCTAACATTTTTATTCAGCTGTGAACTCAAGGAGAAATGAACATGTTCCTTTGTTCTGTGAGGTGCATAGTGCCTTTGAAGTAAACAGTATTTCTCTCTTTCAGCCCGAGGGCTTTTCAAGCAGTCCAGCCCCCAGCAAGGATCTTCCTCTTCTTTCTAGTCAGTCTACCTTGCCCCAGAGCAACAACATAGCTCCTTTTGCCTCTGAAGTGGAAAACTTTCTCAAACGGTTTAACAAAGGCTCTCTTGTGGAGTCTTCAAACAAGGAGTTGTGTGAAGGTCTGTATGAGTGGAACCCACTCTCCGGGCCTTCCAAAGACACTTTGACGTTTGAAGAAAAGTTTGGGAGCTTTTTAAGTCACAAAGAAAAAGTAGAACCCAAGTCAGAGCCCATTGATCGCCATACTGACTTCCTGCTGCCTCATGAGAGGGCCAGTCAGGATGGCAGCGGTTTCTCCCGAATTCTGGGCATGATGGCTGATTCTGTCAGTGCTCAGGAAAAGAGGAGGCGTAGCTTTCCTGACATTGAGGATGAAGAGAAATTTCTTTACGGTGATGAGGATGAAGAGACCAAAATTGAATCTCTCCCCATAGAGAAGCCCCCGGTGAGTTGTGGCAACGAGATAATAATACAGAAAATGAGCCCACCTCCTTCTCCTGCTCCGGCTGTCAAGACGGATCCTTTAGAAGAGCCAAACGCAGAGTATGCAAAGATCCACGACTTGCTCAAAACCATCGGGCTCGACATTGGTGTTGCTGAAATTGGAAAACTGGCTGTCCGTACGCAGGAGCGCCTGCACGGTAAGAAGCTGGCGTCCCGTTCTCCGGACGGCCGCTGCGCGGACGCGCGCCGGCGGGAGGCCTGGGAGCCGCGCCGCAGCCGCAGCGACACGCGCTCGCCCGAGTCGGGCCAGCAGCGCTCGGCCTCACCTGCGGGCTCCTTCCAGCAGGCCAGCGATGCCTCCCCTCTTCAGAAAGCAGACTACACCAAGAGCAAGCCAGTGGGACAGGAGATACTGCCACACGCGCCAGAAGAGCCTCTTCCTTCTGTCTCTCTCATTCCTTCAATTCCACCAACTCCTCCTAGTTTGCCGCCTACACCCACTTCTGTTTCCCAATACCAAATTCCCAACTATTCCCACTACACAGCTGCACAAATGCCCCAAAACTATCCCCCTCCCACAATGGCTCCTCCAGGATACGATGCATATGGGCATTATATGGCATATGCAGCCCCTGGCTGGCCCATGTACCCCCCTGCCCAGCAGCCTAATCCTACGCTACCAGAAGCTCATGGTCTTCTTACCATGGCCATGTCAGTGAACCCCACACGTCCCAACCTCCGGGTGATTGAGACAGTCTCTCTGGGAAAGGATGTCCCTGAAGTAAAAAGAGATGGTTCCGTGCTTGTTCAAGTGCCTACCACTCCTTCTCATTCCAAACCACCCCTTCGTCTGTCGTCACACGCTCTCAAAAATACCACAGAAAGGATATCGGATGAAAAAAATCGGGCAGCTCAAAAACAGAAGGTATGTTAGGTATTCTGATACTTCAGAATGTGTTGGATTGCATGATTGCTGGGGTGGAAGCTTTTTCTCTTCAGGTGTACCTTTTTTTTTTTTTCCTGAGTTGCTCCAGTTTACAAATAGTTTGACCTAGTTTACTTCCAGTAAAGACTTCTAAGCATTTGTCTTAATCTGTGACACTTGTAAAAAATGCATTTTAAATCTCCCAAAGTTGTAAGCCATTGGCTATGGCAGAACAGATGAAATCAAAACCCAAGTTGAATTTCTTTGGGCCAGCAAAAATCCTACAGAGAAAACACATGGTGGGTGCAGGTTGGCTTTATTCTGCTGAGATTTAAATATTGAGATACCTGAAGATATCTGGAGATACGTAAAAATCTGAAAGGACAGTGTAAAGAAAATAAAATAGCTTTTTTTACTTATGTCCAGTGGCAGAACTGAGGCCTAAGGCTCTGTCTGCACTACAGAAATCTTTGACTTGGGCATAGGCCACTGGGTTTTTGCTGGGGTGGCTTGGAGTATAAGAATTTCCATGCTCCCCTTGATGCCCCCATGCTGCAGAAAACTCAGAAGGAGGGAATGGTGCTTTGATGATATTAAAAAAAAAAAATCATACAAACCCTAAATAATAATTAAAAAAATGATTTATGGTATTTAAGATGTAGCTTAACTGTGTTGGTAGAACTATTTCAGGAACTATTTCAAGGATCCTGCCAACACTGACATTGCTATAGTAGAAGTGACTGTCTAGGGAAGTCCAGATCACTTGTTTGTTAAGGGAGGAGTCTACAGTGAACTCTAAGGTAAAGGTAAAAAAGGTAAAAAAATTGGGATTTGTCTCTTGCAAAATGAAGCTGTAAAAGAAACTGAAAGAACCTTTCAGGTTTCATTTTAGCATATTGCTTTGTTTCCTTCTATAAGAATCTATGAAAACCAAAAATGAAAAAAGGATCAGTGAGCACCTGATGCCACACCTTATTGAACAAGAAACATATTTCATCCTGATGTTACATGTCAGATTGAAGCAAAACCTAACTAATAGCTGAAATGAGCCAGGGTTAAAGCAGGAGGCAAGGTGAAGGGCTGTGAAGGCTGATGGAATGTGCTAGCTGTAAGAGAGAGTGCATGAGTTTTGAACAGCCATTTGGCATTGATCTTGGTTAGCCCTGTAGAAGATAGCTGAGCCCAAGGGCCTTGGGAAGTGGTGCAACAAACAGCAGTTTATAGGAATACACTGCCCTAAAGAAAAAAAAATTCTTACAAACTGTGTCGAAGCATGACCACAAAGTAGTCACCTTTAAATACAGAGGGAGAGGTGTATTTATTGTGTTAAAATACTCGAGAACATGTTGGGAGTAGCAAGCAGTGTTCTGTGTCTGGAAAGCTGAGGTTTTCTGTCATTCTTGGAAGACTGTTTAACTTGTGTTGGGAAGAGAAGAAAATCCAGACACCTTCCAATTTATTTAGGTGATAGAAGAAAGAGAAAAACTGAAGAATGATCGAGAAGCTCGGCAGAAGAAGCTTTACTATCTCAAGACTGAATTGGACAGGCTTCGTAAACAGCAAGGTAAAGGGCATTTCCCACCACCCCAGCCCCTACTTCTTTTCTCTCCCCCACTGGAATGTGTTGTAAGTCCTAGTATCTAACAGGAGGAGGAGGACCAAAATAATAACAGTCCACAATGTATTTTCATACTCTTGGCAATGCACAACTCTTAAGAAAGCAGTGACCTAGTTACTATATTAAGATCAATTACACATCAAAATCTGAGCAGACAGTTGCTCTTGCATCTTCTTGCCTTGATAAGGTAAAGGAATTGTACTTTGTGCATTTTAGTGCTTCTTTGGAAGCAGTGAGAAATAGTAACTGAAGATGTTATTGTGCCTTTCAATTTTTCATGAATCTTATCTGGACATGGAAAAGTCCTCTCTCAAGAGAGCTAATTTTTTGTGTCTTTAAAACTTGTTTGGTCCAAGTAAATACTTAATTCCCTCACCTTTGGAAAATGATACTTTCAGGTTAGAATATGCAGTTTAACTGTTGCTTGTTTGGTCACACAGGGAAATAGTGATTATTAAATTGATACTCTGGAGGATTATGGTGCCCTTCTTAGGGTATGTGTTATGGTAATCCTTAGAGAGGCACATCATGCAGGTTTAGTGATGCTGTGCCTGAGAGTCAGTTCCACCTTTACAACTTTATAGTGAAGATTTAGCCATAAAATTTTATATTAGTATTTTACTTGTTGCTGGAGTTACTGTGCACATCTAAAGTCAGTTTTCCTGTTGCATTTCTGACTCTTCTGCTTCCTTGACTGGCTCAGGAGAGATGTTGAGGAAGAAACGTCGTGAGAAGGACGGACACAAAGACCCCTTGTTGGTTGAGGTGAACAGACTACAGGAGAATATTATGAAGGAGATTGCAGAGCTGCATAAAGAATCTGATGCAGCTGACAAGAAGCAGTCTGAGCTTGACAAAGTAGCACAAATCCTGGGGATTAACATATTTGAAAAACCCCGGAAACCATCTGTGGAAACTAAAGATTCCTTGGAAAAGAGCAGCAAGTCAGAAAATGCAAAAGGTGTAGAGAAAACATCTTCCTCCAGCAAGGTAAAGTCTTATAGTTTGTGTGCTAATGATTTTCCCACTAAGAGAAGAGGGCACTGGGGAGACAGCTGGTCTCAGACATTTACTAAAGGATCATTTGATGTCATTTGTTATCACATCTCTTATACTGACTTTGATGATACATGCAGGTGAGAGTCAATGTATTAGTGTATATAATGTCCCTCAGGTTTTGTGCAGATCAGCACCACTTACTGTTTTTTATCTTGGTTTTGCTGAGGTGTTGGTTGGATTGAACAGTATAATGATGTTTTGTGGCTGTTTGGTCTGAATACCATACCAGGAGGACAGACTGTTTTTTTCTCTGCAAAATTTCTGTCATGGCCTTTCAGGGAGAAGTGTTTATAGCAGCAAAGCTCTCTGAAAGTTGGGAGCATGTTGGTCTTCTCACTGGGTAATGATAGTAATAAATCACAAGACTTAAAGATGATGGTCAGTGTAACATGTTTTTTATGTACATGTGTTCTCTTTTAAGAAATGTCAGTATGCATCAGTATGGTCTCTCTGACATGGTCTACTACTCTGAGCAGGATGTACCAGAACAGGCTTACTGCATTCCAGAAGATAGTTTTACTTTGAAAGTAGGCTGGATACCACCTTCTGAAAGGTTCTGCTTGTATTCAGGAAATCAATTATCCTGCTTTTCAGATGTTTATTCACACATGTAACAGAAATAGCTAAAGGGAAATTGTAGATGAATTTTGTGTAGATTTTAGCATATATATTTTTTGCGGAGAGGAAGATGTTAGTAGAGTAAGAGCTATAAGGAAAACTGAGAGGGCACCTCATCAATTTATCTGAGGGGAGGATGTCAAGAGCGTGGAGCCAGTTTCTTCTCAGTGGTGCTGAGCAATTGGACAAGAGGCAATGGGCAGAAACTGAGGCACAGGAAGTTCCAGCTGAATGTAAGGAATAACTTCTTTACAGTGTGGGTGACTGAGCCCTGAAACAGATTGCCCAGAGAGGTTGTGGAGTCTCTCTCACTGGAGATACTCCAGTACCATCTGACACAATTCTGTGCCATGTGCTCTGGGATGACCCTGCTTCAGCATGGAGGTTGGACCCAGGTGACCCACTGTGGTCCCTTCCAACCTTACCCATTTTGTGATTCTGTGTTTCCTACAAAGATACTCAAATCTGTTTATCCTGTAAAATTTACCTTATGCTTTATTGTGGTTTGTGAACTCATTAGGTATCTTTAATTTAAAGACTTGCTTTTGCTTTTTTGTTGTTTCTTGAAACATCTCTGAAGCTTACTGTCCACTTAACTTTAACAAATCGTTTGCTTCAGTCACCACTTCATAAAACTAAAGTGGGCAAAATGTCTGTTAAGTCCTACATTGCATTAAGTTATATTGTTTTTTTTTCTCAAGATGTGGCACGTGTGAATATATTTCTCATTATTTTAATTTGCCTTGTCTTTGTCGTCCAAACCCATAGTGACTTGATCTCCTTCTCATGGTTCCTTATTTTAACATGAAAATTTGTGAGTTCTGGACAGGAACATGTAATATTTTCCTATATATGTAGGCACATAGGACACGGCCTTCAGCCTCTAAAATTCACATTGTAGTTCTGATTGTTAACTTTTTTTTCATGAAAAGAAAGATGGTGCAGGCCTTTCAACACTGAGATTGAACAGCCAACTGTTCTGCCAACCTGAGGGCAAAAGCCTTTGTGCTCATTTGCAAGGAACCTCGTGGTCCCTTGCTGCTGACCCTGTGTCTGTGTGCTGTAGTTACACAGTCAGTGCAGAGCCTCTGTTACTGTGCCACACAGACACATCAACCTGTCTGGGCTCTAAATAGTAGCAAATTATAAAGGCATCTTTGAGCTGGGGTAGTGCACAAACTGGAGTTAAGAGTGGGCTGTCACCTGTCTATCTGAGAAGCATTTTCTTTTTAAAGTTCTAATCGAGATAGTATTTTTATAGGTGTATGTCTATAAATAACATAAACATTGATGCTTGTGTGACACTGTGAACATCCTTCCATGCACTTCCTGCAGATCATAAGTTGATCTCATTGTTCAAGAGAATGTCTGCTATGTTCTTGCTGACAGAATATGTGCAAATATTCATTGGGTCTCATCTTATTCTGCTACCAAGAACTAGATTATATTGGGATATGGATATCTGTGGGGTGCATAGTGGCCTGGCTGTCTCTTCATTCTTTGATTTACAATGCATGTCGTGGGGGTGGTGTTAAGGAATTTAAAGTAAGTCAGATGTTATTTGACAATTTTGAATCTGCTTAAATAAATTTATTGAATGCTGCTAGTGAATAACTTGGAAATCATGCAACCAACTCGATTCTGCTAAGTTAATATGCCATTCTTTGCAGACTGCCATGCAAAATGATAACATGATGGACTTTATGCCATTGAAAAACTCAAAATACATCTAGTACTATTGTAATCTAAATTACCAGGGCTCATTCGTGGTATATTTCAGATAATACTTGTTTTGCTACAAGTGTTAATTTAGTATTAATTTTGGATAGAGTCCTGAAATGTCTGTGTATCACTATATGGCGTCTTTCTGTACAGATCAATCAATGTAAGTGCAAACATCACGTGTTTAAATCACAAGATCCTTCACCTTACACACTTAGGTAATTAACAAAACACCATCTTTCTTTTATTATTAAGCAACAAGTTTTCTAGAGAATTCAGGAACTCTCAATCTGATAAAACTGATGGAGTTAAATACTTTTAAGTCAACTGATTTTTGCTTCCTTTTCCATTTTGCTTCCATCCAAGCTCCTTTTACAGTAACTTCTGAATGCCTTTAGGGGGGAGCCATTTGAGGTCTTCTGGGTACTTTTTGGCTAGTATGGTAAATTGGAACTGTTCTGTGAAACCAATAAATTAGGAAAGGTGCATGCCACAGGGAGTTTGTTCATTTGGTTCCTTGATTACCTACAAACATCCAGCCATTACATCTGGGACCCTTATTGGAAACTCTTCACTGCAGCCACGCAGCATCTTAGTCGGCAATACCAGCTCTCTGAAACTGGAATTAACCTGGGCGCTGAAAAGCAGGTGATACTTTTTTTTTTTTTTTTTTTTTTTTGGTGTGTATGGCTTCTGCTGAAGGCAGGTTCTGAGTTCTAGAGCATTTTGTCTGTCCTGCCTTGTCTTAGAGAAGTGTTTCCTTCTGTTCAATTTAGGAATCAAAAACTACTAATGAAAAATCGAGAGGTAGAAGCCCGAAGCCAGCAGAATCCTCTTCACAGTCCTCCAAACATCCTTTCCAGTTGGCCAATATTTATGAATATTATGATGCAGGGAACCACTGGTGCAAAGACTGCAATACCATCTGCGGGACCATGTTTGACTTTTTCACACACATGCATAATAAGAAACACAGACAGGTATGTTGCAGGCTTCCTTCACTAAGTGCATTTCATATTGCTATGAGTATTAACACTAAAACATACATCACAGAACTACATTTTACAAGAGAACCTGAAGTAATAACAAACCCAAGAAGTAGCTTATCAAATTCTTTTCCCCTATTATTGGACTTGAATTGTAGTTGTACAGCTACTGGTGTATTCCAAATAGTGTGAATGGGGCCTGTGTTCAGGTTGCTGGGGTTTGCCACTTGTGTTTCACATGTTTACCTGTTCTTTGCGGTCATTTACATTTTACACTTTTCACAGGTTATTTTGTCATTGTAAATTGCAAAATGGGAGGGAAAAGAGAGGAAAATTAGTTTCTGTAAATACTTGCACGTTGATTTTAATGTTCAGTGTTCTAAAAGAATATTAAAAAGGAAAAAGACAAGTGTACTTGCCTTGCTGGTGTAATATATGAGCCTATATACCTCTGTCACTGTGCAAATAGACCCTGGATCCTTACAACAGACCTTGGGCTTCGAAGACCCAGAGTGAGACCAAACAAGACTCCATAAAACGCATTGATAAGATAACGGTTCCTGCCAAAGGTATGTTAACTTTTGTTAACTCAACTATCATCCCTCATTGCTCTCCAGCAGGTTCCACTTGCTCAGAGAAAAGAATTTTCAAAACTTTACCTTGGTATAGGAGCATATATAGATTATGTATTATTAGGAAAAAGGCAAATTATTTAGTTTCTTGGCCGTTCTTGTGGAAAAGGTAATGAAGCAAGAGTGTAGGTTAGTTTTTTATTTTGAATACTAGTTGTCCTTCACTGTAGTTCTGAAGTAATTTTTGCCAACATATTAGAATTCAGAGCATGACCACAGAGTTGGCAGTGTTTGGGTAGATCTTGCACAGTATTCCACACAGTCTTGTAGTAGACTTTTCCATTCAGTACTTTTTTAGCAGAGGTCTCCCTGAAATTGACTGATGAGTACTTGTTACAGTGCAGATGCACAGAATCTGAGACAGACATATGGAAGGAGCTGTAACTGAGTTGAAAATAAATGTAGAATTTAAAATATAAATGGCTAAAAGGCCTGCCAGTGATCAACTCATTTTATTAATCTGTTACATATTGCTAGTAGTGCCCACTTAAGAAGAATCTGCAGTGTCTTAGATAACTGTAACGGGTTCTGTAGGCACAAAGATGCAATCTTGCTGAACTTCAACAAAAATATTTGTGTTCTGTTTATAAACCATCTGTTTAGTATTTGAGCAGACTATACCAGAAAGATGGAAAATAGATCAATACTGTAGGAAATTGAATACTTGATTGCTTTAATACAATGGGAAGCTCTTAAATCTTGAATCATAGTAATAAACTTCTTCACTTTACATGTTTGTTCCTAGTAGTGGTGGTGCCTACAATGTAACTGTAAGGAGAGGAGCATTAACTGTTCCAAAAGGAACACTACTGGAAGTTTTGCTGTTGTTCTTTGACCATCTTGGTAAAGAGCTTGGCATTTATTAAGTTTTGTTTCTCTGATAATTTTCTTTGGCCTTTTCAGGCTCTGAGTTTCTGATTCCCATCACTGGATATTATTGCCAGCTCTGTCATGAATTTTTTGGAGATCAAATCTCAGCAGAGCAGCATGTGAAAAGTCATCCCCACAATGAGAAATATAAGGTTGGTAACTGGTGTACTAGGAAAGAGGCATTCCCTACATTAGCTTCCACTTGTTCTGTCTTCCTTTCCTGAAGAATGACATTGAGCTCCTTGGAGTATATGTATTTGGTTATCTTCACTACATTCTATTGAACTAAATAAGCAGAACATCCCACTAAATCAGTACATAGAGATATTTTATCTGCATGAAGCTGAAACAGTGCCTACAGTAAAGCGACAGCACTGCTGCAAGCAGTTTGTAGTAGTTCAGTTTCTTGGTAGGAAGAAGTTCCCTGTTCTCTTAGTGTTGAGATGGCACTTACTGAACAAGTCAAAATTGTCAGAGCGCTGCGTTTATTTATTTATTTATTTTGCATGGAAACGGTGGCTAAAATGTTGCTGTTTATTTCCACAGAAATACATAGATGAGAATCCACTCTATGAAGAGAGGAGAAATCTGGACCGTCAGGCTGGATTGGCTGTAGTTCTGGAAACAGAGCGCAGGCGGCAAAACGAGCTGAAACGGAAACTGGTCGAGAAACAGAAGGAAGAGAAGGATGAGAAAACACCAAAAATAATAAAGAAGGAGGAAGTAAAGAGCAACCCAGAGTCTGGGGAAGGGAATAATGAAACTCAAGGCAAAACAGATTCTTCTGGGCGAAAAACGGGTATCATGGTAAAGCTAAAGAAGGAAGAGAAGGCAGAGGAGAAGAAAGAAGAAAAGAAAGAGGAATCTAAAAAGGAATTGCCAAGCCAGACCTCCTTTGGGAAATTCAGCTGGAAAAAGACTGAGAGAGAGGATAAAACCCCAGGAGCTATTCCAAAGGAAGAGAATACAGAAGGAAACAAAGAGGAGACCAAGTGTCAGTCTGTGAAATCCCATATCAAGCCCATTGAAATCAAGCTATCTGGGAAAACTGTAATTCCACACACTAGCCCATGGATACCAGTTGTTTCTACACCAACAGCAACAAAAATTCTCCCCAATCTACCAGTCCCCACCATGATTTTCAGGAAGTCTAATACTGCAACAGTTAGTAAACCACCACCTTTAAACACATTTTTATCAATAAAATCCTCTGGAACTACCACCAAACCATTGCCAGTGGTAAAAGAAACAAATGCAGATCTTCTACTGCCTCCAGATATCATATCAAAAGCTTTTGGAGGAGAAGAAGTAATTTTAAAAGGTTCAGAGGAGGATTTGAAAGCAGCAGAGAAAAATGAGTCTTCTCAGACTGCAGAGAAATTACCTCCACCTCGTCCTCCACCAGCAGTCCAGCCAGCAGCTCTCATCCCCGCAGATGAAGTAGCTCCAGGTGTGTCTGAAAGTGAACAGACAATGTTGGCAATGCCTGTAAGACCACCACCACCTTCGACTGCTTTCAGTGAACAAGCAAAAAAGATAGAGAAACGAAATTCTTGCTTGGCCACAGCTAATGCTAAGGATCTCTATGATATTTTCTACAGTAGTGGTGGAAAGGGTTCAGCTGACAGCAAGCTGGCAAGTTCTTCGCTTCCAAACGGAGAAAACCCTAACATAACAAAAGCTGCAGACTTATCTGCAAATCACAGAACAAATAGTAGCTCATCCTCGTTGAAAGAGGATTCTGAGAGTTTGGATTCCTCACAGTGTAATAATCAAGTGACAGGGAATTTGGTTGCTGTTGAAAATCAGGCTGAAATGAACAAGAAATCACTTCAGCCTCACCTATCAGAAATGTCAGTCACAGAATTACCAGAAAAAAAGCCTGTTTCTGGTATCCAGATGCCTGCAGAAGGTGGACTTGTTGATACAGGAGGTGGAGAGCAGGCAGGCAGTCTGGAGTTCTGTGATGTACAGAAAACTGAGGTCCAACAGAAGGTTGGACAGGAAGATGGAAATAAAACTCCAGCAACACACACAAATGTTCCTGGTACCTTGGAGAAAAACACTAAGTTGAAAGACTGGGAAATAAAAGCAGTAAAGCCTAAGCATAGCCTACACCCAAAGACTTTGTTACCTGAGACACAGAATGAAATTCAAAGTTTGGGAAATTCCAATTTGGTAGAGGGAAAGTTAAATGATAACTATAGAACTCACTCAGAAACTGATAGTCCAGACTTGCTCTGGGGCACTTCCAGAAGCAGTAATGGAAAAGAACAGATAGTCACAACTCATTCTGAAAGTGGTTGGGATCTATCAAATACTCCAAATCCAGAAATAAAATCTGTTTCTAATGAGGTTAATGCTTTGGAATTGACAGAGGGGCAGACAGAAACTAGAAGTACCCCGTTAGAAGCTCAAGTAAAAGTTCAACCTAAGCCTTCAGGCCATACAGTGTTTGGTAACCAAACCCAGAAGCAGGGAGCTGAACGGTTGGTCAATACCTCCTCAAACATTGTTGAACTCAGATCCAGTCTAGAGTTAGTAGATGAAAATGAAAAAAAGTCATTAGGACATACTGGATCTGATGGAAGATTAGATACTTTTCTTTTCAAGAGACCATCAGAGGACGTGAAACACGTGAAGACTCCCTCCCAGAAAGCAGAGCTTGAGTTGAAAAGCACTGATTTCAGTTTGGGAGACAATAAGGTAAAACGTGAATGTTTTAGCATCCTTTCAGCAGGACTTTTAAAGGAAAATACAGAAGAAGTCACAAAACTAGAAACTATTGCGTCCATTAGGCTGGAGTCCAGTAAACATAAAAAACTGGGCATTGAAAGAACAGTGAATGAAACAGAGATTACTGATTTTGCTACAGTGACTTCTGGTAGCTGTGAAGATAAAATTTGCACACGGATTTCTCAGAAACCTATGCTGCAGCCTGCATCACAGACCTCAAATAGTGACACTACAGAAGTGGTCATGCCAGTTCTAGAAATGCAGGGCATTTCTCCCACGTCTGAGACACTTGTGCAAGTGAAGGAGAGCAAAGGTGGCTCTGTTGAAATGCTGTCACTGAGTTGTGACAGAGGCAGCTCAGAAAGTCAGGCTTCTGGGTGTGTGGAAACTGTAATGCCTGGGCTCAAAGAAACACATGGGAAGGTGGGTGGCTCAGGAGGCAAGGGAATGTGCACCATCCAGAGCAAGAAGACTGAGCAAACAGAAGCTCCTGACAATAGTTTGGAAGCTACAGTGAATTCAGGAATTGCTGAAAGCATAGCAGAAAGCCCAGTGGGTTGAAGTAAACCCAGCCAGTCCCAATATTTGAGGAGCCAGAGCTGGGATTATGTATATGGTTTTTGTTTGTTTTTGTTCCAGCTGAGAGTTTTGGGTGTATTTTGCATTCTGTGGTACAACTTGACTAAAGTGAAACATAAATCATCAGAAGGCAGTCACATACTTTATTCTGTACATAATTGTGTAAAATGTTTTTTCATGTGAATTTTTTTGCCAATTTCTTTTCTACACACTGCTATTAAAATGGAATCTCGTTTATAATGCGTGCGTCTTCTTTATTTTGGGGGCTTTTATTCTTTGACCATTCCTGGGTGATTTCCAGCTCACCCAGTTTGTGTCAGTAGCACCATGAGTACCCCAGCTGCTGAGACAAGCTCAAGAACAGCAATTTAGAACTGAGGAAATGGAGACTTGCAGAAGAACTAAAACTGAAAATTTCTTTGAACTGTAATGCATGGGTTTGTTTACTTTTGTTATTCGAAATGCAAGAATGTGTTTAGAGTTGATTTTGTTTGTCTGTTTATCTGTCTCTGTGATTTGTAATTACTGTTGTATTACATCTGTACTTAAGGTGTTTCACTGTATTGTATAAGCACATGTATGGATGCCACATCACTAAGCAAGGGGAGAAAATCTGTCCCGCCTGGCTTTTGGAGAAGAAAACTAATCGGTAAGGCTCTGTGGCCTGACACCTGGACCAGACATATTGAGGTCACTTACATGATTTGAAATGGGCTTTCTTTCATTTTACTGTGATCCAGTAACTATTTGTGTTAAATCATTTAGCAGCTGACCAGCTCTGAAGAAGTAGAAGATGAGAACCATGGTGTCAGGAATTGGACTCGCTTCATGTGATACAGACACATGCATGCCTACCCTGAATGGTCCTTGAGCTATTGAGTGTGATGGTTCTCATTTGTATAGCTTGTTAAAGATTAAAGTATTAAATGTGTTTCCTTGGATAAATATAACATTTTTATTTGTAAATTGTTTAAAAAAATAAACATATGGAGGTCAACAAGGCTTTCTTCTTGGTTTTCTTTTTTCCCTTAACACAGTAGAAGTATTTATTTCAATTAGCTTCTGACTCCTCTAGTAGTTGATAACATTGAGAAACTGTAGAGGATGAAGATACTCAACAGTTAGACTTCTCAATAAAAACCAGTTTATTCCCAGCTGAAGTCACTGGAAGAACTACTGTCAACATCATCAGTGGAAGTTTGAAGTCCTGAACCCTGAGTAAAACCAGAGGTGGGGCGTCAGGGAGGGACCCCAGCAGAGCTTGAATTTCTGTAATCACTGCACATGGACCTCTGGAGAAGGCAAAATCACCATTTTTCTTCGTTTTCCATGACTGTGTGTGAGGAAGGTATGAAATGTTTCTCAGAGTCCTATGGTGCTTCTCATACAAGAAATGTAAGAACTGTCTAAGCTGAATTTGGAGATCTAGTATAAATTGTCAAGTCAACAGTAAAAAGGTAATTAAGAAGGGAAGAGAGTTTTGAGAAACACTCTGAGCTGGTTTTATGATATTAAGCAGTTACTGCATTGAATATAGAAAATCTTTATTAATATTGTTGCCCTGCTTTTATCAGATAGCTGATTTACTGTCAAAACCAAAGAAAACAAGATTTGACATGCTTTGATATTTTAAAATGGAGTTGGGCAATGAGTAGAGATTGCTTAAATCCTGGTTTATAAAAAATTCCTTTGTAGTTGTTTCTTGGTCTTCTGTATTTTTT
This sequence comes from Sitta carolinensis, assembly GCA_032173965.1. Lineage (NCBI taxonomy): Eukaryota > Metazoa > Chordata > Aves > Passeriformes > Sittidae > Sitta > Sitta carolinensis. Next base: position 12,765,966 of record JAVUNC010000025.1, on the reverse strand, counting down.
ATTATATACCTGAGTTTGTTTGTTTACATTTGACAGATAAATTTTTCCCCACATTTTCTTTCCAATTTTTTCAGTAAAGTGCCTGGTAAATCCACAGAGGAAGAAGGGAATTTATTTTCTTACCTGCCTTGTATTGAGAGATATAAGTGCAGGGAAGGGAAATACTAAAGGGAAGGCTGTATTTTTCTAGAATCCTGCACTTTAGATGGTGGGTTTTTTTGGAACACATGCATGCTTTCTGGTTAGTTTCCTTTTGCAGATTAATTTTCATGAAGGTCTCAGTGCATACAGTGGCAAATGGAGTAATCTGGACAGTCTTTTTCAGACAACTTTATTCAATGCTGTGATATCTGTTTGGACCTTAATTTAAAAAATTAACTTCATTACTGGGGAAAGGACAATATATTTCCTTTATCCTTGTTCTGTGCTCTACAGTTGCTTCTACAAGTAGTGGTTGTGGTCAGTGCTGAACCTGGCTGGCCAGGAATGGAGAGGAGCTAGCACCAAGGGCAAGCAAGAACTTTGCAGAGGAGAAACTGGGAATTGTTACCCCATATATGTCTAAAGCTTTCCAGAATCTGAACTTTCCTGTGGTCTTAATTAAGTACTGCTTCTCTTCAGGCCCTTTATTCTATCCCTGAGAGGAGGTAGGGCTCTGTACTTCTGGAAGGAACATTAACTTGGTCTCTTTTGGGGAAGGAGTAAACAGTAATCCTTGAACCTCTGGAATGGACAAGAACACAATGGGTGGTGTAGGTCATGACCTACAGGTTGGCAGATAAGGCATTAATGCTGTAATTTAATGAAATGGCATGTATTTTTATTTATGTATTTTTCCTTTTTTTTCCTTTTTTTTTTTTTCCTGTGGTTTCCAGAGGCTTGCAGTAAATGATTTATCCACTGTACTCGTTCCTTGTGCTGCCAGAGCTGCAGCATAGTGCACTGACTGGGAAGCCTAATTTCTAGGCTGGCCTTGGACTCCTCCAGATCCTCAGGATGAGGGGTGAGTTAATGGGGATTTACTTGTCTATTTGAATGGTGCAGTACATTGCCTCTCCTGCTTGATGTAGTTCTCTAAAAATGCATAAAGTATAAGAAGTTACCTTTTTACTGGTTTTCAGAAAGCTTCTGATAGGATGGAAATAAATAAATACAGTTTGAATGTTTCTATCTGTACACTACTTCACACCAGGCACAAATACCTAGTAAATGCAAAGAACAATGGATTAACTCTGAAGTCATTTGATGCTGTAACCTTTAGTTTGTCATGATGGAGGCTGGCACATCCTTTCTCCTGGATGAAGTTTGTTGCAAAACCCAGCTTGATTAAGAAGTGGTGGGAGAAGAGACATAGAAAAGCTGTGGTCATCCTGTCTGTTTTAAGGCCAGGTGGGTTTTTAATACTTCTTCCAGTCTCTTTGAATGTACATTTGGAAAGAAGAAGAAACCTTCAAATGTTTTAGGCAAAACCCAGTAGTTTTTCCTGGGATGGTCTGTTGGGTAAACCTTGCTTCTAGCTTGCTGGAATCTTGTCTTTGATGAAGTTTTAACTAAGCAGTAGATAAGCTCTGGGGAGGATTTTTTGTTTGTTTTAGAATTCTAAATAGTGTGTGAGCAGGGAAGAAATGTAGCAAACATCATTCTGTTAGTAAATTTTTTTCCAAATGCATTTCTGCCCTAGTGGTAAAAAGTAGAAGTAGTAGATTAAGATAAAAGGTCTCTGCCATTTGGCAGAGATTTTCCAGAATCATCCTCCCTGGAAGTATTCAAAAGACATGCGGATATGGCACTTGAGGATGTGGGTCACTGGTGAACACAGTGGTGCTGGGTTAATGGTTGGACTCTGATCTTAGAAGCATTTTCCAATCTTTGTGGCTTTATGATTCCTTTATTTTTGCCAAGGGTGGAAATAAGTGCTTAATTCTTATCTGAAAGAAGCTTCACAAAGAACTTAAATTTTCTCATGGAAACAATAGGAAATGTGGGCAAAAATCAATTATTTTTTTATCCTGGTAAACCCCAAACAGTTTTTAGAAGTACCTATGGAAGTAAGTGATGATAGCAGAAGTTTATTTTTTAAAAACCCACAACCATTCACCAGTGCATCCCAAAGCATGACAGAACTGTATTTCTTTAGTGCAGAGGGCAAGAGAAATCACCTGAGACAGGTTTTCATGTGGCACCTGATGTAAAACTTGTTGGTTTATTATTCTCTCAGAACATTACAAAAGGCTAAAGGGAACAAAATCATTCTCTGAGACAGAATTCAGTCCTTTTGTGCCTGCTGCATGGTTATGTGCAAACAGCCTAGATGCCAGCAGTGTGGGAGTATAAAGCAGCCATAAAATTTATTTTACTTGACTCCTCTGCTTCTGTCTGGCATGAAGAAGAGAGAGATGCAAGTTATGGTTGCTAGACTATCCTTTCTGTCAGATGTTTTCAGACAATATGGATGTATTCATGTTTGTAGCCAACTTGAGCAGAGTAATGCAGCTGCAGAGTGTTATATTCTGCCTCGAGCAGAAATCCAAGGCTCCACAGTTAGAATTAGTTTCTGGGTTTTGTTTTCTGATCCCACCTCCATCTCTTCTTGGGCTGTCATCTTGCTTGTGATGAGAAGGCTGATTTACCATATGTTAGCAGCTCTAGGCTCTGGTAAAATGAGTCAAGCTGCTGTTACAATTCCTGTGAAGCTGTCCATCAGCTGGGGATGCAGAGAGCAGAGCCATTAGAATTGGCAGAAGAACAGTTGAATGCCTGCAGGAATGAAAACCTGCATCAGAGCTGCTTCAAGGCAAACAGTATTCCCTTTTTCAGCAGCCTGACTGAAGAATCTTCATTTTACAGACATTAGAGCACACAAGGTAATGTTTTCAATTCTTAATCACATACAGTTTTTCTTCAAGAGGCTGCTTTTGTGGGGGTTTCAGCCAGAACCTGAGCAACACTGAAATACCAGGAGCCATTTGTGTTACCACCCTGTTTAATTTGCTTACAAACTGTAGATGAATGTAGAAATAAAACAACACTTTAGGACCCACAGTAGTTGGGATGGATGAAAAGCCCTGTAATAGCTGTCTGGTAAAGAAATTATAGGGATGATCTTCATATCAGATCTCACATTAAACTGTATTCATAGCCTGTCAGATAAAAACCCCCAGGAATTCAATGTAAATGCCAATAATTAGATGAGAGGAGTCTCGTAGCTAGGCACCTGCAAGATGGGTATTTAGACATGCTTGATTAGTGGGGAAAAAAATAAAAAGTCCATTAGCAAAAGAATATCAGTCACTGCATTTTGTCTTAAGAACTGAAGACTTAATGCAATTAAACCCATTTTATATGGTGCTTTCCAGGTACTGTTTAAATTTTATGTCCTCTGCTAGTTAGTTTCACACATTATATTGCTTTTCCAAGGTGAGAGAATGGTTCAAAATCAGTGTATCTCTGTCGTGTCCAAGCTAGGGTTACAAAAGTAATTCACACTTCTATTTTATGTATTCAGTGCAATGAAGTCCTGCAATGGATTCAGTTTGGCTGTGTGAAAAAACCATCCCATATTTGCTTTGCTATAGTCCTTCATCATTCACATTTGATCTGTCTGGCATTTGATACAAGATACAGGCATGGACAACCTGCTTCAAGCTGCTACAGTGTCTACAGAAGAGAGATCATCCAAGAGACTCAATGACATGTGATTACTTCTCCAAGAGTTGAATTTGTGTGTCAGAATGCAAGAAAGGCTTACAGGTTGAAGGTTTATTTCAGGTTTGTAAGATAAAACCTTATGCTTTATACGGTTAGCATCCTAAACTAAAGCATCAAATACATGGCTTTTAGTTATCTTACTTCTTACAAATCCCTTCTCCTAGTGAACTGTCTACATTCACAGCATGTTCATTGACAGCTGCTTTCATTTTATATTATATATATAATACATATATATTACCCATCCCTGAAGGTAGGGTAACTGAGGTTCTTGTTAATAATACATCTCTTGGGGTGGATTAGAGTGAAATGACACTAAATGACCAGTGTTTTTATATGTATGTATATATGCCAGGTTTATTTTAGAACAATTTTGTTGCAAAGGATAGGAGCTATGTAGCCAGTTTAATTATTATCTGTAGAAATACAACAGTATATATATAACAGGAGCATATAACAGAGGCATAAAAACAGCATGTAAGAAAATGTACAAAGAAAAGAAAAAGAGGGAAGAGATAGGTGAAAGGCCTCAGAAATCAGTTTGAGGGCACTTTGGGGGTCTTTGTGGCTTATGACACCTTCTGAGACATGACAGCTGCCTCTCATGACAGCAGAGTTTAGCCAGTTATGTCGGGAGGGAGGGATGAACACCTTCAGGCCTATGTGTGAATGCCCTGACGCCTCCCCAGCTACCAAAGGGTCTTTTTATTGCCCTTCTCCCTTACCTGGCTCAAACCCCAGCTGTAGCCCCCTCTGCACCTGGGCTGTGACTGTGCCCTGCTTTTGCAAGTGGCAGATTGTTTGAGTCATGTTCCATTAACGTTCCAGTTTAACAGCTTGACACATTCCTTCCAGACTAGCTCTATAGCTATTGAAAGGTTTTGATGCAGAGGGGAGGGAATCAATTAAAAGGGTCTTAAGATTTGGGATTAGGACAGTCAAACCTACCAGATGCTCCAGCAAGTGGGATTTTACGATGAACATATTTTGCTGTAACAAGTCTTTGTCTTTGCTACTCTTGATTACTTTCCACAGGAGCTAAAAAAATGTTATCTGGAATTGCCAGACTTCTGGAAACTTGTTCTGAGAAGGTGAGTGCAGATTTGCATGACTGGAATGGTATTTTTTGCTCCTCTCTTTGGTATGAGGGCACATTCTTTTCATTGTTATTAGTGTAGATTAATCAGTGAGGCTTTCTCTATATTCTTACTGGTTAAACCTGCTGGTCATGGGTAGTTTCTAATTTAAGCTCTTTTGCCAGCATCCAAGAAGACTCTGTATGTGTGGATTCTTTTCTTTCGATTAAATAGTGTTATTTTAAAAACAAACATTAAACTTTTGTGAAATGATACTGATTCCTGAGTGTTGTTTGATTAAAAATTGTTCTCTAAAGAGGATTTAAAAAGTGCAGGCTACTGTGAGGTATTAATAGTGGCAAGAGAGGGCACTGGATTCTGAAGCTTCTTGATTCATAGGGCCTTTACAGCATTTCTGTATCCCTTGGAAGAGCTGCTTAAAGTAGGGAAAAAGGCTTTTTAAAACTCCTGTCTCTATACTTAATTTGGAATCTTGCAGCTATTTTTAAACTCAGCTACCCTGTTAAATTATTCATACAAACTTCTTTGTCATGTGTTCACAGAAGTGCCTTGTTAACTCTTGTCACAAGTATTTCATCTCAAGGGAAGTGATGCTATGTTTCACCAACAAAAATGTCCTGACAGCAGCTGCCAGGCATGTAAAAGAATAAAGACAGCCTGTGCTTATTTTTCCCCAAAGATTTATCATAGCTGTTGATTGTCCTTGAAAATAATGTGTGAGAGATTGCTTTACATGTGTAGATAGGCTCATCCTGCTTTATATATGATAAAAACCCACAAAAGTGGGTTTAGTTTGTTGCTGCTGCTCAGGGAAGATCATTTTAGAAATTCTTATTTTTGCCACACAAACTTCACACAATCAGTCATACCCATCAGTATAATCTTAAGTATTGAATTGTCAGCTCTTAGTTCATTGTGTTATAGATCCACTTTCTCCTTTCTTAATTGCTACTGCAGAGGCTGACTGGTAAACTAATTTCCATAGCACTGACATCCTTTGGCTAACAGAGGTGTAATCCAGGTAATCAAACAGCCTGCCTGGAAGGGATGGCCTCTACTTTAATTGTAATCAGAGCATCACAGCAGCACAGATCCATCTGCTCCAGAAAATATTCAGGAGCATGGTCTGTACAGCTAGTGAAAAAATTACCAGCCACACAAAGGCTGTTTTTTAACTGTATTCTTTAGCAGAATCTCCTGCCTGCAGTAGAAGTATTGATTTGAGTTGATAAACCTGGTAGCCCAACAGAAGTGAAGCTGCCTGCATCTTTGTCTCGACAGGTCCAGGCAGCATCAAGGCTGTGTGTGTACTCCCAGTAAGCACACAAACACATCTGTGTGTGTGCACATGGCCAGCCACACAGATAAACACATAGAAAACCAGAAAACAGCATTTCTGCAAACGGAAGCAGGACCAATACCATAATCCTTTTCCCCTCTCTGGAATGAAGGTCTGCAGTTGAACATTCAGAGAAGTCATACAGCATGGGCCTCCTCAAAAACAGGACAGAGTTCATTTATCCAGCTGGCCCTGGATCTTTGCTCCCTCCAGCTGCAGTTACCTGCTCATGGGAAGAGCTCAGGGCTCATTGCCCCCCTCAGTTTGCTGGCAGCCCCCAACAGGCACCCCCAGACTGGGGATCCCCTCAGTGACTGCCTTGGGCAGCCCTGGCCATGCTGCCCTCTCATCTCTAATGCTCCCAGGCAGAACCTGATGGCACAGCAGCAAGGACTGAAGGAAGGCTTCAGAGCTGAGATAGTCAGAAGCTGGGTGACAGTGTCATTTGTCGTTGTGCTGCTCTTGATCTTTCATTTAGTACTAGCAGCAGGCCATTTGGCTGACCAGGGCATGCTCTGAGCCAGAACTGGCATCCCTCAATACCTGGCACATCCAGCTGTGTGTCTGGCAGACAGTGGGCTTTTAGCTGCAGCACAGTGGCTGGATTCTGTTGCATCCAGACACTGAAGAAACTGCAGCATCCTCAGAGAAATTAGTAAAAAACTCGATTTTGATACAAAAGTGCTTAGCAGCACTTTACCACTCTGCACCTGGTAACACTCTGTTTCATGCTGTTCTGCAAGTACAGATTTCATATTTCATGCCTCTGTGGTGGGATTTTTGACAACCACAGAGCCAACAGGCAAGACCTGAGGTGGGGTGGTGTAAACCCTGTGAAAACAATTTGTAATGAAATAAAGCCTGCCTTAAAGTTGTTGTCTTTGGCTAGCTTTCCTATGGAAGTGAGTTTTAAACCATCAGGGTGTGTCTTGCCTGGGCAAGTTCAACAAGCGTCCTCCACACCCGTGACAGGTTCTTTTGCTGCAAAGCTGAAGGAGGGGCTACAGCCTTACTCTACTAGCTGTGAGAGAATATGCACAGGAGGAAGCTGTTTAACTTCAGTCAGAGCTCACAGCATCTCAAACACCAAAACCAATCAATCACAAAAGGCAAGTACACAGGAAACCAATTGTCTTTGTTTAATGACAACTGTCATCCAAGCAGTGAAGCGTCTCACACCTCTCAGAATAAATATATTTGTGCTGCCAACTTCCTTAACCTGTATGTAACAGCCTGGGAACACCTGGCCAATATCCATCACCCACATCCCCATCCCTCCAGGGCTGAAGAGGCCAGGAGGGATTTACAAGGGTCCCATGAAGAGGACAGCAGCAGTCTGGGCTGGTTTGCTCCTTCCCGTGTGAGAAATCAGTATTCCATGGCTTTTCCAGTGGTGACACAGTGTAGGGAGTCGTGTAGGGCTCCAGCAGGATGTTTCAGTCAAGCTGCCTGAGGGACATGATGAACTCCAGTCCTCCAGCTCTGTGAGTGAGGGCAGGGAGGGAAGTAGCCCTAACAAACCTAAGGGAGAGAACAAACTCAGTTCTGCAGGTCGACAAGTCTGCAGAGCCTTGTGTAGCCCAGGGAAATCGCCCCCAGTTACAGCCCTTCCCTGAGCCAAAACCAAAGTGGCTGCTGCTTTCAGTAGTAACCTCTCTGCGGAGCTCTGGATCTCATTGTGCTACAGCAAACTGGTCAGGACAATATTATTTTGTTCAAGAAGCACTTGTACTCAAAACAAAACCTGTCCAGTGTCAAATTTCTCCTAGGGCGGCCAGGATGCTGCACAGTGACCATTCACACCTCCCATGGCTCCAAAATTTGCATGGTGAAAAATCCTATGTTGGTAGGAAAAGAAAAAATCATGACTGACAAGACACAATAACAAAGCAAAGCTCTCATCCCTGTCCCCAGGAGAAAATGGTAGCTGCTTGCTCCAGGTTAGCATCAAACTCTGACTCTTCTCCCCAGCCACAAGATCCTGTTTTTCAAGAAACTGCTGGTTCTCACAGCACAGAAGGGACATTAGAGCTGCTATGGAACTGAGTGATACAGACTGAAGAAGATGCCTTCCAAATTGTCCCTACCCTGCAGTGTTGGCACAACTAAACCCAAGAGAGAAATACACGTATTTGTTTCAGAAGGCAGATGTCATCAGCTGGGTGCCAAGATGAATATGACCCTTCTGTGCCAGTGCTTATCTGAGCAGTAAGTGTAGATGACAGCAAATGTCCTCATGAAATTAGCACAAAATCCTCACTTCTCAACATGTGCAGATTCAGGGATGGACACAGGAACAGTGTCCATGTGACAAAATGAACTGTTTCATGTACTGCTTGCTCCCGTGAATGCTTTTAAACCCTATATTTATTTAGGGTAAGAAAAAAAGAAGGTTCAGAAGTAAGGGCTAAACACTATCATGACCACAAGCAGCAGCAGCAGCAGCTGAGCAGGGTCTGACTGTGGATGTACTGCCCAGCTTTGTACACTTCCATCTGTGCAAGCAAGGTGAACCCAACCATTACATAAAAATAAAACCCCGCAAAAGCAAATCAACAGAACAAAAACCAAACAGAACCCCCCAAGTCAACCAAACAAGCAAAAGGTCACAAGCTTTCAGCACCAATGTTGAATTTATGAGGAAAATCCTGATCCCCTAGATCTCCAGTCTAGAATATCCACCCAGGCAAGGCTCCAAGCACACCTGAGATGCTTTGAATCAAAAATGAATGCACTGGAGGAAAATCGGGTAATTCTCACAGCCTAGCAGCGATAAGGCAGATTGCCAGAAGCCTTTATCTCTTTAAAAAAATTGCAGCGGGCTGTGGCTATGCTGAACTAACCACTATACAACTAGAAGCAAATACACAAAGCAGAATACCTATATTATTCGTTTGACACTGAGATTTTAGTCTTTAGGAGGTCATTTCCCTCCACATATACAGACTGACATGACATGTCTTTAGCAGTAGAACTGGTAGCTATCTTGAGGCTACAAGATCCTTCATACTTCGACTGCAGCTTTTCCCGTGCCTGCCAAGGGCAGTTTCACGAAGCACAGGACTCCCCTCCTGCAGCAGCAGCTCGCTGCCGGTGACACACTGGGATAATTTTTGGCACGAGTGGTTTTGGCTTTCCCTAGCCGTGCCAGCATATCCTCTTCTTTACGCCTCCTTTCCAGCACTGATGCGGGAGCGCTGCGTCCCGGGCGGCGCTGCCCGAGAGCTGCAGAGAGCGAGCAGCAGCGCCCTTCGGCCCCAGCTCTCTTCCTAAGGATGGATCTGTACCCGCGGGCACGGCTTTCCCCCGAACATGCTGGCAACTGGAAAAAGTGAACATCCCCGCTCCCCGCCCTGCTGCCGAATTTAAAGTAATTTTTTAACAAAGCTCCAAGAGCGGCGCCTCGAGGCGTTGCCCGGCCAGCACAGACTCGGGCAGGCTCAGCCTTCAGCATCCCGAAACGCCACGTCCCGCCCGGGGCGCCGCAGCAGCAGGGAGAAACCAGACCCGCCGATTCCATTTAGTAATTGAACTGAAACGACTTCGGTTTATTAACTTTATTCATTTTATTAATTTTATCCGGCCCCGGGCGCCCCCCGCGAAAAGCCCTGCTGCGCGCAAGGCATGCCGGGATTTGTGGTCCCCGCGGCGCGGGGTTCGGCAGGGCCGGGACGCGCTCTCGCTCCCCGGCGCGATTTGACCCTTCCGCCGCCCCGTCCGCCCCTCGCCCCGCCCGCTGTCGCGGCGCCGCTGGCCGCAGCACATTCCTGCGCGGGCTGCGGGGCGGGGAGGGGGGAGCCCTGCTTCCGGGTCTGTCCGTGCCGCCGCCTGAACGCACAAGTGAGAGCCTTGGCTCGTCCCGGGCTCCTCTCCCCCAAAGCCGGCCCGCTGTCCGGCCTCGCACCCGTGTCCCGGCTTGGCAATGGTGCTCCGCTCGGCGGATAGGCGGAGACCGCCGCGGGCGGGGGCGGCGCCGGTCAGGCACCGGGGCGGGCGGCCCTAAGAAGCCGGGTGAAGAGCGGGGCCGGGGGCCTGCGGCGCGGCGCTCCCCGCCCTGAGATGCCAACCCGGCAGTCGGCGGCGCAGCTGCGAGCGCGGTGCGTGTGGCCGCGGGCTCGGGGAGGAGGGCGGGCATGGGCAGCGCGGGGACGGGGCAGCGGCGCCGGCGGCTCTCCCGCGCCGCGGGGCGGGAGGTGAGAGTTCAGTCTCCCCCACAAGGCCGGGATGGGCTGGGCTGGGGAAGGGGGGGAATGGCGGGCGGTGGGAGCACGAGTACGAGAACTGCTGGCGCTGAGTCTCGCTGTCGCGCAGGTCCACCCCTCGTGCCCCGCCGCAGGATGGAGTTCGAGCTGCTGGAGAACGATGTGCTGGAGTCGCTGGAGGACCTGGGGTACGTGTCCGGGGGTGGGCGTGCGGGGCGCTGCCGGGGCGGCCCCGCATGGGACACGGCGGCGCTGCCCGCCCCGCACGGCGCGGCCGCTGGCGCTCCGGAGGGCCGCGGCTCGGGGCAGCGCCCGGCACGGGCTCTTCTCGCCAGAGCCGCCCCCGGAGCGGGGCTGGAGGTGATGGCCCGAGCCAAACGGGCAGGGCTTTAGCTGCACGGCCTTGGCCAGCGTGTCACTTCTCCTTGAGAGCTGATCTCCTTGATTCTTGGGGGCCAGCTGGTCCGTCGCTCCTCTGTTCTGCACGGCGGCTCTAGCTGAGTGTGGGAGGGGATAAAGAGTAGGTCAGACAAGAAGAAAACTTTCAGGCTTAATATTTAGTGTGGAGTAAAAAAAGTAAAAAGAATTGCAAACGAGCAGGTGTTTTTCCTCTTTGCATTTTTTAAAGTGTAATATAGCACAGGAAACTTTTGCTGTGTAAGCCTGTTACTTTGTCAGAGTCAGTAAAGGTTGCATAAGTATGAAAGGGAGAGCATGGAGAACACATCCTGCTGTATGCTCCCGTGTCTGTAAACTGTTGAGAGTTCAGAGGACGGGCAGCTACGATTTCACTCTGCGTCTGGTTCTATGCAAACAGCTGTATTTACTCACATTGGCCCTTTTCCCAAAAATCACTTTGTGGCTAGAGTCATTATGCTCCAACAAAGATTGTATTTCCAGGCTAAGTTAGTGATGATAGTTGCAAAGCTTGACAGATAGGCTTCTGTTTTGGCAGGTATTTCTCTGACTGAAATGTGAAAAGGCAGCTCTGCCACAATGAAAATACTGTGATTGGCTTCTTTTTTCTGTCAAATGTTTAAAAGAATACTAGTGGCATGAAGGAGCTATGATTTGTACTCTTAATTTGTGCAATTATAGGCAGAAAGTGTTGTTGATTTTTGATAAAAAGGAGTAAAGCAAACAGTGAAAGTAGATGAACAGATAAGTTATATGAAACAAAATTGACAACAGCAAGAAAAAGAAAATTTGGAGGATGAAAGACATGAAACCTCAGCAATATTGGTAACAAGTGGGAAAACTACTGCATGTTATGGGACTTCTGATTTTTGTTTGTGTGGAAAGACCTGGGGTGTTTGAGGCTTTGTGCTTTGGCAGTAGCTCCATGGTCTTCGTGATGCAACTTATTTTTTCTCATCAGATACTGAAGATATTTCTAGTATGTCACTTGATTTTTTTCTTATAGTTTTACATGTTAGAGAGCAGTTTCTTTTTGTAATTGTGCTCAAGGTGTTCAGATGGTGGCCTCTTCTCTTGTAAATCAGCTTGTTGAACTGTTGAAAAAGCAAACAGATGGGATAGCACAGTGTTACCAAAAAGAGAGCATAGCTCAGGAACATGTGCCTTTGGCAGAAACAGAAGGAAAAGGCTGCTTGCAGTTAGGAATCTGCAGGTTGGATTATTGGCCAGATTGATGTGTAGCTGAAGTCATAATTATAAGAAATAACACACTCAAGATGTTACCTCTGTTAAAGAAAAATTCTAGACAGGATGCCTCTAGAAGCTCTGAGCAGGGACTTAAATCCCAGTCCTGCCAAAGCAAAAGGCTTGCTATTGCTTCCTTTCTACTTTGATCTATAACTGGATGCTTCTATTCTGAGTCCCAGATGTTCCCAGACCTACACATGTAAGCCTGAAACGTGTGTGGGATGGGACTGAATCTTGCTGTAATCAGCCTCTTGAAGAGTCCAGCCTACTGTGGTCATGCAGTAGGGTTGCAATAGATGAGATTACAGCTTCCCACCAGCTGCCAGTAGATTAACTGTGTCACAAATCAAGCTGCTCTCTGAGGTAAAGGTTATTTTTGAGCGTAGCTTCTTCATTTTACTTGGCTGAAGTAACAGGCCACTACAGTAAAGGCCAAATCCTTTGTGTGTGGTATTAAGCACAGGAGCTGAGTGAGGAGGATTACATTTCAATTTCAGATTTTTTTTTTTTTTTTTTATTCTTGAGGTTTGCCAAGAGTTGCCTGGACTCGTTGGATTGTTGTGATGTAGTGGGTGACTTTACCCAGAAGTTCCAAGAGAGATTTCAATTAGATATAAGCACTCTGGGATGTCTTTCTCTTTTGGGGGCAGTATATCAAAATAATATTGTACGTTTTTTTTTCTAAAACACTCAGGTAAACTCTGACTTGTGCTTCTACCTGGTTAATAAGGCAGCTTTCTCCCTGTTCTTCATTCTCCCCCTGAGAGATTTTCATTACACAGATGTCCTGAAAACTATGTTTTCTAAGATGTGGTCTATAAACTCACACTTTCTTAGACTATGTCTGATTTTGCTTATGCAAAGAACCGATTCTATTAATTTTTCTTATGCATATTTAGAGAGGTTGGTTTTCAAGAGAGGATATTGTTATGTAGATTACTTTTGTAGTATTTCTATCAAAGGCTTTGTTTTGTAAGACAACCCTTTCATACCTGTGAGGAAATGACAGAAAAGGTGCACTTGTTCAGCAGCAATTATCCAGCCTACTGTAAAGCAGTATGCAGAGCTCAGGGAGGGTTCTTTGGGTCTGCAGTTGCCCTGGATAGGTCTATTGTCAGTAACATCTTCAGGAGATGGAGGCAGAGAAGTTGCCACGATACATGGTAATGTTCTCCAGGAGGAAACCTTTGATGATATTTTCTGACTGTCTCTTTGATCATAAGTGCACACAAATTCTGAGTTCACTCTGATGTTTTCACCGTGGTTCTTGCTACAGTTCAGTCCAGGAATCACCACTCCAGGAGATCAGCACTGCAGATGTGTTGTGATTGCAGCTCCCAATATGTATACAGCATAAAATAAATCTCTCAAAGGACATTGGTCACAGCAGACATTAATAAACTGTGCTTTTGTTTTACTTCTCAGTTACAAAGGTCCATTGTTAGACGACGGAGCGCTGGCTCAGGCAGTCTCTCATGGAGCCAGTTCCCCTGAATTCACCAAACTCTGTGCTTGGTTGGTGTCTGAGTTACGGCTGTTCTGTAAACTAGAGGAAAACGTGCAGGCAACCAACAGTAAGTAGTCATAACTCCAGCACAAACAGGCACCAATGTGTGTTCTGCATGCCACAGAGATTAGGGCTGGCGATATCTGTTGTACCAGGGAGTGTTGTCTGCACACTGCCAGATTTTGGATAGTTTCCACCTCAAATTTGCCTAATGAATAGCCAGTAGAGGTTGAAATAATAGTGGCAATCAAACGGTCTTTCTTCTGAAATTAACTTTTTCTGTTAATTTTTCAACCATATTTTTTTTAAAGTTCTTTGATGCATTTAGGGAAATATTAGTAATAGTGGGATTTTTATTAGATCGTGACAATGCTTTTATTTCAATGCTTTTGTTTTTAATTTTGATGTCAGTAATACTACTGTTCAAGGTAACATTCTCATGACTACAGTAACCATCTTTTCTTTTTAGTGTTGGTTCCCTTAACTCTGTGCTTGCTATGAATTTTTCCCTCTTCATGAAATGTGCTGAGAAAATGATTATTTTTCATTTTGGTAGAGGAAACAAACTGTAGCTTTCAAAAAAAAAAAGTTAATTTTGGTCATCTAGTCAGGACAATCTGCAGATTAAATCACTAAATTGGTATGATAACCCATATTCTGAGTATCTAATATATTAACTCATAATGCTTTTATAAGCTTAGCTTTGTATTTACTCAGTGGCCAAAGGTTGCTGCCTTTTACCTCAGCATCTGTTACTTTCCTTTCTCTCTGTTTTTGACATATTCATTCTTCCTTCTTTGAGTTTATTTCACATTCTTTCTCTGTAACAATACATTATCTCACCTCTTCTAGTATCTGCTATTCTTTGTTTTGTGTAAAAATACAATCCAGAAGTCTTTCAACACTTATATCAATTTCTTTAAACACAGTGACAGAAACTTGTTAGCTGGAGTACCATCAAGTCCTACCTGCATTTTGTATGTCTTGAGTCTGGGAATAACAGACATATGTGGTTGAACTCTCTTTCCAAAAGATAAAAAAATGTTATTTCTCATCACTGTTTTTTTTTAACCTAACAAATTCTGAAATTTTTGACAGAAGTATCAGTTGAAGGTTTGGTTTAAGTGACTTTCTTATTTTTAAAGGATATTGATAGGAAATAAAATCAGTTGGCAAACGTGAGCATACAGGGAGATGTAATAGAACAAATTGAGAACTCATAAGCCATATTTATTATTCATGACTTTGTCATAATTATCTGATAGATTTGTAATGGGAAGAGATAATTGATACTTAAAATAATGCCTGTAAAATTTGTGATGTTTTTAATGTCCGCTTTCATTGTAGGAGTTGCCAGTGCCTGTCTGTCTGTAGCTTGAAAAAGCTGTCAGTGAAACATAATTTTATATTAATGGAGCATGTTATGGGTCCAAATAGGTTGTGCCATGTCTTGGAGGAACCCAAGAAATGCACTTGGCCTCCATGAAAAACAGGTCTTAATGTAAAACAGCAACTCGAGCAAAAGATGTATTTTTTTGAATAGCTAATTAATTCTAACCATACCCCCATATATATCAGCAGTGAATGAATTTTTCTTTTCTTTCCAAGGTCCAAATGAAGCAGAAGAATTTCAGCTTGAAATGAGTGGGTTGCTGTCTGAAATGAACTGTCCGTATGCGTCATTAACATCAGGAGATGTGACAAAACGCCTTCATAATCAAAAGAACTGTCTCTTGCTGCTTAGTAAGTTAAAAGGGTGCTTGCAAGCAAACCTGGTTTTCTGCAAGATTTATAGGATTGTTTCTTACTCTTAATGAGGTACTGGTTTCTTTACCACAATGTACTACACTGTAGTTACCTCAAAATATGAATTCTTCCTTTACTGTCATTTACAGCATCAGAGTATTGTACTTCTGGGTTTACTGGTCAATACATACCCTGTTTATGATGGAAAACCCTGAGTGTTAACCTTTTTCACATTAACAAGCAAAAAGCCTGTCCCATGACTTCTCAAAAGGCACAACAAAGGGGGAATTACTTGAAGACTTCTGCCAGAATTTAGCCACTGAACTCCACTTAGCATGGTTGTAAAAATGACCACTAACATCAGATGCATCGTAACTTTAGAGACTCCCAGTGTGATGACTTGCAAGGTGCAACAAAACCTGGATTTTCCTAGACTGACAACAATCAGAATTGTTCTCTCTTATGAAAGAGAGAATGTTTTATCCCAACTCCCAGTTCTTTTGATCATCATCCTTAATAAATAGCTTCACTGTTACTTTCTGCTGATTGAAAGGAAATTAACATTAGCAATGGTGATGTCTTTCCTCTTCACCCATCAGATCTCAATAGCTAAACTGTTTTCTTTTTTGCTTATGAAATGTTAAAGAAATAGTACTTGAATTTGTAGAAGGTGTGATAATAATTCACATTGTAATAAAAAAAATATAAGCTTCAGCGTTAGAAACTGTAGTTCTAATTTCAGTCTGATTTTAAATTCAAGAAGAGTTAATGTTTTATTTGTTTCCTTAGTTGCTGCTGATTCTTTAACTTTTCAAAACAGAAATTCTGCCTTCATCTGAGATACAAGAAATTAATTTCAAGTAGGTTCCTGTATTTCAACAGTAGGAGAAAGATGATTAGACTTAATCTGAATATTCTTTTTAGTATGTTAAAAAATGTCAGATGAAGTGAGGTAATTGTTGCATTTAAAATAGTTTGTAGCTCAAACAATCTCCTCTTCAGCTTGTTTTCTGTAAGCCAAGCCATTCAATAAATTTGGCTTGTCTGTGACACACAGTTTATCCCAGAGGTCCTTTGGGATGTACATTTTGGTAATATAAGGCTGTGTTCAGGAGCTGAACTCTGGTATCCCATCTGGCAGGAATACTGTGTTTACTGTCAAATGAGAAATTGCAATAGTGCCAAACTCCTTTTTTGTGTACCACCATAGCTGCATAGCTTTCTTTAGTTGTGTTAAGTGAACTTATTAGGTATCCTGTTGTATGTGAGCCATAAAACTAGGGTTTTTTTCAGGAGAAACAGGATAACCCTCTGTAATGAAATGGCAGTGTATTTTACATTTTAATGAAATGCAGCACAGTTTATGTCACTTGGAAGATGTAGCAGTATTGCTGGGAAAGAACCAAATAAACCCAAGTAGTTAGGACTGGTTGTCTTAATGTGCAGCATCACTAGAGTACAATGTTAGGTACTGGCATCTGCAAAAACAAAAAGTAAAAGAGTTTAAGGCCAGTTCAGAAGAGCTGTGCGAAAAAGGATTGCTATCTAAAGAACATTTGTCTTAGTGATAGGCTTAAAAATTTCTGTCATTGTCAGAGAAGGCTGAAGATAGCTTAAATTTGATATCTAAATTTTTGAAACAAAATTCTCTAGTTTCTTTTTCAGTAACCCTGAAAAGAGTGTAAATAACTGAAAGTTCAGTGTAAGAGAAACCTGTAAAAAGTGTTGCTGAAAGAACTTACAGAGGATGCTTCACTGCTTTACATATTCTAAGAATTTTTTTATTGATAAGGTATTCTTATCTTTAGCAGAAGACATTTTGGAAATCTAGAAGAAATTCTAGAGATCATTAAAATGCTGTGTTCTTTCCATAATCTTTTTATCTGTCCCAGTTTTATAAATAATAAGCTTCTTTTGTATAGCTGTGGGTTTGCTTCCCTGCTCACAAGCGTGTCTACAGTATCAGTTTTTATTATTTTTAGAAGCATTTATGTACATCATTGCTATGGTCCCTCACTATGATTAATGAGAAAAGTATTGTTCAAAATAAACCTTAAAGTTGTGACATCTGCAAACAAAGGCTGATGAGATAATTGTAAATTTATATCACTGTAAATGACACCTGATGCTGAAATTCTGGGCATATACCATGTTCAGAAATTGTGATTTTGATTTTTCTCTCTTTGTTTGATAAAGGAGTTACAATGTAGTGTTAGGCTCTTAGGGTTCCAATATTGAAGAAAACTTCAGCCATTCTAGCTTCTGTTTCATCAGTTACAGCCTTCCTTTCTGAAGTTACTGTAATCATGAGTTCTCAGTAGTACTTCTCACTGGGATTATTCTTCCACTCTACTTTTTTGCACGGGGAAGTAGAGGAGATTCATCCAACATTTCACTTTTCTCTACTCATTTCCTTGCTTGTTTCCTAGAGCCTCAAGAAGTGCTTGCTTGTCTACCCTAAAATGCACATCCCAGTCCCTCATCCTGCTTGTTTCCATGTTCCTAGTTTCCTGTCTTTGCTGGGCAAAACCTGAAGGAAAAGAGCTGTGTTGTTTTGAATTCCGGGATTAATATCTGCTGGAATCATAGGGATTTTTTCCAGGCTTTAATTGGTTGTACTAAACCTGTCCTCTGTTTGTTGTGTTTCTAGCACTGAACTCAGTAATTGTAAATATGAGTGTTCTGTAGATACAAAATTTCTATCCCTCACTCTCTATAAACAATCCATTTTCACATTTGTTGGTTGTAAGCACTTGAGTTTTCACTGGCTCTAAAATAACTTACCTCTGCTATATCTGATGGTCAAATCTAATTTTTCTTAACCCAGCATACCTCATCTCAGAACTGGAAGCTGCCAGAATGCTGTGTGTGAATGCCCCTCCTAAGAAAGCCCAGGAAGGAGGTGGCAGTGAAGTCTTTCAGGAGCTAAAAGGCATCTGTATTGCTTTAGGCATGTCCAAGCCTCCTGCCAACATAACAATGTTCCAGTTCTTCAGCGGAATTGAAAAAAAAGTAAGATCCAAAGGAAGAACAATTGGAATATTTATGATGTTATTGTTTTGATGGAAAATAGTTCTGCTACCTGGGTGAGATTTTTCCTCTTGTGAAACTCCAGTGTTTGAATTGTGAAGGAGGGTTGGTGTTTTACTGCATATGCAAAGAGTCAGAATTTTGAAAATTATTGTAAAGGCTTTTTCCATGCCAAGGTGTGGGAAAGGCTTTTTCCATGCCAGGGACTACTGCTATCATTGCCTTCCAGGGTGACTGCCATAGGTTTTGATGCCATCATTTGTTGCAGAATACATAGAAAATGCTCAGTTTAGGCCTCAGGAAGAATCCTAAGAAATTTTGAGATGGGATAGATAATTTAAATTGTGCTCAAACTAAAATGCAAGTTAGATTTAAAATTTCATATTAAAGATTTTTCTCCTCTTGGTTGTAAAGAGGGGTCCGTCTTTGGGTCATGTTATATTTCACATAGTCTCAATATAAGCTTTTTGATACAAATGTGGGTGTTTTTTTGTAGATTAAAGAGATGATGTATAGAATATTCCCTCTGGCTTCTAGAGGAGCAGTACCTCATGGTATCTTCATTTTAACTGTAGATCTATTTACAGTCCCTTCTCTTAATTTTTAAATAATTAGAGCTGAGACTTCCAGAAATCTAAAAACAGTTGCTTTCCAAAAGAAGTGTGCTTGACTCTTTGTTCCAGAGAAAATACCTTGATACTGGCGGTTGCTGTGTCATGCCTTTCACTATCCAACTGTCCTCTCCTTTAATTTGAATCTTGAAAAACTGATTTTTTTAGCCAAAGCTTATATTTTTATGTGTCTCCTAACAGCTGAAGGAAACTCTAGCAAAGGTTCCACCTAATCATGTTGGAAAACCTTTACTGAAGAAACAACTGGGGCCAGCTCACTGGGTGAGTAGTTGCAGGTATTAGAGCCCATTTCCCTTTTTCACTTATCCAGAGTCTTGATCTTGATTCTGTGTCTTGCAAAATGATTTTTCTCTTTCTGAGGACAAGAAGATGATAATTTCTTGTAGTATAATGTATATGTTGGTGCAATAAATTTACAGCAGCTCATAAGATCTTAGACTCATGAATCTCTATGTCCTGGTGCAGGCTAAACTTTTCCAAAATGAGAGATCTATAGTGGTGGTGCTGACCAGAATGTTTGTGCAGTAGCTTAAACCTTCCTCTCCTGCCCTTTGCCAGCTCTGTTTGTGTGGCCTAGTCCTGCTGAGATGATATCATGTCTGCTTCTGGGATTCTTTTTAGCTAAACTGTGGGTCTGTTCATGATGTCCCCCTCTTTTTCTCATTTGGAGTAGGCTTCCTTCCCAGCCTTTCCAAGAGGCAGTGAGCATGCAGGTAGGAGCTGGGAGAGACATTGTACACCCCAGTTGCAGAGCCATGATCTTCTCTAGCTGGGATTTGTCACCTGCTATACTAGGAGCATGGTGCCTGAGTTAATCACTGCTGCTGCACCAAGCTCAAAGCTATGGCTGCTGCTGCAAGACTTCAGATCTCTCTTGCTTCTCTTGCTTAAGGCTGAAGCACATCTTCTCCCAGCAGTCTGCTTCCTTCAGTGCTTGTGTTGTTGAGACTGAAAGTGGGCCCTGCTGCCGTCCTCCAGCCAGGCCTCTTTAAATACAAATATTATTTCCCACCTGCCCTCTAACTGAACTGCTGTCTGCTACCAGGTGTTTCTCATGATGACTTTTTCCTATAGGGCCCTTTCTTGTTTTGCCTGTGTGCAGATTGTGCTTTAATCAAGATCCTCTTACAGTACTGTACTTACTTTTAGTCCTTTATCTTTGCTCTATCTTTGTCCTTAAGCTTACGACTTTTTTAGTAGTACTTTTTAAAGAGGCACGGATGTCCTGTTTCTTAAGAGTTACATATTCCCTTGCTTCAGCTTGTTGCCTGTAGTATCTTCTCACCTTTGCTTCTCTGTCCTGGTGGATGTTGAGAAATGCCTCAGCAGTGTGTGCAGTTTTTGTGCTGTTAGAAATGGTAGAAGGCTAAACATGAACATTGGAAGCCTCAGGAAAATAACATCAGCAGGCACAGCTTGGCTGCGAGTCTGTTTGACAAGGTAGATAATTGCAGTCTTGAGCCCTGCATAGTGTCTCTGTGTCACACACTCTTCCATCCATGTAGTTTATTAAGTAGAAACGTTTTATCTTTAACCTATAGATCGTGTTTGCAAATTTTTGTTTCAGGAAAAGATTGAAGCAATTAATCAAGCCATAGTCAACGAATATGAAGTCCGAAGAAAACTGTTAGTCAAACGTTTGGATGTTACTGTGCAATCCTTTGGCTGGTCAGATAGAGCTAAGGTACAGACAACTTGCTGTGAAGTCTTGGTTGATGGTAACCCTTTATAATAAGTATCTCTGGAAAACTGCATCATTGTTTTGTCCTTCATGAGTCAAAAATAATCACAGGAGTTTTCTGGTTTTGTTTTGAGTTTCTAAAGAAGTTTATGACAATGGAAGGTGATAATATTTTACTTAAAACTGATTTGTTGGATTTTAAATCAGTCTGTAAAATGAGAAGACAGACCATGTAACTACACACCAAAGCCCCTGGTATAAACAGATTACTGATCCAACCATGTTCAGAGTTCCATATTGTGAACCATTAAGTACCATGTCTTGTGTGATGGTAGGAAAGCATCTTCCTATTGACCATCTTACTTTGTGCTGTCCACAGTGGTCAGATTTCCTTAACTCAAGGTGTGTCTGCAGTCACAACTCCACAGATGCACATGAGAAAAGCTGCTAAGGCACTACTTGTTCTTACCTCATAGACAGGGTAATGCTTTATGTGTTTCTTTTGTCTTTGAACCATACAAGTGGCTGTGACATGAGATCTGTTCTGCCTTGAGTGCATGATACATGTTCTGCTTTTAGAAATAATTACATGGTTTCCCTATTTCCCGTGTCTCAGAAAAAATTACAGAATTTTAAAAAATAGTACATATAATTTATTTTCCAGGACTAAACCAGATCTGCTGACATGGTGTCAGGTATGCTGCTGACAGTGTTTGAGACTGAGTTATTAATGTCAAACTGAGACACATAGAATAATTGAGTGTTTTTTCTTGATTAGTGGTTTTTCAAAAAGCAACTGTAATATTAAACTGTGACCTGTCCCATTTTCTGTTTCATCATCTGAGCAGGACTTCTACTGGTGTATTCTCTATTAAACCTTGTATTCTTCAGGTTTTTTAGTAGATGACTGAAGAACTAGCTGTTCAAATATTTTAATAGTGAATAAAAATGAGCAAAAATGTGAATTATGTTTAAAACCCAGGGATTTCTAATTGTGTTACAGCTTTGGCATCTTTATCCATGTGGTTTCATTTGTTTTCCTAGGAATTCTCAGATAATTTTGAACTTGGCTAGCTACACAATATTTTCACAAAACCCACAAATTGTATATATGCATTTATATCTATCAGAATGCAAATATTTTTTTAGAAGCATAACAATACAAATTTGGAGAATGTTGCTGTAATATTCCAGACATACAATACAGTTTGTTTTAGCAGTAATTTTTAGCAAGATGTTAATTTTCTTTTTTGTTTGAAAAGTGTCAGAATACAGTAGTATGACTAAATAGCCACTTCTCTAGATAATGGAAACACCAGGGGGAAAAAAACCCTTGCAGTCTATTATTAGTGATTTTTTTAAAGTTAAAATTTCAGGTTTCACTTAAGTACCATAAGACCAAAATTGTGTACTCAGAGCTCACTCAAACTTACCAGGGAAAAACACACTAGTACTCTGGTGAATACTTTTGCTTCTCCTGCATTTAGCCAGTGTCATATTCCAGTTTTCTGCTGCCTTTGGATGGAAAATACAATACTAGGATTTTAAAATGTGCTCCTAAATTTTTGCACTGTTAAGATATGTTTGAAAACCTGGTTTGCCTGTCCCCACTGCTGCCATCTGCATTCAGATGGCAGTCTGGTTTATCCTAACTGCATCACACACTACACTCTGTTGATAACTGAGGAGAGATGTAACTTGTGTAGTAACTCGTGTGGTAGCACGGATTTCTCCTGTGTCTCAGCTGGAAAGCTTTTGAGGTGTTCAGAAAAGCTGGAATGGTTAATGCTGAAAGGCAGTAGAGGAAGAGACATTGCATACAAGGCAAAGTTGAGTGTAGGATCTCATTTCTAGCTCTGCCAGTCCCTCTTGGTGCCCTGTCTTTGTGGAGAAGCTGACTGGAATGAGGAGTGAAAAGAGTTAACAGGGCCTTTTCCTGCTGCTAAGTGTTGGAGATGGGGTAATGCTGGCCTAGCTGGAATGGGTGCAGGTCAGGGTGAAGGCACAGAAGGAGGTCTGGAGGCTAACTAAACACAGATGTGTTTCACTCTCAGTATCTTCTGGATTCTAGCAGTAATTCATATAGCTATGTGGCACACTTTATTCTGTTTGACTGCCTGGAAATAATAGTCTGCATGTATATATTGTTAAAATAATCAGCTCATTGGTGTGTTGGCATTTCAGAATTGTGTTTCCTATTTACTTAAGAAATTAATGTGACAAATGCTAGTTGTATTGAAATAATCCTCAGTTATAAAGTGGTTCTTACTGATTTTATATTAGCTTTTTGTTCTCTTTACAGTTGTGGCTTGTTATTCAATGCCGATTTGATTCTTCTGATGAGATGTCCCATTGCTTTAACTGACTGGCTTTTTTTTTCTTTGCTCCAACAGAGTCAAACAGAAAAACTGGCTAAAGTCTACCAGCCAAAACGTGCCCTCTTATCTACTAAGTGCACTATATCAATTGCAAACCTCTTGGCAGCTCGACAAGATCTGTCAAAGATTATGAGAACGAGCAGCGGGTCCATCCGAGAGAAGACTGCATGTGCCATTAATAAGGTACCTTTGGGGACAAATGGCTTGCTCTTTTAGGAATATTTAAGTAACTTGAATGAAGTAATAAATCCTAATTTTTTCAGGATTGTAAGTGGAATTTGGAAATAAAGGAGAAGAAACTTGTGTTTATATATTCCAGATAATGCATCAGTAGATTATATATAGTGAAATTTCAGCTGTTGAGGTTCACAGTGTCCCTTCTTTGGGGCAGTAAAAATAGCTGAAATACCTTGGGTTACTTTCAGTGGGAGTAGGCCTGCTCTGTCTTACCAGAATTACTGAAGCTATTACCCTTCTGCTACCTAATTCAGTCACCATGTCTAACACCTACGCAGTAATTGTATTTCTGGTCTGTGTAAATAGAATGTACTAAGATCACAAGGAAAGGATCCCACAAATTAAATTACAGTCAAGTGCATAGTTCTAATAATGGCTTAGCATAAAGATGACTTGGACTAAACAATTTGCCTGGTTTCAAAAATGACGATTATACAAGTGTAATAGGCTCACAAAAGTATATGTGCTGAACTTGCAGCTCAGTAGCTATGTATAGCAGCATACTTGTGCTTTAAAATTGTGGGGATAGGTGCATGTTCTACCTTCTGAGTATCAACTGCACCTCTGGTAAAATTCTAATTAATTTAGCAGAGAATAGTGGTGTGCTGGTTTGGCCACAGCCCATCCAACCCAAATAATTTCTGCACCTTTTTAGTGTTGTTGGGTGTGTAAGAAATTAAGTAGTAAGACAGGTTGACTATCATCAGACTGTGTGTATGCTTTTGTAGGAATACAGTACTGCTCTGCAGCTGATGCATAATCTGTTAACTTGTCTCCCTTATCAATATTAAATTTTTTCCAAGGCAGTAGCATGAAATAGCAAAGTAGCCTACTTCTGTTCAAGTTCCTTTGTTATATTGTTTTAAAACTTCAAGCAGTACAAATGTCCTGTCCCATTTTGCCTTCCTAAATTTTTAAGGTCACACCATCCTTAGACAGCTGAAGAACTCTAGATTCTTGCTCCACTCTGATTGGTGCTGTCTCACACCTGCATATCCACGCTGAAAAATACAATTTTTTGCCCTTTATTTACCAAGTCAATGGCTTCTACAGCAACTCGGAGTACTAGTTAAGAGAGCCTATGTTGCATTGTAGTTGTGCTTATTTGAGTTTAGCACTCTGCATTAATAAAGAGTAAAGTGAAAGGCTGTTGGTGCTGCCCATGGTGGTGTGCCTGCTGTCTGAACACAAAGCACAGGTCTCCTGACTTGCCTTGTTAGCAGTGCTTCAAGTACTAGATAGTCCCTGTTTAACTTTTGTTAACTGAAGACAGAGGTCTGTCACATTCAAACACACAGAACTTTGCCTCTGGATGTAAAAACCTTGGAATGGGTGCTGTCTGTGGTGTGTTTCAGTAAATGTGACTCTTGAGTGGGGTGTCCCAACTCCTATGGCAGTTTTCCCTTTCCCTTTGCAGGTGCTAATGGGCAGAGTGCCCGACAGAGGAGGAAGGCCCAATGAAATTGAACCTCCACCTCCTGAGATGCCACCGTGGCAGAAAAGACCAGAGGGGGGCTCGCAGCAAGGCGGCGGCAGAGGAGGGAGAGGCGGCTACGACTCTTCCTACGGCGGGCGGGGGGGTTATGACCATGGGGGTCACGACAGAGGAGGAAGAGGAGGCTATGACTCCTCCTATGGAGGGCGAGGAGGTCACGAACAAGGCAGCCACGAGCGAGGGGGACGAGGAGGACGTGGTGGTTATGATCATGGCAGCAGAGGAGGAGGAAGAGGAAACAAGCTTCAAGGAGGCTGGACAGATGGTGGAAGTGGTGGCTACCAGGATGGCAGCTACAGGGAGAGCAACTACAGAGATGGAGGCTTTCAAACAGGTGGCTACCATGGTGGTGGTGGTGGTGGCTACCAAGGAGGAGGCTATGGTGGCTACCAGTCGTCGTCTTATTCTGGAAGTGGCTACCAAGGGGGTGGTGGTGGTTACCAACAAGACAACAGATACCAAGATGGAGGGTCCCACGGTGACCGAGGGGGTGGCCGTGGAGGAGGGAGGGGTGGCCGAGGTGGTCGTGGTGGCCGAGGAGGTCAAGGAGGTGGCTGGGGGGGCAGAGGTGGACAGAACTTTAATCAAGGAGGGCAGTTTGAGCAGCACTTCCAGCATGGAGGTTATCAGTATAATCAGTCTGGCTTTGGACAAGGAAGACACTTCACCAGCTGAGGCTGCTAAAAATTTACACTTCAGCAGAGCTCACGTAATAGAAACCTGGTTTCAGAGGCCTGACTTAAATGCTGCTTGAATTAGTACAGGTTTGTACACAGCAGGGAGATTCTCTTTGGGTGGGATGTTCTGCAGAGAGCGAAGCACAACTTTGTGTAGACCTCTCCTTCCCACCCATGTCTACCTGTCTGAATGAAAGACATTGTCACTACCCCTTGCACCCTAAACATCAATTAATAGCCACACTTTCTGGATGTTGGACTGGTTCCCTCCACTCAAAACACTTCTGTTCGAAATGTGCCTGCTGTGTTTGCCTTCTATTTTGATTTGCAGAAATACCAAGACCTGTCAAATTTATTTGTTACAGTACACAGTAGAACTTCTGCATTTCCCCCCCCCCCAAATCATTGTTGAGTTACATGTTCTAAACCAGTCTGTAGTGTTGCTTTTTGGCTTGCTGACCTCTTGTTTCAGTCACGATGACAGCGCGTGTGTGCACGCACAGGGAACTCCTCTGACAGACAGGGTTTTGTGTTATCTGAGCTCTCCTGTGGATGCCATGTTCAGTAGCCTTATTTCCTGCTAAACAACGTTTTCCCACTCGCTCCACTCTGAAGACTGACCGCCGCCAAAATCTGCAAAGATCATTTCAAACTAAGCTAAATTGTGAACTGATAGTGTGTGTAGGCCTGTAGTTAGGTGTAGCAATTCAAACTGACCTGCATCCATCCAAAACAAGTTGCTCCTCCTCCAAACCTAATTTTTACTTGAAATCAGCTAGAAGAAATGACAAACTGAAGTTTTATTTTATTTGCAAGTTAATACCACTGGCTCAGCAAATCTAGGGCAATTTGTTTTGGGGGTTGTCTTTTTTAAAAAATGCACTACGGCCTGGGAAGATTAGTTCCTGCCTGGAGGAAGCCCTTTTATTATTGCTGCAGAAAACAAAACCTGGCTGAGTTTGGTGTTCTAATGTTTGGGGTTTTTTTCTTTACTGAAAGCCACATAATGCTTCTTGCTGGGTTTTTTGTGTACATAAACATTGTCAAAAAGCTGTGAAAGAAAATGGCTGAAGGTGTGCTGTTGTACAAAAGGTGAGCAATAAAAGTATCTGTATGTTCTGTTTGCTTTAGTTTCTTTTCCTCTACAGTAAAAAGCAGTTGCTACAGTAGCTGGGAATTCATGGGGATTTTTGTCTTAATTTCTTTTTTTTTTTTATTTTAATCTATTTTATAGTTCTCCCGGCTGTCTGGTGCATTTTGCCTTTTGAGGAGCTGTCAGAACAGAAGCAGGTGGGAGGAACTGATCTTAGTTGCTCTGACTTCTGTTCCTCCCTGTGACCTGGTGTAGCAGCTCTTGCTGTGTAAAGTTACTCTTAGGCTGTGTGAGCATGCGTCTCCCAGGTTATGTCCCTGCATGCCATGAGAACTTGGTATGCTGCTTCTGGGAACTTCCTGATGCTCTCCAGCCTTGTGGAAATGTAGGTTCTTGCTGCTGTGCTCAGATCACTGTAGCAGAGGCTGTGATGTTGGGAGAGTCTGTTTTGTCCTTGGGGATGAATCCAGAGTGTTGCAGGCAGGAGGAATTCCTCGGCTTACAGTAATAGCATGAGTATCCGAGGGAATCTCTGTAATGCTGGTATTGCTGTAATTCAAGGTAATCATGTAAATAAGCTAAAAAACATCGT
Organism: Sitta carolinensis; assembly: GCA_032173965.1. Lineage (NCBI taxonomy): Eukaryota > Metazoa > Chordata > Aves > Passeriformes > Sittidae > Sitta > Sitta carolinensis. The sequence continues at coordinate 12,738,887 of JAVUNC010000025.1, read as the reverse complement.
TAATAACTGATTTGCCTGGGTTTCATGCCACAGTGAACCCGAATATCCGTTTGCTTTATTGCGGCCACTAGATGCTGCTAGTGATTCACGGATTCGGAAACAAAGGTCCCTGAGAAAGACACTTGGGAATCTGACTTAATGGCTTTTCTCCTTTAGTGTTTCAGGCAAATTGAACAAGCATGATGAGGGAAGAGCTTTCTGTATTGAATCCAGGTCTTTGAGGATCACTGATACAGATCTGTCTGCCTAACACTGTTCAAATTTTCAGCATCTAACTCTGAACATTGCTGCTTCACAAAGGTTTATTGATGGTTTCTTACAATAGCGTTCTCCAGAGGAGGTGTCTCCCTGTGGGAGGGTAATATCCTGTCATGAGCATTAGCTGGTCACTAGCTGCAATCATGCAAAAATAATTAGTGGGGTTTTTTTAAGAAATAGGGTTCCTACAGTGGGGTCAGTCCTGGACTAGCAAATGTAGAGATTGACTAATTAAAAGAGCTCTTTGCTGGGAATGTAAGCTCTTCAAGCTAACAGCCTCTTTTCCTCACTGCAAAGAGGATGGTGTTTTCTGTCAGTGCATTAGGAGTGCTGTAAACTTCCTGGTAAGAGGGAACTCAGGAAGCTCTTCCGAGAGCCCCTGCTGGAGTTACATCAGCATCCTCAGACACTGCTTTCTGTGCCAGAGCTGCCAGCTCCTCTTGCAAGACTATAGCTGTTGCTGCAGTGGAGAGTCTCACCTTTGCACACTGTGACATGGTGAATTGATGCTGGGGTGGGGTAGGAGCTTCCCCTTCCTCCTCCCAGATGTTGCTTCTCCTCCCTCTTCCAGGACTTAGGGTAAGCCAAGTCCCAATTTATTGCTGTTTGAGGGAGAAAGTTAAAAAAAACCCAGAAGGCAAAAACAGGAGGCTTTACTCTTCCAACAGGAAAGAAAACACTTTGCTTCTGCCAGCTGTTGTTGTTTTTCCTTACTCTATTGTTTCCTCCTAGTGTGCTGTGACTTCTTTGTTCCCCAGAGAAAACAAGCTTTGTATATGTGGAGAGAGCAGCTTTGATTAATGAAAGCAAACAGCCCCTGCTTTGTTATTCCCTGTATGATGCTCTGATATTTACTGTTTTCCAAGCATGATTCCTGCACTGCGGCACTGGGAGGAATCTGTTAAATAGAAACTGGGAGAGGAGAGATGGCTTGTGGATGTTATTAGACTGTGGTGGATTTGCTATACATGCTTGATTTCATTGTGCATCGTGATCAAAAGCAGAACTCTAGCAGATTAAAAAGGCAATTAAGTAAACAAGCGAGGGGAACAGTGTTCTTCCTCTTGGCCTTCCTGTTCTTGCCACCCTTCTACAAGCTGTAGGCATCTTGTTCTGTTTTTTCCATCTGCCTTTTTTTCTCTAGCAGCTTTTGTTTCCTAAAGGCTTCACTTGCATTGCCTTTCCATTCCCTCTGTTAGGATCACTGTCCCTCAGTCACTGTCCCTGTGCAGTAACATAGCTGTGGGGAGAGGGAGGCACACTTGCTTCCCACACCAGGTGCATTGATGCCTGACTTGGAATGCCATGGTCCATATGCACTGTAGTCATAGTTGGGTTTTCCTTGCAGGTCTGAGGAAGAGATAAAAGTTAATTTCTTACTGTGTGTAAGGGAGTACCACGAAAGGGGAAAGTGGGTCAAACTGAACTTGCACCACACATAATTTACCCTAGAGAACCTTTTGGCTTGTAGCTGTTCCTGAGTAGTTTTCTCTTTAGCTGGCTGTTAATCTCTTGCTTGATGAGATTCCTCTACTTCAGCAGACAAAATCTTGAAGTGTGCAGCTCCATGGTGATGTGCCTTGAAGGCTGATGATGGCTGATTGCCCCGGAGGGGCTCCTCAAGCTATGGATTAGGCTTCTCAGCCAGAGCAGGTAGGTAACCTGCCTTAAGGCTTTGGCTGTGTGTGTCCATGAAACTGTTATTTGCAACTGAATTGAGCAAAGTGGCAAGTCCCTCAGCCAATCTCAGGCTCAATTAGAAACTAGAGGCTTACCAGTCAAGTATCTAAGATAGGGCTGGGGAGAAGGGAAGCAAGATTCATTATAGTAGATAATTATGAGAAGTGGTTGGAGTTTGAAAAGTCCTGTGGTGTAGGAGTATTCCCTGTAGCAGGTTATGCCCCTGGGAAATGAAAATTCAAGTTCTGAAGTGGGAAGGATGTAGTGGGGAATAAGGACTGTCATTGGGATCTCATGACTTTTGAGTGTCCAAAAGGCTTGTGTCACTTCTTGTGGTACTAGAAGTTAATTCAACCCCCTGTTAGGTGAATGAAGACCTGCAAACAAAAGCCCTCAAATACCGTTTTATTGCACATAATTTAGTTTTAATTCTGCTACGTTTAGACTGTAGTAGAGAGTTCAGGTGATGTTGACTGTCAGGCTTGTGATTCTGCTCTCTCTGAACTTCTGATTTCCCTGAATGACAGGAATGGTACAGGTGAATCAATGCATTTTTAAGGTGTAAGGCATGATTTAGCAGTCCCAAACAAGCTGGCTCACACTGAACTCCAAGTTTGCCATATCAGCCTTCTAGCAAACCCTTAGGGTTAGAGTGACAGCAGTGTTGTGAATGGAGAGCAGCATGCTGAGGTGTTTCCCCTGTGCAGGCTCCCAGCACACTCATGTGCTTGCTTATTTCAGGGCATGACTTTTCATGGGGACACAGTCTGAAAAAGCAAGTGCAATTACCAGCTGTAAACATTGCCTTCTCCCCTCTTTGGCCAAAAATAAGTCACACCTCTAATGGCTTGACAAACAAGGGTAGAAGGGAAAAAAATATTTTTCCTTTGTGTTTACTTTATGCTTTTTACAGCTCTGACTGCTGTCAGTGTCATTGTTTCCCCTTTATTGTCCAGTAATTTCCCCTCTTGTCCACGTGGGTCTTTCCCACAACAGTTGAGGGAAAAACAAGTATAAAAAGTAGGAAAACACTATTGTAAAACCAAAGAAAGAGGGAGTCTGCCTGTGCTGTGGGCAGGTGGAAGGTCATAACTCGTTTTCACACATGAAGCAGAGATGAAGGTGATAAGGCCTCTTTAAACTTTCCGGCATTAGCTCTGCTCATGGAAAAAGCAGATTTTTGGCTAAATTTCATACTGCCCCAGCAGTAGCCTTTTGCTGATGGCTTTTCTGTCTCCTAGACCAGATTGTCAGCAGCTGTAAACAGCACTTTAATGTTCAGCACACAGATTTTCCAATGAGTTTAGCCTGTTGGCTGCAATGCTCATTTTGAAAATCCAGATCAGTGCTGGTAATTCAAAAAGTTGATAACTCAAAAAGTGCTGATAACTTTTTCCAAAGTTGCATCCATTTCTGCAATGACCCTGGGTGAGCCAGCTCTTTTGTCAAGACTTTCTTGAGAAGTACTTGGAACTATTTTTTTGTGTTGTATTTTGTGTTCATCAGTTAGCAGGCTGATGCTGAATGAGGCAAACCTTGATTAGATTTTCTTTGTGCTATAACAGTCACAAAACAAACCCTTGTTTCTCCTGCCTCCTGTCCCCATAAAATTTGCATTCACTCAGTCCTTCCCTTCCTACCTGCTTTTGGTCTCCATTGGGATCCCCTTTCATTCGTGGTGTCACATAAAAAAGTCTCTTAGTGTGCTTCTTCCTGCATTTACTCTTTGTCTTGTTATTTGTTCTCTGTTTTTGCTGGGATTTGTTTTGTTTTGGGGTTTTTTGGGTTCATTCTTTTTGTGGGGGTTTGTTTTGGTTTTTTTGTTGATTTTTTTTTTTTTTTTCCCCAGCCTCTGTCCAGGATCCTTCACATGACGCTTTCTTTCATGTGAAATCTGTATTTCCCATACAGATGCCTAAAGCTTCTAGAACTAGTGTCCAAGGCTGCAAGGACCCTTCTGTGGCTGCTCTGGCTATCTCAGCCAGAGGCTTCTGGGTTTACCATGAGCAAGACCTTGGTGGGGTGCATAGGGCATGCTTTCACTTTGACTGCCATAGAGGAGTCCTTGAGCAACAATCCACAGAGGTGACAGGCAGCTTAATTTTGGAAAAATGTAAAATTTAATTTTTTTTAGGGGCAACAGTTGCCCCTAACCTTGCTCTGCAGCTCAGCTCATCTGCTGTTCTGGAAGGAAAATGGCTCACCTTTCCCAGCTGGGGAAAATCCATGCTTCAGACTGGTTCTGGTCAGCAAGCATATTCTCCCTGCCTCTGCCCAAGGCTTCACCTACCTGAGGAAGGTGACTCTGAGAAGAAAGCTTCTGTCTGGGAAGATGTTTCTTTGTAAAGCTGGGCTTATTCTTTTAAAGCCTAAAGCCTGAGTAGGAGTTGGAGTAGGAGTGGTGGGCAGAGGAGGGCAAGACTCTGGGGACATTTAGAGCAGAGGAGAGAGCTGTCGTTCCAACCTGCCTTTGCATTTCACTCTGAGGGAGCCAGATGTCCCCTGATTCCTTGAGAAGCACTCAGGGCTACTCCACGAAGTTGGAAGCAAAGCTGAAGCTCCCTTATGTGCAACATGAGGCTTTGCAGAGGTTTTACACAAGCACAGAAAGTCCTAGTGGGTTTGGCTCAAACAGCCAAATAATCTCTCACCGGGTCTATCCAAGCACTTGCATTTTTCACCTACTCTTATTGCTTGTATTCTTTGGCCTTTGCAGACCAAGCTGTAAATAAGGTTTGACATAATCTTCCTTCTTTCCACTGTGTGGTGTTTTGGGGAGTTTGTTTTTCAGACAATCCCTCCGTCTCCCCCCATGTTTTTTAAAAGATCCTGAGACAGGAGAGAATGGATGGAGTGGGAGTATCCAGCATCATTTGGGATTGTATCTGACTTTAGCTACTTCATTAATCCAGCATTCTTGTCATTATGACACACTTTCTCCTGGACACTCTCCTGGTGTTGCTGTACTTCTAGCAGGCAGGATTTCACCAAGACCAGCAGAGAGACATAGCTCAGGCAGGGACTCTGATGGCTGATGCTTTTTGCATTTTGTTGAGTTAGAGAGAGTGAACAAGAAACTCTTTGTTCCTTTGCCTGGACTGTGGAACTAAAATTGTTTTTGTGGAGGAAAGTCTTCCCCTTGTTCAGAAAAAGATGTCCACTTGAAATAAGAAAAGATTTTCTAAATTTTGTATATTCAGGCTTACCCACAGGAAGAAAAGATCATCTTATATCACCTTCTTAAAATGTTTAAGACAGCTTAAACTTAAAATGTTAATGACAGCTCTCCCTACTCAGATTCTTGTGGAACTAGGAAATCCACATTCTGTAAACAGCCTGTGAATGCTTTTTTAATAAATTATTACACTGTCTATGATAAATCTATTCCCTTTTGGGCAGTGAATGGGAGGGGAGTATGTGAGGGCTGCATCTCTACCCGGTGTCTGTCTTGTTCTCAATGGCCAGGAACACTTACTGCCAACACACTCTATGTTCCCCTTTCTTAAATGCCTGAAGCAACAGTTTCCAGTTGTAGCAGGTTTTTGAAATTTTCACCTATTCCTTCTCAATTTCATGAAGAATTTCACGACGAATTTCTTCATAGACAGGGTTGTTAAGCATGGGAGTGGACTGTCCAGGGAGGTGGTGGAGTTACCATCCTTGGATGTGTTCAAGAAAAAACTGGATGTGGCATTTAGTGCCGTGGTTTAGTTGACAAGGTGATTAGTCAAAGGTTGGACTTAATGATCTTAGAGGTCTTTTCCAACCTTAATGATTTTGTGATTCTCCTTGGAGGCTGCAATACTTTTCTTAGCAGGATCAGCTGTGTGAGCCTGCAGACTATCCTTGATTTGCAACTACTGCTGAGGAAAGCATATAACTGACTGAAGCTACCAGGCTTGCAAAAGATTTATCAACAAGATGAGTAAGTCAAGAGCTACAAATAACTTTTAAAAGCCTGCAAGAAATGAGCTGAATTCTACAGACTAAATGCTGGTCAAAACTATGTGATGGTTAAGAATGGAGTCGCTCACGTATATTTCATTTACAGAACATTAAGAGGCTTTATCTCAACAGATCCATCAACAGCCTGGATCATAACCAAATTTCTCTATTCAAATTCTCCCCCACATCATTTTCATAGTGAGCAAGCCATGTGCTGTAACGGTGGCTGTGTGGTCAGCTGGCTGTGACCCATCAGCTGACCCACCACAGGAAACAAAGACCATCTCTTTGCTAATGCCTGTTTTTGCCCACAGCAGTAGAGAGAGAAGCATGCTTCTGGCCCTCATCCTAGTTTAGAGACCAATGCTTGTGCAGTGCTTATTTCTCTTGAGTTTACAACAGTAAACAGAATGTTTTTGGGTTTTTAAACTCTACAGATTTACTATTGCTACTGGTTGTGTTGGAAAACCTGCAAGATGCATCATGTGGTCCCTATGCAGTTTACAGTCAAATTGCCACAGAGTGCAGCTGTCAGTTTTGTGTTAGGGAAGTCTATGAAATTACTCCTGTTTTGAAGGATCATAACCTGTTGAAGGGTGCAATAACTTGAATTTTGTAGGACATCTTATAATTGGCTGGCTCTAAGTCAGAGTGTGTGCTACATACACACCCACCCACCCACCCCTGGTGTTGTGGGGAGATGGGACAAGAAAACTAACGCGTGTGTCAGTCTTTCAGGTTTGAGCTTTGTGGTGTTTTGTTTTTCTCTCTTTTTCCAGATGAGTGCTGTCCTCTTTCAATAACTTAATGGTTCTGGGAAATGCAACTTCAAACCAAACCATTATAGATTCAGGTGCTAGATCCTACCTTAGCCAACTGCTAGTTTGGGGCTTGCTCTTCGGAACATTTAGTCATAACATGTACAGCTTTCCAACCAGAGAAAAGTATCACATCCACATATATACACAGACACACACACACACTTAAAACTAAAGTGTTTATTGTGTGCTAATGTTACCATAATCAATGCTGGCAAAGATGACCCGATGACCCTTCTCCAGTGTGGTGTAACCAGACAAACACATAGTGCCTTGGAATTCCTTCAGTCCCAGCCAGCTGTTGCCTATTTGAAGGATCTCCAGTCTGGGAACTGGTATCACTGTGCTGAACACTGGTATCACTGTAGCAATGTAAACATGGCCAAAATTCAAAACCGCAGGTGCACAAAGGATTTCAGTATAGAGAACTTTGTGAGAGATTTTTGTTTGATATTTAATCAACATACATCTTTCCTTAAATGATCGCTACAAGCCTCAGGAAAGGAGTGATATTGAACAAACTTGGATGCTTGGCTTCTATCCTCACCATTGCTATTGCTGGCAGACATACTGAAATGATGCAGTGCATTTAAAGAAGGCCAAAGATATCCTCACTGGCATGTAGAGGAAGTTTCCACAGAAGTCATACAAAAGAAAACACTGAGTGCAGAGATCCGTTCTGCTGTGGCTGTGCAATGTTCATCCAAATGGCTTACTCGTGAGAAAATAAATAGTGCCTGTAACACCTTTCAGCTAAGAAAACAGGGTTTAAAAGGATGAGGTATGGGAACACTCCTTATGGCCAAAGGTGGTCTGTGACAGTCCATCAACACTTGCTGTAGTTGTCATCTTAATTTTTCTGTGCTTCAGGGTGAGCAATCAGCTATCCTGTAAGCAGAAGAAAATAAGCATTTACATGCTGGCAGAGATGGTCAATAAAAGCAAGAGGCTTTGGAAGTATAAACTTTATGGATGACAGCAACAGACATCAGATCAGTCCCCTGCCCTGGTCTGGAGTCCTGCATTTGTCAGAAAGGTAATTGTTGCACGTTTGTCCTGGAGCCCTGAACTGTGCAGTGCAAGGGTACAACAGCACAGAAGGTGGCCAGATACCCACCAGGCTACTTTAATGGTTTTCAAAATGAAAAGTACCCAACTCCTAAAAAGCACATACTGACACCAAAACCCAATCTGCCAATTACAGTGTCATAATAAATGTGTAGTGCATTGTAGAAAGCAGGGATCTCTGGACAGTTTAGCGTTCTTCTGAAAGCAACTCTTGTGCAAGAAGCAATGACAAATTTGAATAAAAAAGCATCCTGAAATCCATAAAATAACCTTATGAGACCTCAGACAGTAGCAGATTTTAAAGTGTCTTGGCTTCTGGAACTCACCTCAGCTTCTTGTCTTTCTGGGAGGGTTTCTATTCCATTGTGATCCTGTAGATCTTGTGGGGCCTCGGCTTCTAGCTCTAGGTCAGCCTGCATGCTGGGCTTTTCATTCTCCCACTTTGCAAAGCCTTTGTTCTTCCCAGCTTTTCCGTGGAATTTGGACTTCATTTTGGGGAAAGTATGGGAACCTGAATCATTCCAGCCTGGCTCATGCCAGAGTGGTTCTGTCTGTGTTGCTTGGCTGGTGGTCACCCGCTGCAGCCGCACCGAAATTTTCCGTGAGGAGCCAGTGACAAGGGTGATAGCTCTGCCATCAAGGTCCTGGTGTTCTGCAGCAACACTGGGAAAGTCAAATACTTCATCTTGGACTGAAAGAGAGGGTGGAATTGTTTTGTGTAAGTATTCTACTTCAAAAAGGTAACAAGCCTGGAGGAGGGGGGAGGTAACCCCTTATACGAAGCAGTGCTATAATTATCAATATCCATGTGCTGCTTGGAAACTGTTTCTGACACTGTGTGCACAGATTTTATTGTCTCACCATCTGCATGCTCAGGGGCTAAGGCACTGCTAGAATTGTGCCCTACGTCTCCTTGCTCCTAAGTGACAAAAAAGGAGAAGTACAATTTCATTTCTTTTCAGCTGGGATAGGAGTAAGGAGGGCAGTGGGCCTTAGACAGGACATTAAGACCATCACTGGAGAAAAGGATGTTGTAATCTGAGGACTGAACACCACAGTGCAGTGAAAAGGACAGGTGCCCCTCTGTGTGCTGATACAAAAGAAAAATTAAAAATGGCAGCAAGGACAATGGCCATTAGAGAGAATTCCAGAAATGGTTTAAAACAGGCAGAAAACTGCTCTCACCTGGAGGCAGAGATGGACTGCTAGGCAGAGACCCATGGCTGCTGCCTACTGAAGTTCCTCTGGAAAATTTCCTGCATGCCAGCACAAGCAGGTCTCTGCACTGCTTGTGACAGTTGGCACCACAATCTGTAAAGAAAAAAATTGTCAAGTCATCAAATGGAAAGCCAGAACTATCTGGTAATCCCTCAGGGCTATTAGCAGGCAGATACCAAGAAAGAACTTTGAAGGAACAAAAAGTTTGACAGAAGTGTGAAGAGCGTTACAGGAATGGATCATTTGGTGTGAAGGGCATTACAAAAAAATGGATCATTTCCATGACAGCCATTAATAGAAAAATAGCAGCAGAAGAGAAGAGACAAGATGACAACAAAAACATAGTATCAAGGAAGAGATGTAGAGTGATATCATCCTGTGTACACCATACATCAAACTCTGCTCTTCTGCATGAGTCCCCAAGAAGAGGCTTCATTTATTTGGCTGGATTCTATTTGACCCAGCAGGGCCCATAATAGTAAACAGGTTTGGTTAGAAGACACCAGAGCATCCATACCCCAAGCATCTGGAAGGACTGCTGGAGGTTAGTGTAGACTACTGTAGGTAAAACTAGTCTAAGTAGCTCAGGAAGCAACATTAGCGCATGAATGAGCTCTGTGGAAGTGCATCATCCAGCCAGACAAGACTTTTTTGAGTACCTGCACTCCAAGCCTCTGCTGGGATTTAAATCACTGTGGATACATCATCCCTAGGTACATTTATCTGACATGTGGCTGGAGGATGGATCCTATATGCAAGAAAGGGCTGAAGGGTGGAGGACGTGCCCCAAACACAATCTCTCTCCTTTGTATCCTTTTCCATTGTTTAAAAATTCCCATCTCCCTTGTTTCTCTGTTGCTGCTCCATAGACCAACATTTTGTTCTATTTTGAGCTTTGTAAAGGTGCTGCATTTATGACTCTGCTATCAGAACCACTCTGCTCAGGCAGCAGTGCTGGCATGGTGGTTCTGGTTTCTGCCAACACCTTGTTCATGTGACTAATGCAGCAGTACATGCCCAGCTCAGGTTTTCTCTGCCTCAAAGGTAACAGGTACTAAAGATCTGTCCCCTCAGGTACACTAAAGATCTGTCTTTATCTCATTTAGCTTTTATCTCATTACTCACAGGGCTGGGGTAAGCAGCAGGCCTGAAAGGAGGATCTCCCTCCCTCTCCCTGCTGTGTCAGAGGTTCAGAGGATGACAGCTCTGTGATCAAAGGCAGAGTTCATCCCCAATGGGTGTCACACTGCAGGAACACAGAGCAGCTGGTAGCTGCTGCAACAGGCAGGTGCCCTCACACTTGTTGGCCACTGCAGGATCTGAGTGAGCAGCTCTGCTCTCTTACTTTCATGCTTCATTGCCTGTAACTGTGACTTTACAGAACTCTTTTGCTCAGTCTCCCTGGGCCACTGCTACAGGCATTGATGCAGGACAGAAGCTCAACTTTCAGATCTCAGATTGAGTTTACAGGTTGGTGTGACAAAATTTTACCTTCCTTTCTTCATCCTACCAGTAAAACTATAGAATGCAACCAGCCCTTTCAAAGCTTCTAAGATGACAGTAGTCAGGAATATCTGAATTACATATGTTGATTTAACCATGGACATTTCCCCCATCCCACCCTAAGGAAGAGAGTTTTGTGGCTGGGGAAAGACAGGAGTATGGTATATCCTAAAAAAAAAGAAAAAATACTGTAAATTCTTTATCCTTCTCTTGGAGTCTGTGTCTAAGGGAAAAGAGCACAATTGTGAATGTTCCTTTGTGAATAACTGAGCTGCAGCTACAGCTATGAAAACCAACAGTGCCCTTCAGCCAGAGTTGGGCTGCTTGAGAAATAAATAGGTTCAGGATTTTATAGCCAATGAGGGCCACTAAGATGCCCTTTTTGGTCTGACCTGCTGTATGGTGCAAGTACTGCATAAGAAATGAAGTATTTTATGAAGGCAAAGGAGAGGGATGTAAGAGGTCTAGGATTTTTTATCAGTTGAATGTCTGAAGAAGATCTTGTAATGAGATCTGCTGGGCAGTCTGGGAATTGAATATTTCTCTATTTCTAGCTCAGCCACTACTATATTGCAAGTAGGCTTCACCACAGGCACATGGATGTACACGACAAACTGTTGCCAGCAGACTTTTTCCTGACCCGAGTCTCAGGGGATATATTTCAGGATGTCTCAGTGTTAGGATAAGAGCACTTGGTTTTTCAATTTACAAGGCCTTTACTGGTAGATAGTGACAGCTCATGGAGTCAGGGAGTGCTTTAGACCTTTATCTCACAGAATATGTGCATTCCTACTGGATGGTATTTTCTCTAATGCAGTGAAACTTTATAGTGTACAGCAGTCACTGCTCATGGACAATACCAAATGTAGATGCAAGATCTGTTTGAAAATATGTCATTTTAGTTAAAGGTATGGTTGACTGACTTGTACTAAAACCCACCACCCATAGCTTGAAAAAAAATCCTTGTAGTATTTATTTACCTTTGCATTTGTAGCCTTGTTTGATTATACCCCAGAGCTGCAAAGAAAGACAAAAGAACGTCAAGGAATCAGAAAAGAAAGCTGGAAGGAAAACAAGGTCACAATGAGGAAGTACCAATGGCTACAAAAGCACAAACAGGATACAACTGCTCTTAACACCCTTCCTGTCAGGCAGACCCCCCCCTCTAATTGTGATAAGACTTGTGTGGCTTCTCCCTTACTTCTGCTACTTACTCGTAGTAATGGGACTACCAGAGAAGGAGAGACACAGATGACATCTGCTCCAGGAATGGGTTAAAATGTGCTGTCATATCAACATTAGTGAAAACAACAGAGCACATTCTGCTTCTAGGCTCCCTTAATGTTATCTGCAGGAGAATTTCCTGTGTATGTCCCTTCTCCAGATACATCACTGACCCATAATGTTCAAACACAGCAGAAGAAAACACCACTGGGGATAAAAACTAGGTTCTTGGTTCCCACACTGGTTCCCAGCACACCTAGCCATGGCAATCTGATTTGTGCACCTGCCTTTTCCAGCTTAAAAAGGAAAAAAAAAATCCAAACAGATGAAGAATGAAACAGGCAGAAAAGACACTAAATTCCATCTCTGCCTTCCCCAGAAGCTGTTCTTGTCAATATACACTTGCAACTACCAAATGCTAAACATCCAAGGGCCAGTGTGTGTGGTCCCACTTTTGGGAAGCTTTCACGGCCACGGGAGCAGGATTGCTTGGAAACAAGGAAACTCCCTAACAAATTGTTTTCTGTGTACACAGAAACACTGCATCTAGAGCCATCCATTACAAAACCAAGCATTTCCACTCTTCAGAGACAGTGAGAGGAAGGGGTAGTTTTTCTAACTCTAGCGTAAAAGGAAAAAAACTGGGGACTAGTGTTTATTTTTCCTGAACTCATTCACCAGGGAGGGTGAGCACATCCAGGCAACTGAAACTGCCTACAGCTCCTCACCAGATTTGTAAGTATCCATGCTCAGAGAGCAGGGGGTGAATATGGTCATTAAAGAAAGGTTCAAAAGGAAGAGATGAAGATCATTCAGAATACAAAGAAAAGAGTAAAATAAACAGAATGGAAAGATTCAGGGGTGAAAAAAACCAATCACTCCACACACTGTCCTAAAGCAACAGCAAGCAAAAATGGGGAGAGAGCAAAAATAGATTAGACAAGGTAGAAGAATGGTGAACAAAAGAATAGAAAGGACGACAGTAGAAACTGGGTCCATAGAAGGCCTGTGGCTAATTCTTTTCTTGCTACTGCCATGTGTGTGCACAGGGAACACAGTTGCTGTGCTCAGGCACTGACAGGGAGCACCCCAGTCCCTCTTGAAAGACCAGCAGTGATCTATTTTCCCAGACCTCTTTTACAAGATCACTGTAAGAGACATGGGTTATTACTTATTTCCTTTAAGCTCTAATCTGTCCCCACTGAAGACCTCTCTCCTCACTGCTCACCTTTTTATCTTTGTACCTTCCTCCCACTCAAATTCAGCACCTCTGTTGTGGTTACCCATCAAAGTGTAAGCTTAGCTGAAGTGTCACATTGTGAATTCTGACCTAAAGCTTTGAATGTGTCTGACGCAGCTTTGCTGCAAATCTGGCTCGAGCCAGCTCCAAGGTAAGAGGATCTGTGTAAATTCAGATTTTAAAGTTTGGCAGAATGGCCAGTCACCTACCCTGCCACGTGTTGGAACTCAAGCTTTGGGGTGGAACTGTGCCTGGCCATGGGCATATCAACTTCATGCTGCTTAATGGCATTAGGTCTTAGTTTGACCTTCAAAGTTTGTGTCATTTTAATAACTGTGTGCAGTGCATTGTCATGTCAATTCATCCTGCTGCATGGTCAGTGCACATTATTTCGACTGTGAATCAGTGCATCAGTTTGAAATTAGGTTTCCTCCCGTGGATGAGTAGCACTGAAATGCAGAACAAATATGCAGCAGATTCTGTAGTTGGTTCCTGTCCTATCAGTCCAACTCATCCACAGAACAATGCCAATGACTTCAGTGAGCTGACAGGAAAAATGACCTTATTTCCATTTCCTGTACAACCCCTTACTCGTTTGTATTCCTGCACTGGATGTAATCAGGGAGACGTGAAAAATCTAACAATGGCCAATTAGAAAATTGATGCAGGAGAAAAATATCTGCAGGAGAGGATGTTTCAGGGCAGTCCTTGTGCCTTGCTTTGCTGTGGAAGCTTCCAAACACGCACGGAGAGTCACGAGCGCAATGACGCCTGCCCAGGGCAGCCTGGAACAAGAGCTCAGGCTCTGTCCCTGCCCCATGGCTCTGCTGGAGCTGCTGGCTCAGGACCCTCCAGCACACTCCTACATCAGCATTGACCATGTCACAGACAGGGCTTTTGCAGCTCTAGAGGAAACAGGTGGAAATCCTCCTTCCCCATGGCATTAGTCAGGGGTAAGCAAGCTCCCGAACAAAACGGACACAAAAGAAGAGAGTGGGAAATGGGAGCATGGACTAGAGCAGGAGGGCCAGAGCGGGTCTGAAAGGAGGCAAAAAAGAGGTAAAAAAGACTGCTTTTGCACTTTGCAGTGCTGTTGTTACTTTCAACCAAGAATAAATATTGCTTAGTGGAAAAGATCATGGAATAAAATTACTGCTGAGTGCAGAGGCAGATCTGTCCTGGAGAGCAGGGACAGGGCCTGAGGTGTTTTGTTATCTGAGCCACACACAGGCTGAGGACATGGCCCTCTGCCCTTACTACTTTAGCTGTCTAAACGTGGACATCTGATTTCAGCCAAGTGTGTCCATTAAAGTAACTTCTATATAATGGTAATTCTTTATTCTTTACTATATTTAGGTTGAAGTGGAAAATTTACAGAAGGTTTACAAGCAACACAAATGTCCACAAACCAATCCTTTCCCAGATATGTAGAGAACACTCTAATAAGTGACATCTGGTAAGTTATGGCTGAGAGAAAAAGCAAATTAAAAAAAGAACAAAAACCCAACTAACAAATTCTTAAAAATCCTTATCGTACAGAACTGCTGGAAGCACTTTTGATTTCGTTGCCAAATTAGAAGATCTGTTAATTCAATAGAGAGAAAATTAGGGCTGTTTCAGCTATGCAGAGAATTATGAACATATCTATGTTGCCATGTGCAATTTCCTGAGAAAGAACAGCTTTTGCCTCATCTACATCCTCTGCTCCAGACATCTATTTTCCCGTGAGCTTGTTTACATGGGAAATCAAGCCAAATCAAAGAATTTTAGATAAATCAAGTAAAACCATTCATACAGTCTCTAACATCCTTTAGCTAATGTAATTTTGTTCCCCCGACAGAAATTCTTACAAATGCCAGTTTTCAGAAACCACTAAATCAAAACTAGATAGCACAGCTACAACATGAGTAAATGTTTTGTGCTTCTGAATGCCATGAAATATTATTTGGCCAAGAGACTTTAGCAATGTATGGAGCCAGTTCCACCCCATATACATTAAAGGCTAAAAGTTGTTTTTAAGATATGCTATTATTAAAATCATACTTACAAATCCTGCACAGTGCTCACAGAAAGTTGGTTTAAGATAGGTCATTTCCTGAAAGTTATGAATAAACCCTGGTCCCATTTTACACTGAAACTGTGATTTAGCTCTCAGGAAGTAAGCCATCATTTCTTCTTTGCTTATAAGACCATCTCTGTAAGGGAAATAAAAAGTAGAGTAGACCTGTCACTGTTCATGGCACTGAAAAATTTGGGGTTTTCTCATTGCAGAAAGCATGCAGCACACAAAGCACATCCTTTGAAAGAACTGTAACAGTCCTGGAAGGAAAAAAAAAAAAACCCTTACAGCCTTTGTGATTCTTATCTTTAAACAGTAGCACTGAACTTACAGCATGAACCTTGACATCTCACCTGTTAGTGCTATGAGAGCACAGAAAAGGCCACTAAGGGAAGGAACTTGACTTACTGCTCACACAGAACAAGTGGCTATGCCTCTGTCTGGCCACCAGCCTTCACAGCCAAAGGGATTCTGGACAACAAGAATTAACAAGCCCAGCTGGCTAGGAAATCAATGTTATATATACATGCTAGAATATTTGTTACCCTCTCTGCTACCTGCACTCATTTCCCCTGTGCTGTACAGAACTCGTTTGTTTCATCAGTCTGATGCCTGGAATGGATAGAGCATCTCCACTGTACTTTCACTGTACTCTGGGGTTTTGACTCAGACCAGCAGGAATTTGTAATTAAGCTATTACATAAATGATTTTTAAAGTACCAGGTAAAGCAGGACTCTCACCTGGGACTTCAACAACTGACTAGAGCATCTGAATTTAAATGATAACAGAATTTGGCTTTCAGTAATCTTGTCAGAAGTGAGAAATTTGGGAGATGCTGTTTCTTCAATATTTGTATTTTCTGAATTTTTAAATTGAGGGAAATGGGAAAAAACCACCACAAATAGATCTCCAAACTTACTGGTCTTTGTCCAGCACACAGAAGGAGTCCAAGAAGGGGAAGTTGGCAGCTATACTTTCAAAGTCTTCCTGAGATATATAACCATCATGGTCGTGATCGTAGTTCCTAAAGACAGACTGGGGGAAAAAAAAAAGATTTTATTGTGCTACTATCTAGCCTATCCTGAGTCTATAACAGCCTCTTCAACATTATAGTCACATGTAACCTTATGTTCTACTCAGCTATTCAGATGCTCTGTTGCATCTGTTTTATTCCTTTTATTTTTGCTTCGTATTTCAATATGCATATTATTGGACTCTACAGGAAAAATGGCTAATTTTTAAAGAAAACTTGATGTCAGCATTTATTTAACGATGATCCTCCACACCTCTTCACACATAATTATTCTTGCTTTACTTTACTTCTTTGTTGGAAATGTCACTAAAGTTCTGCCCCAGGTGATGACATATTCCCTTTGCTTCATTTAGTATACTTTTTAATCATACAAAAAAAAAAAAAAAAAAAAAAAGAAGGAATATGAATGGCTATCTGAGAGGCACATAGTGAAGTACAGACTTCTTCATTAGATTAAAATTGAGTTGATAAAGACATTAAATTAATATACTATGACCCCTGAAAGGCATCTGAATTGTCCTTGTTTTAACAAGAACCTGATGAAACCCATTTCCATCAAATGACTGTGACCAATGACTGGCAGACCTCAAAAACACATCATAAAGAAGAAACCAAAACACAAACCCAAGTAGTATTCAACACTTTTTGTACTAAAAACAATGGCTAAAAGCACAACTCAAAGCAGCAAGTAAACAACAAATATTGGCAAAGTGAAAACAGCTGTACAGTGGTGTGAGCTGTTAGGAAGCTGTATCCATAACAGCCCCAAACCGTGTTTTAATCCTGTCAAACTCTAGATCTTGTGTCCTGAACTGGGCCAAAATTGTGGAATGGGGAACTGCAACTCCCTCAGCTATAGGAACAAATATAAACTCCCACTCAGCACATTCTGGAAAGATTAAGGAATTGTGACAGACTTCCTATTTAACAAGATATCAAAGAGAGGTTTGGATGTGGAGTCATTTTTATCAACACATATGGCACTGACAAAAGCAATTCAGGAACAGCACGTACATTTCTGGCATTCCACATTAGAAGAAAAATAAAACTTTTTTTACAAAAAGGCCACGTACAACAAGTAAACTACAAGATATATTTGAAGTCTGGGTGAGAGAACTTAGAGTTTGTTTACCTTATTTTAACAGTCTAACCCCAATTAGTGATCTGTAACACAAAGTCAGAATTTAATAGTTCCTCACAGAGTTACTCATTAATTTGTAGAAAGCAAGGATCAGTCTCTCAAAAGGAATCTGGAGGTGTTTAACTTTGTTTACATTACTTAGTACAACACATCACCTTCTAAGCTGAAGCTAGAAGATCCCAGCTCTCATTCTTCATGACCTTGTGTCCACATTTTTGAAGTGACACCAAGGCAATATATAACCATATATAACATGCTCTGGACAGTAAATTAACAGCAATTTGAAAGCCAGAAATAGAGTTTCCAGAAAGCTTCACTGGACCTATTGATGAGACCTTGTTTCCAAGTTGCTTTCTTTTTATCTGTCTGTTACCAGACATGAACTCTGTGGCTAGAACTGCAAAAACTAAACTTTGCCCTCTGAATTTATATTTGCTAGACAAGCCTACTAAACAGCAGACAGATTTTGGATGCTTCTGAAAGTCTGCTCCTTTACACCCAGAAACCTATTTACTTATCCCATTGATGACTGCAGGAATAAAAGAAATATTTCTGAACATATCAGTAACAGCTCAAATTTGTTGTGGTATGTCTGAAATTGACCCCAACCATAACAATCCCATTATAAGCTTGAAGTTAATTATAATGTTGAAAATATCAAATCTATCACTTTCTTAGACCAGTGTGATGTTCCAGATACTTACATCCACCAGTTTCCGAATGTGCTTGTTGATGACTGTAGGGTCAGGTTTAGGTACCACTCCAGATGCCCACTCCAGTGGCACTACTGGCTTGTTGGGGGTGGTTGGGGAGGTAGGCTGCTGAGAGATGAACACAAGGATTTTCAAATCTGAATTAAGAAGTTGAATTTCCCATTAAAAGCAGCTCAAAATGTCAGAGGTACAACCACAAACTACTGGAGTACTCGTGCTGTAAAAATGTGCCGAGCAAAACATCAGGCAAGGTTTTAAAGGGCTGCTTGTCTTCACACACAGCTTCAGTCAGGCTCTCTGTGGCACCTCACAGCTCCACTGTCACCCTCCAGGAGCTCAGAAGCAAATCCAAGCAGTTTTTCCTCACTGACATCTCCAGAGGGTTCAACAGCAATTAGACTTGAAGGAAGAGGGAAGGAAGGAGGGTCTGTAGGGCTTGTGAATACAGTGGGTGTCAGAAATAGGTAAGCCCAGAAACCTGCTTTGTTCCTCTGTAAAGAGGAGATCTGAAAAGCCTCTGAGGAGATCACCAGAGCCTGCCCCCAAGTCCCTGCTGGAGGGACCATGCCCAGAAGCCACGCCAGGGACTGCTACAACCTGAGTAAGTTCACGTCCTGCTCTGTGGGGCACCAGCAAGACAGCAGGATGCAAAAGCAGGGGCAGAATTGTGCTCAGCAATCCTGCTGGTTTCCAACTGAGATGTGCCAGGATGAGAAGCTTGATTCATCTAGGCAACTTGAGTAGAAAGGCTCTAACCTTTGACTTGCTCTGCAGATAACACAAGCCAGACTATTTTATTTTAAAAACGTCTTGGTCTTGACAAAACAGTAGCTGACAGCTCACTGGATGCACAGAGCTCATAGCCTGACTCCCTGCACACCACTACAGTGCTTTGGGAGTAGCTCTGGAATGCAGCTCAGATTCTTCAAGTAGAAAATACAGGACAAACCTGAACACATTTTCAAGTAAGGATTCAAAAATAACCAGTTAGCATGAAAAACATTGCAAGACAAACTGGCCTTTCCTGCATCTGCCACTGGACATCTAGAAGGTGAAGCAGTGTCAAGCAGAAAAAAATTCAGTTTTTTGGATCAGAAGGGAAGGGGTCCACAGTCTCAAAAGGCCCCTGTGTTAGCCAGTGAGCAAAGAATCTGGGTCTCATTTGACTCACTCTGAATTGGTGTGACTTGAAAGGGAGACAATTAAGACATGCAAAGATGTTACACCTATCATTGTGTATAACAATGGTATTGTAGATTTTGACATCCAGATGAGAAATAGTCACAGGTTCATATTTTATTGTGTTTGGTTGGAAAAGAAAAAAAGGATTTGTTAGTGGTTTGCTTTATTAATTTGGCTTTTCCTTTTTCAAGTGTTAGAACAGCTTTTATCAATGCCTTGATAGATTTTGACCCATACAAATGTGCACAAGTAAGTCTGGGAGGAAATCAGCCCTATATCAACAAAATTCAATTTCCATAAGTGCAGTGAACCTGGACATCCAGCTCTATCTGCCAAAAACACTGACTAAAAGCATCCATATTAAGTGTCAGTGTGGTGCTAGACTACCAAGACCTCACAGGGAGCTTTTAACATCTGCTGGTCTGAGTGCACAGTGGCAGAAAGAGACTGAATCCACTGGAGCCTTCCTCTTCCTTCTAGGCTATTTCATTAGAAGACTCATTCAATTTTTATGTTTTCTTGACAAGTTGCAATGAAATCCTCATGTTACTGACCACTACCCAAAGGGAAATATTTGCTCCTTCCATTGCACTCATAGCCTCAAATGAACAACCATGATTTTATTTATGTATTTGAAATGCCTCCTATAAGGAAGGCTGCTAACTGGTTGTCCAGAGACCACCAAGCTGAATTTACTAAATATTCCAGAACACTGTACCTGGTCGTGCAGTTCGTGCTTCAGACTGCATCTCTCATTTATCTCACCAGCACAGGGACCATGGTATTGAAGACTGAGAAAGCATTTTCAGATGTTTGCAAACATCTATGTATTTTGGTATTGAATCTACTGAAACCCAAAAGAATTACCTAGGTGCATCATCAGTGGCATAATTGCACCAGCATAGCTGTCCTCTAGATAACAGCTGTATTAGTAAAAACTCCCAATAAGATCACTAATGGGAGTGGAAAAGCAGGACACGGTGACAAGGAGCTGCCATACTACAGCTGGAGGCCATTCCTCAGTGTTTATTTAGGCTGCTGTACTGACTAAAGAGTCTCCTAGTTTTAGCAGAAGGAAAGTCTTGCTCAAGTCCCTGTTGACAGCAGACTCATATGCTAACACACCAGCTCCACTTCTGCCTCGAAAATGATTGCAGCAGCGTGAGGCATTTCCTCCACAGTGCACCTGCATGGGAGTGGTACCCATAGAACAATAAATCCAGGAGCAGTTGGAATGACATAACTATGCTGTCACGTTGCCTTTGACAAATTTTTCCACATACAAAAGCCCCACAGATTCTTTCCCCTCTAATAGAGCCTGTGTGCTTTGGCACTCCATCAAAGAGAGGCAAGCTTCAAATAGTCTGGCTTCTGTCGATTCAGCTGCAGCTTTTTACCCATCAGGGTGCTGCAATAGCTCAATGTCACTGGCTATTCATTGATCCTTATGCAGAAGTCTCTCACAACTGCTGGGCACTGTTAAAGCTCACAGCACTGTTTATATTGCTTTTGTCCTGCTTGAAGCTCAGGCTGGAGATCAAAGCAGCAATGTGATAATTTTCTTCATTTACAGTAGCGGTCACAGCATAGGGCTGTAACAGTTCAACTTTGCTGGCAGTAATGAGAGCATGAGGGACCCAGAAATGACTGAAATAAACAGCAACTGTTGTGGTCAAATGGTATCCAGCAATGACTGGAGACTCAGTAATGAAATTTCAAATGTTCAAGCTGAGCCAGTGTTGACTGTGGAAACAGTCATTAGGTTCCTTATCATTGCTCATAATACATCACTGGGAGCACACACACATATTCCTCAAACTGGTCTCAGAGTGATTACCAATTTCAACCCCCTGAGGAGCTTTTTATACTTGGAAATTAAGTGGTTCTACTTCCTTGCTTGCTTTTAAGAATGCTTCAAAACCCTAAAAGGCACTGGAATGCATCGCCTCAGACCCCTGGACCCTGCTCTCAGCCCCATGCAAAGCATTTCCAACCACCCTCAGCTTCTGCTGCTGTCAGACTTGAGAGGGCTCAGCCTGGGAGCATCACAGGCTGGATAGGAAAGGTAAGAAGAATGCTGATACACTGAAGAAATGCTCAGAGGGAAGCGGAGTCCCCAGCCTTTGGCGGCAGGAAAAAAGATTAATACTTGAGGTGAAATTCAGCTGTTAATTATGAGATTTATCTAGATCCTTTGACTTTCAAAACTAAAGTACATGAATGCAGCATTATCTTTAGTTGCACATAACCAAATAAAGATTAATATCTATTCTCATCTGTTTAAACACTGCTTGAGAGCCCAAGGTGCAGCCAATTACACCTAAGCAAACAGTTTTAAAATACTACAGTAATTATTTGCCTTATCTTAAACAAATATTTTAACTCAGTGTTGTTTTATGTAACTGCACCAGCATCCAGACAATCAGCTAAGGGTCACACAACAAATAATTAATATAAACTTATAAAGGATATATATCTAAAGCAAACCTTTGTTTTCCAGGACTTGCAGAGGTTTTGTTGAAAAGTAATTAACAGTGAAGTCTAGCATGTTCCACTATTTCTTTCTCCCAATATGCACTAAAACCTATAAATAATGCCTATTATAATTAACCTACAATAGCACTTTCTACACAAGTATAACACTAAAAAATCTTTATGTACATATGAATAAGGAAACACATTAACTGTCGTTTAAAAATTTAGTCAACTGCATGCAGACAAATAAGCAATATGTCAAAATGCAGTAAGAGATGACATACAGATTTGGAGTTCCTTGGCTCCAGCACCAGCGAGAGTTTGTAGATATCATCCTCAGTGTGGTAGAGGTCCAGGGACAGCTGTGTGTAAGAAATAATGGAAAATAGTAATATTTACTAGATGGGATGGATATGACAGACTTGTAAGCTGAGCTATACCTCCCACTGAAGGTAAACACAACATTTTGCTGCTCTGAGTTCAGGAGACATGCCAAAGGCATGTGCAGCTGCTGGGAAGGTGGATTGGCACAGGGTGAACACAGCCCAGGTGGGGAAGCTGCTGCTGCTCGTGTTGGGCACTGCACTCGAGGGCTGGCACAACCCTCACCTGACCCAGGGTGACAGGGGCTGCAGGCTGACCTCATGCAAAGGGGGACATGGGCTCCAAAGACCACCCTACAGAAATCACTGTCGTCTAGAGCTCAATGCTCATGAGAGATCTCAGAGAAACAACCTGATGAATACAAGAATTTCAGGACAGTAGTCGTAGAGGGGCTAGGCTAGAAAGATTCCAGATTTTATTCTGGTCAAATGTTGCTCCCCAAGAAGGGTTATAGTAGTGCAGCAATCCTATAGAGATCAGCAAATGCTTCTCTGGAAAGCCCTGGGCAGACAAAGGCCTGGGAGAGGCAGGCTGGGTTTGCCACTGCTGTTGATGCAGGAAAGTGCTCCACTGAGAGCAGTCCCAGCTTAGCCCAGCTTGGCCTGCTCCTGTCACCTCTCAACAAGTAAGGCAAATTGCCTTCCAGCTCTTTCTAGAGAAGTGAATGATTTTTCTACGTGTTCTTATTCTTTTCCCTAGAGGATTTATTGAGGGGAAAAAAGAAGGTACGTAATATGCTAAAGTAAGGTGAATCTGTTTTTACTTTGGCAGCTTGTGTCTTGCAATGATTAATGTCTGCAGTAAATTCCTCCTTTTTTGGAGTGATGAAGGAGAAAGGTAATCAACACTGTAGCTAATGTTTTACAATGAGAGGAAACAAATATTGCAGCTTTCCTGTGATCATGTTCCTGCATTAACAGGTTTTGAAGAATTGACATGATTCGAAGTTATCACCCACCTCACAAATCCCCAGTTAAGCTAAGATTGAGTTAAAAGGATGTTCCTGAGCAGACAGATAGAATTACTGCAGACTAAATGACAGTGTCAGAAGGTTATTTTTAAAGAATCTGAAGTGCCAAGTAAGTAGCAAGCAGGACCAGTGACACCTACTGCAGAACCCCCTTAGGAACCACCCTCTTTTAGGCACAATTTTCTGCAATGAGTAAGACACGAGTTGTGCCCTTTCTCAAGATAGCTTCCCAAAGCAAACACATGGCTTTAGAGAAGTCTGGGGATCACATTATTCATTTTGTCTAGCTGAAACACTGCTAATTCTTGCACTTTGTAATTAAGGGCACAGTGAAAGGCAGTGCATCCTGCAGGTTCCTTTACCCAGGGAGCATGCTGCTGTCACAGGGTCAGGTAAGGGCCTGTCCTAAAGGCAAAATTGAACCAGTAAGTGCTGTAATAAATATTGTTCATGTGATGAGATGTTCAGTGACTGTATTCTGAGGTTTCTTGGTGGCATAAAAAAAAGCAGCATGATGTTATCAGGTCAGACTGTGAGTGAGAGCAGAATTGGTAGTTCAAAGGGTGTTGTCTGGTTCCTGTGAAAGGGCACAGATTTCTCAGCAGGCCAGATGAACAGGGTGTGGATTTGGGAGTGGAAATGTATTAGTATTTATTGAGCAAGCTTGTATCTCTCCCTCCCTGAGTTATGTGACCTTATCTAAAGCAGTGATTGTAACTTCATTAGGCAAATGTGTAATCATGCAGTGGACATGGTATTGTCTAGTTCAGAAGTTTCAGACATTAACACAAAAATTACAAGCATAATGACTATGCAGTTATGTAAGCATTCATTTTATATTTTATTTACAGTTTTGCTCCGACAAATAAAGCACAATAAGAATTTTCCTAGAATAGTCTTTACAGTGAGTGGCAGCTTCTATTCTAATTTGACTGTCATTGCTGTCCTATTATTTTATTTTCTGAGCAATTTGGAGGAGCATTGAGAAAGGCAGGGGAGTGATCAGAAACAAATGATTTTTTTTTTTTTCCCCTAAGTGGAACTTACTGAACAAAAGTTAGGGAGGGTGACTTTCAATTTGATTGTTTAGGTAGTTCTCATTCTCTCCACTAGACTGTACAAATGCCTGGGACTTTCCAGTCTTTTGCATATAGTCTCAGAACAGGTTAGATAAATAGATACTGAGACATAAAAATAGCAAGGGACAAATGTGGCACCGAGTAAGTTTTAACACAGTTCATATAAATACACTGTGGTCTAGTTGAGAAACTGAGATCCACATCTAGTCCACAGAAAGTGATGAAATATGTACTCACAGGTTTTTATCCACATTGTGAAAAAAACCCCAGAGTGGAAATATTGCACAGCAGGTAAGGCCATCCCTTAAGCATCCTTATCAAACAGAAGTTTTCTAACAGCAAAACTGTAATTAAAACTGCTTTTCCTCTCTGCTGCACTGCCAAGTTTGTGTCTACATCGTCTTTCACTACTTCTTAGCTCCACATTTTGGATTCCAGGGAGTGGTACAGAACCAGGTACAAGGTTTGGTGAAGGTGGAGTGAGTGTGGCCAGTAAGCCAGGGAAAGAGGAATACTCCCAGACTAAGAGCAATGTGCACTAAGAAGTGAGTCCATCTTCATGTAACATTCTCTGGCTCAATGGAAGCTGAATTTTAGCACATTTACTTTGCTTACCTGTGTAAATCAGACTCATTTACACAACACAAGGCAGGACTTGCATCCCCCCTCAGCTTTTGCAGTCTCCTGTGCCAGTAAACCTGGCATGGGTCCCTGCTGTCCATATAGCAAACCTTTCCCTTGTTAATGGCATGCTGACTTCCATGCAAAATGCTGGGTTCTTTCAGCTTCTTGTTCAAAGCTAAAATTCTTTGAGCTAGAAGCTGACTTTTTATGTTTACAAAAAGATGAGGTGAGTTGGAAGGGTGTGGGGATGGGGGGAAAGCAGACTTCTAAGTTTGTGTGCAGACATTAAAGGCATGAGAAGACCAACTTTCCAAACTGTTGACCATTCAGCAGCTACCACTGAAACCAAGAGTCCTCTTGTTCCCTATGAAAACTTTTGGTCTACACTCATCTTTAAAATGCCTGTAAACCCCCCTCTTATTCAAGCATTTAAGCCAAGTTCTCACTTCACAGCTCTTATCAAAGTCTCCCCAAACATCACCATTTCCAAGCCACTGGAAAGGTATCATCTCCCTTAGAGCAAACAGGACTCCACCACCGAGGAGGAGGAGAAAACCCAGGCCATATTCCCCATGCCCATGAAATGCCCATTTTATCTTTTTGTGCAAGTTGTTGGACTGGCAAACAGAACCCAGTGATTCACTTGTCAAGCAAACAGAGGCCAGGCACTAAGTGTGGTGTAAAAGGGAGGGAGGCCAGGCAAGAAATTTATACATCACTTGTCAGGACAAGCCAGCTAAGAGCTTTCCCAGATAGAAGCTGCTCAATGGGAAAACAGCTGAAGGGAAGAAACAGTTGTGTCAGCTGAACACATGCAACTGGAAAACATTTTACACATTTATATTAATTTACTAGATTTGAAAGGGTGTTTCTCTAAATAAGGTAGAGATGGAAAAATTATTTACAGTTGACATTAGAGAGATAAGGCCCAGCAATAAAAGGAATGGTTAATTCTTCACGCTCTGAAAACTGAAGCTGATGTAGGCAGCAGGGGAGGCTAAATCTGCTAAAAGACCATTTGCACATAGCAAGGTCAACTGTTTTTAGTTCCCAGATCTTTTCATCTTTGGGCTGCAAACCTTTTCTTCTCCTCTTTCTCTGAGCCCAGCTAATAATTTAAAACTTTCTCTTCAACAAAAAGATAGACAGAGACATTTAATCTACAATATAAGTCCATTATTACTATTTAAGAGGCTAGTGAACAAAAAAAAAAAAAAAAAAAGTATTGTGTTCATATACACAGATAAGGACAAAATCTACATAGAGGAAGAAAAATGAGAATGTGAATATTTTGGTATGTATAAAAATTCTGGTCCAGGAACTTTTCATATAAATTTGTTGGATTTTGCCTTTCCAGAAGTCTGCCATTTAAAATCTGTACTCCCACACTAAGACACTTGATCCACAGCTACACTTCCAATGACTGAAGTGAAACCAGAATTCCCTGGAAAGGTTTTAGGTTACCTACACCTGTCTACCTTATTTCTAACCCTTGATCAGGTCTGGAATCAACATTGCAGAATGCAACTTCATTTTTATGATCAGATTGGCTCAACTGTAACAAAGTCAGCAGAATTATATTATGAATAAATGCATCAGAGTATCATAAGTGAGAAAGTACCCATCATGTACTCAATTCCTTCTCCTAGTAAATGGAGTACTTGAAAGAAACACAAAAATACAAATAAAATACCTGTCATGTTGCTGAAAACATAGAAAACATTTTTTTTTTTTTTTTAATTGAAAAACAGATGCGCTATGTGAGCTCAGGCTGATACAATGATGAATACATAAAGACCTGCAAGGTTTTAAAAATATCTTTAACTTTCTGCTCCTTTTGGAAAACAGGTTGTCACCAAGAAGAGAGAACAGCTAATGAAAGTGGTAACAGCAGTTCAGCTTCCATCTCTCACTTCACATTGTCTAATTTCTACCCTTTTGGACTCACTTTTTTATTGCTCAGTTCCCTAAAGCCTGAGGTTCCATTTCCCTCTACTCAAACCCAAGCTTGTAAGAAATTACCAGGAAGGGAGAGAGTGTCACAAGAAAGCTTCTCTCAGTCCCTACAAAAACAAAATAAGGTAATAAATATTTACCTTTATAGTTAAAAATTTAAGTTAAAGGATTGTTGCAGGGTAAACAGCTGGTGCCTGCTCTTTCCTGTTCCACTAATCAGGATTAAGACTTGGTCCCAGGTTGTTCCACACAAGGGTCAACTGAAGAAGGTTTTCCAATTTCCCCAAACTTTCCAGTCCTCACCACAATGAAGCCATAGTTATACCCACACCAGCTTGGTTTCTCCAAGCTCAGGCTCATATTTGTCAGCTTCCTTATTGTAAAGCTCTGTACCTGATCAGTGCCACTATAAACATCACATTTCTGTTTACAGGAGGAAGGGTACTGTGTCACATGGAGAGCAAAACCAGAATGATGCTCAAGCTGGAATTTCTCTTGTATGTTGATGCCAGCATGTCCCCAGTCGTTCCAGAGGAGACACAAGCCTCCATTCTAAGCAGTCAGAAGTGAGTTTTTACTTTTCCTAACATAAATACAGCCCTCCATCTGCCGTTCTTAAAAGTGGTAATTTATAACAGTCCTGTTGCTGCTTCCAGCCATTGCATATGACTAGAGTAAAACTCTGACTTTCTTAACACCTCACGTGAACTTGTTTCTGTTTTGTATTTTTTCCCTTTTCTTTTTCAAAACTGAGATAACAGTAGGCACTTAACTTCATAGATGTGAGTATTCCTACTGACACTCAACATTTGAATCACAGCAGTGAACTGAAACTAGTTGAATACTTACGGTTAGCAGGTTAATTAAATCCAAATTAGGCTCTAAATGATGAGAAGCAGTTTGCAGGGAAACCAGTTCACTCAAGGTGATGGAAAGCTGCTGCATTTTCACTATGTTAACTTTGTTCTCATCTATCCAATCAGGAAAAATGACATGGACAGCAATCAAGTCTTTCAAATGGACTCCTAAAATGGGAATTTTGAAGCCAACACAGTCAGCAAAAGCCTTGCGGTAGTTGCAGTAGTTTCCATTGGAAGAGACCAGCTCTGTCATTTCGTTCCAGTCCTACAAATAGCCAGAGAAGCAAGTCCCTGTGAAAGCATTCATTGCATTTCCTTAATCTGTTTTAAATGAGCACAACTCCTGTCAGGGCATCGACAGTGTTACTTTCCTCTCGGGCACAGGTAATCAGCCAGAGCATCCCTGTGAGCTTATCCTGCTCCACTGGGAGGAATGCAACCAGGTGCTTTCCAGGATGCTCTGCCATGATCCAAATATTGTGCTGGTGGGACACCTGCACAGCAGAACCCCTCAGGCCTCAAAGAGGTGATGTTCACCCCAATAAGTCGATATTGTGGAGTCTATCATACCTTTGTGACTTCTGAGGACAGATGAGAATGAGTCTCTTTCAGGCGAGAGATAGAGCTGTGACTTAGACCTCCCACAACTGCCATCAACGTGTTGAAGTTCTGGAGGTGAAGGAGCTTCTGCAGGAGAGATTAATCATGCATAATTAAAAATTAAAGAAATACAGGTAGCAGTTACTCAATATCACACACAACAAGTTAAAGGAGACAACCCATCATGGCTAGAAATCACTAAACAGAATGGTTCAGCATTTCATTTTTTAATTAGCTTAGCTCCAGAAGAAACACAATAGTGACAGTTGCCAACTGGAATACAACAAAGAAAAATTATTATAAAGTTATGCTAGTTAAAAAATGCAGGCATGCCACACCTGAACAAATAACCTACAGTGGGTTTAGACAGGCTGTTACTGAGGAAATAACACAAAGAGCATCAGCTAATTTGTTTACTGTCATCTCCATTGATTTTCCTGCTTTGTAGTGGAAGAAAAAGACTCATCTGCAAGACTTACCTGTGCAACATTGATAAACTTTGTGATTACTTCTGCTCTTTGCTGGGGTGTTGGTTTGCTGAGAACCATGAGCTGGACCCATTTAGAGATACCATTAAATAAAGCAATAGATCTCTCCAAAGTAGGGTTGTTCTCCAAGCAGCCATGGATCACATAGCTTTGGTAGTCTGTGAACTAAGAGAGAAAAGACACTTTCAGTAAAACAGTGGACAAACTGGAGAATCAAACTGAAACTTTGATACTTTTCTTTTTAAAGCTCCTCTCGTTAGAAAGTGACCATGACTCAGGGTCAGCAGACCCTGCTGCATTTCCTTAAAACCTTTTTGCTGCTGTTTTGCTGTGGCTTTTCCTTAAATGTTAACTTACAGCTTGTTTGTGTATCAGGACATACAGAAGCCTGCAAGGTGAGTGTGATTGCTACTTCCATCTTTCCAATAATTTACTCAACGCATTTTTTTTCTTGTAGTTATATTTGACATCTTCAAGCCATAGGATCCCAAAAATTAAATTTCCTTAAGTGTTTGAAAAACTGTTTTTGGCTGTCCCTTAAAGGGATATTTTCAGTAACTTTTGACATAATTTTAGCTGTTTAGGAAGGTGCTAGTGATGCCAGACAAGGTGGATTTAGCTGTTCAAAACCAGCCTGCTAGAAAAACATACAAGGGCATATACTCTAACACAGCAGGTGCTTGTCTCCTACCTGCAGATAAACAGTATTTCAGTGTTCAGCTAATGAATTTTTTATTTAATTATAGTTAACACTGCCCTTCTCCTCTGTTTTTTAAAACAGGTAAAACCAAAGACAGAATTAATTCAGACTAATCATATACTACAATTACATGTCTTTGAGAAAACAAGTAGTGCAAGATTAATTAACTTTCACTGGTTTCAGAGAATCATCTGTGATAGCAAAATTCAGGCTGAAGAACTAATAGAGAAGCTAGAAACAGCAAGGAAAAAAAAAAAAAAAAAAAAGGAAGTTCATTACAGGCTTGAGTTTTCTTCCTAGAATCCCCAAAGGAATTCAAATGTATCTTAAATCTAATTAGAAATCCATGCCTTTTTCCTTGTCCTTCCCTCCTTCTTTGAGGTTAGCATTGCACAGATCACAGTAGGGCGTTTTCCTAGGATTTGAAGTCTAGAGTAATTAACCTTTGAAGGTTATGAAGCGACATCAGAAGTGATTCTATTTAGACTGCTCTCAGCTCCTCATTGATCTCTTTTTCCTTCCTCCCTTGAAACAAACAAACTAACTCATACATTTTTCTTAGTTCTGGAGTTTGATTTCTCTCATGCTCCTAAATGCTTTAAGAAAAGTCTCATTTGTCATCTTGAGAAGCTCCTGCTTCCATTTGCCACCTGATACAGTAACATCATGTTACTCTTTCATACGAATATTTGCCAGCAGAAATCAGCATTTCTCTTCTCTTGACATTTGTCTTACTCATTTGTTTTGGTTTATCTTCCACTTTAGTTTTCATCCACTTTTGCCTCTTGTCCTTGTACAATCCTCTGTGAAAAGCAGCAACTGTGCCTGAATTTCCCTGAGTGACAAAAATCATCAGGCATGAAAAAGGTCAAGGAAGTGCATGGCTATAAAGATTCACTACACTGAAATGTTGAGAAAAAAGTCACAAATGTGAAAACATGTGAACACTCTTTAAATTGCAAGTGACAAAGCTGTGGGCTTCTTACAGAAATTCTCCTAAAAGATTTGTGCTCCAGAAAAGTGAGATGTTCAGCTAGCTCAATGGGCTCCAGATGGTCAAAGAGCAGGCAGGCTTTTCCTTTCTTGGAAATCTTTTTCCTCTGTGTAACTCTTCTCATCCAGTCATAGGAAGGACTGCAAGAGAATAGGAATAAGTCTCAGTTCTGTTTGGGTATTTGTCAGTGTAGCCCACAGCTGGAATGTATCATGTAAAATTGACCACAGAAGGACCAAGAGATTTCTGGTCTGTGACATCCAGCACATCACAAACACTTAGAATAAGAACTGTTCAAGAGGTGCAACAGAAGACAGGAGTTTTGGATGCATTACTCCAAGTGATAAATAATAGCAGGTTTCTATCACAACTAAAGGATGACATAGCCTTCCCCATGGTACAGGAAGCCATAATTAATGATGCTTTGGAAATACAAGAACATTCACAACAAATTCCGGTAAGGAACAAAAACATACTAGAATAACATCAAGGATTAATTTTTCCTCTGTAAGTCCACAGGTCCCTGAAGTAATGGAACAACAGAGACAGCCAAACACTGAACACATGCTGTATTTTAAAGGAAAACCTGCAATATCAAATGAGTTGTAAAAGCAGGTCTGGTGATCTTTAAAAGGTAACTTTCATGTCAGCTTGTCAAGGAAATAGTAGTTGTAATCATTTTGATGTAATGCAACTACATATGTGAATGCTAAACATTCTCCAGTCAAATAATAGAAAATATTGCAAAAAACTAACAGATTACTGATGAGAGGACCAGAAAGCTTCCCTGAGATGTAAGATTTACACAGCATGCCACACACTACATTGCTTGCTATTTTGTATGAAAACTTGTAGAAAAAAAAAGTAATACTAATCACTTAATTGGCACTTGCTTTGTCAGAAAAATAATTTATTTCCTGTTCATATGAAAAATTTACATACAGATGAGAATCTTCTCTTTACTTTGTCACTATAAATTTTAGTAGCTTCAAATTTAAAGACAATTTTGCATGGGCTTTTTCTGCTCTCTCAACATCAAGATGGGCCTTAATATTTTTATACTTTGCACAAAGCTAGAATTCTGCCATTCCAGACACAAAGATATCCTTGACATGACATCCTTACATGCTGGAGATATCAATAAGATGGATGTGATCCTCATATCCGAGCTGGCTGGCTACTTCTTGAAATTCTTCAGTCAAACGAATCAGCCCAAGATCCAAGTTAAACTCTGCAGGAAATTCCAAAATCCAGTATCTGAAATCCACAGACAGCAGTTAAGAGATGCCCAGAGACTCAGGTATAACATTCAGTAGCTGCATGTATTTTACATACACTTTTTAACAGGGTTTATTTCAGATCCACTGTTCTTCAGTCAGAGACAGAGTGATCTCAGCCTGTTTCTTCTGTAATTATTTGTGACACTGAAGTGGCAAAAGCCACTTTATCT
Source organism: Sitta carolinensis (assembly GCA_032173965.1). Classification (NCBI taxonomy): domain Eukaryota; kingdom Metazoa; phylum Chordata; class Aves; order Passeriformes; family Sittidae; genus Sitta; species Sitta carolinensis. The sequence goes on along the minus strand of JAVUNC010000025.1, from coordinate 12,707,224 downwards.
TTTAATTTTTTTGCTTAACTCACAGCAGCACAAGAAAACAGCATTCCATTAAAATGCAAAATTAAAGTGATGTCTCAGGTGACCCCACAGAAGGCACACAGAGTCCTGACTCAGGCTGCCAGGACACCCAGATAACACTTGCACTTAGTGCCTGTCCAAGTGAGACCACTTTGTCTGCTCAGAAAATACTCCCCAATGAAAATGCAAACGTGCCTTTGAGTGGCAGTTCCACCAGGATACCCGTGTAGAGCAGACCTAAACCACCTGAGCTTACATGTAAACCATGCCAGCCTCCTCTGTAAGGGGAGTGGCAAAGGCTTTGTCAGCCCTGACCCTTCTTCAGTAACCCCCCCTCACTTCTCAGTGATGTAACTTCATTCAGAAGAAGGAGGAAAAACCATTTCAGTGAATAAGTTATATCATGATTACTTAAAAATTCATGCTTTCTCTTTTACAGGGAAATGTTCCTCCATAAGAACAGCCCAACACATGGAAGCTTTCCCATGGAATCAAGGTCAGAGCAGCTGGTGCAAGGTTTGGAACACACCCAATGTGTATCAGCTCCATCATCACTAACACACTCCTGTCACCATAAATTTGTAGAGATTGCATGAACTGAAGTCTACAGCCTGGACACATTTTCTTCATCCACACTGAGTTAAACCTAGAAGCAAAAGGTGTCTCTCCTCTGTGTGGCACTGAACTTGTTGCTCTCTCAGAGGCTGATAAATCTTAACACTCATGAGCCAGATAAATCATAATGCAAGCTTTCCTTTATATTTTAGCTCGATACAGTTAAGTGTCTTAAAAGCTGGATTGCTCAATTTAATTGTTTTAAATGCACAGAAATCCACCTTTCACTGCAGAATAGAGACCAAGTCAAAACCCCCAAACAAACAAAATTCCACTGATGGTACTAACAGAACCATAAAACTGAAATGCTAGAGGACCAGAAGTGCATTTACCTCATGAAGTAGCAGATTTTCAATCTGAATTCATTGCAGTTCTCCCCATCAGCATCTCTGTAAGTATGTCAGCTAAAGAAAGCTTTGAGTGCCTTGATTCTGCAATGTTGTTTTTATTCACAGGAGGCTGATACTAGATCTGCTCAATTTTAAAACATAAAAAACTTTTCTTCTAGAGATAACCACATTATGCCTCTGATATTTCACTCACTTTCACAACACCATAGGGGACAGAGACTATTGCCTGGCTATTTTTTTTCCCCTATCAAAAATGCCTCTATTCTACAATTCTGAATATTCTCCTGAAAGGCTTCTTGCCAGCTCTGGCTAACCAAATGCAATAATAGTTATGATTACTGAATTAAGATGCATAAATGACATATAGGTGCTTAGATATCACTGAAAATTCACAGTAGTCAAAGGACAACCTGCTGTGATACACTTGGAAAGTTATCTTGGCCTCCTATTTGCAGTTATTCAAGGCTGATGCCAAGTCAGTGTTCTTGCACATATGGAAAAAGCCCACGAAGTCTTTATGTGAGCATAAAGAAGTTCACAAACTTCCACCTTCTAGTTTGAAGAAAAATTCACCTCTAAGCCTTGTTTGTCACTAGTTAATTGTCACAGTTTTACAAGCAGTCAGGTAAACAATCTGCTTTTGACACTGTAATGCCAATTTGCAGCTCTTTGTGAAAGGATATGTGGACAGAAGCTTGCCAGCCAGCTCTGTGGAAGGTAGATACCACCGGTGCATTAAAAGAAAGGTTCTTGGCAAATGGCTGGAGCATGGGTTTCCTTTGTCATCTGCAAAAGAGAAACAATGAGTTAACTCCATCATAAATGAGGTGAGGTTTTATTCTTCAAGCACAGTCAGACAGAAAGGACCCAAAGTGGAAATGTTGGCTGGTTATCTAACAAAAAGGTAGGAAAGGACACCAGAGCACAAAATCGCCCCTTGAACAGTAACTGGCTAGAATGCAGTGACAGTTATTTAAACAGAGGAAAAAACCCAAGCCGGTGCAGATAACAGGCCACAGCAAAAAAACCCCAAACAAACAAAAAAAACATGACATGGGCAGCACTGTGCTAAACTTTATATAAAGACAGTGCCAGTAATCCAAGGGACAAATCCAAAATCAGTCCATGGAGAGGGCGGGAAGATGATTTATGTACAACAACTTTCAATTTTTATTTTGTTGCAGCTTTATAGGTTTAAGTTACAGTTAAATTATTTTAAAAAATGGATCTCCTTCAAGGAATTCAGTGTTAAAGCAGAACCTCACATCTGTGCCCAAGGTCACATCTCCAGCTGCCTGACAGAGACCCTTTTATCTTTACAGTGTAGCCACTGAAACTACACAGAGGAGTTCCCTGGCAGACTGGCTGACCATCAGTCTTCCCCAACATCTGCAACATCAGATTATTCTCTGTCCCTCTTTTAGAAGACAGCAGATGATATGATGTATGAAACAGGAGCTACACATGGACTGTGCTTGTCAAGAGACTGTACACAAGAGAGACACTTCTGTCTCCAACAGACAACAAGTGCATGGGCTCTGCCAATACTTTAATTAAGTCCTAGAGCAACAAGTTTGATGGTGGCCTACAGAAATGGATGTATGGGATTCACTGCAGCTGGTATCAAGGTCTGTCCATCCATCAGTTGTTCAATCTCCCTCACCTTTAGATTCTTGTTTTTCTTCACATGGCAAAAAAAATAAAATAAAATTAGTGCTTCATTCCAACCAAAATATGTCCTGCATCTCCAAAGAATCTAATTGTAGCTTTGTGAATCAAAGCCCCATTTGAAAACACTTAAGCCCATCCATGAACTCATTTGACTGCAATGTGATACATGTCATGATTAATGATGTTATGGATCAAGGTCTTTTTCATCGCTTCTTTCCCTCAGACCTGGTACATCACATTTTAATAAGAGTAAAAAGATTACATGAGCCTTAGGTCATAGTCTTCCCAGTTATTGCACGATGATTTTGAAAACCTTTAAAAAAATGACTGGTCAAAACCACAGCTGTGTAACCACTCAAGACAAAGATCAATGCCAGAAATAACTCCTTGAATAATTCTAAACATTTCTCTTGGTAAAGGCCAGCATTTAAAAAACCACCATACCCACAATTGTGCATTATCTTTTTAAGGAAATTTAATACAGTATGCATTAAAATTCTGGCTTGCATGATTCTGGGCCAAATTAAAACATTGAAAAATTTACAGAACAGAAATGTAGCCAAGAGAAAGACTGGCTAAACCAGAGAACAGTAGGATTTATATTAAAAGATTGATTTCAATAACAACAAAATAAAATATTGAAAGAGCATACCAAACATTTTAATACAAGTGTTCAAAAGCTCATCTAATGTTGCAGCCTTTCCAAGAGTGTTTGACCCCATTGTCTTTTAATCGTTGTCAAAAAATAAGAGACATTTTCACCAAGTAGAAGGATGCTTCTTCAAATGCCCAGCTTTTTCACTTTATTTTGTTGGTTGCATTCTTAGCTGGACTTCAATGAAAATCTGAAGAAAGTAAAAGAAATCATAATTACATGACTATATGGAAGAATCATCAGGATGCAATGGTAACAGTTCAACTCATCTTTTCTATAAACTGCTTTTTTCCCCCACATGATACAGAACATGTGAAATACTGCCATAAGCTTTCTCTACACTCCAGCTTGTGTTTCTAAGCATTGTCCAATTGTTTGGCCACTAGCATAAAACAAATCCACAGCCAGGGTCATAAAACAGAAAGCAGATGGTCAAAGAGGGCCTGCATGTACAATGACGCACATTTTGTTCAGGTCATTCTATTTACACTCGATAAGTCACTTTTTATTAATAACCTGGCTTTTGTGTTTTTAAGCATAACCATTTTTCCCCCTGAGGTTACTGGTTCATGATAATGCTAATGGTCTTAATTGGCACAGGCCACATAAAGTGTTTAATGAAGTTCATAGCAAACATTAAACTAGGAGGCAATTTTTCAAAAGACCTTATGATCAGCTTTTTAAAATAAAATAAATCCTCTCACAGTAGCTGGGCAGTCACAGAGAGCTGAACACGTACAGGAACTTCTAAATTTTATTATGCGTCTACTATGCATTTAAATATCAAACATCCCTTTATCTGAAGATGCACAGAATACTCTCTTACAAGTTTTCAGAAGTAATTTTACAGATTATATTTAAAGAACAAATCACTACTTTATTATTTATCTGTAACTAAGCCCCACTACTGCCTGATCACACCAAGTGTTTGAAATGTGACAAACAAGTACATCCAGCAACTTATCTAGGAAAAAAAAAAAAAAAAAGACAAGAATAGAACTAAAATAATCCTTGAAGTGAAACAACACAAGAATTTGTGAAATTCATTTTCAGAAGTCATTGCCCATAACATCAACTTTTTAAAGCTGGTCATGCAAAGCACTGATGAACTATATACCTGCTTCAATTCACCCACAAATACCAAGCTTTTCAAACCCATTGTGTCACAGACCTCACACTGCAAACCCAGTCCTGGCAGGACTGGCAAACTTTTTCCCAGAGCACCCTGATCCTCTTGCCACTGGTCAGTGTTACACTGAGCTGTGTCTCTGTGTGCCTGCAGTCCCTGGACAGGGAGTTTGTACCAGTGAGTGCACACACAGCGCTGCTGCCCAAGCCGGCCAACGAGAAACCAGAGCAGAGAGGTGCAAACATGGATCCTGCTCCTTCCTCCTAGGAAGAATAAAGCACTCTCCTCTGAATTTGGTGGTGCAGAACCCCCTCTTGAAAGAACACGTCTGTTTTTCTAGGAATCACACAGAGATGCTACTTGCAATGAACCGAGGGGAACCTGAACGGATCCTTTCACACGCCAGCAAACAGAAACAGTGCAGAAACAGGGGGAGGCGGGTCCACAGTGGTCCTTGGCAGGTGGCATCCTAAGGGCTGGCTCTGGGGCTGACCCAGCCTCAACCCTTCCTGCTAGAGCTGGGCTAACACAGAAACCCAAAGCTGTGGTGAAGTGAAAAACAGAATGCAGAGAGCGGTGTGGCTCTCTAACTTGCTGGTCAGGCCACAAGAGCCATGGCTACCCTAGGGTTAATCTTTTTCCCAAGACTGTTTAAATACACTTTAAATAAAATAAATACATTATTTAAAGTGAAAAAAGAAAGCAAGCAGAGCATTGCTTGGTTTGCTTTCAGAGTTAACCAGCAGCCATGCAGTGTTTTAAAAGATCACAACTTTCTGCACTTAAAGTTTGCTAGAATCCCACTTTGGACATGTTTTCCCTTTTCAACCATACCCAAATCCTTCTCTAAGAGATTAAATAACTGGTGTAATTTTCACAAAGCCAGCTATCTAGCACTTCCAGATTCACCTGACTTAGGTTTTCTTTCAAGAGGAGAAAAATAAAATAAATTGCCATTGAAAAATATTTTTTAGTCAGCGCTTCACACAATTAAACAGGGAAAAGATATTGCATTTTCTGTCTAAGCCTAGAAAATTGCTGAGCATGAAATGTAGGAGTGGAAGAGCTTTGATCTGGCTTTTAAGTTTTGTTGGTGTTACCATTATCTGTAAAATATAGTATAGGAAAGTATCATCTCTGTCTTCCACTGACAACGGTATAAAGGCAGCCATATGGTAATTAATAAATAATGCCCTGGATAAAATCGAAGATTTGGTGCTTTTCTTCAGTTTCACAACAATTACTTAAGTAGCAGTCACCTAGATCCTGACATTACTGTGCTGTCCTCCCAAACAACCTATCTGACCCCTAAAGGTCAGAGCATTATTATAATAATGCTTCTTAAAGAAGCACAAATCATTTCCACCAAGTGAACAACTGGCTGTCTGTGTCTGAGCCAAAACCTGATATCACATCTTGACTGCAGACTCCAAACCCCACAACCATTACATCATTACTTTTGTGATTAAGTGCTGCTGTTCTGCTAAGACAATAAAGGAATTGTCTATAACCATGCCACAATGATATCCAACCACACACCAGCACCTGTAGAGATGGATGTGTAAAATACAACTCTAAATTTCATCTACATTAATTAAATGAACTATATTCTGTCAATGACTCAGTGCAAGAAAGACACAAAATTAAAAATAAAATCATAGCAGAGTTTTTCTATATATAAAAAATTATAAATGTTTGAAGTGTGTGGCTATTATTAAAAAATTGATTGCCAAAAGTGCAGTTGGACTTCCAAACAAAGATAACTTTGAGAATCTCTGTCCCCAGCTGCTTTCCAGTTTAACACTGAAGTATTTTATTGCCATCCAGCTGTTTCAGGGAATTATTGCCCACTATAATGAAACTAATAAACAAATTTTTGCCTTATAATGGAGTTATAAATCCAGTTTGGTTTGCTGTGATTAACATAGGCTATTAAGGACACAAGAGGCACAGAGTCCTCCACAGCCACCCATTCTCATTTCGTTATCAGGCCACTCCCTGCAAGTCTTGCTGGAAACCCACCACATCCTGGGAGGGGATTCCAGGGATAATCAGGAATAGGTGAAGACTGCAACAGCAGCAATACCATCAACATAGACCTTAGCACTCACTCAAAGCCAACAGCATTTTCTCCTTCACTTAGGCAATAGAAACAACCATGATATCCCTATGAACCAAGTCATGGTGTCAGGCACGTCATGCCTTATTTTATGAAATAGTTCTATCATGGGAGGTGCACTTCCTCCTGGGGAAAAGCAGAAACAACTCTAGTGATGTATTCAGAGGTCAGGAGTGTGCCACGGACTGAACTACAAAACAGAGAATTCCTTCCAAGTCCTGCCATCACCCCCACTGCCACATGCACATGGTTCATTTGAGCAGATGGGTTTCCTCAGTACTTGTGTGCAGTGCAATGGCATTTTGTGCTCAACATTTGGGCAGTCTTGAGGTGGTGCTATTGTGGACTGTCTTGATAGATTACTTGAAACAAATACGTAAATTGTGAGCTCTTGAGACAGATGTGGTCAGGTGCAATACATTAGTTTTTAGAAGAAACAGGATACCCTGCCAGCAAACTTGCTATTTTATGGAAAAGTACCAAATGGTGTGAACAGGGTAGGCAGCATGAAGCCAAGGTTTAAATGTTGGCTACTATCATTAATAAAACCAAAAGACTTCTACTGCTGGAGGCTACTAAGGGGAGGTCCATACCCACAACCTACAGCAGTTTCAATAATATTAAAATGTCAAGCTTGTACAAATCCATGTGTGGGCACTCTCAGGTGGATTTCAGGCAAAATCTACCAGTTATAGGTACAAGTTAAAACAATAAGTCAGTTTTTAATAGGATTTAATTTTACATACAGTATAAAATTCATTCAGCTAAATTAAATTCAAGCAGCTTTTTAGCCAGACCAAATTAAATGTGCATGTAGTATTTTTCCCATTTATTAAAAGTGGGCTATTTTCCTTCTACTTAAAGACAATAAATAAAGGCACATGCAAAGATTCCCACCTTGATACAGAGGCACCTCTATGGGTCTCAGTTTATCCATAAACTTTCCAGAGGCCTGCACACAGAAGACTTATATTCTTTACAAGATTAGGATATTCTTGGGGCTTTAAATAAGCCAGACCTCCCCTCATCCTCCCTATATAACAGTGAATCACATCAGTGAATGCTTGCTTTAAACATCCTCCACTTGGCAGCTGGAGGAGTGCTAAGTGGGAGCAGGTCAACAGGGAAATCCAATCAGTAGCAGTACGCAGAAAAAGAAGGTTAGAAAAAATCATGAGTCTCATGAGAAAGTTTAAGGGTACCTTCCCTTGCTACACCTTTTTCCATTATTCTGTCTTAGTCATATCCAGGGCAAGCTCTTCGGAACAGAGATCATCTGCTACCCTGTAGATGCAATGGAGGCTCTCACAGTGAGACCCTTCCCTTTTATTAATCTCCTCATATTAGTGTAGTTACCATAATAACAATCCCAGCTGGGTCTGCCTGCACTGCCTACACAGGTGCAATCAAAACCTGTTTGGGCTCGAGTCAGCACAGATCTTAGGCTGCCTGCTGTGGGTTCCTGGAGTTCACTGTCCCCCAGCAGTTATGGATCTCCTGCAGCTGGTCAGTCCCAGTTAGTCCATCCACTGCATGGACTAAACATGTGCTGGTAGTACACTGCACACAGCTCTATTTCTGGAAAACTCCAGCAAGGGACACAGGGCTCAGGTTTCTCCAGGGTCTGGCACGGGCAGGAGCTGTGCTGGGCAGGACAGGGCAGAGATGCTGGGCTGTCAGGCAGCCCAGTGCCACAGCTTCTGCCCAGCCCCTGACCTCAGCCATCACATGCAGCTGGCTGCAGGATGGCACAGCTGGCTCACCCAGGACGTTTGTTGTAAGGAGCAGGGACACAGAACAAGGGAGACATTGTGGCACAGCTCCATGAACACGAGATACAACTCTTGCTGTGGGCAGGAGAGGAACGAAAATGGAATATGGGAGTCTTGGGCTCATCTGACTATCCAGTACTCATTCACCTTTGTTGCACAACTTCAGATTGTAGTTACACAATAAACCACAGCAGCTGTCTGCAGTTGCTATTGCTTTGATTCACTTTTTTTTTTTTTTCTGGATCAAAGGGGAACTTCAAAAGACACTAAACAACAGAGTGGGATGTTTGTATTTGAAAAGAGGATAGGACAGGTCTCTGCTGGTGGCTAGCTAAAGCAAATCCTTTGGTGAGACAGCCAGTAGGGCATGAGGTCAGGGTCTGTACTCAAGTTTCTCTCCACTGCTGCTCCCTTCCACTCTGGTCCTATGGGTTCTCTGTGGGCCACAGTCCCTTCAGAGGAGTCCTTGCTCTCCCATGAACTTATCAATGGGACAGAGGCTCTTCAGGGAAGTACCTGCTCTGCCACAGAGCACCTCCTTGTCCCCTGATCTTATTATTCCTTCTCTTCTTCCCTCCTCCTATTCATTCCCTTGTTCTCTCTGCGTTTCCCCCTCTCAGAATTTTCTGCCTTTTCTTAAATGTTTTTCCAGAGGTGCCACGAACTTGTCTGATGGGTTCAGCTGCATGGGGTCCCTTGTAAAGACAGCTGGAAGTGGCTGTGTCTGACACAGGGCAGCCCCTGGCCTGCTCCCACACAGGCCATTCCTGCAGACTCCCTGCTGCCAAAACCTTGCTATTTACATCCAGCATAGCCTTTCAGGGACGAGCACTTGTGCCTTAGCACAAAAGTATCCAACTTGCAAATACTTAAAATATATTTTTTATTATGCTTAATTTTGAGAGGAGGTTCCACTAAGCTTAATATTTACTGTTTTAATATAACTTTCACAAGTCACCCAATCAACACAGAGGGGTGTTATATGCCGTTTCAAGCCCTAGACATCTAGTCTTCTGTGGGAACAGAGGTTGAATGAATAGGGCCACAGGTAAGAGACCAAGTGGATATATGGATCCACTCACATGGACTACTCAGCTGTTAGTTCAGACCCACACACATAAGACCACAGTGTCTTGTACAAGTTCATAAATTAGCATATGGAGTACAACACATGCTGACCTAAGATAGAAGAGAAGCTTACAGAAATCATGAAGAATGCCAGTGGACAGTCACACAACCAAAAACTTTCAGGAATCAGAAAGTCACTTGATTAAGGCTTGAGCTGCTTAGATAGCATTTTGTTTAGTATTCTTTCTGTGAAACATAGCCAAGGTGATTTCAGAGACAACATAACACCTCTACCAACCCTCCCCCCCTCCAGGTTTTCCCCCTTATAATTTACCTAAAACAATGGACAGCCTAATGACTGGATTTGTGAAAACAACGAAGGTTACATTCCCAATTGCAACACTAGCATTTTATGGAATTGGTTATCTACCATACTTTAGGTTTAGGTTTGTCCATCCACATCTATATTTGTTTCCCATATTTACTCTGTTGATGTTTGCCTCTGTAATTTTAACTCCAGCTAATGAATGGCAGCAAAACCTGAGCAGACATCCTTGCTTTGTTCCATATACTGTGCTGATGACATCTGCCACTTTCCATGGGTCAAGGTAGTAGAGTTGCCCAGAATGCATCAGGTTAAAAGGGAGAGCTAAGGAAGACTTCAGTTTTCAAAAGAAGGAAAACTCTCAGCCATACTTCTCAGTAGATTCACCACGAAAACATGAAAATGATTTTGCTATTCCCAGTGAAGTGAACTTAACAATATCAGACATTTGATTAACATGTGTGACACCAGGGGATGTAGCTCTTCTGGGAATCTGTGCTTCAGACACATTGGAGATCTCCAGCACCGGGGGAGAGGACAGCAACAGCAGTAAGAGTTTCACACACTCTAACGTGATCTTTTTTTCAAAAGCCAAGCAAGACACCATCAATAGCTGCTATAAGTTATTCTACTGCCTGTAAGCCTTCTGAGAAACTCTTGGCAACTACCTTTGCTATTCACAGACTTGCACAGAGCATCTTTCAAGAGTAAGCCTGTTTTGTTAGCCTAATCAAGTCAGGGTTAAAATACGTCTTATCAGCGTATATTCACAACTGTTACATGACTATAATGAGGCTGGTCCAGCCCAAGTTAAAAACAATTCTTTTAGTTATTTAAAAAAAAAAACATCTGGGGAAGTAATCAACCCTTCAGTTCTGAAAGGCAAACCCACAGAATATTTATTACCATATATCTGTTACAAAATATTTTTTTATTATTGTTTACCTTAACCAGGTATGTTTTCTTCAAAACAAGCCAGAAAAATCACACTTATTTATTAATTAGATTACTAAGAAATCCTAGGCCCTTTCTTCCTAGACTTTCTTGCATGTTCAGCTTGAAAATCTACCACAAAGCTTGTTGTGTTTTCTTTTTAACTAAGACAACATTTTTCAGTAGTAGCATAGTCCCAGTCTTTCAAGCTGTTAAATATGCTAAGACTTATGACAGTTTTAGAAGTCAGCACTGCTTTTAGTTTCACACAACTTTTCAATCAATTTTAAGGCAAAGAGGAGTCATTAGAGCATGTAACTTGTATTAAAATTCAGTAAGTTGGGTATCAAGTTCTTGTCTAATTAACCCATAGCTTCTAAATCAATTTTCTCCTTAGAAAAAGCTTTTTCACTTCATATCATTCTGTAATTTCCAGTTCTTTTCCACTGTAGACTAATGACTCATGGAACAATACTTTCTGGGCTCCACACTGGGAGACAGCCACAGTGCAAACATCTGTGCCACCCTTTGTAATGATGCCACAGGGATTGCAGACACATATGGAGCTTCTCTTGCCCACCAAGCTCTACAGGCTTGTACTGGTCACCCAAGCAGTAGAGGTTATAGCTGAGTGTCCCAAAAAGTAAAATATTAAAACACTCCCCCTCTTCCACTGGCCATCTCTGCAGCTGTGTTGTATCAAGGTAAAACAAAATCATTATCTGCAGTCTCAGACACCACAAGGGAGAATTCAACACCTCTTACTTACCTGCGTTCATTTTCAGCAATGACCGTATTTGATTTCTCACTCTTTCTGGTTTCTGTCCTTTCCCAAACTGAAGAACAACTGCAGCTACTGTACATCCACTGAAATCAAGGGTATCACTTTGTGTAAAGGGGAGGGTAAGTGCATGTCCACTTTCTTATGCAGACCTGTTAACCCCTGCCTTCCCTCACATCTCTCCCCATGAATTCACAATCTATACCTACCCTAGAGTGAGGAGTGGCCTCCCTGTGTAGTGAGAGCAGTTTTGCTGCCAACCTTTCCTTCTGTGACTACAATCAAAACCTAGATTGGCTTCAGAAATGTCTCGACCACATATTTACAGCCTGGGAAGCACTTATCAGTGCAGTAAATTGAAGGCAGCAACTGGCAAAACAATAAAGGCAGGAAGAGGCTTTCAGAGACTTAAGTAATGGGAAACTGGATGTCTGAGATGGAGCAAGAGAGAGTTAAAAGGACAGAGGGCAGGGCAGAGATTTGGCTGCTTTGGCTCGTTCGGCTGTTACAGTGCATTTACAATCGGATAATCCTTTGTTTTGCCTTTGATGAACATAGAAAATGCTTCACATGTAACTGCTATTTCCCCACAGACCTGTTAATACAGCACACTGGGAGGATGGCTGGACCAGTTGCTAATGGCCAGCACCCCTCCTCAGTCCCTGGTGGCAGCTGGCATTCATTTGAGAGCCGTGGCTCTTTAGGGAGAGAATGCAAACGGCAATGGCACTCAGGGGAGCAGCGACAGCCGGGCATGGTGCAGACAGAGCCCTGTCTGTGTGACCCCTGCGGCTCATGCAAATCGCGCTCGCACGAAGCAGGGATGCCTGGCTGGGCTGGGGCTCTGGCTCTGCTGCTGCAGAAGTCACCAGTGCCTCTCGACTCACAGGCAAGCAGAACTGCAAGAAGCTGGCAGAGTGAAAACACAGCCCAGAGGTCAGGAGAGATCCGGTGTCTTTCTTTTTGGAATTCTGTCAGCAGATGCTGGACGTCAAAATACGCAAGCAGTTTCTCACCTCTTGTTATTGTTTCTGAATTTCCCTTGGGAAGATGGGAACTCCATCTTTCTTTGCCATCTTTCAATGGCAACTCCAGATTTCTTAGTGATGCAAAGAGCATTTTAAACACAGGCATACAGTGCTTCTTGGGCCAATTCAGAGGGGTTTTTTTAATAGTAAGCCTCCAAAAGAGAAGAGCAATAAAGAATTATTAGCTGGTTTTAGTCTGACTAGATTTTGTACTCGGTTTTCAGAGGTAACAAACCAACCATCAGTGAGCTGACTAAACTTTGTTTCCTCACAAAACAATCTTCTAACAAACCAGCACTGGTTAGTACAAACATGAAGAAACAACAAACCTCTAAAACTGTTAAGATACAGAAGTCTGCAGAGTACAGGATATGAGAACAGTGTCACCACAGTTCCTATATCCAAACTCTTGGACCAGATTGAGTTTTATTAATAACCACATACCTTCCTAACAATAAGACAGCTTACAGCCAAGCTAAATGCCTTCTTTAAAAAGAGAGTAGTGTAAGAATGTGCTGTATATAAAAATATACAGAACAGCAAGACAACTTGAAAAAGGGGAAGGAGCAGTGTAAAAAAAAAATCCCAAAGAAAAAAGAGGAAAAGCATCTTACAGTTCCTGCTTTAATAAGTAATACTTCAAACAAGAAACTTTGATATTTATTTTGCTAATATTATTTTGGCAGTTATATATTTATTGTATGAAAGACTATTTAACACAGGATTTCAGCTACACAAATATCCCACTTCCACAGCCACAGAACACACTACTACCATAGGACTTCAGAAAAACAAACCTTATCAAAACCTGCTGGTTAAGTTTGCAAAGCTCATGTCTCAAGATACAACACTGTAATTCTTTAAAGCTCATCTATGCTAAAGATTCACCATTATTTGAAAAGCAGCAAGAACAGTTGCTGTAGCTGTAACAGCTGAGAATCACACACTGCACCCAGCACACTTTTGATGTGGTAGATAAACTCCTGCCAGTTAATTGCAGTATAACAACTTTGCAGTGGCCAGTTCAGACCACCCCAAGCAACTTGAAAGTCTCTTATTGAATTAATTCAAACCTGTTTGTTTTGAATTTATAAAGAACACCCATAACTCTTTACTCCTTAGCACATAATTATCAAATTTAAGGACCTTATCAGAATTTCCTTACAGATCTGCTAAACTCCAATAATTCAAAAAAACCAAATAAATCCTGTGGCTATGTGGTAAAGCTAATATCAAGTGAAAAATGTGGTCAAGTAAGGGGAAGAAATTAAAGGGTCAAGGGGTTGGGAAGATCTTGATTTAAAAGCTGATTTGGAGGCTTAGGGACTTGTTTTTCTTCCCCCAGTATTTAGCTTTGAAAGACTGGATGCTGTTGTAGTCAGGTTTTCAAAACAGCTCAGTCCTTTTCAAGCTTACTTACAAAGAGCAAACTTTATTTCTATAAGCACTAGTATACCAGATAACCATATTCAAGTTAAATTTTACACCAATTTCTAATTCAATATCATTAAATCAGTCCAAGTGTTCAAAAAAGAGACTGTTTTGAAACACAGACACGAAGTAAACTTAAGATACATTAATCTGAAAACCACGTCTCTTATTTTAGTCCTGCAATATGATATGAGAACTAGATCCAAAAGAAGGATTAAGAGCCCAAATCCTGGCTCCCTTTTACTTCCACAGCCTGACTCCAGGGATATGTTTCTCAGCCTGGTCTCTCACTTCTCACCTCCTCACCCCAGAATGTGACTGTCTAGAGCTTGTAACCTCTTCCTGCACTTTTGGTATCAAAGTCTGAGCCAGTAATGTCAAGAAGCTCCCTACTTAGGTCACTCCTAAATCCTTTTGGAATCTGTACACACAAAAGTCCTCTGCCTTGTGTGTGTTAAGCATCCTTTAGTCACACCTAACATGTCAATCCCACACTACATAGGTGCAGTCATGATGCCCAAATTCTTTTTCAACGAACACTCCTTAAAGCAATGAGAGGTACAGGATCAGCTCTTCCAGGCAGTGTAAGGATTGCAGATCTCACACTATCTTGGCTGAGACTACAGAGATTTACAACAGTCAGAACCTCAGTGTAATTCCATATTACATGAAATAATGAAGTTTCTTTGGTCTGCAGGGAGCAAAGAAGAAAGAGCATGACTGTGTAATTTAAGGAGCAGAGCACTCACTCAAGAAGAGGGGAAAAAGGTGAATTCTAGTTCCTGCCCCAATTCCTACTTAGGATAAAAATACCCAGACAGTCATTAGGGCAGGGCCTGGAAATCAAGAGTTTTAGGAAGGGTGGCAGCTGTTCCAGGAAGTATGTGTTCATGAATTCAGCAAAGCAGAACATGAGTAAGCAAGCTAAAGCAGGCAAGACATCTTTAGCAGGGGAGATTATTATTAGTCTTTTAAGGAAGCTATTTCATGAACAGCATGATAAGGCTGGAATGTCATGGCTGTTCTAATTTGGATGACAAAAATCACTATATATCCAGATAGTAGTTGACTCAAGCCCTAATTCAGCAAACTTTTTCTGATGCAATTTTCCCCACTGGTAATCAATTATGTATTTGCATAAGCTGGGTTTTTTTTTACTTCCCACTAGCAGCACCAGAAATTTCCAAACAAGCTCTGGGCTTAAATAATGCATTGCTGTGAAACAAACAATTTACCAGTGTGTGCCACATGAACCACCACCAAGATTACTGATTGGGTGAAGCCTATCTGTAATAATGATACTTCAGATTAAGGAAATTCTATTTGTTGAGGCCAGAGTTTAAGATGGAGAAATGTTCATCTCTCTAAAGAACATGAACAAGAACACAGCATCACAACAAATGTATGAACCTTTGGTCATGTGTCAAAGCAGCCTTATCAACAAGTTTAGCAAGCATTCAAATACCCCATACAAGTCATGCTCAGTCTATTTGACCATATCATGTATGACTTACTTAAATTCCAGTTTCTAAGACTGATATCTGTGTTGAAAATCAACCTGTTTAGGGCATGAGGAGTAAAATAGTCTTCAGAAATAATGGAAAATCCTTGTCCATCTCGGAGATCCTGTTCCTGCACTCCAGATCCCCCCACACAAGCCCATCACTACTCTGAGTGGAACAGGTTTCCATAGAAGGGGTTGAAAAGAGAGGCAGTTTAACAGGAGTAGAAGGAGATGTATATGGAAATGTGTTGATATGTATAGCATATAATATCAATATATGTATATACAGTGTATTAAGCTTGGTATGACTTTTGTGGTAGTCCACAGCAGACATACTGCTGAATCACTACTATAAAATTTGTGTTAATTCAAGATGATACTGTTATTTTCTCTTTGCAGGAACTAAATATACGAGGTATCTGAACAAGAATAGCTCAGGTCTCACTAGTTTTGCACATATCATTTTGCCTCACAAGTTCTCAAGATGCTGAAGCCCACTCCCCTTGCCCAAGAAACTCCAGATCATTAGTGAGGAGCACATGCATAAATCACAGGTGGGATAGTACTCTGCAGAGACAGTCAAACCATTTCACTGATTTGAATATGGTCAAGGGGAGCAGTTATTCAGAGAAGTGAGACAGGAGATGGCCACCAAAACAACCAGAGTCGTTCCCAGGGGTAATTGTATTTTCTGCTGAGCTGTAAACATCAGCCCTGTGGGTATTTCCATAGACCCACACGTTGATCCTGACCTCATACACACTTAGAGGTTAGCTGAGCTTTCTGGGGTCTCTCATGAATTCAGCTCAGCAAATACCTATGTATTTACAGGATTAGTCTTTGTAGCTGAACTGGACTCACCGAATCTGTTTTGTTGATGTTGCTGGTGCTTGTAGATGATAATATCTTACATTCATTATGAGGGAAAAGTTTCCCCCCTGTCACAGGACCTCTATTCTGGTGGTCAGGTGGCTTTTAGATATGTTATACCAATAAAAAAATTTATTAATGAGAAAGTACTACTTCACTGGCTATTCACATTGAATAGAAACAACACAGAGAAAAGAAATAAAGAGCAAAAACCAGAAGACCTGAGAATTTGGCTTTTGAATTGAACTCTTAGGTATAAAACCTTGTTATTTCTGACTTGTAAGAAAGGCCAACATGAAAACAAATATATCCAATTCAGCAGTGAAAAGTGAATATACCATAAATACGTTAAAAGAAAACACTCAGCACAAGTTGTTTAGAGTACCTGTACAAATTTATTGTAGTCAGGCCTGGGTAGCTTAGGAAAAAGAAAATGACACAAGTGCCCTTACAGTATTTTAAAAAGTAGTTTCCTCTCTTTATTCGGGAATATCCTGGGAGTGGCTCCTTGGTACAATGGCATTTTCAGCAAGAGAGAGGGGCTAGCTCAACTGCTCCTCAGCTAGATGTTTTGATATAGAGCAGAAATAAACCCCTTCAGAGAACTGCCAGGCTGCCCTGATCATTTCCTCAGAGTAAAAGGAAAAGATTTAACAGGAACTTTATGACATTCTCAGCAACAAGGGTCTGCACTGAGCTTCTGCACAGGCACAGCAGTGTCCCCACTGTCACCCAATCTCCTGTACAATGTAATAAAAAAATTCCAGGATGAACTTTCAGTTATATATTGGACTTCTTAGAGATGCATCAAGGGAAATACAAGGGCGGAGAACTTCACAGAATGCTGAAATTCAATGTGCTTCATGCCTATGCAGACCTGCCTTGACTTACATGAACATAATGGGAGTGTATATTCAAGAAGATGAGCATTGTCTTTTATGAGATCAGGTTATTATAAAATAATATAAAAAGGTGATGGTACAGAGGTTGTGTTTTCTGTTCACATGCAAAATCAGTGTGTGCCCCAGTGATGTTCCACGACTGGTGTTGCAGTGACAGATATTGCAGCTAGATTTCATGAGAAAAGCCAAAAAGTGAGGAGAGCCTGAAGACTGCACTTATTTCTCAATGTACACTAGTTGTGTTTTACAGTGAATATTCTTACCAAAATGAGCTAGTGATAAGGATTGAAACAATTACACTTTTGAGAATCTTGTGATGTTATCAAGTTTTCTTCATTTTATGGACAAAGAATTTAAAAGTCTAGTCATGAGTCTTGAATTTAATTCAGAATCAGAAACAGTAATGATAGCTGGGAGCTGTAAATAAAGCATCAATTTTTATCTTTAACTTTGCAGATCCAAGTGATAAGTTATTCTCCTTGATTGTAAATTACCTTAATAACCATCATTAAAGAGGCACAAAACTGAGCTCTCCCTCCACTTTCCTTTGAGACAAATCAGTTACCACTGCAACAAGACCTTTTCAGACATCACTACCTGAAGGCAAGCTCAGTAGCCCAGCTATCTAACGCTAACTTTGTAACCATCATTTTGTCTCTTTCATATTACTCTTAATTCCCAGCTCTGCTGAGAATCGAGCAGCTGCACGAGAGGCACGTGCAGCTGGCTCACAGTCCAGCTGGTGTGAGCCATATGGCTTTGCATCGACCTTCTGCACCAACACTGGCACAGCAGTTGGGGAGAAGCAGGGATGAAGAAGTTACAGCAAGTATGGACTCAGCTTATATCTATTTTATGGATATAGCTCATATCTATTTTATGGTGGATTTGGGGCTTAACTTAGGTTTACAACAAGGTCCTTCAACAGTCCTGGACAGTTTGCTTAACAGAGAGCACCTACTGCAAATACAAAATATTTGGAAATATTTTGTGGAATGCGGTTATTTCCAGTGTCTGGAAACAAGTACACTATGGCATAATCTTACTCAAAGAGCAGAATTCCTGCAGTTCTGAAGAATAATAAGCTTATTCTGGGATAGAATAAAAAGTGATGGGAAACAAGTTATTCTCCCTGCCTCACATGGAAGGGAGATGGGGAGAGGCTGAAGGGGCAGCCAAGGTGCCCAGGGCACCAGGGGCTCCTGACTCAACACCAGGTACCTCAGGACCTGTAGGATGCTCCCTTAATGGTGTTCCACAGTATCCTGGGGGAGGCTGAGAGTCCTTCAGTTCCTGGTTCAAGAGACACAAGCAGGCAGGAAGCCACACAGACTTCTGGCTATGTGAACAATTGAAATCGATTGACATTTTTCTATAAAATTTCTAGTCGACGGTCAAAATCAAAATCATAAACTATGGTTTAAAAGAAGTCTTCAAAGAGAAAAAATATTTCACTTTCTTATGTGAGAAATCTCTGAAAAGCTTTTTCTTCCCACCTTTAAAGGAGAGACTGCATGCAACCTGTCAGTGTTTACTCTTAGACCTTCCTCAACAGGACCCCACTGCTCTGTCTGCTCCTCTTTAACCTTCCCCAGAGCACTTTAGTCTTATCACATATCAAGAGCCATCACTCATTCATCTGTTCCTCTTCCTTCTAAATCTTCCTCCAAAGAAACCTGATTCATCTCTATGTAAATAATTGATCAAAAGTTCCTTTTTATGTATCCTACACTCTGGTTTTGAAAGAAAACTTCAGACCATAAGAGTTAAAAATTAACAGACAGGGACATCAATCATTCATGAAGCAAAACCACACAACATGCAAGTACCCAAAAATAAATTGAATTAAGAACTTGGAGATATTTAGGAGACTACTTCCCTGTTTTTTAGGGAGGATTTTTCAATCTTCACAATCTAATTTTGCACTATTATTCAGAATGGCTCAGTAATATCTTAATCAGTACATCTTCAGTCTTCCTGCATTTCTCTACTTCTACCTTTCCCTTAAAAAAAAAATTCCCTGTATTCACCCCCAGAAAGTAACCAGTCACAAGCAAATCTGTTCAGCTTGATCACACTGTTTTGAGGCAGTACCTTTGTAAATTCCTTACACAAGTATTTTTAAGCCAAACACTGAAATTTCTCTATACTCGAGTTGCATCACTACCTATTGGCTAGCTCTACAGAGAAAGGAAAATACAGTCATCATAAGCAGCCTCCTCACTCCATCATCTGGATAAATAAGCACCATATTCCCTCCCTGGCTAGCACCAGGGTGAAACACCGTACCTGCCTTGTTCTGGCAAGACCAAAACCAATGCTGTTAATCACAGGTCAGAAAAATACAGGCACTCTGATCATGAACGTCTGCTTATCAATGAAGTTTCAAAATATGATCCACCCTTTCAAGAATTTTTATAAAAGGTCTAGGATGAAAATGGGAAAATGGTGACAGTTTAGGAAAAAAAAATCAAAAACAGGGAAAATTACTTACTGTACTTGGTTCTGCAGAGGTATTCAACACAAACATCACCCTTCCTTGTCCAGCTGCCAAGTGCTAAAGCATGAAATGAGCAGCTGTTTCCTTCGAGCTGGGGCTGTGTGTCTTAACTAGTCACATGCCCCTCCTGATAAATCTCACTGCTGTGCCAGGAGGTTAGAATCTGAAGATCATTATTCCCCCTATTAGAAAATCCTTTTCATAACAGCAGCCTTTGCTAAAGCATTTGACTGGAACTCGGCGCTATGTGCTCCATAACTTCTGGTTTCTTGTTGGTAGTTTTTTTTTTTTTTTAATGACTAACACCAAACAGTAGATAAGCCTTAATCGACAGTAGGGGCAGCACAAGTGGAAAGTTAAACACAGCCCCGTTGACCACTTCAGGTTTTATTCTGACTTCAGACTTGCTGTGTTTTGATAAGGAATTTAAACAGGAACAGGAAAATTTAAAATACTGTTCTCTTCCTGGTGTCTTTAAAACCAGGCCACTCCAGTGGTTATGAAAAATACATGAACAATCCCACTTTTCAGGATTAATTGTTCTTAAGGGTAACACTGCTATCTTTTGTGTCTGGGCAGTAGAATGAGGAGTATTAATACTGGAGATCATTTTCATTTTGGCACCTGGCATTTTTATATCATGGCTTATGTGGCTGCAGTTTGCCAGACATTGTATAGTCAGACCGAGACAGACTCTTTAAGGTGAGGACTATCAGTCTAAACAGAGAACACAGAAAAAAGCATCCTTATCCCCATATTCCCAGATGTAGGACAAATGAAGGAGAAATGCAGAAGTCAAGAAAGGAACAGGTTTTGATGGAATTTTCCAGGGTGATATGTAGTCACACATTACTGAAATTCAACTGAGACTTTACACTTAACTCCCTTTAGCTTGGGCACACATTTGAAGATATTTAGGTATTTAAGGACAAAGGCTTACAGTCAATGGTATTTAGAGGGTGAGGGGCAAAATATAATTTTCTGAATTTCTGAAATTCCTGTCCCACATATAGGATACACTGTGCTGAAATACTGGCATTACCACAAATCAGCAAGACTGAGAGGTCACAGGCAATTGCTGTACCTCAGTGCAGGGTATGGTAATGGTATTTTGATGTTGGGTAAGCAATCCAGATCCTCAAGACTGCACGGTCTCTTTGGACTACAAAGGGCATTTTAGGGCATTTTTCTGAAATACAAACTGAGCCAATAGATAGTGCTGCAACTGAGCTTTGGACAAATTAAAGGAATTTCTCAGGGCCAGGTGCCTGTTTTAAAATTTGTTAAAATTGAATGGCATATCTAGGCAGCACATTTGTCAGATTGCAATGAAAGCCAGCAAATCCCTGAAGATGAAGTCTGCAGTGACAAAGGGTAACTCGGGTTGCTTCCTTTGACCTTCCCCAGCTCTTCATATTACATAAACTGGCACCTGGTTACAAAACCATGCAGCCAGCAGTGCTGCCAGCACAGCCTGGAGCAGGGAAGAAGCCCTGGTGCTAATTACCCACGCCTGCCTTTGTGAGCTTCTCCTGCTTCTCAGGGGAAACTCTAGGGGAACAAGTTTTCAGGGAACAAACTCCCACCTCGAAGGGCTCTCCCATCCCAGCCAGGCACGGGTGCACCCAGCTGTGGGGAGGCTCTTGTCCCAGCCTGGGGGTGGAGGAGCCCTGGGGTTGAGGTTCCTGCTCCGAGGGCTTGAGCTTTGCATGGAGCTGGCTCCTCTTGGCCTGAGGAAGTGCAGAGGGAGGAGGAATTCCTGGGAAGCAGGGAATGTTTGCTGCAGGTGTGACCCCATGCACAGTCAGCTCCTGGACAAGATGCCCCTCGTGTCATCCTGGGAGCCTCCAGAGGCTGTGCCAGGGCACTGGGCTCCCTGACCCAGGGGCCTGCACAGCTGCTGGGGAGGCTTTGAAAAAGGAGGTTGTAAAAACTCTGGATTTAAAAATGAGAAATAAGCCTATGAGGAATGAGTTCACTTAAATTTAGGCCACTGGAGGAATGGCAGTTTCAAAAAGGGAGGGAGAGCTGCTCTGGCAGGACTGAGGTGGAAGTTCCAGCAGTTCCAGCAGCCCCTGGCCGTGGATCACAGAACTGGGGGGGACACCTGGCCTGGCTCACAGAAAGGAGAAGGCACTCACTGTGCTTCAAGGCACGGCCCATTGACCACATGAGTTATCCTTGATAAATGCCATTTCATTTCACCTAAAATGCACTGAGATCAAGGGAACAGAACTTTACATGCAGCTTTAAAATTGCTCCTAAATTTCTTTACAACTTTGTGCAAAATTACTCCCTGTTGATACTGAAGAAAACATTACTGAAATGTGTTCCAAAATAACCTATTTGTCCACAAATACAATATTTATTCCTTTGTCCATTTCTCTGATTATGCAATATCAACTGCAGTGTTTTACATTTATCAGCAACCGTTAATGTAATTGATTAAATATTGGTAGTATTTGAAATAGCTCAGAGTGCAATATCATCACTCTGCACTGAATAGCTGTCTCTGTTTGGTAGTCATGCTCCACATAGGAATGTAATTTGATGATAATAACTGAATGGCAATATTCCACAAAAAACTTGGGATACACTCCCTAAAAAGAAAAGTAGCCTTTGTACTTTCTAAAATGAGTTGACAAATAAATTAATTTTTATGGCTCTGTAAATACTGCCATAATCTGCAGTTTATGGAGGAAAAAGTTTATCTATCTCATGCGAGACAGATAATTTTAAGTCATTGTGAAACAGAACAGAGAAGTAATTTGGGTGCAATTCCTGAAAATAAAGGTCTTAAAAATTTCGTGGAGATTTTCCTTTTTTTCTCTTCTTTCTGTTTTTTAAAAGAAATACGACACACAGATCAGATCTTATATAGCCTGCACTATCAGCTGGAGTGAATGGAAGCAGACCATGGAAGCCTTCACTAGACAGGATGTTTTATAAATACCTAGGTGAAATTTAAAGGGGCTGCTATAAATAGTCCAACAGCTTTCACACAAACCCTCAGCTAAAGGACATATGAGGGGCATAACAGATAGGAAATTTTGCTGAAAATACTGCATATAAGGCTCTCAACCTTACATTACATTAAATCAGTTTTAAACATTTATGGGCTATATTAACATCCCTAGCAATCTAAGTCAGTTCCAGGTTCTTCAATGTAATGCTCTAGGGGGCACAGGAGGACTGCAGATGCCCAGGGTACCTCCCTTTCATGCCCAAGGGTGCACCCAGCAGTCACATTGCCACTAAAAAAGAGTGGAGAGCACAAGTTATCAAATTAGGGCATCCCTGGATATGACCCTTGAAATCAGTCCTTTCTTTATATCATCAATTAAATGTCTCAAGGTGAGCCCAAAGTAAGGCTCAGTCAAGGCTGCTGGTTGCTTTTCATTGGAAAACAGTGTACTTATATTTTAAAAAGCATTTATGTCTGGTTTACCAAAATTAAGTTTTACCTATCTTTCTGCATTTTTCTTGTCTCTCCTATTGCAAGTTCAATTGCTGTCAATTTTGTCTTGTATAAATAATTTCTGAGAATGCTTTTCACTCAAATTTTACAACAGAGGGAATATTATCTGCCAAATGTGTATTACACATGAATAGTGAAAAATGGTTTTGTCAATTTATTAGTTTTGATAAACATGTTCTCACCACTGATGTCACAGTGGTTCTTGGTTTGGTAAGTCAGCCTTTCCTCAGTGATGCAGCCCAGGCTGGTACTGAGTATCTAAGTATCAACTTGGAGCACTACATTCCAAGTTGCAGCATGATGTAGTCCATTTGCATTGACATTACAAGAGTGGAAACAATGGAGTCTAGTAACAGACCCAGAAAAGAACCAAAACCCAAGCCTATTTCCTTTTCTCTAGAAAAAAAACCTGACCTTTTTTTAACTGTTTCTGTCAAAATACTAAAAATTAATGCACTGCTTGCTTATGAACAGTAGCAATTTTATACACTGTAAAATGATCACAAATGCCTGCCCTGATGGAACTGTCAGGCAGGATCTCCACTTAGTCCAGCACACAGCACGTTTATCAGCCAGACTGTGTTATCCAGCAGCCTGTCTGAAATCTGCTGCGAATGTCTCAGTTCGTGCTCCCAGCTTACTCTGAGATGAGTGGATTTGCATCCATCTGTGCAATGTATGAAGTATTCAGTGCAAAGACAAGAGAGAGGCTATTGCTTCCATGCTCCTTAGTGGAGAGGAGATTTGCTTATTATAGTCACAACACTTAATATTTTGTATGACAGAGCCCTTGGGGCCAAGGTCTCTCTATATAACTGCTGGATTTATTACACTTGTTTTACTCTGGGCCCTTCTCTATTGTCAGTTCCAGTTCCATTTCTTTTAGTGGTATGAAGATATTATCCTCCTCTTTTATGTTTTTACTGCTTTTAATTATTGCTTAAGACAGTTACCTCTAATAGAACATATTTGAATGAATAGAACTATATTAGAGTCATGTGCTGGGTCCAGAATTCCACATAGGCTGTATAAAACCACAGCATTATATGAAGGCTTTATGAAAGTTCTCTCTTTTAAGAGAGAAAAAAGGGACTATCCATGATTGGGAAGAAGGTCAAGCAGCATGGAAAAATTGAGCCTTAATCCACTTCTCTCCCTTGCCTGTTCCCATTTATGAAGTTATGAAGCACATTTTGTAGTTCAATTGAGACTGAGTTTGGTTTTCCTTTTCCCTTTAGTGATGAGCTCATCTTTGAAGATTTATCTTTGTCTGCAGCCTTCCAAGATAATTGTGGTACAGTAAAAATCCAAAGTAACAGTGGAACACTATCCTGGAAAAATAAGGTATGTTAGAATATAAAGGATTCTAGGTGTGCTGACCTGTCTAAACAGAGTGGTTGGTACACATTAATTTCTGTTCTTTCTAATTCAAGTTAATTACAGGTCTATAATGTAAATAGTCATTAATCAACTAGTGAGACAATGCCGTATCTGTTAGCTTGACTTCAAATTCCTTCATCCAGCCCCACCAAGGGAGTCATTTGCTACAGGGCTGGATCACACACCATGCTTTGTGTCACACCATAACTGCTCTGGCTGTTCACTGCATTTCTGCTATCTTGACCTAATGGCACAGTTTCATTGCAATACTGCCAACAGGGTGGCCACTTTGCATTTTCATTTTCCTGGGGCTGTGTGGTGCTGCACTCCAGGTCCATTAGAGCTGTGCTTTGCCCCGTGCAGTTGAGTCCACGGAGTCTGTTGGGAACCTTTGGGATAAACAGGTCCGCAGCCATTACTAGACAGGGGATTGGGAAGGGACACTTGAGAGATGACATCCTGTGTAGAAATGAGACCAAATTGCTGCAGGAAGTTTAGAGAAGAGCTGAGGATTGAATCTACCTCTACATAAGGTAGAGTGTTTGTTATTTCCCCTGCTGCCAAAAGCAGAGACAAGCTTCTCCTTCCCCTAGGGTACCCCTCTGCTTCCAGGAACTACTACACTAAGTAATAAGGAGAATATCAACCCTGAAACTCAGCGTAAATAGGAAGAAAATGAAGACAAAAATACTTCTTAAAACCGGCTTTTGTTTGTTTGTTTGTTGTTTTGTTTGTTTGTTTGTTTGTTTGTTTTTTGTTTTTTGTTTTTTTGTGATAACCCAAGACATGAAGATACCTGCATGGTTATTGACAATGTGGACTTATACTCCTGTTGGTGAAGTTGGTGAGAGAGGGGAGGAGGAATTAAAACCACAACAACTCCAAGGCAGTCTTTCTCATTCTGTCTTTTCTTTTTCTTTGTTAGTACCATATACTGTACATATCCTTCAATAGCACTGTGCTGCTGCTGTGTGCTCATGCAGCAGAAACCCCTGCTACTAATCCTTGGATAGGAGACCCCAGGTCAGGACTCCCACTTTTTTCTCATCTGTTGTTCAGATGTCTTTTTAAACTGCCTAGTTGTGACCAAGTAAGAGATTTGACAAATTCATTCTAGATGTTCTTTTCTATTTGGTTAATATAACTATGTTTCGTTGTTCCTGAGCAATGGCTCCTTACTTTGTACCACAATTTGCACATGGTCTGGGGTGAATGAGAGAACTTAAGGTAAAAAAATATAGCTGCACTTTGGCATAAAAATTGTATTCAAAGGAGCTTTTTTTAAAATCCTTGCTTATGCAACAGTACTTTTCTAGTCCACTAGAAGAGTAGGAAAGCAAACAAAGTAAAGTTAATGTGTTTTTTTTCTGATAGTACAGAGGCTTCTGGGAAAAACACTCCATCTTCCATACACACATTGACCTTCACTCTTTTGCAGTAAGTTGGTGCAAAGTCTGCACATTTAATTCCCATTTGAGCTAAAGGATTTGTGTCAACCTGAACAATTCTCATTGTTGTGGGTCGCTACTCATGCGTGTGGAACACTGTGATCTTCCCCTTAAACTTTTATCTTGAACATACTACATTCATACTCTTCTGTTGCAAGCAGGAAAGCTTTTGGGTTTTGGATAAGGGAAATGGTGAAATTAATATGCTGTGTTTGTAGTCAGACTAGATGATCTAATGACACTGCCAGGCTTTATCAGTCTGTTGAAATAATTTTACTTGAAATCAATGAGACTACCCATATGCTTTAATTTAAGCACCTGCATAAACACCTTCATGAGTCAGGATGTTATTCAGCACATAGTTATGAGCTGGGTGTTTTAGACATTATCAAAGAAATTACTTTTTTAACACTAATATTTCTGTTGTGTTGAACAGCTGCATCTCTTTGCAGAACTATTTTGATGCTGTCCAACATTGAACATTGATTCCTTAATGTGTTTCCACTGGGTTTCTTTTTGTGTTCCCTTTTCCCCAGTTCTGTTTGTTGAGTGAGACTGCTGGAGACTGTACATGTGTTCTCAAAAAAATCTTGCTCTGACTGCTCTAAACACTTGTAATTCTCTGCTCTTTATTTTCCTATGTTACTGGGCCTGACTGTGACTTGGAGCACAAAGCTTCCTTGTAGGAATGTCAGGTATAGTGGAATAAGGGCCTAGAGAGAAATTAAGATACTTACACTGGAGCAGTTGCATGAGGAATAATAAATCTTACTAAACCTGAACTAGCTTTGCAGGAAAGCATGGCATGGCTTGTCACCCAAAGTGCATTATTTTTTAAGTCATGTGATTTTTCTTTGAGTCAGTCAGCTTTCCTGGAACCAGAAATCCACACTGCCCACACAGTAGTGACAGCTGACTGAAGTATTTATTTGACAACCCTAAACCTCTTTAATTCCTGGTAAAATAATGTCAGGGTAGAAAGCATGCGAACCTCAGCTTCCTTCTGGTATATCAAATTCTCATATTTAATTTTTAGCTTGGAGCTTTAATAATTGCAGCCCTGTTCGTACTTGTGAACACTCAAAAAGCGTTTATGTAGAAAGAATCTCCTGCAGAGTACTTAGACCCTAGCAGGTGGTAAGATTTTACAAGGTGCTGGGGTGTAAATTTCATTCTACGCCTTCTGAAATAAACTGAACCACAGAATAAACTAGGATGGAAAAGACCTTTGGGATCATTGAGTCCAGCCTGTGACCTATCATTACCTTATCAGCTAAACCATGGCTCTGAGTGCCTCATCAAGACTTTTTTTAAACAGCTCCAGGGATGGTGACTCAGCCGCCGCCCTGGGCAGCCCATTCCAGTGCCCAATCACTCTTTCGGTGAAGTATTTTTTTCCTCACGATTCTATCTTCAGGACAAAGCCCTCAGTTTGCAAACTTCGAACTCATGAGCATGTGAACTCTTGCAGTTTAGAAACAAATCTTTATATGTGTGTGTTTATTAAAAGTATTAATTAGAGAATTTTTAAGTACCATCATAGTATTTTTCCAAAGGCAGATGTGAAAGTGCATCAGTACGTTTTTGATCACCTCTTCCTGTAAACTACAATGTAACTGGCTGATTTTTAACTAAGCTGATGTTTCTGTTTGCTACATGTATCCTGCTATAAGCTTTAAAATAATGTGGTGAGTGCTGCCTGAGTAAATCTGGCATGATACAGTGTGCGCTGTTTAGTTGTAACACAGTGGCGGTGCAACTGGCATCTTATGGAATTATTGCATTTATTCAACACCAGAAATCGCAATGCTTCCTACATTTTTTTTTAATTTAAACACTCTTTTTCTGTTTCTGCTTAGTTTTTGTGCAATCGGTTACTGAAATTGAAAGCAAGGAATGTTACCTGCATGAGAGCATGCTCTGCTAGTTACTCAAATTGCACTCTCAAGAGCTTTCTCTTGAGAATATCTGTACAACATTCTAGTTTTACTGCCATTTTAGTTTTCACAAGACCAGGCTTATAACCCCTAGAAGAACTGAGAATTGCTGTAAATGCTGAGTACTTTGAAATCAAAAGGAGGCCTGACCCTTTCCATGAGCATTGGTTTACATCTGCCTCATGGAATTGCTGCCTGGCACCTCCCTGGAGCAGATTTTCAGCTGACTGCTGCTGTTTGCAATTGTCCTATGGTGGCTTTTCACCTACATGGATGACATCCTGCCTCGCTATCTTCACAATAGCAGACTCTAAACATAATAGCATCCTATGGGGATACAGCAGGATAACAGCATCACACTTCCTTTTTACTCAACGGCAGCTTTTTGCCATAAACTGCTAATCCTAGACAACATCTGAATAACAAATGAATAATCTGAATAGCATACGCTTGGAGGTAATGTGTTAACACAAATGAGACTAATACAAAGGTGATTCTCAGAGATCTTTCAAAGAAGATAAAATTTTCATGATGAAAACCCGAGTCTATTATTCTGCAGCTTCTATTCTGCTGCCTGCAAATCACAACAGCATTTCCTTTGTTAGCAGTGCAAAGGACATGTTAAGAGTCGAGGAAGTCAAACACAATCTTAAAAAAACTTAGTTTTTCCATCTTAAAAATCTGCCTTGTTGATGGCAACTCAGTGAATTAATATGGTCTATACACTGATCTGTCTTAAATTGGAGCTTTTTACACACAGAGTCATGACAGTATAATATTTGAAAATAAGCAGATTAGAAATTTCCACTCATATTCTACTGTCAGATTAAATTAGACCTCAGAATGGAAACATGTAGTATTGCAATGCAAGCAACAATGAAATATATCTTGATTTGATATCTATATGTAGTATATTTTTGTGTATATGCATGCACACACACACAAATTACCTGTCATAATAAATTCTAAAACTCTAGAAACTTTGAGGTATGTTAATTCAGGCTAAGTTTTACCTTCAAGTGTACATCATAAAACTAAATAATCACAAAACTTGCATTATATACATTTTGATATGTTTCTATATTCCATATTAACACATCTTGTATAAATATATATTTCGTATATATTTCATATACTTCTCCCTCCCTCTGTGTATCTCTAAATCCATATTTTTAAACAAATGCAGAGTTGACATCATATTTTCCTTTGGGGCATACATTTACCATAACGTTTCACTAGTACTTAATCACAGTCTATAAACTGAACATGACACAAGTCAGGAAAACAGCAAAGTTACAGCATGGATTTATGGCAAATTTTTGCTTAAGAAAAGTTATGAGGAATCCATAAGTGAATTCAGATTTCTTTAGTCTAAAAATCAGACATCCTGCCAACCTTTATCTAAAAGTCAGTTGCCATTCCTCCTCAAAGCTCATTCTTTTTTCATTTACCAGCCTGGCCTCACCTGAACAGAAGTGGAGCCTGCAGCAAGCAGAAATGCCAGAAGGAGGCACTTACCTTAATTTGATAGGTATCCAACTTGCATCCCTCTCCTTTTTTGAAGGTTCTTCTCAGGATGTGGAGATGCTGAGGTTATTTGCTCCCAGCAGTGTCCTGCCCATGGCTCTCCAGCTCAGCAGCCCTGCCAGGGCCCTGGAGAGAGGAGCAGAATTGTGCTCTGTTCACTCCCAGCAGCTTCACTGAGCTGGGGCTCCTCTGAGCTCAATTAGTTCTAGATTGTTTGGCTAAATGGCAGCCACACTTCCTTCTATTCTTTCCCAACTTAGTTTTCCTGCCTCCAGTGGTGCTTTTTCCTTTCTTTGGACTATAAATAGGCCTGTCACAACACAGTCTATAGCAGTAAGGGAGGCAGGAAATGCATTTAAACAAAGGAGAGATCTTAGGGGGTTTTGCCCTCCCCTGCCACTATAAGTAAAAGAATTTGATAGGGATTGGTCTGCAGACACAGTTCTCTTGGCATGAGGAAAACACTTGCTCAAAAACATGCTAGGGTGTCACTCCACAAAAAAAAAAAAATTAAAATGAGGAGAACAGTAGTGGTAGGCCTTAGTCTCTTAAGTAATAATTACTTACTTAAAGGATTTAATTATGGTTAAATATTTGAATTTCTTTAGGATTGGAGAGTTGGAAAAGAATTTTTTTTTTGGCTTAGAAAAGAGGGCAAAGTTGGGTAACATGCTTTAAGAAGACAAAATATGTCTTACAGGATGCTAAATCATCCACGGTTAATAATGTTGTTTAAAGTCTATGAATCTTCATTTTGTCTGAGTACTCTTTTCCTTGGTGGAACTTATCCTGCAGACTAGAATTGTTTAAGCAAACTAAGTGTGTTTAAATGCAGGGAAACAGAATTGTTGTGCATGTACTCAATGAAGATGGCTGTGCAGCTATTGCTCTCAGATAGCAACTATGTTGAAATCCTCAAATATGTTCCATGAATTAATTGGAGAAAAAGAAATATTTTGATTGTTTGTTTGTTTTTAATCAGAACTTCCAATTTAATTATTTTCAGCTTAGTGGTTTTAAAAATATATACCAAGCTTTCAAGGCTCTCTTGGAAGAGAAAAAAAGCTTAAAAAAAGAAATGAACAATTTTCACATTATACTCAGTTTAGTTGGGAATACAGTGTGGTATTTATCTGTCTCTATCTCTTTGCCTTATCCCTACGTTTTCTGTTGTCAAGGTACATGCTTTTCCTTCACTTTATATGAATTAAGTAAATTGCTGTAAAAAACCTTTCTGTGGCTTTTTACTTTGGTAGTTTTATGTTAGAATAGCTGTGTATTTATTGAAGACTAATGCATGGTTTGGGATTGGTGATTATTTTAGTGGGTGATTATTTTAGTGGTGATTATTTTAGACTTGAAAGATAGCTGTTGCTGTGTGGCTGAAAAACCCTTCTTCTGTTTAAGATTTGTATCTGAAATATACAGATGAGGAGTCACCCTGAAAGTTGTGAGAGTTAAGGACCTGTGGCACTTAAGGACTTTGGAGAACTTTAAACCTTTTGTTTCAGACATTATGCAGGCAAGGATCACGATTGTTAGCCAGTATGCTGTTTTATATATGAACTAGTAAACCTGTGTTAACCTTAGAGAGACTACATGATGCCAGAGCAGTTTATATAAAAATCATCCTCAGGAAAAGTGCCTGCCTTGTTGAGAACTTTGCAAAGATCCTGTCTGCCATGACAAGAATGTGATTGTTTATGAAAGAGACATTCAAGCGTGAATAAACATTGTTGTCGATTTTTTGAGCATTAGTATAATTCAAGACCAAATTCAAGACCTTGAAAGTGCTTTTTAAAATCAAGTTAAACCAAAATTGAATGCTCCAAGCAAAACTCCTTTCAAAATCAGTAATTTAATTTATAGAAGGCCCTGAAAGTTTCGATATTTATGGTGCTTTTTTCTTGTGTTATAATTGTATCTAGGAGACAGGTAGAAAGCATTTGGAAGATGTTGATCTTTGTAGATCATGTCCTACAAATCTGACTAAAAGAAACATAATTCTTTGTAGTGAACAGTGGATCAAATACCAACTTCAGCTGAAACATGGAACCAGATTTTGCTTAAAAGACTCTGTCATGGAGATGACTGAAGGCCAGCTGCAGTCTTTCTGGCTCTTTTGGACCTCAGGCCAAGGCTGAAGGAATGGCAATGTGTAAAATTTGATTGAGCAGCTGTGGAATAAGCTTTACTAACTCTGTTTTTGCAAAGTTGATCTCCAAAGCATAACAGCACTGAAATGCAAAGCTGCTTAGCAGCAATAAACTTGCACATACCTTTATTCAGATGTAGTTTAGCTGAAATCTTAAATCCTCTCAAATGAGTTACTAGTGGTTACAGACTTGAATTTGCATCACACAGGCTCTGTGTGCTGTTAGCACCAAGCAGTGCCAGAGCCCTGCAGAGGCTTAGTCTGGAATAGCTGCTTGCCTTGTGTCAGCACCGTGCCAGGAGAGCCCAATTGCACAAGACTACTTGCACTGATTTTGCTGGTAGCCATTCTTTCAAAACCATACACATATTTTTCTCAGTGTCATTCAAAACATCTCTAAACATTAAAAATAGATTGCAAGGTTAAAGCAGAATTGCTCTCCTCAGTCATTCTGACTTTTCTCACTGGAAAAAATTCTCATCTGGTCCACAAACTTTCTCACTCCCACTTTACCATTTCAGTCTTGAGTCTGTCTTGAAAGAGATCTTCAGAGTTTTCACTGCAGATTTTCCCCTGGGGTCAGGTAGCTGGTGGAGCCACAAGAGAGCTTGGAGCAGGGTGAGAAATTGTTGCTGAGGGCAGATGCTTGTAAAGTGTAGGGAATTTTTCCCATGTCAAAGCTGAAGAGATACATTTTCTCCAACGGTCTCATTTTTATGCATTAATCTCTAGGACAAACAATGACTACACAAGCAGATACAGGGTAACACTGTGGTGCCCAGAACTTGTGAGGATGTGCTTGGTCCCCTGAAATTCAAAGCAGTTCTGTGTCCTGAAAACACAGGTGTGTGTGAATGTGCCACTGACATAAACAAACTCTTTCTTTTCAGTGAGTTCCTGAGTGCAGATGCAGTTTCTTCAAAGTAAAGAGAATTATGAATTCCTCCCCACAGAAAACTTAAGAGTGAGCTGTCACATGGCAGCTCAACAGAAGCACCACTTTTTGCTGTACATCCCAGAAGAGCTTAGCACAGATTATATTGATTTCTGCCACTGAGCCACAAAACATGAATTTAGATGTGTTGATACGCTCTCCCTTCACCATTCCCCCACCCCTCCTCCCCCGTGCTGATTGCTGTGTTAGTTTTAACTCTGCCTCTGGCTTTTGACAATTAGAATGCTGACAATGGTATCCAAATTGCCAAGGAAGTTGAATATGGAAGTTTTTCGGTACAGTTTACAAAATAAAAAGCTTAACTACCTGAATCTTCTCCTCTGCTTTTATGCTGCCCCTCCCTTGGGCTGCTGGGCAGCATTGTGTTTTGCCACTCTTTCCACTGACATCAGTGGGTTTGACATCAATTCAGCATAAGCAGGGAAGCACACTTTAGTGCCTGTAATTCATTAAGTAGCTTGAATTCCTTATTCTGTTATTTCTGTCCCTTACCTCCTCAGTTGTCTCCTTCTTGCCTTCACATTTCATTGCCTCATGGAATATGATGCAAGAAATTACACAAATTTTCCTGGTAAAACTATACAGAGGAAGAAACAAAGAACGAGTTTTTATCTTCTATAGCTCTTGTTTAGTCTACCTGACTTAACACCATCACTTGTCTCAGTAATACTGAGTAAATTATAAGAACTTTCCTTTTGATTTCTGATTCTGTTAAACACAGATGGTCTTTCTGGACTGCAGTGCAGGCTGGGGGCCAGATCCCCAGCTTCTACAAATTGAGTTTGCTTCATCAGCTTCAGTGGAGTGGCACTGATTTGAGCTGTCTGAGGAATCCTGCCATGTGGTCTTAATGTATTTGTGCCAATTGACCTTAGCTGAGGAGCTGTGAGTTTAAGGGCCTTTCTAATTGTAGCTTATGTTCACTGTACAGACGATTTGTTGGCTTTCTTCCCTCTGCCACTCAAGCAAATCATCAAAACATAGACACAAGATCTGCTGCTTACAGCCATGGGACAAGGTGGAGAACTGCTCTTGGTGATCTTAAAACAAGGAAGGGAAAACCACAGGTCAGATTCAGGCTGTGTGTCCACATAGAAGCAAGAAGAATGATTGTCTGCCCAGTGTGTTTGTGGCCTCATGAGTTTAGCACAGCTGGGGCTGGAATCCCTTATGCCACAACCTATCTCTGTGCCTTTGATTAGTTGTGTGGCCATGAAGGGTGACCACAAATAGAAGTCTAATTTATTCTTCACCTGCTTACTTATCAAAACAGAATGGTTATTTTTTTATTCCATTCCTTAAAGAACATGCCTTAAACCTGATGGCAGCATAATAGTGAAGACTCAAGTCTAAGCTTCACTTACAAAATGTTAGAGTTCTTAAGGCCTGAACCTTCTGTACAATCCCATCACCTTTCTCTGAGATTGATTTCTCTACAACCAACCAAGAGTTTAAAGCCTTAAGGGGTGTGGTGACAGCAGGAAATATTAACTCCATGGTATTGATGAGTAAATAGAAAAATTTGCCAAAGGTCTCACAGGAAGTAATACTTTTATTTGGAAAGCTTATGCTGTTTGTTGTTTCTGCTTTTAATCTTTATTCTCTTTTTATTTTTTTCTTCTTTTTTTTAATTGTATTTTATGTTTCTCCTGTGTCCGTTTCAGTCACATCTTTATATTCAAGGTTCTTTATGTACTGCTTCTGTCCTGCTCAGGGTGTGTGTTATTTGGTTTGCTTCCAGACAGCTCACAATTTCATGTTGTTTCCACTTGTAAAATTGTCATACAAGCACCCATGTGCTTTCTTTCCCCCCTGCTAGAAGCTGCTACAAACAGCTGCCACATTACCACAATGTTTGGCAAAACTCTCCCTTGTGTAACCATCCTCCAAAAAAAGTAAACACTGCTGCTGCAGGGCAGCAGGTGATGTTTTGTTCCAGAAAGGTGAAAGGGCTACATAAAATTTCAACATGTTCTTGGACTGTCAGAAATTATTTCAAACAGGTTCTTCTGGTAATGCCCATCTTTGTGGGTGGTGTCTCTGCTCTCCTGACTGCTCAGGATGCCTTGTCAGAAATCCCCATTCCTGATGGCATTCCGTGTTTGTACAGGGTGGCAGCTGCTCACACTGTTACTAGCATTATCTCATTTATTTGTATACTTTCTTCACCTCTATCCATCTTATTTTCTCATTTGATACCTCTGTTGAGAGAAAGCCTTTTTTACAGCACTTGGCTCAGCAAGGTGCCTGTTTTTGACTCCCAAGCACTATGACTCAAAGGGATTAGTAATGGATAGATGACCTTGGGCAATACAGTCCTGCACTTCAGACTTTAGATCTTTTCTATTCTTGCATTTATTATAAGTGTGTCTTTTAGAATTAAAGTTTCCAAGGAAAAAAGTGAGAAAGCACATAGCAGTGACATTTTTTCCCCTTTATATATAATATATTAAAGAAAGATGTACAGCTAATACATCCCTGGCAAAAATACTTTCTACAGGAATTGGTTGACGTTTTCATGGTTGTTAGAATGTGTGTGTACATAATTTTATTTATCCTCAGAGTCAGATGTAGGAAAGAAAATATTTTAAAGTGGCCGAAACCTTTCTGCTTTTTGTTTGAGTTATGGAATTAGGTTCATATTTACACTAGTTTCACTTAGTTATAATTCATTGACCAAGGTGAGTTACTTCCCCCATATGTCTGTATGAATTTATTCTCCTGGTTTCCTTTGCCACTATGCCAAGAGGTGTCACCGATTGCTGACCAAACATTTTTGCATTTCACGATGTTGATTTCCTGCATCTACCAGAACAGTGGAGACAGGTTAGGTTAAATTGTGCTAAATGTCTTTGTGTGAGGTTATGGAAAGATTGCAGCCCAAGTCTCTTTGCTGCCATTTGAGGTAGGGCAGCCTGTTCTAAGTGGCTTTTTGGGGTATTGCTATGCAGTTCTTTGTTGGAGCCTGAGTCATGCTGACAAACTTGTGCTCTCCTGCTGGAGTGGTGGCTTGAACACCAGAAATCCTGCGGAACACGGGCGAGGAGGGGAGGTGACTAATTTGCCTTCCACAAGGTGACATTTCACCAGTGCCAGATCTCTCTCACTTGCACCTGTCTGGAGAGCAGCTGATTGCTGCAGTCTCCTCTTCTAAAAGGAAGAGCTGCTCCAGCACGATTGCCATCAGGAGCTGTCACCTCCTGGCTGGTCCTGGCTGGCTATCACTGAGCCCTTGTGAGCACCCCAGGGACAGGACCAGTGACAGAGAGAGAGAGTCCCAAATCATGAGGTTTGTTCAGTGACATCAAGGATCACAGTGGATATCTGTTTTGTTATGTTGGGAAGATGAGTGTCTGTTCGTTATTTTTATTCAGGAACTGTTCCAGAGCAATTCATGCTTTTCCTGTCTCCTTGTCCTGCATGTATGAGCTAGATTTACATGAGCTAGACCAGCTGTTCTCAGCCTGGGGCAGGAATTCCGTTATGCAGGGGGATTAAACAGTTTATTTTTCATGCATCAGGAAGAGCTCTCAGAGTGTTAGTCAGCTGGACTCGTTAGCTGACAACTTCTACCTTAGGCTAATGGCTGTTTTAAAAATAGATGTTGTTGCACTTAATTGCTCTGCAGGAAACTTTGAACTTCTAGTGTGCTTTTATGCTGATTTTGGGCTCAGGCTTTTCAGTTCCAGCTACGTTCTTCTTTTTCCGGGGCTTCCCGTTTCTCCCGTTGCCGAAACACAAATTCTGTCTTCTCGGAGCTGTTTCTTAAGGCCACAGTTTGCCCCTAGGAGCTGGGCTTTTCCTAGCATTCCTCAAAGGAGAGGAGCGCGGCTCAGCAGGTGCTGCGCTGACCTCTAGTGACACATCGGGAGGACAGAAAGCATCCTGGCTGTTCAAACCCGCCAACAGCTGCTTCCCTCGGAGCATCCCCCTTTCCTGCACTGTTCAGCCCAAACAAATCGTGAGGGCTTAATGTCTCCTCCTGTATCTCCAAGCTTTTATAATATTTGCCTAAATTTCTGTCCAGTTGTTGAACAGCTGGTGTCGGACTCAGATCTTCTGCTGGCTGTGCAATGGCAGAATTCTATAAACTTTTATTAATTATAAAATTAACAAATTTTGCAAGCTGATGATATGCCGTTCCATTTATGACCCTACAAGTAAATGATTTATATGAAGATAACTCTCGAAACCCAGAGTTTAAAAATCTCCTTTGACTCTTACTATTTGCCTTTTAATTACATTTCAGTCCATGTGTCTTGTTGGCAACAGGGGAGTCGGAAGGGTTCAGTGAGATACTACTTGTTATGAAACACAGAGGAAAAGTTTATTATTAGCAAATGTCTCAAGGCTTGCTAGATCTCTTTCAAAAGGTTTTAGATAACACTTAATGCTCACAATTTTAAATTGTCTTAATTTTTAAAATTTTGAAGTGTTAGAAAGTCACTTCTAAACTGGGAGCAGAGTTACTCCTTGTGTGAGTCACCAAAGTCAGTTGAATGCACCAAAAATTGAGTTGCACCAAAATTAGGTGGGACAGTCTTCATATTAACAGATACTGTCAACTGCACTTGTACAGAAAAATGAAGAGATGACAGTAGAAATCACAGGGAACTAGACCAGAGACTTATATTAGAAGTATAAGGGAATCCAAATGTGAGAGAAATGCTGCAGGGACCTTTTGTTTGGCCTGCCCTGGAGATTGGTAGATCATGTACAAGAGGCTCTTGTTCAAGGTCCTTGCCCTTGAGTCCTGGATGCTCCTGTGTCTCTAGAACCTGTTTTGAGTTAGGTATTTAGACAGGGAAAATACCCCTGGTGTTAGATTCTCCCAGACTATTGTCCTTGGGGTACACATTTGCAAGTGTTTGGTTACGTCTCATATGTGGTAGATGTAATGTTTTTAGCAAACACTCAAACATAAACTGAATTTTACTGGATGAGGTAAGGGCCATTTTGGCTAAAAATAGCTATTGCTGCCTTCTGGTGGAATAACCCAATTCCAGAACTATTACCAGATGTGAAATTAAAATATATGCTGAGTGCACTATGCACTCAGCAGTGAAACCCTCAAAAGCTCCCTATCATCTGCTTTGGTTTATAAGCAGTGTGCTACAATGAACCAACACCACAATCAGTAATATGGCTAATGTACTTCCTTTTTTCTTAGCAGCCTAAGGGAATTTAAAAATAATAATTCTCCTTCAAAAAAAAAAAAAGAAGTCTAATAATGAGCAAATGCGAATGAAAATTCTGTGTTCATTCAGCTCACTGTTGTGCAAAGCGAAGGATTTCCCTTTCCTGTCTTATTTTTGAAACTTCCTTATTCTGTGTTTGCTCAGTTTGGCAATGCTGCAGGCCAAAGAACATATTCATTGCTAAAAGCACATCTGAAATTTCTTGTTTATGGCAAAAGAAGGACAAGGATGTCACATCTCCCTGGGTACTTTTGTTACTTGGTGGTGGTGGCTTCTGTTCCTGTGAGGAGAGGGATCACCGGGAGGGAAATGATCAGTTTACCTTGGCGGAAGGTTTCCCTAAGCACCGGATAGTAGCTATCAATTCCACCACATGCCAAATCTTTATTTAGAGTCTGAAAACTACTTTTGTGGCCTCCAATGCCAATGAACAGGAAGGATGGGATACATGAGATGCTGAGGCTTTGGATCACGAGCAAATGACAGGACGTACTGGAAGCAAAATAGCAAAAGCAGGACTTCAGTGAAGACAGCTCCTGGGAAGGGGAATCAAATGGAACAGAAATTGGGGAATCTCCTTGTGGCCAGAGCTGAGCTGGGTGGCTGCCTGCAGCAAGAAGGACAGGTGTGTCACAGCCCGAGAATGGTGCCCACTTACAAAGTTACAGGGACTACCCTGAAAACAGTAAAGTTTCATTCAGCTTTAGTTGAAAACAGACAGTATCCTGCTGGGGATTTTGGAACAGGTCTTACCCACTCTTCTGGGCAGCTACTGCCTGGATGAGAAGTGGCAGAAATTGAACTTTTAATGTGAAAGAAATAAAAAGTCTGCTTAGCTGCACTCAAAACTTTTCTGCCAGAGACATTCCTCATTAAACACACATGGTGGGATTTTTTTCAAAAGAGCTTGGCACAGGCTTTTCCCTGCTCCCACTGGAATCCATGTAGGTGCCACAGGTTTCAGTGGGAGGAGAGCTAAATCAATATGGAGTGCTTTGGAAAAATGCAGCTCAGAATGGATCCTGGCAGCCTGAGTAGATAGGGATTGGAGGTGATGCTGAAATTGTCACGTAGAAATTTTCCATGCTGGCTAGCATTATCCTCTCCATCCTCCTTGGTTCAGAGCTAATGGAAAGCAGTGTGTGGCAAAACATGACTTGAGGGGAAGGGAAAGTCAGTGTTGAATAAAACAAGAATACCCTAATTTCCTCTCTCCTCTGTGTCTTTTATCAGGACAAAAATTGCAGAACTTCCCTTGTTCCTGAGGCTGCCACTTAACTCTTCAGGACATAAGGGCTTATTGCAAGAAACAATGCCAATTGGGCATACTGCTCCTTCTGGATGGGATTCTCCTGATGTGGGCTGAGCAGGAGGTGCTCTGTTCTCTCCAAAGGGCACCTGGCACATGCTCAGGTGTGGGAGAAGCAGGGGAGGAGGTCATGTTCCCTCTGTCCTGTTACCTGTCTCACGTAAGGATAGGCAGCAGAGGCTGCTGTGCCAGGTCATAGGACTCATGGAAAAATGTAGCTTGGAAGGGACCTCTGGAGGCCTCCTAATGCAATCTCCTGCCTTGGGCAGGGAAAACTTCAGAGCTCAGTGAGGTTGCTCAGATGTTGAGACACAGCTGTAATTTCTCCAGTCTAGAGGGGAAAGAGCAAAGCAATCATAGGCCTCAGATGTATGTGGGACAAAACCTGCAGCCCAAAGACTGTCAAAATATCTATCTGGTGACCCAGTGCCCTTGAAGGAAACCTGACATAGCTGACATCCTGCATTTCTTTGGTTTATGTCATTCTTTCCCCACCAGGTAGTAAAATCTCTTATTAATTCAGGTTGTCACAGGATAATCCTGTTTCATTACGTGCTCTCTTGTTGGCACATGGGCATTGAGGTGGTGAAGGTAGGTGAGGGGCAGGGTGGGGTTTGGGTTCAAGACCTTGCACAGCTGGGCCAGCTGTGGAGGTGATGTCCCACCCAGATGGGTCCAGATTTTCTAGTCCTGTTGTGTGAGGTTATTCCTGCTACTACAGAAAGTAGTGACAGTAGGCCAGTCCTGTAGCAGCTGCTGTTACTCTCACAAGGTGACATTGTCACTCACTGAGAAACCTTCAGCAAGTGGCTGATTTTTCTCATTCCCTCTTATTCTGCTTTTCTTTTGGACACATTGTGTTCAGCTGCCCTAGGTAAATTCCAGGTCTTCTGATAGAAAGAGCTATACAAATACCACAGAATCAATCAGTTTGAAAAAGACTTCTGAGATCATTGAGTCCCCTATGATCAAACACCACCATGTGAACTGGACCATGGCACTGAGTGCCACATCCAGTCCTTCCTTAAACACCTCCAGGGATGGTGACTACACCAGTTGTGGTGTGAGAAGTGAACAGTAGCCTCTGTTACACAGAGCAATTCACCCCGTCTTTGCTTGAATGGCTCCTTAATAACTCCCTCGGTCTGCTTGGTGTTAAAAGAGGCCCCAGCAAGCACAAACTGCCCTCAAAGTGGGTGGCATTGTTAAAAGAACAATACTGTAGTGTCTTCTAGAGGCAGCAGCAGGATTCCCGAGTTTGCCATACACTTTGAAGGAATGCACTGTGGTTTAATTGCTGCCCAGATCAGTCCGGTGACATGCTCTAATTGGGTCTGTCACCTTTCTTTTTGAGGAATTAAGAAAGTGCCAAAGCCAGGAGCCCCTCTCCTGCCAAACTCAGATTTAACCCAAACAAGGGCAATGATTAATGTGAGCTAATAGGTCATGACAACTCCTTCGGTGCCTTTCGCATTTTAGGACTTCTCTTAGTCAGGAATTTACTTGAGTATGCCAGTTGCCACTGACTAGCTGAATATTTGTCATGACTGTGAGTTCTGTCTCTTGGATCCAAACGATCTGTCCAGCTGTGAGAGTTTTTCCCAAGGAATGTTAGTGTTCACTTTGATAGTTTTAACACTGGCTAGCTTTTTCACTGAATAGCATCCCAACATGACAGTATCTGTTCATATCAAATATCTTTCTAGCTGAAATGCACATAACCCCAGTTCTATAGTGACTTCATTCTCATTAACATTAAAAGGGAACTAGCAGAATTCAGTTCTACCATGTCAGCAATTTCATTTTTTGTAGCAAGGAAATGTCTGCCTGAAAAAGGACTGATTTTTTTTTAGAGGATCCATATGGATGTATAAAGTATTGGTGCCATTTGGTATAAATTGTAATCAGTTCCAGACTCTGCTGTACTCAGAAACTTGAATCATGGAATTATACGTGGTGGTTTCTGTATTTTGAAGGCTCTCACCTAAACCGCAGCTCTCGTAACAACTCAAATGGCTACACCCATGGTGTCCAATCCCTTGTCTTAATCAT
Source organism: Sitta carolinensis (assembly GCA_032173965.1). NCBI lineage: Eukaryota > Metazoa > Chordata > Aves > Passeriformes > Sittidae > Sitta > Sitta carolinensis. Next base: position 12,666,114 of record JAVUNC010000025.1, on the reverse strand, counting down.
GTTAAGAAAACATTTATTTAACTATGAATCAAAATTGTATTCCTAAGCCCTGCAGCTTTTTAGGTGAAATGACAGAACCAGCCTTGCTACACTGGGGCAAAGTAGGTGGGCTCCAGAGGCTGAACTTCACTTAATTCCTTCAACTGTGGTTCCTTTGTCAAAGCATTTTTGAAGGCCTGGAGCCAGGCAACGTGGAATACTAAGCACTGGGATGTAAATGGGGTTTAGGCTGCTTGGTCTGCTTTTGGCTCCCTGTGTGTGTTTTAAGGTATTATATTAGAGGTACAAAGAGGTAGAAGAGAAAGGCACAAGCACGCACAAAGTCAGCTGCCTGCTTATACAGTGTCTGTGACTGACAGATGTTGGATCCAAAACGCAGAGAATCTTTCCCTGCATGTTTTGAAGGGTCAAAACCCCCTGACAAACACTACCATTAACCTTTGTCCATGGAAAAGGTTTCCTAGGCTTTGGGATGAAACAGAATTCTCAAGAATGTAAATTAGGTAGTAGCACAGTACGTTATTTATCACAGGGTGAGAACTTTAAATTTTTGGGTTTGTTAGTATAGTAAGTAAATGGACACAAGATGGAGGATCCTTGTCATTTTTAGGTTCTTCCTCCTTCTTCATCTCTTCCATATACTGCAGTATTTGAGTCACAGAACGATTGGCTGGAATTTGCTGCAGTCTAGAGCTAAGTGAATAGAAGTTTAGTCGGTTATTGGTAGGAAAATAGAAATAATGTAGGTTCTAGGTGATAACTGGGTGAATTATCTTTTAAAGAGCTGACATTCTGTATGTTTGGACCCTTTTTGTGCCTCTTCTCCTGCATGCTAAGCTGGTGTAAAGCCTGGTATGCTGAGATTGCTGATAAGAAAACAGTAAACAACCTGAAGAACGAGAACAACCAAGAGTCCCGTTTGCCTTCTTTCCTAACTAGGACTTTTGCAAAAAGGCCTCCCCTATTAGGGGAGAGACGTGTGGGAGTGGAAAAACTCTCACAATAAAGTGTGTGGCTCTAATGAGGACATGGCTATTGAACCAGCAGAATGTTTCAAGCTTCGTTCAGTGATTGGGTCAACTGCTGCCCTCTTGAATTAGGTAGGGGAGATGGAAGGTGGCTGGACACACCAAAATATTTTTTATAAATTGCTGCCAACAGAAACTAATAGGCCAAGAGATGGTTTAGGTTTGCTGGGGGATTTGTTTTCTATGGAACCAGAGCCAGCAAAAGCCACCACTCTGAACCTACTGGTAGCTTTTGATGCTGTGACCAATTTCAGCCATGTCTATAAGGCAAACTAGAGCAAGAGGCCAGCACAATCTGAGGTCTGTGAACTTTGATGAACAGCTGGAGACAAATGACCCAACTAATCCTCCCTGCTGACAGCATGGACAACATTTACTTTGGCAGCCGCTGTGCCAATGCATCTGTCAGCCTGTCGTGGCACCCACACCTGCTAATGGCTGCTACCTGTGTAGGGATTGTTGGAGCACTGGGATGCTGAAAACCTGAGGCTGGGGTGAGAGTGGTGCTGCAGTGGTGTCTTGGGGCCTTGCCTGTCTCACAGAGATGAACACAGCTGGTTGCTGAAGCAGGAGGAGGTGGGAGTGAGGAGAGCACTGTCTTGCCTAAATTTTCATGGTGGCTGAAAGCAGCCCAGGGCTCATCCTGAACCCACTGGAAGGTTCTACCTGTGACCTTGCTCTTTATGAAGGTCCTAGGATTAACCTCAAGCAGGACAACGAAGAGCTCTTAGTTACAGCATTCACTAATAAGACTAGACCTTCCCTCCTTCCTTCTTAACCACAGCAGGTAAGCAAGAATTATTTTTGTGGGTGTAAGTATAGTGTTTGTAACCCACCTCTTTTTGACTAGAAGAGTGACTGGCCTTCTACCTTCTCCTGCCTAATTCTAGAAAAGTCAGGAGAGTTGTGCACTTCACAAAAAATGCTCTTCCCTAAAGATTCCTCTTTCCAGAGTTTTGTTGAGAATGCTTTGTTGCATTTTAACACTATCTCCACTAGTCCTAGTGTCAAGTTCCAGCAGACAGAGAAGGGTCCTGGAAAGGACAGATGCTACTACACACTCACAGTTACATGGACTTCAGTATGATCCACTGTAGTGTGCAGAACTGAAAGAGACACAACTTATGGTATTTTTGCTTCAGTGGCTGATCTGAATATTAGAAAATAAATTTTATTCAGAATCAAAACAAGTGGGGTAGTTGGTGGTTTTTTTTGTTCGTTTGGGTTTTTTTCTGTGAAATGAGAAATAACCTAATTCTTGGACAATTGGATAGAATTTGACTCACTTTTAAAAATCTCAAGTTATCCTTCTCCTTTTAATGCAGGGCAGATCTAAAAGACACAGCAAAACATTTCATTTGAAAAATGTGAAAAGGACCTGGTTTGGGATTTCCGAAAGAAACTTTCACTCTGGAGAAGGTCGAAGTGAAACATCTGTCAGTCTTGTAATCTCTTTCTGTCCTTCCACTGAAAAAAGACCTGATGGGAAGGTACAGTTCATCAAGAAAAGGAAATTCTCCCCCTTCTCTCCTCAGTATTTCTGAAAACCAGGCCATCATACTGTAGACTGTTATTTGCAGATTTAGTGGGAAACATGCCTAAACCAGGAAAGAAAAAAAAATTCCACGAGAATCAGCTTCCAAGTCAAACAGTTTCTGTAGGTCTGTGTTTGAAATCTTCCCCCTGGAAGCCTAACTTCAAGCATTAACTAATTCAGTTTTTGGTCTTATTAAAACAGCATGAGAAGAAAAAAACACCCAGCCAACTCCCTAAGACTATTGTAATGTAAATTAAATCTAGTACTGTAAACACCTGAGGGCTGATTCTTGTAAAACAAACACCAAAAAAAAGGGGGGGTGGGGAGGGGAAGAAGCCAAAATTAGTAAATAGCAATTTTTTTTCTAAAAAAAAAGGTGATTTTATTGAGTTTTAATATACAGCTTTAATATGTTAGGGTAACCATACAAGATCTCTCTTGTGTTCAATTTACACATTACAATAGAGATGTGAGCAAAAATCTTTTGGTTTAATGTACAAAAGGAATCCAATGTTGTCCACTAGCAGCTTTGAACTTGGCAAGAAAGGTTCTAAAGACTTTAAGTGCAGTAACAACCATACAGGATACAAAATGAATATAAGGACTTTTCGCCAAGGTATATAAACATTTGAAAACAAATGGTGCCTGCTCCACAGGGCAGACAACTAGCAAATTAAAAAAAAGTCACTGACCAATGTTCCAGGGAAGGAGGAGCATCACCCTGTGTAACAGTTCTTATAAAATGGACTAAGAATATCTGTATCATAGGATTTGTACTGATAAGAAATAAGGTCTGAAAAGAAACAGTAGGCAAGAAAATGAACAATCAAAAAAAAAATGACATAGTAATATAAAATATTTCCATCACTATTTAAATGCCAAATTAATCAAGCAATAGTAAAAAAATCCAAACCAAAACAAAAAACCAAAAAACAAAGCTCTTCTGTTTAAAATAACAGCACTGTTTTTGATTATTTGCAAAGATTTTTTTTATGAACACATTATATACTTGTTTCTTTCATACAGAGCAATGTGTCCATTTGGTCTGTCACTTCAGTGAAGCTGATAAACAACCAACCCATCATGTCTCATTTTAACCCTTTTCTCCCCTTTTGATTGCTACTCTGGTGCCTTCTCTTCTCAAGTTAAATACTTTCCTTCCTTTTCTTTATACAGTGCAGAGTATATGGGCTTAGGATATGGAGATTTTCCTCTACTCCAGCTCACTCTCTGGTTCTGAGTTCAGTGGTGTGCAGTAGTTTGGCTTGTCTGAAGGCACATACCCTGGGAGACACAAGCACTTGTACGACCCTTCCGTGTTGATGCACTTGGCATTCTTGCAGAGGGACATCCTGTTGTTCAGCTCATTGCACTCGTTCACATCTGCAAAAAGGAGACATCAAAAGACATGTGTACTTAAGTCTGGTGTGTAGTCAATACTCATTTAGTTCCAGCATGGTTAGGACTAGAACAATCTGCACCAACACCCTGAGAACTTTATTTTCAGTTCCGATTGCGTGGAATTAGGCTGGGTCAAAAGCTCTAAAAGATGAATTGGGAAGAGGTGGAAGTTATCATAGGAAATCAGTAGGGTATTAAAGGGCCTTAAACTGCTAGGTTACCAAGTCCAAATTCAGCCTAGCTGCACAACAAAATTAAGTAACCACTTACAGGTGCTCATCTGATGACTGAAAAGTGACTTTTAAGAAAGAAGTTTGAAGTTCTTAGCATAATATCTGTACTTTACCAACTGAATACTTCAGGAGTTGCTGGTGTTGTCAACTAAATAATTGTGAAGGGCAAACTACCTGCACTCAACATCAAGCATCTTTGGCCTGACAAGCACAGCAGCTACATCTTTTCTTACTAAGGATGCCAGCTTGCCATAAAGTCCTGAAGATTACAAGGCACCTAGGCAACTTCCCATCGTAGAGCTGGAAGGTTGCAGCTGTGTGTCACAAAGCATAATGCTAAACAAGATCAGGGCAGACCTTAAACTGAAATAATCACACCATTTTTACTAGGTTTCTACACTGAGGGGCGGTTGTTTTGTTTCATCTTCTCACTGATGTTTGCTGTTCCCATGTTTAGTTGTTTAAATTTAAGATACTGATGTCTTGGTTAGACATCTAAACATGCAGATTTACTAGTTTGAGACTGAGGGAAATAGTTGAGTCTGTTGACTGTTGAAATCAGTGAAAATCAGGGGCCAAACTTCACCAGCTGATTATCTGATGGGAATTTTATTTAGGCAATCATTATGTATCCACTCTAAAAATCCACCCTTCAAAGCATTCCTCTGCTCTGGATCCAGTTCCATCCTCCTAGCTTACTAAAGCCTTTGAAAACATTTGGTCTGTACATTAAAATCTTGATAAAAGTTTAAGCTTCAATCCATAAATGTGTCTATTCACTTCTACTCTCTTAACTGAACTGTAATGACCAAGATGCACCGAGGAACACCAAGATATTTTTGTAACAATAATTGCTGGCCTTTGCAGTAAATGAAACAAAGCTTAGATCTTTAATACAATTCAGGTGATGATCCCCAAGCCCTCTGCTGGAGGCCCCCTAGGGTCAATGACTGATTAGACTGACAGGCTGCCAGGACCTAACAGGTGATACAACAGGTGACATGCTGTCCTCACCAACACACGTCATTTTGGCCATGTCCAGGTGATAACCATCAAAGCAGTCACAGGTGTAGCCTTCCTGGACTCTCACACACCGGCCATTTTCACATCCATTCAGAATACCACATTCCTCTGCTTGTAGCTCCTCAAAGCTGTTCAGGAAACCTGGGAGGAGGAAGAATTGCAAACAAGTCTGTTACAAAGCCATTTGTAAATCAGCATACACAAATATATAGTGAGAGTCTGAAATTCTCTCCGAAGTTTACTGGAATGTGACTTGACTTTGCAGAAAATAGGTCAGCTTTAGCAGAGCTGCACCATCTGGAGTTTTAAATGTACCAGAAAAGTGCTGTGATATGCTTTAAGATGGAAACTGAATAACTTGGTTAACTCTTAAGTCTTATTTTGTGTTAAAAATCTGCAATTTTTTTTTTTTGTAGAATGGAAATTCCATAATTTCACTGTTTATTTTTTAAAAGGTAAGTCAGTGTTTTGTAAATAGCACCTTTTATTTCAGTTGTTAAGTGTATCAGTCTTTAAGGAAACAAGTGGTCATGCAATTTAGGATAAAAGATTGTAGAAAAATAAGGTGTGTGTATGTGTAGAGGGGTAAGAGATGCATTATAATTTATCCAGAAGAAAACATATTAAAAAAAAATCAATCCCAGCTGCCATAAGGAAAATAAGAAGAAATCAGAGACTGCTTTCCTGTTGTGGTTTTTTGTTAACAGCCTTTTGGCTTGTGCTTCAGTGACTGGTGCCAGTACAAATACCTATAATCTACCAATTCCTCCTTGTCATAATTCTAGATGGTGAGCAGTCAAAGCTCAAAGAGTTGAAGGGTTTTTTTGCCTCTTATACAAAGAGTTGTCTTTGTTTTCAGTGGTTTGTATAATGCTTTTTGTGCTCCCTGCCTTAGGGCTTTTGTGACAGTTATGTTTTTATATATAAGGAAGGATTTATATTTATAAAATTATTTTACATTTTCACGTGTTCTGAGACTGTCTCCAGGACTGAGCTGCTCCTGTAACTCCTAAGTTCTTTTTCACTAGCTTTCTGCTCATGGAGCAGTGATGTAACAGGACTGCAGATGGCAGCCCATCACATCAAACAGACTTCTCTGGAAATAGCTGAGAATGTTTGAGTCATAAGTTTAATAGCACAGTGAATATATAGAGGGGAAATTGGAGCTGGAGTGGAATAGGATCTATCTCCCCATCTGTCCTGTAACAGGTAGTGGCTTCCCCAACAAGCCAGCAACTTATTGAAAAACTGTTTACTGATTCATACTGCAACAGCTGTGATGCATATATTTGCTAAGCTACCTAGGAATATGAATTTCTCCCTTACATTTTTTTTTCTCTTGTCTTTTCTTATTTACTCCATCCTGTCTGGTCTTTGAGGCCCTCTTTTCTACTGACCTGCTTTTGCTTTTCCTACTCTGCCCTTTCCATCTCTTCTTCCATTTAATTTCCATACTGCCATTTCCACTCCCCCTCTCTTTGGCTACAAATATTGTTCCTATCCTGGATTTTCTACCATGGTGGGCTTCTTAGTAAGGATCAAGCTGGTCAGTAATACACTGAATAGATTTTGAAGACACAACACATAACATGAAGAAAAGTACTTGCTGACAGTTTCACATCTCAAGAACATGTATAATACGCAGAATGTATACAAGTGTACATTTATTAACAGGGTGTTAACATTGCTTGCCCAGTCGTTGTTCTGGTTTTTTGTGGTGCAATCCGTAGTTTTCAGCTCTGTGACATTTCAGTTACACATCAACACCTGGCAATGCTGACTGGGGAAGGGCATAGTAGCAACTTGCAGGCCATAGATATGTAAAGCACAAGAAATTACCAGTTCCTTTTGATACGTCCACTTTCCTTCTCTAAGCCTGTGACAAACTATTCTGGACCTGTACAGGGTGCCTGATTTTGAGGAAGATGCTGAAATCTGTAAGCATTTTCACAGTGAGCTGGGCCCCAGCCAACATGAAGAGCCCTGATATTCCTCAAGTACAAGTGAGATGCTGTGACAATCCCTCAACCCTGCTGGGCTGGCCACAGCATCCAGCCTGAAGTCCACACATGTGCATTCTCTGATCACACTGTGCAGTACATTTTCTCAGCTGAGCAAGAATGACTTGCATGCTCTCATTTCACCCATACAAGTTCTGCTGGGAAATCATGGAAAGATGAAGAGGTTGGTTTTTTTTTGGTTTTTTTTTTTTTTTCTTTTAAGTTAAACGCACTCTGGAGAAATCTGTCCTATGCTCCAAAGGAAAATCAATTTGTGAGGTGGAAAATTGGCAAGCCTTTTGACCTTGAGCTGTAAAACTGTTGGTAAACACAAATTTAGTACGCTTGGCACAAACTGTTTCACTAGATTAAAAATTAATTGTACTCTGAGCCCAACTGGACTCTCATACAAACCTGGCTCTTAAACTGGAACACCTGACTGAAAAGCTAGTGTCATAGGAATAACTAAAGCATAAATAGGCCACACTACCCAGAAGCAAAGAGAAGAATGAAACTGGCTACAGGGGAAAAAAAAAACTAAGTAAAAAAAAAATCTCATTTCAAGTCTTTAACGTAACAGAGAATTTTGCTTACGGTCTTCAACAAAGTATGGATTGGTTTCTGGAGTGTAGTGCTCCTCAAAGTCCACTAAAGCATCCTGCCCATATGGCCGTCGAGATCCTGGAACAGGAATGTTGCACAGCTGGGCGTAATCCTCTGAGGGGGAAAGAAAATAAGATATAAAAGTAAATACACTTGTAACACAGGCTGCATTACGTTAGTCCCAGAGAGCTGTGGTTCATGTTTGCTGGAAATGAACTTATCTTCCTAGAAACACCATAAATCTGCAAAAAAAAAGAATTCTCAGAAAGCGTTTTCTCTTCAAGAAGGATGTCATTAAAATGTTAATGAGCCAAATATATACTATTAAGTCATAATAGGGATAACACCAGGGATAGATTTGAGTCAGTAACTGTACAAAAAGTTATAGGTCAGGTTCTTCTGCTCTGCATGGCAGCAAGAGCTGAGGGATGCTGTGCATCCCACTGTTAATGCACTTCTCTCCAGGGCTATCCCTGTTTATACTCCTCATTCTGTGGCACAAAGGCCATCCCAGACCATCATGGCTGCTAGCAGAAGCCTCCCCAAAGGAAGTAAATTGGAGCAGGTACAGCAAATATTTCTGGCACTATCAGCCAACCTGCAGAAATCAGAGTGAAAAATATTTCTAAAATAGCCCATACTTACCTATAAACTCTATCTTAAACCCACAGGATTAAACATGTGAGTGCTGTTCAAAGTCTCTCTGGCTGTGAACCTCAAAGAGCATGGGGAAAACACACGGACAAATAGCTACATCTGATTTTGTGCCTCTCTCTAAAAGTTAGACTACACAAGTTAAGACCAAAGCAACTCTTCATTTTAGGTGTCAGAGTCCATGTCTGAAATTCTTAGGCAGAGATTGACTCTTATAAATCAAATAAAAATTGTGTCAACTCTGTTTCTGTTACCCTTTACTAAAAGACATCACAATACAACTTATTTGAAAACAGAAATATTGTTAAAATACAGCAAACCAGGTGCTCCTTTACTGTTGCTACAGTCTATTTAGCATCTGGTTCTGTGAAGATTGTCTGGTGTTCTGAGAATCAGGCAGAGAAAGGACAGGAAAGAAAAACCACCAAAAGAGAGGGAGGAAAAAAAGCCCTAAGCAGATACAAAATCCAAGAATTGCAGATGGTTGCAGAGCCAGAAACCTCATGCTGTGTAGAACTGTCCCAGACAGCAAATAGTTGGATAAGTCCAGACTGCCTCTAGACAGTACAGAGCACAGCCCTACTTGCTGTCCAGAACTGTAATTTTATTTTTACAGGTAGTATCTCCTCCACCTGGAAACATTTTATTTTGTACTGAAAAAACCAAAGTGTTCAAAAAGTCTGTTTGAATTCTGTGGTCAACAACTTGGCCCTTTGAGACCACAGTACAGGCAAAGCTTGTCTGTGCACACCCAGAGCTGCCATGGCTGCCAGTCCAAGTCTGCAGCATGAACTCCCCAGAGAACTTACAAATCACTGTAAATCCCACCACATTCTGCTGCAGGAGCAAAGTGGTTTCCTCTGAGGTATGTCCTCCAGGATATATTTATATACAGTAATAGTATTCAAACACCACTTTCCTTTCCCAGAGAACAAAGCACACTGCCCAAGAGCAACATCCCAGGGCACAGGAAACAAAGCCAGCATGGCAAAATAAATGTTATATAGCAAAAGTTACTTATATCCCTGACTGCACAGCTTCCCACTGAGAAACTGTGATCATGACCATAGTTTTAAGAGTTGTCATAGGACCAGAAACACCCCATTCTTTCTTCCCCACATCTAGCCCCAGATTAACATCCATGCATGGGGACAGGTTATCATCTCAGAGTGACCCCTTCATTCATATGTACACACAGGAAAGCTATACAGAATAGTAAAAGCACTTCCTCACAGATGCCCACAAATGTTCTTGGCAGAGGAAATCTGTGTTCTACCACAAAATACTAATTCATCTGGCTTGTGTGGAAGAAACCACCACATAAAAACAGTCAGTGAAAGGCAAAGGGACAAGACAAGCAGCTCTTAGGGATCACTGCTTCTTTCTCATGAATGTGATCTGATGGGAAGGACTGAGCAGAAGCTGGACACTGGCTTCCCAGATTACTCAGTGCTAATTTTGCCATTAGTGATACCGGTAGTATAGACAGTGCTTTAGTTCTGAAGGAAGCAGTTGGAACCTTCGAAAATCCACAGAGCTGGAGCTCCCATGTACATGAGAGTTGTGTAGTCTAACGACTGTGCAAGACTATTCTATACTGCATATCTGCCAATGCAAAGTTGTTTAACATCTAAAAAAGAATTAAGAAATGTTGACAGTAGAGACTTGTTTCCTGCCCCACTGGTCCCTCAAAAATCAAGTCCTGAATGTCTGCATTTTTAGGTCTTATACCTGTAATACTCTCTTAATACTGTATGCTCTGTTTAGCTGTCCAAGTAGTGTAGACTAAATCTCTTGTCTTTTATAATGTGTCGATTCAGTCACTAGGTGCTCAGGCAATAACTCCCAGGGGAGCAACAGCAACTCACCTAAAAACCAACAGTAGAAATTCAGGACCAATAACAATGGTAAGTTATCTGTTCTGCTAAGTTATCTATTCCACCTTTCTCAGCTTGTTTTTTTCTTCTTCTTTCTCCTTCCTTTTTTTCCTTTCTTTGTTTTCCCCCCAGGGAAGAAAAGGGTGGCCAGAGAGGAGAGTACAAAGACTGAAAGGTATATGGGGGGCCACATTCTGGAAAGGTCATTGAGACTTGGATCCCTGACAGAAATGAACCCATCAGAGTGCCCCCGTGGAGGGTACAAGTTACAGCAATGACACCTTCTGTTGTTTTAAACTTTTCCCCTTGCTATGCTATGTTCCTACAGTTCAAATTAAAAATAATATATTTTGGGTCACTGCGATGTGTGCTGGTCACAGTTTTCCAGGGGAGGGAACTAAATGAACAGAGTGCTGTAAGATTTGTGGGTGAAAGCATGACTGGTGCACAGAAACTTGCAGACAAGTACTCAATTGGGAGAACAGCATGACATTGCCCTAGGGAGATGATAACAGGAGACTGAGATCAAAAAGGTGGTAAGGGGGCAGAGACCAAGACAGAACGTGTGACTACCCTTGAATGACAGAAACATTTTAGTTGCCACAGAAATTAATGCTCACTTTGAAAAGAATCTTTCAAGTAAAGTTGAAAGAAAATATTCTATAATACACAATGGATGAAGAAAACTTTTTCTATATGGGTTTATTTTTTCTACTCACTTATCTCTTGGCTGTGATCAGGCACAATACAACTACAGTTCAAGAGGAAAAAAAAAAAAACCTTTGTTTTTAATACAGTTTAGTCAACATTGGTCCACATGTTTCTAAGTTTTTCTCATAACTTGCAAATGAAGCACAGAGACAGCTTGTTGTATAACTTAGGATGGCTATTATAAAAGGAAGCTGATGTATGCTTCCAAAAATGTAAAGGATATTTTTAAAGTCAGATGTATTGCGTATTAAACAAGTGTTAGGGGATTACATCTAGACACACACGTGTACTGGCACAGATGCTAGCTGTAATTGGTGGTGAAAGCTGGGCTGACAGAGACAACACAATATAAATTGGATGGACCAACTGGCTTTTAGGTGCTGTTAGCAAAAATGCAGCTGTGGAAATGTGCATCTAATTTGCATATATAGTTGTAACTGAGCAAGCCCCTGTGAGCCTTACTTGTACCCAGAGGCTTAAAAATCCTAATGGCAGAGACATTACACCATATTTCATGCATTTAAAGCAAAATAAAAAACTTTTCTTGACACAACCATGAAACAACTACACCACAGCCAGTCCAGATCCTGCTCATAAAGAAAGCTTTATTTCTGTACCAGCTCGTCAGAATTGTCACCAACACACACACACAAGAAGCCAAGACTAAGAAACCAAACCAGATCCTTCAAATTATTTAAGAATGCAAGAGTTTCACCAAAGGTTCTGGACCTCAGTCTAAATTGGTTAAGTTTATGCTGTCTCAGGAGATTGCATTATATGTGAACCAAAGCTAAAGGCCTTCCTGCTCTATATTTAGATTGTGCTATTTGAAAATTTTGATAACTTCATTGATGTTGCCCATGGATAGATGTTAAGGTTTGCAGTGAACAGCACTCATATCTATTCCACAACTTAAGAAAAAGGTAAGGGTATCAGTCTTAAAGGTTATTTTTTCATTAGTTAAGAAAGTTGTTCATATCCTCTTGTGGACACACGCTAAATGAAATCCCTAAAAAAGATTCACATGGATGAAATAATCTTGCTAAATTGAAATAATTCCCAAATTGATTGTCTCAAAACCTCTTGGTAGTGACCTTTTGTTCCTCTACTAATGTTGCTCAAGTTTCCTAAAATGATCTTCCATGTCTTTTGCTCCAAGTAGATAATTAAAAGTTGTAGTAAAAGTCAGGCTGTTTCTGACACAATTTTGCACATGGCTTTCTGACACCTCACTGATTTCCATGTAAATTCCACTTGAAATGTGAGGTTCCATGAGAAAGAACCTTTAGCCAAAGCTACTCTGCATGTCTCTCCTAACCTTCAGAAAAAACACTGAAACTCTTCATCAGCAGAAATTACATCAGCCAAAAATCTGCACAACTGAACACAAGAATTTGAATATTCAAGGCCCAATCACTGCAATATTTTAAGGCCAGAGGATATAATCCATTTGCTCAGAGTCCTTACCACAAAGGAAGGAGGCACAATGCCATCCTAAATGGAAAAATGACCAGCTATCTACATAAACGAATCCAGTGCCTCCCTGCTGATCCTGACCATCCCAAAAGAGGACAGATGAAAACTCATCCTTAACACACATTGGTTTTCCCTGTACTTCCAGATCTTTATGAGTGACATTAGCCAGAACTCAAAGGGAACATTATGTTCTCATAATATGGAAGCTCAGCCCAGAACTAACTCATAATGTTTACAAAGGACACACAGTTCCTTTGCAACAAAAATTCAATCCAAACAATCTGTTCTGCCAGAAATGGGCAGAAGTCAACTCCATGTAGGCATCTCTGAGGGTCTGCATCTGAATTAGTTATTCATTGTCCATTTTAATCTATGGAAAACACATAACCACTTCTACAACAGCATCTAATTGCAAAGCACATGCCTAGAACAAGTCAGGGGAATATATTGCTCAGGGTGCTGATTTATCTTTCCTGATGGAAGGAAAAACTGGCAGGACCAGCACTGATGTGGGTTTCTATATAAAAAACACAATATGAAATTGTCCAAGAGAAATCCTGCATTATACCACACCCCAGGTGATTCACATTACCCACTACTCTGTTCTCCTAGCATGGGCTCTACAAATGCTAAGGTGGAGATAAAGAGAAACTTCAAATACAATATGAACTGCAGTTCTTTATGTGACTTCTAATCCCACAGAACATCTGAAACATCTACTGGCTGGAGACCCACCATTTTTTTTTCTGCAGATCTTCTAAACATTGTTTGCACGAGTCAGATGTACTCAAGCACAGCACTACAGCTCATATTTGCAGTATTTTTATCAGGACTTTGAACTAATATTTCGAGTTTGTTCTCAATGTTGTCATCAAAATACTTATCAGTCTTACTCTTGTTAAGATGTTGCTCTTGATATTTGTCGCAAGATCAACAAATGCTACTTATTTTTGTCTCGGTCTCTGAATGTTTGGAGTAATTTCAGTGGGGTTTGTTTAATTAAGCACTGATAAGTATTTTTTAGAAACAGTAGCAACCATGTATGTTCTGTTTTCAGGCTGATTTAAGATTGTATTTCTTTTTGCTTAATATGGATAAATTCTTACAAAAGTGCTCTATCCTCCCACTGGTTTTATGCTGGATCTTACTTGAACAGGCAATTTAAATCTTGTCATGAAAAATGGAAGCTCTTTAAAGACAAGCTGGATTACAAAAGCTAGAGGTTATTTTTAATAAAGCATTAATATCTCTAGAAGGGACCTGCAAAAGTGTCACTTATGGTGGTAGGCCTGCATTTCCTTCTTTCTAAAGGTGGTGACTAGATCTTCAAATGTAATGGGACTATAAACAAGGTAAAAGGAAACCACAGATCTGTACTATGATCCAAGCCATTCCATGCTGAAAGTCTTGTGGTGATAATGCTTTTCACATCACCAGGTCTTCTTTAACATGTGTTACAAATCTTCAGAAAGCCCCTAGCTGGGGAAATAAGCAAACACCTTCAGTAGTAAACCCAGCCAACACAATACCTAAGTATTTAAAAATGGAGAAACTCCAGGTTCCCCAGCCAGGACTTGAACCTGTGACCTGATGGCCTGGAGGTGTGAAAGCACTCTCCTGAGCCAATGATATCACTCTAAGTGCTACAGGCTGAGGACATGTCAAATGAATCATTTATTCAGTTCGGTCAGCTTTCAATTTTTCTTGGTAAACATTCCTGAACGCAGAGAAAGCCTTCCAGGTTTCTGTGTGGGTGAGTGCACATGTGTGTGAGGACAAATGAGCACACAGCATCTCCACTAAGAAATGAGAGCTTCTATGTTTGTTCTGACATAATAAACATTCAATGTGCTTTTATTTTTAACTACATTCCAATCTATAAGGATAATTTAAATTATCTGGGATCAAAGTATGCCTCTTAGTTTCAGTTAAAGCAGGTACTTCTCAATGCAAATGAAACATGGCATAAAATTTGTCTTATGTCTGGAGGGAGAAATATTTTATTATCCAACATAACGCTCTTCACATTTGACTGAGGATCATCCAACTGATCTTATCCATTGGGAACCTACGTGTAATTTTAAAAATTAATTTCTCTATTTTCTTCATAGAGCTAGTGGGGATTTGCACCCCACTGTTGGCACAGGATTGAGGCTCCAGAATCCTGTGTTCCTAATGATCAAAATACACCTAATATTTTCAGACTGAAATAGTTCCATTATCTTCCCCTCATATTAGCACTTTTGTTTAAATTAAAAGCTTCTGGGAATCCTCCATGATTGTGCTCCAGAGGAGAGTCTCAGAATTTGCAGTCTTTGTTCTACAGCTATGTTTGGAATTTTTCATCTTCCCTTGTGAGGCAGGTTCTCTTTGCCTGACCATGTTGGTGGTCCTTCTCTCTTTCTTTTCAGATTTATCCTGCTTTAAATGTAACCAGATAGAAATCTCCAGAAGTAAATCTTGTACCTAATTTAACTCTCTCTAACAGGAACAGCTTTTCTTTGCTCTCTCAGGATTGCATGCTTGCATGACACAGATGGGTCACTCTCACCATGTGAAGAACTTTGTACTAATCAGAACTCCTTTAATCTGCTCAATCTTTCCCCTTGAGGAGTTCCAGGTCATAGCAACGAGTCTTGCTATTAGCTGTTGCCCTGTATTTGTCTTACACTTCTTTCCATTGCATTTGTTATTCTAGCAGGTATAGTAATTTGATGTCCTCATATAAGACTTGTTCTGACAAAGACATTTCAGATATTTCCATATCTTATAAATCAAGCTGCTGTCATGCCCTGTTTTTCTTCTTTAGTCTCTTCCTGGGGTAAGCATCAGCCAGCAGTTAGTCCAGCCAACATCATCAAAATCAGATGCATTTTTTTCAGTTGCTGCACTTCCAAAACAAACTCAAACAAGTAAAGATATCTAAGAACAGGTTCAGGGACCTTGCATGTAAATTATAAAAGCATACAACCCAAGCAGGCAGAATGCTTTACTGAGCTTTCCTATGTAGTTTTTTAATTCCTGGGTTTTTGCTACAACTAAAACATGTATTGCTTTAGCTACAACATTACCATTAGAGTAACACAGGCCCAAGTAAAAGTCCAGGAACGTTAACAACAAAATGCTTTACCAGTGCAGGATGGTATTTCTACATGGAAAGCTATGTCACTGAAGGACACATTTATAGTAAGAAAGCTGCATCCAAACTAGACCTTGGAACAGTTTACATGGGGAGGGAAGACCTTAGCACCACACTGGGATGTGCATACCAGGCACAGCATGACCTATTCCAATGCTGCTTCCACTGCCCCTTCTCCAGTCCCCAAAAATAAATCTGTGCATTGAGTACATTTCTCTGTATCCATCCAGCTTTTGTAGTCACCACAAGTAACACCTTCTGCCTGAAATATCATGGAAGAGTACCTGATTTCCAAATGCATAAACAAAATATAGTCTTTTAAAAATACTGAAATGGAGATTTTTAGAGTTCACTTGTGTTAGCAAAATTAATTAAGCATCTAAATTTTAGCTTGTAAAATTATGTGTTGAATTTTAACCTTTTTACTTAAGAAACCTCTAGCATGGTGCAAAGGGCATAGGAAAATGCAAATTTCTGAAGCTTCTTGCATGAAGAGCAATACCAAAGGATGCAAAGAACCCAGATAAAAGGGCTCCTCTGTCTCCAGTCTCATCAAGATTGACAGACGTAACTCAGATAAGCACCAAGGGACCAAAAGTGCACATGCAAAGGAGAAAAAGTTCAAAAGTTCATTCATGAGGAAGACCACAATCTTCGGCCTCAGAAACCACCAAAGACCCCCCCATGCAACCAGCACAGCAAACAAGGCATGCTCAGAAAGGTGTTGACTTAATTACCATGTGAAACGAGGGCAGGTGGGACCAGGGAATGAAGAGTCATGAAAAGCTGTGCATATGCAATACCTTTGTAAAGAAATGTAAAACTCGAATGGGGGCTAAACACTCAAGACTTTGAGAATTCTCTCAATACCTACTCACTTCATCACTTGAACGAGTTGTGGAGTCTTTATTCCATGCATCAATATGACAGCCAGCTTTTTTTTAACACTAAATTATATTCCCTGGAGATTCTTCAGTCCTTATTGGTAACCCATTTCCCTTAACTTGAGGGGCTAGGTTTTTTTTTGGTTCTTTTTTACATCCCTGGTGCAGGTATAAATGCAAGGGACTAAAGTGATGATGCGCTTCAGATGCAGAAGTGCCAAGTGTGTTTCCTTACCAGACTCCTTCATGGGACACAGTGCACACTGCATGCCCCAGGCCTCCCCGTACAGGCAGCAGCACTCCGTGTACGTGGTCTGCTTCCCAACCAGCGGTCGACTACAGACAAAATCATCACTGAGGTGCTGCCAGCAAAGGTCCTGGTAGACCTCAGCTTCTTCAGTTTGTTCTGATGGAGAAGACAGGATTCGGTCATCAACACAGCACTGTTATTTAAATAAGACACTGGTATAATGACAAATTTTATAAATTCAGGTAAGAAAAATAGCTTTACAGACTTTGCTGAATGTGAATTTAAGCTCAGGAGTCATGACCTTTTTTTAAGTGCCTGAGGTGGCTCATCCCTTGAATGTTCAGCTTTGGAAAAATCTTTAAAGGTTCTGAGTTGTCACATTAGGCCAATTTAAAAGCACATTGTGTTGGATACCCAAAACTCAAGTATTTCTAAATCACTGTCATTGCTGAACACTTAACACGGACTCAGCTCGGCTCCCATGGAAGTTAACAGAGCTTGACAAAAACCAGCATTGGGAGAGAGGTGAATGTTTGGGGAACTCCATCCACACAATTCATCTTTAAAAGTTGTCATTTTGCTTTTCTTATATTGCCATCAATGGCATCTGAAAGAACTTTTACAACCAGGGCAGAGCTGAACAAAAATTTTACATGGGCTCCCTGGGAGACTGGACAAATACTTGGAAGAGAGAGTCCCATTAACTAAACAGACAAACTACATCAGTCTCAGGAAATCCCCTGAGCTGAAAATAGCTGGGGGCTGAGAGAGTGCTGGGGAGGGTGAAGAAAAGTATTGTTTATCTGCCCTCCTGGTCTCTATCATCCACTTACAGCTATTGTTAGAGACAGAACACTGCTGTGAACTACTGTCACATTCTTATGAACATTAACAAAAATCTGTATTTTTGTCAAGGCTGGAATATTTCAGAGGCATAAAACTTTTGACACAGATCTCAGAAGAAACCATTCCCAGTCCCAGCAAGTTCTGATCACTGCTGATCGAAAGGAGAGGGACTGTAAACTTAATTTTCCACTTGGAATGTAAAGACCTCAGCACAATTGTTTTGTGAAGACATCTGCAAGGTTTTGATTTTCTTCCAACACAGAGAGAAAAATAAGTGTTGTCACAAACTAAGGTTCTGTTTTGTCTGTGCATATCCATTTACTGCATTTTTACATTATGCATGGGTGAGTACAGAACTGAAACTTCGCCCAAGAGCAAAACAGTTCTGAAAGAACCAAGGTGATCACAACTTAGATACCTATTCTACTAAGAGCTTGCCAGAACACACAGTGAAAAGCAGCAGTGGGTCTCTGCAACCAGCTCCAGATTCTGCTGGCAGCAAAGGCAGCAGCCTGCCCCCTCCTGCTCTGGCGAGGGACATTGCCCGTAGCGATACGAGTGCTCTGTGCTGGCTGGGATGATCACTGCTGTGTCAGCCCAAATGTCTCATGACTGCAAACCCTTTGGGTCTTGTATTCTCTTCACATCCTAGATGAACCCAAAGGACAATCCTGCTCTTGGTTTAACTGAAGACTGAACAATAGAAATGCTCTGATTCTTTCACAGTTCCAGGCAACAGGGCAACCACATTACTCCTCAAAATATCAGCCTTATAATTTGGAGTGACTAAAGCAGGCATTCGCTCTGTATTCCCATTTCCTTTTACAGAAGCATCGCAGGAAAATTCACTGCAAGTTGCAGGAACCAGAGGTCTGGATTTATGGCTCTACAGTGCCAGCATTAAATCAAACCCATTGTAACAATTCTTTTGGAGACATGAGTGGCATAGACAAAGCTGTGCAGACTGCGTAATGCTCTGGATTTCTGAGATGTTTCTAAGAATCTCATAATGTCTAGCATTTTTTTTTCTGAAATCAGTGTCCACTGAAATTAAAAGAACACACAAAAATGTTACTTTAACAGCGGTGTTGAAGCCCACAGCTTGAAACTGTGAGCTCAATGTACCTTCAATGTTAAGCAACTGAGAGCACACATACAATTTTAGCTATTTCCTCCTATATCCTGTCATTCCTATTTTTATTTTACTTTGGTAGAACTGTATCTTGAGACTTAGCCTGCAGCCAAACCCCAGCCTTACTGAGACAGCAAGCAGGCTGTACCTCATTACCTACAAGGCTGGACAAGGCAGACGCAGAGCTGGTGAACTGGCTGAAGACTCCTCAGCCCGAGCCTAATCTCACAATACTTCCAGCAATGTCCTGTCTGTATAGGCAAAGTGGAGCACTGTGGAGTCCTACAGCATGATGCCTTCTGGATCAACAGACGACGGTCCAAGCATTGCCTTCCAAAATCCTCCAGAAGAGCAGGCTCATCCAAGGAGCAGGCTCATCCAGCCTAAGCTTAGACTTCGGGTCTGTAGCTATGTCAGCACCACCTCGTGGAGGTGGCCTCACTTCAGTAATATGTATAATGGATCATACCACTCGAATCTGCTGGTCTGATGCATCGCTTTTCTGTTGCGTCCAAAACCATTGGGTGTGTACAGAAACAGTTGTAAGATCCTTCTGTGTTAATGCACTGGCCATCAATACAGCTGTTTGGGTCCTGACATTCATCCGTGTCTTTAAAATGGAAGGAAATGTATCAAGGAGAGCCAGCACAAAGTATTTGCATTGTGTTAATAATCTATGCTTTTATCTTCCTATACGGGGAGCAGACTTCTCTGCATGCCTTCTGTAAATTACCACAAATAACCATTGCTGGCAAAAAAATCCTGCCTATGCCCATGGAGAAGGACAGACATCTGAACAATGCTGACCTCTGATCCTCAAGTCTTAGGGAGCTAGTAGGGAGAAGTGCTAGGGAGGATAAGGAGGCTTATTGGTGGGGTTGCAGTGCCAGGAATACCCTGCACCCAGTAGAGCTGCCACTGCTTCCCACATTCCTCTCCCTTTAGAGTAATACCAGCAGGCATTAGAGGTGGGCATACTCTTAGTGATTCTTCATGAGCTTGTCAGAAGAAAGGACCACCTTACCTAGCCATGGTAGTTGTATTTCTTAGTTTGTCTTGGAAAGCAAAAGGTGAAATTTAGCTCAAACGGAAGAGCAGGCCACTTCAGATAAATTACATTTAATCAGCTCAAATCCCACTCTTTTTAAAGAATAGTCATAGAATCCCAAGGTAAAATGCTCTGTTATTGCCATTGCAAAAATTGCTTCCTTTCATTATGCTATTCTGTACATTATACATGGTTCTCTGCTTACAAAGCAAAAGCCAGGGTCATGGCCATGTGTAATTTTCAGTTGAATACCAGAACCAAAGGCGTACAAGGTTGTGCAGGCTAAAACGGGCTTATCAATGACCTCAATTGTAATTTCACATTGCATATTAACTCCTTGTGAAAAATATCTGTCTTTGAAACAAACAAACAAAAAGTCTGCATTAATTTGATTTAATGTAGTAAACCCTGAACACTTACCAATGAAAGGTGAGCTTCGACATAGAGGTTTTCACTGGTCACCCCATACACAAAGAACAGAAGGCTAAATTGTACCTTGGCAGAGTGAAGCAGCAGTGTGCATGTGAGGAGGGAGCCCCCTCTGATCACTTTGTGCAGCCTGCATTAGGGCTGGCACCAGCTCTTGACTGAGCCACAAAAGGCTGTTCTGGAGATGCAAACTCCTGGGAGTAATTTGCTGAAAAAAGAGGCAAATAAAGCAAACCCTGCTCTACATGCCACAGCTATGTCATCCAGAATTGCTGCTCAGCCAAGCAGAAGGAAGGGAAATGACCCAATGCATCTTACAAAGCTGCTACAGTTCACAGGCCCAGTGTTTCTCCCTTACTGGGAATGCCACAGCACTGATGGGAATCCTGCTGTACAAGTCTGCTTGTTTTGCCCATCTGCATACCATTATAGTGACAAGACCACTTTAAATAAACTTACCAAAGCACTGGAGCTTAACAGGGTCATAGTATGTGCCTGTTTGCAGTAGCACTCATAACCTGGCTGTGTATTCAAACAGAAGCCATTTTTACAGATTTCTTGTCCAAAGAGTTGGCATTCATCAGCATCTGGGGAGAAAACATCAAAGGCAGTGTTACCATTGTTTTTATGATACCACGTAGACAAGCAAGATGGAAGAAACCCTATACACTTCTCTGTTCAAGCAAACTTCAGTTTAAACAGAAAATCCCAGGAGCACAGATACCCACAGAAAAGAAACCCTCAGACAACCTTTGTGGAAGAGGCTATGTAGCCAGAATGGAAAAGGAAAAACCGGTGGACCGTCACTTCCCCCTTGTCAGAATTAAGTCCTGTGGCACACAGAGGCTGGAATAATCTGCAGTTTCCCTTTCATTCCTTTGGTATCACATTGCTCTTAACTCCAAGCAAAACAGATGAACAATATGGCCTGTATTTTCCCATATAATTTGCTTTACTGAAGGCATTCCCACCATGGATCTAATTTCAGCACACCATCTGGTTACCAAACTAACTAAGCAGTTATGCTTATGGATGGACTCTGTGACTGCTCCTCTCTTTGAGAAGAGTTTGGTGACTCTGCTGTGCATGGTAGGAAATGTTCCTATTGTTTCTCAAAGCAAAACTTCAGTGCAGCCTCCCCCACATAGGACCAATTGTGGCTGTGGCTGAACACAGGGTAGCAATCACTACAGAACTGGTGGTGGCTGACAAAGAATCTACCACACTTTCAAATGAGGCTAAATGTTTTCAGGGAGGTTTCATGGAAAATATATGCCAGCTCATATACACCTTTTCACAGTTGTACACATTTTTTCCCAGTCTTGTATTTATGTATTTGTTACTGTTGGAATTCCATTAACTTCCTTTTTTCCAGCCTACTTTTCATTTGCTAGACCTACTTAGAGTAGTCTGTTAAAGCTAAGTTGGTAGTAAAAACGGCAATAAAAAGCACAACTTAAAGTAGGTCATTCTTCTCTCAATACCAATTGTTTTAATTCACTGTCTTCTATATATTTACTCCCCATTTATTCTGGGGCAACACAGATTTTATCCCAAAGCTGTGATTTCCAGCTGTACAGTAGTTTGAAAGGTAAATCATTCAAATGCTTCCTTATTTCCAGAAGAACTGAAAGATTGAGAAAAATCGGTTTATTTTTACAACCACTCTTCCAGCCACTAAGTGGCTACAAACATTAAATATTTTGACTGTTTAGCAGCAAGAATGATGCAAAGATTAATAAGAAATGTCATGTTCACATCTGTCTTTTTCCTGTGGAACATGGATTTGTCTAGAGAAAAATGGGAAAGCCTGGAAGCAAAGCAAAGGAAGGCTAGCAGGCTATTCACTTCTGACAGATAATTCCAATAAGAAAACAGGAATTGCTCCTACAAGCAGAAGCTTGTGAATGAAAGCAACAATAACATTTAGGTTAGTGCAACAGAGAAAGATCATGAAAGAGCACATTAGTAAAGGTTATTTATCTATTTAGAGTTTGTTCTTTGCGCCATTCCTAAGGTTTTACAACATAAATTTACTGAAAAGGGAAAAAGTCTTATTATGGTGGGATTTTTGGAAGATATTTCCAGATGAACTATTTCCACATTTCAGCATTTATAGCAGCTAGAGATATTATCAAACCTGAGGTAGCACAAAAACAAAACAACATAGATTTTATCTGAGATGCATTTGGATATGCTGCACACAGATCAAGTCCCAAACCCTCGTGAATATATACAGAAATCTTAGATGTGTAAAAATAAACAACACCCTTAAACAATCCCTGAACAAAACTCAGACACTTTAAGAAGAGCTCTGTGACAGTCTTAAAAATTATTAATATTGATGGCTACTTCTCAAACCTGAAAAGAAATTTTGCTGATCTCACTTTTTCTTCTTGGTGATGCCAGCTCCCTCCCACCCACATTCACCAACTTCTATTATTCTGATTTCTTTTCTACCACTGGACTACCACCAGTATTTATTCCATGATGTTCTGTAATGAAAATATTGTTGCTGAACTTCTCTGCAGTTTTTATATTCATTCTTGAACGTAAAAGAATTGCAGACCAAATGTTCAACAGAACTCTCTCCTCTCTTCCAACTCCCCATATATACATTTACAAATTTAAGCTGCCATTGTATTCCATATGTAAATGAGTATTTGTGGTTTGTGGTCACAGCATCTATTCTCACAGTATATAACAGTTAGTAGAAATTAAACCAGAATATTACAGATACTATGTGACTGACATTCTTAACAACCTGTAAAATGATGATTTTCAGTAATGTTTCATACAACAAACTGCTTTTATCACCTAATAAAATTTTATTTAGTGTGTTTACATTCCTGGCTCACATTTCTAGTCAATCAACTACCAGAACTTCTGAAATAATTAAACTTCATACAAGTCAGCACTGACCTTTGTAATTCTGAGCAAGAAGCCCGTAAGATGATTCTCCAGAGGGAATGAAACCTTTTCCTTCAGGGCACAAATCTGTAAATTCAGCTGGGAGAGAAAGAATACAAAATATTACGTTGTTAAGAAGAAGGTATTCAGAGTTACATGTATTTCAGGGTACTTTGAGGTATCTGCCTGGTTTGCATCTATCAGGCAATCATACACACTTTTAGTTTAATGGGGGATGTCAAAAGCCACAGCCTGGCTTTCCCCTGCTCTCAGTCTGCAGAGCCAGCTTTCACAAACCTCACTAGGGTGCCCACAGCATCACAGAGCTCCAGACAAACTCATTTCTCTCACTCTTTGGCAGGAGAACGTGGTCCTTACTAGGTTTCATGGTGCACTGCAGTTATAACAATACCAGTAGCCAAATTATCTTAATTAAAGCTAGCATGGGCCTCTCTGAGCTACGCTGCAAGCTGTAATGTAGGCATACTCCAACTGAGATACGAACCCCTGTCCACATTCTTCAGTCCTCATACAGGAAAAACACTAATTGAATGCAACAGGAGAACATGGTGTGCATTACAGAGAGAAATTATTTCAAGTGTCTTGGAGACTATACAGAATCAAACAAACCTATCCAAGCAGAGAGGCCCCTTTTTCATTATGCAGTTAATTTTAGTTTGACTGATTCTAAAGCATAGTTAAAACAGGAATTAAATGTGAGGATGCATTTCTGTGAAAAGTAATCTTTAGCACTGAATCTCAAAAAGGTTTTGCGTGTTCTCTCTTATGTGATTTTTTTTCCAGCTGGATTCTGAATTTCAGCCATCCCTGTTTGTTTCAAGTACTGTTTTCAAAATTTGTGACAAATATCACATGGCTCTGTTTGTCTAATTCAATATTTAGAGGTTAAACAATGGTCTGCAGAGAACATTATTAACTGAATTGTTCAGTAAGTTGCAAAATATAAAACTAATGCCATAATATATGTTGGTAAACTGTAGTGCTGTAGAAACAGCATTACAAAGAATAGATGCAGCCTCAGAAATGTTGTAATGGTTGCCTTTGTTTTCCAGCTTGTGGAAAAAATCTAACATGTTACCATAGCATCTGGAAAAAGCTTTTGTGAGAATCCATATTTGCTTATAATCAGTAGGAGTTAACATTGTTCAGCAACAGGCACTTTTTATCCCTAGGGCAACAGCAGAGAAGCCAATGGAATCACATCAGGTACAAATTATTCTTATCACCCTTTCCTCTGTGCAGGGTTCCTATAGATAAGTCAAGACTAAATACTACAGAATATGGGATTTAAGGGGAAGCCTTCTCTAAAGGCAAGGCACACTGTTAACATAAACACAATGCTTCAAAACTTGCAAAGGGACAGAAGGCCTCCTCTTACCAGTTCCAACGACAGGGCACGGGAAGATTTCACAGTTATCACCCCAACCAGCACCCAAGGTACAGCAGCATTCTTGTTTGGTTACATTGGATGTAAGCACATTGTCACAGAAATTAGCATCATTCAGATTGTAGTAGCACTCTTTCTTTCCATCTTCCTGTTGATCAGCCTCTATTGGCATTTCTAAGATAGAAAAGAAAACATAAACCACACAAGATGACACATGAAATCAGTCACTTTTCCAGGAGGTCAAAAGAGCAGAGAAGAAAATGGTTAAGTACAAATTTTGGTTTAACTTCTTGACATTAAAAAGAATGATGTAAGTCAGTGACTTTCCTTTGGCTTTGTCAGGCCTGTTCTCCAACACACCCATAAAACCCATAAAATCCATAAAAGGATTCCTCCAATTTGCACTTCTTTAATTTTCAAGCACTGCATGAAGTACCTGCTACTAATAGCCATGGCAAGCTTTTGAAATGATGCTCTTCACATACGAATCCAAAAGCTCTTCACAGAGTAAGCAAACATTGCAACTCCATCTTTTCAGATAAAGGAGCTAAGGCATGAACTGAAAAGACTCAATTTTCAAAAGAATGAGCATTTACATGCCCTTTTAATTTCACTGGGAAAAAAGCATGCTCCACATTTGAATACAATGCCCTTTATGATTTTTGCAAAAGTAACTTACTGGCTCGATGGTAAGCAGAGGAATATAATACAGATGTCAAGTTAACTAACTCTGTGTTTTACTTTAAAATAGGAATCCAGCCAAGAAAGCAGATTTATTGCCTTAAGCACTGAGTGGGTCCTCTCACAATATTTATATGGACTGGAGGCAAAATATTCTGTCCCACAGATCCAATAAATACCCTATTAGTATAATAGTCAAAGACCTTTTGAAAGCAAGGCACTCCTAAAGTACACCAAGAAGTGATTTTGAAAAGAAACACCTATTTAAAGCTTCTGTGTTTACAGAACTCTGTCTACCTTACATTTCACTTCACAAAAATCATCATCAGGGGCTCAGATGTGGGAACTACCACATAAAATTGTTATTCACACTTGATCGATACAAAAAAAAAACTTTTCACAGGCCATCAGTAAAGTAACCAAGTTCTAAAATTACGTATGCTCACATTTATTAATCAAACCCAAAACCTGATTCAGGAATTTGAGATAGATAAATCTTGAGGGACTAGTTCATTCCCTTTCTATCTAGGGAAATTCTTTATGCTTAGTACTTAACAAATGTTTAACTCACAGAAAACCTATTAAAATTATTGGATGTTGGCTGATTTTTCACTCTTTGAGATTTCATTAATTTCTACCCAGGCTCTTGCACAACAAGCCAAGCATGAGACATTTCTCAAGGAAACACAGCTACTGAGGCAGGAATCAGAACCTCTGTTCTATAGAGTGACGCATTTCAAGATGCTGCTGCAACAAAGGTTGGTTTCATGGTGCAGCAGGAAAACTGTAACAGAGTCGCCAGCAGAGACAGACACAGTAGGATGTGAGATGACTCACATCTGACCTTCACAGCTGGAGCACTGCAGTAAAGGGCTGTAAACTCTTGAGAAGGGATAGGCAAGGAAAAAGAGGCAGTGGGGTAGCCCTGTGTGCTAGGGAGTGCCTCACTGCTGATGCTGCTGCATGATGATGATGGTAGGGATGGGTGTTTATGGGTAAGAATCAAGGGAAAGGCCAACAAGGCAGGTGTCCTGGTGGGAGTCTGTTGTAGACGAGCCAGCCAGACTGGAGAGGCAGAAGAAATATTCTATAAGCAGCTGGGATAAGTCTGGTGATCCCTAGTCCTTATTTTTGTGGCAGACTTCAGCACACCAGATGTCTACTAGAAATACAACACAGCAGGGAGGATGCAGTCTAGGAGATTGCTGGAGTGCATGGAAGAGAACTTCCTGACATATCTGGTGAGGAAGGCAACCAGGAAGGTGCCCCCCACTGTCGCATTGTTCTTTTACTGTTCATTCTACCCTTCTGATTGTTTACATATTTGGGAGTCAGTTTCTCAGGATTTTCTATAAACAATATTATTGTTGACATTCCTTCCAGTAGGAGGGACAATTGATAGACATTTTCTAAGACCAATGGAATTGAAGAGGTTGAACCTCTATCTTCCAATGTGGTCCCTTTCTGTGAAAGGTATATAAGGTTAAGTCAAAAAATAAACTCTCTCTTTCTTTCTCCTCTCGCTCCGACTTTGTCATCTCTGTTGTGTCTCTCCATGATGTCACAGCATCACCACACTTGCTGTCTGTGAACAGAGGACACAAAGAGGGTGATGTGATGGTCAAAGGCTGCCCTGGGAAAAGCAATCAGGAAATGATAGTGATTGTGATTCTTCAGAAGTAAAGGAGAGGTGCCAGCAGATCTGCCACCTTGGTCTTCCAGAGGGCAGACTTTCACCTCTTCAGGAGACTGGTTGAGAGACTCCCTAAGGCAGCAGTCCTGAAGGGCAAGAGAGTCCAGGAGGGCTGGATGTACTTTAGGAAGAAAATCTTAAAAGTGCAGGAGCAGGCCATCCCTATGTGCTGAAAGATGGGACAGGAGGGATGACCAGCCTGCCTGAAAGACAGCTTTGGCTGGAACTTGAGAAAGAGAGTGAATCACCTTTAAAACAAAAGGCAAACAACTCTGGAGTTGGTTTTAAGATTAATTTTAAGATTTAAAACTTAAAAAGTGTTTGTGAGGTGGGAGCTTGAAGATTGTGATGTCCAACAAATGCTGAAGGAATTAAAGGAACTCCAGCTCTTGCCACTTCAATCCTATTATTGCTGCCCACCCACATTCCCCAAAGCAGAGGGAGCAAGGGAACTTTACTGGGCATGCAAATACTAGATCCACTTGGAGAAAAGCAGATTTAAAAATGTCAGCATGGATTGCCTATTATTGCACTTCAATAGTATGAGCATATGTAATAGTTCTTTTGGTTTCTAATTAGACACAGACAATTGGATTTATTTCTGTTTTCCTCAGAAAAGCGACTTCAGTTTTGGAGGATGAGGGGCTGGCAGACACCTCCATTCAAATTTAGTATAAAGTTGCCACCTACAAGGCTTTGCAGTTTTGCCAATATAACTAAATTGTACATTAAAGGATACACCCAGCTGGCTGCTTATTTCAGCTTTGCTAATTGAGCCTGTGGTCAACCCTCATCTGATAATTACAATTTTCCATAATGTGTTGAATTTCATCAGTTGAAGTGGTTTTGTGGTATCAGTTGCTATTCAATAGGAACTATATTAAGACTATCATGTCTCAGAAGTGCAGCTGAATTAAATCTGCCATTCCAAGGTGAGAGCGCAGTATTTCAGTCACCAATTTATACATTTTCCTTGGCCATTTGCCATCTGTCTAACTGAATCAAAGCCCAATCTTCATCAGAAGAGAAAGCATGACTGTTTTCATGCTATCAGAGAAAGAACACCAGAAGCCACCCTGGGAGGAAGGGAAGATAGTCTCATCATGTCCTTGTTTATTCCCATTTTACATAGGATGTGCTGGTTTCTCCTCCCATTATCTGTTCAGCAGCTTAAATTGTTTACACAGCTGTAAGTGAGGGTTAGTCAAGAAGGCGTCGTGAATGTTTGGAAAGCAAATGGGACACAAACATTTTTTTTAAACCAAGACCAGTCTATGTCTACAAGCTTATAATTTCTGTTATATATTATTAACCATTTAGTAAACAGGCTGTTTTTGAAAGTGATTTCACTAGGTATGTTGACAAAATATGACAGAAAATGAACACTTATTTTTTGTATCATTTTTGTTTCAAATTAGAAAATGTAAAGGTCCCTTTCTGTGGCACTGCTTCCCAGCAGCTCATTCCCAGTCTCTCTGTACATCCAGGCTTGTATGGAGGTACAGGTGTCTTCCCAGGTACGGAATCCAACCCTTTCCCTGTTGAAGTTCATACAGCTGGGGATTGCCCAGCCCTCTGGTTTGTCCATGTCTCTCTGCAGGGCCTCCCTGCCCTCCAGGGACTCAACAGCTCCTCCCAGGTTTGTATCCTCTGTGAACTTGCTCCATATCCCTTCCAGTCCCGTGTCCAAGTCACTTCTGAAGATGCTGAGGAGCACAGGGCTGATGATGGAGCCCTGCGGAGCCCCAGCAGTGACAGTCCCCATTCTGCTGTCACCCATTCCCTGGAACCCTTGGTGCCTGACCCGTGAGCCAGCTGCTCACCCATCCCATGATGTGTTTATCCAGCTCTGTGCTGGACATTTTGTCCAGAAGGATCCTGTGAGAGACAATATACATAGCTTTACAGAAATTCAAAAATATTACATCAGCTGGTTTCCCTTGATCAGCTAGGTGGGGTACTTTGTCATATAAGGAAATCAGGTTTGATAACCAGGACTTCTCCCTAATGAAGACATGCTGGCTGTGACCAATGACCATACTGTTTTTCAGGTGTTTTTCAATAACTCCCAGAATAATCTTCTCCATAAATTTACCAGATATTGAAGTGAGACTGACAGACTTGTAGTTGGCAGGGTCCTCCTTTTTTGAAAATTTCTGAAAATCAGGACAGTGTTTGCCATCTTCCAGTCAGCTGGTACCTCTCCAGATTCCAAAGACTGCTCAAAAAGGATTTAGAGAGACCTCACAATGACATGAGAGGCTCTTTGAGCATTCTTGGTTTAAACCCATTAGGTCGAAGAGACTTAGAGGGATGCATTTCTCTCTTAGGTACAAAGATGTATAGAACATGAGATTTTCACTCCTAAAGAATAAAGTTCTTTCCTCCTTTATCTTTTTCTTATTTCTGAAACATTTCCAACACTTGATGAATGGCAGGGCAGAGAAGAGGGAAATGAGACAATCAAGCTTTGTACCATTTTTTCACTTTTTTGGGTTTTTTGACTGGAAAGTGACAATAGGGGCTTAAGTTCCTGATACAGATACCGGGAGGATTGTTTCAAGACACAGCTAACAACAGACAAATTTCCAGATAGTTGAATCTAAATAAAAAGGAGTCTTGAGTCCTAAGGGCAAGTAAAGAAAAGCGTGAACACACAGCACTCCACAAATCTAACAGCCTTTAACCCATGGAAGAAAAGGCCCAAATTAAAATAACATGTGAACAAATGTCACCTATTTGCACTTCATACAAGGTGGACAAACACTTCTTTGTGCACAAAAATACAGAATGAGAAATAAGCAAGAGCTGGGTGAACCACGTTGAACTATAGATATCTGCAACATGATAGCACAGATTAAGTTCTTCCTTTCTGCCTTTTAAGTTCTGCCTTTGAAAGCATGGTGCAAACGACTGCTGACAGATGATGTCCAGAAGCACCACGGGAGCTCTAGAAGCAGAACAGCCTAACTCGAGTATGTGGCTGGTCAAAGCTGGAGAGGATGTGTGGCTATTCCAGCATTCTTTACAGCGGGAGTAGTTTATAAGAACTAACAACAGTCTTTTCTCCTTTTACTTTGGAAGAAAAGAGGATAGCAAGATGTCTGTTCCAAATACTGCCATTTTGCCTTATCTTGTCCAAGACCATAGGATGTAAAGTGCTTCTCACTAGGTCCTTGTGCTCTCCTATAAGAGATCTCAATGAGCTTATCAGAGAAGAGACAAAGGCCAAGTATGTGTTTTGTTAGGGGCTGATGAAGCCTGGAGGGGAAGGAAGAATGGTTACTTTCCAGACTGATCACAGCAAAGCTGTGCTCACTGCTGACAGCATAGTGGAGTCAGTACTGAGAGCAGAGTATCCACGTGCTGACAGAAGTACTCTGTCCTTCATCCCCTTCCCCCCCGCAGTAGAGTTAGGGTATGTCCTCAAATGTCCCTTGGACACGAGTTCTTTATACATGACTCAGGTCCTTTGCTGATTTTTTAGTTCTGGTTTTGTTTCATCAGCTAGCTGAACTCTGTGGAGTACAGAACTCTCTGGACTACCTCCTCACAGGCCCAAAATGTTTGTCAATCAGCTGTTAATGATGTTTCACAGGCAACTTCTTGAGTGCTGCTGAGTGCTACATTCAGTGATCTAAATATTTGTGACAATTAGGTCATGGATATTTCAACCCTCTTTACAAGTCTGAAAGATCACGAGTGATAGGAGAAAATACCCATAGCCTGAAAGCTGTAAAGTCAGCATCCCGGAAAAAAAGCCAATTCCTGTATGGCTTTCCAGAAGCCAGATCAGCCTACAGTGTAAGAAAACAAGGAAAAAAATACCAAGATTTGCATTCTGGAGGGAAAAAACGCTGTGCAAATAAATCCTGTCATTTCTTGTACTCTGTTCATCCTTACTGTGAGTTTGTTCCTTTCTCCAAACTGGGTCAGTGTAGAAATGTGAAGGCAGCTTTAAGAACACTAAACTAATTTTCAATTAGTGTATTTCCAGTAGACAACGACAAAGTTTTAAATTTTTCTGGTGTAATTAAAGCGACACCAATACTTCAACCAGCTCTGCCTTTCCCATGGCTCTGTGTGGAGCTGAAATCCTACCAAGCATGCAAAAATGCCCTGGTGTTTTACCTGGTGAGGCACGGAAGCGACACTGCCCGGTCATTGGATCATACTCCTGGTTTTCATCAGAGCACAGACACAGGAAAGAGCCATCAACATTTTCACAGAGGGCTTCACCACATACTCCACTCAACATTTCACATTCATTCACATCTGGGGAAAAAATCCAAAACATAGATCAGCTGAGACCCACTACTGACTTGTTCTTTTATCTGCTGTATCTGTGCCAGATCACAGATGTGATCTCTGGGGAAGGATTAAAAACTCACTAATACCTAAGTGGATTCATAAACGAGTAGTAAGCCCTTTGAAATAAACACCCCTGAAAGTCACAGTACAGTTTATAGACTATTAGTGCTGATTAGGTGCTGACTATAGACCAGAACACAGGTTTTTTTTGTGTTTCTCATTGTTAAATACTTGCTTTTCTGTGTATTCTTTTATTGGGATTTAAGACTCGGAATAATTTAATTTGTTTTCTTAACTTTATTATCAAACTTTCCCTTAAACTCAAAGAGCAAAATGAACAGGTTTTTGTGTGGTTCAGACGCACCACAAAAAAAGAGAATTCACTCTCCTCCCCAAAATAACATTTTTCTTGTAAACCACGAAGGAGTGAATTCCTCATCCCCACTGCCACCAAACTGCTATGCATGGGTTCACAGGCTACTCTGGGACCCAGAAAAGTTATGCCCAGGTCATCCAGGGACCTCTGCTGAACACCACAAAATTCTCAAAAAAATTCCACATATTCTTAACTTGGATTCCATACACCTGCTAAATAATCTACCCTGAAATACTTTTTTGACTCATAGAAGAATTGTCTGTTATTTAAAAAAAATTACCAAACACTAACACTAACTTTTTCCTTAAATTGTTTTGGTTGATAACTGGCTTCAAAATTTATTAGAGTATTTTATACTATATAGTGTTATACAAGAAAAAAACCCCAACAAATGCATTATTTTCTGGTTCAGAATTACTTCAGTTGGAACTCAAAATTAAATTTAGTTTCATACCATCCTTTCTTTTCCCCTTTTATTTTTTACTTCCTTTGCTTCATTTGCTTTCATCCATGAAAAGTCACTGTATGACAAAATATACCTTGGTATGCAGCAAAGTAAGTGTCAAATGGCATAAAGAATTTTGTAACAAAACTATTTAATATATTAGAAAATGCATACAAACACCCTCTAAAACTTCTAATTCTTCCTCTCTGTTTGGTATTACATTTAGGTCTCTGTTACTGGTAAATGTGTTTCATCCTGAGTCTGGCTTGAAGAAACTGCTTCATGAATACTTTTCCTTGATCTGGTATTAATTTTATATTACAAACTTGTGCTGCCTCAAATGGTTCTCCAGCCATCACTATTAACAACAGGTCTGGAAATCTATTAGCCACAAAAGAAATGTGCAGTATTTACACATCTACAAAAATCCCACATCATTTCATGGCGATAGATGTCTTTCCTGGAGCTGGAAGCTAATATTAAAATCTGTTTAAACACCATATGCCTAGGGAGGTGCCATCTAATTCAGCCTGGCTTTGTCACATTCCAGATGTTATTTCCTGCAGGGGGTAGAGCAGGGTCCTGGTTACTCACCTAGGAGACTAAACAGATGTAGCACTTGAATAGGCTAAAATATTAAAATCATGCTATTATGGTGAATTATGTTAAGTGAATGGTCCTGACATGCAGAAACAGGGAGGTTTCTGGGGTTTTTTAAAAGAAATTAAATAAGTGGCTCAGCTTATTTGCTGTTGGCTTCTGTTTGTCCTAATAACAGGTTTTCATTAAAGAGATAACAGCATAAAGTTTCTCTCTGGCACAAAGTTCAGCGAGCAAAGAAGAGCTCAACCCTATTTTACCAGTGAGTGGCACAACTTCAATAAAAAAACGACAGAAAGCAGAAACGCGAGATGCATTTTGTTGGCAGGCTGCTTTTGCTCCCTTGAGCAGCTGTGGACTCACCTGTACAGCCCTGCCCATCCTGTGTGTCCTGGTACCCTTGGTAACAGAGGCAGCGGTAGGAGCCGTCCATGTTCTCACAGAACCCGTGGCTGCCGCACACCGTGCCGTTCGTACACTCATCCACATCTGCAAGGAAGAACTCTGGCATCAGACAGGCTGTGTCTGCCAAAGGCACACAGGCACCAAGAGTGCAGAAAACTCACAGATGGGCCATTTTGCCAACAGATGCAGCTATGCCTCAACACGTTGGAAAGGAACACAAGGACAAGACACAAAAATTAATGGCAGCACACGAACAATTTAAGAAATTGTTTCAGTGTTAGCTTTGCAGTAAGTATGTCAGCAATGGTCGACCGCCTCCACCCATCTGTTTCACCAAACTTGCTAACCACAGCTTGATGTTACACACCACAGACTAAGGCATAGTTTAATTTTAATAAATAAATAATTTCTCTGACTGACTTATAGATTCTACCAGTGTAGTATTGTACTGTCAACAACATGAGTGAAACTGAACTCACCGTGCCTACAAAAAGAGTTCAAGGGTATAGCTACAACCCCTGTGCAGAAGGGTGGCACAGATCTCATTCTGGCTTTCAGCACAGATCACAGTTTCATAGTGTAAGTGGTAAATATCTGTGGACTGAGCCTGGTCTTAAGTCCTGAAAATCCACACATACAAGCCATCTTACTCAGGTACACAAAGTAATTCCAATGCCGGAATGTTTCTGTACTGGCCTTTTCATTTGTAGTTCCAGTTTTGGTTTGCTGGCCTTACAAGTAAGTCACTTGCATGTGTAAGTTTGTTCTTTGACTCAGTTGCCCATCAAATTATAATGAAGCAAATCTGCTTGTGGCAGACTGTGGTTTATTTTTGTAAGTATATTGCAAGTGCTAGGAATGCATTATTTTTATCTCCACTCAAGACCTAAACCCAAAGCACTACGGCCATATGTGGTTAATAGAGATGTCATGAGGGGCTTTTCAGGAGGAAGAACATTAGCTGAGACTCTGAACCTGCCAGGATACCAGGATTAGTACCTTCTGCCTTCTATATTCCTCTGCAGTCTGAAGAGAAATTATTGCTGCATTTCTTTCCTAAAAAACATTATGCTGTTAAGTAAGGCTGCTGTCTGCTTTCCTTCTGAACATTTCCTCAAGGGATAATTGCATTTTAAATGGGGAATAAAGCGATTTATCTGAGTGCCTGTTACTATCGTTAATTCTGCACATTTTGGTAGCCCTTCATGTGATGGAGCCGACCATCATTCTACCTCCAGCGAAGGTCTTTGGCACTCCCTGAACTAAAGAACTGCTGGCACTGAATCTTGCAGTGCCACAGAGAGAAGGCTTCTCCAAACAGGTGAGCAGCACCTGGTGTTCTGCTGTAAGGACAGAGTAGGGCTCAAAGGTAGTCCTGCCTACTCCTCCAGCTCTTCACAGCTGTGTCAAACAAAAACCTAGAAAAGTCAGCAAAGATGCACTGCATTCCTATCCTGACAGTACTCACCAAGCAAGGACATTTTTTACTTTTAAATTGTGTTTTATGCTCAGCTGAAAGGGAACTCTTGCTCTTTGAACCATGCGGTCACAGCCCTCCAAGCTATCAAAATTTGAGCAGCATGTCATTACCATCCACACCTGTTACTTCTTGTGCTGCCCTCTTGCAACCCGAGTGCTCAAATTCATCCACACAGGCTTTGCCCTGGGCGTGGTGTTTTGGGGATCTTGAAAACCAGCTTTTCCTGTGTGCTGTGGTGGGGTTTGAACAAGTTTGGAACTGCTTGTAGACTTTTAAGGCCAGAAGAGTCTATCCAGAACCTCTTACAAAGGTTAAAAAGCCTGTCTTTGGCAATTTCTGTACTGTGAAATTTTAACATTTTTCTCAGAAAGACATGTAATTTCACATTAGGATGTTTAAGTGTTGAAAAACTCTCTTTTCCTACTGAACTGATGCACTGGTTAACAAACTTAAGCCTACATACAAAATGCAGGCAAAAACTGTATGTACTAAATACCCCAAAATATAGCATATACATATATGAGTAGAATTGATGGTTATAAAAAAAGTACTTGCAGATGGAACTGGCAGAAAATTTTATTTGGTTTGTAAGTTTTGTAGTAAAGATTTTAATGGCCTTTACATCTTGATTTATTAAACAAAGGAAAAATATTTGAGGAATTTATTTTAGAAAGGGCTATTGTATTTGGCAAAGAATGCAAGAGCCAGTGTGCTTATTCTCAAGGAATTGAATACAAAAATTTGGATGGTTTCTGGATATTGAACTTATTGAAACCTACCACAAACACTTCCTAGTAGAATTAATTCAGCAACATGATTAAGCAACTTCTGTGTTAAAGGCTGTCAGAGGTGAAAGGTCAAGCACTACCTTTTATACCTTTTCTTTTTCAAGTCCCCAGAGTGACAGAACTCTAAAAAGATGTATATGGAGTTATTGGGAGTAAGACAATTAAAAAATTTTACAGTTGTGTTTTTCTGGTCTCTTCTTCTTGCTGCTGTGCACTGTTCCATTACAACATATGTGATATTCATAGTCTTATGTGATCAGCAGAGTTTCACATATCTAGTAAAAAATCTAAATACTCCGTCTCTTAATCGGAAAGATCTGTTTAAAAAAGGAATTCAAAATGAGTAAACAATGGTGGCTTGACAGCCCAGAATTTCAGAAAACAGACAATAACACAGTGTGTTTTCAGTCAACAACTATGGGTAAATAACAAAAAGCTCCTGAGTCATGGGACAGTTACTGTTAAAAACCTATGCAGAAGAAACTACAACTGGAGTTTTAGAATTACCCAAATTACAGAACTCCTCTTTCTCAAAACATAAATGTTAAAGGAAACAGGGGAATGGTTCATGCAGCTGGTTCTTCACAGGGAAAACAAAGTAATTGACTAAAAAGCCTCAGAAACAAAACTTGTGATTGTAGCAAGTGTCCTAATTCAGTATATAACACAGCCACAGAAGACAGGTTTTTTCCTAAAAAGCACAGCCTGAACATCTTTCAGTGGGAGGGATATTACAGAGAAGGTCCAAGCACCAAATATTTTTCCTTGTCTAGACAGTTCACTCAAAGGACTCTTTTTTATGGCCGGAAAGGACATTTGTTTCTTTAGTCACCCCATAAAGAGCGAGGCTTGTAATCAGCAATTCTCTTGCTACATGGAAACAAAGTCAGGGGAAAAAACTAAATATGAAACTATTATATCCTATGTCTATAGAGTGACTAAAGCAGTTCTCTGTAATTACAACCTATTTTAGAATCCATGAATCAGTGCTGCCTGCTTTAATCAAAAGGCAAGATGTGTGCACTCATGCACACTTTTGTGCAGTTCAACACTGTTCCTGTTTTCTGACAACGTGAACAAGCTGAAGGCAA
This sequence comes from Sitta carolinensis, assembly GCA_032173965.1. Lineage (NCBI taxonomy): Eukaryota > Metazoa > Chordata > Aves > Passeriformes > Sittidae > Sitta > Sitta carolinensis. The sequence goes on along the minus strand of JAVUNC010000025.1, from coordinate 12,629,655 downwards.
CCTCAACCACGATACTTAAATCTCACTGAAATCTACTTACATAGCAATGTGTCTGGAAGAACTGGTTCCTAAGACAGGTCTGTAAAGTGATTAGAGAAGCAGAGCTCTGATTCTGAAACTTCCAGGGATACCCATAACATGCATACATAAAAAGGAAGAAGCAGAGGTTGGAGAGCTCTGGTGGGATGTGTAAGATTTTTTTGGACTGCCTGTTGCAGCAGTGAGAAGCCAATGAGTGACATATGGGATGGGACATGGAGACAGAAGTGGTGCTTGAGGCAGGGTATTGACTTAAGCATCAGAGAACCTCTAACTCGAGGTTTTGCCAACACATTTGACTAGCAGCCAGCTGGGTAAAACACTGTCTTTACATGAACCCCAGAGAGCTCAACAAGGAACTAAAGAGCACTCTGAGAGCCTCCAGTTCAGAGAGCCTGGGGCCAGGCTGCAGTGGAATGTCACTGCTGCAACAAAAGTTTGTCTACACCTTGGAAGAAGACACAATCTCCACAGCTGTTCAGTTTACTTTGGCCAATGGCCACAAAAACTCCATACCAGAACTAAACCACATGAGGTTCTTAAATGTTTTATGCTGTTGTTGTTTCAAACTTCAAAAAAACCAAGTCAAACTCATACAAAAAAAGTCTGGAGATATGGAAAATCTGCTCCCCAGGTACAGAGAGGTGTGTCAATCCAGGAAAATTTTCTCAGGTTCTTCCTCTGATGGTATAAACAGTTATTCTCACTCACTTAGCTGGAATTAAATTCACAGAGGCATAGTGTAAAGAACAGTAGCTCCTGCAGCTGGAAGCCACATGCTTTCTCAGTACCTGGAATGTCACAAATTCCTTTTGTTTCATTTTGCCTTTTAGCATGAAGCTGACACCACTACAAATATTGACACTGATGCCATCAGTGCTCCCTTAAAATGAATTTTTTCAAAACTCCAGAATTGTTTTTATTAAAATGACACCATGGAGAAACTAATTGTGGTGGAAAAGGAGTGCTGCTGCCTCAGAGACTAGAAGTACCCTTGCTTTGCCAAGTTATTAAAATACCTTTCCAAGTGCTGAATATAAAGTCTGATCTGTATTCCATACACAACACCAATTACTTGTGAAGCATGCTCAACTGGTTTTGTACTTGTTTTATTTTTCATTAAAAAGTTCCAAAACTAGTCACAATCCTGGAAATAAGATCTTGTGACTTCATCTTTTTCTATTTAGTAAGAGTTTGGCTTTTTTGTTCTAATGGAGATTAACTTTGCATTACTTCATATCTACGATAGCAACCTTTCCCTGGAAACGGTGTTATTTTATTAAATGTCAGAGATGCAGAGGAGCTCATTGTTTCTGGTACATCTCCTAACAGTAGATGCCAATGACTTTGGATTTTTTTTTTAAAGTTGTGCTCCTTTCAGTTGTGCTTTTTTTAATTTCTGGGAGTTTGATTTCACAAGGTTAATAAGCGTTCATTTAGTTTAATTTTGAAATAGTGTTTGGCCCCTACAAAGAGAAGGCTGTATTCTCTAGCAACTTTTTTTTTTTCCCTCTTTTATAGTTATGCTCAACAGTGAGGCAAAACACCTGCTACTACTTTTCTTGCAGAGCAATTGAAGATATGTGGCCATATCCTTCCTGAACACTGGGTGAAATGTATACATGCTGATGAAAGAGTGCATGAACATGCTTTGGAATTATCCCCATTATTTCATCATAAAATACAGCCTCCTCCATGGATCAGTGGAGTTACTCAGATTTGCTCTCTCTAGCCTACTTGACCAGGCCTTTATCATGGCAGTAAGAGAATTTCTTTCAACTTATGCCATGATTACAAAATGAACTGAATGTTTAGAGAGAAAAAAGCACTAAAAAACACTTGAGAATTTTTTATAATTATCAATAATAATTAAAACACAAATGGTGTGTTTGATGTTATGCTATATCTAAATATACAGCACTTATTCCCTGACATTGAGTGTTACAGCGCTCCTGCCAGCACTGTATTTCATTTCATGAGAGATCACATTACTAAATACAGAGCAGGTTATAAGCCAGCTTCAGTAATAAAGCTGTAATGCTCATTTCTCTCCGGTATAAGCAGGGAGATGCAAAAGTCAGACATAAGTTTCAGGTGCCTCATCCACCAAAGGACAAAATATGTTTTTAGTATCCCTAAGTGAACTATGAGAAGAAAGCCTGTGAAAGCCAATCACATATGGATTTACTGGCCTATAATTTCAGAGACAGAACAGTTGATTACTTCTTGGGTGCTTGAGATCCACCACCCATTGGTTCTAAAACTAAGCTATCAAATGCTCAGTGCTTCTCCTTGGCATGCATCCTGCTGAAATACTACCATACAATTTTTTCCCCTTCTGAACTTTTCCCACAAATCTTATTGTCTTGAACACTCCTCTCAACCATAAGAATAGCCATTCTTAATCTAGTTAGGGAAGTGTTTATTTTCTATCAGAATCACTGACTTCACAAAGCCACGTACCTTCTTGGTATCACTGAGCACAAGTGTCCTGTTTTAAACTCAATGCAGGAGAGCAGCATCACTTGCAAATGTGTGTATATCATTACCAACAGGATATATTCACATGATAAAGCAATGTAAAAACCCTAGTCAGCCTAAATTCCAGGCTCCTGGTTATGTTTCTACAAAGATCTAATGACTGTTATTTACTCCATTTCTGCCATTTCAAAATGCCTGAAGTCTATAATAGAACTACTGGATTTCACTACAACTTCTCACTGAAGTTACTGATCTGTTGCTTATTCTGTATAGTTTAAATTAAAGTTTGGACAAGCAAGGTTCTGTTGTCTTCCACACCGCAATGAGAACATTCAGGTAGCTTAGGCTTGTTGATAATGCACTTAAGCTTCAAATTAGATAATCCTAAATATTCATGTGTGTTTTCCCCACAGAAACTTACCAGAAGCCTGAGTTCCAAACACATTTTTCACATCCTCTATTCATGAGAAAAAGAACAAAGGGCCCTTAAGTGGCAGATGTCGAGTTAGTAGTGGCTGACTGACTAGTTTTCTCACCTCCTAATAACAGAAAATCAATGGGAATGGATTATTAGAACTTGTCTCACCTTCGCATGTTCGGCCATCTGCAGACACGGAAAAGCCACGCTCACAGATGCACTGGTAGGAGCCATCCGTGTTTAGACACTCTCCATGTGGTGAACAGAGGTCAGATCTCTCACATTCATTGATATCTGAAAGCACAGAAACATTAAGAGCTTTGCAAATCATCAAAGCCTTAATATTAAGCCTATATTTAATTAATCTTCAAAGCAGCTTCTATCTCCGCTGGCTATGTAAATAGTTGTGTGAAATGCTCATCTTCCAGAGTAACCAAATCTCCTGGGATAATTCTTAAACTCTGCACAGATGTCATTATGTTCTGCTTATATTAATGATCCAGGTATTTTTTACACCTACTTCATACCTTGACATCCCCTATTCGCTATCTGCTGGAAACCATCTGGACAAGTGCATTTGTAAGACCCTTCAGTATTTATGCAGCTTCCTCTTAGGCAAACATTGCTGTCTTGAAGGCATTCATCAACATCTGAAATAAAAAGGCAACCGAATTATTAGATGATGTCAAAACTGATGAAACTTTTAATAGTTTCAACATAACTTGAAGCAACTGTGTGCATACAGGGAAATCAAGTTTACTACGCTTTAGGTTTCTTTGTTATTTTCCTTTCATCATGTCACGAAACTTCTCATATTTCTAAAGGGCTTTGAAATTTGAGTTTGTATGTGATTCATTCCTAGTAAACATGACTCATGTGTCATCTACATCTCTCACAAAAGCACATCATGACAGTAATGCAGTTAAAAAGAAATCCAAGCACATGCACATTTAGAAGACAGACAAAAAACACCTACTAATGCAAATTTCAAATAGTCATCTTTGGACATGTTTAAACTACCACACAGAAATCCCCGAGCTGAAAGGACCTCTCAGGCATCCCCCATGGAGCAGGGAGCCCAAGCACAGCTCGTGTGTCACAGCAGACAGGGGGTGCCTGGGCAGGCTGCTCCCACTGCAGCCACGAGGCTCCCAGGACAGGGAGCACACTGTGTGCACTGCTGTGGGACGGGTGGCTTTCCATGCAGTTCCTGAGAAGCAATACAGCCACTTCACAGACTTTTAGCAGCTGGGTCGTGAAGCTGAATGGCTGCTCTTGCACAGTGCTGCACCCCAGCCAAAATCCAGCTCCAGAGTCCAGGCACACAGGATCTTGTTTCCCAGCTGTCACGTTCAGGATCAAGCCTCAGGCTCTGTACCTCTGCCCTAGTGTCTCCATACCCAGGGGATAAACGGCTGACACACAACAGGGAAAGTTTCAGGATACAAACTAGACACAAGGTAATCAAATATTTAAAGAACAGGACACTGGCATTGTCTCCACCTGAAGTCTTTTTTTTTTACCATTGTCTTTCAAAGGGCTTAAAGGCAGCCTGGCGGAGGAAACGAGTACAGCTACTGTGGGTACAGGATGAAGTCAGCAAGTGCTGACATTCCAGTGATATTATACAGTTTTAGTTAAAGATCACAAAGCATTTGGTGCCTGTGCCTCTAAGTTTTAAAGGCAAACAGAAAGTGAGAGAGTTGACAAAAAAACCCTGTCTCATAAGTAACTTCCTTCAGCCTCCACAGAGCCCTACCTAATAATATACCCAGTCTATTGCTTTGATAACGTAGTTAGCTTCCTTTCAAAAACAGAAATCAAAGACTTTTCCTGGTACCTTTGATTATTCTGATTTCTTAAGTATGGATTTTAGTTCATTAGAATGGTAACTTTTTCCTGTGCTGCAGGAATGAATAATAATTGTAATTAGAAGGAGAACATTACCTCATTTCTACATTTATCTTTGGAAAGCCCACACTATAACATTCTCCTTGGGATTTAATCTATTTAATAAAAGTATGAAATAGGGATAGCTTTCTTACACAAATGAATGTTACTGAAGATAAAATTACACTTAACTTTGACAAAGTTATGACCTTTAGATAACCACATGTTTTATAACCATCTTCAACTGCGAAATAAATTGCGGCTTATTTAAAAAGCAATTAATTTTGACTAGGACCATGAGAAAAATTAATGATTCCCTTGCGCTAAGTTAATGCCAAATCTCACAACAAGAAGGTGTCTTCTGCCAAATTCAGTCAAAATGCATTATTTTCCATATAGGATTCAAATCTCCCTTTCTCTGATGCAACTCTTAATAGACTCTATGAGTGCTGCATGAGAATCTCCAGAAAAATCAGAGGCAGTAACTCATGCTTGAGACATTCAATGCTTTTTACCACCCTTTACACATACATGTCTTGAACATTTTGGCTAGCAAAATCTCTGAAAGCTCTAGAACACTGGAGACTTCAGACTTTTTTCCAGTAACCCAGGTTCTTTGAGATGTACAGTCTGTATGTAAGTCTTGCTGGTGCATAATCCCACTCACTGTGGGTTAAGACAAGGCCCCACAGGTGCCCTCACACTTTGTGTTCCTCTTATTCAGGGCAACAATGAGCAGAAAGTCTCCATGTCACCTCATCTTGAGAACAAGAAGCTGAGGGACAGACTGAGGCAGAAGATAAACATGCATGTGGGTGTGCATCTTGAAGACATACTGCATGTGTACTTGTATACATCGATGTATACAAGTTATTTGCAAATAACAATTATTCTTAAAGAAGTAAAATACCACACAAGGGCTTCCAGACAAAAACTTCAGCTAGGGAGTTGCAAAATGCACAGCTGAAAATGAGCACAGCATAATTCTGCCAACTTCTGCAATACCCCACGAAGTTTACACAAGTTATAATGATCAAACCAGCAAACTGCTTCTTGCATGCAGTATCTTTAAGAAAACAAATGCACCAGAAGAAAACCTAATTAAACAAACACATTTCTTGCAAGTGGTTTGCTAATCACATTTGTTTTACAGCATCATACATTTTTTGGGTATTCTCTGATGTGACAAATGTCCATACCTGGTGCTTTGAGAAACTGGGCAATATTTGAACCACTTTATTCTTTCCAGACAATTGTGCGGTGCTATACTCACAGTTTTTGTCATCTTTTTCCTGCTTTCTCTGTGAAGTGTTAGAAAACACTCAGGTAAATAGGCTAATCCAAAAATCAGAGGCCATTATGTGGAAAAACACTGGATGCCTTCTTAAGGTGATTTTCTCTTTAGTTTCCAAGGTGTGAAAAGCAGTTTATAATATCCAGTACTTCAGAAAATTTTGAAGGGCTATAAATGAAAGCACAGAAGAAGTTCTTCCACTTCAAGAGATTAATTAGTTTATGCAGGACTTGCAATATTTACAGAGGTCTTTAGCAAACAAACTGTGGCTACAGAAAAACCACTCTGTCACTGGGTGGAGAAGCAGTAAATTTGTCTCATTTTTAAAATGAGACAAAGATCCTGAAGTAAAGGAATGGTTTTACCCTTTCCTCCTGTTTGATTCAATCCCTCTTCTTTTGCCTTGAAAGTGTCTGAAACTATTTTGTCTTGAAAATGGCCTTTGAGCAGGATCAAGAAAGAGTTGAGGATAAAGCCTGGACCTATCCTGACAGGCCAGGTGATGGAGAGCTGCAACAGCTACCATGACTTCTTGGGCTGTATGAAAGGCACCAAAGCAGTCTGAAGAGAAGTTGGAAATATCATCTGAAGTTTACTCAGAACAAGTTAGATGAGTAGCTGTCACAAATGATACCATATTAACTTTTCTGTCTTTGGGAGGCAGGAAGGACCTGTGATCCATTACAACAGATTTTTCTTTGATTCTTGACAGAGTATCTCTACATCTGCTGCAATTCATGAAGATCTTGAAGCCAGATGAGAGCAAATTCCTTTGATGCAAATTTTTAGTGTGTTGCATCATCGGCCCACATTTCTTGAAGCTGATGCAAGGGATGCTGGTACTCAACATGAATGATGAGAAGATTGCTTTAAGTTCTTCCATTAACATATTCTCCAAATAGCTCAGGACCAAAGAGCATCAGCGTGCTGAGGAGATTTTAAAAGATAACCTTATTCTTTGTTGATGAGAACTTCAAGAGATGCTGTCACTCATTTAGTGTGGATAATCCAGTATAATCACTGATGATAAAGTCTGTTACAGACATTTGGTTGGCCCAGGGCAGACTGCTCTTTTGCCTGCACCACTTGAGCAGGAGGATTCCTGACCTATGGCTGTGAGGGAGAAGGTGAGGACTGCCTTCCAAGTGCTGTGTGCAGGACAACCTAGCAGCAGAACACTATTTGGTAGAACAGCAGCAAGAAGCCGTATCTTGCAAGGTATCAGCAGTTGCAGAATGCACACCAGAGACTGAAAAGCTTTTATGAGCTAATGCCACATGTACAGTGTGACCTCAACTGCGAGATACTTCTCCCTGCTCATGTGAGATAAGCAAGCAATTGAGGCAGAATCTTTCCTGGAGCTCGCTAGTAAGTAATCTTACATTCTCAGGTGCACCAGATGTACCATATCAGATGGTATAGCTGACAACAGAGAAGAGGAAGTAGCTTTGAAATGCTTCATTAGAAAAAAAAAATCAGTTTGCCAATTACTGGACAATTTAATTGCTTTACTTGAGAGAGAAGAGAATATTTTTTTTTATTACACAGCATTTCTTGCTACATATATTGTACATCTTTCACTTCTTACTTTTTACAAGCTTAGTACCTAGACTGCCTTTTGAGACAGTGCAAGCTATGAGCTCCACTAGATCCTGCTGGAACTTGTCATCTACTAAATAGTTTCTCTTGCCAGTGCACATGTGTGATTGTGGTGGCTGGCTGCAGGTTCCCAAAACCAGCTGGAGAAGAAGTTTTAACTAACAGGCCCCCAGGAGAATAGCGTATGTTGGCAGAAGCTTTTGTAATACAGAGCCTCTGTGTCAGACCTAAACAACAAGGTTTGGAAAGGCTGACTTTTTCGGTAATAATGTCAACTGGTCTTTCAATCTTACTGCTGGAAACATGTCCCAATTTTTTGTATGTGGAAAGATGACAGGGACTATTTCTAAGAATCCATTAAATATGTGGCGGTGTTGGTGGGAACGAATGGTTGGCAGTGTAGAGAAAGAAAGAGAGGCAACAGATATTTCTACTCCATTCTTAAATACTCAAGATCTCTTTGAAAAAAATTAGTCAGTAACTGAAATCCCTAAGCTTACCTTCACACTGATCTCCAGCAGATGATAATGAGTAGCCTTGGCTACAGATACATCTGAAAGATCCTTCTGTGTTCCTGCAGCGTCCGTTGGTGCAGACTGACCGCTGCTGGCACTCGTTAATATCTGCAGCAGCAGAGACAGTGAAACTGTTACACGTCTGAAATTCCAATTACTCATCAAATGGTACAAAGACAAGTCTGAACAAAACAGCAAAGCACACTATCGATATCCAGTACTGCTTAACTTGTTTGTATTTATTCAATACAGACAGTTAATGTAATGCATAAAGTTATATAAAACTGCAGACTGTGTGTTTTCCTTGAAATTACTGAGTTTAACATTCTCTCCTGTAATGTCAATTTATCCCTCAATGCACAATCGGGTACACACAGACTCACAAATGCACACACATGCTGCCTGAGAGCTGCTTTTGTTTCTGTTATATCTGGCAGAGGCAACAAGTCAGCCGCTCCAGTGAGTCAGCAAAACCCACAAAATACTTTCCAGCAGGATCACCACCTTTTAACAGGGTGTGGTTTACAGATGCACACTGACAGGCTAATCCCCTATTAAGTTGTATGTTAAGGCTCCTTAAAATTCTTGCCTTGTAACAGTATTAATCATCAAACTGTGGGGAAATGTATCTTTGCTTCCACAACACTGCTAATCCCTCTGCGTTTCAGTTCTCATAAACTGGGGTCAGCCTGAGCTAACAGATGGATTTGAACATCAAACTTAAATTTTCCTATGGAAAACTCAAAGTATTGGAAGTGAGTAGCACTTTGAATTCAGAACATAGCACATGCCTTGTTTGCGCTGGGAAGCCTATTTTCCCCCTGCTATTTGTAAAATATTCATTAAAAAGTAGTATTTATATTGACATGGTGAGTTCTTGGTCACTGCTAGCATTTTGGCACAGCTGAATGTCTTTCTGGAAATCCTCTTCAATTCAAACAGGAGAATGCTGCTCAATGAGGTTTTTCAGGTCTGTGTTATGGCTGTACAGTCTGACCTCTTAAGTAATGGTTCCTTGCAACCACAGAAGTTTAGAATTTAAGGATCACTGAAATCTGTGGGGCTCCATGAAGCACTGGGCATGTGTACGGGTCCCTACTTTAGAAGGGTGCACTTTAAGAACAGTCTGCACATGCCAGCTCAGCTTGGCAAGGGCTCTTTTCCATGAAAGGCTCAGAGGAAGCAGTCAAATTTTGTCTACATATTTTCCCCAAGATCAGTCTGCTGCGTGTCCTGAACAGCACATTTAACTTGCTCAAGACACTTAACTTACACTGATGTTTTGTTTCAAAGTTCCTGACAAATTTATATGAACGATCATTTAGTTTTACTGTATTATTTTTAGCACTCAGAAGTCTGAAAGTGTTTGGTGCTGTACAGAGACAGTTATGGAAGGCTGAGGGAAAGGAAAAAGAAGGAAATCCAACATTTGACAAGAAACATGTAGGTTTCTGTGCACTTTCACAGTCTGGAGACACTGTCCCAGATTTTCACCATTAGGGAAAAGTTCCAAGTACCCTCTAGTTAAGGAAGGAATATTCATACCTCCTGTACAAGCTCTATGTTCTCCCTCAGTCTGTTTCACTCTAAATGCAGACCTGATTTTGTTCCAGTGGAACAGTCCTGATGGGAATTTGAGATGTGGAAGAAATGTGGAAACAGACACTTTGGAGGTACAGGTAGTGTTCCTAGAAATGAGACACCAAGTTCCCTCTCCCTCTGTCCTACTGGAAATACAGAGACACCGGTGCAGGCAGGGTTAACTGCTCAGTGGTGACTGACACTGCTGGGTTCCAAAGGGGAGCAGCCTAGGTTTTTTGATTCCACTCACCCACATGGTAGAAAAAAAAAAGAATAGAAAGAAAAGCAAAAGCCACTGTCTTTAAACCTCCAAAATGCTAGTATGCCACGGATTTTGCAAATATTCCAGTTTAGCAATATAAATTTCATATATAAATATGTATGTTCTTGATTGGCTTTACAACACATGTCAAAAATCTAAAATGTGATCACAGAAACCATAAAATGAACACACACATTCTTACATTTTTGGGCTTTTAGCATCAGTGTTGTACATTTAAAAGCAAAATGAAAAAAAAAAAGACAAAAACTGTTATCTAAAAGGTAAGGGCAACCTTATGGATTTTTAATCATATTCTTTCCTACCTTCACACTGATCCTTTGATACAGAGAGCTTGAAACCCTGGGCACAAATACACCTGAAGGATCCTTGGGTGTTTTCACAACGTCCATTTGTACAATGATTTCCATATTGACATTCATTTATATCTGTAAACAAAAAGAAAGCACAAGGAATTAACTGGGGTACAACCACCTATTGGATGAGCTTGGGAATATATTCAAATTAAATCATAAGCATGTTTATTATTCCTGAGGAATTTATTTCAATGGGATTTCAGCACTTCATGCAGGTCTCTTTGTAAGGTTATTCTACATAATCATCAAGGAACTCCACTGGATGATGCAAAATCTCTCTTTCTAGTCACAAACCATCTTTTAGAAGGACTCAAAAGGAGCTTTTTTTCCCTATAAACTATCCCGTAGACATCTACTTTTATCCTTTTCTGAAAGAAAGGTATTAATTAGAGGGCCTCTTTCTTTAGCTGACATGAAAATTTCTGTGTTGCTACTTAACACTAATCTTCAAGAATTCCTTCTGAATGCAATTTGTACAAATCAACAAAGCAAAAAGCAAACATAAAAATAAAATAAGAAACATATTTTGCTATTATTTCAGCCAGAATTAATTCTGTATTCTAAAGTAACAATTACTGATTTTCTTCTCGCAGTAGTCTGCACTTCAGGAAAAAAAGAAAAATTTAGTTTTCAAATTTTATTTCTTTATCTTGGGGTTGTAGTAGTCAGCATGCATCACTGTTCTATGGAAAAAAAGCAGTATTTTTTTAGCTTCACTGATGCAGGGAAAGACCTACCCTTTGTTTGTTTTTATGTGCCAGAAATCACATTACTCCCAATTATCCTTACTTTTGCCACCACAAAGCACACAAAACCCATCAGTATCAAAAAGTGCTAATTATTTGAGGCACTTGAGCCATTTTGGCAGCTGTAGCACAGGGAAAGCTTTAAGGCTAGACATCTTTAAACCATCCTCATAACCCTTGTTAGCTATTGTGAATACGTGCAGCAACAATTTTGCTCACATCTATTCACACGTGTGGCTCTTTGCAAGCTCCTGCACCACCTGCCTCTGACAAAGCAAAACCCATCTTCCCCCAGACACAAATGAAATCACCTTTATCACCCATATTCCCAATGGCCTACACCTCTCAGTTCCTCACTTGAGTGAGGTGTCCTGCAGTAGCCTGGCCAAGCAGAAGGGACATCCTTGGAGAGATGACAGCACAGATCCACAGGTGCTGTGCTATGGTGGCCAGTGGGTGTTACTACTTATTCCTTATTTCCCAGCTCCCTACTGCTGCAAAATGTGCTTGCTCTACAGAACACAATCTTGGCTCTCAATGTACATGATCAATGCTCTAATTGAAGAATCTGGTCAAACACAGAGAACCCAATTCAAGCACACAAATTTCCAACTGAACAACAAAACTGCTTCTTAGAGATTCACTTTCATCTCCAAGCTGCTTGACAAAGAAACCTGGAATACTATTTCTGATTTTTTGATGGGACTTAAAGATCAAGAGACTTCCCCATAAAGCCAGCTGAAAAGCCAGGAACAGAACTTAAATCTTCTAAGATGAAATCCAGAGTTATAACTAATTCTACTGGTGCTCCCTACATTAGGGCTAGAGGTATTTGGATTATCTCTGCTTACCTCTGTATTAGTTTTGGTGTCTTCTAACAGGATCCTTAAAACTGTATAAGTTTAATATTGATAGTTAACCATGCAGCTTCAAAATCCACCACAGTGATAACCACAAGGATGAAGTGATCTAGAAAGTTTTGTCAACCTATTTTTTTAAATTTGTTCATCAATACACAGAAGTGTGCTCTAGCTACATCATGATACATGACTTTATCTGAATGTGAAAATGTGCAGAGAGAGAAATGGAATAAAAATGAATCAGTCGTTGAAAGCAAACTTAAAAACAATTAATTATTTCAAATGTCCCTGTACAAGACAAATGCACTGAGGGACCTGAGACAGTGGCAATTTCAAGACAATGAGGAGGCAGGATGTGCAGGTGTCCTTTTCATTTCTTCCAATATGCACAGAACACTCCCACCTAAACTCCAGTTAAACATAGTCTACCCAAGGTTGAAGTAAAATGATTGACTTGGCTTAATGAAACAGAAGTGGCTATGTTCCTGGCTTTAAATCCTGGAAGAATACAATATAAATGGCACCAAAGATCTATCAGTAGGATTGTTACACTAGATTTTCTGTGGCATAAACTGCAGGCAGAGGAATGAAATGAGGTAAAAAAATACTGAAAACAGCGTTGTGGGAAACCAGAAGAGCTGCAACTGCTCTAAACTAACAGGAGAAACAAATTAATTTATGGAACAATGGATTTAAATACCCTCCACAGAGAATGGGAAATAGTTTCCTTTTTGGTGTATTTAAATGGTGCCATATTGCAGAACTACAGATGTAAGAAAAATTGTCTGCATTACATTTTCTAAAATGTGTATGGCTCATTTCCAACATGATGTAAGCCAAGGATAAACAAAAAATGGACTGATTACATCACTAATGAAGTGACTAAGAATGTCTAGGCTTAGAACATTTCATAAAACAAAGGAAATAAGGGAAACTACATGCAGTAATACAAGGAAAAAAATTATCACTTTAAACCAAGATGTTTTCCTTACATGACTTAGTTCTGAGCAAAGCACTGACTTCTCTCATTTCCCTCCTACTGACCTGGTTAGCAAGAATGAAACAACTGAAAGTTATGCCAGGGAATTTTCAACCAGGATATTTTCATAAATAGGTACAGAAATAAAGCTTAATATTGGGAAAGAAAGCAAAATTAGGCCAACAATTTGCAAAAAATAAAGGATTTAAGTAAGAGAGTTCTAAGAGAGTACATATGTCACATTCTTTGCAAGAACACCAGGAATGCAGGCAGGTGGGATGGAACAAAACAAAGATGAATGTGGAATAATTTGTGCAAAGTGAAAGCCATTAATTCGTTGTAAACATTTCGTAGCTTGTTATAACTCCATTAAAATCCATGAAATTACCTGAGAAATACATTCCTCCACAGAAAGTCAAATGACAAGACCAAATATGCAGCTATGACATGGCAGATCTGTTCAGACAGTATGACTTCTTCAGAAAATAGGGTAGTTGAAAACGGTGTAATCTGCACAGCAAAATTGGTGGTGAGGTTCTGACAGCCACACCATTGCTTCACTGCAACTTGGCTCTCATCCTGATGCACAGATCAGCACCACATTTGCAGCTGGAGCACAGCAGATCCCAACCACCAGAGCTGTTTCAACCAAACACTGCTCTTACACTGCTTTGTGAACTGGACCAAATCATGGAACTGGGAGCCATTACAAAATCAGCCATGGAAGCACACTGACAATCTGCCCTACAACAGTAATGAACCCCCCACTCCGTGTAGGTTATTGTACAGCTGTTTAGGCAACAGGGTTATTCCAACAATCACAAATTACAGGGTATGTGTTACATGGAGTGGGCAGGAATATTCACAACGAATAGCAGATCCTTTACAACTGGTGCTACATTTAAGTTTCTGCTAGTGACCCAAAAAGTGGCACTCAAAACTGCAAAAGATTATTTCATTTTGCTTTGCTTTTTCTTACCTCTATTTCAAAGAGTCAAAACTGATTTTGAAAAAAAAAAAAAAAACCAACCTAACATTTATAAACAAATCAATAAAAGTAAAATGTGAGAAATCTGTCCCAAACTCCTAATGTAAAGTTAGACAAGGAGTTTTAAGATCTGCTAATGTTTTGCTAGAAGTACAGATAATTAAGGAATTTTATTAATACGCTTCATGAGCAAAGTCCCATATTCTACTGAAAAACCTGTGAGTCACTGATGTATTAGCACTCACTTGTCTTTCCATTTCCAAACAAAAGCCTACTAGCAATTCACTGGCAATACATCCCTTTTCTGTTCTGTAATTTCTATTTCAAGAACTTTGTTTTGTAGTTTATACTAGATAAACTAGTATAGTATACATTTGTAGTCTAGATTCAATTCTCATTTACCTACAGTAAAACAAGATTTCCTCATATATACTGTGTCTAAGAACATAAAGCAATTTCAAAAACCTCGTATTTTCAGTTATTCTGGAATGAAATGGGGACCCAGGGCACAGTGCTGTCATCAGGTTGTAGCACTGATTGAATATGAAATAGAGCACCTCAGAACAAGAATTTCAACCAGAGAGGCAACAAGTACTAAACATACCATGGCACTGTCCATTCCAGCCTCTGAACCCCACTCTGCAAGCAAGGCACTGGTAAGAGCCAGGAGCATTAAGGCACTGTGCATCTGGACAGGTAGTTGGAGTCAGGCATTCATCAATGTCTGCAAAAGAGAAGATAAAAGGAAATACTAGTCAGAGCCATAACAGAACACTGAACAACAATCTGGTTACTCTGACTCTCCTCCTGTGATACTGACGCATTTAAAGAGTTGCATAATTTATCTGCTGGTGACACAGGAAAGAACAAGTTCACACAGATTTGTACCAGCAAAGGGGCATCCCTGAGAAATACAGTAGCTCAAAATACATGCAACAGAATCTGAATTCTCTGTTATACTAAAAATCTTTGGTAGGTCTTCCAGAACATACAGCATATCAGATTTCTGGCTACCACAGGTAAGAATAAGTTGCCTTATGTTACTCCTTTACCATATTGAAGCACCTGAGACTCTTCCTATAGAAGAACTTTTCCTAATGAACTTTGGAAGTTCATTGTGACAACAACAAAACTGTAACACTGGCTTCCAAAAGCAAAGCACAATTTGGAATTCTCCAGTGTTATAGTTATTTAGCATGTAAGTGCTATGGGGACTAAAACCAGAATTGTGTGAATGAGAATCAAAAATGCTTAGATGGAGTGAGGAGCTAATTTTGTCTGAAAGAAGGCACAAGTCATCACTGAGGCTGACAGTGTTTAGGGTGATACAGGGATTTTCTGTATCAGGCAAGGTCCTGGATTGCCACAACAAGAAGAGACAGGTCCTGAAAAAGTCATGGAACTCATATTCAGGCTCTGAGCAAGAACATGTTCTTATCCCGCACCAAGGAAACCCATAATACATGCAACATATACAATCTAGAGGAGACTGCACACAAAAAACAACATTCAAAGACAAGTTGCTGTTAAGTGACCAGTGATAAAGATACTGGAATTAAAACTGTGTAGGCAGTTTTATATATATTTATTTTTATTTATATATTTATATGAAACACTTGCCTCATGCACTGCACAGAACTAATTAAATTGTCAGTCACCTCTGACAGCTTCCTAAGCTTCCATCCTTTTCCTGCCCCAGGCCTAGAAGTTCTGTCTTCTGCAATTAAGGACTGTTACTAGAGCACAAATCATTGAGAGAGAACTCACTCCTAGGTTTGAGAACAAGCTCAGAGAACTCAAGGAGCTCTCAACACTCATAATTTAACTGGACAATTCTCCAAGCTTGAGAGAAGTGAATATCCCAGCTCCAAACAACTCGCTGGATGTAGGCAAATCACAATTTTTCACAGAATCACAATTGTCCAGCTTAGAACACTTTCTCATAAAAACACCAACAGGCTTCTTCAGCTGCTACAATGCAGGCCTGCAAAAGTTTCTCATGAAACTGCTGTGGGAATTTTATTTTTTTTTTACTTCATTAACAAAATTACACTTCTGCTGTAATTTCTTCTCAGAACTGCCTGGACTGTCTGCCCTCAAAACACAGGACACGAATGGTGTACTTGGTACAGAAATTTTCAGGCAAAATAAAATCTAAATGCAGCGAAGCATTAAAAAAAAAAAAATCACAAGAAGATTCCACAAGAATTCTTCATCCTCTGCATTGATGCAGCTATGACTACAACCGTTCTACATAAACAATAACACACATTCCCACTTGACATTCCCCATGCCAGGCCTGTGACAGAGCTGTGTGAGTAGAGCTGGAAGGCAGAGTGAAGATGGGGTGAGGAAGTGCAAGTGAACTGTGAGTATTGTGTGCAGCTTGCAGGATTCTTGCCTTTGTTTTTGAAATGTGGAGGGGGTGGAAAGAAGTTTTTTGTGAAATTAGAAATCTGTCAGTAGGGTGATGACATGGTGAAATGATTCCCTGAATGTGTCATTTCCTTGGTTTGATGGATAGGAGGATTTTTCCCCTTAAGCAACCTTAAATAACTTTCAACAGAGAATTTGGTTTCAGAGATTACATTTTGTAGTTAAATTATAGACGACTACCACCACACTATTTAAAATACAAGTTAAAACCAAATTTGATGTAGTGTAGTTTGATTCCTAGCCTAATTGAATTACAGATTCCTTAGTCACAGAGACTTGCTAAGACCAGTTGTAAGAGTGGAATCTGTGAAACATTTTTTAAAATTTTAAAAAAAAGGAAGAGGACTCTTTTAGCTTGGCAGCTTTAAGCTGCTTATTTGCTGGGCAACCTAATGTCAGCAATTTTACTCTATCCCATGTAACTTAGACTAAAGCATAAACAAAATCATGTTTAAAATTAAAATGATTACTTGGGGTTTTTAGTTCACCATTCAAGTTGAAATAAAAAAAAATACCAGGAAAAAAGGCCAAAATATCACGCTAAAAAGAATGTGAAGCTTTGAAGGTCAGATGTGCTAGGACCTCCTGCAACATTAAATATTTGCTTGATATAGATATTAAAAGTCAACCTATCATTTTCTACCTGATATAATATAGGAAAAATTACAACTTTTTTTAACAGAAACTTGTCAAGTTGGTAAGGACTAACAATGAAGTTAAGTGATTCCATGGCAGATGATAAAATGGCTGCTGCAAGATGGTTCTGTACACATTAGGGGAACTCCTCTGCAGCATCTTGAATTTAAATAACAGGAATTGAATCACAGCTCCAGACACCAAATAATGACAAAGATTGAAGAGTACTCACAAAGGCTTCTTGTTTAAGATTGCACCCTCAGAGATTTGTCCCTTTACAGCTCAAGCTGCAGTGCTAAACCTCCCTTGAATAGCAGGGAGTGTTAATAATTCCAAGCAGCAATACTTTGGCACTGTTTTTGTGCTATCAATAAACAGTAACTTCATCATCACCACTAGAGAAAAGTCCAAACCCACCTTCACATTCCCCTCTCCTGTTCATTTGGTATCCACTATCACAGTATTCACATCTGTAGGAGCCAAGAGTGTTTATACAAAAGCCTTCTCCACAAGTGTGAGGTCTTGAACATTCATCGAAATCTGCAGATGACAAAGAGAAGTTAAGAGAAGCTGCTCCACTATCAAAGTATTGAAAGCTTGCATCTCCTCAGAAACCTGCTTTAACTAAACACTAAGCAAGTTTGGGTTTTTTGAAGCTGTTTGCAAGCCACCTCACTGGTTGTAATCAGAGAGAGAGTGAGTTTGAGACACAGCCAGGGTAGAGAAGGCAGCCTGGGAGCATCCCTATGGTGCAAACACAATGTGCATTACTGAGTGCATGCAGGGCCCAAGCCAGCACCACCCTAAGGCAGACACAGCCCCTTCAGGCTGCTGGTGCTGCTCTTGACAACTCTGTGGCTGTTTGCAGCTATATTTAAAATATGGTTTGTTCCAGCTTCTACTCATTGAGAGTGCTGAGTATTTGCATTTTACACAGCAGGTGTTTTTACTAATGGGTAGTTTTCCTAAACAATGATGTACTGAATAAACTCTTGGTTTTCAACAAATGAACATTTTGAGGAGGAATATCACCTACTCAGGTGCTTTCCTCACAATACCTGGTGGTGAGAGACAGTGAAATATACTTCCAGGCACCAGACCAGTACCACTGACATTGAGGAAAAAAGAGCTGAAAAGGAGAATTTTGGAGGGTTTGGCTATGCTTCTTGAATAATTTTTATATTTTCATTTTCTATAAAGGAGACTAGTTATTACCAACGCAGTCAGTTCCATCTTCACTGGCCATGAATCCAGCTTGGCAAATACATAGGAAACTTCCTTCTGTATTTTCACAGCGTCCAAGAGAACAGAGATGTGGTGCCTGATTACATTCATTAATATCTATAAAAGAAATGAAAACATAAGACTATAGAATAACATATATAGCTGTGAATCTTTTTGTGCATTCTATGCTATGCATTTGAAAAGACTGATCTTGAATTATTTTAACTATTTGAAAAGGCATGTCTTCTTTCAGAGATGCAAAAAAGATGCATTAGATAGTTTTGGTTGGAGAAAATTACTGTTATTGGCTTAGACTGAAAGAACACTGCATTGGCCTGAAGAACGTGACACGATTACAGTTCAAATCACCACACTGTGTGCAACACCAGCACAAGCTGCAAGCATGGAACATTAATAAACCTTGGATGAAATGAGGGGATTCTTAGTTGCCATTTGGCTGTGCTGCGTAATTTATTTTTCAATACTGTAGTTGCACCTGACAGCATGTGTTACAGCATGCAGCTACTGAGCTTTGGTGGCATGAACATTTTAGAGCAGATATTCTGTAGGTACAATACATCCTTTCTGATACAAGCTACAGAGGAACCAGTACACTCTGAATGAAGAAAACATACCAATACAGCTGCTTCCAAACCTGAAACAGCTCACGTAGGAGCCATTTGTGCTCTGCCTTATGGTCATCAGAGGCCTCTGTTCTAGAATTTGCTAGCTTAAAAGCTAGATGAAGACCTCACTTTGCAGATCTCTCACTGTGCATCTGGGTTGTTTATGATGTACTTTCTCTTTTCAGTAGCAGGCTGAAAGGAATGAACTAACAAAATGCCTGGACTTAGTCCAGCTGCAGAGCTGGTGGCAGGGTAAATCACTCTGAGAACATGCACAAATTCACTCTTTTTCCAAACAGAAATGTATTTCTTCCTAGAAGTCTGACTTTTAGATACCTGATATACAGCTAAGAGGAGATGGTTTGCATAATCACTTTTTCTCTTACACCACCCTGGGAAACATTTTCATTCCATTTAATGAAACTCACACTCATTTCAGAGCAGCTGAAAGGCTGTTGTTAGCGACTACCCTGCATATTTTATTTTGCATTTAAAAAATTGCCTTGTAGTTTGGAAATATTTGACAGAGGAAAGCATTCCTGACTGCTCTGTATAGAGTTACCCTACCCAGATTATACATTTTAAGCATTTCATAGCATGGTTATTTCAGATTTTTGAAAGCATCATTTCATACCAATGCACTTCGTCTTCTGATCATTAAGTCTGTACCCCTTGTAGCAGATGCAAGTGTATCCCACAGGCAAATTAACACAGTGTCCTGTTCCACAGATGTCAGGATTAATTGTACATTCGTTGATTTCTAAGCAAACAAAGAGAAATTTAATGTTAAACTTACTCACATACTTCAGTAAGTGCACAATGCTCTGTGATCCAAGTAGAAAGCTCAGGCCTGAAAACAACTGTAAATCAAGTTTGCAACTCCTGAGTTTCTCTAATGGATAATACCTTATCTGGAAGAATCTAGAAACCATCTGGGCTTTTCCTACTGACATAATCTTATGTCTCATCCAAGATCTATTACTCAGTTCATTAAGTAAAATGAAGAAAATATAAAATTAAAAAAATAAAATATGGCTCAATCTCTGCATTGCACATTAAGACAATAACTGTAGTGAGTTTCTGATCACAGTGGGTATTCTGATTTACAGAACACTCATCTATTAATGGCTTGGATGTATTTTGTAAGATTAGGAGATTCAGATATGGGCAGCATTGGATCCTAAATCCTTACAGTAATTTTAGAAATTCCCGAAGTATATGTGTTTCAGCAAAAAATACTAATGACTGTGTTCAGCTGCAACAAACTAAGGTTGCACTGCAGCATGGAAGTATTATTCCTGAAAAAGAAGTTAACTGTAAAGAAGAATTTTCTATCTAGACTATTTAGAAGCAGGTCACATTTAAATTTAACTAAATTTTAAAGTACAGAAATAAGGCACTCAAACACTTGACAACTTGAACTGCATTTGGTTTTTTAAACCCTATTTAGGATTTTGTCCTACAAATCTTACTGCACTTGTGCTTCACTGTCTCTGAACAACATTGATTTATAGCACACAGCAATTTTGAGTTCTACTGATTTTCCTGAGGAAATGAAAAACAGAACATGGAATATTACCATTTTGGTTTTACTAACTGATATGAGTTTCCAGCAGGGTAACTTTCTCTCCCTGTAAGGAAGATGGGAGCAGGCTGGCAGAAGGGGACAGCCACAGAAGAGCTGACTTTCAAGTTCTAGGTTGATGATCACAACTATTTGAACCTTCCTATGGGATTGATGAACTGTAGTTACTGCCAACTGCAGGCAGCAGTTGAGTGCTTACAGAAGGACAGGATACTTTCTCTACTCTCACAGTAAATTCAGGAGGATTTAACTGCAGACAGAATTGTACAAACAACTGGGTGATTTAGACCCTGCGTGCATTGCATCAACTCAAAAATCCATTCTGCACAAAGGAAAGCTATATTGAAGAGTTCATTTTTTATTAAAGTATGTGAAATTTCTCCCTCTGAATGGAAACCAGGAAACCTCTTCGTAGGCCTAAATATCTCTACCACATACAAGAATGCATCTTACAGTATTTACCAGGATACTGCAATCACTTCAATGCCTGTGTTCATTCTGGTTCATTCTAACCAATGTGACATTGCAATGCTCCCATGTATACAAAGATGGTACATTCTCCTTTTTGCTTCTGAATGTATAGCAAAAGAAATTGTGATGACTTTCCAACACAGCTATCATTTAGACAAATTTCAGCTAGGACAAGTACATTACTTGTATTTCTGCTATTTTCATTTCTTGACACAGATGGTAGATGAGATGACTCAAATACATCAAAAAAGGACGAAGCACAAACATGGAAAAAACATTTCAAATTAGATCTTAGGGTAACATCTCACCTGCTTTTTGTAGAACATTCTGATCTACATCCCTCAATGAACACCATCATGTATACTCCATGAACACACAGGCAGACTGTCTAACAACCTGACTTGTATTGGAGAAGTATTCAGTTCTGGACTTTCCTTGCAGATCTGCAGAGAAAGTCAGGAACTGAAACTGAGGTAAATTATTAATTTTATCTTCTATCCTTTACTTGTGTATACAAAAATGTCAGGTACATCCTGGAAGGATGTGGTCTTGGATCCCTTGATAGCAGCCTCATTGTTGTACTGTTCTACACTTTTTCTAGAATATTCCTTCTGCTCTACAACCATGTTCTCTTTACTACGGTAATTCAGCAACAGCACAGAACAATAGTGTAAGGAACTCAGTCATTTCTTAATTTATTGTAGTTCTAAAAGAGAAGTACAATACCTGTAACTTGAGTAGGTGCAATAACTTGACTTGCACTTGAAGTTGAGACTTCAGGAGCAATTTCAACAGGCAAAGGAGGGGATGTTTTCTCAATCACCACTGTGTGACATAGAATGGAAATCAATCACATAAAAACCCCACACTTTCCTTAAAGAATTCACACATGATACTGAATAAGCTAGGCACTACAGAGACTTTAATTTGTTTATTCTGCTTTGACCTACAGTAGAAAAAAAAACCCATGTAATTGGGATTTTCATCATTCTACTGCTTGTGGAAAAAAAACACCAAGGTGCTAAAGAAAGCAAACACAGCTGTAAAACTTTTGCAGCAAAAGTTAGACATAAATCTGCAAAGAGCCACCTAAGCACAGTTTCCTCTTGCAAGGAGTACGAGGCTTCATCTCTGCTGATGTTAAAATTCTCATGAGCATAATCCAGAACATCACTTCTTAAAATATGTCTTTATCTCCTAAACAAGTCACCAAGCCAATGCCAACCTCTCAATTCTTCCCAATTCTGCTTCCATGATATTTTTTTGATCATGGAGAAATTGTTTTTGAAGCTCCAATCATTTTTTCATTAACCTCTGTTAGAATTGCTACCTTCCCATTCTTTTAAGAACTATTAGCACTCTCTCATTCTGAAGGAAAAGATAAAATAAGTAACCTGGGAACTGTGGATGCAGGTTAATTGTTGAAATTCCAGGAGAAAGCTGAGGCTGCCCAGGCTCTAGATAAGGCTGCTTTTCTTGATCAATGGAAGCTAATTCCTAGAAGAATAAAAAAAAAAAAAATAACATTCTGAAAACATTCCCTTAATTCATAGCTACCCACAAACTCCTGGTTTGAGACACTGCTAACATTCTCACATCAGTGGCTTTTGATAGCAGATCATGAATCACCACCAATTTAAACTGAATGAACATGGAATACTATGTTTATACAATGTGTACAATTTAACATTGATTTTACTTGAAGCAGCCATTTCCTGGAGCTTCTAATTGTATCTCTGGCTTTCTCCCTCCATAATTCTCCCATTTTCTGGTCTTTAATTGCTTATAAATAGCATTTGAATGCAGTTCAGTATCACACAAAAGTATACAATCACATCTAGGTGCCTAACAGCTGTGAAAGGTTCCTTCTTAGCATTGAACCCATCATCTTATTTTGATAGAAATGTTAGAAGCTCATACATCCCAGGAAAATAAAATGGAGCACAGCTGCAATTATTCACAAAAAATCCCAGAGAACCTGAAACTTCCAGAATGGGGGACTTCCCATGGATAAATACTTGCTCTTCTCCAACGAACATAAGACACCCTAAGCAAACTACGAAATTAACTTAGGCACTAACACCAGTCTCATAAGCAGGTGTCACAAATGCTTCTCACAAGTTTCATGTTTCTCCCTGATTTATTTTCTCTAGCTGTTAGCATCTGAGTCTGTTCTTCATACTCTCTGGATTTTTCAGTAAACTCTTTAAAATACAGTCTCCAGAATGGGATAGAGCAACATACACAAGACCCTCCAACAAATGCCTCTAGGAGAGGTTAAAGTAATCTCTTTCCTGTACCTCACCCACCTGCCTGTTTTGCATGTTATAACAACACAAGTTCTTTTTGCCTTAGGGTTTGAACAGTAAGTCCACAGTGACTTTTTTGTTCATCATAAATTCTAAATACTTTCAGTTATCTGTATCCCATCTTGTACACACGGTCTACATTCTAATTCCTAGATAAATTACATCACGTTTTACCTGATCAGGAGATGCAGTTGCCACTAAAACCAGAAAGAAAAAAGAGAATTAATCAGTTTTCACAAAACATTTTATTACATATTTTACCACATTTTAAAGTAGTTGTTGCCATCTCACAAAAAATTCAGGGTCAATCCTCAAAATAGTGCAAGCCTGAAGTAATGCTCCTGAAGCAAATGTAAACACTAACCTGAAACCAAAATAAAATTCTACACATCATCTAATGTTTATTTACTCAGTATTCAGCTGCTTTGTACATTTCTCAATTGTTTACCTACTTCCTCAGAAACAATTTGAAAAACACAAAGGTTATTAACTCACTGATGAAACCTTTTCCATTCCTTCCAAGGGATATCAACATCTGTAAATATTTTAAAGGTAAATTAATGCCATAATGATATGTAACATACCACTAATAAATTTTCAAGGATTTATTGCAAAAAGAAAAAATAAAATCAAGTTTTAGAATCTGCCTTTTCTTTACACAAGCAAGAGTGCTATAGGGTTTTTTTGGAAGGAACGGTAGAAATTTCATATAAGTTCTTATTTTCCATTGCACCTTTCCATATATATATCTATAAAAGGGGTTTCTTTTAAGTCTTACAAACCAATATGACTCTTTTTCTGGGAAAGAATGGTTGAAATTTCACATAAGTTCTTATTTTCTATTGCAGCTTTCCTTTTTAAAATTCATAAATATATATATATATATATATATATATAAAGTTTTTTTTAAGTCTTACAACAAATACATACTATTTCTGATCATAAAAGCTATTGAGATTAAAGCAGTCTTGCTCTCTCTGCAGGGTCTCAGCATCTGGCAGACCTGCCCCCAAGCTGTGAGAAGTAAATCAGTGATGCAGTACCCATGGCACCATGGAATGCTCTGGTGTGGGCACTGATCCTCTCAGCCCTGCACTGTCTGCAGCTACCACGCAAAGAAACAAACCATGGAAGACACATGCACAGAAATAAAGACTAAATTTTCCCACTCTCACCTTCTTGTACAGCCATGTCAGTCTCACTTTTCTGTGAGAAGGTCAGTGCCTCCACTGGCTCTTCCTTTGCTGGGAGAGGTGGAGGAGAAGTACCTTTAGCAACAGGTTGAGTAATCGGGGTCTTGCCCATGGCAGGTGGCTGCACTCTAACTGCAGGGTGATGATATAGCTTGTTTCTGTGAGGGCCAGAAACCGTATAACCCATTCCACCAGGGCAGATTTCCTTAAAAGCAGCTAGATTTGGGATGGGAAAATATTCCTTTTAGGAGTCTAAAAGTGCAATATGTTGACATAGTGGAAAATATAATGACTACCACTAAGAAATTTAATCTCATACTGTATATACATTTTTACAAAAAACTTCTTAAAGAGAAGCTATGCATTGCATGCTAATATAGCTGAGCATTCTCCCAAAAGCATGTTCTGGATGTTTTTCCCAGGAGGTTTCCACTCCAGTTCACCATTTTTCTTCAGTTATGCTTATATGTTAATATATCAAGATTTTTTTTTAAATTAATCCCCTTCAAACAGCATATCCTTTTTATGTACTAATTTAAACGTGCAAATAGTCTTTATCATCTATATTGCATAATGAATGAAGACCACTACTGCTATCATTTCCTTTTTTGTAGAAATCAAAGGGAAAAGCTCACCAGCCCTGTACTAGAGGAGCAGAACACTATCAACCAGAATCAACAATGACCCACAGGATCCCACCTGACTACATCAGAGGCCTCATACCAGTCCAGATCCAAATTCCACTGAATTGAAAAAAGGCTGGCTAAAAACAAGATGGGGATCATAAGAAGCCAAATCACTACTGGAAGAGAGGGGAAATAACCTCATTTATAAAGCTGCTACAGAAAAAGTTAATTCAAGTCAGGCAACAGCACTTGCTCTCTCTCTACAGGTGCTCTATATGAACATCATGTTTGCAGTTCTACTGAAAGAGTAAAATGAGAACGAAATACAAGTCAGTCTTCCTCCCCATCAAAGAGAACAGTTATGCTCCTGTCAGGGGCTGGGACACCTTCAGGAGTCTTGAGGAGGCAGTGCTCCATTGTCCTTATTGCTCTGGGTAAAGCCATGGTGGGATGAAACAAGAAAGATTTAGACTCCTGTGTGGGAATTCTTATGGCTGCTTGAGGGGTGTGCCAAGTGGGGCATTGGTAAGTTCACAAATTCTGCTTTGAATGCATCAGGGTTTTAAAATGAATTAGCACCTAAAATGAAAGCACAAAGTACTAGCTAAAAGCACTCCACAGATAGTTAAACTATACATTAATCACTGTATGCATTAACTGCACATTAATATGTTCTGATGGCATCTTAGTAAGAGAAAACATGAAGGGTCAAACTAATTCAACTGAGTGGATTCAGAATAAGGAAATAATTTTTGCTGGGATATAATAACTGAACTTGCCATAAAAACACTCAGCTGAAGGTGGGAATTCTGGTCAAAGGAGTAAGACAGAAAATCTGATGTCTGATGCTGTCCTTCAGATGCATACTAAGGATGGAGGAAATCTTGCTTCAGGTCATATTCTCTCAAATGAAAAAGAGAAACGTGAGCCTTATTCCACCACAGCTCTGATAAGAGATCTCAACACCTGGACATACAAATCTGGTCTCTCAGTGTCTCCTAAGGAGATGGCTTACTTTGTATAAATATTTTAAAAGCTATTTATTTTAGTGGCTTTTATACTAACATGGGATGCTGCAGTAAATACATTACCCCATTCTGGAGTATCCCACTTTCACACATTTTTCATAGAAAACTCTGAAACATTATGAAATTAACCTGTTACAGAAAGGAACATGTTTTTAAATCATGCAAGTAGTCATTAAATGGGAAAAGCTCATCAGAATTTTCTAATAAAAGACTTTCTCTCTAAAGTCACTTCATTTAGAAAAAGGTCACTAAATTAACCAATTCCATATGACACTTGATATCTTTTTTGTGACCAGATAGCAGCCAACATAAGGATGCATTCTGTGCTCCTCTATACACACTATTGGGCATAAAGCCTCATGCAATATTCTCACAGATAAAACACCTGCACTTAAATTGCAAGTCATCTCATGAGAATATATTTCTTCTGCATTAAAAAGCCATTGAAATATTATTTATCCAAAAGTGAACCAGAGTTTTAAAATCCTGAACAATGATCTGGTGACCCAATGGTCATGCAGGAAATAGTGGCTTTAATAATCTATTGAAATGCTCAAAACTATTGGTCACTTCCATTTCTTTAAGTCAAACTTAAGAAAGTCAGGAATCTGCTGCTCTCATCATATCTCTGATAGTACCTATGGATTTCCCAAAGCAGCTAGCTGGTTTGAAAATTTAAATCTTTATAAAATACTTCAGAGAAATAGATGACCTGCATCACAACAGTGACATCTGCAGCAGCAGCTTCAAGTAAGGACAAGTGGATTGTGGCTACAAATACCTCAGCTAAAATACTCAAGAGACTGAATATCATGTATATTACAACGAGCAATGATGCTTCTAAAACAGATTAATCTGACCACAAATTTAGGAAAAAAGATAAAATTGAATTGATTTTGACTGAAAACTCCATAGGCATTTAAGTTTTAAGCAACATCAGGGAATAAAAAGTACATGAAAACAGCAATTGGTATCTATAACACGAATCTATAACCAGCCAAAGTGAGAGTGGTGACCAAACAAGCTGATATTTTTCAAGTCCTTAAATATTTAAGTAACAGCTGAACTCCAAGGGAATATTGATAATAAAACAGAGCTTTATGTATCAAGTAAGGAATAGCACATTCCTCAAAATGGATGGTAAAGAGATGAAGGAAGGTGAACCATGCATATCCTACTAACTGTTAGACAAACTACATCCCATGTTGCTCTGTAGCTGAATTCTCAAAAGCTGCCATTGTTTCACCAGAGCCTTTAACAACTGAAGAGTCTTAACTACATTTTGGATTACTTTTCCAGCATCTAAAATATGGTGGTTGTTTTGGGTTTTTTCAAAGGATGCATAACGAGTGTAGGAGGGGTGGGCAAGAGCTTGTATTTTTAGTGGGAAGTTCTTACCTGTTCCTGGGAGGGGACACTTCTCACAGTGTGGGCCCCAGGCTTTGCCAACACTGCAACAGCAAAGCTGCTTGCTGAGCTGAACAGAAAGAGGATGCATGCATTGCTTTCCTGCACTGACAAACCGGTAGCAGGGTCCTTTCTCTTCAGCAACGACAGGATTATCAGCTGCAATGAAAGTGGAAGAGAGGATGGCACTGTTCACATGAAAAGCAAAACAGAGAAACACCACTAGATTTCCAACACCACTTAAACAGATTAATATTTTGTCTGCAGAAGTTTTATTTCAAACACCTATCTCAGATGAGAGTAGCAACATTAAAAAAATCTTATTTTGCATCAAACACTCCTGAATTCCAACTTACCCTAGACCAAGGATAAGAAGTATTTCAAAGGAAAACAACAAAAACAAACAAGCAAACAAAAAAGTAAATTCAAAACCAGCAGTTGCCATGCTGCCACAATAGAGAGTGAGAATTGTCTCTCACTTGTACACAGACACTGAAGATCAGTCATGGGTTGTGTCAAGCTGTAAAGCCAAAGGAACATCCATCTATAAGTTGGCTATGTCAATAAAATTGCAAAAGCATAAGTATCATACCTGCCATGTTTTTCATAAAAGAGACAAGTACACATTTACATTTTGTTATGCTTAGTTTTAATGTGGAAGAGCCAAAGGCCATAAGCTGATTAGTATGAGGTAACAGAAATCTAAGACCCACCCAGCTTTCTAATTTATGCATCCACATCAACATAAAATTAACAGTTCTAAGAAACATATTCACATAACTAAAAAAATAAAAAGACTACCTGATTTTCAACATGACAATAAAAGCAAACCCAAAACCCAACAAGCAACTCCTTTCTTCTGGTGTTGAACTGAAAAGCAGCAGGGAGTTCTTCAAACTGCTGAGAAAGTCTCTCAGCAATGGAGTGTCATTTACTAGTAGCATAAGACAGTTATGCTGGGAAAAATAAAACCTCACCTATGACTTCAGACTGTATTTTATAAATGTTAAGATAGCTCAGAGAAAGAACTTAGGATTATAGCTATTTTTCACTTGTACATGTTCTTTGCCAAAAAAAAAAAATTAAGTGAAAAATTTAGTTATTCTTTAAATTGTCTTTTCTTCTTGCAGAAGAAATTGAACGTAACCAAAGCAAAAGCTAACTAATAGAGGGAAACATTTGCATTCATGTGGTTCACAACTTTTTCTTTCTTCTAACTAGCTCATAGCTTTAATTCTTCTTACTTAAAAGGAAACGTGCCAAAGATCATTCTGGGCTAAATCTTTATTAATGGAAAAAACCCAGATCAAAGCTGCAGAGGTGGAAAAGGGAAGAGCAGGACACAAAGATGATTTGGGCTGAAACTAGCAGAGAAGGGAGTAAAAAAAGAAAAAGTGTAAACTCCAAGCTACTGAAAAAGACTGAACGTACATGGGGGCTGGAGATGGCCTTGAAGATTTGGCAACAAGAAAATCAGGAAAAGATGCAAGGATCCTGGACAGCCACAGGTGGAGACCAAGGTTTTCAGGACAAAGAAACAGAAAAGAGGCAGGAGCATTGAGACTGACTAAATAAAGTGAATAAACTGAGAATATGAGCTGGGGACAGAAAAACAAAGGTGACAGATTAGAATAGTTGGGCCCAGTCAAATAAATCTTCACCTGAAAGGTAACTAAGTATCTAATTTGGTACTTTGATTATCAGTATTACTTACGTATGCATCTTGAGAGGGTAGGATCTGGCACAAATCCCATTTTGCAGGTACATCTGTAGCTGCCCATGGTATTCAAGCACTCACCATTAGGGCATACTCCCTGTAACTGACACTCATTGATATCTGTGGAAAATGGAAAAAAATCAGATGCTGAAACATGTACTAATATTCCTCTTTCTTCAGAAGTTCTTTTTTAAAAAAATATATGAAGGATAACTGTTACAAGTTAATCCTGTAATCAACACTTTTTCCCATATTGACATGTGATTTATAACCTTTCAAAACACTGCTGAGAACATAACAGAAACACAATTATATTTATATATCACTCTTAAGTACTCTGAATTAGCAAAACAAACACATTTTGACCAGCTTATTAACCCTTCTCCTGACTAGATGATGGCTTGTACAAGTCAATACAGCTCACAAGAACATTCACAGAGACAATCTTTGACCACTCTAGTGTATTTTATTAAGGATAGAACATTGCTTGCCACATTTAATACAGTTTTTATTTGTATTTATATTTAAGAGTGCTCAATGGTTCATTTTGCTGAAAGAAAATGCAAAAATATAATCAAATGCAAAACAATGCAAAAATATCATCTCTAGCCCAAAGTAACTTGATGGCAAGAATATGCTTCAGGGAGCTCAGAACACACCTGACATGGAAAGAATTGCAGCTCTGGCAAGACAGCTTCTTCACCATTAGGTTGAACCTGATCCAGCAGTGCCCTGGCAGCCAGGGGAGCAGCCCTGTGCTGGGGCATCGGGCACAGCATGGCCAGCTGGGCGAGGCAGGGGATTGTCCTGCTCTGCTCTGCACTGGGGCAGCTCACCCCCAGTGCTGGGGGCAGCTCGGGGTGCCATAATATAAAAACTACATTAAGCTATTGGGGAGTGTCCAAACACAGTAACAAAGGTGTGAAGGGCCTTGTTGGGAAGCCATATGAGGAGCAGCTGAGGTCACTTGTTCTGTTCAGCCTGGAGGAGAGGAGGCTGAGGGGAGACCTCACTGCAGTTGCCCCTTCCTTGTGAGGGGAAGAGGGGCAGGCACTGATCTCTGCTCTGTGTGACAGTGACAGCACTCCAGGGAATGGTCTGAGTTGTGTCAGGGAGGTTTAGGTTGGATATCAGGCAGAGGTTCTTCTCCCAGAGGGTGTTTGGGCATGGACCAGGCTCCCCAGGGCAGTGGTCACAGCACCAAACCTGACAGAGCTCAAGAAGTGTTTGGAGAATGCTCTTGGGCACCAGGGGTGAATCCTGGGGATGGTGCTGTGCAGATCAGGAGTTGGGCTCGATGATCCTTGGGGGTTCTTCCCAACTCTGCATGTTCTGTGATTCTGTGAACTGCTTTAATAAAGTTTGCTGTTACTAAGCCACCAGTGCAAGTGTTGCTTTCAGGTTATGACTGAATAATCTCCCATTCCCCAGACATTGGGCCTCATGGCTGTACCACACTCGTGGCTGCATCTGTAGTTCACTTACTCTTAAAACAGGACCTGTCTAGCAACCATCTGGGTACCATCTGTAACTAAGTCAGCCAAACTAGGTTTCTGTTTCAGGGTACAGCAACAACATAGTCTGCACTGTTAATCCAAACATCAAAACAGTAACAAAAGATAAATTAAAAAATCCTAATTATCTGTGTCATAAATTGCAGCCTCCTCTTTCAGAAAATTTGAGAGAGTAGATTGAAATAGACCTACTTGAAAATATTTACATCTATTATTTTCCCATCAGATTTTTCCTCCCTGTCCTTAAGGCTAGGAAAAAATATCTACCTTTGCCAGGTAAACAAACTTCACATGGAAGTTAGAAATGTCAGCTAGTTCTTTGAAAATAAGATATTAATGATTGTTTATCTAAAATATATAATATTATTGTCTTTCCTTTTAGCTTTTATAATACCAACCTCATTTTATTTGACCTTATTTTATTTTGCTTCCCTAATTCAACACCATCACTGAGGGTAAGAGGTTGAATACACGAAATATAACAGATGTGCTGAAGTTTGTATTTGGAAACCTATAGAAAGATTCTTTCTTCATTTTTCTGCAAAGGTTTGGCTACCTGTCCCATGACACAAGAGTGCACAGTACAGCAGACTCTGGCAGTTGCCATATCAGCCACATTTTTTTCCCAAATATTCAGTGTTGAGCTTATCCCTCAGTGCTATACCCAATATAGTATCTTGACACCACCTGGATAAACTTCACTTCTAGGCACTTAGCTGCGTGTGACAAGGAGTGGTAATTTACATCCTAGAACTTTGGATGAAATGTGATGGAAACCACACGAATTACAAAGGATCAGCTCTGCCTCAAAGGAATTTTCAAGTGAAATTCCCAGACTACATGACTTTCTGACCTCAGAGGGAGTGGACTGCTTAAAAAGAAGAATGGTATAAGAAAAGAGCAGAAAAACCAGCTGAAATATTTTTGTACAGCAGTCCCCATTTTGTCCCATCCACTGTTTAAGCAGGATGACATCCCATATAAGAACAGAAGTATCTTATTTAAGGATCACATTAATACAGAATACTTATCAAGCTAGACATTTTCAGATGCACTTGAATTTTATCAGTTTCTTAAGTTTCTTTGTCAGACTAGCGTCTTTCTTTTACCCTGAAATCTCAAAATATGATCAAAGGCATCTACACAGTTCCAACTGATCCCAGAGGGAAGATTATCACTATTTCAGTACCATTAGGATTTATGAGTATTAAATAAATGAACTTAAATCTTCACAGTTAGCAAACTAAAGGTATTATTGAAACATCCTTAAACAGAAACATAGTGATGCTGCTGTAAAGTTGTTAGGAGGAAAGGACATATTACTAATGCTCCATTTTCTAAAATTAGGCCCAACTAGGAGGACCTGATAGGAAAAAAAAAAGCCTCTGAAATATCCAGAAGCTAATACAAAGGCAACACTGGAACACTCAAGAACACTCTATTAAATTTTCTATCTAAAATAAAAAGAAGCGCGATTTTTCAACCTCTCCACCTTTATTTCCTCAAGTATGGATTTACTTGTTCAGTTCTCATACATACACTGCACACTGGAGAATTGCAATGACTGAAAAAGAAATGCAGCAATCAAAACTTCAAATTCTGTCCTGAGATAGTTAAATTTCAGTGATAAAACATTTTCACACCTAATGGAAGGTTTCCCACTGTCTGATGTAGAGGTATTTATGTACAGGAAAATACAATGTAGTAGAATCTCTTTCTCAACCAAATGGCAATGCACAGAACTCTGTGCTGGAGGGGAGCACATGCTGCAGAAGGTCTTAACTCCCAATATTCTGCTTGCATTCTCCAATTCTACATTGGCTTTTAAATTAGATTAAAACAGTATTTGTGACTGCATTAGCTGCTGTTCAACACTACTTTGGTTCTTGACTGGAATCCTACAAGCAAGATTTCTCACATTTCCTTGAGCAATGTTATACCTAATTCAATCACATCCAGGAAGTGAATCATTTCAGCTTTATTCCAGGATTAATGACATTTAACGCAGCCTGAGTATCCTTTATCCAAGAATAACAAACCATGCTAAGTGTAAATATCCAATCACAGGGAAATTCCGGTGCCTGCTTAAAACGAGACCTGTACCTGTCACTTTCTATTGAAAGAATATGCTTTGCTTGGTTACTGCAAAACATGCTAAGTTATTTACCACATCATAAAGCTCCTTTAATTTCCCCTTTTACTGAAATACCTTACTAGATGCTTCAGCAAGCAAATAGGGAAATGCCTCAGAGCCTGCTTCTGTTCCACACATTAACAGGCCAACAGAACCTGAAGATGATGGCTGTTACACCAAGCCATGTGGTGCAGAAGGACCAGTGATCAGCAGAGAGCTGCTCTGCTACAGAGCACCCTGCAAAAGCTGACGGCTGGAGGATCAGCTCGGCAGGGCTTCCCTTTGGCAGCTTCCAGCTGTAAGGCTATTTAGGAAGAGAATTTCACTGTGTTTTGGCTGTGTTAATCATTACAACAGCTTCTCAGACCACCCAGGCCCAGCTGGCCTGATGCAGAAAAGCTGAGGTGGTGTAAAGCTGTGTTCTCTGCCTTCAGCCCAGCAATCATTTGGACACACCGAGCAAGTCCACCCTTTTCAGAGAGCGAGCAGTGCCCATATTTGGTCAGAGACACACAGGAATTTGAATCATTCCTATAAAATTAAATTCATTCTTTCATTTCCAGGCTTAGCACATTGAATTTATGCTCATCAAAATCATTGCTGCTTGGAAATTTTAACCACACTTAAGTATTAAAGTTCTACAACCAAACGTACATGTTTGTTATTGTGTTCTGCAATCTTTTGATATTACGTTATGGAAATCTATCTATTTATTTTAAAGGAAACATTTTTACTAAAGAAAAGCAGTCAGTGAATTCAAAAAGATCAGGGGGTACTGCAAGAATTTTGAGCAATGGAAATGCAAAGAAAAATAGCCTTTGTTTTTTGAAAGAAACCACTGCTACTATTGATGTAAATAATGCAGTCAAATTTCTTTTCAGGGGCACTGATAGCTGGAAGGGGCACTGATAGGTTCCACTATCAAAACAGCACTGGGGTTTGATTTTATAACTATTTCACGCTGAAGTAACTAAAAAAGGCATTTAAAATTTTCATAAACAAGGCTGAAGAATGTTAGGTGATTTAATACTAATTAAAAAAATAATCCCCCTTTTGAAACAATAGATATCACTTGTATCGAGTTTGCTGTATTACAAATTAGCTGATTTTTGATTACATGAATTAATGTGACTCAAAAAACAATGAACAAGTCCAAATTTCAAAGTCACATTACATGCACTAGAAGAAAACAACATATAATTTCACAATTTTTAACACAACACATTGCAAGGCATAAAAACCTAAATATGCAGCTGCTTTTAGCTAAGACAGTCATGATATCCAGAAGGTTCTTAGAAATTCTGGGCCAAGAAGAGGAACTTGTAGAAGCAGTGATTTCTGGTCAGAGCACCACAGCCCTGGTAACTTCTCTGAACAATGCAGAATAAACTTGTGGCTAGAAAAGCACTGCAGCCCATCTCACCCCCTCTGTCCCAAGGGGCTGGTGCTGGAGGACACGAGCAATCTCAAGAGCTGATTGCAGGCCTAAGCACTGTGGAAAGATAAATTTCTGGAGGGGAACTTCTGCAGCTAGCCCTGAAATCCCAGCTCTGTGCTTATCAAAAACTGACTTTATTTAAATTACTAAGTAATAAAACCAAATGGAAAATATTTGTCCCCTTCTGATGCAAAGAGAACAACTTACCTTTCACTAAGACCCATGCATCCTTAACACACTCTGCTGCATTTAAGCAAAAAAGCTGTCTAGATCAATTATATACTAATTAGAATTTGCCAAAGAATTTAGGCAACTTCTTAATTAAAAATGACCTAGTGGTCAGTCATTAAATATTATTTACTAATACCTGCCTCAATAGACGTTTTCATGCTGTAAGTGCTTTAATATGGATAATAAATCATGCTGTAAATTTAGACTTGAACACATAATTTATGTCAATTGTGAAAATTTGATACATCTGGGTAAATTACATACTAGGCTTCACTGAAAGTGCCATCTGACTGATTGATCTCCAGATTGACTCAACAGGCAGGCATCAGTTTTTATTCTCTTTATGAAAATCAATTACAATCAATTACCTATTAACACCACAGAAAATACTGTTCCTGCTATAGCCACATTAACCACTATTAATATCCTCTAAGAAAAATACAATATCCAGATTTTACTGCCACCACTGTAGCTGATTGTTTCAATAACAACTTGATCAGTGAGAATGAGAGGTAAAAGAAACAAAAAACAAGGCTTTGTTGCTAAATAAACTATTGCAATGTTTTTTAAAATTACAGAAAGAAACAGATGCTTATTCTAAGAAATTACCCACTGATTTCTGTGAGCTAGCAGAAGAGCAGCAGGAGAAATCGGTCCAACTCGATTTGTGCTTTTGCGTGGAATTTACTGGAATGCAAGTTTTCAGAGCCACACTTCTCAAACACATAATCAGTGTCCAAACAGCAACCCAGCCCAGTTTCTGAAGATATATTTATTTCTCACTATGATCATCACAAAAGAACTTCTTTGAAAGATGGCTGTTGACTTAGTAACTAAGTAACATTAAACAGCATTTCTTATTAACGAAGCTCTTTTACTACTTAAAAGTAGTGAAATAAATATACAACATGCATAGAAAACAAGTTTATTACTGTATTTTAGGGACAAATGTAGGAGGGAAGAATATACGTTCAAAATTTATCTTAAATCATGATGAAGCCAAGGGAAAAGTGCTTCAAGTCCCCCGAGCATGTGATTATAGAATTTGATCTATCAACATGCAAGCACTAGTTTCTGCAAGCTCATAAGCATTTCATTTTAAGAATATAGGCTCTTTCCAAGAACTACCATACCCTTTTTACTTCATTGCAAAACAACAAGTGTTCAGGTATTTTTCCAGTTCTTCAAGATAAGATTTCTAAAGTGCTCTGTTGGCAATATGTTAGTTTCCTGAAAAATGAATCCAACCTTTTCACCAGCTGTTTTTTCCATTCCATTTCAGTTTTCCAAGAAAACCATTAGCAGACTAAGGAAACAGTAAGTATAACTCAAAGCAGGGAACCAGAAATCAGCATTGCATGTGGATTCTGACAAAGAAGTTGCAACACTGATAAGCTGTATTTTGGCTCTAATGATAGCCTTAGGGCATCCATGTGTGTACATGTAATAAATCACCCCATTGAAAAGATAATTACTGAGGGGGGGAAAAAAAAAGCTTTCTTGGAGTAATTACACTGAACTGCTTGAATTAACATACCCACAGATGGTTCTTTGTGGTCCTACTTACACATTAGAGAGAAGAATGCTTGATTACATTAGTTCACTCACTTGGAAGAAAAAAAAAATCTGGTTATTAATCACACTAATACTCCTTAGTTGATTAATGTAGACGTTTGATGGCAAAACCAAAGTAGAACAAAACATTTCTGAGGCTTTTAGGCCTGAGTTTTCAAAGGCAGTGAAAGCTGGACAACATCTAGGTGAAAAAACAAATCTCTTTTAGCTGCAGGCAGGGATTCAGAAATATATCCCCATTACTATTTGGTCTGGCATCACTGGCCCTTTCTAAGCAGGGACACAGCATGCATACCCTTTCAGCAAAGAATAATCTAATTAAAACTTACACTTGCATATGGACATGCTGTTCCACTCCCAATTTAATTGTAAGGCTTCTTAACAGAATATGAATACTCCCACGCCAGCAGCTTAAACAGTTTTCTTTTGACATCTACAGCTGTCCGTGCTAGTGATATGCACAGCTCTTTCTTCACTAGCCCTGTCTTCTTCTCTTGGAGAAAAGCATGTCTGCTGCAGATAAACAAACAGGAGGCTTCTGGCTGACCCACTGAGAAGCACATGCCAATAACCATTGCAGGGCTGAAATGCACCCTGCCAGCAGCTTTCCTGAAACACGTTGAAACAGAGGTCAAAATCCTGACCCTCTGAAAGAAAATGGTAATCTTGTTACTTCAATAGGACTGAATTCCATCGTGGCTTTGTTTCATGGGTATTCCTTCTGCCATGCATATTTCCTTATTGGAGTGTGTTAGTGAGCAGATTACACAGAAGCTGTTCAAACCTCAGTAAGGCAATAAGGGGAAACTTCAGCAGCTACTACCTCATCCCTCTCCAGAAAGTTAGGAGATTGTCCCCATCCTAAACTCATCAACAGCCTACTCTTTGGTAAGAGAATCCTCCCATTTTATGATTAAACATTACATTATGAATTTCTGTGCATCAACTACAACTTACATTTAGAATCTACAACTCGCTCTCTTCTGGGCTAGTGAAAGCAGTATAAAACAAATTATTCAAAGCCTGGAAAGAGTCAAAATTATACTCAACATTTTTTCCCAAATATAAATCACTGGACTGGATCAATTCATCTAAATCATCAATAACAAAGAAACTGTCAAAGAAAACCAGTGCTAAAAATATACACATCCAGTTTGGGTACTATCATACCTTGACAAAACGTAGCATTGATTCTTTTGTAGCCTTGTGGGCATTCCATCATAGGACCATACCCATGGTAAGCTGAAAAAAAAAAATAACATCCATTAAAAACTGATAATTTATATATTTGCAGAGCCTGACACTAAATTATTACATAACTACATTGAAAAAATTGTAAGGTTTTGTGATAAATGGTTAAGCAAAAAGGACAAAGAAATTAGATTGTATAGGTAACCTTAATTCCATCTTTTTCAACATATGAGTCACTTAAGTCTTCAATAATCCAGTCAAATTTGTGTTAAAAAAACAAACCAAAGCAAATCTTTGAAATCAGGGTATCTTTAATTCTATTTGTTCTGAAATATTCAAATAATTATTTTTGCAAACCACCTACAAATATCATGATTGGAAAAGATGAAGATTCATTAGGGAAACATCTAGGATTTACCTAACAGAGCTGTCGAATTTTAGAATACTAAACTTCACTTACTGGCTGATCAGTGTAAACAGTCACAGATAAAACAACACTGCAAAATAAATACTGAATTCAATTTTGCCAAACTAGAAAGTTTTCAGTTAACCAGCTTTTTATTTCTATTTATTATTTCTTCCACCACTGAAGGTTGCTTTTCAGACTACAGAAAATTGTTTATTGATTC
Organism: Sitta carolinensis; assembly: GCA_032173965.1. NCBI lineage: Eukaryota > Metazoa > Chordata > Aves > Passeriformes > Sittidae > Sitta > Sitta carolinensis. The sequence goes on along the minus strand of JAVUNC010000025.1, from coordinate 12,591,659 downwards.
TTAAAACTCATAAATGAGAGCAGTAGCTTCTTCGTATGGTTATGCACTAAAAGCTAACTTCTTGGCAAAGGCCAGTACTTTATTAAGCATATAGGACTCAACTTTTGGCACTATGATCACAGAAATGCTTTTAATAAGAGTCTAGAGAGTTTTTCATAATTTGAATGTCACAACAGAGGTACCTTACATTTTGTCAGATCTTTTGTTTCATTTCAAAGGTGTTCCAAATGTTCAACAGAAAAAGTCCCACCAAAATCATCTTTACTGTATATAAATGGTCAAATAAGACAGAACAACTGAATAACAGAATGCCACTGATTGGCTTCCCTTCACATAATGCCTGAATTGCACATTTATTCCTGCAGCTTACTTTAAAACTGGCACCTGGTTAACTATAATGAGGGAAAAAAAAAAAAAAAAAAAAAAGGATAATTGTTTTAATTATTTCTAAAGCTTTGTTTATCATTTGGAAAAAATTAAGGGATGATCTTGAGTAGCAGGCCTTGGAGTGAGATAGTTTTATTTCAAATTTCAGTGAAGTATTTAATATAATTGTTTAAATAAGATATTGAGATTCTCCTTAGATATTGCATAAAGTGTAAAATGGTTAAACACACATAGTAAAACTACAGCAACATTATTACAGTTCTGAACACATTCTTTTCCATCTTTACACTGATTACAATCATTTTAACACCAACTACAACTTGAAAATTTTGTCTCTCTACTAAAGTGGCAGCTACACATTTAGTTTCCAAGGCAGATTTTTCAGTCTCTTCCTAATGTTAACATTAAAACCAGTTGAAATTTAAGGAGACTTCCAAAAGCACAATGCATTAGTCTACCTCTGCTCCCCAAAAGTGTCAATGAAACTCCTAGTACTCATGTTGGCAGATTCAAATGAACAACTGCAGTCACTATGTCCTGACTGATCTCTGTTTGCCATAACAGACCAGATTTAATTCACACTAAAACCAGGGGAGTCTCGGTAACTTTCTGTGGGTAGGAATGGTACCCTGCAGTGCAGCCTGCTGAATGAAAACAGCTTCCAGTTGTAGATGGAGACCAGCCCATAACCTCTGCCAGGTCTTTTCCAGTGCTGCAACACATTTTCCCTTCCAGGGTGACTCAGCTGCTCTAGAAAGTGCAGTGGTGAAGTCAGAGATTTTTAACCTCTACCTCCTTCCTCATCCTCCTACTCCCACAACCAGCAGCTTACTAGCAGGTGATTTCTTGCTTTCAACAAAGATGAGAAATGAAAGCAAGTCACAGCAGAGAAGAAGCTTGTTCATTGATGGCTAGTGATCCATGTGGGAGCTGGATGGAGTCTGGTATTGCTTACCCTTTACTCACCTAAACAACCTGTTTGAAATTGCTAAGTTGGCAAGAAGCCTGACCAATCACAACATTCTCCAGGCAACACAGAAAGGCCCTTCTAATGAAAAGTTGTCTTCCATCAGAAGCCCTTAAAAATGGAGACCTGTTCCAAAACTTCTTTTGGTTTTCAGTAATACTAAACAACCCATAAACTTGCAGGCATGGCTGCTGTCTCAGGCCAAGGCACTTAAATTTGCAACAGGGCAAAAGCCCTGACTGAGCAGTGGCTGTTACCCAAAATACTCAAGTCTCTACAAAGATGACAGAGCTCTCTGTAAGACCACGGGAACAAGACATATGCAAATTTATGCACGCCCTTAAGTAGCTGATTGAAAAGAGAAGTGCCTGCTAGTGACACTAAAGGATATGCTTAAATATTTTGCTGAAATGGGTTATGCAGAAGATCACAACCATATTATTACAAAAAAATGTCCACTTTAAATGAAGTTTATGCAGCATAAAACCATAAAAGCAAAAGGAAGTCTGTATGCTTCCAAAACATCTCCAATAAAAAGGGTAATACCAATTTAGTGAAATATCAGGTCAGAATTATATGGGAAGAATGTGGGACTAACTTAACCTGTTGAGACACAAGCATAGATATCAACTGACAGCTTACTAATTATTTGCTTGACTCCCGAGATTTTCCATCTAATAACATATAAATTTATATATATAAAAATATATGCATATTCTTTTTACCACTGAAGCACTCTCAGTGTTGTAAAAATAAAAATATAAATCCTTCAGCATCCACTCTAGATTTCCACTAAATCTTCTAACAAATTTACATTTATCTTTGGAAATTGTTGACTCTACAGAACCGTAACACTTCGATACTGTCGTTAGGCTTAGTTTGACACCTATGTCCAAAAGATACTTTTACCCAGATCCAGAGCAGATTTTGGGGGTTCAAGTTTTGTGCCTAAGTTCAAACTGAATATCTTTAACATTTTAAGATGCTGCAAGATCACTAAAACACCTGCAACACACTAAATGTATCACCTTCAATTCTTAAAAATCTAAAAATTCACCATCTTCATCCATGTAAAATTGCCATAAGACATGGCATTATTAAATAGCATCATGCTTAGAATCATTCCCAAATCAAATGTAGACTAGAGAAGAAACATACAGCACTACTAAACCTTCTTGACAGATTCAATGAATATTCTTGAAGCATACACCTGCCAAATCACACTCTTGATACAATGACAATGTATTTTAACTGATAAAACAGATAGTGCACCCTTCTCCTCCTCCCTTCTTAAAACACTAACATACAATTAAAACTTCCACCTTGAAAGATGAGAAATTGTCCTATTATGTCTAGGAGACACAAATTCTTACTTTCCAGGAATGCTTTAATCAGAGAGAGAGGATTATTCCAAGTGGCACCATTCTCTGTCTCCTCTTGAAATCATACAGTTACATTCAAAAATACAATTCCAAATGAAGCCAGAAAGCAGAAGTAAGCATGACTCATACTGTAAGCAATCAAGCACTCTGGGAATGAAACTGGGTTCCTAGATCTGTTCCAAGAATTGTTTCTACATTTTACGGATTAGGGCATCTCCTCATTGGTATAAAATGTAGATTAGAAATTATTCTGGCAGATAAAGGAACTCTGAAGTGTCCCATCTTGAACAAGCATGCTAGTTATTAAACATTTTTGTAACCAAAGGACATTGCTCATCTCATTAGCCTTTAAACAAATTATTCTTAGTCAGTGCTTTGAAAAAAGAGTGGTGGACTTCCATTTAGGAGAGGTTTTTAGGTTGAGTTCAGGCACTTCTCTGCACCTGCTTAGGAAGCATCTGTGGATCAGAAGTTTGTCACAGTTTCCCTGCATGATTAACACTGCACTGAGCACTGTGCCATTAAGCAGCTGTCTGATCCCCACATCTACTGTAGATATCAGGATGAGACAATCAGTATTTTACCTGAACTATGAAGAGCTAACAAGTGTGCTTCCCTTCAAATCAGGCACCAAAAATTTCTATTAGTAGTCCCAACCAATTTTTGGTTGAAACACATTTCAGGCTTTTGTGATTTTTTTCATAGCACACCTACATCCAAATATGCAGTATTTCATTTGTCAATATGATTTTGGTGAAGGAGATTTGAGTTGCAGTTCAATTGCTCTGTCTGAATGCATCTTGGACTCTCTCAGGTTTGGTGCTGTGACCCCTTGCCTGGGGAGCCTGATCCAGTGCCCAAACACACTCTGGATGAAGAGCCTTTTCCTGATATCCAACCTAAACCTACCCTGACACAACTCCAGGCCATTGCCTCTGGTCCTGTCACTGGGCACCACAGAGAAGAGATCAGTGCCTGCCCATCCTCTAAAGCACATCAGAAGACAGACAAACTCCAATGCACAAAATGTTTCAGAAACTAGCAAATCAGACTGAGTCACCTTAAGTTTATATCAGTGTCTCCTATGGAAGGAGGAGTCAGAGAAATTGGAACAATAGCAGATATTCTGCTGGAAATGTATTTACATCCACATTAAGACTTACAGAGAAACACATGCTTCCAAAAAAATCAAACAGTGAACATACTTCCAGCATTGCTATCTGAGTAACAGAGTCCTAGAAGAACTAGCTAAGAATGACTGCAATTTAATGACCTATTTTTGGCCCAGTAAATGCAAGTCTACTCCATTTGCAAAACAGAGATCACATTATTTTTTCCCATCTTTCATTTAAAGGTGAAAATATGACATGGCACATAAGTATTACTAGTCCTGTGCAACAATAACGTAATTCACAAAAAGTTCAAGAGATTATCCTCACTAATCATGCAAATAATTCAAAATTCTTTTCTCATTATAATATGATGTCAAATCATAATAAAATGCTGAAGAAAGTCTTTGTCATTGTCTAATTGTTGGGGAAGATATTTCAAAAGCAGAGGAAAAAAAAGCAACCACCAATTTAGAGCCTGGAAGACCTTGGCTCCAAACTTGAAATTTCATCTGCAGTCCCAAGAGGTCACTGCCTTCTCTCCAAGCAGAAACTGGCGCCTCCATAATTTAAGATTTCTGTGCAAACTCAAAAAAAAAAAAAAAGTAGTCCAGCTGGAAAAGACGAGATGATTCAATGTGATTACTCTTCCTGCACTGAGTAAATGCAACAGTCCATCACTGACTCAAAGGAGGAAGAAGCAGGGGAAAAAACCCAACAACGTCAACTTTGCTGGCTGCACCAAGTGCCTGCATATTGTAACTCTGCTGACATGCAGGGGAATTCCACTTTCTACAACCTGTCTCTAATCAAATCATAGCACATTTTTTCTTTGGCTCCTTTGGTTTTTTTTCTTTGAAAAATGGAAACATACTGAAGGGAAAAAGCCACAAGAACAACAAAATAGCACTTACATGGCTTCTTGGGACATTTCTGGCATTTGTTAAAACCCCAGGAAGTACCCACAGTTCCACAGCAGTCTTCTTGCTTGGAAAGGCCAGGAAGTGCTTTGCCACACTGAAACAGTCAGGTAAAGAATACTCTGGTTAGTGATACTGTACAACACTCATTTCCAGTACAATTGTTTTTTTCAGTCATTTTGGGTCAACCTCTTGCTGAGACATTGAAGATTCAATGGAGTTTGTAACTGAACTTAAATGGTGCTCACACATTGCAGAGGCTCTCTACACAGGCATGAGTAAATTAAGTGACAGTATTACCTTCCCCCATGTCAACTTGAAAAGGACAAAAAACCAGAAGAAAACAGTATGTCACAGGAAGGAGTGAGCATATTTCTAAGGTAGTAACTCACTGTTAGCAGCTATTGCTTTCATCATAAAAACATATTTGTCCACTTTTTCAAAAGCTATATAAATTATCTCAAATACCTTATAATTTCTGAGGTAAATTTTCATTTCCCCACTGATCAATAACATATTTATTATGCATAATAATAGTAATAGTAACAATAATAATATTTGGAAACTTACAACATACTAGTTATGTTCCTGACTTTTTAATTTTCTTCCATTTTGCATGGTAAAGAAAGCTTAAACGTATTTCAGCTGCAGACATGAAAAAGACCCCCCAGACATCTAAACCTGCCAGTTAGGTATACAGTGGAACACAAATCACAGAAGTCCACAACGGCTGCACTTAGTAATACTTTCAAAGCAAATGTGATATAAATAAGCACTGCAGCAAACAATTCAAATATGTTGAAGTGAGAATCCTCAGTACAGTGTGAACAGACTTTCCCAAATCTAACTCTGCTTTCTGGCAGCATGCAAACCTCTGATCCAAATGTTCACTGCCACACAGCTTTCAGCTCAAGAGAGCTGGCTCATCCTATGGCACAGGCTGTGGCCTTGTGGTTGCTCTCTCTTAGCTGGTAACACACTCATTCTGCAGTGCAGACACATGTTGGATGCACGGGCACTGACAGCTTCCTCCAGCTTCCCCAAAATTTTTCCAATGTGCTCTTAATCATACTGTCACACACGAGCCAATGATATTTCTAAAGCAGAGCTGCACTGTGTGGCTTTACAGTGTGACTACTAACAGGATAGCAAGCTACTCTACAAGGGTTCTGACTCATCAGAGGGTTCCCTCTGCATCAGCATCATCCCAGCCATTTTCTGTCTTTTTCACAGATACTGCCCAGACATATCCTGAAGTATCTCAACAAATCAAAAGCAGCACCAATTCACTATTTAAACATCAGACTTGCAGCACGTGAAGATTACATCAGTGTCAAGGGATGTATGAGAAGTCTGAAGTGTCCTCCATCTCACTGGCAGCCACCCACACGTCCAAGTTTTTAGCACCAGGGCAACTTGGCATGGCTGTGATGTGCCTCTGCCCACTTCTCGCACCCAGGTTAGCACCACTTGAGCTTTGAGCCTTTGGCATGACACATGAACAGCAAAAAGAACAGAGTGGCCAAACAGGTTGAAACAGACTGCTCAGTTCTTGTGCAACTTCAGGAGTCTATTTTCACATTACTGTCTGGCGTGAGTCTGGTGACAGATTTTCCTATGCTGCAAGGGATGAGAAATAGTCCTTGCCTGGATGGTATTTGGCTGTGTTACAACAGTGGAGTATCTCAGCCAGTCCCACCTTCCAGATGCAGGCCCAGGCTTACCCTAGGTGAATGTATATGTTTCAGCTGTCTTGCACTCCTCTGGCTCAGGCACTGGTAGGATTAATACAAGGCTGACCATTCCTGATGAGAGTCCACTGAGTTCGCTTCCATAAGCAACTCCCAGTCCAGTACTTCAGAAATACCATCAAGGTACATAAATGGGGAATGCTGCACAACCTCCTCTGCCATAGCAGCTCTGCTGTTTTCAAAACTGAAGTAAGCTCTTCCAACTGCCCCTAGCTAGAGGATATACAGATTGTGCTGCACATCCCAGAGGTCAAAAAAAAATCTTTCAATTGGAGAGCACTCACAACGTCTCCTATGTGGTTACCCTAAAACCTTAGAGAGTTCATGTTACATCTTTACACAACGCTGGTTTTCTCAACCTGCATCCCAGGCAGGCATGCTCCAGGAAGGACCACTTCCATTTTACTTTATAACCACAGCTATCAAGTTTTGCTTTATAGTTACAGATGTTCAACCCCCTTCTTCGAGCTTCTTCAAAGACAGAGAAGCCACTTGCTAAGGTTGTACACTGGGGCTGTTATCAAGAGTCAGCTAAAGCATTTTGCGCCCGGCTCTTCTGCTCCCCCTCGTTTTTACAACTCCCCACTCTCTGAAAAGAACAGGGATGCATCAAGGCTGGTCTTGTGTCTTCCCTTTTGATCTTAGAAATGGAGCATCTGGGCAATGAGGCACATGACCTAACACCCAGTGTTTCTCTTCAAGGTCAAAACCACAAGGACACATCCCAGGAGCTCGAGTGTGTCAAGGCAAGATTCCACTAACGTGAGAGCCAACAGCCAATCATTTACTGGCTCCCTCCTTTTTTCTTCCCCCTTTTCCCCAGAATAGAAGTGTCACCTAATAGTAACAAGCTGAAAAAAAAAAAAAAAAGAAGGGAAAAAAGAAAGGAGAGTAGAAGGAGGAAGATAGACTAAAGCCCACTTATAGTTTAGGTGTGGTGCTACAGCATTTACACTCTACTGAAAATCATGATCTTTGTGGTCATAACTTTTTTGAATTTCCATATAAAAATCATGAGCAAAAATAAGGATGCCAAAGTCTGAGTCATCTGGCAACTGTGGTTTGCAGTCCTGTCAGTAAAAACTGGCAATGATTAAAGCTGCTGCTCCCACTGCCTTTATGGTGAATTAAAGCTTGAAGAATCAATGATAATTTGGTTAACATCCAGATCATTGAAGAAACTGGGCAACAAGGAAAAGCAACTCCCACATGGGGCTCCTATTGCCTTAAGATCTGTGTAATTTTGGAGCTATGCATCACAAAACATGAGAGCTCTGTGAAGTCCTAATCCAAGCAGGAACAGAGTTCTTCTGTGGTTACTAAACCCCGATTTCTCTGGAACATCTAGTAGTGCTTCAGATACTCTAAACACTGATGGCACTGCACAAACTGTCCCCTAGCCAGCTACATTTTCTTAAGATGCTTCTTCCTTTCAGCAACCTTAAGCACATAAGAACTGAAGCTCTATTTCTACAGTCTCAAAAACTTTTATAGGTAATTCCTTTCCACTTCAAAAGTCTTAACTCACTTCCTACTAACAAGAACTCATAAGTTCTTCAGACAGTCTTTTTCAGTCTCTGACTCACTAGTGACTGGAAAAGTCACTTGAAGGAATTAATAATTATTTTTTAGTTTGTTTCACCATTCAACACAACTCCAACACATACTTAGGAGCCTAAAATAAGCAGGAAAGCTAGACACAGGCATGCTTGACTATGCACAAAGATAATGCCACTCTTTAAGCTTAGGCTTACACTTTTCTATCCATCATCTACAAATTTTAAGCTAATCTAGTCTGTATTCCTGAGAGCTCCTGGAAAAGAGTACAGATTTTCATGAATGATATCTCTGTCATAAGCTTATGATTTGGAAATAATTCTTACTGGTTCAGAAGGCAAGGAAGTCATGAAGCTTTGGTATAAAAGAGCTCAACTGTGCTGAAAGAGGCTCAGCAGTAGCAGCAGTATGATGCACACATGGTACTGCTATAAAACAAAGTTCTTCCTGGGTAAAGCACTCAGAGACACTGAAAGTATTGTTTCAAATCCACATATTTTTCCTCATGCGTGCCTGGGCTCCTATGCCAATATTTTATATAACTGAAGGAAGTACTGAATATTCCCACTGGAAGACTGAAATTCTGGCTGACCCTGTGCTGGTGCACAAAAGCCACCCCAAGCCACATCACCTCTGTTACTCTGTCCAGACTCCAGCCTCTGCCCCATCTCCACAGTCCTTTTGTGCCAAGCCGTGCATTGCCACCAGCCCTTCATGTATTTTCCAATGCTGGGGAAAAGGAAGGATTATATCCTTGAGATTCATCTGCTAAGGCAGCAGAGGAAATTTATTCAGCTCACTGTAAAGTGCAGGAGGGAGTCCAGTCTGGCAATTACTCTGAGGGCAACTGCAGAGGATTCTGGCCAAGGGACCACAAGATTTCCTGGGACTCCCACTCCTGCATGACCCATCTACAAATCCCTGTCACAAGCTGTTAGTTAAAACCACACTACAGGCATAAATAAAGGAGTGTCACATGATTAGCTATGATTGAAATTGATAGGTGCTTTGCCTGAGCTAATAGCTAATGACTCTGGGATTCAGCTCAAAAGACTGCATTTCACATACCACAATAGCAGAAGTGAATGGATACACTGTTTAACTTTCTGAAAACTATTCGACAGGCACAGACCTTGGATTGTTGCTTTTTTTTTTCTATAGGCATGACAAACAGAGAAAGAAACCTCAAACTTAATAAACTGTATGACTGAAACAATTAACAGACATATTTAATTAGCTTACTGACCAGCTGAATGACAGGTTGTTACAAATGAAGAGTGTTATCCCATGTAGCACTGGCTCACTAACAGGCATTGTCTCATAAGCAGAGGAGAGAAACTTAAACACTTCCAGACTTTCCAGGAGAACTGGTAAAGAATTTTTTTTGGCTTAAGCAGAACATTCTTCATAAGCAAGTAAAAATTATCCAGCTTTCTTCTATCTGAGTGATTAAAGCAATGTTTGGTGTTTTTGGTACCTGATACATCTCTAATCTTCTGATATTTCAGAGTATTGATCTCGCAAAGAAACTACTGCAAATGAAGCATTAATTCTGGAAATGAATCCACACCAATTTCTGACAGTCTATTTGTTTAAGAACTTCAGAAGCCAAACCATGAGCTTCAAGGAATTCCAGACAGTTATTTTATGAGATGGTATTTTTAAGACTATTCTAAAGAAAAGAAGTTTTAAAAGTGCTCTAAGTGAAAAAGTACCAGTGTAAAGCACAAAATCGTATCATTTCTCCTGCCTAAAGAGGATAAACACAAAAGTACATTTCATACAGCTGTCAAAAAAGGAAAACAACTGAATTTACCTCCACAAGAAATGTTTTCTAAAATCTGAAGCTTGACAGCAGTGTTTATACAGTTGAATGAATGACTTCAACAGGCATATTACTACTGTCGTCAGCTCCACACTACACACCATGATTGCATTGCATGCAGTAGTATCAATGTGTTAGGTTAGCCATTAAGGGCTACCAACATATTTTGCTGCTCTGATTTTTAACTCAAAAACTTTGATGCATTTATTTAGTATTGCCCATCATGAAAAACTCATCGATTACCTAAGCCCATTTTTCACAAAACCTGTGTGTATATACTCAAAGTTAAGTACCTAGTCAGTGTATGCCCCTGCATGAACAAAGCAAAGGTAAAATGATTTGCAGTCAGAATCTTGACCATGATACAATGTTGATAATTTCTGACCATTTCCAGCTGCCACCTATCACTTGGATTTATTTTGTATTCTATTAAGTCTGACAGCAGACAGAAATGTGTTACTCAAACCAAAACAAATGTTTCCTGCAAAAGACATTGCCAAAACAAAGTATCAAATAAACTGTCCCTATAGAAATTTATCCCACTTAAGATGTTGGTTAACTAATATCTGTTGATCAGACACACTAAGCAGCATCTGAAACACATTTGAATGCATAAGTGAGGGTTTTAATTACACTGAAAAATGGACAACTCTTATTTTCAAAAATCCTTCCTAGTGTTCATCATTAATATTATTTATTAAACCATTTACACAATTAAAACAAAGTAATTAAACCATTCATCTATCAAAATACGCTTCCTTTCTCTGCTAGAGATGCTATAGATGTCACATTGTGCTTTTCTTTAATATGATTTTCCAAAATATCATTATAATCCACCAAATTTCACTTCACAATACTTGAGTCAAGAGGACTCAAGAATACCAACACAATCTTTACTAGGTACATCACAGACGCTGTAGAATTATTTCAGGATATAACAAGATGTCCTGTGTCATATAAAGGCATTTTTATTAGTATTAAAATGAAAATCATCTGAAGAGGAGGAATTAGAGAAGAAAAACAAAATCTTCCTTATTTACTTGCTTTTTAAATAGGATTTAGTGAATCAGTGGTCTAAGATGACCAACTCCTTGGGTTCTTTATTTCAGGAATAAAGAACTACATGGCTGTAAAATATTTTGCAGTCTATGCCCAGTCTCCAGCTTTAGAAGGCACCATTATAGAGTGCTCTCCAGAAATTACTGCTCTCCATCTTAATTGGGATTTTTGTCCTACTGCTTCCATGATGTCTGTTTCCCAATGTCAAGTCCCTATTCCCTCCACATCATTTTCTATATGACAATGGGCAAGTTTAGGTAAAGCTTTGTTTCCTACATCTTGAAGTCAACAGCCAGTTTCTGGTCTGCAGCATCACATGGTTTAGACATACCCTGCAAAAATCCCTGTGGTACTAGGAAAGAGTTTAATGAACCACAACTTTTGTGTGGGACGTATCACTGAGAGCTATCATGTAACTTGATAAGCTATCCTGGAGCAATCACCATTAACATCTCCCAGAGGAGAAATAATTGCTGAGTGTTCCACTTAGAGAAAAGAGAGGCAGCCAGGAAAAGTGAGAACAAAACAGAACCACCCAAAACACTATCTGCTTCCTATAATACTGTTTAAAAATTCAAATAGTAATGCTAATTTTGTAGTTATCTTTCCACTTTACTTCACAGTGCTGAGGACACTTCAGAAAACAACCACAATTAAACAGCACATACATACATATATGTGTATATGTATTTACAAAACTTTGTCTTTATTTATCTCCTCCTATTAAAGTAGGAAATTTCCTTCCTCTTGCCCCTCTCACTCTCCCTGTCCTGAGCTGGTACAATGACATCTTTTCATTCACCTTTTCCTAGATTGCTCTCATGCTTGCTGCCTTTGGTTACAGTCACTTATGATACTGCAGACAGCTAAGGGAAGAGAAGGTCTAAAACAGTTCCTATGTCATTAATGAAAAGTGATTGTAGACCTGGCAATATGACCAGATTCTTCAACCATCTGTGCCATAATGTCCTTGGAACTTCAGGTCAAGGTGGCTCCAGTTGCTAATTTTAACAGTAGGCACTCACTTGGAAATTCACTGCAGAAAATGCACTCTGACAGTCTTGGAATTGATTATCCTGGTTTTGAATGAGATACAGTAAGGGAATTTAACTAAGGTGGGCCAAGAAAGAATATGCTGGAGCTGAAAAATATTCCACAGGATATCATGAAAAAAAACCCTCAGAGGACTAAAATCAAAGGACCTGTAACTCTCTCTCTATATATATATGCAAATACATATGCAAATATAAACCCATGTGTTGCTATTAAAATGTTTTCATCAGATTGAAAGATACACAATTTTGAACAGTTGTATGAAAAACATGATGTGAACATAGTATTTTTAAGTGAACTAAGGTTTTAATATTCTAGTGAATACTCAGTTGGCTTTCATGATTTTTCTACCCCATCCAATGGTCACATTTCAACAGATTCAAAACATTAGCCTAAAATACTGGAAAACAAATAAAGCTGTTGAATATAAATTTCCATGAGTAAAAGAAAAAGCTATGGATAAAATAATTGAAACCAAAATGTCAGGGACCCAAGTCCACAGAAGATACAGACATTAGCTTGAAGGAGAAAAGTTCAGAAAAATGTTACTTAATAAAGAGGTTACATTCTCAAAATAATTTTCTTGCAGAAAAGAATGTCAAATGTGTCCTTTCCCTCCAACTGTTGGATTTTAATTTTTTTGTTTTAATTTCTTTCTAATAGAGTTTTAAAGCTACCTGTCTCACAAGCCTTAGCAAACATTTCTTACCTGTGTCCCAACAGTCTCCTGAAAGCAGCGCCCAAGCTGAGTTTTAACTGAAACAGGAAACATATGAGGAATGGGTTGTTGATTTGTGTAAGCTGTATGTCCTTTCTGGGTCTTCTGATACGGAAGACCTTGGTAAGAGACCTGTGGATGTACTGGCTGAGGAACTTTCGCTTTTTGTCCTGTTGATGTGCTGTCAATCCTTGACACTTGATGGATCTGAACTGAGGCTTCAGGGGGATGTTTCACATGGATATTCACTATGTTAGGAGGGAACTTCACTAAAATAATTGAAGGAAAAACACATAAGAGAAATTGGTAATAAAATATATGAGAAAGATATTTTAGGCACCTCTAAGACATTTCGTTTTTGTACATCAGAATTTTTACAGAGTGCCTCGAAGTGACTGAAATATAAATGAAGCCCAAATTTGGGGTTAGAGGGAAGGCTTAAAGAACACATATAGTCTCATTAACAAAGCAAGAAAATGAAAAATCCTCATGAAGGAAAGAACATTATAGAATTGTAAAGACTGCTAGATAAACATGGATGTCCAAACTGGCTGGTATGACATTAATATTTGTGGTCATACTGTGTAATAAGAATCCCATTCAAGGTTCCAGAATCCATACTCTACTAGGTTATTTTTGGATATATAGTAAGCTTGATTTTCTTTTTCAGATCCATCATCTTTCTCTGGAACACAGAAAAAGCTTCAGATTTCATCCCTTCACCTTTATATACCTGCCAAGTCCCAAGTTTGCCCCTGCAAGTGTTGCCAGCATCTCAACCATCTAAAATCACCACTCCCTTTGTTGAACTTTGGATTCAGGGTTTGGCAGATAAAGGGGGAGGAAACGATTTTCAGACACTTCTGTTTTAAAATGTGGTTGTAGTTTTAAGTCTGAGTATTTAGACTGAGACCCTCCAGTCAATGTAACCTGCACAGACCCGCTATTGACCCTTGAGCCTCTTTTCACTGGGACACAAAATGCCTTTTAAAGTAAATCAAATTATCACTGGGGCGGGCAGGGAGGAGAAGAGTGTAACAAGCTGTGTAGTTTGTAAGCTGCACAGCTAAGTTAGCATTTCTGGTGTCTGGCTGGGCCTCTCTCATCAGTGACTACTGCTCAGGCTGCTTGAGGCCAGACAACCCATCAGAGGCAGCACCCCTTCCAAACAGCAAGAACCAAAAAATATCATTTGACACAGCTTTCTCTATAATACACACTGGATTGTTGAGTCTCCTGGATTATCTCCTTGTCTCCTGAAGTCTGGACTGATCTTTGGAACTTGATTTGGTATTTTCAGCTCTGCTCCTCAGGAGACATTTCATTTATTGGAGCTACTTCAAATTTAGAATATTTTGGGGGAAAGTGCTTTTGACGTTATTTTCATTTCTCTAGGTACATTACCAGAATTAATTGGCTCACACAGGAATTCCTTAAAAGAAACAGATTTATTTTTACACTGCCTGTATTGTTTCATTTATGAAAATTGTCAACATACTCAGACAGAAACTGAGAAAAGTAGAAAGTCAGCAAGATACGGCTGCAGAGTAAAGATGTTGCCTGTAGCTGAAAACAACCCACACACAAAATGTATGCTACAAGAGGTCTGCTAGGGGCAAACCCACAGGGGAAAGCTTCAGTGCTACAAGCAGAAGCAGTGAGGTCTTTTTCAGGCTGTTGGAGTGGGTTTGGAGGGCAAGACAAGACAGCCTAGTCTGTCTGTAAAAAGAACTAAATTCCCATCAATATTTTTATGTAAGAAGAGGGATCCCTTCAACTATTTTCTCTGGCTGCTAAATCTAAGAAATAAATTAGTCCTCAAAAGAAATCACTGAATTTCTCTGCTTTAGTGTCTCAATCCATCCAGAGATGTTCAGATGTTGAAAACATCAAATTTAGGCTGGGTTCTCCCATGCAGTATTATTATCACAATCCTCTCCAGGTCTTGGATCACTGCCTAGATGTGCTCATTTTTATTTCTGCCAGCCATTTCAGGATGAATTGTTTTATTCTTTCCTTCAAAGAAATAAAATACTCGTCTCTCAACAATCCAACATCTTCATTTGGACACGTAAAGAGAAGAAAAGGCATTGTGACTGTTAATGATTCCTATGAGGATTTGAAGGTTGGGAAAAAAATATTCGAGAGGTCAGACTCTTTAGCAATGAGAAACCTATTGTGTATTTTAGGAGAGAATCTGAAGAATAACTATGTTTTAAAAATGTGGGGACTGTGGTCTACTGTATTATCTAAAATTATTTCATCTGGAATTACATAGGCAGAGAAACAAATTGATGCTCTGTTAAATGTTTAGGTAATTATATTCTCTTCTTTGGATGGAGGAGATATTCAAAAATACATATAAAATATTGCATTTCCAGGATACTGTCAACAGTTCCTTCACAGCTATGTCCTTTTCTGAATACACAATTACTACCTCATATTTACCACAAATATCTTTTAGCAAAGCTACTATTTGCCAGTAACTGAGCCTCCTCAAATAATTCTATATATATTTTCTTTTTATTCAGAGACAGCAACCTTGGAGAGGTAATTTTAAAATGATCCTTGACCAAAAATCAATCTGGCAATTCAAACAAGCAAACAAAATTCACATGAGGTCATATGTTGAGAATCTGAGTTGCAAGGGTCACTTTATATGGACAAGATCTCACCCAGATAAAATCCTACCTAGACCCATAGGACACATAAGGAACAAATTCAACACTTCTCTTCCAAGTCATCAGAAGTTTTCACCTCATAACAAAAGTATTAGAGCAAACAGTAATCTGAAGCTGGATTAAATTTCTTTGACTGGGAAAATTTGATTAACATAACAAGTTTCCTTTTTTTCTTATCCTCTGTCTCCTTCATTGTACTATCAATTTTTTTTTAATTATATTGTTATTTGACCTGGAAGGAATGTTTTATTTAAGTGAATCATATCATGGCCTATCTACACTAAAAAGTTCACCACAAAATTAACTTATAACTTTACCAATTCATTTAAGATAGACACGACTTAAATTTTTAGTTTTACATTAGATTTAAAACTTCTTATGTTGAAAAGCATGGTCTCCTCCCTCCACTAGTAACCATGGAATCACTTTCAACTCTCTGTGTAGGTACACTATGATTTATGGACCCTGTGCAACCACAATCACTGTCTTTTTGAACAGGTCTACACTTCTGGAAGAAACCCCCTGCATTATCTCTTGACTCTGCAATTTGCATTAGATTCTACCATAAAGCAAACTAAATTTACCTACAAACTCTTTGTCAGTAACTGATATTTCTTATTATTTTAGCCATTGAGGAAATCTGTTCCAGACATTCTGGTGAGCTCATGATTCAAGTTCTGGTGCCAATATTTGATATATGCAGATGTAGCACTATTGTTACTGGTTGAATACCCAATATAATTCGTTAAAACCAACAAGTTAAAAATGTCTATCAAGAAAGAAGTTACCTTTCACACCTTGCTGTCCAGACATTGTCAGTGGTAAAGTATGGGTAGAGTGGATAACTTGTGATCCTACAGCCTTGTTCACCTGCTGCGGGTGGTGGTAGAGTTTTTGAGAGCTGGCAGTCTGCACAGGAATCTGACAAAGTTTACCAGTGTAATTAGGAGGGCACTGGCATTTATCTCTAGAACTACACTGGCCTCCATTCATGCATGGAAGGTGGCAAATAACTGAAATGAAAACAGAAATAAAAATTTGGTTAATGACTTTCGCTTCAGTACTATCCGGCCACATATCACACACAAGTTGAAGAGGAAAGGAACAGGGCTGGAGAGCTGAATTCCTCATTCAGACAGCTGAGAACGACTCCATCTAACACACACTTTTAACTGCCTTGTGGTAGAGCCACTTCCCTTCCCCTCCTTGTCATCTCTAACCTCTGCCTTGTCACATCCTCTCTCCATGACACACACAGACCAGTTCTTCCATTGGATAGCCCAGCTATTTCATCTTAGGATGCTGTTAAGCAAGACACTAAACTAATATGGTGACTGGCTAGATCTGTTATTCACACTTTGGTACAGGTACTCTTACTTGTCAGCCTCCTGTCTCCAAAAATCCTGGGCTACTTACCCTTTCCTGGAAGGCTGAAAAAATTCACCCGAGAACAGAATGCACTGGGGACAAATTTCCATTTTGACTTTAAGCCTTGGTTTTTCTCTAGAAAACTAGAGGATCTAGATTTTTGTTTAACATTTGTTTCTCAGATAAAATAAGCTAATTTGTATCCACCCATAAAGATCATAAAAATATCAAGAGATTCTACTGAAATGATTTCATAGACAATCCAAAGCATTAAAACCTTGTAACTCCAATATAAAGATAAGTCATAATTATTTCTGTGCCAGATAGTGCTTGCACGTTTACAGCAATATAAATTATCAGATGAAACATGAGCAATTTCAACATCAAATGAAAATTATTTCTCAACTCAGAGATACACGTAGTAATAGGCATAGTTCAGCACTTTCTAAAAATATAATGTGGGACTCTATAATCAATCACAATGTAAACAAGCTGTCAGAATTTTCAAGAAGTAAATGATGTGAAAACAACAGGAAAAATAGCATAATTTTTTGTTCAAGATAAACAAAGATCATTTTTGTCAAGAATCAAATATTATTTGAGAAATAGAGTTCACTATCCATTTGTCAGATTTAAGGTAAGATTCTGACTTTTAAAAATAAGAACCTTTACGGTAATCACGGCATTTGCTGGATTGGTATTGTTTGGTCTGTAATGAATTACAATAAAAATAAGAAACTATAGATAATCCAAGGTAATTAAGAACCTAGTGCTCATTATTCCTGTGACTTCTGGACAACCACAGGCTACTCCTATTATGAATACCATAGAAGGCCAGTGTTGGAAAAGGAACCTGTGCGTGTGCTGCAAGAAGACAAAGCAAAACACTCAGCAGCCCAAGGAATCCTAAGCCAGGTGTGATATTCCCCTGGCCCAGGAACACGCTCAGGAAACAGCACCCTCAGCCCAGCTCATCACAGAGCACCCTCACACTGCCCAGACAGGGTCTGCACTGCCAATGCCTGATTGCT
This sequence comes from Sitta carolinensis, assembly GCA_032173965.1. Taxonomy (NCBI): domain Eukaryota; kingdom Metazoa; phylum Chordata; class Aves; order Passeriformes; family Sittidae; genus Sitta; species Sitta carolinensis. The sequence continues at coordinate 12,573,851 of JAVUNC010000025.1, read as the reverse complement.
GGATAGGTCCATGCACAATGCAGGACTGTTTTTTCACTGTGCTCTGCAAAAATATATTTAACATTTTTCTTATCTTCTATTTACATTTAATATAAACTGACTGAAAGCACTTCAAGCTGTAGCACTGTGCTAATGGTCCTGCTCAACCTTGACAGCACAAGCCTTATTTTTGGGTCCCAACCCTAGTTGGGACTTCATTGGAGTGTATAAAAGACATCCTTACAGAACTGCTGTTACTTCAGGGCAAAATGAAGAGGGGTTGACCACAGCAGTAACTAAAGCATGAGAGGCACCTCTCTCTCTCTCTCTCTCTGGTACCATTTCTTCCTGAGCAGCCACAAACAAGTGGCTGCACTGTAAAAGAGACAACATACAAAGAATTTTAGTGCTTTTAAAGATGTGCCTGAACAAGGTTGAACACCAAGGTGGTTTTCTTGCAAAGTAAAATCACACAATGAAATAGTGTGAAAGAGCATTAAGGGGGGAGCAGTTTGGTGTTTGAAAGAAGTTCAGTGAAATGAAGGCAAAAGAAATAGTTTCACTGTGAAATTCCTTGAGTGCAGGAGGTCCCCTTACAGATTTTCTTCCCCCTCTCTCTCCAGGGTTGAGGCAACAAGGTAACATGCATAATCCACATTTTAAACATAAACATATCCAGAATTTCCACCCAAATCAATTAATTTCTTCTGCGCTACTGTTCCTATGAAGCAATTAATGTCTAGAAGGCCAAGCTGCATGGGTATCTATCTCTGCACCACCAGGAACCCTCAACATGTTCACTCATGAACTCTAGCTCAGACCTTGATAAAAATGTGACAATAGGTCTGCATAAGATGAGAAGAAATTTCAGTTCATATGTGGGTAGCCTAGAAATAAAGCAAAGGAAATATTGATGGATCTAAGAAAGGCAACAATTTCCTCACTTTGGGTCTACTGCAAGCTAAATCTCCCAATGGCCTCTTAAGGGAACAGCCAACATATTGAACGAGCTTAATTATTTTTTACTATAAATGAACACGCATCCTTTAGAAATGTGAAGACAGGTTTAAGAAAATACAAATGTTTTAAGCATTTTTCTCATCCTTGGGCATTTAATTGGTAATATCAAGCTTTAATTCCTCTGGCATCCAAAATTCTTAAGTCTTCCCAGTCTGGCACAACTTGCCTGGTATCACTGTTTGAAATGAGCCAAGCAGAGAAGGTGCATTGATGTCCCCACAAGGGTCTCTGAACAGCTCAATGCATAGAAAAAGAAAATTCATCATTTGCAAGATGAATTCTAATAAAGCTGCCACAGCTATGGGTTTGAAACACTAGTACAGGGCATGAAATCATCAACAAAGCAGCTAGGAAACCACTGATAAATACAGTTTGTTCATGTAATTACATAATCTAATTTGTTTTCAATTCTCAAACAACCTCGAACAGCTCCAGATAAACTAATTTAATCAAGTCCAAATGTTTTCATTTAATCAAAACAATGTGTAACAAAACAAATTCCAAGCACCTAAATCCTCCTAATCCTAAAAAAATAGCCCATGCTTACCCAAACAAGCCCTTAGGATGGAAGGAAACTCCCTTCCTGTAAACAGTGTTAGAGAAAATGAAGATGGGTTTTGAAATGTTCCTCATCAGACTCTCCAAATTCCTTTTCTTTTACACCTCAGGGAACGTTTGAGTTTCCCTTACCACTCTTTGCCTTTTCTACTCACATGCTATCACAATTCAAGCGTAAGCACTATTCAATCACACCAAGAGGCTTTGCCAAAGAAAACCTTGAACTGCACATTTAGATTACAGTATTTCCACTGGATGCATCACAAAGAGCAGATTAATTTTGTCTCCAAGTACTATAGTTATCCAGCATTACTACATGCCCCCCAGCTGTTTGGGCATCTTTCATCCTCCCTGTTACTAAGCACACAGAGAGCACAGGGACTGCACACAAATTATCACACTGCCATATGCAACATGCTTACAATACAGCACTGGGAAACACCACAAGTTTTAGGTAAAAGTTGAAACCCAGAGTATCACATAGGGATCTGCACAATTGCTCTAAACTTATTTCTACTTTCGAACTGCAGAAACTCTTACAGTAACTGACAAAAGGCACAGAGGTGTGAACTACAGTACTGATGCTATCCCTCTGGTTTAGACTCTTCCCTACTTTTTTTCCCTCTTTTTAACTTGTGGTACCTCAACTTTCCAACTAATTCATCCTAAACTCTTTTCTCTTCAGATTTCTGGTAATAGTTCAGAGGAGCTATGCAAAGAAGTTGCACGTTAAACAATAAATTAATTATTCGGTTACATTAGTGGCATTCAGATAATCCTGGTATCACGAACTTGGGCTCTGGGACACAAAGAGAAAAAACTAAATCTTTAAGTGGCCTTAAAAGTATAATAACTCTGCATGCATCTCTGAATTTATCCTAATGTTTGTATTTTGACAACTTTTAATATAAACATTCCATTGCAGCAACAAAAAGCAATTTAAAAAAGTAAATCTGATAGCAAGAGCTCCAGCACCAGATGTAAGAATGACATTTTCTGCTCTGAAAACACTGAAACACCTCTGTAACGCCACTGAAAACAGTGAAGTGATGCCCTGCACCTGTGACTGGACTAGTCTGAGATGTTTCTTCTGGAAAGAGTTAAAATCTGCAACACTGCAGGGAAAAAATTAGAACAGGAACCTAGCTCAAACCTAATTGTATGATAAAAAAAATACGCAGCTACTAAACTGGGCTCTCAGCTATTGCAAATTAACATGGTTACTGATTTCATTAGAATTTGCCTTATGTTTTTAAATTATTACTACCAAGGGATCTTTAAAAAAAAACAAATGCACCCCCACTTGGCAATGGGATCATAAACACTGCTATTTAACCAGATAAGCAAACCAAATTACTGCCAGAATAAGCAAGCTTTGTGGTGTTATTCCAGTGTGGATCATGCATGTTTTTTGGAGGCTACAACTATCAACTATGGAACATCTTGATACTGAAATTTGGGGGGCAAGTTCAGATCATAATGGACACAGCTGCAATATGCTATGGAGAAATATACATTTTTGAGCGAGCATCATGATCAGCAAGAAATCTAGAATGAACATGCACTAGATAATTTCACTGTTCTACTCATCTGTCTTCCTCAATTTTAAACTCACTACTTTAAAACAGCTCAAGAAGAAAAAAGCTGGATATTGACAACTTGCAGATGGATACACAAAGTCAACCAAGAGACATCCAGTATGTCCCCAGGTATTTCATTCATCTCTCATTCTGGGTACCAGTGGGATGGGAGTCTCACTGGCCCTGTATCACATCTTTCCAAACTCACACAATAAGCCACCTCTCCTCAGATATGTCAAATGCAACACAGGCCTGCTGTGTAGGTGCCTGACATAATCACCATCTGACCAAGGGCTGCCAATAAAACTCTTATTGTTACAGGCTGGAAAGAACAGGATGGATGAAAAACAGTTTTAGAATATTCAAATACTGTCAGAAAAATACAATGTACACCGTGGCAGAGAAAATGACCTAAAGTTGTGCTTACTCAGTATAGAAAGCATATAGCAAAAATTATGGTAGTTGCAAAATGATTGACAGGAAGATTCTTACTGACAGGCATGATGCTCAGTCAATCTTTGCTACCTCTGTTTCTCGTATTCTCAGTTTCTGAGATGATTCAGACAATATTTTGAGAGGCAAGGTGACAGACTGCTAAGGAGTCATCTGAGTCACTCCTACACTGATCATAGGCAGCGAATTTATTGACTTTATTAGGCATCACCCTGATGTACTGGGAGTATCACAACAGTTAGGCTTAGACTCAGTATATTAAGAAAAACAAAAACCCACCAGTTACTGTTTATCAGGAATAACTGCCTTACAAATGGCCAGGGTCAGACCTTTGATAATGATGCTAACACATACAAAAAGGCTACTCCAGACATTTCTTTGGATTTCTACTGTATTGAAATTTATTTTCATCAGAAATAAAATAATTGGGAAAAACTGGCTTTGGAAGGGTAACAAATTAGCAGCCTTGCTTAAAACAAGTGTGCTGCACTATAAAAACTTGATAGGGATCAATTTAAGCAGTCCTTCTGCAGAACTTCTTCGTTGCTGTCATCAAAGCAGGAATACTGACACAAAGTTTCACAGTGTCAGAGGAAAACTACCCTTCCTATGTTCCCAGGGTTTTAAAGATTTACCCTTCTGTGTAGTGTTGTATGTGCCTGAACATGTGTAATACTAACATGTATTAATTAATACCCATTTTCAATAGAAAAAATATTCAACAGAAGGACAGGTAATAACAAACAGCAAGCATCTTTATTGCTACAGGATCCTTCCAGACTGTACTCTTCCCTTCAGGTGCCAGCTGAACAGCCCTACCCACCTTTAAGGAAAATAGGATTCAAGAATTTGACCATAATGACACTGGGCTGTTGCTGCTCATGCACTGTTAAAAGCTGAAGAAGTCAGGGAACTGATTCTCTGCTCTGACACCTATTAGGTTATTTCCAAAAAATGCACTGGACTCTTGCATGGAGTAACAGCCAGTAGTGTAAGGCAGAGAAAAGAGCACCTCCTAGACATCTAACTACTTGATTACCATCAGACAAAACAGCAACACATTCTGAGAAACACTGGCCATGCTTCTGTTATGCAAAGGCTCTGAAGACAACAGAAGTAATAAAGCTGACACTGCCAGGGACATTGGCATCCTTAAAATTTCTGGCAACTGAGTAGGAGATATTTAAGCTGATGTGCTGGCTTCAGCTGGTAGAGTTCATTTTTGCCACAGTGGCTGTTACGGGGCTGTGTTTTGGGTTTGTGCTGACCACAGTATTGATAAAGTAGAATTGTTGTTATTGCTGAGCAAAGCTCACACAGAGCCAAGGCATTTTCTTCTTTGTGCACTTCCACTCTGGCAAAGTGGCTGGGGAGGCATGGGAAACTGAGAGGAGACACAGCCAGGACTGGTGACCCCAAATGACCAAAGGGATATTCTGGACCGTATGATAGCATGCTCAGTATAAAAAGCTGGGGGGAACAAGGAGGAAGGGAGGGACATTCAGAATGATGGTATTTGTCCTCCCAAGTCACTGCTACGTGTGATGAGGCCCTGTTCCCTTGGGAATGGCTGAACACCTGTCTGTCCATGGGAAGCAGTGAATTAATTCCTACTTTTACTTTGCTTGTATGCATGGCTTTCTTCTTTCTCTATCAAAGTTCTTTATCTCAACCCGAGCTTTTTCCTGCTTTTACCTTCCCAATTCTCTCCCCAGGCCTGCTGATGAGGAAGTGAGTGGCTAACTGGTTGCTGGCTGGGGTTAAACCAGTGAGATTCATTCCCATTTAAACTTTGGTGCCTTACTGAGCCACACAACTCAGGAGTGCTGTTATCTGAGGTTTCCTGGTCTGTCAGTGAAGACAGGCTGTCTCAACAGGCCAGTAAGGACATCCACAGGCCAACTTGCCAAAGAGGTGCATCTCATCACCCACTCACAACTAGGCTCTTGACTGAGGTATCTCAGGATGGTTTGGTGAGCAGATGAACCCCCAAACTTAGATCCAAAATGGTCTACAAACACTGATCTACTGCATCCCACCATACCACAAGACATTCTCCAATAACAAAACTATGTTTAACATAGGAAAAGAAAAGCCACAGAAACCGTGGTCATTACATAAATTTCCAAATATCAGGAGACTGGTCTCTGATTTCTGTAGAATTACTGCAGTGCTAATTTTGGTGTAAAAATGTCTACAAGAAGAATAAAATAAGAACAGACTCTTTAAAGTGGATATTCATTAGCATACAAATAAAACCTTATAATGCAGGCATTCATAGAAGAGTTAAAAAACATGAAAAACAGAGGCTATGATTTTCTGGCACTAGCTACATCATAAGAAATTGGAACATTTTCTAGGGAGTTGACCTTGTGGCAGTGACACAATGTGAGAATGGAATGGATATTGTTCAGAGTTTGAGTAATAAATTAGGTCATAGGAGACCAGTGAAAAGCTAGAGACTCAAATCCTGGAGTTCTGAGAGAGGAAAGGAGAAGAGTCACCGCTAGTGAATAGGAAGGATAAAGGTTACCCTGCAGAGAACGTACAGCTGGAAATCCATGAAGAAACACACAGCCTCACCACTCCTTGGGGTTCTTTTAACCATAACAGATGCACAAATGGTTGCACAAGCTGTGTAAACCTAAAACACAATCAATGCTCTGCCTAGTCATGTCCAGTTCCAAGCAAGTTAACCATGCACCAAACTCCCCTGAGCTGTGCACAACCTCATTGAGAAGCTTCACACCACAATGTGCATACATAATGAAGATAAAGTTCATGTTCCAAAAGAAAAACCCAGGAATCCCAGTGCCTCTAGGAGATAGGACCCTCAGTTACAGTGATACTCAAATCTAAGAGCTAATTACAGATGGAATGGATAGATGAACACTATACAGAGTGCACAGAGATGAGATGAGAATCATCTGGAGCAGACTGAAAAAACAGAACAAGCAGTAGAAAGGTGATCAACACTGCAGTGACAGCTGCTTGCTTCTTTCTGACTGTCCTAAGCCCAGAAGGACACATTAAGTACAAACCCATTGCTAAGAAATTTATTAATGATAAGTGCCATATTTTAACACAAGGAGACTTTCAGACTCCTTCTTCTTTACTTGCATAATTTAGAGGCAATTTTTTTTTAAGCCAAAGTTAACGTATACTTTATCTTCAGTGAGGTGTGTGCATTTAGTTTAGCAGTAACATAGTTATAGCTGTACAAGGTAGTGTGTTTATATGAATATGCAACAAGGTAATCATTCCAATAAATGCACCCTTAGTTCTTTTTTCACAGTACTTCAAGTCAGATGCGCATAAACTAATCTCTATAAATTAAAACCATATACAATAAAATAAAACATGCATTTTAGCTTTGAGGGAAACATACTCCACGTGTTTTTGAATGGCTGCAGGTGTGGATTTTGTACCATTTCCATTTGTGGTTTTTCCTATGACTGCACATCCAAAACTGCTCTCTGTAATAGACAGTTTGGGGAGTACTTTGAGAGAGACTTTTGCCTCATGGTGATGGTCTGAAGTCTTTAAGGTGAGCAAGGGAGTGGAAACAAGTTGCTAACAGACTTGTATGAGTTCAACCTCATTAAAATCAACTGATTGATCAATCTCTTTTCTATAAATTACCATCTGGCCTCCACTGGAATCTGAGGTAAAGACGTCAATTTTGAATAATTATTTTAAGATTATGAAGGAAGAGCTCACAGATGCTGTCAAGTTCCATGGCAGAAACCAGAACTATTTGTTGATGACAAGTTCCAATAAGTACATGGGGGAAAGAAGTAATTGTTTTTGAACAGATGGGGATATCAAAACCAACAAAATCATTAAAATACAATTTTTCTTTGTAATTTGAGCACTGGAGGCCCATAATTGAAAATGCATTAAAGCACTGAGCTTTGCTCAGCCTATGGAATGGTACACTTAGGTTACAGGATAGAATTGTAGTGCACAAGTATTTCAGATTAGAAAAGCCTATACTATATTAGAAAAGCCTATACTAAACTGCAAGTAAATGAATTAATTCTGCTGTCAGCACAGATTTACTTATAAAACAAAGAAGACAGAAAAAAAGAAATGTCTTTTGAACTGATGGTCATATTAGGTTCCTCACAAATAATTTTGCACTGGCTCTTCAGGCTAGGAAATACCTTTTACCTAGTATCTTCTATAAGGCAAAAAATAATTTATAATAATAGTCCCACCGTTATTTGTCATTATTTTAGTTACTCAGTTCATTGTCTGAGGTAAAATACTTGTCTCTCTTTTTGGTACAGCTATTAAAATGATTAAATATGAAGGACCAGATACATTTTTATTAAAGACACCACATTCACCTGAAGAAGGCTTCAAGGTGACCTCACAGCAGCATCTAAAGGGGCCTACAAGAGAGCTGGAGAGGAACTTTTTACAAGGGTATGGACAGGACAAGGGGCAGTGGCTTTAAATTGAAAGAGAGTAGATTTAGATGAGATAGGGGAAGAAATTCTTTACTGTGAGGGTGGTGCGTCACTGGCACAGGTTACCCAGAGAAGCTGTGGATGCCCCATCCCTGGAAATGTTCACAGCCAGGTTGGATGGGGCTTTGGGCAACCAGGTCTGGTGGAAGGACCCATGGCTGGAGGTCAGAACTCAAAGATTTTAAAGGTCCCTTCCAACCCAAACCCTTCTATAATTCTGTTTCCTTACTTGACACAGATACTGCCAAGTGCTCAGATAGAAATATTTTACAGGAAGATATGCACTTTCACTGACAAGTATGCAACTTGGACTTCTTGTTTATAACAGTTTCAATGAACTGCTTTAAATGAGACGCAGGGCTGCAAATGAACAGTGACAATGAACCTAACTATTAAATGACTGCTTCCTTTACTAAATTCTGTCATTCCTGTTCAATGAATGAAGCACAGATCCCTTGGGGAAAAACAGAATGTAAATCTCTAATTAAATATATATACACATAAGTAGGGAAAAAAGCATGAAAATATTAATTTGGGCATTTACTAATTCCTTATTGCATCATTTTACAGTTACAAATTAGTCATTGTACTCCCACTCCTTACAGGAAGAGAATTCATTTCTAAAATGGAATGTGGAATAATTTTGAGTAGAAACAGGACACCTCACTGAGTAACTTTAAGAATGAAAGAGACAGAAACTTCATGTGCTACTCTATTTCCTATGCACACACATCGACCCTGTTTTACAAGCCTCAGTAGATATATCTGGGCTGAAATACCATATAAATTGCACACACATCAATCCAATAGAATAATAAGATTCATCTATTCAACAGAAGTTTCCACTCAGATTAAATGCTTTCATTCTCCAAGCCAATGAAATATTGGAGGTTGGTTAGTTTAAATGTAACATATTCCATTCACAAAACGAAACTGCAAAAACCCCCTTAGTTTCACTGAAGCAGCCTGGCAGTCAAAGAGGTTCTTCCTTTTAAATACCAAGCTTTCATCACCTTAAATTGCAGTGCTAGGAGCTATTCCTCACCACAGCAAAATATCTCTACCTGAAAAGCAGCATTCCCCCTAATCTGTCCCTTGTTGTGGGTTTGTTTTTTTAATGGCTTATCCATATTGTATAAAATTCTCAGGAAACAGGATTTGTTCCTTGCCTAGGCTCATGCTACCAAGCTTCAGATGAATTGACAAACTGAGCACATTTTAAGAATCTGAAATATTCTGTGCAAAGCCTGAATAGCTGTAGTATTGCAACTCATTCTCTCTGAAAATGCAGTGCTTACAAAGCTCAGCACGAAGCTGAAAAGAAACTTTTTACTCAGGCTCATTATTAGAAATAACTTATTATATTAAAAACAAGCAAACTAATGTCTAACTAATCTGTCATCCAAGAACCCAAATTCATTCTTGTGTGCTAAAATGCAGCTTCTGCTACAGAAATGCATTTAAAACTTTTCCAAATAGGGCATATGACTATTTTCTCTGGTTTTAGGAAAAACTAATATTTTTTAAAAAAAAACATACTGAAAAAACTGCTGTTCATTGCTTTAAATATGTATTTCCTGACATGACATTCTGTTTCATGGTTGCATTTCTAAATACCAAGTCATCTAGATAAGAATTTCCACACATCTTGGATTAACAGTAAAGTAAAGAAATTCAGAACAGGGACTTCAAAGCAAAAAGCACAAGTTAAATGTAATTCAGCTGTTAAAAATATAACAAAAGTTAATGATGCTGGAAGACACAAATTACTTCTGCTTTATGTGTCAGGAGACATCGGGACAAGCCTAAGCTAGTGAGAGGCAATAGTTAGAGAACAGATAGGAAAAATTATTTAAGTAGTGAACTCTGATTCAAAAGCTCCTGAAAGCTGTGATTGGTGAAAGAATTCAATCTACAAGGCGTAGGATTTCTCTTCTCTAGTTATTGAGAAGTTCATGCAGCATTTTTAATTTTAACTGGAGAGCCTTTAAGTGCTAGTTCAGACCTTATTCTTCTGTCAAAATGACAATACCTAGAGCTGCACTAAACACTTTTTGTCTTTTACAGTGGTAGGGAAGACAGCAAACAGGCACGTTAAAAATCCTTATCCATGTGTAGCAACTTGCTTTTATACATTTTCCAACAGAAGACTCCCTTATCTTTCCACGGAATACTATGACAGGCTGCTTTTGTTGAACATTTCTAGCAGCCCAGTGCACCCAGCACATCAGAGCTGCGTGGCCTGAGGCCAGGAAGGAAGGTGTGGATCACGTCTCCACAGGTCCATTTCCACTCTCCAAGGTTTCAAGTATTTGAGAGGAGGTCATGTTACAGCACAGATTTACATAGCAGACAAATTACATGACTGCCTGTTCTCAGCGTTTCATAATTTCAATAGAAAAATTAGGTCAAATGAAAGGGAAGGAAGAATAACCCTATCCTTTCATGCTAGTCAGAAAATTAAACAAAAAACTCACTTAGCTGGGGTTCTTGCCAAAACATTGGTAAAAATCTGCATTGGCAGTAAACACAAACTAAAAGTATAAGATTTACCATTCCTTAACAAAATACCATTTTTTTTTTGCTGCCTCCAAATGACCACAAACAAACCCCCAAATTTGCTCTATTCTGGTTTTAAAACACTGGTTTTACTATTAGTCCAAAATGTACATTTTTAGAAACATGCATACTATGAAGGAATGAGTTAGGAACTTCAAGAGCTTTCCCCCACAGCCTGACAGGAGTGTTAAAAAGAGGGAACTGCTCTTTGTATCATCTGTCCAGACGAGAAGAAGAATAATTTCTAACAGCTTTCCCCCCCACCCTCAGAGCATGAAATACACTGCACTTGAAAAACTGCAATATTGGCCAGCCCAAACATTGCCTGAACTCTATGTTTATTCTAGACAGAGACTAAAATTACAGTGTTCATATTTGGCATTCTTTGACTAGAAATTTGCAAAATAATTTTTTTTTTCCCAGAAAACAACACTGTATTTTCAGGATAACTACAAAATTAGTTTCCAAGAGCAGTTCAGGGTATCATAATGTGAGATGACAAATTTGAAGTGTTTAGGTATGTACCTATATATCTGTATATTTTAACTGACCAGGTAAATACTAGCACACAAATGCTTATTTAGTATACAGCTAAAATATGCTAATCATTATCCTAGGTAGCTTTCAGGATTTGTTTCAACAGAGTCAAAGAGTTGCAGGGTTTACTCTGGCATACTATTGATACTCTTACTGAGCAAGCAGAAAGAATAAACATTAACAAAGAAATTACTGGCTTCAATAACTTTAATTAGGCTTAACATTATTTCAGTTTCTAAAAATGCCAAATATGAAATCAGACTTACTTTCGGCCAGCAAGAAAGGTTTTAAGCTGCTGCATATTTAAAAAGGATTGTAGTTTTAAGGAAAACTGCTGAACAAATTCTTGAAGACAGAGTCACTATTAGCTGTTCACTAGGTTTTGTGTGCATTTGATACATATTAAACAAGTAAAAAAGAGGAAACAGAACTTTTTGTGTAATCTGTCATTTTCCCTATTTACTAACACAAACTCTGAGGGAGGAATTTTACTGAAAGCTCCAGCTTAGCATGTTGCATCCCTGCAGCTGAAAATTCAGAAGAAAAATATGGGAGCTTTTTTTCTCTGACACAAAAGGAACTTTTGGGAACGTTTCCGAAGGACTCCACAAAGCTTGTCTAACGTACAATGGTTCCTACTCAGCACAGCCCTCCAAACCAAGAGTAACAGATGCACAACTGGTATTAATAACAAAACATCTCCTCCCTCTGTTAGTCAAGAGAGGACAGCTAAGGACAAATAGAGTTTCAGGGTACTTACCTACTCGGAAGTTGGTGGCTGTCAGAGTGTCAGCAGCATGGCCGTTCTCACTGATGAGCGTGGTTGTATTTCCCTTCTCACAGTTGTTCTGACAGTTGCCTTTGGTACAAGTCACTTTACAGATGCTGGGGGTAAAGACCACCTTGATGCGACCAGTGTGATTTCCCACTGTCAGCGGAGGCAAAGAGAAAAAGAAAAATAAACAGATCACTTTGGTATCCATTGATTTCCTTCAAAAAGTTTTCAGGAAAAAAAAAAAAAGAAGGCGCGGGGGGGGGGGGAAAGGCGACAGGTCTACAGGAGGAGGGCAGTCTGCAGTGCTCTCTCTCATAGATCTCCAGTGGTGTCTCTGAAACAGGAGTAGGAAGCTTAGCAAACAGAACTCCGGGATCCGCTCCAAAACCACATTTAAAGTCAAGTCACTGGAGTGGGATTAGTAATCACAATGCCGCACTTTATTCACAGGCAGACAAAGAGCAATACCAAGGGCATGACAGCTTAAATAGCCAACCCTGACAGGCAGATGCAATGTAAAGAGGCTGGCTGTGCACCTAGAGGTGAATAAACTCTTGTGTACTCCTACATACTTTTCCTGTTTCTGCACTTATTAAGTCACTATTTGTAGCTCGACCCCTGGAAACGTTTTCGGCATGCGGCATGTCTGAAAACATCTGTCTCAAATCTCCTGGCACTCCAGCCTGAAGTGGTCAAACCTTGTGACGCAGCTGCCTGGACCCATTTTTTCTTCACAGTTTTTTGGCACTATTTTTCCACAAGAATTTACATATTATAGACTGAGCTCTACTGTCAGCCTTTGTTTTAGTAATAAATAGCTCAGAGAAAAGAGTGAGGAAGTATCAGTGCTTTAAAATACTGAGATCAAAGATAAAAAATGGCTAGATTTCTCTTTTTATATACTTCCCTGTAGTTGTTTCAAAAAATTTGAATGAAATAAAGACTGCACAAGCAATAGTTTGTAATTAAGTTAGCCATAAGAATTTCTTTTTACAGAATTATATTTAAAACCAGATGCATTTGATCCCATATCTAACAGCTGGAGACAAAAACTATATTGAAACTACTTATTAGGAAAAATGGGGGGAAAAAAGGAACAGATTCCATTAGTAATTATTTAAAAAGAAAACATTTTGTCCTCTGCATTCTACTAATAAATTCAGCAAGTTCTTAAAAAAATATCACAGCATCTTTGTGGAAACTATTAATAAATACTTTCATATCAAACCTAACAATGCCAAGAAATGACGCACAGAAAGAGAAGAATCTCCTTCCTCGTCAGAGAAATAAAAAAGTTGTTGGATATTTGCCTAACCTAGTTCATGAAATACACTCCAGACAAACACTTGTTTTGAAAATAACAAGAAAATCTTAAAAATCTTCCCATTTTAAAAGAATATAAAGCCCTCTTATTTCTGTTTCTTCATAAACAAATAAATTTAAGCAATTGTGCCAATTGTTTTGTCTACAGTAAAGGCACTGCTCTATTTGAACAGCAGCTGTAGCACAGCTCCCACCTTATTCTCCCTAAACTATGCTTAGAAAAGGAAGAGCCCTGGCAGATACAAGAATAAAATATTTTGATCAAAGGCTAATATTGTGATTTTAGGGGATTTAAAAGACATTTTGGATTCTACGATGCTACACATTTTTTAAAAAAATGAATACAACTTAACCAATAAACAGATCTAAGTGACCTGTGAACTGCTGAGGGTAGAAGTTTTGAGCTTTGCTTTTTTAAAGCATAGTTTCACAAGCAATACTGTCATCTTTATATTTTACTTGCATAGTTCTATATATATTTTTTCCTAGAAATCAGTCCATTTTAGATCTTATATTTGCAGACGTTTTAGCAATATTTTTCCTTTAGGATGTGATCTAATTAAAAAAACAGGGCTGGTTGAGTCACAAAAGTCAGTCCTGCCTACACGGCAGAAACCAGTATTGGGGGACCCAGACAAGTTTTCTGGTTAGCTAAAAAAAAAATAAATTAAAAAAGATAAAATTGTTTAAAAATTGGCTTTATCAATGTTGGAAGGGCAAAAAACGCAGGGCTCAGTATATGATGGAGCTCACAGTGCAGATATTGAAATGAATGGAGGCCACATGGTTTGTGTTGCTATGGCATGGGGAAAGAACACGGGAGGAAAGTGGAAGCCACTCAGTCTGATTCTTGTACCAGACACCCAGAGGTGTTTTGTACAAACCAAGTACACCTCCTGCCGAGAAATATTCTGTACAACACGTTCACAAAGAACAGACAGTTTGACCATAGTACCCCCAGAGCACCTGGCACAATCATGGTTAATAAGAAGTACTGCCCTTTTCCATCTCCCCAGGAGATGAGAATTGGACGTGAAATTGTGCAGGGACAGGTGGCCAGGTTTGCTGTCCTCACCCCCTCAGATGGAACACCTTTCTGTAACTCTTGTCCTCTCAGCTCTGCTGGGGGGACATGGAGCTCATGAATATGACAGCACTGTTAGTGCTCTATACATCTACTCTGCAATTAATGCATTTGGCACCTGCAATCCAGAAGAAACACCCATATGTGTTGCATTCAATAAAATGTGCTCTTTGAGAACCCAAGTGGCTCTTTTGAATGAGACCCAAATTAAAGTGCAACAGATTGTTTGCACACTCAGTGTCAGGGCCATAGTTATGTTTTTGAAATAGTAAAGATGAAACTAAACGGTCATTTAATTCTCCTTCACTGTACTCTGTACTACAGAAATAGTATATCAGACTTTTCTAGACCAATTTTAAACATGTGGAAATGAAACATCTCACTGCACTCCTGAGTATACCAGCACACTGAAGAAATACAAATATGAGACCAGCTAAACAAATGAGCCTAATGAAAAATAGCAAAAGGAGGACACACAAACACCAAATAAATAGTAAAATTACTGAAAAAAATGGCCAAACTAGAGAATGACTCAGATTGTTGTTTTAATAAAGACAAGACAATCAAATGATTAATAGTAGATAAATGGTCACCCCTCAGCTAGACAGCAAATTCACAATGAGATTCAGCCAACAGCACCATCATCCTGCCTCCTAGTCCAGGCTTGCTTGTACTTAAGAACTTTGTGATACATTTGTCAAAAAAGTACAGTGGAAGAATGCATCCATAATTTCCAAAATCTGTACAACTCTTGAGCCAGATTAAAAAAAAAAAAAAAAGATGTCTGTGTAAAGTGATTTCAGTTGAAAGTTGGCACCATATGTATGTGATTTTCTTTTCCATCTCCGTAAGTCACTATGATATAATATCATGAACACAGCAAACTCCTGCTGTGATAAATTTATGATTCAGCAACAACTGCAGGAGAAATGGAAAATACAAGCAAAAGGATTTCTTAATAGAACCCTTTCTGCCCCCACTATCCATTATGACATTTTTTTTCCCTTGCATTAGCAAAAAAGGAGAAGTAGTTAAGACAGGGCAAGCAGCAGGTTTTATGTCCAGGTGGTCACAAAGGCTTACACAGCCATGCCTGGAAAGAATTGTATAAGGGGAAGGATTCCTCCTCAACCTCCTCAGTTGCTCTGTAATGCAACTCAGACTTTGTTTCTTCCTAGAACAATTTCTATAAACATTTCTTTTCCGTGGGTTTATGGCAGCTCTCACAGCTGCAGCATTCTGACAATATTCAATAGCTGCACTGGAACTCAGATGATTTGTGGCAGGTCCCTGTTTTGCCAGAAGACAATGGGCTAGCCACACTAGTGAAAGCAGGACTGGTATTCAGTTAAATAGATCACTACAAAGGTCAAGGGGGAAAGAGAATGAAATATTTTAACATGCCAAAAACATTGATGTTATTTGTATGACGGTTTTGTGCTTCACAGTGATCTAATCAAAAGGATTCACAATTAAAAAAAACAATCACAAGCAGTGGCTTCTACCAGCTGAGTAGACAGTGTAGCTTATGCAAATATCTCCCATAGTCCTTGCACACAAATTTCCAGAACTATTGTAAGAGGACAGTTTGGGGGGGGGGGGTGTTGTTGTTCTTATTAGGGGTTTTTTTAATGCCTTCACTTATGACAAATATCCTAAGGCAAACCACCTAAAGAAACAGAATTAGCAGAACTATAGACATCCCATCAGTACCTCCAGTAATGATAGACACTACTCTGTTTTCATGACAATCTAGATCTGCACAGATCACAGTATGTTTTCATATGTTTATCTACACAGAGCATCATCAGACCTGAAGATTCTACTTTAAAATTACATTCTCTTCCCAATGAGAATAGATTATCTCTGGCTATTCACATTTTCAAATTATAATCACGATGCATTAGAAGAGCATTTAAAATTAAAACTTCTAAAATCAAACCCAAATAGCTTTTAAACAGCTAATAGATTCAACGTTTTAAATTCTTATATGACCAACACACTCTTTTTTCTTAGCTAAATTCTGACACGTGAAAAAAAAAGAAGGAAATTACTTATTTCCTAAAAGAGGTGTCTCCCAGTTATTTCACAAGTGCACCTGGTTTAGCCCTTACACTAGATATGCGTGTTAAGCTAAAAGGAAAGATGACATTGTATAAAAATCAACCAAACAAGTAAGATAGTCAAGCTCTTTGAACTACTGTCAAATGACCTTTTTGAACTCTTGACAATATATAAGGAAGTTCTGTTTTGCCACCACTTAGTCATCAATTTAAAACAAAAGAAAAAATCCCAACCAACACCTAGCTCCCAAAAATCAGAACAAGTTGAACTTAGCTGTCATACAACCTAAAAATAGCATCATCTAGAAGATTTATAATACCAGGATCTAAAGAAGAAAAATAAACAAACAAACACCAGAAAAAAGAAAAAAAAAAAAAAAAAGATAAAGACACACTAGACTGACATACAGGCCAGAGGCAGCCTTTCCTAACTTTTTGATTACACATTGAGAGAAATACAGGTTTTAAAATGCACAGAAAGGGCTGAAAGAGATTCTGAGAGATGACTTAATCTCCCCATCTTCATTTTCCCATGATAAAACAGCAACACTAAACAAAAGGTTTGTCCAGACTATCCTCAAACTCCTTTTATTATGCAGATTCCACAGCCTCCCCAAAGAATTTATTCCAGCACTTCAGCCTCTCTTCTTACAAAAGTATTCCTAATACCTAACCAACCTTTCCCCTGTAGCAACTCCAGCAAATTATTGCTCTGCTTTATCTACAGCAAACTTTAACAAAACATTTTTCCTCTGGATCATTTTCTAACATGCTTGAAGACCACTGCCATCAATTGCCCTCAGTCTCATTTGGACCAGACCAAAACCATCTAAACATTCAGCCTAACAGCCTGTATTTTGCACATCTCCATCTTTTTTGTTTTGCTTTTGATACCAGTCACTGGGTCCTCATCTTTCTTCACAAACCCCGTCCAAAACCACACTATACTGCACCTGAGGTCTGATCAATGGTGGGGAGAGCAGCAGAATTACTTAATGCAGCTTTACATAAAATGCTTCTATGATTTTAATTGATTTTTCTCTCCCAACAGTGCACTAACTGATACTTCATACTCAGAACCAATCTGCAGGCTAGACCAAAGGGGGCACACATCTCCCAAATCCCTTTCTGATCTGTTGATATCATCCCAGTAAAACAAATATAGAACATCCCTTGCACAACCTCAACTCAACTGAACTCAGCCCTTACTCTGCTCTGAGCACAGGAGTAGAATCTCCCTCATTCAAACCTCTCCCATCTAAAAACCATGCAGAACGTAAGTCTTACTCTTTCTGTAACAGTCACAAGCACAAACAAGTCTGAAAACTACATGGATTAAATAAAGGCAAGGCACAGCTGTTGAGTAATTTGATTTTTGGCTTCAATATACAATACCTAGCTTTG
This sequence comes from Sitta carolinensis, assembly GCA_032173965.1. NCBI lineage: Eukaryota > Metazoa > Chordata > Aves > Passeriformes > Sittidae > Sitta > Sitta carolinensis. The sequence goes on along the minus strand of JAVUNC010000025.1, from coordinate 12,556,041 downwards.
CTCTTTCCAGAAACTTGGTTACTGTTCCTTAGTATACCTCACAGCCAGTTCTCTTTTCACAAGCATTGGGAGAAATTAGGCATGTCAATGAAATGCAAAAAATGATGATCCAGATTTATTTCATCCAAGATGCAATGCCTTCTCTAATGTACACCCCCAGCTCTGCATGAGGTGAGCTGTGTGCATGCACATCCACCCAGCTGAACACCCTGAGCAAGATGACAGCATGGCAAGCTGTACTTGATTTAACATGTCTAGACAGCTGTAGGAACACATTATTGAAACACAATTACTTTAGCACTCCTACTTTTTGTTATTTCTGTACTGCGTATTTTTGCTGTGTTTGTATGATGTTACATGTATTTCACTAGTTAATACAGCTTAACCTTTGATATTTCATCACTTTTCAAACTCAGTTCTATTGTCCTGATGCAAACTAAAATGCTTCCAAAAATGCAAAACATGATCCAACTCCCTGGGATGACAGTAAGTGAAGAGGGATATGCACTGAGAGTTTTGTTCCATTCTTATTGCCACTATTGCTATTACACACACTTCTCTAGATACCTATTTCTGATTAGCCAAGTCACTACAGCTTCACATCACTTCCTCCTCTTGTCTTGCTCAGAAGCTCCTACCACAATCTTGTCCCTGCAGTCAGAACTCAGCTCTCAGGCTTCCTGCTTCTATCACATCCTTGTTTCTCTACCCTCTTTCTAAGCCCTGCTTGCTTCTTCAGCATGCTTGATGAACAGGAAAAGAAATCATCAAGAAAATTTGATGCTTCCAGGAAGGAAGAAGGTAACTGATAAGAAAATAACTGGAAAAGTCTTTTTCCTTCATTTATTATCACAGGGACACAATCTCTTCCTTGCCCCCTGTCAAAGAATAGAACAGAGCTATCTTCCTCATCACCAACTCCACCACCCTCCAAAACACACTAAAAATTTTAGTAGAGTATTCTAGGAGAGGCAAATAACCCACTCCTCAATTATCTTAATCTCAGTTTAAAATAGAGATGAGCGTGAACAGTTTGAAGTAATTTACTACAGCAACACTTGTTTTATACAAGTAGGTTTTCTCTATTGATTTTGACAAATTCCAAAAAGTTCTCTACTATCTGCAACACAGGTTTTTTGTGTTTTCTATGGATGGCTTCACTTAAAAATACCAAAGGAGCATATGCAGGCACAAGTGCTGAGATTGCTTAGAAAGACCTAAGTGTGCTTACATGCCAAAAGCCCTTTGCTGATAAATTCTCTCACTGACACAGCCTTTTTAGAGCAAGAGAGGAATTCACAGAAATTGCATTCAATTTTGTCCTGTGGAAACCTGTAATGTACAAATCACACATAGATTTGAAATGTGAGATCTCCTACTGGCAGGTTTTATGAATAATCTTTTGTCCTCCTTGTCTTTTTTACCACCACAAAGATTCATTATATACAATCCTCAGGCAATGAACATCCTATCTTAAACTACAGCCATTCTCCCTAGTAATAAGAAACATAACTATCATTTCCCTTCACATAGTTGAGAGTGATCCAGTAAAATAAGTTAGAGAATTCAGTGTGTCTTGATGTCTGATAGAATGGCCTCAACTCATTTTAATAAACTTATTGGGCAATAATTCTTTTAATCTGTACTGCATTTATTTGGTTTAAATAAATTATATTTAAACTAGATCCACAAATGATTATGATGATAAAGAGCTAAATTTTAGCCTCAAGTTATACCACTGATCAGTCCTAGATCTGTCTCTTTTCCAAGGGATGAGAGAAATTAATTGCACGGGGCAAGCAGCACATTGAACAGGAGCGTGCCCAACCCATTCAAAAGCAAATGCCAATGACTCAAGATTGCTTACTTCAAATCCTTCAGCACTGCTTAGTTTAGGGCTTAGATCCTTTTCTTTGAAGAACTATGTGACTTCACTACAGCTGGATTCCAGACACTACTATGACTGCTACAGCAATCCTTGGGGAGCTTAATCCTGCAGGAGAGTTCAGCTGACTGTACTTCTAAGGATAGGCAGGCAGTCAAGTGCTTCAGCTGCAATTTCAAATATGTATTCACACAGAATACTAGCACCCAGATGGCCTGTCTTTCCCAGAGTGAAGTAATTGTCCTGAAACAGATCTCATTCAAGACTTCTTCTTGAAAGAGTCTCATGTCTGAGTTCACATCAGGGCTTCAGGTTTGGGGCTGGATACTACTCCAGCTGTAAGCACAGCATTCAGGTGAACAAGCCTTTTTAAACTTCCATTCAAATTATCCAACTTGTTAGATACCTAAGCATATCTGGATCCAAAAGGCTTTCACTTGAATGATATGGTAACAAAGGCCCCAAAGCCACATTCAGACACAGACGTACATCTAAGGCAGTTATTCTACACAATCCTCATCTCGGCTGTAATGAAGCAGCACTAACTTCACAGCCCATCACTAGGAAATTTCCACTGATGGAAGCTGCTGCAATGCACACTCTGAAAATGAAGTCAACATCTTTACACACAAACTTACAGCCAATCAGGAGCTTTAGCATTACCAGCTAAATACAATGCCACTGTCCACTTTATCAACAGGATGCTTTCACAAGAAGGTCTAAATTTGGTCTTTACACCTGAAATTATGTACTCATCTGAAAGGATGCTTTTGCCTAAGGTTATTATTTAGACTCCTTTCACAATAATAACACGAATATTAGACAATAGTATTACAAGTCTCAAGTTGGAAGAGCATTACTTCTTGAGAAAATAACTTCTTGAGATAGATTTTCCCCTCCCAACATATGCAACTCCCTCAAATGAGAAAAAAGTCCAAATTGCAAGAGTCAATGTTTATCACTTCTAGGAAGAATAGGGGATGAAATTTAATATTACCTTACTAAAATATATCCACTTGACATTTCATTTCCTGAAAGTAAACAACCAAAAAGCACTAAGGAAGTCAACAAACTGTAAACAGTGACAAAGGACAGGACATCAAGGAATTAAGTTATAAATGATACAGCCGCCTCTGCATGCTGAATCACCATTAAAAATCCTCTCTCTCAGCAGTACATGAAGCCAAGATCTCTCTTTCCCCTAATTTTCTGTAGAGGGAAAAAATGACAACAGACATAAGGATGTCACTGATTCTGAAATCTCAATTTCACAGGGTATCAACCTTCTTGCAGTAATTTTCTTGTCAACATTTGTTCATTCCTTTTGGCACAGGCAATGGCACTGACAGAAGAGCACTTTCACATCTCCTATGAAGAAAACCAGACTCAGCTACTTGCAACAATCAGAATCAATTCTTGATATCAAAGACTTGTATCACAGAAACTCTGGAGTTAGCCAGGCTAGGGGACTTTTAATGTTTAATAATGTGGGTTCGATAGTTCTCTATATCCACCTAAATTAACATTTTTTAAACATCATAAAGGCTTTCCCCTACAGATTTTTCTGGAAAGCCTCTTCTTTTCCTCTTGAGAAATTTTTGGTTTTGGAGCCAATACTCTTTCATCGCAGAAGTTGAGATGCATTTGTCTCAGTCTGTGTTTTCCCCCAGCAACTACAAGCTTTGAACTGATTTTAATTATGTTTGCCAGATCACCAATCTGTTTTTCCAACTTTCTTCCTCATTCTGCTGAATATCAGTCTCTGTCTCCATATTTTAAAGTATGGAGATGAGAATTCATTTTTGGGTGAATGCAATATTTAACATAGTTTCTATAAAAGCACCAGCAGCCTTTGCCTGTCAAGCAGATATTTATTTTCTAGTGAGCTCAGGGCCATAAAATCTTTTCAGACTCCAAAGAGAAAAACACAGTATGTTTTGGGGGTGCTGATTTTCTGGCCTTCTCAATTGTGAGCCCTTTATGGACACACAAAATCACAGGGACAGCTTAGCATGGGTATTGTTAGAATGCCTACAGCAACAGTACATTGAGTGAAATGTTTGCATTTATACAGAGCTATTCTGTCTCCAAGGTTTTTAAAGTTTTAATAACTGCTAAATAAACTGCATTCATTTGTTAGTTATTTTTTTTTCGGAATTTGTCACTCTATTTCGTGAGGCAAAAGCAAAGTAAATGTGCTGCTTGGTTTGCTAGAGTTAGCTGCATTAATGTGACGCTAGATAACTTGATTTATACCTAGAATTTAGCCTGTTGTTTCCATGTCCTGCTGGAATCAAAAGTAAAAATTAAATGGCTGTTATGAATCACCATGCTGTTCAATAGCAGGAAGAGTAATGCTCTTAAATGGAAGAGAGGAAAAGGATGCTTCACACTAAAACTGTTCTTTGAAAAAGCCCTGATGCTGACAGCAACAAAACGTTTTCATAAAGTTCTCAGCTTGTCCCTGAAAAATCCCTTCTGCCTCTGGAATGAGAGCAAAGGCTTTGAATACACATGCATTTGAGAACACACACAAACAAAGTCCCCAACATTTATACACTTACCCCATTCCCTTGCAATTTATTATGCACAATTTCAGGAGCAATACATGAATGTCAGTTGCCATGAGTGACTGAAGCAAATTTGACTCTACATTTCCTCCAAACAGACTATGTTGTAATTGTTCAGTTATTTCTTAATCTTAGTCTTCTAAGTGTTCATTCTGGTTTCACTCACCTCATTCTGCTGGCTATACATAGTTCAGGATTGTAGCCTTAAGATCCTCCCTTTTCTCCAAATTGCCCAAAACTTCTAGTTGGGAACACCACCACTGTTTAACTCTAGTGTCCACAGATATATTGACAGGCAGAAGTTGCAAGGATCACAATGCAATGATCTTAACTAAGACAAGCCAGTGAGAGAATTCTTCTGCTTATCATGAAGGGCAGTCCCAGAAAGCAATATCAAGAATGGTGGAAAGAGTATCTGACCCAGTGAAGACCTGAGGGAGAATTTCCACCAAAGTCTGACCTTGGGTAGAATGTCAAATCATACAGATGCATTTATATGCAACACATGTCATATCTCTGTGTGCACTTTTTAAAGCAGTAAAATATTTATGCTTTTTGCAGCTGTTTACCCATACTTCCTGGTGGGGAAATACTATTATTATGAAGTAAGTGTCATTTAATGAAGTCAGAATGGTGCAATTCCACAAAAATAGTTTAAATTGGAATTTCAAAGTGACACCTGGGATTTGCTCAAATCAACCTATGAAGTCATCAGTGAAGCTAACATATGTAATTACATATAAACTTACAGAACTTCACTAAGTTACCAGTGTATTGTGCTGCCAATACAGGAAAGATCTTGTTATGCCACATTTGGAACAGAGTATTCTGCACATCACAACTCCAAGTGCTGGGATATTTTCTTCCACATTAAGCTTATTTCATGTGTATAAACTTCTGTAAAATATGATGCAATATAATGTATCCAGAGTTAGAGGAGTTAAATGACTTTCATATTGTTTCAGCATCATCCTTACACAAGAATTTCAGAGTTGCCCACAGAACCATGAGCACATCCTAAGAGTCCAAAAGCCATATAGGTACATTTGTCCAACTTCCAGGCACAACACATAAAACTAAGACAGAGCAGATGCTGCAAGCCCAAATTCACTAAACCTTACGCAACCTTTACTACTTAAATTCAAGAGATGTTTTCATTTACTACCTAAACCAGAGAAAAGTTCTTCTTTATGAATTTTATAAAGAATTTTGGTGAAGACAAAACCAACCCAATATACCTAAAAAGAAAGTAGTTTTCCATAGCACTTAATTTAATCAACTTAACATGTAACTTCAGCTGCAAAATTCATCTACTTCTCACATTGTCTTCCTGAATTGAGATTAGTCTCATTTGCTTTCTTACCCTCCCTTCTTCCTTGGGATAACTTGACACAAACACATGCCTTATTTACTTCACATAATACCATTCCAGTTGTAGGTCATGTACTCTTGTGTTTTCCTTCTGCTTTCAGTGCATTCTGTGGTCAGTCACTAATTAATACATTTTCTCAACATGCCTGTTAAACAGGGAAGGAGGGCACCATCATTGTACTTATGAGGAACTGTGGCCTGGTGAGAAGGTGTACAAACTCACAGAATCCATCCATTTAGGGGCAGCTTGATACTTGTGAGTAACACTGAGTGTATCAAAGGTAGAATGACTTAAAACAGCCTGAAAAATGGGGGCAAAAGAGAAGGTTTTTTTGTCAGAATCCTACCTGGAACAGTCACTCCAAATACTGGAGAACTATATCACCTGGAATTTATATACTCTTTGACTAGTAAGAGTCATAAGAGATGGACATAATCCAATCCCAGTGGCCATTAGTATTTTACTTGAAGGAAAACAACTACTGATTGGAAAAAAGCAGTATTATCTTATTTACAAAAGAGACTACCACTTGATGTTGACAGTGTGATTAAAAAAAAAAAAAAAACACCTTTCTGAAACTTGTAAGAAAGGGAGATAGTGCTTTGCAAGAAGTATACTCCACCACTCTGAAAATGTTAATTGAAAGACCTTCAGCTGCCCACTTCTTCCCATTAGAGCCACTAGTCTCATTTACCATCCACAAACACATACTTGGGGAAAAGTCAGCAGAGAGTTGTATTTAAGTGAAAATAGATAGACCATAAAGATGTGCAATGCAGAAATGCACAGATACACAAAGGAACTCTAGCTAAAGATTTAGAAGGAAAGGCTCTTCCCTAAAACCTCAGCAGAACATAATTCTGTGTGCTACAGCAAAGGAAGTCTGTCAGGAGTCTGCAAGTACCTTAAGGGCTCAGTGTTAATCAGTCCATTATTCAGCTGCAGGAACTTTTCTCCAAATCAAGCCAGCAGACATTCGGTAATACCTAACCCATAATTCATCAAGCTCTTCATCTTCTAAGCCAAAACTTGTCCTCAAGCTCTGCACACAATGGGGCATGAGCCAAGGCCACAAGCTGGGCACCTACACAATCTTTTTTTTATAAATATGCAGCAGAAACTCTCAGGCAGCCTCCACACTGTGCAGAAGTTCATAAACACATAATAAATTAAATATAGAGAAAAACAGTCACCAATGAGACCACAGTCCTGAACTCCATCTTTCCAAAGAGGTATCTATCATATTGACACTGACTACACTGATAGATGTGCCTATTCTAGCAAAACATTCACAAAGCACCCTTTTCTGAAGAAAAAACTATTATCCAGAAATAGCACGATGAATTTTCAACAGTGATTCAGGTTCAATTTTTTATTTCAGCCAGGAAATCTGTTTTGTTTCTCCACAAAATGCAGAATACTGGAGCATTTGCTAATCTAAGAATTTTCATGTATGGTTATTTTAACCTTTCTCTTCAAGTGTCTTCAAGTGTTACTGCAGAAAATTTCAAGACCTTAAAAAAAGGGGAGTGGGGGCTTTGTGGGGGGAGAGAAGGGAGTATGCTTTTTGTAATTGTACTCACATCGTAAAGGTGATGCAGGCTGATCCTGGCCCAGTCTCAGTGGTAATGAGCCCTCAGTGGACTGCTCTCCTGAAATCACTTTTTTTACTGGATAATATTTGGGCTTAATCACATATTCCTGTGTTTGGCCATGATGAAGATTCATCATTAGTGTCTGAGATGAAAGGGGTATCATCCTGTTTTGGAAAGAGACAGAAATGACAGAACAATGTAAGAATTAATAAAGGAGACTTAGAAACTGCTTGTTAAAAATTGAAGACAAATTCAACTGTAGTCCAAATTCTCAAAATGCAGTTTGGGAAACCTACTACCTTATAAGTAAGCACCTAGTTTTCCAAGCATTTAGGACCCTCATGGTCTTGTCAGCTCAATAAACTCCTAAGAAAGGAAGACTGCAGGGATTATATAACTTTCTTTTTGACCTGGCAAGAGAAATATCATGGACAGGTCAGAAAACAGGGAATAGGGAAAAGCCTTATCAAAATGAGTTACAGCTCAAATTTGTTAACACACAGAGCTTTCCAGATAGGTCAGAGAAGCTGTGGTGCATTCAAATCTAATTCCATTTCTTACAACTGTTATTCCATACAAGGTATATTAAGTAGAAGTTAAACCCTGCTGACTTCCCCCTTCTGTTCCCAGAGATTGTTTCCTCCTTCACCATATCCCTTTAGCCAAAGAATAAACCACTGCTCCTCTTCCCCTTTTTCAGACTGTTTCCTACCTAAACAGAAGGTTTGAGTCCCAGTGGAATTACTTGGCCCTGCATTATTGAATGTCTCTGACAAAAATGTCCCATAACCACAAATGCCCCATAACCACAAATGTCCCATAACCACATGGCCTCCCTTAACAACAAAACCATTTCCCCTTCCTGCTAAACCAGATTCCTTCAAAAGCTCAGGATCCCCTCACTGCTAATCCTGACTCCTACGGTTAGAATCCTCTCTGTGACTGCAGCATCTCACTGCACAAGACCTTACCAACTTTCAACAGCAACTCCCTCCTCTCCCTTTCAAAAAGCCCACATTTATTTAGTGACCATCAGCAGTAGGAATCATTTATTCACTAACACTTAACTCTTCCAGCAATTAATAGGGCAGCAGACTGGGCAGCTCTTAGCTACATGCAGTGAAACTGCAAGCTGCTTTGGGGCCCCAAGGCTGAAGAATCCCACCACCTAGCAAGTAAAAACACACTTTCAATTAACAAACCTACTAATAACATACCTTGTGCAGATCAGACTGTAAAGACACACACTCCATAGAGAGCAGAATCAATTACTGACCTAATATCAGTGGCTATCAGGACTACATCATCCTTTGCTCAAAGGAAGGCACACAGAGTAGGATGCTGATTGCCTCCCTTAACTCAGTCTCAGCTGAGGGTCTGTAACTAGTTCAGTCTTCAAAAATGGGGAAAAAAGTTATGGGATTTGTAACAACCATCCCTCAGAGCCACAGTTCTGCAGGATGAATAACTGTCCTCTGAGAATAAGTCATGAACCCTTTATTATAGAGGACAGCTGAGCAGCACTTCCCCACAGTGGTGAGACTGCAGAGCTTCAGCGAAGAACTGAGATGACTACTGCATTGTTTTCTGACTTGTGGAGCCTGAGCCAGCCCCTGTCTCCAAAGCAATGCCTAACTCCTTGGTCATGTTATTCAAGATGCTTAGTAACTGCTGTAGCCAATTGATTTATGGTTAAAACAAACAATGGGGTTTTGTCCTACACAGATGCTCTTTTTCTCAAACTGATCCAAGTCAACAAGAGCATTCATTAATAGTAACACTCTAAGCCTCCTATGTAGAACAGAAACATAACTGCTCAGGCTGTCTCCAATCAGTATTTCTAACTCAGTACTTACACAGTCTCATTACATTCAGTAGAAGTCCTTTCGCCAGACTAAGGGAGAATACTGCATTTTCTATGTTGTCTTTAGGGTTCCTACCAGAAGATCAAAAGAGCACTGGAGGTCAGGCTTGGAATTCAACACAGTCTGGTAAGAAGTACAACCTGGAAACCCTCAGCCTGAGGCAAAGCTGAAGTCAGCTGCTGCCAGTACTGCTTACAGATGAACTTCAGTTCTTTGAAGGATCACTGCAATCACTCCTGCACAACTTGGTTTTTTCTAACAGACCTCATTTGATGCCTATGCATCAGGACACCCATTTCTTGTTGGAGGCTGAAAGCTTTAGCACCAGAATTTACCAAAGGTGTCTTTTCCTTCCTTCTCAGGTATTACAATTTTCTTCCTTAATTTAGTTTGCATTAAATACTAATGTTAATGAATTGCTAAGACAGCTTTGTTTTCCAAGAGTGGCTTGCTCAGTACTACACAGGAAAGCTGTAAACTTTATCAAACCAATTTTTTAAAAGGAAGTAACTCCACATGATGTGTAAGTTGTTAATTTTTATTTCAATGCAGTCTAAATCACCTAATCTAAATCACCAGGGTATCTGCTCAAAATAATCATAGGAAACCAAAGTTAAGACTTGTCTAGACCCTTTTTCTTAAGTACTTAATGCTCAGTTTTGATGATCTTGGTAAATAACTGACATGGACTTAAGAAACTTGACAAAAACTTTCCATTGCTGAAGCGTACACCAGGCAGATAAACAAATGTCTAACTGCACCTTCAACAAACAAACAACATGATAGATACTAATAAGGTTACAAGAGCACTATAGAGGAAGAAAAAACATTTTTAGCTAACTATCATGGAAAAGAAAGCTCTCTTGCTTGATAAACCAGAGAAAGAACGTGATGTATCAGAATAACTGGCAATCGAAATGAGATTGACAACATTTGTCATGAAAAGTACTGTCTAGACTAAACTAAGACAAATCTCACTCAGTTGCTTGCCTTTATTTTTTTTTTTTTTTTTTTAATTGTAAGCCTGATGCTCCCATGCCTAGCTCCTAGCTGGCAACATTTCAGAAAATATGAATTGTTAGCACTACTGCTTCAGCGTATAAACTAATTCCTTCCTCATTACCTCTTCCCAAAGTCACAATGAAAAACCAAAAGGAGAAGAAAACCAGTATTTCCTAAAACTATGAGACAGTAAAGAAAATATGCAGGACAGTTCAAAAGGCATGGAAATAAAACTAACCTCCTACTCCCCCATAAATTGTTAAAATTCAGTTGCTAGTTCAGCCTGACCTTTGCCAGCTGTTTCCTCCTTGCACTGCTGCTCTGAGATATATACATGTTTTTTGTTTTTTTTTTAAATATACATGGAAAAAGAACTTCCCAGCTGATGATGAACAGATGGGATTTCTCCACAGCCCTTTACAGTATCATACCCATCAGTAATCAAGGATGGCCTATTTCACAAAGTCCTACCAGTAAGAAAAGAAGAAAGAGAGAAGCATTCAGATTTGTTTATTTTCTCCATTGCAAAAGTTCTGCAAAAAATTGATTTTATGTGCAAATACATATTTTTAAAGCATATTTAAAAGTCCTGTCCCTGAAATAGAGTGCAAACACTGCAAAACAAGCACTGAGACCTGCCTGTCCTACAATACCAACCCTACAATGTTCCATTAACATCTATATTATAAATCTGCCTTGATTTATATCTTTGCAATACATTTTTCCCCAGACAAAATTTTGCAAAGACAGTAATTTGAATATGACTAATTAGTTTTCAAATAATACCACCAAGTTATTAACTCCTACTTTTTTTACCACCTTAAAGAGTTAGAATATTATTTACAATATAGAAAAGATCTTCTTTGATTAGCAACAAATTGATTTGGTTTGTAAATGAGGTAATAAAACAAATCCTAATGAAGATATTTAATCTTTAAATATCTTGGTAAATCTTTTACCAAGATAAAAAAGGGTAAAAAGGAATTCAAAGTTGTTTATGAAGGTTCACACAGAAACATGGAACATTAACTTTTATCCACAAGTACCTCTTAGATGTAATTTCTATGGTACAAGCCTTGTCCAAGACAAGGACTCCTACTGTTTGCTAACAAAGCTAGCCTTGCAGGCTCGACAGAATTGTTCATTGGTTGGGTCCTGTTTGCCAGCATCACCTGGGGTCAGAGCTGAACTAAAGCTCTCTGAAAGAAAACTCTGAAAGCAGCACAACTACAATTCCACGGATACATTTCATCTTTCACATACAACACAAACTGAAATGTGCAGATTGTGAACATTCTTCCAGATTTCTAAAGAGAGTTTTCCAGAATCACATGTGACAATTTGTTTCCTAGATGACAAGAAGCAGAAAGAGCTCTTAAGGCAGAAGAAATCTGTTGGTTCAATATTCAGATGCAGAGCAACAATACAGATACAATACACCAGCTGAAGCAAGCTAGAGTTTTTTGCAAGTTATGCAACAGCAGGCAAGTATTCCTCCTGTAATACAGTCTTCAGAGATGAAATTTGAAGAATATCCCCTCTGTAGAATACTTAAATTATAAATGGTAATTCTATGAACAAAAAAAAGGAACATTCGCCTACTGCCTCTTTTGATTAAAATAGGCGCAAAAAGTTGGTTCCACCCCACTCCCAAAGTGCCATCAAGACACAAGCAAGGTCAATTTTTAAAAAATCTTCTTTTAGTATTAAGTCTTAAGGATCCTTCAAGTATCCTATGCCACCATAACAGAAACAGAAGGGATGAAGGCAAGAAAAGCCTAAGACAAGGATGAGCACAAAGCAGCTGAGTCTCACAGTAACAGCAATTCATGAACTTCCCTTCTCACCACACACCAAATGAACAACTAGGAGTCACAAACTATTTGTTACCTCATGCATTTTTTCACCAGCACTTAACCAATGAAGCTCTTCACAAATCCAGATTAATTAATTTGGCATTTGGATTACTTTATATAGATTCCAGCCATACATATATCTTCAACTTGCCAGACATGTCTAACCAGTAAAATTCAAAAAGGCAAAAACAGAAAAAAACTCCACAAAAGTAAATCTACACCTGTTGCTGACTTGTTCTTGTTCCTCTACTTTTATTGGTTAACTCTGCATTTTGGTTTTTATTTCCCAGGATGCTACATGGATAATACTACAGTCAGGTAAGATATTTTGTCACCATCAAACCCAGCTTTTGAAAGAGTGGCTGTTAATGTCACCAACTCTTGCAGTAAGAAATTGCCCTTCAAGCATCCACTATGTTGCAGCACTGAGTCAAGATGAAAAATTCACTAGTTAGTAGCAGACTTGCTTAACCAGAACACCATGTCAGTCCAATACACCATCTTCAGTAAATTCACGTGGGTTTTTCCCTTTCCTGTTTTACATTATATTTTCTACAGAAAAATTGCTTTTGTTTCCATAGTACTAGTGGCATGTTACACTGACACCGTGGAACAAAAAAAATTACTCAGCTCAAGACATATTAATTAGTAATAATTTCTAATCAGTCAACCCATGAGACAGACTTTGGTATTAGAAAAGCATGTTGAACAACTAAAAATAGAAACAAACTCCCACAATGGATGTTAAACGATAAAGGCAAGTGAGCACAGCTGCTGCAAAGCAAAACCACACATCACTAATCTACTCAAATTCTTGAGCATGTTAAACAAAACAGGAGACAAAGAGCCCAGCAGGATGATGTAATTTATTTGAAATTGGAAAAAAACTTGGAAGATATATATTACAAGAGACTACTAAGAAATCTTTGATTATGAAACAGGGCTGTAAGCATAAAAAGGGCAAATATATGGAACATAAAAGATTCATTTTCTTGAATATATATTAACTATAATATATCCTTTTGAAGTCTACTAACATATACATGGTTTGATAATACCTCAGTTCAGGTAAATAAGTGACTTAAAACTATATGCAATTTTGTTACAGTAGTCCAGAAAACCCTCAATTATTATTTTGTCTTCCAGACTAGCAATTATAGTCACACAAGACAAATTCTGTCTTTAAAGTAAGGGAATACACTTACATCCTTGTCCGAATTAAGAAAAAAATCTGTCATTTAGGAATATAATATCTAAATAAAAGTAAAAATGTGAGCAAATAACTGAAAACCTTGGCCTATCCTTGATATTCTGACAGATCAATTCAGGATTACAAAACAACAAATGCTAAGAGCAAGTAACTACCCCATCAAGTTTTTGCAAAGCTGCAGATGGATTAGCAAAAACGCTTTTCTCACTACTGCTTGTTATGTCTACAAAATGTTTTACAAGTATGATCTTGCTGGTATAAACAGAGTTTCTCTGAAAGAGTCATAAAGGAATACATCATAGGTTTATAACCTTTTTAGAAATTAGACCTATGTACAAGTAGGAACAGACACAAAAGCCCAAGACCATTAATGGTCTAGAGAGGAAGAGAGGAAGACTCTGAGCACCTGGAGTGTAGAGGAAATGGTGAACAGGACAGTGCACAGCAGCAGCAGAGAGCAGAACTCACCACACTCGTACCTGAGTCTGTGCTGACTGCAGCCAAACAACCAGGAGACTCTCACATCAGCCCCGAGAGAGTTCCCAGCATACAAAATTGGATTAAAAGATAAAACTCAAAGCATTACTGAGGTGCAAGGAGCTGAGGGCAAATAACAAGGAAGGCTTTTAAAAGCACTGATATTCACGAAGCTAAGAGTGTCCAGAAAGTGCACAGGAAGGGAAAAGCCCAGCTCTGCTTCCAGAGGAAATTCTTTAGGAAATATATGATACAAAGACACAAAATAACTCTAATGAAAAATTCACTGTATAAAGTTCTAGACTAAAAAAATAAATTATTTTTCCACATAATGCATAATCAGGACTACGACAAGATATAATTGATCATTATTGCATTCAAGAATGCCAGTGTGAATGGTTGATGAGCACACCTCAAATTTGATTGAGATCCCAGAAAAGTCAGAAATCCTTATGCTTAAGGATATCAGTTTCCTATCATCCTAGGAAATGCAAACAGACTCTACTTTTCTCTTGCTAAGGAAGTGCCAGGTGTGCAAGTTGGAGCACTTTATCCCCCGTAATACACACTGATTTCTTACATAAGCAACTACTAGCAGATGTATACAATACTGACTTTGCCCAAGTACTATACACAAGAAGTGCTCATAGCAGAACAAATTATGCCTTCATGTTTGAGTGGGAAAATGGTCGCTGCACATTAAGAACCTAAACCACATTTACTGAAGGCTTTCTAAATTTACTTGACAAGAAGCATAATTTATGAGAAGCAAGCCTTGAAAATTTCAAGATTAAATCCAGACTCCATCTCCAGTATGTGTATTCATCAGCAGAAGCTTTTTCTGGTACATGAAATCAGAATCAAGAAGCTCTCACACACTCCCTGAAACACCATAGGGGCTGCTCTTCCTAAGTTACACCACAAATATAACAATCCTAAAAATGGAGGGTCAGAAAAACCCCAAACCCCAAAGTTTACTCAAGTTGTCCACAGCAGTCACCTAAATTCAAGTGATGAAACAATGGCAAGCTTCCTACCACATCTGGGAAGTCTGGAAATGATGCACAACAAGAACAGAAGTACATGTTGTGCTGAACCCCAGAGGGTGAAAAGATTAGTGGTGAAAAGTTTTGGACATGGAAATAATATTTGCATTAGGCCAAGAATACTTTCAACATCTAAGTTTTTAAATGTATAATTACTTTCTTAGCTGAACTAGATAAACAACTCGTATGATTTACTTCTTCATACCACAAAATTGAGCAATAAATAATGTCCTTCATATTAAGTCACCACCAAAATGGAATGCTTCCATCTGTGGGCAGAACCAGAGAAAGGGGGAACAGCAGCAAGCAGTTACACTTCCCAAGAGCCCAATTTTGGAGTAAAGAAGCTTCCAAAACCTTGTGACATACATACACAAATATTTTGAACATAACAATACACAGAAAAATATTTTCTAAGTAATTAAGAGAGTAAACTTATGCCAGATCAGAGGGCAGCAATTTAAAAAAATTTTTAGTGAATTGTAGTTTGTTGAAATTCAGCCAAAAAATATTTTGTTCACTAAAAATACACACATATGATGCATTATAACTGTGTGTTCATCTTCATGTGTTTTCAGAAAAAGAACATCAGAGAAATAGCTTGTTTGTGCCAACATCCTTTTTGTGCCAGTACCAGATCCCTGATGTAAAAGGGTCACTTCAGTAGAGCTAAAGAACAGACTAAAGATAACAGAGCTGAAAAAGCATTTATTCACTATCATGACCCAAGAAATTCCTCCGCATAGAAAAACCTTGACTAAGAACCTTGACAACAGATGAATGAAAATCAACATGCTTTATTTATACTTCTATCAGAGATACCATAAAAATAATGAAACTCCACCACAGTGCTATTTATCAGCTTATCAAGTTTGTTTAATAATGGAGACCAGCTATGGTAAATTTTAGCTATGTGACTAATTACTTTAAGGCTTAACAGGAGCACTTTAGGAGTATTTCTATCTTGGTTAAGTGTCCCAGCATCAGGAGAGATACAACATATTCCTTTTCATTTCAGACAGTCAAGAAAGAAAAGTATAATGTAGTACATCAACCGTAACTCTTGGCATATATAGATCACTGCAACATTTCATGCAGCTAGCAAATCTAAAAACAGCATGCAAGGAATCTAGATTTAAAAATAGGCTTTTCCGCATCTACTTGCTTAATTTAATCCTGCCATAAAAAGACTGCTTGCTTGAAAACTGTATTAAAATAATTTTTCAGAAAGCAAACCTAGATAATATAATGAGAGTAATATTTTTGTCTGAGAAATGTTCGTGATTTTCAGCAAAAATTACAGGGCTGATAGTGAGTGTAGATTTCAACTCACTAGTGCCTCATCCCTCTGCTGCTGATGAGCCCAACAAATGCTAAAATAACTATCATAATTATGCCCTAGCTTTATTTATAAAATAATTAGGCAAAAGGTAAGATTTTCTAGTGCACTGAGGTCAAGGACAAAAGCTAAACTGTATGAAATTCTCATTTTTCATACCGATATTGCTCTACTGAGCCATACAGTTTGCTCCAAACACAGACGAGTTTGCACAATAGGCACACTTTTTTCTTTTTTACTTCCCCATCTGTAAAACAAAGATCTACATCACCATCTAATAAGGCACTGCAACATTTTTAACAATGAAAGGTTGGGAGATTGCTTGGTCCATACTCAAAAAAAAGCCAAACAGTTAAACTGGTTTTCATACAAGCTGTTTTCCCAGACACTAGCATAAAATCCTAATTTCACCGAAGTCCACAGCAGAACTCTCACTTATTTCATTGCTGGCCATGATTTCATCCCAGGACTTTGTTACTTGTCAAACATGGCTTTGCATCCTTGGACTTTAAACCTATGGATGCAACGTTCAGTGGTCCTCTCCCTGCCTCGGATTGCCAAAGCAAAGATGCCTCGTGCTTCCCAGCTCCAGTTCCTGAAACCCACATTTGTCACCCTGGAAGGCAGGGAAATGCAAACAAACTTAAAGAACACTGTCTCCCTGACTTCAGACCATGATCAACACGAGGATGAAGTATGTGAAAGCAATCGAATTCATTATTAAAAATAAGTCTACCTACAGCTCAAATTCAGCGTGCAAGAAAGCGGCTGTGAAACATTTCTAACGTGCGGCTGAACCAACAATGTCTGGAGGAACTTGGATCTCCTACTCCAAACCACTTTGCCTACTTGAAAAAAAAATAAAAATACTGTGACCAAAAGCCCAGACTGCATTCCAGAGGTCTAGGAATAGCTTGTTTTCCTATTTGCAGTTGGTAAATTTGAAGTCTGTGAGGCATTCCTCTGGTTTTTAAGGATGTCTCCGATTTCTTCTCAAAAATTCACTTTGCTTCTTTCTCTACATATAAAATTTTGATCTCCTTAGAACTCAGGTTTTGTTATATGAAATATTTTCAGAGTCACTTTTGAGAAAATGTAATTGAATACATTCCTTCTTTCTGATAACTGTCCCACTCCTTAGTTCTGGTACAATATACCATGCATGTATTTTAAGTTGCTGAAGCTTGTGACTTTTACAGGCTCATGTTATACACAGGAAAAACAGTAAACCACATTTCATAATACTTATTTCTTTTTCTCCCTGTTGCATAAGGGAAGTTTTCTGAACATCAGCTGAATACTGTCATTCCAACAAGTCTAAACTATAAAAAGGACAGGTTATAAAGTGTTTGAAATTACATCCTTAGGGCTCAATTTAGAATCTTCTCCTCACATTCTTTTGATTTGCATGCTTCATTATTGAAATTGTCTGCTAGAGTTCTTTTTCTTTCCTTGTTAATGAGTTCAAAGAAATACATGCTTGAACTCCTAAATATATTAAACTTAATTTAAATTATCTTAAAATATCCAGTGACTGCTCAGCAAACCAGAAAAAGCAGACTGCACTTCTGGAAATAATACACTATTTAGCTAGGGAACCGCATGTGTAATGAATCACAAAATAAACATATCTCATTAAAGAACACATCAATATATATTGTATATAATTTGAATTTTTTTAAGCTGCTAAAGCACCACAGTAATAGAGAAACTAAAATAAATTTTAAAAACAAAAGTAATTATTTCTTAAATTTTTTAAAAAAACGCTTTCATGATACTATTTATGCTTTTTATTTTTGGATGGGGAAAATAAAAAAAAAAGCAAACAATTATGCACCTTTCACAAAGAAATAATTCAGATGTACAATTCTCATCAAGAAACTCATTGGTTAATGGCATAATTTGAAAGAGCATGTGTTATATCTTTATTAACTTCAAAATATAAGCACAGCATTACCCTGCAGAATTCTATTATAGAATTCTGTAAATTAAAACAGTTTCAACAGAACTGAAAAACTGTCCTTCATGTGGCCATAGAAAAAGATAAAAGTATTGTTACTGAAAGAGGTATCTTAATTACAAACCAGGTCAGATTTTGTATTTTCAAATAAGATGATTGACAACAACAACTTCTTGCTAAATCAAAAAGAAAACTTATGGTTCACAATATTTGCACAGGCTCATATGTATGGAATCACAAAACTCATCAAACAAGCCTATGAACATACTAAAACAGACAAGTTGCAAATAAAATCTACTGAGATAATCATTCATGGTAGGAATATAAATAAAATAGTACCATCTCTGGATCACTGATAGTAGGCTGTATTTCAAAAAACAACCTATTCTGTGATGCCAGCTGGTTTGTGAGTTACACAACCTCAGCAGCCTGGCTGAACTTGTTCCTCTGAACTTTTGGAAACTGGCATTCCTGCCAAGGAGATATACTGGTTCTGCAGGAGGCAAATCCACCTCTACCTTGGTAAAGCAACCAGGATGTCAGAAAATCTGGATATTACTATAAAACTGACATTACACATTCCCAGGCCACCTCACTAATTTGAATCACGATGATACTGAGCACGTTCTTCCTGTTTCCAGCACTCGAATGTTCCTGTAATTGCCTAGTATTTCTCAACACTTTTTGAGTTCTTTGGCAGGACTTACTGCTCAGTGCTATTTTTGGAAACTCCAGCAATAAATACCATAGGTACTTACTCTTATATTATATATAATTTAATGATGAAAAGATGTAGTTTGGAACCCCTGGGCTTAACACACTACTTCTGAACACAGAGTGGAAGAAGGAGCAGTTGCTACTCATCCCCAGTACTTTGGACTCAGCCTGTTGCCATGCCTGTGCTCTCCTGGCTGCCCACATCCATGACCAATGAGCCAACACTCTCAGCTCCACTATGCACAGCCAGGGACAAGAGGCTGGAGGGATGAAGGTCCTGGTCCTGCTATTCCAGAAATGCCCAGAAATGCCCCAAGTCCTGTGCTCCCCCTGCAGCCTGTCCTGTGGAGGCTGCTCCTGTTCTCAGCTCAATCATCCACAGGCATGTTTTCAACCTGCAGCCTGCCTTCCAGGGAGACACCCAGAAATGGATTGCTGCAAAACCCCACATTCTTCCAGCAATGGGAGATACCAGGAGCATCCTACACCCAGAGATGGCTCACCCAACCACCCTGCTCTGGATACTGACAGGTGACTGTCAGGCACTGGTACTCTTAGGTAGGCAGATGACAATCCCCTGCTGCCAATATCAACCTCAGGGATCTGGGACTGGGGGTTGGAAATGAAACACAAACTTGGGAGGGGAATAAAAAGCAAAAAGCTCCACAGAGTAGCCACAATATACCTGTTACTTGGCTTTGGATGTTCATAAGCAGAGCTGACTTGCTGACCTTTGGTAATCCTTACAGCCTGCTGCTTCCTAGCTTTATAAAAGTTTTATCTCATACAGAGTTCATACATGGAAACTGTTATAGTAGAGTCTTGTTTTCACAATTAAAGCAATCTAATTACAGCAATATATCTCCTGTACATAGTTGTTCTCAAAGAGCAGCTTTTTTTAGCTCAGCTTAACTCTTGATACAGCACCAATATACTTAACAATTAGCCAAGAAATGTCCCGACTATCTTCCTTGACAGAAAAGAAGATAAAATGCATCAAGCACCTGAAAAAAACCCAATTTCAAACTACAGGACACACAGAAATCTCCTACAATAATTAAACAGCTGGATGTTGGGAATATTTTGATTTTCAAAGTACCCTTAAATTTGTTCATGTTCTCTGTTCTGTAGCTCACACCATGAGTTGCTGCAAGTCTTAAAAGTTGTTCTTGTTCTGTACTCTAAGAGGCTCTGCACTTTCCCAGTTCTGAGTGCTATATTAATAACTGTGAAATAACACAACAATAAAAAGAACAGTATTTTATAACAACATACCAAAGGGTAAAATTTGAGCTGTACTTCCAGCCATAACTACTTTTCCTGCCTAGTGTAGCTAAGAAATTGAGTTCTTAACTACAGCTTCTGTGAATGCCAAAACATTCTGTATGAGTCTGACACACAGAGTACTGCAGGCAAACTGCAATAATTTAATTTTACTAAATTATAAAACAATTTTAAAAATCAATCTTTAAAACATCAATAAAAATAGCGCACAACAACTGCAACTGATTTAATTTATACAGGATATTGGGGTTTTCTGTTTAATTTGATTTTTCCCCCAATAAAATGGGGGTTTGGGGATGGGAGGAAGAGAAGCAGAAAGGGTCAGAAAAGCCAAGAGCTGACATTTGAATTTTACAATAGAGGCACACATTACTTCTTCAGCTCTCTGTAACAAGTTTGAGACTTAAAATTAAATATTTTCAGAAGACAATCACGGTAGTTCATACTTTAACTGAATCTGAAACTATTTATGTGTTTCACAGCCCCAGCCAAAAGCAGCTATGGCTCCTCCTAGCATACATTTAAGAGCAGAGCAGAAATAATAATTCTGGAAGCTTGTGTCAAGCATGCTAAAAGTTGACAAATAAGCCTTTTCTAGCAAGCACTACCATGCTAAGAAGACTTTAAGAACACATGCATACAGTTTTCTGTACAGTTAGGAAAGTTAATAAACCTCTTTTGAATGACTATAACTGCATTATACTCTATGTGCCAGGAGGGTGTTGAATCAGAGAAGCAACAACCTCTGATGGGAGACACTGGTATTTTAAAACTTCACAAATACAATCAGGAGACACAAACCTAGGAGAGCCACACCAAGTTCAATGTGTCAAGGAACCTGACAACAAAGATGCTCAGTTTATGATCTACACCTCTCAGCATCAAAACCTGACTCCAGCTTTGAAGCAAACTGTAGAAATAGAAACATTTATCAAGCCTTCCTGTGGTATTTTCTATCTAGAACAGTGCAGCCACCACAGACTTAACAGAAAGAAATGTGTGGCAGTCAGCAGCTTTTACTGCCTCTGGTCTCATTCTGTTAAACTGGGAGAATTTCCCCCCTGCCCCATTTCTCTTTAATGAGAAAATAACTACTCAAGTATTTTTTTAAATATCATTATCTAAGTAAAATGGTACAGTTTAACCATTTGTGTTAGGGATTCAATGTAATTAATGTAATCTAAGAAACTGGAGGTTATGCCCACTAAAGTCTGAACCTTCAAGTCTGGGTACACAACTCCTGTAGCTTTCAGGATGTGTTTTGAAACATACACAAGACAAGTCTTCTGTCTTAAATGACTTAAAGCTGTAATTTAGCACTCTTGGTCTTGTTTCAAGAAGAAAAGTTTCTTTAATCAGATATTTCCAGCTTGGAAGAGAAAAAATATTCTATTTATGACTTAGAAAAACAAACAGAAAGCTAAACAAACAGCAGTCCTATGTTTTAAAACTCTAACATATCTTAATCAGGATGAATATTTTGCCCATTTAAAGAAAATTAAATTAATTAGAAATGTTGTGGAGTGCCTGTGAAGCATGTCAGCTTCAAGAAGGGAGCACAGCCAATGAAAGCAATGAATGTTCATATTAAATTGAGAATTATCTAGTTTCCATAGCTGCTTTTTAAACAATTGCATGCTCTTATCATTTCTTAGAACGACCTTGTTTACTATGAATAACTTCAAAATGGCTGTTCTCAGAAAGAGCTACTTAAAAGCATTTAGAAAAAAGTACAATCAGCAGCAGCTGCTGCTTGAAACTTCTAAAGAATAAAAATAGTGTTAAAACACAAAAGAACAGTATACAATGCATTTACTTTTTCCATAATATTACTTGTAAGGAAGTATAAGCCTTATATCTCAACCTGTATATATCTCAACCTTATATCTCAAGCTGTATTCCCATCCTGACATGGGAAGGGGGGAAACCCTTCAGAAACACCCAGCAATATAGAAATTGCAATGCAAGCATCCTACAGGCCACTACAACAAGTGGGAATTAAAGAAGGGGAACTCCAAGAGTGTAACAAACACCTCGAAGTGAAAATTTGTCACCAGAGCTCCCTGGTAACTTTTTTAAGTATTTGCTTCAGTTTCAACACAAGTAAATATCAATTAAGCAGACAGCAGCTATAAAGTCTCATCCTGGTATGGATAAAGTATGAATCATGCAGAAAAAACAACATGGCACGAGAGAACACATGCCAATGAGCTGCTGCCCTGCACAGAGCAGTGTAAAACCTCACAGCACTCAGGGTTTCCATCGACTCCTGCTCACCTCAGGGACAGGAAGCCTGGCACTTGGCTCTCACTTGGCTGAACAGGAAGGCTGTGTGGCTCCCTCCTCCAAGGAGAACCTGTAAAATGTACGTGACACCCATCCCTTCGAGGAGACTGTTACAGAAAGGCTGCTAGAGACTTATACTGACTACCCTGGAACCACCCCAAAATTATCTGCTTTTACAAGGAGCACATAGAATCACCAGTTCTCCTCTACTCTTTCAATTATAGTGGAAATTGGCAATGACTGGGAGGAAAGGAAGGAGGGAAAGGGAAAAAAATTAAAGTAATTACACTGCTGAATTTATACACCTCTTTTTCCTTTTACAGTCTGAAGCTCTTCAGTCTTCATCACCTGAATTCCCATTAGAAATGTTCTTAGTGTGCAGCTGTAGGTTATATTTATTTCTAATATCACTTCCAGAAGCACATCAAAAGACAATCCAATTTAGGAATTCACTGGATTTCTAAATAGAACATCAGAACACAAAAAGTTTATAGATACAGCCCTCCAGGGTGCAACAGGAGGAAAACTCCTCAGGATGCAAAGTGTACTCTGCAGTGAAAAGCTGCTATAAGCCACTGGAATAGCAAAAGGGGGAATGGGGGGAGTTGGCTTCTTCTTAAGGATCTGCATGTGTGCAACAGCTGGAATACCCAAACAGGCATTACATAATAACAACAGAAGCTGTTTGAGGCACAGCTGGGACCACAGTGACCAGCAGCTGTCCTTCAGTTCAGAGCTTTGAGGTGCCAGCTCAGGAAGCAAGACAGACACGAAGCATTATAAGTGCAAGAATTAGAACTGAGAAAGAATGACCAGACTTAGCAGGAAGGTATCATTCCTATCTCAGGAAAGTAAAACTAATGGGAGGACTGTGAGAAATCCATGTATTATCCTGGATATAAAAGAGATCACCTGGTGAAGGAGTGATGTGACTTCTCAAAGAGTAGTCTGCCAAAATTAATCAACAAGTTAACCATGCCAGCCACTAACAGAACATCTCTGTGATGTGTAATTTCTATAAAAAGAAGAGAAAACACAGCATTAGGACTGTGACATAAGATGGTGACATCTATGATATCACTGAAGGTAGAGAGTCAGGAAACAACGCTAGTATGAAATTTGAGTTACTTCCCAAAGAACAGCACAACACTAAATCAGAATTTTTAAATGTAATTAACACCATCTTCAGGGATCAGATCATTCAGGAATGCAGAAGAAAATAGTAAAATCTTGGTTTGGCCAAACCTGTGTACAGGATTCAATTCAGATATTACCACTAAAGAGATGTTTCAAGAGGAGGAAAAATAGAGTTAAAAACCTGGAAGGGGAAAAAAAGCCAAAGATTCTCTACAGCACTTCATAGATCCAAATAAGAAGAATGAACATAAAATGGAAGCTAGTTCA
Organism: Sitta carolinensis; assembly: GCA_032173965.1. Taxonomy (NCBI): domain Eukaryota; kingdom Metazoa; phylum Chordata; class Aves; order Passeriformes; family Sittidae; genus Sitta; species Sitta carolinensis. Next base: position 12,532,173 of record JAVUNC010000025.1, on the reverse strand, counting down.
AAAAGTTTAATGAACTGAAAAACTGTCCAGAAGTCTTTCAATCCAATTAAGAAATCTATTAAAGGAACACATTCAGAAGAGAAGACCAAAGAAGACAGTCCCAATTAATTCTTCTCATCTAAGCTCACAAACGCACTCAGAAAGGTTCTTGTGCCTTTCTCCAAGAGGGATTCTCAGGCTCTGTTTCAGATTGAAGCATAAGGGAATGTGGCAGAACAGACAGGCAACACCAGTAGCCATTAGATCAGATAATTCTCACACAAAATGTGTAGAAGTTAAACAAGATTCTGTCTCTCTATTTAGTAGTACCCTGGGCACAACAAAACCCAATAGAGAAATATACAGTAACTTTCAACAACAACAAAAAAACCCACACTAAAATTTGATGGGCTTTAGCTTTCCTTACTATTCATGTGGAAGACAGGTTTTTTGGATAGTTTGTTAGAATTCACGCACAGTGCCTGGAGAGTTAATCAAACACAGTAAGCTCTTAAGAGACTGACTGGAATCTTGACAGAGCTGTTTACTCTCTGGTACTATAATGAAGCTCGTCTGTGTTGGCTTCCTGACAGATGAGTCGTGAATGACAGGGGAAGGGGTGGAGGATTATCCCACAAGCATTTAGTTGATCTTTCCCTCACACTCAAGGCGAAATTAGTAGTGGAAATGGTTCAAGAGTACGGGCAGGCAACAGTTTCCCTGCTACTACTCCAACACTGACCCTTTTCTTGCACCCAAGCTTTACTCAGGCCAGTGATGTCACACAGACACACAAAACCATAAACCACTGGCTGCTTTCTGTATTCATCACACAGAACAGCTTTCTTCTTCTGTCTGGAATAAGCTCTGGCTGGCTTGAGATCCCTATTGGTTCCCTATAATTAAAGTCTCTGTATCAAAAAGATTTTATTTCTGAGAATCCTATTCCTGTCAAAGATACTAATGAACAGACTGAATATCCTCTAACAGCTGTTTGTGAGGTGTTCACTTAACTAGAGGATAGCTAAAGTGTGGATAAAACAAGAAATTAATGTAAAGGTAGGCTATGACATCTCAGTCTCAGAACAACAATGATTTGACGTATAGGACTGCAGCCGCGTCTCATGAGTGCCTTGCATGTTGCTGCAGTGCTGATAATTTAGATTTTCAACATTCTTTCCAAGATATCTCTGCTTTTCTGGTGGACACAAGTTCACTGCACATGCACAGTACTTGACGTGGCCAGATACTATCTGGGTCCAGGCCATTGGAAAGAATCTGTGTGGAACTCCCAACAGAAGTAAAGTGGATACTTGCAGCCTCAAAAATTTCAACCCAAACAGTTGAGGAATTCTGAAGAAACAGTGGAAGATATCACAAATGTTCACATTCAAAAGGTCTTATAAACAAGTCATTAGAAGAGACTGGACTTGGACGACAAATCACCAAAGGCTTTGCTCAAGGCAGTCTGCCACAATGATCTGCCCACTTCTCACACCATCGTGAGCTAACAAGGTCCATCAAATGATTAGCCCAGTTTGTAATAGTCACAGGGTTTTTGCCTTTCACACCACACTTAAGGCCATAGTCTTCAGACCCAGGTCTACTACAACCCAATTTACAGCAAGTACTCAGTCCAACAGAGGCAACTCCACATTATCTGTTAGTTTAATGGACTAGCACTGAAATGTGCTCTAGCAGCATTCGAAAAGGACACCAAGACAAGACTGACATTACTGTCATCAAAAAACCATCTACATATTCTCTGCCAACATAAACGATCCCAGTCCTGAGGGAGACCAGCCCTTTGAACTGAACAGTGACTTCAGCTCCTGCAGCCCCATGACTGCATTTCCCTAGAATGATGAATGGAGGTGTTCTTGAGGGCTGACTCAGTGGCTGGCAGCACAAAGAGATGAGTAACTACATTTGAACCAGTTTTTGTTCTAGCACACATAGATCATAGCACTGCCAAAGACTACAGAAGTGAGAGTTAACCAGAGTATCAAGATCTCAAAACACTGGTCTCAATTTACCAATAGTTGATGCCAAAGATCCTTTTATCCTAGTGCTCCTGCAGCAATGATGTTAACCATGCCCTCAACTGACAGCTCAGGTCTGCATTACCAATCCCCAAACAGTTCTGATCTTCATTAGGTATTGTTGGAGGACCGAATGCTTCAGCAGTGAAAATGTAAATTCATGCGGAGCCTCTCTGTACATAAGGAGGCCACCCCCCCCTGCAGAATGCCCTGCCAGAGTAAGAAGAAAATGTTAATTACCGTTTTAGAATTTCTAGAATTACATAATTGAATGAATGTGTGATGCTTGGGATCAAGGATATCCAAGACAGCTGATCTTCCTCAGAGCAATTACTATAAAGTGCACATAGGATGGAGTGACTGAGAAAGAGAGGCATGTAAATTTTTCAACCCAGAACAAACTTTCCCAAAACTTCAATAGCAAAGAAAGAAGAACTCTTAACTCATTCATTATGAAGAAACTCAAATAATTAACTTGGTTAATGAGTGAAAATTGTTCTAGAGAACAGCTGAGATGAACTGCATAGGAGCAGAGGTTCTACATCCCTGGTATTGACACAGAGCTGATCACAAATTCATCAGCTGCCCTGTCATTTGCTCTAAGCAAGAAGTCTGAGCAGAGAAAGGCTGTTAACAGTCATCCCCAACAGAAGGGTCCTAAAGACAAGCACTCTAGCACTGCCCTTTCTATACAACCTCAGTTTAGCTGGACCATTTGCTGCTGCTGTTTTATTATCCCCGTGATGAATCCTACACATCAGCAGAGCAGGCTGATTTGAGAGGACACCTACAGCAATTCAGGGCGGGATGGAAGGGAGGATGTGAGCACACAGACCAGCACAGGACATGACACATCATAAGAAAGACAAATACTCCATTATTTTTTCTTTAGATTTATTAATTACAGGGATAGAATACAGGAAAATATTGTATTAAAACAGGGTGCTGTTCCCCCCTGCTGCTAGCTGTACTGTGGTCTATAACAGAAGTGGAACAGGAAGATCCCAAATAATTTCAGATTGACTCTGACTTCACCTCATTTGTATAATGTCTATTAGCAGTCTGCCCACAGAAGTCATGAGACAATACACACAGCTCACATTTCTTGATTTGCATCCATCATTTGAAAAGAGGCTTTCCTTCAGTATTCAATAGCAAGACAATTACCCACAACAAAAAAAAGAGATTATTAAAGAAATGTGCTGCCAATAAATGACATAATCCAGTGAATTTAAACCCCTCCTCTAAAAATTCTGGCATTCTGCATCATGAAAATAAACCCTAAGTAGAAGGAAAAGCAAAGCTTGCCACCTACTGCCCAATGACATAATAGTATGTACTAATACTATCTCCTTTTAACAGAATCTATTTTCTTGACACAGAACATAAAGAACTTCATCATCAGTTGTTTCTTTAATGAAACAAAAAACACAAAACCAGCATGTGGAATATACAAAAACAGTTTTTTCTATAAAACCACTTACAAAATCCCTGACAAGCCTGACACATCATTTCTCACAGCATCCAAGCTGATGAACAATTCCTTTTAATATCCTCCAGTAGTGCTAGAGGCTTAAATAAAGTCTGTCCCCCAGCTGCATGATAAGTTTTAAAGACAGTAACTGGAACTTAAAAATAAAAAATTACAATAGATTAAGCCTATCAGAAAAGATTTTTTTCTGTACACATCTGAAGGAGACATTTTCAAAGCTACAGACTACATTAGTGAAAAAAAACAGGGCTGTAGCAAACACTGGCTTATTGCAGATACTTTATTTGTTCTACAAACTTCATGTCTCAGCACCAGAAATGATGCTTTGTTAGGTTTTCGAGTACTGAGAAATTCTCTTCAGTAACTACAATGTTTTGTTGAGCTATTACTCCAAAGGTATTTATTTTCCTAATATATCACATATAAAAAGTAATTTCTGAACAACAACAGGTCCTTTGCTTAGTGTAGGAAGTTGCTTAACTCAAAGTCAAGTAGTCATAATTCAGTTGCCTACAAAACTTTGGAGTACACCTGCAGACTTACCTTCACAAACAACACTGTTTGTGAGCCAGCAGTTCTGCTCTGGTCCTCCAGGGCCACTCTCTAGGCCATGGGAAAACTTAAGGAAAACTTGGCAAAGAGGAAAACAAACACGGATTTACTGCAGAGTCCCTCTAAGAGACTGCTGGCTGGTTACAAAGTCTCAGTGTGCATTTGAACAATCACATCAGGAGGAGAGCCCACCACCTCCATCTGCCTGGTGCCCCTCACCAGTCACACAAATACCAGTCTCAACAGACACTGATGAACAGTAACCCCTAAACTTCAGCACAAGGTGACATGAGCAATAAACCTCCTCAGATTTGCAACTGATTGCACTTGGTATAAAACAGGAATTTTGGATTCCTATGTAAAATTGATCAAAATACAAGGGTACACGGCATAGGTAAACTGTCTGGAGCTTAGGTAAACTGGAAACTTCTTCTCAGTGAAGTACTTGGACTCTAGCACTGAAGAATATAAATGCACTGGAGATGAAATATGGTGTCCCCCAGGGTTCCTAAATCATGAGCAGAACGGGCTACTCATAACAATGAAATCAATGAGGCATTTGTAATTAATCAGACAGAGCCAACTCTGAAGATACATCTGCCTTTGTCTAAGGCCAGTCCACACCATCTTAATGAAGACAGTTAATCCATCTAGTTATCTGCTACACTAGCAAAACGCTAAGACTAAGTAAAACCCCTGAAGAAGGCTTCTTTGTGTCTTTGTTATCTATTTAATAAATTTATTAACACCAGAGTGTCAATAGCAACTGGAAGTTAAGATAATACTCAAAGTTATACTGATATACAAGACATATAAATCAGCTAATAGGTGCAGCTAATATTATTTTAAAGGGCTTTAGATCAAATACTAAGCAAGATTTCTGACACCAAGACCAAAGATACTACAAACATTTTCAAGTTCAAAATACATGAAACAGAGGAAAACGTCCCTGGTGCAGTGATTATTTGATCATTACAACACCAAACTAAAACACATGGATTTTTTCTAAAGACAATATTGCTAAATCAATTTTTATACCCGAAATCAGTAATAAAGCCTATTTCTATTTGCTTTTCTTCCTTTGCAAGTTAAAGGTACAGATGTATTTTGACCGGAGACAGTTTTCCAAATCAAGCTACTGAGCTCTATTCACAGCTCTAAAGGGAATGAAAAATTGCATGAAAACAATTCCCATTTGCTGCAAGGAAAATGGTTATTTGCACCCTTGTTTTTATTTCAGTCACATCCTGTAATCATTACTGCTGCACAGAAGTTTGCTTAGAGTAACCTGAATGGGTTACTTTTATCTGCTTGGCTAAAAAGTCTCAGTTAAGCATAAACTTGTTGCATAATTGTTTTACGATCAAAAACACTTGCCAACAGAGAAATCTTTTTAATAGCTGTTAGTTGGACACAGGTTCTGAATGCCACAATGTTGTGAATGACCCAACAGCAATACATCAAACCAAACTTTAACAGTACCAATGTATCTTTGTGAAGCTGAAAACACACTGTCACATCTCCAAGAAAAGCTGTGCTCCTTCAGCCTCACCCAGCCCCTGGAAAGAAGTTCTTCTGATAGTTTCCCAACCTCTCCTGAAATAACTGTTGGATGATAAATAGTAAAAGTTCCAATAGTTACAGCAAAAAAAAAAAAAAAAAAAAAAAAAAAAAAAAAAACACACAAAAAAAAAAGAAACAGACCAACAAACAAAAAAACCCCAAACCAACCAACCACCAAAACAAACAAACAAAAAACACACAAAACAAAAAACCCACCCAAAAGCCAAACCACAATCTGAAAAAGCCACTTTGGAATATAACAGACCATACTGCTACACGGCAACAAGTAACATTAAGAACTCCTCATTAAAGCCCTCCCTATGCATTCAAACACTGTGCCAACACTGGATGAATGGTCAGGCATATGTGTTTTTTAAACTGGAAAAAAAAATTAACGCACTGGGGCTTGAAATGGTGGTTTACTGTCTGCTTTTCAATTAAGCAGAGAGCACCAGTACAGTTTAGAAGCAATTTTCTTGTCTGAAAAGCAGTACCTTGAAAGCAAGACAATGATTTCCACGCAAATGGAATATGCCTAAATCACTGTCTCTTTTTGCTCTGTTGACATACAGGAGCATAAGCATATTCCAATAACACTTTAAAAACCCTCAAATTTAATGACAAGTCAATTAAAAGTTAACTTTTCCTCACGAAGTGTGTTGAAGTTGCTGGGACTGTGAGAGGAAAGTGTACATTGACATTCTCAAAAGAAACGTGCCTTACAGGATAATATGGATAACTGACCTGCAAAAACTCTTTACAAGTCTATTAGATAGAACATGAATAATGAATAACCTGATAGCTAATAGGGTACACTGTGTTTCCTTGCAGCAAGTCTCTTGCTGAAAACACTGTACGAAAGGCACCTCAGACTCCACCCCAAAGAGCTCACAATGGAAAAATAACTTTCCTGATTCTCCCTGGAGCCACTTTGCACTAGCAAACCCTAAGACAAGCACACCATGAGTTCATTACATGTTAGAAGTCTATACTGAAGGGATGCAGTTGTCAGCATAACCTGCAGACAGAATGCCAGTTTTTCATCTCCCTGACACAAAGCAGTGAGTCCAGAACTGCTGGAAAAATCTCACCTCTGACCACCAAATTTTGCAGTCTGTGAACAGTAACACACGGTGCTAATACAAGCTCAAACAGCTCTGTGAAGGCAGAGCAAGAGGCCCCTGACTGACAGACCAGTGCTCTGAAGCACCAGGTAGCAATCCATGGTTGCATCCCAGTGCAAGAGTGTAGATTTGGCACTAAACTGGCTGGAAAGCAGCCCTACAAAAAGTGGAGTCCGAGTGGATGAGCTGAACCCCTGTCAGCAGCATATCCTCACATGAAGAATACCAATCATATTCTGGGCAGCAGCACAGTCATACAGGTCAAGGGAGTGAGTACCACCTCTACCAGGCACTTGTGAGACTGCATCTCAAATGCTGTGACCACTTCTGGACCCCCCAAATCAAGACAGCAGCACAGTGGAGCAAGACCAGCAGAGGGACACCAAGACTGTCAGGCTGGACACACAACATATGAGGAGAAAGACTTCTCAGCTCCAAAAAACCAGACAGCTCAAGGAGATGATACTGCTATCTACAACTGCCTCTTGAGAATCTGTAGAGGAGGCTGAGCCAGACTTCTTAGAGGAATACAGCAAAAAGACACAGGGTAACAATAAATGTGCAACAATGGAAACTTAACTATAAAAAGAGGGTAGTCAAACACTGCAACAGAAGCCTACAATTACCGGAGATCTCCAACCTGGCAATCTTCAAAGTATTCAAAGCTCAACCACACAAAGCCCAGAGCAACCTCTTACAAGTGATCCTGCTATAAGCAAAGGGTTGGATCTGATTGCTTCATAATTCCAACCTAAGTTTTATCCCTGCTGTTCTTAAAGTTTCCTTAAAAAACCAAACAATCAACCAAAAAAACTTAAAACCAGTCATGGTCTTTTTAGACAGAAGTTCAATATTATCAAGAGCTTCCATAAAGTATTTTCAAACAGACCTCACACTTAAGTTCAAGTGTAGAGCTCTTGTAAGTAAAGTGTTTCACTTGCTCTGTACATCTTTAGTACAAAACTATCAGTATGGTGGTGAAAAAGTATGTCCTCCAGAAATATTTACTTTCACACTGCCTTCAAAAAACCTGTCTATAATCTTTGTTACACCATCACCTGATACATCATCATATTAGCCAATCTCAGAACCAGAAGTTCTATAAAATAAATTACATGCAAAGACACAAAAAAGAACTAGTATGCAAGACAGAAAACAGCCAAAAGAGCAGACTCTTATCCTTTACAGTGATCCTTTGTCTACAGGAGTTTGACTTTCTATTGTGCAATCTCTACAGATTTCAAATGTATATGTAAACATTTAACTTACACTTACATATTATACCAAGCATGTATTCCATTTTCTGTTATGACTGTCCTATGACTGCTGTTGATTTCAGTAGGGTCACAATGCTATGCCAGTTCTTTTTTCAGCCATGGTTTTTTCAATCTAAATTCATACTGATTTGCCATCAACTAGTTAAAACTGAGAAAAAAATAATTCAAACTGGAAACAATAATACTTGGAACAGAACTAAAAAAAAGGCTTTAAGACATCAGTTGGTAGGCTTATTAGAATTAGCAGACAATGCATCTGCCTGTCACACAAAGCATAGGACTTGACCCAGTGACCCAGGAACACAGGTTGGGAAGAGACCTCTCAGCAAAGATTTCTGGGCACATAAGGCACACCAGTCAATCCAAATCTGTCACCTGGAATCTGTGCATTCACCACTCTTTTAATGAGCTTTGCTTTGTCCAACATTAAAGCAGATTTTCAGATTTCATCACCACCTGACTCCAAAGGAGGCTGAAGGAGCAAGGCTGTGACACTTTGGTGTATTGATGCTGCAATGCTTTCTGGTGATCATTCCAAAACTGTACTAGAAAGAGCCCTTATAAAAAAAAAAAAAATATTCTCCTCACACAGATGGTAAATGCACAAAATCAAGCTGTTGGAGCTATCCTGTTGCCAACAAGTGAGAACACGAGATGTGAAAGGAACACCCAGAGTTACTGGAGAGCTATCACAGGAATTCAGGCCCACAAAGCATGCCTGTTACTGAGATCAGAATTCCCTACAGGTTCCAATAAGAAGCAGATTTTTGTTTCTGAAACACCACTTGTTTTCAATTACAGCCATCTATACCTTCTGCTAACATTTTTCTGAGATGAGACCTTGTACCTGACAGTATATCCATCTTCAGAGCACAGCTATGACAGACTTGCTGAACCCAGGATATTCCAGGAAATTAATCTTTCTCCAGCTTTCCTTCTGTTCAGCACCTTATTCTTCAAAAAAAGATACCTGGAAAAAAATAAATGAATTCCCTGCTTTCCTAAATATCACTGCCACCATGATCCTAAGGAAGCATGCAAGAACACATCTTGATGACTAAAGTTGGGAAAGTTGCATTTCTATATAAAACAGAAAAAAACTGACAGATGGCAAAACAGAAGCTCTGTAGAGGCAAGCCTCCTCTAGGAGCTAATTTAGGTGTTCCAGGCTGAGCTCTGCCCTGGCTCTCACCAGTCCAGCCCTTGAGTGCACAGCACTCTGGACACAGCAGTGTCCAGATCAGCATACCAACCACACTGACAGTGTGGATGACTCCAGGAGTATCTGGGCAGTCTCACACAACGTACAAGATCCCAATGTACTCAAAAAGGAATTTCAACTGGAATTAGCCTGTCTACCCCTCTCAATTGGGTACCTGACCTCAGAAGGATCTTTCAGCCCTGTAAATTGTCCTAATAGTCATACATGGGTACTATTGCTGGCACTCATTTCAACAGCTTCATCTAAACATCCACCTTCTCCTGCACCCGATACAACAGCTTTGATTTGTGCAACAGTCCATTTCCTCTCCATACCCAGCTCCTGCCCCTGGCTCCAGCCAAGGCTGTAGGCTGGCACTCTCATGACTGCAGGCACTCAGTTTGCCATTTTCCCATGCCAATATTAAGCTGACTGAAATACATTTATTTTCGAATTAGCTCAAAGAGTAACAGTTCCACCTGGAAGCGTCTCTCTCCTTTCTAAGGAAAAAGTCCTTAGGCCAAGAAGGGTCACAATGAACAACAAAGCCCACTGCAAATGGAAGCATGCAGAGGCACTCTGGATAGCAGATAACAGATGACTGGCTTTGTCAGCCTGAAGTTGCTTCCTCTACATCTGTGATGATGTCTCATGCAAGGAGGTAAAGAGATTTTGGTGAAGCATGAAATGCTGTAGGTATCCTCTAAAAGTACTTTGAGCATCATAGCAGTATGAAAAAATATCAGAATATCAGTTTATCATCTTTTGTTTTTACAAGAGGAACCCTTTATCCCTGGACATTACTCCAGGAATAATGGAAAGTAACCCTTCTCTAGAGGCTGCCACAAACCTTTACTGAGTACAGTTTTAGAGTGCTAAAAAATGACAATTTTTTTTTCAGACAAGAACAAATTACATTCTTTTATCTTCCCCCCCCCCCCTTTTTTTTTTTTATATTTTACTACTCAATTTGGACAACTGGCCTTTAGCATAACAGCAAGAAAAATTCCTTGAGAATGCTTGTGTGTAGAGGGAGGGAGAAAACAGAAAGGATACTCTACAGGAACCAGTACTGATAAGACAGGAACTGTCTGGCCTTTTTGTTGCACTGCCCTTTATGGGGCCAAGCAGACACCAGGTGATGAGTCCAGCTGGTCTGGAGAGGAAGGAACAGGAAAAAAGCCTGATGATTTTACTGGACATTTCCCCTTTGTATTAGTCACTTCAATAACCCTTTCCTCACTGGTAGGAGTGAGACTAGACTGAGTACTAGGAAATACTAAAATTGGGTAGCAATTTCTCTGTCTTTGAAGGCTGTGGATGTATTTGTTCCTAAAGCCCCCAGTGCTCTACCTTTCTCAAAGAACATACTGGCTTAGGGCTTAGAACTCCAAGGGAATTGAGGTAAATTTCTCTTCTTATTGCACATGTAGGAACCTCGTTAAGCTTGTGGATCCACAGTTAGTATAAAGATTAGAAGGGTTTAGAAGGAAAAAAAAAACTGATAAAGGGGTTATGGGAGTGTTCAATGATCTCTGTTCTTAGATGTAGCTTTGGAAAGGAAGGGGCACTTTGTTGTCAGGAGCCTATGACAACTCAGGTGCAGAACTCTATAATCACGCACCATGCTTCCACAGTCATATTTACAGTTTCAAACACAGGAAAACAATTTATTTCCTAGTCCTGATTATCTTGCTCTGGATACCAGAAGCAAGACAGACTACATTCTTTAAAAGCAAAAGCAACCTCTCCAAAAGCAACCCCTGTTACAGGACAGAAACACTTTTTGTCACTGACTTCACCTGAAAGCAGAGGGACAGCAGTAGCTGAAAACACCTAAAACTGCTCAATTCCACTTGACTGCCTCCCTTCTGTGCACCTACCTCCCCCTATATCAAAGAGGGTCTTGACACAAATTAAGGTCAGACCCATCAATAAAAACAACAGCACAATTAGAGAAACTTCAGACTCAAATTAAGCATTTAAAGCTCAGGGAAATAATATCATAGACTGCCTAAGGTATCAGCTACTTAAGAAGCAGAGAAAAAATTCTCAAACAAGACGGGTGTTTCCTTGCTGCTTATGGCACTCAGATACAATCCTGAACCTCAAACACAAGCAAGCAGAAGTATTCATTGTAGCACAGCCACGAACACTTACATTAAAAGAGAAAGCATAATCCAAATACATAATGCAAAAGAAACCAGAATAGAACAGAAATACCAAATCTTACTCCCCTCAGTTACAACCATTGTCAGAATTCCAATGCAGACTTTGTTCTAGGATAAAGTCAAAAGGTCACCAGTATAAATTATGAATAATTCATGCAAAATTAGTACAGCAGTATCATTTTAAGGAAAACAGAAGTTGACATGTCATGGCATATTCTGTTCAGGTAAGGAAATGGGGCTCATAAGTAACAGAAGTCTAAACATCCACTGAAATCTTACAGTCAAAACAAGAAACTGGTTTAAAAAGTCTGACAGGTTCCAAGTATGATTTTTTGAGAACAATTGCAAGGAACAACATTTTATAAATCTGACATACTGGACTTGTTTGAAAGCAAAGAAAGCACTTACTGTGGTTGCATTTGCTGAGTTAACCCAACAGGAGGCTTCTGCTTGATCGTGAATGCCATCTGAGCCACGGGGCCAACCTTGGGTGGGACCTGCACCTTCTGAGAGAAGGTCTGCTGGGCAGCCTGCTGGGGAATGGGCCACGGGGCACCCACGGGGCTCCGGCTGCCAGGGGAAGAGGTGTCCTGCACGACTGGATCCTCACAGGAATCCCCTTTGCTGCCTGGCTTACACACACAGAGCTGAGGTCGCAGGCACATCCCTCCATTTTGGCACGGTGGTGCACAGTTAGCTAAGAAAAGACATTTTAAAAAGTACCTGTGAAACAAAGCATGAAGGAAAATACAAACCCTCCCCACAATAAAAACAGCATTAATTGTTATTGTTAACTGGAGGAGGAAGGAGCAACACTGCTACGTTCCATAAAAAATAATATACAAGTTGGTATAGCTTTTACCAATTTCTTCCACAACAGACATGCACAACATTTGAACAACTTCAAAAATTAAAATGCTGGATCTAAAAAATAGGAAATGCACTAGTTCAATCCAGAAATGTAGCATTATTTCTGATCTTCCTCCTTTCTGCTCAGCATCCCTTCTCCCCATACTTTGAAAACCCAAACTCCATCTGCTGAAACAATATTACACAGATATAGAATTTTACTACTGATCCAGGCTGGGATTCATTTTACTACTATTGTAAAATCAGATGCTGCATAGGTACCTGGAATAAATCCCTACAGCCACATTATAGATCACCAAAATGATGCAGAGGAGTGTGGAACAATTCAACCCTTCCCCCTCTAAAGCCCAGTGACATTCCCTGCAGTACCCCCACCATAACCACACTAGAGAGGTGAACTGCTGCTGCAAAGGCAAGGCTACACCTAGGAACAAACAGACAGGTGCTTGTGATCATCCCAGAGCAGCTTCTATAGATTCTTTGTGCCATCAGTGAAACGGGATCAGATTCGTTAAAACACAATTCTCCTTCAGAGAGGATTAATTACACTGCTCTGCATTGCTCTGTCTGGGGACTGCAGAGGGAGTCTGAACAGCCACCCTAGACTCAACACCCAGCTTGCAGACCTAGTTAATGCAGTACCAATTCCTCTCTGAATGAACAAAAACCCTGGAGGAGCAGCAAATCCCATTTAAAAAATGGAGAGAAAAAAGCAAAAGCAATTGCTGATTATATCTACACATAATACTGCAAAGGCATGTCTACCTTAAGGATTTATTTTGGACTGTAAAATTTGTGCCATCACATAAAGACGGCAAAACTAATTAGTTCTCTTATCTAAAGGACACAATTTAACATTAAAAGACAGCAAAGAAAATAGATTTATTAGTGACATTAAAGATAATATACAATAAAGCATGTGTAAGAAAAAACCATGGCTGAGCTACTTTGTTCCTACAAACTAAGCATATTTTTAATATTGTTAAAGATCTTTTAACATTGACAACATTATATGTCAGGTGATAAATTTTTTTCTAGACTAGGTAAACTACAACATGGGATTCTGCTCCATACTCAGATACATCCAACTGAACAATTATATTATTTACAAAAATAAAAATCAGTCCACAGCCCTGGTCCAAATAGAGTGCTTGGACACTTCAGTAAATTTCTAATATGTACTTCTATACATAAAAATAAATTGAATGCACAAAATACACGTGAATTAACTCATGAAGATGGGACTGTATTGGTTTATCCACTGGCAGATGTATCATATATACCAACTGCACACACCACACTGGCCCTACAACTTCAGCCTGAGTTTTGCATGGGGTTTTCTCACATACACTTTCCCCTCCATATGAAACTTATCTTCTTTTCAATAATACTTACCTAGACTACCCTAACTGCATATTATGCACCTCCCTGGCAACACAACACTAATCACTTGCTCACTTCTGTTTATTTTTGAGACTCAGTCTCATCTTTCACTGCTGGAAGACTGAAGACCATTTACACAATAAACTTGAGAAGGGATTTGCAACAAGTATATGCTGTAACAGATAAGCCAAGTCTTCCTTGTGCCTCATTTATAAAACTCAGATTTTGCTAGAAACAGTGAAAATTCATTTATATGCACATGACTGAAATAAATCATACCTTGGAAAATAAATTCGAGAGCCTAAAATTTTATTTATATTTCAATGGCTTTGGAGAGACTCTTAAGACCAGAAGAGTGATCCCATTACCTGGGACATCTGTATGAAATGTGCAAAGACCACAAAGTAAAGAATTTGGACCCAGTTAAGAGTGCTTCACAAAAGCATCTCAAATAAATTCTTAAAAAAGCGCAAGACTCTGAAAAGTCTCATTTTTACATTAAGAAACCATTCATAGATTTCTGGAGATTTATGGACACATGCCTATATTAACCTCAAAGTTTCTCTAGAAATTATTTAAAACCCAATGACTCAACACAGAAGTAAGCTAACAGGACCACACCAGAAGTCAATATGAAAAATTATCCACTCTGCTAGGACACTGATCGCCTCTCAAAAGTGAAGTAACAATGTATACGTACACAAAAGACAACCCTGAAAAACCAGTAACTCTTTTTTTCTGTAGTTAAGAACCAAAGTTGTGCTTCAGAAAAATCTTGGGTTTCTATTTACTCAAGTGAAGTTGCAGTGAATTTAAAACTATAAAGCTAAAAGCAGACTCTGTTTTGAAATTACCTCATCTTTTTTGCCCACATAGACTTGAACATTCTTACCTCACTGACAGCAATGTAAACCCTGAAACACATTACATGTACATAAAGCAAATGCTCTGCAGCACAAACTGCATTACTCTAGCTGGCCTTTAACAAAAAAAACATCAGGAGATCCAGCAACTATGTTATAAAAGACCAGTGACAACAGGTTGAAAAACCCATCCATTAGATCTTCACAGCAATGAACCTTTTGACTGAAAACTTTTGTTAATATTGCATAATAAAAGATCACAAAACTGGATAAAAGATCACGTTTTTAGGAAAGAATTAAAATGAACATTTTAATTGACATAGTACAGCAGTTTAGTTTCTAAAATATCCAAGACAGCTGCAGTGTGCCAAATGAATGACCTAATTATTTTGTTTGAAGACAACAATAATGGCCCGTAAAACTGAAAACACCAGTATTTTCCACAAAGCTAAGCTTCCAAAAACTGAAGCATGGAAGTATTAAGATCAAAACTGAAAAGCAGGCCAATATACTGCTGTTAAGGGCAATTGGCTTCGTCCTATTCAATTCAAGGAGGTCATGACTGGAAATTCAAAGTGGAGCTTGGCAAAGATGCAAATGAGACAAAGCTTAGTGGGTCAGATTAAAGATCCACTTAGTCCAGTTTTCTCCCCCCATTACTAAGGTGGATGCTTAAGGACAGGGTGAGACACAACACAAGTTTATACCATTACAGCTTTTAAGAATTAGAGGCTCAGCAACTTCCTGAGCAAGAGTGCTGGTTTTGTGTTTAATAAGTCTCAACAGATTTTTCTGTCAGACATTGACTGATCTGCTTTTTGAGCCACCTCGCTGCAACATCCAAAATTTGCTGTGCCACAGAAGTTTGCCACATTTAAAGGCCAGACATAGACAATATAACTCATCTTCCCTCACTTGCCAGAAGCATGGTTTGTGGTGAGGTTGACCTTGGCTGGATACCAGGTGTCCACTAAGCTGCTCTATCACTGCCCAGCTAGACAGGGGAAAGAAGATCAAAAACAACTCAGAGTTTGAGATAAGGCAGTTTACTAAAGCAACAATAAAAGTTTGTGTGCACACAAGTAAAGAGTATAAAAGCCCAGGTTTACTCTTTGCATCCCATCAGCAAGTGATGTTCAGCCCAGGAGGCAGGGTTCCAGCATGCACAGGGTTGCACCAGAAGGCAAGCTCGGTAAATAACAAATGCCCTTCTGTTTCTTCCCCTTTCCTTAGCTTTTCTATCTGAGCTGATGTCACATGGTGTGCAATACCCCTTTGGTCAGGGTGGGTCAGCTGTCCCAGTGGCGTCCCCTCCCAGGATCTTAGCCAGGGAATGTTGAGAGACATTGCATTCTTCTGAGAATCCAATGGGATTCTCAGAAGAACAAGGGAACAAGGACTCTTCTGAGTTGGTTTGGGTTTTAAGACCATGCAATCTGTACCCACTAAAAATAAAGTCACAGTGACACACTGGTTTTGGAAGTACCTAAGTCACAAAAAGCCCAAAACTGTACCCCAAAATGCTCATCCTTTTTATACACCTTTCCCTAATGAACTGCTTCTCACCACTCTCTCAGACTACTATGGGTTTGACAAATGCATACGAGGCCTGGCATGGTTGTATTTGTGACATTCTTTCAGAAAAGCAAGGGTAAAATAACATTACCATTAGGTTTAAACACACCCCTTCCAAAACATCTTGTGTTGGTTTGGGACTGACCTATACATGCACACTTTTAAGTCCATGTGTTCATGTCATTACAGTTAAAGTGCATATAAATATTTGCAGAAGCAAGACCTAAAATAAAAGGTTTCATACCACATAAATATTTTAAAACTTCTACATATACAGAATGTAATTTGTTCTAATACATTCTCAATTGAGCATAATTTATTATGTGGAATCACTAAGTATAAAACATTGTCATTATAGAAGGAGTTTAGATAGAAATTTCTCTTTTGTCCCTTCAAATGAACAAAAATCCAAGTATAACTGACTCCACGTATCGTAAAAATGTTTGCATTAAAGTAATATTAAACTAACGCTAATTCTTGGATTAAGATCATTACAATCACATTCCTGTGCTAATCACTTAATTTCTTCAAAAGTATCAACACTTTTACAAGTTTATGTCACTGTGGAGAACAGAAATCCACAAAAAATTATTTTTCAGTGAGAAAGTCAGACTAAACAAATGTAAATATCCCAAAAGCTTCCTGCACCCCAGTTTTTAGCCTTTTAGCCTCAGCTCCATCTTGAAGTGTTTCCCTCAACAAGCAACTGCTGTTGGGTTGTACTTAAATGTCCACAAACATTTTTCAATGTCATTCCTGAATTTCTAATACTTGGACACAATTACACTACAACAGTGGGTGCTATTTCTAATGCACTCATCCACCAGATTTCTTTTTTCACATGAAATTTACTTTTTTTTTTTTTTTTCCTGCTCTTGAGCACACATAATTGCCCAGCAGCAGTTTAAGGAGAATGCACTGACTTGCAACAAATTTCATCACAGTGCACACTGGCACAGTATATATCAACTTCTCCCATAGGAGTGTGTAAATCCTGTCAGGCACAATACATGCCAGAAGGCAAATAATAGAAAATATAGCAACTGGAAAGAGGATTTTAAGAACAGAGCTGTTTCAGATTCCAGCACAAAATGGTTGAGAAATGATGCATGCATCAAGTTTACAGAAAGGGGAAAAAGCAGCACTCTGACATGGATATGTCTGTGCTGAGGGTGGAGTTTTCAAGTTTCTTTACGTGCAACATAGGGATACTGTTAAAGGCAAAACAAATACTGCCTTATTTCATGAATGCAAGATTTTTATTCCTCAAGCACACAAGGAAAAGCTCATCCTGGTTGAGTGCACATCCTAAACAAAAAGCTGTGATACAAAGGCACCTTTGACTCCTGCTGGGTTGAAAGACAGAGTGATGATCCCCCACCGATCCCAGAAGAAAAGCAGTGAAGCGCTTTCCTTGGAAGGCGACAAGCTGTGGGTTCTGAAAGGAAAGAGGCATATTCCAGTTTCCCTCAGAAAAAGCTGAATGTGGTGCTGACATACTGAAGAAGAGCAATGCCTTTCAGAATTTCCTGTTCTCCAAACTACCCTACTGCTTAGCTCACCCCTTAATTTTTCACTTTTACTCAGAATACCCTTTCAAGTCTTAAGTTGTTGTCAGGACTGGGGATGTAACTGGAGTCTAGAAACCCAAAAGCTCACTGAAGCCATGCTTTTGTGGTGAGCTAGTTCTCCATCTGAGTATCTTATGCCAAAGAGGTTCCAAAAATCAAAAGGTTTACCAGAAAAACATCTAACAATTCTAAACATTAATTGAAAATAAAGGAGAGAGGACTTTGCAACCAAAGATGATACAACCATGTTGTAAGACCATTCTATTAAAAAAAACCCACACGTTGAAATTACTTTTATATAATCCTAAGAAATTACATTAACTGCAGAAAACCTGTGTGACCTCTACACTATTAATGGAGGTAGTATTACAACCATCTGTGTCTTTCTACACAGGAACTTGTTTTTATCATAACTATATGGTCTAAAGGAATTCTTTCCCTAAATATACTTCAAATGAAAGCATGTGTTGGAATTCCTTGCTGTCCACTTCAAACCATCAGATTAATTCCCACACTGGCATGTAAACATGACCTCCAGGAAGGGAGGGAAATAAAAAACAATGCTTTTAGGACACATGTTTCCTTTAAAATAAACACACATAAACCCAGTTTCTCTCTTAACCTAATGGCAACATAATGTACTTTACTAATATTATAGTCTGTGTATCTCCATGGTATAATCTCTAAATACCAAGACTGATCAAATTGAATAGTAACTGTACTCAAATATTTCAATAGCTTAACTTCAGCAAAGGGGTGCATTATTCTATCAGCAACAAGAATATAACACACTGTTTGATACTTGGCATTTTCATTCATGTGTTTACTGGAGTTCATATAATGCAAGTAGTTGAGACTGTACAATTTGAGAGATATTTTAAAGTATTTAATTATAGGCGATCACAACTATGCATATTCTGACAATACAAACATTTCACGAGCTACAATTCTCTTTATCATTCCAGTGCCCACAAATGAAAATTGTTTACTACAGAATGGACTAAGCCAAGGAAACCAGCAGATTCACATGTTACACACTGTTTTTGCTGCTTGAGTAGTTAACACTCCAGTATGCAATCCTTTTAATCCTCTAAATGTTTCTCATTACAGTGCTTACTCATTTTGTTTCAAAATACTTCAACAAGTAAGACAAGTTCAGTAAAAAGACAACTGGAATGCAGGATTCAGACAACTGAAGTGTTACAAAAAAGAGAAAGGCTAGGGAAAAACTATTAATCACAATAGAGTAAGCAAAACTGTAAGTACAATAAAGTTTTTCCTAAATTCAACCAACTCTCAATAAGAATTCATAATTTGGTTGAGCTTCTCTGAAATTCAAGGCCTAAACTGCCTTCTAGGGATAATTAAAACCTGATCTAAATTATAAAAACACAAATCTTGCCATAGGACTTGCTATATGCAGGGATTACTATCTGTACTTCACAAAGAAAAAGAACATGCCCAAGCAGACCTATTTTTAGCTCTGTATTTAATGAACATCTTGCCTTACTAACATGTAAAATGCTTGCTCCTTTCCTGTGTGCAGTGAGAGATGTGGAGAAATGCTAAAGATTTGCTTTCTTTCTATAGCCAATACACAGGATCTATTTTCTAGGAATAAGTTAGGTTACACAAGTACTGCTGCTCTTAAAGATAAAACAAAAAGGCAACAAGAAACCTCAAACAACCTCAAACCCAACCCAACATCAGGCTAACAACGAACGTATCAGTTACAGAACATGGACTCACTTGACGACCTGAACCATCAATGATCTGTTAACACCCAGTACTCCAGAGTTTGAACAAGAAGACAGTTTAGGGAGGTGTGTGCCCCTCTTCACCTACCCTCCACAAATCCTAGAGCTCCCAGGCAATGCCAACTTGCTTTTAAGCAGGATCTGTTGGCACAAGCAGCCTTTCATGGTGAAGGCTGCACTCTCTCAAGGACTCACAGAGAGCAGAACTCCACTCCTTGCTACAGCCCTGCTTTTCCCAAGGTTGGGAGGCTCACTAAGCCCAAAGCCACCTTGTGGGACAGGGAGAAGAGGGGAGCCTGCCCCTTCCAGCTCTTCCCTTCGCCATGCTCAGGAAGAGTGGCTGTGAGAAGAGAGGTGTAAGACCAGTACTGTGACTACCAAAGTATCACTCCTCTGTCAAAACATCATTTTGTTGCTGCACACATGCAGGACCAGGCAGTGCACAACTGATGGACAAACCACAGCTTTCTCTGGCACCTGCACAGCTTTCTACTCCACTTCCAAATTAGCACTGAAAACAAACAGCCAACAAACTGAGAGGGAGGGGAAAAAACATAAACTCAAAACACCTCCGTTTTCTGTGCTCCTTCTGATTCTCTATTAAGAAGGGAAGTGTTCAGGACTTTTTATCCACTGTAGATTTACCACAACTTTACTGCAGGTCCTGCTTCTTTTGTTAACACTAACTGCTGCAATGAGCTGAACAAGCTGACTATCAATCTGTCATCTTCTCTACTGTGAGAGCACAAATGTCTTGACAAGTTTCTTTTAAAGTTCTCTTTCTTTTTTTTTTTCTTCTCTCTTAATTCTATACACATTTGTAGTATTTGTATGAAACAGACTATGTACCATTATAAGCTTTTCTCCAGTAAAGTCCCCAGTGTCTCACAAAGAGAAGGCTGGGTAGGTTTCACTTCATATTAATTGTGGATTTAATTGAGGGAATGGCACACAGCATGGTCATGTGTAGAGCAGGCAGCAGCTAACAGCTCCCCCATCTTCTCACAGCTCTTTTACAGGCTGGTCTCACAGGAGGGAGGTTGGCTGCCAACCATGGCCAGGAGACTGACACCATGCTCCAGGTCTGCATTGCTGCTGATTCAGATCAGCCTCTCCTGAAGCTGTCGTACCAACTGCACTTAGAGAGGTTTGGTTTGTGTTGGGGGACCATCTTTAGGTGTGTGTACTCTATTTCTTTTAAGATGCAAAGAAAGAAATACGTCTAAATAACAAATGGCTAAACTCAAAACGTGAATACTCCAAGAAAGCACGTAATGTATTTCAGCCTTGTATTGGTGTTCATTCCACAAGACCAAACTCCACCTTATCCAAAATAAAACTAAGCCCTGAAACATACATGCCCTGGGCCTCGGGTCATCAAACCCAAAGGGTTTTGTCTGTACATCAGCTCCACACTGCTTGCTAATGTAGACGAAGACTACAAGAATTCAGACCCTGTCGTTCTACCCCCTTCCAAGAGCAGTAAGTGAAAAATAAAGCATAGTAAAATTATCACCAAGAGCTTTCCCACTACAAAAGCCCATTTCCTGTACATGAAATTCAAAAGTTTTATTTACATATTACAGTAACAAGCACAGCAAAGGCAAACCCAAGCTTCTCAAGCTCTCAGTTTCTCAATTTTGAATTGTTTAAAAATCACATCAAAGGACAGATTAAAAAGGGCTAATGTATAGGTCAGTCACATGGGGTCAAAATAGTTTGTCTCTTTAAAGCTCAGACATTACATTTTGATTTAGTCATAATTTGAAGGAGATTGATACTGCTTTTACTGATATGATGTCTTAGAATGAGAAGAAACAACATTTGGGGACAGTATGTTATAGTTAGGCTTTGTATACACAATGTAAATAAACAGAACTTGGTAAAACTCAAAGCCACAAAACTGATTAAGCACAAGCCTCAGGAACCGGTTGTGACCAGAAAACCTTCAAGAAGCACAGCTGCAAACATTTCAAATACTCTGTTCTGATGATGAAAAGTACAGCTCTCCTAGATACCACTTTCTAAGAGCTGAAGACAGAAAAAGAACAGATTCTGAGAAACCCATACTAAAATATTTAGTGATACAGAGTTTTATGTCTAAACTGGAGGACTCTAGTACGTTTCTAAGTTTGCAGGTCTGGATCCTAAACCTATTCCAGCACAAGACCTAAGCATGCAACATTTCCCTCACCTTCCCCAAGAAATTCAGAAGCACAAGCTGGAAGCAACTTAGGGCACACTCCTCCCAGGTGACCTGGAACCACTGGTCACACTGTCAGGGGCCCATGTCCTGAAGGAGACACAAAGCTGCAGCACACTTACTCAGCCACAGCAAGAAGTACAGCTCTCGAAATTTAGGGAGGCCAAGCAGATTCACAAATTTAACAAAGGCCAGGTATTCACACAACTTTCTAGACTCCTGCCTCTACAGTGGCAAGCATCTACTGTTGGGTATTTTCTTATTCTGAAAAACAAATTAAACCTCTGTAATATCTTCATTTAGCATTGGGTCAGGCTTAAAAGAGGTCTTAAAGGTGAATTAGGAAGCTAATCTTTTCATTCAAAGAACAAGCCAACAGACTGCTTTCTTATTTTCTGACAATCTCTCCAAGGTGCACAAGCACAAGACAGAGAGCTCATGATCAAACTCATAGAATTCAGTCCTGTTCCAACACCAAAGCACAAGCCCTGTGCAAAGAACACGTGCACACACACACAACACATTCAGCTAAGAAACACTTAAGACCCTTTTAATCTTAATTGACAATGATGGCATACCTGGGTTCTACATAGACAGCAATTTCTCTTCCTATAGGAAATTCACTCTCTGTTCCTGCAAAATCCACTTCCTCACCTCTCTGCCCTGTGAGCCTTTCTTACCCCTTTGCAGTAAGGAACTCAGGCCATTAAAAACTGCTAGTTCTCTTCTTTGCATTTTAACCATCCAGTTTACATTGAGAGCACTTGCAAACAACTGCTATTAATACTCCAGACAAAACACATGATACATTTGACAAGGGGTTTAATACTACAAGGTGGTACTTCTTACTTATCTTCTGAAGATATCAGATTCTCCATACAATAGGTAATTTTCTCTTACATTCCCAACGCGAAAAACAGCTCCTTGTATCATTAAGCAAACAAAACCAGAACAAACAGAAGAGCATATTTTGTAGAATATAACTAACAGAAATTTAGTAGTAAGTACCAAAGTAGGAGACAACAGATTTCAAAGGATAAACACACAGTTGGGTGGTGGGAACTCCTGATTTCCAGAACAGGCCTTCCTGACAGGAAGTTGTTATAACTTGTCCAAGACCACATTTAACCTATGGTTTAATTTCCATAATGAAATAATAAAAACCCCACGCTCTAAGCTTTACTTGCCTTACAGACATGTTACAGAGCTAATTAATGTTTCTATAAAGCTCTGTTATGCAACAAGTACTAACAAAACATGGTGTCTCCAGCCTTGGTGGTATCTCATTACTGCACTTGCACAGATTATAACCTATGATAACTATGACTGAAAGACAATCCTTGTCCTAAACTCTTTCACGTGCGTCTAACTTTGCAAGATGTTTACTGTTGTGGTTCAATTTTTCCCACCATTGTCTTTACCCAAAGGTGGATGTTCTGAAAGCTTCAAAAAGGTTGGTTTTGATTGTTAGGCATCATGTGCCCAGAATAAAGCAATTCTGAATACTTTTAACACTGAGTGTTATCATTTCATCTTTTTAATTAGAATGAGGCAGCTCTTCAAAATGTAAGTCACTGTGAATTTGAAAAAAGTTCTTAAAACTTGACAATGTAAAACTGAAATATTAGGGACAGATGGGGGAAAACCCTACATGCCTAAATTGGATATGTTAGGCACTCTCCTACAGTTTACAGAAAGACAGAAGCTCACCTTCTGAGGACTGTCAGGCTTCCAAGAGAACATGAGCAAATGTAAACACAACAGGCACTTCAGCTTCTGACTAAAATTTAAATAAAACGACTTGCAAAGTTCCCTTGCCTCCTCCATACAGATGCTACCCTCTGACATGCACAGAAACATTTCAAACACCCCCTGGTGCTGCTACTGAAAAAAAGTGCTGTGGCTTCCACTGCTCCCAGCCAGACCTGCCTGGACAGAAGGCACCCAAGGGAACGGCAGCCACAGCCTCATGTGTGAGAAAGCAGGGCTAGCAAACACCACCAAGCAAGGCAAGGGGAGGAGAAAGCAGCCTGGCTGCAAGACCAAACCCCTGCCCTACATCCCCTCTTTGTGAGGGTTCCAGCCAGGCTCATTCACACAGGTGCAGCAGAGCAGAAACACATGCTGCTTGTCCCAGCCTGGGGATTACACCTGAGCTAATAAACCTCACTGATCAGAGCTGGCTCTCAGCACTCTGGTTCTGGAAGCACGATGCAGACAAATGGAAGTTGGCTCTGGAAAGAGCCAGTGTGGGTCTGGGGTTTATTAACTCAGGCTTTGCACCATGCAAAAGAATAAAATCTGGCCCTAGAGACTAAATAGCTTATTAAAGTGATACTGAGCCTGAACTAATAAACCCTGACAGAATCAAACTGACTTTGCATCAAGTCAGCTCAGGTGTGCCAGCATCTGTGGCACAGTTAATCCACTGCTGCAATAAGCCACTCAAAACCAACGAGCCTGCTCCGTGAATTTGAAAAACTCACTTTATTTTACAGGAAACAAAGGGGTTAACTGTTGTTCAGATACAGATTTTCTCTTCTTCTGAAAGGAACATCAGGAGCTTCCAGAAAAGGTGATATCTGGCTTTTATGACTGTGAGACTAATCTTCCATAGCTGAATCAAGTCAATGCTATCTCATAGTTTGCCTAAGTTACAAAACAGACAACTTCAGTACACTCAGTGCTTCCCTTGGCCTGCCAAGAGAGGGTGAAACTGAGAAAATCCAAGCCACGTGTATTATACCACTGCTAGGAGAAATTAGTGTAGCATCAGAGCAGGGAATAGAAATATGTAACGCTAAGAGGTACCCAATATCAGAGGCACAAAATGAGAAAATCCCCCCACATTTCTTTCTTTTAATTCTGCCTCTGCTACTCCATTCCTCCAGTAACTGTATGAGCTGACCAAGTAATTAATGGATTTTAATTAAATTTTACATAGCTATCCCATAAAAATCTAATAGTCCGACTTAATCCTTACTGAAGACCCTAAAAATAAAAGGGAATCAAAAAGAAAAGATGAATGATAATTAGAGAAGTGAAAAAGACAAAACAAAAAGGACAAAAAGCAAAGAAAATGACTTAATAAAAAGTTGCCTGGAAATGAAAGTTACTAGAAGACAGAGCAAAGACATTAAAAAAACCCAAAACAAAACACTGTTTGGGTTTTGCTCAAAATAATGAAAACACAATTGGCTGACTATAGCACAGTTAAAATACATTTTTCTCTTAATGTCCTGAAATTGCTAAGATTTTTTTTCATTTTGATTAGTCTTTAAGCTAAGGTAGGTGTTTATTAAGCTCTGCAGTTAGCCTCAAAATACCACTGCACACTGAAGGAAAACAGTCTAGTACTTGTAAGGTGTTAAGCAAAACGTGACTAACCTAACACAGCAGCATGCATTTGCAAATATTAATTCAGAAGAATATCTTAAATACGTGTCTAAGTTAGGAGGGAAATTGTGAAGTTTTGTCTTTAACTATTGTCATAAAGCATTTGCTTCTTAGCAACAGGTCCATGCAGGTCAAAGGTACTTGACCTTAGTCAGGATTACAAAACTGATTGCTCCCTATTGTGAAAAACCCCACACAGGGACAAAAGCCACTGGGGAAAAAAAAAATCTTAAAAGCATTATTTACTCCAATTCTCTCAGAGTAATCTCTCCTGCTGAACTACAGCAGTATTTCCACATCTATCCAATCTCATTGATACAGGAGTTTCCTGAAGATGCATGCCATTCCAGTCTTTCCTGACCTCAGAACACCACTCCTGTTTAGCCATTTGCAATCGTTCTGAATCATGCCTAAAGCAGCAGGAATTCTGCTTTCCCATTAGAAAGAACAACCAGAGCATAGAAGGATTGATTCAATCAGTGTTATTTTATGCACATATTCTGTGTTTCTAGATATCCCAGCAAAGTACCTCACTCTACAGGACCTTCACCAAACCCACTTCTTTCACCTTGTTCAGCCTTTCAAAAACTCCATGTGGTAAGCACAGGATCATTGATGTGGGCTACTGGGAAGGGACAGTGTGGGTAGATGGAGATTCCTTGCTCCTCACGTGTGCTCCTCTGGTAGATTCTTTACCCTGTTAAGTTCTCCATTCTAAAAACCAAGAATTGATGTGGAGGGGATGTTCACACATCCAAAGCCTCCACAAAGCTGTCTCCAAAAATTTCACTACCTGTGCCAAGAATAAATGCAAGAGATGCCCACTATTCATCCTTTAGCAAAGGTGAAGGTTAGGAAGGAGGGATTTAAGGACGGAGAGAGTGTTAAATCTGTCCCGTGGGTTCTTTAGCTCAGCAGCACCTCTGCGCACAGACGATGCCAGCATCCGCCACCTCGCCAGCGCGGTCCCCTGGGGTCCCACCACACCTCCTACCGCACGGCTACTCACGTTTGATGCACCGCTGGGATCCCGTGGCCTTGCTCCAGCCGTGGCAGCACTGCCCCCCGCACACATTGACCCTGCGGGAACAGCAAACAAGGACCAGTGTCCGGCGGGGCACCCCCGCTCCCCATCGCGGGCCGCGGACAGAAGGCGGGAAGAAGGAAACCTCCCGGCTGAACTCGACGCCCCGAGCGGGCGCGGGGCTCGCCGCCTTCTCCCGGCACGGGGGGAGCCGGCCCCGCTCCCGGCCTCCCGTGCCGCCGGTGATCGGCGCCCGCGGCGGGCGTGCCGGGCACCGGGGCCGGGCAGGTAACCCTGCCGTACCCCCGGAGCCCGGGATAGCCTCTACCCCCTCCCGAGGGGGCGACAGCGGCGGAGCTGCGGTGGCGGGGCGGGGGGCGTGCGGGACGGGAGGGCGCCTTACCCCGGCAGCGGCGGCTGCTTCTGGCGGAGGGGCAGCGCGGCGCTGCTGTTGCCGTGGGGGCCCGGCGGCGCCTTGAGCCGCGGGCTGAAGCGGGCCGGCTTGGCGAAGGAGGAGGCGTGAGCGGCAGAGTTGGGGTGTCCCGGGCCGGCGGGGCCCAAGCGGAGCTGCACGGCGGCGCTGCCCGGCTTGCTCATCCGCCGGGTCCGCTCCAGGGGGCTGCCGCCGCCGTAGCGCGTGTTCAGCTGCACATTGAACGTGCGCTGCTGCTGCTGCTGCTCCCCCCCGAGGAGGGTCGGGCGCTGCTGCCGGCTGCCAGAGGAGCCCCCCCGGCCGGGCTGCAGGACGTACGTGATCCTCCTTAGCCTGCCCTTTTCGGAGGCTGCGAGCCCTGGTGACAAAAGTGCACAGGCAGCGAGGAGGAGGAGAAAGCCCCATCTGATCCGACCCATTTCCACAGCGGGAGCCCCAGCAGCCGGCGAACTTCGCGGAGCCGTGGTGCAAGGGTTTCCTCTCCGCCAAAGGACGCGTGTGTGTTCGACCTGCGCCCGGGGCGCGGATCCCTCCTCCGCTCGCTGCCCCCCAACCTGCTCCGGGCGGGGGGAGAAGGAAAAAAGACTCAGGATCCTCCCGCCCGCCCCCCAAACTTTTAGGAAAGCTCAGCAAACACTTCGCCCCGTGGAGCAGGAAAACATCGTTGGAAGAAAGGAAGCGGCGGGTGCGAGCCGAGCTGCGAGCCGGAGCGGGAAGGGAGGAGGAGCAGCAGGGGAAGGGTGTTTGCTGGAGGGGGGTGGTCGCAATGGAGAGCAGATGTCTCGGTTGCCGGAGCTGCCAGGGGTCTGCGCGCGTGTGTAAGAAGCGGCCCTTGAGCCGGTGCGGGCTGCTCCGAAGCCCCTCTTTAAGAGTTTCTCGGCGAGTGAGCGTGTGCGGAGGGGAGGGGCGGCGGAGGGTGCCCTGCCCCGGTGCCGGCCCGCGCAGCCAATCTGGGCCCGCAGTGACGTCAGGGGCGCTCCGGGCGGGCGGGGGCCCGGCCGGGGCCAGGTGACCGAGCCTGGGAATACCTGTTCGAACCTGGGGAACCGGGACCGAGCCGGGATACCTGTCGAACTGGGGAACCGGGACCGAGCCCGGGAATACCTGTTCGAACTGGGGAACCGGGACCGAGCCTGAACTGGGAATACCTGCTCGAACCTGGGGAACCGGGACCGAGGCCGGGAATACCTGTTGAACCTGGGGAACCGGGACCGAGCCTGACCTGGGAATACCTGTTCGAACCTGGGGAACCGGGACCGAGCCCGTCGGAATACCTGTTCGAACCTAGGGAACCGGGACCGAGCTGAACCGGGAATACCTGTTGAACCTGGGGAACCGGGACCGAGCCTGGGAATACCTGTTCGAACCTGGGGAACCGGGACCGAGCCTGGGGAATACCTGTTCGAACTGGGGAACCGGGACCGGCCCGAGCCTGGGAATACCTGTTCGAACCTGGGGCACCGCCTGCCCGGGGCCCGGCCCGAGCAGTGTACCTGTGCTTCGGCCACAGCTGAGCCTTTCTGTTGTTTCAGTGGAGGTGAGGCTTTAGAGCCCCAAAAGCACACTATACGTGCCTCAGTCTGCAGGTGGGGACTCGATGAAAGCGCTTGCACGCGTTAAAGGTAAGCACATTCCGCCTCTCAGCCTGATGAGAGCCAGAGGCTGCTCTTAGCAGCATTAGGAGGGACCATATTTTTCCTTGTTTTTCTATGTGTTCGTAAAGTAGTATGTATTAGTAAAGAATTAAATACAAACCGCGATTGTACGCTCGTAATTAACGTATAAGCAAAACTGCCCACGTTTTTCTCCAGTGTGGCTTAACCAATCTCACCCTTTAGCACTGTAAACAAAAAAACAAAGTTCACAAAATAACCCGAAGGCTACATCTTTTAAAATACTCAGAAGCTGATGTGTCCGAGTTCATTCCAAGAAACTTTGTGGAGAATCATTTTGCAAATCCAATAGCTTGGAATTCAGGTCCTCCTCCCATGGTTCTCCTCTGCTCTTTTCCAAAGCTTTAAGGACACTGACCCCGGCTCCAAACTGACGAGATTTTGCTCTTGAATGCTCTTGGCACAGCTACACAGCCGGCAAGGGGAGCAGGAGGCTTTTACATTTACTCGATTCTATGCAAAAGCCAGTGTTAGGAGCACAACGGTCCCTTCCTCCTTAGTTCTCATCTATTTTAAACTGCCCAAAAATAAATAGATGTTTTAAATAGATGAGAGTTTGGAGCTTGCTACAGTCACAGTGTACGGCATCCACATCAATGTCAAAGGCTTCTGCTCCTGTGCCTCCAATGGCCGAATTGAAACCCAGGGTTTGAAAAGAAAATGCCACAAGTACTTGGGTATTCTAAATCTACAGTGGGTTAAATGAAATGAAACTCCGTGGTGCTTCAGAGAAAAACTGAGATAAAGCCTAAAAGTTTCAGAGCCCCAGTTTGAAGTTAACTGGGAAGTTAAATATGAGACCACTGCCTCTTGCAGCAAACACATACATCTATTGTCTTTTTCACTTGGAAGACATTCCCAGCAAGTGAACTGTTCAGCCTTCCAAAGGCTAATTACAGCGAATCCTAACTATGTTAAATGTTTTTAGAAACATTTAGAGAACAGAAAAACACCTTGAAACACGGGGAGGTGAGGGCTGAGTAAATGGAGAGAAAGTGACGTGGTACTCAGGATTGTTGCTCTGCACAAGGCCTCTGTCCTTTAGAAGTTTTCCAGAATGAGATCACAACTCCCTGTGTGGCTGGGTTTGTTGAACAGAGGGCAAAAACTGCATCATTCCACAGCAGAAGCCAGTTGATTTTAAGAAATGTGAGGTTTAAGTTGTGTCAAGCAGGGGGCAAATGTAGTGTATTACTGGCTACTGTACAGCAAACGGTAAGGAACCTCAAGGGAAATATATCCACAAAGGTGGATGCCTTGCATAGAATCACTGAGGTATAAAAACATTCTTGAAAAAATATTTAGTGTTATCTGAAATTAATTGCTTGAGGTCAAGCACTCCTCACAAATTTACGTGGCAGATCTGATTTTCAGTGTTCTTTTTTTTTTCTTTTTTCCCTCTAGCAAGGAAATCCACACTTTTCCATTTGTCTGCTATCTGGTTTTGCTTCCTCCCTCCCCCTCCTTCTTCTCCACAAGGTCTTGGATGTTAGGGACCAGGTTTGGCTGCAGTAATACATCAGGCTGGCCACAGAAGTTTTAACAGCTAAAAGAGGACTTCAGTGAACCACCACTGCAGACTAAATCTCAGCTCAAAATTTCTTCACATGTAGAAGTTTCTGCTCCTGAAGGACAAAAAGTTCATCCAGTACAAAACAGATGTTGGCCTTTTAAAACTGAGTCAGGTGACATCTAAAGTTCTGAGGATTCTTTAGTAAATGGTGTCACTGTGGAAAACCTGCTCTGGTTGCCTCCCCAGCTCCTGTGGAAAAGACACTGCCTTGAGTTAGCAGTGACAAACAGGAATTAGTATCTCACACCACCTTTCAGGCACAGCCCTCTTTTGAAGAAGAGTTGGGAAAGCAGTTTGTTTCTACAGAACTGTTTCTGTTCTTGTCCCCTGTGGTTTGTGACTAAAGGGTGGGCCATAAGGAATCATAAAGTTCCTCAGTCTGTGGTACACCACCCACCAGAAGAGCAGACCTCTGGATGCTCTGCTGTAAGGGTGAGGCTGAGAAGGGCAGGACTGGCTGGAAGACTGGGAGCAGGACAGATGCAGGAGGCAGAACTGCTGCCCTGATGAGATGGCAGGACTGCTTCAAGGTTTAAGGCTTAATGGACAGGGGAGAACTCAGTTTGAGGGTGTATCTACCAGAAGAACCAAAATAGCATTATTCAAACCAAAATAAAAGGAAGGGCTAAACTGCCGTATATGTTCTTGCTCAACCCTCATGACTTTGGGGTCAGTCCTGAGAGCTGAATGAGGAAGGACAATTGTTTGGAGCTGTTAAAGCTGGCAGCACTCAGACCTGCACTGTTCTTTCCATAAGCAGCTGTTGCCCTGTGTCCCATGGAGGATGTGTTTGGTGCACAGGCTTGCAGGGCAATGCAGGGACCTTTGCAGGACGCCTCCGTGGGGATGTGCAGTTATGCTGAGGGTCATCTGAGCACAAGCATCACAGTGCCACCACATCTCCCTGTGACTTGATGTCCACATTAGCCAGGTTGAATGATCAGCAATGCCTGATGTGTCCAGCTACAGGGTCAGTAAATGGCCCTGGTGATCTTGTAGATGGACCAGGCAGCAAGTCTTGGCTTGTAAAGAAAGCTGGGTTGGGAGCTCACATTTAACATTAGACTTTGACAAGGCTGAATGCTGTATTTAGCCTCAATTTTGGCTATTTAAGAAAACTTTTACAGTACTGTAGCTCCATTAGCTTCAGTTACATTACTTCAAACTTCTTTTGAGCTGAAGGAGGAAAAGCAGTCTATAATTTCTTGTAAGCTGAGAATCAGCTGGAGACCTGTACTTGCTCTTTTCCTTTTCTGTACTATACAATTATCTGTAAAAAAGTTCTATATTTTACAGTCTAAATTACATCTTTAGCCACAGCTCTATACAGGTAACATGACTCTAATGTGGAGAGTATTTCTTTTGATCAAAAGAATACAGCTTAGTCTAACTGTCATCAGAGTAGGAAAAAGAAGTAATTGGTGTTTATTATGTCACTAAAGTATATAGCACACGTGACTGAATACATATGTGACTTGCAGAGTAAGACCATGTAGATATAAGTATCATTTCTGCATGCTATTTTTTAAACAGAACTGTACTTTCCAACACTGATTGTTGTTTGTTCCTTCAGGCAGAAACTGCAATTACTACAGTTTGTACTAATATCCTGAGGCCACAACTGTTCCTGAATGTTACCACAGTATAAATACCATTAATACTGTTTCACAAAAGGATGAGTCCTTCTCACTCTATTCACGTAGGCACTTACACTCACTTCCAAGGAGCTCAGATAGTCAGACTAGACCTGGATGGATGGGTGAGGCTTGGGAAGGAAGCAGCTGAGCTTTGCTGTTCCCATGCACTACTGGTGACCTTCCTTGTGATTTGGAGATCTCTAATGACAATACTTGGCACACCCCAGTAATTCCAGACTCACACTACGTTACCTTCTGCCTCCAGCTTCTTGGATTTGCTGACTCCAAGATGCATGAATGTGCCTTCCCAAGCACCTTCTCTGAAAGATCTCATCATCTCCCAAGGCCACTCTGCCACTGCAGTCAGGGCTCTGCTGCATTAGGCACTGCACACACAGCCCAGACAATAAATCCTGCTGGCTCTTCAACTGGAGTCATGGGGTCCTGAGGCAGACTAGCTTTTCAGGGGCCAAGGAACTTTAATGATGAGCTTGGTCCATGATATGAATTCATCGTGGAGCAGTACAGATCCTGTGTGGCACTCAGTTTCTGAAGCAGACAGATTAGCATGCAGATATTCCAGAGCCACAAGTCTGGATGGGAAAATAAAATAAAGTAATGACAGTGGGGGTAGAGGTCATCATTCCCACTCTGAATACTACCAAAAGAGATTGCAATAGGGACTTTCTTTTTTTCTTGCATTAAGTTACACTGAAAATAGGTTCCATTTTGCAAAAGTCTGATGCCAGTCTGTCACCACTGACCACCACCATATCCAGCAAAATACACGCTTAAGGCAAGTAGGAGTAGGATTCTTTATAAGTTACTGACAACAGCTGTACTAAAAGAAGTTGTGTGGATTTGTATAGTCTTGAATTCCATTTTACCAAACAAGCAGAAGTCCCTTCTAGACTATTCAGCAGTTTCACCATCATCCTCACGTACAGAAAATAACTGGTTCATAAATACAAGATATTTTTCAAGATATTAAAATCCCCACACTGTGCTGCTGCAATTATTCTTCCCCTCGAGGAGATAAATATACACTGTCTACAAAACAATTAAAATATCTATAGAATTTTTTTATTATACTATTCCTTAAATTGTTTGTTTCTTTGTACAATCCTATGTACACTGAAAATAAATAAACTGCAGAGGAAATTAGGTGGAAAGGACCACAAAACCAAGAAAATACATACAATTATTTCACTTTACGTTAGGAGAAGACACGTTTAAACTAACATAATATTCACAAAAGCAATGTAAATATTATAACTAATATTTGAAAACTCTCACAGCATGACTATGTCATATGCCAAGAATACTAACCTCTACAAAAATAAACTTCAGCAGCAGACCTGGATTTTTCAGTGTTGCACTGTGTTCTGCTCAGACTTATGAAAGCTGAGGGAAAAAGACTGTAAAATAAAGCTGCTCCTGACTTCAATTAGCATTGAAGAATGTCTTAAAGTTTCTATAATTGTAGATAATCTAGGCAGACTGGAAAATCAGTGGAAGTGGATGTGAAGCAGACAGAAGTGGTATGAAACTATGGAAAGAGGAGCCGTGGCTCCTGGGAATACCAGCCATGATTACCCCTGCAGCAGCTGCTGAATAACCTGAAAAGTGATGTTTGCACAGCCTTGTCTGTTTGGTCTCCCCCTCTGACAGCCTGGGATGAAGTTGGCTGGACAGCTTGGGTATCTACTGTCCAGTTTAACCTTGCTTTGCATGTCACAGAGACAGGAACCCAGCCCTGCTTAGCACCCGAGCTTGACTGTCAGGGTAAACAATAGTTTAAAGACCAGATGGGCACATGGAGCAGCAGATCCTGGCTCTCCGAATTAAAAAAAGGGCAGAATACTACTTCTAATGATGCACTTGGAGCAGCTCCCAGCACACCAATGTTAGAGGTTGGGAGTGTGTGTATAGGTTCTCTGTCTGCTGCTCTTTCAAGGTTTGTGGTGGAAGGTGACGGAATGAAAATTACAAGCTTTTTTTTTTTTTTTTTTTTTTTTTTTTTTTAATTTTTAAGTAGGTAGGGAATAAAATGCTGGGCTTTCATTTCCATCACTTTTCCTCCAATTGCAAAAGGTGTCTGCAGAGATGTTTAATGTCAGTCTGCAGTGTGTCTGTGTTTTGCATCAGGATGCTTGAGCACTGACCCTGGTCTGAGCAGGAGGACCTTTGAGGGTCCCCTCCATCCTCAGTTACCATTTGCATCAGTGATGAGGTGTGGCATCATGCCTAACGAGCAGCCTCAGGTGGAAACAGGCACAGCTGCTGGCCCATTTTGGGTGGGTCAGAGACCAGTTTCAAGAAAGCAAGCCTGCAGGGTAATAATGTGCAAGATTTCCTGGTGTAGGCTACAGGTGGGAAGGAGATTTTGGACTGGAAGAGCTAGGACATGCCAGAAGGGATGAAGCAGACCCCAGAAAAAGGCTAAACACCTGTGCTCACAGATGAAGCCAGGCACAGTCTGAACTGATCTTGCCACCAGGCAGTTTGTAACATAATAGTACTGCAGAGGGACACACCAGCCCAGCACCTGCATTCAGAAAATACAAACTCAGTCTGGCCTTGTAGCAAAGAGACTTAGCTGAGGAGAGCCTGGTAGGGACTGACTGCACCAGATAATCAAACCATGGTCTCTAATTAGCCAGATCAAAGTGATGTGAGCAACTATTTGGCTAGAATCTTTCTCAGGTTATAGTCAGTTTTGCAATGTTCACCAGAGCATAAGGGTAAAAAAAAAAAAGCCATGATTATGAAAATCGTCAATTTTTATCCTCCCTTAACGGCTGTATTTTAAACAAGCCTCTAGAACAGTCAGATTGTTTCAAACTGCCACCGTCATTTACCATGCTTCCCTAAAGCATCAGCAGCAGATGAATCCAAACAGCAGAGGGCCCGTGCCGCCGGCAGAACCCCCGTGCCTCCGGCAGAACCCCCATGCCGGCAGGACCCCCGTGCTGCAGGCAGGACCCCCGTGCCGCTGGCAGGACCCCCGTGCTGCAGGCAGGACCCCCGTGCCGCTGGCAGGACCCCCGTGCCGCAGGCAGAACCCCCGTGCCGCAGGCAGGACCCCCGTGCCCCGGCAGGACCCCACGTGCCCCGGCAGGACCCCCGTGCCGCCGGCAGGACCCCCGTGCTGCAGGCAGGACCCCCGTGCCGCTGGCAGGACCCCGTGCCGCTGCAGGCCCCGTGGCAGGACCCCCGTGCCGCTGGCAGGACCCCCCGTGCCCGCGGCAGGACCCCCGTGCCGCTGGCAGGACCCCCGTGCCGCTGGCAGGACCCCCGTGCCGCGGCAGGACCCCCGTGCCGCTGGCAGGACCCCCGTGCCGCGGCGCCGAGGCCCCGTGCGCCACCGCAGGACCTGCTCTGCGGGCACGGAGCGCCCGGAGCCCCTCTTCTCTCCCAGCGCTCCGTGCCGCTCTTCTCCACCCATCCCTTCTCCCGGCGCTCTGTGCCACTCTTCCCTCCTCCCATCCCTTCTCCCAGCGCTCCGTGCCACTCTTCCCACTCCCACCCTCTCTTCTCCCAGCGCTCCGTGCCACTCTTCCCTCCTCCATCCCTTCTCCCGGCGCTCCGTGCCGCTCTTCCCTCCTCCCAGCCCTTCTCCCGGCTCTCCGTGCCACTCTTCCCTCCTCCCAGCCCTTCTCCCGCGCTCCGTGCCGCTCTTCCCTCCTCCCAGCCCTTCTCCCGGCTCTCCGTGCCGCTCTTCCCTCCTCCCAGCCCTTCTCCCGGCTCTCCGTGCCGCTCTTCCCTCCTCCCAGCCCTTCTCCCGGCTCTCGTCCGCTTTCCTCCTCCCAGCCCTTCTCCCGGCTCTCCGTGCCGCTCTTCCCTCCTCCAGCCTTCTCCCGGCTCTCGTGCCGCTCTTCCCTCCTCCCAGCCCCGTGCCGCGGGCCGCTCTTCCTCTCGTGCGCAGGCCCTCGCCATCGCGGTGCTTGGCAGAAGACACGGATTGCAGGGCATCGCAGCATCACTCAGCGCGGCACACACGAGCGGCAAGCAGCGAGCCTTTCAGCTCTACACATCAGCATTCCTAGCAGCAAAAAAAAAAAAAAAAAAAAAAAAAAAAAAAAAAAAAAAAAAAAAAAAAAAAAGTCTGAAGGGTATGCCTCGGTGCTAAATAGCCTGTCTGTGAGTGAGATTCTTGTTGGAGTCACAGGTGGGCTGTAAAGAGAAGAACCGTTATCTATCTAGCACAGGGTCATCAGGAAAGCAGGCATTTGTGGCATGAAGTCTCAGCTCATGTAGCCTCTTTTTCTCATTTTGGCTTGTGTTGACTTTTAGCCAGCAGCACACAAAAGATTCAGACTCTCTAGATTCAGGATCCTCATGTTTTGTTCATATTAAAGTTTAAAATTTTCTGGAAAAAAGAAAGAAGAAAAGGAAGCAGATTCCTTTTCTTTCAAAACAAGTGTACCATTTTCAAGGACCACAGTTTTGACCTGTCAGTGTTCATACAACCTTGAAATGAAAAGAAGTAATCTGAAGACAAAGGGAACGGTATACCTCTGCACAGGAGCTTCTCGTCTGTTCCTGTTCCGAGCACATTGATGTCCATTTCTGACCTCAGATCAAGAAGTACCTTTACTCCTACAAAGCTGAACTAACCTGTGTTGCCCCTCATCTTCTGTGGGGTTGTAGCCATGGCTGACAAGGATCAGGATTCTGCTCCAGGACTGTAAGTCTGATGATTTCCAGAGTTGATTTAAAGGCAACTGCAATTATGAAAATCAGAAATTATGACTGCCAACAATTTAAATTGAGACAGACTCTCCAGTCAAGAAAACCTGAACAAAGACCACATGTAAGCTCTTAGTGTTGACTGGCAAAAACACCAGTGTTTTCTTTTTGAGAGTTTGCCAATTTCGTGAAAGATACAATACGTAACCTTTTCAGGGTCTCCAGGAATCTCTTTTGATTCTTTACAGTTCGACTCATCAAGCACTGACATTTTCATCTTCAGTGTTCCAGCATTTAAAGCAGCCTTTCCAAGCCAAAGTTGTACAGTTCTTCAATCTTCTCTTGTCATCTATTATCATGTATCTTTCAAAGACTAGAATAGATTTACACTAATTGATTTAGCTCTTCTCAAAATTAGGGCTAATAAATTGGACTTTCACACCTGCTACCTTTTCTTAGGCTTTCTTAGTCTTAAAATGAGGTGGGCTTTTTCCCACTAAAAGAATTTAGGATTAGTTTTTATTGCAGAGAGGATCTCAGTTACATGACAATACAATTAGGTAGAACAAAGTTTTTTACAAATAGTTAGTTATGCTGAACAAAATATTAACAAAAGCAGTTTCAGTATTTCCTCACAATTTGATGTAGGATTTGTAAAGAAAAAGAAAAAAAAGCATCCATATTTATAACTCACCTATTAAAAGTGGTTGTTTTGACTCTGCATCCAAGTCTCATCTTGTCTCTGATCTCCAACTTTTCAGGCAGGCTGTGCCTGAGGATTAAATTCTGCCCTGTCCTGGAGAAACTGGGGAGTTTTCTTAACTTATGCGTGTTTTAGGTTGCTATTAAGAGCTCTGATCAGCACATAAGGGAAGTGGGGGGACTTTTCTCTTTTCTTTTAAACCTTGTTTGTACAGATAAGCTGAGGCTGAATTTGCATTTAAACTAAACAAACCTCTTTAGCAAGTAATTTTCTTGAATATAACACTTTCCAAATGTTTCCATAGCTAATTTTTTAAGTGCCCATAATGATTTCAACAGGTAGCTTATTATTCAAAATACAAATGAAAATCATAAAATATTTTTGATTGAATTCTCTAAGGAGCATTTTGTGAAGGAGAATATGGGTATCATGTTAAAAGAGCTCCTAGGGATCCTCAAAGTAGGGAGAATTTCTCCTTTTTTGATGGTTTGTCTTGTGTGTTGAATGAAAAAGAGTTAATGTGACCATCGAGTTAGGCATATGTGTTGAATACTTCGTTAGCTAATTTTCAAAGCTAAAACCCTCCACACTTTAAAACATCTTTTTCCTCTCTGGCTGTGCAATAATCTTCAGTACATGTTAGCCTGTATCATGTAAGCTTATCTTTTCAGCAAACGAGGCTTCAAATTCTCTCTCACTGGTAAAGTAGTTTAGCTCTATGCCAAGCTGGAAAACTTCACCTCCCCCAGGGGTAAATAAAATCCCTATAAGCAAGAGTTCAAGTTAAGCAAGTTCTTCACTAGCTGCTCTTTCCATGAGTCACACACTTCTCTTCTGCAGAATCTGTCCAGCTCCTTGTCTCAGCGATATAAGATCAGCATAATCTAAATTACCCTTCATAGCTTTAAACAATACTAACCCCTAATACTAATGAGAATAAAAGCCCTCTGCAGTAACAACCCAACATTTCTTCTCCTTTCCTTCTGCAGTTTTCTTCACTTTCTTATTCTTCTTGCTGTTTTTCCTAGGTCTGGCTCCCTAATCAAAACAACATGCCTACCTTCTCACACTGATTATTTCTAAAGCAGTCACTAATCTTCCTAATGTTTTTCAGTCAGGAAGATGCTCTTCTTTTCTTATACTTTGTGATTGTGTCTCTGTCAGGAAATTCTGCCATTGGCATGTGGTCATTTCTCAGAGCACTCCAGTGTACAAGGCTTAGACACAAACCAGCAAAGTGTGGTGGAGGACACAGCACCTGGTTTCAAGGGCTAGCACTCCCTGTTAAAGTCCATTTCTAATTTGAATAAAGGTTCTTATATTGGGGAAAACCTAATGCCCTGATATGCTCTGAGTGTACTGTCTGATCCTGTAATCAACTAGTCTTGCACGGTCTTAACAATTATCTGCAACCATTGTTTCCACAGCGCAATTCCAGCAAGAACTATAAATAAGACAATGTTATTACTTTTGTGACTTACTACACCAGAAACACTGACTCAGAGAATAACTTATTTTATCCAAAGGGGACATACAGTACAATGATTAGCATCTTTCAGGGCTAGGTGTTATGTTAGAGGAGTACATGAAAAACCTTTCTTCCAAAGTAAGAAAATAACATTTAAAGTAACAAAGAATGTTTAAACTGAAAATATGGGTGAGAAACCATGAGTTAGTTTTCATTGCAGTGCTGAATCCTCATATTGCCAGCCCATCTGAAATACTGTGCACAGCTAGCAGAGCAGTCCCAAGGGGCAACTTTGATTTTTATTGGGTATTATGGTGATAGGTGCACAAAGGTTTCTGTACCGTCAAGAGAATCTTGTCAAA
Organism: Sitta carolinensis; assembly: GCA_032173965.1. Lineage (NCBI taxonomy): Eukaryota > Metazoa > Chordata > Aves > Passeriformes > Sittidae > Sitta > Sitta carolinensis. Next base: position 12,493,589 of record JAVUNC010000025.1, on the reverse strand, counting down.
GATAATAATCCCACTGAACTGCTTGGAATGTTCTCACAGTTTCATTTTCCAGGCTATCTCCAGAAGTGTAGCTGGTGATGTCCAGGCATTATGGAAGATAAATGATATTCTCCTGACCTTCAGTAGTAGGTTAAGCCACTAGGTAGCCTGTTGAGTCCAAAAGGAGTTACACCAATACCCTGGCTGCATAAACCTGTAATTTAAAGATGTTTAAAGTCACAGGATTATGAGCATACTGAAGTAACAGAAGCTATGGCACAACACACTTTCCACTGCAGGCAGTTATTCTCTGTTTATCTCTCTGTTTTTACTAGGTCTTTTTTCTACCTATACATTTTATGGTATACAAGAATAAAATCGTTAGGATTTTTATATAAGACATGCTAGTGTACTTAGATGAAAACTCAAAGCCCCATAACAGGTTTTGCTTTGTTTTAAAAGTACAATGGCGTGAAAGCCAAGCACATGGTTTAGGTTCCCTTTTATCGCTTTAGAGTTTTGTCTGGCTTTTCCAAACCATATGCATAAATATGACTGTATAACCTGGAGAGAGGAAAGCACTTGTTTAAACATGAGCATGCCCACAGCACCACAATTTACAGAAACTCAGAGCTGGCACTGTGTTCTGACATAGAAATTTAGGGTTGCACCACACATACTGAACAATTGCTCTAATGTTTCAAATACAATGGCTACACTGTTTGTTTCCAACTTCTTTAGGAAAAATCAGTACAATTTTTTTTGGTACCAGAGTAACATTCTAGATACTATAGGAAAGTATTCAGTGTATTATTTCTCAATTAGCTGTTACTTACTATACTCTTTAAAAAAATATCTTCAAATTAAAGCTTAGGCACAACTAACTGGCACTTAGGGAAAAATCTTTGAAATTCAGCAGAAATGCTGTAGTAGCCTATGAATTCATAAGTGGCAGGTGGAACACAAACAAATAAAAAAGGCTAAGAAAAGTCACTAAATTATATATACCAGTTTCATTGTTATAAGCCAGCCAGTCAACCAAGCACTTTGTTTTATGAGGTGTTACAGAGTCAGAGGAAAAGGGGTTAGGGGACTGTACCAAAAAGTAACAGTGCAGGCTAGTGGAGAAAAAGCCCCACATTTGTCCCTGTTAGAAGCCAATTCCTGTGCAGGTTGCAGTTGTGATAGACACTGTATAAACACAGCCTGGTGCTCCTTGGCCCAGAGAAATTCACTTGGAAAACCCCATATGTTTTCCCAGCTGAGCCTCACAGGTTTCCCCTCCATAATTCTACATGGATCACAGTCTAGTCACTTTTGCATATGCCCACTCTCAGTAAGCAGTTGTGAGATGGAAAGATTTTGGTGGCATGTTTATTCCAAGCTTATTTTTTTGATGGCAAATCTTCTGTTTTTTCTGGTCTCCAAAATGATTTTGTCATCCCAGCTTAAGGAAAGCACCTGTGTGGGACAAAGGCCCTAAGCACACAGCTGCCATTAGATATGACAGGATGTACTAACCTGTCAGGAAATCTCTATGAGGCTCAAAGAGAGAGAAAAGGTGCTTAGCTGTCCAAAATTTCATTTTTTTGAATGAGACACTGATAAAATGTGAGCCAAAAAGTGATCTTTTCAGCCTTGGTCCGTGCTGCATTTGACTCAAGTAGACAGAAATTTTGATGGAGTTACAGGAATGCTACAGCAATTTTTTTTCCTTGTACTTCAGCAGTTCTCAGCAAAAAATGTCAGCTTCTCTGGGTTTAAGCTGACACTGCTGTGGCTCATTGTATCAGTTTCATTTGTAACACTGTCTAGTTCTATTAAGCAGCTAATAATACTCACACCTATGTTTCAATTTTCATTTATAGACTTCAACACACTGGCACATCTGTACCCCCCTTTTACACAGGGAAAAGTCAAGGAAAGCAATGCCAACACTGGACTTTCTAAAGCACACAGCAGTTTGGGTGGCAAAAGGATGTCGGATATTACTTGGTATTTTCCCTGGTGTGCTGGAAAAGGGTTTAATTAGCCACAGTGGACTTCAAGTGTGCAGCCATTTACAGGGCTGAAGGCCCACCAGGGTTCCCTGTTGTGTTCCCTGCACAGCTGGTTGTGTTTTGGGGGCAGGGGCTCAGCCTGAAGTGTGAAAGCCCCAACTGCCACAGCCCCGGGCACAGCACAGCTGCTCCCACCTCATGAGGACAAGCAGAAACACAGAGGGGAGACACACGCAGCCTGGAAATGTTGGTGGCATGGGATCAGAGGCAACGTGCAGGGGAGACTGAAAGGACAAGGGGAAACAGCAGAAACTCCAGGACAGTGTGAGAAAATACATGCCAGGAAGAAGAGGTGGGACATGCTGCACCTCGTACATACAAGTTTTGATCCAGCAAAGAACAGCAGCCCTGCTTAGGTGTCCTTTTAAATTTGAGGAGCTGGAATACAAAGATGCCAGACCTTTGCACTCCTAACACTTTTGCACTCATATGTCTGTCTCTTTTCCTGCCCAGTGATGGAAACACTCGCAGAATTATAGTCCAGTTCTCCTGAGTGTCATGCCCAGGTAAATGGAAGTGTAACAGGAGAGGAAGCCAGCCCCTTTCATGGCACAAGAAAAGGTGGACCATAAAGCAAGATCCCAGGGGGATCTGATTGTTAGGAGCAACCCAGTCAGCCCTGGGGCACAGGCATAGCAGTGTCATTTCCAGAGTCTCATTTGCATTGCCCCACCACTCCTCTGTGAAGCTGACATTCTCTTTTAATTTCCAGCCTCCATTTATGCACCACCACTTTATACCGAGTCCCTGCTTTCTGTGTGAGAATTTTCTTTCCACCTCAGCAAAGTTCAGGCTTTTCCTGAGTGGATAACACGTACATCGAGTTATCTGCAAGTCTATTAGCACTTCACTTACAGATTAATAACAACTATGTTTATACAGAGCTTTATATCCAGTGTACTCCCTAATGCCTTGTAATTGTTAATATAAAATTGTTTTAGAGAGGTGTAGACAATGGTCTTGTCCTAAACCACTACAATGATGTGACGTTTAAGAATTATTAACTAGACTAATAGATTTATCAGTTACATAACTAAGCTTTAGCCTTAAAAAACATTTAAATAACATAGCATTTACAGAATATTTAAATCATGTGGAATTAAGACTTTTATAATTAGATATATTAGAGAAAACACGCTTCGATAACATTTTAGAAAACACCAAATATTAGAATGTTTAGTCTGATGGTGAAACTTTCCAGTTTAAGAAATATTGGCATAGTTACTTGTCAATTAAACACATCCTGGCTCATGCATTGAGCACGGAATTCACATTGGACCCCTCTATTGAAAGCAAAATACTTTTTAAGTGGTTTAAGTCTTAAGGCATTCCTACGTTTACTAGTTAAACTGCTAGGTTAAAAAAAATAAAATTAACAATAAGCAGGAGTATACTCTAAGAATAAGCTATCAAGTGTCCAAATATGCAAAAAAATCATAATCTGACTCTTTCTAAAACAAGTTTAAGTCTTAAGTTTAAGAAAAGTCACAGCAGCTGTTAAGTTCGATTTCCTTTCAAAATTAGATTATTAATTTAGGTACAACTAGAAAGTAAATTTGGCTATACCAGTTTGAGTATCAGTCTTGAAATAATGTTATTGTTCCCTCTTTTGCAACAATTCCCTAATTACAAAGAAATTCTAAGTTGCTGGAAAGCTGTGCTATCAGACAGCTGGCTCAGCCAATCAAAAGGAGGATTTTCTTTTTTAAGTTAATCTTGCCATTCCCGGCCCTGGGCTGTGTGCAGCTCTAACCCAGCTGTTCAGGGTAACAGGGGAGCACACAAAGGCAAGTTTCACCCTTTCAAACCTTGCTGCGCTGCTTCTGCTCAGCTTTTGCTTTGGGAAATGATGGGAGGGCACAGGCTTTTGGCTGGGGCACAGCCCTGGGAGCTGGATGAGGAGACACCCAGGCTGGAGCAGACATCTCCAAGGGCTCCCCTTCTAGCCAGGGCTGCTGCCCCCTGAACACTCACCTTAACCCATTCTAAGTAGAGAGCAAATTTCTCTGGAATAGTGGCTGGAAAGAGGAAAAAACAGGCCCTTGCATCAATTAGAATCTTTGGTCACGTCTGAGTGAGTGATTGCACAGAAGTGTGCTGTGATAGCTCTCTGTGCATGTGGGAGGTACACACAAAGCCCTAAAAATACGAGACTATAAATGTACTGCAGAGTCAACAGTAAGCGAAACGTTTTCAGAAAATCCTAAAGAGAAGAGTAGAAAAAAAAGCAGACCAGCCCTCTGGGAACTCTGCTTTCCTAAGTCATAAAACCCTCAGTTTTCCCCGTCTGGAAAAGCTGTCCACAATGCTCAGAACAATATGCTTTTATTTTTAGCCTTTTACACCAAATAACCTCGAGGAAAAAAATATCCAGTGTCAAATGTTGTGAGTGGGCAAAAGTACCATCTTGTAGTTAAGATAGATATGTTTTAAAAAACTGGAGTTTGAGACATGAAATTGAAATTGTTCGACAAAGTTTATGAGTAAATTTAGTATTTTCAGGAACATGTTTATATCTTTAACTAAAACATGTTCTCAAACTGCTTTAGTTTTTTAGCTATGTGTAAAAAATATTTCATGTTCTTCACTTTGAAATTCACAAAAATTTAGAATCTTAAAGTCCTGAAAAACGGACATGCCCAAATGTGTTGTTAATAAACCAGAAAAATTTATTATATTGAATAAAATGGCTTGAAATCAAGCCAAACTTCCAAAATGGAAAGGAAGATACATTTTTTCTTCTTTTTCTGAAGGCATCCAACAGTGCAGGAATGCTTTGTTGAAAATCTAAAGATGGACAAATAATCAAAAACTTGGTGGAGCATGGAGCAGCAGACTGTATTAATTAAACCACAATTAACTTTGCGGCACTATTTGGTTTTGCATGGTCGCGCAGTATATTCATGCATATTGTATCTAATCCTGCTATCACCAGATAGACAAAACTCCAGACACCAGGAATTTGGTTTGGCTAAGTCAAGCACAGTGACTTATTTCAGATGCTGATATCTATTTCATAAAAAGAAGCATTGTTACTTTTTCCTGTATATTCTACAGCCCAACTCAGCTGAGGCTCCGTAGCGTGGGCGTGCTCAAGGCAAACCTTCAGACAACACCCAGATATTGCAGAGATTTATAAAGCTGTTAATGAGGCTTTGCATGGGTGTGCTGCTGTATCTGCAGCTGAACTGGGTCAGAGACTGAAGCTCCTGGGCACCCTCCCAGCTGCTCACTGCTGCTTTTTCTTTATTTCACTGCCAGAGGTCACCCTCTTTTGAGCTCTGCCTCTGTCACTGCATGCTTAGGTTGACACTGTGAAATGACAGAATTGTCACTGTCATGATTGCATTACCATTGGCACCTCTCAATAGGTACTCCCAGTACAGAGAGTGAAGAACAGAGTGAACTTGGTCAGTGGGCTTGCTAATACCTGCACCCACCCGTGTGGCTCAGGCTGCTGTAGGAGTTCAGAGTTGACAGCAGCAGAAAGTCATTGGAGGCACTTCTCAACTCGAGAGGTTTGCCAGCCCATCTGGATACATGAGCCCCTCTTTGCACCCCTCCTGAGAGATGGACACCTCTGCTCCAGTTCACTGGGCTAGTCTATACTTCTCAGCCTCTGCTGTGTCATAAATGCAGACCCTCTCAGATGCCAATCAAAGGCAACCTTTTAATTTGGCACAGCACAGGATAGGTGTTAAGGAACAGATACAGATAGGGTTTCACTGAATTAACACCTGTGGCAGGGTTTCCCAGAAATCTAGCACACTATAAGGGGAAGAGATGATAAGAGGCAGGGTAGTTTTGGCAGCCTGCCACCACAAACTGGTGTATGCTGGAAATATATCACAGGCAGATCCTGTGCAAAGGTCACAGCAAGCTAAACATTACAAATCCTAAAAGGTCCTTGCACAATTAACATTTTAAAAATAATGTATACTATATAAATTGCTGTGATTAAAAGAGGCTAGGAAAAGGGATAGGTAGCCTGCAGCCGGGATTGTGCTAATTAAAGTAAACAATAGAATTATCAATCAAGTGAACTTAAGGGTGGGAAGCAGGCAGGAGGAAGGGGGAAGTCATGACATAATCCCCTTAGTACCATGTGATATTCCAGCACCCTGAAAAATGGGACAGGCAGACAGAAAAAGAGCAGTCCTGCCATCCTGGCTGGGAAAAGCTGTCTCTACCAAGGCAGGGGTTCTTCCTGGGCTGAAAACCCACATACAATGTCTCTGAGTGCCTACCAGTGCACACCACAGCTGGGGTACTGTGGCCTGCAGCATCGTGAGCCCAGGAGGGCCTGGAAGAGGATGCTTTCCAAATGTAGCTTTAATAGGGAGTTTTGTTTTACTTTTTCTTACCTTGTTTTTACAGACTGATGGTTTGAAGTAAGCCCTGCCTTTAAGGGAAAAATTTCACTGTGAGTAACCTCACACACTAAAGCTCTCTGTTCCTGTGAACACGGCAACATTCAAAGCTTTTCCTGTAACCAGCATTCCTATCTATATTTTTCAGGATACCCTAATGATAATATGGTCATCCTCCTCTTAGTCACAAGGCTGTTTAGGAGATGGTATCTCTGGGTCTGAGGTGGGGGACCATCTGCCAGCAGAATGCTTTAGCCAGGAAAATCCTCTGGCACAGAGGGTGAGTCAGGAGCCTGCCAAGTACAGAGCAGTACGAGGGAGTTTATAATGAAGCACTGAAGCTTGTGCATGCTTCTGCCTTCCCTTGCTTGCTGCTAGGGAGGATCATCCTTATGTTACAGTCCAGCTCCTGGCTTCTTTTGTTTAGATCTACCAGTTCAACTCAACTTCCTTTTCTGTCCTCAGCTGATTTTGCCAGTAAGCTGGGCACTTGTATTGAAAAAAATCCTTTTTGTCTCTATGCCCTCTTCCTCATGTGTGGCTGTGAAATTCCTTACTTAATTTTTTCTGTCCCTTGTTCATGACCTGACATCTTTATCAGCCTCTGATGTTCAGGTTGCTGGGCATGTAGCACACAGCACCTTGGGGCTGGATTTCCCTGACAGGAGCCTGGGGAGCTGCCAACAGTAGTAATGAGGAAGAAGGATGAAGAATCTCAGCCAGATTCTGTCACATGAATACCCTAGCCTACAGTAATTAGGAACCTCACAGCAGCTTGGATATACACAGCCTTTACACTCTACCTACTAGTCACTTGCATTTACTGTATTTTTCTTAGCATTTTTTTTTCACTAATCTTGTGAATAGTATTTTGGAGCAGTTCTCAGTACCAGCAGAAGAATAAATAGGGTAGTCCTGTTCAACTTTAATTAGTAGTTTGCAGCAAGGATAGTATTCAAATATCAGCTTTTACAATCATAATTACATAAACTTTCTTGCATGCAAGCACCCACTTACAGGAATGCATATGCCCATACCAAAAGTTCTTTCAATACCTTTGCTGGCATCTGTTATATATTGCCTGAACAAAGAAAGAGAATGGATCTTTTCAGCCATCTAGCCATTCATACCTAAGGTCTTTGTTTCTGGGGCACAGGAACGAAGCCAGTCCCCAGAAAAAAAAAAAACAAAAAACAAAAAAAAAAAAAAAAAAAAAGAAAAAAGAAAAAGAAAAAGAAAGGTCAAAAAGACCTCAATGTAATCTTGTTTCCCTTCATGATTAACTGAAGTTGGGAAAAAAAGGGATCTCTTTCATGAGCCTTAAGTCGCTGGAGACATATTGGAGTCCTGCTGCTCTGTCAGCAGAGCAGGAGCTCCCAGTGTGACACGCTGCTACAGAGACAATGCTGCTCTTGGATACAGGAGCCCAAAGCCAGGCTGTATCCAGTAGGAAGGCTATTGGATGTCTGCACACAGTCCTGAGCAAATACTGCTGGAATACTGACCTGGCCAAGTGCCTGCAGTTCAAAAGGGATGCTGATAAATTACAGTAACTTCACAGAAAAGCTACAAGAATGTTTAACATGAACATGATAAATCTTCCTTCTCCTATAAGCTCTGTCCAAAAATCATTGTTTGAACAAAAAGCAGCAAAGGGGAATTCAAGGAATAATCAAAAGAAGACAAAATTGGTGCCCTAGGAATCCCACTGCTCACTGCATGGAAGATGAAACAAGGCCATGATAGAAGATGGGTCGGTCACTCACCTTTTCCATAACCATGCCTGTCCTGGCATGAGTTGCACCTCAACACTTCCATTTCATATAACTGGAGCTCTGCTAATCAGTTACCTGGAAAATAAGCATCACCCATGAGGAAGCCCATTAACTATGACTATTTAGCTCACCAAAAGGAGGTTAAGGACTGAGCCTGATACATAAACAAGACTTTGATAACAACTGTTTCAATTGAGTAAAGGAGAAGGACTCTGAAGGTTGAATATGAATATTCATTTCTTAAGGTGAAAAAACTTTTTTGAATGTAATACAGCATTTGAAATTTTGAAAAAGAAAGTTCATAACCTCATCAGCTGAAGACATTATTCTCTTCACAACCATGTGCACAAGTATTGCTTTTCACATGGCAAATGACAGTAGTTGTTAACTAAGAGAAATCTCATCAATAATATTCTTAATCCTACATTGAAAAGAACAAATAAAAATTTTCATGCCCATTTCTAACATTCTACTTTGGAAATATCTATTTATGACACAGAAATTAATTAAACTGGAATAAAACCCCCATACCCTAAACTCTAAGCAGTCCAGCTACTCTGGCAGCTTGTCTCTTTTCTGATGGCAGCACACAGCTACTGACAGTACAAACCTATCAGCAAATTGTGCAGGGCCTTCTGACTTACTACAGGAACAAACCCAACCATTCAGAAGCCTTTGGCCAGGATGACCCCTGCTAACAGTTTTAAAACATCACAGTGGTTTAAGGCACAGAGTGATTTTCTGCAGTCCAGAAGTATTCAGAAGAGCTACTAGGACATGAAGAAAAGCAGGAGATTCTGGGAAGCCAACACCTACAATTACAAACTCTTAAATAACATTAAATGTATTTTTATGAAGCAGTACGATCTCTCTTCCTTGGCTTCCTTCAGAATAGGCTAATAGGAATCACATGACAATGATAAGTGCTTCAACAGCAATTATTGTGGCTAGTAGGGTTCTAAAACAACAACAGAATTATTGTATGTTCTCATTAAATCCTCTTTGTCACCATTGATAGAATTGATCGAGTGCTCTTCAGCGAATAAACACATTGGTGCATCACTCTTTTTCTTGGTCAGCTGTTGTGTTGACAGGACTCTTTTATCCTTTGAGTGGCAGATGGTATGTGTGGCTGCTGGGAGGCAGCAGACAGAAAGTCAAGTCCAGGGCTTAGGGAATGGGCTAAGAAATGCCAGTGGAAGCTTGTGCAATGTGCAAGAATCAGCCAGATTCAGAAGGGAAGGAGAAGCCCTGTCTAGTGTCTGTGGAGACTGATTTGGGATAGCCATTGGGATTATCTTCCTGATGACACAGATGATAGTTGCTTTTAAAGATGCCATAGTGACTTCAAACATTTGATTTCCCCAGCAGTTTCAGGAATTCCAGAAAAAAACGCCAGAAAAAACTCCAGAAAATCAGATGCTGCTTAAATACCTTGCCACAGAGGACAGCACCAACACAACAGCAAAGGGAAATGCCACATATGCAAACATACTAGAGGAAAAGTGATGAGAAGAGTCTTCCTCTAAATGTAAATGTTGTGTATCATAACCCTCTTGTAAGTCCAAATGTTTGGGTATTTTTATCACCACTCTACCAAATTAAGAGGAGGCACTGAAACCAGTAAATCAACCTGTGCTTGCTTTCTGTACCTCAACACACCATATCCAGTATGCCTGTGGTTTCCAGTGGTCAGAGAAAGAGCAGCCTGTGAAATTCAACAGGTATTCTTTCCTTAGCAGTAACATTTTGTTTCCCATTTCTCCCTAAGGCACTGTCCTGCCTCTGGCAGCAGACCCAGCCCTGGCATTCCAGCACCATCCCTACACTCAGTGCCAGCTGGGCAGGGAGAGTTGGCACAATGAATTTTGCAGCTACTCTCAGTGTGCACCCATCAGTGTCACTGACCACATTCCTGGGACCTGACACACACTGGAACACCTCTCCTACGCATTTTTCTCCTCCAGTTTTGGCTCATTCCAGTGATTTTCTTAGAAAAACTAACTAACTATGGTCATATTACTTTAAAATGTAAAGCAGACATTTTGGCCCCTCAGCAAAACATCTTTAGAGTGAAATACTGTAGAAACGTACAGAAGATATTTTGACCACCAGAGGGGGCCTGTATTGTCCCAAATTTAAAGTAAAACCAGAAAAGCATGTTTTAGGAGAGAAAGAAAACAGCAAGTATGCATTTGTACCCGGGTAGCACCTATAGGCATGGAGTAATGATCCATTCATTCCCTGAGATGAAGGGAAAACAAGTTTGTGTGGGGTGAGCAGGGAGTGCTATCTGGTACCCACTGTGCTCAGAAGGATCCTACAGAGGAAATTCTTGAGGAATAATACGAGTTCTTCTGTGACTCTATGTGTGAAATACAGTGAGATTATTTTGGCTGTTGCTTTTAACCACTGCCTCCTCCACGTGCATTTCAGTAAAAATAATGCTGTAGATGCAAGTCAAGTTTTCAAGGCTCTTATCATATGTCATGGTATTAATACATTTGTCTTAACTTCAAATGGGACATTTTTTAAAAAAAATCAATATTTTACCAATATTTTGCATAGATCTAAGACAGAGTTACATATTCCAGTTCAAGTACAAACAGACTTCAGAAATACAGTTTCCAGCTACTACTTATAATTTTAGCGAGAAATCCTAGCACAAAATTTAACAGTAAGATTGGAAAAGCCCAAAAAAAGTTTTTCTCACCCTAAGAAAATGAACTGATCTACAACTGAGAGATAACATTTTCTACTACCTACTTAGTTGTTCTACTGTATATCTCAAAAGTACTTGTTTTCTGTTTGTCTGCACTTTGCTTTTTTAATCTGTGTAGAATGAATACAAACCATATGTGATGCCCTAGCCCATGCTTGCAGTCTAAAGCAGCTTTCAAAATGCATTCATATATCATCATACTAATAACTAGGCAGCAGAAATTCTAATCCAGCATTTAATGCAAAAAATCCTGTTTATGTTCTGTAACTTTTACAGCAGACCATCTATACAAAACAATGGCATTAACACTACCACAAAAAAATTTTAAAATATGGGAAAGTTATTGCTGTTTGAATAGCAATTGACAATCTTGCATGTTCTTGCTTGGAAACATTGTTCAAAGGAAACAAATCTTCCAGCTGAAAGCCTCATTCCTAGAGTCATCCAATAACACATAAATAGGACCACTTAGACACAGAATTTGTCCCACACTCTAACTTATTCATCTATTTGTAGCGGATATGAGAGCTTGTGGGTGGCCTGACATGGTCCTCATTCAATTTTATTTAATTACTCACTTGATTTCACTTGAAAGAACTATTAAAATGGCATCTTAATTGCTCAGTATTATCCAGAATCTTTTTCAAAGCCCATAAACTGTCAGGGATTAAAAATGATGTCACTTTTCTGAATTCCCTATTCATAGGGGAAAAGAAAAAAAAAAAAAATCTCCATCCAAGCCAAAATAAATACATAAAAATACACAGCCCTTGAGGAGGGGGCCAACTCTTCCCCTCCCCCTATGCTGCACTTCTGCTGTGAGCAGAATTTGGGGAAAGCAGCTGAAGCAGTACAGCCATAAAGGTTTAGGCAGGAGGGAAAAGTCACGTTTGGGATTGTCAGCTCCTGCATGATGGGGTTTCACAGGCACAGCCCACTCCACCCCCAAACACGAGCACTGCCATCCCGGGCGAGATGAAAGGGCCATCCAGCCCAATATCCTGCCTTTGACAGCAGACAAAGGCAGATGCTGAGGGAAAGAGTATAAGAACAGGGGACATGCAGAGTGATTCCCTCTCCACACCCCCTCCTCTCTCAATATCCTCTGTGTTTCCGACAATCAGGAGTTTCAGGATTTCCTGAGCCAGATGCTGCATCCGGAGCACTGTTTTTAATAATCAATAGAAACAGAGACCCTTCTACAGGGGCTTGGCTGTAGCTGCAGCCAGCCTAACACAGTAGCAGCCACAGTGAATCTACAGAACATTTCTTCCTGTTTCTAACATTCCTATAGAAAAATGCTATAAATTCAGGATTAGCCCTAAGAAGAACTCATAGCCATTGGTCTTTATAAAGATAAATTATGCCATCAGTAGTCTTATTAAGAAATCTATTAGTTGAGTGGAAAGCCCTGTTTATACATGCACAAACACATAACCTACATCTGCAAGTAGATGTTAACTGCAAGACATATGGAATCTAACCCTTAAATATCTTACATATCAGAAAAGTTTGGCTGAATATTTGATTCAAGTGCACTTCAATCTATCTGGGAACTGGAAAAGTAGAAAAAAATAAAAGAGATAAAAGTTGGTACAGAAGCATGGGGCACTATGCATTGGGCCATAATTCCCTTGAAGTCCAGCAGACTCCTTGTATAGCAGACATCCCATAATGGCTATGAAGACCAGCTCTCATGGATCTAGAGATTAGATTAATTTTACCTTTGGAGAACACAGGAAGGCAACAGAGAATACATCCTTCTTTTTTGTGCATGCATAGCTTTGCCTTTCCTTTGTTTAAATAACTGATTTGAAAGAAACAGTGTCTTTCATTTCTGCTTTAAATAAAATCATCTCACTTTCTTCTCCTAATCAAATGTCACACACACTTTTTTTTTTTTTAAAGAAATTATTTTTATGGAGTTAACTCAAAAATAGCTGAGCTCTGGAACCTGGCATGCAAATAGTTCTAATCTTAGTGTACACACATGTTCAAGCTTGAAAACAAACTGAGTAAGATAAAAATAAAGGTGTTGGCAATTCTGAATATGGCTGCTTGGCATCTGTTAAGACCTTGAGAATGTCCTGATTTAACTTCCCCCTATTTTGTGACTTGACACATATACACCTGCCCGATCTCAATGCTCAGAAGGCTCTGCAGAGGCAGGGGGCAATGAAGGGTAGCAATGCCTCACAGTTATCACAGCAGAACCGCGAGGATGGTGAGGGAAAAGAAAGAATTGCCTGAGCACAGACACCCTGGAGAGTGCTTTCTTCCAAAACTGCAGCTCCCAAATACTTTTGTTGCATTTTGCAACTTTAAGTTCTGCAGTTGACTCTGGACTTGACTCTAAGCAGTTCCACTCTCTCAGTCAATCACAATATACATTAAACTGGTCACACCACATTCCATTCCAGTGAAACAGAAGCATCACTGACTAATTTCATGATAATTCAGTCCCTGAGTCATCAGTGTTTAGTTACATGTTCACCTTCAAGGAAGAAGAGGAAGGATCTCATTTACATACCCAAGTGGCTTACTGAGTTGGAGTTTAGTCTGGAGTTTACCTGCTCCAAAACCCAAAAGCTATAAACCCCTAATGCCCCTCAACTGGAGTCTCCAGTATTATGAAGCTGCCTAAGGGAGACCCAAAACTGAGACATTCCCCCTATATCAGGGTCAGACATTCCACTGGGTAGGGATATGCAGGTCTTCTCTATTTCTCCCTTTCTTTCTCAGCAGCCTTAAGAGAAATCCAGTATCTTCAAGGAGCAGGGATGCTCTCAAAACACTTGCTGCCACGTGGAGGATTTTAGGCAGTGGAAATAATGCTCTCTATCTTTCAACCTCCACCCCTTCTTCTTTTGCCTTTCTGCCCAAACTTTTCTGCACTCCCCCCACAATCACCAGTTCTGCCATCCCTGTGCAGCAGGAGAGTCTGTCTGCAGGGCTGGAAAGGAAAGACAATGCAGATGGAGAAACCAAAATCATCCTCTTCCGTGGACCCCCTTCAATTAAAAATGCAAGAAACATCTTGCTCATTACTTTTAGCAAATTTATTACTCTCAAATGCTATTAACTGATCTCCATGTTGTCAGCAAATTCTTGTAAAATCATGAGAAAGTACTGCTATATAAAGAGAAATTGTCACAGACTTTACACACTGATAGGGTGAGTTAGAATTGCAGAAATACCCACCTGCACATCCCAGCCAGTGATTCCTGCTGGAGTCAGTGTGCTGCCTCACACAGGGGTGTGAGGACACTCAAGTGTCCAGCCTGAGCCCTGCCATTCTCATGCTGGGCATAAAGTCAAACATTAATTCACTGAAAAGGAGGGAATAGGAAGTTCTGGGTATCAGGGACACACATAGATGTAAGTAGAATAGGTACTGACAACCTTCAGAGCTCCTGAGATGCAACAGATCATCCAACTGGAATGTCTTTTCTAGCATATGAGAAAGTGCACTTAAATGATATCTGAATTTTCTGAGCATGAAGCATGGACATAGTCTCTCAAAAAGATACAAATATTGAAAAATTTTAAAGTATGTTTTAACTATAAGTTGGATTTATCATAAAGAAACGTGACTGGTTTATAAATCAGATTTTGTTTTTCTTAGGCATGAGTTAAAAACAGAAGAAATGGATCAGTTTCCTCTGTGCTAAGGTATGTGTATACATGGACACACCTACATACAAGAACAGCAGCCAATAACACATGTTCTATCATTTAAAAAACATCCTCCTCTGGGAAAATAATGCCAAAAGTGGCTTTTCTCATTTAATTAATTAGAACTCAAATGGTTTCCAGTTTTGACATAGCTTTCCAGAAATGAGTGTTTCTGCCTGTGACTTACCTGATTTACATTCCATGTCACTTGAAATTCAAGGAGTCATTCACCTTTACATCACCTACTGGCATGTGCTGACTGCAGACTTGCACTCACACAGTCCTGCAAGCTTGCACCACTCCCATCAGTCTCAAGAACTGTTTTCTGAAATGCAGCAATGACAATTCATTTCAAACAAGACAGTCCAGTAGCTGGAGTTACACTGTAAGACAACTGTCAGTGGAAGCAGCATATTTTTTGACTAAGAAATTACTGATCACTTCAGGCCTACACAACATAAGGGGGGAAAATTGACCCAAGCTAATTAAAAACTTTCCTTGCAATATATGCTAAAGATTTTTTTAAAACTGTTTTTTTTCCTGCTTGTTGCTTGCCAGATGTTAACAGGATTGCAGCACATTTGCACAGCTCATGGAGATTTTGACTGCAAGGTTTACAAGAGACATATAAAATGCTTCTCCTAGCCTCTGATACAATTTATTATTTTTAACTAGCCCAAGTGAAAGCACTAAAATTCCCTGCTCAGCACTTGAGGAATGAGTATCTGACAAAGAATGCAGCACAATTGCCCCCAAATAACTTTGCCCTGACCCACCAAACAAGGGATAAAACAAATGAGATGGTTCTTGCCCCTCCTCCTTTTCTGAGAAGTCAGCATTCTCCACTGAAAATAAACCAGTGTCAGTAAGTGACAATTCTGGAATTCTCCTTGGGAGTTAACTCCCAGCTGAGACACTAAATCACTTCATGAGAATGTGTCCTATTGCAAAACATTTGTATCAGGGTCCCATTGCACTGTCCTTGGGTGCATTCTTTTTTTAATAAAATTGACATTTTATTCCACTTAGGCACATCATAAAATTGCCACCAAATAATACTTCATGTGGTAGTTCTGCAATAATCAAAGAGACACTCCAGGCATTTATTCTAAAAGTTAGTACTAATCCTTCAGGCAAATACTAATGGATAGTAGCGATTTGGGGTAGTCACTGGAGCATAAAAAATGAACTTTTTAAAATACCTAACGCTTAAAAAGCAAACAAACAAACAAACACAATAGTTTGCTTGTCAGAACACAAACAACTTCCCCACAAAACATCTGAGAAAGAATGAAAAGGCAGAAGTTTGGACAAATCCAGTTTAGTCATTGTGTGCAAGACTCTGCCTGCAGTAGGAAATTTTGGTGCTTTCCTCTTTTTTACTGCCATGTCTGCTGCTGCATCAAAGGATCAACAAAGGGAGCACTATACAAGAGGAGACAGATTCAGCAAACTGAAAAGCATTCCCTGTTTTCCAGGGAATGTTGCTCCAGGATAGTGGATACCATAGCTGTCAGTAGATGGGTTAAACCAAAACTACTAAGAAATCAAAACTAGTGAAAAGCAACTGTAGAGACACATCCTCTATGTGACATGGCAAAGACACACACAAAGCTGAGCTCCCCAAGTGAATGGCACTGTCAGCACTAGAGAAATGATGACACTCTGCTCTGTGTGTTAACTTACCTGGGAGGAGGCAAAATCCTCTGATTTCAGTCACAGCCCCATGCCTACAACTCAAATTTTACTTGTCACCTGAACTTATCCAAACTTCCCCTGAAAACAGAAGAATACATTGTCTTGGAATCATTAAACAATTTTAATGTGTCCTTTTCTAATTAAGTGGCTGAAAACAAATAAGCAGACTGACCCACACATGCAACCAGACTCTGATTTCCCCATTTTTTACTACATTCCCTTTCTTCCCTACTTTCAAATGATGAAACTGCACAATTTGATCGTTCCTGTTTGGAATGGAATGCTTGAGGGCAGCAGGAAAAGCTGCTGCTCACCTCACCACATTTAGACCCTGGACAGCCAGATTTCTAATACCAGCAAGACAGTTAACACATCCTGGTGGTCACGGCCGAGCCGCATAGTGCCCAGAGCTGCCCTGCAGGAGCAGCCTGTTAGGACAGCTATCAACCCCAGCATGACTTGACCTGGTCCCTTCAGAGCCACTTGTCCCATAGCATTCTGCAGCCATCCTGGCTCCCAGAGAGGCTTTTACCCATGAACCTGGGGGAACAGGGACATCAGATGCCCATGGAATGCTGCACTGATACACAACTCCTGCCATGTTTCTGCTGGGAGCACTGGCCACAGACACAACCTCAGACCTGTTCTCAGGACACAGGGAAGTCAAGCCATGCACAGTAAGTGCAGGACAGAGCTTACCTTTGTCTAAGTGGTCAGGGCAGTCATTTGGGAGGAGAGTTCTGGTCTTGGTACCTGTGCCAGAGATCATTTGCAGCTTCTTTTTAATAAACAGCAGCCATATGCATATATATATACATATCCACTCAACTACCTGAGCTTTGGTCTAGTATCTGCTGAGGGTGAGTACCCTCAGCTCAACATGAGAAGTGGCACCTAGTCCCATGAGCACTATTTGAGGGAGTTGAATCCATGTTTGTGCTGGCCAGGTCCAACTGGCTTTGTGCTAAAGGTGCTCAGCTCGCTCTCTGCACTGGGGCTGCAGGACCACGCCAAGCACTGTCAGAACACCAAGTGCTTCTGAGGCTCCAACCAGAGGTGTGCAGAACAGAAACCCAGACACCTCAAAAAGAGATGGAGTTGATGATTATAGGACCAAGAGGAGCAAAGTGCAGGCTTTGAGGCTTTGTATTTTTATATTTTCAATTTGAACACCTGTGCCCTTTGTGGGGCTGAACCTGAAGCTCTAAGTTCACAGTAAATCTTGAATGTGTTACCAGATAGGAATGCTTATCCACCAAAGCCAACCATCTATCCTTATTGTTCCAAATACTTGTATCTGAATTATTCTGTAAACATATCTCCCTGAATTGTTCTTAAGGAGGAAATACTATAAAGCATTACATCTATGAAAAACCCCAAACAAACAGCAATTATTCTGTAAAGACTAACCACTTTTCATGAACATATTGAGACAAAGGAAAAGGAATATGTGTACTTGGAGCTTGATGGAAGAATGAGAGGAAGGTAAAGGATGCATATAATTTGAATATTCACTCTTTTGAAGACTACCATTTCTCCTACTATTTATGATGTGGTTAAGTTCATGGAATGAACTCGCCTGAACACAGAAACAGGAGGATTCAGCAAACACTGTTTACTAGTAAATATTTACCTTCAGAGAATCTTTACAACAACTCTACTAATGTTTGGTGAAAATCTGTGAAACCATGCCTTTAGGGTACAGGTTCTGCTTTTTCATCTGAAAAGTACCTTACATTCCTGTTTATAATAAAAACAGTACAAATTACAGAATCACAGAATCTTCTAAGTTGGAAGAGATTCACAAGGATTCATCAGGTCCAACTCTTGGCCTTGCACAGGACAGCCCCAAGAAGCACATCATGTAAATTAAAATGGCAAAGTACTAAAGATCAATCAACTGGAGGCTTCACAAAGAAAATATTAATGAATTCTGCATGCCCAAAGTTTGTAACTGCAGTATTTGAAGATCATTGATGTCCTCTGATACCTTGAGCTTCAAAATCAAAATGTCACTATAACTATTTCTTGAATACTTTTCTGCCTTTTCCCTCTTTTTAGATGGAGAATTTTCACCAAAATTTGTTGCTTACCTAAGACTTCATATTTATGCTGACTCTGTATGCTAGGAAGGAGACAAGAGATATCAAGCATATTTTTCAAAACATATTTTCAATCATGTAAGATACAAATCACATTAGTTACCCTTGAAACCCCAGTGAAAATGACAAATCATGTTTCTGGTGGTACAAGTGACCAGACATACTTGGTCTCTCTCAGCTCTCTCAGCTCTGGAAGAAGAGACAAACAGTTGAACCACTGTTTTCTCTCTCTGCAGATGTAGCTTTTCTGTGTCAGGGTGGTGGCTATGCTAAATCCCAGTCCCTCATAGGATATTATCACTAAGGAGAGGCACATGGAAACCAGTAATTGCTACTAAAACTTGATCTTTCACCTCTGTTGCTGGTAACTCAACAGATCCCCCATTTCCGGGCTTCATGAGATATTTCAGCTTTTGGAAAATGTTCCTGCACTCTGAGCTTGGGACACACATTTTGGTGTTAATCTCATTTTGCTGAGCTCATATCCTCACCTCAGTGCAGGCACTGCTGTTCACATTATAAAGACAGATGCTTTAATGCTGGACATAATGACATAATAAGATCCCATGGCTACAAAAGAAATTTAGATAAGCTCAAATGGTAAAGCATACAAAGTTCTACTGTGAGGAAATGAAGCATTTACTTCAAGTTTGTGTCAATACTGAATTTTTTCACTCCTGCCTCAAATGTTCTAGGCACAAACCAGGAACTGCAGGGTGCAATTCTATGGTTTGTCCTATAAGGAAAGCTGAAAGAAATGAATATTTATAACCACTCCTGGCCTTAAAATCTACCAGTTCTTTGACCTGTGATCAGAGTGCCAGCAAGTTTTTTGGAAGAGTTTTCCAACCTATTGTTTTCAGACTATTAAATGTTGTAATTTTGAAAACATGTTCCTTTTTTTTTTACTGTTTGCTCCACTTCTTATTTTCCTGACTTTTTTTTTTTTTTTTTTGGGGGGGTGGGGTAGGGGCAGGGGACGGAAGGACATGAAATTAAAAAATACCAGCTTTTCTCAAAAGAGCTGCTTAAACACTACGTGATTTTGTCAACTTCAGATGCAACTCTGGGTTTTATGCATTCATTATAAGATAGTACAAAGAATTTCTTACTATTGCTTAACTTTGATTTTGTTCTGAAAGGCAGTTAAGTATCTTTTTTCAAAGAAGTTCAGGTGACTTATTTCAGTAATTAACAGATACTTCAAGGGGAGCATGTGCTAAACACCTCTGCAGGCATTGCTTACTCTGTTAAGGATTTATTCAATATTTGAAAAAGCAGAATCCTATATTTAATTTTACAAATAGTGAATCAGCTCCTTCTGACATGGAACATAT
Source organism: Sitta carolinensis (assembly GCA_032173965.1). Lineage (NCBI taxonomy): Eukaryota > Metazoa > Chordata > Aves > Passeriformes > Sittidae > Sitta > Sitta carolinensis. Next base: position 12,473,871 of record JAVUNC010000025.1, on the reverse strand, counting down.
AACATTCTGTATATAATGTTCAACCTAGATAAACCATCTGAAGTAATGTCCCCTCTGACTTCCTATAATCTAAACACGTAAATGCATTTCTTTTTTCATCACTTGTCCTTCATATGGGTAAGAGTAGAAAGTAAAGATCTGTCCTACAAATGAATCTGCAGACAATTGACTTTACAGCGAACCCCTAAACCCCATAATTCATTTTCCAAACAAGATTCTGCCAAACCTGGAGAGTTTGTATCTAAAAACATCCTGACGTGATTTCATCCAGCAAACTCATATCATTATTATTCTTGGCCCAGTTTCCTAAGATATTGAAAAAGTGTAATGATATGTGTCTTCCCCTAAGAACTTCTATGGACATGGCCAACTTCAATTGCCTTGTAAGAGGAACAGAGATGTCAAATGTATTCAGTTCCACAAGGCTGTTAACCTGAAATGAAGCTCCACTGGAAAGTAACAGTTTTAGGCATCAGTGAATGCAAAACATTGTGAGAATCCTAGGTTTGGGACAGGTTTCATTGGCATTTGCACTGCAGATCAGACAAGATCTACCCACAAGAGAGAAAGTTATGTATCAGACCTCAGTAAATGTTGGTGCCCACAAAACAGTTTTCTGTAGAGTGACTGATATATTTTTTTAATTTTTTTTTAAGGCAAAAGTGTTCACGTAGTTCCAATCTGCTGCACACCAAATGGCTGCCTCCATCTTCCATCCAGGCTGCCTGCTAATTCCACAGGAAATATTGCCTCTTCTGCCTCCTGAGAACCACTGCTGCCATTCCCTCTCCTCCACTAATTAAGGAGAGGACCAGAAGTTCTGCTGTGAGCACTCCAACCAGAAGCCATCATCCCCCTGTCACGTTCTGTGAGCAGGTCCCACAGCTGGTCTCCAGCCTGCCTCCTAAAAACAGCTCAGCACATGAGCCATGCAATCTCATGAAGTAACTTCATCACAATTATATTTGCATTATTTCATTACATTGTTATAGCTTTGGCTTGCTGTAGGAATTCTGTGTCTCTACCTTCTTTTCTTGTAAGTGAAGTTCTCAGCTGCAGGATAAACAACATACAATTATGGTCTATCTACAAGAACTAAAAAGCCACTAAAAACACACTGAATTGAAAAATGACCCAGTCTCTCTGTCAAGAATTTTCCTGGAACTGATAAATACTAGATAGACTGGAAGAGAATTTGAAAATAAACTTTAAAATATGGCTCTAAGAGCAAACCAAATTGGACAGTCTTATGGAAACTCAGAAAATCAAGTTCAAGCCACAAAGATTTAAAATAAAAAGGCAGAAAAGAAAGAGCAGATCCTTAGGTTCTGTAAACACAAAGAACATAATATTTGTTTTGATATTATATTTTTAAAAACACATTTACTTACATAATACAAAATTGTACATACAAAGAATAATGCACATTTTATACCCTGACATCATCAATCCCATCTCTCAGATAAAAATCAATTGCACTATACGCCTTAAATATTTTGTCACTGGAAGTTTAGCTAGAAAAACAAATGCCTAACAATTTTATTGTTCAGTTCTTGAAAGAATTCTGGTTTTCATTACAGCAAAAAAATAGTTATAAAAGCTGCTTTTCAAAGACTGTGTATGGTACCACAGACAGACAATAGGTACTTAAATGAAGTTTTATGGTAAAGAGTAAATGGTAAGAGTAAATCATGGCATATCTGCATCATCAAGCACTGTATACTTGCAATCAATTGCTATGGGATTAAATAGAGAATATGGACATTACTTAAAGCATTAATTGTTCCATCACTTTCCTTATGTTTTTAATTAGTTAAGATGACATAGGAAAAGCCATCTCTGGGATTGTGAAACCCCATATATGTAACCAAGCCACAGATTTTATGATTCTGAGCAGGTCATACCAGAAAAAGCCCAGCATATCAAGAGAGGTGGGCACTAGCCATGCAGCACCAAACATCCAACAAGTCTCATCTGTGTCCTTCCATGAAAAAAAAAGGAAGAGAAGAGAGATGGAAGAGATCAGGAGTGTACTCTGCAATCCTAGGTGCCTCCCTCCACAAGTAGATGGCAAAGCAGGATACTTCAGCTAGAAGGGGCAAAGCAGAGCCAGGGAAAGGGTGTGATGGGAACCAGGCATGCCCAATAGTTACTTATTTCTACAGCTGTACAGGATATTTCAGCTGTTGGCAGCCTGCCTTGGCAAGCCACACCTTGTCACCCCCTCTGAGCACACGGAAAAGAAAGAAGGGGAGCCAAGTGAGATCCCTCTGTGGATTCAGCCACCAGTCCACCTGGAGCCAGCACTATCTCACATGTGATGTTTGAGTACCTGCTTTGCCTTGCTTAAGAGTTAAGAGATTTCTGCTTCACCCTCAAATTGAGGAATAGTTGTTGGCCCAAGTGCTGGAATGGCAAATGCTGGTAGGACTGTGAAACACATAGAAAGGTTAGATGCTTTCCCTTCTCAGCATGGGAAAGAGCTCAGCTGAAATACTCTGCCCCATTTGGACTCTGCACTTCACAGATGGTGCCAAATGGAGATAGCCCTGAGGGGAGAGATGGAAACTAATCTGAGGTTCAAAAAACCTGACATACAGGGAAAGACAGAATAAACAAGCTGTTTAGAGAAAAGGGCTGAGAAGAGACTAGAGAACAATCTTTGGTGTATAAGGCTCCAAAAAGAAAAGGAGAGGAACAAACTATTTTCCAGGTCCAGTGTAGACAGGATAAGAAGCAATATGCTACATCTGTGGTATGAGAAATCTGGGGAAAGGCGTCCTCTAACAAAAAGAAAACAAAACGCTGGCGAGTTTGTCTGGAGAGCTCATTATGGGCGGTATTTAAGAAGAGACCAGACAGATTTCTATGACAAAGTGATGTTGGTATAACTGATCCTTCCTTGGGACAGGGAGTGGACTTCACAACTTTTCTGAGATCATAGCTTGAGAAAACTCTAAATGAGGTAAACTGTGTGTCATGGTCACACTACAGACCCCAAGACATCACATATGAATGAAAGTCAACAAGGACTGTGCCACACTGAAAGGCCAAATGGACTCCTTGGCACTTCAGTGGAGCTTTGTGGGTACTTCCTTTGGCCACATAATGCATGTGAAATGTTACCTATTGACACTCACTTCCCTTTGCAATTTCCAAGTGATTTCTGCTTATGGGGAGCTGATTCAAAGGACAGTCTTTGTTAGATCATTTTTAGGGCCTCACTTGGCTGCTTTTCCCATGAGGGAGGAAGTGGTCTGGGAAAAGAAGTTGTATCCTCACAATAATTGTTAGAAATCACAGCTTTTTTGGGGGGTCAAGAGAAATCTCTTAAATCTACTTCCAAATTTGGATTATCAGGGGAACCAAACATGTCTACAGTAAGCAGAGCCCTGGGGTGAGAAACAGAGTACTTAGATAAGTAAAAAAACAGAGGACTAAAGAGAGCCACATCACACATACCTCCTGTATCTGTCAAGGGGCCAGGAGCCTTCTGGCCACTCCCAGCTCAGGTGAATCCTCTCCTTCAATCAACAGCAGGAATCCTTGCAGGGAGGGTTGCAGTGCTTTTCTGCCTGCTGGTCAGACAATGCCCTTGCCCTCATTCAGCTCTGCAGAAAGCACATTTTGGTGAATGCTGCAGTTTAAGGAATGCAGACATGTTAATTATTAGAGCTTCAAAAGATACAAGTTCCAGTGGGCTGGATTCCAGAGTTCTGAATGAAATGAAAACCTCATCTTGATCTCCCTGGCCCACAGCTTGGGTTGTTAGTGGAACAAAGAACTGAGTAGGAACACAAGATGGTTTACCAGCACAAAACAATAGTACACAGCTTTAGGACTTGTAGGAGCTGTTGTTGAACAATGTTCTTTATACAGACTTACCCTTCACTCCTGTTAAGAAAATTCCACAGGAAGTTTTCAGTGTTTTGTTTACTGTGCTCTCCTTCAAAACAGATGTAAACAGATCTCCTTCTCTACTGTTTGTTTGGAGTTCACATTTCAGTTCCTATGCTGTGGTTGTTATATAATGAGTGGCACCAGCATTCTGAATGCCATAAGCAAAAAAGAAACACTTAAAAATATATCAGAACTGAGTTTTTCTGTCTGGAGTTTCTCATCATGCCCCACTATAGTTTCTTGCTGTTCCTCCCCTTTTGCAGAAGAATATGTAAAGCTGTTATTTTGCCTCCCTCTCTGTCTGAGGAAGCCTGTGAAAGAAGCAAAAAACCTGTGAGCTATGTTCATCCTCTGGCTGCTGAAAAGCTATGATTTGAGGTACTGGCTGTGGGAAGAATAGCACAGATACTTCTCCACCTGTGGTTACACAGGTAAGACAGCACAACCCAGGGCAGAAATTCAAAATTTGGTCTGTCCTGCCCAGGCCCCCACTGTGGTACACATGGACAAAATGAGCTTGTTTAGGTTATGATGAGATGGCTCATCTAGTAAAATATAAGACCAGACAGTGTCTAAAGGCACCTGAGGTATCTGCAGAGAAGGAAAGGAAGAGTAATTCATTCTCTCATGACCTTCACAGGCTGAACACTGAAGAAAACAGTACAACCGCATTCTGCACCTCAAAAGTATTTTTCCATTGAGTGAGAGAAAAAAATCACATGAAGGTGGACTCAGCCATGAATGGATGTCTCCTCCTAAGAAAGGCAGACACATAAACTTCTTCTTGTCAGCACACTGGTGCAAGTTGTCTGAATTTCAGAAGGTGTCAATCTCCAGCTCTTTCTACTCTTCAGACACTCTGTTTTATGAACCACAGAGGTGAAGTGGTTGCCATTTCTGAAGGTCAAAATCTCTGCCACTGCTAGCACATGGCATGTCTTCTCTCCTGATGGCTGCAGCATGTCTCTGAATGGATGTGGCACAAGATAGAAGCAAAAGCCCCCAACTCTAGTTCTGTTTCTTACCTGTTGGATGGTCTGGGGCAAATCACTTCAATCTTCTGTGCCTCAGCATGTGAACTGGTGCTACTAATATCTCTCCAAAGTCTCTGGAAATGGATGACCAAAACCTTACAGATAATGTAAGCAGTTTATTTCCCCAGCAGTTCTTAAAAATTGTGTGGACACTCACAAAAATACAAGTAATTTAAAAGAAGTCAGGAAATTTCCAGCAGTTCAGACTCTAAGGAGAAGAAGTCCAGACCTAAGAATCTGTCTAGTGAGAATCCAGAGTTTCTCATTTAATTAAAATATAGACAGCTAGCTCAAACTCCACTTCTTACCTCACTGCCTGTGACTAATTCACAAGTGTCCCCTAGCACCCAAACAAGGGAGGATTTTTTGTGAGTGGGTAAAAGAAAAGTTTGAGGGAGGTCTCTCTGGGATCTATAAAAACCATGCATATTACGCTCTCCACATGTTCCAAAACCATCAAGATTGAAAAATTGCATTTCAATACAGCCAAGAGTTCAAGCACTATAAAAGCACCATTAAAATGTACATTTGTATTGCATCACTGAGGCAGAGCATCAAAGGATACACACTAGAATTTTACTTCACTGGCTTTAATATAGGCATTGCTATATCCTGGCTGCAACTAGGACTATCTCTTTATGACTTTGCCTTTACCATCCAATTATATACATAAAGTGCTAGGAGTTGTTTCAGTGGACTGCACTGAAGAACATAGTTCTTACAAAAATAATAGTGCATAGTTTACATTTGACTGGATAATTACCTATGCTATTATGAATGAGTGTGCAATTGTGAAAACTAAAAGATTAGAGTAAACATTTGCCAGCATAGGCAAATAGCAGGGCTGAAATTAAAATCTTCTGTTCTGAGGTGCAAAACTATGAACTCTGGATTAAAGAGCATAGTTAATCAACTGCTGATGGTGGTAGTTCTGTGGACTCACCAAAAGAAAAAGCCAAAAGCACTATTTTGGGAGCACATTACACATCTGCTGTTGTGCACACAACATTGAAAACCTGAAAATAAATCATTAGATCTGCTTTGTCTTATGGGAAAAATTTTGAACCAGTGTTTTCAAGCACACAAAATATCTCTGATAGTCACTGCTGTACTGCATCCTGTTATGTCCAAGTTATTTTCACCAAAATTTCTGACAAAATTGGAGCCTATGTGATCATTCATTTTGTGTATTCATTCATTTCTTAATGACATTTCCAACCAGCTTCTAACACTGGCAGACTTGTGAAAGATAGCCAAATTCTTCCTTTTTCTTCCTGAAAACAGACAGATGGGTAGAGATGCTATCAGAGTCCTGGCTCTGAGAAAACTTGCAGTTGTGAGTTCAAGATATGAGAGAAGCCTCATGGGAGAAATCCCTTATATAAACACCCCACTGATGGGAAAAGCTTTGCCTGGGGCTCACATCCTCTTAGATAGTGAAAGTCAATCACCCATGAGACAAAAAACTATAGGAAACCAGGCCTCATTAGTTCTGCTGCCACAAAATTTACTGGTTAGACAAAATGGCTATTCCAGGATTTCTGAAGAAAAGCACTGTACTGTAGGCTTGTGCAAGTCTGGATTTTTTTTTCCTTTTTCACTGAGTACTTCTGTTTACTAAGCTGTAAGTTGTGTACCTAACTCACCAAAATGTACATGCAGTCTCACTGCTATCAATAGCAAGACAAAGTGGTGACCTATGAAACACAGGAGAATTGAGCAAAGGTTTGCACAAACAAACCATGACACAAATCTACTGAGAACAACAAAGAATGAACAATTTAAACTACTTGCCTACTTTGCCAACACATGATGCCTGATATTTAACAAGTAAACTTTTAGCAGAACATGGAGAGGAACAAAACAAAAAAAGCCTGACAGCAAGCTGTTCAGAATTTTCTTTTCAGCAGAATAGAGTCTCCTAAATTTTCAGCAGAATAGAGTCTCCTAAATTTTCAGCAGTGGTTTTGCATGCCAAAACATCTGAAACAAGATTAATTATCAGAGAGCAAACTCTGAAAACACAGATAAAACCCCCAAGCCTATTCTGATGTCTCATAGCTAGTCAACTCAGAAATGAGGTATACAAAATCTTTAACATTTATTTCTAATCAAATGCTGTGAGTATACTTTTAAGCTTAGTGGAATTCTCACTTTGTTTGGGAGAGAAGGAAATTTAGTCACAAAAGTCCCTCTGTATTCTTGATGATTGGCATTCTTCAAAACCTATAATAATTTCTTCTTCAAATTCTGGATTTCACACACACAACAGAGCAAAATCCCCTCAACATCCTGGAAAGCTTCTGCTATTGTGATTGCACCATCATTCACAAAAACAACCTGGAGACTTGGGCCAGGGTCAAAGAATTGAATCTTTTTTGCTCTCCAGTATCACCAGTCAGAAAAAGTAAGGCTCAGCAGCCTTCTTCCCTGGTGTCTGTTAGTATAGATCTATACTGGTTTACATTTTTTAAGTCTGTTTCAGGAAGCAGGCTACAGACTTGAAAGGAAAACAACCCAAATTCACCTCAAACCTAGTGGACAACCACCATAAACCTCACTGGACTCTATCTCAAAGGCCTCAGAAAACAGAGAGGGTGAATGTGACCTCAGTCCCACATATGAAATATGAACATTGGTATGGACAGAGATCCATCCACTGGGTCTGGAGAGCAATTGCTCGAAAGATTTACTAATTGTCCCACACTTAGTTGTTCATCCCCTTATTTTTTCATTTTTCTTCACAAAGAAAGTATAGTCTGTGAAGGTCTGCAGACACACAAATCAAAAGTTCCTCAGTTTAGCTCCTAGTCTATATTGTTCCCACTTAGTAGGTTGACAGGGAAACATTTCATGGCTGTAGCCAGATAAAAACTGCTGTAGATTAGTATTTTCCTCGCCTTCTTAAGTCTCACTTAAATCAAATCTTTCTCTTTACTCTTTTACATCCTCTTTGTTTCCCCCAGCCCTTTTAAGGTAAAATCCCCATAATCTTTCTCTTTGCACCTTAAAAGTTGATTCAGTTTGCTACCTCCACCATTTCCAGCTTATTCCCTTACCATGAGAGCTACTTTGTATGTCTTGTCACTACTTCTTCATATCCAATTTTCAGTTCTCTCCACCTGGCTTTTAAGTGACTGGAGCAACAACAAGATACAGGAGGTAACAGCACCAGATGAGCTACAAGAAACACTGATAGTGGGAAGACAATAAGCATTCACTAATGAAAGAAATACCTGCTCGTTTTTTCTAGCCTGGCACACCATAACTACTCTCTGCCTCGCTGAATGCTCTGCCCCACAAGCAAGTTTCCATGTCCTGTGCAGAGCTGACTGCTATTGCTTCAATTAAATGCAATTTTCCATTGAATGGAGATGTTTAGATAGGGGATTTTACCATGGGTCTCTTGCATCCCAGACAATTACAGATTCTTACATGATATATATATATGCCTCTCTTCAGTGTTTACAGATTATTCATCAAGCCATTTTGCAATTATTTTACATTGTTTCCTCTTTTCAGTACCTTCGGTGAATTTCATTGATATATTCCCTAATCAATCTTTGTCTGCAACTCAGTGGTTGAGTCACCAGCCCTGGAGATATTTAAGAGATGTGTAGACAGGGCATTTATTAGGGTCATGATTTAGTGGTGGACTTGGCAGTGCTGTGTTAATGGTTGGATTTGATGATCTTCAGGGTCTTTTCCAACCTAAATGCTTCTGTGCTTGTAAATGGTTAACTAACACCAGACCCCTCACCACCTCTGTGGCACCTAAGCACAACTACTTTAAGTCCCTTCACTATTTTTGAAATCATATCCATGCATACATTCCAGTTGATTTGTACACTGCATATTCCATGATCCTCCAGTGATTGAGCTGTTCTGTAAAAATAACAGTCGACTGTGATGAGGTCTGTTAGTGCCACAAACAAGGGCTAGGACTGGAATGGCCAGAGCTATATGTGGGCACTTGCTCACTGCAAAGGGCAATGAACGGCCGGAGTCCGGCATCCTGCGAAACACGAATTGAGGCAGTAAGTGCTCAATGCAGATATCTGATCCTGCACATTCCAGCCTAGCTGGGACCTTGATCCTCTGACTGCCCCCTCTCCTCCCATCTCTGTAAATAACATTTCCTATTATGAACCACCCCACATCTGGCACAGGATTGCTTATGCCAAGCTGAACTACACCCTTCCCTGGGGAGTAAGGTCAGGAATCATGATAAACACAGCAGTATAGGAATTTCACACCTTATAAAATTATTGTTTACAAGTAATAGCACTGATTACTCAAAAAAATCTCAGAAAAAGATGAAAAAAGCTAATCAGATATGTAGACACAGTAATCAGATTGTAGCCACTACCAGTTAGCAATTTACCAGCAGTCTGTATCTTTTTTTATTCTTCTGCTGCTTTTTCTCTAAGAAAGCAACCCCCTGCAGTCCTACTGAGAGGAGAAACATCATTTAAATACCCTGCCCATGCTGCACAGAGCCCTGATTCAGATTCTTTCCTTACTCCCTGTAAAGAAAAAAGCCAAGAGAGTGCATTGTGGATTATATTTATTTTGCTTAGTAGCTCGAGACTAGTGAGATCTGGAGACTATCCAAACTATCCAGTCTTGTAGCCTTCCCTTATGCAATTGCTCCAAGCATAATCCCACTGGGAGCAGGCTGCTGGAAGACATTCAGCACTTGTGTGCTTCTGCATCCTTTCTATGTGTGGAATGGATGGCCAACCACATAGAAACACCAGAGCCACCCTCTGGGAAGAGGTGAGGAGCAGCTTCCTGAGCCTGCCTGTTCTGAATGAACAGAGATCCAGGGCAGGTGACCTGCAGCACACACAGCCGTGGCAGAGAAGGACCTGCTTGGTCACACTGACAGCCTGGAGCTGACACCTCTCAGCTGAGATGGAGGGATCCTGGGGTCACCAAAAAACCTGCTGCAGTCTCCCCAGCCTACAGTGTTTCTTTCCACTCCAGTTTAGTTGTAAATGTTGCCATACTTAAAGTGTGAAGTTGACTGTTTCTCTATCTCCCCATACAGGTGCTCACCCCCAGTGCACAGCCACAAACAACACACACAAACTCCCTGTAGCCCTAGAAACCACAGTGCACCACACCTAAGACACACTGTGTCTTCACAGTGATCCTTGCTGGGTGCCATCAGCTGCACAAGGTTGGACAGGGAAGGTCTGACATGCCAAAAACTGATATCTCTCTCTCACTCAGGCTTTTGGCGACAAAGACTCATGGCTCAGGCTTTCTACATTTAGAAAATTCTCTCCCAAGCTGAAAACACCACTCAGGGACTTTCCAGACCCTTCAAAGCTATTGGAAATGGCAACACCATGTGTCCTCCTCCACTCTCATCAGTGAGTTATTTAGGAATTGGTTCCTCTGGGTTCATCTTAAAAATACTCAGAGCACAAAAATAAGTCATGCCTGAAGGTCAGTAAAAATGAAATCTTCCCCAAGGTGTTAAAAGTGCCCCACTAGATGCAGCTAAGTGTGAGGACTGGGATTTATTTCCCAACTCCTCTCCTATATCTCAGTCAGTACTATGCCAATGTCAAGGGGGAGACAGGGAAATATTCCAGATTTTGCATATCTCTTCTTTTCTGTGTAGAGATGCGGACAGACTGACAGAAATGGTGGCAGCGTGCCCATCACAAGGCTGTGCTCCATGACCATGGACACACCAAATGGGGTTACAGAAGACACCTTCCCTTGCCAGTCAGCCACAGGATGAGTCCATCTGCTGTTAAATTTACAGGTCCTTTACAAAGCAAACAGCTATGGCCTGGCTGTCCCACCAGTGCTGCCAGCTGTACCTGGAGTATAACACATGGGGGACTGCAGGCATGCATGAATTTTGGATTTCTATTTCTTCCTACAAATTAAACCCTTTTACGGTTATACTCCTCAAAAGATATTTGAGCCATTAATATAAGTTCTGTGCAGCTGTATATATATGCATATTCTTTGACTGTATATAGAAGTTACATCTGCTATATTCACCATCTGCTATATTCTCAGAAAAGTTTAGTATATAAAAATAACATTAAGGTGGAGATAGGAGCTAAATGAATGCAGAAGATTAACATCCTTCTTCAGGAGCAGAAGAAAGTAGTTAATTTTAGTGGTTACTGCTCACTAGCAAGTTTGATTATTTTATGGTCCCATCTCTTTACCTTTTCCTGTTTAATTATTCTCCCTTATCAGTCATTTGAAGACTAAAACCTTCAAGCCTGGCTTAATTCAGGCCTTGTCCTCTTTTATGTTTTCTTGTCAAGACTGCTGTTATCTACTTCTTCTTCCATCTGTGGCTTATTTTTCTGTCAGGGCAACAAGCTTCTCTTTGTCAACTCCCCAAGGTCACTTCTGGGACATCTTCCATATGTATAACTACATTAAAAACCAATGGCTCTAAGGTGACCTGCAAAGCCCTTTGCTTTTTACAGGGCCTTACCTCATATCTCCTCCAGCTGCTCACAGGAGTTCACAGTAATTTGTGAATTAAATGTGAATAAAATGAATGTACTAGAAACTGCCGTTCTTATTCCTCTGCCTATTTGGCAATCCTTGGGCTGTGGTTTGCCTGGAGTAGGAACTGTATTCTTCAGCTATGTCTAGACTGGTGAAACTAACAGTGTCTGAGCACAGACCCCACCCCAGACACCCACCCAGCTGAACAGAATGGCCTCTGGCATGGTTTTGGCTGAGGCCAGCTAACTCCCTTCCAAGCATTATGTGGGCACAGTTCAAGTTTGGACATTAAGATGGCCGTGGACCATTCCCAACAGGCAGTTGAGTCCCATGTTTGGGAGAGAGAAGTGTTTCTCTGGGTGGATGTGAGCTCTGCCATGCCATCACGGAGCAGGCTGACATCCTACCAGACATTACTCTAATTCCCAGCTCTTGCAACAGGGACTGCTTGGGATGTGTGCAGTGCCCATTCGTGGGGGATCTCAGCCATGACTGAGATCTCAGCTTGCTGCCTGAACCTCAGCCACTAAACAACAGCTTTATTTTTCCATTCCTAAGATTTTATGAGTGCGTAAGAAAATATTTGCCTTTTTTTCCTTCCTCACTATTTACTTGAATATCCCTTTCTTAAGGCACAGAGACACTTCACTTACCCCTTCCATGAGAAAACCCAATTCCAATCTCCCTTTCAATTGATAGAAGCCAAGAGAAAATGATTAGAAGTCTCTGCACTCTTATTCTCCTCCTTGAGACACCTGCATTACTTTTGCTGACTCAAGGGTTAACAGGGAGTAGCCAAATCTGCCAGGACTTTCTGTCCAAACTCTGCCTGTGAAACCTGTAGGTTCCTCTTAAGGGATTACACTGGAGCAGTGGGACCTGGAGAGATTTCCCAAATTCCCTGATTCCAGAAAAGCCATGCTGCAGGGGAAAGAAAGGTTCTGGGGAACCCACAGCCTCCAAAGAGCATTCTGAGAACAAGACAGCTGTTAATGAGTGGCAGCAGGGAAGGCTAATGTGTGAGGAGGTGACTGAAGGCTAGGAAGATGCAACAGAACCAGCAGCTGCAAAATTTGCACTATTCAGAGGGTGTTCCCATGATGCTGGAGGGAGCAGGGTGTCAAAGATCCCCTTCATGTGACTGCAGATAAAGCTGTTATTCCTTCCTATAGGGTCCCTCTCAGAGTCCAGGGAAGAGAAGGAAAGATAAACAGGAAACTGGGAGGCCATTACCTGTCTCTTATGGCTCCTGAGGAAGAAGAAAAGCCACAAGTAAGAAAGAAGCAAAGAAAAGCAAGAATGGCTGTGCATGCTCCCTGCTGTCAACAACACACACTTACAGCTTAATGCCTTTCTTGGGCATCGAAGTGCTGGAAGACAAAGGAAAAGACTGATGCCTGGGAAAATGGGAATCTTGTCCCTTGCATGGTTCTGACAATAGCTCATGGAGGTTTTCCTGCTACTGTGGCTTAGAGGAAAAATACAAATAGGGACAAGGAGAGCATGTGCATATTCTTATCTAGATTTTGTTCATAAATGAGAAAAGTCTGAAGAATAATTCAAATCTCTCTTAACTGGGATTCTTAGTGAGAGCATTGCTACATCATCCTTTCCAACCACAGGCACAGAGCTGAGCCCTGAGATCTTCCAACCCCCATCTCCTAAACCCTCCCACCCCGTGGCTGCACTGCAGTCAATACTTACGAATGAGATTTATAAAACAATTTTATACCCATGCCCTCATTCTGCCACAATTAAACACCACCTCTGGAGCTGTTCTGAGATCACTGATGGTATCAAGAGCAAACGGGACAGTAATTTGTAAAGACACGTTAGCATTGTTCGCCTTTAAAAGGCACAAACCCGCACACAAACGTGCCCTCACACACACAATTTTGCCAAGCATTACAGCAAACGTTATTTTTAAGCTTCTGTCAAATAGATGCATGGCTGCTGTGGAGATTTCGTAAGTTTAAAATGGCTAGTATTATTTCAGATATTTTCCTCTTAAATCTCTACTTTTTATTTTTAATTATTTTTCTAAATGGGTTTTGAAATACAAAGCCTAAACACATTTAAGCTTGCACATTTAAGGTCTAGCAAGGCTATGTTTTTAAGTAAGTTTGAAGAATCACTGCTTTTTCAAGGACACTGTTCTTACTATAGTGTTATGAGAGCTACTGTTTTAAACTGTGAGGCCTCAGTTCTAGGAAGCATTCTTTACACTACAAACCCTCAAGTGAGTAGAAAGGCTGTTTCACCAAGTTTCTCAGGGGAAGTTCATGGCCTCTGCATTTGACAGATCAAAATAACACTGCTGCTCCATTCCTGAAGTGGTGATGCAATATTTTCACTAGAACTCCGAGAGAAAGTCCAAAGAAAAAAACAGAACACCCAAGATTAAATTTCAGTGACAATAAATCAAGGCATGAATGCTTCTAACAAGCAATTGCTCGTCTGCACGGATACTACCTTACCATCCCATAATACAAACCCATTTGTTTTCACTGATGCAGAACCTTGTTGTAGAAATGTCATTACAGCAAGAAGCAGCATAAGGGAGGATATTAGGTTCTCCTTTGGATTTATGCCTTGGAAAGTAAAGCATATCTGCACTATATCCAAAACACGTGCAGGCACGATGTGACAACGTACCCTAGTTGTGTTCACTGTTGTCACAGTAAGCTACCTTCACTGCTTTCCCAATACTTTCACAAGAAGTAAACTTCTATGAAAAATAAGAATAATTTGCAATGTGCAAAATAACTCCTAGTATGAATGTATGAGAAAATATACAAAAAATATCTAAATACCTTCCAAAGTTCCTTGGCTCAGCTCCCCAAGCATCCCCATGTAGCTTCAAACTGATCACTCAGCTAAAGGCACTGCCAGCAAAACAAAGGATTCAACTGCTTTTAGAAAAAAAATTGCAAAACTTTCCTTTTAGAAACCAAACCAACAAACAAATCACCCCACCACGGTATTCACAAAACTGGTATCTTCTTCACTCAGCTAAACCTCATGGAAATAATAAAACTTCAACCAGAAACTCTAAACTTTAACCTCAGGCAGAATGCTTGAAAGAGCATAAATCAAAAGCTCCCATGATATCCACAAGAGACTTGGTTACAGCCAATGATATTATGCAGCAGGCACTCAAACACTGCAGTAGCAGGTGGGAGCATTCATGTGCAGGAATGATAAACTAGGAAAAAAAACCCCACAGTTCCAGACATGTCACCTTGGGAAGCAGAACATTCCAGATTGCTTTGCCTCAAGGTGGAGGGAAGATCACTACAAACAAGAGACACGTGTGCTTGTGTGTTCTAAGAGTGCTCTGCAATCCCTGCAGTAAGTTAGGTAGTTGGTGTAACCAAATCAAAGCAGAAAGCTCTTGGTTTTACCCAAAAGAGTGAGGCACTCCAAGAGTATAACAGACACATAATACTGAGAAACAGGATAAGCAAAGGCTTAACCTCAGGAGATTGAATCTCTGTTGAAGATGTTCAGGAAACTTGAAAAAATCCTACTTACCTCAGTGCCAATCCTCCTGATTAATAGCTTGCCAGAATTTTGCTATAGTTCTGTTTAGGAACATATCAGAATCTGTATTTGACAACTCTTTCTGCAGTGGAACAGCACGTGCAGGCAGCAGCATCTCACTGCCCATGCCACCTGTGAATGGTATCACAACACTGCATGTCCCTGCTACTATCACTGCTTCCTTTCATTTCACTGACTTCACTTCTCACATTGTTTCCTTAGGCCAGTTACTTTTTTCTCCTTCCTTTATTAATTCATAAAATACAAAGAACTCAATTTACTTTGTAAGTTATTCTACACTGATCCTTTACAACTAGCTTTGTCCACCTATCAGCTTTCTTAGAGAGAAAAAAAGGCAGAAAAAGCCCTTGTGAAGTACAAACCAAATGCAGGACATACTTTAGCCACAAAAAAACTCTCCTCTGCTTAGCATGACAATAAGTTTAGATTACAAAAATTATCTGATTTAGTAGCTTGCCAAGCTTATGAATTACTTGTCTGTTTTTCACTTGCAAACAGAAAATGCAGACTGACTGATGCTGTGTTCACTATGCCTGGCTTTAGGACTGCATAGAATTTACAGTCAAATTAAAAATCTAACAGGAGGTGATAGCATTGACAAAGCAAAACCTGAACCATGGAAGATGGACTGCTACAAATAAAACCAGTAAAACAACTGCAGGTGCAACCACCCTCTGGAACACTCCCTGACAGACAATCCCTCAGACCACAGGGGCTGTTAAAAGTCCTGCAGTGTGCTGGTGTTTGTGCCTGAAATTGGTTCTTTTAACTTCGGGCTGTTGCCAAACCACAACTTACCTTTTTCTCCATCTGCATGTTACCTCTGGTTGGTCTGCCATCTCCCTCTGGCAATGTATGGTCTGCTTACTTACTGCTCCAACTTTTACTAAGGAAAGACTTGTGCTTTCCTGTCTGATAAAGAGTGTTAATCTTTTTTTCCTTGTTTCAACAGTTCCACAGGGACCATCATCACCATCTCTGGGCTGCTGTTCTTCCTCCACAGTCTGAGTTTTCTGGCAAACACTCAGGGTGCTCTTAACTCCCCTTAAACATAAAGGTCCTTGCCCTCTGTCTCATCCCAAGAGGCTCAGCTAAGACAGAGGGGGAAAATGCCCTTTTCCCACTCCTTCAAGTAACTCTCATCTCACTACAAATTAAACTTTTCATGCTGCTGCCAGCTGCTCTCTACAATAATTGCAATCTTAAGGTTCTTGCTAGCATCTTTCCTATTAACACCCATAGACAAACCTTAGAGAAGCAGGGAAGAGACAATGGACTAGTACTGCTGGAAAGGGACAAAATGAAATTGCTGTGAGGCAGAAGAAACAAAGAACTATAAAAATTAGGAGAGCTTTTCCAGGGACCAAGAGTCACAAAACTGGGAAAGGGCTGAGAGATCACAAAGATGGACAAGTCAAGTCTGTGCCAGAGGGGGTGAAGAAGGAAACACCAAGGCAGTTTCCATGCTTGTAGGACCACCATTCCAGTGAGCAGAAAGTGAAAAGCAGTTCCTAAGCAGGAAAAACCCTTGGAAGCAGATGTAATGATTGCACTTAAGACAGAAAGAATATGATGCTCATTTAGAGATGACAGTGGAAAAGAGCTGAATTGTAGGAGTTAACTTCTAAAAGCAACTTAAAAATGCAGCTGCTTTGATTCAGCAGTGATGTCATTAATAGGCTAACTTGCAGTTTTGAAGATCTTCATGCTGTTAATCCCAGTTTTCCATTGCACGGCTCTTGGCTGGTACTTCTTTGCCTGGTTTGTTACACTGATTTTTGGCCAAGAACTCTTGTAGCTGACTCACAGGTCACTGAGGTTTAAAATAAATAGGAAAAAAAAATGAGAAGGGACATATGACATCACTGGTGATGAAAAGGCTCTTGGTGTGTTCTAAGAAAACATTCAGGTCAGAGTAAACTGGAAACAGAAAAATGGACATTCACACTTAGGTTAATTTGGAAAACAGTTCTAAAAAGAAAGCAGAGTTATTTAACATAGATTTTTAATCCTAAACTACTCTGTGGTTGCAGAGGCTCATTCTAGGTTTATATCAGTATTACTGGTTTAAATTTGTAATAGGTCTATCATCTAACCCAGCAGAGAAGAGCAGCAATTACTTGGCCTGGCATCCTTTTCCTGCTCAATGAAGAGAGCCTGAATCCACAAACTTCCTTTTCTTGCCCTAAAAAAGGAATCAAAAGTGCAAAGGAAAGCCAAAAGTGCAAAAGTTTGAGTGAAAGGACAAATACTATAAAATAGTAAAACAAAGCAAACTAAAATGTCCAACAAGATAGCTCCTGCTGTCTGATGGTATTCTTTGCTTAAAGAGCAGAAACAAATTTACTTGAGCTACAACATAAGCTGCTCCCAAAAGCAAGGTTGTCCATTTTCAGTAAGGAATTCTAACAACACGTTGTTAAGTTACCAGTTTTCCACTCATTTGCTGAAAACCAAATACTGTCACTAATAATGATTACATCTAGGTCTTTGAAGGATGTTAAGAGTTAAAAAGAGAACCCTGTGCTACTACACTCAGCCATAAAGGATAACTCTTTTATTAGTGTAGCTGAAGGATTAGCAGAAATGTTTGTCTAATGAATGCAGCTACTATATTTGAGCACATGCCTGAATAAGCTACTGGTTGATTGAAACCCATCTATTTTTAAGTACCCCTGAATTCTGCAAAGACTTGCTCTATTGCAGTCCTACATTGGCTTTTGTATAAATGTAAACATTTTATTGCCAGTAACTTGTGAAATTCACCTTATTTGCAAGTCTTATGCCTGAAACACATCATGTAAGATGTACAGGAATGACTTCCCTACAACTGGTCTGATTTCCAGTCTCTGTAATACATACAGATTCAAGAGATGTACCTTTCTGTAAATGTACCTCTTACACCTCCAGAATTAATGACTGTTTCTGTGACAGACACAAGATTCTATATATGTGTGTGTGTTTCTACATATATACATATAAGCTTACAAATATATAGACACAACATAAAACAAAAAATCAAATCAATTTTTAAAAATAATTTCTGAAACACAAAGCACTTAGTTTGAGTAATCATACTGAAAACAACTCCACACAGTTGATGGCAATATTTTCTTCTTTACAGTAAGGTATTTCCTATCAAATTCCAGTTTATTTTTAAGTTCAGAGAACCCAAGTTGCACCCTATCAGCTGTTACATTTTCCCTATTTTGTATGCACTTCTGGTACAGAGCTCTGCATGAATGCAGATGAAAAAAAATTAGGTACTTGTATATTATTTTAATTTGTATTCCTCTGGAAATAGAATGAGTTTGTTTAGCTTCCTTTTATGTCCTGAAATACATTTTGTCCATCTGTACTGTCAGTCACCGATATTGAGACAGAAATACTGAACAGAAGAGCTAAGTCAAAATAATTTCAAAAGACTTTACAGCTTCTCTATAGAAGGGTAAAATTAATACCTGCATTTTTTTCTGTCTAATTTATTTTGAAGATGAATAGTTTAGATGAACATATGTACACATCCGAAAGCTGATTTTGTAAATGTGCCCTCTTGTATTTGATACAAAACATGCACCATTTTTAGAACTGAAAAACTATTCAAAGCTTTATTTCCTTCCATAATTCTAGTACAGAGCTCTGCATGAATGATGGGATGAGAGCTGCCTGCCTTTCTGAATGCACCGGTCAGCGTGGTGGAAGGGCACTGAGGACGATGTGACATGGGACACATTTACTGGCCTGTACTTGGGATGACCTGCCTGAGTCAGTGTGGCCCCACCAACCCTAAGAACATTCATTTCAGCTCATGAGTAATGTCCCAACCCCCAAAGAACTTTTAGTACCACACCCAGCCCAACACAGCCCTTTGGGTGAATCAGAAGATCTTGCCTTGGTTTGAACCACCGGGGGCTGAAAATACACCATGTGTTGAACCACATTAGGTCAAAGACATAATAACAAACCCTTTTAGACCACAGAAATTAATTCCTTTTCATACATCATACTTCCTGGCTTACACTCATCTTCAGAACTCTGAGACAGTTGCTTTCCCTGTCTGGGTTGGTAGAAGTTGAATAATCTAGACTCATCTGTTTTACCTCCATGTCACACCACGTTAACTCTAATGGCAGACAGACATCAAAAGGGGGAAACCCCAACACTTCTAAAGTCAGGAAGACAAAAATGATGGGAAAGTACCCAAAGTTCTACTGTGAACTGTAAGCCATTCCTGCAACATATTTCTTAATTGAGTCCATGTTACACTAATTAATAATTGGTAGCATGTGCTGTACACAGAGCTTTGAAAGTAAGAGGGCTTATAGAAGTATTTGCAGACGCGACAACTGTATCAGGAAAGGACCATCCTGTTTTGCTAAAATCTCAAGGATTCTGCAGTTGTTATTAGAGTAATCCAAGTAAGAAAACTCTCTCCATAAGACGGAGAGCTGAGAAGTCTGAAGTCTGTTTAGGAAAGGACTCTTCCTCTTTCAATACTAGCCACATTTCTTTTGACACCCAGAGCTTTTATAGAAACACTGCTTTCATGACAATGGTCTCCTAAAGCTATTCTGAACCAAATGCTGCTGGCATGAACACAGAAAATCAGTACAAAACTGACATGGGCTTTTGTGTCTGGAAAGTTCTAACAGGGCTGTGATGATCTCCAAAGAAACAGTATGGGCTCATCTTGCAGCTGAGGAAGATGAAAACATCACCAATATAAAGGAAGAGGTACTAAGTACATACCTGGTAGAGAGATTTTATATCAGGTGTTCAGTCTCATAGATAAAGTGGCTGAGGTCTTCTGGCCATTATCTGCTCTGAAAAGCCAGACTCCTTAATGATGAGTCACCTGCCTTGCCATCTTTCACATCATGTATATTGTCTGTACATACTTGTGTATTTCTAAGTCTCTGCAGACATCTCCCTTCTATGACATTAATTGTGACAGGAAAACTGATGTGCTGTCCTAACACTAGTCACTCCACTCTACAGGAACACCCTGTCTGTTGTCACTAGGCTCTCCTTGTATTAGGTGAAGGACAAGCTGCTTACATTCCATGCATCTACTAAGAGAGGGAGTCACAAATGGGAAAAAGATCTGTGCTGAGAAAACATTATTTTTCACATGACTGCCTTACGCAAAGAAACACAAGAATTTTCAAAAGAACGAAGTCAAAGGGGAAAGGACTTGAAGGTTTTTTCACAGAGTCTTCTAATATTTCACATGAAGTGTTAACTTCCCATCTATCTTTTTTAAATACTAGGCAGAAACCACTACACAAAAATGAATCCAGCTTTGTGTTCTGCACTGCCAAACTGCAGCGATAAAAGTGTCTCAGGTAGAGACACTCAACAGAATTATTGTCTTTTAAATCAAGAAAAAATTAAAATCTCATGTTTTCAAACTAATCATGGGATAGAATTCTGGTTTAAAATTTGCCATAAGATTACTACAAAATTTGAAGATTTTTCTGCCATTGAACTATTCCACACCTAAACCCTTTCTTCCTAAAAAACTTAGTTCTGGCAACAAAATATTAAAAATACTTTCTTTTCCTTAGTGAATAAGGAATACATCACATCACAACATAATGGCATATCAAGAACATGGTAGTGGTGTTAGTCTGTCAAAAAATTCTCAGCCCTTTTTTTTTTCAGTCAGATGGACTCCTCATTAAATATATGAACAAAATGGGAGCAGCTAAAGCAAACTCCTTCTGCAAAAACTTTCATGTCTCCTCTCTTTCTGGGCAATTTCAACAAAGAGCTGTTTTGGAGCAGCTGTCCTTCACTAGCAGGTAAACAAGATAATTACTAAATTTCTATTTCCTAATTACTAAATTTCTGTGGGAACCTCACCTTTAAATACTGCCACCAAATAATTTATTCTCCATCCTGAGAAGCCTTACAAAGACGTGCAGCTTGACAAATGTGTCAAGATGGTTTACCCCTTCATGCACAAAAACAACATGCATGCACTGCTGCTTCGAATCCAAATAATTGTTTGGTTTACTTGTACCTTCTGGGCTTCTCTTCAGGGAGAAAATTCCTACCATTCAGCAACAGATCATACCACAGACTGTACAAAGTCAGAATATAGATAACCACACCATTCTCATAAGGAGGAGCAAGCTAAAACCATATACGTGAGGGAATTATCTTATACACATTTCTGGAAAACCCTGAAAAAATCTTATTTTAAGAAGAGCAGTAGCAAAGATGCTGAAAAATGAAACCATGCACAATAGTCTAGATGAAAATAAGACACTTGGTTCTAGTCAGATATAAGTATTCTAGATTAAGACTGAAGTTTTATTGCTGCCTCAGTGGGGGAAATCCTCCTGCCTATAAAAAGCCCAAATGAAGGACCAGTCCATTGCCCATGGGACACAAGTTATGTATATTGAATAAACCAATACAGCTTTAAGTAATAACTGTTTGCAAATCCTAATGCAACAAACAGCCTTCTACTTTAACTGCATTACCTGAAGAACAAAAAAGACTAAATTCTTGCTCTTTGGACCCCAGTCCCATCCTATAAGCAATTAACACTGAATTAAAACGGGAAATAGGCTGAGCTCAGCTCTCACCTCTGCTGCCTGCTTCTTCATCTCCTCCAGACCAGCACCTCCCCTGCTCCCCCACCTGGCTGGGGAATCCTCCAGCAT
The DNA here is from genome assembly GCA_032173965.1 of Sitta carolinensis. NCBI lineage: Eukaryota > Metazoa > Chordata > Aves > Passeriformes > Sittidae > Sitta > Sitta carolinensis. Next base: position 12,452,204 of record JAVUNC010000025.1, on the reverse strand, counting down.
CCCAGCACCAAGGTGGATGAAGCAGGCAGAACTAATCCTCCATAAGCACCCTACAATCATCAGAAGCTCTCTTCCAGGAAATCTGGGACTGAAGAACCAAAACATGCAACTTTGTAAGACAGTGGGACCAGGTAAGAAAGAATCTTAAAAGGCAGCTGGAACTTTGAAAAAAGCTGACCACAAGACCAGCACTGTACAGGAAAGTTTTTATTGACAATGTTGTTGCCTGAGAATTGTTACCATTTCATCAGCAAAAGAAACATGTCATTATGATCATCCCATCCTGAGATTTGGTCCATCTGTCAGCACTGGTCTCTCAGCTGGTTGCTCAGCTCCTGAAGTTCAGCAATCATGTTGTCCATAGCTGTCACCTCATCAGCTATCTCACTGAGAACCTCATTACTTGTCACATCTATGAAAAGTTGCTGCACAACAAAAAGAAATACTTGTAAGTACTTTATAAAAAAAAACCTTTAAAAGATACATTTCTTTCAGGGGAGAGACAAAATAAAGGAAGCTCATTATCTCTATACTACTTTTCATAATTTTGTAAACTATGATGGTATCTCTCTTTAAGAAAAGGCCATTTTGTGGCTAATACAAACAGAAGTTAAACACACACACACATACAGACACATATGCTGCATATAGACCTGAAATCTGTGCCACACACCTGACAGAGTCCCCAAAGAGTCAAATCCTCCTGTGGACGTGGGGTTTCTGCTCTGATCTGACTGCCTACGCTGACTCCTGATTCCATTGAAAGAAGGACTTTTTCATGAAAGTCAAATTAAAAGAGCATCTCACATTCTGTCACTGCAGTTTATAAGCCCACCTGCTGATAAATTCGTTGTGAATTTTAATGACCATTTTCCCCAATGTCATAATCTGTTGCTTCATTTTCCCCAAAACCTCAAATATTTTTTCACATTTGATGTTGACATGCATGGGTGGAGGCATTCACCTGTGCATAACTAAGCTATACCACAGAAAACAAAACACTACAGAATAATAAAAACAGATTGTCTTTAAGACCTTAAGACATTAACAGAAACAACAACAACAAAAAAAAGCAGCTAACTCATGAGCTAATCATAATCTTCATCTATTTATTACTGAGGCTGTGTGAGGTACCACTACACAGAAATATGGGGAAGGGGGGACACCCAAACATAGGTTTTCCCTTCATTATGTAAAAGGAGAGTGAGTCACACCTCATTTGACATAAACCCAAAGCCTACATTTAGAGATAAAGCCCAAGAAAACAAAAGTTGCTCTGGGATGATACAGATATGTATATAAACAAAAATGTACTTAAAAGGCTTGAACCAAGGTATTCACTGTGCCTCCAAACCATGTTGTCACTGAAATATGGAACATCTGACACAAAAATAGGAACATGTTCTTGCTGCAAGTACTTCTTTGACTTTCAGCCCAAAAACCTCACACTGGGAGTCTGACACAAAAGTTTGGTAAGACAGCTAAATAAATCAGGATGATAGAATTATTTTATCTTTTTTTTTTTTTTTTTTTTTTTTTTTTTCTTTCGACAAATAAAGTACACATAATAAAACTTCAGCTCTGTGAATTGCAGTTGCTAGCTCCCCTTCAGAGGCAGGAAGAATCTCTCTTTAAGACAAGATGTGCATTTTAACAGAAAGTAATTGATATCTGCATTGGTTGGGTATCCACAAAAACCAGATTAAAAATTAGTTCTGTCTTTCAATAACTAACTCTTTTAAAACACTCCAAGTGATGCAAAGCAATCTTGACACATCTGGGTCTTTTCTGGAGGTTTAGATCCATCTTTTCTGAGACTGCCCAGTTTTTCCCATGACTACTCACATTAAAAACTGGTCTTTGAAATGACTGATGGCTTTCAAACATTCAAATCTGTTTGCCCAACATTTTAAGCAAAATTCTACCTTACTCTAAAATGTCAATGCTGCCTCTTAGACTAGTATTGCAATCAAAGCCTAGCAGGAAGAAGAGAATTAAAAGTTTACTTAAAACTGGAATCCTTAACAGCACAGAGATGAACATACACACCTGATGATGCACTGAGGCAGATATTACTTGATCTATAATTGATTCAAAACAGAGAAATGCTGGCAACAGAACAAAGATTCCTAGCTTCCAAACAAAAGGTCCTACCTTTCCAACATTCCTACCTTGGCCTTGGATGACAAGCCCCGTAAGTTGAGCCGAGCTGAAGAAAGTACCTGCAAAGCTTCCTGACGATTCGATTTGTTCTTGCTGCATTTTACAGCCACTAGAATCCAAACACAGAAGGACCCCAAGAGAAAAAAGCATTACCACTCTAGCAATAATCCTTGAACAAAAACATTAAAGATCTTGACACCCTCCAGAGACAATTTAAAATGTCATATCCCCATCAAAAAGCCACAAAGTAAAAAAAAAAAAAAAAAAAAAAAAAAAAAAAAAAAAAAAAATAAATTGAGTAATTAAACACAACAGGTACCTTTATCCTTCTTAAACATAAGTATCATAGAACAGGGAAAAATCTTATTAAGTTTCATTCATTTCCTGACTGGCACTCTCAATCAAACAATTTATGTGATGATCTGAGGACTGAGATGAACTGCAGACGCATTTTCACTTATGAAGCTCCCAGATCATGAAATTAATTGATTCCATGTTTACCAGTCATATGTTTACTGACTCAGCCTACACAATTTCTGCCTCATTCCAAGTATATTTTTGTATTCAGTATCAGGATGATACTCTCTGTATCCTACTCCTAGTAGTAGGAATAAATACAATAGGTAGAGTATTATTTTGCCACTATGCTTAATAAATATTTGTTAGACTCTTCATGAAAAATAAAAGTCTTTTTCGAGTAGAACATACCATGTGCAATCTCTATGGCTCCTTTCACCACTTCCTTAAAAGAAGAAACATCTTTCTCCCACTCACTTGATTGAATTTCACATTTATGTGCCTTAGTGAGATACTGCAGTGACTGCAAGGAAGAAAAAAAATTATTAGCATGTCAAAAAATCAACTAGGAGACTAAATTAGTTTTAAGTATCTATGAAATCAGTGGTGAATCCAGAAAATGAATCTGTCTTGACAGTACTTGATTTTCTGTGAGTTGGAGTCGTGTCCTCCTCCACAGCAGTAAGCACCAGCTGTAACACAGATGTTCTTCACCAATACTGCAGCTCAAGTATGAGCAGCATATAAAGTAACATGTGTCTAATTTTTATCTTTTAAAAATCTGTCTAGACTGATGGATGTGACCCATGTTTGCCAAGTCATCATAATTAAATGCATATGAAAAACAGAAAAATACTTGCATTCACACTTCAAACAGAAAATTCATATAAAAAAAACCCATAAGTGAATACATCAAAGCTTTCTTCCTGTATATGTAATCTTGGGAAATATGCATTTTACAGATGCAGCTACTAGTTGCCATACTGCTCTGGTTCTCAGTTTGAACAGGAAACAAAAAGTAAAAAATATGGAAGGAGGGTCCCATTAAGGGAAAAAAAATAATTTTAGCAGAAGTTAACTTTTGCTTTTGAATTTTGTTTTCTTTCAACAGCATCAAAACCAAGAAATAAATACATGACAGAAGTTACATGGCTTAGTTCAACGACAGCACTCCAGTTATATTTTTAAAGAGTTTAAGTATAACAGAATAAAAAAAATTTCAGTGTGGTACATATACATGAGCACAGTAAAGATTTCTGATTTTGAGGGCTGTCACTCCAGAAGCTTCCACCTTCTCTCTCCCCCCAGAGTTCCAAACACTCTGGCCCAGGTGACTGAACTGCTCATGCTGCTGTAAATGGCAATAAAGGGATATTAAGTAAAACCAGAGTGAATTTTTCTTTTTCATAATAACCTAGGTTATAACTGGTAGTAGTTCTGGCAAGCAGAGGCAAGAATTTCCAAGAGGAGGAACAAGAGTTTTTACAGCAGTCTGATTTCAGTCTGCATGTGTCTGAGTCAGAGCAGCAAATTAGGGGGTTTTGCTGACAGATGTCAAGGAGGGGAAAGAATTCAAAGTCTTGTGGGCTGTTTGTTTGCACTTCTGGAACCTGGATTTATCCTGAAAGGAAACAGTTATGAGCTGGGGAAGTTCAAGGAACAGAAGGGATTCATAGCCTGGGATGGATCAGCAGGAAACTTGAAGGCTGGAAAGATTTCTCAGTGGGAAAGGTGTGGACTGGACTGCATTCAGTGAAGGGAAGAAAGAAGTACTGAATGAGGTGGCAGTTCAGATATACTGAAGTGTGAGAGTAAATATATGCCAAGCTAAAGAAAAAAACTCCAAAACAGAACCACAAACCCACACTTCAGTAGTTCTACACATCTAACTTACAAACCTTGTCTGACTTTGATTCATTTTACAAAGTGCAGCTGTGAATTAAAACTGTAGACCCTAGTGATTCATGTGGCATCAGATGTATCAGTAGAACACAAAAGTAAAAAACCCCAGCAACCAAGACACTCTTTTACAATAGCCAGACATACAAGACAGTCCTTTAAAATTTAATGGCGTGAACAAAACTGGTTAAATATAATTAAAGCTGCACTAAATAAGGTGCAGAATGGAAAGGTATGGAGTAAAGGTCAAACCATACATTTGTAAGGAGGTGCATGACAATTTTAAAGGTTTGTTCCCATCTCTTTGTCCCTTGATGCCACAGCATATAATATGCCCTTTTAGAATTCCTTGACCTTTTGCCGAATAAATGTGGGTGGTGAACTGACTGTACATCTGGATTCTTTCCTACAGATACAATTATATTCACTGAGTATCTGACTGACCCATGATGGTGTTTGTGCCAGTAAAGCAAATAAATACTGGTTTTATCATTTTTACTTCATAAAAGGTATCAGAAATCAGTGATTGTTTGGTGTATTTAAAATTAATTTTTACACTGTAAATTAATATATGCTGTGGCTGTAGGCAGTTCTGCTCTTTTATGATCTGGATCCATGTACTGCCATACCAGGATATTTGGATACTCATATAAGCATACCTTAAGTATTTATAAATATCATTCTATCTCACAGGGCAAGCTAGACTGTGTGTTCCACAACCAGTCTGATTAGGAAACACAGTTCAAGTACTGTCTACTCTACAAATTGAAACCATGTTTTTAACTGGGTTAGTTAAAAATACAGTGATGTAACCAGATTCTGAAATGATTACATTCATAGTATAGACAGGGCCTCTGCTGCTTTGCATGTCTGAGTAAGAATTTGAGGATATATTACAGGATATTGCAGTGTCTGTATTTCTGCATTCTAAACAGGCCAAACCCCTTTTACTGTTCGGCTGTAATGAAAAATAGGGAAGACAGAAGGGAGGAACTGGAGGTATAACAGACACCAGCAATGACTAAACAAGGCTCTTCACAGGGCAGAGCACACAGAGACACTGAGCAAGGCACAAATAATTATAAATTTAAGCCCAGAGGAACACAATATGCAGGCCTAACCATATTCCTTGCTTGACATCAAGCAATTGTCCAGCAAGGCATATTTTGGCCAGGCCAAAGGCATTGCCCCATTAGGGAACACAGACTGAATGCTGACCTTGTGTATTTTCAACTTCACTGAAGATCTCATAACCCCAAGTATTTTTGAACTGTGCAAGGCCATTTGAACTTTCTGAAATTTAAGATCAAATGCAAAGCACACTCCAGCATACAACAAAGTAAACACTTCTAGCATGCAGAGTGGTTATTCTGGAAATGCAATCAACTTAATTCCTTGGGAAGTGATAAGGACAAGAAATGGAAGTCAACATAGAAAAAATGGTGACTGGTAAAAAGAAACCAATGGTTCAACAGACTAAGAATTAAATAGCATTATTTAATTCCATTTTAAGCTAATTAAGAACAAAAAAATTCTACTCTGGGTATTCTAACTGTGCTGTAGATTATTTTAAGTGCATTTTCCCTAAGTGATTGCAAAGAACACAGATGGCTTATGCCACTACTGGATCATGCTTTTAAGACACTTTTCTTTTTCCATTTCATTATAGATGTTAGACTGTTGCCAAGAAAAGTTTCAGAATACAAATTCAGGACAATACACATATGCTGTAATAGGATGTTTTGAAATGAAACACTGACAAAAATCAGAGAGTTTTTTTTTTTCAAGTCCAAGAAAACTCATGTAAAACATCTTACTCCTGTTGTAACAAAAACATGTGCTGTAGGAACACGAAGAAAAGACAATGATCTTACAAAAACACTAAAGCAAAACAGGTCTGGAACAAGAGCACGTTCTACCATAGCACTACAGTTCTTACCTTTTCAATATCTTCACCACTATCATTCTCTCCATTGCCATAAAGCTGGGCATAAAGTCTCCAGATTGTGCCATCATTTGTGACTCGTGAAGTGACTCTCCCCAAGAGCTCCTGCAGTTTCCCCTTCAATCCACTTGACACCTCTCCAGAACGATCTGCCAGACCATCCATGACTGCTCTGACCAGAATAGCCAGCACCTTAAAACAGCAGCATGAGAGTTGTAATTTCAACTCAAATCAACATCAGTATATATAATGTTATCTGTAATATTTGGTCTCTATTAACGATTGTGCCATAGGACAAGTACAGAATTTACTAAGAAATACACAGAGTAATTCAACTGATTTAAACCTCATCTATAAAATTCTGTTGGTGAAGGTGAAGCAGCCAAAAATCTAAGACAGAAATTTGGGTAAAGGAAATTGCAGTGGGAAATGTCTTATAGATATTTACATCCTCTAATACAGTTATAAAAAGATCAGTAAATACGCTGAGCCAAATTAATTCATGTAATGGAAGACACTGTTTCTTACAGGACCTCTAGCAACCTGCAGAAAGTGGAAGATGTACAGTGGCTAAGATGGAAACTGGAAGGCAATGGAATACCACCTTGGAAATCTCTGTTTTTAATGCACTCCTGGTGAATTACTAGTCAAATTACCATCAAACTCTTCTAAAGTACTCATTAGTGGCCATATTTTTTGAATCACTGGCTTGAGAATGTGGGATCTAACCTGCAAAAATGCTGAGCACATGCAGCTGCTGGTAGGAGCTTGGTTTTGCATGTAAAAAATGCTACATCATGCCAGTCTTTTTGTCCCAAACTGGACACTGAAAATTAGAAAACAGGGTCACTTTGCCTTAGTTTCTCCTCAGCAAAATAAGAAACAGCAAATGTAAATCAAGACAGTAGATCATATGATGAATTTGAAGAAAATCGACCCCAGAAAAGCTGTGGCTTATCAAGTGAGTAATACCCATCCTGTGCAGTGCATGAGAAACAGAGACTGGGGAAGAAATAAGGATGAAAACAAAATGGAAGTTTCATCAGGCTTGCATTCAAGAAAAGCCAGTAAAAGTTGCACAAACACCTTCACAATGGTACTTCCCAACTTGTGAGCCTGTCATTTGGCAACTTTAATGCTTCAATATTTTTGTCCATGTGACACTAACACAATCAAATCACACTCACACTACATTGATATCAAGATAGTAATAAAACTAACTTCAAAGATGACCTGTGAATAGCTGCAAACCCTACAAATTCAAAAAAAAGCCCCTACAAATATGCCACTGCTCTACTGAAAGTAGAATGGGATGCATCCTCACAAATCAAGATGCAGTTGACTGGCAGAAAGTAATGCAAAAATTATGACAGTATCAAAGTATATTACACTTAGAATAAAAACACACCCAGTTTAGCATTTGTTATGTCACTTTCCTAAAATAACTTTTCTTCTATAGAATGACTCAATTAAAATGCATCCCAAAAAGTAGTGAGTTTTATCAGCTATAGAAAATTCTTGGCAGAACAACCCAAATCAATCAAAATGGCTGGTAATTTTATTAAATAAATCTAAGTAATACAGTAAGTGAAAAAAATATATCTACCTGGTATCTTTTCAGAACGAATGGTACCACAGTAACATCTAAACATGAGTTAAACAGCTCCCCTCTTGTCCCCCCAAAACCACAGCAGTCACTTACATTGCTTATAAAATGATATGACAAACTGGCAGTTCCTTCTTTTCAAGATCTCTTAAGAGTCACTTAAGATAACAGCAAATATGATCAACTATTAATAGTCCAAAAGTTCTGAAATTCATTTATATTCATGATTTGGAATAAAAGGCACCAAACCCCATCATTAACCAGGTCTTCTAAAAATGGGTTGCCAGAAAAACACCAGCAAATGTTGAAGCAATGTTTCCATTACTACAGCACTATAATAAAAGAAATAAGAGGTGCAAGAAAAAACTCTGAACTATGTTCTCTTGTGACAAGGAACTAGAACTGGTCCTGAAGATTCATACATAGACATATGACTTCTCAATCAATTTCTCAGTTTAACAAAACTGTTTATCAAAGTTCAAAATGTTAGTTCATGTGAGTATCATATATAATCAGCAAAAGTTTTAAAGCCGATGATATTTTGTTTGTACATGAAAAAAAGTTTCTTTAATCAGTAGGATGTAGCAACCATAAAATTACCCCTATTCCCACAGAGTCCTGGCTTTGCTTACACTTCCATCATAACAATCAATTTCCTCTTTTTGTAATCCATCATGTAAGCTTGGGCACTACAGCAGTTAAAATGAAACTAGTGTCAAGACCCAGATTAAAAGGTCCATTAAACAGTAATGAATTATTAATGCTACTTGGTTGTGCACCCCTGTTAAATAAAGTTATTTCAAACAGCAAGTGAACCATACCAATCACCCAAAAGTATTAGCAGTGTAGCAGAGCTTTGCATTTAAGTTGCCATAAATGTTAAAATTTTTATCTTTGAGAAATTTTCAACTGCCATTCATACTAATCTATTAGAGCAAGGCTCTGTTGGCCCAAGATCCCAAACAAGCAGTAGAGGACTTTTTTTTCTGGTTGTTTTTTTAAATGCCTCTTTGAATGAACTGGGCTCCATATGATGAGGGAGTTCATGTTTAGTGTGACATCACACCATCTGCATTCCTCCTTTTCCTTCCTCTTTGTGAATAATGTGTTTACTACAAACTGAACAAAAGACACTGTGAAACAAAACCTTAGAAACAAACCACATGATTTATAAATGCTGCGATTCTCATCAGTTATTCTCATTTCACAATTGGTCTCCAAACAACTCTTTTCATATAAAAATTCTCTTGGTCAAATCATTTTTAGATGCTTCAGTAATACTAATCAAACTTGATAGTGCTCAAGAAAGATGAGAACCCTCAAATAACAAATCCAAAATGACAAATCTGCACTCTGAGCTCTCCCTGTTCCCCTTCCAAATTAAGTATTTTCTAATAAAGACAATTATAATTAGTGAGCTACCTAATTGAAGCAGAGCTCCAGAAATTATTAATTCCTACCATGGCTTTTCAAAATCCCCTTGGAATATGCTCTTATGACCTTTAGTTAGAAATGGTTTGGCAACATGAACTGCTGAAATAAGGATGTTACTTGATGGAAAGGGTACCAGAAAAACTTTGCTAGGATCTCAATAGCACAGAATTGCAAAGTGGAGCCCTTTGTCCATACTTCTGTATTCATAATCTTTGACAGCAGATAATGAAGATATGGTTTCTGAAGTACTGTATCTAATCAGTTTTTCCAACCACAAAATAACTTTGTCATTCACAAGACTGCAACATTCCAAGAAAAAAGATTGCCTCCATAAGCACACAAGTGATGAAAATTAGTATAATGAGGAATTGCAGAAACTTTCCAGTTACATTTTCTAGCTCATACCAATAATTCAGAGACCAAATTGATGATTATAATAGGTAATGCTTTCTCCTTGGGTACTTTTTAGTGACTCATTTACTAGTGGAAACTATGGATAATTCAGTTAGCCTTTATATTTTCTGTATATATTTAAGGTTTTCCAGGTATATTTCTCAGCTTTGTGAATATTAAGATAAATAGAAATGTGAAGAACCTTAAGAACCAGTAAGGAGGGAAGGTAAGAAAGTGTGCTTTTAACATTTACACACAATGCTACCAAACTGAGACTTTTGAAACTGTCCTTTGCTGTAATCTTTTACTCCATTGTTGCTCATTTAAAAAGTGTCCTTTAGCTCTTCCTTGTTCAATTCTATCTGCAGAATCTGTGCATACATTTCTTCAAGCTTCATGAGCTCAGAACCTGTGCCACAGGGATGACATTGTTAAATAACTAGAACAGCACAGAAGCAAAATTTCCCGAATTTGTGTGCTGTAGTCAGAAGACTGGCACAAAGGACAACATGGGCCTAAGAGAAATCACCAATAAGAATCTGAATGTTTTATTAGTATTAGAAGAAATCAGTGATTTTAAATATGACTTCACGGTATTCTGAAATAAAATAAAAAGTCTGATGTAACTGCAGAAATCAAGGGCATTTCAAATTGTATATTCAATTGCATACTTGTAATCTATATTCAGTCTCACAAGGGGTATTCTGCAACAATAATTATGCTAAAATAAGTTGGTTTTCACAAAGAACTGGAATCAATGACTCAACTTCCTCCTTCCAGTCCTGTGCATATTTATTTTTTTTTTAAATTCCTACCTTGTTTCTCACCACTATGTCACGTAGCTTAGTAGTCTATCAATTAAAATCTATGATGATTACAAATACTAAATATAACCTGAGAGAAGATCATACTATGTTGAATGGAAACAATGGTGTATGTTTTTCATTTACTCATGTTGATGATTTCACACTGTAAAAATACAATTGCACAAGATGGTTAGAGATCATCCCTGTTTAAAACAGTCCAGCTGGAAAAAAGGAGATGTTCACCAGTTAATGGTGAGCTTTGTAAACAATTTCAGCAGAAGCTTTTATTTTTATCTGCTTTTTTGTTTTGCTACAGAAATACTTCTTTCCTTGTCAGATAATTGTTTCAAGCCTGAAATTCTCTTATCAGGCTCTGAGGTTTTTCTTGGCAACTACTAAATCCTCCTAATTGAGGCAACCGTATTAGAAGTTACAGTGAAACCCATAAAACACTTCACATATCAGAAGACAAAGTCAAAATTAAGATGCAAAAAGAATTTAAGAAATATAGCACATATACTTCTGTAAAAGTTATAAAAGTTGTATGAGAACAAGAAGAAAAAAGTTATGCAACAAAAAAAGAAATTTAATACAAGCAATATCCTCAAATCTTTTAACAAAATGTATTACACGAGATTTGATAAATAACAGTAATAGACATCTGCATCATCTCAAAATATCTCAAATGGGCAAATATATGTAGAAACCTCTATTCCTATTCAGCTGTCAGTCTGTTTAAAATAATATAGTAAACCACCCCTAAAAATGCTATTCTTAAGTAGCAATCAAGAAAAAAATGCATTGAAAAGCTCCAACCATGTACAAGATGCTCCATGACAGGCCCCACCAGTCTGCAGTACCCTAGCTGCCAAACCCAGGAATCTTCAGCACATATAACACAGTCTTCCACTGACACTCTTAGTGCTAATGGTTAATGTTTAGCTATATCAAACCTGAAAGATTTTATTCATACAGAATGGTATCCTGTGCATGACTGGCTTTACTAGTAGGAAGTCTTGCACTCCAGTACAATTTGTTAGTAAAAAGTAATGTGACAAATGTATTTAACATCCCTGCTCCCTGTGACCACACGAGATGTTTCCACATTCATAACTAATTCTATCTGCTCTCTTTCCTCATTGCTGGACTCAAATTCCCAAGATCCAGGAAAGCTACTTTTTCTCCTTTTATGGGACAAGAAACAAAACGTGCTCCTGGGATCCATGAGCAGCAGCAGCTGGTTCCTCTTACCCTGGTACAAGCTCCCTAAGAGCTCATAAGTTCTTCAACCTGATCTGCTAATTTTGCAAAGGCTCTTGGAGGCATTTTATTATTCTCCTTGACAGATTCTTTGGCTTCCCTTTCAGATTCACCTTGCTATTTTCACTGAGTGTGCAGAAGCCTGCTTGGATCAGGACCTGGTTTCAGGCAAGGTAATAGCCCAGCTGAAGCAGTTAAGGCAGGTTCTCTGGAATTTGTCCAGAGCACAATTTTGTGTTTACAAACAGAAAACTTAACTGAACTACAGTGAAAGATAAGCAAAATACCTCTTTTATTTTTCTTTGCTCTGGTTATTAAGAATCAATATTATGACCATAATGCACTGAGTTTACTTTCAAAGGCTTATTTGTGGAATTTTCCAACATATGAGAAAAGCTTCCCTTTCTTTCAACCAAATAATTTATATTATTTCTGATACTGAGATATGCAGGAACAATATGGAAACATGGGATTACACAAAGCATTTCATATAAAAGTAGGTCTTAAAACTGCAAGACTCATGCATGTCCTTTCAGAAAGGCTGAAGCAATCTGGACGCAAACATTTTCAGTTTTGTCCAGTTTATTTTAAATATTTATTCTTAGAGTCCAAATCTCCAAAACTTAAATCACTTGCCTACATAACTTCACTGGCAAGTGCCCTATCATTACTGATACCACTATCAGCAGCTATCAGCAGTCTGTCTTGGAACAAAAATTAGGGAACATACAGGACAACTAAATATGAACATTTCCCCACCTGTGTATCCTTGTACTTTTCTCTTAAGTCCATGAGGCGGTGATAAGCTTTAATTGCTTCTGAAAACTCTCCAACATCTGTACTGGTGAGAAGATAGTTCTCCCATATTTGCCAGTGCTCGTAGTTGCACTTGAGAGCTTCTTGGAGGGTTCGAAAGGCTTTGATCCTAATCAATAATAAAAGAATAACAGGAATTATGACAGAAGATTTCTACACTAAAATCAGTTGGCATAGCATCAACTAAAAAACTGCTTATTTAAAAAAATCACATTTAGAACACAGTGCAAAGCAAAAGCTATTGCTTGTAATTTACAATACTGATAATTCCTTAATCTCTCTTGCAAACTATTTTGTATTAGTTCATACACAACAGCACTCACTGTAGTTCAAACTAGGTAACATCTCTTAGCTCTCGTAATTAATTATTCTTACAAAAATTTATCATAATTTTGCCATCTATGTCAATATTTTCCTTTCCAAATTTTTAACTTGGAACCATGAGAAAACAATCTTACTCATGCTGTAGTTGTAACACACATTAAAAAATTAAAAATCACTGAGTTCATGACAGGTGCAGAATGGTATTGACTTATTTAATCACACAGAGGAAGGTTACTTGACAGCTTTTTGTGATTTATTTTAAACATTTCCACATGGCAAACACGCATCTCCATTGCACAGAAACCCACCATTTTCAAGGGATTTTTCCTAAGGTCAGCTGGAAGGTTTACTTACACCCTCTGCTCCCTGAGGCTGTGCTGCTCAGTACAAATGGGGCAGAATGGCCCCAAACACTACTAGGGTCCTTCTCCAATCTGACCCATCTCATACTGCCAGGAGAAAGTGTTATGGAATAAAGGTGGACAGCACAATGCCTATAAAACCATCATCAAGTTCCAAAGCATCTTGAGTTTTTCATAAGCATCCACTGCAGGCAACTCTTGACCATTTCCTTACCAGAAGAGCAGTAATGGCACCCTCTAGTAAGAAAATGCCATCTGAAGTATGTGTTGGTAAGGTTTGTGAGCTTACTGTTTAAAGCCTTAAACATACTACCAGAAGTGGCAATAAATTTGAAATTTTATAACAGCTCTGCTAGAGAACTGGAACAATACAGTTCTTTCTAAGAGACTGATATACAATCAGTTGGACAGTCATGGTATGTAAAAAACCACAAAGGAATGGAATCCTTTGAATTAAGACTTGAAACAGAGCTTTCCTAGGCTGGTAAAAAAATCTTCTTTGGTAAGGCATAACAATACATCTCTTTTTAATAAATATCATATGAAGATGGCCTGTTATCAAAATATGCAGTTCACTTGCTCTATATTACTTGAATCAGTTGTTAAAAGTGCTTTCCTCAAAGAAAAACAGCCCAAAGAAACTGTTGGTTGAGTTTCAAAAAGCAGGTCCAAGAGAGTGTAAACATCCCAGGCAAGACAATGTAATATCTAAGTATCTGATCAGGCCATTAAAAGTTTGAAATAACTTGGTCAGGGAAAAACATAAATAACTGCCAATCTAAGGCCATGATATTAAGAGTTACCAAATATACACAAAGAGAGTGGCTGATAGAGCAAAATTATTTAAGGAGAACAGGTTATCTGGCATAGCTAGAGCAAACAGTCCACATGGAGGATCTTCCCATGCCCACTCACCTTTTCTCTCTCTTCTAATATATTGAGAGATGTGATGCTGATGGGCAAATGTATCAAAAGCTGAGTTTCCTCCACTGTTAATCTCACTAAGGGATTTCAGACCCCAATTTTACTAGATTAAATTAGAAAGGAACACAGTCTTGTTCCTCCTGTGGATTTTGCTACAAAGGAAGCTGGGATTTGCCACAGCTCTCTGAGAGGTAGATGTTCTGCCTGACTCATGTATTCTTTCTGCAACTGCTTTTCAGCACCTGTAAGGTCAGCCTGTATCATCTCCCCCATCTTCCTGAAATTAGCAAGTTATCAGGAGGGCAGATGCCAATAAGATGGAAATGTGAAATGTTGTCAAGATACCAAAGGGATGGGATGGAAACAGTATTCCACAAATCATCACTCTTGCTATGTAATAAAATCCTCTCGATTCTCAAGACAAATCCCTTGTGTATTTAACCAATCACATAATGATGGAGTATCCTTAACCAGTAAATTCATACCCAGACAGGAAACAGTAGGCAGTACAAATGCATTATCTGGTCTTGGAAACCAGAATCTTTCATACAAAGGACAGAGGGCCAGTCCCAGTTTGTTCTAGAAATCTGAGACCTAGATTTCAAAGATCTGGCACACAGAGTAGCTTTTCTGGTAAACCAAAGCATAGAGTCTGTTTTCATCACAATTAATTTTTCTGGAGGAAATTCAGAATACACAAAACTTGTGGAGTCTTAAAAAGCAAACAACCCCAAAAATCAACAAAACCCCTGTCCTTTAGGTGTTAGCAAGTTGCTTGCATGTACTTTTCAAAAAATGTACTTATGTTATATTTGTCTGTTGTGTGAGACTCTGCCAAGCCTTGGCCAAATGCACAATCTATGAGTGGGCGTGAGTTAAAAGCCTGGTTGGAGTAAAGCTGGACTTTTTTTGAGGGAGTGAAAGAAAACTATTAACTTAAATTTTTGTTTTCCTTTTTTTTTAAATCCTCACTCCACTTAATTTTTTTTTCCTTCTGGTAGGCTTGAAAGATAAGAATTTATGTATCCCCACACAATTATTCAAGTGTAGTGCTATAGATATTCTCTGTTTTGAGAGAGGGTTAAAAGTAGCTTACACACAGTCTTGACCTATAAGTGACTACACAAATAATCAATCAAAGAAGTTGCTATTCCACAGCAAGCACAGGTCACATTTGGCTATCAGCATGTAATACTCATTTAAAATTTACTGTACATTGAGTCCTATCTCACATGATTCCCGTGGAAAAAAAAGCTCAGTAACATGTTCCTATTTATTACTTTTGCTACCATATCACATAGGTTACAAGTTTTGTATGTATTTAGCATATTAGATCACAAGAGTAGATTAAGAATAATAAAATTCAACCATTAAACTGAAACGAATCACTCAGTTACTGTTTCTCAGCCTTGTAGAAGATTGACAGAAAATTATTTTGATTAAAAATACTTCTATGAAACAAGCATAAGCCAGTTCACTGAGCATGTGACATATTGAATTGTATGAAAAGAAGGAGCAACTACCACAAGGCACTGCTGAAGATGGAAGGAACTACTGAAAAGTTAAAACAAGCTCTTGCTTTCTATTACTTTTTAGCCTTGTGTAGTTATTCTAACCCTTCATTTTCTCCTCCTTCCTGCTCCCATTGACATATCTATCTCCTAAGTCCATATTACTTCTCACTTTTCCTATATATGTTTATAAATTTACACTTTTATGCAGATTTATTGTTCCTTCTCTCTTTTTTCACTTTACCTCCTGACTATGTAACTATATAAATTGATGTCAGATTTCAAGTAAGGTTTTAAAAAATAATTTATCTTATTCTTTTGTTTGATTCTTCGGTGACAAGTTATAACGTGAAAATTCTTAAATATTAAATTCTTCCAGGTAAACTTTTATTATATTGAGTTGAAATACAAATACAAGAGTGGCATTCCACTTAGGTCAAAGCCTGTGTGACTCATTAGTTTTGAGGGAAAAGAATAAGCCAGCTAGCACGTGTGCAGATTTCCATCTGCTTTTGTATATAAAACCCAAATTGTCTGGTTTTCCCTTAAATCTACTGAGGATAATATCCTATGAAATTACATAGGTCTGAATACCTCGTTTGCTTGAAATGAACCTATCTTCTTAACTTCATGGTCCAAGTTGTTTTTATTATTCATCTTCATTGTGAATATTTTGCACTGGTTGTACTTACTACATCATAAATATTTCCAACAAGAAAAAAGTGCAGAGAGAGGCTGCTACTTATATAAAGATTACAAAATTATTTCCTCTAAAATAAAATAGTTACCAGTGATTCAACCTGGGAGAGAGAAATGAAGGGCTAAGAATATGAGTTAAGCACTTTATAATAATAAAAAACTCAATGTCAAAAAAAGGAAACCCCAGTTACTTGTTTTGGAAGCAAGATCTTCTAATTCTTTTGAAGTACTTACTTCTGTTTTAATCTGATATAGGCAGTTGATAAATTGTTCCAGGCCTCAGCATTCTGGAATGATAGAAGTACCAAAAATTTATTCACTTACATTGTGCTTACTTGATAAAAACACATAAGTGAAATTACTGCCAAACATCATTGATTTTGCTAATCACACATAGTGACACATACCTTCTACAAGGCAGTTAAAGTCTTGCACTGAAATATCAATTACTATATTAAAATTTAAATACATAAATATTAGACTACAACAGCAGCAATGAGGTATCTAAGTATCAATTAACTGCCTCGTGGTTGCAGTACACTCCCTCAGCTCTTGCCTTCACTCTCAACTGCGAACAGGCATTCTCTTCTAGGATCCAGCTGGGATGGCTGGAAAGGACAGTGATGCCAGCAGCTCATCACTTCTCACTAGCTGGAAGCTCCTGAACCTGCACCACTCTGTTACTGGAAAAAAATGATCTGATGTCCCCTAACACACCTCAGGTCAAACCAGCAGAGATGTGCAGAGGATTTCTGCCCCTCCTCTGACACTGCTGTAAATGTGAAACCCCATCATGGAATTCATTAGAGAGACAACTGGAAATGATTTCAAGAATAGAGTCTGAGCACTGCAATGAAATTTACTCTGGTACTGCAGGCCAACCTGAGGTTTAAGGAGCATTTAACTCATGCTGGGAAACCTTTCTGAGACTTAATTCATGAAAATGGTCACAACATTGCTACAGCTGCAGATGTATAAAGACAGGTTTTGCCTCCAACTGAGAGCCAGTCCAGCACCTTTTACTCATAAAAACCCCACCACTTAACCCATTGAGAAGTCATCTGGCTTGGTCATATGAATACAATTAAATACAGGCCCTAGAGAGATAAGTTTTACTATCTACTTGGAAATAAATTTACTGCACTGAACAACAACAACAAATCGATATATAAAGTAAGAATTCCATTGTTGTCCGTATATACATTTTTTCCTCTCAGGAAGTTATTGCATTTTATAATAAAGAAAAAAGAATACTCTGTCATTGCTTTCTCATTCCTTTTTCCAAGAGAAAAGAATGAGTAACAACAGCTTATACTGAGTAGATGGGATTAACTCTAAGCAAGTAACAAGCTGACAGTCAGGCCTTCTGGCAAAAGCAGTGTCAGTGTATTCCTCAGGTAACTCAGCTGGCACCCTCACTGACTCAGTGCACATTCAAATGACAGTGTTGTACACATACATGCCCTGCATCCTGAAAAAATGGCTGAGCTCCATTACAAATTCACTTCTCTTGAACATTTACAAGTTCATTTAAATGAACTTGACTTTTTTTTTCCAGAGAATTTGATTACTTAGAGGACTAAATATTTTAATATATATATATCTCTTTTTAGCTCTCATCATAATTTTGTTGTTCCCTTTTGTCTGTTTTAGCAATGTGTGCAAGCATAAAGGAATTTTTCAAATATATTTTAACATTCACACACTCATATTTGGACAAAGTTAAGTACTGGGTAAGTATTTTTATGATGCCTTATGACAAAAATATATCCTTTATGAACAAGCTTAATTTATTCAAAGGGCTAAGGTTTAAACAAGTTTTTCATTATTGCTTTGCTTGTTTATAATGAAAACATCCTTGCTGCTTTTAGATAAGCCATCTGAATGGTTTGTTCAAAAGTACATACATCTGGTTCCAATGTCACACAGCGCTGAAATGCTTTGGCAGCACCTTCATAGCCTTCTAAAGCAATGTATGCACAGCCCAAGGAAAACCATACACCTAGCTGGAGAGAAAAAATGAATGGTTACCTCTACACACAGACATTTCGGCACAAAAGAAATAACTAGGCCTGGGAGAACAAACACACAACTCTTTCTGATTTTTACCTGTCTTCAGCTATAATAGTATTGTACTGGAAAAAAATAATATCCTGTATGCTGATTAGAGAAAAACTTTAAACCTAAAGTTTTAAGAAACATGGATAAACAAAGGTGTTGACTGCATGAAGGCCACTTAACCATTTGTGAAGTGTTCTTTAAAAGTCCATTTTCATTACAGAACAAAGTGATAGCTATTTAGAGGTTTGCATATTTTGCTTTCATTTGTGAAAAATCCACATTCACTTTAAACTATTACAATTAGGTCAAATGATAAACTAGAAATGTTTTTCCAAGGTAGTCACATTTTATAAAAAACATCTAAACGACCAAACAGGAAGAGTTCAAAATGACAGTTCTTTCTACCTGTCAGACCATCGACCTTCTCAAGTTTCTATTGCAATGTTTAGAGACAGAGACGTACTGAAGTAATGATTGCACACAGAACAGAACTTTACCAGTTCAGTAACCTTGCTTTTAAAGTCTTTAGTTGTTACAACCAAATAGCTCTTATCAATAAAGAGATTCAAGCAGGGAGGAGAGCTCAGCACCTCCCTTCTCCATTCCCCCTTCTCAGGGAGCTGTAGAGAGCAATGAGGCCATGTCTCCACTTCCTTATCTCCAAATTAGACAAGCCCGCTCCTCTCAGGGTTTTCTGTGCAGTCAACCCTTTTTTCCAGCTTTGTAACTTCTCTGGATGCTTTCAAGGACCTTCATGTCCTTCTTAAATTTTGGGGCCCAGAACTGCACACAGTGCTCGAGGTGAGACCAGCAGACAGCAGGATAATCCCCTCTTTTGACCTCTGGTTGTGCTGTGTTTGATGCATCCCAGGATTCGCTGCCCTCTTGGCTGCCAGGGCTCACTGCTGCCTCACACAGAACTGCTGTCCAGTGGGGTGATGTGTGGGAATGGTACAAAGCTGCATTAGGACAGTAGGAAGCATTTCTTTACCTAGAGGGTGGAGAGACACTGGAACAAATCTTCCTAGAGGAGGTTGATGCCCCAAGATCATGTGGACAATGTCCTTAAAAATGTGCTTTAATTTGGTCAGCCCTGAACTGGTCAGGCCGTTGGACCAGGTGATTGTTGTAGGTCCCTTCCAACTGAAATTGTATGTTCTACTCTAAATTGTATCAGGTGACAGCATAAATTACAGCAAAATAAATTTAAATTGCTCTTCAACAGCAAGTTCCTGATTTGCCACATGGTTAATTCTCAAGGAGCTGCAAGTTAACCAGTATCACCTTTTATAAAAGTTCCATAATTCAGAAAATTATTAAACCCTAAGTACGTTAACAGACCATTTTTCTGACAGCATTATGCTTTTTAAATGCATGCAGTCAAAACAAAACAGGACATTTTATAAGGTGCTGCAAAATCAGTCCAGGTAGTTCTACCCTACTGCAATAAACTCAAGCCATTTCGTCATTCTAAATGTCAAGGACAAAAAAAAATGTTTTTCTTGGGAAGTTTTTTTGAGAGGGAAGGAGGTGGGGAAGAGGAAGATGGAAAACCAGGTTACATTAACTCTATTTTGCACAACAACATATTACTTCTTGAGGTGTCTGTTTAATATCTATACTGTCTTGTGTTTTGGATACCAGTTCTGCAGCAACTAACTCTGATAACTCAGGTTCTTCTGAGGAAATCATAATGAATATTTAAACACAAAAACATTAACTTAAAAATTTCTTCAAACCAGAGGGTTTACAGGGTTGAGGATAACACTGCTGGTTCATATGCAAGGAACTTTTACCTCTACAGACTAATTGCAAACTGTACCAAACATTCTTACAGTTCTCTCCACTTCGGTCTCATTTTCCTACATCTGAAACCCAACTCTTATCTGCTCCTGAATTCATTGCTATAAAGTTTATAGCTAATCTGCTTCAAAGCTTAGATCTCAGAATCCAAACACATGATATTGATCTTCATCAGATCTGGCAGCCTGCTGGGCAATCTTCATGATACTGAGAAAAAACTGAATGAGGTTGACATAAAGATACCCTTTTGCTTATGAGGGTGTAAGTGGATGGCCCATCCCTGGAGCATATGGAGAAATAGGCGAAGATAGAATCAGCAACTACATCTGGCCTGGGCAAACTTGAAAACCTACTTTTCAGCACTGTCGACCTGTCACTTTCATGATTCATAAACTCATCAATCAAGGAAGAAACACCACATGAATCAAAAACTATGTTTCTCAAATTTTAGAGGGCAATCCTAATAGCAAATAACCATACAGTAAATCTAATTTTTTAAAGCTCTTTTGTCCACTGGCACTGCCACATGGCTGCTATCTCATTAACTCCCCTTTATCTTCTTTTTAGGTCAGCAACTTTCAGGACAGGAAAAGCGGAGGCAGAGACAGGAGCGATCAAGTATGAAACTGAAGGTTAGTTCCAACTTTATAGCTCAGGATACAAGTTAAACAGTGCTTCTGTAAAGGGTGAGAGGAAAACCAGTCACTGCATGTCTTATAAATATAATCTAATCTAATCTAACAGCAGCACAGTCTCACTTCTGAACTTGTGCGTACTTTTACCACTGAAGACCTGACTGTGTGATCTCTTTGACCTCTAGAATTGTCTATCAAGCCTTGCAAGAAGCTCATAATGAAAGAGAAATCTCTGTCATCCACAGTCGTGTACTAGAACAAGTAATTCTGTAGCAGCAGTGCTAATGAACACGAGTTTCAGCTATATTTGAACTGCAAGGCTTTCATTCCTTTGTGGATTCCCCAAAGACTGACAGAGCGACTGGCTTATACAGCAAACACCTACCTCAAAGATCTCAACCACACTTGACCAGTTGGCTAAAAAGTACACAACACTAAAGGAGGGTTGAGAGAGAATGGTTTTACCCATTACACACTTTGGGGAACCACTTGATGTAGTCTAAAAATCTCTTCCTTCAGAAAGGTTTCTAATAACCACAAAAAAATAGAATATCTTTGTAACAGGGAGTCGTTGTTTACCTGATAAATTATTCACAAGTTCTGTGACAGTAAATCAATTAATAAATTAATAATTTATTTGTGTTAATGTCCTTGCATTTAGAATCAATTTCCACTCTGCTTTTCACCCACAAGATGCCCTGGAAGAGGAAACAATTCATTTCTGCAGGTACAGAATACAGCCAGAATTTAGAAGACAGTTATTTTAATCTGCACCAGCTAGCTGCTCAATCTGTTTGTTTGAAACAATTCAACTGAATCTTAAAAAGAGCTTCCTAAGCAACAAGATGAAGAAATGTTCACTTTCCTATATGTTATGGCCTATTTTTCTTGGATTTCCTTTCATTCTAAACTTCCTTTGGATAGGATACAAAAAAAAAAAAAATGCATTTCAGCAGAATATTTGTCAGTTTTGAGCCCTGTAGGCCATCTTCTCAAGCCCTTTATTATCTGGAAGTCCTCTTGATTTAAATAAAATTCCTATCTGAGTAATATATATATTTCACTAGCAGTTTTGGTCATTTTGGTTTTCATTCAAAGATGTTTATAAGTTATCTGGAGTTCATTTGAAAAAGAATAGGACTCTGATTCATTGGAATAAAGTATGTCAGCGAAATACAAAAAAAAGCTTTGTGAAAATGACTTGAAAGGCTGGAGGCCTTTAAAATTTTTCTAAAGCAGAAGTCCAGCCAGTCACATGGAACTTAAAACACAGCTTGAGCAGTGTTCTTTGGGGGGCAAGATGGAGGAACACTCTGCTTTTGCATGGACCTAGAAATGGCTATGAGTACCACAATTTATATACATAAACAACCACAAAGCTTTTTTAACTTCTCAAGGCCTTCTACAGGGTGAACCTTATTGGGATGGGATCTAATGGAAGAGAAACTGAAACAAGATTACAAAAGTTGTCTGCAGAATAGCTTGCAAAAATCAGCAAGAGAAACCAGCCTCATCAAGAGAGCTCTTTTCAGTTTTGATGCATTGTTGTAATAGAAGCTACTGTCATCACAAGTGTAACACAGTGCTTCTCAGAGACTCCAGAACAAGAGAGACCAGAACACCTGAAAAACAGTTCTGTGAAATACAGACATCAGAGTCTGTAAGTCAAAGCCAGGGCAAACTCAGACAGGACAAAGGGATACTTTAACTAAAATCTCCCTTCTTCTTGTAACTATTTTGCTTTATACCTTGTTCATTGTTGTCCCTGAAAATAAACCTTCTGATTTGTTTTAGTATAGTGGAGTCAGTTCCCATGAATTGTAAGATAAGCAAGGATCATGTTTGCATTCCTTTGTAAAAGATCTCACCTGATAAACTTCCCAAGTGACCAGTGAAGATGGAGAGGTGGTAACCTCTCTGTCCAATCTCTGATCACTGTCCAGAAACTTATAGATACGAGGTCAACAATAAACTAAAATCTTCTTCCTTTCTTCTTCTCTACCTGAACACCTGTTGTGTATGTTACTGTGTATTTCTATCTACGTCACAGTAACAGTTCATCATTTATTTGATGGTAATTATTAACTTGCAGTGGCTTCGTCTCTCTGAAATTTCTTTGAAAGAGCTCTACAGGCAAAGCTTTACCTGCATGCAAAGACCTGGATACAAAAGGATGTCTTCATTTCATGCTAACCATTTTTAGCCAATCATCCAAGCACATGGTGAAAATTTTGCTAAGAATAATAATAAACTGTTACTCTGACAACTGCGCCCAGAACTGCCTTTTAAAAAAGTGTCATCATTCAAAACGGAAGACATGAACTCAGCCCCAAGGCCCGTGTGCTGCATTCGCCAACCTGCAGAGGGTTGATGTGCAGGGAGCGCTCGAAGCACTCCACGCACTGCCTGAACTGGCGCCTGCCGAGGTGCAGCAGCCCCTTGGAGCGCTGGGCGCGGGCGCTGCGCTGCCGCGACAGCTCCCAGGCCTTGTCGTAATACTGCGGGTCCCGGAGGACATCCCCGAGCAAACAGTACAGCCCCGGGGTCTCCTTCTTCTCCAGCTCCCGCCTCAGGATTTCCTCTGCCTGTTAAAGAGCAAAGAGAAAGCAAGGCACGATGAGAAGATTTCTTTGCAGTTAATTACCTACCTGAACAAATACCGCTTTAGCACCTTACAGTAATCAGCTGAAGGTTAAGAAGGAGGGCTAGTGAGGAAACAGGATCTTCATCCAACACAGCACCAAAGATAAAGACTAAAAAGAATCTGGTTCCAAACTGATGTTTAAAAAATACTTCAACATAATACGGTGGCTTTTGGTTTAACACACCAAGGAAAATTAAACCATAAAAACAAGAAGCAGCTTACTCTTTTCTTTACATCTTTACATACATAGGTATGTATTCTGTCCCAAGAAAAAACCCAGTCCTGGATATCAAACCTGCACCTAACTCACAGCAATACAGTATCAGCACCATCAAGGTATCTGCAATCACAGAAGTGTCTAATTTTCTATATGTCCTAGTAAGTACTCCTGCAATGATTCCCTTTTATCTAATTGCTTTTTTCTGAAAATAATGATTTTCATTTTTTTTGTCTGAAGACAAATCAACTTTCATACTGCTGGGTGTGGAAAATGCTTTTATGTAAGATGCAGAAACTGTAAATTTATCTAAATGTCTGAAATAAAATATATTCAAAATATAATCAGCTTTATGAAAAAGAAGACACAAGCTGTGTCTTCCACACATCTATTATGGGCTGTAACTAACTATCAAAAGCTATTTTTCTCAGGGCCACTATCTTTGCTCTAACAATAAAATGATTGCTTCTCTTTTAAACGAGAGATAGTCCGCTTTCTGTGGCTTTCTGAAAAGATAAATACACTGGACAGATGATCTGTTGTTGAGACTGAATTGTTACCTCAGTCCCCCACTGCAAGAATGTCACATACAGAATTCAGACCAGTGTAATTTTTCTCTTAGAAAAGATCTACTTGAACCTAAATCAAGAAAGATCCAACACGGCCTGCCACAGAACTAAAGTTCAACACTGTAACTCCAGTCACTCTTCTATCATAGCTCATTTCCTTAAAGAAAACCTGACATCATCTCTGCATCTAAATTAATTCTGCTTTTCTTGTCTAAGAATTGCTTTCTTCAATCTTCAGACAAGCTTTAGAGAAGCAAATTCTTTTTCTCCAATCAGTAAAATTCAACAAACCTATCTGAAAATCATCTTTAGAAAAATGGCCAGTTTACCTTGTTCTGAAATATTTAATGCATAGCAATTTTATCATCTCAATTCTTCTTATTATTTTTGTCAAGTAACAGTAAAGTCTACAAATATTTGAAGTGTACAAGTGAGAAGAAGGGTTGAGATTTTTAGAAGAATCTTAAAATGAGCAAAAATAGGATCCTATTAAGAAGAAAACTGGTGGCTAAATATTAGGAAAATAACTCGATAGCAAGTGTTCTTAAGTGTGTGTGAAGCAGTTCTCTAAAAAAAGCCAAACTATTATTTAACATTAAGAATTAGTCCAGCCAAAGCATAGAAAAATCTTGCCTAACTAGAAGATGTACAGAATCATAGAGTGGTTTAGCTTGGAAGGGAATCTGAATATCATCTAGTTGCCCATGAGCTGGGACACTTGCCATGAGACCAAGTTAATCAAAGTCCCATTCCCAGCCTGGCTCCCAGGGATTAGGTTAAAGTGCAGTTTACTTCTCTCACCTGCCTCCATTAGTTGCTATAACATTAATAACAGACATGAAAGATTTTTCTCTTCCAGAACAGAGAGGGCTGAGTGCTTCATTTTTGCAGTAACCACATTAGACACCAAAAGATAAGGTGGGGTTTTTTCCCATTCAGGTAAAGAAACAAGATTGCAATGTTGCTGTGTAAGGAGATACAAGGTGAAAAGTGCATTGCAAGCTGCTGCTTCACCACTTCCTCTGCAGGGCACTCCCAAGCTCAGATTGCTATCCTGTGGCAATGCCTACACTGGAGAGACAACCATTCACTAATGGTATTTCATATTTAAGAGCATAAAAACATCATGTTCTGGTCTAAGCTTACAAGCATTTATTGCCAACATAAATACTTCAGCACACAGATAAAACAGAGAATTAAATAAGCAGAAGTCTGACTTTTTCTTCATCTGATTAGCTATCTGATCACCCCTCTGGCATGTTGCAAACATTTTTGTTACTAAAATCTTTAAAGGCTACTACAAAGATCAACCTAAAAGAAAACCCCTGTGTTATCAAAATATTTGCCTCCTACAAAAGCAGATAATACTCTATAACTGGATTTCTCATTTTGCCTAGGATTTTGGGGGGGGGGGGGGGGGGGAAGAAAAAAAGAAGAAAAATCCTTTCCCCTAACTCTGTGGTAAAACGTTTTCAAAAAATCACATCTAATCTTTGCTAAGAACCCTGCTTCTGACAAAATAAATCTTTCCTTAACAAACATTATCAAGAAACATTTTTCACACAGTGCATGTAATATATGTAAAAGAAATACAGCCACTAGAGATCTATTCTCACCCATTAAATGGATAGTAATTTTATTAATAAGCATGTTTATAACTAAAAGTTATAACTATAACTAGCTATAACTTATCTACATGCTCTATTTCTTTATCAGCAGATAATTCCAAAAGAGGAGGAAAGAAGGTATCACTTTGACCTGTAAGTACTCAATTCATGTTTTCTATATAAAATAATTTGTGAATGATTAAATACTAAATATTTAATAATTTATTAAATAGTTTATTAACTAGAGTTTTTTCTTTTGCACAGATATATGCTAAGCTCATTAATGACTTGAACATCTAGTGACTAACAACATATGACTCCAGTAGATTTTTATGCATTTCTACAAAAAACAACTACCAGGTTTAAGAACATCAAAACACTTCAGGTAAATATAAGCAGCTTACACTCTGAACACTTTGCAATAAAGAGCACAGATATTCATTCCCTTGGTGCACAGCTATATGGTTCTAATTTTCTGTCTTTTTTGGTCCAAAGCTAGTTTTTTTCCAGCAATACTGTTTCATACTTACACAGCATTTTCCCTTTTTCAAAGCACAGCACAATCCCTCATTCTGAAAGCATTTCTAAGCAGTTTCCTGTGTCAGATATCCTGTCCTATTCTCCGAGTGCCATTTTCATAACTCCCCAAGGGCAGTTTGTGAATGCAACTAGGACAGAATGCACTTCCAGGAAATGGAAAATACTGACCTCTATTTCTCCACTGTACTGAGAAGATTGTGGTATTAGTATGCTATCCCCAAGGCATGCATAATGTGGCACAGAATTTGCCAGTATGACATATCTGTCAGTTTATAATGAACAAAATCTAGGCTTTGGTGTTTGAGAATTAAAAAAAAAAAAATGTAAGTGTAAGGCATTCAGCTTTTTTTTCTATCAATTGAAATTATGTATCTCTATTGATTAAGCTTAAATTATGTTAGAGCATAAGTCTTTGTGCTTGTGGTATCATAAAAGCACATGTACATTCATACATTTAATGCTACCATATACCAAACAGAAAGGAAGGGAAAAAAGAAAAAAAAATCCTATTTTTGAGTAATGTTTGAGAAATTGAGTATTTCTGAGTATCTATATAAATTCTGAAAACACTGCTTGATAGCCTAAGTTTCTGCTACAGCCTGTGTGAGTTTGCACTAGAAAGAGAACACAGCTAAAGTTACATACAAGCAGGCATTGCTTTCAGATATAATTTTCTAAAATCTTCCTACCATTGTTCTAATAGTAAAAGCAAAATAATCAACAATAGAAAGGCTAGTATAGCCTATTACCAGCAAGTTTAAACAATTATATCACTGACATGCAGAGTCAGGTGATGGCTTTTAACTCTTTGGAGCTGATCACACACAGTGATAGCAGTGCTAAAGAAATGATGGAGAAGTTCAGGAAAACATTAACAGAGACTCAACAAATAAAGCCCTTTAATCTTACACCATTTCTTGTCTCAAGTGTTAGATTTTGTAATGTGAATAAGTTAACATTAAGTAATTAAATACATCAAACACTGATGGTACTCTATTTAAAGCGTTTGTTAAAACTACAGCTAATAGTTTGAAATCAAGTGGGAAAGAAAATTAATATCCCCTCCAGAAAAAGTTTCAAGACTCCTTCATGAATGACTGCTACAGCTTTCCTGAAATGCCCACATTGCTGTCTAGCCAGAGTAGTTAATTTAATTATCCTTGAATATTTTCAAGGATCACTATCACAATCTTCTTGCATGTCAAGTTGCTTCTGATTTACCAACTTCTACGTCATGTGACTACTACTCCAAGTCAACTTTTTTAGCATTCACTGGTTATGACAATCTCTTATGCCATGTGTCCATTTTTCCTAAGCAGATTTTCCTGTGATGACACCCTTGTAGAAGTGAGTGTCATCAGTGACTTGCCAGATAAAGCCAGACAGTCTTTCCCCCTTCAGATGCTATTTCAAGATGGGATCTCAGCTAGATGAAACATTTTTCTTACCTTTCCATGTTGTCCTGCTCTTTCATAGCAGATAACTGTATCTTCCCACATTTCCAGCTCCTCAAATATTTGTAAGGCAGAGCTGGTGCATCCCAGCTCAAAAAGTAAGTTTGCAAGCTGGCGCTGGAAAGATAAGAAATTCCAGGTTACTGAAAGTAACAAATAATGTCTACAATTTAAAAATACGTTAGAGGCATTTCTGACATCAACAAGAAGCAGTCAGATAACATGCAATTATTCTCCTGAAATTCAGGCTAGAACCTCAAACAATGTATATCGCTCAAAAAGCCCCTACCAACTGAATATAAACGGTTATGCTTTGAACAATTTAACAATATAATACAAAAATAGAAATGGACATGGCAAGAATTAATTGACAGAGATGAACCTCCAGGCCTTAAATGAGGCCCATGTGGCTGGAGAAGAGCTGCAGCAGGATGTTGGCAGTGCTGAGTGGGAAAGAGAGGGCAAAGAAGGGAATGAAAGCCCCTTCTAGCAATGCTTTGTCACAGGAATCTGCACCTGTGGAGAAACAAAGGTGGAGAGAAAGGCTCTGATACAATTCTGTCCAGGAGCTGTGAGAAATCACTGTCCAGAACAGCCACTGCCAAAGGGTATTGGTTTTTACCCAAATCAACATTGGATTTGAGTTTAGGTTCAACTCTAGTTGAGTTTTCCTCACAGTTCAGTCAGCCTCTTTGTTATTTCAAATTCAGCTATTATTTCAGTATCCTAATGAAAATAAATGAGTAATGTCTTCAATTCAAAACCAAACATGGCATGTTTTCATTACTTTGAAAAGTCATCTTTGGTCTTTATTTTTTAAGAGAAGATTAAAATTGCAAATAGGTTTGAACCTTTGAAGAAAGGGTAACTTATGTACTATGTATCACAGATAGACAAATAGGTTTGCATAAATAAATGGGAGCATTCTGTGTACGGACAGCTTCTTATGCCTCACACAGTCAACCTCTGCAGTGGACTTGGAGATCCTGAAGGGACTCCCTGAATTCTCTACATACATCATGAGCCTGTCTTTATTGGTTTGGGTTCAGTATCTGCTGCAAATCCAAGGAGTTACTAGAGGGAAGTAGACTAATAGTAAAAAGAATTAACATCTGGCTACAACTCTTTGATATAAATATGTCACTGAGGAAAAAAAATTGCCATGGTCTAAAACTAAATCTCATTAATGTTTAATTAAATTTGCTCAGTTATATTTGGTAAAATTTATATATGCAATGTGTCTTCATTACTATGACTAGAAGATTGAGTAATGTTTCATTATAAATCCTTATTTTAGCATTTCTATCTTTGGCTTAGAAAACTGGCTTGGATTGAAAATGCCACTCTGACAACTGGAAATGAAAACCATATTTAATAGTTATATTGCAAGTGCTTGTTGAAAGGTTATGTAGAAAAACTTGAGAATGCTTGGAGAAGATATGATTGGTTAAAACAATAGGCACTGAGATTAGAAATCAATAAAACACCATTAAAAGTAAACCAACATGAATACCTTTGGAGGCATGCAATGTTAACAAAGTTCTTGAGTTTGTTAAATAAAGAATCATCAGATATTGTGTAGAGTTCTGTTCTAGAAAATCAAGATGAAAGTCTAGTTATGGGTATAAAAAATCCTGTCAGAACTACTGAAAGAGGGGACTATCTCAAAAGAAAAAGCTTTCTCAGCTCAAGCTCTTCAGTGAACTATTGACTCCCAACCTGGCTGGTTTCACCATGATCAGCTTGCCAAAGTGAACTTGAAAAGACAAGAAAGATGCAAGTAACAGGAGCATAAGTAAATCAGTAATAAAAGGTAAAACGGTGGCAAGTTTATTTTAATAGGAGATATGCCTGCAAGTTTTGAAGCTTGCAAGTTTTAGTCTACTTTGTAGACTTTTGATTGTTTCACACCTGTATGGCCCAACGTGGAGGCACCTGACAGCAGTGGAAAATCTTCATGCGTTCGGACACTGATGTATTTGTATCTTCAAACTGGTCTGCAAGTGCCTGCAAATGCAAAGTATATCCTGATTTAGTATTTACTTAATCAACCTAACTCACATGAATTTAAAGTATTCAGAATTTTAGGCATTTTTGACATAATGAAGAAATTATAATCAGGTATGATCAATAGCAGGAATAAGAATCAAATTTACAATCCCAAGCAAACACTTGCAGAGTCAAACTGCACCAACTATTAAAGTGACTCTGACTAAAGCATTTCAATCCTTAAGCCACTTTTCCCCAAGACAGAATTGATGTGCTTTAGGCATGACATTTCTTATTAACAAGAGAAAGACAAACATGTTATAGTGGACCATGGTTTTAGAAACAGTTCCAATACAGAATAAATTATTGTGACTTGGCATACAATTCAATTCAGGCTATTTTTTTACTTTTGGTGGAGCTTTGGATTGTTGAAATATTTTCTTCTGAAGCCCTTTGAAAGGAATGGTAACTTTCACAGAGAAAAACTGCACCACTAATTTTTCCTCTGAAAATCCACTACAAAGTTATTTAAATCAGAATTCAATAGAAAAAAACCCAAAAACAAAATCCAAACGCAAAAAACCCCAACAATATTAAAGGAGGCTATAGCCAGAAAGGTGGTTAGAAATTTTACAATAAGGGAGAAACTCTCTTCAAATGCCGGTCACCATTAAGTAACAAATTTAAGGACAGCATTTCAGTAAGGGAATATTAAATTATTGTGTTCACATGATTCACCTATCAAAGTCTCTTTAATAACTCAAAGATCTACACATGGTGCTACACAGGTCAGAATTTGCTCAGCTTCCTGAAAATGAATGCAAAGATTCCCAAGCAAAAGGAAAAAATGGACAGGATCACTTCCTTCTCTTTCTAAGTCCAACTGTTGATATCAATAATGCAACTGACAGCTGCATAAAATCAATTCTGTGATTCAAACTGCTAAACATCTTGTAACTGCTGTTGATGTGAATGGGATTTACTAAGTGGCTTCATTCTTTTAATAAGAAAAATCACAGCATGCAGCAATGATTTAGGCTCTAAATTGATGCTTAACCTCCTAATTTTAAATACTAATATTTCATATATTTCATCTTATTTACAATCTTTTTCATAAAATTATCTCCAGAGGCCTGTTCCTACAGATTATCCATAAAACTATGCCAAGCAAATGGCTGAGATATATTTGTAGTAAGGAAAACAGCATGCTAATAAGATTGCATTCCTTTGCACAGTTTCAGGCAATCCAAAAGAATCAGATTAAAATAAAACTTTAAAAGTAATATTATTTTTAGAACTTTTGAATACAAACTATATAATACATTATATTTCTCTGTTTTAGTTCTGCTGAAATGTTCTAATGCAATGCAGAAGCATATTTTTCTTTACTCTGTTGTAACAAAAATTAAACCAAAAAATTCTCCAATTCCTTGGGTACTCATAAAGAGACCAAACAATGTAGTAAAATACAGTTTTAAAATTTAAAAACAATAATTGCTCTAAGCCTTAGAAAAGCAGGAAACTCCTAAATATGTCCTGCAAAATAATTTTTTTGAGGAGGATTGTAAATGAAAGGCAAGAAATGTTTTAAGTGAATCAAAATAGTTTTGTTTTTTTTTTAAACATTTTGTCTCCCCTTTTCTAATTTCCATTGTTCCAAGAGAAAAACTGAAATACAAAGAAAAAAACATTTTTTTCAGAAGAATGTATTTTAATTTAAAATGTGTGGCCATATCTTTTCTACACTTCACAAGTAGAAAAGCCCAATATATGCCACCTGTTAGAGGAGAATATGATTGTTAAAAAGTAGAATTCTCCCCCTTCCCAAATCTGTTCAGAGTTCTAACAAAACCTGAAAATGTAGGTGTAACTTATGAATATTACACATTCCTTAAGAAGATTAAATGGCAATGAATTTAGAAGTCCTAAAAATCTGTGGTTAATGCACTCTTTAATACAATGAAAAAAAAAAAAGCTCTGACAGTTCTGCCTACTACTGAAGTATAGAAAATAAGTTACTCTGACTTTGAATTCTGTATTTCTGAATAATGCTCGAAGAAATAAAATTTGGGTTGTGTAATGTCAAGAAAATGAGAATACTAACCTAACAGATATTAGATCACAGAACAATGACTCAATAAATAACATATTGATATATATAATCAGTGTGTAAAATTCAGAAACTGTATGCATAACGAATAACAGGTGACAGAGATAATTAATATGGAGAATAATACAATTTTTGATTTTTTCTTTTCCTCTGAATTAGGTATTAGGTATTCTAAGCTTTTCTAGTACAATAAATATTTTAGTACCCGGTGGATATGCAATCAGATCTTGAGTTACACTCCTTTGATAATCTTGCTTTAAAAAACCATTAGAACCCCATATTTACATATCAAACAACACACTGATTTCAACAGCTCTTTGTCAACCCAAGAGCTCCTGAAACCAAGACCACCAGGACAAACTGAGACCTATGCAGACTTCTAAAATCCAATGGTGAAACTTAAATTACCAGGGAAGCAAGGCCAGAAACTATTAAGTTTTCATATAACAATGCAGTAAAATTTTGCTTAATGGGAGACATTAATTTCTGGTCTGGTCCAAACTTCATGACAGAGATTACGACAAAACAGTGATTACTTTATTGATTGCCAATTTTATCACTAGAGAAATAAATACTAAATGAGTTCATTGGGTCATATTACACTCAACCATTACTCAAAACAGCATTTTGACAGTTCAGACAGAATTTCATGGCTTGGAAATTAAAATGACTTAAAGGAAATAACGAGCTATCCTTTCAAAAGCTCACAGATTATATATGTGAAATAATGAAATGATTTCTGAATAGTTAAGAACTAAGATGTCAAAACACAAAAAAAGCCTTTAAGCAAGGATGCATTTCAACATCAAGAAGAAACCTCCCACTCATTTATCTAATTTTCAAATGGAATTATGACAAATACTTGAGGAAAATTTATTACAGTGATCACTATTATAAATTGTGATTTATAATTCATGGAAGCTTAGATAGACCATTTCTTATAATGTGCAAAGATGCCAAGCTGAAGACCACTACTTACTGGAGATTTTACATTATTCACATTCTCAGGAGGATAAAAATGTTCTGTGAGAACTCTGCAGAAGTTAAATGCTTGAAAGCACAAAAATACTGCCTCTTTTTTACACCTCATTAAAATACAAGCCTTAGTTTCATTAAAATCTTGTAGCCTTGAAGACTTGGGTTTTTGCTCGTTTTGCAAATTCACTCTCTCAGTCATTTTTCCAATCAAATTATTGCTTGTTAGGATTGACCTCAATTGGCGTGTTTATTTAAACCAACTACAGGACTGTGTATAACACCCCTCCCTAGGAACTAACAACCGGTTTAAAATTTATGAAAACTAACTTTACCATGTGGTATAGCACTGACTGCCTACTCTGTATTGCAAGTGAAAGGTTACAGGGAGTCTGGAACACAAACTGCAAAGATTTCAGGATGCTTCACAGAGAAAAACTACTAACAAGGAAATGCAACTTCAAACAAAATTAACTGAAACATTCAAGTAGAAGACTAGGATGCAAGTTTTCAAACCTAAGTCTGTTTACACTGAAAGCAGTGTTTTACCTACTTTCCTCAATGCTCTGGTAAGAACTTCTTGATAGTATTTAATTACCTCACTGATAGAAAACACAATGTTCACTGACCCAGGTTATTCCCGGGTCCATGAAAGGAAAATGGTCACAGTTTCTAGCAGCTTTACACACAGAAGGAAAAACTCTGATTCCCTTTAACTGAAATGAAAACAA
Organism: Sitta carolinensis; assembly: GCA_032173965.1. Classification (NCBI taxonomy): domain Eukaryota; kingdom Metazoa; phylum Chordata; class Aves; order Passeriformes; family Sittidae; genus Sitta; species Sitta carolinensis. Next base: position 12,418,430 of record JAVUNC010000025.1, on the reverse strand, counting down.
AAATTCTCTATGCATATTCTTTCAAATTAGAGTAATCCCTTTTTAAATAGCAGACTAATCCACAACTAATTCTTTGGGGTATTTTCCCTCCCACCATAGACTCAATGGAGAAATGTCTCTCATCTGTAAAACCAGCAGGTCTTCTGGTACTGGACTCAGCACTGTCCACCCCACAGCAATGTTCTGCTGATTTGGGGGGATTTTTCAGTTAGGATGCTCCTGCTCTCAAGGCTTTAAGCACCAATAGCACTGAGTATGAATAAGGAACATGGATTCTTCTCTGCCATCTCCTTTTTCCTTCTCCCCACTACACAGCTAAAGAAACTCCTTGGCACCAACAATTCCTCACCAAGTACTTAAAAGCATGAAGTTTCTAGGCTGAGAGGACTGTAAGTAGAGGCATTTTCAGGACAGCTTTCTCTGTGGCATCTGCACACAGGGCTGATTTCACTGTCAGCACTTGAACCTGAGAATAATGCAGTATTCTCTCCAAGACAGATTACCACTAGAGAATTTCCTAACATGGCTCAAGTTTGGTGCATTTAAAGTTGTTATTCCCTTTAAAAGCATCAGCAAATAATTTACTATTTTTTAAACAAAGGTTGTGTAAGTTTTGTGGCAAAGGAGGAACTTGCTTGTAGTCTGTAATAAATATTTGACTGTTCTTGCACCAGAAACCTCTGTTTTGGTGAAATCTTTCCTCTCCACCCCATAAGGCATTACAATAAATTATTTTAGAGACTAAGTTACATCAAACATTTGTGTTTTGTAATATATAACAGATACATTCTTTGAGACATGAAGTTCTTCCTCAGAAAAGCAAAGGAAGTGGATAGTCAAACGAAACTCTTTCAAAATTTTTCTATGCAGTATATAATTGTTAGTTTGGGTATAGGCATAAACCTTCATTAACTATGACCCATTTGATCTATCCTGTATTCCAACAGGAACACCCTGCTCATGAAGAATAATCTATCAGAAATGTCCTGTAATTTTTCTATGGCTGGTTGACTTGAGTTTTACCTTCCATATAGCAGATAGTTGCATTTTGCTGATAGTAAATTGAACAATAATGTATATATACAAGGAATATAAAAAAAGTCAAAGTATCTGTAAATAGCAAAAAAAGCCTCACTCAAGCTTTAATACAAAGCATAAGTAAACATACTAGAAATAAATATTCAAAATAAACATTTATATATAGAAAAAAAATTTGGAACTTAAGAATTAGATGGCCATTTTTGAAACAACAAATACTTTTTAAAAAAAAGGAATTTCAGAGGAAAAGTTCTTAAGACCTTGTCACTAATTGGAAGTATGCAAACATTTACAGCTTCCTACCTAGGGCAGAGACTGGATGGTATTCTGTTACAGAAACAGAAATATCCAAGGAAAAAACACAGCACAACACAAAATGCTGTGTCTTGGTGCATCTGGTTTTGGTGCAGTCGCACCAAGCATAATTCTTCCACGTTACGAAGATAATTGGGAAAAGGAAAGAAAATCATGTCTAGCCTTATCTAGATAGCCATAGCCTGAAATCAAAGCAGAATAGAAATTCTGCTGCTTTAATTGCCAAAAGCTCTTTTTCAGTAATAGAAATAGTCGATCTATCATGGGGTTTTTCACGCTCTAAGTGCTCCTTCGCTGTTATCTGTTTTTCAGCTATTTTCATTCATTTGAAAACTTTGAGAACATCTTTACCTATTTGGTGAAGGGGAAAGGAGTATAAAGGGAAAAGACAGTCAAGTTCAGTCTCTTTTGTCCTGAATTCAGCCAGAATTTCTCAGATAACATCTTGAGACACCCATTGTTTCCCCTTCTTACAAGAAAAAAGAAGTTTTCCTAAGAATAGCTGCCCTATACAATGAAACCTTGACTGATACCCAGTAGTTTCTGCTGAAAACTTATTTGGCAGGAAATAAACATTCTTCCAGTAGCTGAGCCTGACCCAGTAACCATACAGTGTATGATGGTAAGTACATTAGAAATATGACACACAGGCAAAGCGTTTAAACTTCAGCTATCCCAAAAGAAAGCAGCCACATGTAAAGAAATCTGTTTTCAATATACGTATTTTCTTGAAAGACATCCAATCCAGTTCTTCACATGTTCCTGGAAAGCTCTCTGTACATCAGGGAAAAACAAACAAACCCCCTATCATTCTCTGTTAGTGATTGATCTACTCACCAAAGAGGAAAAATAAACATCTTCAGTAACAACTGGTTTGAAATCAGTTCAATTTCCAGTGAAAATGAAAACACTCTAAATGCATTAAATGTTCCATGCCTAATTGTACGACACATTCAAATAGAAGTGTATCGAGCTCTCCTGAAGACTCAGTTCTTTATTAAAGGAGGAGGAATTCACAAAACCACAGTTCTTTCCACAACTATACAGCCTACAGTCTACAGCTTGCAGACAACCAACCAAAAAAACCAGACCAAATGAAAAATTTTCAGTCACCTGGACGAAGTTTTATGGTCTGTGCTGGTCACTCACACCAAACTGGTTGATGGACAGAGACAAGACAACAAAGAATCTTCTGCTACTTCGAAGAAAAGCAACTAAAAACCTTGTCCAACAAACCCATGGACTGTAGAAACAAAGGGACAGCCAGGATAATGCGTACATCCTTTACTCTGTTAACAGGCTTCAACTGCTTAACTGAGGACCATCAGCTGCAAGTCCTAATGGTGCCACTCTTGCACAGGAGGCAATTATTTTGCAGATGTGCATGAAGGGGTGGCACATTGCTGCCAAAGGAACAGATGCACTTTGCTTTCAGCTAGTACTGTTTTCCTTGAGATACTCTAAGCTGAGCCAGAGGGAGAGTACTAAAGGACACATTAACTCTTCCAACAGCAGCTGCCACCACCTACTTCCTGCTACCATTTTTTTCCAGAGGAGAGAACAACATGAGCCCAGGAGTCTGCTGGGCCTCTGGCTAGTCATTCAACCCTCAGTCTGCACCCTTAATGGAGAGCCAGAGGGAAGGCAGCAGGTTTCAGACCAGAGAAAAGGGCAAGGGAGAGCTTGGAGCTCCTGAAATAGTAAAGATCGCACTATAATTTGGCTTTTTTGACCTTGTGTCTGAACCTGCAACATTATTTATGACCTCAGCCTGCGTGCATTTCACACAGGAGAAAATAGAAAAAAAGCAGAAGTGTTCTGTGGTAGAATCATTTACTACATGTTTCTATTTCTAGGCAACTTCAATGTTTTCACAGATCTGTATCTGGAAAAATGGGCAGGTATAGCACAGCAATGTGCATAACAGCTACAAACAATATTTATGCCATTTAAAAATCTAGTTCTGGCATGGAAGGCCATATTGCTTACAAAAGCATCTCCACATTTGTCAAAATGCCCAAGTCTTATCACAAAACCACAGTGCTATCATTTACAATATTCAGTGAGAAAGAAAAAAATTTAAAAACTGGGTAACTGCAAATGTAGCTGGAAATCTTGAAAAGAATCATTATCATATCATACTCAGAGGGAGGCTGGACACCAGACTGGGCCCCCCAGGGAAGTGGTGTCAGCACCAAGCCTGGCAGAATTCAAGAAGCATTTGGACAACGCTCTCAGGCACATGGTGTGACTCTTGGGGATGGTCCTGTGCAGGGCCAGGAGTGGGACCTGCTGATCCTTGTGGGTCCCTTCCAACTCAGAATATTCCATGATTCTGTGATTACAAAACTCTCCATACACCAGTGATTATTTGAATCAATAATCCTTAAATCAGTTTGAAAAGTTCAGAATCCAAATATATTCCTCAATTCATAACTATAACTGTAAGAGGAACTAAATGAGTTGAATTAGGCCAGAAAAATCAGTTCTCTGGTTAGAAGCTACATCTAGCACACAACACTGCAGAGTTTATCTCTAGTATATATATATTATTATATATAATAATATATATAACAATTATATATAATATTATATATAAAAATACATTGATTGTTTCCAATCAATTGATTCTTTACATACTAGATTCTCCAAATTTTCTATCTCTAAATGCTGGGGTTGAGCAAAGAAGTTAAGATTGAAGTAGAAGGCTGTGGGCAAACCCACTGTGGTCATGGAGAGACAATGGTTCTCTCCCAGCATCCCCTGCAATCTGTATGTAAATATTACTGGAAAGTTCTCTTGCCCCTGTTCTGTTATTGGTTAAAAACCCCTGCAATATATTGCATATTCCTAACCCCTCATTCCTATTGGACTGTCACCCTCAGACTCCATCCCCTATCCTGCCTTACATAAATTGTGTTCACCCTGGCCCTTGTGGTGCATGCCCTGGTAGTGTGAATGCCTTTGCCAGTTTGTTGTTCTCACATGAATAAAACTCTGATTTTCGGGTCACCAGGCTGTGCCCACCCCTCCTTTTCAGCGCCACCGTCGGATTTCTTCGCCGCTCTCCTGTCCGTGGCTCTGCCCATCCGGGCTAGAGCCCATGTAGCCCCATCCAAACACTCAGGAAGCACAGCAGTCACCGAATTAAAGAGACTTTTTTATCAACCCAACCCTCCTTGTAACTTACTGGAAAGTGAAGCCCTCGGCATGATGGAAATTCTTTCAGTAGAAACATCAACCAGAAAAAGCAGTGCTCACTCTCCACTACTCCATCACAGTTACAAACTAATTTAAATACATCAACATTTTCATTTCACTTGAAACTAGTTCTTATTTTTGTAAATGGTACAATCATTTAATCTAAACCCAGAAAAATAACATTTTCCCTTGTTAATTGCACAATAGTCCATTCTTTTCTATTTTATCTTTTCCTCAAGCATTATTCTCCATTCCTATTTCTGTACTTATCTCACAGGGATTTGTCACCAGTTTAATGGCCTTTTTTACAAATCTCTTCATCCCACTTTCTGTGAATTAATATTCTCTAGGTCAAAGACTACAAATCTCTACAGCTTGTATGTCAAAGTTTTGCTGCAGAAATCTGATCTGCTGAAATCTTACTCTTAATAGTGTACAAGAAACAAATTTTCCAAAGAATTTTCCTTGATAATCCTTGGTGTTGACCTGCATAATAAAAGCAAAATACTTCCAATATACTACACTTAAAACTGTAGCCCTATTTGGCTCTACAAACACTTTCTTGTTCCTAAACACTTGAGAGTAATTCTTTTCAGTCTTTATCAGATTTCCCACTGAAAATCTCCTTTGGCAATAAATGCACGGGCTATCCTTAAAATCACAGCCTGTATACTGACCTGAGGAAGTAAAATATTTTTTTTTGTATCAGGAGGAAAGAAAAGCCCTACTGACAGACCATTCAGTCTTTCTTTACTGAGTAAATATATATGGGCACTAGTCATTGGGACTTACTAAGTTTGACTTTTACCTATTCCGACCTTTGCAAATCCTAGAGAACCAGCATTTCCATAGTCACTCACTGTTAGTCCTTTGAAAACTAAAGGCAGTGTTCAGTCTCATTTCCTGCAATGGGTAAAGCAGCACTAAAATACCTTCTAATGAAAGACTTTTTCAGAACAATGCTGGATCACTTTCAAAATATTACAAGACACACAGACAAGCACTTCTGTCAATAACATTTGTCTCATTGTCATCGTGTTGTTTCCCATCAATTGTTTTTGTACATCTTCATTTGGTTAAAGAAGAAGGCACTATGTACTACACACATGACTGAATTAAAGACTCAGTTCATTCCCTGTTTTTCAGTACAGTTCACCATGGTCCTGGAACTTCTGGAACTACAATAACCAATACACTTAGTGCCTTTTCATTGTATTGAAAAACTCATGCACTTGTCAGGCTTTGAACAGAGAAAACAGAGGACAAAGAGAACTGATTGAATTTAACTTCTTTCCTGTAATTAGGTAATTACCATTACTGAATTGTAACTGCAAAACTATCATAATGAGGGCATTTTATACCTTTGCTGCATATATTTTTATTGTTTTGGAAAATTATTAAAAATTGAAAAGAAATGCAAACTTCTCTCTGTCTTAATTTGGTTTTAAAAAGCCATTTCATGCAATAGCTTCCATAATTTTAACAGAAATCAAACAAAATAAGCACACAGATTTGTGTCATTGGAAGTGCCACAGAGAACTGTTATAAATTTATGCATTTTGAATTAATAAACTTCAATACTATTTTGGTCAGCAAATAATTTTGCTGGGTCTTTGTTTCATTTATCTGGATTTTGTTGGTTTGGTTTTTTTGGTTTTAATTTGCATCTTCTCTTCCTTTAAAAGATGAATTATCATCAGCAATGAGAATCAGACTGTCCTTCAATGACACATAGCCTTATTTCTATATTATTTTTTTTTTAATCCAGAAGGATTTAATGTAAACATGTTTAAGACAACTATCTTTAGCACAGAATTCCTGTTTGGATTTTTTAAATTTAAATGTTGGAGTATGATAAATAACATTTCTCATGTCCTAAATTAAGAAGTTAACTTGTCCCTTTTTTAAGACCTTTTTTAGATGGAAATGGAAGTGTGATTAACAAAAAAAGCAAATGTATCTTATGGTCCAAATTAAACAAAATTACAGGCCTTGTAACGAAAGACAACTCTCAAAATGAATATTGCATTTAAAATGCTCTCTTTTCTTACAGATATCTTGGAAATTAAAAGGCTCTGATTGCACATAAAAATTAATATATATTAGGGTTTTAGTCCTAATTTCTAGGGCTAACACAAAAAACATGCCTTTTTGTCCTATCAGCTCCCAAGGAGTTTCTCAATTCTGAATTAATGAGGCTTGAATTAACTTTCAAGCTATGAAAGAAAACACACCTTGGACTTGCCTGGCAGCTGCTGAAGGCTGATTTGTCCTTTCAACACTCAATTCCAGATACTTCATTAGTGATTTTTACCAGATCCTACACACTACCTTCCTTTAACCTCAGCATCAAAACATGCCTTGCTGGTATATTAGCGGAGATTACTAATTATAAGTGTAATTTAAAACATTTAGTGATGAAATAGATAAACATTAACTGAAAGATCAGTTTTTCTTACCCTAGTTATAACCATGTTATCACTTTGACTTTAAATTTTGTTGTTCTACAGGTAGTGCCTGTATCACCACTACAGATACTGAATTTATAACCATTTTAACTTTTTAAGCATTCGCTATTTAACAATTCAGCTAAACAGCCAATTTTAAACAATTATTCTACACTTCTTCGTCTATTAGAAAAAAATCATATATCATTCTTGCTAATCTTCTTTCCAAAAGTGAGCATTTAGAAAAATTTAACTTTAATAGACCTTTTATCTCAGAGGTTTTTCAGTCTAATTCTTTGGTATACCCGTTAAAGCTGTTTAATTTCTCTATTTTATATGGTGGAAGACTGGAAAGCTACTGCCTATACAACACTTCCTGATCATTTTTTCTTTATGATATTCTGGTAATTCACTCTTTCTCACCCATTAATACCTTGTCTCCAGGCAAACAAATTCATTCTTCACTTTAACTTGTTCCTTATGTATCCCCTACATGCTTAAGCAATCTCAACATCTGAAGTTACTCACATCACAATTACTTTGAATTTAATAATTACCAAGGAAATATTTACCTCTTGAAAATAATGTACCCTTATCACCCATACAATCACTTTAATAGCAGGAAAGAGAGAAGGCCAAAAATTTGTAAGGCATCTACACAGAAGAACTTCAGGCACTGGCTGACCAATAGTATTTAGCTTTTGCCTAACTCAAGGTGAACTTCTAAGATGCAAGATGAAGTTTTAAGGAAGTATGCTGGGGCAGGAGTTGATTAGCACACTGGAACTGTGCATATTGGTATTTTTTCTAAAGCAAGTCACATAGCAGATTCTTAATGTTCATGTTTTGGCTCTTATATCAGGTCCTGCCAATGTGTGTTTCACTCTGAAAACAATACTAGCCAACTGAAAAACGATATTCACTTCGGTTGTTCAGTCATTTCACTAAAAAAAGCTTCAACTTCTTTATAATAGGGCTCTTGCAGTGGGTGGGGAAGAAAAGCACATAAGAGGAAATGAGTCGGACAATCCCAAATGAAATACAAAGCATTTTGATATCAAAATTAGCACAAAAGAGGTCAAGGTCATGGGTAGAAGATAACTGGATTCATGACCATCTGACGTAAGATTTCCTTTTTGTTTGAAACCCAGAGCAAGCAGCACACCAGGCCATTTAGAACATCCTGATGCAACTGCCCTTCGGAGTTTTGCTGCAGTCAAACACTACCACCTAAAGAAGTGTGACAAAACACATGAGGTCTTCGACAGCACAGCAGCATTACTGACTTGAAAAATTATGAGCTTACTGTTATTTCTGGATAAATATTGAACCCAAAGTCACTGAGTGCCAGTGCTTAGGATAGGGGTTTCAATGTTAAAATGTGTTAATGACATAAGCCTACATTTCCATTCACAAAATCTTCAGAAAAGTACTAGGTGTATTTTATCTTCTTTATGCCATTTACATTTATTTTTGATATATGTTACTTACATGAAATATGATTTTATAGTCATTGCATTATCCTTATCAAGCAAGTATACCTTCCTGAATGTTTTTGTTCTCAAGGGAGAAGCTGTTCCACCTGTCAACTATGTTACTTTTACAATTTCTCAAAAGACGTAAGCACAATTTCCTCAAAAGTCTGTAGAAGTTTACAAGTTTACTTGATGAAGGATGGATTTAAAACCAGACCACCTGTTGTACTGCCACTGGTGAACAGCAGGTATAAAACACTGCACAAGGGGTGCAAAACCCACAGAGGAACTGCATATGATTCAAAGTAGTATGCCTGTGCTAAGTTCCAAGCTGTTGTGGTTACACTGCCTTTATAGTTCCCAAATCAGTTTGATCTGGGGGAAGACACAACAGCAGTCAGTGCTGAAAAACATATCCAAAGACCTCTCACATCAGCTCTGCTTTTTGTTTTTCACTAAAGGGGAAGTAAGGACAATTTTGGAGAAAGAAAAGAACAACTATCACTGTCAAATTCAAGTTGAATTAAAATACAGGAGAAGCAGATAACTGCCTTGAGATAAGGCAGAGTCTGGTTTGTAGTACCTGGCATATGTGCTAGACATGTCTACCAGCACAGGGCTATTTCAAAATATGATTTGTTAGCTCACCTTGAGATACCTATCTCCACATCTGTAATGGCACATGACAGAAAACTGTAAAGATCCACCTATTCAAATTTAGCAACAGCTGTACATCTTCATCTATGCGATTTAGCAATAGAGAGGAATAATGTCTCCCCCATGCCATCTGGTCTGTGGAACTAATTATTTTAATTGTTTAGTTTGTTGAAGGGAAGCTGATAATGTTTATGCTTTCCAGAGCAAAGCTTCAGCAGAACGATTCGAATGTTATGTCCTAGTACCCATATTTATCTTTGCAACTTTCTGTCATCACTTCATCTACAAAAGAAGTGTAGTATTACTGTTCAATATGCCTTAAAGATTCTACTATCATCACCTTTTAAAATGCCACAACACTGAGTGAAGAGAGTCTAAAGGGAGAAAAGCCTTCTGAACTAAGGCTCAATGGGAAACATTTGGAAAAAAAATGGAGGCTTCATATTTTTGGCTGCTTTTAAAAAGTGCATTGACACTGGAAGTGGAACAGCTCAGGTGTTGATCATAATTGTCATGAATAGTTGAGAAAATATAAAGAAACTTCAGTGCAGAAAGAATGGTTTCGTTCTTTCCCCCATACCAGCTAATAGCACTGATCCAAAGTGGCAAAACCGAGAGCAGCAGAAAACTTCTAGACAGAAATCATTACCTGGAAAATTAAACTATTCAATATTCTTTTTTTGCTAGTGGTACAAAAAACCACTTCAATTATTCCTGAACAACTCTTGGCAGACTGGATCTCTGATTCCCCTTCTCCCTGTCCCTTCCAACCCATAATCACATAGTAGAAGAAAAACAGAAGGAGTCAAGCACCATCACATTAATTATTTTGAAGTGTGCTAATGAGTTTGGTGTATCCCCAGCCTCAGTTGTGTCATGTAACATCTTCTGTCAAATATGTCATCTGTTTAAATAAAATGAAATCCTTTCTGGAAATGTGTGCCTTGAGACTGAAATCATAACTATCACCAAGAGGTCACTCTCTTTTGAGACTGCTTTCTGAGGAAATATAAGGTTTATTTCTAGTGTTCTGGAGACCTTGTGATCTTGTATAGAATTCAGTAAGGAATGGTTTTATAAGACACCTGGCTTTCCTCATCTTTTTAAACACTTTTTGGAACATGTGTTCTAATAATAAATACAATTCATAATAGTTAAGAACTATTGGGATATCACTGCAGGATCTCCACAGGATAGAAGAGGGCTGTCATCCACTTATTACCCTCCTGAAGGAGGTGATTTATATCTCCCTCACTTCTCCAGTGCATCTCAGATCCCAGTAACTTTCCACTAAAACTTTCAACTGCATGTGAAATGAATAGATTAAAATTAATTTTTCTACTCCTTCCTCCCCTTCCCCATTCCACCCATAATTAAAAGCAACTAATAAAATCTTATTTAATGTACCCCTAGAGTTCAGGAGGGGGTTAAAGAACAGGAACAGGAACTCCTAGTACAGGGATGTAATAGTTTTGCTGAACAGACAGGTGCTGTCATTCCCCCATTATGCCACATGTCTCTCTCTATTACTCCAACTGTGGTTTGAGAGGCCTGATCAGAAAGATATATGACTTGAGAAGCAAAAGAACAGGGAAAAATCTGTTTGCCTCAAACCACTCTACATGAGCCTTTTGGGAGGAAGACTGCCCCCCTGTCCCTTTTGAACTCTTCCCTCAAATGTTGAATTTATCCAATGTAGAAGCACCACCAAATAAAGAAAAGCAGAGCAAGCAATTTGGCTAAGAACTGACCATTTAGTTTTGAAAATAAAAAGGATGTATTTCAATTATAAATGACATAACTTTCTTGCATAACCACTTAAAACCCATCAATGTGAAACTAACAGAACAGCAAAGTTATGTTCAAGCTCATAAAGCTCAAGACACCAGTTCTGTTAGATCTCTATCAGGCTTCTGTTAGATCTCTATCAGCCTTTCCTTTTTACAGATGTACATTTTTTTTTTCAGATTTGAAAGAACTGAACACTAATTAGCATGTTTCTTTAGTAAGAACAATTTAAACAAAAAAAAAAAATTCCCTTTTTTATACACACAGAAAAACATCAGTTGCTGGAGAAAATGACCCTCTGAAGTATTATTTAAGTGCAAATTAAAGGGCAGTTGACAGAATTCCCAACCACGTACATCTGTGTATGACTAAGGATATAAAACAAGATCTCATGTGACCTTTCAATCTTAGCCATAATGATTAGCCTATAATATTGCTAGTCTGCTCCCAGCTCTCCTGAAGTCTTATTAAAACACCCTTTTCACGACACATTTGTGTGCCCCAACAGGCAAATTCCTCGACTGCCAAGAAAAGCAAGCAGGAGGGAACGGTATGAAATACTGCGCACATTGTCCGACGTGCTGGGAAAGCCAAGGCATCAGCTTGCAGGCATGCTGTCACCAGGTGTAACGAGCAGCCAAAACACAGGCAGAAAAGGGGCCCTAACAAGCTGAGAAAAGCTGCAAATGTAGAGGTAGCCAGCGCAGCCACCCAGGTTAGGGCAGCATACACCTGGGATATCCCAGGTAGGATCAGCCTGAGCTGGCTGCTGGAGGAGCAGGCAAAGAGCCTGCTGGCATAATACAGCAGCAAACGATGGTCTTGTTTCTACTCCAGCCTTTGTACACAGGATGGCATTTTAATTCACCTTGCTTCATTGTTAAAAATACTTTCGAATCCACTGAAATGGAAGAGTAAGCCTACTTCGTACAGCAAGAAACTACAGTGGGATGATACTCTGCATGTTTTGGATTGGTTTGGTTGTGGGTGGGGGATTTACATCATCCCTCACTTGTCTAATTTTTTCATAGTTCCTAAACCACTCAAAATTCCTTTTTCTCTCCCATCCTGTTACTTGAGCTCTGACTGCACTTTCAGTAGTAATTTGTGTCTAAACAGCTTAGTCCAACTTACCTTCCACTATTAATAGTTTCTGACTTTCTTACAATACAAGGTATTATAGGTGAAATGCCCCAACTGATAGAGCAATAACAGGTTTCTGGTTTTTATCAAAATCCTACCCCTGTTTTCTCCCTCCCACTTATCTTTCCACCCTAGTACTTCTCACCCTCCTGTACCTCTACCCAAATGGAGGAAAAACAATCACACAACCTCAAAAAAATGATACTGCATCCAGAGACACATTTTAATTGGCAGTACCTTGATCCTCATCTCTCTGTATGTTACACCAGTCGTGACTAAATATTCTAGTGGAATGTAAAATAACTGATTTAGCTTTCAAATGTTGTTTCCTTTTCTTAGAAAAAAGTACCAGCTTTAGAAATATATTTAATATTTGGAATCTAGCAGTTAATTTTAACCAATATGCCCTCATTTCAAAAAGAGCTGCAAATATTTTCAAGTAATTAAAATAATCTAAACAGACATAGCCATTGCTACAAAATAGGCAGTTGAAAAATGCCTTCTTTGACAAACCAACAGTGTAGCCACGTTTGCTTTAGAGCCAAAAAGCAGCATATGCCTACTCAGCAATATTCATTTAAAAAGATGTTTATCAGCACAGGAGAAGGTGAGGGTGTAAATGGCGAAAGAAAAATTAGAGTAGAGTAAGACAGGAGAGTCAGAGTATTACTAAGTAAGGCCTATAAAGGCTCATGCACTTTTCAGACTATCTTAAAGGAATGTAGAAGATTTAGTTTACCATGTCTTATTCAAGCTGTTTCACAAGAATTTTTATAATTCCTTTAAAAGATTGATATTGCATACAATCATATTTATACCTCCTCCCTTAATCTACCATAACTAATCTTTCTACAGCACTCTGAACTAGTACACAAAGAAACTGTAAAACAAGAACCCATTAAATCCATTTATATGAAAATTCTTTGGGTTTAAAATCTATTTTCTACTGATAAACAGCTGCAGAATTCACTCGTTCTTTGGCATCTTAATGAAAATTATATATCAGCATATTCACGAAGAGGATACAACAAAAATTACTTGTGCTATGTAAGAAAATAACATCATTCATGGTATCTTTTCTGATTCCTTCTTAGCACTGTTAAAGACACTGGAAAACACTAAAAAAATTCTGATCTGATGGAACTCAGGAATGAAAACCTTAAATGGAAAGTTATTCAAGTTATTTGATTAATTTAGCACATATAAATCATTAAGCAACTTTTAACTGTTTTTGGAAACTGAGCTTGTTACCATCAGATCAACACAAATATGTAATTATATCCAAATGACTAGAAAGCTTAATGAAAGAAAACATAAATGCTCTAAGATCAAAGGGAATACTTAAACCCACAGATTCTGTGTCTACTGTGGGGTCATCTCCCAAAATGTCACAGCCCATGCTAATCAAATCTCTTGCATTACTGCAGTTGCAGCACAAGAAGTCAGATAAATGGACTTGCTAAGAGAGCCCCTTCATGAAGACTTCTGTCATGAGACTGTCAAACTGTCTAATATAACAACTTCCAGTACTCAGGTTTAATCAAGCTAGACAGAAATGCTGGAGGCATTCCAACTGTTTTATGGCTTAGGGCATCAAGGAGCCTGAGATCACTTCCCAAGTGCCTTGAGATTCTACATCTCCCAGATTTGGAATCCTGGCTTCTCTGACAGTCTCCTAATGACCACAGGAAATTCCACTACAGCAACTCCATGTCTTCATCAGCATAAGAAAAATGCAGCAGCACATCCAAAATGCCCTCCTTCAAAGACTCATACATCATAATGATTTTAAATGAAACATCAGCTTTTTAGGATTTAAATACATAGCACCATAATGATAATTTTTTACATTCCTGGCTGGTTTAGCCAGCAGGAGTGTTGTATGATGGACATACACAAATGCCTGTGTGTGTGTGACAAGACTTAGCTGTACAAAGATGACAAAGGGCTAACAAAACTGTAATATGAAGGTAAAAAAGAATTTAAAAGAATCTTGATAAAGCCTATAAACCTTGCTTTTGAAAAATTTATTTTTAAAAGAAATCTTACTAGATACATTTCACGATTTTAATATTTCTTTTTTGTATTTGAAAAAACAATCTTCTCTTTGTTTGGACTGAGATTATTTAAATAATCACTGCCTCCAACTTGCAATAAAAATACTCATCACCAACTATCACATCAAAATGGTAAATTACAATTGCTGCTTTATTCACAAATGTGTCTTCTTGTTCTCACAATACCAATGACTATTTACAAGTTTCAGTTTTTATAGAGAAGATTTACTTGAGAAAAAAAAATATTGAAAAATTTGATAGCAGTAGCAGCTTGACATTCAGAAGCATCTACATATACTTCTCAGATTGTAAGTCAGAAACTACAGGTACAAAAATAGATTTTGATTTCCATCTTCCAAAACTTGTCCTGTCTTTCAAGCTGATGATCCATTACTTGTATGTATAAGCTTATCTCAGGACTAGCAGACACAGAAGGATGTGCAGTTTCTGCATCTAATTTAGAGACATAATTAGAAAATTACCGTGTACAGTTTGCAGGGAGGAACTGCAGAACCTCCTAATTCTGCCTGTTTGTATTTGATTTATACAGCTATAGATATCTGCACATATATATAAATCTCTCTAGGTACACACACAGAGATTACAGTAAGGCAGCTGGGAAGCCTCACCTGAGTCTGCTTCATTGCCCGCTCCATTCTGCGAGTGCTTCCTTTCTCCAGTTTGGTCCGAAGCAGTAAGGCTGAGGTCTGAATGGCCCAGAACTTGGGCTGGGACAGCAAGCACTGCAGAGAAAAAGGACATTCTCTCATGACTTCACTTTTAAAGATAACAAAGACGGTCAAGTTTTTAACAGTGATCTCAAGCATAAATGCTGTTTCCTATTCTGAAAGGAAAATATGTGGCTGGAGGACTTATTTGATGAAGTGAGGGCTGTACAAATTACCTTAATCTATTTTCAACATAAAAAGTGGCCTTCAAAACCATTTTCTCCTTCTCACCCATACAGTGCATAGACCAAACTGCACAAATTAAAATGGCTACTCAGAATCAAAGGAAAACAAAGAATTTGATCCTGAGCTGACTGGCTGAGCCTTCTCCACACCTGCACACTGGGTGGTTGTAGACAGCTGCAGGGATCCTGCTTCACAAGACTGAAAAATGCAGCTTTTTATTGGCCTCTTCTCATATGCAAGGTGCCCTGATGCCCATGTTAACAGCACTTCCACATGAAAAACGTTAAATTTGCTAATAATCTGAAGAATATTAATTAATCGAGAACCTGCCATGACTTGAGAATAACAGGAAGAATTTTTTACTTCAGTAGATGTATAGGGAATATGGAATCATCTGTGTAAGCTGCTTTCCTAAAATAATTTTATCACTTGGAACACTCTGCACTGATGCCAGGAACTTAGTGCCAGTCTCCAACCACTGATTTTCAGGAAAGTCCAATAGAAGATATCCAGCCAGTACAATTTTGGTATCTCTTAATAATTTACAGACTACTTGGATTCTTTCCAGTATGGTTTTAGACAGAATATACCATTTCTGAAAAGTGAGACAGCAGGAAAGCTTCCTTGCTAATTTTATTGACACTGCAAATTCGATCCAACTTCTCTGAGAAAAGCTATTTGTCTATAGAAATTTGTAGACTGGAGAAAAAGCCCCAGTGGTTTTATTCTTTCCTCTCCAAGATCTCCCAAAGTATTAAAAAGCATAATTTGCTCATGGTTTGTGTTTAATGCCTGACAAATTTCTGTCATGTTGTAATCTGTTTTTGTTTTCCCTAGTGATTTCAAAGGAAAGGAAGCAGAAAGAAACAATCTTAAAAAAAAAAATCCTCCAAACAAAACTAGAATAGGAAGAGAGGCAACAGCAAATGAAAGCGTAATGAAGGCAGTGTGAAGGCACACACAGCCAGACACTTCAACTAATGCCACCCCTGGTGATGAAGAATCTCTGCACCCACTCCTTCCTAACTTCTACTCAGTATTAGACTGAGAGGCACCCAAAGGATTCTATACTGTCCTCTACGTTCTGAGAGCTGGAATTAATTAAAGGAACCAATCACAATGTTCTCTATCCTGTAGACTTTCAAGTGCCCTTTTACAAACTATAATCACTAATGATTACTAATGGTAATTAATTAATGATTAATGGTTACTGATGTACATCCTAGTTCTGAGAGCTCATCTCTCTCCTATTTCATCAAACTTCAGCCAAATACCTATTCAGCTCAAATACCTATTTTAGTTTAGTCTTAAGGCAAACACAAGCAAGGTATTGCTAGCACACGACACTGGTGTCTGAGTTTATTTTTTAGCACATACCATACCAGGTAGCTGCTAAATCAAACACCTTAAGGACTTGCTAGGCTAAACACTTGAACGACGTTTCCTTTACCTTAAAAGCTTATTTTGTGGGAAAGGTCACCCTTTTCCCCACTTTCTCCACTGTTAGTATTCTGTCATACTATTTATTTTTTTTACTTCAAGGGATTTTTTTTCTGTGCTACCTAGTGGTAGATAGTGGTATTAATTTTGCAAAAGAACAATGACAACTAAACATCTTGGCTAATAATGCTCCTAAAGATATTTTCAGGTCTGATTCCTGCCCTTGTCCAGCAGCAGAGTCCTTGTTCTCTCACTGGATCACCATAGCAAGTGGCCCACGGAGGGCAGAGCACAGAGTTTCTGTGTCCACAGCACCCAGCTCTGCAGGAGAACCAGCAGCCCAGGAAAGCCTCTCCTCTCTCTGGGTGCACCTCCCACCTAAGCTGGGATTTAAGCAGGCATGCTGCATGGGCTGTGTATAAAGTCAAATAGGGAGGGAGAAAATTTGAAGAAAAACAGGGTGGAAGACAAGCAGAGATAATTATGATTCATTCCTCTGCAGGAGCAATGACAAATCGTATTTTGAATAACAATCCTGCTTTTTAAAGGTATTTGTGAAATAAAATTAAACGTATATCTGCTGTAAAATTACAGAAGAAAAATTTAAATTTCCCAACAGCTTTATTGATACAAAAAAAACCATTGCAATTGCAGGAGACAACGAGAAGCAGACCTAAATTTTCATTTAAGAAGCACTTGTAATTTATACTTGTACAGAGCTCAGTCCTGTGCCAGGATGCTCACCTTTTCATTGCCTCATTATAATGTTTAAAGTGCATAAACCCCCCAAAATAATACATGCATAAAGGGCACAAATGCTTATACTTAAAGGCTGTAAAGATATTTTCAGAACATCTAACCATAACTATTAGGCTAGCTTTAATCTTATACCCAAAATGTCCAAATATTCCAGATAATAAATACTTTCTCCTAGATCCAAAGCTTTATATTTTCACCTGAAGCTAAATCTAGACGCTGTTAATAGGACTATAGGTTAAAACAAAACATCTGGGGAAAAAAACTTAACTTAATCAAGCCATGCAAGATTTGTCAACATACTCGAAAGTTCATTATACTGCACCAAGGGCAGCTAAGAAAATTAACAAAAATTCTGAAGCAAAACCACTATTGAGAATCTTCACAAGTCATCTTTGTTCTTACTTTAGGGAAAGAACAATAAAATAAAGAAAGAGAAACACAGGAATATTAGACAGGGTGAGAAGAAATGAAAGGAAATAAGGTTATGCAACATTTTCTGCACAGAACAGGATATTTTCACATGGGAAAACTAATTTCTCCAATTCTATCACACATTTTTTTCCTACAATCAGTATCATCAGAGGTTCAGAGGGATGCAAAAATAATAAAAGTTTTGAGAAAAGTCATTAAAATATTAATTCCTTTACTAACTTAGCTCAAACACAGATGATCTGCAGTAGTACTGGCAGCATATGGTTGAAATGGGATTTGTAACTTTAAACAATAATTCTGTTAGAACCCTGTAAGTTAAAATAAAGTACATTTGTGACTAAGTGGTTTCCAATACCAGCGCACTTTTTATATTTTAGTGAAAAGCACAAGTATCAAGAGGGCAAGAAAAATACTAAATTTCTAGTTACAATTAAGCAGAACCCTGGCTTGGCAACAGAACAAACCAGTCAGTGTGACCACTTTTAGCTTTTCTGCTTAGTGTAGGAACATGTAAAAATCTCCTGCTGGCTCAAACAGATCAAGTATGTTCAAATCAAGTATACAAACCTATTGTGCTGTACATGCCCACCCCAAAGATTGTAAAATAAATAGGAATCAAAAGAAGGTTTGGTTATCTGATTATTGTATTATTGAATATTATATGATTATATTATTATTATTGATCACTAGCAAATGGATGATGCTGAGGTTTCACAGAGCTCAAATTCCACCTAGTATGTTTGATTCTTATCACAACACTCAACAGTTCACCAATCCTTCAGTGACCACAAATTAAGAGGAAACTACAATAACTACGCACATACACAAACCCTCAAATCAATAAACAACTAAAATTCATTACTGTTTTCTAACTAGGCATATTTAACTGGACAAGAAGTAGTATTTGATATTTACTGTATGTGTCAAAGAAGTGCTTTTAAGCACAGAAAATCTGTTGTGCTGGTGAATATAAATATTTTAATTTAATTTAAGCAAAAAAATCGCTTAGCAACCAACTAAAGAAGTTATTTTATCTCCTTGTATTTATATTTAAAGTTTCTATTTTGCAATTATCACAGTATATACATA
The DNA here is from genome assembly GCA_032173965.1 of Sitta carolinensis. Classification (NCBI taxonomy): domain Eukaryota; kingdom Metazoa; phylum Chordata; class Aves; order Passeriformes; family Sittidae; genus Sitta; species Sitta carolinensis. The sequence continues at coordinate 12,399,675 of JAVUNC010000025.1, read as the reverse complement.
TGCTCTTTATAGGTGGAAATGAGATTTCCAATAAAGCTAAAAATGCATTCAGAATTGCAGAATATTGAGTAACAATTACAATAAAAAGTTTTGTCTTTGATTCGTCATTATCCTTAGTTCAATGCTACCCCCAAGACTCTTCCTCTTTATTTTCCATTGCTATTATACACAAATCCTCTCTGTTACATGTAATGATATATGATTACTGTATGTAAAGCTCTATATGTATTTTTATGTAACTGCATTGAAATGGACCCTTAAACTAAACTGTGCATCTGTAAACACCTGTCTGATTCATCCCAGCCTTTATGCTATCAGTTCAGAGAGGTTATTTCTTTTCATACTAACAGGGGAGCTCCTCCAGTATCTTCATAAATCACTGTTTTATTGAAATTGAATAATCTGACGTTCAGACAGAAACAACTCCATTCTTCTATAAATATATGTATATGGAATACTTCTCATTTCTCTGAGGGTATCACCCTAACACATGACAACTTCACTTTAGTTCAAAATTCAAACAAAACCTGACAGCCAATAAAGATTTCCTCTCGGACAGTAAATTGGAACAGGTAACAACAAAACACAACACATCAAATTCCAACTTATTGACTTTACTGCTTCTCCAGGAGAACTTCTACTCAGGGAATCTACAGTACAACCCCTGATTTATAAAAAACATCATGCATATGTGATAGTTCTAAACAAACAACAGTGGTTAACTTGGGAACAAACAAATAGGATGATGAAGTAAATTACTTCAAACCATCCACTCTTTTCAGCTTCTGTCATCCATAATCATTGGCACTGCAGACAACATTCCCAAATACTATTTTTGGAATCTGCACCACTACACAGGATGGCAATTTGAGCACTTAGAAATTCCTCCCCTAAGTATGAACAAGAAATATTTGATTGCATGTGTCAGTAGTTAGATATGACATACTACTGTGAAAAAAACCCAAACAAATTAGGGGCATCTGTTAATTTATTTGACAGCAAATCTTCAGATAAATAATTTCTAGAAACATTAGGATTGCTTTAAGCATGAGCAATCAGGCTGTTTATTCTCCAGTCACATTTCATTAGCTATGAACACCTTCATATTTTCTAAGGCCCAACAAGAAAAAAATTACATTGGGATTTCACTCCAAATGACTCTTGTTTCAAATTGAAAAATTCTAACCCTATTTGGCATAATTATGTCCTTGGAGAGCAACACAAACAAGATGCAGGAGACAAACAAGGACAATAATATTTCTATACCTAGAGAATGCAAGGCTTCCATAAATATTATGACAGTAGATCTGTTTAGTGGCTAGCAGGAAGGAAGAGAAGAAAAGACAGTCCAATTTATGCAGAAAATCGTTCCTAGCATGGACTAGCCAACAGACTTTATAGATTGGATTTTGGTTGCTTTTTTTTCTATTAAAAAAAAAATCTAAACAGAAGGAAGGAAGAAGCACCAGTGTGCATTGTAGTTTGCCACATCTTTCTTCCTCGAGGTCAAAAGAACTGCTCAGTTATCAAACAAACATCAAAGGCCCTGTTGGTATGTTTAACAAGTATCAAAACCTGTGCTGTGTATGCCTTGACACATCTCTTTAATTTCACACTTGCACTAAACACAGAAATATGTCCTACACTTCCAGTCATTCTAACAGAGTTTTGGAAAAGAAAAAAACTAAAATAATCCTGCAAATTAGAAGTGTATGTACATCAACATGTGAACAACTGTCCTCAAAATTTCTGTCTTTTTCTGTGAAATGGACTGCAATTTTAGGTAGTAACCAAAAGCATCTTTTACCATAAGGCTTTGACAACTAGAACTTAAAAACCAACAATATGCAAAGTCTTTGGAGTTACAGATGACTAACTGATTTAACAGTCTTAGGGCAAAACTAGCAAGACAAGGATAATTTACATTTTTTTTCTTTGCAAACATTGCAACTTGCATTATACACTTGAAATTAATTATATTTCAGGCATGACTCCAAGCCCCGTGTTAGTGTTCCTTTTTCAGTGCTGCATGAGGAAAATGTGTTATTGCTTGGTTAAGTCTTAAATACTTTCTTGCCTAACAACATCTAATATAAATTCTACATGGCACCTTTAGAGCATTATGCCAAGACCTTTGCACTGTAATAACAAAACAAAAAATAAAGCAATGCTTGAGCCTGTATGAAGGGCATTAGCAGAAGTTCTGTATTTTTGTTTATTAGGGGTCTCAGTGTTTCAGTGAGTTGTTACATCATGACAGCATGCTACAGAGTCAATGGTGATCACCTGTGGGTTTTTTAAGGCCTCTTGAAGTTACCAGGATTTAAAAATGTCTGACAGTCAGTTAGGTAAAGGAGAGAGACAGGCAGAAATCCTGAAAGGATGGAAGTGACAGAGGAGACTCCTGCACTGGCTGAGACAGCAGCATTTCCACAGTGCCATTGTCCAGTACTGCTTGAATATTCCATATATTTCAGTAGGTTTAGACCACACATTCAGCATATTTTTCCCAAAATCTAAAGCTATTCACTCAACTGTATGACAAGGGTTTATTTTGGTCTATAAAACTAATCCTAGGACTGTTGAACTGAAATAGCTTTTCACCACAACAGGTGTTAGCTGATCATTAGCAGAGCTGGGCTTAAAGATCTTAACCACAGCCATTAGAAATACCTCTTGGTGTTAAAAGTCAAGAGCAAGGCCAAAACACCATCAGTGATCTGCATCAAGGGACTAGTTTAATTAGAATGGCATTTTTTAAATTCACTTTGTCTAGTCTTGTCTGGTAGCCTTAGCACTCAAATTAAAACATTACATCATTGTAAATACAGAGTATCTTTTGTTGACTTGGACTACTAAAACAAGAAGACTATCTGATTTTTATTTTTTATTTTTTGCATTGCTATATACTTCAATGTGTTTGAATGAGTTTTTTTCATATACACGATTTCAGAAGCATGGATAATTTAATGGATTTGGAGTAAAATATTAATTATGAGTGCTTTAAAATGAAACATATGTACACACACATACTGGCTACTTTTTTCAGTTTTCTTTTGTCCATACACACTTTATAAGGCAAAATGCAAGAAATCTCTTAGGTAAACAGTTACTTATTTACACTATACTAGACTGACCTAGAAATGAATGCTAGACTCAACTGGGCAGCAATTATATCACACTTACCTAAAGGCAATTTAATGTTCTCAAGTGTCTCATTTCATCTTAGTCTGCAAGTGACTGACTCTCTCTTGAAATTTATCATATCTGAAATTTATTACATCTGAAGGTACATTAAATACAATATAAGAGTTATTTTGTAGCTCATTCAATAAATTCAAAAGTTAGAAGACTAGACAAGAATAAATTTTCTTCTCAAAGACTTAAAAAATATCCCAATACATGAAGGCTAACATAATTTCACTTCAACTGTATTTTCCACAGCTTTTTTACCCCACTCAAATAGTGTTCTGTAGCAAATGGGTAGCTCTTGATAACATCCACCCACCAGCATCCTCATATTCTGTCCTGCTAATAATTCTAAATGTATTTCCCCTCCATGGCACTTGTTTTAAGCAGTAACTCTCACTTTCTGATAACTACCTTGCAATGGGACAAATCTTGCTTCTAGGCAACTGTGTATGCTAGATCAGCTTAGCAACTGTGCTGGCTTGTGTACCACTGCTGTAGTACCTAGAAATTTAAGGAATAAAAAAAAAATATCAGGCAGGAAATCTTGGAAGTCAGTTCTACTATCTGCTCAAAGATATTTGTTACTATCCTTATCAGAAACAGCAAGAACCTTCATCATTATCTTTCTTCAGCCATCTTTTCTACCTCCCCTTAAAAGAAAGCAATTGTGGTTGGATAAACTCAGCACAAACTCTTCCCAGCAACAGATCAACATTACTCCATATTCACCAGCAACCATTTCCTTTGTCAATCACTACTCAGACTCAGCACAGTCAGCTCACTATACAGCTGAAAATCTCGACTGGGAAAACAGGTGACTTCCCAAAAGAAAATATCCTCAGACTTTACAGCTTGTTTGTTCCATTTGTTTTCTTTAGCAAAGGAAACATAGGGAAGACTCAGGTAAAATGAGGCTGTCTTACCCCTGATCTTGGTTCTGCTACATTAGTCAGGAGAACACTCAGCTTCTCTTTCCATTCTCCATCACCATCTCATTTGAAACCTGAATAATCTTAAGCCTATTTTGCCTCTTCAGTGAATTTTATTTTTGAAGAACACGGAGTAAAAATAATCATATGAAAGGTCTAGATCTGCTGCTTTTACTAACAGATCTAAATATGTTGTTCTGTTATTTTTCCCTCCTTCTGCTTCCATGTACACTGAGAATACCAGTCAAAACAAGTCACTCTCCTTCTCCCCAACCACACTTTTCAGAAGCATACTGGGAAATGAATAAGAACTGTTAGAATAAGGTTCATAACCAAACATATGAAATGCCAGAGCCGTTCCTTCCTCTTGTTATAGTCTTTACATCTTCTGCATACACATCAAGGATTTCCTCAGCTTTTAAGTTGGATGTTCCTATGTTTTCTCTGGGAAAATCTGTCTCACGTCATAATCCTGCAACCCAGAAACATCTAAATATTGTGTGCATTAAAAAAATCAAATAAAAGTGGGTCCTTCGACATGAACATGGAGACACTGGAAGCAGATCTCTAGTCAGAAATAGAATACAAGCACATGATGATTGTCTCTCCAGCTAGCTCTGAATGCAGCTCTGCAGATAAAACTGAAATGACAGCCCAGTGTCCCCTACATGATACATTCACAGGGAAAAATGTCAGAGGAAACGAGCACTAGAGAAATCTTCCCTTCAGAGGAAGTCTCATATATTCCACAAAAAGAGCTGTGTGAAAGGAGTACAAAGATCTATGCTTACTGGAGAATTTTCAGTGGAAACAAAAGACTCAAAGACAGCTTTGTATGGATTCAAATGTAACAGAAACACAAAAATGCAAGCTCATATAAGCCTGCATGGAACAAAAATAAAATAAAAAGTATGGAGACTTATAGTGAGCTATAAACACGATTCCTTGCTTCCTTATAATGCAGTCTGTGAGTTAACTTGCATGCATGCAGGTATGGAACTTGCAGAGAAAGCCATGGAAGAAACAAATACCACAATTCAAAGTAACTTGAGACACGATGAAATAATCAACTCAGATCAGGTTTGGCTAGGAAAATGTTTCAATGTTTTTCCTCCTTTAGGACTTTCTACTTCCTAATAACAGTAAAAGGATACTATTAATCAAATTAGTTCAGTTCTACTTATACAACCAAATTGCAGACATATTTTGGATGTTTAGAATTATGTTTTTCTTCCACATTAACAGGCATTGGTGGGCTGATATCTAGCAGGTTTTTTAAGAGCTTGATACTCTTATGATACTAAGTGGTATATGTATTGTGTCCTCATGTAAGCCATTAAAGAATATTTTTATGCTATTGCCTAATCTGTTTTTTGCATTGTATTTTGGTTTGCTTTCTTCTTTTCATTTTAAGAAACTTTTAAGTTCAGAAGTAAGGTTTCCTTAGAGGTTCTTAATTTTATTTTTTTTTTAAAGGAAGAAACTAGAGAAGAAAAGGAAATGTAATGAAAAAAAGAAGATACTGTTTTATTTGAAGGAATCAGCTTTCAATGACTCGTGAAGGGTAAACCACATAAGATATGGCTCCTATTTTCACTCAGAATAGAGTCCAGCCATATGACTGACACTTGTTCTGTTGTGCCAAGCACATCACTTATTCTGTGTTATGCTGCAAACAACTTCAGCCAGATTTGACTGTAGTAGCATTGTTTTTTTCAGGTCTGTGGTTTGGACTTACTCCTGAAACAGCGTAAGTACAGACTTCCACACCACATCACAGTACTGCATTTATTTCCTAAGGCCCAATCTCAACAGAAATAAATCACGATTTTGGACACAAAAGGCTAGACTTTAACTCTTTGGTACCAATGATAACCATTTCCCTAGTTATTAAACAACAGCAAATTTCTTGTTTTAACTGCTCAGTCTCTGGAATGTCACCATCTGTGCCAAGATTCTCAACACATCATGTGATCTTGAGGTTAGAGTATGAAAACCAGAACAGCACTCTTTTTTTTTTTTTTTTTTCCCCGATGCACAGGTAGTAAAATACTGAATCTGGTTTGACGATGGCTAGATATCGCATTTTAAAAATAGGTAATTTCAGGACTGTATGCAATGGTACACACTATCTGTGGACTAGAAATCTATTTTGTCTCAAGACAAATGAGGCAAATGACTGAAAAAAGGCTGAAAGTTAGAAAAGCTGTGCCAATGAAGGGTATTTTCTAACTTGTTAGAATTGGCCATGTGGGAGAAGAAATATATCCTACTCCCTTGTGAACTACCACTGTAGGCTCCTGAATCCTCTGCCCTTCATGTTCTCCCCCCCTTCAGCCTTGCCTCTCCTCTGACAAAGAGCATTTTTGGAACATCCAGTGCTACAGGTTAACTCACTCTCTGCTGATAGAAATTTTTTTTTCAGGAATACAGTTACAACTGTTAATGTTTCCATTTGTTACTGCCTCCTGTGGCTACAGACAATACCCATCATTTTTCAATACTTTCTTTGGGTTAGTTATTTTTATTTTTTTTTAAAGTAGTACTTCTTACTCAGCAAAATCCAGGTAAAATTACACATTAAGGTTCCCATTCCCGTTCTACTGCTTTACTTGCTTGAACTGCTCAGGGCAAACTCACTGATTTCAAAACTCTGCATCACTGGAAAAATTCTTTAGGCCTGACAGATCCTGCATCCTTATGCAAGTGACCCAGGGTGGTGGGATTAGTCTGTTCTTCCTGCCTGCTCACATTCATGAGCTCACCACTATGTTTTTTTCCATAGACTGCCAGTGATACTTCCTGTTTATCTGTCCTATCAACAGCCTCTGGAAAAATGCTGCTTTATATACTCTTGTTATCTGATGCTGCACAGATTTGTACTTTAACAGTAACTTTTATCTTTAACTCTACAATGATAACTTCAGTACAAATATACAATACAATAATTATCTTTAAAATACCTGAACTGAGAATCTTTTGCAGGAAGAGAATATAGGGTAGCAAAAATACTTGTTTTCAGACAGACTTGGAGCACAACCATAAAAATTACACAAAACAATGAAGCATTAGAAGTTCCCTTCACAGCCTGATTAGAAGACATTAAATTATCTTCTTGAAAAGAACTAATTTAAATGTTTTCATGATTTCGCAAGTTTAACATTAGTCAATGGCACAAGAAGAATAACAGTTGCATACAACTTTTACATTGTAAAATGCACATATCCCATTTGTGAACCCATCCTATAATGATGTTAACTAGTAAAAAACAGCTACCACATTTTCTTCTGTAACAGGCACAGTCAAAAAAAATCAGGAATAATTACATGCCTAGACCAGTGATTTATAGTAAGGCTGCCAGTGACTTTATAATTCATCTATGTCAGAACAAATTACAGAAGTTCTATAAAACACCCTCCCAATGTTCAGTCTGTAAGAACAGCTGTCTGTAGAACAGTGAGAACACAGCACAGGAAAAACCACACAATGCCAGACAGGGCTCTACAGGGAGTGTGTCTACCTGGCTTCTCCCCATTTTGAATGTCAGCATCCACCACAGGAATTCTGCCTACAATGGTCTCCATGGTTCTGCAGTCTCCATACTGCAATACTTGGTGTGCACAAGTAATGTCACATGTTAATGCAAGAGGCATGCCTCACTTACTGCTTGGTGGGCTAAGGGCTAGGAGATGGCTGGAGATGACAATTTCAGCGAGATTTCTAGGATGGCCTCAACAGTTTCCCCAGAAAGAGCTTATTAGCAAGTTTCAATGTCCATTAAAGGATACCTGATTTCTGATTTCATTCAGTTCCTTCCTGACTTCACCAGCAGAAGTATTTTGTCTCTTTAAAGAGCTACTGCTCTCACATGCAAGAGCATCAAGCTGCTGGAGGCCACCAGCACCCTGGCCTTAAACCTTATGTGCAAAAGTTTAGTTTCCAGGAGCAAAACAAAACTGCCACCTTCGTTTCAGAGCCTGAGGATGCAATAGTCCTGAAAGAAGACTCAATCCTTAAGCAGGTATTAGGGAAGATGAAAGCAAGAGTGAAAAATAAACATGAGGCAAGCGCTGACAAAGAAGGGCTGAGAGGAATATGGCATGGATGAGTAAACAAAAAGGGAAGCTGACACAAGCACAAATGACTAAAACTAGTGGGGTAGGGAGGAAGAGTGAGAGGCTGCTGAAGAGCACAAAAGAAATTCCTGTCTTGGTGAGCAGAAGTGAGTAACATTCCTAAATCTGACAGAGTTGTGTAGAGAAGGTATGATCTGAATATATTTATTAGGGACAAATGCCAGCGTCTGGGTTGTGCTTTGACTTGAAAGAAGCTACAAGCATGAGCTCTAATGGATGAAGATTCAAACACAACAGTCTAGTTTGACCAGTTGTATTATGCACAGAAAGCACAAGAGTTACTAAAATCACTACAAAACTTGGATGAAGAATCACAGAATGGGTTGGGTTGGTGGTGAGCCTTAAAAACCATCTAGTCCCATCTCCCTGCAAGGATCAGGGGCGCCTTCAACTAGAACAGGTTGGCCAGAGCCTCATGCAATTTGGCTTGGAATGTCTCCAGGGATGGGGCATCTAGCACATCTCTGGGCAACTGGTTCCAGTGCTTCACCACCATCTTCATAAAAAATGTTCACCTTATGTCTAGTCTGAAGAAACTACAAAGACATTTTACTTTGACAAACAAAAGAGGCAACTTTCTTAATTATGTACCCCCTACGGCTTGCAACTTTCCAGCTTTATTACAGCTACAACACAAGGAAATAAACATCTGCCTACTAAAGATAAGGAAAAGACACAGAATATACTGATAAAAAGAAACCGCAGTTCTTGCACAATAAGATGAGAACTGTGTCCTTACCCCAGCCACTAAATGCCCTGCCTGCTTTTTGACTCTTACTACTAAGCTACTACAATCTTCAGACCACGCAAGCTGTTCAAAATAAAAACAATTTTCTAAACAGATTTCATTTATTCCCAAACTGTAAGGCTTTGACAGATATGTATTAAACTGAAAAGCAAAGGAAACAACATTTCTAGCAAACAATAAAAAACCAAATTAGGTACAATACCCAAGGCATATGCTTTCCCTCTCCTGGTGTTGCAGTTATGAAATCAAACATGTAATCTTACAGCACAGAAAAATCTTTCACAGTCTATTTATAGAAATCTGTAAAAAATACTCTCATCTTTTGTCTAGACTAGAGAGAATTCACTGGAGAACGTGTTGGTCAATGTATTTTGACAAATGTACTTAAGAAAAATCTAGCTGACACAAGACATGAAGCCTTTCAAGAAGAAAAAAAAACAAGCCCAAACTCCAATTTAATTAATTCAAGACATGCTTCAGGATAATATAGACAAGACAGCAAAATCTCGAATATGTCAAAATACACCAACTAGTACCTAGTGTCATGATTTTTATTTCAGTTCCAAAAAAGCCCCAAATCTCAGCTTTGCAGATAGAAAAACATTAAATAGTGTAAATATTTTAAAACATTTTTGAAAATTTAAACATGCAGAACATGATGCTTTTAAACATTTTATTGGCCTTTATTTGAATAGTCTTCATAGCTAACAGCTCTACTTGCTGTGATTAATGCAGCCAATCCAAACATGTCCAAAGTATTTATGCTATACCATATTATCATATATACTATATTCTAGGCATATAAATCATACCAGAAAAAAGTCTGAAATTTCTCACAGTAATCATGAGACTCATTTATGATACACACTGCTTGAACAGTCCACTAAATGAACTGGCACTGGTTCTATTTCCTAATGCAATGGGCCAACCTTCATCAACAGAATATGAACCTTTGTTGTTCATGTATTTGCATAACTGGAAATTACTTTTCATAAGGGTCACAAACACTTCATGTGAATTACCTTACAAAGTTTTCCTGCATATATGATGTTACAAATAAGTATTAAAAATAACACTTTGCTTTATTGGCCTGTAAATTTCCTGGAAGAAAACAAATCCAGCTGAGCAATGGGGTCCTGCTGGCAAGAATAAAAGCTTCCCCCGTTTAGTCATATAATATATGATCAGTATTTGAATTCAAGGATTTCATAAATACATGTAAAATAAATGTACATACACACTCCATACAAATGTATTTAAATGTTTCACAACTTAATTTAACCTTAACATCTTACTTTTTGGCCAACAGCACTTTAAAATTCCATTTTTCTATTTCAATGTGCTGCTTCTGATAAAAGAAAGGAAGGGAAATACTGTGGAAATACCAGGATCAGAGCTGCTTTAATCTTTGTCCTCCTGTAACCTAGATGGCACCATGTTTTTCCACAAGATACCAAAGCCAACAAACTCCTCATAAAAGGGCAGGGCAATGCACAAAACCCTAACCAAGATCACTGCTGGACAGAATGGGGTTTACTCAAATGAGGACAGCTAAGGAAGTAAAGCAGTATGCCTGTGAATATAAGCTGTAAATGTTTCTTTGGAAAGTTTTTCAAAAATAGTTACTCTAAATCTTTCTCCATTACATCTTTCAAAAACCCACGGTTTATAGGCTTAGAACTTGATTAAACATTTTTTTTTTACTCAAAAATCTTGAATTGTCTGTAAATAAATGGACAAAAGAAAATACCAATTAGAAATCGCTTCCTTTCCAGTAGCTTGGCTACCTAAAACTTCAAAAGGAAGAAGTACCAAAGGGAAAAAATAATTATAGAAAGGAAGAATCATTGGAGCCATTTCAGTTTTTCATCCCTAATTTTAGGGGAATAGTAAAAGAAAGTCATGCAGAAATGGGGCAAGATGGATTTATTGCTTATAAAGTTTGCATTATATTTTTCCCAAAGCAGCTAGAATGTAACTGACTGCATCCAAAAGAACCAAGAACAACAGGACAGTGACATTTTACTGATGATAAATGAATCAAAGAGTATCAGATTTGCACATTGCAGACACCTTGGGAGGGACTGCATATTCCATGACTGCAATATTTCATGACTGCAATCAAAGACTACGACATTGCAATCAAACTTCTCTTCAAGTGTATTAAGTCACAAAAATCCTTCACTTGTTCTAGATTTCATCTTTAACATAGACCATAAAAATTGTTTGGTGAACTGATATGAAAAATGTTCTACTTCCAGCTGAAACACAGACATGATATCACCAGAGAAAATAAACTCAGGTTGTTTAGACACTAGCAAACAAGAATTCAACCACCTTTATTTTTTCAGATGCTATGGAACAAGCAAGATTAGAGTAATGTTTGAAGCATTGGGTTAGGAAGAAAAACAAATGAAAGGATGATATTTAGGTAGGTAGAGATGAGAACAAGACATCATAAATTTTAAGAGTAATTCTTCCTCATACATAATATAACAACAAAAAATTTACTTTGAAAAAAGGGAGGATTGTATTTATGCCTTTTTTAGTTCATCTGTGCCCTCTCTAGCCAGTCACCAAATATAATGAATTATACACAGAAGTCACTAAAGAAAGTGACTGCTAGTACTGATAACACATGAACTGATCATCATAACATCACCAAAAAGAGGTTACTAAGCATCAGACAGAACAGTGAGAATGTCTTATTTCCTTCAGATGATACCTCAGACAGCATTTTGTGGAATAGGGGGTTTAATTTCACCTTCTTGTTGCAATGAAGTTCAATTCACTTCTTGCTGAAGTAAATTATAATAGTTCTAACTGGTGGAGGACATGAGAGGGGGAAGGGAAGCCTGGGACATGTCAACTGGCTGTCAGAGAGGCTGCTAGAAAAAATAAGTGAGCTGCTGATAGATAAAGGAGGAAGGGGAAAAGAAAGGCTGCTGTGGGAAAAAATGTTATTAATTGTCATCAAATTTGCCTGCATAACTTCTCAAGCCCTTACACAGGCAAAAAAATCTATTAATATTTAAACATGATTTTCATGTTCTTTTTCCAGTGCAGTTTCGGTTAGCCCACTAAAATCTATTGCTTGAGCAATTTTGTACGGATTATACAAAAAACACACCATGCCAGAAAGGAAAGGCTATCCCAAATTTCTTGCTCAGAAAGGCACACAATAAATCAGGAATCGTCTCTTGCAAGATACAGTTCAAGCAGAGCTGTGGATCCCATGGACTGAGGGAAAAATGCAGACCACAGACGAGAACAAAGTTGCAAGGGATAAAAGTGTCAATTATGCTGAAATCTGATACTTTGTAAAATAAACCAACATCAGACAGACTGTTCCTTAATCCCAGTTTCAGAATGGAATGCAAGCTTCACCCCTGCCCTGCAACACATGTACTACAGCACCCAGTTACTTTACCCTGAAACATCTAACAGCAAACATAACTGACAACAGCAGGCCAGTCTCCTGCCCACAAAACACTGCAAAGCCAAGTGCCAGGCACTTTGTGCAAAAGCTTCCAAGAGATCCACTCGAGTCTCTGCACAGGCAGCAGAAAGAGGCAGCTTCTCTTCTGCTACGCTCAATCTGATTTCCCAGTACTATGTGATGGGCCAGAAGGCATACATGCACTAAATTAGCAAGTGTTTAGATCCTGACATTCCTGCAAAATGATTCAGACTTTTGAATAAAGTATTTAGAAGAAAAAAAAAAATAAATGAAAGAAAAAAGAAGAATAGGCTAGCTTTGAATTCATTTACTTAAAAAAAGTCTCACTAGTAACTAGCAGGGCTTTGCTGAGAGAAAGCCTTTGCAGTGTTACAATCTTGTAACCAACAGAGGCTATTCAAAATGGGCAACACAGCTTAGAAAAGAAGTGAAAGAAACTTTTTATAAAGCCACAAAAGTTACAGCAGTAGAGACACATGGCACTCTTAATGAGCTTTTCAATACTCTTGCTGCTTATAAAACATAAAAAAAACTGCAGCCATTTTCTCAGCAGAGAAAAATGCGCTGCTTTTATTTAAGCTATATAAACAACTTCTCTTTAGAAACCAAATTGGCATGTTAGTTTTATAGAGTTTTGATAGGAAGGCTTAACATTAAAAATATCGTATGCCGTGATTTGATTGCTCCCTAGCTCCACATTAATATTGCAAATACCATAGAAAAGATGAGAAAAACAAAGCATTTCCATTTCCACCTTCCACTCCCTCCTCCCAAAGCCCCCTTTACAGTGAAAAGCAGAAAAAGTATTCACTTATGCATATTCATACACACACACTCAATAAAATGTGCACTATAATTCTTCACTGTGATTTTCAAAGGTACCATACAACATCAGCTTCTATTACACTCAATAAATGCCCACCTCTGGAAAAAAAAAAATATCCAACCATTCTAAAATTCCTTAGTAAAAACAGGCTCTTATTGAATCAGTAGCTCAACACAGGGTAAAAATATGCCCATTGGTCTATCTTTGGAATACATAATATTCCTTGGATTTAGCAGACTCCTTCCACATTCTCCGAGCCCTCCATCAGACCTTGGTATCCCTCTCAGCATTACTGGAACAATTTCAGCATGATAGCATTGTTTTTGTTAGAAGGTGGTAAATAACTTCAGTTTTGTAGCTCAACCAAAATGCAAGTTATTACCCTGGGTTTCTCCCTCTTTAGAAAGATATCCTCACCTGTTCAAAACGTCCACAGAGAGAGGAATTGCCAGAGCTTCCTTTTCCCTCTCACCACTCCATAAAAAACCACTGTTTAACTCTCCATAAATCCTGAGAAGCCTCAGAAATTTAAGAAACCAAAGCAACTACATTTTCATGGTCCCTTTTCTCTTCCTTCTCATCTTCCAGGGATTCCAAAGGATACAATACAGGGCTAGGATGTGGGATGCACAAGCAAGGCTTCTCCCTCACAGTTTCCGCTTACTTTGTCTCCCCAGTCCCCTACAGGTTAATACTGCTGCTGCCACTCAATGTCCCTTGATCAGAACAACTAATAAGGGAAAAAAGTAATATTCTCCCACACTGGGCTAAGTGCTCATCACATTTACCACAAAAACCATTTCTCCTGGACTGTTCAAGGGCTTCAACAGATGGAATGGATAATTTTAAGGACCAGCTGCAGCTCCTTAATCTTGGATATTTGTTGGAGTGTCATATCAGACTCTGAAATACTGAATTGTTTCCCAGTATGTCGAGTATAAGCTATAAGCTTTCTATGAAGCTCTTGTATTGCAGTGTACTAATCTTACTAGCCTTTTTAAAAAAAGAAAGCATTTTTCTCTTTTGCAAGAGAAAAATGTAACTCCATCCAGTATTTAATATTTTCCCTATTTCTCTGCAAGAACTGCATATTGTTAGAATTATAACAAATGAATATTTACCAGTTCTTAAATATATGTTTCATGTGTTCCTGGAACTTTCCTTACATTTCAGAAATAGTTTGCAGTCCCGTGTTCTAAAACTTATGTTCACATCACAAACTTCTTTATAAAGGTTTAAATGTAATTTTGATTTTTTTTTAATATTATGTACACTTACATAACACTCTTGTGCATTTAATCTCCCCTTCGGTATACTGTCTGACCTGCATTACCTATTCTAAATAATGCAAACAACAAATATTTAATGGAAATTATTTTAAGGCTTACTTTTGCTCATTTCCTAAAAGGACTTTTTTTCTAAAAACAGTATTTTGGCCACTGATTTATAGCTCAGTGATGTAGTTGTGTAATTCTAGGGAAAAACTGCTGACCAATAAAAATTGCAGCAAAACTTCACAATTGTATTTTTACATTAAAAATAATCCACTGAAATTAAAGAAGGTAAGGAAGTACATTGAGGCATTGAAAAACTAATTTGAGGACCTGGGAGCAAACTAAGGCACAGAATCTCAATGTAAAAGCAGCACTTACTGATTTAGATCTTTGGTTTCTTGCATTTTAGGACAATAGCAACTATTTCCAAGTGACTCCAGTAACTGAAAAGCAGCAATCCTTTTGTAGTTGACTGCAGATACAAAGCAGTGAATAGTGTAAGTATGTTGTTTAATAGATAGAGATACAGACATAGATATTGGTATATAGGTATTTCTTACAGATGCAGTAATTTTCAACTTTGACAGATATAAAAGGAAGTTTAGAATGTCAGTCTTTCCAAACTGCACCTAGTACAAGGCATGATAACAGCATCTACTTGAGGTCAATTTGATCACCCTTTCTTTCTCATACTACCTAGAACTTAATTCTCTCTGCTCAAGAGAAATTGCATGTCACACACACTTATTCTGCAGTGTCCAAAGCAAAAGGATCTCTTGATGATATACTGATCAATTAAAAGTGCCTTGTAATTTTCAAGTTTCCTAAGATAACTTGAAATGCCTTGCTTTTTTTGAGGAAGCATGAATTTCAGTAGATATCAGATGAATGCATGACAACCATCTAACCAGCCTGCAGATTTAGGAATCCACATGTAGGCTGAGAAGATGCCTGCTCACACACACACACACAGAGCAGTTTGATGCTAAACAAATTACTAGAGCAGCATTGATTTAGTGCTCATTTGCCTGTTTTGGCAGTA
Organism: Sitta carolinensis; assembly: GCA_032173965.1. Taxonomy (NCBI): domain Eukaryota; kingdom Metazoa; phylum Chordata; class Aves; order Passeriformes; family Sittidae; genus Sitta; species Sitta carolinensis. Next base: position 12,384,068 of record JAVUNC010000025.1, on the reverse strand, counting down.
CCAAGGCTTGGTAAATACCTTAAATACAAGTGGTAACAGCTATGGTGCCATGGAATTTACTCATCTAGCAGACACTGTAGGAACCAAGGCTGTGTTGACACTCACACCAAGGCCATGCTACCATGGACACAGAACATCCCTACTGCCAGGGAATACAGGGATGGGTTTGCCTCAGTGACCAGATCTGAGACACAGAAGAGCTCAGAGACAATACTATGAAATTCTGCAGTGTCTATATACAATTTTAGGCTCAGATGTAAGTGCCACAAAAGGTACATTTATTGAAAAGAACTCATATAAGCTAATATCTGATTTCTGCTTTTGACCTCCAGGAAAGATCTGGGATGGTGTTACTACAATTCATATTTGCTCTTGTTTGTGTCTTGGGACCATGGCCAAGATCAAAAGAGAAAATAATTCTAAGATTCAATTGGGTCCCTACATCCAATTAATGGAAACATTAAGCAAAAGTTTAAAGGAACATTATTCTGATACTGAGAATTATTACTCTTCAGTAAATTATTATTTACTCTAATATTTAGAATACCAGCTACTTCTTTATGTGACTGTTGTTCACTGAATTTCACATTACTAGTGAGATTTACATTCCTGTTCATCTACTACAGATCCCTCTTGTTTGCTACTCTGAGCACAAAGTGATGGGGAAGCCTACACAGATCTCCCAGCTGTTTCTCTGGAGATTTAACCTGATAGTGGCTGCTGACCTTACAAGCATGAAAAGAGCCATAGCTGACTTAGCAGCTCTATAAAAATATAAATAAGTAAATAAACAAAAACATAAGCTCCCCATAGTCATTGCAATAAAATAATTAAAGAGTAAGGTAATCAGCTGTCCTGAGATTTTTGAGGGATCAGCCACTAGATGGCAGAAAAATGCAGTTTGATTTTCCCACCATGATGAAGACTTCACCCAACAGACCACTTACATCTGATCTAACAGGTTATTAGAAAAGGGAAGGCTCTTTCTCTTCCCTAGTGCACAACCTACCTTGACTTTTTCTGCTGTGCTGTAAAACTTCAAAAATATTTAAATGTTGGAAGACTCGGGTGTTAGAACAGCTAAAACACACACCTACTTTAATTATTCTGAAAGTAGACCACTATAGGAATAGGGTCAATTTTGGTAAAGATATTCTATTATCACAATATCACTCCATTTAATATAAAAATGATAGAATAAATGGAGAAGTTGTCTCAAGATTCAGGCATAGAATGGCTGCTTTTCCACCCAGTAATAATGAACAGTAGTGGTAGTGAGGAGACTGAAGCAAGGGGTATATAAAATAGTCCACGGAGTTAGGAAATAAAACATGAGAAGCAAGACTGAATTTTCACAGAAAAACCTATTTCTATAGTTTTACATACTGTTTTAGCATTATTTTAACAACAAAAACGGCAGAGTTTGCCTTAATGAAATTACATGCATGTCTTGAAACTTCACACATTTGTATTAACAGTACTTCTGGAGGAAAAATTGTATTTACTGTAGCATTCACTGTTTTTGAGAAAAGCTTACAGTACTTAACTCACAAGTTTGGTGTCACTCCTACGGGGTTCTTTTATGTGTACATTGCCTTACTTTGTATGTGTTTATTATTACTGTATTCTTTGTTCCCCTTTAATGGTCATCATTATTTAATATTCTTATGGGCTACTCAATTACTACAACAGGAGAGTGGACAGTCTCCTTTTTATTTTTACCTTCAATTTTTTTCTGCTCTCTATTCCTACCTTTTGGGAAAAAAAACCAAACAACAAACCCAGAATAAAACCGTAGTTCAAAACAAAATACTTCAGAAATTATGTAATGAGGAATTATATCATTACAATCATTGTAGCAACAAACAAAAAACCCACAAAACCCAAACGGTTTTACAGCAATTCTCTCAGTTCTCTCATGCATCCCCTCTTACACAGACTGTATTAGCAGAGGGACCTAAACAAACAGTACTTTTACACCAACCTATTTCACATTTACCTAGTAAGATCAGGATTATTTTTTTTACAGCTAGAAACTCCTTGTGCAAAAATCAGTCAGCTAAATATCACCACAGTTAACCTTAGATTACTGTCCTTGGTCCTGCCACATAACTGAAACTGTCAGTGGTAAGATTCTAGCTCAAGTGAAAGCCAAGGGGCTTTTGCTGAGATCCAATAATTCACTTTTTCAGATGACACAGCTGCAGCAATACAGTCTCTTACTACAAGGCTTAGGTAAGAGAGCAAGTCCTCTTCCCTGCACCCAAACTCAAGTCTAACATTGTGGAAAGAAAGATAAAAGTCAACATAATGACAAGCCTTTCCTCCTACATCCTCCCATCTGAACTAATATGGAAAACTCCACAAAAGCAGAAAAGATCATGGAAGAAACAAATTGTGTTTTGTCTTAAGTAAAAAAAATTTTCTAAAAATTACATTAAAATACTGAGAGTTTTCAAAGCTTCTTTGGAAGTTACAGATTTGCTCTGAAGCAAATCAGAATTGGGAAGAAACATGTCTAAGCAGAACATCTGACACGGACAGAATAAATCTGACAGAAAAAAGCTGTAACTTCTTTAGAACCCTTCTTGAACACTGTTTAAAGAAAGCACCCTCAACACCAGTGTCACAGAAGAGTTTGCTGTAGAATTATTGAGTTGCATATTACATTATAATTCATATAGTGAATACAACTTAAACACATAAAAATGTTCTGTATGTGTCTTGAGGTGAAATTAAATTTTTAGATGTCAAGTTTTTCCTGTATGACAATGCATGAAAATAAGGCTAAACTTCACCATACTTTAATTTCTTGAAATACGAAAAATTAATGGAACATCTGACTACTAACACAAATTTGGTTTACAAACCATTTCCTTATTAATGTGACCGACAGATTATTGCTTGGTACTTAAATATTAAGTGATAACGTGTTTATTAAGTGCCAGGTAAGTTACTCACTGAAGTAAAAGCCAGAAGTTCCTCTTCAGTTAATTTGTGTATTGGGTTGTTCTTTTGGAAGTCTATACTGTGAAGAAAAAAACAAAATAAAAATTTCCTTCAGAAATTAAAATTTTCTTCAGAAGACAGGGAACAGGAAGGACTATATAATCTGAACATAAGACAATACGGTGTTAAAAAATGAAGTCCTCATGAAAATGGTCCTCAGGAAGGGAAAGGTTTTGCCTTGACTTGAGTCAGAGTGTGGAAGACTAAAAGTGACTGGGCTAAGAATTCATGTCAAACCACTGTTCACTACATGGTCCCCAAACTGGATCAAACAGATTCCATCGTTTTCCAACTCACAGACCAGAAAAGCACTGAGAGTCAGTGATGCTGATCACTACACTAAAGTCACTGATGGATTGTATTCTACTTCTACAAGCCATAACTTCTGGTCCTCAGATCTCAAGCCTGCCTTTTATTCTCCTATGCTATTTACAAAACCCATATAGCATATAATTTCTACAAGTTAGGGGGAAAAAAACAGGGTCTGAAATCACAAGGACTATATATATATATTATACTATAGCTTTTAACTATAGCATAATGGCCACTGTATTTATACAAGTATTCCCATTTCAGTGACAAGCAGGGCAGTTTTGCTTGATGGTTAAACCTCACAGGAAGCTGGCAACTGCAGAATCTGAAATATGTTTCCAAAATTTACCAAAGTGCTTTCACTGTAAGGTAGCTAATGCCAGCTGATATTTGAAATGTAATTAACCTGAAGCACATAGAGAATAGAAAGCTTTTTAAAGATAAAACAACAATAGAGCTATTAATGAAATACTGCTGAAATTCTGATCTGGACACTAATGCTCACTCTGAGAGAACTCAAAATGCTATCCATCTATAATGCAAATCTTTTAGCCAGACTACATAATAAGGAAGGAAAAAAAGTCCCATCAACTCAGCACTTTATTATTTCAATGTCACAATGATTCACGCAGTTGTTTGTTTGGGGGGTTTTAAGTAACCATAAACTAACTTACCACATGCCAAGGATTACAGCCAGCTCTTCTGCACACAAATCAGGTACCTGGTACTCATCAGCATCTGCTAACTTTATCTCATTAAGCACTGTGTCATCATTTAAATCATAATTCTGTTGGAAGAGAAAAAGAGTATTTTAAAATAGATTGAATTACACCTTCAAAATATGAAAAAATATAGACTTGTTTGAAAAAGGATAATACTACCATTAAAGAATGACACAAGGGAAAGTAATTTACCATTATGATGGGATAACTAACTAATGAGGCCAGTACAAGGAATTATCATCCAAAACATTTTTGCTACAAATATACTGTTTCTTATGCATGAGGAACAGCATTCAGAGCAACTCTAAGGTTAGCTAATACCAATTTTCTATTTAAATAAGCCTGAAGGCAGCTTCCCTTTTCAAACTATTGCTAATTGATAGAATTATCAACAATTTCATCCTCTGTCATACACATATATAGACAACTGAAACAGATTGATGTTATGGTCATTAATGCAAGTTTTCAGGCTAGCCACCTTGGACCTCTGGGAATTTAAGGATTTCTGTAGAAGTATCAGCAAAACCTAACCATGTAAACCATGACTTCTGGCAGTACAAGTATATCAAAAAACCCCCACAGACTGAAAAGACCTCACTTCACTATCATTTAACTTGAAGAAGAAAATAATATAATCTATGTCTGAAAAGTGTAAATTACCATGCTCATAGAATTTATGTTTGTTTGAAAACAACAAAAGATTTCCTCAGCTGCAAGAAAAAAGGAAGTAGCTGGAATAGTACTGCTTCCTTCTTCCCTTGAAAAACAAACCCAAACCAAAACAATTGGTCCTGAAACCAATTATCATACTATTGGTTTTTAGTTACCAGTAGTAGATTTTACAAACTATTAAAACCAGATAATGGATTCATAATAACAGCTTTTCAAATTTCCTATTAATTTCCCTTCGGTGTCCCAGGAGGAGCTGTTTCTCATTGGGATCTCCCGTCGGCAAGGTCAAAATGAAGGTGCACAGAAGAACAAAGAGCCAACAGGAATGCTTTGAAGTGGGTTATCTGCATTCATCACCAGCATTTTATCACTATATAAATGAAACTACAATTTGACAGAGAATGTGAAGAAAAAGGTGGGTTTTTTTTATTTTAAGTGGACAAGGAAGATATATTCAGTTTTAAAGTCAAACTTATTACCATCATTTTGTTCTCTAACTACATTAGACTATATAAGCATTATCTACCACTTCCAGTGGAAAATTATTTCAGAGCTACCATAATGATACTTCATCAGGTGTATTATAAATTATGATTTAATTTATATGGCAATTAGTTAAAAATTTCCACCTTCAGATCTACATAATTTTTAAAATCTAACTTCTATAAATAGTGCTAATTACTTCAGCTTCACTATGAATATTGATCAACTGAACTCAACTGCAACTGTATGCCAGAGCTTTAAATGTATTTTCATCTCTAGGAATCTTTTCATATTCCTAGATATGAAAAAAGTTCCTCCTCATTCCCCCAAAACATAAAACCAGCTCTGAATTGTTTGTAACTAAGCAAACTGTTACAAACATCACTAACCTATCACTTCATTCAAGAGTCCTTATGCATCACCTCAAGCCTGAGGCTTTCCTTTCACAGAAACTGACCTGGCAGCAAAGACTGGAATTTATAATCTTAAATATTTATTTTTAAATGTAAATAGTTTTGCTTCTAGTGCCAACTGAGATAACATAATTGCTCAGCACCAGAGGGAAGGGTGAAGCCCTTGACCAGAAATCAGCACAGGTACCAATCCAACCATTGGACACATCATTATTTTGATTGTATTTTAATGGAATTAAATCACTCACTGTTTAACTGTAAAATAACTTATTCAGTCTTCCTACTGAACAAGATTAAGGGAAGAACATTAAGACCATGGAGGTAAGCACTTCAAAACAGGAGATGAAAATTAGGTGGGACCAATCTCAACTTAGCCAAACTGTCAGAATGTATATTTTTCTTAGGAAGTTTTCTGCTCATCCAGGATAAATCCCATCTTGAGACACTTTCCTATAAGGGTTGCCATATGTAATTCTACCAAAAGCCTAAGTTGTGACACATGTAGTCAACATCATTTCATCAAATCAAATGCAACACCAAGGATATGCTAATGGACAAACAAGAAAAATCTAGATTAGTGTCCTAAGATATTTATGCATTCAATTTAGAAATAGAGAAGTATTGACAATTTTTTTGCATCAGATCCCTGCTTGACCTGGAAGTCTATCAAGGCACAACATTTTTTAATAAAGGCTTTCCTACTTGAAGTATAACTTCATATATACTTGGGACCATAATGGCTCAATTCATCTCTGACATCTTCAGCAAGTTCAAAATAACTTAAATTTCCTTATGAGGGAAAAATGCCATCTTAAATCAATACAGTGGTTCTCAAGCAATTCATAATTGAAGTCATCATGCACACCCTTAAGATCTGTAGCACCAAATCACATAATTCATGCCATAGGAATAAGCAGAGCAATTTCCTATCTTTGCTCTGTAACTGAATACGTCTGTCAGTCTGCAGGAATCTGTGAAATCCTGTGATGCCTTGCAGGCTATTTTGAAAATCTGCCTCTCACCTGTTTTCCTAGCTCCATCATTCTTAGTCACTAAAATTAATGCAAGAACTGTAGAAGATCATATTTGCAAACACGTTCTTAGCTGAGTAGACACATCTGTCTTGCAGACATTCATATGTTGTTTTACCCCACGTCCTTGAATATTAGGCAAATTACTGCCCCAGAGCTCTTCCACAAACTTCCAAAAACCCCAGCTAAGTTTCTCTAGGCACACCACACTTTTCCCTAGCATACACCCAACAATAGCCTCAGAACATTTTCATATTAAGAAATTAAAACAATTCTTCTCAGATACATACTATTGTTAAGCTTTCTAAAGGTGTTGGAGCTGGACTTAGTTCACTGTGAGGAAGGAGGAATCCATCTGTTCTTTGGACATCCAAAATAAGCTGTGCAACATATTTTTCCTGAAACCGTGTTCTCTTCCCCAAAGCACCTACAGAAAATATGTTTAATTAATTAATGCTAAAAACCAGTTATCTAATAATATACTAAAGAAAAAAAACCCTACTGCTACTAAAAAGCCCCAGACAAAACAGAGAAATACACTGAGAATTAACCTACAAAATTTAGAAGCGGTTTAACTCTGCTTGATCTCTCTGCAGTGTTCTCACTGCCAGCAAACATATAAAGTAGTACACATCACAAACACAGCTATATAGGTCTTGCAAAGCTGCTTCTAATCAAATTCCCCATAACCCAGCATTTTGAACATTCATGGTCATCAAGTTTCATCACTTCCCTGCTTATTTCCAAGCAATAAACCAGAAACAATTGTTCAATTCGCCTGCAAGAAGTTAGTGACTACACGAGACATTTATGCCAATGAAAATCCCATAATATCTTACAGGCCATCATTTTAAATATTTCAAGTCTTCATTTGAAGAGTTAGGTCTTTGAAGAAGGATTGCAGGCATGATGTTACCTGAATATGGCATGTAAGATATTATAAAATACTGGGAGTGAGTGAAAGAGCAAACCAATGAAGGCTGTATAATCAATTAACCAATATTCAGAATGCACAATGTGAAATTCCTCTCAGTGTTGTTTCTTCAGTTCCTTATTGGACCCACTGACAATTTTTATTAGTTTTTTAAGGGGTAATTGACATTTATACCAAAATGTAAGGAAAAATGGTCTGTTCCTCTTCTATTAGTAACTTGCTTGCAAAATGCAAAGGAAAAAAAAGCAATTTCAGGATAGTAACTTAAAATAACAGAATTTTAGCTTCTAACCAGAGCCAAAAATGGAGCTAAAAATTACTCTATAAAATTTGGAGGTTTGCTTTTTCATTATTAATGTGAAACAATGCTCAGACAGTGTGAAATGGAAGAATGAGGGCCAATCCACTGCTGCTTTTGCAGAACCAATTAAGACCAAACAAAGTTCTGATTTTTGTGATAATTTTGAAAACTTTCCAGTATAAAAATCTTTGAGGTAAAGATGATTATCTGCTCAGTAACAAAGGCCTGAAGATGAGGCCACAGTCCATAAGAATCATTCAGCAGAGGCACTGAAATAACAGTCACATAATTTTCTTCCTGAAAATGGAAAGAGATGAGTAGGGAAGCCAGAAACTGAAGTGATTTCTCCTTTTCTGCCAATTACCCTGTTTAGTGGAAAAGCCTTGTATTAAGAGTTTATGAAGAAATTAAATAGGTTCTAAAAATATCACTTTGAAAATCACACAGCACACTGCAGAGAAGAAACACAAAGAGAAATACTGGCTAATGATTCATACTAATTTTACACAGTAGCATTCAATTCTCTATCTTAATATTGCTTGAAAATCACTATGCTGTAATTCACTTCCTATTATAATTAATATGCTGTAATTCACTGCCTAAACAGCTGAAGGAAACACCTGCAAACTTATTCTGGATACCAATAAAACTGCTTACTACCACTCAGAAAGTGTGATTTATTTATGCTCTCATATGCACACACCTCCCACCCCATTTTTTAAACCTAAGAATTCTTTGCTATTACAGGGACAGAACACTATTTTTTACTTAAAAACATGTATCACGTGTTAAAGCTGAGAAAAGTTGGTTTATATTATTGTGTAAAGCAGTGTTCCAGGAAACCTGGACTACTGGGAAGTGCCCCTGTCCTTGGATCTTCAAGATCCCTTTCAAGCCTTAACATTCTATGGTATATCCTCAAAATAAAAAAGCAATAGTAAAAGCAATCTACACAGAAATTTTACTTTGTTTCATATTAGAAGTTCCCAGAGATGCATTACTGGGCAGGAAAAGAATAAACAGATCTCAAAGATCAGTATTATTAATCCTCTAGATCTGTTGATCTTAAATTAACTTTGGATTACTACCCCTCATTTCACCCCCATTTCTATGCAAGAAGGATCACGGTGTTCTCTTTTACTGGAAATTCTTTTGTAGTTATTGATGGTTATGACTCATTGTGAGGGGCATAATGATGCTTTTCAAAAAAAGACAAACATGATACATATTTGGATTAATGGGATTTAAAAAACGACACGAACCAAGTGTTTTATGTGATGATTTTTCACACACTACCAAAACAACTTTGGAAAACACTGGTCCTAAAAATCCCTGTTTTAAGAACAATATATATTTCCATGCTGTAATACAATACTCAGCTAGTAAGGATCACAACCATTAATGCATATAAACCTCTCCAAATCCTTTCCTTAAAAGGAAATTCCTCCCAAAAGCCTTAAAAATGTCTTTGCTAGAGATTGGATTTTTACATGAAACTGAAGTCTTTTTCGATGATGTAACATTCCTCCCATTTAGCCCAAACATGCATGTCAAATGAATTTATCTAAAATGCCAACAATTCCCACATGTTCAGTTCAGTTCATGTGCCTTCAGGTTAGACATAACTATGTTAATACATTTATGGAGATGAACCACAGAACATTTAGGAGTTTCACAACACTTTTCCAAGATACTGTATCACCACGATCTTTCTCTGGGACTATCATAACCTCCTGGTAAAAGTAATAAAAATATAAATAAATTCACTGCATCCAATCTTTTTTCTTCCCCAAACAAGAAAGTTTTTTCTAAGTTAGATTTAAGGAAATTATTAATCCAAAATCTGAAGATCTCCTTTAAAGGAAAAAAATAAATCCAACCTGAAGACTATCAGTGAATAACCACCCTCTGATTTCATTAGCTCTCACTTAATTGCATTTTTATAGCTAGACTACCATCATTGGTACCAATGTTTTTAATAAAAAAACAAGAAAATTTTTGACTAATTTTAAAGAAAAGTACTTTATAATAACAAGATGGCAATAAATGCCACACTTGGAACACATTACATACACAGATTTTGTTGCATACAGGGAAAAAAGGGTAGGATCAATTGAAATGTATATTGTATGATTGTATGAATGTATGATTTCCTTCAGATATAAACTGTTATGTTTTATTTCCACTACAGATCTTTCAAAGTAAGCTTTTAAAACCTTTGAATAAATGAGCATGGAGCTCCACACAATTTCTTAGAGCTTGTGTTTCTTTGGATTTTTATTTGGCTTTTTGTGTCTTAGGGTTTTTTTTTTTTTGCTGATGATGACTTGGTTTTTTTTTTAAATTAAATTATTAAACTGACGTTTAAACAAGATGTCATATTTCTCTTCCAAGCAATACTAATTCTTTTAAGACAAGTAAAAGTTTACCTGTTAAACATGAAACTTTTTCTAAGTTTTGTTCTTTACTGTATTTTATATCTTGGATATGTCACGAACAAGCCACAGGTTAATTAACTTGGTCCAACAAATTATCCTCATAGACTTTACAAGCAAAACTTACCTGTCAGGTTAATCTGCAGTTTTGTTATGTCTTTAGCCATATTAAAACACTGTTTAGCTTTTTTATATTCATAGTAAAACAAAAATGTGTAGGCAGACTCAAGATGGAACTGAATTGCCAAGTGCCAGCTTTCACCACCTGTGAACAAAGCTTCTGCTTCTGTCACTGCAAATTAAAAAGGAAAAGAGATGAGAATGCAGTTCAGCAGAATGATATTACAGAAACACATTTAATATACCATGAGAGAAAGTCTGTTGCTCTTTACACCCTCACGATTTTAAAATCTGTAAGACAGTGTACACAAGATATATGGGATTTAAAGAACTTTTTAAGTTCTATATCTAAGGATTACTACCAGATAAAAGAAAAGTTCAATCTTTGCTTCCATTTAACAGCAAAGCTGAACTGGGAAATATCTCTTCTGCAAAAAATAAACAACTCTAATTTTATTTGACCTTCTAAAGAATGTATGAGCAAAATATTGAGCTAATACCCACTCCTTAAGTAGAAAGCCCTCAAATTAAAGTTTTAATAACACTGAACATTGAATGGTGCCTTAGGATTCATAAGACATTTTCTGTTTGGTTGTTTCTTGTTTGTGTGTTGAGTTTTTGTCTGTTCACTTGTTTTTTAAATAATTATTGGCTTGCTGAATGATAAAGATCATGTTCTCTATCTGAACTGGGGGAAATACTTTTATGAACAGATCTGAAGCGTTTAGGAAAGAAGACTTAACATTTTTTCACCCAGCATAAAAACATTTGTATTTCTTATATATTTGAGTTCTATCAAAATACAGTAAATTAGAGGAGAATATTGCTGCAAATACAGACCATTATGTCAAAAATTATTCATGCTGATTATTCTTAAATGGAAGTGGATTTTTTCCTTCATGCTTTATTTCTGCATTTGCAAAACTATTTAGAGAGTAAGAATTCCAAAAAATCTCACAGCATCACAGTACTTAAAAAAGACTGGTTACCTAGCAATAGCACTGAGGCTGTGTTTCTTAATGGATGTTTAATTTTTCAAAGAAGCTTTATTAATGGTGTTTAGAAGTCTTACTATTAAAAAAATCAGTATTATCAAGAAATTTTTAAACATTTTCTCTGAATTCTTTGATTTTTTTTTTTTTTAATTTAGAGATTTGTCTAAACTCTAGCATGAACAGATTTTACTGTTTGAACCTCCTAGGCTTTTATTTCTTGCTAGTACTTGTTAATCCTCAAAACCTTTCACTTACTATAGAAAGCTGCTAAGTCTGAATATAGTTTTTACACAGCTTTTTAAATCCACTAAATCAAAATTAGCATAGATAAATCCTGCCTAGTAACAACTTCTTCAAAGGCAAAATTTAAACTTTTTTAAAAAAACCCCACAAACTAGCAGTATAAAAATATTACTCCAAGCCTACAAAATACTGGACATGCAGGTACAAGTGGAAACCACACAAAAATGCAACTTTTGAACTGAGTGACACAATATAATTTCAAAGGGAAAAAAAAAATCAAGTTATTGTGTTTAATCCTGCATTATAACTAGATTATATTCAGGTGTTCTTTACATCATCTATCTCTGAGAACCATATCCAAGAGTCTCAAAACAAGTCACTGCCAAAAAACTTTTGTCTGTGATCACATTTTCATCTTAGTGGCTGAAAAACAGCATGTGCCTTACAAGTCCATACCAACTTAAGTGCAATTCTGCTCCCTCTCTACTCACTGCAGTTATATAAGTGTCTGATAAGCATTTTAACAGTTATGACTACAAATTCCCCTCCCCTGTGCTATCTTAAAAGAGATGCTGCAAGCCAATAAAACAAGTAATTAGAAATATACCTTGTTTTATACAGGCCTGGGCAAGAGTAAATAGCTCAGGTGACCTCTCCTCCAACAACTGCTGGTGAATATTTACACATCTTAGAGTCCACCAAGGTAAAGTCTGAAAGAAAATATGGATACTTCAACTTCATAACAAGTATAGACCTTTAAGAAAATAAGACAAAAAGGAAAGTGGTTCAAAAATACAGATTTTGTAGTCTATTTAATTCTAGTGTCTAAAAAATACAAACCTGTCCAAAATAGCTGTTTTATTAAAAAACCAAGATAATCTAGTGTAAAGATGGACATATCCAGGCAGCTCTACAGTGCTCCAAGGGTTTGATGGATTTTCCCTCTATTAATTTCTCTAACTGCTCTTTGAACCCTGCAAATCTTTAGTACCACCATCTGGTAAGAAACGCTGTGAACAGCAGAAAAAAGGAATACTTGCATGCACTTATTTTGGAGCAGCCACTTGCTACTTTGATTTCATAGCTCCTAACTCTTATAACAGAAAAGGACCAAAATAAAACCAAATCCAGCTGTTTCCTACTTATCTTCTTTTGTGTCACATAGATTATTTTAATAGAAAGCCATGATCTCATTCTTCAGCAATATTCCAGCCTGAAGAGTCCTCCTTTCGTTACTGTTTGTATGGAAGCCATTCAGTATTTCTGATAATCCACTGTTGTCCTTCCATGCATTTTCTCCTGTTCTCTTTGACCTTTTCTTATTTCTTCAAGTGGCAGCAAAAAGGAGCCCGAGAGCAGCAGACTAGGAGCAGAATTGCTCTTGAGAACACATTACAATCCCATTTGAAAGTCCTAATGTATGTTGAACTTACTGAACTAAGCAATCACTACAGCAGGCAGAGTTGAACCACAGCCCAGGAAATACCTGATTTCAGAAAGCTGCGTATGCAAAGCAAAAATTCCCCACAGCCTCAACCTCTTCTCTACTTCCAACAGAGAAAATGCACGGAAAAGTTAATTTTAATACTGGAGTCTCAAAATTATACTTGAGATTATAATCTCTGAATGTAGAGCACACCTCTACAGAGTGCTCTGCCTCTAAGGATTGTTATTTATTATGGTGCTGCTAACACACCAATCACTTTCTATGAGAGATGTCTGATGGCTTTAAAGGTACCCATCTTCTGAACTTTTACTGCAGGTATGCTTCAGACTGACCTAAGGGCTGTGCAGTATGCAAGCACAAACATCTAAATTAATTACATGGAGCTGATTCTAATGTCCCTAGAAAGGAACCATCAAAAAGAATAATAGCATCTATTTCCAAGAGCAATGAAAGATGACTTTTGATATCAAGCTGGACAGAGTAAAGCAGACAAAGAGGCTTTGTGAGAGAAAAGAGGTCAGATCCCAACATTTCATCATTCATTTAGAAACCTAAAGGCAATTAAGTAACAAATTTCAAATTGCTTGAATTTAGCTTTATACAATGAAGTATTAATTTTCCCATACAACTGAGTATCTAGTTTAATTATATAATTTCCTGAGGCCTTATGCTAGAATCAGTGAGAATATATTTTTAAAGTTTCAGATAAGCCAGCTGAGCTGTGTACAATAGTCTATCAGCAATGTTTTTCAGGAGGCAAGTTGAAAACTTTCAGATGATTTTTAAGCATTTTCTCTTACATGTAAAATAGCATACAGGGCTTTATTAATGCTTTAGATAACATATCTTTAAATATTTTACCTTGTTTTAAATTTGTGTGCTACTATTAAAGCAGAATAACTATTAAGAGGCCACCTTTGAATCAAGCTGAAAGGAAGAAGAATGGCAAGCTTTAATTGCAACACCAACCTGTTGATGAAAACAGTTCCAACCAGCTGTTGCCTTTGAACTACTATTCAAACTTGATGTAGACACAAATAATTGAACCTCAACCCTGCAGAATAAAGCCCCCCATTATGTCATTCTTAGGGGAGGCAGCAGGGGAATTCTCCATACCAGGTACATTTTCTGTTTCCCTGACTGACCCAGTTGCTGAAATTCAACAGCACTCATCTGTGAATAAGAGGGAAAACGATGGAGGAACTTGGCTTCCAGAAATGCAGTACAGCCAACATCTCCCACACAGTTTAATTCATCACTCATACAAAGACCCAGCTGGAAATGGATGTTGTCAGCCAAGCATAAAGAGAGGCCATGTGGCATTTTGATCTCTAGCCAAATTCTGTTCAACTGGAATTCAATAAAGAGAAGTTGCTGCTGTTAAAAGTCCCCCCCTCCCAGAGAGCCCTGCTACCAACCAGGCTGCTGCTGAACTAGAAGGGAGGTAGAGACCCTCTAAAAGGTGCTTCATCATGTCTGCTTGTTTTTAACACACATACACAACAGAGATTTAGACTGAGAATTCATTCAGGAATAGTTAGCAGTATCCAAAAGCCTGTTAAAAAGGGTATAGAATATGTAAGCTGCATAACAGGGCATTCCCAGCTACCCCTTGACAAATAACATCACAAAGTATGTGTCTTGATGACATTGGTTGTATTAAATTTTCTAATTTTTCCAGCCAATGAAGACATCTTTCCTCTCTTTTGGGGAATACAGTGAGTAAAACAGCTTATCCTTTAGAAGAAGATATTTGTGATTAATTGCAATCACTTTGTCCCAGCTGTTTCTTAGAGAGAAGAACCTCAGAGCTACAAGAAAAGAAATGGAAATCAGAATGATTCAATGAGGTATGAAGAAAAGAATAAGAGAACCAACTTAGGAGTAGCTGGTAGTCACAGTCATTACTCACATACTTCTTACCTGGAGAGATGTGAGTTTGTGTCTTGAATTCACAAGGATTATCCTGGCTATGAGCAGCAAAATAGGATAAGAAGTCAAGGTATAGACTGATTCACCATCTAGAACCAGCATCTTCAGAATAGCTGCATGCAGCAGTTTTGGCTAAAAGAAGGGGGAAAAAAAGACAAGTTTCAGGAAACTTAATTTTATTAAAAAAAATGAATATAGAACTGAAAAAATAGCTATTACTGCATTTAAGGAAGAAGTCTGCTCAAAACATAAAAAATCCCAAAAAACAAAACCAGAAACTCCATCTCTTGGAGTCTCAACCTTTTACCAAATCATGGTAAATTCTGCACTGTTTCTTGGTGTCCTGTTCTACCAATCAACATGACCTGCAGGACACTGGTTTCCTCCCACCAGAAATGCATGTGTCACCCAATCAACTAACCCCAAACACATTCCCAGTAACAGAATCATTCCCATGATCTAAGGAGAAAAGCTTCTGGTAAATCCATGCCATTCAATTTGCAATCACAGAAACAACACAATTTTATAATTAAATTAATCCCACAGCATACAGAAATACACTAGATATTCCTGCAGTGTTGTCACTAGGTGCTATCATTTTCTCTCCCCAGAGGGAGCTTCCTGTTGGAGTGGCATCAGAGCAGCATTCCTTTGTCTGATAAATAAAAACCTCTCCCTGCTTTGGACACACTCCTCTATGACCTTCTCAACAGTAATTCTTTTACTTAATGGCCTTGAGGTAGCTCTCCAGGGACTCTCTCAGTGGTGATTGTCATCTGACAGTCACCTATTCTCCCCTCCCTTTTAATGCAATGAAAGTGTTTGAGCAGTTTATCTTCAGGCTCAGGGAGATGTCCATTTATCAGTCTATTCCTGGTTCTCATATGACAGATTTCCTTAATGAACAAAAAAATAGGGTTTTAGTTTTCAGTTGGTATAAAAGGGGCAGGAAAAGGGAATGCAAGGGAAAAAGCAGAACAGAAGGTTAAATGACAGCTTGTACTGAAGTCACTTGTATGAGAAAGATTCTTAATAAGTTTATACAACCAAGATGTTACTTGAATCATATTTCAGCTTTTTAGACTAAACAAATAGTGTATTTGAAACACTTTTCAACACCTGTATCAACAGGTTACACTGAAGACAAAAATGGTTAAGATCCATGAATCTCCAACATCACTTTTTAATAAGAGAGTAATCTTTAAGTTTATTCTGATTTACTACGGGGTATTTTTAGTTTGCACTAGCATTGAAAATACTTCTACTTTGTAGACAATGATTTGGGACAAAGGGGAATTCCTGCATGACATCACTGCAGTCATTTCAATCCCACTGTGGGAAATGATGATCACAACAGTCAGACAAACCACTTGAGAATAAAGGAAAGAAACTCCCAACTGGGAATAAACCAGATATGCTGAACCTCGACCATTATCAACATCTGTAATTTTGAGATGGGAAAGTCATCAATCAGTACTTCTAAAGATTAATTTTTCAAATACACACATAGTAGGACATTCAATACAAATTACAGTTTAATGTAAACTTTCATCCTGTCTGTATGCTTTTGATTCATTCTATAATCCACACTTAAAATACCCAACAGGAAAGCAAAGGAGATTTGTTATAAAATCTTTCTCAATAACAGCCTTGCAATGCTAGAATTATCTATACTTGTTTAAGCACTGTAGTAACAAACTAATCTCAAATTCACATTTCAAGTCCTTTCATCACAAAACCCAGTCCTGCTAATGTAACATTAACCAAGAATGAGGGAGGAAGAAGGGAAAGTTGATGACATATTACAGCTTTGAATATAAGCCAACAATTCCCAGAGCCAAAGAACTGCTATCTTCTATTTTAACAAATTCATGTCCTTTTTCATGAAACAAATCCCATCCAGAGAAGCAGACTTTCTTTACCTTTAGCTAAGAAAGTCTAAACCAACAATCGTTTTTTCTGCAACTGCATTATTCATTCAGAATTCACTGCCTGAGGCAGTCTTTGAGGTGAGAGAACAGCTACAAATAAGAGGTAGTCGTTTAAAGTGCTACTGCCTCAGGGACTGCAAAGTTAAGAATTGAAGTCCACCAAAATCTCTAGAACATTGGCTAAGAGTAGACATAAATTTTGAGCTTGTGTTCTTGTGTTTAAACACCTAAATCTATAATGTGTTGAACCTATCTTGTAGCTCAAAAATTTCATGTATCTCAAAACAGACACAACCCAAGACTTGCTAATATAATGCTCTTGACCTAGTAAACCTGGGTTAGATTTTTGAGTCTTTCTATTCTTCATCAAACTTGACATCACAAAGTATAATTACTGTATTTCATATATTTGAATCTCTGAAGTACAGCTGTTTCTATATCCAACTTCCAAACAGTAACTTAATGGCTATTTTTAAGTTACTACTACAAAAGCCCTAAATGAACTGCAAGATGGACAGTAGTCCTGGGTATTTCAATCTTCACAGTATTTCTAAAGTACTTCCCAGCACAACAGGTGTCACCTGAGTAATGACAAAAATCAGAAAAAAGCTCCTGCCATTCATATTCAAAAGCTCTAAAAACAGAGTGTATAAGAATTTCAGTTTAGGGAATCAGTGTTCTTTTCTTGCTAATCATAATGACTAGAAGCAAAGTGAGCATTCAGGATGCTTTTACTTTTATACTGAGAACCACTCTGGCCTTTGTAACACTTCATCTCTTTCTGTCTTGGGGATCCTCCCCCTATATCTAAAAAGGTTAAGTGCAGACATGAAGAAGTAGACAAAGCCAAGCTAAAGGCTTGGGAAGACTTGATTAAATGGAAGCAAAGGTGGGATGTAGACAAACAAGTTATCAGATCAGGAAGCTGCTGCAGGTGGCTACTAAGCCATATATATTTGGCTTCTCATATTTTTAAAAATACAAAGACTACTGCACAACAATCTGTCATTTAGCAAAGGCATGCTGATCTATCTTCCAGATGAACAGAGGATGTACTGAGGTTACCTGCCAAAGGTTTGCTCCTTCAAAACAGAATTCACTCTAGACTTTAAGGCAATGGAAATACTGCTTTTGTTTATAACTGCTTTTCTCTTCAACTTTCTGCAAAGGAGGTAGGATTACACAGGAGGCTGTCTCCAGTTTTACAAGCCAAATCAGTAACAGGTAACCAGCCTATGGAGAGCTGAGGTCTAGACTGAAAATAATCATGGTGAGCTACTGCAAGCAAGTCTTGCCTGAGAGCACTACATGTCAAAGTACTTTGCTCTTGTTCACAAACCCTGTGAGGGTGACTTTGCTCCTCTATTAAAGAGGGCATTTTCTGCATTAAGATTCCCCCTCTGTTCTATATGCATAGCAAGGGAATGCAGGGCAAGACTGTAGGCTACTTTAGCTGACTATCTTTGCTTACAAGACTCTGCCTCCGGATTTAACCTTTATCATCCATCCTTACGTTCCCCACAAGAGGGAGAAATCTGCATAACTTTCAAAGCCTCTATCTTGCTGGGCAAGCAAAGACTTTCCTCTTCCTAGCTACTGCATGCTAATGGAAGTCAAGCATCTTGGCCTGAAAAAAGACACTCACAACAGATTGAATTAACAAGACCAAGGAATCAACTGGATTTGAGACAGTGCTACACAGTACATTGGTGTTTTTCATATTAATTTTTTATATTAATTATGAACATGGCTATAGATGCCAACAGAAGCGTGGCAATATTTCAGTCTCTTCCAGCAAAAGGATCAAATAATGGCATAAAAGAAAGAGTAATAAAAACATAATAAAAAAAATTATTCAAATGTATTCCAGAACTTATTCTTTGGGATCAGCCTGGAAGCCACAAAAAGAAGAGCAGGAACTGTTGATAGATTTATTTGGAGGACTCCTACCAGTTATTTACATGCATTATGAGTTAACAGATTGAGATCTTCCAGATGGAGCTTCTCACCATTATCAGATATATTCTATTTGTGAATATGAAATCAGACAACAAATAAAGCAGCAAGCAGCTTGACCTCACAACATTCTTAATCATCAGTGGTCTTCATTAGTACTACTACACATCCTTTTCCAGTTCATCCACAAAAATACTGAGCTTAGCTGTAAGAGGCAATTCATAGAAGCTCTGAAACTTAAGGCAGAATAAATATGCTCCAACTTCAGCAGCTTTGTACCTTTTATTCCCTTACATTCAGAGACAGTGACAATTCTTTTAAGGTACAAGAAGCCCATTACTATAGGCCACTTATTTTAAGCACTGAGCTTATTAATAATGTTTTATTCAAACCCCAACAAGTTCAAAACAAGAACAGCTAATTAATTTTAACCAGAATTCAGTACTTTTTAGTCTTCCTTTACCACATTTGCTCATTAAAAAAATTCAGCATAGTGTGAGTCCGACTATTAACTGGGGTGGTGAAGTCTCACAGTTATTTTAGAAAACTGAAATACATGTAATAAATAAAATGCTACTTTTGTGTGGACTCTGAAAATTATAAGCCACTTCTGCAGGACATAAAACCAAATCTTAACAGAGTACATGAATGTAACAAGAGATGGATGGAGCTCTGAGCTACCTGCTCATGAAAGGTGTCCCTGGTCTTGGCCTTGGAACTGCATGATCTTTCAAGTCCCATCCAAGCCAAAACATTTTATGATTCTCTGAAATGCTTAAAAGAAATTATGAATGCTGTATTTTCCAGGTCTCTGAACTCTGTCAGTGAGAGCAATCCTATGAGCATCATCTTGGGCTGCAGACTGTGTTAGACTGCAACCTGTGCATACACACTAAGATAGAATATAGAGTTCTCCAGTAAAGAGAACCCAAAATTTATAATAATATTTCAATATTAGAATATTAGATGTTATAAACAAATTATAAAGAGAATCAATGAAATTAGGTTTTATTATTTTTACTATATATAAAGGCAAAATTAAACACTTTTCCCTTGAGAGGTAGCACACTTGCAAATTTCTGCTAACTCATTTCACACCCTAAAACGTTTAGTACACTTGCTTTCCACTGTTATGTATTTATTCATCAGAAGATGAGATCTGAATTTCAAGTATCAAAAATCACGTGAAAAATAAGCCTATCTGTATACACTGTTCCAGCCCTAAAAGATACACCAAATTTATAAACATCTATTTAAAAAACAGGAGCAATACTGTATCTGAATTAGTTATTTAGAAATAGAACCTCGCAAATGAACCTAAGGCAGGACTTTATGAATTATGGAAAACATGCCACACAAGGCAGCAGAGCCAACAGTTTTATATGAAACTTCTCATATCCTCAACTTCCCCTCATTTCACAGTTTACAGCACTTACATTGCTCATGGTCCATATCCCATTCTTAGTGAAATTCTAAATTCAAACTCATGTATAGATTTAGCATTAGCAGAGACTACTGATAAGTTCTTCACTGACACACTGCCATAGTCAGTATTTTACCACAGCTTTAACCCCATGAGAAAAATCAAAAAGCTGTGCTAAACCCTACGTGAGGAGAGTCTGGACTGTGGCACTGCCACGAGGAACAATACACACATCTCACTACAAGAAGTGAGGGTGTTGGTTAGTAATCTACATAAAGCGATGACAAAATAAATAAAACTGACAGTCCTCAGTTCCATCGAGTACATTTCCCTTCTGCTTCCAAAAGCCCTATTTAAATTAGCATTTTTGTACTAATATTACCTCAACTCACTTGGCATTCAGGAGCCTCACAGGATACTGATCCAAATCTACTTTTAGCATCTGCCAAATACTGCTATTTGCGAGATATGCAACTTCTACCTTTCCCTACGGAGGGGAAATTTCTAAGCCATTTATAAACTTCTTTCTTCAAGCCAGTTAAGAATGTATCCCAAAATAAACACATAAAAAGTTCATTGATTGCAAATGCCCTTTGAGGAAATGCTCGCCTGTATTAAAGGTATCTTCTCTGTCCATACCCAACATTTCCAGCAGGAAATATCTTAAGTAGAGAAACAGTAACTACTCTTAGGACACTGCTGATATGACAGAAGATGCTGCAATAGCAGCCGTAGGATTGCTGATTACAGCAATTCATTCTAGCACCCCACCTTGCAGATGTGCCTTCTCTGATACACCTAAGTGTTATGATTACTTGTGAAAAGCAGTGACAATAAAAGGACAGCTTATTAAAATCCAAACCTACCTCACAGAATTTCTGTAACAATGCAGGTGGCAAAAAATCCTGAAGCTTTAACTGAACAGGAGGCCCAGTCCAATTGCTTTGAACAAAGAGCTGCAAACTTCCCACACCAAGCAGAAACATCAGCCTCTGCCTGCAATACAGATAAGAAAAGCAATTAGCAACATATTACATTTTTACTTAAGGCTACAAGAGCTGATTAAATCTTGTGCTAGCTCTAAACCCTCAGCTTTAAAAAAAAAAAAGATATATCCCTCTCCTGTGGGGAGGGTACAGTGAATATAATATCCAAGAATGCACACAGGATTGCATTCTTGATTATAAAGAAGGTTGTAACTAATGCCAAACATTTTGGAGGCAGAGTTCATATATATCACAATTTAAGGCTGTACACAACTATCAGAGATCAGAAAACTAGCAAAGGATGCAGATAGTCCAATACTTGCCTATTGCATGGTTGTTAGTCTCTTATGATACATCTAACTCTCAGCATTTTCACTTAAAAAATACTGCATGCTCCAAAAAATATGTTCCAAAAGAGCAAGTTTATTTTTGTTTTGATTTTGTTTTGACATAACTTTATTTTCACTTCCTCTGATAAAAAAATTACATTAAATCAAAAATTCAGAATACTACCTCCAAGCTGGTTCAGATACTTTGGCAGTAAACAGTATCTAACTATCTATTATATCTATTATATCTATTTATTTTATTTAATAGTATCTAACTATCTATATCTATTTATTTGAGAGTAAATAGTAGCTATCTATCTATTCATCATGGCTTTTATTTTAAATAATTATAATTTATTGAATGATGAAATTAAGAGACTTTGTTTCATTTCTGAAACCAGGTATGGCAAAATTGTCTTTATCTACAAGACTAAGCTCATTTTACCTTACTGTGATTTCTTTAGCAAATAATCTATGTGGTCTGCAGAAGGCAAGGCACAGTCTCTCAGTGCTCAGTTCTCTAATGGTCAATTTAACAGGTGCAGACTTTTAATATTTATATACAAACTTCTGGTTTGTTTTATGATACCTTAATGACTTAGCACCTTATTGACAAGGGCCCTAACACACAGAGAATGGGTGCCCTAACTACAAAAAGTTAGCATTTTAATTGTGCAGTTTTGATATAAACACTGGTGTATTAAGGAGAATAATTGAAACAGAAAAACCTAGCCCTCTTTTTTTTTCTAAAAACAGAAACTTAGAGATGTAAGAGCCCTCCAAGTGGAAAAAAAAAAAAAAAAAGTGTTACACAACCCCTTAAAAACCAAAGTAAAACAGAAAAGCCACACACAAACAAGCAGCTGGTGGGCAAGAATGCAACAAAAGATGCAGAACAATAGGAAAGCAGGGGTGGGGAACATTTAATTGAAAATTTAAAAAACAAAAAAAAAAAACCCAAACCATCTTTCAGGGGAGTTAGAGAACAAGGACTGGCATAAAGAATCCTTGTGGAACAAGACAAGGTAACACTTCTGGGCTGTCATTATTCAGCCAGTAACTATCTGCTTGGAAATATCAATACATAACCAAGATCACCATTACAGTTACAAATAACTCAAAAACACAAAGCACAAACAATTATTATACACTAAATTATTACCACTACACACAAAATACCTACATTGGTATAAATTTCCTAATTTTTCTCCCATAATAAATTATGCTTCAAAGCTTCTGAAAGGTAACATACAGAAAAACCAACCATCCATGCAGTGTGATTTGATACTCTAGTCTTTTGAAGACAATTTTCACTATTTTATAATTTCACACGTTTTTACTAGTAACAATTTATTAATTTTAACATTACTGATATCTATCTGGAAAGCAAACTTGCTTGAAGAGACACAGTTTTATCCATGGAGAACACCTCCAGAACAACTGATAACCAAACCCATTACTTTGGCTGGGATACTGTTTTTCCCCTGTTTGTCATCACCAAATTATTTTTTCCCTGTTTTCAGATTTGTGACCAACTCCCAGTCTCCTTATCACTCACTCTGTACCAGAAAACCAATCTCAAGCTGTAATCCCTACAAATGCTGACCTACCTTGCCTACCCCCTATTCTTTTCCCAAGAAAATGCATTGTCTCCCTGACTGCCCTTCACATTTACTGCAGACCTGAGGATGCTCACCTCCCAAAGGCTGCCTGAAAGGCCACAGAGAGACTGCTGCAAATGCTCCATTGCTAAGGTCATCTACATAATTTATTTTGCATGTGCCTGCATCCACTCATCTTGTTTTTCCTTTCTCTGTGTCAATGGGGCATTTGCTGCCTTTTTTTTAACTGTTTGCACCAAGTCCAATTGTTCTTTGTGATACTTGCTGCATCACATCCTTGATATACTGCTGTATCAAATGTTCCTCAAAAATAAAGAACAGTGCATTTGTATTTCAAACAAAATGGTTGTGCACATAATGCTAGAATTTACAAACAAAATAAAAGAAAAAATATTCAATAGCCAGGTTCTTCTCAAGGAGTTAAAGGTTTCTGTTCTTTTTAGTGATACCAGAAATTACCGAGGAGTAGCCAAAACTATTCAGTGTCTAACTTGGCTTTTTTTTCAATTCATGAACATCAAAGCAAGAGCAAGCTGCAGAAACAGCAAGAATCTCTTCACTTTCAGCTTTCATTACATACCAATTAACTGAACATCAGACGTTCCATGAGAAATACCAGAAATACCATTCAGTGTTCAGTTTGGGAAATCATAACAAGCTTTATTGTATGGATTTCTTTTGCCAAGTTTGCTATTCATTTTTATGTTGAATAAGGTAGAAGTAGTAAATACATGCTCAACAAAAAACAGTGTTAGAACTCATTTCCTTGCTCCTTTAGATTTTGGAAGCCGCACACTATTCCTTCCAGACTTTTGAATCAAATTGTACATCAGGTGAGGAATGTACCTCCTTCTTATGGAACTCTGAAGAAAAAAAAAGAGGCATTCCCCCTCTGCATGGTTACCACACATCCTATTGTTTCATCTTCCAAATTTTGCTGATTTAAATACAGTCATGAAGCTAGATTTTCTGTAGAAAATAGCTTTCAAGCATTGAAGTGAGTAGCAAAAGCAGGAAAAAGTAAAACAAAAAAATAACCTATTCAACACATTTATTATAAGGAATGCTTAACTTTTAGGACATAAAGTGACATAGTGAAAATGCATCTGCAGCAGGGAAAAGAAGGCAATCAGTTAAAAGAATAGAAGAGTTGCACCAATTTTTAAAATGCTGCTAAATCATTTTCATTACAGAACCATTGATTTGAAAGTGGAAAAAGTTACAGAGAACTTGTCCAAAGAAATCACTGTCTAGATCCAAATTCTGAGCTGTTTTGCCCTCAAGCTGCTCAGTTTCAGCTTCAGAAAAAGAACTCCTTTAGAGTTCTTTTAACACTATGACAAAACCATACTTTGCACTGTTTATATTGTGCAAAAAGAATAAGATTCACATTATCCAACTTTCCGTTTCCGTTTGAATTCAACTCCTACTGTTTTTAAATCTCCAGAATTATAACTTTCAGTTATTCTCAATAATTCTCCAGAATTGAACTTTTGGTTCAAGAAAAAAATTATTTTAACTTATCCCATCTACAAAAAGTCACAAGAAAACCAATGTCTTACTGAATTTTCTGGCCTAGAACTTAGGTTTGCTGCACTTCCTTTGAATCACTCAGTGGAAAATTACATTTTAGGCATTTTAAAAAACAGAAACACCCCCCATCCCCAGTTTCATCATAAGCAATGCAAAGTCTGGATGCAAAGGTTCCTCCCATGAGGCCTTCACAGGACATAGGGTCTGCAGGTAGGAAAAATAACTATGTAAAACATTTTAACACAGAAAGTCATCAGAGACCAAGACAGTACAGGTCAAAATGCTGTGCACTGCCTACCTAAAATAGGAAATTCTGCCTTTCAGACAAACAACTTCAGTAGAAGTTTTTGTATAAAAGAAAGCAACAACTTACTTCCTTCTGCCCCCAAAACTTCTTAAATTATTACTAATGGAGCTTGAAAAATTCACTTGGATGCTACAATCAAAACTGTTTCTGGCAGACACTGATAGGTTTTGAAGACTCTTTGCTTTCATTGTGAATAAAACTTCAGGCTATAATTTTCGGTAGAAAACCCTGTTGGCTTCTGAAACTCTAAATATTGCAGATTTGCCTCCATATCTTCTAGCAACTTCTAATGCAGTCCAGAGCTGCAGAGCAAACAAGAAAAACCTCAAAAACCATAGAGCTGGAGCTTGAGCAGCCAAGGAACAAAATCCTTTGCGGGTCTGCAGTAGGAGTGCACTATAATAGGATATATATAAGTTCCACTGATACAGATTATGATTACCTTCAAGAAGCTGAATGGCTTAAAAAGGCAGCAACACATATGTGAAGCAATAATTAAGATCAGGAATGAGTCTGTTTCAAGTCCTGACTGATTTTTCTTTCCTTATCACATTACTGAAACTACTGAAAGGTGACGGAATCTAGAAATACTGAAAAATTTCTCAAGCTAATATTTACCAGTAATAGTACAACAAAGTAAGGAAAAAAAAAACCAAACAAACACCTAGCAAAAATATGCATGGGAAAAAACTCAACACTCCAACTCAGAAAGCAGGAGAGCATTGTATTGTGCACCACACCAGAAGATGAGTTTCTGACACACTCTGATCACGAACAAATCTCAGCTCAGTTTTTCAAACACGCCAACTATTCTTTTTTCTCTGATATGTCAGCAAAAACTCTTACTTTTATGTGTGTCATACCAAAACACAATATATTTGTACTCTGCCAACACTAATTGGTAACAATTACCTTCTTCTCGCTTTTATTTTTTTAACTTTTATCTTCTCTTATCTTTTGCTCTTCTTCTGACAAAATTTTTTTACCTTTTAAAATATCAGTACATATATATATATACAATACACATATAGTATTCTGCTTCTACTATACCTGGTCAGATTTCAGTCTGTTTGTCATTTACACAGCAAACTGTAAACAGTAAATTCAGACTCCTTAACAGCAACCATTAGCACATACAGTAAAATTAAGAGAGACTCTATCAGAGAAAGTCTTGGAAGAAAATAATTAATTGATGAACAGCACCCATGAGCAACCTTACTCGATTTTACATTAAGAAGAGTAGAACGACCTCATTATAAGTCAGATTTAGAAATACAGGCATTGCTTGGACTGTAACATTAAAGAGTACTTCAAGCAGCCACATAAATGCAATCCAACATTTCAGAAAGAAAATGGTTAATTGTTTGATGATACACAGCAATATGAATTTACATGTGTGACTTCTTTATGCCAGAACCTTCTGAGGTGATCACTGTATATAAGGCTAATGTTTTCAACAAACCCCCATATCACAACATCATTGTTTCTTTCTCTAGGCAGTAACAAACAGATGCCCAAGGAAGCAGGGGAAATAGCACAAGAAATTTGTTTTCTGCTTCCTGTCAGTACAAGGATTTTGAAGGCCCTATAGAAATTATACATTTTTTTAAATGCCTTTTGTAAAAATCAAACATAGCCTCTATTAAACTTCCATATAATAAATAATAATTTCCACCTTTCCACGTTATCAGCCTCTGCAGAACAATCCAGGTATGCTAGAATCTGTTTCTCCAAGTAAGTGTCAATGTTCTCCTCTGCCAGAGAAGACGAACTGAAAACATTCTGAATGGCTGAATTTGAAAATATTGCCTCGTATTTCCCATCAAACATCAATTGCAATAATGATCCACTTTCTGGAAGAGGAAAAAAAAAACAACAAAGAAATCATTGTCAACTTTCAAACAACTTTGTCTTTCAAGACCTATTACACCTATTCAAATGAAAATATCTACCACTCCCCTTCTAAAGAATGTATCTTCATTTACATTGCAGGGAAAGTGCAGTTGCACTGAAATTCAAGAGCAGCAGGTGTCACTTCATTAAAATAATTTGTATTAAAGTTACAGCGAAAACACAAATGACCAGATGAATAAAAAACAAAAACTTGCACACTGAAACTTCAGAAAAAATAAATGGATGGCCTTTTAAAATACTTCAATTATAGCAGCAAGATGTTCTTCCTTAAAACATTTTAAATGAACACTAAACTCCTATAGATAAGACAATAATTTCACAGAACAAAGAATCTATTTAGGGGAAATACAACAAATAAAAATGATTCCATATTTGCAGAGTTCAGTGAATAAAGTCTTATGGAAAACTGCAGAAACTGTTCAGTCCTTCATTTACATGCTTAGAATACCCAGAAGCAATGGGCAATGAGATTTTATCTTTACAAAAGAATTATTTCCTATGGTAACTACACTGTCTCAATGAAAAGCCTGCATATGGAGCAGATTCTTAGGAGCAACTCCTAATGTGGATTTAGACCCATGCCTGTTTCTTAAGCCTGATTTCAAGACAAAGAGAAGTGAAGAAATGCTATATATTTCTAAGAAGCTTCAGACCCATCAAGTTCCTGACCCAGGCTATAACTTTATTCACAGAAGCTCCCCTCAGATATGCTACAGTGCAATCAATACAGCAGTTGTTGGAACAATCTGGCCATGTTAAAACCTGCTCTTCTTGAGCAAAACCACTATCTGCCTCCCCTGCAGCTGTGCCTACAACTCATGCAGAGGCACTAACTGGTTTCTGCCTAGATGATGCCGGTGTTGGTGATGGTACAGCTGAGGAAATGCAGAGGTCTGCCTAAAGTAAGTGCCTTCCTCTCCATGTGTGATTCCAGCCGGGGATTGCAGCTCCCTGCACTCAGCGTTACTGTAGCTGCACTAACATCAGCGCAGGTAAGCAATTTAACACTGCCACAGCTGGGGGTCCACACAAGCAGCAGCTGTGCAAAGAACTGATCTGAATATCAACCCCATCTCACCCAGCTAAACAAGTACTTTAAACTTTAGAAATATAGGAACACAGAGGGCAGAACCACCTTCAATAACAGCAAAGGATGACTCCGTAGGAATGGGTGATGGAGACACATTCATTCTAATTCTAATGTCTCTGCACCACACTGTTGACCAAAGTTTAGCTCGGTTCTCCACAATGTTCTATTGAGAATGATACAAGAGATAATGTGTGCCATGGATCATTTAAAAAATATTTTAAGCTGTACCTGGAAGGACGTATACAAAAGAATAGCAGTGGTTCCACAAAGCTGTTGACATCATACCCTCACAGAGAATGGAAATAACAAGAGACTTTTCTGCAGTCTATGCTTTGGAGAGACTTTCTCTCATCAAATGACAATTTTTTAATATTGGATTATAGTTGTCCAGACAGGCAATGCTGTAGTTTGCAGAATAACTATGGGCTGTGAGGACACGTGATGATGAATGAGGAACATTGTGGTTCTTCTCTTTCCAGTGACAACCGTAAGCACGTAAAATCTGCTTTTGATTCTGAGTGCAGCTTTTTATAGGACACTATACAAATTCAAGGTAACAGCTTTTGAATTTATTTTCAGGATCATCACTAGGAAGGACCATGCAAATGATGACCAAGAATCATCACAAACCCCACCATTTTCTATCTGTACTGCAAGATGCCTTTCTTCAACAAGTTTTCCCCACAACTTACAGCAGCACACTACTTAAAACACCTCAAAAGAAACCAAAGGTAAAAAAAACCAGCCCTACAAAAAAAGCAATCAGAAAAACTCCACACCACAAACAGCATGCACAACTCTCGTTGAGAGGACAGATGTGACAGATGTCAGTCACATCACCTACCATTCCTGGTCAGTACAATGATTAAGGTCAAATGAAAAGTCGCATAAGGAAATAAGACCTGATTAACTCTGTATGGCTCTTTTCCAAAAATCAGTAAGTCCTTAGGTAAGGATAAATGAGATTATCAATACGATACAACATGGCACATGACACGAGCACAACTGTATTTTAACCTGCCTGAAACATGGAAGTACCTTTAAATGACAAAGGTTACATTTTAAGATCTGCTGCGTTCCCCCGCAGGAAAGCTGGGTGGAACCAAGTCCGCTCAAGAGACTATCTTCCATTGATCCCTCAGGAAACCGTGACCGAGTACTAATAAACGTAGACCAGGCAGCTGGTGCCAGACTCTTCCTTCCCAGGTTTTACTCCCAGCGCGCGTTCCGGCTCGCGGAGTTCCAGCAGGCAGCCTTTCCCTGGGGGCAGCCGGAGGAGCGCCGCGCTCACGAGCCTGCCGAGCAGCGCCGCTCGCACCCGGCGCACCCACGGAGCCGCGCGGAGCCCCGGCCGCTCCCGCGCCGCCAGCCCCAGCCCGCGGCCTCCCCCACCTCACAGCGCGGGTAGGAGCCCCCGGGACCTCGGCGAGGATCCGACAGGGAGCCCGAGGTGATAACGCCCGCGGGGAGAGGAGCCGCCAGCCGCGGCCCCGGCTCGGTCCGGTGGCTCCGGACGCGCACAACGAGCGGGCACCTTCCCCGCGCCGGGCCGGGACCTCCCCTCACCTGCGGCCGCGACTTCGCCCTGCTTCCACTCCAGGGACTCGGCGGCGCTGAGGAAGCCCCTGAGCAGGGCGCGCTCCAGGGCCAGCATGGTGCCGCCGCCCGGGCCCGCCCCGCTCCCCGCCACCGCCGCTCCCCGCGCCCACAGAGCCCTCAGCCCATGTGCGGGCAGCGGCCGCAGGGAGCCGCCATGACAGCGGCGCGGGGCAGGCCGGGAGCGCGCGCTGGCCCCGCCCGGCGGGAGCCGTGAGGGGAGCGCTGGGGCGGGAACGGCGGGAAGAACGGGAACAGCTCGTGAGCGGGCGGGCTGCGCGGGCACGCGTCCGTATCCGTGTGGAGTCTGCCCGGGCGATTCCCTGCGGAGAATCACCGAGGGGGCAGGTTAGAAGGGAACGCGGTGGGTCAGCTGGTCCAACCTCCCCGCTCCAGCAGGGTCATCCCAGAGCACAGGGCACAGCGTTGCATCCAGACTGTTCTGGAATATCTCCGGTGAGGGAGACTCCGCAACCTCTCTGGGGAATTTGTTCCACTGCTCAGTCACACGCGTAGTAAAGATGTTCCTCATGTTCAGGCGGAACTTCCTGAGCATCACTTTGTGCCATTGCCCCTGTCCCGTTGCTCGGCACACTGAGCACAGCCTGGCTCCAGCCCTTGGCACCTCCCTTCGGATTTCTGTACATCCTCTGTGGAGAACCCGCTGGGATGGCGGGCAGGCTCAGGCCGGGCTGCCCAGCATTCAGGGCAGGCAGGTCACCATCGTGCCTTAGTCTGTCCCGGGGTTGGTTTCAGCACCTGTCCAAACAAGGTTGATAATATTGAAATTCCTAATATCAGATTTTGTGCTTTTTATTTTCAGGGAAAACCAGTAAAGTAACACTTTCTGTGAATAAATAGTTGCTAAATATAATAAATATAATATCCGTGGTTACCTGCAAGCAGAAATATGTTTTTGAGATTACCTCATATTGAATAAAAGAGCGAATAGTTCTCGGATGCATCTGTGTCACATCCAGGTCACGGTGGCTACAGCGCTCCTGCCAGGACATCCCTGTGCGGCTCTGTTGGCGTGAGACTGGAGGGCTCATCAGCAACACGGGCAGCGCCTCAATGGAGGGGTGACGAGTTCCTGCTCGGGAGATCCCAGCTGAATCCTTAATACAGTCTCTGTCACCAGGGTAGAGTGAAGCCCTTGGATAGCCAGCTCCAGCTGATCCTGAAAATGACTCGCTGTGATGCTTTTTGTTAGGCCTCCAAAACTGGGGGCATGTCTGTGACTTTTGATTTCCGTAAGATTTGAGCATCACTTAGGGGATAAGGACCATTGCTGGTTTATATGTAAGGTTTGGTGAGTCCTGTGGATGGAATATTGCATGTCATGTTAATATAGAATATTCCATGTGAATCAGCAGAAAATACCAGATACGGGTTTGTGATTATTTTTATAAGAATACAGCAAGCAGTTCTCTTCATCTTTCTTAGATTCTTAAAAACACGAGCTCAATTTTTACATTATTAGACACATGCATTTTATGCAAATTGGATTCCCGAATTGTTTTAGTTCTACAGAATAGTCACCAAACTTAGATGTTAAAATGTACCTTCCAGTACAATTCTTCTAATTAAATAGCATGAAGGATTCAACAGTGGTATTAGCTTAAATGCTCTGTATTAATTTGTAATGACAGGAACACAACAAGGAACATTGTGCTTGATGAGAAGAGTATTATCCTCAGAACTTCCCATTGCTCACAGCCTTGCCAAATAGCACAAAT
This sequence comes from Sitta carolinensis, assembly GCA_032173965.1. NCBI lineage: Eukaryota > Metazoa > Chordata > Aves > Passeriformes > Sittidae > Sitta > Sitta carolinensis. The sequence goes on along the minus strand of JAVUNC010000025.1, from coordinate 12,352,593 downwards.
ACCAAGTCTGATGTTTTCTATTTGGAAAATGTCCCTTAGCTTGGACTTCTAAGCAAACTAGGTGCAATTTCTCTCTATTTTTAAACACAGGCACAAAAATGTTTGTTCCTCTATTTTCTACTCTTCTCTGAAATGTGTATTTTGGATGAAGAGGTATTTAGTGATTGGGAGTGTGGTGCCCTGTATGTCAGAGAAGTACTTTTTGCCATCTCAGTTTGGATTTGTTTAAGTAATAATTCAGCATGGCTTTGCACTGTGATAGAATTATAATAATAAAGGAATAGAACTTACGAGACCCAAATGTTAGGGCAGGAGGCCTCAAATTCTGGAATTGTCTGTAAAAGACAGAAACCCAGTTGTTCTAGTGAACTTACTCTGGATGATCCCTTGTGCAATATTTTTGAGAAGTTGATGTTTTATGGTAATTTCAAATGTTATTTTGGACAATACGGAACATCACTGTGGATGCTATTGGTTCTCCAAAGTTTGAGGCAGCAAAACTGACTGCAAATGCTAGAAGTTGCAAAGAAAAAGGTTCTAGTAAAATAAATAACTAGATTATAGTGGAGGGAAGTAGATGGAGAGAGAGTATTCACACTCAAAACCCCAGTAGATCTCAATGTCCTTCAGCAACCAAAAATCTGCACTGAAATGATTTCTCATGTTCTCCATAATGAGTTTCTCCTTAGATCTTTGAAACTACTATCTTCTTTGAGGATTATCTGTCCTGGCAAGAACAACAGTAAGATAATGTTCTCTTTCAAAACTTTCCTCAACAGGCTTGTCAATATTTACTATATATTTATAACTTGACACAGTGAAGGATTGATGAGATCATTACAGTGGATTAGGATGACTCATTTCCCTGTCCTTCATGACCGCTTCTGCTGAGCTCTTTACTTCTCCTGACTGCCCAAAGGAGAAATTCTGACGTGTTCTGAGCAGGCTTCCAGAGAGTTGGAAGAAAATCCATTCTTTTACAGTCCTTGAAGATGCCCAAAGGATTCTTCAAGTCTAACAAACTTTCTGTGTAAAACCAGCACTCAAGTGATTTTTCATTCATCTTTCAGTTGTTAATCATTAGACTCCACAAACATTAGGAAATCTGTTTGTGTCATTCACAATCTCTTTCCACAGGCAAAACTCTTGGTATCAATAAAATCAGGCTTTGACTTTCACTGGTAACCTCTGTACAATCTTTCAGATCCATGGTACACTGAGTAGTATCATATTCCAATCCTCTTCCAGTTTTCTTGTGGCTAGGAGGATGAAAATGTGTTCCTATACAGTTTTCAGCAGCAGAATTATGCCTTACTTTTGTGGCTGTGGGAAATTCTTTCCTCTTTCTGATTTGTAGGTTTAGGAACATTCTGGTAGGATTATGACTAGAAATGCTTATGATGAGAAAGCACTTTTTATACCTACTGTGTGCCTGAACTCTGCTGATCTATTTATACATCCATCCTGTTCAGACAGACTGTAGCAATTAATAGTGAAAATAGATTATGAAACAGTAAGGGATTAGCTGGTCTCCAAGTCTGCAGGTTAATTTTGTTCTGCCACGAAATAAGCTGCAGGGCATTGTGATCATACTTTGAACAGGAGGGTGACAAAAACTTTCATACTGTTCTCTACCTGTTCACCTGAAAGAAAAGCAGTTGCTTTAGACTTACAATGTATCTCAGAGGAAGTGCTCTTCTCGTTTAGCTTTATGAGTTTAAAAATTATTAACAATGTAGCAGTTCTGGTTCTTGGTCCTTATCTACCCCGAATTTTAGTGTATTTGTCTGAATTGCCTAAGGCTTTTTTTTCACTATATAGTACCTCTAGGTTTCCTGATAAAGAATGACCTGAAACAAATACAGATATTTTACTAAGGAACAAAAGTTGTCTAAATCCAGATTTGCAGAAACAAATTTAGAAAAGAAAAATTAAAAACATCTTACGTGAAAGTTGTTAGAGACATAGGAGTCTATCAAGAGCTGGAGATTACTTTTTACTTTTGTACAGTTTCACACACAGCAAAAATATGTTGGTGGTCTGACATCCCAGAGTGGCTTTGAATTGTCTGAATCACAAAGTGCATCATAGTGACTCATTCTCGTTGAGTACTGACATCCCTGCTGGGAAAGAGCTGCTGTCTCTCCCTCGTTGCAATTTTGCTTGGCACATTTTTGTTTTCTCCTCCCAATGAAGTTTCTGTCCTAACAGACATCTATAGTGGAACTTCCCTTCTTCGAGAAGACAGGCACTGTTTTGCAGGTGCAGTAAATCATTTGTTGCTCTATTAGAAGCAAGCATTCACTCCTCCAAATGGAAAAGGAATATAAAATCCTACCTACTCTTTCTGTTTCTTTGCTATAACTGAATTCCTTGCAATGCCAACACACAGGAGGATAACACAATCAGAATGCTGATTCGTGCTGTTTGTATGTGCCTTTCCTTTCTAGATGCAACATCTAAAACCTTTTGAATGAAGATGTCAATCCTTATAAAACAGTCTTATGTGTAGCCACCAAAAGAAAAGCTTTTCTAAAATAAGTTGATCAGCCAGTGCTACGAATGTTTTGTATTCAGCTCCACTCAGCTCAGAACTATCCAGCCTGGCATGAAATGGTACCTATTCCATGGGTTTTGCCACCATACATCAGTCCTAGCTGAAGTGAACCAGGAGTGGCACACATAGAGGAGATCCTTCACTGACTGCTTGTTCTTCTAATCTTTGATGTAGATGAGGCATTGTGTTTTCAGGGCAGATCTCCAAATCTATGCTGAGGGCAGGGGAAAGGCAACTCTATAGATCCTGTTTCCAGAAATTGTGATGATTTCCCCCCTTCCCCCATGCTTATCACCCTCTATAACCTTAGTGACATAGTGGGTGATCTGTCCTTCCACAAAGTCACTAGAATTGTTGCTCACTGCATTTTTCACAAGGACTTTTCAGGTGAATGCTAGTATTACTGCCAAATTCTTGTCAGCACGCTTGGGCTAAGAGCATATGATTTAATATCTGGCAAAAATCCTACAGGATTTGCTTCTGAAAATTGATAAGCCCTCACAAGTTGAGGAGAGATCAGGCCAAAGAGGCATAATAAAGTGCCCTCCTGAATAAAAAACATCCTTTCTTAGAACTTCCAAAGAATATATTTTGGGTCTCTGCTACTACCTGTATCTTCATAGTGCTCTTAGATCTTTTCTTGTCCAGAACTATTTTTTTTAAACTCAATGCAGCCAAGTCTTGACTTTTCTTACCCAGGAAACCAAAGCTAATTTTTTTTATTCAAATTTTCCTTTGGAGTTGGGAGTAATTCTAAGGCTGAGCTACAGAGTCATCATTCCCATTCTGGACGCTCACATGCCATTTCAACCTTCAATGCATATAAACTTTGTAAAACTGTTTCATTTTTCCTTTGTTGTCACATAATCCTTTTTAGAAAAAGTGATGAAACATATTTTTCATTTATGCATTACATTTTAATGATTAAATTTTTTAATTGCTGAAATCAAGTATGATAAATTAATTGAGGAAATTTTAAGCTAATGTGTCATCATAGGATCTGTGCTCAGAAACAAATAAATTTGGATTTCTTGACCCTTAGGAACAGGTCTATTTGTTTTGGTTTGGTATTTTTCTGATGATGGATAAAGAATTAGGGAACCAGAAGGTTCTTTTGAATTTCTTAGCTTATTTCTTTCCTGTTAACTCAGATTCTCTCTGTTTTCTTTATAAAATTTTGATATTTTCTTTATGTACTAGCCTGTAAAAAAACCCAAGAGTTATGATGACATTTAGTCAAAAAAGGGAAGTTGTTAGGGGAGTTCATCAGAGTCTTCACATTTGTAAAAAGTTGCTGTAAAAAAGACAGAATATTCAGCACACACTTGGACTTTTGTGGTCTTCTGATGCTGCAAGCTTTGTCTAAATGATCTCTCGATGAAGGTTTTTCCTTGTGATTTTGTCTCTGAGGTTTTTCTCTGAGCCATGAATCCCCACGATATGAGATGGCTGCATTCACATTTGATGACGATGAAATACACGTTGCACAGAATATGCTGGCAGAGCTTTCATCGGTACAGACCTTTCCTGGTCTGATCCATTGAAGGTGCAGTCAGGAAAAGGGGGACAAGATCTGTCATGGATGGCTGTGCTCTGATAAATAGATTTAAAACTATGGGTCCCATTTGCAGGGCTGCTCAGTCACACTGTAAGACTTTTTAATGATTTTAGAAAAATTATTCAAAATATTCAGTCAAAGGCTTCTGAGAAAAAAAAACCCACAAAAATGAACCTTTCCTCCTTTTCTTTCTTGGCTGTTTTACCTTGTTACCTCAGTCCCCACTTTGCACCCAGGCAGAGCCCTAAAATGAGTTATCAGTCTCATTGTGGGAATGACACCTGCATGACCTTGGAAAGATGAGGCAGAATTTCAGCTTTGACTGCAAACAGCTGCTGCTCTTTCTTGATGTTTTTTTTACAGTAACATATTACTCAGTCTTAAGGGCATTTCATCTTCTTAAATAATGCTTTATTGCTTTTCTGGAAACTTAGCAATGTAAGCAGCCATTGTGTGTTGCTTTCCTTCTTTTCTGTAGATAAATACCCTTTTTAATAGTTGAATTTAGTTTACAGAGTTGACATTGAGACTGGCTGGTATGGAGCCAGATTCTGATAGCATCACAGCATGTTACAGGTCAGCACTTAATTTAGTCTGGCTTCCAGTGTGGATGGATTCTCCTGTAATGTCATCTTTCTGCTCCTGACATAGAATAATAGCTAGTTCTATTTACATCTCATTTTCAAGCTACAAATTCCTGCTAGTACCAAAAAGATAAAAAAGGCACAGGATAAAGATATATACTTGCTATAGTTCAGTTGTTTCTGGAAGGATGGAGGTGGTGTTGGGGACTCGAGTTTTGTTCCACTCTCTTAAAAATGAATAAAGGTAAGATAAGGCTTTTATCTCTAAGTCATTAGTTAGTATAGCAATACATGTTTTTTTACCCTGTGGAGCCCTCCAGTTTCTAAATTCGAATGGTTTGGGTTGGAAGGGCCCTTAAAGATCATTGAGTTCCAACACCATGACCACAGGCAGGAACACCTTTCACTAGACCAGGCTACTCAGGGCCCCATCCTATCTGGTCTTGAACATTTATTATTTAAATGAATTACGTGCTAATTTCTGAACTTAATGAAATCTGCTCCAGGTATTTAATATGTGAAACCTGAGTTTTGCAGAGCCTATTGGTCCTTGTTAGAGAAGCTACACTGAGCCTATATTTGTAGCAATATTGTCTCTTTTTTGGTTTTAATCATGTTTTTCCTCTTCTAGTTCCTTACCTTTCCTTGCAATGATTTTTTTCCTTAAAGTCCCTCTTGACAAAGTAACAAAATGCATTTTCTTTGTGTGTGTCTCTCTCTCAGTTTCTGAGAATGGAGTTACTGTCCTCCATTTCTGGCAGTCAAATTTCTGGTATTCCCAGGTTTATAGCCACTTATTTGGGAGCTTTGCTGATGGTTTTGTTTTGTAGTAGTTGTATTATCTTCCCCTCACTGCTCATTGGGATTTAAGCTTTATAGGCATGGGAACTTCAATCACCATTTTTTGGCATCTTAACATCTTGAATTAATTTAAGCAGATGAAAGAGATCAATAGGTAAGGTCTTAAATATCCTTGATAGCCAGATGCTCCTGTATTTTGCATGCAGAAATCTTCCCCCTGCTGTCAGGTTGACAAATGAACTGAGTTTTGAATGTGTCCCCTGTTTACTTTAATGGCTGAGCATTCAGAGACTCCAAACTCTGTGTTCTGTCTCTGCACTGAAATGCACAGCACTAAGTGCAGGGAAGCTTCATGTTTATTATGTAGTACACATCTCATTTAGATATGTAAAACAGTTAATTCAAATAGTTATTTTTAAACATTTTAAGTAACTTCAGACACATTTCAAATGCAGAATCTTTTAACTGCTTCAGACTTGTACAAGTGGCACTGGGGAGAGGAAGATGAGATGATTATTTCAGTAGCTGACTTTTGAACTCTGGAATTCAAAGTGTAATCCTTTGAAGCTTGTGTTCCCTAGCATTATCTGTTGAATTTGACATAAAGTTGCTATAAATCAAAACTTTCTTACTTTGGTGTGTACAGAGATATTTCAGTTGGTCTTAGATATTATTGCATTATTCCAACCTTTCAAAAGCAAGCTTAAAGAGATCTATAGGAGGTACTCTATTGTCTGATAGCATGTATGGAGGTGACTGGGATCAAACTCCACAGCCTGCCCTGATGTAGGAAGGTCCCACACTGGAATGTGCAGAGCACCTGTTATCACTCTGTCAAGGCTAGTGATTGTTGACACACAAGCTGGAATGTAATGCAGCAGGTGACAGCAAAATTTAAAAGCCATTATAAACTAATCTTATCATTCCACTGGAACAGTGGTTGTAAAATTCAATACATTATTGAATACCATAAAGGTTTTATTGTTGCCTAATGACTTGGAAATACAAAAAGAAGTAAATCCCATGGGTCTAAGCACAGCCAGAATATTTGCCAGCATCCAATTTGGAAAGATGCCATTGAACCTCCAGGAAAAAGTCCTGCCAGCAGCTTGAGCTAAGAGTGTTCAGACTCACTGCCTAAATAAATGGACATCTATTGGATGATGGTGACACATAAAAACATATTAAATAACCCTAATAATGAGATAATGCCAACATCTTAGTCCTACATGTGACTGAAAATGAGGAGAACACTAAGTAAGGAGGCAAAGAGAAGTTCTCCAGCCCCTTTAGTGCTGTCCTTATTAGCCTGATTTCCTAGAGAAAACCAGTCTCTGCAGTCTCATCTGTGACTGCCTCAGATAAGACACTCAGAAGGCACTGGCATCATTCAGCCAAACTTAGCAGAGATGTAACTTGTCTCTAAGATTAAGTTTTTCCTAGGTTTGTGAAAAAGCTGGATAGATTAAGGAGAAGAGAAAAATAACAGTCACAGTTTTGATCCTGCATGAAAACTTCTGTATTATTATAAGAGAGAACTCAACCTTAGGAGGGTGAGGGGTAAGGAGAGGGGAACATTAAAGGCCCTGAGAGCAGAAAAAGCTTTGGTTGTAGCCTGCAGTCAACTAAGACACAAATCATTTGGAGGCCACACTCATGAACCCTTCTGTAGGCAAAACTCCTCATTTAGTTATGGTTCCATGATCCTTAACATTACTGCTTACAGCACACACATTTGCAAACTGTTTACTCCTCCCAGAAATTTTTTCTGTCTCTTAAATTGTCTTTGCATAACATAGGGGTTTTTGGCCTTAGACCTAGCACTTTTGTCCTGTTTCATGGCACTCATCTTTGCTAAACTCTGCTGCCAATGGCAATGCAAGCCACTGTCATAATTCACTTTTGTCCTGTATTTCAGTTAGTGGTATGACTTTATTTCATGACCAGCTTACATTTAAGTCATCTTTTCTTCAATAAAAACGTGCAGCTTAAAAATCTCCAAATTCCAGTTCTAAACCAGGATTTGTTTCTATAACTCATGCTGGTGTTTTCTGGAGAAGAAGAGGATTCTGGTGTACAGTGATTTTCTTTGTTAAGTTCTCCTGTCTTAGTGATTGTGGTGTTAATCACTGTCAATATGCTCCAGACTTTCTAACATGGAGAATGCTTTGCTGCAGGTTACTAGCAGAGTCCTGAAAAAGAAAAAAAATCTAAAAGAATACTAACTAAAGTGAAAGTGTCAGCAGGAGAGATGAAAGAGAAATACAGCAGAAACCAAACCCAACCTCAGCTCAGCCCCAGCAAAGAGGCCTAGCCCTGGGCTGGGTTTAAATAACGCCCCTGAGCCCACAGGAGTGGGGTGTGGAAGCCCAGGTGGGGCTGGTCAGGCTTGTTAAGAGCACGTTCTGTCCGTGCACAGAGTTCTGACAAGAACCCTTTCAGTGTTGGAGATGGGAAGAGTCTTTACAAGACACACTTGGAGATGTGGAGAGCTAATGTAGTAAAAGGCACAGAAAACAATCTTTTCGTAAGTCAGCTGTGTAAACAGCTGCATCTTGTCAGATTTTATCTTTTTAATGAAAAGATCTGGGTGCTGCACAAATAACAGAAAGTGCTGTAAACCCTCCATGTATTTACAATCAGGACATTGCAGGAGCTGTCATGGTAGATCCTGGAAAAGGATGAAAAGAAGAGTGCTGAGAAGTGGCATTGCAGACAAGCCTGGAAGGGTTTTGTTTTAGTTTGTTCATAATGCAGTGTGAAAGACAGATGAATGCGTTTGTGGAGGAAAGGGTAAACAGTCAATGGAAATGAACGTTGCTGTACCAGTTTCCATATATGTGTATTAAAAACTCCAGTGCCTTGTTCAGGAGGTGATGAATAAGGGGAGAGAGTGGACATATAAAAGGTCTGATTACTGTTACTGACAAGGAAAATAGTTATTAAAGGTAGCATTTTGTGCTGAGAGTCACGTTTGGGAAGAAACTCCATGTCAATTGTGGCAGCTCTGCTGGTAGAGGTTAAGCATCTGGACAAGAGGTTCATTGGTTGACCAAGACTCCTTTGAAGTCTGCTTTATTTCTTTGGAGTGCAATAGAATTTTTCAAGCAAATGAAACCTAGTCCATATTCCTTCCTCCCCCACAAAATTGACATCCTTTTCTCTAAAACACCTCCTGTTTGTCTTGGAATAAAGAGCATTTCAGCCTTATAGCTCAAAAACAGGGCAGATGGTGCCATTGCAGAATTTAAATACGGTCAGCATGTTGTTACCTGTAAGTGCAGTGGTTAGAACAGTTCTGCAGTGCAGTCACTGGGATGTCAAAAACAGAGAAGAGAGAAATTTTACTTCAGCAAATGCTGCATAGAACAGTTTTGCAAATTGCTTAACTTTATTCTTTGGCTTACCGCAGTGCACCTGGCAGAAATTATTAGAGAGAAACACATATAAAAAGATAAAAAAAAAAAAAAAAAAAAAAAAAAGTAATTGATTTCTGCATGTAGTAGGTTGAGGGAATTAGAGGGAATTTAATACAGCCATAGCTGGCAGGTTTAATTTGTCAGCTTTTAGCATGGCTTTAGGGGATGAAAGACCTCAGTATTACTTTAAAGCCCGTACTATCTTTATCAACATCAAGGAGTACAGAAGTTTGACCACTCAGGTTTTTGAAGTAAACACAAAATTGACAGCTACAGTTTGTTCCTGCACTGAATGCAATACAGAGAACTGTGCATGCATGTCTCTTCTTTTGTGTTAGCATTGTCATTACTATTTAAATATGACATTAGCACATTGCTGAACTGAATTATTGTTTCAGTTATCGAATTGCATTTTATGTTTTCTTCTTAAAAGGAGCAGAAAGGTGAAAAGCTTGAAAAATAGTAAAATGGAAGACATTTAGGGTGGCATACTAGGAAAAAAAATGGTGAAGATTTTACTGTTAATCTAGAAAATACTGCATGAGTTAAGAGGATTAGGCATCCAAATACAAGCCCTAAACACTAATTAAATAGCCTGGAGTGATGTGCCTCACATTACCAGAAGAGAACATTTTTTTGAAAGACAGAAGTCAAGCACTGAGTAAGCAGGGAGAATAAAGAAAGGAAAGAATAATGCAAACTTTGGAAAAATTTATAGTAGTTCTTGCAGGGAGAAAAAGATAAATTAATGAGAAAAATCTATGAGCTGATAAAGGGAGTCATGCAGGGAAACAGCACTTGAGAACACAGTGCTTGAATCTAAAATGTTTTAGTGAGAATTGATAACTGAGTCGATATTTTAGGATCTGATTCTATTTTGAGTCTCTTGAGAGTCAGCAGTATGGACTGACTGATTGCTGCCAAGGGTTGTTCTCATTTAAGGTGGCATCCTCCAAGATGCCAGGAAAGCAGCTATAGATTAACCCCTTGACACTGCACTTTAATCGATTTCCTTTCCCCTGTATCAGTATTGGGAAATGAATGAAGCTCCTCAGAAGGACAGAGACTGTGCCAGAGCTGTCAGAACAAGGCAGGGTTGTTTCATTTGATTTTGCTTTCCTGTCATGATCAGTGGGCTGGCATGCAAGTACAACTATGGAAATAAAGTCTCCCTTTATGAGGCTAAGAACAGAAGGAAAAGGCAAAAATAAGATTTTTTTTGTCCCCGAGGTGGTTGGTTTTTATTTTGATGTGTGATGTGGGAGGCAGTAGGATTCCTGGACAGTATGCAGAAGTATGAGAAAATAAAAATTTTTATTTTCTGTGTGTATTCAGGAGGCTTTGCTGGTGATTTTGTTTGGTTTGGTGTTTTATTGTTTTGTTTTGTTTTGGGGTTTTTCTGTTTTGTTCATTTTTGGTTTTTTTCTTTTGTTTTGTTTTGGTTTCTGTTTTGGTTTTGGTTTTTTTTCCCCTATACTATGTACTGAGGTTTTCCTGGTGAAAGATCATGCTAATTATATGCCCTACCCCAAAAATGTATTTCAGAGCCCATCTAGAGGAATGTAAATTGATGAGCTAATCGAGCTGAATAAAAATTAATAAACATGACTGATAAAAGAATTAGGTTGAATTCACCAAGAAACTGTTCTTTTGTAATAACTGCTATTGGTTTAAGGATCTATTAAAATATATGCATAATTTTTAATTTTTTTTTTTAACAGAGAAGGCAACTGAAAGTTATGAGGTAAGTTTAAAAATTGTCCAGGCAGAAAAACTGAGGCTTTATTTGCATGAACAGCTGAGCTGGCCAAACAGGTCACTGCCTCTGAAAATGAGAGGTGTCAACAGCCTGTCCTCCTGCCCTGCTTCCATGCACAGCGCATTCCTTGGAGGCTGCAGGTCCCCCCAGGTGCCTCTGGTCAGGCAGCTGCTTGCCAGGTTGAGGACAACCGTGTCACAGTGCTGGCAGGGGCAGAGGAGCACCAGAGCTCACCCTGGAGCACTGGGCACCACCCCCTCCTGCAGCCACGTCAGGCCAGGGCACAGGGCTGGTGCTGAGCTTCAGGAGGAAAGGGATCCTTAAAACATCTGTGTTAACCATTGTGCTTAACATTGTGCAGGAATTTTACATTTTATAGAAATAAACTATATTTACGTCTTTACTTCTTTACAAAATTACTTCTCCTTTGGAGTCAGGTGTTGAAGTGTAATTTGAACATGAAAAGGAACAAATAATGAAGAAACCCATACTTCTGAGAGTTAATCCTCTTTTGCCCAAATCAGGTGTTCTGCATGATGGTATTTGTTCTTCTTGTCTAATTTCTAAGTTAAGATATAAAAGTCTCACGCACAAAAACCTGGCTTTAAAGTTGCTGACTGGGCAGCTGCAAGAGCCTCAGCCCTGTGGGACCCATTTGAAGAGCTGCATAAACGCTGAGGGGCTCTCCAGCCTTCCATTTTATCTGGGTAAGAAATGGCTGTTTTCAAAGGGACTTGCTTTTTCACTGCAGCTGTTCTGTGTGGGCTGCTGCACACCTCGGATCAGATCAGCTGTGTGCAAAGAGAGCTGCTCTGCCTCACCCAGCAGGGCTGTGGTTATAACACCATGGCTACAGCAAGGGGGAGGGATTAAAGCTGGGGGAAACAGATTTTCAGCCTTTTCCCCAGTTCGTTTTTCATGCTTTATCTGAAGGAATAAAAAAGAGCAAATAGAAAAAAAAAAAAAAAAGATTTGAGTCAAACCAAAATGGGCAATTTCTTCCAAACCTTGACTTGAAATCTTACAGAGAGAAATAGGGAGTAGTACCTTTTGACTTTTAGGTATTTTTCCATGATGCCTATATATATATATATATATATATATATATATATATATATATGTTCTACCAGGCTGCTGCAGGATTTCAGAAAATAGTTGCATTTTGGTTAAGGAATAGGCTGTAGTTCAGACAAGGTTGCTTGCTTTTGGAGGAGAAATAAAATTCTATTTCTCTCCTGTACTACTGCTTCGTTGCTTGAGGATTTTTATGCACACAGCCAAATTAGATACTAAGCTAATTTCAATTTAAAGAATTTATGTGTTCAACTCTATGTGCCTGTACAATTGGTGAATGTGTAGCCCTGAATTTCAAAAATTGTGCCTAAGAAAAAGGGAAGAAATTAAAACCAGCAGTGTTAATTATTATTTTAATAATCTTTTACAAACTATTAGCTGGAGCTTGTTTTTTATTCTGGAAAGGTTTTCGGTTCTTACTGCACAATTTTTAAGCTGTGTGTATATTTTCTTAGTCTGTAAAAGTGTGCCTGTGTCAATACAGTATTTAGATCCATTTAATGAAAATTAAAATAAAATTTTACTCTTTAGCAGCTGATATCAATCATGTCCCCTCTCTCCTCTCCCCTGCCCCCCACAACCTTTAGTACTAAAAAATGTTCCAAAAGGAAAATTTATTATATCCCCTATTTCGATTCTCTGACATCATTCTGTCATGGCAATGAAGTGATTTACATGGAAAAATGTATTACCTCTGCTTTTAGACAAAATGAGTTTATGATGATTAATGGTTTTACTGCAAGTACGACAGAACCTGGAAATGGCCAGCCTCTTAGAAGTGAAACATGACCTATGCTCAATTTTCCTCCTTTTTATTTTCTTCAGTTATTGTAAAATGGTTTTGGTTGTGAGTAAATGAAAATGTAGAAATTACATCTTGTAGCTGAAGTAAGCTATAAATGCTGGGGACAGCCATGTACTGTTCTCCCATTCTTTGTTCAAATGTCTTGGCTTTTCCTCTGATACAGGTTATTGATGCTCAGTTCCCTGCTGTGTGTTGTTTGTTCAACTGGCTATTTGTTTTCTAACATGAAGGATTTCCTTGGAGGGAGAGCTAGAAACAAGTAAAAAGGAGGTTTAACACATCAGTAGGCAGTGCAGATACAAAAGGATATTTTGATCTTTGACTTACCTTTGTTTCGGTCACCATTTGCTCTTATCAACAGCAATTGGTTGAGTCTAAGTGTACATAGTGTACATTTGTAGTGTTGTTTGTTTTGGTTTCTTTAACTAGAGTGAAATTTGTGTGGAGCTAAATGATTAGTTGGATGTAATTCCCACCTTGTTTTCCCTGTTCTGTCAGACGGATCAGGTGGTGTCTGTTAGACTCTTCCTGTTGCTGACGCTGAAGTCTCCCAGGGACCTGTACTGGAGTGTTTCAGTGTCTGTGTGACAAGCCTGCACACTCTTGCCTTTAGTGACCATGAGGCAACTGGGAGATCTGTAGAATTGAATCTGATTTTTTTCCCCTAGTCTGAGGTCTCTGTAATACTCTGGGACTTTTCCAGAATCCCACACGCTATGGCAGAATTCATCCAGCCAGATGGGCGCACGATTTCTCTTGTGACTGCTGCTTTGCTGGAGGCCAGCCCCTGTGAATTTTATCTATCACATCAAGTTTCTCTGGTTGAAACTGCCTCAAAATACAGTTGAGATTTGCAGCGTGACTATTCAGTAGCTGAGAAGATGGGTCCTGTTGGCAAGCACAGCATTTCCTTTCCAGCAATCCTGCTGCTGGCTGCTAGGTCTTGATGTGCCATGTCACCTCTGGTCTCTCTTGACTCACTGTCACGGGATTTGCCAGCAAACAGCTGCAAGGTTTTCAGGACAGCCTGAACTGTAGCTGTAGCCAGGATGGAGGCACGGGCTCACATCCTGCAGACCACGCCCAGCCTTTGTGCACCCTGCATTCCCTAATGCAAGAATGCTGGTGCTCGGCTGGGCTGGCTGTCCCTATGTGATGATGGTGGCCTTGTCACTACCTGAATTAACCACACTGGTGCCCCTCCTGCAGTGTTTAAGAGGTGCTGTCATGGGGCAGGCTTGTGCTGCAGCAGAGTCCAGCTAAGGCCACCTTACAAGCTACTTAAAACACTTGTAGAAATAAGTTTATTATTGAAAACCTCAGGAGGTAAAACAGAACATTTCTTAAAGTGCCACTAGGAACATTTTGGGGAAGAAAAGTAATGGATGACATAGCTGGAAAAAGGACTGTTTTGTAGTAATATTTTCTTAACAATGTAATCCTGCCAGAAACTGAATGCCCTATTTGATGGAGCCATCAAAAATAGTATGGTACATTTCCTGTATCGTATGGGAGCCTTCTCTTTTCTCTATTTTTTTTTAAAACAAAGAACAGACGCTCCACTGCTGCTAAATGGAACATCCAAGCACAGCACTGGCACACTCACACTGAAGCTCCATGGAAGTGATGAGCAGCCCAGTGCCTTACCTGTGTCAGCAGGGGCTGCAGAAGAGTTCCTCACTTGGCTGGCAGAGATGCACAGTATCTTGAGCTTATGGAAAAGATTTACAGAAGAGAAACAGTAACAAAGCCCAAGCAACAATGCCACACAGGTCACTGCAGATCCAGTTATCTATAGTCACACATATTTTATTCTGCTTTTACCTAAACATTTAACATGGAATTACTGGAGAGAAACTTGGAAGTTGTTTACAGCTTTTATGTTTCAAATTTAGTTTTGTTATTTTTTCTTTTCTTTCTAGGTTGTCATATTTGTTTTTTCCTGTATAGGAGTGGCAGAATTACAGAGGAGCACTAATCTGTACATTTATGTGTATCTTTTACCCGGAGGAAACCACCAAATCCTGCAGAGGAACCATCATTGCTGTGTGTATATGTGTCAGAAAAGCTTGGCATTATTGTCTGTGAAGCACCAGGAACACTCCTGCCTTACTCTGTGGTGCCTTAGAATTCCTGTGGCAGAGTGGCTACAGCAATTCCAATGGCTGGTAACATTCCACACCACACTGCAGAACTGTAGGGTCAGCACTCAATCCTGGGCCTAAGGCAGCACCAAAAAACATGGAGTAAAATTCCATAATGATGTAACTAGCAGCTTGCAGCCCTTTGCACTTTTGAAAATAACTTCTCTTGAATTTTAAAACGTCTACAATACCAGTTAAAAATACTGAACTTGAATGGATGGGTAGAAACTGTGATCGATCTGTACAGGTTTCTATTCACTGTGATGAAATGATGAGAGATGAGTCTACCACCTCATAGGAATTACTGTAATGTTACTGCCAAGTAGCATAGCTACCTTGTCTATTTAAAAACCTAAAAATGTGTATTTTGTATTTGTTGCCAAGTTCACAATTTACTTACTAGACTGTAACACAGTTGCAAGTTATTAAGGATTGGATCTCTGCATTTATTTGGTACAATACCATTCTAGCTCATGTTAGAGCAAAAAAAGGATAATTGGTATGTAGATGCAAATTAGAGTTTAATATCCCATGCAGCTGTTTACATCTGCTTAATTAAGCAGCAGTGACTTCACATTAGCATTGCTATGAAACCGTAAATACACACCAGAGATAAAGGTACAATCATGTTAACCACCTTCCTCATGTCAAATCAAGGCAAGATGGGTACTTGTCATTTCAGTCTTGTGTTTCAATTGTAAAGAAAAAGGTCTTCACGTTTAAAGAGGATCTTCAATACATTTGGTTTTGGTACAAGTACCAGGATTTTATAAAAAGACTGTGCCTGTGGTAGGCAGGCAGTTTAAGCAGTAAAAGAAGAGCTCTAATGTAAACTCCTAACAAATATAATTGGAAGTCAGTGGGTAATTTTGCTTTTGGAGCCTTTACAGGAGTATCACAGTCCTTTTGTGCAGTAATAGAAGGTAAGTAAATACCCATCTGGAAAAATGCAGGGCTGTTTTCACACTGATGAAGCTCTAACCCTTGGACTATGTGGTGTGAGCTCTTTGTTTCATGTATTTACCAGCAGTTCTGGCACAGGGCTGCTTGTTTTGCTCTTTGACTAAGGACCCCTGAAGTTCTACAGATGGAACCAAGCTGGTATTTTGAGAGGTATGTACAATCAGAACAGGCCTTAGATTAACACAACATATCAGGAGAACACAAAAACTGCTCTTCAGTCAGGATTATCAGAACTAACTGTTATCCATCAGCATAAGAACACAACCTCAGTTGGTGCCATTTTTAATGATTAGAAATAATACATTGTAAAACAAAAAGTGAAAAAATTCCAGCGTGACACTCATAAACAAAGAACAACTAGAAAATAATAAACTTTCGGTTTTGCCTGATTTATAGTATTTATCATACAACGGATCATTAGTCTGAGGTAATACCAGTATTAACTTTTTAGTCTTTCAAGGACTGCTCAAAAATCAATAACAATGATAGCAATGCATGTTATGGTAAAAGTGAGACTTGCTTATAAAGTCAAGCAAACTCCTTATATTTTCAGTCAGGGATCTGTGGCTGCAAGTATAAAACTGGAAATAAGTCTACACAGTAGGAACTACAGGACATCAGAGTCCTGTGTGGCATGTCAGTATGTAAGAGTACAGCTGAGTATGTAAAAATCAGATATTTCAATACAGTAAAGACTTTGTTCCAGAATAGCCCTTAAGAAATTTAGAATACTGTTATAGTTTGCATAAAATAGCCAAAAAAATCCAACTAATTCAGAAATCCAAATCTGGCATGAGGTAAAACCACGTGCATTTATTTAATCTGCATTTTAGATTTAGTAAGCATAAAATTAACTATGTTGACTGTAATGAATTCAGTCATACAAGTGCAAGTCTCCAGCTAGAATGTATTTTATGGCAGTTTATTTAAAAAATGTACCAGTAAATCATAAAAGAGGTATCATGTCCATTTAACGTTTATTGAAGTATACAGGAGGTTTTCTTTAGAATCAAATATGAGCATGAATATATGGCCAAACGTAAAATCTATCAAATTCAGTGAAAATTTTCTGACTTTAAATAGTAGCTGTAAGAATGACCAATATATATTCTTTGTTACAACCGCCCTCACTCTACAAGTAAAAAAAAAATAATAAACATTCAGTAAACATTCTTTCCTAAGGTAGTTTCCCTTATATATCAGTGATTTATCCATTTTTTGTATACATAACTTTTTTAAACATACCAATCAGTGGTTCTCACAATTGAAAAATAAAAGCACAAAAAAGTTTACACTCTTGTACAGGTAAATAAAAGATCATTTTTAATTAAACTGTATATCCTTAAGGGCATAGTATAGTTTCAATTTCATTACCTATTACATAATTAACTTCTTACATACAAATATTGACATATTTGGCTTGTGCTTCAAAGCCGTTGTGTCTATAAAGTCCATGTCAATGCAACTCATGACTTGAAATCAGTGGGGACATCTTTACTGCTGCTGGGTTTAACCTGCTCGTGCAACATGGTCTCTTCTGAGCTTGTTGTGGCACTGCATTTTTCTGGGGAGTCCTCAGTCTCTGGATCCAATCCTTCAGGGCAGGGAAGTTTCAGAAGTTCTTCCCGCAGCTGAGCTGTGTGACGCTGGATAGACAAAGACAAGGCAGGCCACGGTTTAAACAATGCTTTTCACCAGGTTAGGCACTATGAGGCAAAACCAGGAGGGGCTACAGAAGGCTTAAATACACGATTTCAATGTCTGGATCAACTTCTCCCCTGTATTTAAGTACTGGTACTTTTGTTTTAGTGACAGAATAATTAGCAAGAGCTGCTAGGGACAAATTAAAGGCGCTCAACAGTACTGCAGCCAACAAGTGCCTCACTGAAAATGCCTCAGTGCTTGCAGTCGAGTCATATCTGTGTTCAGGGGTCACAGCAGAAACTGGCTTGGACTTGGCAGGCCTTACAGTCAACCCAAATTTATAAAGAATTCATGACAGCACCCGTCACAGAGACAGATATGCAGAGGTTTTTACACTGATCACAGTAACTGAAGACCAGTCACAGTGAAAGAATGGAAGTCTGGCAATAGAAAAAAGAAAATATGGGGTTTGCACCTCAGGGGAAATAAAACCTCAAACATTAAACACAATATAGACCTGTTGTCTGTGTGGTCACAAAATACACAAATGGTAATACTTGGCTAGAAAGGCAGAAAATATTTATAATGGTTAGAACTTGATTAAAGTTAACACAGGGTAAAACTGATTGTAGTGGACCACAGTTTATTAACAGCTTGTCTACTCTAAGAGCTTGTTTTCTGGCAAGGAATTGGTTGTAATACAACATTATCATTAACCTCCACCCACCCTCAGAGTGAAGAAAAAAAGCTATTATCACAGAATATTCTGAGCTGGAAGGGACCCCAAGGATCACCAATCCAGCTCTGGAGTGAATGGCCCATAAGGGATCAAACCCACAATGCTGGTGTTATCAGCACCATGCTCCAGCCAGCGGAACTCATCTCGGGGTAACTGTACCCTATACAAATACTCATAGGAAAAATAGCCAGGACAGCTGCTAGAGGAAAATCCAACCTGTAAAAACACTGAGGAAGTGGAATGCACACACATTCCATCTCTTGACAATTGGGAAACTTAGATCTGTAATAAACAACCACCTTCAGAGCTGCTGCATGATGGGACATGGTCCTGCCTACCCGTTTGTCACTGCTGTACTGCTGTATGTCTGCTATCCACTCCTCACACTGAGCCATGATCTCCACTCTTTTCAAGTAGAAGTGTTTGTGGATGACCTGCAAGAAATCATTCCCAATGTAACATGGATGGAAGAACCGTATACTTTAACAATACCAAATGTGCAAGACCTCTGTGGGTCTAACTGAATATAAGGAAAAGAAAATCAGTACGAAGATAATTCAGTACAAGCACAGGAACACTGTGTGCTTCTGCAGAGAGAAGGATCACAGCAGCTACTTCAGAGGGGATGCAACCACTCTGCTCTAGGCAGAGGCAGCACATGTGGGGACACTGGAATTCTGTGGCCATGGTAGCTGAGCTGCCCAGTTTGGATGGCAGCCAGTATTTGAAGAGTAATTTTGGTATTGAAGTACATCTTTGAGTTTAAAAAATCCAACCAATCCACAGTCACACAAAGTTGTGAAACTTGGTGTTGGCTTTGCCTTAAACAGTTTTCTAAAACTCTGGATGGTGAAAGAAACAATAAAACCAAAGAAATTTTATTGAGCACTGAGAGTTCTTGGCCATATTGCAACATAATGGGAAAAATAATTTTACCCTCCGGAGGTCAGAGAAAATTGCTATCTGTCTAAAGAGAAACTGCTTATTGAAAGCATAATTGACTTCAATTCTGGATACATTCCTTAAATCCATAATGGAGCTCAGAAAAACTCCCAAAGACTGGCAGTTTAGATCTCCCATGCCTACCTGTCATTTAAGACACTGAAGACAAGACAGGTCAGATTTTTGAAGACAACAGGTCTCAGGATCTGCTTTCTTAGAGCTCAGTCTTCAGCAATTGCATTACTGAATTGATCACTGCTTTTAAGGTTTCTAAGATAACCTTACGAAAAACCTAGAGGTCTGAACAAAAAGGGAATCTCCCCAAGAAGTGCTCAGATAATCCAAGAGATGCATTTCCATTTGGATAAGGCCACAGATAGAATCCAGCATTTTTCCAAAGCTGCCTTTTCATCCCAGCAGTGTGAAAGCTGAGCTGCAGAGTAAGCACACACTTACTGAGACTCTTAAAGGAAAGTGCAGTAACAATAAGCTGGGATTCAGTTACCAAATGATGTAATACTGCAAATCCTTCACTTCTGAACATGTGAGAAGAAGTTTGGAGCATTATTGTCAGGGAGCCCACTGCTTTCTTATATATTCAATTAATTAAATCTTACTGTGCTTTGAGAATGCCTTCTGCCAAAGTGAAACCATTACATTAACTAAAAGAAAAAAGACCTATTAGCAGAAGTTATTGGATTGTATGTCTGGATATTATCTTTATCATGGTCTTCTACGTATTGAGTAGAACATTTAAGAGGTAATTCTGAACCACCACCAGGTTTTATTTCATTAACTCCACACCCCTACATACACTGCACATCCTTTTTCACCTGCATGTGGACAAAAATATCTAATGCTTGTAGTGCAGGTCAAGTGTGAATGTCTTCTTATTCCACAATACACAGTAATTTTAATGAAAAAAGGTTTTTCATTCCAAAGGATTTTTTTTACAACATCAAGGAAGGGATGGGAGATTAACATCTCAGATGCCACACCCAGCACAATCCTAAAATAATTAGTCTTTTTCAACATTTTGTTATGCAGACAACTGAAAGCATAGGTGATATGCCAGATGGTTCCACTGCAAACAGCTGTAGTAGTTCAGGGCAAAATGTGTTTTTCTGGAAATATTCGCTGGCAATACTGTGAGATGACTCATGTTTGACCAAACATGTTGCACTAATATTCATACAGATTCTCTCAGTTCTTCAGCTCTTTTTTCCTTGAACTCTTTGCTGTATGTTCAAGCCCCTGAGATCTAACTCATCTGCTTTGGGAAAGGAATTGGACTACAGACACTGAGAGAAGTCCCTAATAACTAAATTCTTCTATGATGCTACAGGTGAGCTTTAGTGTATTTTCAGGAATGTAAACAAATTAAGCGACTTGATTTATTACAATAACTTTGTTTTAAGAGAGCATGAATGCATGAAGGTTAGCATTGCTTTTAGCAGCATCAAGACAGTTGTTTTCAAAGGCACAGGTTTCTAGTGCAGATGCTTTGTGGAATTTCTTGTAAGGCATTTTTCCAATTTGCATTATCTTGTTGTATCTGAAGTGTTTCTTGGTATTTGTTTCAAATTCATGATCCTTGGGAAATACTGCCTGTTATTCATGCAGAGTATGGAGCATGGAGTACCCCTTTGTGGGGCTGACCAAGACGTGTCACAGGCCATGGAAAAGGCTCTGCTCGACAGTAAGAGTGAGCTGAGCTGATTGAACCATGTTTTGTTCAGTGTGCACCAAGATCTCATTCAGCTCAGTCCCACTTTGTCTGCATTCCTGTTTCCCAGTAAAGAACCTGTGAAGTTTGGTGTGTCCGTTTTCACTTCAGTCTCTCGAGTCAGTTGCCGCAGGTTAAAACAGACATCTCATGCATGATCTTACCAAATATTTGCATTGTTCTTAATGCTCAACACACAGAAATACTGCCTTTCACAAAACCTACCTCCTTAAAACACGGTGATGGGTTTCTCATTTGTTCCAGCATTGCCCACTTGACTGTGGCCTGTCGGATGTTTCCATCGTACTCCCGGGAGCTCTGCGTGCCGCTCGGCGTGCCGCGCGAGCGCTCGTAACCGGGCTCATTGAAGTATGGTTCTGCCACCAGTATCAGGGACTGCACAGACACCAACACCTGTAAAGAGAAGAAACCAAATATTAAAATCGTGCTTCCAAAGTTTGCTTACAAATTAACTCAGCTCTGCTCATCTTACATGCAAAGCCATTTCTATGGCAAAGTACTTCCATTTGTGATTCAGGCTGCATGCAAGCAGGGAACAGTCACGCTTTCAAACCTCAACTGTCACTACACAAAAACACCACCGAGTCCTGTGGAGCAGGACAGGTGCTCCAGGTAGCTGCTGGTCCCAAGTGCACCATCACAGTCTCCTGTACCTGCCCTGCACTCAACTAGAAGCAGCCATAATTACTTAGTGTTAAACCTTAAAATGTAGGTAAATGCATTAAGATACAGAATGTGCCTCACAAATCAGGTTTCATCAAGCAAAAGGCAGAATATTAATGCAAATGTACTAAGTCATGGTAGAGTGACTTCAGGGCCAAGGCTTTGGGTGTGAAAGGTGTTTTGGTGATCTCTGTTGCCTTTACATGTCTCTGGAAGAATAGGCTTTTTAAAAATTTTGTAATTTAGATAGCTATATATATATTTTTAAGTAGCTAGGGTAAACAAATTTGCCACTGCAGCATTGTACTTTCTGGGCCTGAATAAGCAGTCGATAGTTTGAATTGGAATCGTAATGAATGAGAAACTCTACACCGATTTTCCAGTTTTGTTGTTTAATAAAAATTAATTTCTGAAGTATTTTGGGTGGCCTGACAATAGTTTGATCTCTGAGCCAGAAAAAACATGTAGTGCTTAATTCTTTCCAAGCAATTTATTTAGTCCTACAGCTGCTTTCCATTTAATAGTTGTAAAGTGGTTTTCTCCCAATATATTGGGGATGGGACTTTTTCCAAGTTTTCTTACTATTCTCAAAATGAAACACTGAAAAGAAGTCCTAAATTATGAACTTCTATGCTGCATGTGATTTCTAACAATCAAATCTAACATTTTAATATAAAAGGGACTTTAGTGAAAATAAGAATTCCTCAATACTCGTACATTTCTACACTAATTTTACAGCTGAAGTCTAAAATCGCAGTTCATCTCTTGGCTAAGAATTTGGATCTTGGGAGACTCGCACTCCTTAAGGACGTGTTGGATAACTATCCCAACATAATCCTCTCTCTTGCTGACCTTGAAGCTGAGTTTGAGATCTGCCAGGAAGTTCCCTTGATTGTTCTGCCTTTCAAAGATGAGAGCAAACAGCTTTGCAGTGACAGCAGCTGGCTCCCTCAGCTCCCTGGATTTGTGGCGCTTGGTCCCGTGAACATGTGGGTCCAAGCAGCTTCAGTACTCAGTACTGTCTCCTCTACTGTGGGTAGCTCCTCATTCTCACAGACCTCCCTAGTGAGGGCTCAGGAACAAGTCTTACCCCTAAGAGGAAGGCAGAGATGACCTCTGCCTTTTCCATGCCCTTGTCAATAGGTTTCCTGCCTGGAAAGCCTAAGGAAAATGTGTTCCTCTGCTGCCAGCATAATTCTGAAAAGCATTTTGTGTTTGTCTTTATAACCCTCAACATTTTCAGTGCCTCCTGAGCTTTAGTTTCCCTAGTTTCTCTCCTGAATGGCTGGATAATGTCCTTTTATTTCACACAAGCAGCCCATCTCCTCCTTCCACCTTTTCTTGCTTCTTTTTGCAGCTGAGCTTAGGCAGGAGTTCTTGTTCACCATGCTGGCCCTCTGCCTCACTTGCCTGACTTCTGCACACTGGAATAGACCATTCTTGAACTTTTAGGATAGTGATAAATCTGCTCTCCAAGGCCAAATCCTGAACAAGCTGAAATCTGTTCTGCTGAAGGCAGTAATTCTATTATGCTGAAGCAGTCTTCTAGGATTTGGAACAGAAATTGTACCTTGTGCTACATAATAGTTACTCCAAACTTGGAAGAAATTCAGTAACTGCCATAGGAAAGAAGCCATTGCAGACCTTACTTTCAACTTTAAGTCTTTGCTGTGCATCTCTGCGAAATAAAGCTGAAAATTATAAGGACTGTGTGCCCTAATAAATTCTGCTCTAATGTAACACTAATAGTTATTGAACACAGCATAGCTGCACTTCCATTCCCTTCTCCTTTATTCCCCTACTCAGCCCACCTGCATGGTTAGGAGGGAGAAGGCTACAGTCTGCACTAGTGTACTCCACTCTCTCATCCCTCACAGTGTGGAGCCTCTTTTGTCTTCACCATAAAAAGCTTGTGACAAATCCATGAGATGAGTTCATCTCCCAGTCCTTTTTTTTTTTTCTTTTTGAAAATAAATTTAACTATTTGAAATTATCTGAGCAGAGCTGGTGTGGGAATGAGCTGCACACACGAAGAGCTGCTCTTCAAGAGCAGACCAACAGAAACACTCATTAGAAAGTGCATTTTGAAGAACCCATCTCCTCAGCAGTGTTCCTTTCCTAGAGTTCCAAGGACATTTTCTGGACTCTTGTCTTATTTGTGCTTATTTGAAGAAGATTATTCTGGTTTAGATGTCCTAGAAAAGGAATCCTTAGGACAAAGAGACAACTTACTACTCCTAAATGACATTTGAAGAGAAAGAAGAAATTGCTCACCTGCAAAAAACTTGATGTTTGGGGATTCCATTTCTCTTCTGGCCTCCCATGCCATGTGTTAAGTATGCTTAAGCACACCTGAAAAGGTGACATTATTAATTCCACAGACAAATATTATGACAAAATTGTTCTGCTTGAACAGAACAGAATGTTGACATTACATTCATTTTTTGACAAACTTTTTTACAATAGCGTTCCAAAAGATAAATTTGTTTCCTATCACAGACTCAATCAGGTTGGAAAAGGCCTCTGGGATCATCAAGTCCAACCTGTGACAGAGCACCACCATGTCAAGCAGCCCACGGCACTGAGTGCCGGGCTCAATCTTCCCTTGAAACACCTCCAGGGTTGGGCTGTGACTCCCACCACCCCCTGGGCAGCCCATTCCCACGTCTAATCATCCATTCTGTTGACAAATTCCTTCTGATGGCCCACCTACAGCTCCCTGGTGAAGCTTAGAACCATGAGACTACTTTGAAAGGAAAACAGACAAAAATAATGTGGAGAAGTAAGAACAGCATGCTAATAAACAAACAAGACAAGGCAGATTACTTTTCCTCATGGGAAACCTACAGATTCTAGGGACTCCAAAAAAATGAGTTGTGAATATTGTGTGATTCTCTATTTTCTGCTTTAATTACTGTTATAAACCTTGTAATTTTGTGTTTTAAATACAGTCACTCTGCTTAAGCATATAAAAGGTGGTTTCTGTCACAGAGACTATCAAAAAATTGGAATTTTTCCTTAACTTTTGTGACTGATCTGAACTTTAGGGAAGTTTATGGTGTACTTGAATCTTGTGAAATGGAACAATCCAAGACAGTGAAAAAAACCAGACAGAACAAATGGAAGAAACTTAGAGGCAAGTATTTTCCAAGACTTAAAACTAGACAAAGAAAAATGGAGATCAGCTCTCCACTGGGAATTACATTCTGTGTCCACATTACTAGAAAGCAAATGGAGAAAAAGAGACAAGGCACTCAGCAAACCTTCAGCTGCAGCTGATATGAAGCATATTTTGTCCATGGAAAGGGTATTTCTGATAGCCAAAACAGATTTCTGACTGGTTCATTTAGTAAAAAATGTTGGAAAAGAAAACTTTTCTCAGTGAAAAGTTCTTCCTTTTTGGTCCAATCCAGCTCATAAAGGCTGGATCTCCAAAAATCTGCAAGACTATTTAGAAAAGGGGTAATTCCCACTTGAAAGTGGCAAATCCCTCTTCATTTTGGTCTGAAGACTGGTATTAACCAAAGAGCTTCCTCCTGTGTGCTGGGAGTGGCTGATCCATAATGCGATCACACAAGGAAAAAACTCCCATCCGTTTCACTTCCTTGGTACATCTACCACAGGGTGCCAGCTGGCCTACCTTGCCATCATTGTAGAGGTTTGGATTAAATCTCACGCTGTGGCCTCCAGTTGTTTCCAGATTCACAAGTGGAGGGGAATTGGGATAGTCTTGGGGGAAATACACATCGAACTCAAAGCAACCGTTTGCGTACGGCGTGTCAGCAGGACCAGTGATGAGAACCTACCAGCGTTAACAGGGGAAAAAACCAAACAAACATTTAAAATCCTCACCCTGGTATCTATCACACAGTTGAGATTTTTGTAAGTTATATGAAGCATTTCATTTCCATCTGCTGTGTAGCAGGAATTAGTATTGGACCTTGTAATCATACACGTTCTGATACTGTGGGTAAGCAAAGCCCTCTGGGAACACTCACTTTTCCAGATTACAAATGGAAAGCAAGACAGAAGGAGCTGAAACTCCTTCCTATTGGAAAGATAATAGATTGTTAATATTATAATAGATTTGGTTTTTTTCAAAATACAGGTCCAGAGGCACTCAGTGTATTTCCCAATGCCTACTGCCTGCAACTTCAATGGTCACGTGCAAAGATATGTTTGGACCATAATGGAGCAACAGCACTAAACTTTTCCCTTTGGAATAGCTAAAAAAGAATGAATCCTGTTCTGTGAAGACTCCTTGGCCACCAGAGCACTCCTGGGGCTGATGGGCTCTCCTTGCCCCTGCCAAGTTGCTGAGAGATCAGACTCAGACTCAAATACTACCACTTACATTAATGCCTGGATGTTGCCTTATTCTGTCACTGTTCATTCTACCCTTCTGATTGTTTACATATTTGGGAGTCAGTTTCTCAGGATTTTCTATAAACAATATTATTGTTGACATTCCTTCCAGTAGGAGGGACAATTGATAGACATTTTCTAAGACCAATGGAATTGAAGAGGTTGAACCTCTACCTTCCAATGTGGTCCCTTTCTGTGAAAGGTATATAAGGTTTAGTCAAAAAAATAAATCTCTCTTTCTCCTCTCGCTCCAACTTTGTCATCTCTGTTGCGTCTCTCCGTGAGGTCACAGCGTCACCTGGACAGCAATTCGATCCGTTTTCCCAAGATTTCAGGCACCAAGCTGAGGAGGGCAGTGAAGCCAGCTGTGCCTGCTCACCTTCATGATGTCGAGGCGCTCCTCGTCGCAGCGCACGAAGACGCTGGAGGAGGCGGAGAGCGGCAGGGAGGTGGAGAGCGTCACGGCCTCCTGCGCCAGGCGCCGCGCACGGGCCGCGCTGTTGGCGTCGCTCGCGTTCTTCACCTGGGACATGTAGTGGTAATTGACCTTGAACACCAGCTTGCCATCGTCGTCCTCAGAAACCATTTCAAACGTGTCTAGAAGAGAGGAAAAATTGAATGCATCAGGAAAGGAGGGAAGCTAGCCTTATTCTTGGATAAGGATTGTCACTGTGACGCACAGAGGGAACACAGCCACACACACAGCAGGGGTTCAGGCAGAGCAGAAAAGAACTCTCCAGTTTATTGTTGACCTCGTATCTCTCAGTTTCTTGACTGTGACCAGAGATTGGACAGAGAAGCTCCCACCTCTCCATCTCCACTGGGCACTGGAGAGTCCATCAGGTGAGATCTTTTACAAAGGAATGCAAACATGATCCTTGTTTATCTTACAATTTATGAGAACTGACTCCATTATACCAAAACAAATCAGAAGGTTGATTTTCAGGGACAACAAAGGATTGTGAGCATTAAAATCAGGAAAGTTTAATTTGCATCATGGTAATGCAAAAAAAATATGTGTTTTGTGAGTTAACAGTGATCACAGAAACCAAAGCATTAACAGTGCTGGGCTGAAACAATTTCTGCAGGTAATTTACAAACTTTCATATGCAACTTGTCAAATACACAGCACTCCCAGTTTGGAAAGCTACCAGCTATTCCTGACCAGGAATACGATGATACTTGCAAATACACAATGATGCTAATAAGGGAACCTGTTTGAAGCCAAGTGCCACTGGTATTTACTCATGTGCTGGTGGCAATATTATTGAAGAACCATGAAAAACTACAGTGGAGCCGGTTTGCTTTAATCACTTGTTACACAAAATCTGCAGCACAGTGCCAGAGGGAAAAGCTCCCACTTCCTACAAACCTTCCTAACTCCTATTCTTGGCATACACTCCACAAACATTTGTGAGAAAAACCTCTTA
The DNA here is from genome assembly GCA_032173965.1 of Sitta carolinensis. NCBI lineage: Eukaryota > Metazoa > Chordata > Aves > Passeriformes > Sittidae > Sitta > Sitta carolinensis. The sequence continues at coordinate 12,325,399 of JAVUNC010000025.1, read as the reverse complement.
TAAATACAACAGCAAAGAAATGTGACTGCAAATGCTGTCAGCACAACTCAAAAAACACTCAGTGAACACTTTTTGCAATAATTTTATAGCTCTTTTTTGGATGAGATACTATTAGTTCTTTATGTTTTTTGCTAACACATTCCTTTTATGGGCAAAATAAGGTTCCCATCACATATTGCACTTCATGAAAGGACACAATCAAATTTATTGCAGTTTCATTTTAAAAAACACATTTTGATTTGAATTATTTTCTATTTAAAAAATAACATGTATGAGCTTTATATATAAATCTCTCTCTCTCTCTTATATATATATATATATAAAGCTCATGTATGAGCTTTAAAAAAATCCAACATTTCAATGTAATTTGAGAACTGAAAGACTCACAAAAAATCATTACTGTAATGAAAACATGAACACCATCACATCACTGAATTCATCTGGTCCCTTGAATTACCCTAATGCATGCTTCAAACATTTCTTATTAGTTCAAAGAGTGCATGAGTTGGTAACCTGAAAACACAGATGTACAATTTTCCTTGTGTGAAAATTATCAGTGGTCACATATATAAGACAGTTGTTAACTTTTAAAATAATAAAGGATTCTGTTCAACAGAACACACATTTCTTCAGTGTCTGCTTTCTAAAACACACACATTCACACTTCTCAACCTACCAAACTGGAGTTTTTTCATGACAGCCACATACTTCTCTTCAAGGGATCGTAAAACAGACAAAGGCTTGGGCTTCACAGCAGCCTTCTTGGAGTATTCAGCCAGCTTCTTCTCTGTTGTGTAAAATGGGATGATTATTTGTAGTTAACTATGTAATTCCAAGAAAAGCACAGCAAGTGTTGACATTTTATGGTTACATTCTTTTGCAGAGACATCTCAAAACTGGGCATCACTTAGGATATACAAATCTCTTTTTCTCACTACTGTATATCATTATCTGAACAGCTTGGAGTAAATAAAGATCATAATCTCAGCTTAGAAACAATTCGTGACTGCTGCTGCTTCTTTGAATATTTTTTTATTGTTCCTTTTAATTTGTCTTTTTTTAATTTCAAACAGAAGTATGACATATGCTTGTGTGGATGGCTATTCCCACAGGCATTCCTGGACTCTCCAAAATCAGGAGCTGATTATACATGCCTTTACAAAATGCACCCCCCTGATTCAGCTACTTAATCTTTAGTTTTTATTACTAGACAACCAGATGGTCTTTTGAACATCTCCAAGTTCAACCCATGTTTCAGATTTTCATTTCTGCATTCATCTACTTAATAGTTAATCCAATTCATAAGATTTAGTTTTAACAGAAAGTTTTATTACTAAAGGCACTGTATATTTTCTACCAAGAAAAATAATAATAAAACAAGGTGCTATGTAATTGAGCTGGAAGCTGTGAGGTGTACTTGAATTCTTCTGTTTCCTGATCAAAACATTTAAAACTACCCCAAGGTTCCAACCACCTTTGAAAATGGTCAGCAGCTGGGGGCAGGAGGGAAGTGCTCTGCCTTGCTTTAAGCTGGTTTGTAAGTCCCTAAGTCTGGCTGTGCACACGAGCAGCACTCGTGCAGGGTCTGCTCACCCTGGTTCGCCTGGCGCAGGCTGGTGGTCGCAGCGTAAACGATCTCGGCAGTCTTCTGGATGTCTGGCACCAGCAGGGTCAGTCCCTCTGGCTCCTGATCAGAACTATCTGGTTTCACTCCTGCTTTAGCTTTGTCTTTCTTAGACCTGTGTGGGGCAAAGAAATAGGATATAACATGAGGGAATATCTTTCAACCAGACATACAGTACCCAGGGCGTCTGTCAACAGGGAGAAATACCAAAGATAAAGGACTGGGATGGAACCAAGCCTTCTGCAATGGAATGTATCACTGTGCCTCCAGGTTCATCACTGGATGCAGCAACCAGCAGTTCCAGCACTGAGCATGCTGCCTTGACTGGACAAACAGAGGTACAGCTGCTATGAGCAGTGAAAACAGGAACAAAGCCAGTGATTCCAGGACAGCGTTTCTGCTTCAACATTTCAGGCCTCCTGATTGTTACCCTGCAGGCTGACCTGATGTCTGCACACCTTCACACAGCACTAGAAAACCTTACAAAATCAATCTAACAAGGATCACGTCACAAATATGCATTTCATCCTTGCAGAATCTTGTGCAAAACTAAGTCCTAAATAGGTGAAAAAGTGTTCTTTCCTGCTACACAAAACTCTAACAATTACTGAAAACACACTAATGGTAAAACTACAAAACCTCCAGTAAAAATTCACAGCATGGAGATGAACATCAACCCAGGGACCACAGGACTGTGGGTCAAACACGAATTTTGTCTCTCTCTGCAGTTCTCTTCTGGGCTACAGAAATGTCGAGCTTTTATTTCAATATAGAATTTAATGTAACATAATTTTAAAAGCCTTAAAATATAAAAAGCATCTAGGTTACACTGGATATTTACAATCAAAGTATTGCAAATCCAAATGTCAATTTCAACACCTCAAAGTTTTCTAATTATTTGAAAATGCAGTGCATACTTAACACTGTTGTTTGATAGAAGCTAGTTGTGTAGTATTCGAATATATATTTAAATCTTTAGATTGTGACCATCCAGTCCTTACTAGCATAGTCAACTGCTGAAATGAGGACAAGGGTATTTGATACTAATGTAACCTAAGTGTGTGTATTTAAAAGCTAATATGTTTTAAGAGCTAGCATAAATTTACACTTGTCATCCTGCAAAATTTGGGAGATTTTAATGCTAACAGCATCCAAATTATTTTCAACAATTTCTATACATTTTTGTTTCAACAGTGCTTGTTTGTTTTGAGACCCAAACAAGTTCAACAGCCAAAATGGTTTTCCCTTTCTCACTAGCCAACCAAGAAACTATCTACATGAGTAAAGACAGCACTTTAATGTTTTGATATAGCAAACATATTTTACCAACTATAACCTTTCTGTGTTTTAATCTAGACTGAAATTGTGCCTAATGAATGACTCTCTAAACTATTCAGTAGGGGTGATTACAGTAGTACTGGATATGGTCTCTGAACTGTGCCTAATCAAACGAGAATATCCCTAGAGAGCATTAATAACCAACTGCATTTCTGCAGCACGGTCCATTTTCCCTGTTCCAGATGTAATTTAAAGGATGTTAGCCCATGGCTGACTTCAAGCTATTCTGAGCTTTCAGATCCTCAAAGTTAGGAGGAATTTGAGGCATCACAGCCAGCCCCAGGTTGCATTTCAGGAACATTGCATGACAAAAAAGCAGCAGCTGCATCTCTCATTCATACTTTCCAATCCTTGTTATTGCATTTTTCCTTGTGGAAAGCTAGGCCAATGTTTTTTAAATAACCTACTAAGCTTGAGAGAAGCAGTTGCTGGGAACTTTACAGCTCTCACAGTCCTCTGAAGGAGGAGATGAAATACCAAAAGTGAAGTCATAAAGCCAGTAAGATGCTTCAGCTCCTTCCTTGCACTCTATCAGCCTGCAAAGAAATTCGTGTATGCAGATAGCTAACAGTTTAACAAACTCCTGAGCTGTAATGCAGGAAAAACCTCTATCTAAATGTTATGATTTCCAGAGTGGAAGAGAGGCCAAATATTTAATTTAGACATAGAAACTTCCCCATACAGTTTTTCAGCCACCAAAGAAAAAGCAGAGAAAATGTCAACCCATATTTAAAGGGATGACAGTCACTAATATATTTGCTAGAAGAGACAGCAGTGTACATGCTAATAATTTAAGCCATTAATTTAGCTTGTGCTAGAAGATGACAGCCTTCTCTTTATGCTGTGCTAAATGAATAATGAATTATACACTCCCAAGGCAACTTTAATTTTCGAAGTCAATACTGATACTTACTCACCCGTGCCTGGTCCTTGGAGGTAAATGTGGTGATAGAGAATGACACCCTTATCAAAGCACTCACAGAGATTACAGCCAAGGGACCACTGAGCCCCTGTGCACCCTGGGGTTGCAACCACGGCTCTCATGGGCTCCACATTTGTTCCTTCCAGTTAGTCACACTTTTTAAAACAAATCTCCTGAAATCAGGCAAAACAAGCCAAGGACTGTGACTTGGCAAATGACCACTGGTGAGAGCTCCTCCCAGATGGCTCCACCTACCCCACCTGGGGGCTTGAAACACTATTTACAGACATTAAGTGGATTCCAAACTAGAGGCTGCAGGACTGCTCCCTGCAGACAAACATCAGCTCAAAATGTGAGCTTCAGCATGCAGCAGAAGGAACTGATAATTGTTTTATATAGAAAAATAAACTCATGAGCATTCAAACAGTCATGAGACATCACCTCACACCTAAATGTCTTCTCTGTTATCCAGAAATTTCCCAATTTTGTAACAGAATACTGTGACCTTTGAGAGTAAAGCTAAATTCAATGCTAACTTAAGTCCAAACCCAAAACTGTTCCACTTCAATTCTAGATCGAGGTGGACACTCCCAGTTCAATGTAGATATGAATTTTGCAGACATCTAAGCCTGCTGCTCAGAGGATGTGATGTTTTGCCTTGAAACTAGAACCCTTAATTTTGGGTTGTTGTTCTGCCAATTTGACCTAAAGGAACAACAGACTGTCCCATTTAAGAAATTCATGCCAATACTTGCTTATATTTCTGGCACACCTTCAACTAAAATGCTGAGAATTCAAACCTTCCACCCCAGTGATTCCAGGCTGTTCAGGCTGTCCATGTTTTCATCCTTATCTATGCACTGCTTCAAAGACAAACAGCACTGTGCCTAAACCACCCAGTAAAAGAGAAGCTTTCCTTTTGTGCTGCTATAACAAAGTAATACAGGAAAATTGTACAGGTAATGCACAAAGAACCAACCACAGAATTCTTATTGAATCCATTTAATATTAAAATAATTGTGACTCTAGAATTCTTCTTTGCTTCCAGATCCTAAACTGGCACTGAAAAACTACTCATACTGTATTTACTTCATGAAATTGGAAAAAGCTTATGAACAGCAGTCACGTGCCATTCTCACAAAGAAACTCCTTAGGCTGCAGCCTGGGGAAGTGACAGGAGAAGATACAGGATTCCATGGCCATTAAATCTGAGGCTAATGTATGATCAGATTAGCAAAGAAAAAACAGTCAGTGATTCTGGTGGAGAATTACATACAAAGCCACTGGAAATGGATTACACAGAAGCCAAATATCTTTCATTTTTTAAGAAGATTGCACATACTACAAGGTATATATATATATATATATAATATTGCCAGCAAGGACAAGCTGACTTCTTTAGGTGGGTATCCAAACTAAAGAACTGGTTTTTGTCCTTCCCAGTTCTGTTTCTTTTGCACTACACTAGGAAAAAAAATCCCACCACAGGTAGTTTCTTAGATGCTTGATAAGCAAGACTTGCAACCTCAGTCAGGAAGGACTGAAAAAATTGATGGGTGAAGTCCAGTTCACCAGGAGCTACTGGAAAGAGTTCCCAATAATGAGAGTCCTTCTCAAAAAGTCTCTCAGGTAATGGTTGGTAAATATTTCAATTTAATAGTGGGAGAAAGAACATTCTCCACACACTTCTTTCTGACATTTTATTTACCTTCTTCCCTTGATGTTCCAGTATATGCTTAGGGACAGCACTAAATTTTGCAGAGAAGGACAGGTTATTATTTCTTAAGAAGCTGTCTTTAAATTGGAAGCAAGTAAACAGAACCAAGAAACCAACTAAATACTGGAAACAGAAAATTATTAAAATAAAGAAATGAAAATTTGTATTGAAACATTGATAATTACCAATGAGATGACAAGAGTATGCAAATCTACCAGCTCGTTTGTCATACCAAAACCTGTATTCCCTGTAATAGTACAGTAAACCAGATAGATACATACAAATACAAATCTAGCTCAAACAGATGGCATATTCTCACTCTGGACAGCAGCATCCATTCAGAGAAACATACAGAACTCAATCTTCTTTCACTTCTATATTCAAAATACGTTAATGCACACGTCCTGTTCCAGCCAGAACAGGGTTAACTTTTCCAGTATCCAGAAGAGGGCATGGCCAGGACCCAGAGGTTATTCTTTAGGCAGGGGAAAGGGACTCTGCTCTGGGAAGAAGGGGTTCCTTCTGGTAAGTGGTGGAGGGAGCAGTTGGGTGGTGCCAGTGGCACACGGGGCAGCAGCTGGAGCTGCTGTTCTCAGCCTGCTCTGAGCTGGAGGCAGGGCTCAGGGGGAGGAGCTGCAGTCGGGCTGAGCTCTGGGGTGAGCATTTCTGCATGGGATCACTCTTCTCTTTTGTACACTTCTGTTAATAATACTGTTTGCTGTTTGTTCTCTTATCTCACTGCTGCTTCCAGTAAACTGTCCTTATCTCAACCAGTGATTTTTCCCTTTTGTGCTTGCAACTCTCCTCTCCAGCCCACGGCAGGGGCAGGGGAAGGCAGGAGGCAGCAAGGGGCAGCGTGGTTTGGAACGCTAAGCTGGGGAGAACCATTGCTAAAGCACAGCTCAAACCAAGGACAGGGCCACCATTAGTGCTTACCTCAGTCTGTTGGTGTAGGTATCTACACAGGTCTTCATTTTAGCCAGCAGGGTCCCAACAGAAGCCTGTGACTCCACCTGCTCCTCCTCGTCCTCGCTGCCGTCCCCGGAGAGCGGCAGCAGCAGCGGCACCATGGCCGCGCACGAGGCGATGGCGCGCAGCAGCTCCAGCAGCGCCCGGTACAGCGGCACGTGGCGAGCCATGTCCAGAACTAGGAGACAAGCAGCTCGCAAAAGTTACTAACACTGCAGGCCTTTCACTCCTAGTATGGACATTTTAAGTAGAAAAGCTAGGTTTTAGTAATTATCAAAATATTCATGAGAAGTAAGGATAAAATACAGTGTTTTGTCGTTGCCGTTCTGAGTTTGTGTTGTGATGGACCCGTACAGAAAGAAATCTGCAGGATAGCTGGGAAACAGAGGTTAACAAAAGACACAAGAGGACAAAAGTGTTAACAAGGTATGGAACAGGATTACCACATGCTATATACATTTCTAGTACCTTAATATACAGTCCTGGCTCAAACTGTAAGCTGACAGTAAGTGTAAACAATAAGCTATGGAGAAAAAATTGGAACCTATGGCACAGCAGATAAGCATTTGCTGAATCTAACAGCATAAGCATTAATAGAGATTTTTACATCACCCACTTGATTTACAGTCATCCTCTCCTTTGGGAAAACTCTGCATTATTGCAAAAATAGTTACGGTGCCTAAATGAATGAAGTTATCTACTCAGTACAAATCCAGTTTTGCTTCATTTTATGAAGTTTTAAAAACCATTATGTGTCCTCCAGAGCAAGCAAATTTTATCAGCATATATGAACCACACAACAGTAAAGATGAGTAAGAACACGTATCAGGCAAGCAAACCTCACTGTCTTAGTGCTTGTCAGTGTGATATAAATGTGTTACAGAAGTAACTGAGGGTAGAATACAGATATCAACTCCTCTGATTAGGAAAGGCAGGCAGAGAGACACAATTCTAATGGATTCTCTAGCACCACATTGTTTATTTTTCTTCTCCACTTGTTTGGACAAATATGCAACGGATGTCACTTCCACTGACTTTGTATCATTAATAGAAATCCTGAAAATGTAGCAATAGGCAGATACTTTAACACAGCTGCTTCCCTGCCCCTAGGACATGCTATTTTTAACCTAACTGCAGAAAATATTTGCTCTAGTTTAAAGTATTCACAAATGACTGAGTTTATGATAAAATAAATTCCTTATTTTTCCAGCAAAAAACCCTAGACAACAAAAAGCCCCTGACAACTTGCATTAGGACAGAACAAAGCACAGAAGAACTCTTTAATGTTTCATTTAGCACATCTCATCCTCCAAGCTAAAGCAGATCACAGACTTTCAACTCCTGTCACCAAACCCTTAGCTCTAAATACAGCCCGATGGGACAGTATAAATAGCCAAACTAAATTCACCAAGCCAGTTTATGCAGGTTTAAGGCTGGATTCATCTCTGTCAGGAGGTCTTTGATCAATAGCTTGCTATTTGTCTTTTGAATCTATACAATGGCACAAACTCTTAACTGGGTGAAGTGCTATTGAACAGGGAGAAAATTTACCAAAATAAAAATTAATCTGCCATGCCTGCTATCATGGGTCTAAAAATAACCCATGTCAAAATACCCCATATATCTAAAGCAAACTGAATTTAAACACTGGCATTAAGAACACCAGTTGCAATTATCTGCTGATTCTTACATATATATATACACATATACATACATATACATATATACACACACGCACATATATATGTATGTATATGTATATGTATGTATTATGTATGTATATGTGTATGTATGTGTGTGTGTATATATATATATGTATGTGTCTATATATATGTATATGCCTCCAGTTTTTATGTTCAGTCTCTAGTGCAGAATGGCTGCCCACAAAAAAATCCCCCCAATATGTAAAAATAAACGTATATAGATCTGATGATGTGTGGATTTAAAAAACAAACATACAAACAACAACAACAACAAAAAACCTTTAGAAAAAAGAAAAAAAAAAAAAACAAAAACAAAAAAAAAAAAAAAAAAAAACCCGAAAAGGAGACCAGTGAAAAAAGGGCAAGCATAAAATATATCCTACCGTAGCCCTGGCCAGAAACCACCTCCCACCTGTAGTGCTAAAGCCCAAATGGCTCCTCAATTTAATCAATAGCTGTTTATGATGAGGATGCTCTCAATTTCATCAATAGCTGTTTATGATGAGGATGGTCTCAATTTGATCAATAGCTGTTTATGATGAGGATGCTCCTCAATTTAATCAATAGCTGTTTATGATGAGGATGCTCCTCAATTTGATCAATAGCTGTTTATGATGAGGATGCTCCTCAATTTGATCAATAGCTGTTTATGATGAGGATGCTCCTCAATTTAATCAATAGCTGTTTATGATGAGGATGCTCCTCAATTTGATCAATAGCTATTTATGATGAGGATGGTCTCAATTTAATCAATAGCTGTTTATGATGAGGATGCTCCTCAATTTGATCAATAGCTATTTATGATGAGGATGGCCCTCAATTTACAATAGCTGTTTATGATGAGGATGCTCCTCAATTTAATCAATAGCTGTTTATGATGAGGATGGTGAGGGAGGGAGAGATTTGACCTCTTAGATAACCACAGCATTTCACTCTGGAAAGCTTTTATTTATTTATTTATTTAAACCATGAAATTTTCATGAGACCAGAATACACAATTTCAAGTCCTTCAAAGCTGGCTTGCCCTCTCCTTTGCTAAATGGATAGTTAAGTTCAAAATTATCACCATGAAGGGAACTGAACCGACATGACTTGGAAGTGGGAATGTTTTCCAGAGAGATGGGAGAGATTTCTGGTTTTAGCAGATCCAACTCACCTGCACTGCTTTACCACAGTTCCCATGTGAAACAAATGAAATGCATTCACTTGGCCTCCATTTAAACAACCTTTTAGGGAACAACTACTAATTCCTTTTACCTTAATGCCAGATTTTGTGAAACTCAAGTTTTGGTACCATTATGTATTTTACACTGTTTTTTCTTCTTTATTACACTGACTAAGAATTGTGATTCAAGTGTATTTTTCTGTCCAAAATTCTTGACCTCCCTTCCATCCCCAATTTAAATCCTCAAAACGTTCAAGACTGGATACCTAGATAAACATCAGAAACACTTGAGGGAAAGAACCCAAAATTGGCAAATTACTGTTTATTATCTTTATCTGGCAGTTCCCCTACTCCTTGTGCCTACTTTGCCTTCAGCTGAAAGGATGCCAAGCTGATTACAGTGCATGCTTCCTGCAGATACAGCTCTGTTTTCTGAAAGAGCTGAAGAAGACTTGAGCAGTTTGTTGAGCTCTATGCAATTTTAAGACACTTTTAACACTTTAGTGGTTTAAGCCACTAGGACAACAGGATATCATTATGTATTTCAGAAATATAAACATAAACAACACAGGTTTATAATAAAAAAATTGCTTTGATCTGTAACAAAGCCTATCTCCATCAAACAGAAGCAATGGAAGTTTTGGACTACTGTCCTCACATACAGGCATCTGACCAACTAAGATGCCAACAATTTGGATTTCAAGCAAATATAAACTTCAGTGAAGAACAAGTGTTAAAAGTAAACCACTGTATTCTTCAAAGTATGCTCTCCCTCGGGAACTCCCTTGAGTTTTTGTCTGACTCAATTGAGCAATGAAGGTGTATCGTGACACTTTACCTGAATTAAATATGATAGTTTCTCTTACAGGAAAAAAAATCCAACACACCATGAAACAGAAACAAATACTTTTGCTTATACCACACCTATAATGTGAATACCATTTGGGCATATTTAATAGGCCAGAATCTTTGTATATGGGTACTTTGGTTGTGTAAGAAGGCACCAACAGCCTTTGATTTATATGGACATGCATGCAAGCACACCAAACTGCAAATACACAGCATTCCTAAGAAAATTAAAATGGGAGATTAAACTTCTTGGCTTTGTAAAAATGACAGATGGGTATATTATCCAGGAGTCTCTGCTATCCCAGGGACAAACCCATTCCCAGACAGTGACAAATACTCTGACAGAGCTCAGGCTGGGGCTCTGCCTCCCACAGTGAGTACACTCAGACCATGCTGGCTGTCAGGCTCCCACCAGATGTGGCTCTGTCACATCTGTCCATTTTTGTGCTGTTGGTGCTCCTGGATTCTGTGGGTCAGTGAAGTGCTGAGAAATGTTCAGCTCCCAGCAGCACAGAGCTGTTTAGAAGCTCTCCCTTGTTGACAGTCAAACAGAACTGCTGCCCCAGAGAGCCCACTTGAACTTCTGCTGGGTTTCCTGAGCACTTCTTCAACTGATTACTGTATGACACATACTTAAATTGAAAGAAAAGATTAAATTATTTCACTTCTACACTCAAGGCAGGGATTTGCACTCAGGTTTTATCCTGTTTCCTTGTGTGCCTTAGCCAGGGCTGTCAGGATGGGGCTGCCTGGCAACAACAGTGGTGTTTCAGAGACAGCTCCCAAAGCAGGGCTTGTACAGCACCTGCCCCAGGCTGCTTCCCCGAGCCTGCCACGGCATCCTCGACCTGCACTGAGTGAACACACACCAAGGTCTCACCTTTTGGCTACCCCAGCAGTTAACCAGTTCAGCTGGCAGAGCATGAAGCAGAGCACAGGCTAAAAGCTGCAGCTGAAGCTGGAGGGTGAGCAGGACACCAGCACTGCCCCAGCTGGGACAGCCCAGGGTGACAGAGCAGGGCAGGAGGTGACAGAGAACAGCAGGGCAACAGTGCCACGGGGGATGGCCACAGGATGACAGCAGTGCTCTGAAAGGCTGCAATCCCAGTGGTAACACAGCTGTTAACAGCAGCATTTTTATTTTATTTACCTTTGTTTTATTAATTAAGCAATTATGAGTGGACATATCCAAAAAACAGGTCAATGTCTTACTGTCCCTGATAATTATCAGGGAAGTTCAGGGGCAACAGGGAGTGTATGTATTTACTCACAAGTCACATCAAAGAAGTACCTCAGGTCTAAATTTATTCTGTTGCACTTATGAAAAGCAGAAATCTCAGCAGGGTCACTGCCACTTCCTAAGATAGGTAGGGATGACAAACATCTGGAAAACATCTCATGGTTTAGGGGAATAAGGTCTCAATCTACTTTTCCCACTCCTTTTGGTAATAAAGGTCAAATTTCACCAGAATCACCACAATTCAGCTAGTCTCTTGCCCCAACACTTGCAATTTAGAAAGATGCTGACTGAAGGCTAAATAGGTAAAAAATAAAGATGTCAATAAACTCAATCTCCCTTATATGCTAATAACAATCAGTCTGGTTTGGGTGGGAGGAAAAGGAGTATGAATGGAGTTGTGCTAAGAAGTCTTGAGTTCCACAAACTGCTGAGCATCCTGCCTTTTGAAAACTGCAGTCTTTCACATGCCTAAATGTCACGGGATACTAAGGCATTTTTGAGAACTTTTAACCTCTGCCTACTTCTTCCTGGGAAGCAATTGATTAATTGATTTAAAGATCATGTGTGATTTCATAATGTTTCAATTGCTGTCCACAAATCTATTTGTCCATCGCTAATATAGATCTATTTCTTACAAATATCTAAGATTAGCCATATGCAATTACAGCCTTAATGTAATGAAAAAGCATATGAGGGCAGGTAGTTTCACAGGATGAAGGTATCACCTTAAATTTCATATATATCTGTAGCAAGATAATGACCCAACTGAGTCTAATACTCCTTTGCCTTCTTTTAATAGTATACAATATTCAAAGAAAGAATAGCCAGGCCTAATGGCCCATTAAATAGACAGTACTGAACAGCAATAAATCTTTTTGCAATTGATTTAACATCCTCAGTTCAACTTAACTGGCTATGAATAAGATTATTTTCATTGCAAAGCATATTTAAAACATCTTAAGGTATATGCACATTTATTCTAAAATGAAGCAAACTATTAATATAGCATATCCATTATATAAAAGAATCTTTACACTTCACAGGAAATTAAAGAGACAAATACAGAATAATTTGCAAGAAAATGACGAAAAGTTCTGATTTACTTGCATCTAATGTCAAGGCCTTCCCCACTGTGATTCTCACTTTGATTATATTAGGAATTCCTACCCCAAAGGAGCCTATAAACTTGATGTAAAAAAAAACCCTAAACAGCCACTTGAGAAAAAAAAAAATCAACATCTTTACCAGTTTTACAAGTATGACACTGCCAGATGCAGACCCTGTGCTCTGAGAAAAGCTGCTCAATCTGGCTCCTGTATGTGACTTCTCATTTTCTGCACTCTTCACTCAAGGACTTAGTGAATTTTAGTTATTTTAGAGGCTCACAGAAGTCTGACTCTTTTCCTTCTGTAAAATCTGGTTTTACTTTGGACCAATCAATACACATGACTGATGTTCTGCCTTTGTGGCAGGCAAGAAGGTTGTGCTGGCAGCCACAGCAGAAGGCACCACTGGAAACTCTTCCAAAACTACAGTCCTTTTCTTTTTTTTCTCAAAGAGCTCTACCACTGCAAATATGAGAGAGGTGATCATGAATGATAAATTAAAAGGAAGTAGCTGAAAAGAGAAACATGTTTGGGGGAAAAACCTATATGAAAACCCCAGAAATAGAAGGGAGGCCTCTTTCTTGCATGGGGTAAAGTTTCCAGTGAACCTCGAGATGCCGCCAAATCTCGTCACTTTTTTTGTTTTGGATCTATTTCAATAAAATGTTTTATCTACCTGAGAAGATGAATGCTTGTGTTTTGTTAAACATCCATCCTGAAGGAGCCATCTAATCCTGCCTCAGTTTTAAGCAATGTCAAAGATAACCACTAGTTATGTGGAGTAACTCTACTACAAAACTGTTCTATTCATATCATGCATGAATGCTCAAAATTTACTCAAGTGTATCCAAGCCTCCCCTGCAAAACCCCCAAGAAAATACCTATGTATTCTGAGTGATTATTTTTTTCTTTCATAGTGATAAAGTTTAAAGGACATGGGATCATCAGCTTAAGAAGCTAAAAGTAAAATAAGACATTCTCATTACCCTGCTACTTCCTAAAGTTTAAGACTAATGTTAAGACCACAACTGCAGTACCACATTCACCCAGCACTACATTTTTCTTTTTCATTTCATACTTTTTACCCTCCAAATAAATTAAAAGCAAGATCCTAAAGTTCTGCCAATTTTACACCATTTCTAAAACATGCTTAGTAATTAGTGAGGACATTTTCTTGATGCCTCAGTATGTCATTCACAAACCTAAACCCCATAGCCATGATCAAACTAAAGACTTCAGGATCTCATTATCATATTAAAGACTCTCAGCTGCTGTGAGCACCACTGTTCAAAAAAAAAAAAAAACACACAAAGGAAACACTCATTTTGTATTTTCAATTAAAACCTTCAGAAGACATAGTCCTGTAGCCACATATACAGCCAGGCATGAGTGACAGGGCCACACACCCTTTTGCTAAATATTTTAAAACTGGGGCCATTCTTGAGCCCCCCTTTGCTGCATCTTTGCAAACATATGATCTGAGTGCAGTCCTGCTGCAGGCAAGAGTGTCGGTTCCAAATACAGCACGCTCTGCTGCCTCTTGATTTTCTGTTTCAGAATCAACCCAGGGCAAGGCTCTTTTATAATAGGCCTAATTAACACTCTGTGTTCTGCTCTGCTTTGATAGAAAAAGAGATTGCCCACAGAGCAGTTCAAAATCAGGTCTCTAAGAAAACATTAGCCTTGGGGTAAAAATAAAACAAAAGCTTTCCAAATATTGTCATCTTGTAGTAATTTAATTAGCTTGACTTTTTCTTACTTATTTTAAAATAGGAATAACACCAGCACTTTCACAGTACTGTTTTCAGTATGAGGAAAAATGACATCAGGAGGGGCTTGTCCCTTGAATAATGAAGCAGAAGAAAGGGGTTAAGCACCCTTACAGGCCACGAGTCACAGAGCCCATGTCAGAGCAGTAAAACAAGACAAGAAGGGTGGGCCTCTGGATTTAATGGGGACAGGGTCATACCCCAAATTACTACTATTACTGCTCAGATACAACTTGAAAACTTTTGTTTTTCTGATGTCAGCACTGAGCCCATTTGCAGACAAAAAATATCAGGTCAAATACTAGAAAAGCTGAAGATAAATTAGAAATTAATTATTGAGGCTGCATTCAATAATTAATATCTCTTCAAGACCATGTGCATTTCCCCCTTTTATCAAAGAGATGGGACAGACCTGGAAAAGAGAGAGAAGGGTGACTAAACCATGCAAGGTACAGCATGAGCTGCTGCACTATCTAAAATGAAATAAAGATATTGCAGCCTCAGTGACTAACGAAGGGTATCATAAAGACATTGCTTTTAAACTATGAGTGGTAAAAAAAGTGAGTAGAATTGGACTGATCAATACATTCAAAGGAATGGGCACACCACTAGAAGAAATAGCACCATTTGTACAAGAACATACACCACACAATACATCACTTTTTAGGTTTGGAAAAGCTTAGCACTAAATGTCAGGGTAGTAAATATTATCACAGGTTCAAAAGTAATTGGGTAAATTGATGCAAGAACAGGCCATCAAGGGCTAATAGATGAGGGGACACCACCCTTGGCAGCATATTAGCAATACCAAGGCAGCACCTGCATGTCAGCCCCATCTCTACATTCTCCCTGTTATTGTCCACTACTGGTGATAAAGTGGACCTTGGTCTGTCCTGGCATTGCTACTACTATGTGTTCTAGGAAACATGGGGAAAAAAAAAGTCAACTGCAATAGGAAAGAACTGCTCAATTATCCAGGCAAAATGCAGTGCTCAGGAGGTTGGTCAGTCATCCCTAGTGCAGTAATGAGGCTCAAAACTCCTGCTCTTAACCACTGTGGTTTGCTTATTTTGTAAAGAATTTGATTTTGGTGAAATTGAGTATTTTCAGGAAAGCTCTGTTTACAAGACGAGTCAAACAACACTTTTGACACCTGTATCCATGAATCCAGAAAAAACCTTTAGCCAGAAAAAGTGCAAGGCATTATTTCATGAGGCAAATGCATACAGTTGAATAAACAAGGCACACAATTTCCTGCATTTGAAAGGATGGGAAAAAGAAACCAAAAGAGTACAAAGACATGAAACCCAAACTGAGCTTTTAAAGCGTGAGTACTAAAGCCATTAATGATCCCTAGTTTTGGAGCTATTACTATTTAATGCTACACTCTCATAATGGAATCCACTAGGGATCACTCTCTGCCATTAAACAGAACCCCAAACAAACTCAAAAAGGTGTCAGGTAATGGAGAAATTCTTCTTGGAGGCTACAGAGCAATCTTATATGGGACTTGGGAATAGATCATCGAGCAAGAATAGTTAATGAAATCTAAAGATGCAAAATTGTGTATTCATTAGTTTTGTTTGATTTTAAAAATGGCCCAGCAGGCATCAGTGTAGAAAGGCTGTGAGCAAAGTACTGAGGAGTAATACTCTGTACACAAACTGCCATGGGATCCAACCCCACTGCAACTTGTAATAATCTCTCCTCTGAAAGGAAGCTGGATTTACCCACTACCAGTCCTTAAAACCAACAAAATATGGAGGAACCCAATTAAAGTGTAAAGCTCTGACCAAATCATGTTTGCATAAAAATTGAGAAAACAAGTGTAAGGAAGCATCAGTGTTCCAGGAATGTTCTGTATTATCAAATAAATAAGGAATAATATAGAGAAAGGCATAAATAGAAGAAAAAATAGTTAAAAAACACACAAAAACGTGAAGAAAGGCACATATAAATTGAGATAATCAGAGACTGCATGAGAATAAGTTGTTTGCCTGGTCAAAAAAACCTTACTGCTAATACAACCCACTATGGCATTTAGTAAGATAGAAAGGACCCATGATTTCTAGCTGAGGTTGATGTACTGAAATAAATCTAATAATAAAGGTTAGCCAGAAGTGTCAAATTCATCTTCCACTTAGGAAAGTGAGAAAAATATTTTCTGCAGAGAAAAATACAAGAGAGAAATATTCTGCAGACAAACCCTTTCTTAAAAAAGCAAAAATAAATAAGGATGTGGAAGCTTGCTTATGTCATGTTAAGTGTTTTAAGTGTGTGGCACTACACAGAGATGGAAAGAAAGGTATCACTGCCCTTAGAACACGGATTAGGATTTTTATAAAAGTTAAACTGGCTTTCATCATCCCTGCAATGGAGGAGGGAATAGTGATTTCACTATTTTTGGCAGAGGAGTGGGCAAGCAGCCACCTTGAAATGGTCCTCAGGCTGAGCATTACCTCTTTCAGGCCATAAAACAGTCACTAGTATTTTAGAATAAGATAGGAATCGAAAATAAGATGGAAATCTGCCATTTCTTTGCACATGCTGCAGAAATAGATGCAGAAATTCAAAATTAGATAATGAAGTTGTGAAGTGTTTTTAAACCATTACCTCAGCAGATGGAAAAAGGCCAAGACTTGGGTCTTCTGCTCTGTCAGCAGAGGATACCAAGACTGTTACTGGAATGAAAGGATATGTGATTCCTGGGCTCCATTTTTTCTGTATGTGTGAGAACACCTACAAGATCATGTCCTCAGGGGACAGGAAGGAGAGGAGACTATTTAAGCCTCTCACTCTGCATTAAATATCTAATTATTTCACTTGGCCAAGATAGCAGAGCTGCTGTGCATATGCAAAACAGAATTTTTATCATTCCAGTGTTTTATTTCAGAGATTACTTTGTTCTTGAAACACCATGATGGGCTTTTAGTAAACACACAAAGAGCATGCTGGAAAGTTAAAGCCTAACAGCTTCCTTGAGTCCAAGTTAAATGAAAGGTGACCCTTTTTATTCAGTGCACATTTAAAGTGCCTCAGAGTGCAGATAGCTCTTATGTGGCAAATACATCAACCACTTTAATACAGGATAGAAAGAATCACCTCTAAGTCTTGTGGAATAAGAGAATTCTCACCTTCCATGCAACCTCATGCAAGTCCTGCACCACTTATTAAAATGGGTCATCCCCCATTATGTTACAGCAGAACAACAAAAAATACCTCAAAACAAAATACAATATTCTTTTGTTAATAAGCTGCATTATCTTGATGTCCTTTAGAGAAGACAAGAAGATACAAACCCCATCATAAAAAAATATACTTTGTATTGGAATAATTTGCCATAGACTGTTTCCTTCAACCACAGAGATCCATTTCCTTGGATTTGTACTCAGGACTAAGAACCCTCAAAGGACAGGAAGAAAGGAAATACCGTGAGTGGGAAGTGTCTACATAACAATATGGGAAGTGCCTGATACATTTACAGTATTTTATTTTCAAAAACAGAAGAAGCAAAAAGAACACAAAAGAAATAAATGACAACTGAGGTTGTTACTGCCCAGAAAATGAAAACCTATCACTTGACTAAATAAATCAGATTTTCTACTGCTGAAAATGAAAGCCAGCCCTCACCTCAGAAAGTTCTTCAAACGCACATCAAACCACACCCCAGCTGACAAAACTCTTCCCTGAAAGTACAGGGAGCTTGCTCTTAGGAAAAGCAAGGCAAAAATGTCTAGGACAGACCCTGGCAATCTGTTCTGCACATGAACACAAAGGCATTGCTAGTTTCTTGAGTCAGGAATTTCTTAGCAGCTTATCTAATTGTGCTGCCACTACTTGGGAAAACCACTAATATGGAGAAACACAAAAAACTGAAAGTGTATTATTTACAGTTCTTTCAGAGGTTTCTTATGTACCTTAAAACATTTGTGTCCTGTTAGTGGTTACTGTGTCTTACAAAGAAGGCACAAGGGTTTAAAAAAAAAGGAAGAAAACACATTGGACATTTCTGCTATATAATATGGAATTGTAGGACATGTAGTGTGGTGTTACATTCTCCTCTGAAGCCATATTCTCTTTTCAAAAAAGACTGAGCCTGTTGGTAATGAGGCATAGTTTTCACGATTAATTTTTAATGCCTCTAGTAAAATCTGTGAATGTTTGTAGCATGTGGCACTGCAGAGCAATCTATTTCAGACATCCAGCACTCATACTCCCAACCACAAATACCAAGCCTAAATGAAAGCACTTAAGATGTACTGCCTAACTAAAGTAAAATGAGAAAAATGGTAAGACTGGTAATATTATTCTGGAAATTTTGAAAGATGCAGTGTGGTATCTCCAGGGATACAGCTACCAGTGTTGGCAGCCAACTGATGAAGGGAAAAAGGGAACTCCTGGGGGAAATGCTCCTGGGCCTTAGCAATGAGATAAATGGCCCAGGAGAGCCTAAGGACAGGCTCCCTCCACATTAAACATTGCTGAGCCTTGGTCAGTCAGGGCAGTGGCCTGCACTGCTCTCCCAAAATTAAACAATCATCACAAGATGGTGCCAGACTATTGGCAGAGGGAATTTCACTGAACACTCATGGCCAAACCCGAACACTTTTGAAGACAGTGACCCAGGCCTTTTATTTCTCAAGTGAACAATTAAAAGTAAGCACAGAGAAACCAATTTCAGGAATAAAATGAACATCAGCTGTATCTCACGTATGACTGGTTAGCTTCTACACATCCTTGCATCAAGGATCAGCATCTAACTGTATTTCTCTTGAAAGCTTATTAAGAAATGTAACTTATCTGCAGGAGGCAGGAAGGCAAACAACATAGTTTAGTTTCCTTTTGCATAACACATATTATACAGTGGAGTGCAAGGCATAAAGGTCTGTGGAAAAAGTATATCTCTGCTTAGTACCAGAAGAATTATGTCTAAGTGGATCCAAAGGGGAATAGTAAAAAATAACAGGTCCTTGGCAGGCAGATACAGATACATAAGCAGTTTGTTGCTCAAGCTTTCAAGACAGTCATATTATCCTGT
Organism: Sitta carolinensis; assembly: GCA_032173965.1. Taxonomy (NCBI): domain Eukaryota; kingdom Metazoa; phylum Chordata; class Aves; order Passeriformes; family Sittidae; genus Sitta; species Sitta carolinensis. Next base: position 12,305,959 of record JAVUNC010000025.1, on the reverse strand, counting down.
AACCACAAAGGTCCAGAAATTCAGAGTGGTCTCAGATGAGGAAGAAATCTTGTTTACTTAGGTTTTCAGGACCATCCTGTACAGCACCTTCAGAAGCTTAGTCATCAAGTGGAAAAATTCTGTTATTTAAGGCTCATAAAAAGAAAGTGACAGACAAAAATCCCATCCCACTCTTGATTCCAGAGCAAGATACTCCATCATTTAGGCAGCAGGACAAAAAATATGTGGATGAGAAGCAGAAGGAAGAACAACATGGGATGTGAGAAGCCCCACTGAAATCTCTTCTTTACCCCTCCCATTTCTCACCTGATATTTCCTGAGTATCTTAACCATGAAAATCCTTTCCTTCTGGGAAATTCTATGGGCACTTTAATTCACTATGATCAAGTGAAGAGGGGCAGAGGTCAAAAGCTAGTCTGAGTTATGCTTTGTACATGGAGCTGCAAAATATACCACCAGCTGAAAAAATCAATGAAGATCCACCAGTTCATGAATTTCTGTTAAAAAGCCATATAAAAACAATGTGCAGTACAGGAACGGACGAAGATAGAAGCAAAGGTCCAGTGTCTCAGTGATCTTTGTGAAATACTAATTTACTGACATCCCCTCCCCAATTAGCTCTTTGTAGCAAGCCTCAGTCTTGAAAAGACCAAGAGCTTTACCTGTCATGCAATCCAGTATCCAATTATAAATCAAATTTAAGCTGCTTGGTTGCTTGTAACAAGAAGTTTTTTAATTTTCAAAGATTTCAGTGCCATGATGTTTCAATACATAATTACTCCTTATAAATTGCAACAAATTTCTCCAACACAGTAGAGCTGAAACTAACAATTTATAATTTGTTCTTTCATAAATCTTTTATAATATTAACCAAACAGATAATCAGTTTTGACATTTTAAAAAAATTCTGTTATAGTTCTAATCCCAAAGCAGTATCTACTAGAAAACAGTCTGCTTTTTTAAATGCTTTGAAAATACAAGCATATATTCATATTCTCTTGCAATAGAAAATCAAAGGTTTCATGGGCTAATATTTTCATCTTCTTATTCCAAAACTATTTCCAAATAAAGATGACAAAATAGAGGAAAGAAACATACAAACGATGCTGGGAGTGCAGTAATGTCTAAGTTTCTTTTGTTTTTCAAGATCAGTCGTCTGAAAACTCAGAAAGACAGGATGTGTTCTCTCTTAAGATGGTAAGATGCTTTAAGGACTTGGGAGAAAGAAGTGGGTGTAGTACTGCAGCTCCCTGAGAGCCACCCTCCTGGACTAGCATCAGCTCTCACTCCTCTGCTGCTCCTGGGCTCACCCAGTAAGGACTCAATATTCACCTGCTCGACTCTAACACCCCAAAATTTATGAAGATGAGAACTCAAAAAACTGATACTTGAAAGCCCTAATACTCCTACAGAAGCATAAAGCCTACACTCAAACATTGTGAAGGAATAGCCCCAAAAACCTGCTGCTTTTGATTAAAAATCCTCTCCTGAGCTGCAGAGGAGAGCACTGAAAGAGAACTGAAGCACTCTAAAAGTTACTAACTACTTTATAAAGGTACAACACCCATGCAAGATTTTTTTTGATCTAAGTAAAGAAGAGAAAAAAGAAGATTGCCCAGTGTCACACAGCTGGGGCTGAAATCCTCATCTCTAACTCAGGAACATTCATCAGTCACCAACTTCTGAACTGCTTCAGGACATGAAGACAGTGATTTAAATACATCAAACAAATATGTGACATGTCACCTGACACCTCCCAAAGGCTGTTTTTTCTAAACTTTTTTTCAATTGTCAGACTTAGCACTTTTCTTGACAAACTAGCAGTGTCCACCCTGACCACGATCACAGGAATTGAGCCTGACCAGTAACAAGAGAAGCTGGTGTTGAAAGGGTTGTGGCAGAAGAATTGGTACTACTTCACATGCAGAACTATACCAGAGCAAGGGGCAGAGACTGGAACAAGAACATTTTTGCTAAGCAAAAACTGACAGGTGGGAACTGACTGGAAAAACTTCTGCAGTTAGCTACGAGAGTATTTTAAATTTTTCCAAGGGTATTGTGGGTCAGCATCTAAGTTATAAAATCAGGAAAACCCCCAGACAATAGCCAAAAGACAATGAAGTTCCTCAATCAAAAGGAAAACAAGATGAAGTGTATAGCTGAAGTGTCAAAATCATCAAGTCAATGCTGAACTGAAACACACAGAAGAGCCATGAAATAGTAAGAAAGCTAAAAATAACTTGTGTTGCTTCAGATGGAAGACCTGAGTACTTCCTCTTTTTTCAGCAGAAGGGTAAAAAAATACTTTGAAACCTTGCCATGCCTATCACTGCTGACTCAAGGGCATCACACATCAATCTGTATCATAAAAAATAGGCTAACAGCTCCCACAAAGAAAATAGTATCTGTGTTATCAGGAGAGAGAAAAAAGAAACAAAATAAAAACTAAAGAAAGAAGGAATGTGGCTATCCAGTTCTTGCTTATGGCAAGCCAACCAGTTCATCTTAATTTGTGCATACTATTGCATCTCCCAAGAGCCCCAGCTTTACTCTATAGTGCAATCTAACTGAAAAACCATCAGACCTCCTAAAGGGAAGTTGGTGGAGGTTGTTGGAGAAGAAAACTAGAATACATCACTGTACAGAATACATGTGCTACCTCATTTCAAGTACTTGCCTGCACCTTGGGGAAAATTCAGAACAACTACAAGGGAAAACAGTTTTCATGGACAACTGATCTTTTTTTGATTTCATAACAGTATTTTAACCTAAACAACCTAACCGCAACCTAAATTTTAAGTCTAGATATTTTCTGAATCAAAACATGCCAGTTTAATGAAAAAATACAGGATATAGAATAATTTTAGCACACACAAACCTCCAAATTCTATAAATTCATAAAAATACATGAGGAATAATAAAACATACACTTAAGAGAGCTTGCTCCCTTTGCAGTTGTGACGCTCTGGGTGCACCACATTACTGCAGCTGCAGCCTATGGCAGGATAATGATCATTGAAGGATCAAGACTAAATTGCTGAATTTATACCATGGAGTTTTAACAAGATAGCTTGGCAACTTCCCCTGAAGTATGAGTATCTTTAAAATACGACAAACATTTGTACTGCCTAAGGTCTATTCCCATGCAATAGAAGTGACTCCAGCAGTAATGAACAGAGTGACCTCTAATCAACCAAATTTGTCCTCTTCTCAGAATACCACATAAATCAGTTATGAGGAGTTGCCAAAGTCTTAATAAGTGCTTGAAAGCTCTTCCTAGATGGAAGTAACAGAATTAAATTTAGGATGTGATTGGATACCAGTGTCCAAACTCCAAATACTATATAACAATGTAATATTCACCCCAAAACAGGTATGTTTATTACTGATGTCTATAAAACATACTCCTAGACTCTTACTGTTATTTTACACAAAACAAAGTATCTCCCCATCTTTCCAAATTCTGAGGATTATGGATAAATTGATGGCCTTTTCTAATCAACCTACATTACTCACTTCACTCATGTGAGAAATCTTGCATGAAATTTTCTCTTCACACTGGAGATGCACTGTAGCTATAAGGAAGTTATTTGTAAACGCCAGCTTCCACCCAACATGGATGAATTCCTTGAGTTTCCTGTAAGTGACAAATGTTAAGTCTGCCACCTTTATTTGCTTCTTCTCAAACAGCAACTCTTTGCCACCACTGACAGCTTAAGCAGCTACTTCCCCACCCTTACAGTGTTGTGCTGGAGATTTATTTTTGGCTGGGTCTGTTTCCCAAACCCATCCACGGGGACACACCCCCCAATGCAATGGCAGGAGGTGAGGGAGAAACTCCTGCAGAGCATGGCAAGCACTGCACCTGAATGGAGCTGGGCAGGGGGCAGCTCTGCCCCTCACCTGTGTGCAAAGGCAGCCCAGGCAGATTTGTTTCCCAGGGTTCACTGGAGCCAGTTGCAGCACAATTATAAAACCACGATGAGACCTCAGCCATGGCAATAACCAGGCCAAGAAATGTTTCAGGATTTTTTTTTGCTGCTCTCTGTGGGTACACTGCAATTAGCTGGTTATCTGCGGTGGAGCTGCAAATGCATCATTAATCTTTAAATAAAATATGCACGTTGCACAATTTCCCTCATTCACAAAGGAAAGGGTTTGGTTTTGAACGTGTGAGGGTTAATACAGAAGAGCAGCTTGAAAATTCTGTTATTGCTAGGTGTGTCAGCAATGTGAGTGGTCAGAATACACAGGGGAAAACGCCCCATCATTTCAATGGATCTAAATAAATACAGAAATACATTCAAGAACATAGACATGAAACAACTGCAAGAACAACTGAAAATCTGAAGATGAAGCAGCATTTTCAGAAAAAGGCAAGAGCTTGAAAGATACATACTTGAAAATATATATTTAAGGAAGCTATGCTGGAGAGATTTAACCTAATTAATTCTTCTAGAATCAAACAATTTCACTGAGGCAAGATAACTTTTGGGATAGATGGAAAATCACAGACAAGTACCATACAACTCACAGTACTTCAAACGTGGCATTTACCATTAAAATAATGCATGTGAAGAATATGCAGTTTTGTCCATTACTAAGAAACTAACAAATGTACATAGACACTTGGGAAAAATAATGAGGAAAAATGTAATGCAAATTAAGTTGAAAATGGAAGAGTTTCAAACAATGATTTTACTGTCTTCTTTCTCTATAAAAAAATTTTCAACACTGAATTTCAAACAATGCCTTGTAACTCCTAAAATATGCTGGAAAATGATTATGGTTTCCAGTTACATTCCCATTGTTCAAATTCAATCTAATTAATTGCTTTTATAATTATGATTTTTCATAAACGCATACAAAAAGTACATTCTTGTACGTTTAAATTCTGACTTGCTTGGCATTGCAAGTATTTTTTACAAAACAAGTTTTCCAATATATGTAAAATACAGCTGCATTCACAGCCAGAAGCTATGCTACACCAACGAAAACACACTGCATTGGTAGCCTTCATAGATCAAAGTGACTGAATAAAATTATTTGAAATACAGCTCCTTCCAGAGGTTATTAAAATTGTGTGCTTTTTTTTTTTTAAATCTGAAGAGACTGGGAGGAGAAGACTTTACAGAGTTCTCCCCCCTTTCCAATTGGGCAGTAAAAAATTGTCTTTCTGATTTAAGCAGGAAAAAAATGTGTTGATGCTTCCTATGAAATCAGAACAGAATTATTTTCGTTTTCATTAATTATATGGTAACCTGCATTCTTTGGGTGGTGAAGAAAAGGGGAAAAGCATTTATTTCCCATAGAAACAATGGCTGTCAAACAAAGCATAAAAAGACAAAAGGCAGAAACAGTGTTTCAGCTTGAATGCCTTAATGTCACCATTTGTCATGCAGCTCTTCCTCAGCAAAGCCCCAGCACAGTTAAGTGTGCTCCTCTTCACACCGGGCACTTTCTCCCTGGGTACAGGATGAAAATGTGCCGATGGAACAGCAGAGCCATTGCACATTGTTATGCAACTCCCTGTCTGCAAGGGTGGCTCGTAGCTCCTTCTTTATTCAGCAAGTGCCAAGTGCATGTTTAATCAATGTCACAGCTCACCACAGTGTGCAACTAAAGCCACTGTCATTCCTCTCTTCACATTTGCCTGGCTGAGTTATGCAATGCTCCGAAGAATACCTTGGAATTCTTTCCAGAGGCTCTGAATGCAGGTGTGTGACAGCATTCACACTACTGCCAGCACAGCAGACCTCTTTCCATCCTTTTTCAGGCTGGACTAAAATTACATAGTGTGACTGCACGTAGTTCGCTGCATTTGGAATTACAGCATGTCAACGTGAGAAAGCCTCTTCAGACTGCTGCCACAAGGAGTAAATCAAAGGCTGGCTGTTTCTGAAGTCTTAATAAATAACTAAGTATAACTGAATAAAACCAGGAGCTGTTTGTATTTTTTTTAAGACAAAACAGAACAGCATGCGTATTTGTTGCTCTGCATCAGCTAAGGAAAAAAAAAGCCTCAATTTTAATGAGAATTAGTCAACAGTGAGGCTCACTATAAGAAAGAGATTCACTGCTTTTTCGACTACCCTTGCTTTAGTGGATTACTGAGAAAGAACACCAGTCATTTGGAGGATTCTGCACCATTATTATCCTCACCGATAAACTTCTTCCTCAGGAAACTGTTCATGCTCCTGGCTGAGAGAGGAGAGCAGCCCCTTCATGAAGATAAAAGCCTGGCTTGCCACTGAATCGACGAGTAAGAAGCATGTCTGATGACATTTTATTCCTGATGCAATGTAGGGTAAGAAATACCATTTTTTTAACCTTTCTGTTAAGATATGCTCTGAGCTGACATTAATTAGACTCACAGCAGAAATACGTTAATCTCTAATGATTAAAGCCATTTGCCAAGAGAGAAAGATGCTATTGCACTACAAAATTATTGTATATCTTCAGTAAATTGGAGTGATCTGAACTACTAGAAATCCCCATCAAATTCTGATCAATAAAGCTAAAACAGCATAGCAGATTACATACAATATCAACATCCCACTCACCAATGAACATAATTTTACAGGGAATATATTTCTAGAGGATATTTGACTGTAAATTAAGAGTACAAAAGCAGCTCAGTAATAGAAACGACCTGCCAACCTCACTTCTGCTACCAAAAAAAGATAACAAATCCTATATGCATCTGTAAATGCCTACTTGAATTCTTATATTGCTTAGAATGTTGCTACTATTAAAGTACTACCATCCTGTGGCATACTGCAATAATCAGCATATACAACAAACACCTTTATGTCTGAAGAGACAGAGACATTTTCTGTTAAATGTTTACTGTGGCATGGATGTCCAAAAGCTGATCTATTAAACATGAAAAAGGAAAACATCTCACTTGCAATTGCCTGCTTGGGGCTCACTGGTGAAAAACAACTGTGATACTGAGTAAAGGAGGCATATTTTCCATGTTTGAAAATAGCAGGCATGAGTATTTCCAACTGTTTTTGTTATGTGGCAGTTAAACATTTAAAAAAAGCTGAAAATGAATATAACCTCCCCAGGCATTAGAGAGTATTTGCCAATGCTCACATACTTGCTTTCACCAGTATCATTTTTATAAGGGAACAAATTAGCTGGCTGAATTTTAAATGTCTTTTGTAATACAGCATATTAACTGGCTTGAAGCACCAAGCTGTTTTTCACTCCTATCAAATCTGTACCTACAGAACATTCATTTTTAACATGGACACGTTCATACAAAAAGAAAACAAAAGACAAATACAACTCAATAAACGCAGGATTAAGATATGTTGTATGAAGAACTAGAGAGCTGTTTTTAGAAAGATCAAAGCTTGCATGTTTATCAGACCAGATTTACCATTTACTCTCTTTTTTCTAGCTAGCTGCCAGAATACTGGTGAAGGTATTTGCAGGAAAAATGGGGACCTCTGCTATCACAACATTGGAAGATGTAAAAAGGCAAGAAGAAAAAGAGGAAAAAGAAGAATCTATTTTAGCATTGCTTGGGATTATTGGAACTGTGCTTAATTTATTTGTTATTGTTTTTGTGTACATCTACACTACACTTTGATGACATTTTTGAAAATCAATTGTACAGCACAAAGTGCAAAGACCTGCAATGGTAAGGATGATAAATTCTAAATTTAAAGCATAAAAGCCACCACTCTCTGAAAAGAGTCTCAAAAACATTCCAGAGTGAAGTGTCTGGCTAAGGGTGCTGCATCAATGACTGCAAAGTGCACCTCTGAGCCAGCCAGGGTGCTAAATTACGTAAATGAAGGCAGACCAAACCCAACTTCTCGTTGGTAACAGATGAAATCTGAATAGCAGGGTCAGAGATTTATTGCCAGCAAACATGCAGGACAGAAATGTAGGCAAACACTGAAAATAATCCAACATAGAAAGAGATAAGCTAAATATATAAGCAACTAAAAGCAAGTCCCATGCTTTCTACGGTTTTGTGCAGTATGTCTCTTCCTAGCTGAGACCAGAAAACAGGCAAAAGAGTTTTTTTATTTTTAGGCCACTGTAATTTAGGAGTATAACTTACACTAATGTATAATAAGCGTGGAAAGAGGAACACTGTTATACTAGAAGTTGTAATATTATAAATAAAATTTTAAATTATTGACTATATTCTGCAGCATTTTTGTTAGTCTTGTGGAAAGCTGAAAAAGGCTAGATTTTTCTTGCCTTTACTAAATCTGTATTTGAAATCATCATGCTATATTGACAATGTGCTTTTCTAATTAAAAAATACTTTAAAGTGGTGTGAAAACATAAAGAATAATTCTAGTACATCTTTTAAGACATATTAATAATTCCAATGACACATTAATACACATTCTCCAAATGAAAAAATCTTAAATTACATTTTCTATATCGCCATCTCTAGAATGTGTTTAACAGAAGCCAAATACAATTCTCATGTTTTCACCCCGATGCTTATTTTCAAGTAAAACATATCATGCAAGGATTCACACAGTGCTGCATGGAAGACAGGTTTAACCTTTGTCCAGAAGACTGTACTCTCCCTTTCTGGACCAGGTCCTGAAGAAATTTTCCCTTTTTGCACTGTCTATGTTTGAGGCCCAGAATTGCAACTCTTAGGCATACTTCACAGAACATTCCATTTGGCTACTGAAATAAGTGAAACTAATTCCATATATTTACTTAAATCTACATATGCCTTTAAACTAGATCCAAAGCTGCAGACAGTCTGAGACCATAGCAGTTTTTGTATACATGAATGTATCTCACATGTACCTTATAATGAAAATTACTTTTGAGAGCTTAGGATCAAAAACCCATTACACAAATAACATGAAAAATGTAAAAATAAACTGATTTTAATAAATACTTTTCTTACTGTTACCTGTGCCACAGAGGAACAACAGAGCAGCTGCATTTCTGAATATCAGCTCAATTTCTTCTGGGCTACAAAACTACATCCAGTTCCTCTATAAAATGACATGTGAAGGAATACATCCCTTATATAGGTGACAGTTTATTAGTATAAAGAATCTGGTAACTTCTAAACCAACTGAGCCTTTGGAAGTCACTTTGAAACCAGTACATGCATAGAATAAGGTCAGGGACCTAGAAAAGAATGAATTTGGCAATGATATTTCAGTCAGTTGCAGAAACACCCTGTAACACTGATTTATGGACAAATGAGGTGGAAGATGGTCTATTCTGGTTTTGCAACTCTGAGACAATACTGGATCAACTAGAAGAAATGATAAACAGAGCTGAGGCTGCACTGGAAGGAAGCACATGCAGACAAGAAAATTTATTCACCAGCCATGGTCTTCAGCAAGTCTCTATTAAATGCATACTTACTTTCAGTATATGAAGCACCAAAGCATTCTGTAAAACTAAGCTATTCTAGAGGACTTATACAGGTTGTTAATGTTTATTTGCAACTACAGAACAGATATTACCATTATTAATTTTTTTCAATGTACTTCTTATATCTACATATTTATGGATATTATTGCATTTAATCTCATAATACCAGGATATTTGAGATGGGTCTCTGAAATGAAAGATTACAAGAACCTGAAAAGTGAAATTCAGGTAGAAATTACTGCTGTTTATTTTGATCCTGAAGTTATTTACAACTTGTCAATTCTGTGAAATAAATAAACAGTTTTACTTTGTATCATTTCAGTGCATAGCTCTTTCCTCAAAATTGTGATTCAACTAGCACTCAGCATTACAGTCAAATACTGCACCTCTTTTTCTGTAAGCTCTTCAACAGCAAAACAGAAAAAAACAATCCCAAAATTATAAGCAAATGTGGCAAAGGGTCAGCATGATTCTCTTATGCTACTATGTTAATGAGCTCATTAACATTAATGAAGGCTAGGAGAATTTTTAATTTCAGTAATTATATGCTGTCTATCTAACCTGCCGCTGTACTTCTGATTTCATTTACAGCAAAGGCTTTGACCCTTAGAGGGAAGCCACAGGTTAACATTATTATGAGATTGCCCCAGCATACAAGTTACATTTTGTTTTAAAACAGCAACCTGATGTTCTTTCTTAACAGCTAATACCTGGGGGCTATACTCAATGTGGACCTAAGTCTAACTTTAGTTAAATGAGCTCTAATAAACAGCTTTGGTACTCATATGTTTAATCCAATATATGCTTAAGAATTTCACTAACAAAAAGTATTTTAATAGCAACTACCTCCTGCTATAGACAGCAAAAAGTCAACAGTCTGGAGAAAAGCAGAGTTGCACAACGATTCAACATTTACACTGCAGAGTGCCACCACACCTTCAGTGACAGAAGAATAAAGGGCTCAGTGTACCAGCCTCAGAGTACTCAACATACTCAGGTCAGTGGGACTGGATTACTTGGCAGAAAGTAAAACACCACCATGGAATGCCTTGAGAATAAGTGTGACTGCTAGAAAAAAATACTCCATCAGCAGACCAACTAGTGTAGTTCATGGTCTGAGGCCTGAACAGTATGACTTCAATGGACTCAACTAACAAAGGTACAACAAAAGAGGCAGAAAAAAGAATGCAGCACATTCACAGTCAATGGATTTGTGCACAGTACTTATTAGATAAAGTTCACAATGACGTATTTGGCAGCAGGATAAAGCAGCACAACATTAATGAATCTACAAGTTCATGATGGGGTAGTACTTGGTAAACTATGAAAGGTGCATTGGAAGCAAATACTGGACTCTTACCAAGTGGAGGACACTGGTCAGTAAAGACAATCCTTTTAGCAAAGAATACACAGAAATGCATCATCTCTTCTCAGCAGTCAAACCCAGGGAAGACTAAGCTCATGTAACACTGCAAGTTATGCTGACCACATCACACAGCATCTTTGTCCACCAAAGAAGGAAAGGTGCCTAAGAATGGTGCATGCAAGTAAAACCCAGCTTAAATTACAGTATCATCTGCTTCCTGTAAGCCTGGAAATTCAAACAAGGAGAATTCAAGCAGAATTCTGCAACTTGCTATGTAGTCTGTTTTCCAAGGAAAAGGTGATAAAGCTCTCTCGATATTTGGCTTTAAATAAGTCTAAGTCATCTCAGGGTTTGCTAGATACTAGTTTAAGGACAAACCAGCATAAAACTGTATTTTTTACCATGAAGAGACTATCTAATATTGTGGTATTGACAAATCCCAACTTCACTCGATTTCTTACTGTTCAAGCCTATTAAAAAATAGACATCCCTGCCCTGTGCTAAAAGTTACTTGATTTTCCTTCTGTTTCATGATTTCTTTCCACAGCCTTGTCTCTATAAAATCTCATTAGCTACAAAGGCTATTATAAATACTGCTTTTTTCTCTCCCACTTGGAAATAGTAGCTTGTACTAGTTTCCTAAACCTATCAGTCAAATCTAGACCTTCAAGACAGTCACATATGGTCACACGTTTGCTGGGAACCTCTTGTTGAACAGAGCAAATTTTATTGCCGCACATTTTGTTCAAGAAGAGGAGTGTTCACATATTTGAAAGAGTCCCTAAATTCTTTCAAATGAAATGTGCTGTACACAAGACAATAGTGAAAAGGTTTTACATGACAGGTTTTGGTGTGAAATGTGCATATATGCATGGTAATGAACACATGCTAGATGTTTCATGATTCAGAAGTTAAAAACTGCGTCAATTTTACAAATGTAAATATGAGTTAAATATTAGGAACAAACATAGGTGTAATAATAATCTCACCACGTTGCAAAAATAATTTTTTTTCATTTACAAAATGAAAGATAATAAAAGCCACAGTAATGCCAGAAGAAGACAAGAAACAAACACAAAAAAGGATCAAGAAATGGTGAGGATTAGAGCAGCTATTGCCCCTTGTGACCAGTGCTATCTTGCATACTAAGGAAAGTTCTTCAAAGACAGATAAACCTTCATTCTCTACAAGAAAAAAAGCAATTATAGAAATTAATTAAAGTGGTCAGTTCACAATTTTCAAGGACTCAATCACCTCACTCTGATGCAAATGAAGATGCAGAACATATCAGAGCGATCTGGTTTGTACTGATCTGGTTCAAGGTGACCCTTCTAAAAGATTAAATGTTATGTGAGCACTGCTTGTCTGATCAATATTCCTTTTATCTAGAACTATATAGATAACAATCTAGTCCATGTATGTTACGGGCAAATTAAGGAGGATGCCAAAATAAACTTAAGCAACAAAAACCCTAGATAGATTTACAACTCTGACACAGGCAAATCTCCAAAAGAGCTTTGCAAGCTGGATGTGCCAGACCTGTAGCTAATTGAACATGTGTAAGCAAAATACAAAATTCACATGAAAATCAGAATACTTACTATATTGCAACAGAGTTACCAGCCTACTGTGCAATGAAAGGAAAGAGCATGCCTACAGTTTCATTGCATGTATTTCTTTATCAAAACTTTCCCCACCTTAATTTTATGTGTATGGTAGATGCACACAGATATGTGAAGATAACTGTTATTCCAACAATTACAATGAAACCTAAAACCTGGCAGAATACCTTCAGCATAAAGGTAACCTTCAGCTAGTCCCAACAGTGCCCATTTAAATGAGAAAGTTACAGTGCTGCTGAAAATCTCTAATTTCTGTCACCATTGTGCTGGGTACAGCTTGTTCCTGCTTGGTGCCAGAACCCAGGAACATTCTGTTAGCATTCTAAATGCAGATCCTCATTTCTCAGTCCAGCATGTTACAGAAGAATACAGTTACCTGCTTCTTCCACACAGAAGTACATTTGGACAGCAGGCTGAAAAACCAGTTTGCACCAGGTTAAAATTTAGAATACCATATACATGTGCATTACTACTAATGCTGTTCCCTTTCCTACTCCCCAGGCTCCCTTTCAGCCCTGCTAGAGCAGAGACAGGTATTCAAGACTGATAAATTTAAAATTAGACAGAACTTTATCAGGAAAGACTCAAATCTGTTCTACTACATTGCACTGGCCTTTTAAGATTAAAATAAAATAAAAATAGTAGTAATAATAAAAAAGTAATCTCCATATTTGAAATGTTTGAACTATAAACAGATTAAGTGAATTTTTCAGTCCTACAAGCACCTTACCTGAGCCTAAGAGCCTCAGAGCTCCTCAACCTGCCTCTCTTGTGTTAGCTGTGTCTCCTGACACTCAGTGTCAGAGACACAGAGCCCCAGCATCACGTGCAAGTTGCACTCATTAATGGGAAAATTATCTGTCTGCCTTTCAATTCAACAGTAATTACTGCCCTTGAATTAGGCTTTGTTATCACTAAGACAAACTGTTTTCAGGGGGTCTTTCACAACTAAATGCATCTGGCTCAAATACTAACAAAGAGAAGACATTCTTTCCAGAAATCATCCTTTTTGCACATTTCCCTTTCATACTGCTATCCTACTGTGCTTCCAAAGATGAGTTTGATGCAAGCCTGCAAAGATATTGTTTCTTAAATTTGGGAGAACATTGTTAATTACAGTGTTATACAGACTTCTGAGCAAGTACAGCAGGAAACATTCATATTGCTTGGATGAAAGGATGACAACCCTCAGACTTTACAGCTCAAAATTTCTATAGAAATAACCCCATTCTTTTCACAAAGATGAAATGGAGGGGTAGTTTTCATTTTTTTCCCTGAAAAGCAAGGTTTTGCTTTGCTTTAATGCAGTTTAACTGCTACATTGCTCACTCTTTGCTAATTGATAATGCACAGGAACAACATTTCAACACCTCCTGCCAACCACAAACAACAGTAGTTCTGCAGTGGAAAACATACTTAAAATGAACATGTCTCACCAAAACTTTGCCTTTCCTTTGTACTTTGAGAAAACAAATGGTCCCTGAAAGCAAAACTAGTCTGAACTTCTCACCAGCAGCCACATATCTCATCTCTTCTATCAGTATCTGACTGTTCTCTCCCAGTTAAAGGTGACTTACACAGACAGATACATTCTTCTATTGAAAACAGCAAAAAGCAATTTTAGCAGCTGATTCATCTGTAACTCAGGATCAACTGCTTCATCCTTTAGATAACATGGCATTTTTTCCAGGCCTTTTAATGACTCTTCCTTTTCCTCAACAAAGAATTTATGACTACCTGTTAGAAAGATTACTTTATCACTTCCTTGATTGTTTTAAATTGTATTTTCAATTGCAATAACAAGCTTGGTCTATGATTAGTTCATTTTCCTCATTGTAATATTTGCAAAACAGAATCAACAAATTCATTACAAAATTAGGGTGAGGTGTCAAACAGCAGACTAGCAGGTGAAAGATCTTCATATTTTCATTTTTACTGTAAGAGCCCAGCAGACTTTTTGAACGAGTTCCATTCCATCATACAAGATTATGTAATTCCCTAGTGAGCACAAACTAAAAGAGACACATTCTTGTTTTAGTCCTAAGGAGCTTCGCAAATACTTAAGACAGGGATGATTTCTCTTTTACCTCTAACATAAAATGTATGGTGTAATTCACAGAGCTATAACATGGTTTCATGAATTCCCATCACACACCCTCCAACTGGCAGCCCCAAGAACTGCAGTAACGAGACAAAGACATTTATCAGTTGCTCCAAAAATAGGGCAGGCAAAATAAGCTCCAAAACCAAATTACTCAGATTTGGAACAACTCCTCCAGATACTTAAGGATTAAATCCATCTTTATAAACAAAGTAACTTAATAAAAATCCAACCTAAGACTCATCTCCATATTAAAATCTGTCATCTAGTGAGACTGAACATAAATCACAAACCCAGTCTGCTGATTTTGTCATTAGTTCTGCACAGGCATTTGCTTAATTCATACTGCTTCACACCACCTTATAAAACTGAAATGATTTCCCCAGCAAGGTATAACATACCAAAGGAAAATTATCAAAGCATCTTTGTTATAAAATTATAAGCAGAAATTTGATGAACTCATAGAACTTTATAGAACAAAACCAATTTGTCTATGCTTTAAAAACCTCAACAATTTAGTTGTTCCCTTATATCTGAAATATTTTATTGTTCTGTTAAGAAGCTTATTTTTGTACTTCCTAAATAAAGGAAAAAAGCTTTGACTGAAGCAGAATTGCCCTACTATGTGCAACATCCACCAAATTCAGGCATGCATTTCCTCAATTTTCTTTAAAATTAACATTTTTCTCCACAGTAAGTTTCATGGTCTTGCATAAAGTACCCCTTTCCTCTGTGCATCTTCTGCAGAAGAACTAATGAGTGAACTTTTCAGAATACCATTTTCCTGTTCGTTTCATCAGCTGAAGAACTGAACTTCAACTCTAAAGAGCTATTGCAACAAATGCGAGCATTTCAACAAGACTCTGTCTGACGATTCTATTTTATCTTGTTCTCTAAGGCTCAAGTGAACGCTCCATTAGCAAAATTCTAAACTGGCAAGTACTGAAACTATCAGGAAGCACCTGTACCAAACGTGATGTGGCAGAAGGCAGGCCGTGTGACCTGCAGGAGGTCACAGCTCACCTGAGTCGTTGCGCAGGTAGGAGGACATGGCCGGGATGAGGCACGACTGGCTGAGCAGCTCGAGCAGCACGGCCGGCAGCGCGCTGCTGTTCTGCCCGCGGCCCTCGGCGCTCGACTGACTCTCTTCACTCGAGGTGCTCCCTGCAGGATTGATGTAACTGGCAAGAACCTGAAACACACCAAAGTATTTGATCAAAAGTGATTTATTTCAGTCAAAAGAACTTGGACTTTCCTTATGATAGATGCTCTAATGTCGCTGTGGGTGATGAACAAACGACACGAGACCTCGTTTATAAAAACTTCATCTGACTCTGTTTCATTGAAACAATTGCTCTCCTTATATAGTTTCTAGAACAGGCCACTCTCGTTGGTCAGAAGAGTGCCAGAACTCTTCATCCCATCGGCCCAAACCGAAAGGACAGAGAAAAGTCCATCCAACAGAAAGGAATCCAAAACATCACTCTTGTTACAATAACACTAGCAATATTTATGTCAAGCCTGTGAGAACACAAGGTCTTCCTGAACCAAACCATCATGAAGAAATGAGTCCAGAAACTCAGAAACCTCACACCTAGAAAACCAGACCACACCCTAATACTTTACGAACTTTGGCGGATTCAGTTCTGGTAGTTATTTCAGCAGGCCCAAAGATGTTTCAGAAGAATTTCTGTATTAGATTGTTCAAACTTTGGCTAATGATAAAATTAAATCACTATTATAATTCTGAATTATTTCAGGAGATAAATGAATATGAATTTTGACAAATCTGCTGGAGTTACTCAAAGCAAGAGTTTGCCAGCTCAGACCACAGAGACCTGCAGTCAACCAGTCCCTTTCT
This sequence comes from Sitta carolinensis, assembly GCA_032173965.1. Classification (NCBI taxonomy): domain Eukaryota; kingdom Metazoa; phylum Chordata; class Aves; order Passeriformes; family Sittidae; genus Sitta; species Sitta carolinensis. The sequence continues at coordinate 12,289,625 of JAVUNC010000025.1, read as the reverse complement.
CGTTAGAACACCAAGTACACCAACTAGCTGTAGGACTTGGATTCAACTGCAAATGCTTCAAATATTTTTGTAACTTCCTTTGGGATGGGACTTCAGGGTTTACAGATGAAACATAAGTTATGGTGAGCACAGCAGTTACCTCCAGTTTAACTGTCCATGCTTTAAGCGCCTCTCAATCAAAATTTCACCATTACATACCTGTAGAAGGCAGGTCACATGCTCTTCTTCTAGTCTTTGCTTAGTCAAGGCTTGTTCAACATCCCATCCTGAAGCTGTAGAGCCTGTTCCAAAGCCTGTACCCTTAGCCCAGTACAACTGCTGCTCTTCTGTTGATGCAGTATTGTGTGTACTTGACACTTGTGGCTAAAAAAAGAAAAAAAAGGTCATAATTCTTTCATGATTTCATCTTAGTGCTATCTTTAAAAAGCCTTTGTTATGCAAAAGAATGTCATTCCAGTTTATTAACTTTCTAAAGATATCATCAGGATCCAGTGAAATTCAGAGATTTCCACAGGAAAGGCTGCCAAGCATATGGAGTTCTAGTAAAGGTCAGCAGCAAACTGTTTAAAGAAGTTCTTCAATTTGACTGGTACTGTAAGCCCTTTATTATTCTTTTTTAAGATACAATCACTGCTTAAATGATCAGAGGTATTAAAATGCTTCTTAATCAACATCATTCTAAACATCACAGCTCTGTAATTATTGCTGTTCAGAATCTAGTCAAGTCTAATAACACAATGAGATGAAGGGGATGGGAGTGGAAATATTATCACAGAACTGAAATGCTAAGGTGCTCAAGTACTTGTTGATTTTGAATAAATGCTCCAAAATAGCAAGAGGAGTAAGTTACATGGATAGCTCTCACACATGATCTCTGAGTCACTAAAACACACACTACCTCCTCTCTAGGTAAAGCAAGGAAGTTACTCAACCCTAAAATTTTCTGAGAGCACATTTTTCCAGCAGTGCTTGTACAGCTTTTACCAATGGTCTGCCTCAGTGGTTTTAGTAACATAACTCCAACATTACACTGCTTAGCCCTCATGTACTACTGTGGAAGTATTTACACTGATCTTTGAATTTCAGCAGGTCTTTGGTGAAAAGAATGCAGAAAAAACTCCGATAAGCATTTTTTAACTGATGTTTTCCTATTTACATACTTAGCACCCTAAACAAGTGACTTGCTACTTTCATTACTTGGTGACCATTAGCTGGAAACCATGTCATGCAGTATTTGTCTTATGGCTCTGAAAAGTTTCATTTTCTGTTCACATCTTCTTCAGTGACTTTGTTAAAGATTAAATATGAAAGAAAATAAATGATGCATGAACAGACTGCAATGGAAAGAGAAATTATCACCTGTGAAGCATCATACTGACAGTAGTCTGGAATCCTCTTTTAACTTTTACACTGGGAATGCAATGTGTCTTGGTGATGAAACAGCTGTGTGGTTATTTTCATGTAGACACTACTCACTACATCACTCATGAACATGTTGTGCCCTTAACACTCAAGAGGACTGTCATGAGCACTGAATTAAAGCACTTAAGAGAGAGCATGGCCCCAGAAATACAAGCCTCAGTGCAGGCCTGATGGATCTCTAGTTTCAAGTAACCATCTATCACTTGATAGATATGAATTATGAGAAAGCAAGCTATTTAAGGGGTCATGGTAGCATTGAAGCAGAAGCAAGAATTAATGGTTGCCCTTCCCCTCCAAACATGCAAAAATGCTAAGGTGTAAATGTGTCAGCAGCCCCATACCCCATTAGAAGTGGAATCTCTCAGCTTCCCCCTGAATTTGATTACCCATTAAAGTGAATTATCCTCAGGCACAGCTTCATCTCTTGCTTGCTCAACCCTTCATCAGTATCAGAGCTGCTGAAATATGGACAGCCCTATATCCATATTCAGCCACCAGGAACTGTTTCATGCAAGCCTCTACCAAAACAATGCTAAAGAGGGCAAGTCATTACTGGGTTTTTAAAACACTTTTACAGGCAACTGGCACATTATGCAGAAACTGGTAACTTCCAGTCCTAAAAACAAAATCAGAATATACATATTCTGATTAGAGGGTGTTAAAACACAGGAAATACCTTGAAAAAAAGTCGTATTTTTGGAGATTAATTTGGGATCTTGAATACTATGGAAAATTTGTCTTTAGATCTCATTGTAACAAAAATCACTGCATTAATTCATTAATTTTCACAACTCATTTATACTTGTGAAGCATTTAAAAGGAAATCATTTGTAACCAGGAGTTTAGATGATGGATGTTAAATAAGGTAATGAGGTCCTTCTATCGAATGGGTATTAAAGAACCACCATTCATTGAGCATTATGCCTCTCCTGCCCTGAAAAAGAATGTCTTGTGAAAGAAACTGATAACACCTTAATGCCTCAAGACAAGCCTTCCTTCTCTGCTGTCACGAAAAGCCTACTTGCACAATTACAACATTAATTTCCAACATGCAGGGACGATCCCCTAACTAAGGGCTCCACAATTATTTTTAAAGCGCGCGAGAACCCGGCACCACCGAAAGCGAGGCGGTTTGAATGTTTAACACAAACCCCTGGCACTCCTGGGCCGTAAGCTCACCTCTGCCTGGCTGGCAGTGGCGCTGGGCACGCGCGGGGCGTGGTGGCTCAGGGCAGACAGGCAGGCCAGGATGAGGTGGATGGCGCCGATCTCCAGCGCCATGCGCCTCAGCAGCACGCCGTCGTCGGTGGTGAGCGGCGTGCTGCTGAACAGGCTGCGCAGCACGTGGAAGGGCAGCGTCGGGAGCACGTTTGCTGAAGGAGACTGCAGGATGTGACCTAGGGTACACGAGAAAAACATCAAACCTACATTTTCTTACAGCAGAACAGTACAATACAATACAGTCTACTCCTGCAGCAGTTTGTGAACATACAGAAATCTACTAAGGAGCTAAGCATTCACATACAGTAAAGTTATCTTATATTATCTCTCTTCAAAGAAAAATTTCCTTATGAGGAGACTGTAGAAGAAAGAATGTTTCATTATTTTATTCATAGATTTGGTAAAGAACCAAATTTTAAAACTCTGATTTGCCATTTCCAGGGAGAAAACTAGTTTGCCCTTTCTTTTTTTTTTCTTTTTTTAATACATATATATTCTTAATCATTCCAAGTACAGCACAGTAAAGAATGCATGTGATCAGCTAACGGCAGCTCAGCTGACAAGCAGAAGTAGTTTATCATATGTAGGATTCTTCTTTATATTCATGTGCCTCAAGTGTGAATTAATGCACTGACACAAACCAAGTTTCTTTTGAAGTTGAATACATTGTAAAATACTAACATAACTTTAATTAGATGAGATGCATGTATGGATTTTGTGCTACAATTACTTAAAATTAACCCCTTCGCATTCTCAGAAAAAATTGCTTTTAAAAGCCACATTTCAAATAAGGGAGTGATCTATTAATGCAACACACTCACATAAGGGAAATTGTCTCGATTTTTTCCTGTATTTAACAATATATTTTACATTCCTTCTCCAGTGCATAAAGAGAGACAATCAACAACTGGAGATGCTTCAAACAGTGAAAATACTTGATAATAGCTAACTCTGTCCAGAGCTTTGCATCCTATTTTAAATATTTTATTTTCTCCCTCATTCTTTAGAGTTTATCAGCTATATCATCATCATCCAGAGATTTAAACAAATATGTATTTGTGTGCATATGTATCTACACACATACATACATGTGTTAATTCATATCTATCTGGTACTCTTTGCAAAGACAGTAACAAGAAGGAATCAAAAGTCCTCTAACTGGGATCTTCATAAATAAAATCAAAAACTTCTGGAAAATAAGCCCATCTGTTAAAATTCCATAAGTTCAGGTACAGCCAAATCAAAAAAGAGAAAATCTAAACATTTGTGTGTTATTTATCTTTGCAGACAACTGAATCCATGTTTTAATCTATAAGCCATAGATTTATAAATGCAGCTCTTCATATTATGCAACAAAACAATGAGATTCTACATGTGTGAAGAGCTGCATTTGGAACAAAAAAAGAAGATATTAATAGTTTGTACAGAAAACTAATGTGGATTACTGTGTACCACTGAACCACATTTTGCAGAGTTGAATTCAGATGTTTGGCTTAGGGGAAAAAGAGAAATTGGCTGTTTAGTCCAGCTTCAACAAAGGCTATGAGGGAATGTAATTCCTGTCAACAAATGCATTGGAGAAAGAAAAGCTATCAGCCACAAACTGCATACAAATAAATATAGGCAGAAAATCAAAGCAGCCCCTACTCATGAAGAAAATTAGGTTCTGGAACGGTATTGCAGCAGTGGCTAAGAAAAAAGAAAGCAACCCAAATTCTGAAGGTCTCTATTTAAAAAAGAATAGAAGGATATAACAATTGCCTGCAGTAGTAAGGGACTGGGACTACTCTAGAAACTGCATATAGTTCTTCAGTTATTTACCATTCAAATTAGGTGGGTGTAAGCAGCTAGATTGAATTTTTATTGCCCAGTTTATTCTTGTCTACTGTCCTGCACCTAAATACCAGAGAAATAAAAAGATAAGCAGAAGGGAGGAAAAATGAGATTCTTGGTTTTCCAGCTGGTCTCATGAAGTCCATGTTGCACACCCTCTGTAGAGTGCTAAATAGAGACTAACTTCGGATGATTGCAGCCTAGAAAAACCAGCACTCTTTTCAAAGTCATAATCACAGAATCACAGAGGTTGGAAAAGACCCTTGAGATCATCAAGTTTAACTGTAAACCTGACACTGCTCAAGTGCACCACTACACAATACCCAGTGAAATGCCTAAAACATATAAAAACATATTTCATACACATTCTTCCAGTTTTTCAGAACAGTAAGAAACATAAATATTAGAACTATATGCAGAATTCCAGGTTCATTTGCAAAGACACTGACAATAACTTTTTTCCTGGCTTATCTGTTTATTTTATTCTTTGAAGAATATCCCATTTCTCCCTCTGAACTCATACCATCAAGGTAGAGCTTCTGTTTAAGCAACTGAATCACCACAATCTTTAGATCTTACTCTCCTTTTCTAGAGCAATATTATTCAATGGTTTACTCTATATCTGTTGTAGCTTTGCTCTTACTGATATTATTCTGCATTTGGCTGCAGAATTATAGGATGTTTGCTCAATTAGTTGAGCATTTCCAGCTACTCAGAATATTCTGTCTGAATGCAGTCATCTTGAGTGTCATTGTAGGTTTTATCAGTGCTTATTTTACAATTACTCTGACATGAGATGAATGAATACTGAAGATTGTGATAAAACTTTGCCACACAGAATTTAATAGAGTCAACAGTTTATCAAAGATGCCTGCAACACACTTCTGCACAAACCAATTCTAACTTCCTGATAAAAGCAATACAGTGCAAATAAATTTAAGTAAATCATCTATCTGTGGTCTACAAAGAAAGGTAATAATTACAGCACATACTTCCTTCACCATCATCTGTAACTCCCAACACCAATCTCAACAGACACTGAGCATGTTTCCGTTCTTTTAGCAGCACCTCAGCATAGCCCGGCAGACGGAGAAATAAACCAAAGGCAGCCAAAGAATGGGCAGGTATTGGAGACATAGTCTGGACTGTGGACTTGATGGGTGGAGGCTCTGCAGCAATTGTTTCTGGTGCTTCATACACCAACTCCCCTGATTGTTCAATGGTAACCCACTCAAACTGATCACTGTCCTTCTGTTTCTCTTGTGTGGCTGATGTAACCACTGGAGTGCTCACCTTAACCAACAGAAACAACAAAGAAATCTGTCAGTCATTCAGTTCAACACCTTAAACAAAAATTCTATTGTATAAGGATATAAAAGACATGCAATCTTAATGCAGGACACAATAAAGAAGTCATATGAAATACTCTACCATTTGCAGATACAGGGATCATGCTAAATGGCTGAAAAGGGCACACTAGTTGCATTTTCAATACTGTGCTAGAAAGTCACACCTACACAAGCAAGCACATGTATTTTGCCAACCTAACATCCTCAGTTAATGTGTGCTGCTTAAATATAGAGGCATAAAATACACAAATTACCCTGAAATAAATACAAAGATTAATCTATGTACCATACTGTTAAATAAGAAATGGCCCTTTAATTTTTAACATTAAAATCTATGAATGTAAGTTAAACTACATATTGTAAAAAGAAGAAAAATTAATCATAATGCCTTTAAAAATTAAGAATAAGTTCAGGTATATTAGCAGTTTTGTAGCAACCTGTGATCTTTTTGAGCTTTTGATTGATTTGGCAGGCTTTATTACTATTACACTCTAACAGAACAGTCTGTTTTACGACCAGATGACTGTGCAGTCAAGCATTGTGATGGGAATCATAGTTTAAGGGAGCAGTAGCTGTACAGTGCCCCAAGACATAATCAAACAATTTAAATGAAATTATGACACCGAGGTCCCTCTCATAATTAAATGACACACAGGTTTCAGACTTTCATGCTATTCAGATAAACTGATTTATCTGTTGTAGTTTCAACTCAAAACCAGGCAAAAGACCAATTTCTGCTTTGGTTTGCGTTTGCTAATTTGAAATTTTCTCAATTAAGAGTAAAGCAAATTTAAGCTTAAAAGTAATAAGACTTTATTAACTACCACTAAAAGAAAAACAACACAAGAAGAATGAGAATGGAACTTTCAAAACATTCTTCCTCCCTCCCCAACCTTTCTTTCCTCTCAACCAATCATGTTAATCACAGAAGCAGCTTGCCTTGGTCCCACAAGGACACAGCTGCTCAAGCAGTCTGTGACATGGACTTCCTATGGACAGGGAAGCACATGTACTGCTGGACAGGGCTATGGACTTATGCACGTGCTTATTTTAAAGTAACTTCCCCACATAACTGACAGGTTAAACTGAACCACAGAGAAATACCAGGAAAATACTGTCCTTAAACAAACAAACAAAAAAATAGCCTCAGCATGTTTTCTAACATGAATTCTATTCATTAATTCTTTTCCACTCACTTGTTGAATTACGTCAGGATACAGCATAGGGAGTCTCTCTGCAATAAGAGCCAATCCACCCATGCCTGCAAAAACTTGCAGTGGAGACTGAATGGGATAGGTTTCAAGAAGTGATTCATCCAGAACTGCATCCATACACTCATCCCCAGGACTGATGGCTTCATCTTCAGGGCAAGGTCCCAGTAAATCTGCATGCTCTACAAAAATACAAATGTAAAGGAAGTTTATATGTATCATCAATTATGTGTTTATTTTTTCACCCTCATTTAAAAGTGGATCTCAAAAGCACTGGTTCCTTTTCAAGCAAAGACTGAGCCAAGAACCTGAATGAATACAAGACTATCAAAAGAAAATAAAAGTGTTAGTGGTACCTTTTGCCAATGACAGCAGATCCGTGTCAGACTTAGCATTATTTATACAGGGCTATATGTTAATTATTAGAATTTAAAAGCTGGAGTTATAAGACCTGCTTAGATGGCTTGAGAGAAATCACATTTTCAAAGCAGCATTTGGTATCTAAGATACTGCTATAAACAATTTCACAGGCTTCTCTAACTCATATGGTTTCAAACAGCTCCTGTGTTACTAAATCTACCCTTGTTTACCAGCACAAACACTTAATAGAGAGAACTGATATATACGTCAAGAAATAAAATATACTGTATCTATAAAATCATAATTGTATCACATACAATACTACAATGAAAAAAGAAAAGTGAAACCAGAACAACCATATTGGAGGTTATCAACAATATTATCAACCATATAGATAAAATTTTGGCAAGCAATGAACTTGTACTTTGTGATAAAGTTTAGCTCTTGTCTAGAAAAGAATAGCTCAGGAAAATCATCCAATAAAATACAGAAAAGCGCTGCCTCTCATGAAGAAAATCAAAACAATTTTTGTCGAAAATAAAGACATTTTTAAAAGGAGCATACCAAAAAAATAAGAGCACTCACCTTTTTCTGTGTGAAGACGTTTAAATGAGTCTGTTTTTGATAAGCTTGGATCTGAGATGACTTTGGAACCAAGTTTAACTGTCAAATCTATTGAGCGGTATCCCTGCGGCAGTTTGCGGTCATAGAGCAGAGTCAGGAGCTGCGCCAGCGTCATTTCAGCTGGTAATGGTTGACCTGGACAACAATGCCATCAAGTCAGAGAGGAAAATTCTGACTGGGTTATAGTAACATACAAGTCCAGGTGATGTTCATTACCTGCACCACAGATACCAAGTAGAATAAATATCACCTGGCTCCAAACTAAGGTCTTAATTTTACCATTTGTTCTCTCGGGAAAAGGTTCCATCAGTTTGGAACCAGTCACCAAAAAATCTATGCCAACATTGCCTGAGACAGCTCTGTGCTGAGAGCACAAGCACTTGGCACATTTAACAAATGACTAAGGCTGTAATTTGATGTACATTTTAAGTGGGCACTGGCTGTCCCTTCTGTTAAACACCACCTATGCATCATCCTTGAATTGTGGGGCAAAGAGGTGTGTGTGACCAGAAGGTAAAATGGGTGGTATTGAAAAAAATGGAAAACAAAGAAACTGGCAATTCTTTTTCAGCTCTACTAATCTCAAACCTAGCATGAGATTCACTTGATTGACTCCTGTGTCAGGACAGCAGAACAGAGCAGAAAAAAAAAAAAAAGGGCACTGCCAGGACTACTTTTCTTCATAGCAATGTAGACTTGAAATTCTCATGCAATACAGTCCAAACTGATTACTCTAATTCAGATTTTGGCCACTTTATTGATTGCAAATATGTTCTTCCCTGAAATTACATGTTATGGAATTCAAGAATATTCCTAAACTGGCAAATGAACCTTTCAGAGAGCAATGCAAGTCGGCTGCCTGCTTAGAACCTGAACTAATAGGGCACTGGTACCAGTTCAGTTCTGCCTTGCATGGAAGAAAACCTAAGCCACCTTTCAAATCCACCCTATTTTCATTTGAGAGTGAAAGTGGAAGTAATTTGAGGTTTTTTTAGGAACAAAGTACTAAACTTCAAGGGAAATCAGTATAATTGCTACTTTTTTCCAGCAGCTATGATGCTACAATGCTGCAGTTGTTGATGTTAGAATGCTTTCCAGTAGAAAGTTGTTTAGCAGCCCAGGGCTTCATATCCAGGAGGCTAATGCCCATGACCATTGTAACAACTTTCTTGTCATATATCAGCCACTGAAAAGACCATAATTTTGAAGTTTAAAATGTATTATTCAAGCTACCTGGTAGTAGTTTATGGTACAGATGAAAGACTGGAACACTAATGGTCTTGCTGGAAGATTCTCCTCCTGAGGAAGAAGTGCCAACTTTATCTGCTATCACTCTTCCTCGCCTTGATGGGGGACGTGGAGGGTTGATGACACAGCTCTTTTTGACTGAGATTTCAAACCTAGTATAGAAGAAAAAAAAATAAAGTTGTTGTAGTATTTAATACCTTATAGTCAAGAAAAAAACATACTCAAAACCTTCAATGATAGAAAAATGTAAGGACTTTACCTCAACTGGCTAATTAAATACCAGAATAATGTTTATATATCAAACATATTTGGATATAATTCCAGTATTGTTAGTTAAAAGGCTGTGCATTCTCCTAAGCCCCAAACACAAACCACACCATAACTAAGAAAAAGACATACCAGAAGCAACAACAACACTGTAATTGTCCTGAAATCCATTTTCTGCTTTAACTTTTTCTTTCTCTTCATAGTTCTTTTTTTCTTTATCTTCCTTCTGTTCATTAATTAGCTTAGCTGTAATACTGGGTGTATCTGTATGGGGATGGAGTAGACCAGGACAAACAAAGAAAGAGAGGAAAGAAAAGCATTTCAAGATACTAAGTTGATTTTATTGATTTCTAAGCTGGTAACAAGGCTATTCTCAACTATAGTAGTGTCTCAGAGTTCCAACACAGGCAGCAATAGTTTTGTCAATACCTATGAACTAAGGTATTACAGAAATTCTGTCCCCTTCTCCCCCAAACTCTGCTCCCTGACAATTTAAATCTGTAACAGTTTAAAACCGTTACTTGATGAGGCAAGTGTTTTCACATTAAAAAACACTAAACCACTGAAATCAACCAAAAACGAGACTAAGAAAAAAATCCCTATCCAAACCCAAACAAATGAATCAAATCCAAAAAAAAATCTTCACAAAACAACAGCAAAACAAAAAAATCCAACAAAAAAAGGAATTCCCAAACTTTTTTTTTTAAGGACAGTTGCAGACTTATTTAAACAGGCTCTTGTATTTGGGTCTGGATATCTCTTGATACATACTGATCCAATTTCAGAACTGGTAAATTCCCTTCCTTTGAAATTGGAAGATGCCTAAAGTACATTACACAAGCAAATCTTGAGCTGTTTGCTTAAAAGAATATTAGATTCCTGCAGTTCAACTTTGGTTCAATCATTAGTGTAGATCACAACTATCAGTAAGTTATTAAATCTAATCTAATTTATTAAATCACTGATGATTGGTGACAATGGACCATTTCATACCCTGTACAGTACAACAGTGGCACCAAAATGGCCAGGTAATTCTCTAATTGCTCCTGAGCAATAACTTGTTTCCACATAGCCACGGCAGCTTTGAGGTATAACCAGACTCAAGACTTAGAAGCACCACCCAGCTACCTTTAGCTGTCTGTCACCAGTGGGTGACATGCTGAAAGGGACATGGTTTGGCTGCTTGGAAATACATTATGATTTCTGCCTGAAGACATTAGTTGTATCTGTGTTGGACAGCAGTGGAGACCAAAAAAAGATACAGAGTGTGAAACTACTGCCTCTTAGGATTCACTCTATGTATAGATCTGTGTGTATATAGACAAACATATGTATATATATATATAAACACAGTATTATTATTACTGAATTTCAGAGTAGTTCTAGTTTTGTCCCATGGACTCAATGCTCACTTACTGCTGGGGAATTTAAAGGCCATTAATAAAATTACTAAGAAGATTAAGCCATGGTATTTTAACTATTCAGGCGATACTCAGATTTGTTGTTCAGCTTTTCTTACTCAAGCAGTAACTCAAGACTAAGGTGAATGAAATACAAAACAACTGGTACTCATCCAGGCAATCCTATCTGCTGTGTATTGCATGTTTTCTTCCTACAGTGAAGGGATGCAAGCAGCAGATCTAGCAATGATTTTAGGACCCCTTTCTCCCCCTTTGTTTTTTTAAACGCTGGGGAAAAAAGTAGGAATCAATATGGTTCTTGTGATTTCTTTATGCAGAAAGTATGAAATGGTTAATTTGAGACATTAACAGTAGTAAAGAAACTGTGAGTTGACCCAAGGGACAGATTCTGACACAGGATCTTCATGAGCTCTTATTGCTACAGTGGTGACAGCCTTTTCTCTCTTTTCTACCCCAGTCCTCCCCTTCTCTCTCACTCCAAACACACAGCTTGCTCCTCTCATATTCAACTCTGTCCTAACCATGGACTCCATGGAATGCCAAACAAGAACCACAATGCCAAGGCATAGCAATGCTGTAGCAACCCCTGAAGTTATGGTGCCCTACAGAGTCAGCACTTGACCATTTTCAGTTACAGACATTAGTTTACCACATCATCACATTCTCCTCTCCAGTCCTTATTAGCACTGGCCACCAAGCTGACAACAATACACCACCAAGGCAGCTACTCAGTACAGTTTAGATCAACTCAACAGTGACCATCCCACCCATTACAGTAATGAGATCCTTGGGCAGTTTGTGGTCAGAAAAACCTTAGTCACATTTCACACATGACTCTCTGGACAGTAGATAAATATAGAATTCTATCAGAAATAGTAAACTATTCCTTGATAAATGAGACAGAAGCATTTAGCTAGGAATGGATATTTTTCTATTAAAATTCTAAAGCACATCTTGTCTTCTCTAGTATTCTGCCAAATAACATTTTAGTATTCCTATCAGCTTGTTAGGTAACATTTATTGCCCCAAGAAATTGGTTAGCAACGTCGACATCAAAATTTTCCATAGATATAAAAAAGCAATAGTTGCTTTTTAACCCTATGAAGACTTGTCTCAAATTAAAAGCTGATCTACACTGAGGTTCCAAGCAAGTACACACTCAAGTAAACCTACATTCAGGAACAAACATACCCATCAGATGAATGGGGAACTAAGTGCACACCCTTCAGTGCACATCTCCCATATGGCAAAAACTAATTGCTCTCATGAAACTTGACTCTTCTTTGGTATTATTGAAAACCACATTTTCAGAATAAAGAGGAAGTCCCGGATTTCTTTCTCTTTTTTAAACTAGACATGTATAAAACTGATTTTTCATGCTTAAACGATTTTTGCTCTATTTATTATTGAGGAGAATCAACTTGAATCTTGCCTCATTTTACCCAGAGAGCTCTGGCTCTCTCATGCTATCTTCAGTATGTCTTCTGCTCTAACTAAATTTAAAACCCTAATCGTTACCATATAATTTTGCTCCCTAAAGCATTAAATGAACACTAAAAGTAAAGGTGGGACTCCTTTTAAGATTAAGATGACTATCATTTAGGTGTCAAAATCCATATTATGGTCTGTGAAAGCCTGATCAACAGAGTTCCCTGCAGGGAGCTTCATCTCTCAGTGTATATTCAAATAGCATAACTGAAAGGAGCAAAATTTAAAAAACAAACAAAAAAATTAATGCCTTAACATTATTCTCTCATTGTTCATAATTTTAAAATTAATATCTAAAAGTAAATGATATTTTTCACTTTCCATTTAGTAAGCAAATGCAAATATTTATACAGCAGAGAAATGTATAATCACAGAAATTAGATGGAGCCTTTATCAAGGTCCTTTTCACAGGACATACACCTTGAGACACATCACTAAGTTCCAGGATATTTTGCTGACAAAATTTGGGAAAACTTAATGAATGGATGAAAGACAGTGTATTTTAAAGACTTATACTTGCAGTATCCTTTGTATGGTCAAACAAACAACATAAGATTTATTTTTTTAAACTGCATTTTAAAAAAAAAAGCAAAACAAACCCATGAACTATTGCAAACTTGCCTGACACACGATCAAGAACCTCTGCTAGAGTTGTTGAGACAGGCAAGTGAAGAGTACGAAATTTGTGTCCAGCTCCATACATTGGATGTTGAATTACATGACTAGTAGCATTAATTCTACCTTTGTACAGCTGAAAGGAAAAAACAGTCAACATTAATTATGACTTTAACACTGAGAAATAACTACAACCACTCTGTTCTTATAAAGCCACATCAGCTAGATGAAGCTAAATTCTTAGTGTGCTAAGAAAGAGAACTGACAGATCCTTCAACTTCAGAGGTATACAGTAAAAATACATCAAATTAGGACGAGTTTAGTTTTGTAACTCAAAATAACTTGTTTTGAAAGCCTACAATATTTTTAGGAGCAGAAACAGTATATCATCTTTGCTTTAAAAAACACAGTTATTTTACACAGCTGTAGTATGAGGGGAAAATTGCATGCCTTTGACTTGCAATTATTTAGGAAATGGAAACTTAACTCTGAAACTAAATATCAAAAATTTAAAATATACTTTGAGTAGAGAAAGATGTTTCTCTCTTTCTCTGACTTGAGAAGGAAGTTTATTCTAGACTTAATATCTACTTTTTATTATTATGACAGGTCACTTAGTCGCTATTTGTTAAAACATTGCAAATATTTTACCATAACCTATTTTAGACAGCCCTGAAGATGTGTTTATTAATATGCACTTACAGGACCAATTTATTGTTGTGCAATGCAATAAAAAAATTTGTATTTGCTGACAACCAGAACTGAGCTCCTGAAACACAGTTTTGGTGGGAACCAATCTTTGAAAGGTTATGTTGTTGGATATTCCAGAAGTAAATCCTGTAAATCCACATTACTTTTAAGGTTTCTCTTTGCATATTATAGGAGGAATCATTTCAGTAAGAACACAATTTCTCAGTGTTTTTAATAGAAGAAACTGAATTATGACAACTTCAAGACATTTTTTTCTGCTTTTACGTATCTAGCAACAGAATTCTGTAAAAATCTGTTGTATGTAAAACAATTAACAGAAAATTGTTGTTACCTTCACATTATCAATGGGCCTGTTAACAATTACTCAGCCAAGTTAAAACATTTAAGTGTTGGTGCTAAAACTGTATCTGTGCCTCCTTTTCCTTTTTACACAATCCAATCCAGTTTCCCTCTCATATATCTCCTGTACTACTTTACTTCTGAGAGGCAAAACCAAAGCACCAAAGACTTTTTTCTGGATGGGAGTATTAGATCTTCCAAAGAAACTTGAGGTTCTACCCTATTTTCTTAGTCACAGCCTTCAATGGACAGCACTTCAGACATCAATTTTAATTCTGTTCCAGTGAAGCATGTGGAACCATAAAGCACACATCTGCTTTATAAATTAATCCACATATTTGTCACTCAATTTATTCATGGCACTTTGGCTAACTGCTGAAGGATGTCTGCCAATTTTGACTATGACTGATCCTTAATGAAACTGCTAAGGACTACTGCACAGATATTGTATCTATATTTATTGCTAGTGTGTAAGGGCACTATTAAAAAGCCTTCTGTAAGACAAATTTCAGTTGTCAGATCCTTCAGAAGCAGTACAGTTCCAACAAATATTCTATGTTATTGTAACACAGTGCCTTGAATTTTCTTCTAAAATGATGAGTTACAATTAAACAGCCGATTTCCTTTCCAAAATTCCATAATGCATACAGCAGAAAAAAGCAGAAAAAAATTTTCAAAGTTGAATATACTCAGATTTAAGATTGAAAGGCTAAATTTATTCCAAGTTTACCATACAGTATCAAAAATTCTTACTGGACAAGGTGACTGAAGAAACAAAGTCACTTTCTCATCTTCTAGCATCAGCTGCAAAAAAAGCCTCCTAATAAATCCTGAAATATTTCCAGAGGTTGGGAGATTCCCACGCTGAGGAGAGGACTGGAACAATTCACAGAGAACCTGAGAAAGCAAAATGATATCAGATTTAAATTATTTCTATATTTAGGTCTTGAAAATAACTTTACACAGCCATAGTAGGCAGTGCCTGAGATCCATTTCAGTTATCACAAAAACCAGCTCAGAAATGAGCACCACAGAAGAAATTACCTGCAGCAAATAAGGCCCTTAATATAATAGCTTAAAACGCTGACTACGGCATCTAAGTAATTGTAAACATGTAGATTGCTCAAAAAGATAAGAAACTCAAAATAAAGTAGTTAAAAAACAGCTTCTGAATCCCTAATGCAAACATTTCCCACAGTATAATGCACTATTACTCCCAGCCATTAACAGAGAACTGACTCAATATTTTACTGAAGTCTACTTCTTCCTAGAGCATTATAATTTTTAATGCTGAAAATCCATTTTTTCATTGTACTTCTATTCAGCTAGGTCTGCAAGGTTAATGAAGATAGCTGAATCTGCTCTAGAATGCCAAATGCAAAGCCATATTCTGCAATACCCTGTATTTCCTTGGACACAGGTTGCACAAGTAAACTTCCCAGGAAATCATCTTAGGTTATTAATAATATTAATATTAAATATCCATATAAAGCTTGCTGTTCAAATTCCATTTCATAAAATTTTAGCCCTATCCAATTAAACAGTCTTTTGGAGTTTGGTCTAAAGTTTATTACTCTAAACCTAGAGGAGTACAAATCTATACCCAGGACTGGACAGCCATGTCAAAACATTTTTATATGTTTCACACTCAGACCATCAAGCTAACAAGTTTAATATAAATTTTTTTCCAGTCCATAACAGCTTACAAAAACCCAAGTTGTTATAAAGAAAGGTAAAAAACAGAGAAAGTTTTAAAGCCAGCTGTAGCTATTAATAAATTAAAACATTATTATTTTTCTCTCTCACCTGTGCCATAAGTCTCTGGTTATTAGGATGGCAAGAGATGCACTGTAGGAAGAAAGCAACTGTGGCATTTTCAATTGCTGTCCGCTGCTGAGTGGTCAATCCTGCGGTTACAGTCGAGGAAAGCAAGCTGGATCTTGCACTGGTCTGTTGTGCTGTAATATTGTGTCCTCCAGAGGTAGCACCAGAATGGCACAACAGGAATAAAAGTGCTGTCCACAAAGGATTGACTTCAGAGCCACCCAACCAATCCTTCATCATGTGGCTGTTGCCAACTTCTGTCAGAAACCTGAGAACAGGAGCGACCAGGTCTGCCGTGATGGGCATTTTATTAAAGTGCTGTGGAACATGGTGCCTCCTGAGCCTGTCCTGGCTGATATCCATGGATTGTGCAGTGCAGTCAGAGCTGGAAGTATGGTTAAAGCAAAAACTAGCAAGACTTCTTACAAGCAGTGAAGGTAAACCTGAGTCCAGTAGCTGCTTGATAGCTTCAGGAGACTGAGATGAGGCAGCCAGAGTAGCCAGGTGAGACTCTGTTAGTGCAAGAGGGGCTTGTGCATTTTTAGAGTCATCTGTCAAAGATGAACTAAGGTCCTGCTTTTTGCTGTCATCGGTCATAGACAGTCTGTGCTGACACTGCATTGGAGGAGGAGTGATACCCATCCATCCCATCAGCAAGGAAAAGTAATTTGGGTGGATGTGGCACATGGAACAAAGCAAACTATCAACAGCTTTCTTCAAAACCATGTTGCAGGGAAGAGACATGGACCAGTTAAACAGTGACCTGTAGAAGACAGAAAATCATATCAATGCATGGTCTGCCAGTCGTTGTCCCCTCTTCTATCACTGGTTCATACAACATTTTTGCTTTTATGATTTATGATTTACTATTAGAGAAGCTGCTGCAAAACACTCTGTGCTGAACTTGGAGGCTTCTTTTGGATCACAGTATCAGCAGGATGCTGGGTACCAAAAAGGCATTTCTCACCTGTATGTTTAAATTTATTCCACCATACAGTATTTTAAATAGATATAAACCAGCTGCACACAAAAACCAGATTTCAGTCTTTTGACAGTTGTCATGCATCTTACCCATTTTTAACCAGCTGCAACCTCTTTGTGCTGTCAATTCTCTAAGCTGCAGCTATTGGGGTCTCACACGTGTGTGTACATAGGCTCATTTACATGGTGTCTCCATTCTTTGTAAGAACTGAAAGTACTTTAATGTTTTTCAAACTGTAAAAAAATTTCCCTTATTTTCT
Source organism: Sitta carolinensis (assembly GCA_032173965.1). Lineage (NCBI taxonomy): Eukaryota > Metazoa > Chordata > Aves > Passeriformes > Sittidae > Sitta > Sitta carolinensis. The sequence continues at coordinate 12,272,451 of JAVUNC010000025.1, read as the reverse complement.
TAAAGATGCTGCAAAAAAATGAATGCAGTAGCAACCTTACTGGTTGAACAACAGGCCCTTGCTATCCCTACTTGACCTCAACTTAGGACACACGTTAACAGAATTATTTCTCAGGGATTCTAAAATCCTACCTAACTTTGACCTCACATCCAAGTACTATCTGCTTGAATGCTAATCCAAGGCATATGAGTGCAAAAGCTAATTGTTCTGTTATTCAGTTAAATTTCAGAAGGGGTGCTTAAAAAGTAAAATGAGGATTTCTTCACACAGACTTTTTCAGATTACATGAAGCACTTTTTAAAAAAAGCCAGTTTTCCAAACTGCATTCACAGTGCCTTGGCACCACGGGTGTTAGATTATCTTGACATTTACATACAGAGGTGAACATGACCTTCACACCATTCAGTGCTAGGTTTTAAAATTAAATTTGGATGTATTATCATATACTGCATTCCCATTTGAAGACAAGGATCGCTTTCCCCTCTTCTTGATGGAAATGTTATTCTATGTTTGGTCTAAGGGCACTCTAGGAACTCAAGGAACTCTCAGGGTCTAACAAAAAGTTGGTTATCAGCAGTCAAGAGGATGGTCAGAAAACTCAGTGGCTAAATGATCTATAACTCTGGAAAGACAGTCACAATTTCCAAAAGTTCACATATAATAAAGCTACACTTAACTCTTCTCCAACTATATATTAACACAATCCAAATGCCAGAATCTTCTGGATGAGTTCATGCTCTATGAAAATAAGGTCTTTTTCTACACAGATATTTAAAAATAACTAAGGGATTAGCATCCACTGGCCAAAGCAAAAATACTGAAATGGAAAATGGGGATGATGGGAAAATATTTCCAAGAAAAAAGTGATTTATCACATGAAGGAGAAATCTGGAGCTATAGCTAGAATCCATGACAATATTTCAAAAGTTACAATATCAAAGAAGATGAAGAATACACATGAAGAGCTATTTTTATTAGAAAATTATTTACTCATATAACTCTGACAAAAAAGCTTTTATATTTATTAAAGAGTATATTTTATAATTTGCTCCAGATGGTGGCTCATATGAGTGATAGTTTTTATATCTGGCAGAAGGTAGGGGAACAGGACTATATTACAGCTTGCATACTCAAACCAGGTACAAACCATCATTTCTCCCTGTGATGAAAACAACACACTATCCTCCAAGAGGCAGGAACTCAGCTGTGAAACCACTTTTATATAAATCTAATTAGGCTGTCCATTTCAGAAAGTCCTTTTTTATTAAACCTTTTCCTTTTCAAATGTTAAAATGTATCCTGAAAATGTATTTCTGTTAAAGTGTATTGCTAAAGGACTAATTGACCTGCAATTTAAAATCCTTAAACAGATTCCCAAGATGAACAAGCTAATTTTGAATTAAAAATTATCTATATCACAGTATCAGTGAAATGTCTTTGAAAATTGTCTTGCTTGAAGTCATGTTGCACATATGTAAGAGTTCCACATGCTTGTACCTGTAACCACAATTTATACACTTGCTGGTGTTTGAATTTTGACTATGTCTCAAGGAGACTGGTCTGGAAAAATATGAAGGTTTCCCAAGAGCAACAACAAAACCATGTGCAGAGATCCCTTAATTAACTGCAATTGTATTCAACAGCACAAATCAAAGATGCTTGACTAATGCTAGATAAAGTAATCTAACAGCCATTTTTCTATAAAACATGTGAAACCAAGTTATGTGGCTTCTCTTGTTTTTTGTTTTTTTGTTTTGTTTTGTTTAAACAGAAGAGATGGTTAAGCAACATAAATTGCAAGTATTAATCATATGTTTTCATTTTGGGAGTCACTAAGAGTATACATTTGGTGTTTAGGGTGAACTTATCTTAAGAATCCACCAAAATGAAGCAAATTCATAGTTTAAGACTCACTACAGATTTTGTGCTTCCACTTCATCCAGATGAGACTGGCCAGAACAGAAGTGGAAACTCCAAGAAAACATCTCCGCGTTCCTACCTCTCAGCTATCAATTATAGAGATTGGATGCTGTGATGAATAAGATAATGCTTCTATAACAGCATCCTAATGAAGATCACTAAGAGGTACTGTGAAAATTACTGCAAACAATTTCAATAAGAATAGTCCATTAAAAGATCTCATGAACAAAACCAGGAACCATCTTACCTTTCACAAATATGCAAGTATATACATGGATTTGCTGCTTCATTTCTGATTTTTCGGTCTTTAAACACAATTATACCTGGAATATGTGAGGTGCAGCTTTGAGTTTATAACTACAAAACTACCTGTTTGGATATCTTTAGGCATCCACTCTATCAATTAGCCTCAGGCATATCACTTTCCACTACTATTTCACGATAAGTGCCCTTGGAATTGTATTCTATCTGTGAACAGAACCATGTAATTACAACAATAATGAGTGCCAAACTTGGCTTTACTTACTCAAAGAGCTCCCTGTCCAGCAATGCTGGCAAGTCATACTCCACGAGCAGTTCATAGCTGTGCCACAGGATGGCTGCCACACAATGCAAGTGGGAAGGAGATGGCATCAGCAGCCCATACTCTCTGGTTGAGCTACTGGGACAAATGTAGCTGACCCGGCCACTTTTTTTCATAGCTGCAACTCTTGCTGAATCACTGACCCATTTCAGCAATGCCTGAATTCTGTAAGACATGATGTTGCACATTGTAAACGAGCAAAGAAACATGGAGAATTAAATTAGCTTGCTTTTTTTGTAATCCAATTTACACATTTATCTCTTTCTTTGAAGTCAAGTTCAAGAGTGAGCTCAAGCTCTTTGTTCTCAAGACTTAGATCAGGGCAAAAATTAATTTAAAAATGTTATCTTGGACAGCCAAATGTGAACCTTCTACAGAAAAAGAAAATATAGTAGGTATCTGAGTTCTGACTACTTGAGAGAAAAGAGCTGAAAATCAAACTTTTATCACATTTATAAGTGCAGAAAAAGAGGGACAGTATTCCCTGGAAAGGATGAAAAGAGGTAGGAGAGAAAGCTGGGTGAGCTTTTCCAGATTTCTGCACTTCCATGCTACCTCATAACAATCAGATTTCAAAAATGTTTGCTTTTGTGCACTAATATCAAGCCACTGTTTAGCAGGTTATTTTTTGTATATGCTTCCATAGGACAACCCGAATAACATTACCTATCTTTTGTTCCAGGGTCTTGAGTTGTTCCAAGCTGATAAAGAATGTCTATTGTGGAGTCAGAAGAGAGACCATTTAATCTTCCAAACAGTAAAGGGCTATTCAGATCTTGCCGCGTTCAAAAAAAAAAAGGGGAGGGGAAATAATAGAAGTACTTACATACATATTTTTAAAGTGTACTAACAACATTATTACAGAATTGCAATATTAACATTGAATTAGGTTTTCTCATTAACATAAGGAAGAAATTCCTATAAACACCACTGTCTCAAAACTGTGCATTTTGTATGTCCAGTGTTCAGCCTTACCAAGAAAGGAAAAGCCATTACAACATTCATCAGATACAGGACGTAGAGGTTTCCATAGCAGTTTTCTTCAACGTTTTCCAAAAGGACATGACTAATTCCAATAGAGCTGTCAAACCTCTTGCTTCACAGAAGCAAAAACTTTTTTCAAAATGAAAGCTTATTTAACTCCTATTTCCACCAATGGGATTACAGCTGAAGATTTACACAGATTATTTCCTATCCAGCTTCTCCTCACTGTGTTCAGCCTCTGCCCTGCCAGAAAGTACTCTCCTATCTAACAACATGCCAGCAAAACAGAGCAGTCTATGCTGAAACACTTACTCATGACAAAAGAAGTCATGGAAGCCATTTTAAAAAGAGTGTTTTCTGTTAGCAGCCTCAAAACAGTAAATATTGAGTTTGTTTTCTTTCATTTATTTTCTTTCTTTTTCAGGAAGCTACAACACAGTGAAGAGGTATGAAACCATAAATACAAAACCCCCAGTGCACTAACAGAACAGCTTCTGCAAAATTTCACTGAGAGACATAGTATGTTGTTGTATCTTCATTATGAACCTCCACACATAAATATTTTCAATGCTTAGTGCTATTCAGAATTCATATTGTCCTACATATTGTCCTTCTGCTGCCCAAATTCTGCCACACATTAGTTTTCCTTAGCAGTATTTGTTGCAGTACTCTTTCTTTTAAAAACATCTGGACACAGTGCCTAAAGAGGCATTTAGAATACACTGCACATCCAACTCTGTCTTCAAAACACCCACCTAATTATGAAAAACCAAACAACCCTGGTTACACTGCTTTCCCATGTCTTTTCCACACACACACAAAGAGTGTGATACCTCAAAGCCCAGCAAAGCACAATGGCAAGTTCTGGCAACCCAGGAACAGAATCTCAAAGCAACATGCAAATCTACTGTATTTGTACCTTTATACAAACGATGTTTTCAAGCAACAACTGAAAAGAAATGCACTGCACTGACCTGCAGGATCACTCCCTGATGCTGAGCAGTTTCTTAGAAGAATGTCAATCAATTTTAGGCCAATTCTGGTGGACTGAAGCCCAATTTTCACAAGCACAGCCTCGATGTTTGGAGAATGCATCCCACAGTAAGGGGACATTAGTAAAGCAGCACATGTCTGCAACAGATTAGCAGTGGGTGCTGCAGCACTCGCCATCATTCCCTCCAGATCACTGATGTGAGTGAGGCAGTGGTGTAATAATCTTAACCATCCAATACTGAAAAGGAAAACAGAAAAATGAGCTAATGTATTATTTTATATTACTTTTTATCTGTAGCACAACTACCTATATTAGATTACAGGACAAGTACCTCAGAAAACTTCTATGACATGATCAAACATCATCTGAGCAAAGCAAATGACCAAATTTAAGATCACAACAAAATACACATTGCTAATGCTGCTGCAATCATTGGATTAAGATTGTAAGAAAGGCAGTGTCTGTGGGCAGAAAGAGTTAAGAGCCTTCAAGTTTTATTACTAAAGTCAGTCAAGATTTCTCAATTCAGATACATATTTCTTCCAGCAGGAAGAAATCCTTCCCTGTCGAGGGAAGGATGAAAGGGAAGGTATACCATACTATATACAGGTAGGGATGTGGGGTGGGTTTGGGTTTCATTGATTGCTGGTGGGTTTTTTTTCTTTGTTGGGTTTTATTTGCTTGTGTTGTTTTATTTACATTAAAAAGAGTGAAGGTGCAACAGTAGTTGGCATTAAAATTATATACCTGCACAACTTCCCTGACATTACAGACTATTAGGATCATAGACATTTACAATAAACTACAGTGAACTTAATGTAACCTGATTTAAAATGCATATAGAAAAAGCATAGAAATGAAAAATGTTAGCTACCACATTTCCCTCATGTCTCTTTTTCTTTCACAAAATCATTCTTTTAATAAGAAGTCCTGAGAAATAAGCCTATTGCAATCAAATTAATTTGGAAACATATAAATTAGACTTTATTTATAAAATAACCCACAGTACTACTTATTCTAGCATCATGAACAAGATGGCAATCTAAGCTGTATGTGAAATAAACAGCATCTTTCATTGACAAGTTCTAAACTAGCAGGTTGTTACCACAACTAACCTTTACCACAGTTAAAAAAAATGCAAACTTTATTACAGATCTTAAATTAGATTCATCAATTACAAGAGAGCAAGTTCTCGATTATGTTTAAAACAAAACTTATGTAAGTTTACTGAATATGTTTCACATTACTATCATTGTTTTATTGAGATTCAACATTAAGCTGAAAGCTACAATAAAACATTCCAAGAAATGAAGAACATACATCCACCTTCTTTCTTTAGATACCGATTATTCTTGTGTGACTTCATTACAACCTTTTCTGAAGTAAAAACTTAGCATAATTTGGCTATAATAATTTTTTTCACTGCTATTTAAGAGCAAAGACCAATTTCAGTTATACAGCTTTTAATAAATATATCCTGAGAGGATTCATGTTCCCAAAACTTATGCTCTCAACCCTTTTCCTTGCAAAAGAAAGGTTTTTAGAACTTTCCCATGCTCTCTTCAAATTTATAAACATTAGGGTTCAAAGATGAAATATTTAAAGTTAATAAGTTTTTACAATTTAATAAGCTAAATTTAAAAACCAGGAATCCATCCAGTAAATTAAAATCAAAGTTGGAAAACTCTGACACTTAAAAAAATTCCTATGTGTACGTTTATTTCTATTTTAAAAATGAGGAAGAAACTCAAAATGCCACCTAACCAAATAAAAGCTTTTGAAAAGAAATCTTGCTGATACGCCAGAATCATAAGAACATTCAGCTCCTACTTCTGAAATGTTTGCAAAGAGTAATATTAGATATGACTTCCACAAAACATTCCATTGCTCTATTTCTACTCCTGCTCCGATATTTATGTAACTCCGTTGACTTCTGTAAGGATAAGAAGTATTTTGGCACTCCATTTTTTCTGACAACTGCCTACCCATTAAAAACACAAACTGCAGCTCTAAATACTTTCCTATGCTTTGTGTTCTCTTGCCATTGCAGGGATGAAACATCCCCTTTTACATCTGCAGACTAAGCATGCTACTAAAGGAGGCAGAAGTAGCGCTTATATTTCCCTCCATAGTGGAAAAAAAAAGAGGAAGTGTTTGCTACTGAAAGAGCTGACTCAGAGAAGAAAACACCATAAAAAACCTGCACCCTAAACCATGAACTGGTGCAAAGAGACACTGGAGCCTTACCTTGTTTTGGAGACCTGGTCCTCAGAGGGGAGGAAGGGATTATTGACAGTGGCAGAGGAGGTGTTTCCAAAGGCAGTGAGGCCCAACAGCTTGATCTGAGAGAGGCCCAGGGTGCTGGCATCCCGAGGACGGTGCAGGCGAAGGCAGACAGCTGAGGCAACCTCCGCTTTTACCAGCTGGATTTTGATGTAGGTGAGACCGCTCGTGATAACGGGAGTGGACAAAGGTAACATATTGACACCATCGGCGCTTATTTCAACAGACACTGAGGAAGGGCAAGCTACAGAGTAAGATAAGAAGGTTGAACGCTATTTTAAAACCTGTACCAGTTTGTCTCCATCAGGGATACATGGTCAACACTTAAAATTCAGAGACCAAAATGACTGAAATGATCTCAGGCAGACAGTACTACAGAACTGCTGCTGGAGAACTCCACCTGGGAGAGGGTACATGTTAAAAAGCACAAGCATCTTGATACATGGTATATACAGTTTATTTCAAAGACTTCAAATGAAGAAAAGTCCTGCCACTGAAATACTTCTTCCCTATCAGGTCTACAACAGTAAGACCTGAAAATCTCATGCTTTTTCCCAACTACCATACAAAACCATTTTGCCTTAAGACCCTTGACCAATATCATTTCCTCACTGGGCAAAGTTTTGGTAAGTATGACCAAGTTTTTGGACATATGAATGCCACATGACACCTACTCTACTAGAAAACAAGCAGAGGCAGGACCTTCTCCTCTCAAGGAAAGCAGCTTTTGCAAGCTTTTCAAACTTATTTTACAGACAGTACTCCAACAACCTCCCAGCTTTAGTTCCTCTGATTATATTCCTTGTATTGTATGCCAACCTTCAAACTTCCGTACTGGCATCAACATCAGTGAATCTACTTACTTGCCAGAGAAGCCAGGTGAGGCTGGATGTGGATCTCCTTGAGCAGCACAGCAGCAGGAAGGTGAATGGTGAGGTCACACCAAGCTTCCTCTGGTAAAAATATGTATGACCAGGCAGCAGACCGAGCCCGTCTGTGCGGGGGAGTGGCCTGCAACAGCACCTCAGCAGGCTGGGCAGTGGGGCTGCTTGAGGTGATGGAACCTGCAAAACAATACCATTAACATTCACTAGTAATGTTTATTAATAAAGCCCTGATTAATTTACAACTGTGGAAAACATGGGCTTGGCTCTGTCTCATCTCTTTCGCTTTATCGGTAGTATCCCATATGGAATGGCCACTGCCCAGTTACTCTTCTTTTACTCTGAGACTATTTTCAATAGGCAGTCGACATATCCACATTCTTATTATGTCCTTGAAATTTGCTAGGGGACGATGGCTACCAAAATTCCAAACTTACTCTCAAGAGTACATGACAAAACCAAACCAAATAGAAAGGTGCAGGTTGAACAGCATGCTTAAAACTTGAACTCAGTTAATTCACAGCTAATATATTCTAAATAATCAACATAAATGACTTAAAAAACAACTTCCCCAAGCCTTTTTCTTTAAAAAGGTTTCACATGAAAACCCTTTTCTAAAAAAAGGCACCAGAATAAAAAAAAAACTGACCACAGCTGCTGCTTCTTTTTCTACCCCTAGCATAAGTTAAATATGAAGAAGGAAGATGTAGGCTCTCTTCCTTAGCAAGTTATAGGGCATAACAAGACCAGATTTGAGCTGTCCCAAACTACAGGCACTTGAGGTGTTTTACTGCAAAGTAGCGACAGCTTGACCCCATGACTAAATGCCAAGCAGCAGGTGGACATTAATTCCTGGACACATTTTGATAAACTTGCATCTGGAAGTTAATTAAGCTCATCTCAGAGAATAATCACATGATGACAATCAGAATGTGCTACAGAATGTACTAAATGATGGGAATTAGAATGTATTAAGTGAGGGCAACCAGAGGGCTGATTTCAAACACACACAGCTGACTGAAAGTTTACTATTAAGAGAGATGCCCTCATGGCAGAACATCAAGAATTGCAGCACTTTGTAAGATAAGATAGGCAAGAACCTACCACCATACATGTTTAGGATTTTTATTATTTAAAGTACTAAAGAATGAATATTTGCAGGATTCCTAAATTTACCATTTAGAAATTTGTGAAGAGCTAAGTAGAAGATTTCCAGTGGCTCCTGTTCTACCAAATAAATCTCTTTTTGTCTTTTGTAATGTCATTATTTTTGACAGACTTAAATTTGAATCACAGGACTGAATGGATTCCTTTCTCATTCAACAATCTTTCCAGAAATTTTAAAATTAATCCCCTCTTTTCAGTGAGACAAACTGTATGAATACATTCAAGGGTCACACCAGGCTAGTGGGCAGCAAGAGTAAACAAAGACACTAGTACTGAAAAGGAAAGCCTTTGTAAGGTATTACAGCACCACTACCTCTAAAAACACACACATTTTAGTTAATTGGCAGCCATTGTATTTACATCAACACAGCACTGCAATTCTAACAAATGCTCATGCAGGCAACATGACAGCAGTCAGAAGCAGATATGAGAGCACCAGCAGCAATATCAGCCTTATGCTCCAGCTTCTTCTGCTCTGCTTCACAGAGCTCAGGCTCATTCTCTATCGTCCCACCATGTCATGATTCTGTATTAACTCCATCAAAATTAATGTGCTTTAAAAGAAGTCACTGAGTCTTAGTGTGGGCTGGAACCAGGCACTGCTGACCTAGGGGAGGAGAAAGGGGCTCCCCTTCAGGCATGACTTCATCAGAAACAGTTCACTCCCTCGTCCTCTCTCCCCTGTCTTACCACCTGCAGTGGAGGGGACTAACCTCATCCCTCAACATTACCTTGAAACACCAGCAACCCTCTCATTAGAAGATTTAGTAGTATTGGAACATTTGATACTATTGTGTTACTCTTTGTTACGGACTCGATACACATTCAAATGACCAGCAGACATTAACCTGAGGGAAAGAAGCATTACTCACCCAAGGGAGCAAAATTGTGAATTCCTTCTGCATTATCAGGCTCAGAAGCAAGCACTCTGGCTTTCAAACTGCTATCTGTTGCTTTGGTGGGACCAGAATCCAGGAATTTCATAATAGTTGAAACCATGCTTCTTGCTGTGTTCACAATAGCTCTTGTGCTTGTTACCATGTTGTTACAGATAAGCTGAACACCACCTGTGTATAATGCAGGCAGAGAAAAATCCTGCTCAGCAGCACCCAATAGAGTCCACACAAGCAAAGGCCTATTTAGTAAATTGGCCCATGCAAACACATATATGTATTCTTTAAGTGCCAAAACATCTAACCCATACTTTTAATCTGATGTGGCTAAGGAAAAGAAATTCTTACCCATATCATGGAAAGCCTTCAGTGCCTCACTTGTATCCAACACTCGTAAAATGAACCAGAGCAGTGGCTCAGATAACTGACATGTGGCAAGAGAACCCTAAAAGAAAATCAATAAAAAATACATAGTTACATAAAAAATTAATTCAGTAGAAATTCAAATAACAGCTCTCAGCCTCATCTTTTAGTAGGCAAAACTGTCAAGGAAGAAATGCCACCACAGCTGACCTCTCTGCCACCATATACATGGGTCAATTCCTTATGTGGGAAAAGTCTTTGGAGTATGGAAAAGCTCAAACTCAGGGGGTGAGGACCTTCAGGGAAATAAAAGTACTTAGTACTTAGCTTAAAAATCACCACAATATATGTGTTTCTCACTTGCACATAATAAAACATCTGTTCTATCTTCAAGCCTTTAGCCAGGAACATTTGAGAGGAATGTCAAAAAGTCCTTAGATAAAATGCTCTCTCTCCCTCAACCATGGGCAACATAGAGAGGCTTCCTAACTTCAGCACTAAAATAAACCAAAATTGTAAAAATGTTAACATTTCTTTTGCATAGCAATGCTTTAGTTTACTGACCTTTTACTGATTACAGAATCAACTGCCTAGAAGCACAGCAAGCCTAGGGGAACTCACCTGCCTTCCCATGTACCCACAGGCCATGTAGGTAAGAATAGGCTGAAGCATCACTTGAACTGTTGTTGCTTTCTTACTAAGTGTTGTCAGGATAGTGAACAACCCATCTCCAACTGATATTGCATCTAAGCCACCATGGAAATTCTCATGTTTAGTCAGATGTAAGCCACTTGCACCTAAATGAAAACAGACAGTTCAAAGGTCACAAACTGACACCTAATAAACCATCAACAGCACATAAGAGAACTCAAGAGTATTCCAATGTTCACATGGATTTTACAAAGTACAAATGGACCACTGACTTAAGTGTTCCCAGAAGGGAATACAGGAAAACTTGACCCAGGAAGTCAGGAAATTTAAATCAAACCAGACCATAGGAACGAGTGCAATTAGAGAAGAAAACAGAGTAACTACAAGGACTGGAATCACTCTTAGCTAGAAGGAATTGACATTTTAGATCTTTTTCAGATAACAATACAAGTGCCCTTGTGCTGTCAAAAACCTCCCTGAACAGTTAAAATACATATTTCTATCAGAAATACCTCTTGCAGCTTTGCTTTCTGAGTATTATCATCTCCCTCACTAGCTCATAGCAGGAAGATCCCACCCACAAATGGGTGACTGCAACTCCTAGAACATGATGTTAATGCAATTTCTGGTAAAACAGAGGAAAAGTTTAGGTATTCTATGAAAGGGACACAATTATAATTTGTATTTTCCAAAAGCGATTTTAAAAAAGGAAAATCATCCAATACATAGCAAACAACTAAGGTAAGGTGTCTTGTACAAACTGAAGACCCATCCTAGTTCATGCAGAGAGACATGCAATGGTCACTGATTGAAATATAAGAAATTCCACTTAAATATAAGAAAAAGGCTTTTCTCCTTTAACATTGATTGAACATTGTAACAGGTTGCCCACAGGAGCTGTAGAGTTTCCACCCCATAGGAATTAAAAGCCTAACTGAACCAAGGTACTGAGCAACCTGCTCTCAGTTGAGGCAGGCTCTGAATTTGTGCAGGAAGGCTGGACTAGACAATCTCCAGAGGTCCTTTAACATTAAGCATTCTGAGAGTCAGCAAATTCAAATGCCAAACACATTCCTGTTTAGTTTCAATTACTGTCTCCCACCTCCTGTTAGGGTTTTTTTTCATGCATCTGTTCCCCTTTACCTTTTCTCCTCTTTTTTCCTGTCATTTCTGTAACACACTCTTTCACATCTAGACCCAGATTATGAGAGTGCAGAAGTTTTAAATGTTTCACCCCCCCAAAGACCCTCCACATTACGCAGAAAACACCTACCAATAATCATTGCCATAGCACTGCTGTTACACTGGCCAAGGGCAGACAAAATCTGGCTCATAATTTGCTGGTTGGCCAGCACCAAGTCTGCCACATATGCAGTTGATCCTTGAGTATTAGGGTTGCTTCCATTGCCATCTTTGCCTCCTGAAACCTTTTCCTCGTCGGACACGCTGTCCGTAGTGCTGCTGGCTACCGGGACACGGGCACTGTACTCGCGGTTACTGGAAAGTGGCAGCTGAACTAGAATGTTGATCAGCTTTAATAAATCAAACATGAGCTGATCCCTTGTCATTTCTCCACAAACAGCTTTGGCATCACCTGGACGGATAATATTGGCAAAAAGCCCCCCAAAACAGGCTCGAGCCCCCACAGAGCTGTCCGAGCCGCTGCGGGACATGACTTTGTCTGAGCACGTGATGTAATGGTGCACGAGGAAGGTTATAGACTCAATCACTGCAGAAATGGTGCTAACTGACACAACTTCAAAATTCTGTTCCAGGGTGAACTCCAAGAGTTTCACTTGAGCATCCAGTGGTCCCTGGCCTGTCTGGAAAGCACCCCTGAAAGAAAAGATAAAAAGAAGAAAGAGAGATATTACAAGTTAGACAGGTTTGGCTGTTTGAGTGTGCTCTTTTTCCTTGATTTTTCACAATCCAAAAGCACACCAGACTTGCAATAACAAAAATCCAGCTGTTTTGAGAAATGCATGTCGAAGCAAAATCTAATTTTTCACCCACATCAAGCTTTTTGCAATTTTTTAATATACTGGTCATTAAACAGCCTGCAGAACCTGCTCATGCCACCACCTTCCTGATACCAGAAAGGATTAAGAGGTTAACTTTGAAAAAGGCTAGGATTAATCTTTTTTTTTTTTTTTTAATTTTTTTTTTTGTAATTCAATTAATATTGTGGGTAAATACTTAGAACAGTCCATACATGGACTGAACAGTCCTGTTCAGTTCTTGGTGAAACGTTTCCTACATTTGCAAGAAAACCTCACAGAAAGCAGTCACATAATATGAGGATTCTTTAGCTGCTAACAGGAAATGATGATGGATTATTTTTTCTTCCCATAGGTCTTTTGTTTGTCCCCCCAACTAGTGATAAAAAGAAGACTGGACAGGTTTTACCTATCTAAATAGTAAATATACATAAGACCATGAGAAGGTACTCAAAATATCACAGGCTGATGCTTGTAGGTTGACTGCTTGAAGGATTTATCCTGGGAATAAATTCATTTTATCAATTGCTTTTATACATGCAGTGGTGAAGTGCAAAAGGAACCTTTTGAATTGGTGTATCTAAAATAAAACTTGTATTAGTTACTGAATTGTCACATTTAGTAACTCTGAATGTCTTCTCACACTGATTAATCTTATTCTAACTTTTAAAAATAAATACAAAATAAAAGTTTATAGAAACAGCCCTGCAAAAAATACCCAGAATTTAAGTAATTCTAACAGTAAAATACTGCTTTTCTTTACAATTAATGTTATGAACAGACACAGTACAGTTCAGTAATCCTCTGTATTCTAAGAAATAACCATCTAAATACCTTTCTGGTGCTTTGCTTCCATTTCACAGCATTTCACAAAAAAACCCTAACACATTTCACAAACTACCCTTTCAGTGGCCTCATTAGCTTATTCTAAACAAATGCTGGCATGTAGACACTCCAAGCTTCACTGTGAATTAATGATTTATTTGTATTATGATATGTCTCACAGAAATCACTGATTATCAATATAGCCCGGTAAACAGCACTCCTATAATTTAAGTACAAAGGTAAAATCTCTTGGAGAAGGCAGAAACCATTTCCTGTGAGATTAAAGAAGAGATAACACCAAAGTGCCACCTACTGGGAACGCAGAACTGAGGAAGCTCATCCCTAATTACACAAAGCCTTTGTCTGGAGATGAGCAGAACATCAATACCAGAAAGAAATGCTTCCTAGTGTACTTCAGAGAAAACCACTGCCATATTTCCAGGGTACCACTGGAGAGAGTCTTGTGCCCATAGGCCTTGCCTTGAGGAAGCAGAACTGTGAGAGATGGGCCATAAGCTCTTATCTCCCCCTGGCCAGAGGCACTTCTCCACACCAGTGGGCAGCAAGAGGCCCCAGGAGAGTGGGACAGAGGAGGCTTTCTACTGTCATGTGGAGGGAAAAAACCCACCAAGGGTAAAGCAATAAAAATGCATATTGCATAAAGAGAATTATTCAATCTCATAATTCATCCTACTGTGTGAGAAAAGCCATCTGTACTATTTTCACAATCTATGAATAATTTCTGGAATATTTCATTAATTCTTTTTTTTAATACATAAGCTCATCAATAGTGTCCTTACTTTAAGGAATTACTTCAACAAGGTTTACATCTTGGCTTTAAATAGAATCAGTCCAACATTTTAGCACCTCTGCTGACAGTCCCTCACTCAGACAGCTGTGTGTAATTCCAGATGCACTTTTCCATGTGCCAGGAGCAGCCCAGACCCTGCTGCTAGTGCTGCAGCAACAATGATGACTTCCACTGACACTAACTGGATAGTATGACAAGGCACATACACATCTGAGTTGTGATTCACAATCACACAGATTTTAAAGAAAAGGAGGCTGTGAAAGAAAACAAGCATGTGGATGTAAATAAAAAAGATTTACCTTTCTGTTGAAAGTATATGTATTAATTTCAATAAAAATTCACTGAACATCTGAGGACAAGTTGAAGAAAGGTGCACCTGTAATCGAGTAAGAAATTCTTGCATAGCTTGGGTTGCTGTTGGCCCAACCTAGAGGAAAAGACATTTTAGGAAGTAATATATAAGACTGAAATGTCTTCAATTACATTAACATCTTCCAAGAACAGGAGAATATTGCACAGCTTAACTTGCTGTCTGAAAATTTCTACAGCATCTTTACAGAACAAATCTGTATCCATTTATATTACATGTTTTTCTATTATTAATCATGAGTAAAAAGCAAGAAATTCAGTTCTTTATCTGAGACTTTTTTTTCAGCTTGAGACTCTCTTTTCAATAATGAAAATTATCCCACATACAGAATCCACTTCTGTGCTAATCTGAATGTTTTTCACAAACTACATACTTAAGTAAGTACTTTAATGGCACTGTGCAGTTAAAGTTCTGGAAATTACTAGGTATTTTCTTGAAAATTTGCTGGGAAAAAACCCCCCAGGAACTACCAGGTGTTTTCTGTCTCCCAAATTTAGACTCCTGTCAAATACTACATACAACTGGGCTTTTTTCAAAACACTATTCACAGATATTTCTAAGATTGTAAAAAGCAAGACAACATTAAATGAATTTGGAGAGGCAGTAAACACCACATGAATTCAGAAACAGGCCTAAAATTAAAGTATAATCTTAAATTCAGGAATTCTTAGATATTAAAACTTTCACCTTCATTGGCATTTTTATCCCAACCCAACAAGATTTTGGGAAATTAACTGAATGGAACACTTCATTCACATATGGCATCCTCTCCCTGTGGCAAGTCTCCAGATATTTGTGAAAACATACCAGCACTACTGCGAGTGTGTCAACAACATGAACTTCCCTATGGCTCTCATCAGAACCAACTAAGACTATAACCAGAAGAAGAAACAAGACAAGGATATAATACATAAAGAATGAACACATATTTGTGTCAAGTGTCTTGAAATCTTATTTCAAAAAGTTTTTTCCTTTATTTTAATTGCTCATTACCTGTGGACTGTGTTGATTTGTTCCATGGGGGTTAGTACCAGAAAGAAATTTCACTAACACATGAATAAGGTTGGGATCTGACACCAACAATTGGGCAGTACTTTCCTGAGCTCCAATGGCACTGCTTGGACCAGCTTAAAAATAAAGACATAAAATTTACATGTGTAATCTTAAACATTAAGCATAAATCAAATATTTATCATGCAAATCCCTTATATTTATTTCATGATGTGGAAATATTCTCAGCTAAATTAACTACCAAGACCAGCTTACTCAGGACTACAATTTTGAGTTTTTCAGTAAGTACAGATATAAAGCCCCCAACCTGTCCAATCAGTGTTCCAAGCTTGCAAAGGCAGTATTCCTGAAAGCAGAGATTAATCTTCTAGGTACAATACACACAGACATTTTGATTTGTCTCTTTTTGTTAGTCCAACACTTGAGAAAGCTTCAAGTGCATTTTTTAGTTTGTCAGACAGAGACCAAGTGTTCTATTATCCTGTAAACAATCAGTATTTTTGCTCTTGACACATGCAAAGACTTCTCAGAATAAAACTGTAAGGGAGCTTAACAGATAAGAACTCTGTTGTACATCACTAAAACTGCCAACATAAGAAAGCCAACCAACCAAACTTACCATTAAGCTGCATATTTGTCATAAGAGTTAGGCTGTGAAGCACAAGGCACCACGTCCGGAGTAAAGTATTGGGATACCATGCCAGAACTGACAGGAAGCTAGTTACTGAAGCTGTCAAGAAAAACAGGTTTTTTCAAGTTTTAATCTTCAAGGTATTACTATAAATTTCTAATTCTTACTGTAAGGTACTATGCTGATTTTTGTTACTAATATTTTTGTTCCTTGCATTCATTTTGTTTTGACAACCACTGTTGCAGGAAACTAGCAAAAGAAACCTCACCAGCATCCACAGGAACTGTCCCTCAGAACTTTCTACAGTGTGCAGACCCTGACATCACAAAGAAAATGATGCAAAGAGACTGGTTTCAAACGTTCTCATGGAAGTCAGTGTACACAGGTTCATTGTATCAGGCATTAACATTTCAGATGATCAGCACAAGATACCACAGACTTTCTTAATTATATAGTATAACATACTGCAAGAAAAAAAATTCAGCATGTCTTCATATTAATTAGTAGTCTGATGCTCAACAGCAATGGAGCTTTCCCACTCTGCTGACCCCTTCTTGCTAAGGGAGGGATCAAGGGAGGATGGTATAAAGGAGAAGAAATTTGTCAGAAAAGTGCATACAGTTGCACAGTTCATCTCAGTCTAAGAAGTGTATTTTAATGAGTCCCCTTGGGAATAATTATGAGTTTAGAACCACAAATTTTACCACTTCATTTCTAATAACTTTATAAAAATTGAATGAATTGACCCTCAGTTACACACTAGCAATCTATTTTCCAACTTTAAGAAGAAAACAAGACCAAGAGATCTTTAATAAGAACATAGAAATTATCTCAACACTGATTTAAAATAAAAAAATACTGACTGCAATACTTTTTGCTTATTAGAAAAAATTGAGTATTTATAAAAAAATAAACCCAAATTTATTTCCCATATTCAATGCATTTTACCTTGGTTCAGGGAAACTACAGGTATACGGTTAGCATTGTAAAGGAAAATATCAGCACCACTATCTTTACTTCCAGAGGAGCTGGAATTCAGGCTTAATGTGAGCCATAGCTGCAATAGGGATTCAAGCTGAAAGAAAGGGAAAAAAACACACTATGAGACCAAATACAGAACCCCAGTGCACCAAAGTTTTAATTTGAAAAACCTGATCTACATTCTCAGCTGTACTGTTTCACTGCTCACAATGCTCTCTCCTCTCTCTCTTTACTGGATTTGAAAATTCTGCTAAACATAATATCCAAGGCAAATTCATCCTAATTAGCAAATGCTTCTGCTATTGTTTTTCTAATTGATTTATTCCAAATAGTTTCTCTTACAAAGTTGCTTCAAACTTGTGTTAAGAAAATGCAGCTTACACACTGTTCAGAAATACCTTTATCATAACCTTATACCTGTAACATGTACAGGCAGGCTTACATGGAAGCTTTTGGAATGTTACTAGAGTGATGTTTCCCAGTCAACCAAAATTATGGACAAGGCCCATTTATTTAATGAGAAAACTCAGACACTTATGTTTACTCTGAATAATTGCCCTGAGGAAAAAAGCTCTTTAAATATTCTGGGGAAGCATCAAGGATGTTTACACAAGAAACTGTATTTTGGATGGGATATTTAAAAGAAAATTGAAGGATGGAGTCAGCCTCTCTATCAAAATATCCAGAGGCAGGCAGGCATCTAATCATTATATATAGCATGCATGACATTCTTTTGTATGAATCAACAAAAGCATTGCTAAACCAATGACTCTTCAAAAAGCAAACTTTTAAATTTGCTAATAATGTACAGGATCATTGGATAATTCAGATTGGAAGGGACCTTTGCAAGTTATCCAATCCCATCTGTTCAAAGAAATGCCAAAGAAGATACCAGACATCCTTGCTTGGGGGTTTCTCCAACTGGGTTTTGAAAATCTCCACAAATCTCCATTTGTCATTAAGTCTCACTTAGTGACATTCTTTATTACTAAGCAAACAATTATCAGTCAGTGGACAACAAGATTGTTTTCAAATATGAAAATATATACCAGTTTTCCACTGCAACAAGCAATGTCCACTTTGACAAAAGCTTTAAGCACTTCATTACATTTTCAGTACTGTTGTCCATGACATATTCATAAGCAATAAAGCACATAACATAACAGATTATTGAATCCTAAGTAGAAAGAAGTAGAGAAAACAACTCACAAATTTAGAGATAAATACTATCAGAATATTTCAAGTTCAAAATTCTCTACCTGAACATGGTGGACTTGTAGCATGGAAAAGAGTTTGTTGAAGCATGCACTCAGCATAGGTATAGATGACAACTGCACAATCAGCTGGGCATTTTGGTTGGCAGCATGTAATCCCCTCAGCAATGAATCATCTGTGCCACTGGGAGACTGTGTCACTACAAAACAAAACAGGGTACCAGCCCCCCAGGAATTACACTGAAAAGTTGCCAGAAGTAATTTCATAATTATTGCCTTGCATTTGATATTTAAGTGAAAGATGCTTTTTTATCATTTAGAAGAACATCTTCAATGTAGTGTTCAGTTGAATGGGACTACTGACTAGCACAGTAGTGGCAAAGTTGAATATCAGACATTTCCATCTTTACAAAAACTGTTTGGAACTGAGTGCACACAAATACATTTTCACAGCTATTACAGCAGTGTCCTGGTAACACAACTGTAAGACAAACAATTGGAACATCTCTTACAGTACAAGTGTTGCAGACAATAATGAAGTTCCAGTGAATAAAGTCTGAAGATGTCACTCAACCTACTCCATCACCACATACTCAACCAATGACTGCATACATATAAAGGTACTCAGAGGGCTACAAAGAAACACATTTAGATGGGCACCACAACTCACTGAAAAAAAGTTCAAAAGTAAAACACTCTGTGAGTGTTTTTGTAACAAAAAGCTCACTGAACATTACAAAATAGTTCAAAATAGTTCAAAATTGTATTCAAGTATTCTCACTTTCATCACTTAGTAGGTGTAACTGTCAAATGCTTTCAAACACCAAGAATGAAGCTTCACAGGAAGCTTAATGTTCACTTGCACCTAGACCTAAAAATGAAAACTTTCCCTCCTTTGTAACATAACCCACAGGCACGGTTGACTGTTTCACAAAATGTGTTAAATACAGGCATGTAAGTTACTCAAAAATCTGAACTACCTCTAAAGTTCAGCCTAATAAGAAAATTCAAGCAAAATGTAACTTTTCCTAAGCTACTAAGTGACTGCAGAAAACATTACTACAAATTTCAAAGCATCATGATCATTATGTGAAGAGAATGATTTGACAAAATGTAGTTACATGTAGGAGATGTGTTTGTTAATGCTTGCAGAATGGAATCAGCCTCCAGTGTGGACATCATTTTCAGCATCAGCTCAGCCTGCTGCTCCAGTCCAACTTCCAGACGTGCATCTAAAGCTACAGAAGACAACAAAAAAGGCAATACTGAGTTATACCAAGGACAGAGATAATTACATGAGAATCAGAGAATATTTGGAATTGAAGGGGACCCCCAGGGATCTTCGAGTTGAGCTCCTAAGAGGACAGCCAGGATGGGGACTGACCCACAGCCTTGGTAGTACTAGCACCACGCTCTGAACAACTGAGCTAATCTCACCTTTAACTTGTTCCTCTAACTTTCAATAACATTCTTACAGACCTGAAATACAGAATTATTAAAATACCGTATTTCTGTGAAACACACCCATATTTCTTTCTACACTCACTTTACTATCACACATGACACGCTGTATATGTTCAAGTAATTTCTTCCTAAGGCAACAGCTCTCAAATGAGAGCCAAAAAGTTGTTTTTTCAAAGAGTGGCAGAAGAAAAATCTATCACCCAGTTCAGCAGCACTCCTACAAACGAAACAAGCGTGCCACTTCACTCCTCTGGGGTAGAGCCAACTAGAAAAGAGCTTCCAAAACTTCCTGAGAAAGCAGGAAAGATTTAAAACTGCCTGCAAGTACATTCCAAAAATGTCAGAAAGTAAGATTTTCTGCTATGTTGGGCTTTTTTAAACATAAGTTTCACATTATGCTATCTCAATTACCACAGGAAAATAAAATGTGGCATATACAAAATGCAACTATTTCCCCTTAAAATACATAAGATATTGCTAAAATAATTTCTTGTCCTAAGGTGTCGAAGTAATATTACAGAAAAGACATCCTGAAGAGAACATGAATTCATTGCTTACCTTGAGAGACTGATATGCTGACAGTTTGTGATCCATTTTTCTCTGTAGTTACAGGTGGTTTTGCAACTGGAATTCCAACACCACCAATGTAAGGATTGTAATTGTAGGTGCCGTATTCAGCACCCCAGTAATCGTACCAGGTGCTGCTTATAGGCTTAAAAAATAAAAAACCCAAGGAAAAACAATAAACAGCAAGTCTTTAGATTGCCAAATGTTTTTAATGACTAACAACAAACTTTGAAGTTAAAAAAATTAAAACCAGAAGATTGGTTCCAAGAGCTTTAGAAAATGGTTTCAACTCTTATTGGAGTATAAGCTACTGAATCCTTAGTGACTGTCAAAATCCAACAATGTAGTTAGCTGCCTCAAAGATCCAAGAAGACAATTTGAAAATGTGATGATCAGTTTCTCTTCACGCATTTGTACTACATCATAAATTGGGAAGTCGAGCATTATACAGTTATTCTGAGGAGCTATTTATCAAGACAGAATACTATACTATTAACTGTACTTATTAAGTACCTTGAAACCTCAGTGAGGCTCAGGGACTATTTGTACAGGGCTCTGAAAAAGAAACAGTTGAGTAATCTCTACTTCTGTCATAATTTAAGACACTAAAAACGCATATGAATCACAAGGAAAAAAAGTAATGTAACACTGTATAAAGGCAATTTGCATATGCTGGTCTTTTTAATGGTGAGATCCAATACCAGCTGTCATTTCACAGGTAAGGAAGCAAATATTAAGATGTATTAAGAATGAAGAAAAGGTTTTATGGCTGTTTTTTGGTAGACATCAAAGCAGGTAATAAGACAATAAAGGTATCTTGGATGAAGCTGACTAAAGAGTACAGCCACGTGACATGAGAGGAGGATAAAGAAGGCAGGAAACATTGGTAACACAGAAATTCAGTTTAAGTATTGGTGGTAGACTGAGATTTAAAGAAAAAATTAGGTCATTGGTAGAAGGACATACGAGGGAATACAGAAAAAAACTTCAGTGTTTTCTGAGCAAGCAGTGAGACAGATAATTTAGGTTAATTCAATCAAGAGGTTTAAGTCAATAGTGAGAGGCATGGAAAAACCTCAAATGTCATCCTTCTAAAAAGAGAAAAGAAACACAGTATTTAATTATGAACAGTGTGTTTCTTTAAAGTCTAAATATTTTGGGTTTTCATACACATTTGCAATATTGTAATTGCACAACACTTGTATATTTAGCCTTCATTTTAAGTATAAAAGTAGTTAGCAATTTTTTGTTTCCCCAGTGAAGTAAATTTTGAAGTGAGTTGTTTCTCTTCATAGTCTGAAGCCAATCTGAGCACAAGCTACTGCTGGCTTGCTTTTTCAAACACAATACTACAGCATAAACTCATCTTAAGATCAGTCACAGAAATGGGGCTCAATTCTTAATAAAAAGGACAAGACTAGATCTTATTTTTCTATTATGTTTTTGTTGTCTTTAACACGTGCTACAGTGTGAGTAAACTCAGAACAACTTGTTTACACAAGTATCTTCACTCAAAAGCAAAACAGTTTGTGGTCAACTGAGATGTGAATATTTACATTCCTTCCAGTCTTTCCCCATTAAACATCATAAAAAAGTAGCAGCAGGTGTAAGACATCAAATACCACTACTGAAGAAGTCAGAGAGTGAGGATTTTTCTCACATGTAAAGGTTATTTAGGTGTGACATACCTTGAACACTTTGGCTGCAAGGGGATCTTTTTCCAAATCAATATCCAAAGGATCAATATCAACTTCCATCAGGTCCTGTAGTAATTCAAGATCAATGTCCTTATCTTTTTCCAATGATGACAAGGGTGGAGCACCTTGAATCATTAAGAGATTATTAACACTAGCAAGTATAAATTATACAACAAGAATGTATAATACACTTAGCAGATAATTTTAAACTTTCTAATATTACAACTTTGTGGGAAAAGTTAAAACATGCAATCAAGTTGCCTTTTTTTAAAAAAAAGGAAAAATAACCATTTTTTACTTGTCAGATGTAAAACTAACTTGAAGAATTACTGAATCTGCCTATATTATCAGAAACTATTTATGCTATCAGAAAAAAGTCTTTTACTGATACCTTGATAGTTGAGTAAAATTTTTTTTACTCTTTTCAATAAATACACATATACAAAATGATGGAATAATTTACCTGTGATGTCATGTGTCAAAGGCTCATCTATGGTTTCCACTAACTGAACTGTGGCCTGCTGCAGAGAGTCATCAGAATCTCCAGCTGAAGCTCCAGCATCTTCACCCAAAGCACTTTCCTCCATAGCTTCAGCTGCTATAGGTGCCAACAACTCTCCTAAGCATTAAATTAAGCAGACAACTTCATTTCAAGCTTTATTTCCATTACAAATTAACACCTCAGTGTCTATGCTGTTACTTTTTCATCTAACTCTAAATTCTCTGGGGCTATTTCTTCAAGGATAAGTGTCGTGAGTAATTTTCAAATAATCAGGGTCATATAAAAAAGCTTTTCAATGCACAAGTCACCTTAGGTGCAATTTTAAATCACATTTTGACACACTAACCTAAATGTTATGATTTGTTTGGGTTCTTTTAAATAATTTGGATTGTCAGCAGATTCTAACATAGTGATTAACCCCCCACCAAATATTAAGGGAAGAAAGATTTGAGTGCAAGATACCTTCTGAAGAAGATGAACTTAAAACAAACCTGCTAGAATATCCTGTAGCATACAAGTCAGAGAATACTGAGCCCATGCTCCTCCCCAAGAGATGTCTCCTCTGTTAAAGTCAGTTCCAACAAGCAGCAGCAATAATCGTTCTAACTGAGCCTCATTTACAATCTCACATAAGTGAATGGTTGGTCTCGTAGCATTTGCAATTCTAGCAAGAACCTATGGAAAAAATAAAATAAATATATGCCTATTATTCATAGTTAACCCTAGGAAAGTATATAGTATCTTCATTTTCTATGATTATTAGATTTTGCTGACAAATAAGTCAGGTGTTTTCACCAGCTCACACTTTAGAATTTTATGAGTGTAATTACATGAATATATTTTTTTAAAGTTAATTTTTCCATGCAGTTCTGAAGCCACTATATTGTAAGTCACACAAAAAGTGACAGATTAGAAAAACCACCTCACCAGAAATGATTAGAAATTTCACAAGCTAACTTTTACTATCAAACAAGAAAAAAGTAGCAATACAAAACTAACACAGTAATGTTCCATATTTACCTTACAAACAAAAAGAAGTAAATCTGCATGACAAGTAAAGTCCATGGACAAGAGAAAGAGTGCCAGCTTTTGCACTACAGAAATGCAACGTTCATGTGCCAGTGTAAAGGGGAGTGGTTCAATTTCTGGAGTTTCCTTTGCTGTTGACACCTCTGTATCTAAAGAAGAACGAGGCCACTCTGCAGTTCGACGCAGGCGGATTAAGTCCTTGAAGTGCTGCAGAAATGGAATTTGAAATCACAGTTACAGTTTAAAACTGATCTCGAAATCTTTTCCCAATGAATCAGTGTGGCAGTAATAACAGAGATTTCTTAAAGTGGAACTTCTTAAAAAAATAAAAGGAAGTCTAAAAATATATGAGAATCTGGAGTGAAATTAAGGCTTTACTGGCAGAAATTTGTTTTGGCAGCATGTTATCTCAGATGACAAACCCATAATCAAATTCAGTTCTGCAGAAGTGCCAATTAAACCTTATGTATGTCATAACACATATTGAAAATACGTATTTTTAAAGTTTCTTTCATATTTCCACACCTGTACATAAAGCTACAGCTACCATAAAGCACACTATATATGAAAATAGCCAATATGGAAATGTACTCTTACAAGAACACTGATGTTTCAATTCTTCACATTTGATAAATCATCAGTAATTTATAAATTTCTTAATACTGCCATGATACAGAGTATGCATCAGTCATACCATAAATTGAACTAGCCTGATTTTTGATCATGTCTCTGAACTACAATCTTTTTGACAGAGGGCCTACATGTGATGGAGAAAAGAAGGTGCTTTTATTAATCCTCTCATCCACCAAGGGCATTCATTTAGCAGCTCAGCTCATTGTATCAGCAGTCATTAGATAATACAAATGTCTCTTATAATCTCACTTAAGCAGTAGCTACAGAAGTAGACCAAAGAAAGAACTATTACTAAGGCAAAGGTTTCACTTATTCCTAAATGCAGTACATGTTTTAAGTCACTCACAGCTTGTCATAACTAAAAGGGATTAGTAGGTGAAACAGCAAAACCCACAAAAAATTCAACTATCCAGGGTAGAGTAACACCTCAACTACAATTTAAGAAATGACAAGAGGAAAGACCTTTAATTCAACAAGTGTTTTTAATGCAGTATGGCTACTATAGAGTGAAACATAAAATAGCTGAGACATCTCATTTTAAAGATGTCTCAAGGGGCCACCAGTGGAGCAGCTCCCTTGGCATAACCTGCTGGAATAAAGCAGAAGATAGTGCAGGAAAGAACAGTTCATGACAAGTACAGTTAGTGAAAACTGAGGGCTTTATTTTTATGCCAGTGATGATTTTTTTCCATAATTACTGGAAGTTTTAAGGTTTCCCTTTAGATTGCCTGTAAGGTGTAACATTGTGTAATCTCCTTCCACAGACCTATTTTCAGGCATCATAACAGACATGAGTACTTCTTGAACTAGGGAGTAAATATTTAAAGAGACACCTAAGTTTGGTAGTTAGAAAGAGTTATACAGTTTTTGTGTTCCCTGCAAAGTCCATGTTGTTATCACCTGAAATCCCTAAATTTCAGCATCCCCTCTCATAGCCAAAACAATTCTTTAATAACATCAGCTCTCAATATCTGAGGCTTACTCCAAGATGCCACAACTGAAGTGGGGGTACCCTCAGGAAGCTGAGGAGCTTATGACAAACTTCAAAAATAATTCTGAAAAGTCACATTTATTAGTTCAGGAAGACAGACACTGGCATGATTATTTTCTGATTACTCAACCAGGAAAGCATCTAGAAGAGCATCCATGCATAAAAGCTAGCCATATAAAGTACTACTTTATTGTTCTATTGCTGTATGTTATCCAAAGTTTAATGATATGACTGGCATTCCCAAAGCTACAAGTTTATTAGTAATTTTGGCCAAGACCACCTAGAAGAACCCTGTAGAACAATGAACTATTTTTCACAGAGCAGTAAATTTCCAGATGGCTGCTTTTTTTCAGTATTAGAATACACTTCATAGCAGCCATGATAAACAACTTGTTATAATAAGGTCAAAGTAGAACAAAAATGACTTTGCAGGAACAGGTCTTTTCACACAAAGGACAAGAAGTCAGTTACAGTTTCAGAGCATCATACCTTTGAAGTAGCCTGCTTTAGTTTTGCCTGTTCTACTAAAAGTTTGTATGATGATCCTTTGTTGCTTTGTATTTTCTCTTTTTCCATCTGTTCCACCAAAGCCTTCTGTTTTGCTTTTAATAAGTTAAGTTGCTAAAAGAAAATGTTAATAGGAATAAATGAAAATTTAAGCAATAAGATGTTAAAAGGATCAGTACGTTCACATGATAGCAATCTTCAGTTCAAACTGTAACTTGAGCTTTTAAAATACTTTTAGATCACACCTTAGGTGCTTGCACTCAAGTGTACTGGATTTACATAGAAAGTGCATTATATTTATTGTACAAGAGAGTACAACAGTACACTCCAACATTTGTTTTTCTAGCAGATCCCTTGCCCCATGGTTTTAGATGAATGTCAAAGAAGTTAGGCAGCCTTTAGCTACAGAATCAGACCTATGCAAAAGCAAGGCTGAATGAGTCCCAGTGCCAAAGCTGTTGTTTCAAGAAAGGAGATATCCTCTAAAGGAGACATCCTTCTGTGCCAATAGCCACTGCTGAGCAGGAAGTCACCTGTTTATGATGCACCAGCTGCTTCCTGATCTTTCGGGAATACAGCCTATCGAGGCTGCTGCTGCCTTTAGTAGATCTGCTCAGACTCTGAGTGTGAAGACTGTTATTTATAAAACTCCACTGGTTTCCTAATGGAAATAAAATTTTAAAAAATTAAACCTCATTTAACTCTAGAGAAAAGCCTTTATGTTTCAATGATTAGCATCTCCATATACAAAGTACTAAGGAAACAAGCTAAATCTAACTCTTGGCATTATTCAACTATCCCCACTCCTAGTAGTATTTCTGTGTGATTTTAAAATGCAGTGGAACTATCTTTTTTTCATTATTCAGCTTCATAATATAAAAGCTTTAATGTTTAAAAAAGATATTAAAAGAAAACCACAGCTAATCAAAATAATAACAATGATGATTATAATGATGATGATAAAAATAATTAAAACAACATAAGGTAATTATTATTATTATTATTACTATTACTACTACTATAATTAAATAAATGAAAACCAGACAAAAACCACATTTAAAAATAGTGGATACAAATACCAAAACATTTATGAATGACAGCCCTTTCTCACAATACAAAATGTCTCAACATGGTGCACTCTCAATTGTAAAGCCCCAGACACAGGGTAATATACAAACATTTTAAAAACTAAACATCAATCCTGCATTTTTCATTCAAAAAAACGAGATCATACTTATAAGGAGATGGGGATGTAAATAAGAAGAAGAGAATGAAAATAAAAAGATCACAACTTGAATTTTTAAAAACTCTTCTTTCAAGTGACTAGAAAATGCATTTTTGGTATTTGAACAGCTCCCAGAGCAATACCCATAGAATCAAGTTTTGATAATAAATGCAATGTACCTGTCAAAAATCGTTCCCTCTCTTTTCCATTCAGAGGTTTCTTGGCTGTGGCTGCTTCATCTTCAACAGTAGCTACATAATCCAGTAGTCTAGACACCAGCATTACAACCCAACTGATCATGGGAATATCTAAAACGCCTTCAAAATAAACACATTTCAGCCCCTTAATAAAATTCTGAAGACATAACAAACATCACACATTTCACTAGGCCACAAGAGTCCAGTCCCCTCTTTTGGTTTTTTAAAAGGAGAGTTAAAGAGTCTGAGCACTCATAACCAAGGGAAGAAATCAGTATAAAACTTAGGTGCAAACAAAAATGTCACAGTTCTCTTACTTTGACGAAGTCGGAAGTCAAAAGCTTCACCTCAACTGTTCAAGCTAAAATTTAAGCAACATTTTTCTTAAAAAGGGTCATAAATCTTATGTCTAAATTTCCTAAATACCAAATGCATAATGACAGCTGCTTGTATTATAGACATGAAGTAGATATCTCCAATTCTACAGTGTGAATTCCTCCATCAAGCAGGGTTCCAATGAGATAGTTTTAACTGTGCATACAGATACCTCCATCTTTACTTCTACATTAGTGTATTTTCATGTAGCTATCTGAGTAAGTTGCAGGAAAGCCAAGAGTGACTTCAGACTAGGTGAACCAAGCTGGTGGCACTAACAA
Organism: Sitta carolinensis; assembly: GCA_032173965.1. Taxonomy (NCBI): domain Eukaryota; kingdom Metazoa; phylum Chordata; class Aves; order Passeriformes; family Sittidae; genus Sitta; species Sitta carolinensis. The sequence goes on along the minus strand of JAVUNC010000025.1, from coordinate 12,244,421 downwards.
CTGGCTAATCCTATTTCAGTCTCACACTTGAAATTTTACATATTTTTGTACAAGCAGAAAGGAAGAAAAGGTATCTTGTGTACCATAGGAGAAAAATTTTTGTGCTCATGGAAATCTAAATGAACAGTTTCAAAGTGAACTCATGACTGCTCAACAAAGCCAGAAACCTACAAATAATGATCACCAAATTACAGTCATTATGCAAATGGCTAATTCTACAGAGTCAATACAGCAAAGACATCAGCACTAGAGGTTACATCCACATTTTCATATCAGTGCACTGTGTTGAGCCACATATAACTACACTGTGCTTTTCATGCACTGACCTAAAAAAAGCTGCAATTAATTCAAACTATTATAAAATGCAGATCAAACAATAAAACTAAGGCACAGAAACAATCCATCTAAAGTCACATGTAGCTGCCAGCATCCAAGCAGTAGGATGCAGCCTGACTTGTTAACTACAGTTTCCTGAGCACACTCTGACACAGCAGCCCATCCCATGCAGGCAGAGGAAGGACCCCAAGAGGTCCACAACAGGACCTGGACTGGAACCACAGACTAAACTGCAAGAATAGAAATGAGGGGCATTGGTGACCAATACACACCTTTTTAGTTGGCAGAATAAAAAGAAAGGATCCTGCTGCAGAGCGAAGTACATACCTTTTCATACTTCTGTTAAAACAGGACCATTTCTTTTCCTTTTATCTCTCTCAAAAAAATAAAAAAAATCAAAATTCTCAGCTTCTCTCCCTCCCTCCCTCCAAATGTCTTTTGCTCATTCATCTTCTGGCCTCAAAGTTTACAACTTCTCTCCACCCATAACACTCACCTCTTGCTCTGATTTTCCTTTGCTTTTTCACTTTTTCCCCAGTAAGTTTTCACCCCTTTGACCCTGATTTATGTGTGATAGTTCTCAAATAGGAATTTCTTCTGTCATACCTGATGCTTCCACCACACATAGTATTGCCCTAGTACTCACCTGTACTGTCCAGGAGGAAGGAAGCTGGAAGACCAGCAAATAAAGCTCTGAAGTATCAGTTACTTCTGCTTCCTAAAGTCCTCCATGAGGACAACTAGTAAGGCAAGAGTTATGAAAGGAATTGGAAGCTGTGGGGAGAGTGCAAACAGAGGTAGAGGAGATGTAAGCTTGGGTTTGCCTCAAACTAGTTAGAGACTATAGCAGGATATGGCCCCGATCGAGAAAGCACATGGGAGATCAGTGGGAAGCAATAGGACAGCTTCTGACACCAGCTGTAGGTGTTAACATCAGGACAAGGGAAAACTAAGGACAGAGGCTCAGCTGGCACTTCACAGCCCTCACAGGGCTAAGAATTTTAAACAACTTAGCTTCTATGATGCTTTGCTATCTGTCCATAATAAATGAAGTAGCCTAGAGTGTGGTGTTTTCAAAAGTAAGAATTGGTGTCCACCTTGGGGTAGTTAAGAAAACACTCAAAGAAAATCAAGTTCACAGAATATAATTTCAGTAAATTTTTAGGAACAAAAAAATGTAAATTCCTCGTAATTACAAAAAGCCCCTCAAGAACAAACTCCAGGCAGGTTGCAGAAACCATGCAGATAGATGTAACAAACTTGTCTTCCTATCTGTTTCACCTCAAAAACTTTAAACTTAGAAGGGATCTCATGGGCAAAACGGTGCCTTTCTTTCCAAAACATTAAATTCCAAAGTCATTCACTAGAGCTGTCTATGCACTGAATGTTCCCCCCATTGTAACAAAGCTTCCTAGCTGAATTATAAACAATCAAATAGATTTTGCTCAGGGTTTAATGTGGTGGGGGAAGGAATCTCTTTTAGCACCTAAAGAACAAGAAGATCCATCACATTTTACAAGAAAACTGTGTTTCAGAGATACAGTAAACAAGCAATTTCTTCTTTTAATACACCAAAAATTGTGAGTTACTCTCGCAATTTTCTAGTTTATAATGAATATGAAAACAATCTCCCAAATTAGAAGGCTACCTTCAGTTCTTCTGTGCACAGGTAAATGAGGTTGCAGTGGTGACAGCAGGTTATCCAGGAGATTAAGCAAACTTTCTAAAACACCACTGTTGCTAAGCGATCTTTGGCCAATGCAAGAAAGCAACATGAAGACCCTAAAAATAAAATTTAAGTATTTAAGATTTTATTTCCTTTTCAGAATCAGTAATATCTTGCAACACCCCTTATATAACAATATTGTCCTAGGCTTTCATCTTATACACAGACAGGTTGCTACAGAAAGCAATACTGTGACCCAGCAAGTAGGCTGGATTTCACATTCTATTGTTGTTAAAGTTATTGCAGCATTTTAGGGTGAACAACTCTTTCACCCTCAAGAGGTCAGCAGAGTCTTCCACATCTGAAACAAGATCTCATCCATTTTCTTTCTTACTACATAGTACTGATAGCAAGGAAAGAGAATTAAATCAATGAACTCTGATATCCTTTAATTAATGAATTTTAAAAAGATATGAAAATATAGATGTTGCTGTTCAAAAAAAGACACTAAGCAGCAAATATGTTTGATTAAAATGAAATGCTAGCATTTAGAGTATTAAAGACTTCAATCCATAATCTGAAGTAATCAATTCATCTAACATTCAGTGCTCAACTCTACACGCTCTTGCTCTTATCTCAGTGCAGTCTTTTGCAGTGAATGCTGACAGTGCACCTTCCAGCCTCAATCCCACTTTCAAACACTGGAAAAGAGCAGCTCTATGATGAGGGTACATTTAAGCCTGATAAAGGAGAAGGCCATTTTTTACACTGGGAAGCAATCCTGCTAGGTATGTGAAGATCTCAAAGTAAGAAAAAATAGCAAATTTTTGTGTGTAAGAACCAAATAAGTGTAATAAATAATTGCAATTGGACATTTATCATCTGCAGTACTTTTCTGGGTCTATTTTTTAAATCAATCAAAATCATGGATAAGTACCCTTCAGTCCCATTTTGTTAACTGAAGTTATGAACAATGGAATTAATTCACTGATCCACAGGTAATGTATCAATATAGATCTATCCCTTACCTGTCTTGTGGAAATATGAGAAGTTGTTCTGAATTGTACAATTCCTGCAGTACATTTGAGAGAAACTGACCCCACCACCTTTCCCCTCCACAGAGCTGAACAAGCAGAAGGCCAGTATGCAATCTTATCTTGGGGGTTCCACTGATGCACAGGTGTTTAAAGAGCTCTTCACAAGCCTGAGCATGGAATGTACTCTGCAGAACCACAGGAACTGAGTGTCCTTTTGAGAAAAGAGAACACCTCTGTTTAAAGAGACAATGACTTGAAAACACAGGAACAAGTTTGCAGTAAGTTTTTAAAACTACTACAATTACACTAATTGGCACAGGAGTAAAGGAGGTGGAAACTTATGGAGAGACAGTGATTTGTAGGTAACTCAAAGACCAGGCCACTTGGTCAAAACCAAATCAATACTATGTCAGTGCAAATACCCCCCCCCAGAACCTACACAAAGCAAAAACCAAATCACCATCATGCTTTAGAACAAACTGCCACAGAAAATCACACGACAACCTATCGATGGAACAATGTTCCATGGAGTTTTATGTTTTTTAAATACCACCAACTCCTACTCAGATTTTTCAATTTCAATTCTCCAAGACTCGTTTCAATGGCAAGCTTAGGAAATAAAATTTTTTACTGCATATCAAAAAAACATGAACTCACTAGAAATACTGGTTTTATGAGTTCACTACCACCACCACCACTCTCCAGGCAATTTCTGCCTCCTCAGCCTGCTTCGAGCTGCCTCATCCATCCCCAGCACTGCACAGGCCTCAGTGCTCCCAGATCCTTTCACAAGGTGATTCTGCCTGGGAAAACCACATGAGCATTCTGCCTGGGCAGTTTTTTGTTACTTCAGCAAACTGGATCATCCCACAGAAGGATCAGATGACTATCTGAACAAAGGAATATGCAGCCAGGACTACACAAAAGAAGGGAAGGACCTTGACACCTTCTTCCATCCTTTTCAGGAAGTGGTTAGGCCAGCTTGGTGCCACTGGTAAAACCTTATAATGTACACTATCAGCTGCTAAAATCACAGCAGATGTGGCTTGGAGGTAAAAGGTGTCATGCTCCATGGCAGGATGTTGACACTAGACGATCTTTAAGATCTCTTAAAGTCAAACACCATTCTACATTTCTATTATTCTACATCTAAACATAGTTTAAAGGCCTTACAGCAGAAAAGTGCAGGTCAAGAAATAAAAACACTTGGAAATTGTTTCTACTGACATAACAAAAAAAATCAAAACCTCAAAAAATACTGACCATTGGATGAATGTAGCAAACTGAGCAAAGTATCCAGTAAGTATCTAATGATGGTGCGTAGCTGCTCTGTGGATGACATCTGAATCAACTCCTTTGGATCAGATTGTTCCTTCAGTGTCTTCCTGCTTGCACCTAAAGCTACTTTGAGTCTCTGAACAGCATGGTGAGCCAAGTTGAGTTGAAGCTGCAGCTGAATGCAGTCCTGGTAAGCAGAAAATACTCTGCTGTCTTCTTCTACTGCCTTGTCTGGCTTTCTCAAAAAATACTGAGCATTGTTAGCACTATTGAGTGGGGCAGGTCAATACTCTGCAGAAGGATTTCTAACCGATGACAGGCCAAATTGTACCTAAAGGGAAATATTCAAAAAACACAATTCGATACACATTAGCAAACAGCAACATTTGACATTCACCCTGCCAGAAGACAATTCTGGTCCATTGTGAATGCAATGTTAAAACAGATACAGAAAAAAAAAAATAAAAATACAGTGTAGTCTTTGTTACTGCTATAAAGATATTCACAACAACTCTACAACAGCAGAGTATTTTTTGGTCTGAAGAATATAACGGGAATCAAAAAACCCTGTAACATTATGATATCCCAGTGTTTTACATTAAAATAATTAGCAAATACACTTTTTTTTTCTGCTAACCTGCACTGTATGTCTTCTTGCAATGCAACCATCATTGCCAAATGTTGATCGATTTCTGGTTGATTTGCTGCTTCACCTTCTCCTCTGAGGGATCATGCATTAGTTTCAGCTCATTTTCAAAGGGTAGGATATAGGTATGGCCATAATAAAATCCTAATGGGATTTTTGCTCTGGCATTTGTGCTACCATATCGACCAATAACAGTGATCTGAAAGAAAATGCAATTATATTTTAACACAACTGCATCAAAACAAGAAAAAATCAACACCAAGTCAAAAATACATAAAAAATTTATAGACAACAGAAGTTTGGTCTGAAGAGAGTTGAAGTGAAAGCTCATGTACTAACAAACATCAAGAACTTGAAACATCCTTTTACCTTCATAAACCTGCAAACTGGGGGTGGCAGCAAGTCATGTAAAATAAGTGAGTGGGTGCTAATAGTCAGTAGCCACTACCAGTCGCCTTCCATCCACTTCTTCTCCTAAAGTCCAGATGTCAATGGACAAAGAAGCCAAATCCCCACAGGTGGGAATCAAGACATCTGTCAGTAATATAGGTCTTCCAAAATCCAGGGTCACAAATCTTCTTGCTCCTAGGTGAAAAAAACACAGGATTGCCTGAAAGACCAGTGTGTGCTAACCAGCAAGACATGTTACTTCTCAAACAATAGAGTCATTGTTCATGTATTGTTTAAAAGATACATAAAGGTTTATGCATTGTTTAAAAGGTATATTTGCATACTTGAGGTTAAAAATAGCTGCACAATCCCAGAAACTCTCACTACAGCTTGAACACTTTGAGAAGAAAATTCTGGCATCAACTTAAATGAAGCTGTTTTGCTTTTTATGCATTAATTTTGAACAGGCACTCTGTTAAGAGACCCAAATTATTCCCCAAGCCTCCAGGATTTTTCAACTATCACCAATTGGCAGGTCTTAAACTCACAGATATGACAGAATGCAAACTGAGAAATATCCTTACTCTGGAAAACTAAGAGAGACTGTAGCTAAGCAACTTATTTAAAGCCCCAGAAAATATTCCACTTCTTACTAGAACATGTGTCAAAACTATTATTAGGAATTGTGGCTTTACCTGAGTGCATTCGCTCTATAATAATTGACTGATGAGGAGGAGGTTGAAGAAAATGTGAAGCATGAGATATTGCAAGAGCAAGGCCAGATCCAAGTGGATTCTAAGGAGTAGAAAAACATCAGTAAAATTAAGTGATTAAAATATATGCATTTATTGTGAGCTGTTAAAGACGTAGCATCTTGACAACACCTCACTACACCTAGATTTGAGCATGAACCATCAAAATATATTAACTACTAAGTTCAAGGGATTAGTAACTCCTTACACTGTTAAGCTAGCTCCAATAAAGAGAATCCATATGAGGAACTGTACCAATACTATCTTGCTTTCATAAGTACTTTCCAAGCAGTATAAATTTAGTGATATAATTTTCACACTTCAGCCAAATAAACATATATTAACTATCACTTGGGAACAAATGAAGACCCTGGTAATGGTTACAGCATCTTGTTTCTCAAAGAAAAATAAAAGAAAATAATTACCGTTCTAGGCTTGCTTGTATTTTTGTTATGTGCTGCAAGGTTAACTGTTGGGGGGTCAATGACTGAACCAGGAAAAAGCTGAGCAAGCTCTGCATTAATAACAGCAGAAACTGCTTCATTAGGTGGAGTCAAAGGTGGAGTCATGAAGAGAGGAGTTGTTTTTGGTGTGGGTGGAATGACATCTGAAGGATGAATGAAGAACCCTGGAGCTGCTACTGTATTCGAAGGCACAGAGTTGTGGACAGGACCCACTGCTGATGCTGCTGCTGCCGCTGCTGCTGTTGTCTGATGCAGTTTTGCTTCCAGCTTAGCTTTCTGTGGAGAAGATGAAAACAACAGATATAGCAGATAATGGTACTTGTGAACATGGGAGTAGTACTGAGCCACAAATTCAACTTTGATTAGACAACTGGATTTAATAAACCTAAGCTACCTTCAATAGAGCCAAGTTGGAGGACCAACTATAAGCTGACAATGAAACTATTAAACTACCTATTTAATTGGACTCACAAGCTGAGGAACATCAGTAATTAGATGGAATAATCAAAAAAAATAATAAAAACCCTACCACTGAACAGCAAAGTAGAGTCAACATAGCCAAGCAGTGGCCAACTAACAATGGCTTTATGACTGGCACTTCCCTGTGTCAGCAACTGTGCTTTTCATTTTGGTACACTTTTTCAATTTCAGACTGATATAGTTACTTATGAAGACCTAGCTTTTATTACAAACTCCCAAACCATCCTTAAAATACACAAAAACTAAGGCTGAAAAACCAAAGCAGCATGGGAGACACTCCCAGCACTTTGCTTAAGAGCAAACCAGAGTGCTGAGCAGCTCCCTCCTCAAATACACTATAGAGAAAAAAAAAGGCAACTAGCTCTGCAACTACTTTCTCAGCTTTCGAAGTTTAGATACAGCACTAAAAAGAGCCAAATAGCCTCCAACCTGTTGCTGAAGCTTCAAAAGCTGCTGCTGTTTCTCTTGCAGCACCTGGAGCTGTTGCTCGGCTGAGGCCATTGCATGAGAGAGAGACTGCAAAGCTACCTGGGCTGCTGAACTCAGTGCTGTCGAGGCTTCCCCAACTGTTCCAGAAGAGAGGCCACCAACTGCTGGGGTAACCCCAAAGGTACTCACTGGCATGAAACAAACAAACAAAAAAAACCATGTATGTAGAAGTTATAAAACACACCTTTAATTCCTTACTAACTGTTCAGAGTGATGTAAAAACAAGAGAAATATCTTTTTATTCAGTTCTTGCTACAAGGTAGCATCATCTTGAGTTATGAAGTATATGGCTTAATTATAGACTATGCACATTGGTCATAAACAATGTGGATAGTCTATAACATTTGGATTACAGAAAAGCCACTTATTGCTCTGGAATTCTTCCACCACAAAAGGTGTAAGGTAAAGATGCAAGTTTGTACATTATACTCTCCAAAAGAAACAAATGAATTCAAATTAATATTTTTTAAATCCACTTTGTTTGCTAAGATCCAAGAAGTTTAATTTCACATATAGAAATTATTTAAGAATAAACAAACCACAGACATAACATTTCAACACTTGCAAAACTACCAGCAATCAGTTTGTCAAACAGTGTCATTATGTTCAATTAAAAATGTGAAACTATGCTAAGTAGAAAAAATGAAAAAGTGTATATACCAGTAAACGTACTTGCATCGTCCCTTTCTATTCTAGTTCCATCACTTGTTGAAACACAGGTAAAGTGCAGAGGTTCAACTTCCAGAAGTCCAGTAAGGGAAGTAAAACTACCTTCAGCAGCTGCACAGCTACTTATTTTCCCATTTCCTGAAAGAGAAACATGTATCTACACAGTCAGCCAATGTTTTCTTGATAGTGACATTTCAAGTCACGAAGTGTCAAAAGGGATAACTAAATATAAAGCACATATTTTATTAGTTCCTGTTGTAGAAGAAACATCTTAACACTATCACTTTTCCTTAATATAAATGGAAGCATATTTTTAAAATTATAATGCTGTCAAATCTGAAGAGAGTATATTAATAAGTCAAACTGTCAACTGTGACAGAAGCATAGTATAACCTTCTTAATACCAGAAAGAAATTATATATGGATGCTCTATTCTTTCTATACTGCAAGTAAATCAGCTTGCAAAAATATATTGATGTTACTGGAAAGGAAGAGGAAGAAACCGTCAGACCAACAAAGATCATACACGCATTTAGTACGAACCCCAGACTATTAACCAATATCCAAACAATTTCACAGAGTTGTATGGAAGAAGGGATAGGAAGGAGAAAGACAGCAGCATACAAGAGAAGGAAAGGAGTCATTATGACTGATGAATACACTTGCTATGAAAAGAATTTCCTAAACGACATAAAAATTATCTGGTTCTTTACGACATTGCAGGGCCTAAAGATTTGCTTATGAATTAACCTGAGAAGATAGACACAAATACATTTTTTAGGTATTTTAACTCCTTTAAAACAGAAAAAATACCTCATTAAACCTTTATATTTAAGTAGAGGAATGCCATATGGCAGCTTCCCAACTTCAAAAAATCCACCTAGGTTTCTAGCCTAATTGTTGCTAGCCTAAATGGATAATAACACACCTCAAGGAAGCTACTTGAAAGAGGTGACAGATGATTCCTACATGATTGACCCAGGGAATGAGAGCAGCCTTTCTGCCTAATCTCTACTCTGAGACATTCTACAGGACAAGAAAATAATAGATTCCAGAAAGAGGCTTTTTCTTGTTGTCCTAAGGCCACAGGAAATGTAAAAGATTCCATGAGCAAGATAATACCTTGGACTTCAGTTTGGCTGAAAAGTATAAAATCATAACTTCATGGAAAGAAAACGCTGTAATAGAGATTTACCAATTCTACCACAATCAATCACTGCTAAACATACATACCTGATAGAACATCAGACAAATCAATTTCATCTGACTGCACTCCAATACTGCTGTTGTATACATTTTTACAAGAAGAGCCACATATTTCCAAGTCAAACAGAACTGGATCAAAAGGGGAACTGTATAATCCATATCTGCAAATAAGACAAACAGTACCATTCACACAATAAGAACTCATATAAAATTATTTACAGCAAAATGTCAGGTATTTTACCATCAGGAGTTATTATATTCCAAACATTCTGTTCATTCATTTGACGTATCTTAGAATTTATTACTTGCTTAGACTTCATTAAAATAATTTATTCGATGGCATTTTCAAGCAGCTTCTAATGCTAAGTAATTAACTCTTCATTACTAAAGAGTTTTGAAGTTGTAATACTGTCCTGGAAACATGACATACAATTACATGGAAAATAGAACTTCAAGCCTCAGACAATGAATTAAGTAAGCAGGTGCTAAAATGTCAAAATTCTGCAAGAGTGTTGTACAGTAGAACCAGAACTGGAACATACTGCAGAGGGTTTAATTTATTCTGTCCAACCCAGATTTATTTCAATAAGCATAGTGCCTTTTACCCATTCTTCAGCAGGAATGATTAGGTTCACAGTTTTAAGCCTCATTAGTAATCCATTTCACAAAAGGAAATAGAAGGCACATCAACAAAAAAACAAAGACTAAATCAAGAATGTCATGTAAAAACTCATCAGTCACCTTATTCATCTGTGCAGTAATGAACATAAATAAACTATGCCAAATACCTCTTCTGCTTCATTCATCAGAGCCCTCAACTGGAATAATGTGTAAAATTTTGTGCATCACAATACAAGGAAGACAAGGACAAAAGAAGCTGAAGGAAATGCTTTAAGAATGACTACAGATCTGGGGAATACAATGAAGATACAAATACACTCCAGACATCCAGAATGTGTTTAGAATGAAAGAATCTGCTCTCCAGTGCCAATGTGGAAAGGACACAATCACTAAAAGGCTTTAATTGCAGCAGGAGAGTTTTCAGATTAGATGAGAGCAGGAGACAGTTCAAATGCTAATGATAACTATAATTAAACCACATAACACCTTACAATATTTAGAATAATTTAATTCCATGACTACATGAATCTGGTACTTTCAAGGACAGGCTAGAGAAATGTTTTCAGATTTGCTAGAGACAAAACCAGCCTTTTTTTTTTAAGACAGCCAAAAATCATATCTAAAATCACTTTTTTGTTGTTTTATGAACTGCAAATCATGTAAGACACCCCACTGGACTTATCCTTTCAAGTTTTACTTGATTTATTGCAGCACATGATAGTAAAATGAGTATTACTCTCCCCTGAATGTGCAGACCTGTTAATTAGACATCTGCTTTTAGCTGATTAGCAGATGTTAGGCCATTGCACCTGGGACCAATGACAGAGGAAAAACACAGTAGTGTAAATTCTGCTACACAAATGTACACAATTCAGGGAAAGGAAAGGGAAAAAGGGAAAAGCTATGGCTGCCTACTAATTTCTCTTTAAAAAAATCCCCCAAACACAAAAACCAAAACCCAAAAATGACAGTATCATCTTGATTTGTAGGCAAATGAAAGAAAGGCCCACAAATTTTGCTTTAATTAGTAAACTAAATCAAGAAATAGTCAGTCCTTGCTAGAGAGCTATTGTAATTAAATAAGGGATTTGCTGCTACTCTTAAACTACCTATGGGGTTATGGAGTTAAGAGAGAAAGCAAATTAAGCTTCAAGAAGAAAATCAGCAAAACACCATCCAGAAACATTCAGAAAATCTAAGCTTGAAGGACACCAAGAATGGGCTCACTTCAGAAATCTTCCCTTGCCATGCAGAGAGCTGTGCTCACCAGAAGGTGATCTGAAATGTCACATTACCAAATTCAAAAGTGGGCAACTGGGAAGGAGGAAAACCTTCTATTTTAGATACACTGTTTAAAGAAAATACTTGGAAGAAATTTATAGGAATAGCAACCATATTTTATAGGAATAGCAATTTATACACGATTCCCACAGGAACGTGCCATTCTCGTGTCAAGTGTAATTTTCACATTTTTCTCCTCCATTTGGTTCAATTCACTTTAGTTTTCAAAATTCTCAATTTTTCCAGATACCATTTCTATTGCTGGGATAAGTCTTCTAATGAACTGTAAGGACTACAGATGGTGAAATAACAACTAAGTAGAGGAATGCAGCAGACAGCAAGATAAGGTAAGTACCAAGGGTAACACCCGAGACTAAGTTTTTATGAAGTATTTTGGAATTACAGTTCTTTAAAAACAAAACCAAAAATCAACAGATATCCTCCCTCCTCTACACCTTCCCTTACTACATTTTCTATCGCATTTTCAATTTTATCTGAAAATTCTGAACTAACTTCCACCAAACCCTTCCTACCTTGATCTTGGTTTGACTTTGATGAAAACTCTTGAACCCAAACCACAACTGAAAGAGATGTCAAACAGTAGCATTTTTCCTTCACCATAATGCAGCTTTGGAAACTGCTACACAATTAAACCATCAGAGATTTCCTTCTTGTTTCATGTAAATGCAAAGCTAAATGGCCAATCAGTTCAACACGTACAAGATGCTATGTCACAGTCCTAAATTACATTAATAAGTGATTTAAAAGAATAACTTGCATTCCCAGTAAATTACTCCAGGTCTCTACACTTCAAATGTGGCCTTTGGAAGAAATACATCAAATGTATGGTCAACCTACTGAAAGACTACAGTCCTGTGAAGCACTGAAACCATTCTGTATACATAATTCTCTCCAAGAGTTGAAATAGGACATGCTGTGTTAGTCCTTACACTAAAAATCATAAATAGGGGATTGCACAGACTTCAAACACTACATGAACACTTCTTCCCACCTCGTTTGAAGCAAGGCTTCCATGGGTGTGAGGCGATCCTGCAGCTGCCGGGACACGGCAGTGAGCAGTGATGCACAGGCTGTACTGCATCCTGCCAAATCCTCATCCTTCACATAGTTCAGCAATACAAAATACCAATACACAGATCCTGCATTAAAAAAAAAATGTTTCAGGTGAAACATGATATAAATTTTTCAGAGAAAGCATATTTTGAAGGATAATCAACAGAAGCAATAATTATTTAGTGGTTACTGAATACACACTAGGAGACATTCTACCCTTTCCCCTTTCTTGAGAGACTGCAATCAAGAATCATTCTGTAATCAAAAGTTTCTACAAGTACTTCCAATTCTCTTATCAACTAACATATAATTGAAGAAAAAAGGGTTCCCAAGAGACAGCTTTGCACACTTCTTTCATTGCTCCTGCTCACAACTACCAAAATGCTCTTGATATATATTGAAGTGCTTGGCTTCCAATTGGCTTCCAATCCCATCAGAGCCAAGCCATGCTCCAGAGCCAGCTCTTTCCCTCCTTTCATTCTCTGCTTCTGGTTGCTGTCTCCTTAATCTGTATTTCCTGGAGGCACTGCTTCCATACAAATCAGTTCTGGGAGCACAGCAAGAAAACACAGATCTCAGCTTCTTCCTTCTACTTCCCTCCCTGTGCATTCCATCCCCTCTGTTGCACTGTGCTTAGTGTTTTGACCTGGGTGGTAGTACAACAAGCCTTTTGGAATGCAAACTAATTTTTCTGCAAGACCCACTGGTGATGCCAAGCTAGAAACAATACAACAATGTCCTAGTGTTGGCATTGCCACCCAAAATACTAGGGTGAAGTCATGTTCCCATTCCATCTGGCACTCCAGATGATTCGACAAGGTGCTAGGAGACCATTACACTGCAATACAGATAAGGAAGAAATTTCGGGGTTTTTTAATTTCCTTGTAGTGCAGAAGAATCAGAAGTGGATTGCTAGTTGGACATCATTTTGATAGCCAAGTTTACTGGCTACTCCTAATTTTAAAAAATAACAGACCACCCTGACTGTCACTTATGTCAACAGAATGTGTTGTTGCTAAACACCTTTCAGAATTCTTAGAAAACTTTCTTAAGCTCTTCTAAAAATGTCAGCCTTCACACTCTGGTTTAAGAAAGCTTATTTGCTTAAAATTCCAACAACTGCAAATGTCTACTTCCTGATCAGAGCACTCCAAGGAGCATTTTGTACTAACTGAACAAGTACCTCATTCTAATTTCACAGGAGTCCAACACAAGGTGACAAACGAATGTCCTGTGTATGTTTCTGACCACAAACACTGCATACATACCTCCTGTGGCAGCAGCAGGCAAAAGAGGCATATTGTCCAGCAAAGCTTTTAGCAGAACTGATCCAAACCCTTGCTGAGTCGGGTCACACCTGCCATTGCTACAAAAAAACCACAGACACTTGAACATTTAAGGAATTAAGAATGAAGGATGCAATCTCCAGAAGATGAAGCTGAAAGACTGCTGTTCTTTGCAGTCCTATTCTAAATACACATTTCCTGAACAGAACATATACCAGATCTTTTTGCTTTAATAATTCAATGTCAAACTGTAACAAAGACCATGTTCAGTTCAGAAGGCATGCAAATCCCCCAAATACATGAAAAATAAAAATAAACAAAAATAAATGTATGCAAATAATTAGCACTGACCTGATGCATAGTGCAAGAAATCGTGCACATTTGTGAGCTATGCTCCGCCCAGCTTCAAAGAAGCAAACACGTAAAATATCAGAGACACATTTACGTGTTTTAGAAAGCAAACTGTCATTTCCCTCCTTTGAGCTGTGAAAACAAGTTACATACTTTAGAGAATGATATAAAACTATTAATTTTAACCAACCTGATACTGAGAAAAAGCCATGACAACTTGAACATCACTCCTCCCTTACCTGCCAGGACCGTTTGAATACACTCCGGCCAACCAACAAAGCGTGTCAAGCACGAGACTCTGAGCATGTTCTGTAGTCAGACCATCCTCTGTCTTCTTGCAAAGAGTGGTGAGCAGCTTCTCATGGAACTCCGAAAACTGTAACATGGCACACCGTTGAACTCTAGGCAGGAGGGGAAAGAAAGAAAAACCAGAATTATCCGACGTGGCCGTTCTCCAGCTCTGTATCCTGTCTTAGGAGCAGCAGAAAGAGAATGCTAGCTGAAAACAAAAGCAGGACACAAGCATATGCAATACTTTCTATGCACACATGCCCAATTATCCTCCTTTCTGCTTACAGACCTTCCTACATTACAATACATCTAGGAAGCTTCTATGAATTTTCCCCCCCCATTAACCTGTCTAGCAACTTCTGAACCTAAACGAACTATCAGCATCTACAGAATCTTATCAACTGTTTGCACATACTCCTTTACAGCCTCGTTAACCTCTTAATACCCATCACAGTCAGTGCCACCAGTGCAGGGTGGCAGCTGGTAATACTTTAAATACTGTATTACCTGCATCTAGGTCTGCACCAACAAACCAAACACTTCGACCACTTCTTTTCTAGCTAAATTTGATTCTAAACTTTCTGACAAATAATATAATTTCTGCTATAAGGAACAAGGCAATGTGTAAATAAAAAGGGAGGATGCTTCCTTTTAAAAATTTATCAGTTTTACTAAGAAAACTTATTTGCATTTGCCTTTTGAAGTCAGGTAAAAAAGCCCACTCAATATATAATTTGGTGTTATTCTACCACAACTTTCACAGCATAGTGCCCTCTTACTTGCAATTTACAGGATTTTCCATATAAAATAAACTTATGAAATGACAACGTGAAACAATTACCTTGACCTGAGCCATTTCAAGAACTAAGCTTTTTTGAGAAGTGTTAACTGAAGCTAATATTTCTCCAGAAATAAAAAACACCTACTGACCTTTCCTTTGAAATGGAAGTTTTTTTAAATCTTCGAATTGTTACAGAGACTTCTTGAAGTAAGTCACAGCCCCGCAGATTATCTGATTTTCTTGAGGAAGTAGTGGCTTCAATTTTGCTAGATGGCTTTTCCTTATATTTTTGGGAAAAAATAACATTCATAAATCACATTGGTTCTGATTTATTTTTATACCTTGTTCAGTGAAATGCAAGCAGTTTGCTAAAATCTCTCCGTTTCAACACTGTACCAAAATAAACTATTTTTATTCACTAATTGCTTCAATATAGAACAATACACACACACACACACATCTAGAATAAGACCTATCAAGACTGAAAATACACAAGGAAACCAATTTCAAAAACAAGTGTTCAGAATATGAACGTGGCAGAACAGACCTTTTCAATTAAATCTGCACAAAAGAAACAACTTAGAAATGTTGAACTCTAATTCTTGAAGGTGTCAACACAGTGCCACCTCTTTAGAAAGTAGTTTTAATGCATCTTAATTCTGCTAACAGCTGCTTTGTTTTCAGATGATATGAATCATACCAAGTCTACAACTAACACACCAATCTTCCTTGGCTATTCATTACCTTGCCTGCTGCAACTTTTGCCAATAATGAAGCAAGTGAATGGCCCTTGTTTGTCTGAGGTTTTAGAGGAGGTATTCTAACCACTGGTCTAATGCCACCATTGCAGATTTCCTCTGTTCCTCGGTCATTCACTGCTTTGACATGAATTAAAAATGAACGATACTTGCCACCAGCCATGCCTAAAAGTGGAGGAGAAAAAGGGAGGGGGGAAAATTTGCACAGTTTAAACAGAGTGCAAGTCAGAACAGATCAACCATGTTAATTACAGTAGTTTATCATCCATTTGAAACAGCAACTCACTATGGTGTTACACAGCAAAATGTGTCAATGTAAAAATAAATAACAAACCTATGTCTGACTACAGAAGTATGAGATGCACTTCAGTCACACAAGCTTCATGAAAACCACATAATAAATTGGTTTACCTTTAACAAGCTTTGGACTTGTTAGTGTCAACATTCCAGCATGTCCTGATAGATCAAGTCCAGTAGCTAGCCATACTGGACCACAAAGTATATCTTCCTTGTGTTCCTCCAGAAATGGACACAATCTAAGACCTTAATAAACATGAATAATATGAATTTCAGTTAGCCATAATTAAGTCACAAAATCTGATCATTTGGATGGATTAAAAATGCACCATGTCAAACTGATCACTAAACACATACAACTTTACATAAAAAATCACTTGAAGCTCACTTCTAGACATTTTCCAGTGAAATCAATTAAGGCAAATGACAGTTTTAAACCCATTTTCAGTTGCATTACATGGATTAATATATAAGTTGACTAGCTGATAAAAGCCACAAAATACACAACTGATGAAATAAAGAACCAATCTACAGATACACAATCTTTACTGGGTGGTTACTGAAGTAGGACAACACTGTTTTAAAACAAAACAAAAATTTAAAACAAGGCAAGGACAGCTTTGTTTCTTCTATGGGATATAGAAATTATTGAAATCATCTTCACTCATCTGCTGCTCCTTTCTCAGCAACCTCCTTCCAGCATTTTTATCACCCCTTTGATCCTTCCCTCATCCTTTGTAACCCCTCCCTTCTTGGAGTCATAGAAACATAGAAAGTTTTGGGTTGGAAAGGACCTTGACAGCCATGCTCTAGAAAAGCCTGATTACATGAGAGAAAAGAAGGTGTAAAGTAAGACTGTTGAAAGGACCAAGAAAAAGAAGCATTGCTCTGGAACTGAGTCACTCCAACTGTCAAATTTTAGTCTGCAGTTCTCCTCACTCAGACCCACTCATTGCCTTTCACAGTCTAAGACATTTTCTGGAAGAGTGCTAGTTAACAAAAAAGTTGGAAAAACAGGCACAGTCCAGTGTGATGGGGCCTAGTTATGAATTCCTTTATGCTCTGCTCCTCATTTTCTTGGTTTACTGAAGCAATCTCTACAAAAGGCAGGTATGCAAAGGAAAATTATACTAAAACTAGCCAAAGAAACGAAGTAAAATACTCCTGAAATAGGCTAGTCATTTAAGTTGGAAAGGTGTCATATCTTGATTTCTAAATTCAAATAAACATTGGTCTGCTTGTAAGCACCAAACCTCTCTAGCAGTTTAGGACATTTCTAGTGTGTTTGTGTTAAAACTTTCAACTCATACAGCAAACAGACCAGAAAAAAAATAACTTTGAAGACAGCTGAGAAATTAGTCTATTTTAATCTCTGAGAAAGTTTTGCTGAGAATTCAAATTCATCATGAAAAGAAGAAAAAAGCAAGGTCCTATTTTAATTCAAGTATAACAAGATCAATAAAACTTACATTGTGGTTCCTCTACATCCATATATTGCATCTCTTCACCAAATTCCACTAGTCCTGGTTTTCCATTTCTCTCCACTTCAATATTATGAGCTGGAGATAAAGGAAATGTGATCTGTCTATCTACTGCTGCTTCTGGAAATGATAATATTAGCATGATTTCAAACACTGTTCAAGGCTCAGGAAAAACAGAAGCGGTAGTTTTCATAGCAAAATTATCAACTTTCTGCCCACAGAAATATTCTAATACAAACCCACAAGTACACAAAGACATATTTTTCATATGGATTGAAGTTGCAGTAAATAGTAAAAGAACCAGTATTTCTGAATGACCTGTAAAGAGCCTGTTTTGTTTTAACACTGCCCAAATTCTTCTCCCAAATAATCAACGCAGATTACTCCTACGTGATTAGATTCCAGTACTGAAAGTTTGATAATTTAAAGTTAAAATATCTGGATTGCTCCTGCTGAACATCAAACATTATTTTGGTTATTACTTAAAACACAGCCTTTTTTCCAATTAAATGGATCACATGAATTATAGATGAAGAGGACATGCAAGCAAATTAACAAGAAGCATATACAGTGAATTAACTGCCAGACCAAAACCATTAGTTCCCAACCGGAAGAATTATGCCTCTGGCCTTCCCATTATTACACACTACATATTTAACTGTTTCCAGGGCTCCTGTCATACAGAAAAAATGACTGAATAAACTCTGCCCTGCACATCTTCCCTACGTCTCATTATCTTGAAATTTTATTTCCTATCTCTCCCCATGGAAGAAGAGAAGTTGGGGGAGAGTTAATTGAATTTCAGTCTGCAGTTTTATACATTTCTAAGAGCCATCAAAAAACGTTGAATATTACTTCTCCCTAGGACTGGAACATTTTGGTTAAGATCTATCACAGATATAAATTATCTAGCTTTGTCTTCCCTTATAATGAAATCATTAGTGTCCTATTATTTTATTAAATTGTGCATACAAAAAAAGCAAATGTTACTGAAGTCCTTTCCCAAAACTCAAGAAATTAAAAAAGGGAAGAAAACAACTGCAATGCAGCTACACTTGGACAAGATGTTGCTTAGTTGTGGATCTCCAATCCTACTGAACAAAAAAGAAAAAAGACTGCCAAGGCTGCCTCGCAGGTGGTCTTACATTCCCCAGCCCTTTACAGACTGCTGCACCCTCCACTCAATGCCTTTTCTACCTTGTAACAGAAAAAAGCAAATTCCACTATATTGCATGTAAGGAAGTGAAATGTCATTTTCTGGAAGAGCTCTGTCATGTCTTCTGATCAGTATGCTCTGCTGAAAAGCATTCACAGAGAGCTCTGGCAATTTAGTTCACAGTTAAATCAAATGTCTCCAAGGAATTACCAATCATGGAACTGTTTGCTCAGAAGTGTTTAAGATTGAAGCATTAAGGAAAAGAGTTTAGCTTTTCTTCTATTATTTTGTTCTGTAGGTGAAGATTTTCAGATTAATTCTGACATCCAGATCTGCAAATGGATGGAAATCATGCTGAAAATAAAGCAGGTTCCAATCAGGAGAGAAACATGGACAATCTGTTCTGGTTTTTTCTTTGATAGAACAAATTTCTTCTACATGTTAAAATTAAAGTTCTACAGCAAGGATTAAAAAAACTGAAGAAACTGAAAGAACAGCTGTTGAGTGCTGTCCTGCACTTCTGTTAAATCTAAACCATCTTGAACCCTAAAGGAACAGGCTTTTCTCAAGCAATACTACTATGCTAGAATATTTTGTTCCTGGGTAACAAGAAGTTTACAGGGAGTTAAGCATAGAGTTTTTTGTTGTTAAACACTGGGGATGCTACAGAGTGAAGTTTTATGAACACATATTAATGATCTTTGAAATTGCTATATTCCTTTTTTTAAATTTACAGCTGTTACTCTTGCGTTTAAGTGAGATGGTCTTACTTAGCAATTAAAAAAAATAAGGGGGGAAAAAGTGCTTTTATGATCATGCTTGCTGCTCTCCTCAACACATTTTATATCCAATAAGCAATTTAATAATATCTGACAGCAAGATTTCTAAGAAATAGCCTGTTCCCAGAAGCTTTTGAAAAAGAGATGGCTAGATTAAGATAAGCAATTAATGCCTCAAAAAAAGGAGGTGCAGCATGTAATACCTTCCACTCTGAGCAGACAAGGCAGCAGAACATGAAACAAATGCTCTCACCACAGGAAAATCCCAATGGAGGCACTTCCACATCAAAGAACTGACTTTTCAATTTATGCTACCCCCTCACAGGTTCCCTGAGAGCTAGCAAGATGCAGAGTCCAGTTACCAGACTTCCCAAGGCAAGAGCATTCCTAACTTGGGTCTACTCTGTCAAAGCTGCAAGGAATAAAAGGTGAAATCATACTGCAGCTTTCACATCACTTAGTTAATGAGCCAAATGATGAGAGAATTCCCAAGGAAGACACGGGATTTTTTACCTCCATCAAGAAAGGCCTTGCTATTTTCTCACTGGCAAAAAATCTCCTTCTGTGACTTGGAATAATTTAATATATTTTCTTTTACTATATCGAAACCCTAAAGAGCACCATTTGTTAAATTAGTCAATCCCTAGGATGATTTAAATTGACAACTTATTTTTAATGACTGTAGAATTCATGCAGCACAGAATTATAATTGAGTTCAGTCTTTTTGAGCTATGTACTTTTATTTGTATAAACGTCGAGATTTTCAAAATTGTTTATCCAGTTTGTCTCCCCAATTTACACTCAAGCATGATAAATGAAAAGAGCCCCTGATACTGAGAAACAGAATAAATCAGTAAAAGTGCAATACTTAGACAATTAGAAGTGATTTTTTGAATCTACATCACAGAGAATAATGAGTTTGAGAAAAGAAATAATGTTTTGAAAGATATCTCAGTTTTTTCTTACCATTGACTTTCCCTAAGCCTGGAGCTTTATTTTTCAGTAAAGTCACTTGAATCTGGGGAATGTTTGTGATGTTCGAATTCAAAACAAATTTGAAGTCCACATGTCCAACCATACAGGCTTTTGGTAGAACCAGTTCAAAGACATGCTCGTCCCAGCTGTTGCTGTCAGGGAAAAAGAAGACAATGACCCAGTGTACAGAAAAATTCCAGTCACACAGGCAGCGTCACGCAGTCCATCCTGCATCTACACACACTCTCTTTAACAAGAAGAAAAACTGATTTTGCTTTAGGTGACATTCACATGAATTTCTGAAGTAGAAGTTTTTCCAACTTTCAAGCTTTCAAGACAACCGCATTAATTTTATGAAGATGTTAAAATGCCAATTGATCTGACAGGGAGAAGCAATGTTCACATAAAAGCAGAAGTGGAAAGATTCCCTGTTACTTTTATCGCAGTACAGTTTTCAGATTACTATAAACACCAGTTACTTGTTTCCAATAAAAAAAGTACAAGAATAAAAAACCAAATACAACACTATTAGAAGCTCTATCAATTAGTGAAGTGCATGAAAATATGATCAGAGGTACCTACGTTGTAATCTCTGTTAATTTTCCCTTATCCATTCTTTAACACTTACCAATGTCTCTTTCCAGTGGTCCAAAATCAACATACAAGAGACTCAAAATACCATTTTCAAATTATTTTGATAATTTGATAAAGCGCTCACATTAATCCAGCAGTTAAAAGATCTTCTTATACCTCTGGCAATAAACATCACAGTCTAATTCTATGATTAGTTAAAAGACTCCCCTTTAAAGTTTTCTTTTAACATCTCAATAGGTTGCTTTAAGTATATCCCTTATTCATGTGCAGTTTCGAAGTAGCAAACAAATTAATTTCCTTAGTATTTTCTCTTATCTCAGCATATCTATCCTAAATATCACTTTTCTCTGATAATCTAATGTCTTAGGAATTCTACCTTCGAAACCCTTCTAAATCTGTAGCACCCTTCTAAAGAACATACAATCCATAATGTGTTCTAAGCACCAATATACCATCATTCTCAACTACAAGATATCTTCCAACACACTTATTCATTCCTTTTCTAGAACATATCACTGTCTGACCTTCCACTGCAACTGAACTCTGAACTGCAGAGCCGTTTCCAGAGGTTAAACACTGCAAAGAACACCAGTATCTTGCTCTTTCATTTATTTTCAAATATGTCTCTGTAAGATGAATATATCCTACATAAATTTGAGATAAAGACAGGAAGCTCAGATGTCACTGTTTTATCCATGCATACTAGGAATTCATGTACCTCTCTTTTAAAAGAATTAACTTATTTTAACATTTCAGCTGCATTACACCTGAGAGGGCAATACTGATATTTAGATAATTCACAAGGTAAACCAGACCCTGCTTTTCTGTTTTCTTTGTTGCACAGTCTTTTTAAAATAACAAAGTAGGATTGTAATATAATGCCATTATCTAAAATACAGTTACAGGATTATCTCTTTCTATCTATTTGAGAAACAAAAGAATTACCATATCAAATTGCATTACTCATCCATCTAACACTGTAATCCCACATCGTGATAGGTATCAGTATGAGGCACTCAAAAAGGAAATAAAAGGAAACTCATATTAGCGACCAAAAAAATAATCCAGAAATCAAAAAGTTTCTTCCCAGTTAACTTTTAATTAAGAGCTAACATGGCTTTCAATCTTCAGATTCTACCCTAAGAACAAAGGGAGTGTAATTTAATAATTTTCATCATGAGTCATATAGCAGCTGTCAGAGATTTCCAGTACTAAACCAAAACTTCTAACTTTTCCTCTTTACAACCCTGTTTTATTTAGCAGCAGGCATAATTCTTTTCCTCTATTGAAACAATATTCATAAGCTAATTTTCCACTTATGTCCTTCCAATTAACAGCTATTATCTTCACTGCTTGTTTCCTTGTAACTTCATATTGATAGCTTTTTACATTTCAACTGTTGCTGAACACATTTGAACAATCAGTAGTTTTAACTGGAAGTTATTTTGCAAGGAACCACCTCCCTTCCTCTTGCTACATACAGAATACTTGACGTACACAAAGCAAAACCTCAAGATAAATAAAGGCTTCAAAGCATATAATGCATTGCAAGTTTTCAACCCCAGCTTATGAACATTTTTTTAAAGCAAGTCCTGTTCTGTGTCAGCCCTGGAAATGCCTGCATCTATTATGTGTTTTCCCACCTGGAATGTTTCATTATCACATACTATCTTTCAGTTGTTTACATGACATGCATTTTTGCCCCACACATGACCTCGAGCTTCCCTAGCACCCTTTGACCATTTCATTATTTTCACTCTATGGCTATTTCAGGTCTACATAATAATCCAAACGCTACACATCAGTGGAACAGATGTGAAGCAGCCTCACCCAAAAGATTCTGTAGTGTCTTATGCACGTCCCTTAATAAAACAAAAAGACTTTTCTCAACATTTTGTTTCTCCAAGCATTTTTCATAAAAAACTAGGCAAAGCTACTTCAGGTAGGTTTTAAGCAATCCTTCAAGGAGACTGCAACACTGCTGTAGTTGTATTTAGGAGCTCAGAGGAATTCCAAGTTCTCATGTCACATGTGAAAAACTAAGTCCTGCTACATATACCATGTCGGTGCAGTTAATGTCAATGAAAACACTGCTTAAACTTTAGCACTCCTAGAGCTCTTGAATGGCTTAAATATCTCATATATAAAGATTTAACTTGAATAGACATAAACCCAGATTCTACCTTCATATTTAAAGTAATTCACAATATGATTTCATTCAGGACAGCTAGTCACACTGGCACCCACAGTTTGCATTTTCTGATTAAGTAATGTATTCAAAATGTGTGTATACATAAGAAGGGTGAATCAGATTTTTACAGAAACTGTCAAGAATATCTCTAATTCTGGCAAATGTACTTGTCTAATTCTGTAATATAATGACCACATTTGGCAAATAAAAACCCACCAATTCAAAACCTGACTTTTCAATTTGTTTCAAGGTACGCTAAAATGCCTCTGGCAACCTCGCTAACACCTATAATGCAAACTGCCAAGTGGGATTATCACCTCGGAAAACACATGTTCTTACATTTGTCCACTAGTTAAAAACAATTAAATTGCATGAAATCTGTGGCTGTACAGCCCCACCACTGGTCAAGCAGTGCCTGCAGTCCCTCAAGCCCTGCTGCCCTTCGTACCTGTCCGTCTGCAGCTTCCAGGTGCGGGTGTGCTGAGCTGCATCCCCGTGGTGCTGCTGGTGCAGGTGCTGAGGGTGCCTCCTCTGCTGCTGCTCCTGCTGGACTTCCACCCAGCACGGAGGGACAGTGGCTGAGAACCGTGGTGTCAAGGTCTCAAAACGGGTCAGCTCCACCAGGGATGTCAGTGTCTCAAGGGAGAATGGCTGGTCCACCAAAAGATCAACTCCTGAATAATTACAGCACATACACTCATTATTATGGAGATATTTTTTCCACAACATCCTATAAAAAATAATTCGAAATATATCAGAACTGCTATAGGCAAAGTGAACGACAAGTCATATGAAGGTTTTTTAGTTAAAAAAGAATAATAATAAACTCCCTGCCCCCCCAGAAAGCATCACTCTAAACAAAAAACAACGAAAAACAACTACAAAAACCCCAACTCAAGCAACCAAACATCCCAGCCTTGAAGCCTGTATCCTTTGAAGGCAGTTCACTTGGAATAAATTTTCTAAATACTGAGAGCTCTGAGCATACTGTCTGGGATTCAGCCAGAGGCATCAGGAATAAGTAATTAGCCAGCTATACTTTAAAGATGTAAAGCTGTTTAAACTTTTTTTTAATATCCCTAATGACTCAGATAAAAATTATATTTCATGAAAACAGATATACAGAATTACTGTACATTTTTATCACTGTTTAAAACATTACTTTGGCCCCTGATTATCACTATACACTTGTTTTTTGGGGATTACTAGAACATTGTGGAAGGCTCCCAATTTACTTTAAAAGAGGGGTATGTGAAAAACAAACATGCTTTATGTTAAGCACTTAAAAGACACTGGGCCTTGACAATTATTTTGTCTTCTTGTCTTGTACCAAGGAAACAAGGGTATTAATTGAAGTACTGAAAACTAAAATATCCCAGGAAGTCAAACACCTAAAGGAACTGCAAAGAGATCAAAAATTGGCAATCAGATTTTCTCAGACATACAAAACCCCCAACCAACCAAAAAACACCAAACCAAACCAAAACCAGACAAAAAACCCCAAATCAAAACAAAAAAAAACCCAAACAAAACCCAACCAATCAACCAAAGGACCCCAGCCAACCAAACCTGAGGGAAAATAAGACATGCACAATGTATTCTTCCTAGTATTTGAGTGTTTTCTTTTAAAAATGTGTTTTAAAGGAAAAGCTTTTACTTGTAAAGAATCATGGTTGTCAAAAGGAGAAAGTTTGCTACCTGACTACTACTGTCACCTCTGGGGATGAGGAGATAATAAACCACCACAAATACCACCCTTGCTGTGGAGCTGAACCTAGAGAGTATCCTGAAAAACAATCCAGGCTGACTTCATGGTAAGATGTTTGGACAGGTAATAAATTCACTCTCATTGCAACTAATAATTTCTACTTTTCAATTTCAGAGGCAGGAAAATGCCAAAGAAATTAGGAATGCTGTAGAAATTGAATTTCGATAATACAGCAAAGACCTTCACTTTTTTAACTGCCAAATGTGACCCTCATTAGCTGGATGACTCTGCAATGAGAAGTGAGATCATTGCTCAAATTGTACAACAAGCCTATCTTTGAGCAGACTGGATTTTTCTGCTTCATTCTCCTTCCTCCTCCAACTGAAACAAATCCAAACTCAGAGTATTCAGATACACATACATAACATCAACCCCTAAAACTGAAAAATGAAGGGCTTAACTTTCCACTGCGGTCAAGTATACTTGTCTTCTTTTAAAAATTACAAGACTCTTATTATATTCTAATGAATAGCTATAACAAGACAAAGTTCTAACAGCAAACTTGAAAACAGGTTTTAAACTGGTCAGGAAAACTAATATTCTTTTTTAATTCACTTTGAAAAAAACATTGTTTTAGATTAGTTCACCACTAAAAACCTTCTGCTCCTTAAAAGGAAACAGTAATCTAAGATTGCTATAAGATTAACTTACAAAATTCAGTCCTTAGAGCAACTGCTGTAATGCTGCTTACAAATAAACAAATACAGTCTGCCACGTTCAGAGACTGGAAAAAGTTGAAGTGTTTTGTTTTGTTTTTTAAAAATCAGGAACTGCTGAAGTGTTATGCTTGTACACACCCAGTGACAGACATACAGCAACTACAGAACAATACAGAACTCCAACTTTGGGCAGCAAAGAAATTATAACAGCATACTATTAAATAATTGCAAGCCATGTTCAGATGCAACTTTCAAAAATGACAATAGTATATTGATACATGTACACGTGTGCAATTTACCTGTAATGCCTGGACTAGAAGGGTTGGATAAGGGCTTGGTGCCTTCTGATGACTGTTCTATACTTTTGGAAAGGGATCCATCTACGAGTATGTCAGCTTCATCAATGTCATCACACGTCCCTCCAATCTGAAGGAAATGAAGTTCTCCACCTAAAACCATCACAGACAACAAAAGAAGAAAGTTTGGACAGGCATACAGCTAAATTCAACTCACAAGACAATATTGCACTTGAACTGCTATGCAATTATGACAGAACTTATGAAATCAGTGAAATTGTACAGGAACACTTATTTTGCTTTAATACTACTAATTTTTTTAGGGTGAATGCAAAACAGAACTACGGAAATACTGCAGCTGAAAATGGCATCAAAGGTTAAAAATTATATGGGGGACAGGTTTTAAAAGGCAAACAAAGGAAACCTCAACAGAAAACAAAAATCCTAACCATTATGACAGTTCCCATAATCCAAATTATGCTTATAACAGAAAATATTCCATCATGTCAAGTGAAAACCTGTAATACCTCATCTGTACAGAGCGCATAAACTTCCTTTGAAAATTCAATATCTGAAAATTGAAAATTAAACTAATTTCTCCGAATTCTCCTAAGGAGCTCTCTATATTATTTCATCAAATCTAGAATTAAAACACTGATCATCAAGTGAACAGACAAAAGAGCAAAGTCCAAAACTTTCAGCGGACACAAAGTACTGATGGAAGTTTGAAATCATTCAAGGAGGTTGCCCATTTTTCACCAGTATAGATACCCAGAGTTTACAGAGCAGTCATAGAACCCAAGAGTGCTAAGATGGTCAGGTCCAACCGTGAACCCAGCTGCCAAATACCACTAAACCATGTCTCTAAAGGCCACATCTGCACATCTTCTAAATACCTCCAGGGAGAGTGACTCCACCACAGCCCTGAGCAGCCTCTTCCAGTGTCTGGCAACCCTTTCTGTGGAAACAGTTTTGCTAATAGCAAATCTCCCCAGGAACAGCTTGAGGCTATTTCCTCTCATCCTGTCACTCGCTATTTTGGAGAAGAGGCCAACCCACAGCTCACTACACTCTTCTCTCAGGTAGTTGTCCAGAACAATAGGGTTACTCCTGAGCATCCTTGACTCCAGACTCATCCACCCCAGCTCTCTCAGCTGCTCCTTGCTCCTCCTTCGACTTGTGCTCTAAGTCACTGAGATGGAATGTTTAACTTTACATAATGCTGGGGGTGGGGTGAGAAGAGCTGTTTCCAGTTCCAGAAGCTACAAAAAGTTGAATCAGTAGGATTCAAATCAAGAGGCAAATCCGAGCACAGGCCTTATGTGATTTTTCTGAAAAATGATCAGACTGACCTTCAGCTCTATGGACAGGATCAGTGCATTGTGCTGTGAGAATGTCAATTTTCCAAGAACAAGACTGTGCTAAACTTGAGATGCCTCACTTCCTCTTATTCGTTTTTAAAAAGTCTGTAAAGAAGTTTACCACAAACTTCAGTTGTATAGTATTAGCCTCTGCTTATGCACACTTTTTCAAAATGCTGTAGTTGGCTGTGCCTCTGTATCACAAGGGAGGCATTTCCACTCACAGAACATCCAAAGATGACTTTCTGATGATGTATACTTCATTATTTGTTTCAATGATAATGTAGTTCCAATAGTCCAATAGTGGAAAAAATCTATGCAGAAGCCAATGGTTCTTTCTTTTTTCTTGGTTTTTTTTGGTTTTTTTGTGTGTGTTTTTTTGTTTTGTTTTGTTTTGTTTTGTTTTTTTTGGTTTTTTTTGGTGCTACTACTATTGTTTGCAGCACTAGGCTGAAAGAGTGACTCATTCAGTGCTTTCTAACTCTAGCCAAGGACCAAACATCTCAAGTTGTTTATCTGAAGGCTCCTCTGCTTGGATGACTGATAGAGGCAATAAATATTTCTGTTGCACTACCAAAAAGATAGGAAAGCTGACACTGACTTACTCAGTTATCATGAAAGAGGCAAATTGGAAACTAGCATCATTATACTTCCTTCAAAAAACAGGTTATACAATCAAAACATTGTTAATTTAATTCTGAACTGTATTTAAAACCTGCAATTTGCATGAATGCAAGAACCTGGTGGGCAATACAAACAGAACACAAGACTCATGAATTCATTCAAATAAATCACAGGCTTGCTTCTGGCAAAACAGTTCCTGGATCAAGGAAAGCAGCACGGCAACAAGCTAGAGAGCATGCCAGAGACTAAGGCACTGCAGTCAAAGCCAATCTGGTGAGATGTTCCTACACTCTAGAAGGAGTTTGAGAAGAGTGACACCATTGTCATTAGCAAATCACAACACAATGACATAGTTGAACAATATCCAATTAGTTAAAAGGAATTAAAAAACAAAGCCATACCACAGGAAAACTATGCACTGATGAATTTATAGTCGCCTCCTTCTCTTGTCACTGAGCTCCAAATGTGCAAGTGCAGAATACTTGAAAAATGTCATCAAGAAAACTATCCCAAAACCTCACTTGGAGACACTCCAATTTAAACTACTCTAGGAGACTTTAGCTATAAAATTCTGCCTCAGCTTTGAAAAAATAAAATGCAACTGAATAGGGACAAGTGAAAGTTACAATGCCTAGAAAGAAATACTTAAAAGCCCTGTCACAGAATGAAAAAAAAAAAAAAACCAGCTAGACAGCAGTTCTGTAAGAGAGAGTTCTTGCGAGTCCCATGATAAACCTCATTAAATTTCCTGCTCAAAAGTGCAAACATTCCACTATGTATACACACACATGGTATGTACAGACTCCAGAACTGCTTGAGGAATTCATCTGTAGGATTACTGGGTCTGATTTTGTATCTCTCAATAAACTTGTGGACTGACATGATCTTTTGGTAGGAGAAAGTAAAGGTTGCTTTGTTTTTTACTTCTATTTTAAGTTTGAAGGACTGGAGATATTCAGCTTGAGAAAATAAATGGTTGGAGAAGGACAGCTAAATAAATTGTCTTTCTCTCCTTTTTTTGAAGGAATCTCTTTGCCACATTCATAATGAATGGTACAACAGATACAACTCCCGTGACAAAGATGAATGAGGCTAAACACTAGTGAAAAAATCATCAAGGACAGCATGCAGCAGAAGAAATTTCACGAGCAGACTGTACAATCTCTGTCTTGAAGATGTTTGCAAATGGTTAACAGTATTCTCTTTCTGAACGGGTAAGTAATTGACTCTGACTTGAAGATGAGCTCTTAGCATCACTTCCAACATAAATTCTGATGTGGAAAAAAAACTTGACCTCTCTCCAATCCAATTAGACTCCATTACTGAAACCAAGAATATACTTGCACACTTTCCCCCAGAGGTCAAGCTCAGGTAATCCTTGCAGGAACAGGTAAGGACCTGACACTGACACCCAGGGACAACATTCTGAAGTGTGACTCACAAAGATGGATGACGTCAAATGCAGGTCTGAAACATCTTTCCATAAAACCACTCCAGATCTGAGGCACCCATTCACACAGAGGTTTCCTTTTCAGTCATATCTTAGGGCAGCTAAGGAAAAATTTATAGAAACTACCAAAGAGAATAATACATCAACTAGCAGGAGAAACAGAAGAAAATGCTAATCTGCATTCAGAACTTTAAGACATTAAAGTACCTATTTGCCTACTCCTGACATCCCAAACAAGTAAACAGGAAAGAATATGCTGGTCATGCCTGAACATTTTCCAACATCATCCAAGCATTTCCAACGCATGTATGCTCCAAAACTTTCACTTAACATTTTCATTTATGGCTTTGCACTCCAAGCTCCTTTCTAGATGGAATAATGTTGAACACATCAGAGAATACATTCCACTTTCAGTGTATCTTCCTAATGCTGTCAGACTGCAGGCACCATCCCACTTGCAGCAGTAAACCTAGAGGAGCAAGCACCTCAAAGTGCCTTACAAAGAAGCCTAAGAAAACAGCACTTAAGAAAAGGTAACAGCAACACCCTCCATCTTCAGCCACCTAGCTAAGCAAGAAACTACCCACTGAAAGCAGAAGTTTAAAGGATGACTATTATTCAAGACCAGGAAAATGATGCAAAGCCTATTCCATACATTAAGCTATTCAAACATACAATAAGATAGAGGATTAAAAAAGTCGCATTAATAATTGAGGTTCTTAATTTGCCTTTTCTTCTAGTGTTCCTGAATTTCATACCTTTTATGCCTTATTTATAAACCTTTCAGTTCAAGTCATTTTTTACCAAGTGATGTATTTTGGCATCAATGTTTTTGACTCTGAGGCTTCAGACCTACCTAGCATCAGATTCTGAAATCCAGACTTCTAATGGACATTGACCCCAAATTATTTATGATGGCTCTGGACTTAATTTCTCGAAAGTGAGAAAAATGTAACAATTATGGAAATGTTAAAATGGAATAGAAATTGAAAGCCTCTAAATACATTTAAGCAATGAAAAATAATGAACTCCAAAGTCCATGGTTGAGAAGAAAATGGAAGGTCCAAATAGAGGTGTAGTGGGTGTAAATGAAAGGTCAGAATAATCAGTGGATTTTTTTTTTTTTTTTTTTTAAGTAAGAGAAGTACTGTATTCCAAAGAGGACCCTTGCAGGCTGACTTGACACCTGTAGCATGCTGGACTACAGAAGAAAAAAAAAACAACCCAAAATCTCAGTCATCTTAAGGGCAGCATGAACAAAAGAAATCCAAAAAAGCTACTGATAACTTACTAGATGGATATTATAATACTAAGAGAGATTCACTGCAAAAGCAGAATGATGTACTTGTCCATTACAAGGAAGATGGAAGTATTCTCCAGTCAGTAACAGAGATGGTGGTAATCTAGGCAGAGACAAAATACTCCTATACACACAGAATAAATGCTTCCAGCTCAAGAAACCTGTATATCTTATACTCCGTGCCCCAAAGAGTTCAGGTAATACCAAAAGCTACAAGAATATGATTACTCTACATACTAACACTGGATGGAAAAGTGCCACGCAGAATAAGCCCTGTAACTTTTATCATGAATCTTAAAACACAAGAAAGGCAAAACAGATTTGATGAAAGAAAGAAATGATAGTAATAAAATTCTGTAGAAAAAAAAAATCTGTTTGGAGATCTTTTCAACTGCAGTTTGATCAGCCAAGTGTAAGGTAAAAACATTATGACATGGATATGATATGATATGATATAACAGCTTTCAAAGGCAATTAACCTTTCAGTTAGAGTTCCATTTTAACTAGGATAAAGTGTGCATTATTAAATACAGCTGAAACAGTTTAATAGATATTTGTTCAAAAACAGTCACCAAAAGAGAATAATTTAGCAAATAAGAATTTTACCCTTTTGAATCTGCAAACGTAAATACTAGTTACTACTTCCAATGTCTTCCTTAGTATTTAAAAAGGAAATCTGAAGTGCCCACTTCTAGAAATCTTTGTAGGTGAGTGAGAAACATGAAGCCTTTAAGAAAACTGAGATGTTTACAATAAACTTGACCTTATCTGTCAGAAATAACAAGTACCTCTGAATTAAGAACTGCTCATAGGAAGACTTTATAATTAGTGTGACACCATCATGAAAGGAAAAAAGTTATCAATTTAAATTCTTTCTAGTAAAGAGGAAGCTCAACACGATATTGGTGGGAATTTATTTGCAATGTATGAACCATCCCATCAGCTTAGCCCCTCAGAGTCTTTCCTCCAGAGCTGCAATCAACTGCAGATGAACTAAACAGAACACTGGGACATGGAGGAACTCAGCTGGATGATTGCCTGAGCTATTTCCTGTACTCCAGCATGACACAAGGAAACAGGGAGTTGTGTGGTGGGTTAGGGACGTTCACAAAGTACTTGTTACCTGGACTTGAGTTACACTCCCCTCCTACCTGCTTCCCTCCCCAGAATTCCTTGTGTTCATTTGGAAAAAAGACTTAAGAATCTGCATGGATAGTCTGGCTCTAACACTCAAGAAAGTACAATCCCAATTGCAAAAAGCTGAAGCAGAACCAGCAGCATGCTACCTAAATGCAAATATGCTGGGGTAAGGTATAAAAGCATTATCTTCTCTGCTCTCTGAATATCAATTACAGGCAGAAGACATTTTTCTGAAATGGGATTTCTCTGTCATAGAAATAAGTTCATAAAAGAATGACTTATTTGTTTTGGACTTAAGAAAACCTGTGCCTCTTCAAGAATTAAGGCACACACAAGAATTACTGCCATTCTAGAGATTAAAACTGACATTTAAGGAGAGGAATTAACGAAGAGTCCATGCTTCCTAGAACATTAAACTGTATGTAAATTCAGTGGAATTTGAAATTCAGATTCTAAATTCTGTAACATAATCCAAATACAGTTAAATCAATAATTTTATAAAACGTTCGAAGAAAAATCTTACCTTTGGTGCATGCACATAATCTGTCTGTGCCCGAACAGTATATCACAGAGACAAACATATCTGGTTCCTCAGTGCCCTCTTTTTTAGGTGGCTCCACTTTGGCCAGAATTTCAAAGTTTGAAAGATCTAGTATTTTTACATATCCTCCCTGAGTAGTTATTACCAGGTGCCCAAGAGTAGAGATCTCAGATCTTCTCTCTCTCCCATTGCCATTTTTAGAAGTTAATTGTATTTCCTCTACAGGCTCCTCACAGTCGTCCTCTCGATTATCCAATATATCTGGTGGGAGCAAAATCATTGAGGTAATTGTGTCTTGGGGGTCTTTGATATGCTGGATTTTTACTGGTTCCTCCTCTAGAGTAACTATTCTAGTGGCATAATTCATCTTATAAAGCACTAGGTATCCACCACTAACACTTCTCTGTTCAGGCTGAATTATTAAAGGAGTTGGTACATCTGCTGGTGACTCATGCTGGATGACATCAATACTTGTGCCATTCACTACAGCAAGACTCGATTCTAGCTCCCCCTTCCTTCTATTACATAGTGCCGAGTTTAATTTATTTAAATTATTCAAGGCCTCTACTTGATTTATTGCACTCAGAGATTCGACAGGGCAAGTCCTCAGTCCTACTAACAGATGAACTCCATCTGCACAGGGTGTGATTGAATCTACACACAGGTTCTCCTCCTCTGCAAACTTGGGCAGACGCAGGCACTGAACCAAAGTCCCAGGCTTGGGAACCATAGAGCTCCACTTGTCCGAGTCTGGAGATGCCAGGTTGGCTGCAGCATCTGCAAACTGCTGAATGTAAGTCACAGGGGGGTCCTGTAACAGCAACTGCTCCTGACTGTCCAGCTCCATTTCAATGATCTGTGGAACTGTGAAGCCATCATCATGTATACTTTTACTCATAATATTGTTCATCTGTGAAAAGAGTTTTCCTGCTTTTTCATCAGACTCCTTAATGCTGTACAGCAGCAATACAGGCAAAGTCCTCCTCACCAGAGGGGAATTCAGTTCTGAATTAGTGCAGGATTCATTGTCAGTTGATCCCTGCTCCGAGACACTCTCACCTCGAGTCCTACTTAAGCCATCCAGTGATCTCTGAGAGTTACTGCTAACAGGAGAGGTAGCAGGTGATTTGTAGGTTAATAGACCTCCAGCTAATAAACAAGGGAAGGGAATGTTGTGTTGTTCTAGATGCTTTTCCTTCATCTTTTCACTCTTACAGTTGGCCAAACAGGGATTTGCCCCAAGTTCTTCTAGGTCTTTAACTGTGTCCTCCAGAACATTTGCAACAATTTCCCACTGAAGTTTTTCAGGTTGCTGAAGAACGCTGAGAGCTGTTATATCAAGGCTGACTTCCATAGTTTCTTTTTGTGATGTATGCCCTTTAAAACAAAAACGTTTAACATAGTACAAATGCTCAAAAGACAAAACAGGAATCATACTGCACACATTACTGCTTGTTGGAAAAAAAGGATCTTGTTCTACATCTTATGCTCTTTTTTCTCCACTTGGTGATCCTGACTCAAAGACACAAACCAGATTATAGAAAATAACATGTAGTCCTTCCTCCCTCAAAACCTCTGACTCAGGCTCTAAGATAATAACATAAGAACACCATGCCTAGCACTGTTCTGCTCCCATATAAAATTTTTAGTCAGGAAGAAATACTTCAGCAAAGTGCATACCCTTAGGGAAACAATCAAGACACAGGAACTCTTTCTGGCAATCCCCTGCATTTAAAGGGTTTGATACAGCTGCAATTTGTTCCTGTTCTAAGAAAGTTCTTCTATCTTTGTTTGTGCTTTATTGACAGCAAGATAAGCAATGCTTGTTGTCAAGTAAGACATTTATTAACTAACAAAGTGCAGTTTTTCTTTTCTCCTGCATGCAATCTCTACACCACACAAACTTAAATACTGGCATTCCTTTCAAGGTAAACCCTCTTCCTTTTTTCTAATACAGTGAATATAACGTCACTGGTTTTACAGGGGTTTTTTAAAAGCCTGAAGGAAGAATTTCCCCTCTCACCTCTAAACTATTACATATATAACAGATCAGATATAACCTACCTGTAACAGATTCTGATCTGGAATGCTCTTCACTGTCTGAATCCTCTAATAGGTCATCACTGAAAAAAAAAAAAAAGCATGAATGATACCATGTACATGCTAACTGCCTGCTTATTTTAATGAAGTTAGTAAAAATTCATAAAAAACACATTATGTACTATAACTGGCCATTCCTTTTAGCCAGCATTGTTCATCCACTGATGAGTTCATCACAGACACAACAACATAAAGTTTTTCCTCCATTATTGAACCAGTAGAACAGATTTTTGTCTCATTCTACTACTGTATTTCCTACAAAAATCAGGAATAAATGGAATTAAAATGCATGCCAGTTCTCAGGAATCTTTCCAATTAAAATAAAACCATACAATCAGGACATCTAAAAATTAATACTGACATCTTCAAATTCCTCTGGAAAGTGGAGCTGACAGACTGGTCTTCAATTCTACAAGGCAACTTTGAGGGAGCACTGAAACAAGAGATGAACAGTGCTGTTGCCAGATAAATGATTTTGTCATAAAACCAGATTCTGTTAAAACACCTTTTCAAGAGAAATAGGCCCCTGAGTAGTTCTAGGAATATATAAATAATTAATGCATCTGACTTTTCCAATTAAAAAACCTATTTCCTATTACAGTCTCCTTCCACATAGAAAGGACAGCAATCCCTTTGCAGCTTCAGGTGTAACTACTCACAGTACCAAGTCAGATCCTTAAACTTCAACAAACTGGATGCTTATTCCTCATATCCAAGAAATATTTCTTTGTGGATCAGTCAAACCTGATCAACCTTCACTTCACAACATGGCAGACACAATTCAATACTTTGATTCTGATCCAGCTTCCCCTTAAGCAGAGAAGTGATAGTAAACTCCATGTAAGTTAAGTGAAATGAAAGATGCTCAGTTCTAGGCAGTATGATTACACTGTCCTTTATCCAGCTCTTAAAATTGGTTTGATTCTTTAACTATTATGGAGTTCCCAGCCCTAAAGCTACAGTAAGAGTCCAGGCAGCCCATGTCAGCAGAAGAGCAAGCTTCCTATTTGCTCTGCACTGCAGTAGATATCATACCAAGCTTAAAACCAAAGATTTACCCCCCTGTGTATATAGCAGTATTGTTATTTTCTTCTTAACACTGAGGTTTAAGAAGAAACATTCAGAAAACTAGCAAGACTCCCCAGACAACTTTTGTTCTAATTTTTCCAATACTCTATTGAGCTTAGGCAAGACCAGACAAGAGTTCCCAGTAAAGGACTGCATGAAGCACAAATGAAATACTACTCTTTGTCACAGCACACTTTCTAAGCACTGTCATAACCTCTAGCTTATCCAAACCCTTGCAACAGGACTAATTGTTTATTCGTGTATTAAAAGGATACAAGGAAGTACAAATTCCTAGCACATCCCCACAGTTTATTTTCAGAATGACATAACCAGAAATTACGGAGAAGGAATCAGAGAAAAAAGCATATTCCAGAAGCCCATGAGGAACTTTTACTTTCAAAACCTGAAATGTATAATCCACAACTAAAATGAAATGCTGATCCAAAACTTATATTCCTTTCTCTTTTTAGTCTGCCTCTGAAACATGAGCACAGGGCAGCAATGAGATCTGCAATCTCTCTGTTAATGGAGTATAAAACTGGAACAGCAGGAAACCGGCTTAAAGAATAAAAAATTCAGATTAGTCTTCTTGAAGTGTTAAATTGTGTACAAATACTGAGTGACTAAAAATATTATTTCCATGAAAAAAAAATTACCAATCTTATGTTTCACATAGCATGAGTTTATTAATGGCATTTACCATTTACAAAGAAACATTTCATATTTCTCATTTGGTAGACTGGCATACCTGTCTCCTTCTAATTTTGGTATGTCTGAGCAGCTAGAGGAATCTTCTAACCATGCTAGTGTTGGTCTCCTTGAGTCAACCCCTGAGCTCTGTTCTCCTGATAACATAAGTTGCTGCACAATAGCAGGATCATATGCATTGATTTCAAATTTTAAGTGGACCTGAGAAATAACAAAAAACAGAAGAGGTATTTGCTTTTGAATCAAGATATAGCTGATCAGTAAATAGTTGATGAAAAGTAATTGTTTATATTGTATACCTTCATAAGTTTGGAAACATCCCATATGCAAATCTTTCCTCGTTTTGTTGCAGCAGCTAGAAAATGAGGGCAACTTCCAGATCCAAAGCAGGTTATTCTGTCAGTGCCATCTGTGCAGGGAAATTGGGCTGGACTTGTTGCCAGTGTGACTGAAAGAGGTACATTCTGAGTGTGCTCACCCTTGACAAATGGGCAGTTTGGGGAATGTCTCTCATGTTCAGACCTTTCCAGATTAAAAACAAACAGAAAATACTGATTTTTTACAGTGAAAACTACACACACCATATACATGCTAAGCCCTAGAAGAGAAGCTGAAACTGAACTGTTTGAACTGTACAGCAGTCAACCATACAAGAGAGTTCTGAAGTTACTAACACAGCTTTCCCTGCTGATTCTCAATAGCAGACCATATTAAAGACTTTGATCACTCAAGGCACATTCATATTCAAATGGATCAATCTACACAATGCTCTTAATATAATTAGTCCATTAAAAAAAATTGTTCTATAGGCAGCAGCCAATCACACCCCCATGAAGAAAAGACCAGATTAAATTAACATACATTAAACTTTAATGTTATGAGTAACTTTAGAACCAATGTCCTGTTTTTAGTTCTATATCTACAATTAAAAAATCAAAACTGAAAACAGTCCTGAACTGAGAAGCATGGAAAAAACACAACATTGATAGACAACTAAGGCAGAGACATGGCAAGAGCAATTACACAGCTACAAAATGTCTTCAAAATCATATGTGAAAGAAGAAGACAAAAACTATGAAGATAATATTACAAGGAAAAGTTTCCAGCAAGTCAGGAATCCGATGTGTTCAAGAAAAGATTATAAATTACCAACTAATCAAGAAAAAAATTAATTAAGAATTCTTTAATGAGTGTAAGGTCCCACATTTCTGTCACTATGCACAATTTTAGATGATTCAGGAAACTAGTAATGGATACTGCAACTTCACATAAAAGGTAAATATGCACTATAGAGCCATGGCAGTTTTTGAACCTGAAAAGAGATGTATTCTAGTCACAACCAAATAGAAGAGTCAGTTGAGATCCCCACAAAGAAGTATTGGCTGAATACTCTCAAGGAGCAATTTGAAGTGAAATAGCAAATCAGAATTAAGGAATAAAAGCCAACTACTTTTTTTTTTTCTTTTAGTACTATACAGAAATTTGACACAGTACTTCAAATCTTTGTGTGATTTGTTCCACGGAATCAGTTTGGAAATCTATTCCTGTCAATGACTTGTCCTAAACTCACCAGAAGGACCATCGAGATATGTTGATTATTGTCCTTTGAAGATTCCTAACCTCTTCAGCACAAAAATTAAGCGTACTTCACACACTGTTAAACTTACCAAGGTTCATCTGTAGGCTCCCAGCACACCAAGCACACACTACAGGTAAAGCACATGGCTCTGTCATCTCCTGATGAAGCAGGCTATGAAAATAGGAAGAAACACTTGAAATTTATATAGCTATGTTCTACAGAACACTTTTAACCAGATGATCAAGTTCTTTCCTACTAGTGACATACTAAAGCATCACATCAAACATATAAAAGGCCACAAATTAGATACTACAAAGTGGCTGTATTTCACAACAAAAAAAGAATACACATTACTAAAGAAGAGATCCAGAATTAACATCATGCAAGTCATTGGATGCAAACCACAGACATAGAACAGAAATTACTTTTTTTTTTTTTTTTTTTTTTTTTTGCAAAAGTTCACAAGGTTCAAAAAATTTAGAACTGCAGCAGAATACATGCTTGCATAAACATGGGTTAAAAATATTCCTACCAATCTCTTAGGACATAAAGTATTCTCTACCAATCCTCTGCAAAGAACAGTTGTTACTAGCTGAAGTAGCTAAGGAAAAACAATCAAAATTTCCATTCTCTTAAAATTTAGCATTTTCATGACCTCATTTCAAGACATGCTTGGGAATGTGCAGATACATTTCCAACATATGAATTCCCTGCATTTCTCCTTATGTTCAAGTTTAACAAATCATCCAAAAATTTCCTCCACCTCTCGTGCTTTGCAGCTGGCAGAATGAAACAGACACTACTGCTGTCAAATGAGAGGCACTGCCATCATTTGCCATCATTATCGAAATCCACATCATAAATACGTTTTAAAGCAGGAATAATTTCAAGGAATGAAAAATGGAAATAAGCAAAAGCAGTGGAATAAAACACTGAGGTTGTATTTATTCACTAATTTTAACAATTTAATGTGATCTAGGACCTCTGTTTGATACAATGAAGTTCTACTAGGAGAGTATGGTTAGAGAACTCCTGTGCCAAGCTTACTGCTTGTTTGCTTTACTTGTACTATAAAAAGGATTATTTACTCAACAATCTAACAAGGAGAAAGACAGATTCTACATAACCACCAACTTCATCTCTATTACTGTTAACTCAGATCAATCTGATATTTCAGAAACAGTATTTTCTGTAATCTGTAAAAAAAGAAAAAAAAAGCAGACTCAAGGCACCAAAACCCCTTGAAACTTAAAAAAAAAAAAAGAGCTGAATGACAAAGTTTCAAAGTTTCTATGGTTTATGCATAATTGAAGAAATCCATTAAAAAAAAAAGAAAAAAAACTTACTAAAATACATCACCCCCTTTTTTCCCCTGCCCTCCCACCCAGGGAACAAATACTTAACAACTAACTCTCTTTACCTGGTGATAGAATCCAGCTTGAGCCATAGGATCTGGCTGTGCCCACCGATAACCCACATGAGGCCAGGAAGTGAATGTCTCCCTTCTGTTAGCTTCACTGTACATCAAAGACCTAGGAAGGCAAAAAAACTACATTACCCAAAACTGCCACTTGAAATTAAAACCCCAAACCATCTGTAAGACTTGCAGTGCTTTATTAGCCATTAAAAATAGCACAGTTACATATAACTTTCACATAAAATTATAATTAATTATTACAGGAAAGTGACAAACTTCCCTCACTTGGGTGCTTAAAGTACATCCCCAGTAAAAAACCAAAAGCCACACAACAACCTATGGACCTTAAAAGCAGGATTAATAAAATAAGCTTCCAGGTTTGATCTACCTGCAGAAAAGCATCATGTACCAAAGCTGATCTGCATCAAAGGCAGGTGGAGAATCTAGCCCAACTAACTGCAAGAGAGTTGGATTTTTTTAACATGACAACTACTGTAAGAATTTGGGGTTCTTAGTTAAACACATCTGAATATGCATATTTAAAAATACTCTATAGCAATATGTTAGGCTTAACTGAATACATGGTACAACCCCAGGCAGTCATCATTATAATATTTGTAAATTTTAAACTACTGTGTCCCAAAATATGAACTCCTCTGCAAGTCAACAGTTAGAGAACAAAGTTCCTCTATTTTCCACCTTCACTCAGTACATGTCCCTCAGCTGCAACAGTGTGTGAGAAATGAGTATCAGTTTTTCTTTTCCCTTGACAGAGTTTTGTTCTCCCAAGAACTAGGGCTGTTAGATGGAAAGGTGCCTTATTTCCTGTTTCTGCTTCTCAGTTTCAGATTTTTGCTGTCTTACAAGAGAATGGAAATATTAAACATTTCCTGCCAAGAAACTAATGTATTCTAGCAACACCCACATAAGAGCTATCTTAACTTGACATTAACACTAGCTCAAGAGAGAGATCTTGGGAGAGCTCTAATCAAAATACAATATGGTGAGGGACAGGTAGACCTGAAGGCTTGGGGAGGGAAAGCTACAAGATGAAATCAAATTCATTAAATTATCTGAGGTGTAAGAAATGATAATATACATGCAAAATAATATTTGTACAGACACTTTCAAGAATAATTTATAAACTTAGAAGATTCTTAGTTAGTATTCTAACTAGTCTCAGTTTATGAAGGTTAAAATAAAGGGTTATTTGCTTGTGTATACATTACCACTTGAATCAGAAAGAGATGAAGCAGCAATCTGAGGTAAAATGTTCTTACCCCAAACACGTAGCAGGTGACATGAATTCAGAAGTAGCATATGTATGGTTTGCAAAGGTAACTTCCTAAACTTCTAAACCATAAAACAGAAGCATGACTTTTTCTTGTAAGAAGGAAAAGCAATTGACTTCAGGATACAATGCAGTATGTATTTAAGGCTGCAATTGTTACCCTTCTAAAAGTATATGTTGGATCTTGTGGCATGCAAAAAGGCTTTGCTAAATTCAGGAATATGTATGGCACAGCATGCACGAAACAGTTAATTAGCTGTATGTGTAAGAGCAACAAAGCCCAGAACAGGACAAACTGTTTGGCAAGAAAATTAAAGTCATCTAA
Source organism: Sitta carolinensis (assembly GCA_032173965.1). Lineage (NCBI taxonomy): Eukaryota > Metazoa > Chordata > Aves > Passeriformes > Sittidae > Sitta > Sitta carolinensis. The sequence continues at coordinate 12,203,465 of JAVUNC010000025.1, read as the reverse complement.
GAGCTTATTCTGATACAACAAAGGGGTCGAATTCATGACTTATCTCGTCGGAATATACCTGTCCACAGATCGCCCAGGTCCCACACCGAGCTCTGGTCGTGCGCTGGGTAAGAGGTAAGATAACCTATCCATCACAGAGGATGCTACAGGTAAGGCAGCAATATTTTGATTTATCTTCTTGAGTTCATTTACAATGGCACTGGCGACAGACTTCAAAACATGATGAGGAAGGTGGAACGTAACCGTTGCCCACTAAATAAGGAAAAAAGCGAGTGTGTTTTAAAATTTTAACATCTGAACAACAAACAGATCACAAAAGTGTCAAAACCAAACACGTGTGATATCGAGAAATACAAGAACAGACACACAAAAGCAACACAAACATAACCCAAGGAAAGTCAGTAACTTCTAATTTTAGGTCATTTGGGTTTATTATTTGACTTTACCAGCAAGAAACTAATCTTGTTTATTCTCTTTCCAAGTGAAGCTTCATACATAAAACTAAGGAACAGATAATATATATTCCACTGTCTTCAAACAAAATCCACCCCACTGGGTCACAGATTTTGTGTACTTCAATGGTAGACACACAAATTAGATTTGGGAATCCACGTTAGGCAATACAGAGATCAATTCTTACCTTTGCAACTTTATGATTTGCTGCTGTTTCATGTGAGGTATTTTTTAAGCCATCCTTCAGTTGTGTGATGAACAAATCATATCCCTCTGTGCTAGAAACATCTACTTTTTCTATGCAAGCAGATAACAGCTGCTGAGCCTAAAATGCAGATGTGCAAGCAAAGTTAGCACCCACATGGAGTAACTACAACAGGAACTATGCCTGTTTCATTACTCTTGGAAATGTCCTTTGCCAGATCTTACTTTATAAAGTATTGTATCAGCATAAAAGATCCACACCTGAGCATGATGATCCAAATTTTACTTCACAGGCCAACTCACAGATAAGCTTAGCAGTGGTAACAGTAATCACTACAAGTTCCCTCAAGGGCAATATTAGCAAATGTTAAACAAGTCAGTCACATAAGTTAAAACTGAAGATCTATTAAAGCAAGCAATGAGGAGACACCTATTGCCAAATGCTTTCTCTTCAAAAGGATTCATTCAGCTTTAACGACAAAAAGTGACAGCAAGAACAAGAGTTTTGCCATTTTCTGAGTAGCTTTGTACCTTCAAAAAGGTATATAATAATGAGAACAACAACATTGCAATACAATTAGAGATAAGTTACTATGCTAATACAGTGAAGCTGAAAAATGAGGCAAAGAAAATCAGACTAGTTTAAAGTTTAAGTTAGTTCTTAAACTCAGAAATAATGCAGCTAGAAAAGAATGCTATAAGCATCCATTTAAAAAGATTTTCTTCCAAGTCTCATCTGTTTCTAGCTTACCCCTCTGTCTGCTAACTTCATGTTGACAGGTAAGATTTAAAGGTATGCTTAATGTGCAAGGCACAGAGTACTCTAAATCTGCTGTTAGCTGGGTTAACATCTGAAAAATATTTCAGGAATTCTTTCAAGTTACACATACAGGGAAATATTTCCCAAGGACAATGGTCAGACAGTCCTTTAAAATGCTTGAAACAGAAAGGACCAAAAGGCCCCTTAGTTATGTCCTTGAGAAGTTCAGGGGAAGAAAGACCAAAATAAGGCAAACCAGCCCTCTAGCTAAGGCTGTATCAGAAGAATAACAGAGACTGTGGAAGTTCCTAGATTTTAGTGTTCTACAGAGAATACAGAACAGCAGAGGTTGCTTCATAACTTGTTAATGCTGACAATTAGAAATGCATAAAGGTGCACTGCATTACTGGCAGAACAAACTACTTAAAAGGCTACTTAAATTAAGTGCAAAAATGTGCAGAAAAATTCTAGAGACAAAAAGCCATTAAACGCCCTTCCTTGGATCAAAGTTCTTGACCCCTCTATGATGAAAGAGGTGGACAGATGTGTTTGTACGATATTTGCTTAATATTTACTAAATTTTCCAAGGTCTGGGTTACCACCTCTTTAAAATTAAAAGAACTTGAGACTGATTATGTTTTGCCTCCTTCCTCACAGATCTGGTGATGAAACTCTCAAAGCTATCCCTACTGAACTCCACATTTCTTTTTCTACAGGAAGGATCTTTTTCTACAGAGAAGTGCTGTAAATAGAGGGTTGAAAACTCTTTGGAACCAAAGAATCTTTATGCCAAAAAACTGACACAAGCTTATAGGTTGTATAGAACAATGTGAGACTGCAAACCCCTCACGGCAGACCTTACGAAAGGAAATCCTGACCTCAGACACTTCATCCACACTCAGCCACAGATACCAAGATTGTTCAGGAACCCACAAAGGGTATAAAAGTGATGCCACTGGGTAGCAAGTGCCAGGAACCCAGAAAGCTCTCTTCAGAGACCTCTATGAAATGATTTATTGCTGTTACTCCTACTCAAGTGACAAAGTTAAAAACCTCACCTGTAACATACATTCTTGATTTATAGTAAGCACCTGTTATTCAATACTTCAGAAGCACATAAATAATTTACATCAATGCTGAGGATAAAAAAATGCAACAAAATCCTAAGAATTACACTCTTAGGAGAAATGTCTACATTAGCTTCTCTTAGTGTTACTAAATGCTCAAATGACAAAAAAGTATATTACAGCTGATCCAAACATGAAAGGGAAGCCAGGTTTGCACAGAAAAAAGTCTTTTGTTAGGCCATCTGACCCTGCTAGAAAACTCAGATTCCAGCTCTAATTCTTCACATGATGGAACACTGTTACTACCTGATTTCATCTTTCTTTTCCTGAAAGAGTATAACAACAAAAACAACAACAACAAATCAGGGATGCCTAACAGGACAGACTGACCTCTGGAAGTGCATAAGGATTCCATACACAAGCACTGACAAAGACGGGGAAATGAGTCCTTATCTCTGGTCACTAAAAAGTTCTTTCATCTAAAATAATGTGGTCTGGAGGCATGCTCTTATTTGTTTGAGATGCAGGCAGCTGTAAAAGGCTATGGCTCTCTGACAGCTAAAAAGTAAAACTTTTCCATGTGTTACATCACCCTAGAAACTCAGAGTGAAATGTCTGGTTTCAGTATTTCTGACACAGTTATTTACATCCCTCTTTTTGCTCCCCCCCTGCACATCTTACCTCTGTAACTGGCAATTCAAGCTGAACCACATCATCTTGTTTTGAAACAGGTGTTTGCAGAGCTGTGTCTAACAGAAGGATGCCATTGAGATCTTTCCTACATCCTACTGCGTAATCGTCCACAAAGATCACTTTATCCACAGCAGAAATATACTGACATTTCACCCGTCCACCTGGTTTAGCTACAAAGGAGAAATAAAATGCAAGATCCAATTAGAAAAATGCTTTTATAGAAAAGAGCTCTAATTTCTGTTTAGGAAACTAAGGCAACACTGGCAAAATCTTTACTTCTTGAGATTATAAACCTAGCATTTTTGCAACCACAATTTTCACCAAGCTTTTTTATTTTCCTATATTAAAAACAAACTATCAAAATCTATATATCCCATTAATAACTACAACCATTTTATTCCTATAGTGGAAGCCATTAATTTAAGTCCTCCTCCTACCAGGAGGCCTCAACTAGTGTTTTCAAGCTTAATGCAGATGCCTGGTGTACTTGATCCTAGCTGACAGTCAATAATAAGAACTGAATTGTACAAACCAGCATGAACACCAAGACAAAATTCCTAAATTACCATTAAGGCTTATTAACACCACTTCATCAAGGAAAACAGTACTTAAAGTTCTCAACATTAGGTACAGCAAGTAGCATGTACCAATGTGGCACGTGTTCCTTGAGACACTACAACAGCTCACTTCTGCTCAGCACTGCAGTGTGATGTCAGGAACAGGTTTGAGAAGTTTGGTGAAGGCAGAGGAAGAGTGCCAGCAGATAAATAAGGAAAGGCTGTGGCAATGGATGTTATCTCCTAAAATGTTTAATGTTACTCGTCACTATTGCATGTCTAAAGCTGGACAGACTGCAGAACTAAATGTAACCCAGGCAAAATGCTACTGGCATAGAGGGCAAACTGCTTTCTATCACAGACAGAGTAAGCTGCCACTCCAGAAGCAGACTGTGTGTATGTTATCAATATATGGACACATTCTCCAACAGCAGCTGAAAGTGCTGCATCATCAACATAGGTGTCCTCCTGTTGCACAGGAATAGAAGTTTCATTAAATTTTGCATTAATCATGTCCTGTCCATGTTATCCTCTTTCTTCAGACACTGGATACCGTTTTTATTATAAATAATTAAAAAAAAAAAAAAATCACCATTTTGGTAGCTAGCATACAGTAAAACATCCAAGAAAGGACAGCTACATAATTCTGTCATCTTCACATTTTGATAGAGTTAAATGGAAATTAAAACTTCTGGAAATATAGGGCACATAAATCTGACCACATTACATTTGTGGTATCCTCTCTTTGAAAATGAAGGTAAAGAACAGTTGTCAGCTGCCCTTCTCACCAAGATTTTGGAAACAATGACTCATATTCACAAAACAAAGGATATATGCCTTTGCCTGCATTAAATACACTGCAACTGTAATCATTGATACATCAGGCAGAAACACTTCAAGGAGTCCAGAATCACTTGATAGTTGTGAAGTATTTGGTCCTTGCTCAGCAAAAAAGGGTACTCCGAATGGTAGATCAACTGATTTTTAACTGTGTTTTTGCCAATACACTGGAGTTCTTCACACAAGACTTTCTACAGCCAACACAGCTGCAGGCAAGAAGTAAACCATTCTACAGGAAAACAAATTTTGTCAAAAATTCAAATAGAAGTTGGAACGTCTTTAAAAGTATAAGTTTCAACAATGTACTGGAAACTATTATGCAAATAAACTGAACAGTATCTGATGCACTAAACTAGAAACCTCAGTAGATCCTGACGGTGTTTGCAGATTACCCAGAGTGATCCAAGGGATGGATCACTACAGGACACTTTAACACGTCACTTCCCTCCTCCTCCCTCGTCCCAGAGAAAATGGGAAAAGCAGCTCACCCTTTCTGGCAGTGCCAACACCATGAACACTTTCTCTTGCACCTTCCTTATTTTCTGTCAAGCACAGAAGCATGCTCATGCCCTGTCCCTAGGAGTTGAGCAGCCTCTACCAGCCCCAGTCATTGTGGCTTTCCAGGCTACACCATTCTTATTTTATCAATTCTGTAGTGATGTTAATGAAATCTCAAGTCTAAAGCAGCAAACAGCTAATATCCTCTTGAGTAAATAGTCCAAATCTTTAGAAGCCAATGAAGATTACTAACAAGGCAGATAACAGTATTTCTGCTCCACTGCAAAACAAAATAAGAAGTTATAACTACAAAACAAGAGATATATTGCCTACCTGCTGGGATTTTCCCTGTGCTGGCTGATATTCTGGTTGGTTGTATTGACAGAAAGATTGGCCAAATTATCTCCAGAAAGTTATTTACACTTGCTGTTTTTATTTTATTTGAAGCACATAAAAACAAAACAGACTCCTTAGCCTAAGTCGATGGAGCTTCAAGGAAATTATTTGATCAATATTTAATATTTTTCCAAAACCCAAAGAAACATATTCTGTAACTGAGTAGTTTACACTGAATAGCCTCTGAGTCGCTGAGAAGCTTGTTTGCAAAGAGGAGTTTAATTTTAAAAGTTTACAAAACACATTTTGAGACGATTCTAATACTAGTCATATACTTTAACATAGTCTACATATGGCTGACCATATGATTAAAATAATAGACTGAGAACTAGGAAACCAAAGAATATAGAACTTACTACTACAGTAGTAGTAACCTAGAAGCTAATGCCTAGAAAAGTTAAATCATCCTAAAGCATTGTCAGAAGTGTCCTTTCTAACTCAGGATCAATATTTTACAATGTGCTAAAGGACACTACCAATACCCTTTGAAAAACACACTGGTGCTCCTCTAACATTATGTCCTGCCTGCCCAGCCTAAGTTTACTGGCAATAAATAATGATCTGCATCTTCACAAGCCACAGCTAAAATGTTTCATGCAAAATCACTAAATTTCTTAAGCTAGAGCATCAAAACCCAACTGTTACACTCATTTTAGCCCCAACTGCTTTAGCTGTAATTTATCTTGGGTGGTAGGAGAAAAAGCAGTCATTCAAAGTTTCTAATGATTTTGCTTTTCAGTCTTAGCACAAGTGAATCATGGCTTCTCCCAATATATCCAGCCTATCTGCCTAGGATTAAAAACAAAACAACTCACAAAGAAGTCATGATACCTTTTGTCAGTTCCTACAAGGAAGCCTGGCAGGCTGCAAGCATGCTAGAAGTGCAAATCCAACATCCAACAGCATATTACACTATGGTATGTGATCTATCACAACATTAGAACTAGCAACCTAAACACTTAAAATAAAACCAAACAAACATCGGATTGCAGAAATTAAGAACCTGAGAAAAGGAACATTTCACCTCCACCTTCTTTGTTGCAAACAATAGAGAACAGAGACCAGCAATTTCCTGTGACTGAAATCTGACCTACAAGAGTATTACAGAAAACAAACTTGTTTGGAGAATTCATAACAGTCTAAGCAGCATCTGTCATGGCCCCTTGCCTACGGGCATTAAGATGAACCAAACCAATTAGAGAATTAGCCTTGCATTTCAAGAAGCAGAACAATGAAAAAGTTTGTCTCCATCTCTCTGCTAAAGATAGATTCAGCCTCAAAGCTTAAGAGAAGTGACTGTCACCTGCATATGCCTGGTCACCATCATGAAGAGATATAGGTTAATGCTGCCAGTAACATCTTTATCTTTGGAGATATTGAAAAAAGTTAATTCACCTATAAAACTGCTAGCCAGGAATGGTACTAAAATATACCAAAGTCAGTAATTCCCATGACAAGCTCTCAATACAGCAAAAAAGCCCTCCATAGTTTCTAAATTACAGTAAACTAACACTTACCTGCAGCTATAAAGTGAGAGTGGTAAACACACATCATAGCACTAATTCCATAAAGCCCAATCAAATATCTAAAGAACTTTCATAACTTTGATCTATGAGTGTCACTAGGTCTTTAAATAAAGAATTAAGGTAACATTTTTTGAAAAACAGAAATTCCATCAGCCCAGCAGATCACATGCATTATGTGCATCAAAACCAGTTTCTGCATTTTCATTTTAAATTAAAATATCCAAACAGTATCTCAGTGCTCATTTCAAAATACTGCAAGCATGGGGAAAATAAATGAAGTAAGTCTCAGGAGATCAAAAGCCCTATCTATTGTATTGATTTTCTACCATAAAATTTGAGCATCAGGCTACTTAAAGAGAATCCAAAACTCAAGAAAAGGTCAGGTTAGGGAACTGCAAAACTATCCTTTCCATTTGAGACAAAACACTTCCTGCTAGAGCCTCACTCAGCTACTTCTCACATCTTTTTCACATGTACCTGGGATTAAGAAAATCTTATGTATCAACTGTCCTCATTTGTTACAAGTCAAGTGCCCTTCTTATTGCTACCACTTCATGTAATCATAAAAACAACTGCAAGTTAACAATTATAACACCTAATTACATGCTAGCTAAGCAACACATCTGCCAAGGCAAGCAGTTTGAGGAAATTCTGCAATACAAATTAAAAAAAAAATAAATAAAATCCTGTCCTGAAGTTCAGCTTTGCTGTCTCAACTTGTTACATCTGCAGAAACCTATTCTGAACTAATACTACAAAAAATCACAACTATGGACAAGCTGCAAAAAGTTCACACAAAAGAGGATCAAGAGCAAATCACTGCAAGTCTGGTCTAAAAATAAAGTTGTCTCCAAATTATTTCACATCAGTGGCTCCCAACTGAAACAAAGACATGGTGGTTATGAACAGTTGGGAACACCATAACAAGAAGATGTCTAATGCCTGGCCAAATCAGGCCATGACTGCTCATAATTACTGAATTTATCAGTCAGATTCTCCCTTGTTCCTCCTCTTCTCCTCATGTACATCCCCTGTGGATACCTCAGCAGTGTAGTTTTATCTTCCAGGTCCAGGCCCAGCCCTTATTTGCATTAAACATCACCTCACCAAAGCAGTCTGCTGTCATCACAAAGGCAACCCATGAGCCCCTCCTGTCCCCAAAAGAGAAATATTCTCAAACTTTAGGAAAGGATAGAAAGGAAACTATTAGATGAACACAAGTTTAAGTTCCTATTTTAGACAAATAATGTAAATGGCTTAAGCCAGGTATACACAAGCAACATTTTCTCTTTTAGATTTCACTATATACAAACACACCTTCATTGGCCGCATCAGCTGGAAGAGCTGTCCAAAATGATTTAATAAAGAAAAAGCACACTAGAGCTGAAGCAGGAAAGAAAATTAAAAATGTTCTCCAAAAAGCAAGAATGCTGAAGGAGACAAATTCCCAGATCCACGTCGCAAAGTGCCTTCAAACTCACTTATTTGCAACAACTGGAATTAGTTAATAAAAAACAAGACATGTGATCTAAAGTTTATCTTTTCCTTTAGCAACAAGCAGGACAGAGTTGCTTCAGGATCAGTTTCATTGTATGATGGCTGGTTTTAATAATCCTTATTAATAGGAAGATGTGTTATCTGGGCCAAAGCACTGGAGACTGCCCCATGAATATTAACTAGATATGTCTGCTCAAGCAACTACTAAGAGAAGCTAACACTAATACTTAAAAGGTTTCAGAACATAAACAAAGCCCCACTGAGATCAAGACAGTTCATATCTCACTGGCTTTGCAGGCAAGACTCCTCTCCCACTGTACAGACTCAAAATGAGAGTGATCAGCACCAGGAGGATGCTGAGCTCCTTGTGCCAGTGCTCTTTATGTGGCTTCAGTTCTCCATTTATCTGGCATCACTTGTATGGACAGAACACAACTGCTCACAGAGCTTTACGCCGTTATCCCAACAACAAACCAGGAAAGATTTCACAAGCTACTCCAGAATCATTCCTGCAAGCCCCAGTAAACTGTCAGAATGCAATCCCTGCAATTCTGCAAACACCTCACAGAGGGCACACTCTTCCTCAAAATTTTTCTTAAAATGAAAAATGATCAAAAAATTACAGGAAAGTTTTCTTTCAAAGAGTGCAGACAGACAGATTACACAGCTTCCACCCACAACCAGACATGGGCAAGGAACACTTCACAGCTCAGTAACAGGAAGTTCCCGTTCTTCAAGTGCCAGTCCCATCACAGCATTTCACAACAAAGAAACTTTGCCAGATGAAATTTTACTACCAGTTCCTCTTTTGGTCCCTAAAGTGGCATCTGAGTTCATCCACGATGTATCCTGCAGTCTCTGCAACAGGAGAAAACATCTCCACTTATGGCACTTTTTGAACTCCCAAGACTGGCAGGAAATAGTTCAGCTTCTCACCCTCCCAAGCTCCAATACTGGAAGGAGATTCCAAGACATCATGCTGGGAGAAGCAGCAAATTCTCAAAAGCAGATGGGTGGGTTATAAGTCAAGTGAAAAACTGGCTACATTGTCATGTGCAAAGTTAGTCGTTAACAATACAACACTAGCTGGCAGCCAGTTATGAGTGGCATGCAACAAATATATACAATCCACCACCTTCATCAATGGCTTGGATGGTGGGACAAGGCTGCACCTTTATTTCGACTGTAGATGACACCATCAGGAGATGACTGAGGACAACTGATGCATTAAATGACAAGGCTGCCTTTTACAAAGATCTCAGACAGGGGAAAGGCTTGACACAAATCTCCTGATGTTCAGTGAAGACAAATGCAAGGTCTTACACCCAGAATGGGATATTAACCCCATACATCAAGAGAAGCCAGGGACCAACTGTCTGTGTGGCAACCCAACAGAAAGAACTTGGGGATCCTGATGGACAGGCTGGACAAGAGGCAGCAGTGCATCCTCTCAGCAACAAACTGTTACCATAGAGGGGACCATGGGAAAAGATCAGTCTCCTTTAATTAGCAATAAGCTCACATCCATCTTTACCAGTTCCATCTTTGCTCCTCCATCTGAGATATCAGCACATATGTGACAGTCCCATGAAGGGGGTACTAAGAAGTTGGAGGGCTGGAGCACACAACACATGGAGAAAGACTAAGATAACTGGGCTCATTTAATCTGCAGAAAAAGAGGTTTAGCAGAAAATTAACAGCAGTCTTCCATTACTGCAGCAGTAATTCAAAAGCTATATTAGACTGCTGAGTTACTACCTTTCGCTTTTGGACATTATTTTAAAAAAACTGTAGTGACCAGAGAAGCAGGCATAGTAGATCAGAGGAAAATGCTCATAACCCCACATTTTGCCCAAGACAGTGGCCTAAACCAAGTGCTTAGTGAAGAATTTAAGAAAGAACCAATCTACATAATAGTTCTTTCCTGTAACACTCTCAGCCCCAGCCAATTTGCACTTAGGGACCTTCTGACCCAAAAGGAATTCTGATTATTATCATGACCTTGGACACATTTTTCCTCCATCACTTCATCGAACACTGTTGTAATTCCACAAACATATAGCATCCACAATGCCCTGCAGCCAGGAGCTCCATATATTACTATTTCTCATAGTTACTTCTTTTGAGCCCTCAGCTCCTGTAATTGAATAATCAACTCCACATTTTCATTTTTCACATGCTCTCACTCTCTCAACTCCCCATTCCACACCATCCCCATCATCTTTTTCAGCCTGAATACTGTTTCACATACATAAACCATTCCACACCTTAAGTTTCTAGTTCTGTTATGCTCTTTTTGAGATGGAAACACAGCACATATGCAGTCATTGAAAAAGGACATGTAATCAGATGAGTTCTTGACAACTTCTCTAGCATTTGTTTATATGGTAACAACTGAGCACTTCATATTCCTAGCACAACTCCAAGATCTCATTCTGACATTATTAGTTAGTTCAGACCCCAGTACACCAGGCTACAATGCCAGTAAATTCTTACAAGTATTTCAAGTTTATAAAATGCATTCTCACAATTTCCTACATAACTACTAATAACTACTTCTACAAAGGAAAGCTGAAGTAGAACAGATTACATTGTTGCACATTTAAATTATATTTAAAAGCAAAACTATTCTTTAGGATGACTTCTCAAGTTCTTCAGAGAAGCTGGCAAAATTAAAAGGCCTGGCATATTGTAGATATTTATTTGGAGCATAAGAATATTTGAACATGGTGATCACCTCAGTTAAACCTGAGTTCTGTCACTAAAGAGGGACATTTAGAAAAGCTACCTTAAGCCTGGCCTTGTCAGGTGCCTTCTGTAGGTACTGGGAAGCAGGTTCCTCCACAGATTCAGAATAAGGACTTTTCCTTTCTCATTTATGGCATGGGGAGGGACCCCGAGATCACTTTCTGAAAAACGCTAGTCTCGTGACTTCTGACTGACAAAAGCTATAGAAAACTGAACAAAGTCCACTACTACAAAAATTTAACAATCAGTGTTAATGTCATCATTTATATCACAATGTAAATCTAGGCTCCTGCAGAAGCTAGATCCAGCTAGAGCTGGTCAGCTAAGTCTACCTCACTATTTCTCCACATTAACCACAGTGCTTTTTTATTCTCCAATTAACCACACTGTCTTCTTATTCTCCATCTTCCCACTTCTCTAACCCTCTCCTCATTTTCATTCAGGCATTTCACCTCCTCAGTGCCACTCCCCACCCTCCCAGCTCTTCCTTTCAATATGGAGTTTTTCACCAATCTTTCTAGCCTGCTGCCCAGTAAACAAGAGTTTACCAAATTTCTCCTACAGCTGCCAAATGCAATGATGAGTGCTTCATGCTCAGCTAGATCAGGGAAGTGCAGTGGATCAAAAAGCTTTCCCTCCCAGAGTGTACAGGGGAATGAAGAACTGCTGACAGACTGTATGCTATGCAAGCCTTCATTAACCAGCACTTGTGATTGGATTGTTTTCACTAATGCTACCAGTTTTCAAGACAACTTAAGCAAATTCCCTCTTAAGTTACACATTAAAAATTTTCCAATACTCACTGAATGGCCCTAGCAAATAGCTCAAGAAAATTTTAAACATAATAGTGTTTATATTGATGTGATAGATAAGTTACTATTTCCATAATTTTGCACTTTTAAACTTATGTTATGCACAATGTTTATTGATTTTCATTCTTATCTGTGGAGTGCTCTTTGCCCAACATGCACAGGAATCTCCAAAATAACTGTTCTGCAGACTTCCCATCTACTTTTCCACTAGCAGAGTACACTGGGTCCTTAACAAATCTTGATACTCTTCCCAAAGACAGGGCAGCAAAGGACTTGCAAGTGTTAGTATTCATCTGTATTTCACAAATGAATGAATTCAGACCAATAGCTGTTCTTTCTTGAAACTTCTACTCAGTGACAAGCATTCATCTGGTGACTGCAAGCAGTCAGTGAAATTAAGAGAGCATTAACTATTTAAAGGACAGCCTTGTAACAGCAGAAAGCAATACTGCAGCATCACTTAAGAGCCATTAGGAAAGTGAACTGACCCACATGTAAATTTTTATTTACGAATTTTTAAAAAATTGTGAAAAGCTACTGATCCCACTGGAACAGACGACATGCAAGAAGCCATCTCACAACATGACCTGGCACAGTCTGATACACTCAAAAGCTCTCCATGAGTCCAGATGATTGCAAGCCTCATCTCCATCTTCAAGGCAACCTAAGAAACATTTTTGAAATATGTCATATGTTCAGGGAAAAATTAAAGAATGCTTATAAAAGCAAAGATGGACAGCTGTGTTTCCTGATTTGAAAGTAACTTGGGAAGAAAACCTTTCAGATCAACACCATACCAAAAAAATCAGACCTAATCATTAATAAAAAAGAATTCAAGTGAATCTTCATCTAGGACAGATTTTTCTTATAGTCTGTCTTATAAAACTTTAGATGTTCTATTTTACTTGAGTTATGGATACCAGTGTGATAGCAACCATAAAAACATGGTTATAAACAATGTAACTAAAGACTCAGAAAGTGCTTCTACTGAGCCAGCTAACATTATGGTGGGCTGCCAGAAAGGACCAGCTACAGGACAAAAGAGTAAGTGGATCCAAACCACCGATCACCAGGACAGTCAGAACAGTAAAAGATCAGGCTTCTAAAGATCACTAGGCTGGGCAATGAGTAAAAGCCTTCTCCATGTTTTCATTACTTCAAGTCCAACAGAGATACACCTGCTTTTTTCCATAATGTTACCAACTTGAACTATCAGTTATCTGTCAGAATACACTTCTGCCAAGTTTCTTCTACATCTTACACAACACCATACACAACATAACTGGGAGCTGAGATGAAGGCTTTATCACATAGGATATTAAAAGTTCTCATGACCAAAGTTGGATAATAACCAGCACGGAGGTGAAAGTCAGTTTTCTCCCTGAGAAACCTTCCTATCAATGAGAAATGCCTTAACTACCCATGAGACAACTGGGGCAGGAAGTCAAAGTTCAAATCCCAGCACAGTGTTTCCTCGTCAGGTCACTAAGAAGCATTTCAGGATTCATCTTCCTGCAGAAGATCTTTTTCAAAGTCCATGTGTAGAGGTCTAGGAAATTTCTGATTATCTGACTTTATTCTGCAACCTTTAGTAACACTGCACTGCTGTTGCAATGACAGCCATGAATCCATTGGTCCAGATATGAATGATCTGTCAATAAAATGAAAAATTACTGTGTGATCAGGCCTGGCAATGTAACATGCCTGCATTGCTGCCTGTTATAACTTCTGAATCCCTGCATGAAACATGGACATGCAAACATCCCTTTAAAGCTATGTGAAAAGATCTTTAATTTTAGTCTGTTTTAGCTTCTGCAGAAGATAATCCAGATGTGCTTCAACAGAGCCTGGAAATGTCAATTAAGAGCATTTTGAGAGTCTGCAAGATGGGATAAGTAAGAAGGGATATTTGACATACTTTGATTAAGCTAGCAGACAAATGGAGCTCACAGCAGTCTAGAGCCTCTGCTAGTATAAAACACTGTACTCAAATTTAACAGTTCTCCTATTGTTTTCTCAAGTGCTTAAGGTGCCTCATGAATAATCTTAAGAGCACATAAATCTATGAAATGACCTCTTTAAAAAGTATTTCACCCAGATTAGAAGCCACCCAAATATGCTCAAATGCAAGGTGGGCTGTATCAGATCACTAGATTTGACAATATTCCCCATGTGATGAGAAAGTTTTATTAAGAGCAAGGGGCATTATTATTATTATTTCATAATGGAACAAAAGACTATAAGAAACAAAAAGATGGAAGAAACTTGCCCCATTTTGAGGAATGAAGGATTACCAGTGAGCTTCAAATAGTTAAAACTTGATGGTGTCTTCAAATAAATCAAGTATAACATTGGATGACAGAGTATCCCAACAGTTTCTTCCTAAAGAAGTGTAAATTCCCTCTATGACTTCTAAGTTGCAAAAGAGACTCTTTTCCTCTTGTTTTGCCTTCTGCATCAAATGGAAAAGAATCAGAAAGAAACAGAGCTGGACACCCCTTGAGAGATTTCCAAGGCACCATAATTTAAAGTTAGACAGCTGAAGAAAAACAAGACTTCCCAAAAGAGAGCTCTGACAGGTAATGGTGTTGAACTTGCTGGCACAGGTGACCCTCATTGGCTGGGATCTATTTACTTCTAATTCTTCTGATGGAGGAACAGCCCTCGAGGGCTCTGATGATAATGCAGAAGCTCTGTTTCCCCTGCAGGAAAATGGTATATATGTACCATGAACAGATCCTTCCCTGCACAGTTTCAGAAGTCTATATTTTAAATACTGTTAGGGCCTCTAGAGTAATTTAGAAGGCCTTAGCTACAAAACACTGTGCATTTTAGCAAGGGCGGCTCTGAAGTTACTGCTACACCAAGTTAATCCAGACATACCTACTGGAACATTCAAGATGGTCGCTGTCCATCTGATAGTACATTTTAGTTTCTTACTTTAATCCTGTCCAAGCCTCTCTGGGAATTACAGCACTCTTCCAGTTCAGGCAGTTTTCTTACTTTGTCTGTAAACAGAAGGGACTGATAAACCAAACACCTCTATGAACACTAAGAGAGTCACTCAAGACTAATCTGGAAGTTTGTTTGGATTCTTCAGGGGTTTTTTGTCTCGATGTTTTGGTTTGCTTTTTTAGGCCAAGGAAGAAGCTCATCTTTAATGCTCTATTTGGAGATTGCTCATATATGCTATTTGGCTACCAGTGTTCAACTTGAAACTGAAACCACAGAAATATTTAAATGTCTAAGAGGGAAAACAAAGTACTTGATAGACTTGCGTGACAGATTCAAAACCAGTCCTGACTAACCACTGCTAGCAAACAAACAGAAAGGTAGAACAACCAGAAATCACAAGAATTTTCCTCGCACTCCTAGTCTGGTTCTCTGAAATGCACAATGTGCATGCAACAGTCTTGACAGAATAAAAAGGACAACCTTGTGACCAGGTAAGACAGAGCTTAATGTTAGTGTTACCTGATTTCCCTCCTACTTTTATGCACTACCATGCTCTGGGCTGTTGCAAATGATCACCTGGTCCTCTTGAATAGGACTACAGGGCTCATACCGAAAACAGATTAAAGATGATTGCACACTTTCAAGAGACAGAGCTGCTGAAGATTCAGCATGGTACAACGATCCACACTGAAATCCTACAGACTGGGCTCAGAAGAACAATCGCTGGAACACCTTAGATCAATGAAGTTCACATGAGGAACCGAAGCACACAGACCACGTCCTAATGTCTGCACCTGATCTACGACTGAACTGTCTTCTGGCTGTGAATCTCTTGCCTTTCTCTTTTACACACCAAAGAGCAATCTGCAGCCTGTTCTAACGAAGGCAGTCTCCACTGCTCTACCACATTCAGCATTCCACAGGTTCAATCTTTTCACAGAGAATGAGCTCAAAGCTTAATATATATTTCCGCAGTGAACTGTGACTGCAAATACAAAACACACTGAGGCTTGGAGATGTTTCTTTTCCTCCCTATCCTGCCTTGATAGGAGAATCTTTTCCTTGCTCTGCTTTCTAGAAAGAGGCCTGCTACATCTTGTTTTTCTTTGGGTAATAAGCAACAGCATTTCTGTCCAACATAAATCTTTTGGCAAGGCAGAAGACCTGCAGCCTCAATTACCAAGGAGGACAAGCAGTCTCCCAGGAGAAGCAGTTTTAATTCCTAGAGACTCTATTTTTAGTTATAGTACCAGAAGTCCCTGAAGCAACAATATCCTTTGACCTGTCATTTATGGTAGGGGAGGGAGCAGGGACAGAGTTGGTCTACAGGTCTGAGTGTCCAGCTACTACTACCCTACATTAAAAGAGCCCACGCTGTACAGTACAGGCAGAGATGAGAGAGCAGCTAAATTCCCTGTTCTCCCTCTCTTCCCAAAGGCAGGAGGAAGAGAGGGAGAACAGAGTGAACAGGATTGCTAATAGCCTCAACAGACACCAACTGCTGAGATGAACCAGATTTCTGACAGGCATGTCAGCCTGAATCTATAAGAAAATTCATCTAAAGTTTCTTCAAACTAAACTAAGGTTATATTTTTTTTCCCAGTAATAAAATTATCAGCTCTACTGCACAGACAAAATTTGGGTAGATTGCAAGTAATTCTGTTGTTTTATGTGAGGAGGAGTAGAACCCATCTATCTTTTACAGCCATGCTGTCACAGAGAAGACTGACACTAAAGGAAGTATACATGATTGAATGTACGTAACAGAAGCAAAGCAATATGTTATTTTCAAATAGTTACTATTTAGGGGAGAATTCCCATTAGCATTTTGAATACTGAGTCAAATCCTTTGCAAGGATTCTATCACAGCGAAGTGTAGAATCACTTTGATTTACAGTTCACTTCCTTTTCTGTATCTGAGAATTAAACATCTCCTACACAGACAGCCAATTACAAATTAAGTCCTCTATTTATGCCCTCTTCATCTACAGCTTAGGAGCAATTTTAAAATTCCTGCAATTGCTTGAAGAAAAGAAACAAAGTTATTGATAAAAAAAGCACTTTAGGAGACAGCATGGTAGAAGGGAATTACAGAAGCAGAGTGATCTGAATCCTGAACAATGCAGGAAACACCACACAACAGCCTCATTCTCCATGCAACAACTGACAACAAAAGCAGCTGGCACCTTCTTAATAATTCCACAAAACTTTTTTTTTTTTTTTTTCCCCTCAACTGCCCCAAATGCTTAACCTTTACATACAATGTATCACCTTGGAGTTAGGAAAGGAAATCAGCAATTTTTGTCCAGCTCTCTTCAGTGCGATATTGCAATCCAGTTACTGGTTTTCAAGGTGACAGTGTACCTATTGCCTAGGATATGGCATTCCCATGCAGCCCTTGGCATTACTGTACTGTGTTCAGGCAGCAAACAACCTTTCACCACCAGCATCAGCAAAGCAACAGCTTATTAGCAGTGCACAGCTGTAAGGAGAACCCGAACATGGAGGCACACAACTGCTAAGGAGCCTAACTATTCCAAGGGCTGGACAAGGAGACAAATGACCCTGCCCACCACCCACTGCCAATGTTCTGACAAGAGCCACAGTTTGAAAGCCATTAATGACAAGGAGCAAAAGCTGTTAATGGCATATAGATATTTTTCTACAGAGCTAGTTTATTAACAGTGCAAAACCACTAATGGTCAACAAATAAAGTTGCTTCATAGTTACGGAGATGCTACAGTCTAAGCCTCCACAAAGCCAGTACACGATCATGCCTCCTGAACATAATAGCAGGGATACGGTTACTACCACCAGAGACAGGCAAGATTGTCAATAGCCTGAGGAACTATCCAAACACATACAAAAATGTATCACCAAATAACTTCATGAAGGATTCTGATCTTAAATAGTTTTAAGCCATTGGACAAATGACACTTTTAAGCAGTAAGCCTTCTTAAAAAAACAGAATAAGCTCAATAAATAAATTATTACAGTATCGCATACCAATAAGAACTAGACTATGTCTGTCCTGCCTAACATGCTGCTTCTAATCTTTGGAAGGTTCAACGTTACATGATCCACAACACCTGAAAAAGCAAAATTAAAAAATACCGTCTAATACATCGCAGCCTTCCCTCCCCATTTAATCTTCCAGTAACCATGCCAATATGCTTTACAGAAGTAAAACGCCTCGGCGCTGTCTACATGAGTATCTCTACCCCAAAGAGTAGGAACACAGAATCACAGGCTCAGGCTGGAAAAGACCTCTGCGATTCACCGAGTCCAGCCTCTGACCAAACACCGCCACGGCAACCAGACCACGGCACTGAGTGCCGCGGCCGGTCTCTCCTCAGACATCTCCAGGGACGGCCACTCCAGCAGCTCCCCGGGCGGGGAGGCCGCTCAGGCCACGAAAAGGGGTGACAATAACCCGTGGGGATCCTCGGGCATCCAGGGCCCGGCCGAGCCCGGCCCCTCGCTGCCGAGGCCCCCCGGCCCGCCGCGCCCCCCGGCCGGGGGCGGCCCCGCGCCCCGCTCACCGCCGAGCGCCGACGCCTGCAGCGTGGCCCCCGAGGTGCCGTCGATGACTTTGATGGCGCCGCGCGCGGTCACGGCCAGGATGGCGTTGAGCGCCGGGTGGTAGCACAGGCTGCAGAGCCCGTCGGCGTCGCAGCGCAGGCAGCCGTCCCGCAGCAGCAGCCACTCGCAGGAGCCCGGACCGGGACCGGGCCCCGCCGCCGCCGCCGCCGCCGAGGAGCAGGAGGCCGCCGCAGCCATCTTCGCGGCCGCCGCCGCCCTCAGGACAAGAGGCCCGCGGAGAGCCGCTCACTGACAGTCCCTGGAGCCGCCGCCGCCAGTCACCATCCGGGTCCGGGGAGAGGGGGAAAGGGAGAGCGCCCGCGTGAGCGGGAAGTGACACAGCCGCGCCGGATGCGGAACCGAGCGGCCGCGGCCCGCGGGGCGGGGGCGAGGGGCCGCGCCGCGAGGGGCGGGGCCGGGGCGGGGCCGCGCTGCTCGCGCCTGCGCACCACCCACCGCGCCCGGCCAGCCCCGGGCCCCGCCCCCGCGCCGGGCCCGCCCCCTCATAGCACCGCCCCCTCATTGGCTCCGCCCCTCACGGCACCGCCCCCTCACGGGCTCCGCCCCCTCACTGGCTCCGTTCCCCCACGGGCCCCGCCCCGGGCCCACCCCCTCATGGCACCGCCCCTAACGGGCTCCGTTTCCCCCTCCCGGGCCCCGCCGCTCCCGGGCCCCCGCCCGCTTCCCGGGCCCCGCCGCTCCCGGGCCCCGCCGCCGTGCCGGTGCCAGTGCCGGTGCCGTGTCCGGTAAGTCCCGCCTCGGGAGCGGCGGGGATCTGTGTTTCCCTGCCCGGCTCCCACGGCGGCTGCGTGTCGGCCCCGAGCGTGCGAGAGAGCCCCGGTGCCCGTGGCCTCAGCGCCGTACGCAGGGACGAGGCCCCGGTGCCGCACGGAACGCACGCTGCCCTGCGGAAGGGGCCCCGGGCCGGGAGCACGGAGCATTGCACCCGCGAGAGCATTCTGCTCCGAAGCACTGCTTCAGGAATTACTTAATAAAACATTTTGTACTTTGTTGAGATTTTCCCTTTTCACCCACTAAGACACCAGTTCAGTTTGTAGAGCTCAGCCTACCTGTACACTTTATCTGCCATAGCCTTTATTTGATCCAAGTGACATATTATACTCAAAATATTTCACAAAACTTTTAGGCTACTGATTGTCTTAAAACTAATTTTCAAATGCCAAGTTTTCTACGGAATCTTGTTATTAGAAGGACCCAAATTAGCACAGGCTGCTGTAGCAGGGAAATTGTTAAAGAAATACAGTGTGAAGAAAAAATAAGGAAACTAAACGAAACCCACATGGGTATGTGTGCCACCCAGGCTAATCAAAATTGTCCTAGAAGCAAAATGAGCAGCTTTTAAGCTTGCTGTAGTATTTCAAGCAAAACATTAAACACAAGTCAGGATAATAATAAAATTACAGCAGATCTCAAGCTGTATGTTGTCTCAACAATTGATTTCATCAACTTTTCAAGTATCATTTTTCTGATAAACAGCAGAGTATGTCTGATGGGTAGAAGAAGAAACAAGGTACACATGTCTAGCTGCTCTCTAGAGATCATTCAAAATTCATGGCTCACCAAGGTGTGATACCCACGTCACCACCCCCAAATGAGGGTTTGCATCTTAGAAAGGCAATTTTTTTGCTAGATGGACGTGCTCTAAGTTTCCAGTTTTTACAGACCGAAGTAGTATATTGATTATCACAAAAACTTCCTTATAGCCTCAAAGCTGTTGGTGCTATGTATAGTCATCAATATATTGGTGGCATGCACAGGAACATGGAGGTGTCTTAATTCATCAATATTAATTATTCAGTATCAAGTCAGTAAATATAAATGAGCTTCATACATTCTGTAAACAAGTTTAATTCAAAATTTTTATAAAATACATCTTGCATTTACACACATACCTCATCTAAAAATAAGAGCTTGTTGAACGCGAAGTCATTACAAACTATCAGAATAATTTGAGAGCTGCTTGTATGCTTCTTGCACAATATATGCAAAAAGTGACCCTAAAGATACTAAGATTAAAAGGTGCAAATCTGCAATTGGATACAAAATATGTACTATGTTAAGTGCATATCTACATTGCATATTACACACGTGCCAAGTCTGTGGAAAGGAACAGTTAAAATTCCAACTATAAATTTCACAAAACTGTTACTGGAAAGGGAGGGGTTTAGAGATTCAACGGAACATCCTTGCATCCTTTCAATATTCCAAGTCAGTTCAGATGCACAGAACACCTCATCAACAACGATGCAAACAGGAACTAAGCTTGGGGCTGTCCCACAGCCTAGTAACCTAAATGTGTTCTTGCCCTTCACCTTTGTGGGGAAAGAAATTAAATGGGTGGAGTCTTATAATAATAGTTGGATATTCCTGTTAGAAAAAGAAATACAAGTTATGAAAAAAAAGATGTAAAACCAGATTATCATGCAAGATTCCAAAGCTAATATGTTATTTTTTTATTACTGTAGCTTACTTTTTTTTAGAATGTGGTATGAATGCTCTCAAAACACTTGTAGGTAAGAAATTAGCTGTTGCTGATATAAATTGACTTAGTACCACTTTGAATTAATTCCACCACAACTTATCCAGAAATTAAAAATCAGGTAGAGAAGTCAATCACTCTACCAATTTTTCTCTTTTTATGTCTTACAAGCTCAAGTATTACACTGCAATTTATGTCCAGCACTAACTTTAAGTGGTTCTGTTTAAAACCAACGCAAGCATCAGCCGGAAAGCAGACTGAATAAGCTAAAGGTTTGTGGGAGAGCTGGAATTTAATTATGTATTTTGCATCAGTAATGACTGGTAAAAATAAGTTACCAAGCTGATTAGTTACACAGTCTAAAAAGCTGAAAAACTACAGTTCTGATATGGAAATGTGTCCACCAGGCTACCAAGACAGCCCTTGCTATTACCTTGTCATGGCCGATTTTTAATTGTAGCATTAAAAAAAAGGACAGGGGTGAGGGGAATGGGAAATGCTTTTTTTCCATTGCCAGAAAAAAATCCCCAAACCTTCAGAGCTATTTGTTGATACTAAATCCTGAAGATTGCAAATGCCTACATTAGTACCATACAAAGTGAACTTCAGTGGACTTCCCTTGTGAAGAAATATTACCATAAGGACCATTATATAAGCAATCAACACAGTACACAGGAAATATTTAACATGTCATCACATCATTACATAATCCTTGGAGAGTCAAAATTAGCAAGACTCTAACTGTTACTAAGGCTGTAACTCTGCCTTGTTTAGTGGAGGGAGAATCTGGCCTTCCAAATCATTCTTATTTCTCTTTACAAGAGATTAAAATTGCTGGTGAAAAATAAAAATAAAAAAAAAGCATGTTAAATACCATGCTATTAAAAGCAAAACAGAGCAAGATGTTGTAAAACATAGTTAGGGAAGTAATATTTTTATTTTGTCATCATAAAATAACATTGCTTAAAGATCACACAAATTTGATAGATCATCTTTTTTCCTCCAACATTAGGCCAGCACTGGAGTTGAGAAAGGTGTTCACCCATTTCTCCATAAATTTATCCTTTTAAGTAAAATAATCTGATTCTCTAAATATGCACTTTAATTAATTATGTCACACAGTAAATATCTTGCTCCTTTGGTCAGAGATAGTAAATGAAAACTTCAAATACTTGTATCTTCGATTTTTAAAAACCCAATATACATCCTTAACCAAGGAGTATTTACGGTACACACAAGCCATAGATACAAAATACACAGTATATACATGTTTTGAAAACAAATTGGAATTTATAAAAACTCAACAGCCAAATCACAGTAATTGAGGCACTAAATTAAAAGTAGTATCTTCTTGTCTTGATTATACAGACTATTCTGTGAACAATCAGGACTGTTTCATAAATATATATTATCTACAGAATTTGCTGTGCCAAAAAAAGCCAGCTGTATTTAAGCTCAAAAGAAAAATTGCACTTTGAGATTGTTAACAGTTAATTTCTCATTTTTAATTCTTGACTATAGTAATCTGGTCCCAGTGCTTTTGGCACAGGTATTGAGTTGTAGTTTTGCTACGCTTTGTTATAAAACACAAGGTTCTTTTTTTTTTTGTTCATTAAAATCTGAAGAATCTTAAACAAACCTAGAACTTTGATACAAATCTATATAGCTACAATTGCTTCATTAAATAATATACACAAATATGCTCTTCCATCTTAAAACATCTCAACAACTGGATACAAAACAGTCACTTGTATTATCTCCAGCCTTCTTAATCTTACATGTTATCAGTCTGCAAGTGACTGAAACATGGTTTCTGGCCACATCTTACACTAGATCACACCCCAGTATACAAGGACAGGAAATAAATGTATAATAAAAAGATTGGATAAATTAGAAGGGGTTTCTTGGTCTTGAATTCTTCTCCAACTAGTAATGATGCAGCACTGTATGCAGCCCAAAAGACTCCAAACAACTGAAAAAGAAGATGAACAGTCTTAGTTGACGCCACAAGAAAGTCCCTCCAAATACCACAGTAAAAATCACTTTTCTCAGTATAACATAGAGCCAGCCAGAAGAAGTAGTACTTAGCACAGCCCAAGAGGTTTTGGCCATTTGGGGCTTGTAATGCGTTTTTCATACTAGTGGTGCAAAGATAAGAACTTTGCAGAGATTTGCCCTGAAGTTAACATAAGGCTGTTAGTAATAATCAAGTAACAGAGGCTTCATGAACGTATATTTATTTTGAAGTTACATATTAGTTAACTGTCAAGTTAATGATTTACATTGTCATTTATCAGTAATCACAAATTATCAAATCTCAAATACAGCAATTTTGTTACTTATCATACATTCTAGTTGCACTTCAATTATACTGTTTGCCAGCAAGCTGAAGAGGCAGAAATAAAGAAATCAACAGAACAAACCTCCAGAAAGTGACAGCTTAGTTCGTAACAGAATTTTATCAGTTCCCCTTCCCAGGCTCAGCAGTAACCTCAGATGCTACCCAGAAGGGTTTTAAGAAGTACTGGAAGTGTTCAAGAGCATTACAGCATTCTGGGATCTTTTAGGGAATGTTGCTGGTTCCATAAAAGGTGTCCAGCAGCAGGGGGGATCAGGCAGGTTATTCTTTGTGCCTTACATTCCCCATCTCTAAAGCAGAGCAATCCTTCCCTTCTCTGCAAAGGGTTTGGAGAGCTTTGTACCACGACCACTATGGGGAGGTCTCAGAACAATCACTAACGTCATATTCCTGCTGCAGTGACTAAAAATAATAGGGAGGATGGGGGAAGGGAGAGAACAGCTTATTTTCAGATTCTTCATTCTGAGGCTTAATTATGCATTCTCTTCTCAAAATGAGAATCCCATCTTTTTTGTAATGCAACTATTAGAGCCCAGCAAAATACTTAAATACAAGCTACTCTAGTACCAACAGGTGTTGTTATAGCAACAGCACTGTACATCCCCAAGCACTCAAATGGAGCATTTAAAACTGCATTCACTTTCCACCATGCTAAGCAAAAGGGTCACAGAGCTCACTCTAGTTCTGAAAATTTTGACACATCATTATGTTTTCCTGTGCAGATTACTTAAGTGTTAAGAAAGTGGCTTAAAAATAACTAAATTCTCAATAGATGATATGAACTTACTTTTATTAGGGTAGAAACAACTTCAAATGATCCAACCACCAAAAGTACAGGTGCTATGACAATGAGGGGAAGTAGGGAATATCCTATTACACCAAGAACTTGGCCATAAGCAACCTGAAATTTTCAAGCACATAAAAAATAAGTTTTGCAGTACTCAATCTCTGTCACCAAGTACAATTCGTTCTTGTTATAATACTATGAATAATGATTATAATGTGTTATACTCATGAAATTTCAGCTAAAGGAGGCTTGCTAGTATAAAAATTGGCTTTGTATGCTAAACCCTAAAATAAGAAATAGGTTCTTTTTTTACTTTTTTTTTTTATTCCAGAACACTGTAAATGATCACTTTCAAAGGGAGCATTTACATATGATACCCAAGAGCATAGAACTGCAACATGGACCAGTGTAGTCCTGCTTGTCAAAAGCAGCAAAGACATAATTTTCTGCATTGACATACTCATAGCCATTATACATAAATAAAAGGCACAGAATTCTGATTTCCAGCTTCAGTTTATTGTGATTATCTAGAACAGAGTTGTTGCCAGTATCTCCATAACTACTTTTAGCTTTGGAAGGAAATGTCTGATTTTCCCCTACTATGATCTGAAATGTTCCTGTGCACAGCTAGACTTCTTGGATTTAACAGGAAAGTTACAAGTGGCATCTTGTAAGCATTTTCTTGTGGATGATAATCCTTCCTGACAAGCTCTGCAAACCCACACTTTTTCTCCAGTTTATACATCTGGTAATTTCCCATTTTGAGACACAAACCAGATTGATTTAAGGGCATCTGGATTGTGTTGAAATACAGAAATACCATGCAATCACATTTATAAAAACTTTTTGTTTCAAAACAGCATTCACACAAGAAGACTCTAGCAATTATGATTAAAAGGAAAATTTTAAAAACTTAAAAGTAAATAACATAGGACCTCTGCAACACTGGTGTATCATAATGCAATATTTATAGTAAAATAAAAAAAAATCAAGCATCACTGAATATTTAGGTATTCACAACACAGTTCAATGCATTTTATGCTGCAGATCCATTTTAAGTTTTATCCTCCTGACTGTTCCACTGCAGCTGTCTGTGTGTCTTGCTCGAAGTCGTTCTTTGTTGTTTACACCTGAATCAAGTAATGAGTAAATTTGTGAACAGCTCGAGCAGCTATTCCAACCCTGCTGGTGCAAGCTGGAGGAAGGGATGCAGGCCACAACTCCAGTTGGCTTTGCAGTTAAGAAATATGCCCTGGCTTTTATAGTTTAATAGGTTTGAACTGCATCAGGCCAGGGAAGAAAACAAACGCTGGCAGGTGCTTTACACACAAGGACATCTGACTGCTGTTAGCCCCCATTTAAAAAAAAAAAAGTTCCCATTTAGTCCAGTGACCAAAAACTTGAAAGCATTTCTCCCTCA
Organism: Sitta carolinensis; assembly: GCA_032173965.1. NCBI lineage: Eukaryota > Metazoa > Chordata > Aves > Passeriformes > Sittidae > Sitta > Sitta carolinensis. The sequence goes on along the minus strand of JAVUNC010000025.1, from coordinate 12,177,811 downwards.
AGAACGGACTTCAGTTTGGATCACAGTAAACTGTTAGAATTTCTGGGATTCACAGAACAAATTTCCAGCCTGTTTATGACTTCCAAGCACACCATCCATTACACCATGAGATTAGTTGATGATCTCTGTATTTCAGACGTCATTTTGGAGACTGAAAACCTGAAATGTTGACTTTACACTTAGCAACTGCATGCATTCTTAGCTGGCTACAAGATGCAAACCCAAGTGCTATGAAAACCCAGCTACTGCTGAAAAACATAATCAAGAGAGTTTACATTACCTCCCTCTACAGCCTTTTCACATACAGGTACTTACTTCTCCTCCAAGAACTCTGGCCAGTAAAAAAATTGTCAAGGATCCAAATATCCAAATAGTTATAATCCAAGAAACAACCTTGAGAGATAAAGAACAATTCATTTATATGAGTAATTATCACTGTGAAAAAGGAAAATCCATTTCCATAATGGCTTTTATTATGCAAAACTGAATTCTGAATTGTGGCAAGAATAGTATCACAGTGTAATTAGCCATTGAAGTTCAGAGGTTACATTTACAGAATCACATTAATGGTAAATTTGGTGTACACAGAATGCACATGCAAAGTATTCTGCAAGTATTGTAACAGGAATAGGAAGTTGAGTTAAAACTACCCTAAATGTCTTCATATCCCACCTCTTACAAAACATGGGGTCTGACAATTTTTTAAATCAGCCCAATCAATACGAGGAGTTGGAATTATTCTTCTTTCACTTATAAGATGCCACTTTATCCTTTACTCAAACTGAGAACACTTGGAAAATATAGCACTTTAATTCTCAGTGGAACTTGATGATGATGACAACCTAAGAGCCTCAGATTCCTGGGAGCAAGTCTGTCATTTTTTCTTGCTTCTTTCATAGTTTGCTCTTAAACTACAGAAGAAATCCTAAAATCATTCTCTGGCTTAAAAGAACCTTCAAATTAACTTAGCTGGTTTTGGTGTTGAGCCACTGGGAGGACTAGAAATAAAGCTCTCCTTCCTGAAATGCCTTTTTAGAAGGAAACAACAGTCTAAGTCCAGTCTCTGTGTTTCTCTTTTGTATGTTTCCAAACATACAATGACTAAATTTAAAAAAATAAGTCAGTACTCAGTTCTATACTTTGCTTAATTAAAAGTTCCACATTCCCAGAAGAATGAAATAGGAAAAAACAGATAAAAATCACAGCAGCACTAAAAAAATACAGTGGCTTTATGCTATTTGTGAAAATAGCACATAGCCTCCTTTTACTTCCTGTTTTTCTCCACTGACTAAAAGAAGAGGACTAGATTAAAGTCTTAGAGCAGAAGTGCTAAAGTTTCTCCAGTTTAGAGCCCACCTTTGGCTTCATGTAGTCCAGCTGCTGTCAGTCACCCTGTTGCTGGCTGCTAGCTTTCCCTCCTCCTAGACATACAGCATCTTGCATCCAGAGGGTAAACCCAGTGTTCCTAAGAAACCACAGACCCAGTGTGCCTGTGCAGGAGGTACACAAACTGCTGTGGTTCATCTGCCACAGCACCAAGGAATGGTCCTTGCTTTGCCCAGGGCACGGTGAGTGGTCCACTCAGAAGTCCTGAACAATAAAGGGGTTTAGTCTACTCACTTCAAGCCTCACAGAGACAAGATACTGAGAGTGAATTCTTAGTCAGCATTTGGTACACCATATGGAAGCCAGAGGTCCCAAAGGGAAGGATTTTATCCCACCATTCACAAGAATCCTTCCATAAGCACATTCTGCTGGTTTACATTTACATTTACATTACAACAACTGCAACCACACATTTAGTCATAAAGATTTCCAATGCAGGAGCACCTAGGCTTACATTCAATTTGTTACTATAAATGATAACGCTTCCTTATTTTAATCAGAACATTAAGAGAAAAGCTAACAGTGTTTATGGATGTCAATTAAATATGTACAATGCCTCTGAGTAGCTACTCACCCTGGATTCCAAAAGGAATTATAGAAAAAGTCTATTGACCAGAGGAAAGTTATTTGATTGTAACTGAGCAGGGAAGACAAAATAGCAAACATCACTAACGAAGATTAAATATACCAGATAACAGCACTCAGAGAGCATGAATTAAATAAGCAGCTTTATTTGTCAGGAAATTAGAATTTGTGGCATCCAAACAAGTGCTTTTCACTAACATTTTTTAGTAATAAGAAGCAAGTTAACAAAAGGTCACAATTAAAATGGAAAGATTCACTAATATGACTATAAACCTATTAGTATCAATCTGGTTCCTCTAGAAACCACATCTTTCCTTTGTTTTACTGTATAAAAACAAACCTGACATTTCATCATGATTAACTTACCCGTGGGCTATTTAATACATTCCTAACTGCTGTCTTTCTACATATTAACTCGAGAAACAGCACTTGAAATGCCCCACATTAGTATGTGAAAAAAAGGCTTTCTGCCTACGTAAGAATGCAAATTGCTTAGCAATCACATCCCCAAATTTAGTTCAGATTTCTTTTAGGCAGAAGATTTATACGTACCTTAAATTGTCCATACAATGAAATCATTGAGAAGAAGAGGACAACTGCCAGAGGACCCCAAAAGTCTGGATTGTCTCTCACTACCTGCCTATTGAACCCAAGAGATGGCATAGGCATCAACACACATCGAATTTTGTAGTAAATATCCTTCAGATCAATGTCGAGTTCTTCCCTGAAATTGTAAAGCAAGTCGAGCATTACCATGCACCACGGGAACGGAACAGAGCTGAAAAATAAGTACAGGGGCAAATAGGAGGTTTATAGAGCAAGTCTCCTGTCACAAGGCTTTCTAAGGCCACCACTAGCAAAGGAACAGTCTGTCCACAGTAAAGCATCATCATACCTTCATGCTGCATTCAGTAACTGGTGGGACACAGTTAGAAATATTTAATTACTCAAAAACAAATTACATGACTGAGAACAGAAAACATACACAGCATACCCAGACCAGGCTGGATGGGGCTCTGAGTAACCTGGACTGGTGAAAGGTGTCACTGCCCAAGACAGGGGGGTGGAACTAGCTGATCTTTAAGGTCACTTCCAACCCTAACTATTCTGTGATTCTGTGAGACCCTCAGAGTCTGCATTAAGATAGGAAGTCTGTTTTTCAGACATACTAGGACTTGTGACACATTTGTATTGTTGTAACTACAAGTCAAAGACCTGCATAAAGATTGCCTGTGTGCTCCTATGCCAAGCAGTTTGCCATGAGCACACTTACTATGAAAATACTTTATTTCAAATTCTGCAAGAATAAATGCCATTACATTCACTAAACTTAAACCACTTCAAATACAACATGCAAAACCAATTTTTTAGAAGAAGATGGAGTTCAGCTTCCTTCAAGAACAGTAGTTTTCAACAGACTAAATCATGCTTATTTAATTTCTGGCTTGTTTACACTGTGGGTAAAATAAATAGAAGTCATTTGAACTAGCAGCAATATGTATCAACAGATCTTGCCCTTCTCTCATTGCCTTCCCAGCTTCCTGTTACAAACTCCCTGCAAGCAGATACAAATTGGCCAGAAGACTCTTCTGCCCCTGACTCCAAGCTGGTAGGTTGCCCTGACTCTAGCAGCCTAATGGGGCAGGAATCAAGACTTCCCCAGAAATAGGAAATTCCACTTTTGTATGTGCAGAACCTCAGTCATGACTGACGAGTTCCGAAGAGTTGCAAGAGACTTCCAGCAGATAAACTGCTCTACATTTAAGAACACAGTGAAGAAAAATGTAGAATTATATCCTAAGTTCATTTATGAAGGTTTTATCCAAGGCTTTGATTTTTTTGGCTTTTTCTTCAGAAAAGATGAAGTGAGAAATAAATGCAAAGACATGATTCATCACAATTTCTCTTTAACAAAAAAATAAAATGAAATACTGCTAATTCAGTCCCCCAAGGCAATATTTTGACTACTATTACTAAAGCTACTTCAGAAGTGGTATTACTAACAGGTGACTACATAACAAAAATTGTTCTTTAACTACCCCTGAATCTAAGGAATAGACTAGAAGCATCTATTTGCTTCTATTTATCTAAAAAGGATGCAGCAAACCTGTATTTTATTCTGAAGACTAAGTAACACAAATATTTTCAGTATGGAAATAATTCTTTATCGTTGTCTAGGTCTCTTGACAGTTTCTCATGTGAATAAATTGTCTTTTGCATGAAGCTAACAGCTACCTCACCTGAAAGTGATGGTAGCTGTATCAGGAAACAAGTGTCTGGAGTAAGGCTGCCCAATGAGAAAGTGAAAAAAAAAAAATCTCATTTTATTGAACAAAACATTTGCACAGTAGCACTGTGTTAGTGAACTTCCCTTCGAAGACTGCTGATCTTTCAATCCTTAACAGGATTCAGACTGCAAGCATTCATTATGACACATGTTTCTGGGAATAATTGCAACAACAAAATCACACAAAAGTCAGAATTCCTATGTTGTCACCTCACTACACCAGTCTGTTTCTTAATTAAAAGTTAGAGGTTCACAAAACAGACTTATTCATACAAGGAGCTACTTCTGCACACTTTACTTTAAACCACTTCTCAAGTAGCACTGTCATTATTAAGCTCTCCAGACACCTGTTGTCTCCCAACGCTCTCATCTGAGCTCTCCAGAGTGCTCTGTCCTACTCCAATTTTTTAAAGCATCATTATGTTTAATTCACAGGAAAACACAGAGACACTGAGAATGAAGTTGCTTAAGCACAGAACAAGGACCAGGCTGCCTGACTCACAGCACAGTAACCGTAAGATACAAACTTTCTTCCGCCAACCACCCTTCTGTGAGCAGAACAATGGATACAAGACTTTCAGTTTTAAGGACATTATTGTCCTTCAGCACTAGCACCCTTTTAATCTAGCTTGATAGTAAAAGGCAGCATCAAAGATCATAACGTTTCGTGCCACCTTGGTTCTAACATCCCTACTGTAATTGCCATGATTCACAATACTTCTGTTTCAGAATAACTGACAGAATTGACTGAGATTTACTTAACAGGAATCTTCCCACAGGATTGTCTTAGATTCTTTCACAATACCAAGAAACATGAATGCAAAATACACAAAGAATAGTCTCATTTTTTTAAACTGTTACAAGATCAACAGACAAAAGCAGAAAAGCCATATAAACTTTATACTTATCGAGATTAAAACCCATAAAGAGAAACAATGTTTCCATTCTTGCAATAAAAAGCACTCATTGGTCAAGTAATTTGTCAAACAGAATTCTAGTCACAGCACAAATCTGTGGGGCAATCAGAGACTACAAGTGGTTTGTTTTCCCTACACAGCTAATAAAGATAAGATACACAAAAATAATTACAACATACAGGAGTGGCTTGTTATCATCTAGGTCATCCTCTTCCAGTTCCAGAAGCCAGCCATATCCTCTCTGTCTTAGGAATGTAGTAGCACTAGATTCTTTGATGAATTCTCCTCCAAGATTTAGCTTAACATCTGGAGTTGTTATGGAGCCACTAAGATCTAAAGAAAAAGGGAGAAAAATATAGACCTTTTTCTGTCTTACCAAAAGCCATTTGATTTTAAAAGTACTGGAAGATAAAAAACAATATGAAGCTACGAGTGTTGTTCATCATCATCAAACATTCAAAGTTACAAAATAAAATAATACTTTCACAGACATAATTAGAAAGTGTACTTGTGGTTTTATTGCAATAGTAACAATGTTGGGTTAGGTCTCATATGCCACATTTTAGCTTTTAGATGGGAATCTCGTTTTATGACACAGTGTTGTGGTACAACAGAAAGGCTTCCATTTGTGCTTTATCATTAAGGGTTTAAAGGCACAAAAGGAGGAACTAATGAGAGTGTCATCATACTACAAGTTGTGAATTATTTATTATTTTTTCTAATCATACTCTACCTCTTCTGGTGCCCATTTTTTTTTAGTGGCATTGTTTCAGCCAAAACCACTCTGCTTTTATGTCAAATTTTTCATAAAAGGAATATATTTGAAGATGTTTTAATTTGTAGCCTGCCTTCAATGCAGCTGAAAATGTTAAGAATGCTATCAGAGATCCTTAGTCTCTAGAGAATAAGAAGTAATATAAGTTCTCTTTGATACACTGTGATCTTTCTCTACCACAGTATGAAGCAAAACAAAGAGCAATTTATCTATGTTCTGGTTGGTTTTGGGAGAATCACCAATAAATATTAAATCTTTTTTGCTCAATTTATTCAGTTATATATAGTTATATGAAAAAAAAAATAATATATATATAAGAAGGGAATAATTTTTCCCTTACAAAATAATGGATTTCCATTATCTGCTAAAAAAGAAAAATCCAAACAGAAATGTATAACTATTTTGTACAAGCTTACTATAAATATATTGAGAGAAAAAAATTATTTTTTGCCTCTTCATCATTGTGTGTTTTTCACACATTAAAGTTCCTCAGCACAAATTTCCACAAAACACCTACCTTGTAATATCAAGTACTTCTGAAACATACAGAGGCACCTCAAGCTGTATTTGTAGATTACATTTGCAACATCCTCTTTGGAAATATTACAGTGTCATAGAAACAAAATTTGTACAGTGACAGAATCTCAATGTCTCCAGCCAACATGTCTTAAGTGTTCTCTGATCATTCAGTATTGCAATAAATTCAACAGGATTCTCCTTCCCAGATCAGCTTGCTAGGGCACTCAGATTCAAACTTCTCCATAAATGCTTTTCAACTCCTTCATAATCTCAAGAGTTACTGGTCCTTTCCTTGGAACCCCATCTGCTCAGGACCCTTGTAAAGATCACCGTAACTCAAAGCAGGAATTGCTCTCTGCTCTTCCCTGTCCCAGCATGCATACACCATTCCCACCAGACTCATGCAAAGCCTTCCTCTGCTCTTTACAGAGGAAGGAAAAAAGAAAATCTTAATGCCTGGGCATCAAGCTGAAGCCTCAGAAGTTCTGACCGTGGGACCCTCATGTCATTAAGAAACACCTGTTTCTGCTACAACATAACACTTCTTTGCAAAGAGAGGTTCTTATGACTCTGTGCAGAAATGAAACTGCAGCAGTCCAACCAGCCCTGGATTTTTCCTTTCTCAGGGACCTCTACCAATCCATCCTGAGGCACGGAAACTCCTACACAGGTTGTATTTACCAAGGCTCCTTTTCGCAGTTGATGAACACCTGCAACCACGCTTTTGAATTATAAAATCTATTAACATGATCTTAAAGTCTGTTTTGCAAGACAAAGCTGCAGAAGCACAGGGGAAAAGGAATTGGTCACCTCCTCTACTGCAGGCTGCTTTGAATGAGATTTTTAACTGTGGGGCAACAGGGCACTGGAAAACCTGCCAAGAACTGATGACACTGAGGGCTCCTAGCAGGAGTGTGGGTGTCTCAGGCTGAACACCACAGAAGCAAAACCAAGGTCTCTCAGATGCCTCATTTCAACACAACATTGTAGAAAACCAGCTTCCAAAACAGTCTTGACTCTTAATGTTGAAAAAGCAGTACAAGAGGTAAAACCCCAAAGAGTCTGCTCTTTCCACTATGCTAGGTGACACTAATAGTGAACATCTCTACAGGTATCTTCCATCACTCTATCCCAGAGAAATAAGATGGGGAAACAGAACAGCTAATTTTTTTCTTTTTTTCATACGGATTGAGATTTGGGAAATGTGTAAAAATTAGAGTGCAATGTGCAGTATTTTAATTTTAAAATAGCAAGATGTTTAATTTTGCTCATGTTTTTCTTTTCCAGGGTAGGTCTATCCAGCACTTTGAGGACTGGACTACACCTGAGCAGGCAGATCACACCTTGCTTGTGTGCATAGAAAACATGGAGCCAAGTGTGATTCAACACAATCTACCAGAAAGGTGGCTTTACTGGACTGGGTTCAGCACTGCCCAAAAAATACTTCCAGGGAAGAAGCAGAACCTCTGCCCAGAGGTACATAGATCCTTTTTCAGGCCAAGGTGAAGAAGAAAATACAAAACAAAGGAAAACTAACCAGCAAAAGAACTCCAGCAACAAAAAACCCCACAGCCACGACTGTACTGTTGACTTTATTTCTTTGCAGAAGGACTGTGAAGTTCATTAAAGAACTGGTATTCTACAGTAATTTCTCCACTTCAGCAATTCCTTTCCCGGGTGGGACACATGAGTAAGGATTTATACGATCACCTAGTCACAATTATAAGAGTAACTAAATACATTCATGAGAGTGGAATCCTTGTTATTTAAATGGGGAGAGACCAAAAAATCATTCTTTGACAAAGTAAATTGCAGGACGTTGACTCCTGTAGGTTCGGTTTTGAAGTGTGAGGGCACATCTTCACGGCACGCTGGTACACACTGCTATTTGTGCAGCAGGTTGGCAGCAGGCCACACTTCGCTCCCTAAATTACGTACACGGCTTCTTTTTCTCCTTCCTGACTGTGCTGCAATCACACACGGTGCAGCCACTTTAGCACAACATTACAGCAAACGTGAACGTACGACACGATCCTCGGTAAGACAACAAAGCGGGTCCGCAGCAGCACAAGGCGCCGGCAGCGGTCTCGGTTATGGCACGCAGCCGGGACAAGCGCGGCCGCCCCCGCCACGCCGCTGCTGCCGCCGTGACGCGGCCACGGCCCCGGGACAGCGGCCGCCCCGGGCACCCCGCTCCGCCCCAGCCGCCACAGCAGCCGCGGGGCAGCGGGGAGGGAAAGGAGAGCCCCTGCCGTCTCTGCGGCCCAGGGAACAGCCGCTCCCCGGGGCCCGGCCGAGCCCCTGCCTCGGGACGGCGAGCGCGGCCCTGCCCGCGGCCCCGCGCTCACCTTCGGCGTCCGCCGACGAGACGAAGGTGAAGTCCCCGCTGCCGGGCGCGTAGAGCGGCGGCTGCTGAGCGCCCGGGGGCTGCATCTCCCCGCCCTCCGCGGGGCCTGCGGGCCGGCGAGGGGCGAGCGGGGCCTGGGGCCTGCCGGGTGCCTCCTGCGGCGGCGGCACCGAGCGCAGGGCGCAGCCGCCTCACGGGGCCACAGCGAGCGGCGCCGCGGCTGCCATTGGCTGCTCGCACGGTGACCGCATCCCGGCGGGCCCGCAGTGAGCTCACTTCCACCCCGGCACGCCCCGCCCGATGGGCCGAACCAACTGCAAACCCTTCCTCCTTCCTCCTTCCTTCCTTCCTTCCTGCCTTCCTTCCTTCCTGCCTTCCTGCCTTCCTGCCTTCCTTCCGACACTTCCTTCCGACACTTCCTTCCTTCCTCCCTCCCTTCCTTCCTTCCGATACTTCCTTTCTTCCTTCCGGAACCATTTAATGTGGAAAAGACGCTTCAGATGAAGCGTAACCGCTACCTTAACAGTCCACCACTAATCCATGTCCCCATGTGCCACAACTACACTTTTCTGGATGCTTCTAGGGATGGTGACTCCACTGCTTCCCTGGACAGCCTGTTCCAATGCCTGACCGCTTTTTCAGTGAGGAAATTCTTCCTTTGGCCAATCCAAACCTCCTCTGGTGCTTAAGGCCATTTCCTCTCATCCTGCCACTTTTTACCTGGGAGAAGAGACAGACCACTACCTTGCTACACATCCTCCTTTCAGGGAGTTGAAGAGAGCAGCAAGGTCACCCCTGAGCCTCCTCCTCTCCAGGCTGAGCACCCCCAGCTCCCTCAGGCACTCCTCACAGGACCTGTGCTCCAGACCCTTCACCAGCTCTGTTGCCTTTCCCTGGACTCGCTGCAGCTCCTCAGTGTCCTTCTGGTGGAGCAGGGCCCAGAGCTGGACACAGAACTCAAAGCAGGTCCTCACCAGTGCTGAGTACAGGGGGACAATCCCTGGTTTGTCCCTCCTGCTGGCCACACTATTGCTGATAGAAGCCAGGATGCCATTGGACTTTTGCCCCCCTGGGCACACACTGGGTCATGTTTAGCCACTGTTGACCAGCACCCACACACCCTTTTTTTCCCCAGGTATCTCTCCAGCCACTCTTCCCCAAGCATATAATGCTGCAAGGAATTCTTGGGACCCATGTGCAGAACCCAGCACTTGGCCTTATTGAACTGCAAACCATTGGCCTTGGCCCGCTGATTCAGCCTGTCCAGATCCCTCTCTGGAGCCTAGACTCCTTTCTTAGTTTGTAGGTTTTATTTGTTTGTTTGCTTGGTTTTATTTTTTCTTTTTATTAAACTACATGTAGGGATGGTAACAAAAAATGCCATGGCAAGGAATTGCTCGCACTTAAGGCAAACCTTTCACTTGCCGCATTGTAATTCTTATTTATTGAAATAGAATTTTAAGCTGTTTGGTACTTGTCTTCTAAAAAGACCAACAGCATCCACTGCTAGAACAAAACTTGGTGATTTTAGTAGTGTACCTCTTGATAAACACGAGGAGCAGTCCTCAGGGCACTGTGAAAGGGTGAGAGGAGACAAAAGAGGAAGAGATGAAATATCACACTGGATCAGCTTTGAGGAGAAAACTTGGGATAATGACAGTTGATGACAGAACATTATGCAATAAGATGAGTCACAAATACATATTTTATTAGTGTGCCCAAATGGAGCAGTGACAAATGAGGCTGCATGACAGGCTGGGTGACTAGTTCTGTCTCTCCTTGTTTCTTGGTTTCATGCACTGGACCCTGTGCTATGCATGTGCTGTATCATTTTCTAAGTGAAATACACATAGATTGATGTGAAGCAGAAGACAATTTCGTGACACTGATGGTTCACTGTTTGGAAATATTTCCTATATTTTCTCATTGAGTGATTCTGACTGTGATCTCTGTGTGAACACAAGCAGTTAAGTAATTTGACTTCTCTGCTTTCAATAGACTATTTTAAAGACATTCATTATCATTATTACCTACTTTTAAACATAATTTTGATAATACAGGAAAACTTGCTTTAATTATTTCCATTTCTAGAGATTTTCTGACCAGCTGAGCTCCAGATGGAATTTCACACCGAAGAGACACTGAAGGAGACAAAAGAGAGATGTTCTGCCCATGCCTATATAAAATAACAACGAGTAGGGTTTTAAGAGTGGCTCTTCTGGATGTTCTGTCATGCATGAGTAGTGAAGGATCAAGAAATCACCTGATCCAAACGCTCCGGATTTTCCTCCGCGTTTGCTCGATTGCTAAGGTTTTGGTCTCCTCCTTTCAGCCTCCTTCCCCTCAGAGTATGGATCAGCAGTGTCCCCTGCCCGAGCGGTGCCAGCGGAGGGCACTCTAGCACTGCTTTTCCCAGAGCAGCCCTTCTCCAGAGTTCCAGATCAGGGGTTTTTCCTGGGATGAAAAAAAAAAAAAGCGCTCGAAACCAGCTGAGTAATGCTGTTTCGCCCAGACGCTGCTGGTAGATTTCTCAGCAATCTCTGCATTTTGTCGTTCTGCACACTTCAGAAATTGCCTCTAGTTATTAAAGCGCACACCACATGTAAATATGCGAGCAATCATAAAGTGTTCTGTTTGGTCTGTTGAAGTTTAGGGTGTCTTATGGCTCTCTGCACATAGCCACCCTCCCATGTATTTTAACTGGTGGCAAAGTCTGGCTTCATTCCGACCACCAGCGGGATTTTGCTTTCCCTCTGGCTTACTCTGTGGTAGAAAGGGAAAGGGAAAAGAGAAAGGAAATATTTCAACAGGCTGCATAAAAATGCCTTTTTGGATCATCCCAAATGAACCTGTCTGCCATTAGGAAGGGCTCCTATTTAATTTTAATTTTAGACATTCAAGAATCATGCATTTTGTGAATTTACCAAATCATATTGTAATGATTTCTGTGTGAAAAGGAAGTCAGAACCACTGATGTTAAGAGTCATCTTCTGATTACTTTGGGAAGTTTGGAGCCAACTGCCATGATGAGGCAAGTAGGCAGACTGCTATAGAGCTTTGTCCCTAATGTCTCAGAGTAATATCAAATTAGATTAATTGTTATAATACAAATAATTCACTTTTAAATGGCTTTTGCATCTAGGGTTGTAAGAGCTTCTCTTTAGACCTGCCTCACTGTATCTAGTTGCTCGAGTCAGTGCTGCTCAAATTAGTGAGGCCTGGATTCTTGGAACAGTGTGACTGGTTTAGTCTAGATACCAAAGTCCCACAATAAACATCTCCTTCATGCATTAAAGTTTCCATCTTTTAATGAAATCATTAAAGAATAAATTAATTAAATGCTTTGTAGATACACTTATTTCTACTGGTAGCAGAAATATTTATTAACTAGACCATTAATTCTGGACAGAAAAACAAGTTTTTGATAGCCATATCATAAAATTTCAAATACTTATGAACTTATCATAAAATTTCAAATACTTATTAATTATACTTACATCAAGAAGCCATTCTCTATTTTTCTGGCAACAGAAGGGCATTGCACAACTTAGTCTGTAAAAAACTAGATATTGAGTACAAGGAGGAAACTTGCAGAGAAAGTATCCTCAGATACTAGGGAGGCAGTTTTTGACAAGCACTGCAATGCTTTGCTGCTTACTCTTATTTTGCACCTTAATAAAGTATATTGTGCTTAGAATGTGAATGTTTTAATAACCTCTGAAATTCGTATGCTACTACAACTTGAAAATCCTACCACCTATTTAGAAAAGTAATTTCTTATGCATTTGCACTGAAGTGGTGATATGTTCTGTATCCTAAATGCCACAAAGTATCAGAGTGCTCCTTTCAAGTTAGTAACGCACGCCCCAGTCAAGCCGATCTGACAGACTGACCCCAGAACTGGCTAATCTGCAGGAACTGCCATTCAGATTGCAAGGGTGACACAGTTCCCCTCTCTGACCCACTGCTGCCTTTTCTAGGTCAGTGACTGACTTTTAAACCTTTTTCCAGGGTTAAAGAGTTTGTTTGCTAGGGCCACGCAATCCAGTAACTGAAATGGATATGGCAATTCGTATGTCTGCTTTTGATGACTTGGTAAAAGAATGCTTCTCCCGAATTTGTTCCACAGGAAGATCCCATTTGATCTTCCATGAGTTACTTTCACAGGGGTGAGGGGTAGTTCATATTGGTTACATGATATAGTACCTGACCAGGAGGCTGTGTTTATCTTTATGAAAACAAAACTTGCCATATAATTGGCAAAATAATATAATTGGCACCAAAATATAGATAGTTTTAGCATGTGAGACAGTAAACATCTAATTCTGTCTAGCAGTTTCCTGTGACCAAAGCATTAGAGACATACCAAAACAGTTCAGCTAAAAACGTGACCTGTTATTTTTTTCCCAATCCCATTCATGGTTGAAGGTATCAGAAGTATGAGAAGGCTATGCTTACTATACATGAACCATTTGACAGCTACTGAGGTCACCATAACCTACATTGTGAGATAAATCCCTGATGAACTAAATTACCTTGAAGAAATCCCACTAGGCAACTGCTGTATCTCCAGAGATGCTGTGGAAATTCTAGATGAAAATAATAAGTTTACAAATGGAATATGTGTGTTTAGAAAATCACCACATAATTTTGTAACAAAAGGAGAAAAACAAAAATAATGCTATGGTTGTAAGTCCTTTGTTGTTCTTACCAGTGTGTTAACAGATGGCTTGAATGACAGAATGGAGGACACGCTTATAAAATTTCTGATGATACTGAGTTTTGGAGGCTAACAAGCCATGTTGGGATAGAAAACCACAAATCAAATTGGATGTACATAAAAAGTGTTTCAAAAACAACAATGGGGAATTCATTATAGACAGATGTAAAGAGCTGTAGCTGGGAATGAGTCATCATTTTCATTAATACAAATGGAAGATAAAAATTGAGGCTCTTCTGTGAAAGACTGGAAAAACTGCTATTGCAGAAAACGTGCTGCTGAGACCTGAAAAACAAGTCTGTGTTCAGCCTTGGTAGGATTACTAAGAAAGGTACAGAGAAGTCAAGAGAGAGCACCAAGAACAGCTAGAGGTTAATAAAATGTGACTTGTGAGAAATAGTTTAGTTTTGTTTTGCTTGAGAGAGAAGTCTGAAAAAGAGCTTTCCCAGTGGACATACATCTCATATTTGAGAAATGCTTTTCTCTATAACCACATATTGACTCAGCAGCTTGAGGATTATCTGGATCTCCTAGTTGGCAAGCGAGAATGGAGTGAGAAAGTATCATATCCTCTTCTGGAAGAAACAAGTCAAAAGGAATTAAGGGAGACTGACCTTGCATTACCTTCAGATCCAGCAACCTGTAACACCCCTCAGTCTTTAAATAATTTCAAAGTGTGTTCACTTTATCTGTGTGTTTTTTATTAGCTCATTTTTATTAGCTCTGATATTAACTATCTAGATTAGGGAAAGCTCTTAAGAAAAAGACAACAAAATCTACAACCTGATGGATAATAGGTAGGTGTTTACCAGTGGATTTTTCCAGTGGGATAGTATAGTTGTCTTACCTAGGAAAAGGAAACTTTTCCTACCAGCAGGACAATTCTAGTATAGTTACATCTCTATAATTCACTAAGTGAAAATTTATTTTCACAAGACAGAATATGCCAATTAAAACTTAGTGCTCTAAAATAGCAACAGAGTGATTAGAGCATATTAGTTCTACAAAAGAGGGCATGAGTAGATGGAAACAAGAGTTATTCTGTAGTTATTTGCCACAAATGAATTAGAAAAATTGATATAAAATTGCTAGGGTGCATCTGTGAAAACAGACATGTGCTTTTGTAGTAAATACTTATTTTTAATTTTGACATAGAGATCTCAACATAATATGGTTAATAAGATATTCTCATCAATGTTTAAGAATTCCAATCTTTTCGGTTTCTCAGTTGTTTAGCAGAGCAACTTTGTGCTTCAAAGCTCCCTTTCAAATTGGTCAAAATATGAAGAGTAATCAAGATCTTGGTAACTCCTTCATCTCTTCTCACAGCTGAATGTGGGTTCTTTGCCTCCTACTTCCTCCAAAGACTGTATTTCTCACCAAAGACTGTAGTTAATGTTGTTTACAGCAGAAACAATGTCAAGTTAGAAAGACTATTTTTATTATGTGTATTCTTTTGTTTACTCTTTATCACTGCCACCTGATCCTGCAGATCAAGGCAAATCCCTTGCACTCCACAGCTTCATTCTGTAAGAAAATACAGGTGGAAAAGCACATACTCTATTTTCTGGTGTATATTGAGTTTCAGCATACTGAGTGTTCTTGTCTTGAGATATATAAATCCACTTTGACAGTTAAGACAAATGATACAGAACTAAAAACTCTATTAGGACTCATAATTAATGTACAAGGATGTGGACAGATGTTTGAAACAAATGAAAGGGCTTCATTTTCCATTTAAAGGCAGTTGCAAAAATTCATATCTAGACAGCTGCTGACAGAATAGTGTTAATGGCTGTTGGTCAGCCAGAAGAAGAAAGTGTGTGCAATCCAGGAAGGGAGCCTTGCAAGAGAAAAATCCCAGACAGATGGTAAAAATTCAGTCCTGGAGCTTGAAGGGAGATGGATGATCTTTTGAGACCCTAGGGAGAAACTTAGGGAGCAAACCAGGAGCTCTGACATGATGCTGAAAAATTAGAATGAACAAGGAATATTTACTTTTTGCTCCAGGTGCCTGTGCAGTTTTGTTGCCAGTTGGCATTTCAAACATAATAGGACCAAGCTGGAAATGTGAGCAATAGAGCAGTCCAATTTTGGTGAGGCTGAGAAAGAAAATAAGAGCCAGATGAGGGCTTATGTCTCATGCTATGCCAAAAGCAAAAGGACAGTGTCAGCCCTGGGGCAATCTACTTCCTAGAGCTAAAAAATGAGTATGTGAAGATTTTTGGTAGAGAAAAGGAAAGAAGACAACTGACAAACATGCCCATGAAGTTGCAAAAATGAGCAAATGATGCTGTTCAGGTAGCTGGGACAAATCTATACAAATTTGATTTGACAGTGTTATCAAATAAAACAGCTGACTTCACTTGTTTTTAGCCTCTTGTGCTATTCAGCCACATTGTCCCAGTCTAAAGACCTTCTGTGTGCTATGGAAAAACCAACAAAACCACACATGACTTAATGATTGTAATTAAAGGAGTATTCTCTTCTTGCTAACATGTTGTGTTGTCTTTTATCCCAGAGTGTCATTTCTCCAGAAGAAGCACATTGCAATGGCAGTCTTTTGCCCTCCCTTTGTGCTGATGCACATAAATACTATAGTGCAGAGCAGTAGAACATCAGGAACTGCAAATGTGGAATATTATGCCATATAGAGAACTGGAGGATGTTCCATGTCTTGTGAGATCAGAAACAAGTGCCATTAACTCTAGTCCTTGGAGGAATCCTTTACTTACAGTAAGTAGTGGGAAAGTCTTTCTGTGGACTGTTGGGAGGAGAAGCAAGCAGTGGAAGAACAGTTTTAAACACTTTCAAAAATTGATAAGTGAACCTTTGGAAGGCAGTTCTAAAGAGCATTCAATTGCAGCCTGTGGATAATCTCAGTCTCAGAAAAAAGGCATAATAAGACCAGATCCCAGTTTTTCCATGGTGGAATCAGTGAATAAGTTACATTACATCAAACCGGCACATTTCAGTATTTCTCTAAAGTATTTTGAAGTGAAAAATTGACCATCAGTGTCCTCTCCTCCATCCTAAAAAGCAAAGGAGCCAGAGGCATATACAGCAAAATTTTCAGATTTTCTCAGTATCTTTCCACAGTATCTTGGAACCACATTCTTTTCAATTTTGTATATGCTTGTAGTGAGCACAGTAGTGCTGCCTGCAAATTTGAACAATTTTAGGTTTGTTTGTACAGTCTATCCCCTTCCTTCCTAAAGATCTGATGATTAGCAAGCTGAATTATAACATATTCACTGAGGCATAAAAAGAAGCTGATGAGATACTTAAAATGTCAAAACACAGACACATAGAAAGCAGGAAACTGTACCCTACAGAAGAACATTGTTGCTACAAGGTGGTGTAGTGTGGTACAATACAGTATGCTTTCAATGATTTATGAACGAGCACTTAACCTGCCTTCTCAGCCCTCTGGACCTGAATTAGCCTCTTGATAGCTCTGATTAACTTGGCCCCCTTCAGTCATATAATGCTGGTTTTGCTTGTAGATAAGCAGCTTTAGGTTCGTTGTATTTGGACTGTTTCCCACAAGTGGTATAAATGTGTCCTTAATGCTTCTTACAAGTTCATTAATAAGATTAGAAGGATGATTGTAATATTTGTTGATTACTATCCAGTATACTGCTAATCCATTAGTGGTGAGGAAAGGGAAGTGCACAGCATGGATTTGAACATAAATCTCAAACAGTAGCACTTGTTAACTTTCAGCAGCTTATGTATTTTATTGTGCTCATTGCTAATTAAAATTCTTACACAGAAAGCTTGCTTCACCCTAGGCTTGACCTGCCTCATATGATGCATTGAGGTGGCAGGTTCCTTGAATTAGGGTAGTTTGGGCATGTGACAAATATTCTCTGATCACCTTCCTTGTTGTGAGGCTCTAATAACCAGCTAGCACGCAACAAGTGTATTAATGTCATTACTCTGTTAGGTCTCCTGTGTGAAAATGTATTGGGATTCAGTAGGAGGGAAAGAAGGCTGGGACTGTTTCTAACCTTGACATCTGGAATTTAAATTTATTGTTCTGCACTTGTTTTCCTTTTCTTCTTTAACTTTACTCCTTTCTCCTCCCTCTCCTTTTTTTCTGTGAATCTTCCCTAACATCCTTCTTTTTAAAACAAAAAGATTTTTAACAAAATGTATTTAACTAGATTTTAATGGGGATATTGGAATGGTCAGATTACTTTTGTGGGAGCTGAAACAGCTCAAATTCTTTCAAGACAGGAACCTCAAAAATTAACTTGAGATCTGGATCCACTGGTACCACCTGCCACAATGCAAAAACGTAACAACAGTAATGGGTTTGTTAGTATTAAAACTCCTTTTTTGTTCTTCAAATTATAAGAATATAGTAGGAAAAACAGTGAAGTGTTGCTCCTGTTTAAGCCTGTGGATATCCCAGTGTCAAGAGAGAAATTGCAGTGATCTGGAGACACTCACAGAAATGTAGCTACATAGCCACTCCTGTCCTGCTTCAAGGTGTACAGAGGTCTCAGAAGCTTTACACACATTCCCTTACATTCTCTACTCAAAATTACCACAGACCATTCCCAGCTGATGATTTGAAGGTAGGAATGTGGAGCACACCTGGCTCCCTGCAGCCAGTAGCAATAGTGCCTTCCTGGGAAATTCTAAAAGCTCGTGCACTGAGGGTTTGTCAGTTCACACATAATCCTATACAAGACCTAAACCACCCCTATTTTATGGCCTAAACAACCCCTGTTTTGAACTATATATTAGAAGACAAGAGTGAGATTGTGTGCCTGGTGGAAGCAAACCTTTTCCAGCATGACATGAAAAGAAGTAAGAGTGGCTAGGAGATTATTCCTCAGGCTGTAAGAACAAAACCAGTATTTCATGAGAACCACAGCCTGCAAGACAAGTGAGTGTACCAATATTCCCCAACAGTCAGGGTGGCAATAGCCAATTCAGGAATAAATATCTGCCCCAAACCTGGGAATTAGAAATTCCCAGCAGGAATCACCTGGGCCAGCACTCATGGCCAGTTACACACAGTTCTGCTCTGCTGATGTCAGTGGGAGTTTCTCTGGGATCCTCAGTGGAGCCTTTGCTGCTCCTTTGCCTCCCCTGGCTCTCAAACATGCACAACCTCATCTTTTGCAGTGGATTTATGCTCATCTGTGCCTGGCACAGAACCACCCTTAAACTGCTGAACTCCTCCTGCTGACCACAAGAACATCAGAATAACCTCTGTGAATCTTCAGCAAAGATTCAATAAAAATTTCAGAGTGAAGGGAATTGAATTACTGAGCATCTGCTCTACATAATGTGGCAAGTAAATGACTATTGCTGCTAGATTAGAAATCAGCAATCACTCTGCACTATTAGCTTAATTTCAAGCAGGAAATTTCTTATTTATGTCAAGTTGATGCAAGAACAATTTGTTTTTTCATTAAACCTTGCACTGAGTTTCCATTTTTAGGTCTCATTTGGCTCCTGAAAAAAAAAATAACAACAAACAAAAAAACCCCAAACCCAACAATAAAAAAACCAAAAAAACCCAAACAAACAAACAAAAAAAAACCACAAAATAAATCCCACAATAAATTTCCAATCTACACTTTGGTCACAGAGGAAAACCAGATTTTTTCTTTAAAATATGAATTGGTCTTCACAAACTGTCTACTGTAAAATCAGATTTGATACCCAAAACACTAAAATAAAGATGGAAGTATAAAGTGAACGTAAACCATCCTATCTTCTGCCTTAAAGACAACACAGACATATTTCCTCTACAGACTTGATTAACAGAAGCTTTGCCACAGAGGAGAACAGCTAATTCTTTGAACTGTGCTTGAGCCAACACAATTTTATTTAACAAGGGCTATAAGAAAACACTACTTGTAATCATACATACTTGTATGATTAGCTTTGTATATTTGTTTTGGTTTAGTTTTGGAGATTCAATATAGTATACATAACAAAGCAGGCACTGAATCACATTTGTTCAACAAACAACATACACTGGAGCTTTTCTGAATGTATACGAGCTAGTTTAGATAATGATCAGACCTGGTGCCCCAAATGAATTATGTGTCAGTCCATTATATTTATTAGCAACCTCTGGGTGTCACTGTGTCTTTACAAATACAGCTAAACGGGCTTGAGAGTATATTAAGAAAACCAGTTGCACATAGTGCCGACCATTATTGTGGCTTTTTATGGAACTGTCGGGTTGCTAATTCTCCTGTCTATCCGAAACTCTTAACCCAAAGTAATGAACAGATAATGATAAGAAAACTAGCAGTCAACTAGGAGATTATGACAGGAAAAAGATACTCTCTGCTCTTTTTACAGTCTGCAGCTGTGACTGCTGGCATCAGCATGGGCAGAGTTCATTTTATATTTCTTTCTCTGCTATGCATTGGCTACAAAAAAACCCTACCATATGTTTTGCCCAAGCTCTGTAAATATGGTGTAATTAAAGCCTCACCTTACTGCATTTAGAAGCTGTTCTCCTTTAAAAGATTCATAGTGGCTATAAATATTAACCTCAGCATGGAATTCATCCTGTAAACAATGTTTTCTCCAGAGGGAAGTTCTTTCTTCAGTGAATATTTTTTTTAAAAAAAGATTGATTATGGCACACACCAGCTCAAAACTCTGGCTTTCCAACCCTCTGTTTCACCAACAGCTTTCAGTCTGACAGAGAAAGCAAAGCCCATGAAGACTTCCAGGCTTTGGACAGACCATTGTACACATTACTCCCTGAATACTGCTTCAGCTATTTAAGTTTCACAAGACAGAGTGTCATTGTCAGTGAAGGTTGCCATGCACTGCTTGCAGGGACAGCAAAGAGAGGCTCAGCAGCAGCAGCAGCAGCAGCAGCAGCAGCAGCAGCAGCAGCAGCAGCAGCCCATCCTGGAGCTGAGCTGCACTGAGCTCCTGCCTGCAAGGCCTGGAGGCCAGTGCAGGACTGACAGTGCAAAGAGCAGAGGCAGAAAGAGATGCTGCTGTCGAAGGAAGGAACCTGGATCCAGCTCATTGGGATACTTCAAAGCCCTCCCTTTCAAGTCCAAGCATATAAATGATCTCAGAGTCTTTTTCCATAAGATTCTGTGACAGGTCATTTTCACAACTGGCACATACTCAAAGCTCAGAAGAAATACCTGGTGATAGTCTCTTGGCATCTCTGGACTTTACACCAGCATAAGTAGAAAATATTGAGATTGGTGGATGACTGCATCTACCATCCAACATTTCTTTGGTCTTGCTGCTATGGTTATCACAAAGCAAGGACAGAAACTGCTGATGAAATGCTCTTTTTTTCTTTAGTGTCAAAATCATGTGATATATCTTTAGCTATCTGAGGTATTCATGCAAGAGGCAGGCAGCTGTATGTATCAATGACAGAATTCTGATTGAACAATCTCAGCAAGGGAGGCAGAAAGGCGAGTGTCCTGATGAAAATAGGAGAAGTACTGTCTTAACTGTGAGTCATATATGTTTTATCTTCTAAATTCTGAATATGCATTAGAAACATTCTCTGGTGAAGAGCTGAAGTAACTATGCAGTTAGCTCTGCCTTTGTGAGTCTGCTGATGCCTAAGCAGTTGCAAGGAGTGGTTGCAAATAGAATTGCCTAAAACTTAGGCTTTGGTACTCCTGAATGTGGACTGTTTCCCCTCTGATCTGATATGGGAACTACAGGCACTGTCAGTCCCTTGCCAGATTCCTTCAGTCGTCTTGCTTTGGTTTTGTTTTTGCATTCAAGAAGCAAGGAAGCTGACTCTTTCTTTTTCTCTTTCTCTGGTCTTTAGTACACAGACACAAGACTTTTTTTCTGAGCTTCATGGTTACAGTTGGTTCTGTCTGCAAAGCTCTATGATAAAGGATTTACCACAAACTTCTTTACAGGTCATTTAGGACCCTCTAAAGTACATAGCATGGGGGGAGCTTATTGCTTAAGTTTCATGTGACTCATGCAAATAAAACTGAATAACAATATCTCTTGAACTCAATAAACCCGGAGGACTTTTAGATACAGTTAAAATGGCACACAAGCCAGAAGTATTATTAAAACTGATTCATCTCAGGACTGTTTTAGCCTGAGAAGCTTGCAGCTGGTGTATGTCAAGGTTACTGTGGCTGCAACATCCTGATGAAACCAATTTAAGCCTCCTTTATTCATTTTTCTACTGTGTTATAGCTGTCATCAGTGTATAGACCCAGAGGTAACCTCAAGGATATCTTTTAAAATTAAAGGTAAACTTGAGTTTATAGGTTTTGGTTAAACAGATAAAACCCCTTGTAAAACATCAGCGGCAATCTAGATCTTCAGCTCAGTGTAAATTCAGAGGATTGCCATAGAAACAAGTGCCAATTTTTCATTTTGGAAAAAACTAGTGAATTAAAGCAGTGAATTAAATAATTTAGAAGATGAGTATGAATGGCTGTTTAACTCTCAAGCAGCAAGTTTGCTCTATTTATAGCATAGTTTCTATTTTTTATCCTTCTATCTACATGCATTTTAATAACTTACTCTTCACTAATAAAGCATTCAGTGAGGTCAGTATGCCCTGCTTTGTACTAACCCATCAAAAGTGTGAGGTGGGAGACTTGCTTCTGAGGTCAAATGAAGAGGGTGCATGAAGAAGATGATCAGTGTGAGGGCAGAGGCAGTGGTGCTGGCAGGATGGCACGTATGAACAGTTCTGGGACTGATTTGGCAAATGTAGTGTGATGGCACCACTGCACCAATGACAGTGTCATTCCAGAGTCTGAGATGACACCACAGAATTATCCTTCTGCCTAGAAATAAAAGGGCAAGTTGAATGTTGATGCAGTTAAATGGTTCTGGGAAGGGAATATCTCACTGGAAGAAAGGGCAGTTGCAATGCAGAGGATCCTATTTGAATGAGGCAATACATTACTGGGTGAATGACCTCCTAGCTGAAAATAGGACATGGGCAAAATCTCTCATCATCTTTGAAAGTGGCACAGAAAGACAATCTCTTACAGCCAGGTAACAGCAAGTGAGAAGGCAGAAGCAAGGTCACAAAGGCAGTGATAATTCTGGGAAGCAGCAAATCTTCAAAATCTATTTAATTCAGTAGCAGTTGATTTTAAAAAAGAAAAGAAAAAAGAAAAAAAAAAAAAAAAAGCCCAGAAAAGCAAGCAGCTGTGCAATAATGAGAACTCTAGGAAAAAAAAAAAAAAAAAAAAAAAGGGCAACTAAAGAGTAAATGTTTGCAGTTAACATGAAGACTATTTACAAGCAGTATTTCAAAGGCTCAGAAGGATGGCAGGACTTCTACCACACAAACTTCAGATATATCACATTCCACTCTGAGCCCCATGCAACCAATTGACATGATTTAATATCAGGTTCATGTAACATATTTGAAGTAAGAAGACAGGCTTTCAAATATCTGAGGCTACACTGAGAAGAGGAAAATGGAAAATAGTACAAAAACTTTGAGGTTAAATGTAAATGCATATGAAGGCAGGTTGGAAAGTAATTTGAGGAACAACTTGCAAATGATATGAAATGCCATATAGGTTATTTTTCAAATATATGAAGAATAAAAAGCCAGACAAAAATTTAGCAGGGCAATTGATAGCCAAGGATAAAAGGGTGTATTCAGACAACATAAGGTCAGAGCAGAAACAGTAAAAAAAATGTTTGTAATTGTGCTTTCTTTGGAGACTTTGGGTGTATTTCTCCATCAGACTTCTCCTTCCTAGTGGATAAATCTGAGGCTGTGTCACAAAACTGAATTGTTGGTGGAAGTGAAACTATCAACAAAGTCAATAGTAACAAATCACTGTACCCAGATGTAGTCCAGAGCAGAGTTGTAAAGGATCTCAAGCCTGGAATAAGTGAACTTTCAACTATTATATGTAATGTTTTGCTTATAAGCACCTCAATAACAGCTGAAAGGAATGTCTTAAATTTGTCAGAAATAAGAATTCAAAATCATTAAAAGTACTACCCAAAAGGGTAAAAACAGTGGTAGAGAATGTAATCACTGAGCTGGAAAAAAGGTTAACAGTGAAGTGGCAAAATTTGCTGATGCTACTGTATTGTCAAGGTAATCAAAATGAAAGCTGACTGTGAAGATTTGTTGACTTCTATGGTGTTAAGGTGGTAATAGAACAACGAATGAAACTGAATGCATAATTGTAAAGTAATTCCTGTGGGAGAAACAATCCTATCTACATGTCAGATTCAGAAATAATTTGTCACTCAGGAGAGAGATTTTGAAAGGTATCCTTACTAATGAACTATTAAGCTGCTAAAATGTTGAGAATTATTTGGAAAAGAGTATGGCATGAATCCACAGTGGACCCAGAACTTGAACTTCCAGTGCCAATCATCTCAAAAAGATTACAGTAAAACCAGAAAACATAAAGGGACTCTTGAAGCCAGACAATGTCTTGCACAAGAGGAACAGAACACAGCCCAGAAAGCATGGCCAAATGCTGCAGCAGACTTCTGCAGATTAGCAAAGAAAAATGAATAGGAATAGGAATAGGAATAGGAATAGGAATAGGAATAGGAATAGGAATAGGAATAGGAATAGGAATAGGAATAGGAATAGGAATAGGAATAGAATAGTTATCCATTGCCTTTTCTACTATAAGAACTATGGAGATCAAATAAATAGACCTAGCAGGTGATAGATTAAAAACAAACAGAAAAGAGGCATTACACATAATGCATCCCAAGTCTTTAATATTCCTGAGCTGAGTATGCACCAGTGAAGCATTATTTTATACCCTCCCTATTGTTATACTTGGATCCTTCCAAATATAAGAATAGGGACTCATAAAACTTGGAGTCATAGGGGTAGGGTGCTGTTCTCATGTCCTAGGAAAAGGTTATTCTCATTCCACAACACAAATTTCATTCCTCTTCTTTCCATTTTCTGAGTTTATTTGCTAAAGACTCTTATCATGTCAGCAAAATATACAAGGACCTGGAACTCAACCCCTGTAGCAAGAGCTTCCCAAGAAAACTGGGGATAAGTAGATAAGTTTAGATTCTGTTGAACTTCAGGCAGAAGTCCTTTTGGTAAACACATATCTCCATAGAGAAAACATCCCTTTTAAGGGAGAACAGTATTAGATTGCAGGCTATGTGACACCATTTTTCCACATTCCAGTTTAACGTTCACACAAGCTCTTCCTCCCAGATGTGACATTTCGCCGGACACTTACTGCATGTCATGCACTGGCCTGAAGGCAGGAGGTGAAAGTGACGTGGCATTTGAGGAAAATGTTCCTGCCAGTGTTGTCGTGATCTGCAATCATGGAAATCACTACCATTTATTTACAGTGGCTTGGTTAAAGACCTGTACCCGGCCCAAGGGCATAAAGCAGTGACCTAAAGTCTTAAATAGAATTTGACTTGAAATAAAATAAAACAAAGGAAATATGTCGCAGTGATAATATTTGAAAGATCTGCTGAGTGGCAAAATAAACACTGCCTCTATTTATTTGGCTATCATACCATGGAGAACATGAAACAATTTGTCATGCTGGAATGGTGATACTCATGATCATCTTGGGGATCACTTAACTTACATACATGAAAACTTGGTGGAAAGACACAAGATCAAAACAATCACTTCTTTAACTTAATGATACAGTCAACACTAAGTAAATAATTTCCCATTCCTTTTCCCAGCAGTCATCAGTCTTATTTATCTCAGAAATTCCAGCTATTCTCAATTTTCATTTAATATCTGAAATAAAATCTTGTAGTGTGCATTAAGAAAGCATTTTTAGATATTTGCATATTTTTAAAAGAATTTTACAAAAAATATGGATTGTTTTAAACAACTGCATTTTAAAACATACCTGATATTCTACAAGGGTAGCTGGGAGACAGGACTTGTGGATTACAATGATTTCCCTTTGCAGATGTGATAAATAAGCTTGGGAAGCAGAGACAACTGTCCCCATGGTACATTCCATATGGAGGTTTGGAGGACAGAGGACTCCTGCAGTGCCACACTCCAGCTGCATCCCTGCAGCTCAGAGAGCAGTACCCCAGGCAGAGCAAAGAGCCCGTGGGGATGGGGGCTTGAACTGGCACTCAGGTGCAGGATATTCTCTGACTGCCCCCCTCAGTTTGTGTGCAGTCCCATTGCCCAGCCATGCCCTGAATTTGTACAAGGAGAAGGAGCAAGCCTGTGCTCAAATATGGCCCAAAGGATAACAGGAGTTCACCCATCAGTATGGGAAATTTTCCATCTCCTTTACTCCTTCTGGGTATTATTTCTGACTGCCCAGTAGATGGGTCTGAACATATTGGCTCTCCTGCACAAGAACAGAAGAAGCAGCCTAACAACTTGCTGTCCTAACAACTACTCATTCAAGTACATAAAATCAAACCAGAATTACAAGTCTGTTCTTTTATTTTGTGTATCATTGTACTGCCTTTACTACACGCTTCCACATTTTCAGCAAATAAGGTAGGAGTGCTCCAGACACTCTCAGTTATGACAAGGCTACCTCACTTGCCACGTACACCACTGAACTTTGAACAGAGATTTTGCAGACAAAGCCATAGATAAGATTCTCAGAGATTCAGTGCAGTGCTTAGGAGCAATGAAAAACCAAATCTATAATATATAAATAGAAGTACTGCCTATAATCTAGCAGAAATAATTTTAGAATTATTTAAAGTAGACAGAAGTATGCAAACATGAACAATGTGCAAAAAGATGAATATTCAGGGACTAATATGAGGAGAAAAAGCAACTGGAGTAGTGTCTAAGTACATTTTATGGGGTTACAGAGAAGATAACAGAGCAAATGGCCTGGTTCTCAGGGAGCTGCATGAGAACTTCCAAAGTCACTCCATTTTATATCCACGAGCAAAAGTAAGAAAAGGATCCAGAAACAAAGGATAATCTACTTAACACTGAAATTCTCAACTTCTGAGCCATCGATTCTTTCTAAATTCAGTGGTCTTTTGCTGAAGCTCTTACATATCCAGAGCAGAGTAAAGAAAAAGCAATGGCTTGGAGAAACATTCTGAAAGGTGGCTTAGCTATCTAAGTTTTGATTTAAAGAAATTGAGAGAGAACAGGAATGAGCCCAGGGCAATGACACTGGTGAATGCCTTGTCTTTTTTACAGACTTCTCATTAGAACCAAATCTCTGGTCTGAAACAGTAGGAGTCAGCAGGATAAATGTACTGTAAGAAACACATTTTCATCCAACAGTTCAAAAGCCTCATTAAAAATGGTAAAGCTTAATCTGTCCACTGTGGACTGCAGCAGCAGACAGCATGGGTGGGGCCTCAGTGCAAGTCTTGGCTGCCTGTTTTTTTAGGGAGCTTGAATAAAGATATTTATTCTTGGAAGAAAATAGGTCAATTATTTTCTATGGCAACTGGAAAATAAACACACAAACTGCCAGCAAAACATCTATCCCCTGGTTTGGTTTGGTTTTTTGTGTTTTTTTTTTAAGACCAAGTTAAATGTTACTTTCTAATATTCATTGCTAAACTATTTATTCAGCTAAATTCCATGTTGGCTTTTTACAGCTTTGCAGAGTAGTTCACATTGCTGGAAGCTAATGGGATGAGCCCCAAGAACTGTGGTGAAATTTGAGCTTCAGCCTGAGCCCAAGCCTAAGACAGAGCCAGGCCACTGCTGAAAGAGAGTGGGGAGAAATTCACCTGAATGTTCATGCAGTAGGCAATGTGAATCATGAGCACCGTCTCACTTCTAGTAGGATTTATGTGTGCATCATTTATATACAAATTAAATTGACATCTTCAAAGATGTCGGCACTGCTGGGTTGTTGAGGTCAGAGGGAAGGTACTTATTTACTAACTTCCCTTTTCCCTGCAGAAGCCAGCACTCCTTGCTTTCAGCAGAGCAGCCAGCCTGCAGCTCATTCGCTTCTCTTAAGCTTGAGCCATCTTGGTTTCTGTAGATAGGTTATTCCTTCCAAAAGTAAGAGGGTTTGCTTAGAGGGTGGAAAGAGGTCTCCTAGCTCCTTTTAAAAGTAATCTGACTGATTTCCCCAACATCTTTTCTCTCTTTAACAGAAGAAAGCTTTAGCCCCTTAGACTATTTTGGACTTTCAGTTATGCACTCCCTGTCAGCCTCTCTTCCTCTCTAATGTCTGTAAGTGATGTGCCATGCACTGATTTGTGAGAAAAGACTGGTATATACCACTAAGACATGTACTTGCCAGCTGAGTTTCAGATCTGGTTTCTTATATAAATTTGAAGTAACCTAAAGGATTCATTGCAGGATTTATTTCAAACTTAAAGTCAACTGATGAAGCTTTACAGGAATACAGCTAATATGGGAAGCCAACTCCTTCTTGGGAGAACTCTTGAGTTTTCTGAATTATTTTGAGACAAAATGGTTGAAATGGTAGACTACAATTGAAGTCTGCTTTCGTGAAATAGTAGTATTTTTGAATACCATGACAAAGGGCCAGCAGTAGTGAGATAATAGGCACAGCACTTAAACATACAAATATGAGCGTTCTTAAAAATACCTTCCCATTCCCCGTGACATGAGAACTTGCTACTGCTACTACGAGCAGGTTTTCATCTAAGCAGCTGTTAGATCAGGATCTCTTTAGATCTGCCAGTTGGGAAGAAAAATTACTAATGGATTCAATCACACATCTTCCATGCAACTTGATTTACAGGAATGTACAAATCCCCCACTGACTGTGGAAAAAAAATTAAACGACCTATGTCAGCTTCTTCACTTACCCCTTCAAGACTTTTTCTGCCAGAACATTAATCCAAGAGTCACCTCTCCAGGCTTCCCACAAGCCTACACAGCAGCTCTGTTCAGAGTGTTGAGGCTGCTTTTTCTCTTTCTTCCAGTGTGTGGTCTCGCTCCCTGTATCCCGGAGCCATATCACACACACACACACACTCACATGCACTCACACATACTTTTCCTAGAACCTCATGCAGTCAAAGTATCTCTGCTCAGAGCACTCAAATTCCTGAGCAGCTTTGTCTTGCCTTTATTTTGTGTTGACTATCTGAGAATGCAAGAGTCCCACAGCCAGAAAAAGAGTGAGAAAATTCCAACCTTAATCTGGAGACTCTAAGAATGGGTCCTAGTGCCAGTTCTCTCTCATCCTACCGAAGTGCACTGTCCATTGCACCCTTTCTGGTGTGCAGAAGATGTGTCTTTTTCATTTGAGTGCTTTGAACAGGGGGGCAGAATCAACACCTCTCCTTTCTTGCCCCAAGTGATGGGGCACTATTTCTCCCCAAGTTGCTGTGATGGCCCAGCAGCTCAGCCCTCTCCTTAGAAACCGAACAGGTGGTGTGGTAGACATCCTTTGAGCATTTTGTCAGAGAAGGTTTGTGAAGGGTCATAGGTAAAGAGGCATGAAGGGCTAGGTAACCACACCTCTACTCACTGATTAGGTTGTTTCTGAACATGAATGGTATCTGCTTTTAGGTGTCTAACTAACTTCTGATGTCTAAGCACTTTTAAGATTAAGTATTTTGAGACAGTAGGTTTTCTAGACCTTCTCAAAATTCCTGCCTTTATATAGCCTAGCTAAATTTTAGAATTTGTACAATGTCTGGTTCTGATATTCTTTGTCAGTCAAAATAGAGCTGTTTACTTCAGTGATATTAAGCCTCATTTTTTTTCCCTTGCAAATAAATTGACATCAATCCCAGAAACTGTGAGCCACTGGAGCATAACTCTAATAGGCTCTAAATTTTCGATAATTTTTAATAAGTGAAGATGCTAAAGAGTACTTAGGTTTGAAGAGCAAGACCATTTTCGCAGTTTCTGTCCACTGTAAATACTGCATGAACTGTAAAATACACCTTTGCTAAAACAAACAAGGCATGAAACTTTTTCTCAAACATCTCCTTTACTGACAAGTTCTTGGGAAAATGAATATTGTTAAAAAACATGAATTCTTGTTCTTCCCCTTTCTCAGTTCTATCATCAAAATTTCCATATACCCCTGTTTCTTATTTTCCACTGATGGAACTCACCATAACTGATGCTGTTTCCAGAGACAATGCCTACACACAGGTTTGTTTAAATTAGAGTTAACTGGAGAGACAGAAAAAAAATGATGACCTAATTAAGTCTTGCAGTTTCTAGTGGCCTATAATCCCATTTAAGCCATGTCTGCCTTACACTTAGGAGGCATAAATTTGTTAGGCAAGGGAGGAAGTAGGGAGGGGATTTTGTTTTCTTGTTAGTTTTCATTCTTGGTTCTCCTGCCACAGCTCCACCACCTTTTGTGTTCTCAGAACAGTAATTTGGTGGTACCTCTGAGGAGTCTGAAGGAAGATGGGGAAAAATGTCATGCCAGAAGTTGGCAGGAATGGCTGATAGGATATAATGGAAGAAAAGAAGAGAGAAGGATTATCCTTGTGACTACAGCTGGCTAGCACAGTCATGCAGCACTAGGCAAAACCCAGTGTCCCACACTGTTCCAGGGCAGATTGCTTGCTGGTGAGGGGACAGCCCTGTCTTCTTCCTCAGTCACCATGGCTTCCTGTGGTGCCATTTCAGAGGTGTTAAATTGCCTTCAAATACAGATAAAATTATACTTGGGAAACAAAGTTTCATATCAGCAAACCAACAATCTGCCTGGGGTTTCCACATGTGAAATGTGTATTTGACCATGGAAAAACACCCTGCAACTTCCTGAAGATTCTGAGTACTGGAAAGATAATTAGTTACTCATCCTGACTGAAATTCTCCCTGCAGGCTGTGTGTGAACAGTTTTAATCATCTACATATAATGCCTTACAACATGCAAATTTTTATTCCCAAATACAAAGAATGGATGTGGCTTATTTCTCATGTTAGTGAGTGATTACCACAGAGTGGTAACAAAAGGCATTTGGAGAAGACAATGCAAGTGACCACTAAGCCTATTTTTGGTCAGCATATCTGCAGTATTGAATAAATGATTCCATTTGGTTTGATTTGCTGGCCAGCCACAGCGCTAAATGTTAATGTGCTCCCAGCAGCTCCTTAATACCTTCTAAAGCAAAACTGGGATGTGGGATTGGGCATCATTGTGCCAAGTGAAAAAGCAGTGCCAAAAGCTCTGTGCTCTGTGTGCCATTAGTCTGCTTAGGAAGGAATCTGCTCTCATTTCCAAACAACCTGACAAAAAGAGGCACTAACACTGGTGAGGGCTTTGAGCAAGATGCTAACTAGTGTTTGGAAGTGGAGAAAGAGGAGACACAGAGGAAAGACAGAGTAGAAGTTTTGGTGATGCTCAGTTGTCTGTTACCCTCCAGAAGAGACTTCCTGGGAACAGTGTTGCAGGGTTATGTTTTGCTTGGCTGAACTGAACACTCCATTAGGTCTCTATTTATTTGGATTCTCTGATATTGTGATGAGATGCTAGAAGCTTCAGGAAATTAAAATGAGCAATATTTTTAGAGCAAGCAACATCTTTGTTTTGTAAGCCCTTCTACCAGCTTCTCCCCAAGCTCCTGAGACAAGCTACAGGATGTACAGCTGCCCAAGAGGGCTGCTCAGACTTGGATATTTTTTATATATTATGGCCTGTCTTGGAGAAAGCAGAGATATCAGAGTTAACCATTTAAAGGGAATAAGATGAAGTTCAAAGGACTCTTTAAATACTGTAGGGAAGAAAACAACTTTGCTGTTAAATGTGTCCACACTTATTTGCAGGCTCACGCAGCTTAAAACTATATCACAAACTTTGTTTGGAAGCTTTTTATCAGCTGGTGCAGACAGGGTATATTTACAACATGGAAAAAATTCCACATGCAGAAGAAAATTAACAGTAAGATAAAATTGTAATATTTGAGAAAACAGCATAATTAAGTAAAAGAAAACTACTTTATTTTTGTTAATGGAATACTTTTTCTTTTAGGGAACTGGAGAGTTAATCATTACAGATAATGTGTTACTTTCTAAAATGCATTCTTCCACATGTGAGAGCATTGATTTTGTGAAAAGAAGATTAATATCTTACCAATGCCATGTTTATATTGAACATTAATAGCTTTATGTGACTAACTGAATAATTTATCAGTGGCTCTGAAGTAGTGTAACCATGTCATCTAGACCTTTGTACAGACTTGTACAGCAGAAGTCAAGAGGCTGGAGAGCAGTGCTGTGGAAAGGCACCTGTGTATCCTGGTCACTGCAAAGCTGAACCTGATCCAGCAGTGCCCTGGCAGCCAGGGGAGCAGCCCTGTGCTGGGGGCATCGGGCACAGCATGGCCAGCTGGGCGAGGCAGGGGATTGTCCTGCTCTGCTCTGCACTGGGGCAGCTCACCCCCAGTGCTGGGGGCAGCTCGGGGTGACACAGTGTAAAACAGACAGTAAACTGCTAGAGAGTGTCCAGAGGAGGATGGTGGAGAGCCTTGAGGGGAAGTGGTATAAGGAGCAGCTGAGGTCACTTGTTCTGTTCAGCCTGGAGAAGAGGAGGCTGAGGGGAGACCTCACTGCAGTTTCCCCTTCCTTGTGAGGGGAAGAGGGGCAGGCACTGATCTCTGCTCTGTGTGACAGTGACAGGACCTGGGGGAATGGCCTGAGTTGTGTCAGGGAGGTTTAGGTTGGATATCAGGCAAAGGTTCCTCTCCCAGAGGGTGTTTGGGCATGGACCAGGCTCCCCAGGGCAGTGGTCACAGCACCAAACCTGACAGAGTCCAAGAACCATCTGCACAACACTCTTGGGCACAACGTATGAACCTTGGGAGTGTCCTGTGCAGGGCCACGAGTTGGACTTGCTGATTCCAGTGAGCCCCTTCCAACTCAGCATATTCTGTGATTCTACATTTCTACATGCACTACATAGGATTTCTAGGATCAATTCTTCAACAGAATTGGTATTTGCATTTGTTAGGATAGAAGATAACAATGTGTTTCACATTTCTAGAATCATTACTATGATAATAGCAATAGTAACAGAAAAGAGAGAAAAAGAAATATTAGATGAAGAAACTTAGGATCAGACCTAGGATTTTTAAAGAATTAAACTTACTTACTTCTTACTGCAACTTATTATGAAGTCTTACCAGCCCCATGGAAAAATGCACTTCTTCTTACCACTCTTAATTCTACACCCAGAAAGGAAACCATAAAATACCCTTTATTTCTTTCTTTTTTTTTTTTTTTTCCTTTTTTTTCCTTTTTTTTTTTTTTTTTTTTTTTTTTGATGGCATCCAAGATTGTTCTAATTAGCAGCAGGAGACTGAAACCACACTAGAATATTGCTGAAATATAAGCTTAAAGCATTTTGGAAAAGAACACAAAATGCCTCCTTGTTCAAGGCTGAAAATGGAATAGCTAATTCATGCCACAAATCTGTTTGTGGCAAAGGTTTATGTATCTGTTTCTTCAAAATGGTGGAAAACTGCAGTACTTAATCAGAGGAGAAATAAGCTCAAAATTCTTTCTGCATGATTGAATTCCTCTTCAGAACAACTGCATTTAGAATATTTTGGCTGATTTGATTGAAACTTCTTACTACCTTCAACACAGGGATGCAAAAAATTATTGTCAAGAACCAACGTCATGGAAAGACATGGACTAGCAAGTTCTAACTTGCTGGGTAATTGGAGACCCTCCTGTTTCTCCTGTTGTAACAGAGACCTGCAGAGTTTTCACAACTTAAATGTCTGTGTACTTCAATACTCTAGAGGTGTAAAACATGTAGGCAGATGTTTGATTTGATAAACTGCCAATGCGTTCCTCATTGTCCACTTCTTTGGTAGGGAAAAAGTGAAGTATAGACGTGGGTAGGAAATGTAACAATCCTGATGCAGCTGTATTCAAACTTGTATCCCTGGAAGTGCTGACAGTAAGTAAATTCGTATGGGTTCTTGAATTTCTTATCTTTATCAATCATCAGACCCATCAGTCATGATGAAACAACATTTTTTAAAAATGAAGCAATGCAAAACATGTGAGACCCAGA
The DNA here is from genome assembly GCA_032173965.1 of Sitta carolinensis. Taxonomy (NCBI): domain Eukaryota; kingdom Metazoa; phylum Chordata; class Aves; order Passeriformes; family Sittidae; genus Sitta; species Sitta carolinensis. The sequence goes on along the minus strand of JAVUNC010000025.1, from coordinate 12,144,353 downwards.
GGGTTTTCAGGGAGCTCTGAAAGTTTTGAAGCAGGGAGCTAGTTTTCTACATGGTCTGCTCACCTTTCCTGCATCACTCACATCTTTATTTGTTTGTTCATAACATGGCAGGAAGTTTCTGTTTTCTGGGAATGTGATAGGGCAGATACATAGCTAGCACTCACACAGGGTTTACAGGGCTGCAAAAGTCCAGAAAGAATACCTTGGGAAGAAGATACTGTGTAGTCAAAAGAAAGAGACCAGCAATGGAGCTGAACAACAACCTTCAGTTGAATCTGTTACTTTTTCACTGGGATTACTGGCAAATTCCAATTCTCTGTATACATTCAGTCACTATGAATTTTTGTAAGACTATCTATAAAGAATTAGTACTAATGACCTTAAAGCTTCACTCCAGTGTTACAATATTTAAATAATCATTAAGATTTATTCAAACAACTTACATGGGTTTGGTTCAGTTGTGGATATGTCAGTCAGCTTTATAATCATTCTTACAGCTTTATTCTGCCTGTACACATGTAAGAATAAGAGGACAATAATCAAAGAATCATTATGACCATGTGCAATCTAACAATGAAAGACAGACAAACCTTCTGCTCTTGTAATTTCTAGTTTCATTCCCACATTTCTGGAACAGTTATCAGACTAAAGATACTAAACAGAATTGTAAGAAATATATGAAAATTATATAAAAGAACGTTTAGTTTTTATTGTGATGGCCTTAGACAAAGGGAATAACAATGTTGTCTATAAATCCTTAATTCCATCCCTTCATATCCATATAGTAGCAATAATTAGAAGCTTGCATAGGATTTTATTCTGCAGGACTTCTATTTCATTCAGCATGGTGTATCATTACATTTGTCAGTGACTTCTCTAAAAATCTCATTAGATCCTTGCTGGCCTTGCAAGACCTTAACCTATTGAAAAGAAAGTAATTTTTCCTGATTTTTCACAGCAGCAGTCTGCAAAACCCTTTGTGAGCTGGGCTTCTGAAGCCCAGGGTGGGGTCAAAATCTTTGTTGGAGCCTTCAATTTACATCTAATTAAGTCTATGAATAAGCAACCTTTGCTTTTTGCCTGCCATAAATGCCATGCTCTTTGAGACTTTCATTTGTCACATATTCACTGTTAAAACCAGTGATGAGCTATGAACATCATCTTCAGTAAAACAAGCTCCCTGGTATCTACTGGTAGAATGGAGAGAGCTGTTTCCAGCACTGATTATAGCTTCTATGCTTTAAGACATTGTCAGCAATAACCTTTTCCCAGGGTTGGGGCCTCCTTTCTGCTGCTTCTTTACTTCTTTGATTATACAGCAGCAGTGCTAGAATTATTTATATTAGAATTTTATAGTCATGTGTATCATAAAGTAAATGTTCCACTCATTTATATGCAAATTTAGAGACAATGTCCATATTCTACTTCTTCTATTTTGCTCCTGGTTGGAAATCAAATTGTAAGGATTCAGCACTAATAAAATGAATACAATTACCAGTGCTTTCAATTCTTAAATTTTTTAACAGTCCTGCAAAAGCTGCTGTTCCATGAGATGCTCAAATGCTAAAATAAGGATACTTAAAGACTGCAGGTGTTTTCATACTGAAAGAATGTGACAAAAATTTCGAGCATTCCAGTCTTCAGGGTAAAAATTTTAAAATGCAGAGTTAAAATGCTGCTAGCAAGAAACATTTAAAGAGAACCATAAATCCATTAATACTGTTTGACTGTAATTTTATTTGAAAGCTAGTCTCAGTTTTTGGGGATCTGCCTCCATTTGTAAGAATGCTTGATACATGACTTTTTATTGTGAAACATAAAGAGCAGTAAAACAGAAGAGAAAAATTCATTGAAAGCAGCAAAAAGAACTTGAAAATGTTAAGAAAGTTAAGAAAACAATTCGTTCTAAAAGAACAGGGGAAAAAAACCCCTTTTATCACATTATTTAAGAAGAAAGATCAGGATTGTTGTAACATCTGGTGTGGGCTCACACTGATTTCAATCCCAAATGAGCTCTTCTGTGCAACTATATGGGACAGGAGCTAAAGTCTGGTAGGCAGCAGATTTGAAAATGGCAAGCAGATTTTTGCTCATTGCTGTTGAATTTATCATATTTTCATTCTACTCAACACCACCAAACAAAATGATAAATGACAGCTACTTACATCCTGCATTAAACTTTCAGAAATAAAGCTGTTGACAGTTTAAGTGGAGTCGCCTTGACAGATATTAGACAGCCATAGATTCCCTACTAAATTACCTGATTTTTTCCTGATCCCAAATTTGTCATCCAGCCAAGAACTAATTTTGCAGCTTAGTGCTGTCATACAAGGACAACCTTATGTTCTTTACTTCTGTCACTTACTTTAATAGGTGAAACCAAAATCCTGTGGATGTTTTCTAAGCCCTGAAAGCTCCAATATTCTTAAGATAAGAGCTTTCTGACTGTGTCAGCAGATGAAATACAATGAAAAATTGAGAGAAGGAATCTCTAGTTTGCACAGTCACCTTGAAAAAGCTGGCTTTTGTATAATCTTTGAGCATTGTTGCAGCTCATCTTCGGGCAGTATTTTTAGAAGCACAGGGACTGTTGCACTGTGCAACTGAAGGGGTTAAGCCAAGGCTCTCTCTCCAGAAGCTCCCTGTACTTCAGTAGCAGGAGGCTCCATAAATAAACTATTTTGACAACCCAAACCAAAGAAAAAAAGGTGGTCTGCAGGGATCTAACGTGGCATGATCATGATAGAAGAAGCAAATTTACAGAGATGCTGTCCAAAGCTAAGAGTAATTAGTAGAAACACCTGTCTGCCCCAATTGTAAATAAATTGCATTGGACTGACATACTGTAACACATAATTATCATGTTGCCTAAAAAAATGGAAAGAAGATGTCAAGAAACATGGACTTTTTGATAGCAAAAACTTTAATAAACATGTATGATATTACCTCTTCAAAATCTGATTATTGTTGATATTCTGTGTACCCTTCGGCTCTGGTGGTATTCATGCACAGACAATAGTGAGCCTTGCAGCTGTTTTACCACCGTTTTTAAAGTGGCTTTTTCAGGCAAGAACATGGATAACAACCCAGTACTGTTTCTTCATGTATTGTATATGGTTGAATGAGAACCAATTAACTCCTAGCCAGTGTATTTCCTCCATAAAGGTCCTTTCCCTGTAGTACTCAGTGACAGGAAGGGACAGTCCTTTTTGACAGGCATTTACTGATGGCTCTCAGACGTGGTACTCTTTGTATGGCCAAGTCAGAGCACCACTGGGAAGGGATGGACTTCTCCTCTCAGCAATTTCTCTTCTCTGCAGCCTCACAGACAGAGCTTGTCACAGACTGTTTCCAAGGCAACTGAAACATCTCACAAAATAGCATTTCTGATGTGAGACAGCTGTGGCCCTGGAAAATAAGAAAGCAGCTATTTTTAAATGGCTAGTGTTGAAGTAACTGGTTATGAAAATGCCATGCTATGATAAACAGTAGTAAGAAATTGCAGTTTCAAGGGTGGTAGGGTCATCTCCTGTAATGCTGCTTTCCTGATAAATAGAAAAATAATCTACCAGGCAGTGTTTGTGAGGAGGCTTTTAGGATAAATTCAGCTCTTTTCTCCATGGATGAAGAAAAGCTTGATATTGTAAGCCTAATAACTCAACTATGAGACAAGGTCAAAGGACTGGCTGAAAAGCATCATGTTATCTTCATCAGTTCTCCATGCATCTGTCCAGGGAGCAAGAAATCAAGCTGTGCAGAACCTGAAGAACAGCCATAGAAAAGAGGCTTTTGGGTCTTGAGGTTGAAGACTATGAGTATGCCTTTCTGTTTTTCTATAGTTGTTAAAAATAACACTTTCATGCAGTTTTCTTTTCCTGTTTGACTTAGCATTTAGAGCAGATCTTCCAGGAAGAAGCAATTCCTTTTCAGTCTTTAGCCAGAGAAGATGCATTTAGGCTTATCAAGTTGTTTTTTTAAAAGTGACTGAGTACTATCTGAGTAATAATAATAATAATAATAATAATAAATAAATATTTCACCTAGTTATTGATTCTGTCTTTTTTAAAAAATATTTTAAAATTTGGGCTCATTTTCAAGCTGAAGTTGGTGGAGATGTTGATTAAGAAAAGGTAAGAACATACATAAACTGAGTTATAGTATATACAACAAGTGGCTTTGAGTTATTTGACCAAGCTATTTTTGATCCTCAGATTGCACAGGTTCCACGTATTTCTTATGCTGCAAGGCACATGAAGGTATAAAGGCAGCTACTCACACTGGATATTTTCATACCTTATATTCAGAAAAGTGGGTTGGTATTAGAAAGCAGCTGCAATTGAAGAGGATTTCTAAGGCAGCAAATATAATTTGTAATGTTTCTTGGAGCTGGAAGCAGTGACAAAGAAAAGCTGTGCTGCTGACAAATGTCATTGACACCCATAGCCTCCTTCAGGTCTCATATAGAAGAAAATGAAGGAAAGAGTGGTAGGATTAGAAAGTGAACATTGACTTTTGCATGTATTGTTCACATGGGGATATCAGACTGCAAGGTGCTGAGCTTGCTTATTAGACCAGCCCTGTTGATTTCAGTGACTCTAACAATTTACTATTTACTATTTACTTTGAGTTCCATCCCTGAAGATTTTGCTGGATTAGGCTGACAATATTTGACATTTGCAGAAACAATTTCAGAGCGATCTCACCAGTGTATATTTTTTCAGAAGACATAACTGACATGATATTTACTTCAGATGTGTTCAGCTCAGGTTATGTTTCAAAGTCTCCTGAGACAAGATGTCATGACACATATGTCATCTGAAAAAAGTATTATTCTTCATAGGAATATTGGTAGGGTTTTTGAAGAGTTTAGGACTCTATTATGCTATCATTTGTCAAACTAATTGAAGAGTATCTTCCTATTTTCTCTTCTTCACATTTAAATGTCATCAGTACTCAGAGACATAACTAGAAGTATGGAGAAATGGATTTTAGTCTCACAGCTGTGTTAATCAGGAGTCAGTCCATTAAAATTAATTGACAATATCAAGCCCAAAATGAATAAGCATCGGTAATGCAAAGCAGTCAGCACAATAGTCTTCAAAACTGTCAGTAAGACTTTCTGGGAACTTTATTTTGGCAAGATTTGTTCATCCATCCCATGTTACATGCTCTCCATTTTATATCATGGTTTCTTGATTTCTCACCTTCTTCTAAGTGAAAAATTTTTGTTTCCTTTAAAATACAAGATTATCAATATTTGCATTGCCTGCATAAGTTGTGCCTTTCCTGATATCCCTCTTCAAGGATCAGGTAAAGAAATGTGCTATTTTACATAAAATGTAGTTCACTACAAGGCAATGAAAGAGAGTCACTAAAATGGTAATTTCTTTATGGGATTCTGAGTCACTTCCATTTGAATCAACTTAATCTTACATAGTTTATACATCTTTTAAAAAATCACTGTTAGCAATGTTTGGATACAAAAGCAAGTACAGGACAGAGTGCATTTCAAAATGTCTGGAATGTAGCTATAAATAGTTTTCTAAATGATGTCTCAGCTGTCCAGCTTCAAAGTGCCCCAGAACCAGAGCACTTAATTTAAGACTATTTGTATTTACTAAACTTGTAATTTCTGGACATTTATTTGAAGAATCCCTGTGTCAGTGTTGTTTCTATACTGATCGCTTTTAAAGACTAGAACTTTGGTCACTTTATTTATTGCTTGTTTAGATGATACTATTAAAAATATCAAATGGCTATTACATAGAGTAAAGGGGACATTGTGCCTATCTTAATTTTCTCATTTCCCCACTTGTAACAAATTAAGGTCTATCCAGTTGATCAGCTTGCATAAATTGAAAAAATAATATAATTTCAGAAACAAGTCCTTTAATCCAGAGGCTTCTGGGGGTTTTTCTTTTGCATGTGTGTTTTGGTTTTTGTTTTTTTTTTTTTTTTTGCTTTTGTCTCCTTAACTACCTCAGCCAAAAAACAATGGCATAATAATGTATATATACCTTCTAAATTATTAAAAAGTATGCCAGCCCTTTGGTCTCATTCTTTCAATGGATCTAGTGCAGCTATTTACTCACATGGTATTTCCTTGCCTCAGACATGATGAGTCAGACTTCCACATATGCAAAGGCCAGAAATGAGAATGTTCCAGTGGCATTTCATAAGTCATCATTATCAAAGGGGAGATATGTGTATCTACTAAGCCAGTTCTGAGAGCAAATGCTCAGACAAGAAGCAAGAATTTACAGAGTCTGAATGGAAACCTTCTGTGCCTACCAAATATCTTGAGATAAACTCCTGAAGTACCTTTGATAATGTCAGGAAATTAAGTGGGAATTTGACTACTGACTTTAGGGCAAACATGGGTTTGCTTGTGTGTTAATAAGCTGAGCCAGTGTGCTATCTGATAGATGTCAGGAGATCAGGGTCCTCCACAAAAGCACCTTTGAACCATTTCCCCTGTCTTCAAGAGCTCCTTCAGACAACCTGGCTGGCTGAAGAGGGGAGAAAATGCAGGCTCTCTTCATTTCCCACATTTTTCACATAGTAGACTGAAATAAAGGATCTTCTTTTTGAGGCCCTTAGTTAAAAAAACCCTTTGTACCCTGCTCACTGTTCTCTCATGATTCTCCTTCCTTTGTACCAAAATTTTCTTTCCACTTTAAAGTTGTTTTGGCAATTGGAATCTGAACATGTCCCAGAGTTGTTACTTTCCCAGTGGGTCATGAAGTCCGGTTTGCAGTTATTGAGTGTTTTGTTTTAAACAGAATATATGCAAGCATTTTAATATTTTCTGTCACAAGAGAATATTATTTTTTCATGAGATCTTTATCATAAATTGGTTTCTTGGACAGGAATACTCACTTGGCATAAAGCAACAATAAAGGGCTTTGCTTTCACTCAGGCTGCTTTAGAATATTTTAAAGGCTACAGGAAATATTCTTTCTATGATTTACACTCTATCTTAATTGTGCTACAGTATTTTCAAAACAATATTGAAGGATGTTCTTTCGTGGGTAGCTAGGAACAAAAATATCTTGTTTAACTTTTGAGCTATGTATACTTTCTTGGCAAAGATTAATTTGAGAGATGGAGAAAAGATAGGTTTTTTTGCTCCAAGGAAGGGTTTTACTCTAGCAGATTGAATTTTGTTACTAGTACAAACTTTTTATAGTTTGGGTTCAATTATAAGAAAAAAACTTGGAGAAATGACATTTGTTTGGCTATTTCCCAGACTGCTAGTTTGACAGTCTTTTTTAACCTTGGTCATGCAAGGCATCCTAGTGTTTGTCCTATATTTCTTATTTTTGGAAAGGAAGGCCATCTCGAGGTATATAGAACTCTGCATGGAAAGGGTGAGTAATGAAGAAGAAAGGCTTTTGTTGACCCTAGCTTCTGACTTGTGTGCTGCTTTTTTTTACCCTTTTTGTCTTCTGCTGCAACCCTGGGTATGGTCATAGAAGCAAGATTTTCTGGAAGCCTGAGGAAAGGATAAAAACAATCTAAAACGGGGCCTCCCTCAGACCCACTCTCAACTTATGTGCACAACCCTGGCAAGGAGGAACAGTGGTGTGCCAGGGGAAGGGAATTTTCTATACAATATTGTGTTACTAGAGTTTGGGGCATCTGAGATTAACTGGCATTTGTGCACTTCAGGAGGCTGGGAATTTTCTAAAATTAAGTGGAGCATTTTATGAAAATTCATTCTATTATTAGAGTAGCTTTGGAGCAGGTTTTTGACACAAAATCATGGCAACTGTGGGATATGGTTCTATTTGTTTGGGGGTTTTTAAAGAATATATAATAACTAGATTTGTCCAAATGGATACTTTCCACTTTATTGCAAACCCTGAATGTGGTAGTTGAGCTTGATTCAACTGATGCTAGAATTCATATAATGGGAGTCATGCAATTTTTCCTCTGCTTATGTTTTGTTTAATTTTCCTACTGCCATTTAAAATACAATATTATTATGAAAAATTTCTGAGATCTTTTGGAGGTTTATGTGTAGAGCTGAAGTGCAAATTTACTTAAAAGTAAAGACAACAAATATCATACTGCAAACGTTCACAAATTTACACTGTGATTTTTAATGGATTATTTTTGCATTAAAATTCCGTTCCTTCCTAGTATTTGTGCATCAGTTACATTCAGCAAATTAAACTGAGGTGGAATTCCTATTACAATGACCTCTCTTATTCCTATTACAATGACTGGTGATGGCCAGTGCATGCTGCCCACTTGTGCACAGCAAAATTCCACCTACTGACAGTCACACTTGCCTCCACATATGAATGCTTCCTGTTGTCAGAATTACTTCTATTCCAAAAGAAATCGGTTCATTTGCCACTGCCATGCTTCCCACCCCCCAAAATATGAAAAGAAGATACTCCTCTCACCATTTTCATATTAACAAGCCCTCATTCACACGTATTTCTAGCATTGGAAAGGACATTTGGCAGATCAGTGGGTCCTCTATCAGCCCCTTTTGAAATACGGTCCACCTTGCTGTTTGCAGAGCACTTTCTACAAAAGCTGACAGTGATTTACCTATGAATGCAGCTGGGACCACAGCAGCAAGGTTGGCACTTATTTTCAATTCTTATATAATGTACTTGCTTGCAAAGTAGCTGCTTTTCCTCCACAAAAGCTGTAGACATTTTAAGCACATCTACAGTGAACTCCTGTTAGTCTCTGAAATGCTCATGCTGATGGGCTGTGTCCATCACATGTGCACTGGAAAAAATATAAAAAAATATGGAATGTATAATAAAAGAGTACATATATCTAAACCTATTGAACATGTAACATGCAATAGTCCTGACTCTAAATGAACCTTATGAAGGAGAATTGCTGGTATGTTTGTGTTCCTGTATAGTTGAGGCAGACTAACTTTCCTCCCTCTTTGTCCCTTTTGGCCCTGATAAGAAAAACAGTCCATGTTTAAAACATAGTTTGGCAGTTACAGTTGAAATGTGGACTTGTGCTGACAAACACACTTAAAAAGGTGTCAAATTGTGTTTACACTTATTTAACTGCAAATTTCTGTCTATAGAAGAATTTAAATGTTTTCAGTCAAAGTCTGCTTTTCTAGCCTAGACAAGCTGGAAACATTGTCCTCTCCAAAACAAACCTTTTTTTTTTTTTTTTCTATATTTGACCTACCTTTAAGAATTTCCAAATAAGCAGCTATTTGTCAGGTTTCTGGTTTCAATCAAGCCCCAAACCAACACTTTTATATTTCATAATGCTGTAACTGAAGATACTAAATTTTCTTTGTCTGTATTAAGTTGAACACAGCATACTAATCTTAAATTGCAGGGATACAAACCAGAATACCCAGAAATTGTTGATACCCGTGTAAATCAAAATTGGCAAAGTCTGCAGCTTTTGGGTTTGCTCCAATACTTTTAATATTGCAAAACAAACTTCTTAGCTAGGAATCTTAAAGATGCTCAAAGAACTAAACATTTAGAGAAAGGAAAGGCTGTACAAATATTTACTTATGATTATTACTGTGGTGCTTTCAGATACAGGCCTTCAAACACTTAATAGATGTACTTAACTTTAGTGGGAGGACTTCCACTGAGTCAGTCAGTAGAAATATTCATCAGCCCAAAGTCAGACACCAGTGTGTTTGCAGGGCTGGAACTTTATATTTTGTATGACTGGTATTAAATTCACCTTCCAACTGTAGCTTTAAAGTTCATTTCATAATGGGACTCCTGGGGAAACAAGCTTAGAATAATTTATGGTCCTGGAAAAATATTTTGAGTTCATAAATAATGTGATAGAGGATATTTTCAAACTTTTTAATAACTTTTCCATTAAGGCAGGTTTAAAGACTTGTTTAAAAGAAACATGAAGCTTGATTTAAACATTGGAATATATTGCCACAGGGGAGGGAGTATACATTTACATTTTTATGAATTAGGTTTTGCTGAATTATCTTATTTACTGGCATCCTATCTGCATTTGCAAGGGGCTTATTTTGCAAGTCACAAGAAGACAAAGTACAATTCATGCCTGAGGTGATCTCCTGTGAAATTGTGCAATATATTTCTTGAATCTGAAATTTGTGGGTGCTTGTATGATATACAAGTAAGAGAATTCAGTACACTTGGGTCCCAATTATCTTTGCATTTTGTCCTTTACACTGTTAGCAATGCAGATACAAAATCCACAGAAATCCATCGGGTCACAATGCCACCTGCCCTGGCAGCAGTGATGTGAGGAGAGCAGCACCAGCTCCTCTGCAGGAACAGCACTGCTCATCAAGCTGTAGTGACTGGGGAAGGGAGGGGGCCATAATCCCCCCCCTGAGCAGCAAGCAAAAGCAGGATCAGCTCTGGAGCTTGAAAGGCAGTGCTGAAAGCTGAATGAGGTGCCTGAGAAAGAGAAAAATGCAGGAAAGTGACAGCAAAGCCTTCTTTTATAGGACAGAGAATTACAGACCAGCTGAGAGGGAGGGCAAAGTTGGCTGTAGAAGTATTTGGGGAGACAGGACGTGGTGCTAACACTAAATCATATTTTTGGGTAAGGTTGGTTGTTTTTTTTTTTTTTTTTTTCAGATTATTTCTAATTTTAGGCTTCAACTAAATTTAAACTTCTAGAACTTTTCTATGAGGCAAGTGGAACATCCTTGTCTAGTTCCACATGGTACTAATACCCTGAAAATGTACACCCAGGAAATATCTTTCCCCCACTTGAGGGGGAAAATACATATTTGTGGAAAATACATAAAATGTTAGAAGACAGAAAATTAACAGGCTTTTATACAGACAAAAATGCAAGAAAATTAAGACCAAAGATCTTCACCATAGGTTTCATTAAATAATCCTGGGAATACTGCATATAAAGATGATCATTCTTCACATATCCTCTGAGCCTGCCTGGTAAGGACCACTGGAAAATGCAATCTAGTAAAACCAGCAGAGGTGTCTTAATGCAGCCAATACATTATGGTTAAGAGGTGAGGTTTTATAATGCAAGAGTCAGAACAAATAAAAGTGCCAGCTGGTATAAAGAGACTAAAATTCTTGTGTTTGTCTAGAGAAGAACTCCCTGAGCAATATAGAGAGGTGACCATAAAACTTCTCCTTTAGGACCTCTTTCAAAGCACAAGAAGCACTCTGAGGTCAGAAGGAATAAATTCAAAGAGGGTTAAATGCCATGCAATGCTTAGAAAATTACAGACAGTGCAGTCTAAATTAAACAAAATATTTCTCCAGCCTCTAGGGTGTCACTGAAAGGTGCAAAGATTTTTTATAGGCTTTCTAACTAGCAGAGATATATGTACATGTCTGTACTCACAAGTACTATTTTACTTTCCAGTGACCACGATATTACAAGAGATGAAGTTATGGGCAATAACTACCAAATAAATTAGTAGATGCTTAATGAATATTCTTGTCTTTACTAAAGCTTGAGATACTAGAATACTTAGGTACTCTTTCCTTTGCTTTTATTTGCTTCAAGATGTTTGAAAGGTTATTATGTTGAACACTCTAGAAAAGAAGAGCTTACAGGAAGAAGCAATATTTTACATTAGGTCATCTGACTATTTTACATTAGACCAAAAAATTTTTAAAAATATAAGCTTTGGGACCTAGCTCTCTTCTCCAGGTCACTACAAGCATTGTTCTGAGCCCCACACTTTGTTTTCCATGGCATTATAGCAGGTTTACAGAAGCAGAAGAAAATTGGTACAGATTTAATGGGTGAAACTTCTTAATATGAGTCACCATAGACATTGCTTAGTGGCCTTATTTTCAGTGAAAGACTTGTATTGATGATTCTGCTAATATTTTCATTATCTATGACTGTACAGAGCACTGATTTAGGTGTTCAATTCCACCAAAGAACCCAGAAAAAAAAATCCAACAAAACCCATCATCTCAGGTCTGTGGCAATATACAGGGTTAGTACAAACCTTGTGACTGACAGGCCAGTGCATGAATTAGAGTAAATGGAGATATATTAATCCTTGGCAGAACAGATTTGTTTCAGGCCATGAAACTAAAAAAGCCATGTCTAGTAGGAAACAATAGTTCAGATCAAGACATGATTTTTTTTCACATGCAGAGTGACATCTGCATGTATGTGGCTTTTTGAAGATGCAGCAGAGAAGATAGAGGAAAAGGAAGAGGAAGGTGGAAGAAAGCAAAGATGGAGATTCAGGAGTACTGTGCTCTATGCCAATGAGAACAGATACAAAGCCATAATGTTTCTTGATTGAGGATTGAAAAATCCTCTTTGTATGGTAAAATGCTACAATATGATTCTAATTTGTTAGGAGATACAAATAACAGTGTAGACAGATCAACAGTAACACAACTAAACCATGAGTGGAAAACAACTTTAAAAAGAACGTGTCTTACAAGCTAACACACTGAGAGAAAATAATCTAAAACATCTGGAATGCAACAGGAGGAAATAATACTAGAAATGGAAAAGGACTATTTGTAGACAAACAGTAATGCTGAAAGAAGTTCTATAATAAAGAGGAGAGACATTCCCCGTGTCACCAGAAAACTGATATAATTACTTACACAAGAATAGAGAGTGTAAAGGGAGAAAAGTATGATAGAAAAGGGAAGAGAGACTGATGAGGACTTCACAACCTTCACAAGATGTCTTTATGAGGAAGATCTGCTGATCAGTCTATCAAAGAAAGAAAGGATATAAGCAGCCTAAAGAGATGAAAAGCTAGAATACTCTAGGGCTAGACTATCTTACCTTATTCATATAAGTGACCATTTGAAATCAAAAGGCAAATACTATGAGCAAGCCAGATGCAGTTAGACCTTCAAGAAGTATTTGCAATGAAACAGATTTCTTCAGGTATTGTGCTTCACTGAGTCACTGAGCTGGGACTCAGAAACCAGTAATATTTCCAACTCCCTGGCTACAACATCTTGAACATGCTCATTTCTCTGCATACTTCCACTGCTTTTCTTTCTTATTCATTTAGTTTGAAAACCCTTTGAGGCAGAAACTCATTCTTGCTGTGCAAACACACTTAGCCAGGGACATGTTTTTGAAGGGAATTTTTAGGTACAGTTATCACACATCAGTACACTTTCAAGATAGCCTTTTAAGCACATATTCACAGTATAGGTTACTTGCCTTAACATCATCAATCAGGTCTAAACACCACTCCTGTTACTTCTCCTTTTCTGGTTTCAGTCCAGAAAAAGGTGAAGGGTTATTTTGAGAAGGGTTATATTCTTCTGAGATCTTTGGATTAGCTGGATTTGATTAAAACATAGTAATTTCTCTACTCAGCCACAGCTATAGCTTTCCACTATAATATTATGTAGAATTCTATTATTACTTCACCACCACAAGTGAAATAGTATGTTGGTACAAGAGCACTAGAAATAATTAGGCAGACAGCAAACTTTCCCAGGAAGTTTATTAAGTTTAGGATTTCATTACGAATGTCCATGGAATATTCTGCTGATGCAATTCAATTAATGTTTTTCACCAGAATTACCATGTAGCCTTGGACAGCTGAGGTTAGCACTAAGCAGCATAAAATATGGATCCTAAAGCAAAAGATTGCTTTGTCAGCTGAATGCACAACGCACTAATTCCCAAAGAGCCTCAACAAAGTGTGAGATAATGGGAGAGAAATATTTCAGAACAGCAAGCTGACAAATGTGTATGCTAGCATGCATACTCCAAACATCTTGGAAGGAAATATTGTCTACAAAATCTTGTTGTCTTGGCCAACAAGATACCCACTGACAAAGGTAACAGTCCACTTCCCCAGCCTTTGGTGTCTCCACAGTAAATTGTTGACCAGTATTCCTGGTGCTACTTTAAGAGGGAAAGGTCTTATTTATGGAGTTATATAAGGACTTATTTATGGAGTGATTTTTTCTGGCAGAAATTTCTTTTCAGAAATAATCAGACACTACAGCATTGTTGCAGAACATAAATTGGTATGAGAACAGAGTATTTGCAAGCTCATCTGCTCACAATTCATGTTGATCCTAGGCCTGAGGACAAGATGTAGGAAAGTGGGAAGCACTATTTCCAAGCTGTTAATTCACTGTCAGTGATCAATGGCAGCAATTATTTGCCTGTCAGACTTCTACATGAATAAAGCATGATCAGGATACACTCCCTATCCCCTTGGTTCTCTTTCTGTGCAGTATGAGAACAATGTTCTTGTGTGTTATTATAGGTCTCTCAGCCAGCCAGAACACAAGTGGGGGTTCAGAAGTCAGAAATAATTTAGCAGGGACACAAATTTGTTTACAGCTCGGAGGCTCAGCTATCAGGAACAACCAGACATCTACTGAAAAGCAAAAACCGTGTTGAGGAAATAAATACAAAAAGTGAAGAAGGCAAGAGGAGGGCAACACTAAAGAAAAAATTAGTTCATAAATTTTTATGTGAGTAAAACAAATGACTAAAAGTCCAAGTTGCAGGGATCCATTGAGTTTTCCTAAAAACAGACCTAGCCTCTCCCCTTGTGCAGGTTCCCAGTGGTGTAATTCCTGGTATACCACTTATCTGGGTAAGAGGCATGCTGACAGGCTTTAAATACTTGGAAATAAATTATCTGATGTGTGCCAAATTTTGTCATTATGAGAGCATATTAGACACTGCAGATAAAACTCATCTTTTCCCTTTACTCTGTGTCCCTAGAAATGCTCTGCAGTTGTGTCAGACTCACCAGATGAGTAGCTCCATGGCCCATCTTTTCCACTGATCTAGCAGCTTCGTGGTGAAGGCACTCCACAGCCATTCCTTATCTCTCTGCCTTCACTGCCTTCTCCTGACAAAACACAAATTTCTCAGTGGCTTAGCTCATGATGTATAAAATGAAATGTTTTTAGCAAATTCGTTATAAGGATCAGCTCATTTAAGGTGTGTTCACACAGTCAACATAGTGTTATACTTGGGGGAAGAAAATTCTGACAACAAATGTGTTTGTGAGGCTGGAAAAGTAGATTCTTAATCTCCTGCTCTTGTCCAGCACCTACATTCCCCATTACCAACACAGATGATATCTGTATCAAAAATTTTATGAGAGTGAATTAGAAAAAACCTGGACAAGCCTAACACATACCAGAGACTGAAGTAATATGTACAATTATCTTGTTGGAAAAGAAAAAATAAACACAACTATCTGAATAAAACCAGAACTTGCAATACTTAGATAAGGAGGCATACCAATTTTTATTTGAGTGAGTTACCAATTCAGTGCTCGTATATCTACTTAAGCTGTCAAAACATTACATGCCATGGAATATATTATATATATTAAATGGGTCAGATTTAGGCCACTTCCTTCCCACATGCAAAATCAGAGATGGTTAAGTAGGGCACAGATTTTAAGTTTATTCATGGCCTCCCATAATCCTACTCTCAACAATTCCTGCTGTAGGAGCCAAAAAGAGTACATAAGGAATCAGAAGGAATAATTTATATTTTTTTGTTATTACTGCCTATTAGCCTGATGTTCTGTATGCTTTCCTTTGACAGAAGTCCTTAACAGCCAGGCATGATGTGGAGTGGATGACTTAATCATTTGACTACATCTCTCACTGTCCAGGAGTTGCCTGAGATTCTCACATCCTTCCTGCATGTTGTTGCAGTCTCTGTTCCACTCTCACGTCCCACACCAGAAGTATTAGCTTGACCTATCTACTACTCTGTAATCTGCAGCCCAGCTGGCTCTTGTACACGAGGCTGGGGAAGTGGGAGGAGACTATGATGCTCTGAAGCAGATGAAAATTTCATCTCAGAAGGGCTCAGAAAATAAGAATGTAAGAAGGACCAACATTCTGCCTCCACTACTGCCCAGGAGATGCTATTCAGGGAGTGTGTGTGCTCTTGGCCACTGTCTCCCTACTACTCCACCCATATCCAGAGTCATTGATTCAGGAATTCCTGTTAATTTTCATTAACACAGTATTAGACTGGTTATTTAGGAGCTCCTAGTTCCTTGTATCCTCTGCTGAAATTGTCTCCAGAATTTGTGGCAACCAGTTTTGGGTTGATGAAGGGTTTGGTGTATTAGCAGCTCTGCATTCACTTCACTGATTGCCTTCACATTTCCCACTTAGTATTCTCTACTTATAGTTTAGAATTAAGTCTTTTAAGTCTCTTCTTTTAATACAATTACTTGACATCCTTAATCACTTGCCCTGCCTTTCTCTGAACCTTTTCTAACTCCACTATGACTCCTTGTGATGTGAGGATCAAACATCAGACATGGCCCAGAATGTACATTTTGTACTGCAGCAAAATTATGTTTTCTGCTATGTTCTCAATGCCCTTTCTCATGAATTTTGACTTTTTATTTCCTCATGGCTACTACTGTATCTTAAGTTAATGACTTCAGAGGACTTTTGGTGACAGTTTCTAGCTTACTTCCCTGAGGTATAATAGCCAATTACAAGTTTAGAATCTCATAAGCACAGTTTAGACTATTTTTATCTCAAGATTAATTACTTCACATTTTTCACACTGACATTAATTTGATAGTTTTTTATCCAATCACTCAGGTTTGTGAGCTTGTTCTGGAAAACAGGCCTACAAAACACACTTCCCTCAACTGCAACTGCAACTGCACCATGCAACTGTGTGAAATCCCTCGTGTGACAGGAGCACCTCCAGCACACAAAGCTCTTGTAAATTCCCTGCAAAAAGGCAACTTGGGGCACAGGAATATCAATTCTCCTGCCTGAATAGGCTCTTGTGTGCTGGGAAGGCAGCAAGCTGAAAAACCTGCATGCTTAGCAGGGATTGTCTGTATGACTGTGTGTACATCTTGCATGCATGTAAAAGTGTTCTTCAGCCATACCTAGAATGACTAAATTGTAAAATGCTTGCATTTGAGTGGTTATGATTTAATCTTTAGGATCAGCAAAAAGGGGAAGAATTTCCTTGCCTGAACAGCTATGAGAATTTTGCAGCCCAGTGAAGAGTTCACCACATACCTTCTCCTTCTCTGTCTTCTGTGTGCAGTGACAGCTGGTCTGTCAGCTCCTCTGACTGTTCAGTTTGTTTGTTCAGTCCTTTGGGATCCATCTTCTATGTCAGGCTACTCTTATCTACAGAGACATCAGAAACATTAATTCCCCTGTCATCCATGTGGATCCAGGAAAGAGAAAGGTAGAGGAAGCATACATTACATCCCATCATAAATTTAAGCACTGTAGTGTAATATCAGGCAGGCAAATTAATTTCAGCTGTAACCACAGAGACAGATTACATCACTGTTTTCAAAATTTCCCAATATAAGACAGATTTAGTAATGAAAAGTAGCAAAATAAAATTTGTAAATGGTCAGGGATGATGGGACCTAAGAGGCAGTCTGTGAGAATCATGCAACGGGCTGTCAGAGTAGCAAACACCCTTTGGACTCCAGAATACAGGAGCTAAAATTGCAGGCCAGTTTGATGGTCAGTGCTTTATGTGCTCCATGAACCTTGCTTCCCTTTACCCATTCTTTGTTTCCAAAGCTTGTACCAAAATGAAATGCTTCCAAAACAGACTTTATAAGTAACCTTTCACTCTTCATTAAAGTATGTCAAGACAATTCATTCTTCCAGTGCTCTCCTACAATATGGAAATTACTCGTTCACCATCTTCACAGAGTATGTCTTTCATTAAAAAAAAAAACAAAACAAAACAAAACAACAACAACAAAAAAAACAAACAAACAAACAAACAAACAAACAAACAAAAGAAAACCATAGTAAGATTATGCCATAAAAGACAGATCGTATATTCTGCCTCGGGTGGCCACTCCTAGAATCCGTCTTCCAGGATGACTTAGTCCATACTCTAAATTAACATTCCCAGAAAAAAATGACCTGTTTCCCCTTAGGTCCTGTCTCTGCATGCTAGAAACTTTCAGTTAAACCTTTCTCAGCAGTACAGATGCTTCCAGGGCAAGGCCCTGCAGGCAAACAGTGCCAGCCTCACACAGGACAGCAAGAACCTAATCTGATTTCCTGACTGTGACATAGGGGTGGAGGCTGAGAGAGTTAGGATTGCTCATCCTGGGGAAGAGCTGGCTCAGAGGGATCCTCTCAGTGTGTATAGCTATACGATAGGAGAGAGCAAAGAAGACAGAGACAGGCTTTTCAGTGATATCCAGGGAAAGAACAAGAGTACACATATTTAAATACAGGAAATGCTATTCAAATGTAAGAAAAAGGGCTTTTTCACTGTAAGGCTGGTGTAACATGGGAACAGGTTGTCCAGGCAGATTGTCAAGTCTGTATCCTTGGAGATAACTGAGAACCCCGTGGGACATGGCCCTGAGCAACCTGCTGTAGTTGACCCTGTTCTGAGCAGGAAGGGCTGAACAAAACAGCTGTCCAAGGCCTCCTCCAAACTCAGCCTTTCTCTGTGAACACTCACAGGCTTGCAAATATTAAACTCACTGCTTGGCTTTCTTGCAGACTTGTCACAGGATATACAAAGGTTTGAACCCTACTCTCAAGTGTGTGTGTTTGGGACAATATTTATACCGAGACAACTCAGGTGGAGAGCAATAAACTTGAAACACATGGGTATAATTTATATTTGGAGGTCTCTGTCATATGCTGTAAGGCTGGCTTTCCACTGGGAAGAAAAAGGCAAAATGCTCCAGAACCAACATAATAGCCATGTCTCAGCTATGTAGGACAATGTCCCAGGAAATAACTTTCATTTACTGCACATACATTTGCCTACAATTTTTAGTGGGCCTTACTTAACCTTACTCTGCTGAATCAGGACTAATATCCACCAATAGTAACAGGCACTTCACCTCTACAGGGTGACCTATTTAATTACACTAATACCTTTTAAGAGATTTATTCCTCTCCTGAGGTATGCATTTTTCCTGGTGTTTTAGGAAAGTCTGTAACAGATATTATGATGTGTTAAGTGAACTGCTAAAGATTCCAAATAGTCCCAGATAACAAAAAACACTTTTTCTTTAATGTGTTTTAGAGGAGTAAAGTAAATATATCTGGAAATTTAAGAGCACCAGTTGAAGTGTTTATGAAGTTGTACATGAGCTATTTGGTTGTAACAATGCTTAACTGTAATTTAGTGGTCTTATTTGCAACATTTTTGTCTTTTTTATGACTTTTTTTTATGGGACTAGGCAATTTACAGTGCTGTGCCACTGTGGGTTAGAGAGTCATGCTACAAAACAGAGATGCACCTTTTGCTGCTTCATATGGCAGCCTGGTTTCTACAATAATTCTAGGAATCCTTTTACACAAGTGTGTGTACATTCACCTATCAGCCTCATTCACCCATCCTGAAATAACACAGAGGGTTTAGGCCAAAAAAAAAAAGCCTTTTGAAGGCATTTCAATTACCTCATCGAATTAACCCCATTAACTGTTCATTTCCAGAAAAATGCAAAGATGTAACCAGAGTACAAATACTGCTAATAAACATGCCAGAGCTTACTTCTCCATCAGATTGTGCTGAAAACAGTTGTCTTTCTGACATGACCAAGGTTAGATGAGTTCGGCACCTGTTCTAGAAAAATGTGGTAACTATTGAGTGTGTTTTTCTAAAGCAGGTGTTGAACTCCCTTGACCTTATTCACATCAGCCAGACAAATGGACAACTGTTTTTCACCACCAAAGTCCATGTGTGTGATCTTGACATATAGTAGTGTAGGTGATTTGGAGAAAGCCCAAGAGTAAATCCTGAAATTTACAGCTTCGTAATTTCAATAAAGTAAAAATCAGCCCTGAACTAAACACCTTCTACAACCTAAACATGAACTTTATGAGGCTTTTGATCAATTAGTTTATTTTATACCTCTTACAAGGACACCAGTTCTTATTCTTCTGGAAACTTACAGCTGATCTCTTCCTTAAACATCTCCAGATACACTTGTTTTTTAACCTCAACTACTTCTGCAGTCCTTGCCACCCTAACCTCTATAATACCATTCAGCTCATGGCTGACTCTAGAAGAGTAATTTCTTGGATATGATATGATATTATACTAATTATCTTTCCTTACTTCATACCTCTTCCTCCAGGAAGGGAAAGTAAATTTGTTCCACTTCGTAACATGTGTGAAAATTACGTAGTGAGTTAAAGACTTATCTGTGTAGATGTTTTCTTTCTGATTTAGTTTTTACGCCCTCCCAAGTTGTAATGGAGATACCCTTTTACAGAAGGAAAATATACTATCCTATAGAGTGCCTTTAAGGAAAGTTAACACCAAGGTAGCTCACAAGGCTTTACTCTTTTTTTGTAATTTTCAGATGGTTGGTTCCAAAGGCCAAGTGGTTTCACCTTCCATTTACAGAGTACCAAGTTGTATTGAAATCGAACCCACTTTAATAGTTGTATGAAATAATGAAATAATAGTATTTTAACTTGTTTTCAAATCATTAAAATTAATTAACATTTATATTCAAGTAAGAGATTAGACAAACTGCAAAGTGTACAGCAGTGTCTAATAATGTTCGTATACATATGTATTAAAAAACATAGTTAAACACAAGTGTTTCTAAGATATTAGAATAGAAATTCTGTTCCCAAAGGAAACAGAATTTTACCTTTCCTGAAAAACCCATGCTCAAGACTTCTCCTCGGTGTCTTGCTGAGAAAAAGTCCAGTTTCCATCCTAGCTGAAAAATTAATCAATTTTTTTTTTCTGCCTAAAGCATTCTTACATGTTCTATATAATACATGTATTTTTTAAATGATCTGGAAAGGATGAAAACCACAGAATTCTTCCTGTCTTTTGAAATTTGTGTTTCAAGGCTTGTAAAGGTTCAGCTATCTCTGCACAGACTGTCTTAGTGGGTTACAGATAATGCCAAAACCTGTTAAGCATCAGCAAGGCAAAGGCAGCGCAGTATGATCTGAAGCTCCATTACAGCTCACAGGGTGCCAGCGACCTCTCTGTAGTGTGTTTTCATCTCTGCAAATTGCAAAGCTGCCATCTGGACTCCATTCACCCTCTCTGTAACAACACTACACAAATACAGATACTTTTAGGCACAGAACTCCTCTGTGAGGAAAAAGAGAGTCCTTCTGTCTTGATTCATTTAAAGGACTCCAGGGCAGTTCCCAGCTACACAGCAGTACGCTGGAGGTGCTGCCTGCAGTCACATACCATGTAAATATGTGGATAAGCTTTCAAAGAAAAAGAGACTTTACTGGTAACTGAGATATTCTTCATTTGTGTTGCCTAAGGCTATACTTGCAGCTTTCTCCCCAGCCTTCTTCTTCTGGGTCCCTGAAAATGTGCAGGATTCCTGAAGCCAAGAGGCACAGCATAGGGCAGTCGCCCATGTGCACAGCCTGGCTCTCTGGGGAGCACTGCTGAGGGGGTGCTGAGCACTGCTGCACGTGCTGTCCAGGCAGAAAACCCCACTCTGCTCTGCCTGCACCACACATCCTGAAGTTCACATGTTGGCGAGTGCCTTCTCTACTCTGGAAAAAGAGCAGACACACAACAGAGTTGCAGACAATGCAACACTGGTGCCTAGGCTGCTGCACTGCTGCCAGAAGAGCTTGTGGAAGGATGACAAGTTGTGACGAGGGTCAGGACAGCCATCAATACAACAGCAGTATCAATACAACCCCACTGCCTGGCAGCCTCTTTACTGCTCCATGGTCTGAAATTACTCAGACCTGGCTTTGTAAAGCTTCATTTAATTATCACCTTGCAACATATTTTCTATTTTGAATTTTCTATTACAGCATTATTACTCAGTTTTAGTGTTAGGCTTGCACTAAGTATATTGCTCAGTACTCCATTTAATGAATATCAGCTACCTTTGAACTAAAGATTTATTTAAATAGCTGGTACAAGAGCACTTTTGAAAATACAAAGGAAATAATTACTTAGAGGGAAACAGGTAGAATTCTGTCCCAAAGCAAAATAAGTGAGATGTTAAACTCCTGAAACCGAGTTCTCTTGCAAATATGCAACATCAACTGTTTGCTTTATTGCTATTTCATAGAAGGCTTAGAACTTAAGCCTCAGTCAGAAGCTCAGCCAGTACAAATTCTGGGCTGCAGCAACTGGATTTGTGGACCTGGAGTAGGCATTTAGAGGAAGCATAAAACATTTTCCATCTAGTAACCTTCTACACAACTCCTGCTTCTCTAACGATTTAAACCAATAGAGCACCTGGCCCCTACTGAGTCTCCATCTTATTAGAAACACATTGAGTCTGACGGCTGCTGGGGAAGCCAAGAACCACATTCATCACTGGGGTATCTCATCTGACAGCAGTGAGATCACAAGTTGGCTTTCATCCTCCGGAACGCACACGATTTTTACACAGGGACCATGTGAAAATTGACTTTGACTGCTACACTTATTCTACTGTATTTGGAGAAGAACACTGAATGTTTCTCTTGGTTCAAGACTTCTCTTAATAGCATTTTACTTTGCAGCAGCAGATAAGGCTGGGCTTCACACCACATGCTGTCAGGAATATTGTAGCCTAGAGAATAGGCTGGTTTCTTCTCACTAAAGAATGGAAACTTGCTGTACATTATTTGATTTGTATGCTCTCATTATGTTTTGATTTTGGCTGCTGAATGGAAATAAAAGTGTGGAATAATTTTTTTAATGGAAAGAAAACGTAAAAACCAGGATATAATAGAAAAGATAATTGCATATTTACTAATTGTTTAAAACTACTTTTTTTTCTTAAACTAGAGATCTTTTAGAGAATCCTTTTTATTTTTAAGAACAGCTTTGAATGAAACAAGAACTTCTAGTAGAAGACTTTTTACAGTTAAATTTTCCTTTTAGCTGGAGTTCGGATGACAATTGGGTTTTCATTCATAAAATTAAATGGTATTTTGTTAATTCTCTATGGTGTCAAAGTGTAAGCAATGTACAACTTGTCTTCTACTCTATGTCAAAAATCTGGTCTTTCTGCATGAGAACTTTCAGTCATGGACCTCATTTTTTAACACCTGATTCAGATGTATTTTAGATGTGAGCACTTTGAGGAGATGTCTCTGATAACTTATTTGCAAACTGAACTTGGGGCTGAAAACCAAAATCTTCTTAGTGCCTTGAATTCAGCTAATCTGTCACTTTCAAAAGTTTAGGCTGGTACTCACAATAAATTAAATAGAAGTTTTCTATCTCCAGCACAGGCCAAACCCAAAAATGTTGGACATCCCTCCTTCTTGCCAGTATTTGTGCATGTGTGTGCATGCACGTATATATCACTTGGGCAAAAGTTGCTAAGTTTTTTATATCAAAGCTCCTCTAGCTACTCAACCTCTTTTGTTGTTCCACAGATTGGAACTGATAATTGCTGGGAGCTCTGAACAAGTTGACTTGCACATAATTATCGTGAAATCATCTTTATGGAATATTTCTTGTGTGAAAAGCACTGTTTGCAAAGTAGTTCAAATGTCTTATAAATGACAGACTTTTAATTAATCTGTGTTTTCACATTTTTAAGAGGAAAAAAAGGAAAATGAGGACACACTGCTAGACTTGATTATGTTATTTATTAGAGAGTTTTAACAAACATTTTCATAAATGGCTGACAATGACACAAAGATTTACATCCTGCACTCTAACTTGAGTTTGCTCTAATGATCTTATCTATAAATGATTAGCAGGTTTATGGCATAGGAAAACGTGGAATTTTCTCTGTTTTTCAGCACAAATCATGCCCAGAACATGTTCTTTGGAATCCTGAAAACCAAAATAGAACAAGAATGTGTTTCTTGGTATGAAATAATAATCTAAATTTAAGCATGTTCACCCTTTGGGGGTTCTATTCTGATTTTTAGTGATTGCCAAGTATCTTTATAGATGACTGATTTGGTGTGTGTTCTACCCAGCATTCAGCAGTACAAACACTAGAAATGTCTCATTGCATAATATATAAAGATGTGATTTTTACCAAAGAGACACAAACATAAATTTCAAATAAGAAAAAAGGTGGTTTTACTTTGTCCTCTAAAGCATGCAACTTACTAGGAACCTCCCCATGTGTGCTGTCCTACACATGGGGAAACTTAGTCTAGAATAAAACCAGAAGCAATCTAAGCTTGTCTAAATGGTGTAAATCCGGAACAACCCCCACTGCTGCCTTCTCCAGGTATTAAAGGGTTTATGGTTTTGGAAATGGAAAACTGAGAGAACTGCATGACTGAAAAATTTCCTACAAAGGCCAGGGCATGCAGTTCATTAATGTGCTAAATGGAGTGACCACATCTACTAAATAGAGTGACCACATCTGACAGCTGGCTGGAAAGAGCAATCCACAGGCATGAAGCCAGAATGCCTGTAAAACAGGCAAAAGCAAAATTTCCCTTTGGGTCAAGATATGGTGCTATTAAAGAAGTGGGTGCTACTGGGTTGTTGAGAGTGAGACTGCTAGTGGGATCAACAGCCTTAGATCACAACTAATAAGAAAAATAAAATTTCTATCGATCTTGGAGGCCTACTCAGTAAAATAGGTACAAAATACGTTGGGTTCTTATTCACAGATTTGGGATGATGCCTCTCATATCCCTTTTGCTTTTGTGGGCTATTAGGAAAAGCCCTTCTTGTGACCTTGGAAACATGAGAGGAGGGGAGAGATTTCCATACATTCTTTAGATAATATGACAAAACAGTGCTTTGCATATTGTGAAATTTCAAAAGCAGAGCCCCTTTCTTAGCTGAGATGAAGTACATGGTTATTTCAAGGGAATGTATATCACAGTTACTGAGCAAAATCAACAACATAAGACTTAGTAGGTACTAGGGATTTTTTTATAGACTTAGTAAAACGATGAAACATATGAATTTTATGAGGCTGCCTAAAATGCTTTACAAATTTAGCATTTTACTAAGCTTTAATTTGGAAAAAACCAAACCTTTAGTGTCTGTCAGTTGATATGTACAATTGTTGTTGCCCTAAGGTCTGATAGAAAAGAGTTTTTTTGACAGCTAGGCCAAAAATATTCTTTATGGCTAGAAATAATGAAGAAGATCAGTATGCATGTATGCAGATGAGAATGCAAATGCATTTATCTTGCCTAAATTGAGTGGAAAAAGGCTCAGATGAAGAGTGAAGTAATTCTGACAGTTTGATGAAAGTTGCAGTACACAGGCAATATCAGAGGCAATGCCCTCATCAGAAATAACACTGGATGAATAATTGTTAAGAAATGGATATCCACAAAATTCTGGAAAAGACCAGCAAAGCAAACAAAGAACTGAAATTCTGCCATCTGTGTTTGTTTATACATGGATTGAATCTATCCAGTGCCAAAGTAGTTAGGTCTACATGTTGCAGAGGAGCAGAGGCTACTTTATTTTCGTGTTATAACTATTATCCCATTTTAACTCAGTACTACTTCAGTGTATTAAATACAGTACTAACAGCAGAACTCCAGGGTTTGGAGTTTGCAGGCCTTTTGTGGGTTGACAAATGAGAGTGGTGTGGAGTAACTTTTATAAACAGGGAGTCCTCTCACACTTCATTCTGCCACTCTCCCTACCAGCTGTCCAGTGCCTTTCATTCACGCCACCTATTTCTTTAAAGCCAGTGGTGATTCAAAGCACAAATCAAGGTTACAGAGGCAGTTGTTTAATCAGAATGCTAAAGAACACTTCCCTGTTCCTGCTGGCAAGATCTGCAACAGCACTTCATGATCGTGATGTATCTCTCATTGCTAAAAAAATAAAAATTAAACCAGTTTAATTATGAAGCCATAGATGGCACTGGTGCTACCCAGTGTCACTTATTTGTGAATGGCCAGCAGAAGACAAAAATTAACCTGTAAGAATAGCTGCTAAAATTCAACTTCTGCCTTCAGGAGGTGATTATTTTCAGTTCCTCAGGGAAAGACTGTCCTGTCGTCAGGCCTCTTCATGACTTACACACCGTCCCCAGAGATTGCTTACACGGAGAGTGCACCAAGCTTGCTGCAGGGATGCAGCCTGACGCCTCCGCAAGAGCGCGCCGTCCTGCTCCCAGGCACTACGGAAAATTTCTGCTGCGTGTGATCAGGCTTTCACTGCTCCCATCTTGGTGGCTAAAGGTGCTGCTCGTTGGGAACTACGTTTTTTTCAACTTACTTTCCTGCATTACTTTATTTAAAATGCTGGGAACAGATTTTTTTTACCAGGGGAAGAAATTATCTTAGTAAACTGAAAAAATGCTGGAAAGGAATTTGCTCCATCTTTCTCCCCTCAGTGTATATATATATACAGAGTATTAATCTTCAGACAGGCAGAGGATGATAACTGGTGTGAGCAGGCATGCACTACAATCAACAATGATTTAATTCCATTCCAGTTCTAACGTTTAAAAACATTATCCCTTCCAAGTATCATTAATCAAGTCCTTGTTTAGGAAATACCAAATTAGTTGCTATTGCTAAAAGGCCATCAATAGATTTTCATATTTCAGAGGAATATTCCACTGCTGATTGTTTTGTTCAGATTTGGTTGTTGGCTATTAACTTTTCAGCAGGAATGTTCCAAAAGGCTTGTTCAGCACATCTCTATCTTCAAACTTGAGATGGAAGGAAACCATCTGCAGAGCATAAAGTATCCTTGGCATGACTGTGATCTTGCAGGCAGCTGCTCTCCCATCCATGAGAGAGGGAGCTGGTTTCAGTGTCTGTGATTTCCTTCTAAATTATTAAAAGTTAATGTAGTTCACATAAGTGATTGGAGTTGTTCTGGCATGTAAGTAATCTAATTAAGGTTTGATGGCTAACTGAATAATTGTGGTTTACTAAACAGTCTAGTGGGACAAAATAAACGGGTTCCATGTAACAATAAGACATGATTCTTCAGTTAGGAACTCTACTTTGAGTTACCCCACTGACCTCAGTGTAGCTTCTTAAAGAGAGGAAGGCAAACCTGAGCCTGCTTTCTCTATAATCCCATTTCTAGTTAATACACTTACATTCAGTTTATAGTAATTTTCTTCCATTTCTCATTTTGAAGCTTACTTTTAGTAGGTAATACTACCATGTTTGGACAGATTAGGTCCTCCACAACTTTGCTGCCCATTTTGTGGCTTCCTATATAGTAAGTACACTACAGTAATATCACATGTTTGCACAGTTGAAAGAAAAATGGATTAAATATGAAGCATGACCATTTGTAAGTGTGGTTCTGTATATAATCAGTAGAAAGCTCCGAAATTTCAGTAAGTTTGTTAAGATGAGTGAAATAGGAGTTTGAGCAGCTGGTTAACTGCTTCATGAAATAACTGCTCCATTAAATTAATCTGAAATTGCACTGATTTCCTACAAAAATGTCTGGCACCTGTTTCAAGCTGCATTTTTTGTGGCCTGATCACAATGTTCAGAATGCAGTGGTTCGCAGATAACATCATATTTTTCTAAGTGAATGCTTCAGTCAGGCTTTAACTTTTAGTCTAATTCATTGCCTGTTAAAGTCAAATTAGAGCTTGAAAGATTTGAATAGACAGTGAATGTACAGAAATGTTAGAGACTTCCTTTTAGAAATGCTCCCTTTAACTCTGCTCTTACAGAAAATTTGCATTTTCCTAGGCTAAAGCTATTATTTAGGAAAGTTTTACAGCATTCCTAAGAAATATGTAGAAATTAAAAGATACTGGCTAACCTGAAATGAAAACTAGCTTTCCTGGGGCAATGAATCCAAAGCAACAGAGACAACTGCCTAAATCTCTAGGCTACCATGAAATACCTTTGTCCCCAAATGCTTTTCTAAATCAATTTCTTCATCTGTAACAATGAGGATTGCATTACATAGCAAGGATTATGTTGTGTTTATGTCTCTGTTACCTCCTATGAACATGCCAACTAATACAGGTGTGTTAACAGGTAAGTTTGGGGAATGATATCCTGGAGTAGTTTACTGTGAAGAGGTTTTGACAAAGCAAGTGCCAGTCATGACAATCACAGTACTAATTTAAGGCTCACTAGGAGGATAAACGGAAATTTTCTAAAACATTTGAGTGCACTTATATCCTTTGATATATCTGTGCATCACAAAGTCCTCTCTGCAGGAATTCACATGGGCACCCAGAAGAGGATTATATTTGCAGCAGCATGCACTCTGGTAACTATAGCTACAGTGCTGTTTCTGTAATTTGCAAACAGTCTTTTTTAAAAGAAAAGATTATGTCAACAATGGATAACATCATCTCTTTCTCCTACCTTGATGGCATGAAAGAGAAGAAGGATGACAAAGAAGTTGTTTGGGGTTTTTTCTTGGCTTATTTTGGGTTTGAAGGTTTTTTCCTTTATTTTTGCCTATGCTCCTCATCTGTTTTAGAGTATTCTTTCCAATGTACTCTTCTTCCCTATTTTCTAATGTCTTCACATTCCTGTTTCCTTTATCATTGTTTTCATCATTCTGTGTTTCTATTTTCTTTCCATCAACAGTTAATTTGAATCTCCAATCAAGTCTCTCTTCCTTACCCATTCCTCATACTTAGTGATGTTTGCCTTGGTCTTTCTCTAATCTCTCGTAGCTGCCTGTACTTCTTCTATATGGTTTTCTATTACTTCTAACATTGCTTTCATAGCCCTGTCACTCCCCTATGTCTTTTTTTTCCCTAGGTTCTACTGTCTTTGAATCCCTCCTTCCTATCCTAAACAGAGTGAATAGTTTCTATCCCCTGTTTTCAGTTTCATACTCATGGCCTGACATCATTGTTTCCATGGCTTTCCTCCTTTCTTTTGATGTGTCATAAGGCTGTCAAACCTTCTCTTCCCTGCTCTTCCTCACTGTCTCTTCTGGCCCTCCATTCCTCTTTCAAAACACTGTGTGTGTCACACTTTTCTCTGCATAGCTGCCATCTCCTGTCAGCTCTGGTTATGTATTGTGTGTTTTTCACAATTGGCACAACGTGGCAAATGGGATATTTTTAAGAGATTGCCACAATTCTGTTCTGAGACCAGGCACTGGAAAGACAGCACAGCTCCTTCAGTAGGTAAGAGTGGTGCTAGATGTGACAGTTTGATTTAATGAGGTGAATATGAACATATCCCATGAACACATCCCTGTGTTAGAGGTGGATTTCTTTGTCCTGAACAGTTTCATTCATGTGTCAGTATTAAAGAATTTCCTAGGCCACCAACTTTACTCCAATCCTGCAAAATTTCAAGCTGATTTGAGCCTTGTGCATGCAGAAACACTGCAATGGCTGCCCTCCCACTTCCCATCCATTGTGTTTCTGTGTGTCTGATTTTTCTTCAGGCTTTTGAACCTGAAGTTGACAGATTTCTAGAACGAGACCAACTTTGACACTTTTAGTTCTGACAACCAATTTTTTTTCTTGAAGTCACTAACTAAAGAAATTCAAGGAATGTTGAACCCTTGGTGAAGAATCACAATCCAATTTTGAAAGCAATGACAATCTAATGGCAGAGTATCCTTGCATTTTATATTAAAGACTGCAGTGTAGCAACATGTACAAGTTCTGTGCTGATCAGCCAGCCTCAGCCTGCACGTTTTCCTGTCTTACGGCAGCAGCAATCTTCAACATACTTAAAAACAATATACCTAATTCTGAATA
The DNA here is from genome assembly GCA_032173965.1 of Sitta carolinensis. Lineage (NCBI taxonomy): Eukaryota > Metazoa > Chordata > Aves > Passeriformes > Sittidae > Sitta > Sitta carolinensis. The sequence continues at coordinate 12,114,838 of JAVUNC010000025.1, read as the reverse complement.
ACAGTATTGAGAGAATAATTCTGTTTCTTTTCTTCAAGTAAGGTATTTCCCCAGTGACAGATCAGTGGAGCTCCCATAAAGAGAAATGGAAGTGTGTGTGTGGGCTAAGCTGAAGATTTCCTTTTATCAGTTCATAAAGACAACATATTCCAACACATCTAGCAAAAGGCTGAAATGTTCACACAAAGGCTTGGAAATGCTGTCATCACTGAGTAGAATTAGCCACAAACTGCAGTTTGCAAAACAGTTGCTTGGATTTTGTGTCCTTGAAATATATTTAACACAGTCTGCTGCTGATAAAGACTGGATGTCAGTTAATAAAGACTGGATTTCAGTTATCCTAACAAGGGAGAGTTTTTTCAGCTGAAGGGAGCTTCAAAAGGTGAAGCATTTCCCTGCTGCTCATGACTGCCAGAACTGTTCTTCCCTGAAGCTGCTGCTGGCTGAAGTTCCTGTTGAAACATATCTGTGAACCATATTATGAGAAGAAAGGTCAGATAAGCACTGATACATTTTTCTAGTGTGCTTGAATGTATCTCTAATAACGATGAGATTGTAACCTGGTGAGCTAGACTTTGTGCAGCTGCCAGATACAGGAAAGTTTCTTCTGTTCAACTTTAGTTACATTTAATTCTTCTCTCTAGTTTCTAGTAAAATCAACACTGGTCTCTTTAACACAATCTTGTTTCACCAATTGTTACAGAAGCAGGGTGCTTCAATGCTCCAAATGAACTTCTGACCTCTGGAGTGATAGCAGGGAGGTAAAAGATACTTGGCCTGTAGCACTTTGCAGCAGATACGAAGCCAGAATATCTCCAAGATGCTGGCAAAAGTTAGTATATAAAGCAAGTCAAAAAAAGAGAGGAATATGTCAGCCACAGGACCAAATACTGACAGGTGTCAAGAAGAATTCTCTTTTACAGTGTCAATATTCTTGGTTTACTTTGTAAAAACATTTGCCCTCCGCTGTTCTACAAACATCAATATTAGAAACACATTTTCATATGATTTAAAGAATCACAGCAGGAGGTGGTATTCAATAAAATGTATTTCACTTAATCTAGACACATGAAATCAGGACAGATGCTTTATTGAAAAAGCTATAAAAAATCAATCCATGATAATGCATAGAAAAATCTGGAACTTCATTAGGACAGTAGTCTCAAATTTTTTTTTTTTTTTAATGAGGTGTATTTGGCCACTGCCATGGGTTTACATGGTGTTTAACCAGGTGTTAAACGTGTGAAAAATTAAACCTCAATCGTTCCACAGAAACATTGCCAAACAAAGATTTAAAGAAGCACAATAAATGAAGATTATTATTCTTGTTTCCTTTAGCACTGTATTTCATTCCGAGCCCACTTCTCCTTTTTGTGTGCGTTTCAGTGTCAGGTCTGGGAAACACTATGGATTTTCATTTGTATATGGGAACATCAACATTATAAAAAACTATCATTTCCTGAGTAAGCTAGAGACCTTGAGGGCAGCAGGTTTCCAGATCTTGGAAAGCACACGTCATTCCATTTATATTACTTTAGCTTTAATGTCCCAGTTTCAAACCTCAAATCGCTCTGGAGCCCAGAATGTGGAGGCCTGAATTATTCAAAATTACTGAAACACCATTCTAACAGCTTTTGTTCTAGCTATAGATATTTTGGCATGAATATTGTGAGCACAGCTTTATGTGAAGGAAATTCTGCCACTGAATTCCTCCCCTGTAACCAAAGGACATGGATACATTTATTTCCTTCCATGGGAATACCACCAGAAACTGCAGGCAATGCTAGTCAGAGAAGTTCAAGGCCTTTCAAAATTTTAAGCAAGGTTTCCCCAAACTGTGAGATTTTAAAAATAAAATACACTCTTCATCGTTGCTTGATATTTATGTTCAGAGATCCTATCTACAAGAGAAAGGTATTTCTTCTGTACAGCTTGAGAAGTAAATTTAAAGTGATAGAAACAAAATTTATGCTTTCTGAGCACATAATTTTTTCCTCATTTCTAATGTATTACTTGATTTATTTTGAGAACAGCTAACTGAAAAGTTGTTTTAAATTTCACTGTCTGTAAGAAAAAGTTGGGACAAATCTATTTTGTTTAAAGTCTTGCAAAAGATAGCATGACAAGTTAAAACTGGAGTTCTTATATGTCCTGGTGGCAAAAGTGACCAAGAACACCACTGAGTAAGATTTGAGAAAATACAGGATTTTTAGATGGGAGATGATTCTTAGCTTTTTTGCTAAAGTGCATGAATTTACACCTTTTGCTCTCACTATTCAGAACAACTTCGTTCTAAGGCATTTGGATATTTAAATATAGGGTGTCATTTCCAAAGATAGTCCTGGTGTTGTGTGCTTACCCACAGTGAAATCAGCCCATGGAAACTGTACCAGACAGCTAGAAAATGGCTTTTAAACCCAACACAGTACTGAAGAATGTGACCACATTTACTAGTGAGAAACTAGGCTTCCCCTAGGTAGGAGTCCTGCTCCAAACATCACCAGAAGGCAGAGACCCAACCTCTGTCCCTGCCCCATGTAAAGCCAGTTCTGTCTCTACAGTCATTGTGGTACACATGAGTAGAAAGCCTGCTCTCAAGGCCTCCCCTCCTTTTTGCTTTTACAAGTTAGATCTTCAGTCCTCGTCTCAGTTCGTCTGTAGAGAACATGACCCTTAATGCCTCTCAAGCTAATTCAGAAAGCATTTATACTTGCCTATAGTATAAATAACTTGCAGCATAACTTCAGGAGTATCCAACAGAGTGTGCCAGTAGAAATCCATTCATATTTCCTATTTTAACAGTCTGTAATTTGAGTGTTTGTTCTCTCAAGTGCCTTCAAATTATGCCAATTTCTAGAGATTAGAGTCTAGGCTAAATATTCTCCATGAACAGATATACGGTGGATCTCTGTTTTAGTTGGAGTAAGGTATATATTTGAACTGATTGCTCATTGCCTGAAAGAGCTATTCAGCTGGCTATAAAAATTGTGGTTTTGACATGGGAATGTTCCTGTGGCATTGTTTTACATAGCAGTGGCTGAATCTGAAATTTTAGATTCTCTTTGGACACTTCAGCTGTGATGTGGTTTGAACTGGAGTACCCAAGGCTTTCTTTGATTCCCTACCAAGGGAGAAGTAAAATATTATTGCATGTTTTTGATGTCCAAAGAAGTCTACATTACTTTCTATACAGGATCATCTTGCTATGTTATAGGTACACTTCCTTCCTGGTAAGTAATGATGAATAATTGATATTTCTGCTGCAGGAAACTGAATTAAAGGAGTCAAGCTTATAAACTTGAACTTAGTCTAAATCACTCACTGGAAAACGTTCCTGTTTGAGTAGAGAGTGGTGACTAAGTTGGTAAAAGTCTCTTATTAATCCAGTGTTTCATGTACTGACTCAAACCAGAATCATGGGAATATCCCAAGACTTCCTCAGCTTCAAGCAATGCAGCTTAGAAATTAGGCAAGGAAAAAGCATTGTGGGTGCTGAGTCCCATACACCACCCAAGGGTACTTACAGTAAGTATAAGTTCTTGAAAAATGTAGACAAAATGGGGATGTATTAAAAAACAAAGTTTATGCACGTGGGTGGATTACTGCACTCCTTATAATATAATGCTGCCTCCTGACAGAATAAATGTAGTACTGAAATTAGCTACTCATGTACATGACCACATGGAACTAGAAAAACACTGAAGAAATACATATAACAAAAGACTCGGGATTTCATTATTTAATTCTTTGGATTAGTAGATATGTTGTTGATTTGGGGATACTGATGTGATGCAACTGCTGCTACAGATCAGGTTCACAAGGCACTGAACACTTTTCAGTCCATCTTATTTACTATTAATTGCTAATGAAAATTAGCTTAATTTCAGCTAGTGGGGAAGTTTAAATTTCAGGTTTCATCTCACTTATAGTTGGAGCTTTATATTGAAGGAATTTCTGATGTGTACTTTTTGCTGAGTTTTTACATATACAATCAATCACACATTTTTGAATAATGCATGAGCCACAGCTGCAAAAAGGATGATATGAGCTTTTCAGAGCACACTGAAAAATATGCAACAGCTCAACTCCATTTCTGACTGCTCTTAGATGAATTAAAGCAAAGTTTCTCTTGGAATCTTGCTTGAGTGAGTGCTATAGGATTTGGCCTAGTTTTGCCTGTCTTCAGTAAAAACAACAGTGCAACTGGTCTGTTCTTTGCCTGTCACAACACAAATGGTCCCTTGAAACAAGGACCCACACCATCAGCTTCAGTATGGTGTATGAATGAATATGGACTGTGACTCTGCTTAGTCAAGAACATTACAAAAAACATTGCAGATAGATGGAAAAAAAAGAAGAGACTTCGGAATGAAAAGATTCAGTTGTTTAAAAATAGGTTGGGTCCTATGTGACTATTTTTAAAATGCTGTAACAGTAATACTTTAAAAACTAAAATAGCTCTACTGTGCAACTTTTGCTTTATTCTGACAGAATGGTGTTGTGTTGAATTTCAAGGCTGACCCTGGAAAGCATCTTAGGTAGCAAAGCTAAGATCAAGGCCAATGTCAAATTTTTCTAATTTATATCTCTCCAATCCTTTCAGAGTCTGGAGGCAAGATGAAGTCTGACAGGATTTAAGGTATTATATTCCCACACGTGTCTCATGAAGAAATTTTCTTGGAACTAAGATCATAGAGGAAAAGTCCCTTATTCTTTTTGGCTTAGTGTAAAATGCACATATGTGAAATGTAAGTCTGGCAACGCTTTTCAAGATCTCTTGTTTCAGACTGATACTCATGACTGTGGCAGGTATCCTCAAACAATGAAACTGCTATCAGCAAGTGACCCTCTTCTCTGAGATCACAAGAATGCAACTGTGCTGTGCTGAAAGAAGGACGTGAGGTAGTATTTCACTTAAGGACAGGATGAAAGCTGGAACTGGCTTCATATTTTCCCCTGTATTTTCTTTTCCACTGTCAGTCATATCTGTATGGCTGATGGTTAGCAGGGTGTTTTGCTTCTTTGTGAGGAAGCATTTGTTATTGCTTGCTCACTATTTTCCGTAGCAACACGATGTCTCTGTTTAAGATCCAGTGGAGATGAGCAAACAGAAAAGCCTTTAAGAAGGAGTTTGTAAAAGAAGCTAAATTAAACTTAACTCTTTCAGTTTAACTGTGCAGTCAGTATTTATTCTGGTATTAAAAAATGTCTTGTCAAGGGCCAGAGTGCCCTCAGTCTTTAAGCTCAAGAATGGACATTTTGGGTCAGATCCAGTGTCTCCTAAGCACAGAAAGCCATCTCTGCCAGCACAGGGTAGCAGACTCCTACAGAAGAACACAAAAGCAGGAAAGGCATGACGTGATAAATGCCCTACTATATTCTTTTCCTCCTTTCCTCCCCAACTTCCTTCAAGCTCCAACTGAGAAACCATTTTGACTAGAAGAAGTGTCTGCATTTTTAAATGCAGGTGTATACAAAGCAGTTAGATTGCAAATAATTTTATCCTTTACTTACATCTACTAATGGCAAGAGACAAATCAGAGTCTCTGTGTTTGGTTACAAACTGCCCTCATGGAACACGTAAGAAAATACAGGCACAAATCTAAGACAGGAATCAGAGACTATTCAAAAGGTCCAAATAATTTACTGAGCCTTTTAAAGCCACAAAATGAATATAAAGTAGATAGCATTGAAATATCTATATTGAAGACACCATCTAGTTTCCAAATAATTAGAAGATCAAATGAATTGTAAATTAAGACTCATGTCAGCAAAAGATGAAGTTTCCTAGAGACATACTCAGCACATGGAAAAGACCACAAAAACATGGTTAAGGATACACACAGAAAGTGGTTTGTGCCTCTGCCCACAAACTGAAGTATGTACAGGACTTTGTGCAAAGGTCCTGCTCTTGCAGCAACAGTTGGTACAAACAGCAGCCATTTACAACCTGCATTTCTTTAGAATCCTTTTTCCCCACCATACACTTTACCTACTTAGTGATAGCAATAGTAGCTGAGAACTTGAGCCAGGTAAAGAGCACTACCTGCACTGCATTTCCTGAAATTGGAAATTTGAAATTCAGTAGACCATTCAGCAGCACTGCCAGCTCTCATAACTTTTATAGTGAGACCTTCCAAACATGAAGGGTGCTTCGAGCCCTGACTCACAGAGTCACTTCCTATACTGTATTAACTGCACTTTTACCTTCCTTTCCCTCATGTTTATGTCTGTCATGACTACACAGAAAACCTTGAAAACACATACACTAAAGCCTGAGAACCTCACAAACGAAAATAATTACCAATTTTTAGCTCCCATGATTACCAACTCAACCCAGTTTATGTGAGCCTTGTTCAGGCAGGCCTGCCAACACCTCAGAGGGCTATGACAGCCTGGCTCTCCCTCAACCTGGTCTTTTTCTTCACAGTCTGTCCAGACAGGGGTGCTGTCACTACTTGGAAAAAAGAGTCATGTTTTCACTCTTCAATTTAGAAAAATTAAAAAAAAAATTGCTTTGAAATAACATTTAAAATAAATGGTAGCTAATCTCTGATTGCTAGCCAGCTGCTCCTGAGTTTATAATGTTCATTTTTCATTTAATAAAGACAGATTTCGATTTCAAGTACAATAGTCTTGTATTTCTACTTTTAAAAATCATTACAAAACATACGGAGGTGGTTTACAAATATAGTGAAACAAGCACTGTGAGAGCAGCAGTGCTCTGCAGCAAAGGGCACTGAGTACGTTAGGATCCAAGGAAGGGTAAAAAACTTCAGTCCATAAATAACCCTATCTTTTTCTCATCTCAGCTGGCATGAGAACTCTATTCTCTCTCATTTCTGGTTTTAGTCAACTTTGTTTTCATGGTTTGTTTCACCACTAGACCCACAGAGTTGAATAGCAGCCATTTTACACATGACTTACAGCTACTGTACTGTATCAAAGTATTTATGTAGGATATTATAATTAGGATTTTTCCTCTGCTGCAACAAAACTGTGGTTAGAGACAGTTTTAAATATGCCAGTGATTTATGAAAATATCAAATGACAGTGAATGATAATACAGGTTTTTCACCTCAAAATCATTAAGTTGCCGGAAACAACAGACTGACACAAAATTAGTAGCACACAAAAAAGAGAGGGGAAGAAATGAAAAATGCCCAGGAATGTATACCTTCAATTTAAGCATGCAATAGCAACAGAAAAAAAGCAAGAAGATCCATAGAATTCCACACTGCAATTTGTGTAAATAATTTCTATTTTCAATATCTGATCCAACAGTCTTTCTGTAATACCTACATGTATAGCATGGGATGGTTTTAGAGTAATTTATATTATACAACTATGTCTTTCTTGTACCAACTGTTATTTTTTACCCAGCAGGTCAACATGATAAACATATAATAAGAACAATCACCTAAAGTCTGAATCAATTCCTAAAGTGTCTTTACATGCAGCTGGAATCTACCATTAGAGCTGCTGCCCAAGTCCCTTGCACCCTGGGTGATGTTAGTGCTGTTTTACCACCACGAGGCCTGAGCAACCTTCACATCTCACGAGCCCTTTTGAAGACCTGATGTGCACATGCACAGGAATTTTGGCTTTTTACCACATGATAAAACACAGCTTACCACTGCTGACACACCTCAGCCAGGCCCAGGGGCTGCACCACTGATGCAGCACAGCAGTGCCCTCCTGTCCAGGCCTTCAGCTGGGCTCGGGGGTGTCAGTGCCACACAGGCCATGCTGGAGCTCCTGGTGCCACACAGGCCATGCCGGAGCTCCTGGTGCTACACAGGTCATGCTGGAGCTCCTGGTGGCAACACAGGCCATGCTGGAGCTCCTGGTGCTACACAGGTCATGCTGGAGCTCCTGGTGGCAACACAGGCCATGCTGGAGCTCCTGGTGCCACACAGGCCATGCTGGAGCTCCTGGTGCTACACAGGTCATGCTGGAGCTCCTGGTGGCAACACAGGCCATGCCGGAGCCCCTGGTGGCACACAGGCCCATGCCGGAGCTCCTGGTGCCACACAGGCCATGGCAAAACTCCTGGTGCCACACAGGCCATGCCAAAATTCCTGGTGGCACACAGGCCATGCTGGAGCTCCTGGTGCCACACAGGCTATGGCAGAGCTCCTGGTGGCACACAGGCCATGCCAGAGCTCCTGGTGGCACACAGGCCATGCCAGAGCCCCTGGTGGCACACAGGCCATGGCAAAAATCCTGGTGCCACAGAGGCCATGCCGGAGCTCCTGGTGGCACACAGGCCATGGCAAAAATCCTGGTGGCACACAGGCCATGGCAGAGCTCCTGGTGGCACACAGGCCATGCTGGAGCTCCTGGTGCCACACAGGCCATGCCAGAGCTCCTGGTGCCACACAGGCTATGCCAGAGCTCCTGGTGCCACACAGGCCATGCCAGAGCTCCTGGTGCCACACAGGCCATGCCAGAGCTCCTGGTGCCACACAGGCCATGCTGGAGCTCCTGGTGCCACACAGGCCATGCCAAAATTCCTGGTGGCACACAGGCCATGCCGGAGCTCCTGGTGCCACACAGGCCATGGCAGAGCTCCTGGTGGCACACAGGCCATGCTGGAGCTCCTGGTGGCACACAGGCTATGCCAGAGCTCCTGGTGCCACACAGGCCATGCCGGAGCTCCTGAGCCCACCGGGACACCCCAGTGCCAAGTGGCACCTGGTACTTCAGCCCCACAAGCCACGCAGCCTCAGCCAGCTGTGCCTCAGCAGCCACGCACCGAATGCATGGGCAGGCAGTGCTCAAAAGCAGCTGAAGGTAAGAACAGAAATTCAAAGGATTAAGTAAAAGCAAAAACCCAAGCCCTCAAGCCATTACAATGTTCTTACTGCTGTCCGTGGCGCTGCTCCGGGGCTGCCTCTGCTCCGCCGGGGAAGGGGCGAGTGACATCCCAGGGCCCTCAGGGCAAGCGCGGGAGCCATGAGGGGCACAGCCCCGGCTTCTCCAGGCTCCCACCGGGCTGCTGCCTTCTGGATCATGACAGAGCCTTCTATTTCAAGGTATCACGTTATACTTTTTACATTCTGATTAAAACTGGAGAGTGTGGTTTCAAAAGCACAGCCGGCTGATCTATAGCTCGCTGCTGCCAAGGCGGGATTTGTGCTCGCCTGGCTCCTCTGCCCTCCTCACCAGCATGCTGGTGCTGGCAATTGCCAGAGCTCTTCTTATGTGCCAACTCCATTAGCTAAAGTGGTGAAAAAACCCCACCTGAAAAACACACAATGAAAAACTAAATAGTTCTCTGCCATTCTTGAATTAAATTAGATCACAGCAGGCCTGAATTGTGCCAGAGCAGGTGTAAGAAAGGAGGTGTGCAGCCAACGACAGGACAAGTGGGAAGAGGGTGAAGAGATTGTCTCCTCTCAGTTTATTGAATTTCAGTCTTTGTTTTATTTTAACTCTGAAACCCTGCCATATCAGCCTGGCATTGTCAGGCCTTTCCCCTCTGTCACTGCTACATGCCAACCAAGTGCTGCTGGCATTCTGGAACCTGGCTCAAGCATCCATCGCTGTGCCTCTCCCTTCCCACAAGGCCTACCAACAAAAAGCTTTCTCCTCTATAAGACAAAAAAAAAAAAAAGTTCCTAGGACAGGAATTACTTTTAAAATATTTAGGAACTGATTTTACCTTTGTGCTACAATGGCTTAAACGCAGCCTGAGCCTCTTTGATGAATTAAAACTAGAACCTGCCACAGTGCCTAGATGTGCACATCCCCAAGGTTTTGTTCTAAGAATCATCCTTCTGGATTGGAATGTTAGCTTCCCCTGTACAAGCCGTACACTGATACAAATGCCTGTAACTTTTCTAATGTGGAATGTGAATATTTTTCTTTAAAATCACTCAAAAACACATTAGGAAACCACTTTGCAGTAGAAAACATTAATAACCTGCATATGGATTAATCTAATAGAATGTTCATATTGGCATAGTATCAGAAAGCTCTTTTTGGTGTGATAAAATTTAGCAACTAATTCAGCCTGTCTTTTTATGCCTTTCCTGGAAAATTGGAGACAGCAAATACATTGCCTTTTAGCATTGCTCTTATCCTTCTTCCCACCCCACAGACAGAATGAGTTTTATCAGTGCTAAAGGCAGATTGAAGAGTTTCTAGCATAAAGGCATAGGGATAGCAAAATGCAGTGGTTGAATTCTAAATCAGCAAATTTACAACAGGAAATAAAACACATTTTAACACCAAAGTATGTAACTACTGGAGCAGTTTACCACAGGCATGCAAAACTCAGCATGTTTTGCACTCCTTAAATTTCAGCTGGTTGTATTTATAAAAAGATATTTTCTTCTGAAGTTTTTGGAGTAATCATGGAAATTGCCAGATATGATAGGCAGAAGGTCAAGTCAGGTCAGACCATTATAACTATCCCTTTTTACCACAAACTATCCTCTGTACCTAACAAGCTATAGGCTGATTGCCTTGAATGAAAACCCATATGTTTTCTAACAAGCTGACTTGAAAACTGAAGCTGGAGTGTGCATTCCTGGGTTCCACTGAAGAGTAGATGTCTGAAGCAGCCTGCAGAAAACTGTGAATTTGGAAGAAATTGTGCAGCAGAGGCATTTAGTTCACCTTATATGACTATGGCTTTTGCAGAAAGTAATCAGCCCACAGTAATGCAAGTGCTATGCAGTCATAAATCTTTTGCTTTCCAGTTTCATTTAGTATTGGCCATTTCCACTAGAGTATTTGGAAAATCTTTTTTTTTTCCCTCTGTTGGCAATTTCCCCAAAAAGCAAAGACAGAGATGTCATTGATTTTAATTTCACTAAACATATTCATTGTAATTATCCACTGTCAGAAGCAATATTACCAAAAAAAGGGAATAGAAACCTAAATTAAAAAGACCTGGCAAGTGTAAAGTCCTGTTACCTGTTGACTTGAATAGCTGCACCTGATATGGGATATTTCTTTTTGTCTAATATCTGTGAAATAAATGTTCAAAGGAAAAATTTGATAGAAGAGAAATAACAAAATATAATAAGCTGTAAGCATCAATATATAATGTAAGACTACACAAGATCATTTAGCAACAGCAATGGAATTAAATCAATATTCTGGCATCAGCACTACGTATTTCGGGACTACAAGTTTTGCTATTTTCCAGACTCTTCCACCCTATAGCTGCCCATTAATTACCTTCATTTGTCAGCTAGCAGTACAAACAGGGTACAGATGTTTAGTCTGCTGCTTGTGTTAATATCTAGGAGCTGCAGTAGACAGAAGGTTTCCAGAACTCTGCTGTATAATCACCCTTTGAAATTGCTTAGCTCTGATGTTTGTTAGCACTATTAGCATGTTCTCTTTTTCTTCAAATAAAGTAACAGATGAAAATGCCTTGATACTACCTAATTTGCATTCTTAACAAAACCATTTTAGTGCAGAGCAGTGATTCTGCCCAATAGCAGTTTTAGATGTTCTAACTCACAAGGTGCATTTTAGCATGCAGTTTTAGGACCAGAATGATTTACACAGTGGAAGATTTGTGTAAGCTGCCTTGTTCCCACCTCATGAATAACAGTGTAGGCAGAAATGGAGGTGAAAGCAGGTCCATAAACTAGACTGCTCTGTTGGTCTTCTCAGGCAGTGAAGCAATGGCATATTGAGACAAGAAGCACATTGAATGTTACTGCTGTGCTCCCACCAAGGGAAACAAACTTGATCCCAGGCATTGGCTCCCTCAGTCACTTGGAGGGGCAGAAAGCAAACTAGAGTATAAACATGCATATGCACAAGAGCTTTCCATCAAGCCTGGCTTGGACCAGGCTTCCTCATTGCCATGTAAACCAGCCAGTGCAATGCATCATCAAAACTGGAGATAGCATTTCATGCCATTCCTTTTGTGAAGTACCCATTTATTAGCAGCAGACACTTCAACATTGAGGAAAATCCTAGCAAAAGGCATCACCAAGGACCCTGCTTCTTAACTTCTACTGACCCCTTGTTAGGAGGTATACCTTCAGCCTATTTGGTCACTCAGTCAGGACTGTAACCCTGTCAGCCTTCCTTAGACTAGAGCTTTTCTATAAGCAGCATCATCAACAGCTTTTAGTGCTACTTCCTATTTTTACCAGCTGGAAGCTAACCAAATAGATACCAGTGAGATTCAGCTCTGCTCCTTAAAAGGCTTTCCCAGAGCATGACAGTGTGAGCATTTTGATTTACACTTGCTTTCTCAGGCTCTTTTTACACTACAGCTGCAAAAAAAGGAAAAAAAAAAAAAACCCTGAAAAAAAAGGTGGAAATTCAATGACCTAGTAAATATTTCCACATAAAAGCCAGTAGCAGAACTGGCATATTGACCTAGTTCCTCATGTAGCAGTAGGCTGGTGTGGATGTACCAAGCTAGGTACCCTGATCTTGCAATGTTTTACAAATGTCACCTAGTATCAATAGTTAATATTTTCAGGACTGGTCTTGAAGTCAGTCCAATAAAACTATAGGTCTGCACAGAAGGGAGAATGTAAGTGGCTTTTGCTGTCTGTCCATGTGGAAATACCTACTTTGTCTTGTTTGTGACAGCTCCTGAAGACAAGCAATAATGCCCATTTACTTGTCTCTATGCATTAAAGGAAAATGATGAAGATTTCTGTCTTCTGTGTTGTTGCCTCTGGCTCTTGCAGAGGCAGTCGGCAGCTTTATACAGCTGAGTGATCCTCATTCATTTTATACAGATTCTTTTTGTCAATATAAACACAGATCAAGGCTAAAATGTTTTACAAATGAAGCTAGAGACAAAAGAGGGCAGCTGGTACACAGAGGGAGGGTTTGAGCCTCCAGGTCAGACAGACAAGAAATTTCCTTTTTTTGTCTCAAAGGTTGTTGCTAAGGAGACCAGTTTTGCTTCACTGAGGCTGTGGGATGACTGGTTGACATATTTGTAATATTTCTGCTGCTAAGAAAAAAAAAACCACACAAGCTGTGAAGTCTTTGTTGGGATAGAGGACAGAAAGCCACTTATGAGGGTCTCTGTAACTGCTGTACTTGTTCTACTGACAAAAGTTGGTAACTTTACTATTTGTCTCCTTTCCTTTGCAGTCAACTTCATTTCAGATGAGAAGGAAAATGGTGCTGTGAATGGCAAGGAGATGAGACCTTACTACAGCAAAAATCCAAGGTAAGCACAAACTTATCCAGGGACCAGCTCTCCAGATAAGCACAATCCTTCCTTTACAAGTTCATGAGGTAATCATCCCAAAGTTAGTTCTATCTGTATACTCTCTCTCAGTATGATTTTACAATGACAGAAGGTAGTGTAAATGAATGTGGGCTTTTTTCACCCAGATAGTGCTCCTGTGTAACTGAATAGTTTCAACAGTGTTTCTAAGTAGCAGAAGTATTTGGTTGGTTTAGAGCTTAAAATTTCTATTTTTACATTTAACCTTCAAGCATTCCCAGTCTTGATTTTATTGTTTCATGTTGACATTTGTATCAATAGATTTAACATCCACATCACTTGTGTGACCGAGGTTGCAGGACCTCTATTGTCCAATCTATTTTTTTCCTTTGATGATCTTTCTATGAGATAAATTAATCTAGATGAACATTTCCTAAAAAGGAGAACAGAGGAGTTTCCACTGCAGTTCTATTGAGAATCAAAAGGTCGTTCAAATCTGATATACTTTTTACTATTTTTACTAGTTTTACTATTCTTACTGTTCTGATTAGAAGCCGACTGTTTGACCAAAATGCAGGAAAGGCTGTAGGGTGTCCACCCAACCCGTACGTAAATGCTGAGATACCTAACACAGCTGCTCAAACAAGTTCTACTGGAGCAAGCATGTTCATCTGCACTAAGGAAACTCTGTCAAACCTTGTAGCAGTAAAAGTAGTGTAGATAAGGCTCCCCTGGAAATCTATGGCTCATCTAGGAATATGAAAGCATCAGCCCTTCCCTGTTCCCTGAACCAAACTTTACAAAAGAGCTGTACAATACCAAGGAAGGGCATGCAGGTTTTATCACTGAGTTTCATTCTCCTACCAGGTGAAGGGAGACTCCCTTCCCCATAGCAATGGTGTGTTATTTTCTTCATTTGGCTTTGGTCCTTTAAATTCAGACACAACTTTTGGTCTTTAACCTTTAAAATACTATCTCCATCAGTAAGAGAAAATGTCTTACAGTATACACTTGAAGAGCACAGATCTTTCACATTGAAGGAAAATGTAAGCATGTGAAGCAGGCAGAAGGCAAAGAGGATCAAGGAGCCTTAATAATTTCTTTTCAGTTCATTCAAGCTTTTATTTCATTGTAATAGACACATTGAGTCTCAGTATACAGGGAAGTAAAAGTAAAAATGGAATACAGCAAGACCACACAGAGCCAACATTTCATTTCAATAATTGTCTATTTATAATTCTTTTAATAAAGATAACAAAACTTCTCTAAATAACAAGTTAATTCAATATACAAATATATGTATTTACATTTTACACGTATTTACATTTACATTTTATATGTATTTATATCTATTTACTGATTATATTAGAAGAATATAAGCATTATTACCTTTGAATTACACAGGAGGCATAAACTGTTTGGTTCCTTGATGGTCTTTTGCCTTGTGCTTTTATGCTTGGAGGGAGGAAAACCTAAATATTTAAGATGTGCTAAGAAGGGTGTCAAACTGTGAAAAATGTGTCAGTACCAGCTACTATACCTACTGCTGAGAAGGAGCAGGTTCCAAAGCAGGCAGGGCTTGAGTGAGAGCTTGTGACAGATGGAGAAAGGTAAGGTTTATTTAGTATGTGGCTGGATTAAAAATTAAGGGTTAAAAATTGAAGAAAGGACACCTAGAAAAACTCTTGAAATGGCCTAATGTGCTGTCTTTTGTAAAATAAATTTGCATGTCTTTTGTAAAATAAAGGTAATTTTATTGTTGTTGTTGTTACTTTCTCTTTTGGGGAGAGATACAATAATGTTCTGCAACACATTGTATTTTTATGGAGCATTGTTTCATAAATCATCACCTACTCGATGCTGAGCTAGTAGGAAAGAATGGATCTCATTGTAATGTCACTTAGAACTATCACTAATCAGCTCTGGTTTCTTCTCACGTAATTACTCATCTCATCCTCAACTATTTATATCTTAGAAATGCTTGGTTTATTTTTCCCATTCAGAAGGAATGCAACTAGAACAAATTGAAAACAAAAGGAAAAACCCAAAGTTGCTTCAAAATGAGTGAGCGTGGAGTTATTCTTCTGGAAACACTTTTAGCTCTTGATAAATTATTAACACTTAAAAAAGAAAATGCCTAAATCATCAGAGATTTAACTGCAGACTTTTTGTACTGAACCTTTCTTTCCTTTTTATAGGTTAATAGAGAAAACACTGCTTTGTTCACAGTGCATTAATTCTTACTGCCTGTAGAAATTATTTGGAAGGTGTCGTTTTTAAATAGGAGTTCCCAGAAATTCTTCTGTATTACTTCTTAGCTTGTGGGACTGAGCTTGTGGTCAGTAATATACAACAGGGGCTTCAATTCTTTCGAAGTTGATGTGTTTTACACCCTGAGTACATTGTTCAGTTTCTCTGACAGTTTCTCTGGACAACTTCTGCAATACATGAAGCTGGGGCTTCTCGACACTCAACCAAAGTGAGTCATGAAGTTGCTTCACACACATTGAAAGTTCCTAACACCTTCAGTATTCATATATCCTAAATGTGTGGGGAACATTCTTTGCTAACAAAATAGGATTTCAGCTAAGCTGTGGCACTTCTCAGCAGCTGAAGATCTGCTCAGTTGTCACATATTGCTGTAATTCACCTTCTCTGTGATAATATTTGGTTTACAGCTATTAAAATCCATTATAATAAGCCAGAATTTTTTGCTTTACCAAAGAGGATTACAAATAAAAGCTGTGATATTATACCTTATGGTTAACATCAAGGTCATCTGGACCCCAGAAAAATCAGAAAGAGTTTTGCCATTACTGTAAATACCAGGGAGTTTTCACATGATTTTACAACTTCATCTGCCTAGATATGCTTGAGATCTTTTCCCCCCTTCACAATAGTATGAAAAAATGAGAAATTTTGTCAGAAAATGAGGATCTCTCAGAAAATGAGAATCATATCCACACAATATGTTCATGTGGCTTAGTCTCTGATTCCATTTCCCCCAGTCCTGAGGAGGACCTTTTAGTGGTGGCTCAACTATCAGATTCCAGCCTTCCCAGATCTGGGACCTCACAATGCCTTATCAATAAAGGATGAGATGGAAACTGCATATAAACTCTGAGATTTCTTGCTCCCATGGATGTGCAGGTGGGACACATCCTTTTACTTCATGAGGATTTACTGGAGACAACATCTGTAGCAGGAGAGGCAGAGAAGCAGCTGTTTTGCTGCTGCAGTCTGGGTCGTGGTGCAGGAGGGTGTGCAGCAAAGCAGCATCTGTACTAACAGCTGGTGGATAGTAGCCAGGACTACAGGGTCTTCCTTCAAAATGCACAGCCCTCCAGCTTTCTATCAAAGTAAAATCAACCACTGCTTTGAGAACAGCCAGCTGGAAATGAGGGGGACACAAACATGGCCTTGTAGCAAGGACAGGGAAGCGCTGTGGAAACATATCTAATTCACACAAATGCTCAACAACTTTTAGGTTCTTTCAAGCATTTCAGTGCTAGTAGGTTTCCAAATAATGTCTCCTTAGGCCTGAGGCTTGACTTCCCTTTCAGAAGTAGGCTTGATCACAGAAATCTTCAAATTTAGAAATTTAGGAATAGTTAGGCAGAAATAAAAACACACCAGTTATTGTAGCTCCTAACTGGTTCACTACATGACACACTTTCTATTTTGCAACAAAAGTCAGCAGTGGCATCACGCTTCACTGCTTTGCAGTCTGTAGAGGCTTCTCACTTCATGCAGGATATAGGAAATCACTAATGCTGTCAAGGTCCAAGGCTCCAGCAGGCTCTACCAGAGCAAACTGGGAAGTCCAAACACTGGTGAAATCTCTTTTAGGAAATTGCATAGTCATCTGTGTACAGGAAGGATGAACTTAAACCAGAATGTTTGCAGAAAAGAGCTGGAAGGATCATTAGGGAATGAAAGGCCTTTTAAGAGATTGAAATAGAGCAGCTTGTTTAGTCTAGCAAAACTAAGATCTAGGGAGAAAATGAAAACTGACGACAAATACACTGGCGAAGAGGGGCAAACACTAGTAGAAAAAGCTATTTAGGGTAATAGCACTGGCACAAGGGTACAAACTGACCCTTAATGATTTTAGAATAGAAAACCCATAAAGCTCCTACAAGAGTGAAATGCTGGAGCTATGACAGCAACAGTGGAAACAAAGGGTTTTAATATGGGGTTTGACATTGCTATGAAGTGGTCTGTAACATGGGACTTCACTTTATTGCAGTTTTATCTTTTTAAGACCTAGTCTACAAACAAACATGTACTGAAGTAACTCTAGCCACTGCCTCTCCAGGAGTGAGCAGAACATTCATACAGCAGATGAATTCCACAAGTACAATGAAATTAGTCCAGGCTCCCCTGTGAGCAAGAGAAAGATGGACTCGGACTTACTGCATTTGGAATTTGTTACTTGTAGGACTAAGGAAACGCTTCAGATCTCACTACATTGATAACTAAATACAAAATTGATTTGCTTGATTTCCTACAGCAAGTGTTATATAGGCACATAGACAGGTTCTGATTTTAATGATATTTTTGTTATTTCTACAACTGAGGAGAAAGAAGGGGGGGGGGGAAAGTGTAGCTGGAGTTTTCATAACTGTTGTATTGGTTTAAAAGGTTTTTTTGAGAAACATAGGCAGGTATCTATCTACCTTTAATGAAGGATTTGTCACTATTTCCTCAGAGCAGTTTCTCCTAGGATATGTGTTCTTAGACATCTTAGGAATGTAGAAAAATAATTTCAAAGCTACATTGTTTTGCAGTGTTGTATTAATAAATAACTTGGCAAAAAGACTTTGCCTTTACATATGAGCAGGCTCATGGCTGTTCCTAGAATACTCATTCTGTTATTCTACATCCAGAGACTCTAACTTAGGCTCCTCTCACAGCCTAGTATTCTCATGCTGTTGATGAAATTCCTTCCAACTCTCTAGTCAGAACAGATAAAAACAGTCTTTAAAGTTAGTGTCTTTGTCCTGTCCTGTTGCTAATCCAGAGGTGGGTGCTTGGCTGCCTCATTTCCATGCAACATAATGAGGCCTTGCTTGGGTGTGTTGCTTTTCTTAAAATGACTGGCTCTTCATGAGTTCTAAACAGACAGAAACAAAGCATTAGAGCCACATCTCTTTATGCTCAGGTTTAGATTTGCTGGTTTTAAATTCCTTGTTATATTTTGTCTGATCAGAAAGAAGAAGCTGTTCATCTGGTACAGTAAGTGATTGTAGGCAGACTGTAAAATATTAGTTATTCTCTTTCAGTGTATTCATCTAACGAGTAATCTTGCCCAAAGATCTAAACTATTTATTTATAAAACACAATTAAAAAATGATCTCTGGTGTAAACCACTTACTGTAGGAAGGATTTGGGCCAGTTGGATCCAGCAGTGCATAGAAGAGAAGGGGAAAACAATCCTATAAATGGATGAGATTAAGAAGACTTATGAGATCATCTTGAAATTTCCCCAAGATAAACATGAGGAAGAAGTAACCAGAGAAAACAAGTGGTGATCATCTATGCATTCAAGAGATACCTAATTCTTTCTGAGGTATACTGGAAGATGATGTTCCAGAGTAGGATCCTGTCATGGTTAAATTTCAGATCCATGGCCTAAACTGGGGCAAATGGAAAACTTCAAAGGTTACCTATGTATTACTGGAAATATAACTGTAAATTCTGTGGAGGTTTCTCAACTCAGTGTTCATTTCTGCAACCATTCCTTGTGCTCTAGACTGCTCAAGGGATGGTGGCCAGAAGAAATACATGCTCAGTCCTTTACTATGGCTTTGATACAAGGAACTGGGGGAGAGGATGGGGACAAACCCAGAATCACTGGAGCATTATAACCCATACAGCTTCCCACAGAGAGTTCTATTTCTGATTGCATTCTGACAGCTGAGTTTTATAGAATGTATGTGAAATGTCATTTAAAACAAGACCTTACATTGTGGAGAGAGGAAAACCAGCAAAACTATGTCATATTTTGCTTTTCAAAGTGTTCTTTGGCAGCTTAAGTTATGAACTCTTGGTTTATTCAGTTAGAATGTCTAAGGATATTTCCCAGTAACACAGCTTCCTAAATGTGGAAAAAGCTTCTCATCTTTTTTAACTCTCCTACACCATACACACATTTGTAACTAGAAAACACTAACTGGACAAGAAAGCACATTCAAATAAATGTAGATTTAATCAGGAGATATGATTGAACAGATTATTGGGTGAATTTTAGAAAGAAAACATTGAAGTTCAATATTTCAGATTGGGTGTCTTCCCTACTTTGACTCCTTCATACACAGACATTTTGCATACAAAAATGAACAAAGCTGGCTGAAAAGCTGGGACTTATAAACTAATAATTGTAATATAAATTTAATACTAGTAGAAACTATAATAGAACAAGCAGGTGTAGAATGCCAGTAAGCGTGTATGTTCACCTCCCTTGAATGAAAATTAGTGGAAGTTTGCCTTGCCAATAGATTTATCCCTAAAAGGAAACAGTTCACAGAATCCAAAAAATAGCCATGCACAAGCCCAATTACACATATCTCTGCCTGACAGTGATGAACTTTTTATGAGATAGTTTAAATTACATCTTTGAGACATTTCCTTAAAAGGAAGAGATAGAATTGTCCACAGCAGATTAAAAGATGTGTTAAGAAACAATGAACAAACTGTCCAAAATTGGACTCCATATTTAAATTTATTTGCACTTAGCACACTTCTATTTTGATTGAATATCAAAACAGTAAGTCAAGTTCAGCATCAATTTATACTTTGCCTGACTTCCTAGACTTTTGTGTGGGTTACAACACAGTACACAATTAGCCTGGCTTTCTAAAGAAATGCAATTTTGAAATCTCAGTATAGATTCATGTATGTATGGAAGTACTTCTGGAAACATTGGCTTGTTTCAGTCAGAGTGAAAATAAGCAGTTAGACTGCAGAGAGAGACACTTCCAGTATGCCTATACTCTCCCAGTGCAGAAAAGGAGATTATATCAAGGGTGTATCATGAAAGGAGCCCTTTTTAGACATGAGAGAATCTACACTGGATTCTGTTCTTTGGGAAAAAACTAGGATTTTCTGTTCCCAAAGACATGAAAACTCTTAAAACCCCTAATGCATTAGCAATGTCAGTTTATTTGTATGAGTATGCATACTTAATGTCTTAAAATGAATATAATGTTATAGATTGGATTTCATTCTATACCGGAAAAAGCTGCATTACCCAGTGGGACGGCCACTAATTCATGATCTTTTCACAGATTTGCCCACTGGCACGATGCATCTTCCAACATGCCAAGGGCTAAATGGCTGTAATTTGATGTAGTAAGGAAGCTTTCAGAAAGCACCTTGCAAATACAAGTTAACAGTGGAGAGGGGACATTTTTATAAATCCATATTCCATTTCTAGAACTACGAGAGGAGCTCTACAAATGGAAAAGTGTGTAGCTTCCCAGAAAGCAAGGCACAGTGGGCACACTTTCATCTGCAACACTTCACAAGGTGCATGGTTGAAGAGGCAAAGCCCACAATTCTAGCAGGGGAAAGCTTTAGGACTGCGCACAAACTGGTGTGCTCTTGAGCTTCTGTCGATGGGGTATGCCCAGGCAACATCCTGTTTGAAATCAGAGCTGACATTAATTTTCCATTCCTGTGCTCAGTCTTCAGTAGAAGAAACCAAACATGTGGCAGGGGGAGCTTGGCATGCTTTAGCTTTGTCGTGATGCTGTTCCACTGAGGGCTCTTAACTTCCATGTGCACTGTCTCTGTTGCTCAATGCCAACAGAGCCTGAACAAATTCCTGAATTAAGTAGAAAAACCTACAGGGTTTTAAGTTGGTTAAGGGCACTGAGACTTCATATGCCACAGCCTACTACAGGTTATAGGACAGCTATGTCAGAGCCAACTCTTTGCTGCATGAAGTGCAAAGTAATCCCCTTTCTGTCTCTCATCCTGATGAAACGATTTGGTGAAAGGATGCCACCCCACGAGCACAGTACATACAGTTTCCCTCTTTTCATTCAATAACTGTAGGAAAGGAAAATACCTTCTGGTTACTCCCACATCAGAGAGCAATCCACAATACTGACAAGATAAACATTTTTCAGGAGTAGTAATAAGCAGTATTTAAGGAGGTCTGTTTCTCTTGCTTTAGGAATAGTGTCAGACACACTGTAGCCCCAGGATAGTTGAACATTACAAATACCATTAGCATAGATTGTCCTATGCCTCACTTAGAATGACTTAACCAGAGTCATTTCAAGGTGGTCTGATTACACCTGTTCACATTTAACTGATTCTGCACAAATTTGACCTCTGCTAAGGTGTCATGGTGCAGTGAATATCTGCACTGTTGCTGGCCATGTGTTGTATTTTTTCTTGAACTGTGATGACGGCCAGATTATTCTAGCTGCTCTCCAGACGGAGGATGGGATAGTCCTAGTTCCCCACCACAGTTCCAAAAAGAAAAACAATAATAGTCAAACAAATAAGTTAAATGCCTTGCTTGTAATTCTTGAATATTAGCTCTCCTGAAGCCATCACTATCTTATTTTTCCCTCATTTCCAAGTTATGTAATTATATTGCTTATTGATTATTGTTCAAACTGAGCAAAACTTAAGATTTTTTTTTCCTTTAAATGATAGTTTTTCATGGGAGTATAGAGAAAATATGAATTTAAGGTGTTTATCATTAGAATCTTATGCAGAGTGTTCTTGCATCATTCAAACTTTATTTGGTCTCACTATGCCAGATCCAGCACCTTCTCTGCTAGGCTTGCAGCTGCCTTATTTACATTAGACATCTCAAACAGCTGCTTCCAATTCTGGTCATGAATGACATCCTCAAAAAGGCAGACACCCTGTCACACTGTCTCTTCTCTCACTAATTTTAGCAAGAAGGGAAAAAAAACATCTGAGCCAGTATCTCCCATGCTTTTCTGAAACTCAGCCTTAGTCTGTTCCTGTTTTTGAGACTTTCCTACACAACTCAGGTAACATCTTCAGCTCTAACTTCTTAACTAGCTTCCTTGTTAACACCAAAGAAGGCAAAAAGGAAAAAGGACTAAAAAGTAAAATCATCCTCAAAGAAGCTTTTTGTTTATGACTGCCTTTGGATTTATTTTTTTTAGATTTTCTTCCCTTTTCTGTCATGTTCACACAGTGTACAGTTATTTTTATCTATTTGGTGCTGTCCTGTATGCACTTGTACTGTTGTGGGTAAACAGGTGAAATGAAATACCTTCAGTACACTGAAGTTTCAAGACAATGAATTCAGGTTCAGGGTTTCTGCTAGTCTCCTTGTCAAGCTGCTTCCCCATCCTTCAGTTGAGAGCCAGCTTAGAGGCTTGTTTTGCTTCTCCGTGTCTGGATTGGGCTCTTCTTAGAAACTGACAGAGATCCGTGTGGGTCTGAGTACTCCCCAGCATCTTACCTGCTCTCTACCTCCCACTGACACCCTCAGCCCAATACTGAGCACCTCAGGCTGCCGGGGGAACAGGGACAGGAGTTCAAAGGTTCTTGAATTGTAGAATTATTGGACTTTCAGGTACATTTTTCTATTGTATTGTGTATAGCTCAGCTTGCAGGACTGTACTGATGTAGGAAGCAGGCATAGGCCTCTGCTTTCTTCTTTGGCACCTTCAGATTACACCTCTAGGCCCCCACTGTAGATCTGCAGTTAGAAGTGATAGGAAAGTGCTTTCTGACATACCAGAAGGCTTTGTAAAGCATCTGTGGAACTTCCTGGGCAGTGGTACAGTTAGCACACTTTTCCCATGGACACAGAAAATTGATGCAATATCCAAGGCAACTTGGAGATGGCTCTCTCTCTCTCACTGTATCTATATCTATATAGATATATATCAATATATATCCAATTGATGTAATAACCACACGGCCAGCTTGCAGCAGGATATTGGTTTTCAGGAAACCAATGTAACTCCTCCTTAGAAAGTCTAATTTCATTTAAGAACTTTATTGAGGCTTCAGGAGGGCAGAACCTTTCACTTTTTTTCAAATGTAGATTTTGATCTGACAAATTTAGATTTTAATTTTGACAGATGAAATGCCAGATTGGATTACACAAAGCTGTATTTTACAGAAGACCATGTCAGAACAGAAGCTGAGCACATTTTGACTTTGCATTTTCTAGGTCTTTACATGTAAGACTGATGATATCTGAAAATTCAGGGATCCAGCTTCTTAGGGAAGTAACAAGAAAGCTTTAAAGAAATATGAAATCTTTGCCAGTGCAAAAGTCCTGTTCTCGATGCGAAGAAAGGTTCTCCTCCACAACACAGTAGTTTTCTTGCCTGGAGCAATGGCTATTATTCTATTTCAGACCACCCACCCTGATCACAAAACTTAGGGATTCACAAATTTATAAGAGCAATGACTTGGAAAGGATAATACAGATAAAAAAATCCTGCAATAAGTGGGACACATTTCAGCAGCCTAAGCCAGGAAATAAAGTATAAAACAGAACAAAGCAAAAATTATATGACTGCAACAGCTGCTAATCGAATCTGGTTTTGCTTTCTAGAGAATACTTTCTTGGAAAGCCCTACAAGATAATGACTTCCCATTCAGCAACTTCTTTAATGTTCTAATCATGTCATTTGAAGCTGGTTTACACAGAAAATGTCTCATTCCCTATTTCACCCAAACTTCCCCTAGGACAATGAGCGACAGACTTTTCCAGTGCAAGTTTTGGCCTAAATTCTCCTTAGGTTCTAAATCCCCACATCCCATAAGAAACGTGGCCAAGCAGAGCTTTGAACCTGCTTTCTAAAACAGAAAAAGCACTGCAGTCATCACCATTCTTCTTGGATTATGAATACATTGGAAATTTGATACAGGGTTACACACAGAGAATAGAAGTTAAAGGCAATTAAACATTATCTTTAAAATAAACACAGTTCTTGGGCATTCCACATCTCATTTCCTCACTTACAGGAATAATATGGGAGACTGCATTAATGAGACATGCAGCTACAATAATAGATATGTTTAACAGGGTAAAGATTGTTTTCCTAAAACATCCTGGAGGAACATTATTATTTGGCATTGATTCCCTAGAAATTTTAAGGATAAATATAATATGTACTAAATAATCCATGACTTATATGTTCTTATAGGAAGATACAGATAAATATAGTTATGATAATGAAGAACAGCCTACAAACTGTGTTGGGATTTTACCTAGAGACATCAGTGAAAGTTACTGGAACTCTGCCACTAACTTCACTGGGCCCAAAGTATCCCTCTCCTATCTCCCATTACTTTAAATCAGTATATATATTCCAGAGGGCCCCATCTGCTTGGAGTTCACCCTTAAAACCTCAGGAACTAAACTGGAGAAATCAACTGATTTAAGTAAGAATTTATTTGCCCACTGGTCTCATATTCTGCAACTAGTCTGTTTCCTTATAGCAGAAAACAAAAACTTTGTGTTTTGGTGAGGCTGTGTAGTGAATAACAAAGACATAGCAATTTAAAGGGTTTTTTATTGTATTGCACAAGGTATTTATGCAATTCATGTAGGTACTGTATTGAAGGATCCACATTTAGCAAACATTGGCTGCTGCTGCACACACAACTAGCATTGTGAATAACCAGTGCCTTCTTCAAAAAGTAAAATAATCAGTTGCAAGTTAAAGCATGTTGTGGAAATAAATGAAGAAAAAAGCAAGGACTATTAATACATATTTCTCTTCAAACACACAAATATACAATTTTCAGAAGAGCACCAATAATGCCAAGCAACTATTTTGATGAAATACTGTATGTGTAGGCTCTGCAGTAAAAAGCCAATATGCACACAGAAAATATATTTCAACTTTTAAAATAATTTAACCATAATATCTTGCATGTGTCACCTGTTTACAACATAACATTTCATATACAATGTCAAGCCCAAGCCTCAACTTGTGTAAATTTGTGCATACTCATTTAAAGCAGCTGAGACTCTGGACCAAGTATTCAAGCTGAAAAAGCCTTCAAACTGTTCAGATCTGAATCAGAGCGGTAGTGTAAGACTGAGAAAATAGTTATGGTGAATTTATAACAAATGGTACTGTGGAAAATGAAGAAAAACACTATAAAACCCTCAAACACAAGGTTCTAGAAAGAGGCCTACACGTAAAGTGATATTGTAATAATTTATAAAAGTGAATAATTAGCATCAGTCTCCTTTCTGACATTAAGAGATTCTCACATATTCAGAAGCCTGTAGAAGTGAACTAACCAAATTTCACAATCAGTATCATTCTCAAATGCTGTTTCTTAAGTTTCTGATCATTAATACTGGTACTTAAAAACATTTTATATTTCCTGAAACTGATTATTAAAATTTACCTTCCTGATATGAGAATTTAGTGTAATAAAAATCATGAAAAACAATAGGTAAAAAAATAGTATTTTAAGAATATTTTTAGAAAACTCATCATACAACTGCAAATACAGCTGTTTTTAAGCATCTGCTTTTGAACTGTGGTCTTTTGTTTGTTTTTAAGTGAATCACTTATAAAGAAGGAACCAGAGTACCAGTTCTAAGATTTATTCTTGTCCATTACATTGAGGACCTCATCCAAAAGTGAGGGCCCCAAGTCAAGCTGTAATGACAGAAGAGAGCCTGCAAGATCTGAAAGGGATTCTTCTGACTTAGTCTTTGTCTTGGTTAGTTCACAAGAAAGCCGAGTGTCATCCAATAAATCAACTGTCTGCCAGTCAGTGCACCGTTCCGAAAAGCTGGAGGAGTGACTGTCGCTACCATTAGTACAATGGGAAGAAGAACCATTTTGCTCCCATATGTCATCTTTGTATGTTTCTTCATCCTCCATCTCTTTGTCTTTCTCCTGAAGTTTTTCTTCTATTACTGGCTCACAGCTAAGCCTAGGATTTCTGGATGACCTGATGGATTCTTGCTTTGAATTAAATGTCACCGGTGACAACAAAGGCAATGTGAGGGCTTGAGAACCCCCAATGGCAGGAAGGGAAATAGCATTTTTGAGCACTGGTGATGGAGTTTCTGTAAACATGGATTCAGAAGTGCTGTTTGCCCTTAAGAATTCATTGTGGATACCAGACTGGCTAACTCTGGTTTCACCTTCATTTCCAGGCAATAGCTCATAGTTGCCCTGCAGAAAAGAGATGTCTCCAAAAACATCATGCTGTCCCTCTTTTCCAATATGTATGGTGTGACGAAAATCTCCCAGGGGAGGACTGATCATATCAGGAGATAAGATATCCCTTAGTTTGAATTTCTTCCCTTTCTTATTGTTAGCAGCTTTCAAGTAGATGGGTGTCTTGGCTGGCATCTTGCTCGTAGTTTCTAAGAGAAGTAGTTAAAAAAAAAATAATTGAGGGAAGGAGAAGCCTCTTACAAAGCCAGTTCTTCTCGGGTGACCTTCAGTGTTAGCAATGTTACATTGTCATCTTGAACCACTCTTGCACACAAAGTCTTATTCTTCTGATGCAGAGAACTGTGGAGTACGTGAAGGTGAATGTCTCCCACATCAGCTCTTCGCAAGGTAGAGCACAAGTTTTGGGGTCAGGTACCAACCAAATGCCTTGCTACTTCTTCAACTTGAGAAAACCTGCATGGGATACAAAATCGGGTTACCATTAATTTATTTTTCATGGTTCATTCAGTCTTGTTTTTACCAAACCCCCAAATTAATAATAGTACTGACAGTTCAAGTCTGCAGATTAGCTTGATGATGTTGCTTTCCTTCATTAGGCAGGATAAAAGAGTTCAGATTAACAAAGGCTAGCTAACCTTTCTCTGACTCCATAGCTTTTTTTTTGAAGTCAGACTTTTTTAGACACAGCTGCTGAGCACAATTCATTTGATAAATATCACTATGCAATCTTTCTTCTCCTTATTGTGCATTCAAAATGCTGACCTTTAAGAGCACATGCAGAAAAACATTTAACAACAGTAAGATTTTGGTAGCTCCAGGAAGACTGACAAGAGTCATTCAGAAAACCGATTTGGATATGGAATAGGCTCTCTTGATTTAGATAACTGGATAATCAGATTAGTATTCAGATATTTCCAATTAGTGCTGGAACACTCACAAACTGTAACCAGTAGCATTTCCAGTAACTGTGTCCATTTAAACAGATAGTTTTAGGAAATACAAAAATAAGCTTGTCCAGGTCTTTACAATTTGTTAGAAACATCCAAATGCACATGCTTTAGAGGAGACTGATTCTTGTGACGACATTCTTCAGACTACATGAATTCTTCATAGCAATTAGTTACAGACTAGCTCATGAATTATGCAGACCAGGAGGCCACAGTGATTTAGAGTTGCTCTGTGCAACAGTCTTTGCAAACTGTGTTGTCCTACTAGAATGAGGTCTTTAAAAGGCCTGATAGAGCTAACGAGGGCTAACAGGCTATTAAGTCAATGAGCTATTGAAAACCACTTTTATAATACTTTAAAGGTCTATTTCTTCCTTATAGTGCCAGTACCCCTGGACACTCTCAGAAAAAATGTGTTTTATCTCCTGAACATTTTTATACACTCTTCTATTAAGCCCATGTACCACCGATCACCCCTTCTCATCAGAATACTCAGCTACAAATCCGTCACCACCCTCACTGTGCAAAGGAGATTACAGCTTTTACACAGAAAGACTGTTCTATACCGTAAGAGGAGGGGAGCTGGCTGTAACAAGGGCTACTTTTGCTGCCTTTTATCCATGCCCTGGCAATGTTTTACCTTCACCAAACTGAGCCCAGTATGAATCACCAGGTTTAAAACTTAGCACTGTATGTTTACACACCCAGGTTGTCAAGAAGCATTTAAGCATTTTAACAAATCCTTTATCCACAGTAATTAGTTCTTACAGTGGGGTACTTAACCATGCATCACAAGAGGAGCTGGGAGTCTGGCCAGGTCAGTGCTTTGGTCTTTTGATTCCCACCAGGTGTCTACTGCACTTTGATAATGTTGAAGAGCCCTCCCCCGCAAAACAGATCAGATGTAAACAGATTAAAATTGAAATATAAAATAAATTCAATAATTTATGAGGGCATTTTATACTTTTAAGATCGGTTCTTAAAATAAAGTTGATTGCATCAATCAATTAAAAGCACTTCAAAGCTTCCTTCTACGCAACAAATGGTAATTCATTAGGATCTACAATATAATGGGAGATTCACATTACTCCATGACAGTACTGCAAGATACAAAAGTAATTCCTAAACAGATCTTTACATGCACCAGTTGCGATGGGAACAGAACTGATAGTCAAATCAACCTTGCAGTTTTAAAGTCTAAATACACTGCATTTCATCCACCCCACCCCTCCATTTATCATTCAGCCCAAGCAACCAATTTAACTAAACAAAATGTCCTCATCTCTACAGAGAAGACTATCATCAAACAAAGATGAACGGTGAGGTTGTTTTATATTTATCAAGTGGACTCAGCTCTATCTCACTTCCTAGAAATAACAGGCCAAATTCTCAAATTTAATTTCTCATTCTTTCAGGTCTTTTAATTGGAATGAATGACAATGTAATGACAATGTGGTCCAAAGCCATGCCTGTTGGTCATTAGTTTAAAAATGAAAGACAAATGGCAGTTCAATCAAAGCTTTCGTGGCTTCCACCACTTAGGATCTGTGGTGGTTGTGATCTTAGGATCAAAAACCATTATCACCAAACACCATAGGGAGGTTTAAAAAAAACCCTGAAGGACACAATGAAACATCTGAACATCAGGAAATACTAAAAAGAAAATGAAAAATAACTTTTAGTATAAATAGGCTGTTTTGACACGTAAGAAAAGCACTGTATTTTATTTAGCTCATAGCTCAGGGGGAAAAAAATTACCAAAACTCTGAAAGCAGCACAAACTTTTGGACATCCAGACCTTCTTTAGTTCTTGTACTATGAGAGAGCCCCAGTAAGGGGCAGTGTAAAACCACTACCTGAGAAGCTGCTGCAAGAGACTCCACTACCAAGAATTAGAAACCCTCTCTATAGAGCAAGCAGTCCCTTCAATTGTGAAGGCCTTGCCTTCCATTTGGCCAGGGCAAGAGGCTTTACATTTGAAGAGAAGAAATTTCACAATTACATGCTTAGTGCAAGCACCATTTTTCTCTGCTGAAAACAAATGCTACTCTTGCTGCAGATTTCAGAACCCACAGTACTGGAAATCTGCAAATAAAAACTTTAAAATAAAAGGGCTCCCTTCTCAATGGACATTGTTACAACATAACACAGCTTCAGAGCAACTGTATTCTGTTTCTGCATATCTATTCCTCTTTGTCAGCTACTACCTAGAGGAGTGTAGATTTTAAGCTACTTCAAACAAATAAATCTGGAAATATTCACTAAGCCTAAATATTACTTTTATTCATACTTAATTTACAATAAAATAAGGAAGAACCCATACCAATATTTAATATATAGTATATATATATATATATATAAACACATACACACATATATATAGATATAAAAAGTAGTTCTTTTAATAAGAAAAAAAAAAAAAAATCAAATTTTGGCAAACATGAAAAACCTAACAAGACTAAACCTCCAGCTCAAATCCTAGAAGACAAAAAAAATCAGTCTACAAAATTTTGACAAGAATCTTAACACACTCTCTGCACTCAACAAGATTCAATGGAATCTCAAGTTCAAGAGAAGGGACACAACACACTGCAATCTTGATATCACACTACACAATAAATTTCACCTTGTCTTAAATGAGACTTTATTCTGAGCTTATTGCTAAAAGAGTCTCTTGCTTTGACTCATTTCAGCTCAGTAACAAGTGATTGTACAGTTAAATTGAAAAGCTGAATGAGAAGTTACCAGAAAACCAGAAGTCTGCAATCCTGGCCTGCCAGCCTACTGTGGAAGACCTTAATTTAAGAGAAAAACAACATGAAAGAGTTTTCATTCCAGTTGAAAAGCTATCTCCTCTCCTAACAAGATCCAAGCACGAGCCAAACCAGAGGAATTTCAGCCCAGTGAAAATTAAAGTTTTAGTTTGGCTGTAGCACTTGCTCATTTTCATTCCTATCACTTCACACCCTCATAAGTATTTTGCTTGGTAACAAAGAATAATATTTTTAGAGGTGCTTCTCAATCCGCCTTCTGTCCACTCAGCAATCATCACCTTCCACACAACTCAAAGTTTTCCTTGAATGCCTTAGCTTATTCCACGGTCCATTTTTAAAGGACACTATCAGCAAATATCTCAACACCTAAGCTTGCATAGCCAGAGACAGATAAGGGTCAAGGTGCAAACTTTTATTTGTGCACACATCCGAAGAGACCTAGATCCTTTAGCAAAGAAATTACAGACAGAAAACCCCATTTCCACAGAGCAGAGCCAGAAGCAGCTGTGAGTGCTGGGAAGCCTATGGGCATTCTACAGGGCAATCCCTTGCAAAGGCTCTGCCTTACATATCACTGTATGTGAAAGCATGTGAAACTCAGAGAAAGGCCTTTCCAAAGCATAATTAAAAATATAATTGAACTACCTTGTGGAGCAAGTCAGTAAGAGAAAACTGACTCTGTACATTATCAAACAGCCAAATGAAAACACGCAGTAACAAAGCCAAAGAGAGACACAAACTATGCAACAAGCAGCTGCAACTTTTCTACATGATGAAGTATCTGCAAGCATAGAAGAATTAAGACTTTAGGGCTTCATTTTAGGTTTTAGTTATCAGTAGCTTTCAGCAGTAAAAACAAACTGTTAAGAACATCCTGGTCAATGCTGTTACTTTCACTACGTCTGAAACATTATCAAGTATAAAACACATTTTTACTGGTTTTATAACCCGGGCCTGAAGTCATGCAGTCACAAATCCCGAATGCTAGTAAAACACACTCCCAACCAGGTCCTCAGGTACAAGAAAAGCATCAAATAATGCACCACAGAGCTTAACTCTCGTGTTTCCAGGGACTCAGGTGTCCTTATCAACCATCAGGTTCTGAAGACAAGAGGCCACAAGTCTGTCTACTTCTAGACCCAGCCACCATCTTCTAAGTAGCTTAAACCACATCAGGTGTTAACACTTCTCCCTCCAGATTTCTTATCTAAATTTACATTGTTTATAAGAGGCACAGCCTTTGAATTCATCTGTATTAAAGTCAGCTTTCCTTATCAGGTTAGAAGTCCTTGTCTCCTCTGCTTCTCCTTTCATCAAAGAATTGGCACCTTCCTGATTAAAGTTACAGATTTAATTACTTTATAATAACAATCAGGCTAAACACACTTCAGTTCAACTAATTTTCTCAACTGCACTCACCTGACTCTCCTGAATCAAATCTTACTTATTTCAATGAAGGAAAAATAAAATCCCAAATCATTCCCACAGCTAAAAAAGCAAAGGTCGAAAGAGGACCCGACCCTGTGGTGCAGTTGATTCATTTCTACATTGCCCTGAAAAGACAGATGCCATGTGCTAGCTGTGAAGGTGTTTGTCCACCCTTCTCTTAAAGTTCCCCATACATACAGACTACATCCATTAATTAATTTACTTCACAGAGGCCAGTTATGAGAGAATATGCACCTAAAGTGTTCCCTGTTCCAATCTGGGTCCTGATTAATATGAAAATTATTTTATTTATTCTAGCTGTGGAGAAATAATAAAAAAAAAAAAAAAATCATGTAAGGATATATTTTGACTTCCCTTGCTATAAACCACTTTTTTCCACATCAATCAAAGACAAAGAGTACACCAACTGTGAGTCATCCACTTGAAGAAGGGTTAATTGCCACTAAGTGTAAGCACAGACAGGGACAAACTGCATGCAGCATCTTTCTCTCCAGGTATCTTCCATTTCTTCAGCACCCCCCTGTTTTTTCTCCCTCCCTAAAACCTAGGTTCACAAACAAAGAAAAAACGAGTTCTTGATTTTTAACTGTTGACTCCTTTAACTCTTGCCACCCTGCCTGGCATTCTTTCAAACAGATCGACCTTGTGTAAATCATGTTATCCAAACCAGGGAACACTTTCAACTAATCTTAAACCATTGAAGTACTTGTGTATTATATGGAAATGAATGAAGTAATTCATCTATTTAAGAGTCTTTATTTTAGGTTGTAAGAAAAAGAAACAAAGCAGAGCAAACCTGGTTTGGGGGGAAGAGGAAAAAAAGAGAGGTCTAATTTGAGCAAATGGCCTCAGTCTCCAGCTACTATTTTGTTCTTTACCAGTCTGAGATTACGAATGCCCTGTATTAACCAGAAACCTTCATCCTTGTTAAGGTACTTGAACACCAACCAAGTTCCCTCAGACATCCTTTTTGATCAAAGCGAACGGGGGGAATTCCTCATGCGGTGATAGTGAGGGAATAATTTTAAACCTTCTGGTGTCTCTCCCTCTCTCTTTTGAACCACCTCCAATTCTTCAACGTTTTCCAAGCAGATAAGAACTAGTGACAATATTTCAATACAATTCTCCCTAACAGCATATATAAAGATAAAAATCACTTCTTTCTTCCCATCATCACTGCCTTTCTTATAAATGAGATCATACTCCTGCTCTCATTCTCACCCTCTTACAACAGGAATTCTCCTTATTTACAAGGCAGAATTATAATACAAACCATTTAAGGATTCTTGTGCTGGTACAACAAAAACAAGTTCTCCAAGCAGAATAAACTATACTGGAAAAAGTAGAATTTGTTATCCTTGTCTTTTATTGGTTCAGAGTGGGCATCTTCATTTTATTTTCTTAGGACGAACATACAAATATATTCATTTAATCAATGAATTTTGGCAGCACAGCCAGTGGTAGTGCTCATATTACACTGTTTGTCCAGTGTACTCTACTCCTTTCCTTGGGGGGCAGGAAAGCTAAAAAGCTTTCCAAATTATTCTCTATCAAATAATCTGGATTTATATTCTATAGGATAAAAAGCAATGCCATACTTCAGAAAGAGAAACATTTTATTTTAATGTGCTCAAGCTGTGAATCAATAAACCAGCTGAGCTTTCTCTATCTCCCTCATCAATATACTTCCTCACCAATACCCATCACCTGCAAATTTGTACTGCAGCAATTTTGTATTTATTTGCAAGATGCTCATAAAAATACTATAAACCCATACTGTTCAAATAGATCTCTGCATTGTTTCAGTAGAAATACATTCTTATTTTTGACATTTACTCTGAGATTCTAAATGTTTTTAATACATGCTTTGTTAACACTGTAGAGGACTAACTTTTTTAAAATCTGGTCATGATGCAATACGAAATTAAATGCTGTACACAGTCTGTTTTTGCAACTGTGCTTATGACCACTCATTAGAATATCTTAAATAATTCACTCTTTTTTATCAACCAATTTTTTTTAACTTTCAACAGGTTTGAATCACAGCTTGCTTTCAGCTCTGAAAAGTCAGCATCTTTTCTAGAACAATAAAACCCTTCCTTTCTTTTCTCCTCATCTGCAGAGACAGGGGTTTAATGAGCTTACTGTATTCTGTTTTTCAGCTTCACAGACTGAAACAGGTCCCTCTTTTACTACTTTCTCCTTAGCTTTGTTGGCTGGTACCTTCATATATACAGATTTAATGTCATCTAGTTCACTGGCTTCCAAACCCGGGGTGAGAGCAAGCCCATGCAGCTGTAGGCAGAGGTGCATGTCAGTACAAGGTGAGGTTATGCTACGTCAAACAGGCTGCACGCTGAAGCACAGTCACACATGTCCTACAAAGTCACACACCACATGAGCAAATAGCTGGGAACCATCACCCAGAAGCCACAAGATGGACAGGCTTGAAAACTTGTCCATCAGTTTTCTTCAGCCATAGGGAAAAACATGAAACAGGAGAAAAAAAAAATCCCTTCAACCTGAGCCAATGTGCCACCTAAAAGTCCGGCAAACTGCTCTGGCTGAAATCTCACTGCCCCTTGTGATGTCAGCCAGCTCTCAGACCAGTTTAAGGGGATTATGAATCCACACTCCACACCCTTTGTGATTCTGAGCAGGTTAGCATAGATGGCTTTCTCTTTTGACACAGAGGGTGTAGTTCCTCAGCCCAACTCTGCTCTCAAAGCCTGCTTAAGAAGCTCCCACCTTGGATTCCTCACTCCTCACTGCTGCTCACTGGTTCTGCACCGCAGATCCTTGTGCCCCTTGCAGGCAGACAGAGCTGCAAGTCACACTTCAAACCGGCCACAGCCGCAGCTCTCTGCACTGACTCAGTTTACAGGACAGGCTTAGCAACAGCTGCAGCTGCCCGATGGCAATGCTTCAAGAGAGTTCAAGCCCAATATAACTTGCTGTCAGAAAGGCATTCTCTCCTTCCCCCTACTGTGTGCACACACTTGACCCCTCACAGGCCAGTTCAGCACACAAGGTGAAAACTAACTAGAAAAGGGGTGTAAAACTCGGCAAGGCTTGGAGTGAGACTGCTACTCTCTGCTGTAAGAACTCCTTTCAATAGCTAAGCTGTCTCTTGAGAAATCACTTTTGGAAAGCAAGGAGTTGTGGCAGAAGGGCTGGACAATCTTTAACCATCTCTTCTGCAAGGAAAAATGACCCATGGAATTACATCCAGACATAATGTGCTCCTGATGCAAAAATCGCTTTGTAGCTCCACTTGTTTCTGCCTTAGTCCCAAGACTGCTGTCATACTGAAATTAAGTTTTTCTAACTATATTTAATATATTAATACTATTTTTGGAAAAGACCTTTAGTTTAAAATTTCTGTAACTGCTAGCAACTGACAAAAGGCAATCTAAAATACAAGGATCCTACAACGTTTCAATTAAAAAAACCCAACCACCAAACCCACAAAGCCCTACTCTGAACTCCTGACCTCCAATTCTCAAATATGCTTCATCTCTAAGTCAAATACTCCATATCATCTCCTTGAAACACACAAGTGACATAAGCATATCACAATCACCAGTTCTATTATTCATTTTTCAGAGTTTCACTTTCAATAAGTATTGACCATTTTAAGTGGCTGATAAACTAGTTTTAAAACAAACTTGAAAGCCAGAGAGCCCTCCATATGCAAAGACTAACAATGAGGTAGAGATACAGAAAGATATAAAGATATAAAGATATAGAAAAATCTGAAGTTGCACAGGACTTATTTTTTAATTACATAGAAGAAGGATGAATCTTCTGCTCTGCTGCAGTTCTGCCTCCTTCAGAGAGTTGAAGAGTCATCGAGATCAAAGTTGATGTTGTTGGGGCAGATGGAAGAAAGGAAATGCTTCAATAGATTAAAAAATCCTTACCAAATTACTTTCTAGTCCAACTCATGCGCTCTTTAAAAAAATGGGGCTGAAATCACAGAGTAAATAGGACTTCTAAAATTTTGTTATCTATGTTCAGTTTCAAGTATATTGCTAGTACAGCTAAAGCAACTGGTTTATCACCTTTACATGAAACAAAAGCGAAAAACCAGAAATTACATCTTCGTGGTGAGTTTATACTCCTAACAAAACAACTCCACTATTTGAAGGCACCATTTGAGCAGAGGTAAGAACCTGGAAGAATAAGTGACAACTGCAAGACATGTCATATTCTGGAGCTGCTCTGCAGCATGTCACTGACACCTGCAACATGCCCCAGCTGACAGGGATGCAGCACGGTGGACAGGGCAGGGCTCCCCACTTCCTCCCGAGACATTTTCATTCTGAGAGCCTGAGTTGCTTGCACTCAACCGATCAGACTTCTTTTTTTTTCTGGAATATATCAAGTAGTATCAGGGTGAAGTCACTCTTTGTGCCAATAGTCGTATTTCACACACTGCTCTTAAAACCTAGCAGAGTTAATGAGTCTAATTGGAAAGAAATTTATATACTCAGCATTTGTACAGAGGTGTATTGTCTGAATATTCAGGGTGCACAGTGGCAATTTGGTGCTAAGGCTAATTTACTGATTAACAGGTGATATTTCTTTCAAACTCTAAATCCCACATATTTAATTAAACTGTCCAAAATACTGTTGTCTCAAATCCCACTAAAGCCGACTTCTCAACACTCAGGGTTTACATCAGCCAGCACTCAGCACCATCTTCCCATTATTGTAGCCATATTTCAAAAGATAAGTACGGATCTAAAACAAAGCTTAATGCAAATGGTGAATGAGATGACAGCCCCTGTATAAGCCTGGACTTCGAGCTTGCATGTGCAGGCAGCATGCCAGAGGAAGTAAATGGGTCAGGGAAGCATGTTGTACCCACTGAACCCAAGCAGACCCAGTGTACTGCAAGTCAAGTCCTGTCTTTGCACACTTCTGGAAAAGCATTTTGCAGACATTCGTTTTCTCTCTGCACTCTGCAGGGGCTCCTGCTTAGAGCTTTGCCTCGAGACTGCAAGAGAACATAAATCTCTCTGTTCAAAGGTCAATATTTCAAAGTGCTCCAAAATGGACATTTTGTTTTCAGAAGTAGTGTCAAGGGAAGGCATATTGGCTGCAGAAAGAAAACTTCTAGGGGGCAGTCACATCAGGGTAATGTAATCATGACTCATGCTCCTCACCCATTTCCTGACTAGGGCTGTGCATGATCAAAAGACAGCCAGCCACAGCAATGCTGCCGCTCGTTAATGTTAGCTGGCCTGAAAGGATTACAAACTAGCAGAAAACAAACTCATTGCAGAGCATCCTATTTAAAGCCTGACATAAATCCACACTGACAAACACAGTGGCGTAACACCAACCAAAACAACTTGCCTTTGTTGCGAGAAACATGTTACAACTTTTATGGTGAGTTCTCCTAGCCGAACAAACCCTCTCACGCACCTTTAAAACACTGTAAATCCTTGGGAGAATGCCTCGGGAAGGGAGGGGAATGTCTAGTAGCTGGCTAGTACCTAAAGAAACGCAAGATACAAGGACCTTTTGGAGAGGATCACACCAAACTCAGACTGCCGTAAAACAACTACCAGCTCCCCAAAAAGGTTGTAAAAGAACACACAAATGGGCCAAAACACGACTCGGACGTGTCTCCCACCTTGTAAGAAAAGCACTGCATGAGGCAATTTCTGTCTCAGTGTTCCATCCTGTTGAGAATCCCGAGTGAGTGTGCACTTAATGATGCATATTGCTGTCCATTTGTATAAAAATTTCTTCAGCAGAAAGCAGATTTCAGATCCTTGTTGGGACCTTGGTCACGTTTAATTTGTTCCAAAACCCACATTAATGAAAACCCCAAAATTAATCAGATATTTCAACAGAAACTAGGCTAGACATTAGGTAATGTGCCAACACCCAGCTGCACCTCTCTGCAGATAGAATCATAGAATCATTCAGGTTGGAAAAGGCCTTTAAGATTATCAAGTCAACTAGACAACTCCTTTCCCTCCACCCTACCTCAGAAGCAGAGACAGGAGCCTGCATTTGCAGGTCCCTTTCTCTCGTTTACAGATGCCAAGTAACTGCTAGACACACTCCTCAGTGCCACTTACTGTGTTCCTTATGGTACCTCCAACAAGGGACAGCCAAGGGGGAGAGATTCTGAAGTTGACCATTAAACATATAATCCATTGTCAAAACCATTGTCCATAGATTTAGGACAGATCAGCAGTGGCATTCCATTCTCAGGATACTGAGGAGACCAATACCAGGTGTCTGACAGCCAAATTTCACCCAAATTTAACAACTATCTGTCTTTTTAGTAATGCCTCAGCTCACCATTTAGTAGTCTCAGGCTTTTGCCCCTCACATTATACAGAGTACTGGGGGGAGGACAGGTCAGAGAAGCAAAGTGTTGCACAAGGCAAAAGTTCTGTCTAGGTCTGACTAAACCAATACCAGCTAAGTGTACTGAGCCTATACTTTACCCAGGTTGCAGTAATTACTTCAGAGTTGAGAGAAGCTGATTCTGAAACAGAGCACACACAAATACACCAAGGCTTTATATTGCATTGTGACACTTGCTGCTGGATTGTTAAAGCTCTGTTCATCTTGTTTATACAACTGCAGCAGCACAGAAAAGAGGTGCAGCAATCCCTTTGGGCATGGATGCACCTCGGTACTGACCAAGAAGGAGCTGTTACCACATGGTGCAAGTCCTCCATGTACCAATTCATACAACTGGTATGGAAAGCAGTGGTGTGTAGGCAGAAAAATAAAAGAACGTAATTCTGGGACCTACTTTCCCATGTCAAGGGCATATATTCATTTACTTAATCCTCTAATAGGTAGGTAAGATGAAATTCTACCTTTACTGCAGGCTATTTAAAGTGAATTTCTAATGGTTCTTGCAAGCTCCAGGGAGTCAAAATTCAAGCCATGTTGCTCAGTATGGTCTACTATCCTTCAAAAATTTAAGAAAAGATGACATGTTGTAGAATCCAGGGCACACACCTACAGTAGTGACAAAAACTTCTGCTGAGGAGGGGGTGTGAGAGAAATCAAGCAAAATAAAACACAACAACAACAAAAGAAACACCAAAACACCAACTCAGAAAACAAAAGCAATGTAAAGATGGTCAGAAACCAAGCCACCTAAGGAAGTGGACAGGTATGCCTGATTTTCTTACTGTAAGCAAAGGAAGAGAAAGAAACTGAGGTCAATTTCCTTGTCCTGAGTGCAAATCCAAACCATATCCAGCAAATAAACCCCTGCAACATATAATACTGTAACAATGCATTAGGACTGCATTAATTTAAGGCACAGTGAGGGCCTCACTTCCCTTGTCCATATGGTTCTTTTACCAGAGATAGCATCTGTGGAAACAGGCAAGGAACAAACTATAACTCCCTGAATTGCACAACAGCAGAGACAGTAAACTCCAGAAAATTAAGAGGGAACTTGCATCCAGGTAGGGCATCTCAGTGGTGCTGCTTCAGAAGAAGAAAGGATCAGAAGAAATTATTGGATAATGTAGGGCCTGTTCCACGGACTCTCTGGATATAGCTTCCTTGGGAAGGAACCATAAAAAACCATAACCAAAACACTCTGAAACACAGTCCCAGCAAAAGACATGGACAGTAACTACTAAAAGGAAGATATTACCCAAGTAGCATTCCTTCATTCCCTCTGCACATGCCTCCTAACCAGGAGTCACCAGAGGTATGCTCCTTCTGGCTGCAGAAGCAGTGGGCAGCATACCTGGACCTCTTCCTTGGAGCCCAAGGAAATCCTTACTGGAGGAAGTATTAAATAGTTCACCAACAGCTACAAAGAGCAATGTTAAAAGTAGTTCAGCAACACCCCTATTGCTGTAGTCACAGCCTTCTAAAGTTAAACCACATCCTTGAGGAAAATAGGATTTTGTTGTTGGTTTGTTTGTTCCTTCAGGATACAGCATTAAATAGAGACCATTCTATAATAATTCAAATTAAATATAAATCTTCTTAAACAAAAATCCAGCCACATAAACTGCTGTTAAACTTTTGCTGTTCCTGGAAAGACCTTAACCCATTCACTTGAGAGAACAAAAATGGAAAGGCTGAGACAATATAGCATGGGAAGAGGAAAAAGGCACAAACAATAATGTAAAGAAAAAACTGCACCTAGTCAGTAAACTAAAACTCTCCAATACAACACATTAGCAGCTTGCAAGAGAACATTTAACCTTTTATAGCCACCAGGTTCCCAGATTAATGGCTCTGATTAAGGTGACACCTCCCAAAGTATTTCAGACTGTCTGAAAACAAGGCAGGCAATTTCACTCAGGTGCCAAGACAGGCTGAAAGAGCATTACATCTTAAAGCAAAATCTCAACTTTAAAAACAAAAAATAGCGAATACCTGAAAAATCCATAGCCTCTTAATCTGACTTGCATTTGGACTATTATGTTCCCAGTGCCTTACTATCCAACAGACAAACTGAGTGCTGTCCTAGAACTTGATTAAGGCTAAAAAATAATAAAACTCCCTCAATACCCCTTGCTAGTTACCTTTCTTATGCAGAAGATACAGAAAATTTTTCCACTTGTTTTATCAGACACCAAAATATTCTTCTTCAACTTTTCACTGAAATTCTGTAATTTGCTATATACCTGGAAATAGCCATTTGCTCTTGAGTCAAACACATTGCTGATAGCTTTAAAAACAACTAAGAACTTTTTGAGCCACTAGTTTACATCTTTTTTTTTTATTTCAACAGTAATAGAATCAGTGAAATTACTGGAAGCTATAGTGCAAACCAGATCAGAATCAAAACTCTTGCTTTACTAAATAGATTACAAGATACAAAACCGGTCCATCTGCAACAGGACAACTTGCAATATACACAGTTCTTCTTTCAGCCCAGTACATCCACTGAAAACCACGAATATTCTTTTTTTTTCCTGTCACGGGATTTCAGAATAAATCTATTACGAGTTCTTACACAGCTGCTTAACACGCCTGATTTCATAGGAGTTTCTCTCCATTTGCAGGCCCTAAAAGGTAGTAACACTCTTAAGTCAGACTAATGATTC
Organism: Sitta carolinensis; assembly: GCA_032173965.1. Taxonomy (NCBI): domain Eukaryota; kingdom Metazoa; phylum Chordata; class Aves; order Passeriformes; family Sittidae; genus Sitta; species Sitta carolinensis. Next base: position 12,074,263 of record JAVUNC010000025.1, on the reverse strand, counting down.
AAAGAAAAATAGTAGCTTTTTTTCTATGGGCATTACCAGTCGCGTGAGCTTTCTGCTCAGCAGAATTTGCACCCTGCATTACTAGTGAGTGTTCTTTAACTCTTCATCTTCAGCTGATCTATTTTAGTTTGAGAACTACCCTAAGATGATCTGTACTGGAAGACTTAGAATCAAGGGGAAAAAATCAACAGTTAGATAACAAAACTGAGGCACAAAGCGACCTTGATCAACTATGTCCTGATTTCAGCTAGGATAGAGTTAACTTTTATCCTGGTAACGTACTGTGTTGTGTTTTAGATTTAGGGTGAGAGTAATGTTGGTAACACACCGATGTTTTAGATATTGCTAAGCAGTGTTTACACAGTGTCATTGACTTTTCAACTTCTCACCCCACCCAGCAGTGAGTAGGCTGGGGAGAAGCCGAGAGGGCACATGGCCCGGACAGCTGACCCCCACTGTCCAAAGGGATGTCCCATAGCATATGGTATCATGGTCAGTGTACAAACTAGGGGCAAAGCTGGCCAGGGGCCACTGCTCAGGAATTGGCTGGGCATTGGTCAGCAGGTGGTGAGCAACTGCACTGTGCACCCCTTGTTTTGTACATTCTACTTCTCTTATTATTATCCCTTCCTTTTCTGTCCTATTAAGCTGTCTTTATCTCAACCTATGAATTTTACCTTTTTTTTTCCCAATTCTCTCCAAATCCCATTGGGTAGGGAAGGAGTGAGCAAGCAGCTGTGTGGTGTTCAGCTACCTGTCAGGCTAAACCACCTCAAGCTGATATCTGAACACCAGCAAGCCACTTGAGTTGTAAGAGCAGTCCAAGTCATGCACTCAAGATTAAAATGGAAGACTAAATCACAAAGGCTATAGTTTCAGGAAGGAAGATTTAGCTCAGAAACAGAAATAAGAGGTCAGGTGAATTAACCAGGCTGAACCTCATCCTCTTGAGCTGTAGTCATAAGTTGCTAGTGCTATTCCCTGCTGCTTGAGAGGGCACTGACAGGAAAGGTCCAGTAATTCTGTATTTGGCCATCACCATGTCCAGTTCCTGTAGCCACAATTCCAAGAGGATAGCGGCAAACAAAATAAAGCTCCAGGAGAGCCACAAGACCAATATTATCACTTACATTTCACAGAAGCACAGAATCGTTAAGGCTGGAAAAGACCTTTAATATCAAGTCCAACTATCTAGCTTCAGTTTGCTAGTCAAAGCAAGTACTAAGAGAAACATACCTTATTGGAACAGCAGGAACGATTTACTCAGGCTTATGGTAGATTCTCTGTTATTTAAAACTTTGTTAATTTTTTTGGTTTGTTTTTTTTTAAGAAGTAACTATTGTTTAATTCAAACAATTCAGACAGAGCCAGGAGTCATACTGGCACATAACCGGGTAATTCATACAGCTTGTCATAAGAGAAGTTCCCGTGGGTCTAGTCTGACTTTTATCATTCAAGATATGAACAGTATTCTCCCCTAAATACATGGCATTTCTCTTAAGAATTAAGTATTTGGAAAAGCATTTTCATCTCAGGAAAGCCACACTAAATTTTTCAAGCCTTTCTGTCCACAGATTGTGTTTCTTTGGCCATCAAGGTGATTATGAAGGTTGAAAGGATAAATCTCCTGAAGTTATCAAAATAGAGCTCTCATCAAAACTGTTGTATTTGGAAAGTTCTCATCTTTCAGCACAAAATAGAAAGAAAAAAAGAAGTAGATGTCTCTGTTGGACAATACTTCAAATCCTGCATGGAGAACCAAATAAATTCTGTCCCGTCAAATCGCCATGTCATGACCATAAGATCCATGACCAAGTGGAATCCATGTCCAACTAGAGATACTCTGTCTTGAAGAAAAGCACAATTAAAAAAAAAATGGTATGTGACTTCATTCACTTTTACTCAAAAAAAATTTCACAGAGTTCTTGAATTTGAAAATATAACTGCTACATCTTTTCAAATCACATCTCCTATATATTTTTACTACTGTTAAAGTTGACTTTGAGACCATATTTGTACTTTCAGGATATTTACCCCAAAACCACAAACTCTGAAATTTGGAAAGCCCAGTAACTACTGCCAGCTACCTCAGCAGATGGATTGAAAGAACACACTGAATCAGAGCACCTGAAAAATCATCTGGTACCATTTCAGTCACAGATCTTAAATGCACACACACACACAGAGCTGTTCCTACTTCCGCAGATACCAATTCTATTACAGAAAGCATACACACAATTTCACAGATGATGCCTTTTTAACACGTCCACCTACACTTCAGCTGCCTTGGAAGCTTTCATTTTAAGGCTTACTTTCAGAGTTGTTTATCAATATCTGACACTGTCATTCAGCATTTTCTATCCTCTTCTGCAGCCATCTGTATATGTTTGTTTATTGGGAGGACTAGAAGGAGGTGGGAGAATTTTAATCAAACTTTAAAAACTGTTTCTCTAATGAGATAAAACAAAATGATCTATTTCTACTCCCCAGCTGTACCATAATGTCCTTTACTCCTATGGATACACAAACCATCAAAATCCACAACATTTCTAACCGTTTCTGGCACCTCTGTACTTCTAAAGCTAGTTCTGACCTTAGAATTTGTACCTGGGAATGTGTCTTTTCTTTTCATTCTGAATTACCAGGCCAGGCAATGTCAAGGTGTTAAAGTGTATCATTTTTTACAAGTTTCAGTAGCTTTAGTGTCTGACACCTAGAATCTTCTGAAATTCACTCTACTGAAAATATCAGCCCTCAAGCTTACATTGCTCCAGCCCTACAAACAACTCAGTTGGCAGGAATAACCATCAACCCAAATTGAGATCGGTGACAGAACCTCTGTGTAAGAACCAGGGATGTGGGAACAGGAGATGGAGGACAATGGATGTGGGGAAGGGATTAAAGTTTATTCACAAATGCAAGGAACAAAGACATTTACAAAGGCTTGATGCAGGAAAATTGGTTGGAATTTAGCAACTGGAGTAATTTGTATGTTTAGATTGTTCATTCAGCCATTGAAGCCTGCTTCTTTCCTTGAAGATTTTTCAGTTATATGCAAATTATATATTTGTATTTTCAGAATTACTTGGATACACTTAAGGATTTACACTCGAATGGATGTACTGTTCATACCAAAGGCAATGTCAAAAAGCTTCCATCTTCTCTGCTGTTGCTTCATTAGATAACAATTCTGTCATTTTCTGCTATACAGCTGTCAGAGCACATCGAAGCAATCAAAACACTATACCATGCCACAAAATACCTTATTTTGAAATGTATATTCCTCTGCCAAGGTAGAGGCATGGTTGTACTCTCAAAGCAAAATAACTGCTGCAACTAACAGTGAAATTAATTCTTTTAAATATTTTTTTTAATTAAGTTATGCTGTCCACAGCATTAACTTCTGTGACTGTTCAGCATTTCCATTTGGAGAGGTAGGTTTTATTTCTGTCCTCACAAATTCCTTTAGGAACTTGTACAGATTCATAGCCTTCTTGGACTCTTGCTATTGTAACTTTTTTTTTTTTTTTTGGGACCAGAAGTATGCATTTTTAAGAGAGCTGTACAGTCCACTGCCATCAAATGGGTTGCTTTGTTGTCTTTGCTGTTGACCTCAGGGAATCTTATCTGAAAGACTCCAGTGGCTGAGATGAGTATTCATACTGCCTGAAGGTACATGAAGAAAAAACCAGAAGTAGTACAGCCTCCCTTTACACTAAAATCATAGCAAGCACGTGGGGAGGGACATGCAAAACAGAGCAGCAGCCATACAACTACTGGTCTGCTCAGTCCACTATCTTTGATCCTCACAGGACAATCCTTTGTGCCTCGGTCTTGAGCACTTCTGTATACCACTGATTATTTTGCATGTTAGAATAAGAAACAAGTTAAGCAGATATGATAACAGAAATGAGCAAACCTTTTCATTGAAGGCTTTCATCAAACTGACTAGATGCTACCCTCACCTTCTAGGCAGGATGACCAAACTGAGCAGGGAATTACTACAAATTTGTATTACTGAAGCATCACACCCCTTACCACAAGCCAGGGATGTAGTATATTAAGAATTATGCATACATCAAATGACAAGAATAAAATTTCACAGAAGACAGTTCTTCAGCTCTTGTGTCTTTTGGGGCAAGGAATACCAACAGAATTGTAGCTGCTGTGAACATCACCTTCCTCTTATTTCACCTTTCCACACCAACTGTTTGGACTGAAGCAAAGTACAATCCTGTGTGCCATATGTACAACCTATGCATGGACACGCTACTCCACTCTTCACTCCTATATTCCCATCTGGTTTTCAAAGAGTCAAGCAGAAAAGACCCCCCAGATGCATTACATCTTACCCTTTTATGAACCATGGTTATTATCCCAAGGTCATCTGCTTCAGGAGCCATAAGCAAGAACCAGCCTAAACTTGATTGAGAGCAATAATCTATGTTATCTGGAGCAGAAACATGGGAGCTGCATCTGACATGCAGGACAACTAATGGCACTGCTCCCTTCTTGTCCCTCTTTCACTCACAATGTAGCTCTCCTACTGTTCAAGCCTTCCTTAAATTGCACTAACCCTGAACTATTGCTCCGAATTATTTGTAGGAGCAGTGTATCCTTAAAAGGGAAAGGCCAAAGACTACACAGCCACAAACCATCCTTCAAATGAATAGAGACAAATCATGGAAAAGCTAAAGAAAAGTGCCTTTGCAATGACCACAGTGCTGGGGAGAAATGGCATGGCAGGCCTTTAAATTGCATTACAAAAGGCAGAACCTGCAACGTCTTATCACTTCACCCTCACTGTCATGCACCTTCTGGTTTCAAGGATGCTTTTGTTTTTATTCTTTGTGGTTACAGAAACATGTACTCTCAAAGGAGTCACATTAATGCTTCAAATGACACGGACCTCACAAAATTTCAACTGATTAGGCCATAATTTTAAATCTGAACATGAGAAGATTGATCTAACCATCCTCTGGAAACAAATTTAAACCAAACTGAAATGATGGTTTAGTTCCCAAAAGACGGTTTATCAAATAATCCAAAAATAAATACAAAATTATTTATATTGATGGCCATTCCACTATAGAATTTCATTAAAAGCAGTGGCAGGAGTGCCTTAACAAGATCCTGTCAAAATGAGGACAGGATATTTATGGTGTGCATCTTCTGCACAGCAAAAGGGAATGAAAAAACAAAGCAAAATATTCACCTTGGACATTCACCAAAACTCCACACACCTTGGACTAATCTGTGCTTGCATTTCAGATCCAATTTACCCAATCTCATGAATAAACAGAATTTAACTAAATCAAAATATGCACTGAACCATATTAACTAAGTTGTTAACTAAGTTGAAAAGTAAAGTTAGAGGTTTCCAAAAAATACATAGGCCTTCATGAAAAGGATGTATGCAAACATACACAATTCAGGCTTTACTTAGGTAGGACTGGAGATACACACAAGAAAGAATAAAGAATGGAACTTATTTCTGATCAAAATATCTTGATGAATAAAATTTAAAAGATTAGATTTAGGAAGTACTAGAACGAAGAATATTTTTTAAAAATTTCTGGCATCATAAAGGATTTTTAAGGTTCTAAATTACTGAATTATTGATTTTTTTATGGAATTTAAAAGCTTTCTGAAAGAGAAGAGTCTGTAAGTGCTGTCATATATTTCTTGAGAATATAAATGAAACATGAGAAAAATAAGAGTGCAAGAATATAAATATGGAGCAATAGTCCCCAGCAACACTGGCATTATGTTCCAGTGCATCACTCAAGCACTAGGAAAAACACCCACACAAAAACCCCCTGTCTACTACACAGGACCTGACCTACTCACATAGTTTGAGAATGCCACCTTCTTACAGAGTTCAAAGAATTTTACACGAAGAGGAAAAACAGAGGAAGTATTTATCAAAGCAATAAGATCCATGAGCCTCTTCTTCATTAGGATTTATTGTTCATACCCTTACAGGGATTAGGATTTCTCCTGGTGAAGATGGTGGCAGAGAGCTCTGCTGGCTAGGGAGCTGGTTTCACAACCTCTTTGCAGAAAGGCTTCAGAGATGCTGACTGTGGTGGCAGCAAAGCACCTTTGATCTTCCTTGCAGAGTATCACTGAGAATCATGAACCCCACAATTAGAAATATCATGTGTAGAGCACGAAGGTTACAAACTCAAAGAACACAGAGATAGAAAATCCCAAGATTACATTATTTGTGGAATCATTATTTGATGACCTTCATCATCTGCACCACCCAAAAAGACTAAGAGTAGGAGCTTCAGCTTTAGTCCAGAATTTCAAACAGATCCTCCCTTTTTGCTATGTCTCACCTAATTCATCCCATGTACTACATAAGGAAAGAGGGCTATGAAAAATAATACGACCTTAATGCACGTATGTGTGTATCGCCATTTTCTACAGGCTTTTGCCAACTTATGGATACTTGCTTTTGCCAGAACACCAGGTTTTAGGGTTTTGGGTTTGCTTGACATTAATATTATATTGTACAGATTTCTTAACACGGAAAAAAAAGGAAATTTCAGACTAACAGTTTGCTTTTATTTACTATTTTCATGCTAGTGCCTCATATTCTAAGAGCAAAAAAGCGCACATTTGGAATGAAGATCAACACCTGTTTCCTTTGTTTAAGGCACAACAGAAATCCTCAGATACATATAAAATTTCTATAGCAAAATAGTAAGAAAGGGACTTGAAACACCTGGTATTTCAAAGGGGTGAAAAAAAAATACACCAAGCCCTACATTTTAGATCTTCTAAGCAAAGATATGAAGTAGTATTTATTTTTAGAAACTTCTTACAGATGACTTAAAAAAATTAATTGCCATGTAAATGCACCTAAACAAGCTTGCAGACTTGATTAAGCAAGTCATACCGAGTCTCAGCTTGTCATTAGCTTTTGTATCTCTACAGAAGGTCAGCTGCTGTTTACATGCAACCACAGAAAAGTTCACTTAGATCGTTCAGAATGAGACTCAGCACAAAACCTCACAGTATCAGTCCATTTAATTTCTTATCTAACATGTTCCCCGTTGACCTTTATGATAGAAATCAAAGCAGTGTATCAGACTTGGTGAGCCTTTTTCTATTATTCCGTGCAAGTAAAACCAGCCTGAACACAACATTTACATAGTTAAGTTGTATGTTGTTGTTTTACCACACATAGTGGGGGTTGAAACCCTGAATGTGGCTCCCTGGCATTCATGAGATACCAGGTCATCAAGTTTTAGGAGTATTACAACACTTGCTAATTTCAAAGATAAGAATAACTGTAATTCAAATTACTTGTGCTAAATATACATTTCAGTAAAATGGTTTTGCGTTAAAAGCTACTAAGATCATGACGATACAATTTAGTTTGAGCATTCAAAAACGACTCTCACATTTTCAGAGCTGTAGGCACTGGAAGTGCTACTTGGCTGTAGGCTCAGCCTGTAAATGGCCTGCAAATGGTTTATCTTTCCTCTTTAAAAACAAAAGCACAACACAAAAAGGAGTAAAATGCATTCAATGGTTCACTAGCCTCTCAAAAGAAAAATCTCACAGTTGCTTACAAAGATTATTGACTAACTGTGCTCTTGTATGTTTGTTTCTATACTTCACTACTTATTCCACAAATATCAATGAAACTACGTAAAGGTATAAATACATCTTGTCACCCTAGCCAACTCTGTCCTCTTGTATCATCCCATTTTATCTTGGCAGTGTGTCTTCTGAGGCTTTACTGGGTCTTGATGTAACCCTTGAACTATGAGGAAGTTCGTCTTGTCAGCCAGTTCCAGCTGCTCTCATCAGACTCACCTTCCCAGCAGTCACCATGCTGGAGCAACATCGTTGCTCAATAACATTAAGAATGTCAATTACGAGTGTAAATACAGAGCATTGTAAAATATTGTAAGCAATACTCATCTGCATGAACGTCAACCAGAAATCTTTCTTATTTTAACACAGCACTAGAAGTGTGTCTCTTCTTCAGCATGAGCTTTACTTGAGGTCACGAGTAGTTGCCCCTTATTCTGCCACCCTGCTTCACACAGGATGTCCCGAACGCTGCAGAAGAGCCAGGTCTGCTCACTACTCCACCCAGACACATCCCGTAGCACCCCGACCCGCTTTCACTGCCTACTAACCCATCTGCTTCTTAGTGAGAGGAAATCATTTAAAAATAGTCCTCTACCCAACACCCGAATACAATTCTTCCCACATCCTCGTTTAAGTTCAGACTCCAGGTTATTAGGGAAATTCACCTTGCTATCACACAAACAAACAAATAACACCTTCAAACAAACAACTGCCTTCCCTGAAAGCACTGCACTCATGGAGATACTGCGGCTTTTAGGTACAGACCACCCAATTAGTTCAGTGTTACCACGGGGGGAAGGAAAGTTCTCCATGAGATGGTTCAGATCTTGAGAAAACATATTTACTCTAACATGATCATAAGGGGGGGAAAAATCCCAAACAAGTGATGGTTTTATTTGTTTGTTTCCAAAAACTAAAATTTGCATGCAGGAGAGTGAAAGCCTGTGGTGGTTTGCATTATTATGAAAGGCCAAACGGGCATCAGGTGACCTGATCCACAGCAATTCTGTTAACTAGGGTGAGGAAGAGGAGGAACTGGTCAGAGAGCATTGCTGACCCCCTGGGACACACACAGTCTCACTGGTGTGAAGTAAAGGAGAATGTGATGGCAAATTCTCCATGGCAGAAAGAATTTTTTTAAAATTCAAGTTCCCTTTTCTTCCCCAAGCTATTTCTCAAAACTTGGGCAGAGGACCAGAATTTCTTCTAGAAGAAGCCATCTAGGTCAGAAGACTCTAAACCAAAGCAACCTACCTAATTATAAAAAGCTGAGAGCAAAACATGTTCTGCCATGAACCGTGGCTTTTGTTGGTTCCAGTAAAGCTGATACAAGTGGTTTGGAACAGTATTAGATGCCTCTTTCAAGTCAATATGACATTTAGCCACAGCAGTCAAAGAGGGATGGTGCAGACCCACGCTGCCGCTGCCTCAGGGGAAGAGTGGCTCTGGGCTGCCTCTTAGGTGATATCCATCTCTTTCCTTTCTAAAATTCACCCAGGCCACCTCCTGGTGATTCAGGCTGGCTTTACCAATCACAGAAGAGAGGCAGAACCACAGAGGTAGTTTCTGCAGCCTGATTTTTACTTCTGTGGATGTACAAAGTGCTCCCCAGAGAACAGTAATTGCGATTATCTTTATTCTAAGGAGAAGATAGGCCCCATTGTTTCCTTCCCAGATACCGCTGGCTTATGCTGAGGCCAGGAAAAATCATTCCCTTCAGTACTATCCTACCGACCAAAGAACCTGCTCAGCTCCTCTCCTTCGCATGCTGTAATGAAAAACAAATGTTCAAAGCAAGGAGTGCCTCAAACATAGGAGTCTTCTCTTGCTTTTCTGATTGTTTCTGCTGAAAGACTATTTTTAACATACCATAGAGTACAAGTAAATCTTAATGCTAAGGCTAAAAAAGGCTGAAGCCTTTCAGTAAAAGACACTTTAAAAATAAATCCTTGCAACAGTAATCACCTGCTGATATCTGCTTTTATGTTTAGCCAGCTGCCAAGATGCCACATCTGTCACTTCTTGCTTCCAGAAACGTGCTTTCCTTTTCTGTAGGGAAGGAGAAAATTCTGCTTCTAGAATTGCGCTGAGTATCATGATGCCTTTTTTGGTATCTCTGTCATTCCTCTAAACATCTGAGCCATGGCACATGGATTATAAGACTTCTGGTAGTGTTTATCTGAAGAACTGTTCAGCTTTAGATTTTCATACCTTAAACCTTCTTTTTTTTTTTTTTTTTTCTTTTTTTTTTTTATCATCTACATTTTCCTGAACAATGTTGCTTCCTTACAACCTATATATAACTGAAATTAATAGTATATGCATGAGCCTTTGCCTCCCTCCCCCAGATATTTTTCAAAGGAAAGTAAGAGATCAGGATCGTATTTGTTACATTAAACAATTCATAATAAGCCTTCTTCCTATTTTTAAAACATAGCAACATATCTACGGTGACGCAAGTCCTAAATTAATTGCTTCCTCTATTTTGGTCTCTTTTAAATTTCAACTGAAAATAAACCAAGTCCTTCTTATTAATCTACAGCCCGCATTTCTTCATCAGCAACCCAACCCAAATGTGACTTCCCGACGTGAGCTCTTAGCTCGACACGCAGCATCCCCCGGGCACTGACCTGTCCGCAGCGCCGTGCGGGCCCTCGGCGCGGCCCCAGGCGGGCAGGAGCTCAGGCGCACGGTTATCCTGAGCCCCGCGCAGGAAGGCGCGGCCAAAGGGGACACACGGCACAAAAAGAAGCGCAGCCTGTTTCTGGGGGGTGTAGGCTGGGTATGCCTTCTGCCTCCGAGGCAAGGGCATAAAATCAGGTACACCAAAATACACTGGGATGGAAATTTAAACCGATACAGGGGCTAATTTCAGGGATGTGGAAACACCCCGAGTCGTTCTAAGCGATAGCTCAGGCATGAACCTCCCGAGCAGCCAAACAAGATCATTAACGGGTACTCTCTCCGGCTACCCCGAGACGCCTCCCTCGCAGCCCCCGAGCGGCGCTCCGCAGCTCCGGAGGGGCAGCGCCGCGTCCCGGACGCGCAGCCCGGCGCCGGCGGCCCTCCCGCTCCGCGCCCCGCTCCCCAACTTACGGCGCTGCCGCTGCTCCCGCGCCGCTCCTCCCTCCCGAGCTGCCTCCCTCCCGCCGGTGCGGAGCCGGGAGGGCTGCGGGGCCGCCCCTCCGCAACTCGGCACCTGCGAGCGTCTGTCAGTGCGCGGGCGGCGGCGCGCCGTGTGCCGGGGGCGCGGGGCCGCGGGCGGCCAGCGGCTGCCGCGGGAGGCGGCGCTGCCGGCGGCGCTGCGGGCGGGGAGGGCGGGCTGCAGGGAAATCCTGGCACCGCGGAGCGCCGCTGGGGAGGCGGGCACGGAGGCCGGCAACAATCGCAACAACAATAAAGGGTTGTGTGTCCCCCCCCCCTTTCTTTTTTTCTTTTTCTCTTTCTTTCTTTTTTCAGCTATTTTGCGGGGGTGGGAGCATTGCGGGCAGTGCCGGGAGGCCCTCCCTATACCCTGGTAGTGTCCCGGTGAAGCCTTTGGGTGGGGAACCCGCTTTCCACCCCGTCCCCCGAGCACGGTCAGCTCCGAGGTGTGCCTTAAAGCTGATTGATGACTTTTCAGCCAAACCCTCTTGCCCCTCACCTCCTCGGTGCTCCGATCCGCCGGGGTGAGGCTCAGCCCGCTCTCCGCCCGCCGCACTCATTCATCCTGCCTGTCCTCCATTATTAACCCGTTGTTAAGGAGCGCTCGGGCTTCCAGGACTGGGTGTCTGCGATTTGCAGGTAACCGGCAAACACTGCGAGAGCCGGCGAGCGCAGGGGCGTCTCCTCGGCCCAGCGGCGGGGCCGCGGCGCGGGGCGCGGACCTGCCAGCCTCGCCAAGAGCCCTTTCGTGACAGATTTAAGGGCACCTGCCCATCTGTTTTATACAAGTGAAACTGCCTTGCCCAGAACGGGAAAGGGCTCAAAATAGCTGTTGGCAGTCCAGCAGATTACTGACTAGGAAGCCCATAAATACTGCGCTGATGTTAAATTTTTTACAAGTTCTCTGGTTAATCCCGATAGAGACCCCGGTATTGTTCCACCTCTCGCAGTGACATCCTCCCAAAGGCTACTGTTGGCAGGTACCTGGACTCAACACTCTGTGCTCGACAGTTTTACTGAAGAGTCATTTTTCAAAATGTTACTTTTGGCAATGCCGTGCAAGCACTGCATGTGCTCTTACTGAAATATTAAGTGTGGTATATACCTTACCCAAGCTAAGGTATTTTTCTAAATATTTGCATAATTTTCATTACATATGGTGTTTTAAAGTTAATGTAACCAGTGGATACATTGTATGTAAACGTGTATACTTAGTTTAAAATATGTTTACATACCCACATCTGGGTGAAAGAATTTTCCCCTTTGCTCTCTTTGCATTGGAGCACTCTGACCCTAAAGCACTTTACCACAGGATAATTGTATTTTTTTTTTTTTTTTTTTTTTGTAAATGCAGTACCCAAGTTCAGAGAACCTGTTCCTTTCAGGGTGTTGAGACTGTAATATTCAGCATGCTCGAAGACCGCTGTGCCCTTACGTATACAGGGTGTGATGTCTGGGCAGGACACACCATGCCGTGCATGGCCCAGTCCTGCTATCTAAATAAAACTCACAAAGAAAATAGTGCCCTTTCACAGTTTTCATTGCTGAAATCTTTTCAATTCTGTGAAAATCTTTTTAACCATTTGATTTACATATCATAATGGTAAAAAAAGCCCCACAAGCCCTCCACATGTCATTTAACAGCCAAGAGTGAAGTTGCTTGCTCTCTGGGAGCAAGGGGTTTGTGCAAGCAGTCCCACCCTGTGTGCAGCCTCCCAGGTGGGAGCAGGCAGTGTCAGAGCAGGTGGCTGGAGGCAGCAGCCCCACTGTTGCCCAGGGGATTGGGATGGCTCTGTGCCCCGGCCTCCGACACTACTGGAGGCATGGCCAGACACTGCACAGTTCCAGTAATCCTTAAGTGCTATTGCAGAAGCCAAAGTAAATTTGAGAGCAGCCCAGAGGCTGCTCCCAGTTTATACAAAAGGACAGTCAGAGAAAACAACTATTATAAAGTTTGTGTAAGCAAAAGAAAAAAGAATTCTATAATAATTCCTGGTTTCTTTGGATACTTTTCCAACTTAGCAATTATTCAATTATTTATCCTGTTTGAATGCACTCCATACTGCCTTTCATCTACCAACTCTACATTTGAGACTACTTTTTTGTTTAGGACCTGAATTTAAGTGGTTTAAAACTTTCTAAAAAGGACACCAAAAGGGACACATTGCTCATACTTCCTTTTAATTCAGAAAGGACACGTGTGTGGGCGTGCGTGTGTGTGGCACATGTGCTGAAGCTGAAGAAAATCCACACAACTGTTTCTGAGGACAAAAGAAACAGACACATGGATTCATTTGCTATAAAAACAGGCTGGCAACACTTGACAGTAGATCACTCAAAAGCTTGTTCCAGTCGTGTTACATATCCCTGCATCTTCTGAATATTTCCTTGGTTCTTCTCTCCAGGGCTGGGTTTCAAACCTCTGGGCCACTGTACTGTGCCACAGTTGGTTTTACTCAAGTTTTGCTCTTGTGCCCTTTCATGTTGTGACCTCTTGCACCTCTGATCTGTGGCACCTGTTTCAGCTTTTCATTCTTCCTTCCTTCTTTTCCTCTTGCTTTGTCCCATCTGAGGCTCGTGCACGTTTTCACTGCTGTACTCCAGCCCTAAAAGGCAATTTGGCCTGAAGACACAGCGATGCCATTTCTGGTGTCCTGTATCATTGCTCTTACCTTTTCCACTTCCAATTTAGCCATCTCAAGGCCTTCAAAGCCAGCCCTCTGCACTGCACCCAAGAGTGCCATCATAGGCCATAATGATACTGCTTTGTTCTCTTAGGAGCAAAGGATGTACTAACAGGAAAATTATATGTGTACACATCAATACCATTTGTGTTTTGAGGCAGTAATGGTTTAGAGCAAAGTTCCAGTTTCTCTGCAGAAAAAACACCAATCCCTTCCCCAGCTAAGCATGTTATGGGAAACCCTGAAGCACAGACATGTAGGGGCCAGAGGCAGAGCCAAGGTTCCTAGGAGAACTTCAATTATGAATTACTTCAACTTTTTAACAGCTAAAATATCAGAATTATTAAAAACATGCAGATTTTTAATTCATCACTGGGGAGGAGTGATGGGATCCTCTGTTGATAAGTCTCTTTTGACCACAGAATTGTGCCCTCTCTTCTTTCAGTTTAAACCTCTTTCATTAGGAACTAAAACTGGATTTTAAAGCATGGTCTTAAGATTCCTAAATGGCAGACGTACTTGAATACTTCATGTTCCTGTGATATCTAGGGAATGTAAGTATCTGTTTAAGTGCTTTGCTGAATCAGGAGAACTTCTATTCGTCATAAGATTGGGCTTATTTATATATGCCAACTTAAGTGTGTGGTGCTTATGCTCTTCTTTCAGCTAGAGCTAGACCATGTGTTTAGTGAGGATTGTTAAGCAGTCTGTTCTGCTTTGAAATTATCTGTTTAAAAGGTTTTATGAACCCTAGAGTACACCTGGCTAACATAAGCTCTGGAAGCTAATAAGTTGAATTATTTAATGTCAAAACTTCATACTACCAATACAAACAAGAAAATGTGACTAAAAACCTTTCTCAAAACCTTTGTTTTCCAGGGTTCCTGAAGATTGCATTCTGAAACACTACTGCTGAATAGAATTTAGCCATACTGTCTAGGAGTGGTCTAGATATTTGGCTCTGTTTCAGTAACTTGTGTGGATTACCAGTGCACACATATCCAAGCATACCACATTTCTGATAAGTTACTTCAGAGAGTGACTATACTATAGACTACTATAGAACTGTAGGGTCAGAACTGAAGGGACCTTGGTGTCATCTACTCACACATTGTGCCCTGATGGAGGATCAAGCACTTATTGCCATGCTCTTTTCCAGGGCAGTTGCAGCCCCTTTAGAGCTCCCTAAAATGGGCTGCTGCATAGTGTATACAAATCTCACCTTTCACAGTCTCTCCCAGATGGCACTGTGGGCAAATTGGCCAACCACATGCCTGGGATATTTCTACACATCTTCATTTATTCTTTGTTCCTGAAATCATCCACTGGTGGAAAATCCACAACCTCCTGAGGTAGCCCCATAGACTCATTTTTTTCACTATCTGTATTTTTTCTATTTTCCCAAAAGATACACAACTTACATCTTTCTTGGCTGCAAATTAGTCTAATTTCTTCTCTCAATGACCGCAGAGAACTGCGAGACCATCTTCTTTATAACAATTCTATTAGGAGGCTGTTATTTTCCCCTGCTTTATAGTTTATGCTCACCGTTTGCTCTTACCAAGTGAAAACAATGATCAGTGCCATATAATAAAGCTTCTTTTCATGGAGATCATTACACAGCATTGGAAAGCAAGGATATGATCTGACTGAGGGAAAAAGTCTTCTGCAACTAGTTTGCCACAGATTATTTCTGTAACTGTCACTTTGGGAGTTTCTATAAATAAAATCACTATCACTCTTCTGAGAAGTGAGCATTTACTACCATGTTTTAAACAATGAAAAAATACAGATCTGTTTTTCATCTAAATTCTTTATATAGTTGAAATCACTCAGAGAAGAGAGTCCAAAGAAATGTGGTTTAGTTTGACGAAAAGAAGCCTCCCAGCGGGATATTTAACAGAATACCTAGAAAACAGTGTTGAAAGACTTATAATATTTGGAACCCTTTTTTTCAGCTCTTGTTCTATGACCTCTGATTTCCAGAGGACCTTACTTGGCTTTAACTCATTATCCTCTGTGGTGATAACACTTTGGACCCAGGGGAAAAATGGACTAATTGACCCACAGTTTGAGCAAGGGTTTTGCCTGACCTTGTACACATTAGTGATGGATGTTTGACTTTCAAGTGGTTTTGATATTCCAACACTGCTCAAGATTTGGCTTTCCTAGTCTGCATTTTCCTACTGCATTGTAAAATGCCAAGTGGAAGGATGGGTCTGTGCAGGTACCAATCTTCCCCCCCTCCCCAGTCTTCCCAGGCTGCCCAGTAATGCCTGGAGGAGGGCATGGAGTGATGTGGTGATTCAGCCAGTGAAAGAAGGTGGTAGTTCAGTGACTGCCTCAAAGGGCTTTTCCTTTCTCTTTTCATCTGCTCTCTTGGTCCTCTAAGCTCAGAGCACTTTTCCTTGCAGAACTCCTCAGGGAGATAAGGACAAAAATTCCACTATGTTTGGCGGGGGGGGGGGGCATGCAAACAAGTGTCTGGTGCCAGACATGTGCCACTGTCTATGATCAACAGCAGCTTCAAATACATCACTAATTAATTTTCAATAAAAGAACATTAATGCTTGTTTTAAGCTTGGAAGGGGAAAAGTAAACCACAAGTCATTTGAAAGGATATGGCAGTAGCTCACATAAATGTAATAAATGGATAAAATAAGTAGAATAAATAATACTTTTAGCAATGTATACTCACAAAGTAAAAGAAGAGTAAAAGAACAAAGGCTCTGCAAATTATCTTGCTTAATATGAAAGTTTGAGCATCACTATCAGCATTTAGGGACTAATTCTGAAACTGCTGAGTAGTCTTCCATTAACTGCTGTGGGAGTTGAGAGCACCTGGCATCTTGAGAAATTGTGCTCTTTGGCGGTTTTAATTTAGTCTGACAATAACGCTGAATAAAAATATTCTTGGGGATAGCCCACAATTATATAGCATGAGCTCACTTCTTCATTATTAAATGTGAGCTTAAACCATTCATAACTGCCAGCCAATATTACAACAGGCAATTCCAGTTTTTCATTGCATGGGAAAAGCACTAGCAAGCTTTAATGAGTTTCAAAAATAGCTGCCACATCAGAAAATTGTAATGGTGCTTGTTTTTCTAATGTGAATACCTGTTCAGCAGACATCGCTTAAACAATGGCATCCAAATAGACCAGGGCATGTAAAATAGCTACTTCTATTTGTCAGCTGCACACCCATTGTTTTCAGTCAGAGCCTGCAGAGCAGCTTCAGCTGTACATTCCTGGGAAGTGAATAATATCAGTTGAGATTACACTACAGTACCACATCTATTACAAGCACATTATAAAGAATGAATATAACCTAATTAGGAAATGCTGAAGTCGGCTGGGTGTGGATGTGGGCTGGGAAAGAGTCATTTTACATGACCTTCACTTACTGAAAATGAGAGTTCACAGAGGATAAAGCAAAGGTAACTGTGTAGATTTCAGTCTCAAATGCTGATATCACTTGTGCATCCCGTATTCCTCATACCCTTCCCACTAAGCTAAACAATTGCTCCCCAGATTCACTTCCTTGAAAATCTTTTGTAAACTCTTCACAAATCCAGCAGGACAACCCAAACTGGGTTATTCCTTATTTTCATGCAGATTAGAAATAGAGTTTTGCTCTGGTTTATAGTGCTGGAAGGAAGAGGTTGCAGAGGGAGGCAGGGAGTTTCATCTTAACTAGATAAGTAAAGAGGCAAGCTCTTCCAACAGCTTTATGGAACCATCCTCATCTTGTAAATCTTTTGAGACCCTTCCTAGTCTGCAGCACAGGGTTGTTCCATTGCTTTCTGCTTGCTGCCTTACCACAGCATCGCTGATCAGCAGTGTGGGATTTCACAGCTATAAAAATCTGTATCAGCTGCCTCCATGTCTGTATGTTGTTAGCCAGGCACACTGCTGGCTAACAACAAGTCACTGAGAAAATGCCTTCAAACATGTCTCATGTCTTGCATTTACCTCTTGGTTCCAAAATGAAGGTTGCATTAATGCCAACAGCTGGAACAGATCAGTGCTCCAAGTTGGATTCCTGCCTTACCACTGATTGGAACAGAGGTTGCAGAGAGAAAACTGTAGCATGCCAAGCTGAAAGCAGTTTACTGTGTTTGTGGGACAAAGTCTCATCTGTACAGGTACTCACAAAGGCCAGAGCAGTTTTCCCACAGCACAACACAGAATGCTGCAATTGAGCACGCAGTTAAAACCAGTAAATACAACCTCAGCCATCATGGTCTGCCCATAACTGAATACAGTACCAGAGTAGTTACACTTGAGCAGAGCTCTGTTGTTCATGTGCTTAGAACTGACTGAAAATCAACAGTTACCCATTTTCATTGCCATGAATATGTTTTTGAATATATATCCTGTTCCTACCAGAAACAAGAGAATGATTCATGTTTTCTTGTGTTGGCTTTTGCACGTTGTTTAAGGACGATGAAATTGATTCTCAGTTGATTTTACCACAAATTGAGAATAACTATTAATATCAATGACATGATGCAGGCATCTCTTAAGGAAATGCACTTCATAAGGTTGCCTTTACTATGTATTTACTACAGTGTGCACTTCTGCATCTCCTGATGTTACCATAGGTGTGCAGCTCCTGTCCCCTGCCTTGTAGATTGGAACCAAGTCTGCCTCTACTTATTTCTTCTCACAAATGATTAGCAATATCAAAATCTGCATTTAAAAGGCAAAATAAAATTACCTATTCCACAGTCCAACAAATAGTCTTTAATTCACAACTTACAGAAGTTACAAACCAAGCCTGAAACTGCCAAGACCCCAAGATTGTAAAGATCTGACTCTTTTTCTGTTTCCCAGTGTCCCCAAAGTGGTTAAGGGAAGTGAGTTGCTACCTTACTTTTGAAGCACTTGTTTTGAACTTGTTATGTGTGGGCCCCTGGTGCCCAATTCTGAGTCTCTTATGATGATAATTAAGAAAAGAATGCTTATTGTCAGTAGGTATGGATATGCACAGGAAAATTTTTAGGAGTCTGTAATTTGAGAATGATGGAAGTAGCTAATCCAGAACACAATTAACACCTTTTTAAACACACAGTAAAGATTCAGTATTTGTTTTAGAATGAAAAGTATTAGCAAAAATAAAATAAATAAAAAATGTTTAAAATGGTCCGCATGGCAAAATCTGAAATATCTTTTTTAAAGACATCTCTCTTTCATAAGATACCTAGTGCATTTTCAGAAAAATGTCTGGAAACGTAATAACAAATATAACTGGTATGTGTGTTTTAATTTACATAATCTTCCCATCAATTATGGTAATGTTTTTAGCAATGCTTCTGTCTTATAATTAGATGACCTGATGTCTGGCTAAACAAACAACATACCATTTGTGATTAAAACACTGATCAAGTTGAATCAGATAAAAAATATGACAGTGCTGAAAAAATTCATTTGCTAGTGATAAATAGTGTTGGATTTTGATCCACAGACAAAAATACTTTCATCTGAAGAATATAACCATCTTTAACTTCTTCTCTCCCTTCCTTGACATCCCAATATACAGAAATAAATTGTCATCTTGGAATATCATTTGGGACTAATCTTTTAAATGTGTAAACAGCCTACAAATTAGCCATTAACTAGATGCCAATGGTGCATTGTTAGTGTAATAAGAAGACAATTCAGGTAGGGCCAGAATTAGGTGCTTATGTTTCAATGGAGTTTTGTCACTTAGCTAATATTTTAAATTCCATTCTGTTTTAGCTAAATTATTGAGTTTGAGTAACCTCTTAAGAAAACTGATATGACTGCAATACATATTTTAGTGAAGAAGATGTATACCAAACCTTAATCAACAGTCTTTTTGCTGAATGATGTAGTTTGTTTTTCTTAAGTAGCCATAACACTTAGAGGTTTTTATCTGGGACATGTTATGTTAAATGTTGATCTCTATTTTTTTTTTTTTTTTCTTTTCTGTATGTCATTTACTATAGGTGTATTAAACTTACACTTATGTCTGTCAGAACTTCTGGAGTGGAACAAATAGAGTCAGTTAGTAACATCTGCCAGTTTACTAGAAACATGCAGAATGTTTTTGTTTACAAAATTTTCATTACTTGCAGTGGCAAGTGCTCTGAAACCTCCGAAAACAGCTCCTTCTACTCGGTCTAAATTTTCAGATTGCTACACAGAGGTATGTGTTAGCCCAAACCAGTTCATAGATTTGAATTGGTACCGTCTGATGAATTTTTTTAAAGTGCACAAGTTTGTTATAAGCCCTCCTGCAAATGCAGCCAATATGGAATATAATGAACCTTTCCAGATCTGAGCTAGCATCGCATAGAGAACAGAAAGCAACACTGCTCTGCAACCATTTGTTTATTCAATCCGTCTGAATACTTATAAAATCTGCTGCATGAATCATTATATTTGGCTTCTGTGTGTCTGTTCAAGGATATAAATAGGAAAAAAATGAAAAAAATGAAATTGCTTTCAGTATCTAATTTTCCTCCAGTTTGATCTGATTTTTAAGAACTGGGAGTGTCTTTATTTCTCATCAGCTTTGAGTTCCTTTCAAATATTTCAGGTAGATTCATTAATCTTCAGTTTAATGGTTGAGCTAGATCAACTTAAAGCTAGGGTATTAGTGCTCAGCTTTGGATTTCCAGCCATGCATGGCTGTCTTGTATTTCTCTCCTTGAAGAGATGACTTTTCTACTCTGTCTATTCCATTTTTATCTGGACTCCTAACTGATGTGCAAATCTCAGTTGCATATTTTATGCAGTACCAGCGCAGCTTTTGGAAAACAAGACCTTGGCACCATGGAAAAATGTCATGTGATGACTCTCTCATGACACGTCCAACTTAAAAAATGTGTCATTGAAGAAAAATGCCGGAGCAGATTGCAATAAATTCCTTAGTGAATTCCATCAAGAAAGGAAGTGGTCTTACTCAGCATTTGCTCACAGCCAACCTGTTCCTGAAGTCCTGAACAAAGATTTACTCAGGCTTCCATTTGGCTGGATGTGCACATGGAGATGCAGAGATGATCCTTCCTGAAGGGCTGCGGAGCTCTCAGCACTTCAGTGGCTGGGAGAAGGGAGGAAGGTATCAGCTGGGAGGAGACATGATGGGATCCTATTTCTGCATTTCAATGTTTTCTTATTTACCTTTGTTTGGTCTTGCTTGCTATTGTCTTGTGTTTATTTTAAAAATGAGTCAGAATTTATGGAGCCTTTCAGGAGGATGTCCTGCAACCTGTGATTCATGACATCCTGCAAAAATTGCATGCAGATTAATAACACCCTCTCTGGATGGAACTGCATTTCTAAGCTGTGAAACAGAGCAAGTGCTGACGATTCCTTCTCATGTAATTCTGTCAAAGACCTATGTGTAAAACTCTTGGATATTTAAACGCAAACTTTGAAATTAAAGTTTTTTGTCTGTAAAGTCAGTCACCATGTTGAGCACTCCCTTCTGTGAAACAGTCCTGGGGATTTTGCCTGGGAGGGGCAATCCAACATCCCACTTGAGCTCAAAGGAAAATTGATTATTTCAGGCAGCCCTCTATCTGGCAATATATCTAAAAAGATTTACAAGTTTGGAGCGCACTGACTAGTGAGCTATTTATAACTAATTTTAAATTACAGTTTTTTACCCCCATGTTAAATAAATAAATAAAACCCCATGATATCAACAAACTAACAATATTAACAGTTAGGGAAATAAATTTTGAAATATGCAGTTTCTTCGAAGTGAACTAGAAATAAAAATGTAGAAAGAAAAATGCCATTAAAACCAAGCTGCTAAAATGATGCAGCATGCAAGCAGGTGGCTTTATAGTTCATTATTAGCTCATGTGTAATGTGCTGGTAGTTCACTGCTGAGATTTGGCAAAATCTGGGCCCTAAACAGAAAGTCCTGACTGGGCATCAAATTCTCTTACCAAAACATAGTGCCAATGACATTACTATACATGCCTTGCTGTTGTGGTAACTCCTTTTCTGTGAGGTATAAGAGCTTTACTCTCAGCAGGAATTACCTGAAAGGAAATTATTGACCAGAGAGATAAATACTGATCTGAACTGCATCACCTTACAGCTAAAGAGTACTTTCTGTGGGTGCAGACATGAAAATCAACACTAGAGAAGAATCAAGAAACACTGAACTTCTACTTCCAGCCCTTCTCATGTTGTAGTATTTCCATGTGCTGTAAATAGCTGTGGCTTTGGCAGTATGGAACAGGATGTTGTAAACTGAAGCACTTCCTAAAAAACACAATGCCTGCACAGGTGCAATGAGCCAGCAGGATGACATAAAGAGTTATTCTGTGACGCTCATCCTCACAAATATATGTGTCTCCTGATCCCTGTGGCCATAAGAAACCCTTTGGCCACCTTTTCTCTTAGCATTGAAAATTCCAACATGTGAAGAATGTTTTCAAACAGGATAACAACGCTACATCCTGCACGGATTTGAAAGGAATTGGTTGCAAAAAGCCGGCAACAACCCATAATATCCTTCCTGCTCAGTTGGCCCTCCTATCGCTGCTGATAGGGGAAGTCCCAAATAAATAGAAGCTTTGAATTTCCCCTGTTGTGCTGCATTCCTATTTGGTATCTAAACCCCTATTATTTGCTATCCAATGGGGAGACAAATGGCTCATCGATTAGCTCATGGTGTGTTTGAATTGAGGAATGCGAGTACGTGAGATTGCAGCACCATTAGGTCACCCTGCTGCTACAAACCAACCTCACCCCACTGTTTTTCAAGGATCTCTCCCATTCCATGTGGAACACAAGTGTCCATGGTAAATGGATCTGACACATGTAGGTTGTGTCCAGGCTGAGGGCAGATGCCTGCTGTGGTATCCAGGGAGGATCCTGATCTCCCCACAGCGCTGTCATCTTGCCCTGAGCACATGGCAGCTCTTGCTCTGTTTCCACGTTGCTTCCTGCAGAAACCAGGGCAGGGAGGAGACACCATGTGTCTGAGTTTATCACCAGTACACAGCTGGGAAGTGGCTGGGCTTTCCTGACCCAGGGGATTGGAAGTGCTTCTGGATCCACCAGTTCAGACAGCCCTCAGGCTGGTTCTACGACAACTGTTTGGTTTGACAGTCACCTCTCTGGGTTCAGAACATGAGCCACACCTCACCTTGCTTGCATCTCTCTCAAGACATCCAAGCTCTTTCCAGCATCCATATGGTGCTTCTTGACCTTCCAGCAGAAAAAATCCTCTAGTACCAGCCTTTCTGTCTCTGTGCAGCGGGTGCCTGTAACTGGGGGTGGACTGGGGACAGTGGGTGGGTAGGAACAGGCACTGCCTGATTGCTGCACAAGGACTCTTGCACTGATGGTGTGCAACCCTGAGGGCTTTGGAGCAGAACAGGAGCCCCCTCACGGGCTGCCATCCCTCTGGCCATGTGGTAAGGGTCTGCCAGGAGCAAAGTGAGGGATCTGCTGCAGAGATTGGGGGTTTGACATTGACCCCACCAGGGCTCTGTTGTGGGCACCTCGAAGGGGAAGGGGGGCTGAAATAAATCCTCTGGCTGAGGACATTTATGTGTTTTCTCTTCAATGTCTCTCCAGTTACACAATAATTGTGTAACTTTTATCAGGTCATCTATGTCTTATGTTTTCTGTTTGTTTTTCCAAGTTTCAAAGAGAGAAAAGAGAATTTCCTACGATTTTCTGGGATAAGACTCCAACAGTAACTGTGTCATTCACTGATATGCTTTTTGTCAGCAACCAAATGTGACACTTAGTATTCATTTCCATAACACAGGTCTCATAAAGAAAATGGCATAATCAAAAAATGCAGCATTTTGTATTGTTTAATTGATGGAAAGGAAAGGCTGATATAATTTACCATTTCATCATTCTTCAAACTCAGATATTCAAAAGTGGTAGGGAGGCATTTAACATTCAGCAAATTCTTACTAGGTGGAGAATGTTTTCTCCAAAGGCATGGTGGCTAAACTACTCAACTACTCATGGCAGCATATAGTGCATATTACTGTATGGAAATACCATGATTCCTGACCTGCTCTGACTTTGTGCCTTGGTTTCTTTTTTTAGCAGTCCAAACACATTAACGCACTAGTGAGCAGAACCCAATATCAAGAGATTTCTTGAATGTTTTCCTGCACTTTTTTTTTCCTTCCATTTTTGCCTGAAGCCTACACTGAAAGGGAAAGTGAACATCCTTGGACTGGAAACCAGCCAAAAGCTCAGGGACTTCTCACCTACAAGAGTTTGCTGTGGAGCACAACAGAAAGCATATGCAAAAGCTGAGAGCTATTGTTGCTCAGTTTGTAATCTGGAAAAGTGGAGTCAGATCTGCTGTGCTCTTTAAAGGATTCTGCCTACAAAATTCAGTTTACTCTGCTAGTTCCACCATTACTACAAAAAGATTGAAAATTATGTCTACTTTTAAACACCATGCATTTTTACTATGATTTGTACTTTTTCATCACATATCTTATAAGAGTTTGTTTTTCATTATGAACAACTACTGAGAGAATTTCTCAGTATGTTTTATGCCATTCCTTCTAATGTTTCCTTTAATTCCAAACAAGAGAAATTACAGTAGTATTGAAATAATGCCTTTAAGACCTTTCTGACCTGATCAACAGAAGAAGGTGACTGTAATCATGTAAAAATATGCAATGAATCTGAAATGAGTTTGATCCAACTCTGTCTATTAATGTACAATACAGACTTTTGATTACATGATTTGTGAACATGATTCCTTACACAACCTTAAAACACTCACTTGTGACAAGTAGCCAGGAGGAGGACATGCTTCTGCTGGAGGATTTTTGAAAATTTTATTAATTTCCAACAGCAATGGCATGCATTAACAGTTGTGAATGATCCAGCAAAACTGCTGTTTGTAGTGCAGTCCCTTTTTTGTTGTTTGCTTTCTGTTTCCCAACATGTGCCCTCTTTCTTTCTACCTGGAAATCTTGCCTGGACAAATTTTTATCATTTTCTCTATTTGTCTGGGATTTTCAGCCTTCCTAGAGATTCGTGGTGAAAGGTCAGATGATGTTTTGCATATGTCCTGAACTGACATGGGAGCTGGCTTCTGTACAGAGCTTTTGGACCTGGCTTCTGTATGGAGGTCAAAGATTTCTGTACTGTGTGTGGACACACAGACCTCACTCTGGACCTATATCTCACTCACACAATGCCTGCTCATCTGTCATTAGACAGCCACCCTGGACCTCTGCAATGAGTTTGAACCTTACAGGAAGAATTAACTTTAATTACTGGGCTTTGTGGGGAGGCAGTAGATCTAAGAAACCCCAAAGCAAGTAGATCTAAGAAACCATATGTTGGTGCCACAAAGAGACAAAACATCTGTGTCAGACTTCACCTGGTCCTATCCTCAATTACACATTTAATGAACTTTGATACTGTACTTCCAGTTAATTAGACTTGGCTTTCATGTGTACTTTATCAAAGACAAGTTCTCACTGGAGATAATCTCATATCTCACTTGACCCAGCTTTAAGGTTTTTTTCAGGACTACTAGAGATTTAGACACTGCTGCCTTTTGTGGCTTATTGTGAATCCACATTAGACTTTTAGTTATATTTGAGGTCTCCCAGAAATCCCGATGATCTCTTGTGACAAGATTGTTCATTCTGTGGCCTGCTGAGCACATGAATATATGACCCTCTGAACTGTAGCTGAAACACTGAGGTATAGTTCCTTTTTCAATTGACTTATTTAAACTGGAATTTAGAATAATCAGCCATTCTATTTTTTTTTTTAGATTTATGTAATTATATAAGCACCACTAAGACAAACAAAGCCTTAGATGATTGTGAAACAGCAACAAGAATCCAAGAAAAACTCCAAGTTACCAGAAGAATGTTCACTCATGGATGGAAAGATAAATATTTCTAAGACTCACATCATAATTTTAGCAGTATCTGAAAGAATGTTTGTTTTTTTCAGTTTATCTTTTACCTTTGGTAATTAGAAGTTATGGCTCTTGCCTGGAGGAACTCCGGTTTCTATTTGGCTTTAATTTCAGTGCATGAATGGAATGCAGCCTTCTATGCAAAATACTCATACTGCCCCTTGGCTTTCTCATGGCTGAGGATGTGCTTGTCTGGTGCCTGGTGAGCTAGGGCTGGAAAAAAACCCAAAAAACTCTCTGCATTTTAGATTGTGCAATATTCTTTGCTTATGGAGATACGGGATAGATTTGTACATAGATAGGGCTGTGGGTATAATTTCCATATATATGTGAGCAAGGTAAATAGATACCTTTTAATCATGGTTGCATGTATGCTTATTACATGGTTTTGCTTCATTAACTCCTTCATTCTGAATTTTCCATCAAAAAAGGGTTCCCTACCCATTCTTTTCCAGAAACACTGTTATAGAAGAACAAAGATGAACATTAAAAAAGGAGAATCATCTTTTGCTAAGATCACACATCCTAAGGAATTAAGTCAGTCTGTTTGACTAAAATGTTTTATTTAAAGTAATAACTGCATTTATAGCACACCAGCTCCCTTCCCAATTAAGCTGCTTTGAGATATGTAAAAGCAGTCATAAAACCAGATGATACCAATTAAAATTTTATCAGGAGCTGGTTTACTCTGCAATGTATTTCATGTAATTGAAGAACTCAGACATCCAAAAATAATAAGTAGTTTCTCCCCAAATCATAAGGATCTAAGTAATAAAAATGTTAAGGCTGTTTTTATTCCTTGATGTTAGATACACTCTACATGACCTTCTACCTAGTCTGTGTCATACCTTGCTCTAAAAACAGCACATGATATTGTATTTCATTCTTCTCAGAAGTTCCCTATATCCCTGGACATTCAGCAGGTCTCTCTGACATATCATCAGTTCCTGTGCAGTTCTATTCACATCAAAAATAGTTGTAAGGATCCTTCCATATGTGCCTTCAGTTAATCAGCACGAGTTTTCTCAGCGGTGTGGAGCCTGTTTGCACACACATATTAGCAATAGTACTATGAAGCTTTTATGCTAAATGTTGTTTAAGCAGAAGTTGGTATCATATTTTTTCATTTAGCCTTACCAATCCAAATATTTTGCAAAATCTGAATCAAATCTTGAGGTGAGGCTACAAATCATGGTATTAAAAAAGAAACAAATGTACTTTTTTTATATGTGTCTTTTTTTATAACTTATCTTTATAACTTATTTAATAGTACCATGTGGTCATTCTTTTTGCAGCACAGACTTACAGGAACCATTTTTTTATGAAATGTATTAAATTTCATAGATGTAGAGTGAAAGGCTGTGTTGGCAGCTATATTGCCTTTGTAGCATCATTTCAAATGTTCATGCTTTCCTACCCTGCCAGCTATATATAAAGACATCCAAAGTGATGCAGGGGGAAAGATAGAGCAGTGTGGCTAAAAAGTACTTGAGAAACTGTCACAAAATCAGTGTCTAGTTTGCATAAAACAAACCAACTTTGTAATTTTAAGTGTAGATTCTACATTTTGGTATGTACCTAAAAATGTAGGCAGGAAATATAAATGAAGAAGGAATAGTGGACTGAAAAAAAAAGATTGAAAACCAAACCAACATATGTTAGATTTCCAGAATATATCTCATTCCTAGAATGGCATGCTTAGCATGGAAATAGGTAAAGTCAGCTAGGATTTCTAAAACTGTGTTCAAGTGTTTATAGTGCCTTTATGTTAAAACTGTAATGGGAATATTTTTTTTAATTTCTAAGGTTTGGTGCCAAAGTCACTTACATTTTTTATTGTTAGACCAAACTATGGCTGGTAAAGGATTCTTTTAATTTTGTCTAATAAAATCAAAATGAAAATTATATTAAAATACATAAAATTAAATATAGTGACATGAACTGTTAGACATTAAAGGCTGAGTCATATCCTGCTGGAGAGTTTAGTACTGAAGATAATACTTTGCATTTTTTGATTCAAAGCACACTTGATTATCAACTAATTATCTACTGATAGTCAATTATTTACTAATTTATCCTCTCTGACATAGACGTGACTTCCAATTTATGCATGGAGTAATTTAGGTGGATCAGATTTACCTGGTACTACATTCTGATTCAATGATACAGTGAAGATCAGACTTCAAAGTTTTGAGCATGTTGTCTTCCACTGGCAGTTAATAATTTGATACATTCATAA
This sequence comes from Sitta carolinensis, assembly GCA_032173965.1. NCBI lineage: Eukaryota > Metazoa > Chordata > Aves > Passeriformes > Sittidae > Sitta > Sitta carolinensis. The sequence continues at coordinate 12,046,665 of JAVUNC010000025.1, read as the reverse complement.
AACTGAGTAAATGTGAACAAAGATTTTTAGCAGTTAACCTGCATTATAATGGAGAATTTTTAATTAAACCACTATTGATTGAATTTAATCTATCTGACCTGGAAGTCTGCAGCCTGGGTTTTCTTGAGAGTTTACATGGTTGTTTCTGTTAAGAAAAGTGAAGATAAATTGCTCTCAAGCCTGAAGTGCAGCATTTTACAATCATTGTGCACTTCCAGACAAGGGGAAGTGGTTCCATGAGTAATGTGGGTCTCTGGACATGAGCCCTCCTACTCTAATCTCAGGCTGCAGTGCCATCATGCATCTCACATGGTAATGCAGACAGAATACATTGCACTGCTCCAGAAGTAAACTCTGGAAACCAAAGAATACCAAAGTGAGACACACGTCATCTCTACAGCACCACGTTGCCTCCTTGATCAGTGGACACCACCCACCAGAAATGCAGTAACTCTGCAGATGATGTGGGGACACTTCGGGAGCCAAAGCCAAGGCAGAGCACTGAAAGACAAATGTTTTACTCTTCTCTTTGTTCAGGCAAATCCCCGGCTCAGGTCAGTTACACTGAGCAGGAGACTCTTCACATGAGCCATCCCAAAGTCTGTAAATATTATTTTTCTCCTTTATTCTGCTTTCAATATGATTTGCATGTGTTTAGCCATCACTAAATGTTGAAGTAATTTCTGCAGGATACTTCCAGCTTACTCATAGTTTCTGTGGTGATAGGAGAGCTTGTATACCACTGCAGGCACAATCTACAGAATTAAGTGTCAACAAAAGTCTTGTTTCATGTATTGTTTACTTCCCCTCTTGCTGCAGGCACAGCTCTGGTGAACTGGTGCTCAGTTTGTTCACCATTCCATACAGCTACATACAGCCCATGGCTGCAGCTGGACTGAGTACAGGGAAATACTGCATTCTAAACCGTTAGAATACAACCCCAGGGGAAGCAATTATTTCTGCTGTTTACTTCCCAGATTTTGGACACCTCAGAGATTATGTGTGACCAAAGCATTGCTTTTGAGGATCACCAAACTCAGTCAGAGGCTGCCTCCAATTCACAGCCTGTGGCCGTGGTAAGGACAGGCAGGGGAGGAAGAGGGAGCAGGTTTGGATGGAAAGAGTGGAGCTGCTCTTCTCTCAGCTCTGGCTGTAGTGTTTTTCATTGCATTTGGCCCTTGCAAAGCAGGAGCCTCTGACCTAATCATTCAGCAGCTTTATTTGACCACACTCCATCTCTCTCTTTAGGAAACATGATTACTGGGTCCTAAATGCTTCCTAGAGTCTTTCATCTTTCCTCTATCTAATTAATGCTAATTTCCTTGATGGTACTCCTAAAGTACAGTTGGAGCCTGGATGTAGATTACAGAGCACTTTACAATATCAGCAGTAAATCAGACAGAGATTGTGAAGCACATATAATATGCATTTCCTGAGAGCTGTGAAGGGTGGGACTTTATCTTGCAGTGCATTAGTGCCCCTAAGATTGTGCAACATTGTCAGGCACTCAGTTATCATGACACTTGGTTGCCTGGAAATCCTCTTCCATTACACTGTATGCCTATTTCATTTTTGTAGACAAATCAGTTTGGCACATGTTAACCTGAAACTATAAATTTTGCCTTTTAGACAGTTTTCAAGAGTGATTCTCCCAAAGAGCAAAATATGTTGAGAGGAGTACAGAGGGCCTTAAACCATCTTCAGGGGGATAACCCTCATATTTTGAATCCAGAAGCATACCTGAAACATAAGAGAAGAATACACATTAAAAGATACACTCAGCTTGCACTGTAAGAGGAACAATATGATTAAATTAGTTTAAAGAAAATTCTCCTCCATTTTAGAGATATTTGCATCTAGTAAGAAAGGTATATAGGTTATTTGGTTATTTTTAGTGTAATGTTACACCATTTGACTATATAACTTAAGCCAAGTCATGCAGCCAGCCTCATTCCCTGTATAGGTGAGAAGTCTTTCATATGACAATGTGTGACTGCTTGGACAAGCATGTTTCAAGGTGTATCTGTGTATGTACATGAAGAAGTGCAGATGGAACTTGTAGAACAAACTCTAAATACATCCAAAATGTTCTAAAAGCCAAACCCATCCAGCTCTGTAAATCTGATATCAACTGTGCTCCATTGTCGGGCCACTTTGGTGGTGGAAAGCAGAAATGAAGTATGAATCTTTTGGCTTGGTCCTATTTTGTCATCACTGCTTCCTGATTAGGCAGGATGCCGATCAAGGCAGGGGATTCCTGCAGATTAGTCTCTGCTGTTCTGAGCAGTAACCCTTTGATGGCAGCACAACGCCCCAGTACAGTTTACAACTTGACTCAGATTGCTGTTAAAACTCTCAGTTATAGATTTGGCTCAATTTCTCTGTATCTTCTTTTACTTAAAGGTCAGAAAAGCTGTCAGTAGATCTCCCTAGCTTAAACATAGCATCTTCTAAAATCCATTCAAGGAAGAAAAACCTCAACTGAATTGATATTTTCTTCCAAACTTGTTTTTACCTGAGTCTTTATATAGATTATAAAATGAGACCAGGATCAGAGCATATGTATATAAATTTAAGGGAGATGCTACATTGAGCTTAGTCCAGACATATTTTTCTGAGCCGTCCTGTATGAAAATACATTATTTTTTTCAATAATGGCTTGGCTTCAGTGACCCAAACCCAAATTATTTTCAGTGTAAATTATAATACCCACATTTTACAAAATCTATGTGTTATTTCATTTAAAATCCTACTCCCTTTTAATAAAATACAGTAGCTGGCTCTTCTACTGAAAAAAATCATTAAATATTTCCATACTGGCTTCCAGCTTGTCTGGTGTTTTTGCCTGGCAGAATACAGTGCATCTTTGTGTGTTATTAATGGGCTGAGCTTCTGGACAAGACCATGCTTTTTGCCACTGCAGAATTTCCTTACAAACAATGTGCTGTAAACCAGATGGGAACAGAAGATTTCATGCATCCAGAGGACTGTATTTGACATAGTAGGTTAAGTCACTTTCATTAGACAAAAGGTGAAATACCTATTTCCTCCCTTCAGAGCATAAATTAAATATAAAAAAAAAAAAAAAAAAATCCCAGGCATTTCAGCAGTTGCAAAACTGTGAGGAATGTGGAAGACTGTTAATCTTCAGGTCTGGTCTTAGGCCTGAATGAGTCCTCCCCTCCTTTTGGCTCTAAGATGAAGGATAATGGTGTGAACACTGCACATGCAGAACTACACAGAAGGGCTGCCAGATGTGGGTGGTGCTGACAAATCACTGTCAAATGTTAGAGGAACATTTCCAGGAGTGCTGCAGGCTCTGGGATGGGAAATGTGCCATTCCCAACAGCAGTAGAAGCCATGTGCAACACTGCTACATCCCTCAAGCACTCCTGAGATATCCCAAGAGCTAAATACTGAGATCCAGCATTTCAATACTAGGTTCTCCTGGTGCCCTGGCACCCAGGAATGCTGTAGCAGAGCAGTGCAGATGAGTGTCTGAAGCCAAGACCTCTCTGTACTTCATGGCATGCTCAGCACAGGTGGTGGAACTGGAGAGCAGCTGTGCCTGGCCCTGTGCCCAGTGGGCAGGAGCCAGTGGAGATGGCTCTTCTCATTTGGAGGAGTTAAACAAGAGGCTTCCTTGGCTGTGCATCTGTCCCCTTAATCCTCACTCCTACAGCTGAATATGTCTTCTGAAATGAAACTGTCAGCCCTTTAAGATCTTTACACTACAAAGACAATTTTCGGGGAATCTTCCAGAGGTTGTCACCCCTGAGCAGAAATAAACGTGTGCCTTGGTCTCAGCTGCAATATGTCATAAACCTGGGTAATGTGTTAAAGCTGGGAAAAGGGAGTTGTGCTGTTGAGCCAGCATGTGAGTTGTTGGGGACTTAATGACACACTTTCCCTTCTGCTGACTCCCTAGCAGGGTACAGAGGTGTGTGTGGGGGACGGGTCTGTCAGACAGGAATAGAGGAATTTTCTGAAATTAACTGATCTAAATTTGCCAAATGACACCATATCCCCTAAGAGACAACAGGAAGGTCTCATGGAGCTGAATATTTTATTGGCAGCATTTCTGGCTTCCTTCATTCTAGAATGATTTGAATCGAGATAAAAACAGATGCAGGTGAAGTGGCCCCCTGAATCTCTTATTCCTGAAATTTAATACAATAAAAGACAAGGCAAGAGTCACTCATTTAAACTGCCTCAATCACACTCACCAAATGTATGTATTTAAGCATCAGCAATCTAAATTATTTCAAGTGTCTTCTTCCCCGTTTTTCCATTTGCCCTCATCCAAAACCTACCCTCCTGCCTCAAGACTTGTAGATTTTGAATAAAGAAAAGTGTTCTTATCTGTTGTTTATCAAAGTGAAGATCTCCAGCTCAGTGTAGGGTGAAAACTTAAGAGTGTGTCCCTATCCTTTACTAGGCCACAAAGTGAACATTATATAAAGGTAAGAGTTTCAGTGCTAATTTACTTAAAGGGAAAGGGATAGAGGTCTGACCAAGGTAGATTTGCATTTCCTGACTGCTTGCATACATGAATCTCTCAAAATGATTTTGTGCACAGTGGCTGCCCCATGCTTAGAAGTCTCATATCCTGGAACAAGATGTAAAGAGATTAAAAGGAAGCAGCAGTGGTTGAGTAAAAAAAAAAAAAAAAACCAAAAACAAACAGGATATGAAAATGTGTATTTAAAAAAAAAAAAAAAAAAAAAAAAAAAGAGTGTGGTGGAGGTCCTAATGTAAGGTCTGCAGTGGAAGAAACAGCCTCTTTGATGACAAAGTTTGTTTGGCTTTTTTTCTAAAAAGTTCTTCACTCAACATTGCAAGAAAATACCACGATTTTTAATCTACTCTAACAAGACCAAACTCCAGATCGCTTTATCCTTCAGCCGTGTATACCACCAGCAGCCCCTTGCTGGAAGCGGCAGCCCGAGCTCGGGCCATGCTGCGTGTTCTTCAGCACCATCTGCTGGTACGTGCCCTCCCCACCGCCTGGGCACCCATTACCCACAGCCCTGGAGAGAGCCGGGAAGAAAAACAGCTCAAATCCTCCAAAGAGGCTGCCCATACACTGTAAACCCAAAGACTAGCCTGGCTGAATTGGTGCTTAAATAGATTTTGAGTCTAATAAGAACCAGTACAAATCATCCATTTAGAAGTAATTGAGCTTATGGCCATACATGTCCCCTAACAAAAACATAATGAAGGCCAGGGGCAGAGTAAAACAGGTCAGAGTAAAACAGAGCTCATGAGGTAATGGAAACACAAGATGAGGTTATCTGGGCAGGGAAAAAAGCTACAGGAAATGTAAGAAGATATTCACGTAGAAAAGAGCTTTTGGAAGCTGAGACAGGATGTATTTCCTGAGACCTGTGCCTTAAAAATTACATTCCTGAACAGGCTTGGACTCCAATTCTCTAATTATGCAATACTTTTTAAAAAATATAAAACTGATTAAGAGTGACTGTGTTTTTGAAAAACACTTTAGATAAAAAAGCTCAGACCCCTCTGACTAGAGCAGCTCTATGTACTCCTTCAGTGAGGCAGATCTGTGGCTGGGTTTATTGAATCTCTAATGTCCTCAGAAACTCTGACATGAAGACAAAAAGGAAAACAAAATTTGGAGCACAACTTGCAGACACCGTAAATTAGTGCAGCTCACTGACATTAAAAACACTTCCTGATTTGCTACAGTGGAAGAACATTCCACTCTGTTTGATGCCTTTTCTGCCAGTGGAATAAACCCAAATTCAAGTACAGCCACTGGGTGAGCCCTGAAATATATTCAATAAGCTGAATAATTTTTCTTGCCAATTTTCAGTTTTCATTTAATTGACAAGAGGTTGTGTGTCAAAGGTATTCCAGATAGGAATGAAGTTTTCCTGGCGTTTCAGAATATGAAAAAAGAACAGAGAAAAATTATATAGCATAATGTACTGACATATTTAGATAAATATTTGTTGCTCTTGTTTAAGTTTGTTTGTTTGTTTGTGTATCTATAGCACTATCTTCACAGAAGCAGTACAGAGAGAAAGGTATAGTCTCCTCACCATAGATCTTGATATCAAAGAAATCCATTCCAATAAAAATCATTGGTAAATTGATTCTATACACGACTTCCTGCTCACAGACATTACTTCTTAAAAATTTTCTAAATAACATTTTACTTAATTGCAGCATCAGCAAAATGTTGACAAAATGAATATTTTGCAACATAAGCTTGCAGTGTTTCTTTTTGATGGTAACACCTTTTGAAAGGTATTTCAAAGTTTTCAGATTGGTCTTGTGAGAACAAAATTTAAGTAAAATATCATTTAGCATCAGTGCTTGCTTAAGCTGTTGTGGCAAACACAAATGCCTCCAGTTGCTAAAGACAGGATAACTCAGTTATTTGCTGTAGCTGGCGAATCCAGCAGGCTGTACTTCCTCACGACATGTACAGGCTTGTGAGCTTTGTACATTTTTTCAGAAGATGTTGTTTCCAAAGGAAATGCAAGTACCTGAGACATCTTCCAAAGTTAATGTCTGTAGCTCTGATTGACAGAAATGGCCATATGTGTGGCCAACAGTTTAACACAAATGTCAGTGGATGAACAGACCATGGGTAAAGCAAGACTGGATGAGAAATGAGGAGATGAAGGATTGAAATTAAAAGAGCCAGTAACACTCTTTGAAAAGGCAACTCATAAAGAATGGGCAAAGACAGACTTAGGAAAAAGTTAAAATTATGGAAAAATTTCCCTCAGAAGTTATTCTGGAATTGATACAGATCAAGCTGTTTACTATTTATGTACTGCTTTGAAAAGACTAAAAGAAAATGCTGGAGTATGCTTTTGGGGTTCTAAAACATTCAACAGGCTCCTCCGCTGCAGTGCAGTTTTACCATGTTTCCACATTTAGTCATTTTAGCAACTACAAGCTCAGAAAGTTGCTACTGTACTTAACTGAAGATCAGAAGTTGGCAATATATGATTCCAGATGGCTTTAAGACAGATCCAGGTTGCCCAGATAGAGCTGAAAAGTTTGGTGAGCATATGGGCAAGTGAATTGCTTGTAGATTTTGTGATACATTGATAGCATCAGATTTCTGGCAAAAGGCAAACTACTCGTTCCTATTTATAAGAAATGAAAGCATTGATAAGTGTGTTTCTTGGATGACAGAGAGTGAAATGTGCACCAAAGAATTTCCTAGTAGAATCTATAACTGAGGTAGAACAAATCCTAGAACTTTGTGTGAAAACATAAAACAAAGAAACCCCACAGCTGGAGTGCTAAAGCTGGAGTTCGGCCAGGACTTGCAGATGTAATGATAATCATTCTTTTAAGGGCTGCAACTCAGTGTGTCAGTCAGTGTTACAATTTGGTCTTCAAGTGCAGTTCAAAGTGCTGTTTCAAAGTACCATGTCCTCCATCCTCCAGGGACAAGTCAAAACGTGACATTAAAGGAAGGTGCTAAGTCTGAGCACAATCAAAGACATCTAAAGATTCTGAGAGTCAGTACCTGAGCAGATGGCCCATGGTAGTAACACATTTTAACTCCTATTCCCTTCCCATTCAGTGTTTTATATGCATACATCATACATATCTTTTGCTGGTGCTAGCATATGTCCTATATGCAAGAAGCAGAGCCCAGAATAAGATTAAGGAAGAGTGAAACGTGCCTCCCACATGCACACATGAAAGATTGGATTTTTCCATGCCTATCAACAAACTCATCCAAGAATTACAATGAGAGGAATGTAGCTTCTTGTTAATAAAGCCAAAACCTCATGGCAAGGAGTATTTATAAATAATCCAGAGCTGACACTCCTACCTTTGGTTAGCATGGGGACATCTGTGCACCTGGAGCATGTGTAGGCAGAAGGGGAAGGACTCCTCGCCAGTCCTCATTCCATGCCACGGGCTCAGTGAGCCCAGAGTCTCCTCAGCTGCCCTGCAGTAACACCTGCACGGAGGTGTTGGCCCTCCTGCCCCAACCTGCACCCACAAGGAATTAGCTGGGGTTCACAAGCAGGTTGCAACCCTGGTCCCCAGTTTGCTCCATGCACCCCCTCAGAGGAATTCATGTACTGCCAGTGGTGACATACCCCAGCTCTAGTGAAAGTCACTTCCACTGCTAAAGTGGTCCCTGGATGGGGAACCCTGAAAGAAGATTCTACTGAGGGGTAGGGTCCTACAGCTCAGTAGGAAAATCACATTATTGTAGCAGGGAAGTAACTATTCTAGTAGCTGTATTCTGTATCACTTCCCCTCTGGTTTAAATACCAAATAGTGGGTGACTGTCCAGAGAAAACACAAAGAACCAAGCATCCAGTCTCTTGTTTGCAGACTTCCAGCCAAGTCCAAATTTCTGGGTAATTCAAGTACACTGTCTTGCTGCCAGGAACCTGAACACTGTTTAATGAGGCAGGGTAATTACAGCTATGTCCTAGTGACAGCTCCATGTTGTTGTAGACAGGCAGAATATAGGAGCTCCTGAAACAGTTTTCTAGTAAACAGCTTTAATCGAAGAGTGGTTGAGAAGATTGTACTGGGAGAAAAACACAAAGCAAAGTTGAAAATTTCTCTTTGGAATGATGGGTAAAGGGTTAAGGCTGGACTACTTGTAGAGTATTTAATAATCTTTATTTGATGGAACTTAATAAACTAGTATTCATTGACTTTTAACTGGAAATGTCATTGTTCAACATCGCAACATATCCTTCTGTTAGTCTGAAGAGCTGTGTCTTAGCTTTCAACAGGCTCCCATGTGCTCCCACTCCAAGGCAAAGAAGCCCACAGGAATACTGTCTAGGATTCTGCAGGGAGTCAACAAAAGTGTACATAATGCCCACTTCAATCAACACTGATATCAAGTGGGATTTTAGGAAGTTGAAGAATATTGAATAGCATTGCCTATTAACATTTTAATGAACTGATCATTTTACTCCAGAGGACTGCTCACAGTCACAAAGAAAATTGAGTTTCTTACAGTCACTGCAACTGTGCTGTAATAGATAATTTAGTCAGAATACACAATGATATCTCTCCTGTGTATGGCATATACAATAGAAATATAAAATAATTTACTTAATGACAGTTTGTCTTACCTGCAATCATTTCACCTTTTTAGGACAATATTTGTGGGAATAGAGTCATTCAAAAGGCGTCAGCAATTTGTGGAAATGATGAGTACAGATTATTATACTTAAATGCTACTTTTAACTCCTAGGATGGATATTTGAGCCTGTTTCAGTCTGATGATACCTGGGAGTTATTGGAGACTTATGTAAACTGAGCCTTTGGGCCTAGATGAAGCATTCACACCTATGCTTAAAACCACCAACTCATCAAAATTTTGTTTAAGCATTCAAGCACACCTTCCACTGCACAGCTAGGGCTCACTGGCACTAGTGTATCATAACAAGTGGTCAAAGTAATTTCAAAGAATTCTGAATGTAGAGAATGCTTTGATTTGCTTTTATTTCCTAGCTACCTGTAAAAAACTGACTTTTTGCCTTGATTTTGACTATGCTTCACTGGCTATGAATCAGAACTTTAAGTCTCAAAGGGACAACAATGTAACACTAAAATCAAGTTACATTACTATCCTAGAAAAAAAACCCAATAAAACTAGTATACAGCAGTTAATAACTTTACTGGAAAGTCCAAAAGCACGTATTCAGTAAAGTTCTATCTAAATCGTAAGAAGAAGAAAAAAATTAAATACTTGTTAATTGCATGGTTTTACTGAGTGTTTTCAAGAATAACATTTTTTTCCTTTTTTTTTTTTCTTTATTTCTAGACAACAGGGAAAATATGCATAACACTGGAAGCTACCCTGCTGGGATGGGTAAGTAAACAAATTTTGGCAGACTAAGTTGTTAATTATTCTGGTTGTTATGGCAAGGTAATTACAATTCTTGCTAACAGTGAAGAATGAAAGTCTTTCATAGGTATTCAGTAGAATTTAATAACAAAGTTTTAATGCAAGTTTTAATGGTGTTGGATAGATTCAACTTCAAAGAGTAGGCATACTGAGGTAATTTAATTAAAAACTTACAGAATATGTGGGTACAATATGCTCTTGACTGGTTATTAGCCAAGAATATGCTCTTGAATGTCTTTTAGCCAAGGTACCATGGATATGACCAGTCTGCAAAACAATAACAAGAATCTTCTTGTAGCAAAAATGGTAATGGTTGAAAAATTCAGTTAGAAAGACATATTTTTTAAATTGTGAATAGAAGATAATCAGTCAGCCTTTGGCTGTTTCTATGCTTCTCCTAGTTTTATCTGAAAAAATAACTTCTGATATGGTCCATGAATTTCAAATGCAGACAGGAGAGCTGCAAACCTGTTAAAAGGATGGCAGAGGAAACAAAGAAACCTGAGCATTGCAGTTTTGCTAGGAATATTGCTGGTGAGGTAGACTTATATAAACTATGAGGGTTGGACATATACTGACTGCAAACCAGAAGGACATAGGCAAGTTTTCCAGCTGTGATAGCAGCTCTTTACTTTACCTAAAGGCATCATCATCTGGCACATCATCACTACAGCAGTCATCTGCTGCATCCTAAGCAGATGCCCTGACTCTCTCTCTTTACTTTCAAAGTTTTGCTTTAGGAAAGTGCTTTTGGACAAAGACTCTTACAGGCAAAATTGCAATTCAGTCCTTCAAAGGGCTTTCTGTTGCTTCCTGAGCAGCATGGTGCACCTGGTGACAGCAATTAGAAAGAGGGACTTGGCACATCTCTGTAAAGGCAGGGATTATGCAGTGGTGTGCACAGCAGTAACTGGAGAAAATGGGTTTCTATTAAAGAAAAAGGAAAAGCTGGGAAAATGAGATGCTGTGGGAGATCAGGGCTTTCAGCAAAATCTCTCCCCTGTTCAGAGTCTGCAAGTGGTTAGACTCCTTGAAGGAGCAGTAGAGAAGAACTCTCAGAAGAAAAGCAAAGTTTCCATAGAATGTTGTCCTGTGCAATGTAGCCACTGATAGTTTCAAATACGCAAGGTACAAGATTGGAGTGTAAACCACCTGCTTAACAATGATTGCTGCTCCTGCTGCTGATCAGGTCTGTAGGTAGATCAGCAGATTTTGTGAGCCCCTGCCTCTCCCTTGCACTGCAGCTGTGCAAAGAGCATGGCTCTTGGCTAACCCTGGACCAATGCACGAGTATGCAGAGAGTTAAAAGTTGAGTTCTGTCCAATGGCATCTTGGAGTCACACAAGGCCTTGGAAGAGGTGTAAAACAGGGAACAGCAAAACTAAAAAATTACCTGTGAAATGTTTATCAACAAAGATGTCAAAGCAGAGAAGGGCTGGTACATCAAACAGGAGCTTGGCTTGCTGATGAGGGCAGCTTGTGGCGTGCGGGTATTTGGCGGCCGTCTTTGTCGGAGACAACAGAACTTGCCCAGAAGAAAATATGGTGAAGGGCTATTTTCAAAGAGCTCAGCTGACTCCACAGAAGCTATTCATGGCTAGGATTTCTGTCATATTCCTTCACGGCATTTTTCTGTTTCAACAAAAAAGTACATTGTGTGTCTGCATGTGGTGAACTGCAGATGTGCTGGAGAGGAGGAAAAGTTCATTTCAAACTTGCATGTTGAAACACTTTATGCAGCATGACCTTATTTTCTCTTTAAACTAAATATATATTTGTGTACATTATAAAAGTGCTGATTTTAACCATTTTTGTTTCTGATCTGGGAACTCAAAGGGCAGTCATCTGAACAAATTTTTGCTTTTGACTGAGCTAATATTACACCTTAGAGACGTGAATGGTTCCAGTGTGTGAATTTGAAGGTAATTTGACAAGACATGTGGAATCCAAGGTAGTAGAAGTACAGATAAAGGCTCATTTTCTTGCAGAAAAAAAAAAAAAAAAAAAAAAGAGATTAAGAGTATAACCTGGCCTGAAATGGCGACTCAGCAACAAGGTGCCACAAAAATTTATTTCCAAACATTGTGGCATCTATTCATGCCAGGAAACCTCACAAAAGTTAAAGAATGTGATTGAGATGTTCAAAGTAAGATCCTGAATTTTACTTCTAGCTCTGTTGATGACAGTTCTTGGTATATCTATGCAGGAAAATGAAAGTATTGTTGTTATATGGGTAGGTCTGCCTTGCCAGCAAAATGCAGTAGCATGTGTGACAGTAACAATCAAGACTCAAATCTCCAATATGCCAGTAACTACACTATTAACTTTCTCAGAACCCTGGCCATATTAGTTTGCTTTTTAGCATCTCTCAAAGGCCAGGCCACTGATTCTTCTTGGCTGTCTTCTGTCCTTGCCTGCTGACGCCGATGCAGCTGTGAACACCTTCCCTCATTTTGCTGCGATGCTAGTATCACTGTGAAAATACTGAGATCTGTAGATTCAGATAGTTAAAGAGGGAAATTGATTTGCATTTCATTCTGCTGGTATCTGAACTTGCAGCCATACTCTGCAGAATGAATCCCAGTGCTCGTTCTGGTGACGGGCAGCTGTGCACTCCTACACTCTTGGTATCTCTGTCTGTCTCAGAGCACTCTCTGTCACCTGGGTGGCCAGAGATGTTGGCAAATGAAAGCTGTATTTCAGAGTGAGTACACAGAGATGAGGAGGTGTAATGCAAATGGGTAATTCAGAAGTAAAAACTAGGTAGTTGTTCTAAAATAATAATTAAGATTTATCATGTGTAAAATTCTCTCACCACATCTAAACCAAGGAGTGTTTTGTAACACCTGTGCTTTGCTGTTGGAAGCTCATTTGAGCTGGAAAATTCTTCCTCCAGAGGCAATTTATTACCCATGTAACGGATGCTATTCTGTTGAATATGTAGCATATTGAGGTTTGGCTACCAGTTTCACTCTCTCAACGCAAAGTGAAAATATGGAGATTGTGGGTTTGGAAGAATTTCCTTTATTGATGTGGAAAACTAAGAATTTAACTTGGAAATTCTTTGATTAAATCCTGATTCTGTTTATGCAGGGAAAAGGCTGTTAATGTTGGAAATTAAATTCAAATGTATTCAATAACAAATTCCCTTCTTCAGAGGCAGCTCATTTCATCTTTTGATGGGACACCATTCCCTGAACAAAAAGTCTGTCTTTCAATAGGATGCTATCAAGATTTTATATTTTAAAGTTTTACAAAGTTGTATACTTTACAAAAGAAAAAAGTGAATGTCTGAGAGGCAAAAGGGAACATTTGCTCTGTCTTACTGATGTGGTTTTAAACTGTTGAGAGCCATTAAGAAGCCATCAACTCCGAAAAAAAAACACACTGAACTGCGTACTCTGAATCAGATTAAATAACTTGATTTTTCTATTAATGATTTGAAGTATATTTCCACAGTTTAGAACACACTCCCTGGAATGCATACCTACCAATCTGACTGATGCACAAGATTAGAGACACTCTAAAGCTAGAAATCTAACCACTTCGTCTTTCCTTCCTAAATTTTTATTTGAAAAAATATTCTTGTTTCCTTTTGTATTTTAATTTCAGTAAGCACAGGAAGACAGGTATGACTGTTCATTCTGTGTATAGAACTGCAAAGGAATCGTAGCACTAGACTGTTCATATCTATCACAAGATAAATGAATTCATGTGAAAGAGCTGTAGAGTAGTCTTTGAATTTCAAATGTTCCAAAGTGATCAGAATTTTACATTCCTTATTCTAGTTCACCTCAAAATGACAATGGCAAGAATGTTTCTATTTTCACTCCACAGTGGTTTGATTTAGGCTCCATTTAATTACAGCAGTTTTGATATAGTTCTTAGTTTTGAATGGCTTGTGAATTTTTTTCTTTTTAAGTGAAATATAAGAATTACTTTATTTTAACTGCAAATTAATAGGAGTTTTTAAGCAAAAAACAGTTAAAATTAAATCAATTTGATTCTTCCCTGGTGTGGACAGCTGTAGCCCAGATAAGCTTTTGTCTTGAGGCCAATCCCCTATCAGTCCTAAAAGAAGGACTAGATTTATGTGTTCACTCCTTACCTCCTCCTTTGTAAATTCATATTTGGATTAATGTCTTTGCAAATGTTCTAGGGAAAATGCCAGATCTGCAAAGACAAAGAACAGGTATTGCTATTTTTGCTGTGAAGCTTTAGTTTATACAATGCAGAATGACAGGCTGCTTGTGCAAATGCAGCAGTACAAGTAAACAAAGTAGAAGGAAATATCTCAGAAGTCTACACCAACAGATAAACTTAGCCATAAAAGGTCTGGAGAACAATTTGTGGGCTCCAAGGGGTGAGTGTTGAACTAGAAATTGGTGTGTTCATACAGTTTGTTGCTATAGGGAGAAAAAGAATAATAACAGTACACAGTACTGATCAAATCCATTACTTGAAGATAGTTATTATGGCAAATACTAAAAAACTATTAGCTCAAAGGCATGTGGTGACATGGAAGTGGCTTACCAGAATTGTATCATTCTGTAAACAAAGTTCCATATCTTGGATTTCACAATGACTGCTTCAGATTTGGCCTTCCAATTAAAGTGCAAACTCTGTTAGTACAGAAGAGACAGGTCACACTTCAAGAACGGTTTATCAAACAAATATAAGACTGAAGCTATAGGTTTGTTTTACTTTATTTCTTTAACTATTTTTTTTTTGTTTAATGCTGTATTTATAATGTGACTTTCATGTTGATTATATGGATACTTTGTCATTCATGTCATTCAGGGTCCTTTTCCAAGGCTTGTTATCAAATCTGCTGCAAAAGTTACATTTGTTTCCAGCTAAGATGACTGCCCCATTCTTTTCACAGTGACTTCCTCATCACTGTCTTCCAAAAACTTCAGTCTGACAATATTAAAAAGAGAGAGACCATGATATAAACAGCAGGGTTCCCTCTTTCATTCAAGCCTACATCTGTTTCCTGATTTATACAGGAGTGAGGAGAATTGGTTCTGTCTGGATTTTTCTCCTTCACCCTCCAGTTCTTATTTTAGTTTCTTTCATCAGCTGTGCAATTGAAAACAGTCTTCTTCCAGGCTCTCAGCATGGGCAACAGGAGGTGTGAGAGTTGTAACACATGATAATGCCAATTAAGTCTCTATCCTGTATCATTACTGTATCTGTCTTGAAGTTGCTCTTTCCCTCTTGGCTGTTTGTTCAAAAGCCATTGTCTTGCTGCATAAACCTGTCCCATAAAAGTCCTTGTCTGAGGACAGTGGCTGGAGTCACCCTGCCGTGGGGGACACCTCATGCCTGAGGTGGACAGGGAGTGACTTTGCTTTTTTCCACTTAGCAATGCTTTCTGTGTTGCCATTTACCTCAGTTCTCCTGCTTCCCCCATTGGGTCTGCCTTTGCAGTCCTAACTCATTTGCACACTCTTTTGACTGTGGGGGTGGAATTATCTGGACTTCCAGCACTAGCCTTGATGAGTGCACAGCACTCATCCAGACACCACAATTCTCCCGAGGTCTGGACACACAGGAAATGCTGGGCAGATGGGGTCGTTTGGAACCAATATACAAAATGGCTGAATGATTCATCCCAGGTCACCATGGAAGCACAGTGGGGGCTTAAGCCCCCATTTCCCACATACTAGGTTGCTTCCATAACCTACTTGGCTATTTCCCCTCTTCTGTGTTCACATCAGTGCTGGAAAGGAAGCGGTGCCGGGGCTGCTCTTGTGCCTTACTTGTGTAATGGGTGCTGCACCCTCACCTTTGCCTCAAGTACCCCCATGCAGGGCAGAGCCTTACCTTAAATAAACTTCTTGGCATTTAGCAAGTAGGTCTCTCTGATCATCTTACAGTATGCTTGTGCAACAACACAGAAGTTGGCACGCATTTTTTCTCTTATGAGCTTACCTCCAGGAAGATGTGAAACCACAAGGAATCCGAGTGCTTTGAACATAGGCTTTGCGTGGAATTCCTACCATCTCTCCTGATAAACACTTGGAATCAAAGTTATTTTCAGATGTCCCCAAAGAATATTTTCATTGGATTGCTGAGATCATGACTGATAGCTTTATTAGTAAGAAATGTTGTTAATTGCCTGTTCAGCAGAAATATAAAATATGATGGCACATATTTTTTGGCCAGATCTTTATGAAATTTTTTCCTTCCCTTCAGACTTTCCTCTGGCGCACATGAATGACTTAACTGTGCAATCCTTTGCCACTGCCAAGATCCTTCTTATCCTGCTTTGTAGATGAAAGGCTGAGGAATCTATGGATCTGCTTCACATCACTCACTGCTGGCAAATGGCCCTGTTATCACCAAGGAACACACCAAGGCTTGGTTAGGATTTTAGGCACAGCCTTGCTGTGTTCTGGCTCAGGGCAGAGCTCAGCAGGCTGTTGCCAGCTGGATCTGAACCTCCTGGGCACTGGAGGCAGACAGGCAGTATCTCAGACCTGAGCATACTGAGCTGCTGCGACACTGGCATGTGTGCCTCTTTCTGATCCATTTTACCAAGCTGGTAAATACAAGTAAATTGCAAGTCTCAGGTCTTGAGCTGGATCTTGAATTCCACAGCCAAACACTACACTTGCAGAAATGATGAACTAGTCTCCTGGTTGTGGCTGGAAGATTGACTGTTAGTATTTTAAACATGTTCTCTAAATCAGAGGCATTTGTACTTACTACACACTTTTCAAAATTAGGGCCAGGATATTATTTTGAAAAAGTGATTTTTGATCTACAGTGAAGTGGCACACAGAACATTTAATACAGAGAAGGGGCTAGGGTAGAGACTTCTTGATATATAAAGTACTTAATTTCCACAAAGTAGAGGTAAAATGAGGGCCATTTCTACCCTGCTCCAATGTCAGTTGGCTATTTACTTCCAACAGGAGGTCTTTGACCTGCAAGTTGTCTCTATTAAAAATAAATAAGGATAACAACCTAATCCACTACCAGCAGTCTATTAACAGAGGCTTGAGTATGAATTTTCAAATGCAATTCAGGTGTGACTACAATTCATACAGCACCAACATTTTTCATCTTGTACATCCTATATGAGAGGCCATCATGGTGGGCTTACTGGAGCTCACATCTAACATGACTTCCATTGAAAAAAGTGCTTTTAAAAAGTTATGTAAGCTTCTCCCCACTTTCCTATGGATTCCTCTCTAAAATTGCTGCTCTGTTGGAACCTCATTTCTGAAAACAGCTTTCCTCTTTCCTATGCTCTTCATATGAAGGATAACTCAGGAGAAGGAAATATGGTATCTGCTTTTAAAATACATAGCATTTGAAACTGGAGATAAACAGCATATATGGCAGCTCTGGCATTACAAATATGAATGGCAAATATGAGCATCACCTTTCAAAGAGGTGACATAAGGTGACACAGATTTGAAAGTAGCTGAATTCTGAGGTATTAGTTGAAGTCTGTGGGAAGATTTTAATTTCTTATTTAACTGGGAATTTTTCGGTGATGGATATTGTTCTGTTTCCTGCCCAAAAGCTTCCACTTAATTCTTTACCTGTCTCACATATCTATGAGATTATCTACAGAGAAATTTGACAAGAAAAAGTGGCCCAGAGTTTAATTTTGCTTTATTTTATTTTAAGGTAACTTCTGAATGGTCTTGCTGAAACTGGGATAAACCTAGCTGACTTTTATATAAGTGTATAGTAGTTTAGATTAGCTATAATAGTTAAAAATAAAGTCTGTAAACTAGTTTGACTGAAAGTGTAGGCTCTTGGCTGTTCTGCTGTAAGGATTGTTCTTTACTATGCAATCTCTGCTAAATGCAGCAGAGATGGCTCTGTGACTACTGAAGTAGTGGGTTTTAGAAGCCCAAAATTTGTTTACATTGAGAAGAAATCTTTTAGTAGAAGTGATTTTTACCTACTGTTCTAAAAATACTTCTTCTCAGAGCAGCAGAAAAGGGGATGTGTTGCTCAGCAAGCCACAAAGCATTATTAAGTCCTCAATTTTCTTTACTATTTCTTACTTCTGGCTCTGCATGCAGCTTCAGTGGGTGCAGGCTCCAGCCTTAATGGCCAAGATCCACTTCCTTTCTGCTGGAGAATCTGGACCTCCTGGCACTCCATTACACTGAGCAGGAAAGAAAATATCCTAAAAGGTGCCCCAGCATAAGGGAATGGGAGAGTAAGTGTAAATAAAGCAGAGGCTGGGCAGACCAACAAGAAATGTTTAACATTCCATGCTCTCCACAAAGGGCAGGTCAAGGAAAGGGAATGAGTGGTTGGGATGAAGCACATGCCATGGATATTTTTCAAGTACATTTCAGCAGAATATATCTAGTCACGTAAACATCCACAACAAACAGAACAGCCTTGTTCTTGAACGTGGCAGACCTCCTGAGGTCCCTCTACATACACAGGAGATGGGTCTCACTTTGCAGGGAAGCCACAGCTGCTGAATTCGCAGCTGCAGTTTGAATTCATAGGCACAAGTTATAGTGAAAGTGCCAGACATTCTCAGATAGGAGCAGCTGAGCAATCACTTGCTCATGCCCAAGTCAAACCAAGGTATTGTCAAGCGATGCGTGCCCTGAAGATCTGGGCAGGGAAGAGGTGGAAGAAATGAACTTGTTGAAAGTTGTATCTCAGGGTTTGGGGGAAAGCTAAACAAAAAATACCCTTTACAATTAATGAAAGTTACATATGTAGTGGGCAAGACTTCTTTCTCATTTTCCAGTGCAATCCAAATTAATTGAATGAAAATCAGAGTTATAAACTGTATATAGACTTGACACAAGAATTCAAGTCACTCAAGGCTTTGAATTTGTGAGGCTGCAATAATTTAAAAGTCATAGAAGATTAAAATTATTATTTATTTTAATATTGAAACTTAACATATACAATGTTTAATAGCAGTTGGGAACTTAGACCTGGGTCTTCAGAAAGCTGCCAAACCTTCAGCAGAGGTAAAATACAACTGTGAACTAAACCCCTATGAATCAGTGACTACCCCAGTCTGAGAACTGCCATGCAAACATATAGAAGCATGTTACAGAAATAGCCTTATTCAATAGGGAAAACATAAAGGGCTGCACCTTAAAAAACAACAGTATGGAAAGGAAAACTGTGAAGGTCAGATACCCACAAGGAAGACATCTGGCCCACTTGCTTATCTGGATATTATTCTGTGAACATTGTTTGGCCTGCTAGGACAGGACAACCAATCACTCCTGAAGATGCTGAAGTCTTCCCCAAGCATCCCATGAGTTCACACCATACTCCAGCTGCTGCTGACAGGTTGCATTGGTTGGCATAACTTTTTATTTATGGGGAATGAGGGAGAGGTAACTACATTGAGACTACAAATCTTGACTATAAGAAATTTCAAAGCAACAAAAAGAATGGAAGAGCTTTCTTAATTCCTCTTTGCAAGACGTGAGTATGTCCCAAGTAAGCATTAATAGTTCTCTAGAATACCATACATTTTTGGATGCCATGCTTAGAACTACCTCTGCCTTAGTGTAGGAGAATGCTGTAACTCTATTACCTGGGTCTGTCACAGTAACCACTTTCCTTTTTAAAAATTTTATTTCTTTTGTATTGGTTAATAGTTAGTATTAGTAGCTATTTTGCCTCCTGTGCAGTTTGAAACACCTTACTGCATAGCATGCATGGTAATCCAGAGAGAGGTGAATTTCCTGGAGCCTAAGAGTTTAGCAGACAGGCTATTTTTATTTTTTTTAAGATGGTAGGGTTCAGAAATCTAGCTGAAGTTCATGAACCTATTCTTCCTGTAACTGAAACCCATGTTTTACTCAGGGTTGATTCAATTTTTAAAATAAATGTTTTCCTAGTTACAGGGAAAGCCAGTTATATGTATAAGGGGTAGAATAACACCCTTCCAAAATC
Source organism: Sitta carolinensis (assembly GCA_032173965.1). Classification (NCBI taxonomy): domain Eukaryota; kingdom Metazoa; phylum Chordata; class Aves; order Passeriformes; family Sittidae; genus Sitta; species Sitta carolinensis. The sequence goes on along the minus strand of JAVUNC010000025.1, from coordinate 12,026,867 downwards.
TCTGTGTCATGGGTGGGTGGCCTATATGCAGGATATGCATGCACACAAAATCTAGCTTAGAGTAAGAGAGTTTTTCTCTCCCTGTCTGTTCTCTCCCACCCACTCCCTTGCCATAATTTCTGTCCTCTTTCTGACTTTTCACTGAGCTATATCAACTACTGTATTTTTTTAAACTAAGTTTATGGACATTATTTTCAGTTTCTCTAAATGGAAACTGAGCTTAGATCTCACCAACACAGATTCTTTGTCCAGTTTCCATTGAAGTACTGTTTACTTTTCCTTAATGGAGTTGGGTGTCTGAACTTGGATTACTGGCATAAACAGAGTGATAAGAGGTCCTTACTCCTTGGGCATGTCATCTATCCAGCCTGACTTACCAATAGCACCTACTGTCCTGAAGCACCTGGAATAGCAGATGTTTCTGCAGACACCCAAATGTGGAGAGCAGGGGCATGCAACACAAATGTTTCCAACTTAACCCTTGCAGGAGCAGAAACATGGAAATCTCCTTTAAGTGCTTTCCAGTCTGTATGCCAGAGTCCTTTAGCCCTTTTGCCCAGTGGAGTACCACTGGTGTCCCATCGCTCCCAGGAACAGAACCCTTAGGACAGCAGGATTTTTCCTTTCTTGGACTGTGGTCATACACTTTGTATGAAATTCCATGTACAGATCAATGGCTGCACAGTCTTAGGTATGCCGACATCTGCCAGGAATAGACACTGATTTTCGTTCATAAAACAATGGAACTACCCTCTGCAAAAGGAAGATAAATCATTAAAAGCATGTTAGGACATCAGAGAGGAAAATGTAAATAACCATACATAACAGCAGCTGTTCCTGATCAGGTTCCATTCTTTGATCTTTAGAAAGAAGGCTATTAATTAGCAGGGTCAACACTAAGCTTTTTCTTGGTAACAGTGATCTTCTGAACCGCCCAAATAATAGATAGTTGCTTGTAGCTTTGCTGCACTAAGCTTCTCTGGGAAGGACTCTTCAGATAAATGGGATAACAAAATTACCTTATTATAAACAATTTTGAAATTAGGTCACACTAGTAGATAGAGGATACATTTTCTTGGTAAGCAATCCTAAATCCCTTGAAATCTTGTATGAAACGAGTTCCAATCACACTGAAATTGCAGGTAATTGCTATTGAGATTACAATCACTGCTTGACATTAATATCTACCTGCTGTGCCAGGTTCCATCTGCAACATAAAAGTCGCCTCATTACAGACTCTAAGATTGCTGAAACACTCCTGTTAAGCTGCATTTCTATTTTGTGCTAATGATTGGAAAATTTTTCATTGAAAGCATTGGATAAACTGCAGAGTGCTACGAATGCCCAGGTGATTGGACTCCATGACAGAGTGCTATATCAGACCCTGAGGCTGGGATCAAATCCAGAACAGTCAAATTCTAATGCCTGGCAGCAAACCACATGGCAAATCCTGGACACACAATATATTCCAGAGTGGGGTCAGACTAGTCTCCAGCATGCAGTTTCTGATTCCACTTTGGAATTCACCAGCAAACTGGTACAAGTTACACCTGCAATTTAATTGTGGGTCATAAAATTTACAGGTAACATCTTTCTTGTTGACATGTTATAATCACACAACATCTTTTCAATGAAAGTCATAGCAACATGTATGGAGGGAGCCCACTGAAGGGAAGGAAAATGACCTTGATTTTTCCTATTTTCACACAGCAATAGGGATGAGAAGTTCAGGGTCTGTGATTATGTCTATCCTGTCACAAGACACACAGGAGACTAGTCAGTGTGAATTTGCACATATGTTTGAGACAAGCCCAGCTGGCCCAAAGTCATAGACTTAAGAATTAATCTTTCACAATTTCCGTGGTCAAATGTTCAGAGAATCATGGACAAGCCATCTTATCTAACTGCTAATGCAGTTTTGCAGCAAATAGCTCATCCTCTCAAAAAGGATATGTAGTCAAATACACAAACACTTCCTCCTGTATCTGACTGGAAGAGTAGAAAAAATGTAAACTTATCTGCCACTGGTTCATAGTTAAGGTCATAGTGGTAACATAGTTGAAAAGTATTGCATTGGATGTCATGAAGGGAAAGATGTGGTACTGTTAAAACTAATCCTTCCTGTTCCTTAGCACACATTGCAGAATCATAAGATTATGTCCCATTTTAGATATGCAAACTGGCCTGAAGATTTCAGCCAGGTCTTCGCCAATTTATACATCCAGCTTGCTCTCCAGGACCTGTCAGTTCCAAGGCAGAAATGCTAATCCCTCTGTGGCTGCATGCAGCACCGAGGAACCACGTCAAGGAACAGTGTCTGGCTCCATGCTCCCCACTTTGCTGCTGCTTCTTCACTTTCACAGCCATACACACACACTGCTTCTGGGCATGACTCACTGCCCACCTCTCTCAGGAAGAACCTCTCATTGAGCTGGGGCTCATTGGATTGCAGAATGTTTGTGACTGTGTCCCCACATTGAAACACTTACACAACATGCTTGATTTGGTAAAGAAATGAGGTGCACAAATGCCTCAGCCACCTGAGCTATATTTATTCAAAGAACCTAACTGGAAACCAGCAAAGGGTGATAGGAGTTCTTTAATTTGAATTTTGCAGTCCATAACTAATGTGAACAGACTTGAGTTTTAGGTGAGAATTAGATGCAATGTCAGAGCTGTATCTTACTTTTGAGTCCCTTGCAGATAAGATCAAACTATTGATTGTAGAATGGGTTGATATGTGTCCAATTCCTAAGATGATACTTTTCTCCTCATCCTCATTCATGTCTTTTGTGCAGCCCTGTAAACTATAGCAAAACATTATCAGCTCAATGTACTTGTGGCAACCTGCCTGCAGTGATGCTCAGGTGCATTACAAGTGAGAATGGAGAGGAAAGGTCTAAGAAATAAACCCAACTCTTTCTGTGAAGTGTGTTCCCTCTCTGTGGGGGTGATGGGTTCCTTTCTTCTTTGGTGGACCCAAGCCCTGAGTTTATAGTTTCTGTGAGGAGATAAAACATATTGTGTCTTCCTACACCTTCTCTGTTCTCCTGTCATCCATGGCTTATAGACAGACCACTGCTTGGGCCCTTCTGGGGCTCCTATCTCTCTGTCTCCAAAAGGATTTATTTCTGCCCAGGGAAAAAGGGGCTAATAGGTTAAAAATGTGAGGCTGTATTTGGAAGGGTGAGCCCTGTAGTTCTTTCTGCAATTTTACACACTACTACCAACTAGTGCATAGCAACAGCTAACAACAGGGACTTCTCTGTGTCCCCTTCACTCCGAACACTAAGTACTAAAAACAGATGCTAATTGTATGGTTCAAAAAAAAAAAAAAAAAAAAAAAGAGTGTGCTGGGGTGACTCAGGACATATTCCCACTGTTGTGCAAGGCCAAATAGTGTTTAGATATGAGGAGATTTGTCTGTGGTTAACTGTGGCTTGTTTGGGGGCAGGGGAAGGGTATGCATGTGTATGCAAAAACTCACAAGCACCACCCTGAACTATTTTAAGTCTTGGAGATGAAACTGGTGATTATCTTCTAAGCTGTTAGCAAATGGCTATTCAGTGCCATGGTGGGACAAACTGAACTCAGTGACAAATAAAGAATGGGATAATAAACAGAATTTTATGTGTTTCCTTTGAAGTATAAAACTTGCTACAAATTACATATCATTAAACAAAGGCATAAAAACTTATTGGAAAAGAGAGGGCAGCAACACTTCAACAAAAATGTAAATGTGACTCTGGTGCATATATTTTTACCTGAGGGAAATCAATGCCTGTGAAAACATTCAAGACAAGAATGCTTATGAAAATGAAAACACTCAAGGCAAGAATTTACTACCCTACCATTTTATTTTTTTATTGTATTCTCATATATCCAGCCAAGTGATAGGAATGCATTGCTCTGGATTGAGTCACTCTTCTTTCAGTGCTTGACTGTAAGCTCTCTCAAGGAACTTAGTACATCTTACACCTCAGGTTAGACACTTTATTTGTAATTAGGCACCTAAATAGCATTATTATCCTAGCAAATAAGCACATGAACAGAAAACTTCTTTAGAAAAGTTAACTGACTTGCAAGAACAAAAGCTTGACAATGGTGTCAAGAGCCTTCCAGCACCTTCAGTTAATTTAGCTGGAGGAATTGTTACATGACATTGCATGCTGCAGCTGTTTTTTATCACTGTAAAACTCCATATTCGGCAGTCAGATTATTAATTAAGAAATGGGTTTTGGCACTCTGGTGTGACTTACACCCCAAAAGGACCTGCTGCATGCTTTGGTTCCAAGCAGTTAGCTTTCCCAAGCCCTTTGAAGTGTTTCCTTGAATGTTTGAATAACGAAAACTCTCACAGAAGGGTTAGTCTTTCCCTTGGTACGTTCCTTCCTTGTCTCATCTGACCTAAATTCTGTCTTTAGGGCATCTCCTTCACCTTTTGTACAGACATAATTCTTTCTATATGCTCTAAACTGCTAATAGGTCTGTTTATACAGACTGTAAATGATTAGCAAGAAGGAAAGTTATTTTTACATCCATTAAAAATGAAAATCATGCTCCTGACATCACTTTACAAACTAAGTCTTCCGGTAATGAGGTCTCATTCCTTCCAATGAAATGTCAGGTTCACTGATAGACATTATGCTACTCTCCAGTTCTAACCTCCAGGCTGCAAAATCCTTCATTACAATCTCCAGCCCATCCAGGACTCTGCTGTCAGGTTGAAGCCTGGAGTGAAAAAGGAGCGGCAGGGTACAGTGGACTCTGCAGCAGTGGGAAACTGCCTGTGGTGTCCAAGGCCATAAGAGCAGCAGCAATCAGCAACTTGCCAGTGCTCACCAAAAGGCTCCTAATGACACAAGGCCACAACTTGCTGCTCTCCGGCTTTGCAGTCCACAGTGTGACTGGATGGAAAGAATGACCTTTATGTTGGGCCTAAAGATATTAACTTATTTTCCTATAATGCACTATCCTGTCAGGGCTAGGCATAGAGGTGCAATCTGTATATTTACCTGAATTATCAAGGCAATTGTGACCTGAATATTTGTAAGAAATACTCTGGCAGGCCTGAAGATCGCCAGTTTCTCTGCCTGTGTACATTTTGGGGGGGGGGGTGGTGGTGGTGGTGCTGGTGTGACCGGCAAATGAAGAACCTGATTTTTCAAGAAACCAAGACTTGCTTCCAAACTTAGCAAATTTATGGCAATTTCAGGCACAGAATCAACAGTGGCATCCTGCTGGGCACTCTGCTTTTGGGGTCCTCTGGTATTTAGGATAACATCTGTATTGTCCTGCTTTTTTAAAGCTTTGGGTGCTCTTAGGCTGATACCTGTGAATGTGAGCTTTTTTTAAAAAAGAAAATAGTAATTTAAAAGCAAGTCCTCAATATGATAACAAGAAGTTTGAAATTGCAAATCTTAAATAACCTCAAACCACAAGGAAGCAAAGGCAATACTTCTGGTTTACTTAGAACTAGAATTTTTAATCCAACTTTTGGTGGATGCCCAGCAATGGTCTCAGTTTCACCAAGTTGTTTGGCCTTCCCTGCACATGTTCTGCCAGTGGAACACAGTGTCCATTTGCTTCTCTTACCAGGGCTGCTGGAGAGAGAGTGTTTGCCACTGTGAGCTGATGTTTGCACTGGCTGCATTGTGGCTCATTTTTGTGGTTCTTTTCCTGCCTCTTGCCAAATACTTAGGTATCCCCTGCCAGAAATAAGAAGATGGGGTGAGTGAAGGGTTATGGGGTGAGTAAAAAGCAAAGATGGGGTGTGTGATGACAAAGGGAGCACAACTGGGAAGTGGGAGAAATGGAGAAGAGAAGGAAGCTGAGATATCAGGAATGCATGTAAGACTCAAAGGCTCCGTGTCATTGAACCTCTAGCACTTCCAAGACAAGAGTTCTAAACAACATTATTTTTGTCTGGTTACTATAAACCAATAAACAGGAAATGTGTTATAGTAATAAACAAAGGACAGGAAAAAGGAAACACCACTAATCAAACAGGAACACAGCCTGGGAACATGTAAAAGGAACAAACAAGAGTTATGTTTGCCCAATTTTCACTCAGGACTGAGAACAGTAATGAGTACAACAAAACACAGGACAAAAAAGAGGCACTTGTGGCAGGACAAAAATGAAATCCAGCGTTCTCAGAGACATTCTGGGCCTGTTTCCTGCTAGGAAAGAGGAAGGAGCTCTTGGTGCAAACTCTAACTGCTATCCTACCTTTGACACTGGAGGTTTAAGAAGCATGTCTGTGTCAGCGTGTGAAACTGTAACTACCTCAGCTCAGATCTGTCTCCCGTCTTTTGCACAAATTTGCATCAACAGAATGAAGCTATTTAGCATGAAAACCTGTTCAATACTCAGCAGTCACCAGAGCTAAGCTCTGTTTGTGCTGGATGGAAAGTGAAAATATAATTTTTTTTCACTGTTTATGCACATATTTTATATGTGTGTGGTGTGTGTGTGTGTGTGTGTGTGTGTGTGTGTGTGTGTATGTATGTAGGTAGGTAGGTAGGTATATATGTGTGTGCATATATATATATATATATATATATATATATATATATGACTCCATATATATATACACATAAACATGCATTTCTTTGTGCAGGAGCATCCTATTTCCAGCATTTCTAGGTTTTCCTTCAGGGCTAGGGAGTATCCTTTAATGTAGTCTCTGCTCTTTTTTCATATGTTTGTTCTGTGCTTTACCCACAAAAACCTCTTTAGAAAACAGACTGTTTCTGTGGAGAAACTTTAGTCAAAAATAAGTCCAAGTGTTCTTCTGGATGTTTTTCCATGAGGTTCACCCTGAAAATAAGACTACTTTCTTGGAAATATTCTGTTACAAATTTGATTGGTATATGATTCACTTAATAATTCCATGGGTTTATGTTCCACCTAAAACACAGAGGTGAATAATGAAGAATCATTTGGATATACTTTCTGCAAATAGGATATTCAAAAATAAAATGCTCAAATGAGAAAATGAGCCTCCAGTGGATAAAAGCTTTCAGCGTTTGAAACATATGACTGTTCTTCATTAATGAACTAGATAACGAGGCAGACTGCACCATCAGAAAGTTTGTTCAATACCAGCAGGAGTGGTTGATACACCAGATGGTTTTGGTATCATCTGGGAGATTTTGACATGCTGAAGAAATGAGACAACAAGAAATTTAGGAAATTAAAAAAAAGGAAATGGGGATCCTAAGGTACTTCAGCCATAAGCAGGCACTGTGGTGATATATGAGCTAAATCTACAGCTTTAATAAAGTGCCACATTTTTCTTCAGGTCATAGTTTGAACCCATGCCTGATTCAGATAAAACTTCTGCCGCTCAATTTTTTTGTTGATCACAAGTATGAAGGATTTTGGTAATAATGGTTGAGCACTCACACTGGCCAAATGCACAGCAAGCAAATCCTTATGCAGTCCATTTCTTCTCAGTATTATTAGTAAAACTATTTAAAGCTTAATTGGTCTTTTAAGTTCTTGGCTAGGCTCTCATTCTGCTGTCTAAATGAAAATAAAATTAAACAACTCTAATGAAAAATTCCTGACAGATGTTTTGTGCCACTAAGCTGATACAGGTGCAATACACCATCTCACTAAAGCAAATTACTCTGGCTCTGAAAACTTGAGACATTTATTCTTGAGTCCAAATTTAAAAAACTTTAAAATCACATATTAGAAGTGGAAACCTGGGAGTAAAGCAAACCAAAGTGTGCATAAGTTAGTTTTGGCAAAATTAGTAAAGAAAACAGAACAAAATATAATACGATCAAGGGAAAGGGAAACCCACAAACACAAAGGCACTTACAGTGTAATTTTTTCAAAGTAGATTTTCACCAAACTAGTGCATAAACTCAGAACTTCATTAAAACATAAAGCCTGGAAGGGTTTAGTGGACGAGGCTTTTGTTTATTATGTGTGATTGTGATGTCAGGCCAGGTGAAGGCTGTAATGAAAACAGTTCCAAGAGTTTAGTCCAGTTTCTTTGAAGGTTAACCCAACACCACGAACACAGCAAGTCAAACAACACCCATAGGCAAGGCCAGGGTTCCTGCCATCCAGAAAGTCCCCAGACTGTATGGACAGTACAAATCCTAACCTACGAGGAGTCTGTAGGACAGTGGCTCAGTAAACACAGGTTGAACTATTATCAATAGTTTGGAAAAGATAAATGGCCAATCTTTCCAGAAGTGTGCCTCTGTCTTTAGCAGGAAAAATATTCTCCAGGTGTGAATGCCCTCAGTATTTGCACAAACAAATACCTGAGGGCACCTAATTTGCAGTTTAGTCCTGAGTGCTGTGCACGCTCATGTCACACATGATGCAGAACATTAAAAAAGTAAAGCAAACAGCATCTTTTTAGGTAATATGCTAGAAACCCAGAATGGAGAAGAGGAAAGAGGGCAACTCAGCTGAGACAGGAAACTCACCACATACCAAAATCTTGACAAGATTTTTATGAGATGCTTAAGAGAAACTCCTCTCAGAAGACCCCATAATGGGCCTGAAACAGCCTCCAAAATCCAAATATCTCACAAACTTCTTTGCACGAGCCTGTTCCTAAAGAAGATAAAGGAGGGGGAATGAAATTCCTGATTTTGATTTGGAAAAGAAGGAAAATATTCTTTCAAGACAGAAAATTTGTGATATGCTATGTCTGTTTCTGCCTGGGAATGAAAACAAAAACCAAGTCAGACCATTTTAATGAGAAGGGGGTAGTGTTATTATTTCTTCTACATATACTGAATGTCCCTTTTGGGAAAGGTGGAGGGCAAATTCTCTTGTTTTCCACAGGTTTCACTTGTTAGGTGAATCATGAGGAAACATCTTTGCCAGGAACACTGTGTGTCAGACACTGTGACAGCATGAACAAAAAAGGCCTAGAGAAGCAGACAGCCCTACGAACAGATGCAGATAACACAAATTCTGAGGTCTTCCATAATTCATCTTTGTAAATGTAATGACCATTGATAAGTTGTACAGACATCCCTTGGATTTTATTTAGAAATAGAAATTTTCATAGAATTAGCTAAAGACTTGGGTTGATTAGGGCATTCAGACTGAGTAAACTGATTTACATATGAAAGCCAAATGCCAAAGGCCATATGCTCATTAATTCCTCAAACCATCTTCTCTGAAGATAAGTAGCAAACATATCTGAAGTTCTAAACATTTCTGCAGTTTTAAACCAAAGGAGAAATTAACACTATTTTCAAATAATTTTTTTATGATTTATGAACAAGAAATGATGGCAGAATGGCACTTGTGTCATGGCCAGCACAGCATATGAGGGGAAAGAAGAGATTGCTGGGCACAGCATATCTCTACCCCAGAAGTTCTCTGGGTCTTGCAAGGGTCCCAGAGCTCTCTTTCCTCTAAGGCATTAAGTAGTTTGTTGTTATTGTATTTACATTTTTTAGCATCTAATAGCAGTTACGCATTTCCTATTATACCTTTCTGGGAATTTAATCTCTGCCGTTCTTAGACTGAACTATTGTTTTATTAGGCAATTCCAAATAAATTGCCTTAAAAAAAAGAAAATATCTTCTTTGCAAGATTATTTTTTAAGAGAAAACAAATGCAGCTTTAAAACGTTCTCTATGTTTCTAACCTCATTTTTTATGGTTCCTTCCTTCAAACTAATTGCTCATTCCTGACCAGTTCTGTTTCCCAGAATCCCATCTGAACATCATTACACTCTGGATGTATTCAATCACCTTTTTACCAACTCAGAAAGAGGGGCTAGTAACATACTACTTTCTCTAGCTTACTTTTATTCAAAGAAAAATAGTGTTACTATAGGGACCAATAATTTTTTTTAATTCTGGCTATTGAAGTTATCATCTGATATCCATCAATGAAGCCTTTTATTCTGTATATATCCCTGTATAATTCAATTGTCTGGAGAATCAAGGTGAACTTTTAAAAAGTAATTAAAACACTGTACAAGCTCCTGTATAGGTGATAGCAAGCAAAAGCCTTGCACAATTAAACTACCAGAGCTGGTTTGGTTCCCAGATGTGCATATTCCACTTCTCCCCTGACTCTCTGAAGACTCCATTTGGCTCAGTGTATCAAGTCTATTAAAAAACTCCCCTGTGACATCTGTGTTAGTGCAGAACTGCTTGGCTGCTAGAAGGATTCCAGAGTTTGAATGTTTTCCTGTTGGATGCTGGGCTGTGACATCACCTTGCCCCAAATCCTATCTTTCTGGTTTCAACTGCTCTGCTTTCCCATACTTAGAGCAGTTTAAACTCCTCCGACAGCTTGTTAGGTCAGTGGAGAAATTTTTGACTCTTTCATCTGAAGTCTATCAAGCAAATGTTGGCTATGTAGCATGAGGAGAGGGCTTTCTTTGCTGAAGTCTGCCTCTCAGGGGAAGTTTATATGGCATATTTGAAGAACTGAGGATGTTTTTGTAGTACAGAAGCCAAGCTGACCATGATAAGACCCTGTGGGGTGGAACACCAGGGTATTTTCTGTGTTTAGTTAAACTCTCATATCTGTGAGTTATTTAAAATGCTGATTAGATTTTATTGAAGACTTGTGGTTCCATTTTCTCCAGAGGCCTATAAACATGAGGGTCATTTTAGTTTATGAACAACTTATATTCCAACGCCAAGATCTAAAACAAACAAACAAAGCCCTCCAAAATCTAAGACAATAGTTGAGATCCTAAAGACCTATAAATTAATAAGCTTTCCAGAATGAAGAGAAGGTGAAGTAGGAGAGCAAATGACTTCCCAAAACAATGTGCTAAGTGAACCAAGGTAAGATCCAAGGCTTGTTGAATGCACTGAAAGGACTCTTTACAGTTGGACATGAATCTAAGGAGTCTGCAACATCCAATAGCACCATGAAATACAGGGAACTGTGACTCAAATGTTATGACATATCATGGTCATTTGGACACAGGACGTTTGGAAGGACAATCTGCTTTATGGAAAAGAACAACAAAGAACTTCAATTTTATATAAGTGAGACCATCTTGACATCAATCTGTGGTGTAGCAGAAGTTACCAGTGGCAATCATTGCTTGAACAGTTATAGGAATCCTTGCTTTAGTTTGTGTCATCACCACAAAGAGCCCACAAATACATTGGGCAAAACTACTTCCATATTCCTGTCTCTCCTTGCTGAGTGGATGCTTGTGTGGTGTGTGGATTAGGTACAGCAGCATGTTGTGCACACAACCACTGTGCTGACATATGACTCCTGTTGGAAACAACCTTACCTGTTTGTGACAGTCACCAAAAGAATTACAAGTGTGCAAGGATTCCATACACTTTGAATCTGAAATACTCCACAATTTACAAAACCATTAGTTTCAAAATTTCCAGGAAACCTGCCCTGCTTTTTTCCCATTGGCTGACATGAATGACTTTCATTTCCTTCTAACCCACCCTGTTCTCTTGTGACAAGAACAGAAACCTCTCTGCTCCTGTAGCAAAGATTGTAGCCATCTACATATGTAAACTATGCAAACACAAATTAAGTAAGCTGTATAATACTTTGCTAGTTGTCTGTTGAATCTTTTCCCTGTGCTAAGCTTCTGTGTTTCTGTAGGACCACAATTTCACAGCCATATAAACAGACATCCTCTGGGGAGGAGAGGAGGGGATGCAGTTGATGAGACTGTGACCAAATCATCCACAATGAAGAAAGAATTGTGTGTGGTTATGACAGAACACAATAAATTTGTGGGTTTAGATTTATAATATTAGTCTAAAAGCCTTTCACTAATTATGAATGTTTAAAATTCAACCTATTCAAAGTTACAATTTTGCAATATCTTACTCAAAACAAAATTTGAAACCTAAATATCTAAAGATGCACTTCTGATTTTCACATACTTGAATCTTAATTCATGAGCACCCATCTGCTACTCTTGACTATTAACTAAAGATAAATAATGACGTTAGGAAAAGGCAATTATTTATCAGGGTTTTTTGTTTTGGAAAATGGAACTTTCATAGTATTCTAGGGTATTTTTGCCACATATGCTATGTAAAGGACTGTGAGAAATATAACTTCAAGCACAGGTTTTTTTCAGTTCTAGAGCTGAGGGATCAAGCAAGCAGCCAAGAAACACCACAGAGGAATGTGTTGAGGGAATAGCAGTTCAGGTAGATGGTTTGGCATGCTTCCTTCTCTTGCACTGCTAAATTCCAGAGGCCTGTGCTTGCCAGGACTCAGTGCAGCCTCCTGCATAAGTTACAGCCCAATGGGGCTCCCAGATTCACTAGACTCACACATCAGAAACCTGCGAGCAATGCTGCAAAAAATGTAACTCTTTGAAAACCAGATGCAGCCTGCAGCAGTAGAGAGGCTGGTATTGATATTCTCACAGTATGTCCAGAAAATCCCACCTCATCAGCCTCTTGCCATCAGCATTTTAAGAAACCTTTCCAGAGTCTCCTACAAATTATTATTTTTCTGGAACGATGTGCCTTTCATGGAGTTGGATAGGTTTTGTCACAAAATATAAGACCCTGAGAAGTTTTCATTTTCCTTTAAAATGCTTTAGAAGTTCTGCAGTAATTTGTTCAGGTCGCTTTTTGGCTTTACCCTTATCTAATTTTGTGAAATGCTTTCATAAAGGAAATAATTCATTAATGGTGGTAGCCTTCAGCACAGGCCTAAATGAAGAAGGGAAGTCTGGGTTCCCTGTTGCTGGTGGTGGCAGTACATAGGAAATCCTTGCCCAATCCTCCCACCCAGTACTTGGCATGGCCATGGCTGGGGAGCAAAAGGTCAGAGCCTGGGGAAGCACTGTATTGAAGGTGATTACGATTTATTAGGGCTATACACAAACAAATCCTCTGCACTAATTAGGGAGACTGGCAGAGGAGGGGGTAAATTGCAGCTGAAAAGGAAGACAGGAAGGTGAACTGATAAAAAGTCTCCCTGACCAGCAGCGTGCAGGCACTGCTGTCAACACTGCCTGTTTTCTGTCCCATGCTGAACTACCGAGTTGCAATCAATGTGCCCATTGCGTGTTACGGTCTCAATAGGACCCTCATTTCAGCTGTCACTTCTAGAGACTTCATTCAACAGGAATGAACTTGAGCAATATAAAGACAGGGGAACAATGGGGACATTCCATAGAATTCTCAAAAAGTCATCCAGAAGAAAATACAGGCTGTGCAGCTTTAAATTACTTGTAGGTTGTCTCTGTAAAGTACTATATTTTGGTTTGAGTTTTGACTACTACATACTGCTACAGGGAAGAATCAAGGCTTTTCAAAAGAGCAAAAACTATCCTTTCTCAGACTATTTCCTTTGGCATCTAAATATTCTTATTTGGAGTGACAGAACCAGGTTTTCCTACTCTCAAAACTCTTTGTGATGGAAAATCGTCTTGTTTAATCTTATCACTGTGGCTTACTTGGTTTTTGGCTTTGCAGGTTCACTTCTGATTCTATAGTCTCCGTCCAGAAAGTACACTCTGTACCACTGTCTTAAATTTTGTCTGCTCTTGTTACTAGGAGCATGATTTCATTGATGAATGTTTATAACACAGCTTGAGGAATTTCATCCTCCCCTGGTAAACTGTGTAGGAGATTGCCTTAGTGGACAAAGAAAAATGTCTGCTGGATTTCAGCCAGAAGCTTGGACTTGCTTATAAAGAAGAAAATACAAGTATAACCTTTTGTTGCTGTGTACAGAAGACATATTAAAAAAAAATATTCACCTCTCTTCTCACAAATAAAATGGAACCAGTGAAGGATGAATATGGTTTTCACTATTTTATATCAAATTGCTTAGTTGTAAGTTTAATTCTGCTTCTTGATAAGATGTCTTACAAGGCTGTACTGCTATATTTTCTCCTACAAATACCTCTAACTGGGAAAATAAATTACAGATGGCTGTGAAAAAATAAGACAAAGTTATGAGAAGAAAAAATGGTTGCACTCTTCATTCACAGGTATAAGGAATCTAATTTGAAACAGCAAATCAAAAGTTGAAGCCCAGTTTTAAATTCCCTGAATAGTTTACTTAAGCAAGACTTGGGATATGAATTCAGCAAAGCCATGATGTTAGCTTGATTTATGCTTGTTCAGTTTGTTTAATCAGGGCCTGAATAAAGACTTTGGGGTTTGAGCTGTTCTGAAGGCTACGTGAGACTGGGTGTTCCTGTACTTAAATTCCCTGTAGAGCAGTTTCTTCTTCTATGCTGAAGAGAAGCAGAATCACCCTGTGTTGTCTGGATAATCTGTTGTGTTTCATTTATGGTAAAAGAAATATAAGTGCTATATTTCACTGAAATAACCTGTAGATGCCTAGAAGTTTTAAAGAAGAGTTTCAAACAGGATGCAAGCATTGCTGAGCTAGCAGCCAGAATGCACTAATGCCTTTCTCAGCCTGAGAACAGTAATTCAGAACTATGAATCACTCTCTGTGTTTCTTCCCCTCACACCCTGGTGGAGGTTAAATGCCTGTTAACTGTATTCCCATGGAAAATGTTATGTGCCAGGAGTGGAAAAGCACAGCAGCAGTAGTCCTGTGTAGCTGATGGAATGACTAAAAGGCAATGGGTCCCTTCTGCCAGTGCATCTCAGAAAGGGAAGAGAGGATGCCTCTTTTTCCTTATAGCACCTCATCCCTGCTGCTTCTTCTGGGTTGGAGACGGATGGATGGTCTTTTGTCTGTTGGCATTGCCTGAAGTGCTCTGGAATACCGGACCAACTACTCTGTTTCATTGGAGCAAAGAGCTGTGGAGAACTGGTATTTGTCTCCCACATTTCTAGAAAAGACTACCCACCCAAAGTGGAAATGTGACCTTGAACATACTCTCACATCTCAGGTTCACAGGTTCCCTCACTTTCCCTGTCGAGCTGTCAAGAAGCCCAGAAAGCATGTGAACTGTTGATAGAGAGAGCCAAATAAGCCTGCAGGGGAAGCAGGCAGCTTGGGATCCTGCCTGGCTTCTCTCACAGCCAATGTGCTACACAGAAACCTGTCAATTACAGTCTGCATTATTTTTTTCCCAATGGAGAAATTTGCTGTCAGAAATTTCCAGCCAGCTCTGCTCTGTGCTGCTACTGCTGCTCCCAATGGGAAAGCCAAAATGGCCCAGAGAGCCTCACAGAGGGAAGGTGCAGGGCCTTGGGAACCCTGGCATGACAGCAGGTCTGCAGTCCTGGCTGCCAGCACCCAACCACGAATGCACTTCCGAAAGGGCAGATGTTCCCTCCAGAATTACGTATGCATATTCACTCTAGTGTGACTGCCAAAACAGCACGTGGGCCTTGCCAGGGGCTTCAAAGGCTTTTGTACAACACTGTAGTCCTCTGATCAAAAATTCTGATTCTTATTAGAGTCTTAGTCCTGGTCAATATTCTTTCAATTTAAACAAAAAGTGAATTTTTCTGGTGTTTTTTTTTGGTTTTGGTTGTTTTTTTTTTGTTTGTTTGTTTTTTTTGTTTGTTTTTTTTTGTTTTGTTTTGTTTTGTTTTGTTTTTTTTGTTTTTTTTTTGTAAAGAAGGATATGCTTTTTTTGACATTAAACTGTTTAATAGCTTGCATTTTTTACCTTGCCTGTCTGAAATAGCCAAGCTGGACAATGGTGTCTACTTGAAGTATACAGAACTACCAAAATTAATGGGTCCAAAACTCTTACCACTGAAGATGGGCTCTTCAAATTAATCAGGACAGTGCTTCTGATGAGTAATATTGTAAAAGTGTTACTATGGCTGACTGGCTCAGCTTACACAACAAATGAATTATCATGTTATTTTCTTAAATAATAAGTCTCCATGTACTACCCTTTTCCATATATTAGAAAGTGAAACATGATGAAAATTATGGTGAAACATGATGAAAATATCTGCTTAGTGCACTACGATTTTTACCTTCTCATGGTATTTAGAAGTAGGTATTACAAAGTAAATGAGGTAGGAGCTAAGTAGTAACTCAACTGCTTAACAAAAGTGCCTATAATGATGCTGTTTTCTATCTCAGTTTGAACTAATTTTTATTATGTATTACTGTTGAACAGTGATTGTGGTCTTAGAACCACCAAAGATAAAGATGGGCATTGCCTCAGAGCAATTAAAGCATTAAAAAAAAAAAAAAAAAAAAAAAAAGGAAAATATGCAGATAAGAAAAAATGCATTGAGAAACCCATGTTTGTTTATAAATACTGGTCAAGCTTGTTTGCTGCACCAGATGCTGTTCAGTACAACTCCTGAGGAGGAGGCAGCCAAGATAAGCAGGGAAGCCACCACAGCTTCGTGATATTCTGCTCATCCTCCAGTTTCAGTTCAAAATAGATTGCAGGACATTTTGCCAAAGGTTGTAAATAAAGTCACCCCTTTTACTACCAAAGAGATAATGAGGATCACATGAGCTGGCCTCCCATATAACGCAATCCAATATGTGCCTCAAATAATTTCCATGACAAGGACATCTTGCAAGTGGCAGAGGTCAGCACACCCTGGGCACATAAAGAGCAAGACTGAAGTCTACAGCCTGAAGAAGCTGGACAACTGCTGACACTGAATATGAAGAATTGTTCCCTTTTCAAGGGGCCTTTCTCCCCAGAGAAGTTACAGAAAACCTATAGCTATGTACCCTGGTGACACATGTAAATTCAGGAGGTAGGAATCCAGGTCAGGACCACCTCTGTTGCAGAGACAAGTTCTCTTGGCGTTTAAAATTTTACAGAGACTTTCTCCACCTTCTTTGCTTCTACCTTTAGTTTTCATTTGTAGTTATTCTACTTCTAAGCATCTGTTCTACTGCTTCCATTCTCCTTGGGTTTTTGTGGGGTTTTTTTTCTTTTTTTAAGACTCAACACAACACTCTGTGCCGTGTTGTGTTTCAGACACAATACTCTGAGCTGAATTTTTATTATAAAGGGACAGCTTACACAGAGTGACATCATGATAATGCACTGTCTTTCAGATCTACGCAAGAAAAAAGACCATATATTACAAATATATACTGCTCTCTTAACTAGTCCTGATATACCTGATAGTCTGCCCCTGGTACAGGTACAGGATACAAGGTGTTGTCTTTTTCAATTCGTATCTTTTGTACCCTTTCTCCTACAACAATTGCGATTAGCGATGCACTTCCATATGATGAGCCAAATCAGTCACTTTTCTCCTTCAGCTCCTAGCCACGCGCTCCTGCCTTATTTTTTCACAAAGGGCTTTGTCTTGAGCTGATTCAACCCAGCAACCTGGCAGAACAGTGCGAACGAAACCGCGGTTTTCTCAGCCAAGGCAGCGAGCCGAGCGATTTAATGAACACTGGATTCAGCGCAAGGGAGATGTAACAGTACAGCTTTGGATGGCAGCAGTACTGTCACACGCCGCTGCCCTCTGGTCTCTCCAAAGGCCCGGCCGGGCGAGGAGCCCCGGGGCCGGGCGTGTCTCGGGCCGTTCCCTTCCTCGCTGCGCTCCAGGGGCGCGCCGGGCCGGGCCCGCAGCGCGGCGGCCGCGGCGCTCGGGCGCCTCCCCGTGGTACCGGCAGCGGCGGAGCGGGGCCGGCAGCGGCGGAGCGGGGCCGGCAGCGGCGGAGCGGGGCCGGCAGCGGCGGAGCGGGGCCGGCAGCGCCGCGGGGACAGTGACCCGTGCGTGCGGCTGCCCCGCGGCCGCAGGGCCCGTGCCCCGGGGGGAGGGAGATAGCCGGGGGCACGGCGCGTCCCGCGCCCCTCTTGCCCCAGAGGCACGCGTGGCGCGGTCCGCGGTGTGGCTGCTGTCCCCTCCTGCCCCTGTGAAACCAGGCAGGGACGCTGCGTCTCACGCTCCGTGGCCAGGCTGTTGTGCCCCCCGGCTCCTCTCCAGCTCGAGTCTGCAGGCTGTGCCTGCCCATGGCTGGCACGGACCGATTCGCTGTTGTGCCAGGGGCGTGCTTTGGCTGCCGCCGCTCCGGGCCCGGGAGGCGGCCGCGAGGCAGGGGCTGTGCCCAGCACCGCTGTGGCCTCGGGGAAATGCCGTGGGCCACCTGTGCCTCAAACCAGCCCTGCAAAAGCTCTGCCTCTGGGAGGGAACCGGGCTGGCTATAGGGAGCCACTTGGTCCGTGCCTTGCCTTGGAGGCTTGTGCCCTGACCTTCCCTGCTCCATGTGCGCAGCCTCACCTTGCCTTCCAAACTCCCACCACTTTTGCAAGCCCGCAAAAGCAGCTCCGAACATCATGGCCCAAAGGCATAATTGCATCATGACACTGCCATGATATTGTTTTTAGTGAAAACATAAAAGAATTTTTAAATGTTATTGCTCAACATCAGTTTGCTGCTCAACACAAATGAGTAGACAGCACCCAGAGATGAAACAGATTTCCTATTCTGCACATTTACAAACTCCATTTGGACCCTCATTTGGGATAATGCTGCAGTAAGTTAAGAAATAAGCACATTTTTTAGCATTCTTTCTGTATTTTGGAATCAGGTTCTGATGCAAAATAGTGCAATGGATACCTTATCTACATCATTTGATGCCTCACCTGCTATTGGCTCTTCAGAGCAACTCAGGATAAATATCAGACTTGTTCAGGGTGTAATGCTAAATTTTATGCATATTTCAAACTTCTTGCTCAGTAGGTCTTGTAGTTGTGTGAGGAATACAAATCTATAGACTCCTTTAAAAGTGTTTTAAATTTTAAAATGTTTTTTAAAAAATAGGAATGTGAAAAAAAGGACTTTCACAACTGGAAGAAAAACCATATTTTAGTATATATCAAATATATAACAATAATTTTGGAAATTATTTTCTTGCCCTTTAGAAGGACACGACTGTATTTGACTCTTTTAGGTGTTTAGGTTGCCTAAGTCCTACTTTCAAAATCCAAGACTATTGAGTAAAATATAAAATATTTCTTTTATGAAAAGAGATGATCTTGAAAAGCTGCTTAGTAAAATCCACTTGGCAAAGTGGATTAGAACAATATGCAATAGACGTCTGTCAAATATTCTATGTGCCTGTTGACATACAAATCTGTATTTCCACGTGCTTTTGAAACCTGGAAAACAAACAAACAAACCCAATAAAAACATGTTTCAGTTGTTTGTACAATTTCTTCCAAGCTCTGGAATCTTACTCTGTTGTTCTCAGAAAAAAACCCCATGGTATTTCAGTTTGACTATCAAAGCACATGCCAATGAAAATCCTTCTAAAACAACTACTCTGGCCAAAAATCTGTCTGTTTCATAAAAAACTACTGTAACGTTGCCTGAGATGCTTTTCTATCTTTTCATTAAATATGGCTTTTTGAAATTGCATATTGCATAGCCATGCAGTAGCTTTAAATAGTGTCTCTAAGAAGTGGCAATAGAAGAAACAGTTTCACTGATTTCAGGGCCAGCAGAACTGCTTATACTGCAGAATGTCCTGGGAGGGGTTTTGTTACTTCTGCTAAATGCAGTACAAAATTCACACTGAAAAGAGCCCAAATTGCAATGTGGACCCACTGAATAATGGTTCCCCATAGAACCTAATGGATTAATCACAGTAACGCAGCTTTTCTAAATTAGAAATAAACATGCAAACATTTAAAAGGCCATTATCATTACAATTCTTGACAATGACTCAATATCAACTTTTGCAAGTGTTGCAGTTGCTGCTGCCTTTTTTCCCACAAGATAGCAGCACTGTAACTATGAATGAGCAAAGGAATTGTGAGCCCATCTCACCAAAATTCAGAAAGGCCACCTGGTTTATTTACTCTAGGAATTTGCAGCTCAGAATCACCAGGAAAGTTTCTTAAACACCAGGATGGGGGTGCAAACACCAATTAAAATAATAAAATCTACAGTTACATTTTACTTTAACAGACCTATCTCCTTATGATAAAACACATCAGGTGTCTTGAAACCATCTGCAAAACTAAAATGCTGTGTACATAAATATATTTATGTGAGTGTATATGTGTGGGTGCATTGCATACAGTAATAATCTTGTCTTGTTACTGTATACAGCAAAACTCTTTTAAGTGGTCCAGTGTTTGTTTACCCTTCCCCTTAACTCACCTGGTTTCACCACTTTTCCTCGTGCTTTCAGCTGCACTTATTGATTGTCATTGTTCAAAAGTGGTCCCACGATGAAGGAGGAACCCCTTTGCCAGCACTCAGCAATTGCCAGGGGGAGGTGAACTCTGCCCTGTATTCACTCTGTCCAGAATGATGGTGTAACCCACATCAAACTCTCCTACTGTAAATATGTATGTATACAGTAATGATTTGGGTTGGGTCAGGTGTGCACCTCAGAGGCAAATCTCCCAATTGTCCCAGCTTGGCAAGCTTTGTTTCCCCATGTACCAGGCATGAACAGCTGGTTACACTTTGGGAATAGCCATTGCAGAAGCACAGCCACAACTGGGCACACAGCCCCGTGATCAGGCTGGAGTTGGCAAAAGTTAACCCGGGGCACGGCATGGATGTCATGGCTTCAGCACCAGCTGTTTGCCCAGGGAGCCACTCCTGTCAGTCCCCACTGCTTGCTAATGTACACAAAGCCTTAGCGGCCTAGATGGAAACCTGAAAACAGAAAGGAAACTCTTTTATAAGCTCACAAGTGGTAGCAGAGAAGAGGGACAGAAATGATGAAAGAACAGACCATATCACCTGGATGATGATTTTTTAATGTGAAGTTGTAGACATCCTAGGGCCATTAGGCAATATTTACTGGACTTCACGAAGGGGCATGCTGCCATTTGCAGGTGGAAACAGGAAAGCTCTTTAAAACACTTCAGTATGCTCTGAAATAGCATAATTATGTAGAAGCTGGAAAAAAGGACACTCCTCAGTCAGTAAAAGAAAATTCAGTGTGTGACGTGGAACACAGTGTGTACACACACGGAATGTTATAAAGAGTTTGATTATTTTTGAGTTTTGACCCCCAAGGAACATATACATGTAAAATACACATTTATGCACACATTTTCTTTTTATGACTGTTCATATATTTGTGCTCTTTTTACCCAGGTACTCCAAGGACTCTTTGTGAAGAAATCAGGCAGTGCAGCGGAATTACATCAGCTGTAGCCTTGCTTATTTTTTCATATTGTTGTCAACACAACATATGCAAACTCTTTTGGGCTGCCAACTTTTATCTCTTACATCAAGGAAACTGAATCATGTACCTTGGCCTAAAAAATTAACAGAGCCTGTATAAATATATTTTGATAATGTCCTCGAGATTCCTGAAGACACAAAGAAGCAGGAACAGTACGTACATTTTTTTTTTCTTTTGCTGTTTGAAATGCCATGCCATTAGTGACCATTCGTACTGAAATTTACCATTTGTACTGAAATTGCAGCACTGGATCCTATTGACACAATAAATAAATAAACAGATGGTTATGAGTGCAGTTGAACTAACAAAGCCAGGTTTCCTATCAGGTTATAACTTGTAGTTCTGTTCATTCACATCTGATAAAATGTGAGCCCTGCTTTAGATTTTCCTGTCCTTGCAAAATGTTTTTCTGCTGTGTGGATTCTCAGTTGTGCACCAAGGAATCTTCCTCATAGCAGTGACTCTAATTCAGAGTTTTCTTCTTTAAAAGATCACATAACTCAAGGAAATTTGTTAGAGTTTCTCTGTTGAATTTGACTGAGATTGGCCAAGGATTCAAAAATACTGGGGAGGAGGAAGAGGTACAGTTACATTTGCACACAAAGAGACATAAAGGCAGAGGCAGCCTCCTCTCCCCAGGGAACTGTGTTAAGCAGTAGATCTTTATTTCAAGAAAACAGAAAAGATCAGTTTATATTACCTATCTCCTTTAACTTCAATTGATTAATTTTTCATTAGGGGCACTGGACAATTTTTCAGGCCAAAAGCAGCAGAGGATACTGACAAGTCTGAGAGTGAGTGCTTCCCTTTGAGATAAGATATAACTTTCTTTATTTTTATAATAAAGAATCAGAAGAATTTAACCAAACTTGACAGAACAGTGATTCCAGGCTGTTCCGACATCCCAACTGGACTTCTGGCAGGCTGGTTGCAAGTCTGGTCAAAGGTATTTAAGCTTTCACAATGTTTGGTGACATATTAACAATATTTGACTTTATGCCTACAAGACAACTGCTAAAGTATGAACTACTACTAGCTCATTAAAGGCTTCTGTATCTCTTACAAGCAGTAGATTAATCTTTCAGGGGCGGGGGAGGGAGGGGCATTTCAGAAAGAACAGCATTTCACAAAAGAAAATGGACAGAAGAATTACAGCTAGAGAAAAATGATGAAAATTGTAAAATGCAAATGTGTTCCATACAGAAGTGAAACCACCAGTATATTATGTTACACCTTGTCTGGAAGCAGCATGCATCAATTACTTACCATGTAATGACTCTGTGATCCATTGAACACAATCACTCAATAATGCACTAATTTTTCTAATATGACACAAAAATGCTGTCCGAGTTCAAAATTTCCCAAAAGACCAGTAAGCTGCCTGGCCTGGTTTTACAAAAATACTGCTGTAAGAAGGCTGGTGCCCTATGCAGGTGTGTCAGTGTTGCAGCACTGGTGTGCTAAGCTCATTCCTGTGCACCTGCCTGGAGCCAGGGGAGGAGGGAGGCAGGATGTTCACAAGGTCTTGTCAATCCAGAGCTGCTGGACTTCTTGAAAGTACCTGGAGTAGCCTTTCAATACTTCAAAGAGTCTACAAAAAAGAGGGAAAGGGGCTTTTTACTTGAGCAATTAACGATAGGACATGTAGGATTAGATTAAAAGAGGAGAGATTTAGAGAAGATGTTAGGAGGAAATTCTTTACTCAGAGGGTGGTGAGGCACTGGCACAGGGTGCCCAGAGAAGCCGTGGATGCCCCATTCCTGGAAGTGTTCAAGGCCAGGTTGGATGCAGCCTGAACAACCTGTCCTAGTGAAAGGTGTCCCTGCCCATCACAGGACAGCTGGAATTTGATGATCATGAAGATGCCTTCCAACCCAAACCACTCTATGATTCTACAATTCTATGATCTTGACATATTTCTTCTGTCACGATTGGCTGAAATTAAGCTCCATTTTCAGGAGCTACTGGGTGGAAAAAGTGTCATGGTATGGCTTGTCAGAAGGACAACACTGGGGGCATAAATTTTGTATTCTTAGGAAATAAGGCTGAAAATACACTAAAAATATTTGGGACTAACCATTTCATTTAAGATGATTGTCTGGACTTTTGAACTAGGAAAGATTCATATGCAGAAGAACAGAACTATTCTAAAAACATTTATTTTAATTTTTCAGAACATATATCATATTTAAACCAATTGAATTATGTCAGATCTAGATAAACTGATGTTTAGTTCCCCAGCTTGGAAAGCTTCTGTGTTCCAGCAAGTTTCTACATATATGCAATAACTTCTATGATGATTCCATAGTAAAATGGCCAGAGGTAAAAAGCAACAAAGAGTTTGGGACCAGACAGGTGACCTGATTTTTATAGTTGCTACATCTCCAGGCAGCTGTAGGTGGTAGTTTTCCTGGGCCATTATTTTTGAAAACAGTTCTCCTTGTCTAAAGCCTGCAGCCTGAGTCAGTCACTTTGGAAAATATTTGAAAAAACTCACTTAGCTTTTTGCATCCATAGGATTTTGTTTCAGCTCTGTGCTACATTTAATTCTCTTTTAAATATCTTTTCCTATTTTAATTTGCTTATAGAAATATTTTGGCAGACTATACTGAAAAAAAAAAAAAAGAAAATAAAATTGAAAGGTTTTCCAACACATTTATACTACCATTTCTGAACATTTGAAACACCATCAGCATATGGAGATTTATGTTTTCTTGTTCCATTTTAAAACACTGAAGGATTTTGTATCTTAAAATCATTACTTATAGTGAAATTTGTTAAAATAATTTGAGTTTAGTGAAGTTTCCATAGAATCAAAGGGATTTCCATCTTTGGTTCAAAAATTGCAAATTACAAACATATTAAAAGATTATACATTTTGTTATTGGTGTATTGTAACTGGGGAATCAGTAAAACACTGAAACAGTATTCACTTTTTCATTCTGGCAAATTTCTACCTTTGTCTCAGATTGTAGTTTGGGTAATTTCATCTCCAGGTTCTTAATGAAGAATTAATTTAGAGCTGTAGTTGTTTTAAACTAAATTCTTTGAAGATAAATAGGCATTAGACTGTTTTACAATCGCTAACTTGTACTAAGACTGAAAATTCTTGAGTTCTTGGTATTTGTTTTAGAGGGGTTTTTTCGTTGTTTGTTTTGAACAGCACTCTGTTCACTCTTTAAAGGCCATTAGTATGTTTTTTAAGAAATGTGCTCCTATGTTTCTGATTGATATGGCTGAGGACAATTCCAGCTGTTGAAGAGCTTCTTCCATTGCACAGACACAATGGCTCCCATGATAGTTTCCTTAAGTCCTCACGCAGAAAGATCGTGAGTTTTATGTTTGTGAATTCTGGCAGGATATTGTGCACAGGCCCTCCACAAGCCTGCAGGAAGACAAATGTTCAGAGCAGGATGTCCATGATGATCCCTCCTCCATTCAAGACCAGAAACAGGAGTCAGATCTTTTTGTCATAAAGGGCAAAGGAAAGTCTTTTGAGAGTCACCATTAAAAGTGATCTCAGATGGGGCACAGGAGCAATACCTCCCACACTCTGATAAATCCAAGTTCTGCCCCTCTACTCTGCTCTGGTGAGACTCTCCCTGCAGCGCTGCATCGAGTCTGCGCTTCCCAAAACAGGACACTGATCTGTGGGAATGAGTCCAGATGAGGAACACCAAGTCAATCAGAGGGATGGAGCGCCTCTCCTACGAAAAATGCAGAGAGAACTGGGATTGTTCAGCCTGGAAAAGAGAAGGCTTTGTTGTGCCCTAATTGTGGCCTTCCAGTACCTGAAGGGAACTTAGAGCAAAGATGGGGCAACACCATTTACAAGAGCATGGAGTGACAGGACAAAGGGAAATGAGTTCAGGGGAAATGAAAGAAAATAGCTTTAGATTACACACTAGGAAAAAATCTTTCCTGTGATGGTGGTGGGGCACTGGGACAGATTGCCCGGGGAAGCTGTGGATGCCCCGACTCAGGAAGCGTTCATGGCCAAGCTGGACGGGGCTTTGAGCAACCCGTTCTAGTGGAAGGTGTCCCTGGGGCAGTGGAACTAGATGGACTTCAGGGTTCCCTTCTACCCCAAACCATTCTATGATTCTATGGTAATAGAATCCAGACTCCTAAAGACTTTGGGCAATCTATAATGGACTTTGGTGAAATCACCTTTGGGCTTAAACTGCAATGAAGCTTTTGTGCCGGGACTGCCCGTCTTCCTGGCAACTGGGCGGGGTTTCTCCGTGATTTGCTGCTTCAGGTCTCCACCGGTGCAGTGGAAACACAATTTCTCTGTGGCCTAGAACTAGTAAAAGGCTAAGCCGGTGAGATCGCGCGGCCAGCAGGCTGAGGACAGCCACACGAACAGGTACGCTGGCACTGTATGTGCGTATCGGAGCGCGTCCCGCGCCGCAGGGCCCGGCGGGCCGCGGCTCCCCTGCTGCCGCTCAGCGCGTCACGGCGGGGCGGCGGCGGGGCGGCCCGGCCCGGCCCCCTCGATCCGGGCACCGCCGCCCCCAGGGCCGCGGCCGAGAGCTGCGGGCTCCGGGGCCGGAGGCGCCTCTGCTGCGCGCTCGGCCCGGCCGTACGTACGTACCGGGGCGGCAGCGGGCCCGCGGCCGGGGCGGGCGGGCGGGCGGGGAGCGCGGCGCTCCGGCAGCCCCGCGGCGCGGCGGGGCTGGGGGCCGGCGGGGCGCCCCTCCGGGCGGCGCTCCGGCCTGACAGCTGGCTGTGCGCCGCTCTGCAGTGCCGGAAAATCCGATTGTAGGAGTTTCTCGCATTAAAACAAACAAATCCCAGGATGCCGGGACGGTTAAGAGTGGAGGCTGCGGTCCTGCCCACGTGCCGGCGCCCTTCACACCCCCAAACGCACTTTTGTCTTGTATTGCAGAACCTATGAAAAGTGTAACTTTGTGTCTGCAGTTCTTCCTGCCTTACACTCGCGTGGTTTCAGAGCGGAGTAAGTCTATTGCGCAGAGAAGGGGAAAACATCTTAAACTGTTATTGTTGTCTCCCAATTCTAGGAGCGTGCAGAAATGTCTCCCTTCGAAAATAAAGGACTAATGCTGGGCATAATGGCAGGGACTGCTGGATTAAGCCTGGTGCTGATTTGGTACCACAAGAGCCGAAGGCCTGGTGCAGCTGTGCGTATACGCGCGTTCCAGGATATAGGTAACACGATTAGTTCTGTGGGCTTGCAAAATGAGGCTCCTAATGAGCAAGGAGCAGTAATGGTTTTACATGGAAGGCAACTGCAGATACTAGAAAAATTGAATGGCCTGCTACTAAGTGTGGACGAACTGAAGAGAGAGGTGGAATTTCTGAAAGAAGCTATTCCGAAACTTGAAGAGCTTGTTCGAAATGAGCTTCAAGGAAAGGGTGATGTTCAGAGAATTAGCCCATCACACAGAGCAAGGCGGAGAAAAGCAGAGACAGCTTCTGGTGCAAGAGAAACTACCAGCTCTGAGGAGGCAGAAAGTGAAGGAGGGTGAGTTAATGATAATGTGTATATGCTACTGTATACATGCAGTGCAAGTTGCATCCTTACCTATATGAAACTGTAAACAGGAGCCCTTTAAAAGTCTTATTTAGATTTTATACTTCTGGAAAAACAGATGTTAAGATTAGCAGGTTTTAGATCAGAGAAGACTCTTGATGACCATCTCTGAATCTTCACTATGGCTGAAGTTGGCTTCATGTCAAGCATAATACAGATTTTTATTTTTTTTAAAAGAGTGTGGTAATACTGATGAAGTATTGCTACACAGCTGTGCAATGAGAGGCAAAGTTCAGAATAATGGTGTAATTTTAGAAGTGCTTCTAGTGCAAAGTGTGTCTCTGACAGAGTTTGTTCAAAGTGTACAAATGCTCATGTGCTTTTGCTGATAATTGCTTTTTATCAGCCTCACAGATGAGTTGTTACAGTGTTCTGCCTAGAGGCATTGCATACTATGGAAGATACGTGTGAGCAGAACCTCTGTACAAGGGGCAATGTTTATGTATATGTGCTGTTGTGTACAGGGTTTCTGGTGGCTCAAAAGTGACCGGGAGAAATTTAGGGTACTGACTCAGTAAGGTAGAAAGTTCCTAGTTTTGACCACGTCTTGTAGTCACGTTGTGGTTAATGGGATCTTTTATTGTCATGGGTTGAGGAACATGCTGGGGGATGATGTGTACCAGGAGTCCAGGAGAGGCACTGTATTTTTGTCATGACATTAATCTCTTGTAATTACAACTTTGTTTTGGTATAATCAGATTAGATACTTACATGCAGTTTACAAATAGTATCTTTATAGCAGCTGAGTTTTTTGAGACACTTTTCAGCGTATCTTACATATCTGTGTAGGCAGCATTATGTCTGTAAATTGCCCATCTTATGTCACCTTTTCTCTTTAAAAATATTTTAACTAACTGTAATGTTCCAAAGACAGCTAACATGCTGCATATTAATGGAATTCTATATTTAAGAGTTTCTCCACATTCATTTTCAGTTCCTGTGAGCAGAATTTCTTTCTGTGTTACATCCCAGCCCACATGGTTCACAAGTCTTATATTTTTATACCGTATTTTAAGATCTGTCAGTTCTATTATGAACCAGTTCTTTATTTTAGGTATTCAGAATTGGCACAAGAATTCAACGACATTCCTCCTTCATCTGGTGTGGAAACATCTTGGTTCTCTTAGTTTCTTAGATTATTTCATCCATTGGTTGGTTTGCAGAGGCCTTCGTGTTATGAATAAAATATTCAGACATGTACATAAGGCAAAGGGACCAGTCTACAAATTACCATGCCCACAGATGCAAGGCAGGGGTTATTCCACACGTAGCATTTGAGAAAATCCTGTGTTCTGATCAGGAGTGATATGTTGTTCTTTGAGAACCAGCCAAGGAAACTTGTGTGCTCAGGTTCTTCTGTGTGACGGAGAAGCTGATCTGATGATCCAGTCCAAGTGATTATAGTGTGCAAGAGCATTGAACGTGTCCTTAAGAGAGGCCTTCTCTGACCAGTATTTGTGTACAGTCAGAAGCAAGGAAGATAATTCAAGGTTATATTTAGCATTAGTCATTTGACTATGTTCTTTCCCAATGCTGTTTTTCAATCCCTTTTGAAAAGGGGTGGGCTTTTTTCCTCTTAACACCTTGTACCTGATGTACTTGTTATTCATATCTTCTCTTAATTTGAGATAATTTGATTTAATTTAAATAAATAGTATTTTTTTTCTTCCTCTTGCAAATAGGTTGTTAATGCTAATGTGTACAGTTGCAATATATATATATATATAGCTTTTTCTGAGTTCTTCTGTAACTTTAATGACTGTGGTGCATGGCCAGGAGGGTCAATAGCAACATTTGGGTGTTTTCCAGTTACTGTACAGCACCACTTCATATACTGTAGGCATTATACCATGAGCATTGTTTTATACTCTTCTGTGGTGAATTCCACACACAGTGGTGCATTCGGGTTCTTGTTAGTGCACTAGAGAAAAAAAGATTTGCTCTTTGTTACTGATAAAACATTTTTTCACCTTTCTGTACTCCCATCTAAAGTGCATGCAGTGTGTTTCACTTCCTCAGCAATAATTTCCTGATCTAGAAGATAGGATTTTGCTTGAGTTAAGCACTTCTGGTTTTCATTGACAAATGGGTAGGTGCTGGGAATTGACAGATAAACTAATCTGAAGAGTTTTATGGACCTGTGTTGTATGATTGCATTAGTTTCAGGTTTGTAAGCTTCTTCCAAAAAAGCTTTTAATACTACCTAGTTTTTTTCATTAAATATTGGAAGCTGACAGTCTCTGATAAGGCCCTCACTGCTTTGATCTGCTCTGGGTGTATTCGCAATGTCACTGTTGGTATTCAACATCTTGGGAAGAGAAGCTTTCTGTTTTGCCTTTCAAAAATTATGTATTTCTGTAAGTGGAGAAATATCACATGTGTTTTAATAAATGAGCTATATTTTTACATAGTGACAGTCTGAATGAAAGACGAACTGAATGGACGAGACATTAAATGGTAAAGAGTCTGTGGTTTCTAGTCGGTGCTTTTCTGTATTTTTTTTTTTTTTTTTTTAGTTTGTTTCAGTTCCGTAATGTCCTACTGAAAACGTCACTGTTTAACATTTGAGAATGTGTAACAAGCACTCGTTCATTTACAAATACAATAAATTGTGTCTAGATGATCACCTGGAATGGAGCACGTCACCGAATTCTCCTCTCTGTGATTTTCAAGCTGTTTCCTCCCTGACATGGCAGTGATGAACCCTGGACATCAGTGTCATGTTTGGCACCCATCTTCAGCTGGCCCAGCATCCAAGCTCTTCAAATTGCATTTGGCATCAGGCACCAGAAAGATTCACTGCAGTAAATTCTTTTCTGACAGATGTTCTATTTATAATTTTTCCTTGAAATAGTTTAGTCAACAGGAAAAAAATTTCCCTTGCCTGCTTCTGAGTATCACTTCACCTAGCATTTTCTAATTTATTTTGCTGTTCATTTCTTTAAAATGCAACCTTCAGTTGGCTTAAGAATCCAGTTTGCCAAACTTTTCCTTGAAAGCCACTTATCATTACTGATGGATATGCACTTTGCTGGATCATACAGTGCAAATTTGATCCACATCCACCTGTGACATACAATCACCTTTCTGTGGAATTAGGCAGAGCAGATGAGAGGGTGTTTGTGTCAGCTTGTGTTTTTTCTCTAAGTTGGCAGGGAGATGACAGATGATATTTGATCTGTCTAAAAGCTGAAGTGTTGTGAACAAATGATACCTGGTTAGGCCCAGTGTTTGCCAATTTACAGACACCCCAGCACAGTTTTTGAACCACCCAAGTGTGTTTATACCACAGAGGTGTTTTATACCATGTAGCTCAGGGTTTGTTTTAATCCAGTACCAGATGCTGGGGTTTACTGAACTGTTTAGCCACAGAGGGGTGAGTCTTCAGCACAGTTTCCATTTGCTCTTTGAACTTTGATCAGTCCACTCTGATACAACCAAGTCCTGTTGGTCGATCGTTGCTCCTCAAATTCTTATCACTGTTTTTCTCTTTTATTTAAAATCTATTGGTAATAAAGGTGAAAACAAGTTGGCACTGACTCTAGACATTTTTAAAATATTGTTCCATTTTCTCAAATATTGATCAATGTGTTTACCACTTATAAATGCTCACTTTTCTGTTTACAATCTGATAAAACCTCTTGCAGGAAAATACCAGGTAAAATTACAGATTTCTATTGCATGGAATATTTGTAAAATAAACCATAATGACTGTTCATTGTTTTCTGTTTATTTCTTTTTTTGATGTAGTGTTATCAGTCCTTAAAGTTCTTGAGGTTTAAACTGTTAGGATGAATCTCCACTTCTTTTCGTGTCAGTTCTGATTGCAGTGCTTTAGAATGCATAGTTGTATGAGACTGTTAGCTGCTTTCTTGAAGGCAGATATTGCTCAACAAGTAAATTGAAATTTATGACATTCTAATCAATGTTTAAGTGGGTCTGCTCCACATTTAAACTTTTTGGGGGTTCATAAAGCAGGTAAATAGAGGAGGTAGGAGAGAATTTGCCAGGACAGTAGAGATGAGAAGAAATGGGTAAGAAATGACCCTACCCTGTCTGCTGTTTGGTAGTTAGCTCCTTATGGGTTCACATAATCTGTTAGCTAGTGACCTACTTCACACTTTTTCTATCAATCTCCTAATAAATATATGACTTACCTGATGTCAGGTGAATTTGATGGTTTGTCGTGACATTTGGTGTTGTGCTGCTGAAAATCTCTGCTGGGCTTGTTTGGACTGACAGCCCAATGGGCTTGGGTGTCAACCCAACCTTGTGTTTGTCATCCAACCATTATATTTTTGCTGGGAGAATATATTTTCCACTAATTATTTTTTTCTGTTATCTAACACTGGAACAGTAGCAATCATAGAAATTTTGGCAGATTTTTATGCAGCAAAGGTAAAGAATACAACATCAACATTGGCTTCCAAACAGTGATTTCTCATTTTCATATCTACCTAATTAGGTAGCATTTGATGCAGTGCCCAAATTCATGTAACTAAGGATATTATCTTTACTGCTGAGTTGTTGCTCTTCTATATTTAGATGTAGTGCCCTTATTTTAGGTTGGGAATTGCCCAGATTCTCAGTGCATTTATCTTTTAATTAGGGGGAATGGAGCATCTAAACCACGTGAGGAAAGATACTTTCCAAACATACTTCACATCATAAAGCTTTGTATTGGAGCTAAAGATTGTCCCACTCCCCAGGAGCTCCCTTGTACAGTTGATGAAATTGGGGCTCTTGCAAATAAATTATAGCCACACTAGCCATTATATATTTCTGTGCCCACTTCAAAATAACTATGGAAGAACAATATGCTGTGATTTTAAACATGCTTCATAACATGAAAATAAGTGTTCAGTGACTCTGAATGTAGTCACTGCAAGATACAGCATAGGATACGTTATCAACTTCAGCATCATCAAGATTAGGTAAAACAAATCTGTAGAAACATAAGAAGTTTCCCATCTCTGTTCTGCTCCATGATATTTTTCAATTTGAACATGTACACATGGTCTGTGTATATATTGTTTTATCCAAGTGTATTTTGACTCCACTTTCTCTGTCACTGGGTTAATTTTTGCAGCATAACTGTCGTGTCACAGCTAGCACTTCTGTATCTTCATAAGCAGTTGCACTTGTTCATTTACAGGCTGTAAGTGTATCTGCTCTGATACACTGTTCTGAAAGCATCGTTTTGAAAACAGAATATTTGAAAGCCATGATTAATAATCTTCATTTTGACAGCTAGCATTCTGTCCTGGTTATATTTCTGAAAAAAGAAATAGATTTTATATATGCTGACTCTCATGGCCTACGTGGATTACTCAGTTACTTAATGTGTATAGTACATTCCATGCTTTTTGTACTCATAGTAACCATTTAGGAAATCTCTGAACCTGGCAGCTGATAGGTTTACATTATTAATTCTCCCCAGAACAGTATTTTCAAAAGTGGAAATGCAGAAGATGAGGCTTCTCTGTCCATTTTTAGCAAAAGGCTACTTTTTAAAAACAATGCCATCAGCTGCTCCTCTTTGAAATTGGAGTACCCTAATGTATTCTCAGCACTTTGGACAGTAAGGCCACCTGCTTATCTCTGTGTGATATTTATGCTTTTGCAAACATTTCTTTGCCCTTGACTGCCTTGTGCTGAGTACTTGTGCACTAAGCATCATGAATTAATATAATCTCTTTTCCAGGTTCAGATACTCTGAACTTCAGAATGCTCAGAAGAAATAAGGAATTTATAACAATGGTGTTATTTTTATTGGCTTGTGTTTAGATCTTAAAAGCGTTTAAGAAAATATTGTAAAAATTATTGTTGTAGCACTTATATTTTGGTTAGTAAGCTCATTCCTTTTTCAAAGAATATGGAAACAGGTAAAGAGTTGAAGAGGCCTATTCAGGGTTACAGAGCAGGTCTTAAAACACATTTATGATTTCAAGTGTTCTGCATTTGAAACACAAGGCTACATGTGTTTCTAATATGTATCTGCATTTTTTAATGGACTGTTAGGCAGCAAGACAGTAAAATTACTTACCTGTTATGTTTGGAATATGACTGTGCTGTCCCTTTGAAGATAAAGATTTTGTAATACTAACAATAAGCTTGATATCATTAATAAAAAATCCTTTAAAGTTGGACAACTACGATAGGTTATGCTCTGAATTTTTTGCTTTTTAATTTAACATTGCCCTTTATTTTTAAAGAAAAAAATGGTTATTATTTTCTGTGATTTTAGTTACCTTACTGCTCATACTGATTCTGAAGGAGACTCCGAGGAAGAAAAGAGATGTATGAAATCACCTGATGCCATGGTGAAATCAGAAGAAGATGAAGACTTGATTAATTTTTTACAGCAGGTGGACAATTTGCACAAGGGTTCAGAGGATGATAAAAAGGAGGGCTTCAGACTGCTGCTTGAGAAAGATGACAAGGTATTATGGGTACACTTAATATTATACTTTACACTGCTTTGGAGGACTAAATACAAGCTTTAAAATGCACATAGAAATGGATGATGAAATTTCAAGCATATTTTTAAAATACAGTCAAAAAGCAGTATTTCAAAGTGGTGTCAATATTCATGTTGTGTGGGAATAGGAGTTCTACTATTTTATATCCCATTCTAGTTCAATAACTTTGAGGCTTTGTTTGACATGGTGATTCTTGCATAAAACAAAGAAAAATCATGGGCTTTTTTCAATGTAAATTATACTTACATCTACTGGTTTTGCAATAGTCTGTGTGAGAAAATCATGTAGAATTAAGTAGTAACCAGACCTACTGTTCTCAAACTATGAGCATGTAGTCTGCTCATACCTTTCTAATATCCTTCATGTGAATTTTTCCTTGGACTTTACTGGGCCCATACGTAACTCCAGATAAAATTTAAAGGTGGTTTGATGTGCAGTACTCAGTTCAGCATACTGTTTTATTCTGGGTTGGCAAGCATTAGTTCTGATTGTATTTTCATCTGAATATTGCAATACCAAGGAAGGTAAATGAGATATTGTGAGTGAGTGTGGTGCTTATGGCTTCCCTAAAGAAAATACACCTGTTTGTTCAGGGATTTGTTGTGCTTTACTGGATTACCTTTTAAATGTTTATATTAAAAGAAGTTTAAACTGATTAATAAAATAAAACCTCTTTAGACAGTGTAGGATGTTTCCAAAAGCTGTATTCTTTTTTGTTCATGGAAAATTGGTCAATAGATTTTCAAATAAACTAAAAGTTGTATGTAGAAGGATAGAAATTTAACAAGAAACTATGCCATCTTCTGATTACTTTCCTTAAGCATGTTATTAATTTTAAGCATTGTGAAAGTAAAGTGTTTTCATCACGTTCTGATCATCATCAGCTAATTATGTCGCTGTCCTCTACTTTTAGTATGAAAACTGTGTGGACTTTCTTTGGAGGCTTGCTCGTGCTTATGGAGATCTGTTTGAGATGACTACTGATGCTGAGGAGAAGAGGAAATATGTAAATGATGGTAAGAGGAAAAATGTTTATGAAAAATGCCATGTGAGAGTAGTGAAACTTACTTTGAACTTTGGTTAAGTTTTCCAATGTAAGGAATTTGCAATCCAATAAATGGGAGCATTGGTACTGTAATGATGATGTTTTGTGCAGTAAACCACCACAGTTTACAACTTCAGTTCATTCTTTCCTCAATGAGAGATCCAAAATCAGTGGCAGAGAAGTATTATGGGTCATAATTTGAGGCTGTTGTCTCTGCAGATTGCCTTAAAATTCTGTATTTTGTTGGGAAACATATGGATACAGAATATGAAAACTCCCAGATGCTGTCAGCACAGTTTCTTAATTACATCTTTGGGAGAGCAAGAGGAATAAATAAATGCTGAGGCTGGGTCAAGGTTTGTTCTTCTGCTTTACTGTGGTCAGGGAGTACTCCTGCATATCAGCAGCCTCTTTTGTGGTGATGGTGGGGATGAAACTCTGTGCAGCTGGAGATTGACCAGAAACAGGAGTGGTGTGTGACAATTGATGTTGCTTTCAGATATCTCTCCCCATGTTTGACAATTTAATCTCCGCAAGATTTTAATTTTCTTCATCATAGCACTTTTTTTTGGTTGCTTTTAAAAACATTGCCTTTCTTTCATTACCTGGATGGATATTGGCTAGAGCAACAGTTTGTTTCCCTTTTTATTTTGGGCCTTCTTTTTATTACATTAAAACCTACGTCTTCTCTAAACTGTGTCATTCTCCTCCAGTCAAGGCACTGTTCTTAAAATAATCATTTTTGCCTTTATCTCAGAGTACTTTTCTCTTTTGTCTCTCCATTGCCCCTTCCTATTTTGCTGCACCAAATGAGGTACTGTAAGTGTAACCCAAGTTTGGGTTATTTTGTCTCTTGTGACACTTATCATTGACTTTTTGTTCTGTTGGCAGTGACAGTGTCACTGACAAAGCAGTTTTGCCTGTCCTTTGTCATTTTTAAAGGCTGAGTTGGATATAAAGAGAAACTTCTTCCTCCAGAGGGTGGTTGGGCACTGGAACAGTCTCCCCAGGGAAGTGGTCCCAGCACCAAACTTGACAGAGTCCAAGAAGCATTGGACAATGCTGTCAGGCGCATGCTTGACTCTTTGGGGTGGTCCTGTGCAGGCCAGGAATTGGATTCCATGATCCTTGTAGGTCCCTTCCAACTCAGCACATTCTGTGATTCTGTGAGTGCATGTAACCTCAGCTGATGAACAATAATGGCATGGCAAAAGACAGGGAGAGATCAAGAATGATGGAATGAAAGTGGATCTTAGGTGTTGAGTAACCAGCCTAATTTGGCTCTCTCTCCTGAAGTGGGGGTGGTGGCAGCCTTTTTCATCTCAGTTTTTGGAAGTACTGCAGAGGGCTTGAGACTGCAGGAGAGCTGGCGGGAGTTTCATGGTTATTTTTCATTCCACTGGGTTGGAGGACTGTGCTATGCTATTCTTTGTTTTTATGAAGTTAACTTACAGAAATGTCAGTGCAGCTTAATTGGTTGCAGCTGAGACTCTGCAAACAGCAAGCATCTCATTTGAACTTCTTACTGGGGGAGTGGGTTTAATCAAATCACCTACTGTCATCTTTATCCAGTTAGAAGTGGAACTTAAGGGAAGGCTTTGTGCTAGAAAGGAGCTTGAACTGCTTTATTCCTGTACCCAAGGCAGGAAACAGCTTTGCTGGTCCTTCTGACAGGTGCATGTCTGACCTGCTTTTAAGGCTCTTCAGTCTTACAGATATGATGGCCTCCTTTGGCAGTCCAGTCCAATCCTTCCCTGATTTGACTGCCTCTGAATTGGATTTCAAAGGAAAATACTAAAATTCAATATATTGTTTATATATACTTATATCTGAGTGCATGACTATGTAAATGAAGTAAAGCCAGGATGTTACATTGTTCATCTAAATGTTTCTAAGAACAGGAAGCAATTTCTTTGCTGCTACTGTAAATCAGATTGCTTTGATCTTGGGAGTCACCTAAAGCCTGGAAGAGTATGATAAATCCTTTCATATATTGTACTCCATTTACAGGAAAGATTAAAGCTGAAAAGGCTGTTCAGCTGGATGCTGGGAGTGCTGAGAGTCACCAGTGGTAAGTTTGAGAAAGTTTTTACAAGCTTGTGTGCATTTAAGTTCAAGAAAAAAGAACCCAGCCTGACATCAGTTTCATAAATTAGTCATTAATATATTTTCATCGTTTGATGAAACTCGATTATCACCAGTTGCTGCTAAAAATTACATTGAAATATTCTGTGAAGCATTTACTATAGTATGTGAAACAACTCAATAACCATACTTTAATAAATACCAAGAAATGTAGATAAGAGTATTTGCTTAAGCCAGTATTTTGTTGCTCGAGAAGCCATAGTTTTCCTTTTACTTTCCCTTTCAACAATTCACAAAATAATGTCATTTGACCTTGAATTTTGTCCTTTCCTTTTGCTGTAATAGTCTAAATTGTAATAATTAAAAATAGGCATAGAGGACTATGGAAATGTGAATGAACTTCTCAATTTTTGTTTTATCATATTGTTTTTCTCCAAGTGTGACACTTAGTTTAGTTTTGTAGACCTTGCCAGAACTAACAAACTTTGCCAATGTAAATATTTTTTTATCAAATCAACATTATCAGGTAAAAGATAATTCTGCTGAGTTCTAGCTGATAGTTCTTCACCTTAGTATTTTATTAGTAAATTTTACTGAGCTCCTGATTTCTTTTTTAATATTATTAGCTTTTCCTTTCCAGTTTGGTTTCTATATTCTTCATTAATTTTGTCTTTGCACTTGTGGGATGGGATTTCACTAAACTTCTGCATATCTAAAACAAATACTTTTACCCCAGGCTCCTTTCACAATCTAAAAAGAAGCAGCCACTTCTGGAGTGCCGTTCACTGGAGTTAATTTTGCCCATTTAGTCTTGCATGAGGCTGAGATGAATTTCTCCTGGGGCTCAGTTGACACCTTCTCTTCTCCATTGCCAGCCAAGGGAGCACATGTCAGCTATCTCAGGTTTAGATACTTGATTAGACACAGACATTGTCATTTAATTAGGCAATTCTCTGTCTTGCTTTCTCTCTTTCTGAAAGCCGTTTCCAGCCTTTGCTGCTCTTTGCTTGACCACAGTCATGGCCACTTCCTCAGGGTAGTGCTGGTGTTTCCCTCTCAGCTAGAACTCTGTGTATAAACAACCTCAAAATCACAATCAAGAATGAATCCTGCCCCTCCCTTGCTCCTCAGCCCTCAAGACTGACAAAATATCCTAGTATAAGTACAGCTTCACTGGCAGAAA
This sequence comes from Sitta carolinensis, assembly GCA_032173965.1. Taxonomy (NCBI): domain Eukaryota; kingdom Metazoa; phylum Chordata; class Aves; order Passeriformes; family Sittidae; genus Sitta; species Sitta carolinensis. The sequence goes on along the minus strand of JAVUNC010000025.1, from coordinate 11,989,467 downwards.
CTACGCTGATAAACCCTTACATATTGTTCAGGGTGATGTAGGAGGTCTGCTGGACTTCACATGTGAGATCCTGTCCTGGCAGGCACATCTAGCAGGGGAAGAATTATGAGTGTAAGGAGATGTGTTCCAGAGGTTAGCTCAGAAAGCTGAATTGAGAGGTTTAAGAGGAAAATCATACATTTTTTTAAGCTACTGCTTCTTGTAAGAGGCAGTGGATTTCTGTATGGTTTGCAGTTGTCATCCTCCATGTATCTGGGTTGACGTGAACGTGAGGTTTTTGTCAGCTATTGTTCAACTGATGTCTTTCTAGAGGTATAGATGGGCACTAGATTAAAATAATTCACTGTAATTTTTTTTCTGAATGTATTATCTGCTTGTCTTTATTTTCTGACATCTTTCTGACTTGCTGCATGATTTTTAAAGTGTGATGTAAGTGTAATGGTTGTTCCAGTCTAACTGAGGCTCTAAATACTAGGCAGAGTGGACTTCCATGCTCCACAGGGACTTTGGTATATTTTTGTTTAGCATAACAGTAGTTGTTCAATCTGTGGTCCCAGGAGATAGTTTTCTGCTGTTCTGCTACTTAACCAGTTGGACTTGTTTTGTAACTTTTTTCAAACTTCTTTTATTGTTTTATTCTTTATAAAGTATTTTACACACATTTAATTGATTTCATGTTTATTTCTGACCATTTCTCAGGCTTGAGGCCATTTAGGTTTGTAAATGAATCCCCTTGTGGATTAACATTTTATTTCAAAAGTATTTTTTGTTGTATGGTTTTTTTAAAATCATTGATTTAATGAAATTACTGGAAGATAATGGACCCAGCACTAAACTTTGGGTGACACCTATAGTGATGCTCAGGTTCACATGAGCCTGGTTCTGCAAGCATCTCTACAGGTGATTTAATCTAAACAATATTTTCATGGTTGGATTTTTGAGGAACATCAGGTAGGACAAAGTCAAAGGCCGCATAAACAAGGTATATCTCATTTGTTGCATTCCTCTTACCCAGGCTTTTTATCTTGCCAGAATTCTTTTTTTATACTGTTTTTTTTCCAGAAAAATCTTGGTTTAACTGTTTTGAATGCTTATTTACTTCCAGAATAATTTATCCTGGAATGTCTTCAGGTTAGACTGGTTTGCCTGTAACACTTCTCCCTGATAGCAGCTATATTTGCCTTTTTGCTTGCTGCTGTGGCTTTCTGCATTACCCACAAGACTTCTGTGTGTCAGCTGTGTGTCAGATCTATATTGTTTGAGTCTGGTGTAATGCAGAGTTTTCCAGTTTATCTAAACATTATTTCACATGTTAATCCCCATGAACAGGAAATAAGATTTCAGGGAATCTTCCCTGTAAAAACTGTGCTCTCAAAATTGTACACAAACAGAATTTTACCTGAGGTTACAAATAGATAAGACTGTGTATAAACAGATAACAGTGCAATACAATTAAATCATGACTAAATCATATGTGAAGGTAATATGAAATCCATAATTAATAAGAATATTTATAAGTGACAAAACAACTGCAAAGAAAAAATTAGAACAAATATTTATATAAAAATATGCTAGGCTCACTAGTGGATGGTTGAGATCAGAGCTGAAGGGCAGTCCCCAGCCCCAGGTGCACACCTGGCTCTTCTGTCTCTGTCATATGTGCCTGCATGTGGCAAGGGCCTGGTCCTGCTCTTAGGGGGGATGGAGAATTGCAAAGACAGCACGTGCCGTTTGATGTGCCAGGAGATTTGCATGGCATGGCAGATATCACACAGGACCTTTGGAGTCTCTACACTTCCAGCCATCATCCAGGAGTGGTGAGAAACCCCAGGACATCTCCAATGGCAGTAGGCACTTGTGTCCAGGCAGGGATCCTGTGAACTGAACAGGGGCTCTGCTGGCTGTAATAGGAGATTATATACCCAAATGAGAAGCTCAGCATGAGTGCAAGCTCAGTGTGAAAGCAATGCTGTCTCAGACCAAAATCCTTCCTTTTCATCTCATTGCCAACAGAAAATTTTCTAAAGCTGTACAAGGTAAATAATCTTAGCCTATGTAAGATGAGCCCATCTGTTTGTTGCATGTAAGGCTATGTCAGTCTGCATCATCTATTGATGACCAAGCTGGTTTTTGGACCTGGGCTGAAGAAAGTTTTTGTGGATTTCTTACTAATTTCTGAGGATTTTTGATATTTCCAGTCAGCACAACTGAGGTTTTCACTCATGTTTGGTACAGCTGCTTTCTATGTTGTCCACTCATACATTATTTCTAGTGTTCTCTTAAACTGTTTAATATATTATGGCTTACTAAATGAGTGAGGATTAAATGAGAGCCTATTCTTTTCCCGGTCCTGTACCTTGCTCTCTACTTACAGTTAACCCTTGTGGAGCAGGGGGATGTAAGTGAGGAAGAAATTGAATTTAGCCTCCTTGGTTACATCTTTTGCTGTTATTTCCTCATTGCTAATTGTTCTGCACTTTCATTTTCATTTCTTTTCCTTCTGGTGTATTTATAGAACCTCTTCTTATTGTCTTACCAATATCCTTAGCTTAGATGTGTACTCCGGTTTTCATTTTTTGAGTCAATTTCTTTTTGGGTTCTAAGTTAATGGAGAATTCCTCACTGGAGCTGAATTGATCTTTAAAAATATTCCCTTCTATGACTAAAGGGTCATTTGCAGTTGTGCTGTTGAATATTGTCTCTTACTAAATCTTCTACAGAACTTTTTCTAACATGGCATTTCTTAACCATTTCATTTCTCCATTAAAAATGTACACTATGCCTGTCATGCAGTGGTTAGGCCTATGGATCAGTTTGGAAGGGGTTTTTTGGGAAGCTTATCCCTGGTTCTTGAAAGCTCTATTTACCAAAGGAACAAGTTCTTGTGACACCTTGACCCACATAATTGTCCACCTGACCACATAATATACAAGCAAAACCATCCCTCTTCCAGGGCAAGTGCTTTTCTGTTTTGTGGAACTGCTGTAAGGTGTCTGTGAGACAGAATGCATTCTTTGTGCCACCAGTGGAATTTAGTGGAATGGTTCCATGAGCAAACTTGCTAATGTAGGCTTAGAGTTCAGCTGTCTTGCCTTACTTTTGATATTTACTTCAGTTAAGAACAAAAGATGCCATATGTCTTCTTAGTGTATAACCTATATTTTTCTGTAAAATTGTATGACAAAATACATCAACACTCCAACTGTTAAACTTAGTGATTAGAATACTAACAAGTAACCAGTATTCAGCCTCAAATTAAATTTGATGAAACATATGAAGAACAAAGAAAGCAAAATATCTTGAAGTAGTCAGTTGGTTTTGGTAATGAATTCCATCTGCAAATAATTTTCAAATCTGAATCCATATTTTTGAAAACACAACCATACTTAATCTCATAGTTGCCAATGAGATCAAAAACCTTCAGACTTTTTGAATATTGACTTCTAAATAACTGAAGTAAGTGGCAACACTGGAAAGGAAGAACATAGCTTTATTATTTGTATGAGCACCCTAAAGAAAGGTAGAGTAAATATTCGAAGTGATTTGTGGCTTTATTCAGGCAGTGTCAATTTTTCAAATTGTGGAGAAACTCGCATGCAAAAGTTATTGTCAGCCCTTGCAGGTCCTCTTGTTTTTTCCAAGCCTCAGATGAATTCATTTTGTGGGTCAGTGATTTCCAAAGGACAGCTGTGAATCCTCGCAGCTCATCTTGGATCACGGAACATCTTTATCACCCAGATTTTAATTACAAGTGCTATGTGAACAATTTATAGTTGTGCTGCTTTACAGCTTTAAAGTTACTGAAAACAAAATGTAGATGTGTATGAACAGTGCTTTTATTTAAAACTAAACAATCACTTTTAAATTCTTTTGCAAACCAGTGAGTTTTTATATTTGTGGGGGGGTCGTTGCTGGTTTTTCTTTAAGAGTTTGGGGAAGAGGTCTGGAAGGTTTCCCTGCTATTGCACAGATCTCCACACTTCCTTTTTTGTTGATGAGAATTTGTTACAGGCTTTACAAAGAACAAAAAGGTTACTGTTATGGCAAATTTTCAGGACAATTACTTATAAAGGTCATTCTTTGCATTGAGCTTTGGTTTGTTTGCCACAAACGAACTTGGTGCTGCTCTTGTGTTTGTGTTGCTCTCGAGAACTCCCCTGTTGGTGGGAGTCATGCAGCACATCTCACTTAGGTGCAAGGGAAGCTAGCAAGTGAAAGCCCAGGAGCTTTAAGTGAACACTCCTCCTGAACACACCTCCCTCCGGGAGTTTTCTCTGTCACGTGTATGAGCATTTATCAGAAGCAGAGATATTTTTACAAGGCCTGGGTTTTCCAGGGAAGTGAGTTCCAGAGCTTAGGGAACTCACTGCAGGCAGCATGAAGAAGAGTAGTACAGGTTGGTTCCATTGAGGACACCAATAATCATTGTCATTTGGGTATTTTGGTGATTTTACACAAACTTCCCACAAAAATGTGGACATTCCATCTCAGTAACACAGTTCTAACAGATAATTTGTCAGGCTTGCAAGGTGTAATGGCATAAAAATAATTGTCGAGTGAAACAAAACTCTTCAAAATTTTGGACTATGTTGTAGGATATGGTCATACTACCAAGAACTTTTAAAATTAAATCCTCAACTATTTCTAACTAAATTCTTGTTACCTGCTGCCCTTAATTATCCCTTATTTAAACTTAGATGAGGCAGATAACTTGCAAATGACAAGCATCTGTTTCTATCATGCAATCAGATTTTTCAGGAATTGATAGTTTGTGCAGTAATACAAGGTTTCCAGCTAGTAGTTTTTTCCCCTGTATTTGAGTCATTGAAAGACCAAAGAAATTTTATGGCAATCTTTTTTCTTAATTATGCATATTCAGTAGTCTTTGAATTATCTAATTGGTTTTTTAAAAATAATTTAAAATTTCAAATTCAGAAGCCGTTTCTCAAAAGCTGTAAGTTGTCCTGAAGTAAGTGGATCAGTGAAACACTGCAGCATACTCATGCAGGTGCAAAGGGGGAAGGTTTGACATGTGAAAAGATCTGTTTACCAAAAGCTTTTTGCCAGAATGGTCACAGAGGAAATAATTCTGCCAACCTAATGATCCCTATTATATTTCTGTCAAGGAGAATTGTGTTACTGTCTCTCAAAGCTGTTGTTTCCCTCTGTTTCTCCGCTTGTGAAGACTATCCTGCTAATTTCTTCAAGATTGTATTTCCATCTTTAACAACTGTCTGTTACAAAAATTAAAGTGAAATTTCTGGAAACAGGGATTTAACCCAGCTGTGGGTTTCACAGCCTAAGGAATGCAGAACATGGCATCGATGTGTTCTACTAGTGAACTTCTGTGAATGCACTTTAACAGCAGCATTTTCCCTTGGTTTGGTATACTGCGTGTGTTGCAATAAATTAAGCCAGAATTCTTAATGTCTTTACTTTTGAGTTTTTTACACTAAAGTAGGGGTTTGTTTCTCATGTTTTTGCAAGCATTACCTACACAAGTGTGTGCTACATCTAATGTTTCCCTGGAGCTCAGCCTCAGTGCTCTGGTGAATTTTTAATATGAAAAGTGTATTTCTGCCAGTTTCTACAGTGTAGACTCAGTTATATTCCAAGAAGAAGGATAGTGAAAGGGAAATGAAAACCCTTATTAACAAAAAATCTCTGCAAACAAAGAGTCACCTAAACATTTCATTTTGCACCTTGGCACATCTACCTGGTGTGCTGGCAATCTTAGACATTCTCAGGCACTGCTTCCATACCCCTCTGAGGATGATCATATCAAACCAGTACTTTACCTTTCCATGGAATCTTTGTGTCAGGTGCATTTTATAGATTAAATATCTTGGTAGCAAAGTGGTACAATATGAAGCATGCAAAACTGGGATCTCAGGAAGGGCAATGCAAGAGGGATCATAATCAGTAATTTAAGTTGCAAAATCTCCTTGCGTAGAAATGGGTATCTCATTGAAATCATGTCAAAAAGAAATCCCCTGGGTCTCACTGCATTGCAGAGACTGTTGGAATATCTAAGTGGGTGAAACTGGTGAGCAAGGGAGTTGGGGTCTAAAAATTGAGGTGGGATGCACAGAACTGAGCCATGCAGAGGTGGGGAGATGCAGGAACACATTTAGAACAGAGATGGAAATGAACTTTCTTTTGCACTGGGCCTCTCGAGTGCTGCCCACTCATTAACCTTTGCTCACGCTGCTTTACATGTTAAATATTTCTCAGATAAGGAGGAGGGAGTGAAAAACAGTTATGAAACACATGAATTAAATATCATTGGTGGTAAATATCACAAACTGTTCTCCCATTTGCAGTCTTGTCAGATACAATTAAGAAAAATTGATGTTTTTCTTTCCTATTGATACTGGGATGCTAAGGTGGAGATCTAGATTTCTAAATGTAAGCCCTGTACCCACACATTTCCAAAGTCTACATGACATAAAAGGTTTTTTTAGATTTGGGATTTATAAAAGGGTATCTAGAAGAGGAAGGAACAGTCTGGGAAGGTGCATTTTATTTCTGATTTTGGCCATGTGAAATTTATCAGGGAAAAGATAAATAATGCTGTATTTAAATGCCCTAGTGTGGCTTAATCTTCAGTTGAGACTTCAAAATCTTTTCTGTAAATCTGCTGTACATGACAGTCTTAAGTGTTGGTATAACTTTTGATATTAAAATTAAAATTGGCTTGTTGAAATTATTGGATCAACCTGCTTTCTCTTTTTTTTTTTTTTTTTTCAGTTGGTAAGATATGTCCCTTACAGTTTTACATGGCCTGAATACAGAGAAATTCTATAGCACCAGAAGGGAAAATGTTAATTCACTTTGATCAGGAGCTTCTGTGTGAGGGCTACAGAGGTACTTGGCATCTGTCTCTGCCAGCTAGAGTTTCTTGCAAGTCTGAGTTTCAGGACATCATTTGTTACAGAGGAACATGGCACTGACCTATTATATTGAGTTTATGCTTAATAAAGGTTTGTTAATTGTGGTGATTAATCATATGCTTCTGCTCTGTGTTCAGTAATTTTTCTTCCATCTGGAACTAACATTGTTTTACACCAACCGAAGGACTGTGTCTGTGTTAATGAGGTAATTATCGTTGTGTTTATCTAGATGAATGTGTCTGAGGCTGGTTTTTTTTACATTACCCGGGAGTACCATGAGCTCAGCTAACAGGTCATCCCCGCAGCTCTTTGCTGATCGCTTTCCTCGCTGTTATATTCTGTGCAAGCTCTGTAAGCAGTAGTCTGATACTCAGAGGGTGTGAGGGAGGTTAATGGCTGTGCAGAGAACCGGTGTCACTGCACTTCTAGCAGACATGTGCTTTTTACCCTTTCCATTAGATATTTGCACGTTGTTGTGTGATCATCTTTTTAGAATTCCCGCTGTCACCACGAGATGGGGCAGGTGACCAGGGAGCACCGGGACTGTGGAAAGAGCAACACGAACCAGATGGAAGCGTTTAGTTACTCCCTGCCTCACTTTCTGTGGTCCTTTTCTTCACCATGAGAGTGGTGAGGCACTGGAACAGATTGCCCAGAGGCTGGGCATCCCTGGAGGTGCTCAAGGCCAGGCTGGATGGGGCTTTGAGCAACCATGGGAGTGGAAGGTGTCACTGCCCATGGCAGGGCAGGAAACTCAATCTTGAGGTCCCTTCTAACACAGACCATTTGATTATTAACATTACCCTTTGCACCACTGAAAATAAAATTTTGCCTTGTGTTTTAAACACTTTGGAAACTATTTAAAATGTCCAAACCTTCTTTTCAGGAAAGAAAGGACACCTTTTTTGTTTTGTTTGGGGGATTTTTTTAGAAAGGAAATGAATATCCAAAATGCCATAGAATTTAAAAAATGAAATAATTAATTGTTATCAATTGGCTGTCTAGCCCATTTCAAACGTATAAAATTAAAAAACAAAACAAATTTAAAAGTAGCCAATAAAGATACAAAAGGCATTTTTATTTTTTCCTTCAAAAAAATAATGGGTATTTAAAGTTAGTAGGTTAGCTTACTTTTAATTCGGTGAAAATTTCATTGGGATTTCCCTCCCAAGAGATTTGAGCTGTAAGTAGAAGTTTTTCTTTGAACTAGTTTAAACTAAGGCCCTCTTTCTTGTCACGCACAGACAGGGAAATACTGCAAGATGCTGGATTAGCTTGTTCGCTTTTCATTGTTTTCTTTTGTAGCAGCAATCCGTTTAGCTATGGTATGCTGAGTTTATCTGATTAGCACTTAATGAGTGAAGGGAATAGGGGCAATGTTGCCCGAGTTACTTAACCCTAATAAAGTTTTCACTACCTCCCCCTCTTTCCAAATACCTGAACTTTCCTGACCCCCCCACCCCTTGCCTTTTCCCTCACTGTGGCCCATTCCCATAGGGAATGCACTCGGGCTGCAGCTCTGTCAGCAGTAGTGCTGCCTTTAGCTGGGTTTTGTCCAGTGCATGTTGGTCACAACAAACACTCTGCTAACTGTGTTTGACAGTCTGCAGCTCTTACAAACTCAGCTGCTCTTCTGCTCACTCCGTGCCTTACCTGGGAACACTTACTGACCAAAAAATGCAGCAGCATGTAGCATGAGCATTTCTAACTTAAACCCATTAGGTGTAACTGTAAGCAATAAAATAATTTCTTGGGCTGTGTTAGCAATGACATTTTAATGAGGATTAACTGGAGCTTGAATAATTACATTATATAAAGAAATTCAAGAAAGCTGATGTTTAATAGTGCTTAAAAACTGTGGTGCCATACAGATTGTGGTTGTGTTACCATAATTAACTCAATAAGCTTCTTGCATAACTCATGTTTTCCTCTGGACTTCAATTTGATTTCCCTCTTCTAGGATTTTTTTTATTTTCACTTGGTGTTGCATTGTAAAGTATTTGATAAAAAAGCAAAATTCTGAAAAATAATAGAAAAATAATCTACGTGAGGTTTTGCTGCTTAACTATTTCTCTGGTGGTTCTGTTAGTTTTATACAGATGTCCAAAAGTTGTCTTAATACCAATGAAAATAGGACCAAGGAAACTACAATTGACATCTGTGCAAGAGATGCCTTGTGCATAGAGGTTTTATAGCTGTTAAAGAAAGAAGAAGAAAGAAATAGAAATTTAAATAGCAATGTCAATAGATTGTTTGATAGATGTCAATGAGATAGCAATTAGTGTTGCTTAGGAGTTCTGAATCTTTATAGGTTTACCTCTGAAAATATTTTCACTTATACCTGCTTAACAATACAAATATTTATAGAAATGATCTCCTATTTCTTTTACCACTCAGTGTCCCCAATTTTGATAATCATACTAATAATAATAGAAATAATAATGATCTAAGCAATATGCATCTAGTTATAGCAGCAGTGATCCTGTTAGAGCAGAATGTGTGTGTATGTTTTGAAATTTTAAAGATCCTAGAAGAATGTCAGAAGTGCAGGGATGCACTGGGGTACTTGTGAAGGGGAGAAGGCAACTCTGGATGTGTCTGAGGTTTGTACAGTGCTGGGCACACCCCAGGCATCTGCCTTGGTGGGTGAGGTTCTGCAGTGGTGGTGCTCCCGTTCCCAGTGAAGTGCAGAGCACAGTGTGTGAAGGTAAACTGCTGTCCATGGCAGAGCCAGTCTGGAAGTGTCACACTCTGAATTAAATGGCTGAAATTTTGGAGGACAAATCTGTTGTTTTACTTAACTGACAACCCAGATTGTGTCATTTAAACTTCTCCTTGCTTCCATTGTTTTGTTTTGGTTTGTGTTTTTGTCTGTTCCTGAATATGTATAACTCATGCTAAACTTCCATCCAGCCATCCAGATGGAAAAAAAAACAGGTGTAAATGTGTGCATTAGGTATTGAAATATTTTGTAATTTGATTCAAAGGTTTATTTAAATCACAAAAAGTATGTGTGTGTGTTTTTCTTTTCCCCTCTCAGGTTTGCAATTATGTGTGGCTATATGTCTCAGTTTGAAAGTGTACAAAACAAAATCAGGAATGGTTATCTCTTTAAGGTATGTTTTTGTAGGATTTGGGGTTGTTTTTTTTAAGCTATTCCTTTAAGTTATTCCTTATATAGTGTCAAAGGGTTTTTTCAACACAGTAATTCAGCCTCACAGATCTATTTTGGTGCCGAAGTTAAATCGAGAAGATTATTATTATGTATGCAAATAAATTATATGCTTGCAAAATACAAGAATTGAGGTAGGATTCTGGGAAGGGCATTGAGATTCCTGATTTCCTTTGTAGTCAAAGGGGGGAGGAAAGGCAATAATGATTTTGCTTAGAAAATCAAAACATGAAATAGCAAGGGATGAACTAACGCAGTTCCGCAGTCATCCTTCATGTCGCCCCTAAGTAATGTTTGTTTTAACACTGTCCTTGCAAAGGTAATTTGTTTTTTAGAGTTAGTTGTTTGTGTTCCATGTGCTACTCTCCCCCTCCTTGTCCTCAGCATTGCTTAGACTCTTTCCGTCCATGCCTTGCCCTCCAAAGCGGTGTCCCCCTTTCTGGGTGGCAGTGACAGGCAGCAGCCGTGTCCCAGTGCCTGGGCTCCTCTCCCCTCCTGTCCGGGTCACTCCTGCAGTGTGGCAGAGCGTTCCCGGGACAGAGCGTTCATTCCATCTGAGCCCGAGCACTGCGCCAAGCGGGGAGCAGAGGGAGAGTGACCCAGAGCACGAGGGCAGCAGCTGGTCAGGATGGAGTTTGAAAAGAGTCCACGTGTGAGCAGGAGCCGGTTCAGAGAGGTTTTCCTCCTCACAAGTAAATCCTGAAATCTGTCGATTTGGGACAATAGTAGTATGAAAGCATAGCACCTATCCGAATAGTTTGTGGCTATGATAATATTATAATCTCTTATATATGTGTAAGACAAATGCTTTTGTGACTGGCTTACTTAGAATGACAGATATGTGGAGGGGGGGGGAGAAAGAAATGTTGGAATGAAATTTCTTTTGAGAGGCAAATGGTAGGGCGGAAATATTTATTTTTTCTTCAGCTCAGATTGAGCAATAAGAACCTTCTTTGGTAAATTAAAGAGAGAAATAAAGGTATTCATGACCCAAAATGAAAGTGGTTTTGGAAGAAGAACCTCATTAGATATTTTATAGATTTTGTATTTTCACTATAAACAGAACTATTTTATTTTCTGAATTTCACATTATAATAACAGTTGGTTGTGTCAAGTACCATTTCATTGGGGCAGTCACACTCCAAGGTGGAAGGAACTATGCTTCTATAATGGGTGCTGGCATGTAAGGTCTTTTCAGGAGTAGTTGCTTCCTCACTGATTTGAACTTTTCCTAATGTAAATGAAATTAATTTAATTGAAGTTGTTGCCTTTTAAAGACCAAAGTTCTTGAATTATTTGACCGAACTTTAGAGCTATTTAGTCATAAATACAGCATGCCTTCTTGCATTGTGTGCAATGTTGCTAAATAATTTTGTGGTTTCCCTCCATGAGGAAGGGGTTTGCTAGTTAAAATATTTTTAGGTTGTTAGAAGACAATTGCAGCAGAAGAGAATTTTTGAATTTTTTTCTGACTTGCAGCAACCTACTTAGAATGTAAACACACTCACCAAACAAACATCTAAAGTGATACTAATTTTCTTTCCAATAGGAGCACCTAGACAAGGCAATTGAACTTAAGCCTCAAGATCCCTTTTTATATTACCTAAATGGAAGATGGTGCTATTCAGTAAGTTGTGTTTTATTTATCTAACATATGAATTGAGTATACTAAGAAATGATAATTAAATAGTGGGACTTAAGACAAAGTAGGTGTTTATTTAAGTAGATGTTTTGAGCTAAATGAAGCTACTTACACTTCCTGACTTCACTCCCAGATGACCACTCCTGCAATGTAATTAGGTAAGCTGTGCTTGTATGGCCCTCATTGTTGTGTTCAAGTTTTTTATCTGAATGAATGAATGAAAAGTAACTGGGATTTGGAAGGGAGGAAGGATGACCTCTTGAGTTCACTTCTTTGTTCTGCCATAAACTTTCTGGGTGAACCTGGGCTGGTAACATAGCCTTGTAGCTTTACTTCCTATCCATAACTTCAGTTAAAGGCACTTGTATGTTGTGGGATTATGTCTGTGGCAGCAAGGCTACCCATACTGACTTGGTAAATTCCAAGGGAATGTCCAAAAATTATTCATGCATAAAAATCTGTAATTCACCAATGACTTTTGCAAGAGATGCAATTTGTGTCATACCAGTACAACAGGTGCTTTTAAAGATTGTTTTAGTTATATATTTTTATTTATATTTTATAAAGATTATATTAGATTGTAGTAGTTTCTGTAGTGATAAGTACTCATATATGGAAAAATTAAATAATTGGCTTACAAGATTAACTTTTAATAAATCTTTTAGAAAAATGGTGTTTGTGCTCTAATAAGAGAGTTGTCTTTTTGGTAATCCACATCTTTGAGGGCTCAGCTGGCTGTCTGTACTGGTTCATCTCTAGTGCTTTGAGAATCTTTTGTTGGAAGCAAACATTCTTGCATTGTCTATGCTGTAAAAAATCACTGTGAATCTTCTCAGAATAATGACTGCTAATGCACAGTGAATCCCAGCCAAGCTTTTTTCTTTTGGATACTTCCAATGCGTGTCACTACAAAGGGCCTGCAAACTGGAAAGAGGATTTGCTGTGACACATTGCAGACTTTGTCTTTATCTGCAACAAGACTTAATGCAAAGTAATCTTTCAGCAGTTTTTCAGTTCATATATTTAACTTTCAAAGAGCTTTCAGCAACCATGTTTATTCTCTGTTGATTTGAATAAGAAATGACACCAGCTTTTTCAAGGAATTTGGCTTTTTACTTTTTGTCACAGCGTACTCTTGAATATCAGCATTAGCTATGCAAGAGTAAGTTGCTGAAGATGGTCCTATGGTATGCCTGCTGTCCTGTCTCTGGGAAGCATCCCTCTCACCAATGATTCCCTAAGCACTTTTATACTGTGCTGTGCCCAACAGCTAACTGCAGCTTCCATTTATGCCAAATACTCCCAGATGTTTTTCATGGCTTATTTCTTATGTGAGCTGCTGCTTTTTGGAAACACACAACCTCAGTATACCTCACTTTTTTCTTATTGCACTTTTTTTTTTAACTCTTGTTTCATTTTCATGCTAATCACTTCCTGACTGAGTGATACATGTGGTTTTTGTACTGTATTGTTACAAATTCATATCCCACACTTGTAACATCTATGCAGAGCTTCCTTACTAACAATGAAACCACAGATTAGCATTTGCTTTAGGTTATGACTTGACCTGCATTTTTTAAATGAAACATTCTACCTGAACTGATGTAGCCACTGAAATATGTAAGGATTGATTTCTGATTGCTGCTGTTCTTTTTTCTTTTTTTAATTCTTGCCTTCTGTGACTTCCATGACAAAATAGTTACCTGAAACACACAGAACAGATTTTTGTACTCTAAATAAATGAAGGTGAATAGGACTGAATAAAATCTCGTTCAACTTCTGGGGCTGTCAGCTCTTAAAAACTTACTGTCTTTGCACACTTTCAGTAGCAAGATGAAGTAATTTGGAAACATTAGCTTTGAGGCATTACTAGTTTTTAACCCTAGTCCAGTGAGGTTAGTAATATCCTCACTAGTTTTAGCAGAGTGAATTGGTTTCTGTGCTGATCCACTAACCTAGGTTTTGGCCTTGCATGTGATATAGTCATAGGAGTTTGCAGAGATATGCCAAATTCCTTGCTCCTGTTTTGCAGAATGTGAAGTTTCATGCTGTGGTAATTATCCCAAAAGAGGCCTGTTGCCTGTGGCATTGATTCCAAATACTTTGTCAGGGTAGAGATTATGATGGAGTGTTGAAAAATTCCTTTGTCACTCATCTATACTGGTACCTGTAGATGGAGTGATAATGCTCCTCTTAGATGCTCTGTTTTTAATGTTCAGTCTCACTGTTGTTGAGGCTGGGAAGGTGTTGTCCAGTGTGAGAAAATTAAAGCAGAAAAGGATGATTCAGGCAAGAAGGTTAGCTTTTGCATTTAGCCTAGCTGACATTGGGATCAAGGTAGGATTGGCCACAATATTTATTCTTTCATAGGTATTGCTTCCAAAGGTAATTTTGTCTTATTTTGGTCATTTATTCTTTTACTGAAGCAGTGTAGTTAAAAAAGATAACAAGTTTTTGATATTTTATAGGCTTTGATAGCAGTTTTGTAAAATCTGATGTACTTAAGTCTTTTTAGTGTAGTCAGATATTTGCCATGATTTAGTGTTAGAGGATCTTATTACTATGTCTAGCATGCTTTTTTTTGGATGGCAAACAGGAATTGCATTACTTCTGGTATCACAATCAGGTAGGCAAGATTTTCACCAGTTGTTTCATAGATATCGTGGGCATAATTTTGCCTGTGAGACCTGCTATGTATACAAGAAGTGAATGGTATATAGGAATTATTCCCTTAAAGTTTTAGGCAATTATCTGATAATTTGTTATAATCGTATGTATGGGGGAGGGGGAAATTAAGTGTTTTAATGTTTCAAGTAGCTTATAAAACTATCTTGTTAAGACTTATGTCTACTTGCAATTACTGGACAAGCACAGAATAGCTAGCATGTTCTTGTTGAACTAGATCAGAGTCCCTGGTAAATGCTAGTAGTGTGTTAAAAATTAGATCTACTGGGATTTTCTTTCTGCAGGTTACATTCCATGTTTTGGATTTGTCTCTGGTGTATCCCAGTATCTGTTTGGGTTACATCAGGGAACAAAGCTATCCAGTTCCTTTGTGCACTCTCTAAGTGAGCTTCCCTTACTGGAAAGTGAAAAGCCCTGTTCAAGTTGGATAAATACCTAATGCCTATGCAGATTGTCCAGGTTCCTCAGCTGGCAAGAAAGAGAATATTTTTGTTGGAAGCCAGTATTCCAAAATTGGTGTCCAATTACTTAATCTCTTCCAGAAGTCAAAACATTGCAAAATGATTTAATACAATTTTACATTAATACGTTGTAATGAAAAAGAAATAGAAACTCTCTGGGAATATTTAATTATATGCCATTAATATTTTACTGAAGCTGAATCAATGGTGTGATTTGCCTTTATGGAAGACAATTGTGTAATATGTCTTCAGTGATCTATTAGCAAAGCAGCATTAGAAGAGGATGTCCTTTATGGCTAAAAGTTAACCCTGGGTGATTTTTCAGTTCAGGTGGGTTAGTTTCCTTTGTACCAACATCTTGGAATTTGAAAGGAGCCATCAGAGAGCAGGGTTTGCTTCTCATAAAAAACAAACAGAAGACGAAAATCCAGCCAGTGTTTCAGTATATATATGATTTCTGCTGATCCTAGGCTAAGGAAGAGAAGGGGATATTTTGAAATTATTTTTCCCAGTATTTAGGGGAGAAGCACATTTTTTGCCTTGGCCCTCAGAGATACAGGAGCCTGATGGAAGAGTGCTGAGTATGACCTTAATGTTCAGGCCCAGTTTAACTCTGGGAGTGCCTTCCTTCCATCTCTGGGTATAACAGATTTTGGTAGAATAAATAGATGACATCCTGTTGGTAGATCTGTAGGAGAGGTTGGTTGAGACAAACGTCTCTGTTTGCTTTGGGATACTGTAGAGTGGCCTCCTCTCCTTGGCAGAGGCCAGGCTGTCAGGATGAGCCGCTCCCCGTCAGCCCCAAGGGAGAGCAGGAGCTGGCCCGTGCTTCCTCAGGCCTTCGTTGCTCTGGAGTGAGTGGGACTAGCTCTCTTTAGTTTGGCACCTGGGGGTGATGTTCCTTGAGTGACCCACTACGTTAAAACATGATATTCTGTGGAAACACAGTGTTCCTTGCAGTGCTTCTCTGAATTTTCAGGCAGGACTCACATCAGGGTTTAGGACACCTGAAAAATCAAAACTCGCTTAACATTTGGAAATCAACTGTAGGGGCAAAAGCAGTTTTCAGTCCTTAATTTATTATCTTTGAAGCTGTTGCTTGCAACAGTAGCTGTTTGCCTTGTTACCTCCTTCACTCTACCACTCCTGGAGCACTCGCTGAGCGAGATCATGGTTCTGCCATAGTTGATGACAGTTACACTCATATATATATATATATATATATATAAATATATATGTATTTTTACTCTTTATACTTGGTTTTGTATGGACCTCCACATACACCTTGCACTGTTGGAGTAACCTTGACTGTAGCAGTCAATTCTGCAATACACTAGAGCATGTAACATCAGGGGTTCCATTCCCTGTGCTTGCTCGCAGACAGAGAATGATTAATAACTTGGTATAGTAAGAATGATGTTTCCATTTCATTGAACATGGTGCAGGAGTTACTCAAATAAAGTTATTTCAAATTAAAGACTTTGCTTATGTGCACTTAGGGAAGGGTATAATTTCCTGCACATCATTATTGCTCTGGGACACAATTTTGTGTATTGCATATAACAGCTCTTTTCCATTTGTCCCACTTCAGTCACAGAGGGTGCAGGCAGACTCAGAGCACAGTTAAGCTGTTGTGATGGGAATCACCTCAGCTGCCTTTAGCTATCCCCAGGGTCTGTGCTCCTTTTCTAGTTGAAGGAGAGAAAGAAAGATAGGAGTGTTCATCCCAGGATAGTGTAGGTGAAGGGGAGTTGCCTAATGGAAGTGCCTCTCTGTATTGACCAGGCAAGGAACCTGGACAGCTTGTGTGAACTAGGTACTTCATATATGGAGAAGAGACTGACCCCTACCTCACTACAGTGTCCTTTCAGTATGGGTGGTTTTGTGAGAAATGTGCATGTGCTTACATACATTTCATTTTTAAGTATTGTTTTACCTGGATTTGTGAAATAAAAATGGCCAAGCGCATATATGTTTGGGCTTTCTAAAAGTTTGAGTAGTGCAAAGCAGCACCCAAGCCAGACAAAATAAAGTCTAAAACCTCAGTAAATCAGTTCAGATTAAATCTCAGAAGAAAATAAAGAAACTGCCAGGAAGAACTTGTGTTTTCAATAGTTAATTCTAACTCCACATGGAAAAACTGCAATTTTGTTTCCTCACTATTGCATAACAGCAGACATGAGTGTGGTAATTTTATCTGTGCAGTGAGTACCTCCAGGGTGTTTTGTGCTCTTGCAGAGAAAAGTGTAATACATTCCGTTTATTTTTACCCCCTCTCTTCCTCCTTCTTAATGTGATAGACCTAGAATATAGAAAAAAAGAAGTAAGGACAAAGCAACAGTAGATTGACGTGAAGAAAACACATTTTGGCAAAAATTCTTTTAATAACTCTTGCAGAATATGTCTCAGAAACTATACAACAGTGAGAGAAATTAAATGGGGAAGGAAATTATATGCATACCTGCAATTAGAAGTTTCAAGCTGCATTCTACAGTTTGTAACACAGCAGGAAAGCACTGCAGGGGCAACATCATCTTGTTACTTCAATGAGTTCTCCATGATTGCTGGAGAGGTTTTGTAAAAAATATTTTATGTTCTTAGAAGAAGCTTCAAGAGTGAGATATGGGAAAGAGGATGAAAACAAAAGCTTTATTTTTGTAATATTGTTTCTCTCTGGGTTATAATTTTTAGTGCTTTTGTGTGAGACACTTCCTGACACCGTGTAACAAATGAGGCATTGGGTCACTGCTGAGCAGCTAGCAAGACTTGGCCCGGGGGGCCTTCAGTCTCCAAGCAGTGCTGCTCTTATGTAGATAGAGGCACTGGGGCCAATGGGAAAACATGATCCTGTGCATTTTCCTGTTGTGTGTTGACCTGTATTTCTAGTTTTTGCCATGGTATTTCTAGGACAGTTTGCAACAAGAAGTAGATGGAACTTGATGTCTGTTCAAAGGAGAATTCAAAGGAGAAACATTCTGATTGGTAGCTGTGGATGGTTACGACAGAGTGGATGCTCGTATTTTACAATTATTAACTGACATCTACTGGGTAATTGCTGGATATAGGGGGTGCAGCAACAGCCCTGCAGAGATTGACAAGCCTGGGAAGGAGGCAGGAATAATCTAAAACCAAGCAAAGCCATTTAAAATGTTATAGCCGTAGGAGACACTTGACTTCAAAGCTGAACTCTATTTGAATTGCAGCTCCTTCTGAAAAAGAGATGTCCCAATGTGATTCATATTTCATCTCCAAGTCTCTGATGAGAGGCTCTCTTTCTTTGCCCGTGTGTGCCTCTTCTCTGTATTGCCTCTGCATGGATCAGGCCAGAAAATACAGAACCTTGTTTTTTACCAGTTTTTGACTCATCTGCTCTGTGACAGGAGCCATCAGTGCTGTGATTCAAATACTGATGTGAAGAAAAATTCTGACATTTCTTTAGATTTGGTAGAAGTGTCCAAAGGAAGGGGGCTTCACTCCTCCACTTAAACAGGCTCTTCTTTCACATTGCATTTCTTTGCAACTCCATCCTTTGCTAGAGATGTGAGGGTTGGGTGATGAAGCCAAATACCTTATGGCAGTAACCAAAGCAGTTTCTCTCAGGTGCCAGTGTATGTAAGGGAAGAAATCATGTGCATTATGTGACAGTTCCCTGAAGTCCTTTTTAGCAGCTAATCTTCCTGAAATGAGATCATTGGCAAGTGTTATTTGTCAGATTGGAAGAGTTAAAAATGAGGCCTATTTCTTAATAGTGATTGTCACCAGCTTCTGTGTAATAAATGATGTTATACAAGCTCCAAAACTCACATTTTTACTGCAGCAGCAGCTCTTCATAATGTAGGAAAGTAGTCAAGTGCATGGATTATCATGCAAAGCTGTTTATCTCATGAAAACCTTAACAGGTTCCAAGCACTATTTCTAGCCTTAGGCTTTTAAAAAAGACAAGATTGTATGAAACCTAAAATGTCCTTTAAACATGGGAGTAATCTTATATTGAGGATCTTTGGTCATATGACTCGAAAATCCAAAAGACTGCTTTGAGCTGGCCAAATTGACACTAAAAAGCATTCCTTTACAGTTTCTTTTTCAAAATACTTCATGCAGATAGCACAATATAAAAGATGATATATACTACAAAACTGAGAAGCAGCTCTAAAGAAATCTGACTTTTTAACTTATTTTTTTTTTAATTCTAGGTAGCTCAGTTGTCTTGGATTGAAAAGAAAGTAGCTGCTGCTCTCTTTGGGACTCCACCAACTTCAACAATAGAAGAAGCATTGCAGAATTTCCTAAAGGTAAGTCCTAGCCAAGGATTTTGCTGTGATGCTGTTTACCAGCTGTCATATGTGAGTATTGGCAAGATGTCTTTCAACAGGCTATGTTCAGTAGCTATAAATTCAGGGCTCTTCTAAACACCACTGAGCTTTCTATTAAAATATTTTTTTCTTTTCTGCTTTAAACTTAGCCTGGACGTGAGTGGTTAGCACCTTTCTTTTCTTTATTTAGTTTCAGGAAATTCTCCAATTAATTGCCATGGTTAATAGTTATTGCATTGAATGTGATATGGATATAAATTAGTTATATATGCTGTTGAAACAAATTAATCATAGTGATAGTTTCTGATTCTGCCAGAGGGTTGACATAGTCAAGGAAAATTTTGACATTGTGTTGTTTCTCTTCCTTCTGATCTGCAACTTTTTTCCATTGAATTTCAGTAGATGCCTTTGTTATTTGTGGAGATGAAATGACTTTTGTAGTAAAGCAGAGAAGAAAGCTCTGACATACAGGTCCATGTCCCTAGGCATTCTATTTGAACAGAGTTATGAGAAAGCACCACATGAGTAAAATAAATCTATTTTTTAGTACTTTCCATGTGAATCATTTCTGCTTCTGTAGCTCAAAAGCATACATGTTTTTCACATGCTGGATTCAAAGCAGAAACTTCTATCATTACAGTTACTTTCAGAAAGTTTTTCAAAGAAATTGGACAGGCATATTTTCCTCACTGTCAAAAAGTGCTTCTTTTCTGTGTTCTTAGTCTATTTAAAGATTGAATGATCTCCTGAATTTTGGACAATACAATACATTACCATCTTCCCAGTTTAAGAGATTTTATCTTGAAGGTCAAATTCCAGAAGTGGTAGAAATAATTTGAAACATTCGCTTTAGCTTCAGGGTATTTTGTGGTTGCAGAGTGGCTGTGGTTTTAAGTCATCTTCGGCAACAAAAATCAAATTACTGTCTAAAAGACAACTGTTTGGGTTTCTTTTCCATTTATTTTATTCCACACAATTGTGGTGAAAGCAGCATTGTTTTCGTCCAAGGATTACAGCTACTATAAATTTCACTGATACAATTTTTCCTTCCCAAAAGCTGTTTTTTGATTAAAAGATGCTTCTTCATTAGTAGATAATTAGTAAGGGTTTTACTCTTCTTGCAAGCTTCTATATCCTTGATTTGTTTTTAAAATAAAGTCATTATTGAACTTTTTTAATTACCTGAACTTTTCAGAAGATGAGTATTTGAAAAGAAAGGTGAACCCAGAGCTAGAAGGTAAGAGTCTGTGGAAGAGAAGTAATTGTGAAATTGATAAACACAATTCTTTACTCATTATACAGAGTGTGAATGGTTGGTTGCTTTCTTATTTCTTCAATGAGGAAATAAGTATTAATAAATAATCTAGAGAAAGTGTTCTCTTTAAACCTCCCCTGTAAGTGACTGAATCCAATAGGTGTTGTACAGAATGACCCTAGATCTTCACAGAGCACTTAGGGAGAGAGGAGAGAAAGCAGTAGAGAACATTTTCATGTGTTCTCTATCAGCATCTCACGTGCCTGGTTTAGGGTTTGATTTCCTGATTGTTTTTGGAAGTGCTACTAAACAGATTGCATTACACAGAGTAGGGATGATTCCATCTGATGTTTGAGGAAATGTAATGCATTACTAAAAACATTATGTAGACCACATAAATCTCATCACACAAGTTTTATGTTTATTTTATTTCCTGTTTTTTAATATTTAGGCAGAAGAAATGCATCCAGGATATTCCAAATGCAATTATGTGTATTTGGCAAAGGTAACCAAATTCTTTTTAAAATAATGATTTGTAGACTCTAGTGTTCTTACAGTGGTCTGATTGGAAACAAAATGTTTTTTCTTCTCAGTGCTATAAAGATCTTGGCCAGAGAAACAATGCACTGAAGTACTGTGACTCTGCACTGTCAATTCTCTCAGTTACTAATGAGGTGGGTATTGAGAGTGATAACTTGTTCCCTTGTGCCTGCTCTCTTGTCTTTGGCATCCGTTATTGCACTGCCAGTAACAACAGAATGTTTCACTTTTTCCTCTGAACACAGAACATTCCTTTTTCCTCCACTCTAGGTTGGCTCATTACAGCTGTCTGTATCAACAACTTTAAAAAAATCTTTGTTTGGGGAACTGTCAGGGACAGTATCAGAAATTGAATTGTCCTCTTTGTAATTCAACCCACTTCATGAGATTATCTTGAGCATAAGCAGTTGAGTGTGTCACTCTAGCTGTGCTGAATTTTGCCCCCTATGTTTTTCTCAGTTGAAAGCACTCTGGATTTTTATCCTACAGTCTCTGTCTCTGCTCCTGAAAGCCTCTGGTTTGTGATTCTTGTCAAGGGCAGTGTGTTAACTACAGTAGAGGCAGATGGGTTGTTCAAGACTGGCTCTGTCTTCAGCCACAGGGCAGTTAAGGAGGCACAGTTCCTCAAGTCACATCTGCTGGCATATAGTTTGTTCTGAGAGGTTACAAGATTCCTCTTGAGGCCCATTAGAGTATTTCTGGTATGTAGACATGAAATTTCTACACATACTTGAGAAATTTTCGGTAGTTTAGTTTCTAAATATAAACCAAGTCATGGCAAGAAGGTTCACTCTGTCTGATCTCATGTAGAAGCAATTTCCCTGACTGGAGACATCTTACCATCCTACAGCATGGTGAGTTCAAACCTGAGCTTTGTCAGCCTAAGGGACCCCCCTCTGAGCACAGCAGATGTGGGATGGAGAGAGTGGTATGGTGATTCCTGAGAGGAATTGGCCTCATCCCAATTAATTCTTTGAAGTTAAGGAAAAAGACCATTAAATAACTCTTTAACTTGATAGACAATAAGTGCTGTGTGTGGAGCACTAACATGGTTGTGTCAAGTGTTCCTGCTGGGAAGAAAGACCCCGGCATGCCTCACCAGCCCCTGCTCCTGGGTGGCCTAATTTTTGGCCCCAGTTACAGTATGTACCAATCATAAATTAAGTAATCATTGCTTAAGTTCAGTGTTTCTTTAAATATGGATTGATACTGATATGACATTAACAATGATTTAATTATCTTTATTCTTTACTTACTGTTAAAATATACCTTCAGCTTGACTATTACAGAACATAGGAAAGGCTGCTATAAACTATCTGTTTCATACCCTTTCACATTTCTGAAGTATCAGCAGACTTGAGAAGGAACACAGAGAGCAGGAATTCAAGTGCAGTCTGAGGGATAGGTGCATGTATTCTGGCAAGCAGGGTGGTGATGAGAAAAAGAATTACACTGATTTGTGAACAGAAGAGTGAGCATCGAATGGGCCCTAAAAATCTTTTGTTCATCTGAAGAGGACAAGGTGATTTGATCTCTCCTGTTTTGACTAATTCTATAGATATCACAAATTTGTCTCCTTTGTCTTGTTTACTTGTGATGTGTTTTGCTTTAAATTTAGAAAAGAGTCCAGAAGAATATGGCATTAGGGCAGTAGTATGTAATTCAATTTTTAAAAAAACAACCAAGCACTCAGCACAGGGTAAAAAAACCAAGTGCACACTGAAAGAAATTACTGTGAAATGGAGATCTAGAACATGAATTCTGCTGTTGCTGACAGTTACCTCAAATCCCATCTGAATTCGAATATTACATGTTGTTTTGGTTATTGTGTTACAGGAAGACTGTTACTGATTTTTGGGAAAACGTGAAGTGGTTCAGGGCTTGGAGCTGTATGTAGGAATAACATTTAGTGAGATTAGTTTAAGAGGGGGAAGAGACTGTAATAAGACTGAAGAGGCACTGGGGAGAGAGTAATAAACAGATGCTAATAAAGTGACTGAATTGATTGCAGCCCTGTGGAAGATGGGGTTCATGGTCTGAAAGAAAAGCACAGGTCAGCAGCAGTCTGTGGATTTCTTTGTGTTTGCCACAGCTCAGGATCTCTAGGTTGTGGTATTTTGTCACAGTTATGTGAAACCCATCCTTCCCAAGTGTAATCATAGCTTCTCGTATGAATTTCCCCTTCTAGCAGGGGAATTCCTTTATTGTTTTTAAATGTTTGCTTCTTCTGAGAAACATGTATTTGTATAAAGGCATAAAATCAGGAGCAGACTGAGAGACAAATTTTCTGGAAAGGTGCCACATTGAGAAAATGTATAGTATTTCATGATACAAATCATCCTGCAGAAATATAATCATAGACAATGGTCTACTTTTTATTGCTTCTGAGCATCCACAGTTTCCAGTGACTTTTGGGAACCAGAGGTGCTTGGCATCAGTAAAGTAGCTCATAGCTCATTTTAATCCTCAGGTGAAATCCTCAGCTGCTGTAACTCAGGACACTTCTTTGACACTTTTCCTAGGATTCATTTCATGTAACATTTCGAGTTAAGTGATATTATTTTTGTCTTGAATGTTATGTCACATCCAAATATCCCTTCTGTACATCTGTACTACCATTTACAGAATTTGTTTTAATTCAAGTGGTAAAGGGGCTTCCAAACATAGCTAATTCTTATTAAAGGAAAAAAAAATCAGATGGCCTGTTTCAAACGTGTTCTGAATCTTAAAAAGGATACAAAGAAATTATAAAAAAAGAAACAAGTTCTGATTGAGTGAGTCCTGTAAATTAAGAGTTACGGCAGGATTTTTAAAAATAGGACAGTTTTTAAAAATAGTTTAGCACATTTTTGTCTTCTTAGTCTATGCATTTTTTTATTTTAAAAGGAAATATGTGAGATTTGGTTCAAATTACATCTGGAAAAACAAAGCTGATACTACAGTGCAGCTTTAAAGACCCTTCTCTATCCTCTCTAAACAAAAAACCTCCAATGAATTATACAGTTCTTCCTTGGCCCTAGAGAGTGTAGAGTGGTACTTCACTGCTGGAGGTGCATGGGACATTAAGTTGTACAGTTTTATTCTGCTTGCTGCCCAGGTGGATAACCTCAGGGTCCTGGGAAACATTTGCCCCTTCAGTAAAAGAGATCCCAGTGTTCAGGGCTGCTGTGAGTTATTGTTAAGTGCTGAACAGCTGCTCTGTTCATCCAGTGGATGTTGCATTACTGAGATTTGTTACTTTGTAGTGTGCTCAAAGCCTTGCTGAGTGTGACTACATGAAGGGCTGTTGAAACCAGATGTGGTGGACTATGACGGTGGAAAAAATTACTTCTTTAAATTTGAAGATAAAAATGTAATTTAATTTTGAAATCATGAGTGTCTGTCTTGCATACAGAAAGACAGAATGGGTGTGTGTGTGTGGTTAAACACGTGGTCCTTTGCTTGTAACCCTAATTTCTTGTTTATAAAAAAAGATTGTTGGAAGTTTTTAAGTCTGGAACTCATAGAATTTCAAGTCTCAATGTCGGATTACAAAGTATAATAGTCACAGAATTATTTCTTCTTGTGTCTGGAGATGAGCATGACAATGAACTCTGTGCTTGTGGGACCAGTAAGCTCACCACAAAGGAGTTAACAGCCTAGCAGAAAAAGAGATTAAAATTTCAAGGTTCTAGTCTCTATTACATTTTTTTGAAAAATGAATCTGAAAAGCAGCAGTTGCATTACAAAAAGTGTAGTCTTGGAAGAGATGAAGACAGGAAGGCAGGAAAAATGCAAAGGAAATCTATTTGCACTGAGTTGCTGAAAGTCTTACTTAAAATGTAGATGAAAACTTCCCTAAATCTAAGAAAATATTTTACAAGATTATTGATGATTTTGTGCACTCCATCTTTCCCAGTAATGAGAAATTATGGTAATTCCGAGTTGAAATTAACAGATGAGAGAGATGTAGATATTAAAGATATTCCTGATTATGGCAGGAAGCAGAGACTTGGTAAAGACTCTGCCTTCAGCCTCAGTGACATCTGAAACTCTCATGGAGGAGGTGATAAATGTAATAACAGACAGCAACAATGGCTGAATGTTTACACAAGAATGCAGTTGCTGAGGAGAAATCATGCTCATACAATTTTCTTACTTTTTTTTTACAACACCATAATTGATCTCCCAGGCTATTATTTTCATTTTTAATATTGCCTATAAGGAAAAAAATGGGAGTTACAGAGGGATGGAAGAGAGGTCAAAGTATAAAGTTCAGCACCTATCAACTGTTCTGTTCCAAGAGACCATTTGTGTATCTAAATTTTCAAGATTTTCTGGGAAATAATACCCACTCCAACCACCATGGATTGGTCATATGAGCAGACCTTGTGATATTTCCAGCAGATGTTATTTGAAGCTGCTATTGTCATCTGTCCTTCTAAGTAAGATTTTGAGGTGAAAGAAGTAATGTACTCTTGCTTTTAAAGTGAAGTTTACAAATTATTTATATAATTTGTATTAATAATAATTACTTGTTAATAATTTAAAGATTTGTTAAAGATTTGCTAAAATAATTTGAGACTGCCCATACTTTACATTATTTTGCACTTCAAATAATAGTCTATTTTCCTCTATCTTAGTGATCAGATCAATTTTCTATCTGCATGTTTTTGAAGTCCTTGAAAAAAGGTTTGCTTTCATTGTGTAGTTATTTCTTCTTTCCCTCTGAAAATGATTCCAAAAAGTGATGAAGATATTTTTTGTGGTGTCACAGTTTCATACATAAGGATGAAGTTTATTGTGATAAATTCCAAGCTTATTATATTGATGATTAAGCTGACTATCACACAGTATAGTCAGTATTCCTTTCAATATCCTATCAAAGCTAACACAGTTCTAGTGTAGTTCTTAGTCCAGCAAGACTGGTCAGCAGCCAGTTCCCCAAAGTATGGTGTGTGTCTTCTCCACTGGCATTCTGATTATGCAGGGGCAGAGTGGAAGAAGTATTCACAGCGGTGGTGGTACACTCTAGGATTACAAAATAAATTGGCAAAAAAACATTTTGAATTTTTGTAGAGTAGCTGGGCCAAGTCAAACTCCTGGGATTTTGAAATCTCTTGTCTTGGAGGCAAATATACAGGGTGAAGGAAAGCCTCGACAGGCACCTTTCGGAGGGGCTGTAACTGGCTGTGATTGTGTTCAAGCTGTTTCAGCAATGACTGTGCAGAAAGAAAAGCTGTAGGTCCCATCATGGGAGAGGCAGCAGCCCGACAGAAAGAGGAGAATGTCTTGAACACAAAAAGCTCCACATGGTATACAATACTAAAAGAAAAGCAGATCATAGGTGAAATTTAGTCTTTCAAGTGAGAAAAGAACTAGCTGATTAAAATTCTATATGACTACTAAGTATTCTGAATTCTGAATAATTTTTCAACAGTAGCCCTTGAACAAGCTGAATTGTTTATTCATATTTTTCTGGGTGCAAAAGGGTATTTTTCCCTCTACTTGAAGTAATATCCAAAAATGTGTAATTATTGACAGCTGTTGTTTAAAGCTGTGCTTGCCTTGATCCTAAAAGCCTTGAGAAGTTATGGTTCATCCCCAGAGAAGATAGTGATAATATGAAAGAACACAGAATGCCCCAGCTTGTGACATCAGCAGTCATGTAGAAATGTAGAAAGTGGCACGTGGATGATTGCATTGGTGTATTGCAATATTGAAGGAGAAAACGAATGGTATGATACAATTGTTAGTGCACACTACAGTCACACCTTCTGTGAGAGCCTGTCAGGAAACCCAGAGGGACTAGGGATATGGAAAGCCATATAATTGTGCATTTATACTGTCCACAAGAGCCATTGCTCTCTAACAACCCTTGTGCGTGTCTGGGGGTCTCTTCTGCTACAGTCCAGGCTTTCTGCTGGAGCTGTGAGGGAATGATGCAGCTGTACCCAAAAGCAGGAGTCTCTCAGCACCTCATTGCTGTTACTGCAGATCAGAGGACAGCTTTGGACCACCCTTGCAGCCCAGCTCGTTTAATATACCATGCTGCCCTGCTGACTTCAGTGAAACCCTACAGGATGCATGTCAGCTTGGGATTTGGCAGTGCTTGCACACAATTATGTTTTCCTTGGCTGGTGTGACCATTTTGGTTGTGGTCATGGGGTTGTATCATTCCCTGTTGACAGTAGGGACTTTGTCAACAAGTGCACACATGTGCAGTGCCTGGGTCAAGTGTGTTAGCACATAAGGAAATAATTAGCAGAGATGGAAGGTAAAATCATTATCTTTCTGTCTTGGTTTTAATTACCATTTAATTTTTACATGCACATTTTTATGTGTAACTCTCTGTGTATATGTATCAGTAATTTTTTTTCAGCAAAAATGAACTGTCAGAATTGGACTACTTCCAGTTAAGCCAACATTCCCTTTTTCCCACCAGCTCTCTCTTCTTCTTGCTCTTGTTTTCAAACCCTCTCTCTCCCCTTGTTCAGTCCCTGGCCTCCCAGGTCTTTTTTTTCCTCTGCATATCCCCTGTGAATGATGAAACATAAAATAAAGCACAAAATACGAATAAAGCAAAATAAAGTCCCTGACCCTGTAATTTGAATACCTTTTGTGTAGCAGTTTGCAGAACATTTTGAACTCTCATTCAACTCCAGAAATTATATAAGGAGTGTTTAATAAATGTAAGCCTTGACAGTAGAAAGACAAGGTTGAAAATGACTGCGTATTCAGTCAGTGCTGAACTAAGCCTCAGGGTGAACAAATGGGACTGATGCAAGTATATTGCATTCCTCCTAGCCTGCAACTTGCACCTCTTCTTCTGCTTGCCACACTCTAAAGAGACAGCCTGCTCTGTCTGGGGAAAAAAAAAAAAAAAAAAAAGAGCTAACCTTATTGTTCATTTTCAGAAAGCCACAGACCCAGAAATCCGCAAGGAAAAGAGTTGGCCCAAGAGAGGATTTATGGCTTTTTCTTTCCATTAGCAGTTGAGTTTTGGGCAATAATGAAGTTTTCACCCTTAAAACCAGAAACTAGTACACTGAACAGAGTTGTGGCTTCTCTCTCCTTTTAGCATGACGCACCTCTTGGTCTGGAAGGACTCTCTCCAAAGGTGACACTTAGTTCCCTTCACTGACCATCCTCAGCTTTGTTTTTAATGCCATTACTGATTTTTTTCCAATGTTTTTGCCATAGGAGTTCTTATTGACTGGAAGCTGCTGGCTCAATTAATGCAACCTGCTAAGCAATTTGCAGCAATAATTCCTGCTTTAACAGATGTAGTCTTGTTTAGAACTGGCAAACCAGAGGTAGAACGCTTCGCACGTTTGCAGTTTCTTCTCCAGACAGTTCTTAGAACAATCATGGGTTTGTTCGTTCTTTTTCCTAAGCCCAGAGGAAGATTCAGGGAAGATTGCCCAATGTTTTCTGGACCTTTGCAACTTGTAAAGCTCATTGCCCAATATTATCTTTTACTTCTAAAGAGAGACAATTATCCGAAGTTGTTTGGAGTTATATTTTTAAAATGCTGTATCCTGCAAAATGAGTAGAGAACTCCATCAACTCATGAAACGCTGAACACTCTTCAGATATGAGAAAACCTGCACCCTTATAATTTTCAGCTTAGAAAAGTGTCATAAGAGTACAACCAGATACAATGAAACTTTTCCATTTCTTATTAGCATGGGACAATATCTGGCTTTTTACTTTTTTTATTTCATGGAGTTTAGAATAATTTTCATTAATTGACCACAGTCAGTACAGAAAAGTGTATTTTCCCTGAATTAAGGGAAAATGTTGAGGTTTTCAGTTTTTGTTGAAAGCAACGACATGGTGCTCCAGACAGCCTGTAGTGACATGGAGTTTAAGGGGTGCTCAGTGCTGTATGACATTTCCTTCTGTTAGAGTATTTTGGCAAGAGCTTACTGGCTTTGCAGTGTGTGCCTTTAAGGCCTCTGATAAATGATTAGGCAGATAGTTTAGCCTATTGTTGCCAGTAGGAGTAAGGCAGTAACTCCAAGAGAAATGTCCAGCTAATGTATTAATGTCTTAATCCAGACCAATAAGATGATGTAGTTTGACATGTCTGGCATATGGTTTCTATCACCTCAATATTCTTCTCTGTTCCTACATGACATTATAGACAACTAACCAAAATAAAGAGAAGCAGGAATTTCTTCACCCATAAAATATATTCTAAAATGTTCTATATTTTGTTCCAGCTCTTTAGTTGATTGGGTAATGAAGTGATCCTGAAATTTACTGATTATTTCACTGACTGTCTAGAGTATTTTCTTTCAGAATATCCTGTGGCATTATCATTACTGGTGCCTGTCATTAGAAATACTTACACAAAGTCTGTGATGTGCAGGCACTTTTCACTTGGACTGTTAAATATCCATGGGTGCATGTGTTGGGTGTTTGGACCCTTACAAGCCTGCAGGCATGAGGTGCTGACATTTTAGAAATGTGGTTTTAAACCAAGGTGCATTTTGCAAGCTAGAAGTTTTGCTACAGCAGTTAAAGGAAGCAGATTATATCCATAGGACATTTAAAAATATGTAGAATAATGGATTTTTTGTACTGTGGTTACATGCTTTTATGCATGTGTCCCTTTCCAAGCAGATCACACATGGAATAGCCCAAACATGTCACTGGGTACCTGTGAGACAATCTTGGGCCTGGCTGAGGTTTACAGCCCCATACAAACTTAAAACACAGACCTCTAAAGGGAGCCCTTTGCTGCCCTAGGAGTGCAGTGCAGTGCTGGCTCTGAGCACAGCAGTTCATTTGCCTCTTGGCCCCACTCTGCCATGAGCCCAGTGGCACAGGCAGAGCCCAGTCTGGCAGACACTGAGGGTGCAGTCAGCCACGGTGGCTATTACAGGTAGGTATGGCTGTATGCACTGAAACCACAATCTAACCTGGGCCATTAATGACATTTCCCAATGTTTTCTTCTTCGTTGTGTAATGAATCATTAGCAAACATCACTGAACATCTTTAGAGAATCTGCATGTGGTCAGGATGCAAAATTACGTCAGGTATAAGGCAAGGCAATACTTTATGCAAAGTACACCAATAAAAACTATATCCCAAGCTGAAGGGCTTACTGCTCTGCTGAGAAGGCTATTTGTGGGCTAACATTTTAAGTGCTTTAACAGAGCTGTAAAGGGAGGGCCACCATCTGGCTCTTGTTTTCACTTCAAACTTTATTTTTGTATTCACTGATAAATTAACTTACTATGCAGTCTTTTCATTTTGTGGCTGTTGCAGTTGTGTGTTATGTCTGTTGTTAGTAAAGAAATGTGGATAGGCACGTATTAGGCAAATGAAGGGATTTATCCTCTCTAAGTTGATGCATGGTTGTCTGTTTCTTTCAGGATAAAGAGGCCCAGAAGGACTTAGAGGCTTTACTTCTTACACTGAAGCTCTGATACTACGTACTTTTAACTCTTCATGCTGTAATAAAATTGCAAAACTAAAATGAGACTCTACAGTGACTGGAAACTGCGGGTGAATTTCAGCTAAGTCAATGGAAAAAAGTCATTGATTTTGGTTGACTTGGATCACGGCCTTTAAGTGTCTAATGATTATGACATTAAAATAATACATTCGTTTTTGATTATTTATAATCTTGTACTGAAGTTTAATTTTAGATTTCTGACACTGAGTCTGATTCTCTGAACATGAAGTCCACTGCTGGCAATGGACATACTGGGGGTTAGAATGCAAAAGGACTAAATCTCACTCTTTGAAAGATTAATCAACTACTACGTGATGCCAGCACCGAACTGTGTGTAGCATAAACAAACAAAATGTTTCTATAGTAAATTATATTTATATCAACTAATTTACACAGATGTGTACAGAAGAAAATCATGAATATTTATGTTTACACATTTCTCTACTCTTAAAAAAATTACAATCTTGTTGAAGTTAAGCAAAGCTGTTGCCGCAACAAAGCTCTTTTTACTTTAAACCTATTATTCGTTTTACAAAGAATGGTGAAAATTTTATAAATTAAATATTATAATTTATTTGTAACGTCAAGCACCATATTATAGATCAGACCAATTAAATAAAGTGGTTTAGATTAATGTATTACAGCTGTGGTGTGTAATGGATCTGTATCAGGACCTCCATCAAGTTTGTGAAGTCTGGCTCTCTGAAGAGTTGCCTAATGTGGTTTCATCAGAGTGTCTTTGAAGAACCTAGTCCAGCATGTGTCCATCACTAACCTTTTATATCATCCATATAGCATAACCTGTACATCAAAATAGACTACTAAAGACCTACTACTTCTCTCTGAGTGTATTGGACAGCAGCGTTTTCAATAAAATGTAGCAGGCGGGGAAAGAATTTCCATTCACCAGTGCAGTGATCCAGAATACACCAGGGTCTGTAGAAGAACAGAGGCCAGTTGTGATTGGCTTTTAATTCAGGATCTTAATCTAGATGTGGGGAGTGTATCTGGAAGAAGTAATTCTGTTAAAGTAAATTTCTGTTAAAGAACATAGACTTGAGTAAGGACAACTCTATATTCCCTTGATCTATTTGATGTGTAAGAGGATGTGGACCACTTTATGGCAAAGACAGGGAGATCTTCACAAATTGAAATATGCATTTTAGTTTTTTCTAATGTTAATCTTACGGAAATATATTTTCTATATGCTTTTCTTAATTGAGGAGTTGTTTTTTTTTTTTTTTAATACATAATTTCAGAGGAGAGGGGAAACACCATGAAAGATTAATCCTAACAGTTCCTTCTGTGATAGAGTGTTGTGATTCACAGAGAATAATTGATTTGTGAAGCTGGGAAAGGTGACACATCATGATTTTGTTAAAGGACTGTTGGTAAAGTTGATGTTTTCATGGCCAATGCAGGAAGCATAGTTTAAAAGAATCTACAAGAGTGATTTGTACTTAGAGTTGTTAACAATTCACTGTCACCCAGGAAGATGTAATAAGGAGGCCTTTATTGAAATAAATTTTATACTAATTGATATCCTTTATAAAATAAATTGGATTATGCAATAGATATTTCATTTACTTCATTTAATTAAGTAATTATTGGTGATAAAAGCTGAAAGTGCATTGGAGGAATAGATTAGAACAAGAAGTTACTTACATTAATTACTGAAATTACATGACGTAAGTAGGATTTACTTCATTAAGGGCAAATATAAAGTCTTGAATTGGAGTAATTAACAGAAAGAGATTGGAGGAGACCAGGCTGTTTGTAATTCTGTGGAAAAGGACATGCAGATTCTAGTGAGTGGCAAGTTAATCATGGGTCAATAATGTTGTGTTTTTGTGAAAAAGGAAATTTCATACTAGACTGAATAAATAAACATTCCCCATTAAATTCACATGAAATAACCTTTTACTCTAATAAGGCCTAATAAGTTCTAATGAGGTCTGAGCTGGTATACTGTATCTGGTTTCAGGCATCACACTTGAGGGAGGTTGGGGACTAACTGGAACGAGTCCAGTGGAGAGAGAGACAAGAAAGATGAGAGTGCTAGACAACATCATTTTGCATGTAAAACATGAAAGAATTTGGTGTGTTTAGTCTGCAGGAGCAAGGACTAAAGGAGTATTCACATTTGTAAAAAACTTTTGCAGAGAAGACAGTAAAAAAAGAAGCCCAAACCTTGTCCTCCAAATTCCCTATTCATAGGACAAGAGGTAATTGCCTACCTTCACATTAGGCATTAGGAGAAAATAATCCTGATGGTAACTTTGCAAAGCCCTGCAGTACATTTCCTGAGAACATTATAAAATCATTTACTTAAGTTTTAATATAAAAGTTAAATCAGATTTCATATGTTGGCAGTGTTTTAGGCACAGTTCATCCTCTGGCAGACTTTTAAGATCCTCCTGGCCTTGCTGTCCCTGGGGAGTGCAGAGCTCCAGCTCCCATGAGCCGTAGGCACTCTGCAGAGGTTCAGGAGTCGGGGGGCTGTCTGCACACACGGGCTCAGCACTTGGGCCCAGACTACCAAAAGAGTTTGTACTCTGCACTATTCATGTGCATGCTTCAAGGCTTGAATTTAAAGATGTGCATCATGACTGCTGCTGACTTTATTCTAACTGTTGTTTAAATCCACATGGTTACGATTTTAAAGAAATTTATGATTTTATAAATGAAATTACTGATCTTTTCAGCCTTCTGAATTAAACCCATTATTCTGTTTTAATTTTTCCTCATTACTAGTGTGTATATAGAATTACAAATTAACATCTGTGAGAGAAAAGGCTGCACTTAATTATTTCATTCTAAATTGTCTTTAGTAGTTCGCAGAAATATGAGTCACACAGGTAAGAAATGGGTAAGATACTTTGTGCTTTTAAAAGTTTTTACTAATTAGTATACATGAGCATTCTCAAATTTTTGTTTCTGATTTGCTAATCTGAGAACTTTTTAATTGAAGCACATTTCCTAGATTGTTCCCTATTTGGTCCTTGGAATAAAGCTTTTACATTTAGCTCTAGGCCCAGGCTATCTGTTTTCTGTGTCATACCAGCTGGAGAAAAAGCAAGCATAGCTGCAGAGGGCCATATGTTTTCTTTTTTGTTTAAAATATCCACAAGCAGACAGTCACTTCCGTAGTTTTGTCTCTGTGGAGGAGCTAGATTCTGTGATTCTGTATTAACCCCCTGCGGGTCTCAAGCCACACGGAGCAGATGGGGCTGCTGACTTCCTGAAGCCAGGGTACCTCCTTCAGTTCCTCTACTGTGGCATCTCTGGTTTGGTCTGCTCCAGCACATACACTGTAAATCCTCTGTGGTAATTTGTCTCTTTACATATTTAGAAAAAAAGAAAGCTCAGGGGGCTTTGAGCTTTGACCTGGTACCAGGATTTATGTGCTTCATTACAGTTAAAACTACTACTTCTGCCGTCTGCAATGATTGAGGTAAGTTTTATTTCTTGTGGTGAAACTAAGGCTTCTGTCACCACATCCTAATCCCTTTGCAGCTGTCCCTTTGCAACACACAAAGCACGTGATACATTTTCTGTAGCAATGGCACAGCACATTGTGGAGATGGTAACAGAGATACACTCCCATACTGCTTTGTTCAGAGCACCGTCCTTCCTTCTGCAGAGTTCAGGGTGAGATACACAGTTCTGTGTCGTGATACCAACACACTGACTTCTGCAATCAGTTAGAAAGCTGTCCACCAGTGGTGAGTAGCTGATGATCTAGGAAGGAAAGTGATAAGTCCTATGTCCAGTTCAATTAAAAAAAAACCTCACCTAAATCCATGCCTACAACTCTGTTGTTATAGTAGTAAAAGCCTGAACTAAAAAACAAACAAAAGACCCCCAAAAGCAAAATACAACACTGAAACCAAGGCAACAACAAAAGAAATGCAATGGGGAAATGACTACCAGAGATCCAGCCATGTTGAACCCAAACATAGCAGCTTATTTGGATCGACTTATCTTCAGCCATCACTACCTTATCACATTCTACTTGAAGTACCTAGAACTGTAGGGAAGTATTATGAATTCCAGCAAGATTGGTAGGTTTTCTAGAATTTTCCTGGAGGCTAGTCTTTGGTAGTTTTTTTAGTGGGCAGAGTAGTGCATTACAGTTACTCCAAATCAGAAAGTCTTGTGATAATGTGACAAAATTGTATTGCAGCATTCATCCAGTGCAAAGCAAGGAGTGACTCTGAAGGGCCAGCATTATTATTTGCCCTTTTTATCATCTGCACATAGGGTTATATTCTTATTTTCCGGCACTTTTCCTTTTTACAGGCTTCCAAGTTCCTTGGAGAAGACACAAATCAAACTGTCTTGACAATACAAAAAGAAGTAAGCTTTTCTGGCCCTGTCTATGTTTGTGTAACCCATGCATGTGTGATGCTGGGAAATGAAGCACTGGAACTAAGAATGTGAAACATTAATAATATTTTTTTTTAAATATTTTACTCATTTAAATAAACAACCAGTTACTCTAGAAGTATCTGTGGGATCCAGTGTGAACTTGAATATGAACAATCTGAGCTCTGTGCTTGGTAGTGCTGCTGACCCATGATGTGACTGTGGGGTTAAGCTACTTAGCTACATACCCAAGTTACACACACGCAAACACCGTCTGTCCACTCTTCATATGTTTTGTTTATTAAGATTAATTGTGAGCTGGTTTGAATTGCCTGTGTGTCTAAGCTAAAAACAGAGCCACACAATATTTACAGGGAATATTGTAACCTAAACATTTGTTAAGGATAAGGGCATGAATATGGATGCGCTTTTTCCAAACTTAAGTTCAGGTTTCTGATTCATGGATAAAGGTAACCAACACGGCTGTTGAAATTTCAGTCTCTAGGGAGAAATGTTCTTGTTTGTTTTTCAGAAAAAATATGGCAAACCAGCAAAGTCAATTCAGCAGTTTACTTGTGTTTTCCTAATCTTGGAAGAGAATAATTTATAAAGAAATGAAAATTCATTCGTAAAGCTCCTGACTGTGGCTCTGGGTTAAGGATTACTGTTTTGCAGAATGTTAGGCCAGCTTATATTTGCCCTGTAAAATCATATACGAAGTCTTAAAACAGTAATAAAATACAAGTTTTTCAAATTAGAACAGCTGAATACATCTAGTGCAACACTTCTAAGTGCAGCAAGGGATTCATACAAAAGCACTGCTGGAATGTGCGTTGATTTTGATACCACCAGTGTATGGGTATCAGGAGTTTCAAGCACAGCAGTGTTCCTAGTGCCTTCACCATGAATCCCTGAGCAAGACTTAGCAGCACTGGCACAAAAGACTATAACTGAGTGTGTGATCTCACAGTCATTTGCCATCTTTTTTGTTTTATAAGTGCTTTTCTTACTGAAGAATGGTTTCACGTGATTTGTCCTGTGACCTTTTGGTGCGATTGAGAGCATGGCAACACAGCCTGTGGACATCAGTGAGTCCCAGGCTTTGTGCCAGGGTGAGATTTTTGAAAGTACCTGCCTGACCTTGTGTGACGTTTGCTTCTCGTACTCGAGCCAGCTTGTTCAGCGGTGCGCTGCTTTCATGCCCTGTTACAGCCGGGCCCATGGGTCCAAACAGGTTCATTCAGGAAATGAGACGGCAGCTATTTTCAGCTGTCATGGGAGAAATTCAGAACAACAGATCAAGGGCGAAAAAAACCCCAACCTAGTATGGTCCTAGGGACCTAGTTGTCCACCGTACATGGTTACTCTAAAGGTCATTAGTTTATTTTCTCTAGAGAGGGAGTTTTGTGATTACTCCAGTCTATTGCACACCACAAATGTTTTCCTCCCTCCCACAACTATTTCCCCATCTGAAAAAATGGGGCTGACAAGCCTTCTTTCACCCATGAGGATGGTTTGAAATAAAACATGTAAGAAAAACGCAGAGCGATAAGCTTTCACTTTTTCGGCCTCTTTTACTCTTTCGATCAGGCCCCAAAATGCTGTCAGGGAAGGCGAAGCCTTGGGGAGCTGTTTGCAGGCTGGTTTGGAGCGTGTGGAAAGCCCTGTGTGCAGGCACGCAGTGGCCCCGTGGCACTGAGGGGTGTGAGCAGCAGGCAGCCGCGGGGACAGGGGGACAGCTCAGCTGGCCGGGCAGCGAGCACAGCGAGCCGTGCGGGGCTCGGGGCCCTGGCACGGGATCGGCACGCCGGGTGCGAGTCAGCAGCGGCTAAGCGTGCTGCGGGCATGTGCCGCTGGCTCGGCAGCTGCGGGGCTGCAGGGGCTGCCGGCTGGGGCTGCTGGGCTGCCGCCTAGGAGGGGTGAGGCGAGTTCGTGCTCTGCGGGTGAATCCAGCTCCTGCCCGCTCTGTCTGTCAGCAGCACTGTGTGTGGGACACGGGCCGTGGGCGCCGCAATGGCCGGGGTCTCGCAAGCCTGCATGTCCGCTTGTGGCCGCAGTAAGTTAAAAGAGAAACTCTGGAAGCTGTCCCTCGGTGAGCTAACCAAAGGACAGGGTTTGGTAACTCCTGTGGGAAGGCCTCTTAAGTCTTGAGCCTGTAACTCCCTACGTGCAAGACTTTCTTCCGTGCGGGGCTTTGCCTCCCTCAGGCCGCCACAGACCCCAGCGGACGCTCCGCGGCTCCTCACTGCCTTGTGCTGGGGGCACGGCTGCGTGTGCCAAGTGACAGGGAAGAAAAATGTCCGCTTTCTACTTTCCTTGCTTCAAAAGACACGTTTGTTCACGTTCACCAATTTAAATTTATATGGAAAAATACAAGGCAGAAAAGGCAGTTCAAAGGCACTGCCTACGAGCTGCTGTTTTCCTGTGGTAAGAGCTTGTTACTGTTAAACATGCGCTGAAATAAGGCTAGGACACCACGGTGAAGACATTGCTGTAGCTCGGCTTTGCGGGATAGGATGTATTTTAAGTGCCAGTCGTTTATTCCGTTTTTCCCTAGGTGGTGAGAGGAGCCCCGAGGGCAGCCCGCGGTGGGTGCGAGCCGGCTGCGCCTGCAGCGCCGGCCCCTCCGGCTGACAGCGACGCACTGGGTGAGCCTTAAAGGAGAGCAAACGCGTGCCCTGCCTTTCCTAAATGGTTTAATCCTTAAATTCAGGCTGGAGAAGGAACTTAAATGAAGGAGCTTTTCTTATGTCAAACAGTGAGCAGCAAAACAGAAGCAAATGTTTAGTGCGTGCACAGTGGTACCAGCTGAGGGCAAACAGGCTGACTGGGTTCGCCTGCACTGCAGCCTCCTGATTGCTCTGTTGCACTAGATTTACTCTGGCAGGATTGCTATGGATTCAAAAACCTGTCTGGTTATTGCATGAGCAGAAATTGTATAGAGATCACAGCTTTTGTGTTTGGGTGTATATACATGCAAAAATATTTGTGTGGATAGAGATATCCAGAAGTTTAATAGAGGAGTTAAAGTAGATATAACTTGCTGTGTTTTGTAGTTTCAATAAGCAACTTAATGATTTTGTGAACTTTTTGAAATTTCTATCCATGTGTGAAGTGAAAACTTGAGGCAGACTCTGCCTACACATCCTTTTATATCATAACTTTTAAATGCAGAGTTAAAACATGAAAGGGAATAGCCACAACACATAGTTGGACCTCCCTCTGAGAGGAAAGGCAGAAAAAATATCTGTTGAACACAGGATACCTTGTGTGCTGGAGAGGAAATGCTAGATGATAACCCTGCAGGCTCATCTTTATATAGAGCTGTCAGTTCGTAATGTAAGTCTCTATGTGTTCAATTTGGGGAGGCAGATGGTAAAGAAAAAGGTAAAAGATGCTGTAAATTAATGTGTAAGCTTCCTTTGCCTTGCCTTCTCTAACTGTGAGCTTGTGAACTCCGTGAAGGGGTTACTGAGCCAGTAGGAATCAACACATCAACCCTTTCCCTGTCGTCTAGATGATGGTTCCCAAAACATCATATCTGCTTCTAGGCAGTCTGTGGCTGAAGGGGAGGATGTGGAGGAGGGAAGAGCTTTATGTGTTGAGGTGGGGTTTTGTCTTTTGAGGGTGCTTTTTTCTAAGTAAGGATTATGGTTTGCAGAGAAACGCTCAAGGAGAATTGTTTAATACCTGTCTGTGGTTTGTTTGACTTCCTTTGGTTTCCTGAACTCAGTACTTGTTCACCAAAAAGTGAAGTAAATCCTGTGGGAGTGGGGAGGGGAGAGAAATTTCAGGCAAGGTTGAAGCTGTCTTAGCTCTTAAGTATGTGGAGACTGAAGTGCATCCCTGAGCGGCTCCTGCTGAGATGCTAATAACGGGGCCGATCACCCCTATTACACTGAATCTCTTCCAGTTTTCTTGCCAAAACGAGTGGTATTTTCAGTCATATTCCAAGTAAGGAGAAGTCAAAATGTAACCTTAAACCAGGGAGCTGTAGAGGCAGCTTTGCAGGGGCTGTGAAGTGCTTTTTCTGCCAAGCATATGGGCAGAGCTTTCAGCAGGAACCACAGGCTTGTCAGTAGGTTTGACCTGAGACAGTTGGGGCCCTGTAGCCAGAAGGGAAAGTGTCCATAAAAATTAAGTCTGCAGCAGAGCTGTGTACATCTCCAGGAGTTCAGTTTCCACGGATTTTGTCAACTTCTATGATGTTGATTTTCTGTGACTCCTCCTCTCTGGAGCTGGCTTCGATTTTTAGTCTGATTTTTCTGACACTTGGCAGTCAGAAACAGAGGAATTTGGAATCTTAGTTCAGCATTTTATTTCCACACTGGTATCTTCATTACTGTGTACAGCCTCCAATATATTTAATGCTTAGTGCATGCAGTATGTACAACTGAGGGGAGATAATGCTTTATTATGTGCAGACCAAGATTTGAGGGGCAGATCAGTGAATTCCAACCCCAGCTTTGCTTTTAACAGCAGAATTTCTTCTGCTGGTCATAACTTAATTTTTCCCTCTGCAAGGGTAACTGTGTGTGGAAACCTCTAATGCTGGGCTTCTTGAAGCTGAAAGCCTCAACTTGACTACAGGGTTATTGCTTTGCACCTGGCTGTATTTCTGCTCTAAAAACCCCAGCCTGTAGGCTCTAACACTGTGTGTAGCCCAACATGAGGGAGATGTTTCAGCTAAGCCTTGGTCCTCAATTATCAAGGGTATGA
Source organism: Sitta carolinensis (assembly GCA_032173965.1). Lineage (NCBI taxonomy): Eukaryota > Metazoa > Chordata > Aves > Passeriformes > Sittidae > Sitta > Sitta carolinensis. Next base: position 11,949,970 of record JAVUNC010000025.1, on the reverse strand, counting down.
TAGATACATCATTGTATGTCCAGGTGCACCAGACTTGGAGCCAAGGATGGAGTGTGAGGCCTGTCTTCCTGGCCCATGTGCCCATATAATTTCCAGCAAAGATGTTACTTCCTCTTGTGTAGTCTCTGTACCTGTCTTTCCTTGCTTGGGCTTTTCCCTGGGGTTTGGGTGGGCAGGATCCCAAATGGTCTTGCCTCCTGAAGGAGGTGTCCTAAGATGAATGAATATGTTTGGTTTTGCATGTGCAAATTTCTCAACAGATTCACAGCCTCAGATGTAGGATACCAGGTTCATGGTCACAGCTTTTCTAGATGTCTACCCTTTAGGTACAAATGCTGAAGCAGCTGAGTCTGGTGTCACTCCAGCCAAGTGGCCCATCCACTCTCTTGGATTTTCTGTCAGTGCAGGATAGCTCTGTAGATAGCCCAAACAATTCACACAGGCATTGAGAGCAATACAGAGACATCTGGATGGCATTCTAGGTACTGTGCTACCTGTGAAACTGCATTTTATGTTATTGTGGTCAAGACTGTAGCTGGACAATTAGAAGGAGAAGAATTTGCTAACTAGGATGCAAATTGACATTTTCTAGGCATTTAAACAGTTTACAGGACACTCCATTTTAATTGATGTAAACCCTTGCAGCAAGGAGGCAGAAGGGGATTTACCAAGTTGGAAATAATTAAAATCATGCTGAAATTTCCCTAACAGGTACTAAATGTGACATAGTGTGTGGTCTCTCTGACAGGGTTGCCTTTCCCTGAAAAGGGAAAAGTGCAACATCAGATGTTTCAATGCATGCACATGGATAAACAGTTCTTTTATGACATATTAAGAGCAGTTTGGTTTATGGCTTTTTAGATGTATCTTAAAATCTCGTTTTATAATGACTTTAGCAGAGCTGTCCAATTTCCAAAATGTGCTTCTAAAGCAGGATAAGGTTTGTACCTGGTTTTTATTAACTATATTACCAGCTAAAAATAAACCAAGTTGCAGACAGCTGACAGCACTGTTCACCCTCAGTGTGTTTCATTAAAAATAATAATAATTCTTGAGGGCATGAAGGCAGAAATCAAGCACTTTTTGTCTCCTGGAAACTGTATTGCTCATCTGGGAGAAGAAAGTAACCTGACAGTCTTTGAAATTTATTGATATTCATTAAGATCACTGGACTTTGAATGAAGCTTCAGTTAATTATGAACTTTAACCCCACGTTTTAGTGTATTCCTGGACAAAATATGTGGCTTTGTCATGCCTTGCAGGCTACTGGCAGAGAAGTTCTCTGGTAGTGTGTAAAAAAAATCCTGGAGTTATATATCAAAAGTTGAAAACTGCAAATGCAGAATTACAATTAGGGTGGTCTGATTTTTTTTGTTTGTTTGCTTTCTTTTAAACCAGCATAGGGATGTGGTGATTCTCTCTAATTTGTTCTTTACTCATGTCTGAGTGCCTTTGAGAAGAAGGGACTCAAGCTGACTTAGAAGTTGAAGTTTCAGTGAAGGAATTCACAGGACCTCTGCAGGAGTCCAAGCCTGTTACTGAGCACAGGTTGAGGGCCAGTACCTTGAAAGAAGCAATATTTAAAAATATATGGTCTGGCCAAAGCTAGACAAAGGAAAAGAAATATTCTAGAAAAACACTGGGCTACTTTCCAGCCTTACTCTGTAAGCCTGTGCTGCTACTGAAATTCATTTACCCGAGAGTCATATGTCACTGAAGTCTGTCTTTTCAAATAGTGCTGCTCCTTAGCAGTCAGAACTAAAAGGCAAAAACCCATATGCATTTAGCTGAAAACATGATGTACCTCCTAATAAATTTGGAGACCACTTCTGTGGCACAGTTTAATAATGCTGGGTTTGGCGAACATCTGTAAACACGTTTTTGTGTGTTGGATAAAAGAAAGACTCTAAAAATTTGAAGTAGAGTTTTGATACCTGTTTTTGATAACTGAATAGAATGTTTTTGAAGCCTGGGAAAGCATGCATTCTGCAAGGGATCTTGACTAGTATCTGTGCAAGAATGAGAGAGCAAAGGAAAAAATTCCAACCCACAAACCAAACACTGGAAAGGAAAAGGTAGAGTTCTAATTTCTAGTTATTTTTAAGTGTATTCAGTGGCCTGAATTCCCCTGCCCAGATGTGCATTGGCATAAATTCTAATTTGTCTCCTGTCTTTAAAATTTAACTTTCAGTATGCAGTAAATTAAAAAAAAAAAAAAAAAAAAAAAAAAGGCAGTAAAAGGTAATGCCAGAATAGGCACATGTGTTGCTCTGTAGATTTTCCTCTCTTAAAGCCTCACCACAAAGAGTTTGACTGAAGACTTGCTATGCATTGACCCTAGTTGTATTGAATTTGGAAACATGAGAACAGACAACAATATTTTACAAGGTATTTATTTTTTAAAAACTAAGGGAAAAGCTTAGATTCTTCGATTACATGATGACCATTACAATAAACAGACTTCTACACTAAAACTCAGTGAGCAAACAGGGCACTACTGTTTATTATTCATGCCTTAAATTGAATGGCTGCTTCACCTACTGCCATAGGTAAACTTGCTGCCCGTAGTGCCTAATTGATACTACAAGTATCAAAGACACTGAAGTGCTATTTAGAAGTGTAAAAGAATGGAAATCTTTTGCGGGTGAGGGCATTGTCAACAGCTGGTCACACCCGTGTGTCCGCTTCACAGTGGTTTGGGAGTGGTTCTTTGTTAGAGCCTTCACTTGGGAAGCATCCTGGACCAACCCTGCTCCTGCAGGAGCCTGGTTCCTGAAGTAAAGTGGGGAATTCCCCCCCTCCCCCTCTGTTTGTGCTGGCCCAGATCTTCAGGGAGAGCCAGGAGTACATGTGGTTCCTGTTAGTTCAGAAAACAGAAACATCTGGGGAAGACATGAATGACTTACTGGCTCAGTTCAGCAGGAGGAAAGACTCTGACAGTCCGTTCTGGACAGAGAGATCCTCTCTATTATGTGCTGAAGCAGGGAGCAAATGCACATAAAATCCAGCTCAAAACAGCAGGATCTGGACACTCATGCTGTCTTATATAGCCTTTCTCTCTTCCTGCCAATAGGGATGCCTCCTAAAGAAAGTGATGGGAAGGGTTTTCTCATCCAGTAGGAGTGGGGAAGGGTGCTGTAGAACACTTCCTAGGGACAGCAATGCCTTTCCCAGGGTTATGTCCATGCAGGCTTAACTTAAGAAGAAAGGAAAGTGAACCAGTGGTGAATATATTTGCTATGTGTCTTGCTGTAAAAAATCTGAAGGAAAATGCTTCTAGCAGTGTGAGTGGTTGTTATTAACATGAAGGTAGAATGACTAGACGAGCTCCAGGAGGCCCTGCTCATCACATGTCAGGTCAGATGAGTTTCAGAGGCTCCTTCTCATCTGCACCAGTCTGAGAAGCTGTAAGGGCAGCAAGGAGGAAAAACCCTTAAAATCCAGGAATGGGAGAAGGTGCAAAGTGTATGAACAAATATCCAAAATAATAATACTTTCCAAATCAGAAATAGTAATTTTCTTTATCTTGATGTTAGAAAGCTGAAATCTAAGCAATGGTAGTGTAAGAATAATTTTATTTAGTATTTTGGTAACACAATGATACATCTCAAAATTACCATAGAATTTAGCTTGCTAAATGACTGCATACATTTTAAATAGGTGCTACTAAATTTGAGTAACTTCACAGATTACATGAGGCATTATGTGACTGACAGCTATATAGTGTGTAACACCCTGACTGACATGAGCAGTGTGGATAGATTTTGCACTAGTAGCCAATGCACAGTTAAAGCTTTTGGAAAGGTAAAAAATTGCAAAAACCATTTTTTATTAAAATATGAATTGATGGTCCTTGCATTAGAATAGCTATTCAGCTATAGGTTACATACTTTATTCCTTTTAATAACAGCACTTACAAAGGTACAAGAAAAATTGTTTTGATAGCACTTGATCTAATGTAGATCTCCATATGAAAATGCGGAGTATCTCATAAAGCTTTTCACAGATATGGCTAAGTTCTGGGATATCACGAACTTGTACACAATTCAGAAAAACACCTGAGGTTACTCCATGTGTATGTAGCAGAAAGCTCTTTTTAGCTCTAAAACAGATGATAGATGCCATATGAAGTCAGAGACTGTAAACAGGTGCATTATTACTGTGTGGGGTTATAGAGCAGTGCCTGTAGGCTTGATTCAGGTTTTTAAAATCAGTAGTGAAGCTTGTACTTAAGCTGGGGATTGAGTTGTTAACCCAGCTCTTCCCTGCATCAGCAGGAGCTCTGTCTCTGCTGCCAGCACGACTAAGAGTGGCCACTCTTGGAAGTCACAGTGCAAATCCTTACTTGCTTAGGTCTCAGCAGAGCTACTTCACTGTGCAGCACTGTACCCTTGTTTTTCTAGCTCTGCTAATACTTAACCTGGTACTCAGCTGAGCACAGAAGGTCATGAGAGGTACTCTCTTGTATGATGGATTTCATGTCTCATTGAAGGCGATCTGCAGCTCCAAAGAAGTGCCCAATTTTTTTCGAATCACACAGAATGACTAGGTTGGAAGAGACCTCCAAAATCAGGCATTTAGATAGGGCTGTTTGCTTTCTAGAGAAATATGCAGCTTTGTGTATACAAACACTAGCCAGAGGTTCAACATCATAAAGTTTCATGTGTGTTTTACTTTAAAATAATAAGTGTTTAAAAAAAAAATTTAGGAACTGCGCCTCACAAATATTTTAAAAGTACTTTTTGTTCAGTTAACGGGTATTTTAATTAGGACATGTAACATTACTTCTCCTTCTGAGACTTTGTTCCAAACAAATTGTGCTAAAAGTACATTGTTGGTTTTCAGACATACTATTTAACTCAACCTAACAGAATGACTAGTGAGTAGGGTAATTGCTTTTTGTTTTACTTGAGGCTTGTGGCATGAATGTTTTAATATAAACCCTCCCAATCTCACTTCTACCCACCTTGGCCAATGTGGATTTTACTGGACTTACCTATGTGCTTAGGGACAACAATATTAATTATAATAATATGACTAAAGAAACATAAAGTTCAGCTACACCTTTATAAATCTAATTCAAATACTTACTTTGTTCATGAACATGCTAATGAACAGATTAGCATATGATTTGTATCACCCTTGCCACCTAGTGACATAGAAATTCTGATTTTTCAAAACTCTATTGAAAGTTACTATATTAGGACATTCTGGTGTGTTTCATGTAATACATGAATTTTAGTTTTAAGCAGGCTTACAAGCAAGACTTGTATTTTTTAGGCATTTATGTAAACATTTTGGAATGCTGAAGGCAGGACTTTACATTGCCATTTTACCAAAAATCATGTGAACACTTACAGTTGAGGCATTAACAAACATCCCATCCCAGCAGCCACAACACCAGAGCTGCCATGAGCCTATGGCAGTTTCCAGCACAGTAAATTCAGAAGCAGGCTGCAGTGTTCTGAGCAACTGCTCTTGTTTGTTTTTTAATAAGAGATTTCACTTCTGAATGTGGTGTCACTGAAGGCAAAATTAGAGTTAAGGCATAGCTCATGGAGACGTGGAAAGGATTATAGACAGTTCCTGGAGATGCTCCAACCAGTCAGTAGATAAAAAGCACTTTATAATGACAACTTCTGTGAACAAGCTAGAAAAGAAAAGGCTTACTTTCAAATTGCATATGTTTTATCATTTAATATATTGTTCCCCTGGCTCTCCTTCTAGAATTAAAAAAATGACTGAATTATACCTTGTGCAACTTTTCCTGCTTTTATAATGTATAATATTGGCCATGTACCAAAAATATCACCAGAACAAGCTATGAGTTATAGAAGTCTAAAAAGAGAGAGGGGGATTATCTGTAGATGCAAGGTTTACTGCTCAGGCATTTGCTGACAGCTGACTCTCACAGGCTGCTTTCTCTGCTTGCAGTCTTTGGACAGCCTGATCGAGCAAATCCATCGTATCTCTAAGCGTAACATTCAAGGTGAATGGCTTAGGTTTAATGGTCAGCCCATAGGTAAAGTCCATTTTAGGGTCCTCGTTTGGATTAGCAGTAAAATTGCACTGATGCACCAGTATGGAGGTAAAGAGAAAGAGCTGCACCTTGGATAACTCCTCTCCAATGCAGCGACGCTTTCCCAATGAGAAAATCATCACGCTGCTAGTAAGATCTTTATTGATGAACCCATTCTCATCCAGGAATCTTGTTGGATCAAAATCCTCTGGGTTGGACCATTTGGCTGGGTCATGATTCACTGACCACTGATTCACAAAGATGACAGTGTCCTTGGGAATGAGGTAGCCCATGATGAAGGTGTTGGTTGTGGTGGCGTGTGGGATGGTCACAGGCACGAAGCTGCTGAAGCGCATGGATTCATACAGGAATGCCATGATGTAGGGCAGGTGAGGCTGATCTTCAACACACGGCAGACGGTCTCTTCCAACAATCCTATCCACTTCTTCTTGCATTTTAGCCTGCACTTTTGGATACCTGTCATTTAAAGCAAGATGTGTGTGCATACATAGTGCTTTCAGAGGATTTTTCTTACAAATAATCCTTGCTGTAAACATTTTTCACAGAATCTCACCGCTATCCTAAATGATACAGTTTAAGCAGAGTTTAAATATATTGCAGGAATGAGTAGACCTCATTTGAAAACTGAGAAAAAAACAAACTTCCCATGCACTGGTGTAATTTTAGATTTGCTCATTTTTTACTTTAATATCCCACACAACTGATCCTCAACATAAAAAATAACAATAACCTAAAATGTGCTCAAATGGAATATTCTGATCCAATTTTGAAAATTAATTCTAAAACTAGATTACTTGTCTCTTCTAAGTATTGGGTTTTCCATGGAAACAAGAATTTGATTTTCCAACTCTGTATGTGACTTTTAAAAATTAGCCTGGAGTTTATCACTAGACATATTTCATACCTTTGAAAGCCTGCAGGTTTCTAAACTAGAAAAAAAAATCCTATTATTAAATTGTCAGAATGGCTTTATGAACATCCCACTTTTTGTTTGAAAAGACATTTTCTAGTTAATAACAAATTATGTTTTCTCTATAATGTATTTAAAGATGACTGTCTTGAAGTCTGGACACTTTGGAAAGCTACACAGTAACCAAACAAGACCAAGTTGTTCATACGTCTTTCCCTTGTCTAAAAGCACACATTCTGCATCAGGAGCCTTCATTTGCTTTAAGTATTCAAGTTTGGTTTCTGTATCCTTGCTTTTTCCTTCTGCAGCAGACTTACACGTCAAATGCTGGGCAAAAATGAGAAATGGGGAGAAACCCAAAAGTTACATGAACACTGGGCATCACACCCTTAGCTGGAGTGTTAAATATTTGCCTGTTTTTAAAGAAGCGACTCAGTAGATAATGTTTTCATAAGCCTACAAATTACACAGGCGATGAAAGAAAAAGCCAGGATAGGCAGGAGAGTCAGTGTGGTGGCACCTTCTCTACAACCACAGCCCCTCTCCGAGTTTCCCCGGCCGGCGGGCCGGTGCCAGGGCAGCTGCCCAGGGGTCCGCCCTGCCCAGTCACGCAATGGCGAGGAAGGCAACACACAACGGCAGCTCGGCATAATAGGGGGCTTGTAAACCGGTGCACGAACTCTTTATCGTGCTTAAGCAGTTGTTATCCTGTTCCTATGAGCTCCTTGATCTTGACCCGCTAAAATCTGTTACTTTCAGGTTTTACTCGGCTGCCTTTCTGCCAGCCTCTCCTTATGCACAATAACCCGACCGCCTGAGTAGGGTTGGATTTCTTTTCTTTTATTCTTCCTTATCTCTTTCTGGCATGTTTCCCAGAGCCTCAGCGTTAGTTAATCGGGGCCACTGCGGCACCCGGCGCTGCCCGGGCTGGCGCTGCCCGGTCTCGCAGACCTGCGGCGCGACGGCGGGTCCCTGCCGGGGCCGCTGCCCCGGCTGTGCCCGGACCCGGGGCTCCATGGGCCGGCTCGGGCCGGCTGCTCCCGCCGGGGGAGCCCTCCCAGCAGCGCCTTTGCCCGGGCGGCGCAGTTTAAACGGGGCTCCCGGGGGCCGGCGGGCGCTCGCACCCCGGGCGGGCTCGCATGCCCCCGGTGGGGCGCCCCGGCGTGCGGCCGCCTCCGCCGGCACATACCTGATAAGGAAGATGAGGAGCCACTGCAGGGCGGTGGAGAGGGTGTCCTGGCTGGCGCCGAAGATGTCGGTGACGGTGGCGGGCACGTGCTCGAGCTGCAGCCGCGGCTGCTCCCGCTGCAGGCGGATGAAGGCGTCCATCATGTCGCGGGGAGCGGCCCCGGGGCGCAGGCTGCGCTGGTGCTGCAGGAACTTGCCGCGGACGAAGCCGTAGAAGTCGCGGTTGAGGTCGCGGAAGGCGCGATAGGCGGCGCGGACGGGGCTGGGGAAGCGCTGGAGCCAGGGCAGCGTATCCACCAGGCTGCCGGCGCCCACCGCCCGCCCGAACTGCTCGTTGCGCCCCACGATGCGCAGGAACTCGCCGTCGCCGTGGCTGTAGCGGCGGCCGAAGCACAGGGCGCTCATCACGTTGGCCACGGCCACCACCAGGACGCGCGTGGGGTCGAGGAAGGCGCCGCCGGCGCTGCCGTGCACCAGCAGCGCCACCAGCGCCCGCGCCTCGCCCACCAGGTGCCGCTCGAGCAGGCGGCGGGTGGCGGGGCTGCCCGTGGAGAAGGCGCGCACCGTGGCGTGCGCCGCCCGCCGGTGCAGCTTCCAGAGCTCCGAGTATCCGCCGAAGGCCAGGCTGAGCCCGCCCGACACCAGCTGGAAGGACGGGAAGGGCGGGCGCCCGGCGAAGGCGGCCCCCTGGCGGACGAGGGCCTGGCGGATGGCGCGCTCCCCGTTCAGCACCACCACGGGCCAGCGCCCCAGGCGCAGCTGGAACACGGCGCCGTAGGTGCTGGCCAGCCGGGCGAAGGAGAGGTGCGGGGCGCTGCCTAGCTGCGCCGCGTTGCCGATCAGGGGCCAGGGGAAAGGGCCCGGCGGCGCTCGGCGCTGGCCCTGCCGCCGGCGCTGCTGATGCTGCAGGACGAGCTTGCCCAGGTGGATGGCGGCGAGCAGGCAGAGGAGGAGCAGGAGGGAGCTTTGTAACGGGGGGATGCCCCGCAGCGCTTCCCCGAGCCTCTCGAAGGCCATGCTGCAAGGGAAAAGGAAAAGTCAGCGGGCAGCGACCCCGCAGGGTGGGGGAGCTTTCAGGTCCCGCGGGCAAGGGGGGGCCCGGACGGGGCGCGCTGGCGTGGCGGAGGGGAGCGCCGGCAGCCGTCCCAGCGCTCGGAGTCCGGGCAAGTCCTTGTAGTGCTCTCCTCGTGTGCCTAAATCCTCCCGAATCCTGTATGAAAAACAAGGGATAATCGATAATCAAGTGACAAGCTCCTAATAAGAGATCGAAGTCGTATTTGGCGGGGGGACCGCTGCTCTCTCTCTGCCGATAAGGGAAGGTTCTCAGCGAGAGATCCAACAGGTCACGGCTGAGAGAGGCACAGTGGGAAGTAGGAGGATGCTCTCTCCTGACGAGCCTCAGCAGATGAAGGGAATTGCCGTGCGCCTGAGACAGGTTAATTCCGATGCTGCACATCCCTGTCCCGGACGAAAAATCCCCTGCGAGAAACGGGTTACCCGCCCCACTGTCGGAATTTCCCGCTGCTCCGGAGAAACCTCCTCACACGGCCACGGAGCCCACTCCGTCCCGAGCCCACCCCTCCGCCCCGGGGGTGGGCTGCGAAGGATGCCTGAGGACTCTGCATAGCAGTGCTGGCCGGTCCCGCTTCCCATCCCCGTGCCCGGGGACCGCCCGCTCCTACCATTTGCTCCAGGCTTTCAGAAGCAGCGAGGGGAAGAGGGGGTGAAATAAGCGGCGGGGTCCTGTAGCAGAACTGACCTGTTGCACGCTGCTTCCATCCGAGACCTTGAGGAGGATGGAGAGGAGCTGTGCAGCCGGCGGCAACTCTAATGGACAGCCACGGCTCCGAGGAGAGCGGCGACGGCGGCGTTCAAATCCAAGCCTTTGGGAAACTCATTAGGAGCCCCGGTACCTGTCACCCGGAGCTTGGCAGGTCATGCGCAGTCAAATGCCAGTTGCTCCCGATCCCAGCGCAGTTATCACCTTCCCAGCTCTTTAACCCTTCGGAGCTCGCCCCAGGGCAGCCACCTGCCCCGCGCAGCCCCGCGGACCGGGAGCGAGCGGGCTGCTGCGCCCCTCCCTCCCCCTCGCTCTCTCTCTCCCTCCCACCCGCCTGCTGGGCTGCGGGAACGGGACGGGGCCAGCCCAGCCCGCTGCGGGGAGCGAAGGCGAGCGGCTCAGAGGGCGCGGAGAGGACTGCCCGCTGCTCTCAGCTCCGCCGGGACCGGAGCCGCCACCTCTGGGCGCCTGGCATTGCCACTCCCGGCTTTAAACCCGCCGGCATCCGCGCTGCGCGGCGCGGTGCGGGCGGGACGCGGACGGCCCCGCTGGCAAATCGCCGTTGCCTGGCCCGTCCCCTGGCTTGAGGGGTCGCAGTTATTTGCCAGCTGCCCTTGGGCCCTCGCCAAGCTGAGCGGCTACGCCGCGGATGCTTCTATGGCCGGGGCCAAAAGTTTTAGCGGAGGAGGTGCCGGGAGGGGAGCAGGGTGGCGGGCGGGCTCGCAGCTCTCGCTATCGGGAGGCGAAGTCTCGCCTGCATCTTAGGGGCTGAGGAAGCCGAAGAGCTTCCCCTCCTCCGCCTGTCGCCTCCCCGTTGCGTGCGGAGTTAGCATTGCGTGAGCCGGGGCTGGAAAGCCTCCAGCCATCTCCTCCCCGGGCCCCTACCCCTCCTCTCAATACCTGACACCAGCTCCGGGGAGAATGAGGCTGGGAAGCGCCGGGCAGCTCGCACCTCGGCCGGCTCCGGTGCCCTCCGGCTTCGCCTCCGCCCTGCGCTCGCTTCTCTCCGCTTACGGCGCCTTTTTGCTCTTAAATCTGGCGCCTCCGCCCGCACTGGGAGAGCTGGCGAGAGGCGTGTGGGTACTGCGCTCAAGCCCCCCCGGGCTTTCCGCCGCCCCGGGGGAACCGAGACTGCAAAACCCCCAGATATGGAGGAAATCGTTCCCTAAGAAATCAGAATGCCTTTGCTTTGTTCTCGTTATTTCAGCCGTAACGAGAAAAATATGAAAATACAACATATATTTCAGATTCTTTGCAGTCACGTCATGAGAAAAAAAATACGATGTTTTGGTAGCATTTAGGGATTAGACAAAATTAGATGCTGGGAGTCAGCCCAGCTCAGGGTGTGAGCCCGGTTCTGGCCAGGCTGCTACCGCTTCTGTCTTTGCTAAAAAGTGTAATCCTGCCTGTTGACACTGTCCCAGGCTCGTCCAGACGGTGATGCTCCTTCTTGCTCAGACTAGCATCAGCCTTGGATCATCCGTTGGCTTGGAGCTTCTTCCTGTCATTGCCAAGTAACAGAGGTGTCAAAACCACTTTTTCTGAGCAGTGCTGGAAAAAGTGAGCTTCCCTTTCCCAGCCTCACTTCTAGGGTGAACTGGAAGGATCCTGCACACATACCCCAGCTTCAAGAAAGAGCAAAGACAATCCCATCCCTATGGGACTCTGGTTAGGATCTTCTGATATCTCCATCTCTATCAAAAGATTGAACCCTAATTTCACATGCTATAACCACTCAGCTATGGAAAAGTTATCATTGCTCCCTCCTTCACTGGTCTCATGTCAAAGAAGAGACATGAACATCTTCTGGCAAAGTTCCAGAAAAACTGGGTGGCACTGATCTTTTGCCATTGAACAGATCTGTTCCAGGCTCTGGATCTGGATGCAAAACACTAGCTTGGATCAGTTACCTGAGCTTTGTATTATAGTGCTGGGCATTTCTTATTGTCAGCAGCTTCTTATTGCCCTTTTCTTGGTGGCTGTGGTAAAAAGTTGCCTAAAGTCCAGGCATTCCAGCTGTCATTAGTAAGTCCCTAAACCCTTTCTTTGGTTCAGCAGCTAAACTAGTTGTATTGTAGTTGGATTGCTCCTGGCTGCCTGCAGGAAATACAGAGAAAAGAATATGTTTCCACTATTGTGATTTGCAAGCTCAAAATTTAAGGCAGGAGCCTAAGAGTTATAAATAATGGTACTTTTTTTTTTTTTTTTTTATTCTGTAAGGAAACATTAATTATTTCTTATTTTACTTCTCTTTGGTCTTCATGAATTCTGTCACTATTACAAAATAAATAAAACCTATTTTAGATACTTCTTTTCTGTGGTGATAGTGCCACCTGGTCCCCCTGTACTATTTACAGCTTTAGCTCCCTATTGCATTTATTTCATCCTGAGTATTCTTTTGACTGTATACACTGAACATTCACCCAATTTTTTAAGCTCTGATTCTGTGTGACCTTGATTAGTCCCTTGGTCTCTGTTATATTCTACAGATTGCCCTCCTGCCCACCTCTATATTTATTCTGCTCACCTCTTTTGTTTGTAGAAGTGTAGGAGTTCAGAATTGCCCTTAGAGAATGTATGTTCTTTTTTTCCCAGTTCTAGGGACTTAATGATGATGCAGGTCCTACTGAAACCAGTCCCAGATTCCTGAGTTGGTTAGTTTTGTTAGGCACTGAAGACTGAATCACTGAAAATGTATGTCAAGTAAAATGAATTATTACTGAGGTCTAGAAAATCCTATTTCCTATAATATATGGAAAAGAAAAGGAGTTGAAGGGTACAAGTGAGTCAGTTTGGGATTAAGGGAGAGGAATTCAGGCCTAATCTCTTAAAAATCTTGATTGATTTGATAGGAATGCCAAATGCAGGGTTTGTGGGAGATATCAGTACCTCTGTGACTCTGAATAAAGTTTGCTTATGTGGGCAAGCATCCTTGTTGTGGAGGTAAAAAATTTGATAAAGGAGGAGGAATTGCACAACCTAGAGGGTCTTCATTTGCCCTTTGAGAGAGAATTTTTATGTCTGCCACAGTCCTCCCTCTTCCAAGAAAACTCCTTAACCCCTAAGAGATTTTTGCAAATGTTAAGAATTACTTACCTAAATCAGGCGTTGAAGACTCAATTCTTAGCTAAACTTCAAACCATGGCAGCCTTTGCCTTTGCTTTTGAATACTGGCAAGCCACTCATAAATCCTCATGAGCATTAGCTGGAATTTCTCATGGACTTGACCTTGCTCTGTTTTCTTTTCTTCTTCCTTTTGCATCTTTCCATGGAGAGCCCTCATACACTAGATTTCTCTCTTTCCTGTACCTGGGACTATGGGTCTTTCCCTTCTCTCTCTTAATTTTACAAAATCCCAAGGTGGATTAGTTGAGCAATGTTTCATCCTGGGATTGCTTCAGCATGGGGCTTGTACAAATTGTTTATTATTTGTAGAGTGATCCAAGGCATTCTTTGTTAAACAATCCTTGGCAATGTTGTTTCTGGTTGTCTGATTCTGAGTGTTGCACAATACTATATAAGATGAATAAACAAGTAGCATAATTGTAAAACACAGATCACTTGGAAATGTAACCAAGTGCAGAATCCTATTGTTTCAGGCTGCTTCAAATTGTACAGATGTACTTAGGCACCTCTAGTGTTCAACCCTGGTGTCAATACTGCTGTAAGTCTGGAAAATCACCACTACAACAGCCAGACTACAATCAGCATAAGAACCTGTAAACCTGTGTGTTTGTAACAGCTCACTCAGCTCTGTGTTCATGTGGTGATCCCACGTGATGCAGGGTTGCCATTATCCTTCAAGTAGTTTCAGATCCAGAGCAGATCTGTGCTCAGTCCAGCTGTACCACCTCATGGCTGCTGGCTCTGTGGTCACCAGCCTTGCTTGCAGCCCTGCTCCCAGAGATGGCCCTGCTTCCTTGGGCTTACCTCCACTGTACTTACTGCATGCCCAGTGTTCCAGCCAGCCAGAGACAGCAGCACCACCAGTGTGGTTGGTAGTGAGATCATTTCTGATGCAGGCTCTTGGTTTGGCTCATTTTGGCAGATTTCCGGTCATGCCAAGCATGGGATGTAAGCAAAATAGAAGGAGCCACGTCCTCAGGTCTACCCAGAGTGCCAGGCATATACAGGAGCCAGCTGCAGCTCCATGATTCAGGACTATTTATTTAGGCCACTCACCGTGGCTGAAAATAAAACATTTGTGGTATGCTTTTTAAAGCATATGTATTTGTGGTTGCATATCACATTCTTAACCTTCATTAACTTGCAGCTTTCTTTGGACCTTCACTCTTCCTTGCATTCCCACTGACTTCCCAGCTCACGTTTTCTATTCTGCCTTGCTATTGAAAACCCTAATTTTGGCTTCTAATTCTGAGCCAAATTCCCGCAGCTGCTGTGGGAAGGCAAGGAACCTCCCAGTACTTGCTGGGGCTCAGCTCAGTGGTAGACTGAGCTGTAGCCTCCCCATCTGTTTGCATTTTTCATGTTACTTAGAAATTAAAGGCATACATTGTGGTCTGCTTCCACACAGGCAACACACAGGTATGATTACAGAAATGAGGACATGGAGTTATACTTAATTCAAGCATAAACCTTCTAATTTTTCCTGATTCCAATATTTCTTTCTAAAGTTTGCTGCCTTGTCTTGACAGTATTAGATGAAACCACACAGCTTACTCTTTCTTGAGAGGAAAATACAGAGATGATACCTTTATGGATACCTTTTGAGAAGCCTTTATAAACTGCCTTCTGCTACCAGGCAAAAGAGCAAAATCTAATTTGCACAGTGTTGGTCCCTCATTCATGGTATTTTCTGTGTCTTTTTACTGACACTACAAATTCTTCTAAAGTGCTCTGAAAGAAGTAGTCTGAAGTAGATGAATTAAATTGCTTTTAGGAAAGATTAGACACTGCTCAAGGTGTGCATCATTTTGTCTGTCCTCAAGTGCGATGTGTGGGCAAGCTGCTGTGCCTGCTCACTCTCCTGCTTCAGCAAGGAGGGGATCTGGCAGCTCTGCATCCTCACCCTGGTTTTGTTTGCAGAACCAAGAGCTGTGTTGTCGATGCCCATCTTTACACTGAAGTATCTAAATCTTATTACTTTTATGATGTGCTAGGTCACTTCAAAGCTTTAAAATTGTAACATTGCTTAGGACCAGTATTGTTGACATACAGTAATATATTCCTCCTTTGTTTTCCAGACTTGGTTGGGTGTTGTATTAGTAGTAGTGATACAAGTTTTCTAGTGCAATTGCTTTATCAACTCTAAGATTTTTGTATTTTTCTTTTTAGAAAGTGCCAGTGCACTTGTATGCTCAGAGTATTGGTAGATTCTTGTTCAAAACAGTCCTGGGCTACAGCTAAAAACAAAGTCTAATTCCCTTGCAGGCAGAAGCATATTCTGTAGGAGTGAAGGTTTTGAAGATCTGCCTGTGAAGTTCTACAGTCTTTACTATGGATGTGCAAAACACAGTTTTTCAGAGTTTGGACATTTGTCCAATTTTGAGTGAATTATTACAGGATGAGCACAGGGCACAAATCTGGGAGAAAAGACATTACGCAGAAAAATGTCAAGTCCCTGCATTAGAGCATGAGGCAAAATTTTTCAAAGAAATGCCACTTCATGTTTTAATATTGACACTATTTTTTTCTTGTTCTCATGAATACATTCAACTGGTTTTGGACAGAACATTTCTCAAGATTACCATGTAAAATATGGATTTTGGGTGGATAGAAAATTTCAGACCAGATTATTAAAGTAGAGTAAAATTATATGTAAAGAAAATCTCAGAGTTTCCAGGTAAGGGAACTCTGTGCAAGCAGACACTTGCAGGGGGTTGACCTTTCAGCACAGAGGGATAAGACAGTGAAGCACTTTCAAATGTAGTGAAGAAACTTGCAGTTCCTTGATGAGAATATGGGTTTTTCTATATTGTGCCTCAAGTGTCCTAGCCATTGACTGTCTGAGCCTATAAATATTCATCTCACCACTGCCCAACCAATAATTTCCCATGACACAAATATCATCATTTCTCATGATACAAATATTGGTAATTTGGGTTCTTCAGTTTGTGTTTGGTATGTGCCATTTTTGGTGCTCGATAGCAGGACTAGTGATCAAAATAATAAAATGGACAATACATTGTGAATCTAGTCCTCTCCACTGAGCAATCCAAGCTGAATTTCCGAATTCTCCTTTGGGCTTCTATTCTAACTTTTGAAAAGCTTGCTCTGCTTACCTGCACGTGGATATATTGAGATTTCTTGTACTATTAGGCATGGATTCTATGGTGCCTGGAGTAATTTCTTGTCTAGAAGACTGAAATTTTATAATGAGAAGTTTTCAGCATTTAAAACAATCATTATTCTTAGTACTACTGCTTTCAGGTTTTCAGGTTCTCTGAGAGAAGAGGTGGCACTGGGTACAAATTTGATTGTTGAGATGGCAGCTGAACCAAAGAGGAACACAATAATATTTCTATTATGAGGACTTTCCCGAGCTTTTAATCATGAAGAGACAGGCCTTTAGCTGGGATTTCCCAAAGGAGATTCATGTTACGGACCTAATAAATTTCATGTCAGTCAAGGAGTTGCTTGTAAATGTCACCTCCTAGATAGCCCTGCTTGAATGAGTCAAGAAACTTGCTCACCCCCTCCTTCTCCCTTCCACTACTGCAGGTCAGTAAAATGTTGAATAGTATTTGTGAAAAAGCTGCAGTTATAGATTATCCACCAGAAACAGTGGTTATGCTACACTGGCTTCACTGAAGTATCATGTCAAGTGAAAATGCACTAATCTGAATCAGGACCTTCTGTGATTTGGCTAATGAAGTTCAGCTGAGGAAATGTTTGCACATCCCTCTGTGGCAGAGCATTCTTGGCTTCCTCTGCTCTGTTGTGCAAGGGTTTGGTGCATTTGCCTCCAGCAGTAACTGCATTTCAGTGGTAAATTAAATGACTCAAATACTTGGGACTGGGATGTCTGCAGGTAATACCCTAGCCTATAGAATTATTTATGCTCTTCCCTGGGGTAGGGGAAATGGGAGTTATTTGTTTGCACATTTTTTAATTTGAACAAAGATTTGGAGAATGTATATTCAAACCAATGGAATAAGGGGAACTCCCTTTGTGGTATCTGTGGTCAGTGATAGAAAATTAAGTTTGGGAGAATTTTAAAGTATTCTATGTAAGGGCTGTAATCTTGATCAAGATGGTTGACTTCTGTAAGATAAGTAATAATTATAATTATAATAATAGTAATAATATTAATAAATATTTACTCTGTCTCTCAGTAAATTTTTCAGGGAGAAAAGGCGGTCTTGACACATACATGCTCCTAGCATTTGGAAGCAAACCCAAGGAAGTGTCTGTTTCTGAGCCATTTAGGTCTTCTAACCTTCAGCAATGGCAGATCAAAGACCATGAGGGAAACAGATTGCAGGTGCCAGTCAGGGCAGGTTCCATCCTGTCACAGCACTCTGGGAAGAGGCATTTGCTAATGTCTGTTAATCTCATGGCACGCCAAAGGAGAAAGACAGGAAAAAAAATTGCCATAAATTCTTCCCTTTCCCAAGCAACCCACACCCTGGCTCAGGGTGGCTGCACAAAGGCTTGATGGCTTCCTCTAGAAGGAAGAGCAGTGTGGGAGCCTGTGCCTGCCTGGGGGTGGCTGGGCAGATGTGGGGTCACCCTGAAGGAAGAGTGTCTGGCTCTGTCAGGCAATAAGGGTTGAAGCAGCTGCAAAAACAGCAATACACTGAAGGTGGTGACAGCAGCAGTAGCTGAGACCATGAGAGAAAATTCTTCCAATGAAGAGAGCCTAAAGTCCATCCTGGCTGTTGTTGTCTCCCACAGAAACACTCACTCTGCAGCCGAGGAGAAAGCTTGAAATGCTGTGTAGCACCATGGGGAAGAAGTAGCAGCAGGGGAGATAGCAGGGTCTTTACCAGCTGCAGGGAAAAGACAGGACTAGGCACAGCTTAAGGCGCTGTAGGGGATGTCTTTGGCCAAGAGCCAGATTTGCCCCTATCTTTCTTTTGAGGTGTAAATGGCATGCAAGGAGGCTTCTCTCAGTGGCTTCCCTGTGAAGATAAATAACCTGATCCCCCGGTTATTATCCCCCTGCTCTCCTCCCTTCCCCCTGACTGACTTTGATTATTGTAACTTTACATGCACTTTTAATTTGCGTGCAGGCAAGTACAAAGGCCCAACCGGATATACCTGTTATTTGCCAATGACCTGAAAGAGCATAGTTTATGTTAAGCCTTGGGTTATGGTAAGGTTTGCACGCGATTCCTCAATATACATGCTGCAGGCAACTGATGGATGGAGGTGATGGAGGGTGGAGGAGAGTTTTAAAGTGACAGAACCTGATTTGGTTTCTAATTAATCCACTATTATGTAAAGGCCTGTATTGCAATTTCGTGTGGAGACCAAGTCTTGCCCTTTCTTCAGGCAATGTGTGTATGATCACATTCTCCAGGCTGTAGTTTGTTCACGGCTGCACCTGCAACTGATTGTGAACACTTTATGAAAATTGGGCAAAAAAGGCAGGTAGGGTATTTACACCTGCCTGTTTGTACATACTCTTGCATGGCAGGCAGAAGACTGGAAGTGGGGAAGAAAGCTACAAATGAGAAAATTCATGGCAGCAGAGTCAGGGAACAGTGTGCAGGGATGTACACCTGGACTGAGGTGTGGGGGCCTGGATGGGGAGGGGATCCACGTTTTGTTGAATGGGACTCAGCCCCCACGCAGTTTGGAGAGGTTTCGTTTGACCTAAACTCCCTCAGCAAGATATAAAGAATATCCATCCCTCACGGCTCACATAGTTACAGCAGAAGACACCTAGTGACAGCAAGGAGATATAGGATCCAGTGCTCAGTCTGCACACTGACTTGCTCACTCCACAGGGAAAGCCTAGGGATGTTTGCTAAATTTTTTTTTTTCAGCGATTTCACATCAAATTAGCTAGGTCATCAAGCAGAAAGGAAGCGTCTTTATCTGCCAGGCAAATTAACCTTGAGGTCTTAAACTTCAGTTATTGCTGCTATGTGTTTTAACCTAGTGTTAAAGGCTTCACGGAGGAATTAATTGCACTTTTTGTTTGGAGGTTCGGGAAAGGGAAAGGGAAAGGATCCTGTTCATTCTCAGCTCCATCTTATCTCCAGGGGGTTGAAAGTAACATGAGTTAAATTAAGCTTTATGGAATTTAAGGGACAGATCGACTCACACTTCTCTCAGAAACAGCAGGAAAAAGTACAGAAAGTCAAATGCTACTCTTACAAATGAGGGCATCATAAAATGATTGTTAAAATAACAGAAAACAAGATGGACCTATTTTTAGAAAACCTCTGTGTAAGTTTGTGTTTCTGGACATAAGCACATTTAATCTTTTTTGCCTCAGATTCCCCCTAAAATTGGGAGTGATCATTGTGTGTGGATCTGCCCAGTACCTGTTCTACTATTCTCTAGCTTAAGACAGACCTTGTACAGCCAGCATCCAAGAAAATGTTTACGTTTGTAGGACAACAATCGATGGATTGATTTTTTTTACTCATGTTTTGAAGTCAAACGATGCAACTCTGCCTTCCATCTTCATAAGCCCACAGTCATCAGGCAACCATGGTCCACTTGCAAAAGGCATTTATCTGAATCAGCTTTCAAAAGAAATCCATTTGATTTTCCCTCTTCTCCTCTGCTGTTTTTTTTTTTTTTTTTGGTTCTTGCTTGCAACCCTTCTTATCTGCCCTTTTGAGGAATTTGTTTTATTTTAAAAACTCTTTTTTTAAATTATTTTACCATTTACCCTGTTTTTCAGTTCTAAAAATCCAAAATACATAAGTTTTGCATATCTGCATTTTAATTCTTCCCCATTTATCTTGATATATAATACGAGTGTAGAAAACTCACATCAAACAGCAACTTTGCAAAAGCTGAGAGCTCTTGAACACACAGTTGGTCTTTGTGTGGTCAGTATATTTATAAAAATGTAAATGTCTCTACAGGCTTCTTCCGGGGAAGAAAGGTTTTTCATTTTAAAAACCCAAACAAAACCCAATCAAACACAAAACCCCCCAACACATATTGCTGTCCACAACCTGTTTATTATTAAGTGCAGCAAAATTACCTACTGTTGCCATAAGCACTGATGCATAAAAATTCTCCCAAAACCAAAACCACCACCCCCAAAAAAACCCCAAAACTCCAAAAAAAACCCCAAAACAAAAATCCAAACCAATCTGGAAGATTTTTGCACTTAGAAACTTGAAGAGTGTGAAACTATCTGCTCCAGCCCTGGAGTAAAGCATTCACAACAGCAAACACTGTTGTGACAGAGTTAAACAGTGAGGAAAGGGTTACAGGCTGCCTGCTTGTCACTTGATTCATCAGGGCTTTAGATGAAGATGTGTGCCCTTTTTCTGGCATGGAAAGCCTGGGAGCCCCTGCAGCTGGCTTTGGATGAGGGAATAACTTTGCTTCGTGTTACGTTATGAATTTGATGTTTGGATAATAAACTGTATCCTGGAGCAAAAGCTGAAGAAGACTTGGGTATTTCTGTGCCTTGACCTTTCCTTTCCCCCTGGGCAAGAAAGCCCACCAGCATACAGGCTGTGAAAGAGTATGTGACAAGCATAGTAAAATATTTTCCTTTTCCTTCATTAAAGTAATCCTGGGTTATGTTATTGAAGGAGAAACGTGAAGAGGCAGGTATGAAGAAGTAAAGAAGAAGCAGGCCTTCATTTCACTTATACCTGCAAGAGGAAGTCCTGCTAAAGATAAAAAATAGATGAAAGTAGAGTGATGAGGTCAGTTCAGGATATCTAATACTCAAACTATTTGCATTTGATCAGGTTGCAAAGCTGTGGCTGCTGGAGCATGAGTTACATCTTCTGTCTTCAGAAAATTCTAAATTTCCAGTTAGGAAACACGACATGAGATTCGGAGGACAAACCAGTTACTGTCATCTTCAGCTGTATAGGGATCACAAAGATGGATGTCAAGTCTGAAGCAGTGTAACTGTAAGTGAAACTTAATATCAATCTGCTGCAGTTTCCAAAGGTGGCAGAGCTCTGCCTGCATGGCAATTACTGCTGTGGAGCTAAGTGGGAAGGAAGTGTGCAGAAGAGTGCATGGGCCAGGAGAGAGAGAGGAGAGAGGTACAGATAGTTCAGTAGGTGTGACTAAGAACTGGTTGCAGCACCACTGTTTATTTACTGCCCGTGGAAAAAGTGATCATACAATCATGCTAATCTTATGTTGAACATTTTTGCATGGCAGAAAGTTTTGAAAAATCTTGACAAACTCAATATTTTCTAAGTTATCCCACTGACTTAAGCAGCATAACACTTTCTTTAAATTTATTCCAATCAAGAGAAATGATAGACCATTTGATTTAAGTAATTATTTTCACGTGGATTCAAGTTAGAGAGGAAGGCTTCAGCAAGCTGCAAACAAGGGAAACAAGCTTAGTATCCCAAGTGATTTGGGTATGCTGCAGAGAAGGCTGGACACCAACACGATGAAGTAATAGCAGTGCAGAGAACTAGATACAAATTATATTGGTTCATGATGCCTATCTGATAGTCAGTAGTTTCAATACTCATGTCCCTGAATGGCAACCTTGCCTGAGAAGACAGCCTCTGCATAAGTATCAGGGAACTTTGTCAAACTGAATTAATGAAGCACTGTATTCAAGAGACACTTGTAGTAAAGTTTAAGAGATGGAAACCCTTTGCCTTGCTTAGGCTGATAAGGACTTCACTATTTAGGTGGATATCTTAAAAAGTAATGAGGGCTGAAGCTGTTTGTTCTAGCTCTTATGGATGTCTGGACAAAACTTAGATAATCACCACACAAGATTTAAATGTAAGAGAAACTTGGTACCAAGACAGGACTGGAAAAGGCTCCCCATTGGAGGTTTTGGCAAGTTAGAAAAATGTTTCTCTCCTGTTGTTCTGTACACGGTTCTATGTTGTTTTAATTGGTGTGAATGAGTTCAACTGTGGCTCATTTCAGGATTGTTTGGCCTATGGTGTCTTTGCAGAGCAGGGATGGTGGTGGCCCTGGTGCACTTTAGAGCACTTTAATACACTTTTACCAAATGCTGCAGGTGGAAGCAGTGGGGAGCTGCCTGCTCTGTGCTAGCTCATACACCTTTTCCCTTGCAGGGTTCTGAAGCTGACTCTTCTTTATCCTGGTAATGTCACTCCTATCTGAGTGCTTTTTCAAGCCTATTAGTTGACTGTCTTGCTAGATGATTTTACTATGATTTCTAATGTTCACACTGAGGAGCACTCCTCCTTTCTGGTAACGTTAACAACTGCACCCCCTTCATTTAATGCTCCTTGAAACTCTTAATTGTTGAAAGCCAAAGTAGCTCAGCATGTGCACTCCTCTCTGGCCAGCCATGTCCCAGCATGCTGAGCTGTAGGATCCATGGATGCACAGTAATGCCACCTCAATGTGCTATCAGATCATCTGGCACAGTAAACTTGTTCTATCACAGTTTTTACAATTTATGCCAGCTGCGTAAGGAGATGTGATACCCATAAGAGCAATATGAAAAGAAATCCTATCTAGTCTGGCATTACCTCTGCACAGGTGACCCTGTATCTTTAGAATATCTGGGATAATCTGAACTACAGATCAAGTTCATGGCAGTTTTACATAGCCCAGGTATTTTAGATATATATTCCAAGTAAGCTTGGCTTGTGGATTTGTATTACTGAGTTGTTGCCTGACTTGTTCTCTATGGAGCATAATTCTTACCCTTCCATCAAGGTCAGATGAAATCATTATTTCAACAGGTAAGAACATGGATTCTATTTCTTAAGCCAACATTGGACATTTAAAAGAGAGTTGCTTTGTGTGATTTTAGTGTACCCGTCCTCAATATATTTTGCTTTGCAGCATCCTTGTTACATATTACAGGATGAGTTTTTACTGGGCTCTTCCCTATTTGGTCTTGATTTAAGATCAGGCAACTGTCCAGATTATACAGCAAACCAGTTTGTAATAAGTATAAGTAACTGTCAACTCATTGTACTAAACATAGAAGAACAATTTAAGTGTAAGGAGTTACTTACATCTAAATTCCAGCCAGCATCTGAAATAAATCACCTAGGGACACAGATGTATTTGCATAAATGTGCACAGATCATAGTGATAATGATGTGAACAACATTTTTTTGTCAGCTAATCACAGACCCTTTCGCAATCATTCCTATGCACAGCACTACTGTGCACTTGTGAGGTGAGTAATGATTAAAATTCCATTTCAGAGAGCAAAACAGTGAAACAACATGATTAGGGACTTTCCAGAGGCTGTCCCTAACATTTCTTACTTGCTTGGCAATAAAATCAAATTTAATTACTTCTGTTCCTGTACTTTATCTACAGATTCATGTTCCTTTATCATACTTCTGTTTGGCATTACCTTTTTATACCTAATATTTTTTTACATTCAGGCATAATCTGGCTAAGTGTTTCCATGGATGGATAACATTTGACCGATTTTTCATTTTATGAAGAAAATGTGAGAAAAAATCACAATATATTCTATGCCAGGAGGAACAAATACATGCACCTGCTTCTGCTGATTCCCAAACCTTGTTTTGACAAGTCAGATGTGTATTAATATGAGCTAGGCACCACACTCACTTCCATCTTAATGCCAAGTGCTGAGCCTGGCTGACGATAGTGGCTCATCCTACTTGAAATATTTTTTTGGCACCTCTTACAAACTCCTTTGGGAAACCTGTCAACAAAACACAGATTTAAAACACCAGACACGGCAGGAAAATAATTGTGGCAAAACATAGTCAGCTGCACATGTGGTCAGGGAGAGCACGTTCTGTTACACCTGTCAGGTTGTCATCTGGGACAAACGACTCCATCTCTGCTGTGGATGTGGTCATGTCCTGGCTCACGGGAGAGGAAACCCATGCATGGTTCACCTGCTGAGACCTGGAGACACACCTTGGCTGCAGGTGCATGTCTCACAGTACCAGCAATGCATGCATGAGCTTCCAGAGGACACAGAGCTCCCCACTGGGGTCCCTTCTTCCTTGGCTTTGTGTCCCCCTGCACAAGGTAGAGCGAGCAGCCTAGGAGGTCAAGTGGCTGAAAACTACAGCTGGAAATTGCTAAGAAGAATAATTACAGATCTGGATCCATGGAAGGCTGAGGAGAATCTCCAAGGATAACACAGACCACCCTGTTGCTGCCAAACCTGGATCAAATATGCCTGTAATGCTTCCAACAGATGTGTGTCCGAGCTCTTCTGAGAACCCTTCCCTCTGGAGATCCCACTCTGTCCTTTGACAGTACATCTGGGGCTTTGTTTGCCCTTTGCCAAATGTCATGCTTCAGGTTTCCTTCTTGCCATTCAGACACATCACTTTTTTTTCATTAAAGATCCAGTGAATAAGTTCTTCTGTCTGCAGTCTTGAGTACATTTGAAGTCTAACACCGTATCTCCTCTTGGTTTTCTTCAGATAGAGTACAAGTCTCCTTGTAAATTAGAGCTCCCTGAGTTATGGTGATTCTTGTTCATTTTTTTTCCAGGTACCTTGCTTTTCTCCTGTGTTGCTTTTGCTCTAAAAAAGGACAGAGTATTCAGAAAAAGTACTAGTTAGTAGAACAAAAATATTTTATTTTTTTTAAGATAAATCCTGCAGCACATCACTCCAGGATTGCTATTTGTATTATCTTGTGCCTCTCTTTTCCAAGTAGGAAGGAGTTTCTTTTCAATATTATATGTCCTGAAGCAAGAGCTTGTCAGGTAATGAAAAAAGTTGAATAAATGCAATGTGAAGAAGTTATAATAGTTAAATATGTGGATGTGTCGCTCCCTTTGACATAGTTTTTATTAGTTTTATTGTCATAACAATGTTGTGATGATTAAAAGTGTTCCCTGGTTCCATGGGAATGACACAGAGGTTTATGTCTCCCCAGGAGCAGCTATTCTACTTTAGCAGAAGCTATTTTTATCATCTTGGAAAACACTTCATTCATTCATGAGAACTTCTCGTTCTCATCTCCCAGCAAGTCTATTTTGATGCTTGAAAAAAATACATCAGTGTTTATTCGGGTAGAGTATACAGTAGGATCATCTTCTTCATCAAAATTATCTTTCATTTCTTTTCTTCAGAATCTGTCCATTCCATCTCTTTTCACTCAGAAAGTGTCTCTGGTATTTCAGTGGCATATCTTTTGTCATTCAAAATAGCTGTGCTGTTTGGGAGAGAAAGTAGAAAGAGGGCAATTTTGTAAAGTGGGGAGATGTGAAAGACTCTAATGAGAGTATTTCTAAAGGAATCAATGCTTACTAGGATAAATTCCCTCTCTGAAGCTGTTGCAAGTGCAGTAGCTCCATGTCCATGGCAAACACCTCTGCTCATAGCAGATGTGGAGGACTCATTTAATTACTGCACCCAATTATCAGATACTTTCCCTATTAACCACATGAAATGTGGGATTGTTGTGGGATTTAGTGGAAATGACAAGGCATTTCTGTATTCCAATAAGGTTCTTCCTGTGTTCCTCACACCTCTCTGGCTTAGCATATGAAATAGCATTTCTTTTTACTTGGATTTTCTTGGGAGAAGTTGGCAGGATTCAGGCTAAACCTCTGTGACAGCAGACCAGTTTTTCTATGGTATATATGGCTGATTACTTCATTTTCATTAAAATTTTCTTCTGTGACTAAGCTAACGTCTTCTAGCATGAGAGGCTCACACTGCAATGAGTGCACCAACTTGGAAAGATTGTGAGTGGGAATGAAGACGAGAATCATTAGTAAAGAACGTTACACTGAAAAAACACCACAAAATACTTGGCTATGCTGTGGAACGTTGAAACGATTAAAAAGTGAGATGTGTCATTTTTTTTCTTCTAGCTACATGCAGCATGTGTTTCCCATGTCTCATATTACAAGCAAATGTGAACTGAGGGTTTATGGTAATACCACCTAGGAAGTATGATATCATCTTCCCCACAGGTGGTAAGTCAGTTTTCCAAGGTGTGTTTACACGGAGCATTTCAGAGCACCAGCACACACACCAGATACTTAAGCAATATCTGTAATTACGGAAGAGTTTAAGGAGTAAACACTGTCTAGCCAGGTATGACTTGTAAAACACCTTATGGCCAAATAGGTGATGTCATTCATATTATCTTGATAAATACTTGTTAGGGCATGAATTCAACTGAAGTCAAATGAAGCTGATAATGTGGCTTATAAGTGTGAGCATGTAGAGCTTTTGTAATCAGACTAGCTGTTAATAAGATAAATAATCTGATAGTGCGGAAGCAGATTTGCTTTTATTTTGAGATTTATAAGTCCTGTGTTTCAGTATGATGATCTGTTTTTATCTAAGTTGTAAACCACAAACATCACAAATTGTAAAAGGTTATTAGAGGAAAAGTGACAAACATTACCATCCATTACATTACATTGGCATTACATGCCAAACTTGATACAATTTTTACCCTTTTGGTTCATCAAAGGACTGAATACCAAAGATTGTTTTTATGATAGTATTAGCTTCCTTTTGTATTCTTCTTGTTTGCGTTTATTGAAACAATTTCATGAAGTTTAACAGGCTGGAAATGGCTCTTGCCAGCTAAGTCTGCTTGCTATTTGTTGTTTTTTTACATTGGAAGCACATATAATAAAAGATGTACTTAGAAGGTGTTAAATGGTGTAAAACCATATCTCTTTTTGTCACTTCGGTTCTGGTGCTGGCTCCAGGACAGATTCACAGCTGTCTTTCTCTAGGACCTGGGATATTTTTGTCAGAAAATGGTACGGAAGGCTAAAACTCTATGTCCTATTGCCATTGCAGCACTCGTCTCTCACTTTGTTTTTTGTTGTTTTTTAACAGTCTGATCTTGTTCAAGTGGCTTAGCAGATGTCTTTGACCACCTACAGCCTTTTTGGACTGTTTTCCTTCCTGGCTTTTCAAGCTCAGCTATTCATGAAATCTGAACTATGTGTTGATCTCTGAGGCTGTTCCAACTTCCCTTAATGCAGCAATTATTTAAAAGAAGTAGGCAGCAGTCCTGCAAAGTATTTGTCCACATTTCTCTTGGATGCTTTCCTTTAGTGAGCAGACAAGAAGAGTGTCTGGTTTAAGCTAGTTTCCCAGAGAGGCAAAGCAAGTGCAATGCTTGCTGTCTGCACATATGTGTGTGTCTTAATGACCCACAAACAGCTTTTGAACCCACTGGCCTCTCTAAACTAGAGGAATTGAGATCCCCAGGGTCCTGGAATTCCTATAAACTTCAGTCAAACTGAACAGAAGAGAGATGTATCATCAGAGGTTTGCTGAAGGGCATACTTTATCACAAGCTCATCCTTTAATAGACAATTCAGCCACAAGACCCTAATCCACAGGGGCAGGCTCAGTAGTTTGACATCCCTTGGCCAGAAGTGAAGCTCTGCTCTTGTGGGTGCAAGTCTTGAATTTTATGAAAGACCTTTCAGAGCATATTTCTCTTGACTTCTGCATCAGTCTCTTGATAAATTTGTTTTCTGGTTGTTTTATGCATAATGGAGCCCCACAGGGCTTGATACTGCACCTACTTACTTTTTGTGCATATATATTGTTTCTCAGTGCAGCTTTTCACTACAGAGCTACAAGGCATGGCTACATTAATCATTCTTCAGCTTTCCTTCTTTCCTGATGTGTCACATTCTTCTCGTTCGTGCTGTGCTTGAGAGAGAACATTGATAGCACACAAGTTTTTGATCAAAAACAATGTTGAACCAAGCCAAAGTGATATTTTGCCAGTTTTGTTGTTTATGTGACAGCACTTACAGTGTCTGTTTATAAACTCTTTAAACTGTCACACTGAATGTTGCTGGTCTTCCTTTTTCTTCTCTCCAGGGAGAAGTCTCTGACTGTCAGTGGAGTATTTAGGCATGGCTCTGCCCAGTGGCAGCATCAGGCCCAGCTGGAACCCCAGAGGGCTGTGGATGGTGTCTCCTCTGAGCCTTGTCCCTGCCAGTGGTGTGGTGGGGGCTGCAGCAGAGCTCAGTGGCAGAAGGGGCTGGCCTGGGGCCAGGCAGGGCACCCGTGGGCTGTCAGTGCACCCTGGCATGCCAGTACACCCTGGTGCTGTACAGGGCCTTGGGCAGCCAGAGGGCCTCCAGCCATGCAGGAGCAGGCTGCTTCCTAGGATCGTTTGAGCCTTTTCTAAGCTATTTAGTCTGCATATTTTGGATACCATGAATATGCATACTCAGGACTTGGCCATTGCCTTGGGTCCCCAAAGCTGGTGGTTTATCCGAAGTCTGTCACTGTTAGCCCAGTCTGTTTTCCTCATGATCTCAGACAAGTCAATCCTAGCTCCTATTTTTTACAGTTGATACAACTTGGTTCTTGCTGGAGCAGCAACAAACTCATATACAGCTATTAGGGAGAGATTTGCTACCAAAACTCCTGCTCTCAGTCTTTTTGACCACTAAGTGTGATAAAGATGGCAGGGATCCAGACACATTCAGCTCATCTGCCTTTCTTTATAAGAAAGCTATCTATTTCTGCCCTTACTCTGTTATTACATCTTCAGAAGTATGTGAATTGTTTCTAGTTTTGGATGAAGCATTTCTTTTTTGCAATATAAAACAATAAGAGACCTCTCCAACTCACTGATTTTACTCAAAGGGTAGAGTAGATGGAATGGCTCTGGCAGGAAAGATAAAGTAGCCTGAGATGTGGAGAATCCAAGTATTCCAGTTTTGTAATTTGGGCCTCCTTAAAAATTATGTGCATTGCAGGAATGAGACATTTGCATACACTTTCCTGCAAAAGTTTTGAGATGAGGATTCCCACTTACAGCAAGTTTTATCCCATGTAGTATGACCTATTCATGGCAGTTTTCAGTTTTTCAGTCATTTTGTATCTATGAGAAATAAGATTATGCTGTGACAAAAAAATTAAACCAACAATGACACTTGAAATCTGAGTGTCTACTTTCACTAGAACAAAGCTTGTATTCTCCTTGGGCCACTGTAATCACTATTCCTTTTAGGAAATATATTTCTAAGATGGATTTGAAATGGTGATGTTGAAACCTAACAATAACTAAAGAAATGTGTTTGAAAGATAATGATTTGCACAGCTCTGCAACATTTGCCGTCAGCAATGCTTTAGAAGAGGAGTAAAGTTTCTAACTTGAAAGGAAAGAAGGCAGCACTGGATTTAGAAGTGTCTTAAGGTGACTAAATGAATTACTCCTGTTTCATCTATTGACATGTGAGGTGGGACCTGCTTTTGTTAGTGACTGACAGCACAGAGTCACCCAGGAAAGCACCTGAGAGTTTAATTTACTCATTGCCTTCCTCTACCTGACAACCAAGAAATCTAGAAGCAAACGATTTTCTAAGGGTGCCTCAGGCTGATGCATAAAAAAAGCTGGCTTTGTCTGGAACATGCTTGGTCCAGCAATTTGATCTCCATGTCTTCAGATATTCCTCACCAGGCATGATGTGTCAGTCCCCTTCAGACTGCAGAGGTAGCAAACCTTCTTCAGTTTCCCCTTTTAGCACATGAAGAGTAGAAAGAGGCTGCTTCTGCCTCCTTCAATGAATCCAAACTTGTATAGAGAATGAAAAGATCAAAGCTTTTTCATTTGGGATGGCATAAGCAAAAGGGGATGTGTAAAATTGAAGATGGTAAAGCATTTAGAGCATTTGGACTCGTTGCTTTTATTACCTTTCTCACAACACAGGGGTGAGGGAGATGAAATATGAGCAAATTCCAAATAGATTAAAGGAAATGCATCTTATGTAACATACAGCTGGAGCTTGAGACTCATTGCCAAGAAATAACAACTAGACTCAGGAGCAAGCAAGACTGGGAAAAGGACTGGATACTTCTGTGAGCAGTGTGAATTTTAGAAGTACTTTGAAAGGGCTCAAAAACACCTTTAGGAGGGATGTAAAACCTGAGCTAGTTGTGAAATTTGCATGAATCAACCTCCTGAGATTTAAAGACAGAAATTCAATGTTCTTCATTTGATCTTTTGAGCCTGTAGGTAAACATCCCTGTCGAACCTCACTGGTGTTAATTTTCCCACATACAGAGAGTGTGCATAGCTGCTGTGGGGTGCTGCAGTTACACAGACAGCATTTGTCAGTGTCTAGTCTGGGTTTTTTCCAATCTATTGGTTTTCACTGTCATCTTCTAGGAATAATTCAACCTCTTCTTTTTCTTCAAGATTTTAGAGAGGTGGGAGAGCCTGTTTCCCTGCAGGAAATGTTTGCCTGGGGGATTTATTTGAGCAAGTCCTGAATGCTCATAACATCAGGTAAGTTTTGAACAGAATAGGATTCTTGTGGCTGGTCATGATTCATAAATTAGTTGTTCACCTCCAGATCTAAGTGTGTCTTCAAAAAGGAGGATTCTTTTACTTGCTGGATCAGAGAATCACAGAATATTCTGAACTGAATGGGACCCCTAAGGATCATCAAGGTCCGACTCCTATCCCTGCACAGGCCAACCCTAAAAATCATACCATATATCCTCTGATAATGCAGAAGAGGAGATTTATTGATATGTTATTTTGTTCCCATAAAGATGTCTGCCTGCAAGTTACTTCTCCCTCTGGGTGATTGAACGGTCACCATTTGCACATTTCCAGCATTTTCTTTTCTCCTCAGGGCATGTCTCTTTTGAATGCAGGGTTGTGTCAGGAGGTTGAGAAGGAATCTACAGGTAAGGTGAAGTTCTTGTAGGAAACAAAAGGACATGGGCTGTTGTCCCCATGCCCTTCTGGTCAGACAAGAGGGAAGAGCTGAGCAATGTAGACCCTCAGTTGTATCATCTGTTTCACCCATATTGTGAAAACTAGATCCATGAGCAAGGAAAGAAGAGGAAAGCTTGCTTTGTCATGTGGGAAAAAATGCTTAGCAAACCAGAGTGAGGCATTTCAGACTATCCTCTTATTTATTCTTAAAACACTTTTATTTCTTTTTAATATTAGCACCAAACAAAATATTTGAAGTTTTTAAGGAGCACAGTTACTTTTTGCTTTGTAAATAAGAGACTAACTTATTCAGCTATAGCTGTCTTTGTGATCTTTTTTTTTGATTCAATGGAAAAGTGATGACAAGTGTTGTCAGGCAGTAATTAATTCTTTCAGCGTATCTGTCCAGGCTCTCAAATGATTTATTTTGTGTAAAGTATTTGGCAAAAATGGAATCTACTTAATCTCCTTAAATAACAAGAGAAAAATATTAAACTAAACTTTCCATGCTGCCTGCCTGGGTGCTGTGTACTGGAACGCAGCACCTTACCAGTACAGTGAGAGGTACAGAACCATTTAAACTGATACTGGAAAAGATCTCATATTGCTCGATTTTCTCTGTGAGAAGAATGACAGCCCGTCTTTTAGGTCAGCACCAAAACCCTAGAATCATAGAATTATAGAATTGTTTAGGTTGGAAAAGACCTCTAAGATTTTCAAGTTCAACCTTTAACCCAGCACTGCCAAGTTCACCACTAAGCTGTGTCCCTAAGTGCCACATCTGCGTATCTTTCAAACACCTCCTGGGATGGTGACCCAACCACTTCCCTGGAGAGCTTGTTCCAGTGATTGATAGCCCTTTTTGTGAAGAAATTCTTCTCATGTCCAATCTAAACCTGCCCTGGAGCAACTTGAGGCTATTTCCTCTTGTCCTATCTTGTGTTATTTGGGAAGAGAGATCAAGCCCCATCTCACTACACCCTCCTTTCAGGCAGTTGTAGAGAGTGATAAGGTCTCCCCTGAGCCTCCTTTTCTTCATGCTAAACATCCCCAGCTCCCTCAGCTGCTCCTCACAGGACTTGGGCTCCAGACTTTCACCAGCCTTGATGCCCTTCTCTGGACACACTTCAGCACCTCATTGTGCCCCCAGTGAGGGGCCCAGAGCTGGAGGCAGCACTCGAGGTGTGCCTCACCAGTGCCCAGTACAGCACAGTTGCTGCCCTGGTCCTGCTGGACACTCTTGCTGAGAGAGGCCAGGAGGACATTGGCCCTCTTGGCCACCTGGGCTCATGGTCAGTGACTGTCAGCCAGCATCCCCCAGTCCCTCTCCTCCAGGCCACCCAGCACTTGGCCTAGTTAAACCTCTTACATTAGGTGTCACCCAGTAGATCCAACCTGTCCCAATCCCTCTGCAGAGCCTTCCTGAAATCCAGCAAATCAATGCTCGGGCCCAACTTGGTGCTGACTGCAGACTGACTGAGGGTGCACTCCATCCTCTCATTCTGGTGGTTGATAAGGCTGTTAAACAGGACTGGCTGCAGCCCTGGGGAGAACCACTTGTAACTGGCTTCCAGCTGGGTGGAGCTCCATCCACCACCACCCAGCCTGGGCATCCAGCCAGTGTTTCACCCAGCAGACTGTACCTTTCCAAGCCAAGAGCAGATGCTTTCTCCAGGAGAATGGTGCAGGAAATTATGTCAAATTCTTTCCCACAATCTGGGTAGACAACATCCTGTCCTAGTTTTGGCTGAGATAGAGTTAATTGTCTTCCTAGTAGCTGGTACAGTGTTGTGGATGGGATTTGGGGTGAGAATCACGTTGGTAACACACTGATGGTTTAGTTGTTACTATGCAGTGCTTACCCTAACTCAACAAATTCCCAGTTTTCCATGCACTGCCAGTGAGGAGGTGCACAAGAAGCTGGGAGGGAGCACGGCCAGGACAGCTGACCTGATGTGTCAAAAGGGATATTCCATAGCAGGGAACACCATGCCCCATATATAGACTGGGGGTGTTGCCTGGAATTGGGTTGATGGCTGCTTGGGGAATGGCTAGGCATCAGTCAGAAGCTGGTGAGTAGGTGTATTGTGCATTGCTTGGGTTTTTTTGAGTCTTATTCCTTTATCTCTTTTTGTCATCTCCCTTTTCTTTACTGTTATTACTAGTATTAGTATATTTTACTTTATTTCAATTACTAAACTGTTCTTAGACCATGAAGTTTTTCTTTTTTTTTTTTTTTTTTCTGATTCTGCTGCCCATCCCACTGGGATGGGGAAGTGAGCCAGCATCTGTGTGATAGCTGCCAGCTGGGGATAAACCATGACACATCCACAAGGTTTGTGGATTCATCATTGTTCTTGCTCTTGTTGTTGGTTTACACTACATTAGAACAGACTACAGCATTAAAAACAAAGGTCTTCATTCCCATATCCATTACTCTGTTCTCATGAGAAGAAACCCGTGTCTGCCTGTTATTATAAACCAATGTACCAGATTATGGTGAAATTAATCAGAACTGACAGTATAATAGGAGCAACTGCAGCTTAAGTTTCAATAAATTTGTTTGTTTATAGATGGGATTTTGCAACAACGAAAGTGTTTTATAAATAAAAGATCTCCCATCAAACTTACCTTAGTCAGGAGTAAAACACCATCTAATAACTAGAAAACAGAATTGTTCTGAGAAAACCATTTATCTAATTTCTTTTTAAATAGCTGATAGAAGGGCATTTTGTTTCCTTGAGTCAATGCAGCATTGACACTCTTTAATTCAGCCCCATAATATTTTTTCTACATCCTGATGACAGGTGAATGCCAGGTTCTTCACTTCCCTTTTGCTTTTGGTAATTTCAGGACTTTTCTGTTTTCACGAAAAACCTGGGCTATCAAACCAGGGCTAAATACACTTTTTAAGTTCTATTATATATTTTAAAATATCACAAAACTCAAATAATTATGATGGCTCAAATCCAACTCATGTTTTTTTCATTCTCAGCTTGACAGTTTTGTTATTGTTTATTAGTCCTAACAAGATAAATCCCATCAGGATGGGATCCATGCTGTCCTCTCTACTCTAATTGATCTCTAATTTGAAAGTTGATCATAGAAATGGTACAATAATTATCATCTTTTGGTCACTGTTACTGGGCTAACCACCTTTGCATTCTTCTTAGCAAGGCATTTGGGACATGAACAGGTTTGGATATATGCTTAGAAAGCACTACTAGGAATTTTCATGTCAGTTTATTTGCTATTACCAGAAAATGCATCTTTTTATTTTTGGTGGATGGACTATGAGTGCAGGCTTCACACATTACTGTGTTTTAACCTTCTCTAAATTTACTGGTATTGGTTAATTAATATTTTTAATTATTTTAACAACAAAATATTTCAAAGTGTGTACAGCAGAAAGCAATGCTTTTCTACTTGATGCATTAAGAAATTTTAAGCTATATTATTGCAACATTAGTGCAGAATGCTGCAGCATTCTCCTTTCAGTGTAACAGACTATAGATCATTAATTTGCAGCTTGACCATGAGAAAGTTACCATTTCTTGCCCGCTGCCTTGATGAAGTTGTTAGCTTTCACTGCTGGTACAGGCAGGCTGTGCCAGAGCATTCCCCTTCTGATAGTCAGCTTGGCTGGATCTTCTCCTGCCATGGCACTTGCCCCTGGGTATTGAATTGCAGCAATATAATATCTCAGTTTTAATTTTGTCAGGATAAATTCCTTCGGTTTTCTCTTGCATCTGGCATTTCCATTCCCTTGCCATCTTTGTGGTCCTTCCCTACCTGTGTCAGATGGAATTCATTTTTCCTGAACACACAGACAAGAAGACCTTTGTATACCAGAGTAGCTGATGTTTTACTCATCTGTGACATTAACAGTAACACTGTTGTTGCTGGAAACTCCCTTAGTTTTTCTCTGCAGGTAATAATGAGCAATACCTGACATCACATTCAGCATAATGCAGTGTAGCTGGCAGGACCCAGCATAATGTGTGCCTGTTTCACAGGTACAGTGTCATTGCCACAGAGAATCACCAGCAAGAGCCCACCTAGTCATTTTTAATGAATTCTAATTTGATAGATAAGACTTGTAATTAAGGACTGGAAAACACTGCAAACAGCTCTCTAGCTGCCAGCCCAGATAGGTTGGGATAAGGGATGGGCTGTGCCTCCCTGAAAACAAACAGCAAGATTTCCTCAGAAAATCATTCTCAGGCTTACCTCAGGTTAGCACATTACATTTTTTATTGCTGTGGTGTTTTGTGCTTTTTAAAAACCTCCATTGGAGGGAGCCTGTTAAAACCTGCCAGCAGCCTTTTCCCTTCGGCAGCTTCTGAGCCAGTGCTCTCAACTGGCTGCTCTGTCACTTCAGTGTTTGCAACTCGTCCTGGCTTTGGGGTAAACCCACCAGGAAAGGGACACTTCCAAAAATACTTTAAAATATCTCCTGAAATTCTAAATACTTGCATGAAAAGAAAGGTTTTGCACAAAGAACCTGCCAGTGGCAGTATTTTATGGTCTTCAGGAGCAAGGCTCACTGTTGTGGAGCATCCCCAGATGTGGCCCATCTGCACCATGGAGTGCTGGCTGCAGCCTCCACCTCCTGCAAAATATCCCTCTTTCCTCCTTTCAGGACTCTCTCAGTAAAAATTCCTTAGTTTTGCTGGAACTGGTTGAGCTCATCTGGCCTGAAGGGGACAGGATAGCTCTCACGGGCCGGGAGGTGGCAGCCCAGACAAGGGAGGGCAGGGACATCTCATCCCACACAGCTTCTCCATCACTCCGGGATGTCGGTCTGCAGCCAAATGTTGCCACATGCCAACTCTGTTGGGAGTCTCTTATCTGCATTCATTCAGGGCCTGCCCTCTCTTCCTTGAAACTGTGGGGTTTGAAATTAAACATCATGTTCTCTATAAATAATGTTAATTGGCAGCAAGCTCATTGAACGTGGTCTTTTGCATACAAATTAAAACGTACTGTAGCAAATTTGAGGCTGTCCTGAAACAGGTTCACTGTTGCAAGTGGACTTCGATTTTGTGCCACTTCTCACGAATTAGTTTAAAACTGGTCTACCAGGGCACTACCTTTGTTCGGGGCAAACCCCTCTCAGGCTCTCTCTAAATCATAGCTGCTCCACAGCCAACACCGAATCCGTATTCTCTGACCTACAGGGTATTTGACTGGAGCTCTAGTAAGAATCATTTAACTGCACCTGCAGCAAGAAACTCTGAAGAACATGTCCTTTCATTAGTTGCCTCCAGGTTTCTCCATGCTCTTACCTCCCCATAATAAATATATTATGTCTGTTGGTTGTGGAAGCTTAATTATGTACCTTACTGTAAGGACTTACCTATAGCCTTTGAGTGGTGTTTCATCCCATTCACTTCAGTGAGATCACTTCTGCATGTGCATCCATCTGTACAGAAATATTTGCAGAAGTCTAATCCATACTTGGCCTTCTCTTTGGCTCTTTTTCTTGTGTTATTGCCAGTGAACTGTACAGCAAAATCACCACCACAGTTTCAACCACAGCAGAAGTGGAATCACCTTAATAAAATCAGTGCGGTAGGTGCTGGAACAAATGTTTTAAAAGTGGAACATCTGCTGCATGGGATTGAAAGGGACTGGGAGATTTGAACAACTGAAAAATAAAATTAAAGCTACAGTTCAATTTATTTTACAAACGTTTTACTCTTTTGAAAAAATCTTTACTCAATTTTTTAAAAATGTAACAGAGATATCAATTTATCATTTGAATCTGTAGAAATATGGGTTAATGCTAGAAGCAGTTGGCAACCCTTGAAATTTCTCCATATGGGACTTCAGTTTAAATCTGGAAAGAGAAAATATTCACACAAGACATTGAGAAGCTTGCACAGCCCTCATAAATTCTTTTGTCACCATTCCTCTTTTACCTCAGTGCCAAAACTGTTCACGTGTGTCTGCTCCAGCCTGGGCAGAGGGAGCACCCACATGCACTTTTTGAGTCTCTTATTTTGCTTTATTTTAAATATCTACAAACGTAGATGTCAACTAAAGGTAAATGGAGGATACAAGATGAAAAACTGTATCTTACATGTGTGCTTGTTTGCAGGGGTTTTTTTTTACCTGCTATCTGTCTTTATGGCTGATTCCTTCATAAATACAGAGCAGGAAAAAGCCTATCAGCATCTACTGGTTAAGCATGAAGCACCTTTCCAGATTAGAAAGAATAGAGTTATTGCAGTACAAGCTTAGATATGGAGATAAAATTAAATATTAGGAAAAAGAGGGTATTTAATTTTAAAACATCTCTCTATATTAGTTGATTTCCAAAAAACAGGCCCTTAAAAAGATCCAACTGAAAACGTGAAAGAAAGTGGAAGAAACGTTATTCATGAGATTGTATCTGCTGAAATTGGCTAAGTACTTACACAGGCTGCTGAAAGAAATTTGATGCTTGGTTCTTTCAGACTATTTGGATGTTGCCAGAGGTGGTGTTCCACCTGCCTACAGGACATTATCTTCAACTTCACATCTTAAAAAAAAAAATTAAAAATTATATTAATCATCTCATTTACAAGCTACTGGTACTATACATGTCACTGCAGATTAAATGACTCATTGGCTGGGTTTCAAATAGTAGAAAACAAGGCTCTTCTCCCACATCTTCCTTTCTATCACACTGATTAGACTGCTATTTGCATTCTTTTTATCCCATCTGGAGCCTTTTGCAGAAGGGATTCTTTAGCTCTGGAAGATTAAAATTGGTTTGATGACAATCTGACAGAAATTTATTTTCTTTTCATGCTGGCATTTTAGCATTCACTAGGTTTCCCTTAGGCCTGTGTGGGCACCCACATCACTGGGGTAGGTCAGCCAGCCAGAAATGATAGGTCATGGCCACATTATGATCTGGTGCTGAAGGGCACAGGCTTGCTGGGAGGGATGAGTCCTTTGCATTTCCTATGGTACCACAGGGTGAGACCGTCTGACCACTGAGCAGTACATTATATGCTTCTGCTTCAGGCCTGCCTTTGCTGTCTCCTTCCTTTGATGACATCCTAAGGGAGGAAAGAACCTTCCATGCTTGAGAAGCTGAAGAGGTGTATCCAGGAGTGAGGCAGGTTCTCCCTCACTTGGTGCATAGTGTGCAGTCCCGTGTTTGCAGAGGAATGTTCGTGGGGCAGAGGGGCTGCTTGGTGAGCACGGGCCCTTCTCACTCCTGTGGCAGAGCTTACAGAGACCAAATTCTTTTGAGCATCCTCTCCACTCTCTATTGCTTACTGACAAATCTAGACTACCACCTGCTGAAGGACTTGTCTCTTCATATTGTGGTGCCTTTCATTGTCTGATAGTGAGCAGGGCTCTGGGCTGGGGGTATTGCTCTGCAGACTCTCTGCCTGTTCCATGCTCTAGGATTTGCTCGTCCATTCTTGAATCGCTGATTTCTCATACGTGTGGGTTTGAGACAGATATGCAATACTAAAATTACACAGAATCTACAGGATACACATAAACTTCTGGGTGGATCTGGGAGAAAAGAGAGCCAAGACATGGTTTAGATACCTCTAAACACCCATGTTTAAGCTACTGCATTGAGATCTAGGCTATGTCTACCCCCTGAAAATATCCTATAATGGAGTAATTAATCTATGAAGGGCACAGGAGGGCTAATAATTTCCCATAAATGCTGCTTTTGTTTATCTTACAGAGAATGAATCAGGTTTCTGACAGCTGTTGCTGTTCTTCCTGATGATTTTACTTGCTTTGCATTTTTTTACATTTGTGTAAGTCTTTGTATCAGCAAGAACATATCTGCAGCTTGAGGTCAGTGCTTTGTGGGGTTAGAACCAGGCAGTGTTTGTGTGCCCTTGCAGATGGAGATGGCAGCGTGCGAGGTTATGCCAGGCTCCTGGGAGCAAAGCTGCCTTTATTACATCTCTTGGACCTTCCAGGAAACAGGG
Organism: Sitta carolinensis; assembly: GCA_032173965.1. NCBI lineage: Eukaryota > Metazoa > Chordata > Aves > Passeriformes > Sittidae > Sitta > Sitta carolinensis. The sequence goes on along the minus strand of JAVUNC010000025.1, from coordinate 11,911,340 downwards.
AAAGGGCATCTTACAGATTAGTTGCTTCCCAAATAATCAGAATAAGTGAATTGATTATTGACAACCTGTCAATAAACTGTTGCTGAAAGCACTGAATTGTATTCTTTAACCTGTTTCTGCAGGACAGTTATTATGGTGTTGTGAATCATCAGACTGAGATGTATCTGTTCAAAAAACAAAAATAAATATTGCTATCTCAGCTGCCTAAAACATTACCCTCTGCTTTTACTGCAAGTCTTATGAAGGGGCTTCCTGAGAAGACTTTTTAAGAGAGGAGACCAAGATCCTATTAGAACATTTGGGTTAAATTTTCTCTCTTTCTAAATGTCTGTACTGCTGTAAGTTCCAAAAGTTAACATCCTGTATTACAAATTATAGGAAAGCTGGCATCTTCCAAGGACATCCACAGCAAAAGCTTTGTGTTTCATGAATGGTTTTTGTGTGCTACTTCAGGATCATAAAACACACACAGAACTTCAATCTCCTATGCAAATACTGGTTTTATATATATCTTTGCAGAAGTATATTGAAAAGCATTGGCTATTATTTTCCCAGGACTGGCTATTTAACCATTCTTGTCTGTTCTGAATTGCATCAGGTTTGCATGTGGAAAACATAGTGTTTAACCCACCCCAGAAACATTCTTATCTGAGACAGTAAAAGGATTTTATATGGTTGAAATTCCCTTTTCAAATGTGAGCTACTTTATTTTATGGAACAATGAAAGGAAACCACACTGACTTCATATGAGCACAGAAGTTGTAAAAACTAAAACCGACAGGAAAACACAAATAAATATCACTAAGCATGTGATGATTGTTGAGTGTAAGGTCATATTTTATAGGGAGTACAAGAAGAGTAAAGGGAGAAAACCTTGAAGTCAGCCTGCCTGGGAGAGCAGATCATTAATGCAGCTCCAGAGACACCTCTGTGTGAAAGAGTGGTTATGAGAAGTACCAACAGAAAAGATATTGCTGGTGTTTCCTGCAAACTGTAAATAGTCAAGGCAGAATAAAAACAGCATGTTAGGTAGACATAAAGAAAGAAATTAGAGTAATTGTTATCAAACACACAGATCCCATTGTATCCAAACTCAAGGTTCTTCCTGGTTATGGACTATGACCTGAGTGATGCTGCCTAGCAGACTCTTCCCAGGTTTTATTGATTTTGGTTGGAATCTATGGGAAGGCAGAGGAACCTGTTTAGGCAGTAGGTAGCTGAGAAAGTTTGGAATGGAGGCTTTTCCCCTCCTTACTCAAGTCATGTGGTGCCTCATAAATATTTTCTACTTGCTTTGAAAAGGAAGTAGTTGTGCACATTAAATGAGCCAACACACAGTTCTGGAGAAGAAAGGTTGATAAAGGAGGGAATAAAACTTATGTTCTCTTTACAGTGGATGAAAACAAAGACAGTTGGAATATGGAATGTGATCAGAATACAGCTTTATCCCTCCAAGTGTGAAATCAATCTCTCCCATCCTACTCTGTCCTTCCTAACCTTCATCATTCCCCTGCTCCTTGGGATTTTCAAATGATGGTAAACTTTGAGGATTTACTCCTCATTTGCACTATTCCCATTCAGGCATTTTTCTGTAATCTCTTCCCTATTTTACTGCTACTTCAGCATTCCCACCAAAACGGTAGTCTGGATGTTAACTATTCCACTCCTGGAATACTGAAATACCTTCTTCTTAGCCTCTGTTTTTCACTTTCTTCCCCAAATCATATTTGTCCATTTGTCCTGCCTTGGGCAGACACACCTCCAACCATGCACACTCCTTTTGTCTCACTCCTCAGGCCACCCTTGCTTTTTCCATCTTAGTCCAAAGATTGGGTTTTACCTTTTATGGTCCTGCAGACAAACATTCTGTGGCATCTCTTCTTACTTCATCCATCTGTTATCAGTGTTTCACCAGTTCTTCTTTCCCACCCATGTCCTCCATGCAAAACTCAGAAAACAGCAGCAGCCAAAGAAAGATCCGAGTAAGGACTGTGGATATTCCCCTCTTGTACCTTAAGCAGTGGAAGGGTTCGGTCCAACAAATTCTAAATACAGACATGGGAGTTCTTGGAAAAGAAAATAGCATTACAATATCCCCTTTAAAGGGGTACTCATTAGTGCAATGAAGACCTAACATGTGGGCAAGTGCTGATGAACCTGCTTTATCCCTTTCAAGTGCATAAAGCTGTAAGAAATTGTAATAGATCCCCATTTACTCATTCAGGCCTAGCAGACTTGAAAAATTGTAAATCTCGTTTCCGTGCAACGTCATGCATAGTGTGTTTTATGTGAAGCAATGTACTATGCTATACCTCCTGTGTTAATTGAAGGTACAAAACCAGAGAGCTGGTAAGGATTCCCAGGAGCCTGCAAGTCACTATTAACTAGTCCTCTATTACTTTTAATACTAGTGAATTATATTCACTAGTCCTCTATTACTTTTTACTCTAATACTCGTCACTATTACTTTTCAGTCATAATCTCTGTTACACATTCCATCACTAATAGAGTAAAAAGGAAAAGCACTTATTCTTGGAAAATGCCCATCAGTGTTACAAATGACTGTGATCAACAGCTTGGATATCCTAATTGCAGCCTATTAGAAATAATGAGATTTGCATGGTAAAACCCAGAGAATTACACGGATAAAGGAAAAAATTCTCAACATAAAGGTTAATATAAACATATACTGCCTGCAAGTGCAAAGGACACATAAATTGGTGGCTCATTACTGCAGACTGACCCATGGGTAGGAATGTCACCCAGCTCAGAGGCTTTCCCAGGAAGTTTGGCTGCAAAAGTTACAAAAGATAAGGACATGCTTGTGGAATCCACTAAACTAATGAGAGCTGAAAGTTGTTTGAAATATCCCAATGACCTCACAGATGGGATGCTTATTAAGGTATCTGCATCAGTCTCGTTTTTGTCTAACAGATTGTTGCACAGCTTTGCTGAGGCGTAGCCAACAGTCCGTGAAGGTGTCTCCATGCTTTCTGACATACTAAGGGCTGGGTTTTCTTTTTTTAGGTTAGGGTTTTTTTCTGAATGAATTCAAAATGAAACCCAACATGCAGATGCAATTTTTGTTTGTGGGCAAGTTGGTGGAATAGCACATGTGGGGCAGTCAATTACGATTACTTCATCACCACGGGCTCTGCCTGCTACCTACGTGCCCATCTGCTCGAGCGCGCTGGTCAGGAGCCAACTGCAAATTTAGGTCTTGGAAGTCTGAAGAAAAGCGCTTTATGTGCAAGGGTCCCATGAAGGCTTCATAATGCAATTAAGCCCCATTTTAACAAAAGGCTTGCCATTTTGCTGAGGCGTGACATGAGTAATTAAAATATCATTTTAAAAAAGACAAATGAGTGTTCTTCTCTACTCTCTGATATTGTTTGAGATAGATAGGGGGAAAAGATTATGATTTTTGTTTGTCCTTTGAGTGGAAATCACTGGCAATGCAATAAGCCTGCAGCAAAACATATCTATGCAAGCTCCTAAGGGGATTCTATAAATGAAACAGTAGCAAAACTTATTTCCTTCCCTTCTAGAAAGAAATAAGTTTTCAAAGTGCTTTTTTAAAAATTTCTTGTCGATGACTGTGTATGTATAGAAGTGTTCCAGTAAAATCAAGGCATGAAGAAAAAGGAAATGCATAGTACAAATTGGTACATAGATTTTGCTTGTAGTGAAATGATGCTGGAATGGCATGAGACTCTGGTGGGCCAAGCAAAAGAGTGAGAAATGACCCTAGGTTAAAAGAGGGGACCTGTAGTTCTAGTGATTCCTAAAGATGAGAAAAGAAACATTATTTCAAGAGGAGAAATAAGCACGTGTGTTGAGGGAAGCATATTTCAGGGACTTTATTTCAGTAGCTCTTTTGTTTGACTGTTTTTGCTAAATCACGATGACAGGTAACTGTTGAAATGTTCTTGGCTAAATTGTGATGGATATCTCCTGTGAGGCAGAGGCATGGTGGATATTGCATTGGATTGGAATGGAGTTCATTGTTGCTATGAAATCCATTGTTTTAGAATATATTGTCATATTGCAGTGAGATGCTCACTAGAATGAGGAGTTCAGTAATAGCCCAAATGCTGCCAAATCCCACTGCAATGTTTGGCAACCTTACATTCAGATTTAAAAGCCTAATTGTAGGTTCTCAGATAGAAAAGATAGATGGAGAGAGTGTGAGAGACAAAGAGACACAGAGAGAGAGAGGTGGAAAATCTTTTTAGGAAAACAGCAAGTGAGAACAAACTAGAGACCCTGTGAACTCAGCACCAACTAGGTCTTTTTGGGGTCACACAAGTCAATAAATCTCTTCAGTACACATCCTCTGACTGTCTGACAGTTTCCTTGGATCGTTGTCAGAAAGAAGCACAGCAGCAAATCACAGACACAAACCCATTATTTTTCTAAATTACTTCAGTGTCTCCCTCAGCCTTTCCCTACGTGTCTTTTCCTTTGCTGTCCCAAAAACACCTCCATGGTTTCAGCTGTAGTGAGCAGGAGCCCTCTGAGGAGATACATGAGTGACCCTAGTCCTCTCCCAACAATGTCTTCCTGCTGCAGGCTCTGCTCTGAATTAAAACAGCAAAGAAACTCAGGATCAGTGATTAAAACAAAAATCAAGGAAGATTCCTGTCGTGGCTCTGCTTGCTCTGAACTGTGGAGCGTGGTGAAGGAGCTGCTGGGCATCAGGCCCCAGGGAGCTCCATCTCCTACAAATAGCTTTAGCAGTGTGAAAACCATCACAAGCCAGGGGGCTGAGGTGGTGCTTTTGGGCAGTCTGTCAGCCAGTGAAGGTGCAGGAGTTTATGGGAGGAGCTGGACCCTGCACATTCTCCACAGCATTTCTCTCCTTCCCACTCTTCCAGCTGACCTCGTAGCCATTTTGATGTAGGAGTGATGCTTCCATCCAAACATGGTGAGAACCTTGGCTTAAATGTTGATTTTTCACACCCTGATGCATTAAAAAGCACCAATGGCTTTTTACATACTCTGAAAAGTATGCTCACTTCATAGACTTTTTTATTCCTGCAAAAAAAAGTAGGATTACATGTGCACACATCAGGCTATTGCTATGACATTTCCATTATGCTAAACAGCAGGACTTAAAAGTATTCCAAAACTGGTGTTCTGTTGGTTTGTAACTTCCATAATTACCAGAGAAAGAACAAGGTAATGAGTCTTCTGAGAAATTACTTAAGATAGTGAGGGAAGGGCAGAAATATTCACGCTTGAAAGTTGTCATTTTAAACACCCCAGTAATTCTGCTGTAGGACACAAGAGACTGTGTGTGTGTCAGGGGAGTAGTTGCTCCAAGGATTCGAGTCCAGCAAAGGTTGTAATTTAGTTTTTATAACCCTGTGCTGGATCTGAACTTCTGAACTCAGTATTATCTTGGGTTTGTCCTCCTGCTAATGTGCCCATGAGCAGCTGTGATACCACTGCATTTCCATTTTCCCCAGTGTGCAGTCATGTGGTTCCATATTGAAATGAAATGGAAAATGATTTATTGTGTAGGATCAGGTTTTTGTCCTCCACAGTGTATGAATGTAAATCTAGGGCAATTTCCCATGCTCCTGGAACTAGGTTTTACTTAAAAAAATGTCTAGAATCAACAAATGGGAAAACCACTCCAGAACACCAGAAAAATAGGAGCATTTCTCTCTGCCTTCCTGTATTGGGCCAGCAGGGCTTTGCTGATGTTGCTAATGACTGTGAAATGTTTTACACGTAAATTCTCTAAACCCCTTCTCTTAATTACATTTCATAATTCTGTGGAACTGAATACACAAATGATGTTAAAATAACAGTCATATGATACCTCTGAATTCTTGATGTGAAGCTATTGTAAGTTCAAGATAACTGCTACAAAGAGTTATTTTACAGAATGAGAATTTCTGAGAAATGAATTGATGATAAAAATTACTCTATCAGTATAACAGTAGAAATCCAGACAGTAGAGAAGATATACAGGCACTGAAATAAATGGGTTAGTCTGGTGTTAATTGAGGCACAGATGAAGTATATATCATTTAAATTATTAAATATATGGTAATTGATGTTGTTCTAAGCTCATATTTTATACTGTTACTCTCGGGGGATGAATTTCTGCCAATCTTATCCACAGACCCAAGCAAATCTCTCTCCCACTGGGACTGTTTAATTTCATGATATGTGATATTCTTTGTCTGCAATAACATCAGAGTTGTTTGTCTTCTTATTTTAGACTGCAAACTTTCAGGCTGTGTAGCCATATCTCTTGTGTAGCCCATATCATTCCAGGGCTTGTGTTTCCACTGGGGCTTTCAGGACCTATTGCAGCACAAATCATAGTAAATAAATATTATTTCTTTCTCAGAAGAAAAGAAGTATCAACAGCTGGATTTTCACTTTGTCTCATTCATCTAATGAGAACATAGTCCATTCTTGACACAAGAAAGTTACTGAGAGGTGAGTGATGAAAAGAGTTTATCCTCAGTAGAGGATCAGAGAAGATGTGGCCAGAGTACTAAAATTTGGATCGATTTTGTCTGCAGTGTTGGCAGACACAATGCTCTTAAAGCCAAAAAGATATCCAAGGGCTCCTCTGGGACCGATGAGGAAAAAGGTCAAGTATATGGCATTTCTGGAGAGTTTCAAAAGCTTGGGAATCCATTGACTCCTACAAATCCTGACCACTGTTTTTTGCTTCAACAAAGCAGCTATTATTTCCAGTAAAAGCAGGAAAAGATGATAAGAGCTTTCTAAAATGTTAAACCTTCCTTTCTATTAGCCAAATAGATACTAATAAATGGGACAAATGAAGGATGGTAATTTATTTGTGATTTTTCCAGCCAGTGCTCTTTGTAAGTGTCTATCTGCACCAGTCACTCCAGGGGCTGATCAGGGGGCCTGGGAAAGAGGACAAAGACAGTCCTTGCTGAAACAACTTACTTTTTCCCACTTGGAATAAGAATGTAGGTTGATGGGTGAAACAGGATCTTGCACAAAGATGGAATGGCTGAAGTGGCAGCAGTCAGTGTCCAGTCTGGCAGAGGGCAATGGCATTGTGGCATTGCACGCCTGATACTGTGGCTCCAAATTTTTAATTTTGAGGATAACAAGCTCCTTCATGGTGCTGCAACCTGCGGCACAAGGGTGATGGGCACCCCTTCAGACTGAATCACAGCGCAATGGCTGAGTTGTTTTCTTAATCCTAACGAGAGCTGTCATGAAAAGTTACTGAAGCCTGACTTTTCCTCGCTCTTTGTCAGCCCCCTTCAGCCTGGGTTGCAGATCCCACGTCCTTTGAAGCCATCTGAGCTCTCCTTGTTGTTTTTTGGTGCATAATGATGCCCAGCATCTCTGCTGCTGAGGACACCCAGCAAGACCCAACCAAGCGTGACTGGTGGAAAGGCCAACACCAGAGTAAGCTGGGAAGCAATTCCCTGCTGTATTCCTGGAGCTCTCTCTGCCTGCTGGGATTCAAGGTGCCTGTGAAAAACCCAGTGCTTCCTTTACCAAGGGTAGGGTTTGACTCTGTGTTTGGTGTCTTGCAGGACATTGGATAAAGCAAGGGGTTTAAGTTTTTCTATTTAAGGTTATTATTGTGTAACTCAGTTAATGACATGATGCTTTTGACTGGTGAAGGCAGTCTTGTTAGCCAGGACATGTTGCTTCAAAATCATATCATATTATTCTATGATTTTGAAGAATTTTCTGGGATTTCATGGCAACCCTTGCTGCTTGGATGGTCCTCTCAGCTTCACATTCAGAAATGTTGCTCTGGTTTACAGGGTGAGATTAATACAAAATCTCCAAATGGCAAGTGTAGCCAAAATGAGACAGAAGATTTTATACCATGAAAAACCATTGAATTTCGGATCTATTCCACTCAAACCCATAAATTTCACATCTGAAAACATCTACATGAAAAATAGCTGTGTTTCCATAGCAGTCAGCTGAAAATTGCTGATGCTGTTTCCTATAGCACGTTAAATCAAAGAAGTGTTAGGCCAGGCCTGACTGGTGTTGTAACACTACCCTTTGGTGAAAGATTTCTGCTCTAGGACAATCAGGAGAGCAATGAAAGAACTGAGTTTGCCATACATTACTGATTGTTCTGGTTGTTTTCTCATTATTATCACTCTAGTTTTGTGCTCTTCTATTGTTTTTGCACCCTCTAATTCTATCATGTATGTCAGTTTTTATTTGAAAGATATTTTAAATTGTTTTCCTTCAATCTTAGGCTTTTTCTTCCTTCTATTACTGTATGCTCATGCGAGAGCAGCACTTTATTCTCTGGATGCCACCTCCTAACTGTGGCTGATGTTTAGGCTCTGTGAATGAGGTGATGTTCCATTTTTTACAAGATCTGACACAGGATAAGCAGAGACACTACAGGTAATGCCTTTGTGGCTGTTCTACAAAGTCTGGCCTGTGAATAAACCAGAAAGTCTGTGTTGGCTGAATAAACAGTGATAGTAGTAGTTGACACATAGCCTGTGTACAGATGCTCGTTAGGGTAGGTAAATGTTCTGAAAACCTAAGAAGCTTTCTTTTATACTGTAAGGTTATATTTTCACTGAATGAGAACTTCACATTTACTTCTGGGGAAAAACCCAACCCTGACTTTCACAAACTATTCTGTAGCAATCCAATCAGTATCAAAAGCAGTGTCACTTAAAAAAGAAAACTGAAAACTGGAGAACATATTAATGTAAGGGAAGAGAAAAAGTTAGCATGTAATGACTGAGATTAGAATTTGTCTTTTCACTTAGAAGACTTCTCTTTCCTATTTGTATTCAGCATTTTCTGTTTTTTAAAGATGCCACACAGTATATCAACAGCTTTCTTACCAGTTTTCACAAAATCCTGAGCAAAATTTTATGGGTATGAATTAATTTTTATCAGACTATTGTTCCCCCTGAGCAGTTTAAAAAAAAAAATAAAATCTTTTAATCTTAGAGACATGTTCTTGGCAACCAGGATGGGATTTTATAGGGGTGCATGGAGCTGTAAATGTACTGAATGCCTCATAACAGTGATTCATGTGGGCTGTACTCATTCAGTGGATTTTCAGTTATAGCCTGTAGGCAGTAGCACAGCATGGACAGCAGATCCTGTAGAATCACCTTTCACACTTGTTTCCTCATTACTGGTGGATGGTAGAAAAATTGTTGGTAAAGCATATAAGGTGTAACATACAAGCATGTTCTTTGGCAGAGCTGAAAACAGCAGATATCATAACAGTCATACACAAATCAATGAAATGTGCAACAATGCAGGTTGCTATTCACAATTCAGCTATTACTGAATATAAAATTGACTAAATCTCAGTGTGAATGAAACCTGGTGAATTTCTATATATATGTAATTTCAAAGATTTTCTACTTAAAAATGAAATTGTAGACTCAGAAGATGGTGTTTGGAATAGCCCTTAGAGAAGATCTGCGTAAAATCTTTTTATCCAGAAAGGAGGAACTGCATTTAGGCATTACCAAAAAGGGTTTGTCTGGTGGATTTCTGCAAACTTTCAGCATGCCTAATGAGTCTATTCTGCTGGTTTAGGACTCCTATCAAAAAGCTTGGGTTTTTCCCAACATAAAAATTAAATCTTCTTTGCCACAAATTTATATAATTTCTTTTTATTTTCTCTGAATAACTGTGGAGAAAAGTTTATCACAGTCCTCTCTCAAAAATCCTTTAGAGCAGTCTATCAGAAAACTGCTATCTAATCACCCTCCCCAAACCTGCTTGTGCCTGGGCTAAGCAAGAACAATCTTCTCTCATAGTCAATGCTTCAGTGTCTTGTAACCCAGACTCTCTTTCTCCAGTTTCTCCACATCTTTTATAACCAAAGACAATGTGGCATTTGAGGTCTTTTCTGGGAAGGAGAAGAAAGCTGTCATTATCTCCTGTGAGATATGCAGGATGCTGCTATTAGTACAGCTGAGATGAATTAACAGCATTAAATTATTGCTTCATATTCTGCTTAGAATCAGCCTCAAACCCAGCCTCCCTTTTTGACCAAGCACTTATTTCCAGGCTTGGTTTTTCTTTCTCAGGTATTGCACCATGCACTGTCATTTCTGAATGTCATCCTTATTTGGGGTTTGCTCTTTGGGATTCCTCACAGTGAGCTTGAATTGTGCTCCTTGATGGTTCACAAATCTTCCAGCATGGTGTGCCACATTTCAGCCCACTCTTCTCTATCCTCTCAGCTGTTCACTGGAATGTTGATTACTTTGCTCAGGAAAGGCCCTTGCAGGAGCCCATGTATAAAGATGGACACCAAATTCCTGAGGTGTGCTCCTTCAAACTACTTCCAACCAGCTGGGTGCATTATATTAATGTCAATGTCCATTGATGTGCTTTTGTGAGTATCATATGATGCCACTTAAAACCTTACTGAAGTCAAGAATTATCTGGATCTAATGCTTCCAACTTATCCACCAAGTCAAAGACTGTTCTTCAGATCCCCATGCTGATTATTTCCAGTTTTGCTGATGTCTTCTAAGTAATTCCAAACTGATTTTATAGTTGCTTGTTCAAGAACTCTTGTGGTATTGAAAGTAGAATCACTGGTTTACTGTTTGCCAAACACAGGCACAATGTCTGATCTTCTGTCACCAGAATGGGCACTCTTCTTCCTTTCTTCAGTGGTGCCAGTGTTTCCTCCTTAAGTAACATTGGAAAGGGAAAATATCTACAGTACTATATTCTCAAGTTATGAACAGAATCTTGTTTTTCAAAAGGAAAAATAAATTTAAAAAATGGTGGCTGCCTGATCCCAGTTTTCAGGGTGTGAGTATTCTTTGGGTATGACAGAAAAGACAATAAGAAGACATGTATCTTTACAACCAGCACATTATTCCCACTGTTAATCCTTAATTTCTAGCAGCCTTTTTCCACCTGAAAAGTCTCTCTTTCTCTCATTTTCTAGACTGGTTTAATTTATTTAGGAGTCTCCTTTGAGTGACCCACTACAAATGCTTTCTAGAAACCCAATGAGATCTGATCTGTTTGCACATTTGTTGCCTTCAGTAAACGCTTGGAAGTTTGTGACATTTGACTTCACTTTGCAGAAACCCTACAGCTTTTCAACAATATGCTGTATTTATCCATATGCCTACTAGACATGATGTTCAGAACATTTCTATTATTTTGCCTGGTATACATCATGTTTACTTACCTGATTTTCTTAATTCTTTTTTTCCTTTTTTTCATCTGCAGTGAAACAACTGATTTTTGCATCTAACAGCACCATTTTAATGGCACACCATTTATTCACTGTTTTTTTGGTTCGAAGAGGTGAAATTCATTGTGTTGTAAGACTTTTACAGTAGGTTCTTTATATTTTCTTAAGTCCTCAAACACGGATTCAATGTTTTCACAGACATCATTCTGCAGAGTAAGGCCAGATCTTGAAGTGGCAGAGATTAGCATGGCTCTGGCATTTTCAGCATGGTGTTAGAGTTAATAAAACTAACCCAGGTGTTTACTAGTTCCCTGTCTATGCAATTAGCACAATGGCTTTTTAATTTGGCTATTGCTGTCCATCCACAAGACATTAAGTTTGATGAATGCCTCCTGCTGGAAATTGCCCTAGCCCCTCCTAACAGCCCAAAGCTGTTCTCAATTTCTCTCCTTCACTCTCCTCCAGCCTAGTATCCCCTTAGAAAAATGCCAGTGCAGTGTCTTTTCACCACATGTAGAGTCCTCTGGTAATCTGCCTCCAGGATGCCTGGCTGAATCTGGTATCTGATCTCTGATGTGTTTGTTAGTGCTTAAAAAAGATGTGCAAGTGTTATATTCATGGTGCAACGGTTCAGGTCTTAGAAAACACCTGCAGTAGAGAACGGGCAAGTAAGAGAAAGGGAGTTGCAGTAAGCAGTGTTTTCCTCCATTTAAGCAGTGTTTTCCTCCATTTAACACCTTTCATTCACCAGGAGGGGATTATGGAAAGGAGCATAACTTCCTAGCCCAGGGATTTACCTTGTTTCTGAAGCAGGTCCTGAGAGCCAGCAGAGTTGATGTGCTGAGGACCAACACTCCAGAATTTCCCATTGTGTTATTGTATTATGGTAAAACCAGAGCCAGCATAGCGTGACTGACTCGCTAATCCCAAGGTGTAGCGTGCCAGGACAGTTGCCAAGTTTTTAGACTATGTCTTTGTTGTCTGTCAGGCTGCAGATTGCCAAGATATGTGGTTTTGGCTGAGTGGAAGCACTTTTTGTTTCAGTATGTCAACATAGCAGGCTGGTAGATCAAAACATTCTATTACTGAGTTCCAACATGCATGGGATACTGGCAAAGAGAGTGGTTTCTTTATCACTTCAGCAACCAGGCAGTACAGGATGTGTTCATGTCTGTGATGTTTGCTTTTGATTCATTATAGGTTTAGGAACACTGAAATAGTGGCAACTTATATCTCAAATATAAGGTCATGGCCAGAGGAGAAAATTGCTCATTGATTAAATGAGGATATTGACTGCAGGTCTTCGGGCCAGAAACCTGCAAAAATGTGATCTTTACATATTAATTCACCATTCACTATCCACTTGCTCCCAAGACTGAGTGGCTTCTATCTGTGTGCTGCAGAGAATTTCTGTTTTGGTTTTGCCTTCTTCCTTTGTCAGCCTGCTATGGCACTGTCACCAAATACTCTGGTGTTTGCTTTGTATTAATCTTTGTACTCTGAATCCTCAGTGCCCTTGCTGTAGTACAACTGTGTGGCTAGCCAGGCTCCAGCAGAAGCAGAGGCAGCCTTCACCATCTGCCAGTTCTGAAACTGAATGATGTTCAGCCTTATCTCCCAGGGAAGCTCCAGTTCACTTTCTTCTCTGGACCTCTAAAAGGCCTCGTGTAGAGTGACTACATTGGCTAGAAGGTCAATTCTCACTTTGGTCCTGTGAGTGAGTCTGGAAGTCTGACATAAGTTGAGACTGCAATTTTTCAGTGTTTTCAACTGAATATGCAGGATAATAATAAGTGTTAATGAACTCTGGCAATTTCTAGTCTGTGGCTTCCTTTAGGCAGCAAAAGGCAATATAATCCATAAACATAAACATTTTCTTTCTTTTCTTTTTTGATTACTCTTTCTGATACTTCTGATTTGTTTTGCTCAACCAGGATTTCCTTCTGAGTTTCCTTCTGCTTTTCTATTATGGTTGAGGCTTGTGTCTGATCAGGAAAAAAAATAGGTGAACTCCAATAAAATAAGAAGCAAAACCATAGAACTGATCATTGAAGACTTGTGATAGTTTCTGGATATAAGAGTTAGAGAAAATAGATAAAAAGACTGCCTGCAAAGTCTAGTGTGGCTTCACTCTAAAGCACCTCCCTGGTGGAACTGGCCACCCCAGGCCACCCAAAACTTCTTTGTAGAACACACAGCAAGGACATTCATGAAGGAGGTTCACCCAAGGACAGTGGAAATTTGCTGACTCCATGGCATTCACATGCACACCATCTTCTGCTGAAGAAAATTTCCTAGCAAAGACTGGATTCCATGATTCAATGTTAGATTAAAAGGGGGAAAATATCTTTGGGTAAAGCAAGAATGCTTGTAAGAAATCAGAGGCAGACTTAATCCCTGGGGGATTGACTCTGTTCCTATAGAAGTCACTGCCTAAATGACAGTGGTCAAGAAGTCAACAGCTGATTTAACTGAAGGTCTGAAGGAACCACAAAGAGTTAGTGAGGAAATACCAGTCCACAGGAGATTTTGGTAAAATGTGTTTCATGGGGAATGAGTCATATGAAAAACCTGTCTGGAATTCACCAGTGATATGGAAGAAACAGAGGATTCTGTTTGACTGAGGACACAACTGCAGATGGCACAAAAATCAGAAGAATAGGAATTAATTGCTAAGGAAGGCCAGAGGGAAAGAAAGCACACTCTGGCTCCTCCATTGTGATAGGTACAACCAAGCAGTGAGAAAGCCTGGACCAAGGGGTCTGTATCACTTCTGTGGGTGCTCAGGAGGCTGGTACCAAAGGGTGCCCATGACAAGGGTGCCTTGCCCAAGGGGATGTATTTTGGGGCTACAGAAGAACGTTGAGCACCAGGAATGTGGGTTGGGAGAAGGGCAGGGCCATGACAGAGCCCATTGCCATCAGAGCCTGGGCTGGGACCAACTGCAAAGAGCTGGGAGAGAGCAGTGATTTGGGGAAGGGGAGGCTGATGGGCTCAGTACATTTAACTAATTGCAGAGAAAGGGAAAACAGAGTTCAATCAGAGTCTGAGTGTGAATGTAAGGGGAGGGGAGGATACCACAAACTGTGTGGTTCTTTAATCTAACAGATAAAGGCAGGACAAGATAGAGTTTCTCAAAGTTGAAACCTGCCACATTTAACACTGGGCACAATTAGCTGCTGAAGTGGGAGGAGTTGAGTCTCCAGCACTTAGAGTCCATGCCAAAGGATGTTTCTGCCAGGGACAGACCATTGGTCAAGCACAGATGGGAATCAAAGATCTCAGCTGCTGAACAAGAGTTCACAGGTCATGCTGTTCCAGCTGTATCATCACCTGCTCTCTGCAGCTCTTCTTTCTGGGTTTGTGCTGGGCATTTGAAACCAGAATCAATCAAGTCTGTTGGTCACTTGTTGTTGGGACACTGCAGTCACAGCTGAAAGTTGTTGTTATCATCATGACAATCATCATCATTGTCCCTACTCCTGTTACCATTGTTATTTGAACTAACGTAGGTCAGGATCACTTCGTGCTGAGAGCAGTAAGGGCACTGTGTAGCAACTAAAGCAACAGTGTTTCTTGACCCAAAGGACAGATCTGTGCTTGTTAATTAACAAATGCATGACAGAAATTAGCTATCAATCTTCCTTATCCCCTCCCCCTTCTCTTTTTTCATTAAATCCTTATGGAACTTATGGATTACAATAGTTTACTATTTAAAAAACCAACCCAAACCTATCTCAGAAAAGTAACTACTTCATTTGTCTGGTTTACTGTATAGTGGGAAACCTAATCTCTACAGCCCAGCTGGGTGTGTTTGGCTGTTCCTCAAACTAAAACAAGACTCGGAAGATTAAAGTGGAGCTTGGCTCAAGATCAGGTGAATCAGCACATTTATAATGCCACAAAATGGCCTGCAGGATGGCCTTCTCTTCTGTAATTACACAGGGATTTTATGTGTACAGGCAAAGGAAGTAATTTGATTTATCTGTTCTAATTAAATATATGATGTGAGGAAACAGTGATATGTCTGTTTAAAACATGCTTTAGGTTCTTTTGGTGAGAAAGTGAATGTGACTGTTAGTAGTGTGCCTTAATGTGACTGTAACTTTCCCATTAATGCTCACACTCTTAAATGTCATTTATGTAAGAAACTGTAATGGCAGGTTTAGACCAGCATTTGGGATGAAATTTCATGCAAAGAACTGTACTCAGAATGCATGCATTTCCAATATTCAACTTTTTATACTTCATGAGCTTCTTTTCCAATCCCTTGCAAGTCACTTGGGGTAAATCCTCATATCCATGGAAAAGAAATCAAATCCAGTTATTGCAGAACCAGAACCAATGGAGATATTTGAGAAAACAAACTGCAGAGGAAGCCAGTATGACCCACACATTGCCATGGTCTCTTTTAACTGGGAAATCAGCCATGTTTCATCAGAAGGAGTATTTGAACACTGACATTCAGTATTTTTTTTCCTTATCTATTGGTGAACACCTGATCATAAGAGTCCTGCCTTTGGTTTCAAGAGCCAAGGTCAGCCCATTCTCTAACAAGACAGTGTTAATAATAAGAAGTAAAGAAGAGGAGGATCGGGGTGAGTGAAAAGAAAGGATTTATGAAGTCAAATTTCCAAATACTGCTTAAAAATGCAACAAGAAAGTTAATCAGTTTCTCCCATTATGCCTGCTTATCTAGGACCAAGACAAGCTGAAGAATTGTTTGGGGACAGTCATTAAAAAAATAGTGTCAGTGTTTTAAGACCACTAATACTGTGGTCTCTTAACAAAACATTATGTGTTTTGCAGGTCTTTTCACATATTTCTGTGTGTAACTTTTTAAAAAGGACTGGAATTCATAAAACCTGCCCAGTCAGTGAAGAGGACAAATGCTCTAGAAGGAAAATGGTTCTGTGATCTAGATGCCTGTTTGCTGTAACCTGGAACTATTATTTAATTATGTGCCACTGGTTTGTAGAGGTGTGAGTTTTGCAGAAGGACTTGATGTTCCAGCTGTTTAGGGATGAGAAAATATGCTGTACATCAGACAACAGATTTTTTTTTTTCTTTTTTTTTCTTTTTCCTGATGATTAGGGCTAGGCTTTGCAGGAAGAAACAGAATCTGAGCAAGTTTTGGTCCTGCTAACCTGCTAACTGGTGTCATGCAGGGAGACTTAGCTGGCTAACAGCTTGTCCTGGGAAATTAAATGAACATAAAAGGGAAAGGGTATTACCTGTACCATCCAAGAAGGCTTTGGCAACATTAGCCTGGAAAGCTACCAAGGGAAAATTATATTTCTGGAAGAAATTAATGACTTACTCAACTCCTAAAGTTGGTGGTGCTAATGATTCAGAGAGCAGGGCACCTTATGTTGTTGAAAGCTTTTTGCTGACTGTGAGCAATGAGTTTGCCAGGGCAGAGCCCATCCAAGACTTGCCAGCAAGGCAGGAAGAGGATGAAGCAAGTACATCTGTTTCCTACTTTCAGGAAGGGGGTGCATAAGCTGGCAGGGTGAAACACCCATGAAGGTGTCTGCTGGCTGTAGGTTTGCTCCCCTGTGCTCTTTGAGAGGAGACCCAACTCCTCCCAGTGCCTTTTGTACCTCTGCTTCTCCAGGATAAAAGGGAAGTCTCCCATCTTCAGTTTCACTCTGTACCCTGGGGTGGCTGACATACAGTTCATCCTCGGCTGCCAAAAATCCTGTTGTTCTCTGAAAAGTGACTGTGGTTGCCCTAGATTCCCTTGTCCGGATTGATGATTAAGGTATTAAACTGGACTGGGCCAATCACTGAGCCCTGGGTAACACCACTTGTGACTGGCCACCAGTTGGATGTAACTACATTGCCCATCACTCTCTGGGCACAGCCATCCAGGCAGTTTTTCACTCAGCAAAGGGTGCACCCATCCAAGCCATGAGCAGCCAGTTTCTCCACGAGAATGTTGTGGGACACTGCATCAAACACTTGACTAAAGTCCATGTAAATACATCTACAGCCTTCCCCTCACCCACTAGGTGGGTCACCTGAAGTAAAAGGAGATCACGTTGCCTTTCATAAATCCATTCTGGCTGGGCCTGATCCCCTGGTTGTCCTGTACATGCACTCAAGTTGTTCTGCTCCATAACCCTCCCAGGCACTGAGGTCAGACTGACAAATAGACTTTAGTTCTCCAGATTGTCCTTATGACCCTTCTTGTTGAATCTGCTAAATTCCAGTCAACTGGGACCTCCCTGGTAATTCAAGACTGCTGGTGGATGATAGAAAATGGCTTGGTGAGCAGCTCTTCCAGCTCCCTAAGTACACTTGGGTGGATCCCATCTGACCCTGTAGACTTTCCTATTTCTGAGTGGTGTAGGAGGCCACTGACCATTTCCCCTTGAGTTATGGGGGCTTTCATTCTGCTCCTCATCACTCCCCATCCAGTTCAAGGGGCTGGGTACCCTTTGGACAACTTTGCACTTCCTCGTTTCCTCCTGTCCCCACTCTCCACTGTGTTCGCTGACACCAGCAAGGTCCTACTCCTTCTGCCCTGAGTGCTGATCTGGATCAGTCACTTGCTTTCCTGGGCATCCCTCAGACACTGTGGTGTTCCCTCCCAGTGTCTGTGGCTGTGTGACCCAAATAGGGCACAGCTCAGTGGCACTCATGCATGCTGCTGTGGGCAGTGCCTGCTCCTGGCTACTGGCTGTAATCCTCTCTCTTCCAGCCTCTCTGGGCCTGTCCTGCTAGGTCTGTAAAACATCCTGTTCAATCACTTTCAGCTAGTTTTAACCTACCTTGCCATGTATGTACTCAAACTGTCACTTACAGCTTTTGGTAAGACTCATGTGACATACCAAATACTCTCCTAAAATCCTTACTTGTTGTACAAAACTTCTTCACCCCATTCAACGTAATCCTATTCCCCAGACTGCTCCTCCCTTGCCTGCCTCTGCTGAGAGTGATAAAACACATGGACTGCTTCATTAGCTCACTTTGTGCACACAGACAATGTGCACTGCTGCTGCACTGCAGCCTCCTGCTTTTAATTACAATTGCTAAATCCAAAACACTCGTTCCAATATTTAATAATACTAATATATGTAATACTAATAGTACATCTGACAGAAGGCCTTCTCATATCACCTGTAGGCTGCAGGTTGGCCATACCTGTGGTTTTATTTTTTCTCTGTCTCGAAGTGCTTCCTTGTTTTACTTCCATCATGTTAAGCAGAAGAAACAGGGAATCTTAATATGTGGCAGACCAGGGTTTATCATCCTCAGGAGCTTTGGTCAGTTCAGACCTCTGTGTGGTCTTGGGAGCATGAGCACAGTGTTTGAGCATGGCTGGGGGCAAGCTGGTATTCACAAACCTGGAATATTCATTGCCCCACAAGACCCGTAGGGAAGGATAAAGTGAGGAAAATTACAGGTACACATTTTATCCCCAAATTTATCATATTAAACAGTGACACTGTGAACTGCCTGATCATTCACCAGTGATCAGAAACAAGCATGGCAGTAAATAGTCCATCACTACTGATCCCTACAAGGGACTGTAGGGCAGTGGCTGTAGGCTCGTGACTCCTTGGAAGAGTTCTCCTATCCCTAATTTTAAGTTTCACCCAGTGGCATGGCCCATTTGTAGAAAGAAGGTCTTGGAGAAAAAGACCATTGTGAACACCCAGTGGTCTTATAAAGAAAGACAAACTGCTTTAAGAAAACCCAGCTCTGGTGTAGGAAGTCATAAAAATAAATTATGTTTAATTATGGAATCTCTCCATATACACAGGTGGTGTCTGCCTATACACACATATATATGGAGAGATCTATACCTTGCACACTTTACTCTTTCTGTTTTCCTGTTCAGCTAAGGTTCTGTTTCAGAAATTTTCCACCTCCCACTTAACCTTCCTCCTTCATTATATTATAATAAGCATTTGTTACTGCCTGATGACATCTAGTTCAAATGCCTAGCAAGATCAAACCCAGGAGGAAATAAATGGGAGCCACAAGGCCCTCTATAAAATAGCCTACACCTTTCATAGACTGGAATGGATGTTTGTCAGTAATGAGGCACTGTAATTAAATTAAATAAGCTCTGGCAATACCTCTGCCATATCTGCCTGTGTAATGCTCCCTTAAGCAGCAACACTCCCACGGGAAATAAAATATACTGTATGTGCATTAGCCAGCCTTATTGTTTGGGTGTTCCTGCAGCTAAGAAACCCTCCCTTCTGTCTCCTGAACAAAGGGAGGGAAGGTTTGGGGCTTCTCTGGAATTTGGGTGCAGTTCAAGAGCAGACACCAGCTGGGTCACTCTGCCATGCCTGCCCTGGGTGCAGGGCACCACGACAGGCAAGGAGATGGAGGGGACACCTTGGCTCTTCTCCTCCACTGGCTCCCCTGCTGTGGGCTCTTTCCCCCCCAGCACATCTAAGCATGGGTATCATGTGAATGAAACACTATTAGGAATAGTCATCATTATCATCATCAAAACCCTGAAAAATCATGCTGCTTTCCTCAGATGGAAAGGTTCAAACACAAGCTGTCCTTTGCTCAGGTGATTACTCAGTCTAACTCTTCAAGTGGCCATGGTGGGCTTTCGTTTTCCAGGGAGGTGGTGGTGAGCTTTCCTGTTATTGGGAAAGTCATGAGAGCCTGAGGAGAGCAACAAGCATTCTGGTGATAATGTTGTCATGACAGCTTCTCTCTTTGTCAAAATAGGTGTTTGGGGGAAACTCAGTTCTTCTCAAGGATTTTCTTTGTATTATCAAAGGGCCCTGTCACCCTACAAAAATGTTGTGGGAGTGAAAGAAAGGAACTTTTGTCAGCATGCTTTTATCAAAAAGCACTAGGTGGTTACCACTTTCTATAACCTTCTGAATCATCTGCAATCCATACTGTAGGAATTACTTGGGTTTTGTTGTCTTAATGTAGTTTTCTTAAATTACATGCTTATTAAGTGGAGAAAAAAGATTAGAAATGTGTGAATTAATGGTTTCTAAATTCCTTCACTGGACAGGAAAAATAAAAGCACACTTGCCTCACAATGGATGTAAACTGTTGGTTTGACATCTTTTACATTTTAAAAATAATTTAGTCAAACTCAGCTTCAGCGTTTTCTTTGGAAACCAAATGTTCTAAACTGTTTCCCAGATGTAATCAGTATTCTTAAGTATTTTCCAGACTGTTAGACTTGAGATTGCATTTTTTTTATAAACAAGGAGTTAAAAAAATTGCTTGTATCTAAAAGTGATGTAACATTTCAATTATTTCTAAGATTAAAAGTATCAAACAGTTTTCTGCTATTAAATATGAGGGTAAGAGTGACAGCATAGCATTGTACTCCAGTGTAATTAAGTTCTTTCCATTTTCCCATGAAACTTAGCTTCAAAGTGTATTCTCAGAAAATGCTAACTTGTTCAAGCTATGTAAATTGTTCCAGAGAGTAATAGCATCTGCATTACCCTCACTTTCATGTAATTAGTTATTTTAGATTTTTTTGGGTGTTTTTTTTAAAAATAGAGCTAAAAAAAATTCAAGAGAAAGAGCAGGTTGTTCAATAATGAGAATCTCAATTAGAATATAAAACAAATAAAAAATAAGTATAATAGTATGGGAATTAAGAGCCTTTCATATGAAAGAAAAGTAGAGATTACTATATTGCTTAAGGTTTGAAGAGAAGGTGTATGCAAGGTGAAATACTACAGATACATGCAGTCAAGTATGGTTTAGACATCAGTTCAGCATCTTTTCCTAAAAGAATAATGACACAAAGGTATTTTAAAATTTCATTTGACCACCACTTTCACAGAGCGTACGTACAGGAAACACTAAAATGAATGTCAGTTTGGTAGAGAACTCTAAGAATAGAATTGACAGACAGAATTAGTAAAATCCAGACTCAAATCAGGTTCTTACCTAAGAACAGTAAATGTTCCCGAGAGCTGAAGCAGTCTGTGTGTGCAGGGGGTCCGCGTGCTCTCGCTTTGCTGCGCTCACAGCTGAGCGCTCCACAGCCTGGTGGGAACTGCTGCGCTTCCTCCTGCCTCGTCCTCTGCAACACCTGGCGTTGACAGCTGTCGGGAAAGGGGAGGGGACTTGGGACACTGTCCTTCGGATTTGCAGGGGTAGTTCCTGCAATGCCATTGCAGAAGTCAGAAAACACTCGAATAGCTGTTGTAGATAGAGAAAGAAAGAGAGCAGGAGAGGAAAGAAAGAGAGAAAAGAGGAAAGTGAGGAAATGCAGAGGAGAGAAAGAGATTAAAATACAGAGAGAGAAGGAGAGAGAAATAGAGAAAGGGGGAGAGAGAGACAAAAAGAGAGAAAGAAAGCAAGCAAGACAGAAAGATGGAAAGAAAGAAAGAAAGGAAGGAAGAAATAAGGAATGAAGGAGACAGAAAAGGAGAAAGAGAGCAAAAGAACCAGAAGAGCCATCCGTGCCATGGAAGCTTGGTCAGATGCTCAGCTGATGTACACCATCAGAGCTTCTGTCTTATGTGAGCCTCCTCCAGCTGACACCAACTCGGATCTTACCTGTGACATTTACACTTCCTAATCGAGTCCAAGTTTAATACTGCAGGGAAGAAGGAATGGTAAATGCAGCTTTCAGTTACTTTGGAGGAATTGGGAGTCCTGTAAAGCTACATGCCATCTTGGGACATAACACTCGGGCCACCCTCCTCATGGTGTGGGGTGAGTAACACAGGAAGAGGTATGTTCCTTTCAGCCTGGTGACAGTTGAGGTTGAAGAATATCTTTTAGGAGATACCAGTTAATATTATTAGATAACTAATATGTTGCTGGTTTTCAGAGAAAAAGTTTTGGGCTTTGTCACTAATGGAATGAGTTGTTTTTTCCTAGACTGAAGCCCAGAAGCAACTGAGAACATTTGCAATGTGGGCACTTAGGTGATCTGAGCCCCAGAATAAAATAGGAGCTGCTTCACCTGTGACCTAGGTTATGGATGGGTGATACTGCTAGCCCCTGGCAGTGGTGCTGGTGAAGTCTCTGGATGCACTAAGTTTGCTAAATTAACTCCTCAGCTGTTCATTTGTACAACCTCCTTCACTGCAATACCTGTACTCAATATTGCTGCAGGATTTTTGTTCTATCTGCTGGATTCTTAAAATAATAAATAGTGTCTTGGCTTCAATGCCAATGGGTTATGTGAAGGAGTGTGCAGAGCTGCTGATAAAGGGGAAATCCCAAATAAAGGCAAAATAATTTGAGATTCATTTGTGGTTGAACAGGCAAGGGCAAAAATATTGTTAATCATATCAGATTAAAATTTTCTTTAAAAATAGATTAGGGTTTCATGATCCACAACATTAATTTTAAATAGATAGCCTTATTCGAAAGATCTCTGTTTGTGAGTAGATGTGCTTAGTTGAGTTTGAGGTTATATTATCAACATGCTGTGAGAGAATAAGTAATTTATTTAAAAATCTCAAAATATGAGAATAGCTTATCCTTGGGATACAGAATTTTTTTTTTCTGTTTTAGCAGAAAAATGTATCCATCAGAATAAGGTATCCTATCACCATTAGGGAAGTTCATCACTACAAACTACTCTTTTATAAATCAGTGAATTCTTCCTTTTGCAATTTAGAAAGTGTATTTAGAACTCTTGCTCCTTTGGACAGGAACTATATCTCCTTAGAGCCAGGTATAATTTAATATGCACATGTCTTCTCTTTTTTTCTGGTGTATAAAACAGAAATGCCTGTCAGCCTTTGAAAACAACTGTCTTTGCTGTTATGCTGTCATGGCACACTGGTTTCATTTAATATTTTATCCAGTCCTTTTCATACACATTGCAGCTCTTTCATTTGTAACTCACTGAAGCTCATCCTGATTACATTAACAGCACATTAAATTCCTGTCCAGCTATGGTTTCACAGTGCAAGGGGCAGCTCTCAGTGCAAACCTAGGCCCTGATGATCCCCAAGCTGCTGATTTGTGGAGTTCTTCTTTTGGCCTTTCCATGGTGATTCTGGCTGTTTAAATCCTCTCCCACAGCTGGGGGTCCCTAACATAGGGAATATTTACCTTCAACATTATGCTGTATAATTTAAATTTAGTCATATAATCTGAAGACACTTTTTATTCAGTTTTAAAAATTATTCTGGTTGAAGGTGGTGATAAACTCAATTAACTAGGCTGCTATAAATCTTAAATCAAATTAAGTGCATTTCTGCAGCAGTTAGCATCTATTTCATTAACTGTGATTAAAAACTGCTTGGGAGTTCAATTGGTGTGACTTTGAATATAGATAAAGCCAAGGGAAGACAGAACTGGCAGCTAAGCCTGAACCAAACTGGAAAGTTTGGAGTTTGTCTTTGTACCCAGAACACCAGGGCTTTGTTTCTTTTAATTAAAACTGAGATCCTGCAGAATGTAATGGATGTTGTTTAGAAAAGCTTCCCACTTGTTTCTGGTAATTGGATTTTTCTAGCCCAGATAAATATCCTACTATGCCATTTCACTGAGTCCAAGAGGATTCCTCCAAATAATTAAAAAATGAGTGCTGAAGACTACAACCACCTCATTAAGATAAACTTACAACAACATCTTGGGTTCAAATAAGGAGTTCCTTTCTTTTTTTTTTTCTGGAGAGAGGCCACAGTTTGTTTAGTTTGGCAGCAGCAACAAACTGATTTTCATGTATGCAAAAAAGCCATTACTGCTGAATCATTGTCTCTCAAGTAACACGAAATTGGACTAGTATGCTTTTACCGGGGTCTGCATAAATTAATTTTGAGATGGTTACATCAAACAAGTGATGAATAATAAATTGTAAGTGAAAATGCAAATATTTCGAAAGAACTTCTGGCACATAGTCTCACACCAAACAGAGGCTGATAAACACACCTGCCAATACTTGATGCTAGAAATAATAGTTACTCTGTTTATTCATCAAAATTATGTTACAATTTTGTAGTTTATGCTCAATATATTATATAGCAATATATATAGTAACACTAACTAAGATAAATGATAGCTTATTGTATCAGTTGATCAGCTGATAATTCACGAACCATTTTTCGTTAGTCTGCAGGTTTTCCTAAAGAAAAGATACAGAAAATTTCTGATACAATTTAGCCCTAAAAGTTATACAACCTAGGAAAGCTGTCCAGACAATCTAGGAAGAAATTGTTGGGAAAACTCCAGTAGAAAAGTATTTGCAGACCCTGGAGGAAAATGGGAGGGTTAAAAAGATCCATGTGAATATTTAAAAAATAAATTGAAATGACCAGAGTGTAACAATGAACAGAGTCAGGGGCTATGAAGGCCAGTGGAATTCGGGGGTGCATCAGGAAGGGCACTGCTTTTGGATGGTCATCCGTGACATCCTTCTCTCTAAATTGGAGAAAGGTGGGTTTGATGGGTGGACTGCTTTAGTGGATGAGGAATTTACTGGATTGTTGCATTCCAGGGCAGTGGTCAATGGCTCAGTGTCCTGATGGAGATCAGTGACAGGCAGTGCTCCTCAGGGGTCCATACTGGGACCAGCACTGTTTAATATCTTCATCAATGACATAGATGAAGGGATTGAGTGCACTCTCAGCAAGTTTGCAGATGATGCCCTGAAGAATGGGATGCCCTCCAGAGGAATATGGACAGGCTTGTGAAGTGTCATAAGCTGTACCCAGACCATTCTGTTTAGCATATTCTTTTGGCTGTGCCTTCCACAAATTGGTTTACCCTTTCAGAAACCATTTATATTTTGGAAATCATAACATGCTGTGGGAATTAATTCTGCATTTAAGAGGTAGGGTGTCCCTATGTCCCTCTTCCTGAATTGATGTAATTTCCACTTGCCTTACGTTCACCTGCAGAGACCCTGGGTGTCAGTGCTCAGAATTTCTCCACTTTCTTCCAAGCAGTGTCCAGGCTAAAGCACTCACTATGCACTGTGCTCCTCTGCGTGCCAAACTGCCACATGCTGACAAACACCTGCCAGCAGCTATGGGTTTTGTCCCGGGAAATTCCAGGTAAACATGATCCCTCAGCCTCATGCAAGTAACAGCTGCTACTTTTGCTCAAAGGGAATTCCCACTGTCTTTGATCTGTAAGAGAGGATATCACTCCTGCTTTGTTTCACTACAGTGAGATAAGACAGTAGCTAAAATGTTTGTCAAGGCCATGGGATAGCAGTAACTTCACAAGCAGCAGGTCAGGCTTTTCCACAGATTTCCTTAGTTATACACACTCTTAACAAAGATCTCTCCAGTGAAACACAGCTGGAGTCTGAGCCAAAATACAAGTTAGGATAGGGCAAATATCAGCTATTTCTCTGGTATGACCTGTGGAAATCTGCAAGCATGTTGGATTTTGGCCTTTCCACCTTCTAAATTTGCTGTCTTCAGTGCAAGGAAAAGCACTGAAGTTTTAGGAGGTCTGCTTTCCATTGCACAATAAAGAAATATTATTTGTTAAACCAAAACAATATTGTCTGTGCTTACCTTAGGCATGATACACTGGCCAGCCTTCTGTGCTTGTATTATGCCAGCTACTGGAGAAATGTGTAGTCACCCAAGGGAGCTAAACAAACATATCCTGAAAAGTGGGTGAGACAATAGAGAGGAACTGGATGGGCAGGACAAACGAAAGGAGGACAACAAATACACCATGAGGCATGAAATTCGTTAGTCATATGACACAGCTGCACTGACCATTTATAATCACAATTCCAGGCTTTAAGCGTCAAAGTTTTGGCATTTCATGTCATTCTGGCCTGATTAAGGCACAAAGATCTGCTAAAATCATTGTATTCCCCACAGCTGGTGTGTGTGTCAAACAGGCAGTCACACAGACAAGGTAGCATCCTGCCTTTTGAGCATTAGGGAAAGATCCTGGGCATTGTGCAAGAGCATTTTCTCTGTGCAAACATCTGATAATATTATTTGATATCAAAAAAGACTTCCTCTAATACTAGGTCTATTGAGAAAGTCCCAAAATGTTCCAAATGCTTTTAGGAGAAGATGCAGTCAGTGCAGAAATGTGGGGTTTTGAGTGTGTACTCTAATTCACAAGTACTCGTCAGAGTTGCTTTCCTGGGGGAATACTTCTGTACAGCCGTGCTCTCAGGTGTGAGAAGAGTTCCTGAGTGCAAGTGAACATTTTAAGCCACTCCAAAGCATTGTTTATTCTCATTTTATGGCTAGGCCCTGCCACCATGCTGCTGTCTTGGCCTTGGAGAGCTTCAGGGGAGGCTTTGCCTCATGTTCAATGGCCAAGGCCATTAACCAGGACTGGATTGTGAGCCATGTGCCAGCCTCAAGCTTGCTGTGTGACTGTTAGCCAGTCACTGGTGTGCTGAGTCTTGTTTCTGACTGCTAAGATGGAGACAGCAGTATTTCTGTACCTCACAGTGGGAATACCCTTTATTCTCTCAGCATGATCTCTTTGTCATCTTATAAATTCTGTCTGGACAGAACCTCGGGATTCTTACCCATTTCCCTGCTCTGTTTGATGGAGCAGTAGCAGCAGGTCGAGCCGTGCTGCTGGAGGTCTGGCAGCCCTGGAGCTGCAGATGGCTCACCAGGATGTTGGGCACTCGTCCTGTCTACACACCATGCCTCTGTTGGGAGCCAAGTCTGTGCTGGATAAACCCCACTACAGCACGTGGCACAATCTCTGAGATGCAGAAGCCCACTGCAGGTGTTGGTCAGCGTTTCTGTGCTCTCAGGGCCCTGCGATGCCTGGGAAGGAGGCGGCTGTGATGGGGCGCTTGCGCTGGGCTCTTGCAAACCGCGGGCGGATCTGCTGACAAACTGGTCCCCAGCTGCCACCTGCTGAGCCTTGAGGAAAGAGCAGAAATCCCTGCCCGGGTGCCAGGCTTCCTCAGGAGGGACCTGAAGCCATCAGTGTGTGCCAAAATCCAAGACAGTAGCCAGGGGCAGATGCTAAACACTGTGTCACTGGGAATGTGAAGGAAAATCAGCCCACTTCTTCAGGTGTCCAAACAGGAACAGGGGTGCTGACTGAAGAACTGGCCTGAAGTCCACAGAGTGGAAAAATACAATGCAGTAGAAGTAACAGCTTATATAATAAACCTTTACACGAGTCATAGAAATACAGTGCTACTGTGTTTATATTTATAGGAAGAGGAGCTCACCAGGAGACTTCTGAAATCATAAAGATGCTACTGCAGCATTAGCTGCAGGAGAACTTCTTTTTCCCTTAAATAAATCCAATACCTTCATGAATTAAAGCAAATTCAACTCAAGCACAAGAGCACCAGTAGTTTAGAAAGCTGGATTTTGTTTGGCACCATGATGTTATAATAAACTTGATAATCCTGACAGTGATGCTCATTTTCAACTGACTGTTGTGTAGTTTGCAAAATACACCACAGATCCTCATACTTAAAATAAAAATAATACTTATCCACCTTGTCAAAACCTCTTCTAAGCAAGGCTGTTTTGCCATGTATGTTTTCAAAGCTGAGCAAAATGGGATCTCAGCATAATTTATGATGCCTGGAGAGTAGCGTAAATTGAAAAGAAGACTGCTCTGATCTAATTTATGCATACCGAGTATGTTTTATTTTTAAAGTAGTGCCTGAAGAAAAAAAAAATAAGGAAAATGGGAACAAATAAATAAACAAACACCACCAAACACAAAACAGCAGCAAAAAATTATGGTTGTATCTACACCTAACAGACCTCTAATGCCACCTGCTGGGGAAACCTGCTGAAAGTGAGAATGAAGTCTCCAGGAGAGTGCTGATTGATTTATCTTTGTTACTGATTTATTTTAAAATTTTTATTGTATTAAAAAAGAGCTGAAAATATTTTAAGAAACTTAGATGAGTAACAGTGAGTATAATCAGGAGGGTGTACTTGTAAATACCCAAATGATAAGAGTATTTTTTCGACCATACTCCAAACACTCATCAGTGAACTTGCTGAGGAGGCATCTGCCCCTTCATCCAGGTCATTGAGGAACAAGTTAAACTTCTGGAGGACACCAGAGGTCTCCAACTGGACCCTGTTGCACCAATCACAACTGTTTGGGATCTGCCACTGAGCTGTTTCTCAATCCATTTCATTGTCTACTCACCCAGTGCACACTCCTTAAGTTTCCTGTGAGCATATTGTGAGAGACAGTGTCAAACAGAGAATCCAGGCCAATTACAGTTCTTCTTGGCAGGGTTTTGAAAATCATTACATGGTGTTCAAAAGCATCTTGTTTTCTCATCATTCACTAGTAACAGAACTTGAGCTGCAGGGATGATGTTAAGTCAACCTAAAAACTGCCAAGGCTTGCAAAATGTGGGAAATACAAATCCTAAAGCCAACGTTTTATTCTGTGTTTTGCCTACATCTCTTGCATGCTACTTACCCTGCAAATCTGTACAAACACTGTTGCTCAAGAGAAAAAAAAAAAAAAAAAAAAGTCATTTAAAAAGTCATTTGCATGGACAGAGCACCATTAAACAGGGGTACAGTTTCCAAAATAAAACAAATAGAAATTATGAACTAGATAGATTTATCTCAGAGTAAAGTGTCTCTAAAGTAGGGGCTTGTTTTCATTTTGAGATACAGTATATAAATACAGTGTAAAACTATAATTATACAGTAGTAGAATGAACCTCTGGCTGCAGTAGTTGAAGTAGCAGTTTTTTAACCGACTGCAAGTGTCACAAAGTATCAGGATAAAGATAACAAGTATATCAAAGTAGCTTAGCACTTTTAAAGTACTTTCAGATGAGAGGGATGGAAGCAGAAAAGTATTTTTACCCAGTTACATCTACTGAAAGGAAAATAAACAAGCTGTTTGTGTTGTTTATGCATTTTCTTCCTGAAGGGAAAAAAAAAAGGACTTAGAACATTCAGGACCCTTCTCATTTAAATGTCTGAAACAAAACACAATGGAAGGCATCAACAGTTTGCAAAACAAAGGCTGTCAGTCCATCCACTGCAGACTTCCTGATAAATCCTAACCCCAGTGACATTTAACAGGCCACATCATTAACAGCAAAGACCCCTCCACCAGCAGCACAAACGAAAACTGTTAAGCCTGACTTAATCAAATTGACAGACCTACAACACATTAGTGAGCAGATGAAAACAGCACAGTAACTTTGAGGATACCCATTGGCCTAATTCATGAGGAGAATAAAATAGAAGAATTTACCTAGACTCTTAATACTCATGTAGCAGAAGAACTAATAAAACAGGTATTTGCCTAGTTGATGTGTTTTGACATGTAATGGTTTCACTTCCAGCTGGATTTTCTGTTACAATGAAAGGTCACTGCCTAAAGAAACGGGTCTTTCCACATCTGTCTGAATGCAGCACCATTGAGAAGACTCAGCAACAGCATAATCAAATAAAAACTTGCTCATCTGATGCTCACCAGGATGGATTTCAGCTGGAAACATAATACACTGAAATGCTTTCCACTTCACGCCTTCCATCTTCATTTCTGGGAGGGGGGCAGAAATAGCCATAACTATTCTAAGTGACTCCCTCAAATCACTGAAAAGTAGAAAAAATTTCTTAACCCCTTGATCTAAAGCATTGATCTTAGATTACCAGGGTCATATAAACTCAGATAAACTCTGTACCTCCTGCCCTGTACTGCACGAACTGGAGTCACTGTCCTGGAGGTGTTCAGAGGAAAGACTGGACCTGGCACTCAGTGCCATGGGCTGCTTGACATGGTGGTGCTCTGTCACAGGGTGGACTTGATGATCTTAGAGATCTTTTCCAACCCGATTGAGTCTGTGGTTCTGTGATTTTTGCAATATTGATGGTGTAGCAACAGAAACATTTCCAGGACTAAATAAAAAAAAACACTTAACAAAATATGCATTCATAGATTAAATACTTTGAATAAAATGTGTGTTTAAATGAAGTTGAAGTTCATATTTCTGGTTATGTCCATGTAAAGTAACACATACTTTACATATGCAAGTACGTATTATTTGGGAATTCCCAAAATATAAATAAGTTGGATTTCCTCAGTGTGGCAGTTGTGAATATATTTGACAGAAAAATTATGATGGTGACAGATTAAACAGACACTGGAAAACTGCTGAAATGATGTGTAGTGGTTTGTGTTCCTCCCAACACACACTTCTTCAGTTAAGTAATCATAAACACTAATTTTAAAACTTGAAGAAAAGTATCTTAGACTTGGTATTTGAAACTTTTCTTATAAACTTTGTTATCTGTAGGTGACTAAGAGATTTTGTTTGGAGGCACTTTTTTTCTATTTTGTTTTTTCACCCAAACATTTTTAGTTTTGTTTTTTTTTCATTTTTTAATGAAAAATTTGCCTAGTCTTTGTGATATGAATGGAAGTTTGTTTGGAGGAAAGGCCATTTAAAACACGTTCATGCTTGCATCACACAGTTGATGTGAAGCTGGTACTTAAAATGCAACAAAAGATGGCTCTGTTCCAGTGGTTTTATTGCAGTCTTCTGCCAACTCCATCCCAAATGCTAGATATTGTTATGGTTCAGAAAGATATGGAAATGCAGCGGACGAAACAGATGACGATCAATTAGTTGAGGGAGGAGAAGTGGAAAGCAGATGTCACTTGCAGATTATCTTACAGAAATGAGCATGCAAATCTTACTTGAACTTCTCAAGGTCCACTGATGTAAATGGCAATATTGTTCCCATGTTAAATCAGACTCTATGAGATGTTATCTTCTGGTCTTTGGTAAAGTGTTGACTTGAGAAACATGGCTTGCACTTTTGAAGAACTACAATTTCATATATTAGCACCATAGCTTTATTTCATATTTTTTTAAGTACCTTTTTTTCCTGACATTCGAGGGCTGTTCAGCAGAAGGATTTCATGCAACCTTGTTCCTAGTAGATAAAAGGTCAAAATATGCTATATGGAGCAGGCAACGTGTTTCCCTGTTCTAGGTCCCTAGCAACATAGGCAAAAACTTGCAGTTTTAGCTTTAGGCACAGCTGACATCATCTCTGCATTGTTGTGTCTCTTGTATGTGCACAGCATGGTCTAGAAAGCGGGGTATAATGGAGACAATCCCACTGCAAGGCTGATGACAAAAGAACAGTATATGCTACGTACAGCAGAGATACATTGCCTTTCTCTTTGTCGTACTTCCCAACCTGTTCAAATGATTTCCAGATGACCAGTTTTGTTAGTATAGAATTAAGGTAGGATTTTAAATTTTAAAGGCCTCACAATAACCCGGCACATTACTTGGAAGCTGAAAAACGAATCACTGCATATGTGAAAAGGAGAAATTGCTGCGATGAGCCAGACTACTTCAGTTAAGTTCAAAGCCCTAACACTGGTGCTGTCATGTAAGAGAAGATTCAGAGGAAAACACAAACTGAATTGGTTGTGGTTAGCTGGGGCACAGCAAGTTGTCTGTTGTCTGTCTTTCAGGAAATATAAAACCCTTAAGCTGCAGGGAGCAGGAAAACCTTGCCCTTAATCCAAACATTTTACCTCTTCACATCAATTTAGCACTCTAATGAAAGGTGCTTATTTCCTGTATAAAACATTCAGGTCACTTTCTAAGATCTCTGTGTAAAACACTCTTGTTTCTGAGGCTGTCACTGTCCAGCTTAATGCCTTATGCACACAAAGCCTTCTCCACAAGGACAGAAATGCTGTGCTGCGTAGGTGTGTGATGCTGCAGACAGCCAAGTGCCCACAATAGAAGCTGAGCCCTCCTTTACTCCATTTAATGTCCTACTCTCATCTGCAGAGACTTAAAGTACCTTTCTACCTTTCCATCTATCTCCACAGGTCCAGAAGATGGATATCCAGAAGATGTTTATTCCATTACCCAACCGAAAATGGTAAGGGAGCAGCTTGCTTTTCTGCAGCCAAAAAAGCCACAAGGTGAGCAACCTCCCCCTCTCCCCCTCTCCTAAGTCACAGAGGTCAGTCTAGCAATAGCTCAGATATGACTTTGTGCACCCATTTGTAGCAGAATGGGTCCCCTGGACTTGAGATTTCTGTGTTTGTTGATCTTCTCTGCTTGCAGTCTGTTCTCACGCCGTCACAGCAGCCAATGCCTTGATGTTAGGACAGGTAGGCTTATGTGAGCTGATATTCAGTAAGTCAGGTTCAACTACAACTGAACTCACTTGGTGATTCAGCATACACAGTCTGGCCATGAATCCTTGTAAATATGTAATTATGTTCCAGCCTCTGTTTGAAATTACAGAAACTACACCCAGTCACCACATCTAAACATGAGGTCATGGATTTTAAATCCCAATTCTGTGCTGTGTTAAAAAACAAACAGAATTCTTGCCCTTCATTGTAAATCAGGTCTCAAACGTATTTATCCACAGTAATTCACAGTGTTCAAACACATATTTTATAACCAAAATACTTTTATTATTTAGTACATGTGTTCTTTTAAATCAAGAATTAGAATACAGTTGGTATTGTTTCAGTTTATGTCACCAAAGTTACTGTAGGTTAACCTAAGGAGGTAATATTTATCTGGGAAAAAAAGGGTTTTAAAAAATATAGATGGAATTTCTTTTTCCTTTTTAATTTTGCATGTTTTTCAATATAGTTTAAACTAGATAACTTAGCTAATAGAGTATAACACTAAGCAAAACCAGAACTTAATGGGAACTGTTAATAGACTGTTTAATTGATTTGTTCCTGCTTCTGATGTGAAAATTATCCCATCACTACATTTATGTTTCCACTTTACTAGATGTAATTATTTTTCATTATCCTTTCTGTAAGAGCTCCATCCAAAGGAAGACATCTTGAGTATTTAGAGATACTCCAGATACCTAACCCAGCTTATTGGGTGACTGCTTCTAGGAATGGCCCTAGATAGAGAAAACTCTTTTACTGTGTCTTCTTGTTTTATAGAAGCATAACAACAGTGTTTCCCTCTCTGGACACCAGTAGCCACATCCAGCCTGGCACAGTACTCATAAATGGAAAAATGGAAAAATATACTGGGGTGTGGCCTCTACAGATCACACAGTCACCTGAGAGTGCAGCTACTGTGGTTTTTCAGTCAGAGATGAAAAGAAATGGCTGGCCATGTGCAAAACAAAGAGCAGTCTCTTCTAAAACAAGAGACCCTTTCTACAATAAACAGGCTCAGCATGCCACTTCATTCAGAATTATGTAGTGGCAAAAGAATATGAGCCTCAACTTAGATTAACCTGGTGTAATATATATATATATATATACACACACACCCCTCTCTATATATACCTCCTTCAAGCTCACAGACAGACTTGCAAATTATTACTGTTATTTTAAATATCAGCTGTATCAGAAACCTCATTCTGACCTAAGTTCTCCTACCCTGCTACTGTGCAAACAAGGAGTCAGTTACCCTGTAGCTCCTTTGTGATGCTGTTGTAAGCAAAGTTGTTGCTTTTGTATTAGATGGTATGGTTAGATTACTTCAGGGATCCCTCCAAATGTATCCCAATGTTTTGGATACATTTCTATTTTTACACAGTATTCCTGATCAGGCTCAATGGTCTTTATTATTCTTGTCTCAATCATGGGTTATAAGAAATGTCATTAGCAATGCTTTGCTCATCAGCTAAACCAGTGACTGTTTCCACACTCTTCAAATGCAAACCAAACTCTTAGCCTAGGCCTCTTCCTTCAGGTGTGACCAGTCAGTCCCACTGGCTCCTCTTACTGTACTACTGCCATTGGATTGTTTTCAGTATATGCCCATTTCCTCATAGGAACAGGTGGGGTCTGTCTCTGTACTCTTCCTTGACCTGGTATCTCAACAGTCTTGGCCAGGTAAGACAAGGAATGTGGACTGCTTTACCTTTTCTAATGGACAATTGGGAAAGATGTTCCACGTTTAATGAGTATTTCTTTTCTTTTTTTCTCCCCTCCGCAATGTGGGAGCAACATATTTTGATCCAACCTAAACTCCTCGTCAAATAATTTAACCCAGACCAGTAACAGCCTCCTCTAAACTGAGTTTGTCATCCTACACAAGACTTAACTGCATTAACCTAGGTTCCTTTGTTTAATTTGACAAGAATGTTTCTTGTATATAGAATTTCTTCTACACATCCATTTCATAGTAGGTTTCTGTACTAATTGCTGCCCACATGCCAGACACTCTTCTGCCAGTAGCCTAATACTCCTGTTCTCAAAAGACTGTTATGAAATTATACTAAAATATAAAAATTTGATTTTTAATATATGGTCTGATACTCATTGCGGTATATATAGAGAGACATATATAGCAAATAGGGTTGAAAACCACAGACTTGCCAACAAGTGTTTACACCTCCATTTAATATGAGAATACTTCCTCATTATGTAGTAAGAATATGAGGCACAGTAAAAAATAAATTAACGTAATGATCTGGGAAAGAGAAACCTTACTGTTTCAGAGTCACTTCCTACACACAGTGGAAATATCACATATACAGTATAAAGCTGTATACAGTACTGTAATACATATGACATTTTTCCAGTTTCCTGGAAGAGAGTCATGAGAGCCATTTACAGACAACTGATTTGTATTTTCTCCAGAATAAATCACATGAATTACACGTGCAAACTGGAGTAAGGAGGTATTACACAGCAGTGCCATTAAAACAGTCAAAAAAGCCACTGATCCTACAGTTGAATTGAGTAGTCATACACCTGAGCAAGACCAAAAACAATTTCCTCAAAAAGTCTGATCAAAATTCACTGATGAAATCAGACAGAACAATGATATTAGCTTCTGAAGAATCTGACAGTACAGTAACACCATTGAAAATATCCCTGTTTTATCCATTTCAACAAAAATCATAATCTGAATTACATGTATACTGCATATCTGCATAAGCACCAAGATAATATAAAGTATAAGCTTAATCATCAAGTCCCTCTGATAAATGGTCCCCGATAAAAAAGCAAATTTTTGATGCATGTTTAAGTACTTTTGGCAAGAGATACAGGTTCCATAGAAGAAAAGTCACTGCAAAGTCTGAAAAAAAAAATCTAAAACTCGTAAAAAAGATCAAAGGTAGAGCATTTCTAATAGTCTGAGAAATAATGAAATTCACTCCAGTTCCTGAGATAAACTGCAGATCAACTGTGAAGATTTACCAGATTGTACCACACTCTTTCTCACCTTCTCTTATACACTGCACACAAGTTCAGAACTGAAGTTTCTGCTAAGCTTACAAGTCAGCAAAGCATGTGAAAGCTCAGAACATTCAAATTTTCTTTTCTACTATAAAAACAAGAGACTGGCAACTTCGGTCAGAGACAGACAGACTTCTACCACAGTCTGTCAAAATAATTTCCAGACAGAGGCAGTTGTTTTAAATTAACTGCACTTGCATCATTTAAATTAATATAATTCTGTGTTTCTGTCCTGTTTTCACTGACAACTGTGCTCTTATTCATCCCTCTCCTGTTTAAAAGAGACCATAGATGAGTTCAAACTCCTAGGGTCAGATTTTTAAAAAGAGCATGTGTCACCTAACAGCTCAGCAAGTCTCTGTATGCTGGAACCATCATCAATGTGCTTCATTGCTACTAGCCATATGGTCAGTTTCTAACTTAGCATTCATGTTGTGCTCCATCTTCTGTAAAACTGCTGGAAGATCCAGTACAGAAGAAATAATATAATGAGGTACGGGGGAGGCATCTGCTGGGGCGGTCATTGCTTTGTTTAACCAGACCGTTGCTTTCAAGCCAGCATTCAGGCCTCCTTGAATATCTGTATCTAGAGAGTCACCGACCATCACACACTCTGCGGGCTGCACCCCCAGGAGATCGCAACAGTAATGAAATATGGATGGCGCCGGTTTCTCCTCTTTCTGCTCTCCCCCCACAACGATGGCGTCGAAGTAGGGCTGGCAGGCGCACGCCTCGATCTTCTCCCTCTGCGTCTGCCGGTCGCCGTTGGTGAGCAGCAGCAGGCGGAGGCCTTTCCGCAGCTCCGCCAGCATGGCCCGCGTGTCCTCGGCCAGCGTCAGGTGCTGCAGCCGCGTCCTCTTCCACAGGTAATAGCACTCGGCCGCCAGGTCGCGGTTCGCCTCCCCCCCGATGGTCTCCTGGATCGCCTCCTCCCAGTGCGAAATCCGCAGGTCCGTGATGCACATCTTGGCGGGATCGTGGCACTCCTTGAGGAGCTTGGCCTGCACCTTATCGCAGACGGCGCGGGCCTCCCCCTCCCCGTAGTCGTGCTTGGACTGCAGCGCGCTTATCACCTGCAAGGGACGCGGGGCCGCGCGTCAGGGCGCTGCGGGGGCGCGCGTCGGGGCCGCGCGTCAGAGCGCTGCGGGGCCGCGCGTCAGAGCGCTGCGGGGCCGCGCGTCGGGGCGCTGCGGGGGGCGCGTCGGGCGCTGCGGGGCGCGCGTCAGAGCGCTGCGGGGGCGCGCGTCAGGGCGGCGGGGGCGCGAGTCGGGGCCGCGCGTCAGAGCGCTGCGGGGGCGCGGCGTCGGGGCGCTGCGGGGGCGCGCGTCGGGGCGCTGCGGGGCCGCGCGTCAGGGCGCTGCGGGGCGCGCGTCAGGCGCTGCGGGGGCGCGCGTCGGGGCGCTGCGGGGCGCGCGTCGGGCGCTGCGGGGGCGCGCGCGTCAGGGCGCTGCGGGGGCGCGCGTCGGGCGCTGCGGGGCCGCGCGTCGGGGCGCTGCGGGGGCGCGCGTCGGGGCCGCGCGTCAGAGCGCTGCGGGGGCGCGCGTCGGGGCGCTGCGGGGGCGCGCGTCAGAGCGCTGCGGGGGCGCGCGTCAGGGCGCTGCGGGGGCGCGCGTCGGGGCCGCGCGTCGGGGCGCTGCGGGGGCGCGCGTCGGGGCGCTGCGGGGGCGCGCGTCGGGGCGCTGCGGGGCCGCGCGTCGGGGCGCTGCGGGGGCGCGCGTCGGGGCCGCGCGTCAGAGCGCTGCGGGGCCGCGCGGCGCGCTCCCGGGAGCGGCCCGGGCCGCCGTCACCGGGGAGGGCGCGGGACACGCGAGGACACGCGCGGAAGGGGGACGGGGGCAGTACCTCCTCGATGGCGCGCCGCCCCGCCGCCGCCGTGTCGATCAGCGTGTTGTCCAGGTCGAAGAACACCGCCTTGACGCCGTGCAGCCCCATGGCGCCGCCTCCCGCGAGAGCCGCCCCGCTCCAAGGGCGAGGGCAGCGCCCCTGACCGCCGGCAGAGCCGCCCG
This sequence comes from Sitta carolinensis, assembly GCA_032173965.1. NCBI lineage: Eukaryota > Metazoa > Chordata > Aves > Passeriformes > Sittidae > Sitta > Sitta carolinensis. The sequence goes on along the minus strand of JAVUNC010000025.1, from coordinate 11,874,056 downwards.
CGCCGGGCACAGCGCGGCGGGGCCGCCCGGGGCCGCCCCCGCCTCAGGCCCGCGGGGCGGGGCCCGGCCGGGAACCGCGGGGCGCGCCGGGCTGCGGGCGGAGCTCGGCGCCTCCAGGGGCCCCCCAGAAAAGCAGGGTTGAAAGCGCGCAGGGCTCTGCAATGGGCGATGAGCAGAGCCTGCCCGAATCCCGATCGCTGGAGTGGGGATGGGCCGGGCAGACAGGCCGCGGGAGCTCCCGTGCCCCCGCTGGAGCCGCGGAGCCCCGTGGCGCGCCTGCCGAGGCGGGCCGCGGCGCAGAGGGAGCCGTGCCGGGGGCAGGCCGAGCCCGGGAGGAGGAGCGGCTCCACGGGCGTGCCGAGGGTGGGCCCGCGCCGCGCTGTTCGGGGCGTGCCTTGCGAGGGTCGGTGTTTTGCTTTGGGTTTTTTCCCTCTGTGTAGGAATGCTTTCTGGGTAGGGCGCTGGGGCAGCTGGTGGGACAGTAACCTGTTGAGATGCTGCCAGGGAGCAGCTTTGCTGTGAAAGAATTCCCCCCGCAGCGCTTCCAGCCGGGCGGGCCTGCCCGCTCCCGGCTGCAGGCGGGCAGTGCCAGCCCCGGGCCGCGGGGACACCTGTCCAGCCCTGGGGACCGGCACCAGACAGGGGTGCACCGGGTCGCAGCGTGGAGCCCAAAGATGCCGAAGCCCGTAGGTTTGCACTGGGAAGCATTCCGTGCACAGGACACCTGCTCTCCCAAGCATTCCGTGCCCAGGGACCTGCACGAGGGAGGAGGACAAAACGCCCGTAAAAGATTCGGTTTCGTTCGGCTTTCCGGCTTCCCTGTTACCGTCTGGGGCTCGTCCTTCTGCAGTTACCTCTGGGCACAGCAGCCACAGCGCGGGGATTCAGTCATTCAACAGCAAATGTTCCTGATAAAGCCAAAGCCAAAACTCCACTGTAACTCCACTATTTTGAGAACCCGTGCAATAATGGATTATTTGAAACTCCAGAGGTCAATACTTTATAAAACAAATGAATCACAAAGGCATTCGAATGAAGGTGCTGAACAGTTTCATAGAACAAGATTTGTAGGTGTATATACCAAAGGCTCTTTCAGAATTGATGATTTTCCCTAAGGTGAAGTTTAACAGGCTCTTGTTTATTGATAATGTTTTGAGAAACACAAGGGGTTTTTTTAACAGCCAGAAAGCAAATTTTCTTAATTTGATTAGTGTTATTACTGATAATATCGATTAGACATTAATCATTAACTGCAATTCACAAAGCTGGAGGAAACTGTCTCTTACCAAAAAGCTGGAAGTTCACTGCAGGTCACTTTCAGTTCTGAAAAGCTGCACCTTTGATAGCTATCTCCTTATCTGATAGAAGACATTGAGTCACATGCAAGACCAAAGTAATTGTGCCCAAAAGCTTGGCATATGGCAAATAAAACTACAGAAGATCAGCCTTGAAGAAGAGAGGGGGATTTGGAGAAGAAACAGAGATGGCTCAGGATCCTATAGTTAAGGCAATAAGGGGAGTTTTAATAAAAGTCCTCTAGCTGGCTCTAAGAAAATGTACTAGCTTTGCTTGACAAGACAGAAAAGGTGTTAGGCATGTGGATTTCATGTGCCTTTACTGAATTAACTGTTTTTCAGAATTTACACAGAAGAGTGATTCAAAATAGCTGAATTTCTAGGATTCATTCTACTTAGGATGATGGCATTTGTTTCAGAGAGCCCTGCATTGCAGTCAGTGAGCAGTGGATCCTATGTGTACTTTTGGAAAAAGGTATATTTACATAAAATTAATGTTTGTGCTTTGGCCATTGGTCAAAGAGGTCATAGTTGGAAAATAAATGTCTTACAAGATTTTATAAGGTATATATTTTTACTAGAAGCTTTCCATTACACAATTGAAGCAGTTAAACCATGAATGATAATTACATTTTAAACTTATTCTAGTTTTTTGTTTTGTTTTGTTTTTGTTTTTTATTTTCAGTTTTCTCACTAACTGACTGTTCATGGAAAATGTGGTTTGCTTTAGAGTATGACTGCAATTGTAAAATGTGCTTTTGTGTACACTTGGATAATTCTCTGCAAGGTTGTTAAAGTTCAGCCAGCTGTTTGATGTGCTGTTATTTGTTTGGACCCCAGGGTCAGCAAATAAGCTCACTCATGACAGCTTTTTCTATCAGCAAGTGCATTACTTTCTCCTTGTTCTTTTTGCAGGCTCACTAGAGGCTGGACATCCCTCGAAGAAGCTGAGAACCAGGAAAAGAATAGTCACTGAAAACCTGTGCAGGAGACAAGGTAAAACATAAGATATACTGCACATTCTTGAAGTGATAATGTAAGAATACCAGTTTGGGATCTTTAAAGGAGAAATTGCTCTGGGTGTCTTTTAAAAAGAAAGAACATTGTAAACACTTCCAAAGAAAACCTGTTGTTCATACATAATATATTTGTGAATTATTTGACTCATATCATAGTTTGTCCTTTTTATTTTTTTTTTTTTTTTGCTACAAAAAATTATGTTTAGGAGTTCAGCATTTGGAACTCTCTGATGTTTTTTTCCTGCATCCCCACTTGGTCTCAATGGGTTCCTTTTTGGTTTTTTTAGCACTATGAGAGAGCAGGTGAGCTTCCTGGGTGCCCAGGCTGTTTCCTCATATTGAGGAAGACCTAAGGCTTACTGCTGTTTTCCTTTTACACAACTGTCTGGTTTCTCTCTCTGGAGAGAGGCCTTTCAGGGAGTGGGAATCAAATCTGGATGATCAGCAGTAGGTGACCTGTGTGCAGTGAAAGTCATCTGCTCTGTCTTTTACATCTAGCCCCTGAAAACTAATCTTGGAGATTTTTCTTTCCCACTTCCACAGAATATATTATTAATTTGGTGGCTGATTTTTTTTTTCCTTTATCCCAATAAGAGATTTATTATGAAGTGCATTCATGTTCAGTGATACCCATAATATGTTTCAAGCACAAGACGTTGAGGAGTGCTTCTCACCCCGGTGTCTTGGCCTGCAATCTGCAGATTAAAATGCAGATTGGGCTCCTGCTTGGAGACAAGAGGCCATGAATTCCCAGCCTTTGGGATAACAAAGGACATGAAGACAGGTGACCGCAGCCAAGTAAACGGACAACTGAGAGTAACAGCGGAGCTGGTGACTGCCGGCCTTTTGGATAAGGTGATGCCAGTGCGACGGATGCATACGGAGTGGGGAGGCAGGAAAAGACGGGAAGGAAGAGCGGGAATGACGCCGCGGGGGACACTCTGAGGGTGTAAAACCCCTGGGGTTCTTGGGCTTGAGGGGTTTGGGTTTATTTGGGCGCGCACTGCGCTCCGCTGGCCGTGTTGCTGAGCTAGAGTGCGATTACAGTAAAGAAAAAAGGCGCCAGCGAGTCAGGGGCGGGGCCGGGGGTCAGCGCTTCGCGAAGCCGCTCGTTTGCCTGGGAGCCCTCGTTCCCCGTAAGCTCCGGGGCGCTGGGGCAGAGCGGCAGGCGGCGGCGCCGCTCCTTGTGCCGGGCAGAGCGCGGCTCCCCGCATCGGCCCCGGCTCGCCGCAGCGCTCCCCGCATCGGCCCCAGCTCCCCGCATCGGCCCCGGCTCGCCGCAGCGCTCCCCGCATCGGCCCCGGCTCCCCGCCCGCAGCGGCCCCGCTCCCCGCATCGGCCCCGGCTCCCGCAGCGCTCCCCGCATCGGCCCCGGCTCGCCGCAGCGCTCCCCGCATCGGCCCCGGCTCCCCGGCCCGCAGCGGCCCCGCTCCCCGCGGGACTCTCCCACCCTCGCCTCCCTTTCGGTTTCGTTTTCCTTCTCACGCGAGCCGTGCAGCGAGAAACGAAACCGGGTGGGGTTTGCGCGCCGCGCCGCGCCGCGCCGGGCCGGTGGGCTGCAGGAGCGTGCGCGGTGCCGGAGCGTCGGCGGCAGCGGCTCGCAGGTACCGCGGGCGCGGGAGGAAGGGCCCGGGGCCGGGCGAGGGGGTGCTCACAGCCCGGCCGTGCCGCGCGCGGGGACGGCAGCCTGCGGGCACCTTTGGTCCGTGTGGCTGCGCCTGGCGTCACCGCTGCTCGAAGGGATGTGTTTAAGTGCCGTCGGGATCTCTTCCGAAGGAACCGATTTTAATTCTGGAGAAACGTTAGTGATTGAATCATTCACTGATTTCTGTGGGAGGAAAACAAACGTTTCCTGTCAAGAAATCTGCTAAGAAATCTTCTCTATCACTAAATTCTCCACTCTGCTTTCTAAAACTGTTATTCCAAGCAATGACTTCCAAAACGTTTGCTGACCAATCATTTGAATTAGAAATTCGAATTAGTTTCCCATGAACTTTGTTACCCGTACCAGTTTTTTATTTTGTATCACAGCAGTGATCTATCTACCAGGATTAGAACCTGTCTTTATTCTATGTCTAGAGAAACAGACACATCTTTGAATGTTGCTTTGCAGCATCTTTTGAAGATTGTGTCAAAATGGATCGTGAGTATATGACAAAGATCAACCATTACCGTCAAAAACATCAACTTACAGTGACTTATGACACCATCGATATTACGGGCCCACCTCATGATCCCGAGTAAGTTTACTCCGTCTGTCAATAACTAGCAGGGCACTTCCTGCAATGAACAAACTGCCTAAAGCTTGCAGTCACAAATGGTAATTTGCTGAAAGCACTTAAGGAGTGGGAAAGCTCGTTGAAACCATGAATTGAATGGTGCATGGGGAAGACATCATGCGATACAGTTTAAGGAGAAAACTTATTTCAAGGGTGATGACTCTTTTTCAGAAAGTACCAGCAATGCACCTGTTATTTACCAGTAACTCTGTTGTATGTTATGCATCTCCTCTCAAAAGGTGGATCGGGTTACAGCAAGATTTTCAGTTTTATGATTCAAATGCTCCAAAGCAAAGTGTTTACGAAGCTTTGTTGATTTCTAACCAGAAAGATTGGGTATATTAACTGATCGTGTACTAACATATTTAATGTGTAATATATTTTTTAACATCTCTTACAAGAAAAGGAACTTTTTGCTTAAGAAGTTTTGTTTTCTGTTTTAGAGACAATTATAAGTCATGGCATATATTTTATTTTTTAACATTGATATAGTGTATTTTCTCCCTTGCAAAGGTTATAGATACTAAGATCTGTAGTATTTCCCTGTGTGATTTTTTAAAATTTTTTGCTAGTTTGCATGAAGACAAGCTTTATGCTAATAATTAATACATTTATTTTGATGTGTTTGCATGTTGTCAGATAGCAGTGTCTATGCAGATTTATTCTTAAATCTGTGTACCATCCCAGAATAAATTAATAGATATTATCTGGATCTCAAAAGTTAATCAGTTATCTTATTTTTTCCCCATTTGGCTTGTGTAATTCAAAAAAGTAACTCTTATTGCAGTAAAGATCACAGCTGTAATCACACAGCAACATCTTAATTCTTCAAAAGTGATGGCATGGGACTGACAGAACTTAGATACATTCCAAGTTATTTATCCCATTTATTGTGGTTTTTCATTGTTTTTCTGTGTGTTCTGCTATATTCACAAATGAAATTCAGCCCATTGTGTGAGAGTGGTATCTAGGAAAATCCTGGGTAACTTGGGCTCTTCCAAGGATACAGTGTAAAGTGTCTGGCTGTAGTGATGTGTGCTGTAAACCTCCTCCTGTCCCTGTGCTGCTCTTTCCCAGTGTTCTGCCTGCTAACTGGATGTGAGCTGGTTGTGAGCTGGCTCCCTAACTCTTCTGTGCTGTCCCATCTCATAAATCACCTTTCAGCTGTCTGAGGCATGATGCAGAGACACCTCCCATCCTGTCATGGTTCTGGTGCTGTGCCTGCTTCCAGTACTGTCTGACAGGGTCATTGCTGAACACAATGTAGGAAGGTTAAAGGAGCCCAGGGTGGCTCAGTCCTGGGAACACAGAGTGTGCAACCAGGGCAGTCCTGCCTAAACCTGTCAAGTCTGGGAATTGCTTGGGGTTCATGATGGATAAGTATGACTGCATTTTTGACCAACTTATGTAACACTCCTGCAGTTTATCCTCAACTTAGTCATGGAGAGTCACTGCAGGTTTCCTCAGGATGCTTAAATAAAATGGTGTATTTGGATGCAGTGTCTTAGCTGAATGTGTGTAGTATTCAGCCCTTAGGTATGGGTTGACTGACAAACTCCTCAAAGAACAACCTTTCTTATATGTTTTGTTTTTTCTTTTTGTTTCCTATGTGTAGTGTATGGCACACTATGGGTGTGCCATTTTCTACTCTTGGCCACCTTAAGATTTCTTGTTAATCCTTGCTTACACAATGAGAACAAGCACTGTTCTGCATCTTCGTTGTTTCCCACCCAGACATTTCATTAAAGGGAATGAGGCTGGAATAATGAAAAAAATGAGTTCCTAAAGTCACTACACTATTTGAAAGTTTTCCCGCAGAGGAGCTCACAGTGCTGTACCTCGACTGTGTGAATCCATCTTGTTGGCTGTGAGCATTTACATGCTCTGCTGCAGTCTGAAGCACAGAGGTGCCCTGAGGCTCTAACGTCACCAAGTGTGTGCTGCTGCCAAAGGCGGAAATCCAGTTGTTTTCTCCTCTCTTGCCTTTTGTGCAAAGGCAGTATCAGACACATTAGGGATTAGCAGCTGCAGGACAGGTCGGATCTGTAAGGACTGATTTGTCTGAAATCCAACTATTTGTTTTTAGGCCACAGCAGTGGGTTGACCTCAGGAGGCAGTGAAACCCCCCAGCCAACTACTTGCTTCTCCCCAGTGGGACAGGGAGAGAATCAGGAAGCTGAAAGGGAGAAAAACTTGTGGATTGAGATAGTTTAATAGACAAAGCATAGCTGGATGTGTGACCAAAGCAAAATAAGGAAGTTGCTTACTCCTTCCCATCAGCAGGCTGATGTTTCTAAGAAAGTGGGGCTTCATCATGCCCAGTATTTACTTGGGAAGGTAAATAATATAGCCCTGGGTATCCCCTCTTCCTTCTTCATCTCCCAGCTTTTATTGCTGAGTGTGATGCCATATGGCTTGGAATATCCCTCTAGCCACCTGCCTTGGTTGTATCTCTTCCCAGCTCCTCACATATCCCTCCTCTGCTTGCTGGAAGGACAGAGAGGGAAAAAGAAAAAAAAAAAACTTTGGTGCTGTGCAAACACTACTGAGCAGTAGGTAAAACAACCCTGTGTTAGTCCAAAGCCACAAGATTGCACCATTCTGGCTGCTCTGAAGAAAGTTAATGTCATCCCAGCCAGACCCAGTACCCTCAGTCCTGAGCTGCCTCAGATTCCCATTCTGACTCATGGAGTTGCCATATGGGAAGCAGGACATGCACAGTTATGGAATGGAGGGACAGAGGGGATCAGTGTTGAGCACAGAAGGGCAGGACTGGGATTTTTGTTTGTTTGTTGGTAATTTTTTTTTGGTTTTGTTTTGGTGGGGCTTTTTGTGACTCCCTTTAAATTCATGTCTCACAAGCACCAGATGTGGTTTTAGCTCTTACTAAGCAGTGTACATCACAGGGTATTAAAAGTGAGTGTAATGTCACATCTGATTTCATGAAATCAAGATTAGCTAATCTTTCCTCTGTGTGGTGTCACACTGCTGAGATGTGTCCTGGTGTAAGGGCATCACAACCTTGTAACAATGCTGACCTCATCCATTCTTATGCTTTTAAAAATGAAATTATTTTGATTTTAAAAAGCAGTTAAACAGTTAAAAATGCTGTTGGAACTAATAAAGTACATGCATTTGTGACTAGAGAGGAAAATTTAAAAAGTATGTTTCCTAAAGCATTATGATAATCATAGGTTTGATATAATAAAACCACATTAGTGCTTCAATATTTCCCAGTTATCCTATAGTGCTTTGTAAATAATAACCCAGAGTTTAATCTGATAGGTTATTGAAGTATATATGTGGGGAGAATTTGGCAATGTTTTAGACAAGTTTCCTTCATTGCAGGTTCACGGTTGTGGTCAAAATAAATGGTGAGACATATGGTACAGGCACTGGTAAAAATAAAAAAGAAGCAAAAGCAGTTGCAGCAAAAGAAACATGGGAAATGATTGAGAAACAGGTGAGTAAATAGGAGGATTAAGTTTTGGGGGTTACTAGACAGTGTACATCACATGTAATGTAGTAAACATTGAAGATGAATATCTAAAAGTAGACTTTCAATAAAATGTTGTTTCATTTGAAACAGTTTCTCATTACTTATGTTGTCTTTGTTCTTATTTCATTTTTCACTTTGTTCTTATTTCACTTTTCTACTTTTTTTCACTGAATTGTTTTCCCTCCTGTTTTCCTATAGGGTTGATATCTAGTACTGTGTGTGTTTGCTCCTCTGCTGTTATATGAGGATAAGGAAATGTATTTGCCTTTGTTAAGCTGCCTTGGTGTATCCAGAGTGGACAGTGGTCCTTTTATATCTTGACAACTGTGCAATGATTCAATGTCTTCAAAACATTTGCAGGGCATTACTCAGTGTGTCTTTTGCCACTCTGCTGATGAAATTGCTTTTCACTTGTTCTAATTCATCTTTTTTTTTTTCCTTTTCATTATGTTCTTTACAGTATTGCTGGTTATATGTTCTGTCCTTACTTGATTAAGTCTAGGTATGAATTTTGCTCCTTAGTTTTCTGTCAAGTGTTTTGCCACTCTTTATTTTTCTTGTTGACTCTGAATGCTTCTTAGCACCTCTTGAGTGAAACCTTTCCTTTTTTCTATATGGCTTTTATTGTGTCACTGTCATTACTTTAACACAATTGCTGCATGTTTGCTGATATGTTACTGATGTTGACTAATCATGAGACAGCTGAAAAGTCCTCTTTTCCCTCTTGTACGTGCAGAGGAGCATTTACAGCCCTTGCTGGGAGCCCTTACTCCTAAATGGGAGCATCAGTAGCATCCTGCTGCCATCCCTTCTTCACAGCCAATTCTCTTTATATTTTCCTAAAAGGGGTGGGATGAGGCATGGTGAGAAGTTGTTAAAGGCAAAAGTGTAGTACTAGGAAACCTGGGTTTACATTTATTCAAAATGTAATAATTAGATTTGGGATGTCTGTCCTTTGCTACAAAGGACTCAGTTAATGGAAGCTTGGGATTTCTTAAGAGTCTTTTGAAATGTGGACAAACCTTGCAGCTATATTAATTCTTGTGCACTGTTTATTTTAATGTATTTTTTAAGCTTAAGTTTTAAGGTACCTGTTTTGTTTGTTTTACAGGATGAGAATCCCTCAAATACAGCAGCTCAAATAACCTCATCACCTGCACCAGACAAAAATTATGTTGGCCTCTTAAATATTTATTCCCAAAGAACCTGTCAAATAGTTGATTATCCTAATAGAACTCGTACTGGAGATGCTGATGCTCCCACGTAAGATACAATTTATCTTCCTTCTTCCTTCTAATACTTTGTTATGTTTACTAACGCTACCATTAGTTATCCTTGGTCATGTTAGCTGAATCTTTAGGAGTCACACCACCTGCCTGAGAGCATTATCCAAAAGCTTCTTGGACTCTGTCAGGCTGGTGCTGTGACCACGTCCCTGGGGAGCCTGTTCCAGTGCCCAACCACCCTCTGGGTGAAAAACCTTTTCCTGATATCTGACCTAAACTTATCCTGACTCAGCTTCATGCTGTCTCTTTGAGTTCTGTCACTGGTCACTGCAGAGAAGAGATCAGTGCCTGCCCCTCCTCTTCCCCCAACATGAGGAAGGTGTAACTGCAGTGAGGTCTCCCCTCAGTCTCCTCCAGGCTGAACAGACCAAGTGACCTCAGCTGCTCCTCATATGGCTTCCCAACAAGGCCCTTCACACCTTTGTTACTGTGTTTGGACACTCCCCAATAGCTTAATGTAGTTTTTATATTATGGCACCCCGAGCTGCCCCCAGCACTGGAGGTGAGCTGCCCCAGTGCAGAGCAGAGCAGGACAATCCCCTGCCTCGCCCAGCTGGCCATGCTGTGCCCGATGCCCCCAGCACAGGGCTGCTCCCCTGGCTGCCAGGGCACTGCTGGATCAGGTTCAGCTTTGCAGTGACCAGGATACACAGGTGCCTTTCCACAGCACTGCTCTCCAGCCTCCTGTTCCCAAGTCTGTACACACAGCCTGGAGTGTCCCATCCCAGCTGCAGAATTCAGCACTTGGCCTTGTTAAATTTCACATGGTTGGTGATTGCCCATCTCTTAACTTTAGTGTGGTGATTGCCCATCTCTGCAGGACTTGCCTGCTGTTGACAGAATCAACAGCTCCTCCCAGTTTAGTCTTATCAGCAGAATTACTTGGTATCCTTCCAGTCCTGTGAACAATTTGTAAATTAAGATGTTGAAGAGCACAGGGCCAAGAATAGAGCCCTGTGGAACCCCAGTGGTTCATCCAGTCTGATGTCACCCCATTCCCTGTAAATCTTTGTGCCTGACCCGTGAAGCTATCATGTAAGCATGGTTATCCAGCTGTGTGCCAGATATTTTGTCCAGAAGGACAGTGAGAGATTGTATGAAAAGCTATGCCAAAGTCCAAAAAGATTACATCATCTTGCTTTCCTAGATTAGCTAGGTGGGGTACCCTGTTGCAGAAGGAAATCAGAACTTTCCCTTCATGAAACCATGCTGTCTGTGACCAATGACTGTGTTGTCCTACAGGTGTTTATCAATACCTCCCAGAAAAATTTTTCCATGATTGTACCAGGCTCTGAAAGTGGGATATCTTGAAAGCATAATAAATTAGTTGCCTACCATTATTAATTAGATTAAATGTATATTGAAAACACTGTCCTGAAGATGTATACTTCAGATTTCCATTCTATAATGTCAGTTGATTATAGCATTTAAAAATCATTAAATTAAGACTTGTCATATGGGATATAAGACTTGATTCCCTGTTGTATTTTACAGGTATTCTGTTAGCTGTACAATTAGTGGCCTTTTGTATGGAAGGGGCACTGGACCTTCCCTAGCTGTTGCAAAACAAGCTGCTGCAAAGCAAGCATATGAGAAGGTAAATAAAGAAAACTCTCTGACAGTATGTGCTATATTTAATCTTAAAAAAGAAGTTTAAATCTTTGAACCATTTTCTTCATTGTGTTTAAAAGTATATTCCATGGATTCCATTAAAGAGGGAAACAATCCATATTTTAATATGTTGGTTGGGCTACTGTTAGTAGAATTTATGTTGTGTATTCCATTTTGGATTGAAAAAAAATCTAACAGTTGATATCTCTGTTGCAGAATAGGTCTGGTATATTGTCATTCAAGGATGCACACATATTAAAAATGTCTAAATTCTGACTCATATAGCAATTGTCTTCTGTGTGAAGTGTCATTGAGCTGGCAGGCTATGAACATACTTCTTTTACTGTCTTCTGTTGGATCAAAAATCTACTGTGGAATCTGAGAGGCAAAACCAGGAGTCAGAATGAACAGGACTTGCCTTCTGTAGTGTTCCAAGACTCAGTGAAACAATTGTTGACACCATCCTCTGGAGAGCAGAGCTGTCGTCTTCATGTTGGCAATTGTTATTTCCACATGTGCAAAAAATTATCAGAATTCCAATAGCAATCCAAACCCACTTCTGAAATGCACAGAACATATGAACTAACTTAAATGGAGTGTAGTTTAAAGTAAAGGATGGCAGGATGGTGGAGGGAAGAATTCTTTTTTACTTCTAAGTACTTTAAAAATTATTCGGCTGTTACTGTGAGTTTTCAATATTCTTTTAATATTTTTAAGTCAACCATGTATGTAATTAATGGCCTACTATAGCTCTAGGAGCCTTTCTTAATATTTTCCTATGTTGTAAACCCAGGGATCTTTTTATTTTCATTGAAGTCTGAAATTTACTACCTCAGGCAGAATTTGTATACCAGTTAGTCTAAATTTGGGGTGGGTCATTTGGGCTGGTTTTAATTTTTATTAATTCTCAGTGATGTCTGTGTGACAAGCAAAATGTAATTGGTAAAAAGTAGCAAAGGTCCAGTACTCCTGTATTTATAGAAAAGGGGTTCATTTGTTGGCTCTCATTGAAACATAAACCCTACATTTTTGTTTCCATGATACCATGATGGAAAAGCAGGAAGCATAGTAAGAAAACAAGTTTATTTACTTTTTGTGAAGGTCTATATCCATTGGAGGTGTTGCTTTCAATGTTACTTTTATGCTCTTGTGACATGGGTAGGGGGAGGAAGGGGAAGTGTCTCTACTAAGTATTTGGGATAAGTTTTCTGAATTCAACTCCAGTTTAGTAACGAGTTTTGCAGTGTTTTCATGCTGAAGACATTGAATGTCAATTTGTACTGACTCAGATTTTCAGTTCTGCTAATTACATATATCAAAACCTACATAGATCTGATTCTCCACACAGCAGTTGCACATGCAACAAACAACGAAGATATTTGCTTTTCATAACTCTTACTCTTCTCCTGGTTTTGAATAGAATCCACTCTCTACTTTTGTAAATGTATCTGTATAGCGTGCTCACTGTGACAGGCTCACTGTGAAAGTTTTTACTTTCTCTGGGTAGAAATTGGGCAGGTGTCTTTCTTCTGAAGGGCTTTGAATGTTTAGTGCAGTTAACAACTTGCTCTTAGGACCCTAAAAACTTCACTCTGCCCTCTTTGGATGGCATCTTTTGCACTAGGGATTTGTTTATGTGATTTTGTTAAACATTCTTTGCTTTTCTTTCTTTTCCAGGTGGAAATGGAAACATCTAATGGCAGTTGTACCTTTAGCAAATACAGCAATAACTCTCAAGTGCCATCTGACTCTGACTCAGAGTAAGTTGGGTTCACTGCGAATGTGATAACAATACATTTAATAATCTTAGAGGGTAATGTGCTCTGATTCTAAATAAAAGATATATTTTTATTGTTTTATTGCAGTATAAAGCCATCTAATTTTAACTTCTGTTCCTTAAACTTCGGAGCAAGCTTGTTCTACTAGTACAGTTTTATGTGAGTCTGTATGTGATATAGAAGTAGTTTAGAGCTTTCTGATTTATTCACATTTTGCCATAGGTAGTTCTTTCCAGAAGCATTTTTACTGTGATGTAAATGGATTACACTACCTCATTCAATAGCATTATTTCATGCCATTTTAGCATTCATTTTCCTATTGTGACATTCTTGCAAACTCAGTATTATTCAATTTCAGTACTTTCCTGTGCTCCATATTCTGCTTTCTTCTCTCCCTGTTTTTTCCCCCCTCCTTTTTTCGTTCTACATGAATCTTCATTTCCACCAAAGGGAAAAATTAGCTTAGTAAAAGAAGCTGAACATACATTAAGTTTGCTATGTTGAGAACCAGCAGTTTAACTGTAGCACCAGTACCACTTTCACATTCTTCTATCTTCCAGTTATCAGACTCATTTAGTAATAGAAATAAGGGAGAATATTACAAAATGTTGTTATTTTAGTAGCTTTTAAGCAGGACATTTTGTAGTTTAAATCAGTCATGACTGTTAATACCTTTTCAGGTTTTGCTTTAAAAAACTGTGGGTTTTTTGGTACTTCTTTTCTTGTGACAATAATTTTTATTATTATTGTGTTATGTTGGAACCCAGAATGCAGAGAATATTTCTCTGCATGTTTTGAACGTTCCAAACCCCCTGACAAACTCTACTTTTAACCTTCGTCCATGGAAAGGGCTTCCCAGGCTTTGGGATGAAGCAGCATTTTCAAGAATGTAAATTAGATAGTAGCATAATATGTAATTTATCACAGAGTGAGAAATTTAGATTTTTGGGTTTGTTAGTATGGTAAGTAGATAAAGTCAAGATGGAGGATCCTTGTCATTTTTAGGTTTTTCCTCCTTCTTCATCTCCTCCATGTTCTGCAGTGTAGGTGACGCAGGATGATTGGCTGGAATTTGCCACAGTGCAGAGCTACATGAACAGAAATTTAGTTAGTTATTGGTAGAAAAGCAGAAATAATGAACGTTCTTGGTGATAATTGGGTGAATTATCTTTAAGAGAACCTTGATTCAGTGTGTTTGGGGCTTTTGGTGTCTTCTCTCCTAAGCTGGTGTAAAGCCTGGGGTGTAGAAATTGCTGATAAGAAAACAATAAACAACCTGGAGAAGGAGACCAACCAAGCGTCCCATTGGCCTTTTTTCCTGGAAGGACTTTTGCAAAAAGGCCTCCCTTATCAGGGGAGAGACTTGTGGGAGTCACAGAACTGCCACAGTGTTACTTTCACCTAAAAATAGTCCATTATTTTTCAGTAAAAACAGCATTTGCTTTGAAGACTCATCTTCAAAGATGGAAGAAAAAATGAAAGACATGGCAATATGTGAAAAGCCTTCACCTTTGCAGGTATAGTATGAAAATGGTCTTCCTCATAATTACATTTTATACCCTGAACAGGGCATGCTTCTTGTCAGAGTGTGACATCAGTTTGTTCTTTTATCCACTAATCATTGAAAAATACATGCATTTTCCCTAAGAATATTCAGTACTGTTAACCATGAGTCATTTCCTCCTGTATAGTGGATCAAATTTATGTAGTGTTTAACAAATGGCAGTACTCCCAAGAAAAGGGTCAAACTAAGCTCATTTTTTACAGTGATAATTTTATGCATAGCATATGTGAAAAACACTGAGCTAAGATTCATTTGTATGACATCGTTTATATATGGGATGATCATATTTACAATTCCTAAATACATTATCAGACATGTTTTAAACCATCTACAGTGAAAATATTCAGGGTACCTCAGTTAGGCTTTTTTTTTTTTTTTCTGTTTTCCATGTAGAGAAATGCACAAAGTTCACTCCTGAAGCCCAAAAGGTATGTGTTTATTTCTAGATTGCTATCTCCCATAAACTATATTGCAAATAACTTTGTTTTTTCTGTCTCTAGTAAAGAAATGCTACTATTGGGAAGTACATTTCTTTTCTCATCTGTTGTTGTGTTGGATCTCATGTGTTGGAAAAACAGCTCATTATAAATTTTGCTTTTATCCTTGTTAAAGAAAATTGGCAGCTAATTTTGTTAATGTGAGAAACAAGGAAGAGGACAAAAAAATGTCAGATTCAAATGAAAATTTGCCAGATGTGGACACACATACTGAAGAGGAGAATGGGAGTCCACACACTATCAATGAAACGTAAGAAGGATTTTTTTTTTAATATTTGTATTTATATTTATATTTTATAATATTCATAAGGCAATAAAAGTATGTATGGATCTAGATTTGTTTCTTTATTTATGGTAGAAGGAGGGAAAATACTGCTGTAAAAAGAACTTCCAAAGAAAATTGATAATAGATTTTTTTTCCCTGGCAATTTCAAATCTAGCATAGAAATTGGCAAGCAATGGTATTTAAAGATCACAACCAAAGGTCATTATGTCAAGATGTCAGTGTAATTACCTGACAGACCTGTAGATTTGTCAAATGATCCCTGTAGAATGATATTGCAGTAGATGTATTATATCTATCAAGATTATTTTTGTACCCTTAACTGAAAGTTCAGTATAATTAAATGCAGTTTTCCTTTTTTTTTTTTTTTTTTTTAAAGATTTCTTGAACTTTTTGAAAAAATAGAGCCTGTTGCTGATGGTGGTTTTGGGAATGTTTTCAAGGCAACATCGAAGTGTGATAAGACAACCTATGCAATTAAACGAGTTCGATTCACAGAGTATGTACTGTGTATTTACTTCTGCCTTTTAGGACAACCTTAATCAAGATTTTAATACTTTGTTTTCTCTCTTCAACAATACTAGGAGCATTTAGGTGATTTTTATTATTAATTGTTCATCCTTTCTAGTAAACTGTTTCTTTATTTCCAAGTGAAGCTGAAAGTGGTCCTGAACCTTTGTTAATTTTTGCATGTAATGGGTTAATTTCTGCTGGAGCTGTTAAGTTCTCTTTTCCCTGAACACAGTTGTGCTCTGGTTGCTATATTGGAAAATATCTTTGAATAAAACCCGATAATTATTAAAACATTGAAAGCAGTCCTGTTACTTTTGACAGGCTACATGGAAAATTTCCATATCAGTAATTCAAAATAACTAGAAATACAGAAAATGGAAAAAAATCCAAGTACTAAATTTTGTGATTTGTAATTGGAAAATGTTTTAAATGTGACCCATGTAGTCATTACTCTCATGTTGTGTTACTAGGCTTGTATAAATCTCAACACAGAATGATATTCTTAATTTTTTAAAAATAATTTTCTGTAACAGTTATCTAGTAGAGTATTTTAGCAGTTGAAAAAATTAATTTCTTTTAGGTTATCTATTGAAAATGTTTAAAATTGTTGGAGATACTTGTCCCTTAAATTGTATAATGTGTACATTTCCCTTTGGATTCTTGTGTTCTTTGCAAATACATGCTATTTTCATTGATATTCCTATCCTGAGAACTATACTGAAAAACCTTCTACTGAGTCTTCAAGTAATGACTGCTGCTCTGCTGGCAGGTTTGCAGCTATCTGCTTTTTCAGCTTTTTTTTTGAGTGGGGATTTAATTCCTAATGTGGTTAAAACACTTTTTGCACTTTGAATCACTGAGCAGATGAAAAAGAACCCACCAAATCCATAACTTCAGTTTTGAACTTTGAACTTATATGAAGGAGAATATTATGCTTTGTTTCTAAATTAATGTAAAACTATCTGTATCCTGCCACTTGATAGCATATTGTTTCTTTAACTTTGTATTACACTGTAATAGGTTCTGCAGTTAATTACCTATTACCTAATAAAAAATGCCTTTTTTTAAAATTCTTTGCCCCCTCCTGATAGAAAAGTAAAGCGTGAAGCAGAAGGACTTGCAAGACTTACCCATGAGAACATAGTGAGGTATCACTGCAGCTGGAAAGGGTATGACCATATGAAGTACCCAGACTCAAGGTAACTACCAAATGATAGCTTGCATTCATAAACTTTTTAGCCATAGTGAACTTTATGCTGTTCATAATTGATTATTAATTATTATAAAAATATAAATGCATGCTTGTGCAGTCATACTGCTAGGAGAAAAGGCACAGTACTTTCCAGCAGCAGGTTTTTATGTCATTAAGTATATCTTCTTTTCCTTGATTAATAAGATATATTATATAATTTTATATTTCTCTCCTCTCTCAATATATGAAACTTAATGAATTTATAGAGGAGAGTAAGACTGAAGAACTCAGAATTTGGGGCAAGAATTAGCAACAGAAACTAAAAAATTGTTTGACAGTTGTATACCAAATTCCTGATCAGAAGCATTCTTTTTATAATAAGTACTGGTCAGCCAGTAGCTATCATAGATTTAATTATTTCCCTAAGTCAGTATTTTAACCATGCCTGAAACCATTTTGATTGTTTAGGAAAGTAGTATAAAATGAAATGCTCTTTAATTTAGAGGTATCCTTTTGACACTGAGACTTCTGGTAAAACAGTGGTGAGAGTTTTACTCATAAGTTAGACTACTAACTTCTCCAAGCTTCTGTGGTAAGCTTTTTTCACTAGCTGTGAATTCATATTCTTCAGATAGGCTGCCATACATACTTAGAATCATAAAATATTAATTCATTCAAAATTGTGGCTGGCATGATACCTCTCCATAACTATGCTCATCATTAAATGAGGAGTAAAATGGGGGGGGGGGGGGGAAAGTCTGTCAAAACTGAACCATTAATATGTTGGAGCCTCAATATTATGTATGTATTTTACATTAAATAATTATTGGGTAGAAGACAGAAAAGAAAGTCCTCAAAGCTGAGGTCCCAGACTGGAATTTGTGCCCTGACCTAAAGGCCACAGAGAGTCCTGAGCCATCCAGTGCTTGTTCTTTCAGTGCCTCGAGCAGCTTTATTCAAGGGCACTCATCACACAGTGTATATAGGAAAAAACAGGACATGCTTCTCTTTGTATTCTCCTTCTCCTCACCATCTCCAGCCTCAGCCTATCCTATGGGCTTCTCTGGAATGTGTCATGCTGCCAGATGGGTGAATATATTTCATCCAGATTTCCAGCTCTCAGAAGGGTTTCTGTGACTAGCAGACCGATGTCAAAAATGGTCACTGCATTCCCTTCTTGACAGGACAGAGCTGGAAAGAACATGACCATTCTGGGCAGGAGGAAGGCTGATGCTGTGTCTCTTGAGCAGAATAGAGAACAAGTGTCAGGGACTTGCAGCAGATCCTAAAGGCCAGATGGGAGTCAAGGACAGTGGTATTTCTTCTTGGATAGGACATGCCTCTAGGTATGAGGGAAATGCAAGCAAAACTTCAGAAATTTTCTGGGAGTATGTAGCAACTGAGCAGGGGTTCTTTGGGTTGCAGTTATATTTATTTAATACAAATTGCTCTAGGATCTTCCTTAAAATTAAGGGAAAAAATTAAAATTCCTTAAAATTAATGGATTTGCAGACTTTGTTTCGGGTAACTTCAAAAATAATTATTAGCAAAAAGAACTTTTGAAGATGACTTGGGAGGAATTGTATCTCACCAATTTTAACATTGTATGTAATTTTCTTTTGAAGCTATAATTCAGACAAAAAAATTCTCTGTTTTTTCATCCAAATGGAATTCTGTGAACAAGGGACATTGGAAAAGTGGATTGCAGAAAATAGAAAAGACCAAAAGTATCATGCAATGGCACAAAACAAATTTTTACAAATCGTGAAAGGAGTGGAATATATTCATTCTGAAGAGTTAATTCATCGAGACCTCAAGGTATGTAAGATAGGTAAATAAAGAAAAAAAAACACAAAAGAAAAAGTTAAAGATAGTATACTTACTGGAATTTCAGAGAATGTTAAATTATTATAGTCTTTGTTTACTCTGTTAATGTACCCTAGCAGGGTGCTTTGGATATTGCTAGTGATTGATTTTCTTTCAGCAGTTGGCTGAACCTCATCCTAAAATCAGAAGGTAATCTTGGACAATCTCAGAATGCAATAGTTCAAAGAATCAGTAGTCATCAGCTACCAGGCATTTTCAGCGTGTTACTGGGTCACAAGACTGCCAATTGAAAAAAGAAAAGTTGAGTCTAGAGAGTTTGCTCTTGCCATATTGTAAAGGGTTAATTTATCTATCCTAATACATGCTGTGTTTTATAACAACATGCTCTAGTTACTTTTGTCTTGTGTATGCATACAAATGTTGGAATGCTACAGTTTTGGATAGAATTTCTGTCTCTAAATGTGCACAGTCATAAGATTTTATTTCAATATAAAAATTATAAGGGAGAAAGCCTTCATGGCATCAGGATGGAAGCTGTAATGCTGCTTACAGAGTTTTAAGTCACTCTGTGAAAAAAATCATTAATGTGGTGGCATTCCTAGGGTTAAGCTAACTTCCCTTTTAGTTCAGGAGCCAGTCTGCCAGTCAAATTCTACCCCCAGAGACCTTGGCAGCTGGGACTGAAGTCCAGTGAACCCACCAGACCCTCACTTGACCCCCTACACGGCCTTGTGTTTCTTCTTGGTTTGGTTCTTTTAATCATGTTATTATCATTATTTACCATCACTATTAAATTTTACTTTTGTTTCAATTAGTAAACTTTTTAACACAGCTTACAAGTTTGCTTTTGATTTTTCCTTCCCATTCCACTGTGTGGTACTTAGTTGCCAACTGGCCTTAAGCCATGACAGTCAAATTTAAAAAGGGAAAGTTTAATGGAAATGTAAAAGCAATTCTCTGAAACACCTGCAGTAAGCATTAACTCTTCATTGGTTTAGTACACATGATCCTTCTGTGCCTGGGAGAAACTCTGACTTCAGTGGAATTCCACATGAGACTAAATGCTTTGTCCAAGCATAGCAAGTCCTGGCTAGGATCGAAGAGTGAAATGCACTTTGGGATATACGATGTTATACACAATGTATTTGAAGAGTAATTAAAGCACGATTCAGTTATGATTGAGCTAGTGGAAGAATGGTGCAGTTACTGCAGAATGTACTACTTGAAATTTAGTTTGTATTTTTAAAAATTGGTTTAACTTATTTCTCTTTCCACACCATCAGTTTCTTAATGCTACTTTCTGAACAATTATCAGATTTTATGGGGAACACTTCTGTGGCTGATTATGCTTGATGATAAACCTTTGTCATTTGGTGATTTTTTTTCCTTCTTTTTATTTATATATATGAAAATAGCCTCAGAATATATTCATATCACATAATGATAAAATAAAAATAGGTGACTTCGGTCTTGTGACTTCTGTGGCATTTGAGACTCTGACTGAGGACAGAGGAACAAAATCCTATATGGCACCAGAACAGGTAATGACCTTGCTGTATTAGTGTCTCTGTAATTAGATGTGCACTATAAACTCAGCATTGGATCCTAATCTCAGTATTAAAGCAAGTTGCCTAGAGTTCCATGGTATGTCTGTATGAGGATAACTGTATTGTGGAGAAAGCTTTACCACAAGTGGTAATCTTTGCTCTGTGTGAACAGTCTGACACTGTACGCTGTAAGGAATGCTCTTGCAGAACCAGACATCTATTTAAATTTGAATTTATGGTCCCTGTTAATTGTGTAATTTGAGTTTGTCTGTTCGCTTCATTATTTCTCACATGGCAATATTGGCATGCTTTATCTGTAGAGGTCTGTAGAAGTCTTAATTTCAGGGTGTTCAGTATGACATAATAGTCACTGTTTAACAGGTCTGAGGCAGAAAGGGTTAACAACTAAGAAGGACATTAAGTAGGGCCAGTCCTGTAGCCTTGGGATGGAAATTTCTGCTGACTTCAAATTTTGCTTTAAGAAGTGCTGTTCTCCAGTTGGATTTGATGGCTGTGTTCTGTTCTAATCTTTCTAGTTTGGGGCCCAATATGGAAAGGAAGTAGATATTTATGCACTGGGATTAATTTGGTTTGAAATTCTTTCGGCGTTCACTAATCATGAAAAAGCTGAGGTATGTCATCTTTAAATTTAAAAATTCCCAGTTGCTGTTTTGCCTTGCTGTTGCTATCACATATTGATAGCATTCTAGAAGGAATCTCTTTACCTAGAGTACTATCTCTATTCACATTTTTTTCCTTAATTAATTTCCATAAAGTCTGTAAGTCCTCACACCTCAGTTGAAATGTCCTAGGATGGCCTTCAGCTGCTCCATTAGATTAGAAAGAATTCCACTGAATGGAATATGAGAAACTGTGCTGGCAAGCCCTGCTGTAAGAACATCATGTAAAAGCAGAGTTGATTATTCTGTGCTGAGTAACTGGTTCAGTTGATGATCCCCAGCAGGTAGGGTCACAGGCCTAAAGCTCCTAAAGCTACTGCTAAAGAGTAGGGAAAAAACTTGAAGTTCATGGGAGCTGTTGTTTTACTGGCTAGTAGTTGTAAAGGGCTTGCTATGCCAGGCTTATAGGGATCCATAAGACTAGCTGATGATTGAGGAGACACAGCTAAGTCCAAGAACATGACTGTCATCTTCAGGCAGACATTACACTAGTTAACAGCAAATGAATTAAGCAGACTGCTCTGTTTACCCAGAAAGCCACGTGCAGAATCACAGAATGGGTGAAGTTGCAAGGGACCACACTGGAAGTCATCTAGTCCAACCTACCTGCTCGAGCAGGATTCCCTAGAGCACATTACTTGGGACTGTGTCCAAAGTATCTCCAGTCAGGGAGACTCCACAACCTTTCTGGGCAATCTGTTCCAGTGCTCACACACACACCACAGTAAAGATCTTCCTTCTGTTCAGGTGGAACTTCCTGCATCACTTTGTGCCATTGCCCCTGTCCTGTTGCTCGGCACACTGAGCACAGCCTGGCTCCAGCCCCTGGCACCTCCCTTCACATGCTCACAGACACTGAGGGGTCCCTCTCAGTGCCTCATTTTCCTAACTACTTCTGTAAACTATATGGGCCATAAGGTGGATATACAAAACATAACAAATGAAAGCATACCAACACTGTTCTCTTTTATTAATTTCAGGTATGGCCTTCTGTTAGAAAAGGTGAGATTTCAGAGTATTTCATCAACCAATTCCCAGCAGAGGTATGGGATTTTAATATATTTTTTATTTACTGTATTAACTAAAAAACAAACAAACAAAACCCCCACAAAAAAACACCCATGAAGAAACCCAAACTATTGACATTTAATTTTTTTTGCAGGCATCCATAATCAAAAAGATGCTTTCAAGAGACCCTTCGGGAAGAATCACTATATCTCATTTACTTGACCTTGTTAGGTCTGTTGATGGAAAGAAGGCACTTAAAAATTATTCTTATTAAATGTCCTTTCACACTGCGTTTAAATCCACATTTTGATGCATTTATTACAACTGATGAAATGACAACAGATGTCAGAAGCAACAGCAAGACTTGGGGTGTGTCTTTGCCTTGGCCACATCACCATTCATTGTCTGCCAGCAGCAACCAGGACAGCACACTTCTGCAAGAAATCGTGCAATTTTTACCTGGAAACATAGGTTGTGGATGAGCTGGACTGTTTTGTACAATAAGTAATAGAACCTAGTCCTTTTTGTCTTGAAGATTATGTTGATGTGCTAAGTGCTAACTGGGTTGGGGCAAATCCCTGTACATGCTGCATCCATTATCCCTTACGGTTATCTATTGCTTTCCATGGAAGTGCTGTCTGGTGGTATGTGACTCAAACCTTTCTGATTTGTTCAGGGATATTGTTAATAATTCCTGGAATGCTCCCATTGATATGAAGACTAGTTTTGGCAGAAAAGATACTAGGAATAGCTGCACATTATTCTTCACTGATTTTCAGTACTTTAAAGGTGACTTTTCTTATCTCTTCGCAGCTGCTGCTGACCTAGCACCTTCCGTGCTCTAGAATTTAAACTTGTAAAATGAGGATTTCTTAAGAATTTAGGTGTTAAACACTCAGCTTCTAGGAAATCTAATTTAGAACAAATCTCAATTTTGGACAACTTTAGGTTTTGATGGTTGTCTTTTTTTCGAGGTGCTATTAATAAAGGAAAATTCTCCAATTGCCTCAGTAGTAACCATTTGAAATCCTAGGCTGAGAGAGCATTTTAAACATTTCCATGCTCCTAGGTTTTAGTCCCTTATTGTAATACTGAGGCATGCCTAACTCTTAATAACTGTACTGGTGTGCTCACTGCCAGCCCCTCAAAAGTAGCAGGTTCTCTGCTACTCTTCACTTACATCCTTCAGAGTTCAGCCCTGCCTGAGCTCAAAGTACTGTGTGTGGAGTGGAGAGCAGGGTGAAAAGACAGGCACATTGGAGAGTCAGAATCTCTGAGCTCTATCTTGTCAAATTGAACCAACTTAACTCCATAAGGGCAAATGAGCAGAGATTTCTGAGCAAAAAGTAGGTAATATGTGAAGTACGGTATGCTTTTTCTGAAATGTTAAATGGGTTAAAAGTGGGTGACTACTCTAAAAGAAACAATACAAACGGAGGTATTTATATTCTTAGGGAAATTACTGATACTCTGGTGCAAGTATTTGTTACTAAATAAGAATGTAATTGCAGATACTTTTGTAATGCCTTACACTGCTTTCTTTTTTTTCTCTTTATCATGAATCACATATGTAGAATCATGGAATGGTTTGGGTTGGAAGGGACCTTAAAGATCATCCAGTTTCAACCCTCCTGTTCTGGGCAGGGACACTTTCCAGTAGATGACATTACTCAAGGCCATTTTCAACCTGGCTTTGAACACTGCCTGTGATGGGGTATCCACAGCTTCTCTGGGAAACCTGTTCTAGTGCTCCTTCACAGTAAAGAATTTCTTCCTAATATCTAATCTCAACCTTTCACTTCAAAGTCATTCCCCCTTGCCCTGAAACAAGTGCCCTTCCAGCTCTCTTGGCAGCCCCCTTTCTGTGCTGAAAGGCTGCTCCAAGGTCACCCCAACCCTTCTCCAGGCTGAACAGCTCCAACTCAAGCCCCTTCATTTGCCAGTTCCCTCAGGGCCGGTGGATGCATGTCAGCAGGTGCCATGGACTTGTGCACCTCTAGGTTCTTTACATTTTCTTGAATCTGATCTTCCCCTTGACATCCCTGGCCAGACTGAATTCCATCAGGGCTTTATGCTTTCCTATCCTTATCCTTGACTGGAATTCATGGAGTACTGCACTACTCTAGACTAATTAGTATTTCTTTGTAGTGGTCAAGATCTGTGAGAAATTATATATCCTTACAAAATACTTCTATTTCTGCTTTCTCTTTAATCTATTGGGATAAAATTAGCATATAGTTGGACTTAATGATCTTAAAGGTCTGTTCCAACCTAAACAATACTATGAAACTATTCATACAATGAAAAATGATATGTGACAATCTCTTGGCTCCACTTCCTTTACAGTTTTTGGACAGAGCAAAGTACTATCATTATCTTCTTGCTGTTAAGTAATACTGAGTTTGTCTGAGTAGTTTTTGATATATTTTCCCTACAGAATATTTGTATACTTCAGCATTAACTTTTTATAAATAGCTAGTTCTAGTAGCAACTGCTGATCCCTAAAAATAAGAGGTCAATGAAAACATATTTTTATGTAAAAAAAATGAAAGCCCGCCATCACAATCTAATTCTATTTAATCATGGAAAAGATGCACCTTTATATACAACAGAATATTGGTTCAAGTAATGTCACTGTCATGTTTGTAGCTTTTTTCCCCCCCAAGTTTAAGACAGTAAGCAAAATCAGTCTGGTATTTAGGCATCTCATCATCATTAAAGATGATGTAAAAAACCCTGTAAACACATAATGCAATAAAGTGATTAGCCAATATTTACTCATACTTGAATTTTATTATCAGTTGGGCAGTGCATAAACAAAGATGTGAAAGACTCAACCTACCTATCAATTATGTTAGTTGAATTACAAGTTTTAATTCCTATTAAATTGTGCATCAAACAGAAAATATTAATTTAACTTTCAACTTTAACTCTTCTTCTGCATACTTTGATATGAAGAAGGTATGAATGCTTGAGTATGGCACAGCTCTGAGCCTTTTAAAAGACACTATGAATTGTACATACTTATCTAGGGCTCCTTCCTTTAGAGTGGCTTTAGTCATGATCTGCAGCACTGTCTCCAGGACAGTTTGAAGATAAATCTTCAGAGTCTACAGGATAAGCAGAAAACAAGTGAGTAATTGCAGCTCAGGGAAGAAAAAAATGGTTGCTAGAAATATTTCTAGAACCCATGTAGAACAGATTAAATAGAACTCAAGGTTTACAAGTTAGTAACTCTCAAATTTGTTTTAAAACAGCAAATAAAAATTGGTGCTGTGAAACTGGATGGTGTTCTCATTGTTTCAGAAACACCTGCCAGCTTTTTCAGCTTTTTATGGTATTGCTTTTAATATAGGAATTATGTTTTCCCAAAATGAATTAAATTATAATATAAATTCAAATAAACGTCAGTATGGTTGGCTGTGTTTCATGTGTGTGTGGGTTTTTTTGGTTGGTTGGTTTTGGTTTTTCTGCATATGAACCTAAAAGTTGGCAAACAATCACAACAACAGTATGTACAAAGCTTTGTGCAAAACCCAGCAGCTTGTTCACTCTCACCTTCATAGGTTGTTCCACACCAAATGCAGTAGAAGTGCTCCTTTCTCAGATAGGCTGTCAGGATGTGTAGCTTTTCTGATACCTGGGGGTATGTACAGGGCTGTGATGACCTGGAGCTCCCATGACATAAACCACTTCGAGCTACTCATTTGCTAAAATAAATTGTTTAACCTAATGCTATGGAAAAGCTACACAATCCTGCAGCTCAGTAAGACATGAAGTGTCCCACATTTGTAGAACAGTGCACAAGGATTTATGATCTCTGGAAAGTTAATGGCTGTTGTTTGCTTATCCTTCTTTCCAGCTAAGCAACCTGCACTGAAGAGAGAGAGCTAAAAATATTATTGAGCTACCTGATTTCATGTATATGGTATCTTTTGTAGATTTTTTCACACCTAATCTCTGTCAATCAAACACATAAGGCTAACAACACCAACTGTGTAATCTAGTTCTTAAAAATATGTATTTTCACATCCATCTTGAGATAATCTGTAAAGCATTTTCAGAAATTAGTGACTCTAAACTTCAACCTCAGACATGAGATGAGGCACCCAAAATTAAAACTTAGAAGTAAATAACTGTGATCCTGTGTATCTTGGCTAAGGCACAAAAATGTTTAGAATTTAATTTCTAGACTACCTTTTTCAAAGATCAGCCTCAAAACAGATGAGCAATAAATCAGTGGTTTAATGTTTTATATTGTATCATGTAATTTCTATAAAAGTCACTGCTCTGGATTGCAAAGAGGCCCTTTACTACAGTGTGGGAAACATATATACATATATCCTTTATACATGTACGTATACACACATATTGTTTCAAGGAATATTAAATTTAATTCTGAATTGAGCTATTAATTCAGTTGAAGAGCTTAGACTTACACTTAAATCTGAGCTTATGCACTCATCTTCTTTCTCTTCCTCATCCTTTTTGTCTTCCTCTTCAGGTTCTATCCAAAACCAAGTCTCCTTGGGAACACTGATATCCTTAAATAACAAGGGATTTAAATGGAAGTTATCTGTCTTTGTAAGTTTTCTTTTAAGATGCCAGCTAAAACTAGTTTCTAGGAAGTGAGCTTAGCCTTTAAAACTGGCATGTATAGTATAACCAAGAATTACTGAAGCTGTAGGTAAGTACAGCAGTCCACAAGAATTATTCCCTTTTTTTTTTTTAAACAGTGAATGCATGCCAATGCTGACACCTATTTCATCTATTGTTTGGAAGATGCAAGGCTGCACAGCAAGATAATCTCACACCAAGCCTGTGAGCAGGTACCCTTTCTAGCAGTTGAAGACTAATAATGCTGCCCCAAGTTACTTTATCAAGAGATAACACTGTACTTCTTAATTCACAGGTAAAGTTAAAGGAAGAAAAGTAAACAAAGATGATCTAAGCTTAATTTAGCTGACTTCATTTGAAACAAACTCTAAGTAGTATTGAACAATCTCAGTAGAATTTGTGAGGAGGTATTAACCTCTACCTCATTAATAGAGGAAAAAAAAACCCTCAAAGTTTTGCAGTGGCAAAAATTCATAGTTCACTGCTATTACCCATGTTATTCCTTGCAAGTGGAAGGTACTTAGTTTTGTGGGTTTTTTTGGTTTGTTTTTTTAACACTACTTTGGTGAATCTGCTGATTCCCTCAATGATGATCCCCATTCTAGGAGATACTAAAGATCTGCCTGGTCCCAGACAACCTCCTTTATGTGACTCTGCTTGAGGAGGAAGGCTGAACTTCCAGAGTCCATCTCCCATGTCTGTCACTGTGTGATGTTGCTCTCTCACTTGAAGCAAACAGCACCATTTAGGATGGCCTGATATGGTGTCTGGAAAATGTGAAAACAGCTCAGAAGTAACCACAAAGAACAGAGAAGCAAAAACCCAGGTCCTGTTCCCACGAGGTGGGTGTGCACCTTCAGCTATCTTAGTGGTACAAACATAGACTTTGAAATATTTTAAGAGGACTGAAGTGTTTACAAACATCAAGACTTAAGCTAGTTACTCCACAGTTTTAGAGAGCTCCCAAGAACTGAAGCACTGCATTGCAGCCTGTATCTCTAACCTCTAAGTCTTCCTTCCAACCCCTCAGAAAACCCACAGGTCTCACTTTTTGCATATCTAATTGCTGGCAGGCCCTCTGGCTTTTTCGCAGGTCCCCTTCTGTCTTACGTTCTTCTTGTTTGGTTTTGAACCTTATTCTGTTCAGAACAAGCAGAGGTAAATAAGCAGGCAGACACACAGACACAAATGCATTTTACAGTCCACAGCTTTACAAAACATAGAAGTTTTTCTATTCTACTCCTACTAATTTTCTCAGACTTGAACAACATTGAAGAAGTCATTCTGACATTGTTTCTCTGGGAGCACACTTGTATTTCTTGGGAATTATACCTTCAAGATACCTTTTTTGAGCACACTACACTGTTTCTTCATCAGGTTTTCCTAAGACATAAAAAAGTGGTTCACTAAATATCTGCACAAGATACAGCCTTTCTTAAGCTTCTCTTCATATATTATAAGCAAATCAGGAGAGAACCAAACCAAACCAATCTTAAAAAAATGTACCCTGATTTTAAAACCACTGTACCAACGTTGCTCTGGAATATCTGTGGATTTTATATTTCAAAATATATGTCTCCAATTTAAAAATCTGCATATGACTTGTGAAAAGTTAGTATGTATATTGTTTGCATTATTAACAATTGCAAAACTAAATGGTGCAGCACATCCTTTTAGCATTACAGTGTTCATCTACTTTTGCTTTAGATCTGAGAAACAACTACTCTCACCTTTCATTAAAAACACTCAAAAATAGTTCTAATAGCACATTGAAAGAATAACCAAACTTCAAGCATAAAAAGAATTGCTATTTAGACATTGCTTGGAATATCAGTTGTATGACTTTACCTGAACTGATCTGCAGCTTGTTCATTTGCTTGTTTTTTCATATGGAGTTTTTGTCTGTAGTTTTCCAGTTTTTCTTCAGCTTTTCGCTTTTTTAATTCCTCATGACCAAGCCCACTTCTACCTATGTAAGTTCAAAAGGTGAACCATAAGCAGTCGAGCAGCTCTGATACCCAAATAAAAATAAATAAATAAAACAGAAAGTGCCACAAACCTGTTTTTATGTTCAGAGGAATAGGTTCAACAATGCCTTCTCCTGTGAGAGAAAAAATAAGGCAATTTAAAAACCCAGGTTTTTCTCAAACAATGATTTGTGCAGTATATTCAAGCAGGCAAGTTGCTTTTGCCATTATTGTGATTTTTTTTGCTTGGAAGTTGAAAACTGCCCAATCAATACACATTTAGTGCACTACAAGTGACACAGCTGTACTGGAAACTCCCTCTCTTTTTTGGCTTGTCTGCTGGAATCCTATGTACTTTTTCATGACAGGACCAAACTGAAAGGTTTTGATGTGACAGGTGTAACATACCTATGATGAAGACTGCTCTCTTACTGCCTTCTGGAGCATTTTCATTCTGCAATCTCACAACAATGATGAAGATAAAAAGAATCTGTTTGGGCCAGTTCATTGTGACTGTCTGCTAGAGATGCTGAACTGGCAGAGCAGTTATTGATTCCTTGTTTTACTGATTTTACTTCATCTATTAAGGCTTTATAAGGCTAGGCCAGTGTGAGATGTTTCTTTTTCAAAATCCAACTATAATTTCAAGAGTGTCTGACATTTTCTGAACACTATTAGCTTTGCAAAACCATCAAAACATCCTTAATGCAATTCTTGTAGGTATGCATGTGTACAAGTGCATTTATTGAGCTGCAAGTGTTGCTCTTCCCTTGCATCCCTCAAAAGTCTATACTATTTTTACTTCAGTTTTAGGGATTTGCTCTCATATTTTGTTCTGTCACAGCACCTTCACAATTCTGTAATGCTATGGCTCTCCAAGAGGCATTTACTGACCTGTCAACAATTGAAGTCACAGCTGCAGTCTGTAAAATATTAAGTTATAGCTGAATACAGACACACACTTCCAGAGAGTCACACACTTACCACTTTTGCCAAGGGCCTGGCCGCTCTTGTAGCCCATCTTCTGGAGTAAAGCAAAACCTTTGTTCTCGTTGCCCAACGCACTTTTCAGTACCAAGTCACGTCTCTCTTTTTCTTCTTCTTTTATGCTTTTTTGTCTGTTCTTCTCATTGGCTTCTTTTTGCTTTTCTTCTTTCTGAATAGCTTCCTTCACCCGTCTCACCATGGGCAAGCCTGGCCTGACATCCTGTCTGCGAGTTAGTAATTCCAGCAAACATTTTTAGCGTTTTTTAAAACAGGTCTACAATTACTTAAGAGGGGCGAAAAAAACCCCAACTACCTACTTACTTAATAAATAAATCAGACATATAGTCTTCCTCTTCATCCTCCATTTCCCTAGCCACGCCTGCCTACGGACACGCTGCGGCTACGACATCCGCCGCAGGCGGCGCCGAGCACGCACGCGCTCGCGCGCTGCCGGCCAGCGGCGCCGACGCAGCGAGCCCGCCGGCGCGCGGCGCAGCGAGCCCGCGGGCCGGACGCAGCGAGCCCGCGGCCGGACCAGCGAGCCCGCGGCCGACGCAGCGAGCCGCGGGCCGGGCTGGCACCGGCACCCGCGCCCGCCTCCAAGCGCACAGCGCGGCTTCCCGGGCTCCGCTACCGCTCACCACCGGCGGCCGCTCCAGGGCCGGGATCCCCGCCGAGCTGCAGGAGCGGGTGAGGCGCCAGGAGCAGGGACAGGAGCGGGCCCGAATCCGCGGGAGCAGCCCGGGATCCGCGCACCCACCGGGCCCGGCCGCACCCGGCGCTTGCGCGGGGCCGCCCCCGCCCGCTGGCGCCTGCGCCTCTCCCGCTTCCTGCTGCTGCCGGGCTGCGTCGGGGCCGGGCTGAGGGCAACGCCGCTCGTGTGCCCCCTCATCGCCCCTCCGCACCTGGGCACGGCGGGGGCTGAAGCGGCCGAGCCCGCCGGTGATGGTGCCGCGGCCGGGGGCGAGCGCGGCGCAGCGCGCCCACGCCTGTCCGTGACCGCGACCGGCCCCCGGGGCCGCGGTGTCCGCCTGGTGCCGCCCGGGGGTGGCGGGACGCGGCCACCGCACGGGAGGAACGTAAGTGACCGTGACCGGAGCGGGGCAGGGTCTGCGCTGCCCCGCGGCGGTGGCGGCGTCTGCGTGCGGGGCCGGTGTGCGGGGCCGGGCTGCGGGGCCGGTGTGCGGGGCCGGTGTGCGGGGCCGGGCGGGTCGTGTGCGGGGCCCGGGTGCGGGTCGGTGTGCGGGGCCCGGGTGCGGGCGGTGTGCGGGGCCGGGTGCGGGGCCGGTGTGCGGGGCCGGTGTGCGGGGCCGGGTGTGCTGTGCGGGGCCGGGTGCGGTCGGTGTGCGGGGCCGGTGTGCGGGGCCGGTGCGGGGCCGGGCTGCGGGGCCCGGGTGCGGGCCGGTGTGCGGGGCCGGGTGCGGGGCCCGGGTGCGGGGCCGGTGCGGCGGGGCGGCCGGGTGCGGGGCCGGGTGCGGGGCCGGGTGCGGGGCCCGGGTGCGGGGCCGGGTGCGGGGCCCGGGTGCGGGGCCGGGCTGCGGGGCCGGGTGCGGGGCCGGGTGCGGGGCCCGGGTGCGGGCCGGTGTGCGGGGCCGGGCTGCGGGGCCGGGTGCGGGGCCGGTGTGCGGGGCCGGGTGCGGGGCCGGTGTGCGGGCCGGGTGCGGGGCCGGTGTGCGGGGCCGGGTGCGGGGCCGGGC
Organism: Sitta carolinensis; assembly: GCA_032173965.1. NCBI lineage: Eukaryota > Metazoa > Chordata > Aves > Passeriformes > Sittidae > Sitta > Sitta carolinensis. The sequence goes on along the minus strand of JAVUNC010000025.1, from coordinate 11,842,910 downwards.
TGCGGGGCCCGGGTGCGGGGCCGGGTGCGGGGCCGGGTGCGGGGCCGGTGTGCGGGCCGGTGTGCGGGGCCGGGTGCGGGGCCCGGGTGCGGGGCCGCGGGCCGGTGCGGGCGCGCGCTCCGAGCGCGCTCTCCCTCAGTCCCTCCGGCGCTGCTCCCTCGCACCCGCTCCTCGGCGGTGCCTGAGCATCGTTCCCTGCGGCCTGAGGGGTTCTCAGAACCGGGCGTGTTGCCCTGGGAGCTGCTACAGCTTGTTAAAGTAGCCGGTGCGGGTAGGGAACCCAGGGGCAGAAACCTTTTCACTGATGGAGCCCTTCAGGAGTGTGTGACTTCGCTTAAACTTGCCTGTTTCTCGGCTTTCTCACTCCACTGAGTGCACGCGTGATGAAGATACAAGTAGTTGATTGAGGCATAGGAAAACAGCTAGGGAATAGAAAGGAATTTTAGTACATCTGAACGTTTTCCTATCTCTGTAATGCTCCCGCATACCTCACTGCTGCTGGTTGGCTTTGATCGGCTTCGGCTCTGCATGCAGCGGGAGGTCACAGTGAATTTTTCTTGTAACATTCACAGCAAGATCCTTACCAGGATCGGTGGGACTCAGTAGGCTTTTCACTGCTTTTTGGAACAAACCTTTGGCCAGTGTCAGTGAGCTTTGGATTTTCTACGTAAGGAGCTGTGTTAGACTGACTCTTCAGTTAACTGAATATTTGTGTAATTGCTCTTGTGTCTGATGCCTTGTGCTTCAGCAGCACAGCTGAACATACATGCAGGTTTTGTTGCTTGGAGCCTGTGTTTCCTGCATTTTAGATGAAGAAGGTATGGGAGTGTGGGGAAGGTGCAGAGTGTGTCCACGGCTCTTATGGCCAGGAGGGAAATGAAGCCTTTTGTGTGGGGAGGAAAAGGAATAATGAGCTGTGCTGTCCAACAGTGCTGATGGTACTTATGTGCTGTGTGGGTGTGACAAGCAGTGCAGATCTCTGGGATGATGCCCAAAGAGTCACAGTGCCATCATTCATTGCGTCTCTCTCTGCTCTCACTAAAGGTGTTTTGAGGTGACTGGTCTGAGTTATTGCCAGGCAATGCCTTCTCAGTTCTTTATAAATGTAAAGAAAAAACGAACAAAAAAATTCCCGACAGAAAATGTCTTTGGAGGAGTTAGGGAGGGCTCTGTGTGCTCCATATATGGCTCTTCTGCCTTTGCTGGAACTGTATACAGTGAAAAATAAGCAAAGTGCTGAAATGCAGGGAACAGCCTTAACATTAAAGACATTGTGATGCTTAAGTTTCATCAGGACCAAATCATTAAGGTGGATTGAGAACTGCAATACAGTATTAATATGTCAGCTTACTAATGTCTCATTTGGGGACTGTTATAAAAAAAAAAATCAATTTAAGTCAATTCATTTGACTTTAAGAATTTGTTGAGTTTGACCATGGAGGAGGAAGCAGCTGTGAGCTCTTGAGAGCACAAGTGGAGAAGTGCAGCTGTCAAAGGATGATATCTGTTGAAAGCTGATGTCTTGCATAATAGTCTGTAGTTGTGTTGCTTTCTCAGTTTTGCCTGACATCCTAGTTTCAGCATCGCTGTGTTCAGGTTTTGGGGTCGGGTTGCTTTTTTGCTTTTTGTGTTTCTTTTTGCTGAAGGTGGTTGATTTAATGTTGTGAATTTAGGTAAATTTCGTGGGGTTTTTTTCTTCTGTCAGCTCTGCATTGAAGAGCTACACTTTCTTTCAGATGGTTTGCTAGGATGAAGTTGGCAGAGTGTTCCCTTACACTGATAGTGTGCTTTTGGTAGTGCTTTGATGCCAGCCCCCATTGATTGAGCAGGATCACCAGTGTTCCATCGGCAGGATTTTGCCTTCTGGGGAGAACTGCAGTAGTTTGGCTACTGTGTGTGTGTGTTCTAGGCTGTCACCCCTAAGCTTGCTGGATTTCAGGCAGCTTACTTGTCCAGCACTTAAAGCAAGACTAGTAGGATCAGGGAAATCTTCGGTCAGTGATGCCAAATCCTATCACTGTTCCTGCTTCTCCCAAACTTGAGTTGGCTGGAATTCCTCCTTGTGGTAGGCTCATCTTCTCAGCTTGTCTGTTGAAGGATGTTGAGAAGGGCACTAGGTTCATGCCCCGGCTCTGGGAGTGTGCTCAAGGGTCTTGACTTGTGACAATCCTTTTTCTTTCTGTTTCATGCAAGTGGAGACAGTGAGATGATTCCTTTACCTTCTTTAAACAGGGACTTTGGTATATTTTTCTTAGTTGAGAGTTTGTACCCTGAAATTGCCTGTAGGTGCTGTTTTTACAATTAACAGCTTCATCCCCTGAATACTAATGAATGGACTGAGTTTGTAAATATGTGAGTAGCTTTTATGTGAGACTATTTAGCTAAGACAAGTCTATAAACAAGCTGAATATTTTCATATGATTTTCAAAGCTTTGTACTGATGTACTGTACTTTATACTAATATGTACATATTTATTTTAGAGTTTCTACACAAATTTGCAATAAAATTGGAATTTAACCCATTATGGAGCTGGCGCATAGTTTGTTACTGAACGAGGAAGCATTAGCTCAAATCACAGAAGCAAAGAGACCCGTTTTTATCTTTGAATGGCTGAGATTTTTGGATAAAGTGCTGGTAGCTGCCAACAAGGTAATTTAATGGGGTATTTCCCCCCTTTCTTTCTAAAGAAACTTTCTTTTAAAGAGCATTTGTATTAATTTCATGCCAGAGGAAGTTGACAGGTAATGGCCAGATGGTACCTGTGTGGTTTCAGATTCAGCCTGAGGAGTCTCTGTGCTAATTTGTCGATTTTAAATGTTTAAATTGTAGGCAGTCAGTAGGCAGCTGGTAAGTATTTTTTTTAAACTAAAAATTAAATAGGACAGCAGCCGCTAATTCTGAGCATTTAGCATCTGTCTCTGCTGTTGTTGAATGTCTCATATCTCTCTGAGACAAGCAGTTTGCTGAGTTACATACAGTTGGGAGTGGTATAAGGTTTGCTTCCATTTCTTGTAGATTTTCTGTGTGTTAGAAGCAACACAGAGGATTAAACTACTTTTCTTATTTATTTTTGATCTGTTAACAGACAGATGTCAAGGAAAAACAGAAGAAACTTGTAGAACAGCTAACAGGACTCATCAGCAGTTCCCCTGGGCCTCCCACACGGAAGCTGCTTGCAAAAAATCTTGCTGCTCTCTACAGCATTGGAGACACATTTACTGTTTTTCAGACACTTGACAAGTGTAACGACATCATCAAGAGCAAAGATGATACTGCAGCCTACCTGCCCACAAAACTGTATGCTTTGGGGAAAGGGAAATGATTTTTAAGCCAAGTGGTCCTGGATATTACAGAATAATCTGCCTATATATGTGCATGCTATGTTTCCTTATATTTTTTGTGCTTGTTTGGAGTTACATGTGCTTGATATAAATAGCAGAGAAAAACACTGGATTGAGATTGTGCAGGGCAGGACTCGAAGGTGGCACATACATGCCTGTGTAAAAAAGTGAAATGATTCTCTCTAGGCAAGGTACTCTTCACCTGCTAATGGCATGGAGAGGATAACAGTTAATGAAGGCATTCTACCAGTGGAATTACTGCTGATTGTACCCCAGTACCCATTAAAGGTGGAGCCTGCAGATTGTCAAACCAGAGTGTTATCTCTGCCTAGAGAATTGCAACCAAATATTCAAGATTTTTCCCCCATCAAACATTGCCTTTTCTATTCCCCTACCATGCTAAGCTGCACAGGTCTCTCAGGCAGAGTCTCTCCATGTGGATATGTGTGTGCATGGATGTGTGATCCAGTTTGCCTTTAGTCATAGGAGCAGTCCCATTGGCAGGAATTTGGTTAATGCCACAAACAATTTCCACTGAAACTGTTGTTGGTACTTTCCCATGTACTGCTTTGTAGGTTCACGGTGTCTGGTGAACCCAGATTTGGTCTTGTGCTCAGACATTATGACGACAATAGGATTTGACAGTAAAATCTGAAATAGCCACTGTTTGGGCAGATACTGTCCTCTTATTTATAGCTCTTGCAGCTGTGTGAGGAACTTGTATAAATGGGGAGTGTTTTGTACTATTAATATATTCTGAAATTTATGGTACCATAGTCCAGAAGGTTTTTTAATGGACACATGCCCATTAAGGGAGAGGCTGTAATGAGTTTGTGACATAACTTCACTAAAAAACTGTTTAGTCAGCAATTACAGATTAAAAAGAAGCCTCATTCCTTTGTGATGAAAAAGTGCATGTTTTCAGGAGCTGCTTCTGTGACTGTCCTGGAACAGTTTGTGTTTATAACTACAATGTGGCAATAACTAAATATTCCTAATCTCAAATGGCAGAGCAAGAAAAACATGTAAATAACTGTTTATGGATCCAGAGATTTTGCAGTGCTGCCTGTAAATTTTCTTGCATTATGCATAGTTTCTGCATTTTAAGTTCTTAGTCTTGGAAAAAAACCATAATTCAGTATCTTCAAAAATATGTCAGTATATATTACAGGCTAGGGGGCTTTCTCCCAGATGCTTGGAAAAGAGACAGTTTATTGAAATACAAAACCCTAATTATGCTGAGATTCCAGCCTCTCTTGTTTCTTCCAGAATTTTTCACTCTCTGTGTAGATCCTATAGTAATACCATCTTTTAGGAATACAAATGTATTTGAAGTGGTAACTTTTCTGTTGATTTTTTTTGGTAAGCAAAAAAATTATTTAAATGGACCATGTTAAACAGCCAGTATTAAGTAGTGGATAAAAAATAGATTTTTAATCATCAGTGTTGATTAGAATATACCTTTTTGTTTAACTGTTTGTTTTCATTTGGATGATACATTAGTATGTCTACTCTTTTTCTCCATTTTCTCATAGGGCTGCTGTGGCATGTGTTGGTGCATTTTATGAAAAAATGGGAAGAATGCTGGGTAGTTCTTTTCCAGAAACTGTGAATAATCTGTTAAAGTCTCTGAAAAGTGCAGAGGTAAGTTTCAGTTTTTTTATGTGGTCTTAATTCCATTTTAAACTGAAACCTGCTTCCTCCAGAGCTGTTTGCCAAATTGCCTAGATTGTTTTTCTTCTGCATTGAGGATTCTGCGTATCATTTACTTAGCTAGTTTCAAGTCTACTGCAGAGAGCTGAGACTTTATCATATGAATATTGAAATAGTTACTTCATAGTGGCATCAGGAATTAAAATTCAGAAATGACTGTATCTGTCATTTTTAACTGCTGTGTTAGGATTTTTGCTCATGTACTCTGAATAAACATTCAGTTGTTAAAAATCAATAACTTGTGCAGGGAAGTTGTTACTCTGCATGTAAGCAGAATACATTGTGCCCTGAAAAGAGAGAGTATGTCATAATATTGTGAGAATGTATCCTGGGCTGTCAGTGGGTCTGATTTTATGCAAATAGCTCTGTTGGGACAAGCTGGAATACTGACTGTGTGGATCTCGTGGTGGCAGCTGTTTACTTCAGCTGTGTTGTACCTGTGTAATTATTTATTTATTTGTTTTTGTCTGTATGTGTGCTCTCAGATTGTAAGTACCTGCCTCTGTGCAGGTGTAGCATGCAGCTGCTCACTTACTTGGGCTTCCCATTCTTTCTTATCAGCTGCTTTGTCTGTTTTCCCCCAAGTCTGCAGTGGGGCAGTACAGAAGCATTTTACATAGAGCCAGTTTGTTGGGTTGCCTGGGCTCAATTTATGGGACAACTGAGGGACTTTAAATAATGTTGTGTATGATGATTACTTCTATTTAAAATCAGCTACATATCACTTGTAGATGCTTTTGTTTTCAATGTTTGCAAAAACATGCAGAGGTATACACCTGGTTCTTAACGTAACTGCCGTGTCCACATTTTTCCATCCATGTTGTTGTGCATGTGCAGTCTCAGGGCCGCAGTGAAATTCTGATGAGTTTGCAGAAGGTCCTCAGTGGCCTGGGAGGAGCAGCAGCCTCTTGTCACCGTGATATTTACAAGAATGCCCGGTCTCTGCTGACAGACAGATCCATGGCTGTGCGGTGTGCCGTGGCTAAGGTGGGTGTCTTCTCACCAGGCACACACAGTCTTGGGCTGTGCCTACCTGCAGTTGAACTGGGACCTGTTGTTTAGGAAGGGAAATTTGAGAATTAGTTGGACAAGGTAAGTCCTTACTTGTTTACACTGCAGGCTCAGACATTTGACTTATTTCACAGGTATTGTATTCCCCACTTGATAAAAAAATAAGAGATGGAATATGTTATCTGTGAGCCTCAGTGGGAGCGGTTTTTGGTAACATGGTTCTTATGTTGAGCTTTCTTTTCATTTTTTAATTTATGTATTAGCCTCTTCCGTGACTCTTCTGATTGTTTACTCAGCTAAGATATTAGGCATATGGGAGAGTGTGTGTGAATTAATTCTTGAAATTTTCAAATTAAAATATGTTTGAATAAACCTGACACTTTCAATCTGATTCTTAGATAAAATGTAGGAATGGTCTCCTGGTGCTTAGCAAGTCTGTTTTCCTACAGTGTCTGCTAGAATTACAGAATGAAGCAGTGTTTATGTGGACAGCTGAGCTAGAGAATGTTGCAACACTGTGCTTTAAAGCTCTGGAAAACTCAAACTATGGTGTGCGAGTCGCAGTGTCAAAGCTTTTGGGGACAGTCATGGCTACAGCACTGATACCAAAACAAGCAACAGGTAGGAGCCCTTCTGGATTCCATGTCTGCATTGGCAGACTTAGTTGCAGTTTCAGTACCGTGTTACCTGACAGTGCTGCAGGATACATTGTTGTTCCAGTAGATGGAAGCTTGTAGCTGGATTGTTTTTACGAACAGTAAGCTGAAAAGAGTGCAGAATGTCTGTTGTGGTGATACAAAGAAAAGACAGAGCAAACTATCAAAAATCACTTGAGAGAAGTGGCTTATTTTTTAAGCGTGCAAGCAAATTTTTATCTGAAGTATTGGGTAGATATGTTCTTGCAAGACAGTTTTGAATTAATTAGTCTGGTTTCAAGCATTGCTTGTGTTGGAATTTTCAGAACAAATTATTATTTTTCCTTTTAAAAAGTGATGCGGCAAAATGTGAAGAGGCCACACTTGAGGAGGTCTTGGAGCTCATGGCCACAGGATTTCTGCGAGGGGGATCTGGTTTCCTGAAGAGTGGTGGAGAGATGTTGAAAGTAGAGGATCTGTCAATAGGGAAGTGCGAGTTGGTGTTACCCAGGTTTGTAACTTTTTTAATGCAGTAAAATTTATACATAAATTTCAGTAGGAAAATACATGTTTCTGTTCTCTATTTTTGTAGAGTTAATTTACAGGTCTAATTTTGTTGTTTGTGAGAGGTACTGAGGTATTTTCACCTTTTTTTTTATTATGATATCAGTAACAATACATTGAATATGAGCTAAGGAAACTTATTTGATCATGTGTATAGGTGAGATTCCCTTGCAAAATATTTGAAAACTTAGTATGTTAAAGACTTTAGTCCTTTTTTAATTTAGTTTCTTTTTAGAGAGGATGCTCTGTTACCATTTTGTGGCTCTTCTGTGCTGCAGTCAGAGTAGTTAAACTGCATTTCTTCTTTCCATATATCTCTCATGAGTAGGTGAAATCTGATGAATTGAAGCTTCACTTGTCTGAGAGAGAAAGGTTGTGGCACATCTCTTCAATTCAGACATTCTCACTCTGACTTTTTCAGTAAAACTGTAACTTCCCATGAATTTCCATTCTTGACATAGGTTATTTGTGAATATTGTTTTTTTTCTCACCTTGTTTCAGGTAACTTGTAATATGCTTGTTTTCATTGTGAACTGGCCTTGTGTGCTTGCTTTTATTTCATGGTGTTGTAACTTTTTTAGAAAGGCAAGGAACTGGGTTTTTTTGTGTCATCAAAGGTGATTGTTATGCACCACAGTATAGGGGCTGCTCTTGGTATTGGAGAAAGCTGAGTTCCAGCAGCAAAGATGTGGATACTGAGTTGGTTCATGCTGAGTTACCTCATTAGGTTAGAGTGGCTTATTGCTAACTGGTGTTGCTCCTGTTGTGCATTATGCTGGAGTGTGGCTGTAGTTTCACATAGCCTTTTGTTTCTGTTTTAATTGGGTTGCTGTGTGACTTCTGGATTTGCAGGCCTATGTTGTGTTTGTCACAACGCTGGGAGGGCAGTGGCTGGAGCGCAACTTTGCCACCTTTCTGTCCCACGTGCTTGATCTGGTCTCCCACCCTCGTGCAACTCAGACCCACGTGGAGGCTGTTTACTCTCGAAGATGTGTGTCCTTTATCCTGAGAGCAACTGTGGGCAGCTTGCTGGGGGAGAAAGCACAGATTGCAGCTGCCAAGGAAATATGTCAAGCCATTGGTAAACAAATGAAGGCAGTGGGTGAGAACCGTTTTTCATCATTTAAGACCAGTTGAAAGTTACTGTCATTTTGCTGAGGCAGCCATTTTTCAGCTTTCTTCTACTGTGAGGAGTAATTTTGTTCTTGTGGGAAATGGTAGCTCATCTGCTTTCTGTTTCAAATTTTCAGAGGTTGAGTTCTGCTTCAAAAGTGATTGTATGATGGTGGCTTGTTATCCCAGGTAGTAAATGCATTGTCAAAAGTCTAGAATGGAAGTGGAGAAGAAAACTGCATTTGCCATCTGTTTTGGCATAGGTTGTATTGAAAGTCATGCAGAATTCTTTACTAACAGTGTTGAAGGTTTTGTAGGTCAGGATCTTATAGGTCCTTGCATCTCCCTTGCTAATATCCATACTAACATTCACCTGGATTTTGTGACAAAAATGATGTAATCTGAAGAATATGATTTTTGCAAAGAATTTTGTGAAACTTTGCAGAATAATCACTAAGAGGGCTAACAAAACTCTCTTGGCATCTGTTTCTTATGAAAGGAATTAGCTCAAGCTGGAGATTTAAAAGAGTAAATTGGAAATGCATATCACTTTATTTACCAAACATACCTTTCTTTTCTGCTGCCATCTAATTTGAGTTTAAAACAATGTTTAACATAAGGAAATGAAATTGATTTAGAAACTTTTGCAGGTTCTTCTCCTAATGATTTTTGATGGGGTAGGCATGGAACTTTAAAAGGTTTCTCATTGCCATAAGTACTACTTCCAGGGAAACAAGTCTATTGAAAATGCAGTTTCTGAGAGGAAACAGTTGCAGAAAATATTCCTCCTGCCACCTTATCAAAGTTGCAGGAAATTGAGTTATGTATTTGGATAGTTTGTAGAACATTCATTTTTTTGAGGATTGAAAAATGGGAAGGGTTTTTACTTGCTAGTAATTGCTTCCCTTCATATATAGCAGATCATTCTCTAAATTTCTGTAGTAGACACACAGATATTAAGCTGGCACTGAAATGCCTTTTTGAAGAGATAGTTGCTGCTTCTGAGATATTTTGTAGGAGAGCATACTGTGGAATTAAGGAACTTGATTGAATAAGACTGAAATGATTAGAAATTATGGTTAATTATTTACTAAAGGTCTTGTTTTTTGCTTTCACTGGACATATATGCATGCAAATTTGTATGCAGAACCTAGATATGTCAAGATTGTCTATTTTGTTACTGTGTATAGATACACACGTACAGCATGTGTGTTCTGTCTAAGTGCTTTAACTGTGTTACACTGTTGTCCTACCTCTTAGTGCTCTGCTGTCTCTAGTAACTGCTGCGCATCTGTTTTTTATGGGCTTGGGACAACTGTGTTTGGCTGATAGCTATAAAACTCTCCTGCAGTTTTGTTAGTTCTATGACCAGACTTGTGGTTTTGTAGGATTGATGTCAAAATGACTCTCATTTTCTGTCCTGTGAATGCTTGGGTGGGATTCCAATGGGAGTTAAGCAAGGCTCTCTTGTTTTCTTTGCTGCAGAAGCAGTAGTGAATGATGCTAACAGTGAAAATAAATCAGGAGCTGCTGATGTTGCTGCAAGCCAGCATGTCATGGTGTGTGCCCTCCAGGAACTGGGTAGTCTGGTTCAGAGTCTGAATGCCACTGCATCTCCTCTTATTCAAGAACCCTCTATTGGTAGGTAACTGAATGGAAATGGATTGAGGCATTTGAGTGGTGAATATGAAATATCATTAAGTCTAGTTAAATAATAAATGAATATGAAAGAAATAAATCTGTTAAATTGGTACTTCCTGTAGTACTCCAGAAAGCTACATTTGTCCAGCTCATTGTATGTAGTACTAACTTTAGTTCAAGTTTGACCAAGTATTTTGATTGGAGTCTGTCTGAAGCTCTTCCTAAGGGTAAGTGAAGTAGTATTTTTTGGTATTGGTTTGTTTACAATGTTTTTATAGGAAATACATTGTTTTGCTATGTAAGGTATGAAATATTTGCTCCTGGAAAATTATTGCCTTTAAATACTAAATTTCTGTGGTGAGGCAAAGGTATTTTGTCAAGGTGAAGCTGTTGGTAGGCCCCTTTAAAAGAGGTAGTTCTTTGCCTGAAGTTGACTAGGTTTTGTGTGGGATTTTCTTGTTTGTTTCAACATCTGAATCCACATTTATTCTGTAGTATTAGAGCTTAACGTTTTTTGAGTTTGTGGATGGCTATGTTTTTTCCACTGGAAGTACAAGCTTCTTTAGACACTTCATCATATAGATTGTTGTCTTGTTGCATATGACATTCTTTGCATACTGATTTTATGCCAGCTTTGGAGTACGGAAGACTGCTCATATTTATTCCTTCTGGCATCTGTGTCCCATAAGAACAGAGGGGACTGTATCTCAGTATTATTTCTGTTAGCTGCTGTGAACTCAGCAGGTAGAAGCTGTTCACTAGCTCCAGAGAAAACAAGCAGCTGTGGGGGCTTTGAAGTAGAAGTTTGCCAAGATTTGGACTAAAGAAAGTGTTGGCGTGGAAACAAATTGGACTGCAGGGCACAGTTAGTTAGAAAGTGGGATTAGGTAGGCACAGAAGTTTGGAGAGTGTAGAAGGATGTAAACTTGCTGCAGGGGGGACAGCACCGTGTCTAAGCAGAATAAAGCAGTCAGTGACATCTGCAGCATGTACTTGGCTACAATGTGAGGCAAACCCAAAGATCAGTGTTGCTGTCGCTCTGTTATTGTCAATCTGTAAAATATTAGGGAATTGCCTTGTCCAGTGCCTGTTCTCTTATACAGCACTGCTGCCTCTTTTCACTGTTTAAGTAGTAGGACTCCGTGCTGTGGCTCTGACAGCTCTATCTTTGCTGACCAAGCCTGGTGGGCAGCATAGTGCTAGTAACAGCTACCTTCTTTCCTATAAAGGAAAAGACAAAGTCAGCAAATTCCAGTGCTTTAATTCTGACCTTCTTAACTTTCACATTGGCTGTCTGTTATTGATTCAGTTTACTTGTTTATGTATATTAAAAAGTGCATCCTAAGTTAAAGACTGCAAACTCTCCTTTGTGCAGGTCTGTTGGAGACAGTAACTTCAGTTCTTCTTCATCCCAGCATGGCTGCTCGACTGGCTGCTGCCTGGTGCTTGCGGTGTGTAGCTGTGGCATTGCCCTTTCAGCTGACTCCGTTTTTAGACAGATGTGCAGAAAGACTCAACAATCTGAAGACCTCCCCTGAAGCTGTTAGTGGCTACAGTTTTGCAATGGCTGCTTTGTTAGGTGGTGTGCATCAGTGTCCTCTAGGCATTCCTCATGCCAAAGGAAAGGTGAGATAGTGAGCATTTCATCTGTGAGTGTACTAAAAGATACCTTTTTATCCACAGTAATAGCTTTGCAAAATGGGTGGCATGCTAATGAGTTAAAGCATTGAAATTGAGCTTGTGCTTTGAGTGAGAGTAGTGGCCAGTGCACATGTTTGTAGATTCTCAGTTGCAATATTTAATGGCTCTTTTCCTCTCTCTCTTTCAAATTTGCTGAAGAGAGATTGAAATATTAAAAAATTGCTGAAGAGAATATTACTGGCTGTGTTATCATATGAAAAACACTGATCATCAGTATGAAATATCATCTGCATTCATTCTTTGTGGAAGGTCAATTGAAATGATTTGAGAACATCTTTAGTCTGTAAGAGTGAACAAGTAGAAGTAGCTTGCAGAGGCTTCATTTCTGTGCTGACCCCCCTGTGTGTTGCTGTTGGTGCAGATGGTGGTCAGCATTGCTGAGGATCTGTTACGAACTGCTGCCCAGAACAGCAGGCTCTCCTTGCAGCGCACCCAGGCTGGATGGCTTTTACTTGGAGCACTTATGACTTTAGGTTTGTAAAAATGATTTTACTTTTTATTTTAAAGCTTGTCCAGCACTTCTGACTATCCGCTCTGGCAAATGGTCTTTACACATAATGGGCTCATTATCCAGCACAAGAGTATTTATACAGGGGAAGCAGAGTGTTAGTGCACTTACTTCAGCAGCATTGTGATGGGGAGAAGTGAAATATTAGTGCTTATCTAAGCTGAAGTATGGTAGAAGCTATCATACCTGAAAAAAAATTCTGTTCTGTTTTTAGAAACCCAGCCTTTAGTCATTCTCTGAAAGGGCAAAATTGCTCATACTCTTCCTTCCTTAATGCTGTGGTGCAGAAGAAATGGACAGTAGATGAAACCCAGTGAGCATTCCAGCAAGTTGCATTGTGTGTCTCTAGATAGGCAACAGCACTGAGTAGAAGTGTTGTCAGTTTAAAAGCCCTTTGGTTTTCTTTAAAAAGTTAGCCTCATGTTTGTATCTGCCATTACAGAAGTATCACAAGCTGCATTTTGAGAGGTTGTGAGTATACTCCTGAATTTTGCAGCAGTAGTGTTCTTTTCTGTTGTGTTTAGTCTTTTATACTGGAAAATATGATGAATTTCTGATGCATTTTGCAGTATTTTGATCTCTCATCAAATACCATTTGTGCTTCATCTTGTTTCTCTAAATTGTCTCTTTTACCAGTTTATCATCATGTTTTTCTAACAGTGTTTTTCCTATTGTGGTTGTCCTCCAATATATTTTTAATGTGCTTGCACTAGACCTTTTTCAGAAGTTTAAAAAAAAATTTGGCTGATAAACTAATGTACATAATCAATAACTCAGTTATTTTTCTATTTATTTTATGTACAAGCTAGAGTAGGCTAAAGAACCTGCCTTGAAAATTAATATAAAAAAATTCTAAGTCAGAATAAAAAGACAGAAAAAAGACAGTTTACAAGGTTCTATATGACATGACAGCAGGTAGGGTAGTCTATTTCCTATTTTAGGACTAGTACCTATAAGCAGATGTGATGTATAGTACTTATTTGCCACACTTATAAGCTAGGAATGAGAAAGAATTTCATTTGGTTTTCATTTTTCCAAGTAGGGCAAAAAGGAAGAGAAGCGACATAAGGCAAAAATAGTTTGAGGAGCAAAAGCCTTCCCAGCAGATTCTTCGCCCTTAAATACATATTTTTATTATACTGTTACTTTATTTTTTTACATAGGTCCTTCTGTTGTCCGCTATCATCTGCCTAAGATGTTGCTGCTGTGGCGAAACGTGTTCCCACGGTCTCTGAAGGAGCTGGAAGCAGAGAAGGCAAGAGGAGATTCTTTCACCTGGCAAGTTACACTGGAAGGCCGTGCTGGAGCTCTGTGTGGTAAGAAATTCAGACTTAGAGTTTATACCTGTGCAGTAAATCAAAATGTGATCACAAGTGTTGTAGAGAGAACTCCTGAAACTTCCCCTCTTTCTTTGAGAATGAGTAAGACGTGTCAGATTTTCATCAGTATGTCCTGGTTTTGACATACAGTTTTATGAACAGATCACACAGTCTTTGAATAAGCATTTTTAATTGCTGCTCTTTTGATATTCTCAGAATTTATATCGTGTTTATGCCTTGTATTTGTTTGTTTCAGTGAAAATTTAATTTCAACTGTTCTGTTATTAGCTATGAGAAGCTTTGTTGCTCACTGCCCTGAGCTCCTTACTGAGGATGTGATCAGGAAACTGATGACACCCATAGAATGTGCCATGACAATGATGTCACAGTAAGTACGCAGTTTTTGCTCTTTATTCACTTTTTTCTTTTCCTAGTCTTAAATACTAGGACTAATTTGGAGTTGGTTTTGTGGTTTGGTGTCTGCTCTTTCCCCCAGCCCCACCTGTAATTAAAATAGGCCTTCTGAGGAGGTGCATGTCACTGATTTATGGCAGCATATGTTGTGGGTTGGGTTTTTAATAAAAGTTTTCTCTCTACAATTACTTCTGAAAATGTATTGATAATTGAGTAATGTTCAGAGTAGTTCTTTGAACACTATTTTCTTGCCTTGCCTAGAGTTATATCCTTTGAAAAGAAATATGAAAATACCCTTTTCTGTATCTGCAACATTTCTGGTTTCTCTTTTTAATTTTTAATTCTATAGCATTCCATCAGTAATTAAAGCCCATGGAGCTCATCTCAAAGCCAGTGCAGCTATGGTTCGTTTAAGACTTTATGATATATTGGCTTTATTGCCTCCGAAGACATATGAAGGTACATAAATTTCTACACAGTTTTTATTAAAGTAAAAATTCTAATTAGTACTTGTGATATCTTTGAAGCAGCTGAAAGAGTCAAAATACAATTCTAGGCATCTCCCAAAAATTTTGTACTATAATCCTCATCTTCTGTATGTCATCTTGACAGTGTAACTACAGAGTAATGAGTATTGCAAAGCATTCATAGAGTAACACTTGGAGTATAGCCAATATATATATATACCCTATATAGTATATGGTCCTCTTTATGGGATTGAGAGGTATGGAGGTCATGGTCTGAGATCAGATAAGGGGTTTTAAGTAATTGTTATTTAAAAGATAGTGAACTTTATTTCTTAGTATACTGAAAAGCAGATGTGACAATGAAGGTTCATTTTTTGGGGGTTTTGTTTGTGGTTGCTTTTTTTTGTTGTTGCTGGTTTAGTTGTTTTCTTTTTTAAACCTCATTTGATCTATTACACAGATCTGCTGTTAGTAAATTGCCAAGCACTCTCACATGGTCTGACAGATTCATTTTTTGGATTTCTTTGGTTTTTTTGTCAATTCATTACATGATCATGTGCATGAGCAGGTTTTTTTCTATATCTGGATTGTCATACTGTAAGGATGGCCCGATCTGTTGTTTAGAATAGGACACAATTCTGAGTAATGTGCTCTAGTGGACCCTGCTTGAGCAGAAGTGGGACGAGATGACCTCTATCATTTTCTAACCTTACTTACTATTTAGCTATTTTAGAATTGAGAGCCTGCAGTTCCATTTGTAGCCTTACTCTCAACTCTAGTATTGTCAAGTTTGCTTCTCTGATAGCTACTTCTAAAATTGAAGTAATGCTACTTTTATAACTTCTGTTTACTAGCTGAAATGTTTTGGCTAAGAAGCAGCAATGATTCTTTTTAATGTCTGTCTTTTTAGGATCATTTAATGCACTTCTTCGAGAGCTGGTAGCAGAGTTTACCTTGACAGACAACTCTGCTAATACAACCACATCACTCCTAAGGTCTCTTTGTCATTATGATGATAGTGTTCTGCTGGGCTCTTGGCTGCAGGAAACAGATCATAAGTCAATTGAAGATCAGGTAACAAGCTAGAAGAATGAATTATCTGCCCTGTTTGATGTGTGCGTGAGGAAGCCTTCTAAAACTGGAGCTTCATAGCTTGTTTCTAGTCTTATTTCAGAGCTTTGTTAGATGTAAGTGCTTCCATCTACAGGGTACTGTTTTGATTAAAAACCACCTACAGTTGAGATGTAAATTGCATAATGCTGCTCATAGGGTTGTGCTTAGTGAACCAGCCTCATTTCTTTAAAAAGAAAAACCCTATCTCTTCCTGTCTGCCAATCTTCCTAGCCTAATTGTTGTTCTCATATGATTTTTTTTGAACAAGGAGAAATATAGGTTCCATTTAACATGTTTTATAATGAAACTGCTGTCAAAATATCAATATTGCAGATGGTCTTATAGCAAAACAAGATTTAACTGGTTTTATAGGTGTAGTAAGAAATCTTACATTTCATTTGAAAGTGTTGAGACAATGTTGTTGGCTGAAAACACCTCTTCTGCAAGAGCCATCTAATAATGGGAAGGTTTCTCAGAAGGTTTGATGGAGCTGATCCAAAAGCCAAGACTGATACCAAGGGTGTGGGAAGCTGTTTCTGAGCCGAGGTCAGCATGTCAAAGCAAAAAAGAGTTTTACAAACTTCCTTTGTTTGTTGTGGAGGACATAGTTGACTTTCAGTTCAGTCTTCAATCCACAGAGCTCTTTCACTTCCTCCTACCCCTTTTTTTCTCACTTCCTGCCTGTAAAACAGTGATGCTCTTGGTAAGTGGAGATGTGTAGTCTGTCACAGGACTCTGGCAGTGTGTGCTCACAGTCCAGAAAGCCAATGGACTCCTGGGCTGCATCAAAAGCAGTGTGGCCAGCAGGATAAAGGAGGTGGTTGTGCCCATCCCCTGAACTGGAGCACCTCCCTTGTGAAGATGGGCTGAGAAAGTTGGGGCTGTTCATCCTGGAGAAGAGAAGGTTGCATGGACACCTCACAGCAACCTCCCAGTATCTGAAGGGGAAGCTGGAGAGGGACTCTTCATCAGGAATTGTGGTGATAGGACAAGGAGTAACAGGCACAAATTGAAAGGGGGAATTTAGGTTAGATATTAGGAAGACATTTTTCACTGTAGAGTGGTGTGAGACACTGGAATGGTTGCTGTGGGACGTTTTGGATACCCCAGCCCTGGCAGTGTTCAAAGCCAGGCTGGATAAGGCCTTGAGCAACCTGTTCTAGTGGAAGATGTCCCTGCCCATGGCAGAGGAGTGTTGGGACTAGGTGATCTTTAGGATCCATTCCAACCCCTAACTTTATCTCGGTCTATGATTCTCTTGTGCGTAGTCATGTTCTATTTTTTAATGATATAAAGGTGTCAACAAACCTTGCTGTGTTTTCTGGCCTTCTAAGAAGAATACAGACCTACTAGACTGTAATTTTCTTTCACAATTAAATAATTGATAGGAATATAGGATTTTCTTCAGAGAAAGCAGATGATTGTTTAATAGTGATTCATGAAAGAACGATGGTTAGGAAGTATTTTCTTGACAATGGGAGAGTTAATAATTTTAATACTGTTTCTAATTCTTTCTGTGTAGGGCATTATTATAGCCAAAACTGATTATTTTGTGCTCAGAGAGTGAAAGAATAACCTTCTTTCTGAAATGTCACTTCATAGTCAATGATTCAGAAGCTACTATTAGTACCGGAATTAATTTCCTTTTCTTTTAATTTTTATCCCTTAATACCAGAAGTGATAGTTTGTGCATTTATCTACCTGTTAATGGTTTTGACCCTTCAGAATTCAGCTGACCCTGTAATGCTAATGTGTATGCATGGGGATACTGCACTTGTATTCAGGTGTCTGTAAGCTATTTTGTTGTTTTAACTACTGCTTGTGTGTTTTGGATATCTCTAATTCCAAATTTTATGTGCAAAGGTATATTCAGAGGTATTCATGTTGTGTGGCATTTTGCAGCTTCAGCCCAACAGTGCTTCTGGAAGTGGTGCTCTGGAACACGATCCCTCTTCTATTTATTTGCGCATCCCTGCTGGTGAAGCTGTCCCTGGTCCCCTTCCTTTAGGAGTATCTGTCATTGATGCATCTGTGGCTCTCTTTGGTGTGGTTTTTCCTCATGTCTCTTACAAACATAGGTCAGTTTACATCAGTGTTCAATTTCAGAACCTAATGCCTTGTTTCTCTGGGTACTGTTACGTTGGGGTTTTTTTGGTTAGTTTGCTTATTTGGTTGGTTGTTTTCCTGAAATAAGAAATGACTAAGGTATCAACTGTCCTAGAGTCTCAGTATAAACTGTCAGGGGTTTAATATTTGATGTCCATTGTGTCTCAGGATTCCAAAATATGTGTACTCACTTAAGAAATAAAGTGATTTCCTCAGTTTTATCTGTTTTGAAGATGAGTGTTCAGAGATGGAGACTAGATTCTTTTTTTTTCATGCTGCGTTTAACAGTAGTAATATCTCTGCAACCAAAATTTCCTGCAAAAGTACCCATTACAATTAACTTCAAATCAGCCTTGAAAACAGCAGGGGCCTCCACTGAATTTCATTTGGCTTCCACAAGACCATTTGATTTATAGTCAGTAAGGAATTGTATGTGCAATGAAAAAGAGGAAATGGAATTCAAGATATTTTCCTATGTGTCCTCTATAGAGTTTTGAGTTGTCAGGACTAATTTTGTTACTCAGTTTAGGCAATTTGTCCCTGAGCACAGAGTAAAAGCAGTTCTAAAAAGCATTACAAAGTTAAATCATCTTTTTGTGCAAACCTTATGGGAGCAATTTTTTTGTAGCAATCAACCTCATTTTGTAGTAAGTGCAGGATAGACTTGAGACCAGCTTTCAGTAATTCACTTTGGTCTACAGATGTTGTTAACTGTGAAAAGATCTAGCTTGGGAACTGCTGAGTAATTAAGAATGCAGATTATTCATTGCACTCCTGTTTTTGGTATCTTCTAGGGAATGTTCCTCCTCCCAGTAATGTTTTCTGGGGAGGAGTGGGGGCAGGAATGGAGGTTAAATGGGAAAAACAATAGAAACAGAAAAATAAATGTGAAGGGTAACACTATTTTAAATGGTAGTGGAAAGAGCATTTTTCTACTCTGGTCCTCATAGCTTTATATGTTATACATATGTTTATTTGTTATACAGCCAAATGCACCTGAAGATTCACTTCTTCTTGGTGGTATTTTCATCAAAGGAATAGTAAATATTTGTGGATGAATTAGAAGAACCAGGATGTTCAGAGTAACTCTGCTGTTATTACCTATAGTGAATACCTTCTGCAGCCCCTGAAGCATAAGTTCTGTTGCTGAACTTAAAAGACCCTTTTGTTGTGTGTGATTTTTACCAGCTGTGCTTTAGTTTGTGTTTTGAAAGGCTGTCACTTCAATTATGTGCTTTCCTTTGTTTTAGATTACAGATGTTGGATCACTTTGCTGAATGTGTCAAGCAGGCTAAAGGTGTTCGCCAGCAAGCTGTGCAGCTTAATATCTTTACTGCTGTTCTTAGTGCCTTGAAGGTAGGATTTGGAAATTTGTAATGAAAACCCAAGTTCATCAGTTGGCATCCAGTACCAAGTCCTGTTAGAAGAATGTTACTAAGGTTACTCAAGAATTCAAAAATTTGAAAATTCCAGAACTGATTTTTTTTCCAGATACTAACATGAGCTCTTGTCTTCATGTGTCAGTACAGAGAACAGATGAGGCTTGTGTAGTCAGCATTCTACAGTTGTCAGCATTCTATAATATTCAGACTGTCTTTTCATCTTCAGTCCTGTGGTTTTATTTGCACTGGCTTGTGTAATTGAATACACAGATAGCTTAGGGTTTATATTTTGGTTGCCTTATTGCCCAGGATTCTAGGTGCCTATGTCCAGTCCCACTGACTGCAGCTGCTGCTGTGTGCTCTCTGTCTAGACTTGGAAATGCAACCTGATGCCAACAAGTCAGAAAGTAGGACAGCAAGTCACAATGGCTTCCCAGTTTAAGCTGTTACTGGTGCTCCATGTCTTTGGTTGATTGGCCAAATACATTGCAAAACAGCACTTCAGTTCTTTGCATTGTTCTTAAAAACGTGATCTACATTGCTGTTGAAATGTAGATTCTGAGGCAGATGTCTGGAAGTTCCCATGCCATGCCAAGTGGTCAAAAAATTGTCAAAATTGAGCTGAAATGAGGACTTCAGAAAATTACAATCTTAGGTAGAGCCTTTGACTTCTTGCTCTATACATGCAGTGTTTTCACTTTATATGTGTTTAATTATTTCTCCCAGAGTAAAAGAAACAGTGCAGAAGCACTGTTTAGTGTTACTGATTTGTAGAATGTTCATATAAGAGGCTATATAAATGTTTGGAAGGATGTGATTATAAAGAAAAAAAATACTTCCATGTATCTGTAATGTCTTCAGTTTAAGTGATTCTTGTAGAAACCTAAGTGGTCTGTGGTTTTCCTGTTAGATTTTTGCAGCTTTTTTTTTTTTGAGGTACCCTGTGTAAAGCTAGATCAGTTTTGGTTAGGACTAGGGGGCATGTAGGTAATTAATTTGATGAAAAAGACTGATGCAACATGTCTTCCTGTATGTGAAATAGGTAGAGTATTGGCAAACATCATGAAACCCAGGATGTTGTTGATTTTGAATTTAAAATGTTTTCAACCAATGTGTCTTAGGATGAACTACCACAAATTTAAACAAAAGCAAAAGCACATTGTTTTCACTTGGTCTCAAATATATTTTCTTTTTCTCCTCTACATGGAATTGTTGTGATTGTTCTTTTTTTGTTTGTTTGTTTTGTTTTGTTCTGTTTTTAATGTAGGGTTTAGCTGAGAATAAAAGCACATTGGGACCAGAAGAAGTCCGCAAATCTGCTTTGACGCTTGTAATGGGTGCCCTTGATAATCCTAACCCTATTTTGAGATGTGCAGCAGGTGAAGCTCTTGGCAGAATGGCTCAAGTGGTTGGAGAAGCCTCTTTCATTGCTAGAATGGCTCAGTACAGTTTTGATAAGTAAGTTGATTTTAATTTAGAAGATGAAATAAAATTGCAATTTAATGTAGTTTGCAATTTAATGTAGTTTGGAAGATTCCTCTTCTAAATACCATATTCAATATTCTCTTCTTTCATGCTTAATCCCTATAGTTAGGTAGATCTAAGGAACCTTCAAATAGATTCTTCTCTTTTTGGATTTATTTCATGTGAGGAGTAAAAGCTGAGTTGTTAAACACTCGGAATGTGAAATGATACTGGTGAACAACTTTTGATGAGTTACCTGAAGGTGACTAAACTGTTTCAGATAGATAAGCACAGTTTACATTGAGTATATTTGTAATATGAATTATGTAATGGTGGTTCTATTTCACTGAAACGTCCTCTTTACACAGTGATTTAATTGATTTACTGGCCCGTATTTTATATAATATTTATATTTATATATTTATGTAATATTTATATAATAATATTTGTATTCTGTTGTTTATCTTGGGTCTTTAGAAAGATGTCTGGTAGAAGCAAAAAGACAGTATATTTCCCAGTTTCTTGCTTAAATTTAAGGCATCAGCATGTTGGAATCAGAATGCAGCTACCTCAGGGCTGCAACCAATGTTTTTGGCTGGGCCAGGCACATGCACATAGCCTCAGTCCAGCTCTCTTACCTCTGAGTAATTAAATTTTTCTCACCCTTTCATTTTGTATTAAAGTACATCATCCTTGCTGTCTTTCCTTGATTTTCGATTGCTGGGGCTTTCCTTGGTTTCTTATCTAGATTAACTTGTAAGTTGTCAATGGTTGTCATTCTGTTGACATTCTTTTATATTCGAGGTGTGCATTTACTTTGTTGTTCACTGATGGCCAAGAGTATGTATGCCTCTTCTATGCAGTCAACTAGAGGGAAAAAAAATCTTTGTCCTTTTTAGGAAATCCCTTTTTTTATCTCTCTTCCTCACCCACCGAAAAGGCTTCTAATTACCAAGTGATGTATATGACATGCATTCAGAAGCAGTAATGTGGAAACTCAGTAAGTCAATGCATCCAGCTTCATACAACTAGATCATCCAAAATGCTACTCATTCTGTTTTATTTTCATTATAAAAGGCTTTTTCTATTTAAAAACTAAAAAAGCTCTGTTGGAAAAGCCATAAATATCAGCTGTAGAAGAAAACAGCTGTATGAAAAATTTGATTTGCAGTGGAAGATGTAGCTGTGGATTTCTTTGTAGTTTCTCAGTGTGTGTTGTTGTTTTTTTTATTCTTAATTCCTTTTCTCTGCAATGGGTTTGGAATGATTATTAAATTAGTCTGATGTGAAATACTTGTAAAATCTGGATTCTTTTTCTATATCCCACAAAACTCTTCTTCATCTAAAAGGTCAAGTTGTGACCAGAAAAATAGAAAATAATTATTAAAATACCTTTTTTTCCTCTTGTTCTATATGTAAACTGGATTAATAGCAATATAGAGTAAGTACATTGTTTTTGCTGTTGCTTAGGCTTCTCAAGATTTTTGTAAGATGGCCTGAGAAATTTTATTAGCCTTTTGCACTGTTGTAGTACCTCAAAGATTCTGTGTAACAAACTTACTGAATGATGTGATCTCTGTACATTTAAACCTTGGTAGGTTAAAATCTGCTCGAGACGTTGTATCAAGAACAGGCCATTCCTTGGCTCTGGGCTGTCTCCATCGGTATGTTGGTGGAATAGGCTCTGGACAGCATTTGAAAACTAGTGTCAGTATTCTCTTGGCTTTGGCACAAGATGGAACCTCTCCTGAAGTCCAGGTAAAAAAAAAATCAAATAACCACAAAATTACTTAAAATGTTCAAGACAAAGATTAAAAATTAAACTGCCAGTTCAGATACTCTTTAGTAGACCTTATCCCATGTAAGATGTGTAGCATGTGCCATGGAGCATGAAGAAAGTGTATCTTTTCTTAGGAATTGCCAGAGTACAGAATCCCAGAGATGTAGTGTAATTGAAATGCAACTTCACAGCTGCTTAGGGAGGCAGTTGGAAGTGGTCAGGTTAATTCTGAAGGACACGTGTCTTCTTGTCAGCTGTGCCAGAGTGATGCACTGTGGGCATATTCCAAACTGCCTCTAAAGCAACATGTGTCAGTATTGCCTTAGCTGCCTGAGAGGATGCCTGACATGTAATCACCTACTGGAGGGTCAGGTGATGGGCAGGAGTTCCCTTTATCAAGTAGTTCCTGTGTATGTGATACATATACAGGATGTCATCTTTGCAGGGTTGTATTATGAACACAGAAATCTGTTGCAAGCTAAATTGCAGTTAGGGGACAGAAGGGTAATCAGCAGGAGCCAGTTCTAAGACAGGGAGGGTTTTCTGTCTGCTGTGGACTATAGGTAGGTGAAGTCTCAGAGGAGGACAACTTGACTGCTAAAAGTTGCTGGTATAGTAGAAAGGGGAATAAACATGCTGTTGGAAGAGTAATGCTTTTGGAGATGCCGAGTGGGGGTAGACACTGCAGTTCAGAACGCTTCTTAAGTTGAAAATACTGGAAAATTGGAAGAAAATGTCTTTACTCTCTCAAGCAAAATATGAGGGGTCTGTTTTCACTTTCCTTTATACCTCTGGCTGTTGTAAAATGAAGAGAGGGCTAGATGGGCCAGTATGTGTGTCTTTACTGTAAGAAGTTGAATGTTAGAGGATAAAGTGCTGATTTTTTTTCCTTCATCAATGAAATGTATCAAAGCACTAAAATAATTGCTTGAGAAGGATTAAAAAAAAAAGGAACTTAGTTTGAGTAAAAGCAAGTATTCTGTCTATAACTATTGTTCTTCAAAGATTGTGCCGTAATTGCATAATATAATAGAAAACTTCTTGTCATCCTTTTCATAAATTACTGCAAGGAAATGAGTACCTGGAATGGTAACTTGTGCTTTAGCAGCAGGAAATTGTGTACTACCCTTGAGTAGGGGCACTCCATTCCCACAGCCTGAGAAGCTGATGCCCCTAGTAACTACAAAGACTCATACTTATGCCTTGGTTTACTGTTAACTTGAGTACCTTCTTATTTCTTTTCCTCAGAGCAATAAAAAAAAAAAAATCAAAGTAACTAGTCTTATCACTTGGGAAAATGGGAAAACAAGCCTGGAATTTTTTTTTTTTTTGAGATAATGTTAAAAAAAAATCTATAAATACAATTTTTAAGTTTATTTTGAATTTTTTTGGTTTATTTAAGGAAAGATAAAGTGCAGTTTGCGTATGTAACCAACTTTTAGTATGAGTGGGTAACTTGAGGTGTGTAATTGTGCACTAATGATTTCAAAAAGAAATTGGAAAGGTTAATGTTTTATGAACAAAAAGATAAGTAAGTATAAAGGGGAAGTCCAGGTGGAACTTGCATATCTGCCTTTCTTTTCATTGAGAATACAGCAGCCAGCCACTGTGAAAAGCTAAGCTTTTAAACCTCATCCCTCACTGGATCAGAGTGGTTCCACAGAAACTGTATGGGAGTGTAAATAATGGAAGTTTACCGGAATGAAATGATAAGCTGTAATGTGCTACCACAGGATTAGGACTGGGGAGGTAGTTAGATGATTGCTAGTGCTCATGGGTTTTGGGTTGCATCAGAGAGGATTAAAAAGTAGCAGTTTTAGAGGCAGGTTTTCCAGCTTATTCCTAAGAGTCTAGCTTTGTAATAGTAATACTCTTTTATCTTAGTCATGTATTTAAGGTGACAAAATTCTAAAATAAGCTTATTTAGTAGGATGTTATGGAGAGATAGCTAAAGCTAAAGAGGTCCTGAAAATTTGGAAACACCTCTGGAGTTAGAGTAGTGAATTCAGCGTGCTTAAGAACGGAAGTACAGAGCTGGGCTCCAACTGCATAAAAACCTGTATAATTTCATGTATGCATTACTGAAAAATATTCCTTTGTGTTTTTGGTAGACCTGGTCTCTGCATTCACTTGCCTTGATAGTGGATTCCAGTGGACCAATGTACCGGGGGTACGTGGAGCCAACGCTCTCTCTGGTTCTCACCCTGCTCCTGACTGTCCCACCATCACATACAGAAGTACACCAGTGCTTGGGCAGGTGCCTTGGAGCTATAATAACCACTGTTGGGCCTGAGCTGCAAGGTTAGTGGGAATTGGATGAGAAAAAAAGAATCTGCCTTGTATAAACATGATATTGTGACTGTAAATGGAAGAATGTAAGTTTTTGTTATTTGAAGGTGGGGGAGGCAGTGTTGACTATTTCAGTTATAGTCCTGCAAACAAACTCATTTGGATTCTCTTTATGACTGCTTGGGGCTTTTTTGACTGCAGTTTGAGATTTGTATAAAGAAGTTGCAGTGATGTATGGTGTTTTGGCTAATGGTAAATTTGCATTGTAGGTAAGCCATGAAACCTTTGCTGCATGTTTTACTGGGTGTATTTTTGTGGGGCATGAGACGAGGTTTTTCCTCCATTTTATTAGCACGTGTTTATTTTATTTTAAACTGATGGTGAGAGCTTAAGCTTGACATAATTGATGATACTGTGAACTATAACTCATTTCCATTCATCCTTGATATCCTTAGATCTCTGTATCTTATTGTAGAGACTTAAAATCTTGTCATGCCAAACATTGTGTCTGAAATTTCTGTGCCTCAGGTGTTAAACCCATGGATTTGTAACTTTGTCTAACTGGGATTTTTAGGAATATGTATAGGATGGTCTTTGATGCAGTGCCAGAGAGCCACCAGTTGAATTCTAACTCAATAGCTAGACTTAAGGTTTTAGTTATGAAATAATTCTAGATGGTTTAATTCGACTTGTGTACCTGCATGTTAACCTTTTGACCTGGAATATGATTAACTTTTAAAATAACAACTTAAGTAGAATGTCTTCTGCAGGTTATATTTCTGTTATTCAAAATATTTGTATAAACGTGATATGGGTTAATTCTTAAAATAAAGAATGGGATTGTTCCTCAAATTAAATACTGTTTTAAAATGCTTGTTCTAGTAGAGCAGTGTGACTCATCTATTGGAGCTAATTAAAACTGCCTTCATACATAGATACGAGCTCAAGAGTTACCTGATTTTAGGAAATGGCTCAGTGCGTGAAATGTTGCTTATACATATATAGAAAAAAAAATCTAACTTCAGATAATTAACTGGTTTCATGACCTGGAATGACAGACTCAAAGTATTTCTGACTGGAGATCATAGATCCAGAATTTTGTTTGGACAGCACGTTGTTTAACTGAGCTAAATAAGAGATACTGAAGCACTCTGTAGTGTTTCTAATTTGCATGGCAAATCAGAAGAATTGCATGTTAATCTGAGAACTTTGTTTGTGATATTGAAGCTTTAATAATTCTTGCTTCTCAAAGGTTTGAAGTCTGCAGTTGTGATAGAAAAGCTTTGCTGTGTTAAGGATGTCCTCTTCCATCATTAGGTAACGGAGCTACGATTTCAACAATCCGTTCTTCCTGTCTGGTGGGCTGTGCAATTACACAAGACCATTCAGACTCCCTTGTGCAGGCAGCTGCTATATCCTGCCTTCAGCAGCTTCATATGTTTGCACCACGGCATGTCAACCTGTCCAGTCTGGTTCCCAGTCTTTGTGTGAGTATCACATGCACCCTTTTGGTCCTCAACATTTTATGCATGTGCTTAGAAGAGGACAGGGAAATACTTAGCAAGATGCCAAGGATATAGCCATATGTAGTAAGCAAGTTATATATGCAAAAACATTGCAATCCCCAAGCCATTTTACATATTTTTGGAATGCTGCCCAAACTGAAGTCATAGGGGCTGATTCTCTTTCACCCTCAGTAGTGTAAGATTGCAAGAATGTATGAATAATATGAGTGAGTAGAAAAGATTCTAAAATGCTCTGTTTGCTTCAACTAATTGCATGCAAAGAGGGAAGTGAGCAAGTTGGGGAAAGGTATCAGATTTTGGATTTGTGTTACCACTGTCAGTGTATTAGGGGCTGATATACAAATTCTTGTGCTGCTGTTGTTTATGTTGCCATCTTCTTTCATTAGTGGTCTGTCAGCAAGTCCAGGCTTGAGCCTGGAAGTAAGGCAAAGCCTTGAACCCCAAACATACCAAATATGAATATAAGAGGAAAGGTGGTGTGGGTGTGGTTTTGGTGTAGGTTGGTGGGGGTTTTTTTTAGTAATTACTATTGTAAAAGTTATTTTTAGAGGGTTCAGTAGTCCAATACTGAGAAATTTGAAGAACTTCTCTCTAGTGTCTGTTAGATGCTTTACAAAGTTGTTTATGGCATTCTTTTTGGCTCTGATGACTCAGTGTTACCTGAAGGAATGCAATCCTACTTAAGTCAACATTGGACCTTCTCCTTAGTCTGCAATCCAGATTTTCCCTAGGGCATCCTCTCATGATCAGGTGCTTCTCCTCAGCCCTGTGCACACCCAAGCCCCACCCTGCCCCAAGCACTCCTGGCAGTGCAGTGTGTTTACAGAATCTGTAACTTGTCCCTTCACAAAATTTTGCATGAATAGGGTGCACACACCCTGAAGTAGATAAGCTCTTTAGTATGAATACCATGTCCAAAATGACAGAAAATCCCTACAGCCATTTACTCTGTAAATTCCAGTGGGTGATGTTACAGACAATGAAGTTCATACATGAATAACTAGTGCTGTTTTGAAACCTTTTCCCATGGTTTTCTACTGTTTCTCTCTTGTGCTAAGTGAAAGCTATTTTTGTTTTCCTTTCTCATATTGCTTACTTTCAAGTTGTACTTAGTTTGTTAGGATTTCCTCTGAGTTGTCATTTCTTCATACTGCAAATGCATAGTTATGTAGGCAAGGTCTGCCCTACCTGCACCAATAGCCAGCTCTTCAGAAATGAATTAATGCCAGGTGTCAAAATTAAACCATGCAGTTCCACACTCTCGTTTTAAGTTCTTCTTTCTGTATTGGCTTCATAACTTGTAGTTATTTGTTTTGTAACTTGAAACAGGGAATGCCCTGTACATTAATAAATCTCCCAAATGTTCTCTGTTTTAGGTCATTAAAACAACCTCAGTGTGATATTTAGAAGTTCTTTAAAGACTGCCTGTTTTCTTAGGACTAAATTCTTGTATATTCATATGTGGAATAAAGATGTACTGTTAAAATGTTTTATAAACTGTAGAACCCTTTCATTTAGGGAAGCATTTTCCATCCGTATAATAACCTAATACTGAGAAAGCAAATGGATATTTGGTTTATTTAAACCAACTTACCCTGGAGTAAATAAAGAATTAGGGTTTCTTAAAGGGCACTCTTCACCTCTTCCACCATGGAAAAACATTCACTTTTCTGTGCAGCTGCTTCCTTTCAGAAAAATAGAGATCATACACAATTCTTCCATAAGGAAAATATTTGCTTGTGCTTTAGGTGTTTCAAAGGAATTAGAAGCCAGTGTTTGTTAGCAAAGAAATCTGAATCTGTCCTGTTGAGAGGCACTTTTAAGAACTTAATGCTATAGATTCTGTTGCTGATGTGAAATGCAAGTTTTATGGTAACTGTCATATGCAGTGCACCTGATAATGGCTTTTTGTTTAAAACAATGTGATTTACAGCTATAGCAGAATATGAGGCAGAGTAGTACTGGAGCGTAACAAATTGGAAACTGTAATTAATCTCAATCACACTGGCACAGTAGTTCCAATATTTCAGCTTTTATCTCTTTACCCAGGTGACAGCTGTCAGCTCTGTGTGTGTCAGCTTTATTTTCATATTTGTATATTCTAAGAAGTGCTTACTTCTGAACTTTCAGAACTTGATTCCCAGCAGCTCACACGTAGAATGCTTTTAGTCCTTAGCAGCATGGATTTATTGATCCTGGGGTGCAGCAGTTCACTCATCTGTGCTGGTCTTGCCTTTCAGGTTCATTTGTGCAGCTCTCACCTGCTGCTGCGGCGGGCTGCAGTTGCGTGTTTGCGGCAGCTGGCTCAGAGGGAGGCAGCCGAGGTGTGTGAATATGCCATGAGCTTGGCAAAGAACGCTGGAGACAAAGAGAGCGGCGGCATCAGTGCGTGAGCCTTTCATGGGGCCCGTTTGTAACAGCACCTGTGTGAACTCGTGTGCTGTGCCTTCAGACTGAAGGGAAAACGCCCCAAACCCCCACATAGCCTTAGTGAAAAAAACCCTTAACTGTCCCTTCTTGACTTCAGTAACTTCTGGCCACACCCCTGCTTACCTCTGGAATTTTGTTTATAATTTAACTCTTTGTGAAATTGAGACTTAAACCTCTCTCTCTCACTAAGTCTGGCAATCAAATAGGGAACATGGTATATAGACAGTGGAAGCATTTTACAGTTTTTCTGGTATTATAGCTCTTGTTATTTCAAAAATTGACTTAATGGTGTGCCATTTGATTGAGATGCCTTGTTGTGTTATATTCTGTTAGCATCTCAACTGCAATGTCTATGGACTTTACTGGCTGGTCTAATTCTTACGTGTATCATTTTATTTTGAAAATAGGAGGCCCAACAGTGTTCATAAGCAGAGTCTTCATATAAATGTAAAATTGTGAGCTTACTCAAATGATACCAGTTAAGTTTGTCTCTGGGAAGAGTCTTTAGTCCAATTAGGTTTTTTACAAATTCATGGGCTGTGTGCCTTGAAGAGAGGGGTTTTATTTTTTTAACTAATACTTGGAGGTGTTACTTGCCTTGCAGATGAAATTAATTGCTGTATTAGAATCTTTCTAGCATTGATTCAGAAAAATGTCCATAACATCTTGGTGATCTTTGATTGAACTATACATACACAATGTTCAAGTCTGTTGCTCCAAATTTTAAAACTGAGTTCCTGATTTTAGAAAAGCTTTCTCATTCTCATTTTGCAGACCTGAATCCTTTTGCACCAGGAGCTGGCTGTCGGCGGGAGGCTCACTCCCGGCACCAGGGCGTTAATATAACAGAGACAGGCCTGGAGGGGGTCCTGTTCGGAATGCTGGACCGCGAGACCGACCGCAAGCTGTGCTCCGATATCCACGATACTCTGGGACACATGCTCTCCTCCCTGGCCGTGGAAAACCTCTCTCACTGGCTCATGCTTTGTAAGGATGTCCTTGCAGCTTCCAGTGGTGAGTGTGTTCTTGTGTTCACATAAATGACAATGTGGCCTTAGCATTAGCGTGGTCTGGCAATACTGGTTTGGAGCTTGTCTTTTATCCTAGTTGAGATGCAGGTTGTATTGTATATAGACCTTTGATTGTAGTGCAATTAAAATGCCATAGAAGGCAGGAATTATTGATGTTAAGTTTCAGAATATTGCTCGTAAAAGTAAAAAGTTAACTGTTTGAAGTAGAGTTTCCAAAGGAGAGGAATGGTTTGTTGGTAAATCTGACATTTCAGTATCTTAGTGAAAGCAGACATCCTTTTTAGCCTATATACATCAGGATTGTACAGAGAGAAAACTCCTGTACACATTCTGAGCTTTCTTTTATGAGGTTTTGTGAATTACTGATGTGATGACGGGTTACCATGGTGATGAAATTTTTGTTTGTTGTTCAGCTTTGCAGATTTGTATGCACAGATTTTGTCCTCTGAGACCTTATTCCTGTTTTTCAGCTTGTAGGATGGTTATGACGCAGAATCTGCTCATTTCCCTTGCATTTATATTTGTTTATTGGCATGTGTGAGTTCATCCTGAAGCTGTTTTTAAATGCTGCCAGCTTTACATTTACTGATGAGTAATGCTACCAATAATTTCTTTATGCAATGTAGTTACCACAGGTCTGCCCAGTGAGAAAGACCTCATTTCCTGAGTTTTAAACTGGCATGTCCTTTTGTTATTTCATGCAGGATGGGTCTTAAAGTTTTTACACGGTTGTCCAATTTCTTATTAATTTATTAGTAGGTGGCATGTCTTGGAGCAAACCTTATTTAAATAAATTTCTCTCCGGTATGCTGTAAGCCAGCAACTTCTCTTTGAACTCCTTTGATCCATCTAACTGGCATATGACCAAAATGTGGTTTGCTTTTAAGCAGAGATTTACAAATCAGCCCCATGAGGTCCTAGATACCTTTTCAAAACACTGTTGTTATGAATTGGCATCATCCATGTTTGATTTGCCATTGCCTTTTTCTTTATTGAATGTCTTGGCTCTTCAGTTGCTTAAATTTAGATTTTCTAAGAAGCATGCCTTAGTTTCTAAGAAGCATGCATTGCAATAATTTCCTTTAATTCTCCTCTAATTATTGCTGGAGTAATTTTTGTCAGTATTTTGGCATTTTGATAATTTAGACTTTGTCATTGAGGATTTATGTTTTCATTTCTCAATACCAAAGTACATATTCATGTTTGGTGAGGGATTTTTTGGTCCATGTTTGGCTTCTGAGTTTTTCTGTGATCCCTGAAATAATTTTTATTTTCTTAAATGAAGTCTCCAACCTACACCTAGAGAAGAGAATTTTTTGGAAGTTAATCAGATTTTTGGGTGCTATCAGTGGCCTACTTGGTTGCATAGCTGTCCCACGGCATGGAACTTTGTAATTTTGTTTCAGTTTAATTTGCTTTTTGTCTTCCACTTGAAATGGGAGAAATAATTCAAAGCAAAGCTGATTCTTTTATTCTGAGCCTGATAATTCTTTTAATTCTGAGCCTTATCCTGTTTATTGGCAATTTAATGGGTTAATTTACAAAGCTGGGCAATTTAGATGTGGGATTCAGCTATAGTTGGTAACTGTGGAGAATTAATATTATAGGGATTTATCTCATATCATCTAAGACAAATAAAGGGTAATTTAACCAGAGCAGAGGTGAAAACCATTTATTTCAGTGATACGCTCTTGCTTTTGGACATTTGTCAAACGTTTGTACAGAAGAATTAATCTGAATTAGAAATTAGTTCTGAATCTCAGTATAAGCAAAGACTTGAACTCATGTCCTTCACTGCCTTCTGTGGATTTTAACAGTGGCGTGTTTTTCTTCCTTTTGATTGTTCCGTGTCGTAGACATGAGCACTGCTGCTCCCCTGGGAGGAGGGAAGGATGAGGAGTTGGAGAAGAAGGATGAGATGGATGATGACACAATGTTTACCACCTTGGGTGAAGAGGACAAGTCCAAGCCTTCCGTGGCCCCTCGCTGGGCCACTCGAGTGTTTGCGGCAGACTGTCTGTGCCGCGTTATCATGCTCTGTGAGAATGCCAACAAGGCACACTTCGACCTGGCACTGGCTCGGTCAGCCAGGCTTAAAAACCCAAAAAGTAATTGGCCTCCTTTGGTTTTGTTCTTAGTTTTTTATTTCAGTTTTGACACCCCTTTATAGCTTAAGATGACACAACCAAGGAAAAAATAATAAGCATTTATTCTTTCTTTCAAATGGTTAAAACCAAAGGAGATTCCCAGCAGAAGTCAATAAAAACTGTGTCTTTATAACCACTGTAGTTATGGTACCATGATCAAAAAGAATGAGGTTTTCTGAAACATACCATTTCTGAAAGACTGATCTGCTAAGGGGAAAAAATACCTTATAGAAATGCAAAGCTTTTCTCAGTTCTGAAACAGAAGCAATAAACTTCTAGCGAAGGGCAAGCTGGGAGTGTTTTCAGAGTTTAATGTAATGACAGCAATGAAGTAAACTTGAGATTATTTTAGCATCTCCAATCTTAAGAGATGCTAGAAAAGAAAAAAAGAAGAGATCAAGCTAGGTAATTATTGCTATGGTATTGGTTTCAGAGAGAGGGGGATGTGGGAGGGAGTTATAAAAAGACATGGACTTTACAAAGTTTGTTTTTTGGTATCCATGAGAGTGATAAGTCTTAGTTTTCAAGCTCATATTCCAAAGATAGTTTTATGAGTTAGAGGATCAAAATCGATAGGTCCTAGATGGCTTAGTGGTTTTGTGAAGAAATGTTTTTCAGGTAGTGTGAGGTGTCTGTCCTTGAGTTGTCCATGTCTGTGGTTGTTTGGGTTCACCTGTGTAGTGCTTCTGAGAACTTCGTGTATGTAGGATGAGTATTGTGAGCATCCTACGACGTGTGACAGGAATGGATTTTGGTGCCTCTGTTGTTGAGGGTGTCTGTTAGCATATGGGGAGTTATCAGGTCTTTGCCTGTGTTGCTTTAGTGCAGCCTGGTTCCAGCACTGCACATTGCTTTTGTGAGAATCTGGGTTTTGACTTGATTTGAGGCCAAGGCAGCTGAAGACTAGGAAGGAACAAGTTCAGGGAAGTTTATTTTGTCATGGCATGGTATTACAAAGAAAATAATGAACTAACTGCTGTTTAAAGGGTCCTGCAGAGAACTGCATATCATAATCTGGAGAATTTCATCTCTGTTTATTTTAAGTGAATGATATGATTGGTATCATTGTAAAAAGGAAAACTCCGCAAACTTCTGCCCCCATAAGTGCAGCTTCTAAAATATTTAAATTTTACTGTTATCTCTGTCTGAAAAAGTAAGTGCAGACTTTATCACTGTAGTTTGTAAGTTATTTTCAGTCTTTCTTTACTGATATGCCTCTGAAAGTTTCAGCCGCAAAAATGTTTTCCTTTTTTACCTTGAGACTTGAAAATAGCTTAGGCAATTTGTGGGTTTCATTAGTCACCACGGATGTTGTTAAGTAATTTTATTTTCATGTCAGTTGTACAACCCGTGGTAATTTTAAATTGAGAGTAAGAAAAGAAATTAATTGAATACATAGAACAGAAATGTTACTGAGCTATGTATTTTTCTTGTCTGCATGCTTATGGCCTTAGATGTGGTTTTTGGGAGGAGAGCTAGAGGCATACTCAGTTTTAGGTGTTTAAGCTTGACATCAGCAGGGGTCACTGTAAGCATAGGACTCTAGCAGGAGCAGGAATTGCCTTGAAGATTTTCTGTATGTTTGGGGATCATTCAAATTAGCTTTACTAAACGGTTTAATATATTCTAAGGTACTTAGCCACATTTACATACTTCATTCTACATAATTTCTGCTCAGTTTTTAGGGTTGTTTTAGGAATAAAAGTCATAGAATCACTTTGGGAGGGAGGGGAAGTGGAAAACAAGAAAGCAATCTAGGTTACATTTTTTCCTGCTTCTTCCATGAATTAAATGGGGACCTTTGGAAACAAATAAATAAAATTCATGCATGTCAATAAGGAAGAAGTATTCATCCTGTCAGCTATCTTTTAAGTTACTAAATAGTTCTGTCTCTTTTGTCCTAAGATGATTTCCTAGTGCTCCATCTCTCTGACCTTATCCGAATGGCGTTCATGGCTGCCACTGACCACAGCAACCAGCTGCGCATGGCGGGGCTTCAAGCTCTCGAGGACATCATCAAGAAATTTGCATCTGTTCCTGAGCCAGAGTTTCCAGGCCACGTGATACTGGAGCAGTATCAGGCCAATGTGAGACCTCCTTCATAAGTTCAGGAAACTGTGTATTTATGCCAATGTGCCAGTATTAGCTTTGAGAACATTTTCTAATTTCAAAAAAAGCTGTGAAGAGATTTTTCTGTGTGTGAAAATGTGCTACGGAGACTCGCTTATCTCTTCAAATTTTATTTTTATATCTCGTTCTATTTATTGTAATTTACTAGCTGATAAAATTGCAATTTGATAGCTTGAAAGCTAAATATTCTAAGTTACATTTAATTTTTGGCAAAAGTGGCTAGTAGTTTGTAGAAGTAAGAATTGGAAAATATTGTTCACTCAGTTCTAGATTTAATCTAATAAATCTGTTTTCTTGGGAGTTAGTGAATATACTTTCGATTACATGAAAACTACAAAAGGCTATCACTGGGAAGTGGGCAATTAAAGATTTATTTTTCTGTTACATGGCTTAACTCTTTCAACCCATTTGTTTTCACTCTGCCTTCAAGATCTTTCCAAATACTTTCTAAAGGCAGGCCTTCATCCTTTTCACTTCCTGCCTTTTTCTTCTTCTCTAATGCTGTAACCTTTGCTTCTTTCTCTTGGACTTGGTTCCTTTTTTTTCTGAAAAACACTGCCTTATAACAACCACCTAAAAAGGCATTTTTCAGTCAGGATTTGTCACTTTTTGGACTAGATGCAGATCCAGCCATAAACATTTAATGTCACATTGCTGTTCCTTTGGACATCAAATTGTCATGGGCTTATTGATCCTTAGCAGAAGTTGCACCTATTTTACTGTAATGATTAAAAGGATACTCATTAACAGAGGGAAGATAATGCCATGTATTTCACAAAGGTAGTTGAGACTTAAAAAGGCAATGGACAAGCAGGAAAAAAGTAGTTTAGGACTTTGTTGTTGTTGTCTAAAGAATGCTATTGCAAATGTTTGCTAAACAGCAAGGATAATTTTGGGGATGTAACTACAATGCCAGATTTGGCAATCTTGTCTTCCTTGTTCTGTGCTTGTCCTTGAACCTTAAACAAGGTGAGAGAAACAACACTGTGTCCCTATTACTGGAGCTGGATTTTAAACTTTTCTTCCTATCAACAGGTTGGTGCTGCTCTGAGGCCAGCCTTTTCCCAGGATACGCCATCTGATATAACTGCAAAGGCCTGTCAGGTACAGTGGAAAGTGTTCACATACTTAAACAAAACTAATTTTCCTTCTCTTTGGAAGAAGCATGCAAAAGAGAAGTAGAATCAAATGGCTGGAAGATGTTGTAAACTTATGCTGTGATGTTTTGGCAACATCTTTCGAGTTCATTAGTAATGTATTTTTTTTCCTCATATGTGCAGAAGTCCTTTTAGGGAGCTACATCAAAAAATGTATGTTTTTGTGTCAATCCTGCGAAAAAAGAAGAAAAAAAGGGAAAAAAGCCCTTGGCTTAATGAGACCAGTAGAAGCTTATTTATTGTCTTTCAGTCTGATCACATATTTGGGTTACTGATAATTTAGCTTTAAACACTAAACTTCCACTCAGTTTAATACTCTATTTTAGAATTTAGAAGATCTGAGCATTCTCATCATAGTCATAGTAAGAACTTGTCAGTGAAAGTTTGCTAAAAGATTTTTTTGCATGTTTATGAGATTGTTTTCTTGAGTGTCATCTTGTGTACTGCACTTTAAATCAACTATCAGCAACATAGATATAGTAATGTGGTTTTCACAACTGAGGAAACTACTGTGGTTTAAAGCAGCAGGTTTGTTAGATATGCAAACAAGTTTTAAAATGATAACTCTGTATTTCTGAATTTTGTTTAGTAAATTTGGGTCCTCAGGAGTGTGACTTTTTTTATTGTTGTTCTTTTATACTCTTAATTTTCAGCAAAACTTGCACGGATAAATCAATTACAGCACAACTTGATATCTCCATGTAGGGAAAAATATGTTCATCCTGATTTACAGAATGTTTCTGCACATTTAAATGAAGAGGCAGTTTGTGTGAAAACATTTAACATTCCTTATAACTTGTCAAAATCTTCTGTATTCAGCCAATTTCAAAGCAGATTGATCTTACAGGATCAAATGGTTGGAGATTAGATTTGGATATTTAACTCTCTCTAGAAGTTACATGGACAGATGAGCTTCCCTGAAGGAGTTGGATGTTGTTATCGTTTTACATCATTAGTGAAACAGATGTTGACTTGCTCAGCAGCAGGATTGAAACTGGTCTTAATCCTACTGTGAATGAATAACAGCTTTTGAGAAGTTTTCAACAGCTTTATCCTGTACCTGTCCTGTTTGGGACACTTCTGGTGTTTGTGTTTAAATTATTTTAAATATGTCCATCATACCAGATCATGAGAGAGTTCTTTCCCCAAAGGATTTTATGGAACTGATTCTTTAAAAGCAAAATAAATACATTGGAGATAGGCCAAAAATGCCTTGAAAAAAGTTTGTAAAACCTGAACTGCTTGAGTTCTGTGAGTTTTTTTGCTTCTGATCCTCACCTTTGGAGAATAATCTCAGGATAAGAGCAGCTCTTCTGAAAGAATTTGTCCCTTTTTCTCTTTGTAGACAAGGAGCTGCACCAGAATTCTTCTCTTGCCTGCATTATGTCTGGCATGAATGTGTTTCAGAGGATAAGTGCCAATGTGTAGCATTAGTCAGGAGCAGCCAATCTGTGTGATGTTTGTTGTTTTAAGTACCTGTTTGGATCCATTTTATTCAAATGAAAAGTTGAGAGACACCCAACTGTCTGTCCATCATTGTGGACAGATCGTTCTATATATAGAACATTGTGTTCCAAATCATTGCCCAACTTTTCAAAGAATTTTTAGGTGTTTTCTTGCCATTAATAATCTGAAAACTTCCCACTAGTATGGAGCCTTATATATCGATTTGAGATGTGAGGGGTTTTAAAGATAGACTTTTGTTCATTGCTGTCCAGTATGTTCTTCACAGAGAGTGCAGTGACTCATTACCTGAATGATTTGACCAGACACTTGGGAATAGAATAAAAAAATAGTTATAACCTATTTATGGAGGATTGAAAATATTTTAAAGTATTTTCCATGTCTCAAGTTTCCTTGTAATATGCATTGCAAATATAGCCTTTATAACCACTCACCTGAGCAATTCTGTTGTCATGGGTGGGGAGAAAAAAAAAGGAAAGCCTGATTTATTTGTCTTGAGCAGGAAGACAGTGGCTACGTTTTCCTGGTGGTTTTTTTGGGTTTGGTTTTCTTACTAATTTTTTTTTTTCACTTATAAAGTTGTTGGGTTTTTTTGCTAGTTTAGAATGATTCTAAACTTTGTTGTCTAGGTATGTAGCGCTTGGATAGGAAGTGGGGTTGTAAGTGACCTGAATGATCTTCGCCGAGTTCACAACCTTCTTGTCTCTTCCCTGGATAAAGTGCAAGCAGGAAAGGGATCTTCTAGCCAGCTTTACCGAGAGAGTGCCACTACTATGGAGAAACTGGCAGTTCTGAAAGCCTGGGCTGAGGTAAACAGTGACTGTTCAATCTGGAAAGGCTTGGGAACATTTTACAGTGTAATAGCAGCCTCACACCTCATACTGACTGTACATGCCTTCCTCCTTAACCCCCTGCAGTTCTACTCCTGGGATGTTTTAAACTCACTCTCTTTCTCTGCCATTTAATGTTCAGCCATATTTACAGTGAGGCTTGATTGTTCTTTGTGTTGCTGCACTTTTCTGTATAAAAATACACACTCATACCCTAAAAGATTTTGAATTTCTTCCCTGCTGGCTGCTTTTAAACTTGGAAAAAAGCCCTACAGAGAAGAAAACCAAAAAAACCTAAAAATCAAACCTTAAAATATAGTCTGGGAAAATATTGCCATTAGTTAACTAATTAGTTAGTTAACATTGTGTTTATAATTGACATGTTTTTAGGAAGGAAGTGCGTGGCTGATTGTTTTAGGAAAGTGCCATTTGTGTATCTAAGCAATGTATCTTTACTGGTAGAAATAAAAGAAAGAATTTAAATAAAATGGGGTTGTATGTGAAATCTCTTTTTTCAGTAATTTTCTGGTGAATTTTATCTGCATGGGGTCTGTTACATTCACGTGGGGAAGGCTGCTGCTCTCCTTTCTTTTTAGAACCTCATGGCACATGTTTTACCTCTAGGTGTATGTGGTTGCCATGAAGATTAAGAAAGAAGCAGAAACCAAACCAAAGCATGTTTTAAAGAGCACAGAGGAGGATGAGGATGATTTTGGTACCGTGGATGAGTTGCCACCAGACAGTTTGATAACTCTTGTCCAACCTGAGCTGCCTGCACTGAGCCGTCTCTGGTTGGCTGCGCTGAAAGATTACGCTCTTTTAACTCTGCCAGCTGAATTTGCTACCCAGCTGCCACCAGATGGTATGCACTGAAACTTCTTTTTGTGTTCTGCAAAACAGAAAGAAAACTAGCTGGACATTCAGAATCATTCTGTAAATTATTTGGCATGCATGTTTTTTATGCAAGTGATAAATTTTTGCCTGAGCATGTAATAGCAATATTTTCTAACTTTGAATCTTTTTTCCTTCAATTTGCAATGAATATACTCCTTTATTCAAAACACTGAGATCACTAAAATCATGTCTTTGTAGAATTAAGACTACTTCTTCACCTCTAATACTTTGGTATCAACTGCAAAATGATTCTAGCTGTATGAAAAGCATGGCCCCTGAGATTAGAGCAGACACTGTTATACGCTGTTTTACTGAATTAAGTGTGAATGGTCAATAGGAAAAACGCTGCAAGACCCGATGACTGTGCCTGCCTTTCTTGCTCTCTGCTTACTGCTTTATTGAGACCAGTGCACTTTCTCATGAGAGGTGCTAATATTGCTACTATACAGGAGAATTGCAATGTACTGCCACTAACAAGTATTACACCTGATTATTTTTGTTATCAAGCACACTTGGAATAAATATGCTAATAAATTTAGAGTGCATGCTTTTTATCTGTTACTTGTAGAGAATTTCAGAATTTATCTTTGCTTTGTTCATTTGCCAGGAGGAGCATTTTACACTCCAGAAACAATTGACACAGCTAGACTGCATTACAGAAACTCCTGGGCACCCATACTACATGCAGTGGCACTTTGGCTAAACAGTACAGGATTTAATGTGTCAGAGTCAACAGAAGAGACTGCTGCAGCAATGCCCAATTCTCAGAAACGTGCTACATCCATTATGTTAAACCAGACACCTGGAACTCCACCTACCACTAAATCTTTGCCAGAGATAAACAAAGATCGAATGCACTTAATTTTGGGTAAGAGTTACAAATTTAGAATTCAGTAGCAGCACGTTATGGTATGAAATGCTTTGAAAATGAGAAAAGATACTTTGCATGAGATCTGTGAAGTTTAAAATTCATTACATGTCTGGACAGTAAAGTTTTGAAAATCTCTGTCTCGTCCTCCCTCTTATCTCTCTGCCTTCTGTGTTCTTTGTAGCTTTGACAGAATATTTGTTAGTGTGATTATTGTGATTTTTGTAATTGGATAAAATGAGTTGGAGCTGGTTTACACTGTAGTATAATGCAGATGATACAAAATATTATGCTTCAAAGATGCAAAAGCTGTGAGGTTAATTAAAATACACACCCCTATAAAAACACTGCTTAGTAGAGACTGATATTTGGCAAGTCACATGGAGTAGCTTTTGCATCAGTTTTTCATCTGTCAGTAGCATTCACTGTTTTCCTTTATTGTTACCTAACAGGTTTAAGAGGTAGATGTAATCTCGTATTCTGAGGAATGGCAGAAGTTTGCTGAGTTA
The DNA here is from genome assembly GCA_032173965.1 of Sitta carolinensis. NCBI lineage: Eukaryota > Metazoa > Chordata > Aves > Passeriformes > Sittidae > Sitta > Sitta carolinensis. Next base: position 11,803,362 of record JAVUNC010000025.1, on the reverse strand, counting down.
TGGACATTTAAATCCAGAATTCAGTGGCATATATATAAGATGAATATTGCATTATTTTTGGAGCTTAGCATAATTTCATTTGTCTTTACATTTAAAGGAGTTCAAGAAAATGAAACTCATTTTACAACTGAAGGATTCATATGTCTGACTTATAGATCTTTAGAACAAAGTATGGATTTCTGTTTAGCATCTTAAAATACTTGTTGCTCTGTATTATTTATCCTGCCGAATTTTGGGGAAGACATGATGCAGAAGAGGAAGCAAATACAATTCTCTGCAAAGACTCATTTTTAATTCAAAGGAAGAAGAATTGAAAAAAACTGCTGTCTTTTTAAAGTTGTTAAGAACCTGCTATACTTAACAAAAAAATTAAAAAGAAAACTTGATTTTTTGATAATATGAACATTCTTTTTAATTATTGCTCTTTTCAGGTGTTAGTATACAGTTTCTGTGTTCCCCAAGACCTGAAGAGCCTGTAGAGCATGTTACATCTTGCTTACAAGCACTTCATACTTTATTGGATTCCCCTTGTGCCAGGATCCATATTGCAGAGGATCAGGTAATGTATGAGCATGTTGTAACAATCAGCTTTTTCTTGGCCTCAGTCTTTCATCTATGCTGATTATAAGAGCTGTAATTTTTTTTGTGTGTGTGAGAAAAGTATTTGTATATCATAAGCAAATGACATAACAATTAGGAATTGTTTAGTCCTAATTAGTGTTTTTCTGTGTATTTTGTTTCACTGTAGCTCCTTGGTGTTGAACTTTTGAGTGTGCTTCACCGACTCCTCCTGACCTGGGATCCTCCTTCAGTCCAGCTACTGGTTACAGGAGTTGTCCAGCAGATAGTAAGAGCAGCTCAAGATTATTTGCAGGAAAAAAGGAACACGCTAAGTAAGATTCTGAAAACACGGCTTGCTTTGCAGAGTAAATAAGCAACAGGTTTTTGATATTGGGAAAGGAACTCAGTTGCATTAGAGTATGGTCACACAGAGGAGGAAAATGCTTTGTATTCCACAGATAATTTTGATTGTGTTCATACTTGGCTGCTGATTTCTCTGCTCTTGTGAGGTGTGTTTTTTCTTCCTCTGACCGTTCTCATTTCATGTCATGATTTTTCATTCATTTTTCTGGATTAAGAATGGTGCAAGTTATACCCAACACACCCCTTATTAATACCTTGCTCAGTTTTCTTAATGTTTCTCTACTGACTGCCTCCTTAGCACTTCATTTACCTTTTTTCTGAAGTTTAATGGTTTAGGCACTAGTTCAGGGTGTTGTGGTGTGTCCCGGGCACAACTGACATTCACAAGGTGAGTGAACTGCTCCTGAAACCAGTATGAAAAGTTGCCTGCCCAGGAGATCTTGCCAGGAAGTGGAGAAGACTTGCACCTGGGTTCTTACTTCACTGACATTCAGGGCACTCAGGGTGTGTCAGCTGCCAGGAGCTCTGGGAACAGGGTGTGCAACAGGAGCAAGGCGGCTGGCATGGACAGGCATGCTTGTGCTGCCCAGAAGTGCAGCTCAAGACTGTACAGGACTGCTGGAGTCAGCATAATGATGGCAGTGACATACAACAGCACAGACTGCTGACTGAGGGACAATCACCTCTACTTCATCAGAGGTCTAATGACCAGGTTTGAAATTCAGATGAAAATGCTGATGTGCCTGTGCTCCAGAGACTCGTCTGTGCAGCCAGGGCTGCAAGTGACATTGGTCTCACCTGTGAGACATGAAGGAAATGCTTGTGAAGGGGAGCAGACTCAGTGGTGTCAGGAAAGGTAAATGGAGGAATGAAATGTTCTTCACAGAGGTCCTGCATGTGCAGGAGCTGAAGTCCCATGTTTCTCAGAAGGAGAGACAGCCACAGGTAGTGCTGGAATATGGCCCTGGAGGATGACGCTTGCATGAAGGTGGCGGCTGCAATCTTCTGACTTCCAGCAACAAAAGGTTCTATCTCCAGATATCCAGTTGGAGAACACTCCAGAGATCTGGCAAGAGAAGAGGAGTCAGCTGTCCTACTTTGACAGCTCAGAACTGATAACACTGAAAGGAAGTCAAGGGTGATACCAGTCAGGAGCCACAGGCTGCCTAATCAAGAATTCAAGGTGAATGAAGCCATGTTAACCCAAAGGAGCATTCCAGTCAAGCTGTGGGAGCCTCATGAGAGGCTTTTACCATCCAGTCATGTGCTGGAAGGGTGACACTGCTGGAGGTTAACACTCAGAAGTGTATGAAGCACAGACTTTTTCAGTCCAGATGCTGGACAGTCCAAATAAGAGTGGGGCTCAGTGGATTTGCTCCACACTTCTGCAGAAGAAATGGTTACGAAGGTTAATGGTAGTTCTGCCTGTACTAGCTGTGTGATGGTGAAGGTCATAATTTCAAGGGAAAGAAAGAAAATGAGTAGCAGAGCAACAGCTTTGGCCTGACTTGGCAGGCTTTGGCTTGTGCAGGGAACTTGTAGATGAGTTCTTGTGGTAAGCTTTCCTGAAGGGCAAAGGAAGGAGGGATCGTTCCTCTTTGGTGACAAAATAAAGCTCATTCACAATGATCGTGGCAGGAGGCTGACTTGGCTCAACAGGAACTTCTGACCGAGCTCAAATGTGACATGGGAGTGTATGCATGTTGAAAATGGGGCAAGCTGCCAGTGGAGACTGCTGAAGACTTCTGAGTATGGAGGAGTGGGACTGGGAAAGCACAATTTAGGTGGAGCTTAGACTGATGATGAACATCCAGTGTGACAAGAACAACTTTTATAGATACATTGTCAGCAGAGGAAATTTGGACCTGCTGATGGATGGATTGGGTGTTCTAGTGACAAAACACACTAGAGGAAAAACTAAGGCACTATTATCTCTTTGCTTACTGCTCCCATGTCTGTGTCCAATGAGCAAGCCCAGGGGAGAGCAGGTGAGCCTCCAGTTAGGGACTGCTCACAAAAAAGCCAGCTGTACCCTGGAACCAGATGGGATGTGTCTGAGGGAGCTGGCTGGTGACTGTTGCAGTCATCTTTGAAAAGCTGTGCTGCTCAAGAAAGCTTTCCAATGAATGGCAAAAATGAGATGCCGTGACTAGCTTTGAATAAGATGTGAGGTGGGGTTTGAGTGAACTTGCCAGTAAGCCTGCTGTGCTTGTTGAAAGGTTTTTGAGTAAATGGTTTTTGAAACCACTTCTTAGTACATGAAGTAGAAGAATGCGATTTGCAATAGCACAGACTTACTGAGGGCAATTAATGCCTCATCACCCTCTGATGAAATAACTGGCTTTGGAGGTGGAGTGGTGGATATTATTTACTTACACTTCTTGAAGGCTTTTGACCCAGTACTCTGAAATATCATTGTCAAATTGGAGCAACGTGGACTGAAAAGTAGGAGAATAATTTGTTGGACTGCTGTGCTTGAATAGAGTTGAGTGATTCAAGTCTGACTGGCAGCTGGTTGCAACTGGTGTTCTTTAGAGATCAGTATTGGGCCTTCTACTGTTAAGCATATAGGACAGATCAGAGAGAATGTACCCTCAGCAAATTCGTGGATGATACCAAACTGGGCCAGTGCTGGGTGTGCTGGAGGGGGGTGCTGCCTTTGAGGGAATTTTGAACTGCAAGTCTGAGAACCTGCTGTAGCAAAGACAAATGCAAAATCCTACTTTTGGGAAGGAATGTGCACTGGTATAGCCTGGTGGGCTGACAAACTGGATAGCAGGTTTATCAGATGGGGAGTTGTGTGTGTGAATCTCTGATGTGAAACCTGTGCACTGATGATGACTCTGTGTTTGGGCCATGTTAGAAAAGCATGACGTGTGGATTTAGCACATGGTTATGAAGATGCATCTGGAGCAGTGTCTAGTTTTCTTTGCCCTTCCTCCTCATTCTGAGTAAGACAGATGTATGTTGACAAACATGAAGGAAGTTCAGTGGAAGTCCACTAAGCTGCTTAGGGAGGTGAAGCGTGTGACCCATGAGGAGAGGCTGAGAGAGCTGAACTTATTTAGTCAACAGAAGAGATGGTTAATATGGGATAGAATAGCAATCCCCCTTCTTAGAGGGGTTTTAAGGACAAGGCCAATCCAGAGTCTTCTGAAGTGCATGTGGTGGAAGGACAAGAGGCAATGGGCACAAACTGCAGCAGTGGAAATCCAGATGTGATACAAGGAAAAAGTTTATCACTGTGGGAGGGGTGAAGCAGGTGCCCAGGGATGTGGTATCTTTGTGCTTGGAGATACTCAAAACTTGACCAGCAGTCTGAAAGCTACTTTCTGAGGTACTTTTAGTGACCTTTTCCTTTTAAGAGAGAGTCTCCCTGTTCAACTGTCTATTTCCATTTGTTTAAAAATCTCATATTAGATATACTGTTTCCATCTTTGCTAGGTAAATTAGTTTCCAAAAGGTAATGTGGCAAATAGTTCATTGGTACCTGGTTAAGTTGGGTAGGTCTGCCAGATTTTCTCTTACCTGAAAGAAGTGAAGTAAACCCCAAAGAATATTTTCTTATTAAGGAAAGTTGCTGTCTTAATCTGGCACAATGTACTGTTGATAAAAACCAAACCCAATTGATAACTTTTGCCCGTTTTCCACATAAAAACAGGAGAAAATTTTGCTGGAACTTGAGGAACCAGCACAACTGAAAATGCAGGCTCTGTTCCTTCAAATGAATTAATGGAATTGTTTACTGTCAGCCCAGTAAGCTGCTTTCTTCAGATTGATGAATGTGATAACAGTAGCAATCATTTAAATTCATAGGAGCTCTATAGGGGTAGTTCAGGCCAGCTTTGACTTACTGAATCTCTGTTGCTATTTAATGGAAGAAGGAAAGACTGCAGCTGGCCAAGCTGACATCAAAAGAGAGACTTTTTGGACTGAATACACTGAAATCATGAACTTAGACTTAGAATCCTACAGAGCTTCTCTGTTCTCTTATTTCATAATCAATTTAGGCTAGAATAAGATTTTGTTAGGGTGGAGCATTTAATTAATAGCTACTAAATTAAAAATTTGTCCTTGCTGTTTATTTGGCATTGATTGCTGTTAATTTTATGATCAGTTTTAAGAGAAGTAAAATAATTAACTGTAGTTTTATTTTGTGCAAGTCTACGTTTGTTTTCTAGTTCCAGAATGATTTTCAGTAACTATCGTTGCAATCACAATGCTTCTAAGGCATTTTAAACCCTGTTAAGTCACTCTGACTAAAACATTTAGTCTGGCATGAGCCATGTTTGTCCTATCTTACTGTAAAGCAACATTTTCTTCTTGATTTTTAACTTTGTGAAGAATGGGTTATGTAATCTTTGGTATAGGATCTTAACTGTCTCCTCAGACATTTCTTTCCTTTTTCAGATGAAGATGATAATGAGGAAAAAGAAAATCCTCTTGCTTTAGGAGAGGGAGGTGAGAGCGGTGGTCTTGTGCCTGGAAAATCTCTGGTCTTTGCAGCCATGGAATTGCTCATGTTTATCCTGGTACGACACATGCCCCATCTGAGTTCCAAAGTGTCAGATTCTCCAAGTCACGTTGCTGCCAAATCCCACCTCTCTGAGGAAAGTGCTCGTCTTGTGGCTGCCACTGTTAATATCCTGTCAGACCTGCCTTCCCTGTGTTCTCCAGCAGGTAAGGCATTGTAACAGAATGTGTGAGCACAGTGAGGATATACTAAAAACAAACTGTAAATATATTGCTATGAATGCTTTAAGGGCCATCTATTAATAAGTATATTTAGGTGTTTAACTAAATAAAAATTCAGGCTCTCCCAGTGAGCAGCATGAAGGTAATTTGATTTTAAGTTTGCATGTGTGCTGCAGATTTGCTGAGGAAATTAGCTCTGTACCAATCTGATTTAATTGTTGGGTTTTTTCCCCTTTTTTCATGCTTTTGAAACCTTTTGGGCAATTTTAATCATATTGTTAAAGAACACAGACATTTTGGAGATAATTAAATTCCTGAAAAGTTCATGAAAAGCAGCAGCTGTATGAAAAGACAATCCTACTGAGGGAAAAAACCAGAACAATTCATCTGTGGTACACTTGGGCTTGCAGCCGTTGGCTGTCAGTCATTCCCAATGTGATTATAAACTAAATGGAGCTTTCTTCTGCCCTGGAAGACTGTCACAAAGGATGTGTGTAAGCTGGGATAATTGCACTGAGTGAGGTTCACGGGTAAAGGACACAATTACATGGGAAGCTGTGCTCTTTGACTTTTGCTTTTTGGAGAACAAAATTGCTTAACTGTTGTCTCAAAAATCTTGGGGAAGTTTTCACCCAGTCATAAAGATAAGACACTTTAAAGTTGGTCCCCTTATGAGGTGCAGTGCAAATAACATATTTGGACAAAGTTATGCTCAAAAGACAATATGGCCTGTCTTCAAACAGAAATTTGTGAATTTGTGTCTTGCACTTCTTTAAGGAACCATAGATTTGGAGTCATGCCCTGTTTTTATTTGATTCCTGATTTTTTTTTTTTTTTTTTTTTGAGAGGGTGATGAGAAAGAGGGTGGTCAAACAAGGTAACAGTATTTCTTCTGTGTTGTCTGGAGTGAGGGTGTTACTTCCAGTATTTGGCTAGTGGCCACTGCAAAGTAGCTCAGAAACTACCGTTTAAAGAGTATCCCCTTCCTGTCATATTTGTTCTACTTCATGTATTTATCCTCACAGTAGTAGGATTCCCAGAAGCAGGAAAATGGCAGGATTTATGTTTCCACAGATGTGGGAAAATGAAGCATGGAAGAGATATAGAAAGAGGCTTGACTGTCTGAAGTGATCTGTAGATGGATTTTGCATGCCTAAACCTAACAGCACTCTTCTTTCAGCCCTGTAGGGGTTTAAAGTCTGCATGTGTATTGAAACTCCTGCAGCCTTTGTCCAGGATTTGAGACACCCAAACAGCTTCCTTTGCTCCTGGGGCATGTACCACACACTACCTTACTTGGAAAGTGCAGTAACTTAGTTTGGATGCTTGTTTCCAGACCTCTTATTTTTGCTGGGTTTAGGACCCTAACAATATGTAGACCCTCTTTTAAGGTACTTAGCAATCTCGATGACATTCCATGTAGGACAAAGCTTTAATAGCTAAATCATCATTCCTAAACTGACAGCAGCATTTCAATTGTTGGTTTGTATGACTTGTGTTATGATACACTTCAGTAGTACTGATGAATGAATTTGGTGATAAGATGTTGAAGGGCACATATCACTTGTTACCTGAATTGCTGTTTATCTCATCTCTTTTGTCTCCAACCATGTGCATCCATATTGGGAAAGACAAAAAGGTTATCTACCACACTTTAGAAATTCTATTTTTTTTCTTTTTTTTCCCCTCTTTTTAGGGTGTATGACAATCTTACCTACTATCCTATTTCTGATAACAAGGGTATTGAAAGAAACAGCAGTAAAATCAGCAGATAATCAGGTCCCACCTCCAGTCACTGCAGCTCTTCAAGGGATAAAAACTATTGTTACTCTTCCAACAGTCAAGACTGATGAAACTCAGAAACAATGGACAGGTCTTATCCGCAGCACTCTGGCATCTATCTTGGAAGACTCTCAGCCTGGTAAGTGGTTTCCCAGTGCAGGAGTTAAAATTCAAGAAAAATGGATTTTCTGTAATGAAAGGGCAAGTATGGTATCTGCCTATAACTTAATGTAAGACTTGAATGGGCAAAACTCCTCAGTTGCCTAATAGATTTTATTGAAGAAAAGCACATTTGCTTTAACAAAGTAGTTATATCTCAGGAGTTCCCACCTCAGATTTGTCCTTGTTTCGTCTGTTTTCTTCGACAGTGTTGATTATAACCTCCAGTTTGAAGTTTTCCCTTTTGCAATGCATCTGGCAGCCCCTGCCTCTCAGGTTTTGTGCTGGCACAAGTCATTTAGTCTTAATGACAGTCAGTGTTTAAGTGAATGAGTGGGAAGACAGCCACAGATAATTGTGGCAGGGTTCATACTGGAGTAGTATACTCACAACACTGTTAAAAGCTTTGTTTGGTGAGAAAGACATCCTGTCAAAGAAATCCCTGTTACTCACCAGCACAGTGGTTACTGTGTCTTCAGAGAACTGCAGAGCACCTCTTATGGTTCACATATGTGCTTTGCCTTGCCCTTCTAAAAGTGAAAAAGATGTACAGTCTTAGCTGCATAGTTAGCAAAAGAGAGACACAAAGGTTTGCCATTTCTATAGTGGTAGTCAGCAAGAAAAACATCCCATTACATTGCCAAGGAGCCATTGGTAGAGAGTGAAGAGAGGCTTGAATGGAGTTACTCATGTGAGAGACAGGGAATGAGGAGGTAATTGCAAATGATTCTGAAATGTCCAAGGGGGGAGGATCACTAGGTTTGTGTTAACCAAGCCAAACTTCTAATTTGATTTGTCACATCAGCTCTTGTTTTCCAGCCTTTAGTTACTGTGGAGATTTCACAGGCTGTCTTTCCAGAAGCATCACTGGCTGTAGGCCTTGTTGCAGGCTTCAGAGATTTTTCTTGGTTTCTTGCAAGAGTGTATGTTTTCCTTTGCAATCTTCTGTGAAGTGTGATAGATGGCACACACAAAAATCTAAGCAAGGTCCACTGCATTCAGTTTCAAACCTCATCATTCAATAAAATGTAAACAATGTAAATTTTAAATAATTTAAATAATGTAAGTAAAATTGTCACTTAAAATGCTTGGAGTAGTTTTTTGAAGTGAGGTTTCACGTTATGGCTAAGCCACTTGAGTGATTAGCTGACATCTGTATAGGGCAGTCATGCTGTTTTTCTTTTTTGCTGACTTTATATATGCTGTTTCTTTGTGCCTCTCAGGGGAGAGAAGAACCAGTGTGGCCAACCAGACCAGCAGAACAGTGCTTTTTATATTATTGTAATAGTTTATATATAAATATACATATTTTTCTTGCTCTTGTGAATTCATGAATGAGATCTGTGAAGACAGAGGTTACGCAAGGAAAAAAGAAATTGTGATAATGGTGAATTCAGGCTATTTGAAAAGCAGGAAAGGTTAAAGTAGCACTGTACCTGTTGGTGCCAGTTGGCTGTCAGATCAGCTAGTCTGTTCTGTGAAACCTCATGTTAAGTAAATGTTGTTGCCATGCTGGATATCTGCTTCTTACTCTGCTGTATCAGCTGAAGATGATAATTTTAAGAAGTGAAGTAGATTTTTAATGGGAAAAGGATCTAAAAATATCTTTTTTCCTCTTGTTGACACACTGAAAACAAAAAAGTATGACTTGGTCCCAGAAAGTGTGGGTGATGATGTTTTTCCTTGATACTTAAGTTTCAGAATGATTGACTTACTTTATTAAAACAACTGTTAGAATAGAGTTGCTCAGATTTTTCTCAGTCACAGTCAATAATGATACTGTAATAAGCAAATTCATGTGCGGTTGCAAATAATTTCAAGTTTATGTATTTCTCCTTTGTGAGTTTATCTGTGTTCACTGGCTTTTACTAAATAAATGCTAAAGCTTTTTTGGGATAAACTAATGTTTGGTTTTGTTTTTCAGAAGCCTCTAAACCTATTCTTGATGAAGTAAGCATACTTACAGCTATTGCCCTCTTCCTCTGGTCAGCAAGCACAGAAATAATTGGAGTGCAGTCTTTACAAAATGGATGTATGAACAGATTTAGAAGTGCATTGAATTCTTCTGATCCTTGGGTAAGATCATGTTATAGGAATGTGAATGATATGCAGTCAGCAAAAACTAATTGTGATATATTTAACACATTTCCTGAATGTTTTGTGATGCCTTTACTTCAGGACAGATACTGCTGTTAAGATAAGTAGAATTTTCAACAATGTATTATTGAATCTCGTGAGCAAAATAACCCAAACTTTGTGCTTCTAGATGAAGTGTTCATGGCCTTGTGCCAGGTTCTTGACTTCAACTTTTAAAAAGGCAAACCAGTCTTTGGTATATGAAGTTTTATCAGATGAAAAGATTGGTTACCATAGCGGGGTGACAATTTTACATTAGTGTTGATCTTTTAAAATGCAAACTAAACCATTTTTTCCATAGATAAAATTACAGCCCACATTTCTGATCAATTTTATATTTGTGCAAAACCTGTGCATATTTTGTGTGTTCATACAAAACTCACTTTGTGAGCAAAAATATAATTTTGTGGGCACCATCAGAACACCTACAGATCATGATTTATTTATCTTATGATTTCACCTCTGCCCTGTGGCTTGCCTTTGTGAAATGCCTTCTGAATTATTTTGTCATTGAAGAGGAAAGTTAAAAAGTTGTAGACTGACTTGGTTCAGGCAGGCTGATGCATTGGAATGGGTATACAAATCTGCAGGTGGGAGCTAAGGAGAAAAATCTATGATGTTTCCACAAGCAAACAGTGCAGAAATTCCTGAGAAGAAAAACACGCCAAAAATGCGGATGTGTTTAGGGTCACAGTAAGCCATTTAAAATTCTGTTTAGACTGATAATTCCCCATAGCAGGACAGGTGTTTTCCAGCATGAACATAAAATTCAGTTGATTCTGAAGCCTGACTCTGGATTGAAATCAGCCTAGAATTTTATTGTATGAATGGCAGTGTCAGTTGTACGAAGCGAGTGAAACTTCTCTGTCGTGCTCTCTCTGGGCTCTGTACAAACACACAGCAGTGAGAGGGAAGCACAGCCTCACCCACTACCCTGCTGGAAAGCTGCCCGTCAGCTGGAACTTACTGCTATTTTTGTAACACACAGAGCAAGTTTGGACAGCAGCCAGATGCTGTCCACTCTCTTCTCACCCATGTGCAGAGCGTATACTCTGTAATACTTGTTGCGAGTTCATGCTGGCTTTTTAAATGTAAAATACTCCTTGTTGCAGTCGGTAACAAGATGCCTGTTTGTAATAAAAGTGTGATCGTGATTGTAAAGTGCATTGAACTGATTAAGGAGAAGACTCTTCCAAAGAAACTGCTGATGTCTTAAAAGAAATACAGGAGTATTTTTGAAACTGTTACCACATGAAAAGGTCAAATATCATGTATAGTAATAATCAGAAACCTGGTGAGCTCAATTCCCTTTTGTTCCAACAAGATAATTCAGTTGAGAGACCCAGGTGTTTCAATTCTGTTGGGCAAGTTTGACATGAGAGTGTGACTTATACTTTGAAGAAGCTCTGATTTTACCTTTCAGAAGTTATTGTAGACTTTGGTGAATGCACAGTAGTCCAAAGTTTTGTATTACACAGATCAAAGGAAAAAAGCTTGGACTAAATTCTGTTGTCAGATGCAGTCATGAAACTCTTTTGAAATACGGCTGCATTTAAGAAAATACTTCTACTCCTTATTTCAAAGACTAATCTAATCATCTCTAACAGCTAATAAGGAATGAAGTTTAAAGAAAGACAGAAAGGAGAGAGAATTATTTGTAACAGTATAGAGACAGAGGTAAAATTGGTTGAAAAGGTCAAAGATGATGGTAAGGCATTAAGGAAAAATGTTCTTCTGTGGAGCTCTGTTACAGAGAATACAAATGATATGAGAAGTGTTATTATTTCAGACCTTAAATATTGAATTGCATAGAAAACCTGTAGCTGTATACTGGTGAATTAACACTAATATGAGCTACATAACTTATCTTACCAGTAGTTTTTACAATCTAAGATTTTTATTCAATATTTTGTATTTATATATATGTGTTTCCAGTAATCCCTGGATCTCCTCACAGATCATTTTGTTCAGTTCCTCTAGAACATTTCTGTTCAGCATGTGCTTGATAACTCATCATGTTGGGACTTGAGTACAGTTAGAAAACATGTGCAATGTTTTATCCTCATATTTGTTGTGAGGCTTCACCTTTTCAAAAATTCTGGGTTATTTCTGTGGGATATTGGAGGAAGATCTTTATATGGCCCCAAAAATGCCTTCATAAATTCATCTGAACAAGATCATCAGTGAGTCATCTTCTCAAACCTTGGCTTTAATAATCTCTGCTTTCCACAGAGAGGGAGTAGGATGAAAAATAAAATAAAAGAACGACAAGGAGAGCATTCTGTGATCAGCTCATAGTATGGCTACACATGCAGTCCTGGGCTACTACCAGCACAAAATGGAGAATGAGAAGGATGGACAGGCCTGACCCTTTCAGCTACAGCCTTGGCTCGTGTTAGAACAATAAGATCCCTTTGTTCCGAGTCATTTTTATGGGCTGTTTTCCAATTGCCCTTCTGGAACTGGAATAGCATATCACGATTTTGAAGATGAAGCTACTGTTAGAGCTGGTAGTTCTAAGACTTAAGATGTAGCTCACTGTGAACTGGTGTGACTGACTGGTATGACATTAACTATGCCTTCATTTTCTTGGTGTTTATATTGTTACTGCTACTTAGTACCTGCATGTTCTTTCTAATTGGCCTGCCTTTTATTGAACAGTGGGCTAATATTGCTTTATTAGATGGCTTTGTTGCTGCTTTCCTCTTACTTAGTATGTTGTCTTCCCATTTAGTAGACTTTTTTTCTTTTTTTTTTTAATCAGAGATAACAGAGTTTATTAGATTCCCTGAGTTAACAGATAACTTTGAGGACAATGTATTTTTGATTTGATTAGGTTCAAGCCAAGTGTTACCAGCTTCTGCTTTCTGTGTTCCAACACACCAATCGTGCCCTGTCAACTCCATATATTCATTCCTTGGCTCCTATCATGGTTGAGAAGTTGAAAGCTGTGGAAAGGAGCCGCCCGAACAACAATCTGGAGCTTTTAGCAGTCCAGGAAGGAATTAAAGTCCTTGAAACATTGGTTGCCCTTGGTGAGGAGCAGAATAGTAAGTATTTAGTTTTTCTAGAGAAATGAGTAACGCTAAAATAGATTATTGAACAGTAGAAATGTTGCAGTTAGGAACTCGATGGCATAGTCAGTTCTGAAAACAATATTACCTTTATTTGTCTAGTAACTGATAATTTTTTTTTTTTTGTTTCATTCTCTGATATAGTAATTACGTTTTTTTTTTTCTTTCATTTTTAGGAGTACAGTTGCTTGCCCTTCTCGTTCCCACTCTGATTTCCTATTTACTGAATGAAAATGCCTTTGCTTCTGCATCTACAGCATCTAAGGATCTTCACGAGTTTGCACTTCAGAATCTGATGCACATTGGTCCACTTTACCCACATGCTTTCAAGACAGTAATGGGAGCTGCTCCTGAATTGAAAACACGTCTAGAAACTGCAGTCCGAGCAAGTCAGGCCAGCAAAGCAAAAGCAGCTGCTAGGCAACCACCACCCACAGTACATTCCACCCCAACAATTAAACTGAAAACTAGCTTTTTTTGAATTACTTTTATTATTTTTGGACCATTAAGTAGTCAGAAGCATTACATTATCCCTGCATACATGTCTAATTTTGTGTAATTTGTATGTGAAAGGCTGTCTAATGGAGCTTTGTGTAATTACTTGAAATCCATGCGTTACAAGGGAAGTGGTGTTACTTGTTTCTGTATAGATTTTTAGGAAATTGTGATCATATTTATGAATTTCTGTTATAAATTATCCACAAAAATTATTCTGTATCTAAATAGTTTTATTTATTTTTAAAAGCTATCTCAAACCTTCCAGTGGTTTTTGAAATCTGGTGATTGTTATCCTGCCATTGTGCCAACACACTAACACAATGGGGATGGAGAGAAAAGGAAAAACTGTTATGAAGTACTTACCCTGTACGTGGGGAATTTCTAGTGTAGAAGTACAAATTTTTTCTTTTTATTTTAAAAACATAATAGGGAGAGGGAGTTTGTAGATCGTTTCAGTTTGCATGAAAAAAAACCCCACCAAAACCCCACAACAAAATAAAAATTTTCAGCCTTTCTTAAGGTGAATGATCAAGCATGCTGTCTTAATGAGTTGTCCTTATTTATGTGGTGTATATCTCTTTCAAATTCGTTTCCATGCTTGAAAATGAATAAAGGATGCAAAGAATCTAATCCCCTATCTCTTTGAATATAAATTTTAAAGAATGCACTGGAAACTGAGTTTATAAAGAGAACTGCCTTCTATCTGCATTTTTGTAGGCGTAGATCTTGGCCCTGGTAAGGTGCTCTGTGTTTGCAGTCTTCCTGTTCTGCCAGCAACTGGTTCAATGTGTGATGAGTCAGTGCTCTGCCCTTTGTCCAGACTCACTGGTATTTAACCTTCCTGCTAGATTTTGTTTCTGGATACATCATACCTGTAGTCCTTGATCAATCTGCAAACAGAGGTACTGGAGCACTTTGCACTGTACTCACTCAGGAGGCAGAACACAAGTGAGAGCCAGGTTCCTCCAGTTTTTCCTTCCCCTGCCAGGCTTTTTTCAAAAGCATGTGGCTCCCCCCCACATCTGAGTGAGTCTGATGTGCAGATTTTGGGGCTTAGGGCTCAAGTGCTGTGCTAACCTTGCGGCCAGGGACTCCCAGTGTCTGTCTGCTGCCAGCCTCACCCTTCCTGTTGGCAGAAGTGTGGAACCATGTATTTTCTTGTGTATATAAGACTGACTTACATGGATTTTTTGACACAGCTGTTGAATTTATGGGCTTTTATAGGGATCTTTCTATACATTTTACTTTATAGAGAGAAGTAACATAACCAGAGGTCTCCAGGCCTGCTGAGTTTAATCTCTGATGTTTCTCTGTATACGCTGTAAAAACTGCATATTTCAGAGGCTTCAACTTCAAATATAACAAAGGGATTAGTAAATAGAATTGAATATGACTAATATCTGCTTAAAATATTTGTAGATCACTATTTTTGCATAGTTACTTGCCTCTAGGCTTTCTATTTTCCTCTAGGACCTTATCTAATATCTGAGTACCTATGCAAAATGGTCAAGACAATACTCTTTCACCCTATGGTAAGTTGATTGTCTGCAAAATATTTAACATAAAATCAGAAATGCTTTTATTTCACAGTGAATGTTTTAGTACTAAAAGTGAGGACACAGAAAGTGGTGCATATTCTAATCTCAATTTTTTTTTTTCCATAAAGGTGTCAATCAAGTCTTGCTCCATTGTTCTACAGGAGTAAATATATATGCAGATGTAAAAACTATGTGCTGTACATGAGAAGGAAAGTAACTTCACTAGTTTTTTCATCTTACTATGGGTAGTGGGAATTAAACTTATTTAAATATATCCCTTTCTAATAAGTCTTTCCAGCATTACAAATCTATTTTGCTTAGAAGTTCTGAACTAGTTTAACATTTGAAAGTATTAGGGGAAACTCTTCCAGTTCAAAATTCAACATGAACATTTTGCAAGTAAAACAGAAAACAAGTTTATAACCTGTTTTAGATTCCCTCCATCAGGTAGTCTAGGAATTAATGACTTCTTGGAAAAATTTCGTCTATAATCATGTTTTGTTTACTGTTTTATCTCTGCACTTTTAAGTTTTGGTTAGATTCTAGTTGACAAGATGTCTGAAAACTCAGAAAAGGAGGAAGCGTAGCGACCAAGCATAACTAAGAAGTCAGTAGAATGATAGAAAACAAGTTAGCAGAAGAGAAAATGGCACTAGATAGATGTAGTGGGATAGAGAAGGGAGAGGTTTTTCTTTGTATTTTGTGTGGCTGTGTACAACATGCACAACTCTTGTTTGTATACATCCTTCCCCAGTTTAGTCCTCGTTTGCTTCTCTGCTTGCTCCTGATACTAAAGTTATAATCATGTGGTTTTACACTATATTTTGGCATCAAATTCCATTTGATTAAAAAAAACTGAAGTAACTTGAAATGGCCGTAGTGCTTTTTGTTGTTTGTCACTGTCCTTTTCATCTTTTTGTCAGTGAGCTTTAATGTGCTTTTTAATGAAGCTGTTTGCTCCGCTTTCCCTTCACATCTTTCATCTCTCTCTGCTGTTTCCGTCCTTTCTGGGTGAGCCTTGTTCTACTCGGGTTCCTTGCCGAGGTCTCCCAGCTCACGGTCCCTGTCCCGTGTTTTCGCTGCCGTTCCCCGCTGCTCTCCTGATGCTCTGTAAGCTTCCTTCGTGCTCTTGCCCAGAGGTCGTGCCCCGGGCTCAGCGCAGGCTCGGCGGGCCGGGTTTGTGGTGTCGGAGCAGCCGCAAAGCGCCAGGCAGGGCTGCCCGGGGAGCCGCTAGTGCCACGGGGCACGGCCCGGTGGAGCGGCGCCTCCGCCTGCCCGGCCCGGCTCTGCTGCAAGGGGAGCCAGCCCCGTCCCTCGGTGCCGTGGGGACAGAGCAGTGCTGCCCGCATCTCCCGCCCTCAGTGCCACAGGCTCCTGCTGTCCCTTTCCTCGCGGAACAGGCAGCGTGGCAATTCCTGAAAAGCGTTGCGTGGCTCTCCTACCCAACATGGCAAAGGATGTTCAAGACCCCCCTGTAGCCTTGGGCGGGCAGCGTTTCCCGCTTGTGGCAGTGTGAGGCCGAACGCCGCTCGGAACGGGGACGAAGCAGAAAAGGCGGGGGTGCGAGGGCAGGGCCGGAGCGGAGCACGCGGAACTGCTGCGGGACCCCTGCCCCTGCCCGTGTCCCTCGGCTGGGCTGCGGCAGAGCCCGAGCCGTGTAAATTGCTCTCGGAGGTGGAGGTGACCATGAACGTGTGCTCCCGCGGCAGGCACGGGACTGGCCCTGCGCTGTCCCTCCCACCGGCGCCCCCGCCCAGCGCGTCCCGGCGCTGAGGCTCATCGGCCCGAACGCCATCCCTGGAATTACGGGCGGCGCGGGCAGAAGGCGGCGAGCGGGGAATCCTCCCCGCCGTCCCGCGGAACTACATTTCCCAGGGTGCCGCGCGCGGCGGCGGGGCGAATCGCTCCCCGGCGCTGTCCCCGCCGGGCCGCCGTAGCAGCGGGCGGGGGCGGCTGTCAGGCGGTGACGGCGGGCGGGACGCGCCCAGGTTGTTGCTGCTGCTGCTGCTGCCGGGACGCGGCGGGAGCGGCGGCGCCGAGCCAGGCGGACCCGGCCCGGCCATGGACGAGCAAGCGGGGCCCGGCGTCTTTTTTAGCAACAACAACAACAACAACGCCCTCCTGCTGCCGCCGCCGGCGGGCGGGCCGGGGCTGGAGCCGGCGAGGCGGCGGCAGCGGCGGCCGCGGCGGCGGCGGCAGGAGGAGGCGGCGGAGGAGGGGGAGTCTCAGCCTCCGGAGCCGCCGCGCCGCTCTCGGCGTCCCGGGCTCAGTACAGCGTGCCGGGCATCCTGCATTTCCTGCAGCACGAGTGGGGCCGCTTCGAGGCGGAGCGCGCCGAGTGGGAGGCGGAGCGGGCGGAGCTGCAGGTAACACCCGCGACCTTCTACCCCCCCACACCCCCAGCTCCGGCGGCCGCTCCCCGTCCGTGTCCCCCGTCTCTGCGCGGCTGCAGGGGGAGCGGCCGCCCTGGGCGCTGCCGCTGCTTGTCGTCTTCCCCGGAGGGAGCGGCCGGCCGGGCTGTTCCGCTGCCCCCGAGGGCGGCCGCCCCTCCGCGGCCGGGCCGGGGGTGGGACGTGGCGGCCGGCCCGGCGGGGAGCGGGCCCTGCCCGGCGGGCAGCGGGCCCTGCGCGCTGTGCCCCCGCTCCGCCGCCCCGGGTTTTCCGGCTGCCCCTCGGGGTCGGCCACCCCAGGTTGTCACCAGTTCCATATCCCCTGTTAAAATCTGCCCCCGGCGAGCTGCGCGCCCCCGTCGTGCCGCTGCTCCGCCGCCAGTGCCGCGGTTGCCCTCGGTGCCGCCCCGCCCGCACCGGAGCCAGGCCCGCGGGACCGGCTGCAGCCCCGTAGCTGCTATGGGGCGCGTTATGTAGTGTTTTCGTTTGAAAAGCGATGGGGTTGATACGCTCATTAATGCATGAAAGGACTGATAGTGATCTTGTGGTTAAAGAACTTGTGAGCTTCTGGCCTAGAGCCATTGCTGTCAGATACTTCAGTGATGGGCACGTTGCGTTAACTCCAATAACAGTGGATAATGCAACACTCGTTCCTCTTTGGTGTTGTTTACAAGAAAATCTCTGTGTTAAACCTTAACGCTGGCCATGTTGCTAGCAGCCCACTGTTTGGTTTTCATTTGTCCATGTTTGAGACTGAAAAGTGTCTGCGGGTTTCCTTTTTAGGTCTCCTTTCTTTGTCTCTTTCTTCCTGACCATCTCTTCTTTCTATGGCTTTCCTTGAAAGTATAGTGTTTGTCAAGAGAGTCTTGAGTCTGTTTAGCAATGCAAACCACTTCTCTGTTTTTTTTGGTTATTGGGTTGGTTGTTTTATTTTTTCCATCTTTTTAGTTTTACTTTCTACAGTAACATCAAACAGCCACTCTGAGAAGAGTGGTAGATGTGACGTTCTTTAATGAGAGTTCCCTTGTAGGAATTTAAAGGAAGTGGTCATGAGAACAAGAGAGTAATTTTTATTTTAACTTTCATGATTCAGTGAGAAATTGGTTAGTAACTGGATCGTATTTCTATTCACTACATCCAGTAAATACTGTGTCGAAAATTACTAGCTTAGCTATGTATAGAAGTAACATCACATGTTGTATATCTGAGGGAGGCCCATAAATATCTTTACGTATATTAATAGCTGATACAGATATCAAATATTGCTTTGGAGGAAAAAAAAATCTATTTTACAAGACCTAGGAAATTTTGCCAGTGCATTAAAAGTAATAACACTTTGCCTATTTATCATGTCCTTCAACAGCATGCCATCCCTCCTCTTCCCCCAGGTATCCCTCAAAAAGTTGGTATTATGGATAAGACAAGAGGAAGAAATCGAGTATTTAGACTATTTGCAGAAGTCACGTATAATCAGGGGCAGATAACCCCATCACAAGTTGTTTGCTTGAATGCCTTTGACTCTTGCCAAAACATCTCAATAAAGTTATAATTAGCTGTGGCTGGCATTGCCACGAGCTGTAACAGCATTTATCTGCTGCAGAGTCATGTTCAGGAAGGTGCAAAATTCTTGGCTATCTCTACAGACATCATCAGGCGTTAACGTCTGCTGTGACCATTTGCAGATGAATGTTCTTGGATCCATGTGAGAGGTTTGTGGTAGGGCTTCAGATACTACAGGGTGGCTTTGAGAAATTGTACACCTGAAGCATGAGCAGTGTTAATTAAAGACCTGGTCTGTGCTCCTTCCGAAGCCTTTTGTTGGCCTGTATATTTGGAAATGTTTAACAGAATAATGGAAATTTGAGGTCGGACAGTTTCTCTCTCTTGAGATAAAGATGCACTGCTCCTCATTGTACTTTTATCCAATGCAAATCCCAGTGCTAGGTTACCCATGCACTCTTAGGAGGCTGGGTGGCAAAGGACCTATTTAATGTGGTGATCTTAGTATCCCATAATTTTTTCCTGCAATTCATCTAGTTTTGAAGAGGTAGACTTCTTTTATCTCTGGTTTCTTACCTGCCATGGTATTGAAATACTTGGGATACCTTATGCTACAGTATTACTGTGCTTGGCTTCTGCACTGTAGTTGTTGGTTAGTTCCACTCTACCCTCTCTCCAAAAAACACCTTATAAGTCAGTCCCATTGTGATTTCCTGGCTTCCTTTTCGTCCTCTCTGGGCTTCTTTTTATTGTCTCTTTTTCTTGTCCTTCTAATTATCTGTGTGGTACTAAATGTGATGGTTGGGTAGAATACCTTTCTGTTGTGTTCTGTGGTGCTTGTTCAGGGGACACACACCCATGTGTGTTAGCAGGCCGGGCATCTTAATCTGTTCTTAGTCACCTAGTACTGCCTTTCCAAGGTTGTTCTCCCTATCAGTGCCTGTATTTTTGCTTTCCCTGGCAAATACACATGCTTATTCTGATTTTCTAATTATTTTTCTTGAACCTGTTGAAATTACTGTTGCCTCTATTATACAATCTTCCTCATTCAAGGCAAAAGAGGACTTCAGTATTTATATGTATGCAAGCATCATTAGTAAGCTGTGTATATCAAATAAGGATGTAAACAGATTAATATGGGGTTCCCCTTGATGCTTATCTGCTGATTACATATTTAACTTTTAATGCTTGCTTTCTGTTTACAGTACTTTGACATCTGCAGATTGAAAAATTATCCTGAGAATAGACTTTTGTGATGCCCTGTGAAGTAATTAACT
Organism: Sitta carolinensis; assembly: GCA_032173965.1. NCBI lineage: Eukaryota > Metazoa > Chordata > Aves > Passeriformes > Sittidae > Sitta > Sitta carolinensis. The sequence goes on along the minus strand of JAVUNC010000025.1, from coordinate 11,783,389 downwards.
GGGATGAATGCTAACGTTATTAATCCTCATTTAAGTATTCACAAATGGTGCTTTATGGCATTATAATCTGTTTTGATATCTTTTCAGAAATTAGTGATTTTCCTTTTCTTAGGTTCTTCTAGCAGCTGCTTGGGAGAGTTGACAGGACAGGGTTTCCTGTTCTGCAAGTTTTAAACTTCAAGTTTTTTTTGTTCTGCATTTTTCTGGACTGACACAGAGACATTTCAGAGTTGTCATTATGTCCATCCGAAAATAGCCAAGGGTTTGATCAAACGCATGTGCAGGGCACTGAAATCCATATCTTGGCTTGAGGCAGGCGGGGCTTGAACTGCCTCCCATATCGGTGTCTTGCCTTAACCATACAGTCTTCGGACTGGTTGGGAGGGCCTGTCTCCTGTGGGTGTTTTTCCCTTCTAATGAGCCATCTGTCCCCGCTGAGGGGAGCAGTGGGGGCTCTGCCCCGGGACCCCGCAGAGCCCAGCCAGCAGCAAGGCTGGATGAGCATGGAGGGGGTGTGTGGGGGTGTGTGTCTTTTGTTTTGACTAGAAGTGTTGTCTTTGCAAGCAAGGCATATGTTGCTTCTGACAAACATTTTTCTGGCAAAAGTGCAGATTTGCAGACATTGGTGTTTCTCTGCATTTCACAAATGGTCTAAATTGCAACAAACTATATGTGGTATGTAACTGTTTTTATGGACAACCCCCCATCCTGCTGAGGAATTTTCTAGCTTTTGTCCTCATCACTCCTGTTGTTTCCATTTCCTCTAACAAGTAACTTGTTTCTTTGGTGTAGTAGACTCTATACCAGTGGTGGGACCTGAAAGCATTAGATGGAAATTATTTTTCCTGGGGAAACTTTCGTTTGAAAAGGTTTGTGAGGAAATTAGAGAGAATGGGTGGATACAATGTGCTTGTGTTTCTACAGCTTTGTTAAAAATAGTCCTTGTAAGACAGTGCCAAAAGAACAAGAAAACACCACCCAAATGATAGGGAAAGAGATAATGAAACGAGATAAAATGTGGTGAAATGATAGCAAACAGCTGTAGGAGAAGGAATGTGATGGAAGTAATAGATAAGCACTTGAGCTCGGGTATGGAAGTCAGATTTAGTAATGTTAGCTCTCCTGGGGGGTCACGGGTGGGGATCTTGCCCCTTGCTGCTGCTTTTCTGCTGCAAGAGGCAGGCGTTGAAACCAGGCATGCTACGTGGTAAGATTGTGTCCTTGGAGATAGACAAGTTAAAGTAATGAGGAGAAGGGGCAAATCAGACAGATGGCTCTGGCTATTTATAGTGTGGTTTAGGACATTTGTTACTTGATTCAGAAATTGTTGATATTTACAGTTTGTTGGCTTTTAGATAACGGTCCTCTTGTTGGATTAAATTTCTAATTAGAAGTTGTTCTGATAGCTGGATAATCTGAAAGTGTTCAGAGAAAAAGTAGTAAGCAGTGATTTGGTGAAATCAGTTAAGTCAATGGAAAAGTCCTAAAGGTACAGTTTGTCCAATAAAATAGAAGATAAACAAAATTTGAAGAAGTTTTATATAAGATTTTCAAGTATAATGATGTGGGTCAAATTTCTGAGATTCTCAGTGAAGATGAATTGGCAGAAGTGCTGTAAAAGTCTTCTATAAAATGTTTTTTCTCATAAGGCAGATGGTACAAAAGAACCACCAGTGTTACATGCATCTCCACTGCAGAAAAGGAATAATTTCAGCTTTATTGTTTTATATATATCAGATAGATCAAAAGAAAGGCAAAAGAGAACGGGTCATGGTCACAATACTGAGGTGTGTTTATTTGGGAAAAATGATGCTAAATGGGCCTTGGTGACTACCAGATAGCCTCTCTTTCACAAACTTTTTTTTTGGCAAACTTTCTATTTGAAGATTCATGTGAGGCAAACTGTATTCTCCTCTACTTATATGCATGTTTGCCATCGAATTCCAATACAATCATTGCTGTCAGGACTTCTTTTATTTAAGCCAGGAGGACCAGTGAGAGTAAATGTTCATTGATTTTCAGAAATTCAGAAATTTGTAGAAGTAGAATGTAAGTACACACTGATGAGACAGTGTTTTTACAGGTGTGTTCCTGGTTTTTATAGTTTCATTTTTTTTGGCATAATTGATCTGACCATTTCCTAGCATCAGAAATTTCAGTTTTTCTCATATCTGCCAAACCTGTAACTTAGTTTAAGTGTAATGAACATGTTTCTTAAATAGCCTAAATTCTTTAGGAAAACGCTGCTGTAAATATTGATGTAGTAGGAACAGAGAGAGTTTTCCAGTGTTACATTGTCTCCAAGTGGTCTTTAAACCTTTCAGATATGTTTCATGTAAAGTTATACTTGCAAAAAGAGAGGTATTTTTCTGTTTTCTGTGATTGAGCAAAAATGGAATACATTACTGTGTTCTAGGTGGAAGACTTGGGTTTTCAGTGTCAGGTTAGCATATGTTGAAATGTCCTAAGTGCACATTTTTAATTAAATTAGCATCTCTGTCCAAAATGTAGTCCTTCATTTTCTGTTGAGGGTCTCGGCTCCTGGCAGTTTTATTGCATCAGAGATAAGTAACTTGGCACTGTTTGAACAACAAGTTGCAAATGTAACTTAGCCTTTATTGACATTTCAGTAGACACGGAAACTTTATTTTACTAATTTTAGAATGGTCTGTGTAAAATTCCCCAAGGAAGATCACGTGAATTGCCTGAGACTTTTGGTTCATCTTAATTTCATGCTAAAAGAAGTAAGACTGTACAAATATCAAGTCTGAACTAAAACTATTATCAGTACACAGTTTTCTAAGAAAATAACTATTAGTCAGTAACCTACTCATCTATTTGGCTTCACAAGGCTGGCAATCCATGTCAGCTCCTCATTTCTAAGTTTCTTAGTTAAAAAGTGTCAAAAACTGACTTTGAAGTAGATGAGGGATTCTTATGTTTTAGTTTTAAATGCTGAGAAATGCTTAGATACCTGAAAGAGTTCTTTGGAATAATTTCAGAGTGCTCAGAACCCAAGACAATAAAATAGAATTAAAATTACTCTGAAATGTGAAAACAAAGGTTCATTTTATCTGAGTGACCTGTTCTGTGTGGGTCTGTAGATGAACTCATCCAGATATTCTTTTCCTATTTGGAAAAAAGTTTGCTATATGCTCACTAGTATTCAGTATTTTTGAAAATAACCCAGTGATAAAGAAGTTAAATTAAAGATTGCAGTGTGGAAAGACTACATTTTTTTCTGGTCTTAGCCAGGAATATGTTTCCCTTTAGTGAAGTCACACAGGGCAGGATTGCAAAAGCATTGGAGCAAAAATGGCATGATTGATATTCGTATCCTAGCTTGTAAACAGGAGGTGAGAACAAAATCACTTATCTTTGAATTTGTTTCACTTGCTGCCCAAGTCAGTTCAGAGTGGTCATGCCTGCTTGAATACAGGGAGTAGCTGATCCTGGATGTAGGAGTGAGGAACAGGAGTGTGCCAATTGCCTCTGCAAATGCTTGTGTGGTCAAGTCTGGTTCACTCCTCTTTTTGTTACTGACGCCAAATCTAAAAATCTCCTCCAGATTTTTTCTCCCTTGTCTTGCCATACCCCAAGTGATTCATTCGGCCTGTGAACTTCCATTGTCTGTCTGAATGTGGGCCATGAGTCTGTTTATCACTCCTGGTGCTGACTGCTGTCACTGCATTTCTGCCGTTCTTGTACAGCGAGTGGAAAGGAATTTGAGCATTTGCAATTTAGACTCCAGCTCATAATATGTGATTATTTTGTGACATGCCATTGCAGTGTTGCTTATAGAATTACATAATAGAAATAAAAGCTATACTCTTTTTGTGCTCACATCAGTCTACATGGCACGTGTTCTTGGGTCAAAAAAAAAGTTCATGTTCACCACTAAAGTACGTGTGCCACAGAAATGACTGGAGGTTTAGAGAAAATTTTAGAGAAAAGAAGAATGATTAAATGAGCTGACTATACATTGCTTGGCAACTGTTTTGGTGCTTACAATTGCTAGAACAGTGAAAGGCAGCACTGAAAGGAGGATAAAAGAAAGACTGACTATCTGAAAGGAGATCTATGTAGTGAAACACTTCAAACTGCAGAAAGACAAGTCTTCCTGTTTTTTAGATGACTAAGTTAGTAATCAAGGTATTTCGAGGTATAAATTGTGAATAAATTCTGGAACATTTATTAGGAGATTTTCAGTCTTACTGAATTTGTTTTTCAAACAGTGTTTTCTCTTTGAAAACACTCTTTGAAAAACTGAGACAAAGAATGTAAGTAAACAGTATTTTCAACCACAGTTTTTTACTGTAAACTGAATCTTTGATTTCTTTTGGATGGTTTTTCAGGTTTATCTCTGATGCTAGTTCGAGCACATCTCTGAGAAGTCCAACCAAAATAGGGTGCCTGTAGCAGATGGTGCTGTGCATTGGACTTGTGAGGTGCTATCATTCAGCGTGAGCATGTGAGGGATAAGTGGAAGTGCCTTCTGTGTGGGGGAAGTTAAATATGCCTTGGTGCCTGCCAGTTGTTTCACCCTGTGGCCCCACTTCAGTTTTTGTTAAGTGGCTGCAGGAATTACAAAATTCCTAGCCTCTCTTGGCGCCAAGTGCTAGTAGGTGTGTGTAGTGATGTGAAGTATGGTGCCTCTTAAAATTGTTGCTAGTTGTACTAGACCATTGATATTTCCCTTTCCCCCTCCTTCTCTTTTCTTCTCACCCCCAGGGCATGCCTACACTTATTTACAAATATACTTAAATATGTAGTGCTTCAGTGAGCCAACTCTAATCTGAAATACTGAGTACCCTGGCAGTCTGCAGAATCCTTCTGGCAGATCTTGGTAGACCGGTTAGCACAACTGTTCCAGATTGATTCATCTCTATAGTATATTTAGTTAATATAGCTATCTGCATATTTTTTGCAATGCTTTTTCTGCAGTTTCCCCCCATCCCCCTCTTTTGTTCTCTTTCTCTCAACCTCTGAAGAACTGGTTGTTGAATTATGGAAGCATTATGTAGAGAATTGTGTCTCTTAGTAGCTCTTTATCAAATGATGTCTGTTGACCTTTAAATGCCCATAAATTTGAAGTGAGATTTACTTTAAAATATTATGATAAATATTTTAGAGAAGAATAGAAAGGCTTTTTATCATTTTTGAGTCTTATGAATTTTTTAAAAATTGCCTTTTAACTTGAAATAGCTGTAAAATCAGGAACTGATAGAAGTTGATACTAAATGTGCACCAGTTGTTAAGCAGTTGTAGTATGTTTATTTTTTAAAATTTCCTGTTAAAGAGGAATATTTTTTTATCTCCTCCTCTTAGGTAGTGTCAAGGTGTAAGCCTAAGAAGATGTCTAAATATAATATACTTTAAACCTGTTGTTGTGGTTGCTGATTCAAGGAATTACAAATTTCAGTGTAAGCTTTTAAACATTGGTAAAATCTGGACTTAGTAAGATATGATTTCATTATTTAATTATGTTGTTATGGCTGCTGAGCCTGTATTAGGAAGTCAACAACATTTTAAAAAGGAGTTGTTTCTGGCCGAGTGCTGCCTAAAATATTGTCTCACCTTTGTGTCTGCTTCACAGTAATGTGACTTTAGAGTCTTTTGGGGAATTTTGTAAAACAGCAGTGTTGTTGCCTCTGAAATTTTTTTTTAATATAAGAATGAATGTTATTTTTAAAACCTCTTAGTAGAGAAATGGAGTAGTTAGGGTAGCTACAGTGCTGTAACACAGACTGGATGCGTATGACACTTCTAGGTTACGTTGCAGTTGTTCATACAAAAACAATTCAGTGAGATAAAGTGGAAAAAAAGAAAAACGGGGCTCAACAATTGCAGCTGAAATAGACTGTTCCAGGCGTGTCTCTTTCCAGTGTTCTCTGGTTTTGTGGCGGCTATTTTTGTTTGGCTTGATTTCGGGTTTTTTGTTTGGTTTGTTTTCTCCTCTTTTGATTTTAATTTCACAGTTGAGTTGTAATAGAGTGACTTGTAGCGCTTCGCCTGGAATAAACTCGAGGCGGATCCTGCCTTGTTCTTGCTGCGGAGCCAGCGGGGCCGGGTGCTCGGTGGAGGCGATGCGCCCCACCCATAAGGCCAGCAACAAAAGGAGCTTTTGCGTGATCCCTGTAGGCGATTTTGAGGTTTGCAAGGACTGGCTTACAACTTGATGCATTTTAACCTTATTACCTACAAGGTCGCTTGTCGAAGAACCTGTTTGTTGGGAATATTTCCGAATTCTTGAAATTTTTGGCAAACTTTCCCAGGAGTGGCCAAAACACAAGTGTAGAACAGTGTTGCAGATTACTCAAAGCAGAGGGGCATCTCTTTTGCTCCTCTGCTCCCTCAGATGTAGCTCAGGCTTCAGATATGACTTGGGTAAAGCTGCAGCTGTGGGAAGTCACCTGTGGTCTCAGTCCATTGGTCTCAGAATTCTGTCATTTATGCCTGAAACATAATAAAACTGTAGTTATGCAGTTCAGTAATAATTTTCATCATGTTTCAACCCAGACCTGCACATTAAATGTTTGCACAGACATTTAGACAGGTGTGTCCGTGTGTTTTAATTGGAAATAGTGATCCTACAGTTACCACGGTATTGTTCTAGAGACTGTGAAAATGCTGCTACATCTCATAATTTGTCATTTTAGGTATTTAAACTCATTGCACTTGTTTATTGAGTTTGCATTTCTATGCAAAGTGATTCTGTTTGTTTTATGGTATGAACATTTAGGTTCCTTTACGTATTTTCAGTTAATTGCAGAAATAATGAAATTTTAAAGAATTAAATCTGTCCTTAGGTGCAATATAAGTAACCTTAATATCATCATTAAGAATTTCTCAAATAACATTTAAACTTACCTGTATAACTGATATTTATTGTCCACTGAGGCTGAAGTAATGGTAATTACTCAGTCCATGTATAAAGGAGGGATAAGGGTTGCTAACATCTTGTGGAAAAGAGGGAATATTTCTCTCTGTTATGAAAATGACCAAATGTAAGTATTCTTATATCCAGAGCCAGAATTCTTCAAAAATAGTGACTATTAGGCCTAAGGATGCTACTCTGAAGAAAAGCATGAGCAAACTGTGCTAGAAACTCCCTCTTAAGAAAGGAAGCTGTTAAAACTACTGAGACGTTGCATTTTTCAATTTAGTTTAGGCTACTACCAGTGGAAGATGACTTTAGCAGCAAGTGTTAGCACAGTGCTGCTTTGACCTTTGTAGTACAGCAGTGCGTGAGCCGCGTTGTTTGCCAACCTGCCGGGTAAAAATGCTTCATTCCAGCATGTTCAGTCAATTCCTTCTTGGCTAGAAATTGCTTGCAGACAGCAGGTCACATAATAGATCACTTCAGCTTGTGTCCTGATGGCATTGGATGATCTTCTTCATTCCAGCCAAATACAGATTTACTTCCTGATTTCTGTTTTTAAAAGTGTGTTTTGGTGTTCTCTCCCTTTTGACTAGAAGGGTGTGTGTTTAGTTCTGCTGAGCCTACGTGGAGATAGGGAGTGAGAATCTGTGTCTGTGCAGTTGCTACACACTACCTTAGATGTGCCTGAGATGTTCCTCTTGGGAGGGATGCTGACCTTGCTGAGTTGAGATGCTTCTTGCACAGTTACATTCTTCAGGGTAGGAAATGCTGACTCCAGAAGCAGCATTTCTTTCTTCTGTGCCTTTCTTTAAACCTGAGCCTAAAATCGATATTAGAATTCACTGGTAGTTCTTGATACCAGAGTGAGAAATCTTTCTTTTGATTCAGGTGAATTGTTTTTTTGGTTTTTTTTTTAATTCAAATGTATTTCCCCTGTTGAAGGTGAAGATTGACTTAGTTGGAGAGCAGCCAGTGTTTTTCTCTTATTATAAACTGGCTGGTCTAGTTGGTGACTGGCAGTTAAGGTTCCTTCAGGTGTCTGTCAAGCTATTTATTGGCTGTACTTGAGCAATGAAATTATGTCAGCTGGTGTGATATTTTAGAGCAACTGCTATTGCTGGCCACTGACAAATGGGCTTTTTGGAGTAAGATTCATCGTGCCTGGTTGCCAAAATTCAACTGAGTTAGTTGTGTGCCTTCACTTTACAGTTGCTGGAGAGAAAATGACATTTACAGACTCTGTTTTTTCTCACCTTGGGGTAAAAATCTGCAGTCAGATCCTTTGGAAGCAACTATCTCCATTAACTAAAATATCTGGGGACTTCTTGCAAGGTTGTCACAGGTGAGGATAGGATATTCCTGCTCCTTTTTAATCCCTGACTTTCCTGGGCATTTATTTAAATGAATGGCTTGTAGGTCTGTATGATAACAGCTGATGGTGTAGACCAATTGTCTTTTATCCTGTCTATGCTTCTCAAGACACAAGATGAGGTGCTTGGAAACTTACTTAGCTGTAGAGGTGCAGAAGGCTTCTGATCCTGGAGGTGAGGTTGAGGCATGAAGTGGTGACTGCCTGTAGGTATTTTTGCCTTAAAGTGTTATTTATGAGTTGAACTAGCACAAGAACGTGCCTCTTGATTTGAGCATTAGGTACAAGAGCAGGTAGTTCTTCCTTTATGATTAGGAATTAGTATCTTGTATTTGTCATAATTTTCTGTTTAGAGGAGATTTTTCACAGGCAACGAAATACTTGTGCTGGAAGTTGATAGAGGTTAGCTGTCTATTTTCTATTTGACTTTTATTTACTTATGTACCATTTCTCTCCTTGTCTCCCTCACCAAAATGCCTTTCCCTGTTTTCCTTTTTCTTCCTCTCTTAATGACAGTATTTTTGGAGTACTTTCCTTAACCTGTTTTAGTAAGTATCATAATTAACACTTAACCCTGTATTACAGAGTTTTATTTTTATTTTGTTCTTATTTTAGCTGAACATGGTTTGCATCAGGTTTTTTTACTAGTGTCATGTATCTAATATGCATCTACAGAATTATATCCTAATTATACACTACTTCAGTTAGTGAGCAGAATTACTTTATCTTCTCTTGCTTATTGTTGGTAAATACTTTTATCTGCTGAAGGCTTTTTGTATGCTTATTTTATCCATTCCTTATCCTTTATTGAATGTTTATCCAAGAGAGAAAACAAACCCTGTCAAACAAACCAAAATTGTTTTATTTCTTATCTTTTTTCTTTCCTTTTTTTATTTTTTTCTCTGTAGTGAGAATGCCATTTTAGAAGTCTTGTCTGGGCAGTGGTTTTTGTGTTTAATGTTTATGAAGCATAGTAAGCCAATTCCTTCTGAACTCTACAAATGAATATTAAAATAACTTGGGAAGATATACACACACACTTAAGAGCTATGCTGAATGATTTTAAGGAAGCATATTCTAAATATTACACTTCCTTTTGCAGGCCCAGATCGCCTTTCTTCAAGGGGAGAGGAAAGGACAGGAAAATCTCAAGAAGGATCTAGTGCGAAGAATCAAAATGCTGGAGTATGCACTCAAACAGGAAAGGTATGCTGCTTTTGTCATGAGCATGTGATGAAGAAATGCTGAAGACAGAAACTTTATTTTGCCTTTGTATTTGACTAAGCCAAGAAATATTTTTTCTGTCTCTACTCAGTTCTCAGATTGACAAATTTTACTGTACTAAATAAAACCACTAGTCTAAATGTCTGCATTATGATAAGGACAATAGCTAAAATAGTATGGCTCTAAAAACATGCTAACAAAACCCATAGCTGATCAATAATGAATGCTTTCCCTTGGTATAATTCCAAGAACTGTATAGATTATACTCCAGAATTACAGTATGTTCTCATTTGGTTCAAAGTACTAGCATTGTTTATTAATACGTGACAACTGAAATCTTGAATAACATAGCCATCTTCAGTCTAAGAATTACTAGTTTTTAATTTTGCTAAGTTCTTAGTCTTTTCAGCACGATAGATTTTACAAGAATATCTTCTGGAGGTTAGTTGTGTGATTGAAAAAGTGTTTATGTTTACCAGTTAATCAGTGTCTGTTTCTTTGTTCATGGACATTTTAGTAGAGGTTCCCAGTTTATCACTTTATTCTTATGTATGCTTTCCTGTTATTCTAACCTTTGAGGCAAGCAAGTTGTTTTTTTATCATGTTCTCAGAAATCTTTCTGTTCAACCGATTCATTTTAGGCCAAGCTTAATTAAATTCTTTTAATTAGTGAAATGTCTTTTAAAATTCTTGAATAAAGAGTATATTTATGGTACTGCTGCAGAGAAGTCATTGCTTACATTATCATTTTCCTTTCAGATAATTCTTGCTCTTTAATAAAATAAGCCTCTGAAATAGTTTGTTCAGTAGAAATAAGATAAAAATATACACATATGAAAATGAGGAATAGAATATCACTGGTGGAGAATTTTAAGAGGACACCAGTAGTTACATTCCTGTATTGCATTGAGATTTACTCATCTTATGTGGGCTACTTTTGCATAAGACATGTCTTCTACCATCCACTTCATCTCTTTCTGGTAGCAAAGCAGTTAATCCACTAGCATGGAGATGCAGCCAGGGTTCTGGCCAGCAGTAGCCCCAGGGCTCCTGTGTATTTTCTTCTGCTTTGGGGAGTTATTGGAGGAATGCTTAAGGTAGATACTCTTTCTGCCCAGGCCTTGTTATGGTACTGATCTTAGTTCAAAGGGCACAGAAAAATACAAAACATATGCAAAATGGAGTTTGCAGTTTATGGCTGTAAAATATAAGGCTTATATTTGAAGCATGATTGCAAAGCTTAATGTCATTGGTTCAGCTCTGCATATACTCTAAGTTACATGTTTTCTGTGAAGATTTCTTGTATTTCAAAACTGGGGGAGCTAGTCCTGATTATGTAAAATATCTCTAACACTTCCTGTTCTTAGCCCACAGAAGTCAGCAATTTAAAATTATCAAACTATGTAAATACATTTTTGTGTACTATCAGAGAAACGTTGTAACATTAAAAAAACAAAAATCAAACTTCCATATGGATGGTGAAAATGTCCCCCAGTTTTATCTTGTAAAATCCACCTAAATTATGACGTGCAATAAAACTTATTGCAGCAGTCCCTGTCAGGATTAAGAAAAAATACTCGGTGACTTCTTATTACAGTTTTTACACCTGTATCTTCTGTGTTGCATGTTTTTCTGCAGTGTGTGGTGTTATCTTTGGTTACTCAGGTCAGTAGGCTACAGTCAGCTGATCTGATCCAGTGTGACAGTTCCAGTACGGGTCTGCAGTGGCTCTGTAAGCAGATGTGATGCTTGTGACTGGTATGTGTGCTGGAGAGAGCTATTAATGAGTTTGTCATTTTAAACAGCAGTTTTATTTGCCAGTTTCTGAAGAAATGGTCTTGTATTTCTGTTGAAATTCTCTCCCAGCAAGTGTTCTTGCTTGATACTTCAGAGAATGGCAACATACTGAGCTTGGAAGCACTGCTCCCTTTCCCAGCATTTTCCTAAATCAGCTGTCAGCCAGGTCAGGCAGTAGTCAGGATGCTGGCATTTTCCATTGGGTTCTTAGAGATGGAAAATGAGACCCTACAAGGTAGGAGGAAGACATTCCTGTCAAGTTTGGGGAAGGTTGATGTGCTGAGAGGGGTCAGGGAATCATTCCTGTATTCATTAATTTCTGCCCTGGCTGTGTAGCATTTCACATCTTTCTCAGCTGGACAAATAGATTATGAGTAAGAGAACAGAATATGAAATTGTGGACCAGAGTACTCCATGGTCACAGTCCCCTTAAGAAACCATGAAAAAGAAATGTGGTACATTTGTTTTCTCAGGTACGTGTTTCTGTGAGCTGCTGTTCTTCATAGTGGCTGCTCCACATTTCTTTTATCAACAGAGTAGTCTCAAATTTTACTATAAATAAATGACTTTGGGGGCGTTGTTGTTCTCTATTTTGTGTCATGTCATTTTATCGTGGGTAAGGTAGAAAATGAATTTTACTACGGATTGTCATGTCTTTCTGGCAAATTTAGTTTCATGTTTAGTCTTTATGTCAGTAATTGTGAGGTTACCTTTTTATTGTGTGTATAGCAAGCCGGATTATTTCTGCTGAAGAGTAACTTAGTAGGCGAAATAGCAAGGAGCTAAGAAGGAGCTAGTGCGTAGTTAGGTGCTAGCATTTTTCAACAGCAGTTTTAATGTAGTTTTGCCAACATCCAGTAGATTGCAGTGTGAGGCTGTTCAGAGTTGGGGGTTATTTTTTATGACTTTATCAATACTTGCTCCACCACCAGTAAAGTGCATTGATGCCTCTGGATTTTCGGGAGCTAGCTGAAACGTAGCACTGTTTCTCTCAAGTACATGTCCTATTTCAGCTAGTCTAGCTCACTTCCTGCCTTAACATATTTCAAGCAAAGAACTGGACTCCTGAGCCATGTCTCTAGAAACAGCTGATTTAATTGGATGTTGTTTTCTGCGCGGATGTGTCTGATCAGTGTAAGGCTGGCGCCTTCTCCCCTGGGTAGAATATCTCGCCGTGCTGTTCCTGGCAGTCAGTCTTGTTTATGTCTCTTGATTTGGCGGCAGCTCCCAGATCTTCTACGGATGTTTTGGCAGGCTCCCTCAGCACAGCTGGATCAGATGCTTCAGGTCTGGCGACAGATATTTCCAAGAAATAGTGGCTTTTTTTGTCTGGAATCAGACTTGTTTCTGTGTGAAGTATTCAGAAAAGTTTCACTGCACTCAGTCTTAGGAAATTTGGATGAAGGCTTGTAGCATTTTCCGAAGCAATTCTTGAAGTTGTGGCAGCCATATTGAATGTTTCCAAGCCCTGGATAGAAGACACATAGTTCAATGAAAATACTGCTAATCAAAAGAAGAGAGTTGTGTAATGAAGGGCAGAAGCCAGAGCAGTGGTAATATTCATACTTATCTGAGTAAGGGCATCTATGCAGGAACATGGTGTCACAGTGATAAAATAGCTTTCTTTCAGATAACTGGAAGGCTGGTCTTCAGATAGAAAATACCTTCTATGAAGTTGTATCCTTCAGGTAGCTATTTTCAAGTAGTTTTTCTATCTCTGCATACTGTTAATAATTCATATGTAATTTTCATAAATGGAAGGTAAATCATTGAAGTTGAACGAGTTTCAGGTAATAAATCTTTGAGAGGTTTCTTTTTCTCCCCTGCCACCAAGTCACTGTCCTTTTTTTGACCAGGTGATACAAAGGTTGAAGAGACTTTCATTTTACTTCATGCTTTTTTTACACAAAAAATACTTCATCTCTTTTTTGTGATGGTAGTATCACACTAATGGGATGCATGAGCTGGAGTTCAATGTGAGCTGCAGAAGGCCAGTTGAAAGCTGTTAGTAAGTGGTCCATGAAAAAGTGAAAAAATTAAGCATTACAGGTGGGCAGGAGATATTCTGTCATTGTAAAAACAGATTAAATTAAAATGTGCTAATGGAATAAGTGGTATTTTTAATTTGTATAGAAAAGGAAGGTTGTTTTGTGAAAAGTTGCGTAGACTTTGATTGCAGTATGTGGAACTGAAGGGTCAAGACTCCCTTCTACTCCAGGAGTCTGAGTCATGGTGTTCAGCCCTTTGAAAGTTCAGCCACTTTAGAATGAAGGTTGTTTCTTTCACACCTGTGACATTTTCAGCAGTATCATAAAAAATTGTCCAGTAATAAATGTCATACTGCCTGAAGAAGTCTAGAAAATATTTCCTAGATGACCTGTTAGCAATCTATACTGATTTTTGGGAGGTTTTTGTAATATTTTTTCTGAACTTTAGAAGGTGACCACAACTGAAGATGAGTTCAGTGTATCACATACTCTGGCATGGTATTTATGTTGTTGTTTGAAGTCTGTGTCCTGCTCTGAGGCAAGCCTGTCTGTCTGAGGCCTGAATTTATACCAATCGAATTTAATTCAGGTTTGATTATAGCTTTGGGTTTTTTTTTTTTGAATTTTGTGCAGTCAGAGCTCTATAACTTCGTTTTTAACTTTGTCAGCAATTTTGAAAATAATGATTTCTTTTTGGGATTTTTATCTCTTCAGTTGCCTCTTTGTTAGAATGTGGTTCTTTTGCCTTTTCTGTGGTGCTACTGATCTCTGCCTGCAATATGCAAAATTAGATCCTCTAAAAGATGAAATCTTAGTCCAGTTTGGCCCTAAAATAAATTTAAAGGTCCAGTGGTGTGCAAGACCATGTAATCTATATTATCCTCTTGAAGTAAAGAATAATAACAAAAACTTTAAAAGCTGTTGCATTATGAGGTGGAACCACTTACACAATCTGGGTACTAACAGTTTAAAATGGATTTAGAATGAATAATCTCATTTTGCTGAAATGATTTTATAATGCTTTTGATGAATGCGGGAAATCTGAGTAAGAAAAAAGACTATTACTGTTGATTTCAGAAGGAAGTGACTTAAAAAGTGAGCAAACATGGATTTAGGAGATTGAAATAAATATACAGGGAAGTTTTAAAAAACTACAGTCTGAATTTTTGAAAGATGGATTTTGGAGAACATGAGATCTGAGGAAGAGGAAAGGTACAAAGAATGATGCTTTCAGTGAACCTAGCAAACATTTTACTTAGGCTGGAAATGATTAACAAAACTTGATAAGAAAATTAGTGAACACATAGGGCATAGTGGAACTTTGTATAAAACCCATGAACTAAAAGCAAATGTCGACTGCTGCAAAAATAACTTCTCCCTGAAATTTTTTGAAGGAATGAAGTAGAACACAGCATATGTCAGTAATCCAGATTAGAGCAGAACATTAACATTTGTTCACTTCTGATAAGTCAGATCAAATAGATTGCACATAGATACATTAAGGTCTTTTGAATTCATGACTGCATAAAAAATTGTAGTGTTTAAAGTTGGTGAGGTAGGATGGTGACAGAGTGAAGGATTTCTTAGTTCTTGATTAATCATTGTTTTCATTAGTGATGGTAGGGGAAAAGTGTACATAGTATCAATATTTAACAATAATGAAATGCAGTTGTTTTACCAGGATAACATGTAAGAAATTGATAGTTGGAAAAGGAAAGATAAATGTTTTGATGGAGCATTCAGCTTTGATTTTGATCTACTCTCAGTTATTATTTTCCTGTACCGACCAAATTGTTTAATTTTCATCTATTGCTTTTAATACATTTTAAGCACATCCTTTGTCCTTTTCTTGTTGATTGCTGCTCAGCTGAGTTAGAGTTTAGTGCTCTGGATCTTGAGAGTTAGTTCCTTCATCTGTCAATGTTGCTATGTCTAAGAGGCACTTCTTCACTCTTCACTTGCCCTTCTCAGTCAGAATTAAATGTTTGTTATAATTAAAATGCAGCTGGATTGGTGGGAAGCTAGTACTGTCGATATTGAAGCATTAGAACTACCAAGTGTTCTTCAGCACTATTTTGTTAGAAGTAATGGTTTTTCCTGATGAAATAGGAAAAGGCAAAAGAAAACAGTATTATAAGGAAGATGTGTAAGAAGCAATCAAAAGGTGTAGATTAACTTGAAAAGATTTTCTGCAGCTGTTCTTGATACAGTCATGTGAGCTTAGTGAAAACTTGCTCATACAATTACAAAGTTTCAAACCCATTATTTTTAAAACAATTTTTAAGTGGAATAGCTCCCCTGTGCCTGGTGGCACTAACGAAATTCAGTTTTATGTTGGTGTATATGAGAGATTGAGGGGTTTTGTCTTTTGCAACCTGTTTTGTGCTACCCTACACTTTGCACGTTTGCGTTTGAATGCTTGTACGTGTGTGCTGTTTGATTGTCCTGCTACTCCCAGGCAGCACACGCTGCATTTCCTGAGTTCTCAGCCTTTCGTTTAGGGTAGGAGCTAGTATAAGTGCCACTCTTCTACCCAGTTGTGAATGTACAAAACTTGTAATTTTGTACTTAAAAAGTTAGAGTGAGTCAGAGAAGGAGGGAACAGATTGCAAAACTAGTAAAGGAAAGGCTCACTCTCCCTCACTTTCTCTGTTATAAGACTACTGTAATGAATCTTGAATAACTTATATGTGCAATACTGTACTACTGAGGTGTTATGTGCATTTAAAAGTCTATACAGACGTACTCTTTAGGATGAAGCGTTTTCAAATTAAAAAGTATTTCCATTTTTTTTGTAGCTACTCTTGTTGTCATTGTATGGCATGCTTTGTGGGGCTTCCTACGTTAGCCCTTCTGAAGGCTTTCTTTTGGAAGAAAGTCTCCATTTTTGCACTTGGTCAAGTGCAGACCTAGCAGCTTTGAGAGAAACTGGTGTGGGTGAGCTGTTTTTGCTAAGTCTCATTTAGAATAGTTCTAACTGGCGGTCTGCTGCTGTTGGAGAGCACAGCATTTTGAAGAATAAAACGAAAGTTTGCTTAAGGGGAGTGACAATATGAGATATGAAGTAGATGGTACTGAACTGACATGGGTGGTTAAAGTGTTCATAGTGATGGCTAGAAAGGAAAGGCTGGGGGGTTGGGAAGGGAAGCAGAAGAGTTGCTCCTGTCCACAGGGAAGGAACCTTTTCTGTAGCAAGAACATTTTGTAAAATCTGCAGTCAACTGCTCTGTGTCTTTCCCTAGTATTCACTATGCAATTACATGTAACCCTTGGAAAAAATATTTAAAGAAAATTGTGTATATCTGAAGTCATGGTAAAATTACTTGGTTTGCTTTGTTCCTAGCCTGGAAGAAAGGAGTGGCTTTTCAAGTGAAAACAGGTGACATTTATGTGTTTATAGATACCCTTTAAATGTACTAATAGTGGTTTTGCTTTGGTTTCCTTTCAGGGCTAAATACCACAAATTAAAGTATGGCACAGAACTGAATCAGGGAGATATGAAGCCACCAAACTATGATTCTGGTAAGACTTTATTTGGACTGAGTTTATTACTGGCATAAAAGCTTAGCTGTGTTATGTGCAAATGCTGAATTGATAGTATTGAAAAAATAAGTCTCTTAATGGAGCAGTGAGAATAGAGATAATTAATAAAGCCTATATTTTACTCTTGTACAATTAAAAATACATGCTTGTGCTCTAAGAGTCTATTAATAAATCAAGTCAGTTTAGATTTAAAAAAATATCCAAACCCAAATGAGCAGACTGCTATTGGAGGGAGTAGTTTTTCTGTCCCTTAGTGATGTGTATGGATATTTTAGAATAGGATCATACTAGATTCATAGCAGTAGAATCCTTTTATCTTTGGATAATTCTTCTAAATGGAATACATAGGTCATAATTTTTTGTTCAATTACCTCATTTTTTTTCCAGGAAAAAAAAATCTAAAGTACGTATTAGACGTAAGTGAGAGTTTTTGAATGGGAGATTTCTCTGCAGAATTCAAATGATCATTGGAGATGCATTTAGCTAATTTCAGTTTTTTGCCTTGATCTCTGAAAAGCTGATTTGTTTTCATCTCCTGCTTCACACAAATAGCTTTAACCATTGAACTGGGGAAATGAAGAATTTAAATTGTCTCCTTTTATCCTTTTATCATCCTATCCTTTCCTCAGAGGAAAAAAAAAGTAAAAAAGAGGTACAGAGATCTGGCTATAGGTCAAGCCATTGAAACAATAGGTAATGTTTTTTGTGTCTCAGTCTCCTAACGCTTCTACTACAACAAAATTGGAACCACCTATATCTAAAGGCAGAGCATAGACTGGAGATCTCATCTCTGTCACTTATTTGTGGAGGGCATGGTCTGGATGACTCTCCTGGTGATTTTTTACCTCATTGGGTTTTAGAAGGTCATTAAAAGACCCCCCAAATATCCAACCCCACACCAACTAGCAAAGCTTTACACCAGGCTTTTCTTGTCCAAGATTTTATTGTATTTTTGAGAAATGTTACTTCATGCAATCATCAGCGTTATTTCAATAACTGAAGAAATATTGAATTTGGTGCTACTAAGTGGAAGACCTCAATCTGTATCTGGACCTTTGGCAACTTTGTCCTGATCATATCACAATCCTAGGACAACCATGGGGATTTTTCATGTAGTTTCTGAGGATGCAGCTATAGCATGTTGCTTCAGTTTCCAGATGAGCAATGTAGTGCAAGGCCTGGCTTGCCCAGCAGAGGTCTAGACTGCAAAGTCAATATTGTGGAAATATTTTAGTTAAAATTCTATTATTCTCATTTATCCCATTGTATTCTATATGTAAGTATCAGAAATGTGTATTTTTGTTCTGTATCAAATCTGGACTGATGACTTAAAATAGAAACTTTGTTCTACTGCCGTTTTGAAGTTGTTTTTGATGGATACTTAAGTTGTGTGTCCATATGTTCCCCTCGCCCTGTCCCTGTTTTTCCTGCCCAGTTGTGAAAAAAGTGGAAATGTTGGTAGTAGTTCTTCCACACGGGTCCTTGTTGTTTTCTTTATGATCTCTTGGTGAGTCTGCAACACAATTTTAGAAGAAAGATTTCAATCTCCTGGTAAAGGGATACTTCAAAATAATTTATTTATACAGTTTATCTATTTATACTATATATGTTATATCTTCTGCTATAATTTCTCTTAATGCAAGTCTCTTCATTCTTATCTGTAAACCACTGCTACTGCTAGCAGTCATCATTTTTGAGGAGACTAAGCACGAGAGAGTTCTTGCCTCTGGATATACTTAACAGTGCCTTCAGAAGAACAGGTTTTGCTTTCAAAAGGAATTTTCAGGCAGATTTATCTCAGTGTTTTAATAATTATAGACTGAGCTTTGGTAGCTGTGCATTGGATCCAGCCGTGTCCAGTTGTCATTGGAAAATGATTGTGCATTTGATTATTTCCTATGTTTGCTATTAAAAGAGATTTGTGAATATGAGATGTCTAAAATTTGTATGTCTCTCCTTGCCTGTGAGTTCTGGTTAGTATTTGATAGCTTCTTTGGGTAGGTGGTGGGGGTTTTTTGTGTAGTATTAATTGAGTTGTTTAAAGATAAATGACTTCCTGATGAGAATAATAGCTTTCCCACATCACATACCAAGTTACTCATAGGACTATATACCACAGGTTTTTCTGGTTCTTAGGTCTTGTTTACACAGGAAGTTTGTTCATCCTTCAGTGTTTGGACCACAAGGTTTTCATGTTTTGTAGAGGCTTTCATAGATAACAAACCTAGATCTTTTTATCTTGGGAAGCATATGCATCTCCTCTAGGAGAGGAAAAACTCCCCACCATCCTGTGCTGTGAAGCTATATATGGAATAAACATATAGCTGTTGGTTGCCAGCATTCTGATAGTTTTCTTAAGAGAACAGCCACATGGGTTTTTGTAGATTTTCCTCTATAGTAGTAACATTCTGTTACAAAATTATGGTTGGGGAAAATGTGATGAAAACTTTTCAACAACTTTTTAGGTTAAAAATAACCCTTATTTGTTTGTTTGTTTGTTTGTTTCTACAAAATTAATACAAATAAGAATTAAATTGATGTAAGTAGATCTGTTTATTTATGTTGAACTGTCAAATATTAAGGAAATTGGGAAGTTGTGAACCAATACCATGCTGCAGTTAAAGATATTTGTATTGAAACTTAATGTGAGCAGCAATTATCTTGAAAGGCCAAAGGAAAAATTGAACTGCAGACTGACTGTGATTATGTGTCCCTAAAAGAGTTAGGAACTTTCTCTCATAGAGTAGGACTGTTTAGGAGTCAGGACTAGTGGAACTTGCTCTCATAAAGAGAGTAGGTTGTACCTGGAATATGTGTATATAGTAATACAATTATGTGCTGTGTGCATTTTTCCCCCTTAATTATTTGTGCATTGAATTTTGTGATTAAACACTTCATAATCATTTTAAGGCGGATCACATTTGTCTTTTCAAGTGGATGGGCATCTTTTATGCAAATAGGGAAAGGAAAAAAGGTAATAAAATTATCTTTTTCAGATGAAGGGAATGAGACAGAGATTCAGCCACAACAGAACAGTCAGCTAATATGGAAACAAGGACGACAGCTGTTAAGACAGTAAGTGTTGAAAAAAGGACTCAAATACTAAATGCAAAGAATCTGCTAATGAAATATGATGGTATTTGATTTTTTTTTCCAGTTATATTTTACTGGAAGAAAAGTTAGTCTGTGTGAAGAAGTTCATTGAGCTTCTGCACTACTTTACCTTGGGTTTTGAAAAATTTTAACATTTAATTACTTCATATGAGAAGCCTTGTCGAGTCACAAACACCTGATCTCATTTACTTTTCTTTCACTGAGTATAATCAAACAATCTGCTTGGGAGAACAGTGGGTCATGACACTTTGCAATTAAAAAGAAAAAAATGCAAGTAATTCTGCTAAGCACTGTGTAAAATGAAAGCAGCTAGCATTGGAGAAGGAAAGGTTTTATTTTGGCTTGCTTAAGTTGCAGAAAATACTAACATCCAGAAGGTTAGACTAGATGTTTTCTAATTCTCTGTTCATCTCAATGAAACAAATGTCTGTTAATCTAAATTAATTTTTGAATTGTGATCATAATAGCTAAATTAATTGGCATGCTACTTTGTTTGTTACAGAGGATTAAATGAGAGGGGACTGAGACAGTAAGGGTGGTCTGGAACTTTTATTAAAAGACCTTTTTCCAAGGAGTTGTACAAAAGTTAAATTTGTTGGATGGCTTTTACAGCCTTCTTTTTTGCAGGAGCTCAAATCTTTGCATGCATGTTGAATAAATGTAAATAGAGTGGCCTTGACTTGGATCAGTGATTTTGAAGATGAGTATTTCCTTCTCAGAGCAGTTCATACAAGAGTGACACTCTGCTGAATATAGAGTGCTTGTTACTGACAGACTCTCTTGCATAGGTGACTTGTTTGATTTTTCTATAGCCAACAATCAGTATTTCTCTCCTAATGTCGTTATGTGAATGGTGTTGTTAAATAATTGGAGGAGAATGTTCTTGCAGGAAAAGTGCATGTCCCTGATTCGTAACAGCTGTCACTGTAAAATAGCATTTCACTTCTTCAGAGATGTCTAGAATATTAACAATTTAATCAGTTCAGTGCTATTAACTCCATGTTCTAGAGGGAAGGACACAAACCAATTTTTACTTTTTTAAATTGTTATTTCCCTCCTGTTTCTCTCAAGGGCAACATGGCATATTGATGAAAGAGCCAGCTTTAAATCTACAGACCCAACTTTGGGCTGTTAGGTTTTCATACAAAGATTTTTGCTGTTCAGTCTTAATATGGAAAAAAAATTCTTGCAGGTCCACCTGCAGAATAAAGGAAAGACATGACAAAGATTTTACCAAGCCTAGTCCACCACGAATAACAACTCTTACTAATAGCCACAGCTATAGAATTTGTGTTTTATTCCATTTTCTAGGCTTCTAATAATATTTACATAGGGAACATATCTGGTGCTTCTTGTATCTAGTTTCCATGTGTCCAAGAATAAAATGGCCATGGTTGTGCATGCAACTGTGGTGATTTTCATAAAGCAGTTGTAAATATTTTAATTGAAAGCTCTTTTCCATCCATTTTAGTAAATGAATGAATAACGTATTGTATAACCTCTGACTGCCAGGCTCTCTGAATTATTTTTTTTTCTCAGTGACTGTAGAGGCTGGTACTGCAAGAGGCGATCCCTCTGCAGCTGGTACAGGATGATTTACAAGCATGTTTCACTAGCTCAGCACCGGAGTTCACTAAGCTGAGGGACTGAGGATGAGTTCAGGGAGAAGTTCCCATTTCATGTTTTGCAGAAGTGAGATGTGCAGAGAAGATTAGCATGAGTTCTCTTCCTTCAGGTATCTACAAGAAGTGGGCTACACCGACACGATATTGGATGTGAAATCAAAGCGAGTGCGAGCTTTATTGGGCCTCTCAAGTGATGCTTCAGAAAAAGAAAACAGAAATCAAGAGCCAATGGTAAATGGCACAGAGGGCCAGATTAAGGAGAACGCAATGATCGGGTAAGCATCAAGATGACTTTGTTCTTGTTCTGCATAAATGCACTCAGTGGCGTTGAACAAAATTTTTGTTTACTGAGTAGATACTAGGATTTTTTCCTAGGTTCCAGATTAGAGCAATTCTAACTAATTTTATTATATTAAGCAATAAGTATGGAAGTAATTCTTTAGCTTCACATCTTAAAAGCACCGTAATTTTTTTTTCCAATTGGATAACAGCACTAAGTTAAACCAAGCCTCTTTCGAGGTATGATTGCTAAGTGTTTAGAAGTCAGTGTTGTTTCAGGTTAATGGTTTGTTTGTATTGCTGGACACTTTACTGTGTAGGTTACAGGCTTTGCTCTTCTGGTCTGTGCTGACTATGACATAATAATCTATATAAGAGAAGGATTAAGGTATTAATTTCTGTGTTTTAATATTTCTAATACTATGGAGAGTCAGTCAAAGACAGTAAAAGCTTGGTTTTACTTCTCTTAAGTAATGTTAAAACCTAAGAAGCTTTTTTCCATTTTCTTCTTTTCCATGCAGAGTTAAAAAAGAAAAAAAAAATGTAGGCTAAACTTAACTCTAAAGGCTTCAGAAAAACAATCCATTCATTCTTGTTTAAGATATTGTAGTGCAAAACTGGAAAAATAATGAAGATTATGCACAACTGTAGGAATAATAGATGAAGTAGCTGTTTCCAGTAGTAGCACACATTTCCTCAGAAATCCTCACTCTTTTTTCCTTTTCTATATTCATGGGGCAAAATTCAAGACCTTTATTTTCTAAGACCTAATACTGTTAAATATGCAACCTATCATGTAAAAAGCATTTGTAAGATATTTCGTTTATACCCTTCTGATAGCTGCAGCAACTTCAGGCCAACAAGTTACATAAGGGCAGAAGTACATTGTTATGTAATTAAATATAATGCTGTGAGATGGAAAACTTGAATGTGTGAGAAAACCTGCAAGCTACTGAAATATATTGTGTTGCTGCATAGTTGACAAGTCATGTCATTTGTGTACAGCAGCTTTGTTTTGAAGAACAAGGAATACTTGATAGCTTGCAAGAACAGTTTTGGTTTGATTTCTGGTGAAGGGGAAGTGTGTAAATAAAGCTTCTCCTCTTACACTTCAAAATTTATTTCTGTGTATTTACATAGTTTTGAAGAAGGTGGATATGTGTGTAAGGTAGTTACTTGATGGATGAAATACAGGGACAGTGGTTTTGATACAGCAGTTTTGGATATATTTGCATTACTTTCCTTTCTGCCTGGTTTTGGGGTAAATCTGACATTAACACTTCGTAGTTTACCCTGTAGCTGAGGATATTCACTGATGGAGAAAAATTAATTTCCTTCCATTGTGGCTGTACAAGCTTGTCAGCTGCAAGGCTGGTCAGGCTGTATGCTTTGGAAAACTGTTTTTGCTTGTGATGCCTGAGATGGCAGTCTGCATTACAGAGCTTAGTGAAGTATTTTGATAACATAATGAACAAGAAGGGACTCCAGGGCTTTACAGTAGAAAAATTTTCCAGGGTTCTTGTTCAACATGGTCATGTCAGACTTCAAGGGTGATTTTGGATTTCTGGATGTCCACTGGGATCTCTCTCACTGGAAGGAAAAAGTCAGGATTTTACTAGAATTCCTTGATCACTCTAAGTACAGGGCTACCTCTCAATGCTGTGATTCTTCTGGGTGCTTCAGTCACACTTTCAGACCACCTCTTTCAGTTTTTGTTTAGGAAGCATTCTGTGGCTTGCTTCCTGGTAGAGACTGCCTGTTATTTAACAGCTGTTTCATCTTGTGCTACCTCACTGTTTCTGTGACGTGTAGCACTGTTCACCTTCTTCCAACTGCATCATTACTTGCCTCTGGGATTTCCAAGTGCAGCTTTGGTAGATGCAAAATCAAAGTAAGCTCATATTTACCTGTTACCTGCCTCATGTAATACCAGCATTACTTCAGCTTATATAGAATAGCTTCTCTTTGAGAAGTATAGCATTGAGTAGATGACACAGGTCTAAGGATTAATAGGAGTTTGGAAAGAATGTGGTTGAATGGGATGAAGAAAATGTACAATAGAGGGGAAGAGGGTGCAGTGAAAAACAGAAGGAATATGGATTTAATGATGTCATTCCAGAAAAGGAAAATGGAAGGCACACTAGCTTTTAATTTCCTTAAAGATTTCTCCATATAGCAGTGTAAATTGCAGAAAGAACAGATTGGCTCAACTGCCTTCTGTACAACTGAACACTGGTGATAAATTCCAAAGAAAGGAAAGAGGTGGTATTTGATGTTTTTATGCTGCCATATGGTTATCTCTTTGAGAGGAGGGAGGGAGTAATGGTAATAGGAAACAAAACTTCCTTTATCTTTTCATTATTTGTTTGGTAATCAACTGATATTTTCTTAGTGAAATGAAAGTGCTGGAGCACAAAATAATTTAGTATTGCAAAAAATTCCAAGGAAAGAATGGAAGAGCTGATCTACTTCTCAACAGTCTGACTTTCACACAGTTTTCTTGTATCTGTGCATAGTGCTTTTGTTGCTGCTACTCAGCCTCCCTCAGAAATGTGTCTGTGACGTGCTCTGTACTTCTGAGCACAGTGGAAACCCACACTTCTCCTATTTTTTAATATTTTTTAATGCCTTTGATTGTTTTAAAGATAATTCCTAGCATTTTTCCTCTGACCTCGGGGATGTGTGAAGTGTATATTTCCGGGTGGGTTGGGCAGATGTTTTTCCTCTGTTCAGCTTATTGAAGCTTTCACAGATATTTTTAAGTTCTTTGTTACAGCAGCACTTGCCTATTATGGGAGTTATATCTTGTTGTCTGTTCTTTATACCTATTCCAACACTCGAGGTTTGGACACTCAGTGCTTGGGATGCCACATTAAGTTGAGCCTTTTTGTGGGGAAGGCTAGTGAGAATGTTTGGGGTGATTATTGTGAAACTGATGCTATTTGCTTTGGTATGTAGAAGCATATGATGGTTAATGTAGTGCAAATACTTAATACAATAGATTTATTTGCAGCAGAGAATATGTAACTTGAATTCTGCTAGGCTCTAGTTATTTTTAAAATTTGCTGTCTTATCTCTCATACCTCTCAGCTTAGTTTTGTATATCCTAAATGATTGCAGTTACATCAAAGAAGTTCCCCTTCCTTTGGTACAGTGATGAACAAACTACTGCTGTCTGACAGTTTTAAGCCAAATCAGTTTCTCTTCATCTTTAGGTGAAGTAGCCTCAGACTGTGTTACTAGCTGCTGCATGTGTGGCCAGACTTGTATTCTCACCTTGCCTATTTATTTGCTGATGTACAGATCCTCTTGAAAACTTTAGCACTCAAGAAAGACATCATGTGGATTTTGAATGCACCCTGCAAGATTTTGAATCCATAAATGAAATGTTAATATGATAACATGAGCTAGATATAGTCCTGTTTTCACTTATTTCATGGAATGTAAAAGGGAATCAGTTTTCAGTTTCTTCAATCAGCTCACTTTCATTACAAAAGATAAGTACCACTTGGCATGACTGGACTCAAAAACAGATACTAAAATAATAACCTCATAATAATGGTTTAAATTCCTAACACTTGCAGTCAGAGGAATGGGTGCTTTCCCCCAACAAACTGAAACAGAAATGAAAGCTTCCTGCAAATGTAGCTTGTAGCCTTTAAAACATGAAAGTAACTTAAGTATCTTTAGTTGACTTATTACCTCATTTTTAGTAGCTTTATTTTACTGAGTGAAACCTAAACAGTCAAATTAGTTTACCTTCTTGAAGGTGTGTATTTGACTACCGTTTAGTATGAGTGGAAGCAAATATAATAAAGGAATAGAACTGGAAAGGAATGAGGATATACCCAACTTATGTGTATACATATGCATACATATGAATGTCTCTATATATAAAAATGGTATAGACTAGTTCTTGCTAAGGGTTTGATCATTTGACCTGTAAATAGCCAATAGAAACTTCTTAAAGAAAAATGGTCCTGAGTGATCGATCAGATTTTCTCTGAAACTTACCTGCTGCCTTTTCTTTTCCAATTGAACTGCAAGGGGCTTCCACTGCCTGTATTTTACATGAGCAAAAAGGCATCAAACCTCAGCATTTGAGAGCAAATCTGAAGACCTTTTCAAAAGTTAAACATTTTGTAAACTTTATCTTTCTGATATACAAGAAGTCATTCCAACTGACACTTCAGTGAATGAACATCTTTGTATGCCAAAAGACCTTAATAACTCTTTTGCATCTCTAAATCCTATTAACACTGGCCCAAGTAATGAAAATGCTGCATACTGGCTGATGAATGTTGCTTGTTGACTAGCTTATAAAATGGTTTATTTGGGAAAATACCTCTGAGTTTATAATCTTCAGGTAATACCTGCCATGAAAAAGTTTCCCCAAATAGTATGCAAGTGGATGTTGAATTACAAAAAGGGGAAAAAAAGCCATTAAAGGGAATAAAGCAAACATATTTTGGATTTTTTTCACCTTTTTACTGCTTCTCCCTGCCTCCATCTTGCAGTGACCTTACAGGCATTTCAAAGGTACCTGATTTAGACCAGATCTGGACACTCTCAACAGTTGCACTAAAGCAGAAAAGTACATAAATTGGAGGGGGTTTTTTTAAGAAAGAATTACAAATGGACCACACTTTTAATTGGTACCATTCTATGGCTTAAGAGTTTGAGAGATGCTTCTGGGAAATGTTACATAAGACTCACAGTACAGAAAGAATGGGGAGAAAGAGAAGGTGTGCAGTTGGAGAGAGAGAAGCAAAGAGAAGGGAGGTGAATGAGAAATAACTTCAAGAAGTTACTCTGGTACCTCAAATATTAAGGTTATTTTTTATTCTTTATGAAGCTTATTTGTTTGATATGTTATAGTTAGCTGATGAGATTTGGCAAGAGAAGTGTCCTTGCTTTTTAAATGTCATTCCTTTGTGTTGGCAGTTTATCTCCAAACCATTTTGTAAGTGTTGCTTACCAGTTGTAATACATATTGCACTAGTTCTTGCATTGTGTGGTGTGAATTCATAGGAGATTTCAAAGGTTGTGAAAGACTGTTAGCCTGGCCTGTGTTGGTTGTGTGTAAATTTTGATGACTGTAAGTGTTCCATAGTTTTTTAAATTATTTTGATATTTTCTGTGCTGCACTATGAAAGATTTTACAGTGTTGAACATCTAATGAACTGTTCTTAATGACACTCCTCATTGAATTTGCATGCATTCATTTAATGAGTACAGTTTGATAGAATTTAACTAGCCACATTGAAAAGACTGTTTTAAAACATGTGATAACTAAATTCTGTGGGGAATTAATAAAACTTATGAAGACTCTGCAGTAGCTATTTTGACAGCAGTAGGAAACTGAACCAAAGAAAATGGCTTAAGTAAGAGTATGGTAGAACAGCTCTGAATGCTGGGTCACAACAGGTTCTTCAGAGCTGTACAAGCTCCCAGGCACATTTCTCAGCCTAAGCTGAACTTGTATTTATTTAACTTTATTGTGGTATTTCTTTCTGCTTCTGAATTTATCAATAAAATCCTGGTTTTATTTAAAATAACTTGTGTATGTCTTGGATAAAATAAACAAAAAGACCTCTACTTTTGAGGTTGTGAGTAGGACCGAGGTGGTAAATGGCCTTGGGGTTGGACAGTCCATGGGAGAAGTCTGAGACTCTCCCTGGACATGGCCACAGACTTTCCAGAGTTGTTAGCAACAAAGAAGGTAATGATAGAAATATACATTGTGTTAGTTACAGAGGAAATACGTGTTAATAATGTGACTTTAGTCTAAGTTAAACTTGACTTTGCATTTTGAAATGTTCTGGATCATGCTGGAAGCAGGAAGTGTATCATCAGCATACTGTTTTAGTTTCCACAAAAGAACTTCACCTTGCCTGTAGGTTATGGCTTTTGCATTTCACTCAGTAAGAAACAGGATTTGTGTTAAGATCATGACTATTAAATGTTGAGAGCAAGTACGGTCAGTCTGAACTATACATTTTTTAGAGCTGGTAATATTTCAGCATAAGAACCAACTGGATCTTTACACAAAATACTTATCTTGAGGCGTGTCACTATTGGGCAGAAAATGAAGAGTTGGTGTTATGGCCTGCAGAGCCCCCAAAGCTCAATAAAAAGTCAAATAAAAAATATTTATTTAAATACTATATGTGGAATAATTTATTTTTTTTTTAATTTTGTGGGAAGTTATTACTGTTTTTAGTCTTAAAGGGGCCAAGGGGTTCACACAAATCTGAATAATTGAACAGCCTGTAAAATACAAATTGTGATCAGATTTTCACAGCCATCACAGCTGCTCAGAATTCTGTCAGCTTCTCCTGAGGAGGAAAATATGTGACTTCAGTTTCATGTTACTTTAAGGGACGTAAGTACTGCAGTTCCCATCCCATTTGTAACAAGAATTTTGTGTTTTAAACAGGAAAACATTTCTTCTCTTTGGGAATCAGAAGTTTCCTGTTTCGAGAGTAATATTCACAAAATCTGTGCACTGCCCATCTGTTGTAGTAAGATGGAAATCCAACCCAGCAGCATTAGTCTAGCTGTAGTTACTTTCTGGCAGTACTTATTGTTGTGAGAAGCAGTTAGTCCTGTTGTACCTAATGGTCGGGAGGCAGGAATAGCAGGGTAATCTCTCTGTCCCAAAGGATTTCCTGTCCTCTTGGATAAGGCTGGAATGGAAGATGTAATGGGCAGAGTTAATAGTATGTGCTAGAAGATATGATACTGCTTAAATGATTTTTGTAGGGTTGGTTGGTTAGGGAGTGCTGAGTCAACTGGGATGAGACCTTCAAGGAAAGAAGACAAAGTTAGGTGCTGGAGAGAAGCATGCAGGAGTGCTGGTGCAGGGTCTGCCTGAGGAAGGAGCAGAGGGAGGAGACTCAGAACAAGCAGCTGAGGAGCACAGGCTTGAGGAGGCCCTGCCACAGTCTGTGCTCTCTACTTAGTCAGGTTCTGTAGCTTCTCCTGCTTTCTGGGGGTTCTGGTTTATTCTTCCCTAGCTGGTTTTCTTTAGACAGAATGGCTGGGGAGGAAGGAGAAAGCTGCATCTAAGTTCTTGCACTTTGAAAATTATGTTCTCCCTTAAATATGTTGTGATACAGGACAGTTCAGAAAAGAGGAATTGTCTTTGTGGAGAACTTTTTAGGGTTTTTGGTTGCTCTTTATTTGCAGCAAGCCCTGAACCTTGCTGTAGTCTTGCCTCCCTCATGCTTGCAATACCACAGTTTGTATCAGTCCCCACTTTTGGAGCTTAAGTCTATTGTTTTCACATACTGATTTAAAAAAAAAAAATACTCGAAGCTAAAAAAGCCCTGGAAATGTCGAATTGTGTTTCTTTTTCTAAAATGGAATTTCAAGTTATTTATTTTACTGCCTTATCTCTGAATATATTTTGACCCTTCTGCTTTTTTATGTTGTTTCGTGAATGCTCCCCTAAGAGGAAGACACTAACCAGATGGAAAATTAATGAAACAAGCAAGCTTGAAATTGCCATCAAAGTACATAGCATAAATTAGCTAAGACCAGACATTTTTCTTCAATACATTTTATGTTCTTCCTATGTATTCATGCTGACAGCATGCATCCAAAATGCATTATATTCATATGCTGCTAAAGGATGACAAATAGCTCAAATTATTAAATTACCTTTGATTTGACTGTTAAAGTTTATTGGGGTACAGTATAGGAAGTCATCCTGTCTGTCAGCTTGAAACTGTTTTCCTGTAGAACCTTTGAATAGTTTAAATGTTCTGTCTCTTCTGTTTTCTTTTTTGGTTCTTAAGAATTCTTTCTTGGAAGTTGTGTCTTAGCACAAATAATCTTCTCTGGCACTATGCTGGCTGTACATTTTTGTACTGTGGAGGAGTTTTGAAATACATGATAAATAAGCTGACATGTTTCCCAATACTTGAGATGCCCATTTACCTCTGCTCCCCATGTAAGTGCAGATAAATTATTATGTATATATATCCTGCCCACTAAAGTGAGTAATACTTAATAGGATAGTTGAAATCAGAGCAGTTAATCAAGAAAAGATACAACCTCTTTTGGTACTCACTTTGAACTTCAGGGTGCAAGAGCCAGGTTTGAGAGCAAATGAGTACAGAGCCAAGTCTGGTATGAAGTACTGCAAGAACTTGGACCTATAGAAGGACATCTGTTTGTTAATAGCAAATTCTCTTAATTAAAATTTTATATTCTGTATTTAGTATTAGTTCATACATTGCTGTTTACTGGAGTATGTCTGATAATTGCTATTATAGATCATCAGCCAGTGTTTCTACATGGCAGATTTTTACATGGCAAAATACAGAGAAAAAAAACCCAGAAATAGTTGTGGTCGGAGGATTTAGTCAAATAAAAGTAGACACATACTCTCAGAATTTGATAAAAGTCAAGAAGTTAGTCAAATGAAGCAAGTTTGTTGTATCAAGATTTTTCTGTTGGAAACAGCAAGGCAACCATACCATAGGATTTCTGTGAAAATGTACATTATTACTACAGATTCATGAAGTGTTATAGGCTGCCAAATAGTGATTACTTAGGGAAAAATAAATATATTACAGAGTGTTTTCAAGTTTGTCATAGAAATGAGGGTCACAATACTCAATACTTCCCTGCAGGAAGCAGGGCAAATTTGAAACATGCTTAAGATTGTTCTTATCTAAGTTAATATCTGGAAAAGTGGAAAGAATATTTTTGGAAAAAACTGTGACCATGAAAACATACTGTACATCACAGTATATTAATGCTACTGTGTATGCAGAATTTCTAATGGCAGATGATATCTCTCTTGGTATTTTTGGGCAATAAAGGTGAGTAAATGAAAAGTAGAGTAGCAAATTGTCTTAATGAAATGCAGATATATTGGGCCTATGAAGAAGCCATTTCTGCTGATTGTTGTCATGTTAGCATAGAACTGCTTGAGCAGGGGCAGTGCAAAGAAGGAAGTGTGCTGCTTATCTTGCCTTATTACACATCAAGGCTTTTGCCCTTGGATGCTTCCTGTCATAGACCTTTGGCAAGTGTTATGGTGAGACACTGGAGTCATGGGGGATGGCCAGCTGGTCAGGTGTTCACACTGCAGAGAATCGACAAGGCCTTACTGTGTAGGTGTGTTAGCTGATTGAACCTTTGGAAAAGGTTAGCAGACGCAGAGCACTTGCTGGTAGTAAAGGTGACTGCACAAGACAATTTAGAGCTACAATTCTGAAAAGAGAGAGGGAGAGACTTCTGCTGTTTCAGTGGTTGTGAGAATCAAGATGACGTGCATTTAGTGATGAACTATGAAAATCTGACTGCCCATTAAAGGTAAGAAAACAGTAAAGCTTCACTGCTGTAAAGCCATCTAAAGAATGTACCAGGTTTTACTGGGAGGAATGGTAACAATTCAAAACGAATAAATTTTGTTCATCACTGTATCTTTCAGGGGTTGATGGAGAAGTGCATCTTCTGCACAGAAAACACAGATTATGTTGATAATTTTAGGACTGCTTTATCTGTACTTTTGTCCAAGTTTTAATAATTGTTACAGTTCTGTTTCTTGGATTCTTTCTCCACAGTTGTTAATATAACAACCCTTATGCTTCCTGGTCTGAGGCACTGCCTAAATTTCTGCCAGTGCAGTCATAATTTTACCCAATCCTCATCCATTTCCTTATTTGCTTGATATAAATTGAAATATTTAGTCATCAATTATATTTTCCCATTATATTCTTTTCTAGTGACATATTTATCTTGTCTTAAAAGCTAATGAATGATAGATCTAGAGTTTGGTGTTTCCCAGCAAGATGAGGAACATCAGCTAGCAAAGTTTTCCTGTGCCCTGATGTACATGTGGGAACCCAGCTTGGCAGCTGTGGCTCCTGTCCTTGTTGCTGAGGCTTTCAGTAATGGCATAGCAGTATTGATGTTGCTTTGGGCACACGGCAGATGAATGTTGCTTTAAAATGTTTTTTGAATAAAAAATTGAAGTGTCTGTCCTGGTACTGGCAGCCATACTAAGAATAATCGTTGGTTCTAATAAATAGTTTTGTTGGTTCTAATAATACAGTGTATGTCTATTGTTTAATTCTTTAGCCACAAGAATTTTTACCTGTTAACAGTCCATTTTTACTTGTAGGCTTATTTTAGTCTTGTGTTATATTATATGGACATAATGATACAGAACAGGTTAGTAATTGCAAAAGAGACTTCACTGTGATTTCGTCTCATGATGGTGGTTGTTGTTGTTGTTTAGGAAGCCTGAATTGACTGACTCTGCCTCTCTGCTAGAGACCTTCAAGTTTCTTGAAAATGCAGCTGCAGACTTTAGTGATGAGGAAGATGAAGAAGATATTGAAGGAAGAGAGAAAACAATCATTGATACTGCAACAGTGAGTGGAAAAAATAATTGAAAAAGTTACGAAGAACAGAAAAAGTGAGATTAATGAGGTGCCTATAAGCATAGTATATGACTGTGTATGTACACATGCAAATCATTAATGCATCTTTATGATGTTCTGCCCAAGCATGTGTGCATAAGAGGAATTATATATGCATTTCTAATTTGTGCATACAAGTTATGCTTTGCCTTCTTTATTGCTCTAAGTTAGATTAAATTTTTCTAAAATTGTCTCTTTACAATTTGGTACTGACTAGTATTTTTGTTATACTATAGATATTTTTGATATACTGGAACACAATTTTTAAGTGAGATGTCCTTTTTTTACTATTTTCAGCTTAGTTTGAAGGTGTTGTTCATAATATAGCATGTCAATAATTATACTTGAATATTTATTAAAAAATTTCTGATACTTAAAATGACTTGTAAAACTTTGCCTTAGAGTACAGAACTGAAATACACTTGTATTTATAGATGGTGAAATGAAGAACTGTAACTGGAAGACCCCTAATGTAGTTACAAAATGATTTTGTTTGTTCAGTCAAATGCCTTAACCTTACTCATGATCTGTACTTTGCTATATGATTTGTTCATATGATCACATAGATACATGCAATCAGTATTCTTTAAAATTAATATTTATTCAGTGAATTGTGTTTCCTAAAGATTGAAGGAGATAAGACAGGATGGATGTGATTGTTTTTATGGTCAGTTTTTAGAACTAACACTAAAAAATCAAATAATTTTATGGCATTTTTAAAGGGGTCTCTTCAGTTCTTTCTTGTCATTCATGTGAAGTAATGTGTGAGACTCTTCTGTTAAGTCCTGTGTAATGCAGTGTGTTCACTAAGCCTGCTGAAGAAATGAAGCTTGAAGTTTAGAATTGCTTCAGGTTTAGAAATTGGTTCACTGTATTTAGAGGAAATACAGTCACTCATCCTCATGAGCTGTGGGATGTTTGACTATGTATTGAAGTCTTCACAGCCTGACCCGTAGCAAGGTTCCAAGTCAAAACATTGTGATTAATGGAAATTTTCTATTTCTGTAGGAGTAAAAATGGTGGCACAGTTTTCATGGCATCAGCTTACTGGTTGATCAAATAAATGCAAAGAATCTAGTTCATTTAGATTATTGAAGGAAAAGTAATTTTTTTGTGGAAAACTTAAAATTGAATTCTTCATTAAAACAATTTTTTTTTTTTTTCTTTTACCAGAATTTGCTTTTGACTCTGAGAGGGAAATGGCAGTTTAAACATGAAAACCAACATGTTTAAATAGCAATAACATCTGAGAAAGCATTCAGGATGGAATGACTTACAAAGTCTAAGAAAGTCAGTTCTTGTCAGTTTTGGGGCTTGGGGTTGGTTTATTTGTTTCCTGGAGTTGTGTCTTGGTCCACATAGAGAATGATTTCAGAACTGAAAGTTAGGCTATTTTTAGAGAAGCAAAGTGAGTTTGGTTTTGCTGAAGTCTTTTCTACAGCATTCTTGGGTTTTTGTTTGTGGGTTTTATGTGTTCTTCAATAGCGTTTTAAGAGAAGGTTTGTGCATTCTAGTACTAAAGAAAAAGGTAGTGGTGTAGATTAGTGTAGGTTCATTATCCACGTGATTGATTATTGGTCACACACAAGTTTCATTTTCACTCAGAAGTTTGAACAATGTGTGCATACTATTCCAGATTGATTTATTAATGTGTACTTTCCTGCTTCCTCTTCAATTTCCTGTTTGGATTTTGCGTAGAGGACAAGACAGTACTGCTCGGATTAAAAACGTGTTTGTAACTTAATTCAGCTTTTTTTCCCCTGTCCTTTCTGACCCTTCAGATTGTAAGGAAAAGAGTGCTGTCTGACAGCAGTGAAGACAGAGATACAGAAGAAGCTTTGAAAGAGTTTGACTTTTTGGTTACCTCAGATGATGGTGATGGGGAATCGAGGAGTTCGGGAGATGGAACAGACTGGGGTAAGGAAATTCGATGGCTCATACCAGGAAAAAAAAAAATGTGCTAAGAATTTATTGTGACTGATCAGTTCATTGAATGAGATCCCTGTCAGGATCACAGCATCTTTTGATTATTTCTACTATTTCTATTTCTGTTTTATTATCAATTACTAATTGTGAGACTGAAGTCATCTTGATATAATATTCTTATGTTTTCTGTACACTGCTTTAATGTAAAGATTCTTCAAGGTTTCTGCCTCAGGTCATTTTTGCTTTTCTTTAATTCTAAGGTAGATAGAATTTCAGTTTTATGAGTGGTATTTCAATGTATTTTCCCACTGATCCATGCACATGAAGGGCTCTGATAAAGCTGTATTTTGCAATTATGATATGAAAGTTATTTTGTCACTTTTAGTTTCTCGCACTTTGATGCAGAGAGTAATGTGAGTCATAAAATCCAAATTAGTTGTACTCTTATTGTGGGTTAGTAATTTAGTTAATATGAACTCTTCAGCTGCTCAAACTTTCTTTTATAATTTAGCAGAATAATATATCTTTTAAGTCATCGAGAGACATTTCACAAACTGCTCTCTGTCCTTTGAGGTTCATGTCCTGCAACCCAGATTGCCACCATCCACTTTACCTTAAAATAATTATGTTGCCTAAACCCTCGGTATAGAGAAGGGGAGAAAGAAGAGAACTGGTTAAATATCTTGATGGGAAGTTGTTTCCTTCTTAAGCTGCTCTGGAAAGTCTTAAGGATAAGTGGTCACAAAGGGAGCTATTGAAGATGATGGGAAATATTTGAGCTTTATAATGGAGCTGCAACTGTGACAGACCAATAAGCCATGGTAGCTGTGGCTCTCACATGAGTTGTTGGTGCTAAGATGCTGTATTTCACTGAAGCCATGTCCATCTCCTGGTTGGACTCCATGTTGCTCTTCAGTGTCTGCTTAAGAGGATGTTGTAATATCATTAGTTATAGCAGTCGATATTCTATTCATCAAACAAATTTAGAAATACTGCTCTTAAAAAAAATATAATTGGATACTGCTGTTTAATACTAAAATTTTATTCATTTGTGCTTGGTCAGTGCAGCTATTGCTTGTGTCACCAAAAAATCAGTATGCCAACTGGTGCATTTTGTTCTCAAATTCACACTTCTGGTGTATTTTTGCTTTCATTGATGATAGCTGAGTGCAAGTGAGCGGAAGTCTAACATTTAAAATAAATTGTTACGAAAAGTCGTATTTTAATTTCCAGAAATGCAAAAGAGGGTTTTTTTTGAGTTGGAGGTATTCGTGTTTTTCAATTACTTCTTTCACAACCTGTGTCTTTTGTGGTAACTCTATGTAAGACTATGCTTCCTCAAGAAACTGCCATTATCAATCACATAGGTCGACTTAAGTGCAACTGTTAAATGTGGTACAGTAGAGTGATGTTGTAGTGAGGTACAGCAGCAAACAGAGGAAATTCTTTCTTCATTTTGGACTCCAAGTATTATTGCTCAGTTACAGTAATCTCTTGAATCCATTTGGCTTGAAAGGTCCTCAGAAGTTTTCTGGTAATTTTTAAACTATAAAGCACTCGAGTAGCGGTAGTTCAGAACTTCTGAAGTTGAATAATGTCTGTGGGACATGTGGGAAGAGGCTGGGACAGTCTGGAGAAAATTAATATATTGGGTGTTTTCCTGGCAACAACACAATCTAATAAGAATCTATTTAAACATTTTTTTTTGCCAGAGGAGGGAAAAAAGTCTTGTCTAGCCAGGGAAGAAAAGCATGATTAAAACTTTTATCCTAACTCCAGAAAGACTAGATACTTATTTCTCTGAAGTATGATTTTTTCATGTATTTTTTGAATGCTTTATGCAATTCTTGCTCATTAATGGCAATTGATGTATATGCATTAAAAGGACGTGTCCTTGCCCACATACAATCTATTTTAGAGTCTCTCTTCAGCTTACTAATGCTTATTTTCATAGCTTTTCTTAAAAGACTTAAGCTGCTAAACTTTCTCTTAAGTTAATCTGATACTCCATGGGTGTAGGATCATGACTGAAGGGTTCAAAGAAGTGAGAACACCTTAAAAAGTATCTTCTCCCTCTGTGATGCAAGTCAGAGCAGACTCAGGCTCTGTTTGCTCAACATCTGTACATTGGGTAGTTAGAGGGCACACTAAGTTGCCTTTTTTTGGCATTACTGAACTCTCACAGTAGTCTCAGCCCCTCCTTGAAGCTCATCCTGCTCCAGAACTGTCTTAGTGGGTCCCTTAGACTTGCTATACTATGCCTATAAAAGATTGGGATTCTACCTCAAAGATTTCTCAGTATTAAAAATATTATATTGGATACAGTGCTCCAAGCGTGGTCTCTCAAGTGCCCAGCAGGGGAACAGTCACTTCCCTCTTGGTTACATTCTTGTTAATGCAGCTCAGGATATGGTTGGTTGCTTTTGCCACAAGAATATGTTGCTGAATCCTGTTGAATTTGATGGTGATAGAGGATCCCTAGGTTTTTTCAGCAATAATTGATTTTTGACAAGTCAGTCACATTAATAACCCACGTGTGGTTTTTAATCTTTTGTCCAGCCATAGTGACTCCTTCAGACTGTGATTGATAGTGTGCTTCCTCTACAGACATTTAATTTCTGCAGCTTAGTCTGAGGATAAGTTTATTATTATTTGTATTTTGAAAGGTCTAGAATAGCTTACTGACGGAGAAAGCAAACTTGATCTGAAAGGAATTATATAACCTAAACCACTACATCTTTAAATAATAAGGTTGAGATTTTAATGAGAAAAACAAAGCAAAACGATAATGCATTTCAAAGATTTTGGAACTGTAATGGCCATGAAAATATATATGAGGAAAAGTTGTATTACCTCCCCTCCTCTCACAAATTATTATTGTAAGCTGCCTCAGGACAGGCTCCATATATGGAGAAATTACTTGGGGGTTTTGAACTGATGTTACATGTTTTATTAAAAATCTCCAAATACTGTAGAATTAGAAGGATACTCTTCTGTATCATGTCATAGAGGAAGCAATTTGAGGGAGATGTTTAGGGGAAAAAAAAAAAAAAGTGGGGATTTTTTTTCATTAGGTATGCTCAAATGTTTTGGAGTTTTTTCCAAAGATTACTACCTCAGGCCTTCCCCTTTTTGTGAAGTTTCATGGCTTTAGTGCTCTAACGGTTTATTCAAACCTTGATAACATGAATATTGTGGTCCAAAATGACTTAAATGTGCTATTGCTTTGTGTAAATGACAGCATGGCACAGAGACAATAAAATGAGAATTTAAGATGCAGTAACACAACATCTGACTTGTAAAGTTATGTTGACGAGTAACATAGCTGTTTCTTCTAGATATAATAATTCTTTCCCTGGAGGAAAGAAAAAGCTGGAAAATATGTCCTGATTTATTGTAATGTCACTTACATTTATGGACAGCTATGTGCTTTGTTATGGGAATTAAACACGTGAAATTTCATCTCAATTTTTTATTAAGAACATTCTGAGCAAACAGAAGTGGAATGTGAGTAGCAGTTTTACAGCTTTCACAAGCTTGGTACTATTTCTGTCTGTTTAAAATAAAAGACAAATGCCGTTGACAGCAGCTGTTGCCTCCTTCAGTGGAGATCACTTGGTGACATTATTGAAAAAGGATGTTTCATTTGTTTCACTTTGTTTAGAAAAGGAAGACCAGTGTCTCATGCCTGAAGCCTGGAATGTCGACCAGGGAGTTATAACCAAACTCAAGGAACAATACAAAAAGGAGCGCAAGGGGAAAAAGGGGTGAAGAGTAAGTGGAAAACATTGCACCTTAAAATCATAAATCTCACATCTTTCACACCCTTAATTCTATCTCTCTTTCAATGTTTTCCTAAAATTACTTACTCTTTTACTTTGCTGCTCCTGACTGCTTTCCTGTTCACCAGTTCTCAGGGGTTGAAATTAATGACAGACAATCAAGTTACCCAATAAACAGTTGGATTAGATGTAACTTTTCCAACCAAGTGTTGGGCTAGCTAAAAATTCTTGCCTTGAGCATGTTTTATACTTTTATTATTCAGATACTTAAATTGAAAAAGGCATTGTTTTAATACTTCACACTTGAATCCAGAAGACTTCAGAACCTTTTCTTAGCTGGAAACATGCCAGTTTCACAGGAAGAGTTAAAGTCTGGTATATAAATAAAGAAAGAAAGAAACCAAACTGGAAACTCTCTCGAGTATCCTATTAGGTGACAGTGGGAGAAAACAGGTTAATTTCTACCCCTGTTTATACTTAACATTCACAACATGAAAGTCATGCTGTCATCACAATTTGTTACGCAGGGCTCGAAATAGGAAGCAACTATGACCATCAGTTTATTTGTAAATCACAGGATTTATTTATTGACTTTCATACCTCTGGGACTAGCCTTTAAAAAGTTGGGTATTGTTATTAAAAAAAACCCAACCCTGTGAACAATATCTGAAATACAGTTTCTAGCCCTGTATTTTATTTTTTTGTTAAATTTCTTGAAATACAGATATGTTTTGTAAAATCAATGGGTTTTGATAGGTAAGCCATAAAACTTTCTGAACTCAGATGGCAAGTTTAAAATGAAACACTGTATCCATGGCTGTGTTTCAAATACCTAGCCATATTGAGAATTCATGTGTGAAAGATGTATATTGATTATATTGCATGTAGCCTGGTAAGAAATTTCAGGGATGTTTCTCCCTTTGTGGGAAGATGCTTATGAATACCAAGGAAATTCTCACTTCCAAAGAGATATGCATAATGATGCAAATATGTCAGACCCTTGCATCTTTGAGGCTGACTTGTTTAATTACTTTTTTTATTGATATTCTCATTAGCTGCTGCTCAGCAGTTGCTTATGTGGCCAAAATTTGTTATGAAATACAAAAACTAAACCTCTTTTTTTCCAAATTAAAAAAAACAAAACAAAACAAACAAACACACAAAAAAAAAAAAACAAAAACAAAAAAAAAGGTAAATAATTACCATGCTTTAAATTTCTCAAGTGATATTTTTGTCATCTTTGGAATCATTTAATTTACTGGAAGTTAATTGAAAGTCTGACAAGAAGCTGAGCTGGCTAACTAAAGCATTCATGTTTAATAAAATTGATTCTAAATTTCTTTATGGTTAAGATAGACAGGGCATACCTGTATATGATTACAGTGAAAGTGATTTTTGTAACTTGTCTGTTATTTTTAAAATATACAGACATGTTATGTAGTTCAGGCTAAATAGCTGTAGAGTTAGTTTAACAGAAATTATTTAATCCAAGTGTTGAAATTCTGTTCTTGAACAGCTGTTGTCTTTTTATTTTTGATGATGAAACTTAACTTTTAATATAGACACAGACATTATTGGAATATGTTTTATATCATTATGATAAAAAAATCACGATGTAAAGGCAGCACTTGGACATCCAGTGCTCCTTCAGGAAGATAACTGTTGTTGCTCAGTACTTTTTGGATTGATTTGATTGGTTTGATCTTTGAGAGACAAAGTGGTTTACTGTAGCAGTGGAATTAAGCATCTTTCCATGGACAAACCATCATTGGAGGGGCATCAATGCAGAACAACCAGCAAGAATCAGAGCTTGTTTTCAGTTATTCATAATATTGCACACAGTGAAGAAGAATATAAGGGAGGCTCTCTGGAGAAAAAAAGAAGGGACTAAATAACATTAAATTTTACAAAGTTTGTTTCTATGACTTTAATTTCATCATATATGGTGTTTAGCCACTGAACTGCTACTAAGTAAAATACTGTTTTTATAAAGCAGATATTATAGTAAAACAATCTTGCAAAATCCTTTGTAGTATTTTTCTGGATTGAGTAATATTTTGGTGACAGACAATCTAAATACAATTTAGTTTATTATCAGTCATTATGGTTAGGGTGGACAAAGTAGCATTTGCAACTGCATTAGTAAACTCATGATTTTGCAAGGCTGTAGTAAACATTCCTGTGAAGTAATAAGAGAATAGAATCATGGTTTTATGAGAGAATACATATATTAGAGTACACTACTGTGTTAAAGCTGCTTAAAAATAGCTGTATTATTTACTGGTCTAGGAAAAAACATAATGGACTATGGGTAAGACATTTTCCCATTCTTAATTAAACTTACAACAGGAAAAACTACCGAAGATATGTTTCAGCCTCAATCCTATATAAAACAGTCAAAACAGGGATGTGGGAAAATGATGGAGCAAAGCACAGGTAAGTGTCAAGAAGGGCATGGGTCTTCACCATATGTAGCTTCAGGACGTAGGCCAGTGAATCCAGTTGCATTTTTATTTTAATAGAAGTATAACTTTTTGGATTATATAGTTCACGATACTACACTACTGCACAAATAAATTTAAATTATAATGTTGTCATAAGAATATGCTGCACAAAGTATCTGATGTACAAATTCTAAAATATTCATGGATATCAGCTATTGTTTTAGCAAAGTAAATATTCTCATAATCCAAAGTGTGACTCAGTTGGCGGCATTCTTCAGCATCCCGTACAAGTAGCACTATGAGTTCATACATGTGGGGAAAATTGTGCCTTCACAGTTCTCAGTTGCTTCTATCACTTTCTCCTTGAAATTCATTTCATGCTGGATGATTAGTTACTGCTGAAATAAGTGCTCATTAGTTTTTCTGTGGTAATGTCATAAATGCAAGGTAGGATCCATTGTTGCATGTGCTGCTGTAGCATATCTGATATAAGCAGTGTCATCGTGAACTATGCCTAAACCCTTTAATTTTTTGTTTTTTTCTGGTTAGGGCCCAACAGGTCAAAGCTGCAAGATATGCTTGCAAACTTGAGAGATGTTGATGATCTCCCTTCATTGCAGCCATCTGTTGCACCTTCTTCTAGGCCCAGTAGTTCAAGGCTCATTGAACATGAGATAAACAGGACGGATGAAGGTAAATATTAAAAAAGTGCAAACCCCTTCGTAGAGGGTGGATGTTTATAGTTACTTCTTAAGGATTATCCTCTAAGACTTTCCAAGCACTTTACAAAATCTGATTCAGTATTGCAAGTTCTGAGTGTGATAAATGACTTTTCCATTCCTCCATTATGGTCACTATTAGTAAGGTCAAGACACCTACCTAAGTTCAAGTCTTGCCTGAATACCTTTTGGAAAACAAATAATTTGGCACTTAGTGGCTTTGTAATATGACCATCCTAAATCACTTGCTTTTTGTTTGTGCTCAAGCCTAGCAGACAAGTGTGGACCATAAACTCTGAGGACATAAGAGCATCTTTTTTTTTCCCCATTGACATAATTTTAAATGTACATATGTATACATACACACACACAAGCGTGTCCTTTTTTCCCAAGTGCAAAGACAGAGGCTTTCCAGGTAAACACAGGTGCCTTACTATAGCTTTCAAAAGCATGTGGTGGTTGTGTAGTGAATCATACAGAACAACTTGCAGCTTGCCAGTGTATTGCTTTCCACAATGTGTTCCAAAAATTAAGAAAAATTCTCATAGGGTCTAGTCCAGCTATGAAGAGGCATGCATGCATCTTTGTAATGAAGGACTACTGTTATGTCTGAAAAATCCTAAGTCATCTATTTGATTCAATATTTGAATTGCTATAATAATAATATAACAATATTAATACAATTAATATATTAACAATACAATAATATATAATAATACAAAACATAATAACATATAGTATAAGAGGCTATGTTAATTTGTCAAATATAGCAGCCTTCCAGTACCTAAAGGGAGTCTGCAAAAGAGCTGGAGAGGGACTGCTTACATAGGCATGTAGTGGCAGTACAAGGGAGAATGGTTTTGGACTGACAAGAGGGCAGTTGTAGATTGGATATTAGGAAGAAATTCTTTAATGTGAGGGTGGTGAGACACTGAACAGGTTGTCCAGAGAAGCTGTGGATGCCCTGTCCCTGGAAGTGTTCAGTGCCAAGTTGGATGGTGCTTTGAACAATCCCAAGTGGAAGGTGTCCCTGCCCATGGCAGGGGGCTGGAACACGATAATCTGTAAGGTCCTTTCCTACCCAAACCACTCTATGATTCTGTGATATCTTATGCTCTATTAAAATGGTAAATATGTGTTTTAAAAAATATGAAAAACATGAGTTCCACTTAGCAGTCTTCCAGTGAGAGTGAAAAAGTAGGTCAGCCAAGTTATAATTAAGATGCATAAGAAGCCCTGGTGTGTGGAGTAGTTACCAAAGATCTCAGTAGTTCTGCTTCCTTCATGCTCAGTGATTTTCTTTATGAAAGAAGAGGGTAACTTAGCAACCCTTTGAGAAGTGGAAGAATTTTTTGTTGAATGTTCCCTTTCCAACTTTTCTCACATGTACTGAGAGCTACATTAGCAGAGCTCTACTTTCATGTCCTTTCAGTAATGTGTTTTTTAATTCAGAGACTCAAATGGATTCTCACAAAAAAGGACAGCTGATTGTTACCAGTCTGAATTTGGCATTACTATTAGCTGTGTGTTTCTTTGTAAAGCTGAGACACCATGATATTTTAGGCACGCGTTTTTTTATTCTAGTAGGTTTTCAAATTTGATGTCCTGTATGTATTGTGTGTTGAGTGAAATGTTGCACTGTGAGTTCAAAAGATAGGACAAGGGAATGGTAGTGTTGGCTTTGGGGTGGAGAAGGTGAGAAAAGGTAATAACTAGGAGACCTAATCAAAGAGCAGTGCTCGAAAGGCTTTTATTTGGGTTGCTCCCACCAGCTGTTTTTATCTACATTTTTGTTGCTTCTTCAGCACCTATTTGCATATTTTGTAGCCAAGTTGGGGAAGGTTACTTGTGTTACTTGTGCATTATATGTGGATTAATGTTAGCACACCCTTCCTGCTCCGTTCACTGTCTGGAGTCGCACATGAATCAAGTGTAGGTGTGTTCAGAGGGTGCTGTTTGTTGGTAAGTACAGTGATTATCTGTAGAATAGCTGTTTTTCTGTGCATCTCTGTATCTTTTTGTCCATGGCTTCTTGAGAGATGTGTAGCATTCTGAAAGTGGGAAATGTGCTTTTATTGTATAGTGTAGTATAAACCTATGTTTCAGGATATTTTTGTTTGCTTTGTTTTCTTGCAGTGGAAGCTTTAACATTTCCTCCGTCCTCAGGGAAATCTTTCATTATGGGAACAGATGAAGCCCTTGAAAATGAACTGGGTCTTGGAGAACTGGCAGGCCTTACTGTAGCAAATGAGGCAGATTCGCTGACGTACGATGTAAGTGGTTATTAATGGTAACTCAACACCCTTCTGTCTTGTTGAAGGTGGTAGATGCAAGTTTCTTGTGTGTAGACTCAGCAGAAAACATTCTCTAGTTAAAATTATGCTGCCAGAGGGTGTCACAAAGTTTTACTTGACAAAGCTGTCCTTCTCATACACAGCAGCATTCAAGCTCTCTGCAAGCCCCTCTCCTCTCATTTGCCTGCCATGTCATGCAAGGAGTTGAAAGTAAATTAGTGATAGTGGTACAGCTGGGTACATGTAACCC
Organism: Sitta carolinensis; assembly: GCA_032173965.1. Classification (NCBI taxonomy): domain Eukaryota; kingdom Metazoa; phylum Chordata; class Aves; order Passeriformes; family Sittidae; genus Sitta; species Sitta carolinensis. Next base: position 11,739,710 of record JAVUNC010000025.1, on the reverse strand, counting down.
CAGTGACTGAGCAAAATTAGGAGCTTCACGGTCAGCAGATTGAGAGACATTTATGTCCCTTTTACGTGGGCTGTATACAGTTTTGAGCCACTCCACTTCAAAAGGGTTGTAGAGAAATTGAAGAGTCCCCTAGCTTCTGCCTGATGAGTAGATGCTGAGGCAGCTAGTCTTTTTCAGCTCCTGGGAGGCTGAGGAGTGCTTGAATAGCAGCCTGCAGGTATTAGAAGGGTGCTAGTAAGGGTGACAGAGGCAGACTTCTCCATAGTGCCAGGCATTAAGGCAGGAGAAAACGGCAGCAAATGGGAGGTTCGGGTAAGACCCTGGGGGAGAAAGTTATGTAGTAGGTGATTGTGAAAGAGCTTGCTCAGAGAAGCAGTGGAATCCCTCTCCTGAGAGATATTCAAGACTTGGCTGGGGCAGTCCTGTAGTTTACATTACCTGGTGTGGGCAATAGTTTCATTTCAAATGGGAAACTGGACCAGAACTCTTAGCAGGGATTTGTTGCCAGCACTTCTGTGGCTAAGTGTGTAGCCTTATTTTTCTTGCACTGTTTATGAAAAAAAAAAATCTTTCTTAAAATTGCATCTTTTCAGTTGTGTGCAATTCTTTTTTTGTATTTCTGATTTCTTGGGAAAACATACTTCAGGTATTACATTGATCATCTGCTCTTGTGTGATCTGTCAGCTTCAGATTAATCTTGATATTGCATTGCCCAGCTGTGTCAAGGATGAGGGATTTCAGAGATGATTTTTAATAGTGTGTTGGGGAAGAATCCTACCCTTCAGCAAATCTGACTCTTAAATAATCATTATCTGGGATTTTATCATCACAAATGAAGTCTGAGACTTTAGAAATGAAATGTAGATCCTTACTTTGAAGTTCTACCCCTGTATGTACTTGTAAAGCAATGGAATACACATTTAATAAAAGCTTAAAGCAGGCTTTGAGAGTGCCACTGCAGAGATGTACCCTACCAGTATAGCAAGTTTATGAACATGTAATATATTATCAGTCATCAATATTGCAATGAATGCAGAGCATTTCTGCTAAAAATCAGTATTTTAGTATTATCTCCTAATTTGGGCTCAGTTCTTAATGCTTTTACCAATTGTCCCTGACTATGCCTTCAGAAAGGGGTACGGTAATGTACAAATTAATTACTATTACAGGTACTCCTTAAAATCCAAGGTTGGATTTTAAATTCAGAGAACATGACAAACCTAACCCATCTGTACAAGATGCTTTCATTGCTTGACTTCATTGTGCAAGAGTCCATATAAACTGTTGTGTTTGTTCATGTCTCTGTATCTTGAACTAACAGCTTTCATTTATGGAATAGCACTTCTTTATCCACTCCAATCCTTTCCTGCATGGTAAAGAATACTAACTTCTATTTGTTCATTTGTCCAATGCCTATATGAAGTCCTGTTACCAGGAATTCATAGTTGTGGTTACCTTCACTCTTACCTTTTTCTAGTGCTGACAAATTAAAAGAAAACATTTACAAAACTATTTGCTGTGGTTACTGTGCACTTTATTGAAGCAAAATGAAGGGCTGATATTTCTATTTCAAGTTTTATTGTAAGTTTAGCTTACAAATAATATAATGTTTTTATTTTGGGCTATTTCATACATCTGGCTGCCAAATGTGAATCAGGTATGATTAGTGAACGTTTAGTATGTCATTTTTAAGTGTCAGTTTTGAATCATATGGAGAATGAAGTTGAAAGATCACATGAATCAGTCTTTAAATATATTTGCTTTCAAGAGTGGCAGACACTTATCCCATTTTCAGTCCCTTTCATCCCACTGACATTTTTGCTGGATACTTTTAAAAATGGGAGCATTAGCCTACCTAATTTCATGGTTTCAGTTTTTTACATATTGCTTTGACTGTAAATTGAAAAGTGGTTTTCACTTGATAATGGGGATTATGAATTTATTACTTAAAAGACAAATTTTTTCTTTTGTAGAGTATCTGACAAGATGAAATTTTCCAGATTGCTAGCCAATACACTTAGGTTTGCCTTTAATTTTTCCTTCCTTTACATATTCTTGACAAATGTTCACTTTGGTTGGGTCTGTTTTTTTTCTGTAGTCTTCTGGATAGATTAAGCATCTTCATAAAATTATAACAGATTTTAGATAAGAGTAACTGAACTCATGGCATTTAATGTTAAGTACTGATTTGGAGGTTTTGGACTTAGCAGTAGGCCCTTGTTTGATTTCCTACAGCTTTGAACAAGAGAAGCCTGTGATTGCATGTCATTGCTGTTTTTAGTTTTCAATTTGTTTTCAGTTTTATGTAGACACAAATATTATAAGTGTCAGATCAGGCACTAATTTTGGGGTTGGCCTGCCCCCAAACTGCTTTTCAGGCCTCGGGTTCCCTCCGTGCTGTCCTTTGGGCAGCAGAGCAGGAGGAGGTGCTTTGCTGTGGAGTAACCAGCCTCCCAGCTTGTGAGACTGGTGGGGAGAGTGATGTGCTGCAGCCAGGGGGGGGGGATGTGTCAGGGCTGGAAGCTGTTCCCACCTCTGCTGCTGCTCTGCTGGCTGCGACTGCCCTCCATCTACTTTACAGTTTATAAACTACCCATCTTGGACTCCTTTTGGAAGGACATTTTCGAATGAAAGGCAAGCAAATGGAGAATACTATCCTGCCAGGACTGGAAATCACTGTTAGTCCATCTGAGGTGTCTTTGTGGCTTTTGCAGATGCTGCACAGAACCTGTGCTGCTGGTGTGGCAGCTGGAGGGCAGGCAGGTTCCCTCCATCATCCAATCAGCCTTAGGTGCCTATGTTGAGGCAACCAAATTCCTCTCCAGATATCTGTACATCTTGTACCCTTTTTGCTGAGACTTTCTTGGCTAGTCTTCAGAAAGCCTCCCAGAGCTGCTAACTGTGCAGTCCTGCCCCATCCTTGTACCAGCTCGAGCATTTGTCTGTTCCTTCACTGAGCCAACTTGGCTCAGTAAACTGGCAAAGAAACTGCCTTGTCTCCCTGAGCAAGGCAATATGTCATTACTAAGAAATATGATGAGGCTAAACCTGCTGTTTCTTATGGCTCTTTTCTCCTTGTTTAAAATCTAAAGTACCTTTTAATTGATGTATATTTTTATTACTAAATCCAGATGTAATAAAGCTTAAGAAAAAGCACTTCTGTTCTTAAACCTCCTCTTTCACCTCCTGTCTCCAGAATAAAATGTTTCTTGAAGTGGCTCAAAACATTTGTCTTCTCTTTGCAGTTAAAGATATAAATCATTTGGAATTATCTGTAGATTTCAACACAATAAACATCAGTACAATAGTTTGTTTTCTTAGTTTTCCATAACCACTGCTGATGGTAAATTTAACTCATGACATTATTGACTGACAGTGAAAAAGTCTATTCAGCATTGTCTGTCAATATTTGTTCAGAGGAGCAATATTGGAGTAACTTATTTTTTTTAAAGGCTTCCTTTTTGAATCTTCTAAAATGCATTTATTGCCAAATAATTGCATCTGTATACACAATATCTTATTGCCTGTCAGTTAGATTCTTAGTGTGTAGCCAAGTCCTTTTTGCCTTTTTTTTTCCCTATTCTGACAAACTTTTCTTGCATGCATTATTACAGAGCTTGTGTTGCCTTAGCTGGGTAAGTTAGGTTGTGTTCCTTTCTTCCTGTCTGTCTTCCACAGACTTCCTCTGTTTCTCTTAGATCTTTGCTTTAGAGGTGCCATGTCAGTAATATATACTCAATATACTTTGGATATTCAGGGACTGCATCTTGGTGAGTCAAGCCCAACTTTGTAAGTAAATGTGCCAGTAGGCATAGATCAAATTTGAAATACTTATCTGAGTTCATTGAAGTATCAGTGCTTTTAAAGTGTGTAATTTTACAGACATGAGAGTATTTCAGATTTGCATAGAATTTATTACTGTGGCTGTGACATTACTTGTATAGAATATATCTACCTTGGTTCTCATTTTGAAGTGTCTGGTTAGTGTTAAGTGGACTGTTGTTTGAGAGCAGGTTATTGTGAAAACTGGATGAGGTAATTTGACACCTTCTGAAAATGCCAAACTAAATTTTTGATTTCTTACTTTTGTTGTGCCTTCCAGCTTAATTACAGTTTGGCATTTTTTTTTTATTAGATAGCCAACAATAAGGATGCATTGAGAAAGACTTGGAACCCCAAATTTACGTTAAGAAGTCACTTTGATGGAATAAGAGGTCTCGCTTTTCATCCGGTTGAACCAGTCTTAATAACAGCTTCAGAGGACCATACATTAAAAATGTGGAATTTACAAAAAACAGCCCCAGCAAAAAAGTAAGATTTTTTTTCTTTCTTTTCTTCCAAAACAATTCTAATTTATGTAGGAAAAAAAAACCCCTAGATAATACTTCACTGAATAGCCCTTGCAGTTAATGGAAAATGTTCCCTGAATTTAAGAGTATGAAAACAAGCTCTCAGAGAAGGGTGGAGATGCCTAAAGAATGCCAGAAAAAATCCATGTGTGTTTGTGAATGTGTTTTGTTTGTGAAGAGGAAAACCATTCACTTTTTTATATTTTCCTTGTATATAACATGAAAAATTAATGTACTAGTGAAAATATTTGGATGCAGCCTGTTAGTGTGCTTGCATGTGCGTATAAATGTATAGGATGCATTTATGTATATATATACACATATGTATTTATACACATACATGTGTATAGCTTGAAACTCTGCATATGTATGTATACACATACATGTGTACAGCTTGAAACTCTGAGCTGTTGCTAGGTTCCTTTGTTCACTGTCTCTTGCAAATTGCTGGGAATTTGCAGAAATGAGAGGAGATTTCATAGTGGGGCTGATGTGGTTAAGGGAATATGTCACACCTTTGAGGAGAACTGGGCATAACATGGAGTCCTCCCTTGGATTGATAAACTCCAGACCAGGAAATTTTGAAGCACTTCAGTGTTGCTAGAAAAAACACGAGTTAAAAACTCCTTTGCTCCAATTGGAACAATTAATGATACATTCCATGTGATGCTGATGTCTCTCCACTCCTTCTCCTCCACCCATGTACCTACCTCCTTGTTTGATGGGTCTGTGAATTACCTTGAAGGACTTTAAACAAAAAACCAAACAACAAATCTGATCATGTTTTGAAAGATTGCAAAAAGTTCCTAGACATGTGAAAAACCATATTGGGAGAGGAAGTTGTGGGAGAAACACTGCAAAAGATATAGCAGAGCTTTTAAGAATTTAGAGATTCTGGCACATTTTTGGAAAGTATTGTATAAGATGGTATACATGTTAACATTTTTTTTCATACTTCATTTAGGAGTGCTTCTCTTGATGTAGAGCCAATATATACCTTCCGAGCACATAAGTAAGTATTTCCTGAGAAATACTGTCATATTTTGAGAAAGATAAAGAGAAATAGAATTTTTTTAAAAAGTAATTTCCACCTTATCAGTTACTGATTTCATGTGACACTTTTAGTTCCCATGTTGTATAGAATATCTGTATGCGTTCTCCTTTCTGCATGGTTATTTATGTCTGAAGTCAGATACACCAGACTACGAATATTACAGTTCAAATTTGATTAGGCATTCTGTTCCTCATTGCAGCATTTGCCTTTTTTGCCACATACTTGCATATGTGGAATGAAACTGAAGAATGAATGCAATGAATTTAAATCTACTGAGATGATTTCATGAAAGTGCCTTAAATTTTTTGAGAAGAGAAAAATTCTGTTTTTGCAAAATATAACATCCTAGAGTTTAAATTGTGATGATTTTCACATTTCATGTGCATATTGATTAATTGTCCTGATTGTAGTTGTGTTACCAGTTATTGTGGAGGGTATTTTTGTGGGGAGTCTTGTAGCATATGATTTCATTATGCAGAATTCTTGTTGCAATCCATGCAGCAAGTGAATTGTATCTAACATGGAAATTTGAGGATTCTGAAGATTGACATTGCATTTCATGTAACAAAAATGTCAATAGTCAGTATTTCTCTGGGGCTTTCTTCCAGTGGGCCAGTGCTCTGTGTGGTGATGAGCAGTAATGGTGAGCAGTGCTACAGTGGGGGAACAGATGGCCTCATCCATGGCTGGAACACAACCAACCCAAACATCGACCCCTATGACTCGTACGGTACGTTGCTGTCACCTGCAGCAGTGAAATGATAAGTTTAGTGACAGTAATGTTGTGTCACTGAAATAGTGTGATTTGTAGATAGTGCTTCTGTGAAGTTTAAAAGAGCAAATTGAGTGTTACCTTCAATTACTTAAAGTAACCTTTTGTTTTAATGCTGATGCCACTTGATGGCAAGATAAAATGTCATTCTCTTAAAAAAGGCCTTGATCTCATCACAGTTTTGAGAAACAGCTAAAGTATGGGTTTTAAAATTACAGGACTAAACCTGATAATTTGGCAGGTACAGGAAATGTGTATTTTAATGTTTTTTTCTTTGACAAATCTGTGTAGTTGAGATTAAAAGGTTTTATAATCTGATACCAAAGCTGTTAATGTTGGCTAGAAACAGCTAAAAAGGCCCAGTTTGGTAAAATGGCATCCAGATGTGAGTGGCTGTCAGCCTGCGTCTGGATTTTATGATTTATTTTTCACTTCTGGAAGCTTCAGATGCAGTTGGCCTCAAAGCAAACTTCTGCATAAAAGTGACTGCTGTGACATTAATGGCTGTTTGAAAGTGAATTTTAACAATGAAGTGTGTTTTGCCGAAGTCAGTACTGTTGCTTCTGCTGAAGCATTTTTTGTTCCTTTAGTTGTAAACTGATAATTGAATGTCACATATGCTGCTGGAATTCAAGCATCTTAATGCCAGAATAATTAACACTTTTATATTGATATGACATGATTGATCTTGGGATTTTTTGTGGATTATCTTCCAAAGGTTGGTGCCTAAACACAGGCTAAGATACAGCTATTGACTTAATTCAGATTTCATTTTGGAACGTGTTCTGTTTTGTTCACAGATCCTTCTGTTCTAAGAGGTGCTTTTGTGGGCCATACTGATGCAGTGTGGGGGCTGGTTTACAGTGGAGCTCACCAGCGTTTGCTGTCCTGTTCAGCAGACGGCACTATACGTTTATGGAAAGCAACAGAAGTTGCTCCAGCTCTCAATATATTTAATGATAATCAAGGTACAGAAAATTGCCCTACCCTGAAGTTCATGAGCATCCCTGTTAAGACTGATGTAATTTTGGCTACTGAATAGAAATACTCACTGTGCTTCTTTCTGAGTTTTGTGTCTTCATGAATGTTTTTTGGGAACAGTAAATTTTGTGACCTTTCTTTGACACTACCTGAATATCTGCCTGCGTGATGGGGGACAGTTAGATCCATCTAAGAGCCAACTGCTGCAGATAGTCTGCTGATGTTACTAGCACCATGGAGGTTAATGTATTAAGTCCATAATTCAGATTCAAACTTGAGTTTCCACTAGGCCCTTGCTTTTGGTTTGTCCAGAATGAAAAGCCCTTACTTCCCCCAGTGGAAGTTTAGAGTAACCATTGTTTCATCTCAGGCCAGTGTCATTGTACCTTCCAGATTTGTTCCTTGTGTTGCTAACACAGAGATTCCCGTTGAGTTTCTGAGTTTGCACATTAACTGAATTACAGTAACCTAGTGATTTGAAGCACTGTAAGTTGAAATGAAAATACTCCTTTGGAGTTAGTTACTGAAATGTCGTGCAGAAGTGAAAATCCCACTGATTAGAATCTAATTTCTGGAAGTTTCTGTCTGAGTCAGAGTGCTCCAGAATGAGCCCATTGACTTTGCCAAACTCTTAGAGCTGACAGTCATTGAAGACAGCCCATGAGCTGAGACAGTCCCTCGTCTCTTCAGAAAAACTTTGAGGCAAAATAAACCTTGTCACTACTGAATGGACATGTCAAATTATAGTGTAAAGCTGGTCAGATACGCCATTGCTTGTTAGTTAAAACAGACTGAGCAAAATAGAAACATTCCATGTAGTTTAGTTTTTGCAAAGCTATGCTTCTAAAGGTATGCAGGCTTCTTATTGCCAGCTTGCCTGTCTGTCTGCTTTGAAAACTTCCTGGTGGAGTTTTGGGATTGGTTACTGTGAATTGTTTTGGTTTTACTTATTAAACTAAGGGGGAAGGAGGAATGGTCTTGCCTCACAGAAGTTAATATTAGAGCTTTTTTGTATTCTAAACTGGAATGAAGCCCAGTTGTGAAATCCAAAGATTGCAAACTCAGTTTTCCTATAGCTTATTGGTAACCTTGAAAAAAACCCCTAAAATATCCATCACTCATTATTCAAGTCCTTTAGATTAACCATTGAAGGCTTACCAGGAAGCTGCAGATAAGCATGCATGGCAGTGGTAGGAAAGGTCACTTGAGAAACAATGTGTTTTCTTCTCACACCAATCCTTTTAGTCTTTTTCTCGAGTGCTTGTAGGTAAGTACTGCCATTCCTGAGAAATATTCCTGAGGTCCTGTGTCTCAGAAAGATGTTTTTCCCATGAATCTTCAGTGAGTTTACAGGGATGTGATGGTATTCCTGTGTTATCTGAATCGAAGATCCATCATTAGGTTGCCTAAAATTCAGTTTCTCACTCTCTGTCTTTTACTCCTTCTCCTGGCATCTGTTGCAACTGGTGTTGTTCTTCAGAACAGGAAGGTGAAGAAATATATCCTCAAGGATATTTGAGGAGAAAAATCCTGAGTGTTATATCCTATGCCCAAGCTTTGCTGATTTGACCTTTTGTTCTGTCATGTGCAGATAGCAGCAGTATAAGGAGATCAAATATATACCACAATAGGCAGGAGCTTTGAAATACAAATTTATAAGGTATTTATTATAACTTTACATGATGACAGTTCCAGTATGTAAAATCTGCATCTGGAGATTTGGTATTTTTTAAGTTTTTGAGTTCTGATTTTGTCTAAGTTAATTATAACAACGTTAATCATCTGTCATGTCAGTTGTCGTACTTCAGTTTCATGTCCTTTTATTCAAAGCAATGGAGTTTGGTGGAGTTTTTTTGAGACTTGCAGTTAAAGGAGGGAAAAGGGGCCAGGGAGTTCTTGCTTTCTTAATTTCCAAGTAGATTTCTACACAGATGCAAACACAGCATCTTAGTAAAGAATGTTGTTGATACACATGTCCAAAAAAGAGGATTAAAATAGTTATCATACAAGGTAAGCTGTTTAGATTGGCATAATTTATATTTTAGAATGCAACATTTCCTTTCATTAATTGTCGTCGTGTTGATGTTGAAGTGATTACTTTTTCGTAAGGATTTTTTTGTTTAATTTTTTTAAAATTTTCTTTACACCAACTATATCTTCTCTATGTTGTTTCCTAGAAATGGGAATCCCTTCATCAGTAGACCTTGTGAGCAGTGACCCAAGCCTCATGGTAGCATCATTTAACAGTGGACACACTAGCATTTTTAACATGGAGACACGTCAGCGAATTCTTACCCTGGAGTCCAGTGTGGATACTAGTATGTATCAAAAGCCCCAAACCAACCAAAGGGGAAAAAATGTGCTTGTTTAAGATTGGTACTGTTGATAATCTTTTCAGAGTTTCCAAAGAATCAGGCAGTTTCATGAGAAATTTTAAGATGAATTGCATTACAAGCTGTGTTCTGAGATACAACAGTAAATTGTTACCACTACAACAGACCTCATGGGTATTGCAGTTGCAAAAGAGTGCACATACTTTTGAAATAAGATAGAAGAAAGAAGCTCACGTTCTGAATTCCTCTTCAATTGGTAGTAACACAAGAAAAAGCACAAGTTTCTTTAATACAGCTTTGTGATGTTTGCAGGTTCAATATATCCATTTTCTCTTCAGTCCAAAATTGCAAAATATCAGGAAAATTTAATGTTAAATTTATTAAAAAATTGGGAGTGCTTGTCACTTCTTTTTTATTTTTCCTCGGAGATGTCCGTATTCTAAGCTTTATTGCACTCTGGGCTCATTTGGATTTGGGCTTCAGTTGTAATTTTCACTCTAGGAGGAAAGCAAAGCTCTAGTGAGAGCGAATTATTTCACAAGGTGCCACATAAAGCCTTGGGTCATGGCAGTGACCAATATTAGAAGTTTTAGAGGATACTGTGAAGAGCCTGCTATCAGTAAATTATTTTACTCTGACTTTACAAAAGAGACCAGAATGAGCTGAAGCATAAGGCCACAATGGTGAAACATTGAGTCTTTTAAAGTTTTGATATTTCTTCCCCCACCCTTAGAGTTTTATGTCACTGAATCCTAGTATTTAATAATATTTTTTAAAGGACTAAGCCATTCTTGTTGGCTTTGCTTGTGTGTTTTAAAATATTTAAATGACTGCCATTTTATAAGAGCAAATGGAAAGAGGAAAATGGAAAGTCTCTTCTTTAAGTTATTCCTTACAGTGCTGGACTTCTTCTTTTAGCCCACATCTTTGTTCCTGTTGAAAAAACCAGTTCTGAATTAGTTAATGCAATTCAGTGGAAGCTACCTTTCTTCTTCCCTCCCCTTCTCCCTTCTATTTTTCTCACCTCCTCCTCGCTGTAATTCCGTAATGTTCCTTTAGGAAAACGAGATCCTGGTATGGCAACCAGCAGTCCCTGTTTAGTATCTTTAGTTATGTAACAGTACTATAAAGCTTACATGTATTTTAAAGAAATAAATTATTATTTCTACAAGAACTAGACAAGAGGAAAATGTCACCTGAAATGCCCTACCATGCTACTTAGGGGCTTAGCTCTCAGTATGAGCCTCTGCTTGGTGTTTTCAAACTGTGAGGATGGCTGGCTGTCATGAAGGTTCATGTGCTTTTAGTAATTTTAGGGGAGTTTATTAATATGAATGTGGAGTTTTTTCCCTTAATTTATGCTTTCATAATTTCAGAGTGTCCTGTGGATGCTGACACTGCTTTATGGTTCAGATTTTTATAGAATTGAGTAAAATGAAATCTTTACCAATTTAATAGCAAGTGAGTCTTCAGTAGTATTCTGTTTTGTTTATTTTAGGAAGGATTTTGATTAAATTATGTGAATGTTCTTTGGGAGCAATTTACTAAACAGTCAACGTGAAAGACAATAGCTGTATTTTGATGTTCTGTAATGACTATTTGTGGGTTTTGTTATAATCTATGCCTCTTAAGACCCCTCTTGCATTAACCTGTGCATCACAGCAGTGCCTGAATTTCTAACCAGAAAATTCCTATACTTTTTTTCTCTATATGTTTGTGTATATATATATATATCTATATATGCATGCTGTTTCAGAGTTACTGAAGGTGAGAAAATTTGCTCTCCTATGAATAGTCCAGCATCCTTTTTTAAAATAATAATTTCAATACATATATATCAGATAATAAGAGGTACATTTTGTTTGCTTCAAACATACTGCCTGCAGTGTTTATTTTCTTGTCCTGTATGTTATGAAGAAAGTTTGACTTGGCAAGAGGAGGAATGTGTATGAATGAGGTGTTTTCACTCAGTTTTTGGTTTCACATTTTTGCCTGATGTGCCTATCTATAGCCATGTCCAAAAGCTGGACCTTATTTGGCATGCATATGCTTTATGTATGTCTCTGGCCTGTGTAGTTTGGAAAGTATTTTAGAGGAAAGTGCATAACATAAAGTGCTAGCTGAGATTTTCCAGGATATATATGTAAGAAGTATTTTGCAAATTAGATTGATTACATATTTATTTCTTAGTAGCAATCTTTCAAATAACTTAGAAATTTACATATACTGATGCGTTTGGGTTTTTTCTTAGCAGTCAGTTCTTCCTGTCAGATAAACAGAGTCATCAGCCATCCAACTCTTCCAATTAGTATCACTGCTCATGAAGACAGACACATCAAATTCTACGACAACAATACAGGTATGCAGCTTTCCAGCAGGTCTTAGCCAGAACCATTGGATAACATAAATCTTATTCCCCCCCCAGTTTCGTTTTGATCAATATTATTCACACAAATGCTGGAGGATGTCCAAAGTTGAAATGTCTCATCGCCAGTAGAGTCTAAAGATTGCCAGTCCACTTAAAACTTTGTTGGCAAAGTGATAAGGAACTCGCATCTCTCTGTCCATTCTTTTAGGACACCCTAAAACCCTATGGAGTCTATGAATATTTAACATAAAAGGCATCCTCTTCAAAATCTTCATGTTCTTCTGTTTTTGTTTATTCTGTTGGTTGTCTGTAATATTTTGCTCTTGAGAACCGGAACCTCTGGCACTCCCTTAGTGCTTCATAGACCTCTGCCCCATTTGACCCATGATTTCTTATTTTTAACGTGAAATCATTACTGTAATTATACTAAGCTGTGATAAAACATTAATTCTCTCTGAGATAACTAACATTATCTCCTATTCCCCTGTAGTTTATAGTCATTGCTTTTAGTATGCTTAGCCCCTGCCTTCCTTCTCCTTCAAGATCTTACCTGAGAACTCACTTAATTCACTTTAGGGGCAGTGATTTAAAATGCACAATGATTGCAGTGTCAGGGTGGCTTAAAGCTAAGGTCTCATAAATGGTGATGATACTGCTACTGTGGTTCTTAGGAACTGTAAACATTAAAATACTGACTTCTTGTATAATTTTAATGACTCAGTCATGGGACAAGATGTTCTTGTGTTTATATCAGCTGTGGTGGGGTCTTAGGCAGTGAATACAGATAATAAAGTTAACTGCAGAAAATAACCTAAATAAATCTTTTCTTTCAAAGGAAAACTGATCCACTCCATGGTAGCTCACTTAGATGCAGTTACAAGTTTAGCTGTTGATCCCAATGGCTTGTATTTGATGTCTGGCAGTAAGTACATTCAGATTTCATTTTCTTTTTCTCATAATGGTGGCAAGCATGCAAATTATAAAGAAAATGTTTTCCCTTTCTTTAGGCCACGACTGCTCAATCCGCTTGTGGAATCTTGAAAGCAAGACCTGCATCCAAGAATTTACTGCTCATCGCAAAAAATTTGATGAGTCCATTCATGATGTGGCATTCCACCCCTCCAAATGTTATATTGCCAGTGCAGGAGCAGATGCCCTGGCTAAAGTATTTGTATGACAGAGTGCTTCCCCTTCAACTTTAGCTTTGTATATATTTAACCAGCTGCACAAAAGAGAAGAGGAGGGCATGAGTTGTTTTATCTTGCCCTGTAATTCAGAGAATGTTTGTAAGTGTTTAGTTTTGCAGGGTGCTGTTTTCTAAATTGACGTTTGTTCTGGTTTCTGTGAGCTCAGCTGGTGCTGAGAGCTTGGAATCTCTCAGTTTCAAATAGTTTAAAAAAAACAAAAAACAAAAAAACTTTTACTTAGAGGGTGTGAATTTTCGTCCAGGCAGGCCTTGGGTGAAACTAGGTCTACATATTCTCTATTAATAAAATGGAGTACTGGAAAGAAGGGTCTACTTGCATCAGGGCGTAGGAAACGAGGGAAACTTCCTAGGATGCTTCTCATTGAGGAATCTTAATGTACTCAAATCACCTGAAAAAAGTGATTCAAAGTCAGTTCACATGCTCATTACTGTATCATGTGAGAGGCACTTTGTCATCCCTTTGGTATGAATAAAGTAGATCTTGTCCAGAGAGCAGTAGTGGATAGTTAATCTCAGCCACCTGGCTGCTAGCCTAAGATAAATGCAATTAAAGGAAGGCAAATTACTAACATAAATTAAAATGCAGTAAAATTTCTTTACATCTTCTGTGTTTCTCAGTAAATATTTAGTTTGCAAAAGAATTTATGTAATTTTTTAGAGACTGTATTAGCATATGGCTAGAAACTGAGCCTTTAGTCTAAATCCCAATTAACAACAGACTGACGCAGTCTGTGTATACTGTAGTAGCAAATTTAACTTATTCAGATTTTAATGCTGTTTATTCTTGGAGATCTGGCACAAGAAATTATCACAAAGCTTTCCAAAGAAGCTGTTCTACAATTTTAGCTATCAAACATTCATCTCCTCTTTCTGTTCCTGCTAAAAAGGGTATCATTCTGGGCATTAAGGATAACAGTGAAATACTTTGTTTGAAGATTAAATCTGATGCTTTGTGTGAGTCCTTTTAGTGGAATAGGTGGGAACTATACAAAGCTCCATCAGTTGGAGAGATTCTGCTACTGCTAGAGATGTTTCCCAGCTGCACCATTTGAGGGACTTTTTTACCTGGTCCGTTTCACCAGGTGTATGTGCCATTGGTTGGGTTACCTGAAGAATGAGTGCTTCTCCTAATCACTCAACAGATGTGCTTTGTTCAGAGCTTCTCTGTTGATTTGACAAATAACTTACAATCCAATCTGTTAGTCTTTTTATCCCTGCTTAAAGGAAGGTGAGTGGATACTTTTATGTGTCATCATCAGAATTATTACTATTCATAAGCATGAAATGGTGTTTTTCTCTGATGGAAATGGAGAGCAGAATTTCTGCTGGAGTTGATTTCTGGTACTGATAGGAAAGAATCCAGTGCAGTTCTTCGTATACCAGCCTGAGGTTAAGACTGGAAACTGATAAATAAATCTTTACCTTTAAACTGACACTTTGTAAGCAGGAGTCATTGAAAGATATCAACATAAGGTTTGACTATGTTGATTTTAGAGTGCCATTTGGGGATGGGACCACATTTGAAGTTGATCTCAAGAGTTTAAACCAAGTATATTATTCAGAGTAAAAGGTTGACCTGTGCTGTTTGAGCCTGCAACACATTATATGTACTGCTAAAATATCCTGGAATACCTTTTATTGCTCAGAATATTCACGTATGTCACTTCATGATATTGATATGCAATATATTTCCTTAGATAAGATTAGAACTTTTGCCATGAAACAGATGACTAGAATAATAATAGAGAGTATTTAGTTTTTATAAAATGTTTTGGTTATGATGAAAAGGAGGAAACTTGGCTGCAAAACTGAGCATTCGACTTTGTGAGAGTTGTGTGTACTTGACTCATATTCTTTCAGTGTCATTATTTTATTTCTTTTTGAAGAGAAAATTACAAAGATTTATTTGAAAAATTCTAAAACTTATGTATATTATATATGTGTATATATATTGTAAACATGTATTAAATGTGTCTAGTAAGGGAAGACTCCATGGGTGCATTTTAATGTTTTAGTATTAAGAGTTCTCTTGAGTTTGTGTATACAAAGGATAATGGTGTGAGTATGAAATGAATGTTGTGCTTTTGCTTACACAATACAATATGTAGTCACAGTTGTTTAAATTGCTGTACATAAAACCCAATAGGCCAGCATGCTTGTTTTTAAAGACTGTCATTCTGATTACAATTGGAATGTAAGAAATGGCTGTTCAAATGTGAAATGAAAGATGTTTCCTTCTCACTATTGAGCTCTTGTTCAAAAGGAAAAGTGATTTTTTAAAAAGCTGGCAATAGCTAGAGGATGAGGTGCCTTTAAAAAACAAAACAAAACAAATGTAGCCTTACGAAGAGGTTGTGGAATATATCTATTTTTGTGCTTGTCTTCATAATTGATGTCAATGTCTTTTTACTGTACTTGCTCACATACTTGTAGGACTGCAGGGTATTGTGCATGAGCCTGTCAGATCTTCTGAGCATCATCATAGGAGATAGGGTTGAAAAAGTTATTTAGGTTATCTAGTCCATCTGCTTGCTAAAGCAGGGTTGTAGATTTGTGTGTTCTAATATTCTCTTGGCCAGTGAGATTTTATATGTTCTAAACCAATTAGGTTTCCTTTTAAAGATGATTTCAATGATTACATCTCACTGGTAGGAGAATTTATGTGATATTTAGTAGCTCTTTTTTGTAATTTCATGCCAATATTCCAAGCCATGTTTTGTGCCATATTACATATTCTTCATAGTCTTTGTAATTTGGAACCTGCATGCACACACTGGTTCCATCTGTATATTTTCATTCCTTTCTGCTTTCTTAAAGCTATTTTTTTAGTCTGCCTTTTTTGCACAACTTTTTCTTATTTTCATCCTTTAAGCTCAATTCTCCAAATATTGGTGTCTCTACCACCATTCCACCTGCATGATTTGTTGGACTTTGTCTGAGGGTCATCTGTTAGGTGTGGCTGTTATTTGGTTGGGTTCATCCTCTGTAAGGCAATGCTTTTGTGTAGGAAGACCAAGCTTTAGATGTCTGACAAACTTAAATTGTATTTATTTATGATAACTCCTTTAAATAACATTTGAGCGTTGCTGCTTTTCAACTTTCTTCTTCACTTTTTAGTATGTTATGATTCTTTTGCAGCTAGAGACTTAATTCCTGTTTCATGATTATCCTGGATCTTACAAACTTTGAACTTCTCACCTCTGAAGGCACTAAATTATTTTTATTTGTTTCCCTTTTATGTGCAGTTCTTCCTGGTTCAGTGTAATTAGTAACTTTCATCAGTGTGATACATTTGTTTATTGAAAGTGTAAACAAAACTGGACCCAAGGCCTGTTCTTGGAAAAAACATTTTTCTGCAATATCAGTATATACCTTTTTACCATTACTGTTTTTCCCATATCTAATTTACATGGTAATTTTTTAATGGTTAGCTCATATAATTTTTTTGTGTATGTTAGCCTGTGCTAATGATTTTGATTTTACTAACTAATTTAATGTTAAGTACAGAATTTTCAGTCCTTCTGTATGTTGAAAGTTGGTCCACTAGGTTTAAATACTTCCACTTTTACTCTTAATTTACTTCACTGGGCTGTTTGCTTCCACATATTTGATTCAGTTACCAAAACGCTCGCACAGAATGATTTGGCATAGCTTGGAAGAAGTTCTAGATATATTGTCTCACTCTTACCAAATCCTAGTGTCTGCATTTATTTTTGTAGAACTATATGCCATATACTGTAGGCTATTTTTTTAGGACATGTGTTTTCAAATAATGTTATGTTAAAGCAGTCCCATGTAATTTGGTTAAGTGTGTGGTGTTCACCACACAGCTTTGTGATTAGGTCATACAACACTGGTTTTCACTTGTGAATTTAAAGTAACCAGAGACTAGTTCTTTTGAATAAATGTGTGTGTGAGATAAAGGACATAATTACACCTCATTTTCAGTACATTTGTTGGATCACAGACGTGTCCCCTTTCCCTGCCTTCTTAAGTTTTAACAGTGTAATTTTGGGAAGCAGCAATTTCTGTAAACTCATGTGTTCTTTGAGCAGTGTTTGATGGGCAGAAGTGTGGAAACAAACAGTTGAAAAGCAGGCATGACTATCAGATAATCAAGTCTTAGTTTTATTCATGCCTTTCAAGATATGTATTTGGAAACATTTGCAGGCTGTGGCTTGGCAGTGTTTGCAGACTGTCCCAGGTATCCAAGAGCCTACTTGGTGCCTGTGTGAAATACCTAGTCAACCTGAGATGCATTAAAGAAGAAAATGCAGCCATTGTGGTTGTCCTGTGCTAAAATTTGTGGCTGTTTATTGGAAGTTGGTTTTGACTACCCTGTTAGGAATGATCAGAATGAGATAGTTAACCTCTTCCATGCAGTAAATTGGTTTGTATAAGTTGTGGCAATCTTTGACATGGTAGCATGAGTTTTCTTGGGCAGCTGCTGTTCATGAGCATCATAGAGATCCTTAGTATAGTTGTTGCTATTGAGTGACTGAGAGGATGAAAATGTTTCCCTGAAAAAATACTCAGATGTTTCAGGAAGCTCCTTTTTTCCATAAGTACATGAAGGTGTTGAGAATATTTTATCTAAATCTGGCAATGTGTTTGGTTGAAGAGTTACAATAAGTGAACAGTCTTGACTCTTTCATCAGCATTGTCTTAAGCTTAGAGACAGAGTTATGGAAATGATTCACCTGTAAACTGCCAGTGAAAGCCTCTGCCACGTTCCTACTGAGCAGCAGAGAAACTGAGGGACAGCAGTGTTGATCCAGCCAGTTTTGTCAGGGGTGTTTTACAAAGAATAGTCCCTATTGTAAAAGATAGCATTAAATACAGCAGAGCAAATTAACAAACTCCTGAGGAGGGTAGGGAACTACTAGGATGACTCTGTAAATAGTCCTTGTTTGGGCAAGTGTTCTTGTTCAGCTGGTGGGAATGTTCCCAGGAGCGAGGACAATTGGAAATGTGATCTTTGAAAAAATGTCTGTTCCTGTGCTAATGAACATACCTGTGCAGGTTATCTGTCCTTTTGGTGTGTGCTTTTTATCTTCCCACTTAAATTTTCCTTTAGAATACATTTTCTGAGAATCTTAAAATCTCATCTGCAGTGAGCTCTTACTGAAGGATAAATTTCATAAAGGACTACTGATTTTTCTCTTGGAGTGGTTTTTTTGAAGGGTGGTAGAGTTTCAGCTTCAGCCCCACCCTCTCACCACCAAAGGGCTGATTTTTACCTCCTTACACCCAGTTCTTTTAATTCTAGTGTTATCTCTTAGCCTGCCTTCTGACTTGGTTTTGCTGCTCTGTAGTCAGTTGTGAAAGTTATGAAATGCTGTATCACTTAAGATATTTTTGAGAATCTGGATTCTACTACAGAAGGCATAAATCCAGTTGAATAGTATAATCTGTGGATCTCATCTGGTTTGTTGTCAGGAGAGACTTCTTGTTAGACTACAAAATCCAATGGCTGAGCTAAAAAGGCATTTAACAATATTATATTCTTCTTAGCTCAACTTCTTCCATGCTTAAGTATAGATTGTGATATTGTGTGTTAGACTTGTTTTGCCCTGCTCCAGCTGCCAAGCCATGCTGTGAGCCTGAGAGATCACACCAGTGTTTAAACCATGCCCTGTGCATGTGTTTCTAAGCTGCTCAAAGCCTTGTGTTGACGTGGTCCTCCAGGCTACTCTTCTTCTGTTCCCTCAAGTTTGAATTGCAGGCTCCCAAAATTACTTCCTGGATATTTTGAGTAGCCCTTGGTCCTCACACAGAGTATTAGACTGTGGTGTTGAGAAAAGATTTATACAGCTGGATTTGTACTATTCTGAAAGGGAAAGGATAACTTATTGCCAAGCCAAATATTGTCGTTATTTTTGGATTACTTGTGAAAAGCAGCCAAAAACATTGTATAAGGGATAAATGATGGACTTCAAGCTAATATTTTTCCATTAAGAATTTATTTTTTTATGCTTCCTGTCATCAAGATACAGTGCTTTCAAATGTAGCTTGTTTTCAGATGTATTGCTCCTAGAATTGTTTCCTTGCAGTTGGACATTTGCAAATGTGCATCAGTTTTGGAAACTGTCTCATATGTGTTAGCACTTCTTTTGGAAATGCAAACTGAGCATGTTAGCTAATGATTTCTTGTACCTTTATAGTCCAAGCAGACTGAAAAGCAGTCTTGTGCTATGTTTTCCTTGAATAGTGCATCCGAAAAAACTTGTAGAAGAAACTCCGTGATGAGATGACTTTGGTTGCTGTGAGGTTCTCTATTGACATTTGCCAGCTTTGCATTGTATTCTGCATAATTATCTTCAGTTGACCGTCAGGTTAAAAAAGGCAAATTTCTTTGCCATATGGACTGTAGCTTGAAATTTTTTTTGTTGTTTTTGTTGCTTATATTAATACACTTTTTTCTTTTCTACTAGAACTTAAGACACACCTGACAGCTCAATTTAGGGGAAGTTAGTACAGGTGATAACCACTAACACATTAGTAGTTACAGTGGCTTCCCTTCTGTTTTGGGTCACTTCCATGGCAGATTGTTGGTATGGAAAGGCTACTGTGGCTGATGTACAAACAGCTAAAGAAAATTAAGATTCCCCTTCAGAACTATGCTGAGGTTATGATTTTATACACCAGTTTTGAATGACTACTTTGAAACAATGTTTGGCTTCAAATGTCTTGCAGAATTTTGGATCCAAATGAGAAATACCTACTTGTTGAGTCTGCTTGTCAGTTTTTTGTGTATGGCTCAGTACAAGGCTGTGTCAGAATTGCAGTACCACCAAAATTACCTTGTTTAAATGCAACTGTTGTACAAAAGTGAATGTTATTTTGAGTGAGAAATTCCGTTTTCTAATTTATGAAGGAAATAGTTTCCTTGGGAGTAAGCATCCATAAATGTAATATATTTCATGATTTTGAAAAAGCTTATTAATCATGGGACATGAGAAAAATGAAAGTGATTCATTCTCCAAAGAGTTGTTTAGCGTTTACTATTACAATTATAAATTTTTGCTTTAAATGGAAATGCTTCTTCAAAAACTTAGTATTAAACTTCTTACTAAAACTCGGTAGTGTAAAATGCTGGATAAATATCTAAAATGGCAAAGATAGAAATTTCAGAGGGAGATTATTTTTAAATACGCCAGTGTAATTTTGAGCTTCTCAAGTGCAGCCCTGAATTTTCTCTTTTTCACTGCAATTCATATTTTGTGAAACTTCTTGGATAGGTTATATTTAAAGTTACATTCACTTGCCTGAATAAGTCAAATAAATATTTTGTCATTTAAAATTATATAGATCTGCTTATGTTAGTGTGCCGTTTCAAATGAGACCCCATCGAGGTAACCATGCAGGTATTTGTGTTGGTATGACAGTAGTGAAGTGGGGTATCTGTGTACTGTACCTGCATTCTGTGCTGAGCAAAATCACACGGACTTCCAGAAATAAGCAATGGTTTTTAAGAGCAGCTTTATTTAATGTTGCAGCAGCAAGTGTCATTTGTACCATATAATTATGTAAATTGGGTGCTAATAAATACTATTTTTCAACATTTTGCATTGTGTTCATGCTTTTGCATTTTATCACGTGATAGGTGTGGTTTTGGAATGAGTGCTAGGAGGGGAAAGTGCATTAAGAGTAAGACAAGTAGCCTTGTTTGGAGGGGCTTGAGGTGACCCCATGTGAAATCCCTGCTGACCTGTGCAGCGTTCCCAGGAGTGCCTTGCTTTTCTGTTCTCTGTCTCGGTTTCGTAGCGTGCGCCAGCTCGGCTCTGTTGACACCCTCCCTTCCTGGTGCTGGGGCAGGTGCTGCCTGTGTGGGGTGAGGGTGGGGTGAGCAGACATGGGCAGTGCCTGCTCTGTGCAGGGCTGCTCTGGCAGAGGCCCTGGTCTCACACACACACGGCTCTCCCCGGGGACAGCGTTCGTTCGCGTAAAGATAAACGCGTGGTGCTGCCCTGGGGAGAGGGTGAGGGAGAGCAAACCACACATCCCAGATGGCAGCTGCCTTGCTGCAGGAAGGTGTGAGGGGGTGGCAGGAGAACCTACACAGAACTGAGCAGAACAAGTTGTTGTCAGTGAGCCCATCCTGTTTTTTCTGAGCTTGTAGGTGGGATAAGCAAAGTTCTCATCTTTTCATGGTAGGTATAAAATAGCCTGGTTTGGTCCTACTCATTCTTCCTGCCTCCTAGCAAAGGAGGAATCGCTTTATGAATTGACAAGACAATCTCATTCACCCCAGTGTGAATACTTCTAGAAGATTCCTGACGTAGGGGGAAAGAAGATGAAGTGAATAATGTATGAGTGACCCTCACATGTGGGAGGCCTTCTTAACATGCTTATGGATTTGCCTGTGAACAAGACGTGGCCCCATGATGATTTGCATGTGAGAAAAGTGAGTATACTTGGTGACACAGTGGAACTTCTACAATTTCGTGTGCTTAAAAAGAAGTAATTTCTATGACTGCTGGAATTCTTGAACTGCACTACCAGAGTTCTCTCTAGAAATTAGAGAAGGGGTTAAGCTGGTGTTAATAACATGTTTCTTGCCATTCAGTAAGACTGACACAGTTGACTGTGGGCAGTGTTGCTGATGCAGTGCTAAAACCCTCATCCCCTCTCCTCCAAGGAAAAATTATTATTTTCAGGAATTTGAAGCATTCAGCTACATAGATGTACATTTGTAATATTTTCAATATGTAGGTGACTTAGCAAATGTAAGTGGCCTGATACTGTCTGTCTCAAAATGAGATGGGAATGGGAAGGAAAAGGGATCACGTTGTTTCTGCAGTGTTCCTCATGGACAGAGAAAAATAGCTAGCAGAATGATAGTGGCTTTGTTCAACCACGAAGCAATTAAGTATGTATACCACAGAAAAGTGACTGAAATTTGGTGTTTAGGTAATATTTCTGATACTACTTACTGCTTGCTTTGAATTTCTAAGTAGATAACACGGATGATTTCCTGTGGGGTTTAACACAGGGTGTTAAATCACTAAATATGTTTAGATTGGGTTGATCCTGGCTGGATGCTTAACTCCAGAGCTTTTCCTGATTACTGGTATGGTTCCCACTGTGTGCTGGAGAGCTGTGGGGGAAGGAGTGCAAGGAGGAAGGGGAAGCTTGTCTGCCCACCTGTCAGCAGCAGCAGCCATGGAGAAACTCTCCTCTTGCCAAGCCAGCAAAGCTGCTGAGGAGCAGGAGGTCACACTGTGGGTGATGCCTTCTGTGCAGGCTGGCACAGTGACAGCAGAAATGCCAAGTGTCCTGCTCTGGGGAAACAGGACTTGAGTTACTTCTCTCTGAAGAGATGGCTGAACTCTTAATTGAATTTGGTGGCTAATGCTGGACTTGGCAAGAGATGCTGAAACTGAGCTCTGCCAAGGCTCCAGAGCCTGGATGTCAGTAGGTATTTGCAGGTGGTAGTTCTGCATTGTGATTGCTGGGCACTGATAAGCCACCAGCCCGACTCTGAGTGCAAAGATGTTTATTAGGGAGAGGGTGATCAGACAACACCCTCAAGAATGTGTCTGCAGTGACTGCTTCAGACAGCTCCCATCTCTTCTCTTGGGGATGCCTCTGCCAGACAGCAGGTTCCACTGCACTGGTCAGACATCTGAAACTAAGTGGCCCAGCATCAAGTGACTGGACATCTAGATCCTCTTGATTTAGTCCCACATCTAGAGAGTGTGTAGAGCCTGTGGGTTTTTTTCAGCTTCCAAAAGAAGTCTGGTTCCAAATAAGACATGATCTTGCAGACCTTGGAAAGTACATGTAATTTTGATGCCCTTCAGTCATTAGGCTCTGCTTCAGTTGACTGATTCCTCTGACAGGTAATTTTGTGGTAGCTCACTCTAAGGATCTTTCTCATCTGAGCATGTAAAAGGACAACACTGAAGCACCTGGGGCTTTGCCAACCTTGCTAAGTCTTCCATAATGTAGTACTAACATCAGCTGTGTTTCAGAAACTAAAATGTCAGGGGCTGTATTTGCTGTTTATTTTTTAACCCCACATGAGATGACATGCACTGCATGTGCCTTTAGGACAATTTTATTGCAAAAGATATGGCAACTTCACGTTGATAAGCTCAAAATAGCTTGTTTATGTTACAGAAAGTTTTGCTGCTTTCTTCAAACAAATATACCCCTTTGAACATTTATCTATATATGTAAGTTACCTTGGTTTTTTTCATAAAACAGTATTTAGAGAATTTAGTAGGCAGCAAGTAATTTGATTGCTATGGAAGGTAAAGGTGGAGTGTGCTCTGTGATTGCATGGAAAGGTGTATTCTTCAAAATTTTTGAGGCTTCCGCTTAAGTTTACGGTGTTTATGAAGAGGACATCTAAGTTTAGATGAGAGTTTGATTAAACTGCTTTCACAGTTTGAGTTTTGACAATTTCAAGATTGTCCCAAGTAAATAAAAATATATATTGAGAAACAAGCACCATAGTTGTTCTGTAAGCTTAAGTCATTTGAACAACAACAAACCCTGAAGTACCCTTTATAAATGCTTGACAAAGCTAGGTGTGCAACTTTCCTATGAAAAAGTATTTAAAACTTAGTCATTGCTTGAAGTTTAAGCTTTAGGTAAAAATTTTATCACATATGAATATATCCTTTATGCACATCCTAAAGAACATATTTGCTCTCACTGTTAATGTCTTGGCCATCACTGCTGTGCTTTTGGCAGAACACAAGTGAAGCACTGGGGAGTCTCTGCAGGGTACCAGTCTTTGGTGCTGCAAGAGTGCATTCAGTATGGAGAGCATTAGCTGGTGGTGAGCTGCTGCATTAAAAATTAAACCACAATATTAAGAAGTTAGGATTCAGGTCCCAAATCAAGCCCCGAGCAAGCAGGTTTACAGACAGTAAATCTGGTGTTTGAACTGGAGTCCCCAGTAAATTCAGTTTATGGGTTTGAGTTTGGTCCAGCCCATGTAAGTCCCTTGTTGACGGAGGAAGATACATTCAGCAGAAAGGTATGAGGAGCTGGGGGACAGTCAGGAGCTGGGGGATATCAGGAGTTGCTCTGCTCATGCCTAACTCTCTATTCTTGATCATTTTTACAAGCCGAAAGCTATTGCTGTGAAGTGCAGCAGCACAGATTAGTGGTAAAACTCTGCATACAGATATATTTGTGGAAGCTGACAGTGTCCTGTGCTTTCAGGCTGGGTAGAGTGATTGAATTGATGATACTCAGTTAAAGGTGGAACTTAATGTTTCACCTAAGGGGAAGTGATGAACTTTCACTGTGTAAAACCACTGTTTCATCCAAAGTTTGGTTTGGTAACCTCTTGAGAGGCCCCCAGCCTGGCTTATGTTACCCCACCAGGGGAATCATGCAGAATCTGCTGTTTTCATTAATTTGCATTGTGCTTATTACTTGACAGGTTATGAGCTACTTCAGTTGTATTTCCAAAAATAATGATTTCCAAACTTTTGCTGATAAAATGAGTTCCTGTTATGGCAATTCAGTTAGGATTTATGTGGCTAATAAAGATCTTGGCTCATGGTTATTAAAATTATAAATGCTGTTAAGAGCCTGATTTGCAAGTAATATGGCAAATTTGAGTTTTAATTTCTTTCCATTTCCTGTTAGTTCCACAAGCCTGGCTCAGCATGGTTTTGATTGCTATAATGAGTGTGAACACTCATGTTTTTGTTGGCTCCTTTGATAACTTTGTTTAATGAATGTATTTTCTTAAATGATACTGGATGGAACATAACCAGCAACTGCTGCTTCCTAAATAAAGTGCAGTTATTTTGGTCCTTCTAGTGTGTCCCTCCTCCCACACTGACTAGTGACATGGGTAGTTCTCCAGTTAAGAAACCACTGTGTCTTCTGACTGATCCAGGGCTGTAATAGGTACATTTTGAAAACAGTCCATAAAAGAGAAGTCAGTCCTAAATTTGAGGGAGAATGTCTTGAAATTCTACTTTTCCCATTGTGTAATACAGAACTTCAGATAATTCCCTCTTAAATCCTGTTAAATGGCTCTAGAACAGCTCTCCTAGCTCTCCTGACACTAGAGGCTGCACTCCTGAGTGTTGGTTTAATGACAGAGTGGTGGGTCTTAAATGCTTTTCTGATTGTGAGCAGCTTAAACCCACAATTTCTCTCAGAGTCTCCTGTGTCCTGGCAACACTCCTGTGGTCTTACAGGCCTTGAACCACCCAAGAATGAAGGATGGAGCTGAGGGGGAAATGCACTTCTTAAAATCAAGTAATTAGCACTAGTGTTGTGGGAGACTAGTTTCCAGTTCCTGCATGTTGGCTGCCTTGTGGATTCGAGGCATTGTTGGGGTTGTAGGGTTGTAAAGGAGGCAAAGGGTTGTAGGGTCCTGGGGACTGAACCTTTCCTCTCTTGCTTTCCAGTTTCTCAGGGTTTGGATAAATCCCAGTGCTTGAGTTGACACTAGCTGAAGCTTACCTTACTGACAAGACAGCAGTGGGGGACAGTACCTGCTTTGTAGAAGACACTCACATTTGTGCTCCCCCTCCAAAAGAAGCATCTGGTATCTGGGCCCTGCTCTGTGTGTCATCTGGTGGGCAGTGCCACATGAGGTGTTTCTACCACAGCAGCTCAGCAGCTTGGCCACTCCCTGAAGGGACCTGCTCACTTCAGGGAGCAGGTGGCACATTTTAAGGAACTTGCATGTGTCCAGAGGTGAGAATTAGGCAAGCTGGGGCTCTCTGCTGGAAGCAGCTCTTCAAACAGCTGCAGTTATTTCCTCCATGTTTACTGCCTCTTCTGCTATCCATCTAAATCAGAGTTTCTGATGCCCATAAAGAAAAAAAAAATAGAAATCAACAGTCTACACAGAGCATTATCATGCATAGGGACAGAGCTGCAATCAGCCTTGCTGACTGGAAAGTGCCAGAGGGAAACACCTCCAGTGTTTCTTGAACTGAGGACTGCCATTATTTCTGTCACTTGGTGTGCCTTCAGCACAGCACCCAAGGGTCCTGCCTTGCTTGAGTCCATCAGTTCCGTGGCTGGGAATTAAACTCTGTGCAAATGTTTTGGATGAGCTGATTAACATAGCGGTAGAGGTTGTCAAATTCATCCACGAAGAAGGAATGCTCCTTAGCAGGCTCTGATGCAATGGCTTCCAGTTCATCTGGGGCTGCCCAAGCAACTCCAATGGAATAAGCGATGACTCCTGGAAAGAAACCCAAAGTTTAGAAAAAGCATAGACGTTTTCATTGTGGTAAATCTCATTTAGGACCAATACTGCAAATGTGGTTGCCAGGCCACAAAAAAATGGACAGTGAGTTTCAGTGTTCTCTGTATAAAAAGGGTGTTTTCAAATTGGAGGAAAGTTCTAGCTTGTGCTTTGGAAATACTTTTTGCCAACAGCAAAATGGTTTAAACAATAGTGAAGCTTTTGCTCTGGGTCTAAACAACAGATCCAAACAACAGGATCCCGAGCAACAGGATATGGTTCCAGTGCAAATGTGTTAGAAGATAAATGCCTATCTTGACTAGAAAGCCAGAGGAGTCCTGTGTTACTAAGAGAGCAAAAATCCCTTGAGATCTCCTAGAGATAGCTGCATTTGTGATTATTTATAAGGGTTTTTTTTCTGAAGTTCCTTATTCAGCTATTAAACAGATGCTGATCTTGCTGGAGCTCAGTTGGACCCCAGGGAAAATTACTGCTCCTTCACAAGGTTTCATCCAGTGCCTTCAAATTACAGCAAACGGCCTTTATCTGACCCGGGTAAGTGCCGAGGTGTGCGGGAGAGCAGGCAGTGCTAGGACACCTTACCGTTTTGGTGAGCTGCCATGGCTGGCAGGCTGACATCATCGTAAGACCTGCCATCTGTGATGAGAATCATGATCTTCCTCTTGTTGGGTTTGGACTTGCTGAACAGCTGCTCTGAGGCGTAGCTGATGGCCGCTCCCGTGCTGGTGCCGCCGCTCCAGTAACTGATCCTCTTGATAGCGTTCAGCACGTCCTGCTTGGAGCTGTACTGGTCGAAGCTGAACTCCAGCCTCTGCTCGTAGGTGTACTGCACGGCTCCGATGCGCGTGTCCGTGTCCGAGATCTCGAACTCCCTGCTGATGTTGGCCACGAACTGCAGGAGCGTGCGGAAGTTGCCGGTGCCGACGCTGCTGGAGCCGTCGATGACGAAGCCGATGTCGGCGGCGTTGAGACACGTCTTGCTGCAGGCCAGCCGCTCGCTGTCGCACACCCGCTTCACCAGCGGCTGCACCACCTTGTGCAGGCTGAACCAGCTGGGCACGGTGATGGAATAGAAACCGCTTGTCCTGCACACTGCCTGCAAGGCGACACGGGGGAAATGCAAGAGAAGTTCAGCCTGCCTGTTTCTGCTGGGGTGTGTAGCTAAATTGGAAATCTGGGCTGCTGGAAAGAGCAGTGCTGGAGTCTGAAATGGCCTCTCCTGCAATCACCATCTGCTTCGCTGGGAAATGATGTCACTGTAACATCACAGATACTTGTGTAATGTGACAGTTTTTCCTGCCTTTTTTAAAAACCGTGGGATGGAGCTGATATTATAGTAGGGAAAGAACTGTAATAAGCAAGTTTGCCACCTGTCAGGCTCTTTTACACGAGCTACATTGTTCGTGGGAAAAGCATCCAAATCACAGAGCTGCCCTTGCTTAGCATGGCTCTCATGGACATTACAGGAGCCTTTGTGTTTGCCAGGTAGCAACTTCAGCTCCTGTCACTCAGGACAAGAAGGAAAGTTTTACCTGCTGACAAACACTACTACTTTGAGGTGAAACCTGGGGCTTAAGCTGAGCATAACTTGGTTCACACCCTTCTAAGCAGAATAAAACCCAGGCTCATTGTGTTGTATCTGCCAACAAGTAAAAAAACCCAATAAAATACTTTTATAAGTAAACTTTTATTTACTTCTATAAGTAAATACTCCTTAGGGCCAGATCTGCAGGAGGTTTGTATAGGGTTAGTGGGAGTCAGGTGAGCATGGGTAGGAGGTAGGGCTGGCACAGAAAGGACGTGGGAGAAGTCAAGGGGTGGAGGAGGGGAAGGGGTGGGGCAAGGGGGGAGTGATGCAAACAGGCTGGATCAAATTGGCTTTAGGGCCTTTTAAATGCCAATTCCTCCGTTCTCTGGATGAGAATATTTTGTTAAGCCAGGCTTTTTCTATCAGCTTTGTGACAGTGTGTGTATCTGTTTTAAAAGACCAAGGCACTGGTCTTGACTTGCATAAAGCCTAACAGCTCCAGGGCAGTTACAGTTCCCTCCAGTCTGGGCTCCTCATGGTATCCTGCTCTCATTTGCTTTTCTTACTGTCTCACTTCTATTTTAGTGTTATGATGTAGCAGTATCAAGCCACCATTCCCTTCTTACCTTCCTGTTCTGAGCCCACTCTCGCTTCTGCTGTGTCCCTGGCAGGTTTGCAGAGACTCACTGTAGCGTTATTCTTTTAAAATCATTAAATGGAAATGAGACTACAATCCAATTATATGCTGACTAGAGACAGTACAGCTCTTTGGAGTGGATCTGAGACTCATGGGAGATTATTTCGTGGCAGAGCAACCCAGTTCAGATGGGAATCTGTTTTCTGAACATACCAGATAACTCAATCCTGTTTCCTAGGCCCAGCCTGGTCTGCCACTTGGTAGATATCTCCTGCCCTGAGTACCAACTTGTCCTGAAGCACTGTTCATCAGGCAGCTAGTGTTGGTGCCAAATACAAATCAATCAAAGCTTGCATTCTCTTTTTTTTTCTGCACATGGCAGGGATTTACCCTTTTTCCAAGAGCTACCATGAACTCTATAGCAGCAGAGATAAATAACTGAAAAAAAACTGTCATCAACAGTGAAAGGAAAATGTTAGAGTTATCCAGTATAGCTGAAAAATTAGGATGTGCCTGTTTTGGGACTGTGCCAACTTTTGCTTGTGTGGGACCTGTTTGTAAATGCAACATTGGCATTAGGTTGACAGGGCTCTTCACCCTTTCCCTAGTGAGAGATGCACAGCAGGAGGTTCATGGAAAAAACCTTGATGGAATAGAAACTGCATGCTGTCCTGCATGCTGCCTGCAAGGCAACAGGAGGATAAATTCCAAATTGCTCAGGCTGCAGTTGTACTTTGTCATGCTACTGTGAATTTAGAAAAGCACTCATCTCAGTACAACTGCAGGTGTGTTTAAGGTTTAGTTGGGCAAAAGCCATTTGCTAGATGATGTACCTCAAACCAGTTTTTGTACAGGGAAACCCAAGACAGTATATACAAGAAGGAGAAGAAATAGCTATAAGTGGTAAGAAGGAAAAGGAAATGCCCTGAATTAAAGTAGGTTGGAAAGTTTAGTAAGAGCCAAGCTCCTGGTCAGACTCAGCCCATAAAGTACCTTGTCCACAAAGTTCGGTTCAATAACGTTCTGCTTTTCACTTTGAGCAGCTGCTTCAACAGTGACAAAGAAAATGTTGATCCCTGATTCTCTGGCCAGCCTGGAGGCCTCTTCCACCCGGTCGGTCGGCCACCCATCCACCATCACTACAACCACATTGGGTGCTCCACCTCGGTTTCCATTAGCATCCAAAAAGAAGTTTTTGTTAACAAATGAAAGTGCCTTCCCTGTAATAGAAGAGGAGTTGAGCAGGAGTTATGGATCTGGAAGCACTTTGTCTGATAATATCCCGTGAAATTAGTCAAAGAGGTGACTCAGGTGTTGGAAGCTGCAGAGAGCTGGGGAAAGCAGTTTCTGTGGCTGTGTGAGCAGCAGGGGAGGCCACTGCTACTGGTGTCAGTGCTTCCTGAGCCCTCCTACTCTGAACCCCCTCTCCATGGCCCAGAGAGGCTGGGAGTGATGAGCTGGATCAAGGATCCCCAAAGCATTGATGGGAACTGCCAGCAAGGAGACAGGAATATCTCCAGCTTGTGGTGGATTTGCAGGTCTGGGATCAACATGTGCAGGTCAAGGTGGGGGCAGTGCTCTCTCACCAGCCCAGCCCTAGCACTGAGCACTGTTTGGTCCCAGGCTCTGTATCCTGTGAGGAGGTGTGGGCTTGCTGTAGCCCAGACTCTGAAGCTCTCCCTGAGCTGAGGATGTGCAAGAAGCCCCATCACCTACCAACATTGGAAAGTCCCCCTTTCTGTTGAATTTTCTCAATGGCATTCCTTGTATCCTTGGAGTTGGCATACGTTTTTAAGTTAAATTCTGTGGAAGGGTCATCGCTAAAAGGAGAAATTAGAGCAAATGTCAGTGTTTTGCTTCGCATAAAACACAAAAGCCATAGGGCTGGTCTGTGCTACCTGGCTCCTGAGTGCAACTTGGAGTGAGGTCTTTAGAACATATCAACTTAGAGCTGCAGCTGCCAGAGTGTGCAGTCCTGCCCTGTGGCAGTGGGAATGTCTGGGAAACTCTTACCCATACTGAACAATGCCCATCAGAGGGCCAGCACTGCCGATGCCAAGGGCCTGAGCCACGTTCCCAAGGAAGCGCTTCTGGAGCTGGAAGCGCCGTTTGCCGATGCTCCAGCTCCCATCCATTAAGAAGGACAAATCAACCTTGCAATCTGAGGAGAGATAAAGGAGCACGGAAGATATTTTTAGTCCTTTCTGACTGCTGTGCTTCTTGCAAGCAGCAAAGCCCTGAAAAGTCTGCATCCAGTGACTGGTCCTGCTGTGTAAACTCTACAAAAGAGCTTTTGACAAGTCTCAGTTGGGAGCTCAAGTCTGTGCTACTCATTGACAAACACAGTCCTTGGCATGACTTTGTCCCATGCAACAGCTGAGCTTGGCTGTGTGACGAAAGGGCAGGAATCTTTTCACAGGGTTCAGTCTGGGAACACTGCATTTTGGGGGTTGGGGAGGTCAGCCCCACAGGAACAAGCTGAATTGTATATCCTGTGCCCTCAGAGCCATGGCTTGGGCTCAGCACATTTTATTTGCAGCCTAGAGGTGATGGGAGTTTGCAAAACCAGCCATAGCACTCGGATTTTGTGGTCTGGCCCCCTGCAGAGCACAAACTAAGGGAATTTCCTTGGTGACACTTTTGCAGACTTAATCGATGTAATAGACAGAACAGGGACCTTACTGTGTTAATGTTGCTCAGAAGGGAGAGAGGTTCCTGAAATGTGTGATGCCTGGGATGTGCCTCAGGGGATGGACACCATGGGGTCTCTTCAAGGTGTTTGCAGTCCAGGATTACTTACAATGATTCTGGCAGCTCTGCATTTCTGGATGAGAATTGTTCATCAATTTCTTTCTGGGCTGGAGCTAAGGTCAAGGATGATAATTTTGCTTGGGATATTCAGACTGAGTGGGGGACTGTTCTTCTGCATGTTGTAGCCTTGTACCCATGTGTGGAGCAGCAGCAGTGTGCTGTGGTGTGTTTCCTCTCTGGGCTGAAAGCAATATTCTGTAAAAGGTATGCCTGTACCCAGACAAACTCTTCCCTTTTAATTTCACAGATGAACCTCATCCTGCAGATGCTGTCTTCATCACTGCTAGCCTGCCTTCACGTTCCTGCAAGTTAGTGGTGAAACATTCATCTTTGGTCTGTGAGCAGGAGTGGGATCAAAATTTGGCTTAACTAGAGCGCTAATTAACATTTTCCCCCTCTGGAGTCTGGGTCATCCCCATCTCTTGATTTCCCTCTGATGATGCCTCCTACCAATCAGACTGTTCAAACTACTGTGTTTTAATCATTAGGTAGCCCGAAGGCTACAAAGCACCAATTGTTCTTAGTGGCTTATGCAACTGCCTCCCATCTCATTACCTTCAATTTTTTCTCCCATAGCTGTCTCTTTTTTCTAATTCTAATAATGCTGAATTACAGGACCGTGACTGAGAACTGTGTCCGCTCACAGCAGATCGTGAGGCAAGGTCGGGAACCCACAACAAATACCTCAATTAACAGCCAAGTTTTCCTGAATTTCTTGTCCTTCAAAGGGAACTAGTTCATGAGATCTATATGCAGAAAGTGGGCAGTTTGTTAGCCAGCAGGGTCTGGGGAGGCAAAGATTTACATACAGTGTTTATAAACAGACTCGATTTCTGGGGAGGATTCAGACTCGGTGCTGGGACATGACAGGGACACTGCAAGAGCACAGACTGAAGGTGCTTTGTAGGCAGGTGAGCAATTTCTGATTTGCAGGGAGGCAAGATCTGAATTAGGGTTTATATGGTCCTAGAATTATCAATGGGATGACAATTTTGTTTCTGGTGTGATTTATTTCCAGTTTAACTCCTGGAAACACAGCTGTTCTTGCTGGCATCTCCACTGTACAAAGCTCTGTTTTCCTGCAGTGCAATGCGGTCTGTAGGGCAGAGCCTTCCCTTTTTCTTCTTCTTTCCCTTATTTCTATATAAGTTTCAGGTGTATTTGACATCATTGATAGGGAAAAGGATTCTTTAACTATTAAGAGGAATGCCTGGGAGTATGTAGACATTTGGTTCAGTAGTTACTGTAAAGACTGCAGACAGTGTTCAGCTGCCCAAGGATGGGCAGGAGAGGACCCAGGCACTGTTGGAAGGGTGAACCCTCTCTTTGGGGTGGCTTCTAATGTAGAGTTGCCAGGCGATCCCATCTCTCCACTAAGAACTTGCTTTCTCTTTCTTCTGCTACTTTGGGCCTCAACTAAAAATGGGTTAATAGGTAAATCTGCCTTTATAAAGGGCTGTAGAAGATATTGGAGTAGGGGAACCTGCATTTTCCTCTCTGAACTTGAGGGGTCCTTGATGCTCCCTCTGCACCCTCTCTCTCCTGGCTGTGGCAGGCGTTGGGTCCCTTTCTCAGGTGGTTTCCTTCCCTCCCACCCACTGCTGTGGGAAGGGTGCCTGCACACAGCATAGCCCTGGGAGCATGCTCTGGTCAGCAGGGCTTGCTCACCTAACCCTGGCTGCAGAACCCTGGATTGCTGTCCTCTGCCACCAGAGTACCTGAGTAAAGAAGCTCTGCACGCTGGGAGCAGGGAGCTGATACTGCCTGGGAGGAGGTGACAGGGAGCAACCACTATCTCACTGCCCAGGTAAGCTAAATTTTGGCTGTTGTTTCCTTCTCTGTAGAAGCAAAAAACAATTCTGTGTATAAGGGGGTCGGCAAAGAGTGCTCAGTTTTTCTCTGCAAGGGAAAAACATGCTCCTGGGTTTTCTTAGTCTTTCTTGAAAACTTACCTTTTGCAGTTTAATTTGAATGCATTCTAGCAGTATGTAATTAATAATGTTGCTTAATTAGGAAGTTAATTCTGAACTACATACTCTGATTCCCCTGGGAGATGGATTCCAGTGGCTTTGGATTCAATTCTTCCTTTGAACTGAAGCCTAAACAGAGAAAGGAAAGGATCTATCAGTGTGTGCTTGGTGGCTGCCCTTGTGCTTTAAGGAAACAGGCAACAGGGTCACTGCAGAGACCCCCTGACCTGAGGATTGATGTGGGAGGGAACTGAGAAGGGGGAGGACATCCTTGGAGCTTACCTTTTTTAATCTGTGTCACTCCTGGGGTAAAACAAGAGCAGAGACATTTCTAGGAACATCACCAAAATCTCTCCTGGCACCAGTTTTGATGTGCTCCCCTTTGGGAGTCAGTCCCCTAACTGCAAGGGCTTGGGAGCATCATGCACAAACAGTGGGCTCCTGAGGAGCAGAGGCTGGTGGCCATGGTGTGGGATGGTGACTCCCAGCAGTCTTTCCCTGAGAACCAACACTGCTGGCTCACTGTGCCTTACAATGAGCTGCAGTGTCTGAAGTGGGTGGCTAACAGATTTGTCATGTTGTTTTCTGTCTGGAGAGAAGGCACAGGCAGCGACTCACTCCAGCTCTTTACAGCTGGGGAAGCAATGCAAGCCACAGCTCCTCAGCTGCCCCCAGAAATCTGGGTTATTTTGCAAAGCACAAAAGAGGGTAACAGAGAGCTACTGTTAACTCAAGGGAGTCTCATGGGTCACTAGTGGATTCTAGTGAAGTATTTGGGGTATAGCAGCCTTGAAAATATGATGATGTAATTGTGAAAGGTACTGACTCATGGGACACTGTTGGGCTGGCATCAGAAGGTCTAAAAATGCTGAACTTCACTCATGATTTGAATGTCTCTCCTACAGTCCAGCATCTCCCTTCCAAGCAAGGGCAGAGCTGTTCCTTTTCAGTACAGCATGACAAGATTAAGGGGGTTTAGCTGGGATAATCCTCAGATGAGACAGCAACAATCAGACAAGCTACAAACTGAACACTCACCAAGAAAGATGATGGTCTAAAGGACAGCAGAACAAATTATTTTTGTAAACTGCATGTTAGATTTTTAAAGAAAAGTAGGAGGAAGACTTCTTTATCACCCAGTAAGCTGAGGAAAGATTACTGACTTCAGAGACACAGTGAAAAGGTAATTTTAGAAAGTGTGAGCTTTATAAAGAAAAGTATGAGAAATTATTAGGTACCACAGAGTTTGTCTCTCCACAGCAGCCAGCCATGAGCAAGCCAAGCATGCGGGTTTCAGTGTATGTAAAGAGACATCAGGGAAGGTCACCACCTAAATAAGGTGGGAGTTATAACAGCCTAAGCTGAAGGCATTAAGGACCAAGCCATAATAAGGCAGAGTAATGTGAAGAAAATGGAAGGAAATACCAGCTCCATCCTCCTCTGTAACCACTCCTATTTCTATTCCAGTTAAGTCTAAAAATTGACCTCTCATAATTTCAAATAAAACATTTTTAAGTCCTTCTAGCTGCATGCTGAAAGCTGCACATAGTTTTGGGTCAGAGGCCATGTTTGAATGAAGTCCAAGTATGCAGGACCTGGTGTGAAGCTGACCTGGTTGGTACCTGATCCCTGCTGGGGGCTGCAGCACATGCAGGGTCCATACTGGACAGGGCTGCTTTGGCTTCTCAGTTTGAAATTCAGCTGCCAGTGCAGAGAGTTTCTACTGCAGGGACTCAACAGAGCTGCTAAGAGCAGTACCAAAGCAGTGATTTCCTTCTGCTTTGCTTGTCCCCAGGCATCTGCTGTTGCCTGTGGCAAGAGCCAGGATGTGGAACTAGCTGGAGCACTGTGCTAAGCCTTGTCTGGGAGCCCACGGGGCTGCCTGTGAGTGCAGTAGGCAGAGGGCACAAAGTTGCTTTGTGTGTTTTGTTTGAGAATATCCCTGCTATGTCTGGCCAGGTTAGGAGAGCCCCAGGGCTGGTGTTGCTTTTTGTCACTGTGTATGTGCCAGCAGACCCACATGCAGCTTCCCTGTGCTCCTGCCCAAACTTTGGACAGGATGCTTTCTGGATTGGGAATAGGAGCTCTCCACCCATCCTGGCACTGGCTCTTGGGACAAAAATGCTTCTCTCCCACAGTTAGTGGAGCTGTCCCTCTTGTGCCAGAGCAAGCTGGAAGTGTCCAAAAGCAGGCTGGCAAGCCAGGCTCTGACTGGCTTCATCTCTCATGGCTGGAGCTGCTATCCAGCACAATGTTGGCTTGTGCCTCTTGTGCCTGCTGGGGATGAGCTCCCAGGCAAGGAACAGGGAAGAGTGCACCTGGTGTTGGGTATTTGCCCATGGGAGCCCATTTGGATGGAGGAAACACCAGCAGGGAGAGGCAGAGTGAGGTGCTGGGGCAGTACTGCCTGAGGCTGGCCACTTGTTCCTGAATGAGGAAAAATTGTGGGACAGGGATGATACCAAACAGTTCCATCCAGTGCTATCTGCTGCAGGAAACATTTCTGACCTCTCTCAGGCCTGAAGGTCTTGCTGGCAGGGACCAAACCTGCTTTTGAAGGAAGGCCAATCTTGTGCAAGTTTATGGTTGGTTTATCTGATGTGGAAGTTAAAGGAAACATGACTTGGCCATGCACAGCCTCTCTTTGTCAAACACATAGATTAGAATGATTTGGTTTCTTTTTTTTTTTTTTTTCAACTTGGAATAGTTCAGCCTGTCAGCCTGCCTTCCTGACCGTGTATGTTCCAGTACAGGCTTTAATTACACAGGCACATAATAGTTCCTCAGCAACAGACCAAAGCCACTCTGCAGCCTGCACACTGCATAACTCACAGGTGCCAGCTTGGTATCCCATATGTGCAGTTACCCCCCTCCACCACCACCTTGCCTACAGAAAGTAGGTGGATTTAACACTGTAGTGAAATTAGAAATTAACATGTGCAATCCATTTTAGCAACTAAATTGTATATGAAGGCTAATTCATAGTTAGCTATTTGCCTCATGCATTTATCTACATCCTGTAAAATCCATATTCTTTTCGCAGGCATACAGCTGACATTAGCAGTGCAGCATTTTTCATTTTTATTTGCTGGTGCAATTACCAGTTCTTGAAGGTTGTGGGTCAGCTGGCTGATTTGTGCTTAGTGGAACAATAAGGTCACCCACCAATACCCTTCCCCAACTAATTGGGGAGGTGGTCAGTCTCTATGGGCCTCCCTGTTCTGCCAGTCCAATTTATTGTTGATATTGCCATGGGAATTTCAACTCTCTGCATGGGCAGTCTACGCCATGCTAATTAAAGTTCCCTTCACTGATTGTCACAGCTGTCCATACTGATTAGATTTCCCATTCATTTAAGTAAGACAGCAGTGATTACATCCACGCCAGAAACCACTCCTTTGAAGTGACAATCTGAATTCATCAGACTTTATCACACTGGTCTACGCTGGCACTTCAGTTGCTGAGAAACTATTAATACAACATCCCTTCCCCCATGTCCAACCATTCACTGCATTTAATGCAATCTGTCATTTTCTGCCTCAAAATATCCCTCTACACCCTGGCCCTCACACTGTATCTTTTCCTGAATAAGCACACTAATGGCTTTGAAGTAAGAAGAGTATTCAAGGAAATGGCCTTTTCAAGGGCCACCAGCACAGCTCTCTCTAGCATCAAACTGGAGGTGGGACAGACCTCTTACATTGGATTCTCAGGCCCCTTGTAAGAGGGAGAGTACCACATCATGAATTGGTCTGTTTCTTGTGTAGTCTGCTTTTAATGTTCTCAAGGAAAGGGAGCTGTTAAATCTGCAGTTAGGAACTGCTCCTGATTAAGGGTTGCACAAGTCTTGGTCTTGTTTCTACTAGAGCAACAACTGTAAAGGGTTTTTTTTCCTTCACCAGTACTAATAAAAGTATTCTTATCTCCATATTGTCAGTTTTTAAGGCTAAAATGTCTGAAAATTTCAATGATGTTCATTATTCTTTACGTTTGACATAAACCCTTCCTTTCTTATCTGAATGTCTTCCCTAAGTACATTGACATCAGGATAATCTGTCATGTTCTTCATTGATTGCAGCTCTAAACTGTGATCTCAGCTGTCACATTCCCAAAATACCTTCTCATTTACAAATGGATTTCAGTAGCTAGAACCCCTTCCCTGTAGTGTAGCTGAAAACTCTTTCCAGAGCTCATCTCTTCTGCTCCTGCTTTAAGCAGGAACTCAAGAGTGAGGAAAGCACAGAATGAGCTGCTAAGATGTAAACAACATACCTTATTTATAATTTTAAATGCTGATAAATGAGATTGTTATCACCAGTGTCATGGGCCTGATGAATAAATAGATTTAGCTTTTCCTGTGTGTGATGGAAACCACTTATTCCTAGACTAGTTACTAGATGCTTTAAATATTTACCTGTGTCAAAAAGGCTCAGTCCAGGTTTCCATGAGTCTATTTCCATTGCTTTCACACATGAAAGAGAAAAAAAACTTATTACTGATAATAGTGCAAATACTAGAAATCACAAAGTTCTGCCTCAATTTAGAAAGGTCAGTTCAGACAATAACTTACATTAACAACTTAGGAGCTGAGGAAATCAGTAAACCTGGGAACTTTTATGTGCACATTTCAAGCCATAATTTGGAGCCTTATATCACTGCCCTCAAAGCAGATATCTTTTCCTAAAAAAAAACCTTTTTTGAGGTTTTAAATAAACCTCTCTAGATCTGTTTTGGTCTTGTTCCTCTAACTTGCATTGATATTGAGGCATACCCAGTATTTTTGTTTGTTTGTTTGTTTAGGTTGTTTTTCATTGAAAATCTGCAAGTACCTTTCATCTACAGATTTCTCTATCCCCTCAGCCCACCTGAACACAAAGAAGTTGTCTAAAAATTGCTTGCTGCTTATTAGGCACGGATAACTTCATCAAAATTGCTGCCCTTATAAATAATGTTCTTTGGTTTTGGAACCTGCTGAAAGATGTTCCCAAAAAGTGATGGTTTGCTCTGGCTTGCAGCCAGATGAATGCCCTTGCATCTGACTAGAACAGAAACAGTTCCTGGAATCCCAGGAAGAAAAGATTT
This sequence comes from Sitta carolinensis, assembly GCA_032173965.1. NCBI lineage: Eukaryota > Metazoa > Chordata > Aves > Passeriformes > Sittidae > Sitta > Sitta carolinensis. The sequence goes on along the minus strand of JAVUNC010000025.1, from coordinate 11,701,417 downwards.
TGCTCTACTGAAGACTCAATAAGCTGCACAGAGCTGGTGTGCTCTTGACTAGAGCCAGGGGTGAACTACAATGTAGACTTCAACAAAGTTACACAGGGGCTTGCCAGTGTCCTCCAGCCTAGAGAGAGCACTGACCTTGTCCTGGGATTGCCTTTCCCATGAGGAGCTACCAGCTTCTCTTTGGAAGGCAGAGAAGTCTCATCTTGTTGGATGAGACTGATGGCTGAGTGAGATGTGTGGTCTCCCTTAGGGTAGCAGGAACCCTTCATGTCTCATTGCTAGGGTGATTTCCCTCCTTATGCTGAGCACTACTTAAACACCCTGTGAAGGATCTAAACACCAAGGAAAGTGGAAGGTTAAGTCAATCATGGTGCACAAAGAAATTTTTTGCGATTTTGCTTTGGAGGGTGTGATGAAGAAAACAGAATCATTTATGATGGGAAATTGGTGGTTTATAATCACTTTAGGGTGACCTTAAGGTGCCTTAAGCAATTAGGTGGGCTCAAACACTGACTTTGATTTAAATAAGACTCAGCAGTATCTTCCTGTTTTCTAACCTGAGAATTAGCCAGCACTCCTGTGGTATGGCCAAAAAAGTAGGAGAAAGACAAGTACAGATGGAAAACCAAAGGAAGAGAAGATTGAAAGGAAGAGAAGTAGAAAAGTGAGGGAATGGAGTACATCTTAGGACACGTGCATTTTAAATATGCTGCAACTAGGTCAACTACAAATTGTCATTTTGACCAGGAGATTGCTGGGTGAGATTACTTGGCTGGAATTATCTGGAAAGATAATAACATCCTACATAATGACATCCTCTAATCTCACCGTGAATGACCACTTGGCTCTTCCCTGCCTCCCGTGATTCCCAGTTCTCACCAAAGCCCTTGGGGCCCAGGGACACCTTCCTCTGCTGGAGGCTCCCTCCCCACAGGGTTTGGCTGCCCATGCCAGAGGTCAGCACTAGTGCAGGTCAGCACTTGCCTTGGCCAGGGCTGAGTGTGAGAAGGGGCTGTGGGAAGCATCCATGGGACAGCCCAGAGGTGCACAGAGGTGCACACCCTCACCTTTGCTCCTCATGCCTGTGCCTGTGCTTTGTTATCTCGACCCAGAGCTTGCATCACTTACATGGTGCCCTGCCTCAGCTGGCCAGACCTGCCCCATTGCTGGGGACTTGCCTGGCAGCCTGGGCTCTCGGGTCATCCTGGGAGCCACCACTGGACCTGCTCTGCTGCAGCCTCACTGCAACCCAGCTCCCATCCCGCTCCCCTCTCTGGGTGCTCCCAGACAAAACCTGTCTCTGAGAAACCCTGCTGTCCATCAAGGGAGAGTTAGTGTTTGCTATGTGTGCTGAGAGCTCTGGAGCCTCTGGGAAGTTTTTGTAGGCTTGCAAAGTGCCTGCTGGCTGGGCTGCTTGCTGGGGAAGGGTCAATTGTACTTCCAGGAGGAGAGAACAGTACAGGTGGTGTTTCTGCCCTCAGTACTAAAAGCAACCTCTACTTTCTCTGTCAGCCTAGAGGTTTCTGGGAAGCACAGGAACAGAAGATCTAGCTCTATCGAAGACCTGATAGGCAGCACAGAGCTGGTTGTTTGTTTCCTGTTTTGACTAACAAATAAGAAAAATTGAAAGTGCTTTGTAGATGTTGATTCCCACGGCCTGAAACAAGAAGTCACCAGTGACTGAGCTTTCCTTTGCCTTTCCCTTTCAAGAAGCTGCTAGTTGGCATTCAGTGCATGAGTCTTGCCCTGGTCCTCCTCCAGGATGCAGGAAAACAATGTGCAGTACAAGGGCTAATTTGTGGTTGCTCAAATTATTGAAGAGAGTGGGAAATCTGCTGCTAGCAGTCTTGCTCACCCAGGTGGACTGGAGAGCTGGCAGCCCTCTGGAAGGTGGCAACAGGCTCTTGGTGCTGAGCACCTGCATGATCAGACAAAGAGGCAAGAGGTTAAATAGATGCCAGTGGGTGCCAGGGGGTGAGGAGAGAGGAGCATCATTACAAGGGATCCAGTGGCCCCAAATTGTCTTTCTGCACATTTTCAAACCACACAGAAAGGGAAGATGGAAACTATGAATTAATTAAAAAAAAAAAAAAAAAAAGGGTCTGATGGAGGCTGGCAAAAGAGTTTAGATGTTAGTAGGTGCTGCACAGTGCAGCTGTCAGCTGACCCACTGGAACAACTGGCAGTGGGTCCTGGGGCGCTGACTGTCTGTCAGGCCTTAGCCCTGCAAACTTAGACACAACATTTTCCTCTCATTTTGCAACAGCAAATGTTACAAAAGACCTCTAGAAATTATTTTAGACTACTGTTTTGAGAAAAATTGTATGTTTAATCAAACTTGCTTACTTTTTTCCTTAAAAGACACTATTGTCACGTAATGACCACTGTGGTATCTTTTCTCACTGCATCCTGCTATGAACATGGTTAGGAGGGGAAAACAGTGTGTTACTGCATGACTTGGTAGATGTAAGTGGTAAAAATATCTGCAGGGAGGAAATAGAGGAGGACTGTAATGCTTTTACCTGTATTGTGTTGTAAAATATTCCTGTTACTTGCAGAGGTGAAAGTGGCCCCGAATGCTTTGAAAATATTATATTGGTTAGCACATGGAACTTAAACACAAGATTTTCTAGTATTTGAGCAGTAAAATTCTACTGGTTGTTGTTAGATTAAAACGTACCTGTATTCTGTCCTCTTCCTTGTGCAGCCTGAACCTGTCCTAAGTAAACATCAAAGTGGAAAAGTGTGATTTATTTACTGAATCATGTTTGGGTCAGTGCTACTCCTACCCAGCTTTTTCACTCAATCTCACTTTATAGCTGTCAGAGTTAATGGTTCATATATAGAGTTGTCATTAATAGACTTTCTTAGATGTTAACTATATATTTTGGGCCTGCTTAAAAAGGATTGTTTTGCTTTGTCTGTCATACAGATTAGCCTTGTTAACATTCCCTTCAGTTATGGATATTACTTGTAAAGGTCTCTTGTCTGCATTTAAAAGATCTGCAGTTACTTTTGTGGTTTGCTCTCCTTTGTAATTTTCTTACTGTCATCACTCATACTGGTGATCTGTTTATCTGTATTTCGGTACCATCCAATTGTCCTGGTTGTGTGAGGAAGGTTTTAACCCCAACCCCAAAGCAAGCCCCCAGACCAGATACTACCCTTTCTGCAGAGATTAAATGGATATGAGCAAGCAGGTAGACTGTAAGTAATGAGACAGTGGAAAAGTAATGTGGGAGAATTCATGTATCTCACATGTCTTCTACACAAAAGGCTTTTTGAAAGGTGATTGGGTTATTAAATTCCCATTGTTCAAAAATAATAAAGGCTCAAAGCACTTGCAGATGAAAACCATGTCTTTCATCATGCCTTTCATTTAATTAATTATTCTTAAGAAGCTTGTTAACAAACTTATCCTTTAACAAGCCTTTATTCATTAGTTTTCCCAGAAAGATTAATTTGAAAGCCTGGTGAAATCAGTGGGAATGCTCTAGCTGACTCTGTGAACACTGGACAGGGGCCCAGGAGGTTGTTTTATCAATAAGATGTCATCAATGAGACCATTTTGAATGGCTGTCTCAGAAAACAGGAGTTGCTGCTCCTTGGGAACTTGACATTACAAAATTAGGTGACAGTAAGTAGCTTATGTTTGACCCAAACTTGAACCTTCCAGACCACTAGAAGGCCTTTGAGGGGATTTCTAGGAGCTGTCCAGAGAGACCTTGTAAACTCCAGATGCCATAGAGATCCTGTTTATAGAAGTAATGGGCTCATCTGCCAAAACTGGCAAGGCTTTTAAACTCTAAGCTTGTAAGGCTCCAGATGGACCACGGCTATACCAGGCTGAGTATTCAGATTTTGGAGGGAAAAATCTGTGTGTGCAGCAGTCAGTGTTGTATGGGATTGTGCAGGGCAGGCTTTACACACAGGAGATCAGTATGTGCCAAAGTGGTGGTAGAAAATTAACTCTGAGTCTCAGAGCTGCCCTTGTTTCATGCTTGCCATGACTGAGCCCCAGTGTGTATCTAACACTCTTTACAAGGCCAGTGGAAACAGAGTACAAGAGGGTAAAAGAGAGATTACCTCAGTATCCAAGTATTTTATGCCACTTTTCAATTTTAATTTAATGTTAGCAATGTGGATTTCTCTCTATGCACCTTTTGACTGAGCTGGGCTGTGGGGCTGTTCCCCCTTGCTGTACCTCCCAAGGCACATTACCTCCACCCTTGCAGTGAGCTGCTTTCTGCCATGGTTATGTTGGCTGGGGCAAACATGGTGGTGGTAGAGCAGGAAAAGTTGGAATTGCACTTCCATGTTTGCAAGACCTGTTCTTCCTTCAAATCTGAGCTGCCAGTAAGGCTGTGGCATGGGATTCTGTGTTCATTAGAACAGAGCTGTGTGCAAACTTGAGGCTGAGCTGGGACTAGGAGAAGTCTGTCACAAACCAGGGATGGACTGAGCAAATTCCAAGAACTGGGTCAAAAATTAAAGTAGTGGAGCAAATTGGTTGGGAGCAAGTGCTGTGGTGAGCAAGGAGGCATGGAGGCAGGAAAGGGTGGGAACAGCAGTTCATGTGCATTTCAGAGTGAGCCTTGTAAAAAACAAAAACTGATTTGAGAAGAAAAGCAGCTGCTCTGTGCACAAAACATGCCTGGCCATCTGCAACTTGGTCAGCACCTTTGATGGGCTTAAATAGTCAGGGATAACTTGGGAAGAAAGGCAGCATCCAAAACCAAACACCAGCTGTTCTCCTTGGTGCAAGGATGGAATGTTTATCCAGTGCTTCCTGAAGGCATGAGCCCTACTGGCCTTCCTGCTGGAGAAGAGCTTTCAATGCCCTCTCTAGCACTCACACACCACTGTCTCATGTCCTTTCAATACTTTTCTGTTTACTGCCCTATGAAGTCACAGCTGGGGATGAATTCTGTGTGGTGCACATGGTAGGCAGTGCCCAGCCTAGAGTCCATGTCTGAAAAGAGATGCAGCCACTGAACCCATCTGGACACAGAGGGCAGGGCAGCTCCTCACCTGAGCATACCCAGTGCTTGGTTGCCAACGTGCTTCAACGTGGCACCAAGGATCATGACATGATTTATCACTGGAGTGTTCACAGAAACACTGAATTTAGTCCCAGTCTTCATGCAGGGTCCAAGCTGCTGTGCAAGAAAGGATTGCTTGAAGAGCTGGGATGGGAGAGAGCAAGTGAGCTTGTGGTCCTTGGGGGTGTGCTGGGTTAACTGCTCTTGGACAGAGGCAGAAGCCTTAGTAGGGCAGGCAGGAACCAGCTGTCATATGCCACACTAGTCACATTAGTGTTTTTCATTTAGCAGTTTTGGCACATCAAGTCTTTGAAGCAGGGGTCTGGCAATGCAGCAGAGTCTCCGTTATTTTTTATTTTTTCACTCTTTCTTTGAGAAACAGAAGATAAAGGGGAAAGAACAGCAAGAACTAGGGCAACAGTTTTGCCCCTGCTCTCATGCTCTAATCTGCAAGTCCTGCTTTTCTTTTGCTCCTGTGAACTACTGCCAGTACCAGTGGCTGGAAATGGAAATGGTGTCTTCATTCTGACTGTGCTCTGTTTCATAGCTATTTGCTTTTGAGATGTCTTTTGCAGGCAAACTACCAATGCACAGTGAGAGACAGATCTGTGAGTCTCTGTGAGCCAGGATGAACAGGAGAACATTTGCTTCTGTTCAGTCAAGCCAAACTCTGGTTAAGACCAACAACCAGAAACTCTGGCCTGAATAATAGCAGTGGGTCCTAAAGGCCCCTCAGACAGAGCAGACTGATAAACTGCTTTATGTATGGTCATGACATTAAAACTGTGCTTGTACTTCCTGTATTTTTTTATTTATCCAGCTGTTCTCTTTCAGAATCAAGAAGGGGTCAGGAGAATTCAGGAAGCCGGATATCAGGTACTGGCATGCTGGACATAATCCTAGACATGAAGTCTCTGAAATCAGAAGTGTGTCTCTACCACTCCAGCCCACAATAACCTGTTCTTAGCTCTGATCACTTTAATATTTTGGGAATTAATTTATTCTTAGAACTTCAGTGAAGAAAATTGCAAAGAAAGATTGATCCAAATTACAATTAGGGGACCACTGAAAGCATTGGAAAATTTGAGAGGTTTTTGTTTTGGGGTCTTTGATTGGTTTCTGGTTTTGTTTTGTTTGGGGTTTGCTTTCAATTTTTGGACTAAATTACTTGTCTTATTAAATACAACCTTCCCACTGATTTCAGTGTTGCCAAAACTTCACTCTCAACATGCATCTCCTCCTGACTGGGGAACCTCAAAAAAGGTTTCCTAATTGCTAGTAAAGACAGTAAAGGCCTCCTCTGTGCTCAGCCTGTGGGAATTGGAAATAGAAAAGAAAGGAACAAGCAGAACCAAGTTAACAGGCACATTAGGTACTGAATGATGCAGATTTCCACAGAATTTAAACCCCTTTGAATTGTGTGGTGTGTGGTCACATCTGTAAATCCTGCCATGCACATACCTACCTGCACATTTATCTTGATAAGATTAACTCCTCCAATCCCTGCCTTTATTCTGCACTCACAACTGAATTTTACTTAATTATGCTTCCTTTCAAAACCTGAATTACCCAAAAGATACTTGCCCTGCCATGTTCTTGGCTGTGAATTACTTGGCAGAGGGGATGACTGCAGTAATGTATGTGAGAGGAAAGCTGAGTTGAAAGCACTCAGAAATAGCTATGGAGCATGAAAGCTAATGATAGCCCAGCTCCCTTTTCACTCAAAAGCAATCATATCCCCTTGCTCAGAACCTTTCAAACAGTTGAAGATATTCTCCTTTTCTTGACTGCACAGCTGAGCAATTGCACAGTGTATGGAAAAACACCTCTGTACACTTGCATTGCAGGCTGTGGGCTGGATAGGGAGCAAGCTCCTGGACTGTGATGCAGAGCTCTGAGCAGCCACCATTCTGCTGTCAACAACAAGTGGCAAGCCAGAATAACATCACATGTATGCCAGGCTCAGAACCACAGCCTGAGGTTTTTGAGAGAAGAGTGCTTTAATGTCAGCATTTCAGAGCTTTCAGCCCTAAGCTTAGATGGCTCTGCAGCCCTCCAAGTCGTGTATTTTACAACTGAATCAAGTCTCCCTTTGAAAGAATATGACAGAAGGAATAGGAAAACATGATTCAAACAGCAAAATCGTTGTCTCAAGTTTTGCAGAACCCAGCTTTTGTCACAGCTGAAATGGGCAGATACTCACTAGAAAGGCTTCCTCAGAGCAGTGGGTGATCAGCATCTTTGACATTCAGGCCAAGTGTGTTTTTCAGTTTAAATCCAGACTTGGATTCAGTCATTGAGTTTGCTGAGGCTTGAAAGATTATTGAATCATTGCTGCCCTAAAATACACTGTGCTTCATGCCTTGTGGCATACTTACTTCACCATACTTACTTGCTGCTGCAGCTACCACAGAAGCGTACGCTGGGTGGACACTGCTAGAACCTAAAAAAAAGAGATTTTAATTTTCAGCTATTGAAGCAAAACCCCACAATGCTAATGAATAATATTAAATGAAGAAGGAAAGATTAAGGAAAATCAGGTGTGCAAAAAATGTATGAGAATTCCTTCACAGTGTCTTAATCTTTAAAATTCAAAAGCTGTTACAAAAATATATTGCAACTTTAATCTATTGAAAGTTATCACAAAATTAATTCTAAAATGAGTCTTCACCTATCTGTTGAACTCTCGGTCTAGACATGAGAATCAAAGAACTATTTATTGATTTCTATAACTGAAAATCATCACAGCATTTGGGGAAGGAGAGCTTACTCTCACATGAAGTGGTCTGCTGGACTTACGTATTTTTTTCCCCTCCTAGTAATTCTACATTGAATCACTGAACTTGTGATCCTCTAAATCATGGTGTATTCAGCTGTATATCTTGTTCCTTAAATTTTAAGAAAGCTGTCAGTCTGGAGGAAAGCAATGCAAACATCCATGCTACTGACCCATGTCTCTGGCCCTGTGCAGTCCAGGTCTGGCCTTGGCTGGAGCTGCTGTGGTTCTGGGTGCTGCAGGGGTTGTGGCTGGCTGTGGCACTGTGGTGGAAGGATCTGTCGTCGTGGTTGTTGGTGTGGGGGTTGTGCTGGCCATTTGTGTGGCTGGGGTCGGCGCTGGAGTTGTCTGATGCTCTCTGTGGACTGTGTCCCCTGTAGGAATATGGACATGTCACTGTGGCTGGGTGTGTGACCCCTGTGGAAGCAGCAGCACTCAACGTTTAAGGCAACCCAGAAACTGGCATTCTCTCCAGGATGCCTACAAGCATACCATGTGTGGAGCCATTAGTGCCTTCACTGTGGCTGTGCAGTGCTCTGCTCTCACAGGGTGCTGACAGCAGCCTGTTGCAGCATTAATGGTCCCCCTACACTTTTCTGCTTTGGCCAGGAGCACTTATCAAACCGACAAATGTCTCAGACCTCTGAAACGGTTCAACCAGCTGGTTGCAGATTCTGTTTTGGCTTCATCTTTTCTCAGTGTAATTAAGCACTTAGAAGCTCCATATAAATGGAAATCAGCTGGCGTCTGGTAGTAAAGATGGCCAATCTGAGTCATAGACCAGGAGAAAATTGCAGCACTGAAATGTGTTTGAGAGAGAGACAGCTTTCAGATAAAGATGATTTGGGGGAGTGGGTCAGAGCCAGAGCAGGGAGCGTCAGGGCTTTGGCTGGGGGGAGTGGGGGAGAGCTCCACCTGGAAGGTGCCAAGCTCATCTAAGTTTGACTCATCTCACAGTTGCTACTGCTTTTAAAATGTATCATCTGTTGTGAGAACAGTGACAATTCTAGTTACAAAATATAAATCCTAAATATCCTTATAAAAATTGTCAACATGCTTAGGTTCTTCCAAGTAATTTTCTCAAAAAAGGTTCTTCACTGTTACCTTTTCCATCTAGCTACAAAAACCTGCCCAAAATATATATTCCATGCTGGCCTTGGTCTTCTTCCTTTCCTCCCTGCCTCTAGCCCTGGGGATGGCCTGACACTGTCTACATTGAAAGGGAATGGTGCACACTCTATTCACTGCTGCACAACACAAGCTTATATTTTATTGCTATTTCTGGATATTCTCCTTTTGGAAGGCATCGATGTGAAACTGTCTGGCGGAATAATTATCACCTAATACTAGGCAGTGAAAAACTCAGATCTCAGACAGTTTTAATGGAATAATGCTGAAAGAGGGCTCAGAAGAAAAACAAAACAACTCAGCTGAAAAAATCAGCATGAATGGCTCTTTTTGGGCTGAACAGTGCACTGCTCCATGAAACTGTGCTAAAAAAAAAGAAAACAGAGGCCACAGTGAGTCTTCCTCTGTGATCGGGTCCTGCTGGAATAAGGAACAGGCACACTGGCCAGCTTTATACCCCAGTCTGTGAGAGCAAGGAAGCTGGAAGCTAACAGTATTAGAAGAAAACCTAAGGAAGCAACATAGTAAGAGCAGAGAAAAGTGGTTGCCTTGGTGCCTGTTGGCTGGGTCTCTCCTGGATCCTTTAACACAAGAGGAGGGCTCTCAGGGGCCGCTGTTCCCTCTGCTCCTGTGGGCAGGGTGCCCATCTCTTTCACAGGATCTTCAAAGGGTTTGCAGGCACGTGCCCTGCACAGGAGATTGCCAAAACCATAATGCAAGATTTTCAAATTCACAAAACCTGAACTCATCCAAAGCACAAGGAGAAATTAAACTCTGTGGGTGCCCTCTTCTCTGAATTAGCAGAAGTCCTTCAAGCACCATTGCAGTTTGGTTTGGTGGGAAAGGGGCTGTGGAGAGGAGGTTGGATGGGGGAGGTAAAGCTGTCTGTGTAACCAGTGTCAAAATGCTTCCTGTAAGCACCTGCAGGCAGATTAGGTGGGTTGGATGCTGTAAAGAGCACCAGGATCCCCAACCCTTACCTTGATCTGAGGCTTTTTCTGATGTCTTAGCAGTGTCTGTACTCTTCGTACCTTTTAGGTCTTGCTCTGGTTTTTTAGGCTCTGAAGCAAAATTGAGCATGTTAGAAAAGGCAGCTCTGTAAGAAAATAACTTCAAGTCTCCCATTTAGAGATTATCAGTCCCCAAAGGAAGGCATCCTGCCACGTGCCAGTAGGTCTGGCAGTCCAAGCAGAGCTGTATCACCTACTGAGAAAAAGCAACGACTAGGGAGTAGTCACCCCCTCTCTTTAATGCCAAATTTAGGCATTTTTACAGCCCAAAAGCTCCTGCAGTATCAATAGAATTTCTGTAGTGAGAGAGAACTATGGGGTTTTGCCACCAATAAGCCAATACTCATAAGATTAATGCATCATACTTTTTTCTGTGAATAGCAGCGTGTTCTGAGAACCAGGGTCATGATGTATGCATGTTTTTTGGGAAATACTTGATAATGTGCAATCTTTCAGTCACTCATTCATGTTCAGATATATTTCTTTCTTGCCTGAGATTTTGAGATCATTATGGGACCAAATCCTGAATGCCATAGACTGGCTTGGAAGGAAAAGGGAGATATTTTTGTTATCTTTTTATTTCTAAGACACAGAGACATCAATGTACTTGGAAAACTTATTACAGTTTATTTACTGCTACCTCACAAAATGAGCTGCATCTGTTTTTTTATCTGGCTGAGTACTGGAAAATTTTCTTTTTTTTTTTTCTTTTTTTTTTTTTTTTTTTTTTTTTTTTTAATTCTCTAGCTCCCTTTGCAGGACTGTTGGAGAATTTAATGCAGTTTAATGTTTTCTTAAAATTTTGTACTGTTTTTTCTAAATATCTTTTAATAGTATGAAGCAGCTGTGAAGAGTTACAATTTTGAGAAGGCTTTTCTTGCCATGCACCATAACCACCAGGAGTGTTTAAAGAAATGTCAGGCACTATGAATTTCTGGCATCTCTGGGATGACGACTAAAATTGCATCTCTGACAGCTGATCAGGTATGAAGCAGGATTTTTTGTTAATCTGACAGCAGTGTGTGTAATACTCAAAGGACTGCTTTTGCCTCCTGCAGATAATGGATTTAAGTATTAAAGTGAACAGTGTGGTCTCTGTAATTAAAGTTAGAAGAAAAAGTAGGGTTTTTTGAATATTAATAAGTAAGTAGGAAATCCTCTTTCACAAGATGGCCCCAGCTGCATATTACAGAGATTTTTATCTTAAAGACAAGCTGTTTCTAACAGAGAACAGCTGAGATAGCTGATCTAAGGAGGGCTGATAGGGCTTGAGGAAGACAGACTGTGACCATCAGATCTCTTTGCTACATGTGGGGCAAGGCTGGGCAAAATCAGGCACTGACATTGGGTTTGATGTAAGTTTCTTGCTCCTCTGATAATCCTGGGCTTTCTCTGCATGAATGCACTGTCTTTGTTGTTAGGATCCTGGCATTTTCATTCGCACTATTTGGTTCAAGAACAAGGTGAAGACTCGTGTCTTTAGTTTGCTGCAGGAACAAGCTCCTGGTATTTTGCTTGTGTGACAGAACCCTGACTGATGATACAACCCATTTCTACACTGATTCTTCTGTTATGTGGCTTTTGGCACTGGTGGAAGACACCATTTCTCACAGCCTGCTGAGCTCAGTCCTGGCTGTGATTGTCTCTGGTCTGCTGCGAAATGTTTGGGCTGATATTTCAAGTATGGCTACACTTGGGAATGATGAGCTGTAATTTAGTGAACATTTCTCAGAAAAAGTGAAGATTCCTAAGGTGTTGCCCTCCCTTCTAGCAGTCCATAATATTTGGGTCAAGTAATTTCCGCATATGTAGTCAAGAAATGTACAAATCTGTATATTTGACTGTAAATGCAAAGGTATTACAAATTAAAAGCATGGAACTGAGTGACATATATTTGGTCTGAACAGCAACAACTTTGAGATTTAAATTTGCTTTGGTTCAAGTGGAAATACAAAGATGGAGGGCAATGGAGCTGGTGAAGGGACTGGAGCACAAGTCTTACGAGGAGCAGCTGAAGGAACTGAGTTTTTCTAGCCTGGAAAAAAACACCCAAGGCTCAGAGGGGACTTAATGGCTCTCTACAAGTACCTGAAAGGAGGTTGTAGTGAGGTGGGGGGTCAGTCAAGAGGAAATGGCCTCAGATTGCTCCAAGGGAGGTTTAGATTGGATATTAGAAAGAATTTCTTCACCGAAAGTGTTGTCAAGCACTGGAGCAGGCTGTCCAGGGAAGTGATGGAGTCACCGTCCCTGGAGATATTTGAAAGACACATAGATAGATGTGGCACTTAAGGACATGGTTATGCTGGACTTGGCAGTGCTGAGTTGTACTTGATGACCTTTTCTGATCATAATGATTCTATGATTCTGTGAGAAAAGAGCTCTGTGCTTTTCTTCCAAGGACCAGACAATAATGTACAGGAGAAGAGTAGGTCTCCAAGTAACCTCTCTGTGGTCTTGGATGAATTGGATGAGTGCATTCAATGCCAGGCTTTTGAGTTCATGGAGAAGATACGGTACGTTTCCTTATACCACAGCTCACAGTGGATATGCTCAGGAAGGCTCAGTCAGCAAAAGGACTGTGTAAGGGAAGTGCACTGTAGTATGGAACATTAATTTTCTCTTTGTTTACATCCCCAAGGAAGAGTCTGAAACTTACACAGCTGTGATAGGGAGCAAAACCAAGTGTCATTTCAGTGACAGAGGTAATGTGAGTCAGCTACTCACCAGTGTGAAACTCGATCAAAGACCTCTTCAAACAACTAAATTATTTAAACTGAGTTGAGTCTTACAGAGCAAGATGCTGACTAAAATGATTATACAGAGTAGTTCTTTATTGTAGCATTCTTAGTTAAGCTGCTGTGCATTACCATCTCTGTAATTTGTATTATATTACTATTTAATATTATACTCTCTGCACTGACTATCCCAAGAGATAACATGAGGAGAAAGCCAACATATATAACCAAATTCTTGCATATAACCAGTACAACATCTTATTCAGTAACAGATCTAAAGCAAGGGGGAAATTATTTGGGAACGGAAGTCTGTGAAACATGGTATGACTAAAAAATAGAAATTGTCTGAGATGATTTCCATATGCTCAAGATAAAAAAATACCATGAGTGATTTGGATGATGTATTAATGGATGCATGAACTTCTGCCTCTGAATAGTTATGTCTTTGTATTATACAACTGAGAAGCTGACAGGTAGTTGTGAATGGATGTAAGGGAAAGTCAGTCACAAATACTTGCCTGATTTAACAGCTGTACTTTTTGAAGAAGAATATTCAAGAGTTGATGGATATGTCACACCTTTTCTTGGCTTGCCCTCTACAAAAAATACATATTAGAAGGTATCACAAAATATTCTAAATTGTGTTGATAAATTTCTCATCTAGCATAAACATTCAGAATCAGATCCCTCTTCTTTACTGCCAAACTCATTTTCATGAAGATTTCTTTAATCTGATGGCAGAATCTCAAAACCATACTGCTAAAAATATTGGTGCCTAAATCCAGCTCATAAACAAAGAGTTAGAAAGCTTGAAAACACAGTACATGGGAGGATTTGCAGAGGTCAGTTAGTTAATTTTTTTGCTCTCAAATGATATTAAGCACTAGGGGACAATTCCTGAAGGACATCTGTACAACTTTTAATTAAACCCACAGCTTCCCTAGGCAGCCTTCTCCAATGCCTGACTATGCAGTTGACTTGGAAAGCATGTTTGATGTGGGATTCATTTCATCACGCACACAGCATTCTTCTCTGACCTCACTTCTGCAAGATGCCATTTCTGGCAACAGTCTTTTGCAGTAATAACAGTGAGAGAAGGCTGTGCTTATGTGTGGGAACATATGGTACCTATATTTTGATCTAAAATGAAAGTCCTCTCTTGAAACAATGAGGTATGTTTCTCAGTAAAGCTTTAAACCCCAAATCTTTTTAATGCCAGAGCAGACGCCATCTCTGTTGGTATGTGTGGCCATGCAATTCCATCTCTTGGGACAGTTTTTATAATCACAAACATCACTGAATTAAAGGTGTTGCAGGGAAGCCCAGCAGCGAAGACTGCTGTGGCCTCTAGGAGTTGATGGAGTAGGTCTTTCAGACCCTGGTGACTGTGTCTGTGAGATGCTGTGCTGTGTCACATGTCCAGACCACCTCTGGTGGGAATTACCTCCACCTCCTGCAAAACCTGAGGTTTCTCCTCTGTTCCCTTGGGAGATTCTTTAAGGAGGGAGATATGGCACTGCAAGCATGTCAGTTGTCATCCTGGGTGGTTAATCCAGAGACCAACAGCACTGAGCAGAATTCATTCCTACAGATTGAGCCACTCCTGGGAACTGGGGGTTGTTTCCCCCATGATGGTGATGCCCTAAGTTTTTAGCTTTTATATTTTTCAGATCCTGTATTGAATTAGTATATGTCTGAACTCCATATAGAGTGTTAGTAAGCTCCCTTCACATTTTTGTCAGGTAAAACAATCCTTCCAGGCCTGAGAACCAAGGACACCTTCTGCCTCAGGTCCCAAAAAGTAAAAGTGAATCGGGTGGGAAGCAAACCGGGGGAATTGACTTCATTACCTGAAGCTATAATTGGACAATTAGCCTCTGATATGCAAATAAACCACACTTATATCTGTCTGAGAAACTAGGGACTGGTCCATCTGCAAGGCTTTTGCACTGCCCAAGGTGTATCTACTGAAGGCTTTTAATAAATACCTATTTTATTCTTTTAACTCTGTCTAGCCTATGTTCTAGGTAGGCACTCCAAGGCATCAATGGCACACAAAAAAAGGGTCCATGTTAGAGGCACTCTAATGAGCAGAGATGTCCATGGAGCTGGAGAGTCCCTTTTGTCCTTTTTCATGTCTCTATCTCCTTTGTTTTGCTCCTCTCTGAAATTTCAGTTGTCATTACAAAACCATAGATAAAGAAGTTAGAGTTACTAATGGGATAATGATGTAAAAAGCTATTCCATTTCTCATTTACAGTGATATAAGCTGGGAGCAGCTCCACTAAAGTCAACACCAATCCACCAAAGACCAGAGCTGGTAAGTTAGCATGTGTGGACAAACTGGGAAGAGCTTCCTTCTGGGCTTCTCTCATGGAAGCTGGTTTAAGTGAAGGGCAGCAGGTTTTCACATCCACTTTCCCCTGAGCTAAAACTGAGATCAGGAGCCAAGAAGGAGATCTGCTAATTTGGTAGAAAGACAGAAAAGTTACAGGATCACAGATGATTTCTAAATGCTTTCCTTTATCCCCAACAGAGGATGAGTTGTCAGTATGAGCAAGTCATACTTGGATGCAGCAATAGCATGATAATCTGATCTTAATTTGGAATATTTCTGTGTTAAACTGGTTTCTAATGCAGACCTGAAGCCTGCTGCTGTGAAAATACACCAGCTAAGATTGGGAGGCTGGATTCTGGGATTTTTGATCAACACCAATTTGCATCCCATATGTGACCAAGAGGTAGACCTGAGGCATGACCAGAATGTGGCCCTGCTCTCTGGGACAATGGTAATATGTCTTTTTCACTATTGGGAAAAAGCTACCTCTAGGTTGGAGTTTGCTTAACTTACTTAAAAATGTGTTTTTGTGTGGGCTGAAATCATCAGCTTTGACCATGAAATACAAGCTATGGCCAGGTGGCTACTGTAGGGCAGAGGCTGCTCCCCCTCTCACATTTATTTGTGACTACCAATCCCAGAAGTTCAGGACTATTTTCTTAACCCACTAGCTGCAAAACTCCCACTAGACTGAAAGGAGTCATTCAACTGGGTGCCAAGGCATCTCAGTGCTTGAAAGTGAATACCAAGGGGTTTGCATAGCTCCTGGTGTGCTGGCTGCTTTCATCACAGAGGACAGATCTCCTTCTCCACTGCCCTGAAATCATGCCACTTTCTTCCCTGGGTCCCCCAAGGATCCCTCTTCTGTGCTCTTTTGTGTGGGTGTTCATTCACAATTTAAACATCACAAACTCAGTGACAATATCCTAACTAGGAATAAGCTGTTGGCACATTTCCAGAGTACAGTATTGCACATAGGTCTGGTCTGATGAAAGAGAATTCAGCTGGAGAATAGGGGACTCAGTTCTAAAGTTCTAAAGCTATCCTGAAATTAATGCCTTAGGTGACTTTATATTTTTATTGGGGAATGCTTTATGCAATTCTGGCTTTTTATGACTCATAATCATAAAAAATACATCCCCAACTCCTCTCTTTCTGAGAAGATCTGTGTGCATTCAGCCTCAGGCTGCTGAGATGAGTAGCACAGCCTTCCTGGGTTTTAGTATTCTAAATTTCTCTAAAATTCTAAATTTCTCAAATTTTCAGTAGGTAGAGTGAAAGTTTTCTTCCTGTTCATATACAAAATATAGCATGTATGTTATATGATATGTTAGATTTACATTTGAGCTAGTTTATAAATTAAGAGTTCTACTGTCATGAGTGAGAACACTCAGTGTGCATAGAACTAAGTGCACAAGGGACAAATCTCATTATGCCTACACATACCCAGGTTTCCCATCATCTCCTTTGATATGCTCTTGTAAATTTCTCTTGTATCTTCTTTTATAGTGTCTCATTAATTAAGAATAAAGACTGATTATCATAAATAAAAAATTCCTACAGTTTCATGGAAGAATTTCTACAGTTTTATGGGATGACAACTGAGTAGCTGCTGAGGCAAAAAAAAAACCCGTTTCCCACTTATGTACCAGAATTATAATGTGCTGTTGGTGAAAAAAACTGCAGCAAGTACAAGTAGCAATTCAGCTATTCCAGGAAATTCCGACTCATCCAAAATAAATCCTTCTCATAATATGGTATACCCATGGCTGACTACTGTAAAAAAGTGCATCCAAATACATGAATGCAAAATTAAGATGACAGTTTGTTTTGGTCAGTTTCTGAGGCCTCCTTTGCTGTCTCCAGTTTTTCACATTAAATTTGCTATTTTTAGTAGCTGTTGCTTGAGCTGTTGATTTTTCCAGGAATGATGTAGTTAATGTAGTCAATTGGTTGTACCTATCTTAAACCTCCAAAAGTGCAGACCAGCAAGAAATGGCCCAATGTATGAAGAAGTTAGATTTAGAATTTTTATGTAAAGCAAGGTCAAGCAAACCCTCTTTCACACAGGTAAATTGAGTGTAAGTAGGTTCAAGATAATCTGAAGCTGGTGTAAAGGGGGGCTAATTTGCAACAATAAATGAAAAATCTGTGAATTTAATTGGTAGATGCAAGTGAGTTCTTATATATACTATGGGGAGGAAAAAGGAATGAGCATTAAGATGGATTTACCTGCACTGATTAGATATCAAAACTATTTGGCTAACAGAGGTGGAAAGAGTTCCTGACATACTTGGGGTGTACCAGTCAAATCGCTTAATACAGGGTTTGCACACATACAGTAGGGGTTTGACATAAGTCTGAAGTCACTTCAGGAGACACAAATTCAGGTGCAGGGTGAGGATGTTTCAAATGGCCAAAAGGCCTTTCAGGTCCCTCAGCAGCACTGCATACCAGGGTGGAGAGCAGTAGATTTGCTGCCTCAGCAGCTGGAGCTAAGGTCCCCGGCTCGGTGCAGCCATCCCGTCCTGCGGGGGCTCAGACCCCCCGGGGCAGGGTGCGCGTCTCTGCGGGCTGCACGGGAACCCTGAGCAGGGAGTGTCTCAAAGGCACCATTCCTGCCAAAGCCAGGTGGGGAGGGCCGGTGTGATTGACCAGGGGTGTGACACGAGAGGCTGTGCCCCTCTGCCCGCTCAGCAGTCAGCGGTGGAGCAGGCGGGGATGCCCCAGCCCGGAGCGGTACCTGACACCAGGAAGGATTCCCTCCAGCGCGGCAGCGACAGCGACCGGACACCGTTGGAGAAGCTCCCGCGGTAGCCAGAGTGCCCGGCGACTTTCTGGACAAGAATCTTCCCACCTGTGTTGTCAATATATACCGCTGCAAGGAGAAAACATAGTGTCTGAGGGCAGAAATGGCACAAAAACCTTCAAAACTGTTCTACCATGCAAGAGGTAGGAAGTGATTCCTTTAAGGCAGGGGTGGCGGTGGTGCTGTGATGTTACTACTAAGCCTGCTGCTAAGAAATATTTGTGCTCCTTCCACGCAGAGAAGAGCAGTTTGTTGCAAAGTGCTGTCAGGATCTGTTTGCTCTTCCCACTGATCTACTGGTCCTCTGTTTAAGCTTGACCTAGTTGCACACAAGAAAAAGCTACTGCCTTCGTTAAAATTCCTGCAAGCGTGATTGAATGACTGAAGATACAGGCAGAGGTTCGCAGAGGAGTTTTCAGGTCAGCCACATGACCGAATGTGTTTTCTTTGCGTTTCAGTATTTGTTTTCTGCAAAAACCCAAGCATGTTTCTGTCCTCAGCCTGGAGTAAACCGGATACAATATTGCTGGAAGCTGTAGAAAACCTGGCAGATTCCAGGTGAGGTGCACATCAAATGGTGTTTAACACTTGCTGTAACATGTACTTCAGGACAAACGGAAAATCTTCGGTGTATGCCAGATTCACTGGCATCTCTAGGCTAGCAGGTCAACTGGGAAGCACCTGCCACTGTAGTGCAGTCGTAGGGCTGGCAGTAATGACCAGGAGGGAAATAAGTACTGGGCAGCAAACAGCTGAAGAGTCGTCAGAGGTGTATTTTGCTCTGGTAATTGTGAGAACTTAAAGTAAATGTATGGAGAACAAATTCACTCACTGTGGAACTACAAGATGTAAGCTAACAAAACCAAAACCAGCTGGTAAATGAAAAAAACTAAACCCCTCACTGTAGCATACAGCCAGCCAGGCTGCAGGGAGATTGCAGTTGCTACCAGTATTTTTTAACTTCCCTTTGGGACTAATTCTGCGTGCAGAGACGATTTCCATTGTGCACAAGTATCTGAGGGAGGAATGTGCCGCTGGAAACCATGCCCTGGCAGCCTGTCCCGGCGGGGCTGAGCGGGCAGAGCCGGGAGGCGGCAGCCCTGTGCTCACACAACTCCTCAGCCTCCGCGCTGGGCAGGGCACGGGGGGAGTCCCAGAGCCTGACCCATCCCACCTTACCCCAGATCCCAGAGCCTGACCCATCCCACCTCACCCCAGACCCCAGAGCCTGACCCATCCCACCTCACCCGAGACCCCAGAGCCTGACCCATCCCACCTCACCCGAGACCCCAGAGCCTGACCCATCCCACCTCACCCGAGACCCCAGAGCCTGACCCATCCCACCTCACCCCAGATCCCAGAGCCTGACCCATCCACCTCACCCGAGACCCCAGAGCCTGACCCATCCCACCTCACCCAACCCAGACTGACCTCCATCACCCAGACCCCAGGCCTGACCCATCCCACCTCACCCCAGATCCCAGAGTGACATCCACTCCCAATCCCAGGATCCCCAGAACCAAAGAACGGCAGTAGCTCAAGTAACTCCTAACCTAAGTCAAACTCAGGTTTTATAACTTCGTGCTGCATTTTTAGCTGGATTCATCCTGCCTCTGCATCCCGCCCCCAGCTGCAGTGTGTTTTGATTGTGCAGTTATTCTCCGTTAGAATTTAATGCGCATTTTTGCATGGCTAATAAAACTCAGAAAAACTTTTGCTACAAAATTTATGTAACTCATTTCCTTGTGCAGTGTCCTTTTATGAGGCAGGAAAGCACATTATTCAGTCTTTGATGTCAAGGACAGTTAAATTCAAACCCAGAGAACCAAACAAATCCCAGAAGTATGAGAGTTATATGTATTCATCACTGGTGATATGCCTATTTTTTTCTGAAGATTTACTAGTAGCAGCAGCTCCATCTCTATCTTCCACTTGAATGATAATAGTACAATAGTAATTTGTTATGCATGAATGGGAGATCTGGAAAACTCAAGACACTTCTCCAAAGGCTGAGAAACTTCTTCAAACACAACTATGTTTTCTATAGGAATACAGGATCAGCAGCACTTTGTAAGGACGGATCCATTCCCTCACACATGGACTTTGTCTCAGGTTCTCTACAGCAGTCTACAAGGAAGTGGGAACTGGAAAGAATTTGAAAAGTCAGAAGCTCCCTGCACTGAAATGACAGTTTTGTCTGAGTGCCTCACTCATTTCAACTCACTCACCTGTGAATTGCAGCATTGCAGACACTGGAAAAAGAAGCATAAATGTCTGTGCCATAAACACGGTGTTTTACATCTTTGCATCCAGGAGGGCATTTTGCAATGAATTCTGGATTGATTATCTTCCCCGCCTTGACATCACAATCAATCTGGGGTACATCTGTGAGCGCAAAATCTTGGTAAAGTCAGAGTGAATTCTTTCATGGCTGAGTGATCTTGTCATGAAACAATGAGTAACTGAGTGACAGGGATGCCCTCCTCCTAAGCCTTCCTATCAATGGTTTTGGGATACAAGACATCTGTGTCTTCTGCATCTACAACATAACACATAATAACCCCTCTGCCAAGGGATGTGGCAGTAACTAAGGATGGGATAAGGAGGCCTGCGGGTATTTCTGACCTTCAGTGTTTGCTTCTCTGAAGGAAATATCTGTTATGACACTTCGCTGGAGAGAGAAAGAGTGTAGTCACCCAGCCTGTGGTTAACACGTGGGAAGGAGGGGGTGGGAATGCTTCCCAAGCCTCCCACTGTGCTCATGTAGCTCGGAGCCATCTATAATGTCAGGCTGAAGTCACAGCCCATTATCTTGCCCTTAATTTTAAAAACTTTTTGCTGGGTACAATTTACTTGGAACAAGGGATTTAAGTGTGTGTTTACAACCTCGCAGCAGGCTTGTTTGTCAGCTACATGAGCAAAATAATCTGTGGACAGAAATGTTCCTGCAGCAGAATGGCTGGAAGTCAAACATCCTAGTGCACAGAGATGCACCACTTGTCTCACACTAATCAGCACCATATGCTTCGTGTTACAGCTGGTCCATTTCATGTATTTATGGCTCTCTCTCTCTGTGCTTGCTTTGATCCTTGTGTTGTACCTAATGACCTATGAAGATACATTTTAGTAGTGAATTACAAAATTTTCCCTTTATAAATGGTAAGTGGCACACAATTTACTGAGTGATTTCTTTTCAGTAAAAGAATCTTTTAGCTAACATATAAGGCCATTTGGTCTGGATAATTGTGTAGACTTGCCAAAATATAATCTCACTTTGCACCTATTTTATGCATTGGACATGTCTGCTGTAAAACAGCCAAAAATTCTACTGAGACCACTTACATTGCTTAGCCTTTTTTGTCTTCTTTGTGGCTTCCTTGGCTGTGTATGTACATGTAAGAAACACACCTAGAACAAATAAACATAGTATCAGGAAAAAGGTGGACTATCAACATCTGTCACCACAAGCTCCTCTGCTCAAATTTCAATCAACAGGTTGAAAACCTGAAATAGGAATATTCTCAGCCACATCTAGGTTTCTACTTGGTGGTTAACTTTTCAGACAAGATGGCATCTGCTGCAGGGAAGTTCTTTGAAGGGGATTAAAGATCAGTTCAGTTCAAATCTCATCTATGGAACTCACTACCTAAACATGCCATGGAGTTCATATGGTCCAGAAAACCACAAAAATATTTCCACAAGCAGTGGGAACTCTTTGTAATTGGTGTGATAGGGATGTTAATAAAACAACGTGCTCTGTGCTAAAGAAACTGGGAAATTTGGGAGCCAAAGATTCTTCTTAATAACCTTTTGGAAAGGTTTTTCTGTAATTTTGTGTTGTAACATTTCACTCACTGGTGGCAACAGGTGTTGTGTTGTGACATTTCACTCACTGGGCAGCATTACAGACCATATGAGGTCTATATATGAGCTTCTAGAGTGGCATGTCCCAGCAAGGGCTCTCATTTTCTTCGGTAAGCAGGATTATGATTTGAAAAGTGTAATAGTAAAAGAGACATATGCTGTTACATTAAAAGATGCATCCCAATATATGCATGTATAGCTTACCATGTTGTGTATACTTGCTAAGTGATGACATGCAAAATCTCTCTATTATCTGTGCTTATTTTATGGGTAATTGATAACTTAATTACAAATATCTTGACTTTCTTGTTCATCTTTCCCTTCTCTGAACTTTCAAAGTTGAAACTCTCTATAATGTGTCAGTTGATCCTTTTATCACTTGTTAAACTAATCTTACTAGAATATGCAACTGAAGTAATTGCTTTCTTTTGTGGTCTTCTCCCTCTAGAGTTTGTAGCTGAATCACACCTCGACCTTGCTCAAAAGTAAAAGTGTCTGGTGGCAATGCATAGATGCAGTATTTGGACCCTTTGTCACTGGTGTAGTTGTGTAACCATGGCAAAATTGTAGTTAGTTAAAAACAAGGAATGCATGAGTGGAAAGTAAAGTGCAATATTCCAACCACTTGGAATGTTGCAGCATAATCTAATGTGAAAAGTAATCTGGTAATTTATGTAGAAGAACTACATAGATTGCTATGAGTTTGAACTATGAACAACTGTCCTGACAGACTCGAGGATAACAGCTAGAGGGAATATTGTCTGGGAATGTCACAACCAGAGTGTTCATGTAAGATGAATTGTAAGTTCTGGAGTTTCTGCATGTTCCCAAAAAGTGAGATTCTGTCTGACTGCCAGGGAAAAGAAAGTAAGACACATTTATAACTTTTTGGTACCATCTTGTTCATGGAAAGAACAAGAACAAGGAGAATTAAAACAGCTGATTTTTCTTTTTAGGGAATCTTTACATTACAGACATTTTTCAGACCCAGCTGATATGGACTGCATGTAACTGGTCATACACTTGGAGATTTCTGAAATTGATATTTTTTTCTACACCAAAATCAAGAAATTTGTGTAGCCCATTTCTGAAAAGCTGTGCCAAGGTTTACACTGCCACTGGAAGCTTCATCAGCCGTGGAGTCCAAAGGGAAGAGAATTAGTCAGTAACCCCTGGGCATCCAGGATGGGAGAGTACAGACCCATAAGCTACTAATTGCAGCTCATCAACTGTACTTACCAAAGAAGGTTGCAATGACTGTGGCTTTCATGGTGAGTAAAACAGAATCTGGATGTGTTGCTAAGGAGCTCTGAAAAGGAAAAGAAGAGTACATCAGGCTGCATTTGCAGGTATTGCTGATGACACTGGAATGTGGGGAAAGAGGGACTGTGTTTTCTTCCTTAACCTTTCACCATCCTTACATGCTGCATCCTCTTACTACACTTTTTAGAACAACTGATATCCCCAGAGGATGTGGTGTTTGAGCTATCTCACTCCTGTGGACTAAACTTTTCCTTCTCTCCAAAATTTGTGTTTTGCTCCAGGAAACCAAGATTTCATTCATGTACTTATTTCAGAAGCCAGTGTCAGGAGAGGGCAGGATGGGCATGGACCTGCTCTGACACCTATTCAAATCTGTTCACTGCTCTTCTAAGAAATAATCCGAGGATCATATTTTCTGCACATCAAAGCACACCAGGTAATCTCACATAGATATGGGGAACATAAACAAATCCATTTACTCCTGAAAGATGTTGTGTAAAGTATTTTGCAATTGTTCCCTCTTTAGAGAGCCAAATTACTGGTTTCTTTCCTTTTCTGAGGATGTGTATGTGTGTACGTGTATGTGAGCACCTGAGATTAAGGGATTCTGTCAGAACATCTGGAAAACATTTCTTTTTCTGGGTCTACATACATGGTTCATGATCCCTGCCATCCCTGAAACTCTTGGCCAGGCTACAAGAATTTGAACTTATCAGAGATAACCCCTCCCAGCTCCTCCTGAGCATCACCTGCTGCTTTTGCTAGTATTTCATGATTGTTGAGGGAATCCTGTGTTGGGCACTCACAGTTAATCATAGTCATTAAAGTACTACATAATGTTTGACAAATAGGGCAAAAGGTCTGAAAGGGCTTTTTACTCTATTTGTACAGGGAGAGTCTCTAGGTTGAAAATAAACTTGATCTTCAGAGAAACTTGTTACATGCTTACAAGTGGAAAGATTTGTACAAAATCAAAATGAACTAGTTATCCAGAAAGAAAATATCAATGTTAAATAAGAATGTTAAAGCTGCATGTGACCAGGGAAAGCAAGATATCTGCCTCCTGGAAAAATGGCAGATTTCATCTTATTTCACATAGCAATTCATATACTCAGAAGCAGGGCTTTGGTCACCCCAGAAAGAAATTTAGAGAACAAGGCAGATACAGGAGAGAAAGAGAAAAGAATGTCTGCATTCTGTCTTCATATAAAATGTTTTCATATTTTTACTTTAATTGCTCTTCTTTTTCGAGCAAGCCACATACTATGAGTGAGAACGACTAAAACAGTATGCTAATCTAAACGGAGTTCAGCCAGTTCTGGGTCTATATAATTTATAACTCTTTTTACATAGAGCAGATCTACCTCTGATTTTTCCTTCTGGGCTACAGTTGGAGAACTTCAAATGCCAGGATACTAGCAGTGTCACTTCCTAATAGCACAATGTCTTTCCTTGGTGATCTCCCTGAGGAAGTTTCCTGCTAGGCTGGTAAAGCTGAAGGTGGCAGAGGTTTCTCAGAAGCCACTGAACTGAATCCAGGGGGTTGCCACCCTCCTGGGTGGCAGTACCCTAGGCTTGGCTGCAGTTGCAATCTCTACCCAGTCAGCTGGTGGGCTTTGCTCTTCAAGGCAACAGAAAGTGGGCTTTTGTTTCTAAATTATTGTGAATCCACTGCAGAAAGAAGCCAATAAATCTAAAAGGATTTAAGACTTAAAGCCTGTAAGAGGTTCAGCGGAGTTCAGCAGACCTCCTAGCCTGCAGTAGCAGATGCTTATCAATAAGAAAGATACTGGAAGCATTTAGACAAGGCTGTTAGATTTACTTAAGAGTTTTGTTGTCACAGCTAAACAGAAAAGCATCTAATTGTGGACTCTGTATCTTTGATACTCGTTTATACTAGTATTCTTATGGAAATATATATAATAGTAAAGAAACTTGTGTTTGCCACTATATTAATTTTTACTTTAGGCACTGGCATATCAGGAGAAAGGCACAGACTCCTGTGACACAGCTCTGGTGACATAGTCCAAGGGTGGTCCTGGCCTTCAGACCTTGGGCTGTCACATGGGCAAATGCACAGGAGGATTTACATTGCTGGCTATTAAGTATCAGGCATAGAAGCTCCAGGCTTTTTCTGTTGTGGGAAGTCTGTGTGCACTCATTGTATTTGGGGCCTAGGGTGTCACCTGATTTAAGCTGTGTGTGATCTCCTATACTGTGCACCAGCATGGCATCTGCTCCTTCAGATTTGTAAAGGGAACAACAGCTTGGAAAAAAACAGCGGTGTTTTTTGTTTCTCTGAGAAGGGAAAGCAGGGCTCCAGTCCATGCTTACAACAGACTTTTTAGTCTGTGTAGATCCACTGAGAGGTTTGGGGATGCTTTATTTGTAGATCAAGAATGATACTTTGCTATTAAATACAAAGCTGTACTTCCTTTGTTCCTTTACAAAATGAATAGATCCCATTAAAACAAACTGAAAAAGTTCTACTTTGTATTAGTCTGGAGCATGAGTTTTGCTGAGATTTCTCCTAGTCAGATTTCTATTAAGACAATATGTACAGTCCCAGTCAAAGTTGTGAAGTAGTGATGACTACTCACTATTAAATCTCCTAAACTGTATGCTGTATCTCGGTTTATCAGAGTACATTTTCTCATCTGAATCTTTCAGACTGTCATAACAGAAGTAACCTTTATGCCAGAAAAGCTATTAATTATATGCTTTGCATTAACATGACCTTCAATTCCTGCTAAGTTCAAATGTAATAAGAAGTATCTCCTTTGGTGTTTCCCAGTGCAACTGTTATTTTACCTTTTAAAATCAAAGTCCTATTTGAAAGAATGTTGATTACTTTCTCCTGACCACAAACACTTGAAAACTCTTGAATGTTACTGAAGAGATAGAATTAGCAAACTATTCTTTCTGAGTATAAAGTAAGATTTTTATACTGACCTTTTATTAGTAACTTGACTTTTATAAAGATCTGAGAGAACTGCTACATACTACAAACAAACAGATGGTTTAGATGCACATAAACTGTCACTGTATGGCAAACTGTAATATTTTCTGGAGGAAGTGCAGATTTTAAGTCCTTGATTTTTGGTGTCAGGCACTGATGTCCATTCCACGTGCCAGCTGAAATTCTTTGCTAGTGCCATGTGTTTTGCCTCTGCAAGAGTAAGCAGTTTATCTTCTGTAATCTCCTGTGCCACAGAAATTAATTTGTATACTCTCTTTGTACCACAATAGTGTGTGTCATTGTTCCCCTTTTCAAGGGGTTCTAATGTCTCAGCAACACTGGCACCATAAAGAAAAACAGAAGTGGACTTTGTTTGAAAGGTATTTGAGCAAGTGGCATGCAGTTAACAGCATGATCTTTAAGCACTGTGGGTTGAGTTAAATATTTGCCCTTTATGGGAAAATCCAGTTGGCTTGGCATAGGTGTGAGTAAACTGGTTTGGATAAACAGGAGCTGATCATCATCCTCTAGAGGAAAACATACTAGAGTACTTTTTTGTTTTCTTTTTTTTTTTTTTAAAAATATTATTATTATTATTTAACACTTTGTTTCATGCTCCTGCTCTGTACCCATGGTATTGTACCTTGCTTGGCACTGCAAGAACTATTCATTTTGGAGCACACTAGGTAATAAAACTAGCACTTGCCACTTGTGATTTAGTTTAACCCTCTTTCTTGTCAGAGGGATGATGTTATGTACCCTCAGTGCACTGCCTTGCTATGAAAGTCTGTACATAAAAAAATATATCTAAGTGGCTGTTTTTTAAAATGAGATACTGGGTTTTGCTGAGACAGAAAGGTTGAATTGATAGGTATAGTTAATTGATAGCTATACTATAATTGATGGTTCATTTCAGAGGCTTAGACTGACCTGCAGGTATACCAGGCCAGGTCACAAAATATAAGATCCAAGGTGCTGTTTTGTGAGGTGAGCTTGTCTGCATGGGAGGATAGACTTTACTCTGTGTGGTCTGAAATAGTGTATTAAGCATCCAGGAATTAAAAAAAATACAATAGACTTCATCACCTGCTGCTATACATAAAGGTGAGTGAATGCTTACCTGTTTTCTTTTGTATATGAAAGAACTCAAAAATGCTTCCTGGAAGCAGAGCTGAGCTTCAGAGCACTGCAGTGAACACTACTTAATTATCCAGTGTCTCAGGAAGCTGACAAGGAAACCCAGGCTTCTGTGGCTGCAGGTCCTTCCCTTGTGGTGGAGGGGGTGTTAGAAGTATCGTGTGTCACACATTCAGCAGTTGTGTGTTTAGCAAAACGAACAAGGGAACCACTATTAAAGCAGTCTCTGGGCCTGGGGATAGCTTGGGCTTTCCCCTGGAAGAGTCTTTGCATTACCAGACTCCTTTCCCTCCAAGCCACAGTAGCCACAGCCTGTTTGCCAGCTGCCTTCCGTGGCCATGTGAGTGGTGCCCCCCCCCCTCCAGGGCAGCCCCTCCTTCTGCAGCCCCGTGGTTTGCACCTTCAGATGGGGAAGAGGAGGCAGGGAAGCTCTGGCACTCCTCTCCTCCCAGGCAAGTGGCAAGTTGGTCCACTCTTCACTTGCTTTCTGACCCCATGTTTGTCATTCATGGTTGCACAGGGATCCTTGTCACAGAAAATTGGGGTCACCCAACCTTTTGTGCTCTGGAGTCAGATGATGTGGGACTTGTTCAGAGATGAGGAAAACACGGGTCCAAACTCACTGAGGCCATGGACAGCTACCCCTGATTAAGAGTTCTCACCACTTGCTTCGTATTGCAAGACTCTGTGGTGGCTGCCACATAACATTTTAAATGGTGGCTGCTCTGCTTTGTGAGATTTTTGACTCACAGGAGGGCTGTGAGGACTGCTGGTAGCCAGTACCTCTGGCAGGGTACCTGTCGAGTCACTCTCAAGTCATTGAAGTGAGGTGTGGGTGGATTCAGAGGTCTGAATTCTACCTAAGTTGCACTTCGGGCACAGGAGTAATTTTTTTCTGAGTTGATTGAACAAATGTTTATATGCAGGTTGGCAAGAGGAATTCAGTCCTAAATAGCTCGCATTCAGGTAGGTATAATGAAGAGATGATATGCCCAGAAATTTAGAGACAAATAGAAAGATGCAAACAGCCCTGCACTACTCATTTTGTGTTCATACAATGCCCTGAAATTAAAACATAAGGTTGAAGTAACAGTGATGATGATTTCTCTGCTTTCCATAGAGCTCTTTCAGAGAAAGTAATTTAAGACTACAGTGTGATTTAACTTGCCAGACCTTTCTCAGAGCTTAAATAAAACTGCAATGATTATACATTTTCATCTGTCTCAGCAAGAAAACCATCAATTATGTTGGTCTGACCTGCCTCTTCCAGCAGAGGAAGAGATACATTTAGAATATGTCACCCACCCACAGAGAAAATATAATTTAGACTATCTGGATGATCATTGTTTTTGGGGCCATTACACTGTA
This sequence comes from Sitta carolinensis, assembly GCA_032173965.1. NCBI lineage: Eukaryota > Metazoa > Chordata > Aves > Passeriformes > Sittidae > Sitta > Sitta carolinensis. The sequence continues at coordinate 11,672,988 of JAVUNC010000025.1, read as the reverse complement.
CTTTCCTGGTTTCTGCTAATGTATTATGCATTTATTTTTCATTTTGATGAACAGTTTTCATGCCTCATTGGGAATTGTTGTTAGCTTAAACCTGTGAACCCCTGTCCAGAAAACTTCCTCCTTCTGTTCCTCCCCACCCTGGCTTTTGTCTGCTCACTTATCTCCCCCCCTCACTCTTAGGCAAACTTCTACCTTTTTAATTTGACTACTACTAATGCTTAACATCATTCCACCCCCAGCCAGGTGCCATCAATCTCTGCCACTGCTGTTTTCCCAAGAAATAGAGGGCAGAGGATAGTAATTGTAATTCAGCAGTGCTGGAGGGCTGTGCAAGTTTTGTAGCATGAGAGTTGTGGCCATGATTCTTTCTTTTGTTTTTTTCTTTTTTTTTTTTTTAATATACCATTTTCTATTTCCAACAAATGGTTTAAACAAGTCAAGTGACATGGTTTCTCAGATTGGACACACAATAAAGAATGCTAAGAAACCATGCTATTGTGCTGCCTGCAAACTAAGAATTAGTGTCATGTGTCAGAATTCCCCTGAAGGTACATATTTAGTCTAAAAGCAAAGAATTTCTGTTAAAGGCACTGAAAAAACTGCACATAACCCTGGGGATAGTTTTGGAATTTCTGTAGCATGTTCAAACAAAGCAACATTTTTTTTTAGGTAGAAACTTAGGAGCAGAAATTTAGAGAAACTTTAGGATGTTTCCTTTCTACTTAAAGCTACATATAACTCTTTATTATAAAAGTGAATTATTTGTCTAGAACAAAAGCCAAACTCGTCCTTAAGCATGCTAGTAGATTTATACAACAGCTCACAGAAAATTTTTATCCTTCCAGTATCTCCTACAGTTTGTATTACAGGTGATGCCCCATGCCAGAGCCATGGACTGGTTGGATAAGGATTCAGAAAACATTTGTAATTAAAAAAAAAAAAATCTTGGACTACCCTGATATGTAGCACTTGTTTGAAGTAAGGCAGGAAGTGGTGAAATTCATCTATGTCTAGTAATGACAACTTGATCAAGGAAGCATTTTTCACAAAAGGTCTGCAGCAAATCAGGAAGCATGGGAGTGCTGTAGAAAGCATTTTGAAAAGCTAAGCTGAAATCCGCTTCTGTGGTGGAAGTCAGTAAAGTGAAGTTAGGAAATTAATTTCAATTTTGCAGTCTCAAAAATGATAGTCTCATGCTCCTTGCATTGCATAACATTTTCCATTATATATTTTGGACTTTTCAAAAAATATTATTTCTCCCTAACTGCATTACTTCTATTTGAAAATGTTTCCTCCAAGCCTTCTCAGCTAAATATCTGATACCTTTAATTAATTGTACCTGTGCTACAAGGGAGGTTGTTACCAAAGGCAAATCAGAAAACATCCACAAACCACCTTCTGCCCCTCAGTCATCTTCCACAGCTGCTTTGTTGGGACCTGCAAATCACTTGCCTCCTTGCAGGGTCAGTGCTGAGGGCCAGGATGCCCAACCCCACATCCCAGGGCATTCTGCGTGGCCACCCTCCCCAGCCAGTGGTCACTGCTGCTTTGGCTTTGCTGCAGACTGTTCCAGCTGCATCCCCCCACCTGCAGCCCTGCAGGGCACTCAGGCTGACATCTCTCACCTGACAAGGCTGTTCTGGGGAACAGTTTGAAAACCGTGGAGCTGTGAGTAGTGCTTCCATTTTTTAATGACTGAAGAAGACACGTTGGGGCTCCAAGCTGATTTTGGGAGGAAAGCAAGCCATGGATTTGAATGGGTGCCAGCATTATAAATGAGGCTGTTACGGGTAGTGCTGGTTTTCTGAAGACATGCTGTTGGTGGAGGTGCAGGTGAGAGACAAGACATAGTGAGGGCCAAGCTGTGCAGCCTTATGGCATGTGTGTTGGCAACTGGCAGGAGGGGTCTCTAACATATGGGTCATACAGGCCACAGAAGGAATACCTAAGCTTCCAAAACTACATTCCCCAGTATCTGAGTGCCCTGGAGGGGAAATGAAGAGCTAGAAAATATGGTGGCAGAAAAAGTGGCCTTCAAAGCCCAGTCCTGGATACTGTGACAGTGTAGGTGCAGCCAGAAATTGCTGAGAAACGTGTCTCAGAACTGTTTTACTAATTTTGCATATTAGAATGTTTTAAAACCTTCTGGTTTTGCATAGAGATGAATCACAGGATTCTGTTTCTGAGAGACCAAGATCAAAAAGGGAAACCACATGCACTAGGAGCGGGAACTTGTAATTTGTGGTCTTTTGTTTTGAAAAAAAACTAACCTTGCAGTCCTCAGTATTGCATAATCTATTTCTATGTTCAGGAATTTTGAACTTTGGCTTTAGGAGATTACCATATGAGCTTTTACTTCAAATCTAATCATATGTATTTCTTTCTACACACAGATTTCTCCAATAAGAATAGAAGACATAGACCACGGAAGACTGACTTTCTGTCCCAAATTGCCACATATTTTGAGATGCAGTTTGGTGGAAAGCCTTTCTTCAAAACAGGGTGCAAATAGGCTTTTCTGACTTACATGATGCCAGTATTTGTCCAAACCAAGTTTTTCCATTGGAACTACTCTAAACTTCTCTAACCTCTCACCTCCCTCATCTGGACACTCCTCTCCTTCCCAAGTAGCCTCATTTCCAAACATTTCCTCCTTCTTCCTGTGCTTCATATCCTAGAATTTCTTCAACCAAGCCCAGAAGAACAAAATTCTCAAGTGTTGAAGATGCATTGCAAAAAAGGTGAGAAGGATGGGCTCCCATCAAGGCAAGCAGATGGACTTCCATCAGCTGGCTGGCAGCTGTGAAAATACCCCTGTAGTCAGGAAGTCCTTACCCTTTTGTAGCTGTGACTCACTGAAGTTGTCCACAGCCAGAATACACAGCCCTGCTGCCAGCTTTCCTCTATGTCTCACCCCTGTTCTATGGGCTGAAGGGTAAATGATGGATTTGGGGGAAACAAAAAAGAATGGAGCCTTCTGAGTCCCTAAAGGAACCTGGCAGGGAGATGGAGAGGCACAGACATGGCCGTGTCCAAACTTCCCTGTAAATGAGTGATTTTTGAGAGGTAAAAATTTCCGCAGTTTTGTGTATAAGCCTGAAGGTGTTGGAAATCCCCAGATTATCCTGGTGAGGACATTAAAGGACTGCATGAAGCTACACAAGAACATTCAGAATTTTCCTGAAAATTCTGGCGCATGTGTAATGGCCACTTGGCAATTATGTGCTTTTTTTCATCTGAAACAATCTGCCAGCTGAAGGACTGTTGGCTTCTCTTTTACATGTGTTACATTTACAAAGGTATTTTATAGGGTGATAGGCTGAGTAACAGTTTGAAAATGCAAGCTGAATGTATATTTTATATCTGTGTCTATGGGATGTTCTGTAGAATGAGACACATTAAGGATAACTGACACAGATTGCGTTCTTAATGTGCCACTGACCTCTTAATGCACTCTGAAGTTCTGGAGATAAGGCCAAGATGGCATGGTCTTTATGGGTGCAAGAAAGTCAGTTCAGCCACTACAGCAAGACTGATGTTAAGAACTGCTTAAACCTAGATAATTTGAATGAATTAATAATGGTTATAAATACTCTTCCGAATGTGAATGTGTTTCCAGTTCAGGATATGAGATATAGATTTGGGTGTTCTGCTTAGAAAGGGAAAGAAAAAGCTGCAGATGGTGGTTGGGTTTGTTTAGATTTTTTTTTTTTTATGAAAATGAATTTTCATGAGAAATATTGATGCTTCCAAGCCATTGGGCAAATTTCTTTCTGATCAACACTTTCTGGTATTTTTCCAGGCCTCAGTCACTGAAAAATGAGCCCAAAGAGGAAAGGCAGCCCAAGGCAATCCAGCCATGTCCTGCTGCAAAGAACAGAGAAGATGGCAAGAGATGGTGAGCTGGCTGCAGAAAGAGGGAATGGGCTCTGTTCTCTGCTGGCAGGGCACCTGCAGAGGATGTGGTAGCAGCCCTCAGACACCACTAAATGTAGAGCTGCCCCAGAATAGAGTTAGGTGCAGAATGTTTGCAGAGCCCAGAGCTAATACTTGGGTAGCTAGCCCATGAGTGCCATGCTGCCAGGACTGCCCAAAGCTGGCACCTCCTGGTGTTCGCAAGGGGCAGCTATACCCACACAAGCTGCAATCACAGCTGGGCAGTACAGCTACCCCATGGATGCCTTTGGAGCCTACAGAATTCCAGTAGATCCTGACTTGTCTATGGGCCACAGTGCTGGAAGAAAAGTTCATCAGTAATACGTGCTCCCATTTTATCTGAACAAGTCCCTTCACATCCCTCTTTTGCATCAGCTTGCCTTCCACAGGGCATTGTCACAAGTCAGCACAAGGCAGTTTTACTCCTGCAGCCCCTTTGGGCTGGGGGCTTAGAGAGTTCACGAGGGCAATGCAGGCTCTGGCAAGGCAGACAGTCAGAGTTTAATTTACTAACCGAGATACAATCTAAACAGCTACAGCTTTTCTGGGCATTTCTGCACCTTTCTGAGCCTCTTGTGTGGCAGCGGGAAGCTGAGCTGGCTGTGCAGTGTTTACCCAGGTTTTCCAAGAGGGAAATGTGCAGCAAATAAAGGAACTGGGATGCAAAGAGTGGCAGCTTCTTTAGGACTGTTAGAGAGGCTCTTTTACAGACGAATGAACCGTCAATTTGTAGTAAGACATTGTTTTCTAAACATAGCATGAAAACTGTTATCTTGCCTGGTTGGTCATTAGAAGAGAGATAATTGTAGTGTCTGTGCGACAGCCGGGCCCAGAACAGGGGCTGCATTGTCCCAGGTCCCAGCTGAGCTCTAGCACAGGCTCCCCAGGCAGCGCCGGGACAAGGGGGCTCCTTGTGCCCCGGCAAGTTCAAAAGAGCAATTGAAGTGCTCTAAGTAGGTGTTAAGCACCTATTTCTCTCTCCGACTCTGGACTTAAAAACCACTCCATAAGAAAAAGATGTGGAGGGCAGATCCGTGACTACTGTAGCTGCATCCTCCTTGCATTATTATTTTTCTTTTATTAAAAAAATAACCCAAAAAAACCCAAAACACAACAGCAAAAAACCAAAACGCCAAACCATCAGTTTTGCAGTTCTGTGTTTCTGTTTTTCAACACAGATTAATGTGATCTGTATGATGGATAGGTTTTCAGAAAAAAGGACATATAATATGTTCAGTGTCCACTTCCTGAGCCCTGAATGAGAAACCTAAACCTCAGCTGAGGCTGGAGGAGTTCTAGTGTGTACCCAGAACTTCAGGGGGCCAGTATATTCCTCCAGGACTGCCAGGAAATTCCAGACTTTTGTTTTTCATTACCCATCCAGAAAAGACACTGCCACCCCAGCCAATTGCAGTGGCCACACCTCACTGCCCTGGCCCCTGCCTGTGCCATCCCGCTGTATGGGCAGTTCATGTCTGCAAGTGCCACGGCCCCTTTTGTCCGGGAATACAGTCAGAGTTGCAGGTAGTAAACTGAGCTATCACTTTTTCTTGCTCGTTTCATCCAGGTGCTTTAAATGGCTTACCTGTCAACACTTAAACTGAAAGAGAGTCGGTTTAGATCAGGTATTAGGAAGAAATTCTTCACTGTGAGGGTGCTGAGTCACTGTTACAGCTTGACTGGAGAAGCTGTGGGATGTCCCTGAAGGGTTTTCTGACTAGAGCTTTATTAGTGGTTCAGAGGGAAAAAGGAAAAATTTCAGAATTCTCCAGGCAGACCAGATATTGTCAACTTTTTGATGCCATTGTTACATAAACTTCAGATTTATTATTAACAATGTTTTCAAAGAAGCAGTGGCCAGAAATAATAAATAATTCTGATGTTTCACATGAAGTAATTGGCCTGTGTTTCAGCTTCTGTGTTCACACTGTGGCTCAGGTCATCCCCTTTTAAAAATACTCCAATTAATTTTGACAAAAAGGAGAGTAATAATTAATTTCCTACTCCTTCTGTGAAAGTCAGTAACTGAGTGAAAAGGGAACACTTTGTTGATGTCTCTTTTAAGGGAAAGGCATTTTTGGATCTCGTCCTTCTTAGACTAAAGAGAACCCACGTGGAGTATCTTTCTCACATTCCAAGTGTGAGGAAGCCTGGTGTAGCTAGTAAAACTGCTTGGTTCAGCCAGTCAGTGGTAAGTGCTGAAATTATACCACCAGGGAAAGAAGTGTTTTACATTAAGTAAAGGTAGAAACAATTAAAGGCCAAGTTAAGAACATAATGTTACTACTACAGGTGGAAACACAGTATTGGCAGTACATTCAAAGTTTCTTCTTAAAAAATATTTTTAAATCCTTAATAATTTCAAGACAGGAAATCCTTTTTGTCACCCCAGTGAGAGCAACCCCAGCAACTCAAAGGATTAAATAAAACATGCAAGCAAAATAAGTGTTTAATATAAGATATAAACTTAGTATTTGAAAATTAATGTGTTTGTAATGCAGTTATTTTTGTGTGAGTTCTCTTTGCAGCTCTGAAAGAGATCACTCTTACAGCCATGACTGTCATTCAAGTGATGAACACAGTCTGAAGAAGATGGTAACATGGAAAAACATAGATTTTCTCTGAGTGTAGACAAATTAAAAGTGTTTTTAACTTCAGGATGTATATAGGGAAACACGAGCTCTAAATATATACAACTCCATGGCTTTTCTCAGTAAAATGTATTTTAAAAGACATCTAAACAAAATTCTGTGTGTGTGTGTTTTCTTGTTTTGATGCTTTGTTTAAATTTTGGAGAGGTTAGAGAAAAAACAGTGTGCTCTAAGGAGGACTTGCATCTGTAATGTATAATTTTGCTTTTTGCTCTGAATGTGGTGTAGTTCCCATAAACTCTAGGAACAAAATATTCACTAGAGTTGATATTTAGCTTGGGGCATTTGGTTCATGTTTGTACTAGTTGGAGAGAAATCACATTTTGAAGAGACTTATCAAGACCCTAATCTCTCTGCAGAGAGCTGAGCGGCTGTGGCAGGCTTGACAATGCTATTCATATTTGGAGCCTCACCACCAAAACAAGCACTCTGCACAAAAGGATGTATAGAGTCCAGGCTACTGTACTGTTCATATATCTGTATCTATCCATTAGCAAGAGAGTTCACGCCACAGAAACACACATCACTGGAATAATATAATTTTCCATTCTGTGCCTTGGAGATTAGTGTTCCCCAGTGTCAGGTAGAGTTTATTAATGATACAACACAGCTTCCTATTGATCAAGAAAACTTTGTGAAAAACTCTTGAAAGCAAATTAGTTTTAAACTGAGAAACAAGTTGCATTGTCTATCACAAACTGTTTGAACAAAAGGCTTGAATAAATGTCTCTTGATGTGTGGCTTACATACACCATTCTTTATGACATAGTTAAGCCCTTGCTGTTCAGGCAGTGAGTATATGTGTCCACTTTAACAGTAGGGGTTTAATGCTTTCATAAATACTTTATAAAGTATATATGAGTAAAGTACAGTTTCATTCTACATTTATGTCTTCATCTTCTCAGGTCTTTGATCATAAGCACACAGCTGGAATGCTAAATAAAACATTATGTCCCTACAGTTTCTCAGCAGTGAAAATAATTAACTATTATCAACAGGCAAAACCCACAACTTCCCCCTCTCCCCCCTAAAGAAATATAGCAGAAAAACAACATCAGAATTACCTTGCTTGAGGTGTGCAACTTTTTATTCCTTTTCTCCACACAGTATGAAAGTGGTTTTTTTCCCAAGCTTTTCTGTACCCCGAACTCCAGTCAACATTATTCTAGAGAAGGCAGACAGCAGAGGGAGGCCTGGACACCTTTTTTCTTTCAGAGAGGAGCTAATCAAACATTCCCATCAAGCTCCGAGCTCTGTGAAAGGCACATTGCTCTCTCTCCCCCCTCCCTCCCTCTGCTCCTCTCTCCCTCTGTCTCTCTCTCTTTCCCTCTCCCTCCCGCACACACAGACCTACAGAGCTCCTTACACTGATTTAGCAGCCGAATTAGGCGGTCCTATTTTAAATATACGTTCCCTCCCACATGTTTTTGGTAGGGATTTCTATGCTCCTTTTGCACTAGCCTGTCAGATTTGTCAAGTTTTTCTCTTTTGGGAACTGAAGCTTTACTCAACTGATGTTGTGGTTCATTTTTTTTTCAGTCTCCCTGTGCAGTTCAGCACTGTAGTGAAATGACTAGAACTAGTAGATGAGAGTAAACCACAAAGCCTTAAAGATTATAGCTACCAGATTAGTTAGATGCAGATCAGATTTAAAGAGAAAAAATATCTTTTGAAGAGACAGACTGTGATGCCTTTACTTTTGTGAATAGCATCATATTCCCCCAGAAGTTTCCCTGAAGTCAGAGGATTAGTGACCGAAGAAGTCTGCAAGTTTGGATGCAGAGAAGTAGAAGTATGGCATGAGTGCTCTTTCTGATGAAGTTGGAGATAAGAATTTAATAAAATTCTCTCAAAGGCTAATAACCTGGTACTTGTTAAGTGTGACCTGGCCAAATGAGGTATAGAAAAGGACTAATTTCTGTAAGTATCTCTGTGCAGTTCTCCTAAAATTCTTGTGTAACTTTAAGAAGAAAAATGTGTTGAGATAATCAAGATCATAGCATATATGAGATTATTGCTGGAAGTGCTGGCATCATATTCCAGGATACTAGAATGCAAACCATAATTTGCAATTCCATCAAGGTATTCTGAAGTGTATAGATAACATCCGTGGGTGAACATACACTGTTTTAGCTACGATCATTATGGATGAAAAAAATCTAATATAAATACAGGGACTGACTTCAAAATACATTAGAAAGACATATAATTCCTGATTTAACAAACCTGTAAATGTGTTTAGTTCAAAGCAAAAGGGATTACCTGGTACTTGTAAATATCTACTCCAGTACCTGCAGAAACCATGTAACAGCTCAGCATATTAATAAACAGTACAATATCAAAAGTTTATCAACAAGTTCCAACTGCATTACTAAGCTATAATGATCTATAATTCATTTGAGTCTCTTAATACAGGAGCTCGGCCTTGCCATGGTGAATCCATGCAAGGCAGGATGCAGTGGACTGGCAGAAAACCTCTTCAGACAGCAAATCTGTTAGCAGTTCTACCTAGAAGTTCTACTGAAAAAGCCTGAAGCACCACCCCCCATTCCCCCAAGTCTTCTTAATTCAACTTAACAATTTCAAAATACCATCAGCCTTTTTATAAAGCTTTGTGACATTTAATTATTCAGATAATGGGGGACAAAAGGACTGAGACCTTAGGACTACAAGTTTAGAGGGATATAGGTACTAGGGGACAAATATCTAAATACTGTAGCTGAGTGACTAAGTGTCATTTCCCAGTACTGGTGAAAGGCTGAAGTCCCCATGACAACTCCTTACCTCTAAGTGCTGATAGATAAACTCAAAAATCTTTGTGCACAGACCTTCACTGATCTTTAGCTGCTTACTTTCCATTCAAGCAGCTTATTTTCAGAAATCCGTGGGAATCTATGTAGATGTTGATTTGCCTGTATTGCTTTACAGTCTCAGGTCAGTGGGTTACCAAAGAATCTTGATCTCCAGCCAGTGCAGGTGAGAGGACTGAAGACTGAAGGTGAAGACTGAGCTTCTGGCAAACCAAACCATGGTTGGGTGGCAAAGCACCTGCAGAGCACGCAACACGACTGCATCAAACCAGCTGGACTGGTGTGGAGGGATGGAACTGAGAAGCCAGACACAGCAGATGATTGGGAGAACTGGTACAGGCAAAAAGTCCTCCTGAGGTTCAGCTTCTGGTGCCCGTGTCAGCTCACTCAGGGTTGTAGCTGTTGGCATGTGGACCGTTGTTGACAAGGCGTCAAAGCAAGAGCAACAGCGCCTACACCAAGGTCATGCTTCATTGTTGTTGCTGCAGGGTGGCAGTTTTACAAAAGAAACAGCTGATAGATCCACTTTTCATTTTCCATGGATGAATTATCTTATTTGTGGGTAAATTGTACCACGGGCAAAAAGCCAGCATGGTCCTGGCAGGATTTCGTTCAGATGCAGTGGTGTGAGAACACAGCTTTGTTGCTTCCAGAAACACAGCAATGATGCGGCCCTGTCCACTCTGCACCCACCTTACTCTCACAGCCTTGCTGGCTCCACTCCTGGCTCAGGGTCAAGAATGCTGCCAGCTGGGTGGCACATTGCTGCCTGCAAGCTAACCTGGAAATGAGCATCCCAGGAACTGTGGAGCAGAAACACTGAGTGGGCAGAAAAAGAAAACTATCTGGTTTGTTGTTGTTCAGGGTATTCAGCCTCTCATTATAGTTTGTAATGGAGAACTGAAGGGTATCAAAACAAAACACTGAGGAGGGCACTGACTGTCTGTTTTTATCACAACATTTCTGAGTGCTGTCGCCTGTGCTCTTTCCTGACAGAGGCAATTTCCAGCCACCCAAGAGCTGGCAACACAAAGAACAGAAATGAGAGGTAGACCATATTGAATGGCTCTACTTTGTTGCTGGGATTTGCTACAGGGAAAGATTTGCTTGCAAAAGAGATGGCTGTGCAGTCAGGAAGCCACTAATTTGAAGACAAAAGGTATTGAACATGCTTGTCTAGGGGATGGACAAGTGCTCCATATCTGTATGTGTTCATGTCTCCCACCATTGCTTCTAGACCAAGGCCTCCACCTGAGTTTTCTGCTAACTCTTAGTAGTATTTGTGGTAGTAGTTTTTAAATTTTACTGTAAGTTAAAGTTAAGTTTACATGTATCATTTGCATGTTTGTTAAAGCAGGATTTATCATGATCTATTGTAACAAAGACTGAAAACAAAAGAATGCAGACCTCTTATCTATCCCATGAAGCAGTCGGTGAATAAGACTAGAGAGTCAAAAAGAGTTGAGGAGGTTCTTAGGTTTTTGAAGAAAATTTAGTGACCTACTTAGATACTACCTTCAGTCTGGAAGATAAAATAGCAGAAAGGGAGATATGATGTATGTAACCAGTACCTGTATGTAACTGACAGAGGAGATAATCTGGCCAAGACTCAGTAAGGAAGTTTGGTATTTTCAGACCAAGGTAGCAGCAACTGGAAGACTAGACACTTGCTGATGGACCTTAGTCACAGACTCTTAAATAAATCTGTATTTTGAGATTGTCTGTCATACAAAATTTTCAAGGTAAGCAGTGTTTGTTTAAAAAATATTGCTTTGGGTGACAGCAGCGAAAATCTGATTTCACTGAAGGGAAGCTCACTGCATTTTATCTAATCCTCATTAAAATCTGACTTCAACAATTTTTAACGAAGCATATTTAATAACATAACTAGTGGAATTACATATTTCAACCAATACAAAACTGTAGGATTCCTCATGCTTCCCTCTCTCTGCATGCAGTCATTCACAGGTAAATTAAATAAGGAAAACCTCCCCTATTTTGAAATGCAAATAAACTCACATGTTCTGTGTTTGACGCTCACCAACTGGTATGGCCCCTGATGTGAGAAGAGGCTACTGTGAGGGAACCATCAGAGAAAGATGTAGCTTTGCACTTTTTGGACTTACACATCCAAATTCAGTCCAAGTTAATTACTGACTTGGTCCATTATCTTTTGATCATAGCTAGCCTTTCTGTAGTGATTCACATTAACAGGTCAAACTTCTGTTGAAAGAGGAAGAGAGAAAGTTTTTACTGTGTAGTAGGTTCACAGAGTATGTCAAAATCTAAGTGAGAGCAGAGGATGGAGATTTCAAAGGCCATAAATTGCTTCCAAGAGGTCTGTGCAAAGGTTTGACAGGAATATAGATCCTGTGGAGCAGATCAGTGCTGCAGCCCAAACCATTCTGTTCATCTCCCCAACACTCAGGAGGAATTTCTGGCTCCACTGCTGTGGGCATAGGCAAAGAAAATACCCTCCAGGTATGTTACAAAACAAAATATGCCTGCACAATTTTTAGAAAAATCTGAACTTTGTCTGGGAAATTTTTCCCACTGGGAAGTAGAGTTTCTCACATACCAGACCTTTGTCCCACTTGTGGGACCGAATGCGTACACTGCTCATCTGCCATGAGGCTAGGGCCACTCCTAAAAACCATGAAATCATTTGCTCTCCAGGTTATAAGTAGGAAATATATAAGACCCAAGACTGAACTAACTGACTTGTGATCATTACACAAAAGATGCTGAATATATCTTAGCTGATCTCTGTGGGCTTAGTAAAGCAGTCCTGACTCTGCATGCAAGGACAGAAAACAGACAAATCGAATGATTTCTGCAAGACAAACATGTAGCTATGTCACATCTAATCCCATCCAGGTGCTTAAATGAAAAGGAAAAAGTTTTCAGCTTCCAAGCAATTACTCTTGAGCCTTTTCAACCAAATACTACCACAGGAATCAGAGAGCAGAATCTTACAACACTCCAAGAGGTCACACACAGCGTGGCAGTGATGGCTCTGTTCAAAGAGGGCATGGTTGCACATGTTAGAGTTAACACCGAACAAGTGGCATTGGAGTTCAAATTCTGCAATTTTTCCATATTTCTCAAACTCAATAAAATCTTAGCTTATGCATTATTACACTTAAGGCAAATTATTCTTAAATCCATTTATACCTGAAAAAGAAACAAGTCAGAGAGAGCAGTGTGAAGTTAAATGCATAACTGAGATGGCAAGGCAACTAGGGGGTTAACATTGTTTGGCTTTAGCTGCTTAAAGCGCTCATATTGAAATGGGCCTCAGGTAAATAAAATAACCAATGTCCTGTAAGGCTTATATAAAATACACTGATGTGTTTGTCTAGTTTTTGAGAAAGGTAGGGAGGCTGAATTATGTGTGCTGCAGCCCTTGCCAGCATCAGAAATGTCTTTAAGTAATTAGAGCAATTGGGTAGCCAGGCCTCTGTTTTTACTGTTTTATGAATGAGGAGACCTTATGGGCCAAATGAATGCATAATGTTGGCATGCTTGGTTAAATGGATATATACCAAACTTACAGTGTGTAAATATGAACCACTGTGTGTTTCTCAAAGAAGATGGCAAAGGCCATGTTTCCTGAGACTGTAGAGAAGTTGGGCTCTGTCAGCAAGTTCCAAGTACCCCGTTCCTTTGTGTGCCTCAGCCTGAAAAAAACTGATAAAAGATGACAAAATCAGCCCTTTTGTCCTTGCCTAATGGGCAATGTTCAAGAGAGAGCTCATAAATCCCTTACCCTGGGTCTTCTGCAGCATACAGCAGGAGAATGGGGCCCTGGGAGCCTGGTACTCCTATCCCAAGTGGGCAGGTTCACAGGCTCTGAGGATGAAGGTTTATAGTGGGAATGAGAAAGGGACTTTTTCTGTGATTAATATGTGAAGAACTCTAGTCTTTCCAGTTAAACAGTGACCACTTTAACTGCCATGGATTTTAATTGTTGGGGTTTTTTTAAGTTCTAGGCAGTCACTTTTGGAAACTTTCCACCTTGCCAGCCTCTACAGTTATCAAAAGACATAAGAAAAAGCGATTTTGGGCTGGGAAGGAGAATTTAATAAGGCATTTGAACAAACTCAGAAGTTACTACTCTCTCTTCGGTGTTTGTACACTCTGAGAGCATTTTAACATGTACTGCATTAACTGTGGACATGCAGACAATACTAGTTAGGACCAACAAGTCTGGTCGGAATTTGCTTATAGTTCTTGGACTGTAGCAGAAAGAAGTAATGCTCAGGTATTGCTTTCCTTTAATTATTTCAAGATATATTTCTATAGGAAAAAAGAAAACAGGCGGGGGATGCATTTGTATCTGAAGTACAACAGAGAGCTACCATGGACATCAAGAAATCGTCATTACTTTTGCCATGCAGCTGAATACCCTTACCTCCCATGACCCATATTCCCAATGCCTAATTTGAACAGAGGTTGCCACAAATGCTATGCTGAAACATAAATAAAGTGAACAGTAAATGCAGGGTCTGGAAAAGCCTCCATCACACTTGGGATTAGGGAATGCCAAGGGTGGTACTGAAGTGGATTTTGCCTTGACTGTGTCCACAGACCTTTGGATCTGAAGAGGCGTAACCAGCTATAAAAGTTGTGACACTATGGAGGTGGACTGTGATGTTTGTATCTCTCCAGTCTGCTTTCAGAAACCAAGATGCTGCCACAACGGAAATTAATTTTAGGTGCGATTTTTTGGGCAGAACTTGCAGTTATTGTAGACAAAAGTGTATTATGACTGAACAGAACTGGGTCTGTTCAGAACCAGAAGAAGTGCAGCATATGGATTTTGTTCATCTAGAATCCAATGTAGGTAGGAATTGAGTCTTCCCAGATTAAGTGGGATATATTTCATTGCTCTACTACCTCATATAAAACCTGATTCTTCACCATAAGACTTCTTTTATGAGGAGTAAAATCATCTGCTCAGGAGAGTGCTCTTAGTTAATCAAAATTCTCAGTAGTGATGGATTCAGTGTTGAAATTTGCAGCTGAGGACCAGAGTCCTCAGAAAATACAAATAACTTTTTCAGCAAGCTTTGCCTGTTACCCACTTCCAGTGCAAGCCACGTGCTATCATTGCCGCTGTTAATTCCGTTTGCCAAGAATACCAGGTCTCACTCTGGATCCCAGTGCCTCTTACCTTGGCAGTAAAACTCAACTCTTCACTGCAAATCAGGCCTGGAAAATGTAAACCCAGTAACAGTCTTCTGTCTGTTTTCCTGACTGTTTTCCCGATGTGTTTCCTGTTTATGCTCTGTAGGGCATCAGGCATCAGAGAAATAGGTGATGCCAGTAAAAGCCACTTCACAGTAGCAAGCTCACGGCTGCCTCCCAGCAACTGAATGCATCCCCTCTGTGGTGCCCTTATCCTTGTCCTCTCCAGCTTTGGCTCTTGGCACTGAAGACTGTTCAAAATGCAGGTTGTTTCTGGAGGCAACATGCAGAAATTAATGTGCTGCCCTGGCAAGCAGAAGTGTCCAAACAAGCAGCAGGGCCAGAACTGCCAGTGTGTTTAGTGTGTGGATTAATGTATTTACTGGTATTTGCCAGGGTTCATGAAAAGCCCTTCTGCATGTGACCCTGTGCACAGGCTCACCATGTAAGGCTTAACACTCTTTTCTCCCAGTTGAAGGGTGGTGGCTTGACCCCCCTCTAGGGTCTCCCTGTCTACTGTTCTTGTAGAGACCTTTGACTGTAAGAAAAAATGTTTCTAAGAGGGATGTAACTGGTGGAAGGGTAAATGGTGCTGCTTGGCCTTGTGCTGGTGTGGTAATGAAGGAGCTCAGTGTGGGGTGGGAATGCACAGGCTCCCTTAACTCCTGCTGCACCCATATAAATCTCTGTGGGTGGATCCAGGTTCCATCAACACCATTGCTGGAAGATGGTGTGCATTGTGAGGTTGAATGTCCCGTATCTCAGCATGGTTGAATTGAATTGGGAAGGAAAGGAGTGAGACCATAGGGTCCTGGTGCTGGGGGCTGGCAGAGTGGGGGAAAGAGGAGGGGAAAGCTGGGATCCTGCTCGAGGGATGGGGCAGGAGGAGGGTGCTAGGGGTGCACCTGGGACCTATGATCTAGGTACAAGGGAGATGTAGAGTGATGCAAGGGCCTCCCTGGGTATGCAGACCCAAGCAGACTGGCAGAAATGACAGCACTTTTACTTGTCATCCCTGTCCTGTCCCTGTGCTCCTTTCACTTCCAGCAGGATGGGAGAGAGTGATTCTTGTGTTTCCTTAACTGGCCACCACCAAGGTGTTCATTGCTGTGAACAATACTGCAAAATTATTGAAGCTCCAGACTGCTGTCAGTCACTAAAACCATCCAAAAAATTATCCTGCTGTGTGTGAAGCAGCCTGACATTGGAAAGGTTTTTGTCTGCCCAGAGCAGCAGAGCATGCAGCGATGCAAGCAGGAAACTCACCTCCCTTCATCCCCCTCAGGATATTTGTGACCAAGGCTTAATTGCAGTATGTGTGCAAAGGGGTCAGGGTTGAGGAATGCAGGCTGTGCCCCTTCTTGTTGTTCATTTCCACCATTTTACCCTGGCCTCAATTTTCCAGCCCTACAGAGCAGTAAATTTCCAGTCATAGAGAAGGATGAGGTGTTCCCTAAGGAACAGAGGATGTAGACACAGTTTCTGCAGTGCAGTAGCCTATATCTATGCTTTTTACAAGCCAGCTCTTTTTCACGATCAATTTCCACTCAAAAAGCAGAAAACAGGCAGTCTGCATAAATATCACCCAACACAGTAACAATTCAATTAACTGTAAACTCAGTAATGTAGAAATAGAGTAGCAAAGAGAGTGGTTTTTCTTCTATGATGCTTTTGAGAGCCACACAAATTTCTAATGCAATTTAAAATCCTCTGAAATCAAGCCTTGAGAAGAAATGTTGCTCTTTTGTTACATGAGCAAGAAAGGAAAACTCTTCAAATCTTATTAGAAAAATAAATCTGTCTGAATAAACTCTATTCTCCATTCCTTGCCTCCAGTAACACAACCATATATCATAAGGTGAGCTCTGTGTTTTGATCCCCAAATCAAGTAAATTACTTCTGATAAATTGCTTAGTCACAAGCACAGTTTAGCTGGAAACACCATTTGCATTCTTATAATTGCCAGTATTAAATCTCCCAAAGAATTGTAAGAGGAAAGTGTCTACATTTTCTGCTTGCTAACTCCTCAGAGTATTTTAAATACTCCTCAGAGTACCATAAATGCTTTCCAAGTATTTAAATAATTGACATTTTCCACCTTAGGTTTTCAAAGCTCTTTCAAAGAAGGGCAAACAATGAAAGAAAGTGAAAAATAGTTTTGGGAGAGAGAAACTTAAATCCAATGCATGTTCTTAAAAAGTATCAGAAGAAAAGAAAGGCAAGAAGCTTTTACAGAAAAAAACCGTGAGAAATGCAGAACCTACAGAACCAAGCCTGAGAAGGTATTTTCAGTACTTTCAGCACTACAAGTAAGAAAGGGACAGACTTTTTAGCATGGCTTGTTGCAATAGGTCAGGGGGTAGTGGTTTAAAATTGAAGAACGGTAGATTGAAATTTAATAAAAGGAAGAATTTTTTTTAATAATGAGGGTGGTAAAACACCAGAAACAGCTGCCCAGAGAGGTGGTGGATGTCCCATCCCTGAAAACATTCAAGGTCAGGCTGGAAGGGGTTCTAAGCAACCTGATTGACCTGAAAATTTCCTTGCTCATTGTAGGGGGGTTAGAGTAAATGACCCTTAAATGTCCCTTCTAACCCAAACTATTTTATTACTCTATGATAATCACCTATTTTTAATCCAGCAAAAAAGAAAAAAGCATTTTGCAGACAGGTTCTGGGTTTACTAGCCCTATGAGGGATGCCCACAGTCCCACAGACATTAATAGAATCATAGACTCAAAGAAGACTCAATATTGAAAGAGACTTTCAAGATCAAGTCCAGCTGTCCACCCAATACTACTACTGTAATCCTTAAACCACTAAACCACCACCCAGGCCTCTAAAACACCTCCAGACATGGTGACTCTACCTCTTCTCTGGGCAATCTATTCCAGTGCCTGACCATCCTTAAAGTGAAAATATTTTTTCCTAATATCAAACCTGACTCTCCACTGTATCAGATTAGGGCCATTCCCTCTGGTCCTTTCGCTGCAGGCTTGGTAGATGAAACTGGCTCCCAGCTCACTGCAATCTCCTTCCAGGTGGTGGTAGAGAGTGATGAGCCTTGTCAACCCTAAAGAAACTCAGCTCTCTCAGCTGTTCCTCATAAGAAATGTTTTCTAGTCCTTTTACAAGCCTTCTTTCTCTTTGCTGACACACTCTAGCAGCTCAACACCCTTTGTAAAGTGAGGAGCCCAGAACTGATCACAGTGCAGCCTCTCCAATGCTGGGTACGGGGTGATGACCGCTTTCCTGATCCTGCTGGCCTCACTATTCTTGAAACACACCAGGATGCCATTGGCCTTCTTGGCTGGCTCATGCTCAGCCAGCTGCCAACCAGCACCCCCAAGTTCCTTTCCACAGAACAGTCCTCAAGACATTCTTCTCCAGCCTGTAGTGCTCAGGGGGTTGCTGTGACCAAAGTGCAGACCTGGCACTTCACCTTATTGGACCTCCTGTGGTTATGCTTAGCCCATTGATCAAGTCTGTCCAGATCTCTGCAAAGCCTTCCTACTCTCAAGCAGATCAATGTTCTCAGCCAACTTAGAGTCATCTGGAAATTTACTAAAGGTGCACTCAATCTGCACATCCAGATCCTCTATGCAGATGTTAAATGGGACTGGCAGCAAAACTGAGCCCGGGAGAGCACCACTAGTCATTGGCTGCCAAGTGGATTTGACTCCATTGACCACAAATTGGCCATTCACCCAGTATTTTACCCATCAAAGAGTCCACCTGTCCAAGACATGAGTGGCCAATTTTTCTAGGGGGATTCTGTGGGAGACAGTGTCAAACACTTTATTGAAGTCTGGAGAGGCCACATCCACAGCCCTCCCCTCATCCACCAGGCAAGTCACCTTGTACTAGAAGGCCTATGACAGGGTGACCTTGTCATTCAGGGTTCTGAAGACACATGCTGTGAAAATGCATGTGCTGGGGAACAATCAGCTCAGGACCAGGCAAAAGGGAAAGGTTTCCTTCTGCTTCATCCTCAGCTCTACAACACCCTGATGTCTGCTGGGATCAGTGCTTGGGCTTTGGTTTGCAAAATCTACTGGTATTTTTGTTGCATCCCAGGAGGTGTTGTGAGCCCCAGGCAGAAGGCCAGGTCAAAGTAAGGCCAGAGGAAAGCTGAGTGAGGCCTCTGCTGTGTTAATTTTGGTGAGTTACAGCCATAGCCATGGCTTGGTTCAAGTCTTTTGGGTCTCCTCTAACAGCTCACTAAGGTAGAGAACAAGAATTTCAATAAGAGAGACTGCAGCACCCAAGTACTTGTCCTTGGTGTTCTCCTTTCTCAACATTTCACATGTTCTATGACTTGGCCTCATCTTAAGACCATGTGAATGAAGTCTTTGAAAGTTGCAATTGATTGTTTTGCTGTTGCAAGGGAATAGGATTTCTGTCTCATATCTCTAGGATAAAGGGATGTCCTTTTCTCCCACTGCTCCAGGGGACAGACGAACACATAAGCCATGACATGATGGAGAAGGGAGAGTGGGTGTTTCCTCTCTGATGCCCTCTATTTCTCCTTCCTTCAGTACTGTGGGGAGAAGCCATAGGGAGGCTGCAGGCATGATCCTGGCTGCTTAGGTGTGTCAGGAGCAAACAGAGAAGACCAACAGCTTTTTCCTCAGTCCATCAACAACAAATCTTACAGGCCTGGACGTGTCTTGATCTTGCTATGGCCATAAACACCAATGATGAGTTGTTACTTGGGGCTGGGAGAACTTTCATCTCAGATTTGCAAGGGTAAATATTTGTGGTAACTCTTCCTGAAAGAAGGTGTCCTTGTTGGGGTTTGTTTTAGTTACATAGCTTCTTTATCATAAGATTTTGCACAGTTGAGGCTGAGGATTGGAGAAATGGTACAACGAAATTGAACCAAAGCCCTGAATTTTCATTCTTCCAGGCAGACAGAGGAGTTCTCTCTCTCTCCAAATGATACTTGGGGATTTCTGCAGCTGAATGCCATTATCAAAGACAACATTTCAGATGAATAGTCTTACACATATTCTCCATGGCTGCCATATGAATAACTATGAACACTTCTCAATCTTCCTACTCCCCTCTCCCACCTCAGCTAAAGCACAAGCATTCATTTCAGGGCTAAAGATATACTCTTAAATAACTTCTGACATTTCTTTGTTGCTGCCTAATGAAGGCTGGGTTGATGAGCTAGAGAGAAGTTTTATGTAAGCCCTTGCTGAAATGTCATTGTAGGATCGGAAGTGGGCAGCGCTGACAATTGCTAGCATTTGTCTCTGGAGTTAATTTAACTGCAGGTCTGCATGGCTGCATGGCATACAGGGCTTTGTTGTACTGTTTCTGAGCCCCAGTGATGTGTCACAGTCCTGACGACAAAGAGCAAGGCACATTGCTGTCCTCGCTGCACTAACAAGGGGTTTCTGTGGGTACTTGTTTGGAGGGAGAAGCCCCACCAGGGATGTACCAGCTGCTCCTCTTGGCCTTTCCAACCCTTACAAAACCCTTTCACACTCCGCTTCTTCCATTAATTGGATTATTTGTTTTTTAAGCTTGTTGCTGAGGAAGACATATTGACCATACCTGGTTAACAAAGCCTGAAATAATTGTGAGTAAGAGAAAGAGCAGTGCTGAAGGAGGCCAGCTATAGGGACTAGACCACTTAATCCTTGTTGGGTTTATCCAGATGTCATGGAAGGATACCTGGATGCCAGCCAGAGATGGGAAGCATGTCCCCCTGCTACCTGGTCTGGTTGTTTATCCTCTATTTGTGTCCTGTGCTAGTACAGGGATTTGCAGACCAACAGGAACGAGCTGATTCTCCTGTGGGGTGTCTGGAAAAGCTGCCTTTGCTGTGTTGACCTTAACCTAACAAATGAAAATGCTCAGTTCAAAATGAGGGCTTCCTATTGTTATCTCTAGGTATGGGTGGTAGGACACTTTTGTGGTTTGAAGGTTAGGTAAACCTACTCTTGTGATTAAGCAGAGAAAATAATTTAAATGCCTTTAATAAGTGCAACTTCCCACACAATAGCTGGTTTTTACTTTGCTTACCATATTAAAAAATTAAAATAAAGATTTTTTTAATTTATGGCAGAAGTTCTTTGGGTACATTCTGTTACTCAGAAAGCAATCAAATTCTTCAGGATTAGAGGTAGCTGAGGCATGTCATCTTCATCAAAACCTTTGGGATCTACAGCTGAGAGACCATATGTTTAGCATCCTTAGACCTGGCTGTGCCCACTGAACTGCACCTGAACTTGCTGGGTGAAGTTGTATACCAGATTTTGCAGATGGAAGCATTAGAGAAAAGTCTTTAGGTTATTGAGCAGATTTACTGAGTGGGTCTTACTTGAAGACTCTAGTTTTATAAGGCCAGGAATATCATTCCAGGAATAGATTGTGGCAATATAACTAATGTTGTTACCTTCATTTCTATTGTGTACACTTGCAAAGGAGAGAAGACCCCAAAATCCATGTTGTATTTGCAGGAGAAGTTCAGGGAGATTACTCTCAGTAGTGGTTTTTGGATGCATATACTAGACCTATTCTTTCTGCTAGCACAGCAAATATTTAAAGGGTTCTTTGTACAAGAACATGTAAGACTTAACATTTTGAGAACTCCCCATGTTTTGCTGTTCCATGGTGATGCTCTATTTTCATAGTAGGTTGGATGAGAAAAAGTAATTGACAAAAATTCCCCTTATTAGGAAGTGTTTTGGTGGTGTATTCACCCCTGCTAACTTTATGATTGTCAGCTGTGCTCCTCTCCATCTGTTGCCAAAGCTCCTCCTGATAATGCATGTTGGGTTATTATAGAATGTGCCAGTAAAACAAGCTGGAAGCATGAAGCTTGAAACATGGGATTAGACTGGAAATGCTGCTTCTCCTCAGGTCATGGTGAATCCACAGAGAGGTGCATGGGCAGCACCAACCATTACAGAGAGCCAGTGAGTGGGCATAAGCCAACAGGAGGTCTAAACTAATTTGAGAAAGACTCAAGTATGCTAAACGCTGCTGCAGCCCAGGAGTTGATAGGGTCTTCCTCTTATCTGTTCTAATTTCTGATGTCTAGTTTTTGGCTCCTTTATCAGCATAAATACCAGTCTAGTTATCCTAGTGCTAGCCAGGTCTTTTCTCACAGCCCATTGAGAGTCACATTTCTTGCATTTCCTGAGTCCATGTGCTTCAGCTCTTGTAAAAGCTCTGATTTCCTTCAGAAGTCAAAATACTTAAGGCTTCCTTGTGAAGAATGTATAGCATATTTCAAATAATAAAGTGTATATGCTTTCTGAAGTGGATGACTCCAATGATCTGGAATGGTCTGGCAATAGCTCCTCCAAATTGTGGGCAGATATGGGTCTCATTTCCAGAGCTAAGAACTTAAGCTTTCAAATTTTTGAACTGGTCATTTGACTAGCATGATTTTTTCCGATAGGACACAAAATTACACTGATGTGCTTGACTGCCCTTAAGCAAAGGAAACTGAGGGCTGGATTGTCAGGTAACATGGTATCAGTTAAGGATAAGTTAAAGCCCATTTTCTATTCCCTTTCAATCCTTGTATTGTTATTTCATGACTGGCTAGCTTGTTCTCAGAGTTCTTAGTGTTGTTCATTTTCCACAGTAGTTTACAGTGGTGCAAAACATGCCCTGAGTTCTCCCAATTCACTGTATGAATATTAATGTGATATGAATCCAGCAGAAATTTGTCTTTGGCACAGGATAAGGCTTTGCCAGGTCACATCACAAAGAGATGCTCATGTTCTCACTTGTGCTGCCAGACACTATTCTTGACTTCACACTTTGTTTTGCAAATACTGTAGCAGATGTGACACACAGAGGTGTCTTGTGCTTGGGCAGCTTGCAGTGACCTTGTGCTGGACCTTGCAGAGGTGCCTCTGGCCACACATGCACCCTCCAGGACCATCCCAGCATTGCTCTAGCAGTGGTTCTTTCCAGCAGCCAGGCTGTGTGCAGTGTCAAAGGCTACAGAAGGCTGTCAAATATCAGCCAGGAAGGGAATGTATTGCAGTGATTTTTGTAAGTCCTTCCACTCTCCTGGTTACTAGGTTACATCCTATTACATAATTAAATGCTGTATGTTTGTTATCCCCAGAGGGCTTTTGTCTCATTCACTGAGCATCGAGGAAGATGGTTATTGGCACAGACAGCTGGTAGTTCTTTATTTATTTTTATTATTCAGTGTGGCCCTGTTTTCTCTATTAACAATGGGCTTATTACATTCCATTTAGTAATTTTCTTATTGTTCTGTACTCCTACTGTAGTACTATTGGACATTCTTCAAATCATATTTATTCTCATGCTTCTACTCCACACCAAGACATTTTCAGTCTTGCTTCCCTTTTATGATGATACAGAAATAATTCAACCCAGAAAAACAAGTCGTTTAAGAAATATGTGTTAAATACACATGTGGATACACAAAGCTATAGAGAAAAGCACAGGTCCAGGTGACAAGCTTCTGCTCTCTCCTGCAGTCAATGCAGTTCACTTACCTCTTAATCTGAGCCTGGGTATATGAAGCTCTTTGAGAGTCTTCCAGGCACAAAGCTTCTTGCAGGTTCTGTTGATAAATGTGTCCAGTAGTACCCTTACTCCATTCTTCTGCAGAAGACCATGTTTTCAGTTTTGGCCTGCTTTATCTGGAATCACCTAATTACCACCTCCCAGGAAGCAGGAATATCTGCTGATCATGAGGATCCTAGAGGTATTTTTTCCCAACTGCACAAGATTGTAGCGTTTCATATTCCTTCAGAAGGGATTAGGGAGTCTTTGCTGCAGCTGGGAATTAGGCAGTTCAGCCAAAAATACCACAGAACCATTTTACCCTGCAGGCATCTTCATTTGGTCTGCAGAGTTCCTGAAGAGCTTGTTAAAACCCTTTGCACTTTTTGATTTACTAAGAAGTAAATTTACAATGGACTCCATGCTTTCAGCAATTTGAGAGGTAGGCAGAGGGACACACACAGCATTGCAAGAAAATATGGTTTGCCAGGCTGGCTTGAAAACAAAGCCAAGGTAGTGTTACCTGACACTCACCAAGGTAGCAGTAGAATAATGTTCTCATTGAACCCTGTCCTCAGGAAGGGGTTTTGTCTCCATCTGTTTCTCCTGAGGAAAGTGCTAAACTTTGATTGGATGGCCATGCTTGGATGGCCACACTCTAGATCTCTCTTGTTGTGCCAGTCTGTGCAGCCAAGAATGAAGAACTTGTGGGGTGAAGAGAGTGCCTGCAAGGGGTGCAAGTCTGAGTAGTTCACACTGTAATAGAATCACTGTCTCAAGGGGGGATGAAGGGTTTCTTGTTTTCTGGTCTCTGCTACAAGAGATAATTTTACATGAGTCATTAGATAAAAATGCATAACAGCACTGAGAACAGGGTCTGGACTGGAGTAGGCTATCCCACTCCCTCCAACTACACACTCAAGTTATTCATGTTTGCATTAGAAATGTCAGAGCTATTAAGAAATGCTCTTATGTATTTCAATGTGCCAACATCCTGAAGGGTTTTCAGCTTGGCAAAACTGCTAGCAGGGGAAATGTGGGGCCAAGAGGTTTTCTTGGCATAAATAAACAAAGGTTTATCATCATTTTTTTCCTTCTCCCCAGTCCAGAAGAGGCTATTTCTAAATGTGGAAATTTAATAGAAGTAATCCGTAATTAACTTAATTGTTTGAACTCTGTCGCCCCAGTGAAAGGGTTATGTCAGTGACAGGGATGTTTGCAATCCACTTGCAAGGCCACGTTGTACATGTGAGTATTAACAACTGCACTTCATGATTAATAACTGCAGTGATTTTGGTATAACACTGATATGTTGATAATTATGAATAATATTGATAATAAGAAGTACTTGATCTGTTGAGATTTTGATACATGTGAATTATATGGCCATTAAGAACTTACTTGCTGAGTGTACTAATAAATAGCTAATCAAAACAGTTGGGAAATGGTTGAAAATTAATACGTAGAGTAGATAAAAGCATAATTTAAGGGGTGGCTTAAGGGCTTCGAGCATTTTTCAAGGTGACTTCATTATGCACATCATTTTTGCCAAGGTGTTTTATCAATGTCAGAAAGGCTGTGATTACAAAAATGGATAATGAACAGCTAGCAAGGAGATTTTGGGTGGGTTCCTTGCATCTAGGATAAGATCTCTGTCTCAGATCCTGCTGGAACAAGCCAGAAAATGCTGACACCATCCTTCAAAAATGGCAGAATTGGTTGGCCTACTGCCTTCTGCCAGATGGTGCTATTGTCTTGGTTTGCTATAAACGAAACCAACCCCAACAATTACAAAATGGGAAGTGGCAGCACTAGGATGCATGTCCTCTGTCATGGAGATATGACATAGAGCCCTGCCTTTGGCACACCTATCAGCTTTTGGTAGAAGAAAAAAGTAAAAATACAGTGTTGCTAAAGAGAAAGCATTGGGAGTAGGTAGTGCTTTGTTTCATCAAGGGGAGTAGGACCTCTCTTGTAAGAGCATCTCAGATGGAGAGAATTCAAACCTGCAATTTTCCAGAGAAGCCTCCTTGGCACCAGAATATCAGTCAGGACAACAGCCTTCTCATCTCTGCTGCTAAAAAACACCAGCTGTAAAAGATAATCCAAGGCTGTGAGGAGCAGCAAGATTATGGGGAGAAGTGATTTGACTCTGGGACTCTTTATGTTGTTCGTACTTCATTCTTGCTAAGTAAAAATCATGAAACCCCATACTTACTTATACTTCAGCATACTTACTCCTTGCTGCCTGTCTCAAGTCACCAATCTCTTTTCTCCTTTCTGAGTGACAGCATTGGCTCAGCAGGCTGATGATGCAGCAGCAGGGGCCAGTCTTGTTTGGGCACATGAGGGACCAGAGACAAGGGGAAGAAATCCAGGACACAGGAAAAGAGTTTATAAACTGATTTGTGTTAATTTCCATGCTTAAAATGTTGATGTGCATTCCCTTACACTCCAGCGATGTATTCAGGACCTTCTTTCTGCTTTTAGACACTTGCTGGTGTTGTGGGTGCAACTACAGAGCACTGATGCTTTAGGGCTGCAAGCTTTTTCACCTGAGTAATTCTAGTGACAAGTGTGCTCCTGCTGTTGCTGAGCCTGGAGCACAGGCTGCAAAGACCCCTTGTGAGGCCTGTGAAACCAGCTGCTCTGCTCTACAGCTGTGCAATCCTGTGATATCACCATTTATCCACAAAGGACTGGAGCTGTTGGCCTTGCAGGAGAGAGGTCTTGGGCAGTCCTTTGACTTCTGGCCTCTTGCTCCCCTGCTGATCTGGGGGAACCCCCTTTTCTATTTTTCTTCTGCTCTGGTCATATTCTGGCTTTTTTCAGTACTCCCTCCTCTTTCTCCAGTTTAACCTCACCACATGTGCTCAATGGTGCATGAACTATTAGGGATTTCAGCTGGAGTTTGGGGACAGCCGTGGAAACGGTCTTGTTCTCTGCCTTCCTCCTTGCCTGTTCCACATCTTTCTATGTCCGAGTCTGAATCTTGCAGATTCAACAGAAAATCCAACAGAATTTTTGCAATTTTCTCTAGTATCTGTAAATTAGCAGAAATACAGATTACAAGCCAGGCTGGCACCTATGGCCACAGAGTGCCTCTGGGCAGGTGTCAGGCACACCTGTGGCTGCGGGTGTTTCTGGGGGTGCAACAGGCTTGCACGGCACTGCTGCCTCTCTGTGGAGCAAAACCCAAGCACTGTCAGCAGAGAGAAGTCTCAGTCCATCATCGTTACTAAGGTGGATTTTGTCCTACACTTAGAAGCTTTCAAAACAGTGTGCTAGCTTTGGTTAGCTCAGCCTGGCTTTATCCAGCTGCTACAGGATTTCACACTAAACAATTTCATCTATTTCTGCAGCTACAGCATGCACTTTCATCTGTAAGCAAACTATTTACTTGTTTGCTTTTAATTATTTATGGTAACGAAATAGCAGCCGTATCTCAAAATTTTCCAAGAAAATGAATACTCTTGTAGTTCAGATCTGTGGCAATGAAAGAAAGCACAGTTCCCCAGTGTTGCTTATAATGTTTATTTAACTTCAAAACACAGGTGATTTTCTCAAAACAAATAGAGTAATGGGGGAAATGGAAGTGGGCTCTCTTAGTACCTTTCCCAAGAAACACATCTGGAAGAGCATATTTTTGCAAAAGAACTACATTTCAGCACACCCAGGCAGCAAGATTTCAAAAGTTTGTAAATAGCAGAGGTTAGCAAAGAGTATTACTGTTTTTTTATTATTTCCCTTCTTTTTCCCCTGTTTAAGTTGCAAATGGCACTAAATGAACCCACAATTTCCATGGCTAACAGAGAAACATTTTAAAAGAAGTCTTTGAAAATGCAGTTAATTTACAAGATGGGGAATTATGAAAACATACCTCCTCATTTTGATTCTGTAAAATAAACATGGTGATATAATTGGATATTGTAACATCTGGTAGTCTGGCAACTGATTTAGGCCTACAGTATAGCTATTTAAATCATTATCCTTAGTTGCTACTTAGTTTGGTTTACAAAAAAAGTCATTTATTTTCCCATAGGTAACAACACTTTCGTGAGAAGCAAAAGTGAAGCGTTAGATTATATTATGTAAATAGCTCTGATGCCACACCTCATCAGTATGCTTAAAACCTAAGTCAGTTTTGATTTCATTACCTGTACATCTCTTGCTCCACCTTCAGAAGAAGGTAGAAAAACAATCAGTTTGGAGACAGATCAGTAAAATTAAAATTAAAAAAACTTTCCTGAATCAGAATGCCACAGCAAGGCCCTGTTCACCAGGAAGGTTGGTGAGGCTGAAAATAATTCTGCAAACCAATGAGGAAAATATGAAGCCACTGCTCAGACTACAGTGACTAGAAAATACCAGGCTAGTATTTTCATTATATTACAAGTCCTAGTCCTTGCATAGACACACACAGTTAGGCACAGACCACCAGAAGATGGCCTATGAAAGGGATCTATGAAGACAAGTCTGGGAGCTGGGGCTGTTTAGTCTGGAGGAGGCTTTGGGGAAACCCTACAGCAGCCTTCCACTACAAAAGGGGAGCCTACAAAAATGATGGAGAGGGACTTCTTATAAGTGATAGGACATGGGGAGAAAGACTTTAAACTGCAAGACAGTTGGTTTAGATTGGATGTTAGGAAGAAATTCTTTACTGTGAAGGTGGTGAGATATTGCAAAATGTCGTTCTGGGAAGCTGTGGGTGCTCCATCCATGGAAGCATTCAAGGCCAGGTTGGATGGGGCTCTAGTGGAAGGTGTCCCTGCCCATGGCAGGGGGCTTGGAATGAGATGATCTGTAAGGTTCCTTCCAACACAAACTATTCTCTGATCCTATAATCAGACACAATTCCCTGAGGGGCCTGTGGGGCCTGGGAGCCCTATAGTAGGCACACCTGGGGGCCCTGCAGGAAGAATTTTTCTGCCACCTTGCAGCCTATGAAGTTGTAGCAGCAACACAGCAATCTCATCAGGGCCAGTCTTCTCCTACTGCCATGGCTGGGATGCACCATTGAGTTAAAACAATCATCTATGGCTGTGACTGTTAAAGAGCAAAAGATGTGTTTGGAAATGTAGTCCAAAATTGATAAAATTTGGATAGGAACATACTAGTTATTTTTGATAGCTAATGCCTGCTCTCCTGAAGACAGTCTTTCTTTTCCTGCATGCATGTGAAAAGCAAGTGTTTCTGGCACCGGGTGTGCTGCCCACATTGTAATGTTCTTTGTAGCATTTTGTACCTACTTAGAGGGAAAATATCCCTTTACCATCTGATTTGCTTGAAGTTGTATAGTCATCAGTGCTATAGCAAGAAACAGATGGGATGGGAATTAGTAAATTATTCAAGTGCTGCTCTGTAGAGGGTCTTCCTGAACACAAAGTGTGTGTGCTTTAAGCAGCCACAAAACTTACAATCTATCACATTCAATATTGGGGTTATCGGATGGTGTATCGAGAATACCAAAATACGCTTCCCTGTTTGCTGGAGGTGGGGTGTTAGTTGGGCTTCCCACCCCAGAATCAGGGCTGGGTGCAGGGTGCATTTCTGGTGCATACTTCTCTTCTTTCTGAGAAGGCTGTGGCTGCTTTGGTTTGAGGTTTTTGAAACGTTTGAGCTTCACAGGGTCCTTGACTTCCTTGGCACAATGGAACAAGATGAAAATGTCCCTTCGAAATTTGGAGCTCATGCCAAAGTAGATAATGGGATTGTAGAAGCTAGCAGACTTAGCAAACAGACTAGCAAGGATGCTGGTAAGGTTGGGCACAGGGTGACCATAGGCAGACCATATGGAGATGACAGCATATGGTGACCATGCAATAATGAAGGCTGTGCAAATGACAATAGAAACCTAAAAGACAGAAGAAGAAAAAGCTTAAATCTATTTTGGAAGACTACATCAGGGGAGAAAAACACTGAGGATAGTAACTTGAACACTTGGCTGGGAGGGGAAGATCTAGATTGCCCTGAGGGTATGGCTTATAGGGGAATATGGGCAAGCAAACCATTTGCTATGATGCAGTCAGACAGACCTAGGAGCTACATATTGAATTTTGGCATGGTGGTGTGGTAGAGAAATGCCTCATCTAGCAGAATGAAAATAGCTACATTCCCATATGTTTATATGAATACAGAGAGTTTCAGGTAAACTTAAGTAAGCAGTGAGTAAACTGAAATGTCCACTCTAAAATCTGAGTATGCTCAGAAGTAGTGTAACTTCTGAAAGAAAAAAGCATATGCCAAGCCAAATTTTGGGGGGTTGTACTATATAACCCACTCCAATTATATTTAGATTATTTTTCAAATGTGATGTAGCACCAATATTAACCGGTTGATGCAGCAGTAATTTTAAACAAACCTCATATTCTCCACTAGCTTCAGACTTTGTCACTAGAGTTATAAAGAAAGGAAATGCAATGGATTGTTTTTGTTCTCTTCTGTGCTGGTTGAGATCAATCTTTGGAAAGACAGATTTCATTGAGATGAATCCCACCCGCTATGAAACCCGAACTCACCCTGGTGACGTCACGCTCTATTCTCCGCTGTCTGTCTGTGGGATCACCCAGTCCTGTCAACGCATGGCTTAGTTTGACAGTGTTGATGATTGACACGTATGAGAAGACCATGACTGTGACAGGCAGGAAGAAACAGCAGATAAAAATGGAGACGATGTAGGACTTGTAGATTGTAGAGAAGTTGGCTTTTGCCCAGTCTATCTCACATGTGCCATACATGCGGTCTGGAAAGCAAGAATGTGTTCATTAGCTTTTTTAGAATATTTATCTGCTTTTGAGCAATTTATTTATTAGTTAAAATGCTGTATTTTTCTTCTCTTAAGCACTACAGAATGCATTGATCTTTCTGATTTAATGAGACATAACATTACTTCCTACATAAACCATTTTTCAAGACCATTTAGACTGTAACAAATTTTAACGTGTATTATCATTCTGTCAAGTTTGTACTGCCAGTGTAACTCCATAATGCGCAAACTGTTGTTTCAGGATAGGAAACTGTGACACCTTATTTATTAAAAAAAAAGGTTTTATATCCTTGAGTGATACATACTCTTATTTGTCATAATACTCTACATAGTAGCTTCCTAAGATGAGCACTATAAGAGCATATTAAGGAATTCCATAGACAATATGCCAAATGTAAAAAGTCACTACTTACATAACTAAGCAGGAAATAAAAATATTGAGGCTCCTTGAGATAATGGAACTTCTACTGCAGTGAGAGCCATGAGATTAAATTGATTCAGTTAATGATAAAGATTATGAGAAGATAAAACATATAAATACTTAGAAAGATATGAGACTCTTTGATAAATGGGAAACACAGTCCTGGCAACACAGAGATGCAGACTTTAAAAAATGAAGTCAGGCAGATTGCAGGGTCTGCCACTAGTGAGACACTAGCTGGTCAGGGGCTTAAGGAAAAGGCAATGGGAATAACGTGTAGTCTCTGGCTTGAACACTTTTATGAATAAAATTTAATATTTAATACTTCTTTAAGTCCCCTGATGTGTTTGCAAAGATGTCCTGATAGAAAACTTGAGTACTATAACTTTAGAGATTTTTCTTTAGATTGCGAATTGTGTATTTTTCTTTTTAAGTGGAAAAAGCTGTTGGGTTTTTTGGTTTTTATTCTGACAGCTATGGCAACAAATGGAATTAAAAATAAATGAATCATGAATCAAAATTAGGTAAGTCAAGTATTAGCAGGTCCTGAAGATACAATACAGGTGAAGACTACATGATTTAGCAGCAGATCTCTCACTAACATCCAGTGGTAATTTTGAAGGAAAAAAATTCCCTTAATTCCTCACAGGTGATAGGAGATTTAAAAAGGAGGAATTAAATGAGCAAAAGCTTAAAATCTCTTTTGTGATTCTCATCAAAAAGAGCTCAGTATTTTTATCATCAAAAGCTCTAGACATTGCTGTCTGAATTTGTTCTGTAATAGAAATAGATTTTTCTCTCCTTCGCCTTTTTCGTCAGTAGACCTCAAGATTCAAAAATATAACTGTAAAATCTGGCTTAATCCTGGGTTTCTGCTCTTGAAAACTTTTGCCTGAAAAATGAAATCAGACTCCAGATGACAGGAAAAGAAAATCCAGGTTTTCTGCAAGTCAGAATCCATAGCTGTGTTTTCCCCCTCTGTAGGGACACAAACAAGTGGCATTCCCAAAAATCAGTGGGGCCTGGGGCTCCTGACTGTGTAGTAGTGAAAGTAGTAGTGAAAGGCCCAAGGCAGCCAGCTGTAATGTGCTGTGGTCTGCTGGTGCCTGCTGCTGGACTTGCTGCTGCTGGGCTCCCTCATGTCTGTGGGTGCCCTCACTGGAGGTGTGTTCAGAGACAGGTAGCCCAGGAACCCGAAATTTCCATGAATCTCAGCAGGGAAAAGCACTCCTAGAAGCAGTCTTGAAAACCACTGTGAAGGAGTTGAAGTCAAACAGGGTCTATGGAGGCACTTGAATGTCCTGACAAAAAGTCCCTGCCTCCAGCTGAATGCCAAAACCAGACATTCTGAAGTCCACCTGTAAATAAAGAGCTGGTAGATTAATGTAAAAAGAACACAGATCACCAGAAGATACACAGAAAATTACCAGACCAAAAAAACCAAGTTTATTAAATGTCCAGAGTGCACAAATATGACATAAAATTCAGACAGTCTAATAAACTGTAAATTTGTCTCAAACCAAAGGTCATTTAGCCTAATATCATGGGATTATTATGGTTTGTGAAGGAAAGAACATTAAACAACCACAGGAATGGCTGCTTTTCTCACACCCATACTTCAAGGGTCCAGGGTTACCTCAAAACTTATGTACTTAGTAAGAGAATATATGCACATAGCTTCTTCAGTAAGTCTCCATAGATTTCATGACTTCTCAAAGAATGCCTACAGGATCCAGACAGGTAACTGCTGGACAATGTCAGTCGCATGATTTCAGTTGTTGGACTTCTGTATTATTACCTTTTATTCCTAGATATTTGTTTTGTTGAATTCTTACAAGCTTAAATGGAGGTAATTTCTCCTCTTTTCCCCCTGAAGAAATTTTCTTGTCTGGGAATATCCCTTAGCTATTGAATTCTTGCATTGTTCACTATACAGTTTTTTTTATATTTTTTCTCCCCCTCTTTTTTTGAAATGGCCTTATCTTGCACCCTAATTATTTCCTGGACTGACAAACTTTCCAACAACTTTGCGTGCCTTTACTATGTAAGTTTTCATATTTTCAACAAATTGTTTTGTCAAATCTTTCTGGCTTGTCTTATTATAGTTTCAAGTAACTTGCTGGAACTTGTGTTCTTTGCTAGTTTCCTAAACTTGACAGTTTTTGAAGGATGTCTTTTGGTAGTTTACTTTATCTCACTGCTTAACCATGCCAAGTATTTCTGGCCTCTCTTTTTCCATAGGCAATATGCACTTGGTCCAAGTCTTTCCTGTGATATCTTCCAAAAAATCTCTTTATAGCTGATGCCAAAGCAGGCAACACTTCGTGCCTACATCATGCACGATGAATAATTTTCTCAGTTCCACTGATAATCACTCTGGTTTATCACTAACAGCAAGAAAGAAAGGTAAGTATCTTTAGTAAGTGGATAGGTGCCAAGTAAGGACAACTGAAAGATACCTGTTACCTGTATAACTGCCCCAGCCAAGCAATGGAGCTGCAGACCAGAAGAAAGCTGCCACCCAAATGAGAACCAGAGACACCGACATGCTGCTGTTGCTGATACAGTGACCTGAAATGAATGGCATGCTTGGGTCAGAAAACAGTATTTGGAAAGGTAAACATATCTCTGAAATCCAAATGCACTTCTATACCACCAGCTAATAAGTAAAACAGCTATTTAAAAAATTAAGGTAGAAAAATGCATATTCATAAGAAAAGTTTGATTTTGAAAGCGTCTGTCAGGTTCATGTTCCCACTGAAGAGTGGAAATTAATGTTTTTTAAGCAAGAGACAATGAGTTTGTTGAGCACTATGGAATTAGCAAATTCTGCTTTAGACTTATACTTTTTAATTTTGTAAAATGCAGGAAACAGTTGTATTTTACATAGAAGTTAACAAGTTAAATCTAAATTAAGGGGATTTCTTACTTGCATCAAGGTTTTTCCTTATTAAAAAGGAGAAAATAGCCCAGCCTGTATTAGCCATTTGATAGAAAAGATTCAATCTGTCCTGCCGTTGCCATACACTGTGGTTATTTTTTCATTTATGTGGGTAATATTTATTCATCCACCAATTTCTGTTCCTCAACATTTTTGTACTGGGTACTTGTTCAGATTTACTTGAGATTCAAACATAAATTATGCACATCATCAGATGGATATGTGGTAGAGCTTCACAAAAGAGAAATGTGGGTTTTAAATATGACTTCTTAACAGGCAATGAATAGAAGATGTAGGGTTACATCACAGCCAAACTCTATCAGTTTCAGAAGCAGTTTGTGCTGAAAATGAACTTCAACAAGTTTGTCATTACTCCAAACTGCAGAATAACTTTCTGTGGAAAAAATTACTTCCCTGCAGAATTTTTCTTCACAACAAATACTCCTTGTGCCAGTAAAAAGAAAAACTCATCTGATGCATCCCATGTACTTACACATGCTTTCTCTGTAGACCTTGATAGGTTCCTGTGTGAAAGACGGTGCAAGCCACTTGCAACAAAGGCATGAAAATTGATCTGATCGCTGACTGGAAACTTCTCAAACATCATCTCATAGAAGATTGATTTTTTTTCAGTGAGATCCAGACAACAATGTATAACTTAGGAGTAATTTGAGTCATATTTTGAGGAATACAGAGGGTCAGAAGAACCTGTGGTATCTTACCCATGGTGACCCAAGCACACTTGTAATAATTTGGCTCTTACTGGAGTTAACCCTGAAGGAATCTATGAAAACATGTTTGTAATGTAAATGAGTGTATTATGTCCTGGTTTTCAATGTGTTTAATTTGTATTGAATGTAGCCTGCCTGACTCATAATAGTGGCTGAGAGAAATACAGATTTCCACCAGGCTCAGTGAAGGCAGAACTGGACTTGCCTTTATTCCTTACCTCTCTCAGGATGGCAGCCCTTGATATAGCGTGTTACACTGATCACTGTAAGGGTATTAATGCTAGCCAAACCAAAGAGAAGTGTCAGGAAGCCATCAACCTGAAAAACAAAGTGGTACAGGATGTTCTGTTACTGCAGAGAGTTGAGGGGGAAAAGAACCACAGGAATTTCTCCTGTCATTTTCATGTTAATTAACTTGTAAGTTTTTCCAGAAACCCAACTAGCAGGGAAATACAAAATGTCAGGTGTAGTTATCTTCTATAGGATCAGTGAGCAAGTTAATGTTCAAAAATTATATAAGTGCTCTGTCAGGAATATACAATAAGCAAGCAAGCACACCCTTTACATCTATGTTTCCTTAAATGACTTGCTAAATGAAGGAGAAAAACTTTGAACTGGAAAGAAGAAAAACCCTGAACAGGCAAAAATGCCCTGGAAGCAGCTGCCCTGTTTATACAGAACAAACATACAAACTGATCCTAAGAAATTTAGGCCAAAGAGGGAAGAATGTAGGAGGTGAAGGGTTGGACTGAGTGGGAAAAGTTGTAGCTTTTTTTTTTTTAAAGACCCCAAAACCTAGATAGATCCAGTAGATTGAGTCTCAATGTCTGGTTGTGCTGGTTGCCTGCTATTTCTGAAGCCCTGATCCTCATGCTCGGGCTGTGACACAGGCAGAGCCGTGCAGCTCTGTGCTCCTGCTGACATCAGAGCCTCAGCCACATCCCAGGATGGCCGCAGCTCTGTGAGCTCCATGTCCCAGTATAACCGGGAATTTCTGTTGGCTGTAGTGGACATGGATGCAGCCATCTGCTAGGGAGCTCTGTATGGCTGGGAAAAGATCCAGGCAAAATGCTGACAGCCAATCCCTTAATTTTTTGGAATCCTGCAATGATATATTAAACTGTCCAGAGCAGAGGAGCTCTTGGAAGTGCCAGTTTTACACCCAGTGAAGCAAGAATATCAAGAAAGTGTCTGTGGACCATAACTTGGCATTAAAATACTGAAATTATTGGTGGAAAGGCACATTATTATTCTACAGGAACAAATTCAGTCTTTATATGAATGGGCACAACTCCTGTGGAATTCAGTTTATCCCAGCACTGAATCTGGGGCTTTAATCCAGGCTTAAAGCTAAAACCCTGGCAGATTGTATAAATTAAATTGGGTGAAGGGTTTGAAAAAGGACTGCTTCCTCACTTCTTACACTGGTACTTTTTCTTACTACCAGTGCCCTCATATTGACTCTAAATACTTCTTATTGCCAACCTTTATAGACCCACCACATTTTAAAATCATGCAAGGCTTGCTACTGCAACAATCTACACTCACCCATGCTCCAATTACAGTCAGCTCATTTGGTGTATGAATGCAACCATGTTTAAAACAGACTTTCTTGTATGTCTCAGCTACTTGCTAGAAGATTCACTTGGCTGAATTTGGCCTGCTGTGTGCAGTGGATGTTGGTGAAATATCTGGATGTGTAAGTGTGCTCTGCATATTTTTAGCCTTACAGGTGCAAACAGCTGCCACTTCTCCATTTGCTCTAACAATACTTCATAGGCATGGAAAACATAATGGCCATAATCTTAAGGGATTGCATTAGTTATTAGATTACAAAGGAAGCAGTATTTCAACAAGGATGCAAAAACCCACTTTGAAATTAAGTCTAATTATGAGTTTGAATATTAAAAGAACAGAACAGGCTTCTCACTGTGTATCATAGGCCTATGTTAAAAGGGGGAGGTTTTCTGAAATAGATCTGTTTGTTTTATCACTGGTAGACGTGAGCATTTTTCTCCTACCCTCCTTCCTTGATGTCAGACCAAAGAGAGACAATTATATCAAGCGATTGGTACAAACAGCCTTTGAGCACACTTACAAGGGAGGAAGGTGGGTCTAAAAATACACTCTTGGCCTTCAACATTTAAGATGAAGCTGTCACCATAAGAAAGAGCAGCCTAAATATTTTCTTTGGAGTGGTGCCTTGCTAAAAAAAAATTTAAAAAAATAGCAGTTTTATCTAAATCAACATAGGTCGTAATACTGAGCCATTGTCAGCACCACATCTTGTTTTCATACTATTTCATAGCTGCATTTCATCAGATCTTCTGCAGGTGTGGGCTACCACCAGAGACAGTACCAGGGCTGAATGGTTTGTAAGTGGCTGAGTGGCAGCAGCCTCCCAGGGCAGCTGTCACTGCCCCCATGCTGGCCACAGGCTTGGTGGCTTGGGAACAGGTGACAACAGGAGATGTCGTGAAGCAGAGGGAGCCCTGGGGAGGCCAAGAGCTCGGATGAAATGAATAAAGGAGGTAAATGGTGGCTCTCAAGCTGCACAACAGCCTGTCCAAGGACCACAGCATCTGGAACATTTAGCCATGAAAGACCATCCAACAGGCTGCTCTGGGAGCATGATTCTCAAACCACTCTTGTCCCAAACTTTCATTGGCAACAAGTGCCTTTTGAGTCCTGCTATGCATAAACCATTTCCCAGCAAGTTTGTCAGTGCTGCAACACTTTTATGTCACTGTAACTTAGACATATGTCTTCAGAAGAAAACAAGGGATCTTCCTCTAGATATAGCCAAGTTACTTCAAGCTTACACCTACTGAATTTGGAAGATCTCTTTCTGTTATTGAACAGACAACACTGACTGTAGGTAGCAAGGCAACTGCTAGATGCCCAAGTAGGTAACAACAGAAAACTGCTTTAACATAGTCCTAATTTCTATAGATAGAGATTAATATTTGCAGGTTATAAAAATATATGATAATTTCAGTTTTCTGCCTCTTTAAAGATATGTGGAATGACAGCCAAGGAAATACTAGAAAAGTAAATAGCATTTAATCACTTTGAAAGACTGATGCTCTTCCCCTTACACATTTCTGGTTTTCCTTTTATTCTACCCCCCAGCCAGCTCCTTCCTTCCATAGTCATAGTATTTCCTCCATTTTTGTGTAATGCAATTTTGTCCTTCCTATTATTAATTATGATCAAATAGCTGCAGTGTTAACAGGCAATAATGAATTCTGATGTAAACACAAAGTTGATTGCATGGTAATTTTAATACACCAGCTTTCCTTTTTACCCAATAAGAAGCAGGAGTAGATTAGCAATTTTAAAAGCTTTTCTCTCAGTGCTCTACCAGCATTACTCCCTTGGCTATATAGATATTCATGGAAGGTGCTCATTATCTTTATGCTGCCTGGAAGCTAAGACATAACTGAATTAAAAATTGTGGGTTTTTTTCTGCTTTGTACTTGTGTCTGACTTTAAATCTCGCTAATGCTCTTGGAGCACTATTTACAACCCACAATACATAGAGCTCCTACTGCATGCAAATTCATTTACTTCAACACAGGGAGAGTTAGGAATCTCCAGTGCACTATGAAATTTTTAGCTATGAGCTTGGATGTGCCTCACTTTTACTACCTTTAATACTTTTGAATCCCTACTGATTCATAAGGGTTTTCTTCATGTAAAGCAGAATAAAATATAACCTATTATTATTATTGGATTAATCAAGGTTTAATTGCACAAAAGAAGATTGCCAAAATAGCTATTGCATTTCACTTTGGGCCACAACATTGATCTCACCAGCTACAAAGGCTGCCTCATTCCCTCCTCTGGCCAATTGCTAAATCTGTTGCAAGTTTGTGAAGTCTGTTTGTTTCCCTTCAGAACCACAGCATTCTGCATTTCTCTTCTATTGAAAATGAGATAACGAATATGTAAGGAGAGGCATAAACTTCCAACAGGGGTTATTAGCCCATTGCATGTATTTAAAGTTACCACCATAAGCTTTCTCAGAATTACTATTTTTTTAATACAGATCAGATTATTCTGAGATCATAATGTAAATAGACAATGGCAATAAACATTCAACATCAATGAAAAAGCACTTAATCTTCAAGAAACACACTTGTAAAAGCAATTGTAAATACCTGTGAATAGATACTTCAAAATTAAAAAACTTAATTTTAAATTTAACAATTTCCTAAAGTTTGAAGTTAATGCAAAAATATTCCACTTGAGTCTGGTGACAACATAATTGTCCCCTCTCTCAAATATACTGTGATGTGTCAACTGGACTGCAGTAACTCTTTAGTCACAGAGGTTCTAGAAGAACTACTGAGTTCAATAATCAAAATTAGTCTTCACATAAGACTGCTTAAAACTCACAGTGCATAGTGTTCCTAAAGCACTCAGACAGTTTCTTTGAGATTTTCTACAATACAGGATGTGAAAGAGACTTCTCATTTAGTACAGTTCCCACAAAATATTTTGCTCATGGAGACATAGTTGTGGTTTGTTTACATTCTACCTTTTAAAATGTCTCAGTAGGCTTCAAGGCACCACCTCTATGCTTAGAGGTGATGGCATTAACTCAAGCCATTAGGGGCCTCTGACACAAATTCCACTCCACGTATAAGTAAACAATGAGAATTGATATGCTACAGGATTAGAGAGTTTAAACCATTAAGTGAGAGCATCAGAAGTTCAGTATTTTGCACTCACAAAGAGATGAAACCTTTCTGTGGATGGCATTATTATTAAAAGATAGAAAAATATGAATGCAGTATTTAGACTATACTATTATGTCTCTAGGTATGTAATTATACTAATTACAGTATATAGTGAATGTATGTTCAGTGCCACTATTAATATATGGAGGTGAAATTTTGGCTTTAGTAAACATGGGGAACCCCGTTTCATCTACCAGGTTAATCAACTGAGATTCAAGGTATCCTTACTTTGGGCTGACCTTTAGCTACCACAGTTGCAGCCTCTCAGGCCACAATTTCTACTCTTAGTTGTACCTGCCCCTATCAAGGAGCAAGCACATCTATGAATGCAACAACCGCACCACTGGTGTGGATGCCCTTGAGGACATGGCATTTAATGAACAGATAGAAATTCCTTGCAGAATTTCCTTACTCAGCCTCATCAGATAACAATCTTACTTCAAATACTCAGTCTCCAAATGCTTGGGAACTCCTGCTTTTTAGCTCTGGGTAGATGCTGTGGAATCATGTCAGGTTTTATGCCTCTCACGTCCCCCCCATGAAGAATAAACTGGGAGCATGTAGTTCATACCACCAGATGATCCAGAACAATGGAAAGATTCCCATCTTCAGGTTAAATGCTGAATTGCCATTGTCTTTCTGTGAATTAGTGTAGAGGGGAATTAGAAGCACTAGACAGGAAAATCTAGCATTGCCCTTTGGAGATATTTGTGCTACGCTGTAAAATTCTTTTCAGTAGGCCTGAGCCAAAATGCCTCTCCACTTTAGTGATGTTAATTCAGAGTCTACTTGTTTATTGTTAACATCACCATTAATACAAACAAACAAATACACAGATAAAAGAAGAGTCACCTGTCTCATCTTTACATTACCATAGAAGGCAAGGCTTGGCTTTATGGCCTGTAGATAACTGAGATCCAGGAACATCAGATTAAAATCATGCTTTTGTTTTCAAACTCTTTTCTTTTCCATTTCAGATTATCATATTAAATGTTTCTTGAGGTTTACACACCTCAAGAGAATCAGAGGTCCCACTGTTCATAGATTTTGCCAGGACAGCCCAGAGACTACAAGTGACCCTCCACATTTCCAAAGTACAGTCCTCTGTGCTGCTTCCCAACAAGAAGCAATCTGCTTACGAAGCCACCCTCAGGTTTATACAAGGACATCTCTGCCTGCTGGCTGAATGCCTACAATTGAACTTGTTCTGCTCGTGAAGCTCACAGGCAAAAGGCAGGGCAGGTTAGAGATTGTACCAGCTCCACCTTAAATGGCCAAGACAGGAACATGTTATTTTCCTGAAAACCTGAAAAAGCTTCATGGCTACTAGAAGATCTCCTCTTAGGTTAATACTCTTGCCCCTATGGATCTGTACCAAAATAACAGGAGAGTCACAAGCATTTCCAAGGAGTCCCAGTAGACCAGGGAGAGCATGGAAGGAAGTATAAAAGATACAGTTTATTCTTGGCCTTAAAGAGTGATCTGGAAACCCACCAGATGCAACATCATCCTTTCTGCAGGGACAGTGGTGTGGAAGTTCTGGATGTCATGTCATATACAGCCCATTGCAAGCAGCAGTCATCTTGTCATTGACTCAGTCGGCACAAGATCTAGGTCAGGACCTGATTTACTTCCTAAGTACTATCAGTGTACTTAATGGAATATACTTTTGTGATAGAGAAGATGAATAAATGTGAGATAGAACTATATAAGGTATTTAAAATTTTATCAGATATTTTAATTTCAGGTGAAATTTTGTTTAAAAGTCAGTGAGAGGCTTAGGCACACAGAGAGAAGTCAGAATAATATGATTTATTCAGCCCCATAGTGAGAAGGTCGTGAATGATGGACAGCATTTTTTGAAAGAAAATATTTAATATCTTAGACATCAGCACAGAAGGAGTTGGAAAGCTACTATTTTGCACATAGAGAAATAAGAAAAGGGTATTTTAAAGCCCTCTGGGAGGAAAAGCAAGTACAGAAATCAAAGCTTAGACTTTGTAAATTCCTGGTTCTGTAGGACCACTCTCAGGCAATGCATGCCCAATCCAGACAGCAGTCTGTGGTTTGACACAGTGCTTGGGAGTCACAGCAGGGGCTACATCAGACTTGTTAAACAAGGAAACAGATAGTTTGGGCATTCATAATTTTTCACTACCAAATATATAATTTACCTAATTAGTTGCAATTGACTGCAGAAATAATAATTTAGAGGCAAATGAAGGAGAATTCATGACTAATGAAAACTGGCGGAACTTCCCTGAAGTCACATTAGTTACACTGAAATGATCTTCTATGTTGCTAATGATTCTGTTTGTGCACAGGCAGTCTTTCCCCCTTCCCTGCAGATGAAGTATTTTTCTCATTAAAATTCATCTCAGAGATGTCTACATGAGTTGCCTTTACCCCTTTGACTGCAATGTGTTTGCTCTTTAGCTCATATGATGGCAGACCCGAAATAAAGAAACAGGGAAGACTAGCACCTCTGCAACTTTATATTTCAGTATCCAAATCTCAAGTAGGCAAGGAAACAAGAATGTGGATACATTCCAGTGTCCATAATTGAGATATAAATTTGTTTCAGAAAAAGTGAAGGAAAAAAACTAATGGCTGATGGAGCAATGTGAATGGGTGGTTAAGCTGGAACAAGCCTGACAAACAGTGGGTACAGACATTTGGCAGAAGTAGCTGTCTGCCATTTTCCTCAATAATCTCCCCAGCAGCAGTACTGGGAAGGCAGTAAAAAGAAAACTTGTGAGATTCAATTTTGGCCCTTCCCTTCTGACATTGCTTTTATTACTGGACTTCACGTGGGCTGCGGAGCTACCACTGCTCTCTCATCTCCCCAGAACATGAGGGAATATCACACCACATAAAGTAATGTGTAAACACTTTCTTGGTATTTATTAAACACGTAAAATCACTAACCAAGTCAAGAGAGTCAATAGTCAAGCTAAATAAACAATTGGTTGGTTTGATGAGTTATATTAATGGACAGAAATCAATGTGCCCCAAATTTACTCTGTTTACAAGAACACAAATGTCTTTACAGTTTTTGATTTATCAGACAATTTACAGAAGATTTTATTAAAAGAGGAAATTATTAATCCTCTGTTTCCTCCTCAGACAAGATTTAGCAATATTTTAAAATCTGTGTATAGGAAAAGAGATAAATGCATGTTCTGAGAAAGCAAATGCTGTTAATAAAATACAATAGAATGTATTCAAGATTAAAAGCCTTGCCCTCAAAACTTCTGAAAAGAGCTCATGTGTTTTCATCAAACTTTTCTCAGCATTTCCTAGTGTTGTAATTTTCTTTTTGGTGTTTCAGTTCTAAGTTTTACAAAAGGTGGACATTATTTCTTCTCAGAAATGTCATGATAGAGCCCTAGATATTTAATAACATCCAAAATACTGGAGTTTTTAGGTGCTAGCAAGAGGCAGCAGCTGGAAGCTGAATCTCCAAAAAGGGGCAAGGGGCAATGTACTCAGCTTTGCAGGCTTTGGTCACTTGCCTGGTGAGAGGAGGGTCGTAGCTCTGAGCTGTGCTCCTAGATTGGAGGTGGCAAAGCTGGGGAACAAATGAGGCTCCTAAGGAAGCCAACAAAACAAGGTGATGGACAGGTCTCTGATTTTTCATAATTTACTTCTCTACACAAAAGATTGTGATTCCTTGGTATTCAAAGACATTTCCTTCCCTTAACTGAACAAGACCTTTCAAAAATTAAACAGTGTCGTTGTAAAAAGCAGAAGGATTGCTGACCCATTCTCCCTTTACCCCCATGGACAATACGGGAGAGCTGGATTCATTTGTCTCCATTTAAAGGTGCTCAGACCCACATTCCCTGACTTGGAACACAAACCCAAGGCTATTCGTCATAAAGGGGTGCCCAACTATTCTTAAAGCAAACAAATACTTGGGCTAGAGACTAAAAGAGGCTTCCTACATTAGTGTCAGACATCCTTTGGAGGGAAGGGAACACTCCTTGTCCAACAGCAGCATTGTTAAAAGAGGGATTTCACATGTCTTATTTAGCTTTTCTTGGACATCCTTATTTATCTGGGATTTCAGATGGCAACTTGATCAGCTATACTACCACAATCTGAAAAATCTGCTAAAGTACAAGAAACCCCAGACATTTGTGGGCCACTTACTCCTCAATGCACACACACTAAGTCTGGTGCTTCCAGAAAATTTTTGACTTCCTGGCCAGACCATGCCCTTTTGGGATGCACATACTCCACAGATCTGGTGCTGTCAGGCAAACTGTGCATGGGTATATCAGGGCTAACAGAGTAGAACAATACCTGTGTGCATTGTGGGGCTTACTGCTGCTCACCACATTGCCGAGTACTTCTGTCCAGGCTATGCCAGACAGGAATAAAGAAGCACTGTGTGAGGCATGGAAGCACTGCAGGACTCAAAGCCAGATTTCCTCCCTGCTTTGTAGTAAACCCAGCCACAGGATGAAACAGTCATGTCTCTCTCTTCTGCTCCCCTCAGTGTCTTTATTATTCTACACAACACGAAGCAGCTTTGTGAGGCTGAAGGCAGGTCCTTGAAGGCTGCCCCCTGTGATGCTGAGGGCAGGCTGCAGGGACAGAGTCACTGGGGGCTGGGTCCTGTCACACAAGGTATCCTGGTGCTCACTAAAACCTCAAAGCAGGACTTTTTATTTTAAATGGCTGCTCCAGAGGCTG
This sequence comes from Sitta carolinensis, assembly GCA_032173965.1. NCBI lineage: Eukaryota > Metazoa > Chordata > Aves > Passeriformes > Sittidae > Sitta > Sitta carolinensis. The sequence continues at coordinate 11,629,586 of JAVUNC010000025.1, read as the reverse complement.
TCTCTGCACAGAGACAGATCTGCTGGGGATGCTCTGGCACCATCTGGCTGGCCAGATGGACTGGGAATACCTATGCTGACAGTGAAGTGAGTGCATCTGTGGTAACAGCATCAATCAGCTCGTCAGGGACAGGGGCTATGTCTGTGATGGGACCATGAGCTGGAGAAAACCACCCTGTGCTCTGGGGTGCACAGCCCAGACACATCTTACACGTAAGAAACAGTCAGAAATAAGAAATGTTTTTAAAAGAAGCCTATGCCAACAGAGTGAGCACGTGGTAAGAACAGTCAGTTTGCTTGATCCTCATAGTAAAACCTTTAAGTGTTTGAAAAATTAATGATTAAATAGCCAAACTGCACTATCAAAAATAATTTTAAAAAATTAGAAAAATGAACTACTGGAAAAAAATTTAAACTGAAGTACCAGGATTATGAAGGATTTCAAATTCTAAGGCACTCCACAGTCCATTCTTGTTTTCAGACATGCCTGCAATATACCTATGGAGTTCAGATAGGTTATAATCCTTTCACTGTATTTAGAGGCCTCCTAAAGTCTGCATCTTTTGTTGTATTTGCCATGTGATTAAAAAAATACAAAATTCTGTCATTTGACAAATAAAGTTCAGAAAAAGACATATTTGCCTGTTGAGAATGAGTATTTCTCTACTTCCTACATGAAGGAACATTTGCATGTTACTTATGTTACTTACAGGTTTCAGTGCAACTTCTGGTTCAGTAGAACATACAAATAAAAAAATACGTGAAGGACAAAAATATATTCTGAGCTAGCTTTTCACTAGGAATACGGTTAATGGGGGAACAGATGGCTCTTGGTCACTGGGTTACATTCCCTGACCTGAAATTTACCATTTGAACCAGTTTACTTACTGATCATATTGGGAAAGGCTAAAAATTGGATGTGCCAGAGACTGACTGTCCTTCCTCTGTCCAGTTCAGGAATAAGACAGTGGTAGAGCAGAGGTATAAAAGTGGAAGCAGATTCCAAGAGCCACCATTGGAAAATTGTATTTGTACAGAGCATTCAGCAGAGGCAACATTTGGATAAAAACACGTACCATGTAACCTCATTCCTGAGAGAAGAGCCCTGTCAGACTCAAAAAATAATGTTTGACATGGGAAAGAAAAGTGTTTTTTCTTCTATGCAGAGGAGGAGAACAGGAGAACTCCTCTCTGTCCCTTTCGGCAGGTATGCAGTGAGATTGTCCTTTTTGCTGGAGACACATTTTTTGTTACAGAGAGTTTTCAAAGACTAGGCTGTTTTGAGAGAAGTACTCTTTGTCTGTCTTTCCCCCATCCCCTTCAACCGGGACAGCCAAGGATGGTGAACCTTAATGCTGAAAAATGTTACCTGAGGGCACAGAAGGAGACCCGAGTCAGAGGAAAACAAAATAGTTAGGTGGATTAAGTGAGGTGAGCTCAAGAAGTTTCTTCATAAACAGAAATGACAGGCTAGCTTGGGAAAATAAAATTTTCCTAAGCATACCTGACAGCAGAAGCTGACTGATCAATAGGAGCAAATGTGTAGTGAACCAGACAACGACAGAAAGTCAAGTAAGGCTGTCCTCTGGACTCTGCAAAACAACCAAGTAAGGGAAAACACACGGGCATGCTAAGGAAAGAGCCAAGCTCATGTATGCAAAGTGTCACCCCAGCTACTTGCAGAGGAGTCTGAGTGCATGAGGAGAGCCAGAGACACTGGCTTCAGTGGGTCCTGACAGAAAGCATGGCACAAAGGTCCTCATTCTTCATGTTCTACCTGTGAGACCCCTTCTAGTAAGATTACAAATTCCTACTACAGCAATCAAAACACTATTGCTGTTCAACCTTAACCATTTTCAGAATTACCTTTGTGCTGGCTGCCCACACACACATGGAAATTTTCACATCTTTTTTTCATGCACAGAACCTTCCTGGTATTTCTGCACCATATTCTTGCTAGAATGCAGCCTCTCTATTTCCATAACCTGCTTCTTCATCACTGGCTTCTGTTTTGTCAAGCTTATTAATCAAGAAGATGGATATCAGGGTTTAAACATGTTTTTGAGGTTTCCCAAAACAGAACAAAATCTTCATGGAAGCAGGAATCCTCCATGATGTTCTCTCAACAAGCCATAACCAGCTTGACCACTCAACAAACCACAACAAATCTAAGCTTAATTCAAAGTACAAATTGACTTTTCCAAATTACCATTAATTTTTAATTAATATTAATAACAGTATAAATTCCTATTTTGAATGGTTAGTGTTACCCCCTAGAGCCTACAGAGGACTACCAAAACAGAAGCTTTAATGTTTTGCAAATCAGTATTAAGAAAAGCCAATACATTACTAGTGTCTGGCAAAAAATCTTTGGATCCAAATACCCTAAAACTTTGCTTCATACTCAACTTTACAAATGAGAACTGTTTAAAACAAGAAGATCCAAACCCAATTACTTAACACACCCTGACCAACAAACTATCTGGGTACCCTAAATATGCTATGGACCACTTCTCCCCTTGAAAAGGCAGTTCAAGTACAGCAAGATTAAGCCTACATCTATCTCACAGAGTTCAAGCACCTTTTTATCCAAATATTTTTAAATCTTACAAAAAAAAAGTCAGATCATCATAACAAAACTTAGTAGCTACAAGTCAACCAAAGAGGGATTCCCAGGCAGAAGCACCATGAAAGAATTCTGTAAGGCTGCTGACAGAAGTTCTTGTGCAAACCAAGATGCAGAGACACAGTGTGCCATGCCTTACCAATTCCCCTGTGTGCTATTTTGACAGCCCAAAAAAAGGAGCCACAGTACAGGCAGGGCTGTGAAAGAGCTTGGATTAGGGATGCAGAAAAGTCATTCAGTGACTTTTTCAACCTGGTGAGTTGTAAGCATTAAGTTATGCCCCTGACCTTGGGTCAGGATTTCTCACTGAATGGCTCACCCTGTCTTACACAGGAAATCTGCAACAAAGCTAGAACTGAACCTGGAGATGCAGATTTTACCTTTCCTTTCTCAGCCATAGCTCCAACCTTTCTTGAAAGAGGGGGAAAATATGCATATGTTTAATTCTGAGCATGGGTGTGAATTTTACAGTTTTAAGGTATGTGTTTATTTATCTGATGACTTAAAAATTTTCCATTAATGAAAAAATTCAGAGGTTATGCTCAACAGACCTTAGATTGTAACTGCAGGTGATCTCATTAGTTAAAGATTATGATTTTGCCAAGGAAATAATTAGCTTCATTTTGATAAATTATTTTCTGCCAAGTAACTATAGAGATACATTTTAAACAATAAAACAATAATTTTTTAGATCAAGCTACAGCTCCCAGGTTAATCAGTCTCCTATAGGAAGTCTTCCTTTCTCATAAACTGAACCTTTGTATTGAAATGGAGGGGATATGACCTGTAAATATTCTTTCATCTATGTTGCACAATAGCTCAACTTCCTCCTTAAAAAATCCCAAAAAACCAAACCTCCAAGAAAAGAGGATTATTTCTCTCTCCCTTTTCCTTCATCATGTTTTTTCTTACACCTTGCTGAAGGCTATCCTGTCATTTTCAGGTTTTTGATTCCCTGATGAAACAGAGTATAATCTTTCTCACAGATGTTGTTGAAAGCACCAGGGAGCCAGCTTTGTACCTATCTTTCCATGGGGTGCATTTATATTCTGTCCACACAGGTATGTTTCGGAATTAACAATAATAACTTTTTCCGAGTACTCCAGCTGCTTCCAAGATCAGAGATGACTGTGCTGTAAAGTTAAATCACTCATTCTACCACAGGCAATGAATCAACCAACAGTTTAGGAATGTGAATGAAGAGTTACAACTGAGTTAGTACAAAAAGTTACAAGCTAAAATGTATGGTTATGCCCAAATGCTGTGTGGAGGCTTTGCTCTACATGCCTTGTCTAGCAGGAGTTGACACTGACACTTTAACATCTGGCTTAAAGCAACAACCAGGTTGGCTTCAGGTGACCTGAACACAAGCACAGCCTGTGCCTTGATTTTCCAATACGAGTGTGAGCTCTGACAAGGAGTAAAAAATCCCAAACTAGTAAGAACTATTTCGAATACACAGGAAAAAAGCCCCACTGAAAATTGGTGAAGCATCAATCAAATGCATAGATTTATAGGTGCAACAAATGAGAACACTATCCTTTTGAAAGGTAAATTACTAGCTTCTTTCATTCTTTGGGTGCTGACTGGTTTTTTATGTACAGCACACCCACAGCCTTTTGTCTAATTGAGCGTAATCCAGTTTTACCTGGCAAGTCCATATTGACGTGATAATGAATCCATCATCTCTGAAGACATTGAAGATTTCAATGATGCCCCGTGAATAACCAAACACAGAGATACTGGCATCGGACACCGCCAAGTTAAATGTGAGGTAGTCAGTCGGCTGCAGAAGATGTCTTTGTTTATACAGGACAAAAATCACAATGCTGTTTCCAAACCAAGACAACCAACCTGGGAAAAAAAAAAAAATCCATGCAACTTGGATTATCTTTAAAGTCCTTCCAACTCAGTCCATTCTATGATTCTATGAAATCAAAAAACAAATAAAGAAGCTGTCGAGTGTGTAAATGCACAACATGTTTTCTAAAATTCACTTTTGTTCCATTAGAAGCATATTAAACCAGATTATCCACTAGAAAACTATTCATGAAACCTTTTTGAGCAGCTGGGTACATTTCAGAAGCAGGAGCAAGTGAGTAATTGAGTGCAGCAATAAAACAGAACAAACACAAAGAGCTGCTGCTACACCTACTGAAGATGCACCATTTAAGGGCCTGAAGTGGATTTTTTCCCTGAAGTTTTTTTCCTTAAGTGGATAGATGAAACTCATAAGTGTTACACCTGGGAAAAATAGGAAGGAAGAAAGATTAGTAGAGCAGAGACTACAAACAATCTGCCAAAATCTGCAATTGTTTAAGTTCCTCATATACAATAATGGATACAGAAAGTTCATGCACGTAGCCAGAGCTGCTTTATTAGTTCTCCTTATAAAAGTGCAGCTAAACTAGATTTCTTCTCTTAGAACAATCTAGGATCTCCTTGCAGCAAAGTGTCTCAGATGGGAATGTTTTTCAGTAGTGCATATGATAATCCATATGGAGAGAATGTTTCGAATAGAACTTCAGTCTCTTTTATTTAATTTTATGGAAAATTGCATTCTCTCTTACGCTCCAGGAACAGAGATGCCTGATTTGCATGTGTCTGAGTATGTGACCAAAACACAAGGGAGATAATTGTAAAGGTGGTGAAAGTCAAACACTTACTCTGCTGGAGAGACCTAGAGTTTCCAAATGTCCACAGCTACTGCTCTGCCCATCAGTACAAGACTCTGATGGCTTGCATCCCACTTCTTGAAATTACATAGATGTGTAGATACGAATGACTCTTAACAGAAAGTACATTGATGTCAGGTTCAGTGTTGAAAATGTGGCTTAGGCATTTGAGGGGGTGTAGGGCTCAGCAGCATGCCAGGCAGCACCTGGCTCCCCGCTGGCTCCTGCTTCTATCCCACAAACCAGCTCTGCCACTTGTGACACTGGTGGCCTCACTTCACCTTGGCGAGGCAGAGCAAGACATGACCTCTTCTGCGTGTCTGCTGCCTGGGACAGGATAAGGCATGCGACACCCGGTGGCTTGTGCCAGCTTGCAATATTACCAGGGGAGGGAGGAAAGAGCTGACCCACAGCCCTCTGCCCAGGCACAAGCAGTAAACACCCCAGAGTAAGACTGCTGTATATTGACCCAGCAAGACACGAACCAAGACAATAAAGAGGGATGTGACATGATGGCACTGCACAGCTCCTCTGGATATTCAAAGGAGTCTGTGAGATGAAAGACAGCTGATAGGTTTAATGTTGTAGGAAGAGGGTAGCTGTCTTCCTTCGGGAAGCACCACTCCAATGTCAAGAACTCAGCACTTCACTGCCAAGCTGCTGTGGCTAGGCAGGGAGGGGAGGAGATTTACTCAGTGTCCAGGCTATGTGGGACTCTCAGGAGCTGAAATGCCAGAGCAAGGCACTGGTCTGTAAAGAAAGAGATTGGGCAGACACCTCCTGGTGAGGTGCTCTGGGTACTTTGGAGTGGGAGGGAGGTGGTTGATGGGACAGTCTCTGTATGACTCTATGAACTGCTTCTTCTGTTGAGCAATTTACTTTTAATAGTTTCTCTTTGCAGTATTGCCAAGCTGCTGCTCTGCCTTGTTCAGTAAATGCACATGGTTTACTGAAAAGCATTTGAACTGAGAAGAGCTGAAATGTCAGCATATGGTATTGACCAGAAATAGTCACTGGTGCCATGATACACCAGGATACACACATACATTCTACATATACCTTATTACAAGATCAGCAATAATAAATATATCTTGTTCTGGCCACTAGGTGACAATGTTTCTTAATCAAGTCTTGTTTTTATCAATTGCCTGCACTTTAATTCAGGGATTTTCTGACCTCCGTTTGAGTCTAGTTATTATAAATAGGCAGAGCAGGGCACTGGGGAAGGAAGGCTTTGGGAATGGATGAGAAAAGCCTGCAATGCAAACATGGGAGTTGTGTTTGTGTATGTCGGTTCTACCCTCTGCAAGGTAACATAGTTATCAAGGCATTAGGCACGAAATAATTTTCCCTGTCCATATGAAGACAGTGCTAAAATGGCAGACAAAATAAAAAGGCACCTCCTTTGTAAACAGAAAAATTCTGCCAGTGCAGGGTAATGGATAGGAGGGCTACCCTCACAGTGTCAGACACCTGCCCTTCCATGGAATATACAGAGCAAATTCCCCCTAGCCTGGAGGGTGAGAGAGTTTTCAGCTAAAGGGTTGAAAATGCAAGGCAAACCCAGCAATAGCTCTGACATCCTCAGTGAGGACAGAGATTTCCTCAGCTGCATTGCAGGTGGTGTGTGCCTCAGTGGACATCACAGGTAGATCAAGAGCCCAGAAAGAAACCTCTGAACTTTGAAGTGCCTCCATGTTACCAGGTGTCATCTCAGTAAAACAAAGAAGATAGAAAAGAAACAACTGAGGAAACTTGTTCCATCTGTTGCAAGTTGTCACTAATATTCACTCATAAGACTATGCAGAAAAAAACCCAAAATCCAAACCCAGCACACAAAGGTAATCTTGCTGAAAAAAAGACAGATTTCAACTGAGGCCAAAATGTGGCAAGAGAGAAAAAAAATAGCAGCTAGGTAGATAGAATCTGAGCACTGCCACCCAGCATAAGGTTCAGAGAGGGATCACCACATCTTTCCCAGAAGCACAGTCTGACATGAGCAGTTCATCAGAGAGATGCTGGATCTTCTGACGTGACAAAATACACAGATAATATGCAAATACTGAAGTAGTTTTGCAAACATTTTGAGGTAGAAGGAATAGGATGGACAGCAGTATTAAAAAGGTTTTATCACCCCTATATAATTCACTAGTAATCCTTCTCCTGGAATAACACTCCCTAAGAGAGCATTTTAATCCACAGATGTCAAAAGCACTTTGCAAGTGAGTCTGGTGCTGTTATCCATGATTTCTTGGGAAGATACAGAAGAGCTGCCAAGCAAGCTGGTGAAAGTCAGCTTGCTTGGCAGTCCTTCAGCTATTCACAAACTCCTGCGTCAGTGTGATGCCCACAAGCCCATGCAAAGAAAGCACCAGAAAAGTAGCCAAAAGAGTGAGTAAGGAGGCTGAAAATTCTTCTGCTGAAAGAAACTGAGAACACTGAGATTGTTTAACTCTAAGAATATAGAAAAAAGTACATTATAATTTTACAAATATTTCTGTCAAATCATTCAAGCCTGTGTATTCAGACACACCCCATTTTTTTTTCATGTGCCTGAGATGGTCTTTGAACAAGCAATAAACATGTGAGGCTGCATGCGATTTCATTATTAACATTGTTTCCGAAAAACTAAATTTGGCACAAGTGAATTGATAGCTATGAGCTGGTAATCCATGTTTCCAATAGATTAGTTCACCTGTGCCCAGCCAAAATAGGTTATTATACTCTCTACTTGGACTTGCTCTTATTAGACATTGTTGCATGGCCTTTATTTGTAAAACCTGCCAAGACTGAAATAGAAAAATGGGTATTACAACTCAGCTATATACAGTTTAAAATACACCTGAAGGCTTAAGCGGAAGAATTCAAGAAATGAGAGCAAAAAGTGAAGCTCGGCCTTGAGGTCACAAGACAAACTAGGCTCTTTCCTCAGCAAATAACCTTTCTCTAGGACAGAAATTGGACTGAGCATCTTAATGCAGAGCAGGCATGAATGAAATCAGTTACTTATTGCAACTACATCTACACAAGCATGAAAGCCTATCAGAAGAGGCTTGCTGCAAAAGACTTTCTGCCCAGAAAACTTTAATTAAAACAGTGATAAAATCCAGCGAATTTGCAAAGCTGTCGTTAACTATTGCAACTGTGAAGTGACCCTACTCTGTTTGCAGTCTTCGCTGCCAATTATACACACACAATATCCTGTCCAGGGCGTATTGCCAGTTCTGGCAGGAAGAAGAGTCATCTTGTTTTAGACTTGACAAAGCATGGACAGATTATTTGTTCAATAAATGCAATCATTTTTGGGATGAAGGTTCTGTGAATAGCTTGTTTCTTTTCCCACCTTCTCAAATTTATCTGTCAAACAAAATCCCAAAATAACACTCATTCTGTCACTTGTCAAGTAACAGTTTACTACTACCGTTCGGAAGTGTGTGCCTTTTAAAGGCATGTTTGGATCTTGTGGTCTGTTCTGATGGGATTGGTAATGCACTCAGCATGCCTTTCTTAGGGAAGCACTCACAAAAAGTCAGAATTTGTTCTCTCATAAATACTCCTTCCTATTGACTTAAAATTTTCTTTTATGCCTCATATTTACTGTAATGTTAAATGTGAAACTAGGGGAAACAGAAAACAAATTGTGTATAAATGCAGAAGAAACCCCAACTCAAGAATTCCAGTTAATAATTATGAAGCAAAAAAAGCTTTGTATTTTTCCTCTATGTCTAGCAGCCAACAGAAGTGGGCAGTGCTTTTAAATTGCACCTCATAATTTTAACTGTACAAGGATATTCCACAGTACCACACCACTTATGGTGTAGGCAAAAAGGGGTCAGATGTAATCCCAGCAGCAGGACAAGCTTTCACCTGTCTGTTAGAGACAGTTCTGAGCTCATTGAAGGGAAGCATGGGAGCAGAGTGCTGCCTTCAGAAAGAGGATGCTGATGCAGGTGACCTACTGCAGGGTAACACAGCGGTTGCTATCACTTGCAGATAGTCCCTCTCAGAATGGATCACTGCTGTCATGGGCATTGCACCTTCCCCCCACTTTGCTGGTCCCCTGGCCAAAGCATTAGCAAGAAGAACCATGGAACAGTGGCTTGGGTGTCAAGAAACAGGGCAGTTATCTCAAGGTCCATCAGCATTTGCAAAGCACACCACACGCTTCCTGCTGGTGTGCTCGTGATGTCTGCGTGCGTGACCACTGCGCTCAGGCTGCCCTGCAGGGAGCTGAGGACCCCTCAGCTGCACCTGAGACTGCCCGGCTGCTGAGCCACGTACAACACACACCTCAGTGCTCTTCTGCCACAAATGACACCTGGGCTGCCTGTCACCTGGGAGAATTTCCAGAAGGGGACACACAGAGGCCTAATCTCAGCAAAAGCTGTTAGATCATGGTTCTTGGATATTCATGACCTCTGTCAAGATGTGTGTCTCTGAGAAGACTCGGACAAATATAGTTAGGTTTTTAGGACTTTGTCCTGTGAAGGGGAGGAGGTTCAGAGGAACCCCATCTTCTGCACAAATGCTAATACCAATCACATACATCTCTTTGGTTTTGAAAAGTACATCAGAATTTGCAAGAAGCTGCACTGCCATACTTAGACTGAAAAGAGAAGAAAATGCTTAGTAACAACAGAAGTGTAATTATTGAACCAATTTTCCAAGGCATCAAAAACCCAAGAGTATCAAATATTAACATCTTTGGGGCTTTGTGCAAGGAAGTATCCACAGACTCCTGACAATGTTGATTGTCTTGCCAGACCCCTAAATCACCAGAGGTACGGGAAGTCAATGCATGGACCAGCCTTTTTGCTCTGCTGCCAGAAGGTCAAGAGAGTGTCTGTATGACAGTGACTTGTTCTGCTACATCACAGCTCCCTGGATAGAACAAGTTACTGGTGCACATATGATTAATAACTATAAATTGCTGTGGCTGGTGCTTGCCAAAGTGTGACAGTAGACCTTTGAGGAGAAAAGAAACTAGGAGTTTCCTGATTTATGTGTGACTAACAGATTTTTTCAAAAGTTATAATTTCCAAAAGGTATACCTACGTCCATCAATTTTAACAAGATCTACACTACACTTAATTGGAGCAGTGCAACTGCTGGTTGTATATACTCTGCAAGAAAAGGAACTTGAGTTTTGAATCATGAGGTAAGTATCAAGAACAGCTGCTATGACATACAAAGCACTTTTAAGCTTGGCTGAAGGATATGAAGAAATCAAACCCTAATAGCCTAAAGGCTCAGGCACCTAAACATTTGCTAGAAGATATGAGATCACAACCAGGAAGCAGAAGAGGAGAACATCTCTGCTGGCTGATTGATGGAAGAAGTTTGAACCACCAGTGTGATGCAGAGGCAATACTGGGAGGGATCAGCAGAGTTGACAGAGTGTAAACATGAATGTGAATAGTGATGGCAAGACCTTGCTTGGATGCTGTATTCAGTCCTGGCTATAAGGCTGCTGGGATGACAGGGGAAAAGATATTATGAGAGGAGATAAATAATTACCCCTGCCTCCCAATCAACCAATCAACAAAATAAAATTCCCTCAATTGCTTAATATAGGAATACAGAGGTTGTCCTCAAGGTATGATTGTTCCTTCAGGAACATAGATTGGCCATAGGATTCATTTGCAGGCAAAAAAATTATTTCAATTAAAAGGAGAGACCAAAAATTGTATAAAGTTATTGTGATCACTTTAGCTAAGCATTTAGGTGAAGGCTGCTATCCAACAGAAAAAACAAAATTAGAAACATGGTTTGAATTGGCAGAGTGATAACAGCACAAAAACCCCCAAACCCTAGCAAGTTATATGAGGGAGCATAATGGCTGTGTAAATGAGATTATACATTGTCTCAGTAGGGGACTGGCCTTGCTGACCTACGATGTTCTTTCTAGGCTTAAGTGCAACTGCTTAATTCTTTAGCTGATGGTGCAGACATTTCCCAGCCAGTCACAAGGGGATACACAGATGTGAACAGAGTGAGGATAAATTGGAATAACTCCGATTTACATTACAACCACTCTCCTAAGATAGAAGCCATACATATTACTATTGGAATCTCTGTTTTTGTTCTAAGCACAACTTTCCCTAGTTCCTACAGATAAAAATAAGAAAGTTATTATGTAAACATATTAAAATACTTAGCATTTAACATTTTAACTTCCTCAGGCCTTTGTCAAGTGTAAGCAGAGGGTTAATAAGTTAATTGAAATATATAATAAGTTTAGAATAAAAAAAAATATGTAAGGCAAATCATTTAAAAACAGAAACGTTTTTGTACATCCTGTTTAGAAGAACAGATTTAATAAAAGTTAAATTTTCCTCTATTTTTCTTTGAGGTGTTATGGTTGAAATTTTTTATTACTTAGCATGCCTGCAGTCTTTGAAATTTCATAGATTCCTGGTTTTATGCAATAAGTCTGCCCAAAATAGATAATACTTAAACAAAACAAAATTACAGTGGTATCAGAGATCATTTATACCGAGAGCTATTGTCAAATCCCTTTTATACATTTAAAATAGCTGTCTTCCAGCAGAACTAAAAGAAACACTTGGTATTGTGACTGTTAACACAGATCTAGTACCTAGATCTTTCTTAGCTCCTAATTGAGGAAGTCAATTTCTATATACATTCAACATTTAAAACAAGAACAATACAAATAATTAACTTTAAGAACCATAAAAGGTATTTTGTATCTCTCCAGAAGATAACTGCATGATGCCTACTGTCTGTCAACAGCCACAACTCTGAAAATCAGGGAGCATTTATTCAGTGCTTTTAAAATGCAAGAAGACACAGAACTATCATGTACTTCTGATAAGGTCCTTCTTTTATCTTCCCAGATATTAAGTTTGGTGAACATTTGTTGAAAGTTTGCAGGCTTGACTATTTATTTTTCCTCAAGATTTCTGCATTGATTATAAATCTCTTTTTAACAAAAGCAAGCTGTACTTCTCTGGTCTTGCAACTGTTGAAAAAAAAAGTTACATTTTCTACCATCCTGTTCCATTAGGGATAAAACCCAAATGAATCACTTTGAACTTGATAACAACATGTATTTAAGAGTTTCCTTTCACACCCAAACCAAATACCTACCTAAAGCCAACAGGTAGAAACCTATGATAGTCTCTCCTTGCTCTGTTACAGCTGCCTCTCTGGTCAGAAAACTGATGTTGTTGTTCCTCCAGGGTGCTTGTGCAGAAAACTGGACAGACATTTTCAGTGGAGCTTCTGACCCAGGAATCACCCTTTCCCAGAAAGTCCTGTGAATAAAATGGTTCCAGCCTTTTCCTCAGTTTCTGCTCGTTCTATTCAGCAGAGCTCTCAATAAGACTAATCTAAAGAAGGAAATCTCGAGGGACAGGAGCTTTGCAGCCTTCTGACCTATTCTTCTTCACTAATCCTATCTATTAATACAGCCTGTGAACCTATGGCCAGTAAAAGACAGCAGATGTCATTGTATCCTGATTACTGCTATGCACAAAAATCCCTAATGAAGAGCGTGTATCTGACAAAAGAGACAACTTCCTTTAAAATAAGGTGACACCACATAACCTACAGGCTCACAGGCACACCCACACCATACTCATAAGTTGATTACATAACTGTACTTTCATCTTTTTCTCTTCATTGAAGATGAGTGGAATTTTAGTTCAAATGAAATTCAGGAAAAATCTCACACAAAAAAAATGGGACAGTAAAAAAATAAAACACCAGGGAGGTGTCACCACCTGAGAATGAGACTTTAACATAGCAGAAAAAAATTAATCTATTAATTTACTTTACCAGCAGGATAGTTGTTAATTTAAAAAGAAGGGATAGTAATTTCAGTACAGGTTGAAAAAAAAAAAGTATTTTGGATCATATTTTTAGTCTGCTAAGCACCCTCCAATCTTGGAGTAAGCTCCAGGTATGATTTTTCCCATACCAATGAAAAATGAGATCTTGTTTTGTTGAAGTGCATGGGATTTGAGTCAGCCAGGAATACTTTTTCCTGGTATCAATGCTTGTGGTATCAATGATTGTAGTATCAATGATTGTTGTTTAGATATGGCCCCTCTTAGCAATCAGGTTGTAGTCATAACTAAAAAATTTGAGTCTAAATTAATTCATCTGGAGCAGCAAAGTTTTCTGGTGAGCAACACACTCTCACTGCACTGAAATCCCTGCACCTGTCTTGTGCTGGCTTGTCCCCTCTCACCCTGGACGGCAAACGGGGCCCAGTGGTGGGACCCAGCCGAGGGAAGCAGAGCACCTCACTATTGAGTGTCTCCTGTCCACAGGTGGAATTTTGATGTCTGTTTTCCCCCCACCCCTGTTTTCACACACTAAGAGTGATTCATTCCTTGACCGGCTTGCAGTTTTCTGCTTCCTCCCTCTGGTGGCACCCTCCAGTGAGGAACAGAAGATTCGCGAGTTGCTGCGGTTCGTTTGGTGGGTCTGCAGGTCACCGTGCTTCCGAACGAGAGAAAGGCTCCCTCTGCAGATTACAGGAGCCTTGTTTCATGTCTCTCAGTGCTCTGGTCGTGACCAATTTAGTGCCTCCACAGAGATTATCCCCGAGTGCTTTCCCTATCTTCACAAAGTGTTTTGAAAGGATTAGAGCAGCATATGCTATGGACAGATGTATAAAGGGACAAGAAAACTAAATGCCGCGGTGGCACAGAGAAATTACTGTTTGGCACAGCTGCGACTGTGGGAAGGCATGTGAAAAATGGACTGGGATATTAAGGACCCTAAGGCATCCCTTTCCTGCAGGCTGGGTCCGCAGAAGGGACACAAACAATGCGAACGCGCCTTGGGGACACTCGGCCCCTCCTCTGCCCCGCCCCCGCTGGCCCGGGCTCAGCCGTGCCCCCCCTACGGTGACCTGCAGAGGCAGGGCCGGCAGGGCCCGGTAGGACCGGCAGGGCCCGGCGAGGACCGGCAGGGCCCGGTAGGACCGGCAGGGCCCGGCCGTCCCTGTGCAGGGACAGGGCGCCGGAGCGGGGCCTGGCTGGGAGCGGCGCCGCCTCCGGCACCGCCCACGTACCGCCCTCACGGTACCGCCCTCCCGGCACCGCCCTCACGGTACCGCCCTCCCGGCACCGCCCTCCGGTACCGCCCTCACAGCACGCCCTCACGGTACCGCCCTCACGGTACTGCCCCGGTACCGCCCGGTACCGCCCCGGCACCGCCCTCACGGTACCGCCCTCACGGCACCGCCCTCACGGCAGCGCCCTCACGGCAGCGCCCGGCACCGCCCTCACGGCAGCGCCCTCACGGTACTGCCCGGTACCGCCCCGGTACCGCCCCGGCACCGCCCTCACGGTACGCCCTCACGGCACCGCCCTCACGGCAGCGCCCTCACGGCAGCGCCCCGGCACCGCCCTCACGGCAGCGCCCTCACGGTACTGCCCCGGTACCGCCCCGGTACCGCCCCGGCACCGCCCTCACGGCACCGCCCTCACGGCACCGCCCTCACGGCACCGCCCTACGGCACCGCCCTCACGGCAGCGCCCTCACGGCAGCGCCCCGGCAGCGCCCGGCAGCGCCCCGGCAGCGCCCGGCAGCGCCCGCAGCGCCCCGGCAGCGCCGGCGGCTCCGGGCAGCGGCTGCTGGAAGGGCAATGAGCGAGGAAAGCCCCCGAAGGCAGCGCTACCTCCGGACACCCGCCTAAAGACAGTGATGAATGACCGGATTAGCACACGACAGGGCAATAAAGCCTAGTTTACGAACAAACCAAACCAACCAGTGTGCTCTGCGGCAGCAGGCAAAGCCACTGTAGAGTAGATGTAAGCCTGCAGTACGTCCTATTTGGGCTGCTAAAATGTGCAACAGCCTTTGAATCTTGAATTTGAACCAGCAGCCTACTTGTCTCTCTAAATGCTGTCAAAGTGACAGACATTCCAGCACAGAAAGGCAAGTATCACAGCCGCAAGGACTGGCCTGACACACTCAGTGTGGATACATTAGAATCCAATGTACTGTTTCCAATACAGAAAAATCCTAAAAATTAAAATGTGTGTGACAGAAAACATATGATGAATGTTCCTAACAGGCACCTGTTTTCCCTGAGGAGCACAGATCTGGGCAGTTGCCAAAGGAGTGAATATGTCAGAAAGCTGGTGTAAGTTCTCACAGAGCCGTTTTTTCACAATACTTGTTGTACATGGGTTAAAGGAAAGGACCATAGAGGAGGAGGTAAAAGGAAAACTATTCAGAAGTTAGTGGTTAAAATAAACCCTAAGCAGATAGAAAACTGGTTGTGTGGAATAAAAATACAGTTTTGTTTCTGTAAGGGATAAAATTTTCTGAGATTTTACAACAGTATAATTGAGGTATTTAATGGCAAATGCAATGGTATATTAGTTGGAACATGTCTACGTGGATTCTTTTTGATAAATTATTTTAATTTTTACTTCACATTTTTAATTAGAATGTTCACTACAAAATGAAAAAACTGTCACTATCCAACAAGACATCACTTAATCTTGCAATGAACAGTCACACAATGATGAGTTATGCCTATGGATTTCATTGAGGTAGCCAGAAAATGCATTTTGTATCAGTAACAGAAGATCTTTCCAAATTCAGATCACATTATTATTTCCCTGATTCCAATAGAATACACTTGTTGGAAGTACTTGCACAGATTCTTTTCTAACACACACCAAATGAAAAGGAAAAAAATCCTGAGATCAGGTAAGTAATGCTTAAAACACCTTGATTTTGTTGCTCATTGTGAGGGTAAGATTTGCCTTCATCTTACACTTTTACTTTGTCACCTCTGTCGTAGTGAAGCTGAGCCCTGCACGCTAGTGCTGGGGTGCACGCCCGTGGTGCTGGACAGGGAGATGTGCACCCCTTGCTGGAGGCAGCATGATTCACCGTCTGCCAGGGGAGAGAGCTTGCTGGCTACAAATCCTGTTTTGCCCCAGCACTTTTGGATGTTTAAAACTAACAGAAAAACATGAAGTAAGTGCCTTGAAGAATAATTTAATTTCACAAGATCCTTTATATGGTAATGGCTATAAAGTCCCCTCAGCTTTCAGTCTTGCTTTTACCAGTCAGTGCTGGGGCAAGTCACTGACCACAAAGCCAACCAGGGACTGCTACAGATGCATGGTTATAAAAATGAATTTATTGTTTCAGAAGAGATGACAGCAATCTTGCTGTAAGTGGATGAGCGTACATCCACTAACATGGATGTAGTAAGTATTGGCTCTAGGCACTGAAGGTCTTCTAACAGGCCCTGAATTCCAGGGAAACAGAAGGAATACTGCAGATGGGCATCACACTACAGTGATGTATAGTTCAGATGGCCTTAGGAAGGGGAAACACAGGAAATCTCTAGAAAATATGTACTCACTGGGGAGCATTAAAAAGAGATTACTTACCTTACCCTCAGTATTTAACCCCCCACAGAATGAATTCCCATACTAACTGCTACAGGAGAGAGTATTCAGAGGTCATCCCTAGGGCCGGCTTTTGTAGCGAAGCAAATTATCACATTGTAACAAACATTGTAAACCATGGCCTAAATTAATGAGTGAGCGTACACAAAGGCTTTCCGTGCTTGTCATACCACCCTCACAGAGTGCTCGTGTGTGAATAGCTTATCTCTGGGCTTCATCTTGAGGAGCAACGCTCGAACTCAGCGATGCTTCGGAGGTGACGGATTGCTGCCATCCTGTGGCAGGCACACGCACTTCAGACTGACACTTGCCTGAGAGAAAACAGTCCTGTAAGGTGTCATTTTAGAAACGACTAAACAGTGTTATTCCTAAGTGCCACAGAAGGAAAGCCAGTCGTCTGTAACCTGCAATATTCAGATCTTAGAAAGCCACAAGCCATCATGGCGATTCTACTACAAATTACTCTCAGAAGCAGAAAATAAGGAGCAGGTGGGAACGGGCTCATGTCACCTTTTTACTTGGAGAGAGGTATTGCAGCATTCACTGGTCCAACTCCAGAAAGGATGTTAGCCCCAGCCCAGTTCTAACACTAACCATTTCAGACTGCTAGTTCCAGAATGGACATAAATAAAAGGATATCCCTGTTTCTGATGGCAACTGTGCCAGTGTCCTCAACTGGAAAAGCCATCAGACAGCTCAAATCTTAGCCCTTTGCTAAGACTGCATCCGAACTCAACCCAAATAGCACCCTTCCTAAGGCTGAGTCTAAGGGGTGTGTTTAGAGAGGTGTGTGACATAAATGAACCAGTGAGTGACCAGCTGATCGCTACTTTCTGAGGTTCTGTGTCTCTCATCCTGACCTGAGTTCTAGGCTTTGGTGGGAGAAGTTTTCTGTAACATGGTTTTGAGAGCCAGGCATCTGGGAACACATGAGAACTTGCAGATTGACAGTAGTGCAGGTTTAACTTGTTCATCAATGACCTGGATGAAGGGGCAGATGCCTCCACTGCTGGCCCCACAAGAAAAGCAGAACACTAAATTCACACAATGCGAGTCAAGATCCATTTTGTTCTGAGATTTCATACTTTACTGCATGACAGTCTTAGTGATTTATGTCTTTATATCCAAGGATAACTTGGGAGGTTCATGAGTTTTAAAATTCAGGATTAGTATCTGAATCAAATAATTCCACCATTGCTCAAAAGAAAGATACACTGCAGAATGACATGAGGAGTAAGCAGGTTGTGGTTTGGATCCATCAGAACCAGGAGCACTCCATTGGAAAGCTTTGCCAGTGAGGCTGCTGCTGTCCACTGCCTGTGGCTGCCAGAGTGGGAGAAGAAGGCTTCCTGCTGCACAGGCTCTGCACCATCTACAGCTTCATCAGCTGAAACCCAGGCCATAAATTGTCCCTTTGGAATTGAGGAGGCAGCTGCTGTGAAAGGTGCTGTGCAGATACACACTTGATTATCAACACTGTTGCCAAGCACACGGGTACCAGTTCTGCTCTGGCTACGGTTTCCAAGCGACAAGCACACAAGAAGAATCCCAAGGTAATCCACTCTGGAAGCGAGAATGATGTGAACAGCTACCAGACTACTCCAAGTTAAAGACTACAATTACCTGGCACAGCAATAGCAGATGCTCTTTATCACCAATTCCCTACACCAGCTGAGAGTCCAGCTACATCATTATCTATCACCTAAAGGGAACTGATGTTGTTTTCAAGTTTCTTCCCACATAATTTTAGGACTCTTGACTACCTCTAACATCCTGTCCAGACAGACCGTGACTCAAACTTTTAACTCTATTAATGAAGTGAATAAACAATCAAAATAGCTGAAACAAAGAAAAAGGGTTAGATAGAAACAAACAAATTAAGAAAGTTATACAAATAAATCACGTACCTTAATATTCAATGACTTTAGGGAAACTTTGCTTCCAGGACTCTTCATATCAAAAATGGAGTGGATTTTCACAAAATCTCTGCTAAGGTATTTGTCAACTGTTTTTGGGTGGCCATTTACAACTGTCACAGGATAAAACTAAAAAGAAGAATGAAACCATCTCCCTGAAAGAATGCAAGATTCAATAATGGATTGGGAAAAAAAGGATGCATAGCAGAAAACACCAAGTACACAGCACTCAGCAGAAAAGTAGATTTGCACAGTTCTTTTTATTCAAATGTTTTGAGATCTGTTTTTTTTTTTTATGTACATATATAGGTATACATATAATACTTGCCACATTTGGCAGCTGTTGTTTAATGCATACAAGGTAAACAGGTACTTTCCATAATGAAATCTTGTTTAGTCTGATGAGAGGCATGAAATTCCTAGGCAGATGCTTAGCTCACTAAAGCTGTTTCTTGCTTTATTTCCAGCTTCATTACTTTTAGTAGTTAGTGACTTTAAGTCATCCAAGATTTGTTATAAGTAACATAAACTTGGAACAAAGTTTTTTTGCTGTTGCCTTTTTCTTTTTTCTTTTTTATTCTTCTCTTAATTGTTGTTGTTTTATTTTGTTCCATCTTGTCACTTCAAGCCTCATCAGGAGATTGAAGCACCTCTGAATAATCTCACAGAGACATGGTGGGTTACACATGTGCACCTTTTTTAAAATAAAGCAGGGTCATCCCCTTTGCCCATTTCCAGGCATCAACAGTCAACATCAAGGATTTCTATGCAAAAAGCATGCCATAATGAATTTATAACAGGCTAGCTACAGAAATAAGTGGCTGCCTTCTTTTTAGAGAAACCACAAATGAATTAAAATAAAAAACCAAAAAAACTTCTTCACATATACACATTTATGGAGAGGATCTATTTATTCCTGAGCAGGCTGGCAAGTATCAATCAGTGGTCAAGTGGGAGAGAGGAGAAAAAGAATTTTAAGCTGAAAAAGGCACAAAACCCAAAAATATTGAGGCCTTTAGAAAAAATAAGCAACCCAAAAAATTATGAGAACTGTCTTCAAACCATGCTGTTTTACTGATCAAGATAGTGTTTGGTGATGATGATAAAGCTGAATATTAAAGATGATACAAGGTATTCAGGATCAAATTTCTCTTTAACTAACAAAACCTCTGAAGACTTTTTTGATTGAAAAAATTGAAGAAAACACGTATTTATCTCTTTAAAACCTCATATTCCAACACCTTTAGATATTCAATATATACATCTGGATGAAGAATCAATAGGAATTCAACCTATAAAAAAGTGGGTCTTTTGTTGGTTTTGTTTAGTTTTGTTTTTTTTTTAATTAGTACTCCTTATGTTTCAATCTCATCTTTTAGACTGGGAAAATCACTTGTGACAAGTACTTAAAGTTGAGATTATGGGGTACAGGATTTGCAAAATACATTCTCATGTGTTTGAATGCAGGTACACAGAGAAGTTGCATACAATTTACAAGGATATTTGTAGTAAAATTCAGAGATACACAACAACAAACATCTCAATATAATACTAACTTGGAAGCCAGGTGCAAGTTTTTCAAACTGTACATGTATTTTTAAAAAGATACTGCCTTTGAAAATGTTTATACACTGAAGCATTTTCATTAAGATCAAATGCCTTTTAAAACCAGTAAAATTATAGCAGCAATATGGGAGAGTATCTAAGCCACATGAACATTATTAATTAAAATAAAACCAAATATGAAATATTACATTAGTCAGATATTTATGTTAATACCAAGAACAAGTAACACACAATTACTTATGTCAAACCAAGAAATCTGAATTTGTTCATCTAGGAACAAATCTGCTGTATACAAAGCAGTGTAGATTGCTGACTTTCACAATCACCTTTCTCAAGTGTCCTGGAGAACTCGAATCTTAAATTCCAAGTCTGACTAAGATAATTTTTTCATCTTTCTTTAGCAATTAAGGATACTTTTAAATATGGATTCCTTAAAATGAGGCGTATTTTATTTACACTATTCAAAGTTTACCTTTCCTTCCAACAACAAAATGTGCAGGAGGATTTTCTACATGCTATACAATGTAAAAATAGACTTTAAAAAGTCAGAACAATGCAAGTAAAACTGTACAATGTTTGCTCCCTGCTCCAGTTCATTGCACTATTAAGTTAAACTGGATGAGTTGTCATGCCCAGATGACTTACTGCAGGATCAGAAAATCCACACACACAGAGGAGGTAAATGAATACTGCTTTAGGTATAGTGCCAAATGAAAAAAATACTATGAGTTATATCCAAGGAAAGCTTCTCATCACAGAAAGGAGCATGGCTAATTCTGAAAGGCAGCCCTCTTCATGTAGGACACAGAACTGCAAAAAAACCCACAAATACACATTGATAAATATCAGTGAAGTTGGTCATAAAAATGTAATGTATATACTAAAATACTGAAATGTTGGATTCTACCCTATTAGTAACACAGTAGAATTTAGTAATCAACTGAAACTGGCAATTAAGTTTTCAGCCTCTCTCAAAAGGCAATGAAGTGACACAACCTACTATCTTTAACTAGTATTATCCAGAAATGAGTTAACTAAAGGTCATGTCTTAAACAGTGCTCTTTAAAGTGTTATATCAGAAAACAGAACATTAAATAACAGGTGATGCATGCAGTTATATTTTTAAAATATGCAATGACACTTTGAGATTCTAACTCTACTTTCTAATTCTGGTGCGTGTACTACAATCACACAGTGGCAAGATAAGACATGTCCTTCATGTGTTTCTCATTCCTGTTTCAGTGTAAGACACAAACCTCAGAGCAATCCAGCTTTCAAATCAATGCTAGCACAACACAAAAGCAAATAAAGAAGTCAGGTGTAACAAACAAAAACTTCAAAGGCAAGAAAATAAATGTTCTCAATTGTCTGAAATACTAGCATAATTTAAAAATAGAACAAGGTGCAAACTCTTCATTAAAACAAAAACAATTATAAGTTTTACTTGAAAGATCAGGTATGAAAAAGCAAGGAGAAAGATGGGCAATTAATTATTCTGCTTTCATGACATCTATGTTCAGAAAAAAAGAATGCATTTTACACTTCATGCATTTTACTAACTAGTAATGTATAGCATATTATTTTTAGCACTCTATTTTTGTCACAACTACTGCCTGAGGACAACTGGAACACAAAGCTTAGCAGTAAATACATCTTACAAAGTTTACTGTAATAACACATCTGATTTCAAAGGCAATAATTTCAGCTGTAAGTACATACTTATATCTTTTATATAACAGTTATGTAAAAATTAGCTGCGTACACAAAACTAAATCTTCACATTTTGTAAATTCTGGAAGTAAAAAAGTAGTAATCTTGAAATAAGGTGTCAAGATGTGGTACCAGACAACCTACCCTAATACTTAATTCTGTGTATACACTGGTTAACATTTCATATATATCATGATTTGTTCTGGAAGTAGGTAAATTAAGGAACTCTTCTTCCATCAGATTTTGTCAGATATTCTTCACTACCCATACAGCAACAAAACAAGATAATTCCCCTTCCCACAAAGCTGTCCTCTTCACTTTAAACCTGCTGTGAACTCCAACCCAGCAGGCCCTGCCCACGTTCTCAACCCCAAAGAAACGGGAGCCCCTGGACGGGCATTCGAGTAGGTGAACACATCAGACCCAAGGAGCTGTTGGCTTCTCAGGGCAGCAGCCATCAGCTCAATGCAAAGAGCAGTTTCAGTCCTTCTCTACCTCGATGCTGCTCCCTACAGGATTTGTTACTCCCACAACACCTGCTTCTGTCTTGAGGGGCTGAAATTGGCAATTATTATTTGTGAGACTGAAGAGACAAACAACTCCGCAGAGGCATTTTCTTCAGAAAACAATCTAAACTTGCATACTGCAAAGATTACAGATGCAACTACACTATATATAATATACATAATACTAATAATATAAATATTTGTTTTATAATATATTTGAAATACTACTTGCATTATTTTACTAGACAGATTAATCATTATGCAGGAAGTCATTATATTATACACACAAGAAGAAAGACTGAAAGCTTTAAAGAGAAAGTAAAAATTCAATGAGCACTGTCCATACAAGCACACTTTCATTATTACTGTAACAACAGCTACACCCAATGCAGCTATAAGGTATGATACAAATATCTCCATCTGATTTACAGCTTAACTTGTGCACAAAAAAACCTTAGCTTATTTAGGTCTTTCAATGGACATAAGCACAGTGTTTTCAAATCACATTGTATTAGTTCAACCATCAAAAATGTCATAGAAAGATGAGAACAAACAGCTTTTAAATATTGTGACCTTATTAAGCTTCCAGCTTCAGTCCAGAAGTGTGGTTTCTAAGATAAAGAATTTCAGTCTTGGTTTGGTATTTCTTTCCCTGTCAGTAAATTCACGCCCCTACCCTTTCTCAAATCCCAGTTTCTCCTTCATGGCTCCTAGTGATAAAATATAACAACAATACTGATATATTAAAATACATTCGGAAAAAAATAAGCACAATTGCAAACGCTGATCAATTTCATGTTACCACCTATAAAATATAATATGTGTCCTATGCTAGTGGGAGAAGAACTAGAGTTCATTCGCAGTGCAAATCACTAATTCCCTTTCATTATTGTTAAGTTCAAGATAGAAATGTTCACTGAAAAGTAAAAACAAACAGAATCTCATAAAAGGAAAAATATCCCCTTAAAAATAATTTAGGTTGCAATAAGAGCAACGTGAACAAGATAAGCTGCTACACTGTACCAGACTCTTCTCAGGGTATGTACTTAGTCTGGCTTTGGGATATTTACCCCTTTGAGGAGATATTCCTTACAGAAAAAATCCAGGGGAGAGTAAGTAACCCCTGGAAAGAGGGACTTAAGCATGATAAGGAAAATGGTATTTTTAACATTTTGGGGGACACAAGGGGGCAGTAGAAATTGGGGAAAGAAGATGCTTTAAAGAAAGCAAGCACCAGAAATAATTTTAAAACTAACAATCCTACTGAAAAATGCATATAGAGGTGATTTTATCCCCTAACATGAAATGCACTGAGTTGTTCTTTTTAATGTCATTATTATACTGGATTTGCACACACCACGTTTTGAGGATTTCTACTTCCAGCATTTCAGAAGGATTAGCTGGTTATGAAAAAAAAAAATCCAATGATCCATGGCAACACAGAAGATCAATAGCAGATCTGGCTGCAGAACTGTCCTTCAAGTTATAGCTCTTGTCCAAACAACTTTGCTCAATCATTATTAAAAGAAGATAGTGAGTATTAGACAGCACACACAGAGAGGGTCTGTGTGTGTCTTCCTACATGATCCAAATTTCAGAATTATTGGGCATTTAGTTCAAGTTATTCAAGATAATACAGAATTTGTGAATTCTACAAAATACACTGGAATTCAGAGAAAATGTAAATTTACTTCACTATCCTCAGAACACCAGTCATGTGGTAAGATTTCATTTTACATGAACAGTTATGCTCAACCTTATGTTATGGTTCCATTCACCTTTCCAAGTTCACAGCATTCTTCTATTTATTCCTTTATATTGTACTAATATTACTTTGGAAATTATCTTTTTCCTGATATTTTTCTTTCAGTTCTTGCTTCTGAACGATTTTAGTAACTCTTCAACAATGACCACTAATATCTGGACAAGTCTATTAATAATTCTGTGGACAGCTATAATACCCACATAAGACTGCATATCCTAATTTTTTATGTATCACAGAAAAGCAAGACAGTGCTGCTTAAAAAAAATGAAGAGCATGTTTATAAGGTTTTTTTTCTGCTCTGTAAAACAGAATATAAAGTTACACATATCCTGATGTCACATGTAATTTACTGCCTGCTTTTTTTATTGCAAGATTGGAAAAAAAAATCCTCAAGGGAACATGTACTTAACAGATATTAACAGATACCCTTGGTGATGTATTCACACACTTCAAAATTTCATTTCTTGATTAAAGCTTATGAAAAAGCAGTAAAATCCATTTGGTGTAAAATGAATACAATTACCACTTACACCATCTGGATTGTACCACTGGGTTGAGAACTTCTTTCAGAAAACAAATTTAAATCCTAAATCTTCTTGAAGATTTTTACCTTGCCAAGACATTTAAAATCTTTACAGTGAAGAGAGCAGAATCCTCAAAAAGTAGGCCACTCCTTTTACATTTTAACTTAAGAAATTGGTTAGAATTTCATTTATTAAAGTTCAGCTGAAAGTTGATCTAAATAAGTGGTAGTAAAGAATTCAACAAATCTCCTCTTAACAAGCTACAAAAATAATGTGCAGACATTAGACTGGCAGCTGAGAGTATTTTGTGCCATGGAAGCCTTCAGGAGCTTCAGGCCAGAAGTTTTAGTGGCAGAAAAAGAGCAATAGGTTACAACTTTAGAAACAATTGAAGACTTTGCCTGTGCCACAGAATAAACCTACAGTACAAGGCAACACTGTTACCTGAGTTATAAATATTTAACATAATGCCAACACAGCATATGAAGCTTAGCTAAGGCTACACTGAAAGGAAGAGTGAAATTCTACACTCGCTAGCTCTGCACTCAAGACTGTCTGCCCCTGAGCACACAAACCTTCGAGGATGAAGAAAGGCTTGGGTCTGTTCACTAAGGAAGTGATAGCTGGGGGGAAATTATCTTTTCCTTTCACTATGAGTGATGTGACTGACTACTCTTCATGTTCCCACAATTTGTGTTTCATAATTTAAAAATAACAGTGTTTGCACATGATGGACAACCTGTTTGATCCGACACTCAATGCATGACATTTTTGCAATTGTTGCATCTTACTAGTAGAACAACCTTGGTGATTTTTAAATAACGAGCTTACAAGAGGCAGGAAGGAACTTTAGTTCAAGTCTCCCAGATCATCCTTTCATATGCTCAGATAATCTACTTTTATAAGCCTTCTTTGCTTTTAAAAAAGATTTCTCCACTTCCCTAAGATGCCACTTTCTTCTCAATATTCCAGTAATCTGAAAGTTCTTCTGGATAGCTACATCTAAAAATAAGAGCAGGCACTGTGAAGAGCACTGTTAAATCCAGTACTAAGAGAGCAAACAGTTTTAATTACTGACAACAAGTACATCCTCTTGGGTCAAAGATTCTGCTTCACAAAACTATGGTTTAGTGCCATCACTGCTAAAAAAACCTTCACCAGGATCCTACATGGCTCACATACAAACACATCTGTCTAATTTAGGAAGAATTTTTAGAAAGAGTAAGTAAACAATGGAAAAATCAAAGGAATCAACTGAAAGGATCTCTGCATTCTTATTGTACATGGCAGTTCTTCAACCCTATACAAAACTTAGAAATGGATCTCTGAACAGGAAGTCTGTTGAGCTGCCAGAATACTGAACGGCTTTTCTTATATTTTCTGAAGTGACAGCACAGTATATATCAACTTAAACCTGAAAGTACTTTCAAATATCTGTCAGATAAAATTATGAGAGTGACTCTAAGTTTGTGTAAGAAACACAAAAACCTCGAAAAATCATATGGAGTGAGTTAAGTCAAATGACACTAACATTGAAAAAAGAGATGAGACTTGGAACACATGATACCAAAAGAAGAGAAAAACTTCTGCAGCATATGAAATGCAGAATGTTACAAACATTTTTATGGCAAACAAAATGGCATCCATCATCCTTCTGCACAGGTATTACAGTTCTGATCTTGAAAGTCTGATGCATTTGCTAATAAACCTTGAACACTTAATAAAATTGTATCATATGCCAAGAATTAAATAAGACCATAAGCATTAGCAAGATCAAGGCAAAAATTAAGTCAGACAACAAACATTTTAAAATAATTTATCAACGTGGAAACTACCTGGAACAACTCCTTAAAGCTATGGCAAACAGTATTTTTCAATGTCTGACATTTTTTAAACACAATCAATCTGTAAGATGGGAAAATAAATGACTCATATAAAAACTTCTAAAACAATATCTGAAGAAGGTATAATAGATAAAATAAATACTTTTCATTATTGTTAGAAAGTAACACTTGAAATGAACCTATAAGCACTTTACATAGCAAATGCATTATTACCATGGGCAGTTTGAGTTCCAATTACTGAAAAAAACTGTACAATGGAAGATTTTAACTATACCCATTTCACTTCATAAGCCAGACTCCTTTGTTCCTGCTGCTGTCATTCAGCTGTTTGATACATTTTACTGACACAAACAAAATAAAGGTATTTTATTTATGAACTGTATGCTCAGAATAGATGGACAAAACAGAACATAAATGAAAACTGTGTTTGATTGAAAGGCAACATAATTCATAAATGCCATAGGATCACTATTTTCAAATACATGTTATATGTAAATTAAGTGAATTTAAAATCAAATAAAATCCCTGCTGAGAAGCATACTCACCCTTTAAAATATAGTCTGTTAACAAGCTTGGCACTTTCTCACTATCCTCTTTCATGGCATGCAGAACTGAAGTATGAAAAAAAAATCAGATATTTAGTCATAAATTAAACACAACACTTAAAAGAAATACCTTGGAGCAGTTCCTACAACTCATAGAGGTACCACTACAAGATGTAAGAAATCTCTTAACTGAAAGATAAGAAGATACAATGAGATATCACATCCTCTCCGCCTTTCACTTGTGTAATTCTCACTGAGCTCCACAGTTCATGGATGCAAGAGTCCCATTTCATGTCATTAATATTACAGTAAAATGCCATCAGTTATAACAACAACAGTAACAACAACAAGCACCTCTTCCCTATAAAAAATTCTCACCAAAAGAAAGTCATAACAACCAAAACTAAAGTATGCTAACAATTATTGATGGGCTGGAAATCTCAGGACAGAAAAGTAAGCTCCATTAATATCTTTGATCATTACGTCAAATAATGGAAAAATGCTGTGAATGATTCTATGGAAAAATTAGTGGTGCTTTTATTCCCTCCCTAAAATGGTAAATGTTATTTGCTGTAGGTTTGAAAAATCTTAACTACATGACTGAATTTGGCATTAACTTACAATAATGCAATAATGCCATTTTGAGACATCTATGAGTAGATCTTGTCCATCTTGCTATTTCTGAAGGAGGAAAACTCATGGACAAGCTTGACTGGACACATATAAGCCTGTCCATCACTACATAAAGAAAAACTATGGCTAGTCTTTATAAAGCGCTCAGGACATGACTGAAAGAAGCAAAAATACAAAATTATACTGAAAAGCAGTATTTAATAAACTCCAAATTCCTCACATGAGACTCTAAAGACAAATTGTAACAAGTGTTTCATTTCAACTTTTAAGTTGAAGTAAGACATTACTGTTCATGACTATGGAGTAATGCAGAGCTTTGAAAGAAAAACCAGTTGAACAGCCCTGAACACCTGCTTTACTGCCTGCCTTAACAGCAGAGACAGTGAGTCACAAATCTGCAGCTGACTCACAGCATCAAGTTCCAACCAGCCCACAGAAATCGAGGTTGTTAATACTTTTTACAATACATTTGCGAAAGACTTTTGTTAATAAAACATTGAACAACACAAAATGTTTTCAAGAGGCTTTAACACGTGCTTAATAGTGTCAAAGTGAAATTTAAATATGGCAAGAGGATAAAATTCCATTGCAAGAATAAACATACAATGAGAAATCCTTTGTCACAAAGTTAAGTACAAACACCTAAGGCTACCTACTGTATAAAAATAAAGGGAACTTTAATTCTTACTTAAACATCTCATTTACTCTAGAATTTATATAATATTTATTTTCTCTTTCCAGGAAACAACACCCCACAGCCACCTGTGGAATCACAGAACTGCTGCTAAAAGTCACCTTAATAAGACATAGTGAGATCCTCCACTGAGATCTGATCAAGTGCATTGATGCATTCTACCATCTATTTTTAAACTGTTACTATAAGCATTCAATGAAGGAGACGCTATTGACTCCTAGAGATGCTTTGTTGTATTAAACCCCTTAATAAGTAATTTTTAAAAAATAAAACCTTGATTTCTTGCATATTAGTATTAAAAAAAGCCCAATAAAATCAAACAGCTAGAGGACTTAAAACTTATAATAATCTTGAGGAACTGGACTAAAATAGGTATGAAGAACAGGGAATCCAAAGCATGTCGAAACTCTGGTTTGGTTTGGAATTCCTAATTATCAAAATTTATAATTAAAACCAAAACAAACCCTCCCAAAATTATAACAACAAAACTTTATCAACAACAAACTCCCCTCACCAAAACCACAGAGAGAAGCAGGCTGTTTTAAAGCAATCATTATGGACCTAGTCCTAAGTATCTTGAGATCCATTCTGTCAGTCATTCCAATAACATCGATAAAGCACAGCAAATGTAAACAAACAGGGACATGTCAGGCACGAAAACCAAACTGCATGATATGTGGCCAACATCAAAACATGGGAACACTGACTTCCTGATACAGGCAGGTTTCTGGCCCTCAGGGTTTCAGACAACAGCTAGGAAACCAATCTAACATGAAGGCTCAGAAAACAAGCTAGCCAAAATCCATGGCTAAAATCATGCACCTTTACATACATGCCCTAGGGTAAGGGGAAGAGAGAACTGGATGGATTTATTGCCTTTGAGCAGCCACGACTGGAAATACAATGAGGAAAGGATCAGAGGAATTTCATATGCTCACTTTTGGTTAATGTTTGAAGATCTTCAACAGACGGGGGTCCATTTTTCTTCTCATAAGGAATGACGGTTGTTAAGTACTGTCAAATGAAAAACAGAGTTACTTCCTTTCATGCAACTTTGTTGTTTGTATTTTATTTTGTAAAAAAATGTAGCAATTGAAACTGCTAGCCACAAATAATCATCTTTCAGAGTAGCTTAGGATTCTACCTTTCTATCTCAGAGCTTTTATCACAGAAACCAAGTTCAGGTTTGTTTTTTTTCCATATTATGTGGCCCTAGAAGTCATGCAGCTAACTGTCCTCTCTGCAAAGAAAATGATGCTGTCCCACAGCTAGGTGAAAATGGAAACAGATGGCTTTCACCTTCTGCTGCTGTACATTTCCAACCAAAAAGGAGCAAGGCAAGTCTAATGAAATAGAATACCCCAGAACACAGAATTTTATTTAAATTAGCAGTTTTAATCGTTGAGTGTGCTAACAGTTTCAAACCAACTCCTTTTTAATTCCAGTTACCGAAATCCTTAATTCCTGTCTGCTTTAAAAAAAAAAACCAAACACAAAAAACCACAACATTTCCTAAATCTTTCAAGATTTTCATACCTGCAGTGCACCTGAGATTAATTTTTAAATTCTTGACCAACCCTGTTGGTCTTTTATTACATGCATTTTAGGTGACATCCTGCTTTGCAGCCTATATGAATGCATATTCTCCTTAAAAAGGTCAGAATTTCAAAAGTACTAAAATAGCAGGAATTTTACCCAATGGAAAAGCTTCCTAAAATTTCCCTCAAGTCAATTTTTAAGAATTAAACGGGAATTTTGTCACTGTGGTGAGTAACAAACAACACAAACCTCATTTAGTAAAAATCATCTGACTCCACCTTTATTCAAAACTTCTATATACTATAAACCTTTATATACTTTATATACTATATTTAAATATATACCCTATATATACCCTTTATATACTTTCTTGAACAGGTCCTCACATTGGTCAGAAGAGTGCCAGAACTCTTCATCCCATAGGCCAAAACCGAAAGACATAGAGAAAGCCAGTCTTACAGAAAGAAATCTAAAATATTACACTTGTTACAAAAACACTTGCAATGCTTATGTCAAGCTTGTGAGAACTAGGTCTTCTTAAACCAAAACATCACGAAGAAACTGAGCTTAGAAACTCAGAAACCTCAGGCCTAGGAAACCCAGACTACAGAACTTTATTCTGGTTTTACAGCTACAAGGCAGTAGGCAAAGCAACCCTCGATTCAGCTTGACATCTCTGTAGTTCTCCGGGTAACGAGCAGTGAGCAGGTGACACACAAGGCGCGTGGTCTCCTCCGGGCGGGGTCCCGGCCCTGCAGGCAGCGCCGTGTGCCAGCCTGTGCTGAGGAGCCGCGCTCTGCCGGAGCGGGCCGGGGCCACGGCCACGCGTGCGGCAGGACCGCGCACCCCGCCGGACCGCGCACCCCGCGGAACCGCGCACCCCGCGGGACCGCGCACCCTGCAGAACCGCGCACCCCGCGGGACCGCGCACCCTGCAGAACCGCGCACCCCGCGGGACCGCGCACCCCGCGGAACCGCGCACCCCGCGGGACCGCGCACCCTGCAGAACCGCGCACCCCGCGGGACCGCGCACCCCGCGGAACCGCGCACCCCGCGGGACCGCGCACCCCGCCGGACCGCGCACCCCGCGGAACCGCGCACCCCACGGGACCGCGTATCCCGCGGAACCGCGCACCCCGCGGGACCGCGTATCCCGCGGAACCGCGCACCCCGCGGGACCACGTATCCCGCGGAACCGCGCACCCCGCGGGACCGCGTATCCCGCGGGACCGCGTATTCCGCAGAACCGTGCATCCCGCGGGACCGCGCATCCCGCGGAACCGCGCACCCTGCAGAACCGCGTATCCCGCAGAACCGTGCATCCCGCGGGATCGCGTATCCCGCAGAACCGTGCATCCCGCGGGACCGCGTATCCCGCTGAACCGCGCACCCCACGGGACCGCGTATCCCGCAGAACCGCTTATCCCGCGGGACCGCGCACCCCGCGGGACCGCGCACCCCGCGGGACCGCGCACCCCTCAGAACCGCGCATCCCGCGGGACCGCGCACCCCTCAGAACCGCGCATCCCGCGGGACCGCGCATCCCGCGGGACCGCGCACCCCGCGGGACCGCGCACCCCGCAGGACCGCGCACCCCGCGGGACCGCGCATCCCGCAGAACCGCGCATCCCGCGGGACCGCGCACCCTGCAGAACCGCGCATCCCGCGGGACCGCGTATCCCGCAGAACCGCGCATCCCGCAGAACCGCGCATCCCGCGGGACCGCGCACCCTGCAGAACCGCGCATCCCGCGGGACCGCGTATCCCGCAGAACCGCGCATCCCGCAGAACCGCGCATCCCGCGGGACCGCGCACCCTGCAGAACCGCGCACCCCGCGGGACCGCGCACCCCTCAGAACCGCGCACCCTGCAGAACCGCGCATCCCGCGGGACCGCGCACCCCTCAGAACCGCGCATCCCGCGGGACCGCGCACCCCTCAGAACCGCGCATCCCGCGGGACCGCGCACCCCGATGGACCACACACCCCGCGGGACCGCGCACCCCGCGAACCGCGCATCCCGCGGACCGCGTATCCCGCAGAACCGCGCACCCCGCGGGACCGCGCACCCTGCAGAACCGCGCATCCCGCGGGACCGCGCCACCCCGCTGAACCGCGCACCCGCCGGACCGCGCACCCCGAGACCGCGCATCCCGCGGGACCGCCACACCCCGCGGACCGCGCACACCCGCGGGACCGCGCACCCCGCTGACCGCGCACCGCCGCACGGCCACCGCAGGACGGGCACCGCCCCAGCACCGTCCGCACACACGGGCGCTCCTCTCCCTCCCTTCTGGCATCTCCTCACGTCCACTCTGCACAGCAGAGAAAAGTATGGAACAATCAAATGTCGATTTCTTCTCAGGAAACAATCAATTTTCAATTTCTTTTCCAGGAGATGTAACCAACAAGTATCACCAGAGAAGAGTGGGTTTAATAGTTACCAGAATTGATAGCTAGATATACAGCTGCTGAATCTGTCAATGACAATGACAATCTGACAATGAGTGGATCTACTAACACAGAAATCAGATTTTTGGCTGTCTTTTCCAGCCTTCAGAACTAAGTGGCATTTTACCCTTTACCTGTACAATAAAATACGAGGATATTTCACTCTACCAAATATCAACTAACCCTATTTCCCTTCTCCTGTAAACTTCACCTTCCATTTTTCTCTCTAACAGTAGCAATTAAAAACAAAAAAGGGAATTTCTTAGTTTCCAGAAACACTTTCCTGGTACTCATCAACTCTGCAGCTGTAACAATCAGTCTCTATAACAGCACTATAAAAACTCATTTCCTGAATTGCTGTGTAAAGGATAACATATTATGAAAAGAATGAAGGAGTGACTGAAGTGCAGCTTACTGACAAGACCAAGTGTTAAATCTGCTGTGACCTCTAAATTTTTGAAGCAGATTTGATGAGATGACAAAGCAGTAATTCCACTGCAATTTTTCATCACCTATGAAAAGTGTTTGATAGGCTTGAAAATCAAAATGAAGATGACTGTCTTGAATCTTTTTCTGGAAACATGATCCATAGGAACAAAGAGTTCCTACTGGAAGTTCCTCTTTACATGGTCAAAATCTCTTAAGTAATTTTTACTCCTGTCTCAAACACATGCAGAGAAAATGGGACTAAGATTTTAAAAAGGGAAGTACCCACTATGAGATGGTAGTAGAAAGTGGTAAATACCATTAAAATTAAAAAATGGAAAAGAGTTCTGAAATAACTGTACAAACTTGTCAAACTTTTTTATGTTGTAACCTCATGTGTAGGAACTTCTGGCTTCCAAGGTACATAAAATTGTCTGTCCTTGTGTTTTTTTTCATCAAAATTCCAGATTTCTAACTAACTCTTCCCTGCTAGCAGAAAACACCTGAATCTGAGTTTATAATGACATCCTGAAAAAAACTCTCAAATTTATATTGTGAGAACAGCATTAAGAAACTGAAGATTTGATACTTGTTCAATTTTGCAACTTGCTGCAATAAGAAGATTACACCAGTATCTCAAAAGCAGGGCCAGAGTTTGGTAATAAGACAAAAAATCCTTATCAAACAAAAATCTCCCAAACAGAAAACAAAGGCCATAGAAAAATGGATTTTCAGGCATAAATCACAACAGAACTGGTATATTTTCTACCTTTCTACCCTATATTTAATTTTAAGTTTATATGACTTCCATGATTTGCTTTAAGATACAGGAAGGGGAATAAAAACCCCCATAACCATAAGGATACAGAAAAAGATAAATCAGGAGAAAAGTATGATCAACATGAAGAACAATATTCGTAAATTAACTCAAAAAATGACTGGAATTCAATCACTGTTATTTTCAACATATGATTATGCTACTTATGTCTACCTAGGAGGCAGTGAAAGTCTTTTAACCAAAAGTATGAGGGGTGGCATAGCTAAATAAGCTCACTTTATGAAAATATATGATATTTAAAATACCTAAAGATACATGTATAAATTTATGTAAAGATAGCCAAGAAAAAGAAAACCAAAAAATAAACTACCACACAGGTACAGCTTTACTGGACCTGTGATAGTGCAGTGATAACAACTCTTGTTACATGAGCTCTGTGCATGTGTTCAAGATCCCCAAAGTGGAGGACAAACAAGTAACTGAGTCAATGTATTCATAAAATCTCATACATATACCTTGCCTGAGAAAGTAGGCAAGGCTGATTTCTAGCCTTATGATTGCAGAATGACTTGAGAGGAGGTGTTTTACCTCCTGAACTCCTCTGCAGGATACAACACTCATCTCCCAGACAAGAGCCTAATCAGCCTTGACTTCTAAACTACCAGTCAATTTATTGCCTCAATGGACTTCTCACTAGGGAAAAAAATAACTCTAAGTGACTCCTCTGACAAAGCTGCATAAACTAAAATAGTGGGTACACATTAAATAATGTGAAATACCAGTATTTTTTAGTGTGCCAAAAGACTAAACAAGAGCATAAGCATTAGCAGTTCACTAAAATTCAGAATGCAGTTAATAAAATACATACTACAGATCTGAAACAGCAGATTAACCAGCAAGTTACTACTTTGAAATAAGGCATAAGAACCTTGCTTCCAAGGTACACACAACATCAGTATGGTGCCCAGTGAAGCTGTCTCTCTGCTCTACATTTCAATATTTAAACAGCCAATGAACACAGACTTGTCTATAGCTCGTGTATTTTATATTGGTAATCTGCACTGCACAGATTTGGCTACTTCTAAAATCATGCAGAGTTCAAAGGCAAAAGACAAATACAGTCTATACGTTTTCCAGGTGCACTACTCTGTTTTTAGACTTATCAGCTCTAAACATTTCAAGAAAAAAGACAGCAAAACCATTTTTCATTATGCAAGTTGCTAATGCTGAAGGCTGAAACACTACATCTAACGTTTTTTGACTGGTATTAGATTTTTACAGACATGCAATGTATCCAAAGCATGCATTATGCTAAAACAGACTTTTAGTCTGGGTAAGAAATATGGGTTATTAGCTCAGTGCACCAGAGTATCAAGTCTTGAATCTCTTGAGCTGCTGAGGAAAGAGACTGTAAGGCTGATCAGAAACCTGAGGTAGGGAAGGAGCAGAGATTCCAGCACTTTATCGTTTTTTCCTGTCTCAGCGTTTATCTTCAGCTACTGTCAATTTTCAAGATCTCAGCTCCTACCAAAAGTGCAGGCAAAGAACAAGAAAAAAGGGAGAAGAGAGCCCAGCACCTGTTTCTCTCCACTCGAGTTCCCAAAGGTGTGGCGGAAGCCATTCTGTATGACATTTGAGATCCCTTCCATGCTGAAGCGCTACAAGGAGTGAAAACACAGCAGAAGGAGAAAAAAAAGGCACAGAGAAAAGTTCAGAAGACTATTAATCAGCATTTATCAAGACTATGAAAGACAAATGGCAAAGACAAGCTCCAAGGTGTATTTCAGCACATTTCTATTTCTTCACTCACCTACTTATTTTTTTTAATTAAAAAGCGAACCTTATGATGGCAGTTAAGCAGTATTTCTACACCAAAATTTATTCAAACAAAATCTTCACACTGCAGACCCAGTAACTGAGACTTGCCTTTTGTGGCTGTTTCATTTGGAAATGTAAAAAAATAGATTTTTTTCGAAGTTCAGCTCACAGTAAAATCTCCTCTAACATTTGTTTTTGAACAATATATGTTTAGAGACACTACCGACACAAATTTTTCAGATTTTAAGCATGTACCAGAAATACTGCTCACAGTGTTTTTCAGCTCCACCTATTTAAACTTTTTATGCTTTCATGCTTCCTTCTCCACAATTGAAGCAACAATTAGTATTCCCTACCTTCTGTAATATCATAAAATATACACAGTTAGATAATAATATGTCCATATTGATTTCAAGCTCCATTGCATAGAATTATGGAATGCAAGTAAAGATAAAGCAGTATATAATACACCTTTTTCCTTGAACTTTGTAATCCTTTTTGCTAGCTGCAGAAGTAAAAAAAAAAATCAAAATCAAAACAGTTTTGATGTTTAGCATGTGATATAAAACCAGCAAGTGGCAGGACATCAAAGAAGAAACAGCCAAGCTGCTGACACAGGGCAGTGTGATGAGCACACCTCAGCATGTTTATCTGAATGTATTTATTTATGTGAGGGGAATAAAACGTGCTGGAATACAGTATTCTTTCACCTTCTAAAGCACACAAGGTCAGTAAAAGCATAAATTTTGCCAAAGTCATCTTAAATCTTTTAAGATATCCTACTTGAAGGAACTGGTATCTTCAAGACCTGACTATTTTTAACTGTTCCCCAATTTCCCCTTGTGAAAGAGGTAAAAGTTTAGACATCTAAGAAACTGATTTACCCAAAGATGGTATCAAGGACAAAAAAGTTAAAATACCTATTTTTTTTTTTTTTAATATTCAGTTAGAGTATCTACAGGAGAATTCAGTTTCTTAAGAGTATGACAATTTAACTCTACTTCCAATCTTTGTATTTAAATGAGACTTCATTATAGCTAACAAAATAACCAATTAATACATTATTTTTTAACAGAAACTCAGTCCTCACAAAGCTACTAGAACATACTACCCATACCACCTGTATGCACATTCTCAGCACTTTCAAGAAAGAAAAAAAAAAAAAAGGGTTGTTGAAGAAAGGAACCTTTGCACATCTCTCTGGCAGAGGTCTCTCAAATCTGTCCTTAATGACAGTGCAATTTATTTTCAAAGGATTCACACACATGCAGCTACAGTCTCACCTGTGAGCTAGTCTGTAAGCAAAGTGACAGATCTGTAACTTGAAGCGACCAAATAGGAAAATGTCCTGTCCTGCTACCAAGTTATATCTGAAAGCACCCTTCAAGTTTCTTATCTTTAAACTAACCAGAACAGCTTGTGAATCACTCGACTCAAGTTTCAAAACCAAGTAATTATTTTTCTTTCTAGGCAGAATATCCCTTTTTGGCTTTCCATGACTGGGAAGATGACAGTTTTGTATGGTTTTCTAGATATAGGCTTTCTTAGGTTCCACTAAAACTTAGCTATGCACACAAACATCTCTCATTTGACTGATGGGATCAGAACCCTATTTGGGTTGTATCACAGGTAACTTATGCTTTTAAGTTTAGAAATAAATTCTGAAATACTAATATTTCATTATAAATATTTATTCCTTATATTTGAAAAGCAAACTCCAAAACCTTCTGATGCTGAACTGAACCATTCTTTCTAGGACTTAGCCAAGATCTACAAAACCACATTTTCTGCATCCCATAAGAAGCACTAAGAAATTCAAATATTAGTATCTCACTTAAGTAATTTTAAATTATACTAGACAGATAAGAAAGAAAAAATTGCATTCACAAGCTAATAACCTGCTCTCTTTTGGTCTTTGAGTCCTCTTATCCAACTCTACTTGAAAGATGATTTTCCTTTTGTTGCTGTGTTCTGTAAAGAATAAAATAAATTATCTCCTCCCTGTACACACACACTGCACTTTGGCTTCCTCCCTGTCTCCTGCTGAATGCAGTAACTCTGCCACAGGTTAGGAGACCCAGGGTAAGACATTCACTTTTTTCCTACCTAGAAACTGGCATGATCAACAAATATCTGTGCAACTACAGCAACAACAGTACTGAATTTCCTGCAAGACTAACACATACTAAAATTCACACAGTGAAACCAAACACATACATGAATTTGCCTACTGACAATAGCACACAGAGCACTACATCCAAAGACAGTATTCTTTCAAGAAAGGTATGCTAGTTCCAGGCTGATTTGCAAAGAATTTAAAAAATCTTTTCTGAACATGAGAAGAGTAAAATATATGACCCTGTGAAAAAAAATTCTCAATAGGAAGAGCCTTAAGCTTTGTTTGTGAGTGAAGGCATGGAAGCAGGAGTACCAAGTATCTTAATATAATCTACTACTTTCCATAGTGAAAAAAACAAACAAACAAAAAATATATAAAGACTTATAAAAATTTTCTTACTGTTCCAGGCATATGACCTCTTTCTTGTTTGCCATTCTGAGGACTACCATTTTTCAGCTTCTTTTTCTTCTTTGCAGTTTCTTTGTGTTCTCTCTGTTTGTTTTGTACTTCAATGAGGACAGAAATGAAGCTGTTTTTCACTTCCTTCTCAAACTCCAACTCATCCCGTAGAGCCAGCTGCTGTACCAGTTCCTCCGAATAATCCTTAATAGCAGTCTCAATTTCTTCTAGAAGTTCATTTAATTCAGCAACAGATAATCTTTTCACTCCTACAAGTAGTTCATGTAAAAACAATATGTCAAGATTTTACGCATGAGAAAACTTGCAGGAGTTACAAGAAAAATGTACTCTGAAATTTCTCAAAAAACAAAAATTCAGTTCTAAAACCATATAGAACAAAAAATATTCCTAAAGGAATAAACACATCCCAGAGGTGACTAGACTAGCAATAAAAAGGTGGCCAAATTTTCTTCTTACTTCTGAGAAATCTGAGATAACCTGCGAGTATGAAGAGTATGCAGGTAGTTTATGCTGGAAGCTGAAGTAAATGCTAAACTTCTGACACAACTATAAACTACTCCTTTCCTCTGCATTCACCATTCAAAGGAAAAGGCCTTCATATCTGCTGAACTATTGAGTGATACACTAAAATCAGTGTGACTATGACCAAGAAAATGCTTTGAGGCTTGCTTAGGTTAAAAGTGAGCAGATCTTTGAGGACTGTGTTCTGTTCCAGTTTAGGTCTGACACACCTAGGAAGCTGGCAAGTCCCAGCAGCTGCTGTGTCAAAGAACGTAATCTTATTTGGCACTTGAGAAACAGCTAGTCCTGATTACACTGACAGGTACAATCTGTTTAAGGACACTACATAGATGCTTGCAATTTATTTAGTTTCACTGAATTAGTCTAGTAAATACCATGTCTACAAGAATTCTTGTAAGGGAAAGCACCTACAGACAAGTGTTGAAAAATACAAATAAGGCGACGGAAAAGTGCAGCTCTTAGAAGCATCAAAGGTAGTAAGTGAAATGTGAATTTTTCTTAAATTACAGCAGGGGAAATTGATTGGAGAAAGCTCCTTGTCACTAACTTAACTGAAGAGAAGGCAATGAAACATGTTAAGGCAACTCTCTGGCAAGGAGCCACAGTTTTTCAAGGTAGCTTAGGCCTTAAACTCTGTTCAAACACTTTAACAGTATTGAGAGAGAGCACCTGTGAGTCCCAACACTTGAGAACCAGCTACACGGCCTAAAACCCAATTGTTCTAAAAACACAGGTGTAGGTTACCCAATTGCAGTCATGACTCATGACAGATCAGTTGTCATTATCAAAGTCTTGAAAGGGCTACATAGGAAATACTCAGCTAATGCAGCTGAGTGGAGATAGAGGAGTTCAAGTGCAGAAGACTAATGGACTGAAACTTTGTAGGCTGAAGAACTCACTTGTGTAACCAGAGCTTCACTCTTGGACTACCTTAATGTATGTCTTTTCCTATCCAAGAAAAAAGTAAATACAAGTGATTTCCTGCTCTGAATCTTAAATGAATGAAAATCTCTGCTCTATCCTATAAAAACCAGAGTTTCTAGGAAAATCCCGTAAAAATTTCAGAGAGGTGCAGACCAATTCTGAAGCACTTTCACACACTAAAAATAGGTAGCAAGTGCTTTTAATAAAACAGTGACCTGAAAGACATGAAAGCAGATTCTGAGAAACTGGTGAAGCAAAGTTAAATTATCTGTCAAAGTAACTCAAGGCATTATTTGGTCGAGATTGACCTTTAAACTTTAAAGATGCAACAGACAAGAAGGACTCCTGAGGCAAAGCAGAGAAAGATATGATATGAAATACTGAGCAAGCTTGATTAGCTCCAAACCTTAAGACATATGGAACTGTCAGAAAAGCAGGAAGCCCTGCTGAACACAATATATTTTGCTTTCACATTCCTGAAATTTATGTGTTGAGACAGTTAAAAGACCATTTTCATGGCTGGAATCTCTTCCATAAATCTGAAATGTAGCTGAAAAGCTAAGTCATGCCACAAGAGGTTGGCCAGTTTTCTGAATCTTCTACAGAGTTTGTATTGTTGACCCAGACTACAGGAAAGAAAGCACCAAACTTTTTAAGAAAGACCAAAGTAGAAAGATCATCTATCAAGTATTCTTTGTGTCCTTACAACCCTCTAGAATTCATGTTGACAAATGCACAGATGAAACAAAATTTTCCATCAAGAATCTGATCAGTCACAGTTTTTTTTATATACAATTCAACATACTACAATTAAATTATTAATCTAATTTCTCTTTGCTTTTGTATAGGGAAGCATAGATGATTTCATTTGAGTAGAAGATACAAAAGATATTTTTAACCTTTAAGCTTTCTGAAGAGGAATGGAAAGGAAGGACCAAAAAATATGCATGGTCCTTATGGGGCAAAAAAAAATGATTGCCTTATTTTTGTGTTACTGTCTATCAAGATATGTTGCAATGGCTGAAACTGTACCAAAGGTATGGTAAAGCTTTATTTACTGAATAGCTCTCAAGAGCTTTAGCTGATCTTATACAGTGTACCAGCATCAAGAACGTATGAAACAGAAAATAATGAAGTTTAATACAAAATGACCAACTTATCACTTTACCCATGAAGGAATCTCATTCCACTGTTTAACTTCAGAACATTTGCTTTAAACTGAAATTCTATAAAGTCTTACTTCTTTTTCTTAGTCAAAAGAAAGCTGACAAAAGTTAAGTCCTCTATGTACTAAATCTAGGCTATTATTTCAGGACATTTTGAAAATATTTTTGAATGCAGATATTTCGTAAGAAGGACTTGCTAAAAATCAAACACATGGCAAACTTACCCTTTAAACTAGTTTCAATAAGCATAAGAGCAAAAATACTAAATAAATACCACTTACTCTCTTCATAGCTGTTGTTTGTACTGGATCTCTTTAGGGTCTGAATTTCCTGGGAAAGTATAGACAGCCGATCTGATTGGGTGGGTGTTTCATCATCTTCTGGGTCAGGGGATTCCTGCATCATTTCCTCTATTTCTTCAATCACCTTTGAAATATGAAACCCCTTATGAAAGCTGTCCTACATGAAGAGCTTGCAATTTGAAGCAAAGCTGATGAAATTACCACCAAGACTGGATGGAGGAGGACCCATAAAATCATACTGACATTTCCTCCCCATCCCTGTGCTCTGAGAATAATCACACCTTGTAACTGTAAATTGGTGCTGGCATAACAAGCAGTATGTTGAAACTACGGGGTTATTTCTGTATGAAGGT
Organism: Sitta carolinensis; assembly: GCA_032173965.1. NCBI lineage: Eukaryota > Metazoa > Chordata > Aves > Passeriformes > Sittidae > Sitta > Sitta carolinensis. The sequence goes on along the minus strand of JAVUNC010000025.1, from coordinate 11,588,355 downwards.
ACCCATGATTCTGCTCAAGAGAACCAAATTAAAGAGTAAGCTGGTGTATCTTTCCTCTGTATTCAGTTGAAGGAAGACACAACAACAAAAATCAATTAACTCTCCCACTCCCTATTCCACCACAGTTCTCTATGTAAAACAAGCACCCTCTCCCTCCTCCAACAAAAAACCTACAAAATGAAAACAAACAAAAACAACAAAGAAAGACTCACGAAAAACCCTCTGATAAACCAAAAAGCCCCTCCAAACAGCCCGAAAATCAACTGTGCTTGTGAGAAGTTTTTTGAACTGATCCACCATAACCTGAAGCTGATTTGCATCCCTGTACATAAGACCTGAGCCAAACAGGAAGTATGACAACAGAAATTCTGTGCATAGATAGCTTACTTAACATCACATAAATGACGACATTTCTACAGGCTGAATTATTAACTAAACATCTGAACAAATAACACAGCAACTTTTAGAAGTTTGAAGGCTGTAGTCAGTGCTGAGATCCAACTCACAGTAAAAAAGAGTTGAGGCAGTTCATCTCCCATACTATTAATAACCGAGGTCATCAGCATTCACGGTTTAACCATTGCTTAACCATTAAAGCAACAACAAAATAGATTTGCTTGCTTACTAAAGCAGGATCTTAATAGACCTTACTCTCATTAACCTTAGTCAGAAGAGCAATTTTCAAGACAACTGAAGTAAATCTATGATTTGAAGACTTTAGATACCAAGTAATTTGAAAGGTTAGGAGCGGAAACACTGATCCGCCCTCATGTTAGGCAAAACCTTCAAAGAATTCTTGCAAACAACAAAGCCCTGTTAAACTATGAACTGCCACACAGTCATACTGGCAAACTACAAACTCTACCATACCACTAAGATTCTAGAAATATTTTTGGGTTTTAACACATATCTTTAATTAAGTAACATTCCTGACTAATTCATGGTAAGAAATATACAAAGATTTCAAAGACCCTGGACTGTCAACCTCACCTGAAGTACTGAAACACTTTTCAAATCTGAATTATGCACTGATATCTCCCATATCATTAAAACCCTAAACACAGAACAACCAAGAAGTGTTGCTACAGAGAAGAGCAAGATCAACAAAAATAATAACACACTTAAAAAACATTCCTCACCAACAACACTATCTTTGCTGAACACTTTACCTGCTCTGCTGTGAAGAGTGGCTCTTCATTAATGCAGGAAACAATGATAGAATGCATATCCAACTGTTCTCTAAGCTCTTCATCATCAGACAAGTCAAGGTTCAAGTTGTCATTAACCTAAAAAGCATGAAAAGGTGAAAAAGCACCTCAAAGCTGCAACCCCCAACAACTGCCATTTGAGCTCAACTGCTTCAACTGATCTTTGGGCTAATTTACACACATCATGACTGGCTGTACAAAGTCCTTGGTCTGGCAGTATCAGCTTTCAATTTTTCTTGTAATTCCTCCAATCTTCTCAGTTTCTTCAGAAACCTTAATAGTTCTCAGATTCATTTTGAACCCGCAACCAATATCCCCAGATAGCTCATCTGTAGGGAAAACAATTTGCACTTCTTCAGCCTCCAGAATGAAGTCAAATGTTCACTTTTTCCCACAATGTGAATTCCAGTAACTGCGCAGTGACAAGGTTTCACTTTGACTCTGTCTTCACCTACTACACAGATACACTCCAATTTGACATTTTTTAAATGTCTTCTGTCCTCAAATATTTTTTCATGCACACAGGATATGACAACAATGATGGAACAGTAAGCAATGATAACAGTTTATCCTTCCCTCCTGCCATCTCCAGAAACATTTTGAGAGACCTTCCAATATACTTTGATAATATAGATTAATAAACCACCAAAAATGGCATCAACTGTAATCTGGACTAAAAGGAACACCTGGCTTTCCACCCAGCCACACACCAAGCCTCCTCCTGTCCTCCTGCTACCAAGGAATCACCCGTTCAAAAGTAATCTAGTAAAAATAAAACAATCAAGGAATTTCACAATCCCACTCCTCGTACCACTGTGGACAACACTTCCACCCAGCTACTCCTTTCACTGTCAGAGATGTATGAAAGTGTGCACAGACCTGTCATGTGAAGGAACCAAGATCAGGCAAATCAGCCTTATTCACCTTATATCTTTCCCTACTAAAACAGGAGGAGAAATGCTTTCTGCACAATTTCAGTAGCATATTATTCGTTTCAAATGCATCAGGGAAGTGTTGCTTAGCTGTTAGCTTTCATTGTAAGGAAGATAAAACAAGATACTAGCTGGTCCATATGTGCTGTCACATACCCTGCAATACTGCTGAACACAAAGCAACAGAAGAAAAGTATGTCATATGTTCCCCACAGCCTTTACACATCAGAAGGCATGCCATGTGGAGTGAAAGCTGAAAAACTCGAGATACATTTAATCCATGAACTGGTTTTCTCTCTATTGGCAGCACATGCAAGATTCTTTCTAATCCAGCAACACCAGTTTATACTTTTTTATGTACTTTCTTCATAACTTCCTGAAAGTAACTTAAAAAACCTATATGAAACATTTTCTATACTTAGTTCCTTATCAAGAATTCCATTAGCCTTCCAGTTCAATTTTTGCTGACACAAACATGGCGGGGTTGTATTTTTAGTTAAAATTAAAGAATTTAATTACTCTAAAACCACTTATAAAATCTGAACCAGGACTTAATAAAAATTAGAAGAAAGACAAGTCAAATTCAAGGGATAAACACGAGACTCAAATCAAGAAAATGAGTTCCAAATTTACACCTTCCTCTACTGAACCCCAAAGTATCCTCTTCAACAGAACAATCTTTTCCCTGTCACAGTAAAAAGCATCTGTTGATTATCTAATGGATGGCAGAAGCCAAAGCATTACCCAATTCTCAGATTACACACTCAGATATTTTTACAACATAACTGAACTTCCCTGTCTAAAATACAAACCACTAGTTTCCTCAGAAAACCTGTGAGATGGGAATTCCTCCTATATTCTTCCTGAAGTGTTTTAATCCACTTTTAAGATCATCAGAGGACAACCCTTTTTATAAACCTCTCTGAAGCTCTTAATTCCCTGTTCCTGCCCAGAGAACTATTCTACCACTTAAATAAGGAAAACAAAACAAACTCACATTTCAGTGTCTCCTGGGCCACCTTTCTTGTTAAAGAAGCCATCCGATTGTGGAATTAGATGAACTTTAGAAAGTCCTCACTGGATTTACTAAATCAGACCATTTCTGCCTCTTTTCCTCCCTTACCCAGTCCAGTGTTCAACATGAATCATACAGCAGAAAGATCTTATGTGAAACACTTTCTCATTTTACATTTTTTTCTATCATGCTCTGGCTCTAATGCAGAGTAACTTAAAACTAACCCTGAATTACTCCAACCCAGGGAGATGCAAACATACATCAATGGTTCTTTGATTTTTAAAAAGCTCTCATGTATAACGGCAAGTACTAAAAATATTTTCAGCCACTTAATAACAACATTCTTTTATACAAATGCAAACAGTTTTACTTCCCTGTTTAGTACCAAATATCCAAAGAAGGTACTTCTCCTGATCAGAACTCACCCCTTTTTCTGAAAGATTCAGTGTTGGCAAGTGCAAAGCTCTGGTGTGGGAAGATTTCCAGTCAACTGGCATCACATTACCATAATTATCAGTCAAGGCATTCCAAATCCTGGAGAAAAGAATAAAGGAACAAAAATGCAGACCTCAAAACAAGCAGCAACTGAATCAGCAATAACCATATTCCTAACGATCATATATCTCTATCAGTAACTGTATTTTCTTCATTAAATATTCATCTGCAAATTACTGAATATTTTTAGTGTTTTAAAGCCATGAGAAAATGTTTTTTTGAGAAACGTAATTTACTTCCCTTTTTAAACAACAATGTATGCACGGCAGTGAAACAAAACAATAAATGAAGACACAGCTAATTATGTAACTACTCTCAGAATCTTTTCTGGGGGTGGATGAGCCTTTGCTTCAATGAAATTTGAGCTGAGCTATAAATTACATTCCTAATGTTTAGCAGAGGCTGAGTAGCAATTTCTAAGCCAAATCTTTTCTTTTTTTCCTCTCCATTTATCACAGAGTAAGGAAAATGCACAGATCAGACTAAAATTTTGGAAGAATTAATTTTTTTCCAAGAAGTGCTCTTGCAGAGCTCAGCCCAGCACTCTCATCCTTGGTCAGTCTTTACAGTTGCTAGAGCGTACACCCAGTCTGGCTGTCCTGCAGTCTTGCCTATGCAGACCTGAGGCTTGCACGGGCAGAGCTAAGTGGTGAAGCAGCCGAGCCTTTACCCACAGCAGCCCGGGGAGCAGGCGGCTCCCTCCAGTCCCCAGGCAAGCCCTGCCTCCAGGCGCTCTGCTGGGGTGGATGCTCGCAATGGTTGCCTAGCTAAGGCTCACTGGAGGTCAGCGGAAAGGCCGAGGCAGACACCCAAGGGCAGACAGAGCCTCATCACTGCCCAGCGTGATTCATGGCTCACTGAACTTACCTCGCTGTTTACACCACACAGCTAGCATTTTGCTAACAGGCTTTTTCTTTATCCTTCTCTTAGACCAAGACATACAGTTTAGTTACTTTAAAGTAAGACTGCACTACTTTTAGTGAAGACAAGATGACTAAATTTACTACAAAATGAGAAACAGAAATATTAGTAAAATAATGTTAAAAACTGTAAAGCAGCATGGCTCAGAAAGGTTCTATTCCTCAGGGGGAAAAAAGCCCCAAACAATTATCGCAGTTGCGGCTGCAATTTTGCTCTTCGCCTGCTTTCTGCACTTCCCATGTTTAATTTCAAGCACTGAGACGGCGGGCACTTTGCAAGAAGCTAAACAAATACTGACCGCGGTCACTGCACTTCAGAACAAGTACTTCTCGCTGGCTCGGCGGGGTAAGAAGCTCTGGGATGCTCACACGCTTCCCTGGCAGTCAGGGGGATGCAGCCGGAGGGCTCCGAGTCCAAGCCCCGCCGCGGAGGCCGAACGCGCCCCTCGCCGAGGCCCGGCGGCTCCCGCTGCAGCCCCGGGGGCGGGGAAAGGCTCCGCTCCCGCAGCCCTGCCGGGCTCGCCAAGGCCCCGGGGCCGCGCTTTCCCCCGGGCCGGGCCGGGCCGGGCCTCCCCTCGCTCCCTGTCCGCGCCCCCCGGCCCGCACTCACTCGTCGTCCTGCAGCGCGCTCTGCTCCGTGAGCGGCCGCAGCGGAACGCGGCTCTCGCCGCCGACAGCCCGGGCCTGCGGCGGCTCGAAGCACAGGGACAGCTTCGCCCCGAGATCCCCGCCACCCCAGCCGCCCTTGTCGCAGGCAGCCTCGGCGCCGCTCCCCGCGGAGGGCTGGAATCCCGAGAAGTCCTGCCAATCGCCCGGGTCTCGCTGCGAGGCCGCCGCCGCCGCCATCGCCGCCGCCGCCGCAGCTGGGGACGCGGCGCTGCGCGCTCCCGGCGCTGCGCGCTCCCGGCGGCGCGCGGCGGGCGGGGCCCGGCGGGGACAGCGATGACAGAGCCGGGCCGGGCCGGGCTAGGCTAGGGTAGCGATCGCAGAGCGGGCCGGGCCGGGCTAGGCTTGGGTAGCGATCGCAGAGCCGGGCCGGGCCGGGCTAGGCTAGGGTAGCGATCGCAGAGCCGGGCCGGGCTGGGCTAGGCTAGGGTAGCGATCGCAGAGCCGGGCCGGGCCGGGCTAGGCTAGGGTAGCGATCGCAGAGCCGGGCGGCTGGCTAGGCTAGGGTAGCGATCGCAGACCGGGCCGGGCTGGGCTAGGCTAGGGTAGCGATCGCAGAGCCGGGCCGGCCGGGCTAGCTAGGTAGCGATCGCAAGCCGGGCCGGGCCGGCTGGGCTAGGGTAGCGATCGCAGAGCCGGGCCGGGCTGGGCTAGGCTAGGGTAGCGATCGCAGAGCCGGGCCGGGCTGGGCTGGGGCAGTGCCCGCAGAGCCGGCCGGCAGTGCCGCGGAGCCGGCCGGGCCGGGCAGTGCCCGGGAGCCGGGCCGGGGCAGTGCCCGCGGAGCCGGGCCGGGCCGTGCCCGCGGAGCCGGGCCGGCCGGGCAGTGCCCGGGGAGCCGGGCCGGGGCAGTGCCCGCAGAGCCGGGCCGGGCCGGGCAGTGCCCGCGGAGCCGGGCGGCCGGGGCAGTGCCCGCGGAGCCGGCCGGGCCGGGGCAGTGCCCCAGAGCGGGCCGGGCCGGGGCAGTGCCCGCGGAGCCGGGCCGGGCCGGGGCAGTGCCCGCGGAGCCGGGCCGGGGCAGTGCCCGCGGAGCCGGGCCGGGGCAGTGCCCGCGGAGCCGGCCGGGCCGGGGCAGTGCCCGCGGAGCCGGGCCGGGGCAGTGCCTCGGAGCGGCGGCAGTGCCCGCGGAGCCGGGCCGGGCCGGGGCAGTGCCCGCGGAGCCGGGCCGGGGCAGTGCCCGCAGAGCCGGGCCGGGCCGGGCAGTGCCGCGGAGCCGGCCGGGCAGTGCCCGCGGAGCCGGGCCGGGCCGGGGCAGTGCCCGCGGAGCCGGGCCGGGCCGGGGCAGTGCCCTCGGAGCCGGGCCGGGCCGGGGCAGTGCCCGCGGAGCCGGGCCGGGCCGGGCCCCGCAGAGCCGGGCAGTGCCCGCAGAGCCGCACACAGCGGTGTCCGCAGTGACAGCTCCACACCGCCTAGGGGCGGCTGATCGGGCAGGAGGGGTAGGCGTGGAATGGTTTGGGTTGGAAGGGACCTTTAAAGATGGGCCAAGTCCAGCGCCTCTACCGTGATAGGAGTATTCGCAGTAATTCTGTTGTAACTTGGTTTTTTTACTATCATTGATGCTTCCATTCAATCACCTAGTACACAAGAATCTAAGCTTTTTCCTACCTGCGCTGTGACTCCTGTGACCACCCTTTGCTAGCTTTGTATTGTACCCTTATGCACAATAGCTTAGGATGGACTTTTTTTATCTTGTATTATTTTTGTATTATTTATTTTATGATCTTTTGGTATCCTAAAGTACATACCAGGAATTTTCTCTGCTTCCTGATTCGGTTTAAGCCTCCTTTAATTTTCTTCCTGTAATTCCTATCTGTGTTTGCAAGTGGAAAATGCATTCCTAGTTAAGCACCTGAGTGCCACTGAGGTCATTGAAAGGATTTGCATCCTATCCTACTCAGGATTGTACAAGCTGACAAACCCCAGTGTAAACAGGCATTCCAAATATGATCCTTTCAGACATTGTAAGGTAGAGGAGGTCAGGACTACTTATGAGGATTAAAATGTGGATGCATCATTGTTTTATACATTGGTACTACAAAGATTTCTGTTTCATTCTGATGAAAACCCAAAATGCTTGCAGAGTTTGAAGATGCTCTTCTAGATGTAATTCTGCCATTGCCTTAGTCTTGGGCAGCAATAATGCTGGAACAGTTAACTAGCAAGGGAGAAAACAAGGAAGTACAAGGAGCAGCAAGGTAATTACTCCTGAAGAATGGTATCTTGGGATTCTTAAGAAAAAATGGAAACAAGATAGAGGTCTCTAAATTAATGGGTGACATAGAAATATTGACCTACTGTTGCTTTAAATGCAGTGTCAGGGACATTAAATGAAACCATTAGGAGAATAGGTTCAAAGAAAGGAGGCAGTGTTTTACAGAGCAAGTAGTTAAGCTGAAAACCACCTTGCCTCAGGATCTTACATGCCAGAACTTGGACATTAAGTTAATTAACTTAAAAATTACTAGAAGAAAAAAAAACATTATAGCTTAATAGATAGGCAGTTGATCTGCTGCTCAGGAAGTCCGTGAAGTGCAAATTCTGATGCCATACACTTTTTGTAGGACCTTGCATTAGACTCTTGTATGGTTAATCATGCTTTCTGTCAGGTAAGACCAGGCCACATAAACCCCATGGCAGGACAAAGGCCTAACTTTGCATTTGATTCATCTTTACCATACACTGGAACTATTAGGAATTCCACAAAGCTCTCTAATGTAAAAATTCTTTAGTGTAATACACAGAACTTTCTGTATCTGCAAACGCTTCTTTACCTGGAGTACTTTTTGAACTGTTCTGATCTCAGGTCAGCATGACAATAATATGAATCCCTACTCACCATAATATCAAAGTATAAACTAATGTCTCAAGGACCAGTGTCCAGAAGTAATAAACACAAACATTTAAGAAGACATGCATCCATAGGTTTAAAATTTTTTATTGTGCTGCCAAGAGCCAAATTACAAGAAACCGCCTTACAGTTAAAAAAGTAAACAAGCAATCTGCTGAACCGCAGTGCACTCCGAGTGCCACATATGCATCTATTTTTCAGAAAATTATATCTGCATTTCTCTTACAAGAGCACAACAGGAACCAAAGTAAAAGAGTGTAATGGATACAGCACATAGGATAAATCATATCTTTAAAATAATAATAATAAAATAATAATAATAAAAACATTTTAACACCATGTCCTATATCCTGCTAATATTTTCAGAATATGGCCTTGATTGTAAAACAAAAGCAAGCATTTACAATTTCTGGATAAAGACTGCTTACTCTTATGCAAGGAATGGATGTTTTGTCTTGACAAAATCTCTGTAGTTACTGGACAGAAACATCTCTGTTTCATTATCAGATTGAGTACAAAACACTGGGGAGACTACATTTTTTCTTATTGGTGGTTGGAAACTGAAGTTATATAAGCAGAAAAAATGTTGACCCTTAATGATACACCTATTTTTTTCTTTGATGCAAACAGCTAGAACACCTTTTTGATATTCTAAAACAAAAAAAAATTGTTAATCTTCAGATTAATAAATTAGGTCATTATAATAATAAATTAGGTTTTTTTTTTTTCAGTTTTAAAGTTCAGCAATCTCTGACCAAGTATTTACAACAATACTTGAGAGTTCCTTTACAAAAAATACATTTTCTTTTCACATTTAGCATACTGGGTATCTGTGTCTCTTATGACAAGCATTTGTAAAAGAAAAAAAGGCAATGCACAAATGGGTAATTAGTATAAAAGTGCCAAGACCTGTTTGGAAAGTTAACATTGTATTATACACTCAGAGTTATAAATGAGGCAAGCTACAACAAACTTCCAGCTTAATGCGGACAATATTCCAGTAGTTGTTTCAAACAATTGTTTGCAAAAAAACAAAAAAACAAAACAAAACCCAAAACAAAACAGAAAAACAAAACCAACCAAAATCCAGGAGCTGATCGTGTTACTTTATGGAGTTGATTAGTGCTGCATGTATATTGTCATCAGTGTCTCTAGCCAATGCATTCATTAAAAAGCCTTTTCAAGGCTAAGCAGGAAAAGAAAAATAAGAAACACCCTGAAATGTAGCAAGTAGCAAGAGCAACGCTTACTGCCATAATCGTGCATGAACTGAACACACGCCAACACAAGAGTGCACACACACACACACACACACACACAAACACTTTCAAATCAAATCAAATCAGATCAAATCAAATCAGATCAAATCAAACTGTAGGTAGAATGAGATGTTCTTTTCTTGTCTTTCCTAAACTCACAAGCAATTAAACATTGATATGGAATGCCTGTTATCTGTTTCTGCTCTGGGTAAAATCTCTCTCAGATAAAAATACATTCAACAAGAAAAAAAAAATAGAAAAAATATATACTGTATACATAGTATTTTATATATACAGTATATATATGTATAGTGTATATACACATGCACGTATAGATACATATGTATACCTACATGCATTTGTATATACATATATATACACAAACATACAAATACTTTTTGTTGTTTTTAGCATAATTATATTTACATAAATATTCCTATAATGCTAAAGTTTAAAGAAGCATGATCTCCTTTTTTTTTCTGAGCTTCAAAAAAGGTGCTTGAGTAATATACAATTAAAATTAAGCAGCTTCCTAGCATGGAAGTAGTTTCTAAATCTGCATACCAGTAAATAAGAACATCAACAGGAAAAAAACAACAACCTTAAAACAGTCTCTTTTTTACTCTCTTGTACACAAGAGCTTTGTCCAACAAAAATATTTTTCCTTCTCCTGTATGAACAACCAGAGATTGATATAAAATAACAGAACAAAACCACAACAGACAAAACAAACAAACAAAAGCCCCTGGAACTGCATGGTGTTCTTGACTTTTCCTTCCATCCTTTCTTCCTTCTTTCCTTCCCCCCTTCAATACTGCTGTCAAAAGATCCAGTGCTCATATCAGGAACTATTTAGGCCTCAGTCATTTGCTAACTCTGCTGAAGTCTGGCTAATCTAGCCAATCAGCTTTGAAGAAAACAAAAATAAAAACAAAAAGCAGCACAAGGTATAATTTTATACATCCTTAATAAACCCACCCTTTATTTTCTGCTATAATCTTTTCCTTGCTATTTCATTAACTACTGCAGCTTCTCATCATATAGAAAAATATTTGCAGCTACACCACACCTGTGATGTGACAAATTCTGTTCTAGGAGTATATTACCGTAGCAACAGCTGGAAAAAAATAATCAGACCTTTTAATATTTTTTTTTCACCTGGGGTTAGGCATTTGCTGCAACAGAGCAACAAGGAAAACCACTATCCTGCTGCTCGGCAGTATATTTTCGTCTCCAGCCAAGCATGACCAGCTTTCTTCTCTGAAGCTTCCTTTTACTTCATTGCCTTCCCCTAGCCCCTGATTCCCCCTCCCAAAAAACCTCTATAGCTATGTTACAAGCAAATACATCTTAACAAGTTTTAAAACTTTGGTTCTAAGAAAACACTTGGTCAATTATCTCAAGGAAAAGTGGGAATGCTTTTTCTGGCACATTGCAGGAGTCAGAGCTCATCCCAGAAAGGTCTTAGAGCTGTACATGTAATCACAAATCCAATACAATCCACTAAGCAACTGCACAATTCTAGTTTTATTTTAATAGCAGGCTGTCTCTCTTTCTCTCTCTCTCTCTCTTCCTTAAATCCTTGGTAAGGGTGCAATTCTTCAAACCGTTTGATAGAAATTATCTGCCTGTAGGTTGTTCTGTTTCTGCATGCTGTAAAATCCACTGTATCTTGAATCTGGGTCTGCAATTCTTAGCATCCTCTGAGAACTGTCCACCTGGACCATGGTACCTTTCTTGCAGTCCACATATACCAGTTGATTGTTTAGGCAAGAAGGCTGTTAAAACAGAAAGGAAATATTGAGTAAATCATACAATTTTTGTATTCCACACATAATTTTACAAGTCCATTTGGTTCAAGTCCATAAGCACAAAACAAAATCAAACTGGCAATGAAAGGGCTTAGACTAAGTTGGCTTATGTCAGACATAGTAACAGACCTACACTCCTCAGAGTGACCATTTTTCATCTTCTAAATGGAGCTCTGGTATCCTTATATTCCAGCTGGGCTGGTTTAACTGTTCTCTGTTCATTCAGCAGCACACAAAGGCTTAACCTGGTTGCCCCAGATGTGCAGCAGCTTTTTTCCCAGACTTTTAACAGCCTCTTTATTGCTTAACATTTTCCACAACGTTTTGTTCCTGGTTTTGTAAAAATGGGAAAGCCTGGAAACAGAGACAGCACCTTTGTTGGAGCTTTGTAGCAGGACACTGGAATCCACTGCTTTTTCTGGTTGATGAGGAGGAGCACAATGATCAGTAACAGCGCTATCGTGATTGGGATTGTCACCAAGGCAACAGAGCTGACAGAGGCATCTTCGCTGGGGTGTGGCCCACTGCCACTCCGGTATTCTCCCTGGAGATGGTTCATGTCTGCAGGGCAAATGGCAGCATTTGTTAGGAATTGTAAAGAAGAATGTAATTATAAAAGTCTCTGTTGTACATCTTGTCACTCATGTGAATTTGGACCTTCTCTCCTGCAATGTCACCTTGTTTACATAAATTAGAACATCTAGCATCTTGTAGAAGGACTGTATTAGTCAGGGAAAGGCCAACAAAAAGAGGAGATAGAAGGAAATCTAAAGCACAATAACAACCGAGTGTGACAATAACCTCTTAACTCAGTTGTGTTTGCATGATCTTATCTGATCACAACCAAATTCCTACTTGTAAAAAAGAATTATCAGATTGTTTCCAGGCTGAGGAGAACTTGGAAATCTTAGAATGAAAGTAATTTTTTTTTTTTTTTTTTACTATTAAAAACTGGTAGGACAAATACAATGTGTTCACTCTCTCATCTGTTGAGCATGCATTACAATACCTGCAGCACTCAGCCTGTGAAAATAGACTGTTGGCAGTCTACTAGACTGTAGCAAGTTATGTGGGTAATTGCAAAGAATGGTAACCTTCAATGACATATACAAAATTCCCTCACAGTCTGCAGTGTGTGTTTATAATCCCCAGGCAGGATAGTTGCAAGCCAGCTACTAATGCCTGAGAAATTAAAATGCTGGTAGTTATAGAAGCATAAGCTTAGAACTTTGTAAAGCAGTTACATTTCATGCATCCTTTCTTCAAACAATAGAATGCTATGAGGTAATACTCAGTTTAAAAAAAAAAAAAGACATCCTCAGATTAAAAAAATACATAGTTTAGGTTGTCCTTCAATTAGAAAAGGTTAACAAAAACTGTGGCACAGTGTTTCCTCTATGCTGGAATAATACTAGAGTGCAGTTTTAAAGAGAACATGAACTTACATCCTTAGACAACTTTATTGGCTGTGTGTCACTACACCTGAGGTGTTTTTTTGTCTAAGGTCTGACATCATGGCTATGATATATGTTGGGCTGTGGTACATGTTTTCCCATCTTTGTTTATCTATTCCTGAGAATGTCAAATGGATCAAATGAAGGTCTATCAACTCCAAAGTCCTGCTTCCTAGTTTTTGAATCAGAAAAGACACTGAAGAATCATTTCTGACTGATTAATTTTGTTGTATTCTTGATTTATAGAATTCCATCATACCAACACAGATGTTTCTTCTATGCAGAGCATGGAGTGATAATAAGACCAAAATGTATAAATATAATTTAATTTGACTGACTCATCTTTACTCAAAGCAAAATGCATGTAAGAATTATGCACTGACGAATATTCTCAGATACAACTGCTACCTGAATAGAAAAAGTAAAACATTAAAACATGGGGAATAAACACAGTCCTAAATTATCCTGGTTTGTATCAAATCTAACCTCTGTGAATGTGGATTATATCATTTTCACTCGGTGTTGGCCAGTTTGGTAATTCTAGTTCAACATCTCCTCGATGATTTGTCTTCTCAATGGGGATGTTAGTGGGTTCAGGTACATACATCTCTGTGAAATGAGAAAAATGGGTTTCACAAGTTACAGGCTGCTTACCTTCTCAGCGTTGCTCTTAATTGAGGAAATACACTTGTCCATTTGCAGTGCTTTGTCCTTTATTTGTTTTAGAATTTTCATCATTAACCTGGGATTTTGTTTGAAAACTTATTCAATATTGTATATGGGATACATGCCTGTTGCCATTATCATTATCATAATGTGAATGGGACAAAGGACTGTGTAGACAAACTTGCTTTTAAAAATAACCATCTCAGAATACATGCTTTACTACAGGCTTGCTCTTCTGTGATGTGATACTCAAAAAATCCCCTCAAAATGAAGGGAAGGCTAAATCTTCCCAGTTGATATGTAAACAGTCCCTACTGGCTCCTTTGCCTTGCTTTTTTTTGTAAACCTCAAAGGTGGGGAATTGCAAGAAGGGGTACTGCTGAATCTCCACAGTTGTTCTGTCAAAAGTAGTTACCAGCTGACTGAATAAAGTGAGCAAACTTCTGCAGGAGTATATCAGGACTCACATTAAAAACCACTTACAATTCTTATGCCCCTTGTGCCCATAGCTAAGAAAATGTCACATTGCTTTTAAGCCAAGTTAAAGTGATAAATAAAGCAATGTGATATTTGAAAAGTAACCAAGAGTCTCAGAAAAGACAGAAATGTTAATCACTCTGACATAATCTGCAGAGATGTAAGGATATTAATTTTCCAACTTCATTAACATATTTCCATAGCCTTGTGAAAGGACAAAACAGGGGCAAGCAAGTAATTTTTCAGTTCACAGTTCTCAGAATAAATGAAATTCAAACTATATTTTTGCACAATGTGCGTGTTAAGAATACTAATTTTCCTGAAGTCCAAAAGTCTCTTGCCTGTGTGATGCTGTTCAAACATTCAAAACCCAGTTAAAACACCTTATTACCTGCCCTAGGAAACCAGCATCACCATAAACTGGGTTGTCACATCCCCTTACCCGGACACATGGGGCAGCAGCTTCCCTCCACATTGATGGGCTGGGCGCAAGGCAGAGGCGGGCAGCTGACGGTGGAGCACAGAGTCTGTCCCTGCAGGCAGTAGCAGTGCGTGCAGCTGTCGATGTCCCAGCGCTCCTCATCCGCGTACGTTTCTCCACTGAAGTGGCAGACCACTTTCTTTGGAACCGTATCTTCTGCGGAAAGAAAACAGGGCTGTGATTAAAAGATGTGTAGACACGGCATTTCGAAACTGTTCTAGTGGTGGACTTGGCAATGCAGGCTTCACAGCCGGACTCATTGACCTTAGAGGTATTTTCCAACCTCAATGATGCTATGATTCTAAACATTTTATCAAGTATTACATGAAAATAATTAGAAAGAATCTGTGCAAAGATGTACTTCACGGTTTTCAAAAATGAAGAGTAAACCAGTAAGAACCAGAAAGATGAAAATTAAGTGCATGACCCGACTCCTCTTACATGCAAGAGTATATATAACTCATGGAAACCATAAAAAAAAGTTGTTTCCATGAATTTCAGCTATTTAAGCAATAAAGCATTCTGACTATATAGGACAACATGGATTAATAAAATGTAGCATCACTGAAAATCTTTATATCTGAGTGTTAATTAAAATCTAGCTTCTGTATTTTGCTTTGCTGAGCAGTTGCTACTAAAAGAAATCGTTAAGCTTTCATAGCTCACACGTTTAAGTATTTGCAATATTATACAACTATATAAGACTCAAAGTACATTAATTAAAGCTGTATCTACTTGCTGTGCGTATATATTTGCAAACTTGACATGCGAGATGTAGGCAACAAGGTTTTAAAGGTTACATTTTGCAGCTCATTGCACAAGTTCCCCTGGTGCATCCCCTCCTCACCCACAGAATTCTCCAGTGCAGTACTAAGGCTCACGTTCTGACTCTACTGGTTTGATTGTCCAACTTTTCAAACGCTCTCTATTTTTTTTTTAATGTTAAAATGTTTTCTGATTTAAAATTATTTCATGGTTCAAACTCACTGGAAGAAAAGCCTGCAGAAAGACAGTTGTCAAAGAAACTTTAAATTCTCTCCATTTTGTATGCAAACCATGAGAAGAAATAGCAATAAATCCTATTGCTATTTCTTCATTTGCCTCAAAATGTCTTCATTAGGAATCTAAGCAGGGTTCCAAAGGCAACTGAAGCTTGGATACTATGTAACTTTTCCAGGTGTTCTTCCATCAAATTCCTTGCCCATCATATAAAACAGTATCACCTGTTATTAAACCTATTCTATCTGCAAGGATATAAAGATTTCAAGAGTGGTATCAATCTCTGAATGTACTTCACAATCTTTCTGACATCTTTCTGATGAGGGACTATTTTGTTTATAGATGGGCAAGTTGACTCATGTTCATTTAAATATTTAAAGCCCATCAGTTTTCTTGCACTCCTTACTGTCCTTTTCTACTGTATCTCTCCGTACTACTTTTGCAAATGAAGGTAAGTAACTTTTGAATGCCTTCTAACAATGCCACAAATACTAAAATTCAGTAATTTTTCTCTATCTACAGCTTCCATTATACAGCCTTTGTACTTACTGTGAACTCACAAAAAAGTCATCTGTACATAAGTACTCTGATTCAACACACAATGGAAAAGTGATCAGTAATCTTCAATTTTTCAACTTTAAAAATGCCTGGTGATTTTCACTGTCTACAGCAAACACCATTTACTTCAGTTCCTAATTCAACACCAATGCATGGCCCTAATTCTTATGCATTTTTAGTATTTAAAAATATATATATTTTCCCTATTTTTATCTCAAAGATATTATCATTAATGCAATTCCATTTTTAACAGTTCTCCATTCTGTGAAATTTCAGAATGCTTCAGCTCATCTTCTGCAGTCATAATTAATGTTTTCCTCATCACATAAATCTTAAGTGATTACCTGGCAGATCTTCCTTTAAATAAATTAATTTTTTGTAATGTCTTCATGCAGTAAGTGTCTTACCAAGAATCCAGGAGGATGGCCTCTGGAGATTGTAGGCAAATTGGATGTATATCATATCTATGTGCTTCTACCTAAAACCTACAACTCATGATCCTCAAAGCTCCCTGTGCAGATTTCACTCTCCAGTTCCACAGGTGCCACAGACTGCATCCCACCAAACAGGGTTTGGAAACAAAGCTTCTGTCTTATTGCAAGAAGGGAACAGCAAGTTAAGAACTATTTTTATTCGCTCACCAATACAGTAAGGACAACACTGTCCCTTCCTCAGAACAGGTCTCTCACAGGATACCGGTGGGCAAGACTCGGAGTAGCATTTAATCACACCATCCATGCAAATGCAGCTGGTGCAGACATTGGGCTTCCAGGACTCAGCTGTCAGAAAAATGTCTCCATCATCATTTTTGCAGTAACTGGGCATGCTGTCATTGCTTGATGGAGAGGGCTGAAGAGTGTCATCTGTAAATATAAACAGATTAGGTTATTTAACTTACAGTGGGTAACTTCTCTCATAGCTCCTTAACAGAAGGTTCACTCTTGAAGAACCCACATTGGCTCACTACTTCAGAAGAACTAGAAGGACTGAGCCTCATCCTTATATGGGATGAAGACCTCACGATATGCTCTTAGCATAATGCTTATTTAGACCTTTATTCAGTTCACAAAAAAAAAAAAAAAAAAAAAAAAAAAAGTAAAGCAAGGGAAAAAACCACCCCAAACTTGGTAAAAGGAGAGCAAAGTAAAAAACAATCACCGTCAGAAGCAGCCTCTCAGAAAGCTACTCTGAATTCTCTAAATTGCATGGTACATAGGAATTCATCTCAAACAAGAGAGATTAAATTTTAAATCTAAAACCTGAATCCCATCTTCTACCACGTCAGCCTAAGTCTTTGAATGATGCAAAGTGAAAAGCTATTATGCTGCTGTCACCTTCACTAGTGGCCTTAGATGAGCTAATTATAAGCTGTTGAGAAACAAATGGAACATGATCGTGCTTCAGCCTGATGCCAATGGTTTGCTCTAATTCTCATGCCCATCCCTGGGGGAGACATATTCCTGCAATGAAGCTGTACCTTAACAGACATTAAGGGTCAAAAAAAGGACTAAGAGAAGAAAAGAAATGATTCATAAGAACACTGAGATCAGGTTCTCAATCTAACTGCATTAAGCTATGAGACTAAGCTCATTATATAGTCACTGAAGAAAGATCAGCTCCTCTGAAACAGTATTTTGAAGTAAGCAAATGTTCACTATTAATAGTGAAAAAATTGTAAGTCAGGAGAACTACTGGCTACCTTTACTGAAAATATTTTGTCAGGAAAAAAGCCCCACACCCAAACCCAAACAAATATCTTGTAGCAAAACCTAATGGCAAAACCTAACTTCTATTTTCCTAAAGTAAGTTTTTAGTTTTGGTTTTAATAAAGGCATATTTTCTTAGTAAGTTTACATGCAATTCACAGGTTTGTACTAAATTTCCACTGTAATATACTCCCCCATTTGCTATGTAAAATAGGAATTTACATTCATTTATAATTGAATATCTTTCCTTGGGGAAGTAAATTCTGTTATCTTTTGACACTGTGAGGCAGTCTAGGAGGAGTCTGGCACACCTGCCAGGCTGGAATGCTTTGATATTACTCAGCTGCCTTCAAATCACTCTCAGAATGACACCATGTAAAGATAAAAGCAAACAGAAGTATTTTTGAGACTAAATCCCAAATAGACAACATAGTAATAAAAAGGTTCGTAGAAACCAAGGTGTGTAGAAAGGAAAAGATACAAGCCTATATCTACCTAACACTAATTGCTTTCAAAGTTTCTCTAATCCTGCATGTCTCCATAAACGAGTGCATATTTCATAAACTTTCTAAGGATTCTGGTTGTTACAAAACCCCTACATTATTAGATTGCCTCAAGATTTTCCAAATTCAGGGCCACAACTCCCCTTTACACATAAGACCCCTCCTGCACACAGCCAAGTTTTGAATTAGAGGACTGCAGGCTGCCACTCCAAACTGCTGAAGAACAAAGGCACCACAACAACTACCCGAGCACACAGTGAAGCATTCTCATACTGAAACACCAGACATCCTCAGATCAAGGGAGGGCTCTGATGAGAGCTGGATGTCAGCACACACCTGGGCACTGTGGGCAGCAGGAGTCCTGGGTGCGGGTGGGGTTCTGACAAAGAAGAGGGGGACAGACTTCAGTCTCACACAGGACACGTCCACTGTGGCATGTGCATTGTGTGCAAGAATCAATGTTCCATGTCTCTCCTTCTACAAAGTATTCCCCACCAGGAGCATGACATATGGATGGACTGGTGAGCTCTGGCTTTTGCACTATTATTTCATCTGGAAAAAACAGAATTGGAAAACAGGCAAAATCAACTTGTAATTAAGAACTGTATACAAGATGAAGAATTTTTTTTATTATTGAAAATACAAATATAAATTATTCTTAAGGAAGCTCTTTTGACTTTACAGCACCCAACAGATATGTGTCTATATCATCTGTATCATTAGATGCTGCAATAAAAACAACAAACACCCCCCTCCTCAAAATCCCAACCCACCAGAAAAGAAAAAGCAAAACACAGAATCCCCCCTCCCTAGCCCCCTAAAAATGTATGAGTACTCGACATCGGTGAAAATGCTTAACCTCTGTTCTATTAAAAAAAAATAAATATTTGCCATATTTGAAAGAAACCCCAAACTGGATCCAAGGAAATGCTACAGTGTGTAGCCTTATCCTTCTAGTAATTGTATCCCACCAAATGAACTCACAGTCTCACAATTCCAAACTGCATTCCAATCTACTTAAAGCCATGATATATATTTAACATCATCAGTGGGGAATCAATATGTTGCAAAATAAAATCAGAATTACATTTCTAACAAATACAAGACCTCAATGGGGAAAAAACCCCACATTGACACTAATTTGGCCATAGTAATTCCTACACTTTCATATCTTTATAATGCTGTGTCTGCCCGAGCATCGTAAGAGTTTACACCAAGTATGACTGTGCTTACAAAGAAGCTAGGTAACCAGGGTCTTGACAGCAGGATTGATGTCAGACACAAAAACCTATGCAAACACTTTTTCTTGAAGGAATGGACACTGCTGGCCAAGCAACTGCTCTTTTATAAAAGAAACAAACATTGCTGGTGTTCAGAATCAAATGCTGATCTCATCCACAAGAAAAGTATAGTGTATGGATAATACGGTCTGCTAACTTCATACTGACCTTTCTTCCACAAACTAAACTTTAGGCTTGTGAATGAATTTACCCAAACTCACTCTCCATACACAAAGTGACTAGCTGCTGCTCAGCTCAAAGGCCATTTGAGTATTTGTGTATTAGTGTATTTGAGTGCACTCAGGTGTTTGGTACATGTTCAGTAAATCAAGATGTGCGAGTATGCTGACAGCAGAATGAAGTCAAGGATGATTCTTGGGGACCTAACAAGAGAATTGCTGGAACTTAAACAACCACCATACATTTTAAATTTTGAATATTGTTTGTTCATATAAGGCAAGACTGATTCATTAACCTGCCCCCATCCATATGAGGTATATCATCCCCTACAATACAACACAAATCATTGTGAAAAGGCTGAGAGAGAGATAGACCCTTTGGAATCTTCCCTCTTTCTGAGGACTTACCAAATTTTTCCAGTTATCACAAGGTGTGAACTGGATTGGACATCACCATTTGTCTAACAATCTAAAGAGATCGGTTATCTTAGGCCACAGGGAGGATGAACTCTTTGCCACTTTCAGAAAGAGGATCTGCTTATTTTGTCCCTAGGATTTCCTGTTCTTTACAGAGAATTCAAAAAAGTTTGTAATTGCTTATTTGCTGCCAGTACTGTCTTACTGTTCTGCTATTTATTGAAGGTTCACGAGCTTCATTGTTCCGAGTCCTAACATGAGTTCCAATGAAGTCATAGACAGTATCACTGTATTAAAAATTAATCTATTTAGCACATAAAATACTGTAGGAATAATTCTGAAAACAGAGCGCATTAATCTTACATTCTACTCATACTTTTTCATAGATGTTTTCATATTAACACTTATTAAAATTGTATTGGAGTGCAACATGAACTGTACTTGGCCTTCCCACTGAAAG
Source organism: Sitta carolinensis (assembly GCA_032173965.1). Classification (NCBI taxonomy): domain Eukaryota; kingdom Metazoa; phylum Chordata; class Aves; order Passeriformes; family Sittidae; genus Sitta; species Sitta carolinensis. The sequence continues at coordinate 11,568,024 of JAVUNC010000025.1, read as the reverse complement.
TACTGAAATAATCTACTGCTGGTGGCTGTGTTCCCTCAGAACACAGAATCATAGTGTTTAGTCATCTGTTTGTGTACATCTTTGAGGGGTTGTAAAACACACAACAGGAGATACATTTTAATAAAACTCCACTTTAAAATAGAAAATGAAAATGTAATGGCTTATTACAAAACTTGTTATTATAGGTAACAGACTAGAAACTTTTTCTTACTTTTACTAGTTTAAAGATTCCAGCGTGTCAAAGATTAACATGTTAGGACCCACAACTTGCATATGCTTTAAATATGTAAGTGCCCATTTTCCACTACTGAGAACTTAATGACAGCAACTCATCATGTTACATTAGGGCACAGAAACCTTCATCTCTGCCTACTACTGGAGTACACACGAGACTATTTTCACGTGTTACGAAACAGAACAGGAGTGACATGAACCTCCACCACAAAGCATGCAGAAGGAAGGACGCGTTACCTGGGCAGGATGGACAGCACTGCCCTGGGTGTATGGTGGGGTTGCCGCAGTTGGGGACAGGGCAGGTGATGAGGGCACACATCTCCCGCCCGTTGTGACAGTAACACTCCCTGCAGCCATCGTGCCAGCTCTCCTCGTTCTCGTGCCGCCGCCCATCCATGGACAGGCAAGAGCCTGTTTTAACAGGGGGCACCAGGGAAGCTGTGGCCTCTGCAAAAAAAAACAAAGCAAAATGAGGTGTCCTGATAAGCATCTGCTGCTTAGGAAGAAACACCAACTTCGTGACTGGACTGCATTTATTTTTAAAACACATATACCACCAAGTAAATAATATTTCTATCATTTACACTTAAAGTAATACAAAGGAAACAAGTAAAAGGTATACTGGAGGGGACAACACTGACTCAAGTCTGGCCCAAGACAGTGACTGGGTGCCTACAATATACATTTTCTGGTTTGGTTTTTTCCAAAAGATTGTGCAGTTCAGGAGTGCAGTTTTGTGATGCAAACTGATGGGCAGTGAGTGGGAGTAACTGGATGGTATTGGGTGTTGGATGTAATAGAATTTCCATAGTATTTCCTTGGAAAATATAATCACTTCCTTTTGTTGAACCTACACTTTTTTTTTAATCAACCAGAAATGTAGTAGTGTCTAAATAATGTAACGAAAAGGAGAAATGCAATGGAGGGAAATAGCAGATAGAATGAAGCATATTTAAAATGAAATATATAAATACCATAGCACATTAGGTTATCTATAATGTATCTGATAGCAAGTAGAACATAAAACATTTAAATGAGCTATGGATGGTCCTATGAATTATAAAAAATTGCAATCAGGTGCTAACAGGTAGATACTGGAAATATTCCATAAAGTACTTCTTGTGAGAAATTATTTGTTTGTATTACTATGATAAATGAGATATTCAGAAGAGAATGATGAGAATTTCATCCCTCATTTCTTTTAGCTTTCACTGAGATGAGAATACTGTAGCTTAGACTGTGGCATTACTTGCACTCTGTCAGAACACACAAGCAGCTGGTTTAGGGAGGATAAAGTTTCATTTGTATCTTAAGGGGTATTTAAGTGCTGCAGGATTCAGCCTCAATATATTCTTTGTTAATCAGCAGAGTGAATTTAGAGCCAAACACTCCCTCATCCACATCACTGTTCTGATGAAGGATACAGGATCAGTTTGTCAGTGAACTGACTTGTTTTCATTGGTATATCAACCATGTTCTGCTGACATATATAGGTTATTTGTACTAAGTTCTTAATTTCTTTTCATTTAAAAAAGGATCATGTATGAGAAATAGTAACATCTACATGTAATTTTAGGAAGTGTTCAGCTCTTTTGCTAGTTGTTTTTTTTTTTTTTTGTTGGTTGGGGTGTTTTTTGGTTTTCTGGTTTTTGGGGTTTTTTTTGCACACTAGTATGTAGGTCAGCACTTCTTCAGCTGTGGCAGATCTATCAAAGATGATCTCACAAGCAGATGGTACAAAGTTAGTTTGAGGCACATTATCAGAATAGAAAGCCAATACACAGAAGTTACATTAGTATGCCATTTTGTGAACTAAATAAAAATGCTGCATAAGGTTAAAATACTTAGTAGTGTTGCATGTTGCAATGTTCCTGTTGCATGAACAGAAATACTAAGATAAAACTTAAATTCAGTTACTATAATTTCATACTTTAGTATCAAAGTATTTAAATTATGATTTGAATTAATATCACTGGAATACTGCTCTGCATTAAAATTATTATTGACACTCAGAAGTCCTAGATAGTAAGACCCAGAAGCACTGTATATTTAAATACAGCACTACTACTTCTTCTAGTCTGAAGATTTTACTATGACTAAAGTACAGTATCAAACTTTTGAGCGGTGATGAAAAACCACAGCAAATGGCTATGACTTAGAAACCCATTTCCCACCCAAAAAATGTTTATAAGTCTCCAGTTGCAATCCCTTAAATATTGCAAGAATTCTAAAGGGAATGGTGCTTAGCTGCTCCATGTCTGCTAAGCTCAGGACAAGAAGTAACCAGTTCAATGTGTATAAAGGGAGACAGTAATTTTAGAATATCCATTTTAAAATGTCGTGTTTCTAACCACAGGAAAACACTATTTTAGAAAGGTTTGTTGTTTTCTTCTCTTTCTGTTTTGTTCTGGTTTTTTGTGTCTTTTGAAAGTGAAGATTCTTAATAAATTAAATCTTAGACAAACATCTGTCAAGGATTATCCAGATACACTCCATTTTATGCAAGGGTAAAGAAGTGGACTCTCAGTTTTTCAGAGTACTACTGCAGGCTGTACTTCTATGGTTCTACTTCTATTAATCCCAGCATAAGCTATTTCTGGCAGAAGCAATTTAGAAAGTAGAGCTAATTCACAGGCAGGGGATTTACCCAACCCTTCCTCTTACTTAAGGATTCTGGGTCAAAATTTTAACAAGAACTCACATTTTCCCCAGAATAGAATGGTGATTGTTCCAATCATTCCTTGACAAAGCTGCTAATGAAGTGATGTTGAAGTAGTATGCTCATGGTTTGGTATCTTTAAGATCATGATAGCAACAAATACTGCTTAGAGATGGATCAAGTTAATTTCACTAAATAATTCTGCATGTTCTAAAATCATACTTGTTAGGGAAAATACTTAAAAGTGTGCATACACATAATTAATGACCAAAGTTTATAGTCTGGAGGGTAATTATGGTACATCTAAGGGAAAACTTTGTGTTTATTTAGTAATCAGGAAAAGTGTTCTGATTGTGAACATGTAGACAAATGACAAGCTGAGTGATAAGAATTATTTCAATGGGACCCTTTCTTATTTAATTTTTAAAAATTTAATTTCTAGTAAAAGTCATATATTGAGGCTTATGTCAATGAAATCTCTGCTTCTCACATCTGCAAAATATGTTTATAGCATTGCAAGTTTTATTTTGTTAGAAGCCTGAAAGTTTCTTAAACTGTCTGAAGTGTATTATGGTATACAGAAAAAAGACAATGTTGGATATTTTTGATTCATATGATTCCATCTTTGCCTTTAACTACAAGAACTCATACATTTTCTTCCAGTCCTTTTAAATTTTATATTTTTTTTTTAAACGCAGAAGAAATAGCAAAAAGTTAAGAATAGGGTCATTACACAACTTACTTGACTACAGCTAGAAATCAAAACACACGAGTCAAAGAAAATAAGCATGAAAGAGCAGTTAGGATCAGAGAGACACTGAGCAAAAGCAAAAAGTTATTAAATGCAACACATGGAGATGAGCAATGAAGGAAGTCTGATACCCAGACTAATACAAAATACTGAAAATACTGTAAAGAAGAGACATGCTAAAAGCAGCACAAGTATATGGCAGACAACAATTGAACATCTCATCTCAATATCCACCCTGAACTTGGTGGTTTCAGGTCTGGGATGTGGCATGTGTGAAATTTCTAGCGTAAGAATACCAAGTCCTTGCTCCTGGGCAGCTGTTCTCTCTACTCATTGTTCATTAACATTGCCTGAAAAGTGCACAAAAAACAGCACTCCAGTTTTAGGTGATATACTGGATATCTATCAAATCCAACACTTGTTTGTAAAGAAAAGGCAATGGTGAAGAAGCCAAGATAAGCATCACAACTGAAAAAAATGCCTTCAACTAGCTTATTATTAGTAGTTGTTATTAAAAGCCTGATCCAATTTTTATTAATGATAACAAACTTTTTGTGGCTTTGTAGTGGGAGATGAAAGCAGAGCTGAAGCTTTCTGTTGAAGCCAAAATGAGTAGATAATAACAAGCACCAGCAAAACAATACATTCATTTGAGCAATGTTGAACTGGTTCCCCCCCAGCTACAGTATTTCAATTTGTAAATATTCTGTGCAGTATTGCTTTACTTCCACCTTGGTTTCCAGCTGCTTTGAAAACAAGTTGTAGTTGGTACTGCAGTGGCACTTACCTCTGCACTTGCAGATAACACAGCCGTGACTGTTCTGCTGGAAGCCCAAGGGACAGATTTTACCACAGGGCAGGTTGGGGCACTTCTTACACCGACAGATTTCACAGCCATGCTTGTTCTTCCTAGATGACCAAAATAATTTGTAAAAGGTCAGCAAGTCACTTTAAACACCAACATCTTTAAAGCAAGAACATCCCTCCTAAGAAAGTGACTGATGAGCAAAGTAAATTATTGCTAATTGTCGCCCTTAGATTCAGTGGTTTTATGGGAGACTATACAAGACTTTATACAAGTTTTATGGGAGACTTGATACAAGTCTCCATCCCTGGCATATGCTCCCTCCATTCAGTGGATCCTATGCTGAATGTTTCCTTGCCTTTTTTCACAAAGGCAGATAATACTATTCAAACTTTTGGAACAGATGTACAAAACAAAGTAAAGACATGGGAAGTTATAGAACATGATCTAGGAGGATAGAGGACAAATAAATTATGCAAATCTCTAGAAAGACTGGCTTCGAGTTGTAGAAAACTTTATTTAATTTGTAGTTAAAAGGCTGAGAATAGTGAATTGTCATAGAGTGGAGAATGAAAGACTTTCTGTCTTCTATCCCATCAAAAGGAATGCTTCTCTCCATTACTGTGTAGAGCTTTCAAACAGTGGGCTTTATCTAGCAGATTTTTTCAGACAATTATGAAAAGGTTCTGGTTTCTTTAAAGATGCACAAACTCAGTATTTCCAATTAATAACTTTTAACAGTCTTAAAAAAAAAAATCACAAATGTGATGATTACTCCTTAGCTGTTCACTCTAATACACTTTTCTTTCAATATTTTGTTCTTTTGTGTCCTATTTGTGACTAAATGTTTACATTAAAATAGATTTGTCCTCCATTACACCCCATGTTTTTAAGGATCACAATGCAATGGAAGTCAAATACATGGTATTTTAAAAAAGAATTTGTCACAGTAGCAGTAAACTGAACAAATATGCTATACAACCACAAACCTAAATAATTTTCAACCAAGGTAATACTCAAAGTGAAACGATCCTAAAGAAGTTCTTGCCACAACTTTAGCCCTGTTTATTACAAACAGTTCCATATGAAGATATCTTTAAATGTTATTAATTTCATCCAGTATAATTATTCATGTATTTTCTAGAGAATGAAAAGATTAGAGTGCTCATTTCCAATTTCTAAAAAAATATCTGAAGACTTTATTAAACATTCATCATTTTAAAAATACCAGCCATTGTGCATAATAAAATTACATTCTGCATGTAAATCCAGAATTTAAATTGAAAACTATTTTCCAAATAGCTTAAAAAGGTTTAAAGTTCTAATATTTTTCAGGGGCACAAAAATGTATGGGAAAAATCATCCCATAGACAGGGTTCCTGAAAACACTGGCATCAGCTTGAAATCAACTTGTTTTTAAAACATCTTAATCTTACAACTGCCATACTATGTCCATTAAAATGTGATGTCATTTTTAAAATGCTTTTGCTATACAGTTCACAGAGATTTTCTAATAAAACTGTTTAGCACACACTTGAGTAAAGAAAAAAAAAAGGAAGAAGAGTGTGGTTCAGCTTATCTAAGTAGAAAAATCACGTACATGAATTGCAATTACACTCTGTAGGTCAATACATTAAATGCATGATACATTCAGACTAAAATTACTGCTCTTTATGGGATTGCTTTTCCATAACTTCCCTCTGGTTCTACTTTCTTTAAAATCCCTGTTTTCCTCTCTCATTTACTACTCAGTGTACTGAGAGGACACACCACAGTAAAGATGGCTATTAAAAAGCCTGCAACATTTATGAACAAGGGCCAAAGAGAACTCTAAATGAACCAGAAATTTAAGGAGTGTTACTATCAAACACTAGCAGTTGCAAATGTAGTAAATTTCATTGAAAATCCGCCCTCTCCAAAAAATTACATTTGAATATAATGTTTTCTGAAGATCTGCTGTCATGAGGTAGAAATTAAACTATTATGAAAAGCAGGCAGTAACATGAACTGCACCCATAAATAAAAAATTTACTGGTAAAATATATAGAGATGCCACCAGAACTAATTACTAAGAAATTTCTGTGACAAATGACCCACTCAGTTTTCATTACCTGTGTCAGAATTGAATAAACACTATCAGTATTTACTTCTATGGAAAAAGAAGTCCACCACAAAAACGTAAGTAAGATATGATACTATTCTTCACAAATCCTGTAATTTCCAAAAATGTCTTATCAAAACTAGTCTGCTGTCATATCAAGATTAAAAGCAACTTGAAACATTAGATAATAATTCGAATAAAATAAATGGCCCATAAAATGAAAGGTTATCAAAGCATGCCAAAAGAATTTCAAAAAGCTACATGTAAGAGATATTACTTGTAAGTAGCTTTCTCCTCTTGTCCATCAAAATCTTAAAAAAAAAAAATGTAAGCACTGCTTTTCTTTTACAATCTGCTGTTTTTTTGAGCTTCTGTTTCTAAATGTGTTGATCAGAACCCTTTTTGAAGAATACTGCCCTCCCATATCCGTAAGGCCGTTTGTCTTTTCCTCCGCTTCCCCCCGCCTAGCCCCAAAGCGAACTCGAGTGCGTGTGCCTGGACTGTGGCAGCTCTGCAGCGCCCAGAGGATGGCATTAGGTGTCTCCAGGATGGGAATACGTACAAGTATCCAAAGGGACAGTACTTGTCACATACAATGGGTTTGCACTTCTTGGGCCGCGGCCGGCACTGACAGATCTCACAGTTGTGCGCGTCGGTCTGGAAGCCGAAGGAGCAGTCCAGGGAGCAGCCCGCGATGAGGCCGGTGCACAGCTCCTCCCCTGCAAAGGACACACAGCTGAGCACCATCTGAGAGCTGTCTGCACCCAACACAGCTCAGCACGCTGAGCCTCCTGCTCCCTTTACTGTGTAACGTTCTTAAAGCTGTTAGGCCTTACCTTCAGACTGCCCTGTTTCTAAAACAGTCAACAGAACTCTCCAGTTACACCCCAAACTGCAGGAGCAGACACTACAGGATTCTGCAGCTCCTGTCAGCAGCCTGGGGAGCACCAACTGGTACCACAAATGAACAGGATTTTATGAACAGATGCACAGCCAACGGAGTCCAACATCCATCACTCCATTGGCTTTTAATAATACATTTAAAATAACACATAGCTGCCACACATTATATGGGTTTAGTAGGTTTTTGTTCAATATACGGTTTAGTAGGCTTTGTTCAATATATGGGTTTAGTAGGCTTTTGGTCAATACAGATCACCTTTACACCTCTTCTACTTATTTTAAATAAGTACTGAAAGGGTGAGATATATTAAAAACTTTTATTCTTTATGTTGTTTGCTGTCAACTTAAGATCTGCTTTTTAAAAAAATAGCAGCAATACCCTAAGATGTGATCGAAGCTTAGAGATGCTAGACTACAAGATCTGTTTCTTGAAGCTCAGTACCAAGTTTCATCTGCCTCTTGTGGAACAAGGAAGATGTTGAACTGTTGGCATCTCAATTTTTCTGGTACAGAGATAAATAATGGTCATTATACTGCCTCTCATTCCAATTTACTATTTTGAGATTGATCAGTTTCTTTTTTCTTTTCTTGAAAGAAGAAATGCCAGAAAGACCACTCTTAATGTATTGTGGGATACAATGTTCTTTTATTCATTGCAGAGGTGAGAGGAAACAGAAAATTATGGGGTTTTTTACACTAAGGATGCAAAACACAAAGGAAAAAAATGATTATTATTATAATAGCCAAAGTGAGATCAAAACAGAAAAAGATGGAAATATAATTAAGATTCTTCAATAGAAGAATATAATGGGCGATATCCAAAGGCCTGACTTTAAGAGTGATATTAAAGGATGGCTGATCTCCAGCTGGAACATCCACACCACTGCAAAGTATTGGCTGCACACTGGTTGTCAGATGAAGATTATTCCAAATGTGCTCCTCATTTGAGACCTGAAGACCACTTTCCTTTAGGGGGATGAACATTTAGGGACACTGTTTTTCCAAAGAGGAGATCAGTTATTAACACTGACTTGTGGTAGTTTATGGAAGGAAAACTACAGAAGGAATCTTGTTTTACTTAAATGCTTTCTCTTCTGTTTTTGTAATGTTGCATTTAAGACTCCAAAATATAGACTTAACCAGATGTGGCTAAGCCAAGTGTTTCCTTATCTAATCTACCAAGTTAATGCCCATCTGGTAAAGAAGGAATGTATCCTTACTGTGTCAGAGACCAAAACCTCAGAGAAAAGCAGCAAATTCACTGCCTACTTCTGAGGTGGAATTTGGTCATGCAAGTGCAATAATACAATGTCAGAGTGTCCTTACCCAAACAACAGTGCTCAGTTTAAACAGGATGAATATAATCAGGGTCATGGCTCTCACCTCTCCACTTTTATGCAAATTTGGCATCTGAAGCAAAAAGGGTGCGAGTTTGGGCTTGGTTTTGCCATTCAGAATACAAAAAAGAAATGCCAGATCCTTTAATAACCTCTAGAGATGTGTCTGGAAGCAGACAATCAATACCACCAGATTTAAGCGTTTACTCTTGGTCAGATCTAACCTTTGCACAGCAACACTACCCCTGTTTTAGGTTCCTGCTTTAGAGAGAAAACACACATACAAAGATCTCCATGAAGTTTTACACATTTTTGGAGGATTAAGTCAGGCCGATCTACAAAGAATACTAATCTTTTTAATATGTAGCCACTAATGCTGAATTTAAAACATTATAATGCAGAGGAAACTTTGATATTTTTTCCTTTGGTAAAGAGTGAGTTATGTGTAATACAAAGACTTTTCTTGAAGCAAGTTAAAATAATGAGAATTTGTCTTTCATTTATGAGCTTTTTATACTAGGATGTTTGTACAGAATTATTCCCTAGCAACACACAGTGACAATAAAATTAACTAAACTTTCTGTTATGCAAGACTTTATAAGATTGCCATAATTTTTAAAGCTGGCTTGAACTTTATAAAGAATGTACAAAAAAGTACACTAGGATATCTCCAAAAAGAATTAAGTCCAGTTATGACCTTTGATATAATATAAGTTATGACATATCCTACAAATGCTCAGAACTGATCATAGGATAAATCTGGAATTGCACAGGTTGAACTGAGCAGAGCCATTCCTTTTCTGAAGCATACTTCATCAGGGAAATGAAATGTTTACATGGCTGTCTATAAACAGTAGGATCATGAAGACAGGTGAAGAAAAAAGAAGGTACATATGCAAAGGCATGGGAGAAATAAATAGGTATCTCAAAAAAAGTAAAAAGAAGATCTGGAAATAAAAATTTAAAAATTATCTAAAACCCCAGAAGAATAAGAACTTTTGGTTTTTTTAAGTTGACATATTTCTTTACCTTATTTGTCTCCAAATTATCTGTTAAGGAGAGCTATCAAAATACAACATCTAGGTTTGACTAAGAGGTTATAGAAGATGGCAAAATAATGATGCCTCAGAATCCCACAGCCAAATACTTTGTTTTCAGTCTTCTATTCTGTTCTGATTTGGCTAGTGAAACTGCTTTTCAGAGATGCAAAAGAAGATTGTTACATGTAAAGATAATATACTTTAAGGCCCAATATTAAAGATAATATACTAAAAGGTCCAGAGTGTCTAAGGGCAGTGCTACAAAGCAGGGAGACATCCCAAGTAGCTGATGATGTTAAATATACTTAAAACTCAAACAGTCAGCTGACACACTAACCAGGAGATGCAGCCTCAGAGCAATATCCTCCTTGCTCAGTCCTTTACATAGTGAGTTATCCTCAAAAGAGTTTTCACTTTGTAAGTGGCCAAGAAAGAAAAGCTCTTCAGAGCCTTTGAGGAGGGTGACTAATAACCACCATTGCCTCTCAGGAACAGACAGCAAAGAGCACATGAACAATCATTAAAAGTCTGACTATGCCAAACATAAAGGGAAAGTTTGCTGAAGTCAGTGCAGACAACTGCTGACATATGGACGATTGTGGTGTTATGTCAATGTTACATAAGAGGTGATCAGAATAATCTGCACACACCTCTGCTCACAGTCTTTCTAACAAGATGCTGAAAATAAATTCTGGTAAGATGCTTTTTACCAAAATTAACATGTTATTGCACTTACATTTCTGATAGTATAACAGTACAAACTGTGGAAATAGATTTTAAATAGTTTTTGAAGAAAATTATTTGTGGAGAAATTATCACACTAAGAATGTGAATTCCGGTCTGCTTTCGGAATTTACATCTAATAATCTAAATGTCTCCTACTAAAACATTACTAAAAACATGACAACAGGAGGAAGTCTCTAAATGAAGTACCATCTGGTACACAGAATTTATGTCTGCTGCAAAGGCCTGATGAAAAGCATAGTCCAGCATTTTAAGCCAGGTATTTTTTTCAGAAAATTAAGTGAAACATTAAAGTCACAAAGCAAAGTGTAGCTATCAGAGAAAGAAAAAAGGAAAAGAGAAAAAGATTGAAAAGATTGCAAACCTAAATATTCAAATGTGGATCAAATTCAGTGTATAAGACTGTCATCCTGACAATTTTTCTATAGCCTTAGCTATTACTTTGAATTAATGCTTTAATCACTACTACAATAATGACTAATTCATTATGAAAGGAAAAGTAAAACCAGACTTTTTGCTAAGGTTTTGCATTTCAAGTGACACATACTAAAGAACAAGGAGAACTCGTTCATGAAATCAACTGTAATGAACTGAGAAAATCCATTATGACAAAACGTTAGGAGGGTATTTGTTTGAGGGTGTTTTCCATCTCTGCTTAGATAAATTTCATGAAGAAACTGAATCCCAAATCATGACTGTATTTGCAGAGAAAAGACCCAGTCCTACCTGGTCTAATAACTGCTTCAAGTGTATCAGGGCAACCAGAAAGGCTGAAATGAGGGTATAGCAAATATTTTAAAAGCTAATGCAGAAGAAAATTACCATTCAGAGTTTGACAGAACTGCATTATGCACTCGCACATCACTGCTACTCTGACAGAATGGGATTAAGCTTCTGGTCACATAGTATAAGCTATCTTCTTGTTTTTCTGACTGATTACAGTGGCATCACATAGAGAACTAAACTGATGGTTAGATAGGAGGTATAAGACTAAAACAGAAACAAAATGATGAACGGGAAATCAATTAAAGGGAAAATATCTCTCCATCCAAATATTTCCTGAAGCAGCACAATGAGAGTAGAGTTCTACATGGTTAGTAGAAACATGTTATTATAAAATGTGAATTGTCAATAAGGTCATGCCAATACAGAAAACAGTTTGCATGACAAGCTCAGAGTTCAGATGCAGGATATTGGATGATCCCAGAATGATACTGATGAGCTATGACTTTAGGAAAGGATGAATGTGTTCCTCAATGACTCAAGCTCATAGGACTGTATTTTTACTACTACTTAGCTTTTTAATGTGACAGCATTATAGCTGAAATACCACATAAAATGCTGAAAGAATCAAGTACAGTTAGAAGGCTAGGATGCTAAACATGGAAAGGTTGTTTGTCCTGAACCAATAGTGTTATTAAATATTCTCCTACTTAGAACTAACACCCACTTGAGGACTAACAAGCACCAAGTACTTACAGCAGTGAATCCTGCCCACATAACAAGACCATGCAGTTTTCTTTGCCATGTGCAACCACGACTGCAAAAGCAGCAGCAAAGTCAGTTACCAACCAGTCCAGCTGGTAGTTCAGGGACTAGTCAGTCTTCACTACACTGGCAAAGCTATTGCTTACAGACTTTGAGTCTTCTAATGACTGCAGTACTAGCAAATACTTTGTTCTGCAGTTTGATACAATTAAACATATTATATGCTGACTTGCATATGGGAATTTCAAATTATTGGATTCATTTGGATCAATTTAACATGATGCTGTTGGAAAAAATACAAGCAGAAAGAACAGCTGAAGATGAATGTCTTCCAAAAAACCCCATTTGTGAATTATTGACCAACAAACAGATATTGGTGAGGTATTTAAGCCTGATCACCATTGTCCATAAACTCCTTTTAAACATAGCAATTTCTCTCCCCACTTTCTCCACACACATACAAACCCTTTCATACAAGCAGACTACAATAAAACAAATACTGAGAGTTTCAGAAGAGCATGACACTGTTTAGAGGAATCTCTTTGGGACATGGAGGATGGGACAACACTGTAGAAGGAAGTCTTGAGACCTGATGATTACTAAGATATGGTGAGCGTGCTACACACAAACTATCTGGTGGTTTAAAACTCTTTTCCAGTAAGTAGCTTGCTCTCAACACTAACATCAACTCTAGTTTTGAAGGTTGTCGGATATCTGTAAAACTGAGTCACTGTCTGCTGAAGAAAAGCAAAGCATGTTCAAAACCCAGCATGTAGGAGCAGCTGACATACTGATGTGTCCTACTACAGCTGAGGTCCCGCCTTGCAAACAAGACAACAAAGACATTCTGTCCCATGATACGTTAGCAATGTCTGCACTTGGCAGAATTAACTTAGCAGTGGAATATTTCAGATACAACACAGCCTCTCCTCCTCAGATATGGCATCTCAGGGGCAATGAATCTCAAAAGGAATCACAGGTCTTCGTCCTAAATTCGAACCACTGTATGCGTGATTTATTCCCGATTTCAGAGTGCTCACATCCCTATCTCACGTGAACCTATGAATATCTGGAGTGTTATAAAATATTGCCCAAAAAAAACCCTAAAAAGTAAACAAAATTCCATTGCACGAATTGCATGTTAGCTCTAAAAAGGGTCTTCTGCTTGAATTTCTAATAGCTTGACTGTAATTCCAGCTTTTTTTTTTTAAAAAAAAAAGACTTTCTTTTTTCTAGCATATATATGGTATTTAAAAACTCAGGCTGGTGTCCATTTTTTACAAATCTGTAGCATGGCTACAGGAAGCTAGCTACATACCTTTCCCAGTATTATTTTCTTGATGCTGAGGACAGATCATAGCAGGAGAACTGTTTCACAGTACCTTTACAATTAAGCACTCCTCAGCCGTCCTCTCGGTGTGGATTGCTACTCCTGCTTAATCTTCGGGGGTGGGGATCTGGGGAGGCAAATTTATGAAGGAGAAAACTAGGTTACTTAACAGTAACTGGAATTCTCTGAATATATTGCCTCCACAGATCCACACTAACCCTCCCTCCTCGTTAGACTTAAATCATGATTCACAAAAGCTGGGTAAAAATGAAGGGACGGGGCGCTGCGATGCTAGAAAACCCTGTTTAAAGAAATCAGCTTGTGAGTCCATTGAGGCAAATTAACCACTTGGATATGTGCTCTAAACAAATCTAGGATTCACACACAACACATGAATTCATGAAAATGAAATCGTAGCAGTGATATCTCAAAGGTGGAATTTCAGCTTCAAGCACACTGGTTTTTCGTTTTTTTTTTTTTTTTTTTCACAAGTCAAGCCAAGTGAAATTCTTATCTACTTCTGTTGCACTAGATATATTGTAAGCAGTAATGCCAATATACTGTAATCTTCAGAGACCCTGCCAAAGACTCACTCTAGTTACAATACTGATAATATTTATTTGGTGTGAGTTGTTCATCATAATTCATCCTCTTCAGGGAGCACTTCCATTATCTTAGAGTTAGTACTTTTGTTCTACTAAGAATATGTACTTTTTTTTTCTGATCTGAGCCTTAAATTTTTAAGAAACATGCTTCATCCTAAATTTTCTATAGCTGTATTTCATTAAATGAAGTCTTGCATGTAATAGCTATTCCCTTTTACATCATTGCAGAAGGATAATAAGACATTGTTTTTCTGTCTTACAGAATTACTCAAAAATATATGCTCTAATATATGCTCTCCTTAGCACTAATGAAGATTACCTGGATTTTTTTAAATAACTTTTATTTTCCATGGAATTTGTTGTGAAATCAAAGTAACACTGGAAGACAACTGCTACTAAAACAGAAAAGTGTTACCTAATTTATATTCTACTTTACTATTTCCAGGAATTTTGCATTGCCTGAAATACATTTTTTGTGAATAGTATGCAATTACTGTCTGACCACTGTTTGACACAGAAATAAACACAAAATTAGTTTATTTAAATGGGAAAAATTAACACAGAGAGTTGAGAACACACATCCCTGAGTATGGACTACTCACAGAAATACAGGAACTGAAATACTCAAATTTTGGCTATAAGATTGAAAGATTAGGACTCTAACTATTGAAGAATTAACATAAAAACAAGGAATTGAGATGTGTTCTCTCACTGCAGTCCCTGCAAAGTTTTCTTAGGCTTTTTCCCATCATCAGTCCCCTTCAGAGCCTTACCTGTTGCTATTTATAGACAGCCTGTAGATGAACCCACCTACCTTTTCTCAAACCCACCAATCTTTGAACACCTATGCAACTAAAGACTCACTGTCAAACCCAAAGTCCATGCTGGAATTTTCACTCTGCTTCATCAGCTATAAAGGGAGATGGTGTGACTTGCCAGAATATTGAGGACCATGCTTCTGACTAGTATAGACTGAATGATAATGCCTCCTTTCCACTCCAGGGTAGAAAATGTGTTTTCTCATTAAAGGAAAAGGTACCAACACTCCCAAAGTTATTTATGTTTATCCATAGGATGTGTTTTGGGGAGAAGGTGGTTTCATGTTGAGAGGACTGTGCAAACATGTAATATACCAAGATTTCTTATTTTTGAATAGTGATTGCATGACTTGCTTTGACAGACAAAAGAGAACACGACACAATGTGGAAGGTGATGCATTATAACATCCAGGGAAAACGACTCATCTCCGCCTTCTCCAGTTGCACCTCTCCACTAGGAGTCCAAAATTAATGAAACTGGATGACACTTGCATCTTGGAACCGCAAAGGTAAGCCTTCTAAATGATGCAAACAATTTTTAAAATTGACAGCAACACTAATTTAATTCCATTTTAGTAAGATTTGAAATGTTATAAAAAAATATTAAAGTCATACATGCTTGCAGTTATATCCTGAAGAGTACTGCATGTTCAATTCATTTGGGTAAAACACTAGTCCCAGTCACAGGAGAGATTTTAAAGGTTTTTTTTTTCAATGAAACTAATCCAGGGAACAGACAAGGCCCGCACTGCTGATGCTTGCTGAAGAATGACTTTGTGTGTAGCAGCAACTACCAATCAGATTTTAAATCCTATGTTGCTTCAATCAGCAGGTATTATTTAATATGCCATTAATCTTCCTTGGGGCAGAGGAGTCCTGCTTCACAAACAGCAGAGCACTGGTCTTGCACAAGGACTCCTCTGAATGGATTTGTCTTCCAAAAGACTCCATTCCACCCCAGTTCTCCCTATGAAAGTAAAGGCCTAGACTTCCCAAACACAAGGGCAGTTGCTGCACACTCCAATTATTTTCTTATTTACTTTTTTTTTCTGTCTGTGTTTTGCTCTTGTATCATCTTATACCATCCTTTGGTTTTTTTTTTTTCTCTCTCTTTTTTTTTTTTTTTTTTTTTTTTTTCCTTTTGGGTAATGCCTTCTGTGTTTTTCCTACTTGTTTTAGTTTTATCCTCGGTATTCTGCAGCAGTTCTCCTAGATTCTGGATTCTACTTTTTACCTTTTATTGTCATGTAGCACAGCTTTGGCTTCTAGATGCTTCTGGTCACTATGATCATTGTTTCTCCCTCATCATTTTGTGGTTCCACATGCACTTACTGAACTTTCTTCCCATATCATGCTATGCTCACTTTTTGCTCAGTGTTTTTTTTTATCTCCTTTCTCTTACAACTATGGTCTGGCTCTGCTACTTTTAAAAAATATTTTATTTTACTTTACAGCATGTATGCTTTCACTGTGTGTTGCTATAGCATGTTTTTGCACACACTGCAGAAACAGAAAGAAAGTTAAAAGGCAAAGCAAACTACTTATTTTAAAATAATATTCTGGAAATTTTTTATTTGCTTCTTTCTTCCTTCTCATTCTGTAGTTAGCTTGAACCAGGAGGGAGAGACTTAAAACTAAATTACAGTGAAGCACCAAACAAGTTTCATTATACTGTACTTGCATAATCATTCCAAATAAACTTGTTGTACTTATTTCTGGCAACATGAATGTAAATGAAGGTAATAAAGAAGAACAAATTATACCTTTACTCTCTGTTCTTCCACTTTATCATTTTGCTTTTATTTTGGCTCAAATAACTGAAGTATAACAAACCTTTAGCACAGCTATCTAAAGATAAATTAACAAAAAATGAAACTTTATTGGAAATAAGATTAGTAGAGTTAGGATATGATGACTTCAAATGTCACTGTGGGCATGGGGGCTTCCTTACTGAGGCAGTTAAATTTTACTCTGTTGGACAGCTTAGACCAGCAAAAAGC
The DNA here is from genome assembly GCA_032173965.1 of Sitta carolinensis. Taxonomy (NCBI): domain Eukaryota; kingdom Metazoa; phylum Chordata; class Aves; order Passeriformes; family Sittidae; genus Sitta; species Sitta carolinensis. The sequence goes on along the minus strand of JAVUNC010000025.1, from coordinate 11,551,209 downwards.
AAGTGGATGCAGTATAAAGATTATGGTGTTCCCAAAAGTCCACATGAGTCTGCATGAGTTGAAGATAATACATGTTCTGATGTCCTTGAGAGAACCAAGATGCAGCTGAATGGGTTTGGACATTGAAGCACACAGGATCTCAAAACAGAGAGCTAGTCCAGGACATTTTCAGCACATCTGACCTAAGACTCCTCTCTTCTCATTTCTCACACTCTTTTGTCCAGATGAGAGCCTTGCAAGCAACAGACATTACTTGACAGAAAAATTCAATTTCTGTCATTTTAACCACCAAATGATGAAGATTTCCAAGCTGTTATTTTAATTCACTTCCTTAGAAAATCAAGGTCTCCTCTCTCTAAATGACTGAGATTTTTAAGCAATCTACTAATCATCTTATTAAACTGAAAAAAGAGATGATAAATGATACTATTAACTTTGCTCCGGACAGTTTGCTACTGTAAAATGAAGAAAATTTCAAGCAAATATGGCAAGAGAAAAATTCTCCTGAATAGGTTCTTGTGCACTATTTAACCAGAAATACTCTAAGCAAGAACATCCTGAGACGTGGTTTGTGTCCATGTGCAGTCTGGCAGCCTGGGACAAAAGAAATCATCCCTTGGAGTGCTGTGTCTCCAGAGCACCAAACTGGAGGGAAGGACTGCATGCACAGGCAGAGATGATGAAAATTTCCAAGTATATCCATCTTCTTGTTTCTGTTAAACCCTCCAGTCAATTTAATAGTAACAGAAGGAAAATCAAATTACAATGTAAAAAGCAGACCTTAACATTTTTAATGTTTTCCTTAGGAAGAACTAAATAAGATGTGTGTGATAGCTTGGATGTAACCTAAGGAAAGTCATCCTTCCACAAATACGACTTGTAATCAAGGGTGTTATTTCTGAATTGCCATGATAACCTTATGGCTTGCCATATATTTACTTTTGTTAAGATGTCCTCTCCAACCCCAATACATTCCTAAAGCTCTTTAGTTTCTACTATTTAAGAGTTTTATTTTGACCATTTCTACTTGGGACCCCTAACAATAGTCATAATGGTTTAGAAAGGGGCAGACAACGAGTGGATTGAGACCAAAAGAAGAGGAATGAGAAATACTTCAGTTGTGGAAGACTTGGAGGTTGCAAGAAAGCTGAAAAGCCACAATAACTTTACAAAGAGAGTTTAAACCCACTCCTAGGTTGGGCTGGCAGGCACAGAGATGCATCCTGCAGCTGAGACTAATACTCCACAGGTGTCCTTTGTTGGCCAATTCCAAACATCAGCCTGATACTGCCTTATATTTCACCTGTAAACACTGAAGCTTGAGGAAACATATAGAAAATATGGTTTTTTTTGATACAAAGTTCTCACAAGGCACAATGTTTTTCCTTTGGGAAGAAATAGATGTTAAAGCCTGCAAAAATGCTAACTAAAATAGCATATATGTATATAAAATAAATATAAGAATATGTTAAAGAAATAAATACAAATATGGATATACTTGTATATATACAAATACCCATTCCTAGCATACACTTTTCAGACATTTATCCTTAAAATCTAAATTTTGACAAAGAAAGCTAGGTTGAAAATAGGCTGTTTAGCAACAGGAGTTTTTGAAGTGCAGAAACCGAGATGCTCTTATAATTCTTTAAGCAGAGGAAAATGAAATGTGGAATTCTCTTAAGACTTCTCAAAGTCTATATGAATATTAGGTCCCAAATTATTACCTTTTCTAGCCAGCTGTTAATTTTTTGCCTCAAAAGTCAAACACTGTACGTTTTCTTCCAAACACATTTTAAGCAAGCAAGCATCATCAGAACTCAGGGACCAGTTCTTTAAAGGTGAGTGACTATAAAGCACACACATAGTAACACAACATATAATCAACATCACGAGTGGAAAAAGCCAGCATACTACCATTTTCACATATAGCTTGATATCAAAGGTAGAAGCCACTGTATTTCTGCATACTCACTAGTTTTGCACTGACAAATGCGACAACCATTTTGGTCCAGTTTGAAGCTATAGGTACAGTCTTTCTCAGTCAAAGTGCAGTTCACCAAAACCTCACAGGTGGGAGGACCTATTGTGATATACGTTGGTTCTGGGGGTAAGAAAATAAAAAAACAAATAAATTTGAGATTCTTGAATATTTTAATTAAGTTCACAAAAATTCATGGACAATGTAATAGTAAAGAGTAATTTTAATTACTTTTGTTTCTGATGAATATTATTTATACTTTAGAAACAATTTGATAAACAGACTTTGTTTCAAAGTCATGTACACTCGACAAAAACAGCATGGAGCTGAAGATAATTTTTGAAGTATTGAGACAGAAAAAAATACCACTTTTTTTTGTTCACTATGAAATCAGCTTTCCTGCATATGCAGTTTCAAACTAAATGTAAAGTATTTATTTTGTCCATTTTTCTCCAGAAGCGTTTAATCAAAACTTTATGCACCTTTTTTTGCTTTTGAAACCAAACTGAGTTCTCAAAAGCTGAATTGATTGATACTACTAAGCTGCATATCAAACATGTAAGACAGAAGTCAAATCTTTCTGTGTGAATAACATCACCTCTACTGAAATGTACAGCAGAAGAGACTGAATACCAAAAGGCATCTTTTTTTTTATTTACAGTATACTTTGCATTCCCAGATTATGCTTTCTGAAGTTGAGGAGATTATTGCCAATTAAAAATTTTTACCAACAGTATAATACTTACTTTTGGACACCATTTAAATATGCTGGAGTATGAAATTTGTTTTGACACATAGGGTGGATAGAAATATTTATGAGCTGTAGTAGAAAGTTGTTAGAATAAAACAAAATCCAGAGACTCATGGAAATAACAAGAAACCTCAAAATGATCATCATAAAACAGACAGAAGGAAAGCAATACCTATCATTTCTTGAACAATTTTTTGCTCTCTGAGACTGATTTTGTCTATCTTGTGTTCTTCATAGAACTCAGGCACTGAAGAACCAACGAATTCATAGGTATGAGCATTATTAACATTATACAAAATTTTCAGGAAAAAAAATTGCATGATTTAAAGAACTGTGAGCTTTCATTTCAGTGCTTCAATTGTTTCAGTGTTCTCCGTTTCTCCATCTCAAAAAATGAAGATTTATACAAAATTAAATTTAAAAAGCCTTCCACACTTAAAGTGATAGATTGTGAAAATATGGAGAAATTATATGGAGTGGAGGTGGCCACATGTTGCCATCTTTCATCCTCAGACCACAGATTTTGCTGTTGTTACCTACAGGCAGCTAGTCTTTACTTTCAAAGTAAGGGTAAAATATTACTCAATGTAGATTAAGTATAGAAGTAGAGTACAGAATTATTAGAAGTATACACTGTTAAACAAAAAACTGATTTCTGTGCCTATTTGCTACATTCCAGAAGGCAGCTTTTGCACCCATGCCTTCCAGTCAACTGAAAATTATCCTATTACAAGAATGAACGTTTCTGCTTTCATTGTCTTCCACGATTTTCAGCTTTCATAGCTTCTCTCCAGCCTTGCTCTTCCCAGCACAATTTATGCAGCTGATGAACAGTTTTAATCCTTTTAAAATTAGGTCAGCTAAGAAGAGTTTGGAATGAAAGACTGCATTAAAGACACTACAATTAAGTTAGATAACTTCAAACTAATCTCAGAGGTCATGGTTCAGATTATGTTACTTGCTAAGTAACACTCAAATGCTGTTGCTTGTATAATTTCTAGTAGGAAAAGTAGCAATAAATTTAAGAAATATAAAGAATAGCACCAATAGCTTTCTTCATGCACAAACTGGAAATCTGCATAATGGCATCATGTCTCTCTAGGTCCCTCAAATATCTTCTTCTTTAAATTAAAATTTTTCCTTTTTGTTTTTTTTTTCTTTTGGTAGGGATTGAATATAAATAACGAGTTTGGAAATCAAAGGATTGGTTTCCATCAATTCTTCATTTCACAGCTCTGAGTTTGCACATGTAGTGTAGAATAGCCATAATGACTGAAGTATTTAAAAAATCCATGGATTTTCCAAACTAGACTTCTTTCAGTCTAAATGAACTCTTTGTAGTTGTTTTCAAATTCATTTAGAAAAGTATCTGATTAAATCATATTCATGTCTAATACTTAACATTTGCAACTTCACCAAACCAAGTCATGAACATATTGGTATATACCACTATATACCAATAACACAATAAATTCCATTAATTAATCCTGGCTGTTTAGGTCTCTGAGTTTACAAGCTAGTACTGCAACCAAACTGATTTTCAGCATCACTCTGTTCTCTAACCAAAATATCCCAAACATGCAAAAGGCCAGGATGCAAGAGCTGCCCTGAAGCTACATTCAGGTTACTGGTCAGCCACCACAAACCTTACGCTTCAAATGGCTAAAAGGCCACAGCACTGCCTGTACTCACAGGCAGCTAAAACCAGTACAAATCATAGGATTCATTACTGCTGCCCAGAGCAAAGTTCTCTGACAGTAACACAAGCCTGAGAACTGAAGGAGGCTGCAGCTTTACTGTGTGACTGCAGATGTGAGGTAAAACATGTCGATAGTAAAAAGCCTACAAAACCTTACTGACAGTTGAGATGCAGGCTAGTATTCATTGATCCACCTGGGTGGAAACTAAAGCTAGAGAGAAAGAGGACTGTGCTTTACTCCCCATCATTAAAGTCTACCCCTCAAGATAACTCCCTGTAATTGCAGGTACAACTTAACATCTAGGAAACCATTCATAATTCTATCTATCCATCCATCCATCTTATTTACTGCATAATTTTTGGTGACTTTCCTAAACTAAACATCTGAATCTTGATGCTCCCTTGCCTTGGACACATGGACACAATTTTTGTGCCTTTGATACATGCAGTAATATGGTATTTCTTATAAGGGATGAAATCAAACTGCTGTTACATTAAATTGCAAAGTTTTTGTTCGTCCTCTATTCATTGTGTTTTATTATTCTGTTACCTTCCACTTTGGGCCTGCTTTCAGCATCCTCAGTGTTTCCAGTCAAGCTTACAAATCTGTTTCTTTCTCCCTTCTCTCCCTAAAGGTAAGCCCTGAGATACAGTAATTTTATATGCATGCCTGCTTCTCAATGAGCTGCAAGCAGAGGACAAAAGAAATAATTTCATTCCCTACCCCCACATGTGCAAAAATGCAGCCAGGAAAAAAAAAAAAAAAATCAGGCCTTTTCACTTCACTAGACAAGACTCAACAAATAAAGCCAGATCTGCTCTGCCAGACTTCTGGCTATTTGAATAGGCAAGCAGTAGCTGAGCTTGAAAAAGCATGTACCACCACAGGATCTGAACTGGGCTTTCACTGCTGCTCTTGGTAGAAACGGCTGAAGAAAGATCCAGTGCACAAATGCCCAGACAATGGGTGGGAAAAACGGGTGCTGTTTCTGCCTGTGTGCTTTACCAACAATACAACTTGACCAAAGAAAGAAAGAGAAAAGAAAAAAAGAGAAGGGGATTGAAGGGGGTCTGGATGAAAACAATGGATTATTTAATGGAGCACAGATTTTGCTGATGCCAAGTGCTTATATGTAAAGTTAAAGGCAGATTCATATTTGAACACCATACTTCCATATATCTTCTCTGATATCTTCTCTGCCGAATTTCAGCGCAGATTATTAATTTGCTTGCTGTGAGGTTGATAAAAATATTTGAATCAATATTTTACAATGCCATTTACATTAAAAATGTCAATGATTTAAAAATCTACAGTGGATAGTTTAGCTGCTGGTGGACCTTCAGTCTAACTAGTCCACTGAGAAATACTACAATATGTGATCATTCCAGGCTGAAATCAAACTGCATTTATGGTAAAATATGGGTGACATTCAAATAATGCCTGGAGCTAGCTTTGTCCTTAGGGACCTATAATAACAATACCAACACAAAAACTGATTGTTTAAAAAAAAAAGGAAGAAATCAATGTGGAATAGTATTTTCACTGACTTTTTTCAATCTAGAATACTTTTGTAATATGAGTAAAACCAATTCCTACAGCCCTCTTTTTTGATTTCTGAGACCTCCCACTTCTCCTGAGTGATGTGACACAGCTTGTAGTACAAAGAGCAGATACTTTCTCATGTTAACAATGTGAACTACTGAAAATACACACACAAGAAATAGGATGATCAATCTGGTCTAGTACTGTGCCTTATATTTGTTATTCTTTGATGAGTATTGAGGTACCAAGATACTGCTCAAGTATTCAGATATGGAGACAAACTTGTGCAGCCATGCTTCAGCGAGATGAGGGAAAATGTCTTTCTCAGGATTGCAATTTTATTATATATACAATTTGATCAATTAAATCAGAAAAAAAAAAAAGGAAGAGGAATAAAACTGAAATATCCCATTGACTGCTGAAGCTTTGGAAAACAAATAAAAATAAAGACAAAAAAGCCCAGGGACAATTTACAATTAATTGCAACTTTGTTAACTTCTACTGTTTATCTGAATGTTAAAAACAAACTATTCACTGCAAATTTAATCATAATCATATAAATTATATAAAAGAAAACTAACTAGATAGAATCCTTCTTAAGTGTGGAACCAGAATGAAAAATTATACCCACCTTCCTATCATATTCTTAGGTGTTCAAAATCTGAACTCTGGCCATAAAGTTTGTATCAGAAAGCAAAGAGGGATTACACACAACTGCTCTACTGCAAAGCCAAGTGTATAATGAGAGAACCAAGAGTTCAGTTCTGGTTTGTGTGAAGGACAAGAGGGAGCTGCACCAGCAGAGCCTGCAGGCAGAAGGCAGAGATGGTTTCCCTCCATTTAGCACTTGGGAGCCTCCAGCTGGAGTGATGTCAGCTCTGGGCTCCTCAGCAGAAGGACAACCTGAGCAAGGAGCTCACAGGGCACGGAGCTGGCCAGGGCTGGAGAGCAGGACAGGCTGAGACAGAGCCTGGTGAGGAGGTCAGGGGGCATCCTGCTGCTGCCTACCACGCCTTAACCCCAGGTACAAAGGTGACAAGGCCTGGCTAATCTTGGAGGTGGCTCCAGGCTCAGATGAGAGGCGACAAACACAAGCACCAAATGGAAAATGACCACTTGCTAAAAGCTGTTTTGATCTTCCTTTTAAACCACATGGATCATCAAACTACAACATGGTCACAGAGACTTGTGTGATCTCCCATCCTTCAAAATACTCAGAATTTAACTGGGATAAGGCCCTGACATCCTTCTGTCACTGAACCTGCTTTGAGCAGAAGAGAGGACTAGAAAAATCTCTTGTGATCCTTTCCAACTTGCATGACTTCATGAATTTCACTTTCTTATAAACTCAGGACATTTCCAGTGAAAGCAGCAATATCCTTGATGGATCCTAATCAAGGAACTGAAATCAAAAGACAAACATTTCAATTTCTGGTGATTTCTGTATGCTTTTGCCAAGTACTGATTACCTTCCTTTTGGAAAACAAGTACATGTTTGCCTAACACCCCTCTCTGAATCTACTTCATGACTTAAAGACTAGCTTTTTAATTCAGGAAGCAGAATTTCTTCCAGGTGTTTCTAACAGCAATTCTCTGATAAGGGTTTTTTTTTAGTAACAGCCACAACTAGCTTTAATCAGTCTCATTGTTTTGTTCTCCTTCAAGTTAATACATTACCTAGGCTTCACCTCTCAGCAAGGTATTTTTATTTTTCGTATTACACGAAAACCTCTCTCTATGCTTTGTTTCATTTGGAATGCAATATTCTAATTCCAAAAAGTTTTGTTTCATACTTTCAGTAATATCATGTGAGAGAAAATCATAGTATGGCTACTCCATGGTTTTACAAAATTGGTTGTAAGTAGGGAAGTAACTATTGTATTCTAAGCTTTTACCTCTGTACAACATTTCTTCTGAATAAGCTCAACAGAACAGGATTCTAGGATGACCAACATCTCTTTTGTTTTCATAAAATGAAAATCTCTTCTGGGAGGAGAAAGAAAAAAATGAAAAAAAATCATGTTCTAAACAAGGAGAAAGATCTCCAGCATGAATAAAGAACATGCCCATGTTTGGGGAAAGTGAAATAGCTCCCTCTCCTGTAGTAATTCATAACACAGACTACACCTTTATGAGAAGATGTTTTGATCCTACAGAACCAGTATCAACTGACTTAACGAAATTCAAAATCAGTGCATTCAAGCATTTACCATAAAAAAAAAAAAAAAAGGAAAAAAATCCCAACCAAACAGTAGTCTAACTTTTTTTTTAACCTAATGTTTTAAGTAATAACCTGCTCAAAACTGGGCCTGAAGGGTGTGCTGCTCTACAGCCTTTCATTCGAGTCTGCATACTTGTTTAAATTTTGTCTACTGTCCAAAAAAGTTAACTGCAGCCTACTAAGCAGCAGCATGTGTGTTTACTTAAGCTTCCTGTAAAAACATTCATATCATTCCAAGAGTGACTAAATGTTTTCCATCCTCATAGTTTGCATTCCAGCCTTCCCCCCCCTCCAATTCATTACATGAAAAATATCAGTCCTGAGTCCTGGGCTAAAGAATTTCCTTCCTGGGTTTGAAATACCTAATGCCTCACAGGAAATTTTTTCCCAGAATTTAGCTATCTGTGCTGGCTATCAGGGTTCAACAATTCAGCATCACATAACAATTTGGAAATGTATGCAAGCACTTAGGTGATACAATTTTTTAATGTCACAAGTAACTCTGAAAATATATTCCAATTAATACCTCCAAACACATCGTTCAGTTTGGAAGCCTTTTGTCTGAAATTTTATTCATGCTGCCAACCTGAAACTTCTACAATATCTATTTTTTTCTTTGAAAGTAACTTTAATAATCAAAGACTATTTATTGCTGCAGAGTAAAGAAGCTGGGGTATATGTATGTCTTTTTTGCAGTGATGCAATCAAAATACATACTTTCTACTCCCAAAATGTGAAGTTAAAACCTTTTGTCTGTCATAATCAATTCTAGCAATTTTTGGTTTAACAGGCACGCATACTCTTGAAATGAATTTTAATGCTGAACTATTTTGACAATTTTAGGTGGAATGACACTAAGAAACAACTACCTTGTGGAAACAGAATCAATTAAGTCTATCAAGAAATGTCCAAATACATTAAGAAGGCCATTCACTTATTTTTATTATTTGAAGATAAACACTAAATTAGTGTATATCTGGGACAAATTATGAAAACCATTTGTGCTGAAAATAATTAGGAGGAACCATGAGGTTCTTTGTAAGAAAGACATCCTCTGACATATTCTCTGGTTATTTATCCTTTCTGCAGTCTTCCTCTGAATTCAGCGATGAATCACTGAGAACCATGAAAATGTTATTCCACACTCGTGTAGCCTTCCTGAATTTCGCTGGCTTGCACTGGCCAGTTCAGTTTCATCACACAGTGGTTCAACAGGCTCAGCTGCCTTCTCTAGAACCACGACCCTAAATCTGGCAAGCAGAAGCCCAATTCTCTGCAGCGTGGCGTTTGCATCCCGTAATTGACTTTGATGGAAGGGCTGCTCGGGAGCTCCAGTGCTGCTGCTGAACAATAACTCACATTTCATGCTCTAAGGAGGACTCTGAGCCCACACCCCGTGTCAGGGAACACTGCTCACTACCACTGACTTCATCATGAATGAATCAAATTTCTTTTCACTGGACTCTGCTGCCTGTTTTTACTTAATGAAGTGCTAGACACGCTAAAGGAACTGAACTGAATTACATCTCAGCTAGAGTTTGGATTCCTTTATTGATGAAAATGTTAATTTCTTTTTGCAAAGATAAAGTGTCAGCCATAATGACAGCAAAGTACTGTGGGTCTTATTCATGAAAATCCTCTGAGGGGATTTTGTTTAACACTTAATTTCTCATTCACAGCTTATGCTGGCACCCTGCCACTTGTACCTGAGGGCTCTCTTGCAGAAGGACGTGCTGTGAGATAACCAATTACTGTATATCAGCTTTCTCTATGAATAGCCTGAGCCTCTGAGAGATGCAAGGGAAGAGAAGAAACCACAGACTTTCCTAAGGGACATTTTTTGTATCAATGCCAGTGCTGAACACTTGTATTTATTATCTTGTTAAAAAAAATTAAAAATTCATACTATCCTAACCAATATTTACTTCCGTGAATGCAGCTATTCTAATTTGCCAATGGCTGTCCACAGATGCTGATGGCCTGAGGGAAACAGTTATTTCTATTTGTGTAGCTTCTTTAGTATTATTCACATGCTATTATATATTCATATGGTATATTCCCTCTTTTTAAATAAAAATTGTTAAAAACGGAATTGCTATTTAAACCACAGTACTGTTACTTAGAAAGCAGAGTTGTTAGCCCAGCAAGGTCTGTAAGCAGCAGTGCTAACTGCAGCTGATTGCCAATGGACCAGGAACCCAGAGCAGCCCCCATGAAGAGCTGGTCTGAGCCCAAAGAAGTGTGAGCACATAGCAAAATTTTGCACTCCCTTATGGCTGTTGAAAACCCCCTTTCTCCCCTCTACCTAGATGTCTGTTAATCTGAAGAAATGCGATCCCTTCCTTGTGCTCCAAAAATAAGCCTTTGGCTCTAAAACCATAGGGAAAGCACAGAAGGCCAGTAGGATTGCCTAAGCCTTGGCTCTTAATGAAGAGGAGTCTAGGAAACAAACAAAAAGAGAAAACAAACTAAACAGATAAACAGATAATAAATTAAATAAACAAAGTCAAATCCCAGAGGGCCAATATCATTACAGGAGCTATAGAAGCTATATAGAAGCATCCATCAGAAGCTTAAAACTAATTCTTTGTGCTGGATCCTCGGAGGGGAACTTGGCCTGTTTGTCCCAGCTCTCACCAGAGAAAGGAGGGGCATGTTTTCAAAAGCTGTGTCAGCTGAAGAACTTGAGTTTGGGGACAGGCCAAGGACAAAGGAAGGTCTTCCCCTCCACACTATGGTGTCTCAACATCCCCTGTCTCCAATTTCCTGCCTTTTCTGTGGAAAGGCTTTCTGCCTCTCTCCCTATGGAAACTGCCACCTCAAAGTACCCAACTCCTGCCTCCTACTCTGGGTTTTCATTAAAACACCCACACACAGCCCATGGGTATGGTGTGTCAGGTGACTGCAAAGAAGGGATTCAAGTGGACATCTCGTATCAAGATGTCTTGCCAAAAGGGTTTTGATCACTTTGATGTGTAGTTACAAAGACCCCAAACACCCTCCCCTCCAAGCCCCAGCTGTATATGGGGCTGTGTTGGCAAGCTACAGCCATCCCTTGCATGAACACTGAAAGCTACACGTGAATTAACATTGCTGCTTGCAGTTATGCAAGCAATTTCCTGAGCAAATCTCTCTTCACTGATGCTGAAAATACAACTGCCATGCCCTGAACACATCAAAAAGACAATCTTAGTCACAACATGCCACAGAGGGAACTTTGTTTTCCTTAACAACTTTCTGCCTTCCTCTAAATCCCATCTTTCTCTTTTGTAATGGAATTCCATTCTTCTTTATCTTATCTTTTTCTTTGCAATAATCTTTTAGGCACTTTAGGACTGCTATGTTCACATTCTGACTTCATATCACAGTTTTATTTTAAGCTGAACCAATCCAATTTATTCGGTCTGTCTTCCTAGGATGTGTTTTACAAATTTTGGACTGTGCTCACAGCTCTCCAATGCTTTAAGGCTTAAGACACATGAAGCTATCTGACCTTGGAGGTTGGCCAGAGTCTACAGCTAACACACAAGTCACTAGTGCCATCAACTCAAACACTACCTTTTTTAAAAAAATTATTTGAAAATATACATTCTTAATGTTAAATGCAGACAGTCGGCATCTTACATTTTTATTTTTTCCTAATGTTCTGGGATTTTGTTAATGTGTGTTTTCAAAGAAAAATGTTAACAGATTCAGAAAGACACACAGGGCTCATAATTCAAATCAGGTAACACCTTGCTCTCACAGATCTAAATACTTTTATTCAGGCTGCTAAGCACAAAGTGTAACAGCCTTGAACTTGTTTGATGCCCCAAGACATAACTCCAAGAGATTTGCTGGTACCCTTGCTGTTTCACCAAATTTATCTGGTGTTTTTCCTGATGAACAGCTATTCTATAAAATACAGCTCTAAATGTACATTTCCATATACAATTAAAAGTATTTTCTTAATATCTCAGTTTGCAAGTCTTCACATTTCCATTGTCTGGCTGGGCAAACATTTTGCCTTATAGTTAGGTTAAATCTCAGTCAATTGTAAGATATACATGTATTTCCACAAATGAAAAAATAATTGTAAAGTTGAAAAATTAATCTATCTCTGAGGTAATATCCCTTTTTTAAGTTTCACTGAAACAATTATGTCCAATATCAAACTATGTTTTGTTGTTGTGGTGAATAACAAATTACACGGATTCCTTGTTTAGAAAAATGTGAATCTAAATTCTTTATTTAAACAATTGACCCTTTTTATATACTTTCTAGAACAGGCCACTCTCATTGGTACGAAGAGTGCCAGAACTCTACATCCCATTGGCCAAAACCAAAAGACATAGAGAAAGTCCATCCCACAGAAAAGAATCCAAAACATTACACTTGTTACAAAAACACTTGTAATGTTTATGTCAAGCCTGTGAGAACCAGGCCTTTCTAAACTGAAACAACACAAAGAAACTGAACTTAGAAACTCAGAAACTTCAGGCCTAGGAGACCCAGACTACAGTGTTTTACAAGGAGATTTTCAGTTGCAACTAAATGACCCTGATGAAGAAGAAAATAGGAATAATCCAATTAACAGTAACACCTATAAACATTTTGACCTTCTAACTTCTATATTATTAATAAGGCTTAAGCAAAGCTAAGAGAAAAATCAGTAAATAATGCTGATCTTAACCACCTCTTACTATACTCATTGTGCCAGAAGAGTAGCAGGGATTGCCAACATACAGGCGTAGCTAAACCACGAGCATCTTCAACCCTCGGCAGCTAAACCGAGCATCTCGGCTTGCAGTAAACTGCGAATGGCCAGGAAAGCAGCAGCCCTGAGAGCCCAGAGCCAAAGCAGGGGGAGGCACTCCTACCTTCACACACGGGGCAGCACTCCCCGGGCACCTTGACGGGGTTGAGGCAGCTCTGCCCGCAGGCTGTGGCCACGCAGTGCGGGTCCCCGTTGATGCACTGGCAGAACGTGCAGTCGTCCTCTCGCCAGCGGTCGCCGTGCGCCTGGATCTGCCCGTTGGCATAGCAGCCAGCAGGGTTATTGACTGGGTAAAGTGGGTCTGGAACGAGAGCCATGGCAAGAGAATGGGTGCTTTCATTAATGCTGCCGTTTTTTGGTTTTGTTCTTCGGGGTGGAATTGGTTCTTTTTCCGTACCGACGTCTCGGAATGACTCGTGTCAGCGCTGCAACACTCGTTACACTGTGAGCAAAGATGAGGCCTCTGGCACATGTGTTCTTGGAACAAGAAGAATGCCTTTAAGCTGCACCTCACCCTAGTTTTGGAGATATATGACTCTTTTTGATTTTCCTTTTAGTTGAAATTTTTGCCCCTTGAAAGCCACAAGTCCCACTTACCTGCTAGTAATCAAATTAAGATCTGGGTATTTAAATAACAGAATTTTAGGGAGTATACTTTGTGAAAGATTTCTCCTCAGGTTCCATGCAAGTCTGTATATGCTAACCCATTGAAACAAAAATAGCTTTTACTCTTCAGAAATAATAGCACTCCAGAGAAGTGGTAAGTTGCACTAATATTAATAGTTAAAAAGATATATACATTATGTGAATGTATACAACTTATCATGCTGGCTACGTAACTTACCCACCTTTATTATCCAGATTTTATGTTCAAATCTCTGAAGCTTTCAGTAGCTTGTAACAAAACAAGGCATTTCTCACCAGATCCTGTGCCGAGTGAGAAGGTCCAGCTCTTACAGCTGCCTCTATTAGATGTATTTTTATGAGGTACTTTACTTCCTAATTCTCTGCTTGGATTAAAGCATGACTATAAAAATCTTCTGACTTATTTGCTTCTGCAGAGAACTACAGGAATAATGATATTAAGGTGACTACAAGTGTTTGAAATTCACAGTAATTACTAGATTCCTCTCCTCTGAGGAGAAGATTACAGATTTCCAGGTGATTTCATTTATTTAGAAGATATTCCTATGTCCACATTTAAACAGAGGGACTAAAAGTGCTTCACTTTTGACTACCTGCTGGCATAACCTGACCCTCACTGAGGCAAGATCCAAGTGCACAGCACCACCCCTACCTTCCTCTGCTGGAATTCTGGTTGTATTCTGGAAGAAGATGCCTCCAATACTTTCTAATATTAGCAAGAGGGTCAATGTGAAATTTCCCTCAGACCTCTTTTTAGGAGGACTGCAGGCTGAGCAAGGAGGCAGAGAAAACCATTGATGTTGGATTGCTGTCCCATTGCTTTGCTGTAATTGTAGAGGAAAAAAGTTGGGTGCATTCCTCTAGCTGAACAGAATAAGCAGCAAGTTGCAAAGCAATCAACATTTGTCTCACGGCCACAACTGCAGCTCTGGAGATGCCTGTCTAAATCTCTGTGCAGAAATCAGAAACAGCTTTTTATGTCATTTGTCAAGAAGGCCCCCCAAAAAGCACTGCACCCTTGACCATATGGAAGAAGTAGTGTCAAGGTCAGAGAAGCACTGCAAAGAACATAGAAATAAACTGAATTACGGAGAAGAACTAAAGCGCTTGTTTGCTCATTTCCACTGAACAGGCAAATAATGAAAAAAAAAAAGCAGAATTAAAAGCAGACAAGATAAAAAAGAACCTGTACCTTCACAGACTGGGCAGCACTCTCCTTCTGGCACATAGTACCTGTCGCAGTGTAGCTCACCACACTGGGCAGAGAAACAAATGGAGACTCCCCCCTGGCAGCGACAAAACCGACAGGCTCCATGCGGAACATGTCTCCATCATAATATTCCATGCTGTTAAATATGCAAGTTGGCTTCACTTCTGAAAGAAGAAGAAAAACAAAAATCTTACAGATATTGTTAAACAGGAAATAGTTAAGCTTATGTTGCTACTGATAAAAACAGATATCAAAGAGACAGTTGATTTTTCTTTCATTTTGTAAGCTGAAATATAATTTAATTTTAAGAACATGTTTGGGGCTTTTTTGTTTCAACAATGGAAGAAAATAAAACGCTGTTCAAAATAACCTTCAGAGCAACTGTCTACACTTAAAAGTCTCAATTAAAAAAAAAATTAAAATCCTGGAGGAAAGGCTGCAGCACTGGTATTTTTTTGTAAGTGTTAAATATTTCTCATTCTCAATGAACCTGAAGCTACTTCAAATTTCAGCACAAGAAACAATATGCTTTTCTGTTTTAAGATGTCAGTTTCTGATGTTTCTTAAGCAAAATCTTCCTCTCTGTACAACTTGGTACTCAGGTGGAAAAATTGCACTAAAGCTGTCCAATTGATAAGTTAAAAAACACAAACCAAGAAACCCCCCCAAAACCCAAACATTTTGTGACCAGATGACCTGCTATGCAGAACTGAACACTTCCTTTGTCAAGCAACCTGCAGCTGTAATAGCCAGCTGACAACCATACTTCCCCCCCCCAAAAAAAAATTAAAAAAAATAAAAAAAAAGCTCAATTGTAATAATCGTTACATGGTCACTTTAGTGTTTCTACAGCAGAGCCATGACATATGAGCCTCCCAGAATTGTGAAGTATTTTGGGACGAAAATTACCTGTTAACTTTGTTAACATTCAAAAAAAAGATACTAATTAGACCAATTGAACACTCTGCAGATTTAATCAGCTTTTTCTCATTATTATTCTTATTTTATACCAAAGAGATTTGGTTCCAGGTTATGAAAAAGATCTGCACATCATGTATATATCATAAGGTCTTCATAGAGGTTTTGATCTTGCAGTTACCCCACGTTTATGAACCCACCTCCATCACCTATTTTACAGATACTGTTGAACAGGGAACAGTTAAGCTTATGTTGCTGCTGACAAAAACAAATATAAAAGAGAGAGCGGATTTTTCTTTCATTTTGCCATTTAATTTCATTTTCAAAGCCTACTCAGTTCAACCATTCCAAATGATCCTTTCCCTTCCAGGGCACTGTGCAGCTCCATGGATTAGGGCTGAATCACTGTGACTCAAGACACTGTAGAAAATACACTCCAAATTTCTGTTCAATTATAGTAATCCACATTAGTCATTAGGAAATCATGACTTCACAGAATCATCATTATATTACTCAATGACTTAAGCCCCCCCACTCTTCCTAACTTCAGAATAAAAATTTTGGTCTCCTGTGACACTAGCCCAAAATTGGTGAAAGCAGCCACCTGAAGTAGAGCAGTTCTAGTCCACCAGTCTGTTTTTTTCAGGAGCTGTAAATCTAGCAGTCTGAAAAAACAAAGGTTCTGCAAACAGGAAGCTATTTATTTCAGCAACAACATTATCAAATACTGTAGTTAAACCCAACATGTTTCATTGCATTTGAAGCAAACAGCAAGGACAATTGTCCAGGTTTCTGATTGCTGTAGGACAGATGGTAGAGACTATTTACTTACACATGTAATGCCTAGCCACAGAGTGAAAACTGCCCACTTTATGGTCAGGTGATTTTTCTTTTGCTTAGTGATCAATCTCACATGGGAGATGAAACACATTTAAATGAAAAATCAGCATTTGCAGATTCCTTTCAATCCACCCCAATTCTCAACTTTTGGGAGCTAAAGCTTTACATCTGAGTTTCTCTTGACAATGACACAGGTTTTCTTTAAAACTCTAAAGCGTTCCAAGTACTTCTTTCAACAAATGTTTACACTGTGGTCCAGCCTTGAGTCATTTGAAATTATTTTAAAGCATTAGAGATGAAACTTGGAAGTACCCTGAGCGATGTTTGATTTTTATATGCCTGTTCTGTCTTGAAGGCATAATGTAGAAAGCAGCAAAAAAAAAATAAGAGCAAGAGGAGGAAATACCATTGTGTCCGGGAAAACAGCTATGACCTCATTAGAAAGCAATTCACATAAACAAACACTTGAGAAATATTTCAAGTTTATGCAGCTCAAGCTGTTAGTTTTAAAAACTTCTCAAAAAGGAAAAGTGCCAACACAACTCAAAAGGCCTTTAATCCATTTGCTTCTGGCTTCACTGTTTTGATTGCAGCTTTCCAGATTTTTACTTATCCCCCCATACCCAAACACCAGAGAGGAAGTCCTGCCTCATTAGAAGGAGAAACATCATCTCCCATTAATTATCATTATTTTTAAATGTCCATACAAGACTAGACTATGCAAATAACAGCAAATCCTGTAAGGAAACAGCATGTTTTGTTCCTCCAATGAAAAGTGCTGTAGAATTTCACTATTTCACCATCCAGCCTTATGGTAAGTGCATATATCCAGACTACAGCCCTAAGCCTCTGCATCCAGCTATGAGACAGATTACTTTTGCTTTACCCATCTGTAAGACTCTGGTCTTGAGACTG
This sequence comes from Sitta carolinensis, assembly GCA_032173965.1. Taxonomy (NCBI): domain Eukaryota; kingdom Metazoa; phylum Chordata; class Aves; order Passeriformes; family Sittidae; genus Sitta; species Sitta carolinensis. Next base: position 11,533,730 of record JAVUNC010000025.1, on the reverse strand, counting down.
AGTCAAGGCAAAACAAGCACTGAACCAAAGAACTCTAGCTTTAGATACTCCAGGTGGAAGCCTGATGAAAGAGTAAGCAATACACAGTGAACTTAAAACAATTAATTTCTTCCCCTACAGTATGTTGAAAGAACTTTCAGTTCCCTGTTTTTGGTTTTGTTTTAGTTTTTTTAAGTGCCAATTTTATTGTCTTATTGATCTGACAGTCACCAAGGGATAAAATAACATAAAGCTAACATTAAATAAATACATATTTTCCTAAATTCATGAATTCATTGTTCTGCCCAAAAAGAGAAAACTCCAGGTAGGATTTTTCAAGCTTACACGTGTCACAAAGGAATTCAAATTGCCAAAACTTCATAGCACAAAGCAGTTAAACATATCTGAGACTCCAAATCTTGTTTGTGATAGAGACTACCACAACAAAGCAATAGGCATGAGACACAGGCTATGGCTTTGTGAACATGAAACAAATGTTACCTGCTAGCTCTCAGATAACCCAGAGATGTATGTAATAGATTGATCCAGCCTGACACACAACTGCCCATCTGTGACTGTCTACAAGGCTATCCCCCTTCTTACTCTTAACTCCTTCTAGAAATTAAGCAGTGCTGCTTTTTAACAATCTGCAGTCCTACTAGAGGAAAGTAACAGGACAACAAAGGAGGAGCTGGGGCCACAGAGGGTGGTGGCTATGCTCTAAAACCCCCAAACAGTGACAGATTTTCTTGATGGAATTGCCAAACAATCCTTGGAAGCAAGACATGTTCTTCACAACAGAGGAATGTGTTTAAATCCCAGTGCTCCCTGTCAGTCCATCACAGGAGAAAATGCATGTTGTGATCAGGTTAGCCATAGGCATGTTAATGGGGCACAGACATCTGAAACAGCACCACTAATAGGTACTGGCACAGCCCATCATGCACTGCCAGGACATTTGTGAGAAGCCTCTAGAGCATGAGAGAAGTTAAAACTGCAGGGGGAGGGGGAAAAAAATCTCCAAACCTTTAACACAAGGCTGTGGTCTGGTGTTAGAACAGGTCTAGCCATGTCTTCATGCTTTGAGAAAAATACTGGATTCTAACCTCGTCCTCCAAAGTATTGGCAACTTTGTCCAAGTTTAAAAATCCAGCAGTATCTGAGCCAGAACATTACTGAAGATATTAGTTTACCAAGACAATTCACTTTGGCAAAAAGCATTCCTGTTTCACCAAAGTAAACACTAGAAATATACACTTTTTATTTTTACTTTTAAACCCAGGCAGAACTGCACCATTTGATATCAAATATTCTTTGTGTATGTCTTATTCTATTTCATAGAATCTATACAGCATCTTGTGTTTCAATAACCAACATGAAATAAGTGAAATAGATTTTGTCCTTTTTTATTTAAAAATAACTTTGTTTTTAAAACTCAGTTTCTACTTCCAATTGAACAACCCTCCTGCTCCTAGTGAACCACTGTAGAGTTTTGAGTCTGGTTTCACTTCTAGCTGTGGTCCTGACAATCCCTACCCCATATTTTTTATCTATTAATCTACAGACTATTTTTGCCAGGAATTTTGGGCTGCCCAGCCTTCAGTTTTCTGTGTTTTCCTTTTCCCTCCTGTTTTAAATGTAACTGGTAATGACTTGCACTGTTCCACACACTTTTCCCAATTTGACTAGAGCAAGTATAATACATGTTCAGAGGATCTAAAACATTTGACTTGGTTTGGCAGACTGACCAACTTTTTCATTATACTAGACCAAATTCTCATCCAGCTGTGACTGGTGATTAGTCATGATTTTCAAATATCTTTCAGATGTTCTGACTGAATTAAAAACAATAAATCCCAAAACCAAAGCTAAGCCTACAACAACTAAATCCCTCTGCCTTTCTGGTATCAGATTATCTTCCTTTAATGTTAATCTTATTATGTACCAAACAATTTGTTATCTGTTGCATCTCACAAGTTGCATTTTGCATCTTATTTTTTTAAGCAGCTGCTTATTTGAAGCCCACCACAAAAATCTGTGGTTTTGGATGGCCAAAGAGAAATATGCAGTACTGTTCAACTAGTATTAGGACTATTTAGTTCTCTGCTTTGAGACAGACTGTTACCTTGGTCAGATCCTTATTTCTTTAGAGCACACATAAATTAAGTTTAATGAAAGTGCAATAAAGACTGCCAAGATTGATGTAATAAATAAAGGGAACTCCATGGTAGATGGTTTCTGTGAGGTACTTCACATGGGCTTCATTCCTCCTTCTCTGGTGAGTATTTTCTTGCTGACCTTATATTCCCTATCAAATCTCTTCAGTACTCATTGATGCTCCCTTTCTTATTTCCTTTTACAAATAGTGGAATGACCTTCATCCTTTTCTGCACCCTAAGATTTATAATGGACCTGCAATTGCTGTGGGGAACAAGTGCACCAATAGGTGACAAGAAATATGAATAAAGAGGATTTTTAATTTCTCTTCTAATGTAGTACCATTGCATAGAGATGCAAATATGAAAATAGCCAGAAGGCACAGAGAAAAAAGAAATGCCTCCTTTGTGTAGTCTATCTTTTTAAATGAAGGGAAAAAAATTCACAGAAACAGCTAAAAAATACTGATTATGAGTCACATCAAGTGGTGTTACAGATGGAGATCACTTCTGTACTACCACACAATTATCAGTACAGCCTAAACCAGCAGAATAGAAAGGGTCAAAGTCTTAAGTCCTAGGGAAGGTGTGATTTGATCTTCCCAGGATCAATGCCAGTAATTTTCATGGATCCATCAGGTAGTCCCACTTTCAATGGATAGGGCGATGAAAGTCCACACCTCAACCCCCAGGGAAAATGGATTGGGACTCCACAGCCATCCTTGGCAGATCTGGACTCTAAAATCCCAGCTCACACATGGCCATGGCAGAAAGCAGCCTGGTCCCCTTGCCCTTGAACCATGCTGACACATTGGTGAGGACCACTCACACACGTCATATTTCATGTATTTCATCATATTTCACAAAGCAATCGACGATATTTCTGAAGTAGCAGCTGTTTTCAAGGAAACTTACTGAGAAGTGAAAGCCCTGACTGGCAGAAGGCAGCAGCTGCAGGATGCCTGGTAATTGCTTGCTCAGATTTCTAAGACACAGCTCGCAGCCAGTATGTGCTTTAAGCACAACTTGCATTCAAGAGGTCCATGCATCAATACCTAATTAGAGAACAGGCAAGTTTGGATACTCTCTCTTGTTTCCAAGCACTAGAACTCTTGCTGCACATGCAGCTTTTAATCTCTTTAGGCTCACTTGTTGATGCTTGTAATTTAATGCTGAATCAATTTTCTTTCCTTACAAGCTCCCCCATGAGTAAAAGCAGCACACCAGGATTAGCAGACAAAAGTCCTGGTGAATAATATATTTTGTATGGATCAAAAGAAACCAGCTTCTGTAAAATGTAGGATTTTTTTGAAGACTGCATATCTTGGGAATCTCTCACTCAATTTTCCCCAAGTAAGTATCACATGCTATCTAGTATTCTCCAGATGAAAAGCAGTTTTCAGACAGATTCAAGTGGGGAAACTTCATGGCAGTTGGCATAGTCTGCCTTTAAACAAAGCAATACTGACTCTCACTTTCCCTGAAACAGAGCAGCAGAATCACTCAACAGACAAAATCTCTTTGTTCAGTTTCATATAGTAAGATGAAATTATTTGCAATAGATTACCCATGTTGCCTTATTTCCTTAATATTGACTTCACACTTCTCTGAAATGAGTACATTTGACTATGGATGTAGCTCTTCCTTGAAAACTTTACTACTGAACACCACTGTGCAAATCTCTGATTCCCATATGCAAAAAGCAGTGATGTATTTAGTTGAATCAGTTATACCTCTAGCAATACCATTTTATGGCAGAGATTTAAATTTAGCAATTCATACTTCTGTCTCCTTCAGGCTAAAACTGTGTTACATGCACAAACTAGGGCTTGCTCTGATGGTCATCAAGAATATAAAATTAGGAGAAACAGCCAGCCAGCCATCTAAGCACAGATGACTGACAAAATCATACCACTATTGCATTTTAAATCACTGTTTGCAAACAGTTCCATATAGCTGCAAGGTTTAAGTTACAAATTAAACAGGAAAGACCTTTCTCCTGACAAGGAAAAAGGAGCAAAAAGAAATAACAATGTTGCAGCCATCATTGTTGTCTGAGCTCTCATTCTGACATCCAAGGACCAGGCAGGGAATGCTCAGGGATGGCTCAAATACTCACCCTGGATAAACCAGTACAGGGAACTGGATCATGTCAAAAGGGAAATTTGGATTGATTCCTACCACCATTTAACAACACTGAATGATTTTACTTACAAAGATGCTTCCCTTCAAAATGAAGGAATCAATGCATGCCTTAAAATTTACCTTTTCAACTGACTGACCTTTGGAACAAGAATCACATTCTAATGACAGCAAGAATTAACTCTAATAGTGAAATAGCAGTGCTTTAAAAAGCACAACTTTATTTCTCTAGTTAGTGTAGCAGTTTTAGGCAAAATACTGCTATAGGCATACATTACTGTTCTTTAAAATATCATACAGATCTATTGTAACCTATTTGCAATGTAGTTTTTCTCTTCTCGCCAATAAGAAAGCTGTTCTTGGGACATTCAAAATTTTTCCTTAAATAAAAAAAAACAAAAAAAAAGTTTGACCTATGCAAAGATTGGACAGTTACAGACAGTAGCTATTTGACAGCAAGCTCCAATTAAATGAAAATACCAGGATCATTTTCCAAGCATGAATAAATGCTATTCTGATGATTTATAATGTCTATATAATTATAGAATAAACTATGAGAAACAGCAGATTGCATATGATGTGAAGCATAAGGACACGCCCAATATAAATCTGAAACAGGAAAATAAAGATGAGATTATTGTATTTATAATCAAATAACAACTCCACCATTGCAATCTGCAAAAGAACTAATTACTGCAGAAGTTTCTTTTGCCACAGATGAATGTTTTTCTTAGCCAGACCAGCCAAAAGCTAGTTTGAGACAGTGTGTATCAGTAACAAAAATAACCACACAAAATCTACATCTGTATCATAGAGCTTCCACATCAGTTTAATATTAAATCCAGGAAAAACACGTGCAAAAGAATAACTGATCTGTCCCCAACCTGTTGACAGACAGAGAGAACATACTGCAGAGTCTCCCCATGACATTTTGCAGCCATTATTAACTATCCCCTCAACATTGGCCACTGTTATTCTACAACTCCAGCACAGCTCTTTCCTACACAGTGAAGCCAACCTACCCATCCTGTGAACATATAATTCTGCATCTACCATATTAGCACAAAATTGCAATAAATATTGCAGAGGTCTGGCCTGCTTTTACACTCTGACCATCATTAGGGTTACCTAAATATACAAATTGGATTTTTTACAGTCTACATACAATAATTTGTAATGGATACCCTTATTTTTAAGATAATGATGATCAGTATTCTTCCTGACTGCTCCAGCACACTGCCAAAGGAATTATTTAATCTTTCTAATTATTTAATTCAATTATGTTACAATAGCAGAAAAACTATACAAATGTGAGTATGCACATTACTTTTTTATTCCATCCTCTTGCTTTCAGAGGTTTTCAATCACAGGAGTAACTAATCAAACTTCTTGGTAATGCTGATTATACAACTTTCCCACTTACCATCTATAAACTCATTAAATTGCATTTGATTAAAACACATGCTTTAAAAAGGCATCTAATCCTAATTGGAAAGGATGAAGATAAGGAATTCAGCATCCTCCCAGCAGTTTGTGCCAACAGCTAGCCACCCTCACTGCTGAGAACAGCTTGTCCTAGATCTTACAGATTTGACTCTTCTTACTTTGAAGGCAATTTTTTAAATGAAGCAAAGAAATTGATCTAAGCCCATCACTGTAAGATATTTTCTCCATCTGTTACTGATACCAATTGTATCCCCTCTGCACTCATTAGCATTTCAAAATACTGTAAAAATCCAGAACTGGATACTGAATTCAACTATCAGTTTCCCTCGGAACATTCCCCCCTCCTCTTCATTTTAAACTGGCAAAAGTAATGACATCAGCATCTTCACCTAAATTCCAGTTCCTTCTGACAGAATGAAATCCGAGAAAATATGATTTTGACCTCTCAGACCTTGACGACGTAATAAAAAATAACCAAATGCCCTAGAAAGACACAAACCCCTCCTCTTCAGGTGCAAGAGGAAGTTCCACATACCATTGACACATTCAAAGACATCACAGCACTTGCCAGGCGTTCCATCTCCACGCGAGACAATCTGGGGCACGGAGCCCGCCTCGCACATGGGGAAACCGCAGAGCCCGAGAGACACTCGCACCTGGAGGCAGAGAACAGCAGGGAAACCATCAGTAAGGGAACCACCTACCAGGGGAAAGAATAAGCCAGAGCAAAACAGGAGGTCAGAGCACAAGCTACGGCTTGGCACGTTCGTGTCTCAGAATCATCCTTTATTAACTCAACAGCCAAGATGTTCCATCAGCCTGAAGGGTTCTTTTTAACCCTGTTGGCGGTCGAGCAAACAAAGAGGTGGTAGTGTGCAACACAGAAGGTGATCTTCTGCTCTGTGTAAATATTTGAAAACTGTAATAACTGTGTTGTCCACACTTGCAAAAATAGGGCTTCCCCTCCAATTCTGTCTTGAATAATCAAAATAGATGAAACACTAATAACAGAAATTGCATTCTCTCATAAGAACGGTACTGTCTCACAAGGAAACCACATTATATCCAGCGTAATCTTGGGAAAAAAATTAAAGAGAAAGGAAGACCAGAATCATTAAATCTAAGTTGAATGAAAATAATTGGAAGTTCTCTTTTGGTGTTGATGGTGCTGCAGTTTGCAGCGGGGGAAACCAATTACTTGTGACGCCAAATAATGTGAGGAGGTAGGTATATTAAACACCGTGGTTAGCTTTGGATCATTCTAAAAGGACAACTTTCTCCATGAAAGTAGTATTTATTTGCTTGTTTAAGAAAACAGCCTAACGAACTGGGAGATATAAAATGTGAATAAACAATAGTCATGTTTGCTTCCAGATTCTTTGCTTTATGATTAATGTAACAGTTTAAAAGTCAAACACTTAAGACTTTTGATAAGTTTACAATTAACAGAGTTCTTGCCCTGAACAATGGGCACATTATAGGGGTAAGCAACGATTCTATAACAGAAGATCCTGTAATTATAAGTTAAAGAAATAAGAACTTTACTTGTTAATAACTATTTCAAATATTTTAAGTATCCCAAGATAATCCTCACATTAAACAACCCATTAGTAAGAAGCAGCATCAGCCCTTAATGCATTTGCTTATTTTTTATGCTCAGAAAGCAAGCAGTTTTGTTCTCCTCTGCCATGCATGTCTCCTTAATTGCTGATGTCAGATCAGCATGCAATGAATGAGGAAGAACCTCCTCTCAACAGACAGGTTTTTAATATCTCTCCCTTTAACCTCATCAGTGCAAGATAAAATGTTATATTCTTCAGTGTAAAGTATTACTCAAAAGGAAGGTTGCAAGAAATACAAGAAAAGTCAAGGAATCTCACAGAACCTCTATTAAACTATTTGAAAAGGATTCTTAAAATACTGCATTACAGGAGCATGTTACAGTAAAGAGATAAAGTCCATTTCACGAATAATGTTAAATATACCAAGATAAAGTGAAGCAATTTAATGTAATGTGCTCATATATGCTACAGTAGAAGCAACAGCTTTAAAGCAGGCATTTGAAGGTTTGGTGTCTTTTTCCTTTGTTGGTTTGGTTGGGTTTTTTTTTTTTGTTGTTTGGTTGGTTTTCTTTGTTTTAATCATACTATGCTTCCATTAACATTAAAGGATAATGGACTAAACAAAAAAGTAAGAGTACAAAAATCAAAGTTTTTTTATCACACCTTTGCTTGTGACATTTTCTTCTCAACTTATATGTAAATACAAAGACAGAGGGAAAGCAATTATTTTCTTTATCGTGTGTTGCTTGCCATCACAGATATAGAAGGAAGAAAAAGCATTCTGGCTTCATGTGATCAAAAAATCTAAAGCATTTGTGATAGCAGTTTCCCTTTAAGATGACTCTGTAAATAATTTTACAGTATTACTAATATCTCTCACTTTTACTGTCCCAATAGTACAGGAAGATGGTGAGGAGGAAGAAACAAAGATCACCCTAGTAATCAATGAAAAAGAAAAATTAGCACTGTCAGGTTCATGGAATTTGTACCTTAACCCATATAGCAGACTCTCTTAAAAGATGCTTTTCCTTTCTGAGAAGAATGAAATCCAGAAATAACTACCTACATATTAGTCATGAAAAAGAAAATAAATCTTTTAAAACATACAAGACACAATAAAAGTGCAGACACAATCTGAAAGTGGGATTAAAAGCCTAAATGAAAGTGGAAGTTTCATGTCAACAATCTTATATTCAACATCCTGATAACCTCTGGGAAAACAGGTATATCAGACTTCCTCAAAATTCAGAGAAAATAGTACACATAGGAAAACAGCTGGGGACCTTGATTTTCCAAGTTTCATGAGCTGAAATTACCACTCTTAGTTCTACTGCCTTCACAATAAGCTTTCTCAGAAGTATCTTCTTTCTTTTTGTCTTACATTCCTTGTAACTCATAGAACTGCAATATTAAATGATTAGATTAATAACTTGGACTTTCCCCTTCTCATTCTTTTCCCAGACAACAGCTAAAAAAACCCCTCAAAACCAACAACCCAAAACACAAAACTAAACCACAGAAAATTATGAATCACCACTTTAAACAACTTAAGGTAGGACAACCTTCCATAAAAAGGGATGAAAGAGACATTTAAAAGATTGGTGGGAGCCAACACTGCTTTCTGCAGAAAAGACTCCCTCCTATTCAGAGTAATGAAAGTTTTGCATAATCACAGTGTAAGCAAACAAAAAGTCAACACTCCAAAATTTTATAAACTGACTTCCCATTTGGTTAAAACATAATCCATGCATAGGAGAATGTCAAAGTAGAAAATTGTCTCAGATGGACTTTTAAATAGTCTGCATTCTTTTCAGCCAGCTCTGCTAGGAAAACCTTTGACCATTGTCCAGGCTATTAGCATGGAAAACATTGTTTTGGAGACAGAAGTCTGTCAGAAAGAAACCCCAGGAATTCTGGTAGCTGAGCATGGCTGTCACACTGCCAAAACAACATCTGGAAATTCGGCATAAGTGATCCCATTCTCAGCAAGAGAGCAAGATGAGCTTTATAGAACTCGATTTTTCTGAAGTGCTTTTTGGAGCAGAGGGATGGATGGAAGAGAAGCTGCAGCCCAGGTCTGTGCTCTGCCACAGGCAGCTCTCCACCTGTGTCTCTCTTACCCTTGGCAATGGAACATTAGCTCTGAGGAAGTTCAGCAGGTCAGTTTGAGTTAAGCCTGCTGACAGTGGCGCAAGCTAATTTCTCTAAAATTCACCTGTTCAGAGGCACCAGGAGCTGCTGGTCCTGAGCTGCTCCCCCTGAAAGTGTAGCTTGCCTGAGGCAAAGAGCCACAGCAGAAGCTGCTAGAAGGAAACCCGTCCCAGGAGCAGAGTGGGGCACCTTGTGCCTCCCATGGCCTCAGTGACAGCAGGGCAGCAGCACAGGGCACGGGCTGGGAGCACTGAAGGGTAAAGGGAGGGCAGTGCTCAGGGGAAATTGGCACCCACTCTGCCCCTGGCACACCTGGAGAGCACAGGCTGCAAGGAAAGGAGCTCTTGGCATGTTATTACCATAACAGCACCCAGGCCAAGCCAAGAACATGTCCTTTTTATAGGGAAGAACAGTCCTGTTCCAGAGTACATTACCTCACAAGAGGGCCCAGAAAGACAAAGAAGAATCAAACAGTAATGCAAGAGCCTTTAGGGTGCCTGAGAAGGTGGCAGCATGACCTGGAAGGAACCAGGAATCCCAAAGAAGAGTTTTGCTGCACTCAAATTTTGCAAATACAGAATCAACCTGACTGATAAAAAGGATTAGCTCCAGTTCTTCAGGCTAAAAAAACCCAAACGAAACAAACAAAAATCCCCAACCCAAAACACCACCACCCCAAGAAAACCCCACCCAACAACAGTAGTCCTAGAAATGTCAACAACTGAGCTAGGTAAATTTCAGTATATAAAGAAGAGAAATTAAATTATGTACATTAACCAATGATTTATACATTGAGGAAGGTGACATCATCAGGAATATAATTGGCCTGATTTTTAAAATCAGTTTTTAAGTTCTTCAGGAGATAAGTAAATTCATTAGGAGTTTAGTTTATGTTTGAGGTGTGTTGGTGGTGGGGTTGTTTTAGTTTGATTTTTGTTGTTTGGGGTTTTTTTTAATATAATCACTTAGCTTTTTTCTTTATGTCTCCAAAGGCGCAAAAAGAAAAGAGAAGAAGATTAAAAAAATAAAATTGAATACTTGTAAATGACAACTTTTACTTCAAATCCCATTATCTTGGTTCATTTACTTCTGTTATTAAACAGATTTAAAGAGAGAAGGGCTTGCTTAGCCTCAGAAAAGCTGTTTTGATGGCAGGATCAAAAGAGTTCTCCAGGCACAAGGCATAATGGCTATGAAAATAAGAACAGGCACCCTGGAAAAAAAGATTGACTATCAGTGAATGGGAGGGTTGAGGCAGGGGTGTATTGATGAGAGTGATATTTGTTTTGAGGATCAAAACAAAATTAAAGTCTAAATCACAGAGACTAGAGAAAAGCATTCCTGAAACATACATCACATTCCTGTGCAGATTTTATCACAGTTCTTTTCCCCCCCCCCCCCACCTTGCAGCAATCTAGTAGAATTTGCATTAACATTATTAACACTTATATTATTCAGTGTAGTAGATAAAACTTCCACAGATGTGTTGATAACAAAAGTACTTAAGGATAATGTGAAATCAGGAATCTTCAGACAAGCATTATCAAAGCTTGACAGTGGCAAAGAAAAGTTTAACTGCAAGACCCCAGCTACCATCAAGCACATGATGTAAGTGATGATGAGACAGCAAAATTAAATATTGGCATAGCAATCTCATTAAATTACTGAAGAATTATTTCCATGTTATTCACACCTGAATCCACAATGTGAATGAAGCAGACAGGACAAAGCCACTGCCATTGGGACACCACCATACACGAATTTCAACTAGAGTTTTCTAAAGCTTCAGTCAGACACACTGGAGAGTTTTTGCTCACAAATTCAGTATCACTATTTCATGCATTTTTAGTTTTAAAAATAGTACTCAGAAAATCAGTAATAAAAACATTAATTTTTTCATGGAAATCTTTCAGTATTTTTATTTCAAAGATCAGTAATAAACCCCTACAGAGAGATGAGAGAAAAACTGTGGAAGCGGAATATAACATTTTGCATTTGCAAATGCATAAAGTTTTACATCACTGCTATGTAAACAAACTCTTATGGAAGTTCTTCCTATTTTAATTTTTCAGGGGGTTTGCTTATTGAGAAATCAAAGTTCGTGTGCTTCCAATTAAGAATTCCTTTCTAAAATCCAAATATTGTTAGAGACACACAACACAATAGTGAATTTTTCCATGAGTATAGTAATCTTTATACACAGGGGGCTTTTAATATTACAAAAAACAACTATCTAGCTTTTAATTAAAGATACCATGAAAGGGAACTTTTTTTTGTGCATCTTTTGCATATTATTAGCATTAGGAAATACCAAACAGATGCTAAGCAAGAAAAGTTGTCATAAAAATCAGCATTCACATCAAGGCTGATTAGGATCTACGGAGTTCATCTGTCTAAAAATCTTCATTTCATCCTTTGACTAATATTAAATCAATTCCTCTGGGACAGTCACAAAAGAGTGATGCCAGAGATGCAGCTGGCATACAACCAGTGGCCAAAGGCACTGACTTTTCAAATGTGCTGATTTTTTTCAAGTACACAAATATATGCATGGACCCTTTTGAATTCATCAGTATAGGAAATAAAATACAACATAAACTAATTCAACCCTGTATTTTTCTCACATTTTGCCATACCAGCAGGTGCTATTTTTCTGTTGATGGTCTCTATGGTTTTTACTACTATGTTCCTCCATTACTCTTTTTTTTTAGTTTTATCAGCTTCACCCTTCATAATATAACAAACATTTCAAATCTAAAAATAAGTTACTAGTTAAGATGTCATAAAAATGTCAGTTTTCTGATATTATTCAACCACAGTTTAATGAGGTATCATAAACATCTGATCCTCTTACAAATTCCTAAGGACTTCCAGTCCAAAATTTCTTACAGATAATAGTTTTAGAAGTAATTCATAAACTTCCATATTCCTGTAACTCCAAACTTTCTTACTCCTGAATTAAATATCTCTCATAAGAGATGGCTTCTTCATAAGCAAACAAAAACCCCTGAAAATCAACAAAAAGCAAAAAGCCCCACAGACGTCCCCAAAATTCATTATTGTTTATTTGATTGTTTAATTTCACGACCACTTTCTCCTCTTTGCAAGAAAAAACCTCAAAATCTAATAGTTAATTCATATTTAGGTTTTCCAAGCCATTCATGCTATTAAACACCTTTCTCAAATCCCTGAAGGCAATTCTGTATAAGTTTAAGAAGCTACAAAAAAACCAAAAAACCCCAACTGTTTGGGTTGGAAAGGAACCTTTCAAGGTCATCTAGTCCACTCCCACCCTGGCAATGATCAGGGACATCTTCAACTACATCACGCTGCTCAGAGTCCCATTCGACCTGACCTTGAATAAAAACGAAGGCCAAAATTTGCTCCAAAATCTAAATGGTTTTGAGACCAAACAACTCCACTCAATTATGAGACCCTTTCCATGTAGTAAAAAACCCCTGCATGCAAGAACTGTAACACTTTTGGAGAAACCAAACTGAAATTCACCAGTGACATTTCAAAGAACAGCAGTGAGAAACTACTTTTCATTTTAAAATGGTCCACGACAGTCAGTTCCAAGTTTTAATTATTCAATAATCTGAGAAGGATGAAAGAAGCAGCATTTGTGGCTGCAGAATCCTGACGTTTCCAGCTATTCTCTAGACAAAAAAAACTTCACACTCTTCATATAAACTCTGTAATGTTGATTTCATCTGCCCCAAGTACCATGGGAAACTGCTGGGGAGTTCTCATATCTACTTTCCTTTTAAAATGCAAACATCCAAATTACAATTCTATTGCTTTATTATGTACACAGGTCTCCCTAGACATCTGTCCACTTGTGAGTCTGTAGGCAACAGTCAGACATTATTGAAGTCTGTGATACAAACAGAAATTTGCCTGTTCAAGTCAGAAATTATTCTCAACTAAATTGTTTATTCAATTTCCAAACAAGCTAATAGCTGATTAAGTAGAATAAACGAAACAAAACACAGTGGGAAGTCTCGGGAGAAAGTGGAAAAACAATACACAATGTGATCAAGGTACACACTAATTGTTAGACTGACAAGTGAAAACAAAAATTGAAACAGAACTGCATATCTACCAGCTTATTAGAAGCTGAAAGAGTTCAAACACCAGCTTGCTTATGAAGAATGGAAACAAACCCAAATTCTAAAGACACTACAACCTCATTCTAATTTCAAGCATAAAACACAACCTAAAAGCAGGAATGGTTAGGAGTCACTTCAATTTATCTGGCTTAAAATTTCTTTCCAAGTTTCACAGTGGAGAAGTAAATATACCATTAACTCAACACATGGACAGATTAGAGCCCTACAGAAGCTTTTCCATAAAAAGGAAACTGCTTGCACAGCTATCACTGATACTTCCTCCCCCAGTGCAAATGGGGTTTTCTGATTTGCTCTTGGGAAATGTGCTTCTTCCTTTAGGTGGCATTGCCTTTCAGTTTTTTCCAATTAGGTATTTCCTAGAAGTTGGTGGAAGACCACGGATGTGTATTTTTAACAGATCATACAGGCACAAAACACTGATCTTATAAAAGATGCAAGCAGGGACCTCTGTATTTACAATGTCTTACAGCTTCTGTAAAAGATTTACATGCTATTTCCTGTGCAAGTGTTCTCATGTTCCCTCTCCTTCATTTTAGCCATAGACAAGGAAAAAATGACAGGGCAAAGACTATTAAACAAAGAAAAAGGAATTCTATGACTAATTCATTTAAGAAATTTTCTCAGAGGTTTTCTTCTAAACAATAAAAATATAGTCCTACTCCTTTATGCTACTTGAGCCAGCTAAGAGGTTTGCATTTGTAATGCCATTCATCTACCTGAAACTAAGTGATAGTGAAATGGCCCAATTCAAAGTGTCTTCCTTTGCTCATCCATCAAGCCCAAGCCTTTTGGGCTTCAATCTTGCAAGACTCTATCTGTAAAAAGCTTTTAATCACTTTTTTGGCATATGAAATTTATCTGCTCCTGTTATGCTTAACTTACAATTATTTTCTTCTTCTCTTCTCCCAAGTCATTCTAGAAAATTTTTAAAATCTAGGACTCAGATAGAAAATAAAGTACTGGAAATTTTGATAGATAAACATAAAATATTTCTGAACTTTTTCGAATCTAGAACATGTTCAGAATTATGGTGTGAGCTTTTTTAAGAAGTATTGGAAGAAAACTTATTACTGGGATTTAGTGAACATACTCCTGATGCTTCCCTCCTCTCAGAATAACACTACTATATCCTGGTAGTATTCTTGCATATGCTGCAAGAGTTCCTCTCAGGAGCTAAAGGACAGTGACCATCATCACTGATGATCATCATCATCACACTGACTTTGTCACCCCCCAAAATCCGAGGGAAGCGTGGGAAATGTCCTTCAATGTTAAGTAGTTTGGGGAAGGGGATACATTTCCATTTTATAAAGTAAACCCTGTGAGACAATATTAATTAAAATGTCTTAGTTATTTTTCATTTGTTTGTTTTGTTTAAAGCCAGAATCCAATTAAAAAAAAGAACCACTAGTGACAATGGAAGACAGAAATTGAAAAGGAAGGAACTCTGATTGTCAAGTTTTTAAGGCAAGCTCAGTATCTTCAGAAGACAAAATCAGATTCCAGCAAGATTGGCTGCTCCTAGCTATAATTACATCCTTTAATCCTTAATTCAATCCTCTATCACTTTTCTCACTATTTTTCTCAAAACTGATAACAAGACAACCAGATTTAATTACTTAGGTTTTGTTCTTTTTAATATTGGCACAGTGCTAACATCTCGCTCTCCTCTATGGAGTTTTCTTGGGTTTCTGGTTTTATTAAAAGACTGACCAAGAACAGCTAGGGTGGGGGGAAGGAGCGTGGGTGAGAGATATCTCTGAGAACAGAGTACTGAATTAATTTTGAACCAGTCTGTAACAGATGCCAGCACAGAAGCAGGGGTGTAAAACAGGACAAGCAGCAGAGACCTAATAAAGACTCAACTTCTAAATTATTCTAACATTAGTCAGAAAGAAAAAAAGAAAATCCAAAAATATTTGGGTGCAAAGCAATCCAAACAGGCCATATACTAGGTTATAAAAATCTTATGAAACATGTACAAAACTATGCGAGCAATAAAATACAAGCCGTTTCTAATCACTGTTCTGTTCCATTTTTCACAGATAAAAAAATGAAACAGATTTTGATAAAGATTTTTACACTTAAAAATAAACTCCCAAAGGAATCTGAAAATTTTAAGAAACTTCATTTACAACAGGAAAAACTGGGAACATCTGAAGAGAACAGATTCTGTAAACTTGATATTGATCACATTCAACTTTCTAATAGAAGAAACTTACATTAAAAAAACTTACATTAAAAAAAAAAACAAACTATGGTAATGTTTTCTATAAAAGCTCTAATACATTTTTTGTTCAACAACCTCCTTGGAGAAGCGGGTATCTTTATCAAGACCAGAGACAGACTGTACTAAACTTTCCTAACATAATAGCTGTTTTCCTGTTTTCCAAACATTTAGCTTTCCTAACATAATTGCTGGAAATTTAAGATAAGTGTCTCATAACAGCCTGATGAAAGCTGAAGCAACTGGTATTTTGATGTCAATGCCAAATCAGTCTGTTCCATTCTGTTTGAACCACTGGATTAGAAATCAGAGTGACACTAAATGTAACCTCTGAGTGCAAGAACATGAATTTATGGTATCTCATGTTTACTATTCCCCTTCTTCCCCTGGCCTTGCTCAAGGAGTTTTCATTGTTAGGAATATGTATTCAACAGTTTGCTCACAAAAGAAATGCCAATTTATCATCGGATTTAAGGATCTCCATTTTCCTAGCATATTACGTACAAGAAACAGGCCAAGAACAAGATGCGAGGAAGAAATCAATCTGCTCCTACTGTATATGAAATTATCAACTACTTGTTAACCAGCTCAGTGACACTGTCATCTGTCCTTAACCATGGCACTCTCCTTTAATTGCCTTCTGGTTCTGCTTGTTTTATGCTTTTATTTCAGTGGCAGTAAATGAAACAGATGATCGTAATTTCTTCAAAGAGTTCATAGTCTTGAAAATACAATTTCATGAAATGTAAATGACTATGCAAAGTATAAAGTCCATGACCTTATAAAACGTCATCTCTGCTTTTAAGAATACAGTAAAAAAATACAGTGCCACTTCTTTTGAACGGAATTCTAACAATGAATGGGATATGCAATTAGATGATTCTAAACTGTGTCTCAGAAAAGGCAATGCTGATATTTCATAATTCTTAATATTTTTTTAGGAAATTTTGAAATTAAGGAAAACCATCCCATTTTCCTGCTGTAGACTCATTCATCCATAAATCTGCACTTTTTTTCTATAATTTTGACATTCAAGTCTCACAGAGACCTTTTAACTATAAAAGGTGTTGCCTCAAATCTGAGGAAACACTGAACCTGAAGTCAAATGGCTCAATTTTCATGTTCCAAGTAACTGCACTTTGTTTCCCTTTCTGTTCTCTCTTTTCATACACGCACTTCTTTCCTTTACTCTGTTTTAAAGCTTTGTTTTCTATTATCTCTGTCTGTGTCCCTTCAAATAAAATCTTTACTTACAGCACATGAATGATGACTATGGCACTGTCTTCCTTAAGAAGCACAGTAGTGTATGAAAACCAAGATAACTCAATATATTTCTAGCAGGCACACAACATGTAAAGCATCTATATGATCATACTGCTGCCAGATTCAGTTATTGTTCTTTCCTTCCATTAAAAAGTGTATTATTGCTTTGGCTGATTTCAGGCAATCCAAATAGCAACCCACATAACAACAATACACAGCAACATAGATTGAGCCATGAAATCAAAAAATAATGGAGGAGTACGAGACACCTACAATTGTTTCTACTTGCCAGCAGACATCCTAGGTTATGCTAATTGTGGAGGTATTTTGCAGTTTTACACATCGAGGAGGGCAGAGTATTAACACAAACCCCCCTTCCATCATAAGATCGGATCCTGGGACTCCAGGAGCCAAGCACTCATCTGTCCTAGCTCTGATCTCTTGTTAAACTCTGATCCCAGGAATGCACAACCTCTGGTTTCAAAGAGCTTTCAGGAATTCACCATCAGCAGTAATTGACAGGCTGTAGCCTGCTGGCACAATCAGGACCTTTGTGCAGGAGGAGAGAGCGCTGGGCGCGTCACTGGACGAGGACACTCCAGACATCCGAGCTCAGCAAACTGGCCTTGCTCTTAAACATCCTCAACCAAATAAAAAGATTCTTTCAAGAACATGCTTGCTCTAGGTGTTTTAATTAAGAGCAGTTCCCACATGTGTGCCAGAAATAGATATTTCAAAGTGGTAATTTTTCTGAAGTAAATGAAGATTTATTTTCTTGGTACTCCATATTTCCTGATAGAAGGAACAATGAATCTATCACTGCAAAGAATAGAGTGGATATTTTTCATTCTTTTCATCCAAGCACCAGAAAAATCAAACCACAAGTTGTATTAGACTGCATAAAAATAGAACATAATTTTACTTTTGTGAAACAAAAATAATTTGGCTTATGTATCACTTTTTGATCAAACAAGTTGAAACAAATTTGGAAGTAAAAATGTAGTATTAATCTTTCTAATGTATCAACGTTGCTAAATGTTAATCTAAACTCTAAATTTATGAAACATTAATCTGTGACTGCTTCTTTGAATTTATAATCTGTCTTTCTGAATACAGTCCTTAGGAGCATTTTCTTCTAGCTGTCCTGAACATGCTGAGCTGTATTTGCAACAATGGCAGTATGATGACTGTATAAAATCTGCATTAAAATCCCTGCACAGTCCCAGCTAGCCAGGTCACCTCTAAACTAATACATCATTGCAATTCCTTGGAAGTTTACAGAAAATATGTCAAAGAATAAAGGGAGGATACTGAGAATCCATTCTGTGTTCTGGTACACAAAATTCAGAAAACAAGAAAAGAAAAGAAAACAACTCTGAATTAAATAACATTTGTAGCATTCACTGAGTAAGGATAATCATAATCAGAGTACTATCAGTATTCTACAATTACAAATCAAACCTGTCAAGTTTAGAAATATATTTTCAAATTTTAAGAGGCAGGATTAGTGCATTAAATGATATTTTCCATATCTCTTTTTCTGCCTTAATTTTATTAAATGCCTTTGATTCTTCATGCAATGAGAGACTCTCACATGTGATGGAAACAACAGTCTTAAAGAAGATGTCACAGCAAATGTGCACCCAAAGGGTGCCCTAAAGAGAACAACCTTGGTTATACAACCTTTGCTATCCTCTACTGAATTCTTTGCAAATTTTTTACTGCCTTACACCAGGGGCTGAGAATATGACAATTTTCTATGGCTGCAAAGACCTTACACTGAGTAAGCCAACTAGCTACATGTACAAGAAAAATTTTCTTTTTCAGTGTAAAATATTTTAATTTATGTTAATTTTTCAGAATATGTATTTCTATGGCATATTCATGAATGAGGTTTTGGGAAATTTCTTGTAAAAACACAAACTCAAATAATGGTGCATAACTGTGGGACAAAACCAACTCCAAAACTGTTTTATTTTTTTTTTTTTAATCACAGTAGTTATGCCTACTTCAACAACAACAGAAGTAAAATGCAAGCAAGTACTTGATATTTCTATTCCCCTACAGTCCCAGAGTTCCATCTTTCAATTTTTGAAGTGGTCATACAAAAAAATTTGTTTTTTTTTCTCTTTTAACTAGATGAGATCTTATCTATCATGTCTTCTATCATCTCCATCAATTAAGCCCTTACCATCAAAAAGTGAACTTTCACAAAATTAATTCAATTCACTGAAAGTCAATTGAGAGACACGAACTCCTCAAATAATTTTAGCAGAAACCAACTTCATGCATCTGTACCGTCAAGACTTTTCTCCTGCTTTAAAAATACAAGACCCTGCATTTCTGTCAGACTGAGCTGCTTCACGCAGCTTTCATTCAGCAGCATTTACTGTCCCAGAAGAAGCAGGCATTATTATCCTGGATTTACAGTACTGGAATTGTGGAGAACAAGTTAAAAATCGTGAGCCATCGAGACACCAACCTTGTGGGCAGGGTGCAGCAGCCATCGGCCGTCAGCCTGACTTGGGTTTCATAGCTATCCAGGGGGCAAACAACTTGCTGGACAGGAGGGCACTCGACTGTGCTGCAATCCACACTGAACACTACGGAGGAAGGGAAGAAGAACATTTCTTTTACTCATGCTTTAGAAGCTTTCTGCAAATTACTTCCTCGTAATTATGCATCAGCCTTTAAAGTCACAAAAATGATCCAGCGAATGCGTGCTTGCAAGGTAACATCACAAAAAGCCTCCCTTTCTCTTTAAGATTCACTTTTTGAAATTATTAGGAAGCAGCTGAACTGGTATTAGTTAATAAAAAAACTTACAGAAGTTAGGCAACCTTACACAATCATTGCAACTGTGAATATTAGTTAATAAAAGTACCCTAGTTATGAAGAACATATACTCCCCACATTCCCAAACAATTCATTATTTAATTTTTAACTAATTAAAGTCTGTTTAAACAGTGAAATACTTGGGTTATAGGAGAAAAAAAAAAAAAGATACACTCTAGATATATGTGTGCATGTGTAAAGTACATTTTTAAAGACTACTTCATTAGGTGGTCTTATTTATATATTTATATGTGGCCAAAAATGAAATGCCAATTAACAAATCTTTCTGCATTAGTAAGATGAAGAATTCTACTTAATGAGAAAGACTGACAGTTTTTAGAAAGCATCAAATGTCTAGAAATGCAAAAGGAAAAAAAACCCAAACCAGACTAAATATATATTTTAAGTTCTAAGTCATACTCAGAAAAGCTGAAACACATCTTTCTCTTATTGGTACTAAATCTTCTATGTAACAAACACTGCCAGCTCAGGTAATATATATCTGCTATGCCTTTTCATAATTATACTAAAGAAGTGCAGACCAAAATATGGTTCCCTCTAAGAAATGAGCTCCTCTCTGACTGAGCAAGCAGGATGAAGAGAATGTTACCAGACTGCAAATTATGCAGCAGGAGATCCCTGATTACTGATGGAACTCCCCTGCAATACTGACCCTATCACAGAGGCTACTGAACTACTAAAGCAGCTCGACAGTCCTGCCCACATTTCTTGCAAGAGTTTGTAACCTTCAAAGGTCCTTTTTTTCTCTTCTGGTCCCACATTTTCCAAGCCTGATCCTCAGTGGCACACAACAATAACTGACTCTGTCATCAGGAGACATGAGTCTCAGAATGACATCTGCTCTGCATGTCTCCATTGCAGTGGTTACAGTGGGATAGTACATGGCTCACTAATACTGAAAAGCAGCCCAGTCTGTCTTTTTTAATCAAGTACAAACTTAAAAAAAATTACAAACAAACCCCAAGTTCAGACTACTCAAATAGATTTTTTTTCTCTTTATTATTACATTATTAAATTAATCATAAACCAGCTGAGGTAGGACAGTTCCTCTCAGAGGGTCCCAAGCCAGGCCATGTAGATCTGGCTGCCCAGGATTATGCCCAGGTGGCTTTTCAATAGCTCCATGGATGGAGACTGCACTACCTCTCTCGGAAAACTGTGTCAGTGCCCAGTCACCATCATTGTGAAAAAGTGCTTGATGTTCAGAGGGAGCCTCCTGTGTTCCTATTTGTGCCTCTTGACTCTCAGGTCCTATGACTGGGCACCACTGAAAGAACCTGGCTCTGCTTTTACACCCCCTCAGGTATTCATGTGCACTGAGGGGATCTCCCCTGAGCCTTCTCTTCTCCAGGAGGAACAATCCCATCTCTCTCAGAGTGTCCTCACAGGGGAGAGACGAAGACAGATAAAAATGAAAAATATTTGAAAAAGGGAAAGAAGTTGATACTTTCTTTTATATTTAAACAGGTTTCTCAAACTGGAAAATGTATTGATAGAAACTTACAGATAAACTGAAAATATTCTGAGGCTACAGAACACCCTGTAATTAGAGTCTTCATTTCTTTAAAAGGGATTACCCAGATTAGCTGCACTACTGTCCTGAAAAACAAGACTGCAAATATTTGCCACTGACCATTTAGTTTTCTCTTCACATCATACTGTGACTCCAATTACTAACATGTGTTCATTTCATGAACAGTTTATTATAAGCTGGTTTTATATATCTTATTCTAAACTCAATTTTTTTGTCTATCATGGAAACTTTAAGCTTTAAATACAGTTTGACAAATCTGTATCTTCAAGGACTCATAAATATGTTCCAATTTCCCATCAGTGAAAACTCACCCAAACAACCTTTGCTTATAAGCCTTTGAGAATTTTCTCATGCACTGAATTTGTATGTAGAAGCATCTGAGAGTTACCAATTCTCTACAAGAATGTAGCAGAAACCCTGCCATGGCTGCAGACCCTGACATATCTGCAGTAATGCACTACCTCCTTCGAAGACTACAAAACCAAAGGTTTTGAAACTGCTAGTGAAACCAGGTGAATAAAACTTTCTAGTAGAGTAAGTTAATGAAGTATATTAAGTGTGTTAAATTTCACCCCGACATATTTCAACCAATAAAATAGCTGGCTTTTCAATTTTCAAAAGGGCAAGATCTAAATGAATACATATGCATCTAATAGTGAAGAAGGAAGTCAGTATTTGCATTTCTGATGAAACAGTGGCTCAGCACAGGCTAAGGCTTCAAAAGCTGCAAATTTCTGAGGGTTCAGTATAAGGATATGCAGTCTGCTTTTACAGCATGGAAGCAACACATGACATCCTCTGCCCTCAGTTCAGATGCATTTCAACTGGTTCCTCATGAACAGTGCAACACAACCCAACCACACATGAGTATGGCAGTCACACTGTCTGCCGTGGGAGGAGTAGAAAGGAATTCTCTCTCCATGACAAGGCATTATCCCTTTTACATTCTGTGACACTTCAGAACGTATCACGTACAACCATAGCATTCCTGGACCTTCAGGTCAGCTGTATCACTGCCTGAACCACTTTAACTGCCATATCCCAGGTATTTCCCAACACAGATCTCTGCATTTGCTGCTTTTTTCCCCTCCCTCACCTTCACTGTCAACTTAAAAGCCATTTCTCCAGCTCCATTAGAAATGTCTCTGTCATTCTCCCTCATCTTTTTGTCCAATCCTTTCCCACTCCTACCTCAAGTTCTGTTAAAATAAGCTTTTAACAAATCATCCAATAAAACAATGTAAGCACTATTCTGTAAGCAACAGAGGACAAAAGAAAAACATTACAGAACTCTATTTCTTTGAGCTGTGTATAAAAACTTGATTTTGCTGACCCTTGTCCTTAGTGCAAGACTGTATAAGCTCCAGCCTGATTTGCAAAGCTGAAGCTGTATCAGGGTGGAGCACAAGCTACTTCCCTGTGTGTCATCACACACTGCCTACGAAATTCTGCTGCTGGTCTCGGACTTTCCATCAAGCCCTGACTGCACAGAACTCCCCAAAGAAGTAAGGCAAACAATAACATTTGCTTTACAATTGTGTTTAAACCAGTATTTGGTTGCAGAAAAAAAGAGTAATTTTCAGGTCATGCTGGAGATGAGTGAATGAAAGCTCTGCCAAAAATACTCCTGAAAAAAAAGAAGACAAAATAGTGTCTTTTCAACAGAGGTTATGTCCATCATGACAGACATTTCCCAATGCTTTCCCAAAGATGTCAGAAACTAAAAGATGATACTCTCCACTGCAGCATGTACAACAACAAAAGTTATCAAAAAAGGTAAACAATCATCTGTTGGACAACTGCCAAAGTAAATTATTTAGCTTGTTTTACTCAGAAGTGTTAGCTAGAGTTACTTTCACCACTTCAGAAAAACACCTTTTAATTTAGATTTTAACTCAATCTTTAAAAAAACAAACATGATTTAAAAAAGGTCCTTGTTCATAGTTGTTTAGCATATACACTTCCACAAATCTTGTTTTGGGCTATTTTTATTTTTGCTGTTAACACAATATGCAATTCCATTTGAGATTGCTCATTCAAACTACCAAAAAAATATTTTTTTTTGAAAATACATTTTGATAAATGTAAGCCCCAGCTTAAAACTAAATTCAATGCACGTAGACTAAGTTCCCTACTTGTGAATGGACAGTTACACACATCTTGTAGGAATAGAAGAGGTTGCTTATGGAACCAACCAGGGTTATTTCACCTCTGAGCTTTTTTTTTTTTTTATTTCCTCTTCAGTAAAACAATGACACACTTGTTCTCAGTAGGTGCCACAACTGTGAGGAGATGCTTGGTGAAGCAACAGGTAAGAACATTTAAAGCAAACTAATCTGGAGGTTAACAGGCATGTATGACTAAGCTACGAAGTTTCTTCAGTATTCATTTTAACTGAAAACCAATGCCTTCAATTGTATTTTTAAGTAAAAGGGGCAGAAGAGGAAGCTGATCTCAAAATGAAATATTTTATTTTTATTCTAGCATTTAGTGTTGAGGAAACACCTTCTATTTTCCTTTCACTAACTCCATTGCCAATCTCAGCACTTGAACACACACAGCTCTCAGCAGAAGGCTCCCAACTCCAATGCCAGAGTAAACTAGAGAGAAGTGATATCCTTTTTAAGGAACAGAAATAAACACAATTTATGCCTTAATTGCACAAGCACTTTATCTTGGCATAAAGCAGCACTGCTGTCATAGGAAGCAGTCCTCCCAGTTTTATTTCCACCAGAAAGCCCTTGCTGGTACAAACCCCCTATTGAGGCTGGTTAAGCTGACATGGAGGTGCAGGAAGAACGTTCTGGAAGCATTACTCACAGAACTGACGTTTTTAGGTCTGTGTTAAACGATGGAAACATATTCTTCTCTGTTCAGTATGTTAGCTGCACAGACTTGCTGACACACTCAGTAACACTGATGACATCAGCCCCACAAGATGAACATGAACACAACTCCCAGGCCTTACTCTGCCCATTACCCTTATTTTCTAGCAACATGGCATTTCAGTAATAATTCAGATAGTTCAGTTCTTCTCTAACTCTTCTTGCCTACAATTCTTCAGGATACCAAGTCAGACTCTGAAGTTGCAGGGTTTATTACCAGGTCTCTCAATTTCTAACCCCATTTGCAAAGCTCCACACTTCCCTTAAATCCCATTAGTTTCTTTCCTTCCCCAATCTCTTTGAAGCCCCTGCTCTTCTACCCTCCTAACACACACCTTCATTTTTCTAGTCCCATGTACCTTCACCACTTAAAACTCCTTACAGCAGAAAATACAAACAGCTTCAGAAAATAATATAGAGGTACATAAATTCACTAATGTGATAGAGAATTATATTGCATTTGAAGATTCTCTAAAACTAGCAAATTGAAAACAGCTCTCAAGAAGTAATTTCCATGGGGAAATCTGGACAGACTTATTTGCCAATTACAAGATGAGAATTCAAATAATATTTGGGAGGACATGATCAGTACTAAAATTTCTTTTGAAAATGATAAATAATCCAAAGTCAGACAAAACAAAATTTAGTAAAGGCATAATTGAAGTATATAGGAGGAATTAAAATGTACAGATATAATGGTTCAGTAGCAGTCATACTGCAGAAAGAGCCTGGCATCACAGCAGTTTATCAACTAGAAAAACTTCTTGCAAAACAGTTAAAATTTTATTTATAGTTTTCTATAAGAAACAGAAGGCAATCACTCCAAAGCCTTTAGTGCTGATGAAGCCTCTCCCAAGATATTAGTCTGCTTTTGGATACTGCATGTTAAAATGTGGATTAACTGAGAAAAACTTAGAGAAGGGAAAGATAACCAGGGAAGAGTCCCAAAACACCACGTCCCAAGAACTTACAGCTAATTCTAGCTGAAAGAAGCTCATGGTTAACAAAATGTTCCAGAGCAGAGAATTATAGTAAAGACTTGTTTACCAACTACTCGGGACATGGTACAAAAAAGTTTGCTTAAATTTCCACACAGATTTACACTGAATATTAGGAAAAAAACACAAAGAGAAGCACTAGAAGATAAAGACTGTACAGTCTCCTGTGGAAGATTTAAGAAAATATTAAACAAGCATAGGAAAGGCACAGTTTAAGCACACTTGAAATTGTTTGCATATAATGTTTTGGATTTTACCATTTTATATGCTTGTTTTCAGTCCTCTGTTTTGACTATTTATCTTAGCAAAGCCTGGATCAAAGAGTGAATTACATCTTCCACTTCACTTGGAATAACAAATGACAAGAAAGGGTGCTCTGTATTCTCATGAAATGGAAGATGAGTAAATACTGAAAATGTTGTACAGTTTTCTGGTATGCCCCTCCATAATCCTTTTGCTCTGCAGTTACAAGTCAGCACTTAAACTAGAGAGATCTTAAAACAGAAATCCTAATTCCTTGTCCATGCACAATGTATTCCTACTATGAAAAACTTCTGTATAATCTAGTCAATATATAAAATATGTCACTTGTACTATAGCATTCACAGAAATACAATATTCTCACTAGCTTACTTTTCTTTTGCTACTCAGTTTAAATTAATGTCTAAAGAAAAAGGAAGTAAATTTTACCATAATATTTTAATCCTTTTTTTTAATAGGTATTGCTTACATATAATAATTAACTTTCAAGAATAATCAGAAGAAATTAGAGTCTCTATAGGCTTTATTGGATGCAATTACATAGATCATTTTGCTTGTCAGAAAGAACAAAATTGAAAAATGGGAAAAGAAACTGTAGCCACTTTTACCTGGCTTGCATTCATAGAGATCACAGCATTCCCCTGGCTTTCCTGATGCCTTAGAAACCAATATATTCAAATAGCCAGGCTGGCAAAACCTTCCTCAGGCAGCCTGCAGGATTGCACACACAACGGCTCGGGAGGGGACAGCATTCTCCAGGAGGGGCATAGCCTTCAATGAGGATGGAATCTTCTGGACATCGAGGAGAAAACTGGACCTCACAGCGGGCCTTGGAGCAATCAGGTTTCTCTTCTGAAAGGGAGAGAAAAATCATCATTCCAGATGTGTCAGTAAGACACTGAAGTTGTAAAGATAAACTCAGGTAAAGCTCTCTTCTCCCTCCCCCAGTTCAATATAAAAGGAAACAGCTGCTGCTGCTGAAGTGATTAGCAAAAATTACCAGACATCCTTTAAAAACTATAGTTATTTGCAAGATGCTAGGTGTCTTATGAAATATTTTAAAATATTTCTAATTTGTGCAATGCACATGATGGCTGAACCCACACACCTCAAGCAGAGCAGTAAACTCACATTTGGCCAGGGTGTAAAGAAACAGCTTGCCATATCAAGTCAGCCCTGATGTTCACACCTATTCCTTCAGTTTCCTAGGACCTTCCATTATAGATTGATTTAAATTGATTGATTTATCAACCTGAACTGAGCTCTAACATATTCAAAAAGCAAGCTAAAAGTTCAACAGCTAACATATTTGAACACATTAGCAGAAGAGGATTTTTCCTGTACACACTCCCTATGTTCACATTAGAAGTGTTGTTCCTACACACTTCAGCAGCTTGAATACTAGCAGATAAGAGGTTTGACTATGGTGATGATGTTTGTTGATGATTCTTATGCACCACTTCTAACTCAGGATATTCTATGATTCCTTCATGTACAAGTACTTTACATTTTTTCTGACAACCATCAAAGATTGCTAACCTAAATATGCTACTAGATAGCATTATAGCTATTTTCTTATAGTTAAAAATCCTACTATTTCCATCTACCTTTAAAACAGCTTTGACTAGATATACATTTTGCCTAGATTTTAAATAACATTTTTAAGACCAATGTTATTTTCAAACGTACCCTTATGTTTAGGTTCTTATCTGCTTTATTAAAACCATTGTTCAGATAGAACATTACTGGTTACAGAGGTTCACTGCAGAGAGCTGTATAAATAATAGATAACATACTAGTTTCAGTATTTTATTGATAGCCTTTAGTTTATGTATAATAAAAGGCTTGACATTCTAGCTTCTAAAGTTATTTTCATTTTCCACTGCATGTTTGCTCATGCACAGAGAAGCAATACAACTGTTGCAGCAGCAGCCCTTCAAGTACATACTCATGACAGGCTTCAGGGTGACCCTTAAATTCCCACTGTTCATTACTTCGTGTGCCCTAGCATTATGCATCCAGTGATCTTCCAATTTCCATGACTAATAGATAATCCCATCCTCATGCAATCTCTTTCATGGAAATACTTTGGATTATAAGTATTTTAAAAAGTTGGCCTGCTCTTTTTTACTTGACTGCATTTACACACATGCATGTCTCTATATGGAGATAAGCATTTCCTTAAAGACTGCTTAAATAATTCAATACAAATAAAATTTGAGCAACGCAATTGGTCAAATACAATAAAAACTATTTTTGACCAATTTGGCTAACTTCCCAAAAGGCAAGGTTTGTCAGAAATGCACATCAAACTGTTTGAATTCAGACTATTCAGGACTCCAGATGCATCATTTTTGAAGACCAATGCAAGTCTACTGCTGGAGTTGGTAAGATCACCTAGCAATGACATGAGAAGGACATGTCACTAACAACATGTAAGAAGCATCACAAGCAATAGAAGGGAGAAATTTAAAACAGAGAACCTTGACAAGTATTTTTGTATGAAATATTCACTCAGTGTTTTGCAGTTATTTTTAATAGTTAGAATATCGTGCTCAATGTAGTTAAAGGTTGCAGACTGTGACAGGACTCTTACATAAAGCCAGCACCATTTTCAGAGGAACCGATTTAACATCACCACCACTTGCAAAAGACATGTTTATGTTTTAATACCAGGTAGGTATTTATAAACCAAAGGTTTGCCTCTTAATCCAGTGTCACTATTACTTTTGTACCCCATAGTCCCGAAAAATAAACAAACAAAACCCTACTAATAACTCACTATTAATACTCATGTAAATATTGTGCTTCCAAATTACATCTCAAACTATGCACATGTTGAAACATTCCCTTCCCAGCAAGAGGAAAGTCAAATATATTCACTCAAGCTGGACCAAGCAGACAATAATCTTTCAGCTTCCCAAACTCTTGCCTACAGCAGAGTCAAAAGCAGGTAAAGAAACTTTTTGCAGACTATGTCAAATTTGTTTCTTGATTTAGATGCCATTTTCCTTTATGGAAAGCAGCTACTGACTCTAACAGTATGTGGTCAGCAGTATAAAGTGGTTCCTGGAACGTAATCTTTATGTAAAACATGAAAATGCAGCAGCTCCAGGTGTAGCAGTACTATGTGCTAGTTAAAGCTTTAATCAGCTAGCATCATGCTAGTGTAACTGCTTTCCAAGTCCAGAATTCACTGCAGTGTAAGAAGAAGGGAGTTCAGTTTTTCTGCATTTTAGTAAAGCTGTTGTGGGTTCCTCACTTTGACACCAAGTTTGGATAAAAGACATTACTTCTAAGCAACCATTCAAGGTTTTTCTTCTTGCTATCTCAGCAAATGACAAAATCTTCTCCATCCACAGGGATTCATTACACTAAACTAGTTCTACCTTTTCATTACTTCACTGAAGAAGGCATCAAAATTCAATCTGTTCTCAAAATAAATTAAAAACATTATAACAGCCATAAATGTCACTGCTTTAGCAGAATTCCTGATTTAATTCCAATACATACAGCTATTTAAGATTTCATCAAACAAGAACTGTTTAATACCTCTTTTTTCCTGCATTAACAAACACTTCTCCTTACAAAAGGAACATTAAATACAACTATGTAAGAACAAAATAATTTAAAATGCGCCAACAGCCTCAAAAGACAGAAAGCAGGGTAATGCCAAGCTGCATTCCACAAGAAAACCCTCTGTGAAATCACTCACCAGTGCTATCTCTGCTACTTTGCCCCTTTTACACAGCAGACAGAGTGTTTCAAAGCAGCTTCTGGACAGACCAAAGCAGATTCACAGGAGCCCACTGCCCCTCTGTCAAACAGACACACTACAAAGCACCAACCTGTCCTCTGGATGCTTCAAGCTACTGCCTATTACACAAATCTGGCTCTTCCCAACCAACATCTCCTCAGTCCAACAATGCATCAGGATTTAAACTCCATTTTGCTAATGAATAGAATGTAAACAAATACTATGTGTGTCCAGGAATAGAACTTCATTTCTCAAAGCACTGTGGTGAACCTAAAGAATTGGACTTTTGAGGAAAGGGAGAACTATACATGGGACTATATATATGACTTACTATGAAACAAATTAGTAGAGCAAATATATACATATTCCTGAATAGTAGGGCATCTTAACAAACAGATTACACAGCAAGATACACACGTCACATTGTTCTTGCCCACAGTACAATTTCCTTCACAAGAAGAATTTCATACAACCTTGTTTGTAGAGACAGTAAAATTGAGTAAAGCTCAATGCATTTCTATATGTCCTTTAAAAAAATACCCCAAGCATTAATAAGGAGAACAATCATTTGTCAGGGATGCATTCATCAAGCTTCCCATAAAAGTTTGAACAGATAACCTACAACTCACTAAGAAAAACAGAGTTGGCTGCAAGTGCTGCCTTTGTGTTCAAAAAGGCAGCACTTCAAATAGCTCCATAAAGAACAGAAAATATTGGTTGGATTTCTGATGAGGTTTCTCTGTGGGACACATTCTCTTTATAGCCTTTCATCAAACACCACCAAAGCTGGAAGCATTCTGGTATCCCTGACATCTCAGCAGCCTGAGCCAACAAAGAATCTCTACAGAGATGAAGGAAGAGTCTGGATCAATCAGGCTTTCACAAACTGTCTATTTTGAGACAGACAATTTTCTTAAGAAATTCAGAGACGTACCTAGAAATACAACATTCCTAATAAACTGACCACAATCCAGACAGGAAAATTAACATTTTCATGAATTCCAAATAGGACTTCTATCCTTGGAACCAAACTCAATCCCTACTCTAAAAGGCAGCTCTAGAGATCATTTAAAAAAAATTCTCCTGTTTACCAGTGACAATGTTATTTTTAGATATAAATTACTAATGGCAGAAGTTTTTAATTTCAAGACAAACCTTACTTTCTGTAGGTCTGAAGGTTCAGGCTTACTTGTACTTTGCTAAGAGCTAGCAAGAACTTGCTGCTATCAAGCACATGAGAGAGAACACCCTACAATTATTAAGAATAACCTAAGTTGCACTGTATAATTGAAAAGTAATAGCTGATTAAGATACAATGCACTGTGTGCTTTATTATTAAAAAGGGATCATTCACTTAAAAAGTTTGGATTTCTCAAAAAAGTTCCTGATTTTCATCTCAGAAGTGAACAGGAAAGTTGAGCATCTCAGAAGTCGAGGCCCAAGAACATTCAAACTGACCTTTCATTGCAACCACAGTGTACTTGCTATAAAGTGCATAAGGGGGAGGAGAACAAGCTCCAAAGGATATAATAATATGAAATGAAGATAAGGATTTGTTTTTTTTTTTAATTTCTGTTAACTTTTGAATGTGTCTGTCATAAAGCAACAGCCCTAAACCCAGAGCTCTGTCACAAAATATCTCCATATCAAAAACTACATTGTATTTTTTAAATTATACTTCCCATGACCATACAAAGTCATTAGGGGAAGTGGAGGTATAATACCAAGTTGGTGAAGCACTTATGCTGCAACCAGTGCTTTCTTTGACAGAAGGCAAATTCTTTACCTTCCTGAATGGAATACTTATGCAATACTCAAACTGGGTACTAGCTAGATATGTTTCTATAAAGAGAGTCACAGAATATGGGAAGTCTAGATGTCAGGCATTTTCCATTTCTTTCGTTAAAGTAGAGCAGTTGCAACAAAAACCAACCAAGTCAAACCACTCCCCAACCTTCCCAACCTCTGCTAATACCAAAGCATAGAAATAAAAATAGCTCCTTAAGAAAAATTAAATACTTTGCTTTCACCTCTGTATCAAATTCTTTTCCTTCATTATGTTTGCATGCTCTGCTTTGACACGCAGAGAAAACACATGCCAAGTTTATTTAATGAGAAAAGCAGAACAGTTAAAACATTGGTTAGCACAGAGAAAGGATCCTAGGGTATAATCTGGTGTGGGAGAAAGAGAAGAAAAGCCCTGATGGGGATGGGAGGTTCTTCTCATTCTTCAGGTGAAAGGGAACAGATCCATGCTTCTCAGGAAACCATTTCAGAGAGGAATTGTTATCATTTTGTCAAAACTTCATGTGATGCTGTTACTCAGTCACCATAGAAACAAGAGCAGAATATTTTATTGGAGGAGATGGCTGAAGAGAAATTGGTATTTCTCAGGCCCAAATATTTCCACTGAGATATTTAAATGGTTCTACAGTTGACTCTTTAAAGTCAAATTTTTAATACATATGGATATAGACAGATGTGTATACATACAGAGATGAAGGGAATACTTTTCTCTTTGGTCCATATAAAGAATACAGAATAAGAAGCACTTTGAAATAGCAAGCTTCATATTTCATTTTTCTGAGCAGTTCAGAATAGGATATGATTTATAAAGATGAACACTTTGCATGACTAAACAAAGCAATGCACTACAGTTGGCACAAGCTTTGAAGGCACGTGTTCAGCTTTGCATTTTTGGTTCACTGTAAACCATTTTTGTGAAATCTAGGCTAAAACACAGTCACTTTTATTGTACAGTCTTACAGTCATCATTGAGATATATTCCAAACAATAGACATACTGTACTGTTACACAGTGGCAGGAAGGAAATATTTAAAGGATTAGGGATAAACAAGAAAAATGATTACCCAGCTGAAGCAGTCAGACAGACAGGGATCGATATCGGAATGCAAAATACCCAAAAGGATTTTCAAGAATCAAAAGGGCAGTTATAGTAGATTAAAAAATGAGATTAACTTACACATACAATATGCACAGTACTGTATACGGATGAACTGCTACAAATAAAAACGGGAACTAGAGCCTGACCTTTTACCTAAAATTGAACTTTATTTAAAATCCATTCTATTTTCTAAATGAGTCTTGCTGCACTTCCCAGCATTCTGGTGCTCCACATTTTATGCACTACACAGTGGGGCAACCTGTCTCACCCACATTATAGCCTAATCTTCTTGTAATCTTGTAATATAACAGCCTGGAATTAACCTGGGTTAAAAAATGTCACACACAAAAAGACAGCCAGATATCAGTTTTAAGAAACACGCATTCATTGATACACATCTTTGCAACACACTATTCACTACAGATTTGCTAAAGCTTTTCCATTTTGAGGACTAAATAACCAGAAAAAAGATTATATCACTCAAGACAGCTACACACAAGGAAGACAGTAATCCCCTTTGGGTAGATAGCAAAGCTGTAACAACTTTGTCATTCCATTTCCTGAAATAGTTTCTTTTCCAGTACTGGAAATATTAAAAAGAAAGGTGGTAATTCAAAACAAAGAAAGAAAGAGACCCCAAAAAACACCACACCAGAATCACAAACAATCCTGACCCCAAACTGATGTCTTCCAAAGAAAGAGTCAACAGACTCAATGAGGATCTGTCAAACACCTGCATCTAAATGGAAATGCAAGTTCTATAAAACCAATAGTGTTTGTGGCATTGGTTGCATTTGGGTTCAGACCTCCCACATCACAGCATTCCTCTGCTATACTTAGAAAAAATCAGGTCTTGAAAACTCCAAAATAATTTTACTTTTCCTGCATTTCATTCAAAACCTGCTTTCAACAAATGTGTATTAGCTTGACACCACCAAGTTAATAAATAATAATCAGCTGACAGGACTGTGCATGAAGGACCAAGCCCAGGTCACTGCACAGAGCACAGGAAGCTGTGCCATCCCTGGGACAGGATCCATTCCTACTGCTTTCAGTATAAATAAGGCACCTTTAAACTTCAGTAGTGAAAATCCTTCAGAAGTTAGTTGGAGAAATGAGCAGATAGCTGTAGTCAGATTTACAGCTGTGTTGCCTCTATTGTAAAATAACATTTAAAAATGTTTTCAATATTGTCATGGCTGGAATAACATTGTACATTGTAATTTCTTTATATAAGAGAGCCTATTATGCTGGATGAATGGCACTACTCCTACTATTGCTTAATCTTTATATTGGCAAATCAACTGAAATTTTCAAAGAAAGAGTATGTAAACAGTAATGAGATGGTCTCACCTACAGAGTTAAGACATTGGAGAATGCCCAATCATTCTGGGAATAAACAAAAAATGTAAATACTAGATTTATAATCAGTATAAACTGCATATACTTTGATGACTTACAAAAATATACATCAGTAGTAGATTTACTTAAAGCAGAAAGTATTATTTATTGCAACAGCACATTCAGCTGCAAAACTGAGGATAATGTTGAATGAGTACCCAAATAATGATAAAGCACAACTACTTGGAACAACTCTGCTTAACACAGCTTAAGAAAACAACATGAGCCTAGCTGATATCTGGAGAAATAATCACAAATATTCACAGAAGGAGAAGCACCGTAACACACAGTTTGATGTGAAGAGGAGAAAGGGATTTGAATTTGAGGACACACCATGCACCTCCCAATGGACAAACCCCTGCAGGCAGCTCAGGATGTAAGGAGCCCCAAACAACTTGCTCTACCACATATTCACACCCAGACTTAAGTTTCAATTTATTCTTTGCTCCTTATTCAAAGTCTAAAAGCATAAACAGTACAAGGACTTAGAAAACACTTGCATTTGCAACAAATGCAAATTATAATGAAAATAGATACATGAGTTTACAAATAATAAGAATTCACATATGTATGAAGCTAGCAACTGAGACTGAACAGCAGGAAGGGCAATCAGTTTTCTAGGGTTGATTAACAAAAGCACAGAGTTGTAAACATTAACTTAGAAATGAGGGGTTTGATATTCAAAGAAATGTAATCTTCGTTGTTAGTGAAATTGAATCAACTCCTGTCTGCCCTTCAGTGCTTTGCTCGGTTAATACAAATAAATTTAAGGTAGGTGGTTTCTTTTAGTTCTATCTGATAATTGTTACTGTTAAAAAGCCCCACCAAAACCCACAGCCCCAAGCCCACGCACAGTAAAAGAAGGACCTAGATGCTTTAAGACACTTCTGGCAAGTAAACTCCAGTATGCAAACTAGTTTTCCCAGTTATTATATTCAAAGAACCTCTGTCTCTTACCAGCTTAACCTCTGCATGTTTATTAGAGGCTTAACCACGTGTTTCTAAATTTCTTCCACAAAAACACTCAAGACGCGTATTAGGAAAATCAACCCTGTCCAACATTTTGGTCTTCTCTTTACTCACCTAAGATACCACAGTAGTCAGAACTATGAAGAGAAGCATAGTTTCCTTCTTTTAGGCAAAAGTAGGTGACTGCTTTCAATGGAGAAGGCCAACACCACAGTGTTTCAAGACATTTTCACACCCCAGCTGTTATGGCTCATCTCTCTCGAATTCTCTGGGTTAGCCTCTTCCTAAGCCCTTCAAAATAACCTCTCTAATTTAGAATGTAAACACATTGTTATTGTACAACATTTTCCATACAACCAGAGATCTTTCCAAATTCTTACTTCTTTTCCTTTATTTCTTTTTTAACATTAACATTTCCTTTAAGTTTGTCTCTCCAGAATGAGTTTTAATGCCAATTAACTGCTCCTTTGTTACTCTTCTGGTACCAAACCTGCATCATTATTGAACAACATTTCCACACCTTACTTAGGACAGCAGAAAACAGCTCTACCTATGATAAGAAATATGACAGCAAAGCAAAAAGGGGCCGCTATGATTTTAGGGGAAATTTATACTGACAGACAATTCTGATGTAGAAATTCTTGGTGTCTCAAAGTGAAGAGATTCTAATAAACGCTTTACAACATTTCCAAAATGAAGAGAAATTGTCAACCTGAAGGAATTTAAACAGCTCAGTCCTCCAGAAAAAGTAGACACTGGCTCTTACCAGATTTAATTTTGCTGAGAAATGACACTTAACAAAACTCTGGTTAGGAGCATTTCACTGAACACAGAAATGGTGGATATTACACATAAAACATTACCTTTTCTTCAAAGGCAAAGTCTTCTAATAAACTGCCATATTTGACACTTAAAATGTAAAATGCAGAAATAAGCAGCTTATCAGAAGACTCCAATGTAAAAGAAGCTAAAGCACTCTCTTCTTAAGTTTTTATACTGAAGGCAACTTCTCATATTCCATGTAAAATTATGGAATAAATAAATATAATAGAAACTGTGCTTTCTTGACTCCAGAGAACATTTGCACTATGCAAAATAAAATTAAATAAAGCATCTAAAAATCATGCAAGGAATGTCACTGAATTCTGAGCCCCACTTGCTAGCACCCATTTTCAGTGCTAGTTTGAATGTGTTTCTGTATTTTTAAAACTGTCATTCACACACACAAAAAAAGGAAAACCAAAAAAATCTATTGGGAAAAGATGCAACAAGACAAAAGAAGCATAAGAAATTTTAATTTTATTCTAAGATCCAGACAGCTTAAGCTTGACAAGACAGCTACCCAACTGCTTGACCAAAGGTTTTTGAGAAGTGATTAGAAAAAATAAACAGATGCCTGCAAATTTGAGAATCATCTTCCTCATCCTGCTTTGCAACTACAGCAGGATCCCAAGCAGATATACCTACATGTTCCAGGGGTGTTGGTGGTGGCAATGTGCAGCACATGTGTACATGGATTCATGACCAGCCCTCACACACAGTGAGAAGTTTGTTCTGCTCTGCAGTACTGCGGCACAAAATGTAAGAAGCCAGATTACTTTTAAGACAAACTGAGAATCATGCAATATCCACAGTCTTTATTTCTCAGACTGTCACTGAACAGGTGCCTGCTCAGGACTATGCAGGTACATAAATAAAATATTTGATGATACCAATTAAAGTCCACCACTAAATGCTACTAGATATCACCACCCTCTTGGCAGCATCCCTTATTCTACATTAAAGCAGCAACATGCCACAGAGGGAATTAAATGTCGGAACTACAAAAAAGCAGAAAGTCAGAGTTTACACAGTACTGAGCTTCTGTTAACACTAGTACAAGTATTTTGCTGACTTCACTAGCCATTAAACTTGGACCCCTCTGCTTCAAACTGGATGAAAGCCAACACCTTGTGTTACAAACAGAAGACAGCAAGTCTGGAAAGAGACCAATAAACCTATACCAAATACATAAAAATAATCTCTCAATTTCAGAATGCTGTTGGCTGCAATGTTCTTTAATAAGATTCAGTTTCTGATCTCATTTGAAGCATAGGGTTTTGTATTAACCACCTGGAAAGTTTGTTTACAAGAGTGGCTTAAAGGGGAATGATCTAGAGGACTGCAAGCATGGTAATCTGTTTTTTTCCCCAAGTGCATTGTTTAAATTTTTTATTTTAATCATAACTACCAAAAAGTATCACAAATCATCCTGGCTCAGACATTTTTCTGATAATTCACCCTCTGCTTTTCTTACTCTTTCTTCTTCATTGCCCTTTCCTCTTAAGTTATCCACTTACTGTTTATGTCCTCTTTAAAGCAAATCTCAAATACTATTTACTTTACATCTTTTCTAACCTGGCTTTCCTATTATACATCTCCATCAGTACAATACACAGCAACATACTTGTTTTGTGTAAAAATCTACCTTAATACAAAATATTACCTACTCTTAAACACTAAGGAAAAGCATATTTGCGGCATTTTGCACTGCAATTTCCATGACACATCTGAAAAAAAACAAACTATGAAATTCAGATGTAGAAGCTTAAGATTATACTAATCTCTTAAGGCAGTCTTGGCTAAACCTTGAATGCAGATTAAATTTACAAGCACTAAAATGCAGGTTACATACTACTGTGGAGCATTATGTATTATGGAAGAAGCTACTGCCAGGAAACTGCAGCTACAGTTGCACTTCCCAAGTGAAGCGAATCAGTGTTATTTCCAGCAAGATTCCCATGGTGGCACACCTACACAAGTCTGGGATTCAGTCACCTCCAAAGCCACTCCATTTTTAGATCAAACTGAGCACAGTGCATGGCACAGGAGACAATCAATGCACATGAATTCTATGTATAGAGGTTTGCAGCACTCATTACAGAGTGACCAGGGACAAGGCATACAGGCTTGTTAATAAATTGGTCAAGTATGAAGATGGCACAAAACCCACAGAAGTTATTAGCACCTTTAAAAAGTCAAGAGAAACCTATGTTGTATTTGGTGAGGACAGACTCCTGGTGAAACCTGGGAAAGCTCTAGGAGTGGGAAGACAGCAAATGGAATTTTGAACAATATCCACTGAATGCCCCAAGGAAGTACACTCTGTACTCTGGCTCTGAACACTCTCAGTGACAGTGGGTTCTACCTCACAAACACACCCTGGGAGGCAACGTCAGCAGCAAGACCAGAATTTTAATTGAGACCTATTGTGAACAAAATGAAAGTTCTGTGTGCTTGAAACAGACTAATGAAAACAGAAGAAAGGAGCTGAGGTTACTAGCAAACACTAGGAACTTTTTGTCTCAAAAGATGCAATGATATTTACAACCGTGATACTGCACTGATCTTATAAACTCACACAAAACAGTCAGGAAATCTCAAGGCTGAGAATTTATTCCTTCATATAGGCCAATCATTGCAGAAGTGAGCAAAGCCTGAGCAGTGCTAACCAGGAAAGCCTGTTAATGTTCAGCAAGATAACAGCAGAAAGCAAAAGCCACCAAAAAGCCTCATCAAATACCACAACCACTGATGCCTTCACATCTCAAAGCAGAGATTTCATTGTTTTCCCCTATTTGGCTGGAAAAAGACAGCAGAGAGAATAAAAATCTAGTATTACATGATGAGGTATCCTACATGTCACTTAAGATATCTCCTTCACAGTACACCTCAGTGAACAGCAGTCCTCACAGTAAAGCAGCAGCAACAAAATGAGAAAAAATGAAAAAAATCAGGTCTCTAGTTAAAGCAATTGTAGTTGCTAATTGCTAACAAAGGCAATATTAATGAGGTGAGATTTAAAGGAGACTTTTCATTAGCACAACTCAAAATTCACTTTTTTTCAACAAAACGAGTAAGGTACAAAACATGCCACTGATTATTACTGCTGCCAATCAAGCAATTCTGCTCTAACCTTTCATCCAATCTATGCAATGAATGCACTTTCTCAACACAGAATAAATACTTGCTTTCATGGAAATCTGGATCAAGACTTACTGACATTTATCTGAAGTGTCTGCAATATAACCGAGCAGGAAAGACAAGACTAAGTAATACTAATACATCAATAATAGCAAAATAGGATGCAACAATGTCAATTCTGTCACCTGCATGTCTTGTGAAACATGCCTTCAGAATCTCACCAGCATAAAAAGAAAGAATAATTGAAATACAATAGAGAGAGTTAGAAATTTTATTTCAATTTTCTTACTACATGGATACCCTCCCCATGCACTATGAACTATAAATGCCTTAGGTGAATGCTTAAAAGGAAACAAAGCTAAGTTGAATAAAGCTCTTGCACTTCACTTCACACTTAACCTACTAATTTCCTATAAAGCAGGATTTTAATTATCACCTTTAACAAACTGGTCTCCCATTTCACATAATTTTTTTGAATTGTGCTGTAGATTTTAAGACATTTTAAAATATATTTAAGCACCAACTATTTCAGAAAAAAAAAGTTAAAAAAAAAAAAATTAAGCTGAGTAAATGTCAAGTTCAGCTACAATTTCTATTATGCCAAAGAGAAGCAACAGTTAGATCACATAAGAGTGGACAGTACAAGCTTAAATAACCTGTAAATGCACTGTTTAAGAAACAGGGAAATACTGTCTTAGAAAATTAATTATTTATGCTGCAATATTTAAGAACAAATACTCAGTTAGCATAAATTGCCTTAGCTGCTTGGCTTAGAAAGGACTTATAAATACTGCTGTGCATTCATACTGTCCCTTTTCCTGTGCATTACAATAACTAAGAGCACAGACTTAAAACCCCAAACAAAACCCCACGAACCTATTCCCTACACCCCAACAAGACAACAAACAAAAAAAAAATCACCCAAAACCAAATTTTAAAAAATGCATCACAAAAAGAGAAGAAAATCAACAAAACCATGACCAGAGGAACAGAGAGACTTATATAACACTGAAGTATGCAAACCAAGAGACACCTAAGATGCAGAGAAAGGATATGCCACAGGACAGAAAGTTTAGAAGACTTAGGACCACATTTGAGGACCACATTTCACTGGATTGAGTTTCTACTCCTGGTTTCAGTAAATTCAGACAAGCTATTTTGATTGTTTCACTCCCCAATTTACCATCCTTTTTAGCAACACAATTTCTTCAGAAGCACAAGGAAACTCGGTTCTGCATGTGATACCGTGTTTTGTGTCACACACAATCCTTTTTTCAGTCCAGATTCTTAGGTTCTACAAAAAAACCTGACTCCACTCTAACCAAACAAAATCCTAACTCTTTAGTATGTGTCTGAAAATGCTTTATAGCTGCTAAAAATAGCATACGATTTAGCATATTAACAGGTTTTAAGGATAGGTTTTCCATTCCATCATTGGCAACAGTCAAAGCTTCAAACTCTTTAATTATTTTACTTTGGAGCTAGAAGTTTATGACCAGCAAATGTGATAGAAGAAAGTTCAAAGACATGTATTTTTAATCTTGGATTCAGTTTTTATCTCCAGCTATCTCAGTTATGCCTCCTGAAGCTGTTCAAATGTTCAGGAGTAACACAGGCTTATGCAAAAAATAGAAATGAATTTTGTCCACAAATTGCTACTGCAGTGGGGAGTTTATGCACTCCTCATCTCTTAAACTGTGACCTGAATTCAACTTTACTTGAGTAAAATATTATCCTGAATAAAGAAGAGGAAATTTTCAGAGTATTTCACTAAATTTACTGCTCTGTTTGTAGAGAAGTATTTATTATTTTTTTAGGAACTTCAGCTTGTTTGGGCCATGAAGGAAACAATCCTGCCTAGTATTTTGTCATCCACCCTTCACAGATTTGGTATGCAACATAATCTCCACAGAGGCAGATCAGATACTCTTTCTGCCCTTGATCCAAATATTACCTCTGAACTTAGCTTAATTCATTAGTTGAGAGAGTCATATAGACACTAATGTGCCAATAAGCTTCCTCCCAGAGTTATCCTATGTTCTTCAATAATTTACTGACTCGATTTGACATAAAGGGTAGTGCCAGAAGCATTAGGGTGAGACATGACAACCTTCCCTCTCATCTCAGCATTGCTATTTCTAGTGCTTGAGGATGGTGTGCAGGGGGGGTGCTGTACTGAGTAACAGCTGAGGACAAACAATAGTACTCTTCCCCTCAACTCCAAGACAAATTTGTCCCTAACTATTTAACATGAACTTAAGTTATCCCAGAAGCTCACTTGCTCAAGCAAAAAGCCCAACACCCAAGAGGGTGGCAGAGCCCAGGGATCCTGTCCTGCCCCTTCCCTCCCTTCCCTCTTCAGGCACCCACTGACCAGGGAGTGTGAAAAGCTCACAGCCACTGTACAGAGGCAAAGAGGCCAGTCCCAACACACTGAACTCTGATCACCAGGCTACATTCCTGCATCTAAACACAGCCACCTTCACTAACCACAGCTCAGCTATCACAAACTGCTGATTACACTGAGGTGTACCACGCATGTTGTGGTAAATCAAAATGACCACGCAGAATTAGACAGACAGGTATTATTTACACCTACACTGTGTTTAACTACAGAAATGACTACCCTGCAGTACATTTCCTTTTCTTCCAAGAACTCAACATTAAGAGTGCAAGATTTTCAATAAGAAATTATTCTCGTTTCCACTACAAAGCCCCTGCCTCCAAAAAGAGACTTGGTTGTGGCAAACACTGGAATAAAAGAAATACCCTTGCATTGGTGCCCATAGGCACAGCTCTGTGCCCTGGAATACCAGCCACACAGATGCTCCAATTGTGGATGCAGTTATTATTACAAAACATGGCATGGTAGTAATCATCTGAAAATAAAGTTGTACAGTGGCCAACAGTAAGTGGGTGACATTTGTTATGCTAACAAGGCTCAGATGCTATAGCTACATAACTTCTGTGCTTCAATAACACTATCATGTTACACTTAGGTAAAAATAATGATCTATTTTACAGTGGTGCAAAGTGCAAATTATTTTGGTACATTTTTAATACCTCTCTATCTTTCAGAGATTTCAAGCACTTTTTTTCTTTACATATGATATATTTAAACATTATTGGAATATTTAATACAACATAACTAGTGTATTAATATATTTGTAATTTCATACGTGTATTAAATTCAGATCTGTATACTAAGCAAGACTAAATGGCAAATGCACCACTGAGCAACAAGAATACTGGAGCCTCTTTCCTCTCCTTTTAAAGTTAAAATCTTTTTTTTTTAATTTTATTTTTAAACAGAAAATAAAAACTGCTTGAACTTTGAAAAGAAAATATACTGAGGACATAGTGACAGGACACTAGAATCTTGTATATTAAAACGAAACAATATGCATATTAAACAACAGCCAAACATCATCTTACAAGTATGCATGTGTAGAGTAGAAAAATTTCAACTGTAGCAGGCTCACTGCAGTCTCAACTCCACTACAGTGATCCAACTTCATGAGCAGTAGTATCAAACAAATAGTTTCTGCAATACTTTAGATTACAGAATAAGAAGTCAAAGTGAAATTGAGAAGCAAAATGTCAAACCTAACATAAATATGGTGAAGTCTCCAAATAAGCAAGCAAACCCTTAAAGCAAGAATTTATACAACATGCCACTGGCAGATCTTGAAAACATGCGAGCATCTAATTACTACTTCATATTAACTGAAAACATTCAGCAGACCATCAGCCAACCTTTCCAAGACTTCATTTTGATAACTCCAGTTCATTTGTGAAGGTTTATGTCATGGTTTAATGCCAGTAGGCAGCTCAAGTGCCACATAGCCCCTGGCTCACTGCCCACCCACTGCTGGGATGGGGAGAGAACTGGAAAGGCAAAAGTGCAAAAACTCATGGGTTGAGATAAAGATAGCTTAATAAGGAAAAAGGAATGGTATAAAAAGAAAACCAAAACAAACCCACCACAAATAATGCAAAAACCCCCCATAATTGCTCATCATCAGCCAACCTAGTGAACTCCAGCAAGTCCCAGAGAAGAGGCAGAGCTGGCAAACCTCTCCCCTTCTCCCCATGCTTTGTTACTGAGTTTGATGTGACATGGTGTGGAATCTCTTTGGGCAGTTGGGGTCAGCTGTCCCCCCTCCTCTCCTTGTGCACTCAGGGCAGCATGAGAAGCAGAAAAGGCCCCAAGTCCATGTTCACACTGTTTAGCAATCCCTAAAACACCAGTATGTTATCAACACTACTTCACAAATCAAAAACACAGTCCCATACAAACTCCTATGAAGAAAGCAATTCTTTGTTCTAAACCAGCACAAAGTAACATCAGAAGTCAACGTGCAAGATAGTACCCTAGTGAATGGACACAGCTTTGCTCACCCTTAAATACAGCTCTTTAAGAGATTAACCCTTTCTGATTATTCTGAGATATTCAATGAGAATTAGAATTTAATTAAATACCATATTTTCTTTCAGCAGAATGTTTTCCCTAACAACTCAGTTAGTTTCCAGACCAACTGTATCCATATTAGTTTATGCATTTCCAAGCCCCACTACTGTTGCCTAGTAAATAATTAAATGCAGAAACATTTTACTCCATGACAGCAACTGGAAGACTATTAAAAACATATAAAATACAAGATGCATTTACAGATCCTTTTGAATGTAACTCCACACGTAGCACATGAATTCAAGGATTTGTGAGACAATACTCATTTTAGAAAGTTGCATTTATTTTTAGGATTGAATATGAATTTGCATCATTTGGAGTTACATTAATTCATGAATAAGGAGGATATTTATTAGATTCACCACAGATTTACACTGCTTGCTTGCAAGGCAGAGGAAGTAATGAATTTCCATCTGGACCAACACTACAGTGACTCAAAACCTCACTAACTTGGTAAGTAAATGGTAAATACATGAAATCTGTCAATTATTCCGAGCCTGAACAGCAGAGAGTGATAGTACAAAACCACAAACTTTTGCATATCTTCCCCACCTCCTCTTCAAACATGAGTCCTTATCACTCCCCCAACTGTTCTTGTTCTTCCTTTCTAAATTCCTGCTTCCCTCATCATCCATTCAGCCCATGTTTAATTGCCTAGCCCTCTCTCTCTTCCATACTCCTCCCTCTCCTTCTTCAGATCCCATCCCTATTCCATTTAATTCAAACAAACTCCTTCCAATGCACTGTCCCAGTTTGAGGGGAGAAGAAAGAGTCCAAAAGTCTGTTCTTGCTTTCAATCTTCCACCTGTCAACACAGAGTTACAAGACTGCATGAAATCCTCCCTTGCCTTCTCCTGTCCAAAAGTCCACTGATGGAAAAGTTTTTCTTAAATCTCTACTGAACTTTTGCAAACATTTTTTGAATGGTTTATATCCTGGCCAACTACAAGCAGTGTCTATTTTGACAGATAATGTCATATCAAAAACTAAAGCGACAGCTGGTAAAAGAAAACATATAATGAATACAGACTCATTACTGTTACCTCCAAGTACAAAAATCATCAATGTCAAAGTTAAATCTGAGGTATAGAGTTCTTCAGAGTTTTTATTTTGTTTTTTTAATATCATGAATATTAAAATGTTCTTAATACAAAATCCTAACAGAAAAAAACCCCTCTAAACTGATTATTTGCTCTGGGATTGTGCTTTGTTTTTACTTTGGTTTTAAATCTCTGGAAACAAATGTAGCAGAAAGCACATCAATTTACACGTATAAAGGTCAGCAACAAAAATCTTTGAATAATTTGAAATTATCTCAATACTAGATGTAATTTGCTTGCTCCCTCCCTCTCTCACATAGGAAATGCCACCAAGAATGCAGGAGAGTGCAGCACCCATCAGGGCAGGTGTGATGGCCTTTTTCTCCCACAACATCCATGCACACAAAGAAACAAAACAGCAGAAGGAAACACGCCTCAGCCCCCCTGTTAAGACTTTGA
This sequence comes from Sitta carolinensis, assembly GCA_032173965.1. Lineage (NCBI taxonomy): Eukaryota > Metazoa > Chordata > Aves > Passeriformes > Sittidae > Sitta > Sitta carolinensis. Next base: position 11,489,172 of record JAVUNC010000025.1, on the reverse strand, counting down.
AGTGGTGCATTTACCTGCATTTAAAGGCACACCTGCTGAAGCACAAAAACTAGAACTCATCCTTAGCTTGAAAGAAGATTTGATAAAGAACAGACAGATGAAACCCAATAACTGTTGAAATATCTTTTGGAGACAATAATATAACTGAGAGGCTAGCAATACCCAATCTGCACCTGAAACACGATGTCAAACAGGCTCCTGGTCTAATCACTAACATACTGAGAACTAAACACTCAGTATGTACTTGTGTGTTTATTACACACAGCACAGCTGCACCAAAAAAATAACCTCAACAGTGCCCAAATGGCCTACCCCACCAAAATTCTGGCAACTTGAATTCAGAACCAATTCTGGCTCTGTTGAAGTCAACAGTATCATGATAGCAAAATAATCCATCGTGCTTACACATAAGTACCATGCTTTCTGAGACAGGTGTGTTACAGTGTTAGGCTTTTAGTAAGTATTTATAATTGCCATAGTAGTTCAGCAACAAACTTCAAGAGAAACCAGGCAAGCCCACAACTGTACATTCACTCTCCTGAAAATGCCAGCAGAACATTGGCAATACAACAGTGAAAATCAGCTCAGGTCTCTTACAAAGACATTTTCACAGAACAGCACAAAATGATGTGAAATTAAATCCTGATGAACTCTTTATCGACAGGAAAAAAGCCATAACTATTGCAAACAAAACTAGGTTGTTAGGATAACATACTGCACCTGAGGTATTCCATCAGCAGTCAAATAAACACTGTGCTCTTAATAAAGTTAATTGTAAGGCCTTTACATCACAAGCTAGCCCTCAGAGATCATATGGCAGAGGAGTAAACACATGCAGTCACACTCTCACAAGTAAAACGTTGTAAATTTACACTCTTAGCTGGCAACAAACACTAAGAATTGTGTCATTTGCTGTCTGCTGGGATTCCTTTTCAAGGTGTTTTTTTTTTTAAGTAGTTTCTTGTTGGTTCCAGCCCAAATCTGTCAGTTAAAGACTCATTATTGCTGACTCAAGAAAAAAAAAATGTAGTGAGATTACATAGAGAAGCACAAATGATCTCATAAATGACATCGTTAAAAGTACAAATTAAAAAAAGAGTTTAACATAATTGTATCAGATTTCAAGAAAACTAATTTGTAGCACTGAAAAGGAAAGAGACACTAAGACTAAATGCACCCTCGCCATTACATTACTGGTTTGGTTACTGTACCAGGCATGATATAATGGAAGCAACTACACACATGTATGAATGCAGAAACAAAATGCATAATCCAATGAAGTATAAAGCACAGCAATTTCCCTGAAAAAGTAAAGATGGTACTGACGAGAATGATAACTAAGAAGGGTTGTTCCCTAATATCAGATAGTAAAAAACTAAGTTTTTATTAGAGAATAAGGTATGGAAATACCTTCTGTAATACTAAACAGGCAAACACCAGAATGAGTACACAGACCTGAAATAATTGGCTGGACGTTACCCCACGTGTATGTTATTTTTTTGTTGTGTCCAGTAACAGGGACTATAAACATGCCATGGACACAGTGCTAGAGTTTCTATGGATATGGGAACAATCAAATCAGCATAAAGATCACTGGGAAAAAGAAAAGAGCTACCAAACTTGTACCTCCAGAAAAAACATGCTACTGTCTCTTTGAAAAACATATTTCTAGAGTATTAAAATCTCTTCAGTCATATTCTAATTTCTCTGCATCACCACAAATGCAGATGAGAAAGAAACACATATCAAGATCAATCAAAAAACCTTTACTGTATTCAAAAGAAAAGGTGTTTGCTATTGCACTGGGCCTGCAGAGAACACCAAGAACACTTACTCAGGCAGCAGGTAAAAGTAAATGAACAAGGTACGTTTGTTTTGTCTGGAGACAGAAGAGTTACTCAGGGGTACCACAAATTTGGGAAGAGTTAATTATGTTTGACAGATCATGAGGAATGGCACAAGTGCAGAACACAGCAAAGACTGAGAATAATCCTGTTCTTAAACAGGCAAAGCTGCATAGAGGGAATCACGGGCATTGGCTGCAGGCATTCCTTGTGCAAACTTCCCTGGCTTGGCCTCCCGACGGACCAACAACACCACAGAAACCACAGGAAGCCAAGAAGTAAAAGATGCAGCTAATGGAGAAAAAGTCAATGTTTTGATCAGCCTGGCACAGAGTGTGGTGCTCAGAAAGATGCTGGAAGCTGTGAGTCGAGAATACATCAACACAAACCTGAAGCAGGTCACAGCCTCCTTCACCCCACAAGCAACCCCGAGCTGCATTTCACACGCCTGCTCCGAGCATTTGCTTTCTCCATTCAATGCTACTACCAGAACCAAACAAGCAATGAACTCATCCACTCTGTCCATAAAAACATATGCAGGAGAAGAAATATTCAAATTCACTTCTACTACGGTTTTTAATCATGACAGTGACACGAAATTCACAGAGCTGACTATCAGACAGTTTAGCTGGGCAGCTGAAGAGATCGACAAATTCTGCCTGAAGGTCAAATCAATATCAAAAAAAGGTCTGTGCTACCAAGAACATTCACCATCAGATGTGCAAAAACCAAGCTGGGGAGAAGTTTAGAGTGGAAGAGGTGATAAAGTTGCTGAGGAGTCTCATCCTGAGTAAATGGTTTTTATTTGGTGACGCAGTAAACGCGAAAGCTCTCGCTCGGGGCGAGGCAGAGCAAACAGAGGATTAACAGCAGGGCTGGATCAGCACCTGCAGGCAGCTGGCACCACGGCTCTGCTGGAGCAGGGGCAGAGCTGGCAGGGCTCACTCACAGCCCCAAACAACCCGAGCTGGACGTGGTCAGCATCCTGCTCCTCAGCGGCGTCTCAGCAAGCCAAAGCAGCTTTGGCCACCTGCCCACTATCGGGCTCTCTGCAACAGAAATCACTCCTGTTGCTTGCTAAGAAGTCAAACACTGCAGATAAACACAGGCACACGCCTACCCATTTCTCTCTCTGATCAGTTTTTTATGGTGGGGTTGAGAATATATGCAGCAAAGGCAATTTTTGTACCGCCTTGATTCTAATAGTGAAAAATGTTTTCTAGATACATTTCTGACAAATGTGTAGTATGTAGCTTCATGCTGCAAAGATCTTTCCACCCAGAGCAAAGGGACATAATTGTGCAATGGAATTCTAAAAATCTAAGCATCACACACTTAACACAGACAATTTTCAAAGACACCAAATAGCTACATTCACCATGTGGATGTGGTATTTGTGCATTGACTATGCCAGTTTTGATAAAAAGAATATCCCACCCCTCCCCAAGTCTTACATTTATCTAAAATACAGTTCAATTAGCCAGAATCAGTAATAATATCAATCAAAAATAATGATAAAAACCAATGATTTAATAATAATTTGAGTACAGATAACACTTAGTCTCAAACTTGTTTTAAGTGACTTTTTTGATCAAGAAATGTAAAAAAACAAGCACAAAAATACAAGTCACCACTTAGCCACTCTTACTATAATTATAACACCACCACCACTCATCATTTAATGCATAAAACAGTGCTACAGCTGCCTACAGAACTCATTAAAAGAACAAGACACAAGCATCTCCAAAAAGTATCTGTTATGATTTACCACCCTAGATTATATCAGTAACTGATTTTTTTTAATCTCCTGTATTTTCTAACATTAATACAACAGCAGCAATACATTACTTAACATTGGACTGGAGAACAGTTCAAACAGTACATGTTAACTGATATTATATTTCTGGAAGGATTTTTCCTATCAAAATAAAGTACAGACAAAAAGTTAAGGATAACAATAAGTAATGTACAACCAAGATCAAGACATCAGTAAAGAAACATTGGACATAAAAAGTTTCAAGAAACTGAAGATGACATTTCTTCAAAGTTTTCATATCAACTACAACTTGAAATGAGAAAAGCTCCATATTAACAATAGTAAAGTGTATCCCATTTTGTAAACAATACATTGGTTTTTAATCTGAATTTAACATTTCTTACATTGCCCTGAATAAGGATTCATTAAGTCTACTTTAATTGACCACAGCCTTGTACATAACATGGAATTCTATAAAAAAGCACTCAAATACTGAGTACTCAAAGTCGAGTACTATTTAATTAGGCAAATTAACAGAGAGTCTAATAAATGAACTTGTCTTAAAAAAGATGGAATAATCTTTGTATAAGGTAAAAAAAATAATTATGCAGGTACCACGAAAGCTTTCTGCACTGCAAATACATTTACTTCAGAAGTCTCCTCTTATTCTACTTTGCTTGCTTACACATTTTTTGTAGATGTGAGGTGCTTATTTTAAGTAATGGAAGATACTAAAGAATGGCAATAGTCCTTTCACCACTACCTTCTTTAGACTCTAATTTAGGTAGCTTTGCAGTCACCACAAATTATTATCTAGTGCTGGTCCACAAACTCAAGCACCCATTAACTGAATGCTTTAATAGATTATTGTCACTAAATCTTGAGTATATGAACCTCTCAGATGCTCATTTAGTACTAACAGATACTATATAGCTTTTGAACTACATTGGTTTAGCTTAAATACAGCATTATGCAAATCCTAAATGGAGCTACCAGCTAACAAAGTAATGCTCAGCACGAAGGTGACTTAATCCTACCACTTAAGGAAAGCAAAACATTGATAGTTGGAAAAAGCTTGTCTAACTTGTTGAATCAAGCACCATTTCAAAGCACCACTTCCAACTAACATGAAAAACTTCATGATCAGTGATTAAGCATCTTGTTCAACAACTTTAGACAAAAGATAAGAAAATGGTCTTTAAAAAGAAGCAGAACTGAATATATTGTTTTCAACCTATGATTTCCTTTTAGCTAGGTGCCTCCAAAAACATAAAGGTTACAGGAGCCCTATTGTGAAAAAAACCCAAACCAAACTAAAAAAAAAAAAAATTATGAAGTTTTGTTGGTTCTTCCCACACCCATGCTAACTAGCAGCCCTGCACATCTCCACCAATTCCTGCCAACAGAGCAGGACTCCAGATTTCATCAGTGACACATCAATGAAGAAGAAGAAACAGAGGAAATACCAGAATACACTCAAGCCATGACCTGTAACACTTGGTGGTCTTTTAGCTCTGTGACCAAGATTTCTGATGGAAGGAATCAGCCACTGAGAGGCCCATGGGGATGGGATGCTTCCTTCTCACTGAACACACTAGCCAGGAGCTGCCACACGACTGGGAGGCTATTAAGAGTTTTTCTCCAGATAAAAACTTTTGTCCAAAGACCTCCTCCACCACAGACTGGAGGGAAAGGCAAACGCTGCATGGCAAATAGGGAGAGTTTGAGAGGAATTCACAGGCTGCCTGGCAAGAGGAGAACAGGGGCAAGGAGGAGGAGAGGCACTCCAGTCCAAGCCTCCACCCCAGTGGCCTCTACTCACCCAGAGAACGGCCGGGGCTGCTCCTCCCAGGGAGACCATCGGCATCAGCAGCACTGGGGACAGTCCCACTGTGCCACCAGCAAAGAGGGGAGAGCACCTACAAACAAAACGGAACAAAATGTAAAACGGAATTTAAGGGAGATAGGTCAAGCTCACCGGAGTCTAAATTCTAAGGAAATATATTTGAAACCTGACAGGAAATCAAATTTGTATATCCCGAGCTTAGCAACTGTTGTCTAGCATGTTTTTAATAAAATGGAAGATTTTATCCCAAAGAAATTCCTGGAAACGTCCTGACAGCTATATGAGAAATTCAGTTTACATACAAACTAACTTCATGAACAACAGATAGAAGCTAATTAGAAGAAACGATGAGAAACCTGCATCCAGTAAATTTAATCAGTATTCCATATACTAACATTTACACACACACGTCAATCTATGCCAAAACAATGATGTTTTCGTAATTATTTACTGTCATCTAGGACAAAACCAAAATAAAAGCACACATGCTCTATCTGAAAAAAGCTGAGACTTAGGGGAAATGTAAATGGTATTTGCCCAATTTCCAAATTCTTATTCCATCGGAAGAAAATTATAGAGGATTACACTGCACCACAAAGTGACACCCATTACAGCACAGTATCCCAGTTTGGGCCTTGAGATCTATCAGTATTAATAAAAAAACAAAGGAAATTGCCCATATAAGATCTATGACAAGGAACTTAGGAGTTTGTTTATAACATGTGGTTTAAACACAAAAAATCACAAATTCAACTACTAATCTTTTTTGTCTGTGCTACAATGTAAGCCTTCAATGGATCTATAACCTATAACTACTGTTAATTAAACAAGGATACAAAGAAAATATTCCATGTAAAAGACAGCTGGCTAGCAGCATCTTAATTAAATTGCAAAACCTGTATTGAAAAAATATTAGATAAAAACATCTTAATCACCTTTGACAATCAATCTCATCCTAAATGTTTAAAATAATTAATCATGTTGAAGACAGATGAGTTATTTGTTTAAAGGCTACAGTCATAAAACCAATAAGGTCACACATTTATAGAGCTATTTAGAACTAACACAAAGGCATTTTTTTGCATGAATAGCTTCCTGCAATTCCAGAATCCCTGGAATGCAAATTCGGTTATGAAACCAATTAATCTTTTAAATTTCTTAATTATCTCTCAGATCCAACAAACGGGCAATTGTAAAATACAAGAGAAACAAACAGCAGAATGAAGGCATTTGTAACTGTGCAATGTCTAACCTGTTCCAGAAAAACAACTGCCCTCTGGGAGTGGGAATTTCCTCTGCCAGGCAGGAGCCCTGGCACATCTGCAAGCAGCTGGGCTTGCAGAGCCCTGGCTGGAGAGTTTCTCAAGTGCCTGGGTGTACTCCATTTGAGACCTGCACACATTGTCACCTGAAAAGGTGAACATGAAACAGACTCTCAAGTGCAACAAGCACCTTGCATTCAGCCTTCACTTCAAAAGGCTCATTTCAACCTTTCCAGAGCAGAAGATTCATCTGTCTCTCCTACCTTGAAGTAGCCTGAGCAATAGTATGAGTAATTTTACTTCATATATATAAATATATATTACTTTGGAACAAAAGTTAGGTTTTCTTCAATTTATCACGTTTATTTTGATTGAGCACTGACCCCTGTTAAATATTTTTTTCCAATTTACTTGATTTTTGCTGATTTCCTCTTATTTTGTCTATTAGCTGCATTAATGTGCACTTTCATCTGCAGAGGTCTGCCCCAATATAACACTGGGAACAGTGGTAAATATATGTGCTTCATGTTCTCCAGAGACCAATGCAGCACTTGACACACTTGCCTATTACAGACTCCCAATCTTTTCTTCTAGTCTGGATAGTCCACAGCAGTTACTTTGGCAAATGGAAACTGTTCACTTTTTGGAAACATCAAGATAAGAGATTTTTAATATAGCTTGCTTTATTTTTTAAATCAGCATTGGCCTATTATATATATAAAAAAAAAAGTCTTAAAATAGCCTGTTTATATTGTTTGCCACCCAGTGATCAGGTCTACAAGCCCTTCAACATGCTGCCCTTGAATGCTCAATTTCAAGCACATTTCAGATGCACATGTCTGGTTTTCTTTGAAACCAAACCACAAGTGCCATAGAAATTGCTCAAAGTTTTAAAATAAAAAGCACATTATGTTGAAAGGCTATAGGAAAGAGGGGAAAAAAACCCCCACAAAACAATAAAATAAGGTAGCATGAAATGCCTCTGGTTTAATTACATTTCATCATTTCCCATTGAAATCATATTTTGGTTGCTTCTAACTGGCAAACTTAGCTCTTTAACCCAGAAATCCTTATATTTCAGCATCAGTATTTTCTATTTATGCAGGAAAAACACCACATTTCAGCAACGTCAACTTGGATTTCTTCAAGGAAACAAGAGAAAAGAAGCAATACTGGCATTTCTTGCCAGTGCTAAAAGCAAGTTAATCCTTTTTTATTTGAATTTCTCAAGCTTATGCAATCTGCTAGCACCTCTACCTGAGAGGTTTTAAACTGGTTGCCAATTCCAGTCAAACGAGGACAGAGTTTGAAATACAGGAAAATAAACTCTTAAAAGGTAAGGAAATGGAAGAATAAAGTCAGTATCTGATTACTTGCCATTATCTAGTAACCTGAGAGAAAAGTAAAAAAGGTGGTCTCTTTGTTGTTGGGTTTGGTTTTGGTTGGGTTGGTTTTTGGTTGTTGGGTTGGTTTTTTTTGAGGGATGGGGGGTTTGGGGAACTTTTTTGTTTATTGTTAGTTTTGTTGTTTTTTTTTTTTTAATTCAATACTCTTTTGGAACAGTTGCCAATCACCATATATTTAGTTGTTAATTACATACCATGGGTCTTTCTTTGCCTAGTGCAGGTGCCATGGAAAATGCAAAAAGATGCAGAAAAGCATAAAACACAGCGCGAGCTTTTTTAACAATGGAAGGAGCTTTGTATCACCTGGATATGCCCAATTTGAGGCATCCAGCTGAAGTATGGGGACCATGCACCCAATTTCCCTATCCTGACAAAACACTATGGACAAATCTGGATATCTGCAAAGGCATTTCAGACCTTTGGTGATCTGGATCATCTTCCCCACTTTCCCTGTTAACCACAATGCAACACAGCCATACTTTTGACAAACTAGAAGTGCAGAATATATCACAATTACACCTACCAGAAACTATCCTAATCCAAAAAGCCCAGTAAAATTTTCAGCTTTTTCAAATAATATATGTACCACTATATATGTATAGGCTTTCTGGGCTTTTCTTTGAATAGAGACATAGTAAAATACATTATGATGCAAGGACGAAACATTGTAGAAAGGAACAGTTTAATCAGTTGCTCATATTTTTAGTGTTATGAGTAATTTCTACACTAAACTTAGGTTTATACACTAATAACCATACCAAGGCTAAAAGAGATGCTGCAGTGCTGCTAGAGACCACAGTCTGCTACGAAAGAGATTGCTTTAAGTAAATTAAAAGTAGTAAGACAAGATATAATTAATTTTTTTATTTATGAACTTTGTGCCGTGTTCAAAAGCGTGTGGGAGAAGGTAAGAGCTGCAGGGTAGAAGAGACATTGCAGGAGGAGACAGAAGAGGCTGATCTGGACAGAGATGGAAGAGGGCTGAGAGGAGCTGTTGAGCCAGAGAGGAAGAAACTCTCCATGCTGGAAGTTCTCACCATTGGCCATCAGGTAGCTTAAACTGCAGCAACTGCTAGTTGAAGGGACAGCTTTAAACTCTTTAAACTCTTTATGGTTCTACAGGAATGCTTTTTGAAGGCCTTTTACTTCAGGTATAGAAGTAAGTTCAAGTGCCCTCACTAAGGTAAGAAGTTTTGTCAACCTCCAAATTCTGTATTACAGACTAGGAGTGGCAGGTGATCACTTCAGGACATCCTTTAAGGTTATACTGCAAGCAGCAAATGAAAAAAGTGAGCGAGCACTACTTGATTTTCACACTTCCTCAATAAGGCTTTAGAGATGAAAGTTCAGAAACAAGATGTCTAAGGCACTCCTCACACAATAAAACATTATTTTTGTCCTGCTGAAGTTCTCTTACTGGAACAAGCCAGCATGACATGAAAAGCATTTTGAAAAATAGAAATGCTGTAGTTTTATAATCCTTTCTTTGCTTTAAATTAGCTCCATGAATTAAATGATTAAGCACTTAATGGGGAAGTAGAGAATAGTCTAAAAAAACTCTACAGTATCTTTCATCTTTTTTTTTTTTTTTTTTAATTTAAAGCAGCTATCACTATAACAACAGAAAATTAAGGTTTAGTCTGCTGTGCAAGACAGGATTTTGACCCTGTTAAAATGCTAAACTCTGCAGCACGTTTGGTGAACCAGACAAACACCAAAAGACTGCTGAGGCAAAGTAGGACACATGAAAAACAGCAGGGAGAGAGGGACAAAACCCCAAAGGCAGAACAAAAAAGCTCTTGCTGTTACTCCATATTTACGTGCAAAAAACTTTCTTGGAAAAAATAATTTTGGATATCAACATTTGTTGGACATTTTCCTCCCCCAAACGATACATGCAGAGAAAACAGTTCATCTGTATTCCCAAACATTTTGTTTTAAAGACTGGATTGCTCATGATTTCGTGGTTACTTCTTCTACAGTTCCAAAACAAGAAAAGAATGTCTCAATTGAACTATGAAATTAAAATGTGGATGTTGTATATGAGGTGAGACACACTACCAAGAGCCAATTTTCTTCCAAATCTGAACAGTAATGGTATGAAAATCAAGTATAACACTCTGAAAAAAAAAAACAAAAAAAAACATGTTCCTCATCCAAGGTCTTAGGGCAAGGGATTGAAATAACCTTTCAAAAAATACATGCAAGTTATTTGGAAAATAGTAATTTTCTTGCAATATTTTGGCATTGTAGCATAACTATTAAAGCAATAATTTATTGCAGAACTCAGCTTTAAAATTTTTAGATAATACAACCCTTGCAGTTTGCAGATACTAAGATGGAACCACACCAAGAATACAGAAGAATAAATTCAAATATTTAGTTACAATTATCACAATTTCTGAAATGGATGTCTTTTCTACTGCTCTATAATTATTTCAAAGAAGCAAAACCCTTAAGGCTTTATTTTAAAAGTTGCACTGACAACAATGATTAGTCTCCATATTCAAAGGAAAGAACAGTATGATCCAGCCAGTGCCTTCCTGTCTCACATGCCCACCCTAGTAAATTTTCCCTGCAGTAAACATTGGATTTTTTTCAGCTAATAATAGATATATCACTCATCCTCTTCCTTGAAGACCTATGCTGAAGTTCACAGTTGTGTGGAAGAGAGCATAAAAACTCTTGCAAGTAGCCTTTTTATTTTTAATAAATAATTTTTTTTTTTTTTTAAATTAGGAAGACAAATACTCAGGGTCCAAATCTACTCAAGGAGGGCCATCCTGAGCAAGCTTCCCAGGACCACAGCTAGATGGCTTCTGTGTATGTCTAAGGACAAAGACTTTGGTTTAACCCTTGCCAGCACTTGGTCACTCTCACAATGAAAAAGTGCTTCCTGATGCTCAGAGGGAACCTCCTGTGTTTCAGCAGTGACCACTGCTCTGGTCCTGTCACTGGGCACCACTGGAAAGAGCCTGGCTCTGTCTACTGCACACCACCCCTCCAGGTAATAATTGCAGAGGCCACTCCAGAGCTTCCCCACAAGCAGAACAGTCCCAGCTTGCTCAAGCCTTTCCTCAAGAGAGACATGCTGCAGTCACTAATCATCTTTGTCCCCTTCGATGGACACTCTCTGCTATGGCACAGCTCTCTGAGCTGCACACAGGTACAGCCTCGTCAGGCTGGAGTGATGGGGAAGGATTATCTCCCTTCACCTGATGGCAACACTAATGCAGCCCCAAGATACCACCAGCCTTCTTTGCTGCAAGGGCTCAGAGCTGGCCCATGCTCACCCAGACAGCCAGAGCCTTCTCTGCCAAGCTGCTCTCCAGCTGGGCAGCCCCCAGTATTCACTGCTGTTGTCTGGGGCTTTTCCTCTTCACATGCAGGACTTGGCACTTCACCTTGCTGATCCTGCCAGCCCTTTCTCCAGGCTGTTAGGGTCCCTAAGGATGGCAGCATGACCCTCTGGTGTACCAGCCAGTCCACCCAGTTCTGTGTCATTAACAAGTTTGCCCCACCATCCAAATCATTAATGAAGATGTTTAACAGAGCTGGTTCCAGTACTCACTCCTGCATACACCACCAGCTGCCAGACTCCTGCTAGGCTTTGAAATACTGACCACCACTCTGTGGACCTGGCCATTCAGCCAGTTTTCACCCTCTCTCTCTGCTCACCCAGCCCATATTTCATCAGCTTCTCTATGAGGATCCTCCTGGAAGCAGTGCCAAAGCCTTACTGAAGCCAAGGCAGGAAACTCCACTGTTCTCCTCTTATCTACCAAGCCAGTCTGATCATTATGGAAGGTCATCGAGTTGGTCAAGCAGGGCTTCACTCTGGTGAATCCATGCTGACTAGTCCAGATGACTTTGTCTTTACTAGTGCAGACCATTACTCCCTTGCTTTACATTCCATTCAAATAAATTTTGTAAACATTCATACATATGCATCCCCAAACTATTTCAACACCAAGTGGGAGAATTAGTATTATAAAAATTGACTTCCTTAACACTCACATACCACCCCACCAAAACAAAGAAACAAAAGGCAGCTGTTGTCTCCAATTAAGCCTATGAATTTTTTTAGAAAGATACCCAGACCTTGACTTTAAAACTGCAAGTGATAGGAAAAACACTAATTTAAAGCTCAGCCAGCCTTAACATGAAGGACTTTTCCCCCTAAGTTTTAGCTTGCAGGTTCCAGATCTTTTATACCTTCATCTTTAAAATCCATGTATGTAACCCATTCAATGGGATCTTTTCTCCTGTTACAGAATTGTAATAAAAAGAACCATAACACTTCTCTTTATACACTAAACACACTGAAGAAGGTAGAATGAATTTTTCCAATTCTAAAAAAGTTCCAAACACATCTAGGATTCTTTTCCTAAGAGCACAGGCTAGTTATCATTAGTATGGTTCTTGAGCTGATTAAAAAAAAATTAGTTATGCACTAAGAGCAAGTCAAAATAAAAACAAGCAGAAAGCACATTAACACCAAAACCTACGGCAAGGTTTGGCTCACTGCCACGCAAAAGCAATCTACATTTTAATATACCCTGTATTTAAAATAACCTGCTTAATAATCAAGTACTGAATATTCAAGTAGCATAATTATTCAGATATATTACTTCTGTCTCACTGTAACCATAACCTAAGGAAAAAACGGAAAAAGGAAAATAACAATTAAATAGCAAGGCTGAAGGACAAATGGTGAGTCTCACAAAAAGGGCAGCTGCCACCCTCAGATTACTAGACTGTCCCACAGGGTCATTATCCCTAGATTCTTACTGAGCTCTTGCTAAGATACCAAATACAAACCTTGACACTGCTACATTTCCAGTGCTAGCCTTCATGCTAACCAGATTTCCACTGATTCTTGGCAGTTACACATTTGTTGGTATCCTGTGCTTACTTTCTATATAAGTTGAACAGAAAGAGATATTTGTTTTTAATCTGAATAACCCTTAATGTAATTTGAGATGTTCGACCAGGCGTACATTATGGCAATGTCCTTTTAAAAATAAAAAAGGCAGCAGCACCTCAAAACACACAATCAAATGCAGCCTTTATTGCTAGCCACATTGATCAAGCTATTTAACTGCTCTACTTGATTACAACAACTCACAACAACAAATAAATATTGGTTTTCAATACACACTGTAGGTAAAATAAAGTGAAAGAACTATTCATGAGCATATGACTACAGCATAAGACTATGCTGATGATGTCATATTAAAATTGTTCTCTTCTGTAATTCAAGATTCCTGTCCAGTCACATCAGCTAAATTTCAATAAAATTAAGCTTTCAACACAAACCAGCTGGTAAGTATGCACTTTGAAACAATATGATAGATGTCAGGGCAGGAGACCAAAACAGCTGACTACAACTCAAAAAAAGAGAACTGAAGTCCTCAGCATAGGAGAGACTGGTAGGGAATTCATCTCATATTTAATCATCACAGGGAAAGTTCAAGCTTTGGCTGAAGATGCCAATTCCTTGTGGAAGTAAAATGTCCTTCAGAAATACAAAACTTGGGAATGGGTTACTATTACACAGCCTTAGTGAAAAATCACAATGGAAAAAGATGCTGTTTATTTTAGATAACTGATTTTAGATTTATGTAATTTCCTTGGCCTTACTATTTGTTGAACCCTGCCTTTCTCTGCCTCTGGAGCTGCACCAGCACTGGAAAGAGCAGCTGGCAATGGTCTCAGGGCAGACTTCCTATGGCTCACCACAAAGCAACTCCCCCGTGGGGAGCCACGAGCTGCAGTGCTGTGGGGCCACTGCAGCAACCAGGGCAGACCGTGGTGCTGGGAACTCTGCCAGCTTCCCATCGAGACACAGCACCAAGGAGAGGCCAGGATTCACCTGCCAGGTGCTCTGCCTGTACCCAAGTGAGGGACCCAGAAAGGGCAGGGGATCCCAGGGCAGGGCATCCCTGGGCAGGGCTCTGCTCACTCACACCTGTGCTCAGCTGAGGGTGTCACTCTTCAATTAAACAAACACTCAGCATCTGAAGAACCACGAAGAAGGCTGCATGTTTGCTGTGTCCAGTGTGTTGAACTCTTTCTGGTGAGATCCTATGAAAGACAAAGTGTCCCTTTCTCTGGCAGCAGCAACCACACCCAGCCAGGGGAAGCTGCCCCAAGCTCAGGATGAGACACAGACAGGCAGAGACACAGCTCACCCAGGATCCCAGTGCACAGGAGATCCTGAGAAGGCACACAACAGGTGAAAAACCAGCCACAGATGTGGAAAAGACAGCAGGATCTTCTCAAGGTCTAGGCAGGGATTTGGAAAGGCTTACCAGGAATCAAAGCCTGTGAAAACTGCCTGGTTCGAAAGCAAAACTCTGCAAGACAGAATAGATAGTTCTGATTCTAAACCATTAAAGTTAACATTTCACCAAGCAGACATGAGTTTGTGGTATGCAGTTTGACTTAATATTTTGTACTCTTACATAATCTATTTTTAAAGTGAAAACTTTGCATTTTGGGAGAATTACTGTAAGCATGGTACAGGATAGTTCTACCTCAAAGAATCCAAACCAGAAAATCCATTACAGCAAGAAGAAAAAATCTTTGCTTCTCTTTCCAAAATGTTAAAATTATTAAGAGCTTAAAGTTTTACATCACATACATGCAATTTTTTATCCAGCTTGTTTTTATTATACAATCTGAAAACAACTAGCCTGAATGCCCATTTTCATCTTAGAGTAAAGGAAGGCCTGAATTTCAATTTAAAGGCCTTTTTGGGAAAGAATGAGTTCTATGGTTCATGGTGTGTACTGCAACTGAGTATTTTCACTGGTTATTGCATATGAGTAATCTTGCTATTAATCTCCTCATTTAAGTTTCACTGGCTAAACTTACAGCTGTCATTTTAAACTGGGAGTTAGACTGGATGGTATTTTCTGGCTTAAGATACAAGAATCTGGTGTTAGAAAATGCTGTAACCTGAAAGTATGCTGAATTCTATCAACAAAAATTATGTAGGAGATGAGGCCTAATTAATAACCCTACTGGAACTACTCCAAATCTAAGAGCTCTCTTCTTTTAAAGAAATATCCAATAAATAGGTGTCTGGGTTTCATTAATTTCCACTATTTCAGAGTTAAACCTGTTATAGGCAGCACTATACTCTCCACATTTGTACTGCAGCACAAGGTGAAGCCTGACATGATTAGCAACTTAACAGGAGAATCCTTAAAGTGAATACTAAGCATTTTCTCCATTGTGTCCTCTCAAAAATGTGTCACTTGGTGCTGAAAATATTTCTCCTTCCATTCATAAATATTCATCCAAAAATTTAGAAACTAAGAATTGGAATATGATTTTACAATGATGAACTATCAATTAAAATCTTAAGAGCTCTTCTTAAGAAATCACAGAAGTAAGAATTTATAATTAATGAGCAATGCAATTGCATGAGAAACTAAATGTTAAGGACAAAGTGAAAATGAAGTGCCAGATTTCCTTGAATGATGCAGTTTCCAGAATGTTATTTTCCTGTAAGCTACTGCTAGATCTGACTATGTTACAGTCCAAGTCGGAAAGTTTTAAATGGCATAAACTTTTCACATCCTAAAAATAGGACTGATAGACACATTGAAACAAGCTTGCTTTAAAAAGAGGGAGCTCTGAAATGGCAAAAACCTGCATTTACTTCTCTACCCAGAGATTGCTACAAGAGACTGATTATAAAAAGTAGGAGACACATGAATTAACAATTATGAATTACCAGACCTAAAATGCCTATTTATGAAATCTCAATATGCATAGATGCTATGTATATGAATTTAGAATGAGGAAAAACTAGAGAAGGAAGGAAGATGAAAACCTTGACTCTCAGCAGACTTCAGGCAAGACCTTTTATTCGAGGTCATCAAATGACCCAATTACAGTATGCCCTTTCAGCTGAATCCCCACAGACCTTCAGTCATTACATTGTTCATTAAATAATCAGTTTTTATTCTCCCCTCCCCCATCATAATGATTTCAAGTTTCTTTCTCTGTTGCCTCCCTCCAAAATATAAGCAGCATGGTCAGAAACTCCTGGTTTCTCTGGACATATTTCCTTCTTGCACAACTCATAATCATGTGGAAGCACTAATACATACCCTGCCACTTCCAGAACTGACTGCAATACAAAAATCTTCTCTTTTAACATGAAATGTACTGGCACTCCAGCATTCAACATTCTAGCATTTAGCATTGCCCTTCATTATACTTACACTGCTCTCCAATACCTCTACTTCAGCTTCTGCTGCAATTGAAGTCCTGCTTTATTACATTAATAAATCTGTGCTAGGCAAGTGTTAATTACTCAGTATTCCTGAAGAGCAAAGTGAATAATTATCAACATTATAAAAATAAACTCACTGTTTTGCCACCCTTCTTTCCTATCTTGCTTAACATTTAAGTCATGAACCACCTTTACAGCTCCCATCACCTACTTAATAAAGCAAGTGTGAAGAATTGTTGCAGTAAATGATAGCCAATGAAACATGAGGAGACTCCAGATCACCAAATCAATGCAAAAATCAAAGAGAAGAAGAGCTACAAAGCACAGAATTCTTCCCTCAAGTGTACACAGAAGTAAATGTCCAAGGGAGAAGCCTCACAAAAATGCTTTAATCTGAAACTTTTGCTGAGCAACTGAGTGAGGGAAGTGCTGCTCTGGCCTGTGGTGTTATCAGTCACACCCCCAGGCACAACATCACTCTTGCCTGCCTTCATCATGCATAGCACATTTTCTGTTCAAAACAGTTATTGGAAATTTCCAAATGCCTGAATTTACTAGGAAAACATGAAAAGATACTTAAACTTATAGACAACTATTGTCTAGTTCATAGATTTTCACATATACTGGAATAAGATCAATTTCTTCTCAAAGAAAAGCTACGAAGAAAGCAGCACTGAGCTGTTCAGAGATGCCCAGAGGGAGAGAGGGAGCAGCAGAGTCACAAACTGCAGCAAGTGTCACTCCAGTTCAACCCATGCTTCACAGAAGGGTGGTCAAACCAAAACCAAATCTGCAAACATCACACTTGCACAATGTTACTTCACTTACATTTACACCTTAGCTTTAAACAATCTTCTGGGCTATGTGTGAGATTTTTCTTGAACAAACAATTTCAGCCCAATGTACTAGGTTACAGTGGGTATTTCTTGTTTCTTAGGAAGTTGGCTGCAAGTTTTATCAGTTAAGACTTCAGGGTTGGTTTTTTGTTGTGGTTTTTTGTTCTTTAAAAACCTCATTACAGTACTTCTCATTCCATATCACTCACCAATTATTTTCTACTGCTTTCTGAAAAACTGTTCATCTTTGATTATACAATTTTTTCCTGACTAACCAGTTGTCTTTTCTCCTTATTCTATCAAGTAGGATACACACTTGAAACAATTTCTGGTCTTGGAGGTGTTTTTTTTTTTCTCTTTAAGGTCCATGCATAATTTACAAACCACCATAATCACCTATAAGCTATCAATTATTAGCCAGATTGCTCATGGTACCCTGTGCATGCAATGGAGTACCAGTAACTAAGGCACTTCCACATCACATCACACACTATTTTGTAACTAATGCCTTTTGATCATCTCCATATGGGAAATTTCACACATAAGTAGAAGCTATTCATTATATCCATATCATTCCTTTGAGGAGGAAAATCAGCTGTTGCCCAAGTAGGCAAATGCCACTTTTCCAAATTGTATGGGAACAAATGGAATGGGAAATAAAAGCTGCACAGAAACCTGCAAGAATATTAACACGACAATGTTCTGAACAACTCAGAGGAGTAGGAAGAGGGAAGAAAGCAATTAAGCAGACTTCTCATGTTTTCTAAGAAAAGTGAGAAAATAAAAAAAGGACTTGTCTAGCATTAAATCTGCTGCTTCTTGCAGCTGACTGCCAAGCCCTATGCTCCCAACCAGAAGCAGTAAGATGGCATGGATACTAACTAGATATATCAAAGCAGAAATCAATGCTGTTTACAGCCAGAACTACTAATGGGCATTGTCCCAGTACATCAGGGCAAGACACAAACTGTTCCTGAAAGGGTCACTGTGTAACTTGCAGCCAACTAAGGGCTAAAGACATTCCTGCCAGCCTTTAACACACCTTTCATTTGACAGTGTAGCCAAAGTGTGTCCTTCCCCTTCAACACATCTGAAAATGGATACAAGTTAAATACTTATGACTTTTAATAGCTCCAAGAAGATGCCAGTAAGTTCTCAGTACTAAATTTTCTTTTCAGCTCCAATAACCTCACTAATATGTAACTGTCTAGTAAAATCAACTGTGGGATAACTCCTTTATCTTCAGAGCCCAGCAAGCCTGGCCCTTTAGCTTCAACTGCCTTGGTTATTAGAAATACTAAAATACAGGAGCACCCTCGAATTTTTATTAAACTCACAGAATACATAGCAGCTTCTCAGATTAAGAAATTGAAGCAGAAAGATATCTCTATTTCAAAGGGTTTAGGAGGAATGCTGCCACACTTACAGAAAACTTCATGTATTCTTTCTATACTTGCTGAGCTACATGACATATATATATGTATATATATATATAACATATATAGAGCTGAAGTCAAGAAAGTCTGATCAAGGATTAATATGGGTTTTAGACACTAATATGCTTTCAAGGCATGAAGGGTGGAAATCTATGACAGCATGGTATTGTTGCCAAAAATAACTCTAGCTTGCAAAGTTGATGACAATAAAACCAAGGGAAGTATTAAATTACGAATCATCGACTGATTTTTTTTAAGTAAAACTCTTTGAAGGCAATGCTTCCACATAATTGGAGGTCACGTAAAAGTTTGACACTTGCAAAGATTACAAGATTAATTTATATTTACCTATTTAACAAACAGCCCAGTAACAAACCAAGCGTGTCTCATCCTCCAATGTTTCCCATTCTTTTTAAAGTACTGTTGAGAGATGCAAGGGACAGCAATTTTAATTCATAACAATGCTTTATTCTATCCTGTAGAAAGGAACTATTTATCCTTGCATACTCAAGATCCTAAGGCAAAGTCATGTGATACTCATTTGTAATCCAGCTGTCTTCCTGCTTTGCCCACAGCTTGTTTTTTATCACCATGCAGATTCCAGCAAATAATGTAAAAAACTACTTGCCTAAGCAGATTTCTTTGTCAGCATAACTACCTTACCAACACTTCAAGGCTATCTGGAGACTTGCATTCTGAAAACACAAACTTACCCCAACTTATTGCCCACTCAGAAGGCTGGCAACCACTGTTCAATCAATGAGCATTCTACAATTTGGCTTTGTGATTGCACCTGCAAAACTATTCCAAAATTTACCTGTAAAGCACTGTAACTTTCCCTGTTTACTGTGACCAGATTTTTTTACCACGTGCTATCATTCCAATACCTTATGAAAATTATCAGGTGGCCAAGGGCAAGCAGGACAATTCCTGAAACCTCTCCAGTAATTTCTAGTGCTGGCTCTAGCAGAGTAATCACGCTCATGCACTTTACACTGAAAATCAACACCAAAAAAAGAGCTGCAGTGTTGATGATGTACATAAAACTAGTAATTTTCATCACATGGCATTGGGAAGTCACCTGCTTTTCAAGGCTACACTAAAGGCAACACATACTGATTTGAGGTGGCACCACTCACTTTGCTCAAATACAGATGGACAAGACGGGTCACTGTGGTTTTTTCACCCTTCCCTTCCTCTGGTTACAAATACATGTGCTGTTTTACTGGGATTTACTGACACCAATATCCCAACACCAAGTACTCCATCCTCAAGCCTAGTTTATCATCACCCAGAAATCTTAAAGGTTTTAAGAGTACTAGAATGAAACACATAATTCCAAACACGTATCAGAGGCAATTCAATTAATGAACATACATCTACATCATCAAAATGCTGTGCAGATGAACAGTAGACATAGCTTTGAAATGCCTATATTCCTTTTGCAGGGAAACCATGCTCTTCTCTATTTGACAGATAAGCACAGAAAGTTCCCCCGCAGCAAAAATTAACACACTTCCTGACATTGTACTGGAGCCTTTTTAATCCAGAAATACACTGGAAATACCTGCTACTCTGAAGCCTTTCATATTGAGACTGCCCTTTGCACCCCCAAAACTTGAAACAACTATTCTTAGCTACTCTGATGTTCTGAGAGTTTAAGATATGTCACTAGGTAATACAGAACATTTTCTGAGAAGCCTCAGGAATGGGCCTTTTCCATCCAGAATCATTTTTTTTTCCAGAATGACTGCCATAAATTGGGAGGACTTTTATGGGAGGGGAATAAAAGGGTTACTTACCAGTTATCCTCTTTATTGCAGGCTTCCTCTTCCTTCAGCCTACAACAGAGTCCTTACACTAAGAGTTACGGCTCCCACCTACCAGGAAGCAAAAGAATTGTCAATCATTGTCATCAGGGAAGTACCAGCCCATGCACTTCTATCTCAATCATATCTCCATATCATGGAGACCTAAACTGCATGTGAAAATCCAGAGAAACCTCATTACCAACCCATAATGAAGAACAAAAAAGGAAAATAACTGCTTGATGCATTAGGAGGCTAGAGAGTAGCACTGGCTTGTTGATATCCCTTTCTCCCCTGCCACATGTTTCTTAAATAGGAATCTCTGCTGAAGAAATCAGAGAGAAAAGAAAGATTGCTACAAACAGTTACCAGAGGCTGAATGCACACTTAAGGCGTGCATCCAAACCTGTGCCATCTAAACACCAGGGGAACTGATGAAGCTTCATGGGGTGTAGCAAGTCACAAAGGAATGGAACTTATTGCTACTGTGGACACTGGCTGGCTTTGCTACAGCAAGAGCATGCACTGCTGGGCAACAGAACTTCAACTGTCTGCAGTACTTGGCTGCACTGGAGACCTCTGAAGACAAAGGGTATGAAAGGATTTATGCTTCTCTACTAATGCAACCCCAGAGAATGATCACACAGAGATTGTATGCATCACTCCTACACTAAACTATTCTGTCTGTGCTTGGGTATCAGAAAATTATTTCATTGTATCGTATACACACAGCTTTTGAAAAAAGGCCTGAACAAACATGTTATACTTATTCCTTTTGTTGGAATTTAGGAAAGTATCTGCAAAATTGATCTAATCTTTGTACAGAGGGGGAAAAATTATCAATTCTCAGAAGTCTTTGAAGAGGAGGAATATAAAATGTATTGACTAGTGGAAAACATTGTTTTTAGGAACCGTGTGAGCTAATTTAAGACAAATTACCTGTCTAAAATGAGGACACATGACAAAGTTGTCATAAGATCTCATGCTTCTAACATGCATTTTACAAGTATTTCGACTGTTTTATCAAAAAAAAAGTGGCTTTTATTTTAAAGTAAAAGTGACAGGCATCTCAGCTGCCAAAGTTATTGGCATTATCACATTTGAAATTCAATCTTTGTGAACTTAAAGGAACAAAAAGCTTAGCTACAGACAAGAAGTTGATGTGATGATACATAAGATGAGAGAAAACAAGAATGGGATCATCTTTCTATTTGAGGTTCACATTCCCCTAATGTTAACTTTCTTTACAAGGAAGTTTCTCTAAATAAAGTTTATGAAATTCCATCTTTTAGGAGCTGAGAATCAAAACCAACCGACTGATTTACAAATTATATAAAGTTTTCAAGGACAGTCACATTATACTATCATTTATAGAAAACACTCTATAACTCAAAAGCCTCAAAAAAAAGTTTTTTCTATTTTAGCTCTCTCCATCACATCACATGTAATTGTAAGCATTCAATAACTACAGCTCCCTATGAAAGAGGGGTGAAATGAGAAACAATAGTAAATGAGAAAAACTGCCATTATTTGGTAAAACAAATTAAACCACCAAAAATATCCTGTGTGTCAAATGAAGACAACACAACAATCAAACTACATCTGTTTGAATTACTGACCTGAGAAACCTGTCAGGCTCACTTCACTTAAGGTAAGCAAGGCTCAGACAACATCCCAACACTAATGTGAAAAAGTTAAAGGAGCAGAGTCTCTTCTTTACAGTCTACCAAGGAGTATTTCTGGAGAGATACTCACAGGGGTAGCTCAAAACCCTGTTGTTCACTTGACAGGTGGGCCCTTGGGAATTTCATGTGGTTCAACAAGACCAAGTGCCAGGTGCTGCACCTGGGTTGGGGCACCCCCGGGGTCAGCACAGGCTGGGATGAACAGAGGGAGAGCAGCCTGGGCAGGAGGGCTTGGGGGTGCTGCTGGGGGAGAGGCTGGACCTGAGCCAGCCATGAGCACTCACAGCCCAAAAACCCAATTCTGTCCTGAGCTGTGAGTGGCCAGCAGGGCCAGGGAGGGCATTCTGCCCCTCTGCTCTGCTCTGGTGAGACCCCACCTGCAGGGCTGCATCCAGCTCTGGGGGCCCAGCACAGGAAGGACTTGGACCTGTTGGAGCAAGTCCAGAGGAGGGACACGAAGTTGATTAGAGAGATGGAACACCTCTACTATAAGGAAAGGCTGTGAGAATTTGGTTTGTTCAGTCTGTTAAAGAGAAGGCTTTGGGGTGACCTAATTGCAGTCTACCTGGAGGGTGTCTACAAGAAACATGGAGAGAGAAATTAGAAGGGAATGTAGTACAGGACAAGGAGGAATGGCTTTGAATTGAGAGCAGGTTCAGATTAGACATTAGAAAGTCTTTAGAGTGAGAGTGGTGAGTCATCTGAACAGGCTGCCCAGGGAAGCTGTGGATGCACCATCCCTGGAAGTGTTCTGTGCCAGCTTGGATGGTAGAAGGTGTTCCTGCTCAGAACAGGGGTGTTGGAACTAGATGATCTTTAAGGTCCTTCCCAACCCAAACCATTTGGTGAATCTCTGATTCTATGAAAAGGTTGCAGTTTCATTTCTCCACAAAAATAGAGACAGATGTTTACATTTGGGCCTCTATATTTTTCAGACAGTTCTTAAAAACCACTCAATCAAAATTATGGTAACACCTTTATCAGCAAAATACAAGCAGAAAAACCACAGCAACAGAAAGTTAGGAGTTACGTTGAATGGGGAACAACACAAGCATTAAGCTTGAAGGAACATAGAAGTGTACCCATCTTCGTGCTATTCAAACACATAGAAACCCTGTGAAAATGAAGAACCTTTGCATATGAAATTAGCCAGGATAACTGAGGAGGAGCTAAAGATTCCCAGTTTGAAGCCAGAAGCTGAATACTTTAAAGCTTAATAAAACATGGTCTTCTATAAGCATGAAGACCAGCAGCTGAAAAAAAAAAACCAAACAGAAACCATACTCCAGAGCACTGAAGATTTAACCCACAATATGTGATCAAAAATATTGACCCAGTTGGTACTCTACAAAGAAATGCTCAAAACACCTTCAAACACCTAACCAATGCTTCTAACATGGCTTTTAGTGCTACTCCCACTGCCCATCAATGTAAAATTAATTACAATAACAGAAGGAACATTTCTTCACACAGATCCATTGACCTAGAAAAACAAGCTTGTAAGTGGGCAATAGTGCAGTTGTTCACCCTGACAGACTGTACCTTGCCACTACTCAGTACCTATCTTATCAAATGCTCTCTGAACACATTTGTTAACCACCAGGCTGCCAAAAGCCCTTCACCAGGTAAATACACTACAATGACTTTCCAGGATGGCAGGATCACTCCTGTTAGATGTCATGTTTCTGTCAAAATCAGAAGCAAAGAGAGCCCTTAAATTCCAAATCCACGGCTGACCTTTCTGACCCAGAGAATTAATACTCTTCCCTTTGCTCAGCTGTACCTTCTGTACTTTTCCCTGTCAGTGACTCATCACCCAGTAAGACAATTTTGCTTAAGAGTGACACTCTTCCCCTCACAGTGACAGGTGTTCTCAACCACTCTCAAGCAGCTCAAGCATCTTGCAGCCGTCTCAAGAGTCTTATCTTTACCTAGCTACAGAGCTAGGCTTTTATTCAGTTACTGTCTTCTTCACCTTCTCCCTTTCCCTCTTCTCAAAACTGCACATAACTTACACACAGTCAGTTATTTTATTAACACCTCCTTTGTTACTTCCATCCCTAGACCTTCCTCTGCCCCACACACCTTTGATACTCACACAGAGCTTAACCTGTCAACTTTACCATCCATTTAGTTTCTCTTTTTTTTTTATATCTAAATCATCCAATCCTTGGTCACTTCTCTGCCTGTTTTTCTTTCCCATCAACAGCCATCACTGCATTTCTTACTCTATCCCATTTCAGTTTCAGTTCCTTTGCAAATAAACAAAACCCATGTACATACACTGACACTTGTCTGGTATCACTTCACATCTTGAAGACAGGCATTTCTGGACAAAAAGTTCATAAGGGAACTTCTGTGAAAAAGCATCTGTCACTCAATATTCAGATGGCTTTAAGTTTTCTGTCCCATGAATTTTTCTGTCTCATAGCTAAAATTAACTTGGAGTGATAGAAGCCCCTTAGAGCCTTAAGTTCCAAAATACTACCTGGAGACAGCATGGCATTTACTTCAGTTCTTAGTGGGGCTAACAGATGTTTCTATGAATGTTTAATAAGAAAATTGTCACAGAAAACCTGTTTGCTTCTCAAGGTTCACTATTATCTACATCAGTATTTATAATATGGAAAAGCTTTACCAGGAATGACAGCAGCAGAAAAGCAAAATGCTATTCAGAGATTTCAACAGCTGTGCAGCAGAGGGGACAACTAGTATTTCAGAAAGTATTTTTGCTTTTGTTAATGCAAGTGAAGTTTGTAAGATAAGCAAGCAGAAGTTTGCTTAAAATCCAGTCTCTCCAGCCAATAAGAGCTGTGTTTGAAAACAATGAAGGGAAACAAGGACTCCAGCCTATACTGATGGAAAGCCTGCTACATGCAGCTCCCCACCAAAAAAGGGAAGAAAAAATAAAAATGCAACAAAGTTCTAGGTCTCACCAGGATAAAATCATTAGCAGTCTAAGCATAAAACTTCTATAAATATTTTCAGTCAAGGACATAACCATCTAACACCTGAAGCTACTCAGAACTATGCATCTGAAGGTGTCTGGAGTTGAAAGAATTAACTAATGAAAAAGTGTATTTGAAGCTTTGAGGGGGGTGGGGTAAGGAGGGTAGGGAGGATCGATTCAGCTCAAAAAAACCCAGAATGCCTGTGTAAATTTTTCCAGGAAATTACCACAATTAAAGTTTCTCTAAAAGAAGTTACAAAAGTCTATTTTATTAATGAA
The DNA here is from genome assembly GCA_032173965.1 of Sitta carolinensis. Lineage (NCBI taxonomy): Eukaryota > Metazoa > Chordata > Aves > Passeriformes > Sittidae > Sitta > Sitta carolinensis. The sequence goes on along the minus strand of JAVUNC010000025.1, from coordinate 11,463,813 downwards.
GGGCTCTCTTGGGCTTACAAAACAAAAAAATACAAAAGAAAACAAAAGTTCAATGTAGAGCAGCAGTAGTGTATAAAGCAAACACAATGAGAATAGAAATTAAGGATGGATAATAGTGGTCAAATTTAAAACTTCACTTCCACTGACATCAAGAACACAAATTACGCTATACAAACCATGCTAATATTACTTTATCTTAAAATGATAGCACTTATCAGCTAATCAGTGACAAGAAATGACAGGGTGCTCACTCTGCTCACTCTGTCCCCACTGCAAATTCCAACTAAATCTAGAAATTTGAGTTTGCATTTGCAGTAAGCTTAGCATGTGGACAAGAGCATCACAATTTAATCACCTGACACTCACCCAGCTATTATCAGATCATGTATCCCCATACCTTAGAGAAACAAAGTAAATCTGATTACAGAAGGATTCAAAATGGTTTGAGTGTAACAAACACTCAGCATAGTTAACAAATAAGCAGCCAGACTTAAGTGCAGATCTAAGACACTTTCATACATGCTTCCATGGATACTGCAGGAAGCAATTCCCCCTTCACAAAAAAAAAAAAAAAAAAAAAAAAAAAAAAAAAAAAAATTTAAGTAGTGGATAAGTAGAGCTGCTGCTGAGAAATATTCTTCCTGAGAAAGGAACAGGAGAATACACTGTAAATAAGAAAGCCAGTCAAGCCAGGTAGCAGGTTAGGGAAAGTAACTTCTTGTATTGTCAGAAAGAAATGGAAAAGTTTAGATTCCAGATGAGAGAAGAGATGCATTAAAGACAGAATGATTAACTTAGCATCATTCAACTTGAAAAGCAAACATACATTTTCATCTAAACAGTAGTCCTATTACAGGACTGCTAAAATTAAAAGACCATAGACAATGTTTCCCAGTTCATTTAGTACACTTACCAGCATTTGCTGTATAGACAATTTCATTGATGAGTCAGTTGTACTTCCTCTCTAAAGTGCTTTGAGGGAGCTCAAGTGCATCCTCTTCCTCAATCTTTGAAGTGTTTACCTGTACCATCAGCTTTGAAAGTAAAAGGCAACAGACAGGCAATGCAGAGACAGGAATGAGGCTGAGTACAATAGTATATTACTCCAAAAAGATTTTGGTGTTGCTTTTCAAATCTTACAGGGACAGGTAGTCCTCTTTTTTTTTTTTTTTTTTAACTGAGAGTTTAGATACTCTTTAAAATCTGCTTTTTAAAGTTAACATTTTGGAATTCAGTCAGCAATATATCAGTTGACAAGAATATAAGAACAGATAATCTGAAATCATATACATTACATACACAAATACAAAAAGCAAACAGGATTCTTTCCAGTGAATAAAATCATTGATGTTTTATAACAAAACAATTAGAAAACTCCCAAAATTAAATAAAACAGCATCAATAGTGGGAACTAAGAACTAATGGGAGCATACTGTAATAGGAATGTTATGAATGGAATTACAAAAATTAATTACATCTGCACAAACATGTCAGAATAAAAAGAATTCCAGAAGTGGTGGAAATACTACAGGTCAAGACTACAATGGGCAAAGGTTTGTTCACAATGTGGGGAAGAAGGGAAGAGGCACTACCAAAGACAGAAATATTGAGACTTATTTAATATTTACATCAAATATTTTATATTCCAAAAGTGACTAGAAAAGCTAAAGGACTCTGCAGTCTGACTATTTCCAAAATCCAAAAATAAATTTTAAGGAAGAGGTGCTTCACACAAGAATTAAAAAGAACTAGCAAGGAATCAATATTGAGCATTGCCATTGACGTTACTCATCTTCATGTTAAAAGCACAAGCACGCTGTGAAAGCATGAGAACCAGGCTGTGTCTGAGCTGAAGACTGCGACTAAGGACATTTCCACCACACTTAAATGCCAAGAAACTCTCCAAGCCCTTGGCTTTCATGGTATTTGTTAAAGGTCTGCTGACCCAGGAGAAGTAACCTGCTTCTTACGGAACTTGATGAAAATAAAGAAGTTGACTTTTTTAAAACAAAACTAACTGGCACACAGGCAGGCTGCATAACACTAGAGAATCTAAACATGACTATGCAAGAACACAATATTGAAAATTAAGGCAGTATAGATTCTATATCTATAGGGAAGATGCTGAAAGGAAAACACAGTGGTTGTCACTTCTCCTACCTTGTCCAAATATAGGGCTTTTTTTTTTTTTTTTTTTTCATTCTGACATGTTTCAGGGGTTTTTTAGGGTTTTTTTTGTTAAACATATTGTAAAAATTTTCATTACTAACATCTAAAAACACACTTTAGATTTTTTTTTCCCCTTGACCATGAAAGTAAAGAAATGAAAGTATTATAAAGAGTGATAAAAACCTATCCTGTACTTCCACATGCAATTAGCAAGGAGCAATTTTAGCATAATATTGAAGTGGGAACATTTCATAGTTTCTGGGGAATACAGCACCGAACAAAGCAGATGTCTTGACTAGAACAGATTTTATTATCAGGAACAATGAACTTCTCTCTAAAATGTTAATCCTAGAGATAAATTAAGTGAAATGTAAGAATATAAATCTCCCTCAACTACCTGAGAAAAAGCCAACACAAATGTTATTAGCATGTAAAAAGGAAAGTGACTACAGTTAGAAAACTGCAGGAGCAAAAGGAGTGAGAAGAGGCGGAGAGCGTCAGTTACCATCGTCTTTGTTGACTTCACAAAAGGAAGTTTCTATGTCAAGCTACCTACAATGTAACATGGATTATATCAACTCATATTTGCTACATCAGAAGCTTTCGGAGTGAAGACTACAGCGCACCAGTACTGCAATATCCAGCGAACCCTTGCTCAGGATTCAGCAGCTATTTCCCAAGCAAAAAGGAGGGAAATATGGCAAGACAAATTCAGTATCCTCTGCAGAGATGCTTCAAATGGATCAGAAACCAAAAATCTCTCATTATTGTCTGGGAAGTGAGTCAGGAACAGTTTTTAACATTTATCCCTCTTCTCCAGTTTTTAAAGACTTGTTCCATTACTATTTTCTTAATACTCTTCCCTCTGTTTAACTGCTATTTCAAGTTTTATAGATTAAGAACCAAAAACTAAAATGCATTTGAATTCCTCTGTGCTCAAGACCTGCAGAGGGGGCAGGCAGGTTGAATCAAACAATGGTCATCATTCCTTCCACTGCTGCACAGTGTTCACTGTGGAACAGTAAGAACAGTAAATATCTAGATATCCTCTTACCCCACAGACAGTGGAAGTCTCAATCACATCATTATTTTTAGACATTAAGAAACCACAATCCATTGATGAACTTTTAAAGAGAGAGAAAACTGCCTGTACCTGAGAGATACCTAATATTTTCCACAGATCAAACATCTGTATGCTTAACATTCCTTTTGCTAAGTCTTAATAGGGCAGTGAAGGCAATAGCCACTTACTGCACTTGAAAGAAGGTAACTCTACCATAATCTTCTGGAAAGGCAGTCAGCACCCTCACACACACAAGAAGAGTGCCTGAAAACATTTGGGAGGCATGGCTCCTGCTCAGTTCATTTGCTCCTGCACAGTTCTTTGGATCAGCTGCAGCCCCAGCACTGCAGAGCGAGATGAGCAAGAGCATCCTTCAGCAGCTTCTGCAGATGCTCAGTGCCAGCAACTGCAGCCTGTAATTTGTCTCCCACGCTGTTCAAAGAGGACCACACAAGGAAGAGCCACAGAACTGCTCTAGAGCACTCTGTGATCCCCTTGGATCCAGCAGAACTTTGTCAGACTCAAAAAGTCACGCTGAGAAACCAAGAGCTATGCTCCAAGTTATGGTAATTTGGCATGGGCAGCATTAGTAATAAAGGGCTGAATGCACAGCACTGACTCTTACAATTGCCTCTTCAAAAACTAACTGAAAGTGATGCTGGGTTTGATGGAGTGGTTTTATTCCAAAGAAAATTCCCTTTTAAGGGACTTACCTTTTCCAGTGCCAACGAATCCACAGGCTCAAGACTGATGGAAGCCAGGGACTGCAGAGCTGATAGACTTAATCCACCTGCTAAAAAGGATCATGCTGGAGCTGGTAAGAGCCACTGGCTGCACAGTCCAAATCTAATTCACTTAACACAGTGTGACATCTCTAGAGAACATTACTGCCTAGCTTCTTGGCCAGGCAGAGTCACAGAAGCCCTCTGAAACCAACAGCCCAAGGTCCCTGAGGGGCACAAGACACACCAGACCAATGCATCACTCCCCAGACACTCTCATAAAAAAGCAGAAAAAGAATATCCCACATCAAGCTACACAGGAGAATTAAAACATTTGCATCCCAGTTAGTAATTACATCTACCATGAAATGAATAAAGAACTGCAAGGATGAAATTAAATTTCTTCACACAGAAGTCAGCAGAAAATTCATTTGAACCACAGCCACAATCTGGACATTGAAATCAGCATTGACAGAGTTCTCTGCATCTTGTTTCAGGAAGACTAAAAAGATCATCATTATCATTTCAGGAATTTCTAAATAAAGCTCACTCCAGTCATACAGCCTCAGTACGACCCTATACATCAGGACAAATCTGCTTTCAAGCCAAGCCTCTTTTCAAGAGTGTCACCCAATCTCACAGGCAGATATCACACAGTGTTTCACATATTTCAAAACAAGGTCTAACCCAAGGTTGATGGGCTACACAAGATTATTTTCCCTCATGCTGGATTTCCAGTTCTTCTCTCTAAATAAAAACCCATCAAGACTCTATGCAAGACCTCTAACTCAAAGGGGAACATCTCTCCAGTATAAGTCATTGTCTCACCAAAAGGACAGAAATAAACCATTATCTCTAATAGTGCTGTCCTTAATGCATATTCCACAGCTATTTTTGGAATTGTAGTATTTTCCATGTCTCCACATGCCTGCTACATTTCCTTTCAGTCATCCCCTTCACCAACACCAAACTCCTCAGTATCTCAGGTCTGCCAAATCTGCTTAAGGAGTTTATTTTCTCTCCAGCTCACTGCAATAGCTTCATCAGCAATCACCACCACTTCCAGTCAACAAAACTGGGATGTTGAATCCAGATATCACTGCTCATGCTCACTATGAATTTGCTTTCACCATCAGTTTAGTATGCTAGGTTTACACTGTCTCAAATGACAGCAGCAAGAGTCACCAGGCACTACAGAGATTTTGTGTGTTGGAGCTCTCAAGCTGCAATGATCCAACCATGAGCTATTTTCAACACGTCACAGGAAAACAGTCAACAAGTTTCTTTCTGAAAGGAAGACCATTCTCTATGCATGATTTTAAAAGTTCTATTTAAAATTAGAAAAAACAAAAAAAAGTCTAATTTATAACACCCAACCTTAAACTTTGAAGAAATACCATCTTTTCTACTGTATGATGTAGGAAACAGTAACTTCAGCATAACTTGGAACTGAAGGCATATTATGCACAAATACCCCTGGCTGTTACACCATAAATAAATGCCTGTTGAACGATCTCCATGCTATTGGTTTGCAGGTAGAAATTATAGAGAGCTGACGGTATGAAGAGGATACAGAAGAGAAACAATACACATGATTCTGAACACCAAGATGCTTCAGGCATTTCTGTCAGCATAGTGTATTTTTAAAAACGTATTTAAATTAAAAACAGATGACTTTTTGGTATTTGGGGTTGTTATTTCAATTTACCTTGCTATGACAGACTGAAAGCCAAAGCAGCACCTTCCTGAAAACTACACTTTTTCTGGCCGAATTTCTTTCCTTCACAGTATGTCCTTCAACACTTCCATACATGTTTCATGAAGACACTTCAAATAAAAACCTAGTAGTTTTAAAAGGAACTGTAAAGACAAACAAGCTTCAGAAATGCGTGCCAATAAAGAGCTTTTCAAAAAAGGCCATGCTGCCTGCCTCTGACAGCCCAAAATCTCCTTAAAAAAACCAACCCCACCCAAACCCACTTTGCCCAGGCTAGAAGGAGAGTTACATGGTGCACCACCAAGAGCACAAGTGCACAAATATCCCTGGCACATCCCCAAAGTGGTACTGCAGAGGTGGACAGTGGCTGCTACAGCACTTGCATTTCTTATCCAGCTGCTCAGAGCAGACCCACAGAGGATGAAGGAAGGAATGAGGTATTCATGAGGTGTGGGCATGCCCCAGATCATCAGAAGCAAGGAATGATTTGATGCAGGGTAGATGGAGAAGAGATAGAAGTAGGCACAGTATATGTACTAAAAAGGTAAGAAGGCTGCACAGCTGACTGGAGCACTGAAAGTAAACGGAGGTGGGAAGAAGCCATTTGCATGCAAACTTCTATTTGAGCTTACTGAGAAATAAGAGACTTGTACAATTCCTCCAAGACACTACATTCAAAAGGTGGTTCTTGTTAATGTGATCATTCCAGAAGAGCAAAATAAAGTTATAAACTAGCCAATATTTACCTAATAAATGGAGTAAGTGTTTATCCCTCCATATCTCTTTACAAGTGGTCAGAAATATCTGAATAAAAATGCCCTCATGCAGCACAACCTCAACTGTATACAAAATGCCGAGTAGGTATCACACTGTGTTAATTCTAATTAACAGATTAATTAGAGATTAAAGGTTTATTCTAATACCTTTTGAAAACCCTAACCAAGCTTCTTGAAATCTGACACTTCAGTTTTAATACTCCAAACCGAAACATTTACATGATGTTCCTAAAATCCAGCACCAAAAGAAACAGCCCCATACTGCTTTTAGATTGATCAGTCTGTCTTTTTCAGATCCATTACTAAGCATGCACTCATAGATGTCTTCATTAAAAGAGATGGTATATTTATAAGTAGATCACAAGGCCATGGATGTCTCCTGCCTTAGTAGCACTGTACCCCTAATGCAAGATGAGGGCTGTATCCCAGTTAATACAATATGCAAACTTCCATAATTGCAGAATTTGTCCTGTCCTACAAATTCTACATATCCCTCTACTAGCAAATAGAGGTAGGAAATGACCCTATTCTTGGACCATTTTCAGCCACAGTCCCAGCTGCTCCCCAAGTCAAAACAGCAAGAAAATAAAGCTAAAATGATCTCCCACAACGAATGGATGACAAGCACATTGCAATCAAAGACTAGCACTAAGAGAAGAGGAACCTTATTGGAAAGAATCATTAACAGGTATTCTGCACATTTGTTTCCCAACTAATAACTACTCAGCTACAGGGTCTTGCCAACAGAAATTAGTCACTCCCAAATACTGGGCTTCCAACACTCAAAAATTACTACCACAGGTTAAACCATTCACAATCTCCATGTTCCTGCCACTGTACTCTTGACACGGTATTCCTCTTAAATGTCACTGTCATCTCCTCATTTCTCATCTATTAACAACAGAATCAAGAAAAAGGGAAAGAGTTCTGTTGACATCTAAGTGCAACAAAATGCAAGCTGCCCTGAGTAGCAGGCTTTTCAGAAGGGGTAGCAATCTGAACAAGTAAGGATAAGAGTGTGTTCCAAGCCCTCCATGTTTCCCACAACAGCAGCCAATATGAGCCCAATTAGGATAGCATGAAAACATCCCTACTGACATCTATTCTCATCACACGAGAGCTGAAAAGCATTTTCAAGATACTCAGATGAAGAATCAAGGCACAGAAAGAAATGCACAAAATAGATGCAGGGGTTCTGCCACCTAGTGGCATCTAGAGCCTCCAATTACTGTATCTACCATATTATTATAACTTTTTATTTTCTACTGGAAGCATTTGACAGCAGAGAACAGAATAGAGAACACATAGTTTCACTAGCACTGAAATTACTGAGCCTGGTTCCCTGCGGCTTCATTTCAGAACTGCATTCTATAGCACTCAAGATGATGAGAGTTTCAATTGAAGCTTTTCTAGCTGTTCAAATAGTAATAGTATACTTCTCTTCATCAGTCCTCCAGCTCCCACAGACTCTCTGCTGCCTCATACTGAAGTGGATTTCCTGCTGTACAGTCTCACAGTCACCTGCCCACATCCAGTACTTGCAGAATGGCAATATCTTTGAAGTCCTTACCTATTTATTGAAATTGTTCAAATCTAATAAATCTCAAAAGTAATCATGAGCAGGAAACAGGGAAAAACAGACTGAGAGACAAAAAGCAGCAGAATGATAAAAGCCTCATTTCTTCACAACACCATCTGAATCACAATTTGTCAATCAAGAATCTTTGTTGGCCCCAGTAGCTGAAGGGATTCCCTTCCCCAGGTCACAGCATGGACTCACAGCATGGACTCAAAGCAGCAGGAGAAGGGGCAGAGGAGCAAAGAGACATGAACTCCTTAAAGCAAGAGGCAGCAGGAACCCCCATTTTCACCAGGCCAGGAACTCAAAAGCCCCCTTTTCCACTTGGGATTCAAAGCCAGAAGCATTTTAATGCCTAAACTAGGTCAGTCTTTGTTTACACAAAACACAGATGAGAAAGGAAGTATCAATTCATTCAGCTTAGTCAGGATGGGTCAAAACCACCAGACTACAAGGCACAGAGCAGCTTGCTGTTATTTTACCTATTTTTAAGAAAAGAAACCTTATCAAATGCATATTCAGAGAACACTCCTCACACAGATGTAGCCAGGTAACAAACAGTTCTTTTAATTTAAGACAGATATGCTTCTTCTGTGGGGAAGTTGACCAAGAAATTTAAAGTGATGTCAGATTCTTATTAGGCTACACCTCAGAGTTACTTTAGGTTTCAGCTCTCATTTGTCAACATTTGGAACTCTGGAACTCCATGAAGCCTTCTGGTCTGTATCTGCTACACATACTTTAGTAAATAACAGGTAGGTTAAGTATTTTAGCTTCAGTCCAGAAAAACAAACAAACAAACCAACCCCAAAGAATAACAAAAACCCTCACTAAGCAAAAGAAAACAAGCCACCATGCTACGAAAGAAATAGGACAAAACCCCAAACCTCAAAACATAAGCAAAATCACAAATATGATACAGTTGTCCTATCCTTTTGACAAGTTTCCTTTGCCTCAAGTTTTTCCTCCAACTCTATAGCAATCTTTGCACTCCCCAGAAAGTTTCTTAACCATATGTAGCCTACAACAATTTTGCCCTTAAGAGGTGGGGAAGAAGAGGGAGAAGAAAAACAACAAAAAAAGGGAAGATCTGTCTTAAGAGGTTCACAGGTGAGCCAATCTGGAAGACCAAATATCCACTGTCCTGGAATACACAGTTTCTAACTCAACACATCTAAGGTCACACAACAAACAGAATCCACTAAGCATTTCAACTCTCCAACACTAGGAGGAGATGGCAGGGGAAAAAAGATGGATATTGCTTTCTCTTTTCATTCTCCCCTCCTCCGCACACACACACACACACACACACTGCACTTTGATCTTGCTTGGCTCACTTGGAGTTTCCAGTTTCTAGTAAAACTGGGATGAGGATCCTGCCTTACTCTGCTCTTCTTACTTATGACTCAGCAGCTGCCAGCACCTTGTTCAGGGACAGATCCAATTCAAGACTGACAGCATTTAACTCCCAACAGCTCCTCAGCTCTAGCAGATGAGTTCCAGGCTCAAGGTGTTTGTCCCCCTACCCACTATGCCTACATTGCAGGACATTCAAAGCCCCAGCAGGAGGTATCCAGTTATTGCAAGCTGCAAGCTAAGAGCAGTGGCATGCACTGTGGTAAGGACCAGATGCTCAGAATTATGTCACAGACTCAAGTATACACCTTAACTCTTCAAGTGAAATGACAGTATGAAGTGCAAGACTTCTGAAAAGCAACAGCATCCAGATTGCTAGTTTAGTTTTCCATCACAAGTGATCCATCCAGGTAAAGAATACCCACACTGCCCACAAACTATAGCAGCACAGTAATTAGAAAATTTTGTTTAACAGACTTTACATCTCGTTTTGTATCCATCATTGTAGTATGATATATCAATCACAAGTTTATTAAACCATTTTGGATGTTTGAAGTGGTTTTCTTCAGAAGCATCCAGATTAGCTTCTTAAAACTATATTATTTTTACTCAAGTTGTAAAACCTTGATGCTAGTATTCTATCCTGACTTCTAAACACGAGTAAGAGTTTAGGAACTTGTGTTCAAAACCCCCATAAAGCAATAAATGCAAATTACAGAAAGACCCAAAGCAGAAAGATGAAACACTGCTTTTGGCATTATTCTGTTCCCTATTTACATGTTCAAGAATCCTGACATGAGAACTGCAAAGAAAGACCTCAGATGTACCCATATAAGTGTGCCAAAAGGGTTGGAAGCCCCAGCTCACATGATGAGAATGTCAAGCATTTCCTCTGCTGCTGTGTATGACTGCACCTCCTAGCCAAGGGTCAAAAGCAGATTTGAGTTTCCAGTTTGGGGCTTGGGGGTCTTTTTATACTTGTTTTAAATCCAAAGAGTGTTTTCTTAGTCCTTCTAAAGTCATATGCTAATGCCAAAAATGTCCAACATTTAACATTATTAATGCAGTCATTTATAGAAGCTGTAATTTTGGCACATATATCTGACAAGTCCTTTAAATCCTAGCACCTTGAATTATGTAGATTGGTTTGTCACTATGACAACAATTTTTACATGTCTAAAACATACAAAAGTACCATTTTTTCTGTTCCTTACTGAAGCCAAGAGTTATTGAAAGCTTTACCTCTTCTGGCCAGAAAGGCAGAATATCTGATTCTAGACAAAGTATGTAAGTTACTTGTTGCATGAAGAAGGAAATTTTCATGAACTTGAACAGCTACAATTTAAAAAATACTTTGAAAACAAAACACAACACTGAGGGAATCTAGAACAACACGGAAGAGAAGATATGCAGGAATTCAGGAACGGGTAGAAGTCTTTTACCATCGTTAAGGCTAAGAAAGCCTCTGAATGGCTTTCTCAAAAGAAAATCCAACCAATCTCAAGGTCAAGCTTTGCATTTAGAACCAAAGTTTCTCTAAAAGCTGTCTGGTTCAAAGGCTCTTGCTTCACTTCAAGCCTCCATACATACATACATCTCGGACACAAACACTTTGCTGGTAATGCTTCATTCAAAGCATCAGAATGTTTTTTATTCATTCAAATAAAAATCAGTCTGATGATGTGGAAGTGGCATAGTGTTTGTTTTATTTAGAAAACACCACCATAACAACTTCAAGGTCTCAGTTTGGAGAAGAAATGCTAAAATAGTTTGTCCCATGCTATACAACTGTTCAGAATCACAAAACACTGGCATATCACTCATTTAAAGAGACAACTGTGAACTTACTGGAGGTGATACAACAACAACAACAGGTTGATTTTACAATAAACTGTTTCTTATTATTTATAGACATAGCCACTGTACTAAGATTGTCATATTGACCAGCATGTCATTGATACCACTATCACTGCATAATTCATTCAACACTCAGTTATCTCTGTCACCATCAATGCCACATATATCCAAACAAGACTTGCCCTGTCAAAACAAGACCTGTGACCCAGCCACAGGAATATAGCTTCCTGCTACTCTACAACATTAACCTAATGTTTACACACCATTCAATTTGAGATCTTTGCTCAGGTCTCTTCTGTCACGTGTAGCTAACTTTTGATCTCTAAAATCAACACTGCATCTGTGCAGTGTGTTCTGCTTAAAGTCACCTGCTCCATTTTCACTCTCTTCCTCAACTTGAACAGAAGTAAGGTCAAGCACTCATTTAAACCTGTAGCTTGCCACTACAGTTAAAGTGGACATACTTCCAGCACAGCCTACTTGCCAACATGGAAAAGAGCTTTTGGGAGGCACAGAATTTATCATGCACAAGATCTGACCAGCTGTAAGATACCTGCCTTGTTTTTTCCTAGTCTCACAGAAGCTCCAGGTACAATCAGTTATCTTGTATTCAGTTTCAGGTGAATGCAGGTAAACATTCCAAACAGAAAAAGGTGAGAAGAATGCTCCTTTGTCTCTCGGAACAACCCTGCTTTTACCATCCCATCTGACTGCTGGCTTTGTAGGAGGCGTTTGTCACGCAGCCCCATCCCAGGGCCTACAGGAAAGGTTACACTTCTGTCCACAGCAATCTCAAAAACTGCCAAGTTCGAAGGCAACTGAAGTGTCACAAACAGAAGATCCAGTATGCTCTCCATACGTGCAACATGCCCAAGGATAGAGATGTAGAAAAGCAGGCACGGCATCTGTAGAGCAGCTCACAGGAACAAGTGCAGCACAGCAAGGCAGTAAGCTCAGTTATTACACTGCAAAAACACCACACATTTACATAAAATGGCAAGGAAAAAAAGGAAAGATATAGAATTGTAAACAATTTCTGTGATGGTGACACTTCAGGGGATTTTTTTACCAGCTGCTCAGTTTTGTGTTCTCTATTCAATAATCCCTCCTAAGAGTTCCCGCAATGCAGTTTTTTTCCCCTGTTAATACAAACTGCATTATTCATAATCTAATTAAGCCTAAAATTCGGTATCCAGCCACATTAATACAGAAATACGAAAGTCAGTTTTCCCTTTTGATATCTTTCTGAAACTTTTACAAGGTTTTCCTCTGGTTAGCTTGAAATCTTATGGCATAGATTTCGTCTGTGTGATATCTTGCCTTAAAAACAGGACACGCTAAAACAGCCAATATATTGGCAAAAAACATCACATTTTCTTGATCAGGGAACAGTTCTCTGAGGAATTAGAGTCAGGAAAAAGTGACAAGTCCTGCAAATGTAACACTGCACTGTCACTCTGTGAAAGCAACTGCACTGCCAGAAGTGTGCGCCACTGTCACAGAGTTAATGATCAAGTTCTCTTCCTTTTTGTTTTGGAAAATTGCTTTGTATATTGAAGTTTGTATTCTGTAATATTTCCATACCAAATGTGTTTTTCCCCCCTCTATACGTTCAGAAAAAAAGACCAAAGGCTACACTGCTGGTTTTCTGTGTTCATGTGAAAATTTGCCTACAAATGCACTTATTTGGCTCTCACAAACATGTTCAAGGGTAAAATCTGGATCTTTGCCACAGCTGCATTCCTTATTGCAAATACATGCCAACCTTCAAAGTTCAGTTATTTGAGCAAAAACATACATTAATTGTTGTGCAAGGGGAGTGGAAAATATATCAGATTAAGCACATCTGAAAGTATTTCACTCCACTCTTTGCTTGATAAATCAGCATAATGCTGGATCTATTCTCTTTTAGTTTTTCAACACAGCCATTAAGACCACACAAGTGAAGTTTTACACAAAATCAAACTTAACAACAACCAAACAAGCATTCAGAATAAAATCACCTTCTCATATTTGTTATTCCAGGACTGGTCTAACAGGTACTGCAACACTTGTCAGCATAAAGTTATTCAGTTACATGTAAAAAATAATGGAATGCAAGGAGCGTGTTGCAATAAGCCAGCTTAATAGATACCAGCAACTTAAAAGGCCTTTTCCTTTCACCTATGAAGGACAGCAGTGAATAGCTTGGAAAGGTACAAGCCAGGTAACCAAGCAGCAATTCTTAAAACAACAGTTTCAATAATTTAGTACCAGCAGCACATTTTACACACGGACAAAGATACAAGTGAAAGAAGTTCATTTACCTAAAGCATTAATCACATCTTTCATCAAAAAAGGCACAAATGTTATCCTTCACATTTACTCTGAATAAAGACTGAGTTTAACTTCAATATGGAAAATGCTTATGGTTTGGATAGAGTAGAACTGATGAACTTGACTGGTTTCTCCTCTTACAGCTCAAGTGTACACTGAAGCTATGAGGCAAAACTACCATCATTGCTACGGCTGATGGCAGGCACTTATTCTCTCTCTGGAAAACATGTTCATGTCACATCACAGCCTGGTATTATCAAAGCAAATTCTTTGAAAGAATGTGCAGACCGAAGTTTGTATTAAATCAGTTGAAGGGGTCCCAGCCTGATGTACAGCCCACCTAGTGAAAGAGTGGATGCACTGACCCCCACCTGTGCCTTCACTTCCCAGAGGGGAGAGGGGAGAGCCATTCGAGCAGGGAACTTGCATTAAGAACTGAGCTATCACTTGCAGACCTGATGAAGCCTCTGAAGCAGCAGCTCATAAGAGCACAGATCCAGGCCTGCTCTAGCAGAGGAGGAGGAGCAGGCTCAGGAACATCCTGAGGTTCCTGTTCTTTAAAGCTCTGTAGGGATACCTGAACTGGTGCCAGTCAGGCATAGAGGGAGAGAAAGCAGAAAACCCCAGAACTGGAACATAGTCCTTGAAACTAGATTTTCAGCTCACTGAACAGGCACGACATTACAAGTTTTCCATGCTACTTCCTATCAATACACTACAAATTTATCTTGATGAAAAAAAATTACTATCTTAATTTCTCATCTCCAAACCTCAGCATCTCACACCAAGTCTGAAGAACTGACTCTTGTGCTGGCTGCAGCTAATTCTTTGCAAACTGTGAATGCAAGAATGCATAGATGTAGTTTAAGACTCCTGTCTGTTAAATGTAGCCCAACAGACAGAAGGCATCTCCTCACTTTCCACCCCCTGGCCATATTTTTCACAGACCACTCCAGCAGTCCAAGTTCAACCAAGCTGTCATCATTAGGAGGCTCCTGAATAGAAACAAGCTTTCCAAGCTCAAGAACACAGGATTTCCTGACCCATATCAGAACAGGCACTCATCAGGACAATAACCAAAAGCATTTTAAATAACAATAACAAAAATGAAACCAAACCCAAACACCCCAAGACAGGAATCTATTATTGTTAGCATTATTATTACTAGGTATGCAATAGCTTTTCCAGACAGTTTTTTGTAGGCCCAAATGTCTGCATTTCCTCATAGTAGGATGGTTCATGACCTCTATAGGAATCTTCTCTACCAAAAGTCACTGATGGCCCATGTAGAGAAACAGGCACTTCAGTCCTGGTGATGGAGTTGGGAGACCTCTAACCATAAATGTGCTTTATGCTATATACTCTATGGAAGTTAACAACTCTTTAAACATTTACAGCATGTCTACATGAAAACTAGACAGAATTTGGCTACCAAGTTCTATGACCAAACCAATGCTTTCAAATGTATCTAATCCTTCTGTTTTCCAGGAAAACAAGGGCAAGGGATGGAGATGACAGCTGCCTTGAATACCTGCATTACTGAGACTGCACTTCAGCCTCACCATACTTTCTTCCCAATAGACATTAGCACCCCTAAAGAAGTTACACACAATTGAGTAGAGATTAATTTCTTCTCATTACATACAGGCTTTCCCAGTACAGGGTAGAGCAAGTCTCAGGGAGACAAAATCAAGGACACGGCTTCAGGGCCTGTCAATGACACCTAAAGTCCAGGTGACCTGATTTTGGGAAGGAGGGACAGAAGCAGTTGTTTTAAGTGAACTGGGATACCAACAGAATTAAATAGGTAGGCAAAGAAAGGGACAGAGAGAGGTAAACTTGGAATGAAATATGAGGAGCCCAGGAAGGCAGGCAAAACCCAAGCCAATAGGAAAAGAAAGATCCTACATGAAGCTAACTAGAGAAAACTTTGAGTTTGCAGAGTAAGAAAGCTAGAATTGACATCGATCCCAGAAGGGAAGATCACACACAGGCTGAAAAGCTTAACTAGAAGACAAACCAGATAAAGAAGGAGGATGACTGGAATGGCTCTTGAAAGGGAAGGTGCTAGCAGAAAAAGGCACCAGAAGATGGAGTACATGCAAAAGCCTTAATCCCTTAGCACATTCCCATATGGAAATGGGATTCCAGATTTCAGCTCACTTTTTGTCACTTGTCAGGTTGTATCTATGCAAGAGATTCCTTATCTGCAGGCTTTCAGCAAGCTGTGCAGTTTTCTTCAGAAACTCTGATGACAGTGTTTGCACCATTCAGGTATTCAACTTATGTCTTTTTAATCACACTGAGTATTTAATTATCTATGTAAATTGTGAGGAGAGAGAAGTTAGGCTACCCTCCCTTGGTCCCACTTTCCATGGCAACAGATTCTATTAGAGCATTTAAAGGTTTAAATTACTAGTTTCAAATCTTCCTGCTATTATCTTTAACAGACAAGCCAAAAGAGTGAAGTATACATTGGTACTCTGGATTTCAGGAAAATCTTAATTTGACATATTTAACAGATCTTATGAATCATCCCTTTTTACATGACACTATACTTTAAGATTTAGCTTGCCTTAAATAAACTGAAAGATTTCTCTATTTAACATGTTCATAGAGCCCTCTGGTTTGTGTACTACCTAAGCCATGTTTCAGGTGGACTTTCCAAGTGGTTGAATTCTATTTTCAGACTGTTAAAATCCGAAAAACTGAAATATTCATGCAGCAAATACTGGCTCGAACACACCAAAGTGTCTATTCCATTTTACCTAAGAGACTTGGCTTGCTTAGCAAACAGGGACGTGGCAAGCACCAGTGGAAAAAAGTTATTCTTCTTTTCCGTTAGCTTAGGTACAGGATGAAGCTTTTACTTTGGTTTTAATTACCAAAACAAGAACTAATGCATTTAAAGAAACAACCCCCATTAGCAGTTAGCATTCAGTTCCCAAACCAAGTCGGAGAAAGAGAGAATAAGAATTTACAGTGCAAAAACCAGTAGCATATTTAACAGACTATCTGTAAAATGCACAAATCAAAACTAAATTATGACTTCTGCCTATTAGAAAATACAAAAGGATTTACCTCCCAACATCCCTCAGTGGTACATTTCCATAGTCTGAGGATGCAAACACTAATTCACATTCTTATGAGTAAAAGCTGGACTGTTATAACACTCAAGCTGTAACTGCCAGACTCCTGTTATTTAAAGGTACTGTTGTTGCTTCAACACTTGCATCAGCCATCCTTTCCAACTGTGAAAAATTAAAAAGTCAACAGGCCCTAAACACTTCTACTGGTGCCCCAGAGTCTGAGGCTTTGGAAGAACACCCTCTCCACTCCACAAAGAAATAAAACCAAGGGGAAAAATAAAAGAAAATTACACCTCTGAAAAAATAACTGCACCACAGCTCTTATATACAGACAGTTTACGTGAAGAATATTGTTACCTCATGGCTAATTATAAAATGCTGGTTTTTTTAAATTAAAATTTAGCTGAAAAAAAGAGATCATTGAAAGCAAGTGACTCAGAATCAACCATGCCATTCTACAAGCTAAGTCCATTTCTTCCAAGGCTGCGAAGTACAAAAAGACAACCCACAGCAATTTTCATAGTGAGTTAAACACAGGATGAACTGCCATGCCAGTGGAATCCTGCTGAAATACCACAGACTCTGTCACCTACTCATAAGGCAAAAGAGAAGTAAGACTAAAGAACCCATTTGTGCTATTGCACACTACCTACTTCCACAACAGACCAAAGGTTCTGCCTCTGCTCTTCCTAGAGTTACAAAAGGGAAAAAACCCACAAAAATCCCAGACCAAGCACACCCTCAGTGAGGAACATCATGACCAATGATCACAAATAGGTTTCTTCAGTTCCTCACAACATCTCCTTAGTTAAAGTCTGTAGCACAAAACTAGTTTTCTTAATACAAAAGATGTACAACACTTGACATCACATCACACTTCCTTAAGTCAAAGATTCCCCTAACTTAAAATATGGTCAGTGGCCTTATAAATGCACTAACTTTTTCAATACAACTTTACAGATTGGTTTAAAGTAGTCTAATTAAGCAGGTCCATGCCACTAATCAACTTCTGCATGTTCCTGAACACTTTGGAGAATAAACAGTAATTACAGCATCATAGAAAGAGTCCAAGATCACTCCTTTAATTCCTGTTCAGAACAATGCAGAACAAACCATGTAAATTTAATTCCAGCTGGATATATTTGAGCAAACTGATTTCCAGTTTAGCCATAAGCAACAAAAAAAAAAAAAAGCAAAACAAATATGGATGTATGCTTAAGCATAAACGTATAGTGCCTAACAGAAATCTAATCAAAGGAACATAGGAACTGTAAAATACGAGCAGTAAGGTAATGTAACACTATGTAAATGTAAAGAAAATAGCAATTCATGCATTCATATAATAAAAGATAAGTATAATCAGTAAGTACGCCTTTTTCTATGCCTTAACTCTCAAAATCCACTGTGTTTATTCATGACTCAGTCACATCAACACATCTAAAGAGTATTCCACATTGCTTTGCAGCTGAAGATAAACAAAGGTAGCTACCACAAACAGAACCATTTAGTCTTAAAACCTGCAAACATCATAGCATGTTTTTTTCCATCTTAAACTTCAGCATTTGGAATTATGTAAGCTTATGAGGCACTATCTTCCTCTAAAACATACACCTGTTCTCCGACGTGTAGAAGACCAGAGATATCTAAAACTGCACGAGTCATCCTTAAACATATAGAGTATACTCTAATTTTTCATCAACTGCACAGTAAAGATGACTAACTCTGAATTACTGCAGACAGGTGCTTACCTTCAATCCTTTTTAAGGCAGACAGACAAGTATCCTGGCTTGGAAACTCAAAGGGATTATTACAGGTCGGAATGGTGTCACATTCGCACTTCCCGTTGATTATGTTACAACCTGTTATAAGGTTTTCATTGCATGGTTCAAATCCAAGAAGCTGATCATCATCCCAGTTTTCATCTAAAATAAACAAACAAACTCGCTCACTATTGGATTTCAGCTGCAGTATGGAAATTTCAGCTGCTCTGGAGGTGGGTGCGATTCACTCCGAGTTCAACACAATGCTAAACAGAAGACAACAGATTAAAAAATAACTGATTAATCTAAACAGTGGGATTTCCAAATACCATGTCTCGCAGCTGTTCTACTGCCCATTTTGCTAAAGCAACTGGCATTGTTTACTTCCCTCTGTATGAAAAACTATGTCATGTCAGGAAAATGCATAGCTGTAGTACAAATGAGTGCTATTCTAACAGAAATAACTTTTGCAGATAGTTGAAGTTATATTTATAATGGAAGTGAGAACATTGTGCAGAATATGCAGCTGTTACAGAAGACAAAACTGAGTCAGAAAGAGAGCATTTTAAAAGATGATTAAAAAATGCATCACAGCATTCACTCCATGGAGATAACTTTTTATTACAGAAAAGCTGCAAGATGCCACACCTCTGATTCCGTTATATGACCAAAAATGAGTCTTCCAGCAGTTGTGAATTATCATACATATTCTTGGAGAATTGATCAAACACACTGCACTCCCTGCTGTCAAGGGTCTAGGGATAGTGGGGCCAGCATGAGTCTCTCTGCTTAAATAACTCTGTTCCTTTTGAATCAGTCCTGTCAAATGTGTGTAACTGGTGTTCCCACTCTACAGCTGCCCATCTTCCTTTTAGGAAGCCACATGTAATAAGATTTTTCTTTTTCTCTCCAGAAAGAAATACAAATCCAGTCAATCCAGAATTCCAATTCTACAGTCCTACAAAATCTCAGTTTCCTTATGTGAAGTGCATATACAGAAACATCCCACCGACTCAGAAGATTAATCAAGATAGAAAAATAGAACAGCCTGGTTTTGAAGAGACCTTCAAGACCATCCAGTTCCAATCACCCTGCCATGGGCAGGGACACCTTCCACAAGACCAAGTTGCTCAAAGCCCCATCCAGACTGGCCTTGAACACTTCCAGGGCATCCACAACTTCTCTGGGCAACCTGTTCCAGGGCCTCACCACCCTCACAGTAAAGAATTTCTTCCTAAAATAAAATCTAAGCTTATTCTCTTTCAGTTTTAAAGTATTCCCCCTTGTCCTATCGCATCCTTTTTTTTAAAGCAAGATTGAAGAAACTAAAACAGGCATTGGGTATTCTTCACTATGAATGCCAGGTGTTTTATAGACAGACAAGCTCGGAAAATTAAGTGCTACAAAAAAGTTGCACTGAGTCCACTAAATTCTACTAATGACAAAAGGGAAATATATGTATTTTTAATCTTTAAATCCTTACATTCAACAGAAGCACTCACATTACTCATTCTAAGTAGTTCACTCCAATTTTATTTACTATCAGCAAGCAAGTTTCCAATACATATCCTGCTAGGATAACTTCAAAAAGTTAAAATATCTTCTAGTTATGCAGAGTGGGTTTCTTCTTGTTGGGGTTATGAGAGGCTGTTCTTCCAGTATGAGAGACCACAGCCAATACAAAACTGTCATTAAGTTATTTGATGCTCAACAGAAGCCTAAAACAAGTAACAGTATATGCACACATACACTGAGGTTGGCAAGTAAATTCTTTTCACTCATAGGAATATGAAGAATATCCACTAACCTGAAGTTTTTCCTGGTTTGGGAAAAAAACAAATATCTATCTAGAAAGAGCTGTTTACCAATTCAGTAGAGTACATGAGCTACAGCAGATTCTCGCAGGTATATTTCTCCCTGTACTACAAACTCCTTGCCTTCTACTATGAGCTGGCAAAGTACCTGCTGACAAAAAAGCACTGATAAACAACAAAGTCCATTTTAGATATGAAGATGGAAACCTCCATGGGAACCTCATGGCTCTTCTCCATAAAAATAGCAAAGGAAGCATAGTCCCTAACCCCAGGAAGTAATTTTTTTTCCTGGGCTTAACCTACCATCCAATACAGCAACTGTATCAATGAAAGTCAAAGGAAGCGCAGAAGTTCCTGAAGAGAAGCTATTAAAATTCTTTCAAAGGAAGATGCCTGTCCAGTAATGCTTGGGACACTCTCATTGTGGTGAGGCCATGCATACAGAGGAAAAAAAAAAAAAAAAAGAAAAAAACAAAAACAAAACGCTGAGAATTTGGAGAACAATAATACATCCTGTTTTTGAGAAGCCGGAATCCAGCCTGGACAATTTGTATTTTAGAGGGCACAGCAGTAACCCATGTAACAACAAGAACAAAAGCTACACCTATGACTCGCTGTTTGAAACTCTGTAAGAGCAAGGACCACAGCTTCATGCAGATCAGCCTAACAGCTGGAAGTGTTCCTGCTGCTGCCCATTCCTGACAGGAGCATCCTCCCTTCTCCTGGGTACAGTGCCTGCACACTGCAAGGACATACAGATGGTGATCTGCTGCTTTCTAGCAAACATTCCAGAGCATTCATGCTGCTTTACCCGGTGGTATTTCAGCGCTAGATCGTCCCAAGGCAGACGGATCAGCAGGATCCTGTGCCAGGAGAGCTGCTCGCCCCACCCCATGGACAGCAGAGGGGTCCCTCCCCCGGGGCAGAACTCGACACAGATGCACTGCAGTGTGGCACTACACACACTGATTTCCAGGACAGGGTAGTGGTTGCTACCACATCTGCCAGCTCTCCTAAGTTTCCAGAACAGGAGGTACACAGGAAGAACATGGACCAACAGTGCACCAAAGTCTTCACAGCCACACACCTCCTAAATTAGCTCAGTAGCCATTGAAGTCCTCATGAGACGAGAAATCCCCTCAGTAATATTTGTTCAGACCATACTTCTAACATGTTGAATCTTCAAACAATGTATTTATTTTTCATTTCTTGGTGTGAATAGAAAAGAAAAATCACATTCGGACAGGAAGAATGCAAATCCAGTTTTAGCCTGCGTATCTTCTACTAGCCTGTTTTTCAACACAAGTTTATTTAGAAACAAGATTTCCATCAATGAAGTAGCAAACTAGTAGCAAGAGCTTATTTTAGTTCAATAAATCACTGCCAAGTCTACCATGATTTTTCATGCAGACTAAAGACTGACTCCTTTTTCCTCCAGAATTTCAAGGTCCTGTTAGATGAATAATTGTTTACCACTTTGAATAAACTCTCAGAACTCACGTCAGTATAGGCAGAGCAAAATTCTTTGGAATGGAAGGTACAACCACATGAAAGTATTCACATGAGCTAAAGGGATGAACCCAGCATATCACTTCAATTCCAAGCTTTGGATACTTGACACAAAGGCATCTAGTGCTTTCCTTGATGCAGATAAACAGTGCTCCAGTACAGCATGCTTGCACTTTTAGAGGTCAGCAATATTTCAACTGACAATGGAATTATATCTTGTACGAAACATATAACCTCGCCTCTATTACTCACAAAGATCATCATGTCCTGGGGACTATTCAAAAAATAAACTTGTATACACCAGTGCTTTGGGACCTGGGACAGTTCAAGAACTATTCCAGGCTGTATACATTTTTCTGCATGCTCTGCATGACCTCTATGGCTTCCTTTTCAGAAGACTATTTTTTTATGCCTACCTCTCAAATCTGGATGATGTGAACAAAGACACCGAAATGCAATAATTTGTGAAAGCTTTATTTCTCTTCAAGCAGAGCCAACAAACCCCAAATATAAGAATCTATGCCTCAAACCTTGGTATGTACACCCTACCCCATAGCTACTTCTAGGACACCAAAAAATAAAACAAAAATACAATTTAACACGTTAGTTTTCAGAAGCAAAGCAGCTGAAAAGAAGCCCAAGTAAACTAGTAGTTTTCATCCAAACTCATCTTTGTTTAGCTGCGATTTTCACTACCTCATTGTGCTGGCATGATCAGGTAATGGAAAAAAAAAACAAACCATAGGGCTGCACTTTTTAGCCATCCTGAGTTGTCACTGAAGCCTTGTTATACAGTCACGCAAGCACCTTTTGCACACAAGCCTCAAAACAGTTCAAATGCTCCCAGCAGGCTCATAACTACAGCTTCAAAGTCATTTCTCTTTCAAATAATTTCTATCTACATGCAGCTCCCCACTCTTTCCAGCTCATTCAGGCAAGTTCCAGATAATAAAGTTTCGTATAATAAAGTAGTTCTGCATTTACTCAGATCAAAGTTAAGTCTTGGACATAATACCTTTTTAATTTTTCTAACTGCAATTTCATACCAAAAGGAAGCCACAGGAAGAGAGATTTCACATTAATGCCAAACTTTTTTTTCTTTTTCTCTTCTATCACTCACATAATCACTTGCTCTCTGCAAAGCAAATGTTTCAGCTTGCTAAAAACTCACATACTGCTCTGGGTTGCTGAATTCCCAAGTCTTGTCATAGCATGCATCTAAAGTAGGGAAGAGGATTAAGGCATTAACAAGTTGAACAAGAGGTCCTTAAACAGGTCTAGTCTGGGAAATAGTCTGAGAAATATGTCTCTGGTAAGCAGAATTCCATCACTTCTTCCATACTAAATCCTACATACCAGCATTCACACCACCATGCAAGGCACGATGGTCACAATTGAAGCATTCACCCTCTTTGCCTGAAGAGTTGACTAGGTTTTTAGAAAAGCATGCTACTGAGAAACTAACTTTAAGCCTTAATTTCAAGGCACACACTATTTCACTATAGTTACATTTCTTATTTATTATTCCCCACTGGCAAAGGATCAACTCAAAAGAGGTGCAAGCTAAAAGAACAAGGAAAGACCTTTAAAAAGACTGCTTCTCCATTGCTTAAATTTTTGTTTTCCCTTCCTTCAAATTCTCAATTCCTTCTGTCAGCCACAGAAACTTCTCTTTTGTGTCTCAACCCCTCTTTCTTTCTGCGCATTTAATGAATATCATCTATTGTTTGGACAATGCTTTACTCTTCACCTTCACAGTTTAGATAATACACCACCTCAAAACAGCAAGAAACACACTGAAATGACCACTGAAGTATCACTGTTGAAAACGAATACCCAGGCATTTTCCCCACAATAATCTTATGTTTACTACCCTACCCTTTGAACTGTAACTTAACTGGAGTGGATTGAATCAACTCCCATAATTTACATTTAACTGCAGCATGTTACTCTGCTACTTCCACCTCTTTTTTAAGCATCCCAGGTAGCTCTTAGGATGCTGAAGAGAACAAAGAGATCACAAAATGCATTGACGACCTGAAACTGTCCTAGTCACATCTTACAGACTCTTGTATCCTCTTAAATCTGCATTTGAAGACGAGAGAAGCAAAGCTTATTGAGACTCTGGGAGGCAGAGGGGGGAACCTTTCAGAAACTCCTCCCTGAAATTAGACCCAAGGTCTGAGCCCCACCACTCCAGCACACTGGTATACACGACAGCATTTTCCAATCAGTGGTATTCATTAAGATGGTATGAGACTCTGAAAGGATTCAAACTCGCTAAAATAAAAAAAGGAAATGCTTCTTGCCAGTAGACTCTCGCTTCTCTTTGAACAGGAAAAAAGAATGATGGAAAGGAAATTCATGTTTTGGAGGAGCTGAACAATAGAAATGACTAATTACCACTAAAGAATGCTTGAAACCCAGCCCCAGACCTTGAAAGGCAGAAGAAGGAAAGACTAGCCTTGAAGTGAGTTTGAGCTCATCCACTGGCTTCAATCCTTCCCCCTCTTGCAACTTATTCCTCCACTGAAGTCATGAATCAAGGACTACAGCCAGCAGAAACTTTATGCTAAGACATACAGTTGAGAGTTTTCTGAAAAAGCACTTTTTTCCCAACATTTTGGAATTGTCCATTTTCCAAGATCAAATCTTCATGTGGAACATACAGCAGTACAAAAGGGTTTTTCAGCTTCTTGAGAAAATATCTAGTCAAAGCTAGAAAGAAGAACTGTACCACAACAGTTAGATACCTCAGGAACACATGTATGTAATGCTTGTCTCCACCCTGACTGCCTGCTTTATCTTAGCATGTATCTCAGCTGATTAAACCTCCACTGCAAGGAGAAAGATTTTCACTGCAGCATGTCTTCATGTGTCTGAAGACAGTCCTTTCATACTAAGGAATGCAGAAAGTATTTAAACAGAGCAGCTTTCCAGTGAATTATCAGAAACTCTACAGAAGTCTTGGGAAAGGCAAGGAGATAAATGGGAATGCTAAGTGAAGCATGTGACATGGACAACTAGTGCAAGTTTTGATGCTTTCTTTTCCCCACGCTGTTTGGAATATTTTACTTCTCCAGGTACCACCCCCTCACCAATTTTTTTGTGGGGGTGGGGAGCAGAGGAGGGGGAATGGAGAGAAGTGTGGTTTTTCCTTTGGATTTTTATGACTTTCACTCTTTTCCCCACAGCAAAAGCAAATGGTACTTCCAAAAGCCTTTTCCCCCAAAGATGGTCTGAAATAATAAATCCTGAGTTTTGAAGTCTGACCCTACACATTTACACACCTGAAAAAAGAACTACAAGCAAATTATTTTAATCCAATGACCAGAAACATGTCTTGTTCGTAAATAGCTGACTGAAAATATTGCACTGTGTCTCAGGATTTAATTGGTCAGAAAAAGCCTCTCCCAGTACTCCCCTGATTAGAACGAGCACAGACAGCGGTGTTTCAGCTGTCATAGCAGATTTTTCCTCTAGCTCTACAAAACTCTTTGCAAATATAATTGCTAGAGCCTCAGAAAAGGGCCAAAGCTTCATAACCATTTTCCAAAGCAGTTTAAAATTCCAGTTTTTTTTTTTTTGTTTTTTTTTTGTTTTTTTTTTCTGCTGCACTCTGCATCCACATGCTTCAGAAGGCTGCATGTACAGCAGCACACACCAGCTTTACTACAAACAAGCTGGCTGGCAGCTTGCTGAAGCTGCCAGGTAGAGGCAAAGCTGACAGGAGTAGGAAAAGTTTTGTCAAAGACAAATTCTGGAACTTGGCCATGAGTAAAGCAACCTATACCAAGAACAGTCCAAAGTACTGTAAGAAATGTGATATCCTAAATATTTTGCCACTTTCCCCCAGTCATTAATGCAGCACCACCGAACACCATAATTACAACACATTTCAGAGGAATTGCACCCCATCTCTTAGTCACAGAAGACTACAGGAAAATGCAAGCCTGGATTTAGAATTACCCTTCAAGGCGGCTTTTCTTTTCCTGAAACTTAACTTAGAGATAGACATCGAGTTTGGCATTTCTATTGTGAAAGCAGCACAGGTTACATCAGTGCACCTAACAGCACTATCAGGATGACCCCAGCTTTTTATCACCAACCCATCAGTGAGGGGAAGAAATTCTTCCACACACACAGCCTTTCTGAAAAGATCCGGAGGAGAGTACAACACAGCCTGTAGCAAAACACTGAGATTTAATTAATTTCAAGGATAAATAGAATGGGCTCTCTTGGATTCAGAAACTCTACACTTGCCAGATTTTTCAACAATAAAAAAAAAAAAAAAGCAAGGCAAACAAACAAACAAACCAACCCCAACCAACAACTGAAGCCTAACAGTGGCTATATAAGGCTTAAAGTTTAGGAAATGAGTAAGAACATGGGAATTGGTGCATGCCTATGAGGCACTCAGTGCTTTTCCTCCTGCCCACAACCCTTTGTCCCCCAGTTCATTTTCTTATTCAGTCTTAATAAAGACTTGCACACTCATGACTCACAAGGTGGTGTTCAAGTGAATTTCAGATTCTCCAGTTAAGTACCCAGTATACCCAGGGAAAGCTGCTGGGGACTGAGTATTGCCTCTGGTAAAGGTGTGAGCTGCTTCCAATCTTCTCAAAACATTAGGAAGAGCTTACTTACCCAAAACAAGGCCAAACTAGTCTGTTTAGACAAGAGTTCCCCCAGGGCTATTTTTAATCCCTATGCTTATGTGGAATTTAATCTAGATGGCTCTATGCAAAGTTATTTTACCATCTTAGTTTATGTTGGTACGTTTCTCCATATACATAAGCTTTCTGTGTCAGTATCGGTCATTTTCCAAATTCCAGTATTGTCAGACACAACCAGTGTCACTCAAAGTCTCCGGCAAAACCCTGAGTTCATGATTTCCAAGTTTACATTCCCTGAGGATTAAATGCATTCTCAAATGAAAAGCAGTTTATAAGTCACAAGAGATACTTAATAGGTCACCTCTACAAAGTATTTAATCCATTAAAACAGAGAAACATTTGGTTCTGCCTGCAAGACCCTATAAACTTTACTTATTGAGATGAAAAATCATTAAAGGGGGGCACAAAGTAAGGAGGGGATGAGGACAGCATTTTTGAACCATATTAATGGGTTAATTATTGCATAATATGCCTGTCAGTGAAATGACATTTTGCTTGATTAAGTACCAGGCAAGAAGTTAAATTATGCAAGAACTAGCTAGAGGGTGCTTCAAGCAGGAAAGATGCCCAGGGGCAAATTTGAAGGTAGTTTAAAAAAATACAAAAAGGAAAAAAAAAATTTTTATAAGCGCCATGATTTTGGAGAACCTGGAAAGTGAAAGAATCACTTTGTGGACAAATTCACAGAAACAGAGGATGCTTATATGAAGTTTCAAAAACTAAAAAATAAAAGAGAATATTCTTCTTACAAAAGTTAAAAAACAATAATCTAGCCTATCCACAATGAGATTTCTAGTTTTAAACTAACTCTGCTGATCCACAACAGCAAAATCCTGCATCATATCTGTTAGACTTTTCCATTTAATTTTTGCTGAAATACTGTAACCAAGTAATTTCTAAAATTGAAACATGATGCCCAGAAACAGACAGGAAACCATTTCCAAGTCAAATAAGCACCTGATCCAATTCAAATTCCATGCCACACTCAGAGGTACATGTTCTTACTGATGTTGAGATTTCAGCATTGGTGGAATACAGAGTAGAAATAACTTATAAATTATCCAGTCTGTATGTAACAAGTCAGCACTCTCCCAGTAAGTGTTTTTGGGGGTGGCAGGGAGGAGGAGTAGGGGAAGGGGACTGTTAAATTTGATCAAGACTAGCATATCAGAAGTTGAATATTCCCCAAAGAACTACTTCTCATTCCAGTTTCACAACTTAAGTAATTTTTCTGATAGTTTTCTTTTTTGACAACATTGCTATATTTTCTGTTTGTCTCCCTGACAGTCTGGATTGCTGACAGTCTTTGAACAAAGTACTTTGACAGCCTTCACACCAACAACCATTGGTACACCACTTAATATTGATGAAGTCCCCACCTAGCCCATCAGTTCTAACACCTGATGTTACTGAGAGAAGTTCTCTGCACACACATGGACATCGGAACCATTCAAACATTTCCACAGCTATTTGCTGTGTAACAGAGAAAAAAAAAAAACCAACCAAACAAGAAATCTGGGCAGCACTGCTCCAGTCCAAAGAGATATAAACAACTGGGTTGCCCACATGCAACTTCCAGATTACCTGAACTTCAGTAACTTGTACTGAAAGCAAAATGCTTCCTGATCTTGAGGGGTCTGGACTGCATCACAGGCAAGAAGCCAAGCATGCTGTATAGCAGTCTGGAGCAGAGCACCAAGGTGAGGGCTCTGTGTCCACTGACCCATCAGAGAGCACAGCACTGAAAACAGCTGAAAACAAGGTACTCCAAAGGGCACTAGCTACCAAAGTCACTTATGATAAAAAGTCTGCAGGCAAGTTGTTCTTACTTCAGTAAAGCAAGGAAGAACTGCATCAGCACACGTCAACCAATGCCTGAGCAAAACAAAACCAAGCTCAGCTTTCCTCTTCCACATTTTGAAAAAGGAAAATATAGCTAGGCTTTCAAGGTTTAAATTCTTTTCATCAGCTCCAGTTTCACTAAGCTTCAGTTACGTACCATACACTGAGCCCTTATATGCTTCTCAGGGAGGAAAACTAGGCAGACTTATGGGTGGGGAGA
The DNA here is from genome assembly GCA_032173965.1 of Sitta carolinensis. Classification (NCBI taxonomy): domain Eukaryota; kingdom Metazoa; phylum Chordata; class Aves; order Passeriformes; family Sittidae; genus Sitta; species Sitta carolinensis. The sequence continues at coordinate 11,435,348 of JAVUNC010000025.1, read as the reverse complement.
GGACAATGGACACATCCAAGCTCTCCCAGCTTGCCTCAGCAATGCCCCAAACTCCCAAAAAGATTGAGTAAATGAGACTAGGACTAGCCACAGTAAGGACAGCTTCTGCCATCATCCTAGGAGATTAACACACATACTTCCCATTACTTGCCTAAAATCTGCAATAGCAACATTCTCCTGGTCCCAAGGGAACTTCAGTTCAGAAGTTATGCACTAGGCAGACAAGTCTCAAGTACTCAAGGCAAGCCTTAAATTACCTACAGTAAGCAAAAAGAACACAGCAATAACTGTACCTCCCCACCAAAAATGACCCAACTAACAAATAAAGCAAGAAACACACCCCAACCCCACTAAAACCAAACCAACAAAGCAAAACCAAATGCAGTAAGAGATATTATTGGTAAGCTGGTGGTACAATGATGCCTTCTTTCAATGTCTACCTAGAGACTACTTTAAATGGACGTATATTCTAAAGAGAAACTAAGAACACCTTCGGACTAGCAGTTTTGTTAACTATGCACTTCAAATATATCAGAAAACACTTATGTTTCTGTTACACAGTTACAAATAATTTCCATTTTCAGTGTTATATCATTTGCTACTGTCATCTTCATCTAACAGCAGCAGAAACCGGGGAAGCATGGAAACAGACAAAACAGTCATCTCAAGAAATGCCCTCAGAGTAACCTAAAATCTTTGCCAGAGCTTTTTCAAGACTCTCTGATCCCCTGTAAAGGCAGAGCCCTGCCCAGCTGCAGTGCTGCAGAAGCCACAGCTAAGGTGTTTCTGGAGAACTTCGGTCTAATTCAGTGGTAGCACTAGGACTACCTTTAAAGGTGGAGAGTAAGGACAGTTCCTGCTTTGCATTCAAAATTTCTCAACCTTAAGAGTCTTTGGAAGGGGGTGGCAGGCTCTCAACACTTCATAGAACCAATCCAGCAAATCCCTGTAAAGGATGCTGTAAAGTCAAGAGAGGCTGGAGGTCGGTGCAGTCTCTCAAGAATGCCCTCTAGCAGGTGTGTAGCTACCAGCCCGAGGACCTCAGAATCATTACTAAGAATACATCTGCATTCAAAAAAAGCATTTACTCACTTCAGGATAACAACACAAACGGAGCTTAGAACAGCTTAGAAATGTGAACAGTTAAGGTAGTGAGATAAACGAGAACTTGCTTCAGCTTTTAGAACGATAAAGGAAAACAACCCACAGGATCAGCAACAGATTTCATTAATAAACAGTGCTTTAACAAAGAACAGTCTGTTTGTAATTTCAGAAAGAGAAGCCACCAGCAACAGACGCCACAGAGACTTCTCTGTCAGGTGTTACGAGACTCATTTATGTCAAGTATGTTAAATGCTAAAAACAAGTTAGCAGACAAGTATTTCTACCTGTTGCTATTCCAGCTCACAAAGTCTTCTGTAACCTAGTACATGCTGATAGTCTGAAATAAGACAGGGATGAAGCTTCAAAAATGATACAAAAAGCCATGCTTATAACTGTAGCCAGTAGGGGTCATTTCAGTGTAAAAAATTGCAAAGAAACGGCAAGACACAGGAAGGAGAGTAAAAACATGAATTTCTATTCACACAGTTCTGTAAGACACATCCATTTCCTCCTCACTGGACTGGGGAAGGAAAGGGTTTGCACTCCCAATGTGCAAGACAACCAAAAAAGCGCAGCCTTTATTCTGTTAATACATAAAGGCATGGCTTAATACTACTCACATCAGGCATCATCAGCCTAGCCTGTTGCACATGTGCCCGTAAACTGAACAACTGTTTAGGTTATCACAATCAAAAATCCAGAGCTATTCAACCTCATATCAGCGATCAGAGGCAGTACAACCACTACCCTTTTATCCTTGCTGCCACCTCATGTGCAAAACATGCACTATGAAGAACAACATACTACCCCTGTTCCCTAGAATGAGGCAGCTTCCCGACAATTCACTAATAGGTATTCCAGGGCTATTTATCAGGCTGACAGTTAACTCAGTTCCTTTTCATTTATGAGAATGAAAATTAAATAAATAACTTTCCAATTTAATTTTCTTATTTTAACTTATCTCCCTTAGTTATAGTTAATAGATCGTTATCTCCCTCCCCCAGGACTATTCCTATAGGGACAGCTGGAACTAGTTTCTAACCACAACACTAATTGAAACAGAATCTTGCCAACAAATGCTTCATACTATTTTCAACAGTAATGGGACGTGTTATGAGTTGAACTACAGCAACGTACAGATTGCATCACTTCAAAGGAATGAAATACTCTAAAGTGCCAGAGATGTCCATACTGTGATACAGTAAAGGAACTGGAACATTAAGGCCTTTAATGGCTGTAGGTTTTTAGTTCCTTTAACTGTCCAAAGGGGAAAGCTATTTTAGCCCAGATTTTACTCGAAAACACACAAGAGAAACTCCTGCAAAACCAGGTAAGTTTTCCAAGTTTTCTTTGCTTTTACTTTTCTATTTACAGAAACTTTTCCAATACATATTAAAAATAAGACACAACAGCAATGCACATATTCAGCAACATAGTCTCAACCAAGGTCTTCGAAATAGTTTAGGGCCATTTTAAAATGTTTAACAATCCAGCTTTTAATCTAGAGCTCATCCTACCCAAGCGTCAGCTCCCGAGGCTGACAGCATTGGTTGTAGCACAGGCGGGGACGCACTGTGTGCTCTGCTGCGGTTTGCAATTTATTTGTTATAGAGGCAATTGGAGTTTTAAACTAATAATGAGCGAGCGCCAGGACAAAGGTCAGCTGCCCATTAAAAAAGACGGGGTTTAGCTTTCTTAAAATAGTGCATCATTTTAAATGCAAGGTTTTTGGACAGATGCTGCCTCACCAGCTCTCTGGACTTTCTACTGCCCTCTACCCGCCGAGAGGAGACCGCCTCCGTCTCCTTTTCCAGAACTGTCGAAGCTCCCGCTCCGAATCACATATACATTTATATATATCCCAAACTACTGCTTATTTGTAATCTCTTCACAGCGCCATGCTTTCCCTCAGCTTGGGGGAAAAGGAAATTGGGGGTACAAGGGAAAGAGAGACTAAAAATTTGTCTCTGGCCTTTCATTAATTTATAGCATATTAAAAAAATAAATCTTTGGAACGCTGATAGATAAAAAAACTGAAGCGGGGTGAAGTTCTTTTGCATTTCATACCAATTCATCACCTCACAAGACGGCAGGAAGCTGAAGTGACTTTGAGAGGAGTTCTACCGTGGGTATTTCCCCCTCGTTGATGCTCCAGCAGGAAAAAAATACACCCCTTATCATTATATGCCAAGCAGGACAGGCAGAGAGATATTAAGTGACAGGAACAGGAAAGAAAACTTTATAACAGATGATCAGTCTTTGTTGTTTCTTTACACAGGAGGGAATCCGGAACAGGCATCATATGTGCACGGCTGACCTCCATCTGCCAAACTCCTCCCGACTCCTTTATCAAGGAATTTTAGTTGGGCATCAGTAGCTGATACAAGCTACGAGCAACCCAGTGACGCTCTACGGAGAATTGTTAGAACCCTAAGGATTAGGGTAAAAAACACTAAGGGCAAAACTTCTAAGAAGGAGTTTGTGGGGCTTTTTAAGCAGGGAAGGTTAAAAGATACGCTCACAGATGGGACAGGCGGGCGGGCTGGAAGGCAAGGAGGGCGCACCGGCGCCTAAGACGTCTTAGGTGCGCCCTCCTTGCTTTCCCGCCGCCCATCGGGTACCTCCATACCAGGGAAAGCGATGGAGGGATGGATGGTGTCCCGCCGCCTCTCACCTTCGCAGATGCCCACTTCGTACTCGGTGATGGAGTCTCCGTTGAGCGGCGGTCGGATGACACAGCGCAAGCCCCGGTCGCAAGCTCCGTGCAGCCCATAGACTCCCCCGCAGCTCTCGTTCCGCTGCCGGGCGCACATGAAACAGCAACCGCAGATCCCCACCACGATGTTACCGGGGCAGCTCTTCGGTTCTTCGCATTTGGATTGGTCGCAGGGTAAGCAGACGAGAGCACGCGTCCCCGACTCGCCCAGCAGCAGGGCCAGCAGGAGCAGCCACCCCGCGGCCGCCAGGTGCCAGCCGCCGTCTCCGCCCGGGCGTCTCCTCCCCGCCGAGACCGCTGCCAGGTACATCCCAGCCGCCGCAGCCCGGCCTGGGCCGGGGGCAGCCTCTCGGAAGCCCCCTCGCCGGGCGGCGGACCCGAGCGTGCCGCGGCTCCTTCCCGCCGCCCCCGCCTCCGGCCCCCCGAGGAAAGTTTCCTCTCTCGGCGGCGGCGGCTGCAGCCAAACTTCTCCTCCGGGTGGCGGCTCCGCCCGCTGCCCCCTCCGGGAAGCGGCGTCCCTCAGTCCGTTCGTGCCTCGCCCGCCGGCTCCCGGTTCCGCGGCGCCGAGCGTGCGGGCGGCTGCGAGCGCGGCTGCTGCTGCTGCTGTGCTGCCGCTGCTGGCTGTGTCCCCCGCGCGTCCCGAGTCCCGACTCGCCTCCTGCTTCCCTCTCGCCCCGCTCCAAGTGCGCCCTCTGCCCTGCCCCCATTGGGCGATGGTCGCCTCCGCACCGCCCCGCGCGCCCGTCCGCGCCTCGCTCATTGGGCACGGCCGGCGCCGGCCCGCCCCCTTCCCTCCGCGCCCCCCCAGCCCCAGCGCTCGGGGCTGGAAGAGGCGCAGCGGAGGCGAGGAGCAGCCTGGGCCCCACAGCGGCCGCCGCCTCCGCCTCCCCCTGAACCTCCCCTCCCCCTCCGGGGCTCCGGGCGCGGAGCGGAGCGGGGCGGCGGCGCCAGACCGTGGGGACGGGCTGGCGGCGGCCCGGGGGACACCGGGGACGGGGAGGGAGAGGGCCCCGCAAAGGGCGCAGCCCCAGCAGGGCGATGCTGCGGGGAGCCGTGAATGGGGCCCCGGCGTCCCCGGCCGTGGCGGCGAGAGCCTCCTCCTCTTCCTCTGCCCGCTCCCTCGAGGGGCGCGGGGATCCGGGACGGGGAGCGGCTCCGCGCCCTCCCAGCCCCAGCGCCACGGGAGAGCAGAGCCGGTCGCTCCCGTGCCCGCCCCGCCCCGTTCCGTTCCCGCAGCCGGGCTCCCGGGCGCGCCCAGGTGCCCCGCGGGTGCGGAGGAGCCGTGGCGGAGCCGCTCCGCGCGGGCGGGAGGGGCTGTCCCGCTCCGGCGGCGGCGCAGCGCTATCCCGGGCCGCCCCTCCGCCCGCTCATAAACAAGCGGCGGTACCGCCGCTCGCCCGCCGACCTCGGCACCAAAAGCCGACCCCGGGCTGCCCGGTGCTTTTCACCAGCGCACGGGCAAAAGGCACCCGCGGGTGCCGGCCGCTCCTCCCTACGGGGCGGCTGCCGTCCCTGGCCGGAGCCGGCGGGCAGCCGCGGCCCCGGTGCGGCCCGGAGCGGCGGAGGAGCGGCGGCGCCGCGGCGCTGGCCCGGCGAGGCCGGCAGGCGGCAGCGCTCGCTCCGGCGGAGAGCGGCTGGCCGGAGCTCCGGCCCCAGCCGGGCGAGGGGGCGGCGGGAGGGAACCGAGAGGAACCGTCTTGCCGAAGGTCCAAATGCTGCCTTGTGTGCGGGCGGAGCAGACGGCAGGAAACAGGCGGTAGTTGGCCGCACAGGGCAGCCCCTCGGTAACGTGTCAGAGCGGGACCTGCTGCTGCCGTGTCCTGCCCAGCCCGAGGTGCGATGGCAGCTTTGGAAACGATGAATCCCGCGTCAGGAACGCCCGGAACTGGCAGAGTATGAAGCCATTGGCTCCGCAAGTGGATTTCGTCTGCTGCAGGGTGCTGAGCCTGGGAAGGCTTGTGTTGTGTGTACCCGTGCCAGCAGTTTGGGAAGGAGGGTCTGGAACCTTAATAGAGATTATTACAGAGAGGCCAAGGTATGGTTTGTACAGTTTCTCTAGTCCCGCACACATGGCCTCTTTGGCACAGCCAGTTCTCATGTCAGCCGAGGAGTTGCTATGGAAGAGCAAAGCTCCAAACTCCCAAGTTGCCAAAACTCCCAAGTTGCCACCCGGGAAGAGATGACTCTAAAGCTTTGTCAGCACTAGCATACCTTTTAGGTGAGTTTTAAAAGCACTATAATTCACTGTTGTTGATTCCAGCCTAAATACCTCCTGTAGCAAGGATTCCCTATTGCTAGAACGGGCCTACTGGTAATGGACACAGTGCAACAATGTAACATGATGTTGAAAAATAAAGCATTTCTGTATTTGTCTAAAAGAAAGCATTTTCCATATTTGTCGATTTTAAAAAGGAATAATGGTTTTATTGTAGCAGAATGGCAGGATGTATTGTGATACATTCAGAACTTAAATTGCAGGAGATATTTTTCAAGAGCTACAATGTTTTCATAAGTCTCAATAGTTTGCAAGACATTGGTCTGTTTCTCAGTGAAACCCCATTATTGCAATAAAACACTTGATACAGCATACATTACAGGGATAAGGGCCATTCAGCTGACATATCTCAACAACGAATGGACAAACAGCGATTTACTGGGCAATAGTATCTGAAGTAATACTGTCATATATATTTTTAAAAAGGTTTAGAAAGCAAACGACAAGCCAGTCTTGCTAAATGCACTGTGTTGTGGCATAAACAAACCCAGTGTATACATTTGAGGACAACCAACAACACTGTATGTTCCTGAGTTCTGGAAAGCAGTAGGTCAGAAGAGCACACTGAAGGTCATGTTAGACAAGGCCTCAAACTCGGAATATTATGCAAATGAACGATACCCCCTGGAGAAGAAATATGCAAAGTAAAAAGTTTTGTGCCGTTTCCTCAAAAATGCAGATTCTTCCTCACCTCATCCTCAGCCCTCTCGTGTCAGTTTGCCGAAGCACCTGCAGGGGTCAGAGTACTTTTGATTCACCAGAAATTTCCACCAAAAAACCTGCTGTGATTTGCATGAGAGTAGTTTGTAAAAGCCTACTGTTTCCTACAATCTGGAAACAATGCCTTTTGGTCATGTATTTTACTGAAGAGGCTCATGAAGGGCTTTTGCCTTCCATGTATAGCATCGCTGAGATTGCTTTTTGAATGAGGCATGCAGTTCCTGTGACTGTACTTTTAAAACACTGGTCACAAACCTGAGATTGTGAAGAGACGAATCACAACAGTGATTTTAGTGCTAGGGAGGATGCTGTGTCATACAATACGTGGTCAGAGGCTTGAATTTAATAGGCTTAGTTTATCAAAAGATGAAAAGTGAACTGATTACAATGTATTAATCCCCTCATGTGAAAAAATGAACTGGTCTATGAAAAATACGTGGGTATTTTTCCAGGACTTGTGTACATAGCTAGCATGGAAATCCCAGACATGTTGGATTGCATGCTCAGGCAGTTAAATATTTCCCAGACATGCCAGACCTACCCATCATGTTCTGTACTGATGTACAGTATATTCAACACACAAAGAATTCACTGGACCTACTGTGCCTGTTTGCTTGTGTGGGAATGAACAAAGAAGCTCTAGAAGCTGTACAAAAACAGATGAAGGGGAAAGCTATGGACAGCTTAGATAAGAATGTTGTAGGGCCCTGAGAAAAAGAGAGCAAACTTTTGAGCTGACTGCCAAGTGAGAGAGGCTTCAGCTGTGAACAGGATTAGTACCTGATTCATACACTGTTTATCCTGTGATAGCTGCATGTAAGAGAGGAAAATACAGAAATATGTATGGAATGAGGACCAACATTTAGGCTTCTTGTCTTCTTAGGTCTTGCTCTTTAGGTACAAGACACAAATTGTTCATGCTTATGCTTGTGTTTCCCTCTTCTGGCCCCAGGGATCAAAATACTTCATTGCACAGATTCAGCAGGAAAGGTAGACAATTCTCTTGCCCCAAACCTGAGAGGAGCCCATAGGGACAATGATGGTACTCCTTGGAAATCAGCAAATCTGATACCTGATGGCTTTACAGGGAAAGTGAATATTCCTGCTTTCCCCGGAAAGAAGCAGTGGATCCATCTTACCAGGGAATTCACTTATCCTTGCTCTTACCTGGTTCTTGATTCATTAAGGGTTCTACTGACCCAAAGAGCTTTGGAGTAAGTGGATTCAGCTACTGAAGTGAAACCCAGCTCCTTATTTCCCCTAGAAACAGGTTAGTAACTATTGCTGAATATGACTGTGGGAGGAAGAAAAACATTCTGATAAACAGGCTGTAGCTGCTGAAATTTCCTGGGCTTGTTCTTCTGTAATTTTAGTGTTGTATTGAAGCCACATCTAGGCTGGATGAAGTTGCAGCAGTAATTGAGTGGAGCTGTATATCTTTCTTGGTCATCATGGAATGTGGAGCTTTTGTGAAACCACGCAGTGATAGGAGAAAACGACCATCCCTTTCACTGATTCCTCACTTCTGTACTCACTACCCTTCCTTCTGGGAAATTTCCTCATGTGAAAAATATGTGTTCAGTGTAAATTTCCAGTAAGTCTGAAATTCACAATAGTGATAACTGAAACGATTTCTTTTTATTATGTGGTTGAAGACATTTATACTACCAAAAATAAAAACATCTACCCCCAAACACAGAATATCCCCATTTCAATTTAAAAGGCTGTTTCCACTGTGCTGATATATGCTGGCAATATATCTGAATTTGGGAACAATGGTGCTTATAATACCAAAGTTGTATTTTTTTCCTACACAAATGTTTTGTTTCTATTCTGTACCTCATTGTGTCTTTGTTGCACATTAAATTTCTTTTTTCATTCTTTCGTTAAGATCATTTATGTCTCCTTTGTAGCAGTCTCTTGACATAAACTCTTTCGTAAACAGGTTATACACATGAGCAATCTCTACTACCAGAAAAGAAAAAGGATCAAGATGAAACCTGCCACTAATTCAAGCAGTGCTGAATCAGTCTAAACCACATGAGAATAATTTCTCTCATCTTCAAAGAAATATCATGGACTTATTACATTAGTAGCTGCAAGGTGTTTCAAAATCCCTAAATGGAAAATGGTGGGAAATTGAGAAAGTGAGTATAAGAGTTCATTTTAATACAAACAATCTGTGTATGAATTGTTTTGAACCATTTCATCACGAATAAATATCCCATCAGGAAGTCTCTGGGGTGCTTTTTAGCCCTGCAAGTTTTTCCTCTCAGTTGAATCCTTAGCTTGGGACAGCTCAATAGTTCAAAATTTAAGTCTGGAATACCTAACAAGCAGGTTTGCAGCTTTTTCCTAATACATCTTTGATTCCTCATGTGGAACATAGAAGTCACAGTATCTCCTTTTTTAATGGCCTCAGAGCAACTGTATAAGCGATTTTAAAATACAGTTGCATGACAAATTTCTTGTGAATATTTTTTTTCTCAAATTTAGAAGCTATATATTAGTACAAATTGTAAATAAATAAGCTATAAATGAATAGGAATGGCCATTTACATGTGCAATTCTTTACATTGCACTTAAGTTACTGAAACTGTGCATTCAACACAAGGATTTTTTCAGACCTTAATGTACTAGAATATATAACTTTAAAATTGCAAAGTTAAGGAACTAGGGAGTCAATATCTATTTAAGGATATGTACCAGAAACATATTGGGAGAAATAACTACTATATCTAGAAATGCAGTGTTGTATTTAAATTGATCACACTCAAGGTCACGATGGATTTAGCTTCTTTAGCATGAAGAAAATATTCTTAACAAATAAGCATCCTTAGCAAGAAAAGACAATTTGCTGTCAGTTTACAGAAGAAAAGTAGAAGTATTTTAAACTGGTATGTCATTCTAGGGATTATTTGCATTTTTATTACAGAAAATCTGGCCACCAGAAAAGTAGGTGGATTAGATCAGCATCCACAATCCTCTTCATAGTGCTGCATACTGATAAGATTTAAAATGTTAAAATATAAATCTGAAAATACTGTGTTTATTTCACTGCAATCTGCCATGTATCAATAACTGCAGTATAAAATAGATGAAATCAAATAGGATCAGGGATACACTGGATGTGAACTAGGGTTTGTCATAGCTAATCCCCAAGCTTAGTAGGTCCATGGAAAGTTCATAGCATTCTAGTCAGGGTACTTCCTATTCTGAACACGTTTCAGGTCAAGGTTTTGAGCTCTTGAAGGAAAAGCAGGAGGGCTGAAGCTGGTAGGTACAGACAAAGCTGGTGGGTAGCTGCTTATCAAGGAAAGTCAGGGCCCAGCTGTAATACTTTCTATTCCAGTTCAAACTCATCAAATCTTGTCTGAGCTTGAAACTCTTCAAATGACTGATTCAAATATGGGTGAAATGGCTTGTCCTCTGGTTTTCAGCTCAATCAAATACTGGAAAGGGAAAGAAACAAAACACCTGAAACCCAACCCTATCTCAAACCCCAGGCAGTATATAGGATGAATAAAAGATGGTCTATGGGATCACTCCATGAGAATGAAATGGGGAAGAAAGAGAGATCTGGTGACTGCAGAGGGTGGGGACCCAGCAGATGTGGAGCACACCAGCCTGTCAATGTCAACACAACTCTCCTTCCCGTGGATGTGAGCTGGTGCATGCAGAGCCTTTCAGGAGTCCTGCATTTGCCATACGAGTTGTCCATAATCCAGACAAGCCATCAGATTGAATGAGAGGCAGTTATAGCTGATCCTATAGCAAGAGTTATGTTATATAGCAAGAGGGCTATATAACCCCTGTGAGTTTCCTGACAATGTTTCTATAACTTTTTCAGGCACCATTGCATATTCTGCCTGGAATTCACTGATGCCAGAGGTTGTTACATCAATATCAACTTGCCCCATTACTTACTTAGCAAATTAAACCTATTTTTTATGCCTTTATTAATGCTGAATAGAAGCTTTCATTCCAAGAAATCATAGCAAATTCCCAGTGTTTTTTCCATCTCTTTTTAGATTTTAAATGCTGATGCATATAACTGGCCACAAGAGCCACTTACCCCTACTGACTCAATTCCCTTCATGTCTATAATCACCTTCTCAGTTTCTGTGGATGATGATGTGGGTTAACAAAAATGTTTAGGACAATGTGAAAGGCTGTTCTGATTACAGAACTTTATGTATGCCAAATTAAGAAGTTTATCATCTGGTATCTACCAAGTATGTTGAGAGAATCAGATTTTGCTGCTTATGACAATAAAGCAAAGACATCTTCCCCAGAGTAAATGTGTATTTCTATAAATTGTTTGACTTCTTTATTTCTCTTGATGGACAGTTAGCAGACAGCCTATCTTCTCAGCTTTTTATTATCTTGGTTAGAACCATGTACAGCTTAGATACCATTTGCAAAGTCTATATGCCTGAAGTTACTGGGGTATGGTTACAGTGAGAGAATCAGGTCAGCATTCATAACAATTGTTTAGTCTGTGTTAGTTTTTGTAACATCTTAGGGCAAAACCCCACAGATAACTGGTTTTTTTCCCCAAGGATTTTTAGGCCTTACTTACTCATTACTGGGATTCCTTTTCTGTTAATATTTTCTTATTCATGTCATGATACGAACTGGCCTTCCATGGCTGATTTCAGTGTATTAGCAATATCTATTTGCTAATCCCTGTTTTGTTGGGTTTTTTTCCTGTACGTAATTAGAAATATGGTGATTCATATTGTAAATTGCTAAATACTCTGAGAGACGTTGCAAGTCTGGATTTTTCGTTGTAGGCTTCAATAAATGTTAATACACCCATCCAACATTAGGAGATACTCAACACCATGCAAGTTCATAGACCTTTTCTTGCAGTCTGCAGGATACATGTTTAGTGCATTTCCTGGTCAGGCTTGGCTGCAAGGAGCAAATGAATGTAGCTGTATACCCAGTGCTTTGAACAGCACGTATCTGTTCAAGTATGACCTTGGAATCTTAGAGACTTGGATGGGAGTTAAGGAAACAAGCAGGAAGGTAAGATGACTTGCTTGTAACAGGGGCAGTGATGCAGTCAGGAAAAGAACACAGCATCTCCTGCTTCTCAAAAACATTTCTGCCTCACAAATTCCCATTTCGCATGAAAAATAATGGTGAGAGGAAACAAAGCCTGAGAAGAGAAGTCTCAGCAATAAGAAAGGTGGGAAGGAGGATTGTTTGATTAGTTCAGACTCAAAAGAGAACAGGCAGACAAGAAAAGTTTTCTCAGATCAGGGGGATAGATAGGTTGGATGGAGTTATGGGGAATAGCATCCTACCATTGGTAGGAACTTGCAATATATTAGCAGTTTCCTAGATATTTCAAATTCTATCACTTCCTAACCATAAAAGAATAAAACCACAAGACATTATCAGTATTATTCTCCCAGTCCTTCCCTCTTAATATATAGGGGACTAATGTTGACAATCTACTATGCAATTCCTTTTAAATCATAAGGGTTCTTCTCTCAATCTTCAGGTCATCATTGCTTTTGAGCTGAGGCAGACCCCCTTTCTAGGAAATGCCTAGAATCCTTTTGGGATTAAGTTAAAGCAACGATTCCCATCTCCATTCCTAGTCAGTTGGTCTAGCCCTCACAGCTGATTACAGCCTTTTATAACCTGCCCCCATGGTAACTAGGTTCTAGGGCATGTAGGTAGATTTTAGTGTGCTTTAACTCATGATGGTGAGTTAGTTATGAAAGACTTTGTAAGCTTTAATATAATTAATGTATTCTCTTGAGTGCTTGGCTGGTTCTTTTTCCTCTCTCTTTACTTTTTTAATATTAAAGAAAATCTTTCTTTTATTCAGAAAAGAAGGTACAAAGAGTTTAGGTTAGAAGTTTGAAAAAAAAATTAGTCAACTCTCATAAGCTAATCTTTGAATTCTACCAGAAACATTGCTACAGGGCTCCTGTCACCTCAGGGCTTCTGTCACCTTATGGCAGTGAAGCTGTTAAGACTTTTCATACTTTGTAATAAAGAGAAATATTTGCTGGTTTGCTGTATCTGCTTAACTCTTCACAGCCATGCAGACTGGGAGGAGAAAGGTATTCTTTACTGTCCAGTTGATTTGGTTCTACAGATGATTTTTCATTACTAGATTTGCAAGCAGCAAGCAGATCACATTTGTGATTTTTGTACAGGCTGTATACAGCTTTTTTACCCTCTGTCTCAGCTCCAGTCCATCTTGGGGAAGTGTAGCACTGTCACCACGCTGATGTGCATTTTGGAAATGTTTTTCTCAGCCCTCAGCTGGATCTTGTGGTCAGACCAAGACTAGAGCAGTGTTCCAGTCCTGTTGACATACTAGTGTTTGTGATAGATTTTATGAGGATAAAACCATTGATACTGTCTCAAGAGCCTGAGCAGGTGATCAAGAAGAGGACAACAGTTCTCAGTTGCCCTTGACTTGCATGAAAGAGACTCAGAACAGCTGGCAGTGGGATGTAAAACGTCCATGTCCTCTCTACACAATTCTGTGTTTATGTCCAGCATCAGGCAGTACAAAACATCTTGAATATCTTGAATCACCTTCCTTTCCTTGCTCATCCAATATTACTTTTGGCAGATCAAGGTGCCAACATATTATTTTTAAAAAGCCATTTTCTTATTTCTCAAATTACAGAGAGAGTTTGGTGGGGTTTTTGTCTCTTTGCTTTGTTTTGTTGTGTTTTCTTTTTTTGTTTGCTTTCACTTTTACAAGAAAGCATGGTCCTTGATTCAGCTTAAGGGATGCAATTTGGTTTAGAGTATATGTTTTATAGAGAACCTTTTAGAATTAACACAAACAAACCATACAAATGGACTTTTCTAATTCTTAAAGTTCCATGGGTATTTATTCTCAATATAACAATTCTGAGACGCAATTTTAAAAATACGAAAAAGATAAGGTATTTTTAATTCTTTAGCTGAAGCTTAAAAAGGCTGTAATTATGCAGTATTTCAAGTCCACCTGGGTATTTATATTATGAATTATTCCATAATACCTTTGATATTTTACATTTGTTATAAGAAAAGGAATTTTTTTTAAATTTTACAAAATAGGCAAAGAAAAGCGAAAATTATCAAAAGTAATGCTCCTTGGACTTTCATTATTCTCTCTGTATCAATTAATTTCTCCAGATCACTCTGAATAATTCAAACAGACATCTTAGTTTGTATTCAATGCTTTGTCTTTTTGTTACTGAAAAGCGATTTTTAGTGAGTGAGATTTAAAGCCTAAGAGTGACAAAAAGAGTTTGGTTTAACTATAACTGTCTGGTGAACATATTTTTAGTAGAAAAATCTTAATTTGTCTCACTCCTAAAACCTCTTGAAGTTAATGTTCCATTACAAGGACTTTATTCACATAACTAAAAGACAGAATACCTAGTGAAGCTGGAAAAAATGCTCTAATTAACTTCATAAAGTTCTACCCAATAATTACTTATGTGAAGTACATGCAACATTCAATTATGATTCTGATTTTTTTTTCAGTAGGCAGAAAAGGAATGTACAAATCTGGGATGCTTATTTTCATTCTAAATCTAGCTGCTCTCAGAATTTTCCTACATATGTATTAATAATTTAGCTGGACTGTAACCATGACAATATTGATAGCATATGTAGAATAAATAGAAAACAAGACTACTTACCCAGAAAACGTCAACACATAGAATATTATCAAGATATTCGAAATTCTCACATGTGAACAAGCCATTAGTTACTAATAATGTTTTGTAATTAAGCTATTATGGGTTAATTTTTTTAGTTGTTTTTTCCCTGTTATATATTTGTCTATCAATATCTCAACCATTTAACAGTCGTGACATGTAAAAGGTTAAACCTGACAGTTGTCCTTTAGATTATATTGCTTTAAATGCCAAAGTGTGTCTTTCTATTTAAACCTTCTGCTGGGGAAAATATTAATGGAGGAATAGTGTTCAATATGAAAATATTAAATTACATTGCAGCCATATTATCTGAAATTACTGTTTGGAGTTCAAATCAGAGCAATCAGGTGCTCTGTCTTTTGCAAAATTTCCTATTCATTCCAAAACACTATTTTATTTCTGCCTGTTTTCTCCGTTATTTTCCTGTTTTATTGTTCGTAGTTTTCATTCATTGGAATCAATACCAAGATGCTCCAGGGCTATAAAATGAGCCTTTTCCACAACTTGGGACAGTGCAGACAATGGCTGTCGCCTGTTGTGACAGCTATTTCAGAGCAGTGAGTTGAAAGCTCAAGTTCTACCATGCACTGGCAGTTTCTGTCAGGGGGGACAGGTTATTGATGGCTTTTACTGCTGGATAAAACCTAAAGGAAATCAGAAACTGTCGATATGTTTGGTGAAGAGAGGCAGAGAAATGGTTCTTTAGTAGCTTTAGGACTCCATTTATATGTATTTTTCTGCTTATTTCACAGCTACAATGTGTGCAGAACACTTCTTTTCTCTTTATTACTATTGTTAGAACAGCAGCAAAATCACCAGTGGCCAATGTTACTGTTAGTCAAAGGGCTGTTTCTACATCTACATATATTTGTAGGTCTTCCTTCAGGATATGTGAGAGTTACTATACTATTAAAATATTCCAAATACAAAGGCACTAAACACATACCAAAAAAAAAAAAAAAAAAAAAAAAAAAAAAAAAAAAAAAAAAAAGAGAGAGTGAATGTTGCCAGTTGGCAGAAGTGTTAGTTAATAGATTAAATTATCATTTTACATGAATTTACCCATATCACATCAGTCAACAAGAGCATATTCTGTCTGGGAAAAAATGACATTTTATGACATGCATTAAAATTCAGTATTAATTAAAATAATTTTTTCAAATACCACTTTTTGTATGAAGAACATTTTGTAACAGATAATATAATTAAATTATCCAGATTCTTGGAAATAGAAGCATATGTGCACAACAGATGACGTTTTTAGCTCAAGTCTCTTCTTTTTATACAAAAGCAAACAACAGCAAATGTAGTAATGACATCTTTTTCAGTACAGGAGGTATGGCACCAATGATAATACTGTGTCTCAGTGACTCTTCACCTCCATCAGTAAAAATCAGCTGGAAATCTAAAGGATAATGTGACAATTTTTATAGCCCAGCAAGGCAGATGAGAAAGCTGAACATCTTTACATGTACCAAGTGTGCTCTACATGATCACATGGATTCTTGACAAGCCAACCGTTATGAAATTCAGTCAGAAAACAGAATATGAATTATTCAACAACAATCTGAAAGAGTTGTCTTTGAAGGGTGACACTCATTTCTGCCTCATTACACAAAGAAACTTGCATGGGGGGCAAAGACTCTGAGGTGGTTTCTTGTGGGTTTTTTTCTGTTTATTTTTGGGGGTTGATTTGTGGTAATTTTTTATTCAACTGTCAAACCAATTACACAGACAATAAGGCCATTTGAATATTTTTATTTCTCATCATCAAGATTACAGTCTGGAAAATTGAATGGAACCCAATTCATCCACACTGGGGAAATCTGATTTTTGATTCTCCAAAGCTGAAATAATTTGGTAGCTTTTAGTCATTAGTTTGCCATTTAGGACAGCAAAGTATTTTGGTTTTTAGGTATACACTGATAAAAGTCAGGGAGATGGAAAATTAGAAAATTAGCATGCTCTCCAGTCTCATCTGCATGATGTAGCCTTTCTTTGCTTTGCTTTTTCTGTCACATGCATAAACAATATTATGTTGAAACAATCCATTACGTAGATATGTCAATTACTACTTTTTGATATTGTCAAAATTATTCTGCTAATATTGCTTGGCAAATCCAAACCAAACTAGTGACCATTTTCTGTATGGTTTGGTGACATTCTCCCAAAGTGTTATGAACATATAATGTCAGTTCCTTTGCAGCATTCAAGATGTCTAAATACACTCTGAATGATAGTAAACAAGACTTTAACAAAATATTACAGAAAGGTAAAAATAGAAGAGGGAACTCTACAAACAAAAAACTGCACTGCATTAAATTCCTTCTATCCAGGGTAAGCCATTTCCATTAGAATACTTACAGAATTATTGCCACACAGAATAAATCAGGAATTCATAACACTTCATTTCTATTTCTGCCTTCTTAAGAAAAAATGATCATTCAGATAATCTTCCTTGATATAGTTGTTTCAAGTTACTCAATTTACATGGTTAATTTATTTAATGATTTCTTGCTGTTTTGGTAATAATTTGATCCAGTTTCTCTACTGTATTCTTTTGTGGCAGTCAGGTCTCTGCAGCAGTCTTCTCTTTTCCTGACAAGCTGTAATGAAGTTTCCTAAGCTCTGGGTGTCACGCTGTTCACTTTAGCTCTTTGCAGGACATGGTGATCTTACAGAAAGAACTTTACCCAGAATTACTGCCACAGAAGAAGAGTAAAATAGGAGTCTGCTTATAAATATTTTAAATTAAATACTATTGCCATAACTTTTCACACCTTTCCAACTGAAGCCATTTTTTCCCAACTAATTTGGTCTCAAGTAGAATCAGCAACCTGTTGATGACTTTCTCTTAGAATAAACACCTCAAATGGGAGAAATTGATAATAAAATTTTTGGGAGAAGTAGATCAAAAATGCCATCAGAAGACACAAGAGTTTTATGTGTGATTGCTGCTCCTAGACCCTGATGAACCCTGTCAGAGGGCCCACTGATCGATCTGGGGGAACACAACCCCTCTTTCTCCCTACAAGAACAATACAGCGGAAAAGCTGCTAAGACTTTGCCATGGAATTTCCATCCCCCCTGAAGGATTTTCCAATACAGGATTAATCTGGACAGTTAATGGCTTCTTAGCTGAGCTTTAACTTAGGTTCAAAAGAATATGAATGCTCTCTTGGGTGGAATAGCAGGCTACAGGAGGAAATGAAATATTTCCTCAATGAAGGCACTTACCAAAGCCTCTGTAGGACTTCCATGAACCCGTGAAAGCCAAGCCTTCTGAATATTCTCATGTTAATTTATATATATGTGTTTTAAAAAAGGAGTCATGGAATCCTATACCTCATATACATTAATTTTCCATCCAGCAGAATAACATTGGCCATCTTGTACTTCAATGAAAACCTCCTCTGTAAGTAGTGTTACTGAATAATGGAAAGTTTCATTTCCAAAATATAATAAAATTGCAGGAATAGTGAAGGAAGTGAACATTACTTGCATTTGTGGTACACTCATTTATAACTTTATGAATATGAATTTGTGGTTTCCTTTTATGCCGTTGTTTTGTATAAATGAAATCTACCAGAGCATTTAAAACTGGATTAAAATGTTTCTTTTGTTTCTGCTTTTGAGCCCTTTACAAAATAATTATGTTTTACTGTTAGTATTATAGATGTTTATGCATGGGCCTATTCCAATTACCTCAACTTGGTGGAAAGATCCCTTTGATGTTGATGGGAGCAGGATCAGGCGAATACATTAGTATACAAAATCGTTAATGATACATAAATTAACAAAGGCATTCCTGTCATCTGATTTTCCAATGTTGATATATTACCTAAATCAAGTAGTTCCATAAACAGTGGAATTAATGAAGCCTTATTCTATATGATTTTTTTCTGACAGTGAATTTCCATGTGGATTCTCCTACGCCTAACCATGATTGCACTCACACTGCAGCCTTTGCTGCCAGGACTGTCCTCGACCTTTGTAGCCAGTTATTTTCATGAGACTTGCAGGAAATGTACACAGAAGAGCCTTTCAGCTCCCTGTTGAATTTGGGCAGAAGTAGCTAACAGATTTTCCAGGGGCTGGCAGATAGGCAACACGAAAGCTTACAAATGCTATAGCTGCAAGCCATATTCCTGGGGAAACTGGACTAAAAGTAAAGGAATGCACACGCTGGACTTTGTATCATCAGACTTTGATAATATGCTGAAGGAATGGTTAATAAGAAACCACAAATGGAGACTTAAAAGGAACAAGAAGTAATCTAAGTTTTAATAAGCAACACAGGAAGCCTGGTTATCCCCGTAAGCACAGCTCAGCATTACACAACCTCATGACTTCCCAGGGGAGGCATCTTGTTCCACTGAGACCCCAATGCCTCCCGGAGCTTCCCAGCATATAGTTGGTATTTGAAATATTTATGGTACTGCTACATGCCTTTGGGAGCAGTGGACTCCACCAAGAATTAAGACTTTCTTTATAAGCCAGAACAGGATGGGAACAGACCTTGGCTTGGTTCCGTCTGCCCTTTGGTAAGCAAAATAGGGAATGATTTTACTTAATTTCTGGGGAATGCACTCTTAAGAATGAGGAAAGAGTCCTTAAACCAGTTAGAAGAGGGAAATGAAGAATTCATAGTGTCAGACTTCATAGTCTTTTTTTTATTCTTCTTCATTCTTTCCATCCTTCTAGTCTCCATTTTCAAAAAGATCGCTGCAGAAGTAATAGTATGTGTACTGACCATTGGAATTGTCTTTTTTTTATTGTCAGTTTAGAAAGGATGTTGACATGCTGGAGGATGTCCAGAGAAGGGCAATGGAACTGGGGAATGGTCCCATAGAACACAAGTTCTGTAGGAGGGAGCTGGGGGTGTTTAACCAGGAGGCTCAGGGGTGACCTTGTCACTCTCTACAGCTGCCTGAAAGGAGGGTGTAGCCAGGGAGGGTTGGTCTCTTCTCCCAGGCAACCAGCAGCAGGACAAGAGGACACAGTCTAAAGCTGTGCCAGGGTAGGTTTAGGTTTGGCATTAGGGAGAAGTTCTTCACAGAAGGAGTGACTGGGCATTGGAATGGGCTTCCCAGGCAGGTGGAAAAGAGGACTCACATTTATTCTTTCTTCCAAGCAGATTTTTCATTTTAACTTAAATTCAAAAGAAAAATAATGAATGAAAGGTAAAGAAGTGTCTCTGCAAATGTTCAGTCATCTCTTCTTCTCACAAATCACTATTTGCTAGAACTCTACCACTGCCATCAAGATTACTTTAAGAGACAGAAAGAGCAGTCCTGAAATAAGACTGCAAATGTGCCAATCTAAGGAACATCCAGGCAAAATCGTCTGAAGTATAAACCTTTGAGAATATAATTTCTGTATCCTCAGTAGGGTTTGTTAAAGATGTACTGATAAAGGTCTCAAAACATCTCATTTGCACTTCCTTACTAAACACTCAAGGAGGTGTCATTAATTTTGTGCACATAACGTGTTGTGTAACCTTCATTTGGCTAATTTATATGCCTAATTTACGCCATATCCCACTCTGCCATTTAGAGTTTGAGACAGATGATGAATGAAGCAAAAGAGACAGAAAGAAGAAAGAAATTTTTTCTTTTACTTAGTTTTACCGAAGTGAGATCTGCAAAATCTTTACTTTGCCAGGAACTTTTGTGTACTGCAGAACAAGACTGTTAGAGTGCATATGTTCAAGTAGGTCAAATCAAAGTTCTTTAATTCATGACATTTTATCATTTTCTTACTTTAGTGTACTTTTAAGACAATTTTTTAATTTAAATGAAATCAAGTGCATCTGATTGCTTTAAAAACTACTGCTTCAGTTAACAGACCATAATTTATCTGTGACATATATTAAAAAGTTAATCCATTGTTCTTTAAAGGATGTTAGAACTCATGGTGCTCTAGGGAATGATTTGTTTCTTACTGGATGCTCAAGAGGGTAATTTTTCAAAACTCTAAGTATATCAGTGTTTTTCTTGCAAATGTTTTTCTGGTCGTAAAATGTAACATGGAAAATGTTATATCCTGGATAGGTAGTTTATTGTTCATTTAGTAATGTATTATCTTATGAAATTGTTGCCATATTTTTGTGGCTCTGTATCCATCCAGTTGCAGATTTCCTCCCAAAGTATTTTTTTTTTGGGGGGAGGGTGGGGGGTGTTCCACAAGATGAATGTTTAAAGAATCTGAAATCAATACTTCATGCTCTGCCATGTAGGTGGTATCCAAAAATCTCTTCCAAATATAGCTATGTGTTTTGTAGCACCTGTTCCCCAAGTTCTTGGCACCTGCTCCCCTTATGGGTGAGTATTAGCATTTGTCCAGTTGATAAAACATCTGGTCCAGTTTTTGTTGGTAGTCCCACACAACATCAACAGCTGTACTATGAGAAGAAAAAAAGCATCAGATGAGCATGTCATACTGGCCCACAAGTCCTTCTTGTCTTAATCTTTTGGCTATTTCTATTAGACTTCAAAATTTACTATTCTGGGTAAAGTGGGGAGGGATGCAAAAGCTGTACTTCCCTGTGGGATTCTGATAAAAAAAAAAACAAAAAAAAAAACAAACCAGGATACAGAGAAAGGATTTGAACAGATGCCTTATGCAATCCTCAGCAATTTTTTTTTTTTTTTAAATTTCATTTTACACCATAGCATGCAGCTGAGATGGGAAAAGGCATGGTCAGCCAGAGAGCCTGCACAGCCTGACCACAGTGCAGGTCAGAGCAGCTCAGGTCTGCACTGGGGAATGCTTCACTTGCTTCGTGAGGCTGTGAAAGATCTATCCTTAGCCACTGACAGTATTCTGAGCAGCAGCATTTGAGGCTTAGCAAGCAATGATTTTAATGGAGCACTGCAACACTTACAGAGGCCAGGCCTGCACACATGAACGTTTGTGCTGTCTATTGTGACAGTTTGTGAGATCAGAAGAGTTTATGTGTAAATTCTTAGCTAGAAGTCTATCTTCTGCTTACAAAATGCCCACAAGTGCAATGGCAGCTATGAATTAGGCTTCATGATTTTTTTTATTACAGTATTTCACAATAAGTGTATATTACATTCCTAGGAAAACTCTGATTTATGAGACCTTTAAGGTTTAAGTTCTAAGATTCTTTTAGCTTATCAGAACAGAATATAAATTTTTAGCATATTTGAGAAGCAGGGACAGAAATTTAAACTTGGTAGGTACATACTTGATCATCATTGAACAGACTGACAGTCTTTACTATTAAAGGAAAATTGCCCTAATAATTACCAGCGACCCTGCATTTGTCTCCTATTGTTTCAATTAAAAAGAAATATAAGGATTACAGTATTTTCATTAAATATTTTAAAGCACTTTACAGAAAAGGCTAAGGTAATAATAATAAAGAAACTGAGGAGGAGCAAGAAACAAAGAAAAAGAAGAATATAACTCCTCAATGTTTTCCTCAGTGTTGCCAGGTAGGCAACACAAGTAGTCCATGCTCCCACTATGGGACATGAAGGGACAAAAAGGCAGATACCCGTGTTGATCTTGCTTTTCAGCCCAGTGCAAAACTGAAAACTGGAAAGTCTTAGCTTCTCCTTTGGAGGGGGGAAGCAACACATTCTACCCCTTTCTTCCCCTTTCATGTCAGGATGAAAACCTGGGAAAAGTGCCCTGTAAAAAAGCAAGTGCTTTTTGAAGGCACAGTCTAGTCCTTAGCATATGGTCTGAAAGGAAAATACTTTGCTGAACTTAATATTAGCTTCTCAGGTAAAGTTAATTACTTTTTCTACACCTTAAAAAAAAAAAAAAAAGTAATCAAATTCTTAATGTTTGATGTACAGCTATTATTTACTATTAAGAATCCTGTATGCTTGAACTGGTGGTAATTTTTTTCTGGTATTGCAGATCTTTATTTAGCACAAATTGATCGTGTTCAAATATCCTAATATATTCTAGGTTATCATTGCCTTTGCAGCTGAACTTCAGCACTGAATCTGAAAAAAAGAGGAGTGCAAAGGCAAGTGTTTGTAAGGCAGAGCTAGATAGAAGTTTTATCAGAGTAAGAAGTTCAGGATTTCATTCTCTGAGTCGATTTTATTTTCAAGGCAGTTTCCCAGAAGCCACACAGAAAAGGGAAACAAAGCTAAAATTGGGACAAGGTCAGCTGGATATAGAAGTGACTGTAACAAACCTCAAATAGTTCTGTTATTTTTGTTTCAGCTAAAGTTCACAGAATTTTTATTAGGAATCTAAC
Organism: Sitta carolinensis; assembly: GCA_032173965.1. Classification (NCBI taxonomy): domain Eukaryota; kingdom Metazoa; phylum Chordata; class Aves; order Passeriformes; family Sittidae; genus Sitta; species Sitta carolinensis. Next base: position 11,412,597 of record JAVUNC010000025.1, on the reverse strand, counting down.
CTAGATATTTACACAAGAATTGGAAAGAACAACTTTCTAATGGCTGCCCAGCAGGGAGGTTGTATTCATAACTGGTGTACACTTTGTACTCAATGCTGACAGATATCAGTTTAAATACTCAAATATGGGGAAGCCTCCCTTTACTAAGGGTATAACATATTAGAAAGGAAGAGATTGGAGAAATATTTTGAGCCCGTTTTTAAATTATTTCTTTCTTGGAAATATGTATATATATATATATATATATATATGTACATATATATATAAAATATACTCAGTAATTTACTATACATCTACTTTATCAGAATAAGATATGGCTCTTTTTCATTTTAAGGGCTTCACAATCAATTTGAGTAAAAATGTCAGTTCTTATTTAAACAAGATACGAATGCAGATAGTGCATATTTTCCAAGCAGAAATTCATAATTTCAAATCAATTGTTAGGGCTAGTTTATCTCAATTAAAGAAAGACACACTTTTTACTTTAGACACTCTTCTTCTAAAAGAAACTTATTCTATCATGGATGGAGCAAATATTTGTATGCCTATGGTGTCTTCATGTGGGACTTCACCCTGCTGTCCCCCCCAACTGCTCAGAAACATTAGGTATCAGATAACATAAGTCACAGAGGTGCTCAGAATTTCCTCTGTTGCTAAGAATAGACATTACTGTTAGAGGTTTCTCCGAGAAGGTGTCTGCAAATTAGAATTCATTTTCTGTCCAAACTAAAATGTTTAAATTTATTTGTTCTCCTAGTAGGCATGTTTCTTCAAAATGAGAAATGCTGAATATCCTGAGTTTGTGGTTACTTGAAAGTTTTAGATCTGGGAAGATTTAATTTAGATAATTTCTACATTTTGTTGCTGATGTGCATATACAAAGAATATTCTGTCATTTTGACTTTCATTTTTGTGACGATTTTATAGTTTATTTTTCACTGTTGAAGCATACAGATATTATTTTATTTATATGCACTTAATACTAAGCCAATATACAAAACACACAAACAGCATACTGGGAACATAGTTGTGTACTCTGTATGTTTGTAGTGAAGACTGCTGTCCATTCTTCTGAAAGATGACACTTGACAATTCATGTGACATGGAAAATACAGAGGTTTTAAATAGGGATATAGCTAAAATGCAAAACTCAGCCAAGGGCAACAATATCCCTTGCAAACTGGTTTTAATAGTTGCAAACTGCCAAATCCTTTAACAACAGAATTAAGTCTAACTGACAGCTGAAGAAAAGCACACCTGATACTTCGTGATAAACATGTATCGTTTTCAGTGTCATAAAAAAGGTAGGCTAAATCTAACCTTCAGCCCGGAGTCAGAATGTCATGATACAAAGGGAAATGCAGTTTCTTTTTGTTCCCCCTTGGTCATTGTCATATAGACCAAGTCAGGAGCTGTCTCTAAGTCTTTCTTAAAATGGCAGCAAGAAGGCAATTTAATGGCATTTAAGTGCAAATATACCACAGTAGGCTGCATGCTTTGTGACTAATCCCTGTAAAGACAGCCCATGTAGAGAGCATCTCAGTGGGACTACTCTTATTCTTAAAATCCCAAATGTGTTAAATTTGTTCACAAATTATGGTTCTTGCTGTATAATTAGTGAAAGCTCTTGATTCTCATTGCATAAAATTGCAGTAATGCATGAAGATGGGGACTAAGAGATGAGCCACTTTTTTTTTTTTTTTCTATTTTAGAGTGGGTAAACTTAGGTGCAAGAAGATGGAGAGTCCTGTCCAGGCTGGGCAGGGAAGTCCTGGCCAAGCCCTGAACTCTTAAGTTTCATCCGGGTACATATACTTGACAGATTAATTTTAGTTTCAATAAAAAAAGCTATTTATTTACTAATTCGATGTAATGACAGATGACCAAAGGAGTAATTTCAAGTAATTCAAGTAATTTGAAAAGAGAGGATTTTTTTCTGCTGTCCACCTTAAAACAGCGCACGTAAATCAAACAATTAGAACTGGTTACAAAGGTAAGCTAAAATCTAAACATAGTAAGACACTGTTTTCAGCATTTCAAATGAGCCAAATACAACAGATCAGCAGCTTCAAAATCCTTTTGAATAAGTGCACTCAGAAACAACTAACTAGCAAACAAAGCTATTATGAAGACAGTGTGGTCAGTGAACTTTTGGCATGTCAATTCTATAAAAATGTAGGCCTCCAGAAATATTTCTCACATCTGAGTAAGTAGAAAAGAGCCAAGTTTAGCAACAGATGCTCTGGATGGGGCATGATGATTTGCTTCTTTTTACAAAGTTTGTCAGGCAAGAATTTCTGTGAAAAGAAAAGCATACTGTTTATGTGTTGTTAAAAGGATGTAATTTTTCTTACATTTTGAAAGATTGAGAATAATAAGGTGATTAGAATCACAGAGACCAGTGAGATGATTTTATCGATGACTTTATATTTAGGTGAACTTCTATTCTTTTCAGGTAATACAGACACTGATTAAACAGCAACCCATATCATGGGACAGCTGTTCTATATCCTAGCATTTATCATAATTTCTAGGCTATAAAGCTAATTCTATTGACAGATAGATCCTCTTAATCTAATAGAATGGGTCAAGAATCACAGAATATTCTGAGTCAGAAGGGACACACAAAGGACCACTGAAGACCAGCTGCCAGCCCTGCACAGGAAAGCTCCAAGGATCACATCATGAACAGCTCATAATGATGAATGTCCTTTGAAAATAAAAAAGTCTCAGGTTTGGATTTTGGGTTTTTAGCTATTGATTTAATGTAAATATGCACATGGAGATTTATAGGAGGAAAAAGTGCTTCAACCTCAGTAATGACAGAAGAGATAAGAAATAAATGTGTAACTGTATCTCATTGTCTTTGGTGAATGTCAAAGCAGAATCAGCAGAGTTTCAGCAAACATAGTGTTGAGGTGTTTCTCTTCCCTTGTCTTTCAGAAGGGCTATTTTACACCTCCAATGGGATATCTTCATGCTTAATGCAGGACTGTAAAAATGCCAAATGAGAATATCAATTATTAAAAAGGATATGAGCATCAAGGTGGACTGATTCTACTCAAATAATAAAAATTGCTCTGCCAACAAAATCTACTAAAAATTGCACTAACAAAGTTGATTTTCTAGGTTCTGATTCAGCAAAGTGATTAAGCACATGCTTAAAGTTAACTTTCCTGAACTGGAGGCCTTTAAGAACTAATATGGACCTCTGAAAATAGGATACAGGATATTCTGAAATATGCTAGGCTCCCAAATAAAACAGGGCAGGAAGTTATAGCTGATGTCTAACAGTGTCTCTTGTACCACCAGAACCACTTAAAGAATCACAACAACAAAGGCAAGGCCAGAGACACATCTAGGCTGGCTTCAGCACATGAAAAGAACAATCCTGCCTTTTTGGTTTTGCTCTTTATTAGTTCTTATTCTGCTCAGAAGTCACAACAAAGCTGCTTGTACCGTCTGAATATATCAATTGTTTCAGTAAGTTTTGTTATAAATTTGAATTGTTTCAGCAATTTTTATTTTGTCTTCCTCTATAATTGCATATTTTAGAGTTACATAATCTATTTGGTTGATTTCTGAACATCTTTTTTTTAGATGTTGCATGGATTCTTAAAATAGGAAAGGTATTGTGTATGCTTGTGTCATTAGAACATTGTTCAGCATATTGTTTCATTAAGAATGGATATGTTGCAAACTTTTCATGGCAATTACTGCAATAGAAGCCCTTGTTTAAGAACAAGTTCTTTAACTTAAGAACTTTTCTTAAGTTCTTTTCCCACTTGGTTTCCTATTATTAAATTTAGATACATGTCATGGTTCTCACGAAATCTTCCATAGGTTAAGACACATTGATATGAAAGACACAAAAAATAACATGTTGATATAAAATCAAAATTCAAACTCTGGGCAGCATAATTCAGATCACAATAGCTAAAAATAGAAATGTAGCAGTTAATGAGAGGGAAAAAGAAGAGGGAAAGGGTTAAAATTAGACAGCAAATCAAAGCTGATAAAATATGTTTAAAAGGACAATGCTGTTCCTCACTGGCATCTATGGATATAACTAAAATCAGCTCTGTATCATTTAGATAGACACGTTTAATTCAAATGACAAATGAGAGTTATCCAAAACAAGTAAGAGTGCCCTCCCCAAATTATCCACTACGAGAATGCATTCAATGCAGTTTTAAATTCAATTATAATTTGCTTCAAGTATCATTATTAGACATTTGAACTATGAACTTACATGCTTAATTGAGTGAGCTTGGTAAGTCACACATTATTTATGTTACATGATAGGATGGGCATGCAAGCAGGTATTAATAAAATAGTGAATGGTATAAAGTCTACTTCTACGAGCTCAAGCCTGCAGTTTTTAAGTTCACCAAACATGAATGTCCCAAATTCAATTGCTAAATATTCCCAAAAGATATGTGCTGGGGCTACATTTTTATTATTTTTTTTAGCATGGGTGATTGAATAATTGTTGAGTCTTTGCAACAATATCCTTGCACACTATTTTTTTTTTTGTTTGGTTTTCTCTCTTGTTTTTTGCCTGATCACTGTACTAGGCACAAGCTCAAAGCTATTTATGGGTAAAAACACCAATGATGAAACAAAAGCCAGAATACAGAAGATATGAACAACTTCTTAAATATTTTATGATCCTTTGAAAAAACAGAAAGCAAATTCAATTGTTCAGACTAAGATACTGTATTTTACTAAATCTGCAAATACAGTACGGACAGACAAATAACTCAAAAGTGAAAATTTGCTGCAGCCTGTGAAACCCCAACAATGAGACTTATGTAATTATTGCAATCTAAGTATGCATTTCTGTGGAATGTATGGACTGAAATGAATGAAAAATGTGAAAAAAAATCGATGGACAATAAAATTTCCATGAAAAATGGTCATTTATGGAATATGTCTTTTATCAATGATCTTTTATATAGTACATTTGTTTTCTTTTACTGTAAAGCTGTTGAAAAGAGGAGAGCAATGTACAAAGCCTAGATATTCCTAATGATCATTCAGAGCACCTAAATTTGACACCAGCTTTGACTTTGATATCACTGTTTTAAAGTTATCTAATACTGTTGCCCTGGAAAAGAGCAGTCCTGTCTCTTCCCTCTCCATCCCACCCAGAACTGATCATTTCTGCCCAGTCCCTTGCAGCAGCTACAGTGACTTCTTCAGTCTCAGGGAGATCAGGCAAATGCACTAATGTTGCTTAAAATCATGATATTCTTCCAGGGTTAACTTTAAATTGATTCACCTTGGTAACAGGAAAGAAGCAGCAGAAATGTGGTGAAAACTGGATCATGCATCTCAGCATCAGGCTGTTTTTAGGTCAGCTTAAATTCATTATGAAACTGATCTTCAACAAGATGCCTAAAAAATATGATATGAACAGGCTTTGGTTTCTGCACTTCAATAAAAAATGCTGATGATATGAAATTTCTCAGCCAACTCGGACTCAGGCTTTTATTCACTTTTCTTGCTTGTTTAATGACAGGGGACAGAGAGAACATTTTTCACTGTAGTTTCTGCTACAGCTGTTGAACATAGGTTCCAGAATCACATTTACCTTCTCTTACTTCCTCAACTATAGTCCCTATTTTCAATCACTCACTTTACCATGGTGCTGCTCTTTATATCAGTGGTAGATATTACTGTCATGACTTATATTGATGCATATATTTTCCCATTTATATCAGAACTCATAGTTCAATGCTTAACAGCAAAAGAGATTCTACTTTTCATACTCCAACAAAACCTCTTAAAACCTTCTCATATTCAGGCTCAGAGGTAATTCTCATCTTTATCACAATGTCTTTCTTGGACAATAAGTAAATCCATTTTCTTCAACATCACACAGTTGCCTCTGCTTACACTCAGGTTTCTCTACAACTGAGCTGTAGTTCTCTGCTCAAACCCACAAATGTTTCCATTATAGCATCTCTGAATATGCCATTTCTTTTTACCCTGTGAGACACCTGCTATATCTCAAAACTGTTCTTGGTTTTAACATTTACTAAAGTTTACTTCTTTTTTTCCCCTCTAAGGGTGACAAAAGGAAGGAGATTCATTGACAATTCTGCTGCAAAGGCTGGTTTCCTCTTTCTTGTTTTTGACAGACTCATCTGTTCCTGTGCATCTACACGTGGCCCCCTGCTCTTCAAGTGTCCAGAGCAGTGGCCTGCTCTTCCCACTCAGGCTTCCTCCCGTATCATTTCTCCCACTCATCTCTTTAGATCAGGTTTAAAATCTCTCCTCCGCTTCCTGTCACGTTAAGATTCTAGCATCTATCATCCACCTGTTAACATTTTGGATACGCCTTTCCGAGCTTGCTTTGCACATAGTGAGAAGGCCATGGGCTGTTCCTGTGAACCTGGGCAAAGTTAGCATGTCTGTAAACATTCCCTTAATAGTCTCCTGGGCAACATTTTCTGTGAATCTCTTGAAAGCAGCCAGATTCTGTCAAAGGCTGTCAATCCATCATATTGATTAAACTGGCTTTACTGTTTCTTGAATTTCCCTGCTTTAACCCCTGCACTACAAGGGTTTTGTTGTATATACCCTTAAATTTAAAGGCTTTGAGGAATGGGTTATTTTTTCCTCCTTTTTCCTATGGTACAGTACTTACTACAGAGAAATCTCAGCTATGACAGAGGTTATGGCTGCTCTGGTAAAAAAAATAAATTGCTATAATAGATTAACAATTACTAATTAGAGCATATAAAAATAATATACCATAACCAAACTCTAAGTATTTTGTTACTGCTCTAGCATTATGTTTTTGAACAGACAAATGTTAGTGTTTTATCAAATTAAAAATTGCTTTATCTATTTAAAAAATCTCTTAATTATTTCAATTAAAATATTACAACAATACAAAAGCATTTGTGGAGTTTCTGTACTTGAAAATTGCGAGCGATGGAGAATGCATTTTGGGATAAAAGTCACTCAATGGCACACAAAGAAGTGGCTTTCTTTCACTTCTCTTGGTACAACCCTTAGTCAAAGAAAAGGGCCATCAATGGCTATGGAAGTTGCTGCTGATATTACTATGGTAGGAATTCTACTAGTGCTTTATATTTATACAAAGGAGAGATCAAGTTATCTAATTATCTAAGAACAAAAAAAGTAACTAATTGCACATTTTAAGTGTATGTATGAATAAAGAAACACTGTTTTTCCGGACTGGATTCTTGTTTTCTTATTATACCTTACCCTAAACATGCTCCTTAAATTGTGTATCCCTCTGTGTGCATACAGACAGTGGGATGATGCTGTGATGAGCACAGAAGCTCCCTTGCTCAACGCCCACCTTCTAGGATAATCCAGAAGCAGCAGCAGTAGTCTAACAGGAAGTTCCTTCACCAGTGATGCCATCAGAAACAGCTGCTGTGTGACTTCAACATTTGAGAAAAATGTCTCCATGTAGAAAGTAAACTATTAAATAATTAATGAATTAATAATTTATCCTACCACAGTTCTACCACTTGCCCAGCTCAGGTAAGAAACGGTGACATCTCTTCACAGAAAGTAAACAAGGTCTCAGTGAGATGTAGAAATTCCTTATTTTCATTAGCCTCATTTTAGCAGATCAAAAAGATCCTGAGTATAGAGAGGAGGTGAGCTGGATCCATCGCCATGTGTATTATTCAAGGGGTTAGACCTGATTATACCTTCTGGCATCAAAATCTAGTAGTAATCCATGAGGACAGCCCTCAATCAGAGTAATCTAACTTTTTAAGGGCCTTCTGCTTTTCAGTGTCCTTTCAGTTGGATGAAGACTCCAGGGAACCTACTTTGAGCTTCTCTGGGTCTCCAGTCCCTCTGTGCTGGGGAGGTCAGGGTGGCCTATGACAGCTTGGTGATGAAGTGCTCAGCACTTAGGACTTCATAAATTGAAGGCAAGCATGAAGAAATTATTTAACAGATGTATTTGTGCCTGCAGAAATTTATGGGCATGTGGATATTCTGTGCCAGGACTTTTGAGCTCCTGGCAAATATCCTTGCCAAAAGTCATGGAGCTCAGATTTACACAGAGTATATTTGTCATTAGGGTTGGTATTCATCAAATGTAACCTCGGTATCTTGTATTACTAAATGTCTCAATGAGAGTTGTTTTAATTTTTTCCAGAGATAACCCTGGAATTATCTTTAGTGCACTCAACATTCAATCCCCCTCTCTGGTTTTGCCTTTGCTCAACTCCCAGCTCTCTGTGTTGAGTGTGATTGGTGACATTTCTGAAGAAAGGCATCATGACTGAAAGTTGCCTCACTGTCAATGTCCATACTGTTTGAAGGTGATGGATTTTTATTTTTTTTAAAAACCTTCTGAAATACCATAAAAGCTTTGGCATCATAGAAGACCTCACATATGAGGAGTGCAACTTGAGGGGGTGGCCTCTACAAGCCACTGGCATATGGGTTTTATGTATTAGGGTCTGTAAAGGAGATACCACTTGCAAGGATTTACACTGTGCCAGGACTGTGTGCCAGATGGTAAAAGCCATATGAGTTGCAGAGTTCTTGAAAGGGTTTTTTTTTAGTTTGTTTTTGTTTATCATAGAGAATACGCTTCTGGGTTCTTAAAGTTTCAGCATGTTCTGCCTACTGCGTCATGGAGAAAAATATTAACTCCATCCTGAAACCAGGCCACCAGGAGAATAAAAATAGTATTTAAAAAAGGAGGTAGGCAGGCCGTTTCCTGGGACAGAAAAAATAGTTGGTTTAAAATACATTCTTGCTATTTTAATACTAAAATGAATAGATTGTTACTCCTGTTTTTCTCTAAAACGATTTATTCAGAAGATTAAGCAGAGTTCTTTGAAACAAGAGTATTTAAACACTCTGCTTATCCTGTTCACCGGGAAATGAAAAGTTTTTCTCGTTATGAAGTATTACTCACATTGAGTTTGAGCATATGTTCACTCAGTACCATGGAGGGGCTTCCCCTACCAACCACAAAGACGAACAGTTGGTCTAACATAGCAAGCCCTGTGATTTGGGGTGACAGCGAAGCACACGGACCCCATGGACACCGGAGCAGCAGGAACTGCAGGCTCACCCCATGGCAGTAAGGGCACAGCGTGCATGGGCTGCAGGGGAGCTCCCAAACCCACAACACTGAGCGCAACAGATGGACTGCGATGAGGAGGATGGCAGCATCCAAGTATTTAACTGGACTGCCCATCTTCTTTGAGGCCAACTGCCGTGATGTGAAAATTCATCTAAACCCACCGTGTCTTCGCAGGAACGGAGACAGGCGACCGTCAGGAAAGCCGTGGAGACAGCGGGCTGAGGGGACCGTGAGGGCGGAGGCGCGGCAGCCGCCCTGGGGCAAGAGGGGAGCGGGGCCGCGGCACCCGCCCTGCGGCTGGGGCTGGAGCACGGGCTGGGATTGAGGATGGAACTTGGGCTGGGGCTGGGGCTAGGGCTGGAGCTGGGCTGGGGATGGAGCCCCGAGCTGGGGCTGCTGGGTGGGGCTGGCTGGTCGGGGCTCGGTGGGTGGCTGGAGCTGGGTCGGGGCTCGCTCTGGGTCGGGGCTCGTCTGGGTCCGGGGCTCGCTCTGGGTCCGGGGCTCGTCTCGGGTCCGGGGCTCGGTCGGGTCCGGGCTCGCGGTCCGGGGCTCGGTCTGGGTCCGGGGCTCGGTCGGGGTCTGGGGCTCGGTCTGGGTCTGGGGCTCGTCTGGGTCCAGGGCTCGTCCGGGGCGGTCTGGTCCGGGGCTCGGTCTGGGTCTGGGGCTCGCTCCGGGCTCGGGTCTGGGTCTGGGCTCGGTCTGGGTCGGGGCTCGGTCTGGGTCGGGGCTCGCTCGGGTCCGGGGCTCGGGCTCGGTCTGGGTCGGGGCTCGTCCGGGTCCGGGCTCGCTCCGGGGCTCGGTCTGGGTCGGGGCTCGTCGGGTCGGGGCTCGCTCCGGGTCCGGGGCTCGCTCGGGGCTCGGTCTGGGTCGGGGCTCGCTCCGGGTCCGGGGCTCGCTCCGGGTCCGGGGCTCGCTCCGGGGCTCGGTCTGGGTCGGGGCTCGCTCCGGGTCCGGGGCTCGCTCCGGGGCCCGGCCCGGTGCCGCCAGGTGGCGGAGCGGGCCCGGCGGGCAGAGCCGGGCAGGGCAGAGCCGCCGCCACGGCGTGTTCCTGTTATTGGTCCCTAAATAGCTGACCTTGGGAGAGAGCGGCCCGCGGCGAGCTCCGCGCTGCCGCCCGCGCCGCCTTATCAGCCGTTTGTTTAGCTGGGTGGGAAGCCGAGCCCCGCCTGCACGCCCTGCCAGCAACTTCGGGGTTTTTCCACCAGCCCCGCAGGGTTTTTTTAACAAGGCTCCTCGTAGCAAAATGTCTCGAAGTAACCACGGGGTAATGCCCTGGTTATGAAGTTAGTGTCCCCCCGGGTTAGGGAGCGCGGTGTCGCGAACGCGATCAGAGCTGGCTCCGAGCTACGCCCAGAATGCCGCAAGTTTATGTGAAAATGAAGTAATCGTGGGTTCAGTATAAATTCCCGGGTTAAATCCCCCGCTTCATGCTTTGAATCTGAGTCACTTCAGCTAGGCTACAGCTACCATTGACATACAGGCTATGGATGTGATCCAGGAAAACAAGATATTTTGGGACCGGTGAAGGGCATCTCAAGTTTGTATTGCTTACTGGTAAAATTATTCATTTTTGTTGAAACCTGCAATTCCTGGCTGAACCATGCTATGATAAATAAGGGTAAAACATGGTTTGCCTGACTATTGATAGTAAGCTGCATGCTGCTTTTTGTGAGTGAGAGATCACTGCTGCTTGTGGAGGCGTCCCAGTCTAATCCCTTCCGTAGACAAAATTGACAGCCCAGCCACATGGCGTACATGGCAGATGAAAATGGCATGAATGCTTTATATTTGTGTTATTAAATTCGAAGTGTAAATTGGTAGTGAGAATTCTGTTGTAACCACAAAAATAACCACCCCTTGTGCCAGTTCTCATCTATGTTTCCTGATACATCTTTGTTTTCTTTTCCTTTTTGTCTGCTGCAAAATATAGAGGTTTTTAGTCAGTCTCTCAGCCCTTTCAGGGATGATTTTTTTTTTTTTGGGGGGCTAGCACAGTCTTGTTTTCAGGCACCTGGGCCTAAGAGATTTAAATGGACACGAGCATTTATGCTCAGAATGCACCGAACACACTCATTTAACTCTTATTTATTTGAAGCCAGTTTGCTAACTTAAATGTGCCATTGCACATGCTCAAGTGGTTGCTTTCTTCCTTTTTCTGTTCTTTTTCTTGTAGTAGTTAAAAAAATACACTTTCAAACTACAAAAATTACAGCACAGGCCAAAGTGTAAAGTGTTGAGAAGCTCCCAGTCAGACCCAGACTTGTAGCTGCTGAACCAAAGGGTTAAGGCAATTTTTGATACATCTCATATCTGGGAATGATTCATCACACACAGAAGCCCTTTATAACCAAGCAAGCAGATGCAACCTATATTTCCAGAAGGGAACATATCCATAAACAGAGGCAACAAGTTTATAGAGAATAATTCTTACCAAACAGATCAAGTTGGAGAAGTTGGAGGTAGTTGGATTTTTTTTTTTTTTTCTAGAAAAAGACTTTGGAGCTGCTTTTCAGAAGTTTGTGCAGCTGTTAGTTTAGGTGGGTAGAAGGAGGTTTTGGCTTTCAGTGTAAAGTAAATATTTTCAGGGATCAAAGAGGTGGAAAATGGGGGTGAGTCTGCGATGTTGAGAAGTAGCTACTCAGCTCTGAGTGGGCTATTACACAAACAGGTATTATGTCTATGTTTATGTCTACCATACATCTAATACCCTGCCAACGAATAAAAATGTATTGACTTTTATTTATGTATTGACAATGACTTACGTTCTGGATAATTTGAATAAAACAAACCCAGAAAGCAAATCCGAGAAGTCCTTATTTTTATGGTCTCCTTTCTCCCTCACGACTCCAAGAGGTATGGTGTCTGGCCTTATGTCTTGCCACACCTTTCTCTACTGACAGAAATGCTTTGAGTTTTATTTGGATGGATTTGGGTTAACCACTAGCTAAAGGTCAAGAAATTCTCCATTCATGTGGAGATGAGCCCTCAATCTGAGTGTTCTCCTTAATCTAGCTATTGCACCTTGTGGTTTGTCTTAAAAGCAGGTAGAAAGATCCAGTGAGTATTTTAGTTGTCTCCCCTTTTGAGAAGAGGATTTTGGGATCTAGGCACAAATATTCATAAAACAGACACTACTAAAGCAACAGCTAGAAGCAAATGCCTAAGCCTGAAGGCATCTCACAAGGCAAGGAATGGAGGCCCCATGGGGGCCTCACTGCTCTTCCCCAATAGTCTGACCACAGCAACACCACTGCAGCAAAATGTCCTTGGGTACAGGCAGCCAAACCCCAGAGATGGAGCAGCAGACAGGTTCCAGGACCCCTGAGAGCATTCAGGGCCCTGACAGATGTCAGCTGTCATGAACACGAGAATCAAAGTAACTGCTCTGAGGTTTTCACAAAGTTCCTCAACATTTTCTTTATACACAGCAAAGAGGAGATGTAACTTGTCCCTGTCTCCGAAGAGGAATAAGGCACAACACTCTCATCAGTCCTGCAAAAGCTGCACAGAACTCATTCAGCCTGAAGTCTGATGGTTCAGTAACAATCAGGTTGCAAGGACCACCTCAGCTCCCTGCCTGAATTAAGTACTTCCTCTGGCTCCCCGTGCTTCTTGCCCTTACTTTCACAGGTGCTTGAGAGCTCCCCAGTCAGTCCCTGCAGCACCTTCTCTCCCTACAGTTTGCATTTGTCCGTCTCTGGTACAGAAGTCATCAACTTCTGCTGCTCTGTGCTGCTCTGTCTTTATGGAGGGCCTCCCATGAAATTATTTGGAGAGCCATTCATGCTCTATTCTTCAGATCACCTGCGTTAAGATTCCTTCTGAGGAGGATGCATTTAGAAAATCAGCCAATTACACTAATGGTGGCTAACCTGAGGGGAAGGTAGGAAGAGGGTGGGGGGTTTTAGGTATTGTAATATTTAAATAATAATTATCTATTAAGATGTTTCTAAAATGATTTAAAGTTTAGATGCATGTTTTTCACCAATCACTCTGTTTCAAGATTTTTATTAGGTTTTTAGATACAATCTACAATTGATTTGGTCTTAAAATAATTTTTTTTCACTAACTAAAAGAGGTGACTATGAACATCTTAATTATGACACCAATTCAGAAAAACTAGTGCTACTTGTAGTATAATTTTGGCCTGTATTAATCTGTTACCTTTTCTTAATTGTAAAAGATTACTTCTTTATCTGCTGGGGATTTGAATAGTGTGAGTATTTTACTCATTAGATTAAGCTATGGGACAATCTTTTAGCACTTTCATGGAAATTTTATTTATCTTGTTTGCCTTAATTTAAGCATTATCTCTGATTTGTCATGAACAAGGACAAAGGTAATTGAAAAGGATGACAATAGTTAGTAGGTTCTATCCAGTGTTAACATGCCCAGCCTTCCAGCAGTGTAATATTTCTTTTAACAAATATGCCAGAGTTCTTATGTCCAGAACTGGAAGAATTCAAGTACTCCTAAAGCATGGAGGAAAGGCCACTGAAAGAGTGCCATGGGTTAGCATGCAGAATTCCTTGGAGTATGTAAGCTTTTGAAAGAGTAGCCTTAGAAAATACACTGCATCCTGAGAATGCAGTTTGTAACTTTAATAACTGCTCTGGGTGGTAAAGTGACAGAAAATGAATGGGATTTAAATCCTTTACTTTGTCACAGGACACATTATCTAGATTTCACAGAGATTAATAATCAGTCATGTAGGTAGCCAGTGCTGGTGCTTGTCCCAGCACATAGCTTTGTTGACTGGCCAGAATATCTAAAACTCATGGAGTTTATTGATTGTTTCTGGATTATCTGAAGAAATTGTTTGATAACAGTCCACAATTGTTTTGAAACAATTTCAGACACATTCACTAAAGCATGTTAGAACTGCTGCTTATCTCCCAGGATCAAATGGATAAACAAGGCTTTTGTGCATACATTTGAAAAAGCTCTGGGGAAAATTAAGCAGAATTTTATTGGCAAATACAAACTCTGTATCAAAGTCCACCATACTGGCAACTTTAATCAAAGGCTTTCTAGACTTTATGATTTGTTACAGATAGCATGCATTTTGCACAGGAACTGGATAAATATGTTGGAGGAAATGGAATCTATAATTTATGCCTCCCAGACATTCTGCATCCATCAGTTGGATGTGCATAAAATTACAAAGGATGAAACAATTAGGACAAAGGTGTTGTCAAGAAGGTATATTACTGGGAACATGGCATGGCTGCTTTTGGAAAAAGGGGCATAATGAAGAAATATATTGACCAGCTGTTATGAGACAAAAAGGTTTAGGAAGAGAAAAGTATGCTGAAATTAAAGCTGATGTCCATGCAGTTACTGGGGAGGAAAATGATTATGCTTTTTATTGGCCTGAAGGGGTTGTAAATGAAAATGTTACAGTAGGATGTGAATCTTTTAATACAGATGAAGGGCTGAGAATGAACAAATGCCAATTCCCTTCCTAATAAGTTGCCTTCAGCCTTAGGGCATACACAGAATAAAACTTAGGTTTAAACATGTCATGGGAACAATGTTGGGTATATGTTACATGTGGCTCTGTTATTCATGAATCCATTACAACAAACAGTAATTAATAAAAAATATATACTATATATGTATGCATAGAATAAAAAAATCCTGATTTAAAAAAGCTTTGGGTTATGAGTTTAAAGAAAACCTCTATTTAAGAACCAGTGAATTTAGAGCTGTGCTTGAATCCTTTCTTGATCTGGGACCTTAGGCAGTTACTTTCCTTTTCTGGGCATCATGAGATCTTGAAACTCACATTTTGCAAGGCAGAGTCAATATGATATGCTGCAGAAAAGTATTTTCTCATGAAGACTTTGTTATTGTTCCCATTTTCTTTCATCTCAAATAAAAATAACTCATGCTGAAAATGCAGTCTGTGTATACTGGCAATTAAAAACAAATCAGGAAATCTCTCTGCTATATTAAATCACACATGCCTAGTTATGATTTAACATGCTGGGGAATGAAACCAAATTCCACCCTGAAGTATCAAACACTGCTTTTGTAAGCACTAGGTTTCTCATTCAGAATAACTTTTTTCCCCATGCTTACGCCATTGATGTATGCATCCCAAAATTCCTGTGGAGAATGAAATTATTGGGTTGCCTATCAATAAATACATGTGGTTCCTGTTTAGAGCAAAGTTCCAGGTAAGCAAAAAGGAGAAATCTTAGAGAGCAGCCAGGTTTGCTTTTCCAAATGCAAGCAAGCTATCCTGCGATTGACTATGCTTCTTCAGTGAAAAGGCAGCGAGGGGAGACATTAAAAATAGAGAGGAAGCAAGAGAGAGAAAGAGCATGTGGGAACCTAACACAGCACACTAGGTACAAGTTCTACCTTTGTTTTCACTGAAGCAACCCTACTGAAATAACTACTGCAGGAAATAGACCTTGGTTTATCAAGATATTCGGTAAACAAAAAATAACGGATGTCAGAGTACCTCAAAGTGGAGGAGATGTGCCAAAGATTCTGATGAAGGACTTTCAGCCAAGCTTCTTGGTTAATCTCATCAAAACAAGTTAATTCTCTTGTTTTTCACAGATCTGTTTCAATTGCTGTCTCTCTCTCTAAGCAGTGAGACTGTATACTGAGTTTATATAAAATATTTTCTATGAATAATCACAGAGTATTTTCTACGAATAATCACTTTGGATCTCAGTCATGAGGCTGAGATCCAAAGCACATGTAGGCAGTTAGTGAAATCTTTTATGGAGAATTATTATTGAAAAGTATGATGATGATTATTATTAATAATACTGACTTCTGGGGGAAAATTGAAACAGGCCTAAATGTGGATAGCAAGTTCATAAGGCTGCAATACAATATGGCAGTAGAAAAAACAACATGGAAATTTGATGCTGCACACAGAGAAGCTGTATCAGAAGGGAAAGAGAGAGCTGCAGGAAAACACCAATGTAAACACTACCTGGAATTCTCTTTTTAGATTGCTGGCCAGGATGCATTGCCGGGTAAGTGACACCCAAAGAGCAGCAAAATACCAGGGAAATGTTCAAGGTAAGACTACAGTCTGGAGAATGTATATTTTTTTGCTGAGAATGACTGAAGAGAAATGTATTTTAAGTATATAGATTCAGATGCTGAAGAAATGCAAGGGTAACCATTAGAGAACTTTTGGAACTTCTTGGTATTGGGGCACTTGCTGTGCTTGTTGACCTTGCATACATTTTTCTCCGCCTCTCTCATTTAGACTAGCTGCTAGTTGTGATCTGATTGCAGTGAGCTATCTCAGGACGCTGTCATCTCTGACGCTCACAATTGGCCTCGTCAGAATGTTCGAAGTACAGGCTGTCGGGGATATGGCTGCAGGCAGAGGGCACTCCTAAGAGGCGCTCTTGGAGCTGGATCAGCCAGGAAGGCTCCAAGGCAGTCTGCAAGCTGGTGCACCAGAGAAGACCCGTGTTCTTTGGGTGCCTCATTCGAGACAGACAGGGCCAGCTTGCTGCTCAGGCAGAGCAGTAAGTAGTCAGCAGTAGCCGAGCCAACAGCTTTGCCTATGCCAAAGGGCACAAGGACTGTTTGTAAGAGGAGAGCTTGCAGCATAAACAGCAAATTCCTGCCTACTACCCCTCCTCCTCTTCCTCCTCCTCCTCTGTTCCGTGGCTGAGAAAGGGGCGAGAGTTTGCCAAAAGACAAGCATTACTAAAGTCCTGTTTTACAGACTCAAAAAAGGTCCACTGCTCCAGCTCAGTTTGACCCTCATACCCCAGGGTCTCTCCAAATTCTTCCAGCCCCACCATCTGCCCCCTTAGCTGCCTTTTAAATCCTTTCTCTCCATGGTGTGCTGAGCCACCTTAGTCTTTTCCCACCACCAGCTTCTGTACAGTACATTCCCTGAGACAAGTCAGTTCTCCCTGAATAATAAGTTGCTTTGAGGGATTTAGTTTTACCACTCAAAAGACAGATGATTAGTCATATGAGGCTGATTTTTTACTGCCTCAAAGGGACATTCTAGCTTGGGATAAACAAGTTGGTATAGTAACTTGCACAGGATGAGTGTTATCCCCAGACTAGATCTGCATCAGCCAGCAGGGTGTGCAAGTCTGTAGACCAAAGCAATTGGAGTCCCTCATGTACATGCCTCATGTATTTTGGGAGTTTGCAATCAGCTGGATTTCTTCTGATACAGTCTGGAGTTTAAGCACACTGTAGCATTTGAAGTGTCACGGGTCTGGTTTATGCCTGCATCTTCTGATTTAGATCTGTCTGGAAGAAAACCCTCTTGTGAATTGTGAGACAGCTCCACATTGCAACCCAAACCACAGGAAATGGGGAAGATTTGAATTAAAACTCTTCTGTAGATACACTCTCAAATGATTTCCAAATATTCTTAAGAGCCACTTGTAGGAGATTCGGTTTTCAAAGGTCTTCACAAAAACAAATTAATTGTATCCATCAGTTTGCTCTTATTTATCATTGTATTAATTCTTTGTAAGAATTTTAATGGAATAGACAAGTTTACTATTACAGAAACTGAATTGTTTAGTTCTTATCATTTTATATTTATTTGTGGTGCTTATCAACTCTCTATTGAATTATGTTCTCATCTGTTTTTCTTTGCACTGAAATGAAACTATAAACAGACTCCACAAGCATACTTATAATATTGACTGTGTAAAGCATCTCTTCTCGATCTATCAAGTGAAAGGAGGTTGTTCTATAAGAGAAATTTTGAAAGATCTTTGCTGGATTTTCTGCCTTTCAAATGTCTGTACCACTTGGAACAGTGAATATGTTGCTGAATAGATGGTGAGTAAAATCTTCTCATTCAATGAGACTAGGAGATCAGATACTAGATCAGACACCATGTGTGGGAGATTATCTTAGAGTCCTTTCTTGGTCTAAGTGTAGTTGTCAAGGCTCAGTGGGACAACAGGGAGCATAAACAGAGGAAAACAGAGGATTTCCTGTGAATATGTAAGAGGTAGTGGTGGGCATTGATAGGAGTCAATAGAAGAATGAGCCAGGGTCTGCTGCTGAGAAATGTAATGTTTGCATGTCTCTTGTATGGGCTGAAACTAAGGAGGGAGAAGGGTCCTAGGAACTGTACTGTGAGAAAAGAAAGACTAAAATTCTGAAGAAAGGACTTCTCTTGAATCTTAGGTTCACACATTCTGATCAGCTTTGCAGCTTGTTATTTTTCACCCTTTCTTTGACTCCTAGTGATCATGTTCAGGTAAACAATGCTGCTTCTCAGAAAGCTGAGGTTTCCCAGGATATCCCTTTTCAGCAGCCAGGAGCTGGCAGTGCAGGGCCCTTCTGTGTGTGCTCGAAGCTCTGTGTGTTCACTGCAGGTCTGTGAACTCTTGCTGGGGCAGTGACTAGCCTGTCTGCCCTACTGCACTGGGGTACCCTGACTGTAGAACTGCTCAAAGGCATCTGAAGAATGGTAATTTCAATATAAAGGGAGTTATAATTGTGAACGTGAGAATAATGGCAGGAAAACAATCTTGTCTTCTCCATGTAGTGATGCCATGCAATACATCGAAGGAACACTGGCACTGAATTAAATCTGAACTACTGAGCTCTAAGCAGATGTGCAGGAAAAGATAGCACACAATGGGCCAGAGAGAAATATAGTTAATTCAACATCATCATCTTTCACATGCATTTATCGTGGGGACGGCTAATGAATTTTGATTTTTTTAGGTCTGCTGCAGCCAAATTTTCAAGGAAATCAGGATCATTCGTACTTTCTCTCTATCAGCAGAAATGTTCATCTGATAGGATATGATCTCTGTCATCTGCAATGCATGATGGAATCCTTTTGAATCATGTTTTAAAAAATATTAATGAAAGCAAGAAGACAACTGGAAAAATTGCAAAGAGAAAGTGACAAAACAAATGAAGTAACTTTCTTTAGAAAAATTCTGAAGCAAGGCTTCAAGTGCAATTTAGGACATCACAGAGGAAATAAGACAGGACAGAAGATAAGCTTTCTTCTGGAGCTTGAAATTAAATTGTGAATCAGCAAGGTACAAGAATATAATGAAAATTATTTCAGACAGGAGGTGCTGCAACTAAATCCCTGTGAATATTATATAGCTAATTACTTTTGTGTTTTCTGTATGAACCTAATTTTAGATCTTTTTTAATAGATTCACAAATAATCTTCTGGTAACAGTATTAGTGGTTTAAAGCATCTTCTGGTATAAAAGTTGGGAATCAATTGCTGCTTAACAAACGAGTTTTGGTTTCTGAAAGGTATATCTTATTTATTTATAAAATTCTGTCCTAACTAGGATTTAAGGAGGTATTTTTTTTCCCAAACAAAAATGTCAGACAAGGAAAGGGAAAATACATATGCTTTTTTTTTTTTTTTTCCCTTTGCTTTTTATGAAAGGTACTGGTGTGTGAGGATGCAGAATACCTCAGAGCAGAGAAGAGGCTGGAACTAAGGTAGAACTGGGAATTGATTGAAGGGCATTGATAAAATGTAACCACTTCCACTACACAGAGTTCAAATGACTTTATGTTACTGGTCGTTTGCAATAAGAAATACATGCAAACTAAGAAAGGGATAGAGAATGCAAACAGAATAAGGTTTGCCAAAACCAAAGTAAGCTCTCGCTGAATTAGTTTATTAATTTCTCAGCCTATGAAAAATATATCAGGCTTCATTCCAAAATACTCTATTGTCATTCTGAGAAAAACAACTCCAAACAACCTTGGAATGTCTAAAACAGTTTGAAATGAGTCAGCTAGCATTCACATTTTGGAACAGTTCACAAAAATGTTGACAAGCACTATATTCTTCTAACAGGTCTCAGATTTGACGGATTTGGGTCTTTACACAGAGTTCTGAGGTTTAAAATTGAAGCCTGTTTCTCTTTTTGCAGCTATCCAAATTGGCTATTGCCAATGTCCCTGGAACTGTCGCATTTTGCAGGAAGAAGGGTACAAAATGCAAAACTGAATTGGGGAAAAATCAGACAAATCAGGCTGCAGAGGAGGCATCTATGACCTGATAGCCTAAGAATCAGTCTGTTGTAATAATTTGTGCATTATCAATGCTTAATAAAAAAGTCAAAATAAGATCCATGCTGTTGTGAAAATTTAAACAGAGCTTTCAATAACTTGCTTTTTACCAGCTGAGAGCCTGATGGAGTGGGGTGCAGCAACTCAGGGCATGTGTGTGCACTGTTCTGGGGTGCTTTTTCACCAGGTGCAGGTGGTGCACTGTGGATTGTAGGGTGCAGCATGGTTCCTCATGAAGTGACAGCATCCACTTCTCCCTCTGGAGATGTCTGCAAGTATCTGGACTCCCAGGAGAGGAGAGTTTGTGATGCACACTCCACTGTTTATGTGTGTGTGTGAACGTGTACTTAGTTGTGTGTATGGGGTAATAGTGCTTCTTGGGATTACTTGTAGAAGGCAATGTAGAAATTTATGGGTATTTATGAGCATTTAATGGTATATAATATTATGGGTTTTTTTGATTTGTTATAGATATTGGCCATGAATACCAGTCAATGAATTAATTAACAAAACACTTTGATTCTAGTTTGGCTAAGCTATGTACAATGAACAGGTTTTCCCCAGGACAGGAGAAGTGAGGAGAAATCTCTTTACTTCAGGAATAGGGGAGAATGCAGGCTGCCAAACAAGAGTGGATAAACAGCCCTACATTAGCAACACAATGGAGGGGCAGAGGTGGATTCATGGGCTACACAGAAGAAAAAATCTAACAAATACAGATCATGTTTATGGTAGGAAAATTAAGTTGAATATTGAGACCTGGAGAATTTTTGGACAAGCCCTGCAGAAGCATTTTCTCACACATGTTGGTTGATGGGGGTCTGAGTAGTGGAAGTAAAGATGAAAACAGAAACTCACCTGGGCCAGGGTAACAGTCAGTATTTAGCTGCATTTGAAGGCCTTGGGAAAATACATCATGAGGAGCCTGGAAAGTTTCATGGAACAACTGAAGTTGCCATCTGAGGTAATAAAGAGCTAGAAAGAGCAAAGTCTGAGACTTGGCAAGGGAAAGGACAAAGGAGAGATGCAGAGATGCCCTGGTAAATTATAAAAAAGAGCATAGACAGAAAGGCTTATTTCAGAAGAGGAGGTGAATCTACTGTGCTTTTTCATGGCTTTGGAGAGAACAAATACTCAGGTGTAGACCTGAGCAGGAAGAGGTAGGTTGCTCTAAAAAGGAGCATGACTGCTCCATATTCTGTGACTGTTATCTGTACCACTGCTGCAGCACTTGTCTTGTCTGCATTTGTCTTCTCTGACAATGAGACTAGAAGCTGAATATTGAAAGAATTACAAAACCTTGGTAATTTTCAGGAAAAAGTAGGGAATGTGTGGCATCGCTAAGATTATACCAATAAAAAAACCCTATCACTTTTTACAGCCATACAATTTATGTGATTCTATATTTATGTGGTGGGATTGTTTATTATACTTTCCTAGTAGCTATTTCCTCTTCAAAATTGCTCACTTTTAATAATCTCCACAGATTTTTGGCTACATTGAAATGTTACATTCCTGAATATTTCTTAATTTCATCCAACTTTATTAAAGGCAGGTAAAATCTTTTTCTTAAGTTGTTGGTTTGCAATCAGAGACTAATGATAGCATTTCTGATCAAAAATAAAATTGAAAATATTAGTTTTTCAGTATAAAAATAATTGAAAACTATTTTAAATGTGCTGATTTGGAAGTATGGGATAGCTTACTGAGACTCTCAGTGTTATTTCTTACTGTGATAATATAGATATAATTAATAATGAATTCTCATTTTCAAATCTTTCAATAATAATCAAAGCCACTTTCCTTGCATTTTAGCTTTGGTCAAGTTTAGCAGTATGAAAACATAAGTGTGAGTATTGAAATGATTTATATATTTTTTATATATATATAGCTTTAAGTCACAGGGAAATTTATGAAGAAAACTTATGAATAAAAATATTTTATTGTGATTTTTTTACATGAAGTGTAATTGTGAAATTTATGTTTAGATAGGTAAAATAACAACAGTTATTAAATGAGCGGGCTCTTGCTTTCACATATACTTAAAAATCTAATGTCAAACTGACAGTAACTGAAGTATTGTTGGAAGAAGTTGGTTCAGCCTGACTTTTGGCACCTTTTGTTCCTTGTCTGATACTTTTTTGAGTTGAACACTTTTTTTCCTTTACCAGTTTTATGAAAAGTTTGTTAACTTTTATAGCTCTTCCTTTCCTATCATAAATTAAAAGGCTTAGGGAGGAGTTGCTCCCTCGAGTTACTTCTAAGTTCCGAAAGTTTTGGCACAACCAACTTTTAATTGTTCAGTAACTTTTTAAAGAATACAAACTTTCTGAGAGACCTGCAACAGCTTCATCCTGTAACTTTGGAATTGGATTCACTGTTCCAAAGAGGAGTGGCCTTTCAATTTGGCACAGAGACAGCACGGTCTGATCAGTGTTGTCAAGTTATTGGAATGAGGAGGTAGCCAAGAAAAGTTGCTATGGTAAAGGATTGTTTTGATTTTAAAAAAAATAGGGAGGAGGGCAGCACAGACCTACCGCCAAGAATGACTCTGTTGTGGTGTTGTATTATGAATCCAAATAATGTAAATACTGTGTTAGTAAAATGACAGTTCCAAAGACAGTGTTGATGGAGGGCTGAAAACAAATTAAGGTGAAAAGAACTGGAAGAAATTGCCTTGGGAATTAATAAAGACAGGATGGAAGATTTAATTTTTAGATCTGACCTATAATTAATTTTCAATTGGTAGTGACTAAGCAGTATTGTATGAATGGTAGTAGTTTAAAAGGGAGACCAAACTTTAGGGAGAAACCTAATGAAACGGTGACTAATTATTACATAGGTTTTGAATCCCCCGAAGTATTTTCTATGGCAATTTCAAGGCTTCATTCTATCCATTATTTAAATTATTTTTCAGGTCAACCAGATTGGCTTCATCCTAACATTGCAAATTTCTCACATGGTTAATGAAGCCATTGTCTTTGGGGTGGCTGGTCCCCTCCCCTCTAATTCACATAACAATGGTTAGAAATGCAAACCATCTCCTTTCGTTTGGTGATGTTTGTGAACTTTACTGGATTGGAGAGTGCTCCTTATTTTGAAAACCTTTCCTCATGGGGTGGGGAACCAAGCTTGACAGAGTGAATGTCACACTTGGAGATGTGTGCAAACCAGTATTCATCCAATTTGCTGTCAGCAGCTTATTGTCATGAACATCCTTATTGTGCTTCCAGATAAGAAAATACATTGATGCTTTGGGGTTTTGTTTTTTTTTTTTACCAAACTGTGCCAGCCCTCAAAGAGAGAGTGAGGAAGTGTGAGGAAGAGGTTTTTACCTTGGCTGGCATGGTGCAGGTGTCCAGTGGGGATGGCTGCCCAGGTGACACAGCAAGGGATGGCTCTTGTGAGACACTGTGCCACATAATGGGGTGTGGGAAGGAGAAAGGGAGCACCCGAGCCTGGAGGCTGGGCATTGGGGTACACAGGACTTATGGAGACAGGTCCAGCTCTAGAATAGGCCCGAATTTGTGATGGATCTTCCACCTTTCAGCTGCAGGAGACAAGGGAATTGGAACAAGAGTTTGGGCAGTGAACACAGAGAAGTACTTTAACTGCCAAGTGTGCAGTGTTCATTTGATTGCTGCTGTAAGGGAGCTTAGACCAGTATCTACACAGCTGAACAAGACACAAATAAATTACCTGTAATACCCTGCTCTTACACAATGCTCTCCACCCAGAGATTTCAAAGTTCTTTCCAAAGAAGCCTGACATTATTATTCATACTTTTCTGAGGGGGAAGCTGTGGTAGAAGACAAGGGAATGACTTCTCCATGGTTACCCAACAAAGCAGTGATACACCTGGGACAAGGACACAGTTCTCCCAAATGCCAGTGTGCAACTATGCACATGAGAAACCTGCCTTTCCATATGTGCTGCTGCCCTGCTCTCTATAAAGGATTTTTCTGGTACTAAGAATGTGTTTCTTAATATTTCAAGGTAAATAGTAGAAAATCCTGCTAATCTAATAGCTAGCATAGGCAGATTTTATGCTTGAACATAGAATTAAACTAACCATCTTCACAGTTCTTAAGAGCTTGACCAAAAAGCTGTATCTATTTTTCCTTTTCATTTTGTGTATCCATGGTCTCTCTAACGGCATCTGTAGGAGATCATCGATAGCCTGTGATTTGTTCTTTCATCTTTGCAGATAATTTACTATTTTGTTTTTTGCCTAAATTGTTCGATGGGTGATACAGGACTGTTGTCTTCAGTAAATGATTAATGGTGATGTTGCAGGGTCAAAAGCTCAAACCCATCCTCTTTCAATGGAACAGCAAAATTTGTGACTAACAAGTAGGTTTCAGCCTTTATTTTTCTGGTGGGCTAAAACCACATCTACAAAGGCCATGAAGTGATTCAAAATGCCTCTGGCTGTATCTCCAGGCCAAAGAGAATAGTATAAATACAGGGTCATGCACCAAGGCAACCAGAAAAAAGCTATGGAAAATTTGCAATTAAACATTCCTGGAGTCATCCTTCTAGCAGAAATTAAGTGCAACAAAAGGACAATTGATGTTAATAATTCATACAACTCTAAAAAGTACTTACTGTGTTTTCCTTGATTGAAATGATAGCTAAATGATGTCTGTCCAAGATTTTGTGTGCCCTGTGGGGAAGACGTAGCCTAGATCTGCCTAGTACCTCTAGTAAATCCATGACTGCCTTAACACATCATTAACAGAAAGTTTAATACATACAGTATTAAAATGATCAGATCCTTTGAAAGTCAGCCAAACAACACAGAAACTCATTTCCAGAACTGACTTCTACCTCTTTATGGTTGCCCTTCTTGTTCTTTCCAAAAACCACATGGTGAGAGAAAGTCTTGAATTCTTACCTTTTTGCCTGAAATCAGGAGCAAATTCCCAAGCTACTCTGCACGTCTTAATTTTAAGCTGATATAGTATGTTTTTTTTTTTTTTTTTCTCTAGCCTAGGAGTTGTTTCAGCATATTTATGCACTCTGTCACATGTGCAGTCCAAGGTGAGGAGAAAAATCTTCTTGCACCCTTGGGCAAGAACTGTTCTGCTCGGAGCTTTCTGTGGGCTTAGCATTGATCATTTGTTGAAGACAGTGCAGGGCTAGACACTGAGGGAGGCCTGAAGGAAATATTCCCCAAGAGTCTGCATTCCTAGGGCAAGGAAAAGGCAGAGGTGCTGTCAGTGATGAGTCTGGGAAGCAGCCCCACCATTAGATGTGCCAGTGGGGTGGATGGATTGATTATTGCTGCTCCAAGAGTGCTGATGGCCAGGGCTGGGCCAGGGCTGATGCTTCTGGAGTCTTCTCTTCTTCAGCATCCCTGACTCCTCCAGACTCATACTCAGTGTCTGTCAGCAGCTGTGCCTACTTGCATGAAGCCATGCAGGGATGGGGCTGAATGCAGCTGGTGGCAGCAGCTTGAAGGGGAGTAAATGATACCTGGATGAGAAGGCTGCGAGTCGCTGTCAGATCACTGGTTCTGTTTTCCTTGTCTGTGTTCATTTTGCAAAGTGGTAGGTGAGGACATGAACTGAAAGGCTATTAAGAATCGAGTTCTTCAGTGCTTTCTGGCCACACATTGAGAGGGAGAGAGAGAAAACTATTTACTGAGGAATTTCATCTGAAACCTGGAAAACTGCTTGCCAAAACACAAATGAAATGAGCACTCTATGTCACGGTCTTTAGGAAACACTGCATTTTGTTTTAGTTCGGAAGCAGCTGGTTATTGCTGGATGGTGACAAGGCAGAGGATGGCAGTGAAGGGGTCGCCCTTCCACAGAGCTATTTACCAATCTCTGATCTAAAGGCAATCTTTAAAAATAAATGAAAAGGGGATGCAGTCTGTATGAATTCCGAGATGACCTAGCGCACAGTTTAAAGATGCTTAAAAGAGGAGAATTCAGTGTGTGTGTGTGGGATGCTGGAGAGCTGCCCTGTGTTTGGATATGCAAAATAAAGATCTATTTTGTAAAGGAGCTGAGCACCTGGAACTTTCTTTTGGCATTAGCCTACTAGTCAGACAAAATAGATAAATGCTAATCTAATCAATCTATTAAATAATTACTTTTCAATGAAATATAAGATTAAAAAAAATCTTAGTAACAAAGCTTTGCAGGCAATACCTTTTCATAAGCAGTGTGTGGGTACAGAATGCTAAATTGAGGCTACACTGATATTTGTGTATATACAGAATATACACAAACACACGTATGCCTTCTCCCACCCATATCTATACTAGAAAAGACAGGATAGCTGATGAATGAGCCAATAAAAACATTTGTTTTGGATAATACCTTTTTAGAACTGACTTCTCTGCAGAATTCAAAAAATGTGTTCGAAATTAGAGAGGACTGTTTATAGAGGATATAAAAAAGTAGATGGAAGAAGAAATCACTTAGAGAAATGCTAATCTCCTCCTCCACAAACTGCCCTTTGCCATGACCCTGACCTTTACTTCTGTCAGTTGAAAAGTTCCTTAAATATTTGTTGTGATATTTTGGGAATAGACAGGTACAGATAGAGCTATATGCTGGCTGTTCTGACTCACTCCTTCCCTACAGATGGAGCAGTAAGGAAAAATCTATCTAAACATGCATACAGACACATTATTTGTCATGCAATAAGGCATTCATGTTCAAATTAAAACAGTCCCTCAAAGTTATTAGTTTTTATTAGTGCAACACTGAGCTCTGACACATGAAATAAATAAGTAGTGTTTTCACTAATCATCATACTTGCATATTTTCTTATTGCCTGATAACTCCTGTGCTGTCTGTGCTCACGTGGCCACCCTCTTTGCCGAGCACGCTGGTTTTGTCACAGTCTGCAGCCGTCCGTGCTGTAGATGGCGTGTTTGTCACCAAATGTGGTTTCACACGAGAGAGGCTGTGAGACATGCAACTGTGAAAAAAGTTTCTACTTTTATTAATGCTAAATGTTACCATGCCTGCCACTGCCAAGTGCTGTGCAGCAATTACAGCAAACTACTTATTATAGTGGCCAGTGGGAGAGGAGGAGACTCTTTCTCTCTTAGTGGCATAGGCAAATGCAGCAGCTGTTTTAGGGATGAAAACATGCACACAGCTGGCCTCTGGGCAGTTGCTTTTGTTCACTGAAACACTCGCTGTAACACATAAGCAAAACATGAATTTCACATTCTTGGCTCATTATAGTTGAAGATCTCTTGATGATTTCTTGGAGAGTGAGTTTCGGTCATGCACTCCAAGTTTTGATTATATGAACATCAAACAACGTATGTGTTGACTGTGTTCCTTAAAGTCAGGTTCTGAAAGGCTTTGGAATCTGTCCCTGTTTCCTTTGCAATAATCTCAGGATGTAACCAAAATTCTTTGTAATAAGAAGGTAACTTGGAAAGGATGTATTGACCTAGTCCAGTGCATACTGGCTGCTGCCCCTTTGTGAATAAGGCTCCTTTCAGATGTGTTGCTGTTTGTGCACCTGAAACTGCTGCTTATCTGTGCAAGAGTAAGGCACTCTGTTTAAACGAATGACGGAAAACATAAAATCAATTGGATATCCTGTACAGAACACTGGGGGATTTTTTTACTGTTATCAAGTTTATGCCATATCAGTAATTTGAAATTGCTGTTGAGCCAATAACAGTTATTTTAGGAAGAATGAACCCTGTGATAAATTTTGATATGATTATTTGGTTTATTGTACAGACACATTATGCTTTGTCTAATTGTTTCTGCCCTAGAGTTCAGGGTTAGGTTGCACTATTTCATTCCTACTTTGCCTGACCAGAAATGACCCATCACACATGTGACACATGTGACAAAACAACCAAAAGCCAACTCAGACTTGCAATTTTATAAACCCTTAAGAAGTGATTATAGCCTCCTCGTAATTTGTTGTTTCTGCAGTTAAAAATCTTACTTATTATAACTAAAAGATGGGTTTTGTAAGCTAAGTTAAAGCTGAAATGTGAGTTGCGTTCTGTGTGTCACACAGAAGAATGCACTATTTCTTAAAAATTAATTGATCTCTTTTCTTGCAATTGTTTTGCAGCTATGCTGCAGAGATAATATAGCAGTGCCAAACACACTGTCTCTTTTCAAAAGAAAGCAAGCAAACAGCTGGGAGTGATTTCCCCAAAGCATCTTTCATCGTGCAATGTTCAGAAAGTCACAAGTGGAGATGTGACTATCTCTCTTGCATCCAGAGCTGCTCTGCATATGTAGGACAATTGACTTCCTTATAACAGCAATTGGAAAACTGGAGCTTCTGCAGTTGTGCCTGGTTGTTTGTAATCAGTTAGTGGAAACTCAGATTCTCAGAACAAGCCAATAGCTCACAAATACAGCAAAAACGTGGATTTATGATGCGTTCTGTCAGTTTTTGTCTTTTTTACAGAAAAAACCCCTCCCTTTTCCCGCATCTCTACATTTTCCTCAAGCCATTAGCTGAGGAAACAGCTGATTGAAAGCTGATTATAAACATCCTGTACAAATATCTTAGAACACAGACACACACGCACACACACACACTCTCAAGTGATAAGGTCTTGGTCAGAGACTGACTACTGATTAATTAGAGCTCTTGAGGTCTCACATTTAAAGGAAAAATGTTGATATTTTGAACATTTTTAGTAGATTCTGATGTTTTATAAATTAAACTGACAATTTAAAAATCTGAGGTTCAGTAACATAAAATGTAGCACTCTGAAAAATCCACATGCTGTGATTTTACCTGGAGTGAAAACTTTTACTCTAGAGAGTACAGACTGCTCACAGTTCAAATAATAGAAAAAAGAAGAGTGCTTTACTGGCATTTTTAGGTCATGTTTCAATACATACTGAAATATTCTCTTTTATTCCAGAGTTGTTCCAGTTTGAATTATTTTCATATTTCTTCCAGCAAATTCTTTAATGGAGTTTTGAACTCTCATTAGAGCGATGATTTATTTTCTCCTTTCAGTTGTGTAAAGCTGCTGGAGCTGTGTGGCTATATTGGGAGCTAACTGGGTGGCAGATGTACAGAGGTATAATTAATACAAACCAAATACACATACACACACTGTAAGAATTATATTTGCACTTAATCTAATGTGTATTCATAGCACTAGTGAGGGGATGACTTACTCTTTCACCTTCAGAATTTAAAGTAATAAAGTTCTCTATGCAGGAAAAAGACAACAATGAACACAGAACTCAGTAATAAATGAAGGAGAATCTGCTTTCTTTTTCACATGTAAAATGTTGGGATTTTTTTCCAAAAAACAAGAAGGTGGCCAGTATTACAAGTCTTGCTATGTGTGGCTGTAGTAGCTTCCCAAATGAGTCATCAGCTGTGTTTGGATCCAGACTTTCAATTTCCCTGCACAGACACCACTGACTTAAAGGAAAGGATTTCCTATGGTAGCTGGTAGAAAGAGTTGGTTTTTATAGTCTAAGGACCATCTACTGGAGGAAAAGAACTAACACTGAGTTGCAATGTCAGGAATTGCTTCGTGGCCATGTTTGACAGAGCCTGTCCTAAGGTGCTGTGGCTGCGTGGTCCAAGGGAGAAATGGATGGATTGGGGTCACCTCTCCTTCTGCAAAAGATGCAGCCTCTGGCTCCCCATTTGCTCCTCAATAATAAATGCTGCAAAGTGCATGGCATCACCACAGGGAGCTGAAATACTCACACAATTCAGGATCCCCTGTGTCAGGTCCAGTATAAAGGGCTCTGAAATACAGAGTAAATGGATCTTTCTCCTGTCCTTAGAATTATGTATCTGGATGTCATTGGGTATGTCATTAGAAGCCTATCTGCATTTTCTAACACATTTTAGTTTAAAGAAGTCCATATTTCAGCATTTTTTTTTGCCTGTGAAGAGAATCTAGAATAAAGATAAACCAAGTCTAACCATTACAGAAGGAATTTAGCTCTTCTGTACAGATTCTGAAATAGAGGACAATTTGGTTACGGTTTCTTTTGACAGGTATTTTAAAAGATGATCCTGACTAAGTTAAAAATAATATCAAGACTGTTTTGTAAAAGAAGCCTAGGTGGGTTTTGGCAAGCCTTTTTCTTTTTTTTTTTTTTTTTTCCCCATTTAGAGTGATTTTTGTGTAAGTAATTTTCTATATGAAAATCAAAATGGAACAAAAGATTGACATAAGTGAAGATGTCAGTCTTTTAATATGAAGATGTCAGATGGCAAAAAATTCCCAAGTCACTTTCTGAACAATTTTATTGAGCTTGGAACTATTCTGTTAATCTCAGTGGAGTTTTTAGTAATTTCATGTTAATTTTGTTCATTTTTTTCCCCTGTAAGAGAGAGTAGGGTTGAATCTGCACACTTTGTTGTGATGGATATCTCATTTTGGCTGTCAGTCAGCAGTGGGCTTTGTTCCCGCTGCAGGTCAGCTCTGAGAAGGCAGAGTGCCCACCGGTGCACCCTCGTCCTGGGCAGAGCTCAGCTGTCATTTCCAAGCCCGGGGGCCCTCGGGTGTCTCCTGAGATAACTGTAATGCAGTCTGGCCCCACATATTCAGTAGATGGACTCAGAATGAACCGTAGCAGCTAGCTGCAGTTGGTTTTTCTTTGGTCCTGGCTCTATTCCTTGCTGATAGCCAGTGTCAGTACATTTTCTCCTGCAATGTACTATGCAAACATGAAATGACACAGTTAAATAGTGAAAAGTCAGGGTGTGAAAGCAGAGTGATACCTTCACTGAAATACCATTACCCCAGAGTTTTAGCTGTTTCTTCATGCCTCTTAATCATACTTGGCTCAGATGGATTAAAGGCACATTTCCCGTTGCATGGAAGTCTCATTGAGCTTTCTGATTAATCTCATTCAATTTATGCCTGTTTCCTCTGGGGACACATATCAGTGCCTGGGAGGGGAGAGTCCATCTGTGCCTATAGGGATCAATCACATGGGTGCAATCAGTCTATAACAGTTCATAGCCCCAGATCAGTTCTCTGTGAGAGTGTTTTTCACAGCCGCCTCTGACTTGCTTGTATGAATTCAGAGTCACACGAGTCATTAAAGATTTCTTTGCAAAGTACATGTTTTAGCTGCTGGACAGAAATAAGTATTCATATGTCCTTTTCTGGGATATTTCTCCTAAGAGAGCTGCGTGGTGACAAGAATGCTTTTTCTCAGCTGCAAATGCAATCTGCTTTTTAAGTTCAATGCTTTTATAATCCTGGGCTAGGAACAAATTCATCAGAAAGCTAGAATTATTTTCAATTCTTATAATTACCATTTTACATATTGTAACTATGTTGATTTTTCTTTTCTTTGAGAGGCTGAAAAAAATAGCAAAAGCCCACTCTTCACTTCTTAATAGTGTTTGAATAGATAGATACTTCAGACTTTAACTGTGCTTATTGTCATGTATCACAGATTATTTTTAATCAAAATAAAACATTACTTATGCAAGCAAAATTTTTCCACATTATCACAGCTTTAGAGAGTGCTTTGATGTATTTAAAGGGACCATTTTGGGCTACTAGAATAGATGAATATGTGGTCTGACAGTTTGGTCATTTTGATGTCCGTGTATAAGCAACTAAGATGACTGGGGGAAAGAGTCCACCCTTAACCTAAAAATACAGACTGTTCTTATTCTCCACAC
The DNA here is from genome assembly GCA_032173965.1 of Sitta carolinensis. NCBI lineage: Eukaryota > Metazoa > Chordata > Aves > Passeriformes > Sittidae > Sitta > Sitta carolinensis. The sequence continues at coordinate 11,380,835 of JAVUNC010000025.1, read as the reverse complement.
CAAGAAGTGTCAGATCTATGGTATCAAAGCACACTGACTTACCTGCTGCATGTTCTGCTCTATCTTGTCAACACACTCTGTACCAAGGAAATAACAATGTCTGCTGCTCCTGTACATAGTCTGTACAGTGCCCCTTTACAACAGGTGCTGCAATCTCGCATCTTTGCTCTCTTGCATGGCAATAGAGGTGCTCCTTGTAAGCTTGTTTCCAGAAAAAATGAAGCCATATGTCATACACTGATAAGACTTTTCCACATGGTTATAAATGGAAGTGCTGTTCTGCTTCCTTGTCACAGAATTTAATTAACTTACACATCTCTGCCCACCGGACCAGTTTGGTCACTCAGCTGGTTAGTCACTAGTTCAAAATCCATGCAGGGGCTTGCAACCCAGTGCAGGCTTGCTATAAAGATACTGGCCAGTATCTCTAGAATGCAGAGAGTCCTAGCTGTTTGAAGAAATTTTTTTTTTTTTTTTTTTTTTTTTTTTTTTTTTTTTTTCCAACAGAAATATATGTTACTGAGGGGAGAACTCCATGTTATACACACCATAACAGCAAGTTTATTGTAGAGGTTCTTCGATGAGCGTACAAAGGGGCATGTTAATGGAAAATATATTAGCATTGCAAGCAAAGTACCTGCAAACAAAATTAACTCTTAATGTGAAACATTAGGAAAATTAAAAAACAGAACACATTTTAAAAATGAAGGTGTCTCCTGATGCTCCTTCCAAATAGTGAAATAAAATTATTAAGAGAAGCACAGAAGAGGCTTTTATTGTTATTATTATTACTTTTTCTTTATTAGACTTCAGCAAACTGATAAAAAAGAAAAGCTACACATATGAAAAAACATCCAGCTGTAGCCTTGAGTTACATGAGAGCTGCAGGAAAGCAGGCCAGGCGTGGGGATGTTAGGGATGATGAGAAATAAGAGAGAACAGGGCTGCTCCTGCTCATTTAGAACCTACTCAAGGGCTGCATGTCTGTGTGAGGGCATCTCCTCTGCTGCTGCTCACCAAGAGTGTGGAAATCATGGGGCTGAATGGCTGAGGGAGAACCTTGAACCCTTTCTCAACAGAAGTGACATTTCTGCAGCCTTTTTGTTTAATGAGTCAGTAATTTGAATTACTCAACAGTGGTCTGAAGTGTCACTGCAATGGCAAAAATTGCTTTGATTGGCTTTGCTTTTGGTTCTCACTTGAACTACTCTCCTTTTTTGTCTCTAGAAGACTGTATTGGTTTCATCATGCAAAGGGATGGAGGCTACAACAAAAGGCTGAGAAGCATCAGAGAAAATAAATGATGGAAAGTAAACTTTTCAGTGTATTTTGTCCCTACCCAGCACTTTGGAGAGGTCAGGTCTTCCTCACTCCCAGGCTGGAGTCACTTCCTGTGTTTCCTGAGACTTCCATTGGTGTAAAAGGCCTGTTAGCTACTCCTGGCTGCTTGTATCTCTGCACAGCTGGTGAAAGACATGTCAGGCTCTGAGTATTTTACATGTCTGCAGTGAGAGGTCTTCGTTCATCCAGATAACAGCTACATGCTTTGTCTGTATAAAGGTAGTTTAGGATTTTTGTCATTTGATACTATTGCCATTGAGCTGCACAATTCTTAAAATTTATTACTTCCACAATTCCATAAAGCAGCAATTAGCTAAAAAGGAAAAGGAAAAATAGTTATTTCTGTTTAAGCATAAAGAGGAAAAAATTATACCTGAAGAAGTTTAGTATCTTATCTTCTCAGAAGTTTACCAGGAGTGATCTGGCTTTAAGGTTTGAAGTCTAAAATACTGGGAAAAATAAAAACATTATTTTGACAAAATACTCTGCCTTTCTTATTTTCTCCCAGCTATGTATTTTTAAATTTTATTTTACTGAAATCCCAGTTATGAAATTTATTCTATCTAACAATAGGCTTAGCAAGTAGGTCAGTTCTTTTTCACATCTTATTGCTACTGCCATATTCTAGGCAATTGTGTAGATATTTTAGTATGTTCAACTGGACATAAATTATCTTGGAGGACATCCACAGTTGTTTTGGGGTGTGCACTGGAGCCAAGGCAATATTGCTGTGGAAAATCATCAAAAAAGTGATGCCTCAAACTTGTAAGTCTCCATAGCAACTTAAAAAATAATGACAGCTGTACCAAGAAATTTGCTAATAGAAGGCCTTAACTCGTTTGTCTACACTCAGTCATACTTCATACTCATTATAACCTGCAGGAGTGTAAGAAAATGAAACATAGAGAAAAAAATAGGGAATATCTGCTTTTCCTGAAATTTCACACTGGCCTCATTTAAGTTACTGATATTGTCTATGGCAAATGTAACCATAACAGTTTTTTAAAAATATAAAAAATGAAAAATATTTAATAACATAGATTAATTGCAACTCATTTGATTCTAATATATACAGCATTTCATTTATTATGTGCCATATACACAGTGGAAATTTCTCCATAATTAGCATAAAGCTAGATGTTCTGAAAACAAATAGGAAGATTCCTGTGTTGATAATGTTAACATTATTGGCTGTAACAATGTTGAGAAGACTGAATGAAAAATGCAGCAGTATGAGAGAGATTCTGTTTTAAAATGGCCTCACTCAAGTTCAAATTATAGGCCATGGATGAAAAAAGAGAAGGACTCTGTAGGATCAAAGCACAAGAGTGTTTGCTAGCTTTGGTCTGCTAGAAATGCACAAACACCCTAGAGAATAAGAAAATTGGCTGTGCAACCACTAAGCTATAATATGTACCAAGAACAAATATTTTTATGAGTTGGCATCAGTTCGAAAGACGTGATATAAGTTGCTGATTTTAAGACAGCCTTTGAATTTTTAAAATTTTATATATAACAATTTCCTATGTAAACAAAAATATTTCTAATGGGGCAGAATTCTATTCAAGACCTTACGAAGTGAAAAGTTAATCACAGAAGTGAAAAAATAGATGAAACTGATTTTATCTTGATTGCATTTTTATTGTGAGTTCTGCCAAGAATTCATATTCTCAGGGGATTGAAAAGGACAATTTAATAAAGCTGAAAATAATACTGAGACAATCAACTGGAGAAGATGTAAACAGAAACATGAGTAAGATAATTGTCCATTGTTGAATAACATTTTACTAGATGCCCAAATTGCACATTTCAGAATGATGTTGTTGCAGTGACTTAAGGAAAGAACAGTATGGGTCAAAATAAAATGAAAACCATCTCTAAATCATAGTGAAACATGGGAAAAAAAAAGCTGGAACAATCATAGTAACAAGTTTCTTGGATTTTAGGAAGTAGATAGTGGAAGCAAAATGTTAAAGACAAAAATCTACGGTTATCAGATCTAAGGATGGAAAGGCAGAGAAAGGAGTTCCCAGCTCTATTGGGAATCCCAATGATTTATTGCCCCGTGACTGTATGATGATAGCAGAACTGACAAGAATTCATGAAAAGCAGAGTCTCAGTCACTTGGAGTCTGCATTTGGGGAAAGCCAGATGGTAGAGTCATACGACATGATGATGCAGTTCTTTCAATTCTGACCAGTTACACAGCAGTTTGTTCAAGTTAGACATTTTAAAACCTGCCTGTCTGATTAACTTTCATCTGTTTGTTTTAAATGAACTAGCAAAAGACCCTCACAGGCATTTTATTATGGTGATTACAGGGTTGAAACATGGAAATTTTCAAGCTGGGAAAAATTTAAAGTGTAACACTATTTAAAAATGATTACAGGACTAACTCAGGAAATTAAGGGCGTATCAAGATGAGATTGCTTAAACTCATTTATTTTCCATCAACATTAGTTTCACAAAACTAATTTTTGTCAGACTATGATCCCATCTTTGCATAAGATTAGAAGTTCTTTTCAATCAGGATAGTACTGTGGACGTAATAAAGTTTTTAAAGGACATGCTCTCATTTACGCCAGAAGAAATTTTGTTAAGAAAATAAAGGAATTGAAAATTAACCTAACACCTATGAATTTTATGAAAAATATAATAAAAGTATATTTAAGTATAACTGCAAATAAGGAGCCATCATGGTAAGGATTTGGTCCTCATGAGGTTCATCTCCCTCACACCTTATCTTTCTTAATGAGATAAGAAAACATGACATTTTCTTCATGGAGTTTTTTTATACCATTAAAACGAGTGGAGGATTAAATGATAAATAAGGCTGGTGAATGACAGAGCAATCTGACTTTCTCTACAAAATGGAACAAGTTATTTTTTTGGAAGTCTGTGCAGTGAGGAACAGTGTGAGCCATGCTTGTAGGATGGTAAAGACTCCATGCTGCGAAAGAGAGACTGAAAGGGATTTGATTTTAGAATGGATAATCAGATACACGTGGAGCTCCTGCGGTGCACCACGGCCAAAGTGCTAAAATGATCATTGGACTATAATGAGGGGAATATGAATAAAAGCAGAAAGCTTGCATTATTCAGGTGAAGATTTACTGTGGGGGAAAAGGGAAAGTGCTACACAGAGTGTAGCCCCTTGGCAAGGGAAGTCTGGGGCGTTGTGCCTCTGCTAGAGGAGAAAGGGAGGCTCTGCACAGCTGCTCTCCAGTGCCACTGCTGGGGCACAGCAGCTTCAGCACTGCTCATCCTGCCCTGCAGAAAGGCATTTGGGTCTTATTTCGAATTCCTTTTTTTTTAATTTAATTTTATTTTATTTTTTTTTTTTTAACATTATTATTTATTTGATTTTCTTTAGAAAGGAGGGTTTGATAGCAACTCTGGTTGAGCTTAAAGGACTGTAAAATATGCTGAAAATGAGGGACTACAGTTCAAAGTCTTGACTTAGTAAAGAATAGAAAAATGGTACAAAGGCGACTCTAATTTCTCTGGAAAAGACCAGTAAAATCCATTGCCTGGAAATAGAGAAATTTAGCCTTGAAGTAATTTACCTCAGAGAAGGGAACTGACTACTGGACAAACTTACTGTAGCCTGCAAAGGATTTTGTCTGAAGAGAAAATTTGAAACCATGATCAGTTTTATTCTGGTTTAGTCACACTATTGGTCTTGATAGAGAAATTCATTTAGTGGAGTCCTGTAGATGTGTGATATAAGAAGTCACATTAAATAATCAACAAAACCCTTCTGATATTAATATATTTTAGTCAAAAATATGAAATGATCATGTTATTCTTTTGAGATGATCTTCAATAAGGTCTTTAGTGATTTTTTTTAAAATGTGCTTTGCAAATAATTTTAATCTATTAGCTGAATAGCAGACATATAAGATATGAAATCTTTAAGTTCTCCACTAAGAAATAGCTTATTGATTTTTCTGATTGACATAAAGAACGGAAATTCATCTAGATCACAAAATTTGGTCTTTTCTCTACAAATAAGTATGTTTAGAGACCCTCATTTCTGCCCATATAGGAAGAGGAAAGCACAAAGCACTGCAGCTCTAGAGGTTAATTGTGTAAGTCAGGAGGCTCTGTTCTGCTGTGGGAATACAGCCCCAGCCTGCCTGTGGGCCAGGGTCATGCAGGAGATGTGTTGGGGCTGGGCTTGGGGACAAGGGGAGGCTTAGCAGAGGGGCTGGAGAAAGGGCACAGGTAGAGACTGCTGCCACTACTGAGATGGTAGAAAATCTTCCCCTTTATGCTTTCAGATTTCTTTAGTTGTATAGTTTACAAATAGTTTATTTGTGTAGTTTACAAAGTTTTGGTTATTCGATTTTTGGCCAGTTCTACTTCAAATTACATATTACCACAAGCCATTTTGTTTCTTCTTTCTCATTACACCTGCTGGCACCAGTTTCACCTCATCATACCCACGGGCATAATGTCACTTGCCTTTGAGTATTGGAGCTGATTCAGCCTTCTACTCCTCTGCCAACCTGCCCTTCCTGCTTGAAGTGATTCAGAGCCTGGCCTTCACATGTGGCCTTCACCAAAAAGTAAACAAAAAAAAGGAAGAAAGCCTTTCAAAACACTCCAACACGCCCTGCTTCTTGTATGGTTGATCATTTGGTCTGTGTTACAGGCACGCTGTCTGCAGTGAAATCACAAGTGCCTTCTTGTATGTTCTTTGCTGGCAAACATTTCCAAGATGATCCATGCAGTTTGTGAGCAACATCTCTGCTAGCAACTAGGGAACAGGATGGAGTGGATTTCAGTGGGCTGGGGAGTGCTGCCATGCTCCTTGGGAGAAAGCCCTGCTGCAGGTTTCCCCTAGAAAGACCAACAGCTCAAAAGACAAGCATTCTGCTGATGTCTTCTGTGTTCTCCAGCCAACTGATAGCATTCATGGTAACTTGAACACCCAAGTCCCTTCAGAGGTTGCCTCAGAAAACATACCATATCTTTGTTTCATTCTCCAGGTTTTAATTTCCCCCAGTCCCCCTTTTTTTTATTTTGAGATCAGTACCCACTGGCCCTCTGAAATATCTGTCTAGTTCTCCTGGGTTACCCTCTGCCTCAGATACATTTCTGTAAAGGTGCAGCCTCAGCAATGCTTTGCTTTTACATGTGTTTGAGTGTGTGTATGTACTATCTACATCTGGAATGAGGGGCCGTATTAAAAATAAAATAATTATAAAAATAAAATGAAATGGCCTCACATGGAAAGCATTTGGAAAGGAAAATACCGGAGTATAAATGGAAAAATAAGTACGTGTCAGGCCAGCTGCAGGTTAGGAGCAGCTCTCTGGTAAGCCAGTGGGATTTGCTGGTGCCCTGCCTGGGAAGGCAGAGACCGAGCAAGCACAGCTGCCCTGCAGCACCTGGTGACCAGGACTTCAGTTCTGCCTGCAGGAAGACTTTAACCTTGCTGGCCTCAGGAGTATTTCTCAGAAGCTAAAGACGTCAACTTTAGCAAGACTGTGCCCATAGATAGTAATGACCAAAAGGGAAATCCCTGGGGCAGGATGCAGGAAGCTTCTGAAGGTACTCGTGCCAGCAGATATCTGGGGCATGGGCATAAGAAATTGAAATTCCCCTAACAGTCAAATTCATATATTAAACCCTTCTCAGTTCTCTTCTGCATAAAGGATAAAGAAATTCTATGCTGCAAACAAAGACATCATACACTGAGTTATTTGTCAGCCTCTAAATTAAGAAAGGATTTTAATACCTTGCTTGGAGAGATTTACTCACACGATTTAAGTTAGGTATGATTTTAGGAACCTCAGAAGATCAGCCACTTGATAAACTCCCTCCTTCAGGTTAAAATAAATTGCATTAAAAAAGCAAGTCTGTTGAAAAAAAACACAAGGAAGAGATATTATAGCAACAAAAATTTGTCTTAAAAATTATTAAATTGTTTGGTCTTTCAATAATTGAAAAGGCTTCATTACCATGCAAACAAAAACCAGGTTGGCTATTCACCTTTTGGAAGATGGCATTTGCATTGCTATAATAGGAGAGAAGAACCTTAGAAAACTAATGAAGAAGCATAAAAATGCAAATTACTGCAGCTAATTGGTTGTGCCTTCTTACACCTTCTGAATTATTAATTTATGACTGAGTAAATCTGCCCCTTTTAAATAATATAATAAAGGACAACATTGTGTTCTATGCTGTTGAGTGAAGTGTTTGTACCCCTAATTTTATGGTGAGTTGCTCTTGTTTGCACTAGCAAGATGCATGCAGTGCTCTGTGTAACTGCAGATCCAGCACTCTTCTCATGCAGACTGATACCATTTTATTTCCTTTTTCTAATTCCTGACTGGGAAAAAACAAGACAAAAGATGATGCTATTATTACAATAATGCTAATTACATCTTTATTGCCATTGGCAGTAAAGTTTAATCATAAAGCAGGCTCAGAATTCTGCTGAGACCTATTTACATGCCAATATGTGAGTAATTCCATCCAGTTCAGTGTAGTAACTTAGAGCTGGTTGCTGCCCAGGGGGTTGAGGAAATAAAAATAAAATATTTGATAACTGGGGTTGATATATGCACATTTTCCCCTGAGTATTATTTCTTCTCCCATGAAAAATTTGGGAAGACTCTGAGGAACTGCTTATTTTACCCGTGATTTCCAGCCCTGTGATACGGCTCTTTGGCATCCATGAGCACAATTTTGTAAGTGCCAGATATACTACCTGGCAGACCTGTACATTCCCAGTGTGCACAAACTCACAGGAAGGCCCTCACATGCCTTGTGCACTCTCACTGGGACTGTGCAGGGCATGAGCAGAGTGTCCATTACATTCTGAACTTGCCTTATATTGCTTGAATGCTCCACAGCTGTCTGAAAAACCTTGGAGTCATGTGTTTAATTCTGTGCAACAAGGGCTTAGAAATTAAGCTCAGCTTGTACGATTTCCTTTTTCCCTGATGGATTCGTGTATATCCCTGTAGCATACTTAAATTAACATTTTTTCATTTAAAAAAGATATGCAACAGCACTGGGCACTTGTGTGGGTGGTGTCTGCAAGACCAAGATTGGAAGAATTTGGCCTATGGGATGGATCATTGCTTTAGAGGACACAGGCAGCCATCATATGCAGCAAGGTGGGAATGCCTCTCCTTTTCTCCTTCTGTAAGGCAAAATGGTTTTTATTACAAAAATCAGCCTGCTGAGATGAAGTTTCCCATTCTCCATTTAAATCTCCAAATTATTTCTCCTTTAAAATGTAGCCAAAACAGGTTACAAGTTTTGTTGCATTTGATTATATGTTGCTTAGTGCATGCTACTCCAAACCAAAAAGAAATCCATGTCCCAAGGAACTCTTTGGCATGTTCCAGCCACTGCTGGGGCTGGGGTGCCTAAACCAGCTACACAAATGAGGCAGCACATGGAAAAAGCTCTGCCTGAGTTTAAGTGATCTGGCCAGCTCAAGGCTTCAGTTATGATGACAGCACAAGGGAATAGCAGTGAGTCCTGGGAAATTCTAGTGTTGAAGGCAGGTAAACAAAAGCCAAAGAATATTAAATCTGATTTATTTTGTTTATCTTTTAGGACTTTTATAATTTGACTGTGCACAAGCTTTGCCTAAGTCTTCTTTTATAGCATCCAAATATCTCACTACTATCAGTGCATTTCCCAGGTGGGAAAGGAACATTATCTTCAGTTTATAGAAGTGAAATTGAGAGATGCAGGTTGGGTAAAATAGCTCCCCAAGGCAGCCTATGAAAACCTGGGCTGGAATTTGGACTGTCATCCCACTTGCTGCAAAAAAGCCATCTTCTTGCAGTCTGAATTTTCAGAGTATTTTCTAAACAAAAGAGAAGAATACAAACCTTGCTCTAGGATGACAAAGAGATACTGTCTTAAGCAACAGAAACTCAGTGGCTGCAGCATGCCAGTTTTTGTTGAGCAAATTTCCATTTATGAAACACTGAGAAACTCTCTGTGGCGGATCTGTGGAATATTATAGTTCAGGATCAAAACCAAACCTATTGCCATTTGAAAGGGACGTATTAAGCATCAGGTTTATATTATGTGTTACCTAAAATATTAATGAAGAATGTACTAGCTGTTAAACTAAAGCCAACAGAAGCAGTGAAGAAGATACCCTGATATATTACCCAGAAGATCAAGGAGGAAAACACTCCAGGGAGAAGTATTTCAGTAAGAGCCTATAGGTGGCAATTAAAGGCACTTAGACACAAAAGAATTTCATCCAGGTAGGTGTATGGGGAACGTAGCATTTACCAAAACCTTGCTGATAGTGTCTGGTTCAGCCATCTCTGAACACCTGGAATCTTCTCTCTTAACTATGAAGAAGAGTGGCAGATGTTTTTATGCTCTAAGAGTTATTGAAGAAACAAAAAATACCTGGAAGAGATAATAAGTGTCCATAGATTCACAGAAAGAAGGAACAAGAGTACAGGGGCTAGTAATTTTCATTTGTCAATAGGCCAAAAACTAAAGGGATTAGCCTGCAGCAAATTCGATTAAATATCAAGGAAAAATATGAATTAGTCATGAAGGGGATATTTTAGAATTAACGTCATTAAGACTAAGGCTAACTTCCTAAAGCACAGCTGGAGATGTTTTAAGGTCAGTTTAAGTCTCCTATCACAAAAAGGATAGTGCAGCTCACTAGGACCAGGCTCCTCTCACATTCTAGCCATGGCTGTCTTTTGAACCTCAGCAAGGGTTTTCTCCCTTCTGGAAGGTGACTGTCTGGACCAGTAGCCCTCTCTCCTCCTTAATATTTTAGCCCAGTAGCTGTACACTTAAACGGCTTTCTGATGATCATCTGAGGAAAAGCAGACGTCTGGAAAAGTGCCGTTCTCCGTGCCTTGCCGGGGAGGAGGTGATGATGTTCATTCACAAAGGCACGGCATTTTCTGCAAGACGCGCGGGTGGCCATCTGAGCTTCTTTAAAACCAGGGTTTTGAAGCCAAAGCCAAAGCAATACCTACTACCCCACGAGGAAAGAAACCCAGCACAGCGACTGAGAAGTGCCACACTGACCATTCCTTTGGGAAGAGCCAAAGGAATCTTTTGGCTTCGCTTCTCACCCCCGAGGTGACTACTGCCGATCCCCGCTGGCAAGGCTGCAGCCCCCCCTGCTCAGCTCCTTCCTGGCAGCACAGCACCCGCCACGTCCCCTTATTGTGCCGAGCAGAGCGGGCGCGCTGCTTTCACCGTGGCCGGGGTTGTCCCGGTCCCGGCGGGAATCCCGCGGCTCCAGCCCGCGCCGCGGGGCTGCGAGCGGGGCCGCGTCCCGGTGCCGGAGCGCCCTCCAGTGCCGGCAGCGAGCGGCAGCGCTCCGGGACGGCCCCGGGCAGCGGGGCAGGGACAGGGACAGGGACAGGGACAGGGCCCCCGACCCACGGCACCGGCCCCGGGCAGCGGGACAGGCACAGGGACAGGCACAGGCACAGGGCCCCCGACCCACGGCACCGGCACCGGGCAGCGGGGCAGGGACAGGCACAGGGACAGGGACAGGGCCCCCGACCCACGGCACCGGCCCCGGGCAGCGGGGCAGGGACAGGGACAGGGCCCCCGACCCACGGCACCGGCACCGGGCAGCGGGGCAGGGACAGGCACAGGGACAGGGACAGGGCCCCCGACCCACGGCACCGGCCCCGGGCAGCGGGCAGGGACAGGGACAGGGCCCCCGACCCACGGCACCGGCCCCGGGCAGCGGGACAGGGACAGGGACAGGCACAGGGCCCCCGACCACGGCCCGGGCAGCGGGGCAGGAGCAGGACAGGCACAGGGCCCCGACCCACGGCACCGGGCAGCGGGACAGGGACAGGGACAGGCACAGGGACAGGGCCCCCGGACCACGGCCCGGGCAGCGGGACAGGGACAGGGACAGGGACAGGGCCCCCGACCCACGGCACCGGGCAGCGGGACAGGGACAGGGACAGGGACAGGGACAGGGCCCCCGACCCACGGCACCGGCCCCGGGCAGCGGGACAGGGACAGGGACAGGGACAGGGCCCCCGACCCACGGCACCGGGCAGCGGGGCAGGGACAGGGACAGGCACAGGGCCCCCGACCCACGGCACCGGGCAGCGGGACAGGGACAGGGACAGGGACAGGGCCCCGACCCCGGCACGGCAGGGCAGGACAGGGACAGGGACAGGGCCCCGACCACGGCCCGGGCAGCGGCAGGGACAGGGAAGCAGGGCCAGGGCCAGGCCCCGACCACACGGCCCCGGGCAGCGGGCAGGGACAAGGGACAGGGCCAGGGACAGGGCCCCCGACCCACGGCACCGGCCCGGGCAGCGGGACAGGGCAGCGGGCACGGGACAGGGCCCCCGGGCAGCGGGCAGCACGGGCAGCGGGACAGGGCCCCGGGCAGCGGCACCGGACACGGCAGAGCCCCCGCCCCGGCACGGACAGGACACGGACAGAGCCCGCCCCACGGCACCGGACAGGCAGCGGACAGAGCCCCCGACCCACGGCACCGGGCACCGGCAGCCGCGGCCCCCAGGCCGCCTCTTCCCCTGCCCAACAGGAGCCTGGACTGGCCATAAGCACTCCCCCCCTTTGCCGCAGGACATTCCTATTTTACCTTATTTTTCTATAAAACAGTTAAATACACGACAAAAAGTGATGGGCAATGGGCACACTTGCAATGTTCGTGATGCATAAAGCCAAACCATTTTAATTTATGGATGCAGTTTTATTCAAACTCAGAATCTGAAGAGAATATCCACTAAATGTGAACAGGGAAGGTTGCTCTTTGTAAGCGTGACACTGTGTTGCTCAGCAGTTTGTGTACCTGGGACTGTTTGACCTAAGAGAAAGTGATTTGCTACATGTGATGCAAAGAGACTAAAAATGAAGAAGGAAAAGACTTTTAGTTCTTGTCTACCCTCACCTCCTTTGTCTTGTATTTTAACTTCCAAGCTGGTGGGAATTTGAGTTTTGAAATTACAAATGCGAGGCAGCTTTATAATACTGGTTATTTCTAGGTGGCTTTCGATGCCAAATCTCATCTTTCCAATATCTAGGTCTCCTGAATTAGAATTAAGATAAAATTATATACTTTGCATAAAGCCTACTGCTGGAAAAGTATTGAAAAACCAGCCAGTCTATTCGGGACTGCAGGGCAAAATCTGCATGTGATGTGCCACCCCTGGAACACGCCACATCTGCTCTTAGCAAGCCACTCGCTGTGGGTTTGGGTTTTCTTTTTGAAGAAGAAACTACTGCCCGTTCAGACTACTGTGGAGATAGACTGGGATGTAGGTGGAGATCCTGTTGTGGTCTGACACTCAGGAAGATGGGGTTATAAACAAGAAGCTCGAGAAGGTAAGTGACATGCCTGTCGAGCCCACATGGGGTCTTCAGAGAAAAGCCTGGGTGAGATCTTTTGAGAAAAGCTTTACATCTTTTCTCAAAAGGTTTGCCAGCACTGAACACACTTCTCTTTTAATGACTGAGCAAATTATTGACAACGTGTCTTCAAGCACTTCTCTGGTAGAAATTTCTGTTTTGTGTTATCTTCAGAGTTAGTCAATCCATGTCATTCCATTTGTCACGTTACTCGCTGTTGTGAGTGAGGTCTGCTTCTGCAGTAGCCATCATTTGCTACTTCAGGTAGTAGCTAAGGAAGCTAGAAATGGTTATTTAGCAGGGCTATATCAGAGGGAATAAATCACTTATGACTAAATGAAGACATAATATTTATCTTCCCTGAGAACTTGCTCCCAACTGTGTATTCAGTACCAAAGTCTACTTGAAAGATTTTTATGGTTTTGTTAGGAAATGCTTTCTGGAAGTTGAACAAATATTAAAAAAATCAAATAAACTGCTTTGATATAGTTTTCAAATGTGACATCTCACCACATATTTAATCTCTTTAGCAGCAGAAGATAATTGTCTCAAGAAGATAAGAGCCTCTTGGGTAAGAAAGCCATCAGACTGGTAATAATAATGATGAACATGAACGTGCTATTGTTGAATTAAAATGAATACTCTTTTTCCTATGTTTGAAATAGCTCACATTAGATTGCTATCTAATCTGTTACTTGGAATAACAGAGGGAAACTACAGCTTTAGTACCTATGCATGACAGCATTTATCTTTGATGGTGGAGCTGTAATTAACCAAGTGATTTATTAAGGGAAGGGACTTTAGAAGAATGACTTGGATTAAGTTATGTGAAATATTGAAGCAGCTTCTTAAGATATTTTTCTTTGCCTTGCTCTAGAATTTCTTGAACAACTAAAAGTTTTTTTAAGTGTCAAAAAGTCTACTGGCTTGTGAAACTTGAGGAAAAATGACAGCTGGGTTGGAGTGACTCAGAAATCAGTTCAGAGATTCCTATTGAACTGAATGCTAAATCTACTTAAAATAAAAAACATTGCTTTGACTTTGGTTATTTTAAAAACAAACCCCATTATACTGTTTCACTTTTACCTTTTTTTTTTTTTTTCATGTGCCTTATGATTTTTTTGTGTAGCTACTGACAATAAACCTGAAGAAGAAAGCCAGGGAGAGCTCCAGAATAAACCAAATTATTTGGTGTGTCAGAATGATGCCTTTTATAATTGCTTTGCAAGTGCTCTTCTTGAAGCTGTCTTGTTTATGGGTCATTCTGGAAAAAAAAGCAGAATGAGTAAACCAGAAGCTTTGTTAAAATATTTCCCTTTTATTGAGTGATAACTTCATTAACTGAAGTCAAGTGCTTCTGTGGAAAGGATGTCAATCTGTAGAGTGTGTAGGAAAGAAAGGCTGAGGTCACTAAATCATTTCTGAGGGCGTTGGGTATGTTCTGTTGATGGCAGTGCTGTAAAAATGTTGATAATTAATAATATTTCCAGAGGAAGAGGTTTAACTTGCTCTGTTCTCTTTAGCACGTAGTGTCCCCAGATTTCTGCTCATAAAGTTTTTGCTTATGAGCTGGCCCTAAAGCATGTACAGACCAGGCAAGCTTTCTCTAAACTCTCTAAAATGTTGCTGCAGACCTAGTTTTGTGGATGTTATTTGCTTGTTTTGGACATCTGGAGTGCCATGTAAAGTTTGTTTTCTTTCTCTGAAATTATGTGGTTCAGGACTTTAAAAATAAGTGGCGTGCAAAGTTTTACTTCCAAATATAAAGATTAAAAAATGCTGAGCAGTTTCATTTGGTTTCAGAGAGCTCAGTGCTTTAGAAAAATCAAATTATTTTTCAACCTAAATTTAGACACTTGCATTAAAAAGCTCTGATGAGTGTTCTAAACAAATAAGTTAATAGAAATTAATTATCACCCTAACACTTAGCTTTAAAGAAAAGTATTTTTGAGTAATAAAAAATTTGGTAAAAAAATTCCTACAGATGAAGGTACTTTAAAATGTGAAAATTACTAGAAACAAGGGTGAAGGCCACCTGAAATAATTTCTTGACAGAAATGGGTACAACAAAAAGCAAGATGGTAAGAGCCAGACAGTGTCAAGGCTCAAGTTTTTTTTCCTAAGCAATCAGGAGTTCTTAAAAAAATATATTTTTGCTCAACAAAATGAAAAAGAGGACAAAAAGATGAGAATTCAGAAAGTGGGAAGCCTGGGACACACAAATAACCAGAGGTAAAGAAGACCAAATAATGCTTAAGTTTTCAATAAAGTGAAATCAAAAAATCTGCATGCAAACCTGCAAGTTTGCTGAGCTGTAGCTAAGGAAAATGAGTACTGCAGTATGGTGAAAGAGTTGTCTCAATCGTCTCCATGTGAATTAGTAGCAGATAAATTCTTCTGAAACCTATTCTTTATAAGGAACAAAAGCAAAGGATGCTGTAAGATCAGGGTGTTGACACATAGAGATACCAAAATAATATTCAGATTTTTTTAATACATATTGTGTTTCATGCGATAAATCATAACTTTGTATTAAAAAAATGACACCTTGAATAAGCTAACAGAAATCTAGTAAAGAACAGGATGGCATTTAAGTTGGATTTTCCTTTCAGAAAATTCTTCATCCCTCATTAGAGGCATGACTGAGGATAATAGGTTTTCATGGGGGAAGAGCTGAAGTGCTGCACCATCCTGACTGAAAAACAAGAAAACCTCACTAAAATGGGATTAAATGGTTAAATCTTAGTAAGGGCAAAGGTTAATGCTAAAGTGCCTCTGGCTCCCTCTCTGCATACACGTGTTTACATGTATATTTTTCTTGAAATGGAGGTGAACACTGAGATGAAAAATATGCAGTAGGCAAAGTGATCAAGGTTAGCTTGGATGAGAGACAACTGAGGGGCTTGGAGTAACAAAAGCAAGCTAAAGCATGGTAGAGTGGAAGCTGAAAATATCCCTGAGTAATGCAAGGCAAAGATCATGGAAAGAATAATTGGAGAAAAACAGATTCAGCTACCCTGGAAAAAGGAAGAACAAAGTGTTATTGCAATTTTTAGTGGAGGTCAAAGTGAAAACAAATATGTTAGAAATCTTAAAAAAACCCCACCAAAACCCTAAACCCTAGGATAAAACAATTCAACAAATTAAAAAAGGACTCCCAGTCACAGTTATGGGTGATATTTTACAGCTAGAGAAGTAAGTGGTAGAAAATATCTTGCTGACAACTTTAGTGTTAGGAATTCAATTGTGTTCATTTATAGTTATGCTTTAATCACAAGGATATTAAAGTTGAAGACCAAGTTAATCACACAGCTACAACTGTGGTTGTTACGAATTTCACCCAGTGGACCACTGGTCCAGTCCAGCATTATTTTTCTTCTGTGTGAAAGCAACCACTTGTTAAAGCTCAGTTTAAAAAAAATAAAGGGATCCTATGCAAACATGTCATAATTAGAAATGCTCAGTGAAGGTTTATGATAAGTACATTGAAATGCATGGAAAAATTTATTAATTTGTCACTCATTTTTCATGACAGCATGACATCTTCATTCACTATTTATCTATTTTTTGACTTAAGTGCATGGGTTTAGTTGAATTTGCCATATCTCTGTTGTTTTATAAAACTGCTGTGTTTATAAATAATTGTGTAACTTAATATTTGTAAAGTGTGAGTTTTACAGAAGCACAGCACCCTGGTAGCTGTCACTAATATTACTTTATAAAGCAGATAATATAAAGTGCTTTAATTTATTTTTAATGTAATACCCACAAAGCTGTAGGTGTGGAACCAAATGCAAAGTCAGTGAGTCATTCCAGTTCCCCAGTGATTTGTATCATCTCTGTTCAATACTGATCCCTTGCCAGGCTGTTGGCTTTACTTCTCGATGTGTGGCACAGCAGACACAGCACATAACAGAGCTCTCAGTGAATCAGCTTCTACCAGGGGAAAAAGTGGGCACAGTTTTGGCCTTGATCTTGCCAATATCACAACCATGGCACGTAAGTGTAGGTTTTCCTCTAAGGCAGTCTTCTGAACAAAAAAAAAGGAGCATGGCTATCAGGGAGTTGGAGAGAGCAAAAATGGCTGTTGCATTTCAGCTTAAGCAAGAGAGAGCTCACACCTTCCTCTTTGTCTTGACGTTGAAAGAATAAGAGTTACAAGTCAAAAAAGAGAAAATGTAAGCATATGTTGCCACTCTCAGGCTTTGGGAAAGCTGGCATTGCTCTCTAGAGAACCCATTCCCTTTGGTCCCTTTCATCCCTGCAGGACAGCAGCATCCTGTGCCAGTCAGCAGAAAAACGATGCTGCTCCTCTTCACTGGGTGAGAGCAGTGCTCTGGGGGAGCGGGGGAAGATCAACAGGAGAGGAGCTTGTTTATCTTAACATGCATTTCAGACTGCAAGTTCATCAGCATAATGGCATCCACTGGCTTGCATTCTTGTAAAGTTTGTAAGAACTCCCAGTGTGCATTTTTTGAACTGCTTTCAATTAGTTGGAAGCTCACTGTGTGGGAAACCCAACTTCTCATGAAGCTGAACGGTGCCACTTGCAAGTCATGTTTTGCAAGAGGTGTTTTGCTTCTAAAATTTTCAGTTTCTGCTTAATATAATGTCTAGCACAGTACAAAGCTTTTTATTCTTCTTAGGGCTTAGAGGATAGTCTGTGGGGTATAATGTACTCTTAGCTACCAAAACAAACCACCTCACTGGTTCTGAGGAGAAGCTCGTAATAGCACCATTTGTTCAAATGCTGAAATAAAAGCAAAGCAGTTAATCTAAGAAGTTCTGACAGACAAAAAGCAGTAGCAATAAAAGCTAATTGTCTGTTAGCTCCAGGTATATTTTTATTGAGTATTTCAGTCCTTGCCTAGATGCATATATTAAGAAGAGGCTCTGTGATTTTCACAGATCAAGCAGTGACCGGAGCAGGCTGCAGTCTCATTTCTCTCTTTACTTTCCTTCCCAGCCCATCCCTCCCTCAGCTGTCTGCTCCCATTTCAAGGAGCTTTTAATGCCTTTCTGTAGCTACTACTGAAGTTCTTCTCAGTAGCTGAGAACCCACAGTAATAATGTGATTTCCTGATATCCCCACTTATATCTAGCAAAGCATAGATTTAAGGAGGAGGTCACTGCAGCTCATGTGGAAGGAAGGGACAACTCAATTTCACTTGAGTTGGTTTTTCTTTAGTGACAAAAGGCATGTTTTTCTCAAGGTCAGTAGCATAATCAAGGCTTTCATTAAGTACTTAATGTGCTTTGTGGATGGCACACTTTAGACATTTCCTTGGTAGGCAGAGGATTGGCACATTTTCTGATATGCTTTTGTGGCTGATTTTGTTTAACACAGCCTTTCTGTCTGGGCATCAAGAAATCAGATTTTTTTTTAAAGACAAGATTCCTCAAGTCATCTTCTATCTTCTGTGACTCCATTCAGTCTGGGTTTCTGTCAATGAAGCCTCCTCAGGTTTTCCAGTAATTTGTTTATTCACCCAACAACAACAAAAGCCACAGACTTCACTGACTTTAAGTCAGTGAAATATCTTGAAATATCAGGGATTTGTTTTCTCTGGTATATTTATACTACTACTAATAAAACAATTCTTTGCTTTTGCCTTCCAGTAATAGATCTCGACCAGTAAGACTGTGCAAACAAAAAAAAAAAGAGTTTTCTATTTCAGGTAAGTTTCATGAATCAGCTAACCCTTAGTAAACCAAAGACAGGAAATGAGTTTTCCCTTTAAAAGACTCTGTCATAACCCACATTGATCAGCACTGTTGTGAACATACTGTATCTAGTTATTTTTATCTAGCACGTGGCAGCAACTTGTGCTGAAACCATCACTACTGAAACCATCAATTGGGCTATTAAGAAGGAAGACACACTTAGTAATCCCTGCAGTTCTCATCGCAGCAGGGGTAACAGTGACGTTAGTAGCATCGGCACGGAATTTCAGGGCTTTTTATTACATTGGCTCGTTTCATTAGAATTTAGCATTCTTCAGGCTTCTTACAAAATGTATACTTTGTACTTTGCAAATTCTGTTGGCTGTTGTGGGTGGACTGGTGTGGCTAGGAGACCAAGTGACAGTGTTCACAGAACAGAGGGAAAAATCAATTTAACTTTAAAATGTAAGCACTCACTGAGGCTAGAG
This sequence comes from Sitta carolinensis, assembly GCA_032173965.1. Taxonomy (NCBI): domain Eukaryota; kingdom Metazoa; phylum Chordata; class Aves; order Passeriformes; family Sittidae; genus Sitta; species Sitta carolinensis. The sequence goes on along the minus strand of JAVUNC010000025.1, from coordinate 11,361,975 downwards.
ATTAAATAATGGAGGCAGGCTCTTCTGCCTAGCATGACAGAGGGGTCTGAAAGCAGAATAAGATACAGAGGAAAAACAGAGTAAACAGCTGGAGTGAAATGCCATGTTTGTTAGGCAGGAAATCAATAATCTTTGACGAGCAAATCTTATACAAACCTTTATTCTGGGCCTGCTGTGTTTGGAAATTGCAACAAAAGAAACAAAAGCTTATTACTTGGAAAAATCCAGCCTCTGGTTATACATGTTTACCAAGCTGAAGGAGTTGCCTGGAATCATTCTTTTGCACAGAAAAACAAGTGAGGAGGATTTTGCTAGTGAAGGCTGAATGCATACTCCTCTCAGAAAACACATGGATTTGGTCACACCTCTTTTTCCTGCTTCCAGATATCTGTGCTTGCCTGAAGAACACTGTTCTCCCTGGGGTAGTTCAAAAAACCAACGTGGTCATTAACTTTTCAAAGATAGCAATGGGGAAGCAGAAGCTCAGGCAAAGCAGTGGTTCCTTATGTGACCCTGGGGAATCCCTGGTGCATCACAGAAGAAGGTCATTTCAGGAGATGCAGTCTGGTGTGACCAGTGGGAAGAGGACCCTAGGGAGCAGCTGGATTGTAGGAATATGTTTTCCAACCTGCTTGCTCAGATTGCAGCATTGCCAATCCCAGATGTTCACAAATCACAAGAAAAGCCTGAGAAAGGCCTGAGATTGGTTAAAAACTTAAAACTCTGATTTTAAAAATAAAATAAGTTTAGGGTGTGGTTTATTACCTTCAGGTTTCCTAGCCTTTAGGGTGCACTTGAGTCATGTTTTTAAATTTCTCTTTGCTACTATGAGGTCTAGGAAACTTGCTTAAAACCATAAGCCAAGATTCTCACCTAATCATTTGGCTGTGGAAGCTGAAAAATACAAACTTATGAGAGGAGCAGCACTGACTGATGGGGCCGTGCATATGGCAAATACTTGGAGAAGAGTATTCTCCTGGAGAGGGAGGGAAGGCAGCCTGGGAAGGGGGTGCAGCAAAAGGCCTGGGAATTCATTGGGGATAAATGTTGAGAGGAAGGCAGGGGAAGATGGGCTCTTGAGGAAAGTAAAGTTGAACCTACAAAATTCAAATTTGCAAAGGAGATGGGAAAGTGTTTCATACTATGAACTCCATCTCTTAACCCCTGTGATTTCTGTTTGCCAGGTGAATTTGCTTTCTCACAGAGACCATTTGGTTGATTTACAGAGACAATATGCCAGCATAAGAATGTCGCCAGCTCAAAGGAGGTGACCCGCCCCTCTGCCCAGCCTGGGGAGGCACATCTGGAGTGCCGAGTCCAGTTCTGGGCTCCTCAGGACAGGAGAGACACGGAGCTGCTGGAGTGGCCCCAGTGCAGGGTAGCAAAGCTGCCTGAGGCACTGGAGCATCTCTGTGAGGAAAGGCTGGGGGAGCTGGACCTGCTCAGCCTGGAGAAGAGGCACTGAGAGGGGACCCTCATGTCTGTGAGCATCTGAAGGGAGGTGCCAGGGGCTGGAGCCAGGCTGTGCTCAGTGTGCCGAGCATAGGACAGGGGCAATGGCACAAATGATGCAGGAAGTTCCACCTGAAGTGAGGAAGATCTTCTTTACTGTGTGGTAACTGGGCACTGGAACAGATTGCCCAGAGACGTTGTGGACTTTCAAGTTTCTGGAGATATTCAAGAACCATCTGGACACAATCCTGTCCCATGTGCTCTAGAATGACCCTGCTTGAAGAAGGAGGTTGGTCCAGATGACCTGCTGTGGTCCCTTCCATCCTTGCCCCTTCCATGATTCTGTGGTTCTGTAATTGTTACTCAGAGTGTGTGCTTGGTCTGAGCTGAGGAGTATGAGTGACACGTCCAGATTAAAACTAACTGATAAGAAAGTGACCTGTGGCATCCCTAACTTAGCTTTTTAGCATAATAATACTGTATAAACCAATCTCTTTAGAGCCCGAAGAAAGACAAAGAGCAACTGGACTGAAAAGATGCTACAGATTTTAGGTCATGAACATTTACATTTCTCAATGTTTTAAAATACCAAGTCAAGACAGGAGTACATGAGGGTGGTGAGAGCTGTGAATTAGCCTCACTTTAGCTGTGGGGTGCTTGCAAGTGCAGCAGTATAGATAAGGCCTCCTTGCAGTTCAAGCACAAGGTGAAGATTTTGGAAATTGCAGTCCTGCTGTTAAATCAGCCACTGCTTGCACGGTGAGTATGCTCAGTGTGACCAATGTTATAGGTGAACATAGGGAGCTATGTATGCAGTCCTCAATCTCTCTTCCATGTCCTTGACTGTGGAGCAAAGAAATGGCACAAAACATTCCATGAGGAGTTTTCCTCACAATTCGACCATCCCTGCCTCCTAGCAGAAACCCATTGACTTAACAGAGGAATTGCACTTGCATTTCTGCATGCTCTGTAGGACTATTTCCTCCACCTGGTGTTAGGCATATAACTTAGAGGGCTGGTCTGTGACAGGTGGAAGAAATAAGTTCTTGCAAGTGCTGAAAGCCAGCACAATCCTGTCTCCTCTTGCAGTGTGGTGGTACGTGGGCTCTAGCTGGACACTTCAGACAGCTACATTTGGATCTGCTGACACCCTTTTTCTCTGTCCAGAAGCATCCTTGGGTAGCTCATGGTATGCAAGCATGGAAGTTCTGTTCTGTCTCAGACATTGTTGAAAAAAATTACTGTCAAAAAAAAAAAAAAAAAAAAAAAAAAAGGAAGCAGAACTTTTCCCCTCCCCCCAGTACCTACTGCACTGGATGAGGCTTTTGTTCTGCTTACTGCTGTACTGAGCAAATTCCTTGCTACATTGAGAGCTAGTTGGTATTTTAGGTTGGCTAGCTCATACTTACCCATGTGTTCAAAGACTCTGCCATGATGCTGCATACTGAAAAAATTGTGCAGATTAGGCACTTCTGAAAATCCCATTTGAAGGATCAGTTCAATATATTTTGTTAAGAAACTTGAAGTAAAATAGAACCATGAAATCAAAGCAAATCCAGCATTAATATTCCACTAAAGTAAAAGTGGAGCATTACAGGCATCAAGTCAAAATCAAGTCAACAAATTGACTGTGGCACTGGATCAGAATGAAACCAAATTGCCAACTTGATGAAAATGCAGTGTTTATGAACTCCAACGATCTATGGAAGCACGTGTCTATTTAGCCAAGAATTTCAAAAAGCACATTTTCCCAGAGCCAGACAGAAATGTAGCACTGAGCTGGGTTATTTTATGGTGAAACCGCCATTTCAGAGCAAATTATCTAGCTTCCTTCTTCAGATCCTGTTTCTCAGTAATGAGTAAATCCTACCCCCACCTCCCAAGTGCCATCATATGTAGCACAGTCTCAGAAAAAGACACTCCTGACAAGCAGAAGTTTGTCAAAAGTTATTTACCAGAAATTGCAGATGACAATTTCAGGTCTTTCATGATCAAACAGAAGCCCCAGAAAACACATTAAAGAGCAATTTCAGGCAATGTTATATATAACTTCTAAGCTTCAGGAACTTTCTTCCCACCTCTTCTCTCTTTAAGAGAAATTTGTGCACATCTGGAAATATAAAGCTACATTTTAGCACTAGGAAACTGAAAAATCTAAAAAGACATGGGTGTCTTCTACCTAACAAAATAAAGAAAAAGCAGATGACTAAGACAAATGAGTGTAACTGCCTCTTGAACTCTCTTACTCCTTCACACTTGCAGAAGAGTGGTGAGAACTATAGTTGAAGAGGGAAATGGAAGTGGTCACAACCTTATTTGAAACCAGAGGTTTCCTGGTTTTGGAAAAGACTCGTGAAATGCTGATGCTGCTGTCTGTTGCCATAATTTCAAACAGTCAGAGTTTTCAGAACATCTTAAATTTCAGTCCTTTTCCAGCAATACAAACTTCTGTCCTGAAGTCAAAGCATGTTTGAATTTTCAGATGTCCCTCAATCAGATTAGTACCTTCTGCCAAGGATGAGCCTTGCAATTTTGTATAACAGGTCTCAAATGCACTCTTTCACATCAAGTATCATTTGAAAAAAAAGCTTTTTAAATCACAAGAATATTGTGCTTTGAAAGCCACAGAACTGGATACCTTAATAGGCTCAAATGTATCATACAGATACATATCACTATAGAGCAGGAGCACAGCTGACTGTTTTTGAGGGGACTGCCATTATCTCTGGTGAGGCAGAGGTTTCAAGATTGCCCCATGCCATTATTCTATGGAGTGCTCTCAACATTCAAAAGACTTTTTTTAAAGTAGCTGTTAGGGAAAAATAAACTCCAGAACAACTTGGCAACAAGTGGTGTCGATGCTGTCTGTCAGCAAAATTAAGAAATAAAAATGTAATGTGTGTCTCATCACCTCAGCTACATTTTAGAAATTCTTGCTTTTATGTCTTAGAAGTGAACCAGACAGCTTCTCAGCAGGAATCTTTGTCTTCATATGCTTTATACAACAATATTTATCAATATGAAATTTACCATAGAATCTTACATTTTATATGCAATCTGCATATAAGTTTTTTTTTTTCAAAACTGTATTTTAATCTCATATTTTCACAGTACCATTTCTGAATTTGTTATCATTCTTGGTCCTCTTGATTTTTATTGCCAGAGTCACTGCTAGATGTTAAAAAGGGCAGTATGGTCCCTGCCTGAAACCTACTGATTTGACATCATGTGTGCCAAATTTTCACATGTAATATTCCGACTGGTTTTTTTCCATTTTTATTTGGTATGGTAGACAACATTCTGTCAGCACTGTGAAGAAATTGTGCAGCTCAGTTCTCACCCTTCTAGCTAACATGAGCACACACACACTTGCTTCTCCCTTTGAACAAGTTATTACACCATTGACTCATGTCTCTTGTCTGTGCAACTGGGTGACAATGACAAGTTATCTCTAATTTTAATATTTGAGATTTGAGGCGTTGTGTATTGCCCATTTTCTCAAGAGTGAAATTATTGCTTAGATTTAATTTTTTTTTCAAGTGGAGATATATATATATATATATATATATATATGTGTGTGTGTGTGTGTGTGTGTGTGTGTGTGTATTTTTTTCCCAAACTGTGCAGAACACCAGGGAGGAGGGTGACTGAAGAAATGTAAGGAGAATTTGTGAAGTAGATGAAAGAGAATAAATTTTGCATCATTAGTTTTCACTCTAATAAATTTCCTTCAGAATTAGGAAAGTGTGAGGTTTTCTTTATTTCTTTATTTAAGTGAAAACTCAAGACTGAAGTCAGCCAGTAAAAGAGAAGCCTGCCTTGACAGATCTTTTGATTATGATTAATTTTATCAAAATTTAACTTCCACACTGAAGTTCTTAAGCTGAGTTTACTATTGAATTTAAGTTAGCATGCACTGAAACGCTAAGAAATGTTAAATATAAAACCATCTCCAACTTAGAGATCTCACAATCTGGAATTGTTTTGAGGGCAGAAGAGCAAAATTCTGAGATAATATCTGAGATAATTGGAAGTTAGGATTGCCTCCAACTCCAGAACACCACTTTTATATTTTGATAAAACTTGAGTTGATCTCTTGCTTTGTAGAGCTTAGATGAAAAAAATTCCCCAAAACGAAACACAAAACTGTGCCCATATTGAGTCTTAAGGTTACAAACATGATGCTGTTATTTCTCCTGCACAAAGTTTTGCAAAGGAAATTGCAGTTGTGTATAAAATTCTTGTTCAAAAATAGTTTTCTATAAGGGAACATACTAAACATAAATGCAGAGCAGCAAGTTAAATTGGAGCTTTCAGGTTAGCTTTTTTTGGAATGGATTTCCTCTGTGGCAGAGAGAGGCAACTGAGATGAATGATAAAGTGACTGGGTAAAAGCTCTCTTCTCAGTCTGTGATCCCAGAGATCATGAACTAAAAAAATGGGATCATATTGTAAGCCCTCGGAGTCTTTCCCTAAAACTACAATTATATTATGTATTTTAATAAATGCATAATCCCTGTAATATGTACCACAAATAAATGCAGAGGCTAATTCCAGTGCTTTCTTCCTAACAGAAAATATTTCTTGTCTTTTTAATTGCAGAATTTAGCAGATACTTACATCAGTTGATGCTAGTGGCAGCAGTGTAGACTGGTTCAGATTTTTGTAACTTTCAATACTTGTCTTTTCATTCAGCAGAAGGCATAGGCATGAGCTTTCTTTTTGATGAGAGAACTGTGAGTTTCTCTCAGAATTAAAGCTCAGGTCTGGTTGTCTCCTGCCTTTTTGTACCTTCATTTGTGTAGGTGTTGCCCACCTCATCCTTCTGGTCAGAGAAACAACACTTGCACTAGTTACTCAGGTTTTAAAATATTTTCTTAAGAGAGTTCTATACTACAGATCCCAGCATTTCTTTAGTTTGGAAGAGGGATGTCAATCAGCAGCACTGCCGCTTTATCAACCGCTCCTATTTCCAAAATCACTTCTATTGTTACAGTCTGACAAACTACCCAAAGAGTTCAAAAAATTGCTGGCTGCAGGGGCTAATTCAGCTCCTTTTTGTGGTGTTTCTTTCTTTTGCCCTGCCATGATTACCATCCTATTTTTTTTTTTTCCGATGGTTGTGAAATCACCAACTAATTATGTATTATCAAAGCTGCACGTAACGGTGGAGTTTGTCTCGTGGTTGGTGTACATAAAAACAAGCCGGGTGAGTGAGTCAGCCAGGGTACAGATGTGCAGCTCCGCCCGGTGCCTGTGTTAGCACTTATTCACGCCCTCCCTTTGTTCTTCTGGGCTCCTTTTGCTTTTTACTGCGCAGCTAGAATAGGTACTGACTGCTGCATTATGTGTGCTTTAATGTTTTTTTATTATTACTATGGGAGAACAAAAACACTCATAGAGGTGTATTTTCTTTCTGGCAAAATTTCTCAGTAATGCAGTAGCTTCTTTGTTGGGGAACTTGAACCTTGGAGAATGTGACAAAGATTACTAGATGCCCACTTAGTTTCCTAGCTGCTCAGACAGTTATTTGGAAGAAATGAAAAATCCCTAAGCCTCCTTCCATGCTGGTATGAGTTCAACAGTCTGCAAATATCAACGTAGAAATTTACATGCTTATCCCTTGAGAAGTCTGTGCACATATGGTATTCTTTTTCAAATTATTTAATTAAAGCTCAAAAAGCGCATGAAATCTGGAATGCTCACTTCCAAGAACACCTACTACATTAAATCAAACTCCCCAGGTTGAAACATGGAGGGATTTAAAAAAATGTATTTTACTTTTCCTTTTTGTATTCTTCCCCCCTTCCCCCAGTTCCCTCACCTCTAGCAACAGTGAGAGACCTAAATCCTCTTTGGCAATTTACTCAATTGCACAACTGAATCTGTGCAGAGATGAACCTCTGCAATACTAAAGTATGGAGGTTTCTACCTTACATGTTAACTATTTTTTTAATATATAGGGAGGTAAAATTAAATGTTTTTGTCATCTGCAGAGTCTTGTTCATGTTGGTAGGTAGAAATTCTAAATTTTCAGGTCTTGATGTGACCTGAAAGCATTCCTTCTGTTTGTTTAGTACTTGGCAGTTGAGGAAATACACAGCAAGGGAAGACAGAGATTACCCACTCTGGGGTAGGAGGTTGGGAATTGCCTACTATATTCAGCTGCCACTACTTGAAAAGAGATACTGAGCTTGCCAAAGCACACTGCCTATAATTATTAAACCTGCCCATTTGACTTCTGCTTTGAGCAAATGGGGGAGGAGGGGAAAGATAAAATCAAAGAAATGAGATTGTAACTATTTTTCAGAAAAATGTGATTTCCTTTGCCAAGATGCTTACCTTGGTACATGAGTGCATGGGGAACAAATCCTGAATTTTCACCAGGCTGTTCTCAAAGGAGCATGTGGAACTATTTCTGGCTTTGTGATGAACACCCCCAGCCTCCTGTGAGAAGGTTGTTCTAGCAGAGCCCCTCTCTCTGCACCATGGACATGGGCTGGCAGGTTACCATACAGTCTACAGCCCTGTCTGTGGGGTGCCTTACCTGATGGACTACTTCTGCAATAACCAAACCAGCTCACAAAGAAATGGGCTCAATTGCTTCCATTTCACACGTGGATTCAATAACTTCTGCCTTGTGCTGCCTTTCATGCATGGTCAGAAAGGATCAATGCTTTTCAGCTCCAGCTTTATAACTCAAGTGTGTTTTTAAAGGGTAAAAATGGAGCCGTGTAGCTGCATCTGCTCTCTTGCTAAAACTGCTCCTGATGTCCACATGGACACTCCCCACCTGGCTTGAAACAGATGATAAAATAGCTGTGGTAGCTATTGTGGCTCCCTGGGCAGCTTGGTACCTTGCTGCCACGGCTGCCTGCCTGGCACTGCTTCAAAGGGGGGTCTGAACACTGGCTCCGTTATGGTACACACAGCTTTTGTCACAAGCAAGCAAGAAAAATCTCTAACTACATTTGTAGGGTTATATCCATAAATACAAGAAAATGCAAGTCATCGAGATCCCCCATTTCCACAGGATTCCTCATTTCCCCCGCCTTGTTTCCTCTCTCAAAGTGTCCCTCTGGAAAATATGCGGCTAATTGCAGCTTGTCAAATTACTGGAGAACTTCAGATAGCTTCAGCAATTAACAGAAGTTTCCTTTTGATTACTTTGTGCAAGTTTTATACAGAAACGATGCTCTGAAGACTCGTTTTAGGGAGAACACTATTATATCAATGTAGGTGGCAATTTCTCTCTGATGCAGTAACTTTTGGCTTAAGTGAGGAAAACTCCATGACTGCCTCTTCCAGCAGAGATCTGATGATCCCTAAAACTGGGGACCCTTAAAACTGGGATGTGAGAAATAAATAATTACCTTCAGTTATAAACAGAGCTAATTGTAGAAGGAACCATTAAAAGCTATAAACAGAGGGCTCTACTACTTCTTTTCTGATTCTGTGCACTGTAGCCAGACCCATTTGGCTGAGGGAACCTGGCAGTGAAAAACGCTGTTCTACAGCATTCACCTGAAAGTGACAGCCCAGAGAAAAAATAGGTTCAAACTTGCATCAACAGTCCTTGGATTATTTTCATGTGAATGGCAGAGTGAAATAATTTGTGATTGCAGATAATGCATGAAGCAATTACCAGAAATATGGTATTTTGGCCCAAGGAAATTCGTGTTCAGGCAATAATTTAAAATGTTTTAAATTCTACACTTCTGTAGTAGGTGACACAAAATCCTTTTTTGGTAATGATTATATCACTAAGTCTGTCCTTGCATGCCCTTCCTTGTTAGCTATTCAAGCATTAAAAAGATTTATTAACCTTGTCTTATTTTCAGTAGTCTTCTTTTTTCTATGTTTTTAGTTTGCAGTATTTGACATGCAAAATGTTATGTTTTTTTAAACCAAGTGCTCCAGCTAGTAAACTACAGCATTTATAAGAATAAATAGGTGGCTTTACTCTTCTCACTTGGACCTGCAGAAGTCAGTTCAGTTACAGAAACCCCAACATTTCCATTCTTGGTCAGCCTAGTCCAGCTACTAACAACAAAGCTGATAATATTAGATGTTCCAGAGGTATATGCAAGATATTTCAAGATGAACAGCATAAAGCAATCAATTCTTTAATAATACACTAAGAATAATGTGTGGATGTTTATTCTGAATTACTTTGAAACCTATCCAATGACTTTGTGAAAATGTGACAATTTAAATTAATAAATAGACTTTCACCAAGCCTTGAAAGAAATTCTGGTCCAAAGGGGTAGCATCTTTCCTTTTTTGGCACAAAAAAACCATCATTTAGAAAAAGAATGTATTGAATTACTTTCTCTAAAAATCCATTATTAGATATCCCTACTGCATACATCTTTTTATTTTCTCTCTCTGAATCTTTGCAGTCTGTCTTATGGATAGTATTTCAGTTTCTTTATCCTTTCAAAACACATTTTCAGAACCCTTCCTGTATCTAGCTTTTTATTTATTTATTTATTTATTTATTTATTTTTAATAACATGAGAAATACAACATTCCATATACAACACAAAAGAAAATGGAATAAAAATGTCAGTATTTTTTCTCAATCTCTGTGCTCTCTGCATTTTGCATCCTTTCATAGCTTCTGGGTTACACAGGTGACTCCCAGTTTGGTTTTTTTTTTCTGAATACTTAAATTATGTGCATGATATTTGAGGAAACTAGAAGCAAAATGAAACAAGAACAGAAATTGAAATCAGAGGAAGAAATAAATGGAGCTGCAATAAATGACCAGAGGGAAAAAAAAAAATAAAGACATCAGCCAACAGAACCCAAGCTTTTCTATTATTAATACCTTCTGGAATAAAAATAAATTGGCTTTCGGGAGACAAGCCTCAAAAATTTTTTCCAGTGTAAATCTTTGAGCCATTGGCTCCATTGGGAGTGGGAACCTGTGCAGGGGCGTGCACTGGACACGGCCATTTCAGCAGCTTCTCCAGCCTGAGGAGTGACATCCCTGCAGGAGAGAAGCAAGCTGCAGCTCCTCGGGGAGAGGAGAGCCAGGCAGAGCCTTTGCCTCAGCGTTTTTTGCATGGTTAGAGGTGGCAGCAGTGCCCAGCAGCTGGAGGGACGGTGCCCGTGGGAAGCCTGGGTGCCCTGGGCTCATCTTCACCACCACAGGCAGCTTTGGAGCACACCCAGACGTGGCTCAGGTACACTGCACTGCTCACTCGTGAGGGAGTAAGTGACAAGTGACACACCTGAGCTCGTGGGGGTGTAACCAGTGTTTGAGAGTGCAGCCCCAGGCGGTGTCCACCCCACCCCACCCCACCCCAGGGGTCACCGCTGTGCTGTGGGCATAGATAGTGCTGTATGTCTGCACCAGGGCACAAGTGAGGCGTGCTCTTCGTGAGCCTGTGAGTGTAACCTTCAACACGGTCTGCAGCGCTGCCCTCCCTGGCAGGGTGAGCAGCACCACACCATGGGGCCAGCCTGGCAGCCCCTGCTCTGCACAGTTCCACGTGGATGAACTGCGGAGGACATTGTGATCTGGAGTGCTCCTGCAGCTGGCCTTCAGCAGGAAAGAAACTCTGATTTGTGGTCAAAAATGTGAGGTCGCTTATTTGAGTTTCAGCGCCAGCCTCAGAGGAATGCAGAGAGCTCGTGGAGCAGCACGCAGGAGCTCGGGAGGGCACTTTGGGGTGGTGGGGGAGCTCGGCAGTGCCAGACCTTCTCTTCCAGCACTGTTTGGGGCCAGGCTGGCATTGTGGGGTCGAGGGGAAACTCTGGTCCCTGAGGCAGGAGGCTGCCTTCAGCCTACAGAAAGGGAGGTATAACATAAGTCTACCCTGCCTGCAGCACATGGGAATAGGAATGTGGGAAATCACACAAAGCATCACAGAATATCCTGAGTTGGAAGGGACATACAAGGATCGTCGAGTCCGAACTCCTATGCCTGCACAGGACACCCAAGAGTCACACCGTGTGCCTGAGAGCATTGTCCAAGCTCTGTCAGGCTTGGTGCTGTGACCACACCCTGGGAGCCTGTTCAGTGTCCAAACACCCTCAGGGCGAAGACCCTAAACCTCCCATGACACAGCTTCAGGAGAAGAGGAGAAGCTTCCTCTTCTCTTGGGTGAACAAACCAAGGGCCCTCAGCTGATCTTCATATAGCTTCCCCTCAAAGTCCTTCACCATCTCTGTTGCCCTTGGATGCTCTCTAATAATTTAATGTCTTTTTTACACTGTGTCACCCAGAACTGCCCCCAGCACTGGAGGTGAGCTGCCCCAGTGCAGAGCAGAGCAGGACAATCCCCTGCCTCGCCCAGCTGGCCATGCTGTGCCCGATGCCCCCAGCACAGGGCTGCTCCCCTGGCTGCCAGGGCACTGCTGGATCAGGTTCAGCTTTGCAGTGACCAGGATACACAGGTGCCTTTCCATGGAGTTTCTCTCCAATTTCTTGTTCCCGTTTTTATGTACCTCAAGGGTTGCCCTTTAAAAAACTGAGAATGCTCCTCCTACCCCAAATGAGACACTAGCATGAACTATAACAACACACACTGTAATACAGCTGTCTGCCTCAAGCGTTCATGGCATGCCTGGGTTGATGTTATTTCTGATGGCCTGATACCATCTGTAAATTTTCTTTGGATAAGAGGGTCGAGAAGCTATTCTCCCAGCTGTGGATGAAGAGATGAAAATATGTGCACATATTGCTTATGTGTTGTGGATGTGTTAAAGTGCTTTTTTCCCTCCCAGGAATGATGTAGTGTGACAGGGTGGGGATGCCATCAGTCACTGGTGTTACTGTTAGTTTTACAGTAATGATCTTTTGATATTTGCTCTTAACTCCGTCACATATTTTTATTCCATCTTCAACAGGTGTTAATCTCTTTGTAGAAACAGCTGAGCATTTGGCTTTGCTCAGCTGTTTCTAATCAGAGCCAAAGGCAGTCCTGAAGCAAGCATAGTATTTTTCTTTTTAAATTGTCTATGCATATTTAAAAAAAAAATACTGCATTTCTGTGCAGTTCTGACTAAATGTGTGCCTTCTTCTGCCTCCATAATACCTGTTTATAATAATGCAGAGCCAGCTGGAGCCCAGTTGCCCAATTTTACTCTTTCAATATGCACTGAAATGTCCACGGAACAGACGCAAAGTAGAGAAAAAGCCACCCACTGAGTCTCCCCTTCCTCCTAGTTGCTGCAGAGAACCAGTGCTCTGCAAGGTGGATGGGGTGGATGGGCAAAGTCCCTGAAAGATGAGATCATCTATACAGTGGTGGAGGTGTTATACACAGGGCAGGCAGCATCACTGGCTTTAATAACTGGACGTTAACATTCAGCAAAACACCTCTAATGTCCTTGGAAACAAAATCACACAGAGAGCAAAGGATATATTGCATACATGCCACAGAAACACACTCTGAATGCAGCAGCCCAGGTGATGTCTGTGCCTTGCTGAGCTTGCAAATGACTTTGGGGTTGCCACTGCCTCCTCTCCCTGACCACGGGTTCATCAGAGAGAACCTTCTGGGATGGCCTTTTAGGCTTTGGCTACCAGAAGAAATTTCATCAGGCTGTGCCTTGTCAGTATGCTGAATGAGTTTTGGCCCTTGATGTAATTAACTATTAATGGTTTTTATAAGTCCCATCAGACATTCTGGTCCATCATGGACTCGCATATGAAATTTCTGCATTTGAGGGCTGTGTTGTTACAACAGCAGCAATGCCTGCTCTGGTAGAGGGGTGTTTGGCTATCTGTAAATCTCATATTGCTTTACAAAGGAAATCCCAAAACAGAAATCCTGGAAATCCACAGTCAACGTCAAACCTGGAAGAAATCCCAACACATACTGGTATTAAAATGCACATACCTGAGAAATGCTATTAATTTGGTTCCCAAAGCAGAGAATGCTGGTCAGCAGTCAGTTAGGCATTCCCTTCTATTGTTCAGGAAGTATCCCTATACAAAGTACCTGGAGCAAGGCTATCTCAATAATGGTTTGTGCTCCTGTGGCAAACTGAATCTTCACTTCTCTTTCTCTCTGCTGCTGCTCTGTCCCTGCCATCTGAAATGCTTTCCTTCTTTCTTTCTTTCCTTAATGTCGTAACCCAGAGCCAGTCCCGGTGGCTGCAGAGCCCTGAGCAGTCCACAAGGAGCTGGGGAGAAGGAGGAGGCATGACCAGGGTGCAGGAGGTCTGGCACTAGTGGATCACTCTGCCCTGAGGCCTGAGGATTTTCCTTGTCCTTCCCCCTTACCAGGTGTCCTACATATAAAAAATAGCCTCCAGAAAATCACAATAGTAAAATGTGCTCTATTTGTGTTACTTCTCAGTGTGACAGTAGTCCCTCAGGGTGGTTGCAGAGGGAGGGACTTCCTACACTCCTGGAAATGTCCTAATAGCTACAACTATTTCTCCACATCTAGAGGTTTTTTTTAATACCAAACAGATATGGATATAGTCAAATCCCCTATATTTTTAAACTTTTATTTGACATATTTTAGAATCAACTCTATAATATTTGTGTTCTATGTTGCATTGTGTTACAGACCTACAGTAATGTTAAAGAAATCTGTTCAAATTTTCGTACATTCTATCACACAGGGGGCTGCTTCATGTGAAGTGCAAGAAGGGGGCAGGGGGAGTATAAGATACTCTCAGAAAGCTCTGAGAGGCAACTGAGGTGTCATGACAAAAGACCTAGCCAGACTTGTAGTTAGAGCAGCACGTTTGGAGGGCTGTGCTGGAAGGGTTGCTCAAGGTTTAGGGAATCAGTGCATTCAGTATCAACATTGGAGGAGCCTGAGCTAATGCAGAGCAAACTGATAGCTGCAAGATTGCAGGCTCTGTGTGGCAGTGTGGGAGGTACAGACCTTTGGGCAGGGCTTGTTTGCCCTTGACTGTGAAATTGGCCCTCATCTGCTGTTCATGCATCCTCATTTACTCCTGAGAATCATACTTACTAAGTCATTAAGTAAGGTCTTGAAGGAGCAGGGAGAAAAAGAGAAAGAGAAAGAGAATTGTAAGCTTTTGACAAATGCAGGAAACAAAGAACGCAACTGGGAAAGCTTTAAAGAGCTAAACAATATTTGCTTGTTTTCTTCTTTAAGAATTAAACTGGCCAGTCTAATTATTTTGCTTTGTCAGTTTGTAGATACTGAACAAATAGGCAAGAAATGAAAATGTGTCTCTCCAATAAAGGATTTTTCGGCAGTATTAAAACTAAAATTGCTTCTGATCAAGTGCCAAAAGAAACATGTTACTGTATCCTGACTGAAAGAGAATTTCCCAATTCTTATTTTTGCTCAGATATTGTTCTTGAATATGCTACAAAAAGAAATGGAAATTGAACACTGTGAAGAACACATAGGGTTACTATTCCACAACAGGCAGACCATTGGGCAAATCAATATCTTAGTTTCTATTTGCTTTTTCCTCCTCCCCAGATCAAATACAGCTATTAATTAGTGTTATTTGTGGTGTTGCTGCCCTTTGCAAAATATACTCATTAAAAATGCTTCTTGGTTCAAATGGTGCTTCATAAATTGTTCTCAATTGCAGTTTACGAATGAGAGAGAGTTTGAAGCAAAAGTACGTAATGTCCAAGAGGCAATCAGAAAGTAATAAATAGAAAAAAATTATCTGTATAACAAGTGTAGCACAGTAACATTATTATACTTCAAGCCTAAACAATAAAATGAAGAAAATCATTAAGTACCTATTAAGATTACCTACAGCAGCTCTAGAGGGTTGGATACCTTATTTAAAAATGCAGCATTATAAAACCACACCAAATTCCCCAGCTCAGACTGAAGTTCATTATGGGCCTTTTTGCACACACCCATCTGTGAGTTAAAAAGAGGCCTTACTGCACAGCCCTTTGTGCTGGAGAGTGCTGGTCATGGTCATGCAACACCTCAGAAATGGGGCCGGGGCAAATTCCCTGAAATCTGTTCCTTTACCGCTTGAGCAGCTGTCTCAGGATGGCTAGACACAATGAAGTGCTGTACATAATTATTTTATCCATGGCTGAATGATGGCCAGCTTTGCTGGAAAGCCAACAGCTGTTCAATGGTGTGTAGTCACATGCTGCACCAGTCTATCGAGGGAAGGGATAAATACATAATCCAGCTGATGTCTTAGGTCATAGTCGAATAACCCAGTTTGGGAGTAAGTCAGAACAAAGAAGGCATCCTGATGGGTTCCTTTTTACCATAAAGCCTTTGGTAGCATCAGGGATGCCCAGGTGATGCCTTTCACCCAGGTGGCTTCAGAGGAGTGCAGTGTCTCAGAGCAATTTTGTGCTGAGCACTTGGCTTGGGGCTGTTTGACAGCTGTGACACTCCTCTGAGTATCCTTTTGAGACTCAAACATTTCATAGGTAATGTTTGCACTGTATTTGCATTCTTAGCAAGGCTCATTGCTCCACATTTTCATAGTAAAATACATGTTCCCCAAGTATGGCCAGTGCTGCAGAGTTTATTAAACATTTCCCTGTTGGTCTTCCTGGGAAGTGCCGGAGGGGATGTGAGTGAGACACATCTGCAGCCATCTCACAGGCTGGGCTCTGTGTGGGGTGCCAGAAGGGACAGGGGCTGGCTGGGCCTCTTCCCCAGCCCGCAGAGGAGGATGGAGAGGATGAGCAGGGCTGTCTGTGGCTGCCACAGCTCTGAGGCTGGATGCCACCCAGTTCCCTGGGGACAGCCACTTGCGTGCCCCACAGCACGGAGTGGAGTTTAGGACTGCAGCTACTTTTTGGAGGCCTGCTTTGTTCTAATAATGCTATTTTTTGCCTTTCCTAAATTCAGTCTTGTATTTATTAATATATCAAATCCTTTTCTTAAGAGCTGTAGTGTAAATGATGTACATGAAAAGCCCCAGTCCTCTCTCCCCAAGAACTTGAACTCCTTATGGCAGCTGGTATCCAATGCTGCCATCCTCCTCTTTCCTTTCTCCTGGCTTTGCATTTGGTTGTCAAAGCAAAGCACAGAAAGGCAGCCAGGTTTTGAACCCTTTTAACAATGTGATGGATCCTACTTCTAATAAAACTTTACTATGTCAGTAGAGCCTAGAGGAAGGAAAAACCTGGCTTTCTTCTGTCTCTTCTCTTTTATTGCTACCTGTCCTCTCTCAAATTTCCTTCCAAAGTCTAGTGGTTTGGATTGTACTCCTGTATTTCTGTCCCAGAAGGTTCTGGCTTTGAGGAAGGAAACTAATTTTGGGTGTCTGTATATGTATTTCATTTACAAGGTGCAATTAGAAGCCCTGCTATCAATTTCTGATTCATGCTGTCAGATAGGGTCAGGTCCTTAACATGACAGATGAGTAGGGCAAAAGCAGGCTGCTTGAAGCTTATTAATTAGTTCATCAACAAATGTATCTTCCAGAATAAAAAAAAATCCCAAACCAACCGGATTATTCACAAAGAATCATATACCCAGAAAGTACTGAAAAGTCACCCACCAAAATTGCCATGGAAATGTAGCACCTTGTGATACAGATACTGTGTTTCTCATAAATTATTTTTTAATTTGGAACTAAGAAACTTTATATTAAAACAACTTTAAGGCTAATATAAAACCTAGACTCATCTGTTCTCAGGAATATCTTTGAAAAATATTGGCATCTTGATAATTTCCCAGTTTACTTATTATCAGCTAACACTCATATCAGAGTGCTATCAGTGCGAATAAAATGTCTTTCCTTTGAGAGAAATGATTTAAAAATTATGATTGGTGGTTTAGTGTGACAAAAAATGGGAAAAGACAATCTTCAGCATTGTCATTAAAGAAAAAAATCACAGCATTTAAAGAATATATTATTCTCCAAGGAAAATGTTAAGAGAAATGGGACAAATAGCCCATATTTTGCAAAAGGAACATTTGAGGTCTTTCAGAGTTTTACACTAGTTGTCAAAAATCTTCAAAATAATTTATCTTCTTTCTTATATTCTGTAGTGTGGGGTACTTCATAGCTCTGTACTCCTGGTCCAGGGCCCTGGATGAGAGGCAATGTGAAAATACAGGTTGTGTTTATCAGCAAACAAGGCTGAGAAATTTGTCACCTGAGCAATGAATTAGCTAAAAAGAATTGACTAAGATGGTGTAGGATACTGCAAATGTGCATGCTGCTGTAGAGCTTCATGTCAATAGCGATATTGGGCTGCTTTTAATTGGATGCTGTATTTCTAAAAGGACCTGTGAAGGCAGATCTTGTATTGAGATTGAACTCCTTTACATTAGCATAAAAATGGATGACTTTTGATCTCTTTCATGTAGAGTACAGAAGCATTTTCACAAACCCCAGAATCCAGTCACTGAATCACAGTAGCAAATAATTAGAAACGGAAATGCCCTGCTGGGTTATTGAGTTCTTTCTTCTTAAAATGCAAATACATTTCCCGTGATACATATTTTTTCTTGTGAAGTTCACTCTTGAATCATGCTTCATGACCATTTCATCATTTTCCTGTGCATATGATCCCACAGATTCAACTATTAAGTGCCTCACTTATGTCTCATTAATCTTGGTTTTATCTCTTGACTGTATCCTTATTATCATGTTCTCTAAGAATTAAGGGGAGCTGTGGGAAAATCTGTTTGCATGAAATGACATTTAGATTTCTCCAAAACTGCAAATGTAACATTTTTGAGGTTCAAATATGTTTTGCTAACCTTTCACGTTTGTTCATCCTTTGAATTTTTTCATTTCTGATCAGGACAAGAATTTGAAATAGCAAAATACATCAAGAAAATTATTCCTATGGTATTTTGGGACAGAAAGAAAATTAGCATCTCATAAAGCCTCCCTTCTGTCTGGGTACTTTTTGAGAACCAGAAGGAAAATTAATTAATTTTGTGTTCTTCTGAATACCAGTGAAATTATCCCAAGTAGTGTTTCGTTTGGTGGGCTGTTTCCCATATGGTGGACATTAAATATGACCTATTCTTTAGAGCAAGCCTGAAAAATAGAAATAAGAAATCTACATATTTAATCACAGACATTACAAGTATTCAAAATAAACTTTATCCTCTTAGTTTGGAGATCTACTTTGACAACATTCTTGGAGAATTATGATGTACTAACATTCGTGGATACAGTTGAAAGAATAAGCTAGAAAATTACTGGTGTTCATTCTTGTTAATTGAGTAAAGTACTTTAAAGCTTGTTCTGTGCAAAGTAGCTGTAGCTCTAATAAGTCTGTTACCTTAATAGGGGAGAATGGTTGTGCCATGGCTCTGGAACAGGAACAGGAGTCATCACCTGGAACTGAGAGAGGTTCAGACAGACCTTGCCATGGATACCTGGTGCACAGGCATGCAGGAAGATCTTGTGACCACACACCAAGTTCATGCAATTGCTAAGAGTCAGCAGAAGTGTCTGCCCTGCAAGTGGATTGCCCATGGAGAGCAGAAGAGGACTCTTGATGACTGCTCCATACATATTATGAAAAATGTGACTTTATTTAGAAATCCCAATGGCTCTTCTGTAGGCAAAACAGCTACTCACTTCAGGTCTGAGTAGCGGCTCCAAATTCAGGTCCTGTCTCTGAATTATTCATCAGTGCTACATTTGTTTCTCCAGCTCCCTGTGAACATTTTGTGATCCTGGGAGTGAGTGATTTGATATGCCAAAGTCCTACCTAACCCTCTGTGCACAGGGCTACATGTCATGTCCTCTTGTCCTGAGTGCAGCATCTCACCAAGGAAGTGTTGGGACACCAGTTTTTGTCCCTTTGTCCAGCCACACTTGATAGTGAATCGGATAAAATTTAATGGAGGTGATAATTGCTTTTTCCAGTCACTGTATTTTTCCTTTTAATTTCATTGTTGGCTTATGATCTGTCCATTTTTTCATCTGGCATGTCTACAGGGCTGAAGAACAGTTCCTCAAATTGCTCCCAGGTGAATACGTCAGCAAGTGGCTACTTCCTAGGCATTTTATGGTACTCCACAACTAATTAAATCTATTTCAGGAGATGTAAATCAGGAAGGATTTTTTCTTACCCAGCACTTTAAAGCTACATATCTGAAAACTTTCTACAAGCAGGACACATATGTCTTTATCCCTTTGTGATCAATAAAGCTTCTTTTTTGATGATTTTTTGGTTTGTAGCTCAGGTGTGTGCCTCATAGACCAGACTGACGTTGCTATTCTTGGCCTTGCTCACAGGGAATGTCTTTTTCCACATTTTGGACACTTCTGGCTTGTGGACAGTCTCTGCAAGCAACATAGATTTTCACTATTATGTATAATTTGCAGCTGGGAGCACAGAGCTATTGCATGACCCAGAAAATCTGTCAGACAGCTCAAAGTTCTGGCTCAGGTAGTGCTTGACCATGACAGCTTTGCTTTTGGTCTGAGCCCTGTCCAGACATAGAAAACATATAAAGATGTAATAGTTGAAAAGTGATACATTTGAAATTATACTAAATGGAGTTTTACTTGCAGGTTCAAAGATCAAAAAGCATTCTCTGCTCCAGTAGTGGCTTTGGCAGTTTTTCATGAAGAAAACACCTTGTTAGGGGCCACTGCTATCTTTTTCAGTGTTGTCCTGCCTGAGAGTGGGGAAATGGCAAACAGAAGAACAGTTGGAATTCATATCATGACAAAACTATTCCTGCTTTCCCCATTTCCTGACTTCCCTGTCTCCTGATGGGTGGGATGCCATGCCACTCATTCATCATTTATGGTACCTCAGCAAGGTAGCATAACCCCATGTAGATTGTGTGGAATCTGAAAGGCTTATTTAAATGTCGAAAAGACAAAATTGTCCAAAATGTTGTTAACCCACAGGTCCCAACATGTCTTCTACCGATATTTGGCATTCATGTACAGACACAGTCTGTATTTTGTAATTGATCACTTCAAGCTCAGGCATCTGAATGAGATGGGTGCTCTCATTAGATGATGGATGCTTTTGCGTGTTTGAAAAACACAGTGGAGGGTTGCACTCTTTTCTTAGTCAATCATCTGAAGGTGGAGAAATGAAATGCCAATTATTACTTGCATCTTTTCTGTGTTTGTATGTGTAGAGAACTAATTGTAAGAAAATTCACTTTGATAATGAGCTATGACCAAAATTTTCTGGTCATTAAAAAATAAGGAAACTTGGGACATGAGGAATAGAGAGGCCAGGCAATGGCAGCCTGATTAGGGAACAGAAAGGGCTGATGTTAAAAAAAGGAAAATTGCCTTTGCCCTCTTACTTAGCCAAGGGGAGCCTTGTTCATCAGTATTTGCAAGCAGTAAGTCCATTATGCAAATAGCTTATATTGGTTTACTGCTTTTTCCAGTTCTTTCCATTCTGACAAAAGCTCCCAATATATAAGTGCAAAGTTGAAAGTCCTGCAGTTACCAAACTATAATTTGTTTTAAACCTTTTCCTGTGGGATAGAGACATTTTCTTTCTTCTCAGATTTATTATGCTGTTTAGCATCCCCTTGGTCCTGACAATACAAATGTTAGTGGAATCATATTGAAGAGTGGATCAATGACATGAGAAATGATCAAAGGCAAAACCAGGTCAGGACTTCTCCAGTGACCCCCAAATGAGGATGATTAATTTTTGCAGAATCACCCAGTGGGGTGATCCTGCTGAAACTAATGGGAAAGGCAGGTTTTAATTAGCAAACCATGCAGGAATACAATGAAGCAACAGATTAGGTGGAGATATCCAAGAAGAGCTGGTGACTTTTCTTCAGAAGATACAGACAGCAGAAGAGAGGATCTGGGGTTAATGAAATCCTAACCAGCAGGCTGTGGGTGCTTGGAAGGGAGGACAACATTCAGCCTCTGACTCCTGGGGTAGGAAGGAGAAAAAGCAGCAAACAGAGACCACAGGTGGGCAGAAAGCTGGATTAAGCAGAATCAGAGGCTATCTCGCTCAGGGCCCTAAGGGAGCAAACCTGGGTAAAAGGAACTGAGGGGAGTTGTGTGCTGCTGACAAAAACAGCATGAAGAGCACAGCTCCTCAGTGAGGAAGGGGAGTGAGAGGCCCACTGGCTGAATCACTATCTTCTCACTCATCCAAGCCCAAGAAACATTTGTACAGAAATTGGAAATTAGGTTGACTAAGACTAGCATGAGTATAAAATGTAATTACAAATAAAATAAGAAGGCTCTACTATATGGTTTGATTGTTACAAATACTGCTTTGAAAATGAGCAAAAATAGGATGTGACCACACCAGAAAGAAAATTATTGTACTTGCCTCACCCAGTCACTTGATTATTTTTTCTGTATTTACTGAACTTATTTTTGCCTTCTCATATCCCTGCCCTTTTTTAAAAAAGGAACATTTCCTGTCATGTTACTATATTAGTTTTGGAACAACGGGACAGACTTTGCTACAATGAAGAGGAAAAAGAATCCAAAAATGAGAAAATTTGAGAAAACCACAGAATTCTTAGTTTAAAATCTCAGAGAAAACAGGGTGATTAAAATTAAGAACCACTTGCAAAAGCAGGGCTCCCTTGTAATATACTCTTTGTAAGGGGCAAATGTGCAGTGTGTCTTTATAAAATTTCCAAATTCCCCAGTGCAAAGCAAGCACCTGATATGCAGAAGTATCAGAACGACCTAAAACACCCTGCTGTAGCAAAAGCCTGGGGAAGACACAGCCCCCCCTTTAAATGTGCTGCTAAGGTAAATACATGAGAGAAGGGATGAGAAAAGATGTGCTCCAAGAGAATTCTGTCTCAGCTGGAGTCGATCCCTGAGCAAATACCAGGGTTTTTTAGCCCTCTTGCCCAGCCAGCTGAGTGAACAGTTCCATCACCCAGCCTGTAAAGGAATTCAATTCAATCTGAGTTTAATCTTCCCTAAAAGCAGGTCTTGGGACTTCCTACTTATTATCCGTGACCTCCTTTGTAGTTTTCAGCTACTCTCTGGTTATCTTACTTTTGCTTAACCCTCTCCTGCATCCTTTTCTCTCCAGACTTGCCTTCACCCCTTTCCTTCTGTAATAACTGTCTCTGTGCTATGCCTGATCATTTTTTGTCTTTGAATTGCCTGGATTGGTGTCTCCTAGATGCTTCTTTTCTTACAATTACGTATTTTATTCTTTCATCCTTCACCTTAAGTACAGCTTAGTTTTCTTCTAAGTAGGTGATTAGCAGGTAAAGTTCAGTAGCTAAAGTTCAGACCCTGTGAAGAGAGGATTTATTCTTACCAAGCATGGCTATGCAGTCAGCTTTTTAGTGGGAGAGCTTCAACTGGTTCCTTATATCATTCATTGTTCAGTAATAGGGCAGGTTCTCACGTCATGCACATGTATTTGAAGTCAGCATAGAGACTTGCATCCTAGTCACTAATGATGCTTCAAAATCTTTCCTGCTATATCCATTACCAGATCATACTTTTTTTCAGTATTCTGGATGGAATGTGTGTTCTATGGAATTTTAGCCATTTCTTGGTGTCTGTGTAAAACAATCTGTTCATGGTATTTGAAAAATTTGGGATTGAGAAAATTTTAAATTATTGTCACATCAATGCAATGAAAGTGAGGCAGAAGCTGGGATCAAGAGTCCTTATCCTGTTTTTTATTTTAACAAGAGAATTTAAAAAATGCCTGAAAGTGCAAGCTGAGTGTTGTTCTTCCCTTTCTTAAGAATCTCCCTTTCTTAAGTCTTCAGAGTTGCTAATTATTTCTCTCTAGTAGCATGTGTGAAAACCCTGTCATTTATTTCTTGTTCACCGTTCTGCCTATGTGGGGAAGGGAAGAAACGGCTCATCAGATGAGTCACACCCTGAAAACATAACAGTGATTTGAGTTAGGGCAAAGGCTCCCCTGAAATGCACCCTCTGCTGCTCCTTCAAACACTTCATTGCTTGCTCATTGTTAGATGCCTGCGAGTATGTGAATGTTTGTGAAATTCGTGTAAAGAACAGGTGGTGGGGGAGACCTGCATTCTGCTGTACATTCTTTTACACAAATGTGATGGTGCAATCCTTACAGCAGCCTCTCAGTACCTGAAGGAGAACTACAAGAAAGTCAGAGGGGGGCATTGTACAAGGGCATGTAGTTACAGGACAAAAGGGAATGACTTCAAACTGAAAAAAGGAAGGATTAGATTAGATATTAGGAAGAAATTCTTTACTGTGAGGGTGGTGAGGCACTGGCATAGGGTGCCCAGAGAATCTGTGGATGCCCCATCCCTGGGAGGGTTCAAGGCCAGGCTTAATGGGGCTTTGAGCAACCTGGTCTAGTGGAAGGTGTCACTGCCCTGGCAGGGGATTAAAAATTTTTGATCATTAAGTCCTTTCCAATCCCAACCCTTCTATGACTGTACTAGTGATGATTCTATTTATGTCATTCTTGTCTGCCATAGTTAAGATGTCTAAAAAGAAAACTAGAGGGGGTAAAAGTGGACAAGGAGAGTGCTACCTAATAACCCACTGATGATCTGATTATTCTTGACTAAAGTCAGAAGATGAAAGGAAAATAATGAAACTTTTGTTTCTTTTCTCAGGGGCTATATACCAGAAGTTATGTGACTTCAGCTCATGCTTGTATTACAGTGACATGACTATTTTGAAGGACCCTTGTTACATGGTTTCTTATAATATTTACATTTATATATTTCTCTGGAAATATTTATTAAAGTTATGAAACCATGAAACTAATTAAAATGTATATTTAAAGGAAAAAATTAACATAAACCATTAAAAAAGTCAGTTTTAAATTATTTAGCTTATTATTTGATTTGTTTTTTTTTTTTTTTTAATATGCTTGTATCTTGATCAGGCTGTATTTACTATTTCTGTCTAAACCTTTTTCAATATTAGAGGAAAAAATGATCTACAAATTCTATAACTATAAGACTAAATTGCTCCATCTTACTCAGGGCCCCAGTTGTCTTACCAGTGCTTTCCACCAGATGAAAGAACACAAGTTGTATTATTACGCTCATTAAAGTAAGATGAATGCTGAGTTTGAGCTCAGTATTAAATAATACACAAGCACATTTTAAGAAGCAATTGCTGTCTCTAGAGCAGCAAGAGGGGCACAAGGCAGGAGTGAGTAAAATTGCAGAAACATTCAGGGTGTGTGACTCACCTCAAAGGATGCTCCTACTCCAAAGCTTTGAGGCTCATTACTACACCTCTCAGCACTCAGGATGGCAAAAACCTGCCCAAATCTCTTGGTCTGATGAAAAAATCACACCTTGCAGCAATCTCACTTTTGTGCCCTGGTCCTGCTCTGAAACCATTAGGTGTTAAATGTATCTCCAGTGTATATAGCTTCCCACCCCTGTCCAACAATCAGATGCACTTCCTCTATACCTCTCCTGTCTAATGCATTTGGTTTTTTGTGTCTGTCTCTGTTGTCTCCCCTCTGACCTCTCAGGTGCTTCTTACTCTCCTCTCTCCTGCTGCTGGTGGGGCTGGGTGCTTTTGGCAGCATTTCTGGGCTGTCTCCTTGTGTAACACCCCATGCCCCAACAGCTCCAACCTCCAGCACCCTATTAACCTTTCCTGACAGGACTGTCTTCCTCTGCCTCTCCTTCATGGAATGGCTCCAGTGGAGGGAAGGGATGGAGGCACTTATTTCCCTCTGCTGTCAAGCCTCTTGCTGCCTCTGTGAGCCTTTGGAGACTGGAGAGGCAGAATCATCCCCATCCTCTTTGGGGTGACTGGCTCCCCTTCATATTCTTTCAGTTTATCTATGATCCTTATTCCTTAGGTCCTCTAAATGTTAATTTCCAGTGTTTCTTGGGAGATCCCAGGATATTGTTATTAGAATGGAAATATTAAAGATTTTACATAAAACATTGAAACCCATGGAATTCCTTTTGTTCTTTGAAGGCTCTCGTGATCTAGCCCCACATTTTCCCAATATCTGGGATTGTTTGCAATGTGATGCTCTATCCTCTGGAATGCATGTCTTCAAAGATGTGGCCCATGTTGTTTATGACAGAGAAAAAAAGTATAATGAAAGGAACTTCATTCAGGTTTATGTGCAAGGGGAATTGCTACCAGAGTCTTTGGAAGTCAGCCTAGAGTGAGGATAATATCCATATTTTTGTTAATTGTCTTTCCCTTTTCTATACACTTTGCTAATTTCTTACATGTGCTTTTTTTTTTTCCCCCCCAGCATTGATAATTTGCTCAAAACTTGGTTAAATGATAATAATTCTATGGGCAATTTAACCACATTATTTTAGATGAAATCAGAATTTATTGTCTAGCCTAATACTGTGGTAAGACAATAAAAAGAAATACTTGAGCATCCTGTTAGTAATGAGTAAACTAATTTAATCTCAGCTGCAGAAACATTTTGAAGAACCTTTTTATCTTTCATGGGATTTAAAACATGGAAAATCAGGATCTAGGTTTCATTTTCTTAAAATGAGGCCATGTGATAACTCAGACGCTGTCTGGTGTAATTGAGAGAAGAATCTGATCCTTGTATTTCTGCTGAATTGTCCTTACAAAGAAAAATGGAAATAAATGAGAAAAACAGACTCAATTTACTAACAATCTGCATGACACAATCCCCATAAATTGTGCTAATAGAGCAATTTATAAAATTGTGGTAGTATATTAAGGAGAGCAATTTACAAAATCCTTTTAGAATAATAAGCTAAGAATTGCTGGTAATGCATCTATATTTTCAAATATTGTTTACGTATAAAACAAATTGACTGTCTGTTCTTGTTTGCTCTGTGTTATGTTAGTACCAAGTATAGACAAGTGCAAATAATGAAATACTCAGATTTTTGTTTATCTACAGATTGCATTGATGGTCAACACATATTTTAGATGCATCACACTCTTTTATGAGAAAAAGATTTCTCAGCTGGACCATTGCTGAAGTTTTTCTTTATGAGTTACTGAAAAATGTTTCTCTGAAACTGTTTATCTTGTTGCTCTGACGTAAAGCTCAGCATATGAAATTAATACATTAGGACTGCAGTAAGCCATGCTCAGCTAAATGAAATGCTTCAAAATCCATTTGGAGCTTAGTTGTCCCTTCCAACATAACAATGAAGATTTAGCAGGAGATGCTCCAGTGAGAGTTTTACATGGCTGACACTGTGTAAGGATTTAAGTCAAATCCTTAGCAGACAAAATAACGGAGAGACTGCAAGATGTGCTGCTTTATCCCTGATCATGGAGAGATAAATCCTGCCCTGCAGTTGCTTGGCTTCTGGAGGCTGGCTCCTCTGAAGAATAGCTGCATTGTCCTAGGTTGTTTGGGGAAGCAGGATGACATGAAGTCCTGAAGTTTGCACCCCGAGTGCAGGGGACTCCCTTTGGCTGAACTCAGAGCCACTTGAAGATCTGGGTCTGTCCTGCCAACCTTCTGCTGCCTCCTCCTCACTTTCTGCTCCTGTAGCACCTTGTTGCAGTGTGTGGTGCCCCTCAGCTAAGCAGAACAAGCTGAAACCTCTGCCTAAAGCTGGCCAGGTGGGACTGCAAAGTGCTGTACATATCCAGCTACTGATAAAGCCAGGATGAAGTAGTGGTGGGAAGAACTCCATCTGCTGCTTTCAAGATGCCAGTGTACATGGAATGGTCCCCCAGGGCTTGTGTGTAGGGTTTTCCCCTTGCTGAGCTCCAGGATGCCAGAAGCTCACCCCAAGCGAGAACTACCCCGTGGCTTGGGTGAGTTAGGGTGAGTCAGGGGTTGAAAACAGGTTTGGACTTGTTTAAAGAAAAATATATATGCAGTTGTGGGGTTTCCTTTCATGTCGTTTTATCTGGCAAAGACACATGGCGTTGCAGAAGAGCAAAAGTAGGAATTGAGCTGGGTCAGTGTGTGCACATATGGAGGTTATAAAGATGATGACCTGCTCCAGGGGTGGGGTTGAGGCTTTACTGCTTCCCATCTCTGACACATCAGGGTGGTGGGAACAAGTCTGAAGCTGCAAAAGGGCCCTCAGGCAGTACCTTGCACCTCCCTGCAGGGAAACAGCATGTACAAACTCTCACTGCTTGTGGGTACAGTCTAACTTCTCTTTAACATCCCCTCCTGGAGGGGACTGCTCAGTTCTTCCCATTGTCTGTACATTCTGCTGCCACAAAGACAAAGAATTTAGTTAGAGCCCTGGGGCATAGAGCAGAGATTCACTGCATGATTCTTAGCTGCTTTGTGGTGACTTATCTTTAAGGAACCCTAAATCTGCTTAAAACTGTGCAAGGGATTCTTTTAATAGTAGAATAACACTGAAATACTATGGGAGTAGTATCTTCCTTCTCACACTATTTGAAAGAGGTCTATACCTAGCTCTGCCACTATTGAATACCAAAATTTTCAGCAGAAAATTTAATTTAATTCTCTTTAAAAGGTATCATTCAGTTTACTTTAAGGAAGTGGAAGATTAGCTGACTAGTCCCTCAATATTCAGGAGAGCAAAGACAGATACATTTGCATATTCTTTTAAAACACTGCTGAGAGTGAATGTTTCATGATAACATTTTTAGTAGAAGTCAGAATAATTTGTAAGCCAGTACATATGCCTGAAAGAAATCCTAGTAGACAGTACATGAAGAAATACACAGACATAAAATATGAAATATTTTCAATGCATACTATTTGACTTTTTACTTTGTAAAACTTTGAAAAAATTTTTTTGAACACTGAACAATTCCAATTAATTAATTGATTAATTACTTCTATGCTTACAAACACATGGCACTCCTACAACATCTATTTTTGTGCCAGTAAAATGTCATATACTTTTTAATACCAGTCTTTGCTCACCCACTGTCTGTAACCTTATTTTATTTTGGTTCCTTTCTGCTCTTGCAGTTCAGTTGTTTAAGAGATTTCTGGGATGTTAGCTTTCCTGCCATGATTGCCAGCTCCTGACAATGACTGATAAGGGGACATCCCTCCAGCCACTTCTTTCTTCGTGCTGAGTGGTGCAGTTTGGGGGAGCAGGAATCTGAGCACATGCTCACTGTGCACACAGTGAAGTGGACTCCATCCACAAGGCCTGGCAAAGAATGTGAAGATTAGATGGAAATGGAGTGGGATTTCCTTATGTACCAAATGCAAGATGTCATCTCAACGTCTTGAAGAAAACATAAGTACACAGTTAAGACCAGAGTTTTCAAACAAAAAAAACCCCTATGTCTTTCCCTGTCTTTGACTGTCAGACTGTCTACAGAAAAAATATTGTGTACATTACATGTTCAATCAGTGTATTCATTTGAGAAAATATATGGTGCTGATACAATTAATTTTCTCTATGGTGAGAGTTACAGAATAGTGTGACTATTATGGAAGCATCTGGTAGAAGAAGGCACACTGTTCCTAACCACTGAGCTTTTTAAGCTAGTTAATGGGCAAAGGTGTCTAACAGCCTAAGAACCTTGGGCATTATGGACTGGGGAAATTATAATCAATAATCTGTATGTCAGATTACTTTAAATTCTGATGTTGCCATGAAGTTCATATCAAATTACTTGTCTGAAAGAAGTGGTGGCCATGGGTAGTTGTCTTAGCATGTCCACAGGCTGCAGAAGCAGTAACAGGAGGAGAATGCATCCTTTCTCTGTAATTGTCTGGGGGAAAGGAGTGGGCATAAGAATCTGAGTTCTTGGGCTTTGTGTGGAAATGAACATGTGCTGGCAAAATTCCAGAATGAGAATACTAACCAGGACTAAAGTATTACATTTTTGGTCTGCTGGTTTGGTTCATAAACTCTGTAGGAAGCTGAGGTGCTTGTGACAAATCTTGATGGTATTTAATAGAAACTTTCATGAATACAATTTTTGTACCTACAAACCAAATTGCTTGTAAAGCTACATCTTTGCATGTAACCTAAAAAAATGTATCAGATGATATTGAAGTATCTATTTTGCCATTTGGGTAGACAGCAGAGTCCTGAGCAAACATCTCTCAGCCAGAAAGCAAAGTGCTTATTTCCTATGGATTGCCTAAGCTGAAGGAATAGCTGTTTGTAATTTCTGGGTTGAATACAGCTTGTCTCAAATTATCCTCAAAGCACTAGAGGAAGAGGCAGATTCTTTCACTGGCATAGTGCTACAGTAGTCGGGGCACTCACATTTTCTGGCTAGTTAGCAGGACATCTGTGTCAGCTCAGAATCTCATACTTACTGTAAAAACATCCCAACAATTTGTTGGCTCTGTCTGTATGCACTATTTATTCTTGAAAGAGGCCTGCAAATCAGGCAACCTCAAGATATTAACCATACCAAAAGTTAATAGATATTTCAAGTAGTTCAGGTGTCCTCACTTTTAGTGGCACAATGGACATTTTTTATAATCTCTTTTAAGGAAAATTTTTGATTCATTAATTTTAATGATTTGATTAATTAACTTTAATGGGTGAGACGAGACCTGGTAGATGGTGTGGCAGGGAGCAGTTATAGGGAGATAGACTCATCTTGTGAAAGCATTACTACATGAGAAGTGCAACCTTCAGTCTGGGTGTTCAGAGATAATGTTTCAAGGGGACAAAGAATATTAAGTGGTCTCTCCATACCAAAGATTAGAAATCAGACACATGGGGTCATAACTGCTTACAAATACCTTTAACTTTTTTATTGGAGATGGAGGTTATGGCAAGGTAATAATTTCCTTTAATTAATGGACATGTAGGCATACTTTGGAAAAGGAATTGCATATGGATAGGCTATTTTGTTTTCTAGAGAAAGCATGATTTCTCCTGATTTTCTACTGCTAAAATGATCATTTAATGGATATGATGATAATTGATTCTAGCTCTGTTTGTAACTAGTTTGAAACCTTGGCCAATATTTGTAGGAATTTTGTTTTATTCAGAGAAAAGAAGGACTGCTTTCTGTAGGATCTAATAGAGTTGAGTGCAGGGGGTGGAGTGGATGACAATAAAAACACAGTGGTGTAGGTGGAAGGAATATAAACCAGTCATGAAGCATGTGTTGTCAGATCAGAGTAACACCCCCTCCACCCTGTATTTCCTTAAAAGAAGGAAACATTCACAGAGTGTGTATATCTCTAGTTTAGATATAATAAAAAAGAAAACACAGAAAATCTGCTCTCAGCTCGCAGAAACTTCCTGAAATAGCTTGGGGAATGCTTTGTTCTGAAGTACTTCAAAAATAGAGATCGGTCACAGGAAAGTGTCATGAACTTCCTATCTGATAAAGTGACCAAGGGAAGAACAAATAGGAAATTTCTGCCAAATCCTTCAACTCATTAGAAGAGCCAATGGCATCAATTTATTCCTGTAAGCAGGTGCTAAAATAATGGCCAAACCAAACCAGGATGGGATTAAAGTGGAAGGGTGGTAAACCTATGGAGCAAGCATACACAGCCAGGTACAGATGGGGACTTTGTGACAGGTGATGAGAGAGAGAAGGATATAGGGCTGTGCAAACTGAGGACAGAGGGGTCTGAATGAACAAGACATCCTAAAAACACAGGAGGTTCAGCACTGACAACTGAGGAAGTCACTACAGGCATGTCCAAAGCCTCTCAAGGTGTGACATCTCCTCAATATCCCATATTCTTAAATCTGCTCCTTTTACCTGAGGCTCTCTTTGAAGATCCCCTCCATTTGTTTCTGGGGAGGGGGCTCCTGAGTGCTTCCCTGAGGACTCTCCTGCCAAGCCATGCCCGGGGCTGCTGGTGGGATTTCTCTGCAGTGCTGGAGGTGTGCTCTGTGCTGAGGAAGACAAGGGTGTCCCTAGCACTGTGAGCTATGTGTGCAGTCCTGGGAGATGTGATCACTCATCTCAGCTATATCTGGATAGTGTTGGCTCATGTTTCCTATTAATGCAAAGTAACAAAAATATTATTATTACAAAAGTCAGGCTCAATGACAGCCTGAAATAATGAGGGAAAATTCTTGGCTGCCTAACAAAGTCCTCTTCTGAATAGCATAAAAGTAATTTTATTTTTGTTACTGTTTTATTTTGAACACAAAATATGCCCTGGAAGTAAAGGGAATGTATTGCTTTGCAGTGCTTCAATAACACATTAGCTCAGGAATTCTTTTTCATTTCTAGAAGAAAAATCTCAGTTCAGGATTTGAGAAAAAACACCCGAGAGCAACAACAGCAGCAGACTCACTCTGAAATACCACAGATTCACCTTTGGGATTCCTATGGTGCTTTTGTTGAGTAGTGAGCACCTTGAATTTAATTGACAATCATCAGCCATCTCCCATCCTTTCCCTCAGCTATGCAGGTTCTGTGTGATTCACTGAGAAACGTTTCAGCCTTTTTTGTTGTTTTTTTTTTTTTTTTCCTTCTCTTTTCCCTGCAGTAAGCGAAACCAACCCCAGAATCAGAGATGTTGGGCTGGTGCTGCTGTGGCTGGAGGGGAGCAGGCACTGCTAGTGGAGAGCTTCCACAGAAACTCCTGTCTGTATGTGCTGCTGCTCAGGGTGGTCTGCTAGGGCTGCATGAAACACAGAGGAAAGCTGGGTTATTGCCAGACAGGGGGTTCTGAAGCTGGAATAGTTCCATTGACTTCAATCCCATTTTGGCCATGCTGCTCTGCAGCAAGAGGTACAAGGTACAGGGTTGGGTTGGCTGTGGAAGGGTGACAACAAGCCTGTTTATCAAAGGTTATGGCTGGTGTACTTAACTGCTCTTGGTCTTCCCTCTGAATGCCTGCCTGAACTAACTTTGTGCAGAGCTAAGCCCAAGATGCTGCCTCATGCTAGTGCCTGGACCAAGCCAACTTTTCTTCTTTCAGGAGGGCTTAGTCTGTCTTGACAAAAAGTCACATTTTATTTAACAATTAAAAAAAAAGAAGGAAAAAAAAATAGGCAGAAAGGAAAGGATGCCCAGCCTATTTTATTTCAAATGCATGTAACAGGATTTTGTTAGAAACTAAATCTGTCTGAAGAGGCATTCTCCTCACAATTGGACCTGAAAGTATATACTTGCTTCAGGGCTGTAAATGGAGACCTGGGACTGAGCCTCCTGTTCAAGTCAGGACACCAAAACACTGACCTGATCTGTATGAATGGGAAGGGTGCAAAATCATGATTAACCAGTTCTCTCATGTGCTGAACTCAGCCAGATTTATGAACTAACCTGTTTCACCTTAGGAAAGAAGAAAAGGAGTTAAACAAAACAGCATGGAGTGGAGAAAAGACAGAGGCAAACTTCCCTTTCTATGGCAAATCTCCCAAAGTCCCTTCCTATTAGCAGGGTCTGCAGCATTCAAGCATGGATTTGCAAGTCCCAGTCTGCCTCTTTGTCCAGTAATACTCATGTAAGATAATTGCTCAGTCCTGTCGTTCAGATACCCCACTCTTCTCTGTCTTCTCCATGGGATTCAGGGTACATTTATCTTCTCAGGGCCATTCCTTGGAGAATGGAAAGCTGTGGAAGTTATTGAATGAACTTGAATAATACTTTTCAGATAATAAACAAAATGAAAATGAATATTACTAAGCACTGGATTTTTATGGCATTTCTGCTTGCTCTTGGGTGCTGAAGTTTTGTGCAGAATTCAGAGTAAGTCTAAGGCAAATGTCAGAAAATACAGATGTGAAATGAAGCCAAATCACAGCATAGTTTCAATAAGTGTAACATTCTACATTAATCCATTCGTTTCCTTTTTTAAAGCACCAATTTGTGCCTTAGCTGTTCAGATATCAGAATTTCTTCTGATCTGTCTACAGGTGTCAGGTGTGACTGGAAGGCCACTCCCATGCACTGGGACAGAAAAAAGGATGATAAATCTTAGACAGATCAGTCCAACACAATGGCTAAAATAAGCAGAGATTATATTCTATGCCATTTGTATTTTTTGTAATAAAAAAATGCAGAGGCCAATTAAAAACACATGCTGCAATAAAGCCTTTATGTTCACACAATTCTGTCCTCAGGGTTCAGAGCTGGCCTCTCCATGCTATGCAGAGCTGTGTGGAGCTTTAGGTCAAGAGATGGCTTTCCCAAGTATAAAAAGAAAATACATTCATATTATCAGTGTTAAAATTCAAATCTGTTCACCAGTGTACTTGTGTAATTAATAAAGAATCTTACCATCATGGAAGTAATTGATCTAAAGTTTGTCATTGTATCTGCTTAGAGAAGGTTTTGTGCCTAAAATCTCTGAACAAGACTTAAAAAAATAGGGAAAATCATCTCCAGGATGGATTGGGGAGCACAGGAGGAAATGTAATAACAGGAAAAAAGGAAAACAAGAAAATGAAATTTGCGCCTCAGAATTTATTTTAAATTAAAGCATAAAATCTTGGGAATTGTACACTCAAACAAATCTGCCACAGGACCTGATTAGCATCTTCAGAAAGAAAAAAAAAGCAATTTCTTCGATAATACAGTCAACATATTATAATTAATGCATTTAAATATGTGCATTTCTTAAGGGCAGGTACTATATTAGCAATTATGGTTTCAGTAATATTTGCAAAAGAATCTGCATATTATTATGCAATCTTTTAGACCCATGTTATTCTTTCATAAAGCAGCCAGTTATCTTGTTTATGGATTCTTGAGAGAGCTGAGCTGGAAGCATTAAGCATTAATGCAAATGACTGAAGGTACATCACTGGAAATTCAATCTCTTTCTTTTCCTTTTCGTATTATTTCCTTGTCTTAAAACTGGTTTTGTTGCATTCAGAACGTTACATATGTCTGAAAAAACATAACAACTTTTCATTTACAAAAGCTATGGACTTATACTTTTTACTCAGGCAAATGCCTAGAATCCTTCTCTCATAACCTATAAATTTCAATAATAAATATAATAAACCAAATAATTAATAATGAAATTAACTCTTAAAATATTAAGGAAGAGAAAGGGTGCCTCACGTTACAGTGTTAAATTTGTATTTAGTGTCTCCTGGCAATTCACAGAACAAAGCAGAAGATGATTAACTCTGTTCTCAAATAATTTAATTGTGCTTTTCAGTTACTTTAAGCAGAAGCAGAGTTAGAATAAAAGGAACAGGCTTTTCCTGCCTCTTTCAGTGCCCAGTCTCTGAATTACTTTAGATACACTGATTACAACTCAGAATTGTATCTGAAATGTTGCAAGTAGAAAATGCAGGGGTGGCGAGAGCTGTTTATACAGAAGAGACACTTCTCAAGTTTGCACCAGAGTGAGTTTTATACACTGGCAGTCTTTGGAGCAAGTTCCTGGAATGCTCATGCCCCTGAGGGATTGCTGTGTGCCCTTCTCTGCCCTGAGCTGGCCACGCTCATCCTGGCTGCTGCCCATCCAATCTGCCAGGCAGTACACTGGGGAACACTGGAAACACAGGAATGTCCACAGGCAGGGACCAGTTGGGCACCCCTGGCACAGGGTTAGGGCACAACTCTGCAATTGCTTGAGATCTCCCCAAACACTGAGACAGGTGCTGGCTGAGGAGCTTGTGTGTGGGGCTTGCATGAGACTGTGAGGAGCCCTCTGTGCAAAATGAGGTCACTGAGTTTTGTGACTTAGTGTAGGGCAACGCAGAACTGACATCTAATGCATTTGAATAAATGTAACTAAACACTGCACTGTTCATCTCCAGAGATTTGTGCAACCCTGAAGATGACACCAAGGCACTCAGGGTTTCTCAGAAAGCAACTGGAGACTCCTTTTCTTCTGCAGGTTATTTTTAAGTTTTCCTCATCAAGGACACAACTGTAGAGACAGAAAATTTTCATGTCCTGATTCACTCTTGAACCACAGCTACCTTGTAGGGAATAAAAAAACCAAAACAAAATACCTTTGTGAGCCATAGGTTCCAGTTTCTCTTACCTACTTTAGATGTTCATAAAGTCATCTGAGTCATGCTGCGATCACTTTACAATCAATGGAAAAATAGAAGAGCTCCAGGAGGGAAATTTATTCCATCCTCATGTAGAAGTCAAAAAGTTTTCAGATGAAACACACCCTAAAGGACCTATTTCCTTCCATTGACTACAAAGAGAAAGATTTGGCGGAGGTGTAGATATGTTTGCTTTAACTGTGCAAGGTTAAAGGAGGGGAATACCATCCCAAGTGACTGCAGTGGGCATTGGATCAGCTCTGCCATGAGTGGGAAGGACGTGCATTTGAAACCTGTATAATGTGTTCAGATTTGCTCTTTGAATACAATACCACTGTGTAGCTTTATTGCTCAGCAGCCTTTTGGAAAGAGGGCAATAAAAATGTGACTGCTTCACTGATGACACCACAGAGCAGACTTGGATTAACCTAAAGGTCAGGAGGACAGACTGTAATTCACTGATTTCTACTTTGCTGTCTGCCAGTTAAAAGGTTTCAAGGAGGGAGGAATCGTGCATGGTTTAATTTGCAATGTCCAATGACCCTCCCAAAAATGTGGAGTCCAAATGAAAATTTTTGATAGTCACCCAAAGATTAAAAATTGTTTACTCAAATTATTCAGTGAATCTTCATGCTCCTAAGTTCTTGAACTATTTTAGAGCAAACACTAATTAGAAATGTTTAAACACCAGTAGATTTTCTCATAGGCAGGAGAGATAATGTGTGCAGGATCAGATTTTTAATTTGAAAAAATAATACTATAACAAAGGAAAAAATAAAGCATTTATACTGATAACATTATATTCTCTGTTTCACTGGGATGTAAATTTCATTTTACTTACTCAACAACTTCTCTATGGTTTTCTGAGGTAGCCATCATAGATCAGAGCTTCTCTAGATAAATACATAAATGAGAGTTTATCTTATTTACAGTACAGCAATTTTCATCCTGTATATAATAGAATTTTCCTGTATTCTGTGCCTGTAATTGCCTTTTTTCTTTTATAGTACCTAATCAATTACTTTTTATAGTCAGATACTTCCATTTAAGTGAATTGAAGTTTTATCATTATATTGCAACTGTTCATCAGAATTTACTTTCCTACAGGTGAGAGTAATTTCTGGCCTCCCCCAAGAGAGGCTGAAAGCTGATGTCTATTGATTTAGGTGTTTCCCTGAATGTAGCCCTTCTTGCATACATCCAAATATTTTTAATCAACCTCCTTTGTACCCACAAGCCTTTCACTCAGCCTTTCACTCTTGGCAGCTGAGTCAGCCCTGGATCCTTTGTTGTGGGGCAGCAACATGCACCAGACTTCAAACATGATTTGTTTTAAGTATAATGCTGATAGAATAGCAGAGTTTGTTGTTGATGGATGAAAAATTCCCCTGCCAGTGTGGGACTGTATATTATGCTCTAAATGTGATCTAATAGTACAGTTGTGTGAGTGTATATACACACATATATGTATTTACAGGGTTTCAGAGGGTATGGAGAAATATCCTCTCAAAGACCATATTGGTTGGGAGATATATATTTATATCAATCTGTTAGAGAGCCTCCTATGAGGATGCATTCATTGGAAGTTCATGCTCTTTTCTGTTATCCACTTTGCTCCAATGATAGAGGGAGGAAGAGGTGCCCTCCATCTGTGACTTCTTCTCTACCTGAACTGAAGCTTTTTCAGAGTGTCTGTGGGAGCTGAGGACACAAGGATTTATGGGCAGGATGAGGAGGAAAGGGCAGTCCCAAGGGTGGCAGTTCACCCACCAATCCTCTGGCAGTGCAGATCCCCAGATATGTGCCGTGGTGGGTTTTGCCCAGTCTGCTTCTTCATATTATGCTTGTGTCTTCCCATAAATGATGCCTGTCTTATAAATCAGTATAATCATATGTGTCAAGGCTTCTGGGAGATCTAGAGACCATCCAGTCTTTATGTAACTCTGCTTGCTAGGCCTTTGCATTTTAAGTTAATTGTTGCCGTAAGCTAATGCTCCAAACTATCACAAGGCTCTTTTCCTGTGATTATCTTTTGAATATTCAATGGGAATGAAGAAGTGAGAGCTTTTGTTAGTGATATTCATAAATTTCAGGAAGTCTCTTCCTGAAAGTGAAGAGCAGTTTAGTTACAAATAGAGAGCTTATTCCCTCATCATAGAAAAATGGATAAAACCTGTGTGAAAGTTATAGACTGAGATGTAAGTGCTGATAATGATCTCTTGTTTTGTTAGAGAAACAAGCTCCTAACCTGACATTTCTGTTCAATACTAAAGAATATCTGTTCCCTCTAGAGCTGTCCTGTTCCAGTCTTGCTTAAATGTTCCTTTGCATGCAAAAGGAGAAACGTGCTGCTTGTGTGTGGCCATAACACTCCCTTCTGGCCCTAGAAAGCTGTGAACTGCTGAGCCGAGGGGGCATCCCAGCAGGGCACAGCTCTCTGCTCCCTTGGGAGTGCCCATAACAGTGCTGCTCTGGGCAGCGACTGCCACAGGGCACTTTGCCTGGAGCAAAGAGGTCCTGCCATGCTGCAGCAACCTGTACTGTCACAGGCAGGCACACAGACACCTGAAAATGCTAACAGAACATCCACAGGAAGTTCCTGTTATGAGCACTATTGTATGAGAGGACACAGTTCATGTTTACATTGGAAGGGAAAGGATCTTGATTATTTAAGAGTTTCCTTTAATTAAATCCAACTTAAATCTTACCTACATAGTTTACTGCATCCATCTAGCTTTTTCTGGAGGGTGGGAGATAAAGACAGATCTACTTGAAGGATTACAAACCAAGCTGAATATGGGATCTATTTATATGTTTGAGACAGTTACATGGTTTGTTTTAAAACCAATATTGGCCAAAAAAAGAAGTCTGAAAAGGTAGGAGGGCAGTAGGCTGTTTCCAGGCTTTGAGACACACTTTGGGCTTGGTGGGTGTTTCTTTTAGAAGATTCCATCTGGAATTTGTACTTCCATTCAAAGGTCAGTAATGACCAAAATACAGAGCTGAAGGCCTCAATATTTGGACAAAATAATTGTCAGTTCCTTGTACTGTTTTTGGACTCTCATGTAGCGTTGGTGACTTTTCCTGAAACTGTTTATTATTTTACATTTGTTTTCCAAATTACTTTAAAAAACCTTCTCTGGTTTGTGGAAATTCATAAATTGCATGCAGTGAGTCTGAAATTCAGTAGTATCTTTTAACCTGGCTTGTGATTTAATTCATGGGATGGAAGTTCTTTCTCCTAACCAGGTGTTCAGATTCAATGAATAGAACAGCTGATTAAACAAATAATTGCAGGTTATCCAAGCAGAGTAAAAACAGCTTGAGGTATTCAGCAAAAGAGATGGCTTGCCTAGGGAACTACAGATACAGATTTCCTTTATAAATCTTTGCCTCACTTCATTGTAAATTGAAATATTTTTCATAATACTTACAGGTTTCAGTTGTAAGTGCCAGAGCTTGACTCTTGTGGCCATTCCACTGATCCCAACAGTTGCTTCCCAGTTGGAGAACCCATTGCACAGTCTGGGTTGTGCCACACTGACCTTTCTCAGTGAGGTGCATGGAGCTGGGGTGTGTGTGTGTGATAAACTCTGAGCCTAAATTTAGATATTTGAGGAATATTTTGGTGTATCCACTTAAAAATGCCTGTACTGTACTTGAGAAAGAGAAAATTTACAGTCCATCTTGGTGTCTACTTACCTGAGTTTATATCCTGTTTTATTTTATCACTGTCACACTATTGCAGTAAGTAACAATCATTTTTGCTGGTTATGTTAGGGGATTAGATGCTCTGACATTTATTTAACTTGTTCCATGTTAATATGCCAGGACTCTGGTCACTGGAAATAGGAAGCTGCTGTGTATTCTCTGTACAATCAAACACATCTGCCACATA
The DNA here is from genome assembly GCA_032173965.1 of Sitta carolinensis. Classification (NCBI taxonomy): domain Eukaryota; kingdom Metazoa; phylum Chordata; class Aves; order Passeriformes; family Sittidae; genus Sitta; species Sitta carolinensis. The sequence goes on along the minus strand of JAVUNC010000025.1, from coordinate 11,322,942 downwards.
TGTGGCTTTAAGTCCACAATCTTTAATGGCACATCCTTATCCAAACCTTTCACTTTATTGTGCAGCTTATAAAGGGTCTCTCAAGACACTGCTGTGCCTTTTCCATTGATTTCACTGTAATAAAAGCAGCAGACCATGGGTGAGCCAGCAAGATGTTTGGCAGTGTTATTTGCTAGGGGATGTATCTGAAATGCATTTGAAAAAATGTAAGGTGGTCTCCTTATGACCAATAGAACAAACAAAATTGAAAATGAGTCAAATAATTACGAAAAGTAGATTTTACTCAGAAATAAAATATTTGCAAACCCTTTGAAAATGCTCAGCTGCATGTAGATCTCTGCTGCTGCCAGGTGAGAGTGGTGAGAAAGGAGCTTGTCCAGGAGAAATGTGGCTCGATCTCATTCCCATTTTTCCAGCAGCCAGCCCTTGGCCCTGCTTTTGCAAAAACCTGTAAATTAACACAGGTGCACACAGTTGCTCTAAGTGGCGTTATTAAATATATTGTTTACTGGGGTCATTAACTACTGCTGTAAAGTACAGAAAGAAATGCAGCCTGGTTGCAATTTATCTTGTGCCTCTTCAGAGAACGAAGGAAAACAGTGATCCTTACGCTGACCCTTTCCTTAGCCTCATCAATCTCAACTGGAAATGAAACCATTTTAACTAGCTCTTAACAGTGCCGGGGATTTGTCACCTTCTTTTGACTGCCTTTGTCATCCCCTCTCTGCACTCTCGGGTGATAGCTGTGGGCAGGAGCCAAGCTGTCAGGAGCAGGGCTGCGTACCTGCCTGCTCTGTCACCAGGTGATTGCCAGCTGCAGGGCACACCGAGGCAGTGAGTGTTTTGTGTGGCTCACTGCCACGTTAAAGATAATCACATCTGGGATCACACAACCCTGTGAGCTCCGGAAGCCTTCACCTATAGCTTGTCTGTGGTTATTTAGCATTTCTGTGCCTGTGCCAAAGAAACCTTCCGGGTGGGACCCCAGGCTCTTTATCAAGAGCACACGAGAGACTTTGCTATTAGGTAAGTATAAACATTCATGACCACCAAGAGACAGAATGAAATATGAAGGCACAGGAGAGAGAGCAGAAAGAGTAGACATGCAGGCAGGTTCACTGCCAGATTTGGGTGACTTATGGCTCCTCTGGTGCCTGGGAGCTTCTGGAAAAGGTCAGGAGGTTTCTCCTATTTTGAAACATGAAACCAGCACTCAGGAAAGGGATTCTCATAAAGATTGCTGCACAGAGAGCAAGGAAGGTATGTCAGGATGTGGGAGATAGTGGGGATGATTTTAGCCACTAACAGTAAAACTGTGCCACGGTGTGAAAGGGGCCAGCAACTCTTGTGTGTCTTACTTCAAGGCAAGGACTGAGCAATGCACTTGGTGGAGTATCCAGGGTGAGCCTCGAAGCCAAAAATCCAATCAGATGCTTCTGAAAGGCAATGTATGCAGAGAACTGAGGTGGGGGGAATTCCCCTTATGTAGATAAAAGATTAAAGAAATGCAAGTATAAAACTATAGCTTTGTGACAGATTTTTCAGCTGCATTTCTTTTTATTATTTTTGGTTTGGTGGCACCATGAACAAGTTGTGACCTGAAGGAATTCAGATGATAGTAAAAATATATCAATAATATTGATTATTGTAGCAATAGGTAAAATTCTTCATACAAAACAATCTCTATTGTAAGACCCAATGTACCGTGATGAAAATTAATCTGGTTTGTGGGAAATTCTTCTGGATATGAGAAAATATTTTAGGTGATGTGAGATTGACTGCATTTCTTGCAACAGGCAAAGCTCAGAGTTAACTGGGAAGAGATTTTGAGTAAGTTTTGATATTTGTATATGATCTATTCTTTCTGAAAACACGCCTGTGTAAACTTTCTACAATTGCTAAGTACTATGAGATTTTTATAGATGAAAAACATATAAAAAATTGACCTGAAAACCCCCAAGTTTTTGGTAAGTTTTCCATCACTCCTAGGTGCAAAGGATTATTGCTTGATTTTGCATGCTCTTCTATCCATATACAGATGTTTTGAATACCCTCACAAACAAACAAACAAACAAAAAAATAGTCCTAGGCAATCTCTTCATAAGTTTCATGCAAACACTAGGCACAGTTTTTTCATTATTTGCTGCTATTCAAGTTCTAATTCTTTTTGTGAAGAAGTGGAATTTGAGGAAGGAGAAAAAGGATCTGGTTTTATATCACATTATACCAGTTTAGGAAGGGACACCTTTTTTACAGCCTAGGAAGAGAGCATATAGCATAATATTGTAATGGTACCAGAGTGATAGAAATAATAGTAATAGCACTGCCACCACAGCTGAAGTCCTGCCCTGACTGTATTTTCCATAAAAAATAGCAGAACAATTTTGTCCTGGAGCACACAATCTCCAGAAACTTTTGGAAAAGAAAGGGGAACAATAACTATAGAGCTTGGGCTCTTCATCTCTAGCATACTTAATTGCTACCTGGACCTGCAAAAATTCAGAGTGTGCCTTTTTACATCTACTCCCTGTGGAACAATTATTTATAGTTAACTAAAACCCCATGACATTCTGGGGGACTTTTCATTATTTGCCTCATTTTAAGGGTAAATTTGACACATACACAAGTAAAAGCACTACAGTAACAGTATAAGTGAAAAAAGAAAGAGCAAAAAAAGAGAAAATTAAATTACACTTCCTATATAAGAGAATCAAGAAAAAGGAAAGGTTGTAATTTAGCTCAGTTAAAACAAAGATAGTGCAACATAAAGTACTGTACTTCACAAAAGTAATTCATTTTAGTAGTATAAACCCCCCCAAAATAAGCACTAACATGTATTTGTAAAACATGATCCTAAGCATTTAATGAATGAAAACCCTTCATAAAGCAATCAGAACTCTCCTTTTTAAAGCCTTTTTATGGTTTGTTAGTGGGATTTGTTTAGAAATAAAAAATATACAGGGAACAAAACTCTACTGACATTAAGAAATGTCCAACCAGTTAAGCACATACTTATCTTTCAGCACACAGGACAGCCATTCATATTTGGAAAAGCACTTCAGCGTGCATTTACTTTCACATATGTGATATATCAGCTATATTTGTCAGATGGGGATACATTTTGAGCTTAAATTTAAAAAATGCATTGAAAGTTAATCATGAGCTTAATGTTTTGTGGAAGTGAGGCCAGTTCACAAGAGCAGCTTTGTCTGCTGTAATATTAAAATGCTTTTGTTGGATACAAGAAGAAAGGAAAGATATTGGAAAAACCCTCTCACTTGCTGAGAGCTTTTGGAAAGCTTTTGAAAGGGTGGAGTGGAATAGCCACTTGCTGTTTAGATGATATAAACTTGGGCATGGGGATACATAAATCCTGAAGATTCAAGGTACAGTGAGATATATTTCAGGAGGATTTCCTTTGCATTAATGCCAAAAATGTTAACACTAACCTTTATTATTTGCTATCCTAAATGAAACTTCCAAATAAGTGCTTAGGTAAAATGAAAACACCATGGCTGAAAAATAACTGCCAGTGGACATAAAATACCTGAATATGCAGATACATAATTGTATTTCCAGTAAAGCCAATTATATTCCCAAATTTAATAAATTTAGACAGACTGTTTGAATAGTTCAGTAGATTTAAAATGTAACAGGGTAAGCATGTAGCACCAGAAATTTCTATTTCAGTCTCTTAAAAATTGCCTCAAACCATAGCTTCATTTAAAACCCACGAACTTTCTAAAATCACTTTACAGTGATTACATTTAGGTAAAATGTACATTTGTATATTTTTTTATACACTCTTCAGGGAGAGAGGACCACTAAAATCTTTTTGTCATAAATAACTGTAACTTACATTTTAGAAATAACTCTTCAAACTTACTTTGCTTTTAGAAATATTTCCTATAGCATTGTCTCAGTCTTTCCAAAACCACTAAAATTTTTCATATGTTCCATGGTGGTTTACTAAAGCAGATAATCAAATGTTTCTTCTGTGGTGCATTTAACCAATTAAATAAAAATTAAATAATAATAAAAAAAAAACCCCAAAAAAACCCCCTAGATTTTGCAAATTAATCTAGAAGTTTGCCTAATAATATCATCATAATAATCATAGTAAGTAGCATTTTTGCCTGCTATGTCTAAATACATAGGTAAGATTTATGGTGAGTTGTTATAATGGTTTATATCACTGGTTTTAAGGAGTGTGAGACAATCTAAATCTGGTTCCCCATTAGAGATTTGATCACCTGTGGTGACAGTGTGTTGTCTGTGCCCTAAACCACAGGCGTGTATTCAATCATTGCAGTTTCTAAGGTCATAACATAAAAATTTGTATCTTTAGGCTCACTGGAAATGGCAGAGGGTTATGAGGAGAGCATCTTAGAATCCTAGAGTCATTTTGGTTGGAAAAAGCCTTTCAGGTCTTCAAGTCTAACCATGAACCCATCACTGCCAAGTCCACCACAAAACCACATCCCCAAGGGCCACATTTACGTGTCTGTTAAATGCCTCCTGGGATGGTGAGTCAACCCCTTCCCTGGGCAGCCTGCTCCAGTGATTAACAACCCTTTCCATGAAGAAACGTTCATAGATATCCAATCTTCACCTCCCCTGACACCTTAAGGCAGGTCTCCTGTCTGGGCTGGGGGTCCCTGTGCTCCCCTTGCTCTCTGCAGCCGCTGAAGCTCAGAGGGCTTCGAGGATTTTCAGCAGGCACGCCTCACCAATACTCACTGTACATGCAGGGAGGCACACAGAGAGGATTTCCTGCTTGTTTTCTGATGAACTGTGAGGACATCTGAGAGGCTGAAAAACGCCAGTGTCTGACACCATGTGAGCTGGCTGCACAAGGCTTTCCTCAATGCCAGACTCCAGTGACTTCTCATAGGGAGTGTTGCGCTCCAAACGAATACATTTCTCTCGAAATGGACACGGCACTCCCTTCCTGTGTTCATAAAAAGGCTTCCAAAGGACAATTAACAGATTCTTTCCTGTGCTCTGGTGTTCCCGAGAACATTCCCAGCTACTACTCTGCTGGAATGTGTAGTCCTGCAGGAAGGTAAAGGCAGGAGTTTTCCATGCCCAGCATCACACAACAGAGTTGTTTGCTGTGAAATAAAATGTTTCAGCCTATTTCATTTAGTGAAATTTAAAAGACATATAAGAAATTAATCTAACTAAACTTGCCTAATTTTTTTCAAGTGCTTATCCACAGCTACAGATATTTTTTTGTCATTTTCTAATTTTGCATGCAAAATACCTTCATTGACAGGTTGTGAGTAGCCACCTGCTATTTAGACTATTGCCTTTCAGCATTACACCTACCTAAGTGCACAAACCTGATCAAAGTGCTGAAGTAATATCACAAGTGGCCAAAGATGTGTGCCAGTGTTATGCAGAAGACACATACTCTCAGGATCAGATTATGTCTTCCCAGGTCGTGGTGTAAGAAGGAGGCACGAAAAATGTCTTCATGATAGATATACATGTGGAAGGAAGAGCCCAGATTCCAGGGTCTAAATAGCATTGTTGAAAGTCACACTTTGTACTTGTCTCAGCCAGACAAACTCAAGGTAAGCCAAGTGCAAAGTGTTTATCCTAGATGACTTCTAGATCTACTGGCAAAGCTGGCCTCTCCTGGAGGAAACAGTGGGTGTTGGCAGGACTGAAACGTCATCCCTTCTTTATCTGAAACATCCTGTTCTTGTTGCCTTGGCAGCAGATGCTGGGTGTGTGTGTGCATCCCAGTGTATCTCACCCTTTTCGTGTCTAGCATGTAAATAGGTCAGGCAAAAGGAGGGCCATGTCTGAGGGCAGCCCTGAAATAGTTATTGGCTGGAACAGGGTGAATAAAGTGGAGGAAGATTAAAGCCTCCATAAGATACATGCAGAACACTTTCCATAATGAACTGCAAAAGCTTAAATGCTTTGGTCATTTAAAAGTAAGTTTAACAAAAAATTGTGGGCAGACTTTTAATTTTAGATTAATTTTAGAGTGTCATGTCTATGAAAAAGATGACCTCCATGGTATTCACTCTACATGGTTATTGAACTCTTCGGGATGTTGTAGATAGTAACATTTGAAAATAAATTATACCAAGCTTACCTCTATTTGATACTTACCTGCACTGAGAAAACATGGTTTCTCAGCAGAGCAACTCTGATCAAAAGCGTTTTTAAAAGTTTGCACCAAACAGGAAAATAATAAAAAATAAACAATAAGTTTTTCTTATACCACTTCTTTGTATAAAACCCAAATATTTGTGCAGACAGAAATGGCATAAAATGATATAGGATTTCATTTACTTTTTTGAGGATTGAGTGCCTTATAATAGAAAGATTTCCAAAGGGCAAAGGTTAAAAACATTGAAGGAGAGAAAGTAATTGTAAGCCATTGTATTTAAAAAATTGATTTTACATGCCAAATGGACAGCAGATTTTAAACTTCACAGTGGGATACATAGGGAATATGCAAACTTTATCTGTCCATTAACAGTGTTGAACTGGGAAACTGAAACTGTTAAAGTGCTTACAATTAAGGCAGTAAAAGAACAACTTAATCAAACACAGAGCAACCTACCAGCTTAGCTGTTCAACACAGTTTAGTGTTAAATATGGACTACTGGGCCTGATTCCATTTTTAGACGTGTCTAACGGGACACAAGAGAGCATCTGAAATTTCCATGATGAACTACAGATAATAAAAAGATGAGTTTGCTAGTAGGATTAAACAACACCTTAGCTTTTACTTAGTACTCAGGAAATAATCTCAGTTTCAGTAGAAATGAAAGTGGGCCTCATAATTAAAAAGGAAAAATCCTGCAATGAACCACCCTAAGACCTGTATATGCTGTTTATATTGCTGAGGAAGTGGGAAGAGGTATTGCAACAGTAGACTATTGCTTCATTTCTTTTTCTTTGTAACAGAAAACAATGTATTTAGAATTCAATAGTATGTTCTGAAGAGAATACAGTATAATTCCCACTTTGAGAGGCATCAAATAATAACTGAACTGTTGAAATTAATATCCATTAATTTTAGAAATATAATCTAGGCTACCTGAGAGCAGCAAAGTGATATTACACTGAGGACTGTGGTTTGCAGCCTGTTCCAGGGGATTTCTTGGGGGGGTTTGAGGCTGGAATTCTCTGCTCCCTGATGCCCAAGCAGTGGCTTGGAGGCAGAGCCAAGCTTTCCTGGGGATGAGCTCCATGGCCAGTTCAGGACCATCCACTCCTGGATGTTCCACACCTTCATCTGCACTGCTTGTGAATCTAGTCTTGAATCCAGATGAACCTTGTAGATAATCCTTGGAGTCCTTCTTGTTCCTGGCAAAATGACAATATTTTGGTTTAGAATAACATAGATATCCTCCAAATAGTCGGATAAGGAAAGAAATGGATTCCCCTTAGCCTCCTGCAGAAAGTGTAAAGACAGAACAGACTGGGAGGAACAGGACCAGAATGGGAGGGATCGACAGCACAGGTGTCCCAAACCAAAGTTTGCTTCACGCCCAGCCAGCCTCTGGCTTGCCTGTGGGGTGGAAGTTGACCTCAGGAGCTGTGGGGTTTGGCATTGTTCTCACTGAGCAACAGCTAGATCAATTCAGTTCCATACAAACAATTTACTCCTAAGCTGGGGACACACTTGCCAAGATTTAACCTGATGTGAATAAAAATGGCCACATTATAAAACACTCAAATAGGCAGGTCTTAATGGGAGAGCTGAAAGACCCTATGACCACTCAGTGTGACTTCCCAGTTGGGTGCCACTTTCTTAAACAGTGAGAGAAAACAGGCCTTTGGAAGAAAACACCATCTTTATAAAAAAAAAGTTAATTATAAAGACACATGATGTAATGGTAAGTGCCTTTGGAACACAGAAAGTCAGATTTTATTTTCTTTTCAGGGGTTTTAAGAAAGGCACCTGAGACAGGATTGAACAGAACACTCTGGGGGTTAAAGTAAACAGCACAACTATTATACTGAGACCTAGATTATGCCCTTGCTTGCTTATGAGTTTCAAGGAAAGTAAGCTCAGTTTGTGTGTTATTGTGAAAATGTTCAGTTTCCAATAAAGGAGACCAGTGAAATATCAATCAGCTGCAGCTTTCCAAGTAGCACACCTACAACTGAAATAAGAGTTCCTTTGTTTTAATTTAGTAATTAAAATAAAATTTTATGCAATCACCCCCTGATCAGTGACAGCCACATTTTTAACATAAATGCAAATGTAAATGTTCTATGGCTTTCCTGTGGGGAAAAAAATTCTATTGCAACATAAAATTTATGTAGCAAGTCTTACTGTAAAATAGTATCTGAAAAATAAAATGTTTCAATTCTATATGAAAAATTTTTATTTCCCAAAGTGTGAGCTTCTATTGGATTATTACTGGTATAAATTGAATTTGAATTCTTCTACAATAATAATTTGGAAAACTTATGTATAGTTTGTAGTTATTTTATATGGAGCCTTATCACCAAAGGTTAAAAAACCGAAAAGGTTTCAGCCATAAACCCTCTTAGACTAATAAATTATTAATGGTGATTCATCTATGCAGATCCTGCTTTCTTTTCTTGGCTTCCACCCAAATGCATATTTTTGAAGGCATGAGCAGATATCTTTTTATCTGGTTTTAATCTGGCTAAAGAGAAAATCAAATGTGCCATTGTACACCTCTCAGCAAAGAAATAAATTCCACATACCATCAAATAATTTTTAAACAAAATCCCTAGTCAACCACTTTGCTATCTTAATACCTCACTGTGTGTTTCTTGGAAAAATGAAATAAGTATGGCTATAAAAGAAACTGGGTAACTTCAAATTTTGAGATGCATTGCAAGAAAATTTCTACTAGCAAGGTACTGTCAGTTCTTTGTAGACCCCAAAGTCTTATCTGAGCATGGAAAATATAATTTTGGATGGCCTTAATGTTCAAGTTGATAGGAGAAAAAAATACTACTAATTGTGCTCAGATGTTCAAAATTGTAATAACTAACTTCTATTCACTAAATAATCACTGAAGCTACAAAAGGCAATATTTTATTAAACTTGATTTAGGTAAGCAGGGAGTGAAGTTGCAGAAGAAATAACATTATAGAAAATAGCCTTGGATCAAATGAACATGAACTAATCCCATTTGAGACACAAATAGGACAGCTAAGACTAATAAATTGAAAAGTTTAAGTTGGATTAAATCTGGCAGATAGTTTTCATGAGACTGGATTGGAGAACATAAAGCCTCAGTGCAGAGGAGGGTCACAAAGCTGTTTGTATCATTAAGAGTTTGTATCAGAAGTGACATGGAAAGATTTTTGAAAAGAAGCACTGGATGCAAACAGATAAATAACTACCTTATTGATATTGAGCCTGGGCAGTCAGACAGAGCCTCTGAGAAACAAAAATTTTGTGGTGGGTGAAGAGAGCTGTGTGTTATAAGTGAAAAATTGTAGTGCTGAGGTGAGAATTGCTAAGTCAAGCTGACTCATAACTCAGAAAGAACACTCAGAAAAAGGCATGAAGTTCTTCAGCTGAATATTTTTAAAGGAAATAGTGAAAGAGAAGGTAGATACAGATTCAGAATAGGCAGGTATTACTGAAAACTCAAATAAATACTGCAGCTTTTTTTCAGTAGATGAAACGAAGCTGCATACGGAGATAAAGACAAGACTGATAGCAGGAATACATCTGGCAATGGGTGCCAGAGGCAGAAGTAAAACTGCAACAGGTTCCTGTACTCAACAAGGGATAAATGCTTTGCCAGGATTTTGGCAGAGCCTTTGCATGAATTTGCTTGTCCAACTGTGTATTTCTTCTAGAAAATTATAAAAATGTGTATATTTCAGAAAGCTGGGTATTAACAAAGATAATACACGTAGGGAAAGGAGGAGAAAAAGAGGCAAGGTGTTGGTAAACCCATTTTTGTGTGCATGGATGTGACCTTCTGTGGAAATGTTTAATCTTGCTGATGCCTTTCAGCTCTGCCTGGTAGAGTCAGAGGTAATTCAACTTTGCTGTCTTCTGAAGGCATGAATAGACTCAAGTGTTCTCTTTCCAAGAAATAAACACTCTACAAGATAAAATTTTAATAGTGCTTAAATAAATGTTGAGGGCTTTTGAGGCAATCAATACTAGCTTAACAAAAACTTATTGCACAGGTGACTGAAAGAAAAGCCAGGATATCCACAGGGAATAGGAAAGAGATTTGGCTAAATTTCTCAAAGCTGGGAGAGAATTCTCAGAAGACTCCATAAATACAGAAAGGTATTGGTCTGAAAACCAGGACATGAATAAAAAGATTTTCAGTTTCCCAAAGGAGATCAGAGAGGGTTAATCCCTATGAGTTTCTTTGACCCCTCCATTTGTATACATTTCTCATGCAGGAATTGAATTTTACATGAATGATGAGATCATGCGAAGTAAAACTAATAGTGGTAATAAAAGGATCCCACAAGGCCTGAAACTTTCTGTTTTGGAGTAGAAGGAAATCTCTCATTTGGGAGCAAGGAAGAAGACTTCCTGTTTGCAGACATGGGCCATTTCAAGGGGCCTCTTGCACTGTTTTCTGCAGCCCTGGCTTCCCTGGGGTGGGAGGCACTGCAGTGGGAGCGTGGACACCGGGAATGTCCCTGAGCCAACGGAGGCTGCTTTGCCCTGGCTCTGTGCCCTCTGTCACTGGGTCACATCAAACCCAATGGGACACAGCAGCAGGCAAGGAAAATTTGGGTCACTCTACCCAAGCAATAACTATGGGAAATTTAGATTCTGGACTCCTCTGGTGATTTCTGGAGTAATTATTTTATTTCTTAGCGTCTTAATGCTGTCTGTGCAAGCAAAGGGGAAATAATACCTACCTTGTCTCCTCTAGATAGATTGTAAACTTTCAGACAGAAGGACTTCTATTTTTCTGTGTAAAGAGCACCTGGAAAAAAAGCAGTGTTTTTATCTCAGTTGGAGCCTCTTTGTGCTACTGTACTACAAATAAATCCTACATGCATATTCGCCTTTAGACATCCAGGAAAAGGAGGCCTCTTTCTATGAGAGACCTCCTGCTGTTTGTGCTGGAAAATTCACTAAAGTCTAGAGGTTGTTTATGCTGATCATCAGTTGCTGCATCACTTTCTTTTCCTCAGAGAAACTCAGAAAGATAAGGAAAAATCACACATACCCCAAAGTAAGGTATTTAGATAAGACCAAAGGCTGACTTTTCTTGTCTGTGGAGTAAAAATGTAATTTCCTAAATGACATCCCAGCTACACAGGGCCTTTAGGTTGTACCACCAGTTACCTTTATAAAATTCTCAATGCACAGACTTTTCTCTTTTCCTCCTGTGTTCTCCTTTTCCTGTTCAATTTTTTTAAGTGCTGTTATCCAAACTATCACGTGAAACACTCTTCCCTTCCTTTTCATGTTAAAAGTGAGAGGCAGCAGGACAAGCCTGATGAGGAACATCAAGGTGAGAACCTCAGAAGAGGCTTTTCCTAAATATTTCCTGACTTTAAAGATTCTGAGGGCCACATCCTACCACCCTCTGCCTGAATAGCATCATTCTCTCCATGTCACAGCCAGTGGAACTGCAGTCCAGCAGGGAGCAGTAGGGATTTAGGAACATGCCCATATTGGATAAAAAGGGTTCTACTGTTGTGCTATGCAGGGGAAAAGCAGCTTGATGTGCAACTTGACAGTATTCATGGGGACATGAACATTGCAGAATGCACAGCCCATGTGCCATCCCTTGTAGTATGCAAGCAGCCACCATCACCTTCTGGGTTGTAATGGGGTTTTCTGTATATTGTGCTTCATGGAAAATTTGTTATCTTTTAGGGAAAAAAACCTAAAGAAAAATCCTTCCATTGGTAACAAGGAAACCTGTATGAATTCCTGCCAAACAGTTCTGTGACAAACTGCAAATAACGTTAGCCAATGGTTATTTTGCACTTTGAAAACAGGATTTCCTTTGCATATCATATTTCCAAAGAGCACTACATCCTTAAGTTTATAACTTGATGAGGCAACCCTTTTCCATTTTATATGATATGGAGATAATTTGATATGATGTGTGTATTTGTTATTTAATTGTAATTATTTAACAGAATGTAAATATGTTAAATTTTATACTCTACTTGAAATTTTGAGGTTATAAGTCCAGTTTGACAGTGAGGCTGGCACAAAAACCTCTTTTGTGAGATTTTGCATTTTTTTCTTATAAAGAAACCCTGCAGCATGCCAGTAACTGAACTTGTAGAAAGGAGGAAGAAATTTGGTGAAAATTGTATGAAAATCTCCTTGGCGGAGTTTAAATGCACTAGCAACCTGGTTCCCCTTTAGGGAAAAGATCAGGGGAAAGAGAAACATTAAACAGCTTAGCTCAGTCTAAGCCTCGATGAAAGTAAAATTTCTGGGCCAACCTGACATAACCAAGCCCCCTTTCCATGTAAAACTAGGGATGTCTTTAAAGAAATATTTTCTCCCAGGGAAAAAAATAATCCTTAAGATTTCTCACAGGCTCTTATGTTGAATGTGTTTCTGATTTTACCCACTTTCCCCACAGGCCATCGGCTCTCTCTCTCAGCATTTCCATTGAGCAGATTAAAATGTGAAGGGATAAGAAGGTAGGAAAAAAAATCAATTCACTAAATACTTACAAAACCCCTTGATTTTTCATAGGAAAAAGCCATAAATAAGAGAAATTCCACTGCATACTTTTTTCAAAATCCTCTTTTGCACCTTCCTGCCAGATGAGGAGACTCACAGCTAATTGCAATCTAATGCTTTGTAGATGGCCAGGCTACAGCATAAACTGTGGACAAAACTCAGAACTGGAACACCTCCACCCTTTTGACTTAGCCTGCCTTAAGCAGGGTCAGCCTCCCATTAGGTTGGAGCCAAGCCCTAATTAGTGGATCTCCTTTGGCCCAAAGTGCTGCAAAAACTCCTAGCCTTTTGCCTGGTGGCTCTTCTCTTGATTGTCAGGGACACCCTCGTGGACAGACACCCTACAGAAGACACTGCACAATCCATCAAAGCTCCCCAGGCTTTTGCCCAGGGCCTCTTCCAGCATGTGAGGTGGATCTGGGTGTGGAGGTGGGTGCAGCACGCTCCTGTTGCTCAGCTGCAGATCGAGGTCCAGTTGAGGCAGATTAGATGATGTGTTCATTTTCTGCATGTTTTCCCAATGCTTTCTTGGTTCTGTAAGCATTACAGATAGCACATACAGAGAGTTTAATTTCCCTTGGATACATTGCTCAGCAGGAGATGACTTCTAGTAAGGAGCTGGTTCCAGTGTTTTGTATGGGGAGCCCACCTGGCTCCATTTCAGCCCCACACACCCATTAATAGTTATGCACTTTCAAATGTCCCACAGATTTCATATCAGTCTGCTAAAAGCTACCTTTTAGCCTAGAAGTACTTGCTGAAGAGTAAAGATGAATTGCAGCTGCTGTAGTCAGTTTTTGGTGCCTACATCTGCATAGCCTGAAGAATTGATAGTTGGGGGATGACAATCATCTTCTTGTGAAAAATAGGGAATGAGTGAAAATACAGGTGAATTGCAGCCTTTCCCCTCCCCATCACTGTTATCTGTCATTGCCAGGGTGCCCACAGAATCCTCTGGACTAGTTCTGTGTTTGGTGGCAGCTATTTCCAATGCCTTGGGATATCAGCTATCTTTACAGGTATTCATAGACACAGGCTGACACGCTGGTAGCTGCCTGCTGCTGAAGGTATATGGGAAGAGACAGCAGGCAGTATTTTTAGAGTTTCTAAATTTCTCTCTGGCTAAGATTAATTCACACTTTTTATCTTCCTTTCCTTCTGGCTCTGTTCAAAGTTTGCCACATTTCCTTAGTATTGTTCTTGGTTTTTTTTAGTTTCTAGGACTCTAGTACTCAAGGTAAAGCTAAAGATGGCAGCTAATCATTTGATAGATAATACCACCATTAAATTAAAGTTTGTTTTGTTTGCAATACAATAAGTTGTTCTTAAGCTCATGACTGAACATCTCTTAGATGGAAAATGGTTCTGTAATTTAATAGAGGCATTAAAATCACTAAAAGAGTGTCAAAGAGCTAAGCAAGCAAGGGAGTCTGCTTATCTACTGAAGGAATTTAATAACTCAGAAATCTACATAACTGACATTGGTTCAAACTGTAATTAAATCACATTCCAAAATTGAGCAAATAATTCCTCTTCATGCCTCAGTTATCTCTAAAGTGGATAGGGGAGTGTTCTCTAAGCATTCAGATGTAAAGGCTCCAACATTTCTTATTAGCGAGATGAAAGTTGTTCCCTGTCTGCTGGCCTCACTTTTCTGCCAGAGCTACTGACCCAGCCCAGTGGCCAAAGAGCATCCCATGGACCTGCCCCTCTGCTGTGGGAGTTTGCTGTTCACTGCATTAGGCTAGAGCATTATTTAGGTTTATATTCAGTTCCACAAAGTATGTGGAAGTCTATGGACTGTAGTTTCAATTATTATTTTTTGAAACTGAGGAGGAAAAATTTTGCACAAGAAGTCAGAACAAGGTCCTGATTTTACTGACTTGAATAGGTATTGATTTGTTAGAATCCTCAGTGGTACAGCTGAGGATTATTTATAGCTATATAATGGTATATACAGTGGTTGTGTTTGACGTCTTTCAGCTGCCCTAGTGACAGCCCTGGGTGACACAGGGTGCCAAAGAATAAGTGCATAAACAGTTACAAGGTTATGTTTCATGTATGGTTCAGCTACTTAATAAAAGGACAAAAGGGTTTCCGCACACTCAGAAGACAAAAAGCCTTATAAAAATTAATACCTCTGAGGACTAAAAGGGTTATATGAACTTCACCAGAGGAAGTGGCAGAGGTACTTCCTCTAAATGTCTTCAGGCTAGGGTTGCTTAAAATAAAAAGTAACATTGTGTGTGACAGAGGTGAAAAAATGGTCTATCAAACAATAATGAAGTTAGAGTCTGACAACAAGAATGAAATGTAAGAATGACAACAAGAATGAAAGGTGATGTGGCAAAGCAATGTGGTGCATACATATGAACAGAATGGCACTGGATGTGTTTGGACAGGATGTTAAGAAGAAAAAATAACTGAGGGTTCTGATAGTATAGCAAGGTATTTGTTAAAAATTGAAAAGGAAAAAGAAGTGCCATGCTGCCTTTACCTGGAGGTTTATTTGGAAGTTAACTCTCTTAACCAACATATGAGTGGGCGAGAGATTTGCAGTCTCTCTTGACATCACTTTTGATGCAAAATTAAAGGGTGTATTAAAGACCTGCCTCTCTAAAGTTCTCCTTAGCCCAACAACAGCTCTCCCTGTGGAGCACACATCTCTGTCTTTGGTCCTTTGCTCCAAGCAGCCCTTGACAGAGGTGTTGCCAGCGCCTGCACTCGCTCTGTTACAGGCAGTGGCCACAAACAGCTTTTGCAGTCTTGTGAATCTTGACTGCCACTGGCTAAAAGACATTCACTCCTTCTCCCACCTTTCATTCCTAGGAGAAACAGCCTCGTAACATAACAGTAAGTGCTGCAAGTGGTATGAGAGAAGAGAGAAAGATAAACACGTTCAGGAAACCACGTATTTCCATGGTGAGAAAGAGCAGTGTCCCAGCCTGAGCCCTGGCTTTTACCCTGTGCTGGACTCCTATTGCAGAACCGTGCACAGACATAGGAGATTTGCCCAGACACATTTTAGCCTAATAGCCATTACTTGGGAATGAAAGAAAAATATTCGGCTGTCAGCTGTAACTAGAAAATTATAATCAGAAATCAAATAACTACCACCCCCTTCCCCCAAAGTTAAGCAAGCATTAATAATTAGCTGTAGTACACGGGTGTAATTCATTACAATGACTGATTATTTGTAAATGTCTGTTACATTGTGCCACAGCAATTAGTCATTCTTGTTTTACTTATCTAAATTCTTACACGACAACCATGAAATTGTAAAACATTAGTATTGACAGCATTGATAGCTGGCTTAGGCTACTATGTTTTTGAGGGCAGATTTTAGAAAGATCACAATTTATTAAGAACAATGCTAGCTTACCACCCAGGTGAAAAATAATATGCTCACAGAATAAAATATAAATCTAGATATTATTTTTTTCCTTTTAGGAAAAAATACGGGTTGTAGTCCTCCATGAAACAACAAAGCTTGTTCTTTGAAAGAAAAACAAACAGATTGTTTGTCTGCATGCAATTCAGACATCAACTCAACAGTGACCAAAACACCCCCTCGCATGTTAAACTGATTAATTCTTTGCCAAGAGGGATCATGAGAAACCTGGATCTAAAAGGCTGTTTAAAATGTCATTTGTCTACCAAGCCTGCTGCAGTTGATTTGGTCGGTCTGTCAGAAACCTGATATTTATCCTCTAGTAAATAGAAGAGAAGAAAAGCTCTATGTTTCAATGCAATATGTGGTCCACTCTGATTTGTTCCTCGGGCTCACGTTTCCTATCTTATGTATATTTGTTTTCAGATGCAAGACAGGTAGCAAAGAACAGGCTTCATGGTATGGAGAGAATGGGCAAAAGAGAACCCCTGGGATGTGAAAACCTGATGAGCTGGGTACAGATCTGCTCCTTCAGATGTCTCAGACCCTGTGCTCATCTCTCTGAGGAACTGAGAAATTGAAATAAAAACACAGAATGAGTGCTTCAAATAAAACTGGTGAATGTATTAAGAACGTGTTCCTTGGGACAAGTAATTAGGATTTGTAGGTATTTCTCACATAATTCCCACACTGGTCTAATTTCTTCTGGGGAAATTTTCACAAGAACCTAAGCAAACCATGAGTTCAAGTCCAGTTTTTAAATTTAACTTGTAATTGTACACAGAATCTGAAATGCCTAAGGATAATAACATTGTTAAAAACAATTTTGCATAGCAAAAAGCATCTTACTGGAAAATAGGAACTTAATACTTCTCAATACTATTTAATGTTGCCAAGTTTTGGATGTTTGGTGCAAGGACACCATCAAGACCTGCCAGGAGCTGTGGCACTGGTACCCACGTGGCTGCCTGTGCTGGGATGGTTTGCCTTGCTCTCTGCTCTGTGCTCACTGTCCAAACCCCCCTCAGTCCTTTTGTGCCATCCCACTCCCCAGGGCTGCACTGAAGCAGGTTGTAAGGATATTTAAGCTGTCTGGAAATTACCTGTGCCATCTTAGTGTCCCCTTGCACTCCTGCCTCACACCCACTCTCTCCATCCCCCAAGTACACAGATATTTTAGAGGTAAGGTGGCCTCATGCCTCTCCTAATCCCTGTTATGGGGATTTTTCTGTCTATTGCTTGTAGCATGCTATAACACTTCTCTCTTCTGGGTAAATTATGGAAACTCTTGTGCAAAACAAGGTAATGAATGCCTCAAATATTTTGTGGAGTAAACAGTTGCACTGAATTTCCAAGACTTGCAAGGACATTTAGAGTGCAGCCTAGATACCTGAATGCTTCTTGAATATTGAGTATCATGAAGCTACAAATCAGGGTAGTCTGTGCCTGTGGTTTTCACATGAGGAAGGAAAATTTAAATGAATTCTTATTAGAATTTTTTATCTATCTTTAGTTACAAGACTAATAAAGCAAAAGCAGACTACACTAAAAGAAAAAAACTGTATCCTCTCATGTGAAGATAATGTCTGAGCCCCAGTGCACATGAATATAACACCTATGATGTAGTCTGGGTCTGTATTTTAAGTTTCACATTTCACTTTTAGGTCAACATTTTCTCACCACATTGGACTCCTAAGAATTACCTAGAACTTTTGCAAAAATACACAGAGTACATGCAAAAGTGAAAAATAATGAGTCTGCTCCCAGATGCCTTTTATCAGCCTGCTTTTCCTGACACATTGGATGTGATGCACAGCCAGCTTCTCTAAAAGCAGGCTGAGAGCTCCCACACTTGATAGTGCTTTCACAACTCCTGGGCAAAGTCCTAACATTACTAAACTCAGCTCCTTGTTTATTCCCATTAAGCTTATTTTACCTTCAGATTATGCTATTCCAGTTCATTTGCGAAACAAAAGTTTTCCTGATGAAATGTACAAATTTAAGGTTCATTATAAATGAAAACTGTATTTACAGATCTTATTGCTTCATTTTGATAATAAAAGTGCAGAGTCTTTACTGTTTGTTTTCTCTGTCACAATCACAAAAGGGCAAAGAGAATTTGCACTTACTTATTTCAGGCTAGATTTTGTGTAGGCTTAAGGACTTTCTAATGGGGTTGATTGTAGAAAATTACCTTTCATTGTATGAGCAGAAGTTAAGTTTAAAATAAATAGAGTCATTTCAGGAGGGCAAAGTTTGTGAAATTGAAGGAAGTGATTAGTAAAGTCAACTGGACTGAACTTTTCAGGGGTTTGAATTTGGAGGAGGCTTGAACTCTCCTCTAATCAAAATCACGAAGCCTAGAAGGAATTTGCCAAACAAGCAGAGATAGAAAATTGTAAGAAAATATTCCCAAAGCTATTTGAGTCAACAGCTGCCTGTGAATGATGGTAGGAGTGAGCATATCCAGCAAACAAAAATTATTACAGGGACATATCAGGAAAGAAGTTGATCCATACAGATCAGAGAGCACAATATTTCACCAAATATTAGGTGAAATAAGCCTTCTAAAAAAGTGTTAAAACATGTTGAGAAAATTATTTAGTCTTCAAGTGATGGTCTTGAAAAAAGCAATACAGGTGGAATACATTCAATATGGGACAGAGGTTCAAGAGGTTCAGAGCTACTAAGAGTAGCTCAAATTTTAGGGTTTTTTTTTTTGTTTTTTTTTTTATACCAGAAACAGAAGGAAAATAGCTCCTAGGAATCAGGAGTGGCAGCAGAAGGCATTAGGAGAGAGAAAAAAGTCAGCTGGCAGTAGGAATTTTTTCCATAATTCTGAAATATCTCTGAAATAGCACATCTGCTCCTTTAGGCTTGGGGGGAGCAGAGCTTGTGTCCCTGAGCTCTCTGGGATGTCCTAACCAAGCAGCTGGACACTCAGCCTTGGACCCTTCCATCCCAGGCCCTTTCCCTTGGCCCCAAGGGCAGCTGCCTGTGGGGCTGCTCTGCAATCCTGTTTGCAGCAGCAGCAGAGCCCCTGCCCTGGGAGCAGGGGGACGGGGACAGAGGGAGCTGGGGCACCCCCAGCCCTGGCTGAGGCTGGGCTCTCACTGATGGGCACAGAGATCAGAGGCCGAGGGCTGAGGGAAGGATGGAGCCAAAGTGCAGGGAGAGGATGCAATACAAAGACTGGGCACACACCACAGGCAAGGACAAAGAATTTGGCACAGGAGAGCCTTAGAGGACAGTCCTGGAGTTTCTTCTGCTCTCTCAACATATTGTGTTATATCTCTGTGTGTAAGAGCAGCACCAAAAAACAAGCACAACATTTGAAATTTGCCAGTAAAAGACAATTTTTAAGTCTCCCTCAGTAGAAATTAAGAAAGAAGCAGTTCTGAATTTCCTGTATTTTAACTACACACATTTAAGGTGTAGCCTACCCAGCCTTGTGAGTATACAATAATGGTACCACAGATGAATAGCTAGCTTTTTAGGCTAATGGCTCAGTTAGTAGCCTTCCATAAACAAAACTTAAGGAGCATTCAGTAGAGGAGGAAAGGATTTTGGAAGAAATTATAATGAAAAATAGAGGTGAATGGAACAGAGGACAAAATTCAACAAAACCTGCCAAAGGGCAGTTCACACCAGACTAATCTGATATTTAAATATTGATAAGGCTAGTGATTTTCTGGGAAAGTAAAAAATAGCACATATGTAGGATCAAGGAGTGAGATCCAGAATATGTACAGATAACATGATGCCTAAATATTAGATTTGGAATTGAATTAACTTTCATGTGTCAGGCTTGTAGCCTGCTATTGTGTACTTAGACATTTATGATCAATTATACAGTTGTATATCTAAGAGGAAACTGCATAGAAGCCATGATGTTCATCAGGGAAGCAGAAAAAGCTAATTAGTGGAAGGTACAACAGATGTGTCCAAAACACTCTTTCTTTCCTCATTTTACTACATCTGTAAACTGGGCTTCATGGTATAAATCCTTTCTCAAGGCTTACACACCTAAACGATCTCCTTTGGAACAAAGCAATGGAATGATACTCTCTTAGGTAGTTTTCCTGAAAGAAAACCTCTGGGTCTTGCAGAGACTGTTGCTTCTTTTCCCCCTCCTCAGTTTTCTGGAATGTTTTCTTCCTGATTGTGGCATTTCTCTGCAGTTTTCTGATGCCCCCTGTCTCAAGTGTTCATGCCCAGGCATAGGCTCTTTCTATCCCTCTTGTTTGCATTCTGTTACAGGACAGGGAAAGGTGAGGCAGCCTGTGGGCAAGGAAGAAAAATGTGGTCTTCTCCCATCCAGGAAGAACTTTCTTACCCCATTTGCAGAGTGCTGTGGTGCTCTCCTAACTGACTTTTCAAATTAGGCTATTTTTACAGCAAATTCTTCTCTCTGGAAAACTGCAGGATTCTCCCAGTCAAAGTCCCAGAGGCAGAGAGGTACCAGTCCCTAATGGCTGGAAGAAACAACCATGCTAATTAAGATCTGCTCCTCTGTTTCAACACCTCTTGAAAATGCAAAGGAAAAACCAGCATTTACTCAGGCAGTGGAACAAACAGAGAAACAATCTGCCCCACTGCCTTCTGATGACTGCTTCATCTCCTGTGCAGAGGCACACTGCTGGACAGAGAGTATCCTGCTTTTCAATTCATATCTGAACACCCTCTGGATGCTGTGGTCAAAGTTCATCTTTCAATCTTTTAAATCTGCAATTTCTCAGATTAGAGAGAAGGACAGATGACAAAGAGGAGGCACAGGGAGGGCAGTACAGCAAAGATTTGGATAAGCCTTTAGAAAAAGGTCAGAGCTCTGGCCAGCTCTTGCAGCCTGTCCTCTATTCTTGTTAAAAAAGAGGAAGGTTCACACCAAAGGCTCCACACATCTACAAATTTGTTAGAAATGCCAGAGACTGATTCTCTGAAAAGGTCTTATGGGGTGCTGAGGCCACGTTACTGACCAGGGTCCTTGAGGAACAAGGAAGCACCTCAGAGGAGTGCTAAATAAAGAGCTGTGGCTTTCAGCTGTTGACCCATCCCTTCAGGACTGGGTATCTTGCATGCCTCAGCTGGTTTCCTTGCGAGACATCTCAAAGTTTGGGGGCCTGACATATCTGACATCAGTTACTGTCTCCTATTCCCAAGAGGTGACAATGTAACAGAACCAGGTGCACTGATCTTCCCAACCCTTCTGTGAGTTTAACACCCACAATGGAAGCTCCTCAGATGGTGAATGCTGAAACTAATTGTTCATCAAGTCCATTTTTAAAAAAGTTTTCTTCTCTGTGCAACCAGACTTCAATTCTGAAAAGGCTTTTAGCCTTAGTTCTAAAACTGCATGTCTGAAGGCTAAATATTTTGCAGAAAAATGTCCCATACAATCTCTCTGTAACTGAAAGAGTGACTTCCTTCAATGATAGTGTTTCACTTGCTCTAGGTCAATGTTCTTCTTATCAAAGCCCATCTGCCATCTTTCCTTTGCCTTCTGCTCTCCTTATCTGTAAAAATCATGCTGTTCATATCAGCAAACAGAGAGGCCATCAAAAGAGGCCAGGATTCAGCAACTGAGTGGAGGAAACAATTTAGGCATGGGCAATATAATCATACATGTCTTTGTCAGCTAACATTGTTTTAAAAAAGGCATTTTTCAAAGTGGGTCCCAGGTGATTTTTGCTCACTCCAGCTGCTACAGACTTTCATTCCTTGTCAGCATCCCAGAATATGTATGTCATGAGGAGGAATTTGAAGAAGGAGATAAGAAGCATCATTCTGGCTTGATTCAGGGAGCGTGTGCAAAGGGATCAGTGAGGGAAATTCGCCTGAAGCTTTACAGATACACCAGCAAAAAAGAGAGAAATATGCATTCAAGATTGGCAAAACTGGAGCGGGAGAGCCAGAAATTATGTGACAGGAGACATGATAGATGTAACTATTATGGTAATGCTGCTTTGGTCTGCTACAAGGAAATTTAAAGCTGTACATATTTTTGTAGCCCATTCGCTTTACCTCAACTTTTTCAGCTATGCCTTGATGGAGGGCAGGATGTTCTGCATAGTGATACTGAGAAATTCTGTTTGCCTACAGCTTTCCAAAGCTGCTTGTAGATAATTTCTTAATCCATTACCAGGATGGGTATTTGACATATTCACTTGCATTAATTAAGCAGATGTAGGAATAGAAGGGTCATTTTTCAACCACCCTTCGGGACTTGTTGAAAAATCCAATGGAACAGTTTCATATTTTTTTTTCCTCAGGAAATAATAGGAAATGAAAGTTGCATAGATTATTTGCATATTTAGCTAGTTGTCCATTTAAAAACATTTACTCACAATTTTTTTTTCTCTTATTCCTGCTAATCAAAACATCAGCTGTTCACTGGTAAAAAAACTGCTCTTTTTAAGGGGAAAAGTCCCTATTAAAAGAAAATACTTTTATTGTTATTATGAAATTATAATAATTGTACTATTTATATTTTATAAGATTTTGCAAATGCTTTATCAAAATTATTTTCTAACATCTTGGAAGAAACTTTACATTTCCTGAAAGTGGTCTCTTTATTTAGAATGAAAACCTTTCTTTCTTGCACATTATGAAAATAGATTTATTATATTGAGCACTATTTTCCAAAGCATACAATGCAAATGATTGTCACACATCTGTGCTATAGCCTCAAAATCATGAAAGTGTAGCATGGATCTGATACCCATGTTAATGTGGATTTGAATACAAATGTGGTTAAGTTAGCACAGCTAATTTCCTGAGATGCTCAGGACTCCTTTGATAATGCCTTTGTTCAGAGTGCTCTTTACTTCCAGGAGGGCTCCAGGAGATACAAGGCTTTCTACCTACATGCCCTCCTTTCAGTTGTTCCCAAAGAAAACCTTTGTCTTGAAAAGAACCCTCCCTCTTGTTTTTATCAGTAACAATTGCTGTTTAAAATCTGTTTATCAAACTGTGCTGCAAAACACTCTTCTTGTCTACGCAAATAAATCTGGAGCATGACATGTTTCTCAAACACAGCACTGGCTCTGCCTTGAGGAAGTACAAGGTACCTAAGCTCACAATGAACCGTGAAGAAAACAAACCTTGCTCTGCTTGTTGAACTTTCTTAGTAGTTTAATTTGAGAACACGTTCAGGTTATGATAACTGGAGCAGAATTTCCAGCAGATATCTGCTATAAACGCAATCATCTCCTTCCTTCTGTGCTCTAAAAGATTTTTTGATGGTGTCTTTTTTCCATTGTAGATGCTTTCAAAGAAAGATAAATCCCCATGAACTCAGGAATCACAAACTCTCATAGGGCAATATGCACTAAGGAGGAGATTTTTATTAGGTACAGCCATATTTTAGATTAATACTACAGGGTATGAGCAAATTTTGATCCTCTCCAGATTTGCAATGTTTTTTAGTTAAGCCTCTTGATTTTATAGATAATTTACCAACATGGGACAGAATATTTTTTTCAGCACTTGGACCTTTTCAGTATATTCCAAGGGCTTGCTCCCTGATTAATGAACACATTTTCAAGTCTATAGACCTCAAATTATTTATTTGAAGAAACCTCTAACTATTACTTTTCCCTATTTTTTATATTTTTTATTAACAGAAAGGATTTGTAAACAACTAAGTCAACTCACCCATCTTGGCCTAAATAATTTTGGAGATTTCTCCCATATGAGAGTTGGTAAACATCAGGCAAATATTTTGCAATTTGGTTACTTTGTCCTCTGTGAAGTTGATGAGTCCTCTCCAGAGCCTTGCCAGGGGCTGGGATAGCCCCATTCCCATAGAGGCATGGTAGGATATCGGGACCAGCCATGCAGCAATGCCATAGCATGTGCTCTGCATCGTACAGCCTCATTCTATTTTGTTACTCGCGGACGTTTTATTGGATGGGATTGAAGACGCAGATGTAGGAGGACAGTTTGGTTCACACTGTTTGGAACTCATTTTGGCTTTTAACAGCTGGGCCGCATTTGGGGGACCTCGCAGCTGCGCTGATGTAAACAGAGCCCTTGGCGCTGCTGCTGCAGGAAGGACAGCCTCCCCCGCAGCTGCATCCGCGGGACAGCCCGCACCCTGCCCGGCGCAGCAGCGGCAGCTCCGTGCCCTGTGTGCCGAGGGCAGGCGGGCTCTGCTGCAGGGTGGAGAGAAGGCGACCCCGCAGCCCGGCTCCGTCCTGGCTCCCTGCCCGGGCACGGCTGCGCTGCGGTGCCCGGCGGGCACAGCCCCGGGACAGCCTGCTCCGGGCACACACAGAACCGGGAGAGCCCCGGGACAGCCTGCTCCGGGCACACACAGAACCGGGAGAGCCCTGGGAGAGCCGGCTCCGGGCACACACAGAACCGGGACAGCCCTGGGAGAGCCGGCTCCGGGCACACACAGAACCGGGACAGCCCCGGGAGAGCCGGCTCCGGGCACACACAGAACCGGGGCAGCCCCGGGACAGCCGGCTCCGGGTACACACAGAACCGGACAGCCCCGGGAGAGCCCCGGGAGAGCCTGCTCCGGGCACACACAGATCCGGGACAGCCCCGGGAGAGCCGGCTCCGGGTACACACAGAACCGGGGCAGCCCCGGGAGAGCCTGCTCCGGGTACACACAGAACCGGGACAGCCCCGGGAGAGCCGGCTCCGGGTACACACAGAACCGGGACAGCCCCGGGAGAGCCTGCTCCGGGCACACACAGATCCGGGACAGCCCCGGGAGAGCCTGCTCCGGGCACACACAGATCCGGGACAGCCCCGGGACAGCCTGCTCCGGGCACACACAGAACCGGGAGAGCCCTGGGAGAGCCGGCTCCGGGCACACACAGATCCGGGACAGCCCCGGGAGAGCCTGCTCCGGGCACACACAGAACCGGGACAGCCCCGGGAGAGCCTGCTCCGGGCACACACAGATCCGGGACAGCCCCGGGAGAGCCGGCTCCGGGTACACACAGATCCGGGACAGCCCCGGGAGAGCCTGCTCCGGGCACACACAGAACCGGGACAGCCCCGGGAGAGCCGGCTCCGGGTACACACAGAACCGGGACAGCCCCGGGAGAGCCCCGGGAGAGCCCCGGGAGAGCCTGCTCCGGGCACACACAGAACCGGGACAGCCCCGGGAGAGCCTGCTCCGGGCACACACAGAACCGGGATAGCCCCGGGAGAGCCTGCTCCGGGCGCACACAGAACCGGGACAGCCCCGGGAGAGCCGGCTCCGGGCACACACAGATCCGGGACAGCCCCGGGAGAGCCGGCTCCGGGTACACACAGAACCGGGACAGCCCCGGGAGAGCCCCGGGAGAGCCCCGGGAGAGCCGGCTCCGGGCACACACAGAACCGGGACAGCCCCGGGAGAGCCTGCTCCGGGTACACACAGAACCGGGACAGCCCCGGGAGAGCCGGCTCCGGGTACACACAGAACCGGGACAGCCCCGGGAGAGCCGGCTCCGGGTACACACAGAACCGGGATAGCCCCGGGAGAGCCTGCTCCGGGTACACACAGAACCGGGATAGCCCCGGGAGCCGGCTCCGGGCACACACAGTCCCCCGCCCCTTCGGGCCAAATCTTTCACCTCTTCACCCCTTGCATGCTCCTGCGATGGCCAGAGACAAAAAACCTAGCCGTTATTGTATTACCCAATGCAGAAAACAAACCCACCCCAGCTAATCTTGTTTGGTGTCAAGGGAAAATAAAGTTGTTTTTGTTTTTTTAAAACCCAAATGAAATCATGGTGCTTTATGGATATTTGTGTCATCCTAAGAGAATGATTCCATTAAGATTAAAACAAAGGCTTCTTTTTGCTAATAACCTTTGAAATGAAATTTGTTTTCTCAAGAGAACTTCTTTTAAATAGGAGTCTTTCTCTTAACTCCAGAGAAGAAAAAGTGGTATTGTTTTTCATAATTAATCAAGAGAAATTTGTATTACAGTAAATATGTGGCTATGTTTCTCACAATGAACAGACAAATGTTACTTACCTAAGAGACACACTTTAAAGCTAAGCAACTTTTAAAAGCTTAAGAAAAGATTAT
Source organism: Sitta carolinensis (assembly GCA_032173965.1). Taxonomy (NCBI): domain Eukaryota; kingdom Metazoa; phylum Chordata; class Aves; order Passeriformes; family Sittidae; genus Sitta; species Sitta carolinensis. The sequence continues at coordinate 11,296,855 of JAVUNC010000025.1, read as the reverse complement.
TATTTAAATTTAGAATTATTATCCTAAATGATCTATAGCTATGTAGCATTAATGTGTTGAATTCAATGTAATCTTAGATACAAATTGTAAATTATTTATTTAAGGCAGTGGATAAAATAATTGCTAAATGCAATAAATGTGATCATAGATGAAACTAAAAATCACAGCTGAAATTTTGAAATTTTCTTACTAAATACGTTATAGCTGCATAGACTCAAAGAATATAGGAGCTGCATAGCTTTTAATCATCTTTCCTTGTGCTATTGTCAGTGCAGATGTTTCCAGTGGGAACAACCACTCCTTGTGGGACTCGATACCACATATTACTTCCTGGAAAATTTGGCACAGGGTGGTTTAGAGAAGTTTGCAGATTTTGGTTTTGCACTGGCAAGTGGGAGAGAAAGAGAAAACAAACTGTGTAGTAAGTGAAACAAAAACACAGAGAACTTACACATCCCTTGCCAGCTTTTAAGGGAATGAAAGCACTTGAGATTTTGCAGTCTTACTGGAATAATTAGAACTGCATAATATTTGGAATACTTAAGCCCAAGAAAACCTTGGGAATATTAAAAGAGTGATGTTAAATCCCCTGTCAAGGAAGGAAGAGCCTGTCCAGGCTTTGGAAGGATGCTCAAAAGAAAAGATCTGTGGTCTGTGCTGGATGTGCTGTCTCACTGCTAACAAATTCATACAGATGTGAGAAATACAGCATGAATGAAAGCGAAAAAAAGATACATCTGGAAGAAAAAAAAAAAAAAAGTGATGTGTTTATTTATTTTTCCAGCTTCCTACAGGTCTGTTGATGCAGACTTCCCAGCTTCCCTTTTTGTAAATACCGATTTTATCACCTGGAGCTGTACAGTGTCAGGTAAGGACAGTGTGTTGGCATTTATGGGGGAAGTTGTTTGCAGTGTCCCACCTGTCTGGTCCTGCTGCCAAGGGGTCAGTGACAGTTTAATGACAGGAACTCTCATTTTGAAAAGCTGTATGACAAGTGTGATGCCATGCCTGTTTCTGATAGCATTGTCATATGCTGTGGGACTACTCACAAACTCTGCTCGTGCCTTTATGTGCTACATACCATGAATAGCAGCAAAAATTAGACAGCTGGAAAATAGTCAGATCCATGGTGGCAACAGTGAGAGTGACCCCAGTGCCTTAATCCCTGAGCTCAAAGATAGGGCAGAAAGACTGCTGGCACTGACCCACTGCTCAGGAACAAATGCATGTAAGGAGGATTACATTCAAGATTAGAGAGGCATTTTTGTTGGCTTTGATCTTGGTTTCATAGATGACAGCAGGTTGCTAAAATCTTCAAGGCATAAGAGAACAGAGAGGATATTTCATAAAAGGTGGGAGTGACACCAGTAAAATGCAGAAGGGATGAGTGAGGTTACCACTGGTGGGTTTCAGCTGGCTGGCACTGGCCAGCACAGTGAATCTCTGGTGCTGAGGGCTGTGCTCAAACTCTGCTCAGATTTAAGCATCCCTCCTTTCTTATGACTGGATGAAACTGGATATTTCTGGAAAGTCACACTTTGACCATAAATTAGACATAGGTGTAATTCCAGCAGGTTGGAAGCAAAAAGCTCTGCTCTTTTCATTCAGCCAGGACATGCACATTAACTTATAGAAAATCTGTCTCCTTAAATCGACTGTTGTCATCAACACTTGCGCAGGTATCAAGCAGAAACCCATGAGGTGCTGATGTCAGACTGACCCCTGTGTCTGCAGCCATGGACCAGCCTCTCACCAAGCAGACCAAAACTTGTGATCTGAGTAAGATAAAGCAAGGATAAGATATTCTGCTTACTATCCTCATATCACTGTGGGGGCAAGCACCTCTCTCTGTCTCTTAATTTAGAAATGTTCTTTGGACTAAAGTGTCAGTTTTCACAAATTCATTTTTTCCAGTAAAGGAACTAGCCAGAAAATTCATGGCCAGTTCCCCTCACAGTGTCAAGTCCTGTTTGCCAACATTTAGCTGAGACTAGAAAATGTTTACTTTAGTCCTAGCAAAGCATAAGAGGTGATAGAAGAAATGCTCTGATGCCAATTACCAGGTCTCATCTTGATTTGCAGGGAAATGGTCTCCAGTGTCATCCTTCTTTCTTATGAGGAGGGAAGCACACCTATATTTAACCCACCAATAATCATTTTTGGCATCTCTAAGACACGTTCACACTGACTGTCTTGATCTGTTTTGTGCCAAAACCTATCAGGACCACTGGAAATATGAGGTATGGTTTCCAGTTTAAACAAAGGGAGTATTAACTCCCTTTCCTAGTGTCCTAGGTTAGGCCATAAGATATGAACAATTTCCTTTCTGCCCCCACAGAATACAGCAAACTTCATTTCCTGCTGTTTCTGCTCTATTTTGCTGCTGGATGCAAACCTTTTCCTATCAAACTGCCCTGCATTGCCCTGATGATCTATTTCCTTCAGCACAAAAGCTTTTCTGAGAGCTTCTGTGGTTCCCTCTTCCCGTGATCAGAACTAGGAGGCATCTTTTGGCTCTTGCTATGTGTTTGGGTTTGTGTCTTCCCTGCAACACATGTTGCACACGTGCTGGGTGAGCAGTTTCCCTTCTAACATCAGTCACATTCCTGCTGCTGCCGCATCAGCAGCATCGACTGGCTGGGAGCAAGGAAGGAAACAGTGAATGCATTTGAAAAATCACTGGTGGCCAGGCAGCTGAAGGACATGACATATAAACTTTTCAGGAGAGGCTTGAAGGGACAGACATTCACTTAACCCCATCTGGAGCACGTAGCATGCTGTTTGATTTTGTTCATTCTTCTGGACAATTCCAGTGACGACAGCCCCGGATACTATTTTTATGGAGAACACCACGTTGTGAGCACCTGCATGAATAATGCTCTCGGTCCACAGCATTTTGTCTTACATGCTCTTTTTAGTCTCAGTTTCTGTGCTGAGTTGCACAGTTTTTCCAGTTTAAAAATTCAGAGTTGTTTTTTTTCTTCACAGAGTCTTCAAGACAGGTAAAGCCAGCCAAAATATATCAAAACATCGGAGCGCTGAGAGCAAATGGATTCTTGAAAAACCTCAGATGAAAATGACTCTGATCCTGAAAAATTCATTATATTGTCCTCATGCAATAGCAAAGGCAGGGGAAGGAAGAAAGCTGTGATGAGCATAGAAAATATTTGTTGTTTGCAATGAAAAAGTTTAAAATGTGCTCACCAGTTATCAGGTACACAGAGAGGATATTGTGCCAGATGCACAGATTGATGGGTTATAAAATGATTTGAAAACTGAAGGTCATATAGATGGCATACTGCAAATTAGACATTTAAGCAGATGGCATGGGTATTCACTAGTCCACCTGGCTGAAAGAGGGAATTTTCCAATGCTGTACACAAATGTCAGCAGATAAATAATAAAAATCAATTCAGATAAGTGATTTAAGCTGTTCTAATTACTTACTTGTCATTTTCCCCGTTTTTGATCTTGGTCATTTTTTACTTGTAGCAGTTTGTTTTTCTCTGTGATAAAAACCAGCCTAGTCCTAGGCAATACAAGATCCCAAAAGCATGGAGGGGGGAATTTCTGAGTGAAATTTCATGTCCAATTAGTATGGTACTTGCCTTTAAAAATTTTCCTCTGAGAGTGCAAAAGTAATTGTAAGAAGGAAAGGAAATTTAGATAGCCACTCTTGTACCTTGTCACTGTTATAAGCAGCAGAGAGGGGGACACGGAAAAGTGAACAGGAAGGGAAAAATAAGCCCTGTGAGAAGGTCAGGATGAGCAAGAGACAAAGTAATGAGATAGAAAATGTGACTCTCTAACTGCAGGCCCTCACAAAATTCCCTGTGTAGAGACATGATGTGGTTGACTTAGCACAAAGGCAGCATCAAGCCAACTATCTGGAAAGTGGAAATAAATGTAATTTTGGTTTTGAGGCAGAGCTAGGAAATTTCTGGCACCTGGTCCTCCCAACAGACCCCGTGGGAGCTTTTGCTTGTCCATGTCACACATGACCCTCTAGCTAAGAGAAAGAACCTTCCTTCCAGCATCACCTCTGGAAGCAGACCCGGCTGTAATAGAGAGGGAGGGAGGTTTCATTAGATTCACTAACAGTGGCTCATGCCCTTTCTGGGATGGGATTCATTGGAATTAAAATTCAATGGCAAAGAGCCACACTTACACAGGAGAGACACTGGATTGATAGGAATGGCTTATATTCTCCTGCTGTTTTGTTTTTCGTATTTTTTTGGGTTTTTTTGGGTACCAAATGAGGCTCAATAAGTGAATGCTGAAGAGAGTACAGAGTCAGACAGCTATGATCCCATCAACAACACACTACTGAGGCAAAAACAGAGCCTCTTTCTCTGCTCCTTGAATAGTCTTAGTCAAATCCTGAGAGTGGAAAGGTCAGAATAATTAGGCAGAAGCACTCAGCTTCCTATTCAGTGGTGAGGGAAGGGAACTTTGAGAGTGTTGTTTTGTGCTAAGGGAGGATGCATTGCTATGTGTTCTTGTTAAAAACAGTTCAAAATAAATTTCAGCTACAGAAGTACATGCCATGGCCTCAAGATAAGTTTTCTTTCTTGAAAGGATATGCAACTATGTTAGAGATGAAGGCATTACCTAGAAAATGAGGGGTCCTACTGCATGAAGAAAGGACATGACAGTCCACAGCACTATGGGACAGAGCTGTTTTCCACCATGCCCTTCTGCTCGAGAGAGAGGTCTCATTTCAATGTTTGCTTTTTTTTCCCCAGCTGACATAGTATTACTTCAGGAGGTATTCTCAGAACAGCAACAGAGAAGTATTCTCAGAACACTGAGTTGGCAGTGGCCTTGTTTTGAAGACAAGCATTGACTTCCAACAGAAAAAAATGTCTGTATTTTAAGGGTCATGGTAAATATTTGAGGAAGAGTAAGACCCTATATATTTTGTGGTGTTTTTTAAGAAAAGTTTTCATGCAAAAACGCATTGACATTCATGAACTTAATTGATTAATTGCTTGCCAGCTAGTATAATGACCTTGTTTCTAGTCAGGACCCTGATTGAATGTACAACAGTCCTACCAGCAGGTAGGTGGGATTCACATCATTCTGAGATGTTCATTGTGAGCTATCAGGGCAAAATTTGTCCTCTTCCTTCCCACCATGGTGGGATCTTAGAAGGAAAAGGAAAAAAGTTATTTTTCCTGGGACAGGGTAACAGTTTAGCTGGTCCAGTGCCCAGTTTCACAGAGGAATGACAGTGGATGCCTTGGAGACAACATGAAGCAAAGGGCCAGCCAATACTTCCCTATCCTAGACCTCTCTCCAGCTCCCAGCATCTAATTTCTAATCCAGGTGCCCTCAATTAGAAATAGTGTCCTTGCATTTAATATCCTTATTGGGTGCTCTGCACAGCACTGCATGAGAGAATGGGAAAAAATTGCCTCTTCTGGCAGCAAAAAAAGGCAATTTTTTTTTTTTTTTTGTAGGTAAGTGGGAGAAAGCAGGAGCAGAAGGTGCACTTCCTCTCAATTACACAGCCTACTGAACTTCTGCTGACACTCCCAAAAACTGCATGCTGTGACATTCTTCAGGGCCTGTGGGTTTTGTGGAGAGCCATGGACTCCTGGAATGGTAAAGCCAATCTTCCTGCCTCCCCTGGAGGACACCTGTGGGGATGGGTGGGTTCAGCAGCACATGAGGAAATGTGACCATGCATGACTGCCTGCCACATACCTGAGTCTTGGGGCAAGTCCTTGCCCCACAACTCTGCATCTCAGTCCTGTATCTATGGGTTCTGTGCTCATCAGGCACCACAGAGCTTTTTCTCACCAAAAAATGGCATTAAATGTGTCTTTGAGCTTTGTGCTTGTTTTTAAAAGGAATATCTGCCACCAAGTGGAAAATGTTATCACTTCACCAATATTTATAGATTATTACCAGTAATAATCTTAGCATTAATCTTGCTTATTACTCTAAAAGAGTTCAGGACAAGCAGACAGATAGAAAAATGAGGTGCTGAAACAGAGCATCAGCTGCCTTGCTGGTTCCTTTTCAGCATGGATTAGAGTCCTTGCTGAGGCACAGCCTGCTGCGTGCCTAAACACAGAAAAATGACAGGGGGGCTGTGGTGTGGAGACAGCCTTTCATTCTTCAGCTCTACAGCTGGGCCTCTTGACATCAGAGATAATTCTCCTGAAATACAGAACAGCAGAAATTCACACTCAAATTTGAAACTTCTGGAGCATTGTTTTCTAATTCTTGTACCAAGCCTCATCTATAGCTTTGACTTAAGCCATTTTCAATGAACCCTAGCTACAGCAACAATTCATGTGTTTAGTTGCAGAAATCTTAGGAGAAGTGCCCTGATGCATCATTGACTGATGAGAACAACCATTTTGTTTTTTCCTTTCCCATGCATTATACTTTCTATAAGAGCTTCAGCAGGGACCAAAGAGACCTCTGAAAAAGAGACCAATGAGAAACCAGAGTATTTATTCCCCTGGCCTGTGAATGTATTTCTAGCAGTTCCTGGCTGCTCATTGCCAGAACCTCAAATGGCTAAAAGTCAGCTCTTACATTTCTAGCTCTGCTTCAGGCTCTTGACATATTTCCAGACTCAGCAGAGGTGATGTAAGGGGAAAAACCATGACACAATGGCAAAGAAAGGATAGCACAGAAGAAAAAAAAAAAAATTTGAAAGGAAAAAAAAATCAGCAACAGTTGGGTTAGATTCTTCAAAAAGGGCCACTGTGTTTGCTGGGATACCCAGGTACTATAGGAGATGGTCCCAATACTCCAGCCCAAACTTAAGAACAGGCAAGAGGTGGAGAAGATGGACTGGGGGAAGGTCTGGTGCTGATGCAGGCCTGAAACATTTCAGAACATGAGGCCAAAAGAAGTTCATGTAAATGCTTATTGAGCCTGTGTTTAGGAAGCCACACATGGGTAAAGTCGGTGGGCAGCTGTTGGCATCTTGACAAGATGGACACAACCAGAATGACCAGCTTCCATCATCCCAGCCTACTGCAGAGCTCCAAAATGAAATTGGACTCCTGGGTATTCACCCAGTGCCTCCTCTAAAAGGGTTGGACAGACTTCATGGGAGGTTCTCCATGAGTAAGAATTTTTTCAATGTTTTTATGCTTAAACAAACACAGGATGCTAAACCAAGTTTTATTTGCTACTGGTTAGGCAGGAATGAGCAAGATGCAGTGACATTTTCTTTGGCCACTGGCTGGACCAGCAGCTCCACAAAAGGACTTTATTCTGCTTGGGAAGCCAGGCAAAATGTGCAGCTACTTAAAGACCTTTTAAAAATGTCTAGATGAGATACATTTTATTCAGCTTTGGGTACTCTAAGAGAGGTTAGAGGTCTCTGCCCATAGAAAAATGCCATAAAATGCAGAAAAATTTACTAGGCAGTTGGGAATATTTACAAGATGGCTTTTGTATACAACAACTTTTTTTGTGTTTGCTTGTAGACAATGCAGGTTGTGCTCTTATGGGCTCAAGGCTGTATAGCAAGTGTTTTTGGAAGGAAGGGATAGATTTTTAAAGTCAATATTTTTCTTTAGTTATGTTTCCTTATCTGATCAGCTCTCCAGCATGGAAGGCAGTAAAATAGTTTTTAGATAGAGGCTGTACAGGGATGCTGTTGATTCTGGTTCTTTTAGACATTGCTGGCTTGCTCCAAGGAGTGAGTTCACAGTCCCCAACTTCCACTAGTATGAAGCAACCTTTGATTCACACTATAAGCTCATCCTGGAGTAGCAGTGGTGACCCTTAGCACAAATATTTGAGCTTTTGAATGATAAATCCTGGATCAGGTCCCAGCTGTGCAATGGAGGAGGCAGAAGATAGGTGAGATGATAATACTGGAAATATTTTTTCTTGACTGTAGGAAGAGGAACCTAGCCAAGGGTAGTGGTGGTCAATTCCATATCAATTGAAATTGGGATGTAGGAAAAATTGTATGCACTGTAAATAGATATAAGTTTTTATTCTGTGTATATACTGGTTGAAATAAATTTATTCATGACTCATATATTTGAATGCACTTATGAACTACTGAAACTGCAGGTCTCTGTGATAGGTGCAAAAGTATAAAGTCTTTTATGTCTCTACTTATGCAGTCATCAGAATTATTGACACAGACAACTCATGGCACTCTGTGTGGACCATTTTCTATGAAAACTGAGTCCGCCTTGGGCTTTCATTAGATTTACACAGTAGTCTGTAATGATACCAACTATGGGGAAGGTTCTAAGTAAACTTCCTATATTTTTCTGTCCCAGCATATCATGTTTCACATTGAATTTCACAGCCTTCAGGAGAAAGAGTTCCTGATCTTTCACCCAAAACACTTTCACTTCCCTCCCTCAAGGGAGCGAGCAGTCTCCCACCTCTCCCCTCCCTCCCTCCCCTCTGCTGGCCTCTGAACAGAGCAGGGCCAGCTTCACTTTCTGTGCCAGGATCTCCTCTGCCAGGAGTCAGCTGGGACTGACTCCTGCCTTGCTGCTGTGAGCACTCTGTCCCTCAGATCATGGATTCTGGGTGTGCCCACCTGTGTGAAACTCAGCTTTGCAGGCACCTTCCCAGTGTGTCAGACTCCACAGCCGCAATGATCTCCGGCTGCTACTCCCGTGGGAAGAGGGGTTTGTCCACCCTGGCTACAGGCAGGGCTCTGGCAGCCTGTGCAGAGCTGCTTTGCTGCTATGAAACTGTCCCCAGATGCTGCTTTTCCTTGCTCTGCCCCCTTATTTCTCTGGCACTTCTCAGGGCTGCCCACGCATGCAGCTTTAATTGCTTTGCTGCCATCCTGCAGCCTGAACACTTGCTGAGGGACAGTTTTATTCTGGTTCATCCTTTGCCACAAGTGCCTGACTTAAATCAGAGTCTTAAAATCTTTAAGGATATCTCTAAAATGTTTAAGGATAAGAAAGACTGGAACCAAGTAAAAAAGGAGAAAAATGCAGTTTGACTTAAACTCAGCCAAGAGGTACCTTATTGTGTTGTGTATTTAATCCAGTCAAAGGATATCCTGGCTGCCAGATGTCAGCCCTGGTCTCCACTGCCCACAACAGCAATCCTAGCCCTAGGCAACATCCCCAGATAACTGGAGTTTGCAGTGGCACCCATTTTTGGACAGTCTTACATAAGGTTGATACCCATATCCTGAGGACTGATGCCTCTATCTGGAATTGGACATTAATTGGATGCTAAATAGTGGCAATTTCCTCCTGCCCTGGCTAGGATTTACCATGAGAGTTCCACCTGGATGCATTTCTGAAGCATTAAAGATAATTTTTCGAATTTTTCATGCATTCTACTGAGTGAATGATGTAAGCTGTTGTGTCCATAATGAAGTTACTAGTAGCATTTATTCGGGTTTACACCAGTAACAGGCTTTATACTCGAGGAAGCCCATGGTCTCTAGCACCTTGTTATCTGTGTTTGGAGAGCACACATGGCATGTTACTAACATGGGGTAGGTCTCATTAGAAATTGTTTTGCTGGACATTTTTGAAAGAATAAACGTTTCTTGAACTTGGAGGTCGCATCACATCACTCCATCATTCTTCTGGCTGCCTTCTCAGCTGCTTCTTAGCTTCAAGATCTGGACCTTCCACATCTTCAGGGGCTTCAGCTGCTGTAGCCATCTTACCTCCCATTCCCTCTCCCCGTGGTTGCTTCATCCTCTTTTTGTCTTTCCAACAGCTGCCCATTGTTTTTCAGCAATCCTCCATCCATCTAGGATGTAGGGTATATCCTCCAAAGCACTACTCCCCTATTAGTCAAACTCTTGCCAATAGCAAACAGCTGTGGTACTTATTCTACATAAATAGCTGAATAAATTTGGCTAAACAATCTCATTACTTCAGTGATAACTTATAGTCCATTGCTTCACTTTCTTGGACCTCGTAATTGTGACATATCTGATGCAAAATCTCCAAGGAAGTGATTATGGCTGATAAAACTCTATGGGGTGCTATACCATAAGCCTAAATGGACCCATTAAATTGGGTCCTGAAGCTGGGAATATAGCAGTATTTTTAAAAGTTCAGGAGCTATATTGTCTTTGTCACAAATCTCAGCATTATCAAAGTGGAAAAAAATCCGGATTTCAGATTGTTAAAGGGATATCAAAAAGTGTTATCTGAGAGGATGTTTAAAGCACCCAAATAGGTTTAACTCAGTCTGGCCACAGGAACAACCAAAGGAATGCCATTGAGAATTACAGTAAGAGTGAGAAACTGGGAAGAGCTAAAGAAATGTGAAGGGAAGGAGGGAGAAGTAGAAACTATTGAAACTATTTAATTGTATCCAATATCTAAACTCACACATTTAGGTTAGCAGATGCAGCTCACCAGAGATGGTGTGGATAACAGTTTATTTTTGTTTGTGAGATGACTGGGATGGTATAATTTTATTCCAAGTGGTCTTATAGTAGTTTTACCTTTTTCAGGGTGTTGATGAAAATGAAGGCTTCCATTTGTCACAGAACAAATGACAATTTAAAGAGGGAGTTTTGTTGAGTATACCAGCAACATTGAAAATGAGAACAATTTGAGTAAGCAAAATACAGGGGTTACAAGGTAGATTTATCTGCTTCAGGAAATATCTCAACATAAAATTAGGTTGAGGTAAACTGATTTCAAGGATTTGAATTCAGCTCATCAGTCACACACTTATTTAAAATACTGCAAACCAATATTTCATTATTTGCGGCAGAATAATTTGATGTTTCAAAAAGCCTTTTAAAATTACCTATGACATATTTATTAGGAGTTATTAATTGAGTGCATGGGTAGACATCATTTACAATATATTTCTGCCAAATTTTGTTTTCTCTAAATGTTTAAAAACTTTATGGAGCTCTATATTGTATATAACAATGTGCAGCGGGTAACCTTAAAAATAACACATTTTTTTCTTACTGCATTTATGGACAAATATAGGTCAGTTTATTTAACAAAATTCAGCAAATGCTTTTAAAGATTATATAATACTAATTCCCATGTTCTCATCAGTAACCCAGAATTGTCATGCTACATAGTTCTGGGAATGGTGCAGATCTATAGGAAAGAAGGTAAGAGAGTGTTACCATGTCAACTGCATGTGATTAGTGATGGCAGCCTCCTGCCAACCATTCTTAACCAGATGGTCTTCCCTAATTTGAGGTAGCTATAGAAGGGCATTGTCTCAAAGGAGCCTCTATTCTCTCTCCCTTGGGACCAGGGTCTTTTAAAATAAAACACTATAGTTGTTTTTATGAGTATTTGTCATATTGTGTCTCATTATTTTAACATTTGTGTTGAGGACCTGAGCCCTCATTAATGTAGAAACATCCATTAGAGACACTGGAGAAGATCATGTTCCTGTGATCCATGGGTCTATAAGGTGTTTGCCAGAGCTGGAGGTGTGAACAAGGTCTCTTATGCCAACAAAGAGTGTGAAGGCTTCAGAAAACCCATCCAAGCCCATGGATTTTTTGGGGGACTTTTTTGCTTCTTTCTGTTTTTGAAATCCAACAGAGAAGTTTCTAACATTGCTGGGGAAACCACAGCAATGCAGCTGGGTGATTTATTTCTCATTGTTATGGGTTGGCAGCTGCCTGACCTGGAGGCCATCTCAGCCTGGCTGGAGAAAAAAAAAACCCTGGCTTTCAGTCAATAATACAGTGATAAGGGATTTTCTCTACATTTCTAAAAAGTATAAATTTTTTGCTTTCATCCTTTTGATGGAAAAAAAGATGGTTAATCTTTTGAACCTTTGCGTTCATCTCCAGAAAAGGAAAAACAAGAAATTAAAACAAGAAATTGTGTTCTGCTGTGGTTTAAAATGTGACAGTGCATGATGATCAAAATGTGACTATAAACATAGATACAAATTGCAATGAATTTGTTGTAATTTGCTTTATAAAAGACAGCAGTAACAAAATGAGGGATAAAAGGAGATGATATAGAAAACTTGCCTTTTCTTTACTGTTAATTGATTTTAATATTGCTGCCTTCTCCAGAGTTTTGTGTGTACTTCCAAATGCCAAATCTGTGCATGACAGAGATAGACAGTACTCATGTTGCAGACTTTGATAGCATCTCTGTACTCTTGCCAGCATGAATTCTCATTAGTATTCAGTATAGGAATAATTCATTCGATGTATCATTATTCTTTGTAAAGAGGATTTAGATATGCTTTTATGGCACTGAACTAATATGACTTTAAGAATACCTTCTTGGGACAAAGCATTTTAGAAAATTGTGTGAAAGAAACTTTCTGTGTTTCTCATACAAAATATTTCTCTTTGCATGTGCCAGCACAATGATTACACTTTTTGCAACAATATTATATTGGTAACTTATGCTCAACCTTTTTATTGCCTATAGGTCTCAGAGTTCCTTTGCCAAAGATTTGATGTCAAGTGAATATTTTTACAGAACATTTTTTTCAGTTTGCTAAGATATTTTTGAATTCTTACCCCATTTTCTAATTTACTGTGCCGTATGAAAATGTTGTAACCATACCTCCTGCACTGTTCCAGGCCATTAATAAAGAGTAATGTGAGCTCAGGATGTATCTGTGGTGAAATGCTGATTGACACTGCCTTCCTTTTGACTAAAGCTACACATCTGAGCAGCTTTCCCCCCCACATTTTAGTAGTTCCACCTGGACCAAGTTTCTCTAGTTCCTTTGCTATATTCCTTGAGACAATGTCAAGAACCATAAGAACTGAAGACTTTTGACATGCTTCCCTCTATCCACAAAGCCTGTTCCCTGCCAAAGAGGGAAGTTCTATGGGTTCAGATTGGTATGTGCTTGACAGACCAACCTGGCCTCCTACTTGCTTCTTTGGAGTTTTAGCCTTTACAAATAGTTTATCTAATTTTCTGGCTTTTCCTGGGAACTGAGGTTAACTGAAGTCTCCATTCTCTTATCTGCAGCTTTTGAAACAGGTGGCTTGTTTGATCTTTTTCAGTTTTCCAGACCAAACCTGTATGAAGGCAGTCACTAATGACTCTAACACTTACCATATTTCTGCAGCTAAGATGAATTTTACTAGGCCAAGCAACTTGGAAAAAATAGAAAAATAGAAAAATGGACCCTGTGCTAAGGTGCTCAGTAGCTTGTATCTCCCCTAAGTGACCTGGATTATTTTTCCTCATATGTGATAGCTTTTCTTTTCATGTGGAATTTAATGAAGGCTGAATTAAAGGAATATACCAAGCATTTCAGCCTTTTAGCTTACTCTGTCCTTTTTTCAAAGTCTCTCTTTCTCTCCCTCTCTCTCTCTCTGTTTAACCTGCTGTAGCAGACTTCTGGATTGGTTTGTCATCTCTATGACTTTTTTGTGAGTCATATCTCATTTCACACAATGAACTCTCTGACTAACTACCCTGAATTTTGAGTGGTCAAACTTTATTTCCACTTCTGGTATACCTCTTCCTTCTTTCAGAGATCCTCAAGGTTTATCAAACTGCATTCCTGGTACATTTCCTGCCCATTTCCTCCCCAGCTGACTAGAATATTCCACAATTTTGCTTTTAGTATCTCCTTAGGGGTCAACAGTTCTGAACTCCTTTTCCCTGTTACCCACAGGATCTTATTTATTAGGTCTTCGAGTTCCTCTTTGCAGTCCAATTCATTGTCTTTGCCTTTTATCACTTGTGGAGATTCTTTAACTCTCATTTCCTCAGCTCGCTCCTATTTTTACCTTCCACTCTGACATTTTCAAATAGCTTTTCCCTACAGGCTACGCTGAGATTCAGACCTACTTCCCTTCTGGTTGCTTGCACAGTTTTCTTCATCAAAAAATCATCAAACTTCCTTTTTGGGAGTTTCTGGAGAGCCTGCTTTCCTTTTTCCCAGGAGCTTTCAAGCTTCTTACTGTGAAGCCCTGTACCTTGGGGGCTTTCTGCTAATTTCTCACTGAAGTGTCTTCCACTTGAGGCCCTTGGTTTGATGACTGACATTTGCCAGGATAACACCTTTATTTTTTTTCCTCATTATTATCAAGATGCTTAGATCTTTTTACATTCTGCCACTCAGCAGCATCACTTCCCTGCCTCTCCCTGGCTGAATAAGCTGGTAAGTATTCCAGCCATGTGAGTATTCCCACCAGGTCCCTATTCCAGTTGACTCATAATTTTGTTCTTGTTTAAGGACATCCAGCTCTGCCAGATAGCTCCTCATGCTTTTTGTGTTAATACACAGGCATCTGAGATGTTCAGAAAGGCAGTCTGTCTGTCCTCTGCCTTTTTTGTTCTTCCTACCATGTTGTTTTCCTCTGTTCTGTTACTCTTGCCCCCCATCCAAGTCAGCACTGCTTACACTTCTCTCACTTGGTCCCAGCTATCAAGATTTTGTCCCAAGATGCTGTTTTACTTTGGAATGAGACAGATCCCTTTTCTTCTCAGACATTCTTCTGAGACCCTCTTGACAAAGTTAGCTGTGCATTAAATTATTCTGAGAATGTCTCTGCCCATGTAGCTGTTAAAAAACCAAAGAAAATGTAATTAACCTTTTGATATAAAATGGAGGTTTTGGCAATGATGCTGAAAGTATGTTTTTGTATTGTATCACTTCCCACTGCTGCTTACATTGCCTCTTCTATTGTTATTATTTCACATATTTCCTGGGAATGTTTTAGTATCTTGGAATGAAGGCCTGGTCTGCCTGCATATCTGGAAGAGAGAGATAACTACTACTAACTGTTCTTTGGAGTATATATCATCACAACAGATCATTCACTCACCTGCTCACAGAGCTTTTTTCCCTAGGCTTACATTGCAGTAATGCATCACAATTTTATTATCTTTATCCATTTTTTTTCTCTTCATAGCTCTTTGCACTCCCACCTTGTGCCTGGAAATTTTTCTGAGACAATTTTGATGTCTCCTATGCTGACATAATTTCATACCTACCTAGGACAGTTAAATGTTTTGGGGTTTTTTTGAGTTCATGTAGAGTCATGGGGAAGAGATCTCGGCATTTATTGGTATGAAATACAATATTTTTCTGTCTTTATTTACCTGTTTCTATTGTCTTTTATCTTGTTATCTGATTGCAGCATAATTGATTCTTATCATACATTGACATGTTTAATATATTTTCAGATTTCCAGTTTTATTGTTAGAAATGTTGTTGGATCAGAAGGCTTGCTAATTTGTTCAAGGCTACTTATGATTACAATGTGTGCATTTATATGGCCTGAAGATTTTCTGGAGGTCTACAAAAGAAAAAAATGATCTACTTAATTTTTTAACTTAATGCAATCTAAAACCAATTCTGTTTGTTTGTTTGTTTTCTTTTAAAGCAAACATGTATTTCTAAAGCTGAGAATAGCTCCAGGGAATACAATACTAGAGAAAGACATTCAAAAAATTACTTGAAACTTGATGTAGGTATTTACAGACCTATAGTAAGAACAATTTTACTAAAGAGGGAAAAAAAAGACCTATTGTTACTCCAGATTAAGCATTATGTTGTTATGCTGCAGAAAGAAATGTGGGGTTTTTTCCATCTAACCTAGGAGAGTACGTGAATAATCATTTAAATCAAGCACTGACATCTGCATGTGCTTTACTTGGCTTGCTTCTAATCAACAAACTGTCAGCCTATGATATTACTGTAAGTACACAGTTCAAGTGCCAAGAAATTACAGACCATTTTAAGTCCTGGGTCTGTGTTGGTTAGTGAGTTAATACAAGTGCATCTAAGATGTATGCCTCGTGCCTGAACAGATACAAAGTATGCTTATTTTGGCTGGTGGAAGTACATCCTGGAATGTGTTTTTTGACTTAAAACAGCTTGATTAAAAAAAAAAAAAAAAAAAAAAAAGGAAAAAAAGACAAGAAGTTTCTAAATGCCAGTTTGTCTGGTTTAAGGGTTCTCACAAGAATTTAAAAGTAGAATAGTTGCTGGTCTATGATGGGAAAATATGTGTAATGAATACAGGAACAAAAACCAGGGGGAGAAAAGGAGAGCAATCAGGAGGAGAGATTTACTGCAGTGGTTGTATTGCATTAGCTTAGGATTGCTCTCACTTGCCATGAACTCACTGCAGCTCTTCCTCTGATGTGAGCACAGCAGCTCAGCTGACCCTGTCAGCAGCAGCTCTGCAAGACAAAGCCTGCTCCAGGCCCTGGGACTTGCTTCACAAAGGGAGGAAGAGGCCAGTTGGCATGATGGAGTTTGGTTCATTGACTGTAACATGATGGAAAGCATCCCCATTCACCAGAAAGTTGTGAATGTGAAGCCCTGCCATACCCATCCTTTTCCTTACAGCTTTTTCCTTCTCTTTCTCTCATTTTTTCCTTCTTTTCTGTCCCAGAACAGGGAGTTTGTAAGGCTGCAGACAGTAACCCTCAGCACTGTTTCTCCACACTTCTTTAATTGGAGAGAACAAAGCTGGAGAGAGAGAGAGGCTGGTGTTGGTCTCATTTGGTACTGATCATTAGAGAGGCCACAGACTTCCAAGAGAGTCTGGCAGTGCTTGTGTTAGCAGTGTTCTTGGAGGAAACTCCACTGCTAAGATGACTGTGAGCAAGGTGGCAAGTCATCAAGGCAAAGCCACCTTAATTTTGTGCTAGGTCTCTTCAGACTCTTGATCAGCTGGCCAGAGTGTGACAAGCAGCACTGGAAGGTTGGGTTGATACCATGACCTGTAGCAACTCTTGTACCCACAGAAGAAACTGTCAGCTGAGAACCAGAGGGCAAATAAAAGTGCTGCTTTGCCATGATTCCTCCAGGTCGTAAAATAAAAAGGTCATATTCAGCAAGAAGTTTCTGAGCAAAATTTGAGGATGTGTATGTGATACTATATTGATAGACACATAAGTGCAAATGCTAAGTTGAGGAAAGGGATAAAAGAGATGCAGCCACATTTCCCATTTAGAGAAGAAACACTAAAGTCTCTTAAAATCCTTCTTCTAATAATCCCAGTGCATGGTTGAACAGATGCATTTTCTTTCTCACTTCCCTGGCTTCTGAGACATCAGATACTCTGTTAGATGCAGGATGCTGGGTTAGGTATGGCAGTTCTTGTGCTCCCAAGGGATTGCTCTGCTGGGGCTGCCACTGTTCATCTGCATTCAAAGACGGATTTAAACTGAACTGATAAAGAAAGAAAACTTGTATAAAGCATACAGTAACTCATTCTGTTAAGGATTTGGCATGGCATTCAAGGGAAACCAATTATGATTTATGTCAATACAGCACAGATAATTTCCCATTGATTGACTGCCAGATCCTTCATAAAATAATGAGTTAGGCCTGATGCCAGTGATTCTTGAGCACCATCAGGCCAGTGTTTCTATTTCATATGCCCTTGACAAGGCTTCTCTCAAAAATTTGTGAATTAAATGAGTTTATAAGTTCTCTTCAAATATGCAGACTCAAACAAACATAAGCTGTGATTCCCATACATGTCAGTGGGGTTTTGAAAGGCATGCTCTTGTTTAGGCATTTGGCTACAGGTCTAGCAAAAGTGCGTTTTCATTCATTACTTAAAAACAAAACAAACAATAGGAGTTTCTCTGTTTGCTAAGGATTCCTCTAAAGAGATTAGTACATGCCCATATTCCAAGTAGCTCTCAGAGAAAAATAACTCATGTTCAAGCCTGAGGTTATCTGGAAACAAATGGTATGTCATGAGGACTAACTGCTATGGGGAAAATCCTCTGTGCTTATCTGGAAGAGTCATTTACAAATTCTCTATTGCTGCAGGTCTGACCAATGCCAGGCACTGTGTAGGTGTGTGTGCATTTCTTAAGAGACAAAGAACTGAATTTTCCTACCATAAGGATGAGAGATGGGGTCTGGCCATTTCTGAACTGCTTCTGGTGTGGGATGGGTAAGTGGCTGAATCTCCCTTTTCAAAGGTGTGAGCAGAGTGAAGGTAGCAACAGATGCTTCTGAAGGGGATATATACTCTCTGTCTCAGGAGAGTTTGCCATCCCAAACACAGGACTTCTCCCTTGAAAGTATCTGCAGCTATTCTATTTTTCTGCTCCTTGCAATAAACTGTCAGCTCACTGGTGTGAGCAGTGCAGTCCTTTTTGTACTGATTTTGGCTATGGTGGAGTTAAATTTCTTCCTAATAACTAGTAAGGGGCTGTGTTTTAGATTTCTGCTGGAGACAGTACTGCTAACACAGGGGTGTTCTGGTTATTGCTGTGCACTGTTTACACAGAGCCAAGGCCTTTTCTGCCTCTCACCCCATCCCACCAGAGAATGAGCTGGTGATGCACAAGAAGCTGCGAGGGGACACAGCCAGGACAGCTGACCCCAGCTGACCCAAGGGCTATTCCATACAATGTGATGTCATCCTCAGTATATAAAGCTGTGGGAAGAAGGAGGGAGGCAGGGATATTCAGAGTGATGGCATTTTTCTTCCTGAATAACCATTTCCCATGACAAAGCCTGGGTTCCCTGGAGATGGCTGAACACCTGCCTGCCCATGGGAGTAGTGAGTGAATTCCTTGCTTTGTTTGCTTGAGTGTGCAGCTTTTGTTTTACCTATTAAACTGTCTTTATCTCAGCCCATGTGTTTTCTCACTATTACCTTTCCAATTCTTCCCCAGTCCAAGGCAAAATGAGCGAGTGGGCATGTGGTGCTTTGTTGCCAGCTGGGGCTAAACCCATACACTGTCCTATTGCTGACAGCCTTCTGTCTTAGGGTACTGCCTGTCTTGCCTGTGCCCAGCTACACTCAAATATGTTTCCCTGAATGCTGCATGTCTAACTATCTTGAGAACTCTGCAAACTTTAAGTTATTGCTTTCCAGGCAGAAAATCTAGAAAACCTCTTAAAAAGTCTTCATCTCCCTTTCTGAGAAAAGAGCAAACCAGTTTGGTGAGGTTTACCTGGAGGCTCCTAGCCTCCAGGGAATTTGAGTAGGAGCACAAAAATAAAACATAGGTATGGTGAGGACGAAATTAATTTTAAAGGGGAAAGTAAAAATATATCAGCTGGAGGAGACATAATTTCTAGAAATTAAATAAGTCTTAAGCATAAGCTTAAGATAAATAAGTCATAAGCTTGGCATTTTTTAGGGGATGGGTAAAATGAACAGCTAAAGTGGAATTGATAAATATATGGAAGGTAATGGAATGTGCAATGTTTTAAATGTTCATATAAAGCTTTAAGTCTTGTTCTAATGGCTGTGTGCTTTTTGGTTAATAAATACCACACTCTTCTCAATGGAAGAAGTTTCTTGTGTGCACTTAAATCAAAAGTAGTCTCCCAAATGGAAACCTATTGACAGCAGCAGTTATATCCATAGTTAATTATAGATGGAAAAGAAGTTGCAGTCTCTGATGCTATTTAATAGTAGGTGAGATACAGATATTTTTTCTGTGAGAGGAAGACTTTGAAAATCTCCAGTTTTAATGCCACAAGCCTAAAAGCACTGGTCACCTTGTGACTGTGGAGAGGTGAGTGAATCCCTAAAACACAGACCCTTCCAGCTCTCCTTTCTTTGCACACACAGAGGCCAGAGCCAAGCAGGCTCCACAGGTGTCCCAGCTCCCAACCAGATTTTCATATGATACTTATCCCAGCTGCCCTTCCTGCTGACCCTGGCAGGAAGGGTGAGAAATGGATTTGTTAACTACAGCAAGAACAAGGCTTAGCCCTAAGGAAGTTTTAATGTTTGCCAGAACTTTAGCCATTAACAGCTTGAATCCTTGTGAAACTTCATGCTCTCTACTTTGGCTGGTACAACGTGGGCCTGTAAATTCACACACTATTCATAGGGGCAGCATTTTCTTCTTTGCTGCACAGAGCAGTGAGGAGAGGACAGACAGACTAGGAAATGTGGTGTAATTCACCATCTTCTGTGTGCAAAGATTTCTGATAGATGACCCCTACTCACCCTGGCAGCATTCTGTAATCATTCAGTGTTATTCAAGAAAACACACAAGATGGTTCCTTTGCATGATAGTTTTCCTGGTGAGCAGTGAGGCATATTGATTTTTTAACTTCATTGAGGTTTCCACGGAGGTTATGACATTTAATGTTCAGCTTTAGCTGCTCATTGTTATGTGGGATATGGACCAAATGTGGCCCTGCAAAATTGTCTCTCTTCATAGCACTTCAGCAGATGTAAATAA
Source organism: Sitta carolinensis (assembly GCA_032173965.1). Lineage (NCBI taxonomy): Eukaryota > Metazoa > Chordata > Aves > Passeriformes > Sittidae > Sitta > Sitta carolinensis. The sequence goes on along the minus strand of JAVUNC010000025.1, from coordinate 11,276,768 downwards.
CAATCTGTTGCTCCGAGTTGTTCATGCATGAACATTGAGAAAAAAATGAAAATTCTGTTCCACCAGACTCGTTCCCATATGCAGAGTGCAACAATTCTCTAGAATAATAAATTTTCTCTTCTGTTCCCAGTCCCAGTCAAGAATCCTGTGGGAACACCCTGAGCAGGATGATAAGCTTTGTGCATGCCTTACTGGCCAGCAAATCTGCTTTCTGCTGGAAGAAGAGGCAGGCTGGCTTCCTTCAATGAATGATCTTTAAACAGTCACTTTCACCAGGTCACCCAGTGCTTTAGCTATGGAACCCCATTTGGTGCAGTTTGCAGGAGGGAGGAGGTTTCTGAAAGTACCCTCAGCTTATGCCATAAATGATTCCATGGTTTAAATCCAACATGTTTGACCTGGTAACCAATGTTGAAGATGTTCCTTCCCTAGGAGACACCTGGGGGTTTGGGTGCAGATGCAGAACAAAGCAAAATGTTTCATCTGAACTTAAATGCAATCCACAACATGCAGCAGGACAGTGCTTGGAGTAGAGTAAGCTCAAACATCTAATGTCCAAGAGGTCACAGCTGGCCAGGAGAGAGGTCCTCCTAAGGGAGACATTTCTACACAAGGGCAAACTCAAAAGAGGTGTCCAAGCAGCCCCACATCTGTGCAAACTCTCTTGAAGGCTGCAGGCCTGAAGCTGACTGAACAGGGCTCTAACTCTGGCTGTGATGTGTTTGGCTCAAAAATTCAGCAAACAAGAGCCAGCTAAAGCAGCTCTTCCTCTCTCTCTTTCTCAGGTACAGGAGACGATCAGTCTCAGTTACCTCACTGACATAATGTGGGAAATAGGAGTTCTGGAAATTGGCGTTAAAAAGCAGTGGACATATGCCGGTTTTCCATTTTTAAATTTTAAATGGTTCATAGAAAAATATTTCTGGTTTGATTTGCTTAAACATTGTATGTTTAGCAACAGCCTAATTTTCATCAAGTGTACTGCCTAGGTGCTCTGGGAGTGCTTAGGCAGCCTAGTTTGGAAGCCAGGCAGGTTGTGTGAAGGCCAATTTTCTCCTCTTGCATTAGAGTGACTATCTAGCTCAGTTTTCCACTGCCAATTCATACAGCAAGGAATACAATTCACTAAATGGATGACCAGCCAGCTCGTTAAGAAGTAGTTATTCCATAATTTTTTTCAGACTGACAACAAAATTCATGCAAAGGATCCAAGTGATGGCACCCCGTAGGAAAGCATCTGACCACCACAAACACTTTGTTTGGATGAATTAAGGGGTATTTGAAAGTCAAGCTTTTACATTTTTCAGTTGTCTTTGAAAATTAAGTTAGGTAATATTAAAATACCTTGATATTCAGTCATAGGTCCTACAGCATCAAAACTAGAGCAAATTCTTTTGTCTGAATGGGAATCAGTCCATAAGTATATTTTTTTCACTCACTTTTTTTCTTTGCAATAAGATATAATTTTAAAAACTAAACTCAATTTTGGTATCATCTATATTAAAAACATTGAATAAATAATTGTCTAAGATATCATGTTTTAGGTCAGTTGCAAATAAAACAATCAATATTAACTGTGTGTGCCACACTTAATTTTGTTCTGTTTTCTAATATCACCAAAATGTTTCATGATCTTACCCATTCCTCTTTTGCTTGTAATTTTTCTTGGTATTTGAGAGGTGAGACTCTGTTGTACTCATGAAAAACAAGCAAATTTACTGCTTCATATTTTTGCACCACCTTTTCCCTTATAGAACACACAGTACATCTGTGTTTTTGCTAACTGTTGTCTCCACACATTGACAGCTGTTTTCAAGGGTTCATTTACTTCTACTAAAATATTTGTACATGGCCTTTGTTTTTCTTTTTCCATGTAACTTAAGGCTAAAGAGAGTGAATATTCTAGATATCTTCTTTTCTGAAGTGTAGAGGTTATGATGGTTTCAGTTCCATCTGTAGTATTTTCCCACCTCAGCTGTGTCTAGTTGTGGATTTCACACTGGAGGTGCCCAACCTGGTGATGAAGGTTCTTGACTTTTGGAGCCACTTGAGTACGCACAGAGGACAGTCCCTGAATAAGGAGATGAGAACTGTAAATAAGAACAAAGGTTCGAGAGGAAGACTGAACAGTTCCTCTTGTTGTTGCAAGATCATTGCTTATTGTATGTTTGCTTATATTTGTCAGAGTCTAATTTTAAAGTTCCAGACAATGCAACTTCCACCTCATCCCTTGGGAAATTATTCACCAACTAAGACATCTTGCCATCTGGAAGTTTTTTCCTGATATTCTCTCTTAATTTTTTCTTTTTAAATACCTTTTCTATCTTTAAAACTTATTAAATCATTTACAAAATTACAGCTTCTCTGTGGGTATTTGAATCATCAGGATAAACTGAGCAATTTTTCCTCCTGTACCAAATTGTATATGATAAAATTAACTCCCAACCAAATTTATAGAGTAAAATATGCTGAGTTGGAAGGACCCATCAGGACTATATTATAGAATCATAGCACAGCACAGCATAGCATATCCTGAGTTGGACAGGACCCACAAGGATCATCGAGTCCAACTGCTGGCCCTGTACAGGACATCCCAAAAATCCTATCATGTGCCTGACAATGGTGTCCAAATGTTTTTGATGCTGAGACCACATCTCTGGGGAGCCTGTTCCAGTGTCCAACCACCCTCTGGGTAAAGAACTTTTTCCTCATATCCAAACTAAACCCTCCATGACTCAGTTTATTGCTGTTTTCTTGAGCCCTATTGCTGGTCATGAGATCAGTGTCTGCCCTCTGCTTTCTCTTGTGACAATGTTGATGAGCACAGTGAGGCCTCCCCTCAGTCTCATCATCTCCAGGATGAACAAACCAAACGACCTCAGCTGCTCCTCATAAGGTAGTTCTGTGTTATATTCATTGCAATTAATCTGAAATACAGCTTTGGAACAAATGAAAGAAGAGAGACCCCAACGCCCAGCTGGTAAGTTATACAGAGCTCAGAGTCCAGCCAGCTGTGCTGTACTCTTTTTCATGTGTGTCACACTTTACACACTATTTTATTACCTTAGGAGAAACCAATTTTTCAGCTACTGGTTTTAGGATATTAAAAATTAAGGATTGCTGATTGGTATTATTACCTTATACTCCTGGTGTTACTATCTTAAGATCTGGGGAAAAAACAATGCTCTTTATCAAACTACTTTTTCTTCTATGCTTTTCCTATCTGAGGACATAGCTAATTATTCTGGGCTGTTTTAAACCTCGATAATGTAAACTACTCTCAGCTTCCTGCCTGTTTTTCTGTCTGAGTTTTAATGTGCTCTTCCCTTGGATTTAGAGGAGATGAGCAAGGCATGCAGCTCTTCCTTGGACACACTGCTTCATGGCCCAGAGTATTGACATAAACCGAAACTGAATCACTGGACATGATCTAACTGGAATTAAAGATGCAATGTGAGTGTTATTGCAGGGTGAGTCCATGGAGAACGCTCTTGCTTGCATGAGGCTGAGATCTTTGAAATATGAGGCTGGAGGGAATTATGTGATTGTCAAAATTACCTTATTTATTAAATCCTTTATGTCATTGCTCAGGGAAGATGGGACTCTAGTGTGAAAAAATGGCTTTGCAATAGATAAACTGAAGATTGAAGGGATGTGTATTCTGGACAAACTCAAGCTTAGAAAAGTATTGCCCAACAGCAGCTAACCTATATCTCTGTTTGATAAATATCAACCTATGATGCTTATTAAATTATATTATACTACCAAAAAGAAGGTGGGTAATGAAATTTGAGTAGCTATAATTTGATAAATCCTTTAAGGACCTGTGATGATTAATCAACAGGTCTTAATTGACAATCAGCAGTGCCCATTTCCAGAAAAAATAAATGGAAATAGACTGATAAAAATAGAAATTTTCCACAAAAAAAGATGAGCCTAATGTGTGAATCAAATTGTTTGAAAGTCTAAAAAATAGAGGGAAAGAAGGAAAAGATGGTTACTTTGCCTTTGCTGAGAACCCAAAGAGTGGAACAGATGTGCAAAGGACCATTACAATGTTCTTTCAAGATATGACAGGAGTTCAGAGAATTTAGCAAATCAGATGAGTCTGCTGCATTTTGGCAACGTCATCTGGACATAACAAATGCAAAGATGTGCACGTTTCCCATGTCCTTTTGGGAGGTGCATGTCCCAAAGAGAGTGCCCAGAAAGACTATGGCAGGAGAGCATGCCAGTGTGTGCATGCTGCCTTTTGACCCCCTTGATGCTCACCAAGGTCAGGGAGAGGAACACAGTGATGAATGAGGGCTTTGAGGAAAAGAAAAAAGAGAGAAAAATGCCTGGATCATTCCTCTGTTTGTATTATTTAGGTTCAAAAAGCTTTTAATGTTGGTTTTATCTGGTATGTCCTGCAGATAACACTTCTGATGGGGCAAAACAATTGTTTTTTCGTATGAAAACAGTTTTTCCTCACTGATGCAGCAGTATTTTCCTGTGTTTCTTCTTCAGAGAATGACAGAGACTTCTCTGCTGTTCACAGGCACAAATCAGGAGCATATCCTTTGTGTCTAGCACCCAAATTAACACCAGTGTACTTGGGACTGGAATTTGACTTGCTGTCTTGATTTGGCAATAGACTGGAGAGACTCATGATTTAGGAGCTGTTGTATAAAATATCTTGAAGAAAACAAGAATACTTCTTCCAAAAGAAGGATGGTGATTCCCGAGAGAAATGATGATATTTTATGAAGCTAAATCAAAAACTGGAGAACTGTGTGTCAAAAATGTCCAGGCCTATGAGTAAAGTTGAAGCATATTCTTGCAAGGCTATTTGGTACATTCATCCACAAACTTGGCTGATGCTTAAAATAGTCAAAAACCCCAACACATGCAATATGATGTTTATCACAATTCAAAGTACTCAATATTCTTGTGTCAAGTTAGAAATGTCAACATGTCTCAAAGGCTGAATCAGGAGATTTTTGACCACAATTGAGTGGTAAAGTTTAGAGATTTATTATTGGAGTGTATTGAAATTTGACAGATTACATCATGGATCTGCCCATTATTGTAACAAAGATATTTTCTTTGAATACCCTCTTAAAAAAGCAACTGAGATAAGTGCATCTGTAATATAAACTGTCTGGTGGGTTGTATAAATTGTGTTCCTTGTCTGTTTGATTCTGTTTGACTTGTGCAGCTCTTTGTATAGCTCCAGGTTCATGTTTTGTCCCAGCCTCTCAGCTGTGGTTGAAGGGGGAATGAACAGGCTGCCTCACAGGAGCTGCTCTGACCTGGGCTCTGTACCCAGGTCCTCAAAATGTAACTGCAAGGCCATGAGAAGGCTCCATAAAACCTTGGCCCTTTTGACTGACAACCCAGGGAGGGCAACACAGGAGAAACAGGGTAAGAAGAGGAAAACTTACCTCTGCACATTTTATCCGTATGTTTTTGTTTTTTTTCTAAAGGACTCCCTATCATTAAGGAAACTCTGGTGTCTATCCCAGAGAGCATCATATGTACTCTCAGTTCTGCTGTACAGCTGTCTAATCCAATCTAGCTTAGGATCAGTAGTCAACTGGTGCAAATAGCACAAGGTCCTGGGGAGAGGAGGGTGCAAAATTCTGCCTTCCTGTGTCTGTGGATATATCCAATGTTCAGAGAGGAACACAGAACATGTGTGAGCCACAGGTAGTGACAACAGTCTGTCATTGCCAGAGAGAGATATTTGGGTTCTGTTAACTGAAGCAAGTCAGAGTATTTTTTTGTTCGGGGATTTAGTTAGGACAAGTTATGAAAATAAAACAATGCTCCTTTAAAGCTGATCATTCCATAAGTACACCCAGCTTTGTGTTGCCCGTGGCAGGGATCACTCTGCCCATTCTTCATATCGTCTGTGGCTCTGTGTCTCAAGTTATTCCTTGAGATACCTGGTGGGCCTCTCCAGCATGGCTCATACTCTTCACACGATGCCATTGTTACTCTCTACTAATAGCTGGTGAGTTTTAACAAACCCTTAACAGGGTTTGTTTGTGCTCATACTTGGATAATTCTGGTTTTTTTCAGTGCCAAAAAAATGCTCCACAAAGGGAAAAACATGAGCAAGTTAGAAAAAAACCAAAAAATGTCTAATGAAGAAGGATGATTCTGTTGTGCACTGTCTTTTGATATTTTTCCAAAATTTAGAGACTGTAGGAGTACCCAAAAAGGAAAAATACACTTATTCCCCAGCAAATGTCTTTCTTCACAAGGGGTTCAGAGTTGATTACAAGCATATGCACATGCATACACACACAACTATTCCACCTGTGGAAGGAGACAACTTCCAAGTTGTTGCTCACCAGCCACTAGTGAGAGTTAAGAGGCCAGTTGTGGTGCAGCTGGTTGTTGCCAGGAGGAAGCTGACCCTGGACACTGGGCTGTCCTAGAGGTGATCACTGTCCAGGTCCTGGCATGGGCATTGCAACAAACAGGAATGAATGTGCAGACCTGCTTCCAGTTCAGACCCACTGGAAAAGCACTCCTCTAGAATATATTCATGGCTTCAGAATTCTGAATATGGTCTTAAAATAAGAACCTGTTAATGAAGGTGTGCTTGGGGAGCCTGGCCTTTTCTTCACCAGAAACTAAGCTATCAAGCTAGGCATCATTATATCTTTCCCAGTTGTATTGGATGAGCCATTACAGCCCAATGCATACAGCTTTTTCTTGTAAACTCGCTTATGGATCTGTTAAAACTCCTCAGAAAACACCATCCATCTCTATATGTACCATCACAAATTGGCATCCACAAAACGTGTCAAGAGAACAATATCCACATATCATTGCCTCATCCTCACTAACATTTTGTGTGCTGTTGGAGAGGCACAGAGCAGATGCTTGCTGCAGCATCACTGACAGAGGATGTGCTGAATGCGAGGGCTTTCCAGATGTGTGGGTGTTTTATGACAGAATAAAAGTGACAGTCATCTACATACACAAATTTTCCTTAAAAAACCCACTAAGAAACCAGAAATGAATGCAAACAACAGGCAAACAGTGCCATCAGAATATTCTGTATCAGATTATTTCCTTCTATCAGATACATTTGCACAGGATTTTAGGCAAGACTTCTGCTTCATTATGGATTAGAAATAAAGCTAAGAAGGGGAGCTTTGTCCAGCAGAAATACTCACTCTTTGCTTTTCAATCACTCCTTTCCTGATTAAAGCATTTTGTTTTAAACAATGGTTACTGCTCAGAGGAAAGACTTCCCAAAGTTTGGGAAGCAGATATCCTGAAATAATTTCTACAATGCAGAGTAGGTATTTTCCTGCTCCCCAATTACACAAACTGTTAATGGGCAAATGGAGGCAGGCTAAGTGCTAAAATCTGGTACCATTACATTGAATGACACTCTATAAAATAACATCTGTCTGTGTGTAACATGGCCTAAATTCCCAGCACACTGACAATCTGTAATGAAAACAGCATGCAGTAAGCACTGAACATATATATATATAAAGAAATACAAGCAGAATGTTTTTTCTGAAAGAATTCAAGTAGGAAAAAGGCAGGCTTATTTATTATCTTCCTGCAGTTTATAATATAATTTTATTTTGTAAAGTGCATTTATACATCTGTCTTCTTATTCCTGTACAGCACATATATATATACACACACACAAGTGTATGAAACCATGAATATTAAATGTGTTATCATATTATATTATATATATATATATATATATATATATATATATATATATATAAACACAAATATGTTTAAATGGAGTTTCATAAAAAAATTAAATACTAATCAGATATTACAGTCAGTGCAAAGATTCCAACTGGATTTACAGCTGGAATCAAGATGAGTCTGTAACAAGCTCTAAATCTGCATACCTTTCTTTAGTAACGCTGGCATAGATCACAATATTATATTACCCTTTGCTTTGCTTTGCTTTGCTTTGCTACACCCTCCTCCTAAGAGTTACTTAGAGGTTCTTGATGTTAGATGGGCCACATGTAAGGTAAAAATGATTTTGTGTGGGTATCCCCTTGCAGTGTATTTTGTGTTTACAGATGTCACAAACTGCTTGCAGTTAAATTGATCTCAGTCAGGGAATTCCAGCCTCTAGGCTGTGAAATTCCAGCTCCCACAACTCTCTGGGACAATGCACTCAGAGATGGGGGTTTTGGGACTCCAGAACCGAAAATACAGAGCTGATGAACCAGTGATGAAATATTATCTTGACTGTCAGACAATTTTCAATGTTGAAGTTTAGCCTTGTGTTTTTCTTTTTTATCTCATTTCGTTTGATGTAAGTTAATCTTACTAAAAATGTTACTACATGCCCATACTAATAGCTATCCTTTTTTATTTCTATGCCAAAGGACAAGAGTAATGTCTCAATATATTCCCATATTATGTATCTTTATTTTTCTAAACTGTGGCTTGATAATTAATACAGCATTATCTTATCAATTAGTACAACATTATCCAATAATGTTATCAGCTCTGACACATCCAGGTAACATTTAAATAGATAGATACATATTTGCAGTTACATTCACATTTACCACAAAGTCCTGGTTTTTTGTGTATTTGAATATTTAAATATATTTAAATATAATAATTAAATATATAATATATATTAAATATATGTTAATTATATTAAAATATATAATATATATTTAATATAATATTTAAAATGGAAATATTGATATGTGCTCAATGTTAAGAAAATGCTTTGGCAATGTATAAGATCACTTGCTGCTGAGAAAAGCTTATTATACAGAACCATTATATTAGCCCTGGCATAACAAAGAAATTGTAACAGAAAAACAACCCCAAAACTAAACATAACACCTCTCCATAAAATAAAATAAGAACGAAAAAATGATGGAAAAAAAGACATTCTGTTATACCATTTCTGTTTTTTCTGTAGAAAAGCTGTAATTTCTTAATATAAACTGATTTAAAGGGGGATTTTCTCCCCTGATGTGTTTTGGAAAAGTCTCATTTTTCCTGGTAAGGGTGCTGAAACTTCTTATTTAATATAATTTCATACAGAATGTTTGACACCTTCTACATATATCTATTCTAGGGAAGGAAAAGGTATTTTTTAAGGTAACAAGTTTTTCCTAGTTGAACAAGTTCTGTGGAAACATGAGCAGTAAGTAGCAGCATCCCAGACTTGGTGACCAAATTGTGTTTTTGCTATGTCCTCACTCGTATGATATGCATTGCAGCCATTAGTCTGGTGATTTTATGTTATTTTTCTCCATGGGTTTCCTGCTCTTCAGGACTCAGCTGCATTTCTAAAGCACATGTTAACATAAGGGCAAGGTGGTGCTTAAGCATCTCCTTCTGGCATTTTGGGTGAGGCAGGGATTTCTGCACTTGCCCTTCTATGGTTTTTTTTTTGTGCATTTGTTTTTTGGGACCAAGCACAATCTTGCTCCTCTCACTTTTGAATTCCAAATTGTTTTGTAGTGCAGGAAGTGAAGGGAGTTTCTGTTTTGCAGTCACTGGCATTAAATGGTTCTCCTCGAGGAGAACTTCAGCAGTCCTTGTGAAAAGGAATATGCAGGCTGTGCAACCAGCCAGAGCAAGGAGGGAGAGTGCCTGTGCTCCATCACAAGCACTGCAGGTCCTATTGAATTTTATATTTCTCAGTCCTCAGAGATTAGAAAGTCTTTGCTTGTGATGGCTGGTTTGCAAAGTACATCATGTTGCCATGCAGACTGCTGCTATAGGATGGGAAGAGAAAATTCTCCATCAGGTCATGTTCACTCACATACTCCAAATTGCTCTTGTAAAAAAATGGAAACAGCAATGACTCCTTCAGTAATCTCTAATGTGATTCTGCTTAATCTTTTCACTTGGAAAACTCTGTTTACTTCATGTTTGCAAGTTATAAAAATGATATTCTATAATCTATTTGCTCAGATTCCTGATACACTTTAGTTATTTTTCCCCAAATATTACAAATAAAAGTCCTTTGATTGAAAGCTGCATGTTTTGCTTTTCATTTTCTTTAACCTTCTATTTCCACTCTCATCATGTTTTTCAGGAAAATAAAATTTATTTTATTTTATCTGTTCCCAGATAGTCCATTACGGGAGAAAAAAAAAAAAGAAAAGCAAAAGCATATATCATCTGGATTTATATCCTGTCACTGCTTAAGTCCTAATGCTTGAGCCTGGAGAAAGGATGGAGATAAAATTGGGAAATCCAAGCCAGACCATTGTCTAGACTCAGCTGCTTTGAACACTTCAGACATTTGGGATTACAGGAAAAAAAAAGGAAAAAGACCAGTTTCACGATGACAAGGCAAACCCCAGCAAATTTAACAATATATTGTCAGAGTAGTGCCTTGTTGCTAGAGGTGTTGGTAAGTAGGTGTCCAAGAACAATTTGTCTGCAACATACAAACAGGCTGGTGTGGCTCTAGTTGGTGCCAAGATTACCCTGGGGAATGATGTGCCTACTAGCTGGAGGCAGAATATCATAAATGTGAAGGCATTTCTCACAATGATGTGGAACGATCAGTGTGAGCCCCCTGGAGAGCCCTGGAGCATGGACTGGGGGGGAGGAGGAGATGATGATCATCTCTGGGGAAGAATTTAGGCAGTGATACAAATATAAATACAGCCTAACTGTATTTGTCTCCCAAGCGGGCATGTGTGTTTCTGTGTGTCAGAGAGAGTAGGGAAGCCAGGGATCTCTACCTTAATGTGTCATGGTAGATGCACTGAAGTTTTAGGACATACGGAGGAATTGGAAAAGAAAGGGAAGTGTTATTTAATTACTCAGAGGCTCAGTGGAAGAACTAAATTACTCTGAGACTCAGGGACAAGTAAATGACTGAGGGCTCAGAGGATGTGCAAGTGAGCACCATACAAATGCTCAGGGAGACAGAGAGGATCTCTCTGAGGTTTCAGAAAGCAGAGCCTGCTCCTGCTTGCCTGGGGTGCTGGGCAGAGCCAACACCCCTCATATCCTGAGCTCTGAAGCACAACAGCAGCAGGGCCATGGTGTGGGCACTGGCTGACACTACAGGATAACACCCACACATCGACACTGGATTGCTTTAGAGCTTCAGTGCTGGAGCTCAACCCCCTGGAAGACTGTGCAGAGAAATGTGTTTGTTTACTAGATGTGTGAGATCTTTGGGGGAAAGGTGATCATGCCTTTCTTCACTCATTTATGTTGCATGGAAGAAAACATTTACTTAAAGCATGTTTGTGTTCTACCTCTTACTCTAGAAATGCAAGGAATTTCAAGTCTGATCTTGCATGTTTTCAGAGCAGGGGATGACTTAGTTGTGACAAGTGCAGCACTTAGGATTTTTAAATTGAAAAAACAATGTATATCAAAACTTATATATTTTCCCAAATATTAAAAACCAGCCAACCAACCAAAATTCTTACCACAAAACCAAAACAAAGGATTTTGGAATATGCTTTTCCGATCTCAATAAAATTTCACTTCTTCAGGGGGTTGCCATGTGTCCATCACTATTGTTATTCAAGTAGAAATTGAGACTTTCAAGATACACTGAGAGTAAATTTTGACGAGAGAAAACCAGTGAAAAAGAATTTTTTGCATTGGCAAAGGGGTTAAACATTATTTTTGGTGGCTGTAAAACAACACAAGTTCACATTTTTTCCCTCTCTTTTTATTAGTACATCTCAAAATGAAAAGAACTTCTGCCTTCATTATAAAATTGTCCAGATTTGACAGTCATATATTGATTTCTTTCCACATTATTTTCATAAGACCTTAATTTAGCTTGAGTTTTGAATTCTTTCTAAAGCAGTAATTTTCTGTCTGTAAGGTTGGATTTGCTTTCTCGGTCATAATACTTCAACCTAATTTTGTGTAGTAGATAATTTGTCTTCATGGTGTCAAATCTGTCTCCTCCTGATTGACTGTTTTTTTAAAACCATTGTTTGATGCTTGCTAATATGTTTCTTGGTCATTCTCAGATTTTTGCTTTTTTTAAAATCAATTCCTAGCTGCCAACTGAGAAACTTAAAGACATATTTTTCCAGCCATAGCTCCTCCTTGTAAATTAATTAGATAATTAGATGGAATAATGTCCATCATTAATTGGCTTACTGCAAATTGTCCCTTTAACTCTATTTAGTGGGCTATCTGCAGTCCCTGTTTTGCTCATTAAGCAATGGGGTGTCCTTAATTGACATGAAACCTTATCCCTGAGATGCTGTAATAGCAGCCTTCCTGCTTGGAAAGAGCACTTCCTTCTTCTCTTTGTCTAGAACACAGCATGAATGGACGTGTGTCTACAATGCAACAGTAGGCAAGGCAACCACTGGGTTCTGATACACACAGGGAAAGCAGGAGATGGAGAAAACCAGGGCTCATAGAGCTGCATTTAGCAAAGACACCTGGGTCCTGCTGGCACAGGAAAGAGAACACTCCAGGCATTGTATGATCTTAAAAAGCAGTTTTCTTGTTCTGAAAGAGCGTCATATCTTTTCCAGGAGATCAGCTAAGCTGAGCACCCACGTGCATGAGGTGAAGCTGATGTTGACTGGCAAAGCCCTGCATCTTGAACTCCCTGATGTACAGTCTTGTGACTGTGGGCAAAGCTCAAGAATCCTCCCTCTTCTCTCCTCCTGTCTCTGTGCTGCTGTCGTTTCCCTGCAGCAGCAACCTTCACACCCCACAGCTGGAGCTCTGCTGGTCCTCCCAGCAGAGGACACAAATGTCTCATGGAGAAGTGGTGGCTTTGGTGGGTATTTTGCAATGGTCACATCTGGAAATCCTAAAAAGCTGATGAAAGGTAGAGTAAATTACCATTTGAATAGAAAACTAACTTAAATAATATAGGGAATGGGTCAGTTGGGTGGGTTAATTGTTATAAAGGGCTGAGTGTATCACGTGTGTGTGACAATGGCTACCACCCACTGGATGTGCAGTGCTGTCAGGAGCAACCCTGAGCAGAACATTCTGTTCTGGCCTGTAACTCCCTCTGAATGAGAATGATGGGGCCCAGTCCTCAGTGGTGACCAAAAAGGACATGGTACCTGGTCTTTAGACCTCCAGCCTGCTCAGGGCTGTGCTGGAGAACACTGGCACAGCCTTTGCTTTGAGCAGCTGGTGTGCACTGCAGCCTCCTGCTAGGGGCCCACACACTGCCCTTAGCTGGGGGTCTTGCACCATGGAACCTGACATGGCAATGCTGAAAAGCCTGCAGGGCTTCTTTGAAGTCAGATGAATTAAGTTTGAAGTTTGTTTTAGGTTAATGTAGCAGCGTAAAACGATGGTGCCATGGGCCAGGATCAAGGACAAGGTTTCACTCCTGTCTAGGAGATGCCTGTGTGACCTGCCCTACTTGAGTGCCTAAAAATAGTTCTTTCTTATTCACAATTAATAACTTTCCTTCTGCAAATTTCTGTGTCAGGAAAGTACATTAATGGATGCTCATTAATCTTTTGTAGAATAATAAGATTTTTTAAAATAGGAATAATTAAACAAATGTGCAAACAAAAAAAAAAAAAAGGGGGGCAAAAGAAACTCAAGTTTTCCATCTCCTCTTAATCAAAGCTAAAATCTGTCTGTGTAAAAACTTTCATCTGAATTATCTCAGCTGGTATGTTGGGATATTTCAAGATCTCTGCCCATTTTCACAGCTCTGAGACACTTCTGTATTTTGCTCCATTTGGGCAAAAGGGTGAAGAATAGCAGTTTTTGTAGGTGTTTTCAGATGAGACCCCACTATTGGTGATTAATTGCCAAAAGATTATACACTCCTTGCAAGACAGCTTAGCCAGTCTATTCCTTAATCTCTGTCGTCTTTGCTTGTCACTTTGTCTTTAACCTCTAGAAGGACAAATGGCAGGAGTCTGATTTATGCTCCTAAAGTGATTTACTCTCTTTTGCCCTGTCACAAAGACTTTATCTGATTTGTTACTTACACTTCTAAACAAGTCCAGGCAGAGCTTTCTGAGTTAAACATGAATGGCATGCTCATATAGAAACAAGGGTCAAAAACTTGCTACCAAAAATCTCCTAGTCATATAAAATTAAAGGGTGAGGGGAAGTAAAAACCTTGAATAATTTCAGAGCAGACTGCAAGAGAGAGCATGCAGCCATCCTGAGGAAAAGGTTGCTGGTGTTCCATCTAAGAATAAGATGCCTCTCACAAATCCCACACATCACACTGGGTGTCACATCTGTGTCCAGACTGCTGAAAACCCCATTGACCACCACACTCAGAGATTATTTTGCAGGCATTTAGGGAGTGAAGGATCAGCTGTGGATGGAAGGGAAGGGCTTGCTAGCATCATTGCCCTGAAACTCCTTCAAGCTTCCCAGGAATCCTGAGAAGCTCCAAAGCAGGGTGGCACTGGGCTGCAGTGCCATTAAAAATAAGGTCCCCCAACAGAGACTGCAAGAGAGTTTGAGCAGAACGACTCTAGGTCATCCAGCCTGGCCAACACTGGGTCAAAGTCTGGGCTCAGTCCTGAGTTGGAGAGGCAGTGAGAGAACACAGTCCCTGAGCTCTGTGGTGAGAACAGGATTATTTCCCTCTGAGAAGAAATGTGTGTTTGTCTACTATAACCTCTGTAGAATAAATTCTACTCCCTTTGTACTCCAACAAGAGCAAGATCTGAGGTGCATGTGTTTTTCCCTGTTAGAGCTTGCTAGTGTAGAGCAAGCTGACTTTGTATCCTGGTACTCAGCAGACCTTGGGGCAGGTATATGTAAGGTGGAGAGCAGCCCTTGTTAGGAATTCATTGAGTTATAAAGTGCTTTATAACATTGTGTAAGTTGAGAAAGAATTCGGGAACTTTGGTAATGGTTCTTCAAGAGTTAGGAAGACTTGGATGTGGAGGAGACCTTGAAAACATGCAACCTATTACCTGGATATATGGAACCTTGTTTTTCAGCTCTCAGAGTGGGATTAATGGGGTAGAGTGGCAGTGAAAAACAAAAACTGTCATTAAAGGAAATATAGGAGTATTACCTTGCTGCCATAGTACTATTTCACAGGCATTTAGTTATCCATTGACCTGCACAGAGAAGCAAAATCACTTAGGGCTGGCTCCAGATGAGACTGGTCTTACAGCAGTGTCACTAGTAAAACGTGAACTGGACATCAGGTTGGCTCCCTTGGCTGCCTGAATGACATGGTTTCTGGCAGCTATGGAAAGCTTTTCTGAGAACCTGAAATATTCATCTTGAGGGATGACTGAAAAAATCTTCTGATCCTTACCGAAAAGACAGATCATCAGAACTTAAAGATGGACAAGAAAAAATAATTATGAGATGGAGCTGAAGTGCTAAGTAGGCTTGACTTTTCATTTCTATAGTGACAGTAAGATCTTCAAATATATTTCCTTAGACATTCACAGCCAATTTCCATTACATTAACCAGAATCTCCCAGGCTCTGTCTGTAGATTTTGATCTGTTAAGTTCTAAATACAATTTTTTGGAATGCTGACTAAAACCCCTTGAAATATGAAATTGATTTAAGGAAATCCTACTTCTCGGAAGAATAGTAATAATAGGTGCTGAGGTTCCTTGTCTATTAAGCAGTCTTTGCCTTTGCTGCTGCATTTACCACAGTTATCTTGTGAAATTCTGCAGTATTGTCACCACCTACTCAGAACAAAACCTGTCTTTAAAACCTCTTCAAATGCAATTAAAAGACACATTGGTCTCTCTCACTGGAAAGACAAGGGTTTTTTTTTCAAACATTCCTGTATTTCTGCTAATCAAAACATAGCTCTGAAAATTAGCAGTGTTCCTAATCTTACCAGAGGTGAGCTGTTCTGCTGAACTGAACTGCTCTTCAGTAAGTATGACTTTGATGCTATTATGCAGACACTGAGATGATGTCAATAAAAAGCAAATTATGCATTGTATTGTTGTGCTATGTGGATGAATCAAATTTTTTCAAAAGAATTTAATTCAGAGAGATTTTTTCAAGGCTTTTTTAATACATAAATTCTCTTGCCTTGAAAAATGAAGGTAAGCAGTATATGAACAAGTCACTGGTTAAACTTTAAAACTTGCAGTATATTTAGTAATTTTAGGGAGAAAAACAAAGGTAAGGAAGTGAAAATATGCTTATTTTCCTTAAATCAACCCTTACTTTGACATACTTCATCAGTGCCTGCTACACGGCAAAGCATGAAGACTGCACAGAGACTTTTAGTGACATTTACTCCTGTCATTCCTGCAAACTGACTTGCATGTGTTTGTCAGAAATATTCCAAAAAGAAGACCTAATGAAAAGAATCCTGGATTCTAAAGGTTGCAGATACTTCTGGGTTTAAAATTCCTCAAGTATTTTTGTTAGAGGCTTTGACATAATCCCATCTGTCTTTGTTGTGTGGAGTGTGGATCAAAAGTGCAGACATATTAGCCTCCTCTGAATTTCAGCCCTCCTGGGGATTAGTTTCCTAGGGATGTCCTAAAAGTTTTCCTCTAATACAAACACGTATCAGAAGAGATGTTCACATGGACTGAGAGTTTAAATTCTCAGTTTATATAAGCACACTTTAAAGAGTCAATTCTTTTGAGTGCAGTGTGCAGTACCGTAGGTTAAACTCTCTTGTTATCATTACCAAATGCACATTACGCTAAACAAATTATCATGCTAGACAGAAAGGATATTTGAATTTCTTTAAGAGACAAAATGAAGATAAATCACATTCAAACATCTGTGATGCCTCCATTCGTCCTTCAATGCACACCAAAAAGTGTTTCTATGGAATTTTGCACGGGCTGCTGGCTGTACTGTACAGATCAGCCATTACCATTGTTATGCACCAGTGGGGAAAGCAAACATACATAATATATGGTAAAAATGCACAGCAGATGAAAACAATAAAAGAATTATCAGAAAATAATGTTATATACTTTCACAGTGAACTTTCTGCTCCCAAGGTATATTCTAACAATACCATAAAAACTGTGCAAGTGATGATGAGGAAATTTCTCCTGGTTTTTCTTTCTAATAACACCATGCCAAGGAACTGTGCAGACAATTCACAGGCTGCACAGTAGGTTTCTGAAGTTAGGGTAGCAATCCATTTTCCTGTGTGTTCTCTTGTTAACTGTGGTTTTTTTCCCCCCATGAGTTGTCAGTTTATTCTATGTTTATGACAGGTTTTCTCACAATCTACTGCACTTTTAGGATTTTGTTATGGGGAAGTGTTAAAGAACCTCTTCCAGGTCCATCAAGAGATACCTGACCCCTGGAGCTGGGAGGGCTGATCCTGGGAGACACTGAGGGGGCTGCTGAAGCCCTTCTGCTCCTGCTTTTAGCCTGCTGACCCAAGAAGGGGCCCCACAGATCAGGCTTTTTCAAATCACTAGGGAGATGTGGCTTAGATGTGATCATCATTTGATGACTTTGATGACCTTGATCATGCCGCAGCAAGATAATTAAGTTTTTACAGGCTATTAGGAAACTATCCTTGAAAATGTTTTTCTTAGGGGAAAAGAAAGAAAAACTGCTTGAGTGTGTCACCAGTGACCAAGGTTTTGTCTTCCACAGCTTACACTTCACAGTAAATGTGTCTGAGAGTCAGAAATGTCACCATTTTTATTACAGTCACCATTTATTTAACCATTTTTATTAGGTGAAATACAAAGGAGAAGAAAACAGGTTTGTGACAATATTGTCTGTGTATTCACTTTTTTAGCAGAGTTTATTTGTGACTTCAGTACTCAGTTAAAGATCATCTGAGCCTTTCTAATTATTTTTTTCTGCTTAAAATGCTATTGCAATTTTTCTTATGGTGACCAGAATTATCAATTTCATTACAGGCCACTGTACGAATTATCTTCTTTGCCCCATCCTGTATTATTAAAATGTCTTTCTAAAAGTGATGCACTGAACTACTTCTCTGTGTATGTAATATTTGTCATGCAACTAATATACTAATTATAGTATAATAATGTAATAATGTAACTAATGTAATATACAACTAATATACTAACACAAATATTTTCTTCAGTATTTGCAATTTTCTTTAGTATTTGCAATTTCCCACTTTTGCCTATTTTCCCAATATTTCTTATTTAGTTTTATTTCACTATTAGGCTGATTTTCAGTATTACTTCTCAGAAATTAATATATTTTTCTAATACATTTGATACTAATTTAATTCTTCCTTCTTGAAGATTCAAACCTTGTTTGGATTCATTGGTTTGATGACAGCTCATACATACTGAAGTTAAAAACAGACCTCTGAAGTACCAGAAATTTTTATTCCTTCCAGTGCTGCTTAATATACCTTTGTTCTTCCATAATTGACATTTGTAATTACCTAACCCTCAAACTTACAGAAATTGTCAATTCACTTAATAATTTCACAGTTCAATTATTTTTAAATACAGTAGGTGGGCTATAAATCTAGTGGTCTATAATTAATTCACTCGGTGTAACATTTTCTCTCCCTTTCTGTGTGGATTGCCAGCAGACCATAAATCAGAGTAAATAGCAGAGCAGTGGGTGAGGTGAGTGTGTGTGCATGAGGGCAGTGCATCCCTGCTGGATGTGGCTGGACTCATTATATACACTTGTATCCAGTAAATACATGACCTGCTAGGAGAGCAAAGGTGGTCCAGATAAGAAGAGCATGTTATCCCTCTGTGATTCCCACTGCTGCCTTCCTAGTGTGTAAGCAAATATCTTTTGCAATCTATGTTTCAGGCTCATACACCACCCTGAAGGTTATTGTGATCAGAGAACTACCAGATCTATAGAATGCCTCCAAGCTGCCCTGGCAAGAGGCTGGCACACAAGGGATTGCTGGCCCAGACTGTCCAGGGATATCAAAGGTTGATTAAGCAGCAGTAATGAGCTAGGAGGAGAAGCAGGTGCAGAGGATGCTGAATAAACAAACATGTACTCCCAGCTCTGGATCCTAGGCCAGCAGTGAGTGCCTTGCTTCATCTCCCAGAGGAAATTGCAGGACTTGGCAGGACAAACCAGCACCAGCCAGGGAACTCAGCACACCCACTTAGCCAGACCCAAGGCCAGTCTGTCCTGGTTGATGAATTTGACCATTCCTTTTCTGGCAGCCAAGTGGGAGTGGCATGGAAATTACGGCACTGCTCTTGTGGCACCCCACATGTTGTATGCACTGGAGCAGTGCAGTGGACACAATTGCAGTGCTGGTTGCTACCCACTGTTATTCAGATTGGCTTTTGCTTCCTGTAATCCAAGATATTTATGGTTTTGTGCATGCTGCTGTATTATGGATCACCTGATCCTCCATCTGATAGACCTAGTTGTGTTTTGTGGCTTTCCTGGTGATGTTTGTAGGAAGTAATTCCACAGAGCCTCACTATATCTTTCCCAGACATCACATATGGCTATAGAATAACCCAAACTGTTGTTGTGACCTAGCCAGTCGAACAAGATGAATCTCGTGTCACTCTTCATTGGCACATAATTTTTTTTCTGTAAGAACCTCAACAAGAAAAAGGTACCAAGAGGTCAAATCACAAATTACAGAGCATCCTGCAAGCCTTAGGACTCTGAGTGTACAAGCTATGATCGATTGCCTCATTTCTCTGTTGTCTCTTGCTGTAGCTGAGAAAGACAAAAGGGTGGAAAATTTCCATTGTTTTTTGATTGATACACATTTCTACATACATTTCTAATGTATGTGCTATTTGATTTCATCTGTCACTAGGAAGTCAAATAAGTGAGACCTTTTCAGTTAGAAATGCTAATATAGTGGTTTCAAGAAGTTTATCTGCCTGCTATTGTCTTCTTCAGAAACTTCATTCAACACCCAAACTTTTGAGCAGGTTCAAACTGATGTCTTTTTCCCTCTTTTTCACAGTCTAACCTTCCACATATTTATTTCCTTTCCTGAGCAAACGCCTATATTTCTCCCTAAAGATATTGTAGCCCTAGTGTCAGAAGACCAAGCAAAAGTCCTGGAAAACTGTCAAATTCCATTTATGTAAGAGTTCCATAATCTGTAGATCTCAAGAAAAGGAACAGAATATTTCCCATGACAGGTAGGGGATAATATCAATGATACTCAGGATTCACTTCTAGCCCTAAAAGGGCCCGAGAAAGAGAGTGTTTCACCTGTGAGACTGATATTCAAGCTGAAGTTTAGAAGCTTATACTCCAAAACAGCTGTTTTATCCAGCATGGCCTATTTTTGTGGCTTTCAATTTCAACACTGCTCTCTGTCTCCACGGATGTGCCCAAGACATGAGAGGGTTTTACCATCACCATGCTGTGGTTCCAGGAGATGTGCAATCCCTGCCAGCACCTGGTGCAGTTGAGGAGACATTTGTCCATCCTGTGCTCTGGGGTCAAATCAGAGCAGAAGCCTGACAAGAAACCCAATTTCTCCAATGCTCTCCAGGTTGTTCAAGTGGGAAATATGTATTTTTCAGACATATTTTTCACTATTTTGGTACATTTTTTTTCTTTTTTCACTGTAGAGATGTCTGTAGACACACATATATATATATATATGCCTGTCTAAACACAGATGTATGTTTATACAGAATATACAGAAAATATGGATGTATTACTTTTACAGAGCTCACTTGGATGTAACAGTAATGGTCTCAAATCTTTGCTGACAAATATGGTACACCAGACTCCATGGATTATATCTATAATGGGATACAATCCATCTTTCTTTCTGTTCATAAATCATGCTTAATATAGCAAAAAAAAAAATAAAAGAAAAAGTGATCCTTTCTTGGTTTTTTTCTTATGAATTAAGAATTTTAATGTTACCTCTGTGTCAAAACTCAACCCAAAAGTAGTGTTTAGCATGTTGACATAGCAGTTCAGGAAGACTCCTTCCTAAGTGTACCTAATTTTCAGGAAATGGATAAAAGTTCATAAGACAGGGATTTTTGAGGACTATTGTACCTGAAACACTTATAATGTTTCCTTTATGAGAGGTATCTTTTCAGTGCACTTAACTTGCTTGTTTGCTTTTGTTGGAAACTAGATTAGACTGACAACTGTGTTTTTCCACAGAAGCTGAACTATTGGACAATCCTATTGTTTTCAAACAAAGTAATTTATACAAAATTAAAATGAAGAAACAAAACCACTCAAAACTCTTCCCAAGTTTCTTCATATGTAACATTTTAACATAAGGTGATCTTTAACCAAGAATGATTGTAGCAAAATAGTGTAAGAAATGTGTTTTTTCCTTTACATGAGAAAAAAGCATGTTTGTCATTATTTTTCCACTTTACAACCCATTTCAAGAGGTTATGTTCAGTTGAAAATCAGACATAACATTGGTGTGAACAAACCCCACGTTCAACTGTGTCTTTTTCAAACTTTCATTTTGGCAAAATCACCTTGTATAGTTTGCAGCTTCACGTTTAAAGCAATATAAGAAACCAAGCTAGCTTAGAAGGGGGAAGACCTTGTCCAACCTTTGGCTTTTGTACTATATATTTATTTGTTTCTGCTTGCAGTAGATTTTCTATCAGTGCTTTCAATTAAATCTGTGGTATAGGCTTTTTTTCTTTCTTCTTGAGAAAGGTTATCTCTTTGGATAAGTTCTGAGAAACCTGACAGGGCTTTCTTTTGCCACCAAGTCTGGTGTATTCTTGGGTCACATGTGGGCTTTCAGGTTTGCCTGTAATTAGTCTCTATTTGGATCATCATTAGCACTTCTCTTAGAGAAGTCTTACCCAGTTTCTATTTTGCATCTTCCTAGCTTTTTCTATAAAAGACAGGTGGGACACCAGCACTATTTTGTGTTAGTTATAACACATGAAATATGGTACCAGATCAGATTATCTGCTCCCACAAAAGGCCACATTCAGACCTTTCAGAGATGAGTGCAAAGACAAAAGTGATGGATGCATGCAAAACAACTTTAAAGAAGTGAAACCAAGGGAGGGAAGAGCTGGCTGCTGTCCTGCACACTCAAGAGTTAACATCTTCCAAGTTATTTTAAATCAGTGCAAGGTTCACCTTGAGCCATCTTGACCCCAACAGAGGCACAGATCCTGAACTATTTCAGTGCCTTACTCAATGCTGAATACTCTTTAAGAATATGGATTAAGTGGAGAACGTTTGGAGTGAGAGCCCCCTCTGGTAGCAATGCACCTACATAGATGCACGAATGCATGCTGTTATAGCAGGGGGTAAGCAGCCCCTATCCCCCAGGACACAGGTTTACATGAAAACACAGGGGTAAACTCAGGATGACATGTTCTTGACTTTCCTCAGTGCTCTGGGTGGCTGGAGGTGCCAAGCATCCAGTGCACATCAGCCTTGGGTGACCCTTTCACCCCAGTGAGCAGAGAAGGAGAGCTCACCATGGCCTTTTGTGGGCAGCTCAAATTGTGGCTGCTCCTGTCTGGAAGCTGCAGATATCTAGCCCTAATTTGGGACTGAACTAGAACCCTGAAATCTATTTATTCCAGCACCCTGCGATCTATTTCTTCTTATTTTTCCTTCTGTTCCCTGTCTGTCATGTCAAGATCCTACTTTCAGAAGGCAAACTGTTCCCAAAACACCTGCAAACTGACCCAAAATTTAACTGTCCTCTAAATTAGAACCAGAAGACTCCTCCATAAACCAATCTGGTCTCTGAGAGCAGGCATCCAGAAAAACATCCACCTTTCCTCCTAGATATCAGATACAAGTATATTTATCCTCCCAGACAGAGATACCCAGTTAATCTGCTCATCCATGCAGATAATAATGAAGCACTAAAAAGAGACAGGTAGTCACAATAAATAAGGGTCCAGATCCTCCTTGTGTGCAATCTGGGCTCATTCTTTTGAGCTAAAATATTTTGCTAGCTGAGAGACTGGTCTGTAAGGATGTACAGCAATATACTTCCTGTGGGATTATGGTCAGAGAATTACACATATATGTTAGCAGTATGTTTCCATTTGAAACATACTGACTGGATTTATTATAATAAAGTATCTCTTGGGTGGTATAAAAAAGGAAAGAAGTAGTAGTGTGCATCTTTTAAACAACTATCTTCTATTATTGTTGTAATATTGTCTGAATATTGTTCTTTATGAATGTGTCCACACCTATTTGCTTTTCAAAGAAGTTCATTTTATTAAAAGGTTTTGTATTGGTCCTGGAAATGTTTTTTTTTTTTTTTTTTTTTTTTTTTTTTTTTTTTTTTTGTGTGTATGTTTTTTTCCTAAGAGGTGAGTTCTCCATTAAATACAACATGGAAATTGTATTTTTGAGTTGGATAAAAGCCATTTTCATAGGGAAGAGACATTTCCTTCTAATGACATGCCACAATCTGATTCATCACTCGCTTTTGTAGTTTTAGCAACAAAAGCCTTTTCTGAATAATTTTTTCCTTTTTTTTCATGAGGTTTTCCTCCTTTTTTCTATTCACACTGGTTAAGTATGATTTCCTAAATTGTGCCTTATAGGTGCATAATTTTCAGAATACCTCAGCACTTTGAGTTCAGCTCTGCCTATTGTTTCAGATTTTGATTTCCTCTTAATATTGTTATTGTTATTATTAACACTGAAAATATGTGGGATGCTCAGCAGTCAGGAATGAAAAAGGTTAAATATCTTACAGCCTGAAGATCAGATTCTCCTTTGAGCTGGTATATTTTTTATCCCTCTTGGGATAATGAGTTTTCAAAGTGAATGCAGTATTTCACTGGCGTGTTTTACACGGCGTTTCGCAGGCGAACATCGTCTCTGTGCTCTGGGCCAGCTGGATGCTGCTCAGCTCTGAGGGGAAGCCCTGCACTCGTGGTGAGCACAGCCTGAGCCAAGCTCCACCAGCTGAGGGGGGACAGGGGCTCTGGCAGGGCAGGCACAGCCTCAGGTGTCTGTAGGGATCCTTGGAGCACACCAAGCTGGGCTCAGCTCAGCCTGCCCCGGCTGCACGAGTGTGCCCAGGGTCACCCTGAGCCCAGCCTGGGCAGAACTGCCTCAGTCCTGCTGGAATGGAGACCGTGCTCTGGAAAGCGATTTTGGAAGGCAGAGCCCCTAGGTGAGTCAGGTTGAAAGGCCAGGTCCCTCCTCTGGAGGGGTGTGTGATGCAGGAGTCTTCACGACAGGGCTCAGGTCTCCAGATCATGTCTTGCACCACTGCTGGTGAAGGCTTGGGAGGGTGAAGAGGAAAATGTGCTGCTGTGCTCCTGAGTTGCCCTGTCCCAGCTTTTCCTGTAATTTAAGCATGATTCATTGCATATACAAATGAGAACCAGTCATCTGGAGTTTTTATGCTTTCTGCATTTGTCAAACTGTTGAAGGGTTGTTGGATTCCCAGCAAGGTGAATGCCTTAAGGCTGTAAGACTTATTTACAGAGGAAAATCCAGTGTCTCAAAGCACTGAAAAATACTGTGATCTTTGGGGTTTTTTTCAAGGTAACTACAGACTAAGCAGGTGGACTTCATTTCAACTGTTTTAACACATTTCTACAAGGAACACCATGCTAATTATACAGTAGTTATCCAGCATTAATGAAGTTATACAGACAATGAGATTTGCAACATTAACTTTTAATCTTGTTTTCTGTAATGATTTTTCTTCCCTAATGGAAACACATGCTTACCTAAGCAGGTTTTTTTGACCATTATTTTATAATTAAACTATGAATTCCACTTGTTGTAACTCCAGCCTGAGCAGGCATTAATATACTTGAAAAGAGTGGATGTATTCTTAAAGATCTTTTAAGTTTCGAACCTCGAATAATTTTCCTCAGATGCTTTTCTTAATTGTAATCCATATAACCCATATAAAAGAGGATTAATTTTTCCCCATGAGCAAAGCCAGGATAAATTCTAACATATCTACTCTGTATAAAGATTTCTTTTTCATTCTGCCAAAGTGAATACTGCATCTTAAACTGCTTCATCGTTCATTAGTGTACAATTAGGCCCATACTCACTGGTATGTGCTGCCTGCTTTGGGCCATTCTGATGAAGCAAAGTAGCTGTAAACTCGATTTAACAGCTTGATTAATCCAGGTTTACAGCTGTTTTGTATGGCTGATGAGGAGTGATATGTCTGGGGTGCACCAGCAAATCTGGCCTGTTGAAAAAGAAAGAACTTGCATTATTATTTTATCACTTCTCAAACTGTCTCTGTCATAAAGCAGCCTTTGCAAGTTTTCACTTGACAAGACCTTGTTCTCCACTTTGTGATAGTTTTATCACATTTTCTAATTAAAACATAGGGAAAACACATCATAAAACTAGAGTTTAAACAAGCAAGATATTAGAGAAACATATTTAGAGAGAGCATGGATTAAGAAGTGTTCCTAATTAAGGCAGAAAGATTATATATGACAGAGTGACTATATCACAAGGACACTACCCTCCACACCCCCAGGTTTTCCCACTTAGCAGCACTCTCCTTGCCCAGAATCACAGAAAGCCTGTACTTCACCCTGGCAGCCTCAGCCCCCAGCCCCTAGCTCATCTAGAGGGTGCAAACCATGGAGGTAACCGGTGCTCATTGTACACCAATCACCTTCCCAGACACGGCCTCTCACACCTCTGCTGCCAGAAAGGGGTTTCTGCATGGCTCCTGAAAGGGATGATGACTTTTTCCACTTCCTTGTCCATTGTGAACCCTCAAGAAGGGCCACCTTTGGATCAGGTGAAAGAGGATTTCAGTAGCTGTCTCTCATCTTTCAGGAAATCCCATTGTGCTGCTGTCAAAAATATTGGTGTGAGAAGCTTTCCCTCTTCCATGGCAACATCAGGCAGGACAGTGGTGCACAACACAGTTTGAAAGACAATCACAAACTTCTGCTGAAATCAACCAAGCTTTGTCCTTTCATGTTTTGCCTTTAATTCTTTATTGTACTGCACTTGATCAGGGCTTTGCCATGCCTTGTTCCTTGCATTTCTTGCCATGCCATTTACGGAACTTATTCTCCCTCTCACTCTTTTGTTGATTCCTCTGTTAGCAGTCAAACGTGCCAAAGCAAAATATAAGTACACCTAAATCCAAACTTGATTCAGAACAAGAAATCAAGCATTTAAGAGCTTTTGCAGAATTAAATGAATTAAAATCAAAGGGAACTGGAAACATCAGCACATCTAGCTCAGCTTGACTTTGTTATCACTATGCCTTGGCTTCCTGTATGCATATCTGTAATGTGGTTCTTGTTTCTCTTCCCTTCTATTCCCATTTCTGAGTTTAGTTGAAACTCTGGGGATTCATCAGAGCAAATTGTCATCAATGAAAACTCTAGTGCATGAGGAAGATGCAGATCAAACAAAAAGCTCGGCTCATTGGGGAGAATAAAGAAGAGTATTTTCTGGTTGCAGGTGCTATCAGGCACAGTGTTGGTCTAACTAAAAGTAGAAATTAATGTAAACATAAAGTATTTAATTTATATTATCATGATATGAAAATTTCATACAAATTGATCTTTCCCTGGAGATATATCAATTTTCAGAGCCTCTCTTTTCCCAACAGAAAATCTTTCCATAATGGTTGTTTCCATCAGCCATTTTCATGCTTCTTTCAAAGAATAAAGAGCTCTAAAATACAAAAGTCTTTTATTTCTCATTGAGTTAAAATAGTGAACTAAACCATAAAAATATTCAATTTTTTCTCTCTCCTACTATCCCTTTATGTCCAAGCTTACACAGTGATGGTGTGAACTGGGATAAAATCTATGGAATTCCATGTTTTACCCATGCACGCCAGCTCTGGCTGAGAGGACACTTCAGTGGGGTGTCTTAACTGACAGAGTGCTGTAAAGTCAGATTAGACTGAAATTAGGCTCTCCTCCTGATTCTCAGTGTGCAAACAGATGGGGAGGAAGAGAACACTGCTTGAAGGATCTGTCTGCACCCAGCAGCGAGGGCTGGGCATGAGGGAAGAGAGCTTGTTCCCAGCAATCAACCGAGCTGAGTGAGGTGAGGATGGGGCACTGAGGGAAGAGGAGCTTTGTTCCCAGCAGATCAGACCAGAGCTGATGTGAGGTGAGAGATGGGGCACTGAGGGAAGAGGAGCTTTGTTCCCAGATCAGACCAGAGCTGATGTGAGGTGAGAGATGGGGCACTGAGGGAAGAGGAGCTTTGTTCCCAGCAGATCAGACCAGAGCTGATGTGAGGTGAGACACGGGGCACTGTCCACCCGAGCACCATCCACTCACTGCCAGTGGCAGCAGCAGCTTGCACTTCTGGCTCTTTGTGATTCCACCACAGCCAGGGACCATGAATGGCTAGGGGAAGTAGAGGGGATAAGGGAGCAAACTATCCTCTTTAGTGTTTATAGTCTTAAAACCTAAAATGAATAATTCTGTGCCTACAGCCTTTTCCAGAGCTGATGGGCTGAAGGGCCAAGCAAAGCATCCTGTAGGGAAGACTGAAAAGTGCATCCCCACTGGAACTGAGGGTATCATGGCTGCCAAGGAGGTCATTTGGCAGCACCTCATGCTTTTATTCCTCAGCTGCCTTTTGAGATTCACCAGCTGCAGTACTATTACCATGTAGTTCTTCTACAGGCCAATAAAAACCATAACCATTTTCATTTTCAGAAATTACATTGCCATCAGTGTTTCTTCCAGTGCCTTTTAACCTTGCCGACCCACTTTCTTTTGGTAGCAAAGGGACCATTATTTCTCTCTGTACCTCTACCAAATGCATAACTACCTCTACTATTTTCTCTATCCTGCATTTTTCTCCATTTTTTTTTTTAAACTTATTATGTGCCATCAAAACTCTATCTAGACATAAAATAAGTGGCAAAAAGAAATCTCTGGACCCATATGTACATTTCACTGACAGCCACGAATTTGGTCTAAAATCAAGTGTTCTCAAAATTCAGTTTGAAATAAAAGATGCACGCATTTTTCCTCACACTGAGGAACCATTTTTCTAATAGCTCTTAAAGGTGACTTATCCCTATCCTGCACTGTAATGCAAAGGGTACATTCCTGACTGAAAACTTTGTAAAAGAAAAGGAATTCAAACAATGCTTTTACACAATGTAACAAACATTTTCTTCTTACATCTAACTGTCTTGTCCTGTTATAGATAATTCAGTCACTGAAAAGCAGAGAGGCAATTCTCTGTGGCCACTCCAAGCTGAGACATATATATTTGCCCATCAGAAAATCTTACCTTCTTTCCCTTTTTGCATGAATTCTCTGCAAAACACTACGAACAAAAGAAAAGTATCTAGACTCCTGTCTGGAGGGCCTTGGTCCTTTTTTATCTTTGTTTTATTTTTGAAGTGTTTCTTCAGATCTGATTTGAAATGAATCTGATGGAGAAAGACATAACTCTATCTGTCATACTACTAAATAAATAGTCTCCCATATAGATTGAAAGAAGGATGTTATGTTCCAAATAGTACTTTTAACAGTGGGGCAAGTTTGATGCTTGGTCTCAAAAAAATCCCAGTACTTAGCCACACCTTCCCATCTGGAATGGAAAATGTAGTCAACCCTGACAGCATTCTCCTGTGTCAGTCATTAAATGTGTGCACAAGTTCCAGTAATACTGTCAACACAGTGGAGAGCACTTGCACCCTTGCAGTCATTGTACTGTCTGTCTGTCCTGACTAGGGCAATTTGAGGGGCACTGTTTGTGCTTGGCATGGCAATTCAGACATCTGAAACATCCTCCCTGTGCTTTCCCATATTCACAAAGAGTGGTTATTTTCTAGGTTTTATGAAGACACTTTCTTCCAGGAAGAGTTTTTCATAGAGGTGTTTCATCCACCTCCTTCCTTCCTTTCCCTAACTCCAGCTGCTGTCTCTTACATCATATATCTTACATCTTACCCACTCTGTATTTTGCTTCAAAGCTAATTGGGCAAGTTGAGACCCAGCCCCATGTCTGGAGAGGAGGACAGCCTTGCCCCAGTGATGCTGGCAGGCAGACTGGTTTGTTCTTACAGAAGCAATACAAACCATTTGCTTTCCTCCAGGCAATTATTCAAGAGAAGTGATGACAGGCCCAGGAAAAATGTTTCTGTGTCAGGAAGGTAAACATTACATGCTTCCCAGGCAGCTTCCTCTGCCTTCCCCCTTGGCACATGCCAAGGCTGTGTCATGGCCTGTTAAAACTCAACACATCTTTAAAGGTTTTTGCCCTTCTTTTTGTTGCACATTGCAGCCATTTCATAGGCTGGTGTGTACTTGTTGTGTTTCCAGAAGACAGAAATAATCAAGGGCTTGCCTCCATCATGTGGCAGTAGATGCAGAGAGAATTGTGTTGATTTTTTGAAGCTCTGGTAGTTGATTTGATTCCCAAGAGAAAGGGAAGAGAATGCCCCGCAGAGGGAAGGTTGGTCTGTTGAGTTGTTTAAGGACTGACAATCAAAAGTGTTTGGTAATATTAAAAAAAACTTTATATGTTAATCTAAAAGAAGGAAGTTTTCACAGTATTGTTTTGTCTCTGATGTGCTTTATCTTGCTCTTTAAGCCTTAGTGAAGGATAAGATTTCCCAAAGACTTGATGACCAACGAGACATTCAAAAAATGCTTGCTTTATTTCCTGCCAAATTACAAAAGTTAATTGTGTGGAGTATTGGAAACTCCAAAACCTCTGGATGTCACCATAGGAAGTACCAAGGACTGTACATGGTGGGAGGATTGGATTCACTGAAAATCACATTGCAGTCAACAAGTGTGTGGTTGGTGGTGTTTGGATCATGATTCCTTCCAATACAGCAGGGCATTTTCTGCAGAAGGATGAAGGCACTAATTAATTTCTAGGGGTTCTCATAGTTTTTTTTTGCTGTATTCCAGAATTTTCCATAACCATAGAGAACACTTCAATTTGTCCAAGCTAATTTATAGAGAGTATAATGGAAGTACAGGGTAACTAGAAGTTTTCAGAAAGGAATTTCGAATTCCTAAAAGCATTAAATTTCTACCTTAAAGTTTATCTAGAGGTGGTGTTTTTCACCTCCTTTAACTATTCTTTGTATTATTATGAAAAATGGTGACAAAAAAAAATAGACAATTTTGGCATTTGCACCCTTTTAATGTCTCATTTGGCATCATTCTCCCCTACAGCAATATCCTAGCCAATCTCTATATGTTAATAACTACTAACCCCCAGCCACATTTGTCATTCTATTCTAATTTCCTTTGTAATTATGCTTATCTTATGATATCAAAAAGCTGAAATACGTTCACAGTTTCTGTGCGGTATCATAATAATCAGATTCTGCATTTACCTCCCAGATAACATCTGCAGCTTGATGCAGAGTCCTTGTCTGTGTGCCATCCCAGTCATACACTCACACCTTGCTTGGAGCCTGGCCCAAGGCCTGCTGATTTTGGTAGGAATCTTTCTAATTATCCTGCTGATGACCTGTTGCGTGACTCAGGAATTGGTGGCAGGACATGCTACAGCCCCCTAGCTATTAGATATTACCTCATGCAATTTTGTGTGCCCAGAGCTTCACCTTGTGTAGGGCTGCCTTTTCACTTTGCAGAAGAAGTTCTTTCTCAATGGAGATTGGCAGATGTTCTGAAGCTCTGAGAAAATTAAATCTTTCTTGCCTGGCTCCTTGTTCATACTCTCTGCTAAAGCTCTCCTGGCACTGGTACCACCCACCCAGAGATGTTCCTCTTCTTGAGATGTTGATTTTTATTCCTGCTACCCTTCTCCAGATAACATGATTAGTTAATTGGCATTTTTGTTTGGGCAAATCTAATGGTGGTTTTTTAAGTTTTATTTTTTATTATTTACATTTTATGCTGTTTTCAGTATTGCTTGGGGAAAACTTTGCCCTCACAGGAGTCCAGGCAAGTAGGAATAGCTTTAGTAATTCCTATTAATGAATTTTACTAACATGCATCCTGTAAGAGAGTAATGAAAGGAAAATATATGACATATTCTCCTAACTTTAATCTAGACAGAGTAAAGAGACAACTGTGTCATAGCCAATATTTAAGACTGAAAAATATTGTTAATGATCTGGAAAACTGCCAGGCTAAACTGAGTGAGCTAGACACCACTTTTGCAGAAGAGGGTTATATTATCTATTATCTTAAAGAAGGAAGATAAAATTCATGCAAAAGGGAAAGAACAAAATTATTACCAGATATAATTAAATGAAATACTAAAATCTTCTTTGTCATGGTTAAATTTTTTGAATCATTTATACTATTGAGATGTACAGCATTTGGTAGAGTCCATAAAAAAGGCAGTCTTCAGTGTTGTAGATTTTTTCCTCTACAGGTCACAGAGTTTTCCACAGTGACAGTGGAATACTTGGTCTTGTGCAGGCACAGTAAATATAGTGGTCATCAATAGAGTTCTTACCTGAAAATGTGTCACCCTAATGGCCCTTCTGCAGTCTGGAAAACAGGAATGTTAGGACAGAACCCAGGGACGTCAGGTGAAGATTTCTACTGTCCCTATAAGATTTCAGAGAATCATTACGCATGATTTGCTTGTTGTCTTTTTAGTAATTTATAAATTGTTAGCACATAAAATTATTTATGTACACATCTACAGATATGGGTAAGGTGACATTAGTCCTTACAATTCTGTCTGTGGGACAGAATTGCTGTGTGACCTGGTAATGCCACCTTGTCTCATGCAAAACATTTGAAGAGCAGAGTCTTCCATTTTCTTTCTGTTTCATGTGTACTGATTATCTTCCCACGAGTGCAGGCAAAGCAAAAGACAGAAGGAGAAAACATAAGCTTTGATTTTGAGATTGTTTGTTAGGATAAATAATACTGGGAGGCAGATTTTGGCCATGGTGCTCAGCTGTCCAAGTCTTACATAAAGCCTCAGTGTCAGTGAGAATTGATTCACTGGTGCAGCTGAAGCCTGAATCAGAGGGAGTCAGTGTGTGGCTCACACTGGTTTTATGTAAGTGTCTAATTTTTTTCCCAGGTTCTGTAGGTAAAAGGAAGTGGCTGACCCATCCTTCACCTGTGGAAGTCTGCAACTGAACCAGGTGCACAGATACACAGAGTAAATGTTGCCTTCTTCCCTGGGCAAGTGACTCTGCTGTTCACACCAGGTATAAAAAAAACGGAGCAGGGAAGATAACGAGAGCAGAGACCAACAGTAAGGCTGCCTAAGGATTTAAACATGTTTAAAAGTTTAAAGTTTCTGACACGGGGAGAATACAAAGTATCAAAGCTTACTCATTTGATGACTCCACATAAATAATTTCAACAATAATTATTTTGTAAATTTTGAGGCAGAATTTCAAATTACAGTCCCCAATCTAACACCTGCAGTTACAATCACTTGTATATGCAGGTACCTGATTGCATCTGTAAATCAAATAGTTAGATGTTCAAATAACTTCAGCAGTGCCTGAAAAACTGCAGAGGCAAAAATGCAGTCCTTGCTGAGGGCACGTTGTGTGTTTGGCCTCTTAGATGACTCTAGTGAGGAAAAAACCTGTTCAATGCTCCAAAAACTTACAATTTTTTTCTTCCAGGACAAAGTAGCATGAACTCAAAAAAGAGGCTGAGCATGACAAAAAGGAACATATCTTTAAATATTTTTTAACAAATCTTTGTCATATCTAGTAGTTGTGAGTTTCAGAGCGAGAGTATGCTGAAACTCTAAATAGAAGATATCATAACCTTTAGAATTTTGTATTAATTTTTATAATGATATTTTTTCTACATGTCTTCAGCTGGTTTTCCAACCTAGTAAAACTTAAATTTTCGCTATCAAAGTTCAGACTCTGTTGAACAAGTACTATTCACTTATATACTGTGTTCTTGGGTATATACTGAAATTTAAGTTTAGATTGTTTTGGCTTGGAAGGGACCTTAAAGATCAGCTAATTCCAAAACGGAAAAGAGTTGTTCTTAAAATACCTTTTCATATCTTATCTAATTTTATTTATTCACTTTTTCCCACAGAATATGAAATTTTATTTTTCTGTTTCTTCATTTTAAAGTAAAGGCAAGGGGATTGGTTTTCCTTCCCAATGCAGGCATTTCCCTTATATTTCATCTTGTGCTTGAATGGATTTCAAGACATATGATCTTCAAAAAGAAAAAGCTATGACTATCAAAGTTAAAAACAAGGTTTAAGGCAAAATATTTGATGGGAAAATTTTTACTTTGAAATGCAATTATCAGCAATTAAATTCATCAGTGTTTTCATGGCAAACTGATAACTTACACATGATTGATCTGCACAAATCACAAGAAACTCATCAGAAATAAAAAATGTTACAATGGTGTGAACTTTGTGTAGGCAATTTAGAGTCAAGGTGATAAGATACAAATGTTATGCTAATATTATAGTTTCACCAGTAATTTCTGACTGATATGTAAGGCTAGCCTCTGACTAGAATGTAAGGATATTTTCCAGGTAAAAGGAGTTAATGTAATTGATATTCCTTCACTTAAGCAAACTACTGCAGAGTTACTGACATGTGCATGCCTTCTTTAAACGTCACAACAAATAATTTTTATCCATTCATTGGAAAGATCTTGCTGTCAACATACTCCAGGCTTTGCACTCTGATGGAGATCTGTAATTACAGGAACCTTTCAGCTTTTAAATGGTGATGTATTCTTTGTTTATTTTTAGTACTGTTGGTCTACAACAGCTGCTATCAAACTGTCATCTGCTGATCATTAGGAAACATATGGCAAAATGTGATTAATTTTGTCAGGAGTAATTGTGGCTAGTGACATTTTGGCTTTGAGGACAAAAAATAAGCATTAGCACCAACTGCTCCAGCATGCTGGATAGCAACAGCAATAATTTCACAGTGTTATGGGGTTCTGTGTTACTGCATTGTATAATTTCTCATCCCCCATCTTCTCTTTCCAAGATCACTGTACATCTGTAAAGTGTACACATGGGGGAATATTGCCAATCCATATGCTGTGGGACTGTATAATTATACAACATTACCGAAAGTTTAAATTAGAAATGAAAATATTGTTTGTCACTTACATATTCTTAGCTGCAGCATGGTCCTTTTTTCACCAGGTGTATTTTGGCATAAGGCAAAATAAAAGGAACCATTTCTTTCAAGTAGGTGCCTTGTATTTAAATGTTTGCGAAAACAACAGTATAGTGAGGAGTAGCAGAGCCAATGGCAAGTTATCTTAGCCAAAGCAGCTTGGAACAGGGAACAATATAAGGACATTTCACAGACGTGTTCTTCAGTCCTTTTGGTGGAAGTTCACCTTGAAAGTGAACTAAGCCCATGCAATGCAATATAGTATTAATGAACCTACAGACAACTTGAAACAGTAACTCTGCAAGCCATAATCATCTCCATCCATTCACTGGGCTGTAAAGCTTGAGACATAAAGATGAACATCTGAATGTCATAATTATACCACCAGTGATCATTTTACCAGGAAAATCCAGCTACCTTACATGTCCAACAAGTTTCTATGCTTTCTGTGTACTAAAATGCCAATAGTAATCCTCCATCATGAGAAATTCTACAATTTTGTGAATTATTTGACACTGCCAAAATACAGATGAATTAAACAATTATAAAGCTAATAAGAGAGTAAGAGAGAAAGAACCACTGGATCCACTTAGCCAATATGTATCCTGTAGATGCTAAAATTTCACCCTCTTTGTTGTTCATTGCAGCCAATCTGTGCTGTATTAAAGTATGCTTCTCATTAAGAGAAAAAAATGCAACAATATCAACAGAAAAGGATTCTGACAGTTCAGACAGGTAGTACTGGAGTGAAATTGGAGGGCCAAAGGTGGTCTCATCTCATCCAGGCACCCATTTTCTGCAGTGTTGTGTGCCAGGGACAGAGCAATTCCTAAAACATTGCAGTGTTTAACTGGTCATGTTAAGAGAGGCTGAGATCACAGGCAAAAGGCCACTGGGAAAAGCAAACTCTTTGGCAGACTTCTTCATGTAAGCTTCCCACGTACCAGATGTGATGTTCCTGAATAGCAGTTGTGTATTTTTCTTTCAAAAGTGACCTGTCAGTGGAATACAAGGAACAACTGTATTTTCAAAGTCTGATATCTGTGGGACAAGGTATTGATTCTTGACAGTAACAACGTTCAGAGCCATCCCCCAGTCAGTTCTCTGCTTCCACCAAGCAATTCTTAACCCACTTAAAAGACACCTTATTGCTGCTGCACCTAATAACACATATTATGAACTCCCTAATGTTGAACACCTTATTGCAATGTTCATCATATACCTAGTCTTCCACAAGGTCTACAACCACACAAACTTGCTTTAAGCACCTGTATTCACAGCTGCAGGTGTCTTTGCCATGTGTGTGGAACAGAAAAGGCCAGAGTGATATCACACAGCGTTGTGATATTTTTTGTCTCATAAACCTCATGTAAATGTTATGAAAATTATCTATATATGTCTATATATGTATGTGCACGTGTAACAAGTCCCTTCTTTGTTTTCTAGGCAGAGCATTAAAGTTGTCAAAGTGTGTCCATATACATTGCTGTGTCATGCAATTGTTCAGTAGCCAAAGTGCTTCAGTCAAGAAGTTTAGAGTTCCAGATGATTATGAAGAAAATTTTAATGCTACTCCTCCCCGCCTTTTTTTTGTGCAAGACTATCTTGTAAATTTGTTGACTGTAGTACTTGAATCCTTATGGCAATTGCAGTGTTACTCAATTATGGGTAACAGCATAATGCAGCAATTTTGATTTAACTGTACTTCAGTAATGACAATGTCTGCTACTAAAAGCTGCATTCTGGAAACCCACCAAGTTAATAAAAGGTTTTATGCATGCATGGAAGATTCTTACAGGGTTTTTTTTTTTTATCTTTTCAGTGGAGCTTTTGAGTAGTTAATACCTACCTATTTCTACAAACACTGTAGAAGCTGGATTTCACATTATGAGCCATTTCCAAGGGTGTGAAGGACTTCCAGTCTTGGTAGTGGTCAGGACTAACTAAGATGTTGGTATTGTGTTTAAAAAAATATTCCTCAAAAAATTGTCAGTGAAGAATATTAATTTTGAAATTTATCTGACTTCCTACCCTCACTTGCTTTACAGTTATACTTTTTCTCTCTGTTTAAAAAGATCAGTTTTTTTGCCTGTTCCCAGTATGAAGTAGAGCCCTAATCTTTCAAAGGCAACAACAGAGTATTGTAAGTACATCTTCACATTAAATGGTCTGTCTGTTTATGTGGGCACCTCTCAAACAGCACAGGCCTCTCCATTTATTTTTTTTTTTTCCTGAAGGGGTAAAATGCTTTGGGCTGACCCAAGTACTAAGGGACACAATTGACCCCTTCAATTCAGGACACACCAGCTCAGTGCCCTCTCCTGCCTAAGGAGCCTGGCTCACATCTTGGTACCATGCCTGCTTACCAAGCCCCTAGCTGTTGCAGTGCAGGTTTCCCTTACTCCTTGCTCTCCAAGATCTTCCCAGCTGCAGGCAGTAACAATTCCTGAGGCCAGGGAGGGGCTGAGCAGGTCCCAGGCTCAAGAGCTAAGGCATAGTGCCAGGATGCTCAGTGCCAGCTCCCACACTCTGCTCCCCTGGTGGGCTGGTTATTTGCTTGGTTATTTACCCAATGCAGAGCTGGTTCAGTAGGAAAAAAACTGAGCCAGACTGCTTGTGTGATCTAAACAAAGTAGGATTTTAATTTGTTTTTAAACATACTCATATGAGTGAGACTAGTGTGTATTTTGGGAAAAAGACATGAGCATTATGTGTTTCAGTCTTGATGCGTTAATGCTAGGTTTTAATATCTGTTGTCTTTGAAAGACGGATGAGATAAAAGGCATCTGGAAGATACTAAAAAATCTTGCCAAGGAAATACCATTTTACACTGCTGAAATTACTGGACATTCACCTTGACTGCAGACTTCTCTGAAAATTATTTGTTGATGCCAAAATCCACATAGTTATTTTTAAATCTTAGTCTATGTTTTCTTACAAAAGTGATAGTAGGTTTCATATTTATGTCATATGTGCGTCATATTTCCTAAACTGCTGTGCATCCCTCTCTTGGAAAGGGTTCAGCTGTTATTGAACAACTGGAATAAGTTATTTGAAAGTTACAGAAGGACTATATCCTGCTTCTGTGTAAACTCAGATCAATAACAAGAGTTGGTGCAGAAGCAACAGATAGAATGCTCAGAACAAAGAAGGTTTAGAACAAAAGCCTATAGTGACATCGGTAAAGGTGAAACTTGAGCCCTTGTCTGTACGGAGCTGAGTGAATTGGATTGTGCTCGGGGGAAAACTCTACAATAGGGACCTGTCCTCAGATTGCTGTGATGCTACCAGGCTGTAATAGCTTCAGTTTCTTCCTGTCCCAGTACACAAAATCAGTTCAAAACTTGATTTGGGTGACTGCCTGAACTAAAACCATCTCTTAGTCTACTCCATCAAATAGCATCCATTTGTTATTTATAGGAGAAGAAGGTCTGTTATGCTACCTTTTGTTAATACCCATATTCAGTGCCTCGATTGAAAGTGCAATGCCCTGATTTTATGCTGTATTCAGGGGAGATATTCCTGAACAGATCACAGTTTACTGTGTCCAGAACAAGAGAGACACGGAGCTACAGCAGCGAGTCCCCCAGAGGGCCACAATCCTGGGTACCAGACTGGGACAGCTCTCCTGCGATGGAAGGTTAAGGAGCTGGGACTGGTCAGCCTGGAGATGGGAAGGCTTAGAGGGTAACTCATCAGTGTTTGCAAATATCTGAAGGAGGGTGTAAAGAAGACAGAGCCAGGCTGTGTTCAGTGGTGCCCACTAACAAGAGGCAATGAACACACTGAAGCATAGGACATCAGGACATCAGGAAACACTTTTTCACCATGACAGATTTTTTTTTTTTTCACCAAAAAATTGGCAAGTGTTGCCCACAGAGGTGGTGGCACCTCCCTCCTTGGAGATATTTAAAAGCTGCATGGATGTGGTCTTGGGCAGCCTGCTCTAAATGACCCTGCTTGAGCAGGGGTTTGGATCAGATGAACTCCAGAGGCCCCTTCCAACCTCACACAATGTGTGAACCTGTGATCCTCTGATACTGTGAGAAACTGAAAATAAACATTCATATATATTAATGCACACCAGCAATCTCTGTAAAGTGTCAGCTCAACTCTTTTCTTGAATTCTGATCAGCATTTGGCTTTGCTAATAGAAGAGCTAATCTGTTACGAGGGTCATTATTGGAGCAGAAGTGAAAGCCTAATGAGTTTTCCTGCTGATAAAATTCTCCCTAAATTTAGGAAAAATTAATAATGTCCCAATATATTTATTAAAAATCTTTTACAAGCTCTTATAAATGAAGTTTCTCTGTGACAAGTGGGGTCAACTAGGTATTACAAGTGAAACATGATACTGGCAACTAAGAAGAAGCTACACCTAAATTACTTGTTTGATTTATCTCTCTGTGATATTACAGCAACCTAATAAAGGAGAAAAATTCTTCTCTCTCACAGTGCCATTGGAATGATAACCCCGTATGGTATTTACCAGTGTTGGGTGCAAGACCAGTGTACTACATGGAATTTACTCCAATTTAATTTATTAACTTAATTTTTAGGAACGACAACAAATATGAAATTCTCTTCCCTATAGTTCTGATATATATATATATATATATAATATATAAATATTATTTAAATCTCTCATTAAGGAATGTCTGGTGATCAATACAAGGAGTTGTAAGTAAACAAATCCTGTGTTGGTCTTCAGAGAGTTTTAAAACAAAAATGTCTGACTTTCACAGGGGTCTCATTAAAAATAGCTGAGCATCAAAACAACATATTGAAAATGTTTGGCAACATTAAACTATTACTAATTTCTGGTATTATTAAGCCTAATCATGTTGTCCAGTTACCAGTAAAGAGTAGGGTCAATATACAATGGGTTACAAACATAAGTATCATGCTCCTTCAGTGTGATTAGCAATCTCTTTATGATTTTTTTCATGTGGAACAAGGTTTTTAGATCCACTGAGGACTGACTGTTGGTTTAGAAAATTTTGTGACTTGTAATTCATAAGGATAAACATTTGATTCACAGGTGAAAAAAGCCAGAAGATTTCTGTTGAGGAGTGAACTGCTTGCCCTTTCTCTGTGCTGTTCAGAGCACCTTGGACTGCTGCCATTGCCTGTGACAGAAAAAAAACGGTCTGTGTTACTGATGTGAAGGATAAAATATTTAGAAAAATTGAATAACCAAGGTATTTTGAGATCATATCTCACAGGTAGCTTCCTGCTGAGACAACATGTCCTGGAAATAGAACAGTGGAATTGGCACAGCACTTTTTTTTTTTTTTTTTTTTTTTTTTTTTTAATGAGATGAAAGATGAATAAAAGAATGTTACTGCCCATTCATCCCCAAAATCTATCTTGAGAGAAGGTGAGATCCAGTGGGTCAGTGTCAGAAACTATAAATTTCAAGCTCAGAACTTAACAAAAGTTTTTCTAAGAAAACTCCCATTCCAAAATAGTTCCTTTGAGTTTTTTTCCAGAGTAATATTAAAAGTGCCTACAGTTTTCATCTGCCTTATTTTTTACTTTATCATAAAACAGATTAGTAAAACACATAGATGATTTTAAAGTGCAGTTTTTCCCCATTATTTTATTTTTATGGGCAATTAACAACAAAACTATTATCATAACCCAATTACAATAGATACAAAAATAACTAATTTTTGTGAATTAATATAGAAATATTCCCATATTTCATGTCTGATATTGGGATCTGATACCCATATAACATTAATTCAGTGGTGGCTCAAATCTCTGAGAGAAAGGCTATCACTCCTGCTGTCACACAGCAAACTTTGATTGATTTTAATGGGACCAGGGTTGGCCTCTTGCAAATCTTTCAAAGAAATTCACAGCTAATTGTGGACAAACTCTGGAAATGCTAATAACTCTTCTTCTACATTAAAAAAAAAAAAAAAAAAAAAAAAAAAAAAAGAAAAGAAAATTAGAAAGAAGAATTTTTAAATACTGGTTATGAGAAAGCAATTGTATTATAGGTTTTCTTTGGGGTTGTCCTTGCAAATTTGCACTACACAAAGTGTTTTCAGCCTGTGTAAACAGAGGAAAATATTTTTCCTGTCATACACTAAATTTTCAAGTTAAGTGGAATGAGACTTAAAAAGTACAAGCAGAAAAAATAATCAGAAATTTTGGGACTGTACAGACTGAGCTTTGTTCAGGCTTTGTATTTTAATTGCCAGAATATTTTCTCAATGCTGTGTGGAGCTGCTTTTGGAAAAGCACCTGCTGCCTTGCTCAGCCTCACCTCGAGTCCCTGCTCGTGCTGTTGTTGTCACACAGGTCTCATGGCATCCCCTGCAGTCAGTGAATCCTGAAAACAGGGATGGGGATTTAAACCAGACCCCTTGGTGCTGGCTCTGACCCTCACAGGGCAGAGGTGGGGACAAAGAACCAGACACTGGGGCAACCTGTGGGGAGCAGAGACATCATGTTTATCTTCTCCACCCCAAACTTCTGGGGTTTGGAGGATGAGTCTCCTGACCCAGGAATACTCTGCCCATGAGAGATGTCCAAATGTGACAGGAGATCATTATTACAATTTTGAAATTTGCAATCCCTTCACCTCATTCCTCTGCATAGTATTTATGATTGAAGTTTTTGAAAAGGTCAAAGTTAATAAAAATATGGAAAAATATTTGGGTTCAATTATTTCTTTTTTTTTTTTTTTTTTTTTCTTTATTTGTTTGTTCTCTGTTTATTATTACTTGGGAAAGTCCCTCACAACACATAGCTTAAACCCACAACGTCCCCACAAACTAAGGCATGTGATAAAGCCCCTCCCCAGTTACCAGCATCCAGTTACAACCCCAGGCTATGCTTGCAACAAGCACCTGGTCACTGTTGTCTCTATTACACCCAGATAATTTCAAATCTGCCACTTGTGCTGTGTCACAGAGGCTGAAGATCCTTTTAGTTAAGTACATACATTTCCAAGGAGTAGAACTGAACTTACATGTATTTTCTTTGGACTGAAATTTGCCTTTAATTCCCCTTTACAATTGGCAAGGGGAATGGCAGGAGTCTGCCACAGAGGGAAGTTGTTATAAAGTTTATGGCAATTACCGTGCTTACTTGACTCATCCTCATGAATTAATCACATTAAAAGAAAATTATGTGGAAATATTATGTGGTACCAGATAACACAGTGATGCCACATACCATGGAGACAATATCTTTCAAAAATACTTAATTAGGCATTTGTGGAGAATCCAGGTCTTCCAAAAAAAGATTAAGTAATTACTTTTTTTCACTGGTCATTTTTTTGACTGACTCGACACTGAGATTCAATGCCTTCAGTGGGACCCAGAAGTGAGACAGAGGTGGGAAATAGGGAGTTGAGACCAGTTAGAGGTCTAAGTTGCTGAAGACAGAGAAATCAGAGTTAGGTGGAGGTAGAATAGATCACCCTGTGGGTGTTTTCTCTCAGGGAGCAGCTGACAAGGCAGTCAGAAGATGTAAAACTAAAATAAGTGCAGTTTAGAAAAGAACTTAATTTGCTGGGAACTGCAGTAGGAGCTCTGTAGCCCAGGGAAGCAAGAGATGGAGAGAGATCATGGGTATGCTTGCAGAAAGTGGGGAGTAAAGCCAGTGGGTCTGGCCTGTGCAGATGCTGTGGTTTTCCCTTCTACACCAGAATTATACAGTGTCTTATGTAACCAGGCAAATATGAACAGGCCTGTTCTCAAAATGTCTGGTCTTTGTCACTGAAAACACACAACCTTGTCAGTAGTCTGAGTTCTAAATTTGGTAAGCCTCCAGGAGAATACTTATGACTTCTTGGAAATATTTGAAAGAAACAAGGTGAGAAATCAAGGTGTGGAAGCAAGTGATAATCTTGGAGCTCCAGACTGTACTGTTTTAAAAATGTAGTGTGAGTAACATGGCCAGCAGCGTAGTATTTCATCCTTCTCTCAGGGTGAGCACATAAACCTTGAAGGCATTGCGTGGCCCATGGATCTATGATGATGCTGTCACATCCAGTGGGAAAGATATCTGGTTTTACATTATATAGAATATCTGATTTTCCAAAGTTATACTGTGTGTAATAAGGGTTTAAATCATGAAGGATTTGGAAAACTGA
This sequence comes from Sitta carolinensis, assembly GCA_032173965.1. Lineage (NCBI taxonomy): Eukaryota > Metazoa > Chordata > Aves > Passeriformes > Sittidae > Sitta > Sitta carolinensis. The sequence continues at coordinate 11,234,788 of JAVUNC010000025.1, read as the reverse complement.
CTGGTAAAGCTGTCCGGTAATGAAAACAGGACAGTTAATAATTTTTTAAGTGAAAAATATGTAAGACAATGCTGGCTACCTCCAAATTGGTTATTGCACAGCTGGAGGCTGATTATGTATGACAGGTGGCAAAACCAGATCTAATTCAGTTGCATGCTATATTCTGGCATTTTCTACATACCCCTGTTTAAAAATTGTAATTTCTTCCACATAAACACAAGATTGAGTTTCTTGGCCTTATAATGCAGAGAGCTGGGGCAGAAGACAGCAGAAACTTTCACAGCCAACATACTGGCGTTTAAAGTTATGCAAAAGATAGCTCTGAAGGCTTCAGGGAGTACAGCTGAGATCATGCTGAATTTTAAATTATACACTCTACACAAATAGCTTGGGGCCACATGACAATTAATAACTACTGTATTTAAGTAGTTGGGGAGCCAGTTTCATTTATTATTAATGATAGCTTTGTTTAGCAAATGTTCTCCATGGTAATTGCCTGTTTATCTTGTCTATATATGATTATGGCAGATAGCTTGGATGAACAAACTGATTAGCTGGAGTCTTACTTATGTTGCAACAGTTGTCCCTATTCTAACAGGTAATAGGAAAAAAATCTGTAAAACAGATAAGAAAAGGCAAATTATACATTTCCAACACTGATATGCATCACTGAGGTGTCTGCTAGAGCAGTAAGGTCAAGTTTTGTGAATGAGTAAGAGAAGAGTAAGTTTTAGAAAACACAATCCAACAACCCATGAAATGCCCAGTGATCAGTGGGGAATAACTGTGATTATATAGGAGAGGCAATACTGGATTTTTGTAATGCAGTTCTAACAGTGACTCATGATCACATCTATAAATCCAGAAGGAATTCTCTGAAAGAGGGTAAACAAAATTAAGAGCATTGGTAAGCAATTATTTTCTGGTTTGCCATCTCTGCAAATGACTACATCTGTACTCACAGATAAACTGATTTCTTTCCACAGTGGCAATAATAAAAACTGGCTGTATGAGTAAACAGAAGGAATACATTAAAAGTGGTTTACAGCTAATCTGGAAAAGTAAGAATTTTTATAACCAGCTATCAAACATCCACTGCTTGGTGCAGGCTTAAAAGCCTGATACAGGCTGCAAGAGGGTTTGGATAATAAGCAGTCAGCTCTGGATCAGTCTGCTTTTTCCAACCCAAAACCTCCCAAAAATTTATTTTCTCACTGTACAGTATTTACTGCCTTGGGGATTTTCTTTTTCTCTGGGTGGGGATGTTTCTGAAAAAACTAACATTCGTAGGAAAAATAATAACCCCAAAATTACTGTGTACCTAGTCAACTAATAACCCATAATTAGATCAAAACAGAAATAAACCAAACAGATTTACCAGAAACTGTAACACCTTATATGTGCAAAGGCAGAAATGCTGCTAAATGAGAAAAATCCTTTCCCCTGGGATTCTTATAACAAGATATAGTGGTGATTGAGCTGAGAAATTGGTATTGAGCAAAACCAGCAAGCAGACATGAATCTGCTCCATTAATCACTGAAAGAAGTGAACTTTCTGTATTTATCATCCAGACTATTGTCCAGTCACTTTTCTTAAAATGCCTTGGGGTGGGGTTCTTTCTTTGGCTATGTAGGTTCTTCTTTTTCAATGTTAATAATGGTTTTGTACTTGCTTTTGAGTACTTTTGTCATCTCCAGCTATTTCTCTTGATCCTGATTCTGCAAAGTGCTTAGACAGCATAATCCCAAATTTAAGCACATGATGAATCTGGCTTGGGGAGGGCACTGTGCTGGGTTAGTGTAAATTTAAACTGCAAGAATAAGTGCTTTGATTGAATCAGTGCTCTGAGAACTCAGTTCACAAATGGGCACCTAATTGCTGCTTTCACCACCATGTTTAGGCACCACAGAGGATCTCAAACCCCTTCTCTTATCAGCCTCCTGAATCCCTGAGAAGCCATTTTCCTGGTTGCTGTGCCAAGGTACTGACATTGCTAGCTAATATTTAAAGCTTTCTGAGAGGCTTGAACTTGGCATCCCTTTAGCATCAGGGCTGAGAGGCATCTGAAAGATTGGCTGCTTGGCACAGGGGATAACAATAACAAAATGGCAGTGCTGGGGATGGTACTGCTGCACTTCCCTGCTAGCCCCTGCCTCTCATGGTGATTCATGTTATGGTCCTAGTGTGGAGCAAAGACCCATAAAAGCTGAGAGAGAGTGCCTCAAGGGTAATAGTCCACGCACTTGGGGAGAAAGGGGAAGGTGACTCTTTCCCTTTGAAAAGATTACACTATTCTGCAGAAAGAAACGGGAAAAAAGAAAGGTTTAAGTCTCCTGCAAAGGTGGTAGGGCAGTGGTGGTGAAGAAAGGAGGACTACGTTGTACCTGTCCACAGAAAAGTTTCAACCATGGATGGATTCCAACAAGGCAAAACCAGGCAAGACACTTCTTGGAGAAGTGATAGCTGGGATGTTGCTTTGGATGCAGGAGGCCAAGATCCAGGCCCCTCTATGAACCTGAAGGGCTTTGGCGGATTCCCAGTCAGCTCTCTAGCTGGAGAGCACCATTCCTCTCCAAAAGACCCCTGGGTAGTGCAGGGTACAAATCTTAGGGCTGCACATCCCCCTGGGGCAGTGGATGTTCACTTTATAGCATCAAGCTTCCTTTGGGAAGTTTGTGCAAGTCAGAAAGTGTTGTCACTCTGTTTTGTGACAGATGATGCTGACTTTGAAGGGGGTGAACTTTTATGTCTATAAAATTAGGATGGAGTCATAATCTTTCCCCAAATCTTCTTTTGAGAAGTATTTTGCATATATAATCTTCTTCTGTAACAAAATCCAATCCCAAACCAAAATTAAAACCACTACAATGGACTGGGTTTGGCTTTGAATGTTTATCTCAGAGCTGGAAGAAGATTTGTAGCTGAGATTTCTGATTTGGTTGATGGCAGAATAAAGACACCTGGGTCTGTAGTTAGAGACCAGCACAAGAGTGAGTCTGAGCAGACATACAACAAAAATTAAGATTAAGCCTTCCCTGATGGCTGAGTGAGGCTCAGTGCAGTTTGTGCTCCCAGCATAGCACCATGACTGCTCACAGTCATCCAAGTACCACGAGCTGAACGCTGTCTATTCAAACTGAAACATGCACTAACTAGAGCACAATGCAAGACTTCAAAATTTGCCTTTTCCTTTTCCCTCTAATCTTGCAATCTCTTTTGTTGAGCTTTCTACAGAATAGCCATTAGAGCACTGGAATTGGTGCAAAGTGCATTGTTAGGGCTTGAGCATCTGCCCTTTGTAGAACTGGCAGGAACAGCTCGCCTGTCTCAGTAGTTTTCATGTATCTCTGAATTCAGGGACTGGATGAGAGTAATTGTAAAAGAGCCTGAAGTTACAAGTAGTCTTGGTTGTCTCTGAGACTGCAAAGACATAACTTGATTTTTAATCACAGGTCAGTAGTGGCAGAAAAAAGAAGGAAGTAGCATGTGTGGAGAGGATGTATGTACTTCCAGGCATTAAGTCCATGCAATTCCTCCTGCTCGTTAGCATCCAGTCCAGGTACATTCTCCCCGAATGTCCATCGTGTGTTTGCATTTAGCAACGCCACACACAATTTGTTTTGTGTAGAGTTTAAAATATTTTTATTTTCTAAGTTAGTTAGGCTTTTGGTGACACTGTCATGTTCAACTCTTGCCTGCCTTTTACTGGGAGCTTCTACTCATTTTAGCAGAATTTAGAATGAACATGTTTCTGTGTTGCTGGGACCAGCCTAGTGTAAATTCTTTTGTAGTGTGCTCCAGCTGTTTGAGGTATCAGCCATTTCCTATATCAATTAATTTTTTTTCCTGTCAATTTTAAAGAAGAAAAATGAATCATGACATTTCTCACAAGTTCAGGCGCTTTCTATCTGGTCTGAGCAAAGAATCATTGCAAATATTACATTTATAGCTGGTGCATCAGAAATCCTTGATACCTAGTGAATTGAATTCTAAATCTATCTGGTGGAAGAGCTGCCATCACCTTCCAAAAACGAGCATGGAATAAGGTGCTGGAGGAAGGTGAGGGTGAGTTAATGTGTTCTTGGAGAACAGGAAGTGGAAGACATCCTCTGCATGGCCACTGCTCTCCACTTGGCCCTTGTCACACAGAGGCTGACCAGTGGTAGAGCTTATCAGTGGCTCAGTTAGGCAGCTCAAAGCTCTGATACTGCTGAAGCTTAAGCTATGCAGGGAATGTGTAGGAGCTGTGACCTCAGTTGGCAAAAGCTGCTCAGTTTCCAGATCTTGGTCACATCACTGCTTCCTAGCTACAGGGGGCTAGCTTTGAGCACTGATTGAAATCCTGACATTGATTTCTGGTACACATTTTCTCTCCATAGTCCTTGAACAGAAAGTCAGTAGAAGCATGGAAATGAAAGTCAAGTCTTCAGCTAGACCCAAGCAGTTTTTAATTCAAGCAACCAGCAAGAAAAGGCTAAGCACTTACAACTACTCAAATATTTCTGTTTTAGTATTTATCTTATAGTATCATCCAAAGTCTTACCTAGAATTACAGCTCTGATATGTTGACAATTTTGAAAGCAATAACCATGGAGCATATTCTGATCTGGTGTATCTGCAGAATCAGAAGTAAGTTAACTAAGCATATCCAAAAGCAAAGTGTCCAGGAAGAGTAAAGCATTTAAACAATCATCATTTACTGAGCAGTGACTGATATGCTCAGTGAAATATTGGCACTTTTAAAACACAGTTTGACTGAAGATCCAAATTATAGGGACTAGCAGAATCTATTCTAAATTACTACTGAAAATAACTCTGATAAATTTGAAAATTTTATAGGTCTTGAAATGTATAAGTGGCAGAGCTTAATATTCTCAAATTGCAGTATTTTTTTTATTCCTGATTTTTACTCATCGAGAAAGTAGAGTGATATAACCATACAGGGTCTGAATTTACTGACTTTTGTCTTAAATGAGATTTAAAAAAAGGAGAAGTTATGCATAAGAAAAGTAAATGTTTCAAGCAACACTAAAAAGAGCTTTTTCCAGAAATTGTATTTACAATTTCAGTATTTATTACGGCATAAAATTATGCCACTTATGAAATGATGCTTCATTCTTGAAATAAAGTTTCAGGGAGACAGGCTTTGGGTAAAAGAGCTGATTTCAGTAATCAAATTCTGCCTGTCAGTATGCACCACAGTTGTTACTATATTGTTAATGCATTTGGAAAAAAGCTCATATGCAGGATTTTGTACTCTTGTAATTAGAAAATTGTGGTTTAATTACACAAAGAAAATTTGTGATTGTAAATCTGGTTGATATGGCTGTTTTCATTTGTCTGTAATAAAATTTAGATTCCATAATATGCTCCTTTATGGACTCAAAACCTCACCCACTTTTTACATGGCTGATTTACTGGGTGTGCTCTTTCTAGCAGCAATCACCATGAAAATCATCACTGTCCTCTAATTAAACGCAAAAGCAAAAAAGTGTTGTGATATGATGTAGCAATTCACAGAGCTTGGGAAACAGAGATAAACACCCCAGGTGTGCTACCTGCACCCCTTCCATTGCTGTGCTTGTCTGGTACAGCAAGGCTCAGGGCTCACAGTGCTGAAATCTTGAGCTCCTCCTGTTGTACAGCCCAGGGAGCATGGTCAGACCACAGCAGGTTTCACTGAGCTGTTATTTATTGCACTCAAGGTGTTGATGCTCTGGGACTTACAGTCCCAGAACCTGACTTGCAAATGCCTCTTCTGGAGGCATTTTTGTTGTCCTGGATGCAATGCTTTTCATCTTGAAGTGGGGCCTTCTGGAAGGCATCTGTTGAAGTTTTGGCAGCCAGAGGCAGGATGGCTGTCACTCTGTCTCTGCCTTAGTGTGCAGTTGATGTATAGCACTGCAGCCTAGGAGACTCAGTAGTGCCATGTCATTTTAAGAATATGAAAAAATAGTTTTAAAAGAACCAGAAGAACTCTCTCTTTGCAAGAATGTCCTTTCCTTTTCTTGAACAATGGCACTTGCAAAGACAAACCCTCTAGTTGATTCTGTGGAGAGGCATAGCTAATTTATCTGTTTGTAGGAATATGCAGAGAACAGATGAAAATAGATATCTCTCTTAAAATGAACAGGCTTAAAGGAAATAAAATTAGGAGTGTCCCTTCATGTTTCAGGATTTATAAATAAATTGTGTAATAAAACCAAATTAAGTCATTTCATGCATTCTATAAAGTGTTTTCTCTATCTGACCTCAAGTGGGAAATGAATGATGCTTTGGGGAGAGGCAGGATGGTTAAGATTTGCTAAAGTGGAAGAAATGGTTGAGAAAATTAATGACTGTATAATCACTAGTTATTTCATAACACCATGTATTCTGAACTGAAAAGAATTTTGAAATGCTTTCAATTATTCTGAGACCCAGGCCATGTAAGACGACCCTAGACAATTAGTAGGTTTAAGGTGTGTTAGTTTTTGGTCGATTACAGATGAATATGGGATCAGCTCATAGAAAACTCAAGCTCCATTGCAGCCTTCAGGGCTGACTTATGATTGTGGTAAATCCCAAGATGTCAAGTCTTGTCCTCCCATGGTGCTATACATACAGGAGTTAGGATGATCACACTCTTGGCAATTTTCCTGCTTAAGTTGCATAGGTATATTTGTATCCTGTATTGCATGCTTTTACCACCTCATTCAACAAAGCACTCAACTACCTGAATATTTTTAGAGGCTGCTGGAATATTATAACCAAATCCATCAGAACAATGTGATTAAAGATACATAAGCATGTGCTTAAGTAACTTGCTGAATAGATGATGAGAAGGTGGATAAATCTACTTCCTCTGTAGAAATTGGTGTTTATGGAACATTCAAGAGGCAAAGAATATAAGAATATCCACGTTCATCCCTGTAATTTATCCTCAGTACCAAATTCAGGAAACAGAGAGTGATTAGGATAGCTATACAGATTTAAGTTCATTGTTATGGGTTCTATTTTTTCCAACCATTCATTCTATCATATCTTCAAAGTCATCTATCTTATATCTTGAGGTTTTTCTCCTTATTCATCTAGGTCATCTGAAAAAATTAGGAAAAGGAACCAAAAACCTATACAAACCCAAATAGACAAAAGCCTCATCACCATATCAGTGGTAAATAACTGAGACATTAAAACAACGTGCCCATTGCTAATGTTCTAATAAAATATCTTCAAATAAAAAAAAATCATAAATGTTCAAAGATGCTTTCAGTGTTTTATGGCATAATAAATGCCTTATATGATCTCATTAATGCCATTAGGATTCTTTTCCGAGGACAAAAAGGAAAAGAAAGAGGCAAATTCTGAGCATGGACTGTGTCAAAGCAAACATACAAGAAGAGGGGATGCTGAGCAAGCAGTAGCTGCAGCAGGTTTATTTATAAAGCAATGATTTCAGACTTGTCTGCTGTTATCATGGTTTAGAACTATTTCCTTTTTTTCCTGTCATTTATTTATACCTTTCAAACTTACATAACTTCCCTGTCTCCAGAGTCTGTAACAAGCTCCATGAATCACTACAAGCCATGGTATTTTCTGTTCCTTGCTATCCCATGCTTCAAGACTCTTCTCACACACCCTCACAGGGTACCAGCCATTACTGATGCTTCTTCCTAAGTAACCCATTTGGGAAACAGCAACAATCTTGTTTTAAACTCCAAGCTTTTTAAACAGCCAAAATACAACTTAACCAAGATGTGAAATGTCATAAAGTTTGGTTTAAAAAGAAATAGATGTACTTGTAAGGGTGTTTTTTGTTCTTTCTATTTGACTTTTGTGTGTGTGTATGTGTTCATGTTTGTGTATGCTGCCAGGATTCTGTTTCCCATATTTTCTTTGCAACTACTCAGAGATGGAAAATATATTAATTTTAAATCTAAATCAAACCTAGGAAGCTGACAAGAGTATAAGTATACTTTTCTGAATTAACCTTTTTTCAACAGTACTGAGTGTGGAAAAGAGATGGAGATAACTGAGATTACTGAACGTGCAATTTAGATCTTCACCTGCCAGTCACAGAAAGGGAATCTATGTATTGCAAACCAGCGCACAGGACTGTGGCCACCACAACAGCAAGTGAAGTGTTTTACATATGGCTGGTTCATATGTGTGCCTCAGTGCTCTGATAGTTAATACCCTGTCCTCCTGTAAGAAATTTCTTACACTCTTTTAGAAAATAGGTATGGTATCTGAAATGAACACCAAAAACCTCAGTAAAATCCAAAATTTTGCTTATGATTGAAGAATTTTTTTTGTTAGAAGTAATGGTAATAAAAACTGGGACAACAATAAATCTGCAATTCTCAAAATTCCTGGAAACTGCATTTTAGGGATTGATTTGTAATTTAATATTCCATTTGCATGTAGATACTTTTTAGGCCTTCAATTATGTGACCATGATAAATACTCCTGGCTCCAGATAGCCTGCACAGTGCTTGCCAAATTCCCATCTTCTCTTCCAGCCAGCTCCCTGGTCTGCTTGAAATACTTTGCAATATACAGTGAAGCTACATAATCCTGAATTGCCTCTCCCAAGGTGCTATTTATAGAGAGACATTTGTTTGGCCTATGAACATGTAGCCACATTTTTACCTTGTTCCAGGAGCAGCTTCTGTATTTTAAACTCTATTTTTTTGGGAGTTCCAGACAACTCTAGAGATGATCTCATTGCAGAATACTTTTCTGGAAAACAGCTACCAAGAAGCACTTCTCTGGAGACCTACTGCTGCAGAGGATATACTGGTTATTAACGTTTCTATTGGCTTAGTATTGGATGATTCACTGTGACAAGCATGATAACTGTCAATTTTGTTATCAAAATCCATGTCAGTGTTGACACTGAAGTCTAAATTTTTTGGACTGTCCAACAAGCAGAACTACTGATGCATGATGCTTGAGTCTTGTAGAACCAATAGAATTCACTGTAGATACACCAGGTTCCTTCTAGTATCTCTATTTTCCAGCTCTTCAGAACTGCTACCAGCTGAGAAGCCTGTTTCCTTTGATCCAACTGTCAGGCTAGTGCTCTTAGCATTTAAAACCTGAAGTTCTGCTCCTTATCATGGACTGAGCACAGTCTTTGCACTCTCTTTAGGCTGTTATCTGCTGATGCTGGTTAGGTACAAGGAACCCCAGAAAATGGCACCAGGGTTAAACTCTGCTGAGCAGGAGACATAAGTATGGAAACTCTTCACTCAGCTCTTGCAAGACGAAGTTTATGTGAATTGTTGCTTGAATGTTTTGTGTCTGATTGGTTGCCAACCTCCATGTTTATTTCCCTCAGGTTAATAGCGATACCCTCAAGGATTTTTACAAGGTGTAAACTACAGGAAGATTTAATTCAGCCTGGGCAGAGAACTTGACAGCTTCAGTCCAAGACAAAAAAATTAAGTGGAGAGTTTGGGAGCAACAATAAGTTCAGAGACAGCTGAAAATTTCAGGAAAATCCTTTTCATTAGGTTTTTGGCTACTAAGACCTAAACATTAAAGCTTCCTCCAGCACAGGAACATGTTTGTCACATCTCTGATGTCCATAAAAACAATGTACCACAGCCAGCAGTTGTGCTCTGGAACACTTCTCTCTTTGCTAAAATAACATGGGATATTTTCTCACTTTACCAGCTCTTCTCCAGGGGTGCAGCAAATTCCTCATCCCTCTGATATCTACAGACCTGAACTAAGGAAACCCTGAGGAGTTTGTAACAAAACTAACTTTAATATGGTGAGTATCTAAAACTCAACAGCCAGGAGCCAAAGTTACTAGACGATCAATCCTCCTTTATAACACTTTGTTAAATGCAAAACATTATTTGTCTTTATTCCCCATATTTGGGAGATTCATGGCTTGTATTTATAATCAGTAGTTGAGCATCTGAATGTCATTAATTTCTCTGTGAAATAACTGCCTCTGGCCTTTTACAGTTGGAGTCAATGACCTTAATGGTCTTTTCCATCCTATATGATTCTATGATCCAGAATGAGGATTTTTGCTTCAAGAAATAATGTGAAATGAGAACATTCTGTAGTATTTCTCTAACAGCATCTGCTTTCTGGTACATATCTCCTCTGAGTGGAAGTGGCAGATACCAGAGGAAAAAATTCTTGGGTTTGGAAATAATAAGGACATAAACAATAAAAAGACTAAAAAGTATTTTCCAATTCACAAGTGAATGACTCTTTTCACATAGCTTTTCATCTTCTTGTGACAGATGGCCCAATTACAGGAACTAATTAATAAATTTTAAAACTCTATTAATGAGCCTCTTGTTCAGGGAGTTTCAAGTGCATGATTGATATTGCATATGCTCTCATGGCATGGAAGGTGATTTCTGGAAAGAAAACCAATGAATAGACTTTGTCTAAACAAGAAGTAGAAAATATGAAGTACATATTAAAATTTATTTCTAAAAATCAAATATTCTAAAAGCCAAAAGAAAAAAAAAAGTTCCTTCCTGGAGGTAAAATTTTATGTTTTTCATCTTTCTTCCTTCTTTTCATGCCAGAAAGTTGATTAACAATCCATATTTTCTTAGATTTTTAAAAAATTAATAATTCTGAAATTTTTTATTTAAAAGAATCACATCAAAGTGTTCGAGGTTATCAGCAATAGAATATTTTTAGCAAAATAGCCAGAAGCTTGTTTTCTGAATGATATGTTTGTGTATAAACTATGATATATTAAAAAGACAAAGAAGGAAAGAAAAGGAAACAGTAGTGGAAATAGAGGCAATGGGCAAACATAGCCATAATGACCCCAACCAAATGAAAATGGAACATGAAGGACATGTTCTATGCCCAGAGCAGGGGGATTGGTCCCTGGTTTTGGGAGGTGGGTGTCAACAGGGTCCCAGAGCAGGGGGATGGTCCCTGTTTTGGGAGGTGGGTGTCAATAGGTCCCAGAGCAGGGGGGATTGTTCCCTGTTTTTGGGAGGTGGGTGTTCATAGTGTCCCAGAGCAGGAGGGATAGGTCCCTTTTTTGGGAGGTGGGTGTTCATAGTGTCCCAGAGCAGGGGGATGGTCCCTGTTTTTGGGAGGTGGGTGTTCATAGTGTCCCAGAGCAGGGGGGATTGTTCCCTGTTTTTGGGAGGTGGGTGTCAATAGTGTCCCAGAGCAGGGGGATTGGTCCCTGATTTTGGGAGGTGGGTGTTCATAGTGTCCCAGAGCAGGGGGGATTGTCCCTGTTTTTGGAGGTGGGTGTTCATAGTGTCCCAGAGCAGGGGGGATTGTTCCCTGTTTTTGGGAGGTGGGTGTTCATAGTGTCCCAGAGCAGGGGGGATTGGTCCCTGATTTTGGGAGGTGGGTGTTCATAGTGTCCCAGAGCAGGGGGGGATTGGTCCCTGATTTTGGGAGGTGGGTGTTCATAGTGTCCCAGAGCAGGGGGGTTTGTTCCCTGTTTTTGGGAGGTGGGTGTCAATAGTGTCCCAGAGCAGGGGGGATAGGTCCCTGTTTTTGGGAGGTGGGTGTTCATAGTGTCCCAGAGCAGGGGGGATAGGTCCCTGTTTTTGGGAGGTGGGTGTTCATAGTGTCCCAGAGCAGGGGGGATTAGGTCCCTGATTTTGGGAGGTGGGTGTTCATAGTGTCCCAGAGCAGGGGGGTATTGGTCCCTGTTTTTGGGAGGTGGGTGTTCATAGTGTCCCAGAGCAGGGGGGATGTTCCCTGTTTTTGGGAGGTGGGTGTTCATAGTGTCCCAGAGCAGGGGGGATTGGTTCCCTGTTTTTGTGAGGTGGGTGTCAATAGTGTCCCAGAGCAGGGGGATAGGTCCCTGTTTTTGGGAGGTGGGTGTCAATAGGGTCCCAGTTCCGGGGCTGCTCCCATGAGCAGGGGCTCTCCCCCCGGCACACCCTCAGCTCTGCTGTTCGCAGTTTTCTGCAGCTCCCACCGGCCTCCTCTGAAGCCGAGACAGAGCCTGAAGCTGCCCCAGCCCCGTCCTTTACCTGTCCAAATCCTACAGTAGCTCTGCCCCTCCTCCCCAGAGCTTGGCCACTTTTGTTTTTCTTAAGTACCCAGTTGTTAGTGTTTCCTAGAAACTTATGGGAAACAAATTTGTGTAAGTAAAAAGGAACAAAAGGAAAGAAACCTAACCCTCAACAAGATCATATTTGTTTACAAATATGGAGGAATGCTTTGTTTTACGTGTTATCATGGTTTTTTGCTCTGGGATGAATAAAAGAGGACAAACTAGAGAGTAGCAATCAGGAGTACAACACAGTAATTCTCATTAACAATTCGTTTCATATTCTTCAGCACATTTTCCATGAGATGGGATGCTGTCCCTGAAAATGAGCCTTCTGATTTGTTTTAATAGAATGGAGTCAGTTCTCATGAATTGTAAGATAAACAAGAATCATGTTTGCATTCCTTTGTGAAAAGGAACTTGGACTTCTCAAGTGACCAGTGCAGATGGAGAGGTGGGAACTTCTCTGTCCAATCTCTGGTCACTGTCCAGAAACTGAGAGATACGAGGTCAACAATAAACTAGAGACTTCCTTTCTTCTCTGCCTGCACACCTGGTGTGTGTGTCGCTGTGTGTTTCTATCTGCGTCACAGTAACAATGGGAGGCAGGTTCAGAAGCTGTGGATCTTCTGCTGCTGCTGCATCACAAGATGTAGGACAAATTGGAGGAGATTAAGTGTGCCTCATTAATTACAAAGTATTCTGTTTTAGGCTAAAATGATGATTTGGTCACAAATCTCTAAGAGAGAGATAAAATAATGTGACATGCAGTCTTCAAAATAAAGACATAACAACTTTCAGTGTAGGGAACTTGGAAGCAGAACAGCTGAGATCAGAATTGCTCCACCTCAGATAGAAATTAATGCCTTTGTGATATGTCAACACTTCTGACACTTGCTCCAAGCTGGCTGATATCACACTCAGAGGGCAAACACTCTTCAACCTTCCTTTTCCTCTTCTGATAATTGCTGGCTGTCACTATGTGCACACAGATTCTTTATAAATTGTAGTTTGACTCCTGTAGAAGTAATTTCATAGCACATAAGACACCATTACTGTAGCAGTAAGGGAACTAATGGTCAAGTTTTCTGGCTTATGAACTGTTAAGTGCCTTTTTAGTTCAGGCATAAACAGGAATGGAAGGTGGAGTTTGTTTACACATAGAGGGAAATCATCAAAGTGTTTTGTTCTTCACATCATGATCCATTAGGACACAGGAGTTTTACTATTCAGTTTACAGATTTTGCCTGCAAGTTATATTTTGAAGAGGTAGAGATCAGGAAACTGCACCAGATGTCCACCCTGCTGCCTTTTCTTTCCTGTTTACTCCCACTAATTAGGGTTGCTTCTAGCAATTAAACATCCTTGGAGAGCACTAGTGTTTCAGTCCTCTCTGTGCAGGTAGATGTCTTACTTTCTGGAAGCCCATCCATTCTTTCTAAATTCAAATCGTGGAGGCAAAACTAATTTTAAAAATTTTTCAGGTAGATTATTGAACAAGAACAGAGCACAGGTGCTGCAGCAATGTACTGGGTGGAGTATTAGAGAGCTGCCAGCCTAAATTATCTTTCACAAAGTTTACCCAAGAAGGTTAGGAGAGTATGAAAAATGGATCCTACAAGCTAGAACAGAAAACAGAGTCATTCACAGAGCCAAAATTTAAAGCACGTACTGACTTCTGAAAATCACAGGGGAATTGTGATGGAAAGTTGATATCCTTTGGGAAGGATTGTTCATAACTTGGCATGAGTTTTCAGCAGGCTGTTCTCATAACACACAGTACTGAAATGCCTCTGTTAAAACCCTTGTAGGATAAGCTTTGTGCCATCATTCATGCTGTAAATACTTTAAACAACAATAATGTAGAAAAGGAAACTGAGTACAGAGTACTTGTCAGGTAAAATATTATGGTTTCAAAATAAGAAACAATCAAATACAGGTTTAATTTACAGATATATTAGAAATGTTTCTATCTATTATAGTCTAAAAATTATGGTGGCATTAAAACCTAAATCTTAGCATTAATTTTGATTTTAAGTTGCTTTACTAATTTCTCTTTCGAATCTGAGTAGCAGCAGAAAAATACATAAATGTATACATATGTACATAAAATACATATATATCCCACAATATACAAATAAAATTATTAATTACTTCAAATAAATTTTCAGCCTGCTGTCTTTGTTTTAAATTTACATCCTGAATGTTATTCATTACTAAGTTCTGTAGCTTTATTGTCCCTGGCACTAAGATTTAGCTAAATAAAAATACAACCTACACCAAACAGTACAAGTTTTAGTGTATCAACTCTGTGATAATATTAAGGTAAAAACTTTCACTGAAACACTTGAAAATGCATTGTAATGTGATATTCACTTCCCTTTAGCAATTTTTGTTATGGACATCATTGTGCTGTATTTACTACCTGTCACCATGTAGTTCCATACAGTCACACTTTGCTTTGATGCAAAAATGTGTGATCTCCCAAATCCTCTTTAGACTTTTATTTCTATAAATTGCTTTTGTGTTATGGGGGGAAGAGACCATAAGAATCTGTTCCAAAAACTGCACTCTGTAATACCCCTGCACAAAAATTATTCTAAAGATACCATGGTATTACTTTCTGAAGGCATCCTTCTTCTTGTAAATCAAGCAATGTGAAAAGAAAGAAATGGATCAGAGACGGTTCCCTTTATGACATCACCAATGTCAAACTCTGGGCTCATTTTAGCTGAACCAACTCTTGTTCTTAGTTTTTGTGGAAGAAAATAAATATATTTGATGAAGTCTTTCCTCTGGTAAAATCAGGTTTGTGGGTCTAGACAGCTGAGAGAATTGGGAAAAAGACCTGGAAGGTTTCCCTGTTACCTTGTTAACTAAAATGGGTCCCATGGTAACAGCAGCAAAAAATCGTATCTTTGTTTCTCATTTGTCTCTGTGAAGTTAATTGGTGGTCCCAGTAAAAAGTCCATGGGATAACAAAAAAAAATCTTCAAACCTTTGTCAGATAGTCGTTCTCTGTATAAATAAATTTGGGAGACAAATTTTATTTCTTTCGTCAGAAACTACAATTATTTCACTTCTAATGCACAGTTGAAGGGTGACTAAAGCAGTTAGGACAGGGATATGAGCAGCATCCACTCAGCAATGAGAATGACTGTGCTAACAAAGTGATGCTGCTAACAATGTCAATACATGCCAGCAGCTGCTTAAACTTTGGTGGCACCTGCTGTGGAGGCCAGTGAGCTCCTCAGACATCCAAGAAACGGCCAGATTCACGGTGCTCAGAGTTATGCTCTTGGTCACCCTGGGGTTTGAGGCATCTCTGGTGGTGCCAAAGAGGTCTGTCCAGGAGTTGCTTGTGGGGTGGTTCAACCCCTGCTGCACTGCTGGCACCGGGGCCATGCCCCTCACTAAATGCAGAAATCAGTGGGTGGCTGGAGGGACTATGGTAAGTGCAGAAGGCATTGTGGTGGAAGGAATGGAAAGGCAAGTCTAGAGCTGTGCATTCTGCAAGTCTCCCCCAGGATAACAAAGGAAAAATCTGAGGTATTTCAAAACTGCCCCTTGTAGAGAAGCTGTGCTGTTTTGTGCATTGCTGCAGTGCTGGGCTGCCTGTGCTGCTGTGCCTGGAGCTGCTGCCTCCAGTGAGCACGGGGAGCCTGAGCAGACTGTTAATATGATGGCTTTCTCTAGGAGTGGTGAAACAAGGATAAAGTGTTACAATGTTCTGTTTATGGAGGAACATGCACAGATATGAAAATGAGTTATTGTTTGGGGATGTAAGAAAAATGCATATTTATATTGACTATGTTGCTTTATTTTCCCCTGTCAGGGATAGAAATAAACATTTTTACAACAGTAACGGACAAATCACAGCACCTGAGCTCTGAGGTGATGTTCACTGAAATCAAAGTCATCAGCTTTTCAAGGCAGGAACAGCTATACCTCTCACAGAGAAACACGAGTTCACAGTGAGCTTCCACAACACAGATAATAAGAGAGGTAATGAAAAACCTACAAGCCTTCTTGGCTTCCACAGGGTACAATGCTTTTTAAAAATATGGAGAGGGAGACAATATGTTGCAACTGGATTTTTTTTCACCTTTCCTATTCATCTCTGTTCATGTTCTGTTCTATCTCTTATATATTTCCAAATTAGAAAAGAATAAAACCACAAGAATCAATCAGTCTTCTCTGTTTTAGAGAGACCTGTCTCATTGTTTGTGTAGCATGGCAGCCTATTCTGTAAGTGATTTATATGATCAGTCATCCTTTGAACAGAAAATGTTGTGAATTGGTTATTTTGGGTATCTCATTTGTCACCCATAGCTTTAGTCACAAAATTACTGGTAGGGAAAAAATTGATGAAAAAGTTACATTTTTATTCGTGAACAAGTTTTGCATTAAAGAAGCTTCTTTATTCTTGAAATATAGTACTTGCCTGTAGCATTACTGTGTGCTAAATAATGCTTTGAATATAGTACACCTTTGTGACCTTTAGAAGTGCTTGTCTACCCAGGCAGACAGCTGATTTGATCTGATATATTTAATTTCTAAAATTTTTACACGTGCCTTCTCAACCTCACCTAAAGTCAAGACAATCTAATTGGTAAGATATCCTTTCAAGAGTCCTTAATGCAGTAGGGTGAGATAATATATTTCAAAAGGCTTTAAAGATGTATCTCCATTTTCTCAGAAAGGCCAAAACCCTCCTCCTAAGGACATAGTAACCCAAATCTAATTTGAACTGTGTATCCTTCTAATCATCTCTGTACTTGTATGTTAATGTGATAAAAGTGGTAATCTAGGTAATAGCTTTCATCTCTCCTGATAAATTACAGCAGTAACAGGCTTCACTAAGGCTTCATTTTATCTCTGAGAAAGTGACTTCAAACAATTTTGTGAAGTAACTCAGGACTCCAATGTCCAAGTCCATCATTTTGTTAAATTTTGCTGGCCACAAATTTTCTTTAAAACCAGTTGTAACAAAATGAAAACCAGATGATTGAATCTTCCTGAAATGTGAAATCTATAGGTTTAAAGGAAAAAAATGTGGAGGAAGAAGAGCTTTGTGAATGAAATTTGAAGACAGCTGACATTCAACAGAAGCAACCCACCAAAAAATAAAAATCTGTCTTCTGTATTACTATCTTCTGTTTCCATGGAAACCAGGCTGGATTGGTAAAAATGGGTTAAGTGCTTTACAGTGACAGAGACTAATCACTGTTATTTTATACCATTGCTATTACAAGTGGAAGGGAGGGCTGTATTCAAAGGAGACATAGGTTTGCAATGAGTCTACTTGCTGAAACTATCAGACAGCAAAAACACCTGATATGAGAAATTTTGATTAAATATACAGGAATCAATACAGACTATACATAAGTCATAAGAACCTGAGAAATACTGTATATAAGAAATCAGTTAATCCCAAAGTCAATGACTAGCAAAATCCAACCGTATAACTATTTGACTTTTCAAAACACTAAGAAAACACTCAATTACTTGGTAAATACGGAAAAATTATTCTGTCTGTCCTCTTTTTCCAGTGTATGCCTTATTGTCAGGGAATTTACCTCAGACAATTTCCAGCAACAAAAATCTTCAGCACGCATTGTTATCCTGAAAACAAGTTTTATTCTTTGTGGTTGAGGATCTAGACTTTTATGGGGTGGAAAACTTCAGTATCAGTGTTAATTTTCCAGAGCTTTACTTATGGCACTAAAATACTTTCAACACTTGTTTTCTTTTGAGCAAGTTAGTCCAGAGGAAAAAACCAAATCTCATTCCCCTCAGAAACATTGCTTTCTGGAAACAACAACATCCTCAGATTTTAGGTGGGTGTTCACAATTGCTCAGAAAAAAACAGTCACAGTATCAGAATTGGCACTCGCTAAACAGAAAGCAACGTGCTTGTCTTCTGGGAACACAACAAAATGTTAATTGTTCCAAACCCTATTTAAAAGTGCTGATGACCATGCCAGAAATGTTTTTACTTTGAGAGTCTTGCTGTGTATATCTGGCCAAGTCGAAGATACTTAAGTCATGCTTTGTCAAGTAGCCTTTAGCATCCTGGAAATCAGGCCATGTTTGTGAAATATTCCACATACAGGATGCCTGTACCTACATGCCAACTTAGATTCCTAAGAACAGCCCTTAAGCACAGTCAGACTCTTTTTCAGCCCCTGCACAGATAGCTAGAGGCCCTGGGGTTTGGTGTGCAGCCCACCTGGCTGGGGTTCCAAAGCCCAGTGCTGCTCTGCTCCTGGCTTGTCTGTGGGATTCCAGCTGGCACGAGGGGAAGCAAACAGGGCACGATGAATGGGGCCAGGTTAAGTTCAGGCATTTCTGCCTTAGCAAAAACCCCAGGGAGTGGCTGCTTAGGCTGACATCAGAAGATCCCATCTGATTTATTATAGGTAACTGGAATGATGTATTTACCTGGGTTTTCCAAAAAACTAGGCTGCAGGATACTCCATAGTGAGGCTGCCTCTTTGAAGTTGTTTGCTATGCTTAAAGTGTTTAACTGCTGCTTGGGCTGGGTTGAGAAGAGCCTTTGCATTAAGAGGAATCATTTCCAGGCTTGGGATCTCAGTTTCAGGTCATAGTGTCACTGGCTGAGCCTGGGAAATGACCATCCCTTGTGCCAGGCTCAAGGCAAAGGTTTCTCCGAGAATGTGTATTAAATTGAGCAAAACAGTGACAAATATGAAGAGTCTGTGTCTTATGTGGGGGCTTAGGGACAAGTAAAATAAATTTTAGCTTTTCATTCAGTCTCAAGTCTAGCAATGTCAGGGGACTCTTTAGAGATTTGCTTAGAAAAGCCCAAAGTAGAATAAATCTGCTTTTCCTCAGTGTCAATTGTCAATTCATAATCCTGGGAACCTGAATAACTGAAGTACCCTTTTAATAATAAAATGAAAGGATATCTCAAAATGCCAATTTGTCTTATATCAGACTTATTCTCCCTAATGTACATGTTAACAGCTAATTTACAAGATGCTGTTAATTGAAATCTATCTATACTTAAATAGAAGAGGTTTTTCATCTCATAACTACTTGATTAAAATATTTTAAGAGGTGATACAAGAATAAAGATGTTCAGAACTGGTATTAGAACTTGTAACTTAGATAACTTGTATATTAAGGCAATATTTTTTGTATAAATGAGAAAATGGGCATGAAAAAGGGTAAAGCAAAGTTTGTAAAAACAAGAATTATTATGTTCAATAAGAAGCATAGGGTGGGACTGCACAACTGGGTGAAAAGGGGTCAAAAATAAGCAGGTCAAGAAGGATTTGAAATGGAGGAGGGCAACTTTGATCTTATCCCCTGTTTTAGTTCAGCATAAATGCAAAAAATAAAGTGATGTAGAGCAAAGGAGAGACATGATCAGGGATTTTTAGGGCAATGAAAGCATAAGAGAAAAGGAACAGTCTAATTATATGAAAAGCAAAGAGAGTTGAAAAAAAGAAAGAAAAAAGTATCGCAACATTGAACATTGGAGAAAAATTGTAAGTGACTCTGGACTCCAAAATCATAGTTCTTGCAAATGACATTTACTATGGAAATGAGCAAAAGATATCAAAGTAAAAGAAAATGAGCTGAAATAGTGATCTGGTATGCAGTCTAAATAAAGAAAAAAAAAGGCAATAGTCATAAAAGCAGAGAACAGCAAAATAGGTCAAAGGGAAAGCATTCAAGAAAGAGAGTGGGATTTTCTTTAGAGAATTTTTAGACGGGGTCTGAGAATAGAGTTATTAGCAAAGGGATGAAATCATCACAAGAGTTGAGAAAATAGAGACCCTCTCAATTGGAGCATAAAGAGCGAGGGCTTTTCCATCAGTCCGTGCTTGGACTGAGGAGTGGAGCGATAAATTATCTGAGCAAAACAGGTCAGACTGGTGAAGGATCATGATGCCACCTGCCTGTGTGGTCCCAGACACGTCCTGGTTTGCCTAGAGCATGCAACCCCCAGCAGCCAGACTGCTGTCTGGCTGTCAGCCACTGTCCATGATCCCTCTGATGTTCCTGTCTGATGAAGAGAATGTTGGAGGGGGGATACTCAATAAACCCCCGTGAACCCAGTGCTACCCCTGTGGAAGGCAACACTCAGCCAGCACTGACCACCTCTTCCCAACGAAAAACTTCCCTCAGCTCACCACCTCCACTGCATCTCTCCAGCGCACAAATGCAGCCACCTTCACTTTTTCACTCCCAGCCGGCCTCTCCCTTTGGATTTTAAAACACTTAGTGGATTATACCACTAATTATTCCTTCCATTTCCTTTCCAGGATGCTTTCAGTGCTTGCACCTCCAGTAATCCACCTGTTTATGCCACACTCTAATCAGTTTAGTGAGATTGTCCTGATGTCATAAGCTATACAAGAGTGGCTTTACTGGAAAATAAATTTTTAAAACTGCTGATGAGCTGAACATTGCTGGTTTTAGGGCAGACTTTGTACTGCCCTGCACCTGTGTAGTCCTTTATGCTGGCACGCTGAGAAACACATATGCTTTCAAATTAAGCCTGGTGTAAATGAGAACACAGACTAATGTGTTCCCATTATGGACACATAATGGAGGATTACTGGGGCTTTTTTTGTCACGTTTTTTGTTCCTTTGTCACCTCTGTGAGCAAAACCAGCAATAGGCAAAAAACCCCCAACAAATCCAAAAAACACCAAAACCAAACCAAACCAAAATAAACCCCCAAAAGTTGAAGAAATCTCAATATTAACAGACACAAGGAGGTCTGTAATGGATGGTATCATTTTTTAGAGTTGGGATTACAAAATCACTTTCATCAGATGTTCTTTCACGCTTGTAAAACTCACGTTAGGAATGTGAAATACAAGAACTCCCAAAGCACGCCTCTAAACAGGATACAGGAAAGTGGCTTGAGAGGAACCTTCATGAAAGTTAAAGCTTTTCAACAGCTCCATGACATTCAGGTTAAGCACTTGTGGTTAACAGAACTTTGCAGGCGCTATCAAGTCAAGGTAATCCATCCTGACCTTTAAATGCACTGCAGACGCTGCATAAATAAATAAATACATGAAAGTTTGTATTTGGTGGAAGGCTTAGGACACCTGGCCCTGTGTCAGCTTGTTTGTTTATACACACAAAGGCCTTGCTCTAGCAGAGGAAAGAAGTGGCACTGCACTTCAGATTAATACTTCCCAGGGCATCACATGCTGCCTTTCATGTGTTAATGCCCATCCACAGCGCGAGAGGGGATCCTTCCTTCCTTCTTTCCCTGCTGGCATGGAGATCAGGGCTGCTTCCATCCATCACCAACCTCCACAGATCTATCGAGCTTGGAAAGGGAAATTTCACAGCTTTGTTAGGTTTTATTGTACCAAATGTGTGGATAAATTCTTTTTTAGAGATGTGGGTCCTGTACCAGGGTAGTTCAGCTCATTGTCTTCAATGGAGTTCAGCTGATTGATGCTGGTTTGGGGCTTCCCTGCCTGGTGAAACTTCATTCTGGTTGTGTCATCTGAATGAATGCAGACTGGAGGGAAGGGCTAGGAAAAATTTTAAGTACAAAAAAAGTTAAATTGTTTTGTGTAGATCCTGTGTGGACCAGCTTCCAAAATGACTCTACAGCTCCCAAAATCTGTGGCTCTCCAAGGAAATATCTTACTGCAATTTCTAAGTAAATTTTGTAGGAGAAGTTTCCTGAAAGTAGAAAATCTAGGATCAATGCTGCATTCCCAATTTTTAAAAATATTTTAATGGGTATACTAATGACACAAATTTTATAGAAGAATTATTTTTTATTATAAAATAATTCTCAGTAAAATTGAACTCTCATGGTGGAGATGTCAATTACCACATCCCACTTCAAGTATGGAAATGTTGAATTCTAATTTATATTTTTTATTGTGAATAGAGAAGATAAAGTAAATTAGTGAAGAACTGGTTGTTGCCCATAGAAACTGACTGAAGTCTAACAAATACTCTTAAAATGAGGATTGAATGGGTATTGCATGTTGAGACCAAATAAAAAGTTCCTTTGGAGCTCTGTTTCACATTATAATCTGACTCAGGAAGAGTAAAGAATCTTTTTACACTTAGTTAATCTAGAAGTACTGTTTTAATGGTTAAAAAAAAAAAATTAATGCTAAATATTCAACAATTTAAACTACTTAGTTCCATTGACTTTCGAGATGCTTCAGCAATTGAGAAAAGTGGAAAATGCTGGATCTTTACCTCTTGTTTCTAACTGAATTTCTGCATCTTGAATTAAAAGAGCGCAGTGTATTTTAAAGAGCTAGCTACATCACCACAGTTAATTCTGCCCCTCTCCCTATTAGTTATCATATTTGTACTTTATGACAAGTCTCTAAACCTGTAGCAGCAGCTGGCATTTTGAAAAGCCACTAGATTTTTCTCTTGCCATTTCTCTTACCATCCTTCCAAAGCATTTTGTTGCCTCAGATATTTCTTCTACTACTACAGGAAATTATCAGTATTATTCTATATTGGTTTGCATTGATAAGAGATTTTTGGCATTCAAACATACGTATTACAGTTTGTTCAGGTATAACTAAGAATTCAGATTCTAAGACAGTAGTCTTATTAACTAATAATCTAAGAAACAAATTATCTGTGGCTTTTTTTTGTTTGTTTTGTTTTTTTTGTTTGGTTATTGTGGGTTGGTTTTGGTGTTGGGTAGTTGGTTGGTGTTGGTTGGTTGGTTGGTTGGTTGTTGGTTGGTTGGTTGGTTGGTTTGGTTGTGGGTTGGTTGGTTGGTTGGTTGGTTGTTGGTTGGTTTGGGTGTTGGTGGAGTTGGTTGGTGGTTGGTTGGTTTTTATGCTTTTCCTGATGTTACTCCTCTAAGATCTGCATGGTGAGATAAGAGATTGCACTTCTTTTGTATCTGTGCTTCCAACCAGAGCAGGCTACAGCTGTTATGAGGGAGAGGAGTTGTGGGCTCTTCCTCATGCAGCAGTGCAGGTAGAGGTACTGGGACTGAGGAACCTTATGCTGCATGTGCCCTTTCCAGTCACATTTCCAGGTTTCTACCTTCACTGATTTTTTTCATGAACATTGATCAGCATGTAACCTAGAGTGAGTAAGCCAAAATGAAGCTTGCATTTTGCACCCCTGCAAAGAGAAGAGGAATTCTTTTGGAGCGGTGTTGGGGTGAGCTGACATAAATAAATGCTGTGAACTTTCTTATTTTTCCTCCCTTGTTCCACAGCAATAGGAATGGGCATACAAGGGCAGATCAATACACTAAATAGGGCAGCTGAGTTAGGCAAGAAATATTGATATTTGCTGGCTTTGTTAGGGCCTGCAACAAATGACCATTCCTTTCCTTGAAGCCTGAAAAAACAGGAAGGGTCTCCTGCTCTGGAGACATGTTGTGTCTTAGGATTTGTGCAGAAAGGAGGTAGTTTATGCAGTCTTAAAGGTTAGAATCCCCTGAAATGTTCTTCCTGTATCCTCCACAAACTGCTCTGTACACCTGGAAGGATTAGCCTGGAGGGGCTCTCCTGAGGGAAGCCTCTTTCTTTAAAAGGGTTTAGAGTAATTGCACTGAGAATTTCCTCACCCATTCAGCGTGGGTCAGGACTAAAGTATTTCCTTAGTGCATGGTTCCTCTGTGTAAAGCAACTTCTCACATTGCTCCTTCCTTAGAGTGAGGAATGGCAGACCTGACCAGGGAAAGTTTGGGGCATGGCTGGAACCAGCAATAATCTTGTGGAGAAAAGGCACACCAAATATCATACAGCTGGAAACATTTTTTTTCTGGCACAGGAACATAGGATGTAGCTTAGGAGACTAGGGAATTTAGACACCTCTGAATTAGGGGGACAATAAGGGGGTTATAAATCTGTGTACACATGTGGCTAAGCTTGCAAAAGCCCCTCTCTGGATTTTACTTTGGCAGCAAACCTTCAAAAGATTTGTTTCCTTGTCTGGAGAAAGGAGGGTAGGTAAATTTCTATTTCCTGTTGATAAAATTTCCCCTAAATATAAGCATTAATTATTCAAATATTTTTTACTGTATTCACAAATAATTTTGTGCAATTAATGGAAGCATGTGAGAGGGAGAGAGTATGAAGAGGGAAGTATAAGTAGCAGGGACATAGATGTTTAAAATTTCTAGGTCTTAGGAGACTTATGTGGCCAAACTTTTCCTGTTTTTAGAGGTTAACCCATAATTTCTATGAATGTTAATCACCCATGATCTATATCCTGGTCCCATGAAGTCAGTGAGAGTTTTGCCACCAAATTTAGCAGGAAGAGGACAAACTGAGCTGTGTAACTGTTATTTAATGCCACTGCATATAGGAAAACTGAACACATTTATTTTGATTGGAAACAACATTATATAATAATTCCCCAAATTTCTGAGGTTATGGCTGGTAGGAAATACAGTTCTTGGGGAAAAAGTTGCTCCAACAGATGTCATTTGCAATATATCACAATGTCAATGTTAATACTAGTTAATGCAAAAAGAAAGTGTCCAAAATAATTTAAGATGCAAATAATAGCATTTGATGGAAGGGAACTTAAACATAACATAATGATATGCCAACAGGCTTATATAAAAACCCCCTGGTCTGCCAGGGAGTTCATGTTAGGCTACATCTGCCATGGATAATGCCTAAAATGAAGACTATGTTGAAAGCACCCAAAACACTGAGCCTTGGAGGAGTGCTTGTGCTCACTGCTCACAGTGGGAGCAGAAAGTAATTTGTGGTTCTTCAATTCAGTGGTAAAAGCATCCTTTCATGTCATAATGCACAGGCTTTCATTCCTTTCACCAGTGTATGATGGTGGCAGAGTACAATCCACCAGTTTCTCCCTGGGTCTCACCCTGGCTGGTCCAGGGGGATACCTTGCAGCCTTCTGGATCAGGGTCTGTGACCTCCTCACAACACCTGGTGATGCCTATCCCTCTCCTAGTTTCCAATACAGATGCAAAATGCAAAAATGTAATTCACAGCAAGGTTTTGCCTTGAATATATCCTCGGTGACAGTACACATCCTTATGCACAGTATATTAAAAAAATAAATACAAAGAGAAATCAGAGAACACTCAAAAAGCTGCAGGAAGCAGGTACTTGTTATAAAGCAGTATGCACTACGTCTTTGACTAAAGTTTAAATAATTTATTTAAAACTGGGACAACTGTGCAGTGGTACAATTGTAAAATTTCTTTGTGTCCAAAGATAAGAATCTGAATGAAAGCTATCAAAATTTCAAGAGTTCTCAATCACAGACATAATAATACTGTGCTTACTTGTGTGATGAAAATTGCTGTTGGAAGCGTGATAAATCTCAGCAGATGTTATCCAGTGTAATAACCTTGACCAGTTTACTTCTTTCTAACATAGTGCATTCATATTTAGATGTGGTATAATCCAGGATATCATTTAGACTATATTCCTTCACATGCTGGGAAATAAAAGAACAACCTTCTCAAATACTCTTTATCTCTTAAGAACTTCATTTTTAAAAGAGAACTGATTGCTACAAGTATCTAAGCCTCTCCTCTGTTTCTTCTTTCTGACTGTTTCAGGCCAGTAAGGCCAGTTTCCAACCAAGGCACTGTGTGGTTTTTGTTACACACATGAAAGAGATATTTTGCTCATACAGGAACAGCTATTGTGGTACTCTTCCCAACTTGAGGCACAATGTGGTTCAAACACAGGGATGCTGGGCTGGAGTTCTGACAGAAGATGGAGCCCTACACGCCCCCTTTTATGAAACTGCTGTACATATGTGTGTGCAGCACTCCTTTCATAATATATGTTGAGGGATGCATGCAGTGCAGGTGTGCAAGCTGCACGCTGGAGCTCTGGGTGACAGAAGCCCCAGGCAAGAGGCTGGGAAGTGCTGGGGGACCTGTGTCACAGCCAGTGACCCACACTGAGTCAGAAACCAAGGACCCCCAGGGTGCTGCAGCTGCCAAGGGTCTTCGGTCCCAGCTCAGGTGGTGTGAGTGTGATTGTCAGATTGGCTCCTGGATGGTCAGACGGGAAAGTTTCCTTACATGTACCTCCTCTGACTAAAGAATGGGCCAGAAGGTAAATACTGATCAGTCTTGTCATCCTTGCCCACACCTGAGGCTGGGTGCCATCACAGTCAGTGTTTGCTGTGGCTGTAAGTGGGATCCTGGACAAATCCAGCCTTGGGCAGAGTCCTGTCCTGCTACTGCTGACAGCTGTTCAGTAAGGGCTGTCCAGGAAGCAGAAGGCTTTAAAGACTATTTTACTTCCAAGGTGTTCCTATTCTTTCCTTTTAGGCCAGAAAGGCTTATCTTCAGTAGCCAGCAGTCTTGGCAGGTAAAATGAGTACTTGCATTCACATATGAATACTTTAATTTGCACATGAATATCCGTATCACTGTGAAGGGCAGGAAGTCCACAATACCAGTGATATCCAAAATCTCCTTGCATGAATAACGACAGAGAGATGACAGAGACAGAGAGATGATCATGCCAAATGGAAACACAGGAAGAACATACTGAAGCATTTGTGAGTAAATTGCTCCTTTCCTTATATAGCACAGCTGCACAGCATTTTCTGTCATGCGTTTGCTATTTATAAACCTTTGTAGAGGATTCCAGTTTGTTATAGTGACTCCTATGTAATCTGAGTAATAATTTATAACAGCATGAAGATTGTCTATATTTTAAGAAAGAGGCAGAGATAAAGGTTGAACCTACAGCCCGACTTCTGCATTTCATGACATTTGAGAACTTGATTTATCAGCCTTAATGTTACATTAACATAAGCACGTAATTTCCTTGGAACTTCACATCAAATTCAAGAAAAAAAAAAAAAAGAAATTAAGAAGGTCTGAGTGTAAAATTATTGTAAATTCTTTCCTGTGTATCTTGTATTGCTTCCACAAAGAAAATGAGATTGTGCTTTGTAGCTCTATTGTCTTATGACCTTGGAAGGAAGAAAAGATCTCCTGTTCAGCAAAAGGCAGCTGCTGCTCAGAAGAATATAATGCTTTTCTCCTCAATGCATACTGACATCTGCCAGCCATGAAGGGAGGAGCAATCAATGCCCCAACCAATTAACCAGAGGTGGACAGGCACTTAACAGCAAGGATTCTAAATGTAGGATGTGGCAGATTTTGATGTTGGAAAGTGCAGCTGAACTTCCTCAGTCACACTGGTCAGACAGACTTGCTCTTAACTCTGCTGACCACTCCTTAACTGTGGGGGTAACTGGGCATAATTTACTCTTATAACTACTGTGGTTTATAATATGGGGAAAAAGATTGCATTCAAACATGGATGCATGGATGTTGTTACCCTCTGTGATTTTGCTTTGATTTTACCACATTCTTCCTTGGGGAATAAACCAAAATAACTAAACACACAGAGACACACAAATTAAAAAAAAAGAACCCACCATGTTTAATTCTGAGATTTCCTAGGCTTTGATTCTAAATTCAAGTAACCTTTTTTTTTTAAAAGTTTATTGAACTCTATTTAATAGTAATAATGGTATTAAATAGTAGCAAAAATAATAACAATATTTATTATTTAATTATTATATATATTATTATTATATTATAATATTATAATAAATTATTATTATTATTATTATTATTATTATTATTATTATTATTATTATTATTGTAGTTCAGTTAAATATCAAACAGGTATAACTTCCACATGCATGTTTTCTGGGCTACTGATTTTCCTTTAGTAGAAACTGAGCATTTTATTCTCTCAGATAAATAGGATTGCAGGAGGTTAAACAGGCCACAGGAGGCTCCATGTTCAGTTCCAATTTCAGCTAGTAAAGCTAAGCAGAAGAAACCTTGCCAAATTTTGTGCCAGATTAATCCACTTAACTTCTAGTTACTTCACAGCCACTTCTTGCCTACTTCCTATTGATTCACTGGATGTTTGAATTTTTCCCTCTATTTTCCTGTAGAAGTGTTACTAGAGTTTGAATGCTCAGAAGAAGGGAAGCCATTAATTTGTGGTAAGAACTCAGGTCCCTGACTACAGACTCTTCAGGGCAAATCTGTCTACATTCACTTTATGGAATTTGGCTTATGAATAACATACTTTTTTATATGCTGGACTTCTTAATGATGGTTTAGAGGGCAACTTCATTACAGTTTAGGCTAGATACAGTCTTGCAACCCAGAAAATATAAAAGGACAAATATACTACATTTCTATTTTATAATTTATGTGTTTCATCCATTTTTTTTATTTCTTTTTTCTCTTTCAAAATATTTTTAGCCAACTCGTCCATAGCAGTACTAGGCACTAATTATAAATATGACATGCTTTTCCAGTTGCAAGAAAAACCCTCTACAAATCCTCCTGACCTCAGCAGTAGGCTGAGGCCAGCTGGGCAACACTTCTGTCTGAGGCAAGCCAAGGTGACAAAGAAGTTCTGTTGCAGTTCTTTTGGTTTGGAAATGTCTGGTTTTGCTTGACATTTGCACAACCTAAGATCAAAATAAATATGCTACTGTGAGCTCAAGAACCTTATTAGCCCCCTGTCCACTTTGCTGCAGTCTAGGTAAACACCTGTAAGAGCAGAAGAGATCTGTTGCTGGCAAGAACTAGTTTAGTTTTGGGGAAATAACATTGATTAACCTACTGATGCTGCTGGAGATGACTGAGTTGAACCCCAAAGGAAGCTAACTAGCAATATGAACACATTTTCATTCTCCTCCAGTAGATTGACACAGCAAGTGTGTTAATACCTTTAGGAGTCTTTAAAATGACAGAGGGGTGGTATTGCAATTACATTCTAGAATATTTCTACACTGTACATCCTTTGGTGATAGCTTCCATTATTTCTGCATTCCCAAAATATTTCCTACCTTGTCCACTCTGACTATACACATTTTTTCAAATTGCTGCACTAATTCTGGTGACATATCAAATAATTTTCATACTTTCTACTGAGGAAGGAATAGGAAGTTTCACACATAGGAGATATTCTCAACAACATGGATAATCAGAGAAAATAATCGTTATTACTATTGTATAGAGTAACCCACAGTGTTATTCTCTCATTTGGTATATCATAGCTGCTCCCTCATCTATAATCACTTTACCTATTGTCTTCTGCTTTACCAGGTTGAGAAAAGATTGCAACAGCTTCAGCAAAATATCACAGCTGGCCCTCCCTTCTGTTTTCCCTGAGCACTGCTATAGGGTCTTTGTGAGGTGTGTGCTGAAGGCTGCAGGAGGAGGTGATGGGTATACAAAGAGTTCCCAGTGCTGCAGATGCTGTGCCCAAAATAACTGAAGAGTTAAAAATTATAGATGCTTCATTTCAAGTACATATTGCTTTATCACAAATTTCTTTTCAGGAACTGAAGCTAAAAATTTTAATAGAATGGTTACCAAGAATGCAAAGCAAGTGTAAAGGACTGACTATGCTTAGTTATTAAGCCTATATAATTATTTTAGACTTTGCCTTTCTTCTGCTTCCTCCTTTCAAGATTAGCTATCAGTCATTCTGCTCTGTGTTAACCTGTATTTTCACATCCATTTTATAACAAATAGGACAGAAACTTCCTCTCTGGAAAAGAGAACTAAAATTCAGTGTCATGGAAGTACAAAAGGCAATTGCATTATCAAGGGATTCCTATGAACTTTTGCAACCCATTTTGGGATGTGTGGCACCTCCAAGTCACTGTCTCTTAACATAGCTAGCAGGAGACTGTGACCTTCTTAAACTTCCTCCTACCCTTGCATGCAGAAAAGCTATTTACTTGTACAGAAAGCAAGTATTTATATCCACAACTGAGTATTCTAATACAGGCTTATTTTTTCAGAGAAGAATTAAACTACTTGATTTTGAACTGAAAGCAGCAGTATTATGCAAGGCTTATTACCCTTCAAATTTGTATTGGAAAGGAATTTGTGAGCATTATCCCCCTTTTCCATGCTCTGACTTATTCCAACATTGGTGTCTCTGAAATTAGCTGTAAATGTCCTTGGCAGCTATGCAAACAAAGCTTGCTCCTGCAGCCTAAATCCTATGAGTTGCTGAGCACTGCTGGAGAGAGGCAGAACACCTTCTGCTGCCATTGTTTTCAGCACAAATTGACAATGACACATCATCCCTTGCATAGCTCACTGGGCTGCACGGCTGGTTTATAATTAATTCACAGGATTTTTTATATGCCTTGTTCCAGACCATTGATAAGAAAAATATGCTAAAATTTGGCGAGAAGGGAAAAAAAAAAGTGACAGAAATATCATAGGTTAAATCCTGAGCTTGTGTGAATCAGCACAGCACAGCTGATTCCAGTGATGCTGTATCAATCCATCCCTGCTGAGGTTCTGCTTTAAAAATTTTAATGGCTATCAATTCAGAAGCAATACTTCGGATATATTGCTAAATAATGGCTTAGATGCCATAGCAAGAAACAATATCATGCCACTTATTATGCCATTTAAAAACAATATAAGCCATGTGTGAGAAATTAAATCTGTCACCCTGGGAAAGAGTTCAGGCTGTCAAAATGGTAATAGAAATGAAATTCAATTACCTACTTTCTATGTTACGCATGGTAATTCCCCAGAAAATACTAAAGGAAATTGAAGAGGAGATTCTCTTGTAAAGTGTTTCTATAATATAATTATTATTTTAATTATTATAAGGAAAATCTATACAATTCTGCAGAAAACCAGATGAAATTTGTAAAATTGCAGCTGTTTGTCAGGCTAAGATTAGATGTCATTGACCATGACAATCACACTCTGAAGGCAGCCACAAGCTCACTTCTGTAGATTTTCCTCAGCCTTTCTTTGGCAATAGTCTGGGAGGGATGAGACTGATGTTGAGCTTTCAGAATCCCTAGAAGAAAGGAGCCACCAGGGAAGTAACTGTAGGCCCTTTGTCTCATTGATCTCTGCACTCTTTCCTCGCTGGAGCTGGTTCAGCTCCACCCTAAGTGTCAGGATCCCTTGGGTGGCAAACACTATTGAAGGGCCAGTGTCTCCCAGACTAGGTAGGAACCAGCTTCCATTTTCCTGTGTGACTTCTCCAGCTGTGAAGAGTGGAGCTCAGAGACTCCCCTTGGCCCAATTATCCATGGGGAGTGGAATAATGCAGCAGGAGTGCTCAGAGATCCCATTTCACAGTGCAGCTTGAGAGTGAGCTATAGCACTGCAACCAGCAGTCGTGGAGACCCAGACCTCAATGTGTTTGCCAATCATCAAAATATTGCATAAAGGAAAAGAGGAGCTCAATATAATATGCAGGATGAAGAGTCAGCTGCGATTTAGGCTCCCTTGTGGATTTCGTCCTAAAGTAATGCACGCATGGTCTGTATGTGAAAGTCAGAGACAAACTGCACTTACTCTACAAAGAAATTAGGATTCCTCAAGGCAGAAATTTTTAAAAGTGCTGATGGTGTCAAGCGTCTGTGTTATGGAGGACATTGTGTTTGGTGTTTTTTCAGGTCAAGTTTGTACAAGAAAAAAAAGACAGGCCAATCAAAAGGAAAAATAAGGTAAAAAAGAGGCTGTTACCTGCTGATGCTCTCAAAGACTGGTATTTCCCATCCTATCATGACTGTATAAGTAAGAGCCAGCACAGAAAACTGATTATGTTTCACATGTCAAGAAAAGTACCGAGAACAATGACAGTTTCACTAAGTGTGGGATGAAAACAGCATGATGTGCATTCAGGGTTATGTATACCCAATCTCCTTAATCCACTTCAAGATTTTCTGTTGCCTTCCCACCTTCTTAAAGGGAACAAATTGGAAGTTGTGCCAGGGACTTTAAGAGTAGGTTGTGATTTGTGTGTGCAGTTCACAAGGTACAGAGCAGTGCAAGGGAGGGCAAGGAGCACGTGTGTGTGAACCCAGTTTGCCTTTGCACTATGGACTGCAAGGCACCTGACCTCTAAGTGAGCCAGTGCTGAGAGCTGTAGTGCTTGACAAGACTCTTCCTGATGCTTGAGCTAAACTGTTTACATCTTCCTTGTTAATATCTCTACTCCTCTGAAGCCTCTACCACAGAGATATCCTGATTATTAATGGCCTTCTTGTCAGCATCAAGAGGTCTTGGTGGTACTCGAAATAAATGGATAGTGTTCAGGGAACCTGAACAGACCTAATTGTGAATTACAGGTGGGGTTTATTCCATGGCATGAAGTCAGACCCATTCTGAAGAGGCCAGTCTCAGTAGCAGAAGCAACCAAGCCAGAGCACAGGGTCTTAGCAAACAAGCCCCACATACTGGCTGTGCTTATAATCCTGAGCATCACTCTGACAAGGCTGATTCTGGGCTCACAGTATTTCTGTGTGTGGAGATGTATTGTTAGCCTAGGGCTAGCTTGGGGCAATCCACAAGGGGCTGTACTGCACTAGGCAAGTGTATCCTCTTAGTATCTTCTGATACTGCTCTGTATCCCAGTCACTTCATGGAGGCTCTTGGAAAAGGGTTTAATTTTGTCTTCTTTTGGCTCTTTTTCTAAGCACATTTTGCATTTCCTGTTTATTTGGTCGCATGGGAACTCAGGGCACAATGACCATTTGGAGCTGAGATAGAGTGGCCAGTCAGCATAAGGAAAGTTGCATGATAATAATATAACTATAAAGAAATAATTTTATAGAGCTAGATCATGCCCTCAAGGGCATGACTGGTGTTTGGAAGAGTTTTCATGGTGTGAACTGAATGTACTCTTATTTGGCATGTGCAGCACATGGAACCTGTTACAAAAGCTGCCTCACCGTGCCTCTGGCTGAGCCCTGGTCGACCACCATGACTTCCCAGAAGAGCAATCAGGTGCTTGTGTTCCCCCAGTCACCCCTGCTATGAGCCTGCCTGACCCATGTGCCACAGGGGAAAGCTCCTTATTCCTTCCCCTTTTGCTGTGGCCATGGAGACAAGCCAGTGCATAACTAGTCCTGTTGTGATGAAACACAGTTGTTTTATGCTGAGAAGGTCCAGAGGAAAGAACAAAGTACAGTAATTTCCATTCCAAAAAGAGAAGGAAACTCACGTTCTTACTGATTTATTCACTTTATGTAGAGAAAGCTGTGGGTTGCAACTCCCTTGTTGTTTAAGCACTCACAGCAATGAAGTATTTAAGAGCAGGAGAAAAGCAAGTACTGCAACCAAGTAAATCTAAGGCAAATCCTCACAGCTGAGATGTGGTCTGCACAACACAGAAAACATGGTTTCATCTTGGCTATTCAAAATGCCTTTGTTTGTTTGTCTGTTTTCTATATTGAAAGATAATAATGGCAAGGCTCTTTGAAGACCTAGGGGAAGGCTTTAAGTGTGGCCAAGGAATGTGCTCTTTTTAAAGCAAAGTTGGAAGTACTGAAAATGATTCTTTTTTTTCTTAATATAAAATTTGTGCAGCCTTGAGTCCTCAGCTCCAAGTGAACGAACAATGCTGAAAGACAGTTATTTAATGGACCATCATAAAGGAACAGAAATGGAGAAATACATTAATTAGAAGTTAAATAAGCCAAAGTTCATATTCTGGTTTATATTTCAATGTTGAATTTCACATAGGAGTTTCATTAATTTCATTTTGCCCCTTTTCTTACGACCTTGGAAGGTCCTTGGAACTAGACAAGATTGAATTAGAATTAAAAATGATTTTAATTTTAGAAATTCTCCCACATGACAGATTTAGGGTATATTATGCATTGTATGTGTTTTTTATTGTTATATCTGGTTTATTTTGTTTTGATCATGTTTATATATAGTTTCCTGTTTATAATTGTATTTCTTAGATGCCTACCCCTCAGTTACTTTTATGGGGGTGTTATATGACTTCTTTTTAAGATCGTTTTTAAGTAGAGATTTTAATTATCTGTTTTTATAAGACATAATTATAATGCAATAACTGCCAGGACATTGCAGCCTGTGTCACTCAGACATCCTTCTATGAATTCAGGACAATCAATCTTATACCTGCAAACAACAAAAAGTGCCAGCAAAGCAGCATCACAGTGTATCTTGATAGTATATTCAAAGCAAGAAAATCAACAGTATATTTCCATCTTGTAAGCCTTCTCTCAGCCCACTTCTGAATGTTCTCAACTCCTCTTTCTGGTGTAGATGTAAACATGTTCATCGAAATATAGGAAAGAAAACAAGACAGGCAGCACAACAAACTCTGTAGGAGGTTAAGGACCTGTATTAGCATGGCCATTTTCTTTGCCAGCAATAGTACAACCCACCCTTTCATTCACACTCTTTACCCCCATAGTTAGAGGGCTTCTTCCCACCTGATTTTGTTCTTTGCAATTTCAGTGTTGCAGCATGGGTCTTTGAGCAACCTTGTGTAGTGGAAGGTTCCCCAGTCCATGGCAGGAGGGTTGGAACTAGGTGATGACTTTAAAGGTCCCTTCTAACACAAGTAATTCTATAATTACTGTATTTTGTTATTCATGGAAACACACATACACATTCAAGAGCAATTCAATAAGTGAATGACTTCCAACATGAAGAAATTATTGAAGTAAATTCCAGAAGTCTCAGCATATGAGAGACACATGGACAGAAAAGAAAGAAGGTGGAAACTGATAAAGAAGAATTGCAGGGAGGACCCTGGGTTCAAAGACCTTAATGATATCTTGGTGGAGTAAGACAAATAGATTTTGAAGGCCAAGACCAGAGAAAATACATCAGAAGTAGTAGACAGCCATGATCAAAGACATGATTTTGGGAGTGGGAAAGTACATCATTAGTTCTTTATGAAATCCTGTCTCACAATAAAAGCAAGATATCCTGCTAAAATGCATTTATACTTTTTGTTGCTTAATTATCCTGGCAATTCTTAAAAGTAAGGCTAGCACTGAAATTCCTGTCAGTCAAAGATTTGCATTACATAGAAGAAAAAAGAAAAGGAAGGAAAGAAATGGAAGTTAAATCTGTAAGCAAGCTCTGCCATCTGTAACCCAGCCAGACTTTCTACCCTAATGCTTGTCATCAAACAAATCTGTACATTAAGTGGAAAAGCAGCTAGGGCTTTACTGATATTTACTGAAGATATTTTTCTGCTGTGTACACTGATACTGATTTCCAAAGATTTGTCAACATTAAAATTATCTTGCAGATTACTACTAAATGAGTTGCTATTTTACCACAGAAATATGCTTGCAAGCAGAAATAGTTCATTTGGATACCCTCTTTTTTTTCAGTTTATTAATGGAAAGCTGTTTATTTCTTTATTCACATTTGGAAGTAGCAGGTGAAATAATGCACAATGAGTAATTCATTTAACGAATTTTGCTAGTCTTTTCTCTGCTGCCCATGAATTGCCACAAATTTATGAATTCTAGAAAGCACTGTTGATTTGAACCTATTAGCATATTTCAACAGATTATATGAATAATTCTTGACACGTGTATCAGTAAAAAAGATAGCATTACAGATTATAACTGGCATCTGAAAACAGGAGTGAATTAAAATGCATCAGCTTTTTTTAGTACTTGCAAGTATTTTCCTAGTGAGTATTTATATCTTGACTAGCAGTGAAAAATATTAAATGCAGCCCATCTAACCTGAAACCAGCTCAGGTACTTCTCCAGGGATGTGACTGTCATGGAGCCAATGCTAACAAAGGCCAACAACCCAAGTGTCCACAGAGAGCTCTGGGCAGGATTTCTGAACTTTATTACCTTGCCCTTGGCAGTCAGGCTAGCCAGGGCATAGCTAGCTAAGATAAACAAGGTATATATACCCTTTGTCTGCACCAGTTCACATAAAGTCACTCTGGGATAAATTTGAGCTCCTGGAACAAGGATGAAATGCCCTGACGTGCTCTGTCCCAGAAGGAACCCTGGGTCAAAGACAAAGTTTGCTTTTTATCCTAGAATTAACTCTTAGGAATATTGAAAATTTTACTGTTACTGAAAATCATAAGTATTCTTAGAAAGAAATCAAAAAATGAAGGGAATATTTTTGTTGTTAAAACTGCTATTTACTCTTATGCAGCCTGGCAAAAGCAGAGTAAAGCATCATCTGGAATATCCCTGAGGGAAGTAATCAGAAGAGCCACTTTCTTTAGTGTGTTTTCTATACTTCTTGTTTAACTACTTCACATATTAATTTTCCAGTCATCATTCAGCCACATTAGTTAATAAATAAAAATACTGCAGCATAAAAGAATATTATCAAGTTTGTACAGACAGTTATTAGCATATTTACCATGGCAAAATTGTTTCACTTGATTTATTTTGAAGTCAGAAAAAGATTCAGCAAATACATCAGCATTCCACCTCAACAAGAAGTATTTATTTCCTCCTTAGCAAAGAATCAAGTTGATAATATTCTGAATAATACATTATCTATATCCATCCATCCATTCACCCAGAACTCAATTCTCTTAGGCTGAGAATGTTTTAGGTTTAAATTTCTCTGTTTGCATTTCTCTAAGGGGAAAAAAGGTCTTTACAAATCTCTGAGTCAAAAGGGCTTATTTCCATCCACTATTGGGAAGGGTTTTCTCATTCCCTTAAGTAGGCAAATTTGTATATATTAATTTACCACTTAGATCAGTGTCCCTTAAGCTCTTATCTTCTTGCAGTTACTCCAGCACCTATTTCAGTATTAATCCTACCACTTGATTTTGCCCACTAGGCCTCTTACCACTTTGCTTTTACAACATTTCATATTTTTCATACTCACAATCAGAATTTCTACTGCCCCTCTGTGCATTCAAGGCTTTGGGTTTCATTTCACTAATGGGCCTTTTTTGAGAGGGTGATATTATTCAGCTTTTGTCTTTGTCTATTGTAGGGACATATGGCACACCATTTCTCACCCTTGTCAGTATATGCAATGAAGAGACTTTTTGTTGGTTTTTGTTGTTTTTTTTTTTTTTTTTTGTTAATTAACATAGTTTACTCGGTCTCCCATTGCATTAGAGATTACACTTGATCCCTTAAAAGCAAATGCAGCAATCTGTGTAACAGCTGTATAAATCAACAGACAAAAATAAAAGTGAGGTGTAGGAAAAAAAAAAAAATACAACCCATGGGACAGTCAAGACCTCAAGGAAAAAATTAGCGGGCAAATAGGAGAAGTGAAAATAAAGGGAATAAAAGAGAGCAGCCTGAAGCAAACAAAGGAAGCTGAATTGAACCTCCCTGCAACTGAGATAGTTGCCTTACTAGAAATTGTGGCTGGTGCTCTGACTACCTTCAACATGCTCTCCATTGTGCAAACAGATTGCTCCTCCAGCAGAGACACACTGAACACAGTTCTTGCTCAGACTGGGAGTACCCCTTGTGTTTTCAGAGACTTCTTCCATGGTGGTTGAAAATAAGTGCGTGCTCAATAGCTTTGAGGCCTGAATTTTGGAAGGAGCAACACTCTTTTTTATATGCAGGTGAGCTTGAAAATGTAGGACATAGCTAAAATCCAGCTCAGGCACACAGAGAGAGTCTGTACTGTTTGAGTGCCTGAGCTCCTCACACAGCTGCAAGAAGGATTCCTCACAGTTGCTGAAAAAGGCTAAAGTGCAGACAACCACATGTAGAGACACGTGTAGAGACACAGCTATTACTTTCTGGTTTTTCCTTTTTTTTTTTTTTTTTTTTTTTTTTCTTTCTTCATGAGAGTCTGGCTTTTCCTTGTGCTTCCTGTGTTTACACAGTTCTTTGGGTGGCAAGAGTGCATGTGGGTGGCAGAGACAGCTTCAAGACATCCTTGTGCCCAGGCATGTGGGGGACAGTGTGTCCTGCTGAGGTGGCTGGGTGTGCACACAGAGAGTGATGAGTCTAGGCTTGGGAAGAGGCTTGGCACAGCCAGGCACAATAGGCAAATCCAGGAAGGCCACTGAGCTTGCTCCCATGGGGGAGCTGCAGATAGAGAAGGAATGGAGCTGAGATCTTCCAGGATCTCCACCCAGACTCTCTACTCTTGGATTAACCATCCTTACTGAAACGGGAGAAGCACCAGGGTCTAAGAGGAGGCATTCAGAAAATTCACATTTTTAAGTACGTGTGTATGCACAGACACATTTTTCAAAATTTACAGAGGCAAGTGTATGTAAATTCCTGTATTTTGATAAGAACCTTTCCTCATTGAAGTGTGGTGCATAAATTTAAAAATCTAGTTTTCTTTTGCTTTTCTGAAGCCAAATGAAAGCAAGTTAGAATGCAACCATGCTGAAAAAAAAGAATTTACATCCAAGGAATCCATTACAAAGTGAATACACTTTTCATGTGATTGCAGTCATGAAGAATAATAATGGACTGTGGCCCTACTGTAGTTTATTCTGCAATAAATTGCAGAAGCAAGTTTTCCATCTTTATTTGTTTCCTGGATGTCGAGGTTTTTTAATTCTTTGGAAACATTTATAGATATAGCTAGAGAGGTGTAAAATAAATCTACATTTACCAACATAACTTTGGAAAGCTTTATTTTTCATCTTTAAACAATACAAATCTGACCATTTATGAAAATACATGAAAATTTAGTTCTTGTAGAATGTGTCATGCTCCTGAGATGCTTATGAATAATATTGTGACTCTCTCATAGCTTTACTAAAATACTTTACTGTCTTGCATTCAGTTCTGCAAATTGCAGCCAACCTCAAATTTTATAGTTTTTATATTTACATGTAGTTTTCAGTCTTGTGTTTATTTTATTGTGATTTTTTATTAAATCTCATTGTACTTAATTTGCCAATTACTGTTGAAGCTCATCAAAATCATCTAGTTCAATTACTACTCTGGTTGGATCAGGGGCTCGTGTTGTTAATACTTAGATTCCCTTCATGGTTTATTCAGCCTGTCTTTTTTGATTCTGTGAAAGAAAAAAAGTACCTACTGACAGCAGAGAGAATAGAGAAATTCTAAAATTCCAGAACTTTAAATAAAAAAAACCCCAAGCATAACAGAAAAAGAAACCTTAAAAAACTTTAAAAAAGAAAAAAAGAAAAAAGAAAAAAGAAAATAGAAAAAAGAATAAAAGGAAACATGTGCTAAATTTTAATGTGGTTATAAGTCTAGTAAACCTTAGCAGCACTAAATGATCTCTGTACTGCTAATTGTAGTTCTGGAGCCAGTCTGAAAGAACAGGACATTTCCAAAGCAATGAAAAAGTACCAGTCTCCTTCCAGGTTTAAAAAAAAATGGGAGAGGTGTCATTAGCAAATGAAGTGAACTTGATCTTTATTGTTTCCAAAATAATGAACTTATTTGTATTGGCTTTCTATACCATGACTACTGCCTCACTTTAAATGTGTCCTACTAAAATCTGAGGAACTACTGACTATAATGTAGTAATAATAGTAATAATACTATTATTAAAGTAAAGGCAAGTAGAAAAAAATTTTAAGAAAAGAGACATTAATCCAAAACAATTTTAAACTAAGGGGAAAAAATAATTTTCACAGGTAGAAACAATGAAAGTTTCATCTATTTATCCGTTCATTAATTTCTTTTAAATATCAAAACAATCACAATGAATTTATGTGACTCAAAAGGCAAATGATTTCTCCGTAAAACCTGTAAACTCTGAGCATGTGCCAGCTTGTGTGTGAAGCTAGAGGACCTTGTGCACTCATACAAGTAAGCAAAATAAGCACAGGCATCCTTCACTTGCCATTTCTATTAACAGATGCTCAGAGGCCGAGTCTGGGAGGTCTTTGAAGATTCGGTCTGTCCAAAAGGCAAACAAGTAAGAAATGTGACATTAATTTCTAAGAGCATGCAAAGCTTCCCTCTGTCTCATCCCTTTCTGAGATATGAAGAAAAGACTTTCAAGGCTTTAAAATGAATGTGTTTAAAATGTCAGAGATACTGGACTGTTTGATCTGTTGTATATTTCAGTCCAATAGGAGTGGAGTTATTTATGCATAAAGGAATGTAATCAGAGTCCTTTTATGTGTTTGCATATATACAAAAATTGGAACTTTTAGAAACTCGAAGTATCGCACACGGAATGGGTCAGGATGGAAGGGACCACACTGGGCCAGTTGGTTCAACCCTGAGACCAGATGGTTCTGGAATATCTGGAGACTCCACAGCCTCTCTGGGCAATCTGTTCCAGTGCCCAGTTACCACACAGTAAAGGAGATCTTCCTCACGTTCAGGTGGAACTTCCTGCATCAGTTTGTGCCATTGCCCCTGTCCTGTTGCTCGGCACACTGAGCACAGCCTGGCTCCAGCCCCTGGCACCTCCCTTCAGATGCTCACAGACAGTGAGGGTCCCCTCTCAGTGCCTCTTCTCCAGGCTGAGCAGGTCCAGCTCCCCCAGCCTTTCCTCATAGAGATGCTCCAGTGCCTCAGGCAGCTTTGCTACCCTGCACTGGGGCCACTCCAGCAGTTCCGTGTCTCTCCTGTCCTGAGGAGCCCAGAACTGGACTCGGCACTCCAGATGTGCCTCCCCAGGCTGGGCAGAGGGGCAGGGTCACCTCCCCTGACCTGCTGGTCTTCCTATTGCACCCAGTGCCATTTTCCTTGCTAGCTCCTTTCATTCTCTCCTCTAGTTTCTCGGTCTTTGAAATAGTCTCACATCTCAGCTGTCCTTCATGAGGTCTATCTGCTTTTCCAATAGAAATATATCAACAAAAACTTTATTTTTTCTGTTCTTCAAACCTCCATCTTTTGCCCAAGGCAAAGAAGCAATGACACAACATGTGATCCAGTGCATCAAACTATACAACTGCCTTCACAAAAGCTTCTCAATAATAATAACAATCCTTTTACTATTTAAAACTTAAATTAAGGATATAGCATTGCAAAATGTACATTATATATAAAATATATGGTAGTTGTATGTGGAATTAGTTAAAAGATTCATTTATTTCATCTTTTTTTGGTAAATGTCAGTTTTGTGCCTTGTCTTCCTCAGACACCAGAGGCATCCTGACTCACACTATTTGTGCATCTACTCCCTCCTGCAATACTTCAGCAATGAGCTCAGCCTCTCTGCTAAGCCTATGGGGAGGAAGGATTGGCTGGTAAAAAGGAAGTGTAGTTTGAATCATAGCTCTCCATTTTGCTCGATAAAACATCACAGGATATGAGGCTGAAGAATGAACAGCCCTTTCTTTGTGTAGTGAGCACAAAAGATTGTACAAACAGGAGTCATCTGTTTCCCATTTGTCACCCTTACACCACAGCTCTTGTTACTTAAAAATCTTTAAAGCAAACTTTAGGAATCAAGCTGTACCCATGTAAGCTAAGACACTCAAAATGCAGGACTGATGAGAGTTCTCTGATGAGAACTTTTGCTGGCCCTTTCTTCCTCCTCTCCCACCAGAAGTCCTGTATAAGCAAGGGAATGCCCTCCTAGAGTCCCATCTCCCTGCCGATCTCAGTCCCGGTGAGCACCAGCCTCAGCATCCCTGCAGGCATCTCCGAGTGCCTGGCTGCCATTGCCAGGCACGGCTGGAAGCTGCTTCCAGGAACCTGCCTCCTGGCAGCTCATTCTCACCCATTGCCTTCTGTCTCACTGCTAATCTACTTCTTGATCTGTTTATTTGTCCCTTTGCTGACTCATCTCTCTTCCCATTGTACCTGACAGATTAAATAGCTCAGCTAACTCCTTCATTGATAGGCTCTATCCAGGACTTATCTGCTGAATCAGTACACTGCAGTCTGCTTTTCTGTTCCTCTAGGTAGCTAACTCAGATGGTAACTGATTCCTTTCCTTTTAAACAGACACTGTTGCCGAGTCTGCTTCCTTAGCTAATAATTTCATTTAATCTACTAGATACGTTTTGTCATCAGCTAAACGATGCTTTTGACTCCTTGAGTCCGTCCCTGT
The DNA here is from genome assembly GCA_032173965.1 of Sitta carolinensis. Classification (NCBI taxonomy): domain Eukaryota; kingdom Metazoa; phylum Chordata; class Aves; order Passeriformes; family Sittidae; genus Sitta; species Sitta carolinensis. The sequence goes on along the minus strand of JAVUNC010000025.1, from coordinate 11,193,070 downwards.
GAGTTTATGACCCTGTACATTTGCTCTCTCCTCATCTCTTTAGCACTTTTCCTCTCTATATACTCTTTTCATCTTCCCGGTACTTCCTTTTTCACACTTTCTTTCTTGTCATTTGTCATTCACACTGTCTTTCCATTTTGTCTCTTTAACTACCCTTTTGACATCCAAAGCAGTCCTTTCCTTCCTTTATCATTCCATTATTTCTCAGCACGATATACAAAGTTAGTGTAATTACATGAATTATCCTTGTAATTACACTTCAAATGTGGTTTTTTGATACTTGTAATTGTCGCGAATCCACAGGTTGGAAAGTCTGCAATCTGACCAGCAGCAACAGAACAATACAGCTTAATTATTGAACCTGGAGTGGAACAGAATCTGTATAAAGCAGACCTGGAGGATAATATAATAACTCAATAAAAGTACATGAATCCCTAGTAATAATTCACAGAAAAGCAAAGTGAAAGCTAATTACCAGAGCTGATGAATAGATAATTTTAAACTTGTTAAAATACCCTGAAGCACTCAAGCTGCAAAAGAAGCAGCTCTTCCTTTTGCAATAAAGTAGAAAATTTAAAGTAGTTATATTTTTCCTGTCTCTCTTCTTTTTTTTTTTTTTTTAATTTTGTGTTTTCATTTGTTTCTGAATGTAAATAAGGGACTAATCAAGCCTATACCTCTCTTCACAACCTCTGAATAATTTTGTAAAATGTCTATAAGTTCTAAAAGTTACCCAGAGATAAAATAAAGTTGGTGATCTTCCTACTTAGTAACTTTTCAAAAAGTGGTAGACAAGTTTCAAATTCAGGAAGCCCAAGGTCTGACCGATTCATAAGAAAACAAAATTCTTGGTAAATTGGTTTTATTTAAAATAAATTCACCATATAAAAAAAAAAAAAAAAAAAAAAAAAATTCCAAAGCAGTAAGAAGGTTTTTAGAAATTACTGGTTCTTTCATTTTTTTTTTTTTTTAATTCTTAACAACCTTTCCACAATGCAATCTTTATCCAGCTCTAATGATGCAGAAGCACTGCAGGTCATCCTTTCTGCCTTCTGTTATTCCAGTACAAACTTATTTTATATGAAACAAAATCTCTATTTTTCATGCAAAAATAAATGTGCTTGTTATTACTTAACTTCTTATGCAGATTTGATATTTTCAATTTTCTTTACTTTCTAAATTTCAATTTCTGAAATGAAAGCAAAATGAAAAGAAAAAAGATGTCCAGATTAATATTTATTTCCAGTTTGGTTATTTTATGAACAAATAAATGAGACATTAAGGTGGTGGGACTGTTAAATAACTCACTGCCTTTTGGAATTCAGTATTTTTTTACTCTCAGTCCATATCCTTCTTTCCTGACAACTCCAATTTATTTTAATGATAATTTTACTGGATGCCCCAGCTACAAACACTTTCAGGAAAAATGGTTTCGATTTTTTCTTTCTAATTATTTTCAAGACTGATAAATATGGTTGATAGCTGAGAAGAGCTGAAGTTCCAGGGAACCAATATTTTTCCACGGAATCAATAGCTTTTTAACAGAGCACTAGTATTGCTCTTTCATTTATAACATATTGGCAAATCACAGAATAAGCTGAGCTGGAAGGCAAGCAGAAGGATCATGGAGTGCAGCTCCTGCCTGCACAGCAGCAGCCCCAAGAATCACAGCACACCCTCGTGTGGGTGAGCAGCTCCTCCCAGACACCTCTCTGCCTGTGAAGATCAACATTTCTAAATAGCTTGCCATTATTCTTTTGGGGTTTTGGCATTCTTTAAAAAGGCCCACTCTTAAATAACAAAGAAAATATGGTGACACTCTAGGAAAACACTTTCTTATATTTCCCACTCAATTTCAGAATGCTTAATGAGGGCCTGGGAAAACACATGAATGTCTGGTTTGGTGCTGATCTTAGGTGTGAAAGTAAATTGGAGAAAAGCTGTTCTGTGAAGATATCCAGCAGAGCAGCTATTAATATAGATAAGAAAGTCTATTTTTACCCAAGAGTAAACAAAAAATAGTGTGATTAAAATATAAATATCTGAGCCATTATTAGTGTGATAAAATTAATTCTCTTAATACATTTATTTGTACGTGCATTGCTCCTTGGTCCAAGATGCCTCACTCCAGGATACTAAATTCTGATTCACTTACACTACATCCATACCAAGTTCTTCTCTCAAAAGAGCATTTCCTGATTTGTACTTGGGGAGAGAGGCTGAAAACTCTCACTTTAAACAGAGAACCTGTTAAAGCCAGTTCTACAAAGCAGGCTGAACACTTTGAGTGATACACCATATCATGGGTAAAGCTTAGGAGCTAACAAAGAGTCCCTCTGTTTGTAATCAATAACTTACAGGGGGCAGCACAGAGTTTTGGAAAGGATGATTTAGAAAAGAACAGGTGCTAGGGGGTTGGAGCTGAGCATGGACTCACCGTGTGTCAGAGCAGAAAAGGTGTCTGTGCATGCTCAGACCAAGGACTGTGAGTGGAAGTGGAAAAGGCACTATTGTTGTAGCAATGAGAACTCTGCAGTTGGCAATTCACTGTGTACCTGGGAAGTCTACCCTTTGGAGAACTGGTAAACAGGAGCATGTGTAGATATAACACTGAAGAGGTTTTACAAGTAGTTTTCTGTTTTGGAAGATGTGTTTTCCAGCTGGATGCTACAGAAGTTTTATGTATTTAGCTTAATACATAGAAAGTTAAGCAAAAAATTTGACCTAATTCACTCAGAACCCTTAAATCAAGATAGGATGTCTTCTCCTTTGTTCATCCAAATTGTGAGTTCAGCTGAAGAACTACTTGGGAAAATTTTGTGTCCTTTGTTATAAAGTACAGATATAAGAGGGAAATATGAAGGGAAAAGGCATAACTGCATTTTTGCACCTTTTACTAGCATCAAATATTATGTCTCTATTTAGTATTATTGTTAAAGTAAATGTTCCAGTCTCCTGCATTCCTGAAGTCTCTACCACTTTGCGTACTGATTTTTTTTTTTTTTTTCCCCACATCTTTCTCTAGAAGAGAACCTGCACTGATGCTTTGGAATGGGATTTGTCAGGGATGTGAGCAGCATCTGCATGCAGAGCTGCACAATGTCTCAGCACTTCCCTAGGCCAGGGGAGTATGGACAGAGAGGGAAGTGCTGCCAGGGATGCCTGTGGCTGAGCTGTAATAGCTGCTGTCCATGACTTTGAGATCTGAAGATAAATGCTTCAGAAAACTGAGACATTTAGTTTTAGCTCTGTGAAGAAATGTGTGTTATCAAACGGTGATGGTGTGTTTATAATTTTTCTGTAATTTAAACACTTGCTCCAGTTAACACACACACTCTCCAAAGACCTGTTTCCTTCTTTCTACAGTTTTCTGGCATGCTTGTAGGTAGCTGTGTAGCAAAACATACTTTTCTTCCAAGTATTGTAAACTCTCAATATAGAGTAGGGAAAATCCCCAAGAATTACAATTTTATTTTTGTTACTGTCTTTAAAAGCATCTTCCTTGCTAAATTTTTCTGACCTCTGAGCATAGTTGTCACATTTTTCCTCCTGGTCATTACTGGAAACAGTTAACGTGCCTATTGTATTGTGTTGATTTTGGCTGGGACAGAGTTAATTTTCATCATAGTATCTGGCATGGAGATGTGTTTTGGGTTTGTGTTGAAGGCAGTGTTGATAACAGGGATGGTTCAGTTGCTGCTGAGCAGCACCTACACAGAGCCAAGGCCTTTCCTGCTTCTCACACCAGTGATGGGCTGGGGGTGCACGAGGGGATGGGAGGGGACACAGCCAGGACAGGACAGCTGACCCCAGCTGACCAAATGGATATGCCAAACAATAAGACATCATGCTCAGCAGATAAAGCTGTGGAAAGAAGGAGAAAGGTGGGGACATTTGCAGTGATAGTTCAGTCTTCCCAAGTCACTGTTATGCACAACAGTCTTGCTCTCTGGGAGATGGATGAACACCTGCCTGCAGATGGGAAGCAGTGAATGAATTCCTTGTTTCCTATCACTTGCATGTGCAGCTTTTGCTTTATCTATCCAACTAGCTTAACTCATGAGTTTACTCACTTTTAATATTCCAATTCACTTTCCAGTTCTGCTTGTGAGGGACAGAAAGAGTGTGGTTCTTAGTTGCTGGCTGGGGTTAAACCGTGACATGTATAGAGGTGAGTATCTTTCATTTTGATTTTTGTTTTTTAATTAGAAAAATATTCTTTTCTCCCCTTGTGTCTTTGCTGCCCTGCAATCCTATCTGCAGTGTTACGGTTCTTGAAAGGATAGATTTTCTTATGCACTAAAAGAAAATCTTTAGAACACAATTTTCAAAGACATCTGGCATTTCTTTAAGTTTGCCTCCTCTGATGTTTATAGCAGAGAAGATTTTTACAATTGATAAAACAGGTAAATATTTCTCCTCCTGGATTTATTTTGAATGTGCTTGTTCAGTACCACCACCTTTCAATTCTTTTTCTTTTCAGTCTATGCAATCTGGAACAAAGGAAAACACCAAGTAATGAAATAATCAAATATTATATTCTTATTTGTCTCATCTCTAAGTATCGAAATGTTCTGAGTATACTCAAAATCAAATGTACTCGCTACTTGCAAAGCTGATCTCCACTAATGACTTCAGGAGTGAGATGTTATTTCATCTGGTGTGTTATACAGACAGATATCAGTCACAGCCATACCACAATATTGGGCTGCTTGCACATAGCCAAAACCAGATGATGTTTGCTTGTGACTCATCCTCCCAAGGATGGTCCATGTCTGCCTGAACCAGAAGGTGCCATCTCGATTTGCACTTATTTCAGGACCACCATAGTAATTGCTGTTAGCACACCCTCCTACCATGTGCCAAAAGCAAGGAGATACTGTACCCAGTGCATATTTCACAATGTATGTTCAAGGCAACGTCCCCCAAATCATTTTTACAAAGCTTCCATGTATCACAATAGCAGCCTCTGAAAGGGTATCCCTATATCACTTTGTAATGTGGTAAGGCATTCCACAAATGTCCAAGAGTGTTGCTGGACCCTGCTTACAGATACTGTTCCAAGTGGAGAGACACCCAGCTGGGCCAGATACAGAAAATGACACTTTTCTGCAGAGAAACATGCACCTTGTCTGTTTTGATTGTTTTATGAGAATTCTAGCTCAGGTGTGACTGTCCTTTTGCAGGAGTCCCTGAGACAGATGGAGGCACATGAGTAATGATCACGAGCTGAATATGCATCACTCTCCTTAACTCTGGCAGGAGCTTCACCACAAATCCATCACCACACTGCTCACATGCAGTGAGCTGGACAAGGCTCTGAGTGCAGCTCTCAGTATGTACCCAGGCCATGAGATCATCAGGGATGCTCAGAACCAGAAGGTGAGAAGGATGACCATTGCTATGGGTGAAAGGGTATAGTGGATAGAAGCCTGGTGGAGTGTGAGTTTCTCTGTAGCCTTTCTGGGTCATGATTTTCGTGGCCTGTGTGTTTGTGGCATCCCTCAGCACTAGAAAAAGAATGTGATGTGAGCAGGTCCTTCTAGAGCTGTTTTATGGGCTTGTGGTGGGAGTGCAACTGGGCATGCAGTGTCTCAGAGCAGACCTTCAAATATTCTCGAATACTTGTGTAATATATTCTTCTCAAATACTTGTGTCATATATCAGCTGTTTTTTTGACTCTGCTAAAGTTGTGCAGAAAGATTTTTACATGTGTGTAACATTTACTCCAATCCTAAATCTCATGGTGGTGATATCATGTCTCCTTCTGGAATACTACAACTGAAGCAAGCCATAAAATGTTGGCAATATCGAGTGTTTAATAATCTTATGAGTAACATTATGACCCCACACAATTTAGGAATAATCCTCAAGAAGGTGGTGTTGGGAGTCAGGGGGCACTATTACATTCATTTTTAATAACTTGGGAATTCATTTTGTGCAACAAGGACAAACAGTAAAGCAAAAGGCAATGATCACAGGTTGCAGCTTGGAAGACTCAGTCTGGATAGAAGGAAAATCACTCTTAGAAAAATGCCCTGCTTTGAGCCAGGTCACCAGGGAAGCCATAGACTCTTCATCAGTGGGTATTTTCATGCACAGCTAGGTAAACCTTATGTAGCTTGGGCTCTTGACAGCCTAGAATTTCTGTTCACAGGTCAGACTAGATGAGCTCCAGTGGTCTCTTACAAGTCTGAGAATCTCTTTTTATTTTGAAAAGTCCATGTAAAAAACTGCCATTAATTCACTTAATGTGAAATATCATTAATTCATTCTTAATTTGTGGTTCATCTTTGTTGACAGTTGATGAAAAACACATAATGCTGAACATCCACAAAATTTTGGACTCAGTGCCTGTTGCTATAAAAGATCTATGAGGAATCTGCAAAACATATTTTATTGCAATTGCAGTCTTGTTCTTATCACTCCATGTTTCTAGATTCCTCAAAATATTCAGCTGCATATGTCCCATCTTTTCTCTTTCTACACTTGTAATTTATTGAACAATCTGAGGAAGCATTCAGAAAAGAGATGGAAAGTACCATGTCACCTTTCCCTCTGAACAGCTTTGAATTACTTTCCTGTAATCATTACTGCAGATTAATGCCATCAAGGCGCAGTTCTGCAGGAGATAAAATGAACAGCCTCTGATAAATTTATCATTATAGCAAATCACACCAAGTAGGATTTCTTTCCTCAGCCTGCAGAATGTACAAATGAGGTTTTTTTTTTCTTTAAATTTTAAAGGTTTCCCTTGCAGACAAGGGCAACCTGAAAGTCAGTGTGAAAGTCCTGAAGGCATGCTATTCTGGCCATGCTGGGGGAAACTAATGAAATATATCTGCTTAAAATTTGTAGTGCTGCACAGTATCATTGTGTTGAAAAGGAACTCATGTAAGTTTAACCTTCTTTAATGAAAAGTTTATTGCCTAAATGATGATACATTTGGGAGCAGAGGCCACTGGGGAATTATGTACAATTTCTTGGTTTTATTTGCCTTTATCCTAAGTCATCATCACTTGCATTAAGTAGGATTTAGCAGGCTTCCTGGTTGCACTGTGAAAAAACCCAGAGACACAGTCAGGGTCACCAGGTTTCTCTGCAGAGGAAAATATGCTGTGCATGCTTCTCTGTCTTTTATCTCTCACCTGTTCCTTTAGCCATTAAACATTAACAACTATTGAGTGACTCAGGAGAAGGGCAGGAGGCACTTCTGGAAAAAGTTCAAGTACTCTGTTGATGAGAGCAGTACTAGCACCTGAACAGCACAGAAGATATGCTAAGCATATTCCTCATTCTGCACAGGAAGAGGATAAAGGATATCAATGCTAAATAAAGGAGGAGCAGTGATCATTTAGGCTGAGCTAAAAGTACAATGCAATCAATGGGATTGCACTATTAAACACCATGGATCTAACATGTAGTACTGCAAAGACAAAAGGGAGTTATTATAAAACTGAAATCTGAATTGAAGAAGAGCACTTAAGACAACGTTTGTGGCTGCTTTTTTGCACTCAGTTATATGATGTGTTTGTTGGTGACTGTGGAGAAGCTGACCTGAACCCCAAGGGGCCTTGTACAGCTCAGACTCCAGATTTCCCACAGACAGCAACAGAAACACACAGCAGCTTCTCTTGCCACCATCTCCCTGTGTTCTACCCTTTTTCTTCATGACTCTTCTTTTTTTCCTGATGTGATAGACAGGCACATAGCACACAGTAAAGTTTGTTAATCTATATGGCTGCCAAGTGATAAAATTTTTGTAACACATATGTGCATTGCTTTATGCTATGTTGGTGTGTACTCTCCTTAAAAAGGCAGTAATGTACAGCACCTAACATCCTACTATAGAATCATTGTTTTGCATTTTTGTTCCAGCCTTCATTTTTCACTTAAGTATAACTCAGAATAAGTCTCTTTAGATCTGACATTGATTCAACTTTATCTCTTTCTTTGACATAATTGAATTGGATAATTCTGTCAAAAATCTAGGCATTTCTGATCTATCCTCAAACACAGTTAATCAAAGCATGCTTCATTGGTTTAAAAGAAATAACCAAATAACTTTGGATTTTTTTTATTAGACCATTCAAATTCCTATCACATTTGGTGGTTATATTGTCTTCAAAGAGTGTATGTAGTTTAACATATTAGAAGATAGCAGAGTTGCAAGGAGCTAGCTGAGGGAGGAAAATATTTTGTGTGCCCTCTTGTTGCTACAGTTCTTGTACCCTCAGGAGAGGCCCTGGGAAGAAATGGGGCTGGAGAAAGGATCTTGGAGTATTACAAGACTGAGTTCTAAATCCTGGCTTTAGCATCAACTCAGTATACAGCTAAGCACAAATTATTTTACCCCTTGGACTTCATTCCCCCTCTGTAAAATGTGGTTAATAGTATTTACGATCCTTGCCTGACTCTTTCACAGGAATCATGGGGATGTTAATGAAAAAATATATATAGCAAGACACCATACTGTGAACAATTAAGACATTGTAATAGCAGTATCAGAAGATACCTGAAAAGAAGCACACCAGTTTCCACAACTGAGTATGTCTTTGCAAAGATTACATTTCCTTATTAACTCCATTTCTATTGATGGGCACTCTGAAAGCGTGAGGGTAAATAGGTGAAAGCAGTCAAGGAATTTTCAGCTCCAAGACTAATTTCAGCTTGTGTCTCTTCCTCAAATCAGAATTTTAGTTTAGATGATCACAGAAAAGTCTGAAACTGCTTTCCATCTTTCTTGAGTTTCTCTGTTGCCCAACAATGTAAGGCAAAGGAATCTGACAGGGTAAAAAGGGTTTTTCAGTTGCTGTGTTTGATTTAATTAGGTCATTGTATAAAGAGAACTTGCTGAGAGAACTGTATCAACAGTTTGTTCAGTATGAGGCACAACTCCAGGTGAGCCTGGGTCATATTTTTTGGTTATACCAGGCTTTTTTACAGGTCAGAAAAACCTCATGAGTTTCATCTAAATGAAGCACCATCCCCTTCACGATTACACAGTGAGCAATTTATGACATATAACAGTTTGAGGGTTAATAATGCAAATAGCAGAAGGAAAAAGACAGAAGGAAACTTTCTGTGTGCTGCTTCATACAAGAGACAATGGTCTGATGTAGGTGAAGTATTGAGAGTGGAGTACTGAGTTCCTTATAAGGCTTTTACAGAAGTTTTTGTGGTAATGGAATTAAATGATCCTGAATGGTCTTCATCTTCTAGGGCTTCCTGAGGAAGTTAATAATTCACAGAGCACTGGAAGTTTCTCTGTTGTGGGCTGTTTAAGCATCTGTTTCTAAATGTCAGGACAGGCCAGCTGTCATATTTTAAACATGTCCTTAGAATATAGATATGCATTAGTCATTGCAAGAAGCTGCCATTTCAAGTGTGGGAGCAACTGGTTTCAGGATTGATTGGTGAGCACTCTTTCCCATTCTCATACAAGTTTTTAGCTACTGTCTTAGTGACAGGCTTTGTTCAGAAAAGCATGAGGTGAGAGTGTATTTTTTGCAGGTTCAATATGAATTATAAAGAAATAGTGCAATTGTTCATCCACCTACAGCTTACTAACAAACTGTCTCAAAATCAGGTTGAGTCTCAGATGAGTTTTGTGGTCATTTGTCATGCATGTTTGTACAGAGTATTAGCTTCATCTCCCATTTTTTTTGAGTTGTTTTTCTTCCCTCTGTCTCAGAAATAGAAATACTTCTATTTTCTGTTCTTAAGGGAGAATGTAGAAGGAAGATTTGGTTATTTTCCGACTGAATTGCATTCCACAGAGAGGAGGGGAAGATAAAAAGAGACACAGAGAAATACCTTTTCAGTTGAAGCAGTGAAATTTGCATTTTGGTTTCATGGCTCTAAACAATTTCAGACCACGTGTCCGTTTAGATGTGAATATCTGTGGGTAAGCCCCCAAAAAGTTCAGAGGATAGCAGTACAAGGGCAGCTGGAGAGGAGGGAGAACTTCCAGATCCTCCTTTGCTGCTGGAAGTCACTGACTTGGATGGCATTTCACTACCTTCATCTGGGAACCAAGCTTGTGTTTCACAGTGCTCACGATCTCATTGGTGTGCATGTTAGTTCTTTCATGTTCCTTTGAGTTTTAGTCTCTTCTGGGTTGTTTTGTTGTTTTTGTTTGGGTTTTTTTTTTCTGTCAAGTTTGGCCTTTTAGGTTGTGTAAATACAGAACTGAATACCAGCAAAATCTGCACTCTGCTCCCAGATGACTCTTTCTGTGTGGCCTTACAAAAGGCAACTGTCTTCACACCATTCCTGTTCCCTCCTGTCATGGTGCTGTGCAGGCACCTGGGACCACAGTGATGGAGCCTGTGTCCATCCCTCTGCCCAGCCCAGAGCACCAGGATCCTCCCTGGGATTTGGGTGGTCCAGGATGAGGAGCCCCTGGCTGGGCAGGGCAGGGCTGTGTGGAGCTCAAGGCTGGCCATGCCATGACATTATTGGGAGGGGGAGAGAAAGAGCCCTGGGCCATGGGCGGGGGGAGAGGCTGTGAGGGCTGGAGGCATGTCAGTGCCCTGGCACCACTGAAAACGGTGCAGCAGTAATGTACAAAGAGCTTGCACAAACCGACTGGGCTATGGCTGTGTTTATGGTCCTGCAGCTGGAACAAAATGGTTCCAGTGGTAGAAACTCTGCCAGGAGTCCTGGGGTTCGATCTAGCAGATCCAGAAGCTGTGCCTGGCCAGGGAAAAGGAGGAAAAGTCGTTTGGGGTGATTCCCCATTCCCTGTTCCCCTGTCACCGCTGCTGCCCACCCCAGTCCCTGTGCACAATCGGCACCAGGTCTGGCCCCACTCCGGGGTAGGGCAGGGCTGAGGGGGTCTCTGCCTGCTCTGCTGGAGCTAAACCTGTTCTTTGCTCCCAGCTTCTGGTGCAGGAACCACGCAGCACTGTTTGCCCGATAAGAACAAGTATTTTGCCAGTGAGCCACAAAGTTGCTTCTCCAATATTTAGTTTCTTTTTGCAGGAGTGCTTTAGTCCCAGGACAGTTTAGAATGAACAAACAGGCTGTAAGTGCTGACATGGATAATGTTGTGAGCTGAACTCATGGGGAGGGCAGAAAACTCATTTTACTACTAACACAAAATAGATCTTGCACCGGTAAGCATGCCTGTGTGGAAATCACTTGTATCCAAAACCGGATTTGCCTCCGGTTATTCTGACTCAGACCTCCAAGACAGAAGCAGAAATAATGCCACACCGTTCAAGTATCTAATTATTGGTCTTTAATTATGAATTACAAATAGCCACTGTGGCTGCTTTAAGAACAAATCACAGCCTAAATTTTTCTTCACAATGCACTGGTAAAAAAGGAAACAAAAAATGCAATCTAAACTGATTATGCATTTTTTGGAAGGAAAAATATGTTTACTTCCTGTGAGTTTCGCAATGAAAGATATGAATGGTGGATTTTCTGTGGGCCTTTACCACAGAAGAGATGAGGACTCTTCATTCATGATTAAGTTAAGCACAGGCAAAAGCTTTTGAAGGCTTGTAAAGAACTAATATTCTTGGGAGCTACATCAAAATACATGAATTAAAAACGAAAAATAGTTATTGTGGTGATGTGGTCTAGTGAGCTGAAGGGAAGGGGAAAAAAAGAAATAATTCAAGAACAATTGATTTATTAACTTTTCACCTTCCTGCAGTTTGGCACCTTGCTCTTGTTTTCCTCAATTTTTTCCGTCTTTCCTGTGTTTTGTTTTTTGTTTTTTTTTTTCCCTTCCATATATGCAGTATGAAGATTTTCGCACCTCAGTCGAGGTCAATACCTCTGCTGGATTACTGTTTTACTCAAGGCTGAGGATCCTTGGTGTGGGATCCAGTCAGCACAAAGTGGTTGTGGGGCCAAAACAGCCGCTGAGCAATACCAGGACATCTTTTAGGGAGCCACCATCAGCACTGGGACGTGGTTTCATGTCAAAGGGTCCAGGCTGCTCTCCCTAATCTCTGACATTGACCAGTGTCAGATGTCCCAGAATGGATTAACAAGGGAATTACTTATGGGCAATCTAACAGAGCCTCTTGTGACTAATGTTGTGACCTTGGTAGTTTATAATGCTCCTGTTTAACTAAACTTTTTAAAATGTTGATTTGCTATCTCTGAATCATTCTCCCTTCTGCAAAGGTCTAAGAATCAGACATGAGAAGGTTTCCTGCCTGAGTCTGAACTGTGCCTCAAGCCACTGCTTTTAAATGTTATCAGGCACCCTCCTGTTCTTGTAACAGATTTTTCTTTTCGTTTTTGTACTGAAAAATATCTTCAGGCTGTATTTCATAGCCTGAAAATGTTCTTTATTATTTGAGTTTTCTCTACAATTTTGATTGCTGATAATGTCTCCACAAATCATGCAAGATTGCACTATTTGGGAGAAATAATGCACAAATATTCAGCAGCAATAGTATAAATATTTTTTCCTTTGAAATAACCTGAATCTATCAGACAAAGAACATAGTACAGATGCAACATGCCTTTGATACTGGATAGTTGAACTCCTCAGAAGATGCTTGAATGGATATATATGAAGGATAATGAGTTTATTGAATATCAGGATCTTCTGTACAATACTGGAAAGAAGGCACATACAACTGACCTTGTCTTTTACTGGTAGACTACAAGCAGTTTATTTTTATTAGCTTGTTAGGACACCAGGACTCAGCTAAATGGTTTTATAGTTAAATAGAGAAAGTTTAGTATATTAATATCCCACTTGTCCACACTAAATTAATGGCCTGGAGACTGTGAAAGCTTTATGATAGATCTGGGCTGTACAGTGCAATTTAAAGCTCCCTTTTCTTCAATCTTTGGTGTGGGCGCCTTGGCTTTCAAAGTGACTGAGGAGTCTGAAGTACCCAGAACACATAAACCCCTGAGTGAGGAGGATTTATTGTGGTTAGGCAACATATGGCAATGCTGAAATGTGTGATCCTGAAGAACATGGGAAGAGAAGAATGGTATTAAAGCAAATTTTTCCTGTGAGACGTGCAAGCTCACACAGTCCTGTAGCCACTGAAAAAGGTTGCACCAGTGGTTCCATGAAAATTCACATTTCCAGCCCACATTAACCTTGGATTTGTTTCTTCATGTTCGGCTGCCAGGCAAATATACCACTGTGAGTTTTGTTTTGCTCTGTTTTATTTACTTTTTTTTTAATATGTGTCCCTGAAATGAGAGCTCAAACATTTAGAGGTGACATCCTTCGAAATTACAGGGGGAGACTTATAAAAATTAAATGTTAGGAAAATGGAACTGTCTTCACACGGTTTTAATATGTCTTGTCTTCCATCATCATTTTCCTATAGCACTGTTAGTATCCAAACAAATTTTCATTCTCTAGAGGAATGCAGCAGGGTGGTTACCACTGTGCTGTCTATGGACCAGTCAGCTCCAGATCATTTTGTGAAGAAGACAAGTTAACTACAGATGGTTCCATCCTTGTGGCCAAAGTCACATTAATTGATAAAATAACTCGTTGTTCTGCAAGGTAGAATAGTATATTTTAAGTTTGAACACAGTTCCACCAGTCAAGATTTCTTCATGCTCATTTTAAGAGAGTTTAAATTTGAGGTGGTCTCTGCCCCCAGTGCAAAATGCAGTTACATCTCATTTTAACTTGGTAACTCAAGGGGGAACTGCAATGAAAAACCTAAACTGCTAAATTAAAGGAATGGAGCCATCTACGTCATCTGAATGTGACCACACAAAAGAGAATATGGATCTGTTCCAAATGTAAATTTCTTTGATGTGTTTATTTATTTTTTTTTAATTGGTCTTGAAAATTTCTGGTTACTCCATGATTTTGTGTCTGCTAAGACAGTTATACATGCATATAGCAGGAGATTTAGAAAATAAGAAATAGATTCTCTGCCCTGAACCTCTGTTGGATAAGTTCTGGATGAGAGGTCCCGTGTCTGCATGGAGCAGGTGTGTTTTCATATGTTTACATTCTTTTCCTTTTTATAATGAGTAGGTAGAAACAGACCTTGTTCAATGAGGTTTTTGTGAGAATTTATTTTCCTGTTCTGTTAATGAGATATTACAGATATTAACCATCTTAAAAGGAACCTTTCCTTTTTGTTATGTTTCCTGAGAGGCAGCTAACTCTATATTTTCCTGCATACTTTTCAGTGAGATGCCCCTTATTTGTTCATAATGACATCCATGAACCATCTCACCTTCTCTGTGATATTGTTACTCTCACAAAATTCACCCCTTTCTACTGTGAAAGTTTAAGCTAAAAACTACTTAGACACACATCTGCACTCATATCCACACACAGACAGAGCTCTTTATCCATAGTGCAAATTCATTGAACAAATGAGTTTCTAATAGAAATAAAAGTTTCTGTTTTGCATCGTGGTAGGTAAAGTGTAATTATCATGTGTATCACCACTTATGATAATTTCAGATGCTTTTAAAATGGAATTTTGATTTTTGCAGTAATTTGCATGGAATATGGTTTGGGTTTTTTGAAAGGCCTTTTATTTCAATAGGAATGCAAATCCTGACACTTGAAAAAAATTTAGATATTATGTGTGATTGCTATTTTGACATTACAGAATATATATAAAAGCAAAAAATGAAATTATGAAAATGATAGCCCACACTTGCATTAAATTAAAAAAACCTCTTTCAATAAGATTGTGAATCCCACAGTGTTGTGTATTAACTCATGTTATTATGCAAAGTTAAACACAATATTTTACAGTTCAGCTGGCTGAAAAATTCAAAAAGATATAATAAAATTAAATCTTTCTTCTGGGTCTCAAAATGTTTTTCATAGGTTTTGTGACCGGATAATGGTTAACTTAGTGATTTTTTCTATTAGCATTCTTCTGTCCATGAATCACACATTTTAAACGAGATTTCAAAAAGTGCAATTCCAGGAAAGATCCTGGAGTAAAAATTAATTAAGTATTTTAAATAATCAAGATTTTTTTTCCATTAAAATTAGACATGTTGACTCCATATCTTAGCCCTAGAGGAGTATGTTACCCTTTTGAAATACCAGATGGAAGACATTTCAGCATGCCCTCAGTTATACTTTTTGTGACTTAGTTTTAAAATATTTATTTATTTAACTACTGAGGTCCTTTACAAGCACAATAGGATTTCAAAATTGTCATGTTCTGAATGTTTTTGTTAATCTTGCCTGATAAGTTATTCAAATATCCCTTCTAAGCTGCTTATCAATCTTCCTGTGTCCATTCTGCATCCCTCCTGCTTCACGGGATGAAGATGGTAGGAGATGGTTTAGGCATGTAGACTGTTTGGTTATACAGACTATCACCCTTTCCTTACTTGCTGCTTCTTTGTTTGTGACTTTCTTACTTGGTGCTAAACACTGCTCACCCGATTGTCTTTTCATCATGGAAATGATATTTGTACACCCTGCAGCAGAAAATTTGAAATGATGCATAAAATCAATTGGATTTTGAACACTGCACTACATTTATCAAACTAATTTTTTCTCTTCAAAGTTATAAAGGATCTTTGGGCATTCATACTGATAAAAAGCAGCCATCTAATAACTGTATCTTACAGGATACTTTTAAAAACATTTGAATTCATAATCCAGGCTTGCAACGGAAAAAGAGTAAAAACACATAAGACTGGCTCATTGAATCACTTGAAAATATCAATCTGTCTGTGGGGATTCTTTGAGAAAGAAACAGAAAGTTATTAAAAGTCTTCTTTTCAAAACTGGTTAAATTTGAGGCCATGATAGAGTCACTCCACTCCATTTAAATGAACAGGTAAGCTCAAAAATACTAAAGTACTCTGGTCAGCTTTAAAAAATAGTTCAATCTGAACTAGGCTCATAAAACTGCAATGATTTTGTCTCAGTTACACAAGGGTTTGTCTATGACAATGTACATTCTGGAATATCTAGCAACTTACTGTGCAGCCAGTGCAGTGAGCTGTGCATCACACTGAGGGAACCAGGCCTTTGATTGCACTTGGCAATTGGGCTTTGTGTTATTTATAAAAATATTGTCCAGCTATTAATACACATGGAGTCAGCATAGTGCCTTACATAAAGTGAATTGTCACAGCATATGAAAGATGGAAAACTCCAGTTTGGTAGCCAAGAATTACATGGCTGCTTCAGAAACTTATGTCCATGCTAGCCTTGGAAACACTGGATGACTCATCTTGAGACAGGGCATGGAATTTAAACCTCTGTGTTCTTAAGCAGCTATATGCGTGTAAATAAATTTGTAAAATTTAACTGATAAAAATTTCTGTCATGTAAACAACTGAGCCCACAAAAATTCCTGTCAGTTGTCAGAGGCTGTTCAAAGCTGAAGTAACCAAAGGAAGTTCTCATGGGACTGCATCCCCAAGGGAAGGACTGATCCTGAAAGGATCCTGAAAGGAGTGGAGATCATTCTCCTTCCCAGGCAGAACACAGGGAATGTGCAGAATAGAATATACAGAATACAGAGCGGCGTGGTCCCCAGAGGGAGGTACCACGCTGCTCACTCTGCTCTTGCACTCTTTCCCAGGCCCCTGCTGCCAGAGTCTGTTGGAGAGGAGCTGGGGAGCTGCTGGGCACCTTCATCTCACCAAGCTCAACTCCTGTTCTGTAGTGATCCCCCAACAACTCCACAGTGCAGGCAGGAGCACCAGGAGACTGGGACTGCCATTGGTGCAGAGTTCTCAGGCAGGAAGCAGCTGAGTTAAACACCCAGCACTGGAGCATGGGCTATAAACATCAGACTCTGGCGAGTCCATATCTGGGGCCACTGGGACTGCCAGCCCGACTGTACTGCCTGATTGGCCCTGTTTGTTATGCTCATTGTCACCACAGCTACTGTCAGTACAAGATAAATTCTCCTTGCAACAGTGCCCATCATGATAGATTTTGTGGCAGACTTCAGTGCTTTCTTTCCCAGTGCCTTAAAACATTCCCAGTGAGTCTTCATTCATCTTTACGGCAAATATGAATCCAGCAATTTTATGTCTAAGATTTGCTGCCTTTCTATTTAAACTTTTGGAAATTGTGCATAAGTGTTTTAAATGTGTCAAAAGCAAGGCAAATTCAGACTGTAAAATAGTCCTGTCCTTGCACCATGCCAAAATATTAAGATAAGATTCTGCAGCTGGATCTGATGTACCTTGGGCCGTGCCATTAACTCAGACCAGACTGACCTAAAGATTTATGTAGACATACTCTAACCAGCTTTTTTACCTCTTGTTAGTGACAGTCAACCATAATATTGTCAGGCTTTAGAGAAATTCAATGAAACACAGTATTTTATAGTTGTAGTTTCAATCTTCTGCTTATATCTAAAAAAAAAAAAAAAAAAAAAAAGCTAAATAATTTTGGGATAGGACAAAATAGCATTATATTCTTAAAGGAGAAACTCTTCTTCAGCAGCCTTAAGGAATGAACACACCCTATTGTCTTCTTTTCCTTGCTCAACAGTTACAGCACGATCCATATAATTCAATATTTCCTTGCTGGAAGTCTATTACAAAACAAGTAAATAATATTTCCTTGACCTTGGATTAACTATGTCCCGTTGCTGCCTATGTGTTTATATCATACATCACACATCTATACTTGTGGTTAACAAATGAGTGATGACTGTGGTAGATCCAGGCTGCACTGTGTTGTCTCACTGCACTCAAGTCTCAGCCAACAGCTACCAAATACCACAGTACTAATCCCTAAGAGGCCATGATTCAGTTGAGAAGTATTTAATGAAAAAATAGTGCATTGAGGTACTTGTTTTTCATTCTTCTAAGTTAGCTATGAGCTCAGAACAAAAGAATATATTTCCTTTTTAATCTTTTTTTTTAACTGTTTAGTATTTATGACTGATTATCTGTAGCCAAAGCAATGATTGGACAATTTGATGGCATTTAAAAAGGAGTAACTTTTATCTGCATGCAATTGTTTATCTGAAAACCACAGCTATGCAGAGAAAAGGGATCAACATATTTACTTATTTATTTTTAACTTTTATGGATTTTATTTTCTTATATATTTTTAAATTGGTAGATATATTGATATTATGGTCCCAGACAGTTCTTCATTTATGCCCAGGTAACTGAAGCCCTGTGTGCATTTTTTTGTTTATTCTATTGCTATCCCTGTTTTCATCTGTCCTTCTATATTAGGCCAAATTACCATAATATATTTTTACATCTGATACCAACCCAATATGAAGCTGGGATTCAGATTCTGATGTGAACTCTTCCCAAGGATGTAACTTCTTATAAAAACTAAATAAGCTATAAACAAGAAGGTATTATGACCCCTAACAAATCCCACCCAGGACTTCAGGAAAATGCTTGAGAAATCAGACCAATTTTCTGGCTTTCTCATTTTATATCTTGCTGACAAATTCTGTCCCAGTGTGTCTGCATCTCATTGTCCATTTTTCTTCACTTCAGGGCATTCCATGAGCTGTATGTGTTTGAATGAATCCAAGAATGAAATGAAGGGGGAAATACAAAAGAGTGTAAATCTTGTTTTCAGATGACATAGAGCAGGAAGGGATAGCAAATTCATGGGAAAATGAGAATAAAATAGAGTTTAGTCATCATAGATGGGTGAAATGGCCTGAAATCAATTAAACTGTATTCATTAAGGATACTGGCAAAGTGGCTCACATAGGAAATAACAATCAGAACCAGAAAGAAAGCAACATCAAAAAAATCCTGACAATAACAAAAGAGAGGTTAAATGCAAAGAGGAAAATTTTATGTTTAAAATAAGGAAAAAAAATATAGGCTAAATCCTGAATAATATACAATGGTTTCTTCTGTTTTCATCCAGATAGTACAAGAAAAAAACAAGCAAGGGAGATTTCTGAGTGAAGTTGTGCACTCCCTAACATTGTCTAATACTGTTTAAATTTGCAAGCTGCTCTAGTTTTCACTCAGAATTTATTTTGGTGGCATGCCTGAGTACTTGCATAATGAAAAACTTCAGAGTAAACTAAAAATATGCGTGAGTCCTTTCCATTCTTCTCCCTTTTTGAATACTTTCAATAAACCCTTTTACATTGGAAGCCACATAATTAAATAGGAGCTAACTAACCCAAAATGTCTGCCTTTCATCCCAAAAGACATTTTATGACTAGGGAACACAAAGCCTAATTCTGTACAGTGTCAGCATATTACAAGTAGCATTCTTCTTTCATCAGTCACAGCCACACAGGACTCCCTGTCAGTCCTGCCTTATAGTCCTTTCTCACTGGAGTTATATCTATGCATTAATTGCATTGGAGGTCCCAATTAAGCTTTCTTTTACTACAAATACTAACTGGAGTGATATAAATAGAGAGTGCTTTATGCACACCAGAAAATGGTCATTAGAGAAATGAAATGTGTTGTAGGATCAGACTTTGCCCCAGGGGAGAGCCAGACAGAAGGGTAATAGGGGATTTAGCTTTCCATTGCCACTTCCCTGTGTACCTGACTACCACGGGTCACAAAGTGCAACAAGAGCTGTGTAAATGCTGAACCTCACGCTCTTCTTTTTTCTCTCATCATTTCACATTATGGTTGATTCCCTCCCTCAATTTCTTTTGGGCTTTGACCACTTTAAAAGCTATAAACAACAGGAACTGGGGTAAGCCCAGTCCTCAAGTGCCTGTCTCTCATGATCTGTTTAGAAAAACTGAACAAGAAATTCTCGTAATAAAATATTAAAGTTCTAAGAAATTCATTAAGGTAGGTGGTATTTTTAATTATTTATTAGATTGCCTCAAATACATAGCCAGGTTGTTATGGCTGAAGGCCTTTGGCCAAATCTAGCTGGAGAAGGCTGGAAGGCATAATACAGTGCCATTTTATAGCACTAATTATTTTTTTTCCACGTTATCGTATAAGTTAGTATAAGTTTGCATTCATTTCTTGTGTGAGAGCACACCACCTACTGCTCTAAGGCCAAGATTACCAGCTGTGGCATTGGAACATATTCCAGCAAAAACATCCTTACACGTTCTGTCATAACTTTTTAAGGAGCCCCCAAAGCAAGAGCAGCACCCTTTCCCTGTCAGATTGCACGATGGGGGAGCCTTCCAGAAAAGGTTTTCCTCAAGTGGGTACCAAGTTGTGGTACTGGAAAAGAGGCCAGACTTTTCTGAACTTTCAGAGAAAAGAGGCCAGATTGTTTTTCTGAACTTTCAGAAGCTCAGGAGCATTTGATGTTGAAATTTTCCTTATCAAGGCCAGAGGGAAGTGCCTCAGACTATCGAGGATCTTCTCCAGAACTTAAGCCACATGCCTCTAACATGATGACTGAGGACATCTGGGAGCATCCAGCTCACTCTGCTGCCAGGTGTTTGTGGGAACACATAGCCTAAAAGGTGCTATATAAGACCAAACTAACTTCCTTCCTTCCTTTTCTCAATCTCTCCCTTGAGATGTATAAGATGCCCAGGAAAGAGTATAATTTCTGAAGGGTAGTGATTCAAACCTGAACTTTCTATGTCTATGCACAAGAGCTCTTCAGGGGAGACCCCCAGGAAAGTGGTGATGATAAATGAAACTGAAGAGTGCTCAGCATTTAGGAAATATTGCTGCAAACATAACCAAGGAGTGTGGATAAATAATACTATTATGCTACTGAAGGTGGAATTATGCCCAAGCACCTTAACAAGGAAACAGGCAAAGGAGAGGGAACTGATTCATTGAGGTTGCATCCACAGGTCCTACAGTCCTGTGTAATGAAGCTTTTGGCTCTGGGTTGGCATTGTTTGCAAACAGAAGGTCCTACTGGCAAGAAAATACGGCACTTATTGTGTTTGGTAAAATTCCTCTCTAAGCTAATCTTCATTTGGCTTTTTATGCCCTGTTGAAACTGGCCTACCATCTTGTTAGTGGGTATTGTTCCTCCCTTAACAGATGGGAGTGCGTATAGCATGCTGCTGAACAGCTCTGTATCTATTTTAATTATAATAGCTGAATCATTTCTGTGCAGGGCAGTTAAGAGGAGAATACACCACTATTACTCTAGCAAGAGAGGAATAATCAGCTACATTTCTAGAGGTGGGGAAAGAAATGAAAGAGTCTTCTTTAAAAGGAATTTACATCCAATGGCAATTAACTGGGTTTACTTTCTTCTCCGGGACAAAACCATTAGTCCCTGAAAACCTGCAACCTCCCCACGTTCAGCTGAATGGCTAAGAAAGGTGCATAAATAGGATGCACTAATTAGCATAAAGAGTCATGAACCACTTCTTCCTAAGCAGAGAAATTTGGTTTCATGAGCTATCTTCCCTACTTACTGTAGTAAGGTGCTGCTAAGGGTGAATGAAGCTCATCCTTTATTGTGTTCTCCATAAGAAGGAGGTTGGGGGAAGGAATGAAGAAACTACTTTTACAAATGAAGATATTTACAGTACTCTTACTACTGAAATGACTTTGTTTACTTTGCCTTTTTCAGTATAGATTTGCATTACATGTCCTGATCTGGGTTTGCTATTTGTTGGTTTGATTTTTCTTTTTTTTTTTTAAATATCCCTTACTATGCTTGTCATGCTTATTTCATTCTCTTTTCAAGTCTTCCTGGTGACACCTTGCCATATATTTTTTCCTTGGAAATGCATGTTTTCCCCATGTTTTAAAGCATATGTAGTACTAAAAGAAACCAAATTACATTCAGCCTGGAGGCTGAAAGGATAAATGGGAGAAAGGGTAGTAATTTCCTAGGGAATGAGGTAGAAGAGGAAGACAGGCTGAAAATAAGTGGAATAAAGAGTAAATTATATTTAGGCAAAGTTACATGACTTTTTATTTGGCTTGTGGGAGGATTTATGAATGGACCAATCAGAGTTTGAAAATCAAACTTTAAAGCCAGCTTCAAAAGTGACTACATTTTTCCCCCCTTTTGGAAACATCCCCCAGAAAAGAAAATATTTTTCATGTTCTCCTTTATGTTTCCTTAAGGGAAGTTTGATTTGCTTAGGGAGAAAAACTACAGCTTTAAAGCTAAATTTTAGATCTCAGCAGACCACCAAGCCAGGCTCTGTATCAAATCTGCCCTGAGAGGGACAAACCTGTGATGCAGAATCCCTCTCTCCTCCTCTCCCCTCCCAGTAGCTCACTGGTGAGCAGTGCCCATAGTGGGCTGGGATTTTTCCCTTGCAGCCCTTCCCTCACAGCTGGCTGCCCCTGGGCTCAGAGGTGAAGAGCTTTTGTCCCTCCTTCCCCAGGTACAGGCTGGGGAGCAGCCCTGCCAGTGCCAGCCCTGCCAATTCCAGCCCTGCCAGTGCCAGCCCTGCCAATTCCAGCCCTGCCAATTCCAGCCCTGTCAATTCCAGCCCTGCAATGCCAGCCCTGCCAATTCCAGCCCTGCCAATTCCAGCCCTGCCAATGCCAGCCTGCCAGTGCCAGCCCTGCCAATGCCAGCCCTGCAAATTCCAGCCCTGCCGGTGCCAGCCCTGCCAATTCCAGCCCTGCCAATTCCAGCCCTGCCAATTCCAGCCCTGCCAATGCCGGCCCTGCCGGTGCCAGCCCTGCCAATTCCAGCCCTGCCAATCCAGCCCTGCCAATGCCGGCCCGCCGTGCCAGCCCTGCCAATTCCAGCCCTGCCAATTCCAGCCCTGCCGGTGCCAGCCCTGCCAATTCCAGCCCTGCCAATTCCAGCCCTGCCAATTCCAGCCCTGCCGGTGCCAGCCCTGCCAATTCCAGCCCTGCCAATTCCAGCCCTGCCAGTGCCAGCCTTGCAAATTCCAGCCCTGCCAATGCCAGCCCTGCAAATTCCAGCCCTGCCGTGCCAGCCCTGCAAATTCCAGCCCTGCCAATTCCAGCCCTGCCAATGGCAGCCCTGCCGGTGCCAGCCCTGCAAATTCCAGCCCTGCCAATTCCAGCCCTGCCAATGGCAGCCCTGCCGGTGCCAGTCCTGCCAGTTCCAGCTCTACCAGTGCCAGCCCTGCCAGTGCCTGCTGCATGGCAGAGATGCCTGCTGTGCCAGCAGCACAGAAGCATGTCCAGTGCTCAGCAGAGGCTCTCCTCCTGCCCTCCTCCTCACTTTCTGTCCCAATTTTCCAGTCAAGCTAGACTTCATTAAGAGAGACAGAGAGAACAGAAGAAGTTCTAAAGGAAGGCAAAGGTAAGCAAAGTGAGGCAAAGTACATGTTTAGCAAATGACTCTAATAAAAAGAAAAGCTTCCACTAAATACCAGAAGGAAAGCAAGAGCATCCTTAAGTGTGCTGCTGTTAGAAGACATAAAAGCAATTTAGTGGAACAAATCAAATCCCAGCAACTACTTACCCACCTGTAAAGGCAATAACTGAATCGGCAGCACCTGAAGGATTGCTTTTATTGTTTGAGGAATACAGCATCTCTCCTTATGGAGCACACAGACAATAGGAATACATTACAGGGAAATACTTAGGATAAGCATGAGAGGAAAGCAAGTATTCAGTTACCTCCAAAAACACTTCAGTCACTTCCAGCCAGGTCACTATTAAAAAAACCTCCGTGTAAGTGAATTTCATAAATTCGTTATCAAAGTAACTAGACTCATCAGCAAGTGATGGCTTTATGGACATAATACCTGAATGTGGAGGTATGTTTGTGGACCTGTGCAATTACTGAAAATAGCAAACAACATTTAGAAGGCAGTGTCTTTATTCTCTGCTGGAAGTATGTGTGCAATGCAAACTAAAACACTGAAAGAGCTGCAGCAGAAGAGGCTAACACTTAGGCTGCTGCAGTCATCCATTACATAATTAAAATGAAGCAGCTTCTGTATAATTTAGTTAAGTTTATTTATCCCATCAACTGCTTCCATTAGGGTTTCATTGCGGTAATATATTTAATACCAGGTCACAGAATAAAGGTGAAGGTTTCCAGGAAAGTTTCTAGAAATCAGACAGTTTACTTGTGCTATGAAACACTGAGCTATTTTTGCTTCGTTGAAAGTATTGTGGCCCAGGTTTGCTTTCCCAGAACTCTTAAAACTTGTTTTAAACACTTCAAAGTTGTTGTGCACTTAATCTTCAATGAGGATGAGTACATGTGACATGTTTGTAAAGGTCTGTGCTAGAAATGAGAGTGAGAGGCATGCATAAATTTGTTAACTTCTTAATCTGCATCAGTTTACAGCAAAGGATATCGTAAGATGTGCCAAGTGTTCTTGAAGGTTATGATACCTGCCAGATACAGTTGTATCTTCATACTTATCATTCCATCTGCTGATCTCTACATCAATTTCTACCTGCAGGCTAAAAGGGGATCTTGCACATTGTCATGCTATTTAAGTATCTTCCACAAGAAAGCCTGAACTGTGTTTTTTAATCATACTGAAGTCTGCTCCTTTTGGCATTAAAAATATGTAAATACATGCCAGGATAAATATGAGTTCCAGAAAAGCACAGTCCAATTGTCTGTTTCAGGAAATAAGTAGCCTTAGCCTCGGAAAGATGGGCTTTGGGGCACCTACAAGATGAGGTAAGAATTTTATGGCTATGCCTTTTTTTTCCTGAAGATGTTGATTCATTGATATAATACTAGTTGATATCAAAAGATTATTTAACTTCAATTTGGCCTAATAAGAATAAATTGATAAATCTAATATTTTCTAGATGAAAATAATCAGCTTGAATTTAAATGTCTTTTTTTTTAAGCTAACATGAAAATAAAACCCCAGTCTACAAAGACTTTTGTCTCTAACTGATTTCCCAAGACTTGGATTTATCTTGATGTTGGAGGGAGACAGCTTTCTAAATATGTCTTGTTCTTTCCTGCCTTCCTCTCCCCTCCAGTGGGAAACCAATTTTTCATTCAGCTATGACTGTTCTTAATTAGATGTGACAAGAGTTTATCAAATGTTAGGTTCTTAAAATGCAATGGAAGAATAGTAGGTGAAGATCATATAGATCTATGTAACTGTCTATAACTATCTCTCTAACTACCTATCTCCATTTGGAACTTGGTGCCTGAGAACAGTATTTCACAGTGAGCTTCACATTAAGAAATTAAAACTGAAATCCCATGTTATTTTGAAAGGAGGAGATCTTTAGGGTGAAACCCCAAAGACGAGTAGTTAGTAAGTTATGCCTTTTTATTTCCCTCCCTTATACTAACCCATTTCTATTTTTCAGTATGCTTCAGTACTTTTTTCTGAAGCTATGAAAAATAACAAGGTATTAATCTCTCTGATTCAACTGTCAACCTAACTACCAGCTATGGTTCCCCATGGGTTTCTCTCTTCTCCAGCCTTGATTTCAACACTTCAGGTGCAGTTTTCCTAGCTTTCTCCCCATTTCCACAGCCACACTCCCATATTCTTCCCACAGCTCACCCCTGTTAGAGGCCTGAGACTCCAGCCCCTGCCAGCCAGGGCAGAGATAACTCAGTGGAGCTGGCCACATGCAGCCAGAGGCTCCAGCTGTCACCAGGTCCTGAGATGTCCCCATATTCCCCTCATGTGGGATGCTAGAAGCGTGTCCTGCCGAGTCTTTGGCACCTCTGCCAGGTCTTGCCAAAATTGCTGGATCCTGCTGAGGGCAAGCAATGGAAAGAGAGTGAAGGTGCCCCAGCAATAAAAGTGCTTGTGATTTGCTCTGATTGGCTAAACATGCATGTTCTCTTGGCATGCAATGAAGAATGTTACAAATTTGGCAGGAAGAGAGATCCCCTTGCTAACATTTTCTGTGAGACCAGGAGAGCCTGAGACACTTATGCAGGACTTTCTTACTTCTTTAGACTTTCCATGTTATCTGGCCATGCTCACACACTAGCTCACTGGCAGTGGAGATCATGCCAGTCCTCACCCTCCCCATAGTTTTTTCCCATTATTTCACTGCTTCGGGGAAAAAAAAATATGCTCAGAGCCTTTGTGCATCTTCAGGGGATCCTGTCTTCCTCCTGTACCCCATTTCATGGGAAGGGCCTGTGACTGAGGTGCCTGCACAAGCCCTGGCTTGTACGCCTGCCTCGCGGCATTCCTCGGTCCAGGTCAGAGTTACACAGCTTGCCTGCATGCAGCTGTAGGAAGAATATGAATCTACAAGACTTTGTCTGCAAGACTTGGGAGCTGCAGGCATCCCATCACTTCTGATCAGTCATCCAGTCATTTACTCACTCCTGCCTTACAGAGGGTTGTGTCTAGGTGGTTCTTTTCAAATGGATGTGAGCTGTGTTTGCTCGATCACCAGCAGCATGCAGATACAGACGCTGGCATTCCCACTCCAGTCAAAGAGCTGGGTCATGGTCATCATGGAGATGTTTGGCTCCTCTCTGGGGCTCTCTGTGTCACTCTCAGCATCTCGATTCAGTTACCCTGCTCAACTCAGGGGTGATCAAAGGCCACCCTGCTGGCCCTCCCTTTGCCCTCCTGATCTGCCTTTGAGCCCGAAGGAGAGGGAGCGAGCTCTGCACAGTGCCAGGCAGCACCCTCACCTGGACAGGGAAGGTTGTTTTCAGAGGGCTGGCTTCCATTCCTTATGTTCTTATTGCACAAAGGCTCTGCATCCTGGGTGAAGTCTTTAAAAGTCCTATTACCCCCATCTGTGTGCAGTTCTGGATTGGTACCACAGTGTCTATCCAGAATAACCGCAGTGGTTTTCATGAGCCTCAGGTGCATGTTGTGTCTTCATCATTACAGTCAGCTCTTTTCAAGTTCCTCATGCTTAGATTTTGAGCCTGGGTCATCTTTAGATTCAAACTGCCACAAAGTTTGAATTTCTTTTCATGTTCTTTATATTAACATGACCTTGTGGACATACATTAACTTCTGTATTAACATACATTCACTTTAAAACTAGAAAATCTGCAAATACTGTATGCTGAAAAATGACTTCTTTTACTCTATACTACTAAGAAGTTAAACTTTTCTGAAATTATTTTTTAATACAATGTGTTACTCTAGAAAGAGAAAGAAACTGGTAGTCATTCATCATTTAGCCTAATCCTCTTACGTATGTTTTTTTCCATTTAACAATTGGATGGCACAGTGGAAAAAAAAAGTTACTAAGAGGTTCACTCCTTTTAAATCACTCCTGTTCCAAGTCATAAAACTCCTGCAAACTGTAATAAATTTCAGTTCCTCATAGTAAGTGCCACTGAATAGAGCATAGAGTTAAAGATGCAAAGTAAGCAACTATTCAGCTAGCTAATAGTATGGAAATTTTGCTTTTAAAAGTGACAGTGTAAGAAGCACTCATTTGCACGGGTCCATGCTAAAATGTTTCTTTATTTTCTCTATTTTTTTCCCCTCACTAACATTCAACAATCTTCTGATACCCTAAAAGGCTGAAATGTATTTTCCCTTGTTAATATTACATAACAAGTGCATTCTAAAGGTTAGAAATCATTATTTCACTGATGGGAATTCGCCCTCTGTGTGACTTCATAGTCACATTTTCAATGCTGGCATATCCCCATCAGAAAATACCTCCACCTGAGCTTTGTAGTATTCTTCAGCTATGCCTTTTGCATGAGATGTCAGAAGAACAAGCTACTCCTTTGTGAAGAGCTTCTTACCAACCCATGAGAAAAAGTCTATCTGCTTTTCTTTGAAAGAGCAAGTTTTACAAGAGCAACAACTGAGATGTTGAATTACTTGATGATCAGACTACTTAATTTCTGACCTGCTTAGTGCTATAGAAGGAGAAGCAGGAAATTCAAAGGCAAATTTCAGAAACAATGAATACTGGAAGCCTTAGAGGGGATGGGGAAAGTATTATGTACACTCTTGAGGAAGTCTAAAATGCTTATTACTTTTGGTGGGCACACCCCGAGTTTGGCAGAGGAGCACAAAGGAGGTTGTCTTCAAAACTCAGATGCAATCAGAACTATAGCCAGGATGTGATGCCTAAGATTCAGATGGAAAGCAATACCAGGAAGATGATGGTGTGTTTGATAGAAAGGGAAGCCAAGCTGCCCTCAGCCCATCATCAACATCATGAAATCTTTGGGAATGAGAAATGCTTTCTTTCAACACTATTTTGATGGACAGAATATTACTCTGGAAGTAAACAAAGCCTGTGTGTTGTCTAAAATATGTATCTTAACCCTATATCTCCTTATTCAAGTGGCCTGTGGTTGCTGCAGAACTTTAATGAGGAAATGTCATCTTAAATCTGGTTTTCTTCTCCCTCTTGATGTTACTTTTCCTTTCTTATAAAACAGCAAAAGCATCTGGGACTCAGAGGTGCCCTGTCAGAGGAAGAAGCTGCAAAGCCCTAAATAAGATGCAGAGCCAAGTGGTTGTTAAGGCCAACTACCTTCACTCCTTTGTCATTGAGAAGAATCTTAGAGGACTGCATGTGTAGTTGGGATTTTGTTTATAATATGCCATTCAATCTGAAGCTAAGGCAGTAATCTCTCCAGGGGATGGATATATTCAGGACCTTTCCTCTTTCTGTGCATTGTTTTGTTCAGCTGAGAGCTGCAGGATTTGGCTGTGTTCAAGCTGAGGTCAGGTGCATCACACAGTGTGCTCTGTCCCACCTGCCTGTCTGGGCTTCCCCTTCCCCAGCCCCTCACCTGAGGGACCACGACAAGGGGAGGAAAGTAGAGTGTGGTGCTGCTGAACATGGGATTTCAATTCATCCCTGAAATCACAGTTCAAATACTGTGTTTGAAAATATGTACAGCCCTTAGGTCATCTCATTGTCACCAATTTAGAAGGAGGATGAATACCAGGATGCATTAAAATGTTGTTTTAAAAATTTGCTCTCCACGAAAATTCCAGAGGCAGGTGCAACTATGACAAGCATGAGACTTTCCTCTAATTAGCAGAGTAATTAGGGATATGGGACTCATGAAAGTCATATAAAAAAGAAACACACAAGAATATTAATTAATGCTAAATTAATTGAGACATTTTTGAAAGATACAAATGAGTCTTGTTGATATACTTAGCAGAGATCAAGCTGTCTATTTAAAGCATATGGGAATGGTCAAAAGACAGGACTTTGGAGATGTGCCCACTCTGCCTTTTCAGGTGACCCAATTTCCACAGCCTTTGGCCACAAAAGCCATAGGTAACTAGCACAACCTTCTACAGAATAACACAAGGGAAACTCTGACTGGTCTAAAATTAAAGAGGATAGGAAATTTATGAATAAAACTGATAGAAACTTTTTGAGCCTGGTTCCTCAGGCTAAGCATCCAATTTTGTTTGCTCCTTACACTGTCACATTATTATTATTTTTTATTTAATGAAAGTGCATTGCATTAACATACATAATGCAATGTGTAATTCGTCATGGTAAAAAAAACCCCAAACAAACAAATCAGGAACCAATCTGATATAGTTTGCATACTATTTGGGAATGCTTTATTTTCCTTCCTTAAAAGTGTTTTGCATTTTTTCCTCTTGGGCAGAACATTGTTTTAACTGCATGATGACTAAGTGTTTAACAGTAATAAAATAAAAATCATATGTGATTGTAAGCATTTATCTTAGAAAAAGGGGTAAAATTCTGCATTTATGGCAGAATTCCCATTTTATGCCTGTATTCTGAATTTATTCTGAACTTCCAATCTGCAGCTCAACAGGTGCTGTTAGTGCTATTCAACGTGTGGTACTGAGGGCAGATCGAACCTGCTCCAGCTGCTGTTCACAATAACAAAAAAGCCTCCTCTCAGACACATTGCCCCGTTATTCCTTGCCCCTCAAGCTTATTAAAAGTGTTCTTCAATACTTGCTCATCAAATCCCACTGACTCCAACTGGCGCTTTCTGTGTATACAAAGAATTTGAGGTCATGACTCAGAGCTGCAGCATCCTGAAACACTGTTAGCAGAATAATTGCTGAGGGAACACATACCATTAGACTTTTTATAGACTGAAACCAGATTGTCAAAATTGGCCCAAATCATTCATTTTTTAATGGAGGATGAGGACAGGACTTTTGTAGCTTGGCGATTACTGTTATATAAATAATTAGAATTGCAAAGGTTCCCCCTCATCCTTTCAAAGCACCATGTCATTTCAGCTGTGCCCCTTTTCTGTATATTTCTTTGCTTTGAAAGAAAAGGTGACTTCATTGAAAGTCAACACTTTCCAGCTTCTTAACACTGAAATGTGGAAAGGCAAAATTCAGAATGCTTTTGTTCTGCCTGATGTAGTTCAGAAGTTGAGAGTGCATCAGACAGTGCTGTCAGAAATCCAAGGAACATTGCAAAAATACAAACAGATATTGTTTGCAATATTTCACTGACCTTCTGATATGTATAGTAATGTGAAAATCTTACACAGTTGTGAGTTTACTCCCTGGAGGATATTTGGTCAATAGTGCCTATCAGGAAGGAACTATATAAGAATGCTTAGAAAAATTATGAATTTTTTTTCCATATGACAAAAAATTAATTAGACTTCTTTCAATACCTGTAGTATTGGTTGGACTCAATGATCATAAGGTCTTTTTCAAGGTAAATGATTTTATGGCTCTTTGTGAATTTGCAGAATTTTGCATGGCCTGGATAATATGGGAAAAACCCACCTAAACAAAACCTACCTGAGACAGAATTTCTGCTTTTTGCACATAACATACACCAGGGAGAAACACTGAGCACAGCTATTACTGTCAGGTACTTCATAAGTAATCCTTGGAATTGCAGGTGTTTGTGTGCAATGTACTCACTGCTGGGAAGATTTGTTCCTGAGGATATATTAAAGAAAAAGAAGGTAAGGGGAATATTCTATAGGGTGAATTATCTGATGTAGCCAGTGTTACAGGACCTTGAGAATGCAGTGTGATGCCAAACAGCTCCAACCATGGAGACACCAAGCAAATGCTGAGTAGCAATTCCTCTATGTGGGTACAACAGCCAGTTCACCCCTGAGCAGACCCATGTGTGAACAAAGGGAACTTGGAAGAGGTAACAATGGCTTTTCCAACACATTTGTGTTTCTGTGGGATGATGGCACCCAGCTGGGCACGGGCAGAGCTGCCTGTGTTCTTGGGCTGAAGCATTCTTGTATTCACCTTGCCCACCGTAACACTACAGGGTATAAACCAAGTGGGGAGTGTAGCCCAGAATCATCGTTCTGGTTCAGATGTTTAAGCTCTGACTCTCTCTGTGGGCTTTCTCCGAAAGAAATTTAGCAGATAACTTCAGTCCAAATACTTGTTATTCAAATGTAAACGAACTAAATATGTGTGTATGTGTGTGTGTGTGTGTGTGCATGCCTATGTGTGCAATCAAGATTATTCACAGCCTATTTAAGGTAAGAGTTTCTTGCTTTTTATATAGTAAGATTCATCAAATCATGGGTGTGGTTTCTATAAGAACTGAGAGACCAGTCATGTTAATAGTCTTTGGGGACACCTTCAGAGCAGAGCATGGCTGGAGATGTATTTGTGCAGAATATTCCAACCACGTCTGCAAATCAAAAACACATTTGCAAAATCTGAAGTGAGAGTAATTCACTATTTGAAAAACGAGCTAAATCTCTAAGATTATTTATTCGAAACTTGAAATTAAGTCTGCTGTAGATGGTATTCATTTAGCATGTATGAAATTATTGATTTAAATATCAAGGAAAAAATAATCAAGTCAGATAAACTGTTTTGTTGCTCTGGAGGAGAGGAAGGTGATTTTCTTTTTAAAGACGTGCTGTAATCTTCACTAGGTGCTCTCTTACTTTTGTTTATGGATAATTACTTTACAGGTGGGACAACAGATGATAAACTGTGAAACAAAATGTATCTGAGCTAGGGAGCAGCCTGCTTCTGTCATGGAGAGATTTAGGGTCCCAGGCTGATGTCCACAGAGAAGGCATAGTTACAAAAGTCTCTGCATCACTCTCCTTATCCATCAGCAATCTCTGTAAGGAACATCCACGACTAAAATCCCCTACAGGTCACACAGAGAGGCACTGTGGGTCACCAGTGACATGGCTGCATGCACGTGCTGCTATCCGGCATATCTATTACTTCAGTCATATTTTTATGGTCCCACTGAATTTCAAAGGGACTTTTCTTTTTTGCTCTGTAGGAATTGAGATGCCATGAGCAAAGGGTAGCATGTGAAGACCATGGTCTTAAAATCAGACATCAAGAATTGCTTCCAGCCAGTTGTGGAAATTCTCAACCCTGCTGCTCTGGTTTTTTTTCCAGGCGCAGGTACTTACTGACCCCAAAGGCAGTGCCAGAAATCACAAGTCCATATTCTCATGTAATTGCCAAATGTTTCCCATTGTAAACTACCTTTTCATTTCAGTGAAAATCGTATGACTAAATCCTGAGCTGTTGCATTTCTATCATGATGGTTTCATATCTTTCAAATGTTGCCAGGTTGGCAAAATCTGTAGTTGGTGGGACAAGCCTTGAAAAGCCTTGAAAAGGACTAAACATATTTTTGGAGAAACAGTATGGTAAGTCAGACTTCTCTACAGTGTGTTCTATAGTACAGTCATGTTTCTGTAGGAGTTCCAGGGATTTAAAACCAAATTTAATTTTAGCTTGGCACCAATGAACTCCAGTACCAGACATCATGCAAGTAGCAATCATGAAAACAAATGAAGCTCTATGGTTAAATCAAGATTGAATAATAAATTTAAGAGACATAAATTTGCACAGACTGCTATTTATATGATTTTCCTTGGGTAGGTGCCTGAGATATATTAATGGGTGATTGTTAGAATCAGGGAGTCTGGAAACTTTTCTGATCTTCAAAATAAAAACAACAACAAAACTGATAACAAAACAAAACAAAACAAAAAGAAAAAAAAGGTAATTCATATATTGAGAAAGAGAAAGAAAGAAGCAGTACATTGTTTGTGCAGTTCCAGTGCAAGCAGGTCAGCTTTCCTTTCTCTCCCAGCACTCCCTTCTCCCTTTCACTACTGAGTGACTTGAAAGGCCTGTTTACGACCACTGCATTGATTTCCTTTCCTCTGACTCATTGCAATCTGGCTCCAGCCCTCCCCATTCAAACTAATTCACCGAGGTCTCAAATGACCTCTTTCTGGCTAACACGGGGAATCTGCGTCCTCTTTGACCTTCCTGTCTAATCTGATACCCTTGATCACTTTTTTCCTGGCCTGGCTTTTGTGGCAGTACCCCCTTGTGGCTTTCCATCAACCTTCTTTATTGCTCTTTCAGCATCTTTTACAGCAGCTCCTTCTCCCTTCTTCATGGGGCTCTCTCAAAGCCACTACAGACTGTTTTCTCATTGCATACCTGTTTCTCTTGTTTTCAGCTGTAATTCCCAGGCTGAACATTTTAACCTCTCTGTCCTGTCTGTTTCTGTTCCATTCTATCAGTTGAATTGACAGTTTAGTGTATTCAGCATGATTCCCTGTCAGTTGAAGCAAAAAAAGATCACAGGTAAATCTTTAATTTGAACCTGCCACTCTTCCTCCTCTGCACATTGCTGTTGACAACTTCACCATTCCCCTTCACCTCTCAAACTCAGGATCCGTTTTGTCATTCTCTTGCACATTCCCATGTGTTTACACAATAACGGCAGACAAGGTCCCACAAGACCTGTGGGATTTAGGGAAATCTTTCCCATACAGCCACAAACGTATATGCAAAGCTCTAAATAGCATCTTTCCCCCTCCATCTTTTAAAAGTTCTATCCTACATTTTACTCCAAGGTCCACACTTTGACTACTGATGCAGCAATATTTTCTTCTCTGGATGATGCTCTTCAAGTATCTAATACTTAAAAGTATGTCTCTGATAGTCCCTTATCATTTCTCTTCTGGCTTGCCCAGGGTTATTCCCTGCCAGCTAATGGGCCAGTTGATCAATGACCATAGTGACACAGACTTGGCAACTCAAATTAGTTAAGATAATTTCTGGTTCTTGTCATCCTTTGTAACATGAGATTCCATTTTCCTGTGCCCTTTTCCCTGCCAGAAGTGTTGGGCTGGATGTCCCATCAGTATCTCTCATGGGCAGTCTTGCATCACAGAATGCCTGTTGCTATACTCCCTTCTGCAAAGAACTTCCTAAATCCTCTCTGCTCTCAACATGAAGAATTGTTATGGAGGAAGAAGGTTTCCAAAAGAATCTTCTGCTGAGGAATTCACTATGAGCCTTTTGGGCCAGACAACTTTATATAGCTGATAGTCATATGAAATAAAGATGTCTCTGAGCTCTGCTGGTCAGTTTTTATCCTAGATGCAGACCTCAACAACTACACTAATTTTACTTTAAAGTACCTAAAAAAACTTTCAAGACAAATGCTTCTCAGACAATTTTGGCTTCCACTTGCAGCAGTGGAAAGCAAAGTGAAGTCTTTCTTCAAACAACTGGGTGCAAATAAATCACTGGATATTTAAGAGAGTCAATATCATTAGTGCCTTTTTGTAAGAGAATGCAACTCATGGTGACTTTCCCTCTTGTTGACACGCACACACTGTTTTTGCCTGTGGTTACCCACACTTTATGAATTTTTGTTTCCAAAAGGTGCCCACTGAATTCCCATGGAGAAATTAATCAGCTGCACTATGATCTCATTTCCCTTGGCATGCCACAGCACCAGACGCACCATGTTTTCATTGCTGCAACCTAATTCCCCAAAGTACAGCAGCTGAGAGATGCTGCCAGGAAAAATGTGACAACTAGAGCATAATTTACCAAAAACCAGCAGTGACACATGGGTATTGAAATATGCCACCTAGGTTAACTGATACCATACAGCCCTGTTCTAAGGAAAACTCCTTTTTATATGAATGACAGGAGTTTGGGTTTTTTGGTTGGTTGGTTATTTTTTTGTGCTTGTAATTTGCTCTAAGTTTTGTTAAAGTTTAACCTCTTCCAGAAATCTGTATGGGTACACTAGAAACAGAAAAAAAAAAAAAAAAAAAAAAAAAAAGAAATGGATGGATGAAATTGCTCACAGATCCTGAAATGCATTTTCATAGATTTTCCCAAGATGGAGACATATTTGTATTAAAGACTTCAGAGACATACTCTGAAAGACCCAATATATCTCAGGAGTGCTTTGTTCAAAACAGAAATGATTTATTGTTTTTTGCTTGCATTAAGAAAAATCAGCAATTTACAAGCAGAAAAGAAAAAAAATAGTTCAAAAGAGGAAAACTGAAAACAAATTATAATCTTATAACTATACAAAATATTGAAAAAAAATGAAATATTAAAAAGATTTTTAAATAATGATATTACATATATTGAAGGTCGGACTTATGCCTTTGTATTATATGTTAGTACAGCCCCAGTCTCAAAAATAAATTCTAGTATAAGAAATAAAAACTAAAAAAAGAGATGAATCTGCAATTACATGCAGATATTTTGATAACAATAGGCAAAAAGCAAGAAGTAGTCTTTAATCTTCTTTTGTCAGAATTCTCAATTTTACTTCTTGCCTTCTACTTTTCTATCATATGTAGACAGAAAATTAGACAGAACCTCATGAAATTTGGAATGGCATTGACACAATCCTCTCAAACACTCTTGCAGGGGATAAGCACAGTGTGGGAGCATTTTCAGGGCTGCAGTCCATAAGAGCAGTTGCTGGGATCCCTGGTATCCCTCTTTGTGCCAGCCTGCAAGCTGAGACTTGTGATAGGCATTTTCCTGTGCTCCAGGTTAGTAGCTGCAATCAATTCAGAGAAGGAAAATGTAGGCAAGAATAAGAGAGAGACAGTTGCAAACAGCAATGGCAATTAGCTGGCATCCCACCTGCTGCCTTTTGCACACTGGACAAAAGCAGAATGGCTTCCCAGGTAATGATTTCCCAGAAAAAATAGCAGCAAGTTTCTGTTGCTTCAAAAGGTGCTAGCAGTGGTGAAAAAAAAAAAAAAAAAAAAAAAAAAAAAAAGTACTAGAGTTGCTCTCCTTTATGGTATAGTGTATTGAACACATTTCTCTTTGAATCAGTAAAGCAGTCTATACCTCGTGTATTATCTACATGGACTCCTCTAGGTTTTGCTTACACAACCACTACAGCTCGTTCATGGCAAATGAACAAAAATTGTTCATGACAGCACCATTAAAGACTGATTACTCTTAACAAATTTAGAAGAGGCAGAAAATCATCACACTGAAAAGTTTTTTGTCTGCTGAAGGACATTAATATCCAGCTGATCCATGGCACGGCCTCACCTCTGCTGCACTGGGTGCCTTTGCATGTCTTCGTGCATGGACTGCTCCCATGCAGGGCAGCCAGAGGTGATTCTGAATGACCTTGACCTTAACCCTTCAGCCCTGGAAGCCTGTGAGAGTTACCAACCAGCAAAGGAGATCGGTATGAACTCTCCTTTGCCTGTCATCACTCAGGAAAGTGGTAATGCTACACAGCAGCAGCTCCTGGGTAGAACAGGCAAAGACGAAGATTCAGAACTCAGTATTTCAAATTCTCTTTCCCTTCTTATGTGTTCTAGGTCTCTCTGTCCTCCTCCTGTGCATTTTATCAGCCCTTCTGGGCTGCTACATGCCTCTAGCAAGAATGAGGAGACAAGTAAATGAGATTCCACAGAGAAAATGGTTAAGTGGGAACAGTTACAAGGCTGCCCACCGGAGCCCAGGCTAGCTGTGGCACTCCAGTGCCATGCCAGGGGAGGGGACAGCTGAGGAGAGGGGCTTGTGCTGACAGCTGAACCTCCAGAGCCAATGCTCTTAGGTGGTCAGTGCTGCACAGTGTCCAGGGTTTGGGTAGAAATAGGGAGAATCTCCAGATCTAAGATTCCAACAAACAGGTTTTCCCACATTGAAGGGGAGAGGTGAAGAGCTCTCTAAAATAATTAATAATAATAATAATAATAATAATAATATATATAATAATAATAATAATAATAATAATAATAATAATTAAATAATAATAAAATAATAATAATTTTTATCAGGAACAAAATAGGGGTGGATACAGAACATACAGCCAATGAGGGACATTTGGGGGTGGGGTCGGGGATGGGGCCACTTGCCTGGATCAATAAAGGAGGCAGGAGGAGAGGGGAGGTGACGCCCCAGTGGAGGTGTGGGAAACACCCAGGAACACCCAGGGGAGGTACAGTCAAGGGAGAGGCTCCAGGGAAGATTGACATGGAAGGGACAGGAACAAGGGGCAGAGTAACAATGATTGATAGAGAAGGGACTAAAACAAGGCGTGGGAAAATGCCATAAAGGGCAAATTGAAGAGAATACAACTTTAGGAACAAACTAACTTGGGGGCAAACATAGGGGAACACTGGAACAAACCGTAAATATCAAAAATATTAATAGTGAACCAATCAAATTATTTAAACATGGGCTGCGACATATTTATACAATTGTTCAGGTTGGGAGATCATTGGGTTAACAGGAAGTGTCTGGAAAAAGCAGAGACTGGAGAAGGAGAGAATGAAGAAGAAAAACTGAGGGATTGCATTTTAGACCTCTGCTTATCTTTCTCCTAAATCTTCATCCTCCACACGGGAAGAAGATAAAGTATTCAAGTCTGTATGAGATGTTAAACTGAGAGTTGTTGTAAATGCAGAAATAAATTAGAAAAATGAGAAAACAGTTTTTCTCTACTGAACTTGCAAACTTTAAGTTTCTCTCTAAGTTGCAGTTCAATAATAGTTACTGTGGAACAGCCTTGCATAATAAAATCCAGCAGGAGCAAAAGCATCATGATGAATTCACCATTATTATTCATAGAGCTGTCATGAACAGTCTGCTTACTCTACACAATTCACCAAAGAAATACTGGTTTGCCATAGATTGAACAGTGCATTTTAAAGCAGCAAAGTGCCTTCAGTGCCTTACCATTTCAACCATGCTGCACTTACACACATAGCAGGGAACTCTCAAATTACACTGTTTTGAAAGGCACTCAAGAGAATGAAAGAAACCAATAGCCTAATTTTTCTCAAGACTGTACTTTTTCCTACATTAGAAAAAAAATCACTAGACGTGTTTGTGTCCACTGAAAATGCAATCATTACTCTGGAATCATTTCTTGCTACTCGGTCTTGTTAGGAGGAGACATGGGGCTCCTAGCAAATCATTTTTCATTGTAAAAACATGGATTCACTGAAGCCATTTGCAAGAATGGACCACATTATATAGATAAGACCTTTCCAGCTCCCTAGGAAAGTGTGACCATGCAGGGTTGTATGACAGGGGTCCAGGGGATGAACTCATTCCCTGTAGAGAGAGTATCAGATCCTGATGAAACCAAGGTGCCCTGGGAGACTAGCACCCACAACATCTCCCTACCCCAGCTGTTGGACTGCTCAGTTAAAAATATTCCTGTTCAATTCCTCCACAGCTGAGGAAAACAGCAGAGTGTGATAACGTGCCTACTCTAATTCCCCTTCTGCTGCAAAAGGGATTACACTAACTCAGTATGTCTCTGCACCCCTGAAATGAGGACCAGCTTCCTCTTGTAAATGGTTCTGTCAGTCAGAAACCTGGCATGTTTGAAGTGACTGATTACACCACTATCTTCACTGGAAGCTGGATTGGCTCAGTGTAAACAAGTTGGGAAATCATACAAAAGAATTAAGGAAATATCAGGAAACAAGGATTGAAAACTTTTTACATTGAGGAGTTAGGTTCAATATTAGTAATACATGGAGTCAGAAACATGAACCACTGTTCTTACATAAAAAACGAAAAAGTGTTGTCTAGAGGTTGTTTTCTATATGTTAATTTTGGAGACCCTAAATACAACTATCTGTGTATCTTAAACCAACCAGCAGACACCAAAGCCCAACCATACTAAACCAAAGGCCAGAAATTCAAGTGATGCCAGAGAAGGCTGATGAATTCCTAGTTACACAGAAATATTTCCATCTACTATAGAATGGTAACTTTGCAATGGTAAAGCGATATTCATGAATAAAATCCACTTTTCTGGAGAGCCCTTCAAAAAAAACATGCATTACTAATCTCTCATGGTTTTTGCTTCAGTCTACCAAGTTAGGTAGAAACTGGAGTTTGGATTCAACAGCACAGTTGCTCTTGGAAGGGAAATGAATGCTGGGAGAAACATCTTCCTGCAGGGAAAGCTGTTTATTCCCAGGTGGGGTACATGCATCGTGTTCCTGCACGGCCACAGAGCTGAGGAGTTAAGCTCCCCTGTTTCCTGTGGAGAACAGCTGTCCTGAGTATTTCCTTGAATCAGACTCTGTCTCTTATTTTCCATACAAATTCTCTGCTTTCTCAACTGTACAGCAAGGTCATGTCAGTAGAACACTTAGGAATTCACCTCTCCATTGTAAAAGCATTTTTTAATATATAATGTACTTTTTTGTATGTGTTTGCAAGTTCATTATTTTGACAGGCAATGCTTGTCATTCATAATACCAGTTCCTGTACAGTGCTTACCTATAACCAAGTCTATTTATTGTTCCACCTGTCCCACTCCCCCCCAGTTTTAGTATCATTGCAAGATGATTCTGTCACCAAAACTGTGGGAAAAACAAAAACCTTCCAACAACATTTTTTGTGTTAGAATCAAGGCATTGCTTTATTATCTAGCCAGGATGTTCTGGCCAGGATGTACCACAGAAATAATCTCACCCACACATAGCCTGGGTGTGCAGAGAGAATCATTCCATGGCACATGGTTTTTACCAGATTTTTCAGATCTTTTATAAAGTTAAAACTCACATAAACAAATTGGGTCAGTGTTCATTGGTCCCAAGTTGCATAGTTCTTAGCATTTGTTCTCCTATTGGATCTGGATTTCTTCACTTCTGAAGTTAATTAGAAATTCATTCTTTGATGTTCTGTTCAATCTTTTCTGAAGGACATGTCTCCAACTCTGCCAAAGACAGAGACTGGGGTAGAAGTTCAGAGAGGGATGCTGAAAGATCTTTATCTTCTGGGCTATTCCCATTCTGCTGAAATGCTGAGACCATCAGTCCTCACCTAGTGGAACAAAGTCCTGGAAAGAAATTTAAAATTCTTCTTTTCCTGGGCAAAGGCAAACAAAACACCTTAAATAAAGTTATACAAAAAATTTTAAACTGGTATGTTTTCCAAAAATTCCTGTGAACATAATTATTTCCATGCCCTCAAGACAAGGGTCTTGTTACACTAATTAATTTACAGATACAACATGAAACAGTTTTCAAAATCAAGATGGGAAATGTTGTGCAGAAAAAAGAATTTTATGACCCATTTTATAAATGAGCACAGCCACAGAGGGTATAGCTAGGAAGATTTTGGCAGGTTCATATCCATTTAGACTGGAATATAAATTACCCAGAGCCAGTTGTGATGGAATTGCCTGTAGGAATCAAGTTGGACTAAAAACTGCCACACAGATTTTCTGGTTTTCTCCTTGGAAAACCAGCTGATTCACTCCAAACTAGTCAGAATGGGAGTCATCTGAAGGTGACTGGGGATCCTAGAGCCATCTGTGGAGCTACAGCCATGACAATATGAATGTAACTGAGACCAGCTAACTTGTAGAGATCTTTAATTGCAAAACTCAAGGATATTTTGAGTCTGTATTCAAAACATGCTTGCATGGACTTGGTAATGAATGGATCAGCTTCACTCTGCCTTAATATTCATATAAGATGTACTGGGTTACTCTCTCATTTTTGATGAATTCAAAAATTGTGCAGAATATGCTAAAATACTGAAACCCTTCTCTCTGAGAATTCATAAGACATACTTTCTGAATCATATCAATGATATTTCACAGTAAATATTTGTATTACTGCACACACAAAGAATGTAAACTCATAACTGAAAGTTAGAGCAGAACTCATATACGAGGCAAGAAAAACAAACAATAGTAACTGAGAGACTGGAGAGAATGATAGATACTGATGTTTATGAGTGCTTTCAACCAACAATGACTGGATCTGACAATACAACTGTCCTGTAAACAGTGGAGCTAATTACAAGGTATTTGGCAAGGTCTTTCCCAGGGGACTAGATGACCTTGGAACATATGGAGAAAGAAATTAAACACATGGGTGAGCCCAAGAAGGTGACTGGCAGCACAAGGAGCTGTATATGCCATACAGTGGGAGTCACCAAAGCAGCACTTCAGATTTCAGCTGCAGCTGTGACAAAAGCTGTGGTAAGAAGTGTTCCTGCCTTGTGCCTGTGTTCCTCAGCCGGGGAGGAGGAGGTGAATGGTGTCACTTATTCCCCTCCAACCAGTGCACAGCAGGTGGAAAGGAGAGAGGGAAGCTGAGCTGTCTGCCTCTGTCTTCAGCCACAGTCAGCAAGAGAAAAGAGAAAGAGTCTTCCTGCCATACCATGCATGAAAAAGAGAGAGTAGATCTGGTTCTCATGTCTTGAATATTTTGTGGCTAAAGCTATGAAGTGCTTTTCAACAGCTGTCCTTTCATTTTGCAGCTCCTCCACAGGCTGATTTTTAAAGGTGTTTAAATATATAATTTAGCACCTAGATAAACCAGACCTCTTCCATGTCTTCCATTCTTCAACTATAAAGCAAAGATGCTGATAATACTGTTTTTTTTTATCATTTCTGCCTTTTTTATTCGTGCAATTACAACACTTTGAGAAGATCCTGCCTCTTGTTAGGTGCTTAGAGGGAAAGCAATACAATGTGTTTGTTCCCAGTCTTGTTTAGGAACCACAGGCATTGTTGTGGCAGAAATAATAACAAACTCAAGGGAAGTAAAACAGGACATTTAAAAGAGAAGATTTTAATCAGAAATAAGTTTATGGGCCTGACTTTAAAAAGCCGACTTATAATTATGTAAAAGAAATTTCAGCCTGGAATATTAAAAAAAAAAAATAGAAAGTGAGTGGAAACAGTTGCCAATATAAAATTATTTTTCTGGTGAAAGGATGGAGAAAAATGTTAACAAATGTGTAAGACAAAGAAAAATAGAAGGAGATACAACAAATAATTGGTGTCCTACAAGGCTTTTAAAGAGAACACTATTCAAAGAATTAGCACACAAGAAGAAACTTGTGCAGAAATGCATATTCAGCAGATTTTCTTTTTTATTTTATTCACTGTTTGGTCAGTTGAAGGCCTGGAGGCGATAAATTCCTCTTGCACAGAATTCAACAGTGATAAATAGTTTGTAAATCACTGAACTCCTAGTTGTGCTTGAGGCATTTGCATTTCAATGTTTCAGATTTCCAGCACAGTCGATTTGCTCTGTCCTGGAAAGCAGGTGAGGACATCATGAGGACATTTTCTATGAAAATAGGTGAAAGCTGTTTCCCAGAGAATTATGCAGCCATCAGTACTTTTACTAATCCTTATTGCATTTTCCTCATTATCATATTTTTCAATTTATAACATTGTCTAGAAGAATATGATGTAAGACAACCTGCTAATAACTTTGCTACACATCTGTCTTCATAAAATACCTATAAAAATTTGAAAGCCTTTTTTTTTTTTGTGGGATTGATTACAAAGAGGATTTTATGAATAAATTTTTTTTCGAAACCAGGAAGTGCTTTAAATTGAACACAGTTTTTCAGATTCAGATAGGATACTTAGAAATTATGTACTGTAGGAAATAAGTGGTATGGGTAATGCAATAAACCATAAAAATAAAGCATAAACAAATCGAATATTTACCACGTAACTGGTAATACATCAAAACATTGCAGTTTTTATATTAGCTGCTGTGCCACAGCAACGGTTACAACAGGGATAAAATGGCACACAGTAGACTGTTGGATAATCTGTTTTGTTACAGTCAGCTTTTAAAAGTATCTCATTTGGTAGGAGTCTGATTCCTGCAAAGGAATGATTGTTGCACTAGTGGTGAACCAATAGGTGGTAGCAGGGCAGGCAGCCTTGTGAATTAAGAATATGGAAATAAGTGCATAAGGGGAAAGTGGGAGCTGCCCCTAAGTGTACCTGGTGTCCGAAGAAAGGACTAAAAATTTGTCGAGGTGCTCATCCAGGAGAAGACACACCATAAAAATGGCCCATAGTACAATCCTTGTGTTTCTTGGGAGGCAGGGAGGGAGGTGGCTTTTGTTTTTTTTAAGCTGAAAACATTCTGTTATGCTAAAAAAGACAAATAACTCAGAAAGTATGAAATGAAAATGAAAGAAATTTTAATTCTTCCTGTTTATGAACGTGAATTATGATCAGCTCTTTAACATGATTGGAAGAGGTAGTCAGTTGTTTTTCAGCTCTCTTAACCAGGCTGGATATTCAAGTATTATGAAAAAAGGTGATTAGAAAGTCAGTATTAAACATAATATTCACTAAAAAATGCTGAGGAATTGTGGGAACAGTTTCCCTTTGTGTAATGAAATAAAAACTAAAAGCCATGAAATATATAATTTAAGGACTGAAACACTTAAAGCAGTGAGAGTGTTTCAAATAATTCAACAAGAGTCAGAGCAAGATAAGCAAAAGAGGCACTGATCAAATGAAGAAAAAAAAAAGGGGGGGCTGGGGGCCAGTTATTATCATAAATTTAAAGGCTATAATAGTAAGCTCAGGAAAGCGTTGGTGAGATAATCTTATTGCTGGCATTTCTTACCTTTTAACTGCTTGATTTGGCATTCTTAACAGCAGTCTTTTAACATCTTTTTTAATGAACTCTACCCATGCTTCTGGGCATGATGGTAGGCAGCAGTTCTATATGGCACAAAATTATTTCATGCACAGAGCCACCGGCAGAGAACAGCATATTAAAAGTGTAATTCACTTACTGAAATCTTCTCTTGGTTTTTTTGTGTTTTTTGTTTTTTTTTCCACATCTGGTCTCCAAATGAGCTTCTCAGCTCTGAGGCTCAAGGAAGCCTAACCTAGCAGCAAGCACTTAGCACTTGCTGTGTCCCCTGCTGAACACAATCTTGGTGCCCTTGGGAGGCAGTGCCTGGGCCATATTGCCCAAAAGCAGAGAAGCAATAAAAAAGTTGTTTAAGAGGCCATTTGGAAATCTCTCATGTCTCAAAGGAATCACATCAGGTTAAAATCAATCATGTCAGAACCTTACGTGGTCCCATCCCGGCTGAGCCCTGAGCCCTGAGTGCTTAGATGAGAGCACTCTGGAGCTGTTTGAAAACTGGAAGAGCACAAAGACATTTTTATTCTCACTACACTGTCTGCACTGGTTGTGCCCTCAGCTGGCCATCATAACACGAACTGAGCTCAGTGTTACTGTGAGTAGTTGTTTACAGCTCTGTGCAAGCACACAAAACCCACACAACTGATCAAAATTACAGCTTGACAAATGGAAATAGGCAAAAGGCTTTGGAAAAAAACAAAGAAAAACTGATATTAGGAGAATATCTCATATATTCATACTAGCAAGGATGGAGGTGAAAAGAGTGGGGGGTAGAAACACA
Organism: Sitta carolinensis; assembly: GCA_032173965.1. Lineage (NCBI taxonomy): Eukaryota > Metazoa > Chordata > Aves > Passeriformes > Sittidae > Sitta > Sitta carolinensis. The sequence continues at coordinate 11,148,905 of JAVUNC010000025.1, read as the reverse complement.
GCATAGCAATGCAACAGAACAATTGAAAAATAGCTTCCATTTTCACCATGTATGGAGGTTTCACCAAGAAGCAAAGGAGAGGAGTGCAAGGTTTGGGAAGGCACTGGGACACCACAGGTCTTTCCTCCCTATTCTTGAGGGCTTCTCAGGGAACTGCTAGAAAGGACACAGTTGATGGTTTCAACTAATCCTTGGTCTGTCTGGAAGGTGAGACATTATTGCCCTAGTTCCCATGTGCCATCGCTTGTTTACCACCTCATTCCTTCCTATTTCTCTCCTTTAAAATAATCTTTTAAAAATTAGTAACTAAATTAATAGAACTCAACTTAGCTACTCCAGATTTCATCTTTTGCTGCCTTATGACCATAAGTTAACTGCTCATAGTAATGTTAAAACAGCAATGTTAAAACATGGTGCATATTTGCTGTATGCTATCATTGACTATAGGGCCATGTGCTGAGAAAATCACCCTTAAGTGGGGCTACAACTGTTTGAAACCTGAGGGGAAAGTTTCATTTTCAATCTTGCACTTGTGTTTTGGTTGTACTTTCTGCAAAGAATCTGCTTCAGACCTTCAATAGTCATAAAACTTCTAGCACATGTCATGTCATAAAAAATTAATATTAAAATCTTTAATATAATTTAAGAAGAATGTCAGAGTTTTTTTCTGGCTAAAAGGAAAAGAGAAAGGAATATACGTAAGTTAAAATTATCCTTGTGAAACTTAAGGTTGAAATATCAAGGACTAAGCTATTTAAAGGACTTTACAACAGTTACTATGACACTGGACATGCTGCCACCTCTTTGTAATGAAACTCCCACACACTGCTGAATTCTTTCATGTTTGGGTGGGGCATACTAGCATTTTTGTCTGTAAATAAAAAAAAAAAAAAAGGCAAAATCCCTTCCCTGCAGAGGTGGGTGCAGAGAGAAAATGTAAAATCCTGCATTGATGCTGCCAGGTTGACCTTTCCAGAAGATGCTCTAGTTTTGTTGTTGTCTTCATATTGAGAGATATGAATATATCATATTCATATTAATTTTGTCCCAAAAGAAGTGCTCCCAGAACAAGGAAACACTAAAATCAAAGAACTTTACATCTGACAGCTGAGAGCATTGGAGCAGGGGTGGGCAGGTGGGAGGCACAAGCCCCCTGCTTCTTATAATATTATGGCACAGTAGACCTGTAAGCTAAAATATAAAATCCCACCCTAGATCTTCCATTTGCAGTTAGGTTGGTCCAAGAGGATTTAAAATCAGGATCATGAGTATGCTTCTTCACTTTTTTATAAAGGACAAGTTTAATAAAGTCTGTGTTTTGCTAAAGCTACTGAGGGACACGTGGGAGGGACCTCCTGTTCTCTGAAAATATGAACATGCCTTCAGGTTAATATTTGCCTGTATAAATAGTTTGCTTCACCTGAGAAGAATGATTTAGAAAACACCTGCTGTGAGATGTAATTAGAGCAGAATATGTGCAAAACTATGAGTCTGCTGAGACCTCCTGAGGAGCAGGAGGTGCTCAGTTCCTTTCCATGCCTGCAGAGGTTTAGGGTTCAAAAACACTCTCTGTGACTCAGATACTGCAGGTGATTATATTCACTAGGACTGTAAATCACCAAAAAAAAAAGTGGGTGGCAATGTGATTAGCACACACTGAGTAGGGAGAGAGACATAAATTAGGATCTCTTTTTGTCTGAGTCATGTATGCTTAAAGCTACAACTGCAGCAAGGTTGAATGTGATCAAACAGAAGTTTCATTGTAAGGGCTTTGTCAAAAGTGTTTTTAAAAGTGTTTAAGTGGTTTCTGAGAGAGAATACTCTATTTGGCTACATGAAGATGTAAAAATAAGTTATTTAATAAAGAGTCTAATTTGCAAGTTTTCACCTAAACTACAGTCTATGTTGAGCAAAGAAAAAAATAAATCTGTTAATAACATATTCAGATGCATTCACATTTCATCAAGACAGGCCTGAAGCTTCATAAGCAGGAAATCTGGGCTTTTAGTGAGCAGCAAATGCATCAGTTCTTCAGTTGGAGAGGAATTTTATTCTCCTGTTTCTTCAGGAAAGCTGGAAAGAGCTCAGTTGTCTAACTCAATTGTCCTACAAGGCAATTGTTCCTAAAAGTTAAAATAATATAAAATTCGAGGGAGTTCTCCAGTTTTCAACAGTCCATGAAAAGAGTACTGTTTGAAGTAGGTTTTGGATTAGGTGAGGATGAGCCATAGTATTTTAAATGAAATAAATTTTAGCAGTAACCTATGTGTTTATAGTTCTAAATAAGCTATATTAATCTTCCAGCTGCACAATTTCTGCAAGACATAAAATAAGAGATAACTGCATTATTGGAGAGATAAGAACTAAACTAAATCTTTTCTTAGATAAATGATTGTTCAACATAATCCGTGTCAACTAAAGCTGACCTGAAGGAACAAAACTAGTAGGAGTTCCATAGTACAGTGCTTCATAATAAGGAACCAAGGAACAGATGAATGTTTGAATTTTCTAAATGAGCTGTTTAATTTTAATCAGCCAAGGGGAAATGTTTCAAAAATTAGAGCAAGAATTGGATACCTACCCAGGCTTCAGGCACTTCACCCTGCTTGTTCAAGAGCAGCTCTCTTTTTCACACCCTTACTTCCAGACCGACTAATTAAGTGGAGGTTCAAGCTCACGTTTCTCCATCTTTTAGCTATTGTAATTCATTCTAGCTGGCAGAAGCACAGCGAGCCCTTGTAGTTATCCCTGGGGCAATCAATTGACAGAGACAAGAAACTCTTAAGCTCCCAAGCTGTACAAAACACTTTTTTTTTTTTTTTTTTTTTTTTTTTTTTTTTTTTTTTTTTTTTTTTTTTTGTAAAGATACAGTTTAGGGACTCTGGTTTTCCTCCTGGTTTTCCTTCCTCATATAGGAAGGAGAATCCCTTCAGATAGACCAGGTGAAGGGACAGCTTCACTCTTCTGCCCTTCCGAGATCTCAGGCAGGTTCAACATCTGGTAAAAGTGCTCTAATGTCTGAAATAAAGCCAGGCCTCCACAACTGTGAGGCTAATATTTTGGTCTTCCTGCCACTGAAATGACCTCTTTGTGGTATTTCACATATGACAGACTGAAAATGATTTAAAAATTGCCTAATTTCTTGACCATTTGCAATCACAGATACAGGAACTATTTAATTTCAGTTTTATTCCTTCTACTCTTATCTCTGTCTAACACCTGCTAAGAAAATATATAGTATCACTTTTTATTCCTCTGCTTTCAGGGTCTTTCATGCTTTAGCTTGTCTATTTGCTGCAAATATTTTCCTATTGGGGTCTCAACTCTTGAAATGAAATCTGGTTGTGAGACAGAGTTTGTAAAAGAATTTATCTCATATTTTCTCTCTGGTATGAAAAGAGACACGAAAGGAAAACAAAACATTTCCTATACATTTTTTTTTTATATATTTATTTTCAGCAGGTGGATCAAGACATTTCTTTGCAAATTAGATATGGCTTGGCTCAGGAGACAAGAATATTTTGCAGCTTGTCCTTAGGAGCCCTTACAACCATGACTGACTCCAGTTGGTATGGCAAAAGCACTCTCAGAACTACATTACCAGGTAGCTGAAAGCATCTGAGTACTCCCAGCACAGAATCATAGTTGAATCAATTCCTGAGTTGGAAGGGACCCCAAGGATCATCGAGTCCCACTCCTCACTTAAGAATATTTCCTTTATTTCTTCCCACATCTGTTCTCCAGACTAAGATGTTGATTCTTAGCTGAGGCTTGAGCCCTTTTGAGGGCCAGAGATGACCTTTCAGCCCCTAGGTTCTCTCTTTATGCACCCACAGTCTGGGTAGAGAGGAGGCAGGGTGGACAGACATCCTGCCACAGCCACCACAGAGGAGATCAGTGCCTGCCTCTCCTTCCCCTCATCTGAAAGTTGTAATTTTTGTGAGATCTCCCCTCAGGCTGATCAGACCGAGTGATCTCAGCTTCCCCTCAAGGCCCTTCACCATCTTTGCTGCACTTCTTTCACTCTCTAATCACTTTTTGTCCTTAGGTTCAGTCACCCCGAGCTGCCCCCAGCACTGGGGGTGAGCTGCCCCAGTGCAGAGCAGAGCAGGACAATCCCCTGCCTCGCCCAGCTGGCCATGCTGTGCCCGATGCCCCCAGCACAGGGCTGCTCCCCTGGCTGCCAGGGCACTGCTGGATCAGGTTCACCCATCAACCAAAACCCTCAGGGACCTTCCCAGGGACTGTTTTCCAGCATCTCATTCCCCAGCCTGTGTTTCCTGGGTTGTCCTGTCCCAGGTGCAGAATTCAGCCCTTGTCTTTGTTAAATTTCACACATTTGGTGATTGCCCATCTCTCTAATTTGTTGAGGTCTCTCTGCAGGAGCTCTCGGAGTTAACAGCTCCTCCTAATTAAGTACTGTCAGCAAACTTACTTTTATACCTAAGAAAGCACAAGTCAGTCAGGATGGGAAATGAACAGCCTTTTCTTCTTCCACAACAGCCACGTGTGTTATCTAGCATAGTTTGAATGAAATAAATGCACAAATTACTGAAGTTTTACGCTTACCTTGCCCATTCAGTGCTTCTTCTTTGTGATCTAAATAAATCTGTTTTTAATTGCAGCTTTCCTCCCATTTAGTCCAATGCAGTTCTGGACATGACTGAGCTTAAGGAAACTTCTGTGTTGCAAGGTGAAAGTCTGAGATAAACCCCAACAAATCATCCTGCTGTGAGCAGTGAGGTTGCAGAAGATTACCTACACTGTTCCTTATGACTGTGAGCCTAGTTTTTCAGACAATAGACCTTTTTTTTTTTTTTTTGTTTAAATGTAGCACTGCATTTTTTACAGGCACCTCTTTAGTATTTGAACAGTTCATCTGTGGAGCCTTCATGTCTGTGGGAAAGATCTTGCCATAACCTCTCTCTTTAGAACCGGGATAAATAATAATTAGATTGATGAGAAACAGTTTTTAAAAATGTGTTAAGTTCAAGTGAGAGTTTCTTTTTCATTTTTTTTAAACATGTGAAAAACGAAAGATTTTACCTTACATTTTCAGCTCTATTTGAAAACCTTTAAATTGTTTTGTGGGCATAGTTAAAAAACAGATGCAAGGTGACACATAGTCTAAAGTACTTCACCCATCCCAAAGCCAGGGGATCAGGGTTTTGTCTGATGGACTTTGCAGATGGAAAAACCCCTCTTTGATAGTGTTAGAAAGTGTTCTATAGTGATAGATTTCCATTTAGCTTTAAATCATTAAATATTTTTCTGGATTATGGGCTAGAGTTGTCCTTGGGATGTGTGACCCCTTGGACCATACTATGATTCTCATAGCAGTATACTGCAAAATTCATTGAGTTGTCCTAAGAAGGGCAATATATGAAAGAAAAATCTACTGTCTGGTGATACAAGTTTGTAGTTGTTCTGCTAAGGCAAAGTGTGGATCAGAAGGCAAATCCCCTGCTTCTTTCTCCTTCTTTCTGATTTTACCCAGTCTTCTAAATATATATGTATTTTAAAAGCACAGTTTTAAAGAGCTATTCAAAGAATCAAATTCAAATCCATTTACTGGACCAACACCATTTCTTCACAATTAGTTAAATTGCTGAAAAGATTTTGCCAGCTTTGACCGGCGGTGGTGCATGTTATCTCAGGCTAGTTCTCTGAATTTCATCTCCTTTGTTTACATCTGTCTATTTTAGTAGCAACCAACACATACTTTTCCTCTAAGGTCTTTACCCTGCTCCTGGCTGAAGAGTCACACACAAGTGCCCCAAGTTCTCTTCCCTTTGTAGCCCTAACTTCTCCCTTTTCTGCAACTATTGCAACATTGGGATTCCCATTAATATGAGGATATTCTGCATGACCTGTCAGTTGACCAAAGTTTTTATAGATATGTTATATGCAAATCACTGATTGCAAGATAATGTTCTTCATTACAGACAGCACAGCAAAGGTGGGACCTGTGTGAAAGAAACATGTATCCTTAGATTCCCTGTCTTGGTTCTTAAATGTATAAGATTTAACATATAAATAACATTGGTGTTAAAGAGAATGAAAGTAGGGTTGGTCCAGAAGTGTAGCTATTGGGAAAAGCTCCTGCCTGTGGTGATTACAAACTTTGTGCTAGCAAAATATCCTCCTGGATAATTTATAGCCCATGACAGTGAAAAATATCTGAGTTAAAACAGCAAGTGTGTGATCCAAAAATTATTGAAGTCAGTGGGCATCTTTCCATTGGCTCCAGCAGACTATGTCAATGATGTAAAAGTGGTTAAAGGGATTTAGCTCAAATGTTCCAATAGTTACCCTCTGGACTTGAAAGCAGGGGAACATTTTCGTCTAGGAGAAGGATTTTAAAAAAGCAATTGAAAAAGAGAATGAAAAAATTATCTTCAGTAGAAATTTTCATGGTGGAAGAGATAAACCGAGAGGAGGAGGAGGAGGAGGTGCCAACTCTCTCAAAAAGACTCACTATAAGCTAATGTGGCTGTGTCAATGTAACCCAAAGACAAACAAGAAAAATGGTGGGTAAAGAAGGGTTAAGGACAGATAGCTTCAAAGATGCTAGATGCTGATACTATTTCTTCTATTTGATTGCTAAGATTTTAGCACATACTTCTACCATTGGTATCTGGAGGCTACATCTTCTGCTATTGTCCTTGTCGACTTTAAATCAGTTTCCTGATTGAATTTAACACAATTTGGATTAGACTCTAAGGTAATTATCCTTATGATTGTTCTTATGTGAAGAAGGTAGATGTTTTACTTTTGGATTACCGATGACCATAAACATTCCTTATTCATGTGTATACTTTATGAAAGTTTTAAATTTATTCTAAGAAACCAATCAACAGTGAAACAGAAAATACTGCAGTGATGCTTTTGCAGATAATACAAAAACTGATTGATATCCCTTTCAAAAATATTAGGAGGGTTTAATTGAGATCACAAAAACATTTTCCATCAAGATACATGATACTCATGGTTAAAGCAAGGCCTTTAATGATGGCTTTACCATACACACAAAAGCTATTGATTCAGCAAAATGTGGTTTAATTTGGAAGCACTTATAAAATCATTCTCTGAATTCAAACAGGAGAAAAAAATATTTTCCTCTTTTCTTTTCTTTCTTTATTTACATATTGTCTTTTTTTCTTTTCTTTCTTTTTCTTTCTTTCTTCTTTTCTTTCTTCTTCTTTCTTTCTTTCTTTCTTTCTTTCTTCTTTCTTCTTTCTTTCTTCTTTCTTTCTTTCTTTTCTTTCTTTCTTTCTTTCTTTCTTTCTTTCTTTCTTTCTTTTCTTTCTTTCTTTCTTTCTTTCTTTCTTTCTTCTTCTTTCTTTCTTTCTTTCTTTCTTTCTTTCTTTCTTTCTTTCTCTTTCTTTCTTTCTTTCTTTCATACTTTCTTTCATACTTTCTTTCATACTTTCTTTCATACTTTCTTTCTTTCTTTTCTTTCATAAAATCTTACATTCTCTTCCTCTTTTCACCCTCCTCCCCCATTCTGCCTTCCTCTCTCACTGCTGTTTAATTTCCTCTCATCTGTTTTCCTCTCCCTTCCCTTCCTTCCCTTCCCTTCCCTTCCCTTCCCTTCCCTTCCCTTCCCTTCCCTTCCCTTCCCTTCCCTTCCCTTCCCTTCCCTTCCCTTCCCTTCCCTTCCCTTCCCTTCCCTTCCCTTCCCTTCCCTTCCCTTCCCTTCCCTTCCCTTCCCTTCCCTTCCCTTCCCTTTTCCCTTCCCTTCCCTTCCCTTCCCTTCCCTTCCCTTCCCTTCCCTTCCCTTCCCTTCCCTTCCCCCTTCCCTTCCCACCTTCCCAAACCTTCCCTTCCAACCTTCCCTTCCCACTTCCCTTCCCATTCCCTTCCAACCTTCCCTTCCAACCTTCCCAAACCTTCCCACCTTCCCAACTTCCCATCCTTCCTTCCCTTCCCAACCTTCCTCACCTTCCAAACCTTCCCTCCCTTCCCTTCCCATACCTTCCCTTCCCAAACCTTCCCAAACCTTCCCTTCACTTCCCTTCCCAAATTCCCTTCCCTTCCCAACCTTCCCTTCCCCCTTCCCTTCCAACCTTCCCTTCCCAAACCTTCCCTTCCCTTCCCTTCCCAAACCTTCCCTTCCCAAACCTTCCCTTCCCTTCCCAAACCTTCCCACCTTCCCAAACCTTCCCTTCCCACCTTCCCTTCCCCCTTCCCAAACCTTCCCTTCCCAAACCTTCCCAAACCTTCCAAACTTCCCAACCTTCCCAAACCCTTCCCACCTTCCCTTCCCAAACCTTCCCAAACCTTCCCAAACCTTCCCCAAACCTTCCCTTCCCAAACCTTCCTCCCTTCCCAAACCTTCCCCAAACCTTCCCAAACCTTCCCAAACCTTCCCCCTTCCCAAACCTTCCCTCAACCTTCCCCTTCCAAACCTTCCCTTCCCAACCTTCCCTTCCCAAACCTTCCCCCTTCCCAACCTTCCCTTCCCCAACCTTCCCTTCCCTTCCCACCTTCCCTTCCACCTTCCCTTCCCCTTCCCTTCCAACCTTCCCTTCCCTTCCTTCCTTCCCTTCCCTTCCCTCCTCCCCTTCCACTTCCCCTTCCTTACCTTCCCTTCCCCTTCCCACCTTCCCCTTCCCATTCCACCTTCCCTTCCCTTCCACCTTCCCACTTCCCTTCCCTTCCCTTCCCTTCCCTTCCCTCCCTCCTTTCCCTTCCCTTCCCTTCCCAAACCTTCCCTTCCCTTACCTTCCCTTCCCTTCCCTTCCCTTCCCTTCCCTTTCCCTTTCCCTCCCTTCCCTTCCCTTCCCTTCTCCCTTCCCTTCCCTTCCCTTCCCTTCCCCTCCTCTCCCTTCCCACCTTCCCCTACCCCTTCCCAAACTCCCTTCCCAAACCTTCCCCCATCCTTCCCCAAACCTTCCCCTACACCTTCCTCCAAACCTTCCCTTCCCTTCCTTCCATACCTTCCCTTCCCAAACCTTCCCAACCTTCCAACCTTCCCAAACCTTCCCAAACCTTCCCAAACCTTCCCAAACCTTCCCAAACCTTCCCACAACCTTCCCTTCCCAAACCTTCCCTAACCTTCCCTTCCCAAACCTTCCCAAATCTTCCCCTTCCCAAACTTTCCTCCTCCAACCATCCTTAAACTCTACTTTTAACAAATCTTTAAAATTTTCTCCAAGAAAAAATATCATACAAATCTAAATTACATTTTTTAATATCTCTCCTTGGATTACTGGAAGTGGTATCAATACCTCATGTCTTCACTAGCAGTGAAAGAAACACACTTTGTATTTACATTTAATGGGGGAGTGAGGGGGAAAAAGATCAGAACAGTCATCCAGAACTGCAAACAAAACCCCTCCTTTGAGGGAGCAGTGGGAAATGACGACATACTTTCATTTTCCTACCTTTGGGGAAAGACTTTCAAAACAGTTCTGGGCATGATGTCCAAAAACTACATTTGAAGTAAAAGTGTATAAGCCACTACATTCAAAGTGCGTTAAGCATCTGTCTAAAACTCACCAAGGTAAGGAAGTTCAGAATTAAGACTGTAACTCCATACTTAACTCACACCTTTGTAGTCAGTCCATATGGAATGACAGATCACCCACTGCTGAGAGAGCACTGTGATTCCAGCTGTAATGTTGAATGTCTTTGCTCTGTAAGTGCTGAACTACAGCTGGAATGTTAACCTATTTGTTAGTTTTTCTTTTATTTTTTTTTCTTCTTTTTTTTTTAACATCGATGGCGATAAAAGCAAATAAAAACATATGAAAGTTTATGTTTTGAAATAGCTTTTACTTTATCTTTTGTGGTTTCTGGGTTTTTTTTTTTCCCAATGATCAAATTTGAAGAAAAACTAATTATAGGAAAAAACATGCTTTTTTACTATGATCTTGTGCCAAGTTTCAGTGCAAAAAAATTTTACAGTCATGTGAGCCCCTAAAAAGAGGTTTATAATGGAAGCATTGACAAACTCTTAAGCAGAGCAAGGCAAGTAGGTGTCTCTATAATATTGCTCAATAAGAACCTTGTAATTACAGCTCAGTAGAAGGTGGGAGTATAGTGGGAATGAAGGATTTTCCTCCAAGTGATATTTCTGGCATAATTTGTGCTGAGGTTTGTTGAGCCATAACCACAACTCGCTTCTCAGCTAACAAAATATTAATGATACAACAGTTTTTCACTGGATTGTAGAAAAAAAAAATCTTGTTTTCTTACCAAAACTATATTTTATTTCTTACCTTTCAATTGTAGCTAAGAATATGGTTTTGAAATTCCTTTAATTTGTGAAAATTATTCTTCTCTTATGAGAGGAAAATATGACATTTCAGCAAAATCACACTTCATTCCAAGGAAATGGATTTTGTGGGCTTTTATTTTGTAAGTTCAAAATCTCCACTGTCAAGTCCTTTGAAACTGTTCCTCTTTATCAAAATTTAAACACGCATAAAAACTTTTCAGTGATTCATTCAGTCAGGTTACTCAGCTGCAACTTCAAATCTTTAAAACTTTATGGCTATGATCTTCCATCTGTAATTCTTTCCATGTTGCATTAAAGATCACCCTTGTCTGCTTGGATGTGTCACTTTTTCTCCAACATCAACACATTGCTCCTGTAATATCCTCCAAAGAAGAATAACCACAGAAAAGGCCTTGAAAATTACTTTTCAGGATTGGACCACATGGAAGAGTAATGTAACTGTGACCTCATGTAGGATATATGTCTCTAGGACAGGCAGGATGGAGGGGAAGAAAAAGGAGAGAGATTATCTAGTAATTTCATATACAGAGAGACATGGAAATATTAGCAACAGTGTGGAAATGGACAGAAACATAAATCAAGGCATTCTGGTGAGATTAAAGACAGTGTAAAAGGTGTAGGCTTTTGGCAAGTATTCTTGAATATGAGTGTCCTTTTTTTTCATTACACACTAACGGTCACTGTTCTTGGCCTCTACTTGGGTCACGTTCCCATTAACCTGTCTTTGAGCTGGGTTTTTTTTCCATATAGTCTTTGATTTACAGCACATTAAATAAACTGAGATTAGCTTCCCTGAAACCAAGAGAGTTTTATGCCAGCATAAATCTGATGTAGCTGCAAAGGCAGCTCAACTTTGAGGGCATTAGGATTTGGCTTTAAATTGCAGTATTAAAAACCTCAAAATATTGACTATCATCTATCAAATCCTGCTGGAAAGACAAATAATATCACTTTAGATCTTGTTCTCCAGGTCCACTGTACATGTCCATTGCTAAGCTCCATTGTACTCCTTTTTCCAGGCTGCTGAAGCTTCTCCCATTTCTCTGCGGTGGATGAAAGGATGGCAGTGGTGTTAAGACTGAACGCTTTTAATCCAATCAGACAAAATCCCCTTAGCACAGATGCTGATGAAGACAGCACCTTCCCCTCCAGCTGCAGCCCAGGGCAGGCACAGCAGGAGCTGTGTAGGGCCAGCCTTTGGGAAGCATTACTGCTGCCTTCCAAACTGATAAGGCTTTGCTTGACAAAAGTGTATGCCCAGGGCACCAGAACTGAGGCTATCCCTTGAGGATTTGACACCCCCTCCACCTCCCAGCCTCAGTGTAGAGAGTATTGTGGCCTGCATCTCACAAAGCAGCTGCTTCACTCTCATGTCAGGTGGGATTGAAGATACAGACCCAACTCCTCTGCCTGCCTCTGACTGCATTGACCTTGAGGCCAGAGGTTTTCCCAGGGCTGCTTCATATTGTAGTTCCAGGGTTATATGTCCTCCAAAATTGTTGCTGAAATACAACATGTATTTTACTGTCCATATGTTCTCTTTTATTTTTTTTTACAATAATTTAAGAGCACATAAAAAATTATATATGAATCACACACATGCAGGTGTACATGGAAATTTCCCAGCTATATTATGTTCAAAAGTCCCAAACCAACCATGCTGTCTTGCCTTGCATGGGATTAAAGTCTCATCCATCTTTGTCAGTTACTATTCCATGTGGCTACATTTATTTCTATTTCTAACTCTATATGGAATTTTTTCTTTAAATCAAAGTAGTTTTAGTGCACTGTCTTCTGTAGCCACAAATTGGGCAAGCAATCATGTAGCTGTGCCCCAGCATCTACTACATGTTTTAATTTGTATTCAGTTAAAGCTTCCAGTGAACAGTAACAGCCTGTCAAGGCATCAAAAGCATTAACAAAATTGGAAAATGGTTCTACTTCAATAAAATACCTGACAATCCATCCATATGCTCACAAGCATACTTAATCTTGGGCCCTGATGCTCATTTCACTCTAGGACTGCTAGAACATTCTAGAACAGAGATGTTAGGCAGTCTCATGACAAACGAGGTTGGGTCCCGTGACTTTAAAATGTCAGACAATAGGAAAAGAAATTATGAACTAAAACACTTCATAGAAACAACAACATAAAAAGTAAAATAAAAATCTGTTCAACTTTGAGAATTAACCTTTGCATTTCCATGAGAAGAAGAAAGGATGATAACTTGGAATCTTTGCTGATATTTTTTTTCTATAGAAAATTTATAAACCAGACTAAATTTAGATTATTGAAAGAAATAAACTGGAAAAGCCCATGGATACTCAATGCCAAAATCCACAGTAATTCCAGCTGCAAAGTTTTGAATATCTCGGCAAAACACTTTGCTGAGAAACAGCAAAAAAAACCCCAAAACCAAAAAAAACCAGTAGAGAAGTAAAATCAATGAACAACCAATGATGCAGAGAGAATGAAGTGTAAGAAGTTTTATATCTGTAACCAAAGGAGGAACAGAGAAGAAAAACTACCTTATATGACATCCCTCTTTCCACAGGAGGAGAGAAAAACCCCATGAGTAACCACAGCACTCCATTGCCTCTCATAATAATTATTAGAGCAGGAAACATCACAAGGAAATGTGAAGAGCCAGAAGCAGCAGAGGCATTCTTCAAAAAGCTGAAAATTGAATTGCATTGCAAGTTGGATTTCAACAAAATGAACTCACAGAACTTGAAGAAATACCTTAAGATGGCTACCCAGTAATGCAAAAAGCTAATTGGAAAATAGATTTGAAGGAAAAAAGAACCTCTGGAGAAAGAGAGAGGAAATAAGAAGAGAAAAATCAGCATAATATGCAATAGAAAAAGAAAAGGATGCCAGGTGAAAGAGAGCTTCTACAGTCAGTGTAATTCATGGTATTATTATCGTTATAGTGATATACTGAAACCTTGAAATACATGTTCCTTGCAGGTGACTATAAAAGATTTCCAGTCAGCTATCTAAGATGTAGGTATTTTTGATTTGTTTCTAGAGCCAGGGAAGATAAATGCCATGGTCTTCAGCACCCTTAAAAATTTATGACCACTGGACTTCAGCCAGATCCAGCAGCCCTGGGATTTCTTTACTTCTTACTCTTTACTTTTTGATGGGGGAAAAAAAATCCAGAAATATTATCTGAATAGCACTGTAGATGTTAGTAATCTTCTGTAAGGGTCATGCACTATTTTATGATATTGAAGAGCTGAGATCAAATCTTTAGTCTTTATCAGAGGATGGATTGAATCATATTCTTCTACAACCAGTCTGTACCCTCACTGTTGGCATGTCTTTGAAATTCCTCAGTTCCCTCTCTCATTTTGACTAGAGCCATCTTCCTGGAGGTAAAAAAAAGAATACCATCAAAAGATTTTGTTAAAGTTTGGCCAAAAATAGCAAGAACTCACAATAAATAAATAGATAATAAATAAATAAACAAACAAACAAACAAACAAATAAATATATAAAAAGACCTTCCAGGAAAAGACAATGTCACACAGGAAAAAAACCCCAACTTCACTGCAAAATCCTTTCCTAGACCCATGATGACATTTAAAACAAATAAATAAAACAAAAAATGGAAAGATATGTGAGAGGAACCATAAAGAGAGGAGATGGAACTGCTTAAGCTAGCAAATTTGTGTGAATATTCTAATCCAAGTGTGGAGCCCCTCGTGTTCCAATGGATTCTGTGGTGCTGTGACATCAAATGGCATCTTCATCAGCACCTCCTCCCTGTAATAGAAAGGGAGCTAAGAGTTTAGAACCTTAAATCTCACTAAAAATTGTGTGACTTGACTTTCCATGTGACGTGAGAGAAATGAAGTTTGGCTCCAGACTGGAGAAACCTGCATTGCTAATAGTGAGACTGGACAGATCCTGTGATCTCAGTGACACACTGACACGTTGGAAGGACACTGCAGGAAGCAAGCACTTCCTGATCCACACATTCTCTGAAGGAATCTGCTATTTACCAGGGTGAACAGCTGCTCTGCAGCTAGTGGCATGAATTCCTTGCTAGCAATGTTGTGATTAATATGTGCTTTTCTGGGAGTAATCATATTTTTTCCTTAGGCTTCATGACCTCTCTCTTCCTCTCTCCAGAAAGAGTTCAATTTCTTCTGCAATTAACCTCATTTTGTAGAACAAATGTGTTTCATTAAAATTCAATGCTTTACTGAGGAGAGAGGAATCACAGAATCACAAAATATTCTGAGTTGGAAGGAAGGGACCCCTCAAGTGAATGGGGGATTTACACATCCTGCTGGTCTTTGGGGACATGTTTCCAGTGCCAGAGATCTCTTTAGGTCTCCAAATCAAATGAATCTCAACAGTACCTCACGTTGTCTTCCAAAGCAAATCCTTAGTACTTGAAGGATAAGTAGCCATAAAAAGATTCAGACCTTTTTTTTCTCAATTTTTGTTTTGCATCCGTAGTCTATGTGTTGTCTATGTGCCATCTCTTTGAAACATTGCAGTAATTACACTTAACTTCAAATTTATAGAAGAAACTCTTTATAGCCTCTCAATTGCTGTGAAAGCAGGCAAATGAGTATGTGGTAATTAAGCACTTAAAAATAGAGCCTTGTTTGCTTATAGCTCTTCTGGCTTTTAGGTTTGAAGAAGTACTAAGTAAAAAGTGTATGAATTCCAGGGTTTTGATAAGCTTTTCTAACAATGGGACAAAAACTCTAACAGGTAAATAAGGAATTGAAAACTGTGATTTCCAAATGGAGTGTTACAACAATCCTGTAATAAGAGACCAGAGAAAAATTATTTGAAAAACCCTTGTGTAAAGTTTGAGAATATGAATGTAGCATCTGCTTCTGAGTGCTAATTTTCTCTGAGTCCTTGCAGCCATGATGGAAGGACCACATGAGAAGTCATCATCATGATTTTCCTAAAAGGAAAGAACTGGTATACTTGCCATATGGCAACAACAATGGCAGACTGAAATCATTCAGTCTGCTGTCAGTTCATATCAGCTGAAGGATTTTATACACTTAATTTTGAATTTTTTTTCTGCTTAGCTAATCCTCTTTTATGTTAACATACTTAGGTTTCTCAAACAATTTTCTTCCTGACCCAACTATTTTCATGTACAATAATAAACCCATGGTGGAAGTAGCTTTCAGTGAAAGGTGATATTTTCCACAACAGTAAAGCTAATTTGTTAAGGGTAGCTAAGCATGTGCTAAGTCCTCTGCTGCAGTCCCCTACCACAGTCAGGTCATGTTGTCTAGAGCAAGCCATGTTATCCAATGCTCTTTTACAGCCACAGTGTATTTTGCATAACTTCAGGTATCTGAATCTGTTCTCACAGCTCAGCTTATTTATGCCTGAGGTTGTGGGCTTCAGCTCTCACTAGTGACCTTGCTTGTCAGTGCTCTGCTGTCTAGGTAGCTGTCTGAACAAAACACCATGCCACAGTAAAGGCACTCTAGATCATAGAATCACAGAATATCCTGAGTTAGAACAGACCCACAATAATCATCAAAGTCCACCTCCTGAGCAGGACCACCCTAAGAATCACACCATGTGCCTGACAACTTTCTCCAAATACTTGGACTCTGTCATGTTTGGTGCTGTGACCACTTCCCTGGAGACCCTGTTCCAGTGCCCAACCACCCTCTGGGGGAAGAACCTTTTCCTAATATCCAACTTAAACCTCCTCTGAGACAACTTCATGACATTCCTCATGTTTTCTCACTGGTCATCAGAGAGAGGAAATCAGTGCCTGCCCTTCTTCTTCCCATCGTGAGGAAGGTGTAACTGCAGTGAGGTCTCCCCTCAGTCTCCTCCAGGCTGAACAGACCAAGTGATCTCAGCTGCTCCTCATACAGCTTCCCCTCAAGGTTCTTCACCACCCTCTTGGTCCTCCTCTGGACACTCTCTAGCAGTTTACTGTCTGTTTTACACTGTGTCACCCCGAGCTGCCCCCAGCACTGGGGGTGAGCTGCCCCAGTGCAGAGCAGAGCAGGACAATCCCCTGCCTCGCCCAGCTGGCCATGCTGTGCCCGATGCCCCCAGCACAGGGCTGCTCCCCTGGCTGCCAGGGCACTGCTGGATCACAGATGTGCAGAGGAAAACACTGCTTTTTATGGGTGACTTCACTAAATAGATATCTGCTATAGGTAGATATCCATTAGTACTGTATGCTTACCTGACATCCCCTTGCTGAGGCATTTGGTTCTCTCCATGCACAGCTCTGTGCTCCACATCCACTGCATTGCACAGACAGAATTTGTAACCAAAATCCAGGATCTGACTGGAGCACTGTAACATCAATGATCTAACAGCTCTACCAGCAGGTCTTGCCTGAGTTGTGAGGGAAACCCTGCTTGGGAGGACACTCATCTGCAAGAACTAGTGTAGATAGAAAGACATTAACACCTTGGTGCTGTGCTATCAGGTGTCTATCATTTTAGGGTGTGCTTTGCTTCTTTTTATCTTCTTGACTTTCTTTCCCTTGTTTCTTAACACACAGGCTGCATGCAGGAAAATGCTTAGTGATGTGAGACATTAATGTGCTCACCATTGCCTCAAACTGAGACGAAGAAAACCTTTTGATCTGCATATTCCTTTGATGATATCTGGCAAATATCCAGGAGCTGTACTAAAGTAAAAAAAAAAGTTCTTTTCTTTGCATCACTATATCCATACCCCATATCAATGTTCCCTGCTCTCCCTTGATTACTGCTCCCACTTTGCCATTTTTCTTCTATGTCCTTCCTCTACCTACAAAACCCCCAAATTATCTTCAGCCAAAATGGTGGCACTGTGGTGATTAAGTATTAAATTTGAAGGAAGCACCCTTTTCACTGTTGCAGTAGTTACAGAAGGGGAAAAAAGGTGTTCTGAGCTTTTGACCAACATGAAGCATGATATTATAGACCAGCCAAGTCACACAACACAAATGTTTCCAGCAGAGAAAGATATTTCGGTTATTGCAAAATTCTATCTATTTTGAAGCATCTGTTATGTTGATCCATGAGTGTCTTTGCTATAGGAAAAAAGTGCTCAAAATTGCTTGATGCATGCATTGCATGGCAAAGCAGTTCACTTGGCACTATCCATAGAGCTCATTATTCTCCTTCACCCTGTTCTGAGATATGAAAACACCATTCTGGAAAATGATATCACTGCATAATTTCTCAGCAGGACCAGTATCCAGTGTTTTCATTGATAGAGGACACACCTAATGAGTTTCAGTCTCTAAAGCAAGGACTCTCTACTGGATTGTTCCTGCCATGACCAACTCCTTTCTGTAACACTGCCTTGAGAACAAAATTCTATATGCATCCTAAGGGAGCAATAAAGAAGGAAGAAGGGAATGAAGAATAGAGAGATTAAAAAAAAGAGAGAATGACAAAACCACGGTAGAGTTGGCACAGACACAGCTTGGGAAGATAATGAAAGGGTAAAGAGACTCTCCTGAAAGCATGGTGATGGACCACTGTAAAACAGCCCATATAAACCTCCTCTGTTTTATTTGAGTTTAAGGTTTTAACTGGCAAATTATCATCTCTGTTTCATAATACTTTTTACTGGTCACAGTTGTGTGTTTAATCCTTCTCTTTTCTACCATTCACAGAATTTAATTTGGCATCCTCATTGTTATTTCTTAAAAATTCATTGAAAATATCTTTGCATTCATGGGTTCCAGTATTGAGTGATTCATTAAAATGGCTGCCTTCACTAATTCATTAAACAATTCATTAAAATTCCTGCATTCACTGAACATTCAGATGCTTTATTTTAATCTCCAAACATGCAGAATTTAAAAATCTCCCAACAGAGTACACTAAAATCCCCACATGAAGCATGATAGAAGTTTCATACCATTGCACCCACCCCTTAATGCATGTTAATCACAAATCTTATATGGAAAGTTGTGCACATTGCTTACAGGTGGTCTGTGTGGAATACATTCCTTATTTTATTCCTACCATTAAGTGTAGTATCTCAGAGTAAACTCTTCACTGTGTTAGGGAAACTTTCCTGTCCACCTGCCCCGGAGACACTCTGGCAGTCACTCTTGCACCAGCTGAGCTGGGACTGAAGCCCTTTCACAGATACACACTCCACATTCACATGGTCAGACCAGGTTTCCTTACAGGCCTGACCCCAGGCTCATAGCAGAGCCTCAGATGTCCAGATCCTTACAATAATTTAATCATAGTGCAATAACTAAATATCTAAATAGTAAAATAACAGCAGATCTGGGTACCTCTGAAGAGGGACCCCTAACAGATGAAAGCCTGCACTTTTATACTCTTACAGTCTAAGCATGGAAAAGTCTGGGAGTCATCAGCTCCTGCTGTGTTTCTCAGTGTCCCTGCTGTGCCACAGGAACCTGAGCCCTTTGTTCTGCAAAGGGTTGGCAGTTCCTGCCCTCTTTCTTTGGGCTGGGGCTCCTGCACACTGCACTACCTGCACTGAATGTATCCCTTGGCAACTGGGCTACCAGTCCAGCCACCTGCACACTTCCATCCTTTTAATTTCACAAAAGTAGAACCAGTATCAGAAAAAACCTGCTTTAAGATTCTGGGTTCTGTTAACAACATCCTTTCCACCTCATATGTCCTTAAGTCCTATGGTCTGAAGTTACTGCAACACCAAAAACTTGATTGCATCAACCACTAGAAAGTTGCTCACCAGGGTTTTTTGCCTGCTGCCTCTAAAGGGCAGTAGAGCAGATGTGCTAAGACATGAGATGTGCACTGTTTGGCCTCTGAACTGCTTTGTCTTCAGGTCATCCTCCCAAGGCATGTCATATGCAAAATGCCAGATATAAACTCAAGATGAGAACAGCACGACAGCAGAGCAAGAGGGCTTTGAAGGCTCGACTGGTAAGGGAGGGCTGATTTCAAAATGTCCCAGTGCTGTGTGATGCAAATGACTTCAAGTGACAGAATGTTAGCACTGGGACATGTGGCATGCACCACACATGGAACTGTTCTTGTGACCCACTCAGAGGTTTGGAAAAGCTGGACCACGGTTCAATTATAAACATGTGCTAAGAATGGAGACGTCTTCTCCAGATGAGTGTCTGTATAATTTACAGTTGTCTCAATGAGATTGCCCTGTAATATCTTGTATAAATATTAGTTTTTCCAAACATAGGGATTCAAACCCATCTGGGCATGTCTAAATTTCTTTGTTTAACAGTGATAATAATGGAACACATCATCTGAAGGCCAGTGCCTCTTGTAGTAGGAAATACAGGTGTGAGGTGTGAAGACTTGGCTTTCAGTATCCATTTCTTCTTTTGTCTTCATTTGTTATCTACTGGGAGATGATATGAAGACTTCAAAAGGCCAAGCTCTACGGTACAATGACTAAAATATTTGGCTAGAAAGTTTGATTTGTAAAATAAAAGGGTAGATTCACAGGAGAAACAAATAGACAGGATTAGGAAAGTGTACATTCTGAGAAATGACCAGAGTTAACACAGGTCTGTGGTGTGTGAAGGAAAAACTGATTGTATTTTGTTCCTTAGAAGTGAAATAAGAACAGTTCTGTATTTTGGAGGAATCTTCCATGTTATCAAACAGACATAAGTCACAGAAATAATGAATATCCTTTGATTCAGACCACAAGAGCACAAATCAAAGCATAAAAAACAAATTTGTTTTGTTACTGTTTTTAATTTTTTGGCAAAAATAAGCAAAATTTATTGTTTACTTTGCATATTTATATATTATGACTTTGCATGACAACTGAGAAATCATTAGTTTAAGTGGTTAATGATCATTATTCTCATGCATCACTAAACAATATGTGCAGTGATCTATATAACTATTTTTCATAAATATGAAGTCTATAACTGTTTAACAAACCTTTCAAAATACTATTCCTGGTACGTGTTCCCACAGAGAATAAAATTCTTCCCAGTTGTAGTCTTAAAAACCCATCAGCCTCTCAGCACTGGGAGAACAGTGTCATTTTCTGACTTCTCCAGGCTTCTCCAAGTGAGTATGAAGCAGTGTTCTTTCTGGGAAGCTTGGTGACAAATTAATCCCACTGGGTAGAATTGAGCAATGTTTTTGAATAGTCAGTTCATCAGAAATGTGATTTGGAGAATACTGAAATGATTTGTGATGAATCAAACCATAATTTAAAAAAAAAATTAAGGAAAAAGAGGAGGGCGCAAGGAAAGAGCTGGAAAAGTTGAAAATAAACTGTAAATTTTAGTTCAGAAACTGATCAATAGGTTAAGAAAAAAAGAGTAGAAAAAAACATCACAAGTAAGAACTAAAGAAGCCTAAATGATGCAGTTCAGCCTTATGCAGTTCCTTGTTGTTGCTCAGTAAACAAACAGAAAATTCAGACATGCCTGTAGTCCTGCTCCCAAGGGCCTGGAAGCAAGCAGAGTCTGGAGGCAGCCTGTTCCCTTGCACAGCCAGTGTGTCCCATGTGCTGGGTAAAAATAGTCGAGCTGTAGAAACATCTTCAAATGCCACCTCCTTTTACCTTCACCTCAGCTGCCCCAGGATTCCACCTGTGATTTTTCTTTGCAGAAGAACAAACAGCAGTGCCCCCACCCTTCTTTCCCAAAAGCTGTTCCAGAGATTGTCAAAACCTATGTCCTCAGGGTCAGAGGGCTGATCCAGTCAGTGCTACCACCTCTGTGGACCTGGACCTGTGAAAAGTCACACACCAGACACAGTAATCCAGATCCTGGAAATATATTTTGTAACAGATTAAAAAAAGAATGCTGCTCTATGCCACAAAACAACTGAAACAAGTCATTGTGGATTCTTCACAAGTGAGTAATTATTTTGGTAAATATGTGATTTTGAAGATTTCTCTACACAGTTAACTGCTCTCTGTTTAGCAGTCTGACATGTGCTTGCATAATTGACTGTAGAAACTACTTTTAACATTTTGGTGGCTGCTCCCTTTAGTGTTTTTAAGCATGCAAATAGACTCATTCATCCATCCTCTTCTGTGACAGATTTGGCAGAAAGTAGTTCTCACTTCCCCCATCATTTTATGGGCAGTATCTTCTTTATGCTAAAAATAAAGTCACATTTATAATATACTTTCCTTTTTATAAGGTGGCCCATTTGCAGCATGAATAATGCCCTGTTCTGCAGATTGGCAGCATTTTATGGTTTCACATTCAGTTCCCCACAACTGCCCATGTTGAATGTGATGGTATGGGATGTCCTGGGTTCAGACTCCTTTCTCTCTGCAATTTGTCTATTTAATTTGACAAACTGTTGCATATATTGGACTTGGCAGTACTATGAATAATTTCCTGGCAGTTAAATTCTCTTCTGACAACATTTTGCAAATCAACCAAAATTTATGCCCACCAAAAGGCTGATATAAAAAAATATCTTGCTGATGACCACATGCTGTTAAGGGTTCCTGCTTTCACAGGTTATCTACTGCAGGTTATTGTTTATTCTGTGTCTGCCTGGAAGCTTATTTGTGAAAACAGCCCATTCCAGTTTTTTATACAAGTATAAAGTTCAGGTTTACTTTAGAAAATATTTGATCTCAGAGCTAAACAGAGCTAATGAGAGTTAAAAACTCCCCTAATAAATTACATTTTTACCAACATTTCGGATCCTGAATTTGAATGTGAGGTTGCTTGTGTATAGCGATATATTGCATACTAATTTCCTCCAGATATACCCTTAGAGGGATAATAAATCTAGT
Source organism: Sitta carolinensis (assembly GCA_032173965.1). NCBI lineage: Eukaryota > Metazoa > Chordata > Aves > Passeriformes > Sittidae > Sitta > Sitta carolinensis. The sequence continues at coordinate 11,126,949 of JAVUNC010000025.1, read as the reverse complement.
TTTTCAATCCATCCAGAGCTTTGCTTTAAGTGCCTGCAATTTTTCATCTTGATGGCAGTGGGTATAATCCAAAGCCCAGTGAAGTCAACAGGAGTCTTTTCATCAAGTGTTTGCAATACGGGCCAAGTATTCCTCTTGCTTTTTTTTTTAAGGCAAGCTATTCTTGTGACAGTTAAGCAAGTCCACCATGAGCATTTTGGTCAAGCTCCTTACTGAAAACCAGATTGCTGTTATGACAGCATAATGGTTAGTTTTTGTTTAAGGAGGACAATACAACATATACCGTGTGCCTTTGGAGTGAACTCAAGGTGGCATTTCTGTAGACACAAATTTCTCCACAGCCTCTTGAGTTTTTGTGAGTGTATGAAATGGATGTCGAGCAGTAGGTGAGAAATCTCACCTCTAGCTTCCCCTCATACTTGCCAGATTTTCTGCTGTGAAAATTGTTGGTCTTTATAAGGGATATCTTCACTGCATATACAGGAGATATGTTAAAAGGACAGGGAATATTTATTGAAATTTTTCTTAGAAAAATCTTCTAGCATGTTACTGAAATACAGTGGTTCCCATAACTAGTTTTTTGGATGCTGTATAAAAGGGTTGGCCTTAATATGGTTGTCATTTGACAGAAATTCTTTGTTTGTTAGTTGTCAGCTGTTCTGGGCAAAGAGTGTATGGTATTTCACAGACTTCCAAAGTGAAATGCTGGATGAACAGTGTCAAACCGAGACAGGGCAATCACGTAAAAACCGTGGCAGAGCTCCACAGAAAAAAAATTTACTAATTCACCTGGTCCATGTTCTTATCCCTCTCTGTAGGGACTATTAGACATCATGCAATCTTATTTTAAGTGCCTGAAGCAACAGATTTAAACAGCTTCTGCGGCTTCACAATGTTCCTTCATTTATCAGTTTAATTTAATCCTGTTGTGTCTTGTTAATTCTTGCTGTAGCATCCAGCATCTTCTTGCTTCCCTGGCTACCTCTTTGTTCCAGCACATGCATTTGCCAGGTTTTGATCTGCAGCTGATACTTATTTAGCAAGGAAAACAACTTTGAAATTATGACCGTTTAGACTATCCTCACTCTTGTTCTTTTAACAGCTGGATTTTATCACTTGCTCCCATATTCTTTCCCTCTCTCTGCCCTTGCCCTTGTCCTTTCTCTGCCTTTTCAAATTGCTCGTGGATTGTGTTATAATTGAGCAAGAGAAAGCAGTTCTCCATGATTTGATGCCTTCAAATCAGGATCTGCCTAAAATCAAGTGTTATCCAGGTAGCACTGTATTAAACAGCATGATTTTTAGATTTGATGCAGAAATTTCTGTGTAAGTTTTGTTCCTTATGGTAAGAAAAAAGGCAGAATAATCATGGTTCCTTGGACAAAGAGCAACCCTTAGTACAAATATTAAACTTATCAACTGAGTACAGTAACTTGGTTCTAGAAAGGCCTTCAAGCACTTGATGTTATTACTACTCATGTTCTCCTAAAACAAAGAAACCCGTTGCTTTTTCTAACTTCATGCTGAGCTTTATTCCCTCCTCAAGAGTTTAGACTCTGTCATGTAACCATTTTCATTGTCCAAATTTATTTGTCACAAGCGATCACGAGATACAAGAGACATTAGCTAGGTTTGAAAATATTTTTCTTTGACATTGTAACCACTAGGAGTTTCAGACTGAATTTTCAAAGAGGGCTGATTGTATCTCAGCTTGCCTGGCCTCCTAGCTGCCACCAGAAGGTTTTTGTGCCAGTTGGCTTTGAGACTTATTCTGACATATCTTAGCATGAGCACATTTATTTTTCCACTGAGACATGTTGATGCTTTAAAGTTTGGTGAAGACAACAGCAGCCACCTTGGCTTCCCTGCCAGAAGACACATGCCCAGCAGGTGCCCAGACCCTGAAACATATAGGATGGCTAGAGGGTAATTCAGAAACTTTCTACTTGGGTGAGTTTGCCATTTCAGTCAGGTACTTTTTAGAGGGGTCTTTTTATGTTACTGACTTATGTGACTTCACTTGCCTAAATAAAATGGATTCCACATTCTTTTGTTACCTCAAAACACTTTAATTCCTTTCATCCCAAAGTTTACTCTGATATGCAGAGCACTTTACATATAATGATTTGTCTATATAATTACATATTACCCTGGTTTTATTAATTTGGATTTCTGTCTGGCATCCTGCAGCTCTTCTGGCTGCTGGTTTCCTTGACCTAACACTCACTGTTGCCCTTTTTATTATCCAGGACCATTGGGTTTCACTGACTTTCAGGATATTTTATAGTAACTGTTAGCTTTGTTATCCTCAAGTCATCTGTATTTTGTGGGACTTCCTTCTCTTGCTGATTGCTTTTACTGATGTTTTGTTAAAGCTTTTATATTTCTTTAGCCTTTTGAAGTTCATTCTGCACATTACTTCCCATTGTCTCTCTAGTTTACTGCTGCAGGAATTGTAACATCGTTGTAATTGCTGAGCAGGATTTGCATTTTATGTCTATTCTCTTTTCCTCCTTTCTATTAATTTTTGGAGGGAAAGAGTTAAATGCTCATTTCTGTTTGCCTTTGGCAAGGGCCACACCTTATCAACATTGATTCTGCAGATGACATTTTGCATATTGCATGTCCAATCATCCTCTTCATGAACAGACCCTTTTTCTTTGGAATGATAGAAGAGAAGCAACCATGCCAGTCTGCTAATTAAGTTAAGGGCAAGTGTCTGTAATAGCTGACTTATGTACCATGCTGTGCTGCATCCTATTGTGCCCTGGGTATATTCTTTATTCAGACAGTCAGGGTAGGTGAATCAATAAGGACTCTACCTTTTAAAAAATATACTATACAAGAAAACATTTTGTGTAGTTGTAGGTATATTAAAAAGCAGCATGATACAAATGGAGCAAAAGAGATTCTGTAGGAGCTAATATGATTTTTCAGCTACCTAACTAATCATATGAAATAAAAATATTTCATGCAATTTTTAGGTATTTTGCCAAGTTTTGAGCCTGGTACATCTTTGAATGCAAGGAATGTGATATAGTATGGGGTGAGATTTTCTAGAATTCCAGGGACTTTTCATGGTAGCAGCCAATGTTTTTGTTTAGCAGCTTGTTCCTAGACCCAGTTTTCTGAGATATTCCATGTACCCTGTGCTGAGTAGCAGCACAGTAGTGGCTGAGTAGCAGATGAGAGGCAATGAGTTGCTCATTTCTAGGGTAAGGTGCAGAATTCTAGCACAGCACTGTCTCCCTTTTGCTTCTTCTTTTCAAGTTTTCCACTCCTGTTTACTCAGAGAAGCACTCTTGCTCTCCAACTGATATGGAAAAAAGAAATACAGAGAGAGGAATGTGATTACAGTAAGTATAGCTCATCAAGACTGATGGGGTGAGAACTGACCACCCAGTAAAAAGGCCACTGCCTTTTCTTAGTTATACAATATCCTATGATAACTAGAAGCGTCTCCTAAGTATCCCAAGGGTCTGAAGTATGCTGCCTTTTAGAATTTTTTTTTTCGATTGTTTTCCAATTTTCCTTTCCTCCACCTCTGAGCAAAAAAATAAAATAAATTAGAGAGAGCTTTGCTTTTCATGGGGGTTGGAACTGGGATATATTAACATGCTTTTTACCCACTCCCAGCATTTCTTTCATTCTTTCCACAAGTCCAGCACTTTCTTTGCTTTTCAGAATCATTCAAACTGAAGCTACTTGATGGTAGATGTTTTCATACTTAAGGGCTTAAAAATAGAAGTTACTTTAATGAATCCAATATGCTCAAAGAGCAGGCATTATATTTTTTGATGCCCTTAAGGGAAGTTTACTAACTCTAGGTTAGAATAGCACTTGTAAACAGCCACACCCTTTGCTTAGCACAGAGTAGTTCACTTTTTGGTCAAAAATTCTTCATGTAGATGTGAAGAAAATCCTATTAACTTTCAAAGCCCTTTTTGAAAGACTGTACTATTGCCAGTTTATGCCCATGTCCTATTCATGTTAAAGAGTCAATCACATGAATCACAACAACCACATCACTGGGTATAAAGAACAGCCTGATAGGGTGTTGTGTATGACATCTGTCTGAGCCTGAAAAAGCAAGGTGACCCATACTGCTGAGAAAAGGAAACATGAAAAGGAGTCCAATGGGAGCTGTGTTTCCTGAATTAGGGGCTTTGGAAATAAGCTGCTGCTGGACATCACCATATGCTTGAGAGTCAGAGCTCTGAAGAAGTGTAATTTAAACATTTAAGAGCTGATGTTAAACTAAATCCAGCTGTGTGTTGAAGTCAATTTGAAATTAAGGTCTACAGATTTTCAGTTCCAAAAGTTCCAAAAGGGAAGTTGGTGTAGTAAAAACATTGAAACGAGATGAAAACTTCTGTAAGATCTACTGTTCAAAATGAAAACTTTTACTTGACACAGGATGTTGAAATGATTACTGTATTTTCACTTTAACAGCAAAGTGAGGTTGGATAAATCCTTTTCAGTGTTATCTGGGATGTTTTCAAAGCACAGCAAGCAGCATATTTGCCTAAAGTAGAAATATATCCTTTCCAGCAGATTATACTGAAAATCAGTTGCTTATTGCTCTCATAATAAGATTTGTGTCCCTGGCCCCAACACCCTGCTCCAAGAAGTGTTGACAGCAGGACTCGCTGGTACAAATGCTGAAGAAGTTAATAGCACAGTCTGCTTTTTTTCTGCAATTATCCTGGTGCAGAAGATCCAAGATAAGTCACTGTCATTTTCATTTTCCTCAAAAAGATGGCTTTAAAATAAGAAAACAAATAAAAGGGTTTCTGTAGCAAATTGATTTAACAAACTACTGTATAAATCAGGGTATGTACAAATGAAATATGAGGTCAGCCAGGCTTGAAGCCTTCATGGAAATGTTCCTGTATGTAGAGGAGCCCCAGAGTGTCTTGCAAACATCTGCTATGTTTATAGGCTTATCCAGAGACTTAACACTCAGCTAGCTTGGAACTTACTGGGACGATAGTTGTCCATACCATAATCAAAATAAACAAAACCAGTAGCTGGCATTGGCTAGATAATTTCAAAACTAAGTTTATGTAATGTCATAGCTAATATCCTTACAGCCATACCTTCCCTGTAATTTCTGCAATGTGTAAACCTGAGTAGGTAAAAAAATCTCTCACTTAATTTTTTTTTTTTTTTAATTTTGAAAAAAATGCCTGTTTATGGTAAATTGAGCCTATTACTGTGAAAAGCAAAAGATAATAACAATGTGAAAATTAAACAGCCATTCCATTTTTTAAATAAGCATGCATTAAAACAAAACTGTCATAATAATTAATCTTCAATATATTTATTCCAATTAAATTTTCATTATAAGCTGCATTCAGTATGCACTATATTTTGAATTTGAAAGAGTATTTATATCATAAATCAAAACATGACATTAGAATCTTTCATTCAGTCATAAGATGCTGCTAGCAATCAATCCAAACCTGGCCTACTTAAATGCTGTAAGTTTATTAAACAAAGTGTATTCACCCATGGAAGTACTGGCAAAGAGGTTTTCTATTTAAAATAGCTTTGGTTTTTAAGTTTTCATCTCTATTTTTGCCTTAGTCAGATTAATAAATCTGTATTTATTCAACTGTATTCAGCTTTAGAATTTTAGCCAGTAATTTCTTTGTGTGGTGGACGGTTTTCTTGTAATTAAAAAATCCTTTGATGATACCCCACATTTCTCACCCAGAGTTATACGATGCAGGACAGCAGGCATGTGAAGGAGGAATTGGTGCTCTGCTTTTCAGACTGCATTTATATTACCTCAGACCAAATATCTCCATGATCATGAGCACCACAGATCTCCAGAAAATTACTGGTTTAGTGATAAAATAATTATAGCCCAGAGACAATTCTCCTGATGCACTTTTCTAGCTGTGGATGAAGACTACTCCTAGCCAAAGGTTGCATTCAGATCACCATGCTTAATAGACAGCTGTTAACCAACCTGTTTTCTGAGAATATGCCAACTCTTCTGAGTTCCCAGTGGCACTGAATTCTCAAAAATTTATTTGACTTGAAAAGGCATTTTCTTTTGTTGGTTTTATATTTGCTGCCTAAAAAATTTGTTGTGCAACCTCAGTACTCAGAAAATTTAGAAATTATTCTTGTTTCCTTTCCTATCACCCTACCATGTATAATTTGAAATTACTATCTTTTTCAAGAATTTGTTTCTTGTGAGGAAAAGTACCCCATAGTCAGCAATAAGATTATAGCTGTTTGCCTTCATAGTTTTACTGTCTTACATAACTGCAATCAATAAACAAGATATGAGTATGTGACAGTGTTTTACAGTGGAACATTGATGCTTTATTTTTTATTTTTCCATGTAGTTTCTATAATCTTAAATACAGTTTTCCTTATACCTTCTCCTTTAATTTCATGTGTTTCCTGCTTTTAATTTAAACACATTTCAAAATTAATATATTGGTCTCTCTCACCAGGGAGCATCCTGTTGGAGTTACTGACTGGGAGTGATTGTTGACCCAGTATGTGACACTGGGAATAAAACAATGTGGAAAAGGGAGTGGTTTGTAATCCTACCAGAGGTGAAATACAGCTGGAACACACCATTATCTGCAAGCAACATGTGTTAGGCCAAAAGAAGTAACAGCCAGGAAGTGGCTTTAGTTATGACAAACTTAATGTTTAAAGTGGCTTATAGCAGTAAAAAACCCCAACTGAAACACTGTGCTTCATACATTCTTTAAATAAGAATGACACATGTTCAAAGAGTCAACCTAAGATGAACGTTTGAAGATTCATTGATGGATCTGAGGTGGAAAATCAGTTTTTTTCTTACACTGCTAGAGGTCCCTGAAATAAAAGGTCAGATCATGACTATGGCCGTGGTCAAACCACAAAAAGCATTTGTAGAAACTAAGGACTGTTCATTTCTTACCAAACAACTCATAGATACTTAAAAAAGGCGAATCAGTATCCAGAGTGGAGTAGAGATGGAGTAGAGATAATGATCTTGCACAGAAGTTAAAATATTTGGGTGAAAGAACTGGTAACAGGAAGCTGGCAGCCTCAAAAGGCAGGACATGAACATGTACACCCTGTAGCAAACACCCATCACTGTAATTGATAGTTTTTGGAAGAAGATAGAAGTGTAGTGGATTTTATCATATTGCCAGGGGTTGCAAGTACCAGCAGAATATGAATAGATACCAAGGACAAAGAGGATGACTACAGAGCCATTAGCTCAGAGTGTTCCTCATTGCAGTAATGGCCAAGGTAGCAGCAGCAGATGAATGAACTGTCAGCCTGAAAACAAATGAGACACTTTTTAATTTTAAGTTGGACACAGGTGCTCAAGCCAAGGTGGTACCTGTAACAGTGATATTAGCCCAGCAAAAAAAAAAGACCCTCTTGGCAACCCAAAGGCAAAATAAAAGTGGATAAAGCTTGAGTTTATGGCACTAAATGGGTATCCACTGAGGGCACCTGAATATTAAACACTGAGAATGATTGGAAAGGTATATGGACCACAATAGTATCTTAGAAAAAAATACATACCTTATATTTAAGTTCATGAGCTCCTGTGTTCTCAAAAGGGATGGTGCAAAAGTTAGGACAGTAAAGGATGCAGGGGGTGGTGGTAGATGATCTTTAAAGCTTGCTTCTGATTGACTCTGTGATTCTATGATTCTGTAATTGTATGTCAAGACCAATGTAACTGCATTCTATCCATCTTCCAGAACTGAGAAAGACAGAGCTAGGATGTAAAAGTCTCATCACTTTATAGCCTTGGTGAAAGTTTCTGTCACCCCAAGTCAAATACTCAAACATCTAAATGCACATAGTTCTTGGAGTCTCCAGAGGCCAAAGGAGATTAAAAAAAAAAAAAAACAAAGAAAGGGAAAAAAAGGATGACTGCCTACAAGATAAGATATTGAGGGGATAATGTATTAAATGTTTTTCTACAACTGGATTCTAAATCTGTCTTCATGTGGAGAAGAAAACTATAGCAAGGTGAGTTCATCACCACAATAAAGCAGTACTAACAAAAATGATATACTATAAAATGTGCTAGATTATCAACATGGTGGCAGAATTGGGTTCATTTCTCCTCTACTGTCTACATTAACATGTAGGAAGGGTCTAATGTTGTCACAGTGGGAAACTGGAGACACAGCTACTGCTGCCTATTCATTTATAAAACATGGTCAAACAGAAAAGACATTTGATTAGTTAGTAAACAAGTTTGTGCTGCATTTATGAAGATCAGTATTTTTGAAGACTCAACAATCAGTATTGTCCAAGACTGACCCTGATGCAGTGCATGGGGAGCAGGCTGTAAAGTGAAGCTCAAATGAAGCAGGACAGAGTCCAGGGATGATGTCAGAGTGGTGTTTACCAAAGACTCATACAGGTTTGCTAATTACATGAATTCAATAATCAGCAATAGGAGGGAGTAGACTCCGGGAAAATATCAATCTCTTGAAGATGAATCCAATAGCAAAGATAAATGTACAAATATCTTATACAGGGTTTGTACTTATTATTTATCCTAACAGAAATATATATACTTCAGATTTACAAATATACTTAAGTACACTTGTTTAAATATGATACCATAACCAGACTATATGAGCATGGTGGTGATAACACCAAGGTTGTGTGTTTAATTCCTTTGTGGGCTATTCACTTAGAACTGCACTCAATGATCCTTATGGGTCCCTTTCAGATTGGAATATTCTGAGAATCTGGGTGTAATATATGTTTATCTAAATAACATTTATGACTTTTATATTGCTTAACTTTATTGCTAAATATTTCTATCTCTATCTCTATATCTATATATATATATATAGATATATATTTGGGATTCAGCTGTAGATCTCTTGGAAGAGATTATAAGAAATGAAGAACTAAAGAAATTGAAAAGCTTAGTATGGAGAAGAAACAAGTTTTGGAGCAGAAAAGAATGTCAGTAAGATGTAAAACCTCAATTAATAAGTTTTCTGAGAGCTTAAAACCAGACTCCGCAATTTTTTGTACTAAATCTCAAGCCAGAATTCTCAGAGGTTTCCTGTTGTTGCAGCAATAAGAATAGGACAAAAGGTTACTATATTTAAAAATGAAAGAGATTTAAGAAAAGTGGTAAAACAGTGATTCCCCAAACCTGCCAATGACATGCTAACAGACATATATTAAGGCATTAATTGATCTCAATCACTGTTTAAATTGTGATAATGCTCACTTGCAAGTACTTCATACTTTATACACTTTATAATTATAATTACACTTCATGCTTTCTGGCTGGATCTCGAGGTAAAGGAGCATCAGGCCCTGTGGCTAGTATTGACACGAGTATGGTTTCTGCCCTGCTGAAGTTCTCTGCCCTGCACATTGCATGTTGAGCTCAGCTGATGAAGGTGATAATCAGATGAGCCCAGGTGACATTGATGAATATATAAAGAAGCTCATGGTCCCCTGTTTAGTCCCTTAATGAGACAGTGCTACACTTTTCTTGATAGAGACAGAAAAATAAATCATGTTGACAGACAATTATTTCCCCACTTTTTTTCTTTTGCTGCTGTGCCTGTTAAGGCACTGCTAATATGTAGGATTATAATTCAAGTTTGCAGATGAATTTATTACCAACCATTTAATTTTTAGAATTAGCTATATGATGATTACCTAACAAATGCTGCAAAGTATAAATGGATAGATTTTTTAAAAAAAATATTTGGTTATTTATTTTATTCACCAGACTGATTGCTTCATAAAAACACAACCTGGATAAAAGGGTAGAAATCTGGGCTAAAATTAGGAAAGATAACAAATAATTTCAGATTTATAACTCCAGCTGTGAAGATAGATTTGCATAACTGACTGGCTTGAAAATCACACTGGAGAACATAAAGGGTCAAAGTTTAGCATACAAATATGTATTGTAATATATCTGTGTCAGTATGAAATTACGGAAAAAGAGTTGGAAAATATTTATTAAATATTATATAAAACACTATATAAATTAATATAAAATATAATATTATAAAAATATAATAATAAAATATTATATTAAATAGGAGGGGGTTGTATTTTTTTGCAACCTTTCAACAAAAGATATGTGTCATCCTAAGAGTGGGATATTTAAATAAATTTTAAATTTTTCTATACATATTTTAGGATTCATAATAAATAAATTATATGCAAATACATTAAAATTAGCAGCAGCCACTGAGAATATGCAGGACTTTTTTTTTTTTCTGAAATGGCAGTGACAGATAAAGCAGGCAGAAAAACAGTAGAACAGATTCAGTCAGTGATTGCAAGTATAACACTGCTTTCTTTACTGTAGTATGCTTTGCTTCATGTCATTATAGTAAAATTACTCTCACCATTGCCCTAATTCAGAGTACGTGTTCATTCCCAGAATCTTGTGAGCAAGTTTTATCATTAATATTTTTAAAGCATATATGAGCAGTTTCAAAGTCAAGGAAAATAAAAACTATAAAATTTCTTCGCATGAGATCAATGTGTGAGCAAGATTCAACTATGGGCATTGTTCCAAACATTTTTTCATTTTGGAGAAGGAAGACACCCCTTTCTGCCTATAACTCTGTAGATAGCTTATTTGTTAGAAGATTTATGCATTAGTATTGAAATGTACTTGGTCCAGTCAGTGCTATAAATCATTCCCAGACAACTTTTAAGCACATTTTTAAATGCCCATGAAAAATAAGTTTTCCCATCAATAAGAGGGCTCAGTTCTGCAGCCCTGGCTGAGAAGGGTCATTTCAGCAAAGTCACAATAAAGTGCTGAAGGATCCAGTTCAATAGACTAATTGACACAGTCTCAATTGTCACCAGGTTTGTGAAGCAGGAGTAAATAAAATTTCTTGCAGCAGACTTGTCTGGAGACAGAAAGATAAACTCCTTTGACCTTAATGAAGAGTAGCTCTGGGATCTGTGAAACTGTGTCTTTGTCTTCTGCCACTCCAAGGGACTGTGAGCCTGCACTTGACTGCTCCTCTTCCTCATCTGGTGGCAGAATCAGGCACATCTATTGCTTTTTAGGCTCCGTGCCTGAATTTTTCCCTTCATGAGTTTTGTAAATGAGTTCCCAGGTAAGATGCTTTCTGAGCCACCCTTGCCAATCGTCAGGGCAGAAGCTCTCAGCAGGTATAGAAGAGTCATCTCTGTACTGGTGTATTACTTTTCCAAGTCCTCAGGAAAGTGGAGGAAAGGGTTCATAATAAACTATTACTTTTATTGGACTTCTAATATCTCAAGGTGCTCTTCAAACACAGAGACCACTCTGTGCAGAGCAGGTGTAGGCAAATAAGATGGGGCAGGTTCACTGTGAGGTGTCCAGTAAGCAAGCTCACATGCTGGGACAAAGCCTGTCTTACAGAAGGGTTTGCCATCAGAGCGTGCTTCGTGCCTTCCTGGATCCAGAGCATCCCAACAGAAGTTCCATGCCACCAACAGCATCAACTACCAGGGACATTTTTGGCTATGCAGTGTGAGGAAACTGCTATCATTATTCAGTTATCATTATTCATGAAATAGGTAGCAGGTAATCCAGCAGAAACTGGGGAAGGGACAAAAAAATGAATTTAAAATTTTAATCTGTTTAGCGTCCCATTTTACCTCAAATAATGAAACTGTAGTGTGACTGCCTTTTAGCATTTAAAACTGGGTTTTCCAATGAAAGCAAAAAATAAAGAACAAAATACATTAAAAATGAAAACTGTTGTCCCATTTCGCTCTTTTCACATGTTTTCCAAAGCCTCTTAGAAATGACACTGAAAACATGATAAGACTGGTCAGAATAAAATTACTGCAGACCTCTATTACATTTTTTTTTAAATTTGGGTCTGAAAAATGTAAAATATTAGTGGAACTAGATATTTTTTAAAAAGTGCTACAGGAATAGAAGTTAAGACTCTGAGAGACCATCTAACTACAGTGTTTTCATGAGAAAAAAAATTAAATTAATCTTTTAATTAGATTTTAGATGGAAATGCTTATTCTATATTTCTTTATAGTACAGCATGGAAACATCAAACTTTTGACAAAGTGGCACCTAAACATTTACACCATTGTGGACTTTTTTTCACTTTTTCTTTCAATCTGTTAGCAACAAGGTTTCACAAATTTCCATTGTGACCATTATAGTTGAATGGGCAATTAGTAGACACTGTCCTAAAGGAAGTTTGTCTTTTATTATGTATTTTCTTTCCCATTTTCATATTCTATTTTCTCTTAGCAAGACAGTAGACACCAGCTGAACCTTTGATGAGATCCAGACTTGTCAGTCTTGGTGCATACCCAGAGGGTCAGGTCATATGACTACATCTTAAACACCAAATTTCCGTGTACCATTGTGCTGACACAGTTCTCAAGACACAAATATATTACTGTGATCTATTAACTCTGCTAAAGGTACTGAAACAACAAATATTCCTGCCTGAAATGATGCTTTACAGGAGGCAAGGAAAAGTAGAAGCCAGAAACCAAATGTAAAACAATGAAACTGAAAATGCAACAGAATGGGGAAAGCACTGCCATCAAAACATGAAAAATAAGTGAACAATGTGGATCTTTTAAATCAAGGATCTTTTAAAAACTTCTCAGATAGGAGATGGAGATCAAATTACTTAATCAGAGCACAGCCAAGAAACAGACTTTGATTGAATTCCACAAGACTTCCCAACTGTGTGAAAGTAAATGATGACTGGATTACAATGCATTTCTTAATTTCTCAGAATAAGAATCTTCTGGAGTATGAGCTCAAGCAAAATGTGCTTTCATGAACTAAATCAACCAATTGTTTTTCATTATAAATGGAGGACTTGATCACACTGACTGTGTTAGAGACACCCTTAGACACACAGTGTACAAATTCTGCAACTTGCTTTGGTCTGTTCACACAGAAGTGGTTTTGTTTTCTTTTGTTTTTAGAAAAACTTCAAGGGCACAGACTCTACAGGCTCCCTCCAACATAGACTACTGTTGGTGTAAGGAAGATATTCCTTCTTTCCACAACTAGAAATTTCTTCTCATGTTAAATGTTCCCTCCAGTTTTCTGAGTTTGTAATTCATTGCTCAGAAACTACTGATACTTGAAGCCAACAGATAGATTGCTTTTGTGTGAATTCCAAAAACCCTTCAGTCTAACGGAGCCAGGATAGGAGCTGCAGAAGTCTATTCAAGATAATAAATGCCAGCACATATTTTGTCTCCTCTGTATCCTCAATTGCATTTGAAATTGTCAGACTCTTCCAAGAGGTCAAGAATATTTCCAGGTGGCCTTTTCAATAATGCACACTTTTTCCTTTCTCAGTGGATTCCTTCATTGCTGACTGGTCCCCCAATGAAGCCTCAGGCAGAAAAAAGGGTGTGCTTGTTGTTTTGACTCACCCAAGCTTCTCATGTTTCTGAAAGATCTTCCTGGTTCATACATTATCTAATAAATGAGATATAGTGTTTCTTAAACCCAGCCCTTTTACCTGGTTTCTTGGTTTACACTTTCTCAGTTTTGTTCTACCCTCTTACTAGTCTGGTATAGAACAAGTGAACTGGTTATTGAATGATAAATCCAAGGGATAAGGTGTCTCTTGGATCTCAGGTGATTGCATTTCAATGGCAGCCATCAAAGAGTTTTCCCACTGACTTGGTTGGGGTTACAAAACAATTTTTTTTGCTGATCCACTGACCACACCTAGAGTGATGTAAATGGAGCTCTTCAGTAGTCACATAAAACAGGTGAAGATGCAAAGGTGCCAGCTACTAGACTGACCCATCCCCTCATCCTCAGTCATCTCATCATAGCAGATTGTCACATTGGTCAGGCATTATTTACCCTTTGTAAATGCATTCTAATCACACCCAACCACTCTTGTCCTTAATATGTGTGGAAATGTTTTTCTGAATCTTTTTTTCTTTCAATTTCCATAGACCCAGATGAGGCTGGCTAGCCTGTAATTCCCTGGTTCCTCCTTCTTTCTCTTTTTGAAGATAGTAGCGATATTTTCTTCATTCCAGTCCTAGGAAACATCTCCTGACTGCTAGGATCTTTCAAAGATACTCATGAAAATCCTTGCCTTGACATCCACCAACATCCACCAGGTTAAATGGTCTGTCCAATTTGTTTAAGTACTCTCTAATATGATACTCCTCCACCAAAAGTAAGTCTTGTCCCAAACTTTTCCACTGGTTTCTGGGACCTGGAATTCCTGATGGCAGATCTTACCAGTACAGACCAAACCTTTCCAAAACCCATCCCTGCACACTCAGAAAATGTCAGTGTATTCCCCTTAGATGACCTGATCCTGCAGAACATCTCTTGTGTGCTTTCTTTCATGCAACAGTTTAGCCAGGAGCTCCTTCCTCATTCATTCAGGCCTTTGATTTCTGCACATCAGGATGGACCATCCTTGAGCTTAAAGGAGGTTATCCTTGGTAAACAATCATCTCACCTGCACCCCTTTTCTTCCAGGACTGTCTCCCACAGGAGTCTTCCAAGCAGGTCCCTGAGTGGACTGGCTTTGCTTATCCTGTTAGTGTTTTTTTTTTTGCCATTTGCTTTGTACTTTTCCCTCAGGGTCCTGATTTCCACCATCACATCATCACTACAACCACAGTAGCCCCAAAGCCTTCATATCAGCAGGTGGTTTCTCCTTGTTTATAGGCATTAGGTCCAGCAGAGCACCTCCCCTCACTGGCATCTTGTTTAGATGCTGTTACCAAAGCACTCAGAAACCTAATGGCAGTTAATAAGGTGACTACAGTTCCCCATGAAGATGAAGGTCTGAGAACATGAAGGCTTCAGTTGTGTGTAAAAGGCTTCATCTGTTTCTTTTTGATCAGGGTGTCTTTAGGAGAAACCCACAGCAATGTCATTCTTGTTGTGTCCCTACTAATTCCAATCCACAATCTACCACCAGGCTCACTGCCCATTCTTAAGCAGAGCTCCAGGCACTTCTGCTCTGTCCTGCAACGGGCAAATCTCCCTCTTGCCTTCCAATTATGTCCTTCCTAATTCTCTTTGATCAGTTCACACTGACATCAAGTCAAATCTGCTAGATAATGAGGTCACTTAGACTGCCTACACTGCTAGAAGGCAAGGTATAATATAAAAATACATGGTTTGAACACAGATGTGCCTTTTTTTTTAAGAAAATTGCTCACTTTGTACTGCTGAAGAAATCTTCTAATTGCTACTAGGGAACAATTCCAGAGACTTTCAAGAATGATGTTTAGTACTATATCAGGATTCAGATAATGCAGCATAAGGAGGCATTAAAAAGCCAAGCAAATATCTAAACATATCTGGATGAGAAAGCTCATATTACACAAGTTAAAGAGGGCAACAATGCAAATTAAAGCTATCCCAAATCAATATTTCTTCACTGTGGAATTCATTACCAAGTTAAAACATACAGCTGGAATTTAAACAAGGACCTTCAAAATGTTATCAGTGATAGTAGAAGATGTTCTTGGCAAGTGTAACACTAATTATACACAAAAACCTATTTAACTGATCTTTACAATGATAATGATTACTATATAAGCCATTTTCAAATACAAACCATTTCCAAGATCAGGTTGTTGGCCATGATCCCTGCCACCAGTTTAGGAGATTTAGCTTTGGATTTAGTTCCTTTCCCTGCCAATTAGCTGTGTTTGTGACATTGAGTAAATCATCTAATTTCTTTTCTGCTGTAATGAAAAGTCCTCATTCTTCCTCTGCTTTGGTCACAGGCTATTGACAATAGGGACAATGTTTTATTAAGTGAAAAATCTCTGTGCAGATCAGTGCAGTCATGGTCAGATCAGAGGAATTTCATTCTGCAGTAATGCATATGCTACTTTGATTGTCCATCAAATGTGCCCTACTGGCACATTGAAACAATATTATTTTTTTCAAATTGGCTAATATGAAAATTTGTGATAAAATGGTGATTTGGAAAATAATTAGTATCCCAAACAACAACCAGACTCAACACCTTAATGAGTCATTTATATATACATTCTCTCTCTCTCTCTCTCTCTCTCTCTCTCTCTCTCTCTCTCTCTCTCTCTATCTCTCTGTCTCAGTTACCTGATGCTTGAGGAACTCTGGGTTCATACAAAATAATAATCTACAATTTATGTATGCATTTATTATTAGAAATAGACAATAATTACCTTTGCTGGATGACCTCCTAGTACTAAGTAAAAAGGAGGAAAATTACCTATGAAAAAGTAAAGCATTTTCATTTTGAAATGATGGTCCGCTTTTGATCTCCTTCTTCTCCAACCAGTATAAGGAGAGATGGACCAAGTTACCTCCCAATAATAAAATTTTCTTCTAGCTTTGTACACAAGCACTCTAAGGGAATGCTAATCTGAATTCTGTAATCATATTTTAAATTCAAGTGTGTCTTCTCAGATCTTTAAAGAGTTTTAACTTAAATTAGCTTTAAATTCAAAGAAAATTATCCAAATTAACTAAAGCATGTAAAGTATGTAAAAAACCCTTAGGTAAATTACTCTGCCAAATCCCAGCAGGCCACTTCAATCTGAACACTCAACAGTAGAGCCAAAGACCAAAAGAGTCTCCAGCATACAATCAGTATGGTATTTTGGAACCTCAAAGTAGATTCTGTATCAGAGGAGAGTCCTTGATTCACAATTTCCATTGGGAGAAACTGGATTTGAGCAGAATGGACATATTACTTTCAGTAGAAAACAAAAGGCACTTTTCCAAGACTATGATTATTCTGAATCAGATCTGTAAAGAATCTAGGGAATAAAGAGGGCGTTTCTATTCAGATATACAGATGTGCTAATTAACATTTTAGATCATTAAAGCCTTTAGACTTTCAAGTCCAATATTCAGATCTCAGAAACTCAGCTGCAGTCTAACTTCAAAACATCTCAGGCACCTCTTGGGCTTTTATTCTACAATGTTCATCTACTTCTGGGAATTCTTGGAAGTTACTTGTCCTTTCTAGTGCAGAGTGGCTCCATAGCTCCTCTGTGTGACTACTCTACTTGGATCACCAGTTTTGTGGGTTATTTACCTGCCTTTTCCTGTTATAGTCCAAGGCAGGGCACATTATTGGAAGATACCTTATGGAGAGAGTAAAGACAAAACATTTGGTGGTGGATTATAACTTCCCCATCAGCACCAGTCACAGAACACAATTCTCTCAAACATTAAAGGTTCAGTTCCACCCCTTCTCATATTCATTTGAGATGAAAAATATCAATTGACAGTGTCTGAGCCTCAGTTCTTCACTTCATTCTGGTCAATATTGTTGATGTTGATCAATATTACTCAATACCATGCAAAGAGAGGTTGTCCCTCCTTTCCACTTCCTTTCTCTTGTCTGAATGAATAATTAACTTTATCAAGTAAACTGGAACAACTTTAACATGAGGGGCTGGAAGTATGTCCTACTTCTTATACCCTGAGGCACTCTTCAGGCTCCCCACACATCGTGATGAGGCAGCTGGAAATGAACCTGCATGTCCTGCAAGAGTTCCAAGAGTGCTCTGCTGACAAGCTGGGCAGGAGGAGAGAGGGGAACCCGCAGCTTACTTCAGTGTTTTGGCATAGGCACCTTGCTCCAACAGAGATTGGGTCTGTGAATCCCAAGCTGGGTGATTCCTGAGGGGAATGGTCTGATTCTTCACCTTTGTTGTTCCTCTCTGTCACAGCTTGACTGAGTCCTGCCATAGCAAATAACTCTTCTGCAATGCATAGGCACTGTAGGAGAATTTTGTCAGATGCCAAAGCACCCGAGAGCCAAGTTCCTAGGGGTGAAGGCTGCCAGTCTCATCACAAAGTCTTACTCCTCGCTGGAATAAGAGGAGCCTAAAGCATTTCCTCTTTTGACCTGTGCCAGCCACAGATTGGCAGGGAAACTGGCAGGCAAGCAGTCCCCAGGGATGGGGTGAGCACTCCTTTACAAGCACAGCCTGCCTAACCATGTGTGAAATGGCTACATCCTGTCCCCTGGCTCATTAGCTCATTTTCCAGATATGCTGACATGGAACCCGTGATTCCCAGAACGTCACCAGCAGCGCGTGCTAACCGGGCCCACGCCCCAACATTTCCACATCAGTTCAGGTGGGTATTTTAATTTCCATTTGCAATCTGTATCTCTAGTCTTATTTAAGGCCGGGAATAAAGCAGTCTGCAGCCTGCCCCCTGACTGGCTTGCTGCATGTTTTGCTGAAGCTACAAGGCTAGCCTGTAATTTGCTGCTGCCTTTTGTACTAATGCCCAGATTCCTTGGATTATTTTGGTGGATGCAACAAATCATCTACAAAAACATACATCAGCAGAATGACATTCTGGGGGTGATTCAGAATGAGAACTGTAACATATTCTTTGTATCAAGACTTGTGTCATTTGGAACAACATGGATTATATCTGTCTGTCAATGAAACAAAGGCAGGAACAAATGCAACAGAAACAAAATATTTTTTTCTCAGCTTTCCATTTTGAATGGGCAAGATAATATAATTAAAAATGGAGTGGAGGAAAGGGAAAAGAAAAGGATGAAAAACAGAGACCTTTTTTTTATATATATATTTTCCTTCCTTGATCTTTCTTCCTAATAGGATTAAAAGATGATCTGTTCTGCAAAGAAGAACCCATCACTTGTGGAAAGCATGTGCCAGGCTTGTCTAGCATGACAGCAGGTTTTCAGAATTTTCAGCACCTGTGTAAAGCTATGAATGATTCATGGTTTAAATGATTCACTGTAAAAATATGGTACAGTCTGTCAGCTTATTTTGTGATGAGTTGATATCACAGCAGAGTTGGTTTTATGAATTGGCAGTGAACTGACAACTCAATTTGAAAATAAATACCTCTGAAATTTATCTGCTGCTTCATTTCGGAAAATCAGTTGGTTAGTAACTCTATGCATATCTGAACTCTGACATTACTGAGTTGGAGATTAGCATCAATTTCTTATTTTCTCTTCAAAGCCACTCATTTATTTCTGTAAAGAAGTCACTTGCTTGGTGTAGCTGGGAAAAGAAATGGTTAATTTCTACCATTACCTGCTATTTTTAGTTTTAAATAAGTTATGTGAACTTTCCAAATATCCGTTTACCTCATTCCAATGCTTCGGGCTACACAGATGGACCCTTTCAGAATTCAAGAAGCAACAGCTTGTATCAATCACTTTTTCTGTCTCTCCTTGTGGGATTTCTTGAATTCACGATTACTTTGCCCTTCTCATGCCTTTCCTCATATGACATGCAGCTCAGTCACAAGCACACATGTCACTTACTACAGGACTTTCACCATTAACTTGTACAGACCAAGAAATAAGTTTAATTATCTAAGTTTGTCTTGAAAACTTTAGAGATACATGTTGTGATGTGCTTATTTTGATTCATTTTTCCTTTTATGATTTCATTATTGACAGTTTCACTGTTGTTTGGTATGTTCCTGTGTACCCCTCTGTCCTTCCAGAGTTTTGCCCCTGTGTTGTGTCCACCCTCAGCTGACAGGTGCACAAAAGAGGTGAATCCCATATTCCCTCCAAATCAATGGGTGTTTTTAATTGAAATCATTAAAGCTGAGATCTCACACAAAGAGTAAAAATGTGTTGGATAGTGTTTCTTCCAAAACAGAAACCTCAGATTTTGGGTTAACTATGCCTGCTGTCTCATGGACCCCAAACCAGGCAAACCACCTTCAAAAGTGGTGAATCAAACTGGGGAGACTTTCAGACTGATAATATGGGGGCTAGGAGTGAGGTCAGGTTTTTAAAACTACTTCATATATGGTGTAAAAAAGAGGAAAAAATCTGAAGAAAACATTTCTAAATATTTGTTATGGAACAATATTGTATTGGCAGGCAAAGTCAGTGAAAGAGTTTACACTATTTTTCCACACCCAGATTCTAAGGGTCATGTATAATTGTTCTCTGCATTGCACCATGATAATTTAATATAAATTTGAATTGCGTCAAAAAGCACAATCAATGAGGTCAAGTTGTTATACAGTACTGTAGTATCTGGTAAAATAACTAGAACATTAAATAATGCAATTGAAAACCTCTGTCCTAAAAAGCCTGAATTACATAAAAAGTGACTTCTATTAGGCAGTAGCTCAAATCAAAATTCTAGGTATAATTTCTTCGTGCATTGCAAAATGCTTTGTTTACATCCTTGGACTGTTGCAAAAATGTTGTTAATATAAATTCCACTTTTAAAATGCTCGTCACTTTGCTAAATTGAAACCAATTTTCCCTAAGAATCTATAAATCATCTCTCATTTCCTAAATTCTATCTTCCTGCCAAACTTTAACTTTTACCACAGTTTGCTAAGGATGTGCACAGACTGAGTCAGTGTTTCCTTGGTTCTGTTTGCTTCCTTTTAAATGAAGGTGGGGTGGGGAAATAGATTTTCCCCTAAGAGTAGTCTTAAAAATCAACATGGCAAAGCATTCATCTTCGCGTGGTCATTTTTTGTCCTCTTTGGACAAATGGACTTTCAGCTCAACAGCTGAAAGTTTTGGGAAGTTTTAAGTGGGAGGATGCAGACAGTTTTAGGTGTAGCCATTTAAAATATGTTCCTCACTTTAAATATTTTTTATGCAATACAAGCTATCCAAGTTTTACTGTAATTCAGACATATGTATTTTATATTTCAAGATTCTCTTGCTGTGCATCTTGCTGAGACAATGTGAAATCTTTGCTCTCTGGTGTTTGATGTCATGTTTTCCGTGTGGTGATTCTTTGACATTTTGCAAAAAATGTCAAAGTGAGATGACAGTTAGGCTTTAAAGTGAATTAAAACCTCTTCTGCCAGAGTTTGAGAGGCATTGTTCTCTGTTGTGTCACATTATTTCTTCTGTCTTGGTGAACAAATGTACTCTGAGCTTCATATAATTGTGCTAGAAATGCTGAGCATCTAAAATCAAACATAATTTTTTGTTCTTATTGGAAAACAAAGCCTGGAATTAGTTCTGTAATTTCTGTACTGGTGTGTTCTCTCAGCTTCATGCACAATGCCCTTAATTTATACTATTTCTTCCATGTTAGTCATTTACTTTATACCATCATGAGGCTTCAAGCATTTTCAAAACTGGAGAATTCTTTTCAGGGAAAAAAATTTCAACTGTTTTTTTTTTTTGGTTTATGTTTTGATGAACTGCATTTACTGATGCAAAAATACTGGTATCCCAATAATGGAAAAGTGAGTAATGTAACACTTGGGGACAATCACAAAGTATAGGTGATGAAATTCAACCACCTCAAAGCAGGTGTTTAAGGGCTGAAGAAAATCCTGGATCCAAAGGAATTGGAGAGGGTTTTGCCACTGATTTTAAAAGCACGAGGCTTTCACCTCTTTAGCAGACCTTCAGCTTTCTCTCCACGCTTTATGGGTTGGAAATAAACAGAAAGTTTCCTCATTTACTTGTCTGGGCTCTGAAAAAGACTCAGAATTTGAAAAGTTTCCTAACGATGGCACATGAGCATGATATCCCAATTGGGGACACAGACATTTGAGGCACAGTGTTGTGAATAATAAACAACAGAGTCACAACTTGGAGATAAAATTTCATCCCTAAATCCTTGATTCTGTATTTACAAATCATCACAAACCTCCTACTTGTTGCTGAAATGTCACAAATAATGATATTTGAGATGAAAGAGTAGCTCCCAAACCTTATTTTAACAAAGGAATAGAAAAGCTGTCTTCTAACCTCAAGGGGAAAAACAAGAAGGAAAAAGAAAATGCTCACAAAGACAGAAGTGAACAGGAGAAAGACAAGACCGTCTGCTTTAGCACATTTTTTTTGACCACAACTTGATGCAATGGTAACAGAGGGTTCTTTCTCTCAGCAGTGCCAGAATCTCCTGGTACTTCGAGTTAATGAAAACACAATTCAAAAGGCAGTCCTGAGGCCACAATTTGTTATATGCTTTTTCTCTCTTTAGCACTACCAGTTGCTGCACAAAGGTTTCCCAGAAGTCATTAGTATTTCAGCATTCAATTTTTACAAGACAAAATAGAGTAAAAGTTCAGAGTCAAATTCTGGCTGCAGCTTATGATCGATCAGTTCAAATGCAGCTTTTATTAACATATAATTGGTCAAGTTGTACTACTACCTAGGGCCAGGCAAAATACTTTTGACAATTAATTTATTAAAAAAATGTGATTAGGTCATTCCAATTACTTAAAAATCCAGTGTTTTCCTGAAAAAAGGGATATATTAAAATAAATACCCTAGGTAATACTAGTAAACCTGATTGGTGAACAAGTGATCGAGTGACTTTTGATGAAAAGTGGGAGTACCTTGGAGTTCATTCATGTATCAAGAGGTGAACATGACTTTGAGAATACTCCCTTGGAGTCCTTAACGATGCAAACATGGTCCTTTCTTTCTATTTTAAATGCTTCATAAATTGTGCAAACAAATTATTCAAAGACAATAAATTCTTGTACCAAGGGAATTTGAAGGAAGATGATATTAAAATTATATTTGTATTAGATATGAGATGACCCTCCTCAAATCTTCCAACAGAAAAACTCAGAGCTCCTTTCCCAGGAGAGGCAACTGGAATCAGAACACAGAGTTATATACTAAATGTATTAAAGAAAAAACCCAAATGAAAAACCAAAAAACTACAAACCCATATGCTCTTTTTAATTCACTGTCTGCAGAATATTATGTCTTTTAATTGCTTAAAAACAGCTGTTACTGTAAGATTTTCTTTCGGGTTAAGAACCAGATCTTCAAAAAATGATTGTGCTTAAGTTTTTAGTTTTTATTTCAGCCAGACAGATAATATGCAATATTCAAGTGGGTCAAACCCATTTCCCTCCCCCCCCTTCCTCTCACCCCCTGCAAATATTTTGTTTTCACTGCTGAAGGTTTTTTTTTCACACAATTTTATGTGGTCTACAAAGTGTTCAGTTTGATTTGCCTTGTGAGGTAATTTACCTGAATTTAAGTAAGAAGTTCAAAGGATGAACCTTGACTAAGCAATTCAAAGCAGATAAGAATATTTATTTATGAGTCACTTCTGTTCATAAAGAGAGATGAAGGTCTTGAAGGAGAGCTGGTTTTAAACTCTCAATTGCAGCATCTTCTACAGTGGAAGAAGAGGATATTTTCTGCATTTTTCCCCACTGTCTCTTGAAGTGATATTTCCAATATTAGAGAAGCATTAATTCTATGGCAGCTCCCTGGCTGGGTTACTGGGAGCAGCATTGATCCCGAGTGGCCAAGCAAAGGTAGTGGGATGCTTTCTCTGCACAACCAATTGAAAAACTGTTCACTGTGGATGACACAACCATAACTCTGGCCTTCAACACTCTTGCTCCTCTCCCCTTTTAAGAAGCACAGCCTGTTCAGCTGTTTAAATGCTGTGTGCCTTTGAAGATCTCTTTCTGCAAAGCCACTAGGATGCCTGACCAAAGCCTGATTCTTGCAGGGTGAGTTCTGATTCCCAGTGGTTCCAGACACAGCCTCTCCATCAGCTCTTTTGTCTCATAAAAGCTTCCTGAAACTGCACCATTTCAGTATTCTCTCATCATTTCAGGAAACAAGAAACTTAGTTTTATTTTTGTTGAAAAAATTCACTGTACTAATTTCAAGATACACCAAAAGATTGCTGTGGAATGGAAAATGCAACAGTGGCTTTTCAAGTTTTGTGTTTCAGTCATGAGCTGTTGCTGGTTCCATATTTCTATGAAAAAGACAGTAAATATGTATTTGAGAAAGTAAAAGACCTTTTACTTTTGAGCTTCATTGTGCTCAACTGTGCCAAACCCATGCAAAAAAGGCAGATGTAGCAAAAGATGTGAAGAACAGAGATTAAATTCACACAGATCGAATTCAGAATTTTATATTACAGACTGAGCAGAAAAAGAAAATTTTTTTGTCTTGTGCCTTACTAACCTTTCTTTGTAGCAGTGTGATTGAAAAAAAAAAAATCTAACAAAGCTATTTAACTGTTTGAAACAAGACCTCATATAAGAAGTGTAATTTTTCTTCTATGCATCATCACCCTTGTAACAGTGTTGAATTTGATATTTAGTTTTAACTAATAAAGTTTTAGTGTTTGGTACACAAAACTGAAATAAAGCTGTAGTATTGTACAGTATAACAGTGTGCAATAGAATGGGGATTTATTCTTCCAATGAAGTACAGGAGATGGTACTTTCCAAAGCTATAGAAGAAGCTGTAAATTGTTAGAGGCTGTGGTCAGTTTAGTAGTAGAAAAGGCTCCATTGATTGGAGTAATGACATAATTTAGGTTAAAAGAGCCTTATGGAGGTTGTTTCTGCCAGCTTCTTAAAACAAGGTCAGCTTCATAGTCAGACCAAGTTTTTCAGGGCAATAGTTAAGCAATTTTTGAATGGTGCAGGTGTCAGTCTTCTCTCATTTCCATTTTTGCAAAACGAGTTGGGAAGCGTGTATGAAATATACTCCTCTGTGCAGGCTATAATTCATATAGTTTTAGTTTAGTTTTTTTAGTTTGTTTTTTGGTTTAGCTTTCAAATAATTTTGAACATGGGAAATGTAGAGAAGTAGTGTGAAAAGAAAACAGATTTAAAATCATATGTTCCTACATACTTTATAGAAATAAGGCAGTTCAGCCACAGCAACTCAGGGTTTCAGACTCAGCATTAACTGCACAGAAACAGGTGCTGCTTCTGAGACTGCAGGAGAAAACCTCCAGACATGGACACACCACTGCCAATCAAATACAAATGCTTTCAGGTATCAATGATGGCTCAACAGCTGATAGACACAGGAATGTGATATATCTGCCTGAGACCTGCTACCCCGATGAAGAGAGAGCTGACAGACTCCTGTATCACTCATAGGCAGGAGTCTCTGAATGCAAGAACAGTTATCAGGCAGTGCACATCAAGAACACTCTGGGAAGATCGGGCAGTTCTTTCTGGAAGGAAGACAGAGAGACTGAGAGACAGTAGAGGACAGCATGAGCACTAATATAAACATTGCATTGGAACTTTTTTCAATTCAAAATCTCATATACGGAACTCATACGCTTGAGTCTCCTTCAATTCTGATTCAGCAATGAGCTGCATGAAGTAAGAATAGGGGATGGGTTGTATTAAATTTTGCTGTATAACACTGTAATGCTTTACTCTCATGGTGGTGAGGCACTGGAACAAGTTACCCAGAGAGGCTCCCCTATCCCTGCCAGTGTTCATGGCCAGGCTGGATGGGGCTTTGGGCAACCTGGTCTGGGTAGAAGTTGTCTCTGACCATGGCAGGCAGGTTGGAACTGGTTCATCAGTAATATTCCTTCCAACCTAAACCATTCTATGATTCTGTGATTTTGCAACTGACTTGTCATTCTTGAGGCCGTGGTTACTCTGTTTCATCCTGATCAAAGTGAATCATCCCAGTTGCCTGATAGCCAGTGAAGTCCTGCTCCCAGATACCCAACAGTGGATGGGCAGAACACAGATGTGCACATTGCAACTCAAACCATGGCCCACACAAAACCTGGAAGGAGCAGTGTCTATCACAGCCCTATTTCCACTAGGCTGGGAATAATACAGAATAAAAATGAAAATACAAGTTTTCATTAAAACCTGGTAGATTATGAATTCTGATGGAAACATAAAACTGAAAAAAAATCAAAGAATCCCTAGAAAAATGTGGGATTCAAAATACTTCATTCTCTGTTTTGCCCTATCGAATAAGTGCAGCTGGTCCTACCACTATGGGCTGGAAATTTCATCAGCTCTTTTTAACTTTTTCATGCACTGTACATTGAGCCCAAACATATTACTCCAGCATAACTCCAAGCAGAAAATGTCTAGAAGACAGGAGTTTCAGCAGTGCTGCCATGCTAGTTCTCTTCCTTTTCTGCCTGCAGACTTCAACCATGACAGCCTTAAGGTCTGAACAATAAAGCCAGCATACAGTATTTACACTGGTCATTTCTACTTAGAGTCTCCCACTGTTTCACTTGTAATTAGTTAAGAGCTCTCACCTGCAGGCAAAACATTTCCTTGAACCTTCATTATTTATCTTGTCTTTTCAAAGCAAAAAGGGGGAATAACACCTCTGATTTTAATAGTCAGCAATTGTCCAGACTAAAGAAACATTAAAAACAAAATAATAGAATTTAAATCTATTACAATAATTGTTCCAGATATAAACATCACTTTATTAATTTTTAACTCTCAGTTGTCTTTCACTTCCAATGCTGATCATTAGAAACTCAGATTATGCTTTCCAAATGCATTGGTGGAAAATAATGGCACTGCAATTAAATACTTCCAACATATTAACAAATAAAATAACTAATATAACTATTTTATCTCTTTATAGATGACAGTAGGTCATGTCATAACACTTCACTTAAAAGCAGAAAGCATTTTTAATGCACAAGAATACCATGTTAGGAACAATAGTAATTATTTTAATTATCTTAATTATAAAAATTGAAATCTCAGAGTTATTCCTTGGAAAATTTCTCTTTGTTTATAATGTGCAAAGCTTTCAGAATAGCCAGCATTTGCAGCACAAATTGATCTAAAAAATAAAAAGAATCCCAGTCGTATAACATATTTCAACGCTGTCTCACTTCTAACAGGATTAAAAAAAAATTCTTTTTGTTCAGGATAACTTGAGAATACAATCTCATTTTAAGTGATCATCATTCATTCCCTCCTCCTAGGAGTAGAAATGCAGACCATCTCACTAGAGAATAAAGGAATTAGTGCCTATGATAGAAACAAGGCAACACCTAGGCCTTTCATTTTCTATATTGAAATTGTGATTTAAGAAATAAGGAAATAGTATACTGAGAACAAGAATATTTCATTTTCCAGCAAGAAGTGTGACATAAGCCTGAACATTTTTCTGTGTGACAGACATTAACAACCTTTATGAAAACAAGTAGAGATTCAGGGGGGTGTTTTTAGAAGATAAAAGGGAAAGACATTGGTCAAAGAGATAACAGGGTAATTAACTAGTCATAGTTATGTACTAAAATACTTTACAGGAGCTTAAAATGCATAAAACAGGGACTCATCAGAGATAAGTAGGTTGTTTGTTTTAAGGCAATAATTAATTAGCCTTTGCTAGGAAGACATTTGAAGTGCTTTAACCCCAAATCATGCTTTGTTCAGCATGTAAACTATGAGAAATATTCCTGATTTCAGCTGCAGCATATTTCTTAAAAGCTTGTCTCTCTTTGAAGTACCTGCAGCTGGAGATGAAGCAGCTCTCAAAAGAGAGAAGCAGGATATTTGAAAACAAATAGTCTTTAAGTTTATTTGCAGTTTATTAGAATTTTAGACAGCAGAAGTCACCTAGTTGTAAGCAGATTTAAAAGGCATTTTTAAAAAATAATAAAATTAGCATTTATGACAATTCAAAGGCAAAAGGTGTTTATGAGAAATGTGAAAACTCCAAAATGTTTTTAACCCTTTTTTTTATCTTTTTTAGAGTCATTCTCACTGCAAGTTTCCTAGCTCGTCAGTGTTAATAATATACACTCTTCCCTAAAATCTATATTTGCAACCCAAATTACATTTATGTCTTTCCGTTGGAGGATGAGAAGAGGAAATGAACATAGCATTCTTGGGTTTAGTAAATCTTAGTCAGAAATAAGAAGTCATAGGCTTAAGAATTAGAAGGAGAAAAAAAAGTACTAATATTTTCTTTTCCCAAATTACTCAAATGCTTAAGACTCGCATTTTTCACTGTATCACATTATCTATAAAACTATCTGTTTGTTTTCAGTAAGAGCACTAAAGAACAGATTCCTCAATACTGTGAGGAAAAGTGACAGGTGAATTGGAAAGACTGCTTATTTTGCTTTGTATTACCTTTCGTACGCATTTCCCCGTTAACTGTAATGGGAAGTCACAGGTGTGGCAGATGTGTAATGGGATGTGGAGGGATGTCCCCACAGGACATTTCTGCAGTTCTAGAAGTGAGACCTGAACACAGCCTGTGCAGCTCAGCAGTCCCTTCCCTGTGGCAAGTGTGAACCGTGTTCCAGTGCTGCATTTCTAATGCACATCTCAGTGCAGAGCTCCAGCAGCATTCACTCCACTGTTCTGAACTGTATTTAGATCAAGATGAGAGTTATCCTTCTCTCTTTCTATGTGTCCTACATGTATAGGACTCTGCCAAATACCTTTTTATTTGTCCACTTGTCTCACTTTTATTAGCACTGGTTTAATTCCAGCACTGCTCATAGTTGAGACACAGTTAGACTCAGAGGTACATACACCCTTTTATTAGCAGAGCTGCAGAGGCTACAGCATGCAAGCCACCTATGCCTTTTAAAGCTGGCCTCACTACTAGAAAAGCTGTGGATTCCAGATTACACCACTATGGTGATTTTAAAGGAATATTTCCTCATTATAGAGGACAGCCTAAAACTGGGAGGCAGAGACAGAACACCTTGTCAGCAGCACTGAAGTGTAGCTTGCAAGGGCTTCAGTTGGGAACTAACTCCATGAGAGTGCACTCGATTTTCAAAACCATCACATTGTTAATGGAAGTGAAAGTCTTGGGAATAAGCACAGAGGTAATAGGAGGCATGAAGTGCTGACTCTTCAATATCAGCATTTGCAATGTGACATACACCTTGTTCTGAAAAACAGTTTTTAAGGTCTTCAGGGCAGTGCACAGAAGAGTTCTGCATAAGCAGTCTTTCTCATTTCTGAATATAAGTGAAATAATAAAGGCAGACATGATGCACAAGGGTTTGGTTTGATATATACCAGGCTGAATTCTCAATTTCTAAGTGTGGAAGTTATAAAATCTTGCATTGGCTGGACTAAAACAGTAAACCTCACAGAAATGGGGAGTGGATAATATCTGGCTGCATGAAGTATCATAAGTTTATTCATATACTCTTTTAGCAGACAAAGAGCTCCACTACACTGCATGCCTTCTGTTTCTAGCACATATACCTTTCTTTGTACCTGAAGAAAGGGACTGGCCTCTCTGTTGCATGCCATGTGTGTTTGGAAGGCTGCTTCATAATTTTCCCAAGCTTCATATCTGAAGTCCAGTTTAAGACAGGATGTCCATACCAGTGTTCTTAGGGGACTATTTTTAAAATCAGCCTTCCAAGACCAAATCAGTTTATAGCGTTCTCCTCAAACCACCTCTTTGCCAGACTGACACCCCAGGGTAGATGGGCCAAGCCCTGTGTGAAACTCTGCTCCTGACTGCCCTCCCCAGTGCAATCAAGGAGCCCCTCCCAGGAACCCTCTGCCTCTTGCATGACAGTGGGTCATGGGTCTGGGTCCTGGGTATGCCTGTCTCCAGGCTTGTTCTTCAGCTCTTGACAGGGCTTTCCAGCTTGACATAGGACCAGAGCTAATCCCCAGCCTTCATCTTTGGATGACCCAGCCTTTGTGTTGCAGGATGGTAGCTATCCATGAGGAAGTTTCTATGGCCTTTGTTGCAGCCAGCCTAAACCCCTAGACTGGATCCCTGCTTAGGGTTGCCCCAGGGACATATCTCAACTCCTCTGAAATTATGGTCCTTCCTCTACCACAAAAGCATCCATTCCACAGCAAAATAGACTGTAGCAACTGGTTATTTTCTTCAATGGGTGTATTGTGGTTAAAAACCAGCTGGAAATTAAGCTCCTAGCAACCACTTCCTTTCCCCTACACCCTCTTGAGGGAGAAAGGGTGAGATTATGGGTTGAGAAAAAAATTTACCTGCAATAAAAAGGAAAACAACCAATAACAGCAACA
The DNA here is from genome assembly GCA_032173965.1 of Sitta carolinensis. NCBI lineage: Eukaryota > Metazoa > Chordata > Aves > Passeriformes > Sittidae > Sitta > Sitta carolinensis. The sequence goes on along the minus strand of JAVUNC010000025.1, from coordinate 11,097,215 downwards.
ATGCTAGTAGCAAGTGTATGAAAGAGTGTGATAATATGTCACAAATGCTCATGGAAGTCTGACCGACCCGATGTTACCGTGGCCAGCGACATGTGTCATACTGAGACAGAGGAGAAAATGGTGGTTGTCACTGCAGACAGTGCTTTTTGCCCTGAACCTGAGACAGTGCTGTGACTCTGTGCTGGAGGCTGCCTGCTAGCTCTCCCAGCAGCACACCAAGAGTGGCTGCTCGCTGTCCAGGATGGCTCTGGGCAGCAGCAGTGCAGGGCTGCACTCTGCAGCACTCACACTGCCTCTATGCCGAGGTCTGGGGTAAAGGACAGGGAGGGTCTCTGGTGTGGTTCCCAAGGAAGTTTATCCTCAGAAAATGTCAGGGTGAAAGACCTCGATTAGCATGGTGCAGTCTTTTAAACAGGGAAGGTACAAGGGAAAGGTACAATTCTTTAACCAACAGGGTAAGAGAAGAGTACAAGGCAGGGTGTCACTTTGTGTTAACCAGTGAGGGACCCATGGGAGGAGAACAGGTCACAGGGGCCAGGGGGGCATCGAGGATTAGGGCATTTCCAAAGGGGAGATGCAAGCAGGGGCTTGGCATTGGACGGATTGACAAGGAACACTCAGGAACAAGGGCTGGATACAACACAGGATTGACAACAGGAGGCACAAAGAACATTCTACAACAACAAGGAGACAACTTGAGCTAAGCCATCAACATAGGAGACAACACAACAAACCATTAAATAGAAAAACACACCACTACAGTGATGGACAAACCCCCTGAGGTGGAGTTTGTCCACACAGCCTGCACCGCCCCGACCACTGCCTGCCCCATGCCCACCACCCCACCAGCTCTGTTCACCTCTTTGCTACCTTGGGAAAGGGAACAACACGCCTGTGGCTCTGTGTCGTGTCATTTTTCCTGCACCCAAAGCCATGGCTCCTAGTGATGATGTGTGTGGCACAGAATAATGGAGCTGGGTGCACACACAAGGCTCCAGGCTGCACTGCCCTCGTGGCGATGGTGAGAACACGAGCTCTGTCCTGGCCAAACCCAGGAGAGGGTGACATTGGATGGATGAGCCCCAGCTCTGCTTGCCAGGCATCCACAGCTGCTCCCCAGGGCTGCAAGGGGCTGTGGCAATGTGCAGAAGCTCTTTGTTAGTAGCCAAGACAATGTCAGGAAACAATGGGGTCACTTGTGAGTCTCAATAACAGCATATTACTCCTCTCGTGTCGTTTTTTCCTCACTTCTTCTCAACTAATAATTGTGCTAGCTATTTTTGAGTGTCTGTATCTAGTCTCCTAAGGTCAAGGACCTTGGGAATGGTTGCCGAGAAGGCAGTTATAATTTTATAAACAAAAACCTTAAATATTTTTGAATTACGACCAGTTTTCTGAGCTGGCTGAAGAAAGTTTCCACAGCACAAGAGAATCCGTGCTGTTCATCTATATTCATTTAAAATAGATTTATGGGATGTTATCCTTGTCACAATGTCTTCCATATATTTACCACTGCTCATGCTACTCACCAAAATATTTATGTAATAGATCATTGTCTTCCATTCAAGGACTTTGTATTTGAAACAGAAAATAAAAATAGTTATAAATAATTGTGTTTGTGGAGATGACTTACAGCTCCACATAATGTATTGTGGCAACTCGCTTTGTTTTGAGAACAAAAAAATAAACATCAAATTTGCTTTTCAGGGACATTTGGCAGAAAATAACCCTTCATTCCCAAAACAATGGAGAGCTATGATTTTAATTTAGTTCTGTTTTACTTCTGTTTCAAAGCAGATCTCCAGAAAATAGGGTATTCCTAAAATATATTGAATATTTTCAATTGAAAATCTATGCTGGGATATTGGAAAAGTCTACATCCTATAAATGCAGACTCAGTTTCACACCTGCACATCTTGGAAACCTCAGCCAAGGCCCTCTCAGAAGCTGAATTCCACTTTGAACAAAATAGCCAGAATAAAACCTCACTTCTGAACATCTCCCTTAGATACCTCACACAGCACCATGCTTGCTAACCCTCCTTCAGTGATGCTCCTTGGCTTCCCATCAGCATTGTGCAATGCTCTCACAGTGCCTACCACTTTGCCTAATTTTCTGACAGTTTTCCTTCTGAAATTTTTCTTTCTCTTCTCACCCTCTCTTTAAAAACCCAGTCCTCAAAGTAGAACATACTTCTCACAAGCTTTCTAACTCTGTCCTTACATCCTCCTACAGACTCTGTGTAAATCAATGTCCAGGATATATCAAGCTTCCCATAGCAAGCAGAATAATTAATATCTTGACTAATAGTCTGTGGGGTTTTGTTGTCGTTTTTAAAGGCTGTACAGCAATACAGTAAGCCAGAGACCTGACTTAAAGTCTGGGTGAAGGTCAGTGATGGTGCTATCATCAAGGAAGAGATAGAGAGCACTGTCCCTTTAAATGAGCTGAGGCTTTATTTATATAACCTAATAAACACCTGTAGACTTGAGAGAGCTATGCTGGTATAGACTGTTTGAATTTGGTCAAAAAAGAATCTTTTTTTGTATGTTTTTCCAAAGACAAAATCCTTTAGGGGTTCTTTGTTCACACTGTGCTTGCAGTAGCAGATAAACAGATCTTTCAATATTTCCATCTTTCTACAGGTTTCTCCTGTGAGTTTGTCCCAGCTGAAAACACTCTTGGTGATTCAGCAACACGAAATACATCCCTTCTGGCAGAGGAAGCTCTTGCAATACTTTGCTGCAGCACAGGTAATTACCCAGGAGATGCAGGCAGGGGCTTCTCTGCCTCCTTGCTGAATTCATTGTTTCATCATCTACACATCTCACTTTTAATTATTTCCATTTACTACCAAAGAATTGAGAAACAGTTTTTGAGGAGTTGCTGGTTAATCAGCATGCAAGGATTGCCTGTCTCCTGCACTTTATTAGTTTTGCAGACTGAGTTTATAGCAGGATCATTAGTGCAATACTGGATTACATAAAATCTAGACACTTGTGGACTTTTGAGGTGCTTCACCTGTGGAAAAAAAGCTTTCATAATTACTTCATCAGGCTTTAGTTATCTGTCTAGCCCAGACAAACTTGTGGCAAGACACCCTCTAAAATGGGCAGTTAGAACAAAGTATTTGTTGAACTCTTTATAACAAGTATTTCTTAATAAAGTGTAAGCACATTTCTGCTGCCTGCCAAGGCCACAGTAAGATGCTGTTGTGAGGGAAGCACAGATGGGTTTCAATTTTTTTTTTTTTTAAATTGGGATATTATGATAATTTTTAGATTATAATTCATGATTTGTCTTAAATTAGGTGTAATTGAGGTTAGATTTTCAATACTTAAAATTACTTAAAAGGATAAGTAATTAACTTTTTGCATATGGTAAATGTTTAAGATGGTTAAAAGGTGCACAAGTTTCACTGGTTCTTTGTCTAAGGGAATCTTTCAAGTAAAGTCAGTATTGTGTAAGGAACTAAGCAGGATGTTTTGGTGAATAGCTAACTAAACCCCTTTTATCTCAGAGGAGTCACCAAAAAGTGACTTTTGAAGCTTTCTGTTAATAAAACTGTTATTTACAGCTTTACCACTGACATTCTTTTATTCATCTCAGTAACACTGAGATCTGAAAGGTGAATTTGAAATTATTTTCTTAGTCATAGCCCACATTCCTAGGTGGAATCAAAGCTGTATTAAATTAACCTGTTTGCCTGAACCTGGTACATACCATGGAGTACCCTATGAAACACTGGCTTATTACAGAATGTTTTATCCAAACATGTTGATCCAGCTGGGGAAACCACATTAAAGAGCATAGTTTACCACATTTCTGCTCTTCTAGCTTTGGCAGTTAGTGCATTGATTTCAGCAACTTTTTGTTTTGAATATCAGTCATTAAAAAAAAACAAAAAACAAGCAGGTTTTTATTTGACCTGATTAAAATCAGGGTCAATCAGAAATGATTTCTGAGAATCTATATCATACTCAGGGCAAATAAAGTTATTTATCCCAAAGTAATACCTTGCATAAGGACTTGGTTGATTGATTGATTGATTGATTGAAACTTCCTCCTCACCCCTTGAGATGTGAAGGTTTTCAGAATCCTGAAGAGAGAAGAAAACGAAAGAGCTGTCTGGAATGCAGTTATGACTATGTTTATCAGTATGTAAGATAAACTTGATACTTTAAGAAGAATTTATTATCAAGTTTGACTCATTTAAAACCAATATAAAAAGCCAAACCCCAAAACTGATAAGAAATATAATTTTATTATTTGAGGAAATTTGATATACAGTCCTATTAAAAGCAGAATTTCAGTTTATAATACAAAATATTCATGTTTTCTTATAAACAAGAGAAAAACACATCTTAATATTATCAAACATCTAATGGTGTGAAGGTCTTTTAATTTTTATTCAAAAGTAAAAAAGAAGCAAATATGTGGTGGTGCATCCTCCCTGCCCCAAGCTTCACTATGACCTCAGAAATGCTCATTAGTCCTCAGCCTTGATGAACAGTACCTGGGCTGAGCTCCTTTTGAACTTATCAGAAATACTGTCTCTTCCCAGGAGCTGGTGCTATCAAACAAGCTCCACTTTTTTTTTTTTTTTTTTGTGATGAACAATCTTAGAGTCTATTTTTTTGCCCGAATAACAACCCAAGTGGGATAATGTTTTTTTTTTCTCAAAGTTTCAGAAGAAGTTTCTGGCCTGAAGTGCATCCAGGCCAAAAGACAGTCATGACTGAAGCCCAGTCTCTTGGGACCCTTTAGCCTTGGGGCTCTCCTGGGGGCTGTGCCCAGCAAAACCCCTGCCTACAAAGCCAGCAGCCCTCAGGTTTGCTGTGTTCAGGGGCTGCCAAACAGCCACAGACCCTGGCCTCACACCCCCAGTCCTCCAGGCTCTACCCTTTGCCTGCTGAGAAGTTGCAAAGATAATCTGAAATGAGTGTTTCACTCCCTTCGAGGGGGACTTTTCACGAGTGCTTTGTGCAGGCTCTTTGTACCCGTGTGCATGCAAGTGTGCAAACACTGTACTAGGAATGCTGCTCTCCTAGGGTCTTAATGACTTCAGAATCATAAGTAGGTTAGGCCTGCAAGTAAGTAACCCTTGTGGTATTGTAAATCCTATAGGAATCCTTTGCCAGATTGTTAAACATAAGTTATAAATTAAATGCTGATAAATGAAGGAGCTATTAAGTTGAAATGCTGTTGGCTCTTTATTTTGGTTTGGATGGATTGACTCTGGAGTTTTGTTTGCTTTTTCTCAGTGTGCCTTAACCAACCATCCAGTAAGTTGCAGAGTGAACCTTGCCAATGAAATTTCTTGTGTGCTTGCTTTTATATTAGATATGTTTTTACTGATGCCTTTGCTGGTGATTCTTTAAGAGATCTTAAAACACACATTCATGACAGAAACAAATCTTCCTTAGTCTTTGCCAAAAGCTAAAATCAAAGCTGGGAGAAGCTCTTCAGACAGCTTTTTCACGCAATAATATCAGCTATATCTGGTGTCCTGGTTTAAGGCAAATTAATGGGACGAATGGGGATACAATTCAGCATTAACCCAGGACATCTGGCTTTAGAATTACTCTTCTTTCTTGGTATGTTGCTGGGTACTGCAGACTGAAGTACTATATTGCCTCCAAGGAAAAAGAAAGAGAAGCACAAATTCCATAATGACATAATTTTCTCATCTTCAAGAAGTGATTCACAACAGAATGAGGTTGTCCTCTACAATACTTTCTTGGGACCTTTCTCCTCTTCCATGAAAATTTTTACAGAATTTTCTACACCTACAGATTTAAACTTTTCAAAATCAGAGCCTGGAATTTACACAAAACGATTACAAAGTAATTACAAAAAGTGTAAAACACAAGCTGGTTGACAGACCTTTTTCAAGCAGACATGAGAACAATTTTTTCCCTACATTGGCATGACCACAAAAAGAAGTTCCATGAAATCACTAGAGGCAGGAACCATCACCTGACACAAGGTTTCCAGACTTATTAGAGTGTACATCTTGAATTGTGTTACAGCAGAAAAGTCAGTAATCTTCTGTCTGACCTGTGATTAAATTGAAGCTGTAGAAGGTAGATTGTAGATTTTTGATGTAATCTGTGGAGAAAAGGAGAAAAATGCTGAAAATAGTAAGAAAGGTGAGAAAGGAAATAGGGCAATAGGAGAATATAAGAAGTAAGTGCAATTGCTTTAGAACATCACTAAAATATTAAATCTGCCATCCACAGAGGAGAAAAAAAAGATACCTCATTATAACTGGGCTAGACAGTACACTCTTTTAATCTGCCTCTCCAGTCACATCCCTCCTATCCTTTCAGAAGTGAAAAAGAGCCACAGCATGCTTCAGGGTTTCTGAAGGCGTATTAATAACACACTGCTCAGTAACTAAATAATGCTTCCTGTGCAGATGTGATTTTAGACCTAATTTTCACGTTTAAATATGAAGACAAATGTTGCCTTCAGTTGCCAGACAAAATCCCATAGAAAACAAATATTTGACTCTGTCTAAAACTCTTCGAGGAAAACAGACTCTACCAAAGCACAATACTGTAAATGTAAGAATTACACCTCTAATACATTTTTAAAGGATTTTTTATTATTTACTGACAAGAAGTTTTTATTTTATTATTTGGAAAACAAGCCAGAGGAGAATGGTTTTACTGGTATAGTCCAAGAGCCAAGAAGACATAACAAGGTCTTAGTAAGGTCTCCTTGAAGGTCTCTGATGTTCCTTCTGGAGGAACATCTCTCATTGAGCCTCAGGGAATTTGATCATTCTAAATTATGTTTTGTTTGGATGCTTTAGAGTTGCTAATATGAAACATCCTTATTCAAATAACCTCCTTCCAAGCTTCCCAGTACATTATTTTCTTGGTTTTACCACTGAGCTTCAGCTTTACAATTCTCTCATTCACCTTAATGCTTCACCTTGCCTGCTAAGATTGTAATATTTGTAGATAACATTTGTGGCAGCTTCTTTTCCAACTATTTTTCTATATTTTGCATTTTTAAAAAATTTATTACACAGAAACCTACTGCATTCTCATCTCTCTAGTTAAACTGATCCATATAACGGCCTACCAAAGAAAAATCATGCTGTGTTGTTAAAATATTGTTTGCTTAACCAATGGAAATTTTACTAATTGTCTCCTCCATGTCCAGACAATGAGAATTCATTTTAACATGAGTGATGAGAAAAGTATTAGCAGAGGGTCCTCCTGGCTGCAGCATTTGTCCTGTCTGAAGTGGGATACACTACAGCTTGATACAGAACCACTGCAGGGCATTCTCTGCCACATTTGGGTTGGTTTGCTGCACTTGTAATTCAGAGAAATTTTGGGACTCTTGCAAACCAACGTTTAGCTTACTGCTGCCAGGTGGAGAGTCTATGAATTTGAAGTTGTGCAGAAGAACAGAATTAGGTGGCATTAAAGCACACAGCTGTAAGCCATGAAAAGCAGCTTGCTGTGCTGGTAGGTTCTTCTGCTAAAATAGAGACAAAGAGAAGCTTTATCCCTTTAGAAACCCAGGCCTTCTGTGTGTATATGCTGCTAAACATCTTTCATACTCTGCTCTTTTAGATCCAGCTGTTTTATTTCACAAAAAAAAAAATCTTGTTGTGTAGTCTGCCTCTATATTACTTCTAAATCCAACTTGGTATCTCAAGCAACTTTATTGATAAAAATAATAAAACATTTTCTGTTGCCAAAGACACACAGCCCTAAACATTTCCCTGAAAATTCTGTTTTAAACTAATCAAAAAGCTCCTTTACTATTCTTCAATGGACAATAGATGTTTCTATATAAACATATAAATTTTTTTTTAATTATAAATTGAAGTTATATTAGTCAAATGATGCCTTCTGCTAGTTAGGAATGTGTAAGATGGGAAATGGCAGAATTAAATTTGGCTGACAGGCCTTGGTGCATGTGTTCTCATATTCTTTGCAATTGCATGCATAGCTGATGCTTTTCTGCCTTAGCCACTGGCACAGGTGGTTACACCTGTGCTAAGGGATGAAAGGTCCAATGTCAGTCTCATTCTTCCATGTCTCGTTCCTGTCTGTTCTCTCGTTCTTAAAACTGGCTCCCTCATCCTCTGTGGTTCCAGCTATCCTCCCTCCCTTCCCACCTTCATGGCAGCTTCATTTCTCCTCCCTGCATTACAGAATTATTGCCAGGTTGTTGGCATGTGTTCCTGACCCATTTCAGTCTACAGCTGTCAGAACTGCCTATTTCTTATCAGCTGCAGATGCCACAGTCAATTTAGACTTTACACTCTGCATTGTAAGTGTGTAGATATATTAAAATCCATATTTTTCAGTACCGAAATCTTTCCAATGCTTATAATTTACTTATGATTTCCTGTTTATGAACACCAAAAGAAATACGAATAAAAAGGAAACAAATAATGTTTCTTCACAAAATATGAAGCCTTTGAACTATGTACTGGAACACAACAGTTATGAAATTTTTCTTGATTTTACTTAAAATTGGCCAAATAACAAATTGTGCTTGCAATGTTATTCTCAGAAACAGCTGAATAGTTTTATCTGAAGTACTTCTTAAAAAGTACAGTAACTCAGCTTGAAGTGACAGGGTGAGAATTTGGCAAAATCAAAGAGTATCAAGTAGTGGAAAGAATAGCTCATAACAAGTAACTGCATAACCAACATTGCAACTTGTACTATATTTTCTTATAATCACATATATGCTGAGTGCACCCCTGGTGTTCTGAAAACATGGAGGGATAACAAAAACAACCAAAATATAGCACCAGTAGCTGAAAAGTAGTAAAATTAAACAAAATAATATATTGGAAGCCACTCTCAGAAATGTTTAAAATTCTCTCTGCCATTCCGTTATTTATCAGTGTTGGTTTTGTTATTATTGTTGTCGTTATGAACATGCTGGGAAAAAAATCCAAACTAATCTTGCCCTGGAGTGATTATTGCTTTATACTCATAACATTTGGAAAGCCTGTCATGCAAAATATTGAATGAATATGTGAATGATGATAGTTTTGTGGGGCTTTTCCCCAGCATGAATGAGAGAGCGTAAATCTGGTCAGTCATACATTTATGCCATGCACATTTTTTTAATTTTATGAAAAATAACTGTAACTTAAATCATAAGATTGTGTTACTGATTCACTTCAGCTGATAGACATAGCTCTTGCAATACTGTAACAATAACAATTTAAATACATATTGCTTTGCTCATGAGCATGCTTCAAAAGCAGTAGGCAGTGGAAAAGAAGAGCTGAATAAATGAACACTGAATAAAGAAACAATTTAAAATACTTTTTTTTTTTTTTTTTTTTTTTTTTTTTACTGAACTGTAGCTGTGAGCTCCCCAGGAAGCATATTTGACAGTATGCATGGAGAAGTAAAAGAATTTACAACAGCTCACACCTGGGCACGTAATCAATAAGAGCAAACAAGTCTAAGATAGCTGGCTGCAGTACACACTGCCTACCTGGGAGTACAATATATGATCTAAATTTAGTAGAGCATATTGCAGTCAGTTGGCTTCCACACTTCTTTGCCCTATGTAATCACTCAACTGTCGCTGTGTGTTCTCTGTTTTTTGGTGTAGTCCACTTTAATTGGACTTGTTTTCAGTTTTCGTACACGCTGCTGAGAGAAAATATTTCCAGCAGTGGAAAAGGAGCGTTAGTCATACACCCTCCCAGACCCCCTTGCAGGTTCTGTGCCAAGAGCCTATCCCGAGGACAGATGTGGGCTGGGGAGCATCTGGGGTCCTGCAGGAAGAGTTCATCTGATTTCCTCTGGAGTGGCATGAGTGGTACAGTGGATTGAAGGAAACCAACTAGATTCAGATCTTCAAGACAAGGTACCTCACGCAACTGAAGAAATACCATTCCTGTGCCTTGTACAGAGGATATAATGAATGTATAACCTACTCCTTGCTTTTTTTTCCTTCCTAAACTGTTCTATAGACTTAGGATGCATCAATACATTATTTTACAAGACAGTCCTGATGAGTAAAGCTGAGGTGAGATGATGTGCATAATCCTGCAGCTATCAACGGTGTTAAGCGTGAGCCTAAATGTCACACCAAGTTGAATAAAGTTCCTTGGCTCTGCTGCTGCAAAGAGGCAGTCATCTCTATGGCCAGAGATGGTGTCAAATATCAAAATGATAACATTTTTACCATCTCCCAAAAAACAATGCCAATTTATCAAAATAAGGGACACCCCCTGACACTTGTGGTTCTACTTGCAGGTCCTTGTCTGGCTTTTGTGATAGAGCTGTGTCTCCCACTAGGATGTCACCACATTTGTCACTGTGCCTTATTTCACCTAAAGGGCAAGTCCAGTCTTCCTGCATCCACAATATTCAGATTTTGAGCTTGTGCTGCTCATCTACTGCTCCCAACCTCCCTGTTGTTTAGGACAACCCTGCTGATGCAGCAGCTATTCCAAAGCCCAGTCTACTAAGTGGACAGTTTGAATCTGGTCACAGTGCCATTTCACTTTAATCTGTAGACCTGAAAGGTAAGACAATTACACTTTGGTGGGAACAAAATCAGAACTTATTTCCTTTTTCTAAAGTCTTAATATTAGACTTAATATCTCAATGTCTTAAACTCATGGTCTTAGATTGAATGCCTTTTTAGCTAAATATTCCCAAAAGCACTTATTTCCAGCTGTGTGCAAAATTAATATTGAAAGCATAAGGAGCAATATAGCTGAGCCAATCTCTTAGTTACAATGGAGAAAAGTTAATCACAATAAATGAAGGAAATATTTACAGTAAAAGGTTCATCTAAGAAGAAGAATTGAGAGTGCGTATGTTAACATATAATAATGAAGCACAAGTCAGAAATACCACAGAAAACCCTGTGCTAATTTACAGTCCTCCCACCTCCACTCCAATTAAGAGAAATGATCACTACATAACTCCATAACAAATATTTCCTATAATTAATGTTTGGGATGACTAACATAAGTTTGGATAAAGTTTTTCCAAATTTTAGATAATTCTAAATTCTAAAATTCTACAATTTAATAAATCTTGTTGAAATAAAAGATCCCTCTGTACAGGGACAAGGTGCTTTAACTTTATAAAGTAACTACTTTTTTATTAATGATTTTTAATAACCAGTTCACAGAGCCTCTTGCCTTGACTGTGGACTTGAAGGTATTTTTCTGTTGCATCATTTTTTTCATAAGCAATTTAAATTACTCAAAAATATCCATTTCTTTTGAGGAAAACAAAGTCATCAATTTATTTATTGATCTCCTCTCCTAACTAAACAGGCATTTGTATAAAACAATCCAACACAGCTGTCAAATTGTAATTGTTTACTATTACACAAGTATTCAAACAAGATTAGATAGAAAATTATTCTGCTGAAAATTATTCATTGATCTTGCCTGTAAGGAATAAAGGCATGCATGTGTGTAATGTGCATGTCTTTATGCCTTAAAGGAGGATCAGTGCTGATCAGCCTGAGCAAGAAGCTGCCACAACAGCAGGATCACCTGGAAGGGGAGAGAAAGGGTCTCTTGTACATAGTTTATGTAAAGATTTGGGCAAAGAAGCCTGGCAATTGTTAGAATAAAATTATTCATGTGCTAGCTTGGAGATGGGCTACAAATACTCATGACCTCTGACACCCTGCAGAGATTTTCTAAATAGTGGGAGTATACATGGAGTATACATTGGAGGTACTGTCTAGCAGCTGTTATCTCCAATAGCTGATTTGTTGCTCTTCCCTCTCCTAAGAGGAAACCGGCAGATTTTTCACATGGTTATATTTTGAGACTGAGAGCTAAAACAGCATAAGCTGGGGGTTGAAGGAAGAAAACATCTTATTGTTTTAATCCTCTAGCAGTGTGGTCTTATTTCCTTCACGCTTGGCCCTAAACCTTGTTTCAAGAGACCTGTATAATTTAACATTTTGATGCAAGAAAAACAGACCCAAATGCACTTTATGCTATAGCTTTCTGTCATAGCCTTCTGTTAGAGAGACAGAAGAGAAATTCAAGATCTTTCATTAGCTTCTCACCCTGTTCTTTTTGGCAATCTGATACTTGGCCCGAGTATGTAGCCACACCCACTACTCACCAAACTGCACATATGAGATATCTTAGGGAGGAGATAAAGGGTTGACTATGGAAGATGTTTTCTTTGCTACTTCCTTCTTGGTGCTGCCACAACAGAGCAAAGAGGCTGCATCTCTCTCAGCACAGATTGCAGAGTCTGGCTGTGTCTTGACAACACCAAGTTGGAGATACTTGTAATGCAATATAAAAATATTGCTCTTGTGTTCAGTATTGCAATTCTCCTTAGAAATCATCTGACAAAAAATGAGTGAAATTATGACAGGCCTGAAGGGATAAAAGTTTATATGGTTGACATTTAGTTTAAATGAAATCGGAGAAAGAAAAGAAGTCAAGCAAAAAATTCAATACATTCCTCACAGATTGAGACTATGTTTTGAGATCAATACTAAGCATGGATGATAATAAACCATCTGGCCACTTGCATTTAACAAACAGTTTCAACACCTGACACATCCGTGACTTCTCTTTTCTTTACTGAAGTCCATAACAGTAGTTGGGGCCACACCTCAAGATTTCTGTGCTTTCTTTGCAAGATTACAAAAGGCACATCTATTATTCTCCTTTTAGATAAGGAATGAATCAGAACAACTCGAATGCCTAAGCCTTACAAGAAACTCGGAGGAAAATTCTGATCTCCTTTGTAACATGTGATGAAGTCTTAACCTCTGTACTTTCTGAAGGTGCTGGAAAATGGCATTTTATCTACACATCCATTTACATGCAGTTCTCTAACTTAAGAAAACTGTTTTTTTTACACTGGCCCAGTAAGCATCCAATTAAAAAATCATAACTGGGATTTGGAAATCTGATCAGCTTCTGTATCAGGACAATGACCTAGGAACTTTCACATTTGCCCTCTGTTTCTTGAATGGCTTCAGAGAGTTTGAAACAAAGCTCAAATATGAGCATCAGATCATATTTGTAGGCAGGGTGGATGGATTTTCATAAATTATACCATACCACAAATACTTTAAAAAGTAAAAAATATAGTTATGTTAATCCTTAATATGTGTTGTGATAAATAATAAGTAAGATGAAAACTCATAACATCTATTGAAAGACCGTGTATGTAAACAGCAAAAAAACAAAAAAAAAAAACAAAAAAAAAAAAAACAAAAAAACCAAAAAAAAAAAAAAAAGAAAAGACAAAAAAAATTGAGGAAAATTACATATTTTCATTCTCTTTTTCTCTATTGTACATTTTCTTTTTTCAGTATTTCTCTTTAATTTTGATTATTTTTCTTCAGAATAATTTTAAAGTTATTATATATTAAACTTGATATTTAAAACCAGAAAGCCAGCACATATTATTGCAAATTGATGCTGAAGTATAACAAATGTTATATTCCTTATATACCATTTCAATTGCAGAGATATATATTTTTTAAATCTAGTTATTTTATTTTGCATATAAAGAGCAAAGTATGGAAGAGCTTCTATCACTGTCTTAAGTTTAAAGGCAGGATGCAGAATAACACATCCATGTTGCAATATGTAGTCTTTTGCTCTTTGCTGAAAGCAAAATTATTCTTTTTGTAATACTCCAAATACCCTTAATACACCTGAACCTCCCGAAAGAATAGTAGATGATCTGGGTGCTGTCAGTCAGCCAGATCAGCTTTTTCCCTCCAGGTGCCTCACTCCTCTCTGACAACTTCCCTCTCTTTTGAGACAAGTTCTGTGTTACCACACCAATCTGATTAAGGCTGTAACCTCCCTGGGGCAGGGATTGCTGGAATTCATGCAGCTGGGCCTGAGGGGCTTTGGCACACTGGGATCTCAACCTAGCGACAGTTTTCAGGGTGATCAGTGTTACCATTCAATAATTATTATAATTAATTATAATTTCTTCTTAGTTGCTATGCAGGGAGTTTGGCATTTCCCAGTGCCTCTCCTGTAGAGAAAATATTAACTTCTCTTGCCTGGATGTTTCACTTCCTGCTTTCCATGCTGCACCTCTGCAAGTTAATGAACACTACAAGGAATGAGCAAGAGTGGTGAATGGAAATCCTGTGTCTCAGCTACACTCAATATTCTCTCCTTTCCCTTTTCAGTGTAACCACTCCTAAGAGGCCTGGAAAGCAGTTCATATCCAAATTTCTCCAGGCAAGCAGGTCTAGCTCTAGGCAAGCAAAGCTAACATTGCTGTCTGTAATACAGCTGTCTGTACTAGAGTGCTTGGTTTCTTGTAGTGTATCTTGAATTTCACTCAGTACAAAGAGAAAGGATTAATTTGCATGTCAGACTTCCTTCAGCAGGGGGATATCTGTGCTGCATCTTTAACAAATACAGACCCTTTATGAGTGAAATGGGATAAACACAGCTGTAGCCCTCCACTTTTATTGTTTTTTAGGGTTGATGATTCTCATAAGAGTTCCATGAATCTAGGCATATTTAGTAGAACATGGTTTTTGTTGAGGATTTTTATTTGTGGGACTTTCTTAAGCTATAAAGTCCTGCACTCATGTGAGCATCTTTCTTCATTAAAAAGAACAAAACAATTCAAGCCTCTCACAAGTCCTTGGGGGAAAACTGGACCAAACACATTTCACTTAAAATCCAAAAGAATATAACAAAGATTTCTAAATGCTATTTCTTATTGATGACTTTAAATAATTTCTTAGGAATTTTGAAGATCTAGCTTACCTGCTTTTGAGTTGCCATTAATACCTATTTGTCAAAGTTTCATCCTTGATACATTAAAATTTCTGGGCTCAGTCCTACGACAGGCAATGGGAAGTATCCATTTCCCTTCTGTTGTGTGCCTGCATGCACGCTAGGTCATGATGCCTTGCTTATGATTAAAGCTAAAAAATGAAAGGGTGATCACTGTGGGTAAGGTGAGTGTCAAAAACATATTAATGCTGGAAGTAACCTGTGTCTGTCCAACACTGAAACCTAACAGGAGACGTAGGCAGAGCCTTGGGGAATCTTTCCCAAGTATTTACAAAACACTTACTGATCTGAGTAGTGATGGAGGAGGAGTGTTCACAAAAACCAGTAAGCCTTCATGCTAGTATCTTCTAATATACATCTAATTATCAACAAATTCCTCTGTAATTTATCAGTTTCTTGAGGTTTTTGCTTAAAGCACTTGCTAACCTCTGTCCTTAAATGTGTTAAAAGCCATTTAACACTGGCCAGTTTTACTTAAAACAAGTATTTTTATATTTATTATTGATATGTCTTACAGCCTGTTTAAAAGAACTATTTCAATTATCTTTTACAATATTTCTTATCCTTTTCCTTCATCTATTTAAGGATGCATTCAAGATTTGATCCAGTCCTGCATCCTCAGGTATTTAACCTAATCAAAGTCTGTATTTATATGCATTTGGAGTCACTGTATTAATAAGAGAGGCAATGAAGCAGATCTGCCTGTCTGAGGGTGAGACTGAAAAACTAAACTGTTTATATTCTTTCTTCATTAGACATAGAAATAAATATTTTAGTCCTCTGATGCCCTTCACTGCTCCTTTTGTCTTTTCCAACACATGGGCCACCTTGGTGATTCATGTGTGTGTAGCTACCATTTACTGCTCTGTATTCTGTTCCTAATTGCCATTTCCCAAACTTCAGTAATAATGTGTAATGAGCAAAGAATAACTTCATTAATTTAGATTAACCAAAGTCCAGATCAATTAGAAGACTGTAACAAGACTGTAAGACTCTCTTGTTCTTCCATCACCCATGACTAGCATTGAACAACAGGGAAGACCACACTGCTGTTTTCAAGGCAAGGGTGGTCCTTTATGGTTTATGTAACTGCTTGAATGGAGTGATCATCTTTGTGCAAGCTTCACAGTAACCTCACTTCACCACCCACCCTGTCACTCTCCTCTAGGGCTGGCACATTAATAATTCCCTTCCCTCTGAGAAGAAAGCTCTTGTACTTCAGGTGCTCTCTGGGTGAATGTTACAGTAAAAGCAGTGAAGGGCCATGCTGAAGAGAAGTGTTGCTGTGTCCCAGAAAGGAGTTTTACTCCCCACAGTCCACATATTTTGTGAATGGCAGAAAGGACAATTAAGGATTTATGTAAACATGATTTCAAATCTCCAGGAAGAGAGAGCAGTTGGAAAGGAAAATCAAAGAAAATCTAGTGGTGTTTATTGATGGAGCAATTTTACCTGAGTTTTGAACTTTGTGTTAGCACAGAGTCAACTAGCCAGGTGTGTGATATTACCTGGGAAAAACTTCTTGCTCAAAATGCAAGGCAGAGCAAGTAAGAAAAGTTTGCAAGGGTGGAATGAGGGAGAAGATCAAGCCAGGTTTGTTTGGTATTTTTTTTACTGCTAACAAAACTGATATGGTTATACTGTAGGTGGAGATGTATCTGGCTGATCAGTTTTCAGATACTGGCATTAACTGTGAGTCTTGCTGCAACAAAGCCCGGATGTGTGGACCTCAGCCCTACTGTGCCTCTTTCTCATGGCTCTGAGCTCTGCTGAGAACAGGAGACCCCTTTGAGAGATGGGTACACTACTCTTTCAGAGACTTTTATGTGCCCAAGCACCTTTCAGCTCACAAATAATGAAATCATGATGCAGTTAGTAATAAATTGAATTTTCTACATCTGTTCAGTTTTTGTAGGTACATATTACAAATAAATTCTTATATATAACGTAGGTAGACGTAAACAGATTAACATAGAAAATGGTGAAATAATGTTTGTCATCCACCACAGAATACAAATTTAACAGCAGAAATCCACATGAAAAAGATGTGGCTGATAAAGGTATTCTAGTGGTCACTTCTATGGGAAACGTGTCCCTAATATGATCCCACTGTTTGGGGTCTAAGCACCGTGGAATTGGTATCATCAGTCCAGCTCCTGGACTTGGGGAGCAATATGAACCTGATCCATGTTTTCTTAAATGCAGAAATATGTGCCTCTGCAGAACCATGCAGTGCACTGTGTCCAGGACACAATGCTTCACTAGTGCATGTCTGACTTGCAGACTTCTTCCTGCAAAGGTGGCTGGCTAGCCTGGCACCCAGTGATGTAGTCAGCATTCCCAGCTGGGATACATCCATGCTCACATTGCACTCATCTGGGACTGTCCATTTAAAACCCGGATGTGCAGCCCCAGAGTGAAATTATAAAAAATAAATAATTGATAAATTGCATCACTACATTGGGGAGGGAAATATTTTCTTGTCCATTAAAATCTATGACTAGATTTTTCAAGCTGGATTTGTAGAACTACTGACTATAATTTTCTAAATATTAGTTTATTCTGCCCTTTATTTCCTTCTCTGTATTTTTAATTTTTTCTCTCCAATCTTTAACTTAACTGACTTGTAAACTGTATGCAGCCTTGCATATTCCTTAATGAAAAACACTGAGTTTAAATCAATGTAGTAATGCTTCCTTCTCCACCAAAGTAAACTTGCTGATTTTTTTGGCTCTAGAATTTTATTAAGACTGCATTCTGTATCAACAGGAAAGTTTTGATCTCACTTAAAGTACTGTCATTAATTTCCTTCAACAGAAGACCGTTGCTGGTAAAGTCAATGTTTAATCCCTCATAAATGTGTTACATCATAATATTTTATTGCATATACGTATGTTACATTTTGTGGGATTTTTCCTAGAGGAAAGGTATTAACTATTCAGTAACTATATGGAGTCTGAAGTTTAATCGGCAGATCTATTCTTTGCTCCCAGTGAAGACTTTTAACATTGTTGCAATAGTGGAAAGCTTGTCATGGAAGAAGTGCATCCATTATCTTGACCCCAACTCATTTGCTTTTTTTCCTTCTGCAGCATTAAAGATATTTTGGACCTTCTTCTAAAAATCTAAGGAATAAATTCATGTCCAGGAAGCCTGAAGGTGTGGGTGAACATATCTTAAATCAAATGCTAGCACATGATAAAACTAGGCATTCTCAAAGCTAAAAATGTTGATGCTACACTAACAGTAATTCTTAGAGAGAAAACTACTAGATCATAGAGTTGGTGAATGTCTTGAGTTGGAAGAGACTCCCAAGTCTCAACCTAATTCATTCCCTGACTCAGCTTCATGCCATTCCTTGAATCCTGTCTCTGCTCATCAGTGCCTGCCCCTCCACTCCTCCTCGAGGGAAAGCTGTAGACTGTGATGAGGTCTCCCCTCAGTCTCCCCTTCTTCAGGCTGAACATTCCAAACTGACTGCAGATTCCTCCCATGTCACCTCCTCTAGAGCTTTCACTGTCTTGGTGAAGGAAGATGGAAGAAAAGAGAGGAAAGGCATTAAATCAGGTTTCTTGGAATATGAATAAAGTACAGAATGGCATTTCTGGATGTTGATTTAAAGTTTGACAGTCAACAGTAAAAAAACCCAACAAAAGTCTACTTACAGAAACACAGCTCCTCAAAGACAGTTCGATGGCTAAGGGTAAGCACATGTATGAGCATTTTGCTGGGTGATTCCAATTTGCCTTCCAAAGATCTTTCCAATGCTAATTATAAGACCCAGACTGAAAAATATGGAGCTTTACTCCTCACTATGGATGTTGGTTTTGGAGGGTGCAGAGGTGATTTTTATTTTAATTTTAATTAATAATGTTATCTCTACTACTATTACTATTGTTATTAAGAGTTATGGAAGATAATTGGTATCACATCCCCCAGCCCAAGGCCTATATTGTCTTTCACTAGATTAACAAAAAACTCAAGAGTAAAGATGTAAAAATGCTGGCACTCAAAATCTGGCAGCACTTGATCCTTTTCTGATAGGAAAAGAAAAAAGTAACATACATTTGAGTCATTTGTGTTTCGTAGTATCTTCTGTTCTATGCCTTTAGAAGCTGCATTAGGAAATGGAAATTTTGTTAATGCAAGAAGAAAGACAATTAGTTTGAAAAAAACATGTGCCCTTTAAAATTATTACAGAGTGGAAATTACCCGTGCATTATCAAATATTAGTAGAAAATTCCTAAGAACAGGAATAGTTTAAGTGCAACTTCAGAATAGGAAATAGGTATAGAAACATTTCCTGTGGGTGGCTGTGTTAAAATGAACTAAATTATCACTCTGTCTAAACTTTTCTGTATTCAGTAATTTGCCACTATTGTTGCCAGCAATTTACTAAGTGCATGAAGGGGAAGAATTAAAAAAGAATATTTAATTAAGGAATTCCTTAGAAACACAACAAACCTCAGACACCTCATACTTAAAACGTGCAAGTTAAAAGGAGACTTGCAGCTTCCAAGTTCATAATTAAGTCCCACAGCTAATTGTCTGGGACAATTATGTCTCTGAACAGTGTTCTGTTACCAAGAGAGATCTTGGAAAAGTCAGGAAAATCAGAAGGGCTTACTTGCCAAATAACAATTGCTCCAATCTAAAAAATAAGCAAACAAACAAACAACACCAGTTTGAAATAACTTTCACTGCAAAAGTCCTTGTTCACTTTTCTAGCCATTTTTTCTGGGACTGGTCAATGACATTGGGGGATTGCAGAAGGAAAGAGATTGATAGTAAGGAAGAAGTTGGACAGGAAGATAGCTTCTTCTAAAAAAATCTTACTTTGTTTATCAGACTTGCAAGAAAAAAATATTATCAAAGACATCCCCAAGAGCTGAGGCATTTCTAAAAAAAGCTTTTACCCAGCCCTCTGGAAACCATTTGTTTCAACATTCAAATCTCAGGCCTGTATGTTGCTTACAGTACTTTGCATGAATATTGAGGCTATGAAGGATTATCATTAAAGTAGTGCTCAGAGTGATAGATAAATCTCTCTTTCTTTCCAAAAGTTCTTTTTGGTGCTCAAGTGTGGCATGGTTGCATGTCTCATACAGTCTCAGGCAGTGTCTTGGTCAATGGCATTAATAAACAAAGCGTCATTTCAGCCAGAGACAAAGATTAAAACCAAATAAAATGAGCTGGCCCTGTTAGGAATTGTCTCCAGTGGCCATTTAGGTTCAGCTTTTTGAACTTCTAGCAGATAAATATTCTTCAGGATATGTGGAGACCTATTAAGACTTTTTTTTTCATGTAACTCAGAGGAACTAAACTACCTTGCCCAACAGCATATACAGTTGTCATTGAAATAAAAAAAATCTGCTTCTCATATAATGCTATAAAGAAATTACAAAAGTCATAGTTGAAGTCTGCCTTAAACAGTTTATAGTTCTTGAGAATTAAAACTCTTGCAGAGGAATGAAGAAAATCATGACAAAGAATATAGAGACCCTGTTTAGAAAATTCAAATTTCCATCCAAACACACGCACAAAAAGGTGAAAAAGAAAGTTCCAGTGATTTATGGAAGAATTCATAGGAAGAAGTCTCAGTACAAGGAAAGTTTCAAGATAAACACATTCAACTCAATAGTCAGGATATTTCAGAAAAAAACACAGTGTTGTTGAGAAGAGCCATGTTGTGGTACTTAAACTTCCCAGGATAACAGGAAAACCATGAGAAGTAACTTGATGGATTAAGCTAATACTCCATCTAGTACAGGATTTGTGTTCTGACATTTACAAAAGCTTGACATTTTCTGCTATGCATCCTTCTCATTCCCTAGGATGTACTACCACTGAATTAAGGATATTGGAGGTCACATTCCTGCTTGTATTCTAGTACATATTATTTGAAATTTTAACCTGATGAAACCATCTGCTATCCTCAGTCTCCTGTGGTGAAAAGTTCCCAAAGTTTACCACCCATTGTGTAAAGTACTTTTAAATATTTCAAACTGATTTCAGTAGCATCCAGAGTCCCCAGGTATCTGTATTGTGGGAATTGGTGAACCATGGATCTGCATTCTGCCTACCATTACCTGCATGATTTGCTCGGTCACGCCTTCCTTCAAGCCTTCTCTGCTCCAAACTAAGCAGTCAAAACTTTCTAATCTTATATTCCAACACACCTTCTGTATTGCCTTGGATTAGTTTCATGTTTTCTAGTGCCTCTTACATCTCTCTTGAGATGCAGTGACCAGAACCACACAGACTCAAGGTGTGACTGTATGACAGAGGGGCAGCATCTTTGTTTTCCCAGCATTCTCAATCTTCTGTTTTTTATAATGGAGATATAAAACATAATTTACTGTAATTTTGTCACACAATTAAAGAAAAGATTGTCACCGTGTCTCAAAAGCCACTGCTGAATTATCTTCTTAAACGAGTACCTAAACTTTTAAATGCAAACCCAAAACTGGCATATCCAAGGAAACTGCACACCAAATTTAGAACAACTCTCTGCGGTCCAAACTGTTTTTTCTCTTCACGCTGCCCGAAGTTTTTTACAAAGTGTGAGCATCAAGCAGATAACATTTTTAAAGTCTTCCTGCGCCTGGAGGCAGCAGTGGCTCAGCTCTGCAGCCCAGCAGAGGTTCTGCTGGCAGCAGCCAGGCTGCAGCGATGGCCGAGGGCTGCTCACGTTCTGCTCCCCCGACGGCTTTCGTGAGTGAAATCACACCCTGCCAGCCCCAGCCGCCTCCTGCAGCACACCCACCCTCGAACCAAACAGCTCACAAGCCAATACACAACGATCCTAATCTTTTGCCTGTAGGAGCTTGTTGCATCTACGCTTTTTCAATGAGTGAACACACAGCCAGATAACTACCTCATTTTTGAATGGAGGATAAAAGGGAAAAATGAAAAGAAAAAAAAAAAAAAAAAGAGGAAAAAATAAAAGGGAAATAAAACCCCAGGGGGGGCAGTGGGGGAGAAAGGGAACTGAGCCTTTGATGTGATTATCATATTTTGGCAAACTTTCCTGGAAATGTGAGTGAAGAACCATTCTTCATCTCAGTACTGGCCAGGTGAAAATGCAGTTGCTGTGCTCAAGCATAGACTCGTTTTTTTCACATTTCTTCAAGGTGAACAGAAAGAGAAAACCAGACAAAATTGTGATTTACCTGATTCATTCCAGCCATGCAGGGAGAAAGGTGTGCTGTTGTTACCCTCTGATATGGAGTAACTTTGGGCTTTCCCCTCATGGATATTCTCCAAGACACAACATGTTCTAGGATGCAGGGCAGAATGAGGAATAGGGTTGCTCTCTCCCCACAGTCCCACTGCAAGACATAAGCCATCTCCATTTATCTCCATTTATCTCCATTTATCTCCATTTATTTTTGAAGCATTTATCCATCTCCAAAAGTGTGAAAAACATACCTATATACTGGCCACTATTTTCTCACCCTCGTTATGTAGCCTGGTTAAAATGAAGGTGTGTATCTACTTGATCTTACTGGAGGAGAGATTACACAGAGAAAATTGGCTGTTTCTAGGTGTGCCAACACTCTCTGCATGTTAATATTTTAATCTCTAATTTTCATAAAAGAAGGATATGTGCAGAATGTTTTCTCATCTCCTACAGACTCAAATCCTCTCCTACACTGATGCTCTGCATTCATGCCCTCCACAGAAATTAATATTTCTCTCAGTACAGTAGAGTGAATCACCATTGATAACTATAGCTAACAATGTTCAACTCAAGGCAGAAGCAATGAGTTTTATTTTACTAGTGACCTAAGGACCTTGCTCATCACCTAGGGAAGAAAGATGTAAAAACAGTGCGGAGCAAAACAAAGACAAAAAAAGGAGATTTGAGGAAATCCGAATATTAATACTATGAACACGCCACATAATTTCAAAATGGGGAAGAAAAACATATTAATTTCCCAAAATTCTGTCCTCATTTGTTGCCACATTGTTGTACTGCTGCATTGTGCTAACCACCATATGGCTCTGGTCACAGTAAAATTACCTTATCAGCACCTCAGTCCTATCAGAATCCATCTCACAAAATAATTTGATTTCATTAATGTGTTTCATTCTATAATTATATGTTTACTCAAAGTAACTTGTGTGAATGAGGGTGATTTCTAAGAAAATCATGATACTTTCATCTTTTGAATATCAATGAAGTTAAAAAAAAAGAAGTTTGGAATCCAGATAGTAATTAAAAGTCTAATTATGTGATTGCCATGCATCTACAATGGATAGTTTTCTGACAGTATATAGCATGTGATTAATAGGGGCATACATAAGGAAATTACCCATTTTTTAAACAAAATATTTTCTTTACTTGTGGTGGTGCTTCCTGCCTCCCACTTCTTCTTGAGCTGCACGATGATCTCAAAAATGCTCATTAGGCCTCTGCCTTCATGAACAGCACCTGGGCTGAGCCTCCCCTGAGCTTATCAGAAACACTGTCTGCTCCCAGGAACTTATGCTGTCTAACAAGCTCCTGCTTTTTAATGAACAGCCTTGGAAACTTATTTTTCCTGCCTGCATAACAACCCAAGCGGAACAGCATTTTTGTTGTTGAACTTTAAAGGAAAGTTACTGACCTAAACTGTAGCCAGGGTAGGGAACTACTGTGACTAAAGGCAGCTGCTTATAACCCGATGGTACTGGGTTTGCCAATGGCCAGGTGGACCTCTGCATCCCTGCATCTTCCCTGGCTGCAGGGCACAGCTGCCACACCACGGGCTGCACCACAGGCTGCAGGGCAATCCCAGCTCTGGCACCTGGAGCATCCCCTCTCCTCCTTCTCCAGAGCCCTTGGTGTCTGCAGAGCTGTTCCTCTCACACAATTACATCTGCACTATAACTTCTGCTTTTACTTTCTCAGATCTGTCCAGATATATCCCTCCCAGATCTGTCAGAGGCATTACCACCAGGATTGACCAGCAGCTGTCCCTCTCGGGGCCTCCTGGTATTGACTCTGCTGGACATGGAGGAAGTTTCCAGCAATTTCTCA
Source organism: Sitta carolinensis (assembly GCA_032173965.1). Taxonomy (NCBI): domain Eukaryota; kingdom Metazoa; phylum Chordata; class Aves; order Passeriformes; family Sittidae; genus Sitta; species Sitta carolinensis. Next base: position 11,073,405 of record JAVUNC010000025.1, on the reverse strand, counting down.
CAGAAGCCTCCCCTGTAGCCTCTCAGCTATCAAAACCTGGCCATGCAAACCAAATAGACCCATAAACAGCAGTCCTGAGTGAGACCCTTTCAGCTCTCCTGGTCCATAGCAGGCTGAAAATAACTATGTATATATATATATATATATATATATATCTTCTATAGAATTGTTTGTTAAATTATTGCTGTAAACCTTTAGGCCTAAACCATTGGCCAGTTCTGGGGCCAAGTTTGGCAAGGGGGCTCCCTCTGAACCTTGTGATTCAATGGGAGGGTCTTCCTTGATTCCTTTTGTCCTTACCTTTTCCCATCCTTGCCCTTTTCAATGCCCTTCAACTACTTCGTGAAAAATGCCTAACAGTGTCATCTGCAAAGGCCAGAAATCAATAAATTAGGTCACAGACTGTTTTAAACTGCCTTTTGTTCAGAAAGTGCAAGCTTAACTCCTCAGCACTTTGCTTTGCTGCCAGCTGTATGTGTGCAGATAGTTTGGAGGGACTCCAAGCAATAGGTTAAAAGCTGCCACATGCTTTCAGTGCCTGAGAAGGAAAACACCACAGCCACAGGCCCATCATTGCTTTCTCTTATCAGGAATCAGCTGGACCTTCTCAGTCCAACAACACATTTTTCATGGGATTTTCTGCATCATACTTTGTGTGATAATTTTTCCAGATTTTCACCTCATATTTCAATGCAATATATGAATCTGAAAGCACTATGAGATCTTTTGACAAATACAATTTTGACAATACATTTTTCCAGGCAGTACACACAATACATTTAACTTATCTCTGTACGTGAGTAATAATAAACACCAAGATAATATTTTTATGATTTTGTTTACCTGCTGCTTTTCATTTTTCCCCAATATACCTGTTTACCTGAAAGCTGAGAATTTGAGGTATTGGACTTTTAGGAAAAAATAACATCTTCCCTATATCATGAGCCTGATTTTTTAAATTTGAAATGTGATCTGAGTGAGAACTGTGCTGATCTCCATCTTGTACCAGAGATGGTCCCCACTGAATCTTGCAGAACTGTATTCAGTCATCAGTGCAGGATGCAGCATTTCAGTGAGCCTCTAAGAACAGGTACTATAGCCCAGGCAAAGCAAGCTTATGGTATTGACATAGGCATGCTTCTAGGCTGAGAGCTAGAAATGACAGGGGGATCACCCGTGAGCTCCTCGTTTAAGGTGTGAAGGTGTAAAATGTTTTACTCTCCTTAAAATAACCAGTGAGACAGGATAGGTACTAAAATAACTTTGTAATCCTGGACCTCAGTGCCTTTTAGAAATGCTGTTTGAAATGGATAGAAAGAAGCAGACTCTCAGATGGTTTAAATGATCAGTGTTAAACTATTAACAATTAACTTCCACTGAAAGCAAATCCGATTCTTTCAACATGAACTGAATCTTTCATTAAATAGAGTAATAATGAAAAAGCCACTGAAGAGGGGTTAGAAAAGACCCCAACATATCTTGTTGACATGTAGCACACACTTCATTAGAAAAAAACAAGTCTTATAGCATTGGTTCACCTCATGAGCTTTTTCCAAAATATATATATCTTCAAATAGCTTAAAAAAACTGGTGAAATGGTAAACTATTATTTATCACTCAATAAACATGTTAAGATAATAGTAGAAATTATATTGGATCAGCAAGCAGTCAATATGTCTGTAAAAAGTAAAAAACCCACCAACACAACCATCACAAAATCCAATTCCATTGTTTCCTCTTTTCCATTCAGAAATAGCAGCCTCAATTCAAGCACACAATTGAATGTATGTTTGCTGTTTTTTTCAAATGAAATGAATTTAAATAACCATTTTGTTAGACTGGGTTAACACCTGAAAACCTATTTCGATGAGGGACCTATGATTAAATTGTAAATGAGTGGTTGAACAGCCACAGCACTTGTCTGGGAAAGGGTGATCTTCAGTAATTACTTTTTTATTCCCTACAAGACCATATGTGTAGAACTCCTGGTCTAGAGGGAATGTAACATTCTGCAGACTTCACCAATTTTAAAATGAGCTAACTTATAATAGATATTTCAGCAGGCATGCTGTAGAAGTGAGATTTGCACTGCAAATTATTTTGTGAATTGATTTTTTTTTTTGTCATAACACTTTCATAAACAATGATGTGCTAATATCACAGAAATCTTCCATCCACCATCCCTTACACTAGCACTGCCCTGCTTTTATGAGGAAGTTGTAGATTTTCTCACAGAGATGATGGGGACTTGATTTAAAAGCTACTAAATTCAACAAGATTATTAACAGAGCTCACAGGATTACACCAGTAACTGAATGTCCTGCCCCAAATTGGGGAAGGGATATTATGATTTTGAGATATGTTTCATGTGTTTCACACATAGGCACACATTTATATAATAAAATAATGTTAAACAACTATGTAAATAAGAAAGTTCTTAGACTATCTTTAGCATTTATTCATCAGTCATATATCCTAATGAGCTAGATCCATGCATGTTTTGAAAAAAGGCCTTTGTTGGATTAACTGTCCCTTTAATGTGAGATGAAATTCCATCCTAACTTAACAAGAATTATGAGTTAAAACTCAACTCCAAAATTAAGTACAAATCAAGGTGATAGACAAAGTCATACATAACTCCCACAATAATTGCAGTTTTCTGACATAAGTAACTCTAAATTTTTGTTAGTAAACCTGGAAATAGTCCTGAAAAAAATATTAGGCTCATCTCTAACTTTTATGTTGTTGACTTTCACTTGTGTTCAGCTGTTTCTCTCTATCTAAAACATATATCAACTTTGAATAGGTGAGTGAAACTCACTCATAGTCATATAAAAGAAAAAGTAGTTATTTATGTCCCTCTTGAAGTCTGCTCTAAGGGCAGGAATATTTTTCCTCTTTGTGTTGCAGGCTCAGGCACAACAACCTTCTCAGCTTCACTAATTAATCTTGTCCCAGTTGCTGACTGCACAGGTGATGAGACTCTCCACTTGTCACCTAGGAAATACAGTTTCTGTAATAGAGAAGGGTTTCTGTCTCTGAGAGACTTAAAACCTCTATTAAAAAGTTTAAAAAAGTTTTGGAGACCTTGCCCATATAATTGAAGAATACTGTAGCTTTGAAGTTCTGAAGTATAAAATACTAAAACTTGTTTGGTTTGGGATTTTGTTGTTTTTGTTGTTTTGGGGGGTTGTTTTTATTTTTTTAAAATCAACTTCCCATTTCAAACCAAACTAACAACAGCTGCTTGATAAATATTTTTTTTTTATGTATGCCAGACAGTCATTTACTCACAGTATTTGAGTTTTCAGTTTGCAAACTGTCCAGCTTCCTAGAAAATAAAACCACTTCCTTGTTAACTAATTAAAATGCTTGCATTACTAGATATTTGTTATTTTTCCCATAGCAACCAGAGGAAATGCTCTTCCTGGGGGAATACTGTATGAATTATTTGCTACTATTAAGGTGAAAAGAGAATACGTGAGGATTCGCACTCAGCCAGGTGAGTTGGTGATGAAGGTGAGATAAGCCTTTGTGACATTTTGCCAGTATTGATAGGATGTTTTCATTTCTCTTCCCCCTGCCCTGTTCATTAGGAATTGATTTCCAGCAGACACTGCTTGGGAAGGCAGCCTGGACTGCGGGCAGTTGGAGTGAGCAGCGTTGCTGGTGTTTATTACAAGCAGACTGGGAGGTCAGCATGTTTATTCCCTCAGCCCCTGGCTTTGATCAGAGACAGCAGCACCACTGACTGAACCTCTGAAGACCTGTCAGTGGCAGGGCTGCTGCTGGGTGGTGACAGCTGTTTATGCCTCTGACCATGGCTGCAGCCCTCAAGGGCATGCTCCTTCCGCCCACTTCTAGCTGTACCTCCTCCTACCTCCCAAGTCATTTTCTGTGTTTGCTCCAAATTGCTGCCTCTTCGTTTCTACCACCCTGGGACAGGGGGCTGAGGGTTATGGAATATCATTAGCAACTGCCTGACCACAGCTTTCTGCTTCATCACTGCTTGGCAGTTTTTCTTTTTGCTAGCCAGGCTCCTGCATGCTCAGTTAGAGCCAAAACAGAGGGAAATGGGAGCTGTTGTTCTCAGTTAGACTTGGAAGTCTGGGAATTTGAAAACAGATTTTTTGAGGACAATTAGGACAATCTGAGGATAATTGAGGAAACTTAGTTGGAACCAGAGGACAGAGTCCAAAATTGTCAAGAGCAGCTCTATGACTGATCTGAATGCATCTACTGTGTAGAGGACCTGAAATTTGCTTGGATGTTTATGAAGGCATCATGCTGCTGCCTATCCTAACAGATTCAACAGGGTATGGGCTGTTCTCGTGCCCTGAAGAAAATGACAGAACACAGCTGTGCTCCTGCAGCTGAGCTCTTTATCCTTTCCTGCCACAGCCCCAAGGACACAGTGGCCTTGTATATTCTGCTGGCTGGGAGAAACGCCTGGGCCAAAGTTGTTCCCCAGACAATTCCTTGATGGCATTCCAAAATGATGGCAGGGCTCACGTCTATTGGATGCAGAATCAACAGTCACGTATCAAGACCTAAGCATATGTCCTGTCCATATTTAGTGTATTATTGTGTGTGTAGTCAGTAATTCAGGCATAGGGCCCTTGACACTGTGATGCTGGGGTAAGGCTTGGTAATTTCTTGGGATACTAAAGGTTGGAAGAGTGTTCCTTTTTTTTTTTTTTTTCCTTCTGTTCCAGTGCCACAGGACAGACCCTACCAAAACCTGTCAAATTTGCTCTCAGAAACAAGACCTTGTCATCATCCTAAAAGGCATAGAAAGTATAATCTCAAGATTTCATTCCATATCATAATTTCCAAACTCTTAACCATTCTTGTTGCCTTCCTTGTTTAAGTGGCGTAAATCTTTCTCAAGCTGCAGCACCAAAAATTATCTGCAGCTCTCTAGCCGAAGTCTTAACAAGTCTGAGTAGAGAAGAATTATTATATACTACATTCCTATTTATGCATTCAAGTAGATTTCTTAACTTTCTCACGTGTATAGCAATATTGATTCCTATTTAGCTTCCTATTCAGCCCCTTAAATATTTCTCTGCAGAGCTGACACCCCACCAATTAATCCCTGACCTGTTTTTCTGCCTGGCATGTTATTCTTTTCCATGTGAGGGGTCTTCCTCTTGACCATATTTAGTAGTATATAGATTTTTTCAAACCAAGTTAGCAAGATAATTTTGAATTATTATTTTTTTTTTAAATTCAAAGAAGTTCTTAAAAATGCACCCAAAAAGTGGTTATCAATGAATCATTGATAAAACCAATCAAAAGGTGCTAAGTGTGGAACTGCATGAAAGGTTGAGTTTGTTAAATGTTTGCCATTGTTAATATAGATAATAAAAACCAGGTGGTAGAAGTACCACTTTTGAGCTGAGCCTACCCAGATATTCACACAGAACACATTTCCTTAATTGCTTACAATAACATCACGTGCTCTTCTCCTGTCCACGAGCCCTCATATTCTGCTTTCAGTTGAAATTAGAGCTGTTCAATATGGTTTGTGCACGAATCCATGTTGGTTTTTTAATCATTTCCCTATTCTTCTTTTCAGTATTTCTAAATGGTCGGTTGGATTGTTTACTCCAAAACTTTCGTGGGCCATTAAAATTAATGGTAATAATTAATTAATAATAATTAATGCATTCTTCCTTGACTCCTCCTTTACTTATCCTGTTTTCCTTGTGAGCAGAAAGATACCAAATAAACAATTATGTTTTCTACCCCAGAATAAGACTGATAAATTGAAACACTCATCAAGTATAAGAATTAATTTAAATTTAAGGAAAATCTAATGGGTGAATCATCTAAACCTGTTGGGTTTGGATCAGCTTTAAACGCAGACAACAGCTGAAGTAAAACAAAGAAAAAGGTGAGTTTTTCTTTATTTTCAGAATGTTCCCAAATATGGGACAGAAATCAAAACTGTGCCTCCTGCATGTCACTGACATAGATGATTTACAAGAGAATGATGTTGTAAACCAAAATCCAGTTTCCTTTGACAAAAGCAATAATTTAAAATATCTTGAGAAATTGCCTGAATTTTGAGACTCCAAATTAAGTGATTAAGTAACATGAAACAAACAGTCAAAAGATGTAAAACCAGGAATTAAAAATTGGGACAGATTTTCCAGCCACATAGAAGAGTAGATTGAGGCACAGGCATTTTACATACATTACAGGCACACTACATTTGAAAAGTTACCTAAAAATAAAAGCATGCAGAACCTATAGGAAGAGGTTCTCATCCTGTTATTCTAGGAGGAGAGTTAAATGTGCTACTTAGAAGCTAACAATGTTCTTAATGAAAAGCACAAGTTTAAGATTCTATGGAGAAAATAGCAATAAACCTGACAGAATAATTGCCCCTTGGCTTACAAAGTGTGCCCAAAGGGACACTGACCAAGCTAACTGAAATTAAGGCAGCCATTAAACACTTTTTTTCAGTCTTATATATTACTCCCAGATAAACAGAGCTCATATCAATGACATCAACTGCAAATTAAAGGTTTGGGGTTGTGTTGAATTGCATTTTTTGTTAATTCTGCTGCTGATCCTTGTTTATTTTAGATTCCAGGAAAGGCAAATCTCCAGGGCTAAATGGGTATCAGATCCATTTCATTAGGATAGTTAAAAGGTAATTGCTCTGTTTCTGATTTTCATTTAAAAATTAAATGAAAAAAATGCTTACTATTAAACTCACGTTATGACATTCATATATTTTATTAAAAATATCTGACCTACTGATAGGAATTATCTGTAGTATCTCTTATAGTGACCAACAAATATCACAAAGATAACATGTCCAGTTCTCCAAGAAATCCCTGGACCTAAATTAATTATACAAGTATTTTAAATACAAAAAACACAGATTAAATAAAAATGTATTGCCTGATAGGAAAAAAAAACAAAAAAAACCAAAAAAAAACCCCAAAAAACCAAAAAAACCCACCAACCAACGCTAGAATGGGAAAAGAACCATTCAAAATTTAAAAATCAGAACAATTCTATACTTAAAATTAATTTTAAATAAAACCAAAATGGGATTATGCTCTGGCCAGTGCAAATACTGTGCATTTTCCCTAGGTGAGCACGGCCCTGACTGCAGTGGAGAAGTGGCATCATCTGTGGCTCACTCTGGCACCTAACCAGAGTGATATGGTGAGTATATTAGAGTGATTAATGCTCTCTCTGACTAAGCTTGAGAAGGAGTCAGGCAGCTGCTTCCAGAAACCCTGTACATTCACCTGCTCAGCCAAGAAGCAGCCTTCTCTTTTCACCTTGCAGGATCTTGTATACTTTCATCAGACAGCCAAGAGAAGTTTGGAATGAAGAGAACAGGAGAGATGATTAGTTCTTCAAGCTTCCTTTTCCTTCTGACCAAAATCACTCCAGCCTTCTCAAGGCTGAGGTTCAATGTTCAATATCTTCTTTTCCACTCCCATTTAAGAGAGAAGCAGAAATGACCTGCCACGTATTTTACTGGTGGCATGTATGGCTCTGTAACACATTTCCACTAAGGGTCTCAGAGCATGAGAACAGAAGAGACCTCTATGGAAACTCCAAGGCTAAGTTTTCTGAAAGATGAGGAACCTCATTTCTACAAGAAATTTCTGTTTCAAGGCATAAGGGCCTTGTAAAACCTAGGAAGGAGCAGAGAGAGTAGAAAGATGTAAGTAGGTAGGTACCAGTGTGCTGCTGCCACCCATACAGGCTGGAGGAGATTTGCTTGTTAAAATGCTGGAAGTGAGTGGTGGTTCATGGGCAACATTAATCTCAGAACCAGGACCACGTAAGAAAATTCTCTCCTGAAATATGGAGGAATTTGATTCATATTTTCAAGTTGTGCTGCAGTGCAGATTTTGTGCTTCTGGTGAAATCTCAGAATACTCTGCCTTGATTTATCTGGGTGATTGTACTGATTTTGCTTAGAAGAGGAACCAGAATGCTCCTAAATCTGGTTGTTCCTCACCCAGGGTTATTTGGTCTGGCTGAGATGGAGATAATTTTCCCCTCAGCAGCCTGCACAGAGCTGTGCTTTGCAGTGGCAGCTGCAAAGGTGTTGTGACACTCCAGTGTTTGGGCTACAGCCGAGCAGTGCTGGCACAGCAGCAGCAATGTCTCTCCAACATTCCAGCCCTGTCAAGGGCCTGGCAGTGGGTCACAACTAGTCCTAGTTGAACTGACCAAAGGGATGTTCTATTCCCTATGACTTCTGCTTGGATTTAAAAGCTAAGGAAATAAGGAGGAAGGAGGAGCCCTCATTATTTATAATGTTTACCTTGCAATACATGTATTGTAGACCTGCATCCTGGGAAGTGGACAGACATTACTTGCTGATGGAAATAAAGAATAAAATCTTTGGTATTTTCTCTTTGCTTGTGTGTGTGCAACATTTCACTTTTGCTTTGGTAAACTGCTTTACCTCAGCCTACAAATTGTTCTCCATTTGTTGCTTTTTTTTTTCCTCTGTTTAGCTGAAAAGGGGGAGAACATCTTGGTGGGCACCTGGTGTCCAGACAAGGTCACCCCACCTCAGCAGGAGACTGTCCTTTTCCTCAAACATCCACAGCTGAGAATACACCTAAAATGCACCAGATAACAATTTTGGCAGCTCCCATTTCTTGGTACCCCAAAACACCTTTCCTCCATCTCCAAGGCAAATGTGCAGCACAAATGAGAGAGGTCAAGTTCTCTTCTGGCTGCACCACATCACGTGAATCCGACTGTAACACCAAACGAGGAGGGGGAGATCACTCTTACTGAGCTACCTGCTTCCTAGAACTTAGTGATGTTCATTAAATGAGAAGGTTAATCAACTCAGCAGATCTCTGAATACTGTTTTTATAAACTGAACTGAACAGAGACAGATGATAAAAATAGTGTCCTATGTAAATTTCTGTAAGGAGAATTATTTATTTATAAAATTATTATTTTTACGCTTTGTTGGAAGTGGATTTCCTGCTCTGACAACGAAATGTAAATGGACTTCTGTATATTCTTTATAGTTTAGAAATGTGTTAGTATAATAGCTTTAACTCATCACTTAAGATCTGTTTATAGATTGAATCAAGCTCCTATTTTATTAAGATATTTTGTTAAAAAAAATTTGCAGCTAATATTCATTTTCTAAAGCACTAAATTGCTATTTAAAAAAAATATAAAGAAGGTTAAAGAATTGTTTTTTTAGCCTGCTTAAAAATCACGCCCTTAATTGACTAAGAAGACAGCGTTTTAAAAATGTATCACTAGATAGCCCAAGTATGATTACTAAAATTTTATTGGTGTAACTATAGCCAGAATTTTCTCTCTCATTTACTTGTCTGCCATGCATGTGTTTTGCATTTCTGTTAGCCGGGATAACAAGCACAGACTTCTGAGTTTCATATTTTAATTTGTTGATTTAGTCCAAAAATTTGGTGCTCATATTGCAAGACAATTTTCCTCTTAATTCTCTTTGCAATAGAATGTCTAAAAAAAATCCCACTTCTGTCTTTCATTTCCATTCCAGGGCTAAATTTATCCAAATGGTTAACTAAAACTGACCTTATGTTTCCATTCAATAAGACAGTGTTCAAACACTCTCTTAGAGTAGTTTATATTTATGATTCACTTCCTCTCTTAATTGTACATCTTAGACTTCTCTAAGTTGTAATTCTTGTTTCAATATTGAAATTAAAAGGAAAGGTCAGCACAGTTTTATTAGCTAGTGATTTCCTTAGGGAAAAACCACAACAAACAGTGTTGTAATGCCTATTGAATCCTATTGGAACAATTCTTAAGAGAAGATCAAGGGGACCTGAATATCTTCCAGTCAGTTTTTCACATGGGCATTAACTGCTGTTAAGAAGAACACTCAGGATTTGTTGCATCTTCATCTGACCACCTTTAAGGGTACATTGCCTTCACGTAGTCCACATCCCATTATGAGTTTTAAGCCAAAATAATTTTCTCTGAATTTGACAAAAATCCCATCTATAGTACCACCCCCCCAACCCCCACCCCATTTGACACCCTTCTTCCTTTTTCTTCCAGGGGAATCCTCTTCCAGGTACTTGCCTCACCCATCTTTATGCAATGCTTGTTTCCATTTTGCACTCATGCTCTCATTTCCCCTCCCAGTCACCCAGCCCCTACAGGTTTTTGCTGCCATTGTCTGGGATTGGCAAGGAGCTGAGCTGGCTGTATTCATGTTGTCTTTGCAGCCAAGATGAAAAAAAAATAGCTATCCTTTTGGCCTCCAAATTAGTCTTTATTTTTTTATTCTTTCAAATGAATTTTTTCGAATAAGTTGCTGGCAGATTCTTTTATTTTCCATTTGGCTATTAGTTGGCACATACTTATTTTAGTAGATGAGTTTAGTTGTGCACTCTAAAACTGGGAAGATTCAGGCTCAACCAGATCTGGTGTTCCAAAAAAATCCTGTTGGGTTTTATTTTCCCTCCCAAAAATTTCCCTCTCATCTATCAGCAGGATAGAAGCTGAACTGTGTCAGACCCTGTTGCTAGTGATGAATATGAAACAATGATGGGAAGACAGGAAGAAAAATAATTTCCCACAGAGATCCTAATAAAGAGTTTTACTGGCTTGAAAATCTGATTGGCAGTCAAGGCAGGTGCCAAGCATATGTACCACAAATTCATTCTGGTAATCATCAGCTTGAATTGCTGGGACAAGGCTCCATATTGTGCACCAGATACAACTAGCACCCACCCCTGGACTAGCTGTAAGTCAAACACTTCCAGATATTTCTTGTGGGAAAAGGTAAATACTTGAAAACTCAAGACAAGTGGAATCTACTGGACCAAAAGTCACAAGAAATGTAATTGTACAGAAATGAGCAAAGAAATTGTACAGAAACTGAACAGAGATTCCTCTTGTCCTGAAGTTCCAGAGTGAACTGGAATATGACAACCACCATCTTCACTCTTGTGTCTAGTGACAGGACTTGAGGAAATGACATGAAGCTGAGTCAGGAGAGGTTTAGGATGGATTTCAGGAAAAGGTTTTTCACCCAGAGGGTGGCTGGGTACAGAACAGGCTCCCCAGGGCAGTGGGCACAGCAGCAGCCTGACAGAGCCCAAGAAGTGTTTGGAGAACACGTGGGTACATGACCGGGTCCTTGGGTGTCCTGTGCACGGACAGGAGCTGGACTTTAGGATCCTTGTGGGTCCTGTCCAACAAAACATATTCATGATTCTGTGATTTTATCACATCTCTACATTTTTAGGGAGAGGTTGTGAGCAGCCATGGAGTCTGTTTTTCCTTACAAATGCCTTTGCTAAGTGAACCTGGGGTTTTCATGTATTTATGATGGCACTGTGATGCACTGCTATCTTGTTATAGCAAACAAGCCTCCAAAGGACATATCCCTGCTGGAAATGAAGCTTTGCAATCTGGTCTTAACATCTAGGAATGTAATGAAACACAGTGGTCATCACTTTGGTAGTTTTTTATAGCTGATAAAGCTGGAACAAGCAAATGAATAGTACATTTTTGTGTGTTTTAAAACTAATTAATAATACACTAAGTGTAAATATTACCAAGGATATAAATTCAATAGAGAAATCAGAGAAAAAGAAAAGCATTCTGCAGAGAAATTACTAATTTTATTCTCTTGGTAAAGGAGAAAATAAATGAAAAATACTGGGACATATATTAGATTTGTCCTGATTTTTCTGAAAATTAAAATACTTAAATGTTCAAATATAACAAATTTTGTTTAGCTTTTATCAGGCTGATCTGTACTTGGAGAAAAGCTCTTGTGTCACTTCAAGGAAATAAGCAGTTTTCTAAAAATAAAAATATTAATGATGCATTGGATCATCTGTTTTAATTAAAACTTTAATTTTATCATACATGAATCGGTAGCAACTCCTTTTTTTCAGTACTGTACCTACAGAAATACAAGGTTTGCAAGGGAGCATTAGAAACTGAAGCATTCAGCACTGAGATACTAAATATTTTGGCCCCCATCTGCTCAAGGAAATTTGTAGCCCCAGATTTGATATCCCATCTGTTTCTGGGAGAGCCCTGTGGGATTGTAGAAGTACATACACAGAAGCCAGCAAGCTGGCTGCAGAATCAGGTGGTGCTGGTCCATAGGAAATTGGAGAAGAACAGAGACTCTTGGAGTTTTCCTCCAAAATGTACTGTTTCTCACATTAGACTGGATAGAAATATTCCTCTCTCTCTTACAGTCATGAACCTCGTGGACTGAAGTGTCTGAGCCAATCTCAATTGGTTTTTATCCCAGAAAAAGAAGAAAGAATAGTGGCCACTGACGTCCTTTCCTCAAGCACAAGTTTAAAGATTCATTAAGTAGAGACAAACTGAGAATGTTTCAAAAACACAGTGACCTTCATATTAATGTGGGATCCTTAGATAACACATCCTTTCTTCAGCAAACACAGAAATATATCAACAAAAAGGAGGAACAGGAGAGATGACACCTCCCCATTCCACACCTTGTCAGCACGGGAAGCTTCCTGAGGTGTGAAGTTCCCTCGTTCAGGTGCCAGTGGTCCCTGAGTGCCAAGCCCTGGTGTCCTTGCTCTCCTCAGCTCTGCAGCAGGGTTGGGCTGATGGACCTGGGGTGGCTGCCAGGATCCACCTCCAGCGGAGCTGCTTGGAAAGTCCAAACACTCAGGAAGGCTGAGATGACCAAGCCCACACTTGATAAAAGCTTGAAAATGTTACTTTGTGAAACATGGCTATGGGATAACCATTGCTGGTGACAGTTTGTGCTGCATTTCTGTGTTAATTCTCAATGGCAAAAGTGGAGTTGCTGGAGAAAGTACTGATGAAAAATGAGCCATTTAGGCTTAAGTGGCAGTAGTGTGAGGTGTATAACCTGAACACCTATGATACCTGATGTTGAATTTAGGGATTAAAAATTATGTTTAATCTCCCAAACCCCGATTTTATTTAAGTTTGGAGGTTTTTTAAATGAGAGTATAAATCACTTGATGGAGGTTAAGAATGAGATTTTCAAAAATGCCCCGGACTAACTTGGGAAAAAACCCAATAAATATCACATCAAACAACACAAAAAGAGTGGAGTCATTGACTTTTCTAAAAATCCCTGCCTTCAGCAAATTTTAGAGCCCTGGTTTTTCTAACACTCTTCATTTCTGTGCTAACAGTCACACCTGGCAGATAAGTTAAGATGCCTTCCTTTTTGTTATGCAATGTGCACATATTTAAATATGATCTTTCTTCCAGCTTCCATATAAGTCTGACTCAGGAGGTTCTCATCACATTAAACATTAAAGTTTATTACTTACCCAATGACCATTAGCATGAGACTATATATCATTAATTATGAAATTCCATCTGCCTTCTGGGTTCTGAGCTGTTACACTTATCAGTGTTCCCTAAAAAGGGTGACAGTAAAGATTCTCATAGGAACACAGTGGACCAGGTTTTGGAATTATAGATTAGAAAATCTGATAAAAATCAGAGAATCTGGCAACACTGGGAGTATAGATTGGAGAGATTAATTCAGTTATGGCCCTGCAGGTCACTGTGGATCTTCAAGTAAAGTAAATAAACAGTATTTACTGTTGTTTTTTAAATGAGAGAGAGATCTGCAATCTTTAAGAGGTTAAAAGATAAAGACCATCATGATAAGGGTGTAGAAATTCCTGTATTTCCTCCACTCAAGTCTTTTAGCCTTTTGCTTGTGGGATGAGAGGGTGAAAAATAAATCAATGCATGTTTCATTATGATTTTGAAACTGGCAAATAAGTTCTTCCAAAAAATTAATTGATAAACTCTGTGAAAAAAAGTTTGCAGGACAGAAGACATACTGCCTCCAACAGCTCAGTGAACCATCCTGGAATTCAGCATAAATAAGATGGTTACATCTGATCCACAAGGAGCCAGATGGAGCCAGTCCAGGCTGCACAAAGGGTGAGTCTAAGAAAAAGCACTGACCATCATAGAGCAAACCATTCCATTTAAAAATGCAACATATGAGAACAAGAAAATCCCATCACATACAAGTGGGCTTAGAATTTTTTCACAGTTTTACAGAGTAGACAGTTTCCAACTGTTTCTGTTGGGGTAGGACCTTCACCACTGCCCCTTGGCTACAGAAGTTATTTCAGCTACTTGCCTAAGTACTAGTACTTTTTTTTTTATATATTGCACTATCTATAGTGTATTGTACAATTACATATTTTATTTTTTTCTGTATTTTTTTAAACCACTGGAAAATGTCCTCAGATCTGAAAGAGAGGTAAATTTTAACACATTATTTGCCTGAGCTTAGACAACTCTGGAAAGAAATTTTAGGGCCATTTGGGATAAGAAGGAAGCTCCTTTTTCTAGGGTTATGTAGAAATCAAGACTACCTAACAAACCTAACAAATATCCTATCAAAAAGATAACTTGAGTCCCCAGCTGAAGGGACATTTTTGCCACCAACAGTCTTTTGACAAGTTTGTGGCAAACTATGGAACTTTTATTACATAAAAAGGGGATTAAAAATAATTCTTTATCATAGCTCCAAATCCTGAGCATTTCCAACCAGTCTCACAAGATCAGCTTAGAAAAATGAGCACTCAGGATTTTTGGGTGATCAAGTTCACAATTTTGTAATTCTTGTGCTGGCAGTGTTGTATTCTATCAGTTCACCAGACCAAAGGTTTATACACATTTCTCCTTTCACATGTGCATGGCAATACCCTCAGGAGCTCCACCATAGTGAAGTGAGGGTATTTTCCCTGATAGTCCTGAAGTCAGCTTAACTTGAGCTGTGAAAACATCCAACTTGAATTCACAGTTTATTTCCTTTATATTTTGTGGCCTTGGATTTTATTCAGTCCCTGGAAGAATTAGTTTCTTTTATAAAATCAAGCATTCAGTTAATTGTTTAAATAAGAGCCATTCAAGCATATAGAATGCATGGAAGATATATTTTCCCAAATCTCCCTGAAGAAGATGACTCAGAAGATAAGGAAGTGCTACAAGCCTGCATATGTGAAGGTGGCTAGCAGGGCTTTTGTTTTAACAGCATTAATTTCTGCAGAGGAGCAAAGAAAGGGTCCAAGCTGGAGGACTGGGATGGTCTATGAGATGCCCATCCACCTCCCCTGTCATGTTCCTGACGTGATTACTACCAGGTATCACTTTCTAAAATATAATACCACCAAGACAATTAATGAAGTAGGTTCTTAAATAGCTTTTTTTTTTTTTTTTTTTTTTTTTTTTTTTTTTTTTTTTTTTTTTGGCAAATTGCTTTTTCAGGCAGATGAAAATTATTACTTTTCTATTTCATTAAAAACCTGCTCAGGTGAGCTGTGCTGCAGCTGCTCTGTGATTCATTTTTTTTCAGGAGGACTGCAAAGACCAGAAGATAAGCAGGAGCCACAGTAAGGAGAGATCTAACAGCAAAACACCACAAAGACAAAACATAATTACAAGATCTTGATCCTGAAGCCACAGAAATCAATTGCCAGTAGCATCTTGACTGTCAGTCTGCATCTAGTGCCAAAGCTGTGCTGTGTAGGTATGCCATACACATGAAATTT
Organism: Sitta carolinensis; assembly: GCA_032173965.1. Taxonomy (NCBI): domain Eukaryota; kingdom Metazoa; phylum Chordata; class Aves; order Passeriformes; family Sittidae; genus Sitta; species Sitta carolinensis. The sequence continues at coordinate 11,057,842 of JAVUNC010000025.1, read as the reverse complement.
GACATTGCTGAAATCAAACCCTTCAGTGTTTTATTTGTACATGTTGGTCCTTCATAGCATTCCAATGCAGGCTTTTGATTGATATTTTAAAAAGCTTTGTTTTGAAATTTTAAGAGACCTTCAATTTGGACCTCTGTAAAATGAACTGAGTTGCTACTCTAATTCCCTGTAATAGCCAGATGACAGTTGAATATCCACTTGATGATATCACAGAATAGAACTCATTTTGTTCCTCTCTGCAATTTATTTGGTTTTCAAAGTTATTAGAATGTATCTGATAATAAAAGATGTATTGTCTATTGTAGATGCAATCATATTGTTTGACATTAATACAAGCCTGTTTGAAAACAGTCGTTTCCATAGGAACAGTTTTTCCAAATAAATTTTACATGGGAAAGTATGTCATAAATAATTGGCTCTGCCCTGAGGGAACTGCTAAACACCCAAAGAAAATGCATGGGTAGAGAAAGAAAAAGAAAAAGCTATGAGAAATGCACGTAATGATGGTAAATTTGGAAAAGTGCATGTTTTTTTTTCTATCTGGAATTCCTTTCAAATAAAAAAAAAAAAAGGAATGTCCCTTGGTTTTGGAATTTTGCTGATATAGAGTAAGAGTTCATATTTTACCTTTTGGGATCTTAGTTGCATTCAAGTCATATTCCATGAAAATCTCCCTAAGTTTTACTGCAGGTATGTTTATCCATTTATATTGCACACTGCCTCTTTAACTGAGAAGAATTTACACATGCTTGTAGTACATTTTTAGAATGTGAATTTTAAAGTGTGTAAATCGTATGCAACATCTTACAGAAAGGGTAAACACTGCATTATAGTGTCTTCTATATAGATTACAATATCTCAGGAAACAAATGAACTCGCATCCGATAAATAACTACACTCCCTAGAGAACACAAAAATAATAGATATTTTCACTGTTTAAAACTTACATAGGGAGGAAAATATAGTTTTTCTTTTTAAACCAAGGAGAGATCACTGGACAATTACCAAAGCTAGAGAAATGCAGGTGTTTGGTAATATAAGAGGGGCCTCCCACCTCAGCAAGCAGGTGTTAGCTCATGGATAGGGATGAAAAAAGAGAGCCTCAGGCACCTGTTTCAAGTGATTCTTCAGGAGCTGTGATTTAGGTTAGTTAAATGTACTTGTATGAATGAAGTCAGGTGATATTTCTTCTCTTCTGTAACAGGCTTGAGAAGTCTGACCTGAGTCATAGTTTCCAAACTGTAAGAAGGCTCCGGGCCTGTGTTTAAATAATTGTTTGCTTTGAATTATATTTTAGTTCTCGTTAGTTTTTGACAGTTAATTATAAGCTTAGTCTGCAAGCCTCAGCAGTGATGGCCAAGGCAAAGAGCTGCCAGCTTGACTAAAGGCTCTGGAGAGGCTCCAGATCCAGCTAACTTCTGTAGACACGTTTTAATTTCCTGAGCTTTTGTCCTCTGCTCTGGCTCCACAGTGGACAGTTCAAGGGTATCTCTTTGGAAAGATGTGCATCTTGCAGAAAATTCTGCCTGGAGAAAAGAGCATCTCCATTAAATGCTAAAAGCTGAATTTTCTGTTTCTCAGAAATAAGCTAAATTAGGTAACAAATAATTGAGCAGAAGATTAAAAAGGAACCAAAAAGTACCATTTACCACAATATCCTACAGGGCCTGCTGACAGGGAAGTGACTTCTCTAGTGCTGCCACTTACAATAGTGAACCAACTGGCTGTGCTGTCCGGCTAGGTAGGAGAAATTGACGGCTCAGATAAAATATACAACTAGAGAGTAAAGAGTCTGAAATCATCTGTTACATCTTCCGGATTTTTTTTTCTTATATATCAATGAGTAATGACACAAGAAAATGACATAAATTATGGAAGATCTTCTATACTTATGCAACTCAGACCTCAATTATATTCTTTTGCATTTGGAAAGTCAACATGTTTGATTAGACAAAATCTAAGAGAGGTCTATCCAGTACAAGGCTGAATTGTGCTTTCCAGTAAAGAACTTGTCCCCGAGTTTCTCTTTCAGTGCCTTTTTGCACTGGACTTTTACAAGTCCAGATTGACTTCATTTGACTTGCAGTGATTTTCACCACCCAAGAATTGCTTTTGCATCTGCCCGTGATTGTCAACACCTTTTGTTGGAAAAACATCCAGACAAATGCCAGTGCAGACTGGAAGAATAGGACACAGGATTTGTGATTGGGCCCTCAGTCCCTCAATGGAGAATGTAACAAATCAATATTTGTTGAATTCAGAATGGAATTTGCATCAGTTAAAACACACCTTTACTGTCTTGCAACCTCATCCCTGTACACTTCACTGTGACATTAAAAAAAAAAAAAAAGTAGGGGTTTATTTTTACAAACATTAAATTGCTTGCTAGCCTACATACACATACAAACAGAAAAAAACTTTAATACCATGACTGGTTCTATTTTTACCAGAGGACATACAACACTGTCTCCAGAGAACAATACTAGAATGCACATAAGAGTCCATGCATGATTATCTGGAACTGTGTTATGGTTCTTTCTTGCACATATTTGATTTCAAAGAAAAGGATTAATTTTAAAGGGGGGATATCTGCCTATGGGTGTGCCGTTATCGTGGTAGCTCTACTCAAGGTGCACTTGGGTTAGGCAGGATTTTCAAAGGTAGAGATAAAACAAAAGAAGGCAGAAAGATGGTGTTTACAGCAGTGGATGTCTACACCTTAGCACTGTAGAGTCAGGTTCACCACTGGAATCGTGCTGGCCTGTGAAAGCAAGGAGATCTCTTGGTGCCAGATGATCCTAATGAACAGAAGAAGCAGCACTATCACCTGTAATCTGATATAAATGCAGCACAGACTCTTATGTAGATTCTATTATAATCTTTCTGGATGATGTGCTGGGAAATTGCTATCTCATAAGCAATTCTAGAGCAAGAGTAACAAAGATGGAATTTAAAGCAGACAGTTTGGTTCTGTCCCAAAACACAGAATTGCTGATAGGAAACAATAATGGTTGCTAAAAAAAATGCTACTTGAATGAGAACAATAACATTTCCTCTGCAGGAAATTATCTTAGGAAGGGAAAATACCTAAGTAGTAAATGACAAAATCCAAAAGTGCATAAAAACGTTGTTTCTGACAGGGAAACATCCCATAATCAAGACAGACAGCATTCTCATAGTTGCTAATGAACCAGTGTATTGTGTGAGCACCTAATGAAGGTGCATATTTAAATTTGCTTTTTTTGAAACAAAACTTATAAAATAAGCTGCATAGCCTTTGTCAAAATTAAGTGACAATATAGTGAATTTCCCAATTAAAAAAAAAAAAATTACTTAAGGTGAGGTCATACAGTAAGGGAAACCACATCAGCATTTTATTTGCCTCTGCTCCCCGGGGACTGGAGACAGCTGCAGGATCTCAAACGGATTTGACTTTCAAGGAGTTGACAACTGCCCTTGATGTACTAAAAAGCAGGGGAGCAGGTGGCAATGCAATCGCCATGGATGGTTTTACAAGGCATGCTTGTGTGACTGGTTCACAATCTTAATTCTGTGGGTCAGCATCAAGGAGGAAGAGAGGCTTCTCTCCATCGCCGCCAGGCTGTCATCACATTATAGCCTAAGTGGTGCAAGGAGGTCAACAGCTAATAAATCTTGTGAGCAGACTCACCACTTTCAGATTGCAGCCCCTTTACAGATCCCTGCTGTCTTTTTCCCTTTTCTTATTTTACCCCAGTGAACCTTCACATCCTCAGAAGCATTTCGCTTTTCCTGGCCTCTGACAAATCAAAAACAGTAGGCTTTGGGTAGCCAGCTTCTACTGCTGCCAGTTAGTCTTTCAAAGAAGCAGAGAAAATATGTTGCCAGATTTTGATTTTTCATATGAGTTCTGAGATAAAGGTTCAGATTAGAGACAGAGCCGTGCAAGTACATGAATGTTCTGAAGGGCATTTTTCCTCTGTAGCTTTGATTAAATTATTGAAATGTTACTACATTAAGAAAAAGATGTCATTTATCTGTCTTTGTGCTTTAGAGCTAGTTGTAAAAGAGCTGTACTACAGACTCTGTTATTGTATTATGGATATTTTCATTTTATCACATTCCCCAATGACTTTGCTAAGACTCAGCAGAAAAGCAGGCTGTGACCATCATTTTATACATTTTTCTCTTGTACAAAAGTAATGATGAGGCAAGTGCAAATGAGAGGTTGCAAGGGGGATAATTAGGACAGAAGTATTTGAGAAATATGAATCCTGAGTTATCTATGTCTTGAAGTATTTCCTAGCAATGCTTTATCTTAAATAGTTGCTTAGGTCTCATGCTGTCGTGCTTGAGTGTTGCAATTTCACTTTGCTTTTTGTACTGCAGAGGCAGTGTGAGTCCATTTCCTGCTCCAGAGCAAAGGCAGAGACCCTGAGCAGCTGGACTGAGAGGGGAAACAAGGAACCACTGGTTGTCCTTGTAATTTGTGTAACCAAGTGACATTCACAGATTATAGGTAAAGTACTGCCACCTTTCAGAGACTGGTGATGACAGGACAGGACATTTGTGTTCCTGACACAGTCTTGCAAGAAACAGATATCTGAGAGTCTAGAGACAAGATTGCTGCATTGGCTAGAGAAATGTCACATACTACATACAAACACTGTAGCCTGACTCAAGAAGCCATGGTCATTACATAAAGGAAATACATTGCTTGTTAATAAATACCTAACTCCTGGATGAAATTTGTCTTAGCTTGGAGAAGATGGTGAAAGAAACAAAGGCTGTAACTTCAGAGGCTGTAGGCAGAACCCAGTGCAATGACTGCCTTGGGATATTGCAGATGAAAAACAAGCAATGACAACAGCAAGTGTCAATACTACCAGCCTCAGGGGCTCCAAAATGAGTGTCTCTGCTGCTTAAATAGGATCGTCATTGCCTAGGACAAGGATTAGCTGAGCTCTCTAGAGAAGGCAAGACTGACTTCAGATGTTTCCAACAAGCTTGACTGTTTCAGGAGGACCTGTGTTCATTCATCTCAGCCCCAATGCTTTCAGCATTCCCAGGCTGCAGCAATAGTGTAGCTCTTCCCTGATTCCCTCAGTCCGTGCGTGTGTGATGCTTGCATAAGTGCCTGTTTGAATCTCAAGTCAGGTCTATCAGAATACACCTGGTGTACCTCTGGATTCATGAGCATAACCCCAGATAAAGAGCTGAATGCACAAATGATCTTACTTGCATTACATGCAGGCATAGATGGATGGCAGAAAACACTGCAGGGTATGAGTATGACACTCACAGAAACTCTCCCGGTGCTCTTGGATAGGCTGTGAATTTGTTTCTTAGAACTGCATATGACCGAATATTGGAATTCTTAAAAAAATGTGCTGATAAATGACAATTGACTGCAGAGGCAGCTGAAATCATCCTCAGTACCCTTCTGTTCTGCTGCATGCTTTATAAGAAGCTCCCATGGCATGGTTCAGACCCTGGAGGGATGTGAGGGATATGACAAGTAGCTCATTGTTAACAACAGTTCAGGTAGAGTCGAGAGCTTTGAATCTTTTGCTTTTCAGGGTCACTGAGCTGCAGGTTGTATGGAAAACACCTTGTTCATTGTACCTCTGGAATTATAATAAGAATGTACAGAGGTGGAAAAGTTATATACAAAGCAAACAGAGTGTCTAATTATTAAACCTCTTGCTGAAAAGGAAAAAAAGAACATCAAAGACACACTCTGGAAATTCTTTTTACTACTAAAAACATATGGTTCTTTGAATCACTGCCAGCTGAGGCAGCATTAGAAAACCTGAAGATAGAAAGAAGAACAAAAAACTACAAATGAAAAAAGAAGAGTCTGCATTTCCTTTGATTTACGTGCTTTATGGTCCATAAAGGGCACAGCACTGTCTCCAGACCATCAGCCATATTCCTTAATTCCCATCCCATGTGGAAGGATAAGGAAGGGTTGGTCAAACATGAGCAGAGGACAGTGACAGCCAGGATATCTCTTTAGCCATGAGCAGGGCATGGTTTACCACCCAGGAGCTCTGGTGCCTTTAGAAGGGGTATCATTCTCTGCACAGTCACCAACAGAGTGCATTTACTGGGCTGAGCCAGCGCTGAACACACGCCATCAGGACTGTCCAGGTGGCAGAGCAGGGCTCCAGCAGCTGCTGTTCTGCATTGTTCTGCCAGAATCGTAGGACCAAGAAAGTGGCTGGTCATCTCCACTCTTGTGTGGTCAGAAGATGTCTCATCTTTTTAATTGCTTATGTTTCAGTTCATCATGCTTAATTTTAGGCATCTAAATAACAGTCCCCATATAACTGGAGCCTCTGAGTCACTTTTTGGCTTGTCTCAAAACTGAATGATCTCTGGTAATATCTATCCTGCCCTAGTGATGATAGAAGAGTAATGTGAATATGGTCTCAATGTAAAAACTTTATTTTAGATCCCTTACAGCTAAATTCCTGCTCTGTTCTGCTTCAGGACATCACCTTGTCAGAAGTTCCTCTGATATCCTACTCCTGTTCTCACTTTCTTACTCTTAAAAGAGCAGTTCCTCTGTCTGAAGTCCCACACTCTCAAGGATAATAGAAATGTTACAATATCACTTTGAAGTTAAGAAAGATGTATTCTCCATCAAGAGTCAAAAGGATCTTTGATCATAATTATTATTTTGGCCATTCAGAAAATCTCTGCTACAGCTATATTTGGATATACCACACAAGAAAGTTTTCCGACTGTGCTTGCCTCATTCCTGGGAACCCAAGGTGCTCTTTCACCAAGTCAATTGTAACACAGTAAGAGCATCTCAGCTTAGTTAAAGCAAACTCATCTCACAGGCCAAATGGCTTGAGGCACAACACAGACAATCTTTTACAAGTATTTTTTTTTCAACATTATGTACAACACAAGAAAAAAATCTTTAATGGACTCTTTTTTTTTTTTTTTTTCTTTTAGTATGACCTATTTTCATTTGAAAAGCATTAAAATATTCCCATTGCAATATTTTGAGAACATGCAATGCAATTAATGTTGTAGCTATGCCTCCGAACAGGGAAGAAAATACTTATTTAATAGAACCATGTAAATATATATTGTGAGCAAGGCAAAATTATATCAGTATATTTTGGGAGGGAATTCAATACTAATCCCATCTGGACTTGATGTTTTACTGAAATGAGATCATCAATTACTGTCTGTGTTTCCTCATGAGCTAATGTTTTATTTAAATTGTTTCTGATTTCTTCTGACAGTTTAGACAAATGTAATTTTCGTAAAAAGGACTTTTACTGCTTTCAGCTTTTTTCCTCAGTATATAATTTCTAATAGAATTTTTGAGGCACTCTCTAGTCTCTATTGATGATTCTCTATTTTTATCTCTCTCTGATGTGGATGAATACATAATATGGCCCCTCAAACCTTCATTTTGTTAAATTGTGATTAAATGTAATGTTGCTCACCTAGATTGTAAGAAATTCAGGAGGCCTTTTTAGATACTTCTATATATCTGTGCATATATGTCTACCTAAATTCCTTCTTCACTTCTCTACCAAATAAAACAAATTACTGTTTTGTTTCCCAAGTCTAGAAGTAGCAGATAGCTCTATTAATTATAATTACCAAACTCTCCAAATCTTGGCTTGCTTGTAGAATAAGTTGAATGTCCCCTTGGAGTCACTTTCTCTGATGCCCAAGCTTGGAGAGGGTCCACATGCCTTGTGTTACCTTCCAAAGAGGAAAGATCTCTGTGCTGGAATAAGAAAAATCATCATCATCATCATCAATCATCATCACCGTCATCATCATCAACTTTGTTTTCTAGTGAGAAAAAGTGATCGAAATGCAGGAATTTCTATGCTGAAAGCCATATAAAGGAAGACCCAGAACAAGTAAGGTTAACATTGTTTTCCTGTCAGCATCAAAATATCACTTCAACAGCAATTTTATCACAGCCTGAGAACAAGAAAGCCATGAGTGAAAACAAGAAACTGCCTTCCAGTAGGTTATGTTCCAGTAAAGACCAGAATTCAGGGCTATTAAAGGCATATTTATCATGCACTTTTGTACACAGCATGAAACCACTATCCCAACATACTGCAACATAGTTGAATAAAACTTCACTGGAGAGGACTCTGGAATGATAAGAACTAAGGACAAATGACAGAATTATATATGTATAAAAAAACCCTGCTGGTGTCACATATGAACTTCTGATACAGAAGCAAGAAAACTAGCACAAAAAAAAATGGAATGTAGTTGAAGTAAAAGCAACACAGACTAGTGATACAGATAGTCTCTTTATGATCAAAGGGATTCTGGCACCCATTGAAACACATCTTTTAGTTACAATGAAAGTCATTTCATGAAGCTTCAACACCCTGATTCACAGTGGGATAGGCATTTTTCTTTAACAATTTTCTTACAGCTAGCTGGAATCATGGCTGCAACATACTCTCATGACATGTCCTCTACAATTCCCCAAATTTTCCCGCCCTTTCCATACTTCTATATCACTTTTCATGTACTCAAAAACTCCCTTTCACAAAATAGCCTTGGTGTTGCAGTTGCTCTTCTGATCACTTCTGATCTGCATATATAGCAAAAGTCAGGAATAAAAACTACACCAATCAGTTCTTTCCCAGCCTAGGAGGAAAGCAGAAACACAAATTACTATCTCTGAAATTGCTAGACAGACACCAGTGTCACTTTTTTGACCATCTCTGTTTTTCTAGACTTGGCAGTTCTGGAACAGTAAGAGGGAAACACTTGGTAAAGAAGCAGGATATATATATTGATTTTCACCTCCTACTGTCTGTCCATCACTCATTCACACAGCTACCAAATTACCAAGCAGATCTCTGCATCCTGCCTTGCCTCATAAGTTCTCCACCAGGCACCCTAGGGATAGATTTTTATTCAATGTCACCTGAATAAACCGAAGACATTTCTTGTCAATTTTTAGGCTTGAAAGAGATCGTTTAGAGGACCTCAGACTTATGATGTTACTGCCAGGAGAGCCCCAGGTCTCAAAAGTCAATTTTATCACCACTGAGCTATTCCTCAGCCAGAAGGAGCTTGGAGGAGGTGATGAAGAGTGTAGATGGGTTTGAATCTTGTGGAGCCATAAAGGGGAGAAATGTTTGGCACCTGGCACCAAGCGCTGGCCAGGAGCTGGTGCTGGTGTGGGCAGCCAAACACAGAGCCCTCTGAAGCTGATGTGTGAGCAGAGCTGGATCTGGGCAGCTCACAAGGACTCCCAGGACAGGCCTTGCAGGTGCCACAGGAGCATTCAGACCACCAGTACAACTCTGAATATATTGTGCCCAGGAGGTCAAATCATCTCAAAATCAGCATAATACACCAGGTCTTAGGATTTTGTTTAAGAGCTGCTTAACTCTATGGAATGATAGTGGAGACATTAATCATGATGGCTACTGCAATAGTGCTGCCTTTACCCCATCCCTTCCCCTCTGAACGGTTTGTAAAGTTCCACTCAGCAGGCTGCAGGAGAGGTTAGGAAGTGAGGAATGAAGTGAACAATAACAGCCACTGCCATGTCTAAGAGGAGATGTTTCCTGATTAGAGATCTGCACATCCTACTTTTGTTTTCCAATTTGGAGTTAATTGTAACTAATATCAAAATTGATTTTTTTAGTGGCAAATTGAATTACAGTGTAACAAATCTCTGTCACTGAAGCTTTCTTGCTCTCTTATTCTCCTCTTGTTTTGTCAACCAATCCAGCGTTTTGTTGGTGAAGTACACAGGTGAAGATTTATAAACACAATAAGCACATTTAAATACCCACAGATGTCACGAAACTTTGAAACTTGCTCGCTCAGCAAGCCAAACATGTTTAAATACCCACAGATGTCAGTGTGTTACAACAAGTCCTCCTGCCATATCAGCAAATCAAACTAAAAATGTTGCTCTCAAATGAATGTTTTCATACTTTCAATAACTCTCTTCAAGGAGGAAAACCACAAAGCCCAAGCTCCTTTATCAATCCACTACTGGCTTCTCCCTTAACTTTTGCATTATGACTGTATATCCTTCTCAGATATGTTTGGATGAAAATGGATATTGACTTATTAAGGAAGGTTTCTAAATTAACTCCAAATATTTTTCCAATGATAATTGTCATTACTGTTATATACTATTCATCTAGTGAATTTATTCAATCTGCCAGCAGAGAAACTTATCTCAGGAGCTTGAGGACCAACTATTAGTAATGCCCAATTAGTTAATTCAGATGTGGTTTTATCAAGCTAGAATAAAGGTGACAGAAAAATACACTGATTTACATAAAATGTGTTTATGGATGTCGAGATAGTCGTGAGAGCACAAAGCCAGCGTATGCAAAAGAGGAAATTCAATGTCTGCCAGTACCTGGATGTCTGAATGGAGCCATCAAGAAATCATGAGTGAATTTATAGTGTATGTGGACAGGGAGGGCAAAGAGACAAGAAGAGCAGTAAATGTTAATTGGAAGTTAAATTAATCACACCTTTTATCTCTGGAGGCACTTAAGAGATGCACAGACATGACCCTTAGGGACACGGCTTAGTGGTGGACTTGGCAGTCCTGGGTTACCAGTTGGATTTGATGATTTTAAAATTTTTTTCCAACCTAAATTATTCTGATTTTATGAAATGTGCATAGGCATGTTGTTTAGGTTTTTTGTAACATAAATAAAATAAATAAATTATAAGGTTGATGTTTTACACATTAGTTTCAAAATATTAAAAAGTGTTTTTCATCTGAGCACTATCAACATTTGGAATGAACAAATCAAACCAATATATTCCACTACCAAGTACAGCTTCAGTGGTTTCCTAATGAATATGTAATGCCTACATTAACATTTTTATTAGGCATAAGTCATCATTTTTTCATATCCATAAACACAGTGGACCATGCATGAAATTACTGCTTTTCAAGAGAGTGAGTTGTGTTTCCTGTTGTAAAGGCTTGTAAACCATTGCTTAACTGCTGCGTGGTTTCCACTAACAAGGTTCTTTGGGATATCTTTTCTCTTCTGTTATTCAGGAAACATATGGCATTGACAGAACCACACTTTTTTTATAATTCATATGTTTGACTAACAAAACATAACTAATAGTATAATGTAGCCTGGAGGAACTATGATGCTCCAGTTCAACAGTTTGCTTACTTCTTAAGATATCTGAAAAAAAATTAGAGCATTTTCTCTTCCACAATATGTGAAAGCTTAAAATTTCTTCCTGGGATTTTGAATACTTTGCAGAGCAGTCTGTCAGAATGAAACTGATGTTTTTGTTTAGTTTTAGTACAATTTTATTATGAATTCTGGGCAGGTCATGTGCTGAAAATAAATTAATCGCATTTGCATGAATCAAAAGAATAAATTATTTGTAACCACATGAACAGCTTGGTTGCAGGCTGTTTTCTCTGATAGGTTGGAGTCTAAAGTTGGGCTAAATATTACTTCTGAGTTGAGTATTTTCATTTACTCAGGATTCAACTAATCCCCCATTAACATGGGCAGTAATTTAGCAGGTAGACTGTCATCTGAAGCACTGTCACTGCCAAAGGTCTTCTGGAGCCTGCTCCCCAGAGGTGAGTGATGTGAGATGCTGGGGCTGATGTGAGCTGGCTCCCCAGCTGTCCTGTGCATGTTTCTCTGGTATTTCACTCCCTGGCCCCTCATGTGAACAGCTCTCTCTCTCTGGCTTGCCCCCAGCACGCTGCCTTCTCACCCAAATGTGAAAAAGCTCCTCCAGACAGAGCTGGGGAGGGGAGCAGATCCCGAAGTGGAGCAAGGACCCGGTGGGGTGTGGGTGACAGCAGCTCTGCAGGGACAGGCCAGTGGCCCACGGTGCCCAGCTCAGCCACCGGGCTCTGGGGGGACGAGCAGGGTGACAGGGGCAGGGCACAGAGAGTGCAAGGGCAGCACACTGCTACACGGGAACAACAGGGAGCAGAGGGAAGGGATTGCTGCAGGGAATCTCTCTAAGGTAGCTGAGAGCAGACTTGTACAGCGCCCCGCGCCATACTCTGTCCAAAACATCCCAGGGCAACATCCCCAACAATAAACATTCTTCTCACTGAGCAGTCATGGGATCCTACAAAATAGGAGGCAGGTATAGATTTTTATTTGTTTGTTACTACAGTGGCTGATGCTACCAAAAAATTCAGTGTTATTAACTTCTGGGAGAGTGATAAAAACAGAGGAGAAGAAAATTGAAACAGTGGACATCTGAATGAATAAATCTGAGGGATGTTCTCTTTTAAAGAGTCTTTGGTGAGCTTAGTGGTACCTGTAAAATTTGAAGTGTTATCAGGTCGATAAGTCTTGATTCTGAAGGATTTTGTTAACTGCAAATCTACCATCACTGAATCTATTGTAGACCACCTACTGCCTGACAAGTGCAATAAATTCTCATAACAAAATTATTTGAGGCACTAGGTGGGTTTCAACACCTACATTCTACCCTCAGGGTAGGAGATCCCAAGCCCTTGGGACCATAATTGTATTGCTACTGAAAAGTAGTTAGATTGTGTGTCTTAACAAACAAAATTTACAAGTGCTGCTTGGAAGAGGAACTTAATGTGTTAAGACTACTGGGTTTTAAATAACATTGTACTAAACATTTGGAAAATGGTAAAAAGAAAATAAACAAAACTTAACATTGGAATTAGGCCCACCATAAAATAAAATAACTAGCATTCACTCCTATTCACTCTTATTCAATACATCACTTTGATGCAGAATATTTATGCATGAGCTATTTATTTCAGTCAGGTCAGACAGTTTCCCCATTGTCTGCAGTACAATTCGATCTCACTAAGCAATTCCTCCCACAACACAGGAAAAATGTAGTAACATTTTTATACTGTTGTTTTGTGTATTTCTGAGTTTATCTAACAAAAGCCAGAAAGTGGTGTGGCTTTTATGTTAGTGCTGCCTGTGTCTCCTACACTCTGAAAAGCTGCTAGGCACAGATAATCAGGTCTGAGAGACTCACCATGATTGTTGAAGGTAATCTAAACAAATCTGAAAATTATCTGTATAAAAGGATACACCCACAAACTGGACCTGTAAAACCAGACTTTACTATCAGTATTGGCTGAAGAGCAGCATTTTTTATTATGTTGTGCCTGTAATAACAGATTATGATACTTAATTCACAAATGTGGTAATTTGTGCCCATGAAGACCCATCAGTACCATTTCCTCCACTTGGCCTATTGGGACTTCCTTGTGAGTCACCTGATTGCTCAGGAAGGATGTACAGAAACACAGTTCAAGAAATTCTAGATTTTGGCAGAAAGTAAAAGAATCAATCAAAAAACCTCAAACATTTTTGCCTGAATGTTATCCTTGTAAATGCCCTATTTAACATGCAGGAGTGTGGTTTTCCAAATGAGCCAGAGACAGGCTCCTGATGTGTGAGTAATCAGCCAATATTCACCATCAGAGAACATTTCACAAGTGGGAAAGGCTCCCAAACCAAAATAATGCAAAAACCTGAAGGGGTAAGAACTGAATTAAAAATCAAAGAGGATCCCCGGAAAAGTAAATATTTGCTTGAATATTTTGCCAATTTTTGTTCTTTAAAACCAAATCTTTGGCTGATGGTAAACTCATTTGACTGAGAAATAGCTGTTACCTAGAACATGAAATGGCTCTCATAATAAGGTTATTGTCCAACTCCTTAGATTATGCCACCACACTAAGCAAATAGTGCTTAAGTCTGGCTGATGAAACTCATAGAATACAGTGAATGGATCATGGCAAATCTCATTTTTCGAATTATAATAAAAAACTTGAAAATCCCGAACCATTTTTATATGCTCTTTTTAAAGATACTGGTGCAAGTGTTCACTATTTCTACAATATAATACAACATGCTTTCTAGGTGTTGAAAAATATTTAGAGTATCAATATCTTAAACAGTGAACTATTATTGGAAATGACAGCTATTTTTTTGTCTTTTTTATTTTTTTTTTTCCTACTGTGGCCAAAGTAAAATTTTATGACCTTATCTATATTTTATGTAGGTTTTTGACACCTAGTTCCCAGGACTCTGTACAAACAGCTTGCATAACAAGACTGTTTAGCTAGAGGGTTATACTGCACTCTCCAGGTATGTTCAACATTTTAATATGTTTATTTTATTGTGTTTTGTATGGTGAGTTCATTTTAGATTGTTAATTTTTATTTTTGCACCTCTGTGGGGGTGTGTGTATCTGTGCTTGAATTTATTTCCTGGTTTTAGTAATGTTAAAATAGATTAATCTATTTCTCAGAACATTTTTGGTGGAAGAGTCAAAACAAGTAGTTTTTCTTATTTTGAAAAGTTTGCCATCAAAGATCCATAAGCAACCTTGGAACTATGTAACAACAGCTCTGAGTGTAAGGCCATCTGAAGAGCTTGTCTGAAACCCCTTCAGCCAGAAAAACCAGCATAGGTTAACAAAGTGAGCATAGCAGTTATGATTTAAGTCTTTTCCCAAGATGCAATATTGATTTTTTTTTTGAAAACACTATTAAAATGCACAGTGCCTAGTTTGCCTGCCTTTATTCCACTGACAATAGTGTTGTTCTCCAGAGTAATAGCTTGTGAGCACATTGGTAAGCACAGCAAGTATCCATAATTGTCAGATCACTTCATGCCATCAGCAGGCACGGAAGGTAATTAATATTTTATCATTCATTAGGAACACACAGAGCCAAAAAGACTTTGACTTGCTTTTAAATGTTTTGGCACAAAGCTTATGGAAAGCTGTGTGGCTCTATGGAAAACAGCTTACAAATCTAGTAAATAAGTTGTAGGGGTGCCATTATAGAATATTTTATATCTTTATATTTATACTTGCACATCCTGTTAGGGGCATCTAGACTGCAGCACGATAAGCCATCATCACACTAAAACCAAAGATCTATGGGACTGATTATGGAGCATATCCCAGAAAGGAAACAAACCTCAGTTTTAAAGCTTGTTCTGGCTGCTACCACACTTTATCCTTCACTGGTTAAGTTCACAGTTTCAGCCTTTATAAACTGGTGTCTACACATGGGATTTAATACACTTATAACTTCCCATTTACACACAGCAGAAGCCAAGTCCATTCGAAACACAATAAACAGAGATCTGCACATCTTGGTGGACTGCCAGTGACTGTCTTGCTGCAAATAAGAACATTGAAGGGTAGGTTTTCCCCAAACATAGAATCCCTTTGGTGATATTTCTGGGGTCCTTGCAGTAGATTTCTGAGTCCACTGAGAGCATTAAGAAAAATTCCCCACAACCCATGCAACTGCTGCCAGGGTGCTTTTGTGAAAAATGCATCAGTCAAGGAATTGCCATAGCAAAACAGCATGATTCCAAGCATGGACTGCCTCTGTGACCAGGTCTCTAGGAAGGGAGCATGCAGAAAGGTTCTGCCCTGGACCTGAGATGTGGACTGCAGCTGTGTTGTCCCTGCAGAATGGAAATGCAAGCTCATTTACACAGCAGAGCACACATGCATGCTTACTTTGAAAACAGAACCATTGACTATGCCTATTCCATATTTCTATCTTATTTGTATTTTGAGACTTTTTTGACTTTTACTGTATGATTGTCAATGATATTATATTTGGCTTCTCAGTGCTAGGAGACCAGTGAAGAACTGTGCCTTTGTGTTTTACTATCAGCATAGTGGTAAATCAACACTGACACTTAAAGGGCATTGAGATGCACATGTGTGGGAGGTCAGTTCATAACTTTTCAGAGTGCATTTCCAGGTTGGAAAAAGTCATATTTGGTTTAAATTTTCTGGAGTAAAAAAAATAAATTAAAATTTGAGTTCAAAATTATTTGGGTTCCTAACATGAGAGCAGTTGTAAGTGATGGAATCTCTGAATGGTGATTGTGTAATTACAAGTGATAAAGACGTTGTCACCAAAATGTTACTGTCATTGCTATTAAGAACACTATTTATCATGCCCTGTATTGCCTAGAGAATGGACCCAGTCAATGACTGTGCATCCATTTATACTTAGTCCTGAGGCAAAAAAAAACCTTTTTTTTTTTAAAAAAAACCCTTACAAATCTTGTAAGAGATTTGCAGAATGGAGTATGGACAAATCAGTCAGAGAGCACCCTGATGTTTCTCTTTTGCTTTTATTTCACAGTACCTAATATTTAAAGTCAGTTTTCAGGACACAAATTGTGTTCAGGAATTTGACATCACAGTCAGTAGACTATAGAACCCTAATGAGAGAGCTGACTTCCCTACCTTAGTGTGCTGCTCTTATGGGAGAAAGGGGTGTCACAGCAGGACGCAATTTCATTCTTTTTAAAAACTTTGCATTTTCAAAAGCTGTAAAACTTCAAACAACTTGTTCTCTGCTTCTACTGAGTCTTGTCTGGCTTTTGTCAGTGAGTTTAGACAGTTCATCACTTTTGCTCACTAACTGCTCTCAGGCATCCTGCAGTTGCACGGTCTCCAAAGTTACCTAAGCCACTTTCTCCTTGCACTTGGATGGCTCCTAATTTCCTTTCACCTATTTGTGTATTAAACTTTGAACTGATTTACCACTTCTTTCTCAGAAAAGTTGCATTCCTGTGGTCACCAAAAGCTGGTTCCCACTTGCATCTCTTTTCTTATATCTTCCCAGTCCTTTCTATGAAGTAATTGAAGTTCAGTACTAAATGAATAGCAGGAGTTATTCAGCTACATGATTCTCACTAAGATCCTCCACCTCGAGCTGGAAAACAGCACATACTGGAGCTTATGTAAGCGTGCAACTGTGAGGGGTAGTCGTTGTGCAAGAAAACTAACTGCAGAATCTGAACTACAGCCAAACTTACTTAGAAAAACAGAAAAATTTGAAGGCAGGAAGTCGAAAAGACCAGGGCAGGACAGGTATACTTCTGTTAAAAAAATATTTCCATAAAAAGGCTCTGAAATTACTTTAATTCATATGAGTGTTGAATATGTCACTCAAACTTGTAGGCTTTAGGGGAATAAATGACAGCAGGTAGACACTATGGAAAGAAAATACAAAATTACTTTTTCTGCTGTGAATAAGGTTGCTTTTAACTCCTAACCTTACTTAATATTATGGCAACTTGTCCTGAACCACATCTATTGTGTTTCTGTTTGCATCTGTGTAGCAATATTACTTTTAGATAGTAAATAGTAAGTACTGCAACATATGCAGCTGAACACAGTAATGACACTGCAATCGAATTTGACTTACATAGGAAGCATGAGAATGCCTCCTCTGGGTTGAATATGGACTAAATATGATCTCCATAAAGATATGGACTAAAGCACAGTTGTTTAACAGGGTCACACCTCATTTCACAGCTAAGGCAGTTACCCTTCCATCTGCACCTCACCCCTTGCTGGTTTGGGGCTCTTTGCTCTTGTAAAGGGAGGTGACAGTCTGGCTCCCACTGCCAGGCAATATGCTGCCCTCAAATTGTGCTGAATTACACCAAAGAGAAGTGCCAACAGAGTAGTCTGCTGCAGGGCTCAGGAAGTCCTCATGAACCTCTACTGAGGAGCTGAGGTTGTCTAGCCTGGAAAAGAGGAGGCTGAAGGGAGACCTCATCACTGTCCCCAGCTCTCAGAAAGGAGGCTGTAGTCAGTGCCTGTCAGTCTCTTCTCCCAGGTACCAAGTGACATGATAAAACAAAATGTCCTTAAGCTTCACCAGAGGAGATTTAGATTTAATATTAGGAAAAATTTCTTTATGGAAAGGGTTGTAAAGCATTGGAACAGTCTTCCCAGGGAAGATGTGAAGTCACTATCCCTGGAAGCACTCAGAAAATGTGTGGATATGGCACTAGAGAACATGGTTTAATGGTTTAATAATGAATGTGGTGGTGGTGCTAAATTGATGATTTGACTTGAGAGTCTTAAAGGTCTTTTTCAACCTTAGCAGTTCTACAAAACAGTTGAAATTAGTGGTCCTTCACAGCATTTTTCTGCTGTCTTTGTTGCAATCTGATTTTGTTTCTGCTAAATTTTTCTCCGTGATTTCCTTTTGCTCACCAAAAATTAGCTCTTTTTGTTTTCCCTATGTATTGAAAAAGGTTATGTCTCTATTACCAGTTTTGTATTATTTTCAATGGTCATTTTTCCTCAGGAAAGCAAATTAATCCTCCTAAATCTTAACATTTACAGTGCAAAACAGTCACCCAGTCACTTACAAAATGGATGTTCAGAGGATGCCAAGTAACGAAAAGTGCTCTTCACAGGGGGTCTTATGATCACTGAGGCAGGCTACTAAAAAGCAATCACTGAGCAAAGAATTCAGGGAGTGAAAGAGGAAGCTTAAGAGAAGTCTCCCAATTTGCAGCCAAGAAATATTTGCTCTTCAAAGACGTTTCTTATTAATTTGTATCACATAAGCTCCAGGATCTCAAAAAGTGCACGAAAACTTTTAACAAGTAACATGGAATGTACTAGTCAATCTTTTTTACTCTTTCTTTTGTAGTCAGTATAATTGGGCAAAAAATACTTAGCAGACCTAAAATATAGTTGAAGATCATAGAGTTCACACAATTTTCTTTAAAATAAGTATGTTGAATTACGTGGGGTTTGTCCAAATAGCTTACACTTATGTGTGCATTCAGGGAAACAAGCCACTTCTACCTCATTTTCAATATTAGTCCATTTAGCTTAAGAATTTGTCAAAATTCTAGTCATGTTTAGGAAAAATAACTTAAAAATAATTGTATGTATTTTTCTTCTTCTTTCCTGCAAAACACTTTAAAAAACTTTCTCTTTAAGGTGCAGAAATATTGTCTTTAATTACTGACACCAGTATTATCTGTTCAGACAGAGGGAATTTGGTGGTTAGAGATCAAGGCACATATATTTCTCCTAATTCCCCATCAAAATATGGAAGGAAAAACATTCCAATCCCTGGGTCATTACTCTTACATTGAAATATTCTGAATCCTGAGTGTAGTGATTAATGGTTGAGAAATCTGCAAACCAAAAAGCTACACTGAATGATGCCAAAAGGCATTTGACTCCCAGAAGGCAATTAGTAGATGGCAAGAATTCTGTTGGTTTGTAAAGTAATGTTGAACTGGTAGTGATGTCACAGAGTAAATGGTAGTCCAGAACTTATACTTAGCTTGCTGAATTCACTCTACTTTCATCTATGTAAAGTTTTGAAGCTAATACTGATTCTGGGAAAAAGCTTCATCATAGTAAGAGCTGTTATGTGTCTCAAACTAATTTTAATAAATTTAAATATTCTGAGTAGAGTACAGATTCTGTGACAGGCACACTATGGTTAAAAAACACCACAGTGATTAATTAAGCAAGCATATTAATTTACATTGGTTTATAAATAGTCACTACATATTTTACATAAATATACCCAAACATGAGTGCCATTAGTAGAATTTTATTTGCAGGCAAGCAACTCAAACAAAAAAGTTGACTTCCATGAATAATTGTGAATTTAATTTCATAATTTATTATGAATTGAATTTTTGCATTGCTTATATGTAAATAAATATTATTTTAATATGTTTCTTCTCAGAAGGGAAGACTTCTAATACACAACACTTTACTTTATTTTATATTTAGTGCAATTTTTCCTAATTTAGTACTCCTAGGCAAATATCCTTAAATGAGCCAACCTGAACTTGTTGATATAGCAAAGAAATGAACTATCATTATTTTTAGACAGAGGCTTATTCCTGAACAGATTTTCCATGGAAAGTAGACCAAAACCACTGGGACTATATCTGTCAGTCACTGTGACTTTTGGAGCAGACAGAAGCAGAAGGAGAGTTTCTCCTGAGGAGAGGGTGAGACTGATTATTGAAGTGGTCACTGGAGAAAAGAGAAATGTGTAATTTACGGAGAATTTTATGAGCATAAACCACAAATTGGTCAGGGCAGAGAAAAGCAGAGTCCCTGACATAAAATATAGCTCGAGGAGTAGCAGCCACACAGTACCTTGCCTGACTGACTTGCACACATTTAGACTGCATCCTGATATCAGATCAGGAGCAGGGACAGAACAATCACAGTTTTACCATGATTCATGACCACCAATCTCTTTGAATAAATTGGTTCCATCAAACTGAGTACTGCACCAAAACCAAGCAGCATGGATGTGGCCAGCCTGCTCATACCCAGGAGCAAATCTCCATGGTGCATCCACAAACCTGCCAGACAAGGAAGGAATATCCTTCTGCTAAGGACACAAATGATTGTGTCCAGAGGCTGGCCCTCCTGGGTGTCATTAGCCTTCACCCCGAGCTAATCTAATCCAGAATTTTTTTGCCATTTGATGGGTGTACATTGCCATGCCAGTAATGAATGCCAAGAAGGCATTCCAACATGGGCACATCCTCTGTAATTCAGAGCCATTTACCTTAAACTTTCAGAGAAGGAACTGATACAATTGATGAATAGCAGACAAGTTTGCATGCTGCCTGCTGTAAGAATTAGATGTCTGCTGAAAACAATGTCTTTAAGGCAAGGTGATGAAAGCCTTTAAGTTACTTCCCTGAAAAAGGCAATTGGAATTGACATCACATGGTTTTACAAAAAGAGGAGATTATAAGGAGATACAAAATCAAGGATGAGGAAAGAAATTAGAAAAGGACAGTTTCTCAGAGTTTCAAACAGGCTTTTAAAATAAAGTCACAATATCTTGATTTCTACTTCTAAAAAAAAGAGTTGTACTTCTTTTATGCTATAAAAATGCTAATGTTTTTAATCTCCATATTCTGTCACACAAAATTTGGTGAGAGTTTGGCAGAAGGGCTTGAGAGCTTTGATACTTGACACAGACTTGTAGTTCTCTCTAGAAACTAGTCAAGAATTGTTATTGCTGTTCCAATAGCTGCATTCCAGCTTTCACAGTGCTTACTTATGAAATGCTATTGCTATCAGACTTTGGTTTTAACCATT
Organism: Sitta carolinensis; assembly: GCA_032173965.1. Taxonomy (NCBI): domain Eukaryota; kingdom Metazoa; phylum Chordata; class Aves; order Passeriformes; family Sittidae; genus Sitta; species Sitta carolinensis. Next base: position 11,036,929 of record JAVUNC010000025.1, on the reverse strand, counting down.
ATACAGATCGTAAAAACATGTTGGAATTGAAAGGCTGTTTTAATAACTCACTTTACTTGAGCTATTGGGTAAGTGCAAAAAACTGCCAAGGCAAGATCACAGCTGTATCTAAATGAAAAAAATGAAATCTATGAAGAAAATGAAACTAATTTTCACAATGTCTTCTGCCTCAATAGCAAAGCCAGTAAATAGCCCTCTGACAAGGTGCCACATTTTTGTAGAAAATGTGAAATTTTTGCTTGAACAGTATGTGAGGGAACTTGCATTAATTGAGCAATATTTTCTCTCCCACCCATATAAATTGGTTTCATATGTATTAAAGAGGTTGGCATAGTTCCGACACCACACACAGGGATCTGTCTCAGACCAGAAGAGATCAGAACTTTTCCTTGTAAAAGGGAGGAGCCAAAGGCAGTGCTATATCCCAGTACTGCATGCAGTGTTAGAACATACTGTCCAGTCAAGTGTCATTCAAAGATGAAAGATCCTTGACCAAGGAAAGCTTTTGTCATTCACATTTGTCTGTAAGAACCTCTCAGGTGAAAAATCTCCACTCCCACAGCGTCAAAATTTGCCTGCAAGAACTGAGCATTGTACTTCACATAGTATCAATCAGCAGCTTTGTTTAATGATGAGGAAGAGCATCAGACTAACTGGAAAGGATTGCAGTTTATAGGTCAACTGAGGCAAGCAGAACTATAAGGGCAAAATCATTAGACATACTAAGCAAAAAAAATACCCAGGAATTCCCAAAAAACTCCAAAATTCCCAACATTAGCAGCAATTTGCTGAACACACTAAGACTACTGCTACTAGTTACGATATCACATTACCTATCTCATTTCAATATGCACAAAGCAGGACACATATCACTTGTCACTTGTTTTTTCTTCCCAACAAAACCCAGGAACAACAAATCTCCTGAAGGAACAGGTGGAACTGATGATGCAAACCACCACTTATGAAAAAGGGTCACATTGCAAATGAGAAGGTTACTGAAAACAATTTGAAACATGGAACTCAATTTTATGGTTACTGAATTTATATTATTTATAAATTAGCACAGCAACCTGTTGCATCTGGGATGATATCCAAAAATAATTCAAATTGAAACAGGCCTTGTGGATGAAAGCAAAAAGAACAAATACTAAGTATAAAGGAGAAAATTATTAAACAAAAGGTCAAAGTATGTGTTTGTGTGTGTGTAGCAAGCAATGTAGAAAGTCTTCTTGTAATTTTCCTGTAAATACAAAGCACTGCACACGTCATCTATATCCATACTAAATATCTGCTAATTTCATTATAATTTTGGCAGCGTTATTGTGTTGTACTAGAAAGGCAAATCAATACATTGTGCATAGCATTTTCTTATCTGTTGGGAGCAGGAGCATGCTGTTTGTGGAGCTGTAGAATCTGTTCCTCCCAGCTTAAAATGTAACATGCTGCAAATGCAGGGTTAAGGCATTTTATAAACCCTGGTACTTCCTCCCTCTATTCTCTGCTGTAGAAGGCAGATCACATTTAACAAACTTTGTTCTCATTATGGACTATTTCTGGAGCTGAGATTACGTGTTTTCCTTTCTTTCAGTTTGTGAATGGTACAGAATGATGGCATTAAAAAAAAATCTGCCTTTGGTGATGATGAACCCCATGATATTCCAGGTTGTTTTACGTTCAGAATCAAGCTTTTCCTTTCGTGCCAAACCCAAAGTCTGTAGGTACTTCACAGTCTCAGGTGATCACATTTGGCCAGCGTTGGATGGCACAGTGATAACAGATTAGGATTTGCTTTCCTATATGGAGCAAAAAAAGGGCCAGATGGAGTTTTCTAGAATTTCAGCCAATTTTGCCCTATTTCCAAAAAGCACCTGACAACTGCAAATCGAATTTAACACTGGTGGTGAAAGTCAATGGACTTATTAATTGTGACTGATGTTCAAGAAAAAATGTATAGACAAATGCCAACACATTTAATTGAATAACACTGACTCCTGGACCAGAAAGCCAACTGTTTCTGGTGCTTTTTCTTTTTTCTGTTTAAAAAACTGGAATAAGACCTTCTTTTTTGAAACAACTGGTATCTTAAAGTTAGTGTAGTATACAATCAGATATGTTAGAAGCTTTTCATTCTAGTTTCTGATCTGGATTGAAAATGAGAATTATATTAATATTGGGAGATATATACATATTGCAGAAAATAGTAGATAATAATATGTTACTATCAGAATACCAGTGTTTTGCTGACTTTTGTCTTTCATTGCTTCCTATGACAAGATATGGGAATGAACTGTTTGATAATTGCAAGGCTGGTACAGAACAGACTGAAAAGGACATGCTTGAAAATATATATTCCATTCCATAAAAAATGAAAACTATTTTGGATTACTCACATTAACAGTTACATTTTGACCTTGTATTTGTGCCAGCAATCTGACCAGTGTCACTCATCTGTTGGTACCAATCAATGAAAACAAATCCCTGAAACGCCCAGCCATACAATTGTTTACAGAAGGAAGTCAGGCTTTGGTGGGATGTATATAGAAGACAATGTTATGATAGAAAAGCCCTGAAATACACACATATTATCAGTTAGGTAGCTTGGAAAATGCTTATGCTTTTAGAGACCAACAGCTTCCATGCAAGAGTCCAGCTGCTCACACTCTAAGAAGCTATTGCATAACACATTATGTTTCAAAGACATGAGTTCCAGTATTTCATCCCACAAGCTCAAATTGTTTCAATAGAGCTCGGGACAGGAAATAAAAATGAACATAAAAGTTTCTCAAAGGCCAGCTCCCTGAGCTGTGAGCAGCAGCAGTAGAATGCTACCGAGGAGTTACTGACACTGTTCCCCCATCACCTACAAAAGAAAGTGAGCATCACCTGTTCTTTCATTTTTGTAGTGAAGCAAATCTGGCTAGAAAAGGAAAACATCATCCTGGGGGTCAGAACTTTTTCACACCTGCAAGATGTGATCACTTTTGGCAGGAAGACCTGTTGGCAGCTTCCTCCACTTGCCCTGGCATTTTAACACTCCTTCCATGCCTCTCCTTTCCCCAAACAACTTCATTTTGGTGAGATTTCCCAGACTATTGTTTTCACCCACCTACAGCTTGAAGGTAAGAGACGTTTTCAGCCAGAAGTATAAAAACAAAGGGAGAGTGGATTTTCTTTTTAGCTTTGACTGATGGGTGAAAGGTTTTCCTGAGCTAGTAGAGGAGGATATGAAAAGAAAAAATTGAAATTTTACAATGCCAACATTTAGAGACACAGCACACTATAAAACACTGATTTCAAAACAAACTCTCTATCTTCAGCCAGGAAAACCAGGATGAATAACTGAAACTCCCCAAACTCCTCAAGTTACTGATTTTAGGCCTACTGAGCCACAAGACAGTAAGTTCTTACTTTCATCCAAGTTCTCCAGCAATAATATCTGAACAATAGAATTCAGTCTTAATGAAATACTTTATCTTGTATTATAGAGATTATTTCCTCATTAAGGCCATTTCTTCCTGGTGCTGGTAACCACGAAAACCTAACTAACTCATTTACATAAAGATGTGATGCTGCTATTCTCTCCCATCTACTTCTTTCCAGAAAAAATATCCTCACTGTGATAATTTCAGAGCTGTTTAAATGCCAAAGGAGAATAATCAGCAAGTTAAGTCATCAACTTTATTGTCTATTAATAAAAGCTCTCAGAAAAGGCTGGTTTTGGTGAAATAAGAGCAGCTGGAAAGACAAGAAATGACAGCTAGAAGCAGGGCTGGGTAGTCTTTTTTCATTGATTCTACCTGTGTGGTCTGTTGGGGTAAGTTGTTAAATTTGGTGGGAAAGTTGCCACAAGATATTGAGAAAAGGAGAAGGAATTTAGAAACTGCTCCTGGTTTTGTTTTGCAAGCCTTCACTTTACTACAACAGGAGACAATAAATAGAATTGACATGATATTTGTCTGGAAAGGAAACAATTGGCTGTGGTAACTTTTGAAAGGAAAGATCCTAACTACAGTATAAATTTTATTTTTGATATTTAACTAGGTTGGCATCCTGTGTCAACTATGAGACTGTTGATTGTTCTCAAAATACATACTGAGGTTAATAACTCAAGTAATTATTCTTGTTCTAGGCTGAAAACACCATGTTGCAAAAGCTTACATTGTACATTAAATATTGGCACTGCACAGGTAAATGACACAGGTGATGCAGTCAGGGTACAGATATTCAGTAATAAACATGAGGAAGGATAGGAAGTGATCTCAAAAGCAAAGATCCCAGACAAATTTGAGAGTCAGTAAATAAATATATGTATCTGAAAAGAGAGAATATAGGTTTCTCTGTATCTATTCCTTGGACTTGAATCCAAGCTTCCAAATCATAAATCCTATATACACATGGAAGGAACTGGATCTCTTAAGAGGGCAGATGAAAAAGATTTTAAGCTGCCTAGCAAAGTTAATAGAGCTATTTAACTCATAATGCTAAATTCAAATATTATTTAAATTTATTTTTCTTTTCTGGAACTTAATACCTGAGTCAGAATCACTTCTGTCCCACTGTATGTCAGAGCATTCTCCTGATGGAAGGTAGTTCTCCATTTTCATTTTATAAAATATGTAGAAATATTTTATTCAAAAAGGAGGTAGTAGAGGTCCATACTTTAACACTTAGGGTTTTAACATTCAACTGACTTGGAGACCTGATCTCCCCAGCCACTCTTTCTTATCTAGCACACTCAAAATACAGCTGTCTAAGGCTGGGCTGAGCCTTTCTATCATCTTGTCAATGCTGAGCTTCCAGACAAATATCTTTGCAAGAGCCACAGGCACACAAAACAGGCAGCCCTCTGGAATCCTTTCTTCTTGTCAGTTTTCCCAACACAATTTCTTTTTGTTTCTAAAACTAGTGAATGCTTCAACAGTAAAGCTGAGAGATGCTCTTGGTAGGTGTCCAAGCCCGTCAGTGCTTTAGGTGAAGACTGTCCCTGCTCAGATAGGTTTGGGCTAGTTCTGCAATGGGTTGCAAGGTAGTATTATATGGTCATCATTGAAATAGCTGTGAAATGTTTCCAGATTTGGACCCTGTCTGGAAAGCTTCCAAGTTGTTTTTCAAATAATTTCCCAGAAAAACCAAAGGATCGTGGATATGATGAATCAGGCTGTGAGTTGAAAAGTACCAGGTATATGTGCTGAGGGGCAATTTTGCTTTAGAGTGTTTGAAATTTATTTCCATGTCTAACCTTCATTATTAACCAGAAAAGGAAATACTATAGGCACTAAAATCATCAGGACTTTTGCATGTGTAACTGCTGATACCCAGAAAAATTAAAAAGGACTGCTTTAAATTTTGTGTTGTTTCGAAAATAGCTACAAGACAAATTCAACCATATGTAGAGGATGTAAGTTGCACGGCAGCATAGATGTGAAAAACCTTGCTAGATCTCTTCATTGATTAAACTTTTGTTAGTTCATTCATGGTTAGTTTGAGTTATTTTCATGTTTTAAATAACACCAACGGACACATACAGACGCACACATATAAATGTATATGCATGTGTATAAAACAGATTGGCAGTTGTCTGGAGCAACAGATTGCCATGGGCATAAGGATATGCATGACTCCTGCCAGAGCACTGGAAGTACCAGGTCTGGCTGCTGCTGCTGGAGCCAAAGGCAAAGCAGGGCCATGTGGGATGGTGCCTGCTAGCTGCAGGACGGTCTGGTACAGCCAAGTCCATCCTGACTTCCCTCAGCTCGCATCTGGCCCCCTGTGCTGCACCCTCCTGCAGCAGCAGGACGAGCCAGGGACCTCAGTAAAGCCTGGTGTGCTCCTTGGCACAGCTCTGAGTGTCCCCTTATGGATCTGGCAGCTCCAGCAGAGTCTGGTACCTCAGTGCCTGTAGCTCCTGGATTGCCTTGCAGATTCAGCTGGACTGGCATGGCCCTAAAATCCCTCCACAATTTTATTTCTCTGGTGAGCTCTGATGCTTTCAAATTATAGTCAGTCATTTTGAGCACACAGATGGAAGGAAATTTAACCAAATTTATTTTCAGGAATAGAGACCATAAAGGCACCCTCCATTAGGAAGGAAGTTTCAGAGTTTCAAGCTCTAATTTTTTAATAAGTGGGACCACAATCTAGTGACAAGCCATTACAAATAATATCCCAGGTCTCTCCTTCCTGCTGCCTCTCTTCTTCCTTAGGCAGGATTTGCCCAGCCACAGCCTGAACAAGAAGCTTTATTTGAGGGAGGTGAAAACCTCCACTTGCCTACATTTCTGAGAAGCCTTGCATCATCACTGAATTCCAATTATCCCAACATGCACTTTGGTATAAAAGGCAAATGATGGCCAGTGACAAAACTGATTGTATTTTATGAATAAGCCATCTCCAAAATCAAAAATGGAACAAGAAACACTATGTTTTATTCCCATTAAAAGTCCCTCTATTTAACATATTTAACAGGTCCCTCTGTTTAATGAAGCATGTCCTATACAAATAGTTTGGGAATTATATTTTAGTGGATTTTACTTCTTGGAAATAAGTTTTCTGAATGCGCATAAGAAATTCAAATCGGGTTACATCTCAGCTTTACAGGAAGATCTGCTTTTCCCTGACTCCAGCTATAATGTTGTGTTATGCAGTTTACCTTGACATCCTTTCTTCTCCAGAGTAAAACCTTGTCCTTTCAGCACCTGCTGTGCTGTGGAGGAAGCCTTGGGAGAGCCTGGCCTCTCTAGTGCTCTGCAGGACACTTGCCTCTTTCCTGAAGATGCAAAGCATGGCATGGAAGGAAAAAGAAGACAATTGAAGAGTTGAGTTAAAAAAACATGACAAAAAACAATGCAGGTGCTGCACGGTTTTAGAAGAGTGTTTTCCTATCCTGTGGTACATTTCCAACTGCACCAGCAGTTGCACTGACAGTGGTATTGTTGTGTTCACTACGGGCAGCAAGAATAAAACAAACAGAAAACAAAACACAGAGGATGTTGCTGGGGAGGGTGAACAGAGGTGATGCCCAAGGCCAGGAAAGGCAGGGTGAGGATTGTATCTGGACTGGCTGGAATTAGGGGCCATGAGGAATAGTACTGCAGCCTGGGTGTCAGTTCCACATTTAGCCCCCCAAAAAGTGGGATTAGCCTTCCTGGGGGGAGGAGCAGCTAAGAGGAAAAATGAGAAAAATTAAGATTTTCCATCTAGGTGGTATTGGAAGCAAGTGGATACCTCAGAGAAAGGTTGGGCAGCTCACAGGAACAACCAAATCTTTACTTACTTACAGGATTTATACCCAGAAAAAAAAAAAAAAAAAAAAAAAAAAAAGAGTTTTAAGGTTTGGTTTGGCCAGGTGCTCCTTGCTTTTCTATCAAAGAGCAGCTCCTTACTTTTCTTCCCTTTGTTCCCTGTACTCCCTGTAACCCTGTGGTTTGCTGTCCCTTTAGGTACTGGCTAAGCCTCAAAGGCAGGCAATCTCATACAAAAAAAAGGTAAATTAAAAGAACAACGGATAAAGGCCAAAGGCTTTTAAATGAGTTATTCTTCATGATGTTTTTCTGTCATGTGTAATAAAGTCAGCTGCGTTCCTTGTCACCTGGATGCATTCCAGGGAAATGCAAATTGTCACTACAAATAGAATAACTGGGCAAGAAAATAGTCTTTTCAGGCCTCTTCCTCTTGGGATGTTTCATTTAGTTATTTCTTGATGTGTTCACTTTCAGGTAGGTATATAAAAATATACCTTGCTCATCCCAGTATGATATAAAGAATTGAGATGACATGGGAGAACCACAGGGAAACTGTGATTCTAAAACAGTATCAGGTACTTTATGTTAGCTGAGGGATTTTAACTCATAAGAAGCTGAGGGATGGCATTTGCTGGGCTGGGACAGACATCAGGCTGAGTTTCTCAGGTAAGACAATACACTTAGGTCCAATTTCCCACCCTGGTCCTTCCTGTGTGTGATTCTGAGCAAGGCACTGCTCTCATGAGCGCTGCTTTCATAATCCCTGCTTTTGGGAGCAAACACAAGTTGAGAGATAAACTCCTTGCAGACTCATATGGGACTTAGGTCTGTGGGTCCTCACACCTATTTGGGCTCTCTTGACATTGTCATAGCACAAAATATTAAATCAGATGGAGCAGATAACAGTAATTAATCTAATCACTGAACAAGCTGTCATTGCACTTATTGGACAAAGCTGTGAGTTTATGAACTTGGGTTGAAAATGTGTTTTCTTATCCAACTGAGAAGCTGGATTCTTGAAGTTCTTTCTGTGCTTCAGATGAAAAATTTTGTCCTAGGTATGCTTACTCTGCATTCTGCTGTGACCATTTTTTGATATTTTCTGAGGCATTTCTGAAGTCCTCTGTAATTTGTACCAGCCCAAGTCATGGAATACAATTGTGCTTGCCCAGTGTCCATAACCACAGAACAGGAGAACAGAGGACACCTGTCCTTGCAAAGCTCACAGCTGGAGAGCACCGAGGATACAGACACCAAACAGGGGAGTCCACAGTCAGAATGGGTCATCAAGGTGGGCACTGACCTCCATTCACCTCTTCTCTGGGAAAGAGAAGACAAGCTGTCTGACAGCATCCACTTCAAAGTGTATTGTTGGTGTTAAAGGATGAATGCCAAGGGCAGACTCTTTAATTCCCCTCCCCTGCCTAGAAACTTACCCCTTCAAAAAGCCATGAGGAAGATTTTTTTGAGTTTTCTTCTGTGCTCTGTATTTTATTTCAAAAAAAAAAAAAATACTCATATATACCACTCAGCCTCAAATAAATCATGAATAGTCTTGCAAAGGTTAGCAAGATCACTGTTTCATAGCACAGCCCCTTTACTCTACTTTTGCCATTCCAGACTTAATCCCTTGTGAAATCAAAAAACCCAGAAACCCTCAAGGCACAGTGGACAAATGCCTGAAGGTCCAAATGCTTGTGAGTCACTTGAGTGAATTGCTGGGTTGACTCTGAGGAGGGAGCCCTGACATTTTCCATAAATAAGGTGTGAAAATGGGGAGAGGTATATGATAACAGAGGACAAGGACTCTGTTATTTAGCATGAAATATATTAAGCTAATAGCAGTAACAGTGTTTCATCTGTATGATTTCCCCTTGCAACTTGCACCACACAAAACAGAAGCTAATATAGTGATCCCTGCCCTGCTTTAACCCTTTATTTAATGCTCATGGGAAGAACAGCAGTTAGGTTACTGTCTAGACTGTCTAGACACTCTGCCAAGCTACAAGGATAATTCAAGTCAGATCCACTGAAGAATCATCCTAGACATGATCAAGGAGGTATAGATCACAGCATTTTTCATCAGCTGTACAAGGAAACCACTGTACTGGAATTTATAAGCTACAAAAAATAGCTGTTTTCTGGAATTTAATGCTATTGAGATATGCAACTTGTGCAAAGACTGGTGGTATTAAGAATAATAGCACCAAAAACTTAGGAGATTGCAGATCATGAAATCTTTAGGTAAATTTTGGTTTATGTGATAAACCAAATAAGCCTAAGATGTCATATCACAGCAATCAAACATGAGAGAGAAAAATTAATATGTATAAATGTGGAAGAAAAAAATAAATGCAAGTGCAGAAAAAAAATCAGAATTTGTTTGATAATATATTTGAATGGCTAATTATCCTTACAATCAAACTTTACTTTTTTCCATTATTTCAACCTTAATCTCACTGATGTCAACTTTCAGCCATAAGATGTTGAATTTCGCTATTAGATAAAATACAGTTTGATATTTATTTTCTGGTAGTTTTGAATAACAGTATTGCATGAAAGCCTCTGTCAGAGAATTACCTGAGATGCAGACTTCCCTGTCAGAGTGACAGCGATGTTATTAAAAGCAAGGATCTTTATTTTAAGCTTGACATAAATGATTTTGTAAACTGTCAGGGAAGACAACTAATAACTCTGAGAGGTCCTTCAGAAGGGCAGCAGTCATGAAATCAAACCCTGTGGAAACCTTGTTAAGAAGAACAAGCTCCTACAGATCTAGATAGGGGGTTAATTGTGCTTCAGACCTGATCAGTGGTGCTGCTGCACATCCTGCTCAGCAGGAGCCAATGCCCTGGATGCAGCCAGGGACAGCAGACTCTCACTGGCCAGCTGCCAGTCTGAGCTTCCTAAAGCTCCTGGGATATGGACACTGTGTCCCTGTGCTTTGTCTGTGTGGCTGCTGAGGGGCAGCCTATGCTCCAGGAGAGCCCAGGCACACCAAGGCAAGCATCAGTTCAGAGCTGGAGACAGGCCAGTAGGAGGCCAGTCCGGAGAGATTTGATGGTTCTTCATCTTTGAATGTATTTAAAATATGGAGACTTTGCAGTCTCAGATACAAGAAAGAGATCATCAATGCCCTCCACAGTTCCCCATGACTTGTGGTCTTGTTTCTGTTTCAGTTTCCTAGATACATCATTACATTACTTTCTTCAGCAAGGCTGAAGGAAAGGCACTTCCCAGGGGAAGTGAAAGGAGAAAAAAATTATGATATTCTCTATCTGTCATTATTTATCATTTATTCATGCCAACATGAACAGGTTAATCCTCACAAAGCCAATGGCACCTGATGGGAGAGGATTGGAAGATCATCTCTCACAGGGTCAGGCTGGGCTCCAGTGCCAGCACTCCAGGACAGGTGCAGGACTTTCACTGCACCCCAGAAAGCAAAGTGAATCACATCTTGCACCATCTTGGGTGTGTTAGCAGTCTTTGTCCATCCCTCAGGGTCTCTCTGTTCCCAGGTTGTTGCTCCCTGACTAGTGACCTGCAGCAGAATTACAGCAGCTTTTGCTTTTATCCCAGAGGAGGCAACATGTACCTTACCTACTTAAATTCTCCTTTTTATTTAGGCTACACATTTCTCACTTATAGTAGGCAAAATAATTATACCCTGAATTACTTAATCTATGTAAAAACTATATCAAGCAGTAAACAGACTTAAGTGTTAGCCTAAGGAGATGTCCTGTACACTCCTGTGTATCCTTTGCTTCCACCATCTATTCAAATAGAAAATAGCTCTTCCTTCCAGCAAGTGTAGCCCTGAATAGTTATAGTTCCAACTGAATGGGGACCAATATTTTTCTATAATGGATCGTAAAGAAGATATGGTTTGAATTTCCAACTAGGATGCGACTCATCCTTCATTTTTGTCAAAAGATCTGTGCAGCAGAAAATGTATTTGCCTAATTTATTTTAAATCCATGATTAACAACAAGTCTGAGGCACAATGACAAATAGGGTTTCAAATGCCTAACTACTACATTCCTGGGAAAAGCCATTTATGTGCAGGACCAGTGGTGCAGCTGTCTGACTCTGAGAGTCACATGCAAATGGAACTTGTGCTTCAAAGCCTGAACCTCCATTTGGCATTTGCTGCTCCATAAAATAGTTCAGCATACCTTAGATAGCTGACTTCAAGCTATAATAAATATTATTTCTCAGACCATTAACGTATTGAGGACCTGGAAGAATACTATTTTAAGTCTTCTCAAGGCTTACATAAGGCTTACTTATGTTTCAGTTAAGTTTAAACTCAGTTTACTAGTTCAGTTTAGTTTAACAGAGAGTTACTCCTTATTCTTCTATACAGAGAATTTTTTTAAAATTTCCTCTCTATCCTTTCACTCTGGATCTCAAGTACAATAGCCAAGCAATATTAAAGACATTCTGAAGTAGTCAGTGATAAATCTACATAACAGAAATGCATGATGTAGGAAATATATGCTATTTCTCTAATTTTGGGTGTTTAATAGTGGATACAGCAGAAGGTAAAGCTGTATGGCTCAGAACATAAAGTCATGAAGCCTTAATTCTCTTAATCTTGTTAAGATTAATTAATTTGTGTCAGGCAGTTTTTAACAGTGTCGTGGTTCAGGAATGGTGCTTCCCAGTTCAGTGACTCCACTCAGACTCTCCCAAACCAGAGGCTGCTTGTGTGCTCCCCCCTCCTTCCTGCCCTTCCCACTCTGGCAGCATGGAGTTGAGAACTGGAGGCACGAAATCATGGGCTGACATAAAAATAATTTATTGGAAACACCAGCAAGACAAGGAAATGAACAGTGACAGCCAAAAAAATAACAAAAGGTATAAGGCAAAGAAACAATTTATGGAAAGCCAGATACCGACTGGCTCTTCCACACAGTGCCTCATCCCCTTACTCCTGCCCCTGGAAGTGACCGGAGGTGGGATCACAGCCCTTAGCCACGCCTGCTCTGAACAGGGTAGAATTACATTTATTTACATTTTACTTGTGAGTAAAATGACAAATGCCTTAAAAGTGTGAAAACTAGATTCACAGTGAAGATTTCTGTTATAGCTTTTTATGCCTGTGTGGTTTCCCAGAATTTGTAAATGAGAGCAGAAAATATCCAAAGATTTTCAAACCTAAAGCTACTAAAAAGAAAACACATGCTTAGAAAATGTGAGTTATGATCCGATTCCTACAAGTAAAAGCAGCAAAGCTATAAAATCTGACTACATTTAGGGTCAGGGATTCACTGTGCTACAGTGAAGATAGTTGAAATTGAATCATTAGGATGCCAAATATTTTGAGAAATAAAATGCACTTGAAGTTTCATCACCCTTAAACTAAGGCAAACTAAATTCTCTACTCTTTTAAGGCCAACCCTATTTTAGCTGCTGTTTTAGATTGCTTAGGGTAGAGGCTTTTTTGACTGGTGTCAGTTTGATACCTGCACAGCAAGAAATAATTACAATTTAGGAAGACAGTACATAATTTATAGTAGCCCTTGTATATCATATCATATCATATCATATCATATCATATCATATCATATATTGTATCAATCATATAAATCATATCATATCAATAATATCCTATCATATCATATCTTACATTTAGTCCATACATTCTCCTGATCTTCCAAGTATCCTAAACCAAGGTTTCTAAGCTTGATCTGAGCTTGCCAGGGAATTAGGACTCACTCATCTGATAAATACTTTGCCACTAATATGCCCACCTGCTTTTAGTTTTGAGCTAAGGCTCCAAGCAATAATTAGTTATGAGGCAACATCAGCACCTGCATAGATTTTCAAAATATTCCAGAGCAAATGTTCATCTGAAATGACAGCCTTGAAAATTATAGTACTTATTAGGTGTCTCACTGTGGAAAACAAATAAAAAAAAATCCCAAAACCCAAAACCCAACCAAATAAAAAAAAACCCCTACTCCCCCCAAAAAACAACCCCTGTAAAAAAACCCCAAACAACCAAAATCCCAAAGAAAGAAAGAAACAAAAAAAAATTTAAATAAATAAATAAATAAATAAATAAATAAATAAATAAATAAATAAATAAATAAAAATTTAAAAAAATTTAAAAAATAGAGTACCTGACTCACAAAATACAGATAAAAACTACAGGCCACTGAGAGCAAGGATATGGTTAAGAAGATTGATGCAATGAAAAGGGAAGAGAGAAGGTCTACTGTGCAAGCCTAGAGAAATTATGTTTTTAAAATTAATTCAATAAACATGGGCAATGTGATTTCAATCAGCAGTGTTTCTAAGTGAATACGTGATTTATGTAATTGTATGAAAGTGGGAAATGGAAAGCAGAGAGCCTAGGAATCAAAAAAAAGCAACAGAGTTACAGTGAGATTGAAGTGCAACAGAAAATGACAGTGGCAACAGGAATGTATTATATAATTTTGTTTTCTCCTTCAGTGAAAACACAAAAAATATGCTGAAAGAAAATAAAGCTTTTATAGAGAGATGTAACATCTAGTAGTACTGTATGTATTAATTAATACTTTGATGTATGATAATGGATACACTGTATGAGCGAAGAAATTATAGTTCCTTTAGTTTAATATTCAAGTTAGATAAAATTATGAAGACTATATAAAAGTAAAAGGGCATTCTGTAATGATGAAAAGCATCTCTTATCAGTAGGTCATGTAAATTATGATGAAAATTACAGTTGTAGATGATAAACTAAAGATTTATGCAAAGTGGCAGATACTACCACTTCTGGCTAAATTGAAGAATGTGAGAATGAGCCTCCTAAGAATGTGAGAATGACCATTTTTGTCCCTTCATAATTTTTTCACCATATTAAGAAAGGTTGTAGAAAATCACGGTGTTTATAACTTCTCCTGTGTTAAAGATAGACAACAGAGATTTCAATCAAGTTGTAGTTCAACATTTCTCTTCTAAAGTGAGTAATTTCTGTTTAATTTCCTTCACAACTTGCCATGAGGATGTCCTGTCACCTTTCTACTTTTAGACAAGATGTTGTCCTTTCCACTTTTTGCATTTACACAGAAGCACAGAATGGTTGAGGCTGGAAAGAGCTTCTGGAGATCATTTTATCCAAATCCCTCTCATCTCAGACTGGGCCATCTAGGGCCATGTGCCTGGGACCATGCCCAGATAGCTTCTAAATTTCTGCCTCTAAGGATGGAGATTCCACAACCTCCCTGGGCAGCCTGTGCCAGGACATCATCATCATCATCATCATCATCCTCCTCACAGTGAGAAAGTCTGATCCCCTGATGTTCAAGGGGAACTCCCTGTGTCTCACTGTGTGCCCATTGCCTCTTGTCCTATGGAGGGTCCAACTTGAAATAGCCTGGTTCCATCTTCTTTACACCTTCCCTTCACAGGGGATAAGATGCCTCTGAGCCTTCTCCTCTCCTGGTTGGAGCTTTATTCATTGGAAGGATGATCCAGCCCTCAAACAGTTTCGTGGCCTTTTGCTGGAGTAGTGTCTTCTCTCCTCTGTCCTGGGGAACCCAGAGCTGGGGATTTCCATGTGCCATGTGTCACTGACTATGCTTGCTGCCCTAATCTTGGCCTACCCAGCTGCTCATATGCCCCCTGTCCTCAGGAGCATAGGAAGGGCAAAGAGGATGAGAATCTTGTGAGTTGAAATAAAGTTAGGGATGCTGCTTATCAGCCACTGTCAGAAGGAAAACAGGCTCGACATGAAGAAAGCATTTAAATTAGTTAACAATTAAAATGGATTTGGATAGTGAAAAACAAAATTACATTTAAACAACAGATTTCCTCTCCTCCTCCTTGCCTATCCATCGTTTAATGTTTTTCTTTAATGTGTTTTTCCAGAGACACCTCTGGCTTGTCTGATGGGCTCAGCTTTGCCCTAGGAGGGTGTGTTGGCTGTCAGGGCTGTCCCCTGCTTGGGGCAGCTGAAAGCTCTTCCCTCAGAGGCCACCCTGCTTTGACACCTCAGCCAGACCTGCAGTACCCCTGCCACACTGCTGTGCATCTCCTCCTGTCTCTGTGTCCATGGTGCCAGCCCAGCTTCTCTGCCCTCGTGCCTGGGGTGTAACAGGGATGGATATCTGCTGCTGAGTTCCAGAGGCTGGGACACCCCCCAGAGATAGAAAGAACTTTCTGGCTGCCATTCCTCACAACTGAAGGGTATTTCTTAAATATTTTCTTGGGTCTAGGTCATTTAGGGAAGCTTAACCCTTACCAAGAAACTACAAATTGCACCCTCTAATGAGCTTTGGTTCACCGAGGTCTAGGGAGCTCTCCTTTTCATCATAATAGGGATTTTCCCAAGCACAGCCTCAAGATATGACCCTGCACTTCTGTTCTTCATTCAAAATCCCCAGTGGAATGTCTTTATATTATTAACTCAAGCAAAGAGTTAATAATAGAGCAAAAAGAGCAAACTCTTCTTGGTCCCTCTGTTCCTAAACTGAGAGTTCAATCTTGAGAAGTGCCTTGCACTTACTCACCCATTTCAGACAACAGTGCAGACTTGGGTGACTTGGCCTAGTATTAGTTTAAACACCTTCGATTTTCTTTGCTTTAATTTTTCTCTGTTTGTTTCATTTAAAAAAAGTAATAAGCGAAACAGAACCAATCAGAAGACTCTGTCCATTCCTGAATCTGACGGACAAACGATTGGACAAAAAAAGTGAAAATGCAATCAGAATTACTTGTAATGTCATGGACTTAAAAATAAAAAAACACTGTGATAATTCCCACTCTGGATAAAAAGTCAAAGCAAACTTGCTTTTCAGTGGATCCCACTGTGATACTTTGACTGCTCTCTGTAGGACTGAAAAGTATAGCAAAGAACTATTTCATATCAGCTGTGCTATGTATAATCTTTTTTTTTTTTAATTTTATTCTTCTTCCTTTGATTCCACAGCACCAAGGGTAAGAGTCATGACTCAAAACCCCTGAAATTCTAAGTGCTGGAGAGTTCTTCCTGTTGAATGAGCACAATAACTAAAGAGCTCACAGTATGGAAGTGGAGCATAAGACCCAGAAGTACGTGGTGATAAAAGTGGACGACAGTGTAGGGCACTGCAGCATCAAAGAGACAAATCAAGGGCCCTGAATTAGATGCCTGTAGCCATGTGATTAAAGCAGGCTTATAGAGCACAGCAAGCATGGAGCTTAATCTCTTGTATTGGTTGGGGAAATTTAACCCAGGTCTCCCACCTGCTGAGACAACAGGTTTTTTTGTCTATGCTCAGTTCTGTAAAGGAAGTGTTCCAGTCTTCCAGATACATAGAGAGAGCTGCATACCTTGAGAAAGATGTCAAAAGTGTAGGAATAGGAGAGGAAAAGGAGCCTATGAAGTCTGCTTTCCATGAAGATGTTTTTACTTTATTTCCTAATTCTAGGTGGTCACCTGCTTAATTTTGGAATGTGAAGATTTTTAGTATGACACACCTGCCTCTTCCATTGCATTGTACTGGGTCTGTACCTCCAGCATCTGCTTGGGCAAACTCAAGGGAGAGGGCAAAGGTGGGAGGAGGAAAAAAAAAGGCAAGCAGGAATTTAAAAACTGTCTGGTACAACACTGATCATCCATGCATGTCTGTCCTTGTCATCAAATCTACTTTTAGCCCTATTCTTTCAAAACTGAAAGAGAAGATCAGCCTTATGATTAAAAACTAGCCAAAGAAAGGGATCTAAATGCCCCCTGGGACACTGCCAGCACTGCATGGGTTGTACTCCATTCACAAAGGAGGCTTTGCTTATCTGCCTCTTGTTGGCTCTGTCCCATGTTTCCTAAAAAGTTCACCACAAAGAGAACATGGAGCAAAATGAGTGATGCCCAGAAACTGCAGGAATTGGTTCCATAATCATCCTGTTCTTTTATCTAGTTACATTTTCGTGTGAAATTCACACAAAGTCCATTTTCAGGAAGCAGAGTTTGGGCTATATTTCAGTCACCATTTTAAAAACATTGCTCTCCCTTTTCACACACAACTTTAAATTTCATCACTTTGTCCTGAAATCACTGCTAAACACAAAATGTTTAGGGTCATCCAATCTGCTCTTCTATCTCATATACTTTGCCAGCTATTTTGCATTCACCCCTGCCTAAATGTAGTTTTTTTCCTTAGAAGGAAATGAAAATTTACACACACACGCACACCCCTCCTCTTCCATCTGCCTTTCTCTTGTAATTAGCTTTTTTGCTTGGCCGCTTTCCTGGGAAATGTAAGATGTATTTAAAGCATCTCTGAAATCTTGAAAGAAATCCTCTAAGCGTAATTTCACAGCCCAAAGTGGTGATGCTGCCACCTCCTCCAGGGACTGGTGATGCACAGAGCTGTGTCTGGGTTTGTGTAGCAGCAGTCTACATAGCTGTTTGCTCTGAGAAGATTCTAGAAGCTTTCCCTGTGTCCAGCAGGGCCAGTGCCAGCCAGTTCAAGATGGACCTACTGATGGCCAAGGCTTGTGTCACCATCAGCACTGGTAGCACCTTTGGGATAATGGAGTTAAGAATGGAGGAAAAAGTCCTGCACAATAGCAGCCAGAGAATATGTGGGTGAGAATGTACAGGAGAAACAGTCCTGCAGACACTGCAGCCAGTGAAAAGGGAGGGGGAGGAGATGCTCAGGCCCTGGAGCAGATTCCCCTGCAGCCCCAGGTGAGGCAGACTGTCCCTCTGCAGCCCAAAGAGATCCACTGTAGAACAGATGGGCACTGACAACCCAGGGAGCACCCCACACTGGAACAATCCACACTGGATCCAGTGTAGAACAGATGGCACTGACAACCAGGAGCACCCCACACTGGAACAATCCACACTGGAACAATCCACACTGGAACATCCACACTGGATCATGTAGAACAGATGGGCACTGACAACCCAGGGAGCACCCCACACTGGAACAACCACACTGGATCCACTGTAGAACAGAGGGGCACTGGCAGCCCAGGGAGCACCCCACACTGGAACCATTCACACTGGATCCACTGTAGAACAGAGGGGCACTGGCAGCCAGGGAGCACCCACACTGGAACTTCACATGGATCCACTGTAGAACAGAGGGCACTGGCAGCCCAGGAGCACCCACACTGGAAGCCCTGAGGCCCTGAGAACACTGTGACCCTGTGGGAGCTGGTGCTGGAGCTGGCTCCTGGCTGGACTCTGGACCTCTGGAGAGTGGAGCCCGTGGTGGAGCAGGTGTCCTGGCAGGGCTTGTGGTTCCCCCGGGAAATCACACTGGAGCAGCCTGTTTCCAAAGGACTGCACACCATGTAAGGGACACATCCTGGAGCAGTTTGTGGGGAGCTGTGCTCCGTGGGAAGGACGCACATTGGAGAAATTCATGACAACTGACTCCTGTGGCAGGAACCCAGCTCTGGAGCAGGGGAAGAGTGTGAGGATTCCTCTGCCTGAGGAGAGGAGCTCAAACAATGTGGGATGAAGTGACCACAATCCCCATGGCCATTCCTCTGCACTGCTGAGCAGGGAGGGGGCAGGGGACTCAGAAAGCAAATCGAGCCCAGGAAGAAGGGACGGGTTGGGGGGAGGTGTTTTATGATCTGGTTTTATTTCTCATTGCCTTACTCTGATGTGTTTGGTAACAAATTTAACCAAGTCTCTCAACAGGAGTCTCTTTTGCCCATGATGGTAATTGGTGAGTGATCTCTCACTGTCCTTCTCTCAAAACACAAGCTTTTCACTATATTTCCTCTCCCCCATGCCCCTGGGGAGGAGAGTGGGCACATGGCATCCAGCCAAGCCAACACACCACAGCCTGTCAGAGCAGGCCCTAAGCTGGTAAATTTTTTGATGATTCTGAGGACTGAAATTTTGGATTTAAGCATATAGATCTCACTAAAGTCCTACTTAAATCTTAATCTTTCAGGATCTGGAATAGAGG
The DNA here is from genome assembly GCA_032173965.1 of Sitta carolinensis. NCBI lineage: Eukaryota > Metazoa > Chordata > Aves > Passeriformes > Sittidae > Sitta > Sitta carolinensis. The sequence continues at coordinate 11,017,779 of JAVUNC010000025.1, read as the reverse complement.
GCACTAAATACGCAAACCATGTAGCTGACATTTGCCTTGGGAGTAAGTGCAGAGAGAAGCTAAAAGAAAGGAAGCTTGAAATAATGCCAACTACCTGCTTTGAACATTAAGATAAAGGAAATGCAAGCATCACTTTTTGAGCTTTTATATTTTATTTAAAAGTTTCATTCTATTATTTCTTTTAAATTTTTGGAGTTTAAAAAAAAATGTAAGAGCAAAAAAGGAGGGAAAAAATTGAATGTATATGTATGTCCAGACTCCAAATCAGAAGCACCTATTAGCTGCTGTCTATGGCTTGTAGAGTTAGTATGTTTAAAAGACAGCTAGATGTACAACTCCATTGAATTAAATATGCTTGTAGAGATATAAATACAGATGCATTTGTCAGGATTTGCATTTTTTTAGCAATTAACTTATTACTACCATTACTTTTGATTGATACCTGTTGAGATACAGGACAGGACTGTTTGCTCTACATGTTATATTACCTGTCAGCCACTCTCATTAAGGAGCTCTGAAAGAGAAACAGTTCATGCAGTACTATAAAGGAAAAGTAATAATGAATATGGGAGGTCAGTATAAGCAGTTCAGCTTCCCAGCAGCTAAGAACCAACACATTCATGAAGCCTCTGGGTTGTAAGTTCTCTCTTTCTTTGAAATTAACACAATAATTACCAAACACATATTTCTGCCCCAGTCATGCCTAAGCCAAGACTAACACATAAGGCTGGAGTGAACTCATTCACTTCACAAAATCTGTTTCTGCACACCCTAGAGAGCATCCTCCCAGTCCACTGGCAGTGGTGATCAGAGGACCACTCTTTTAGGCACAAACCACTTAGACAGCACATAGCTAGGAGAATTCAAGAACTGGGGAAAGCCAGCATACTGCTATAGTGAACAGGTGTTTGATAAAAAATGGCAGTCACACCAAAATAAAATCATGACCAAAGAGGAAACATGGATAAAGGTAATAGAGGAGAAAATAACACTACAGTTGTAATAGTGTCTTTGTACTCAGGTGGAATATTGTGTCCATTTCTGGACTATAATAGCATGACAGGTTCATGGTCAGGAAAATGAAATGCTGAGAAAAAGATTTCTGTATATGAAATAAGTAATTTTAGAAAAGAGTAATTTTAGAGTTGAATTACATGGGTACATTGCAAGTAGGATTGAACAGTCTGTTTTTCTTTACCCTACCTGGAGAACCACTCTGGAATTTTCTGCATTGTCTGAAGGCTTTGCACTGAGAGGAAATACTTGCTTTCACATATGCATAAATTAACTCCTCGTTGAAAAAACAACATCATGCCCAAAAGGTTTATAAACCTCAAAGTACATGATGATTTGACACCATTGTTGCTGAACATAGTTTCACCAAAAAAATTTCACATCATGCACCACTGAAGAAAACAGACAGAAACGGACAAGCAGAAGTACAAGCAGAGAGTAACTCCCTTAATCATGTATGGACAGAAACTAGAATTCAGTTTTTACAACTCTGAGGAGGAGTTTACTAACCCGTATAGAGCAGTGCTCTAAGCTCCTACATAAAGATGCCCTGAGTTGTAAAAGGTTTTCTATTTAAAGAAAGTACATAAGCAGATAATCAGCCTTCAAGATATCAGAATACCCCTTAAACTGCCAAATTTAATGCACAATTGGGGTGAAGTAGTGCTTGAGCAATGGCTTTGTTCCACCAAGAAGATGGAAAAAGCTCTGGTGCTGGAACAAGGAAATTATGTTCTGATCAGCTCCTTTTGCATTACCAGTTTTTACACTGGCTTCAGGTCAATATTATTTACAGAACTACATGTATCTAAAAGGGATTTAGAGAAAGCTGTGGTAGTTTAGGGTATTTAAAATATTGCTGTCATGTTTTGTCAGATTTGCCAAGTCTCAGCCAGGGGAATTAACCAGACAATTTGACATAAGGAAGCAAGTGGACCAAGATGTGCCTAAACTTGTCTCCCAAAAGTTGCCAAGCCAGCATTACAAATGCTAATGTTTTTTTTGTTTTTTTTTTTTGTTTTTTTGTTTTTTTCAAATGCTCAATAGTTGCAAAAGGCATAAAGGAAAATCATATCTGGTGGATAAAAGGCACATTTCTTACAAATAAAAAAGCATATAATCTCTTTTTATTTTTTTTTAATTTTTTTATTTTCCATTTCTTAATTGTCTTCTTACAATTTCATGTGTTGAGGATTTTTAATTATGATCAGTCTGAAATAAAAGGGCCAAGTTGCTTTTCTGAGCACATAAAACTAACAAACTCTTTAGCAACAGCTCAAACTTAAAATTGAAGCAATTTTAGAGGTGAAATACATGTTCTGTTTTATGTTTAGAAAATAAATTTTCAGTACAAAGTAATATTCCACATTCTAGAGATCAAACTATTTCAAGACATTTGTTAAGCTAGAAATTTCATTGCTAGGGACTGCAATCTCTTCATTGTCCATTGCTCTTTGAAATTCCGAGCAAAATAATTCCTCAAAGATCACAGAATTATAGAATGGTTTGTGTTAGAAGGGACCATAAATGGTCATCTTGTCCAGCCAAGTGAAAATATTATCCCTTCCTACAGCCCTAGAATAGTCCTTAATGACCCCTCGGACTCCCCTCTTGCAGGAGGGTTTGCTGTCTGCAGGGCAGTGTGCTGGCTAGTCCCAAAGGCACATATTTCAATATCTCTATGGCAGGAGCTGCTCGCCTGTCAGACTGCTCTTTTCTCCATACTGACTCATTGACTACTGGGGAGACAAGGATTCTGTACGTATTCCCATGGTTTTGGAGTGAACTTCTCAACAGTTTTCTCCTGAAAAAGGACAATGAGCAACCCTTATACAAAAAGAACATCTTTTCTGAAAGAATAGGTCTTTGGAGTAATTTAAAATTGATAATTAGCATGCTAAAAGTACCGATGCTTTCTCTTTTATTTCTTCTGCTCCCCTCTGCTCAGTTTTTACTATCTTTGCAAAGAAGTGTGTTAGTTATGAAATTGTCACTTTTGAAACCTTAGGGGGTTTTTTTGCCATCTCAAATTTTTATGACTCAATAACTCCTTGAACTTCCTTTCTAGTTTCTTTCAAAGATTTTTTACTGAGACTGAGCTGAATATAAGGTTTGCAACATGCCAGTATTTTCTTTGTTTCTACATGAAGGATATGATTCTAAAACAATTCAATTTGTTGTCGTTTGCTGGTTACATGCTTTTCTCTGTTGTAACTTTTCTCAATTCTCTTGTGTGTTTGCAGAAAGAAATGTGTACTTGTTTTATTGTTACCCTATCTTTGGATTTTTTTTTTCCTTTTCACTTTTTAAAAATAGATTGGCCAAATCAATTTTCTTCAATGTTTTCTCAGCATGTGAATGAGAATAAAACTCTAAATTGCTTTTCATCTATATTAACATCTTCTTTTCTCTCTCAATGAGCATACTTCAGTCTCAAAAACTCATCTCCTGTGTTTTCATTTGCTTTGCACTTCATTCCATATGCTGTTCTGGTAACCTCTCTGTTGTTTCAGAATAAGACAAAAGTTTCTCACAGCAGTAAAAATCACATAAAGCCTTCCATTGCTTGTTGAAGGGCGATTATCAGAACTCAGTGATCTGCATGTCAGGCTCTTAAGACTTTTATTTGCCCATTGAAAGGGTATAGTAAACCAGAAATTTCTCTAGAAGTCTTATAAATAGCAGATGCATTCTTTCAATGATCCATTTATCTTTCAGTATAAATATAAGGCTACCCAGAGTGCCTCATCTGATTTTTCTTAGTTATGTTTGTGTTTTGTTATGATTGGTAATGATATGTGGCTTATTTCTCTTACTTTCCTTGAAACTGAGAAACATATTTTTTCTCTTCATAATTCCTCTCATTTAATGTTATCATTTTAACAATTGAGTGAATGCACTCACTTTTATAGCTAATCACATTTTCACATCAGTACACCGTGTAAGGTTGTTCAGTGAAGTGCATCTTAGGAACATGAAAGATAGGAATGGAAGTTGGTTGGGCTAAATTTTTCTTTCAATCCCACATCCTGCTTCTCACAGCACACAGATTTTAAGGAATCTTCCTTAAGGAAGTAAAGTGGAGGAATTTTGATAGTGGGCAATTATAAAAAACCTTGCCCGCAGTAAGAAATCTGTCTTCATTAGTGAATTTTAGTCTATGATTAGAGACACAATGATTTTATAAATTACTATATTTACTCCAGAAAGGGTGGCAAAGATATTTTGGGCCACTCTGCAATCTGAGAGACATCTAAACCATCATAGAAATGAGTCTGTTCTTCTTACCAACACATGTACTTAAATGCTGCCAACATTGAGCTAAACCTTAAAGCTCAGTGGCAATTAATTCCACTACTGAATTTTGCAATTTACCCCACTTAATGCTATGTTGATTGACTTTTGGCTTCATTGAAGAATTGTTTATTCTGGTGTTAGGACAAAATTAGGAAAAACTGTAAAGAAAAATGTGTGGGGTTTTTTTTTTTGTTTTTTTTGGTTTTTTTTTTGGTTTTTTTTTGTTTTTTTTTTGTTGTTGTTGTTTGTTTGTTTTGTTTTGTTTTTTTTTTTTGTATGGCATTCTGTATCTTATGTAGTCTTCTCATAACTCTTTAAATGCATTTCTTTCCCAAGCAAGGCAATCTCAGTCTTGGCAATCAGTCATCACAGAAATTATGTCATGCTCTTAGTAATTTTCATCACCTGTTTCTCCATCTTCTTTACCTCTTTTTCAAAGAGATTGACCAGCATTGGGCATATATTGTAGCTGAGGACACATCATTGACATTAATAATGCTTTCAGAAAGACAATCTGTCCCTTCCTTTTACATTGTAACATCTTATTTGTTGCTTTGTCAGATTTTTGAGGACTGCTATACAGAAGTAAATTCCACAATATTTATCATAAATTAGGAAAACAAAATCCATTTGATTTGTCCAAGTAGGTGCTTAGGATCTACAGTATCACCTTTTAGACAATACAGGATTTCATCAGTCACCATGCTGCTCATTTGACTCTCTGGCACTCCCTGTCCTTTCACTTATTTTATGATTTATCTTTTTTTAAAAAAAAAAATTGTTATTTTCTCCTTCTCCTCCATCTCAGAAGCCTTCTCCACATCATTAATACTAAAACTGCCCTGTTTCCAGACTGCTTGTTAAAGAAGATGGTCAACTTGGACACAGTTGCCTAAGAAATTTTTGATCCAGCATTGCCCATAATAAACTGATTTTAATGTGTGTGGTGCAATGTGAAAATCTGATGCTATCCAGTCACCTCGCAGTGTGTCAGACCCTGTCAAACTAGCAAAGCACTTGTATACCCAGAGGGATGGCCTGGAGAGATGTGAAGATACACGTGACTGTGCCAGCTCTGGGTCTGTTTTTTGTGTCACTGTGAAAAGGTATTTCTGGCTCACTGATAACCCAGGCAGGACAACACACAGGCTCTTTTTTTTTTTTTTTTTTTTTTTTCCTGTTCAGAGTCTGTTATGGTATATCATGTGCTGAGAATTTCAGAGCTGCTGTCACTATGGTTCTTTCTCATCAAACAGTTTTTGAGTCGTCCTTCCTTTTTTGAAAGCAATCAATTTTTATTAAAAAAAAAATTCTTATTAGAAAACAAAATAAAAACCAAAGTGTCTTTTTTGCTTCTTAAAAGGAAAAAAAGTGTGTGTTTGCATGTATAGGATATTTGCCATTTGCCTTATTCATACTGATTTTTGTTCAAATGAAAGAACTTTATTTAGGGATAATTGATGTTAAAGGTTTTGCTATACACTGTGGAATGTTATTAACATAATCTGACAACATTCTGAGTTTCCAGAAAATGTATTGTTATCATACCAAGAGGGTATGTTATCACCCAAGAGGGTGTCTGAGATTAGATTATTTCTACATACTGCTAACTATCCATCCCTAGGGTCGTTCTGCTGTTGGCTTTGATATCTCACTCCTGCAAGTGCAATTCTGAACCAACAGGTGTTAACATCTTGCCTTTTTTGGGAGTTGGTTTAACATATAAGATGATTTCTGAAGCCCAGCCTAAAAGTTATACTTCAGTCATTTGTGCTCTTGGATGCTACAAATTAGCATCTGATTTTGACATCCATATTTGCAAAAGGATAAGAAAAGTCTGTAAATAGCTCATTGAAAAAATTATCTATTTGTACTCAGGAGATTTTATTAAATATAATGTTAGTCATGCAGTAATTTTACAATTCTAAATTCCTTAAAAGAAGTAAATTTTATATAGCAAACTGAAGGAAGTAAGAATAATGTCTACATTGATAAATAATCCTAATTACCTTTCTGTTCCCACCTTCAAGCACGGTTAAAAATAGCATCCTAGAAATGGTCTAGACTGTGTAAGCATCTTCTGTACTTTAATTCCCAAGAATTAAATCTAATTTTGTAAGGCTGAGGTTGGTGTAGATCATCCAATCTTGCACTCTTGGACATACACCTCTGACATGTTGATAGAACCTTGATTTACCTTATAAAGCTATAAGCTGGTTAATGATTTTTTAACAAAAAAAAAAAAAATCCACAGTTTCTTAGAGAGCTTCCAAGATCTAGATTTGCCTTATTTGCTCTTACAAGATTTCACAATCAAAATAAAACCAGCCTTTAAGATGAGCAAGCAATGGTGACAAGAAATATGTCACAAATTGAGAACTGGCATTTAGAAGAGAAAAATCAGGGTTTACTTTCACTCTTGGGTAAATCATTGGATCTTTTTTCTTTATTCTTTCATTGTCTTTCCTGTTAAGAACTACTGAAAAAAAGAACAAAATAAGGCCCAAAGATTGGACAAAAATGATTGGTGGATACCAGAACTCCTGAGAGTGTTGTTGGTTCTCCAAGTTGTCTGATGCTGTGGATATCACATTATAAGTATCCTTTTGTTGACTCTGTTAATTAAATATAGCTATAGACCAGATATGAAGAATACAAGCTCTTTTTCTCTCAGTTTTAAGGACAACCAAGTGTTAAATGTGAAAACTCATCTGATTTTTTTCTCAGTCAGGATTAAAATTCAAGTGAAAGAATTAACCTATCTGCCTCTACACTCCACAGGGATTTTTATTATTCAGATTTATTCATTAGAAGACTTGCTATTCATGTTTGTTCTATTTGCTTTCATTAAATGTTTGGCATTATATATCTTCCTATTGCATTGCTAACTGAAAAATAAAAGATCGTAGTGCTGTGATATAAAATTCATGTATCCCAACCAATATAAATGGTATATCCTTTCAATAGAAAATAAACAAATATAACAATAGGAAACAAAAATAAATTTTAAAAAGCAAAAATTGTAAAGATTTTTGTGGTGACTGAAGTATAAATTTCTTCTTATGGCAACACATATGTTGCTCCTGAATGCTTTGTATTTTGAAATACTAAAATTATTTTCTTTTTCATTCATTAAACACATCTACAAAACCCACAGTTGTTTCAAATAGATATAAATGTATTCTTCCTGTTTTACAGGCAACAGAATAACTGCAGTTCCCAGTATGATGCAAAACCCATCTATGCAATGCTTCTATGAACCCATTAAAAAATCACGGAAAAGAAGTTGTTAGTGAAAGAAGTCCTCCAGCTGTTGTTCCTTCACCTTGATACTCATTCTCAAAAAATCACTCGGAGCTTGTTGTTCTTTACATTTGGAGTAATTTCTGCCTGGCAGGGTGATCTCCTGTACCCAGGTCACAGCCTTCTCCTGGGCTGTCAATCCATGTGCTCAGGTGAGCCTTCTTTTGGCTGGGGTTAATCCTTAACTAAACCCTTGGGCTCAGACCAGGCAGGTTTTGGCTCTGGCTGCTGTGCAGCATTCACAGGGCACACATTCCTCGGGGCAGGCTCCACATCTCCTTTCCTGCAAGGCTGGATGCTGCTCCGAGTAACTAACCAGTGTCCCTCTGCAAAATTTTGGATAATTGAATTTTCAAACCTCTTTTACTTGTCCTATGGGCTGTCCCCAGCACTTTGTGTTCAGCACAGCCACCTTCATCAAAAGAGTCACGTTTTTTCCTTCAGTAAAGAAAGGCAGGATTTGCTGGCAACAATGGGGACACAAAGCTCCTGTTCCCAGGAGCAACCTGTGCTCTCAGCCTTTTCTAGGGTCACTTGGCAGCAGTCACAGGTGCAACCTCTGTCTTGTCATGTCTCATCCTGGACTTCAAGAACCAGAGACACTGACATGGAACAATAAATTATAATAATCTAATTTATGTGACAGTGATATCCCTGGTGATATCTGACTTGCTCAGCCCAGGATGTTCAGCAATTTCTGTAGATATCTAACCCTGCATCATCACATCCTTCTCCTCTCAGATTTTATCCTACCCTCCACAGCCTCAGTGTCATGCTGTCAGTGTAACTCCATCTCCTCAATCAATCATAGATCAGGCTTGAACTCCAGTTGATGTGCTTAAATTACAACTCCTGGTCAGCAAATACAAGAGGGGCCAAGTGTTAAAGTGCTGTTCAAGAAGAAGAGCTGTATCAAGGTGAAGCTGTTTTGTCCTCATTAACTTCCCAGCAATCTAGGAGATTTTGGTCATAAAGTTTAGGTCAAAACCTTTCTAAACAGCTTTGTGAGACCCCAGCCATGTGAGGAGCAGTCAGCTCTTGGGTGCAGCCCTGACAGCACTGCAGCTGGGCCACTGGCTGAGTGAGTGTTTACCCTGCACCTCATCTTCACACTTTTGGGTCAACACACCTCTAAATTGGATGTGAGCCTTGCTTTGCTACTCATATTTTCCTAACGCTTTGCCCTGTGCTTTATGTCTACCTCCTCACCAGTGAGTGCTATATATAAGGGCAGGGCTGTCCATAGACTTTAAACTGCTTTTCCAGGATAGCGAAGGCAGTAATGAATCAAACACAATTAATGAAGAGCAGTGAAGTGGCACTCGGCCACCCTCCCCCACCCAACCCAGAGCAGTCATTCCTGGTAACAGAACTCTGTGCCCCTCTCCTCCACACACAGAGCTCAGGTCACAGGGAGCATCAGAAGCCCTCCTCAGGCACTCTGCTCAGCTTCACTCCCTCTGACACCTTCCCAGCAGATGGAAGGTAGAGCAAATACCAAATCTCTATCAGTTACTCCTTAAGCAAATATTCTCAGCAGTTATCATCACCTGTTTTGGTTCAGTAACATGAATGCACAAGGCCAGCTAAAATGAGGACCTTCCTTTAAAAAGAAATTGAAATAAAATTTTTATTGCTTTTATGTAGTTAAGTGGAAAGAAACAATCCTTGGATTCTCTAAACATTTTTGTAAGAGTGGTCAGATATTTTGGAAAATTCATTTGTGTTGTCACCCTCTTGTTGTCCTACTTTAACAGATTTGAGGTAAACTCTCATGCTAGTGATTACAGCAATTGAAGTCTGCTATGCAAGAGACATTCTAGTCACAGACTGAATATTATTTTCTAGGAAATTTTACACACGAAAATATGAGATTGCTTAAATGCCAGGATAACCTAAGTTACAGCTGCTGTTCATTTGAATTATTGCCAGCTTTTGAACAAAGAACTGATAAAGCAAAGTCCAGACTGAGGAAGAAACTCACATACAGGCCATGGTCATTTTGCTGTGGAGCTGATGCAACTCTGGGCCCAAGATATTTCCTGAGAGGAGCCAACAAAATTCCATCATAGAGTATCCAGTGGTGTTGAGGTGTCTCAGATCCAGAGCCAGGGGAAGGTTTTGCTGCTGGAGCCTATGCCTGAGCATTAATTCCTGAAGAGCACTAATATTTCCTTTGAACTTATTGGTCAGGTGTCACCAGAGAGCATGAAGTAGATCTCAAAGTATTGTAGCTCAAATTGTCAGTTATACTGACATTCTTGGCAAAGCGTGCAATTATTAATATTTATCTGTACTTTATAAAATAAATGACATAATTTTAAGGAAATCACTGCAATTTGTAAAATTATATTCATTAGTATAGTACAAATTTGAATGACAGACCACATCTGTAAACTGAATACTTCCCAACTAATTGAAATGTTTCTTCAAATATAATCTAAAGGTTTTATATGAGGGAAGAGGGCTATTACATCCCAACAGGGAAGATATACCCGACCTGCAGAGAATCTCTCTGTATTAAATACTGTATGTATGCTTGGTCTGTGCTTTTTACCAGAGATAATCAGGAAGAAGGTGGTGAGGTGAATAAGAATAAGGTTTCCAGAGGGCCAGGAAGAAGCAGGAAGAGAGGATCCCTGGCAGTAAGTGCAAAATGTAAATGGCTACTAGAAAACACAAAGTCTAAGCAAAGAAAGGGAAAATTAGATACCAGAGTCTTGTGTGAGAAAAAGTAAGATGTCTTAGGGGCTTCCATTTAGAAACACAACTGAAACACAGAAAAGGTGGTAACACAACTCAGAAGTGTAAAGGAGGACAGGTACCCAAGCAGAGGGGCCTAAGAGGAGAGGATGGAAAACAAAATAAAAAAAATTGAACAGGAAGAAAGAAAAAAACCCACCAAAACCACCACCAAAAAAACCTCAAAAAAGCCCAAAAGTGTGTGAATTACAGGGGAGAAGGAAGAAAGTAAAAATAATGGAGACAAATGGCCAGTCAGAGACAGGAGAATAATGAATCACCAGAACTGTAGACCACTGTGGTACCAAATGTGTCAGGTGATTGCACAAGGAGTGGGCATCTCAATAAAAGCACTGGCAGGAGACCAGTATGCCAAAGGAGCCAGGCTCATCTTTTACATGACTCCAGGGAACTTGCTAGATTTGTGCTTGGGTTGAAATGTGCCCCAGGAGATCAGTTGCTCAGGAGACTTCAGATCAATAAGCAAAAGGGTGGATAATTGATATGGCAGTTAATAAATGGGGATTTTATGGTAATAACAATGATCTCTAGGTAATTAAATCATCTGTATGGCAGCAAATCAACAGTAGCAGATGACTGTAGCAAACCACAATGGATTATCTTAGAATGAAATATAAGAAAATTATACTCCTTTCAAATTCTATTAGCCACAAACAATTAAAATGACCCCAGGTAGAAAATGGACACAGATGTTTAAAACAAATTAAATGGCAAAGTAATTAAAAGCAAGTGGATTTAGCAGTATTCAGGTTATCAAAAGTGACAGACAGGACAAATGGTCTAATATGAAATTTGAACAGTTCACAGGAAAGGAGAAGTCAGAAGGGCAAGGGATGTGGGTCAGCACATCCCAGCAGACACATCCCAGCCCTACGGGCTCCTCTGCCAAGGGCTGTAGGAAACTCAGCTTTGTTACCATGCCCTGGGTGGGTGCCAGAGGCAGCCCGGTGAGTGGCAGAGTGGCTCTGGGGACTGCCTGGCAGGGGTGATGCAGTATTTGGCACAGAAGGATGGCCAGGGCAGGTGCTGGGGTCATTTTGCAGCTCCCTCTTCAATGCTGTCATCCAGCCTGGGGGCTGGGGCCACACAGGGCCACTGCTGGCAACCTCAAATTATTTCTGGCAGTCTGGGAAAAACTGCTCTCCTCCCTTCCCTTTTCACTGCATAAAGCTACTACTAGGGCAGATTTAACAAATTGTTGTTCACAGTTAATGTTTTTGCTAAGAAAATTTTCTGAGATCCTTGTGGTCCGCTCTCTCAGATCAGTGAAGAGTGAACACATATGGATAAATTCTTGTGGAAATCATGTGTGTCCCCAGTGCAGTTCCCATGGTACTAGTTTCAACTTTCTTTCAGCTTTTTAATAATTTGAACCCTGAAAAAGCTCTTACCAGCTGAAGAACCACAGACCTTCCCAGCAGCAGGTTTCAGTGCTTTCTGCATTCAGTGTGCTCCAGTTGGAGTCTGCCTCTGCTTTTGTGCTGCCATGTGTGTGCTCAGCTCCTCAGCTCAGCTCAGCTCCCAGCCATGGGGTATTTTTGGCTGCAGACAGTCAAACATTGTGGTGCAGAGCCACATAACTGCAGAGATTCACACTGGGACTAAAAAACAGGAAAAGAGATGATGGCTAGTGGGGTGCAATTGCCCTAGAGCCCTGTCTCTGAGAGCTGGGTGATATGTCCTGGTTTAGGGAGCCTAGACACAGGCTGTGAGAATAGAACTGATTCATAATGATCATTTTTTTAAAGAGTTTTCTCCACAGCCCCTCTATTTCAGTCTTTTGCTGCCAGCCATGCATGCAATCCATTCCTACCATGGACAGGTCTCAGCCATGCTCTCCTTCCTTCCCCGTCTGCCCCACAGGACATTTCCCCCCAGTTTAACTGTGCCAAGAGCTGCCTTGATGCAAGGCAGTATACAAGCAGCTCTACCTGGAAGAAATAAAGGCAAATAAACTACTCTCAGCAGCAATGAAGGAGCCTTTTACTAAAATCTGAAGAAAGCTTCAGCAGAGGCATATGGAAGGATGGGTCTGTCTTTGCCATAATGGCACACTCTATTTCACAAAGACAGCAAAGAAGCAAAGCTGACAAGCTAAATATTTCTCTGGTATCTTTAGCAGCTCCAAGGCTGATGGCACATTTTGATTTCAGATCCCTAGAAGGCATGTGGACTTGCTTCCAGTTGATTTTGGAATGATAAAGGGAGAAGAATCATGCAGTTTTATGTGCTTGCAATTAATTGAACATAACAAAAATCAGAAATGTTAGTGTAGGACTCTCGATTATGTTGTGTCAAACCCAAAAAGACTATTTTTGAAACATTTAATCTTCAGGTGTGGCCTTCAAACTTTCCCAGTAATAGCTGAACATTGCTTACACTGAAATACAGAAATAATCTTGTTTATAACGTAGTTCTGAAAAATTGCAGCCCCAGAGCTGCTTTTGTAATAAATACAAGCAAATTTAAAGTAATTTTTAAAAATTGATCCCTTTTAATTTAATAGGAAATGATGACCCAATTGGAAACAACCTAAAGAATCTCCAGTAGATAAACAACTCTACAGGGCTTCCTTTAAAATTTAATAAGCAAGACTGTCATAGTTTTTATTTAATTAAATCCTACCATACTCTTTAACACCGCCATAAAGCACTACAAGAATTTCCAGACTCAAGACTCCAGTTGAGAAAAATTTAATTTCCTTGGATAAATGCTGCCTTTTCCAGATTTCCTTTGAAACTTTCAGAAAAACAGACACCATTAATGCTTAAAGAAGGCTATCACCACTCTTAGAAGGGATTCACACAAATCTAGTGCTAGGTGCAGTCATAAGAGTCTCCAAATCATACAGCATTTCCTTCCTTATGTGACACACACCCTCCAGCAGCTAATATTAATGGGAAAGAAAGATAGCAATCTAATTTTTTCTTCTTTGCTATGAAATCCATTCTTGTAACACCCATTGAATTTACAAGTATTTGAGTATTACAAAATGAAGAATACTCAGTTTCAACTCCACTTGTTCAGTTAATGTCCTGTTTGTAGGACTGATGGGTACAACAAAGAAAGAAATAAAGCTAATTATTAATAAATGGGCTCTCATTATTTGGTCTAGTGGAGTCCATTTGGCAGATTATTTTGAGAATGCCAAATTCAATTTTTTTCATCTGAAGTGATTAAAAGATGATTTCACAAACTCAGTATCAGAAGGAAAATAAAAAATACTAAGCTAGAAACATCCAGAAAACCACAGTATTTTCTTATTGTTTTGTATTGCACTTTTACCTGGTGGATTCAGCCAAGTTCACAGTGAATGCAGTTCCAAAGCAAGGACAACAGCTCAAGCTCATCTGGTCTAAGTAGAAATGATGGTTGAAGACAGGTCTTGCAAATCAAGTGCAGAAATTTAACCAAGTGTGTCCATCACAGCAGATTACCACTGTTGTGACCAACACATCACAGGATTTATGAGTTTGGATTCAAGGGTCTTCCCAGCCTACTTGGTTTCCATTTTTGCTTTAATGTGCCTCTTTGGTGTTGAGACGTCCTCCCCCTGCCTCCTCCTCTCCTCTTCAGTCTCAAAGTATGTTTTTGCATTTTTTTTTTTCATGTGTTTTCCTGCTTCTGCCTCCTGTGCTGTAACAGCCTGTTACACTTATCTTTCCAGGGTGAGTGGCTTTCACACACCAGTGAAACAGAAGGTTTCTCTTCAGATGCTATTTTAAAGCATGAATCTTTAGTATAAATGCCACAACTTCCTAAAGTATAAATGCATTAATAGGAAGTTCCTCAACAGAAACCTGAAGACATGAATGCAGCAGCTGACAGACATAAAGGGTTTAAAACCAACTCCCACTAAGTTTGAGTAAGTTGCACACACACATACAAACACACTAGCAATAATAACAGTAATAACAATAACAACAAAATACAGCTAGGCTGAGCATCCAATTTTCTCATTTAGGATTTAGAGCTCAGTCACTGAATGAAGGAAGCAGATGTAAAAAGGGAAATCTCAGAGGAAGAATCTTGGTAGGACTTATAGCCATGCTTACAGGCTGTGTATTCATGAAACATCAGGGGATTTAAATCTTGTGAAAACCTTTGTGAAAGTTCATGATTACCAAGATATTTATAGATGTTAAATTCAGAGCTTAGCAATTTGATACACTACTTCTGTTTGTAATAAACAATTATGATTGGTTTGCAAAGCTACTTAAGTTTTAATCTGTCTTTAAACCCTTGGGAAAACATAGAAATACCACATGTTGAATTCAAGCTGGTTCTAAATCTCCAGTCTACTGGTGGTACTATTCCAGGGAGAAATTGCAGGCCATCTCTCTTTCATAAAAAATTAAGGTCAAAATGCTCCATTTTCAGAGAATCACTGTAGAAAATTCCCTTACTGATTAACCATTCATATTATTAGATCCTACTATATGAAAGCTTCTAAGTACAGGCTGGTTTTCTATGGGACTTCAATATATGCTGGAAGCTGATTGCATAGTTATGTCATTTCTCATATAAGGAAGTTTTCTTGTATAAGAATTTATAAAAGGACAAGATAAATGCAGCTGCAACTTTCTTAATGGTGGTTTTCTATTTTGTCAATAGTATATGCCCTAATTGGATTGGTGATTTGCAGCCCAGTGCTGCAAAAGTGGAATATGAGAAAACCAGCTTTACTGCTTGAAAAACCCCACATTTCTGCAGATAATTTATATAATTTTTGTTTGAATTGTGGTCACCAAACCAGTGAAAATGTTAAGTACCTGTTTGGTATTTGCAGAAGCCAAGTATGGGCTATCAATAGTAGTTGACATTATGCAGCAGTGCTGTCCATATTGCTGCATGTTTAGTGCCACCCTCTAGATGTGTATGGACTTACCAGCATTAGCAGCAATTATCTTTGCACAATTGTTACCAGTGGGGAAGAGCTCAGGAACCTGAAAGGGGAAAAAGAAGGAGCCTATCCTCTTTCAACACAAATTCAAAAGCTAGGGAAAAACACTAGAACGGGTAAATAAAAGCTATTTTGTAGCATCTGCAATGTAATAAAGTGGGAAGAAAAATAGTGTGAATTTTTGAAGATGAATCGAGGTGCAAGAAGACACGGTCATTTTGGCAAAGTAGCTGTCCTGTTTGAAAGCTGAGAAGGCACATGTGACACACCTGAACTTGGTAAGGCTTTGCCATAACCTGCATGACCATCCTGGGAATGCATTGATCAGGCACGATCTAGGTGCAACCCCTGTGCTAACGGGCAGTTCATCCACTCTGCTGATTGAAAAAGAAGCTCTGTGTCTCTGTCAAAGTGCCAGGACATTTCTCTTGGGATGCCACAACTGATGTATTCTGTTGTGGCATGGTTCTTTTCTTAGTTCGAGTAATATTTTTACATGACATCAGACTGCAGTGGGGTAAGAAACGTAATGGTCCTTTTGGAGAATTGAGTCTGAATTTAAAACTGTCTTTATAAACTAAAGATATTTTTTCAAACCAACAAGCTGAAAAGAAAAAATGCTTCATGTAGGAAATAGAAACATGTAGAAATACCCAACAGGGAAATATGGCATGACAGCACTACTTCACAAAAGACCATGGCTGTGCTATTGAAGTATCAAATGGGAATAATTAAGGAATATGAAACTGTCACAGAAGAAACCAGATCTTGTTCTTGCATATATTAATGGTCAGCATCATATAAAAGATAGAAGAAGGCATTATTTCATGTTACAGCTTAAGATATAGTCTAGTTCTGAATATTATACTTCAGGCAAGAGACAGCTGAATGAAAGGTTCTCTAGGAAATAGACACAGGCACTACATAAGGTTTAATAATTTCAAAGAAAACCAGAAGGAGCTGGATTAGTTTAGCTAAACAGAAGGGGGATCTAAGCAGACCTCAGGTAAGTCATCAATCATCAGACATAAAAAAAAAAAAAAAAAAAAAAAAAGTCTAGTTTTTTTTTATTTTTTTTTTATTTTGTATACTAGAAAAAGTCTTAATTTCCAGTAGAGACATCTTTTCTGTCTCTTTTGGAGAGCAAGGAAGTGGCTGCACCAAAACAGAAACTGTGAGATCATCTGAACTGGATATTTTCTTGAGTTTAAACCCTGATCAGGAACAGCACATATTTACTTAATTTTTCGTGAGAGGGATGGACTAGCTGACCTTTCACAGTTCATTAGAATTATAGTTTGCAATTAAATAGTTCAAATTTAAAAATTTTAAGCCCAACTCATCTCTCCCCCCCTTTTAGTCTTATTGCTAGTGAAATGAGGTTCATGAGACAATGTTTCCTGTTTGACCATTTACCTGTCTATGATAACAACAATTCTCAATGACTCCTTGAACTCTGCTGGACACTTCAAAACAGCTTTGAAAGTGCAGAACAAACCAATACCTGGACAGAAGACAGAGACAAGAGCCAGGCAGGACTCAGCTGCTGCTTGCTCCACAGGGCAATATGTTACCAACTGTTGTCTCTGAAAATCAGCCTTCTGATTTGTTTTAGTATAGTGGAGTCAGTGCTCATGAATTGTAAGACAAACAAGAATCATGTTTGCATCCCTTTGTGAAAGATACCACCTGATGGACTTCTCAAGTGACCAGTGGAGATGGAGAGGTGGGAACTTCTCTGTCCAATCTCTGATTACTGTCCAGAAACTGAGAGATATGAGGTGAACAATAAACAAGAGTTCTTTTCTTTTCTTCTCTGCCTGCACACCTGGTGTGTGTGTTGCTGTGTGTTTCTATCTGTGTCACAGTAACAACCAACCAGTTTTAGTGTTTGCCACTCAACCCTGCAGGTGGTCCCTGGCAGCCCTGGCACAGCCCTTGATGGCCCCACAGAGGACAGGGAGAGGGAAAAGAGCCAGAGCAGCCAGGCCACTGCAGGCTGAAGGATGAAATTGCTGCAGTTCATGTCCAAGCAGCCAAGTTTTAGAGTACCATTCTTCCCACCCAAAAGCCACAAAATTTTCTGATCTGGCCCAAGAGGCTGTAGGCTCCCTGCCTGCTGCAGAGGCAGATGCTCAGGGCAATGAAAGGCTGACATGGAAAAGCTGAAGCACTGCAGTTCAGAAAGTGGTAAAGATTTTCATTCTCTGGGCCACTTTAGCAAATAGCTAGTTCAGCTGGCAAGAAATGCATTTGTGATTATGGAAAATTAGTTATTCTTTTTCTGGAGTTCAAACATATTAGCAGAGCTGGATTCCTGATTTTGTGACAATTATGAGAATATTGAATCTCTGCTACAGGAGACCACCCAGTTAAACTGAACAATGGAATGGTACAGGAAAACGACTGCATGCATAGAAACAGGCCAATTATTATGGCAGAAAATTGTTTAGAGAAGCACTGTCTCAGCAGCTTAAACAATCACTTGGGAACAACTAGCTTTGCTCTATGTGACATGTAATTCTTCTCAGTTCAAAATGACACAGACATTGATTCGAAAAGCAATTACAGCTGGAATCAACAGTTCACTTGAATTTGGGGGCAGAAAATCATAGCATAAACCAAATCAGTGACTGTGATTCTAGTCCTGAACACAAGGAAGAAGAAAGGAAGGTAAATAATTGTGACAGAAACCCACCCACCACCACCCCCAAACAGCATTTAACTATATTTAACTACATTCTTGAAATTGCATAACCAGAAAAGTCTGGATTTGGGAAGCATGCATATCCAGTTTCTTGAGAAAAACCATAGAAAACCTGAAAAAATTAAAATCTTTTCAGAAAGCCTGGGAAAAACAGTCACTGTCTTGAAACTTGGATAAATCAATTCTGAAATAGAGACTAGGAAGGGACACAAAGAGTGTAAAGAGTAACAAAGTATAAGAGAAATACAGGAAATGTAGGAAGGAATTTGTAAACAGACAGAAAGTGATAAAAAAATTACAAAATAATTTAATACAGGAGACATAGATAGCCTGAGGAGAGTAGGTGAATCCCAGGAAACAGTTGAGAATAAGAGATGCAGTTAGAGAGGATGAGGGCATAGAAAAAGGGAAAATAAGCTATTTTAAGTACACATTTGCTTCACATTACATGGAGAAATGTCTTCCATTAACTCCTTTTATTAGGAATGACATCAAAGTCTTATTACAATTTGAGGCACCAAAACAAACCTAATCTAGAAAAGAACATCACCACACCTTATTTTATTTGAGTCTTCTGTATTATTCTATTTTAATCAAATTAATATATGTCATTTGTCTACGAGTCTACTTAGAAACTAGAATAATCCGTGAAATTTTATGAACTAAAATCTTTATATTCCTTCCCATATTTTGTAAAAAATTAATTTCCTGTTTTACTTGCTCTAAGTACAGTGAAGTATATTGCCAGGGCTCCTCAGAAAATAAAATTTCCCTGAGAAGAACTTTGAAGAAAAATGGTATTGTGTGGAATTGTATTGTTTACATCTTCAAGGGTTTGCCTATATAACTTGGTGGGGAGAATTTTTGAAATAGAAATACAGAGTTTGCAACATACTACTTAAGTCCACCTGTTACCACCCCTTAATAATCTGTTATTTTGCCAAATACCAGCTTCTAATTAAAAAAACAAACAAACAAAAAAACCCCACTCACCACAATTAAACATTTCTAATACATTTGCTATTTTCTTATTAATCAAAATAGCTGAAACATATTTGAACACATAATTCTGCAAACACAGAATGTTACTTTTTTTAACATGCCTATCAGCTCATAGACCTCCTTCACAGTCAAATTAAATTAATGGGAGGACTCCAATTGATCTTCATTCACTTTGAAATATGTCTTACTGGTTGGCATTTAATATATATGATTTTTTAAACTTTCCATTCCATGATAGGGCTGAAATCTTGATTCTGCATTTCCTGACTGAGGGCTGTTATGCATAAACATTCTAAATATGTGGAGCTGGGATGTTCTGGAGGAAGTTTAGCCACACAAAGTTGCTATTGAAGACAGTATGAGTATAAAAGCAGGAAAGAGCAACTACAACAAAAAACCCCAAACAGATTAAAGGCTAGAAAGATGATTGCCCAACAAACAACAAAGTACCAATATATTTTCAAATGTACAATCCATAATAGCCTCATTTTCAGAAATTAAGAAAGACATCAGAGTTTCCCAATTTCTTTTTTTTTTTTTTTTTTTGATAGCCTGTGTACTTGAGACTAGACCTCTTTACTAGCTGCTATTTCTATGGTTCTCAAGGAATTAAACAGATGCAATCATATTATCATAATTTTGACAGTTTTCCTTTACCAGAGGCCCTCCATGAAGGATTTCCCACACCAGAAAATATATATGAGTTGCATTACATAAAACAGATTCCTGTATTAAATCTCTAATAAAAAGTACTAAAACACTGTATTAAGCTGGTATTTCTACCCGGAAGGTAGAAATAGCACCAAAATTAGATTTAGCAGAAAACTAGCTGTAACAGTAAGAAAAGGCTTCACATAACAGCTGAACTATGAATTTCCTTTAAAAAAAACTTGGCTCTTTATAGATAGAGCTTTATATCACTATAAATCAAAGTGTTCTTTCAGTTTTGTATCCAAAAATGCATTATCACATTGGAATAAAAATACTTCAGTTTTCTTACCAACCCAAACACTTGAAAAAATTTGTTTTAGACTAAATTAAAGGTGCTTTAAAACTCATAAGCAGAAGTTTCAGTGTAAGGCTTCTGTTTACAGTATGAATAGAAATCAAGGCAAATTTAGTCTTAAAATATGAAATGAAAAATCATAATGTTTCACTTTGTAAAATATAGGAATAATTCCACTCTAGTTCATAAAAACTTTTTTTTATTTACATCTGTTTGACATGAAATACACTTTTAGGTGAGCAAACCATCAAAATAAAAAAGAAAAAAAAATCAGCTAGAACTCCCATTGTGGTAATGAAAACTTTTACATAACAAGCTTTTATGTTTTAAATACTCATAAAACTCTTCAAAGGCTGCCAGATAATGATGAAGGATTGACATACTTGGATATTTTCTCAGCTCAGTGACTTTTTCTGCTCAAAAGTCACTCCTTATTTTAGAACAACTGAAGTATAATTTCACCGAACAAAACTCAAGCAAATATTTGCATGCAACGTTTTCAAACAAATCGAGTGTAATGGCTATAATTAAATTCAATGCAGAGTAAATTTGAGAGAAAAATCAATAAGAGACTCTGAAATCTCATCACTTATTGATTCATGAGTCATTTATCTCCTTCTGCAATCCATATCAAAAGCAATTATCAGTTAATGAAATCACACAGATGCAAATCAGAAATAGGAAAAATATTAACTGTGCCCCAAATCTCCACAAATTAAGTTAGTCAGAAAAAATGTGATCTTGTTGTGACTAGCTCTGGTTAGGAATTGTTTGATTAGATATTTGGTGGTTCATTCCTGTAAAAACAAAACAACAAAACCAAACCAAACCAGACCAAGCCTATTGTTCAACCAAAGCCTCCTCCCTCTACCCAATCAGTGATTTTCTGGCCAATGTAGTGGCACTGTAAACTCACAAAATGCATCCAGGCAGAGCTGCTGGATGGGGCTGCTCTGTTACCCCTGGGTAAAGGTCAAGGTGAGCAGGGCAGGGCAGCAGGCTGCCCCCTGAACCTCCCTTTGCTGTCATTGTGCGGAACAGAAACATTTCCTGAGGGCTTGAGCCCGGTTCGAAACCCCCAGAGGCAGTGGTGGGAGATGTGGGTGACAGTCCTTGGCAGCCCTGCTGGCTGCAGGACCCGAGCCAGTCGTGCCTGGGTTTGCCCGTGCTGCAGGAATGCAGCTGCATGCGCTCTTGGGAGTTTCTCATCGAGTGTGAGCCACAGGCTAAGTCTCTTGCTGTAAGAGACAGAATTGAAAGACACTGAATGATAGGTGATAAAATGTCATATGAAATTCATGTAAATAAATATAAAATGATGCTCAGGACAAAAATCAGAAGGAATGTATAAATGCAGGGTGTTAGAAAAGAATAAAATAGTGAAACCGTTTTTTTTTTTTCCCGGAGGAATGTAATGACTTTTCCATTTCTCTACATGTGATGGGACCCTGAGACCATTAGTGGAAAGTACAGATTTTGTGGTCCCAGTCAGAATTCCTGACATGCAATGAGATGTGGATGCTTTTTGCTGCTCTCATGGGGGGTTGAGACTCCTCACATAGTACCTCACTTCATGGGCAAGCCCTTGAATCTGACCTGGGAGATAGCTGGGAGTGTCCACCCGTGCTTGTCCTTCTTGGTGAGGATTGCACTCTGTGGGCTCAGCATCATTCTCAGCACAGCTTCCAAAGGCATTTGTTGTTGTGATTTAATCCCAGCCAGTCACCAAGTACCACACAGCCACTCACTCACCCATGCCCCCACCAGTGGAATTGGGGAGTGAATAGGAAGAGTAAAAAAAATTTGTACATTGGTGTAAAGACAGTTTAATAGGGAAAGCAAAATCCCTGCACACAAACAAAACAAAACAAAACAATGCAAGGGATTCTTTTGCTGCTTCCCATAGGAAGGCAGGAGTTCAGCCATCCCCAGGAGAACAGGGCCCCATCACGTCTAGCAGTGACTTGGAAAGACAAACACCATCACTCCAAATATCCACCCCTTCCTCCTTCTTCCCTCTACTTTATATCCTTAGCATGGTGTCATTCAATCTGGCATATCCTTTTGGTAAGTTTGGGTCACCTGTCCCAGTGTGTCTCCTCCCAGCCTCCCTGCACCCCCAGCATCCTCACCAGTGTGGCTGTAGGAAAAGCAGAAGATACCTTGGAAATAAAAAAATAAACGTCTCTATATCATTAACATTGTGTTCAGCACGAACCTGAAGCACAGTCCACTGGGAAGAAAATTAACCCTACCCCGAACCAAAACCAGCATGTGTGTACTTACATAGGTGTATATACTATGTACAGTGTATAAGGACTATATAATTGTACAAGGTATTCCAGTTAGGGTCAATATTACTTAGCTAGTTATGACTGTGTTTCAAAACTTGTCTCTTTTGCAGACAGAATCACATTAAGACAAGCAACCAACTGCATGTTTGAAAATAATTATTTTAGCCATAGTATTTACACATATTTTAAAGACTTTGGGGGATATAATATTGAGTTGTTACTCCAAGGACATAAAAGATCCCAAACTAGAAAACTTTCAAACATGATGAAACTTTTAAATGTTTTTAAGCTTGGAAATAAAACATTATCTGTGTGTTGTTGCAAGCCTTGTGAACCAGAAAGAGGAAACTTAACCCTGACATTTAAAACATAGCCTTCAGATATTCCAAGTATATGCATGACAAGAATAGCAAAGAAATAAAAAGCTCACAGAAATCTGGATCTTCATTCTACATGAAGAACAGATTGTGGGTGCTTTTTTCTCACATTCAAATCCTACACGGCTACATTTTTTGAAAATACAAATCAAAACACACAGTGTAACTAATCAGTTTTAACTACTGCCTGTTATATGACAGCAATAATTATTATTAGTAGTACAGATTTAGAAACATTAATCTAAATTGCCATCCTTTTGAGAATCACAGCTTCAAAATTAAAATTTGAATTATGGTGGCATAAGTCACATGAAGAGAGTAACATAGATTTAACTTGCATCAAAAGCTAATTTTGCACTTTACTGGCGGGTGTGCATGATAGATACATTGTGGTGAAGAAACGAGCAAGGAAAAGAGAAGCTTTAGGTGGGAGACAGAAACTGGAGGGCTTATGTTAGCAATGACCCTGAGGTATAAATAGAGCTGGACTAGTTTAAAGACATAAAATTACCTCTGCAAACACCTCCACACAGGTAACACCTCTGAAAAATAGACACATCTTCTATAGTTACCCACTGTGTACATCAGCCTGACAGGCATTGCTCAGGCATTGCCTGCCAGCTGTTTGCAGCACAGGGCAGCAGCAGCATGCAGAAAGGGAGCCTTTAGGGCACTCAGGATGGAAATGCTGATGAAAATGCATCCACGTTTTAACCATTTGCAAAGGCTTTTAGAGACTGGAGCATAGTATATTCCAAGGCCATCTACTCTAGGAAGGTCCCAGCTGCTGCCTCTGTAAATGTCTGCTTCTGCAGCATTTTCTGACACTGTGCCCTGCATTGGGGATTGTGTTTATAGGAGAGGGTGCCATAGGTACCAAAGCATGAACAAAGTACATCCTCGTGATGAAGAAATACAGCTCTCATTTACAGAGGTTTTTGTCTCTGTATGACCCTTTTGTAGAAAGAAGTGCTTGTGTGTACCAGATTCTAAATAACAGAAAAATCCAGTTGATGAACAGAGGGTCCATTTTGTGCCTGAGAGCAGAGAGAAGGTGTGAGGGAATATCCACAGGACAACTTCATGGCATTTTCAGTGACAGCTTGCTACAGTTAAATGAAGGAAAATGGCAAATTATGTAGATGAGCTTCAGTATCAGCTCCAGGATAAACCTGGTTAATCTACCCTGGCTATGGAATCCTTAGCCCTAAATCAAGGCAATAATGCAAATAGTACTTGAGAGGATTCAACACATCACCCAGGGTGCAGATAAGCAATGAGTGAAATTGTTACATTTGTGTTAATCTGGGGTAACTCCAGAGGAACTGACAGAAAATCGGCCAAACATTTAATGCCTTATGCATATAAATTAGGCTAGGTATTATGTGTGATTGCATTTCTGCATGTGGCATTTTCAGAACAAGGAGATTACTTATTATCATCTCTGCTTCACAACAGAGGTTATTTGTCCAGAATGAAGATACAAATATGGGGAATAGATGAAGTTTTATTCTTAACTAGCTTTTTTCTTTTCTTTTTTCTTTTTAACCCTTTCTTTAAATCTGAAAAATTATTCTTTATTCGGACTTAAAAAGGAGAGGTTTCCCTCAGGATTTGCATACTCTGCTGCTATTGAAAACCACTTTACTGTTAACCATGACTAAAGCACTACCAGGTCTTTGAGAGCTGTACTCTGATCTAGTCTGAAAAAAGTCCTAAAACATTTACTCATTTTGCCAGGAACGGAATGCTATTGTCACTAACAGGCCTCAGGGGACTGCAAAGCATGTCATTCTTACAGTGTTGAAACCGTCTAACCTGGCTGTGTGCTGAAGTGACAGATTCAAGCATTTCTAAAACCCCTCATTGTTACAGAGCAGGGACACTTCCCATTCCTCTGACCCCTGCCCCAACAGTAACCTTTGGGGTTTTAAATTTTGAAGATGGAATTTGAGAAATAAGGCTATAAGAGGAAGTAAATTTTAAAAAATCTTTTTCCCTCAATTATACTTTGGCATTATAAAATAAAGAAATAGTAAAAATTCTAGCATATGAAAATTTTTCACACATTCGCACGAGAAATATTTGCTTAGTTTTTGAGCTCACAACAATAATATCTAATTAAGTCCTCCTTGACTTTAACAATATAATACAAAATATATTACACATCTATGGCTGTCCATCATGCAGATTTGGTCAGGCACATTGCTTATCTGCCTCTGTTACTGACTGGCAAGGATTTCACAATATTTGGTTTCCAAGGCAGAAGATTTCTCTGGATGAGGAAGCAACTGCCTTTCTCCTAGGTTCCTTTTTCCTTTTCCACACACTCCGAGCCAACAGCTTCTTCAGAAAGAGACTGACAATCCATCAGGGACAGCAATATATTCCCTGTGCAAGTCAGCAGTTTTTGCTCAGTTTCTGACATATTTTGCATCCTTGCATCCTTCTCTGTATGCATCAGTATCTAATGTAAGTTCACTTTTCCCATCCACATGCTGCAAATTGTGACATATGTAAATTGTTCTGTCTCTTTATGCCCTTATTGCACATTTTTTATTAAAAAATAAACCTTTCTGAGCATGCATTTGATTACAGAATCCCAGAAATTATTTGAAGGAATGTTGCACACTTTATTTAAATTCTAAGATATATTTACACTACATTATGTTCTAACGTTTAAAAATATGTTTCTAGAGTAACACTCCAAAATGAACACTTTAGAATGAAGAATTGATGCATGGAGTAGGACCCCTATTACCTAATGCTGGTAAAACCTAATCCAGGCTACTCATACAGCTTTCTCTCTAAACACCCATCACTTTTTATTGACTGAAGAAGCAGCCTAGAAAATCATGTTAGATCAAGGTAATTCTTGGATTGCGAGATTAAAGGAAGATGAATTGCACTAAAAGGGACTTGCATACATAGCATTAGTCACAAAACAGAGTCCCACGGGAATAATCCTGTGTCACTGGTAATTACACAAGCAAGGTTTCTCAGCAGAGTGGGCTGAATACTCAACAAGCCTGTGTGTGTCAAGGAAACTGATGATTTGCCTTGCATGTGTTAAATCTCATTCATCAAAAGACAGACCTGTGACTGAGCTTAGTTTTGAAAGTAGCTTGGGGCAAGGTGCTGGAGTCTCTGAGGTTAAGGGACTGCATTGAAGTGGGGCCAGAAGCAGACTTGCACACTTTGAGACAGCTGTCCCCACTTGGTGTAGTGTCTAAAAACTGGAAATCAACAAGACAAGCAGGTTCAGTGATCAAATAATCGATTAAAAAGTTTTACAGTTTGAAACAGTAAGTATGTCACAACTCCTAAAAGAAAAAGCAGGGACTATCTCCAGACAAGGAGTTGAGATTTATTACTCTTCCTGAAAAAAACCCCAAAACCCATCACCAAAGACACCCCAAAAAAGCCCAAACACAAAAACTCAAATAAACCCTAGTGTGGTGAAAGGCTGAAATTGTATTAATTGAGGATGAGGCCATCAAGATTCCACAGGTAAGGAAATATAAAAATCAACCCCAGCAGGAATCTGGAGATGGACCAGGGAAAATGGCCATAGACACCAGCAATTTAAATGACTTTACAGGCACAGGTTAAAAGCATTTTAGAGGAAGAACTGAAGAGGTAGATGGTGAATCACTGATTGTTTCAAATTCATTGCCTGGCAAGTTACTGTGTACAAAGGCATTTCCCTCACTTACAATTTATGAAACTGTATTGAGAAAAGAGATGGAGTTAAACACTGGAGTGTGCTTCAAATACATGGCTAATTGCTTACAGAGGCTCTAGGCTCAGTGTTTTCAGAAGGAGTGAGTGCAGAATCTGCCATTTTTTCAATATGTGTATTTTAATTTTCCAAAAGAGAAAATCAATATTTAATTCTTTCAAAAGCTAGTGCTTACAAAAATATTTACATACATGTTCATAACCCACCACATAAAACTGCAAACAGCTGGAAACTAGCAATCTGCCACTCTGATGATTAAATAATTAATACATGAATCAAATTAATAGCTGTCCCAGAGCATCCAGCAGTTATCTTCTTTTTTTTCTTGCATTAATGGGATTTTATCCCTTTTATGTTTGTTATGGGTGTGTAGTTTTATATTAATTCAGCTATCCCATCCTTTCCTCTTTAATTCCTCAGAAACCAAAAACCAAACTAAAAAAGGGAGTCCACATGGATTTTTGTTTTTGGGGTTTTTACCCAGCCTCTTCTATGATTACTAGCATCACAAATCTAGTAATTTACATTTATGAAGTACAATACCCACTCTTAGTTTTTAGAGTCCTCCCTACTCGTTTTTCTCTTGGTATGATATGTTACTATTAGATAAAGGTATTATTAATAAGACAATGTAAAACAACATTTTGTAGCACTGAATTCCCCTGCTCTATAATAAGAATAATCATAATAATTTCCTCAGAATAATCCTCCAGTTACACAGTGGCAGCAAAACCTAATATATAAAAATTGAAAAAAAAAAAAAGTAACTAAAATATAACTTGATTAATCTTGAGGTAGGCTCTATTTTTTTCTTCTATTCTTAACTAATAGAAAGCTCTTTAGTAACAGAAGCCCTTTTAAAAAGCATTCTAAGACTGTCATATGAGAATGAATTTAATGTTAAAAAGTAATTAGAACAACTTAATTGCCTGTAGCATATCAACTGTCAGAACTGTTGTTGGTATGCCCAACCCTTAATTAGCAATGAGCTGTGATTGATTAATGAACCCAAAGAGGTTCACAAGCAGGCTGTGTAAAGTGTACTAAAAAAAAAGTGGTGCCTGTACTTTCAAAGACTAGTTAACCTCTCAGAGACTCATCTTTTATTTTGATGTCCTCAGAGGTCAAAAGACATCTCAGGTGATTTTTCCAGCAGAGCCTTTTATTCAGACAACCAACAAGAAGAAAAGAGTAGGGAAAAGTTTACTAGAATCTGGTAGTTAATAAATCCTGCGTATGCATATTCTCACTAGATTGAAAATTAATGTATTGCCCAATCACATTGTCGTAATTAATCTCAGATAACATTTCAAATTATTTTAGGCTTTGGGGTTGGGGGTTTTTTCCTGATTTTTTCCTTTGGAGTCAAATTTCTGAGACGTGCATTTTTTTCTTATGTTCAGAAGTATAAATTACATGGTTCTTAATCTGCACATTAAGCCACTGACATGAGTGAACTGTGCTGTACAGCCATTTGTCCCAGCTTGGCAGTTTTCATTCTTCAAGGCCAGAAAAGGATTCAGTAGGACAGTGTCTGAGGTGATCAGTCTATCTCAAAACGAAGGTGGCAGCAGCAGCAAAAGAGGGTGAACAGCAGGCAGCAGAAATGAACAGAGGCACTGCTATAGATTTGTTGGAACAGAAAATGCCTGTGTTCTTCAACAAGACACCAACAGCCTGGAGGAGTCAATGAAACCAACTCTGTTAGACTCAGTTTGAGGATTTGCAGACAATTTTGAATGTTTTTCCATATGTAAATCCAGGAGCCTATATTTTTGGTTGTTCCCCAGAATGAATAAACAAAGCAGGGATCTTATCATGACCTGTAAGAAGTGTTGTACGTGTAAAGAAGAAGAGATGGCAGGATAATTAGAATTTAGCATGATTTTTTCTGAAGGTCATAGTCATAGCTGCTGGCTGGGGGTGTCTTTTATTCCTTTACATTATTGCTAACTCTTGGTGGCAAAGAGATCATCAAACCAATTTTAAAATCATCATATAAATAAAGGGAAACAGGCCCTAATATTACACAAGTTAGCTTCCTTGAGGTAATAAGTTTTGCAATAACATACAGATATAATAACATAAAACATATTGCAACTGCAGTACAAGCAAAAAATCAGACCAGTGAAAACATGACTCGTTACTCTGAATATTCATGACTTCATGATTCTTATAATTCAATCTGCATAAAAATCTTGGCAGGAAAAAAGATCTATGTGGATATCAATGTTAAAACAATGAGAAGGAAGAGTCAAACCCATATAACTATGTATTGGTCCCCTTTTATTCATCCATCAGCCTTTATCCCCATTACACAGGAAAACAAAGAATTTGTTATCTCCATATGATATCACAATTTTTTTCTTGGTTCTCTGAAAATGGGTGGTTTTCATCTTCCATCAGTGATTTGATATTACCAATGGTTTTGGCTACAATTGCTTCCATGGGCAGCTTCTGTGGGAGCCTTAAATATGAGGTACTGTGATTAGTATTTTTTATTTCATATGGGAATATTTTTAAATGCCTTAGTGGTGGGAAAATATTAATTTCTTGATGTCAATATATTTTAATATATAAATCTAAAAAAACCAGAAAATTGTCTATGAGTGTCATCATTCACACTGTTGCTACCAAGGTCTTCCTCATTTGAATTAGTGCTTTGTCAAAGCTATTTTCTTGATAATTTTTTGACCCTTGATGGAATATTAATGGAAAAATATTTAATCACCATATTTCTGTGAGTTATTTTAGAGCCTTTTAGGCTCTGAGAATGCCATCCATTAGAACCTGAGATTAACTATTTTCGTGTTTTCAAGTGACTTATGCAAGTTTGAAAAACTGGTTTTGACTAATAATTTAGGAAATTTTGGACAACACAGTTCATAAATACACAAAGCTGCTGAAATATACCCAGTCTCAGAAGAGAAATATTGAAGTACAAGGGGTTTTTTTTATTATTATTATTTTACTGTGGTTCTAAAAGAAATTTCCGCAATTTTAATAAATACATCACAGCACAAAGTAAACAAATGAAGTTTGTTTCTTTAATGATAAAATCAGGCTGCATAAGAGGATATTATATTGATTTATAGCTGTTAAAATGCAGATAGCACACCATGGACACACGTCAGCAATCAGTCAATAAATCTTAAGTTAAACATATTCTTAAGGCCTGATTTTACCTTTTTTTAATAAATTAAACAAGATCTCAAATAAAGAAATGCAACCATTGTCTCTCACCTTGCATTTGGCTACAAAGTGGTCACAGTTACACAACACACAACAGGGATGGGCATTAACTTTTTGTAGTACAAGAGAGACAAGTCTTTGTTTGGCTGATTTTTTACAGAAAAGTTTAATAAACTCCAGTTTCTGTCCCTCAGAATTGGCATTTATTCATTTTTAAGATGAAGAGCAAAAATGGGGCTAAACAACAACATTTTAGCCATGGATCTAAATTAGCATTTTTGTTGGGAAGCAAAAGCTATGAACACAATTATGACTCATAAAGCTTACAGTGTTAACAGTCTGAAACTGTGGACATATGTGGAAAATAAACATGGCCAAATTTTGAACCCAGTTAATCTCATACAGTTCCATTAAACTTAATAGTTGTCTGTAGGTATCTACATGGTAACTAGAATCCTTGTCAGAGCTCCTCTGCTGGTGGGGAGTGAAACAGAGAATGTCTTGATGTTAGTTTGCTGTTCTTGGTGAAAACTCTATGCAACAATTCTATGAGTAACACCTGTCTGGAAAAACAAATCCTACGGATCTTTTTTAATCTTTTAATAATTTTTAATATTTTAATCTCAATAATTTTACATTTAAACGGCTTTCATGTGTTTAAGCCCCTCTTGTCACTGTGCCCCCAGCCCTGCAGACTGGAGGAGTGTCCTGGGACCATGGGAGCTTCCACGTTGGTGCTCAGGCATGGTCACTCTGCTGACCATTTTAAAATCACATTTCCAAAAACAATTGTTTCTCTTCGTTAGGGCAGTTTTTACTGAGAGAACTGCATCTCAATAAATCACATAAAAGGATGGATATCCTGTGGGTTTGAAGTGTTTCTCAGGCCCAAGGCCTGTAGAGTCAATGATTTCAGTGAGGGAGGAGACATGGATATTTGCAGCACCTCCCACCACTGCCTGATCTAGATGGGCAGGAGTTCACATAGGTGAGCCACAGCAACACCCAGCAGGCTTTTCACAGATCCTCTACAAGCAGAGTGCAAAAATCCTCTACAAAGCAGGGCTGGCCCACACATGAGGCATAGGCTGGGCTGAACTGTTGTCACAAAATATTTGCACATGATTGGTGTCAGGGGCTCTAGGTTGAACACTTTTGTCATCAGCAGCTGTAATTAACTTTAGCAGTGCAGGTATTATGGTGCACAGTTGCACAGGCAGAAAGCTACAGCTGCCCACCTTGCCATGCAGCAATTACAGCCGTGCACATCTGGGTGCAGCAGGTTTGCCTAATGTTTCCTTCATGCCTTTATTGTTGAAGTCTGGGCAGCTGCACTGGTTCTGGTTTCTGGTTGGTAATGCTGGGTGACATCTGATGCAGCTGGAGTCAGTCCTCCCTGTCAGCTTGAAAAATGACAAGAGAGAGTGGAGGCTCCCTACTGTCATTGAAGGAAATACATGGCATCTGCTCTTGTTCATGCTCACACTTCTGTTTGGTATTTATATATCCATCAGTTTCTGCAAAATGTCCATGTTTTGTCTTCCAGAACAATTTGGTACTAATTCCCCTTTCCATATCTGACCTCTTAATCTGCATGTTTAGCAGACATGGTTATGCATTTGGCACACATGGGGTGAGGTACCATTCAGGAGGGTGGTGCAGTTATAGTTTATCACTTATACATCAACTGATCCTTTCAGATGCCTGAAGTTCACTACTCAGTCCTCTCTCTCCAGGTTGAATTAAAGAAAAACTGAAAATATAGTGTCCTTTATCAAATATGAAAATACCTGACATTTGTCCTCTTTCAAAACTCATTGATTTTCAAACTCTAGTCTCTCAGAAGCTCAGAGGGTTAAATGTCCCTGACATATTTTGAATAGAGTGGCTGACAATTTAAACCTTTGTTTACTCACAAATTTGTAT
Source organism: Sitta carolinensis (assembly GCA_032173965.1). Taxonomy (NCBI): domain Eukaryota; kingdom Metazoa; phylum Chordata; class Aves; order Passeriformes; family Sittidae; genus Sitta; species Sitta carolinensis. Next base: position 10,986,253 of record JAVUNC010000025.1, on the reverse strand, counting down.
ATCTTTACTTTTATTTTGCTACTCTAATATATATACATTTCTTCTCATATTCCATCATTCAACTTTGTTTTTTTTTCTCTTTCAAGACCAAAATATTCAAACATATTTGACATGTCAACAAGAAGCAAAGCAGTTTCTCTGAAACTTGCTGCCATTCTAGACTTCTCTGTGGACAATTTTTCTATCTTGGTAAGCCTCTTAATTTCTCAGTTCTTTGCATGTAAATAGGGCTTAAGCACCTTTCCTCCTTCATACTGTAGCTCATTTAAAATCTATGGGTCAATGGGTACATTTTATTAAGGATTTGTACAGTCCATGGTACAAGAGGATACAGCATAGGCTGTGACCTCTAGGTAGTCTTATGATGCAGAACTAATATATAAAATTTATACTATTTGTTATAAACTATTCTAGATTTTCATTACAGTAAAGCTCAAGAGGCCAATACAAAAACTGGAGAGTGCTGCAAAGCAATATGCCAGAGGAAAAAAAGATATTATGGCAAAGCTGCTACACCCGTGAGAGAGAAGCCTCTGAGCATGTGAGTTTTTCCATTTTGAGAGATGCAATTTCAGCTGTGCTGTCATTGTTATGATTCTCATTTAAAGCCAAGGAATACTGGATGACTAATTAAAAAAAAAATATATACAAATATATATATACACACACATATTTAGTATCTTGAACTAAATTTAAAGACAATTAATTTTACGGCATTAATCCCAAGTCCCTTTGCATGTCTGTAAAGTTCTTGTGGAGAGACCATCCAGTGGTTGAATCAGGCTGCAGATATTGGTACTTTTCTCAGGGAAATCCAATCAACACTATGAATGGATTTCACCCCTTTTTTAAAATTCTTTTTTATTTTTATTGATGTGACAAATTGTGTGCTGTACTGAAAAGAGCCTACTGAGAAATTTGGTATCACAATGGATAAAGCAGAAAAGAGAGATCTGTAACACAGAGACTGAAAGGCTGTGTAATTGAAAGTAAGAAGTTTGAAAAGAAAGGCAAATAATGCATATTTGCAATACAGCCATAAAGCTCACCGGGAAATGGGAGGAGAAACAAAATATCAAGGGATAAAATATAGCTGAGCCTTAAGAGTTCAGGTATGCTTAGATCCTGGGGATCCTAAGCACCAAAAAGGAAGTACGAGTGATAGGGAGGAAAATATTCAGCAACTGTTTATTTCTCTAGCTGTCTTAGGAGCTGGTATGTCAACATGAAGAGAAATGTGGCAGAGGCACGGAGAGCCCTGCTCCTCTACCCTTCCCCAGAAACTGGGATGGATCCTGCAGCTGCAGGAGTCAGCAGGGCAGCATGGGCTCTCTCTTCTCCAGCTAAACAAAGTGATATAAAGCAATGCAAAGGGAGCAATAAAACTGCTATTTACAGCTATTTAACAAACTGCTCCCCAAATGACGTTTCTCTCATACAGATGTAAATAGAATGCTGACTTATTTTATGCTGCACTGACCAAGGCAACGCAAACAATCCCGTGTAATAGCTAACTCTAAGGTGAAACACTCTATACCATAAATTCTGTCCATTTTTACTGCAGTTTCTTGGTGTGCTGATGCTGACCACAACATTTTCCAGGGTTCTGTTTGTATTAAGGATCCCCCCTGGATTTCACCGAATTATGTTGCTAACACAGCTTTGAGAGTGCCATTACTTGAATGCTTGGAGGCATCAGGTAATTTTTGAAGTCTGTCGTAGGGATAAAATAGATCATTAAATAATCACAGGAGTATTTTGTTTGATTTTGAGAAGGTAATTTTCCCTTCTCTGATACAATCTGCTTGTATTCCTCTGTTTTGTTAACCACATGAATGACTTAGGCTGAGCCTCACAAAATTGCTTTATGATTCACAGTAAAATCTCTGATGGATTATCCCCTCCCTTTTCAGTGGTTCCATGGGTAGCAGTGCTGAGGAAACTTTGCCCATTGGTACCTGGACACAATCCTGAAAGGCTGAGTCTGAAGAGCTCTGAGCGTCCTCAGCTCCTGGGGACACCCCTGGGCTTCACAGGAGATTTTCGTGTGTTTACCCCTTGGGATTCAGGGTCCTGCTCCGTACACAGAATTCCCACTGAAGTCAGTGTGAGCTGTTCACTGACACTGAAACTCTTCACTTACCTGATGGTAAAGTGTAAGGCACCACCCTGAAGTCTGTGAGTTGCATGAGCTTGGGTAGAGAGTTGGTAGAAATGTGAGCAGTAGTGGGATCCCTGAGACTGCTACCAGGATGCAATAATAATTCTTCTTGAAAGCAGACTTGCAGTATTTGCATATTTGTGCAAGGTCAGATGTACAATAATGAAGGAAATCTAAGTTTTGCTACTGTGGACAAACTACTGTAAAGTCTGTAACTTCTTCCATATGTCTGATAAAGGTTCTGGTGGTTTGCTTCCAGCACTGCATGGAGTTAGATTAAGGCATGTCTCTCATTTGGCAATGGTGTGTGAAATTGTTTGTGATAACCTCTGCAGGGACTTCAAGAAAAGAACTACTGCAACTTACAGGATTCTACTGAGTTCCCAGGGAAATTTACTGCCTTCAAAGAAGTTTTTCTGAGGTGTTCATCTGATATAAGATGTATCTTTTACTGTACACTCTCATCCCCATGTGAATATCGTTGTCACTATAACAATGGAATATAAAAGTTTCTGTACATTCTGTAATCAGGGTAATTTATTTATGTGACAAAAAAACCCAGTGCTGATTTATAGCTGTTGAAGATCTGAATTTTTTATTTTTTACAAATATTGTAGAATTTCAATTAATTATAATAACTTTAATGTTGCTTCCCTCTTTCATTTCCTTTGGCATCTTTCCTCCTCTTCTCCCCTGTGGAAAGCCAACACACTTATCAAGAAACAAAAATTATAGTTTTTAGACATGGGGTACAGATTCCTGTGTCACAGAGCTCTGGCACTTCCAGCAGAAGCTCTCCTGTGGTTGTTTACAACCTGAATGTTCCCTTTGTAAGAACACATAAACAGGAGTGGGTTTATTTGTGTGTGTGTGTGTGTGTCTGTGTACAACATAGAACAGTATTTACATTAAAAGAAGAGAAAAAGTAAAAGAATCAAGCATTTTTTCTAATTATTATATAAGAAACATTGCCCTACCTTACATAGAAATACAAGACAATTTGGCCTTAAATGCACGTATTTATATATGAGCCCAAAGCTAGTAATACTTTAACGTTTTTGAGGAGTCTTTCAGGAACAGTAAAATCCATATTTCACCACAATTATAATATTCAAAGTATTTTATCATATATATAAATATAAGTATCATTTAAGCAGATTTATAAATTTTTGTTGTATTCAGGAATGTACGAGATTATTAGTTGCATAAAATGAAACATCTCCCTTGGTTTAGGTAGAAATAGAACTGGATTACTTAAAAATCTAATTAGACCGGAAAAGAGAAACAACAAAACAATACCAAGAGATGTGGGCAGATAATTGAAGTACATAATGGGAATGATTTTCTTTCTATGAGGAAAATGTAAATATAATAGTCTCAATGGAGAAAATTAATTGTCATTTAATTTAATATTAATATAAATATATAATTGAAAACCTTGAAAAGAAAAAAAGCCAGCTGAAAGAAGATTGCATAGAAAGAAAAGAAAGTGTTTCGACAAACATAAGATTCCTTTTAAAAGACTATTAAAACCAACAACAGTATATGCTCTTCATGTTTTGCTTAAATCTCTTTTCAAGGAGCTTAAAAATTTTGCATATTGGCCTAAAAATGAAGAACACTTTAATTTGTTCAGAGACTTCATTCTGTTCAGCTTGGTTTTGCCAATATTTTTTTTGTTTGTTTTTATGTATGAAAGTACTAGGAAGATGATGGAAAAAATCAAAGGAGAAAGAGAAAAAATGGCCTTTTAGGTATATTGAATTGTAACAAATGCCTACAAAAGATGAGTCTCACTACAGGAAAGAGGGTATTGTTTATAATGCCTGCCATTTTTGCATCATCAGTGGTCTATGCCCTTAAATTGTATTATCTGCAACATCTGCTCATCGATCAGTCATGTCCAGAAAATGCTTTGGTGTACAAGGTGGAAAGATAATTTTGTACTGCTTTTTATTAATCTTTGAACGATAGCCTGATAGTGATTATAATTCCATCAGAACAAATCCTTTGTCTGTTATTGATTCCAATATAATTTCTACCCTTTTTACATTTCTTCTCTAGATTTTGAAAGAGTATGTGCCCAGCTTACAACACCCCTAATTATTAGATAATATTAACTAGGGAATAATAGTGCTGCCAGACTGCTGCATTAATGCTTTGGTTGAGGATACAGGAATAAGGACTGTGGCACTTGGCTTCAGACAATAATTACAAATCTGAAAAGTAAATTTACTACTAGCAGATATTTGTGCTAATCCATCTGAAAGACACTTTATGAGTTGGAGTTTTAAATGCATTCCTTCATCTATTTTTGCTGGAGTGCTTGAAGAAAGCCTGTGATTTCTTTTGGGCACTATTTTTTAAAGCTTGACCAGAAAGGCAGGCAGATATTAACCATATGTTTTCTTATTGTACTTATCTACTGCCTTTTGTTTAAAACCACATACAAAAATTAATATTTTGTTTAATTTTTGGGAGGCAAATATTAGACTAGCACATATGAAATCAAATACTGCAAAACACTAGCATGTCTAAGAAACATTTCTGAGAAAGATATGGCACTGCTAGAATAACTTTGTGACAATAACAGTGCTGGCTTAACAATGGGACCCAATGATCTTAAAGGTCTTTTTCCACCTAAATGATTCCATGATTCTACATCTTGCCCAGGTCAAATATGCAGTTCATGATCTAAACATAAAGATCTAAGCATAAAGAATGCCTGGTGGCACTGTGGATGGTCCCATTATTAGAAAAATATGTAGGGAAAATTGTTCTTTGCAGGAAGGCAGTTTACTTTATTCTCTGCATTATAATACAAGGATATGAATCTCTCATCACTGAGAATTCCTCCTTACAGGTGATTTGACTGCCTACTTAAATCTACCCTCTTTGTGCAAAGAAATTGGAAGTATTTCTACGTATCACAGAGCAAATACTTAAATTCATCAGTCAGCTTTTGTTCAGTTCCTGCTCAGGCATATCTTGTGCTTAAATTGATTTTGTTAAATAAGCGACTAGAATTGACTACAGAATTCAAGATAGTCCCTATCCCAGAGTGGATTTCAGCTTGGAATGCTCTTAAATTAAAACAAAACTGATTAAATGACATCACTGCTATGGGATTTTGATATCATTCCTGCAAAATGAAAGTAATGCACTGATAGGAGATGATGGTTGTAAAATAAAACTCAGTTCCACGTGTCTGAGTTAGATGGAAGTGCACATTTTTTTTTTTTCCCAAAGTGAAAGTAGTTTATCCAAAGATAAACATAAACCATAAAGAATGATAAAAAATTCTCTACTTGTCTGCTGCTACTGAGTGTCAGCACCCAATGAACCTGCTGCTTCTTTTACATTTCCATGCTTAATGTAATGACAAATGGAGGATAAGACAAAATACATTCCATTACTGATGAGAAAAGATACTGGAATTTTTGCCAAAATGAAAGAGAAAATAAATTATAAAATGAATATATAAATCCAAAACAAACTATGATCTTTTTCTTTATTTTAGTGATGCCCTGTGAAACTGTGGTGATGTCATAAAGGCAGGATGCAGGCTGTAACACTATGTGCTGGGATGTTAACCTCTGTTACCACCCACTTTGTGGAGGATTCAGGAGATAGAGAATGAATGGACAAAATTAATTACAATGTAATAGCCTTGATAGTATTACATTAAAAGACTTGGTCCTCAAGACAATTGGTCTCCTATTCTCTTCCCAGCCTTCTCTTCTCTTACCACTTCAGCTGCCATTCATCCTCCAAACTATTTTAGACAGTGATATTTGAATACAGTTCGAGTTGCTCCTACAAATATCACTTCAAAGAAAATCTAGCAGTGATGCCCAAAGCAAGTAGCATGGATACAACTTGCAAACTTGATGTTCAGAGAAAGAAAAAAGTGTGGTGTCTTTGGTCAAATTAAACCGCTGGAAACATTGCATTTACAGTAGGACTTTGAAATAGAGCTGATATTCAGAAGTTTCTAACCAAATCAAAGCTCTCTAAACCAAGCAGGATTTAATTTTTTTAATCAACTGGAGAATGACTGCACTTGCTTTTACAGGTGTGTATCTTATGTTATTTACCTTTCAGGCAGGGATGGGTCAAAAGCTAAAATTCGCAAGTAGGATTGTAAATATGCCCAAGTGACCTTGCAGCTAGGAATAATTCTTGATAAACAGATGTGGTCAGCAGACTAGTGATCCTCTTGCAAGAATTGAGTTTGTGCAGCCTGCATTTTAAACTCTGCCATGGTGCATCTTTGGGGATCCCATGGTTAGCACAATAATGACAATAAATTCACTCTCTGTGAAGAGGTTGCTGACTTACACACACCCCTGATAGAGTTTTATGCCTTTATTTTATTTACATAAAGCACTAGCATAAATACTGTAGATTACAGAAAAACATTGAAAGTAAGAGTTTTTTCAACACAAAAATTTCATTTTGTTGGAAAAGCTTTTTTTTTTTTTTTTTTTTTTTTTTTTTTTCTTTTTTGGAGGAAGCTATGACCTATGACTTTATTTGATTAGAATAGATTATGTCAGCTTATACATCATTTCCAGCATTGGTCTATCTAAAGTGCTGGATTTAGATTGAGATGCATATTTTGCAAAAGATAGGTTTACTCACTTTAGTTTTAATTGTAAATGTTTTATCTCTTAGGAATCTGAGATGTTCAGCCTTTGTTTTAGCCCAAAGCAAAAATACAAAAGAAATATATTTAGCTCTTCCCAGCTAACCCATACTGACCTGTAAAATGTGATGCTTGAAAACAAACATTCATGTTTAGACTAGCAGTATGTGTGTATTAGTAACATTGGGATGGCATGGATAGCATGAATCTTAACTCCAAGAAAATATCTTGGAATTGGAGAGAATTTACCTGAATGTATTTAGTAACAAACAAAAACAATAATTGTCAGGATCCTCTTAAAAAAGCCCAAGCTATACTGTTCCTGTATCTTCAAGGAACAAATGAGAATGAAACCAACATTCAGCTACAGAGTATTTAGAAAGTAGTCAGGGATGTTAGCAATGATTCAATGAGGTGTAATAGAAGAGCAGAATTGCACAAAATTAAATGATTGGCCAAACAATCAGGTCTGCTAAGCCAGTTTTCATGATGTAGACTGAAGCAATAAAAAATATCATTCTACACTGGAAAGGGACAAAATCTTAAAAAGGTATGCACTGAACTAAATCTCTGGTATACTGTTGCATTATCATGAGCTGACAGAAATCTACCAGATTACATTGCAAGAAGGTATGCACAGACCTGTATGTAAAAACAAGATTTATTTGCCATTTCTGTATCGTGCAGCATTAAATAGGCAATGCTCACCTCGGTCTATTCTGTTGCTTCATTTGAAAGGCAGAATAACAATTGAAACAAATGTTCTCTATTGGTTTTAACATCTGTTTACTGTTTCAGAGAGAATAAAAATAACCAAGGAAAAAATGGTTTTGTCTACAGAGTCCTGTTATGAACATGACTGCTGAAATAATACCATAATGGTGTTAATATTATACCTAATACAACTCAAAACACCACTGGTACTTTGGAATTTTCTTCCTTCCAAGTATATTTGAAAAAGCTACACAAGGCTGAAAGGTTTAACATAGGCTTGTCAGGGATACACTATTTTTTCTTAGAGTTTTAGAGGTTTGTGGAAGGGAGGAAGGAGAAAAAAAAAAAAAAAAAAAAAAAGAAAGAAAAAGATCCATAAAGCTTTTATTGAACTGAACAGAAATATTCCTCACTGGATTCAAGCTGGGCCATATACTTCAATCTCTACAGGTTATTTAAGGCAGACTTGGCCCATGACTCATATTTGATGTAAGACTAGGAAGCAATTCAGAATTTACCATTGAACTAAGTAAAGAAACTATACATTATGTATCTAGGACTCAAAAAGAGAGCAAGAAGCTTCTAGACATCAAAAGGGGAAAAGAATCCAGTTATCTAATCATCTAAAAGATGAATCTCTGTCTTGCATGTTGAGCATGTTAGAGAGATGTCACTAAAGTAGCTCAGAAGTGCATTTTTGCTTTATTCTCATGTGACATTGCCTAAAATATTACCGAAGTGTGAAATATTAATAAAGTTACCTTCATGATGTCCATTTCAGACAAGATTGCAAGGGAAGGATGGAAAGCATTATCCTAGTGTTTCTAATCAGAATTTAGGAGTGGTTGTTTTATATTTTACATGTTCCTTTAGCCCAGAATAATGTCCTGGGTGGCTTTTTCAGGTCTTTGGCTTGAGAAGAGTCCCTGGTGAGCTGTTTGTTCTGCACAAGCAGGACTAGTAGATTAAACACAGGCCAGAATATGTATGTGCATTCTGCAAAGCTGAAGAAAGAAGGCTCTTTCTCTTTCCTCCATACAGAGCTGTGGCAGACTGGATTTCTTTGCAGCAAGGGCATCTCTGTGGTCCCTGCCTCTGCCTGTGCAAACGTTTGTGGCTGGGAGAGGTTTAAGACAGGGACATGAGGTCAAGCTAACCACAAATGACTGAGGATAGAAAGACAGCAGGCTTTACCCTCTTTAAAGCTAATGCTCTGGCTCTGTACCTTGAAGATCTTGAAAACTCTATCTTTTAAGGCTCTATACTGAGCCTAACACAAGGATGCTGAAGAAAAGTGTTTTCACAGGGTTTAAAGATTAATTTCTTTAAGCTTCATTAAAGTTCTAAAACATCAAAATAAACCTGGCACTGGGATTCCTGCAGAGCATGCAGAAATGCCAGACTAATACCCTTCTGATCACTTTCAGTACTTTTTCAGAACATTTCTGGGTTTTTTCAGTCTATTTCTCCCCCATGCCCAGTGAAAAACCACCTGATATGCCTTTAGACAAGTTATCTGAACTACTGATGATATTGTTTATCTCTGTTCTTCTAGTATTTCTCAGACATTACAGTTGGTATCACTCTAATTATTATTCCCTCTCTTTCACTCTAAATGGTTTTCCAAAGCACCATTTTATACATGGTAAATTGAAGGAACAAGTAGATTTTCAGGTGTTCCAGCCAAAAACTTTACCATCCCTGGATGGGAATTTTCTATGCATACAAATATTTCACTCTAGTACTGAAGAATGTACCTCTCTTCCCTTGTTCTCTGCAAGATTTCTGTACGTGAAATTATACAAATTCATGAAATTTCAGGTTTGTGGCTTACAGACAGAGAAAATAAGGCTAACAAGGAGTGAATCCAAGGAAAAAGTAGCCACAGGATTTGAAAAGATTGTTAAGTGGCCTCATTATCTCCCATAGCTGTAGCTAACCAGACAATTAGATGCAGCTTCCATGATGGCTTAAAACCAGAGAGAAGGGTTGGCTGGTAATGAGGATGGAGATTTTGCATACCAATTTCAGTCTTATAGAAATAGCAATGCTGTTGGCCACCAGAAGGGAGCTTGTAGCATCCAGAAAAGAAAAAGTGTTCCCAAAACAGGAGAAAGTGAGCCAAGACATCATTTTCTTCTAAGGGAGAGTTGGATGCAATAGACCTGACAGGAAGAAGCCCAGCCTGAAGCCAGCCACTGGCCCACCCAATGTGGGAATTCGAGTTGCTACCTTTGAGAGCAGCTCTCTGCCAACTGCAGGAAAAGCTCCACTAAAAACACCATTCCACCAAAAGTCTGACTCGAGGGTCAGAGGAAAGCAAGGGAACCTGTCTGAGCCCCTTTGTCAGAGTAGCTGTCAGTACAGGGTCCTGCTGAAGGACTCTGTCCCAGGTGTGGATAAAGAATCCCTGGCAGTGTTGAGGCATGAAGATGGAGAAGGTCTGCTTTAATATGTCTCATGTCCTTCAGCAGTCTGTCACCAGAATCTTGTCTCCAATTTCAGGACATCTATGGCTTGAGAAAATGCCACCTGTTCTGCATAGGATAAATCGTATTTTCTCTCTCCTGGGACAATTCTAAGAGCTTGGAACAGTGATTTCTGGCTAACTTTTAACTTCAGAGTTTTGGTTTTTTTTTAAATTTGCAGAGTTTTTTCTTTTTTCCTTTTTTTCTTTACTATCCAGGTCTAGTTAGTAAGGAGAGCTACTGCCAACAGATGGATCACAAAAGCTTATGTGCTTTCTAATGAAGCCAATCCTTCTAATTTACTTTTCCCTGCAGAATGCTTTTATGTTTTCCTTATTTCTTTAGAGAGCAACTCTCAAAATCATCTGTTTGACCATGTTCCCAGGGTGGTATTTGTGATATAATAAAACATACACATAAAAAAGATAGCTTTGCTTAGTTTAAAAGTCAGACAGGTTTCACAGGTGTTGCTGAAGAGCCTTCAATTATGTAGAAGTGACACAATAGCATCACAATTGCTGTTACCTTGGATGAATATTCATGAATGGATTAGATTTGTAGTAGTACTGAGTGAAGTTCAAAAGGTCTTGAGCTAAGTTTTGATGCAGAGAAGTATTCCAGTGTTTGGATGCCTATCTGGAGCAAATAACTTTTATCAAGGCATGAATATGAGAGGTCTGAAATCAGTGCAAGTTTGACCACTGACAAAGAGAGCTGGGATTAAGTCACTGGCTATTTTGGCTGTAAAATATAGGAAAAAAATCTGTTAAAGAAATCCCTGTGAAGCACGCTGCACCAGTTTTCAGGCCTTCACAGTGCTGTTGTTCAAAGCCCTGTTTGCACAGTTCAAGCATAATGAAAACCAACCTTTGCCTATGCCAGACTAGCTTTAAACTATTTAATTGAGTAAAGCATGGTGACTGAGCACTAGCCAAAGGTTTTTAGCTTCAGTCTTTGATATCAGATGTTTTCCTTTGATTTTGCCCAGAATTTTTCAGTTCTCGAACCTTCTTTATGTACCCTGGATTTTAAAGTGTCACAAACCTCTTCTAATATTTTTTTCTAAAATAATTTATTTTGTCAGACAGAAATTGATTCGTCTTCAAAAATTTGTGGAACAATAAAAAAATCCACTGATTATCTCAGCTCTGCAGCTTGGGAAAGGAGGAAGTTTAGAATGATTTCCTACCTTTAAGTGACTAACATCCTAAAACATTTAGATCTTCAGTCCCAAGATTACCAGCTGAAATCTCTTCTGTGGTGGCTTTATGTCAGATTAGACACGTAAAGAGGAATTCACTGCTAAAAGGACACACAGTGATTGAATGGGGAACTGGTTAGGGCTTTTTTGAATTTTAAATACTAAAGCACATTCACTCTTGTGAGAATAATATTTTTCAGTCCTTTAATCAATTGAAAAAAAATCCCAAATCCAAACCTAAAATATAAAGCTCATACACAGAGGAACAAATAAAAATTTGTGACAATTTCTGGGGATAGAATCTGAATTTTCTTCCAGTACAGGAGTGTCACAGTTGTTTCAACTTAGTCGAAAGAACAGCCCTGAACTGACACACCAGAAAAGCAAGATGAGGCTCTCATGCCTGATGAAAGATGCATTTTCAACCTGGGGAGTTGCAATAGGAACTGACAGCAATTTTCTGAGATGAAAATAGATAAACTCATTGAACTTTCTGTCAAGGCTCCACTGTTTCAGCATTTACACATATAATTTTTTTATTCATTGGAAAAATATGAGATGCCCAAAAATGAAAAAATGTCTTCTCCACAAAGAAAATTTCATATACTACACATGATCATAAACAGGAGAAAAATTATCAGGGTGCTTTTTGCTGTTTTGATGAGATGTTAGACTGACACAAAGTTTCTGAAGTCTGCGCATCACGAGTCCAGTGAGGAAATTGAACCTTATGCCTCCTGAAGATCCTGTGCTCCTTGTAGAAATTCTTCAGCTAAGGGGGGAAAGCATTTGTGCCTCCCTAGGAATCTCATCCTAAAGAAATTTCCTTACAATTTCCAACCTGCATAACATTCCTTCTACTGAGTCTTCCCTTCAAACAAGAACTGTGACCTTACCATGCCATGCCTTGGCTTTATAGCTGTATATTTCATTTGAATGATTTATTTTACAGTTTCTTGGATACAGCAACACTGTGATTTCTACACCTGCAGTATTATGCTTGTTTTTAAACTCTAGGAATAAGAACATCCACCCCACTTTTTCATGACAGTCTCTCTTAAGCTTAGACACTTTCCTGCTGTTCTTTACATTTCACCACATTTCCACACCCTGTCTTGAGCATTGCATCTCTCAGTGTTCTGGGAGAGCCTAATAAATTCTGAGATTCTTCTGTGAGATGTGAAAGGGCTCCTCTCCTCCAGGGCTGAGGGAGAAATTTCACAGCTTGCATTTCTCTGATGCATTCACTGGAGTGACTGTGACCAGGCTCAGTTGGAAAGTGCCTGACTTTTCCCAAGGTATCAGAGTCTCATTGCACCCTATCAGGTAAGACAGCAGAGGAGTGACACCTGCAGACTAAATTTTTATTTTCCTTACATGCATTGGGTTTGAAGAAGGGTGCAGAAAATATTTGGGATGTATGGGCCATTCCAGGCAAGCAGTCAGAAGCAAGGAAAGAAAGAGGTAGAGGGAATAAAGTTTGTAAATGATTTCAGTTGAGAAGGAAATAAGTGGAAACTAAAACTGAAGTGAAAATACCACTTCAGTCAGAAAGTATGAGAGAAGGTACTTTGCCTGTAACCTTAAAGAGTTGAGGTCCAATGTTTGGTTTCAATCATGTTTTTCATTTATAAACCATTTTCTTTGGCCCAGACAGTTCATGAGCTATATTTTAAGAAAAAAAATTTCGAAAGAAACCATCCAAGTCAGTGAGCTTAGATTTACTCTTGAGGACCTACAGTTTTACTGGAACTTTTGTTTTTCTTTTTTGGATGGAAATCAAAGATTAAAATCCACTGATTTTTTGAGTCAAAACTATGGTCTTATGGTGGCTCAGGACTGCAACATTACCTTGAGAAGAAGCTGAGTAAATTTCTCCATTTCAATTGTGTCTTATGGCCTCACATCTCAGATTTTGCACCCTGAACACTGCATTTCATGGGGAAGAGTGCTGGTGAAGAGTTCCTTGGGCCTGCAACCAGAAGATAGAGAAATGTGGGATCTTTCAGAGAAGAGGAAAGTGGAAGGCAAGGCCAATCACAAGGGAGCAGTCGATGTTGTAGGATTTTGTGCCGTTATTTTGGTTTTTCCTGAACAATATATAAGGTAGGTGAAGATAATCCGTTGAATTCTCTGAATAAGGGGTAAAAATTGCCAAAAAGTAACTACAAACATGCCTCCTTTTTGTATTTCACCAGGAGTAATTTTGAAGTGATTTACAAGTACTTTGAACCTGATGCTTCCTGGTTAAATCATTGATCTTTCTGCAGCAATTAACCGCTGAACTCAGGCTGAGACCTTCAAGTTTTCTGGGTTAAAGGCAAACTACTCATGCAGATGCAGATGAAGGTACTACAGAGCATTGGGCATTATTAGATGACAAGGAGCAGATTTAGAATGAAGCTGTACCTGTGTGCAATTATTCTGCAGAAAGAATATTAACTTGTTTCTGGAGTTGTCTTGAGAGGTTTTTGGTGATTTTTTTTTTTTTTTTTTTTGTCATGGGTTTTGTTTGTTGAGAAGGAACAGGAATTGAGTCTATATAAATGAAAATATTTTCTGAATTTAAGTATACGTGAGCGGGTGTACTCACAGAGGAAATCTAGAATTCTGTATCTGTATTTCTAATTTCATCTGCCTTGGATTGCTTCTGATATTTGTGCCACTGGAGATTCCTGTGATAGAGCAAAATGGAACTGTCTTTCAACCCCGTGGTCCTTCATATTTATCACAATTAGTTAAAGGTCCAGTGTCTTTTTCAGTAATAATGCTTTCTGCATTCTACACATATGCTTGTTTTCCTATTAAAAGAGAAGTCACACATTTTTTTCTGAAGAAAACATCTGATTCATTAATATTATATTCACAGTGCATGTTGATAATTTAAAGCAATCAGATTTCCAAGGAAAATTCCCTCCTATCTGTTGGCGCCACTACCCCTAAGACAGATACACACAGTGTTGTTTTTGCAAGCAAAATCCTGATAAAAATCCTTTTTGATGAAGCAGTGAGAAATTTGGGGGGGGGGGGGGGTGGGTCTCTAGCCCAGCTCCCAGCTGAAATACCCTCTGCTGAATATCAGGAAGGTTGGTTTTTGTCTTACAGCAAGACACTTTTCTGAAAGGACAGGGAGTAGGAAGAGAGCAGTTCCACTTTCCACAGCCTTTGCTTTCTTTCCCATTCAACATAAAACAGGGACCTTAAAAATCATGGAACCAAAACCAAACTATCTCCAAACCAAGATATGACAGCTGGAGAGTTGTTAATGACTTCTAGGACACAGAACATGAATACGGATCTCCCATATTTTGTTATTTCCAAGTTATAGGTGAGAATGCACTTCCTGCCAGAAACTCTGCTGGGATCTTAGGAACTCAAGGAAACTTCTATTGAAAAAAATTCATTCCAATGTCACATAAAAATACTTAATTGAAGGAAAAAAGAAAAAAAAAAAAAAGGCTGATTTCTTTCAAATTAGTCTCAAGAGACCCTCAGCATGTTTAACAAAACCAGACCAAACAAAGACAAAAAACCAACAAAACAGCAAAAGTACAAGAAACCACATAAGCTAAGAACACAGGTAATAGTAGATAACTGCTTGGAAAGACTGTGTTTGATGTAGGCTTTTGAAAGGGCAGGGTTTGAAAGGGCTACTATTTCCATAGCTTAGGTTTCTAAGTTCTCAGCCACATCTCCTCACATTCAGCAGAGAACACAAAATATGGTACAGTTGTGTTTGTACATATACAAATCCAGTTTCTGGACACTAACAAAGAGGAAGGGATGCAACACCAAGGACATGAGTGACTCTGAAGAGAAGTTAAGGCAGTTCTCCACTTCAGGGAGCAGCTTGTCAAAGCAGAGCTCTGGGGTGAGCTCAAAACACCAACACCACTCTACACCCCATTCTAACAAGGGACTGAAGGGCAAATTTTGCAGAGGACCTAGATTACTGAGACCTCAAAGTGCTTTCAAAAAACAGGGAGACTTTTGAGTTACTCTTTAAATACATGAACACAATGCATTATACACATACAGACATGTCCTTATATGTATTTTAATGTAGAGCAATGAAGAAAGGACTATAAAGTAATAGTAAGCCTCCAACCTTGAGGTTAATTATTCATTTTTGTTCAAGAGAGAAAAAAAAACAATACTAAGTTTTCATGTTTGAATATTTTGCTCTGTAGTTCTGTATCCTCAGCCTGACACTGCTAGGGAATGCTTATGCAAGAACATTAAATTTTCATTGTAATTGAACACTATTTTTCCTTGGTTACATGTTTTAAATTAATATGTAATTTCACTGGAGGCTAAGCAAAGATATGTACCTTGGTGCAGTTGGGCTAAGAGTTAGGTCACAGCAAACAGATAGGACAAATTTTGAGGAGTAGAATGTATTGTCTTTAACAGAGTCCATTACAGGTGCAATATAAGATATTTCTTAGAAATAAACACGACATTTAACACAGAATTAAATAATGAGAAGAAGATTTGGAGAATATCATGTATGCTTTCTTCATTTTTTTAGGTTTTCATTTCCAGGCATATTACTATGCTTTCTCAGGTGTTCTTGTTTTAGAAAGCAGAAACATCATTATCATTCCTGAAAGAGCAATGCCAGATTAACCCTTGGGAGCACTTCCACCTAGATGAAGATCCTGAACACAACCTCATTAATACTCCATGTGTCCTTTGCATGTTTGCATGCAATAGCTACAAAAAATACATATCAAAACAAGGCTATTTTGATACATATACTGGAGACAAGTGCAAGGAAGAAATGGGGAAAGATTGGACAATTTTGGGAAATAAACCCCCGCAAATTTCTTGCAGAGGTTTTTCCAAACAGAAAATTCATGGATGGACAGCATTTCACCCCCTCTCCCTACACACCCTGCCATTGTAACTGATAGCAAAATTCAGCCAATTGCTTTTTGAACATTAAACATAATGAACTGTGTTTTCATGCTTTGGATCAGAGTTTATTTTCTTTCTGCTGACACTTAATATCCATGGATATTATAAAATAGAGCTAGGATAATCTCTTGGGTAATTTACCCTGACTACCTGCACCACTAAAATTTGATTTTCATAATTTCCTACACAATCCCCATTAATCTACCCAGATTACATTCAAGGATACTGATTCTGTACCTTCCTGCATGTGACTTTATTATGATGTATTATTTAAAATGCTGCTTCATGATCTGTGGCATAGCACAGTCAAAGCAGGAGCACAGCAATGCCACAGAAATCCCAGCAAACACAGCAGGTTCCTCAGCACAGCAGGAGGAAGGCAGGGTGCACACATGCTGTGCCAGTTTGAACCTGCTCCTGTCCCAGGCTGTGACTTTATCTGCACACAGCTTGGAAGCTTCAGACAACAGCTTGATCACCTAGCCCTGACTTTATATTTTATTTGGTTGGTTTTGTTCCCACATCGGCTTAATTTTCATCATCCAATTGTCTCTTTTAATTCTGGGTTATGCACACAGCATGGACCAAAACCTGCTGACAGGCCAGATCCCAGGTGCACACAAATCTGAGGAATATGTAAAGGAATATGTCCAAATGTGAGGAATCCCTCAAGAGGTGCAGTGATAGACATTCCCCTGATCAGGGTTGGAATCCTCTGTCAGATCCCAACTCTCTGTCTCCACAGAGGTGTTCTGGAGTGCAGCTTGCCTCCCTCCTCAGATCTTGGGTGTCAGACTGTAGCTGGCTCAGATTTGGCCAAGGTGCTTCTCCAGACCTGGGATCCCTTTTCTGACACCAAGTCCCAGCCATGCTCACAGTGAAGCACCAAGACAAAGTGTTTATTTTTATAGGTATGTTTTAGACCTGATTGATTCCTATGTGATAGGGTAAAATTCAGGGAATTCCCCTCTTACCAAATTGTCTGAATTCCCCTACATATATCACTCACATTTTTCCACCTATTCTGCCTGTGAAAGTAAGGTTAAAATTCCTTTCTTTAGCTCTTTATAGAACAGTAATTAGTCCTATCACAGTGAAAATATGATGGACTGCTGACAGGACCAGAAACCTTTTTAACTTTGGAGACTATCTGCTCAGGAATCAGTTTGAGAGATGTGTGGAGGCTTGTTGAAGATCTAAGTCATCTGTTTCAAACGCAAGCAGCCCTAAGGTAGGCTTAAAATTGTCTGTTGTGGAAAGCAAAGAAATAGGGACAGCAAAACAACTAGACTTTACAGCAAGTAGGAAGGAGGCAAGTACATAATAATATACTTGGATCCAGATCTAGGAATAACTTTATCATTGAGGACATATTTCAGATTAAGGTCGCCATTCTTCAGAGGAGTTATTTTCCCTAACTGCATCTAAGAATTTGTGATTTCAGGCAATGATTTGCACATGAGTTTTGTACCACAGATGAAGCCAGTGCTGATACACTAAATCTGTCTAAAAACCTCACAGCCATTATGAAACTCGTCTGTGTTTATATCAGCATAAACTTGTTCCTGATTATTTTACAGAATTCCTCATTACCTTACAGAATCAACAATCTCAAACATGACTTTAATTACCTTTTCCTCATAGTTTTTAACTAATGAAATATATAAGTAATAAGATTAGACGATGATTCCTTATTTCTGACACCTCCCTCTGGCATTTTTTACCTTTTTATAAGTGCTTTCCAGGTTTAACTAGTAATTATTCTAAATACTTAAGAGTTTTGAAATGCCTGGGCTCAGCATTCCCTCAATTTATTTGCTCATCCAGACCTCACAAGCTGTATAGTTTATAAGCATTTAAATAATTAAAGTTTGAACCTGCAGGGCTTTTCTTGCTGATTTTTGAAGAGAAGGATAATTTACTGGGGAATCGACTTTAATTGCATTATCTTAAATGGAAAAATGATTTGTCAATGTGCATTACCAGATTTTATTTGGCAACAAAAATTCTTCCAGTGAAAAGGTTGTGTTGACTGATTTAACTAGGCACACTGCAACAAAGATTAATAACTTCAGAAGCAGATAACGTAATCATCTTACATTATTGACACAACAGCCTTCACGCTTTGTTGATACTAAAGGGGCAAATGTAAACTCAGCAGTCTCAGCTATCATTATTTTGTGATGTTGTTAGATAGAATTGCACTGCTATTTTGGCATTACCTACATCAACCTAGAAACTCAGGTAATTAATTCAAGCATGTTTTCACTGACGTCTCAGCTGAAAAGCTAATCCTGTGGGGTTTTGTGAAAGCCCATTATGTTTTTTAACTTCATTGCTGTGTTTGGCTAATGTCATCATGCCCATGGTAAAATGTAAACTGAAGCATCTCTAGAGTTCATTTTATGAAATGCAGTTTTTGGTCTACCCTATTGCTGAAAGGGAACAGTTGGACAGGACCAATATATCTTAGCAGACATCAGCTCCTGGAAATTTAATAGCAAAAGTGGTTTTCCTGGTTCTCTGTCACTTCAGCAGAGGAGAGCCCAAATTTTGTCATACCATATTTTAAGGAGACATAAACCGTAAAACAAATGCACTTTTGGGAATGCTTATGTTGGGAATTAGAGAGGAACATGGAAAAAAAGCCACACACACCTGCCCAAAAAGACCCAAAATGAAATAACTCTCCCCACCCCCCAAACTGGAAACAAATCAAAGCAGGAAGAAAATAAGATAAGCAGACAGACAAAATCATGTTAATTCTTTATGTACTCTATACACAGGAAATTGACCCATTCTTATTCTCTGAGATATCTAACTGCAAAAAAATCAGCCAAGCTACACTGGTGTCATTGTTTGCCCTCTGATTAGTGTCAGCCAAGAGCATGGCCATCTTTACAGCTCTTCACCATTTGTTATCCTACTCGTTTGAAGTATTTTCTTGTCTTTAATGAAATTATGCAGTGTAAATAAATGAAATATCATAGAATGGAATCACAGGATCACAGAATATTTTAGAGTTGGAAAGATCTTTAAAGATTATTTAGTTCCAATCACATGCCATGGGCAGGAACACATTCCACTAGATGAGGTCTTTCAGAGCCTCATCCAGCCTGATCTTGAACACATTCAGGGATAATGAGTTCACAACCTGCCTGGGCAATCTGTCCCAGCACCTTGCCACCCTTACAGTAAAGAATTTCTTCCTAACGCCTGATGTAAATGTACCCTCCTTCAGCTTAAGGCCATTGCCCCTTCTCCTGTCACCTCCTGACATTCTGCAGGGTCCCTCTCCAGCTCTCCTGCAGAGCCCCTTTAGGTTCTGGAAGCTGCAATGAGACCTCCCTGGAGCCTTCCCTTCTCCAGGCTGAACAACCCCTGCTTTCCCAGCCTGCATCTCCCTGGAGGTGCTCCAGTCCTCTGATCAGCTTAGTGCGTCCTTCTCTGGACTTGTTCCAACAGGTCAAAGTCTTTCTTGTGTATCTTTAACACTAGCTCAAACTTCAAAGTCAACCAAATATTTAGAGTATAACTGGCAAGTTTAGTTTTATAAAGAATATATTGTCCTACTTGAAAAGTTCAGTTTCAGTCTTAGTGATGCCAGGATGGGTTTTACACTAACCCAGGGGAAACCAAAATGTCACATTTAAATTAGCAAAGATCATCATGTCAATCTAACATATTTTTTTTTTCACTTACTCTTCCAAAGATATTAAAAAGAAAGAGGAAATTTATGAAGATAAAAGCCAAGAAATCTGTGGGTTTAAATTGTAAGCTGTCCCAGAAGAGAACTTTTGTATTATAGTGGGTTGCAGTTATAGAAAAAGCACTGTCTTTCCTCACTAATGTTTCTGAACTTCTACTTTAGGAGTAAATCACGTCTGCCTCCAGAGAATCTGTTTTTAACTGCATACAAATTATTCACTTAAGTGCTTATGCTAGAAGATAATTCTTCTTAAGCTTGAAAATTACCTGAAAGTTATATTATGAAGTGGGTTTTGTTGACATAGTTAGAAGTTGTGTAGCTGTAGAATATACTGACAGATGTGATTCTGTACAAACACTTCATATGAAATCACATCTGGCACAAATCATATCTCAACCACATCAGAAGGACACTCATGTCCTATCAGTGATACAAAAATAACAGAACAATAAGTGGTCTTGCCAGAGCTTTTGAAAATGTTGCAAACATAAACATGACATCAGGGGACTTATACACCATATACACTTACATTAAAGTGCTAATGTGCAGTTGTGGAGGTGCTTTTATCAAAATCTGATTGAGTTGGTTTTAATTTAATTAAATTTAATCAAAATTTTTTGTCACCGGAATAGAAAAGCTTAGGAAAGGGTCTAGAGCTCTGATTATTTTTTCATTTCAAATGCATTTGGAGCAAAAATGTTAGAAAAATTCACAGACAAAATTCAAATGTGATACACTTTTTTATGTCCAAGAGAGTAGAGCAGGAGGCTGACCTGCTATTCTTGAGTAAATCTTAATGCCTGAAATATGGCATGAGACTTTTCTAGAAACCTACATTCATTGCTATTTATTTTAATCATCACACAGTTTCCCATTGCCTTTATCTTCAGAATCTAGGTGATAATGTGGAAGACATATGAATTTTATAAGTTCAGGGATTTCAGGGGGCATGTTTTCTGAAAATATTTCTGTGTTTTGAAAATTCACATTTCAGGAACTCATAAAAACTTCTGCTTTCTTCCCACATCTTGAACTACTATGAATTCCTGTTTCCTTTCCTTACTAATGCATTGTTATGTTTTACTAATTTTTTGACACTTTTCGGTGTATAAAACTATAATTTTATGTAGGTTTACAATATAAACAAAGAGGACAGAATTATATCAAAATCATAACAATAACCATGACTTTTCTTTCTGCCTCTGACTTCATCTGCCATGGGAACAAGAGCATTTGATGTGGAAATACAAAGGCAAAGGAACCTTGAACAAAAGGCGTTGGATGCACCTCTTCCAGCTGCCTCCCTCTCTTGGAAGCAGAGTTAGAGATTTTGCATCAGAGCACGTGGACTGAGGGGTTCACACTGGCAGCTCGTGCTACCAGCCAGCTTTGGTTCTTAGTGATGCCCAGCTGAAATCCATGGAGGCTCACAAAGTGCTGTTTGCTTCAGATGTAAATAGTGATCTCAGAGCAGCAGTGGAGGTAACAAATCACTTGAAATAACTCTGCTGTTGAGCAATGACAGGCAAAGAACGGGTGATGTGCATTATCTTGACAACTGTGCCAATACTTAAGCTGAGATCTTTGTTGACAATACCTCTTTACAAGACTCCTCCTGAGTTTTGAAGAGCAAGTCTTATTTTCATTTACACCTCTGCAGCTTCCTTGAAGCCAGCAACCTGAAACTGTGTTTGCTCAATATTTAATCTCAGCCTCACAGCAGTGCCAGCAGTTATACTCTCCTTGGTTGCAAATGAGCTGGTCTGCTAAGGAGTCACAGGAGCAGGAGCACTTTGTAGTAGCACCTTGCTACCCTCCTGTATGAGGCTAAAAAAGTCATCAACCTTTCCCCCCAAGGACTCCATTTGTTTTTAAGGCCAAATTTTGTCCTCCTATATATCTCTTCATCCAGGGAAGGAAAATAGAACAAAATTAAGTCCTCAATATATGTAACAACTGACTCAAAAAGAAGTTGTCAACTCTGTTTTACCACATGGAGTTAAAACTGTTCAGCCAATAGAGTCATCATTTGGCTCAGCTAATAAGAAAAGGTGATGGGCTCTGAGTCCTAATGAAGCACAGTAGTAATTCAGAGTACACTGGGAAATGGCAGCAAGCTAGGCTTGCTACTGTTTAGGATGAACCATGGGCCCCAGGCAGCACA
This sequence comes from Sitta carolinensis, assembly GCA_032173965.1. Lineage (NCBI taxonomy): Eukaryota > Metazoa > Chordata > Aves > Passeriformes > Sittidae > Sitta > Sitta carolinensis. The sequence goes on along the minus strand of JAVUNC010000025.1, from coordinate 10,964,268 downwards.
TTTTCCAACTGCAGATAGAAGCAATGGGTATTAAATTGCTACAACAGAATTATAAGGTAGTTAAGACACACAGTTATCATTAAAGTAATCCTTTTGTCTTTTGCCTTTAGAAAAATCCTAATAGGTGTCTAATAGAAGATCCCTAACCAGTGTTAAGGGCTCAGTCTTGTACTTTGTGGTTCAAAACACTTCAAGTGAAATGATCTGTATCCTGGCATCAGTGGAGATGCACAGATAGAGGGAGGAGTTTAAATTTTTAAGTACTGCATTTTAAACTAAACTAACTGTCTTTGTCTGGTTCCTGTATCTAATGCAATACTCAGTCCCCTGAGTTTTGAGATTAATTTCTTCAGAATTTATCCTACAGATTTAAAGTGGCTGAATTTAATTTTAACAATACCATGAGAGCAACCATCTTTCTGTAGCAATATATATCTGAGCAAACACTAGTAAGAATAACCACTTTTCAGATTAAATTATATAAATAAGTAGAGCTTGAAACAATAAGCACATATACTCTTGTCAATATAAGAACATGGTTAGACAAAAAATTTATACAGTATATCATGTCCTGGTCTTATCTACCTTCTCAAATTTGTATTCTGCCATAAGAGGTTTAATAATCAAAGTTAATCACTACACTTTTAACAATCAGTTAGGAGGCAATCAAATATCACATAAAGCACAGCATACCTAAACTTGGGTGTTTGAGAAAATAATTTTCTTTTTCTTGTATATTTTCCTACATTAGTTTCACTAAAAAAATAAACATGAACAGAGAGAGACTCAATAGAAAAATAAAAGGCTTTTCTTTGAAGAGAAATAACTGACAAATTATTTGAATTTTGTGTTCTAATATAAGAACCCCTTCTCCTAATGATTCTATTGGTTTTGGTTGAGCTTTGTTTATTTGTTTGTCTGCAATTGTTTAATGTAGATTTTGAATAGAGTCAAAGGTCAGATTATTTCTAATTATAGAAATTTTATAGCACCTGCTCTGTAAACTCTCCCAATTAATAGTAAGTCACATCAATAATTCTTTAAACTACATCTATAAATATTGCAAAAGTGTAAAGCCTGTTTACCAAGGCAGACTTTCCAAAATATTTCTGAAAGACTTTGTCAATTCCTGCCAAATGCCCAGAGACACGGTAGCTCACTGAATCCCTGGAAACACTGACCAGAAGAGTATGCATGGGACATTTTTCTTAGGAAGGAAAGCCCTTGTTTTCCTTTGCTTAAAAACTTGTCTGGATGTTGCTTGAAGGTGGGGTTTGGAAGACATTTACAAAGTTTGCTTGCCTGTGTTTTTTTTGAGTAGCCCAGGAACTCCACAGCCTCAGGTATGGAAAAGATTCCTGTCTCTAATCACAATGGGACTGACAGAGGCAAAAGCCTTAGAAAGCTGAGCAGTACAAGAAACAGAAAAACAATGGAGGTTGTAAGGAGAGAAATGGATAAAGCATGTATAAAACCTAAGTTGAGACAATTAGGTTATTTTGTTACCAAAATTAAGGGTGAGAGAAGAAAAATCAAGGGGACAGGAATAATTTAAGCTTAAAACTATGTTCAACAAATGGCCACCAAAGCCCCATGAATACAGAGAGTCTGGGACCTTTCTGAATTTTGGAGCAGTCCTGCCTGAACCCTGCTGCCTTGAAGTAGCTTTTCAATGTGCACAGGGGACAAGAAAATAGCTTTGCAAATTTAAGATAACATTTGAACAGATTGTGAAAGAAATTATTTAGTTTAGTTACATGCAGCAGCAAGATGTTGGCCGAGATGGCAGAGCATCTCTTAAGCTGCAAGTTTCTAATGAGATGCCCACCACATCTGTATATTTTATGCACGCATGTAAATCAGAGATTTTAAGAGACGTGCAGCTTAATTTATTCATGATACTGCTTCATGGCCATATGTATTCTCTTTACTGGGATTATTAAAATAGTGTATCTCTCGTTCTATGACATGTCTCAATCCCTCTCCCCATTCTCTGGCTAATGGGGCTGAAGCCATCCACTTTTTCTCTTGACCCCTGTTCATGTTAACACAGGACCTGTTGAGTACAGTGCAACTTGCTGGACCATTTGTCCCTTCTACCTGAAAGGAGGTTTTAATTTTAAATGAGTAGTCTATCTGTCACTGGGGGATAACACACCACACGGACTCTTCTTGTGATTTTTTCCTAGGTTGTGTAAAAGAATCCTTTATTAAATATCGTTTCTCCTTATATACCATTTTCCACAGACTAATGTGATTGGTGAAAGATAAACCTCTTCACCCACATTGGTCAAACCAGAGGGACATCAAAAGAAAACCCTCCTCCCAGGAGGAAGGTACAACAGAGATACCGTAACAAAAACAGTTCTGGTGCTTATGTACTTTCTCTGAGAAAAGAATTTTGGCAAACCCAAACATCAGAAAACCAGAACTTTAGAAAACCAGAAATTTCAGGCCTGAAACCAGACTACAGTCCATCCTATTCAAAGGCAATTGATTAATCTGAATGCATTTCACTCCTTCTCCACATTATCAGGCTAAGGATAAAAGATGCTTGCACTTGTTGCACGTAATTCACAACAGGATTTTCCATCAGCTGCTAAAAATATCTTACACTTGTAATTAAAGTGCTCTTAATTACTCTGTCATTTTCACATGTTTGTTTTGCTCCCCCAAAAGAGGCTGGCAGGTTTTCCTGTGTTGCACAACCCAGCACAATGATCCTGTATTAGAGTGACCAGAATGATCCAGTGACTGGTCCCTGTTATGCTGAAGAGCAGTTCCTCCATAATCATTCTGCCTTGTTAAAACTAGAACAAAATCTGGCTTTGTTGCAGTGCACTGGGATGGTCCTATGCCTTACCTTGTCTTCAGCACAAGTAGCTTAATTTAAAAACATGCACAGTAACAACAATCAGTTCCATTCCTCCAGGGGGGATTACAGGCTAATCTTCTGCAAATGTTCACTGAAATTCTACCCTTCACTCTCTGGGGACAAAATTATGGCACAGTTAATGCAAGAGGGAATTTTTCCATAGAGTTCAGTGGAGCAGGGCTTTCCAGTTTCGTTTTCACCTACTCACAGTAGTGCCACAAAGTCTCATAAGTAATTTTAAAAATGGATTGCATTGAGCTGTGAGGATAACTGGCACTTTTTAGGGCATGAGTTTTATTCTGAAAAGATCTACAAGAAGATACACTGTAAGCAAGCCTAAGAGAGAAATTCAAAACTCCATGAATAGAAAAAAATCACAGAGACCATTGGTGTTTCCTGGTGATTGTTGATGTTGTGACTGCACCAGTGTTTAGGGTAATAAGAGAGACTTCCCACCGATATAGCTTCCACTTTGTGCCTTTCTTTAGACAAAGCCTTCCATAAAGTCATGAGCAGTTTTAGAATCTCACTACTATATAAAATTTAGATGCTTCAAATTTTGGGGGTTTTTTTGTTTGTTTGTTTTTGGGTTTGGAGTTTTGTTTGTTTGGTTGGTTGGTTTTTGTTGTTGTTGTTTTGGGCTTTTTGGTGTGTTTTTTGTCCATCTCAATTTCAAGTCCACACACAGAGAAAAAATTACCAAGTATAATCCTTCAGAAACTAAGTTGTAGAACTCTTAAAAAACATTTGTTTTAATTCTAATTACCTAGTTAAAACTCCAGAACTTCAGAAAGCTATTCAGACAAGAAAGTAAACCATATTTTCTAAATGATAAAAAAAGAATCAATATTTCAAAATGCATGAAAAGAAAAACAAGATGAATTTATTTCACTACAGGTTTGAAAATAGACAAAATTGTGAACTGTGTCTGAGTACTTTCAATAGTTTCAGAATTGTGCAAATAGACAAGGAAGCAACAGAGATCAAAATTGACTACAGATATAGGTCATAATTAATTTTAAAATTCTCTTTGTCTCTGTAAATTTAATTTAGCCAATCAACCACCCTGTCCCCAAAAGAATCAACAACTCCCTTGAAATATAAAGTATCCTCCATTCAGAGAGGTCCAGCTTCTTTTCTCAGTCACATAAATAAAACAAAGCAACTCCATTTTGGGGAGGATAAGGATTCACTGGGGGAGTAGATTTTTACTGATGAAACAGAATAGGAAGTGATTCTCAACTTACTCTGAAAAAAAAAAGTGAATCAGGAAAGTATTTGTTTTTCCATTTTTCTTTTTTTCCCTTAAGGTTGTGTTTTCTGGATGCAATCAATAGCAAGGCTGGTGCATTGCCTGGAGATAGAATGGGGGGTATAATCCCTCTGAGGCTTCTGAGATATGCAGAGATTGTGCACATTAACTGCTCCACAGCTTCATGGCCTCAGCTCTTCCTGACCACAAAGGAGATGGAAAGGAAATCAGAGTGCATGGGCTGCAATTATAGCTATTCTTTGCAAAGCATCAAGCTCATCATCCCCTCCATTCTAAGCTACACACCAGTTTAAAAACTGGGAGGAAAATTCCCTTGGTTAAAAGAAATACCACTGTCAAATCTTCTGGAGCAGAACTTGGGATGAGTATAGAAACAGATATTTGGATAAAGGACGGCCAATTAGTAATCAAAGGGAAATCTGAGTCTAAATTTTACATGTCAGTTTTACCACATCTGGGATTCAACACTTTAATAGGCAGCATGCTCCTTCTCTGTTGGAACACTGCCATTAAGTCCTGGGGTACCTGAATCTTTAAAGTTTACCCCAAATGTTAATTCCCATGACCAACATGTGTTGCACTTCAGGTTCACCTGTAGTATTTGGCCTGATAGTAGCATCATCAGACTGAAACTGGATAAAATGTTTTGGTTAAAGAAAATTGAGGGTTTTCTTAAAATAAAGCTCCTCCAACATAGAAAGGTTCAGTGGCAAAATGTCAAATACCACTCTTTCCTTACTTGCTAAACCTTCGTATGATCAGGAAAGCCAAGGGTTTTTTTCAAGCAACTCCAAAATTACATTTTAAAAAATGGTTTTAAATGCCCCAAGAAGATTCACAAGACCAGAGATGCTGCAGATGTACCTCCTGTATGCAGCTGTTGCCGAGCTTGACAAGTGTGCTGTCCCAGCCGTGTGTCTCCCTGCACCCCATCCTCCCCTGCTGCCTCAGAGGTGGCAGGGATGAGCTGTTATGAGTGCAGACAGTGACAAATGGGTCCTGTGTTTTATTTTACTGCCATTCTTGCTGTTCTCAGGTGTGACAAAAATGAAAAGTAGAGACAGCAATGAGACCTAATGCCAGTGTCCTTCAAAAGACAATGTGCTTCCACAAACCCCGTAGCACGTCCAGCCAAGCAAGGTAGAGCATTCTTTCTTATGAATTCTTCATAAATTCTTTTTATTTTGCTTTTGTTAGTAAGTGTACATGTTTTACTACTTTCTTGCTCATCATTTATAAAACTTTGAAAATAATTGCTCAAAAGGAAATGTCCTTGTGGTTCCTAAGTGGATACAGCACCTCAGAGGATGAGACCAAAGACGACACAATGAAAATGAAGAAAAAATTCCACAGAATAACATGGGAAAATACATTCCAATATAACCCTGGGCCTGATTCTTCTAAACAGCTAATGACCCCACTGCTTAACAAAGCTTTGTCCAGTGGTGTTTCAGGATTTTGAAATGCAGACACCAATGTGGGATGATATACTGCATTTCTAATAATCTGAAAAATAACTGAATGCTAGTTATTTAAGTATTTGAGAAGCTGTATTGTGTTGCTTGTGTTCTGCATGGTGAAATAAAATATCAGAGAAATTTTGTTTTCCACAATGCATGCTTAAGAGAAAAGGAGGGAGAAGAAAGGAAGATAGAGGCTTTTTTCTAACCTGCAAATACATGCCAGTCTGGGGAAATAATTATTTTATAAGTATTAGATCAAAAATAGCACATAAGCAAAGAAATGGAGAGAACCTTTGCTAAAAGAATAAATCAAATAATATTTCTGTTACTAGATGGGAAGAGAGGTTTTTTATTTATTTATTTTATATTTTCTTCTTATGGACAAGAACATTTTAAACTAAGGGAATATTTTACAGCAGTATCCCATTCCTCTGGGGTAAATACAATACATTGTTAAGCAACCTTTTATGATTGAAAGACCAAAATATCTTAAATATAAAGTACTAGTGTGAAAAATAGTTAGCCAACAGCCAAGTGGCTGGATGACTTGAATGATTCATTAGATTAAGATTTATTAAGAGGCTTTCTCTTTGGAACTCCAAGTGCAGAATCAGTAACGAAGCACAGCAATCATACAGGGATCATAGAGGCAAATAGGCAATGATAGTTTTCTCTGAAAAGAAGAGGAATCAGCACTACTGTGCTCAAGGGCTTTATGTACATTAGATCAGAGGAAAATGTGTGTAGTTATTATGTGAGGGGGTTACTAAGTGCAGCTGAAGCAGCCCTGGCAGGGATTACTAATGGAGACAGAATATACAGGGGAGCTCTCTCTCCTTTGCTCTCACTTTCACCTGCAAGGACCAGAACCATCTTGGATGTGATCAGCTTCACTGGCTGGTGAAAACAGAGCCTTTCTATTTTCATTAGCCAGAAGATCAAAAAAAGTGGAAAAAGGAAAGGAAAATCAAACTGTGGACTTCCTGCCTGCTGATGGATACCAAGAAACCTGACAGGTATGGAGCAGGAAGAAATCTTGTTTCCCTTGCAAGCTATGAGGCATTCCAGTCTAAGAGTAGATTTAACACTTGCATAGATGAGGAATTTTTCATCAGGACAAACTAGGTACTTGCACATGTGAAAATATATTTTTCTGATTATTTTGAAACCTACTTACATTTGAATATTGAATTCTGTATTTGAGCTATTTTGCTCTGTACAACGAACATTCCTGTTTTTGTCTTTCTGGAAGACAGTGACTGACCAAAGCCCTGGAGCCTGAGTGTTAAAGATATGAGTGAATGCACAGACCTAAGCACTAACCAGTGTGTTAAAACAGTTCCAGACCAAGGACAGCCTTACCACACACCAAATAACACAAACATGCTCTCAGCAGCCACTGTGAGACACTTGCTACAGAAGTAGATCTGGCATTTCTTATATTTCTTCCTCTAGAAATTGCCACCCACAGAGTTAAGCTGGCTGTGTGGCCTTATGTCCTGGACCTCCATGAGCTTTCTGAAGTTACTTGCCCTCCTACTCCCTACTCTTCTTAAAAAGGCCAGAGGAACCCTTATAGAATATACAAGGCTTTTTCATGAATTATCATTGCATTTTTAAATAGCTTTCTTTCACAGGATAAAACAATTAGGGAAAGACTCACCTGTAAAAAATTCAAACATTACAATAGTACTTTGCTTGGATTTTTTGGTAAGAGAAAAATTCTTCTTAGAGAACATTAATTTCTAGTGAGCCAAATGATCATGTGGCCATTGGAAATTCCCCTTAGTGACATTTCTGCCTGAGCAGACTGGACTCTTCCTTGAGAATTTGCTAAATTATATTTGTATCACTGCCCAAGGACAGAAATTATGTTTCCAGACTTGTGTTTAGGGCTGAAGGATGTTAAGCACGGGATAGAGGTGAACAGCAAAGTACAAAGACTGAAAGCACAGTTAGGGGTTTAATTTTCTTTCACAATAGCCTCCCTTGAAAACATCACTTCTCCATCCATGCAGCCAACCTCCCCAGGGAAGTCACTTCAGGGAGCAGAAGCAAAACCAAGGATTAAAGCAATCATTCATCTCCTCTATTTTCCTTTGAAGACAGTTGAAAAGACAGAATCTGATGTTGAATTATAAAGACTGTTTAAGAGTAGATACAGCAGAGGAGATACAAGACACTTTTGAGTTTGGTGGGGTTTTTTAATTAATTGTTGGTATCTGTTTCTAGAGGTTTTGCTGATGTCAATGAGAGGCAATCTTGCCTAGGGAAGGATGAGCTTCCAGAGAAGTGCTAGAGTGTTTCACTCCTTGTTTCTGACAGTGAGCTCACATCACCTTGAGTTCAACTCAAGTGCTGACCCCATTCTTTATATATTCACAGGATGCACGGTTTTATTTGTATAGCAAGCATCCATTATCTGGAATGTGTTCATATATTCTTCCCAATATATCAGGGTACAGTTTCTTCACTCCTGTGGTAAATATTTTAAAATCTGACAATAATTCGCATCTTCCTCCACATCTACCTCCACATTACACTTGCATTTAAAAAAAAAGTCTTAAGAACAAACACAAAAGAAAATATATTCAAGAAAATAATGTCTGAATTGTTTGCTGCAAATGAATTTAATGTTTTCAAAACCAAAAGGTGTCAGACACAATTAACATCCCATATTGTAAGATTTTCTAAATTACCTTATTACTCTTACTACTAGCTAAATTACTAAAAAACTTAACTTTCTGTCTGTGTCAAGAAATCAGCAAGACTCTTGATTTTGATGTGTCTTCTAGAAGGTTTCACTTTAACAGCAGACTGATCCTTTTTTCCCCTTGTATTTTTCTTAAATTTGTTTTAATTTTTGACGTCAAAAGCAAGCGTGAAATGAAAAGAGGCACTACTTCTGTATTAATGGGAGTATAGAAACAAAACAAATACAACTAACAACTCTGGGATTAACATTGGATGTGAACCTAGATCAAAGATGATTTGGGTACCTTGAAACACATTGGATACACTTTGAAAGATACAGCATACTTCTTAAAGACTCTGTGGAATTATTTCGCTTTCAAATAGAATTTGCAGTATAGGAAGGCCTTATCACAGATTATAAAGACACTCACTGAATCTCTAACAATGAGTGAAGAAGGAGGCAGAACACATCAGCTTCCCTGCAGACCCAGAGCCAGGTCAAGGTGGTGACGTGGTCAATCCTGATTTGCTCTGCTGGGGGTCAGGGGTCTCTGAGAAAGGGGACAATCCTCCTCTCCCTCTCCTCTTTTTCCAAGCAGAAGAGATTTCCTCATGGAAAAAATTGAAATTTAGCCACCTCATTTTCCACATACTTTCCCACATTCGTTTCATAAGATAACCAGGAAGGTATTGTTGCATAAAGCTGGAGGGGTGATACCTTAATATAAAAATAAGCACTAAGTGAAGCATCTTCATAAAATAGGTTGTAAGCATCAGAGATGGCCGAGTTGAATTGCCAGCAGGAGTTACAGAGTACCTTATTCAGAGGGGAACTGTAGAAATCTCTTAATAAATGATCCTTTAAATACGTGTGTGTGTGTGTGTTGTGTGTGTATAGATTAGATATAGGTGATATAGTGTATATATACACCGGGAAAATATTTCTGCCTTTATTTTCCTGTTCCTAATTCCATTTTCCTGTTCTTTATTAAGTGAGTGCAGGAGATATGACATACAGAGCAAGAAGAGAGAAGTAACAGACCCATTGTCTTCCTCAGAGACACCTACAAGTCACAATAAGTTCTCAGAAGAATGAACTCCAAATTCTTATCTTAATTGTCATTTTGTTCTAATGAAATCTATGACCCTCCTGTCAACCTCCACAAACGAAATCTCATATAATGAAAAATACTATAATAAAATCTGCTCTGAAAAGTTAAATATCAAGTGTTAGGAAATAGCTGACTGTGTTTAATCATGATGGACGTATTCCTTTGTTCTCCCAAATGTTTTTGTAGGCTTCTAAACATATGAAGCACATGAATCAAAGTATTCATTTATGGTGTTCCATTTAATTAAAAAAATGACAACAGTTTGCCTCCCTCTATTCCACATATGCATGCTTTCTTATGGCTTTTTGCTTACTTATCAAGAAATTCACAAGTTCAGATGATGCAAGCTGCCCAGTGTCCACTTTAAGAACCACATGCTTTTGATAAGAAAACAGGTGGATGGTGTAGATAATTGTATCTGAAATTTTTAGCAGATTTAATATATTTACCTTCTTTTTTTTTTTTTTTTTTAAGGAAAACTAAGTCAGAAAACAGCAGCCTGAGGATAAAAAAGCTAATAAAAATTTTAAAAATCAATACTTCCTCATTCTTGCTCATTTACCAACTCTCCTTCACACTGCTGATTCCTCATGGGTTTAACAACATTTCTGGGGCCTCGACCTCTGAAGTCAAATGGGAAGACTTCAGCTTCCTTGGTGATGCCTTAATTAGGTTTTGTAAGAGACGTATTAATGCAACCCGAATTCCCTTGCATAATTTATGTTGCTAGTTATAACCACAAAGTAAAATCAGCATGGAAAAAAAAAATTGGACTGCAAAATACCAGCTTGGGTTTCTCAAGGATCACACCTTTCAAGACAAAAGCTCTTTCATTAACTATTTAACAAATTTGAATAAAATATTTTGAAGAAAACATCATTTGTTACAGATTAGCAAAAAAAAAACCAAACAAAAACCCAACAAAAAAAACCCCCCAAACTTTATAAATCCAGCATGAAACAGAAGGTAAAAAAGCTTATAATGGTCAAGTTTGACAAATAAGTCATCTTATAACTTTTAAAATGTGTACATGGCAAGCAGTACAAAGACTGAAAGTACTAAGTATTATAGCAAGTACACAAATGTAGATGAGAACACCCTCTAAGACTAATAGTCTATAGGTTATTACAACAAGCACTGTGCCAAAACAAAATTAAAATTGCAGAGACCTAAGGAAAAGCAGGAAAGAGCCAATTATTTTACATGCATTATGAATATCTGAATAGTAAATTATCTTTTTCTTGTATCTGATTTTTTTTTTTTTTTTAAGTACCTTGATGGGATTAAGATTGAATGCCTGAAAAAAATAACATTTAAACCAAGTATGTCTCCTGCCTGGATTTCATGATGAGACACCAAAGGGCACCATGAAATTTGTAAACATACACTATCAGTGCAGGGGAGGAATTTTCTGATTTCAAAGCACAGATTTTTACTGACATAAAACCCCAGAATAAATGTGTGAATACTTGAATAGCCTTAAGAAAAAAATTTCAAGAGTTAGGGAGCAGATTCACAAGTGTTCACAGATCAGCTTTATTCTGTCTTAGTGTAACTACCTTAATTTTTCTAATTTCCATCTAGATGAGACATGTCTTGTGGACTTAACTGGGGGTCAAACCATGGTATTACACATGGATCATTCCCAACAGGAATCTTTACACTGGCATCCCCTTCATAAATCTGGCCCTGATTAAACACAGCTACTCCCTTCATCCAAATACTCTAAACCAACCAATTTTCCTCTCCCTCCTCAGACTCCTTGACTACCAAAAAGGACTTAAAAATAAGTGTTCACCTGGTTCTCGTGATAAAGGATCAAATCAGATGATTAGCTGGCCTAAAGTGTGCATTCAGCTGTGATGACTGGTAACTCTACCATGAAAAACAACTAATAAATATTAAATTAGTTTAATCTAAAAGCTCATGGCACAAAGTACTGTATTCGCTGGACTTTTAGCAAAGTGGAAAAGGCTGCAGGTTAACATTGAATGTGTACATAAAATGACATTTTTTTTGGCCTTTGTACTGCTTTTATTACACCCACATGGCAAATCAAGTTATGCTGATGCACTCACTAACTAACGTTTAACTTCTCATAAAAATAACAATCTCCCCTACAGACACAAAAATGAGAAGAGTTAGCAAGAAATTGTGCACGACTTATATGTGATTACTAAGTTGTTCATTCCTAGGTGTTCAAAATAGAAGGGTTTAGCAGTAGCTTAAATCATTTGAGCAAATGCCTTTGATAGTCAGTCTTGAAGTCTGTCAAATTACACAGCCACAGCATGAAACTCAAAGTTTTACATCTACACGGAAACTTGGAAATGAGGACAAGCATCAGTAGAGACAGAAAGACGAATGAAAAAAGGGATCAGAATTTTAAGCCCATACTGTGCCATCTTAGCTGAATACACAGCTGTGCATTCAGCTTAATTTAAACTGCCTAGAAATGCTTTCCATATACAAGTGCATCTTTTTTCAAATTTTAATAATACATGAATATATTAATTAGTAACGCTCCATGTTGCAAAAATGAGATGTAAGCAGACAAAGAACCACTAGTAAAGCATAAAAGTTCTTTCCTACTACTTGAAAGAGCAATTTTCCATCACTGGGAATTATACATTTGTTCAAAGGACCAAACTAGGTTTGATTTTCCTTCAAATCTTACTGCTTTGGTGGTGTGTGAGTCTCTGCACACACTGTGACTTTGGCATTTCCAAGACCTTGACTTTGAGAAGTTAAGGTGCCATTGATCACATTTAGACTAGGTGATTGTTGCAGGTCCTTTCCAATGGGAAAACTTAAATTATTCTGTTCTATTCTATTCTATTCAGAGCCTCCAGTATCCACTTGGAAAGCTTTGTCTGAGACTGCTCATGGTGGAGAGGCAGCTGCACCATCCCTCAGCCTGCATTCATTTTAGCAACAGCTTAAGCTGTAGAATAGCCAATTCACAGCCAGAAAGAACCACCCCGGGGAGTAGGCTGCAAAAAGAGCTTATTAGGCAGGCATGTCACATGTGTGACATTCACAGTCCCAGGACAGCTAATTCCCCACTGATACCCAGCAAAGAGAACAGAATCTGACTGCAGGCTCTGCAGAGGCCACTGCAGGATGGCAAATGTCACTTCACACAATTGAGAGATGGTATTTTTCTGGCCCATTAAACAGTACAATCTTCTGTACTTCTTTTCATTAGCAAATCCTGATGAATCTGTGCATTAAAGAGAAATTCTTATAAAGTGAAAGGCCTAAGGAGGGAAGGTGAAACACTTGTTTCCCTGGCTGTTCTAGGAACAAGACTTTCAGATAACAAATCACTAAAATCACAGAGAATGTCTTTGTTAAGTTTCCTGGTTTGCAGAATAAGATAATAAATATGCTCAACACAAGTTTAGCCAAAGAGAACAGGTCTCTCCTTTCAGCAATTAATAATATTCTAGCCAAAGAGAAATTTACCCCAAAAAGACAGTGTAGAAACACTCCGCACCACTCTGGAGCAGTAATGTTTAAGGAAGCAAACCCAGTGTTCAGAATCATAAGCCTCTTTCTTTAGGTTTGCCTTGGTGAAATCAAGATAAACATATTTTTTTCCCTCGAAATAAAAATAATTTCTTCACATGTCCCGATTTCATTATAATGTGGTCCTTATCACCATCTGAGCAAAACAGAAGGATTAAAGAATAAGAAAGCTCACTTCTTTGAAAAAAAAAAAATCTGCAGACAATAAAGATGGAGTAAGCTCTGTAAGCAGTACTAAATTCCTCTGCTATCTGAAGTGCCAGATCAAGACTTTTCTGCAGGTGAAACTTTTTCATACTGAAAGTGAAATATTGCTTCTCCATCCCATTCAGATCCCAACTGTAGCCTTCAGGAAAACAGTATTCAACTATTACATCTCTTAATATTTTACTTTCTCCTTATCTCTTTTAAGACCTCTATCAAGAGTTTTGAAGAGTTTGAACAGTTGAAGCTACAATTTTCTCTCATCAAAATATTTTCACATCCAGCTGCATAAATCAGGGTTCCTTTGCACTTGTCAATGAGAAGCCTCTGGGTGTGCTTACCCCAATGCAGGGCTCCAGTGCTGGTCTTGTTTGTTAGTTGGTTTGAAGCACAGTCACAGGGAACTCAGAACAGACACTCTGGGCCTTTAAAGGAGGTGATCTGTTAAGTTAAGAGCTGTTAATCAAGAATTGACATCTAATCTGATTAAAACCCCTCTGCTGCAGCAGTGCTGAGTTATATTCACCAGCATACAATAAAAAGGCTCTTTACTTTTAAAAAGTCCAAGCTGAGAAGGTACCCAAGAGTTAAGATTAGTGAAAATTCTACGTAAAGCAAAATTTTGCATGGAGGATTAAATTCAATGCTTATTTATGTTCCTGGGGTAAAATAAACAGTGATTAATATGAGATGTGATTTACATACCGGTGTTTTAATATACTGGACATTAAACAGTAAAACCATGGAATTCATGAATGCTTGAGACATTCATGGGTTACCCAAAGCAAGATATTTAGTGCATGACAGAGATGATTTATCACTCCACTTCTTTTGCATTTCTCTCCATGTATTATAGCAAAGTTGCACACAGTAGAAAATTAATAAAATGGCCATGAGTTAATACTTAAGGGAATTAAACTGTGAGACAGAACAGAAAACTTTAAATAGCATCATTGTGAGAGATGAATAGCTAAGAGAAATGCTCTGGTTAAAACATGCAATGAAATGAGACAGTGGAGATAAGGTTATGTGTCTGCTACACCTCCTTAATACATCCTATAGAACATTTTGTCCTGTTTGAATAAGTTAGCTATGTTGGAGAGACATCTATGGATTAGAATGAGGACTAGGGAGTCTAAAATACATTTGAGAACAGTCCTAAAGCTCTTCCTCTGAAGAGGAAGGTTGTGGCTCTGCACTCCTGTGTTGTTGGCATAACTGCACCAGTAGCCAGTGCTGCAGTGCTGGTGCAGAGCTGCACCAACCCAATGAACAGCAGCCATAAATGTGCTAAACGCTTTTTAATTGCTCCTAATGAGTGCTGCAATGGTTTGCCCTTTGATTTCCATTTATGAAAATGTTTAAAGGGATGATTCATACCAGATTCAGGTCACGGGGAAAAAATACAATGTCATTTTTTAATGCCAAATCTATTTGGCTGAAGGAAAAGCTTATGATATTCACATCTAAAAAAAGCTTCAACCACCACACAAAACATACACTTCCACATTTGTAAATGTATCAGGATGGCCTCTGAAAACAAGATTTCATGTCCATATATACCACTGACCAAGCATTATAGAAAAGTTTGTCTTGCTTTATATGCATATAAGAAGGCACAAAGATTTTCATTGCCTCTCCACTTTCCCATAGATATAAAACTCAGGCATGTAGCGTCCCACCCTTAAGGGGTAGGGAGTTCCATAGGTTTCAAATTTCAGTTTTTCTGCTGTTTTTATGTTCAGAAGTACTTTTTCTTTGACTGGAAATGTCCAAAAGATTATAAGCTGTCTCATTATGGATGCAATACATTTGCGAGTTCCCTTCCTTTTGTCAATGCCTCATACATCTTCCATAAAGCACTCCTTAAACACTCCCAGACCAAAGATAATTTATTTATTGTTAATAGATAGTCCAAAAGTTGCCAAATTGGAGGAGGCTAAGTTATTAAAGGGTAAATCTTACAGAAGTATCTGAATAGAAATTTAAGTAGATAGCTTTAGAGTTGAGTGCTGGGTTTTTTTGGGTTTTGTTTTACAGGGTTTTTTCCCAATATTGATGAAAAAGCCTCTTTCTTGGAAACAAAAACAAAAATTACTTTGTTACAGGAAGAAAAAATGTCTGCCATATACTTGAAAAACACCCACTTGGAGAATTATCTTGACTCTCTTTATATTAAAAAATGTACATTTTCTCTTTTTCTGTTTAGTGGCCCTCCTTTTGAAGGATTCTAGCAAGATGATAGCATTATTGTCAGAATGCTATTTAAGAGTAAGTATGATGCTTGTATTTCTTACAGATAAATTCTCTTCTCCAGATAATTTATCCGATTCCTAGATCTTACCTGGTGTCATGACATGCTGTAATGTCCCATCTAGCTGTATCTAATCTGCAATCTTATCACACAAAATTCATTTTTTTGCCGCACTCAGAATGTTCAGCTTCCAGGAACAAACTACTGACCTAGGCATTCCTCTGCTCTGTCCTGAACTGTGGCATTTCTTCCAGTGTTAGGGAAGCCTGTGATGAACATTAAGGGTTTAGTCTGGTCTGACCTAGTGGAAGGTAACCCAGCCCATGGCAGGTGGGTTGGAACCAGATGATCTTTAAGTTCCTTTCCAACCCAAACCATTATAGATTCTATGATTTAGGAGTATCCTTTCTATAATCCCCATTCCTACAGTTAATACTTGAATAATACAATAACAAGAAGGAGTTGTTAAGCCCTTTTAGCAACTGAGTTTATTTTTTATCATCGAAATATTGGTGTTATATTTGAAACACCAGGGTGGATATGAGTATTCTGTTCCTGTCTTTCCTGGAATGTTCCCTGTGTCCATTCTCTCTGCTTTTTCTCTAAATAGTGGTGACAGCACAAGGATTTGTGGTGGCTGCTTGCCCTTCTGCACTGGCCAGTCTGCCAGTAGCTGACCTCAGCCAGGGGCAAGTGGGCTTTCAAAGCAGTCTTAGAATCACAAAAAAAAATGTGAACAGTCACATCCATGGTGGAAAGAAGAACCAGCTATAACCATGTGCCACTTTGGGAACAACAGATTTGGTGTTCAGCAGTAACTCTCTGTATTTTAAAAACAATGAAGGTCAGGCACAGATTACACAACAAAATTGCTGAAAAGGGTGAAGAAATAAATGAATTCTGCTTAGGATAATCTTATTAATAAGATCACAGGTAATTTAAATAGTATTTAAGAGATGGGTGGGAAGGGAATCTCTTGGGTCAGCCTCACAGAGCTGACCTCAGTGAGGTTTGTGCAATTCTCCTTGCCCAGATGAACAGCTGTGGGTACACAGCATGTCAAGCCTAAAAGCCTTTGCTAAATCACAATCAAAGAAAATAAAGCATGGGTCTGAGGAAAACTCATTTTTAACCTGGAGTTTATAACCTACATTACTCTTCGGTTTTGGTTTGTTTTTCTCTTTCCTCTTTCAACGCACTTCCTGGAGTCTAAATATCCTTTTTTATCTTGTGTGGATCTGTCTTTTAAACCAGAGAAATCATATGATCCTTTGAACAGATTTTCTTTGCCATCAGTTGGTAAAATGTAAGTCCCCTGCAAGAGATAATATAGTAATGTCTTCCTCATCACAACAGGCTACAGGCAAAATACAGAGAAGCAGCTCTCCTGCTGTCTTAGATATACCAGGCTTACCAGAATCACTAAGTCAAATAATAAGTCAGAAATATGCTGTAACAGGCTGTATCTGTGCATGTGTGTATAATAAAATCAATAGTGCCTGGAAGAAAATTCTTTCTTGTTGGAAAAACAATGGCTGTATACGAATCACAGAAGAAAATGACTTCCACTGAAATAATCATATTGATACATATTATATTTGCTTAGTCTAAAATTAAGGGAAAAAGAAGAAGAGGGGGAGTTCTTTAATTGCCTAATGAAGTCCCTGAAAATGTATAAGTAATAGAGTTTGGACTATCTAATTGATTTAAAATGAAGCCTGTTTATGGAGAGATTTACTGTTTGCTTCTTGTGCCTCCTTCAGGACAATCACTGTGATGAAAGGATATTGTCTGTACTGAGGTATGTCTTTTTTGAGTTTAACATCTGTTTGTATCCCTCAGTTCTAATGAGCTGCCAGGCTGTTAGTCAGATATTTGCAATTTAGAATGAGAAGTTTCAGATGAAAAGCACAAGAAAAATGTATTGAAGCATCTATTTCATAAAAGAATGAAAAGGTAAAAAAAAAAAAAAAAAAAGAAAAAAGAAAACAAAGAAAAAGAGGAAGAGAAAAATGGAAAGGAAAACTTTTCTGTGTTAAAGTCCACAGTGTTTTTTATATATACTTAAATATGCTATATTTCTTTAAAAAATCTAAAATAAGTTAATAAATACTTAATAGATGAGTGCCATCCTAGAATGGGTCATTGGATTCTGTGTTATTATGACAGGAATTCTGACAACTTTAGTCACATGACCTGTGAAAATCATAAATTATTAGGAAGTTATCTTTTTATCTCAGTTTTTCCCACAGATCGTTGGAAAGTATCAGGATGCATCTGATAAGTGGTCCAGACACAGAAGGCATCAGAAATGCAATCTGGAAAGTTTAGCTCTGGCAAAGTGCTGACCCACAGCAGAAGGAGGGAAGCAGGTAGAGCAGAGGGAAAGTTGATTAATAAGAAGTAATTAGAATGCTTTTCTTTCAAGAGAGAGTTTGAAAATATATTTAAATTATCTGCAGAAGATACAGAAAACTGATTTGACCAATACGAATGACTTTATGGGCTGACTACTGAAATGTTGAAATTCACTGAAAGGAAAGAAAAGATTGAACTAAGGTATCACCATCTCAAAACTGTGCAAGAAAAATTAAATCCCACAGCGTTAAATCCCATGGCTAAGAAAGAGGGAGAGAAGATGCAAGGAACTCTTCTGTATTTCAGAGTGGTTTACTTGAGAACTTGCCTTAGTTTCATTGTGTCTCCTCAGGTGTGC
This sequence comes from Sitta carolinensis, assembly GCA_032173965.1. Taxonomy (NCBI): domain Eukaryota; kingdom Metazoa; phylum Chordata; class Aves; order Passeriformes; family Sittidae; genus Sitta; species Sitta carolinensis. Next base: position 10,946,146 of record JAVUNC010000025.1, on the reverse strand, counting down.
AGCACAGGGAGCCAGCAGAGAGGTAAACTCTGTTCGTGCCCTCTTGCCTCAATCCAACAAGATGCTGCTGAGGGACACCTGTGACTTAGAGAAGAGAAAATAACTTGATTAAACACTTTCTGATGATTAACTTTCAGCTTTCTGCATTTGAGCAGCTGCTTCCTAAAGGAGCCTGAGCAGGGCAGCAGAGAGTGGTGCTTGGTCCAGGGGACCCTGGAAGGTCCAGAGGCCAAGGTGTCCCTAGGTCAAGCATCAGGGGCCCAACCCCACCTGCTGTGTGTGATTTGGGGCACCAAGAGCTCTGCACTCTCAGGCATCCTTCAGCAGGGCAGTGCATTGTCCACATGTGCAGAGCAGCCTGCAGCTGGTCCAACCACTCCATTGAGCAGCAGAGAAAAAAATCCATCTCTGAGTGAGCTGTACCTGGGAGCAGAATATTGCTTCTTGTCAGGGGCTGAAAGGCACTGATGAACTCTCCTGTCAGCAGTGACACTGTGACCTTTTTGAAGATGTCCTGTACCTTTGGAGGAAGATCAATTTATTTTACAGGCACAGTTTTCCAATGAAAAAACACACTTTATAGATACAAGACAATTATATGATCAGATATGAATAAATGACCTCAATTTAATATTTATTTATATATAAAAAAATAAAAAAAAAGGTCTACAAAATTTTTTCATCTGTATCAAGCAGAGAAACTATTAATGAGGTGTTCTCAAGAGGAACATCCACCACGAGCTGTCTCTAGAGTCTTTTTGCTTTGTGTATTCATAGCAGTAGAAATCAAAGCAAGAATTCTTAGCACTACTCCAAATCTAAACTACTATCCATAATTTACATTTTGCAGGTAAATTGGATAGGTCACTACACAAGGTATTACATAGCTCCACTTCCAATGTGTCAACTAAGTGTTTGCATGGAAGTATTTAATCTGATAGCAGGTTAATAACCTGGACTGTTTAATCTGACAGCAGGAAATTCATTACATTTTTCTGCAGTATTGGCCCTTTTTTGCAGTTGCAGAAGAAGCCCAGAAATCACAGAAGTTAATTTCAGGCTCATTTATGCATTGAAATTCAATTTTCACGTGTTTCCCACCTACCTGTGTACCCACCTTCCCCAGCACAGAACATCATTAAGGACCACCATTGAGATCTCATTTTTCACATCTATTTTTCCCTGTCTGGGTGAGCGAACACCATTCCTTCCATTCACAGAGCTTTGTATGGGACAAGTCACTTCAGCCTTTTTGTCACTTCACTTCATCCACTGCCCGAGCTTCGAAATTTCTCCACAGCCTAATTGGGCTGACAGTGTGCTCTAGGGGCTTTTCCAACCAGAGCACACTTTCAGTCTCATCTGTCTTGCAGGACTCCTTGAAGAGCTGAAAAACCGCTATCAGAATAAAAAACCTGAAGTCTAATGAAATTTCTTTTCTCTTTTCTTTTTTCAGGGAAGACATTTCTCAAAAGTAAGATCTGTTGAAAACATGACAGGTTCTTAGCTTAGAGCTGCTGGGGTTTGCCTCATGCTAGTTTTCTCTGGCAAGTTATTGCAACACTGATAAAAACACTGTGTCTGCACCTGTAGTGTGTTGTTCATAGGCGGATCTGATCAACAAAGCCAGAGACCTTGTTTTTTTCCAGCACAGCAGCAATCCTACAGAGTTGAAAAACCAACACAGGGATGTATTTCCTGGATTCTGCTTACCTTTTTCAAAGTAACACATGAATGCATATGTCTGAAACATCTTCTAACTTTCTAACCCTTCTGGGAGTTGGGGCAACCTCAGCCTGCTTCATGGGGCTTGAAATGCTCTACAAAGCAGTTGGCTGAGTTTTTTATCACAGTTTATTTTCACCTGCCTGGACACTTGGAGCATCAGTCCTTTGTAGTGTTTAGATGTCACCACTCTTTTCTTCTTGAAATATTTGTCTCATATCTCAAAAGCTGCAGGTTCTCCTTGCTTTGCACACCCCTTGGTTGCTGGACAGGAACACGAAGGGCTCTTCTGACCCCAGAACCAAATGGTTTTTTTAAAGGACCAGGACACAGATTCTGTAAAGCAGGGCAGAGAGGTACCCTGGCAATCATGAGACATCAAAGCAGAGAGACACATGCTCTGTTGTCACTTCCTTATCAAAGATGTGTCTTTGTTGTTGACCCAGTTTCAGAGTACATCAAATGAACTGTGCATTAGTGTGAATGAGCAGGCATGGTGAAATGTTTTATGGGTGGGTGAAGCACGGTTTGGTGACACCATACCTGTTATAGAAGGGGAATCTTGGCACTGTTCCTTGGTGAAACTGTCTCTGCTCCCTTCTCTCCACTTCCCTGTGCCTGACTCTCCTCTGCAGGCTCCGTTGGACTCTGCAGACCTTTCCTCTGCTCAGCCAGGGGCTTCAGACTTCCCTCACCCCCCACATCCTCCTGCTTGCTGCAGAACAAGAATTGCCTCAATCTAGCTTATGTTTCCACTCCCTTCAATGCACATCACACATCTTTCATTAGAATCACTGTCATCACATTTCTTTGATTGCCATCTTATCAGCCTTTGCTCTGTGGGTCGAGGATAAAAATGGAGATAGTTCATATTTTTAATGTTATTCTACATTTTTCACCAAAACATTGAGATTCTCAATAGATGTTAATGAGGATTTTAAATTACTTTCACTACAGCAGTATAGTTTTGTTCAGTATCCATCCTTCCAGTGATCTGTAAAATTGTCACAGCTGAGATTGAGGTGGAAAAATATCAATTAAAGAGATTATCAACTGAAAAGGTCCAAAGCTTTCCTCCATGAACTTCTGCTTGAAGAAATCTAAGTTTTAGCCCACATTTAGTTAGTTACAAAATAGCTGTTGAAATCAACAATTTATCCTTCTACCATTATTCTCTCTTATGTCACCACTTTCCTCAAGTTTAGATCTTTTAACATTGGCAATAAACACAGCACATGCAAGGGATAATATCTTGTATCTTGTAGAGATATCAAGGATTTAAAGCACCACAAGGAAAGTAGAGTTCATTGTTTTCCGGAAGTCCTTTATCTGGCATGAATAAATAAATGTTCAATCAACAAGATCTTGCTTCATGTTTTCTGTTTCTGTCACAGAAAGATGTAACTTGCCATCCAGACACCCAGCTGGATGGTTTAATAAGTGTTTCCAGTTTTAGCATTAGGATATGATGCTGTAAGTTTCATCTGATTTATGCTATCTGATTTAAGTGAAAATAAAAAGTTCAGCCTCTTTCCACTGAAGGAGATCAAGCCTCCCTTTATAACAGCACTAATTAGAGACAGATGTATTCTTTTAGATAAACAAACTTTTGAAATTAATTTAATGTAAACTTAGTGCTGATTGATTTCTTTTCCTTGTGAAATGGTGAGAGTTTAAATTGTTTCCAAACTCTTTACCCCATGAATATCTTTCTAGAGAGTTTTTCATGGAATAGTCCTCAATCTTTTATCTGGCTATGCCTTTCTCTTTTGCAAAATTCTTATGTGTGTGGGGTAGACAAATTTGGCTCCAAATACTTATTTTTCTCCCCTGACTATTCTTTCTTTTTAAAGAAAAAGAAATGAAAATTTTGTGTTCGGAATCATCATGCATTTAGTAAATTAAATTCTAATTTTTAACTGAAGGAAGTTTTAATGTCCCTGCTAATAATGTAATTATTTGCTCTTAATTTAAAATAATATATTACTTATATATGTTCATAGAATGTTTCCAGGCCACTGATTAAAATTAATGAAAATTAATTAATTTTAAAATTAATGAAAAATTAATTTCTGCTCCTACTGGAAAATAAACATAGAATCAATATTGTAGCAATACCAAACGTGCCCTATAATTTTACTCTGGTATGATTCTGTGTAAAGCTTTCAGATGCAGCATCTTGCATTACTTTGTAGCCTGCTTTTGTTATGTGTTATGGGTAGAAATTTGCTCTCATTAATATATTTACAGGAGGGTGGGAGAGCAATGAGGACCATTAAGTAAGAAACCTTGATAAAACATGTTATCTTGTCCTTATAAGACCATGGGAAGTGAGAAGGATAAACCATGGGAAGGGAGAAGGATAACAGCAGGTATTTCAAATCTGGCCAGTGATGCACCAGCCCACATCCTTCTGCTGCCCTGCTGCTCTGGTGTCTGGTCTCATTGTGTGGCCTCTGCCCCTTGTGCCTTTGCTCCCTGGCCACTGTGCCCCAACAGCCTGAAAATCGTGTTTTGGTCAGAGGGGGACTGGAGAATTCACACACAAAAGAAGCAGTCAAAGAGGGAGACTCTCAAAATGCTTTTTTGTTCACTTAAAAAAAAAAAAAAAAAAGTCTAGTTCAATAGGCCTCGATCTCTTTCTTTGTTACTGGAAAGAGTAATTCCAAACTTAGACAGAAGATGAGTTCCCAAGGGAGCAGGATACATACAAGCCTTTCTGGCTGTCTTTTCCAAACCCCACAGCTCTGGGGTGAGGAGCTGACTTTGACTGGAAATGTTGTTTCTCTGGAGAAGCTCAACCCAGCTTCGACAAAGATGACTTAGAGGCAGCCTCTGTTGCAGTGCTGCAATTCCCTCATGAGAGGGATGAAGTGCCCAGAGTTTTTGGCTCACACCTCTATGGGAAAACACCTGAAAATTCACAATCCCCCTTTCCCCCTTCATCCCTTCTTCCTCTGCTGCCCTGGCTCCCAGCACCCTGTTCCCACAGGATGGTCCTGCCAACCTGGTGTATCCCAAATCCAAGAAGGCAGCACAAACAGGCTGTCCTACATCCTCATGGCCATTGAGGTCCCAAATCTGTAGGCAAACACTGACTGTCCAAGAGGGAAGGGGAGAGGCTCCATGGAAAAGAGACAAGACCTAAAATCTTATTTGATCAGAAGATTCGTCAAAACATTGATATAGTTTGGCTTGGTTTTTTACAAGTTGAACCTTCAAAATTAAATATTCCTAGGTGATATTTTTTCCCCTCAATTTGTTCTACTTTGTTGCACTGTATTTTTGAAGGGTAGGTCAGCTAGAAAACCTCAAAGAAAAATAAAAAAGCTTGCCAAAGAGGGTCTGGGTGACCTAACTCCTTGCAACTTAGATGCAACTGAGTGAACCCAGTCAGAAAGGTCTTCTCTAAGTATCACAATACAAATACAAATACAGGCAAGTGGAAAACTGTCATCACTGTGGATGTGCTTGATGGATAATCTGGGGGAAAAAATGGGTACTTTTTAAAGGTTTTCTGTAAATTCAGCATTGTACTTGATCATTTGTGAAAAGAGCAAACCACTGTTGACATTCATCCATAGAGAAAAGTTTAAATTTTATACACTACTGCACCCATTATAACTCAACCAAAGTTCATGCTCTCAAGGTCACCCTTCTTTGTAATTCAGTCAACAAAATTTACTTTTTGTCTTGCTCTTCTGTCTGGACATTTTTTTGAAAAGAGCTCAAAATTAGTGTAGCGAATGTGGCTACAGGAATGAATTAAGATAGCAATTTGCTCTTTCTTCTGCTCAAGAAAAAAAAAAAAAAGATGCAGAGATGAGAAAGATTAAGTGAAAGAGCTAAAGTGGATGAATCTTACAAAATAGCAATAAAAAATAGATATTTGCAATACTGGCTCTTTTCTCTTACTACTTACTACCCTTAACATCTTTGGCAACAACAACGCTGCTGTACCATTTAGAGGTCTACTGATTAATAGTAAAATAGTAAAATAGTAGATACATTTTTAGAGCAATATGTAACTGTTATCTTGTTATTTAAATGTGGACCCTGATTTTCAAAGAGCAGCACACAGACACTACAAAAATTTTGTCACTTTAAAAGCCATTTTCTATTGTAAGGGTTTTTTTCTCTATGGTATTTCTTCTCAGTTGTATTTCTCTTATTTTTGCTAGTCCATAAGTTATTTTATGTCTATCAGAAAAATTATAATATGAAGATTCACCCTCTCATAAATATAGGTGATTTATGAGGGAAAATTAAGGCACAAAATAGGCAACACTCGCTTAAATAAATTTGTAGTAGCTGACAAATGCAAAACTAGTGTAAAAGCAAGGATAACAATTGCTCAAAATACTACACCAAGCTACTAAATGAAATACAGTAAAGTATTGTTCAAAACTATGTTTTTTAAAAAAATAACATTAATAAAGCATATTGATTAGACTGACAATTGATTAGTGTCTTAGCTGAAAAAGCACAATCATGATAAAACATTGGAGGATTTACTGCAGAGGGTTTCATTTTAGAATACTCCAACATTATAAAAAAAAAAGACTTTAAATAGAGATGTCTAACTTCAATAAAATTATCCTGGAATGTTTTCAGAATTGAAAATATTTTTTTATTGCATTCTTAATTTTGCCGGTTTGAAAACAGTAACAATGCAATTTCTCTTGCCTCATATATTTATGAGAATTCTTGTTATTAATTCTTTTCAATTTAAAGAATAGAATCACTGGATTCTTTTGAAGTTACTTCATCCAAGATGAAAATGGAAAAAAATAGAAAAGGATGAATCTTTTCTTCTCTGAGAAAAGAGATCAAAATTTCATTCCATGCTGTCAATTTCTCTTAAAAGAAGTGTAATGTAAAAGAGAACACAGGCGGTCTCTGAAAAACAATCAAGTTTTTGTCAGTATTTTAATTTTTTTACACGATAGTTACTTTCAAAATTCTCGATAACATCAGACTAAAACATTCCTTATAGATAGACAAAAATTTTTGAACAGTAAAAACAAAAGAAAACATGATCTTGGATCCTCTTCAGTAATTTGACAAGCTAAAATACTTAAAAAGATTTCTCCCTGAACACATAAAGCTTCTTTTGAAAGTGATTAGATTCAAAGCTGATTTTGAGAACCAAAACTCAAAGTATTTTCAATCTCTTGCTAATGCTTTGTGCCTAAGACAACATTTACAGCTGCAGAACAGCCCCCAGAGCCCCAGGGGTCTGTCAGCCTGGGAAGCCCAGCAGGGATGGGAAGCACAGGCGGAGTCTCCCTTCAGACATTTCATGCTGCTGGTCTCACCCTCACTTCTTTGCACCCAGCACTGACTGTACAGTTTGGGTTGGGCTCTTTGTCCTGGGCTTAGCCCAGGAACAGAGGGAAGCAGGGCATCCCTGCTTGTTTGTTTGTACAGATAAGGAAAAAATGTTGAATCTCAGTGGTCTTTGGCTTGCAAGAACCCAGATCAGAGCAAGGCTTCTCTGGCAGTTATGCTGCCATCAACCCCAGATATGCCATCAACCTCCTTGTTTTGCTCCATCTTCCAAAGCCCACTCAGTGTCTGATAACTGGGGAGAAAAATATAAACTGATTCAACTGAGTCATCTAATTGCAAGAAAGAACAGAGCCTTTTTGACATTTGCTTGATGTTTCTTTTCTGAGACCTCTGTATCATCTTTGAAGTGCACTTCGGGTCTCTGCCTTCAATCCTGCATGCCCTGATTTAAACATTGAAGACACGAGCACTGGCATCTATTACAGGACTGCTTGACACTTTCCACTTCCTATGATGCCGTTTTCTGCTGCTCAAAACTTCATAAATATTATGATTTTATACTGAACTTTCCCTTCCTGTTATGTGTCTTACAGTGTGGTTTTGATTTCTTTTCTTTTTAAAATATTTTAGACAAAATTAAGTTTTTTTGTTTCCAAAAGTATAATTAAAGAAAAAACACACAATCATTCTGCCCATACAGAATGAAGGGGAAAAAAAACCCAAAGCAAGAACCAAATACTAAGCAAAACAACAACATAGCAAAACCAAAACAAGGGAAGTGGCTGATACACCTGAAGGCTGTGCAGAACCTGGATAGTCTAGAGAGTGGGGTGCAAAGAAATGTGATGAGATCCAACAGCAGGGTCCTGCTCCTGGGGAGGGATAACCCCAAGTGCCAGCACAGCCTGGGACTGAGCTGCTGGAGAGCAGCCCCGTGGAGAAGGACAGGGGCTCCTGGTGCAAACACACAGTACATTTATATTTGCAGGGTACCAGTGGAGAGCTTTTCCTGGTTTAAAGATGCTCAAGAAAAGAATAAAATCACAACAGTACTGAGGCCCCTTCTATAATCACAGTTGTGTGTTGTATCAATTGTTCTGTTGAAATCAATGCTTTAATGAATAATATTTATGCAATTATACATCAAGAATTATTAAGCAGTCATGCATTTTCCTAGACACAGGTGGTAGAGTTCTACAGTTCCAGCTGCTGCTTCTGTGTTCCTTCTACAGTTGCTCTTCATCTTCCTTGCTCTCCCTTCAGTTTTTTGCTGTTTTTCTTTCTTGACCCTGACACAATGTGGAAGGAGAGTGTTGCCCTTTTTTGCAGTGTTGTAGCTGGGGGAGCACAGAAGAGCTGGAGGCTTTAGCCTTGGAAGTGTCTTATCCTGAGCACGTGTGCTCACAATTTTATTAATATACATCTGTGACCTTATTTTTCTTTTGAAAAAGACTAAAAATCAAACTTTTACTGAGTGACACAGATTGTATTTGGGCTGTCTTGTGCCTTGGATCATAGCATACTTTTGCTATGTCATACATTCCCAGTTAGAAGCCCTGACTAGAAGCAGTGGCTTCTTCACCATAGACAGATCCAAACTGAAGTACATGTTCACTTGATTCATAAATTTACTTCTGTCCTGTACAGAATAAATCAGCACATTCCCCCATGTCTTCCTAATAGAGAACCTTACATTAGGAACCAATAATAAAGTACATCTGGGAAGATTTGACTACTACATGCCTTGGCAAAATTTTAATAAATATCAATGAACAGCATGCATGCTGGAATTAATGGAAACTGTGCTTTCATTAAATAAAATCATTACTTTCCAGTTATCCTATTTTAATAATAAAGTCCCCTCTAGACATAAAGTTTATTTCATAAAAGATCTATTTAAGCAGGTAAAATTGTTGTGCTTATATTGTTAGTTAACCAATTTCTACATATAAAATGAAGGATGCAATTCACATGCAGTGCCTGAAATACATTATTACAGAGGTATTCAGAAAAGTAAAACTCACTTTGTCAATAGAAATATTTCCAAAAACAAATTCAAGTAAAAATTACCAAAGAAAACCTTCTTTAACACACTTTTACCTCTGCTTTATTTGGAAAGATTAATTCCTACACATTCCATTTTATTGCGCTATAGTTACACACAGGAAAATGTATCACCTATTTTAACTTTAGTTATCGTGAAATTTTTGCTCTAAGGAACAAGTAACAGTCTTAAAATATCCTGTTTTAAAATTATATTCACTTTCTGCTGTTATCCCAGAAATAAAGTCATATTAAACCTCTTTTTCAAGTATACATTAGAGTAAGAATGCTAAGCTAGTCATGTTAAAATTATCTAGTTCCAACAGCCCTGCCATAGGCAGACATACCTTCCACCAGACCACCAAAGCCTCATCCAACCTGGAGTTGGATGCTTCCAGGAATGAGGCATCCAGAGCTTCTCTGGGCAAACAATTCCAGTATCTCACCACCCCCATAATAAAGAATTTATTCCTAATATCTAATATAAGCCTACTCTCTTCTGGTTTAAAGACATTGCCCCTTGTCCTATTACTATCTGTTCTTGTAAGCAGTCATCCAGTTAGTCAGCACAAGGTACTGTAGATGATGAAAATATTGTTTAATTATATAGTATTTGCCATACAAAAAAATAGATGGCATTGCTCACAGCACTGTACACAGCAATTTCAGTTTACAGGTGCTTCAGTTTTATGAGTGAGGTGATGGCTTCTCAACAGGCTCAATGGACACCCTGAGAGGTACCAGTGAAGATCATATCTATTTTCTCTCAGTTATTCTAAAAATTACTAATTAAATAATAATTCAGAGGTAAGATTATACTTGGCCCTTAAAGTGTTAACAATACTGTAGCTGCTGATTGTCATGAAGGTAGAACAGCAAAACTACTCTCCCAAATCATCAAACTGATATCTTAACCTGAGTGTACTACTGTAAGTGATCTAACAAATAACTGCATGACAGAGACTGTATTAATTTTGTGTTAATGTTTTAATGGAAGGATAAATTTTAATTATACCAAACCTTCTTAATTTTTTTTTTCATGGAGTGTAGGGCATAGCACATACACATCCTCCAGGATCTGTTCCATCTCCTCATTTTTAGAAGATTTCTTCTTCATAGAAATAAAAGGCACAAAACCTCCTCGACATGCATTTGTTTGTGAATTTTAGATACCTGTGGGCATTAGAAAAAGCAAACTAACAGCAATAATTTTCCTGTATTGCAGGTTGTATATCAAGCATGGCACATTGATTCCCCTTCCAGTGTTTCTCATTCTATTTGGGAATTAGTGGAGAAGAATACCTAAGTGCCACCTAGAAACTGATGTAATATGAGATATATATCCAAGATAGGCTGGTGTTTCTTTGACCAGCAGTTGTAGTCAAGATCTTGGTGAAGAACATCCTTGGGATAGTTTAGGAACAGAAGACATATATTAAAAGCATCTCCCTCAGATACAAGACTTCGTTTTGCAATACATAATTTTAGCAAACTTCATGTAAATGTAGTAAAGTGCCCTGCCATTATTAAAAAAGGAAAAAAGGAGATTAATTTACTCTTGCAAATTACATTAAAATACCAAAAAATTCCCAGTTAGGAAGCTTGTCTATATCATATAGCACTGTGAAAATACTCTGAGGTTATTTTTTACTGCTCATGAGACCTAAGCTTTTTCCCTGTGCTTTGAGGGAGTGAAACTTCCCTCACACTGAGGGGCAGGGGCAGTGCCCACAGAGGTGTAGCCAGGAGAAAGGGACAAGTAAGCAGCCCCTTTTACATTTACTCTTTGGATATAGCTCCCCCCCATCCTGCACCTTCCACAGGTGACCTGGCATGCCTTCCTCCCTGCCACATCCAAGGGCAGTTCCAAGGGTTTAACACTTTGAACATGGTTAGGTCGCCCACCTGGACTTTGATTTGAGCTAAACACACTATGAAATGGAATTCAGGGCTGCAGTTTTGCATGGCAGCTATGGCAAGATCCTGTGTGGTATTTTAGATAACACATGACACAGACTCTGTGATCAGAAGGTTAAAAAATGACTCTTTTTATTAGGGATGGTTCTCCTTTATATACAATTTTAACACAGACCAATGTGATTGGTGAAAAAAAGGCAAATCTCTTCAATCACATTGGTCAAACAAGAATTGATCAAAGCTTCAAGAAGAAGTCCCTCCTGTCAGAAGGAATGAATAACATAAATATTATTACACAAACATTCCGTCATGTTTATCACATTCCCTGGGAAAGAACATCAGAACACCAAAGCATCAGGCCTGAAACCAGACTAGAATCCTGGGTAGAATTTAGGCTGTGTCACCCTCTAGGGCTGCCCATGAATGCACACAGGCTCCCAAGGGACAGTCTGAGCTCTGGGAAGTTTGTCACGGGGGCAAAGGAGCCCCTGGGAGCAGAGTGCCTGTTAATCCCTGCCTTGCCTCCCACTGTTCATTCCAAGGGAGTTGCCCTCTCTTTTCTTGCCTCTTTTTATTCTGTCCTGGAGAAGTGCTGTGCAAGAGAATTCACTGGTGGCATCATTAGCATGATAGCATCATGCAGCAGTTGCTTTCTCTTCCAAAGCACTTTTTAAGAATTAGTTTAATTGATCTTTTGCATGAATCGAGATAATAGAGTACTTTATCAGAATTGTCTGAACATAACCAAGACCTCCTCTTTTTGATAAGCTATTACTGAATATTTCTGAGATTTTTCTGCTCACAAATCTTTTCCTATCTTGTTTATATAAGGATAGCTTTCAAGGACTTACTCAGAATATTAAAACCTTAACTATTGATTGTGGCCTGCATTGATTTTAATGGCTATGTTCCTGACAATGTGGTTTTCGTAGCTTTGTTATTTGTTCCCTTTATTTATTTATATTCAAGGCCTTATTCTTTGGCTAGCTGAGGAAGCATTGCAAATTATTTTGGAAGATTTTGCTGTAAGTGGTCATGTCCTAGTGTCAGTTAAGAGCACACAGTCTAGCCTAAAGGTTCTGGGACTGCTTAGATATCAAATTCACTTTGGTGTGTGCCCTGCCAGGTGAATACATCTGTGAGTTTCCATAACTCAGTGGGAGCACACTTCCAATCTTTATGAGTTCCACATGAAACACCATGGCATCTGTTCCCATCTTTATGAACTCCCAGTAAAAATGATGCCTTACAAATGGAGTTCAGAAATACCCATAATTAAACTAAAGAAAACCAAAAAAATAGGAACAAAACCCCCCAAAAATGAAAAAATCACATATTAACATAATGAGGATTAAAAAAGCAGTGGATATCCATAAACGGTGTTTTGAGATTTCTTTCTTATTTCCTAATCAAGGAGATACATTGTCCTACTTCCTAAATCAGGGAGAATCATAGTTCCTATGATACTGCTATTACTGTTTGTGCTACTGTGGAATTTCAGGATTGAGCTTTCAGGCTACAAAGCTTCACCATGTAAAAACACAGTGAAGTAAAGTTCCCTATCCCAAATAATTTATCATATGGGAAAAACCAAGCAGATGTACCAAACAGATAGAGGCATAACAAGACAGCAATTTTTTAGCACACCACTGTAAACACTGGTCATCACATATGTCATCTTTTCAAAGAGTTATTAGCTCTAGGAATTGATGTGGTTAATAGGGTTCAGAATAATATCATTCTCTCCATTAATTTGCTATTTCAAATCCTGAGTAAATTCATAGTAATCAATTAACTGAATATTTAGTTCTCCATTTCAGTCCTCTGGGGTATGAGGAAATGTACTGCTGAGGGATTTTACTGAGAAGAAACCACACATATTTCCAATACTGATTTAATTTCTGATATATTAACTTCTACTTCCCTAAATTGCAGATACAGATGGGAAATGACTGTGTGGGACCTACAGGAAAATTCCAGTATGTTGAAAACCAGGCTTCCCAAAAATGAATATAAAAGAAATACATGGATGAAAAAAAAAAAAAAAACATACTAGTACCAGTGCCTAAAATTCATTGTTACTTCTGAACATGAGCTAATGACCTACCTGTTTGAACGTTGTTGCCTAGTATGTGGAGGCATTACGTTCTAGCTAGATCATTTCTCCTATTTTCAAGTTTTAACTTTTTTTTATAGTCTATTAAACAGAGACAGGCAAAAACAAGATTGGTGAGCTGGTTTCATATGCTATCAATTGCACTTTCTTATACAATCTCTTTAAAAGTTATATAAAGAAACACTGCACAATCTCTGATTGAGAGTCTGAAATGTATTATTATTTAGATTGAGCTTTTTGTTATGCAAATTGCTCGCTACCACATTTCGAGATGAGAAGTAATCATGGACAGTGAAATGAAGAGGAAAGAAATGAAAAGATGGACAGCAAAGGAATTTTATTTATTTGACTAAAGGCTGAAAATGCACAAAAGCTGGTAGGTACGAGGACAGAACAAGCCTGACATCTCAGATAAACAGAGATTGAAATTAAAAAAAAAAAAAAGTGAAAGTAAAAAAGTAAAAACATTTAACACTGTGATCAAATAACATATTAAAGAGTTTGGCACCTTTTTTTTCCTTTTCTTTTAATCAGACAAGTGTTTCTTGGTTTAGCTAATGAGACAGCGATAGGAAACTTTTTCACCTTTTCTTCATTATTTCAACTGGTTCTGACCCAGTTGCTCACTTTAATGTCACCTAAGACTTAACAATTAGGTAATTGCTCACTTTCTTAGTTGCCTAAGAACAAATTGCCCCTTTAATTTGAATGCAGTCTCCATTTATATGCATAAATAATGACCAGTATTGCTGAATTAATTTTTCTAATTGTTCTATTTATGTAGAACGTAATAGTCCTCAGCCTCTAAAAAACCCCACTTTTATAATGTTTTATTAGCTTTCCTTGCCTCCTCATCCCAGGTGTGTGTGAGAAATCCACTGTGAAATGCTAAGTCTTTCTGGCCTTTTGTAGGATATTCAGTGGAACATTGGACACCACACTGATCCACATGAGAGATGTGCAGGGAGAAAATTACAGATAGGAGCAAAATAGGAATCTTTCAGCTTAAGGCCTGATGGCCATTTTCCTAAGCTGCCTCTGCTAGAAAGCTTACCTTTTAAATATTTACAGTGCAATAATGATTATCTCTTTCCTGACAGTGCAGGTGAAATCTGTCAAGCTGTTTGTTCTGTTAACACTCAGCTCTACAGCTCTTATCATAGAGATCCTATGGAGAAAACTCAGTTCCCTCAATGGCACTAAATTAACATAATTTTTTTCTCTCCTGTATATTCAAGTCTACTTGCAAGCATAACATGTAAGTTGATATTCTTTGCAAGGGAAACGCCATCAGGCTTGCATAATTGATCTGAACTCACTAGCTCTCACTTTTTGATTCTTGCTTCAACCCCCATTAATCCAGCCAGTGCCAGCTGGCACACAAGGGTGCAGTAGGGGTGAGCAGACCCCCTTCTTTCACTGTAAAATCCTCACTGCTCCTCCATGAGATTTCAAGCCACCCCAAATCGAGTTGCAGCCTTGGCACTGTGGAACAAGCTGGTTTACTGCAATAATCACTGTCTTTACATTATCAGACTCTCTCAGATAACTATAGCTCTACAGAGGCAATCTGGTGGGAAAGCTGCCTAGAAAATTCGATCTAGTTACTAGATACAATACTGGCATATTTGTGTGAATATCTAAAAATGAACCTCAGCATCCTGGGTCACTTATAGAATGAGACTTGGAGACCTACAAACCATTCCGGGCCTTAAAGGTCTCTGAATTAATGGCATTAGTGGGGGGATGATGCACAGCCAATCTTGACAAGATAAAATGACATCTAACTGGTTTGTGCTTCTTCTATAGCCTTTTACACCTCTAAAAAATTGAGAAAGCAGGATGTACCTCATTGCCCAGACCTGTTCTGTAATGGGTAGTTCTCTCAATCCTTCCAGACGCACACCTTACCCTGCACTACATTGTTACTAGTGTCCTGAAAGAATTGGGCTTGTATAATGGACTTCTGGATAGACCTGTGTTTTCACATAAAGCCAGGCCTCTTCACATGTCTAGAATTTCAAGGTATTTTTGAATGAGTATTGACTGCACCCTCTGCCTTTTGCTTTCACCTTCTTTCACTTTCCACTGCAAGACAACATCTTTCAGCAAAGTTACTTTCTTAAGCAAATATAAGAATTACCACAATTCAGCAAAAAAAGATTAAATTCAATTTTACCTTGTTTTTCCAAGGCTATGAAGCATGGTAACTAAGTGAACTTCTGTTGTCCAAGTACAACCAACACAACTCTTCAGGAAAATGCCTATAAAATTCTAAGTAAATTCAGTCCTGAAAGAAAAAAAAAAAAACAAAACAAAAAATCCCAACAATTTTTTACACTTTCCTGCAGAGCGTCAGATGCCCAGGACTTATTGCCACAGTGTATTTCCTTTAAAAGGCTTAGCAGTCAGTGTGAGCATAATGCAATTGAAATCAGTGGAGCTCTGCCCAGCTGCATCAGCTGAGGACATAACTATAAACTGGAATATTAAAATTCACAAACACTCTCTGTTACTGAGCATGTCGCTCTGCAGTTTTGCTGAAACACAGGAGAGAGATGGAAAAATATGTAAATAAATTTCTAATAATGTAGCTTTAGGTTTAAGTGTATGGAAATAAAATTAGAAACATTCTGGCATAAAATCTCTGCAACATTGTTAAAAACAACAACAGCCGCAACAACAAAAGAGGAAGACTTTCTTCTTTGACAGTTAAATATTTCTGATAGGCTTTTGCTATCCTGGGTTAGTATGTGAAAGTGTGCAGGCAACGTTTCAACATGACTACACATGTATACTTGAAGTTTTAAAAAGGGCTTTGGCATCCAAAGTGATCCCCCTCTAGAAAGCACCTGGAAAAGGGCTGGATTAAGAGATGGCCTAATTTCATTCATAGATGGCATAGCTAAGCCTCTAGACAATATCAAAAAGTATGAGTTATTTATTTTAAATTAAAAGGCTTATTTCCTTCCTGATTGCCTCCATAATTTTCTTTCAGATTGATGAAAAAATCCCAGATGACATATTTTCACTTACATTTATAATGATGGTTTGTAATTCAGCCAATACACTTTGGTGATATCAGAATTGAAGCATCCCAGAGTATCTTCAGGGAAGTATGAAATACCAGGTTTATTACAAGGTCAAGATACATAATATTAAATTAAATCAAATCTTTTTTTAAACTGAAGCCTCTTTCTTTGAGAAACAATTTACTTACATTTCCTCCCTTCATTCCCTGTCTGGTATATAAACTGCCACACGCTTCTGAAATCTTTAGTAGTTATTTCAGTTTGAAATTTTCCTTTTTTCTAACACTGTGCCTGACCCTGTTGGACTCAGGACCTCTGAGCAAGCCTTGCTACCACCCAGAGTTCATTAAGCCCAATGCAGAAGAATACAATGCAGCATTTAGTGTAGGTGTGAAAATTCAGCCTAATCTAAATAACACTTCTCATTTGTTGCGTTTATCCCCCATATTTCTTGCAGCTAGGATAGCCCTTAGTCTTTACTCTGATATTTTATAAGCTTGAACCTTATACCCTTTTGTTCTTCATTCCATTTCACTTGCCTTTTTTTAATTTGTGTCTCAGGAGAAATTAGTAGTGATGATCAATGGCTGGGTTGTTTTGAACAATTCTGCTACCTGCAACTAACCAGATGCAGGATTTCAACAGGGCATTCATTAGGCCAACATGAGTCAATTTAATAAAAAATAAAATACTTTAAATATATACTGAGGGAAGCTGACAGATATAATGCTCCCTAGACAGAAGAAAATTCTTTTTCTGTGTGTTGTTATGCACTAACAACAAAATTAAAGCTGGTGATTTTGAAAGATGTAGAATCCAGAACAGTAATGAAGAGAGTAAAACTGTAATAGGAACTTCTTTGAAGTCATCTGCAAAGTTTGACCAAATTTTGATGCTTGATCATCAAATACATGCAAAATTAAAGCTGTTTTTAACTGGAGACTAACTGAATTTTGTCTACCTGTGGTTTGCTTATGGCCAGGAATTTTTTTCCATTGGATAGCTATAAGTTTTTGGCTTTGACTTTGGACATAAGTGAATACTCAGCCTCATTATTAGAAACTGTTCCTGCTCCATTTAAAAAGTGTCTGTATTTCTAGATGATAGAGAACTGTCATTGATTTTCATAGATTATCTGCAGAACAATTGAGAAAGAGAAGGATTTCAATACACAAATAATGCTTTGAGATTTGTTTTTTTTTTTTTTTTTTAGGAAGCACAGGCATTTGAAGGATCACAGCCTTCCCTCTTTCCCCTTGCCATCAGGGTCAGCAGTGGGGCTGCTGTGCACGCTGGAGAGAGCCCTGAGAGGCTCCCAGGTGAGTGGTGTGCCCCAGCAGTTTTTATTGTACCCCTGTTTTTATGGCCCCATCCACAGCTGAGCTGGCTGAGATGGGCTGCAGGGACCACCCCCCTTCTCTGGGGCATCTTTGGGTGTCTAAGGAACAGCTGCCGTGTGCTACCCCTTCAAGAATGTCTTGGTCACACTTCCAAGCTCTTGCATGCAAACAGCAATTCCAGGAACTCGTTTTAATGAGAATTTCACTCCTGAGTGAAGCAAATATTGCAAGGAATTTGAGACCCTAGGCATAGGCTTATAGCTCTTCTAATACAGTCCTGCCCTGCATAAATTTTAGATGCATTAGCAATGTACATTTTACCAAACTTTGCCAGGAGGTTCTCAATGAGATCCAAGAACACATAAATTGGTTTAATCTAAACTCATATTTATTTGAACTTCAGGGCACATAATATAGGCAAACCAAAGAAGAAAAAAGGCAAGGGGAGGGGGAAGAACCTAAACAACTACTTCTAATGGGCGAAAAAAAATATCTGTGGACACATTAATATGAACTTGGAAGGATTTATGTAATTGCAAAGGAGCAGAGTTGTACTCGTGTCTTCAGCCCTAGCAGAACTAAGCCTCTTACCATTAAATACAGAAATATAGCTTTACCTCCTTTTTTAGGGGGTTATTTAAAGTGAGAATGCCCTGAAACAAAGAGCAGAGGCCAAACTGCTTTGGCTGTTAATTCAGTTTTAATAGGGATTGTTAGGTACTGTAGCATTATTCTCTGTGTACATGGATGTTTCTGTTTTCTCTCCTTTCCTTAGTGTGAAAGCTGTCTCTTCTCACTAATTAAATTTCATTACCTCCCACTGAAGAAAAGAGACTGAGAGATTACTGGCTGACTGCCTTTGACAGAGCTAATCAATCCCTAGAGAACAAATGATTACCCTATTTTTGTTTCTTTTTTAACTTGTAGCCTTTTTTTTCTATCCTGCGACAAAATTTTCCCAATCATTTGCGTTTATGTCCATCTTCAGTTTCAGGACCCTAATGATAAGTAATTCCGTGGTCATGTAAGTAATCAATAAGAGGAGAGTTATTCACCTCATCTTTGGTAAAAATATTAAACTTGCAATGTCATTTCACCCTCAAAGCTCACTTTAGTATTATTCATGGAAAACACTGGAATCTTGCTAGCTGGTAACACCATCAGCTGTATTCACCCAGTCTTATCTACAAAATTATTTATATAGAAGCTGGACATCAGTTACAGGGTTTACATTATTTGTAACTCATGTTTTTAATTACAAGAATTATAATTCATATACAGCAGAATCCCATTATTTAAGAGAAGGGACATCACACATGAATTCTACTGTAATTTTTAATTTATGACAAATGTAACTGGGTGTTAAGGACACTTATTATCAAGTAATAAATCTGACCAATTCAGAAAGACCAATTGAAAGAAATATGTAAACCTCCTAAGAAAAGCAGCCTCTACAATTTTTGTATATGTACATGTGTAATGTAGGGCACACACACATTGTTTTTTTCTCATTCTGATAAAGCACCATTTCCACCTTCAGACAAGGGCTGGAAAGATTAAATTTCTTCTTAACTAAATTGCATTTCAGGTTCTGTATAAACTGTGGCAGCCCTCACTCAGTGAATCAGGATGACAACTTGCACTTTAAAGCATCAATACACAGAACATTTGCATACATGCAAACAGATACGGATCAGTTTTAGCTCCTGATGTAATTTTTTTCTGTCCCTATCAATTTCCAAAGTGAAAACTTAAAAAAAAAAAAAAATCACTTTTTCTGCTGACTGCATGTGACCACATCCCTGTGGTGAAACTTTGTGTGACTCAATTAATTTTATGTGTGCTCTTACTATATGTAAGCACTTAACAACCCACTGAGGTGAACTACCCAAGTGTCTAAGTCCCTAGAGTATACAATTTGTCATGAGAGCACTGAGGGAATGTCTTCCTTGGTCTGTAAAGCATCAGTTAGACCTGATGTTCAGGGAGAGTTGTGCCACTCTTTCAGACTTGCCTTTATTTTTGGAGCAGATTTTCCTCCCTGACCCCCTTTCTTAGCAGGGATATATATACTTTGTGCACAAGCTATCAGTTCTGTTGCAGTGGCAATCAGTGTGTTAAAATTGATGGACTCTTTTTTATTATTTTAATGATTGCTTAATGGATTCAATAACAACCTGCTGGTTTATGGAAGTCTCAGTTTTGCAGGTCTCTCCATGGTTTAATGAGGAAAATATCAGCATATTTTTATTTCCAAAGCTGTCTAAATCCTCTTCTTGCCATGACAGGTGTTACCTACACAGTATGAGCCACTCTCTAATTAACTGTAAGACAGCTATGTAACCTAATAATTAGAAGTGTCAAATATTAATTTAGAGGGTTTCCAACAAAGAAACACTTTAAAAACTACACAAATTTCCTAAAATAAGAAGCAAAACCTAAAATTCAAACAAATCCATGACAAAAGGGTATATGAAAAAAGTTATCTTCTTTTTTTCTCATAAACTAATATGAAGAGGTTAATGAAATCAGTTGTGCATATTGGTCCTGCTATTTTGAATACAATCTTGCTTATATTATGGGAAGAGTTAGAAGGAAGATATGTGAATACATTATTTCATATCTGCCATATTCTAGAACAGAAGCTTGTCCAGAAGTAAGGTTTTGGGTTTAGGACTCTTTCACAGACATTCAGAATGAATAGAGACAACTTTCATAGTGTGTGTCTTTAGCTGTTTTTGTCATCTGAACATAGATATTAGAAAACAAAACAAGCTTTTCTATCTCACAGGATATTGCAAGCATAAAAGACATTGTGATGTTAAAGGCCTTAGCTAAGAGTTACACAGGTATTGCCTGGCTGAAATAGCTCTGAGTGTTATTTTTGTCTTCATAAAT
The DNA here is from genome assembly GCA_032173965.1 of Sitta carolinensis. NCBI lineage: Eukaryota > Metazoa > Chordata > Aves > Passeriformes > Sittidae > Sitta > Sitta carolinensis. The sequence continues at coordinate 10,925,783 of JAVUNC010000025.1, read as the reverse complement.
GAGACCTCCCTATAAAACCCATACAAAATAATAATGTTATCTGTCAATGCAGAGCGTTATCCTAAAGCACATGGTAACCTTATACAAAATGAGAACACACTATACTTTTAGGAAAAAAAGTATTTCAAATTCTTTGGAAAGTCAAATTAATTATGACTTAAGTAGAATGACCTTAGAATCTTTTTTTTTATAAATGTTGTTTCCCTAATGTCTGTAGTAAAAATATGAAACAACCCTCCACACCTCTGCTTAAGTCAGTAACAAAACTCTGATGAATTTCCACAGGATGGAGCTTTGCTTTAGTTTTTTGCTCATTATTAGCATTGTCATTTATACATTACTTCATTCAGACCAGCTGCCATATTATTTGTCATTTAAATTTAATACTCCTGTGAAATTGCTATTGATATTCATTACACATAGATTGGAAGGAAAAGCATTCATTTTATACAGTGACTAAATGATACAAGTTAGCCCAGTAAATCTGAATAAAACTGGACTGTTTATGTCCTCTTGCTGTTGTCAGTCGTTTTTGGAGGTGGAAAAAAAAATCCTTTCTTTTCTTGCCTAGAGCAGCATATGAGCAGTTCATGGCAACTGTAATCAAAATTGCTGTTTAATGATGCTTGGAAGATTATTATATTTTGGTTTAAAGTCTCATTCTGTTCTAGCACCATCAGCCTATTTTTCATTCTTGTGACATTTCTGGTATATGAAGAAAATATAGTAATATGTAATATACAACACATATGTCCCTATGTAATATACAGCTCACGTGTTCCAGGAAAAGCATAAAATCGTATGAAAAATTAAAAAGAAAAAGTTAAATCCATAAAAATGCCATTAAAGTTCATATTTGAAGGAATTACAGAATTCAGAGTTTCTGGGGTCTGTCTTATTTTTACTGGAATGATTCTATAAAATAACTGGTGCAAATCCCTTTGAATTTGTCACTGACTACAGGCAAAGGATAAAACCCTGTGGCAAACAAAAATACAGCACAGTTCCATGATCTCTGGTCAGAAGAAAGATCCATTAAATTCATAAGAACTGTTTGCTTGGGGAGGAGCTGGGAAAGCACTAAAGTTTACATTCTTTTCAGTATCACAAATGTGTCCTAAAGAAAAAAAAAAAAAAGTGCAACTTCCAGAAACCATGGCAACAGCACAAAATTTCCCTAAGTGGATGTTCGAGTAGCACAAGCCATTGTAGCCATCATCAGTGCTGCAATGGCTCTGACACAAGAGAGCAGAGGCCCCAGTCCCTGTTATCAGCATGGGCACAGCAGGGTTGCAGCAGCACCCTCTGCCAGAATGACCAGCTTTTCACATTCTCACTTCATATGACCTCAGCTTCACATAAAGACAGATGAGCAGAAGACTAAAATGATAAGGAGTCATAATATGTTACATATCTTCAAAGATTTCCTAGCATTAAGAAATCTGATTTCCAAATCTATGATTTTGAAACTCTTCTAAAATAGTAGAGCTGTGCACTTAGCTCTCTGTAGGTCTTGTGGAAATCCACCCATTAGGCAGTTTCAGTTTAACAACATGCTAGAACATCTTTTTCACTGAGAGGTATTTTTGAGTATAAATAAAGGTAATGATATCAAATCCACAGCCTCTCACATTTAAATGGACCAAGTACACACACTGCACTTTAATCCTTACCAGAGCCCTAGAGCCAACAACACCTTCTGTGAGCACAGAGAAGCACGGTGTCCCAGGTGGCCATACCCTCAGGGCTTTCCTGTTCCTTGTCAAAGCATTAGACTCAGAAGCTCTGCAAAATCCCAGAGCAGTGCAATGTATGGTGTCAGACAGCCGATTGTCACAGGGGATTGATTTCAGGTACTTACTCCAGGTCTCAGGAAAATATTTCAAGTTTATTATAGGTAGATAAGTAAAGAAAGACAAAAGTCAGTCCACAAATAAAGTAGCTGCTGTCTTTTCCCAGCTGTAGTTCCACTCCATGATAAAACAAAACTTGTGAAAGGAACAGACCCTTTGCATCTTTTCTGAAGAATAGGATGTTTTTGACCAATTTTAATATAGGTTGTTATGAACGATATTGTTCTGTGTCTGTCTAAAGCAAGGAAGGTTTTAATGTTAAAAGACTCAACATTCTTATTGTAAGAGCAACTTATGTGGAGAATGCACAACATATCAAGCACATAAGCTCTTCTATGGGCCACCATCAGTGTGTGGAGGGAAACTTGAGATTTTTTATTTCCATTTGTATCAATTGTCTTACAGGAATTATTACATTCTTTACAAACTTGGATGTGCTTAAAACTAATTTAGAATGCCCATGCACACGTAGATCTCTCCCCATGCAGTATAACATTTTAAAGTTCAAGGGAAATCCTCCCTAGGACTTTGCAGCAGGATCTCTGTCAAAAATTGTGCTGCCTGTCCACTGCCTCTGCTATGGGAGTTGTTTAGTGTAACTCTTTTATCTACTGAAACGAACAACTTCAACATGGAGACCAGCCCATTCTTTATGCCTTGTGTGGGGCCCATTCAATGACTGGAAAATATTTACTGGATGTGTACCTAGCAATGAGATAGCTGTAGAAATAGTTCAGTTGGACTTTTCTGGACATTTGGAGCAGCAGCTCAACACCTGCATGCTGGCATGACTAGGTTGTGTGGTAATGTAATGTCTGCCAGTTTCTGAGGCTTACTGGGTGGAGAATCAAGCAGGTAATTAATTTAGGACTACACAACAGAGGAAGGGGAGTTTAAAGTGCTTAGATATGAGTCCAGATCCCAAGTAGGTGCTGGGAACCAGTCCCTTTACCCCCTCTTCCTCCAGCAGAAAGGCTCGCAGCCAGCAGGAAGCAACATCAGAGAAAGTAAACAGCTGCAACAACATTTTATATATTTCTTGCAGGTCTTTCCAAAGACTAAGTCATTGTTGTACTGTGAGGGCAAAGTGTTATAATAGCCTATAAAAACTGGGATGGTTTTGGTAATGGGATGAAGAATATGACAAATGTTTTCTCATCATCTCTGAGAACAGGGAACAAATGGTAAAAACAGAACTCATCCAGCATCATAACAAATGCCTAATAAAAAAAAAGCTTGTAAAATGAATGCTAAAGCATTGCAAACTCTATAAAATGTACTATAGTAGGAACAATCATAGTTACAGTCAAAAATAAAACGGTTCGACAACAAAGGTGAAGCTTCACGCCAAATTTTCTAACAGTTATAATAAAAGGATTTTTGTTCCCTTCAGAACTTCAACCAGAGAAGTTATTTTCCTTATTACGTTACTTTCAAAGATTATACTTTTTGTAGTCCCTATACCTAGCATCTGATCTTTTTTTTTGGTTATGGTAATGATTTCAAAGTTAATGCTCCAGTGGGAAATCCTTTGAATTGTGATTGTATAGAAGTTCATTTTGGACAAGTTCTTTATGTGCTATTTTATGTTTAGAGCAGTAACAGAGGTGATTATTAAAAAAATCCAATTAAAATGTATTTACCCCTAAATGTCTAGAGGGCTAATGTCTATGGTCACAGATGAATCATGTGATCAATGTCATGAGAAAGGATTGATCTAATTTCTGTTACATTTGACTATTAAATCATATTGTCCCATGAGTGTACTTATAAAGAAATTTTCTGTATCACTTGCACTGTCTTCTCATGTACATGCTTGCAGTTTGCCAGTTTGGGCACTAATGAATATTCCAAGTCTCAGGATGAATTACTCTTTGTAAAACCTAGTATCTGGGAAGCAAGGGTGTTACAGTTATGCTAGACTGGGTTTACTTCTTTAAGGGTAGAGAAGAGAATAAACAAGTTTAATTGCCTAAAGCGCCTAATCTTGGGATAGAAAACATTAGCTGGTTTCAAAGTCAGTCTATCCTACACGGCCAGAAGGAGCCAGCAACAGGAGATCTGTCTGCAGATCTTAGTTTCCAAACTAACCCCCATTACAATTAAACACAGCAGATTCTATTTTTAGACATTTAAAACTGTTGTATTAAAACATTTAAGCAAATTAGTGTTTGAACACTCTTTAAAAATTGTGGCTGCCCATGGTCAACAGTATATTTTTAAACTTGGATATATATGGTAAGATATAAACTTCAAGAAACAATGGTAGAATTTCTTTCAAATGGCAACTTCATGACAGAAATATGAAGTGATTGAATCAGCAATTTTAACTGGATTGGGCTTTAGTCTTCTAAGACCTTTTTGAAAGTAAGAAATCTCATTTAATCTGCATTTCAGAGTAAGGCCATGTTGTAAATTACCCATCAAAATAATGATAGTCTTTTTGTCACAAACCTTTCAACATTTCTCAAAAATGAATAATTAAAAAAAATTGATTTTGTTAAGTTGCTGTTTGACTGATACGGCATTTCCATAATGATGGAACTATGAGAAAACATTTCTAATAGAAAGGGAATTAAAAGCCCTAATGAAAATTTTGGTGGATGAATTCACATACAAAGGATGATCTCAATAAAGTACATTAATAAATTACATTATCGTCCCAAAGGGCTTGCTACGTATTTTTAACTTTATTCTGGAAGCAGAGAAAACATGCATACTTTTAAATAATATCATAAAATTGCTAAACAATGTTGCTTTTTGTGTTAAGTGCAAATTACTACTTGCTGTACAAACAGCAATATTTATTTGTTAAAGATTTTGGGTTTAGCTTACACATTGTTCCAGCCAGATAAATAAATGTCGAGTTATGTTTCTGCAAATAAATTCTTGGTAAATGTAGTTTCAGAAAGTCTCTTATAGTTTGCTCTGTCCACCCTATAACATATTGCAATATATATATTTTGAAATTTTTAAGATCCATATACTCCCTAATAGATAAAGTAAATAGAGGGTGACTTTGTAAGCTGAGACAAGAGAGTTTATTTCCTGTTTGTTTCATTCTAACCTTCATTAATCTTTACATTTGTTTCAGACATAGGATGTTCTGCAAAAATATAGTTCAGAATTTTTGAATGTCAATGACTGGAAAAAAACCACGATGGTCTAACTTGTGCATGTAAAGCTATTTCCCATATATCTGCGCCATTCAATTTTTATTATGGTGTAGCTTTAGCTTCTAGGAGATTACGCCGTTAGCTAAATCCCTGCTAAATATTTATTTTTATCCAAATCTTCTTTACATTTGCAAATCCTGGCTACACAAAATTTTGCATACAGCATCATGTGCAGCATTTGGGACACAAAACCCTCTGTCTGGAAGTGCCCTGCTCCATGTGCCCCCAGCCGCTGTTCCCTGCAGGCTGGCAGCGCGAAAGGCGCTCTCTGGTTTGCAGACAGCCCCTCACCTTTGGGGAGGAGAACCACGCACACCTTTGTCCCAGGCAGAAACTGGGAAGTGCCTGTCAGAAACCCCCTGGGCATGGAAATGCCCTCTCGTTTGCTCGCCAGTTTTGCCCGTGCCAGAGCGATGCAGCCGAGCGCTGCTGCAGGAGAAGCGCCCGGAGCTCCTGAGCCCCAGCCGGGCTGGGCACGCCGGAACGGCTCCTGACTTCCAGGCGTGGAAAACTCCCGGGGGATGTCCTAGGTGATGCTTGTATCCCCATTCGTGTGTTCTGCTCGGCTGGATATTATGTTCTGTGCCTTCCAGACTGGCTCTGAAGGACAAATGTTTGGTTTTGGTTCTGTTTTCAGCCTGCTCCCCCGGGGCAGTACAGAGTGTGGCTGTTTTTTGCTGGTTTTTTTTTTGTTGCTTGGCTCTAGCTCTGGCTTCTGCTTTTGCTCCTGCTTTGCTCTTGCTTTTTTTTTTTTTTTTTTTTTTTTTTTTTTTTTTTTTTTTTTTTTTCCCTGGGAAACCCCAAGAGTTTGCCCCTTGTGTCCTGCAGCAGCCATCCCCAGCACTGGAGGGACTGACAACAGTGACCACCCCAAGAGAGACTTTCTGAGTTTGTCATCTTATTCAGAGCGCTGAAAGAGTGTTGTCACCCTGTATTGTTCACTGTGTGTGCTGGGGGTGCTGTGCCTGTTAAATAAACAGGTTCTTTCCACTTCTCTTCCAGGAATCCTTCCCGAAGGATTGGGGAGAGGGGCTGTGTGGGTTTGCTCTCGGGAGGGGTCCCACCTTTGGAGGTTTCCTCCCAAATTTGCCCTAAACCAGGACAGTGTAACAACGACCCTAAAGCCCATTGGTATGCCGCTCCTCAAAGCAAAAATGAAGATTGCCATGAGAAAAAGAACACTGTGAGAGAGCTTCAGAGAGCTTACAAGGCACCAGAGATTTTGCGCTCCTTAGGAATGGCTAATTTCTGTAATGGCAGAAGGGAAAATCAATCGGTGACTCTCAAAGAGATTTTTTTTAAAATTTCTCTTGGCTTTTTCAACTTTTTCCTTTAATTCAAGCTGAGAAGAATAAAAATTAAACAATTGTCAAATGCTACATCAAGCTGTTACAACTAATCAGCATAGCAGGAAACTTTGTAATAATAATACTTTAAATCAAACGTATTGGCAGAAAGCAAGCAATCAGTGAGATTTGAGAACTTTCCATGAGAAATATTTTCCAATGAAATAATACTCTTGCAAACAGGCAAGTTTCCCAAGGAAAAGTTTAGTTTTGAAAGAACGAAAAAGCATTATTATCATTTAGAAAAATGGAAATGTCTGCATTCAACCATGTATGGAGCCCTTCTAGTATCCTATGACCATGTATGTCATAGGCAGAAAACTTGACAAGTGCAAAATTACATTCCATTGTTTTTTATATTAGTTTTTTTTTTATTAATTTAAAAAAAATATTATTTTTTCAGCCTGACAAAAGATGACACACATATAAAATATTGATTTTTTTTTTTTTTCTTGATAAGGGTCTTATAGACAGATACAACACTCTGGCTGAAAATGTAAATTTTGTGACCATTATTTTTAATTGGAAAACTTTTGTTGTCTATTTTAATTTTTTTTTATGGTTTACACAATCTATTAAAACTGTGTTGACATTTTATATTCATTTTATCCTCTTTTTTTTTCCCATTTTACTTTTGCCCTCCCAAAAAAATATAAATAAAAGAGGGGGAATGCAATGTAATATTTAATGAAGAATGAAATACAGAAAAACACTCAAACATGAATGAAAATATGAAAATTATAGTAACATCTTAGCTTTTTGATGATTATGGGGTGTTGCAAAAAACCTACTACTTTCAACAAGGATGATGGAGAAGCGTGAAAAAAAATTAATATGTCAATCTTTTGTTGCTTTCCCAGGTCCACCATGATTAGGAGTGAAACTCTAATGCCATTTAAGACCATGTCAGCTCCACTGACTACTATATTCCTGTGTTTTGAAATACCTAAGGATTGCTTTGTTACTGTTCAGCAAATATTTTAATAATAGGCAATAATCCTGCCTATAGCACAAGCTTTTCTGCAGAAATAAGTACCTCAACAACTATGACAGCGTGAGGGCACTTTGAGTTTTGTCATGTGGAGTAAGTAACAAATGTGAACTTGGCAGTTGCCATCTGGTTAATTCAATTACAATCAGTAATGAAATGATGAGTGAAAGCATGAAGAGGAAGAAACCTGTGAGCATCTCAACTAAGGAAAGTCTGACTACAAATTACATCAGCCATGACCAGAGCTAAGTTGCAACATCTGCAGACTCAATAAAGCGGACGTAATTTGGCTGGGTAAAAGTCGACAAAAAATAACTATTTTTTAAAAAGAAAGCGTAATAATCTAATTTCATCGCTTTTCTCAATAGAAATGAAACACAAAGAAAAATACCTGCCCAGTTTAGATCAATTTTGGCAAATGATACAGAATTTCATTAAGTGTTCTGTGGAAGATTTATTGAAGTTGCTTTGGACACAAATGCCCTAGACAAAATAAAACTGTGATTTCCACACCTGGACATTACGTGCTTTATACTTTAATCGAAAATTTGTTGCTCGGGTGTTGACAGCACATTTTCAAATGCGAGAACTCCTTAGAATGGTGCCTCCTGTGCCTCAGTAATGCATTTGAAATGGATCCTTGTTGGACACTATAAGGTACTCTAGACCAAATACATGCAGCTGCTAAGATGATGGTGGCAGTTTAATTGTTGTTTATAATATAATAATATCTGCTGTGTTTTCCTGCTTTGAATTAAGCATCACCATCTTTCCTCTCTTAAATTCCAATCTTTTCTATCAACAGTGAGCAGGAAAGTATTGCAACAACCACGGGGTAGCAAATTGATTATGAATTGGTCAAGGGACTAAACACTGAGCAGTAATGAGCAGCCCGAGCTGTCTGTGGATGCTCCACATTGTTTATAAAGATGTTAAACAGAACTGACTGCCTCTTGCAGCATTGCCCATGGGAGCAGCACCGTGAAGAGTGCTAGATCTGATCTGAGGGTGTCTGCTAATTATCACCAGAGAAACACAGAGCTCTTTAAATGTGCAGGTGACAGCAAAGGAAAACCTCACCGGATCTGAGGAAAGAGCAGTAACAGTTGCAGACACATTTGCCTGCTTCCTCCAGCCCCTTCCCTCTGCCCAAATTTGCACGGGTGAGCACAGATTGCCACCCTCACTCAGTGCCTGGCAGCACAGCAGGGCCCAGGCTCTCCCAGCACCGAGGGCTCTGTGACCCTTGGATATTTCCAGCTGGGGAGGCAGCCCTGTCCTGGCTTCTCCAGCTCTGCACCACCGAGCCCTCCGGGGAGGACAGGCACAGCCCAGGCACGGCCACCCTGGCACTGTGCAGACACCTGGCAGAAGGACTGTGCTGGGATTTGAGAAGGGGATGGAGCACAGCCAAGCCCCTCCTCACTCTCTGGCTTTCCACTGCCTGTTAATCTGTGGGCATCCTTTGGCAACCCCTAGAACTTGGTTTCAGAGAGGAATTCAGCATAAGTCACTGCCGTGTCATTTACTGTAAGCCCACAATATTTTGACATTGCCTGTTAAACTATTTATTAGGAGCTCATTAATTTACTTTTTTTCTCTAGCAAGAATGGCTTAATTCTTTATGCCTGTGAACTGCAGCCTGGCTCAACAACAAGGCCTGAAATTCTGTTTGATTATCTCTGCTAACAAACAAAATGAGCACAGTTTTCTGAAAGAGTTTTTCAGCTCTTTTCTTATTAGAAATTGGCTGCTGGCTGAATTAGGTCTATGAATGTTTGGCATTTCTTCAAAGCTTCAATACTCCCAACCTGAATTTTCGCACTTTTATGAATTGTGTGTTATGTCCGCAGGTTCAGATAGCAGTTCATTCCACTGTTAAAATTATTTTCTTATCCTTTTATTTTTCCCCTGATTATTATAGTCTTTGCATCCTTTTCACTTGAGAACTTCCACATAAAAGGAAGATTTTCAACTACATTTGGGATCAAGTATTTTTAGACTTAGGTTTTCTTACAATATATAGTTAGGCACAAAATCCATTCTCGATGATGACACTCTCAAACTGTCATCTCTGTGCGTAAGAAGTCTAAATCTGGACTCCAGGTGGACAGCAGTGAGCTAGGCAGCTAAGAATGGCTCTGTACTTACACAAACTAGCACAGACCAAATGTTTAAATTGTTTTGTAACACTGCCAATATCTATCTTGGTCAAAGGTCAAAATATTGACCCACCAGTGAGACAACATAATCTTTGGAAAATATTTCTGTAAATTTTACATTCAAAGTAGAGAGCATATTAAAGATTTTTCCTGGAGGAAATCAGCATCTCCTTTGATTTTGGCAAAACCTCACTAATGGTTCTGAGCTCCTTCATTCACACACCCAAACACCCCCACACTCCTTTGGCTAAAAGTACTGTATAACACAATTGGTTTAATCCTACATGAGCAGAACTATGGTCCTTCTGCATGTCAGGTATAATTTCCAAAATCGATGTGCTTTAGGTGCATAGATATATCTAGAATTCCTTGGTATGGATTCCAAGTTCTTCCACAGACCTCTCAGTGCTGTAACCATGCTTCCCAAGAGCTTCCAGCCCATCACTGAATGTACTAGTTGCTAATCCATCCACTCTGTTCAACTTCTGTGTCTGCGCAGTCAGGCTATTTCTCCAAGAAATCCCTCAATGGGGTGCACAACAAAAAAGGAATAACTCTGACCCTCCCAGTGAAACAGAGGAGTTCAGCAGGGAACACAGTCCAGATTTGGGATTTGGCAGCAATGCAGGAAATGCAATCATGTTTGTCACATTTTTCTGAATCATATCGAGGCAGATCAAACAGAGAGGGACTTCCTTTAAATTCCTTCTCAGTTTAGTCATTTTTCAGTAGCTCTGCATTAAAAAAAAAAAAATTAAAAAAAAAAAATTAAAAAAAAAAAATGTGTTTAACCCTCGGGCTAGAAATCTTAGTACACAACAAATACTATTTTAGAAAGACTTGTCTTGCTGTCAGTTCACCCGGGAGAAAACTAAATAGAAATAAGCTTTAGAACTTAACTCATTGCAGTTTGGTCACTTAGTAAATAATTTCTTAGATATTGTAGATGCTTTTTACTGGTACAATATTTTATATTCAGCACATTTGAGAAAAGCAAAAGTCACAGAAACTTGACTAAACAATTATCACCATTCATCTTCTTGCCTTTCTGAGGCTAGGATAAACATCCTCATCACCCAGACTGCATGGATCTCGTTGTCACCAACAGGCAGAGCACAACAGGACAGCTGAAACCCCTGGAATTCCCCCTGGATGTGAATAGCAGCAGGCCCAGCTCCTACCCTTTAATTTGCATTGCCTCAGGACAAGACCCTCCCAAACACCAACAGGAAAAGAAAATGAGATCCCACCACCACGGAGAACCACAAATTTTATGAAAAACTTCCCCTCCTGGTTGTTGCTTTCAATAATTCCTGTTTGTCCAAGAAATTGAAAGACACCATTAAAATTCAAGGCAGCATGTAACTGGTGTTGATACCCATGCACTCAATTGAGAAGCTGTATGATAAAATTTACAAATCTTTGACCACATCTCCACCTCCTGCACACTAACCCACCTCCACTAGGATTTTCTTGATGTTCCAAATCTCAGAGCAGCTTTGCACAGCTGTAGCATCATAATACATTGCATAATAATAAAAAAAAAAAAAAAATTTGAGAAACGGCCTTCAAAGACATGTTTTAATTTTATTTTTTCCCCAAGTGCAGCAGGTGCTCATTCAAAATTCTGCAGCCCTGATGTCTGGGATGGACAGTATGCTGGAAATTCTTCAGTCTCTGAGTTTTTTACATCCCATGAAGGAAAGAGAAGGTTATGCTTAGCAAAAAAAATGAAAAACCATTCTTATCAGAGCTCCCTATCAGACAGTGAGTAACTACAAAGTAGTGTGTAAAATATTTGTGTATCTAGATATATGCACACATATAAATAGACATACACCCATAGAGTGTCCCCTGCCCAGGAATGTCCTGTGTTTTGCAGGACACTGGGCACACTTCTGGGATATCTGCCAGAGCACACTTTGTTTAAATACTTTCCCAAGGGAAAGGCTTGACCTGTGACTGTGGGCTGGAACATGTGCAAGGCGTAAATAAAAGGGGTCAGAAATATCACAAGAGAGTATTTTATCTTCCATGTTTGAATTATGTAATTATTTTCAGAGTTACCTTAGCTTCAATATTCGTATCATCATGAAAACTTTCCTCAGATTTTAGACCATCCTATTTTTAAGACACCTCTTCATTGAAACCCATGCCAAATCCAGTCTTACAGCATATCAGTTTCTGCTCTCTAAAGTGTCTATCTTAGGCTGCCTGGCCAAACTCTGAGCCTTATCTGAAATAGTATTTCTATAAAGATAAGAGTTCTGGGAGTCCATGAGTTTTTCCAAAGAAACTCTTCCACAAAGCTACCACAAATTTCATAAGAGGAACTTTTTTACATTTTCCTTTGTTCTGCAGTGCTTTTGAATCTTTAAATAGACAGCATTTTTCCTAGCCCCTGTCTATCCTCCTCTTAAATTGACAAATTAAAGCATAAGCTGCTCTTTAATGATTCAGCCACTGCAGAGGCTGAATTTTGTGTTCTGTGCATGAAAAGCATATTCTATTATACCTGTTAATTCTTTTTCTGCACTCAGTTTCAGGGAACCTATGTTCAATCAATTCTTTTTCCAGAGGGACATGTAATGGTGACTAATTTTACATGACTTCCTACTGTAGTGTGTATCTGCTGTTTCATTTCCTTCTTGCTAATTCCTGCAAATATGGCTCTCTTTATCTGCAGCTCTCTGGGAATGCTCATGAAATTCAGCTTCTGAAAAGGATTTGTGGCATAATATCTCAGCTGGAGATATTGTAAGATAATACTTTCTCTATAGCAACAGGGAATAAATTAGCCCATATATCCTGTGGGATATTGTGAAAGCAGTTGAGAGGGACAAACTAATTACACTATCTCCTTGGCAGAAAACAGATAGATTAAGAAAGCTACATCAGTTAAAAATTGTCTAGAAATCTTACATGTGATTTTATCCAGCTTGTAAATACAATGTCTTCTGTTAAACTGATAAACCTAAATTCATCATGTTTAGAATCTATAAATCAGGAGAGGACAGGCATGGGATTTTTAAAAAGGCATATAAATAATTTGGCCTATTAATTGTGTTTGGAAATCACTTACAGTCTTCTTGGAAATTTTCAACCTAAATTATAAGCACTTCTACCCAGGCTTTAATATTCAGTAGACTCTTTCATTTGAGTATCTTCCATTCTGATGTATTCCCAATCACTAAATGTTAGCAAGTGTTTGACAGAATTATTTAAAAGGCAAGTACTAGAAACATATTATAAAGAAACTGTTGGCACATGTTGGACTTCAGATTTATTTTCACTCTATATATCTGCTTTTTTTCTCTCTCTGTAAATATATGTGTTTGCATAGATAGATAGATACAGATGTCAAGAACATATTAAACTTATGTACATATAAATTTCAAGTGTCTCTCTGTTGCTTCCCCACAAGACTTACTAATTAGAGAAGATTTTAACATGTTGAAGTGAGTCACTGTATGATCTTTTAAACTCACTGCTTGGTTAAGCATATGCAAACCATTTTTTAATAAAAACATCTAATCAGAAGGAATAGACATGTTTTCATTACTGTCTATATGCATGGTGTTACTTTAAAAATATTACTACAAACTTCATTAGAACCATAAAATTACTATGTATGAAACCCAAAATATCAGTGGCAAAATTTGGGATGCTCCGAGCTACTTTATGAGATTCTTGTCTGGATTTCTTCTGGGATCACAGAGTAATTTGGCTTGTGAGAGACACCAGAAAGGTCAATTAGCTGACTCTCAAGTTAGAGCCAACTCAGAGCAGCTCACACAGGTTCTCTGGGCCATGGGTAGACAAGAAGGCCTTACCCAGTCAAGATCCACTCAGGCTGCTTTCATAGCTCTCATTATTAAAACACAGGATTCATTGGTATCACCTCTTTAGCTCAAATAAACACTGTTAAGCATTGAAATTGAATTACAGGTTAAAGAATCAGCTTTTCCAAGATCACAAAAGAAGCATCAAGACCATATACTAAAGATGAACTAAATCTTAGTAATTTAGATGTGTTATTTCACTTTAAATGCCTTAAAGAGATAAAACTCCTTAAAGATAGATCATACTTAAGATTAATTACTGGATAAAGAATCAGCAAGTTTAATGACTGCACTCCTTATTTTCAGACTGTGACATTATTGTCCTCTTCAGTTCTTCAGGTTAGCCTTCTCTTATACCTGCAATTTTTCCTCTTACCTGTCTTGGAAAAATCAATGTCCTTTTCTCTTCTGTGTTAATAGTCTCTTCCAACAGTTTATTCCTACAGATGTGAACTTCAGGAATCTTTATATGAAAAAGAAAAATAGTCTTCTTCAAAAGGAAGAAGATAAGCAATGACACAAAAGGTGTCACCATCAGCCACAGTGGCCTTGGCATACCAGCAGGTAGTGGTGTGCTGTGGCAGTGGGAGAGCTGGTGAGATAGAGGGGTAAATCTACCCAGGGACAATCTTGTTAAGCAAAGATTAGTCCAGCAAGAGGAGTGACAGGTAAAGGAAGACATCATGCAAGGTAGAGAAAGTGAAGTGAAGCACTACAGAAATCAGGAACAGAGACATGATGAGATCATAACACAGTGGTAAAATTATCTTTCTTGACATTGCATCAAGTTTGCCACAAGATATGACGTTTTTCTTTCTTTATTTTTTTTTATTCTCTTCACTTTCCATTCTTTTCTCATTATTTGCCTTAAAATCAAATTTGTTTAAAAATGTTACTGATACAACTATCAAAAATTGGAGAAAATTAACCCATTTATTTATCCAGTACATGGTTCTTATAAATATTTCTTTCCCAGAGCAGAGAAAAATTATTCCTCCTTTTCAACATCTCTTATGGGCTTAATCTGTCCAAAAGTAGAAATAGTAGCTTCCATTTCTTCCTTTTGTTCCAGGAAAAGACTGGACCTTGAAAACAGACTGTAACTTCCTGATAACAGGAGCTTTGTCAACAGTCCAGGACAGCTGGGATGAATTGCAACTGTTTTAGGGGAGCTATTACCAAGATGCTGCATTTAGGGCCAGAAGCAAAATAGCCTTCAGTTGGCTTGTGGATATCAGATCTTGTTAAAATACACTCAGAAACCTTGAGTAGCCTCTGTAGCAGCTTGAATGTTTTTGTTGTGCATCAGTTGTCTTGCTCATGGGACACAGTGAAAAAGAGCACAAGGCTAAGTTCACAGTGGCCATTTCTATACTGCTTGCAACAGAATCCCTGGCAAGATTGGTAATGTCAAATTCTACCAGGCACTCTGGGCTTGCCCCAGATACAGCACCTGAGGAGAAAGCTTGCAGTACCTGGCTTCTGAGAGCCCCTCAATGTCCCCATCACTCACCAGCTGAGCCAGCCCCTTTGATAGACTTATCACAGAATCATGGAATGCTTTGGGTTGGAAGGGACTTAAAGGTCAGCTAGTTCCAATCCCCTTGCTGGAACCATGAGACCAGATTGCTCAAAGTCCCATCCAACTGTTCTTGAACACTCACAGGCTGGGACATCCCCAGATTCTCTGTGCAGCCTCTTCAGTGCCTCACCATCTCACAGTAAAGAATTTCTTCTTACATTCCCCTTTGGGGAGCATTTCTGATCTGTACATAAAATAGCCCACAAATGCATATTTGTCATCCATGCCAGCACTGCTTGGGACATTTTTCAGCTGAAGATGAAACTCTACTGGTGTAGCCCATGGGCACGAAGAGCTAGTGCAGGAATAGCAGCTGGCATGAGGAGTGTGCATACACCTCTCAACCCAACCACTGGCAGGCTCCACCTCAGGCTGAAGCCCATTCTCCCAGCCAAGTATCCTCTTTGTAGTTTGCAGTTCTCAACATGGTAACCCCACAGTGTGAGCCTTTCCACAGATGTGAATTACATGGGAATGATTTCTCAACTTGCTAAAAGCTCCCAGACAAACAGGCAATAGGAAATGGGAAAATATGACAAGTCCAGAGCCAGAAGGAATTGCAATGATCCCTGTTCACTGGACGTATGGATTATTTTGAAAATATTGAGAAAAGATGATTTACATCAGAGAAAAGGCAGCTGTCAAATGCTGTTTGCTGTGAAGTGACAGCCTTGGTTCAGGTGTCCTCACAGCTCATTCTGGCTGAGCAGATGAATGCTACATCTGTTTCCAGCTCAGTGCACTGGCACAGCCCATCCTTCCCCGTGACCCAGCTCCTGTGTCCCTGAGGGAAAGGTGGAGAGTGTTTGTGTGCAGTCCTCTGGGGCTGGGAAGGGGCCGTGCCATGCCCGGAGGGTACTAAAGCCCGGCATGGCAGCCAGGCAGTACCAAATCCAAGGTCTGTGTCCTGTTCAGTGGGTCTGAGGCTCAGCAGACCAGGGCAAGCAGGGGTGAGACTTTGAGTAGGGTGGATGGGCCACACTGTCCTGTAAATCAGTAAATGCCAGGAGGGCAAGAATCCTTCTCACAACATCTCTGCTATCTATAAGGGATCTAACCCAGAGGTACTGGCTAGTATCTTTCCTGAACAGCAGAAAGTTATCTATCTCACTTCATTGATTGAATCTCCAAACATTCCATGTCCTTGATAACTGACTAATGAGTTTTAAACTGCAGAAAAAGCTTGGCTTCTTTATATTTAAGCAGCTTCTGCTGAGAAAACATTCCCTTTGGCACACAGGTGCCAGCTGCTCTGACAAGAAGCAGCCATGGGAAAATCTGGTTTTGAGGATACCAGTTTGTTAGATTAATTTCCCCCTTTGTGGCACTCAACATGCCTCAAAACACTGCTTGAAGAAATTTTATTTTGTTCAAGTGTCTGCTTTGGAGTTTTTACTTTTCTTACTCAGTGCTGCTTGCATGACTGCTGCTGTCCAATTAACTCAGAGCATTCCTCCATCACCAGGAGTTCAGTTACAGAAGAGGCAGAAAGCTCTTTTCTACTTCTAGCCTTTACCCTAACTACCTGAATATATCCCACCCTTCTGACCCCTCTGTACTGAAAGCCTTTACTCTCCTGGGGCTCTCCTGGCACAGGAACCTTGGGTATCACTGCCCTGAAGCAAGGCTCCTTTGGCAGTGCCTGCAATGCTGCTTTTCTCTGGGCACCACTTCAAAACTCGGCTGTGTGATGAGGGGGGAGAGGAAACGGAGCAGCATATGCAGCGCTCTGTCTAATGCAGGCATCAATAACACAGGGAGTTCCCAAACTGCAGAGAAAAGGCCAATATTCACCACGAAAGCTGCAAGTGTCAGGCTTCTAGCAGTTGTTTGAGGGAGTTTTTGCTGGAAGCTGCTGCACTTTCTCATACATACTCTATGAAAAGTTGTAACAAGTAAAACTATCATCCTCTCTGAAAAAGGATCACTCCAAGTTTAAGAAAGAGATAGTTAATTGCCTCTCTTGAAACAATGGGCACATTGCAATATTACTTATGAAGGGGAAACATTATGAAAGTCAGGCAGGTGCTCAAAATTGTTATGTTCTGTCAGTCTCTTAATTAATAAAAAAGTGACATAAAAATATGGGCAAATTTATGTGATCATCATTCTCTGTCAACTACTTTTAATGATTATTTGCAAAGTAAAAGAGAAATAAAAAGAGAAAACCATTTCCTAGAACATATTTTGTTGTAATTTTAGATTGCTATTTAGACTGAGCAACAGATAAGTGTCTTTAGACAATGCATCATTATTCAAAGTTAACCAACCTGAAATCCAATATACTGCTAGATACAAAGTACTTGCAGAAAAATTGGAGGGCAAATATCAGGCATACTGGTTTGAATTTGTACATTGTGGTGTCCTAAGGTGCAAATTCTGCCTGGATACCCCAGAATTTAGGAGAGAGGCCCTTTCCTCTGCATTACCACTGATATTTTTCTTGACCCAACACTGACCTTCAACATCTTCATGTTCTCACCAAAATTATAGAATGGCACATCTGAACACTGATGTTGTATAGGATTTAGCCAAGGCATGGCAGTGTTCCTTAGCATAATCAAAATAAAAATTGCTTGCTCTGTTTGGATAAAGTCCAAAGACATTTAAGTCACTAAGTCTCTTAAGCTAATTATTCTTTTGAAGTTCAGTTAGCTGTATTCTGACCTTTTCACAAATATAATTTGATTAGGGAAAAAATTAGCACTTGGATTGAATGAATGATCAAAACCTCCCAGTGTTCTGTGGTGACAATAAAAAACTAAAACCAAAAATAAGTACTTACAGGACTTCTTGTCTACAAATTTGCAGAGAGGAAATTTAAAAAAAACTAATACCTATTGTATTATACTGTATTTATGCTCATGCCAGCCAGTCTGGCAGCCCAAAGACCAATTTCTATGCTATATTCACGGTTTCCACTCTGGAATTCTTCAGGAATAGTCAGCTCTTAAGGGCACTCTTCTTGAGACTAGCAATGTGAAAATTTATATATGTAGCCACTTTCTTATAAGCCTTCTCCTCCCTTTCTCTATCTGTTGTGATGTGAAACTGCCTCCATGCAGATGAAAACCTGGCCCATCAGGTGTGAAGCTCTTGTGTGACCACCATCATATATAAAAATATATATAAATATATATTTATATATAATTATATATATTTATATATATATATTTTTAATATATTTGTGCATATAAATATATATATATATATATAAATCTATCTATCTATCTATCTATCTATCTGTCTGTCTGTCTGTCTGTCTGTCTGTCTGTCTGTCTGTCTGTCTATCTATCCCAATCAGAGCACTTTTCTACTTTGCTTGGGTTATGTGTAATGTAGGTTAATGTGAAAAATTAAAACCAGGAAAACAGTTGTTGTTTAAGGTTTACCAGAAGAAAAAAAGAAAAGAAAAAAAAAACATTGTGGCCCAATATCTCAGGGAGCTGAAAGCAATTTGGCATGTTACCAT
Organism: Sitta carolinensis; assembly: GCA_032173965.1. NCBI lineage: Eukaryota > Metazoa > Chordata > Aves > Passeriformes > Sittidae > Sitta > Sitta carolinensis. The sequence continues at coordinate 10,907,359 of JAVUNC010000025.1, read as the reverse complement.
ATGATTAGGCTAATCACCTAATTTTCTTTTCTTTCATATTTTTTCCCATCCTGATAAATATCCCCTCCTTCCTGTTCCGCATTCTGAAAAATAAAAGTATCTTGAGCTGAAAAGCCAAACTCATAACATGAAAGCTGGCACCAAGCAATCAATTGAAAAGTACTTAGTTTTTCTAAACTTTTTATGGATTAATAATTCTATGACTCAGTTGGATTTTGATATCTGAATCCATTTCTCCATCTGGCAGACCAGTTTTCAGCTTTTCCTTCTTTAAAATGAGGATTTCCCAGCATCATTCTTGCTGAGAAATACTTTCTTATGTCAATACACAAACACCATTGCACAAAACCAATGAAAAATAAAGTTAAAAAATTCATACCAATGTCTGAAATACAAAAGAAAATTTTCTATCTTTCCAGCACATTTTTTTAACTTCTTCTTAGCCATCTTGCAGTATTTTTTACATACTTCTTTTTTTTACCAATGGAATCAGCTGCGATGTAAAGAAATCTGTAATAAATATAAATACATATACAAAGAATGATAAATAAGTCTTAAATGATTTGGCAACCATGTCAACACAAAAATTCAAATAGCAGAGCTCTAAGAAGTGCTTATATCTTATTAACAGGAGCACAAGAACATCACCAGTTCAAGAACATTATAGATTTTGCAGTTTCATTAGTGCATTTATAAGTTATTTTTGTATTTACAGTTTGTTTTATAAGATATAAATATGTCATTTCTTTTCTTCTCCAACGTTATCTGTCTTTTCAAACCAAATAAGTGTTTTCACTATTGACAGAAGAACCTCCAGCTAGACAAACCTAGTAGGTATTTGAGTGTAGAGCTATCACAGAAATTTTATTTACAAACACTTGTTCCACCAGAGTAGGTGAAAAAATACCTGTGTCATGTCACCAGAAAGTTTAGAGATTAGGTATGAACAAGAATTCCAATAAAGTTGCACCAGAAATAAAGTTTTCCTTTTACATGTAAAGAAATAATCATGGTCATTAGAGTGTGGTTTTTTAAAGGAAATGTCTTTTTCTTTCCTTGATGGCATTACAACCCACTTGTATCACTACTGAACAGTACCTTCATCTATAATATAAATGTAATCTTCCCCATTACTACCTGAGTATTACAGCTTTGCTCATTTCTGTATGCAGCAGCATTCATTATCTTGTTCTTTTATGCATTATCCAATTTCCCAATAGATCCTAATAGCCATAAAACTTGTCCTCACAACTCTGTCCTGAAATAATTAAAATGTATAAAACTTTTAGATATACAGTTTCATTTTATGGCTAACTTGGGTCCGTTCTGGGGTTTTTTTATGCCCACAGTTAATGTACATATTTAAAGCTCTATTTTCTCATTTCTTGGTGTGGTACATCTCAGATTTTGCAGTGTTATGAGTAACGAATGTACCTTGCCTTTTCAAACTGAGTCAAACTGGAATGCTTGACCTAGAAAACATGCTTATCTTTGGGGTTCACTTGAGTTTTGTGTAAAGAAAAAAATAACTTCAAAACCAGGATGGACTGTGGGAAAAGCATTCAGTTCTAATAAACTGTGTTGTGCTTTTGCACAACTGTTTAAAAGAGACAGGATACCCTTTTCATTAGCCCCATGCAGGACTGAGAGGTCCACAATAGCAAAATAACACCCCTTTGTTTATTTGTCTGGGAGATGAGGGAGCAGAGAGTGGCAGAGTTGCACAGCTGTTCTGGGGCATGAGAGCAGGGTTGGCTTTGGTTGCTGCAAGGGCAAGAGTTTGCTTCCAAATGTTTGGTTATCTTGATGTGGCCTCTTGAAGACACTTTCTACCTCATGATCATTTCTGAGTCAGTGCCACCATTGTCTTTGTGCCAGGCCAGCAAGGGAAACAAGATTAAGGCTTTCCAGAGAAGGAAATCATAACATTTACAAACATCCTTTGCTGGGTGACTATAAAAACAATTGGACGAAAGGGAAACTGAATTTTAGGCAAATCAACTACTCAGGGAAATCCTAGGTTTTCATTAGGAAAATTTCACTGGTATACTTGAGAGGACAAGGTTAGTTATGCCTTGTGCTTCCAGATGAGAAAGCCATCTGTCTGCATCTGTAGGGCCACCAGTGAAGAATGCAAAGGAGCCCCACTTCAAGATTAAACTTCTTAAACTACAGTTTGTGCATTTGAAAAGTGATGTTGTTTTTTAAAAGTGCATTTTAAAAGAAACATAGCCCAGGACATTTTGGGCAGAGCTGCATCTCTGTCAGAGATGTGATCTGTTCTAGGAACAGCTCTTTACTGGGGCTCTTAAACTTGGCTTCTGTCCCACCCCTGCTTGATGCCCACTCTGGGAAAGGCACAACCCTTCAAGGGTAGGTATGGACCTTTCCAGAAGCAGAGATCAAAGATCAGAGGACTTCAGTCAGGCAAAATGGTAGCTTGAAAATATACCAAGCCACAGGCTCAGACAAAGCCAAACCTTGTTTACTGCATAATTATCTTTCATTTTCCTTCTCCTCAGAACTGTCTTGTGTGCTATCAGCTCTAACACTTCCCCACTAGCCATGCTCAGGCTTGTTTGAATAATGGCTTCTATTCGACTCAAATTCCCCATCTGCAGATAAAGCTAAGAAGCTCAGTTAAGCTATGCAAGAGGCAGGAGAGAAGGGGAAATAAAGTAGTAGAACCCATCCAGCCTTAGAAAATCTAGGCTATCTCAGTTTTAGTGACTTGTAACTGAGAGAACCCTAAAGAAATTATTTAAAAAACTAAATTTTCAAGGCCACTTTATTTTTCAGGGAGCCTGAGACCTGACAACTGAACAATAGCAATGAACCAGTGCCCCCAAGCACACATTGGTGTTTTAAATTACATCTGTGTGTCTGACTATTTACTTCAGATTTCTCAATCTGTTCTGGCAGGAAACTGGAATAAGTGTGGGGCATAGGTGTGTGGTGAAGACCTCGATTAGAAATAGATGGTGACAGGCAGAAAGCTTAAAGCACAGCTGAAATTCATTTCTGAAACCACCATGTAATTACTTATTTCTGCTGACACTGAGAACTTTCTGTAATAGCAGTAATGAAGACATCAAGTACATGAGGAAAAAATGGTCAGCTTTGAGTCTACAGTAAATGGCCTATATCTTTTGCCAAGGGAAATAATTTCTTATTTTTAAAATGTAGCCTTTAGCATGTTGCTTGTTTTTCCTTCACTTCATTGTAAATGTATATGATTACTCCTGCCATTGTCCAGTCCTCTTTAATGCAGTGTCAGATGCTACCCCAAATATTGATGTTTCTCCCATCTCATATTTCTTATAAGACACTAAAATGATATTACTGTCAAGGGAAATACAGCTTAGTGTCTGGCAAGTATCTGTTGGAGGAACACACTTTGCAGATAAGTATATATATTCCCACTTACAGAACTTCTTCCAAAACGGGCAAAGCTGGGAGGAAGAGGGAGACGTTGGTATTGTCTGTGTTCCTGTGCATGCTCTGTGGCTGCCTGTGTCAATTTGTGTGTGTATGTGTGCGTTACACACCTGCACCTGCTGCTTGTGCTACTCCATCAGTCTTGCCACTGGTTGGACCTCAGGCACCGAGCTGCAGCAGCCTCACCTCTGTCAGATTCAGCCCTGCCTGCCTCAACTAACTCTGTGCTTACAAACTGCAAATATTTGCATGAAAACTTTCACATATTACTGAATCAACTGAATAACATTATCAACAATATAAATATTTGCATGGAAAGATCTTCGTGCTCGTGTTTACTGAAGTGCCATCAAAATCAGTATTATTTTTTCTACATAATTCATCAGTACAAATTTTACCCAGTCACTTTATAATTTTAAACATAATCATGGAGAAGAGGCCAAAGCAATGAAGCAAAGCCAGTGATCCAAACAGGTAAGAGACAGAATTTGAGCTTGAAAGAACAATCAAGTGTGGCTGAACATGTGGTTGGATTTTTAAGAAAGCAGACTATGCACAAGGTTGTGGATTTTATATAATTAACATAAAAAGATTTCTGTAACTATGAAGATCATTGGCCAAGAATTGGTTCCTACAACAGGTCAGACAAAAAAAAGAAATATTAAATACTCTGCTGTGGCTCATCAGAGTAAATACACAAAATAATATAGTATGTGATCTAGAGCACTTTGTGTGGCATTACGATAATGCCTTAAAACACTCCCTCTGTGGTATTCTGATACTTTATCTTTTGAGAAAAAATGACATAATTGCTCTCTGTTTTACCACATTATGACCATTAATTTGTTTCACTCCACTTTCTTCCAGTTCTCACCAGATGTCTGTGAGATAATAGAGGTCACATCCTCAGCTCATGTAAAATGATACCCCTTCACTCTTGTCTGTGCTAACACCCCACAAACATGACCAGGAAGAGCTGTGCACTCTCAGCTCTATTCTGGACCCAGAAGAACTTGCTTATTCCTAAAAGTCTTCTTCATACTTACTGTGGTTCCCTGCTTTCTCATCAGATGGTCTAGAGTAGAAGAGAGACTGACATAGTTTTAACTTTTACCTTGGTTTCTGTTACAAATTTTTCAATACTTTTTACTTAACGTGTTTACAGTTCCAACACCCACTGGTGGGTGTCAGCCTTCCCTCTGTCATTTTCAGCTAAACCCTTTCTACCTTCAAGAGCCTCTCATTTTTCTTAGTGTGACTTTCAGGGTTTCCAGCAGCTGCTTGACTAATGCATTTTGGTCCAATGTAGTTATTTGGACATAAACAGTGCTTTTTCAAGACATACATCAGGGGAGCTGCTTCTCTGGGGATGCAATCCTCCAAGAGCTTTGATGCTTTCCATCAACACTGCTGTGCACACACGGCAAGCAGTGCCCTCCATCTCCACTCCTGTCTCTTCCCAAGTGCTTCCAGGGTCTTGACATGTCCCACTTCCCTCACTGCTTCCTGCTGCTCCAGCACTGACCTCTGTGTGCCTTCCTCCCCCAGGGCTCCCTCTGCAGTGTTGTGCATTCTCTGTCGTACCTGTGGGGTTAGGACAGTCTGCCTTTCTTCAGTGTCCATCCCCTTGCTCAGAAGATGCTACTGGCTAAATTTCAGGGCTCTGAGTGTTGTCCCCATGGGATTATGCCCCTCAGAATTTAGAAGCACCTTTTTTTTTTTTTTTTTTTTTTTTTTTTAGATTTTTGTTGCTGTTCCTCTCCATAACAGTGAGACTGCAGTTCTCCTTCTGACAGCAAAATTAAAGACTTCCTAGCATTTCATTTATTTCACACTCTATCTAAAAATGAATTGTAAGTACTCGCATTCTCTGCAGACACTGCTGGTTTCTCAGGCTGTGTTCTTGCAGGTTCATAGTTTGCTTGCTTTTCCAGAGTTAATTGAAAGCTGTTGTGTCCTTTAGTGCTAGTCATCATCAGGAATAAGGACACTGAATTTTTTTCCAGTCCATTGGCAACCACAGCTCACAAATACAATATGAAGCTCTGATTAAACCACATTTCTGCAGTTCAAGCTCTGCTGATTGTTTCAGTCGTTCTATCTTTTCGCTCAAGCTATTTCCATAGTTTATTTTATGTCTAGTACCAGGTGTAATTCAGCAGCCATTAGGAAAGGAGGGCTGGCAGTGTTCTGCCTCATTAGGAGCCTGGAGCAGTGGCAGCCCCTGGCAGGTGCCCATGCCAGCTGCAGTGCCCAGGGGGCCCCACACTGCTCCTTCCATGGTGCCAGCACTGCAGATCCTGCAGACACCCAATCACCTGAACTGGGGAACAGACCTGGCTAAGAAGCAGCCCTGCCAGGGAAAAATAGCTAATTTCCAGCTGAATTAGGACCTGCAATTGTTTGGGTTTTTGGATTCTTTCCCCATAGCCCTCTAACATCTGTGCTAGCAAAGTGACAAGCAACCATGGGAGGGACCTGCTTGAAAAAGGGTTTCCTCCAAAGAAATTCTGGTAGGACTGCAACATGAGGGCTGGATTCTGCCTGGCCTGAAGCACAATAAAGAGCCAGAGACAGCTGCCACTGTACTGCCTTCTGCTATAGCCACAGGAAAGAGGGGTTGGTGGGGTGCTCTAATGGACTGTGACTTAAATATCACTTGCCTTAAATCTGAGGAGGGAGGCAGAACAGGGGCATCTACTGGAGCACACCTGCCAAGATTTTTGTGGCTGCAGTTAAACTTGCTAGCAGATCCTTAGAACCACAAAATTTGAAGGTCTTATTTCCAGCATGTGGCATACAGGTCTTACCCAGAGCCTTGGAAACCTTAGGGAAATTCTTTGGGTAAATTTTCCTATTTCATGAGACTTCTATATGGAACAGCATGACCAGGATTTGTATTAATTGTGAAAGGCCAGGCACAGCATTTTACAAATAGGTATTCAAACACAAAGCTATTTTGTGTTTTTATCTGTGACTATGGTGTATTTTAACTTTCAGAAACTTTGACTGAGAAAGGGAGAGTTGCTGAAAAAGAAATTAATCACTCTGGCTGAACTTTAACACCCATTCAACATCTAATTAGTTGAATTAGAGCCACTTTGCAAGAGAGTCAATCAATTCTCTAGCTTTAGCTGCCCCAATGGTTCTGAAATTTGATGATGTTATCATTACTTCAGAGGAGACACTCAGTTAGCATTTTAATAAGTACATTTTTCCCTGGCACTTTAACTCCATACCAGGAACTATCATAAGTTAAAATATTATCAGCAAATTGCAGACTCTCCTGGGCCAGAACTGTGTCCACATCTGAAAACTTTCCTGGTAGAAAACTCTTATTACTTTCACATGGATCAAGAGAATTATCATCAACCGAGTATCATGATGTGAAGACTGAGAAGGCAATTAAGAGGACAGAATCTGAACTGCAGTAATACCTTTGCAAGAAAAGCTCAAAATGAATTATTAAAATTCTCTATTCACCTATGAATACATGGTGAGATGAAAGTGCCTCCAGAAGTTTTAAACTAGCCTTTAAATACAAACCAGATGAGTACTATGCTACCAACCTCCTCCAAGTTAAGCAAATACATTTGATGTTTCACAGGAGCACTGTCAAGTGAAAGCTGAAGAATTTGGTTGAAATTTAAAGCATACCAGATAAAAGGATATATGTACATACAGAAAGTCTAGATTGGCCCAAATTCTTGACTATCCACACTATTCCTTTAGGAAGAGAAAAAGGGTTTCTCATAGCTCTAAAATTGCTTGGTCTGACTTGTAGTCTTTTTGTTTTGCTGAAAAAGTTATGTGGGCTACTGGATCCCTCCTTCTTTAGGACATTAAGAAATTGTTCCAGAGGTAACATCCTTCAAGTATCTGTCTAAGTGTGTGTTTGAAGAACAGCTCACATGCAGGACACTTCTAGTAGAAACCCTGCAAAGGGTAATGTCTCTCTCACCTCTGAGGCTCTGGATTAGCAGTTTGGCTTTCCAAGGAGGGAAACATTTGAGTCTCCTCAGGCATCTTGTGGAAAAGCAGAAGGGTGGGTGGAGGGAATGGTAACTCTGCCTCCCAGAACCTCTCTGTCCAGTCCCTCTCAGGTACATCAGTGCATGAGTTCACTCTGTATTATTATTTTTAAAAATATTACCCTATTTCTCTGTGCTTTCTTGACTGTATATTGCTGCATAGATGGTAGGGACCAAAAGATCTTGAAAGCTTCCCACAGGATTTTCAAACCCTTCCAGCCCACGACCACCATGGACAAATCCACTTTTAAAACAGAAAGTTTCAGAAAAACAGAATGAATGAAAACAAAGGTTTAGAATAAATTTTTTACACGTACCATGAGCCAGCCATGGTGTCAGCTTTCATTCCTGTTGTGAAAACCTAGCTGTTGTGCCAGAACAACCTCATTTATTGGACTGCTGCAGTGGTCTACCTTCTTTTTTGTCCCTTGTTTCAATTTTTTTTCTTATGTGATAGCTTTGCATAATTGTTCCCACCACATTTGTTTTCAAACATATCCTCTCTCTGGAACTTCATTTTCCAGACGGATCTCACTAAATACTAAGCTCCTGGAAAACAAAACAAGCCAGCATTTCTGAAAGATGTTAAATTATCAGAGATCACTATCTCTTTCACCTCTACAACATCCACATATGCATTAACAGTTGCTGTTCTAAAAGTTTAGGTAGATGTTACAAAAGAAGGGTGAGAATAAATGAGGAAAATGGAAATGTGCTGAGCCATCTCTGAAACATCACAGTGGCAGGGAGCACCAGTTTTGATCTCAGCCACTGCCTGCAGAGGAAGCAGTCATGGCTCATGTTGATGCACAGGCATCAGCAGTTGCTGTCAGCAGGGTTACTGCAGGATCTCTCCTCTGGGTTACAAACACAGGAACCTCAAGAGAATGAAATATAGTGGAAACCGAGCTAGGAGATTCACATGGAAACTTTCTAGAAGATTTGAGCAAGAGGAAAAAGAAAAATTAGGTCATGCAGCCAGCAGGGAAATTATGTGTAAAACAGAGGGGCAAAAGAAATACAGAGATTGTAGCTTTTGTCACTCTTTCAAAAGTAATGGCATTCTGGTATTCTCAAAATTACCACATCATTAGCATTTACCTGCTTAATTAAGGCACTAAATTATTTATATCTTTGGTTATAGATCTTGGAAGTGCTACTATTTCCTCAGCTATAAGGACTAACTCTAAGGACCAAGTCTTATACAGATCCCATTGCCATTTCCATTCATGGAAATTATGGACCATGCCTTTGATATAGTTAGCTTTACAATATCCTTGTGCAGGAGGCATGAAAACTACTATTTCTCTTCTCATTTTTGGACTGTAATCTACCAAAATTTCCTGTTGAGTTTTCAGAAGTTTTAGGTCTACAGCTAGTAATTTAGGCCTGCAATGTGCCAGCAACCTCTTGTAGAACAGATGTTTGAATCCAGGACCTGGAATTTTTAACTCCTCTAACTCCCAAGCTGTGTTGGTTTTTATAGTGCTTATGCAAAAGCTCACAAATCCCAGTAAGGTATGGCATGGCAGGTTTTTAACATCCCTTGTGCTGATCAGCTGCACTCACTCTTCTTTCTATGAGTCCTCTCAGTAGCACAGTCTACCAGGTATTTCTTAGAAAATAAGCCAGCCGTCTGAGAATCCTAACAGACAAACATCAAGAAAAGGAGATGGAGCCACAAAAAGGAGAGAGGTCTCTCACTAAAAAATCAGCTCTTCAGTTAGAGCTCTGTGCAAAATTTTTGTATTTAGATCTAATCCTCTATGCAGACTTTTTGCTTTCTCTCCCTGAAAGTGCTTTGGTATCAGGACAGTGACCCTGCACATGCTAAAGCAAAGTCCTGGTTTATGCAGACCTCATGGTAAAAATGATCTCTGGAGAGGAACAAGGACAACAAGCCATGGACATTGTTCAGCAGAAAATCTAATTCTCCATGTTAAGCATCGTTAGGAATTGTGCCTCATTCAGCTTAATGCATTCGTCCTTCACATTCATGGACATAAGTTTTTAAAAGAAGAAAAATGGAACACAGTGAATCAAAAAAGAATATGCAGAGTACTGGAACAGCTAATCTGTTTTCTCTGTCAGTGTATGTACAAGACTTAGAAGAAAACAACATGACTTGACATGAGTTAATTTCCTTTCCATTCTCTTCCTGTTAAAGATTGCAAATTAATGAATTATAGAGCAGCATATTCATAGCAGATTAAAATAATTTTTCATGCAGAGAATAGTATGTGTGTTGAATAGTTTACAGTTTTAAAAGATTTAGATATAACCCTGGAGGTTATATTTGTACTTGAAGGTATGAGCAAAAGCAATTAAGGTAACTCCTTTTCTACATTCCAGCCCTTTAGGATATTTATATGCCATGGCAACCAGGCAGAAGTCAATGGAGCAGATCTAAAGTTTGTAAAAATCAATGGAGAAGTTAATAGGACCAATTCACTTTAAACTTGCTGGACACCTGACCCAGGATCTGCAAAGAAAGTACCATATTTCCTTTTCTTTGTTTCTTTGCAAGCATTTTAGCTTTGCTTTCTGCAGTTTCCCTGGTATGGCTCAGCTGGCCCAGGTCTGTCTCCTCCTGGGGGCAGATGGAGGTGAGTGTGGCCCAGGGATTTGTTGGGTGCAGCCCTCTGCAAAGCCGAGCCTGGCAGCTGCAGCAGCAGCACCCTGGGAGCAGCACACACCCACCAGGAAAGGCTGTATTGTTTGCATGATGATAAATGCAGTTTTCCCAAGGGAGAGGTGTGACCTGAGCCTCTCTGAAAGTGGATGAAGTGCTCAGTTCCTCAGCCAGGCTGTAGAACAGGGACTTGCTTTTTATTTTTTTTCTTAATGTGACGCTTTAAGCTACCTGGATAGCCTGAAAAACCTCTCAGGCAGATATTCCCTAGATCACCTGCTGTCCATACCACAAATCCCAGATAACTACTTTTTGCTCTTGTTTAAAAGTGTTTCAAATCCCTCTACCGGGCACTTGACTCCCCCCTAAGATCTTAAAGGGCTTGTAGCCCCCTCCCAAGCTTTGCAACTGATTGCCCACATAAGCACAGCTCTGAATGGACTTCATTCTGTGATGTGCAAGCCAATATGTACCTAGTGCAATACATTGCAGCAGAGCCTGCGGAGAAAGAGGAAGCTTTATTTCACCAGTGTGACTTTTGGAGACTCACAGACACCAGAAATTAGGGTTATAAACTTGTCAGCAGGTAATGTGTGGCTGCAGAATTATCCCAGCACTACCCCTTGTGTCCTTTGGATGAAACATTAAAGAATGGAAGTTAACTATGCATGAGATGCACTAAAACTATATGCTTAAATAACACCCATCCACTCATTTTTCCTATTTCATTTCAGGTCACTATTTGCTTCCTGAGTATTTTACTTAAATGCTTGCACTGTGAGTCTTCTGACCCTTACAGGAGAGCAGCTTTTAAAATCCTTACGACCAGACCAAAACATGAAAAGGCAACTATTTTGAGCTTGTATTGAACAAGATCATCAGTTGCAAAATATGCCAAAAAGAAGAGAGCATTTCCCCTCTTGGCTTGACTCAAATCTCCTAGCAGGGTGATTCCATAATGATCTCCCTTCCCATGTCCCCCACAATAACTCCATGACCTTACACCAGTTTACCCTGGAGTGCTGAGACACCTGCCCAATTCACTGAAACAAATGGAAAGCTGACTTTTTTTTAGAGCACACCAGAAGAAATTTAGGAGAACCCATATAAATGGACATATGAAATATTTCTGCCCAATTTTTAATGTTGATCACATTTCCACATTAAAAAAACCCATATAGTTTTGTCCTCTGGAAAAAAATATAATTTATTGAATAAAGAAGAATAATTTTATTGATTTAGCTGGAATATGCAGCAAACTAATGCATAAGTTTGAGATATATTCCCTTTAGAAATATTAGATATAGTTTATATATTTTCATGGGTTTAACTTTCATTAAAATTAATTTCATTAAAATTATTGTCAAGAAGATAGCATTATAAAAAATGAAAATAAATCAGATTAAACATTGTGATATCTTCTAAATTTGAGGAAATATTTCTTATGAGAGGTTTGAAAAGATTTAGATTTTCAGTGAGAAAATTAAACATAGAAATAAAAAATAAAAGCAGAGAATGCAATTCTATTAATCATCTTCATAATTTTGAGAATTGTGTTTTCAGTATCAGGCCTGATATTGTCTGAAATCAGGCACTTCTCTAAAATTCTGTAGTTTCCAGGTGGGAGGGAAAATGATCTCCAAATTAACATGTGTGGTCTTTGCAACTCATAAAGGGTGAATCTGAGATTTTGTGGCACAAACCTCTTCAGCATTTTCTGTGAGTTACATTCCATTTTCTTCTCAATAACACTGCAACAATACACCCCCAGAAAATATTTTCTGTAACTTAACATGATTTCATGTAAAAATCATAATTAAGCAAAGCTGTAAAGGTCAATTCAACTGTCTCATATTCCTTCCTAGACAAAACATAAACACAAAAATTTATTTATTTATTTAGAGTCACACTGAATGGTGTTGTAGGTTGAGTGTGCAAGGTAAATTTTCCTTGACAGGACAGGATCAAGAGATATTCAGTGTAAATGAGCATCCATTTTAAAACCTTTCTCAGCTGGACAACCCCACATCTGATTGTCAAACAGCAGAATCTGTCAAGAACCTTTCCATAAGGACTGAGAGCCACACACTAAAGATACAGTAGAAAACTGATCACCACAGGTAGATCTGGCCTGGACCACTTGCTTGGAGCTGTGTGTGGATCTAGTGTTATTCTGAAAAGGATAAAACATGGAATGGAAAAAGAGGAGTTATGGTAGTGGCTTGATTTTTGGCAGAAGTACTGATCTGGTCTGATCTGAAATTAGTACAGAAAATGTGTTATTGTGTTTTCTCCTTTATCGAAAGTCTTTAAAAAAAAAAAAAATTCAACTTGCAGCTAGAGTTGAGGGGGAAATTGCTTCTACAGCTATTCTGCTTTTCATGCCCAGGGGCAGCGTTTTCATATCTCTGTAACTCCCATACATCATGGGAGAGATTCTCACCTGGTATAATTGACATAAATCTATAATGTTCCCCCGAGGATGAGCACAGCAGCTCTCTCTCTGCACATTACTGCTTCCTGTGCTATTACAGACTGCTGTACCTAATGTTATTTGACTGACTTTGATTCAATCTGCACAGCACCAGTATCAATGGCAACACGCATCGAAACATCCTCGTAAACGTTTTCCGATCTTTGTCTCCAGAAAAACAAAACGTTGGTTGGGCTCGTATTAATTAGGCATCATCTCCAAGAATGTTAGATGGATTAAAACAGCTTTCAACCTTCACAATACAGCCTATCAAGTCCAAACACAAGTTTGCTTCTCTATAAACAAACTGCCATCCTGTTTTGTGATGATACCTCCATGTACTGCAGGAACAGATGACAACAGCAGCATAAGCTGCATTGCTATCTCCTCACAGCTGTCAGGAGCTCATTTCTGAAGGGATCCAAATGCCTACTGTGCAGATTTGCTGGAAATTGTAGAAAAGCACAACAAAGAAAAAAGAAGAATTCATTTGGAGTTTGGCTACCGGGAAGAAAACCCTGCTTATCATTAGTACTATTTTTCTCTCCACTTTTCTTCTATCCAAGAAACTGTCAAATTTTCCTATAGGAAATTTGACTCCATTTTCCTTAAGCAGGGTCTATTGTCATTTGCAAATTAATATAAACTACTGTAAGCAGAGTCTGCCTTTAATAATATAGATTATTAATATTATAGAACATGTATTCCAGTATACAAAGAAAATTATGACTAATAGGAGATGTCAAAAGTCTTTTGCTATATTCACAGTTATCAAAGCCAACAGTTTTTCATCAATATTTTCTTACCCTTTTTTTCTCTCATATTTAATGGTGGAAAAATTTCAAAAAAAGCTTGGAGGGTTGTCTGTTGTGTGTGTGTGTCTGTGGACATTTTATTTATCCACAGGTGTTAGGAGAGGTTTTTTTAGGAAGGACTGTAGATTGGGGTATTTGAATAGAAGCTAAGCAATCTGAAGCAAATTCTGGAGTTTTTGTAGTTTTGCAGCACAAGCTCAAGAAGGTACAACTGCCCACTGAAATGAAAATAGAACTGAAAGTAGAAATATATGTGTAAAAAAGTTAAATTTTTTTAATCTTTTACAATTCTGTGACATAACACCTTCATTCTTCTATGAGTTTGATATCACAAAAATTCTCTTCTAAGTTGCAGCCCTGTAAGTCATAGGGCAAGTTGCTGTTTCATGATATAATACTGAATTGTTCTATATCATTCTACCAGAAACTGACAAACAGATTTTTAAACCTGAGTTCTGAAAATAAAGCCAAATGTCTTTGACACCCCTCTAGTAGTGTTGTATTTTGTCAAAGTCATCAGCCTAAATTCACCCTCAGAATAAGTCAGCTCAACTCAGCAGTATTGGAAGAGAATGAGCTTAACTTAATGGAACTGAGGTCAGGATAATATTTAGTTCTTGTTGTGTGTGGTACAGCATAAAACTGCAGTTTTTTAAATTTGTTTTACTCCTACTTGGCAAACACCTTTACTGTTTCAGAAGTGGATCCCTATATGCCATAAACTAACATATTTTTTTACCAATTAAATGAAATTCTACTTATTTGCTTAAGTTATGCACCTATTACTTGACTGATTAGAAAGAGCTGCATCCTGAGATGATTTTAAGTTAGAAGTTTATATGTAGAAGAAATAGTCCAAGGAAGTGATGATACAAAATAGGACATGCTAATTTCTTCTAATTTAGTTGGTTGCAAAATAAGCTCAGGATTCCCACTGAACAGCAGATCTGTAGGTTTCTGACTGGTGTATCCCCATTGGTGATTTAGCTCAGAAAAGGTGCACGTCTCCCAGAATTCTCCCAGCTAACACATTTTCATTTGAGTAATTTCAGAGGGCAGACCTGGATTCCATTTGGGTGACCTAAGACAGAAAACCTATTCTGGGAGAACACTTCAGGAGCACCAACCAGGAATGAGCTTCAGTCCAGGAGCTCAAATTATTGTTAACATAACGTGCAACTTCCCAAGCCTTTGTAGTGTGGATATCATGAGAATAGCTTCTGATCACATTGATAATGTAATGAAGCTAACTATCTAGGCAAGGAAATCACCATACCAAATATTTGATGATTTTTAAAATATATTTCCATGTATAACAATACTTTGAAGAATAGTTTCCTGAGATTCTTCATCCCTAACAATATCAGCAGAGAGAGAGCATGAAGAATTTTTTTTTTATGTATGCCAACAGAATAATGAAAAACTTCTCGCAGTGCAGTGCAGGTGTGAGATATTGTCTGATTTCAGGGCTAGAAATGTCAACCTTGAGAAGATGAAATGCATTTTTTGCGTTTGCCAGATTGCCCTAACACCCATGGGAAACATAGGTTCTGTCTGTCAAAGGAGGCATTCCAGTGACAGTACAAGCTGCAGTGAATTCAGCTGGCAGAAATTGTCCTTTGCTGTAGAGCTAGGCTAAGCAACATGGAGCAATGCCTTGACAGCAGCCTCAGCTTTTCCTTCAGTATTCCCAGGGGAGTGCGGTTTGTCTCCATGGAGTTTTCCAGATGACCCCCATGGATCTCCTGCTCCCACTAGTGAACATTAAGTAGCATCCAGCCTTGTTAGCAGCCTCTCACACAGCACATTCACAGCTGCCCATTCTCCAGGGGGACAGGGTTACATACAAGACATGGTGGAGGCTGCAACAACAGCAGAACAGCCCCTTGTGCCACGTGTGTGATGACAGCTGTGTTTCTCTCAAGTGTCTTTTCTTTGTGACTTAAGAGCCTCTGCTGCTGAAAAGTTGCTAGAGCTTAGATACCTAAGAAACATCATTTTGAAAGGGATCATTGTGCTAGGTCTGCTTATTGCAGGAACTGGATGGAACCTTGCACCATGAGGTGTTTACACCCAGGACCCTGGTTTGACCTAAAAAGCCACTCTGCTACTAAATTTGTGGTTGAACTTGCCCCTATCTCTAAGGCTCAGCTAACATATGAAGTTTACCTTTGTACCCTGAAGTATTTATATCCGGGACCTTGTTTTGACCTAAAAAGCGGTTCTGCTGCTAAAATTGTAATTCTGGTTGAACTTGCCCCTATCTCTAACTAAGGCTCAGCTAACACATGAAGTTTACCAAGCAGTTGCAGTATTTTGAATAAGCAATTCAACAAGAGTAAGAAATTATTGCAAAATGCAGCTGCTGCCTTTCCTTTCCAGAGATAGAGTATGCTAATGTGTTTAATCTCAAAGTCTGTCAAGGAAATGGGGAAGGAAGAGGATGTAGTAGCCTGTTGAAATGCAAATGTTAATAATGAATGTTCTTTCAGTGAAGCAAACCCAATAGAAATTTTCATTCATTTTGTCAAATAATTAAAAAAGTGTATTTCTATAGCTTGATTGCTAACATTTCTTAAATGGTTCTTTAACACTCCATTCATAATATTCTGTTGTTTAAAACTTCATTGTATGCAATAGGCTTCAGCCATTATTCTGTATATCTTTCCACAAGCCAACCTAACTTTTGGGCCAAAGCACAGATTTTGGGGACTGTTGAGAAGATATTATCTGATCCCAACCTGTTTTTAAAATGAGAACAAATAGGTTTTAAAAGTTCCATATCAGCTATAAAAATGAAGAACCTACCACATTCGAAGAACACAGCTGACACAAAGTAGCAAATGAAATGTTTGAAATAATATAAATTAATTTTAGGCAAAGCCAGTTAATAAATCTTATTCCTCATGAAGGCCTCTGTGCTACTCTTTTCTTAAAGATGTTTAAACAAGCAGCTCCAACTTAACACATTTCTGACTTAAATTATCTTATAGAAAACTATTCCCTGAGTCCTTTCTAAAAAACGCTTTATTAAACTTAATTTTGTGAATTGTGTAGTGCATTTGGGAAATTCTAGAGGAATGGCAAGGAATGGCATGAAGTAGTAGTTCATGATGGGATTCATGTAACTTAAGCCATTTAGAATCTAGAGGAGTAGCCTAAGTCAGTTGACTGTGGTCTCCATTTTCATACCAGTAGGAGAGGCTGAGTTAGATCCTGGAAGTAGCTGAAATCAATAACAAAATAATACATGCAAAGGTTTTATCCCTGAGCTGTTGCCTTACTTTATCAAAATGACACTATGTTTTTACTGAAACCTGTTTTTACAAAGGTAGAACAACCTTTGAGTTCTCATCTTTGTCTTTATATTGGATTCTTTTATCAGAATTGGGTTTTTGCCTCGGAATCAAGGAAAATAAAACAGCAATTGACATTGGAGAATGACCTTTGAGCTAGCTACATCCTACAGCAGCAAAACAATGTAACTGAGTGCCTCTTTTAAACTTTCTGAGAATCCCTTATTCCCACTATTGTCTGATGCACTTCCCATGTCATTCACTATTTGATTTTTTTATATACATAAGATTAATTTGTTTCAGTTAGTTATTGCAGAAGCCCCAGATTTTCAATGCAATGTTTTCCAGATCACCTGCTCAGTGACCATTTATGCATGTTCTCTATGCAGACTTTGAAATTACTTCTGTTTCCAGTAATTTCATCTCACATCCTTCTACTGCAGTTCATTGTTTCTACTAAACGATGTATTTCTAGCATATCTAGCATTTAACATTGCTGTAAGACATGTCAGGAATGTTCTTTGTTACATTTGGCTCCTTGGCTCCTATTCTATTTTGCCTTTCAACAGTGCTTGTATCCTGAAAATAAAAGAAATTCTTTTCCATTAGTACCACATAAACCTTTTTCCTGTTGCCTCCAAGGCATGAAGCATGTCTTCTAATTCCATTTTCTCTTCTTTTGGTTTCTGCACATTCAGAGTCCTGTTCTCCCCATCACTGTATCTGCATTTCACAAGTTCTGTGGGAGAAAAAGCTTTAAAGCATATTCTTAATGTATAAGTATAAACATTTGTATATGTCTTAAATAAAAATGAGGCTGTTTTATGATGGAATAGCTTTCAGAAAAAAATTAGCATATTGAAAGCCTGGTCCCATTTATTTTTAAGGTGTTCAAGAGTTGTGTAAGGGACTAGCAGGACCTTCAAAATGGGGCATGTTGCCTGGTATAAGAAAACACCCAGAGCCACCAGTATCTAAGAAAGCCCATACAGTGTCCACAGAGAGTCTGCCCAGACTGCCAGAGTCTGTCTGGAAACACCAATACACAATGAACAGGAGAGATCCTCTGAGGTTCAGAGGGGACACCTCATGAACATCCGACATCCTGCTATAGAAATGACCCTAGGCTGCCCATTTAAGTAAATGTCTTAGTTTTCCAACTCATTTTCCTAATCTTTTCTCAAAACAATTAGAGTTCAGGATTCTTGTGAGACTGTTTCATGGTGACTATCCTGGGTATCTCACAATTTAAATTGTGTTTTCACACAGAGTGACAGCCGGGGTAAGATCTCCAGCATTTTCCCCTGCCTGGCTCTCTCACAGGCTTCCCTCTGCCAACCTGCTGGCACAGCAGCTGCTGCTGCTGCTGCTGAGCACTGCCCCTGCCAGAGACTGGCCAAATGTAAGGAAGGCACATGCCAGACTGGCATGCACGGTCTGCCCCAGTCTCATTGGGATGTATGGCTCCTGCTGGATTAATGAAAACTGATGGATACAATTGCAGATGGTTCTCCTCAGTTATGATCCAGTAATGATCAGCCACAGTGGGAATGGGAGAAACTCGTCAAAATTAACTGAGTTTTTGCTCATAAGCCTCTCACATCCATCTGCAAATCCTGCCCTCTATCTTTCCAAAGAAACTGCTGAACATAAAAAGCCTGTTAATGCTATGATAATATGGACATATAACTGGGGTTCTTCTGATAAGCCCAGTAATGATCAGACTGTCTGGGGGTTTCAGCTCTCTACTACTTAAATGCTGAATGTATTCTAAGAAACCAGGGAGGAAATTTAGCCTCTCATTATATATGTCCAACTCATTTTAGCAGTAGCAGGGGCTTTAGTTTTTAAATGAAATTGTTAACTTTTAAATTACTTTGCAAATGTGTGAATTTATCAGGAGGAGAACAGGTTTCAAACTTACTTCTGCTTCCTTACACAATAAAGTATTAGCTGCATGCTAAGATTTCAAGTGATCTGAAGAGGAAAATAAACCAGGTGAACATTCCCTGCTGGCTCTGTCCCAGTATTGCTCATCTGGCTGGAGTCTTGTCACAGGTAAAGATATTGGAATAGGAATAACAGTTCCTTATTAGGAGAATTAAAATAAAAATGCAGTAACACAAAAAACCAAACATATTGACAAGTCAGAATACAATCTGACACCCTGTGGGTCGGGGTGTTGGGAGCAGTCTGATTAAATTGTGGCTGCAGTCCTGCTGGAATGGCAGATGTGGTTCTGTTGGAGCAATGATCCTGTAGAAAGGTGGAGATTTCCTCTGAAGGTCGGGCGGTGGTGTAGATGGGTCTGGTCTTCCTCTGGGAATGCAGTGAAAAGGCTGCCTTGGTGTTCCACATCTCAGATTTTTATCCAGGTAGGAATGTTTGTCTCCTCCCCCTGGATGGAGAATCTCCCAGTGGGATGATGTCAGTTCATCAGTCATGAAATGAGACTCAGTGGCCAATTAGCAGAAGAGATCTCCCTGGATGAGGATGGGTCATGGAACAGATACAGAACACTGCCCCTCCTGTTCTTAACCACTGCCCCATAACAGAGGACGACCACACCCCCACCCCAGTTCCATCAGATGATGACAGAATACATGATTCTGGTCACACCTTGCACTGCAACCCAAGACAACCCCACTTCATTTCACAGCCATCTACCATCCCATCCCTTTAGCTCTTTTCAGTCAGAAAAGTCTCATTAGTCCATCTGCATGCAAAGTCTGTCTGGTGTCTGTGATCACCCTCATCACACTTCTCAGTGCTATTTTTGATTCTACAATCTTCTGAGAGCCTTGTATTAGAATTATAGTCAATTTTCAAAACATGCTTTGTGAAACTATTGTAGAGTGGCCTGGTGATGTTTTTTGTTTCATTTTTCCTCAGCTAAATAATTCCTACCATTGAATTTGTTTTTTCACTGAATCAGAGCAATGTAATAACCTCCTTGTTTTTGTAACCCCTGAAACATGTTCACAGTGAGCAGAATCAGACAAATAGTTGTAATATACTTTTAATCTTTATGTTTTTAAGCTTTTCTAATAAATTATGCTGACTAAAGCTGAATCACCACATAAGCTGTGGGCATTCTGAAGGTCAGAAATCTGTATGTATGCAAACATGCAAAAAGTCAAAGAATGTTTATTCAAATTATTTTGAAAAAGGGCATTTCACATAGCTTGAGAGATATACCCACAGTTATGTAGTTATTTGATCTGTTGGGGAGAGGACTTGTCAGGTTTTCAAATTCCTAACACACATTTTCCTTTAATAAAGTTCCTAAAACATAGGCTTCTCTACCAAAAAACCTAGAAGTGTTGCTGTCAAATTTCATACAAGCAATTTTATGCACAATTCACTTAGAGTCAATAATGAAATAATTTTTAAGTGAATATTCATTTACTGAAGCATGGTGGGTTTTGTATCATTGAAGAACTCAGTAGAGGAAGTGGAACAATGCTGCTGTTTGTACATAAAGTGAATAAACACAGTCCATTGGTGACATATGAGTGCCCCTGATTCTCTTGGGCTACCATTTCTGGTATGGAAGCTAGAGAGCTATGGAAAAAAATTAATCCATTCCTCCATGGGTGTGGAGAATCACAGCATTAGCAACATCAGCCCAGTCCTAAGGAATTTCACTGACCAAAAGCCATTGAGGACCTGATCCTAAGGCCTGGCTCCCAGGCACTTCAGGGATTTGAATCTGCTTCTCAATGCAGTGTGAAACTCATTTGCATATAAATTCCCATTGTAGCAAAATGTTTTATGCTTCCCATGCAGCTGAGATGGAGCAGAATGGGTCACTAAGAAGAAAGAAAAAAATATTTCAATCTTTTGGAGACTTTGGGGTGACCCCTATCACCTCATCCCCTTCTCACTCACACCAGTGCCTTGGAGGCCAAAGTGCCCCTTAGCCCGAGGGTCAGTTTCTCAGGAGGGGAATGGAGCACCTTTTGTTTAACATGCCAGCTGTTCGCCTGCTTAAATGTAATCTGCCTAACGAATTACCTGCTTTTCGTAAATATAAAAAAAAAAAATGTTTTAAACTTCTTCACAATGTAAAATCCAGACAGGTAATTCAGTTCCTTAGACTTGTAAAAACCTCATCTCTAATTATGTAAAATTAATGCAGGCAGGGCAGAAACCTTAAACCTCTAATTTGTTGGAAAATGCGGTTTATCGAATATTTGAATTCAGGCAAATGTAACAAATGTTTTTGTCAGTAGAAAAACAACTGTTCCTCAAGTTGGAATGCTTTGTTTAGACTTATTTTAATTTTTTTTTTTTTTTTCAGAGCCTGGGTGGGCAAAAATACTTTCTAGAGATTTTATTCTTTCTCAATAACTATGTGAGATGGGCTCACTGCAATTCTCCGTTTAAACGACTCCCTCAGGTGGCTTGTACTAGTTAGCATGAAAATGGCTATGCCTGTTCTTCAGAGACAAAATTAAAGAAAATCAAAGTCCTTTGGAAAAAAAAAAAAAAATAAGCAAAGATCAGTCCAGTATCAAATGAGGATTCTCTAGAGGATCTCATAGAAAACGTGAGACAGGACTTCAGGGGTATATAACAACCTCTGTATTCACATTGAAAAAAACCCAGCCTAGTTTAGCTCTTAGAGAAACTGCTGAAAAAAACCATAAAGAGGCTGTCGAATTTCCATCCTTGGAGCTGTTAAACCCTCGAATGAATTAGGGCCCAATGAACCTGCCCCGAGGCTGGAGAGAGCTGGGCTGGGAGTCCAGCAGGATGAAATGTCTGCCCGAGAGCCCAGCCAGCCCAGCTGCTCTGGCCATGG
The DNA here is from genome assembly GCA_032173965.1 of Sitta carolinensis. Lineage (NCBI taxonomy): Eukaryota > Metazoa > Chordata > Aves > Passeriformes > Sittidae > Sitta > Sitta carolinensis. The sequence goes on along the minus strand of JAVUNC010000025.1, from coordinate 10,885,867 downwards.
GCTGCTCAGGACCTTCCACACTGCTGTGCAAATGAGAACAATCTGTACAGAAGAAAACTCCCTCTCCTTCTCATAGTCCAGTTTTTTAAGATACCCTTGGGCAAAGCTACCTTTACCAGTGAGAACTATTTCAGGTCAGGATTAAATTGGGCTTGCTGTTTTAAATGGCATACCAAGGAAGAACATGAGCTCTGAGAAACATCTGTCCTTTTCCTCAGCAGAGCAGTCCCTCTGCTTCCTTGTCACTGTCCCTCTCCTTCCCTGTTAACTTTCTCTTGAACAAAGAAGGGAAAATTTCAATAAAAAAGAGAGCATTCCAATTTGAAAGAAGCAAGGAACGTTCAAAACACAGGGAATGGCCTAGAAGACTGAACATTCTGCCTGTTTGCTTGTTCTCCTTCAGCATGTGATACAAAGTTGATGGAGATTTCAAGCCTGATTTTATGAGGGCAAAAAAGTTTAAATACAGAAACACTAGCAGGAGAAGAGAAATAAGCAATTAGCCTTGCAGTGGTGATAGCATGTTTTTCACTGATTTGAGTTATGGATATCTCTGTGTGTGGAGATGTACTTGAGGTTGGGGGATGGGATGAATGTGTGCATTCCATAAAACTTCATGTTGTTCACCACTAAGGCTGAAATCTTAATTCAATAATTACACATTTATCTTTCAATATAAATCACAATATTCTCTTTCCCGAGGAATAAAGGCACTGGATGCAACCCTCTCCCAGGAAATATTTTTTTCCTTTTTTGAAGTGCTGTAAAATTAATGTACATAGAACAAAATGTAAAGTATAAAAAAACGTAAAATCATGTAGGGAGAGGTAATGGACCCAGCAGCTTTGAAGCCCAGTACTTAACACAGTCAGGAATGAACAATTAATTCACAGATGCTGTGAGTGTACACATGTGAAAAACTGTACCCAAGAGAAACTGAGAACAATGCACACAGGGTATCTCCAAACCCAGCCATAAAGACTTGATAGCCATGAAGCAGCTCTAAACTGTCCCAGCAGAGAAGAGTTGCACCTGGGTTTTCAGCAGACTGAAGTACTAAGATATGCCATAAAAACAGAACATAAATGTGTCTAAAATCTAGGCTTTCTGGTCTTGTAAAGGCAGCATTACATTTTGGATTGAGCATGCTTGATTTGGCCCAAGATAAAAATGCTTCATGTCTCTTTATATCAGGCTAGAAATTTTACTTTTTGTCTTTGCTCAACTGTAAACTGTGGATCAAATTCTCATCTTACACATGAAAGTAGAAATGTATATCCTAGCACAGAATTTGACCATTTAATATCAAAGTAATGTGCACTTCTGGTAGAGCACTTTTTAGATTCTGACACGGAAACACATATTAAAAATTTGCAGCAAAATTTAAAAGAAGCAAAACTGACTCTTCATTTTTTACAAATGAGACCAAAGCACTGAGTTCAATCAGAATACACAAATTTAGAAGAAAAATTACTAGTAAGCAAAATATTTATTATATGTCATTCATTCTTGATTTGGATTCAGTATGAAATCTTGTCATGGTACTGGAATTATTATATATCCTTTTTTAATGCAGTTCATGCTGCAGAGAAACAATGTAAATAGACCAAGGATTCAGTGTTAATAAATAGGAAATTTGTTTTAGAATTTCTGTTTCCTATTGTAAAAGCCCAGAAGACAAGGCACTATACAGCATGTGTCTAACACTGATAGCCAGATAGCCAGAGAAAAATATTGGCAAGAACACACTGTGAGAAAGAACAGGATGTGGCTGGAAAAGGAGCTATACAGATGTAGAGCAACACTTTTCTGGGACAAATGTTCTTGCTCTGGCTCCTGGAGATTAGCACAACACAGCACAGCAAAAGCTCATGAATGAGGCTGAGAAGGGCATGGACTTTTGACCAAAAAGCAAAATCTATCCAAGTGTATTTATACCAAAAAAAAAGGAGTAACTAATTTCCATGTCAAGTGTGTAATTTACTAATAAAACAATTCTAAGTTTTTGAGGATCCTCTGATGGTTGCCATTCATTTTTGACCACAGACATCCTGGGTGCTCCCTTCCCCTTAGGGTGGGATGCCACACCTAAATTTTTAATACAAACAGGAAAAGTCTAATAAAGGTTAGAAATAAATTAAAAATAGTGATTCAGGAGTATGATAATTTTCTTCAGGTGCCAAGTGTAGCTCAGTCTGTTTTGCATCCGAGTTTCTTCAGCTCAGATGCCTAGGGAAGGTTTTGATGCCTAGGGAAACCAAAGGAAATTGTTGATTGTCACCCTGTTACACCAAGGTTAGACAACATAATTTCTTACTTTTTTATACCCTCTGGCTTTCTAAAATCAAATAACTGACTTGAAAATTAGATAAATGTCTTTTTTTTTTCCCTCATCTAATAAACTGCACATGAAAATAAACATTTTAAGAAAATAAAATTATTAAAGCCCATAATAAGCCCTGCCAGTGGGGAAGGCCATGCTACAACTTTCATTTTTATATCACCTCTGCATTTGCTAAGATTTTACTGTTCAGAAGTTCCTTCTTCTCTTTTTCCACTGTTATCTGATGTTATCAAAGCATTCATCATCAAAATTCAAATTAGCTCATCAAATCAAATTTGATTTATTAATCTAAAATTTCCAGGACTGATCACCCCTCTCTGACAGAATCTAATAAATACATTCACACATGCATTTAAACAAAAATATGGCATGCACGTTTTGGATGTGGTAAGGAGGCATGATTAGTGTTAACCCAGCTTTGTCCACAGGTGGAGATGGAGCTCCAGCAGCCTCCTGGGGCTCTCAGGCATCACCTCTCCCAGCCACAGGAACAGCTGCCCTGTGGAACTGTCCTCAGGGGGAATGACAGAGCTGACCTGCAGATCACCTTAATTTGGAGCTACTGTGCTTTATTGAAACTTATCTCAGGAGTAAGCAGCTACAGACAGGGTATGGCTGAATGAGAGACTCATCTAATTCATACCACACAGTCCACTAAGGAGACTCACATGGTTACACAAAATGCCACAGAAAGCCAGGGTGTCCTGCATTTCACAGGCTCACAGGAGAAAAAAAAATCAGATGGATCTTTCTAAAAAAATGTAAAATGTTACTTTTATTAACACACATTCTGACTGAGAAGGCAGTCTTATCCAGCAGAGCATGTGTGCTCTGCCCTAAATATATCTTAAGCTTGGTGAGGCTGATAGGGCTGAGCACTCAATGTAAGAGGTATTGCTTACAAACTTTTCTTTCAAAAATCTGGATGGTAGAAAGCTGTTACAAATGCAATAGCAGGAGCACACACCTGGACCAGATGGAACATCAAATATTCAACCAAAGGTCGCTGTGGTCATCCATTCTGAAACAAAACATTCAACTTATCTTGGAAATTACTGGATGTGACAGATGTTCAGTTGCCATAGAAAATCAAATCCTCTTTACTAAAGTGATTAAATACATCTGTGGGTGGCTGGTTTTATTGAAAATGTCTGCCTTAAAATCAATGAAGCTTATTTTTCTATATTCTTTGTTTGGTTTGACCAAATTATTCATGTTTGTTTCTGTAAAATAAACATAATTTTCCTCATCTAACATGGCTTCCTGAAAATAACCTGTTCAATTCCTATCAAAATGCTGAGAAAAAAAGTTGTCAATATTGTCTAGAGACCTAAGATTAGAAACTACTTGTAAAGTTTCTCATAGCATTTTCCTTAAAAATATTGTAATATCATACCTTTTCACATCTTGATAGCAGCTGGATCTGTGATGCTCACTGAAAGCACATAGGTGTTCAAAAAATACTGCAAAAAAAAAAAAAATACACCTGGAGTGTTGAATCAAGCACACAAGACATAACTTACTGGAATTACCAACTGCATAAAACTGATTGCTCCTTGTTCTAATCCTCACTCAAAAATTCTCAAATAATGCCACACTCATGTTCCAACAGAGATGCTAACATAGTGTGTTAGCTGTAACTACATGAAAAGCAAAATTCTGCTGTATATAGAGAATATAAGTTCATAAAGACAGGTTCATTTTATTTTGCTTTTGTGAAGGACATCAAGATTTTTACATAACTGATAACTAATTCTAACATTGTTCAACTGTGTGCCTGTGATGCTGGGATCAGAGCAATCCCTATCCCAAATTTGTATCACAAGGTTACTGCAAAATCTATAAATTTGGAACATAAGGTATTGGCAAACTGAGGGGTAACAGAGTTTGCAATTTGTGAACAAATGTTAGACTGTAAAATGTGAATATATATCGATATCTCTGGAGCCTGGGGAATAACTCATTTTTAGTAACTAAATTAACTGAACTAAACCCAGTTTGTTCTCCATGGCAGAGATCAGAGACCACGGAGCACAGGAACAGATGAGAAACCAGAGGGCACATGGCACTTCCTACTGGATGAATTTCCCTGGAAATGATCCTGACTGCTCCAGGATGCTCCCACATGTTTTAGCAAGAATGAGACACATCCTTTTTATGAATATCCTTTTTTTTTTCCTTGGTAAAGATAAATTGCTATACATGTGTAGATTTTGCTTACATTTCTGGTCAAATTTCCTTATTGCTTACTTGTGAAACCTAAACAGAATCTACTTTGGTTAATGACTCTCATACATCTGTTCCTGTTATCTCTACTGCTGCTCATCTGGGAAAATGAGCAACAGAAATGTCAGTAAGCAGCCTGAGACACTTTAGCCAAGTCCTGAAGTTTCTAAGAACTTTATTTTCTTGAAGTCCCATCTCAACAATACTCAAAGCTCCTTGAAAACCTCCTCATGTAGGGCTATCTAAAATGTCTCGCATTTCTACGTTACAAAGAAAACTCTCTTACATTTAAACAGCTTTCAAAGGGTGCCTGTGATTCAGGTGATCAAGTCACACTTTGAAAGAAACTGTTTCTCTGAATGCCTTTAGTCATGTCCAAAAGGAAGATTTAGATTTCTAACTCACTTAAGCTTTTCTAAAAAATATGTCTGTCATCCATCTGAAACTAATTTACCCTATGCTTTCTAACTCTCTAGACATTCATTCCAAGATGTCATCACTCTGTTGGTAGTTTTAAAATAGCTATATGTACAAATCTTCTGAGCAGTTACAGTTTTGCAATGAGTGATTTGTCAGCGCTTCTTCTCAGTCTTTCCCCTTCTGTGGTTAAAACCTCAACAAGAATAGAAAGAATTCAGCTTGTTTGGTATTTTGGGTTTTTTAAACTTCTATTTACACCACAAAAATATTTTGTAACATGTGGTTTATTTCCCCTTTTTCATGCCTAATAATAAAATAGACGATGCTGAGGTTCAAGGACCACCTTGCAGTTTTTCTTCAGGAGCAGAGAGAATGGTGAAGCTTCACGGAAGGATGTGTCCCAAGATCAGTGCAAGATCTAATATTGCCAACAGAAGCAACAGCATTATTAGTCCTCCCCTTGTGGGTGATGATGGAAAAGAACATGCTGCAGTCCACTCAACACCAGTGCAATTATTTTGAAACCTGTTGGCACTTCTTTAGCAAGCAGGGAGCAGGATGTGCTGCTCGGGTGTGCAGGCTCATTCCTAGCAGAGGTTTGGCACAGCCCACTGGCAGGCACTGGGGAGACATTTCACTCTGCTTTTCCACTTCCCTCAGTAGCAAATGGGCCCTAGCACGGCCTCAGATGGGACCTTTCTACTTTTATTGACAAAATTATTCTCTACCATACCTTCACACTGATCTAACAGAGTAAAGCAACATTTCAAAGGGATTCCCCATTTCAGGCTTTACCATGTAGACCTGAGTAGCTACAGGACCAGCTGAGTCTTTCCCAACAAGAAGGCCATTGGGAGCCAGGTCTTTGTCCTCCCTCCAAAACAGGCTGGGCTTAAACACAGTGAGGTAGTTACTAAAGATGTACCAAGTTCAGAAATAACTGAGTTGCCATCTTAAGGTTACCAGAAGAATTTTCCAGGAGATAGCAGTTCTCTCAGGAATACTGTGACCATGAAGATGCTGTGCAAAACATTTTAAAGCTAATGTAAAACATCAAGTTGTATGCAGTTATAAAAACTGGACAATTTTCATACTGCTCAGCTGTTTAATCTTGTGGCAGTCTCACTGCACTTGTGTCTCATTCTGACAAACCCCAATTAACAGTCTGAAACCCACTCATGCAAAGCTCCATTTCTTTTAAAGCAATAAAGAAAAATTACTTCATGTATATCTTGGATATTCTGTAAATAACTGTGTCACAGTTTTTTCATTCTCATGACCCAGTATACAGATGTCTCTCTACTTTTCATTTCCATCTTCTCTCAGAAAACACCTGAGGACATGTTGAAGAGCTGTCTTTCCACCAGAAGAATTTTTGTGGTTTGTAGAGAGATAATCGAATGTAAAGGTTTGGGGTGAGAGAAAGAGAGCTCTCTCATCATCTCACTTATTCAAATCTGAACAAATAACTCCTTTTAGCAAAATGGTTTTGAGATTGTCATACTAGCAAGTCTGTCATTGTATTTTTTAGACAATGATGGGCAAATGATACAAAATGGTGATTTCCTCAAATGTTTCATTCTATGATACACTCACAACTTTTCAATTCTCATTAAACTGCTCTGTATTTAGATTGCAAATATATGATAACTTTTACTATTAAAATTGCAATATAATTGTCATTTAATTAGGCTCCACACTCCACATTCAAACATACACATAAATTACTTCAGAAAATATTTCATAGAATTAAGAATTCACATTTTGCTTAGAATCTGAAATGTGAAGTTTAGAACTAGATATGACAGACTGAGAGACAAAGACACAGAATGGGAAATCCTTGGGCAAAAATGCCTTATCCACTTCTGACAAGACTTTTTTCATCAATTAAAAACCCACATGCCATACAGACATCGCCACTGCCAGAGTGATGACATAACTAAAAACTGAGTAGCAAAGGCAAGTGGTCTGAGGGCAGCCCTGGAGGGAGTGGGAGATCTCCCCAGACCTCAGTGGGGTCTCAGCCCACGGTGCCAGCAGCCTTGGCCTCTTGTGACAGATCACATTGGCAAACAGGGAAGGAACCCACTGGGCCTGACTCGTTCATGCACTTCAAGCAGTACCTTTGCTTTTTACTATGTCAGCTTAGGTTGGAAGGACTGAGGTCCAAGGATGTGCCTGGAAGAACACAAGATTTCTGTTGTTGTGTCTGAGCTGTGGGGTGCTGATCGTGGCAATTGTGTTGGCTCCACTAATCACCCACCCCTGCAGGAGCACAGGCAGTCAGTTTCCATACATCTCTTTTCCGTGACTTTGAATTTTTTCACACTTTCTTGTTCTCTGAATCACTTTGCTGATTCTCACTTTAGTTTCCTTCAGCATCTTCGCGAATATTTTTCAAATTTTTTTCCATCCTTTCTTCCCCATGGTCACTCTCCTATCTACTTTGCATTTCTGTGTTTCTTTTCTTTCCTCTTTTTCTTGTCATCCAACAATTCTTCCTTGCTGCCTTTCCCATTTTCCTGTTTTCTGTTCCTCTTGCCTTTGAAGGCATGGTGATATAAAACACTCTGCAATAGTGAGCTCTCCGTTACTTGTCATCCTCAGCTGTTAAAGTCATTCCTGCTCCCACTGGCAACACACTGACTCTTTTCCAAATACTGTCAGTTATATTTTACATCATGCAAGCAAGCTTTGTACACAACCAGCCAGAGATGTGTGACCACAGCACCACACTGCAGACCACAGGCATGCCCTGAGCCTCCCTCCAGCCCTGCCCAAATCCTTGGCTGGCCAGGGTTAGCCTGCAAGGGCAGAGCTGCAGACCTGGCAGCCCAGGGGTCCCTCCCCACCACTCCAAAGGCTCCTCCTCTGAAACATCCCCCTCCTGGGTGCTCCTCTCCGAAACTCAGCAGCACTGAGTTAATGCTGCTCACTGCGCTCAGCAGCACGATGTGCTGAGGGTGACTGCTGAAATCAGATATGCAGAAAAGTAAGGTCATAAAAACAAACTGCACATTTAAGCTTCTTTCCACCCCTTTGAAAATAGAAATAATTGTCCTGACAGAGGACATCAACTAATCGCTGCAGGCCACAGCTGGAGAATGGCCAAGTAACTGCACCAAGGAAAGCAGGACTGCAAAGGTTGCAATAGCCTAAATGGCCCTGAAGAAAATAATGAGAACTTTGGCTGTTGCAGGGAAAGTACTTATTGTAATAATAATAGTTACAAATAGAAGGCTGAAAGAATTCTGAGAATAACTGCATGATAACCTACGGGAGAAAAAAAAAATTATCCTATAAAAAACTGATGGAGAAATCTTGGAATGAAAATGTATGAGCTGGGGATTTATGGAAGTACTCTGACTAATTTTTATTTATTTTTTCTTTTTCTTTTGGCATTCCAGTCACATGTTTTCTTTTTAAATGAACAACCAATTCTTGAGATCTACTGATGACAATGTTCCTAAGGCATCCTAGAAACGAGGTAATAAACAAAAAGTAGATTTCTATAAATATTCTGATTTTATAAATATTAATATCTCACTCTTCCCCTCAAAGCTATTATAATTCCACTTATTCTCATAATAACCTTTTTTCCCTTACTATCTCAAATATCAAAAAATAATTCATTGACCATGGACTACTGTGGCACCGAAGATAAATTATTAAGTTCAAGGGTCATAGGCTTTATCTAAACACTAGAAAACTAGGCACAGTTTATAATTTATTTTAACACTAAAAAATGCAGTATTTTCTGAGAATGCTGCAGCTCTAATCAATCTTTGATAAAGTCTTCCAAAAATCAGAGTAGCATGAGTAGAACGTTTCAGTACTGCAAAAGCAAGTTCTCTCAGATCATGAGATCCTTAAAACTCTCTGCAAGAATAATATGGTGCTTTAACAGAAGTCAGCTCTAAAGGAAGTATTCCACCTCCATTGTGTGCCAAGCCTGGCAGCTGTGCCAGGCTCTGTGTTTTAAACCCAGCTGTCTCTGTCTTAATGTAAGTTCTGTTCAGAGATATTAATCAGACTGGCTAGACTGTTGGGACTTAATGTTTCAGTACCTACTTTTTTATCTAGGCTTATAAACTTTATATTGAGATATAAATTAAGACTATTTGCTTCCTCAACTCCTTGCCTGAGGGTACCTTTTTTTCTAAGCTATCTGACGAGCTATACAAATGATGCATGCAAGAATGCCATCAGCTTTGATATGATGTTTATTTCTTCCTGTTAATGAAAAGATTTCCATTTTTTTATGCATATTTCTTGTGGTTTAAGAAAATGCCATCTCTGTATTGCTTTAAAATTCACTATGATGGAAAGACTTTTTATTAAAACAATATTTTTCTCCAGTTTCAAGATTGGCACTTACATCCTCTCACTCTGACAGTTTACATTATTTTTCTGCATAATAGGATTGAAGCAGTGGAAGATTAACAGGAGGCAATCTAATTTAATGGTTGCAATTATAGTTGATGAAGAAATGTGTTAATCAGGAAAAATATAACTCTGATGACTTCCTAAGTGTGAAAAAAAAAAACAGAAAAGGAGGGAAAAAAAAAGGAGATGAGAAATCTGTGCTGGGTGAGCTTGCTCATCTGTATATCCACTTTTGTTCTAGAATCGTATTTTAATATATATATTCTGGCATAAAATTGCATTCTGTAACACATAGGCTGTGTCAGCCTGATGGCTCAGTCAGTAGAAAATGTTGAGGAGTTACTCAAATATCTTCAGTAACACCTGAATAGGTACTGATAAAAAAAAACAACAAACACTTTGCTTACTAAATCATCTGTGTAGGCAGGACTCTCACCCGCATAACTGAAATAATCTGTGGTTCTGCTTCCCCATTTCAGCTGCACTTTGATCCCACAAGTGTGTATAATTGCATACCAACTTGAGAAAACTGTACCAGGTATCATTGGCCATTAAAAACTGCAATCTGCCTGATGCTCTAAAATGTAATGTAGCATGCAACAGGGTATTGCAACCTCACAGATCAGCCACTCAAAAAGAGTTCAGGGAACTCCTGATTGTCCTCCCTCCTTAGGAGTGGTTGATGCATTTTCACAGAAAATGTGTATGGTATTATTTAGCTATTACCAACACGACATGGCAGAAAAATTACAGAAATACAGCAATTTAATAAAATAGGATTTTACACGCAGGTAACACACCTCCTCATTTTTGTCTCTTATTTCAGGGAATGAGAGAGAAGGGACTGATCCAAAGGATGACCCTTCCTTCTCAGATATCCTGAATATCTCCAGCCATATGCATCATTCATCCAAACACCCAACACAGTGGTCCTGGTACTGATGGTGCATCCCCCACCATAGGACAGCAAAAGTCTCAATTCCTGCAGCATTCCTGCAGGAACCTCAGTGGAGCTCTGCCTGCTGAACCAGCAGCTGCTGGCCTCATGTAACCTTCTTCCAGGGCTGTGAGTATGAGGTGATTCTCAACCATAAAGCAAAAATCCACTACTTTAGATCAGGGTTCCCCCCCAGGCCCCCTGCTAAAAATTCCAAAGAAACCAAACCAAACAAACAAATAAATAAATAAACATAAATACATAAACAAACAAACAAACAAGCACTAACCCAAACCTCCATTCTGCATTCAGACATTTTTTGTACAAATTCATCCTGGAAAAAAAAATGCATTTCTGTCTCAAGGGAAATTTCAGTGAGTGACATAAGATACAGAGGAACATAAACAGTAGACAAAATGAACACTGAACACTTTACATAAATATTTGCAGTAGAACTGCATATTTTTGAGGATTGATTTTATGACTATAAAAACATATTCTCCATGTGTTATGTCTAGTCTGATGACTACCTCCAGTGATGTATAACTCTACTGAGCTCTTTCACCAGCTAAAGGATCTCAGCCTTTGCAAGCAGGAGGAGCATCCCTTCCCAGCACCAATCCCAGTTTCAGGAGGAATGTAAAGCAGACTGGGGCTCTCCTGTGGGCTGCAGGGTTAAGCAGGGACATGCAGTAAGCAGGAAAGCATTGCTGTGGCAAGGTCTCCTCCCTCTGCCAGCCATGTGGAGTGGTGAGCCCATAGCAGAAAAGTGTCAGAAGAAGGAAAAAATGGGCTCAAACCATTGCTCCTGTGAAGAAGTTAACCCACCCTACCTTTGTTTAGCACTTTAGCTTAGAAATAACAAAAAACACTGCTCCTCAGCAGCAGAGGCCTGAGGAGCAGAGTTAACATCTACCACCGCTGTGTGCTGAGACTATGTACATTTTTTGGAAAAGTCAAGAAGCATATTGTTATCATCATCATCATCATCATCATCATCATCTTCTTCTGAAGGACATGGAATTAATGGACTTAATGCTATGAACAATCAATAACTACTGATTTTAAACATGCAGAGTAGCCTTTGAGGCAGAACTTTGGTTCTTTTTTCGTTGTATTACAACAGAAATATTTCTATCATCTGAAGAAACTGAACAATGACTTGTGTTTCAAGTGACCAACCACAAATTACAAACAGTCTGCAGTGAAATGTTTGCAGATATAAGATTTATATTCAGTGATTTAGTCATTAGTTTATGTATGGTTCTGAATAGCAAATATCTTTGTATGCTTCATGGTCCATTCACAAACAAACAAGTTAAATACAGTGGATAAAATATTCATGGTGTACAACTCCTGAAACTCCCATGCTATGAGTTTTTAAACCTGATCATCTGACTCTTTCTTAGGAGGGAAATCCTTGTACATAAACGAGTAAGATTTCTGCATTATCAACACAATGCACCACTTTTTTTTCTTATTTGAAGCACTTTAGTTCTTCCAGAAGGCTCAATCTTCTGAACTCAATAATTTCTGGAAGCAGCAAATTATTTCATTACTTTTAGCATAGGGCTATTTTCTTGACCTAGAGGAAAAAAAAAAAGACTACTTAATATCTAAACTTGCATATAAATATAAGTAATAAAGTAGGTTCTGAGGCAAGATTTTCTGTGGCCTTTGGGTTTAGAAACAAATACAACCATTAGCCTTTTCTTGCAGATGCAACATGTACATATGATTTATTATCACTAGTGGGCAATCTATCATGCTTTTATCTGTCCTTCTCCCTGGAGGTCCTCTCATTTTGAAATGTTCTCCCAGCACTCCCTCTTCTGTGCTTGACTCAGCCTTCTGCATTTACTTAACATTTTTTATGAGCTAAATCTTAATTGCTAAAATGGACTCTTAGGGCAGTTAATGCCATGGCTCCTCAGTGTTTCAAGCATTTGTTGTGCCTTCAGGATATCTCCTGGAAAAGCAGACTGCAAAGCCACTGTAATAGAGTAGCCATTTTCCCCTGTTCTCCTAGGAAAGTTATAATTGTCCTTTCCAATTGGTCTGGAAATGAAACCTGAATACTAATTTATTACAGATCTATATTCATTCAGGCTACACTACAAATAGCAAAAGAATTAATTCAAAAAATATTTTTGATTTCAAGCCGAGTTAGGAAACTGACATTTAAAAAAATTGTGGGCTGTGCATGCCTCATATTTCATCTATGGAGGATGTTTAGTTTAAAATTTTAATATAGAAAAATAAGTCAACAGACCCGCTTGGGAATTCTTGAATTCTTAATCAGAAGAAAGGAGAAAAAATATTCTATTTTGAAGAAGTGAAAAAAAAAAAGTAGCAAATTGGTTACAGAAATCAAAGTACCCCTCTTAGATCCATAGAGTAAAAAGCAAAACAACCACTTGGATGTAGATTGCAAATTGAAAGATAGTGGCAATGATAATACGAATAATGACATATTTAAAAATAAAAAAAAAAAAAAAAAGAGAAAGAAATTGAAATAAAAGAAATGAATAAAGAATATAAAGGTAAGAAGTGACTTGGAACTTTAAAATAAGCTCACTGGAAACAGAAATGGAAAAACCATTGGATTGGAACATTGAATGACAGGCATGGAAGAGGAAAGTGTGGAAGAAACCTTGGTGTGCACACAACTGAAGTGCTTTCAGAAACACTTAAACAGGAGGATATTAGCTGGCTCAATTCAGGAATTATTTTGAGCTACTAAAGAGAACAGAAGGGGTGAGTATAAAAAGGTTCAGCTTCGTGGATAATATTTAAATGTTTTCCAGAACTGCAATACACAGCAGGAAAACCTATTGCTATTATGTTAAACACTGCATAATAACATGAAAGTTTTCAAGGAAACTTTTCAACAGCTAATGTCTCTGGCAAGGGAAGGGGATTAAGGCACGGACAAAAACCTGTTCAAGAAGAGAAAGAACTGGGTATTTTACCAAGATGTGAGTTGTGAAATTAGAAGTGATCAAATCCAGCAGTTTACAGTTGCAATTTTCAGGGATGTGAGAGAGGCAGGGAGTGAACAAAACCCATTTTATTTTTTTTTTAATAGAACCAAGTCCAAACCAGCTCCTCACAGCTTGTTGGAGAATTAGAACCAAACCTGCTGTTTCTACCTCAGAAGATCCTGACAGAGCTCCTTCTGATTTCTGGGTCTTCCCCAGTGAAGTGTGGCTAAGACCACAGCAGAGCAGGACATTTCCCACTTGGCTGCCTCTTCCTCTGATCCCACCTTCTTTTTTCAGCCATTTCTCTGGTCCCCTGAGACACCAGTGCTCATGGATCTAGGCCAGGGTGGGGTGAGAGCCAGCAAACAAGAACTAGTAGCAACTAACATTGGTTGAACCAAACCAAGCTACATTTCAAGATTTTTCTATGCATCTAAAGAGGAAGATGTAGCAAAGAGACAAAAAGAGAAAGGAGGTTTTCTGTTTGGATATTATTTGACTGGCAGAAATTTATAAAGTAGGATTAAGAAAGATATTAAAATAAAGATATTTTATGCCATGTTGACAGTTACAAATTTAGTCTATTTAATTTATAATTTGTTTAAATTTCCTATCCATCAGCATATTGTAAAATTTCTAGGCATTACATAAAGGAATACTGCCTCATAAAGGAGGCAGAGGGGAGGAGGAGGGAAGAGGGGCTGAAAGTCTTTTATACATCTATTTATTCTGACCACAGGAGTTGTGTTTTGAAGATTAAAGGACACTAAAATTTCCCCTCAAGGCTACCTCACTTATTCTGCACAGGGCTCCATACTGTAATAACATGGGTCTGTCCCATGCAAGCTCCTTTTTGTGCCAATCCAGACAGCCCATTATTGCCACAATTTATATCCCCAGACACAACTGGTTTTTTGGAAAAGCCATGGAAGGGATGGCCCAACACACTGCCTGGGTATGGTAATCAGAGAAATGTGGGTTTGGCCTGGTGTGGCAAAGAAAGAAGCAGCTATCTGGAAAAGTCATTCTGTCTAGGAAATGAGAAGAAGCATTTTAATTTAATTGTCATCAGGGAGGTCCATGCCCTGCTTTTGAGTGATTGAAAAGATTTTGATGTTTTTTCAACTCTAAAATAACAAAAACACAAAACGAAACAAAATAAAGGAACAAACGAAAAATCACTCTCTTCCTGACAGACCTCCTAGAAGGATTTTTTTAATCACTTTATGAAAAATTTTGATACCCCTGTGGAAAGCACTGAGAAGTGAGGAATGATTTAATGCTTCATTGCACTTCTGGGTATCTGCAGGAGACATCTCTAAAATTACCTTATCTTATGAGCAGTGCATTTAAATGTTGTGTTAGCAGCATCCACATCACCAGAGATCAGGAGCAATTTCATTCCCACACCCCATTACAGACGATCAGGTGCAGCAAAGTCTAAATCCCAGAAGAGAGAAAATGTACTGTCAGCATCTAAACACCAAGCAGCATCATTCTGGCTCAGACAACAGCATTAACCCTCTGAACTGCTCTTCACAGTTTCCTTTTTCCTTGCTGGCCCTGTGACTTTTTTTTTTTTTTTTTTTTTTTTGCAAGTAGTGTTGTGAAATATTGAAATGCTATTATTGACCATTATTGTGTACTCAGGCTGTTTCCAATTTTCTTTTTGTTCATTGTGTCATTCCTTCTTTTCCTTAGAAAATTCTTTGCAACCTGTTTATTTCTCTTTAAAATATAGACACAGGGAGCTGTCCAGGTGAGTAAGTACAATAACCCACTGGGTGTGGACATTGCACATGAAATGGCCATCCCAAAAAGCTTTAGAAATTTTTATTTTTCTCTTTGATCTCCTGGCTAACTTACTCTGTATATTTTCTGTTTCACTTCATAGAGCTTTTTTTTCAGAGCTTGGCTGGAATTGTCATAATGGGCAATTAAAAACCTCAGGTACTAATTAACTTGTTAGCAAAGCTGAAGTGGTAAAACCCTTAGATGATGGCTATGACATAATTTTTAAAATAGAATTTCCTATATGTTAGATAGAATACCTTCAATACATAAACACCTGGTCAGCAGAAAAGTTTGAGTAATGCATCAGAAAAATTGACACAGCCCTTCTGGTAGAACAGACCTGACCAGAGTAGACTAAAATAGATTATTTCAGTTAAAAGGGAGCTATGAAGATCATTCAGTCTGCCTGCCTGGCCAAGGACTCAGCACATTAAATCTTTTTGCTAAGGGCACTGTGCAAATGCCTCGGGAGCACTGACAGGCTTGGGGTACCAAGCTCCTCTGCAGGAATTCTGCTCCAGGGCTTCACCCCTCTTGGTGAAGAAATGCTTCCTAAGGCCCAGGCCAAACATCCAGTTCTGACACCTAGAAATAGTCCAAAAACCACTCACTTCTAATTAAAACCACTCACTTTTAATTACATCCTTTTTTCCCTTTTTTCCTTGAATTGCCAGTCTACATGGCTCAATCTACATGGCCTGCCACCTTCTCTTAAAAAGCTTTTGCAATCTGTAGAAATATGTATGCAAAGAAAAAGTTACGAATGTGTTTCACAACTCTTGGTTCTAATAAATTACAAATATTACTTCCCTTGGTTTTGTTTTTATGTTTTGTGGGGTTTTTTTCAATTGAGGACACTGAGGACTATTTAAAATTTTGTTTGGTTCTACTCTGAGCTCTGCTTTAATTATAATGTCCATCCTAAAAATTCATTAGTCAGGGACTATCTTTTTGATATGAAATACTTTTTGATATGATATGACTTACAAGAGTTATAAGATAGTAAAATATTATGCTAATCAGTGAATTTCAGTATTTCTGTTATGCATTCTGATTTGATAAAACTTGTTAGCATTATGTGAAATAGTGAAGAAATAAGCAAAATAATCTTAAGAGAACACTTTCATAACCAAAAGTGGGTGTTGTTTTTATTTAATTATCAGCAATCTCAGCTTGCTAATTGTTTAAATCATTGTAGTTAACCAGCCCAAAAGAGTAAAATGGGAAAATCTACATTACTCTTTCTTCAAATTAAGGTTTTCACTGAAAATGTGCTCTGTGTTTGTACTGATGATACATAAACATTGCCTCTAATAGATAAAACTACAGGAGATGTTTAAAAGCACTCAGTGGTGGCCTAACTTGGGAAAACAGTGAAAAAAATTTCCAAGAACTTCAGTGCCTGCTGGCCTGGGTCACTGCCAAGTGCTTTAGAAACTCTTACTTTCAGACTTTTTCCTACTAATAATTAATGTTTATTACATAAGTTCTTATACCTCACCATAAAAACCAGTACTTCTGCTGCCTATTCAACAAAATGGCTTATTCAAATACATTTAAATTCATAATTTATTTGAATATATTTTCAGGATGCTGCATCTCAGGAGCTTATTGGATTTATTTTCCATATAAGCTGCTGAACACCATGACATCCCCAGACTTCAAAACATGCTCTGCTCCTGAAACCTGACAAAATGCTACCACCACTGGGCATGATTTTTGTCACGTACAATCTGGAGAGATGGACAAACCTGAGTCAGTCAACTCCTCTCTCACTCTCCCACACCTGAACTGTCTTTTGTAGTAATACCTGAGTTTCAGTGTTCTTGTTTACAGAAATTTCAAAGCTAGAAACATCTGCTTATTCCAAAGTTCAAGCAAATTCTCAGTTTTGCTCTTGTTTAAAAAGAATGTAAAACATATTTCCCAAATAATAAGTGTTTCACATTTCCTTTAAAAACTGAAAACCAAAATCAAAATATCTGTATGCTGCTGTGGCAAAAAAATTACATTTTTTTCAATTAAAACATTTTTCCATTTTAACAAATTTTTCTTTAATTTTCCATGGAAACAAAGTTTACTTACTGACCAGCTTTCTATTAAATTCTTCCCAGAGCTCTACATGTCAGTTTGAACCAGGTGGGGTAGTGGACAGCAAGTGGGGTTCAGAGAGAAGAGGAGAGAGAATCTCCTGCCATGGGAGGTACATTTATATTCTCCCATGTCATACCCAACATTTATCCTCCTACCAGGGGCCTTACCACCACCCATAATCTGATGAGGTAACACAACTTCAAAAAATTCAGGGCAAAATAGGGCTGGTTCTTCAGGAAAAGTCACAGAACTTTCTAAATATTTTTAACACACATGTTCCAGGAGAAGATAAAAACACTTGCAAATACAATTTTTATAAGAGGCAGAGAAAGAATCTTGAAAGTTTTTTGTAGTGGGGGAACATAAAAGGTACAAAAAACAGCCACTGTTGGGAAAAGGGTGTTTAGTTTTAGGTAAGGGAAGAAAAAAATAAGTTGCTGCTAAGAAAGATATATAGAATACAGGAAAATTAAACTGGATAGCTTGAAAATCTTCTAAGTCCAGAGAATTAAAATGACTATTCAGGGTCTTTAGGAAAGTTAGAAAAACATGCAAGAGGAAAAATGGATCTGCCTGGGAGGGAAACCTTCAGCGTCCCTTCCCACATTATGATTTATTATATTTATCTGACATGGTGAATCTAATCTAATTTCACAAACCTTACTACATCTCTTTCATCCTATGCTATATGTCACTTTTGTCTTCTTCCACATCTCAAAATTCTCAGCTATTCCAGTGAGCTGTTGTCTGTTCAGAGGTGCATAATTCACAAAATCTCTTTCTCCCCACCTTCCTGTGTGACAACATATTTAAAATCTTCTTTTATGTGTTAGCCTAGCCCATTTTATCTTAGGACCTGCCACATATCTTGTCTTGGTTGTGCCTGTATTCCACACAAGTCTTCCCTTCATTTATGCTGTGGAAAATTACTTGCATCAAGAACAAAATCCAGCATAACTGAATCACAGAAACTGAGGAAACGGAGGTCAAGGAATTTTTGTTTTACTCCACGGTGGTTTCTTGAACCACCCATCTATGGGTCCTTGAGCAACTCTCTAGACTATTTCTAAAGGCTCTGTTAAAGATAACAAAAGCAAACAAGCCTACCCAGTGACAGTAGGCTGAACATCCACAGGGATGCACAAGGAATGTTTTAGGGGATTTGCAGATTAGAAGCGCTTACCTGAGGGTAATACACCTCCAGTATTAATTTTTATTTGTAAATTTGACAGCACAACTTCCAGTAGATCTCTAACCGTGACAGCCCCTCATGGTGCAGCAGGACAGGTTCAGTTACAGAACACCTGTAACCTGGGGGAACTGGATGAGACCAAGGTCTGGGGCTTGCAGCACAAACAGGAACCTGTGGGTTTCTGCTCCCACTCCTCCCATGACAGGGTGCCTGACACCACCTCCTAGACAGAGGCTGCTTTGCTTGGCTCCCCTGCACAAGAGGCCTGATCTTTGTATGACTGAAGGGATCTGAGACGGAGGCTTGCTGTGGCAAAAGGAAGACCTGACTTTTCAGAAAAACAGATGCCAGAAACAGCACCATGAGACTCTGCACATCACTCCCGTCAAGATATAAATGTGTGTTTCTGAGATATGCATATGGAGATACTAGGACAGCTGGAAGACTGAGGTTTTCTGTCCTATTCTCAAGGCTGTTATAAATGGAAAACCAGAACATGATCTCTGTCTCAAAACCTGGATATGAAACATTCAAGAATACACAAGGAAAGATTTTTACACCTGCTGAGATAATCAGTAATTTATATCTTCTGAGACAACATAACATTTTAATTTCCAAAAATCCAAATTTGAGGTTGAATTGCTGAAGTTTTGATGGAGTTTTCAAAGACATAACTAGCCATTGTAATGGTTCTTGAAGAAAAGAAATTCTTTCTTTGAAACCATATTCCTAAAATAGGCTGCTGTCTTCTAGTCACAATTAAGCTTTTTAAGTATGCCAATTAGACTGTATCTTGTTCTTAAGAGATTTTGATTGCACTTCTGAGAAAAGTGATGTGGGAATCAAGTCAATTCTCATAAGGGGCTCAAGAAGCTTTTAAAATAATTTTTGTGATGCATGAAAGTACAATCTAAATGGAGCTGTGTTTTCACATAAGGTCTTTTTCATTAATGTATGATGTATTAAGCAATACTACTCATAGCTATAGTTCAAAGAATTTTAAGAGGTACCAAGAAGTTTATTTAAAAGGTGGTAGGAAAAAAAACACCCTCTTGAGTTCTTCTACAGAACAAACATCACTGGAAAACTTTGCTTTCACTTCTCAGATAACAGCTTTTACTGCTGGTATTTTTGTTCTGCATTGAATTCAAGCTTAAGAGCATGTGAATATATTTGCATTGCAAGGGTGAAACTTTTCAAGGGCTATTACCATTTAAAATTTTACTTTAAGAAGGTAGAGAGGATCAAGATGGAAAGAAGGATGAATGATAACAAGAGCTCAGCCTGTCCAGCCGCAAGAGAGCCCTGGAGGTTCAGCAGTATGAAGACTTCTCACTCCAGACAGTGTTCCACCAAAAGGCAGCTTGGGAGGCAGAGATCACAGGACTACCATTTCCTGGCTGCCAGCACTTCAGGGAGCTCTCTGATTCTGTTTTTCATTCAAAACACAAACGTTTTAAATGTGTGGAAACTGTTTTTTATTTGTATGCAGCTTACATAAAATGTGTAGGGAACTGCACATGAAAAAGATGGTTTTAATCTGTCTACATGTTCTATTTAAGATAGCTGGGAGCACATGGCTTTTTCTTTCTGGGTTCTGTGAACAAAATTCACCAAAGTGAATGAAATACCTGAAAGTGAGTGCAGAATTATAGTACAATGCAAGTGTCATGAGTCTCAGAAAGATATAAGAAATCTTATGGTGACATTGTAATAGGTGGTGGTCATAAAGTCCAAAGCTATTGCCCTTTGAACTGCAGATCTCAGAATAGTACAACATGTACACACAAGCCTTCCCCCATTGTAGACTTGGTCTAAAAGCATCTTATTCTGAACAGTGATTACTGACAGTGAATGATGTCCCCTTGGCTCAGCAGCCTCCCTGGCAGTGTGAGCTCACAGGACCCTGTGCTCTCACCACCACAGCTGCCCCTCACACCCCTGCAATGCCCACAGCCCACACTGCTACAGAGGAGTGCTGGGGTGCCTGGAATTTGGCCTGCATCTCAATTTTCATCAATTCTCAGCCCATCTCTCAGAAAATTTTTATAATTAATATCAAAATCAATGCAAAAAGTAGAGTTAGATAATGTTTTGCATATAATTCCTTCCAATGTCAAAGTTTCTGACATAAATAAGAATAGCAGTGAAAATTTAATATTTTATCCTCTCTAGGAGCATTAAGGAACTCCCTCAGTAAAATCTATCTGGCAATTTGGCTTTAATGGAGTCCTGAAGGATTATAGAAGTAGCTGTTTTATCCTGTGCAAATATTCAATTGCTACTTACATGAATTTTTTAATTAAACTGTCATTAAGAATTACAAACAAATCTGAACGTATTACTGTGATCCTACATGGAAGAGACAGAGAAAATGGGAAATAAAAGCTGTCTTGTGCTGAGGATAAATTTCTGAAATAAAAAAACAATATCTCATCCCAAAAGAATAAAAAAATAGACAGACAGGAGAATGCTACAGCCCAAATGTGCTCTTATTCAAATCTAGGTTATGTGGGTTCAATGCAAAAATCTACTCAGAAAATAAAGAGATAGGAAAAACCCATGTGAAACACAAAGTATGGGAAAAAAATCACAAACTGACTGTGATGTCTTAAAAAATATTTATAGGGAAGCCTTTCCACTTTTTCATATATTTTCTTATATTGAAACTAAATGCAAGTATGAGCTTCAAACCAATCTTAATAGTTTGTTGATATCATGGTAAGACATGCCCTACTAAGACTCCTAATACATACCTTCCCATCTGTATTTTATTTAAGCTGTAATTTCTTTCCTGTTGCAGTAAAAATCAGTTTCCATCCTGAATGTGCTGTTCCAATTAAAAATACACTGTGTTTATATTTGCCTTTGTTACAGGCAATGGGTTGATACTTCAATTCTATCATCAATTTTCAAATGATCTTTATAAGGAGTATAATTTTTTTTTTAGTTTTTTTCTGCACCACGTTGTCTACGTTTAATTACAGATGCAATTTTACATCATTGTTTTAAAACTTGGGCTTTTGTAGACAGCTTTCCTTTTTCAGGGTATTTTTATATGATTATAATTCACTCATTTTCCCCAACTATTACCAACAGCATTTTCTTTGAGGTCAATAAAACTCCAGTATCTGTACAAAGGAGCTAGCTATTTACATGCAAACATGGGCAGCATCCTACCACTTCACGACAGAAAAAGAATCAGTTCCTCTGCTAACCTCCTTCCTCAGTTCATTCAAGTGGCATTTCAATTAATTTTGATTTATCCACTTAATGCTTGCTTGGGGTAACAGATTTGTCCCTAGTAAGGTTCATGTGGGTGAGTGGCAATGTGGAGGGATGATGTGTGCAGTATTTATTTTAGCATTGAAGGAAAATTCAGTTTTAAAAAATGTGGTTTGTATTAAGTGTTGGTAACAGCAGAAGACAGGACTATTTTTTGACCTCCTGTGAGTTCCACTGCTGCGTGCCAGCTTCTGGGAATTTCATCTCCTTTGGCTTGAATTTCCTTCTAGTCCCTTGATTTCGTTGTTCTGGTGGAACATAGCAGTGCCAGGATCCTAAGCAGGTTGTGCCAGCCTGGGGGGCTGCAGGAAACATCAGGGTTGGGGCTGGACCCTGCATGGGCAGCCAGACCTGGCTGTGGGGTTGGGCACCCTGGGCAGGTTCCCCCCCTGGATTTAATCCTAACAAGTGAATGGCAGCAGCTTCAATTATTGCAGTGACCTTTTGGAAACCACAAATGTCAAAAGGAGAGCTATATTTTGTGGGTGAAGTCAGGGCTATTTCAGAGCTGGAAGAGATGAAGCACCTGCCTATTTCACATATTCCTGATGTTATAATGCCTTCTGTTTGGGCTAAAAAGTACACCACCATCTGCTACCCTCTTTAAAAGTCACAGCATCTGCTTTCCAGATGTGTTGCCAGTGCATCTGGCAGCAGGGTGAAGCTCACCCGGGCCCCTCAATCAGGAGCAGGTGCTGCCAGATGTAGTGGGGCCTCAGAGACATGGCAGGGAGAGCAAAGCACCAACATCTCCCTCCTGTGAACACCTACAGGAACCAAAGGCTCTTTCTGACAGAGAAACTTATCTTTTCTGATCCATGCTACATGACAGAACACAGTGAGAAATTATTTAATTTGATATTCTATAAGTTGATACAATTTTAAGCTGATTAGAAGCTGTGAATAACATAATTTTCTCTTAAGAGAACTAAGTAAGTGATTATTTTTAGCCTTTTATTTACAGCATTTAAAAAAAAAGCCCTCAGCTTTACCTGCATGAACAGTCACACTAAAATTCTCCAGGCAGTTTGCAGGCACAAGGATTGGTACCTGCATATAGGATTGGCCTCACACTCAGAGTTTGCAGAAGCTCTTTAAGAGCAATGAGGGACACCAAAGGGTTAGGAGATAATTTTTTACATGAGTTCATGCCAGTCGTGCAGTTCTGGTGTGGTTTGCTGCATTTTGAAGCATTTCACGGGTCATAGAATCTTTATGGTTGGAAAAGAGTTCATCAAGCCCAACCATCAACACTGCACCACCAGCATGTTCACCATTAAACCATGTCCTTGAGTATCACACACTCGAGTTTTTTGAACATTTCTGGGCTGGTGACTCCACCTTTCCCTCAGGCAACCTGGTCCAATGCTTTACAACCTTTCACATGAAGAGTTTTTTCCTAATGTATAATCCAAATCTACCCAGATGCAGCTTGAGGTCATTTCCTCCTGTCCTGTCATCTAAATCATGTTTTCATTTGACAACAGAATAATTAAGATGCAGGAGTACCTTTATGAAACAATTTTTATTGTAGGTCTTCGTTTGTTTGTTTCTGGAGGAAAAAAAGGCATATCTGCATGTTTTGTATTAGCAAAAATAGCTATGGTATGGCATGACCTTTGAATACTAGAAAACGATAATTAAGAGAGGAAAAAAACCACACTCATTTAATCAGCTGCAGTTTTCTATATTTCCTTAAATCACACATATGTTTTCACTCCAAATATGAATAAAGATGAGGTGAGTGCTCATTTTGTGTGCATCATTTCAGCCTTTCTTAATGAGCGGAGTTATTTTCAGTGCAAGTTATGATTTTATTTTTCTTTTGAAGTTTTTACAGTAGGTAAGAAAATAGAACAAAAAGCATCACTTTCCAAAAATGCTGCGGCACGTTTTAATTCAACAGCTGTACAAAGAATTGGCTGCACATGTTCAGGCAACAGCAACATGTTAATAAATCCTATTAATTCCCTTCCCCTGAGGTCTTTGCTCACTGTTTGACTGATAAAGTTCAAATTTTATTAGTTATGACAGATCAAGCTTTGATTTTCCTCTCTCTGGGGAAATGCCATCCTGTTATTTTAAAGGTGAATTGTTCAGTTCAATTAAAAAACTGCCTTAAGTTCTCATGGCTGTTAATGCAAGGCAGATTTTTTAGTCAACCAGTTTCTCACTTTCCCTGACAGTAGGAATATATTGATTATTGATTATATTATTGTGAAAAAAATGAAGATAGTAGATGTGACAGCCAAAGATCTGCATAGGGATTCAGTCCACAACACTTGGAAAACCTAGGCTTCAAAAACATGCACCACAGAAAGATGAGCAAATAACTCTGCCTTTCCCCTTCTTTTTCCCTTGTTTGGATTTCATTATTTTCAGTATGATTCCTGTGCAGATATCCAGCCTCTGCTGTGCGGATGGTGCAGCTGGGAAGCCCCAGTTTGTGATGTTGCTGCCATGGCTGTGATTCCCCCTCCTGTCACACTCGTGTACCTGCAGGCTCACCCATAAAGCTCGGCCAGAATATGGAGCAGGAGAATAAAAATCCAACCTTATCTAATCACAGCTTTCTGAAAACCCATTTCTCAAAATAAAGGAGTATAGATTGTTCCTGAAATCCCCAAACTGTGGATTACTAAAAGCTGCTCTGGGACAAGTAAGAGAAATGAGATTGTCATTGTATGTGACAATGGGCAGACATCAACAGTGAATCAAAGCTGGAAATTCCTGTTCTCTTCGTTTTTAAGACCTGATGAGTTTCAGTCAGTTGCACTGATTAGTTGAAATAATTTTGTGTCTTAGGAAACTTTCAGAGTTTTTCTTTTCAGCCCCACTGCTGCTTTACTTCACACTTGTGATGTACTTAATGTAATAGATTTAAAGTGTTTTTCCATTAGTAAAATTGATAATTGAACAATTGATCCCATAGAGCACCTTGTAATACCTGATGTTAACTTCCCACAATTAAAAAAATGGACTGTGCTCATATTTTTTCACAGCTGAGCTGTTTTAAAGGCATTGAGGGCACATTTCTCACCATGGGATCACTTCATAGAGGTGTTTAATGAACTTTATTATTGGCTTTTTAAAAATATCACAATTTATATTGACCTTTTTCCCACAGACCGCCATTATTTTCATATGCTCAAAAATTTGCAATAGGTTAGAGGAGGATAGTTTTCTTTTAAAGAAAAATTGCTGCTGTATCTCTGAATTACCTCAAATCTCTGCAAATTGAATAATTTTGTTTTTAAAGATTGATTTTATTGCTAAGATAAGTCTTAATTTTCTGCAGTTCTCTGAAGCATCAGCTCTGATTTTTCAAAGCATATGTATAATGCTTTCTAACTTCTTGATCTTCAGCAAGTGCAATGATATTGGTATTATATTCATCACAAAAAGTAGCACTATAATTTATTTATGGGGTAACTGAAATAAGAATGACAACCAGTCAAAGAATAAGAATTTGAAATACAGTGTGGGAGCACCACACAGCTCTGTTTCACTGCTGAGTGGGGGGGAATTCCCTTCCACTGAGTCTTTAGTGGTTCATACATGCCTGAATTATTTCAGAAGTTCACTAAAATGTTAATTATATTTTTAAAAAGCTCTATCTGCCTTATGAATGTTAAGGTTCTTTCAGAATGATACATGTTCTTGGGGAAATACAGTCAAAACCAGAAATAGTAAAAGTGCTGTCCAAGCCCCATGAATCCTCAAAATTACTCACTTGTCTTCAAAATTATTTATAAACTAAAATCAACAATTAGAAAGCTCTTGGCAAAATCACAAGAGATTCCTGCCAGAATTAAACCAAACTGCTAATCTGTCCTGTGCTGCTATGCTCCTGTCAGTCATCTCAGCCAGTTGTTCCTACCCTCAGACATGCTATCAGGAGCTTGCTATCACAAAGCTTGCACAAAAATGTCTCTATTTTCCCAGTCAATGCAAGAAAAAGAATCATCGAATCATTAAGGTTCAAAAAAACCTCTAGGATCTTCAAGTCCAACCTAACATTGCGAGGTTCACAAGTAAGCCAAGTTCCCTTGGAAGGTGTAAATTAACCTTCAGCCAGGTGTGCCAGGTGTGGGCAGTCAGGGTAAGATTTGCTGGTGCAGCCTGTCCAGCTCAGCATCCCTTACTAGGCAGAAGCACTGGCAGAGTTCAGGACAGAACTTTTATCCACAAATAGGTGCTACAACAGGCAGGAGCTACAACTCCTGTGTTTTCCACAGCACTCACTGTGTCTGGCATTCTCCCAGAGGAGGAAAGAGGCACCACATAGCTGAGTACCAGAAGCACGCTCATGACCTGAATCCTCTGGTCTTGTCACCTATCCTACACTCACTGGCCACAAGTGATGGAAAAACATTAGCTGTCATCCCTATTCTGAGTGCTTTCATGAGTACTTAATCATCTCTTTGACGGATATTTTATGTCAGCTCTCACAAGGGGTTTGGCCCATTTAAAAGAAGGAGACTTACAAAGAATTAGTAAATGGGAGTGGAAAGGTAGCACGCCACGTCAGGGCTTGTAGAGCTGGGGCTGTGTGGTATGGCTGAGAGCAGAAAAATCCTGCATGACCGAGGAAAATGTAATCAGCAAAGTACTGGAAAAAATCTTGCCTAATTACATATTTACACAATAGAGAGAAATGGCATTGGAGTTGTTCCAGGTTTTTGGTTACATAACACATGTTTAACAAAACTGTCTAATTATAACTGCACATATTTATTCAAGAGATGGAAAAGGTTTCAAAGATCTTTCATCCTCCAAGATTTTTTTTTTTTAATTTTAATCATTTGCTATGGCTTCAAAACCTGTTACCTTTCAGTCTATAAATATATGAACTGAATATTATTTATTATTATATAATGATGCTCCTTGAGTCTCTTTATTACTGGTTTCAGTCAATAATAGCTTAGAACTGAAGCCTGAGTGGGATATTCCTTCTAGAACAGATAAAAATAGACTACAAGGGCTTCAAAATTTTCCTTTCTCACAGGATAACTGCAGTATGCAGCCTTAGGTCCTGAAGAATCAAAATACCTTCATATATTAACATACAAGGGATGTGATGGCTTCCTGGATGGCAGAGGTTGTTGGGAGGTCGCCAAAATAAAAACAAAATCCAAACATAAGCTGTTAACACTAGAGCAAAAGAGGTAAATAGGAAAAGCCCATCCTGCTGAAAACAAAGTAACTTGTGATTTTTAAGCTTCCCTTCTGAGTATTGGCAAAAATGCAAAGTCCTGAAAGGGACTGATTTTCAAACAGATGTTATTTTGGAAATATGGAAACAAACTTAAAGGACAGGTTTCTGGAATATTTTGCTTTTTTTCTTGCCACTAAATATAATCTTTCCCTCTGCCCATCCAAAGGGCTTCCTGCTTTCACGTCCCACACTCTGGACACTCCACTGCATGGTGGAAAGGGCCAGCAGCCTCTCCCTGCATCCCATATTTCAGCTTCTTTCTGCGCCTTCCCTGCCCTTGTCACAGCACACAAGCATCCCAGCTGCCTCCCACCCTTTTCTGCTGCACAATCACAGTGCCTTGGGACCTCAGAGCCACTGCTCTTTCACCTGTCCCTTCTCCTTCCTCAGGGACACCTGCTGGGCTCAGCCAGCAGGATGGATAAGCCAGTGTGCTCTCCCTGATGCTGGGGTGCTGGGAAAGCTGCACCCCAGCTTGGAGGTCAGGAGACCTCCAGCCCAGGAGGAAAGTGGGGTGTCAGGTGAGACAGCAGTGTCACCACCTGGGGAGTCAGGAAGGTTCAGGAAGAACCAGGCATCCTGCCCTTGGGCCTGATTCCTACAGGAACCAACAAACCTCCACAGAATGTCTCATTTCCATGGAACCGATATTTTCTGATGTAAGAACTGCTCTCTCAATGATTCCTCCTTTTTCCAATCATCTCTAGTCCTGAGATAAATTTAATGAGGTTTTGCAGAAGCATCATGTCCTCACCACATCAAGCACGGCCACAAAGCTGCACCACTGACTCATCAGATGCAATGCAAAATATCTCAGCACAGCAGGGCTTTAGAAGCAGCTCAGGGAACAAGTGACTCTTCTGCTTGTACCTTCTGTCATGATGAATTCCCAGCTGAACAGCATCTTTATTTTGTTAGTACAAAAGCACTCTTTAGTCAACAGGACTTCCACACAATTGACAGGGCTACACATTAAATCAAAATTTTTCTTCTCTTAGAGTGTGTACAATAAAGTAGTGTCTTCACAGTAAGTAATGATAATAGTGGTACACAGGCTTGAGATGATGGGTCTGCATGTTCTCACCAGAGACCAGAGATAAATTATACTCAAGGCAGAAGAAAACTCCCTTTTGCAGAAGCCATTAGCAAATAATTTCTTGTTTTAATAGATGCACCTCCCTCCCATTTTTTTTGCACTCTCTTTAAATATGTTAAATACCCAAATACATTATCAGGCAGAGAAGGATATTACTTGAATGCTGATTTTTAATCTGTGACAAATACATTATGTATAATAGCTTCCTCTTAATATTTCATAATCATCTTCATTTAATAATTGATCTGAGTCTAATCTGTAATGCTCATTACTCATATGAATTGAGAATGTTTTTCATCCCACATTATAGATCCAGCATGGGCCAAGACAGGAGCTGCCAGTGCTGCTGTCTTGGTGTTACTCAGGAGGCAGAGCCTGGAGAGCAGCACAGGTGCAGGGTGAGAAGCACATCCCTTCCCTGGGAATGCTCAAGGACAGAAACTGCTTCCACTGAGTGTGCTCTGCCGTGTGCTGAGTGCATGTCAGCAGAGAGAAGGGCCTGTCTTGTGCTCTCTGCTCAGTTGCACTGTCACTGCCAGCCCAAGCATGTCTCTCCCTGTGTTGACATGCATGACAAATTGCAGAAAAGCTCTGACTGCTAATGCTTTCTTCCTCCTTCCCAGCTCTTGGTGCCGGTGAAATGTAGTTAAGCCTCATGAAAGGGCTGTGCTCATAAATTCTTGTTAGATACATAATATTTTGCTACGTGCACTGAGATGATTTGTCATGGAATAATTCTGCTCATATTTTGGAATCCTGCATGTTCAATCTATTGTGACAATTGTCGCTTAAAAAATTGAAGGATTTTTTTCTTACATTGTAATATTACGACATGCCAAAAAACTATTAGTACCTGTGAGGATCTGTTGCCTGAACTATAGTTGAATGTAGGCAATTTTTCTTGCTGCACTATATTTGTAGCACAAAATATTCCAGAGTGTTTGGACCATCAGAGCAGTATCTGGACACAGCAGGTGAATTATCCAGAGTTTACAGACTGACCGACCCAAGGAAACCAGCAATTAGTCATGCAACAAGAAAATATTGGTGGAGGTATTCTAATTTGTAGAAATAATGAAGCAAAAAATGTGGGAAATTTGTTTCAGCAGCTGTGAAGTCATGCTCTTATGGGAGAACTGTGGACCTTTTCAAGCCTCAGGCTGTTTCAACAGATGTCTTGCTCTCTACATTATCCAAGCAGTAACAGGTACAATAAGCATGAAAGAAAACCCAGGGTGAGATGCTGTGGTAAATCCCTGCTGCAGCAGGCAGACAGACAGGGCACAGCTTGCTGCACTATACCTGGTACTGGATGGGACTTCCTTTTCCAGTGCTCTGAAATGTCTCAGACCTCACCTAGAGATAAGGTGAAGCCTTCCATGAAAATAATGGGGTTTGCTTCAAGAAATCATATGTGAATCTCTGCAAACTTCTTTTTAATTTTATTCTTTTTTTGTTTAAGTTACAGGGATTCTTTTCGTCCAAATAAAGTATTTTAAATTTATTTCCTCTTCTGCTATAAGTTCTTTGGAGTAGGAATTATTTCTTCACATGTGAAGGGAAGACACCTCAGCCATTGAGTTCCAGAATCTTGAGGGAGGCTAATTGTGTTATCAATACCATAATTTCCAAGCATAGAAACCCATCTGTCCTATAATATATAAAACAACTACTTTGGTACTCTCCATTCTTCTTTCCAGGGAAAGACTGTTGATAAATAAAGAGGAAAGAAAGGTTTGTTGAAGCAGAAAAACTCTGGTCTGCCTTACTCTTCCTCCTCCTCCACTTCTGTGTCAGGACCAAAGCCCTCCTGAGTAAACTTGTGGTGTTATCCATAAATTTGGTATATGTATGATAAAACGTATGATTTTTTTCAAGCACCAAAAATTATCAATCAGGACCTGCAGTGCTTGATCCAAGCAGAAGGCTGAGATAGATCTGAAAATGGGGTTAATGTTCCCTGGAACTTAAATGTCAGAGAGGATAGGGATGTTTCATGGGATTTTCAAATGCCTTACCTCTAAAAGCCTTACATTGATTAGTCTCCTTTGCTTAAGCATGTTCTCAATCCAGGTTTTTTGGGTTGCTAATGTAAAAGCTAGAGAGTGAAAAACCTCCAATGCTGCATATGCACAGATGAATCCCACTGTTTCTGTGTTCTGTGCAGAACATTTCCAGATGGCTTTGATGCACACTAAATGTTTATTATGTTTTCTAAAATTATTTGATTGAGTTTAACAAATTATAACTGAGTTTCTGAAAGGAGAGAGAAAACAAACAAATACACAACTATAATGTTTCAGAAAGCTAAGTAATTGTTTGTAATTACTATTCAGAGATATTTGTTTTCACCTGTGGTTGAATATTTTTGATGTGTACTCTCCAACAAATACTTTGGAAAGCAGCTGCCAGAACAAGGTGTTCCTACTCTCTGTTTGAACTCCTGGCATAAAAATAGGGGTGAGGAAGTCCTTAATAACAGAACAGGCAAAAAAGGTTCTCCAGCCTGCCAGGATGAATGCTTTCAGCCTGGTTTGCTACATCTGATCATTTCCCAGTAAGATTGTCTTTATTTTTGTATTTATTTTGGTGTGCAGCAAAAGATTTCCAAAGCACCAAAGTGTTCTGCTCAGAATATTAACTGCTCAAATTAGATGCTATGGTTTCTTCTTGACTTCAGAGAGAGCCCTGAGGAACAGAAGATCCCAGGTTTTTTGTCATTCTTGCTTACAGTGCCATGCCCTCACATTGCAGTTGCTCCATTGAAGGCAAACTTGCAGGAGATGGCACGAATATCGAATTAAATTTCTTGGGAACTTGACCTTCATTGCAACTCCCTATGAATTTTGTTCATGATGCTTTCCACCCAAGCTAGTCAGACATCTCTCTTACTCTGGTGAATTCTGGTAAAAGTTAGTCACAAAAGTCTTTTTGCTGGGCTGGATCTAAGTCTTGCAACATCTACAAATCTGTGTTTGAGTATGTAAGTCACCCAAGAAGAAACTGCATTTTAGTCCTTCTACACCTAATCTCCAGGTGTTGTGATAACATGTGAAGCCAATGAAAATCTATTGAGAGAAAAGCAGATAAAACCATTTAAAATTAAAAATAAAGTAAAATTCAGTTTGCTTCCAGCTCACCAAAACAATCTTCACATAACCATCAAGATTTAATTAAAATTTCTATTGCACCTCTTAAACTGCTTAAACTGACATTTGAGGTTATTTTTCACTATTCACCTCTTGAATAATTTTTCCCCTTTATAGGTGAAATGGGTAAAACCACCTGAAACATCAACCACAATTTGAAATGGCTTTTATAGCTTTTCCCAGAAGACTTCCAGGATATTATTAAATAGTAGGTTTCTCAAGGATCAGATCAGTACACCTCACATTCATGACTGTATATTGGAAAAGGTGGGTTTGTAACATACCTGGGGATACCTCTCCCATGACTTCTGAATTTAAATACAGGCTTTGCAATCTCTTTGACTCATAGACGAGCATTTTCAGAAACCAATGTTGGATTTTCCTCAATGATAAAAAAACTCTCATCAGATTCAAAGCCCTAGAAAGAAGTCCTTTGAAAAGCATCACAGCGAAGTACAGATGAATATAGACAGAGTATATAAGAGTGCTGAGGCAAGAAATAAGGGAATAATAGGCTGTGTCAGAAGATCCCTTTGGAAAGCTCACAGTCAGCACTGCCAGAGAAGTCCTCAGATATTTACCAGACAGTGTTTGACATAGCCAGGGAGAAAAGACAGATATAGGGAGGTGAATTAAAGCTGGTCCATCTGAGCTGTGCTGCAAGACCTGCCACAGAACAACCTCTGTGTTTAGGTGAGGTTACTAATCATTTCTTCTTAACTTCACCTGCACACATGAATGTTTTCATAAGTTCCCACGCTAAGAAAATATTTGTTTGCATTTCTCCCCCTGGCAAATATTCTCTGCAGCTAGTTATCTTAATCATGGAAAATACTATGTTATTTTGACTCCACAAGCTGCATTTCTCTTTCTATTAGATATAATTCAGGACTGTAATTAGACAGGGGCAGAAGCTGAAGCATTTTTGTTGCCCAGTTTGAGAATGGCAGGTTTCTCTTGTCAACTCCATATGACTGCACTGCTGAAGCCTAATTTTCCCAGCTCCTCAGTCATCCTGAGTATATCCACTGCACTGAAAAAAATACCAGCCAACCAACCTACCAACCAAGCAAGAAAAAAACAGAAGGTGAAGGAAGATGAAGGTGAAAAAGACAGTGAAAGGCAGGCTTCTTATAACAGAATGAAAAGCTAAATTTTCTATTTCTCCAGAATTTTCAGTTAAAAAAATGCAGGTGGAAGGATCAGTGGAAGAATAGTTTTCCCATTTGTTCTTTTCTCACGTGGAGATTTAGATCCCACAAAGTCCAAGAAGAACTGAAATATGTTTTAAGGAAATATATAAAGGTCTTCCATTTTGAATCATTATTTACAACAAAGCATAATAAAGCAAACAGGGTAATTAACATTTCACAAATAGCAGTTATTCCATATACCTCCCACTGCACAAGGATTTCCTTCCTGTAATTTTTTCTCTCTTAATAGATTGCAATTTAGCAAAGTCTTTCAAATGTGAAAATTCTCCTATGTGCTCAAATTCTGTAATTCCACAGTATTTTGGAGATTAAGTCAATGTCTGAAGGAAAGAGCTCTGCTTGTGCCCACATTCAGAAGTAAGTCCACTGTAGTGGTCTGAATTAAGTTTTATTGAATTAAGATGTGCATTTGACCCATACCCCTGTCCTGAAGCCACTGGGAAGTAAACACTCACATTACTCAAGTTTTTTCTAATCTCTTACATCAGAATCCTGTCTTAATAACTCCTAGAGCATTTTTCTTTATTTTTTATATTTTCATTTTCTTTCTTTAATATTTTTTATGTAATGAAATCAAAATATCATGATTTATTCTATATACTGACTCACCAGAGCTACAAAATCTATCCTATTTCCTCTTAGGTTCTACATGGAATCCAGAACATTTGTCTCATGTTTTGGTTATTTTTATCATCTCCAGATGTTCTCTCTTGGTTTCAAGAAACGACCTTTATACAAAATGCACGTCATGTTCCTGCATTGTGCTATTCTAACCTCTTTAAGTCTTCTTGCAGTTTAACCTCTTTCTGTCTATTTGCTGATACACTTATTTTGATGTAGCTGTCAAATTTGATCACTGACAAATGTAACAGCCCTTTTAAAATAATCACAAGGTCTTAAACACTTAGGGTCATAGTACTGCTTAATGCATTAACCTCAACCCTCTGTATGACAGAGTTTCTAATCTATTATGTGATCCTGGATGCTTTGATTCCAGCATAAATCAATAATGTAGCACTATAGCACATGGATTATGGAATTTCACATGTAAGGAAATACCTGTTAGTTTTCTTTCTTTTTTTTTTTTTTAAATCTGTGTGGCAATAGGTAATTCTTACTTGTCATGCAATAGAAGCATATTTTTTTATTATTTTAGAATGAGAGTCCTATTACAAATATTCACACAGGACTCATTTCAGACCTTACCAAATCAAATACACTAGATGACTAAACAGGATTGATATTAGTATAATGTTTGTGGGGTTTTGTACACTCAGACCTATATGAGGTGAGCCTTTCATGTGTCCATGCAGAATATTATTTGAAAGTGTATGTTCACATAACTCCAAGCCAGATCAACAACCAAAAGTAGGTACATTAGTGCAGTTCCTGAGTTTGGATAACTCAGCTGGAGCAGAATATCAAAAGACCAGGAGTTTCTGTCACACAAGGGGTCTGGGAGGAATTAGTTCAGCTGTGTCTGCATGACGATGCACAGTGCTAAATGCCTGTACCTACTGCAATCAGTGATTCCATGGATTCTCATCTTTTGCAATTAATCAGCTGTGTATTGCCAGTAGTCCTCATACAAAGATTCATACCTTTGAGAAAAAAAAAAAAAAAAAAAGAAGAGGACCAAGAAGAGGGCAGATTTAAGAAATTGTCCAGATTTCAGTACTTTCTTCTGACAAAATTCAAACAATCCCTCACAAAGCTCCCACTCTAAGGCATCATCATCACTCTAGAATCCTGCAGTTTTCTTCAATATCAGGGAAACAAAGCTAAAAAGGAAATGAGTTATTAAGACAGCTTACAGCTGTAAAGTTTTGTCCATTTACTGGCCAAAATGCACAGCATAAACTATTGAAACTATCAGTACACAGCAAATATTAACCACCTCTACATCCCTCTTCCCACTTAATGCCTTTACAGAGAAAACACAATTCGTTGTGAAAAAAAAAAAATCAGTGTCCAGCATTCCTCCTGGCATTGACTGAAATGACTCAAACCTCTCTGATGCCTTGATATATGATTCAGATCCTGTATTGCAAGGAGGCTGATAGAGGTGGAAATAAGCACCAAATCTTAGGTCAATTTTGGAAGCTTAAGCCTGAATTTCCTGACTTTAGTTGCTTTGAAGATAGTTATTAACCTCTTGTAGTTATTATAAATATTTTCATAATATTCACATTTCCTGATTCCACCCTGAAAGAAAGCAGGAAATGCCAGCAATTGTGAGAACTGGCATTTGCTAATGGACCAAATGGCTTGTCTTTGTGTACAGTACTGGAGGCTGGATAAGTGAAGTTTTACATGCTGATCCAAAGCAAATGCAAACCCTGAATTTTCTGAGATTTCCTCTTTATTGGAATTTCTTCTCACGTATTTCAGCTGTAAACTTTCTTACAAACTCAAAACAGCCCTTTTGAAGCAATAGCCCAGCAGTGAAAGTAAAAAGTGTATAGGTTATGATACCAGCATGTGGGGTGAAGAGGGTAAAGAGAACAGAAGGGCTGTGTACCAGACTGGAGCCACAGGGAGGAAAATGGAATGTGTGCTTGTCAGAAACAAGAGGTTTTTTTAATATGAACATATGACATGCAATACATACTTAAAGAAAATCGCAGGTTTTCAATGGAGCTTCCTTCAGTTCAAAAAGAGCCCTCAGGTTTAACAATCTGTCAGAGCTAACGTTATATATGTGACCTTAAAAATTCATTGAGTTTGTAGAGATTTCGTCTCCTTTTGCATTTATCGAGAATTATTCATAATATGGCAGTTTCTGTCATAATTCAGACACTTTAGGCCAAAAAATGTAGAAAGAAAACTAAAGCCCAAAAGAGAAAATGACAGCTACAGTGATGGAATGGGGATAAGTGATAGTTTTAAAGAAACTCACTGTACATCTATAATTTTCCCTGTTAACACCTTATCTTTAAGCTATACCTCATTTAAGATGTCGACACAGCTTGAAGTGAAGTGCATAATTTATTGAATGCCGACTTTCTTGTATGATTTATTTTGTTGTTTTGCAAGTCAAGTACAATCTTGCAACTTTGTCTTACTCGTAAAATACTAAAAAAACCTCTTTGTGTTTACTGATAGCAGTGAATCAAAACATGATACATAAGATGCCACAATCTAGTTTAAATGCACAGATATGAGTGCCAAATTTGCCAAAGAAAAAAATCGCTACAATCCAGAAATGCACATGTATCAAAGAGTTTTTTCATTTGACAAGGTAGCACAATGCACTTCATAGGACATCAAAAACCTTGCCAGTTACATCACTCTGCTTCTGCTCAGTAGTCACTTATTTATTGTGAGAGAGATAAAAAGGAGTTAGAGAATTAGATGAAATCTGTGCTTGAAACTTGGTGCTAAATATTATTTGTATCTGTATTACATCAAGATGAGAAGATTACATTTCTTATTTTCAGAATGCTGATCTTATATCTGAAAAAACAATGACTAATTTTTATAAGTGAAAATAAATGAAAAGGATGACATGTGACAAAAAATTCAGTGATAAATCTAAAACATAGTCAAAATTTTGTAAATAGCATACAATTCATACAAGATCGGCCATAAAAATTTCTGGTATATTAATGATTCAGCTTATTTATGATAAAACTGTATCCTTTCATTAGACATTTTTTTACCCACAATGTATCATAATAATAAGCTATCAATCCTTTTATGCAAGGTAAATGGAGACAGGAAAATCTTTCTGAAACAGTGTTAGGAATATTTCCTATACCTAGAAATATATCCATGTATTTTTGTCTGTTCATCTCTCTTCCAGGTGTCCACGTGCACCCATCTACAAAGATCTCTACAGACCACATCTGGCTCAGCTGAAGGACCATGTCTTACACTTCTCCCTTCTTGCAGCATCAAATGCCTGCTCTTCATGCAGCTCCTGGGAGCAGTGTGGTACTTTGTGTCCCTTTTGTTGGCATCACAAGGAGTTTGCCCTCATGGAAAGAAATAAGGCATTAGATAATTAGTTTGAAGAAAATATTTGATGCCAGTCAGTTGGAAAAATATTCTTTAAAAGGTTCTTGATATTAAAAAGTAAAAAAAAAAAAAAAAAAATTAAAAATCTGCGTTATAGTCATTCAATACCAATTCACACAGGAATAGGTTTGTCACATTTTCATTTTCCCCCTCAAAGGGCCCTCTCTTTACCATTCCCAGGTCTCCCCCTTCACAAGCCCAGGCTCTGCATCCTGGCACTCCCCAGCCCAGAGCAGGACTGCACCCTCTGTCCCCAAAGCACTGCCCAGGCAGTGCCTGTCTCCTTTTCCCACTTCAACACCACTGGCAACATGAAACAAAAGGATGGGCTCTTCAGAATATTTTTCCCCCAAAATCAACAACTACAGTGGGATTAAAAGAATGAGCACTTCTGATTAATCAAACTGATAGTTTTACTTCCTCTTAGAAGAATTGTTTTTCTACCAGCAGAGTCCAGTAGAGATGGACAGACAGACATGAATATAATTAAATGCAGGAAAAATCAAACTATAGAAAACAAGTAAAAAAATTTACACAAAAATAGTAATACACTTTGTATTATCTATCAGCTTTTGCTAGTGTGAAACATCACTGAAATTCAAGTATATAAGTTTTATATAATGTTTAATAAAAGGGCAAATTGCTCTTCTGTATTTTGAAATGCCTGTATGAGATTGTTTGAAGTATAAAATAACAAAATACTCAGACTCCTATTATTTAAGCATGAAAAAAAAAGGAGAAAAAAAATGGGTTAGCTGCTGTTTTCCTGGTAAAGGCTTCTGGTCTAGTTCAGACCCAGTAATCAATGTGACATTATAACCAGGGACACAAGAAGAAGCAGCTTGGACCATAAAAATGCTCTCTAGTTTTTCAAAACAAATAAGTCTTGTTTGGATGTGTGCACAGTCTGCTGCTCTTTAAATCTTCAGAACACTGAAAACACGGCTTTACCTCCCAAAATCCAGGCAAGTTTGTCCTGAGAAATAGAACTCCTGTGTAGACAAGATTGTGCTGTGTGTGACTGAGTTTCTTCGTTCAGGCTGAGCAATTGTTGGGTGTTCTCAAAGGCTTCTCAGGGACACCGACTGCACTCAGCATGACTGCATTAAGTTGACACAATCATTTGCCCACTTTGCACAGTCTAGAAGAAAAGAAACCACAATAGGTATTGGGATTAAATCATTCAACTTTGCTGGTCTATTTACAACAGACAGATAAAGTATCTGGAGTATCCTGGATCAGCACATTTCTACTTTAAGAATTAGGAATCCAAACAGCTTCCAGTGCCATCTTGGCAGGTGTTTCTCCCACTAGGTACTTGAAGTGACAAACTAGATTGAGATTCTGAACTAGGTCTGGCCTTCAATCCAGCTGTCTGTAGCATGCTTCAAAAGCCAACAGAGTTGCATAACTCACCCTTTACCCAATTCTCATTCCAACGAAAAAGAAAAGGGTGGTAGCATGCAGGTCCTTACCTCTGAGAAGCAACAATCCCTGCAGATCAGCCAGATAATGCAAGGTGACATTGTGGGAAAGAGAACAGAGAAAGAAAGAACAGACAGCCATTAATTTCACTGTACATCAAGGGTTACTGGTACATAAAATGTCAGAAACTAAAACATGTCCAGTTTGAATTGAGCAACATCCCAGCCCAGCATCACATCCATTTCAAGAACATTTTCCTTATAACACATATTTCACTATATGAAATATAGTTTTATTTTTATCTAATTTCAGGCTCTTAGAAGTTCCTGAGTGACTAAATGACAGTAAGTATCTTTACTCACAAAACCTTTCATTTTAAGGAACATTGTGTCAGTCAGCCAGAACTCTGTTTGCTGAAGAACTAGGATTAGTTTGAAATTTTGGCTCTGATACTAAGCAATAGACATTTACATAGATACAACAAGGATTCAGAATACTTTGTTATTCCAAAATTTTGTGGAAAAGAAAATACTGTTAGGACCAAAACTCAAAACTTTTGTTTTATGTAGGAGGAAATGAACACCCCACCATCATGTTCTCCTCCAATTCATTATCAAGATATAATTAATTAAATCTTTATCATTCCTTAGAATGGAGAAACCAATCTTTAACAGTGGTCTACTGAGCTGTAGCCATTAATCTTAGGTTTTAGGCTGGGAAGAAATGACCTGATGAGGTACTTTAATTAACAAGTATTTTTTACAAGTGATAATCATGATCATTTTAGTATATGCCAAGCAGAAGATAAGACTGATGAATCTCTTGTGGTTAGGGTATTGATTTGTCATTTATATGAGAGAAAGATATTTAAACAGAAGGGAAAAGGTATTGAACAATCAGATCAGAGGTTATAATGTTCTACAGGTCCCTGAGGACTTTGTTTTTCTTTTGAAGAACATGTTTCTCATGTAAGTCATCACACCACAGAATATAACAATACTGAACTTTATGATATGGCATCCAGATTTACACATTTGTATAAACAATGTTGCTTCTATTCACTTAATATAAATACCTAAAAAGTCCTAAATCTAATCATTTGAGCACTTGTCTTCAACTCTTTTAAGTTTTGTAGATCCAATCCTAAAAATATCAGCATTTGTGAAAATTAAGCTCAGAGCTCCCATCCAACAGTGGGTATCCAAGGTCAGTGACTACTCCCTATAACTTGCTCCTTATGAAAAGACTTGCAGCCAGTACGCCTTCAGTGTTGCATGGCAAGGTGCTAGGATAAATCAAAGAGATACAAATTGGCAGGTGACAATTCCCCAGATTTTATTGAAAGGTCTGTGCTCTAAAGCTATATAATCTAAATTACCATAAAAGATACACCAGTCTCAGCATCCTGCAATGCTTCAGCTTTCCCTTCTCCAAAACACAGAGACCTTCTGCATCTGAACTATTGTTGTTTATTGCTAAAAACAAACAAACAAACAAACAAAACCACCACCAACAACAACAAAAGCTTTCCCTGCACCAAGAATCTTATTTTCTTTAAACTTTAAGAGGCTTTCAATTACTTTTTCTGCCAATTTCCTATCTCTTTAGCCAAGTGAAATGATTTCCCTTCTATGGTGTCATGTTCCGCAGAATAATTTTGGAAAAAGAAGTTGCCTTTTAGAATACGAAGGAACAGTAAAAATTCTACATTCAATCATCTAAGAAAAACACAGAAAACACTAGTAATAAGTGAGCTACACAAGAGATTCTCTCCATACTCTGCTGCTAGAGTACACCAAGTCAAGTTTCCATGGAGTGGAAGTGCTGCTTGGCAGTGACAAGCTTCCATAAAGCTGCTCTGGTGCAGGGAAGCTGGGAAGCATACACTTCACACCAGCTTCACTTCAGTCACTTTGCACTGGGCTATTTTATTTCCCAATAAAACCAAAGGAATTATATGCATAAGAAAATTTTACTCCGTGGGAGGGGAAAAAGATGGGAAAAAGAACTGAAAGTCTGAAAATTGGCATTTTAGCAACTAATCTAAGAATCTTTAAATTATTCCATCAAGCTCTTTTGTTTTGACAGGTGCTTCAATAAATGATATTTGATAGTTCACATTTTTCTAATGTCATCAGTGTAATGTTGTACAAAGTATATGTGAATAATCTGATGGGCTTAATGTACTGAGCAGAGGAGTAAATCCAGTTATCTCTGGGGACATTAGTTTATTTTAACAAATGCCAATTCACATTGAACTTGAAACTGATGTTGTTTGCCTTTGTGCTGTTGCATCACTTATGGACCTTTATAACAAGTGAAGAAATACTAGATCACTAGAATAAAAGATGTGAGCATTTTAATGATGATGATTCTGGGACAATGGATGAGAATTTCCCTGGGGGGAAAAAAAAAAAAAATCAGTGATAGAATAAATATCTTAATGGGCTTACATGGCTAAAAAAGGCAATGAAATAAAAAAGCTACACTTCTTCTGTTTGGTAACAGGGTTAAGAAGCTAGTGGAATTTTTACACTTGAACATCAGGCAATGTCATGTACTTATGCTCACCTGTCAAATTCCAAGGGCATTAAAATACAGTCATCTTAACAGCTCCTGGTTTGGATTTCAACGAGAGCTCTGAGAGCTCCAAGTCCTTAACACTGCAGAAAACATCCATGCATGCTAATTTTTGTCAAACAGCCAACGTTTCAGTTTGAACTTTTTGCTCCTCATTCATAGTCCCATTTGGGATCTGATCTTTTCAACACATTTGCCGTGTTCAAAATCGGCGAGTTTCATCGGGAACACGAAAGAGCAGATCGAGTAATGGATGGCACCTCTGTACAGGAAAGCAAGGATGGAATGTGATGCGTGCTTTCCGGGTGCACACAATAATGGCAGGAAATCAGACCTGCCAAAGAAAAGGGTCAGGCAGAGAAAAAAGCTTGACTGTTTTGGCTGCATAAGAAAGGACAGCTGTGAGGAACCAGAAAATGATCCAAGAAAGTCCTGAATGCCTAGAGCTTGTTCTAAGTCAATGTCCTCCTACAAGCAGCTGCAGGAAGCTGCCACCATTATGGTCCAGTGAGACAGGAACAGAGCAGGGCACACTGTACATTTGTGCAACTGCACTCCTACAGGGTTCTTTGAGTAGCTTTCCACCAGTGTTGGATAGGCCCTTTCAAATAGCTTAGCAGCAGCAGGAAATATTGTCCAAGCTGGAGAAACTGCCAAAGGAGATGAGAGAAGGTGATCTGACAGTACCTGCTTTCTCAAAGATGGTGACCAACAGCAGAAAAAGTTGTCCCCCATCTACGTGTCTGAGTCTGTGCTTGTGTTTAGGCTTACATTCAACCAGGAGAGTCCATTTCCTCCACTATTGTTGGAAGAACAGAAGAAAAATATCCATACCTTCTCCTCCAAGGCTGTTTTCTCACCTGTGATGTCAGCTGACTTACTGTAAATTTAAGCTTTAGAGAACCAAAAATTAAACTAAGTGAGTGAAATGAGGCAAGATCAGAAGCTCATGCCCCAAGCTTACACATCAGGGCAGAATCAGTTTTTGGTTTTCGACAGAGCCTGTGGGGATGGTTTATGTGGATGAAGAGACCTTCAGCAACAATTTCAGAAATAGCTCATCAGAGCTGTATTTTTCTGCTAAATCCAGATTCAAAGCACAGAAGAAATATGCTCAGGCTGAAAAAGAGTATTTGGCAGGGAGGGTAAAGTGGAGAGCTCAGTTTGAAACTGCACAGATCCAAAATACTCCATCTATTCTGCAAACAAGCAGCAAATGCATGGTGTTATTGATGAACAGCTGAGGTATAAATCACCACTCTGATATATGTGCCTTCTGATTAAATTTATGAGATTCACTACTAAGATGCAACTCATTCCAGGGAAGAAGCTGATTTTTCACCATGTTTGCAATGCACTTACAAAGCCTCCTGGATTGGAAATATCATAGTTAGAAGATGTGTATGCACACATTTAGAACTAATTATATAAGAAAGCATACAATATTTTACCACACTTACACCATATTTTTAGAGAAAACTTTAGACTCCTCATCTTCAACCTTAGGGCTGAGAACTGCATTCTAGATAAGACCTTTTCAGTAGTAAGATTACAGACATTTTCTTGCTGAAATGTATGAAATATCTCATGCTTTAATTAAACAGACACTTTTTTCAACAAAATTTTTCATCTTCTAGCAAGCATCATGAATTCATAAGGTCCTGGAAACCTCCTTGCCCTGAAACAAAACTTTGACCATCACAAATCCTTAGCATGGGTTTCTTCATGAATGTCTGGAGAGCTCTGACTATGAGAGATGTTTTACAATGT
The DNA here is from genome assembly GCA_032173965.1 of Sitta carolinensis. Classification (NCBI taxonomy): domain Eukaryota; kingdom Metazoa; phylum Chordata; class Aves; order Passeriformes; family Sittidae; genus Sitta; species Sitta carolinensis. The sequence goes on along the minus strand of JAVUNC010000025.1, from coordinate 10,843,733 downwards.
GATGACACTCTGGGGAGTGACACTGCAGCTTGCCTCATGAAAAGTGATATCTGGAACAAGCTTATGGCAATTCCAAAGTCAGCTGCATCAGCAGCAATTTCTGCATGTAACTCAGAGCTGTTGTTGCCTTTCTTTCTCATGTACACAGGGTAACCCTCAAGAAATGTACAGTATTACCAAAAATGTCACGGCCTCGTGTCAGTTTAAGCAGCCAAGTCAATGTGGTATGTGCATGTGCATGATGATTATATCTTACATTTTCCATTTAGTTACTGAAGTCATGCTTACCATGGAGAAAAAATGCTATGGATTATCCTGCTCCATACGTGAAAACCATGTGAAAACTGTGATTGATGATAGGGCTGTGAGGAATAAGCCTCAATGACATCTGCAGCACAGCTACGAGGTTACTAATAACCACAACCTGTGAATTGAGAAAGAAGCCCTTAAAAATGACTGCTGACAAACACAATGAAAGAGATTTATGGATTGCCTACATCAAGAGTGCCCAATCCTTGTGAAGTGGATGGCTTGTCTCATTCATTATGCTACTGTGACATGAAAATGATATTCTGCTCCTTTTCCTTTTTTTTTTTTTTTCCCATTTCCACTGAGTGAATATCAGAGACTCCCTTCCAGGGAAAATAAACATGACTTATGTAGCCACTGAACTTTCAGTGATTTTAGTCCTTCATTCCCTTAATGGTTGAGGAAAACAGGATGTCTTTAGCTCCAAACAAAAGGGATATCAGCTTATCAACAGTAGACTTTAGCAAGCCTATTATATGGCTATAAAGTCAAAGCCACTTTTAAATCCAATTATCTGCATTCTTACTGCCTTTATTCCTGAAAATGCTTATACTAAATCATTGAAGGTTTATGTCTCTAGTGTTAAATATACTCAAACAATCCTAAATTCACAGTGGCCGGGGTCCTTTCTCAAGTGTGTTGTTATAAAATATATTCAGGAAGAATCTAGAAGACTCTCAGCCACACACAGACAAGGACACAAGGGTTGTTTCTGTATCACACAGTAAAAATAAATATATTAAAGATAGAAAAGAGACAGTGGCTCAAATATTTAAAAATTAAGAAGCCTGAATATTTAAAAATTAAGAAGCCTGGTTCACAGGCAAGGGTTATTCTCAGAACAACTTGCAACCAAAAGACCAATACTGTCAGAGCACCTTGCAGTGAACACTAGCTCTGACACTGTGATCTCCTGTTCTAGTCTGGTGGAAAACCATGGAGCTGTGAAAGCCAAGTTGGAAATAGATATTCCTCCTACACCACTCAGGGCTTCTCTCATAGTATCTTGCTATCCAGAGAAGAAAAAAGGAAGATAATGTCTGAATCTGCATATACAGCAATTCCTGCTATCACAATTGACACGAAATGAAAAGTACCTTGTGCTTTTTGGAAGATTTTTGTGTCTTAAGGTCTTTGGCCGAGAGAGAAGCTGTATGGAGAGAACAACAGGTAATGCAAAACTGCTGTGCAGCTAATTATTGTCAAACCAGCAACCTTAAAACTATAGAAACGCCGTGGGTTGCAGGAGTGATCAAGGCACTCTTGTTAGTCTCTGTTAATAAGGGATTCTGTCAGGTCAACCAAGCTCCTTATGTGCTTGGGGATTTTGCACTGCCACCCATTTGTGTAGTGGGATGCACCTGCACTGCCCTGCGGTGTGACACTCCACAGTGTCACACTGCTGAAGGGTTTGCCTGACTTAGTAGAGCCCAGGTGCTGGGACAAAATATGAGAAGGAAACCCCTTGATACACAGGTCTAATCTACAGAATTTATGTGGATTACGTTTGTGAGTACTGGTATTTTTTTTATTTCTAACATTTAAACATGAGCATTTTCCCTCCAAAGATCATTCAGAGAACATTTGGGAGTAAGATACACAGCCTAGTTAGTTGTTAATCATCATCAAAGAAATAACAAAGGGTTACAGAGGAAGTTCAAATACTTATCTAACCTAGTCACAGAAAAATAAATATCAAGCCACAAATAAGTCATAAGAGAATTAAATAATTTAATTCCAACATATGTTCTAATGAGGAAGAATGTGTATGGAAAATGTGACAAAAGGTATAAAATGAATAGGCAAGCAGCTGGACAATGACGGACTGCATTGTGGAAATATGAGGAAATCAGTGTATCTTGTGGATAATGTGGAAAGATGAGGAAATTATTGTATGTGGTGTGGCATGTGAAAACATGAGTTCCACTCTAGGCTTCATTATCAGAGCCTTCTTGTTGATGTAGGCTGGTTTTGCTGTGGAATCCTCCAAGGATGGAGGTCACACAACATCCCCTGGCAGCACTTTCCTGTCCTTGCTTGCCCTCAGGGTGCCAAAGGATGTTTCAACTTTACACACATTATCCTTTGTCCTCTCACCAAGCAGCACTGTGAGCAGCCTGGCACCATCATACCCTACTGGTAGAGACTGAGAGGCTGCTGTGAACCCCCCACTAAAATCTTCTCCCCTCCAGGGTAACTGAACCCATATTTCCAGGCCCCTGCTCTCAGGGCAAGCAATCCAGATCCCACCACCTTGGTGTGCCTCTGCAGAACACACTCCAGTTTGCCCAGGTCTCCCTTGTACAAGGGGGTTCCTAAGTGGTCTCACATCCCTTGCCCTGCTGCCTGCACTTCTCCTGGCACATCTCAGTGTCTGCCTCTGCTGCAGGCAGGTGCTTTGCAGGTAGTGGGTTTTCTGGAGCCCACTGCCAAAATGGATAACCACACTAGCTCCAAATCAGCCTGCTCTGCTCAAAAGCAGAGCACCATGTGGACTCAATTCTTTGCCAAGGAAGTTATTAGGAAGCAGGAGAAATTAACCTGAGTGGATCTTCATGTTGCTGAAATCAGATGATTTCTGGTGCCTACAAGAACCTGCTCAGAGTTAACTGGAAAATACAGCCTAGGACATTTGGTACTGTGGTCATCTCCTTTTATGAAGAAAGAGAACAAGGTGTGACTGTCATAGCTGTAGCTATGAGTCTGAAGACACTAAACAGCAGGCTTGAAACAGCTATCTTTGTGTTAGAAATGTGAAAGTTCTAGAGGTCAAACTTAATCACCTACTCAGCTTCTTGAATGCCTGTGCTTTCACCAACAGTGACCTTGAACCAGCTCAGAGCTTTGTTTTCCATAATGCAAGGACACCCTCACACCCAATATATAATACCCAGCACCAAATACATCCTATATAATACCCAGCACCAAATACATCCTAGACAGAGGCAGTGGCAGTTACAAGTTACTTCTGATAGTAGTAACTGTCTCTTTGTCCTCATTGAATGTTTTATTTAGCTTGTATTATAAATGTCTTGGTTTTTTCCTCAAAAATATATGCAAAATCCTATAAGGGATATAAAGTAAAAACTGTGCATGTGTCATGTTGAAATGCAAAATGAGAAGCCAGGCAGTCAATCATGTATGACTACTTTAATAAAGTAAAAATTACAATATTGAAAAATGGTTCTTTGTAAAGTCAGCTTTAGAGGGGGTAAGGAGGAGGACAAGGGAGAGAAGAGTCTATGCTCCAGAGGTATGAAACAGTTAAATGAAGCAGAAAGACAATCTTGTCAATAAATATGCAGAGGAGATTCTCAAACATCTTTCTGAGATGTACTGCAATATTATATGAAAGAATATCTGAGAGACACTGCCTGTGTCATTATCTGGAAGGCATATTCATTGGTATGGTACATTAATATTAAGTCATTTAGTCTGTTTGCTTGGAGACAGGGCAATTCTGAATTTAGCACTGTAAAATCAGCCAGGTCTTATGGAGCCCCTCTTTGAAGTTTCTGAAAAATCTTAACTGCTCACATACCTGGAAAACTCTCAGCCTGGGCCAGATAAGCCAGTTTGGGCTGATACCCTCCTTCTCAACATGTCTAATGGTAGATAGGAGAAAATTATGAGCCACAAAGATTCTTTCCTGGAAATACCCTGTGACCATTTTTGCAGCGATTTAGAGCCCTTCAGAGCTGGATCCTCTCTCCAGACACCCATCTCCAATTATTACAGAGCTGTATTCCTAAACCTAGATAAACCATGTAATCACAGGAAAAAAAATTGTGTTTCTTTTTTTTCTTGTGCATCTGTGCCTTATACAGTACATTACAAACTTTTCAAACTCTATTTTTTGTATAACTAATAACGAAGCAAATAATTGAATGAATAAGTTAAAATGTGCCCCCATTTTGTGGGAAAACTAGACCAATGAAATGCTGCAACACTAAATTTCTTCTAAACATAGCAACTGTAGTGGGGTCTCATCTCTTACACTCTGCCTAGGGTAGCTCCTGCCTGTTCCTTCAGACTTTGCCTTTGGAACCAGGAATTGGTGCTAAATAATTAGTGCAGCAGATGTGAAGAATGCTATCTTTCTGAAAGATTCAAAGGTACCTTCTTTACTTTGGAATCCTGTCAAAATTGGTTTGGCCAACTTCAGAGGTTCTCCACCCAGCTCTGTTTGAATTTGAGTCTGATAATTTTTCAGCAAATAAACAAAGTCATTAATCATCCCATTGGGTCACTTAGGACAGCAAGGTCTAAGATGATGATCAGCAAGTCATCCAGGCTGCTGCTATCAGGGTACATGTGTTAATGGGGATTTGGATAGAACTGCACAGGCCTCCCACCCTTTCTGACTCATACAATACACAAGTAAAGAGGGAACCTTGAAATGTGGAATGGTGGGCAGAACTCTTCTCTTTTTGGTCATACTTTGAGTTAACAAATTCTGAGTGGCCACATAATCAGAAGCAGGGCACAGCAAACTGGGTGATATGGGGCATACAGGACCTGCGCAGGATCAGAAGGGAAGCCTCACAGAAATCAGAGCCACATGAGAATTGATAAAAATATAACTCAGGGTTTCATGCCAGGGCTATCCCAGTGATGCCTGCAGCCCAAAGTAGCTCTGTCAGGCATTCCTCAATAAGCCACCCCAAGTGCTTGGGCTGACAGGGTGAATTCCCTGGGTGTGTGTTGAGACCTTGCTCGTGCTGTGTCATGGGAAATCTACACTCATGGAATCTGTGCATCCTGGACACAGGAGCTGAGAAGAGGCTGATGAGGATCTGTATGGAAAGTGCAATGAAAGGGAAGGCAATGATGGCCACTCCTGCCTGGCTCAACTAAGCAAAGTACTAACCACCCCATTTCAGGGAACAAAGAAAAACCATAAATACCTTTCCTTACTTCTGTGCTCAACAGTTCATCCACCATAGAGCATGTTCTCAGGAGCTGGCACAGATCAGGCTTTAACTTAACACTTTCTGTGCACTAACCCACAGACCTTCCAATGAGGTTATTAATTCCTCATCTCAGTATTCCATCTCTCACCAACCTGGTCCTCCCTTGTCTGGGTTTCACCTTCTGACACACTCATTCATAACAGGGTGTTCTGAAATCGATTCCACTTCATGTCTCAGACTGGACAGGTTTGTTTTCCTGTGAAGACAGTCTCCAGCATTCACCATCCACTCTATATGCTCCTCTTCCTCTCTTACTCACTTGCACACACCGGGTGACATACCTGGCACCTTTCCCAACAGTTTGAGACTTGTGAATTATTGATCTGGCTCTGGCTGAGGCTTGTAATCCACCTTTCCAACAACGTTTGCATTATCTCTGTGTCAGTGTGCACATTTTTTAGCAAACTCAAGCTTATCATGGCAAGTCTTGTCCCTAAATATAATAGAGACCTTTCTCACAAAAATTCCCTCAAGAAAGTCTTTGATTCCCTGTCCCCACCAGCTCTCTGGCTTATTGCTTGAGCCAAAGTTTACTGAAGAAAGTATCACAGATCACCCCCAGCTTTGAAACTATAAATATAATATACATGTAAAAATATATTTTTTGTGTGTATATATATATATATATATATAAATAACATACATAAATATGTAAATATCCCAGTAATCAAATTAAGGAACACTGACAATGGTTGAATTCTTGGCAAGTCCTTCTTGATGGACACTTTATACATACTGGTCTCCTTCAACTACACAGCAGCAACTCCTCCATTCAATCAGGGAATGGCTTCCACAGAAGGGGGAATGATCTTTGGTACTATCATTCATGTGAACATTGTCATACACAAGACGTGTGAAGCACATTTTTCTCCATTAACAGTGCTGTAACTTGCAAAACATCCACGGCAATATTTTGATTCCTTTTCTCTGTTGATAAAATGCAAACCATTTTTCTTTCCTGTGCATGCACCCATGGCTATTTATTACTGCTTCCTGTGCCCATCAGCAACAAAATTCTTGCTTTTCATCAGTAAGAAAGTCTAAAACAATTTATAGAGCAAAACTTCTTCTATGAGAAATGTGAGTTATGCAGCCAATAGAGCCTTCAGCTACTTGCATCAGTATTTTTTTCCCAACCAGTCCTCTGAGATGGTTATCTACACTTTCATTACCCCAAGATGACATTAATGCCATTCAGAGCTGACTGGTCTGCCTGATAAAGCGAAGCATAAACCCAGGCTGATGCAGAATGTGACTGACAGTTTTCATAAGAAAAGCAAAAGCCAGGAGCACATATCACCTCCCTAGAAAGAACTGCATTTGGCTGCCAGTTAAATATATGAATTTTAAAATCGTTACATTTGATATGCTGTATTAAATTTTACATGATCTCATTATAGTCTATATCACTTTCTCCTCATGTTCCTGAATGTGTTTGACAGTCATCTGTCAAGTCACAGGAGCTGATGTCCATTTGCAGAATAAAACCTTGTACATTGACAATGAGTAGGAAGCAGCACTTCCAGGGAAAGCACCTTCAGAAGGAAGTGGAGGAAGGAAGGTAAGACAGAGAACCAGGATCCCACTTTAAATCTGGGATGCAGGCTAGCGCCTAAGAGCTGTTTTCCCACAACACACCTTGCCTCTTAAGATGCAGAATTCTGAAGCAAAAAATGCTTTTTCATGTTGTACAGTATGTGGCAAACATAAGTTTAAGCAGTGGATTTATTTGGGAGGTAAAAAGAATACAGAAAACTGAATATAATACTAATACAGTCACCATAGTAGCTGGTGGCTTATTTCAATTAATTCAATTCTCTTGACTTTAATTTGTCCCTACATATTTTTATTATTGCTGTGCCACAGATTAGTGTATTGACAGACTCAGCCACATCCTATTCATTGTCATGAAAATTTAGGCTTCAGGGACTAGGTACAGCTTGGACTTTTGACACCAAATTTGGCTGAGGTACTTCCAGTGAATATACAAACAACCAACACATTTTGAAGCCAGATTATGATCCAAATCAGGAACAGCTCCTGGCCAGGACTACTGAAAGATGCAAGATTTTCTGAAACAAGAGGAAATCCGTTCATTGGTAGAAATGTTTTGCTTCAAAATTGTCATAATTTTTTGACAATTTAAAATGTAAAATAGTGACCTCTTGAAATAACATTGCCGCTCTCTGTACTGGCATACAGCTTTTGAAAAAAAAAATTAGAAATATCAAAAATTATTCAAAACAAAATGAAGAATTTTCTGTTCAATTCCAAATGCATTATTTGATTCATTTTTATTCTTTTATTTCCTTAAAATTATGATTATCCTAACTGCCTTACCTTATTCTCTTACTCTCTTCTTCAGAGTCAGCAAATTTGTCATCAGGTTCATTTCTTGTCCAGCTCAACTTGACACCATAAAGACATTCAAGGTAATAGAATACTGGCCTAAACTTTTGGTGATAATAAAAAGTGAAATGACTATGAAATCCTGACATTATCTTCAATTTGTCACAGGAGATGAAGGGTCGTTCACTCAGAACCACTGTTATAAGCTGTCTGCCAATTCAAGCAATTGTATTGTATGGTCTTTACCCCTCCCCCATACAATTTGTTCACTTAATTTGAAATCCTGTGATCCTTTGCAATTTCGTTCTGCTTTCAATTACTTGACTTGTTCATTTTCCTGAGTAGCTGCCTGAAATTGCACATGGACTGCCTATATACATTTAAAACTTTTTTCATTTTCCTTTTTTTTTTTTTTTTTTTTTTTTTTATGCAATCTTTGCTCTTGTTTCATCTGAAATTTGTTTCCTTCCAGTGTTTCCTTAATTTGCTGGTGTCGGGCCCTGTTCCTTTTAATGGCAGATAATTCTCTTACTTTCTTTGCACCATCTATTGCTGCCTATTTCCAAGCAAAACCATAGTACACTGGCTGCATCACCATGAACAGATCACTGAAGGCATCTGCTCAGTGAGCAGAGGTGGTCAGAAGAGCAAATGAGACAAGAGCGCAGTGGGGAGGGATTACAAAATAATTTTGTCTTGATTTCTGGATATTCTGAGAAGTTTTCTACTGCACTGGACTTGTCCATGCAGAGAAGAGCCTTGGCAGCTCTGGAAACCACTGAGCTGCTGGAACACTCTCCAGGAGACTGTGGGGTCCAGAGGTGCCTGGGACTGTGTGGCAGAGAGAGGATTTGGCAGCCCCAGGAGTAAGAAAGGTCCCACCTCGAGTGTCCTGTCTCTGTGTGCAGGCTGTGCACAGACTGCTTCAGGTAGCTGTTTTGGCAGCTGACACCATTATAAGCAAAGCAGCGACACAGAAATGTCCATAACAGGATGAGGAAAAAGTTATTGTTCCTACAGAGGCTAAGTGGACATTGCTTGGCCGGGGATGAAGTTAGTGCTGCCCTTGACCTTCATTCTGGATAAATCTCAGCTCTGAACTGAGGTCTTCCATCCCCAGGAGTTGTCATTTTTTTTCCATAATGGGACTACATATATTTTTAGCTTCCTAGAAACAGTTTTTCAGCCACTCATTGCTCAGTCATCTTCCAGGTTCTCACATACTCCAGTTTTTCTGTCTTCCTGCCTGGGCTCTGGAAGCTTGCAATGCCTGCTGTCAGCACATTTCAAGACCCACTAACTTGAAATGAGACAAACTTCTCTTAGCATTTAATTCACCTGGCTGGCAAGTGCCAAGGGAGGCATGTCATGTTTACATATTGCTTTTTGTGATAAAGTATTACCTGACATGAGACATAGTCTTAAGTCACCTCCCAGTTTGAAAAGAGACTGAAGTGAGGTAAAGCCATTCTCAATTTTCTAAAACAGCACGGTTTGAAATATTGCCACAATGAAAAAGCCAAGAACCTGGACTTAAAAAGATATTGTTTTTACATATCAACTAAATTAATGGACCAGGTATTCCATTGTTTACGATAATAAGTGCAATAAAAAGATGTACTAACACTATGCAACATTGGCCCCAAAGCCTTGCAGTCATACTCAAGACAAATTGTCTTCCTTAAATTTGTTCTGTTGGAGTTTTTTTAATCTTTGTAAGAACTGCAGAAATTTCAATATTGTAAGTTTCCTTGTTACAAAAAATAATTTCGTAAGTTTATTATTTAAGTTGTTGGGAGCAGAGTACAAGGCTTGGAGCAGTGACAGCAGTGGCTCTGAAAGGAAGGGGTTGCTTCGGGCGTCACTGAGGCTCACGGACATTCCCAAATTCCCGGGCAGACACCAAACCACTTTCTGCAGGAATTCAGAGCAAAGTGCCCCTAACTGCCAGGGTCCTTCCTAGAGCAGATAGTGAGGCAGGGCCAAAAAAAGGGCAGGCTGAGGGTTACGAGTCTCAGCCAGGACTGAGCAAGCTGAGATTCTTGTGATTTCAGCGAGCAGTTAATTACTGCCCACTTGTGGCAAAATGACAGGGGCTGGGTCAGAAACAACCTGCAGAGAGACAGCAGATACCCAGCTGCAACTGCACCAGGTCTCTAAAATTTGAAGATGACATGATGGTTTCCCTTCTCTTCCTCTATCAGGGAAGATGTACTCAGCAAAGCAAGGAGAAAGGTGGACAGCTGGAAGACACTGTGCTATATAAAACGTGCCTTTGCTGCAGAGATTGAAACAGTTAAACTTTTTGTGCAACGCCAGCATATAACAATGTAAATAGAATCCTGCAAAATAGGGAAGCTTACAGCAAAGAATCTCCACAAAATATTACTGTGAAAATCCCAGTGCAAAAATGTATTTTTGTCTCTTATTTACAATATAAGATTGAATTCAGATCCTAAATTGAATAAGTTAATTGTGGGATAATAGATAATCTGCTAACAAATATTGTTTCACAAATGGTGGGTCTGTATTTCTTCCAGTCAGCACATAGGGATGAATGACCTATCTCTTTATATATGACTAAACCTAAAGCAATTTTATCAGCTTAATATTACACAAGTGCTTTAGGATAGCAATACTAGCTTCTCCCTGCAAATCAGGAACTTGAAAGCTCTAAAAGCAAGGCTTATGAAATATAAAAAAATTTTACAGCCTGAAATGTTTAACAGTTTTATGAAATGAGAAGCCATTGAAGACTGATTTGTTGTTTTAAAACCTGCTTCATGAGATCCTGCTATTTGCTGCAGAGTACATCAAGGACCTTTCAATTCAGAGGTTTGAAGAGGCTATAGCCTAGAAAACCTCAAGGGCAAGGGCAAGATCAGTGAAGGGAGGGTATGGCATTATATCATTCTAATAATATTGCATCAGCTCAGCAAGAGCAGCTTTTCCAGAGTAGTTGCTATGACTTTTCACAGTCAGAGAATATGCTGAGTTGGAAGGGACCCACAAGGATCATTGAGTCCAACTCCTGGCCTTGCGCAGCACTGTCCCCAAGAGTCACACCCGGGCCAGAGAGCATCGTCCAAACACTTCCTGAGCTCTGTCAGGCTTGGCCTGACACTTCCCTGGGGAGCCTGTTCCAGCACTTTTTACAAGCCAGGAGTTATAGCTTCTTGTTTTCTTCCTCATTTTGCAATAGGGAAACTAGAGCAGGGAAAAATTAGGAATCGTATTTTCAAAGGTGCTGAGCACACCTGCTCCAGATAAAGTGAGTGGGATCCCTGCAAACCAGACCATAAATGCTAAGTCTGAATCATAGCTGCCTGCTGTATTGGCATCAGAAGAGAATCCATATCTCCTGTCCCCCAGTTTTTGCTTTAACCAGCAGTTATCAGCCTTGTAATGACAGTTCTTTATATTTTCCTTGAAAAATGGAAACATTTGGCTTGTGACACTACTTTAATAAAAGATGTGGGTCTTCTTTGATCTCATTCCTATCTCTCCTTAGGCAGAAAAAGAGAAAACTGCTTCCCAACAGTACTTCAACGAGATGGGCTGGTCGAGCACACATTAGGGACTGTTCCTAAAATTGGTAGCCAGATAACATTACATTGTGCCTCTGTTATATCTGCCTCATCTACTTCTTTTGTCATGCCTGTGAGCAATTAACAGCTAAGCCGGGTGTCTTTTCTCTGATTAAAGTAAATTTCAGAGTAAAATAGGTCTTTAAAAATCTACAGAGGGAGCATGCAAGGTGTCCATGCACTACAGTGATAAGTGTAGAACAAATTAACTGGAAGACTGCTTTGCAGCTATGAGGCCAGTCCTAGCCCCTACCTCTGATATGGACTCTGCTTTCTGAGAAGTCTGACCAGAAACAGCAAGGATTTGCAAAGTCTCTGGCAGGAGCTACCCTTGCAGTACCTCGGTTGAATTTTTTGTGCCAGAACAGCAAGGGAGAGCTAGCTGTGGAGTGTGAGGCAACAATCAGTCACAGAGAACTGTTGTTTAGGAAATATATAAATTAAAGAACTCTAAGTGAAAATAATGATGAAAAATAATGGAATAGAATATCAGATAGTCAATATTCTCTAGGAATCACTGGAGCAGGAGCATTCACATGACCTAGCATTTTATAATAAGATAAGGTAAAATATCTGAAAATAATAAGCCATAATAATTGATCCCAGCTGTAATGAAAATATCACTTGCTATCCTATTCCAGTCCTATTTGGCATTGGCCTTGATTTGGGAGTGATAAAAAGAGGATGTGACATTAAATAGAAAATGTTGGACAAATGATGATCTATAGGTAATGCAACATGCCTGGCTCCTGAATCTGCATTTGGTATGATTGTGCTTTCAAATCTCATTGTTGAAGAAGAGATCACATTCTGTGAGTCCATGAGACTGAAACTTGAGGATCTGGACTTGAGGATGAAATGAAACCCAGTGGGAGAGGGAAAGAATCCACTTCCTGCCAATGAGAAAAGCTATTGCCAGATTTCAGCTGGAAGAGACAAGAATGATGATGCCAGAATGAGGAAGGTGCAGAGTCACAACTAACCTCCAGTGGAATATTTCTGATCTTCTAAAGGAAAGTTAAGGACTCTAGCACAGACTTCATAGGATTGAACTGCTTTATGGATGAAAATCTCTGCAACAGAATTTAAGAAATTAAGTAGCAACCTTTTCTTTTTCTTTTCTGGGCGGATCTAACTTTCCAGGTATAGAGACAGAAATTACAGTAATTTGAGTGCAAATGTGTCTGGAGATAATAAGATGAGGTATTTTTCTATTGGGTACTAGCTGAAAAGAAATAAAAATTTAGTTACATGAAGTAATGAAGAAACTGTAGAAAAAAAACGCTATAGAAAATTAAGCCAAGCAGGATGACCTGTAATTAACTTGATCTAAACAAAATGAAACAAAAAAGGTAAATCTGTAACTGATATTCTTTAGAGCAAAAGAGGAAACTTTAATTAAAGAAGAGGAATGTAAAATTAACTGTATCAAGAAAGTATTGAAAGGGCACCTAGAGTTTTATTAGCATAGATACTTGTTAAAAAAACCTGCAAAATCTGAATCTTGAATAAAAAAAAATGACAGAACAATTCCAGGCATGCAGACTTCAAAAGAATGTCAATAAGGACACAAAGATTACACTTACTGGAAAATGATAAACAGGAAGATTCAGAAATGCTATTTCTAGTAGATGTGTGGATGTAATTAAAATATATTATTAAATATTGATAAAGCCTTAACCAGAATTTTGCACAAATCCACAGCTCTTACCACAAACCATTTTCTAACCAGGTAAGCAAAGATAAACTTGGATGATCTTTTGAAGAGAGGCTAGCTAGGAAAGCTCAACTTGTTTAGTAAATCAAAGACTGAGTGAGGATCCAAGAACATGTTGCAAGATTGTCTGAAGAGCAAACCAGAATTTAAAAAAGCAAACAAACAAAAAATCAAACCCAAAACCAACTTGTCATAAGGCAAGAAACATTGTCCAGAAATAAATTTACATTAGAAATGGGAAGCCAGTTTCTACTCATAAGCATAAAAGTGCGAATAGCTTCCATGGGGGAGTTCAGAACATAAAAGTTAATGTTTATGACAGTGATTATATGATTTCCAGTAACAAAAGGTGGAAATCTTTGGATAAGATTAAGAAACGTCCTCTAGAACTCTGTTCCTGAGTTTTCTGATGTCTCTGATACTGTATAGTTTTTCTGTGACTACTTTGCACTGATCTTTATAACTTATTTATCCAGCGTGGGACAAACTGAGAAAAAGACCTGCCACTTTAACATACTGCATAACTAGCCTATAAATATATTTCTTTGACATTGTAAGGCTAAGAATTTCTCAAGGGTCAGAACAATAGGCATTTATGAAGATAATGAGAGCACAGTCAGTGCTGCTGTAGAGAAACAAAGTAGGGTGAAAAGCAATATGAATAAAAGGTGTTGAGAAAAATGAGATGATTGAATACCAACCTTGCTGCTTAGGTTCATGAGCCAGCTACTAATTGGTCATTATGATAAGATAGTTCATCGTTATCTAGTGTTTCTTACATCTCCTTCAGAAGCACCTAGCCTTACTCAATTTCTAGCAGAAGGGTACCAGTTTTAGATGAGTCTTTGAAGTAACTTGTTAGAGTACATTTTATGTAGTTTCTCTGTCATCTTTGTTTAGAGGGAGAAGAGATGAGACTCTTCTGCATATCAGTTGGAAAATTATGGAAGGTTAAGGGATTCTGGTAGTTGCAGCAGTTGATACTGTAGACAATGGAGAAATAGTGACAAAAAATCAGGCTGAAGCCTGATGTTTCTGGGGGTTGGTTGTGGGGTTTGGGTTAATTTTTTTCCATCATTTATACATGTCACTCTCTTTCTCTGGTGCAAAAAGCTTAAATGCCCATGGTGCACAGGTGTAATTATTAGTAGCCATGCAAAACATAAAGCAGTGGAGAATGAGAGTGAAATATTAAAAAAAAAAAAAGAGAGAAAAAAATTTAAAAACCAATAATGAACACCATTTCTCCTCCACACGCTTCTGGGATTGCAGCAGGAATATGAGACAAAGTCAATTACTCACCAAACAAAACAATAACAGGGTAACCTTAACTCAACCCCTTCGTAAGAGTTCATAAATAACGGGCAAAGTAAATCAGAACAGTGGGACATGAAAAAGTTGAAATAATTTAAGTGGATGTAGCTTCTGCAATAATCAATACTTCTTCTTAGGTTAACATCTTAAGAGTTCCAAATGGGTTTCTGTCTCAGTTTTGAAACGTTTTTCTCCACTTAAATTCAGGGCACAAGGTTTCCCTTGACTTGATGATATACTCAAGAATGATATCATTAACTTAGATGATAAGATGCTTAACTGAGATGCTAAGAACCTACGTTTTTTCTTAAAAATAAAGCACAAATCTCCAAATTTAAATATCAGTTTTCCAGAAACACTTCATTTAGACCAGATTGAAAAAACCAAAAATCAAACACAGAGAAAAAAAAAAAAAAAAAAAAAAAAAAAAAAAAAAACCAAAACCAAAAGGAAAACCAAACCCCAAAAACTAAAACCCTATCAACCAAATAAACAAAGAATACCAAAACCACTGACAGCATGGTCTAAGACAGTTTTTAAAGAAAATACTCTTTGTTGAAAAATACTAAAAAGAAATTAGAGGTAGAAATGACTGCAGTAAGATATGGGCTCATTTTCTGCCCAGTAAAAAATAGATAAAGCACAGTCTGGAAATGATAACTAACTCAAAATTATGTCCTATTCATCCTTGCAATGAAACAATTCATTATCCCTATAAAATGGTAGGAGAAAAACCTGTCACTCATGCTATCTCTGTGACAGCAGAATATCTTTTCACAAATTATAGGAAACATTATGATTAAGAATTCACACAGAAACTTAGAGAAAACTAAATCTGAAACACCCATGAGCATGTTTTCAAAGGCCTTTACTTTTGACACACCAGAGTATACTGGAAGGTATTCTGGTAGATGAATGTATTTCTATTTGGATTCCAAAAATGTTAAGCATTTCCAAAAGGGATTTTGTTTGTTGGGGTTTTTTTGTTTGTTTTTTTTTAATGAGGGAACTGTCATATGCCTCACCCTCCCCAATGTTTCTCACAGCTTAGGCTAATCTATGACTCAAGAAAAGTCTTTAATGTCTTTAATGACACAAGAACTCTTTGTGGCATTTTTTCTCTTTCTGTAACTATCTGCATTCCTTTTTTGAACACTTACTTAGCCAAGAAAAAGTTAGAATAGCAGTTCTATTTGGTTCTCTTCTTCCTTTTAAGGGATGTGCTGCTGATGGCTCATGCACCATCAGCCCCACTGATGACCCTTGTCTCTAAGATATCCAGTGGCTTCTTTCCTCCCTGAGATACAAGTGCAACTTTTTGAAATATAAAACAAAAGGGAATCATGTGGTGACTGTTGTGGACTATAAAAAATAAGCTACAAAGACTCTTCTGAGAGCAGCTTGAGAGCTGTTGTCTTAAATTATTACTTTTACACACCAATGACAGTAGCATTTACATTGAAAGTCCAATGCTCTGAGTTGTTCTGGACAGAAATAAAAATTTAAAATATGCACCTAAAATACTATAATAAAATGTCTTGACTCATTTTGCAATGGTATTATTTGAGGTGTACATTTTCATGCACACTTTGGCAAAAAGAAAAATGCAGACTCACAACAGATTTGATTTTTCTTTATGTAAAAAAAAATTCTCATGAAAATTTTTTAAGGCAATAGCTATTGCAAAGAGAATTAAAGGCAGTGGTTTTCAGATTGACAGAAGCTATTGGCTATAACAAGAAAAAATCTAAAGTATAACTATTTGATAAAAATTAAGAGAGTGTTGATGAAATTGTTAAAATTAATGAGATTAATTGGGATAATAATTTTCTATTTTGAGGTTAAAATGCAAAGAGAGCAAGAACCAAAAGAAACAAAGCTTAACCAAAAGAAGATAACATAAATTTCCCATGGATGTAACAGAGTTTCTATGGGATTCCACTGGGATTTGAACACAGTAAAGCAAAGGTTACAATCATAACTCAAATGGCAGCTTCCACTGATTAAAGAGGAAAGGCTTGGCCAGTGTTCAATAACCTTGTCAAGGACATTTTAAAAGAGGTTGACCCCACTGAATTTTTGGTATATTTTTCTGTGAAGAATTTACATGGTTGGCCCTGCACCAGAAAATGAAGCTGCACGAGAGCCAGGGACTCTCAGCAGTGCCATGCTCAGTGCAGTGATGTCACCCACTCATACACACGGACTAAAAATGAACACAAGGCCCCCAAGCCTTTGCACAGCCAAAACATTTCACAATTGTTCTCATTGCAGCTTATACATTGCTCCAGCAGCACATTCCACCCCCACTCCATCTGCAGCCCTTGGCTCCCTTTTGGAGCACATGAAATGCAAATTGCCATTAGTAGTGGTAATAACTCCAGGACTGATGTTGAGTTATCTTGGGTTTACCTTGTTTAAACTGTGATAGCAATTGTCTGGCAACTATGTAACTGTTCCCTAAATAGGCTTTGATTTCATTTGATTTTGTGCAACGATGTGGTTAATGGTTATTGTTAATAACAATAGCCAGTAGTTGGGTTCTGTGGCAGAAATTCTAGAATAAAATGTGCTGTGGAAGAGCACCAGCACTGGTAGATTTCAGAGGTGAGAGGAAATTTGTCCTTTGCAGGTTTTGAGGGTTTTAAAATTAATATTTTAACCATGTTGTTAATAAGGTGGGTTTCTTTGGGTTTTTTCCTGTGTTCCTTTGAACTATGACTGTAATTATTATTGTGTCTGGGCTAATAATAACTGTTTTATGTGTCAAACATTTAATGAGACTAACAATAAATGATTCTATATGTTAGTTGTGCTCCTTGTTTGTTCATAACAGGATTTTGGGAGCAGTATGAATAGCTGTATAGATCAGTTTTGTGATACAATGCAATCTTACTGTGGAATTAATCTTTTTTAAATGGCAGTGTAGGGATCTGCAACAAGGCTGATGTCCTTAGAGTAATGGTGCTAAGAGCATGATTCATTCAGAAAACACAGACATTGACTTCAGGATAAGATGGATTACATCAGATACATTACTGACTATATAAACTAGATAAACTCCATTGAGTATTAAGTGATAAGACTATCTGTAAGTCCTGTACTGGAGATACTCACATTTAGTCACAAGGATAGGACCCCTGAGAACCCAGTGATCCATGTCCAGGAACAGGCAAAGTCATGCTTGCATGGGACACTTCATCTGGCTGATGGAGGAAAAAAATCAGGAATAGCTGCATGCAGGAGATAAAGTGGTGAAAACTGCCTGAAGACTTTTACTCTTAGGATATACCTGGATTACCCCTGTAGCAATAGGATGGGGTGCTGTTAACCCCTATATTAGTTACCTTTGGATGAAGACACTATTTTTCCGTAGGCGTGTCCATCTATAGCAAAATTTAAGCTCAGCTATTCCCCTTTTCTAAACAAAACAAAATTCAAGAGTAAAGTCTAGAAATTATTTGTGGAAACATATTTTAAGAGGAGAAAGATATACACCATGTTTGAACACTAACTATTTAGTCAGCCTTCCTGAAGACTACAGGAGAACTTCTTTGGCATTGGTTTATGAAAACAAAACATTTTGTTCACAAGCATCAGTAGAAATGCATGTGGAATAATAAACCATTCAATTCTTTCATTAAACTTCTGGACACTGCTCACAAGATGAAAGTGAACCCTACTATGATTAAAGACTTGTGACTGTGTGTGGATTGCTCATACAGCATCTAATGAGTTGTGTCTCTCCCAGCAGCCAAGCCCCTAACAGGCGTTTTGTCTATCCTGTGCCTTATGAAAATTAACCTGTTGTTTTGTGAAGAGTTCAAAGGCAAACGCCCAACTCTTCATGCTAGAGATGAGCCCTGTCTTTTTGGGTGAATTTCATTTTTCCAGTGACACAGAGTTGTCTTGAGTGGTTAAACACCCCCATATTCCTCTAGTCAGCTGACTAAAGGCTTCCAGGTGCAGTAGTCCTTCTGCAGAATACCAGCACCAACAGAGAGGACTTGTCATACCAAGATGCAGTCCTCAAAGCCTCAAACTTTTCCCCTGCTTTGAACTTAAGACAATTGCATAGTAGCAAGACTATATCAGCAGTGAATCAGCAGGAGAGTGTCAGTTTTGTTAAATTACTGTTATAGAGTAAAGCCTAAGATTGCTGTTACCATCCTATATTTTTAAGGTAAGTGATGGTTCTGTTCAGATTTTTTTCCCTGAAAGTCTGTCTCAAGGGAGAAAGCATTTCTTTTAAACCAAAAAGGCATAAGATATAAAACATCCATTAAAATATTTCAGCTTTGATGTTATTTTTCTTTTTCTTCGTTGTCTTTCTTTTGATTAAAAGTTTCAGTGTTTTCAAAAAACAACAAAGTTTCCAGTTTTCACTGCAAATAAGATTTTAAAAAGTGAAATGAGGGCAAAGGATATTATTTCTAAGAAAAAGTGTTTCTCCAGCAGAGTCCAAAAAGGAGCTGTTCATTCTGCAGAAAAGCACATACAATGCCTGTGCTTAACAGAATGGAGTCTCATTTTCCCTCAGAGAACTGCATTATGTTGAGCTCTGTCTGTACTCAGTGGTGGCCCCATACAGCAGCCAGACACCACTGCACTCAAAGACAGAAAATGAAGGTCATTTTCACTATTATTCTTTCCACCTTGAAGATTTCTCTGCAATGGAAGCGGTCCATTGTAGCTAACCCACTGCAAATTATCTTTTAAAAATAAGAGTTTAATTAAACCACTTATGAGAACTATCTGTGTTAACCTCTAAACATAGAGTCAAAACCTTGAAATAGCATTACTCAGTCCTTAACAGAGGTCACATTCATCACAGAATGCAAAATAACTAGCAATACACCAGTGAGGTGCTAAGTGCTTCCTTCAGAATAGATCCTGAGCCAGCTCTGAGCCCTTGCCAGTAACTAACACAACTTTACCTATGCAGCCCGTGGACTGTGGTGATTGGTTTGATAATGGCTGCAGAAAGGGAAACATAGGTAATTCAACTTACAAATTCAGAGCTTAATCAGGACTGATTTAAAAACCAGGGCCATAAACCCCCGTTTTGAAAATAATCCTACAACTGGTCCAGCATTTGAGATCCCAGACCCAATCTCCACATGTCAGGCAGTGACTCTGTGTAGAGGTAGCTCTTCCCAGGATCCAGGCATGCAGAGGTGCCCACAATAGCCTGGACCTTACCCTGCTCTATCTGCACACTGCTGTTCTTCCTAGGCCAGAACTCATGGAAATCAATAAACCCTAATACACTTCAACTTCTTTTCCAGCTCACAATTTCCTCAGAGGTCCCTGTTCCTGGAAATGTATTCATTGGATGCTGGCAATGGCAGGGATAGCCAAGCAAATGCTTTGCAGGCTGTGACTGAAACCAGATCTGCTCATGTGCTCACTCTCCATTCCTTGTGGCTTCACATGGGCACAAGCTGCAGAGCCAGATGCAGCAAAAGACTTTTGAAGTTAGTCTAAGTCTGTCTGTAGTGATATGATAGCAAAGAATGGGCTCTGAATTTCCAGTGGGGCATTTCTGTGGCGCTAGTTATCTTTACGCATAATTTTCTGTAATTATGTTTACTCTCAGTGAGTAAACTTCCAAATGATGTTTTACAACACAAGCAGTCATAATCTAATTTCTGGTTGCAAAATAAGCTGTAGAAAATAAATTAATGGTGAGGATGGTCAATAAATATTTTCTAACAAACAGGCATTGCAGTAACATTTAGAATTCACAGACCTTTCCATGAAGAATCAGAGACTGTCAGAAGTTTGTTGAGAAACCATGAGCTTGATTACAGGAGTCAGAGCAAACTATCAACTCTTTTGGGTTCTAATTAATTTTGATTTTATTTATTGCTATTTACTGCAATTAATGATCAGAGCTGAAGAGAAGGTAACATTTGAGAATGAAAGAAACCTCTTAAAAGCCAATTTGCTAAAGTCAGCAATTAAACTGACACAAGATCAACAGAGTTGTGACAGAGACCTGTAAAAGTCATCATAACTCATTTCAGTTCTTCTAGGAGGGCCTGCAAGTTTTAATCTTACAAATGCAACTTTTCACCCTAAAGTCTGAGACACCCATCTAATGTGTCAAAAAGGATTTCTCATCTTTCTCAGAATCCTGAGATCAATGCAGACACTCACTTATTATGGGATGAACAACTGCAGTCTCACAAGTATTCTTTCAGATACACTTGTGGCTCTGTTGTCATTCCTGTGCTCTGCCACTGACTTGTCACTCCTGCACACAATGTGTTTGGTATTCTGTCAGATTCAAAACTTGCAGGATGTTCACTTCCTTTCTTGTTTGTTAATTGTGTCTCTTCTGATGACAATACTGTAGGCTGTTTTTTGGTATTTCATAATGTCTGGAACACAAGCATTGTGTGTACATTAAAAAGAGAAATAACACCTCATTAAAATGATAAGAAAATCATATTGTGAATTATTATTAAAGCACCAGACAGCAGCAGTACCAGATGATAACATAATTCTGTCCCATGGGCTCATTACTTGACGGTACAGCTGAAAAAGAGATATTACCTGTACAGAGGCACAGGTTCACCAGCATTGCTAGTTTGTCCCAGTCTTACACACAGAATCCTGAGTGCTGTTCCTGAGTGTCTTCAACTCCAGCCTGAGCAAAGCAGTGTTGTGCAGCTCACACACTCCCTCGGTCCCAAGGCACCAGCAGGACACCATCACTGGTGGGAAACACAGTTTGAAAAGTTTGGTTTGTCTACCTTTCTTGTTCAAACTAAGGTTAAATGAGAGTTGACAGCATTTTTTAGTGAAGGAAGCATTTTCCAGGAAGAATGAACTTTCCCAAGGTACTTAAATGACTTGCAAGTTCTGCTCAAATTTAGTCTGTAGCCCCATAGCCAAGAAAGGGAAGAACATGGCAATATTCAAGTGTTTGAATTTCTGTTGGTTTTAAGACCCTAATATTTAAACATGTAACATAAGACAAACACGCATTAAAACTGAGGTACAATGCACCCGAGATAACATTTATTTTGGTTTTCCTCCAGGTCCTATTTTTGTCTACTGGAAAATAAAAAGAGTAAAAGTTTTGTTTCTTATGGTGTTGATAACAAAATAATTAAATAGACATTAATGATCAAGAGTTGTTTCAAGCATTTTATCCAGTGATCTGTGTGAAATGCTACAGAAGTGTGAAAACCTGTGTTAGTTAGGAACCAAGAGAAAAAATAATATGCCAAGTTTGTAGCAGTGTTCTGGCAGTGTACTTTTAAGGTGCCAAAAAGGAAAAAGGGCAATGTGACAGAGTGAGTCAGCTGGAAGAGATACAGTGCTGTATTCTTGAGTCACCAGACAAACAGAGTCCTCCGAGACTTTGGTCACCTCTCACAAAGGGTTGCACTTCTGCCTGACTTGAGCTCCCGTTTAGCTCAGGGGCTGTTTTCAACCAGCCAGCACATCACTGCAAGCAGTCAGAGCCCGCAGCCCTCCCTGTGCCTGCCCGGACCCGGCCAGGGCAGCTCTCCCTGCACGGAGAGCTTGTGCCAGGGGCTGCTTGTGCTGCTGCTGCAAGTCTCACCCAAAGCACTGCACAGCCCGTGCCCCCAAACCCCCCGAGAGGAGGATGGTATCGGTGTGACAAGAAGAAACATGAGTATTTTATCAATGAGTCATGAATATTCTCACTCTGTTCACCACTCATCTGCAAAGCACATTTGCACAGCCTGATGCAGAGTTAAGCACGCCTGCTTAGGGATAACTTGCATTCAATGAACAGGGCGTTTATGTAACATTTAAATGCTAACATGAGTGCTGAAGCCACATATCAATAAGGACTCAACTTTGTAATCATACTTGTTGCTGAAAACAGCTGATAACTTGGAGATGGGAGCCATAAAAAGTCAGGAACTAATGGTGCATGGTTGAATGTGGTGTTGTGTAGGGAGGAGATGAGTGAAAGAGCACAAGTGTTTACAGAAATGAAGATATTAACCTTTGTATAGGACTCAGAGTAGTGAGAATGTCCAGAGTAATGTCTATAAAAGCAATCAAAACAGTATTAAAAGGGGATGTCTGGATTCCAGAGAATGTTTCGTAATGGGTGAAGGATGAAGAGAAAGAATAGGGAAGAAACTGATGGAATGAGTTTCATGTCAAAATAGTAGGTGTATCCATATTATAAAAATACCAATAAAAATAATTTTATTATTTTAAGATTAATTTCATTTCTAGGTAGAAATGACTGTTTATAAGTTATTAGTAATATATAAATGCATTTCTCTCTGTCCACAAAACTCTTACAGATTCTCCATGCAAGACAGATTTTAGATCTCTGTGATATGCAAAATTTTTTAATCCCAAGGAGCTGTCGTACATGTGTGTCTATTAGAGCTTTTTAAATGAAATGCTACAACCTCTGTATTGGTGGGATCAGAATTCACTCTTTGCAAGAGTCTCACTGAAGATGGCAGGATTATGTGCATGACTAAGTACATCACACTTCTGTGTTCTGCACTATGATAGACTAAAACCTTTCCACAGCTAATCCTGGTGTTTTGTTGGCTTATACAATGATAGATTGCTTTCTTTTTGTTTAGTTTCATGATTCATAACAGCATTTTGAAGCTAAATTCCTTCTTATGCAGTCATATAAAATGATAATCACTTTGGGGCTGCTATATCAATATTTATAACAACATTTTCAATTGCACTGGAGCCTAAGATTAAACTTTGCAAGCTCCCTTATGAAGTTGATACTAAATAATAATTTTAAATAATTATGCTGTTTAAAAAATAAAACCTTAAAAATCTGTTTTGTTTCCACAAGACTTCAACTAAATTTCAGATATGAAAGAAGATGGGTGCAATTCACCACTTACGAGATTGATGGAAAAATAAATTAGATTTTTTTTTTTTTTAATGCAGAGAATCACAACAATTTAACTCCTAACCCTTCAATCTGTGTTGAAAAACAGAGCAGTCTCTGATAACTCCTTATAACAGGAATAAGAAGCTAATCTGGCAAAATCTGCCATCTGGATGCCACCAGTACAGCGCAGCCAGGCAGCCCTAGCTGCCACTCCTGCTCCAGTGAGGATGCTCACTCGGGCTGGCTGGGCCCCCCTGCATCCTGCACACCCTGAGCCTCCTGGTGCTTTGCACACAGCAGGCTGCTTTGCACTGGGTGCTGCAGGCAGCGTGAAGAGCTCACCTGAAGCTCACACCAGGGGCAAGGTGCATCTGACATGAGGTGGTGAGAATGAGGAAGCCAAAATCAGCTACAGACACACAAAAAGTACAAAAAACGTGGTGGAAGCAAGTGAGATGAGCCAATTATTTATATGTCACCTTCAGAATGTCACTGTTGACTTTCAGAAGGCTGAATAGCATATTAAAAAATGAAGTTTATGAGTATTGGAGGATTGAGAAAAATATTGTTTGTGTATACTGTAACAGTGTAACTAAAACAAGATTCTGTTCAGTGAGGGTTTATCAACAGGTTGTGCTGAAAACTGAGAGAGTGGAGTAATTTGTCCTGTTAACTCAACCCAAGAAGTGATTTATACTTTTGAAACCAGAGGGGATTTAGTAGAGCCATTAGATGCTGTGTCGCTATAATTAAGGGATGTTTCTCCTATAGGCCTTATTCTTTTTAAAATATCAAAAATTTTCCAATCTCTATTCCCCATAAAAGGTAAAAGTATCTTTCTTTCTTTTTTTCATGATGCTAAACTGAGTTTCAGTACATTTGATAATCTCACCAGTGCTATATTTCAATGGTAACATATTTAATGCATCCCTTGATGTCATGAAGATGTAAATCTAAGCTGAAGGTTAAAGTTTTAAATGGAAATACAGAGTCTCTTTATTAAAAAGGTATTTTTCCAGTGATGACATATGCACATAATTTGGTGATTCTTTCTCTCCTGCCCACCTTCCTTCTGTTCTACAAAGGGTAGATCATTCTCCAAGAAAGGGGAAAAAGAACATTAGGCAAGGACAGCTATTTTTTCTCTTACAGCAACCAATGCAGAGAACTGTATATCCCCATGTTAGCATTCACAAAAAGGGAGTATGCCAGCAAAAATTAATATCCAACCCATTTCCTTATAGTGTTTTAAAGGAATTAGGTACATTTCTGACATATCATTTTATTAGAAAGTATTTCTTGCAAAAAAAAAAAAAAAATGTTTACATCTTCGATATTTTGCCCTGTGGGTAACTTCTGACAGATTAAGTTTATCATAGATGGGGTCATTTTATATCAGGATAGTGGGATGTGTTTCTCCTGTTCAGTACTAGCAGAACTTATCATAAACTGTTACTGAGCAGTGAAAAATGTTTTTATGAAACACAGAGATCTAAAGCACAGATCTGAAGGAGCTATAATCATAACACACCAGATAGGGAGCTGTCTGCTCTTCCAGAACTGAGGTTTTTTGTCATGGATTTGTTGGGGTTTTTTGTTTAAATATCATTTCTCATCAGATTTTAAAAATATATGCCATTTTGGGGTAGGGTGTGTACTGAGGGAAGTACTGGGTCATCTCTGAAAGACTGAGGCCAATTGGGCCACTGGGATTTGTGGGAATGAGAACAACTTCTAAGTGGTGAGGAGCTAATGAAAGGAGTCCTTTAGCTCTCTACGTGCTAAGACCTGTAGGCTGGGACAGAAGAAAAATGAGGCCCAACAGAAAACCTGGCTTCAGATTGGAACATCAAATGAGCTTCATGCTGCATGGCACACTGAGCCAAAGCCCACATGGCCATGGAAAAACATTCCCACTTTTTCTTGTTCATTCTACTGAGAATAATGAGCATGGGAGAGACCTGTAGACCAGTCCAGGACTACCACACTGTAGCATTACCATCACCTAAAGATTTTTCACTAACAGTACAATAAAAAAATTTCTGAGCTTAGGCTCATTATGACCAATATTTTGTCTCACTATTTTTCTGTTAATGTCCAAAACTGCTTCAGCAGATCAAACCCTGTCATTTGCTAGACTAATTGTTGGTTGTTAAAATAAGGACTGCAATTTACCACTTACTATTGAATTCTTAATTTGGCAGTTTATGAAATTTAAGAACACATGAAAGCACATCACAGATGAAAGGATGTGTGTTTAATTGCTTAACAGATTTGCTGCTGTGCAAAGACTGCAGAGCTGCTGTCCAAATGTGATCCCTCAGGCTCTTCCCTCGCACTTTCAGAAGTGAGAGCTATTGATACAACAGAGCACTCTCCTTCCAGGAGTTTTCCAGACTGGTTTGGGTAAGTGTGGAAATTCATACTTATGAGGTAGACCTAAGAATAAATCAAAGTGCACCTTGAGAGTCTGGCATTCCTGGCTGTGAAATGAATGGCTAATCTTCCACTGACTTTAAAGACAGCAAGAGCAGCTTCAAAAACAAGACAAAAATGCAAGACTTTAAATCTTCAGGAGTGAGATTCGTTACTGCCAGTAGTACCAATGCCTCACATGAGCTCACCAGCTCATAACCTGACCTCAGAGATACACAGACTGTCAGCTGGCAGTGTATATGAGAAAATATCACACGTATTTGTGAAAAGTCACAGTGAAGACTGAAGGCTAACCCTTCTTCTGTTTTCATAAGCACAGTCTAATTGGATATGATAAATAGTATAAATGTAACTGCCTTCATATTTCTGCAGATAATAAAGTCAAATTCTCGTTTGGTATTGTCCTACTTCTAAAATTTTAATGAAGCATTATGATAAGAACCAATTTTCTCTGTTTAATCTAATCTGAACATAACAGACTCAGCACAGCACAATTACTGTGCTATGGCATATATAGAAAATTACTCATTATTACTGAGCTCCAAAGGAGAGAAAGAGAAGATTTCCTAAGGCACAAAATGTCTAGGGCTATCATTCCTGTTTGCACTAATAAGAAACTCTCACAGTACCATTAACAAAGTAATCAGCTTTTCAATATTTTAAGATGAGAAAAATAAAATTATAGAAATAAGAAAATAATTTTACATTATATTTTTTTTGTTTTTGTTTACTCATTCTTATTTCCAGATTCATATTTAAGACTTCATATTTAAGATCAAGGACTGCATCAATCTTGTCAAAGTGGCTTTAGTCTGAGGAACAGCGATAGCAAAGCATTTATATCCACAGACTGAAATTATTGATGGATTTCTGCTATTTGCCAAATTAATTACCAAGCAGTATTTGATCTTATGTGAGTTGATAAATATACTGGATCAAACATTTATAGACTAAAAGATTCCAGATGAAATGTCAGATATCATGGCTAACGGTTTTGCTGCACGCCTCGATGCCTCAGCCCACAGGCACAGCATCCTGCCCAGGTCTCAGCCTAACCTTAATGATCCCACTGTCTGTTCTGCTCCATCATTTTTGATCCTCAGTGCCATCTATTTTTATTATAAGTGTGACTGTGATAAGAAGGGTTTCTGGCATGTCACTGTTTATTCCAGAGAGATCTTAAGGCAAGGAAAAAGGAGAAAAAAAGAAGCAAGAGACCAGCACAGAAAACAAACAACATCCTCACTGAAAAGAGGGCCTGCAGAGCACATTGCTAGATCTGATTGCAATCGTAGTGAGACCCACTGCCAGCAGCTCATATGTTGTGATAATGACTTCTCCACTACCAGGCAAGCTCAGCCTCATGACTCCGCTTAATTCCACCATGAATAGTGTCAAGGAGTCAGTACCCCCTCCAGCAGGGAACAAAAACCTGCTATCCACATATTCCAGGATTTGAACAGAACACTCTCAAGAAAAAATATTTTCCTTTTCACAATGTACATTGTTGCTGTAGGTTCTCTCTCTAGTGCTTTGTGTCCAAGTAACAAGATCTTAAAGTAATGAGAAGAAGCCTAAAATAAACCATAAATTCTTATAAATACAAACCTTTGCTTATAGACACTGAAATAAAGACAAATAGAGATTTTACAGGGGCGCTGTCTGAAAGCTTGGCATTTTGAAGCCTCTCAAGATCATGAGAGAACAAAGAAAGCTTCAGTCACTGTTTGTTGAGAGGTCTGAGATTATGTTTTGGATATATCCCCACAGGTAAGAGTTGGAGGAAAAACATGATTAATGGTTACAAGGCAATCTTGCAAATAAACCCATGTTTTCCATGGAGACATAAAATAACAGTTTTCCTTCTGTTCACAGTGAAAATATGCTGTGGTATGTTTAAACATCCTTAAACACCTAGCTGCTTTCTTGCTTTCCTCCTGGTGTGGTCTCTGTTGTGGATGTGGATAATACAGGCAGCCAATATACACATGGCTACAGGATTTTATGCATCTGAGTGATTGATTCTGGCATCAGCAGTATCCTCTCTCACCCTCTCAAGCATCTAACACCAGGGATATTGCACCAGAGATAATGCTAAGGGAATAGGCAATGAGAACAACTAAAGAATGTAGCAACAAAGTGAACACCGGGAAAGAAAACAGAAGGAACAAGGGAGAAAAATCAGCTTCTGGAATGTTATCCCTCCATTTCAATATCTTTACAGGGGGAATAATATTACATTGGCCAAAGGAGATGCTTGAATTAATTCTTCCTTTTGTGCTACCTTGTCCTACAACCATCTGACAGACACCTGCAATGAAACCCTGGCCTGAAGCTGTACAGCCAGGGGTATCCACTGTGGGGTCTGAGCAGCCAGGGCAGAGCTGAAAGCAGGGCAGTGAGACACATCACAGCCCCCAGAACTCCAGGACAGCAATAAGGGCAGCAGAGCTGTGGTACTGCAGGTTAATAAAAGTGTGAGGAAAAAGCCACCTCTCCTTGCCCCATCAATTGCCAAGCCACTGTTTTCTTGATTGTAGCAAAATGGACACGTGGTTGACACGGAGGTCCCGTGGTGTCAGTGACACTCTCACATGGCCAGGGGAGTGGAACCATTGCCTCATCCTGTGACAGAGCCCAGCCAGCTGGCTGCTCTCAGACTCACTGAGGCTCCAGGGATGCCACCACCTACATGTTGGGAAAACCTTTTGTAACTGCAGCTTCTGCTAAGACATCTCACTTAACTTTGGAGCCCGGCTGCTCAACGCATGGTTTGCCATCCTGGGCACAGTCAGGAGCAGATTCCTTGGAAAACTTTACAATGGCAATTCAGTTATCTGTGAAATTAAGGAGCAAGTAATAAGCCACTATGGGACCAGACAGACAGCAGGTACACAGTTCACAAATGTGACTGCTAAGAAGCTTCTTAGGCAGCCTCTGAAGTCATCTTGCTCGGATTCCACATGGGACTATGTCAAAGGCTTGCAAACAGACAGTCCAAGAGAATATATATGGGGGGTGAATTTTCATTCAGATCTCCATCTTTAAATTCAATGGTTATCTTTACTATAACAATATCCCATGGAGGCTTTAAATATTCTAGTCATGTAAAAATTTCGCATAAAGAAGTGAAGAATCATCCACACTCAGGAATTTCCACCACTTTTCTCAGCTCCTTTTTGCATTTGCTTTTCTTCTCACATTTGCTCATATAGAAAATCTCGCTCTTCTCACACAGAAAACCCACTGCTTCTTTATACTTCCCATTTCTCAAAGGATTCTAGTTCTGCTACAGCATTTGAAATAAACAAAAATCACATGGAAGTGTGCCATGTAGTCTTGTTACTATATTTCAACAGATGGTAAGCAGTATTGTTCTGAATGCCTGCACAACAAGAAGCTGTGTCTATATCCTTGCAGGGTTTTGTTCCTGAGGAGCTGGGAGATGCAGCAGAGCAGCACTTGATGTCATTTTCTTCTATTGTTCCTAGTCATGCTATACACATGTAAAACTAAACAAACAAGATTCTCATTTTGAATGTGTTAATCATGCCCACAGTCTGAGAACAATGAAGAATTAGATTAACTTGTATTTGTAGGTGTGCACAATAGTCTGCATCAAACACACTGCATCTGCACATTAGTCTGCATCAAACACACTGCACAGGTGTGGGAAAGTCTTTCTTTCTTTCATTGCATGTTGTGACTATCTCCAGTGGAAGTTGGTATAATGAGGGTCACATATCATGATTGTCAGGTACAACACAGTACCAATTACCCAGGTGAGCAGCACTTGTGATCACTCTCTGTGCAAGAGAACAATTTATGGAAGTGACTCACGAGCTGGCAAGAATAAGAGTGACCAAAACTGATGATTAAAACTTCTCACTAACTCAGGTGTTTGGAATAGCAGCTCTCTCCATTCAACCTGCTCTATCTGACTGAAAGAATTCAGTGTCCTTTGGATAAAACCAAGACTGGCTATAACCAAGTAACTGCAAAAATGGAAGGAGTGGATGAGTGCTTTGAGCGACTGAGTCCGGTTTCAGTCATTGATGCTGACATTATTATATGATGAATCTTAAAATGAGATTTTTTTTTTTTTTTTTTTGGCCTTACTTTTCCTTCTGGAATACTCTCCACCTTCAGAAATATTTCCTTTTTGCAGCTGCAACTGAATTATGGCTGATTCATCCCCAAATAGTTTTATCATAAGTACATCATTTGGGTTAACTGGTTCAGTTTCCAGCAGTGTCCTCTGGGACATGCATATAGGAGAGAACCACCTTTTCCAGCCCTATTAGGGACATCATTTTACATTCCTAACTAAGCCAAATTCTTTTGATTTCTTGAATCTAAAGATGTTTTCCCAAACGTCCTTTCCCACCACTGAGAACCGAGCACAGACTCATGCTGTTACCCCCAAGAGGTGTCTCTAACCTGTGTCCTGTTGTACCCATTTCTACCCTTGTTGTCCAAAAGATCACAAGTATACAAGATCATACACTGCAGATGATTCCTGTACGTGTCAGTCAATTTAAATTTCATGCTCCTGTCTTTTATGCCAAGGTCTTTATTAGAAATAGTAAATAAACTTTGCCCAGAGAGTCCTTGAGAAAATTGACTAGCAACCTCTTTCGGCTTGATCATTTGCCTCACAGTGTGATTCATTGTCATCTCTCATTTAGAGAGCTCCTTACCACATCTCAGTTCCTGTAATAATCTCCATCTTCACCATTTTAGCTGATAATTTCCCATGTGACACGCAAACATCAGCTGCTTTGTTCAAGGTCAGATAGATTTGATCTACTGCTTTTGTCTACAGAATCACATCTTTCTTTTTTTCTTTTTCTTTTTTTTCTTCTTTTTTTCTTTTTTTTTTTTTTTTTCTAGAAAGGTGAATGAAGATTCTTTTCAATTTTTGATTAGACAGGCATCAGGACAGCCTGATACAATGTACCTCTGACCAAGCCTTACTACATTTTATCCCCCCTTTCCATTTATCTGCACTTTTAATTAGTTTTTCTTTCAAAGTTTCCTATATAATCCCTGCACGCAAGTGAGGTCAGTAAAGCTCATAAACCATAAGGAGATATTTTAAGTCCCCCAGAAGATAATTAAGACAAAGTGATAATATGTGTTTGATGAAGCTGTGGAAGGCAGGGGGAGGCAGAAGAACTAAGTAACTTAACCTCTAACCTCTAAGTTGTGCATATTATCCCTGTCTTTCCTGTACAGAAAACAGAGAATGGCATTATCCAGTACAAAGGAGAAATGTGAGAACAAGCAGAATTAAATTCATAAGCTATGCCTGTACCAGCTCAAATCAGCAGTCCCTCTCCTGCTGGGCTGTCTCTCTCCAAGCCCCATCCCATAGCAGGTACCTAGGGAAGAGGACAGAAACAAGAAAAGTCTGCTGTTCTGCTGGCCCACTAGTTACTCCCAGCTCCATAGGTTTGTGGTTAATGGATCAGTGAGGAAAAGGCAGTATCTGTCTGTTAAATACTTCCTACTATACTGGATTGCTCTCCACAAATCAACATAAGCTTCTAGCATTCACAATGTCTATGAAAACCTTGTTTGTTTTGAGTTCATTACCAGCTGCTTCTTCTCAATGCCCTGTAGTTCTTTCACCAGGAGAAACACCAAACCACCACATCTCATCACCTTCTTCACTCCACAATACAATTCCTTGGTTTTTCCCCTTAGCTCTGTTTTCTAGGGCTGAGCAGCCATACCCATGGGAGTATTACCTGGGTATAAGCCACTGAACACCTTCAAGCACCTTTGCTTCCCTCCTCTGGGCTTTGTCTTGCCTTTTCTCTGCCTCCTCAATGCCCATCCTACTTTTGTCCAAAGCAGTTGGGCCACCCCAGAAGGGGACGAAAGTTTAAGATCTTTTAGGATGAAGCCAGATCCATAAAGATATTATTCTGGGAGTTATTGAAAAACACCTGAAAGACAATGCAGTCATTGGTCACAGCCAGCATGCACCACTGGTGTGGCCTCACCTCAAGTCTTGTGTGGAGTTTTGGGCACCACAACATAAGAAAGACATGAAGCCACCAGGGACTGTCCAAAGCAGGGCTGTAAAGATGGTGAAGGGTTTTGGGTACAGCTGAGGTCACTTGGTCTGTTCAGCTTGGAGAAGAGGAGACTGAGGGGAGACCTCCCTGCAGCCAACAACTTCCTCATGAGGGCAAGAGGAGGGGCAGACACTGATTTCTGTGGTGCCCAGTGACCGGACCCAAGGGAATGACCTGGAGTTGTGTCAGGGGAGGTTTAGGGTGGTTATTAGGAAAAGGTTCTTCACCCAGAAGGTGGTTGGGCACAGGAGCAGGCTCCCCAGGGAAGCTGTAGCAGCATCAGCCTAACAGAGTTCAAGAAGTGTTTGGAGAACACTCTCAGGCACACGATGTGACTCTTGGGATGTCCTGCACAGGGCCAGGAGTTGGACTTGATGAATCTTGTGGATCGCTTCCAACTCGGTTTACTCTGTGATTCTGTGAATTTCCACACTCCAGTTCCTGCCCCTTCAGAAAATATCTAACCCTTTAAAACTTTGTAAACCTCATTTTTAGGTTTCTGTTTCTGGTTCAACAGATAATGAATAGAAACCAGCAAGTTAACACTTGACACTGCCATGTTTAAATCCTATTTGAGAGATACCGCCCTCACACCTGCCTGAGGCCATTCATAATATCTTTCTGATTTACCTTTAATTTCTGCACAAGCTGTTTGTTCACTTAACAGATGTAATTACCCAGTTACAGATAAATTGCCCCTCACATCCTGCATAAAAAAAAAAGGTCAAATAAACATTACCAGCCCAGACAGTGGTGCTGTAGCAGAAGGGCTGCCCATTGCCTGGGGGTCTCGGCTCTACCTGGGCACATGCACCTTCCCAGGGCTCCAAGAAGCTCCAGCACAGCCCTGGTCAGGCAGCCAACAGTGACATCCTCTTTCATTTGGAGGAAAGGGAGAAGCTAATAGACCATTGTAAAAATGGCACAAGGGAAAAGGGGGCATGCTGGTTTTAATACTTTTATTAAAGAAAAGCATTACGTTACTGACTCTTTAAATTTTCTTTCAATGTCACTTATGCTAAATAATTTATAGAACCTTAATTTTTACCAAGTGACCATGCAAGCAATTGTTTTCCATTTCAGCCAAAGAAAGACCTGTGATTTTTTCATTAATGTGAATTCAAAGAAAGTGAACATGTTCGTTATACCATGTTCCCCCAGAGCACAGATGTGACTGAGATTTTCAGCTTTCCCTGATGCTGCATGTCTGCTGACTTGCACGTCAGCCAATATAAAAAACTGATTTTAAAAAGCATTCTGTATAGCCAGCACCTGTATGTCTTGCAAAGCTTCAAACTGCTAGTGTATCTTAGCACACAATGCTGTAAACATCCACAGTTTTTCAAAACTGTGGTAATTTTTAAAAAGAGCTTTTGCTGGTGATGCAGAAATTTTCAGGCTTGTGGTTTTGTACCACAAGCAATATAACAAGAGAACATTGCCCTCTGGTGTCATAAGCTTTGTGCTTGGCAGGGCTCCCCACCTGCACTTTCTTGCCCCTTTTCTTCCTTCTCTTTATTCACTGCACATAGAGCCAGGCTGTGGTTCACAGACATAAATCAACAGAAGGTATGGAAAGGGATATTTCCTTGTCAATGAGGAATTTTTTGCAGTCATATAACAATTTCCATGGGTGTGAAAACAAATCTTTCTAAAGTTCTGAAAGCCAGAATTAGCTCTCTTCAGGTTGAATGATGCTGTTAAATCTTAGCTGATTTTTTTTGTTTGTTTGTTTGTTTTCCAGTTCATCAAGTTATTTATTCATCCTCTTGTATAGGTTTTTTAGGATTTTAAAGAGAATACTAGAATTAAAGCTAGCTGAAGACTGAAGCTACATTTGGTAGCTAATGCTACCAAACTCCTTTACTATCACCAGGGTTTTTCTGGTAACTGAGTTCTCCAGCCTGCACTTGGAGATATCTGAGTTCTGCCTAATTGCTCACAGGTTTGTCCCCAAGCACACTTCAGAACTTAGGACAAAGGAGTGGCAGAAAACAGCCAAATCAAATGCAAAGAAGCCAAATGATTACTTGGTGCTGGATGACAGTACCAAAAGAGAGAGAAGAGGCATCATTGTTTAAGTAGCTGGGGAAGGGACAGGAGGGATCGAAGCAGTGGGAGTAGCACAAAGCTAAGATTTACCTGCCTGGCTTTGCAGGCTCTGCAGTCAGATGGTTTGCACAAAACAGAATAGCAAGGTAATCTGTCAGCTTTTTTTACCTCAACTCTTAAAGCCAAACATCATTTTTCCACTCAAATATTCCGGGTGCTTAGTAAATGCCATTTTCAAAGAGATACTTGTCACAATGAATAGATCTTGCAAGCTAATTAATCTGTACAAAATGTATAGATAGTAATTTTTTCCAAGGAGTCAGTGATGATTCTAACAGATGATCCACTAATTCTATCAGTGACTTGCAGCCACACTGAAAGCCACAAGGTACAGAGGTTTAAGGTACAGCCTTAAAACATAAGGTAGAGAGTGACTGCAGGGGTGGCCAGATGGTGCTGCTTGTAATTGGCTGCCTGTTAGACAACTCCCTGGGTGCTGTCTAACCACTCACCTTTGGCTCACTGGGATCCCACGTCTAGCTTGAGCCTGACAATAGCTGATGAGCTAGGCTGAACTCTAGGTAGGAGCCCTCACAGATCCCAGGGATTATTTTTTCTCCTCTTACCCTAGACATTGGAGGGACATGCTCCTCTTAGTCCATTAACCAGAGACAAGTAGATAATAAGATGAGAGCAGGCACACTCAGCTTATATGTGGCTTTCTACCTGTCCTCTGGACTTTCCCCCAAATGCACCAGACCAGTTTTTATCCAGGCTCTCCACTAGCTTCCAACCACTGAATTAAATCATTACTAATAAACTGAACACAGAGTTTCTTCCTGGCCATTTACAGGACTGTTCACTTTGAATTATTAACCAAAAAGCCCTCATTTTTCTGCTCTTACAAGAAAACATAAATTGCCCTCTTGAAGAATTGAGAGCTGACATTATTTTTGTGCATCTCCTCATTTGTAGATGGCTTTTACAGAGGCCTTTGCTATCAGAAGGATTGAAAGAGGAGGCTGAGGTCAGATATGATGTGTAATTTAGGAATTAAAGAAAACCACTGAAAAACTTAAATTTGAGAGGAACTTCAAGCTAGACTTCACAAAAAAAAATTACACAGAAAAAAACACAAAAAAACCTTTTCATTTTTCAGAAGAAAATTACATGTAGATAAACAAGTTCTGAAAAATCTCTTGAGGTACTGAAGAGAGAAGCAGGGAGATAACTGTATAAGAAAAATTGGTGCTGGAACCAAAATGCAGTCTGCAAACACTGCTCTATGAAGCCATTTTAAAAAAACAAGCAAAGTAATAAACATGTGGTAAATATGTATTTTGTTGTGCTTTTCATGTTTTTGATGATGACTGTCTATACCTCCCTTATTTAGAACCAGCACAGATTTTTGGTGGATCTATACCCCACCAAATCAAGGCATTGATCAGGCTGAATTTTACTTTGGCTTGCTATGTTACTTCTTTGCTTGTTCCTTCTATATTACTTCTTGGCTTCTTGACAGTTTGGAGGATTTGTCAGCAATGAAGCTAAAACTTGTTTCAAGCTACAGTGCTTCAATCTGGGTGTGAAATTCAATGACCGTTTGAAATTCAGATTTTGCAGAGTCATGACATAAACAAATGTAGCATTGAAAGACATTCTCCATAGGAAGCTGCTGAGTAGACTGAGAGCAGACTGGAAAAGGTGGAGTGACTTCACCAAAATTGATTACTGGATTATCACACCAGGGGTCAGGCATTAATTTTGCTCTTAAGATTTTTTTGCATGCTATGCATGCTCTCTGTGTCTGGTAGATCACATTTCTCTATTTTTTTTTCTCTATTTCTCTATTTTTGCAAAACAAATATTTAAAAACCACAAAATTTGCATATTACCTGCCAGGTGTGGTAGCCAACAAGCTGAAAGGTGTTGATTTATCCTATAAGTCAGAGAGTCAGCATTTTCATATGTGTCAGTTTGTCTTGCCAGCTGCTTCGTTAGTTTGACTTATTTTTTTAGGATTTCAAATAAATCCATGTCACTCCAAATAAATCCAAATTGTCACCCCCAAAAATCTGTTGAACTGACTTTTTGATTTTTGTGCCATGAGTTCAGGCCTATTGCCACACCTCTGTTGGTGGAGTAGTGGTCTTCAGCAAGTGATTTAAATTCTTGCCATATTGCTTTCCAAGGATGCTGTTAGAAAACATGACTGAGAGACCACATGGACTGGAAAGGCTTCTCCTTATATCCTGCATAGCTGTCTCCAGAGGCTGGTAAGTCAGTCTGCAAATTCCTGAATTTGCAAGCTGCTGTTGGCTGAAGAAGGCACTGGAGCCACTGTAAACTGAGGCTAATTGCAGACAAGCTGACTTTCCCTTCCCTCTCTTTACTTCTTTACCAGATTAGAAATGTGCATACAAGCATGCCTGGGAATAGGCACAGCTGGGAAGAAGAGAGCACTGTGCTCAGGGACAGTGCACAAGGAGCTGACCCAGACCTCTGGCCCTGGAGGTGACATGGAGGGTCAGTTCCTCAGACATCTGTCTCAGCTGTCATCCATCTGCTTTTGGACTCCATGCACAGCTGTGGCCAAGATCTTAGAGGCACACTGTCTCTTTCCCATTACTGTAGCACCTGGCACAGCAGAGAGTGATCACTTTTAAGGCTTTAAGCAGCACTGCTCCAATAATGATTGGTAGAGAGAGTCAGATAATTAATTACTTTCCAGAAAAACTTAATCCTTAGTATAGCGTTCAATACAAGTATTGACTGGATTAATTTAATTTCAGAGCTGCAGAAGCAGCAACTTTATGGTTATTTTTTATTCTAGAGTTGATTTTGTGTTTATCAAGACTTTGTTTATGCTAGACTAGGACTGTCTCTGAGATGCTTGGAATTGAACTTGAACCTTTAATTTGCATTCAGAGCCAGTCCAGCCACTCTAACCCAGTCCAGCCATACTCTCTGGATGTTGGGTGGTTATGGCTGTTTGCCCTGGGTGTCACAGCTAGTGCTGTCACTGCTCCTTTTGGACCTTCCTCTGCACACAGTTGTAGTGAGCAGATAAACTCTGTCACTCCCCACGTAAATCCCATTTCCTGACACCTCTCCTGCCTTTCTGGCAGCTGCTGAAAGAAGCAAAGATGACTCCTAGGCCCACTTTAAATTCTCACTGTTCTATTGAAAGCAGTAGATGCAAATCTCATAAACAGATACAATTCCATTATTTTCAGTGGAACCGCGCCCATGTACACAAGATTCAGATCCAATTGCTTTCCAAAAATATTGAGACCACTACCCTTGGCTGTGTCTGTTTAATGGTTTCTGTTGTGAGCTACTGTTACCAACACAGACTGTTCTTCAGCCTAAAGCCCCTTACCAACCTGGGGCAACCTCCTACACTTTAACCAGAACAGTGATTTCAAGTGTGACCAGTGTTCCATTTCTAAACAGAAATTCAGGGACTGCATTTTGGGAAAATCTGGGGTTTGTCTCCTGTCTTTAGAACAATCACTCATTTTTAATGAGTTTGGATATTTTTTAAAATGTTGCAGTATTATTTAAGGGTATTATTTTACTGAGTAAAAAACTCAACATGTAATGAAACAATATTCATCTTAATATTCAATGCCTATTCCAACAATATTTTGGTCTCCTGGTAACATTACTAATGACTTGTCATCATGAAAGAGAGAAAGAGTGAAGCTATTTTACTGGATTCTGAAACAGCATGAAATCAAGGGCGGGTTACACCAATTTTGCAAAAACACACCGCTGGCAGCAATTCTCCCTGTGTTCAGCAAACCATGAAATAACACTATATCAAATTTCTGGCACTTGAAAACAGGGAAGCAATCCAAAGACAGTGGCCTTTTGGCAATGTCTAACAGAAAGGTGGAAGTGCTGAAACATAGAACTTCCTTTCTTCCCCTTCTCCCTCTGCTCAGATGCTCACAAAGAATCAGTGTAATGATCCTCCAGAGCATAGCTCAATGGAAACATGAAAATTAATTGTTGCAGTCACCTCACTACTCGACTGTCAGTGTTAATAGATGTTTAGCACAGCAATAAGAGCACCGGTGGAGTATGATTTTATCACTGCAGATAAGTGCTTTTAAAGTAACAGCTCACCAGGAGCAGCTGAGCCAGGGGCTGGGCAGCAGCAGTAGAGCTCGGGACGCCCCTGCCCTGCGGCTGGGAGGAGAGGGAGGGATCAGAGCTGCACAGCTCCCTGCAGCTCACTCGTGGCAAACCTGTCCACATGAACAGAGCAGGGCAACCACAGGGGGCCCTAAGGCCTCTATGCCATAGCATACATGTGACACAACATTTAGAAGGATCTATGATTTGCAATTCCTTCTAAATTTCCAGAGGGCTATTGCGAGTACAATCTCATCACTACTCTGTGGCATCAGCAGGCACAAGGACAGCCCTGCACCTGCAGAGCTGCTCAGAGGCAGTGCTTCTGAGGAACAGGGGGGCTGGGCTGGAAACACCCAATTCACTACTCCTTTTTCAAAAGCCCAGCATCAAGCACTGAAGTACAGAAAATGTTTGTTTATTTATGTACCATGGCAAGAAACATCCTCTCAAAATATTGGTAGCTTAATCCTCAGACTTCTCAACTTTCTTCACATAGAAATATAACCCTGGGGAATAAAGACCAATGGGCTCAGAAAATTCCATCTAATTCTATCTTAATTGAGCAAGATAGTTCTGTCCCTTGCAAGACAAAGGACTAGGCTATTATTTTTATTATTCTTTTTATTTCTATGGGAGATGATGCCTAGTGAAAATGATCTCACAAGACAAGAAATTGCATTTGTTGCTCATCCTTTTTATTTTCCAAAACTTGAGTAATGCTTCAGAAGCAGAGGCCAGGTTTAGTCAACAAACAGTAATTGTTATGAACTCACAGTTGTCAGAGTTTGTCTATACCAGAGGAAACATTTTACTGATCTTTGTTAAAGTGACATTGGTTTGATGGGTGTTAAAATGTTATCCACACATGAAAAGCCTTTGATTTGGGCTTTCCAGCTCTGAAGCTCTGTTTGCCCAAGCTAGTTTCTTTGGTGTATTTCTTCAGATTTTGTTCTGCAGATCTCACTTTCTCCCTCTCCTCTTGTGCTTACAATGCTCAAAACATCAGTCAAAAAGGAGCTTTGAGTGTCTGTAATTCACTACAGAAACTTTTCAGGCTACATAGGAGACAGATGAGACAGTAACACTGACAGTATCAACAAAATAAGTCCTCCAGCAACAATAAATTGTATCTGTGCTTGTTCATTGAGTTTGGGGTTTTTTTAACCTGTCCAAACTGATGGAAGCTCATCAAGTCAACGCTACACAGGTTTGAGAGTACACGTACTAGCTGACAAATTTGTAAAGCCACACAAATCTTGAAGCTTGTGTAAGAAAGTCCCCAATGTGTTGTCTCTTTGAAGAGACAGTGTGGAAACCCAGAAGATGAGGAGCTAGTGTCTCAAACACTGACAGCTGCGGAGCCAACCAAGGATTGCTGATAAAAGCAGACAAGGAATGTTGCTAGTAACACATGGTAGGAAAGAATGAGGTGTGGCTGGAAAAGGGGGCCATGCAGAAGTAGGGCAGCACTTCTCCAGGACAAGCTTCCTTGCTCTAGCTCCTGGGGATGAGCACAGCAGAGTACAGTGCAAGCACGGGAATGAAGCCAAGAAGTGGGAATGGACTGTAGGGGGGGAACGACCACCCCAAAACCCTTCTGACCCATTTCTAGAAAGGTCTGAAAGAACAGACTATGCATAGTAGCTAATTTGCATAGAAAGATAAATCCATGTTCCAGGGGGAAAACCTCTCTATAAAGAGGTACCCCAACCAAGCCTGGTCAGAGTCCCCAAGACCCTGGACATTCCATCAGCTGGATCAATGCTGGAACCAGGACTGGGAGCTTGCTCACCTCCTTCCTTCCTTTCTTTTATTTCTTTCTCTTTTTTTCTCTCTGTCTTCCCTTTAATTAATCTCTTTCTCTGCCATGTGTTTATATAGTAGGTCAGCGACTGATATGCCACTTTCAATGCCAAGTAATTCTCTAATAACACTTTGTGAGTTTTGAGAACCCTCTGATTTTTGTCATTCCTTTTGACCACGAGCCAAACCTTGGATGCTCTTTTTCCACACAACAGGAACAGACAACCTTTGCTCTCGAATTGCATGCCTCATTTCTAATGCTCTCAGATCAGTACCCATGCACCTCTACATTCCTCATTTATGGCCTGAGCTCTTCATCTCAGTTACCACCCCAGAAGGTAAAGAAGGCTCTTAAAGTGGCAGCTCAATTATTTCAAAGTAGTCACGATCAGAAAGGCTATCAAGAGGTTGCAGTGATATACATGGGATCTTGGGCTGCTATGCTTGCAGCAAGTAAAAATTCCAGAAATATTCACATAAGAGGAGAAAGACATGATTGTTATTGCAGTCTACTGTGTATCACCTAGACTATTTTCTTCATCCTCAACCAGGCTTATTTCTGCACAGAAGAATCCTTGTGAACAAAGAATACCCTTTCTCTTGGGCTATATGGAGTGTCCTAAGTCTGGATATTAGATAAGTTTTTGGTGAAGATGGTAAGACTGAAGCACGAATTCACTACTTTATTGTTGAGCCTTGCATCTTCTTGAAAGCGAGTTCAGAAAACTGCCAGTTTTATTTCTCTGTAGAGAGGAGAAATGGCACAATGCCTGCAGCCAGAAAAGTAAAATCCTTTAGTACCTCATGGCTTTCAAGGCTCCATTTGCAGATTTTCATGCTTTGGCTAAATGCAGCCAGGATTCCTCTATAGGTAAACTTTCACATGAATCAACTCTACCTCCTGTGGTAAAACATATTCTGACTGCCAGAAGTTCAGCTGTTGGGACAACAGAGGAAGAAAGAAAATGCTCTTGGATGCTAGGGGTGTGACAGCATAATCTTCCAAAAATCTTGCACTTCTACTGCAGTCTTGGGCATTGAAATTTGTCTCTATTGTCAAATATGCTGTATCATTCAAAATGGAAAAATGCTACATTAGAAATCACTGGTTAAAGAGTGGTAAAAATTAAATACAATCATATGATGCCATGTGAAGAGTCAGCAGAGACTGCTGAGTTTTGACATGTCAAAGCCCACGAGGCAGGTCGTGTCTTTCAGAGAGGGGAAGGCAGAGGACAATGAGGATTCCTAACTGATAAGCAACTGGGACAAATTTGCTCCTTCCCCAGCATCAACTCATAGAGAGGAGTAATTTATTCTATGCTTACCACAAAATACAACTATTGTGGGGAGCAGCACTCTTGTTAAAGTATTACCTCAGAAACTGGCTCCCCTCAGTGCACTGCTTCTTTAATATAGGGAGTCCCTACAGCATATGCCCTCTACCAGCAAACAGAGAAGTAAAATTCTGTGGATCACAAGCTACAGAGTGAAGCAAAGAAATTAAGTCATAGAAGCAGTGAATTTGAGGTTGTAGAAAGGGATCTGACTCATCAATCACCTTTCTGTCTGCTATTAGTTTATACAATGTGATATCATGTCAATCATATGTCAAGGATCCTTGCAATGAACAGCTTCCTCTTCGGCATCTCTAAGAGCAAATTAAAAAAAAAAAAAAAAAGATTACAGCACTGACAGTTTGGGAAGATGTACTTACCACAATCTGTTTTAAAATTCAGATTTACTCTTCAATTCCCCACTCCTTTATTCTTTGGATTTATTTTTACATCCTTACAACTAAATGTACTTTTCCTGATTCACTGGATCCATTGATATTTTTCACAATCTCTTGGAAAGGACTCAGTTTTAAAGATGATATTTTGGTTAGCAGAGTTTTTTGCTTATCAATTTGGGGAGAGAGTTGGGGTTTTTTATGTTATTAGTGACCCCTTAGACATTTTGACACTTTTACTGTCCTTGAAAAGAAATTCTCCTTCTGAATATTTCTAAATACAGTGTATTCCATTTTTGCTACATAAAAGTTGGTGGTTATTATCATTCCAGAGGCAACATGTATACTGAGCTGACTGCAACAAAGATAAATTATCTAGTTTATGCTGCATGAATTTGCCTCTTTATATAAATACACACATCTATGGGACTATCTAACTTCATCATCCTAGCATCAGATAGCTACATTATCAACTTGCTTAAATTAAAAATTCATTGAAAAAAATCTTTCCTTAACTGTGTCCTGTCTGAATAAAAATCAGCTATAATTACTTAAAAATTCTGTATATAAATTTTCCTAGGTGGTAATTTCCAGTGAACTACACAGCAACATTTCCATTTCACTTCAAAGGTGAACGGTTTGATGAATACTGTGGGTTTTGTAAATACAAACCAGACACTAATTACAAGGGCCTAATAGGCAAAAAAAAATGAACCCCTAAGGATCAGAACCTTCAGGCAAAGCTATGAAATTACATTACTAGTGAATTTATGGTAAACATTTGCTAACTCACCTCAATATTTGTATTTCAGCGAAGCTGTTGCATTTAATGACGCAGCCCAGGCTGGCTCAGAGGACACAGGGGCTGTGCCAGGTGTGGGGAACAGCAGTGGTGTGGGGTTTGACCAACAGTGAACCTTTAGAGCCCCTTGCTCCACAGTGCAGGGTCTGCAGCCACATCAGGGCTCAGGTAAAGGAGAAGGAGGAGGCTCTGTAGGAGGTGCCAGCAGGAGAGGTTTATTGGAGCTGGAGGGGCCACAACAGGAGAGCCCTGAGCACTGCTGGGCACAGGTTTAAAGACTGCAATTCTGGGTGTGTACAAATCATAAACAGATGGGGGAGCATCAGGGGAAGGGGTGAGGAGGGTCAGGCACTGGCCTGAG
Organism: Sitta carolinensis; assembly: GCA_032173965.1. Taxonomy (NCBI): domain Eukaryota; kingdom Metazoa; phylum Chordata; class Aves; order Passeriformes; family Sittidae; genus Sitta; species Sitta carolinensis. The sequence goes on along the minus strand of JAVUNC010000025.1, from coordinate 10,801,197 downwards.
GCCAATGACAGAGCGTGGGGGCAGACCAGGTCACAGGTCCCAGTGGGGTGTCAAAGATAGGGAGCCCCAGGAATGCCCAGGGGGGACACTGGAAGGATTGGCTGAAGGCAGGAATGACATGGAAGGGACCAGAACAAGGGCAGGGCAAGCACCATTGATAGGGAGGGGACTAGAACAAAGGGAGGGGATTATCATAAAGGGTCGCTTAGGGGAGGATACAGCTTTCAGGAATAAACCCATTTGGGGGTGTGCATGGGGAACACCAGAACAAACCATCAACATTAAAACCATTACTAATAAACCAATAGAATTAAAAAATACAAGCTGCAACATTTAACAAAATCTGTAGCCCTGCTTTGGGGGGCTGTCTCAGGAGGTGAAGATGAGGGGTGCTGTCAGAACAACACGTACACTTGTACGCTGCACCTGCACTAAGGTTCTTAATATGATGTCTTTAAGATGTCACATTAAAGCTGGGGTGGGGTAATTAGTCAATATGTCTAAATTAGTCCTGTTCATTGAATTTATTTTTTTTTTTCACCAGCTCTGGAATGTCGTTGTGTGTAACACAGATCTATCTGTTACACAGTTATAAACACATACACATAGCGTGCAAATATCTCCATATGCTGGGTGGTTATAGATTTGTTCCTATTCCTATAGCTTCTGGACCTTTGGTCTTGAGCTACCTGAGGTTTTGACATGGCTGGGCCTGGATAAACTCAGTAAATTTCCGAACAAAACCAAGAATTCCTGTCTGTGCTCTGGAGGAGGCTGGGAAGAAAGGAAATGGCTTAGGCTATCATGTTTCCACAAGGATAAAGCATAGTGTCAAAACTAGACAAGGGCTTCTTATCTCTCAAAAATGCATTTGTGGACACAATGCCAATAAAAATAATGAGAACAATCAACACAACTTCCTAAACAAACCGAAGATACTATGAAGTTTCTGACATTTCTGGCAGAATTTTGCAATGTTGTAAGCCATGATAGAATTGAGCTGAGCTTCATGATACAGATGTATTCTGGTCTTAGGAGTGAGGCTCCAAGATGCCAGCACTAAAACAGAGATACAAATTTGTGTCAGGAAGGACAGGGAGAGACAGCTATCTGCACACACCAAAAGGAATGTCACTTCTGTAGATCCACTCCCTGTAGAAAGGGTTGCGTTTGTATTCATGAAAATGTTTTGACTCCTGAGACCTATTTGGTCTTTTCTTGATTGCACTATTACGTTTATTTAAATATTATTTAAATTCACATCTCACCATCCAAACATAACAAAGCCTACCAGGGAATTTAAGATGATATAGAGCAAGCTAAAGTGATCTTCAATTTTTAATTCCTGTCTTCCCATACTAAACAAAAAGGATGAACGTGTCTTCAGCAAGTGAAACATTGCTGTGGCATTATAAATTTCCAGATGGTGCTAGCAATAACTGAATGAGCTCATATCTCTGATGTAACTCCCATTAAATTAATGGCACTATACCAGGAATTAATTTGCCCTAGATCTGTACAAGTCAAACATAGAGAACTGTAGTAACATCAGTTTTCTGCACTCTATTCATTAAATATATAATACACAGAAATTTCTTAATTTGCACAAATTCTTTTTTTAAAGCACTTCATCAGCTAAATAAATAAATCTCATTTATGCATTTTATATAATTTAACAATAGCATACACTTATATAAAATAATTTCATTGGAACATAGCATGTTATTTATTGTCATCTGAATTAAGCTATATAGTATTTCCACTTATAATATAGAAAACTAGCCACTCTGGATTATTAAGGGATCTGTAGCTGTCTTTTAGTGACTGATCATTACAGAGGAATAGCATTAGAAGTAGAAAAATAATTTAGAGCTTAGTTAAAGTATCTATGTTGTAAAGCCATAGAATGGCTTGTGTTGGAAGGGTCCTTAAAGATCCCTTAAGATAAAGATAAATCCCTTATGGACCAGTTCCATAGGCAGGGACACTTTTGACTAGACCATATTGTTTAAAACCCCACCCAACCTGGCATTTAGCACTTCCAGGGATGAAGCATCCACAGCTTGTCTGGACAACCTGTTCCAGAGCTTCATCACCCTCACAGTAAAGGATTTCTCTTATTTCTATTCTTTACCTGCTCTCTGTCAGTTTAGAGCTATTTCCCCTTGTCCTATCTCTACACACCCCTGTAAAAAATTCCTCTTCAACTCTCTTGTAGCCCCTTTCAGGTACAAAAAGGCTTCCATTGGGTCACCTTCTCTTCCCTGAATTTCTTATTAATGACAAAACCTGCAAAATTAACTGTAAAAATAAGAGGCAATAGAAGTAAAATATAATCTGGAAATTATGACTGCAAAACAAATTAGCTCCAGGATGCAAGAAAAAGCAGCAGCAGTGTGGAAATTACACCCTAGAAATGCTATCAGACAACACCTTTGGTAATAGTAGTTGGGAAAGGACAAGCTGCTGTTCTAGGTAATGCTTCTAAAACTGTTTTTCCTGACAATTCAGTGCAGGGTATCTTTCTTATTGCTCCCAGCAGCTAAATACTGGAGAAAGCTTAAGCCTATGTTTGGTATGACAACATGTTTTATTTTCCCACCCCTAGAAAATCCCACTAGGCAGAATTTACAGGAGATTTAGGAAGTGAGAAGTGATAGGATGAGGTTGAAAAAACCATCTCTGCAGTCTCCAAAACAAGCCAGCAGATGTGCCATATGAGCACCATGAACTATGTTTTCAGCAGAGCTCAGTCCTTGTCTTACCCTGTTTTCACACAAATCATCGAAAATTTCATACCTTTGTTTAAGCATTTTTGAAACTCATGGCTGGAGTTTTTGTAAGAAGCTATTTAGGCAGGGCAAGAGAGACTTCCCTTGTAAGAGTCAAGATTTCCAGTCTGCTTGCTGACTGATGCTACCTCTAACAGCACAATGAAGGATATTGCATTTCTGTGCTAAAGATAATGCAGGTGGGATTCATCTGACACACCAGCTGGGCATCCAGTCAAAGCCCAGAATCAGCAGGATGACCATACAGGCTCAGTAAGGAGAAATTGAGGCTTCCATTACAGTTACTTGAAAGAAAGACGTGTTTTCAGAAGCAACTCATTTCAACCTGTCTAAGGTACATGAGTTATTCTCTAAAGTTTCTCCTCTATCTCAACTTTTCTCAGCTGTACAGGGAGTCTAAGTGATTTTCTTAGACCAGACACCTATTAAAGAGTCTAAATTGGGCAAGAGGAATTGCTTTATCTAGTAAGACAGTACTAGTTGGTGGGGGGTTCTCGGTAAAGACAATATCAGCACATAATTATTCACTTCTCACATTGAATGTAGTTTTTAATAGGATAATACTTGGACAATATAACCTTGAAGCATATCCAGTTTTCAGATCTAGAATATTTTGGGTTTTAAGCCCTTTTTCATTTGAGATTTCACAATACAGGTGTTATTGCTTGTCTTCACAGGGTACCTAGAGGAAAGATTCACAATGTTCCTGGCACAATTCACATATGTTAATGAATTCCTTATTCTCAAGACTTCAAATAAAAATTGCAGTAACAAGAAATCCAGGAAGGTAAACACCAAACAGCAAAAAGGCAAGGAATACAAAAATACCTGGGAAATTCTATCTGTTATAATAACATTTTAGCCATTATTGGACCTGGAGAAGCACCATGCACTGTTTTTTTGGGTCAGTCCAGCAGTTCCCGCAGACGTAGACACTGGCAGAAAACACCAGGGAACTCAAAGGAAAGCTGCTATTACAGCTGATTTATTCACAGGGCAAATGTGGGGGTTTTATTCATTCTGACAATAGCTCAGTACAGTAAAGAGAATAAAAGAACCAGACCTGCTCCTCATCCTTCTGAATAATTGCATTTCTTACAGGACAGGAAAAAAAACTCCACACACATATTATGATCAAGTTCTCCATTTTCATTCAGTTTGTTGTGTTTTAGGGTTTTTTTTAATTTTCAGGTTGATGGTGATACAATATTAAAATAGTGTAAGATTGATTGACATGGATGATGATGGATGGATGGATGGATGGATGGATGGATGGATGGATGGATGGATGGATGGATGGATGGATGGATGGATGGATGGATGGATGGATGGATGGATGGATGGATGGATGGATGGATGGATGATGGATGGATGGATGGATGGATGGATGGATGGATGGATGGATGGATGGATGGATGGATGGATGGATGGATGGATGAGATGGATGGATGGATGGATGGATGGATGGATGGATGGATGATGGATGGGGTGGTGGGTAGATGGACAGACAGAGATGCACACAATCTATCTGGAAAGAAAGAAATATGGGACATATTGTCAATATCTATTTTAGAGTAGGTTGCAGACATTTTTAGGCAGTTCTGAATTCTTAACTCAAACTTGACCTCTAAATCTTTCCAGGTACGGCCAGTACCAAGATTTAGAAACCTGGCAGTCAAACACTGTCTGTTATAATACATGTTTTTCAGTCACAGCTGAAGGCATTTTTTACTATGCTTAAATATACAGCTCTCAGGGTTGCAAGTGAGGGACTTATTAAAATTAATGGACTTGATATTTGTACACTGGAAAAAATAATTGCTTACTTCATGAAGTGCTACAAATGATGAGCGACCTGAATATTATGTTAGTGAACATTTATAACACAGTGGATAATTTTGCAATTACAGATTCTTATGACATTATTAAAGCTAGGTCACTTGTTGCACTAATTTCTTCTCTTATGTCTCCTGGCATAATTACAATAGTTAGTAAGTACAGTGCTTTTTGAAAAAATGCACTGGCTGACATTAAATATTTCAGCCTTACCTATAATGAGATCATCATTTACAAACTGCTATTAGTACTGCAGGAAGATTTGATCAACAGCGAATTACAGAATTGAAGACATAAGTTACAACTTCAATTTCTTTTTAAGCATTCTTTGTTTTTATCTTGTGAAGGTTAACAAAATACTCATTTGAAAAAAAAAAAAAAAACAACGATCTGCTTTTCAAAGTAGATGCAATAATGCACATGCAAAAGTAGGAATAAGGGAAGAGCAATGTATCATCTCATTCTTCCTGTAGGTGAGGCAAACTGCAAACTGTGTTGGCACATTTCTTTGCAAGCAGGAATACTGTTGTGGGAAAAAGAGTCTGTGAACATAATGTGCTATATCTGGAAGTTCAAATATAAGGTATAGAAAAAAGCCCCCTGCAAGACGTTTTTAAGAAAAAATGAATACTGTAGAAGAAAGGTTCAACCAGATATCAAAATCAGATAAATCAACAGAAAAATAGAGACCCAAGAATTATATACCATTTGCAATAGCATGAAGTGGATGCAGCATTTATTTATGGTTATATGAATTCTAGTGTGTGAAGTAGAAATTCTAGGCAGAAGCAGGCACCAAGGAATTAAAAACCTGCAAAGAAATAAGAGAGAAAAATGTTACTATTAAAATTAATAAAAATTCATGCAGGCTAATGATTCACTCCAGATGTATTGAATGGAATTGGGAGACTGCACTGTACCACTGCAAAATGACTGTTAGTGGTAGTAAGGAAGTAACTTGAAGCAATCTGTGTTTCTAAAGTTTTATGAACTCTAGGCTAGCAAGATCCCTTTAGAGGGAAAGATCAATGAGTTTGTCTACCAAGGTTATATCAGGAATTAAAGAAAATTGTGTAGATTCATTCAAGTGGAAAGATGAAGGATAAATTATTGTAAGCGTTGCAAGCCCGGTATATAAAGTACTCCTAGATATAAATTAAAGGTTTCCAGGAACTTTTTCAAGGATTTTCAAAGATTTTCAACATCATAAAGTTAAGCTTGAGGCTTTGCAGGATAGACTATGAAACATATATTGATGTAGCCTTTGAGAACCCTTGCTGGACCAACAGAAAACTCGAAATTGCAATTTGACTATTTCTCACACATACTTTTGGCAAAGATTCCTAAAGTAGCCTTCACTTGTCAAACAAATAGGTGGACCTACTTCTTACAGATGCAGATTTCTACAGTAATAAGCAGAGTTAAACGCTCTGTGGCATTATATCCCCCCTCTCCTAGTACATTCTGACATATCTCCCTGTTGTCTTCATTTAAAATGCATATGAAAAGCTGAAGGGGTATATGCTGCTGGGTGAGGGGAAAGTCAGTGAAGTCACATAGGGAAAATGTGATATTGTGGACTGTAAAATAAAGCCTGACAATCTGTCCAAAGCAAGGAAGTAATGATTTCATTCAAAGCTAGAAAATTACAAAAACATAAAAATGCTGCCCCCCCCAAAGGTCAGCTCCTCTGAGGTAAGAAAACAAGCCTATGTTTATTAAGAAATGCATTTCCCTGACATGACCAGATACAGAAATTAAAACAACATTGTGTACAGCACTTAAGGAGAAAATGTGGAACACAAGTGAACAATCTTTGTCCTTTCTTCCCTTAAAAACAAAAAGACTAAAAAAACAAAGTATTAAAAAAAATCCTAAATTCAGTCACATAGGAAAACACAGGCTTTTAGAACACTGCTCTAAAAATCTCTGAAATTTGCTGTCAGCCTTTTAAAAGACACTGAAATGATGTACAATACCAAAATGTATTAGATGTAACTATTTCTCACTATTTTCTCCTATGTTTACAGAGTGGAGAGGCATTTGAATTGATTCTCTTCTTAAAACCTCAGGAGATAGAAAAGCTTTTAAGGAGGCTTTTTGAACACTTTCTAATATTTGTTTTCATGTCTCCCAGTGCACCAGCTACTGTAGATCTGCATTATTTTTTTAGCAGGTTTTTTACCCGACAGCCACCTCAAGACTACTTAGATAATAAGGTGAAGAAAAGTGATTACAAGGATCTAACTTCACACTTGCTCTCCTATCTCCCTTCATATATGTCCAATGTCTTTTCACATGTATTTGATATTGAGGCAAATACAAATTTTTTGTGCATCCTAAGATGTTTTGTAATCTTTCTATATGGCTGGCAAGCCCTTCAAAGAAAGAAGGCCTAACAAACTGTAGAGTTCTTTGGTTTAATCCTTGGCATCCCATTCCAGGAAACTTTAATACCAGTAGATTTACTGCAGCCCACAATGATCAATGAGTCTTCAATTTAGGGGGACTGCTGTTTTGGATTTTTGGGTTTTTGTTGTTTTTTTTTTTGTTTTTTGTTTTTGTTTTTTTGTCTTGTACTTTTATTATAGATAGCTTTGGCAGCTATATTTAAGTGCTACTATTATTTGTCTTAGCACACGGAACATAAGAGATCAAGATCATTTTCACCACTTTGTGTTTACTCACTGCCTATATCCAGGCATCTAGCCAAAGTCACATGTACTGTCAGAATTGAAGACTCACACCAAATTGCTTCTGAGCTATCAATTCATCAAGAAAATTGATGCTATTTTCATAGCATTGACCTTCCAATGGTGTAGATTTTTTTCCCTGCTTAAAGCAGCACTTTCCAATGAAGTAATTTTCATAAATTACTAGGGGAATATTTGGGGATACTTTTAAACATCTTCAATGAATTTGATACAGCCTGCCAAGGGGAAAGTGTAATAATACACATCCATATTGATTACTACTCTGCAGTCCTGACTGTGTTTTCACAGTCTTCAGAGTAAAGAGAAATTTTCACTGTTTTAGTCAGGTAAAGAGACAAAGGATGTTCAGACCAGTAGTCCAAATTAATAGTTTATTCCTGGCATGAAACCATACATTCATTCATTACGAGTCCAGAAGAGACTTCAGTGATTTTGCAGACTGACTCCTGTACAGCAGGACTTGCTGAATTAGTTACTGTTTGAGGCAGAACACATCATATAAAAAAGTACTGAACCTATAAAGTAATTCACACCCTTCTGGTAAATAAATCTGTTTTAACCTGGATGGGTCCAGGTGTCAAGATAAAAGGAAAAAAAAAGGCTTATTTCAGTTTAACTATTGCAACAGAGTTTTGGGTTCATTTTAGAAGCACGGAGGTTTTTCTTGGGTTTATGGCCTTTAGACAACCTTCCTGCATTTCAGGGCCAGAACTCTATGAAAAAAAACGGTGTTTTCCTCTAAAAAGAGTATTCTCCTGTCATTTTTCACCTCCTGAAGCCCTGAAGAGCTTCTGGTCTCAGCTGACTGCTAAGAAGCTAAGTAGGAAAAAATTCAAGACTAGCATAGAAAAAAAAATCTTATATTTAAATGCCCTTGGTGTTCTGAGAGGATTAAAGTGTGACAGAAGATTTGATCTGCATACCACATGACAATTCTTCCCTCTAGGAAATGTCCATAACTAATGGTCTCAGCCTGCAGGTTTCACATGGGGGTAAGAGCCCTTCCTGTGTGATGACATTTCGTGCCCCATCGAGGCAATGCTGGAGGCACAGTGGAGATTTGATTCATGCAGGCTAAGGTATGCTTCAATTCTTGCTGCTAGGAACACGGAATCAAAGCTTTGTGCTATTCCTCACCACGCAGCTGCTCTGTTCTAGGTGGCTTAGATTCAAGCAGTTTGGGTGTGAAGTGGGTTTGATTCCAGCCGTGGGCCAAGGCATGTTATCAGAGGGCAGAACCAGAACATGAGTACTCTTTGAATCACTGTTACTGGGGGAGGAGGTATTAGCTGTATCAAAAAGTCTAAATATTGACACTCACTTGAGCAATGACTGTTGATGGACTTACAAAGTCTGGCTTCTACATTTTCATTTTGAGTGATGTTTTTTTGTTAAATTAACATAAAAAGAAGGGTTTGTAATACTTGTGTAGTTACAGGAAATGTAATGTTAATGTTATATTAATGAAATTAACACCAATGACATTGTCTGGTGAATTCCTCGAAGCAATTGATAAGAATTACCCACTGACCTTGGAGGAAAAACAATTTGGCTCACCACGTAGCAACAAGTTTCAACATTTTGTACTAATATATTTTTTAGAAACGTAATCCATACTTGCTTCTGCTAACACTGTTCAGCCTAATGTATTGAAGCAGATTTTAAACTGCCATGAATGTAATGCTGAGTTCCTGAAGACATCAGTATGTACTGATAGTACATACTGTCAGCAGGATTTTGCAACTGATATTTTAACAGAGACACGTCATCATGCAAGAAAATTCCTCCTTCTCAACTCAGGTAAGCATGCAAAGGGAAGGTAAGTCAGACAAGGAGTATCCTTCTTCTAGGAATGTGGTTTTACGTGAACAGTTTATTATCTTTTCGATCCTAATTTGGGATTCAACCTACCAGTGCTTTAGAGTTGGCTCAGTCCTACAATTCAGTCACATCTTGCAAGGATGCTTTGGCATGGAAATGCAGATTAGCTTGGAGTAAAGCAAGGGTATTGGCTCCTAATAGTCTTCAGTATAAAGGCATACAAAATATTTGAAGTGGGAGCTCTAGCTCTAGGGTGCTCAGGACCTTGGTAGGTATAAAACCAGACAACTACAGAAAAGAGAAGCAAAAGAATGGAATCCTTAAGTGCTGACAGTGCTTCTCTCTCCCATCCCAAAGTACATTTCCTCACTGTACAAGCCCAGCATCCTAAAATATTTCATTCCATGTTTTAAAATAAGATAATTTTCCACGCTGATATTTGTTTCTATGTCACTTAGCAAGCAGCAAGACACAAAGGCCAAATAATCTTTCAGGTAAGCAATCAGCAATTTAATTTTCTGCAAAATTTGTTTATTCAGTCCGCAGCCTAGTCTAGACATCCTCTGCCACTTGGCCATGAAGGCACAGCCTTCAGGATTTTCTGATACATAAGCAAAGTTTCTGGCAGACTAGAGCAAACTTTTTTGCTATATCTTTATATAACCTATAACTAATTTAACAAAAATCGTTAAGAAATTAAAAGCTCTGAAAGCCACTTACCATAACAGCCTTTGGGCACTGTATAATGGTTTTCCATTATAGGCTGAAATTAGGCATTTATAAAAAAGCAGCAATTTCACAGTTAGTCACCCAGAAATTTGGACATGTTAAAATAGCATTTTAGAAAATTACAGGTAATATTATTCCTGAATGCAAATTAATGTCATTTCTGTTTGCCCCTTGGGATAGGAAAGCTCAAAGAATTTTGCAAGAGTAAATAGTCACTAAAAGCCATCATGAACAGTCTGCATCTCAGAAACTAAGTTTTGAAATGAGCTAAAAATACATGTAATTCAATACAGAAACATATGCAAGGATAAATAAGAAATAAATGTCACTGTTGTGACATTCCAGTATGACCCTATAGTTTCCTGAGGAATGAGAAGAGAATACATGGTTTTATACAGTACACAAAACCTATCCAAACAGCACTGATTCCTCAAGTGTCTTCTGAAAGTCATGCCCAGAAATGAATCCACATTAAATAATGCAGCATTCACACACTCCTTTTTATTTTATCCATTTATGCATGATGGCTTAACCTTACCACACTCAAGTATTTTAAAAGAATTTAATTTGATACACTTCTGTGCCTGGACTGACCAAGGGATAAGAAAGAGCCAGTGACTTGGAACGAGTTGCACAATTAAGTAGGGAAAGTGCTTGTTCTATGTCCTCTTCTCAAAACACTGATACTCATGGAAATAACACTCTTCCTACAGGAAAGCTCTAGCCATCCAGCCAATAAAGATAAATCAACATCAGCAACAATAAAACCAAATTACTCACATTTTTAGAATAAACTCCCAGTGCTCCTGAGAGGGCAATGTTCACTTGTGACCCTGAGCCTCCAGGCCTGCCATCAGCTGGTGTCGGAGGGGAGCAGGGGCTGCAGAGTGAACACTGCACAAAATCATGAGATGCTCCCTTTGATGATTAATTCACCGTATCAGCCTTCTCTCAGCCACCTATTAGCAAAACATTTTGCATGAACTGACATTCAAGTACATATTTACAACACGGTGAAGTCAATATTAAGACAAATGTGAAATCCTTCCAAAATTGAGGCCACAGTTTTGCTATATTTATCAAAGAAACAACAAAAACATCTTAAAAGAAAATAATAGATGTAATTTTTAATTTTTATACACAAGTATACAAGTATTTAGTGAAAATCTGTCTTTCTAAAATACTAATAGAAAACTTAATTAAGCAATTAAGCAGCATATGCTTAATTGAATTAATGAATGTTAATGAAAACAGAATAATAGTGTTGGTTAAGCTGAAATAGTGTTACCCTCTGTAGTTATAAACATGATCACAGTTTAATATGCAATAGTAATTTGATTTTATTTATGACTTGCTATATTTTGAAAACAATAATTTTGAAATACTGCTAAATTTAACCATTTTCAGACATTTCATTTGGATTTAGAAGTTTATAAAGACTTAAGAGTTTATACAGTATATTACCTGATAGGGAAATACACTTGTTTTCAGCTTTTATTTCTGACAATCTTATACCATTCCACATTTTCAAAGTATTGTGTATCTTTGAAAACCAAAAGTATTTTCTTGCCAGTGCAGTGCATTTCATTTAGCATCTTTAACTAACTTTACTTGTGGCCTGTCCACTGCCAATACTCTGAAACAGCCATTCTGGCTCTGAAACAGTCAGTCTGGAATTTTCTGGATCACCAGTCAGGTCAGAGAACTTGGCTGTATTAATGTACAGAGCCGTGCTGATAGAGCAGCACAAACATTTAAAATACCAACAAACACTTAGAGCCCTGTGGGCTGCCAGCTACCCACAATAAGTGTTAAGGAGCCTTCTGTCCACTTACAGCCACAGTGCTCATCTGCAGGGGAAATAGAAAATCAACAGGGACTTTTAAGTGAGATTATCTGACTGCAAGGGAGAAGATGAAAAATTAATTCAGAATATTTTTGTTTCTTTCATCTTTCCTTTGAACAAAATTTGATGCCCTTTTATATAATTTTGAAAAAAAAATATTCACCTTTTTAATGAACTGGAGAGCTGTATTCAAAAGGAAAACAGCAGAAGGTGAGAAACTTTAAAATATTTTTCCCTTCTGCAATGACATGTAGAAACACAGCATTTCAGCTTTGATAGCGCACCTTTTAAAGATACTTTGGGAAATCCATAGTACACGGTGCAATATCTTTTATTACAAATGCCTTGTTATCAGATATTACTATTTTTTTAGATTTCAAAGCAGTAATTAATGAGAACATTATAAAAAGATACAGAAAAGATGAGCAAAACATCACAGTATGCAAAACATCAAGCAAAATAAGAAAATATGAAGGGCTGACAAAGAATGAAGAAAAAACACTGATCAGCAAAGACAGAGCTAAGATTGCACAGGCAATAATATAAAAGGATACAAAATTTAGACTGACATGCACATTACAAATTAGATTTAAAAAACGTAAATAGAAGACTTGTCAGCCATACAGAAAAAAAGGAGGGAAGGGAAGAGGAAGAAAAATCTTGGCAGCTGTGGAGCAAAGATATGGAGAGACCAAAATCAATATAACACAGAAAGACTGCCTAGCAGTAATGACAAAATAAAATGAGATTTCTGCATCCAAGATGGAAGGAAAGCTCAGAGGCTAAGGCTTTCACATGGAGCAGGTTCATCATTATGAGAGTTCTGAAAAGGAGGACAAATGAAAGAATGGATTCCCTAATTTGGCTTGAGGCATACAAAAAGCTGGCATCAGTAGTGGAGTGCCATCATATAGAAATCCCTATAGTTACAGGGGAAAGTTAAAAGATGCAGGAAGAGAGATTTGTTGTGCTTTCTTCAGTGGTGCACCGTGGGAGCCATACAGATTTTTGAGGAAAGATTAACTTTAAAAAAAAAAAAGACAGAAAATCAGAATGCAAGAGGCAAAGTATTATGTAGATTTACCAAATAGATCTGGTAAGACTGTCCTGACACTTTCACTTAATAAAATAACTGCTTTTCTACACAAGGGGAAGGAAGCTTGTCAGTCTGTTTGGATTACAGCAAAGTACAGCACCACATGGGAAATTATCAGTTATATAGGAGAAAATGTAGCCTTTGTACAAAAACTGTAATGCTGTTAGAAGGAACACATTAGGGAAAAAAACACAAAAGAACAAAACACAGACATGTGCTCAATCTGGATATATTTTAATATAGCAGGTTTCTTGATGGTTTGATCTTATTTAATATTTTCCTTAGTCATCTCAATGCAAAAGCAAGGAGTGTGCTAATACAGTTTTTAGCCCCACAAAATTGGGAGACATAAAAGGATCTGTATATAATTCAGTAAGCTAAAGATATGAAGAAATTAACTGAAATAATGGCAATATGTGAATAAAAGAGATCAGAAGAAGGCACCTAACACTAAGAAGAAGGATATTCCTTTAGGAACAGAGAAAAGACTTTCCTATTAATTGGCCAGCAATGGCTATCTGAAACCCATGTCAATCCCATATCTCCCAAATCTATTCAAAGCTGCATTAAATTATTTTTAAAAAAAATCTTTTTAGATCTCCTACATCAAGATGACCTTGGATAATGTACTACAGAACCTTCTTTTTTTCCTGCTGCCAAATTTCTGCTTAACTTGTGTAGTTCTTCATCATTCAAGTCCTACGAAAAATGCTGAATACTCTCTGACACAGGCAGACTATCTGAAGTCCTCCTCTGTCATACCAGTGTGCAGAAATATGGATTTGGGCTAGGAATGATGCACAGGAGTTATTCAGGCAAAAAGTACATGAAGAGTCTATCACATGGAAAAAAAAAAGGTGGACAAAGAGATTTACACTGAAGCATACTTCATATATAACAAAGGGAAAAAGAAAGTGAATAAACCAACTATGAATGTAAGTAAGGTTGGCAAAAAATAAGATTTTTACCCAAAAGAGGTACTTGTAAATAGCAGCATTGAAAACCCAAAAAATCCTGATTTTAAGTTTTTTTTAAGATCATTAATAATGGTTTGGTAAGCAACTTTTATGAAGGTGTTACTTGAAATAACTGGAGCAAGACTCAATAACAGAAGAGGGCATTTCCAGACCTCTGATCCTGGAAAGGGGGTCTTTGGCAACTCACAAAAAACATCCCTAGGACCTGGCCCAAGTTCAGCCAGTTGCAGCAGAGAAAATGTGACAAGAGGACACCCCAACAGGATAGCCAAAGCACAAAGTGGTTTGGCTGCAAGGTTCTAGCAGGTCTCTACATAATGTGCAAATTGAGAATTTGGAAGGCTTAAGCAATCCATCTTAAGTCCGTGCTCTCTTACACAACAAAGCTCTTTGCACCTCTAGTTTTCAAATCCTTCTCCAAAGGCTAGGGGAACTCTAGTTCACCGAGCAGCTCAAATAAAAAGGCACAAGAGGTTCATTTAACATGAGCAAAATAATACAGTTTTCCTAGTTTTGCTCTTGCACACAGCTTGAAAATTTCCCCTGAAGTTTCTCACGAAAGTTCCAGTTTGATACAGACGCAGTGGATTGAAAGTTATAGCATAAGGGATATGAGCCCAGAAAACACATACACAACTAAAAAACCTTATGTAGTCAGCTGGAGATATGTCCTGGGGAAGGACAGCAACAGGTATCACTGCCATCTTACCTGTGATGCCAAAAATACAGGTCCTAGGACAAAGGTCTTGCAGTATTAACAGATGGTGAAAAAAAATGAAATGGCTGCAACTAATGCATTTTTGAGTAGGCACAGAAGATGCCAGATAATGTTGAATGCATTGCATTTGAAGTAAATAAAGAGGAGTCCAAATGGGCATTTAGTTCCTTGATAATTAGCAAGCCAGCAGGTATCAAACCAGGCACAGTGCAGATAAGCCTTTCCTGATCACATCTGACCCTGTGGGAATTTTTAGGCTCTGAATGCAAAACATCATACAAAAATGTTAAAGGCTTTGCTGCTGTTTCTTTGGGAAGATAAGATTCCAAAGAATAGGCCTAGCACTGATGTGGAGCTATGCATACAGGAATCTGACCCACAAGGATTTGCTTTTTGGGGATGTTGCCAATTCATCCCTGGGCAAGTTTTACGTTAAGCACTCTTTTGTTGTGGCTGTGGAGGAAAATTAGTCGTTGGGTTATTCACAGTGGTAACACAATGCTCTTGTCACGGCTCTCATCAGCTTGGCTGTAGCTCTCTAGATTAGCTCAGTGGTATTAGCTTAGTCTTCATCCTACCAGGGTCAGAATCCATCAACTTCAGATGCTTGGTGCTCAGTCTGTCACGTAAGAGCTGAGGGGTTCACATAAATGAAGTAAGGGCTTTACCTCTGACTTTCAAAGTGAAAAGCTCGCAGCTAATGACGTTTCTCAGTAGTGTTAAGAGGCTAAGAGTGCTCCACGTCTTTTTGAGACAAGGGATAATTTGTTGGCTAGCCCTTCTACTGGAGTAATGCTTTAGATTATTCAAGGCTTTAAAGTGATTAAGCTATATTTTTGCCATACAGAGAAACTCATGGATAATCATAAGGTCAGATTGTATATTCAGACATGGAATTTTCATTTCTTCTCACTGAGTTTCAATGCAGAACCCTCTGTAGTCTAATCTGCATATGTTAAATAGTGTAATAACAAACCGATCCTTTATCCAGTGAGTTCAAATGCAAATATTGGCTCTTTCCTCAGTGCAGGAATTGGTTTGTGCAAGTGAATTGCAGTTTAACTGAAGCTACTATGCCCTTTCTATTTTGCTTAAATTAATGCAATTATTACCTGGCTAATTATCTTGTTGAACAACTTGTTCTGTGATTCAATAACTGGGAAATTTCTTTCTGGATATAGAAGAATATCTGAACATACACTTATGTGTATCACAAAATACTGATTAGGAACAAATCATGTCACCCACTGAGATAGTAATGATTTCTTTTAGAAATGTCTTTTATAAGAAAACTCTTGAGTCAGTAGAAACGAGTCTATTGTAAGGACTGTGAATTCCTTGTCACCCTTGGAAAAGGCAGTTGGGTTTATAGTAGGAGCAGAATACAGACAAGGGGCCTTCACAGCTGGTATCTGGTGCTGTCCCCTTTCCATAAACCTGTCTTCTGCTGTCTTAGCAGAGCCCTCTGTTTTACAGCCTCTAATGGTGTTACATATTCAAGCAAGGATGTGGCGTGGGAAGAATATTTTCACAGTTACCAAACACATTCCCGAACACTGATATAAAGTCAATTCCCAGCATGAAATTACACAAATGAGTCAATAAACTTTAAATCATCTTGTGCAGAAGCAACAGTGAGAAGAACGTCCAGAGCATCCTCATTGCTGCAGAATTGCAGTGCCTTTTTCACAAGGGTTGTAGCTAATGGAGGCAATATATAAAAACACACACAGAGTTACTTTTGTTTTCCAAAGCTTCTTTTGCCATTCCTATTATGTTTTGCTATAAATTAAATAGCTGCTGCTGCAAAGTCTCAGTATAAATAAGCATGGAGGCAAACCTCATAAATGCTCAACAATCTGTGCAGAGCTAAAGAAAACCTTACATTTTTCACTGCCTGTAAACAAAATCCTTTTCATGTAAGAGCATTTTTTATTTCTTTGTAATCAAGCATTCTGATTTTATAACCATACAGCCACTTGTGCACAGAACAACTCCCATCAATTCTGAGTTCAATATTAATCCTGTCATGAATATCCAAGAAATAGATTGTATTTCTGACAGGAATGTTTAGGTCCCAAAATACCACTAAATGATGCAAAGATTCCTGGAATCCTATCTTTTTTCCTGTTTGCACTTATGTCTTCTAGGCCTTGCTAAAACTACCCCAAAATTTGGATTTAGAGTTCAAAGATGCTATCTACAAACTATTGTTTGAAGAAGATTTAGAAGGAGATGATACATTTGGGAAAAAAGTGACATTCACAGACTGACACATGGACAAAGTATGAGTAAAAGGATAAATTTTGAGAAGGCAATCCTATGAATGTTTCTGTCATTGAAATAGCCACTTCAGAAGCTGGCAGAACAGGTTGTTTCTTTATTGGAACAGTGTAGGAAAAACCAGAGACTATGATAAACATCCTGAAGCCCAGTTTATGGGTTAATGTCTTCTTGCAGTCTTCTCAACGTGAGGTAACCACCTTTTTATTTTTGTCTGTGCAGACTTAAATTGAAAATGTATTGTTGGCAGGTCAGTAAGGAATCAATAATTCAATCAATATTTTTTCAAGATGGTCCTTGAGCAAATGCCAGAGATTATTCATTATTCTTGCAACATCTATTTATGTCCATTTGTAAATCAAGCAGAAATCCACAAGTTTAGTAAAAATTATCAAAACCTTTCTTTTCCAAGCCTTGACTCAAAGGATTCCCTGACTATTCAACCCTGGCCCAGTCATGTTCATGATTACTTACTATTTTGCCATTAACCAGATTATCTTATTCAAGGCAAATATCTCTGTATAGCCATGAGGTACCAAAGTAAGCAGAGCAACAATTACAAATGGGATCTCCAAGAGCTGCACACAGAATATTGACCAAGTTGCGTTTGAACACACACTGACCAAATAAAATGCAATAATCTGGAGATATTCACAATTGTGATTCAACTGGAAGGTCACAGTCTTCCTTTGAAATCTTGTTGTTAACATTAATAAAGTTTTCAGTATCTTCATCTGCCCAGTTTAGCAGATCAAAAAGCAGTGATTCCAGGGATGAGATGCCATAGGACCACACATTTTAAGTTTTGTGGTTAAGGCATGAGACTAGAACTCAAAACCCCTGAAATTTCTTTTGTGTTTTTCTCCACGTAGCAGAGGGGCTGTGCATCTTACCCTTAACAATGCTGTGAAATCCCAATATTCAAAAATCATGACCTATGTCTAACTCTTCCACTTACCAAGTGATGAGAACTGGGGGAGTCTTTTTCTATATCATTGTATTTTGAATGTAAAATGTTCATATTTACCAGGTCTTCTCTGGAACAGGGAGAATTAAGTTATATTTTTCAACAGCAGCTTCTTCTTGCATTCCTGAGGATCTGAAAAAATAGTGCAAGCTTCTCACAAATTCACATATCCCCAAAACCTCAGAAGAATGAATAACTCTCTATTACCAAATAGATCAATAAGTAGCAAGCTGTGTTGGTACACTCAACCAACACACTTTGGATTGGTACACAACTTCTAATGCACTCTTCCTGCCAGGAAAGCAGCTGAGCCCTAAGCTTCTCTCTTTGTCTACATTCCTTCTTAAGCATTGACATCCTTAAAGTACAGAGTTCTCCCTTGGAAGCACAGGCACATTATGTCTCTGAAGCTCCCATTGTTCCATCCAGTGCACACCTACAAAATCTGATTTTCCACACAAAAGTTCAATGTATTATTGCATAGAAAAATTGATTATTTTGTTAGGAAACACTTCAAGAGAGCACTAGCTACAGATTCAGGGTAAATCTCCAAGTTAATATTCTTTTTTGAGGATAGACTCCACTTCATTAAAAGATTGCATTACTGCTCATTTGAGATTACCAGTAGCAGCAAACATTATGAAGTGTTACAAAGCACTTACAGTATTTATAATTAAGTAACTGACAGACCAATCCTTCACATATGGAAACCTCCTCCAGCTTCAAAATCAACATGCTGGCTGATGGCTTAAGTTAGCTTCATATTGAAGGCAAAAATATTGCAAGGAAAAGGCAGTTAGAATCTCCCCAAAATGTCAGTGCAGACATTGAGGCTGTTACCATGAACGAGTCGACTATATCAGACAGAATTCTTCACTGCCAAGAACTTGCATCTGTCTTTACAAACACTCTACAGCTATGTCAGAAGCTATTTCCTTGATATTAATTTTAGTCAATTTGTGCCTTTGGATCTTTCTAGAAATCAGGCATATTTGACATATTCCCAAATCTAATAGCATGAGAGTTTTGCTTGGAATATGTTCAAGATCCTTATAGAAAAAAAAAAAAAATAAAATCGTGTCCGCTCCTGGACTTCCTTCTTTTGCTTTTCACTTTTCATGGTGTTAAAACAAAAGATTTCATTCACAGGAGCCAGCAAAAACTCAAGCAAAATCTCAGCTAATTTATCCAGTTTACAATTTTTTCTTGCTTTAATTTTGTCCTGCAGGTGTTCAGTTCATTATTCCATGATCATTTGCATTTGTATGAGCAGAATATTTTAGAGTCTTTTCTTTTACATCTTGTGATCTTTCTTGCAGGCTTCTGGTCTTCTTTCATCTCCTGTCACTCTTTTATCCAAAGTGCTAATCTCAGCTGTAACTGTCTCGAACCTTTTCCCTTGGTCCAGAAAGATCATTGAAGTCTGTAATTTATCACTTCCCTATTGTAACTGCAAGAATGCTCTGAGCAGAACAAGCCTTATCTCACTGATAGCTACTTTGTCACCTTGTGGCTGCAAAGCATTCAGAAATGGCATTTGGTACATTAGCTGCAGATGGCATCAAGGGGATTCTGAAGAAATAAATTTTCTGGTTTCTTTACCGAAATTCCTTGATACTAAAATGCCCAAACAACTCTGCAGTGATTGCACTACATTCTTTAAATAAGGAGACATCTTCTGTGTCAGGTTTCATATGTTCTGGGGCCGATTTTTACAGGTTTGGAGCTAATCCAAAAGCCAGCTTCTCTGATGAACATGTCTTGCCCCATTAAGCTTCAGTATTAACACCACTCCCCTTCACAACCATTGTTTCTCCTATATGTGGCTGTGGGAAAGTTAGACTTCTCACTAATACCATCAGAGTTTGTGGCTTCTTGGTAGCTGTTTTACTGCAATCCATGTCTAATCACAGTATACCCAAGAAGCTTAGTGCTGTGTTGTAGCAGACTACAAATTAGCTTGCTTTTCCATTAAAATACTCTTAGTTTATTCTTTTCTGTGTGGTTATAAAATTGTCTGGCTGAACACTTGGGCACTTGTGTGGGTTTGGGGGTTTTTTTGTCTAAATGATTGATATTTAAATGGATTAATTGCATTCATTCCACCTTTTTATATTTGAGCAAATGTTTATCGCATATTTTTTTTTTTTAAGATGCAAAGAGAGCAGATTCATTTGGAACTCAGGAAAGAATTTTATTAATATGTGTCAGGGTGGTTTGAATTTCAGAATGGGTCTTATTTCTTGAATATGTATTGTGGCAACATAAGGTTATAAGATCTTCACAGCACTGTGAAAGTACCAAACAGTCCAGCCTAGAGAAGTCTGTTGCTAGAACTGAGGCTATGAGGGTAAACCCTGTGCTGCCACTGAAGAAATACAGAGGCACAGGCAGGAAATAAGGATTATATTGTTTCAAGGAATAACCAAAAAGAGGAAGGGGAGGGAGAGAGGGATTTAGTGCTCTTTAGAATATCATTGCCTTTCCTATAGGCAATGTTAAAATCAAACTGATTTTCTCCAGTGACTCAACAAGATGCAGGCATTTAAAAATCTTCTTTCTCCATGACTGCAAAGAGGAATTGGAGGGACCTTGACCTGACAACAGTAAGCAGAAAAGTACCAATCACGCTGGTACATATGAATAATACTCCTGACGAATTTAATCTTCACGTTGGTTAGTGAACTGCTGTGAAGAGATCTTAGCTTTCTACAAACCTATATGATTTGTAAGAAAAGGATGAAAAATCTAAAATGTAATATTTCTATTCTGTACAGCACATAGGCCTTGGCCAGGACCTGTTTAATATTTATAATATATAGCTCTTTATGTCATAAGGTGTTTTCCTAGTATTTTTAATTTGTATTTTTCATTTCCAAGTGAATACTCAGAATGCCATTAACAGGAAAATCACAATTAATAATCACATCTTCATTTTAGTCTCACAATTCCTCATAATCTAAGTCATAAAATATTTATGTTCACTTCCATATATCTCTTGCAAAATGCTCATCAGGTTTGTAATTACATAGAAAAAAAAAAAAAAACAGCTCAAAATTAGATTTAACTTTAGATTCAAAACATCAGCCTGTAAAGAGTCAGTAGATACCTTTTCAGACTAAAACTCTCTGAATTACACACCCATGGAATACTTGTCCTCCTATGATCATAGATGTTTAGCATCCCAGATGCTAAATATCACAGGATGACACTGTCAGGCTGAAGGGGAGTACATCTGGTCCCACCACCCTGCTCTAGCAGGGTCATTCTGGAGCACATGGCATGGGATTGTGTCCTGACACTTCTTGAATATCTCCAGGGAGGGAGACTCCACAACCTCTCTGCACAAACTGTGCCACTCTGTGGTCACCTGCACAGGAAGAAAAGCTCTTCCCAACAAGTTCTTCCTAAATCCTTACTAAAAGAGCCTTCTTTTGTCTCTTCTGTGACAGCAGGAATACAGATAATACAAAGAATTAAATCCAGGGAGAGGTTCACAGTTGTTGAAGATTTGCCTAACTTTACTTATAATAACAACTGTATTCTGCAAAAAGAATCAGACTGAAGTTCTTATACTGCACTTAACATTTCACAAAAGTCTGTCCTTCCTCTAGGCTGTGTGATCCATTGGTTTATGTGGTGACCAACCACCTAGTTACTGCTACTATGTTGAGGTTAACACACTCATGGCTTTCTTCTTTCTTCTTCACTGCAATATCTTCAGTAATTTCTTTTCAACATGAACTTATTAATTATTTTCACCTGTACAAATAAAAGGGGAAGAGAGTAATATTGGCTCTATTTGGTGCTTAAAATATCTCAAAATTAATAGTATGGAAGGAAGAAGATATTTTTTTTTAACTTAGCTTACAGACTTTGCCTGTTCAAGCTGTATCTCATTGCAAATCAGAGAGATAAGGGGAAAAAACTAAGGTGAAAGGCAAAACTGCAATAGTGGTAATGACAGAGGCAAACTGTGCATGCAGTTGAGAAAACTGATTTCAGGAAAGCTGAAGAACAGTTTACAGGTAAAGCAATTTCTTTGCACTTTACAATCAGTTATAGGCCTGCTTTGTAAGCTAAGTGTCATCCTCAATAGCTAAGACTAAAATTACAAAGAAAGATTGAATTCTTGTACTCCCTTGCCTATACCCATCATGCAGGGGACCCACCTCATCTTAGTGTGTGCATGGTTTCTCCTGTTGTACTGAGACTGGACTTGCATACTTTGTTTTCTTCCCAAGACAAATATATAAGTTCAATATTATGTGCTCCACCATAATTCACAAAAGACTTGTTAGTGTAGAAACCAAACCCACAAAGTTATTTTGATAAATATCCTTGCTCTTCATTTCACATATAATTGCACTTTAAGGTTACCAGAATTTAGAATCTACTTTGTGGAATTTAGATCCTTAAAAACACTATTATAGTTCTTTCATGTTAAAGAAATTGTACAGATTGTCTACCAAATAGAGAATCTATTTTTCTCAAAGCCATTTACGAAGTCTCTGACACCCTATTTTCTGCTTTCTGCTTCTGTCTGGTGTCTCTGGCCCTGATCTGATCTTTTCATCTGTTGTGTGTACATTTCTCTCCCTATTTTGCTGGGTGCATACATATTTGCAATCCATATTGCTGTTTTTAGTAGCCGTTTCACATGTATTCATTTTGATATCAGATGAATAATCTGCTTCCCTATTCACTTCTTAATTTTTTCCCTGTCTTTTGTTTTGTGTCCTTTTCACCCATCCCCTATGTGAATAAGATTAGTTTTATTTCAGCTATTATATTATCGCCAAATTGCCTAAAATATTTATTTGTAAACTATTCTTAAAATCTAGTATACAATGCAATGTTTAGGAAGAGCAACAATAGAAGGGCCATAGAAAGGTGGTGACATGAAACAGAACGAATATATAGGGCAATTAAAATTAAGACAGGGTTTTTTTGCAGATGACATGTCTGTAGTCCAAGTCAGTGTTTGGCTTCTAAATTCCTGCATACAGAGTGTGTTCCCCCAGTCTGAAGGCTTCTGGATTATCACTTCACCAAGTGAACTGTGGTGCAGCAGAAGTGAAGTGATCTGTGTCTCACTCACCTCTCTCTGTGGGGGTGAGCCTCAGCAATGTTAATATCAGTGCCCCAAAGACCATGCACTTTGGGGGGCACCAAAAGGTCCATGCCATACTGTGAACCTTCTAATCCTAGAAAATCTGCATAATTATTCAATCAAAAGATACAGGTGAAATTCTTTTAATTAGAAAGTGGCGCCTTTTAAATCTAGTATGAATCAACATTGCTCCATTCCAGTTTGCAGCAGAAAGCAGAGCTGCTACTCTCCAGCTCCCTTTGCATGCAATGGGTAAGATTTTATATCAATTTCTCTGGGAGTGTGTTTAAGGATTTCAGAAGCCTGCAGAAAGTTATTCAGCCGTTTGGACCTATATTTAACTTCTCATTTAAATAAAGATCTTGTAAATATTGTTCCATTCATTTTTTTTTTTTTCATATGAAGCCAGATAACTTCAAGACTGTATGAGTTGAGGCTAATGCACTGAGTTCATTATTTCTTCTTTCCATTTTTCTTTAAATAGAACACAAATTTAAGCTAAGTGACAAATTGACTGAATGAATTATTGTTTTGCAGTCAGGCCTGGTTTGCCAGGCATGCTTATCTTTCAGCTGCTTCCAGCAGCTTGAAAAAACTGTCAATATTAGCAGCACTGTTGCACAAACAGAAACCCTTCACTTGCTTCATGCTTCGTGTACCAGACATTTACATATGGTTAAAGAATTAATGCACAAGCAAATGGACTGATATAAGCACTGCAGTAGCTTTAGCTGATTTTGCAGCTTTCTTTGTTTTGGATGTCAGATTAGGAATTCAACCGAAGCACTGACACATGAACAGAGAAATCTGGCTCACATTCCCAACTCCACTCCTTTTTATCATGTGCACATTGTCCAGGAGCAATGGTGGGTATCTCTGCAGTGCCCTGCCTCACCATGCATACAGAACAGTTACCTGGGTTTGTTTCAGACTGGGAGCAGTGCACACCCTTCAGCTCGAGTCTCCTGAGATAATCAGCCACATTATGAAAAAAGGCTCATTAGCCAAAGTGCAACCACCTTACAGAGCTGCCATTCAACGCTTTGCACATCAAAACTTGAAGACCCTAAAGCTGCTTGCTGCCTCAGGAGCTCATTTCAACTGCCCACATTCCCCTTCCAGCCCTGAGCCTGCATCTCCTAGCACTGTCAACTGCACCATCACTCAAGCAATAGACACAAAATCAGAAGGAACACAGGATGGGACATAACTGAGAAAGGTGGAGATGCCAAGAGCTTGTGGGTAGTGAGGAAGCTCAAAGCCAAGAGGTTGAAAAGAGGAAGACTTTTTGTACTGGCAAAAACTTTTAAAGGAATTGGAGCTAGTTTGGAAGAATAGAACACCAGAGGGCACGAGGAGGTTTGGGCAGAAAAGCTGACCTGGCAAGAGAGGAGCAGAGAAAGCAGCAGCATTAGTACCTCTGCCATCGATGGGCAGAGAGAGGGCTAGACAGAGATGAGGGAGTGACAACAGAGAGCAGAGGGTGATTTTCTCTGGACAGCACCAAAGGGCCTTTCAAGGACAGAACTGGGAGGAATGATGTGGGTCCTCGTGTGATAGTGGTCAGGGCTGCTGGAGGTGGTGCTGCCACCAAATTTCTTAAGTCTCTGCCAGGTGTGTAATTCCTGATGCCCTCTAAAGACACAAATGTAACAAATAATTCCTCTTTCCATAGCCACATGTGTTGAGCAGAAAATATCTGTCCACACTTTGGGAACAGACATGAATATGTTCAGTTAATAATGAGAAATCAGAACTTCAAAACAACAAAGAGAAATTCAGTAATGCACTCACCTCTGGAAAACAGGAAATAGTTTCTTGGAATTTAGTACTGAAAATATTTTAGATTTGGATTTTCATATTAAAAAGATACCTTTTGATTTTGGTTGTGCTTTTTGCTATACAGGATTTAGTATTTGCAAAGCCTACATGAAGGCTGATATTTGCTCCCAGTCTAGGAGTTGGCATTTTAGCTGAAAACTGACTGAGAATTTGGTAATAACATTTTAATTATTTTGGTAACAGATATGTTGAGTAACTGATGATCTAATCGGGGAACTATACAATACCATAATCATAAAATATTTAAATTTATTACACTTTTAAATTATTGCTTCTTAACTAAAATGTTATTTCCTTATGGATCGTCCATTTTAGTTTTGAATATTCAGTATTTCAGATCGCAAACTTGCACTGAAAATAGTCTGTTTAATTTTAACAGGCTTTCCACATCAGAAGGGGCACACAGAAGCTGAGGCAAAGGGACTGTCTTTTTTTTTTTTTCATCTTTCACTGTAGGCATATAGACCTTCAGAAGCAAATGGAGCTGAAGCTTCTTTACCTGTCCACACTTACACCTTGCAAGTATTCCAGCTCTGTGCCTGATATCCCTTATCTCTGAAGTTAACATGAAAAGAGTAGATATTTTTAATGTTTTTTCAATAGCTTTTGAAATGAAATAAAATTAAATACACTACAGTTTTACACAATCTCTTTTGCAGTATCTTTGTGTTCCAGGAAACTGTATTGTAAACCTTATTGGATTTCAGATTTGGAGCAGTTTAGACACGGCACAATTGTACTCATTGTGACCATTGCACAAATGTTTCTACCATATTTTCACCAGAAAAGTACCTTTTTTTGAGGTTTTTTAGCTTTCTTTTGGAGAATATCTTATGTATAGAGCTCTCACTTAAATCTACCTGCTTTACCATTTATTCTGCAACGACATCAAACTTTGCATTGCCAGAATAAATAAAATATTTTTCTCTTAAATCTTAACTCAGAGCCCATGTAGATAGAAAGAAAAAACTTTCTTTGTCCTGCAAATTCAGGGAGATTTGAGGGAATTATTATCACCATTGAGCTATTTTCAGTTCATCATGAAAACAATTAATTTTAAGATCTTGAACATAGTCCTTGCTGTTTAACAAAAACAGAAGCAAAGCAAAAAAAGTCTTTGATAAGGAGAAGTTAACGAAATAATAGGAGTAGTTGCCTTCCTTTTATCAAAGGAACTTGTTTCATCACTTCAAATGCCAGCAAAGGAGGTTTTTTTCTGAGTGTAAAATGTGAGACATTCATTTAAATGCTCACATGTACTACCCAGATGCTAAGCCTCCTCCACAGAGACTTCCTGGTGATTCAGAAGCTAGGTTTTATTTTGTAATGAACTGTACCAAAGATTTTTGGCTAATCATGTCAACCCCTGCAGGAAAAACATAAATTAACAGAAGTCCTAACTTCAAAGGTAAAATGTACATTCTGTACATTCTTTCTCTAGTCTCTGCACACAAGTGAGAGTATGAAAGTCCTTATTCAATGAGGACCTGATTCTGTTCAAAGACTGAACCAGATAGCTGCAAATCATCTGCTTATGTAAGAATATTCTAATTCTAACACAAGAATGACAGAAGACATGCTCATGGAGATGTAAGTTTTGGGGAGCTGTGTGATATGTACCTAGCAAAGTAGCTGGTGGAATAAATCTGTCTTTAAAAGTCAACAAGGTTGAGCTCTAAACAAAAGGCAAAGGTAATATCCATTCTTTGGGGAGGGTAACAGCTGTGACCATTCAAAAAATCTGATTGATAAAATTGTCTCCAGAAAATGTCCCTACAAAAGACTCAGATTTTTGCAAGGCATGATCTGAGGTCCTGAGGGAAAATAAATAAGATTTTGTTATATTTTAATATAAATTACCATTATTATTTTAATATCATGTTCTCAGAGCTATAGGGCAATGAAAAAATAACATGAAATTTCAAAAATTACTAACATTTCACAGGTCTACAGGGGCCCCATGAGACACTGGAAATGTACCCACTGCAGTAGACAAATTTACTGCTACATTTGTACTTCTTCCCTTTCTAAGTACAGCTAATACAACAAATACTGCAGGAAAGGTGTCAGTTTTGTTCAATGTCTTGACTGAAAGGAATTTTCTGCCACTTGTCAATCTCCGTCCACAAGGCAAAGGTAAACACTACTCTTAGTGGAGATACATGGACCAGTGATGAGAGAAATGCATAACAGGGTTTGAGGAAAGGACAGCTCTGAAATATTAATTGTAGGAAAAGCACTTTGTATTGGGTTTGCATGGCAAAGTTTTGGTGTCAGAGGGGCCTACAAAAGTGGCTTTTCTGAGAAGCTGCTAGAAACCTTCCCCCTGTCCAAAGGAGCCAGTGCCAGGCGGCTCCAAGATGAGCCTAAGCCTCAGCCTGTCAGCAATAGCGATAGTTCAAAAAAGATTTGTGCAGAAGCACATTGTGGCCAGAGAAGAGAGGAGAGAGAATGCGTGAGAGGAACAGCTCTGAGGACACCGAGGTCAGTGCAGGATGGGGAGCTGGTGCTCCTGGCTCCACGGCCAGGAGCTCATGGAGCAGCCCACGGAGGAGCCCACGTGCAGCAGACGTGTCCCCAAGGGGGGCTGGGACCCCGTGGGGAGCACACGCTGCAGCAGCCTGCTGCAAGGAGATTGTGATGAGAGGAGCCCACTCCAGAGCAGGTTTGCTGGCTCCATTCTGGGGCAGCCTGTTCCTGAAGAACTGCATCCTCTGGGAAGGACTCATTTTGGAGAGGTTTCTGGAGAACTGTCTTTCATGGGAGTGACCCTACACAGAGCAAGGGAAGAGTGGGAAGAGTTTTCCCCATGAGGAGGATGAGCACTATACACCACCAACACTGTAAGCTTTTTATTAATTCCACAAGAGATTATTCTGGGTATATATATTTATACACAAAATACCTGTCAGAATAAAAGTATTCCGATATCACCATTGTGAGTAAGTAAAGTTAATGAAACTAAAGTGAGTAATAGAAGTGAAGTAAAGTTAATCTGACAGGCAGATAAGTAAACGTGAGCTCAGGTTTTACAATTTATGTTATGAAACACATTAAAAAATATTGGTTTGGTCATGTCAGCTTAAGCAGATGGCTAATTAGTTTCTTATTGTGTTATAATATTAATTAACTTAGTTTGCATGTTTAATTTATGTTTTCTACTAATTTATTTTTTCTAACAAAATACACAAAATGTATTTTTGTTTCGTAATGTTGTTTTTTTCTCCCCAGTAGCCCATATTTGACTCAGTACTTGCATTTAAACAAGATAGCAGAGATATACAGTGCCCACATAATGGTTTATAAATAAAATTATTACATAGAGCAAGCCTGCATCTGTGAGAGCTTCTAAAAACCACCACCAGAGCTGGAGACTTAATAAATAAAAAGCTGCTATCCTGTGACCCTCCTTTGTTTTGATTAGTTCCTTTCCATACTAGAGGCATATGAGATGACAGAGGAGCTGCCACAAGTCTGACACCACTTTCTATTCCTTGACTCCTTTAGTCCCATGGTGATAGGAGCAAAGCAAAGGGGATGAATCCTACAGTTTGCCACTGCTGCAACTCTTCCCCTCCATTGAGACCTCCATTTCACGTCAGAAAATGTAAAGGTATACGAGATGAGGGCAAGATACTCTGTGTCATGGTTTGTTTTTTTTTTTTAAAATTCGGATGATTAGGCATGTCTTTTTGTCATAAAAGGAAAGTAGCCAGGTTAAAAATCATGTAAATAAAGCTGAGATTTAGACAACCATCACAATGAGACAGCCTGCTATGTAGTTGAATTGCTGGCAAGTGTCAGCTTCCTGCTAACAGGACTGTACCCACTGAGGGTCTCTAAATCTGTACAGAAAAGGAGAGAGAACACTTACAAAAAGGAGGCAGGACGTGTTCCTTCATATCCTTCACTGGTTTCAATGTCAGCTCTCAGGGAGAGGACCCCTCAAGTCATTCAATTCCCTGGACTTCATCAAACACTGAGTATTTGTATGGAATAATTTAATGATTAGACTTCTGGTTAAATTTTTCAAAGAGTGATTATGTTAATTACTTCTGGAAGTTAATTACTCTACATAATTAATGTCCCATTGAAATCCATAATGCAGCTGTTTAAGAAATATCGGTCTATATCCACCAAAATCTTCCAAACTCATGTTCAGTTTCCTGCTTTCTAATCTAATAGAGTTTTAATTAGGTCTCAGTGAATATGTGTAATAGAAATAGGGAAAATGAATGCAAAGTTAGTCTTCTTTCTTTTTCAGCATTGTAAATTATGAATGAGTGCTCATCACAAATTCAGCCACTCAGTCAGCTTGCAAGTAATTACAAACAATTCTCACCATGTAGCATGATAGCATAGAACGGCATGAAATAAATTATTTTAAAATCTGAAAGGTTTTATTGGCAGTGAGAGTGAAGCAAGATATCTTCTGATATCAGCACCTCAGAAGCAGAATTATTAGGATTTCTCACTGGATACTTCCCATATTTTTGCTGAAACCCAAAGAATTGCTTTGTATTAAAATATGGCTCTTGAAAAAAAAAAAAAAAAAACATTAATGGTATTTGGTAAATGTGTTATATTTATGAAGCAAGCAAGAAGATTGGCAAAATAAATTGAATACATGTCCTCTGACAGGATTCTTCATTGCTGGGATTCGAGAACTTAAATCAGAAATCCATGTCCTGATGACTTTAATAGGCTTACATGTTATAATGACCTTATAATGGAAAATGTGTGGCTGCTTTCCCCTCTTGGTGAGGGTACCTGACACAAATGTCATTACAGCCTCAGGCACTCAGGCACTCCCAGTGCACAGCAGAACTTGTGTCAGAGATTTCTCATGTCACATTCATTACAGAGAGAACCTGAAGGAGACTCAGTGCTATCAGCAATACAAAATCAGGGCAGCCAAGACTTGATATAGCTGACTTTTGAAATCCTCCACCACCCCCTACTTGTGTAAAATGTGTTTTTATGACCCAATCATTGAATCTCTAAATCCTCAGTCTGTGGATTGCTTCTGCTACAACTGAGAAAAGTTTAGTTTTGCCATCTTTGGCATTGAGACATATGCAGACTATCACACAGCTTCTTTAGCTTCCTTTTCTTCACAGGCAGCTCCCTTTTGTCTCAGAGGTCATGAGCCTGAGGTCTCTGATATTCTGGTCCCTCTCTGGAGAACATATCCAGAATGCATCACCTTTCCCAACATCCTTTTTTAATTGGAAACCCAGATTTGGACAGTCTTCAAGTACAGCCTCAACAGTACTAGAGAAAAGCAAAGAGTAAATCCTCTGGGTCTCCTGGCCATGCTTCTCCTTACACAGACCAGCATGTTTTGTTTTATTTGCATTGAGAAATCAATCTTTTACTAACTTAAAAGAGTTTGACCCTTCTGAATCAGCAGTGACTTAGAAAGATTATCATGAAATTCTTGTTTGGTGGAAATCAGAAAATTCAATTATTTCAGCCTTCTGAATACTGGGTTGGAGAGATTTGGTTCTCAGTAATTTATACCCCTGTTTTACTAAATATTTATTAGTATGACCTTATATTATTGCCCAGAGTTATTTCTTTTTGTCTCAGGATTAGCTTTATTCAATTTTGAAAATACTGCTAACTACCAGCAGAAATTTAGGAAGAGTTTTCTAGCTACTGATACTGTAGGTTTGTTTTTTGGTTTTGTTTTTTTTTTACTTTCACTGCTCTGATCCTTTAAATTCAAGATGAAAACTTCTGCCCCATTACATCAGGCAGAACCATTACCTTATGTCACAGAGAAGACATAAGCATTACTTTCACAGTTTTTTACACTGGATCTTTGTTCATTTCTTTCCCCACCTCTCTCTTTACAATTTTCTTAACTGAGCATCACTTTGTCCAAAAACACATTATCACAGTGTAGGCAGAGAAATAAGACAGACGTTTCTGAGCTCAGATCTGCAGCTGTTTCTACAGATCAGAGACATTAGTCAAACTTGGATGGGTATATTTGAAGAAAAAACATTTAAATGTTGCCAGTTACACACCTTTTTTCTTCACCTCTAAAGTATATTTTGCTCCCTTTCTTACAGAAAATTTATGCTACTTTTTATTGTTTAAAGGAGTATCTTCTCACATTCCTTCACATAACCTGTTGTAACAAAAATATTTCTGCACTTTTCTGCTCAGCACTGACGGACTGCTAAGGCCACAGCCTGATTAATGGCACTTCCTACACTTTAAAGGAACATAGGTTGAGCAAAGGCTCAGAGGTCTGTATTACAGACATTAAAACATCCAGCTGTTTTAATGTGACTACTCAGACCTTTTTTTTTTTATTTCCATGGGAAAAAAAAAACCAAAAAAAAGTATGTTTCTGTGGTCCCCTTAACAGAAATTTGGGTGGAGGAATACTCATTAAGCTTTCAAAATAAACTCTCCAGCATGACCTTTGACACCTCACAAGAACCTCTGCTACAGAGGCTGAAGACCTGCACAGCTACAGATCATGATGCCAGAGATTAATACATCCCCTCCCAGTACAAGTATATATATATATGTGTGTGTGCTCATATATGAGCAAGCAAACACCCTTTGTGTGGGGCACAGCACTCGTGAGCATCTGTACGTTACTGATATTTCTGTTGCTTCCATGGTAGAAAATTATACACCTAGAGCAGAGCTCATTTTCTACTTCCATAAGCAGTACAATAGATCACCTTATTATTCTGCCAGAAATTGAGTATTGTTTTCACTGTGATTCCTCAAAATGCAGACAGCCTCTTTCAGTCACAAATGAGACAGCACACACTGCCTGCCAGAGCCAATACTCCCACGTACCACTGTAATGCTTCAGTAAGTTGAAGAAAGAAGCTTGCCAGCCCTTCGTGGTTGCCATTAAGCTAAATGAAAAGTACAGAGATACTTGCTTAGCAGGCTGCTGATCTTTGAATACCAAATGTTTTCCCCTTCTAAAAGTCTCCTTTCTCCTCACTAGAAGCACAGGTGGACATTTGGCAGATTCTCCTTCGGATGTGCAGCATTTCTAGTTTCTGCTCACTCTGTTGTCTCATGGCACAGAAAGCCAAAAGCTTGGACAAAAACTTCCTCAGCCACACTGAGCTGCCCCTGTGTTGCACCCCTACTGGGAAGTCCAATAGAGCTCATGAGCAGGCTAAAGCAAGGCTGCCTGGCTATTGTGCAGCACGTCTTTAGTGCTGGGGTATTGCATGTGCTGGAGGAGGAGCCGCAGCAGCATGCTGGTGCACACACAGCATGCACATCTAGCTCTAGATGCTGGATTGTCAGGACCCCAGGATATTTCAAATTAAGTCAAATGTTGAACTGGTATTCATCTGGCTTCCAGAGTAGGGAGGTGAAAATGGCTTCTCTGCTCCACATATTCGCATACAGCACCACAGAAAACACAGCCCTGGTTTTGGGTTGTTTTCTAATGCCATCCTTCCTGATCCAGTAACCTCTGGCTTTTACACCCAGCTTAAAGTATCCTGTTAATCACAACTGCTCTCTGCTTTCAGTCCTTTGAAGAGATGACCATGCATCCTCTGAAAACCCCTCTTTGTGTGAATATTTCAAAGCTGTCCTGTGCACTAGGAAGAGATGGGTATGAGCCAGACAGCACAGCAACAGTTGGCAGCTGCAGGTAACCAGCCATTAGTCCTCTGTGAAGAGGGAGAGGAAAGGGGAGGCCGTTTTTAGTGCTGTGTATTATGTCTAAGGGGAAGTGGAGGGCAGACAATCCTGTCCATTGGCCCAGGAAGAGTGCCTTGACAGGAGCTGTGGAGGACAGCCCCAGGAGTGATGGCATTGTACACCCTTCCCATAGAGAACTCTTTAATATCATCTCCCCAGCAGTGGTGCCGTGCTCCTTTCCCAGTTCCTGCCTGCCCAGCTCACTGCTCCCATCCCACCCCAGTGCCTCAGTCCCGTACCTGCAGGCTGCATCTCTATCACCAAACAGCATCATTGCAAGTGCTGGCATGCACTGGCTGCTTCTCTAAGTCAGAATTTGTAATTGCATTTGCAAGTATGTTTTAATTGCAAACAATTCAGATGCAATTTCTGATGATAAGAAGGAAACAACAACTGTTCTTATTGCCAGCTTTGTGACTGCAATGTTTACAGTTTTACTTTCAAAAAAATATGTTCAGCCTTTCAGGGGCCAAGTCAGAATGCAAGAGACTTTGTTTTGGAGTAGAATTATTTCAGTGGATTAGGTGAGCAGAACTCGGGCCCTGGAGATTAATGTTTTAGAAATGGCTACCCATGGCAAATAGCCTGTGTCCTGGACAAAAGCATGCATCATAAAATAGCATGTCTAGCATCTAGGGGTGGCCAGCTCTATTCTACCCACTTCTATTTCTTCTTGTTTATCCAATACTCAGATATTCCCTTCCAATGCTCTTCCACCTGCTTTTTGAAATATTCCCATGGCAAAAAACATGGTCATGTTTTTAGTTCTAATTCAATAAAAAATACATGCTACATCAAAGCCTTACTTTTGTTGCAATCACATTTTCATATGTAGAGCAACACGTGTGGCTTTATATACTCATACAGACAGAAAGAGAGATGCCTCACTCGCCCCCTCCCTCATATTCAATTCTCATTCATATATGCTCAATGGAATACAGCACATTTCAAGGTATTGTAATACAGCTCTTCTATCTCTTTATAGTAGCATATTCTTTTTATTTGGTAACATCACCTCTAGAGGTTATAAATAAAATACATCAAGTATAAGCCAGAAAAAGACAAACAAAAGAAAATATGTAAATAAATCAGGAAAATATGTAAATAAAACAGGACTATTTATTTATTGCCAGAACGTGCCAGCTGTTGAAAATAACCTGTTGCCCCTTCAAGCTGTCTGACTTGACAGTAATCTAGAAAAAAAAAAATTCAAGTGCCTAAAGGTTCACTATATGATTGAATATTTATTACAATGGGCATATTATCACCTAGGCAAATGAAGAATGCCTCTGGCGTGTGGCAGCGAGCAGCAGCCAGACCAGCTAAGTCTTTAATTTAGAACTAAGGACTCCTAGATAGATTTTTAAATGGACTTCAATTAAGGTACTCTGGCCAGGAAGGTCCATTGTAAGTGGATTTTTTATTAATCCTGATGACATGAGTAGATCAGTATTTCACTGTGAGATTCACAAGTGTTATATAAAGGAATTATTGATTATGACTGCTAAAAGTCACCTAATATAATTATCTTAGTGCTTTCTTTCAGAATACCTCAGACCTCATCTAAAGATGCCCTCATTAAAAGTGGATAATGTGTGGCAGGATTTCTTATTTCTACTTTATCTCCATATGGAATTTTTCAAGATTTTTCACTCTTATGTGACCTTCTGCCTTCTGAGTTTGCTCTATAGCTGTATTTTGAGCATTTATCCATCACATCTCATGATTCTTGTTCCTTGAGATATTTCAGGATGATCTGACTCTGGCTGTCCTGAAGCACACCACAGGCTCCTGGCACATTTCCTGAGCCTACTGAGGCAACCACAGAACTTCAAAGCACAGCCACCCACAACCGATGTTGGAGAGAGCTGAAACCAGAGCCTACAAGAAGCTATCTGCTCACACAAGGCTCCTTTTCCCTAGTCTTAGGTTTCTCCCCAAGTATTTTTGACTCCTTTGGAGGTGGCAACCCAATTAGCTGGGATAAATCAAAATTAGTCCAAGCTGTCTGCACCAGGGAGTAGACCTAAGACCCTGGGGAGCAAGAGGCTAAGACCTTGGTCTTATAAAGTCAAGTCCCTGCCCTAAAACCATGATTAGCCATTTATCCCACATAAACCCTATATCTGGTCAGGTTACCAAGTCCCTTGGTGTTTAGATGCTGATTTCCTTGGAGCATGTTCTCCCTGGAAGGAGCTCCAAGCCATGTGGCCTGGATGCTGCCTAGAGAACCTGTGGTTACTTCAATGGATTAAAGAACATCTCTGAGCAACATCCATCACACCCATCCCGTTTTCTACAGCCACACTTTCCCAGTCAAACTGGGCCAGAAGTGATAGGGGAAACTCCCTCACACCTGCTACATTTGGAGATGAAACTCTTTGATTAACATGCAAAGATCTTCAGGCAATTTTGATTTAATTACCTGTGGTTCTTGTGTTTTCTTGCATTATTACTACCTCAAGAAGACTCCTGTCATAACGTAGCTTTGGTAAATCAAGACCTTGGAAGTTCTCAAGTCAAGCACTTTGGTGAGCTATAATATCAATGTTCTGGAGTCCATACAACCACTTAAATTCCCTACTTTAAGGTGGCATTGCTGAGCACCCAGTATGTTTTGAGCTGCAGAATTGTCACTGAAGTGTTTCTGAAGTGATCAAGAAGCCTGATTGTAAAAGCTGTTTTGCTTGTTCATGCTTATTCTCCTTCTAAAACTCTTTCTAGTTCTGTCCCATTTCACTCCACATAGACATATGTGGCACATATCTGCTCAGTTCTTCTAAGAACTAGGCACTTACATAAATCCCCATTTCAAAATGATGTGAACTTGCAGAAACAAACTCCGTATCTAGGGCAATATTGAATGAAAATGGCTCAGCATGCTACAGATTACACTTCCCATTGCTAGCACAGCTCCTTTCTGCTGCAGGGGAAATCATTTCCTAGGAAGACAGGAGGTGTACCAGCATTGCCTTCCCCGAGGGTGATGCACAAGCAACAAATGCTGCTGGCTGCTGCTCTGAGTCCTGCATGCTCTCCAGGGGTTACAGCTGCTGTGGGAAAACACAGGCTTCTGAGCTGCAGTTTAATAGGAACTAACAGCATCTGAAATACAAACAAAATAATAATCTGTAATAATAATAACAATGATTAAAAATAGAACTTGCTGGGCTGCTGTGACCTAAAACAGTTGGTCCCAATTCCCAGCTGCAGTCGTACCAATTTGAGGGAAACACAGGTCCAAGAATGGGACACAATAAGTAATCTTAGCACTTGAAAACTGGATTCAGGATATAAATTAGTGTGTTTTTAAATAGAAAAAAGTACCACTTTTCTTGGTACCAGTCTTCAGAGGCTTGGGCCCTAAATAAGTTCCTATGGGAATATTTCCTAACCTCCTTTTTTGTCTGTGCCTACATAACCAACCTCCAAATTTACCAGCAGACTGAGTACTCAAATAGGCAATCCAGCTGGATTTGTGGCTAATTTACAGGAGTTAGGAGGTTTCCTTCTGCTCAGGTTTCTCCCTAACCTGATCCAGCATTTGCATAGTCTTGTCTTCACCTGGTTAGTTTAATTTGAAGTAAGAACACACCTTTTTTCTTGCCCTGTAAAGAATCACCTTTGCAGTTGCTTCACTGTCTTCTCTTCAGTTTGAAGTCTGCAATTACTGTATGACAGCTGCATGACTGAGGTTAAAGAAAAGCCAGCAAGTCTGATTCATTGGTGGAAATTTAGAGTCTCCTGAAACTAATAAGCAGAGTACAGGAAACTGGTGCAATTGAAGTGAGAGTTCTGGGTCTTTCTGTTGCCCTCTTAAAAGGAGGAAGTGTGGGAGGTCAGGCAGAAAGATGAATTTTAAGATGCCTGGAAAAGATTATTTGATAGATTATTTGCTACTATGCTCTAACTGCAATGGTTCTGTTGCCTTTAGCATTCTGAAAATAGGGATCATGAGGCTGAATGATAAAGGGCATAGTATTCAAGGGAAGAAATGACAAAGAATGGGGCAAAAGAAAAGGATGAAAAACCAGAAATTAGATTTGTTGTTCACATTATATACTTTCCATTACAAAGTTTATTTCTATGTTATGTGTTCTGGCACCTTTGTGGTGAATACATTGCTTAGAGAACTGTTATTTCTTTACCATTATATTGAAACTATAGCTCATGAATCTAGTATTCAAATTGTGCCTTAAGAAACTGGTGCTAAAGTCTTCCTTTTCTACCAAATCGGTTCTATTCCCCACACACAGAAGAATGAAAAGTAAAAAGTATTCAAATGGGCTTGAGAAGGAACATTCTCTTCAGCAGAGCCCCCTGCATGGAGACTTTATGAGACAATCACACTGGCTGTTAAACACTCTGCCATTGAATCTGTAATTATATCATTATCCAGTTGCTAAACAATGTGGATTTTGAGGACTTTCATTATTTTCTGCCTACTCTTATCTGAACTAGCTTCCTGCCAGATAAAATAAAAAAAGATAAAAACATGTTATGGAGCTGCCTGTTGATTTTTACGAGGTTTTGACTTTCAATAAACACATTTAAACAACACTCTTCAAATCCAAGTCTTATAAGCAGCACATGTAAATGAGATAGATCCACTGTGAGCCAAACCTAACACAGCACCCAAGTGTTCCTTGCAACTGGAAAACCCTTCTCTTTGGCCAAACATGGTACTGAAGTCTCTATGAGATTCTCTCACTTTTTCTTTCTACGCTTCTTTGAACAGTACAAAAAGTGAATTCCTTTAGGTGCTGTGTTACCATTACCTCTCCATTAGTAAAAAGTGGTGCTTGTCACAGAAACTACTCAACTCCCACCTGGCCACAGAAAGAAACAGATTGTGCATCAACTCTGAGCATGGCCATTGGTACCTCATGGCTTGAGCATGCCTCTGGGGACAGCATCTACTTTTCTCATTTGTTCCCTGTAAAGCCTGACCATAATATCTGTGGCTGCAGACCAAGGTGGCCCTGAAAGACTGGGAATGGCATTTTTCTAATTACCAGGTACAACTGTCATTCATTTTCTTTCAGTCACTCAGCATGTCACTGAACGAGAATTGATGTGGCTAAACTGTGTTTAAATCCAAGCTGAAAAGATGATTTTTGTGAAAATTACTGTTATCCATATCTAATGGCAGGCAGATCCATGCTTTGATAAAAGCAGCAGTATGACTTCAAGAAGACTTTTCCTTTTCCACAAATATAAAAATAAATTCCTTTTCCACTAGACTTCATAGAGCACTAAACACACAGCAGAGAACAGTTCAATAAATACTGTCATCATTTCAGTTATTTGCTTCTTCACTTTCTATAACCTAATTTAAAAAGAAAATAGGTTTCATCTTTTGTGGGGGCCCTGGTTTTATTACATCCTGGCAGATATAGAAGTCCCATGTATAGAGAGAGGTGACAGCAGTGGCAATATACAGGTGAATTTTAGTAAGAGCACTAGGGGATGGCAATGTTGAAATGATCAGTTAGCCTACTCTGCCTCCAGAATTATCCTATTCTAATATTCCACTATTGTAGATCTCTTGATAAGAAATTCACAGGCTGTAGCCTTGCAAGACAGACTTAGTTTTACTGAGCAGAAGCAACAGAAGAAATCTGCTTTAGAAGACGTGTTGGGTCTCTGGTTTTCATTCTAAAGCCAAAGACACAGAAGATGCTGACATTTTGTCCTTGTCTGACACAGCTCCAAAGATAGGTTACTACAGCAGTCGGTATATAAGCTCTTAATACAAGTAATTACTCTTAGATGGTAAAATCACTATTCTTTAATTACACCTTGAAAAATGCCCATTAAAATATACTTAATGGAAATGTAATTACTTAGTTAGGTAAGTATGGGAAGTAGCTGACCTATGCAACAGAAAACCTCACGACCTGCAGAGCATCCCAGCAGGCAACTCACAAGGAAATGAGTTCATCCTCTAAAGAAGCTTCCAAGTCCCATCCACCCTGAGAGAAACGTGGCAGGAAGAAGGAATCCCATGAAAGATATTGAGACTGAAACTTCAAGAGGAGCACCAAGAAGTCAAACTCGTCCCTCTTTCACAATTCCTCTGATTTCCTTGGCAGCCACTTGAGAAGCACAAACGTAAGACAAATGTATGTGTACTCGATTTCCTCATGAGCTGTCAGTAAAGCTCTGAGTGCCTCATGGCTATGTGGGAGCTGAAGCAGCTCTGTGCAAACAGCTCCTTTTAAAAATAAAAAAAAAAAGTCTTGTGGTAATTGTTAATTACATCTGTAGATGACACAATATCATTAGCAGCATGTTAGATCCCAAGTATGGGGTGGAAAAAATCTGTCTCACTGCCAAAAGAAAGACATTAAGACACTATATTATTGAAATATTTAATATAATTTAATTTAACATGCTTGTATAGTATTCACACTGTTGGTAACCTCCCTAACTTTTTTCTTTCATTCAAGACTTCAATATTTTAATAAGGTAAAGTCTTAGAATCCTTTTAAATTATTAAATTGGAATTAAATCTAGTGTCTTGAACCTCTATAAAATACAGCGTAAAAAATGCTGCAGGTTTTCTTTCAAAAGCCATTAAAAAAAACCAAAAACAAAACCTCAAAACTCCTTTCTGAACATAGTAATTATGTTCATCTAAAGCAATTACGGCTTCAATTAACTGCAATTTCATTTGAGAAATGTTCATGCTTGGAAAAAAAAACTTCCTTTTATTTAAAAAATCCCAAACATCCAAGTACTTTGCAAACAAAACTAAGCAATTGTGATTATCCACTTGAATGCTGGAAATGGAATAATTGAAATTTGACCCTTTCTCTACTACACATCAATGTTAATATAATGTAAATCAGATCTGTGCATTTTTTCTTACAAGAGTCAAAGTAAATAAGATCTTTAAGATAAGTTTCCCATTCTCCATTAAGTTGACAGCATGGAGTCTGAAGATAAATTAATGGAAATGAGTGTTTGTTATGCAGCCAACAAATGCATCTAGTATGCCCAAAGCAAAATAATTATCATTACAAGAGACCTCTGCAATAGGAACTTAAAAGCCACCAGGTTGTGAGGAATGAAAGCAACTTATAATGATGAGAATAAAATCTGCCACTTCTTTTTCTGCACATAGCCCACCTGCCAGGCAAACAAGTTAACCTATCTGAGGTATGAGCATCTTCACAATGAAGTTTTATTATTAATTCACTGCTGTTTCTGTTGAGCACCTTCAAAGTATCCGTTGTATTTTTTTAAATCCAGTGGTCAGGGCAAAAAACAGTATCACAAATCCTTTATATTTTCCTAAGTAATGTCCCTCATTCACCACGAGCCTCAGCTCAGACTTACAGGTTCTCCAAATTATCTCTTCTCCAATGAATGGGGAGAACCTTTTAGATTCCCAGATCAGATATGTTTCAATTATTATGGCAAAGGCCCTTGCTACATGCACTCAGCAAGGCAAGAAATACCAAGCTGGAGTGGCCCTGAATCTTGTCACTGTCAGTGATGTGCACTTGTAGTTCAGAGGAACAGGAAAATATTTTACTGTTAAGATAAAATATGAGAACAGTACACCAAGAAATAGATTTTCTCATGTTGCCAATCCAACCCTTACAGAAAGATTGGATCAATCAGGCAGGTCTTTTACTGAACATCTGTTTGAAAATTAATGAAGAATAGTTCCTGACATAGGCCCACTGGCTAACATTTTGACATTCACACGAGCATGGCAAATGACAAAGCACTTTGGTAGGTACATATCTCTTTTTTTCACATATTCACTCAGCTTTAGGTATTACATATTCTCTACTAAATCTCTGTTCTGCAGGACTGATTCATATCTAGTGTAAATCAATATGGCTTGAATTAGGTCAGTGTAGCTGTTCTAATTTACACTGGTCTTCAATCTGGAGCATTGATATTATACTAATATACTATATTTCTATACTACAGAAATACAGTTTTCAGCTTGACATAGTACTGTATTTTGCATCTCTTCAAGGAAGAAGAGAAAAAAATGATTCATATTTTTGAGTGATTTTCATATCAAGCTCCTATAAGCATTTATCATTTGCAAAGGGATTCCTGCAGATCTTCAAAAGCACCAGCAGCCCCAGAGTGTCATCCCACAAGACAGCTGACTAGAATCATCTGTAGAGGTCTGACACCGTGTATCTATAAATCTTGTTGCTTAGTTTTAAAACCAACCAAATAATCCTAAGATTTTAAAAACAAATAAACAGATTTCCCATAGAAGAAAATTGTTGTTCTTCCCTTCCCCCATAATCATAGACATCTTTGGGGTCAACCAGCTCCCCTGCCTTCCAAAGGCTGAATATCCAGGCATCCTATTCACAAGCTGCATCAGCAGGTGGAAAGCCCAGCTCCTACCAACAGGCAAACTCATGAGCCAGAGCAGCCCCTTCACAGGCACTTTGAGGATGGAGGAGCCAGCCTGGTTAAAAACATGGGCCTGGCTCACAAGTCTGAAGAACCAGGGCAATTAAACAGCCTCTCTAATGAGCTATTTGCTCCTAAGGACATCCCAGGGAGCAGAGAAGTCCAGAGTAGGCACATGGTAAGCCAGAAAGATTGGATAGAGTTGTGCAGTGCCAGGCAACAAGCAAATATGGCTAGAGAAAGAGCAGGAAAATGGAAAACAAAACAAAAACCCTGGGAAGTATCACTATAGACAGCATCTCCTCTGAGCCTTGAAGGAAATGACAGGCCTTTACAAAAGGTTTCAGTTAATCAAAACACCATTTTTGATGAAAAAATATTCTGTGAGAAAATCGTCTTGAGTTCAAAACTTTATATTTGTGTTACAAATAGCAGAAAATTATATTCATACTCTGTTCTTAATGCACAGCTGAGGAACCTTCTAGGAGATATAAATGTATTTATCAGCATATGTTTAAAAATGGATAAAAGCAAAAAGAGGTGCAAATATTCTTCACAGTTTGATTGAAGAGCCATGAAAGATCAGGTAGTTCAAAAGGAAACTTGGGAGTTCCACAAATCAGTGGAAAAATCAGTTCAAAATCCTCCCACCGTTTACAGTGTGCATTTCCTGGCAATGAGCATGTACCTCAGAACTGATAATTTACATGATCATGAAAAACTGCAGAGACCAGAGGCAGGGAATCATAATCAATTCATGCCTTAAGAAGAATAGAGAGAAAAAAAATCAATATGAAATTTCACAGCAAGGAAGATTTGGGACTGAGTAGGACTGATATGCATGAGTAGCTAAATTCATACTATTGGTCCTTGCCTAGAGAAAGAAGAATCGCAGATGAGCTGCCCTTTGGACTTCATCTAATAAGGGAAGTTGTAAGAAAGCACAAGGTCCTAGCCAGAGAGTAGAGCAGGTAGGCTTGAGAAGTTTCCCTTGTGCACCCAAGCTGTGTCTGAAGGAGTTTCATGCTAAGGCATCTTTCTGGAAGGATCTTCTGTCTGAGAGAGTCTGAGTAGAACACAATAAACCAGGTTAAAGTCTCAGTAGATCTGAGATATATAATCACACTGCAGTCTATATACTCCCTTCAACCCCAAATTATTTCAAATTGTCTGAGAGGTCAAATAACTTGTGGCTCAAATTTTCAGAAATAATCAAGACTCCCTTCTGGGTTTGCACTTGAAATAGTTCAATAGGGTCTGACATGGGACTTACTACGTTTCAAGTTTATTTGGAGTTCCTCAAGAATGAAAACTGAAAGAACCTGTACATGCAAATTCCAATAATTACTGGATCATTCAAACCCAGTCTATTATACAAAAATTAGTTCATATATTGAGATAATAGATCCAAATATCAAAAAGAATAGTCATGGTGTCATCTTTCCCCTGTAGCTTACAGGCTATAAAATTTCAATCCTGCATTAGCCAATACTTTTGTAAAAGACTTCACACTGAGAACACTGATTGATATTCTTGTAATAATTCTTAATGTATTAAAATAACCTTCAGTTATTTTCAGACTGGCCCAACTACTTGTGGGATTTCTTGAAGTCTATGCTCAGAAGCAGCCACCAA
This sequence comes from Sitta carolinensis, assembly GCA_032173965.1. Lineage (NCBI taxonomy): Eukaryota > Metazoa > Chordata > Aves > Passeriformes > Sittidae > Sitta > Sitta carolinensis. The sequence goes on along the minus strand of JAVUNC010000025.1, from coordinate 10,758,730 downwards.
GAAAACAAACATTTTTAAATCTTCCTATTTTTACTGTCTCATAGCTTTGCCAAGGCCTAGAACAATGAACTGCAATTGAAGAACACTGGAACATAGAGATTCGTGGAGTTAAAGATCCATGAGCCCTTGCATATATGGACAAAACACATGTGAAAAGTCTCTCCAGGAACCACGTGAACCACAGAGGCTTAAACTGCGATTTGCTCTTGCTGAAGTCTATGTAGGCAAAGCAATACAGACCTCATAAATAAACAGAATAAATAAGAAGCAATGCCAAGTTAACACACAGGTGAGAACCACACAAATCTGTGATTGAAACTCCAAAGAAATGAGACCAGAGTCTTCAAGAAGACAGTTACCATGTTTGAAGAGAATGACCTGTGTAAAGCCAAACTATTTTTTTTTTAAATAGGGCCTTAGTATTCTTTGTGAAGATTTCACATCACTTTTTAGTCTCTTAATTGACTATAATTATCATATTTACATTCCCGAGGGTTTTCTCAGATGACACCTCAGCTATATTGAAGACAACGGATTTGCACATATAAAACTGAAGAAAAATTAATTCAGCAAAGAAAAATAAAGGCCAGTGAGAGTTTTAATTGCTGATGTGATCGGCAAAAAAAAGAGAAATAATTAATCTGAAACACAACAGGAGAAAAGACAGAAAAAAAAAAAAAGTAAGGGAACATGAAACGAGAATGACACAACTATTGTAGGCTGTTAAACCTTAGTCACTGTAAGCTCCATACCTATGTTACCTCAGAAGTTCTTCAAGAAAGAACTCCCAGGTGCTGTAACCCTGCCCCAGGCACTGACAGTCAGGAGAGACTGTGAAGTGCTGCACATCCCTTCCATTCTGCACAGGACAGACTTTGCTCTGACCTCAGGAAATCATGTTGCTGCTGGACATGGAATATACAAATTCACTCCAGGATAATTAAAAGCGTTTAGGAGGTGATGGATGGCCTAGAGGAAGCAAAATATGATTTAGCCTGGAATTTTGCCCATAGTAGCAATAAACAAAAGGATGAAGTTATGCAGAAAAATACTTCAGCAGCAAGCTCATCAAAAATTAATGTTTTATACCAGTCTAATGTCAAAACGCCATTGAGGGTAATGCTAAGCAATTGTTTGGGGTTTAAGTGATTGCTTTTGAGGACATTTGTGAACTGTCTATATCTAAACAATGGCACACCTAACTCCATTGTTACTACTATTGTTGCTATTTCTGATCTTTTACAATCTTTCTTTTTTTGCATTATTTGGTTTTTTAAAGACTATTTTCCTGAGCTGATTCTCTTCTTCTGACCATGAGACAAGCAGGCTGCTTTGCCATTCAGTAGGAAGAAATGCACCATTAAAACTCAAGTAAAAATAATAAAGGTGTTTCATAAGCAGTAGGCACTACTTGGATCACTGCAGCAATCTAAAGAGTTTGGACTCCTAATTAAGGCAATCCAGACTCAAATATCTATGTATGGTACAAATGTGTGGTTAAAGTTGTTTCTTCAAAGAGATTTATGAATGAAATTTGCAGAGTATCTGTGACCTACATCCATTAGTTGGGTAAAGTATCATAATTTTTGAAAGATGAAAGGGTTTTTTTTAACTTTTTCTGATAAAGTTTTCACGCTTGTTATAAAACAATTAAAGATGAGGGAATGAGAAGGGAGAGAAGGATTGCATAAGTGAAGTTCAGGCCTCAGACCCCCAGGTGGCTCAAAAAGCTGAAGAATCCACTCTTCTCTCATACTCAGAGAATATTTAATTCTGTTGTGTGAAGTGCAAGGACTTCATATTATAAATTGACTTCAGAGACTCTCCTGAGAAGTGATCCCCCTCAAACAACAGAAAACCTAAAGCTGATACTGCAAAATACTGTATAAGGGCCCTAATAATGTTGCTAAAGGTAAATAAAGGAGAAAGTGGTCATCACTCAAGTTTTACACAAAATTGCTGGAGGCACCCACCTCCCTTGGCAGGACCTGGGGCAGCAGTTCAAGCAGATGGAGAATGGGACTTAGGACACATTCTGGTGCCCAGTATTTCACTGCCAGATGGAGTAGGCACCTTCCTGCTCAAACATCTCATCTGGACCAGATCCCAGCTATTCATGCTGGTGGTACTCAAAAGCTTTTAGCTTTCTGTGTGCCCCAGCAGACCCCCCTGCAAGGCATCCCAGATTCTGCAGCTCTGTGACTGATGACTTTGTTCTCTGACATTCACCACTGATACATTTAAGCTTTTCTTCAGATCTCAGCTTTAGAGTCTAAATCACAGTTTTCAAGCAAATTTGGTGTGATAAAAGTTAATCCTCCCTGAAAGCAGCTTTTCAGAAAAGGACCATGGTCCTGGTGGACCACAAGCTGCCCATGTGTCAGTAGAGAGTCCCTGCAGCACAGCAGGCTGCTGCACCTGGACTGCAGTGGGATAAGAGCTGCCAGCAGGATGAGGGAAGGGCTCTTCCCTTCGAGGGAGGCTCTTTCCTCTCTGCTCACCCCTGCTGACAAAAACCTGGGGTTGTGAGTCCAGTTTTGTACTCCCCACCATATGAAAGGGCCTGTCTAGCAATTGTTTTCTGTTTTAAAGCAAGCTCCACTTTGCCAACAGGAAATAAGACTGACTTTTTTTTCAATTCTAGATAGGAAATGTTAAAGGATGAAAAATGGATTATGCTGTTCTGCAAACAGGAGTATGCTCTTCTCTGAGGCTAGACTTAACAACACTGGAAAAAATGCTTTGCTCAAAAAAGATGTAGATACAACCAAAGCACTAAAAACATACTTCCTAAGGCAGAAAAAATCTGCATTAATTTAATGATTTGGTAAGAAATCTGAAAAACTGTTCCATCACTGCAAAGGACACAGCTTTCCATAAAAACGTCCTCAGTTCCCATCTACATGAAGCCTATCAGATAAAGTAAATCCTCCGCCAGTTTGAATTTCTTTTATATAAGTTCCAAAACATTGAGACATAAGTAGAAAGTCAAATTTGAATGACCCTGAAGGGAAGTTACTATTGTGCATTTATCTTGACTCCACTTACTAGTTCTCATTTTACTGCATCCTGAGTCAAGTATTTACCTTTATATATGATTAGCTGTTACAGATATTTACTTAAAAGCAAATTATTTGATTACAAGGCACACTGAGATTTTAAACAACGGAATTGCTGCTGGCATAAGTCAAGTTACTCAGGCGCAAATATTTGTAAGTTTAAAAAATATTTTGCATTTTATCTTTTGCCTATTTTTCATCTCCCTTGCCTAACATGAATGTGCCAAGTCTGTGCAGGAGAGAGCAATAATCTCAAAATCTAATTATGATTTCATAGTTCAAGACATCTATCTACTGAACATCGAGTTTGTTATTCCCTGAGCCAACTGATAAAGCACAATGACATTACTTTCTTATAAGCAATTTTTAGGAAGATCTAAGAGACATGGTTTGTCTTCTGAAATTTTGAATGTAGTAGTCTAAATTGATTTCAATAGATCATTCACTAATACCTGATTGAAGCAGATCCAAACATTCAGGGTGCTTTAGGCCTGCTTCTAAGCAGGTAATATGAATTTCATTAAAAGTACCAAAACAGAAGTAATAATAAAGATTTTTTTAGGTCACTTGCCATTAGAACAGACAAATGCTGGAGTTCAGGATGGCTAAAAGCTTATACAAATAGACTGCAAACCATGTAAGTGTAAATTTTTGGGAAATGGCAAAAAGCAGTATCTGAGACACAAAATACAAAATCATTTCTATTCAGGTGACAATCTTACATAATAAATAACAGACACAAATAATCTTTTTGTTGATGACTGTATGAATGTTGCCTTCTAATTAGCAAGCAGCATCCAAAATTGTTTGTAAATAACAAGTTGTTTAAAACATCAAGAAAATAGACTTTTTGGTAAAGTGCCCACATGGCATTTTAATAGTACTGTAATAACACTACACAGAAACAACTAAATTCATGTATTTTAAAACATCTACAAGGGTTATGAAGTACTCTTGCACATAATAATACACCTATACAATATTTTCAACATAAGAAATGCTGCCATTGCACCCTTCTTTACAGTAATATATTACCAGAAGAGCTAACAAGTTGTAGATGACATAAACCAGTGTCAGCCCCACAAGTATATCAGAATATGTATAAAAAATATATATAAATAAAAGGGAAAGGCACAGTCTATCTGAAAAATAAAGAAGCCAAATGTGGGGTTGTGGGAAAAATAAAGAAACCCAAAGAAGAATCACTTCTTTCAAGCACTAAAGTCATTAGAAATGTCCCAGGGGTCCATGAGTAAAGTGACAGAGGTCACAGATGCAGCAAGTTTGCTTTATTTTCCTTCCTCTCACGTCAATTCATGGACAAAAAGGGCATCATCAGAATGCCACAGCCAGCCCTAGCAGCAGTTTCTTTTGTATTGGGCAGGTATAAAGTGATCATAAAGAGAGAAACAGGCTTTTATCCCACACTTACCTTCCTGCCTTAAAATCTCTCCAAGCATTTCACACCAAGTTCAAATAAATGACACTTGCTCCGCAACCTAGGCTGATGTTCTGAGGACTTATTTAGCAGCAAAGCACACAGGTATAGTTCCACTGGACATGATTAATAAGGCTGTATTACTGTGCATATTCTGCATTTCAAGCTAAGGCATATTCATATGAGCACTGACAAATGTCTAATATGCTTATGACCACTCTTGTTAAGCACTGAATGCACCAGTTGCACACAGTTTCCTCAATGAAGGTCCTTTGAGCAATGCCAGTGACAACTTTGGGATATCTGCTCTGGCTGGTTTGCCCTGAGTCAGTCCCACTGTGCTCCCACTGAAGCCCTCACAACAACGATATGAATTAATAACAAAATAATAACAGCAATAATAGAAATATTAAAAAATAGCACCACTGGATTAAGTGCAAATGACCAAAACTTGTTATCAAAATCAGAGATACCAGTTTATACAGTAGTGACCTCACCTCCTCTTATAATCACTGTAGTGAAACAAGCACTTTTGGATTCCATTTCATCTTGAAAAGGACATCCAAAATAAGTCAGATTAATCTTCTCCTAAAAGTACTTATTTCTTTCCACAATGCTTGAAGAGAGCTGATGGCAGCCAATGTAGGCAGACACTTACATGCAGACCAATGTCAGACTATGATGCTGATTTATTTACAAAGACAGTACTGGTCTGACCAGATACAAAGGTTGCAGATGAAGTGGATTTTCATTACCATTTGAAATTATTCTGTTGTTTACAGGCCTCTATGTCAACATAACTAAGAATCAAGCATCTCAGCAGGAACATGCCTTCCCAAGCAGGCATCCAGAGGGGGCAGAATGGAAAAAGAAATCGTGACAGCCGACCCTGCCTTGCTGATTCTGCTAGAGGACATTTTAGATCTGTTAGAGAGGGATGCCACTAGTTTCCCACCAATCCCTGAAAATCTGCTAAAGGGGTGAGGCAGCTGTTGAAGAAGTCTGGCTGAGGATAGTACCTGCAAGAAACACAGTTAGTGGTTTAGCAAGGGACAGTAGTGGGCTCTCCTAATCCTGTTATCCAGTAGGATCACAGACCACAGTGAGAGAAAAGTATTACTGAAAATCATGAAGATAAATGTTCAGGACCTGGACATTCATCACGCCACAATAATTTACAGAGTTGCCATAAAACTGGTAATAAAACAATCCCTGTTGTGCAGCAAGCTCTGTTTGCCCAAACTGTAAATTTTCCTCTTGATTATGATTTCCATAGGAATAAGGGTCATAGGACATGTGAGTGTGGGTATCTCTGTGAAATATACGTATTTGAGCATGCTTTCTTCCTCCCCTTACTTGGCTTTTCAGCCTTTCTGGGCACTAATATTCTGAGAGAGAAAAACAGAGTATTGGCTCTGAAGAACTTTATCAGTGCCCTCCAGTATCCAGTCTCCACATCCCAAAGATGCACAGCCCTTGCAAGCACAGAGAGTATCAATATGAAAATTTACTGAAAGGCAGTCTGCTGGCTCTGGCAGAAAAAAAAAATGCAGACTGGTCCACCAAAATCAAACAACCCTTCTGGGACTACAGTGAAAACAAAGAAATGGCAGAGCAGAAAACACAGAAACAGCCCTTTCAGGTCAACCTGCAGGCCCCTACTAAGTAAATCAATTTTGAGAATGGAAATCTTTTTTACAAGTATATAATCCCATATTCAACATAACCACATTTTGAGATATCTTTATTTTTTTCTCCTGTATTCAGAACTACTCCCCACTAAGGACATAATGTTTGCAGTGCTCCAAAAGTCACAGATTTGTCTAATTATCTTCAATTCATATATTTGTTAGAGGCTCACAAAAACCTTTGACATTGAAAGACATTATGGAAAGATACCATTTCAATAATTGTAAGGATCATAGGAACAGTATCATAGCCATTTCAAAGGAACAGAGCACAAAATAATGGTGTTGGGATAGGGAGGAGGGAAGTTTCTCATTCACCCTTTCTCTTTACACAGCAATAACCAGCATACGATCAAAAATATAAAATCCTTCCCTCCTCTACACATCAATAACACATGTCTCATGAATCATTTTTGCAATGTCTGCTGGTCATGTTTAGTTCTGTAATCACTTTCATTTTATTTTATTTTTTCAAAGCAGGAAACATCTGCTTGTTTCATTCATTGGAGTCTATGCATTAAATCCCCAGGAAAACAAAATTCTAATCCCCCCCAAAGTAAACAAGAAAAAATACATTAATTTCTCTGAAGGCCAGAACTTCCTATCAAATCTTTGGGTTTCAGCTTAATTTTCAAGGTTGAAAGCCTTTCCTGGACTTGTGAGGACCCAAACCCATATTCTCCTTCATCCTTAGCCATTAGCTTTCATATGATTTAGGCTAAAAGTGCTCACAGGTGCCTCGATTCAGTTTTTCAGTATTCTTCATGCAGGTAAATATGAATCTGGAATCAAATCTGCATCCATTTTCAGTGCTACTTACTGATTTCCATCATTTTTAAAGCACCAAAAAGCATATATAATCTCTACCCAAAATAAAAAATGTCAAATAACGGCAGGTGATAAAAGACTGGTTCTAGGCAAGAGATTTTGTTTGGTGCTAAGGGTTGGAGTTACACCATTATGTGCCTGCTGTTTGAGTCTGATGTACTGGTTCACCTGCTACCTTTGCTCGACCTCTCCCCATTTGTTCCCTACCTTTTTTTATGTGCAGTCTTTTTATAGAAGTGATCATCCTGAAAAATAAAACACACAATATTGCTTTGAGTTAAACATGTCACAGTATGGATTAAAAGCCCATCTACACTGGAAAGTGCTTTCCTCATGGCAAGAAGAAGGAAAATGTTTGTTTTTATTTAATCAAGAAATCATTTACACATTTGTGCTTATTTTATATGTTGCTTTTAGTGTACAACAATTTCTTTACTCCGGAGAGTTCTTAATGCTCCCAAATGGCCAGGAAATAAAATTAAATGTTCAAAGATTTTGCCATCTGGTGGTTGCAGATATCACACTTGCGATACTGAATTTTGGTTGCCAGACCCAAATGTGCAGAAAGTAATTAAAAGTCTTTACTTTGGTCATGCAGGAGATGAGAAAAAAAGTCTCAGTGTCCAATGTGACAGATGTGAGCTCTTGGAAACGTGAACTTCAAAGCCTGTTATGCAGAGAGATATGGTAAGCACAGTGGACTTACGGAATATTCAGAAAATCTTTTGGATCAGTGATATAAACATTATGTGCAGAGAAAATTTTGCTCTCCTGAGAAGAAAATTTGTTTATACCAGCTTACTCTAGTACCAACCAAGAAGGCAAAGGAGGAAAGAAACATCTCCCCTCAAAGCACATGCACAAAGCCAAAACCTGGAAATCTGACAAACTTGCACCTGCAATTTCCCAGGATTCTGCAGAACCAATGCCTCGCTAACCTAGAAAGCAGGACAGCTATTTCCAAGGCTTTTTCCTTTCAATTGTTGATATATAAATGTTGTGCTCTAGACAGTGAATATGCCACCTTTTGAAATTCAGTTTGAAAGTCCCTTGCCCCAAAAGGAAATACTGTGCATGAAGAACTAAAGCCAGTGCTGCATTTGGAGGCATCTCATTTGCCTCGATTAGGCTACTAGCTTTCTCTATCAGAGCTCTCTAGTTCTCATGGAATCTTTGAATTCTCCATGATTATCCTTTAATTACATGACCTAACATTCCCAAACTCTGATGTGTTTGTCACAGCAATGTTATTAATCTTTGCATAAAGCATATAAAACCATTATCAATGGAATATCTTTTTTTTTGGAAAGCCTACCTATCAGGTTTCTAACAAATAATTTTTCTGACACAAACATCTTCTTTCATGAGAACCTTCTTGTTCTCATGAAAGAGCAGAATAAACTCAGTGGCTGATATTTAAGTGACATTTACTACAGTGGTCTCTATGGTGGGCTTTATATTTTCACATTACAGTTATTGTCTGCATAAATATTTTGATTGCACCGATATTCACATAAGAATACAAGAAACAGCAGCATCCCTCTTTCCTGAGAGGTGCTTGCTCAGAGAGTACATGACTGACAGGACATAGCAAACATTACTTTATCCTATGCTTGTTGATGCCTCTCCTCAAGCCCTTAGCATTACTGCAAAACTGCAGACCAGAGACAGCAGTGAAAAGGCAAACATCATCCTATTTCTCACAGACACTTAGCAAACTGGAGACATTATTTACTCCTGCTAGAGTAGGAAATCACAGGCACATGGCACTGAGGAACTGAAAGCAAGTACAGTAACAAACAAAGCAAGCTGTGGTGAATGGGGCACACAGAAGAGGGCTGGGTGTTACTGTGACGTAAATAAAAACACACAGTAACACACACAATAGGTGTTCAGGTAGAGAAGAAGAAAGAAAGAAGATTCTAGTTTATTGTTGACTTTGTATATATAAGTTTCTGGATAGTGATTAGAGATTGGACAGAGAGGTTACTACTTCTCTATCTTCACTGGTCACTTGAGAAGTCTATCAGGTGATATCTTTTATAAAGGAATGTAAACATGATTCTTGTTTATCTTACAATTCATGAGAACTGACTCCACTATACTAAAACAAATCAGAAGGCTGATTTTCAGGGACAACAGCTGGGTATCCCTCTCAGACCTGGGGTCTGTTGCTCTCAGCAGCAGCTCCTATGTTGCATATGCATGAACACATTTCTGAAACCGTAAGCCAAAATTAACTAAAAGGAATAATTTTTAAAAATGCCACAGGCAGCTTCTGACTGCTAGCAAGCCTCCACCAGGCTCACTGATCCTGGTCTCCTGCAAGACTGTGTTTCAGACAGCCTTTATGCTGTGCTGGAGGGAAATCCCAGGTTAATATCAGCCTGAGAGGCATGGTCCTCTCAGCCAACTCGCTCTGAATTTCTCCTGGTAGTGGAGAGGCCAGCTCTGTCCTGCCCCTCTGCACAGAGGTGTCTAAGCAGCTTGCATGACTCCCCAAAATGAGATGCTTGGAGACTGTATGAGTTCAGGATATTTGCTATCAACAAGGATCCTAAAAGCTTTCAACAGTGATGTAAACTCTGAAGCCTTTGTTGACAGTTAGACATTTTTGGGCACTGTGGCTCACACATCTGCTTCCAGGAGTAAGCCAGGCATGAATTCATCTTCTTACTTTAATACAGAAGGAGAACTTCTACACTGCAGAATGCACACATGCTCTGAGCTCAAAGAACTTCAGGTTGCCAATGCAGCTCCTACTGTTTCATCTTTCTACAATCTTCCCTGGCTAGTTTTGACCATCTGTAATTTTTATTGAAAAACACCATTAAATTTACTTTATTAAACATGTCTATAAAAAAATCCTTTTTTTTCCCTTCTACTCTCCTGCCTAATTTTCTCTCTTGGTCCAACTTTGAAGCACTAGTTCTTCGGCTGACAGCTTTTTATTATAGTTACATAGACACTGTAATTTGAAAGGTCAGGAAATTCCTCTTACAGTATAATGTTTGCTGTCATGGAACTATGCATTATTAATATAATAAGAATAGGTAAACATGACACTGCAGGAAAATTGGCACGACATCAGTTAAAGTACACAGTAAAGGTTGTCCTTTACAGAATGTTTAGGCTGGTAAAGGGCACTGGCAGAGGGGAGCTGCCAGACAAGTGCCTGAGGCCTTTTTAGCTTTCAGTCCAGAACAGTCAAGAACTAAATCCCATTCTCTCATTCTACCAATCTCCTCAGAAGATGTTGTGACTGTCCAGTGGTTATCACTTACTCTCTCTATCTTTTAGCCACTCCTGGAAATAATGTTTAAACTATAACTAAGGAGGAGCATCTTTTTCCAGCCCATCAATAAACTTCTCTCTTCATCATTTCCATCAGAGTTTACCTGATTCTTTTTCAGCTGCTTCTGCTACTCCTGTTATTTCTGGAGTTTTCCCCCTGTATCTTGCCAGCCTCTGACACTTGCCATCAAAGAAACCCAGCAAGGAAATGAGTGTATACAAGTACCTCAATGAATTAAGGCTATTCTACTCTGTTCTAACTAAAAATATAAATAAAAAATATTTGCACCAGGAGAAATCCAGAAAATTCTATGAAATTCACAAAATTCAGATTACTGCAAGGGTGGATCACAGAAAAACAAGAAATTAGACTAGAAAAGCTTCATCTGATCTCTATGCCTAAGTAAGCAATTCCCTCAGGATACCCTGCAGTGTATTTTATACACTTGATAAATGTCTGCCTGTCAATATTTGTGTGTGTTGCAATTAAGGTTACTAGAACTGTAATGTCCCTCTTCCACAGAAAATAAGTAGACTACAAGCAAACTCTGATGAAAAATACACAATTTATTGTGTAATCTACATACATGAATATGTAGATAATACGTGTGAAATTATGAATATGACATGTGCAAATAAATGTTCTTGCAAGAACTGGCTCACTGCATGAATCTCTCCCTTTTCTTTGTTTCACCCACCCTAGACATCCTGATTCAGAAGAGTTTGGGGGTGTTTAACTTCAGTGTCCTGGAAAGCTCTCTTGGTAGTAAGTGCTGACTTGAGGATCTTGGCAGGAGCCTGAATTACAAAGTTGATCTTTCTAGAATGTATTTTCAAATGGTTTCTGTCTCTTTTTTTCAGCACCCTCTAAGCCATGATATCACAATGCAGTATTATATAAGTTCTGAAAGCCAAGATTTCTTGTTAGAGTAGCACGTCGCTGGTTATAATGGGATTTTAACTCAACTATTTTGTCTGGAACTACTGGAAGATGACAAAACTGATAATGCTGCTAATGGCGGAGAAGACAGTGACAATGTGACAGTTTCCATTGACCTTTCCAGATAATGTAAAACTACAAAAGGGCATTGTAAATGTTATGCCTCAACATCTTTATCTACATTTGAAAGCAGGCTAAAGGAAAAAAACTTTTTCTTATATAATTATGCAAATACTAAAGTCTTTCTATCAACACATAGATGGAAAAATTATTTCATTATCCCTTGATGAGGTCAGTTGGGTAATTGGGGGTTAACCAAGGTGGTAAGGTTCTTATATCAATGCAAATTTTAATTGCAGACTGAACAATTATAAAACCATCACCAGCAAAAATGCAAAACATGCTTCTTAGAAAGGGTCCCTCAGTTTTGCAGTTCATTTTTGCACAGTTCTTCACTAGTTAATTATTACTATTTAGATGGTTAGGTGACATTTTCTTGTTGAATTCTAACACACAGTAATAATTTTAAGGATTTTTCCCAAATTAGAAGATAAACTTAAAAATAAAAGTAATTTATTTTTATATAGTTCTTCCAGATATCTAATTAGAAAATTATTCATTCCCAATGAAGACCTTCAAAATTATAACCATAGCTGCTCTCAAACAATATATGGGTAAGTATGTTTTCTAGGAGATCAAGAGGGGAAAGAGAAGAGTTGTAGTTCATAAAACTAAGATGGGTTATTCACACTTGAAGGGAATAAATTTTGCAGTGAAAAACAGAATGTGAGACAAAATGACTTTGCAGGAAGATCAACTACTACAGGCAGAGTAGACATGAATTCATCCATCATTTCTTCCCTGAAGAGGGTAATTCAGCTGGAAGCATCCAGTCCCCTACAGTCAGGCCGATCAGATGAATCCGTTTAAAAATTAAGTGGATGGATAAAAAGGAATGGCATCTAAATCAATTACATAAAGAAAACCCTTTGACAAGGGAATGAGGAAACAACAGGGGTTTTTTCACTGAACTGAGAGAAAAGTTGAGGTGGGTTTTTTTTTTTGTAAACTGTCCCAAAAGTTCTGTGAAACAGGATGGCTTGACTGAAATCTTTAATCTGCAATGAGCAAATTTTGTAGTAGTTTAAAGGATGGAATGGACCTGAAATGCCACTTTTATCTTTGGGCATGAAATATAGATGAATAAACATTTCAGGCTGCATACCATTTTTTGTGGGATCACATGCTACTCCTGTGAATATCTTCCTCATTCAGGAATTTGATACATCCATATTTTGTTGAAAACCACAGGGTTAGAATCAACATGATCTGCTAAATTTCAATCTATTAATAAAAGCCCATGCTATGTATACATAGAAACATTTAGGCTGTTTGACAATTAGCTAAACTAAATGAGAGTTTTAATTATTGATCAACAAATGATTGCTAGGTGAGAGTTTATGTTGTTACACTATTGCCCTGATTTTTCATTGTAAGACTTGTTGTCGAAGCTAAATATTTGAGATGCTTTTAAAATTTTTCCACTCCTGCAGGAATATGTTATACCATCATAAATAAATCCTCTGGTCATTAACAGAACTAAGAAGCTGCTGCTCATATTAACATGACAAAAATATATATTGCCATGAATTACCAGCTTACCTAGTTCAAGATGGAAACATTCCAGGGAACTCCAGGAAAGGATGGCATTAGCACAGATGAAGTTGCTGGACAAAAATTCAGAGGGTTGGAGAAGATACTCTAAAGAGATATTAAATAAATTGGACAGAAAAGCAGAAAAATCTATTTCAGAAGAGAAATTTCAAAGCAGTTCTAAGCAAATACTGATCAAAGTACTGCAAGGTGCTTATACAATATTGATACAAGTTTTAGTTTTAAAACCAATGAAGTGATATTTTTTACTTAATCATGGCTAATCTAAATCATAAATGAATTTAACTGCTGATTTTAAATATTCTTAGTCACCCAAATAATACAAATGATAAGAATAGAAACAACAAAATCATTGTTCTTTGTCATGAAAACTATTTCAAATTCTCCAGATTCCTGTATTTATTGGTTTTTAACTGAGATTTGGGGTCAAGCAACAAGAATTCAGTAATTTTTTAGAGCATTTCCCCAAAATAAAACTCAGAGCTAATGAGCACTAGGCATTACCATCCCATAGGACCCAGATAGACAACAACATTGAGCAGGCTAATAATTTCTCTTTTGCTGCTCCTCTGGTCTCAAGATCAGCAATAGACAGATCCTCACCATGCCTAAAATGAAAAGATGGCACTGGGATTTCATCTGAAAGTTTCTTCTTTCTGTGTAATCCTTTTGCTCCACAGTTTGCCTGAAAAAGAAAATACTTGAATGAGAATGGCTCATTAGGGATGCCTCCAATTAATGCCAGAATCCTTTGCAGAGGGTATGGATGTATTGGAGGGTTATTTCATGTAATGGAAGGAAATGCCTTTGCCACTCCCAAAGCAGGCAGTTGCAGTCCAGTCACATGCAGAGACAGAGGAACATTTCCTTTCTTAGGCCATTTCTTTTAAACTGGTCTCAAGCAGAAGATTTTAGTGTCTGCTCCATGAAAGCATCTGCATCTGATGTAATTTTGGTTCCTTTCCCTTTTTAAGCCCTCTGAGCTCATTTCTCAGGATTTGATCTTGGAGAAGTAGCAGACAATCTACCTCTGCCCTGTCTGCAAACTCGAGCACCAGATTCAGAGTAAATTGTGTTACTCAAGCTCATTTCCTTGTGACTGTGCCTCACTAGGCACAAGCTGGGAGGCTGGCCCGAGGTGAGAACACTCTTCTGCTAAGTTAAGCAACTGGCTAGAAGTTATCCCTCTAGGTAACAATTTCCTATTATTTGGAGGATAATACAGTAACAATGTGGCCAACAATAAGAAAACTATATTAATAATTACATGCTTCCTTGGGTTTGCAGTTCAGTGAAAAAACAGAAATTTCTTAGAGTGTTTCTATGCTAGGTGATGATGCCACTACCACATTAATGCAATATTAAGTAATTTCTTGACACATTTTGTGAACTACAAAGTTTTTTTTCTGAATTCAGTGACTCTACCAAGAGTCATTTTAACCTACAGACCTGGTGGTTTATTTCCTTTTCTGGCTTTTATCCATTTAACTTAACTAATCTTCCATCCATGGCAAAAGTAAGGAGTCATGAGTGTCATTTCCAAAAGCAAAACTTTTGACTGACTTTTTCTAGATGACATTGATCAGGTCATCCTGAACCCTTAAAGTTTAATACAAATGCTCTTATTTTACTGAAATAGACAACGGCTTGAATTAAGGTGTCAAGATTTTGATAAGGATTCAAAAGATTACCTTCTGATATTTTAATAATATTTCCACAAATTCTGTCCACTTGCAAAACCATACTACAAATACAAAAAAAATTATTTATGGAGGAAAGTATTTGCCATCTTAAGGAAAATTTTTAAAGTTAGGAATAAATAACAGGTATTATTTTTCTGCTATGATGGTGTCATTAAACACTGTTGTAAGTAACATTAGTGATGTTAGAAGAATATTTATAAAAATAAAAGGAACTAGATCCTTAGTACTTACAAATGGAGTTAACACCACTCATTTCCTTAGGATCTAAGGATGTCTTGAAACACAAGCTTACTTTGAACAGAGAAATTGCTCTTACTAGACAATCTAAGACATGTTTTACTAAAAAACTAATGAATATGAATACTTTGAACTAAAAAAAGGTGTTTTCAAGGCTGAAAGTTTCTCTTTGAAGATAGTTGAAATGAAGAAAATGAGAGACTGCAAGACTTATGTTGTTACCTAAAACACATGGAATTTTTTATCCCCAACTGTTTTCTTCATCTCTTCCTGTTTTTCCATTACTTTGTTCATGCCTCTCTTTCTGAATGTGGTCTACCACCAATTTTCACATTATATTTTGATAATTAATGACAGTGGGAATCTCATGCTATCCACAGATGTAGCCTCAGATATCTCAAAATGTATTGCAAACAGAAACATGTCTTTAGATATAAAATCTGGGGCGCACAGAGCTTCACAAGTGTTGTGTAAGGTCTCACAAGGATCCATCACTGAGTTGGGTGGAAAACCTCTGGTCCCTCATTCTCAGCCTCCTGTCGATGTGCCAGGTCTCTGTTCCTGTTACTGCACAAACTGCTACAGCCTGGCCCAAAAAAATCCTGAGATTCCTTTTCTAATTCTGCCAGCAAAAGCAACAGAGAAATAGTCCCCCAAGGCTTATATTATAGCCTGGTATAATGGGTATTCAACTATGCATCCCTTATCTATAATGTATAATTATAATATAATTATTATATTAATAAAACTGGTATGGCTGAAAATCTGCATTTCACTCCACAATTTCATTGGATCTCATTTCTCAGCATTTGTTCAGCTGGTAGGCAGGACACTACTGACATCAATACAGTGCAGTGGTAACAAAGGGGGAAAGCTGACATGTTCACACCCTTCTCAGTGAGTTTTGTTTGATGATATGGAAGTGGCAGTGTACAATGTCATCCTACTGAAAAGCAGTTTATTTGCAGCCTGCACATTTAGCACCTATTGCTGCACAGCACCAGGCTGATCAGATCCTGTTAATCATCAGCCACAACCTGTTCCTTTTGAAATCAAATGTAGATTTAGGATTGAATTTAATGGGGCCATCAGGGTGAGTTAATGGAAAAGGTGAACATAAGAGAGATATAGCAAAATTTTAAAATGCATCTCACGGAAAAAGATCTTCTGCATGTGTCAGTGACTGAATGCTGCAGAGTTTACTGACAGACTACACATCACCCAGGGATTTGAAAACAGCCTGCAGAAAACAGCTTTAATTCCTACCCTCAGAGCACAGAAAAGAGCTACAGAGAGATATAGGAAAATATGTTAAAAAAATTCTTGGGGAATTTTTATAGATTTTTTATCTTTTTTTTTTTTTAGAGAGTTTTTCTGTTTATTGGGGAATTAAGAATAAAATTAACTGTGAAGCAAAAATTGAGGTTTTTGGAGCTGCAGATGAGTTGGCAAGAAAATACATATAGTTTATGTGATAAAAACTATATCTTTCATTTCAAGATGTTTTTTTTTTCAATTTATAATTTCATCCATTTAAAATGTTTCTGATTCTTTTAAAACCTGATTTAAATGTCAAAATGAAAACTCATTTTAGTAAGAGAAACATTCACTGCAAATTGAAGAAATAAAAAGAAGGGGAGGGAGCTGTTTGTTTATTTGGGGTTTTAAGAGATCATTTTAATAGGAAAATGCAGTGTTTCTTAATGCAACATCTGGTATATTGGAAAAGTTGAGCCTTTCTTGGCACAAAATCCCTCCATCAGGCTTCAGACTTTTTGGGGAAAGGGGACCAGATTTTTCTGAGTTGTTAAAAAAGAATTTCCAACATACTCCAATGTTAGAAAAGCTACCTTTCTTCTGTCAAATTAGATGAAATTTCTCACTGTTCTGTATCCAATAGCACATTTTTTTTTTTATTTCCAGTTCCTTTCCTCTTTTCCTGATTCTTTATCATGAAGAAAAATAAAAAGACAGTTCTTGCACAAACTGATCCCCTATTTACAAACTCAGGCCAGGTATCTTAGGAGGACAATTTGGGGCATATAAAATACCTATTCCTGCACAGAGCATACTACAGCCTTGAGATCAGAAGACAATTTAAAAAACCCTACTGAGACCATCTTCTACCACACACATGCAGTCCCCAGCACTGTCCTGAGCCCAGGAACCTCGTTAGCAGTATCAGACAGAAGGAAACACCCTCAAGATTTTCTTCCTTCCAGATGTTAATCTAATTTCCACTTGCTAGCAAGGGATGATGAGAAATCACTGACCTGAAAGAGTGAGCAGTTACAAGGGGAAAATATAAAAGTCATAGTTGCTGTTTCATCTCAAATGTATTTCTTCTTATGCATTTCACTGCTCATTTTAAACCACATTTTCTGGACTAATATAACAAATAGTCATGGTTTTCCACATGGGGTATAATGTAATCTGAGTTAACAATACATATAATCTTTTCCTCACCCCAGTGTAGTTTCTGAATGATTACATGCTATGAGGAATTTCTTGAATGCTAATTTCTGAGCAGTTGCCTTGACAGGTTGGGATAAGGAATCTTCTGCATTTTTTTATTCTGTACTACATAGAGAGCTGTTGGACTACATAAATGCTTGACTGGTTGCAGCCTTATATCTTGCCTACAATGGACCTAATTTAAATTTCTCTTACATTGATTTAACTGCACTGGAATCAATAGAATTCCTCTTGATTTTCATTAGTGTGCTATAAGAGACAGGGATCGGGCTCAGTATGTTGAGTGCAGAAACTTCTGTTGTTTAAAAGAACTGCAAGTAAAGTCCAGTGAAAAGAATGTAATTAGTGTCATTCCAGGCTGACATTCCCTTTTGTTCTGTTCTCTATTTTTTGTTTCAGATCAGCCTATAGCTGAGGGTTATGGATGAGGTTGTTTTGTAGTACTAAAAAACCAAAGAGAAGAAAGCAAGAAAAACTAACTTTAAAAAAACCCTGCAACTCCACTGAAGTTAACTGAGCTGAACAGATGTGAGGAATGTTAAAACTTATTTTCAGGAGGCTGGAAAAATGTAGGAATATAATGCTTTCTTCTTCATGAAGACAAAAAAATGAAATTCGTACTTGTTGTACAGAGACAATCCAAATGTTTTAGATTTCTCCTTACCTCTGAGTAAGGTTTATGTCTCATACTAAAATCCAATGTAACAATACCTGTGAAAGATCATGAGAATTATGGCCTCAGAGCTCAGTCTACAGGTGAAGATTAAAGATGCCAACTTATTAAGAAAGGCTATACTCTGTCTAAGGCAGAAATAAATGAATAAAGGTCAAGTGTACCTATTAATGTTGATTGTTGAATAGACAAACTTTTCTCTAAGTCCCTGGAAATTTGTGAGGGAAGAGTGTTCTAATTAGGCTGCAGAAAAAAAAAAAAAAAAAAAAAAAAAAAAAAACCACCAATCCAAACCTAGAAATACATCCAGAAATATCTTCCGATTTCTTTCCCATTGCTGTTTGGCCTCCCTTTAATCCTTGATTAGGAATTGAAATCTGCATTTCAGTATATTTGCCAGTCTGTGCTCAGTGCAGGATGACTGTCTTTTTTTGCTCCTGCTAAACTGGTAGACAGTCTTAAAAATATCACCAAGACTCTTGTCCAGCTGCAGTTTCCCTTAGAATACTCCTTGCCTTAACCAGGATGAAATCCCAGCTGAGCACTCTTCCACCCCTGTTCTTTTTAGCCTCGTACCTTCACACTCCCTGGCTGCCTTCATGCAACACCCAGAGGCAAGCAGCATAATTTCAGGTTCCTGCTACAAAAAAACACCATTCTGAAAGGCTGCTACATAATCCCCACACTATTTCAAATCCATTAAATTGAAAAGAAACAAAATACCAATTTTTCCCTCCAGCCACGTGGGGCCCAGAGGAGCAGCCGGTCAAGTGCCTTAGAGTTTGGATGCAGCTTGTGACATTTGGCCGGACAGCCAAGAAATGGTCCCTGGCCTGATGTTACTTAGTAGCGCAGATGTAGCCAGTGTAGCAGAATTTCATTCCAATTAATGGTAATGAGGGATAGAAACAGAAAGACAGATATTTCTGACACCCTCCAAAAAACTTAGCAAATACCTGCTTTAGCTGCTATGGTAGGGTAAAACAGGAGCAGGGAAGACAGGTGTATGGTAATATCTTAGATAACATTTATTGCCTAGTTGCAAAGGGAATAAAGCATTATTTAATGCAACATGTTTTCCTGGCAATGTAAAGTGCATACACCAGAGAGGTACAAAGCAGTGCTGTTCAGTAAATACCAGGATTTATTCTGTTGGTGAAGTGGGTCTGAAGGAATCAAAGTTTTTCTTGTCAGGGATCAAAATCTGTTTTAAAATCCTTTACCAAAACACTGCTCCTAACAAAAAGAAAGAAAAGACACGCAAGGATTTTGAAAAATGTGGCAGGGGGAAAATTCTTCATAGTCTGAAAAAGAATGTTTTTTAAAGAGCAAACCCTTTTCATAAGGGTTCAGCTACATCTGATACTTTGGCTGCACTAAATCTAACATGACTCTTCAGGGCACAAGAACCATTGAGATAAAAAGGGCATAATGAATAATCCTCACCCATACACTAACCAGTAGAAACCCAACAAAGCTAGAAGTGACAATTAAGATTTTCTACCTTTGTGCTGCAATGCTGTGGGTGAGAAGCTGTGGAGCAGCTCCTGCACACTGTGAGTCTGGGATGCACACAGAAGTGTCTGTGGAGGAGAAAAGTGCTTTGCACTGTGCACTGCAGAGATGAGAAAGTCCTTAGTGACCTCTTCCAGGCACTTGAGGTCAGAATAAGCTTTGGAGGCAAGTCAACTCTTCTGAGGAGTTTAGATGTGTCCCAAATCCCAAACACAGTCACTTCAATTGAGCTAATAAAGTATTATTTTGAGGTGCAAAGTTGTTTCACCTTAGAGAGAGCACCAGGAGCCATTCTGTCTCCTCGGGAAAAAAAAAAAAAAAAAAAAAAAAAAAAAAAAAAAAAAAAAAAAACGAGCTCAAAGGCCATTCAGGGCTTTATTTTGTAAAGATTTTGACACTGTCAACACTTATTCACTGTAAGGCAGTTGAGAAACCTCTGAAAGTAAAGACTGCAGGAACATAATAGAATGAAGGAGGCAGTCTTTTTTTTTTGAAATCTGTTTTGAAACTCTTAATGTGTACAACTGAAAAACTTTAATTTGAAGGTTATCTTCAACAAAATCAATACTTGGAAAGCTTGGTGGATTGTACTGTGTTTAGAAAAGAAAGAATTTTTTCACAGTGCCCATTACAAAGTAAGAAAGGACTTCATAAATTCTGTGAGTTTTAAAAGGACTGCAAGAACTAAGATTTGAAGGTAGACCATTAGACTACTTATACTTCTGAAGCAAGTGCAGACTCTGTCCTGAGTCTCTTAGTAAAAAATAATTCTTACCAAAGAGCCATATCCAGCTTGTTGATCATTGAAAATGCTTGCAATTTCCTGAAAAGTCAACATTTTTCAAGGGAAGTGTCTGAATCAAGTGAAGTTGAACTTCTTCAGCTAGTGCAAAACCACAAGATCTTCAGTTAAAGCAAAACCAAGTCATTGAAGCTGATGTATACCACTGAGAAACATAATATAACCTTTTCTGTGTTTTCATGATATCTTTTCAGGTATATAAGGATTAAAGTTTACAGATTTTTCATCATTTTTTTATTGAAACTGACCCTTCAATTAATGTATTATGTAATAAATTTCAGGTCATAGAAAATCAGACTTTTAATTTTAAGTCTGTATCACAAAGCAGATGATGAAAGAAATGTAACTAATCTTCAGACACTGAAAGTGACTCTCCATCATCCCTATCTTTATCATCTTTCAAGAACTTAAACATTACCTCCAGCAAGTTTTCATGCAATGTATAATGTCACAGATCATGGGGAAACCAAAGCTGTAATTTTTTTCCCTGCTAGTACAGTGGACAAGATATTTTTGACAATGTATGAAACTCCTGAACTACTAGGATACATTATTTTACTTAATGGTAAATCTTAGAACAAATTACTATTCAATTTTCTGATACAATCAAGTGACAATCTCTCCACTGACTGGACCTGATAAAGTCTAGTTGTGTAATTCAGTGAGCACCTTTACTGCATTGTTGATGTTCCTGCAAAAGTCACTCTGTCGTTTCCTGTATTTGGGCATTTGTTATTGACTAATGTGATTCAGGAGTCTTGTTCTTAGGAGCTGAACTAGAATTATTTTTACACATTGACTTCCACCTGACAGTCCAACATAAACAATTGAAAAACCTATGCATAAATTACTTAAACCCTATGGCAACTGTTGCTACCTTTACTGGTCCATGTAAAATCATTTTTCCACTCATGACAGAAAATGCCAAGCTTTTCTTCTCTTGAGGGCAAGTACCTAACTTGTTGATAGAATGTGATCATCACAGTCACTGTCATGCTCTTAATTCCTGCAGGGATGTAACCTGAGACACTAAGAGGACATCAATAGTTGGACTCAACTTGAGACCATAATAACTCTGTCCCATAGCCTCTGCTGCTAGATAATAAATTCTAGATATCGAGCTGAACACAATCAGTGTGTAGCCAGCTATAAATTTACAGGGTATTATCATCATTAAACACACAGATCATTAAGCTTATATGACAATACTTGCTGCATTTCTTTTAGATACAGAAAAGCTTCACTGAAAACACACTTCAGATACAGCTTGGGCTTTTTATAAGTGGTAGTTAAAAGTCATTCTATATGCAGTTTTCAAATAAATGCAGTCTTTGCTTTAGAAAGCACTGCACAGGTGTATCAAAGTTATTTGTGCACAGCCCTCAGTTTTGGACAGAAAGCTGATGAAAAACTTAAACAGATTCCTATAAAAGCATTTCCAACTTCATTGCTCAGAAGTCTCTCCTTGGAAGGTGAATGCACTCAAGGATGTCCCCAGTAGCTTGCCTTCAGCTGTGTTTTTCTGTCTGCACTGGTGTAGGGATTTTTTTGAGTAAGAAATCCTCAGTTTTTAGTTTATCCTTGTTTTTAGATATCTTTCCACCTCATAACTTCTCTGAAGCTCTCACCCAGCCCTTTTAAAGACCTAGCTGAATGCCTGTCTTACTCTTTCTATGACCATCACAGGTGTCTAACCTCTCCTCCTACCATCTGCTCAGCAGTCAAGAGCTCCTGGCACACCAGGTCTCCCTCACCACCAACATGCCCCACTATTTATAGGCTGCTGATGAAATTTCCAGAGTGAATGTAAGCCACCCCAGAAGAAATGTCTCAGTCCAGCCAGGAGGAGCTGGCTTCCTACCATGCTTTAAGCCATACCATGAGGACAGTACTCACTCAGCCTTTGCAAGAAAAATACTTAGTGCCTTTGTACTGAAAGTATTTCAACCTGAAAGAGCTCAGATTTAGACTGGACATAAGGAAGAAATTTTTTGCAATGAGTGTGGTGAGACACTGGAACAGGCTGCCCAGACAAGTGGTGGCTGCCCCATCCCTGGAAATGTTCAAAGTCAGGCTGGATAGGGCTTTGAACATCCTGGTCCAGTGGAAGGTGTAGCTGCCTGTGGCAGGGTGGCTGGAACTTTGTGACCTTTACAGCTCCCTGTCAACTCAAACCATTCCATTATTCTGTGACTTGCTGTTTAAATAAAAGACCTTTCAAACTCTTCCTCGAGTGCCATTTCCTCACCTGTGTTAAAAGTACAAAAAGTAGAAATGTGGTGTAATACCAGTTTTTAATAAATGTTGGCATAACTCTGCAGACAGAGATACAACTTCTGTTTCACATATAATGTGTAGGTTACTTGTGCTTCCTCAGCTTTGTGACTGAGCATCCCCAGCCAGAATTATGATGCAACTTTAATTAGCAGTAGCATTTCTTTGCAGTGCTCTACAAAGATCTTAATTGAGCTTTCCACTTGTTCATGTGAACGAAATAAATGAAAACCCTTTAAATAAATGACGACTTAAAAATTAAAGATATGAGGGGCAGTCCTCTAAAGTAATGCACTTGGTATAGAGTCTGCTCGAAGACTTTAGACACTAAATGAAGGAATGCTGGATTTGCTGTAAAATATAAAATCATTAAACAGGAGGACAGCAGCCTTTTCCCTCCATCCTCTCCTTGTGCACACAGGTGTACTTCTACCTTACAATAGACATATCTACCTTAACTCCTGGCAAGGAGATGAGGAGTGTTTTTGAGGGGGATGCTGCTAAGCCCATCTCCTCTCCTCTCCCCTGCCTCTAGAAAAGCACTCAAACGGCAGGGGGAACACAGAGGAAATAGGGAAAAGGGAAGAGGATGATTGTTCACAGCTCTTTGTGCTGTTGACAGGCCTTTGTGCATCCAAAGAGAGCAGAAATCATGCAGTGAGAAGGACAGCAATTTCAGGGGATGGAGCTGGGGCTTCAGACCCTGTTCCCTGAGATTTACATACATTTAACATGAGTCCATTACTGAGCTAAAAATAAAATACAGAAATGGGAACTTTGGGTCACTTTCCTCCCAGGAAAACACCCTAAACATTAAGCTACATTCAGTTTGCATCACATCATCCTCTCCCCATGTCTGGATTTGACAGTGGCCTCAAGCATCAAAAGAGACCCAGAAAAATGCTGTCCCTGTGTCTGGAGCCTGCATTTCCCTGAGACATGCAGAGGCTCAGGGCAGGCTTCCAGGCAGACTTTGTTCCCCCTTTCTCTCCATGGCAGCAGCATCAAAGAACAGCAGAGAAAACTGGAGGAGGGCACAGCACTTTACCTGCTCTCACTTGCAGAAATCCAGCACACCCAACAATGGCCCATGAGAAACCTGTATGAAGCACCTTTTAGTGCCTACTGAACATTTTTTCCAGTTTTGAGAAAACTGAACACGACCTGACAAATCACTATACAATTTTCAGGTTATGCACACAGTAAAGAGATAAAGATCCTAAATCTAAATAAAATGAAGCTCCGTGGAAAATATCAGAGTAGCCAACGGAGACTGCTAGATTCCAAGAAAGGTTGATTATTGCCTTGTGCCATATGTGCCATTTACTTGACATCTAAAAATACACCTGTTTAGAGCTGGAAGCACTTACTCCTTCCTATCATGACCAGACTCAGGCTCGTGTCAGGTTCCTGGAGAGGAGAAGACAAACCTCATGGGTCAGTGGTCATGAAGTCATTCTGTCTAGCAGAGAGCATCAGCTGGCACATAGGTACCTCTCTGCAAAAGGCAGGGAATTGGAGAGTGGACCTTAGATGCAGCTAAAATTAAGGAGAGTCTTCTGGAAAGAGAATTTTAGTCATTCTGCTGTAAAATCTAAAAGAATAGGAGAGATAAAGAAACAATGGGGGAGACAGTCTGGATTTCCTGGGTGTTTTTTCAAGTTAAACAATCTTCTCTTTTAGATATTAAAAGAGAACACTTGAAAGATATATTGCTTTGCAGAAATTATTGAAGGCTTAGTGACAATTAGAGATTGACACACAGAAAAATGTTTTCTGCTTCTTATCTTCAAAAGTGAGCAGCTATTAATAAACACGCTGCACTGCACTGATTAGAAAGGCTGGAAGGAAGAAAGTTTCCAGCTTTCAGTTTATTCTGCAAAAAGGCCCCTGTTGACAGTGTTTTGTTTGCTCTGAGCACAGGAGGAAGACAAGAACAAAGTGAGTTGTGTAAAAATTTGAAAGTATTGCCTGATGATTGATTGATTATGCTTGATTGATAATACCTCAAGGTGATCCTGCAAACCAGAAAATCTTGTGCTGGTCCACACTGACCGATTACTGAGGTGTAAGAAGTAGACAAATTGCTTGCCTGTGTTTACAGACTAATAGTAGAAACTCACCTTTCCAATAAAAATGTCAAAGAGTGGAAAAACAAACATATGCCCCAGTAAAGTATATGGCTAAGGTGTGCATTCCAGCAATTGAAATTTATGTTTTTGTGTAAGATTAAATATTAAATTGAGCACAAAATGTTAAAAAATATATTTATGATCTTTAATATGGTTTAGGTAAAAGTTATTACCTATTTATTTTCTGTTGTTATTGGTATAGGTGGTGTTACTGCTGTTTTGGTTTTATTGTTATTGCTCCTCTGGAACTTCTTTTCTCCTTGGGTCAAAAGAACTTTGTATTTGAGTCCCTGGCTCAGTTATTAAATCCTATAAAATTCGTTCATTTGTTCTAGTCAAATGTGATAGATTCTTAGTCAACAAAATAAAAAGAAACATACTCTTTTGAGGAGAGACCTTGGAAAAGGCCTTTTTGCTTCTGGTTATCTTATGCCTAAAAGTCTCATGAAATTTTTTTTTTTAAATAAAACGTTTTTCACGCCCAAAAAGATTGCTAGAGCAGCAGATTATCATGGGATGCTCCAGGGTCTGCTGGGTGCACAGTGACCCTTGTGCAGAGGGTGGGTGGCTCACAATGGCATGGGATCGATCTTCATATTTTAAACAGCTTTTAAAAAGCACTTTCAACATACATGGTGGAGTGAGCAGCACTGGAAAGCCTGCCCTGAACTCTGGCTGAGGTCAGCTCAAAACTGAGGCAATCCCAGTGACTGGGTGCAGCCTGAGCTTTGCTCACCATCACCCAGACAGCCAAGCACTCAGTTCCTCCTGACAGACCCAGGCTAGAAGCTTCAGAGCTCTATTACACTGGGAAACAGCAAGAGGGATTCTGTTTGGTGACTTGATGTACACAGAAAACCTCACCTAGGTGAATTCTAGCCTTGAAAACCATTAGAGGCTCAGCTCTCAAGGCTTCTAAACACCTGGAGCACATTGCAAAATGAGAGCAAATAAAACAAGAACAAAAGTATCTTTCACAACACCAATAGATTCTTGCTAGAAAAATCAATTTCATTGCATTATCTTTACAAAATTTGTTAGTAAATATGATTATGAAGCACTCCCAGCTAATAGGTGGAAAGATATGAAATAATCAGATTTAATTTAGATATAATAGTCCCACAGTCTGTTTAATCATCAGACACAAATGTCCAAACATAGCTCTCAAACACCAACAGGTAAAGTCTCCTCATTACCTTGAAAGAAACAGTTCAAGATGTGTGAAGTTCAGTAAGTTGTTTCAACCATCAGGAAGATGTCTTCAGTTTGAAGAAATAATACCCCAGTAATTGCTCTTTTTGTTGCAGTTTTCCCTCTAGGAAACTTAAAATTTGGATGGACATTCTCTTTGAAAAATCCAGACTTATAGTAAACACACTGCCCCACCTTACAGCATCACCAGTGCAAGCATGGGCTGTCATCTGAAGGAAATATAAGGATAAGCCAGGGTTGCCTGAACTGAAAACTTATTCAACCTAATAACAGAATGGTAACAATAATCTCTAGTTGTTTTACAATTATAACTAGATGTTTATATTTTTGTCCCACAGTCAATCTTTAAAAGTCGACACGGGCATTATAAGAGAACTCAGTTATCAAAGCCTGATTTCTTGGTCCACTGGACTGTCACTTGAGAATTAAGCCAACTGAAAATTGAATACTCTGGCATACCTATTGCACAACAATATCCAGTCCTGGGCATTTTGTTGATTTTTTTAAATGGCAAATTCCATAGCTGTTAGTTTCCCTTTTCCTATGTATCTTCTTCCCTCTCATGTCATAAAATGAAGAAAGGTGAACTTAGACAATAATAAAACTTTTTATATATCTCTTCAAATAACTACAAACCATCTGTTTGAAGGAAGCTTTACTATTACTTTTCTGGTTTTCACAGTGATTTTATTTACTTAATTCCATTACTTTACATTTGTCTTATTATATAAAAAGAATACAGCTTATTCTCTTTCTTATATATTCCTTTCCTTTACTCCTGGAAAAGTATTTTTCACACATGCTACATTTCTCTTCCAGATGCATTTTTGCCACTGTGAACAGACAACTTTTAAGGTTCAGAATCCCTTTTGAATGTCAGAAAAAGCAGCCTGCTTGGCCCTAAAAGTAACCAGGTTCTTAAGGGTTCATAGAACCAGTAGGATAAAGAAATGGAGGCAGAGACCTGGAACGCCTGTGGCATTAATAATGAAATATGGTGCTTTTCACCTCTGCATTACTGATGCAAAATGAAAGTTGCTACCCTGTGATTGTTATTCAGTGACCCATATGAAATGTGTGGATGACCTCCACCCAGCTCCCAGTAGATATTTGTCTGTCTTGCAAAAATAAACACAAAGGTTAGTGCTCCAGTTAGTAGTTTCAAAAGAGGTTGATAACTGTTCTTGCCACTGCTATTGTAAATTTTTGGTCTGTGTAGTTTCCCTTTCTGGTTTTGCTAGTCTGGAACTTTGTTGGAGCAGGAGATTGATTTTAAAAACAGCAAAAGGTTATGAAACTACATGCTAACCTGGATGGCATAACGAAATCTGCTTCTGTGGAAGCAGAGCTTCTGTGATATGATTTTATTTGCCTTGGTCTGACGTTCTTATCCCTCACAACACCTGTTTCAGTAACTTTGAAAGACTTTAGAAGCTTTCATTACACAGTCAACAGCTCAACGGGGATTAGCACTTCAGTTCCTTTGATATAATCTCTAAATTGCAGTATGCAGATCATGATAGAACTATCAATATTTGCAGAAAGTGGAGGAACAAACCCCTGAGACCTCAAGAATTTTCCACGTTTGGACAAGTAAAGAACCTAAAATCACATCCAAGATTCTCTGGTATAGAGCCTGAAGGAAATTTCTGCAAGAATGTCTTCAGGGAATGGATATTCATAAGCACCTAATACACCCATTACACTCAAAAGCATGTGGAAAAATGTGTTAAAAATACCCCTGAACCCTTCAGAAAAACTCCCATTGGATTCAATGGACTTCAAGGCAGACTGGGAGATAGAGCACCAGGAACCCTAAGTCCCTTTTGCACAAGTGCTCCACATGTCCTGGGTGGATAACACTTGCAGGGGCACAGGAGAGAACCAGTCTGCTGGGCCAGTCACTTACACATGGCACAGTCATTCATTATTTTTGTTCCTGTGATGCAAGAATACTTGCTTTGTTTTCTTAGAAAATCCAGTAAACCACCACCAAAAATAATGTGTTTGGTCACAAAAGGCTGGATTGTTTCTTTTTATTTTTGTCTGAAAGAAAAAGATCAGTGATGCCTCTACAGGTCTGATCAATTATATATTCATTTTTCCCAAGAAATCCTGCTAGAGGAATATTCATATCAGCTCACTGCTGCTAACATCCTTGGACATACCACATTAACCCAAGGCTGTACCAGTGCTTTCTTTCCTTGACATTCATCTCAACTACAATCACGGGCAATTTGCATCTCCATTGGAATGCAAATTCTTAAGCCCACGCTTAAACCTCTCGCCCATTTAGTCTCAAGACCCTTACCCAGAAGCTGAACAGTAGGTTATAAAGACATCAAAAAGAAGAAATCCAGCAGTCCCAAGAGCAAAACTTGAGCAGGATTTAATAGAAGACTACAGAGAGTAAGAAGCAGATGAGAAACTGAAGAACTGCAAGTGATATGGTTTGGAAACAAAGTATTCAAAAAACAAATTTCATAAATTATTAAATCTTACAGACTGGTGCACCTGGTAAGAGTGACTTTTGTGACAAGAGATTATTTCTCAGATATCATCAAAATTATAGGGCTTTTACCCTTTCATTTGAGGAATAATTCTTCAGCCTATTTCATATCTGAATTTATTAAAACTTTGTGAGACCAACTAAGTCCACTTCAAAGCTGATTTCATACTTTGGGGTTTCAAGTCTAGAAAACTCCTGTGAGGCACTCCAGTAAGATTGGTTTGCATTCACTCAGCTTTGCTTTGGCACACCCAGCTCTATGAGCTTTCTACGGACTCGGATTTCCCCTTGGGCTGAGGTAGGGAAGCTGTTTGAGTGAAGAAGCTCTAACTGCCACATGGATATTGTACCCAACATGCAACACCTGTGTTTTTACCAATGTCTCCTCCATCCAAGGGAGAAGGTTTTAAAAGCCCCTTTTACAAGCAAAAGATTTTTTCTTTTTAATTTCTGCTTGGTTTTCATCTCCCTGTGTTGGATGACAGTACTGAATTCCAGGTCTAATGTTTTATATTAATTTCTGTCAAGGCTCTAATTAATTATGTGTTTGTGGATGGCCCTATTTTCTTTTCTGAGCTATTCACAGATTATTCTCAGTCATGTTCTTTGCCCACCTCCAGTATAGCTAGTTTGTTGGGGATATGAGTTCTGCACAGGGGTTCCAAAGGCAGATAAGTTAATGAGAAGAAAAAATCCATTGCTTTTGAACTAATGTCAACTAGGTGGCAAGCTGTAGAGGGGCAAATTCCCCTGAAGCCAAGATGAATAACTATACAAAGACAGAGGATGTAGACAGCAAAATAAACACAAGAAAGAAAGCATGGCCTTAGTGAATTCCACTTCAGTTTTTACTCCATCGAATATTTCCAAATATTCAGCATGACCCAAAGTTTTGCTTGTGAGTGCTTTCACCATTAATTTTGATTGCCTGTGGGCACACAGTCTGGATGAATTTTAATATTTAATTAGGATGATTTCAGCAAGAGGGAAGGTGAATTTCCTCCTCCTCCCCTCAAAGGAAAAAAGAAAAAAAAAAAAAAACCATCAGGCAAAGGATGCAACCAAAATTAGATTTGATGCAGGATGAGTATTAAAGTTAGAGAGTGAATGTTTTATGCTATTACCACCTTCTTCTACAAGCATGTTTTGAAAGACAAGGATTGTAAGGATTTAAAACACTGTATATTTTAGGTCAAGTCTTCTCCAAAAATTATTGATGAAACTGAATAGGAAGGTGGCCATAGGGTCAGTGACATTAAAAAATTGATGCAGTATGGCTGTTCTGCTGAGCAGAGTACTCAAACACTTCCAGGTATGTAATAGTAGGAAGGTATAAAGCATGGTTAAAGAGTTTCTATTTCCTCATTTCTCATATTAAAAATTATGAATGTTTTGTCAAGACTGCAGACATGACAATGTTTACAGAAATAGGCAATATTTCTTGTTTCAAAGCTAGCTGAAGAAATATGCATCTGTGAAGGAAAGCTGGAGGAAATATCTACTATGGCTGCAGAGCAAAATAATAAATGCAATCCTGGCAAGCTGTTAAATTTATGTATTATCATGATTAACAGACATCATATTTGCAACCATTTGTTCTTTTCCCAGGAAAGGTAATCCAGCCCTGGAAGAGAGAGATAATACATTTCCTCGAACTACAAATTCATTTCAGATAATCATGGTAATTGATGTGGTCCAAAATATTTTCTTGGAAATTGGATTGAGTACATTTCATTACAAAAAATTTAGCAAGATAGTCTGAGTAGAAAATAACACCTAGAAAATTATATTCTAAGCACTGTGTAATATCCTAATTGTATCTACAAGACTTTTTCCTTCTGTCCTCAGTGTTTCACCAAACCTTCATTCTCTAGTCTGAAGGCAAAGTGCTTTTGCATCATTAAAGGCCCATCATATTTGGTCAACCAAATTTCAAAATTAACATTTGCTTTCCATCTTGCCTCCAGAGTCATAGAAAAGTACCATTATTATTACAGGTGACCACATGTAAGAGACTGGAGTGTTAATGGACAGTGACTCAAACAATCAGACTCAAATCCTCAGCAGGGGCTTTGCTGAGGATGTGGAAGATCACAGCCCAGGTGAGGGGGGGTGAGCACCAGAGGAGGAGCACCACAAATCAACCTTAGTTTAGCAAGAAGCTGGATTTTGATGCAGATAAGTAAAAAAAAAATAATCCACAATATTCTCAACTCTCCTTTTTCTGTTTGAATATTTTCTCGAATAATTGACCATTACCACAGTTGTGCAATAATTTTCCCATGAATTTGAAAAATATAATTTCTGAAATTTCAGACTTCTTCTTCTCACTATTTTCATATTCTCTATGCATATTGTAAGAATCCGCATATTTATTATTTGTTCTGTAATATTCTCATCGAACATTGCTTTGTTTACTCTATGCTCTTTCTCATTTAATTCTTGTTGCTAGTTATTTTCTTCCAGCACAAATCCTCTGATTTAATTTCTATGCCCTCATTAGACATCTTTATTGAAAATGAACACATGCAGCTGATTAAGACTTCTGCCATTTGGACTTTTCAATTTCTTTCTCCTTGTCACTTTTCTTTCTCTTTTTGACTGCATGTATTTTTGCTATTAGTTTTTTTTATTTTTCTGCAAGTATCTACAGTACACACATATCACCTTCTTAGTTTTCGTCTTTCCTCTGTTTTAAATTCTTGACAGCTTAAATTTTCATCTCAAATGTCTTCTAAACCTGCCACAGCAGAAGATTCAGCTTCTTCTATTAAGCTTTCTTTGAACTGTGTGGTTTTTAAACAGTGTCCTGGTAATTTTAATTTCCTTCTATATCACCAATGCTTTATCACAGGGTTCATGTCTGAGAAATCCTACTTAAACAAATAATGAGCATTTCTAAAATGTTCTTCTTTTCTATTTCTAAAATATTCCTTCTTCCCTTAACCCTTCATAGAATACCAACCAGGACTTGTAATTCATGAAAAATAAAGGGACCTTATCTGTCTACGCCTTGTATTTAACTCATTAAAAGCTCTGAAACCAAAAATTAATAATCAGAACTTTACTGGATATCATCTTGAGCAACCTGTTCTTGTTGGATCTGATTTGAGTGGGGAGTTGGAACAAGTATCCTCTTAAGGACCCTTCCCACCTAAATTGTTCTGTGACTCCGTGTATCTCTGAACACTCCACATATAAGATCCCAATACCTCATCCTCCATAACATTTTAGAAGATTTTCTTAATATCTGAAGTAAATCTGATTTGATGTAAATTGATTTTTTTTCTGTCATTAATTAGCAACGCAGAAAACTCTTCCACTTCCATAGTGAAATATTCCCTTATATAGTTAAATTTCTAGATTTTTCTTTAAAAATTTTGTATCATTTTTGTCTGTTATGCTCCTCTCCTAAAAAGACATGTCCCAGGTAAATCCCAGTAATCCACACTAATTAAAGTGGGGAAATGTTGATTCATGTTGTGGATCCTCTTTACCATGATTAAAGCTAGACCATAATACTTTACAATACTCATGAGAATGTCACATTGAAGAGTGTCTAAAAAGCAATTCTAAAATACAGGTTTCTTATTTTTATTGTTTTCTGTTCTTCTAGGTATTATCCCGGTTACCTTTTGAAGGAAGGAAATTAAATTGTTTTGACAGAATCTTTTTTTTTTTTTTTTAAATCCTATAATGGCACTTTTTACCATTCTGTTATCTCTTGATTTTCTAAAATGCAAATTGATTAGTTATTTGTTTCTAAATTCACTCATTTTTTTGAGTGTTATCCCCTTTCTGTTTTTAAAGATAATATATTTTCTTCACTCATCTGTCAGGGAATTCACAAGTTCAAAGGATTCTTGAGCTCCCACATGCTTCAGAAGTCCCAGGTAGTACTCCTAATGACAGTGCACTCTGTAAAGCTACCTTGCAATCATCTGAAAAGTGGCCATAAGCACACTGAGGATATAATGCAGCCAGAACAGCACCCTGCATTCCAAACTATGATTTCTTAATGAATTGAGTGCTGCTGTATTTGCCACAGGATTCATGCATAATTGAGTCCAATTCATTTTACCAATTAACCCCTTCCTAATGTTTGCACAGAGTTTCTAGAAACAGTCTTGCTTTCTTCCATCATGCATTTTTTCATAGATGCCTCTCATAGCCTCACTGCTTACGACATCATTTTGTATTAGACAAATCCACTATGTTTATTCTAGGTTATGAGTCATTATAGTGTTACACCCCTGCTGCATTATTAATGTGCACAAAACTGCAATGTAATGCTGTATTGAACAGAAATGAAAGTGCAGTCCTCATCTATGTTTGAGGAAAAGGGTGGCCTTGACTGTTAATATTTTCAAGGTGGTGAAAATATTTTAGATCATCAGAGTTCTAAATTTAAGCTTTATTTCCTGTGGGCATGTATTGTTTGAACACCATTTTTTTATATAATCAGTTCTTTCTTTGACCATCCAGTATTTTGGGACTAATCTTGATTGCTTTGTAATTTCTCTATTTATAAGCACTTGAGGCTTAACTTAGAATACTATACATTTAACTTCTTATTTTAGGACAATGTCCCATTTTAGGCTGGGACAAGCCTAAAATGATGTCAGTTTTAGCCACTCTAGACAGAAATTGCATTCTTTGGCATTCAGTACTTTGAATTGTGTTCTAGTGCTGTGGGCTTGGTTATCTAAGTTACGAGGTTTTTCTTCCATTTGTTGAATGAGTAACTACCCTATGGCAAAACTGTGGGCTTTAGCAATTAATAATAGCAATTAAGGGGGTCATTTGCAAATTCATTCAGTCTCATCTGAGGAACCTTATGAAAACTGGCTTCCAAAAATTGGTAAAATTCCCACTGGCTTCACTATAGTTGGGGTTTTATCTCCAATTCCCCAAAGAGACCCAATTCCTCAAAAAGTCTTAAAAATAACTTAGAAAGAATTTTACAGATGGGAAAACCAGAAAAAAATATTTTGGAATTGAAGAAAATGTACCAAATCAAGTTTTCCCTTTTGAATGAAGATGTTAGGAATTCCTTATCAAGGACTGATAAGGAGTAGAGATTGCTATTCTAGTTTTCATTGTAATGGAAAAACAGAGTAATGTCTCTGTTTAGCACAAAATTAAAGCAGTTGAGTGTGGTTTTGTAGTAGACAAAATAATTCTAGTGGAAACTAAAAACATTTTCAGCATGAGACCATTATTTCTGTTCCTTAATTGGTAACTTTAAGCTAAGCTGCAAAGAAACTGGGATCTTTATAATGTCCATCTGTAAGGAGGAAAAAAATTAAAACCAGAAACCTCTGACATAAATGCTATTGAAAAGAACACTGTTTGCCTATTGATATTTTATTTAATAAACTGGCATGCTAGACACATGTATTTTAAAGTTCAGGTTTAATTAAAAGATAAGACTAAGCAGCAGCTTGGCAAGAGGATAAGGGAAAGTGTTGAATTCTTTGTTTCTGTTGACAAAGCAGCTGCTTTTTTTTTTTTTTTAACTAATCTCAATGTCAAATCAAGAAACTGCTTTCATAATTTTCTTGCACTTAATGGGTTACTGAAGTTTGCACTCAGGCAATTATCCTTCCCCATCAGATACTTTTATGAAGTGAAATATTGCAGGTCCCAGTCTGCTTGGTTTTTTAAAAAGCTGCTTTCACTATATATATTATAGTAGAAAAACCTTATCTTCCAGACTTAAACCATCTTCATCAGTCAGAAAGGAGAGGTTAAAAGCTAAAGTGTGGGAAGCTGAGCAAGTGATTAGCTGCTTAGAGGGCAGCACTTGGAAACACTACCTTTTTACAGCGAGGATTAGAATGCAGGAAAATGCTTCCAAATATGTTAGTTCAGAGGGCAAAAACATTTATGGCATGCCATGAGATTGTAAAAGTGGACATAACTCTTTCAGTGGCAATAAAACTGAATTTTCATCTGAAGAACAGCTGGCTCTGGTTACTTCTTGTGTATAATCTTTCTAAAACAACTGTCAAGGGTAAAGAGAACAGATTCTATTTATTTTTCAAATGCAGTAGCATGTGAAAACTCAATGAAAGATGAAAAACCCACTGTTATTAGCACTGAAAAAGTGACTGAGAAGGTATTCTTGTGGAAAGGAGCTGAAACAACTGGATGTGAAGTTACACTTCACAGATAAGTGAGGAAACAGAGCCAGGAGGCTGCACTGGTGAACACAGGAATGAACACACACATCAAATCTGGTGTCTTGCTATGTTGATAACTATGTGGAAAAAATCAGAGGAGTCATTCAGGTGTCAGGGAGAACTTACAAAGCCTATAACCAGGTTTTCACATAGCACAGGCTGATATCAGTTCCTTTCCAGCTTTACTAATCTCTAACAAATGTCATGGCTACAGCTGTCATTACAGGGCTCAGAAAGCAAGACATTTCACTAAAAATGAGAAGAGCAGAAGCAGACAGAGAAGCCAACAAGTCAGCCTGTTGCAGTGTGTTTGTCTTGATTTAGTGTGAAATACAAAATGCATTTTCTTTTGAAAGAAGTATTAGCTTTTCCAGCAAAGTTTGAGACCTCCCTTGTTGAAAGACACGTGGGTAACATCCCTACTTCACATCAACAACACTGACTTGAATTTAGACTATCTGCATCTCAAATAGTGACTGGAGACACAAAGTCATTTTAAGATTTTCTAATTACATATGTGATCAAAAACCTTTCTTGGACTGAAAGCACCTTATAACAAAGACATTCTCAAAAATTATGCTGCTGTATTAAATAAAAAAAAAATAAAATTAAAAAAAATAGAAAGAAAAAGAAAAAATATTTTCAGTTTTTCCAACTAGCTCAAAGTAAGACTTGCTGCACAGACCATATTTTTTGAGGTCCAAGAACAACTGACTCACAAGACCCAGCAAGGTGAGCACATGTACATGTTTGGGGGATTGTTTCCTACAGTGTTGGGTTGGAATAGAAGAACCACATGGGCTTTAAAGTTAGTTTCATTCTTCTCCTCCCTTTTCTCATTACAGGCTTCTGATGTAGCTGTGCATGAGTGAGGTCATGTGCACCAGTTTCCTCTGTGGAGATAGGACTTAGTTCCCTTTCTCTAATTCATTACACTTGAAAAATAAATAACTTTCTGCAGAAACCAGGGATTTGGGCAAAAGCAACTTTGACTTAGATGCCCCACTACTCAGTTGTGATAGGTAAAGTCAAAGAGCAGAAAGATCAATGGCTGCAGTAAAAGGAGTAGAAGTCTTAAAACTCTATGAATGGTTAAACTGAATTTGCCTTTCTCCAACAGGAGTTGATTATAAGCAGATACTTTGGAAAGAGGAAAAACAGAGGAAATTTGCACTAAATTGCTTTCCTTGAATACATTCCTGGGTTCCAACTATTTTCACCTCAGAGACTTATTGGTCTAGAATTTACCAAATAACTTCAGTGAAACCTCTTCCATATCTGACCTTCACTGAGAAATATGTGCCCTTTTTGCTAAGAAGTCACAATTAGCAGGAATTGGATATTAAAGATACACCCTGTTCCTGAAGTTGACCAAAATAAAAAGGCTATCTTCATCTTTGTAGTGCTCAAGGTGCAATTTAAAAATCAGTAATGTATTTGCTAAAGCTGCTTGCCAGTTCTACCAATATGTAGATGCTCGCACAGGCCATTCTACTGAGACTAAAAGTAATTATGGTATAGAAACAACTTCAGTCTTCCAATTCTTCCCTGGAAGTTTCCAGGACTAGAAGAGTCCTTTGCTGATTTACTATCAACCCTAATGCACAAAACATCACAAACTATGTCCAGACTGGAAGTATCTAAAGGGATTAAAGGCTTTAGACACAGTAAAGCCATCTTATTTCTTTCAAGATCAGCCAAGCAGCACTAATATACCCCTTGAGTACTTGCCCTAAAATGCCAAGTGTGATGAGCTACCTCTTCATGGACTCTTGTCCCTTCTCTTTGGTGTCCCATAATTGCTGAAGATGTACCAGTTGCTCTACAAGAGGGACAGCTGTCAGACTAAATTCTCCTCCTTCTTTGCTACTGATATCAGTCTGGCAGAAAAGGCACATTCATGGGGAAACCATCAACTAGAAGAAGCTGATAGCTAAGGCACTTAGCAAAAAGAGCAAGAGTGCAATAATCAGAACGCATTTCCTGCAACATTTATCAAGTAGAAACTCAGTAGCCCTAGGACATATTATGCCACTGCTTGTTCAACAGATATCCCCACTGACTTCAAAATGTAGTTGTTTTGAAAAACTGACAGCAAGACAGATCTCCTGATACACTTGTACTGAGGTTTAATGTGGAAACTTTTTTAAAAAGTTGAAGAAAACACCCAGTGACACAGCAGCATCTCAAGGAACTCACTCTGAAGGAAAGGCAATAAATATAGAGGCAACTTTTAAAATACCAACATAAAGCTATACTAGAAAAAAAATCTTTAAACTTGAAGTCTATTTACAGCTGTTTTGCCACATGCTTGCACATTACAAAACTATATTATTTTCACGAAACCTTTGACAATACAAGAGGAAACTCTACAACCACATTAATGTTATGACTTTTACTCACAAGCTGATAGAGCATTCAGATGTTTTGTGTCACTGTCGAAAAGAAAGCAAAGATTAAGGGAAGTAATCACAACTACTTTTGCTTTAATGAAGACAGTTTTTCACAGTAGCTATAAATATCCCCTTATCATGGTGAGCAAAGAGGTACAATTGGTAATTACCTCCTGCTAACCTATCTTGCTGCTGCCACTTCTTGTTTTCAGTAGGACCTACAAGTGCTTCCTCCTGTAGTGCAGGGAGGTTGAACACAGAACCACAACCTGTCAATGACATCCCTCAGAAGATGAAATGTAGGTCTGGATGTGAGTTCCTCCACCTGTGTCCACACAGTTCAAAACTGTCCTTTTCCTTTCATCTAGATGTTTCCCTACCATCTTGTTTCACTGCAAAAAGAAAGACTCTGCTCTGTTTCTGAAAAGCTCTCTAAGACAACCTGTTGTCCTTTTCCTATTATTGACTCATTCTCCATGAGGCATTTGTGTTCACTGCCTATATTACACCAGATTCAAACTGGAGCAACGCATATATTTAAAATGCTTCAGGCTGCCACCAAAAGTGCTGGGCAGACATGTTAGGGCTTCCCCAGATATTCCAGAACAGTGGGCAATAGACCCCAGGAGTGTGCTCTGTGCCAGGGGGCTCAGCCCTGATCCTGGGCTCAGAGGGGCTGATGCTCCCACTACCCACAAAAGCCTCCACAGCACCTCTGCAGTGCCCAAGTTCATGGCAGCTGGGAACAGAACATCTCCTTTGATTTCAAGCATTTACAGATGGTATTACAAAATTACAAAAAGAAAAAAAAAAGCTTTGCTTATCCACATTTCCTATGTTTTTTGAGACATAGACATTTTCTGACGAATCACACCCAAGTTTTTCTTTTCTTAGAAGGGGTTTTGGATAAAAAAAATCCCATCTTTTCTGTTATGCCTTGCACAGCACCTCTAACACATGTACTACAATCTCTCCTTATTCCTTCAAATTTCCAAGGTCACAAGAAGGAATCAGAACCCATGGCAGGTTGCCTTTGCAGTCCTCATCACCACCTCCTCTCCCTGTGCAAGTCACCACTGCTGCAGCTCCTGTAAACTCCTCCACCAGCTGGACTCTGCCTGCCCTCTCTGCCCTCTCTCAGGGACAAGCACTGCCCTTCTTCAGCACAAACCTGTGTCCCACCAGCCTTTCTGCAGCACACACCCGTCCAGCCTATGAACATGAACCTGAGCTTCTTTATGGATGCAAATTATAAATTATAAATATGTACATTAACAAAAGAATTTTTAAAAAAACGAACCAAACCAAAACAGCAAAACCCTTAGGTAAATACTTCATTCCTTATTCCACATCCTGCAAGCAAGATGACATCTATTTAAATGTACATATTCATGACTTTTGTATCTAGCTAGAATATTCTAGAGCTGTTAGACTTTATCTTTCTGAGCAGCTGGAGTCCTGTCACTGCCTTTAATGGTGCAGAAGAGACACATCCAGTGAAAAGGATCTATGAGAAGCCCCATAAAGATCAGGCTGATAAGAGAAAGCCTGCCATGATCCTGTGTTGATGGTGTCAGCAGGACCACTGAAGTGAGGAGTACAAAATTTTTCTTTGATGACAAGCACCATTAAAATTTTCCCTCACAGGCCTCCTCGGGCTCTGACACATAAGGGGCTGTGACAGCTCCATCAATCAGCTCCTGCAGATCCTGAGGAAACCAGCCATCCCCACACAATATCCACCATGATCCCAACCTCAGGGGTTCTATCAGACAGCTAATACTGCACTTCTTGATACAACAGATGAAGTTTTTCTCA
Source organism: Sitta carolinensis (assembly GCA_032173965.1). Taxonomy (NCBI): domain Eukaryota; kingdom Metazoa; phylum Chordata; class Aves; order Passeriformes; family Sittidae; genus Sitta; species Sitta carolinensis. Next base: position 10,719,881 of record JAVUNC010000025.1, on the reverse strand, counting down.
GATATCTACTCCCAGATGCCAAAATTACCAAGAAAAATCTCTGATGCCATTTTTAACCTCCCTGCTGTTTCCAGGGTAAATTGTTAATCTTCTGTCAAGCCTAATTCTTGGTGCTAACTTTATCTCAGCAGCCAGTCCCTTGATTGGCCCTGCTGCACTCAAGTTGTGTGCTCTTTCAGCCATGCCCTATCTGTGGACAAGCAGAGAAAGTCTGGAGCTGCATTCACTGTGTTGTGACTTCAAAGAGTGCCCACCCTGGCCAGATGGGCCATGTGGAGAGGCTCACCTAACACAGATGTGGCAACGTGTGCTGGGTCTGACAGACAAGTGAGCAGAAAAGCCAAAGCTTTCCTGGTTCCAGGTAAGGCTTTCAGACAAATGCAAGGGAACATAATTTTGCCTTCAAAAACCAAACGCTGCTAACTTGACCTTAAGTAACTGCTCGCCTGTGTAGAATGGTCCTGGAACAGCACCAAAATATGGTATAAATTAATTTATCAAGACAAAGGAATTTGTTGTAATGACTGACGCAACAGCTCCTGTGAAAGGCTCAGAGAACACTTATATGAACATATATGACTGTGAGACTAAGTTAAAACTTATTAATATGCCCTCGTTTGTCAGGGAAAGTACAAATATTTTGCTTTTGTCAACATTTCAAAGTTGCCATTTCCAGCTCTACTGTCTGTGTATAAACAATGAATATACTCTCATACTTAGTGCCACAGGAACAAAACTCGTTATCTTTATAGGCAAATCCAATAACATTTTTTAAATCTCTAAAGCACTGCTCACAGAAACAAGAAAATCCATAGAAAGGATATAATTTTTTACATGCTACAAAACTAATCTTGGAAAAGTATTGCCACAAGACATCATTATGTCAGCAAGTCTAGGAGAGCTATATAAAGCATTCAACCTGAACAATAAAATTACTATCTCCACTTTTATTTAGAAAAAATAGAGAAATTTTTGGCCTAGAGACAAGTGATAGAAAAGCTGAATAAACTATTGTCATGGTCAAATGAAAGTGTTAGCTAGAAGCAGAAGGTTAGGGGTGATATTCTTGGGGTTTAATTTGTTTTTTTCTAGGTTTAGTAAAATTTTTCATTCATACAGCACACATAGTTTACCTGATATGACCTGAGCAGTTGATATCAACAGATAAAGAAAAATTCAAGTTTACCTGGGTGAAATAGAGAGTTGTAAAATAATTGTATTTTTTAAAGTCAAAACATTTAATCTCGTATTTTCAAAATGCCCCTTTGTTTGAAAGTGATAAAAGCCCACAGTCTTTTCTCTGAATTTGATCTGGCTTTGGAGCTAAACTAAAAACTTAATTCTACTTTTTCAGATTTTTAAGGCAATCCAAAATCAGTTACTTAAATACAGCTAACTTGGATACAATTTCACTTTGAAGAACTGGTTCTGATCAGGGCAGTACTACACTAAGCACATTTAATGCCACAATTCCCACATTCCTCCAGGAATAAGGGCACTTGAGCAACTTCTCTTTGTAGTCATCCCAGTCCTGACTATCACAGACAGACACAGGAGTGAGTGCAATCACCTCCTCACATCTGTGCTGCATTTCCTGGTAGCTTCCAAGAGAATGGAGCATACCACTGTTTGCCAGTGCATTTGTGCATGAATACAATCATGTGTGTACATGGGTGCAAACAAAGAATTCTTCCTCTGCTTTGATTTTTGAGAGGCCATGACCATGACCTCCAGTAGACTCGGAGCAGGGTAGGAAGCAGCATCACTGCAGGTAAGAGCAGAGCTGTTGGTGCTCAGGAGGGCTGATGGAGCATCAGCACCTCTGTTATCTATGGCTGCTGTAATTCACCTCCACCCTCGGAGCACACAGAGAGCTTGTGCTCTGTGTTTGCTCAATGATCATGTGTTTGCCCAGTGATAGGCAGTGGTATCTCCGTGTTGCCTTTCACAGTCTGTTTGTAGACTGAAGAGTAATATGGACCAGAGACCCTGCTTCCTTAGCAGATTGGCACTTAAAATTATTTCTGTATCAGCCTTCCTTCAATAGCAAAGGGAATTTGATGACTTTGTGCTTCTGAATTCCAAGCTTTTGTGGTGCTCAAGTATTTTATTTCTATACAAAATAAGTACCAGTTTTCCACTCACAAAAGCCTGGTGGTTTTAGTCCTATTTTTTTCAGCATATACTTTATCACGTGCATTTCATTAAAGTGAGCATGGAAATATCTTGTCCTGCTTGGATTTTCAGTAAACTTAGAGATGGGACAGGGAGTTTCCTTCTTACTGTCATTTCTAACTTGCATTCAAACGCACACCCATACACACACACTCCTCTCAAATACATATATTTTGTATAGCTATCCAGTCTTTACCCTTGTAATTCCTACACTCTCCATGAAGAGATTCAGAGGGAAAAGTGCTCCTGCAACAAAAAGTGGAAAATTGTTTGGCCTTCTTTCTCATTACTCATTCAGTAACAAAATTACATGTGTTGGCAGGTTGCAGTAAAGACAGCAACCTTCTGCAGCCTGGCATGGGGAGGGGAATCATGCTCCCCAGTGTTGCAAGGCATTTTCTGCCCACTGGTCCAGTTCTGTCTTATAAAGCATGTGGTTTTACATATTGAGCCTTGTTCTGGGATGCTGGAATGTGTCCCCTAATTTGATTCTGTCACGAAAAAATCTACTAATCCAAAAACCTTTTGCAAAGAACTTGGTTCCTCAAGGTGAACCAGGCAACCTAGAATTTAATTGCCTTTTAAAATATCGGTCTTATCAGTCTTGGGAGAAAATTCGATATTAAAACAATAAAATTAGCTAAAAAGATGTATTCATTTTTCCCACTAACATCCCCCATGAGTGGCTGTTTAATGAGGGCAGGGGGGTTCAGCTCAGCACCAAAATAATGGGACAGGCTTACAGTATTATACAGAGCCCTGGCATAAGCAGAGGCACACATTTCCCTCTTCTCCAGATCACAGTAAATCCTGGGTGCCCTCAGCCAAGTAATTCCATTTCTCTGCTGTCCCTTTCTCTGGACCATTGCCCATGATTTCTTTAGCCTGGCAAATCTCTGGGACAAGGGTTGTCTATTATGACATATTTGGATGGTAGCAATTCCAGTGGGCCTGAAAGGGATCTCTACACACTAACAAGTACAAATGAATAACAGCAGAACAAGAACACTGTCTTTTCTTAAAGCATCTTAAATCCTTTTTTCTATTCCTAGACACTTCACAGTGCTTAATGAGCATGTGAGAAAAAGCCACAAAAGGACATTGCTTTGAAAACAAATGCTTGCTTGCAAATTTGTATGGGTAAGTGAACCATTTTTTCATGTTCAAGTTCAGTAAATAAAGATTTGGCTACTTCGTATTTGAAAGAAAATCTTTCTGAACATGCACAAAGCCTGTCAGCCTGAAAAATTGCAACAAACAGGTCAAAGGAAAGTAAAAAGTCCACAGACAATTGTTGAAGGAGACTGGTAGAGGACATATGCAAAAGGCTTCAACAGATACATTTGGATCAAGAACTGGGGATTACAGATAACTTCAGACAGGTTAAAAGCATGCATGGCAAAAATACAAGCAAATAATATTCTCATAAAACACTGCAAGGTTTATAAAGCTGTGGGGACATAATAGGATTCCTTTCTTTTTAGGCTGTGATATCAATTCAGCTTCTCTGGCACTTCTGTTCTCTATCTCTAATAGACCTACTGAGACTAAAATCAAACCTGAGTGCTTTGCCTCTTGTGCTGATATGCTGCTGCAATGCCCACAAAAAGCTGATATCGACACCATCATACAGGAGGGTGAAAACCACAGTCAAAATGAACAGTGCCTGTATCACCTGCTGATTTAAATCTAACATCCCAGGGAAGCAGAAACCCAGCTCACTAAAGAAAGGAGATGGATGGTTGTGTGACACAGGACATGCTTCACTAGATCTGATGCTCATCTCAAGGCTCTCTCTCAGTGTAAATCAAACACGATGACAGCTCTTGCTTCCTTTTTATTAAGATATAAACAATGCAAAGAAGAAAAACTAGTTCTCTAGCTCATATGGAGGCAAATAGAAACCAATTTTAACAGAGGAAAGTAAATGTTTCTATTGCCTGGTTTCAACTTCCAACACTGGTTCGTCCCCAAAAAATACAGATTTTCATCAATTCCATACTTATGAGCACACTGAATTGCAACAGGATCATTTAGTGTACTGCTTCTTATTAGCCAAGATTAAGCATAATACAGAATCCTCCAATTCTGCACTCTCCTAATTAGACAGTCCACAGTCTGCTTAGATACATGCAATTCCTCCTGAAGCCAGATGGAGAAAAGTACCTATAGACTGATCCTTATCCTTTAAGAAGTTTTTTAGTGCCATTCTGACTTTATATAACACTGCAAAAATTCAAAAGTCAGGAGCCCAGAAAATAGTTTGGACCTTTTTTATTACTCTACTCACAACTATCTACATTCTCTACACATGCTCATGCTTGATGGGAGTTATAAAGCTAGCTGCTCTTTGCTCCATTGAATGTTTCCCTAGAGCGGGCATCCAAAAGTTTCATTTTGAACATCTGGAACAGTAAAAGCAAAAAACATCAGCAGCACCACCAAATTCTGTATATCAGCGATGAATGCTTTCTTTCTCTCAGCAGCATTTTGTGCTATGCAGCACTAAATGCTTCAGCTGAGAGTATTATAGTCATGTGAGTGTGCTGACATGCCCTCAGTGAAAGTTCCCAGAAGTATCATCTACCACAAATCGTACTTGAAGCAGAAAGTGTCTCTAAGCTTTGTGCCTACCTACCTAATCAAACTAGAAATATCAGATCATTGAGAAGAAAGCTTTTGTCAATGTTCTATTTCTTCTAATTAGCTATCATTATTATAACTACCAACCATGTTTCAGAAGAAAGATATTAAAAGTTAGAGCAATATCCTAGGGACCTTATAATCCAAATTAGAGAAGGCACATCAGCAGATGGCAGGCACACAAAGATGTGGAAAATGGGAAAAGACTGTGAAGGCTAGCGCATGACAGCACAAACTCCTCACAGTGTGTTTGGCATTCAAAGCAGTTTGTTTCAGTTAGCATGTCTTCCTGCACTTGTGGTTTCCAGCCAGGCACTGGAAAGTTTTATGAAATAATCGTGCATTTTAAAGCAAACAAATCCACCTAAGGAGGTGCTCAAAGATGAGCTGAGCACTGCCACCCCACCCCTCCATGGGAGGGTTCCTACAGGGGACAGCCATGGCAAGGGGCTTGGAGCAAAAGCCAGCACTACTCAGTATTTTAGTTTAGCTTTGAAGGACATGAAAGGACAGCCCTTGAGCTTCCTCTCAGAGTGACAGAACCAAGTCAGTAACACACCCTGCATGAGCCAGGATTTGACTCCTTCAGCACACACACACACATACACAAATGGAGCCAGGCATGAACATTCCTGCTCACTTTCCAGGATGGACAGGCAAGAGTCAGCTCAGACCTGCAAACTCTGCCAAAGAGGCAGTAGATAAACGTTTGGGCACAGCATCTCACAAATGGAGCTCTTCAACTTCCAGAGCAGAGCTGGCTTGATTTTGGCTGGCTCACAGAGTGGACAGGGAAGCTTACAGCTGTCTGTGCCCATCTGTTTAGATATGCATTTAGAGCCCAACAGAAGCTTTGGCCATCAACATCAGCTGAAAAGCATGTCCTAAATTCAGGGCATAAAAACAGTTTGGCAGAACAAATACAACTATTAGGCACCAACACAGATTCTGCACCAAAATTGTGGAAGCACATTCGGTTTACGACATGTTAAATTATAGGCTAACTTGTCGAATTAGTTTTAAAGTCCAAGGGGAACAAATTCTGACAAGAAAAATAAACAAAGAGAAAAACAGTTTGCCACAATTAAACCTTCAGCACTAAGCATTCAACAGTAATGGGAAGGCAGTGTTACTATGACTACTGACAGCCAAGTAATAATCAAAACAACAGCTACCATCAGCTATGTTTCTACCTAGACTGTTCAGGAGTAAGGGGGAAACACAGAATATCCACAGGTTCCTCTGCTTCCTTTACTCTAAGACATGAACTGCAGCAGGGGAATAAGACATAACCTGTGTAAAAAATATTCTTCTATGTGAAATGTTCATTAAAATCAAGAGTCTACCCATTCCTTGATTTTTGGTTTTTTTTTTTTTCTTTTTTTCCTCTCCCCCATTGTATAAGTCACCTAAACAACTAACCAGAATATCTTTAATAGAAGAGATTCTATGGCTTCCTCCTCTGTCCTGCTACTGAGTTGCACTCATGGGGAAGGTCTGGAAGGAGCAAGAAGTGTTGTGCTGTGTGGGAACTCATGTCATGGAATGCTGAGCATTTAGAAGACAAGCCAGGCTACCTGCTGCCCAGTGGATGCTGAACAGCACAGCTCCAGGCACCCACACACACAACCAGCCAAGATGCAGGCCTTAGCAGAGACTTGGCAAATTTTGTGACAGCTGAGTGACAGCTGAAGTAAAACCAGATTGCCTAATAACAACACTGACAACCATAAGGAGGACTGGACATGTGAATATTATTCATGTGCATGCTGCAGTAAGTCAGCAGAACTAATCTGAAGGGAAAAAAACACTGTGGTGACTTCAGTCTCAAACCTAAAGTGTGGTATTTCAGGATTCTGCATTTCTTCCTCCTAGCTTCAGCATTCCTCTTTCACTATCCCTGCTTAGAAACCAAAGGCTGCCTCCTTACCTCTAGGGATAGTCATGAAATTCGCAGTAAATGGAATTATCTATACCTACTGATATAATCCACATCCTTATATTTTGGCATCACATAGATGTTGCAAGTACAGTAGGATTAAATCAGTTAAATCAGTATTTCAATAGCTTGAACAAGAAATCAATAGGGAAGAGAAAATAACAGAAGGAAACAAATCTCTCTGAACCTCTAAGAGTGTTCCATGGATCAGCAGTTATCATGTTAACTAAAAATCCTCCCACATTGCTTTGACCTTGCCCTAACTCCCACAAAGCTTTTCATGTTGAATGCCTGGCTTTGAACCTTCCTCTCTCCTTGGGAAAGAAATAAGCCTGAATCAGTTTTGAGACAATTTCTATATTTACCATGACTTCCTTTTTATTTCCAAAGTGAATTTTAAGCAACATAAGCTTGTCCAGTGTTCAGCAGAAGTAAGAATTGTGTGGCCCAAGCACCCTGAAGCAGCTCCAGGACAAGGGTGACAGCCAGGGGCCACTGGAGGTGCTGGGTCAGTGGTGCTGGGTTATTCCCACCCCATGGCATCACAGCAGACACTCCCAGAGCCTAGCCTGTGCCCCTCCAGTGCTGCAGAGAGACCCCCAGCATGACAGGGCTCCTAATGTGGTCACTTTAATTCAGTGAATACTCAAATAAAGCTAGCTAGGCAATATGAAATATTGCAATATGAATATAGGCCCAGATCTGCTTTTAGAATTATATATTTCTCAGCAAAACACACCAGTCACAGGCATGCTTCCCTGTGGTTACTTACAAAGCGTGAGCTACCTCTGTACTTAGCTTCTGAGCAGGAACCTGAGTGCCAAAAAGGGTGAGGGTTTTTCCTCAGAGAAATCATTTATTTCTGAGTCATAAGGAGGGAAAATGAGAAGTGTGGGGAATTAAAGCAAAGGCAGTCAGGCTCTATCTTCTGTCCTGGAGTTCAACTAAAATCTGGATTCCCCAGCGGCAGGAAACTTGCACAGGCTTGCACAAGTGCCACTTAAATTAATCTCTATAGAATGTGTAGAAATTAGATAACTCAGGATAATTGTGCTGAAATGGAAACATGAAGTGAAAAGCCATAGATCTCTGTCCTGTTGAGGATCTGCAAGTAGAGCTGCCAGAGAGTGCAATGGTGATTCATGCAAATTGATATATTGTTGTATGCATCTAAATCTAAAGCAAAATAAAGATGGCAGTTTTGTTTATGCAACACTACTTGCGCTTATTAAGTTCATTTTTCTATCCAAAAAAGTAACTTAATATCTTCAACTTTTTGTTTTGCTGGGTCTGTGTTTTGCCCATTAACAAGTAATTTTGACAATAGCCTTCAGTTTACAATCAGCAATAGAATTATTTTTTCTATATGTGCCCTTAATGATTTGAATTTTTCCTGTAGAAAAATTCCCATTAAACTCAGAGAAGTTCTGTGAATGAAAGAATTTCAGATGCAGAACCAAAACTTATTATAACATCTCTATGAAATAGTCTGAAGTCTTGCAAAATGTATTTAATAGCAGGCAGAGTCTGGAAAAAACCCACACTCTTTAGAATTAAAGAGCAAATATTTTGTGAAGCTAATGTCCACTACCATTACAAATCAGGCAGCACACTGTGTGCAAATGCCAGTAAAATTTTTAATAAATGTGTACTAACAACATAGCTGATGGCTAGTGTGGCTTTACAAGCATTCTTATTTCATGAATTATTTTTAATTTTTAAAAATGCAGATTATATGAAATTACAGGTTTTTTGTGAAAAAGGGAAGATGGTAGAAGTAATGACAGCAGGAAGACAATGAAATCAGAATTTTCCAAATATTTTTTTTTATTATTCACCAAATCAATTGTCTAGCATCTCAATGTATTTGCAATTATTATGTTTAGAAATGCTGTTAATTCAAACAAATGCATGATTAAAAGATAAATAACCTCAACACAGGAAATAATTTTTAAAATCAAAGCTGTTGTGAGGAAATATTCATTTCTCAGTGATCCAGCACAGTAGATGCTTTAGCAAAGTGCAACATGCCATATGAGGTCCAGGAGGAAATTTATGCTGTGTTTCAAAAGTATGTGAAATAAGTGAGTTTTGACTCCCTTAAGTTTGCAGTTCTGTGCATTTCTCTCCCTAGCTAAAAACTATAAATTGTCTGCTCAGGAATTTTAAGAATTTGTGATATCTAGAGACTTTTAAACCCCAATTTCTGAAAGGATGATTCTTTTCATAAAAATAAATTGCTCGAGCCCCTGTTTTTCCATCCAAAGTTACATGAAAGCCTGCTGAGCTGGGAAAGCACAGATCCCAAGGGTGTGAGGCTTTATGCACATGGGCCAACACTAAAAATACATTTACATTAAATATATAAATCAAGCCATCGCACATTTTTGCTTTCTCGAACAATTGATGAACATCTTGAACATGATATTCTGTTCAATGCACCAAATAAAAACAATCTAAAGCACTAGTTTAGAATAGTAGATAATTCTTTGGTTAAAATTTCTGGCTAATTATCACCTGCATAAAGACTTATTCTGTTGACTCACATAACACATTAGCTATGACCGCTTCTTTTTTCCATTGGGGAACCAGTCAACTCCTACTCAGAAATGCTTCTTTCTGACACAAAAAAAAATGAATAAAGTATTGCATATATCATCAAACTCATAAGCTGTTAATATTTCATTAAATCTGTTATCACTCCAGAATTTTTACATAACTTTTTAGACATATGATGCTCACAATAAATTTTGAATGCTTCTATTTAAAGGACACTTTGCCCCACAGGTAGCATAAGAACACTACTCTAATTTTCACAGCTTCTATAAAGGAAACAGTTCTTTGACAACACATTGTTTCAAGTAAGAAGCATAGACTTTCTGTACAAAATCCCCCACTGAACAAATAAAACACTTCCCCAGGGAATCCAGGTTATTACAGTTTTTTTCATTGACGTGAAAATCTTTGATTCTTTTTACAGTCAAAGTTTATAAATCAAGGATTCTTCAGTTTGTGAAAAATTCAGTAATAGTTTAAAGTAAAAATTTTGTCTTACACTGTACCAGTAATGGGGACTACAAGAACAGTATCAAATTCCTCATCATATTTATATAAGCTGGTTCATTACACATGAAAATATTATTCTATCATTTGCCTCTATTACTTTTTTCACTTGATTTGACTGAATAAAAGCGCTGCAAGTACATCTGCGATTCAAAAGAAGACTGAAACAGAAAGAAAATACTTTAAATTTGTGAACTTGCCTTTGTGAACACCCTTACTGTTTGTTGTAGTCAGCTTGCTGCACCATAAATGCCAAACTGGATGAGACTCCCAGTGTTTTGCTGCCAGTTGATGAACTGAGCTGTCTGCTCAGTTAAAAAAAGACAACAATTAAACTTGGACAAGTTTAATTCCATTTACTTCCGTTCATCTGGGAGAACATTATGATAACAGATTTTCCTGAAACCATCAGAAACCAGCCTAGAGATCTTTTTCTTTAAGGCTCAGAGATGAAGGATGCTGACCTTCTTTCCTAGTCCATGTGCTACCAGTTTTACCCTTTTCCACAGAGGAGAGCAGCCCAGCACATCTCAACCTCAGCTAGCCAGGTACTTATTTACAACTTGCTGCCAAGGAAATCCCCCCTTCTTTCACAGGTCTCCTACTGCAGCAAAGTGAGGAATATTCCTTTGAGACAGTGCTGAAGATGCCTCTTGGCAATAACAGCAGTTAAACGTCTGTTATACACAATGAGCCTCTAAAATCTCAAAACATCCTATAATTTGGAATGTCTGGTGGCATCAGCTTTCAAGTGACTTGGGCATGAAGCATGGGTAAGGTGGGAGTGAGGTTTGTGTGAGGGAAGGGAATGCCAGAGCTGCTTCCCGTGCTGTTTCTGGACTGAACCCCCACAGGACCACCAGCCACCAACATAAACACCAGCACAGCCCACCCTGACACCATGCCTCTTTACACTGTCAAAATCAACCCACTGCTTGGCAGTTCAGCAGTCTGAGGAAGAATCAACTCGCCTTTTCTCCACCCTTGAATAGCTACTCATCCTTCTTGTTTAATTTTACAGTTATTTTTTTCCCTCACGTCAGTGGTAAAACCCATAGAAGGAAAACACAACTGTAGACATAATATATGGAAGACTTTCAATCATAAGATTTCATTCTTACATAAATATAGGGGCTAATACATTCAATTATAAGAAGATTAACCCCTAACTGATGCCACATCAGTGTTGTTTTTAGTATTACATATGTTCCAGTTGTGTTATTTAAAGCTCTCATACACAGTTTTAACATTTGCATTAGACTCTCTGAAAATGTTTAGGTTCCTTATTTACAACTCAGTGCTCTCTGCTTACTCTTGCCTGAACTATCTTTCTTCTCTAAGTCACCACTTCTCTTATCAGCTTCCAGGCTCCTTCCTCTTTTATTAGAATTTAGCACTGTGTTGATGATTACAGGTTCTTCTGTAAATTTACCAGTGGCTTTTAAAGTTATAGCTGAAAAACTTCTTATCAACTGGAATATAAAACACTTCACTATGCAATCATGTGTTGCAATAAACAACCTTATTGAAATATTTCAGGGGGTTACTGATGTTTAACGAGATGCTCTCAAGAACAGTAGAAATACAGGGTTGGTGACATTGCTAGTAGACTTTGCTTTAAATTTTTGGGTAAAAGTGTACAGATTTATTTAGAGAGGCTTCTGATTCATTATCTTTTTCTGTACACCCAGACAGTCACTTCTGAGTGTTTAGGGAATGTGTGGGGATATGTAATAAAGGAAATAGTGAGAGCATGCATAGAGGACTTCAAGCTTGAAGTTGTTGGGGATTTTAATTTAAAAGAGCTCTGGGCCATAGAGAGAACTCTTCTTGCTTTTTAATTCCCTGTGTTCACTGGGACCAGAGTGAGCATGCTTGAAAGGCATGGGGAAAAGTGTGAAAGGGAGAAAAGCAGACACACTGGAAGAAAAGTGAGACTTAAGAGAAGGCACTGGGATAAATTCAGAATTCAAAATATATCAATAACCAACTGATAAACTTCTCCCATGTGGTTCTGGAAGGAGACTCCCAGACTGAGTTCTGGAAACAACAAAAGTACCTCTGTCATCAGAATCAACAGTAAATCTGTGGGCTAGACAACAAAGAAATATTTTTTAAAGCCTTTGTTTATTGGCTTGAGAATTTACAAATACATGTTTTGACGTGTATTGATGTGTTTCAAATCCAGATGTCTGTATTCCCTCTCCTGCTACATCCTCCACTGTCAGAATGTACTTTCTAATTTTGCTACTGCTCCTTAAACCAATAAGAAAGTGATTTTTGAAAACTTTCCAAACACATGGACAGGTGAATTGTTTATCTAAAATGTGCATATGCACCCAAAAAAAACAGGGAGAAGAGGAAGAAAAGAGAAGGATGGCAAGAATATTGCTTTTAGGAAATCTATCAGAAATATTTCTCCAGAGCACTTAAGGGCACTAAAGTAGAAATGTCTATGCAAATATTGTATACCAATGAAATAGTGCCTTGACCCATCCCACTGAGTATGCTGCAATTAACAAAGCCACTTAGTAAAAAATACAATTAAAATGTCATAACTGAGTGTTCCAGTCATGATGTTATTAGCAGCTTTTGGGAGATTCTAAGAGACTTAGTCCCTTGCAAATGTTAATAATAGCATAGAGAGCAATGGATTAATATTTTATTTGTATTTGAAATAAATCATAACCTATGTTTTCTCAGGCACATCTTCGGAGACTAAGTTAAACATTAAAAAAATAATATTCAATTATTCACTGTTACGAGTCCAACAGATAGATTCAGGACAAATAACCCGTGGAGACTTATTGGACTAAAATTTACATAAAACACTCAGTGAGGTGGCTAAAAGCACAAGAGCTGCACTTAATGCAGTAACCACATAAAATTGCCATCCAGAATGTTATACCTTGAAAATTCAATCATTTAACAGGAAACCTCTACCCTTCCTGACAAGGTTATGATATTTCCCCATCAGGCCATTAAGGCTGTTACCTACCACCTATCATCTATGTGGTTTTACATCAGGTTAAAACCATGCCCTTTCTGCAGAGTGCAAAATAGCAAGGAAAAAGTGAAAGCCAAGAGATAGGAAACAATACAGCTTGCAGTTCCAGTACAGTGTCCAGCACACGTGGGCTCTGCTAGGAATCTATGGCCTCAGTGCAGCTACCGTGGCATGGCCACAGGTGGTTGCCATGAAGCTGGCTTGCCATTTTGGGCCACCTCACAGCTGGCTCAGTTCAAGACCTTAAACTCTCGTGTTGAACTCAGTTCAAGACCTTAAACTCTCTTGTTGAAACTCCTGCCCATGGCATTCCCTTGGGGGAGCCTCCAAGTGCTGTGGCAGCATCTGACAGATGTGAGTGACAGGGATGTCCCTGTGAGTGCCTCCCCACCCTGGCATCCACAGAGCAAGTGCTGTTATATATCACAGAGCTGTTTCCCTCCAGTCTTCTGGATCCTTTGAACCCCTCTTCATTGGTGTTTGTTCTAAAAAAGACTTGTTAGAATTAGGAAAGACGCAGGCACAATCATTTAATAAACACCATTCTGGTTGAAAGCAAATTGGAATGGACACTTACAAAAACTGTTTGTGATCAACAAGGTAAGCAAGGGACAGGAACAGTATTAAATGAAACTGCAGCCACATGCAGCAGGTGTCAGATATGCCTTCAGTAGCTGCTACTGTGAAAACAAGACAGAAGACATTTACTGAAGGTTGTGTTAAGGTGATGCAGGGTTTTTCTTCAGGTCTTGTCATCTCATATGAAGTGCTTATCAAGGATGTATGAACTTTTATAGCCTCTGTGAAATGAGCAACCTCCGACAATCTCCTGAGCGACAGCTCTCTGTTTTGAATCAATGTCCAACACAAGCAGCCCATGTGCTGGTGCTGTGGCAGGCACACAGAAGAATTCCTTACTGTGGTCTGCTGTGTGATCCCACCAAGGAGAGGCAGAAAGCAAACAAGAGGGTGGAGTTAAGGACGCTTAGCAGCTGATCAAAGTCCTGTTCTGCAAAACACAGAAGAGCACCAAAGTGACAGACTGTGCTGGAGCAACTGTCTGCCACACCATGTGTGGAGTTAAAAAGACCAGAAAATTCTGATGCTACCAGTGACAGAGGATGACTGTGCAATGTAAATCTGAGATGATTTGATTAAGCCCTTCCCAAGACACAGCCCAGATGTAAACAATCTGCTTATCTATTTCTCAGCGTCATAAAGCATATTTTTGCATGCAAAACTTGTGCTTAGTGCCTGCTTTCATTTACATCACTCAGAGGAATGCCAAAAATATTGGTTTTGTTTCTCTCCATGGACCACTGTAAATTCTGATACACATTTATGTTGCCTTTAAATCCTATTACAGCTCTACTTATTCCCTACAACACAATTAACAATAGAGTGATGAACAAGGGTGACAAAAATAACAATTCTCAGTCTCATGAATCTTTTGATTCCTTTTCAACTAAATAATTAATAGTACAAAATCCAGACACATACAAACCATGGAGTGTCTTCAGAGCAACTGATCAACTTTCATAGAATATTTATCTTCATTAGAATATTTATTATACCAGTAAGTCTTGGGCTTATATTACCCACTCCTTTACTCATTTCATAACTATTAATGCTAGATACATTAGTATCAGATTGAACATTAGATTAATTCTTGAAATTTAACTTGAAAAACCTTTCTTTCTTTGTATGCAGATCTAGGAAGTGATAACACTAGTCTCTCCTAGAACTGAAAATGTTGCTTGGAATACATGCAGTCAGAAGCATCTTCAGTATATGACAGCAGTTATAGGCAAGGCTAATCCCATTCCCCATCTCAAAATTAAGAGGACTGAGTCCCATTACTTTTAGCATTTCTGTGATATTATAAAAGAACATTTCTGACTCAAGTCTGTACACTAAACATGACCTGTGTTTGAAATTAATCCCTTGTATGCTTCATACAATAGGAGCACCTTTCTCTGTTGCTATGAAACTGTTGAAGCCAAGGAAAGGGAAGAAGTTTTGTGTCTTGGGAACAGTGTCTCTATGGAGCCCATTATTCAGGTTCTAGAAGATATAGAAGGTCACACTTCTCCTAACAGAACACTGGTTCAGCATTGTTTTGCATGTTACAGATATATAAAAATGCTGTATGCTCCTTCTGCTCTATATATGGAGCAGGATTTTTACCCCTTGGTAATGCAGCCAGACCACTTACCAATGGCTGCATGTTGCATCACACTGTCCACTGCCCTTTTTCAATGTATGTGCATGACTTCATATGCTTGTCACACACAGAGCCATCATTTCTCTCAGACTAGAAGACAGACAAAGGGTCTCAAGTACCCAGAAGTTGGTCTGGGTTTGTTGGTTATTTTCCCAGAGATGACACTTGAGCCACTTGAAATCTGTAGCAGCAGCAAGCTTTCATAGAAATTATAGGAAAATCAGGACTTGTCAAAATGCCATGTCACTTGAGCACTTCAGAAATGTGATATCCCAGTCATCTGAGCAATCCTAACCATTCAGAGCAATCTGAAATTTTCAGGAGACAGGTGCCTAAAAGCCTTTCAATAACTGTGACAGCAGGGCCTTTGTAGTCATGATGGCCAAAGGCTATGAAGAAAGCAGGGAGTTCGTGCAGGTAATACCTTCTATTATTCCAAAACAGAAGGAGGTTGTTCAAGCAGTTTCTTTTTAACTTTCAGACAGGGTAACCATGGTCTTAGAAAATTGCCTTATCTAAGTACATTAAGTCCTTACTTCAGAAACAAGGTGAAACAACAACTTCAGAGCTTCTCTCACCCACTCAACCAGCACAGCCAGCAGTGCATGCCTCCAGCAGAGCAGTTCCCACATCTCATCTGATGCACCATATTATGCATCATGTAATGAGCTAAGTAACAATGACATGGAGCTTAAGTGAAATTTTCATGACAGCATATTTCCATTTTTGTGTTGCCTTCTCTGCCTGTTCAAATAAAAATGATAGTTAGAAAATTTTTTCCAAGCTTTAAGTGATATGAAGGTGCTAAAAAAAAGCTTGGTGACTTTAAGCTTGAAAGAGTAACACTAGGTGCTTTGATCAGCTCTTTAAAATTCTGTCAAGAATATTACACTCTCTGAAGACACAAAATAGCATATGCACCTTAAGACTTTCCACAAATAAATCAAATTAAAAAAAATAAATGAAGAAATATATCTGATTTTGAATGCTATGGAGTAAAAGTAGAACAGATAAGTGATGTTACTTCAGAAGAAATGATTATGAGAGAAAAAAAAACCCAAAACTATTTTCCAGTTGCTCAATAGTAGGTAACAACTGCTTTCCCATCATCATTACATACAGAAACACCTGGTACTGAATTGAAACAACAGAAGACCAGATATGTTAAACTTTCTATAATTGCTTTGAAATCTTATTTTCTCCCATCTGAAAGTAGCAGTTTTGTGCTCACTGTTTTAATTCCTAAATATGATTTATAAACATTTCATATTATTCTAATTTGTCCCCGCAGTGTTGCAGCAATGGCAAGCACACACAGAAATCTTAATGAAGCACTCACTACAAACTGTAAACAAAGAGGGTGCCAAGGTGTCATGTACAATACTGAGAGAGGTTAATACCTTCCACAGTCATTAGGCTTGGATTGGGGATGTTTGCACAGTAGTCAATTCAGATAAAATTCAATTGTATGCTAGCAGCCTGTGAAAACCTCATGCATCATTGAATCTCTGTTACACCTGGGTCTTAATGGGATAAAAATCATCCCTGGGTACAACATCCTTACGTGCTGCTCCCACTACTGTGGCATGCTTGGGGACACAGGATGGTCTACATTCCCATCCATAATCACTGCAGAGGGAATTACCAGCTCTCTTAAGACATATTAAAAAAGGGTACACTTGAAGTGCTGAAGCAGAAGAAAGCTGAGGGCACATCTGTCCTTCAGTGACACCCAATGACTGCCACACAAGCAGGGCTGGGAGTGGGGCTGATGTGGCAACAAAGCCCATCAGCAACAGACACACCAATGCATGCACACAGAGTTGCAAGAGCCACACTAGAGCCAGGTAAACCAGGCAACATTTTAACTACAGAATAAAATTAGAATTTTGAGAAAGAAAATTTGTATGCTGTATATTTTAAAAGGAAAAAAGAAACTGTTGAATTAGTGAGACGTTTTAATGTCATTTTTCAGGTCACAGTGATGAAAAATGCTAAAAATACCAAGATGAGGACCTTCTAGTGGAAGTGTCAAATTCCTATGCAGTAGCACCTTTTATTACTACCAGCTGTGACAGTTAATATCATATCTAATTATATGCCTTTCTTTGTGTCATCTGGCACACCAGCTCACTGTATATTCCCATAAGATAAATGGCATATATTTCTCTCTTAACAAATGCTAAACCAGTAAGTTTTACAGTCTTTACTTAGAATTGTACCACCAGGTGGAATTACAAAAATTACATTCACTAATCTGAAAAACAGCACTCAAAATAGGAACACCTGCACTTTTTAGTTTTCATTTTCTTATCCTTAGTAATATTTCTTAAAATAATAGCTGTCCATTTTTCAGGCTATTTGCACAGCTTCGGCCTGCAAAATTGTCAATTGTTCCAAGAAGGACAGATTATAGCTTGTCAAAAAGCCTGAAATTGAGCCAGTGACAGCTCAAAACCTATTCCAGATTCCAAAAACATTGCAACACTTCTGCATTTTTCTTTGACAGCTGGTTATGAAAATCTCAGCTGCAGTGCAGGTATGAAAATGATAGAGATTGAATTAGAAAGATGTTTAGAGGAAGCATTCATTCATATACAGAGTTTTTATTCACATATTCTCTTCATTCCACTCCTCTCCTTTCTCTCTGTCACCTGCAGGTAGCAATCATGCCTCCTTGATAGTTAAAGCAAATGGCTAAAAGGGTTGAATGGGTTTCTGTAAGCCAACTGCATACTGAAACCAGCTGGGCTCTTACAACCGATAAAATCAGATCAACGCTGAAAATGGTGATAATGTGCACAGAGGAAAAAATTTAGTAAGGAATTAACTGTATATATTACTTGACCCAGACACTCCTCCAAAGTGACAAAACGTGCATTAAAGAACTTAAGAAATAAGCGCTTAGGATACTTTCCAAGGATACTTCCAGGAGATTGCAGCTTGAATTTGAGCACCTTTTATTCTTGCCCTGCACCCTACCTTCATCTAAACACCCAGGGCCCAGTTCAACACAAACATGTGCCTCACACAGCCCTGAGCACAGACAGCAAACTGGCTGCTGCCCTGGGCTGGGACAGCCCCGTGTGCTCAGATGTGACCACAAACAGCAGAAAGCCATGGCTCCATGGACTCACTGAGTAATGCCATTGGTGTTCCACACTTCCCAAATCTGCAGACTATCCCAGTATGGCTATATTGTTTTCTCCTTCTGCCTCTACAAGCTCCTATTTATAGCACAATCATCTGCTCCATTTGAGTGCAGTACAAGTCCTTGGCTTAGCGTCTTGAAAATACTGCCCTTTCATGGTGAGCTACACTTTCATACAGCTTTACATGCTATCTCCTTTATCTGTCTGGCCTCAGACAGTCAGTCACAGTGCCAAAATTTGAAACAAGTTTACAGGGTGGCCTCTAAAACTTTATGGCTGCTCACTTCATTTGCAGCAGTTTCCAATAGGCACAGGTCATTCTTCCCAAAGCTGACTGGTGGCACAGGTTTCTCCTGG
Source organism: Sitta carolinensis (assembly GCA_032173965.1). NCBI lineage: Eukaryota > Metazoa > Chordata > Aves > Passeriformes > Sittidae > Sitta > Sitta carolinensis. Next base: position 10,701,321 of record JAVUNC010000025.1, on the reverse strand, counting down.
TTTTCTGATCACAAGGCAAGAGGTCAACCTATTACAGCAGGTTAAAGGGTGGAGAGGATTGCATTTTTTTAGATAGGTTTGTAGAGGGGCAAGTTAATTTAAACACCTGGCAAAAAGCCTACTGCAGTTTTAGCCATGATGAATTCTCAGATTATTATAGGACCAGATGGGCTTTGTCCTGTAAGTAATTGTATATTCTCTGAAGTGGACAGGGGGCCATTGAACCATCTGTTTTGTTGTTGCTCCAAAGAGTGTCTTATTGCTGTCTGTGTCTGCTCTTTCCCTGCTTGACTCCCTTAGCCCTACTTTACATCAGCTTGCTCAGACACAAGATGCTCCCTTGCTTTAAGCAAGAAAGAGAAATCCCAGCCTGCCATGCTATGCCAGTAGCTCTCCTGTCTTCACAGTTTGCTGCTTTTGCTTGCTTGTTTTAGCTTCTGAAAACATATTGGAATGGACAATAGATTTACAGGTCTTTTAGCATTCTGGTGGTACCACTCAATGCTGCCCAGAGTTAAATTTGTAAATAATAATGCCTTGCTCTCACAAGGCATTTTTCAACAGAATACAAAGCTTTTCACACAGAGGTAAGCATCACTAGTCTTATCCCACAACTGATGAAATTCAGGGACACAAGAAAGCTGTCAAGAATCACAGCCTAAACCCAGGAGATTGAGAGATACTCAGAATAGGATCAAATGAAACAGAAGGGATATGGTACACACAAATCTGTATAGGCATTCCCTACAATACTATGCATGAATGAAATACAGGAAATAAGCAGGACCTAAAATTTCTTGTATGTGGCCAAAATTGGGATTTAGCTGCTGTTCAAGTCAGTGGTATAATTCATATGTCCAACCTATAAATAGTTTTTATTAATATAAAAATATATACATGTTTGCCAGAAGGAACAAACTGCAAAACAAAGAACAGTGTAAACCAGACACTTGATAGAGAGACTTGCTGAACTCTCTGGGTTGTGTTTAAATGCCCAAGCCTACCACCAAAGCCTTTTAACACTGAATCAGCACAAAGTTATCTCATGGTATCTCTTTCAATGTCGTGTGAATATGATATTCCACAGGATCTTCTCATATCCTTTATGTATGTCCTTAAATATATGCAAATAATTACAAACAAGACCCAGTCAGAAGAAAAACTGCAACCATGACTTTATAAATGACCCTGTATTATCCTCAGAATCAAAGGCCAATTGCAAAGGATCACATAAAAAGTCAGCCACTCAATTCACAATGAGACACTCCAGCTGAGTGAAAGATCTAGTATGATCCAGAGAGACTTGTTTATTTTTACCATATATTGTTATCCCTGAATAGGTATGGAAAACATTTCTGAAGCTAGTTATTCTTCATTCTGAAAAAACAATTTTGGACCTTTTGGACCTCCTCAGTTAATCAAAGATGAAGAGCTTTTTCGTTATCTGGAGAATTATACCCTTCAATGCTCTCATCATTGTTGAGATACCCCACCACAGTTCTCTATATAGTTATGAATAAGCTACCTATTTCTGAAAGACTCAAAATGCAGAGTCAGTTTTTTGTTATTAAAATCTGTGAAATTAACTAATTTAAATTCCACATGGGCCACTGATTCAGATAACATGGATAGAGGGTTTTTTAAATATTTAAATACCTTTGTTGTACATCAGCTCAATTAAAAACAAGCTCTATGTTAAAAGTATTTTTCTAAAGTATATGGGGCTTGAATTTTTCATGTCTTTTTGAAACGAACTTGAGATTTGTGATTAGTTTTCTCATTTTTATCATTAAATTCTTTAATAGAAATCTTAGGGAAATACAGTGCTATTTCTCAGCTTTTCCTTATGTCTTGGTATCTTTAGATCTCTCTCTCTTGTGTATAAATATGTATATGTGTATAAATAGATGTTTATATTATCCTACAGTCTTTTTCCTCAGGGAAAATAAAATCAAGCAGCCAGTGGGGTCTCACCCCTCACCACAATATCCCCAGAAGAGCAGATCCCTGACAGCAGATGAGGAGCTGAGCTGGGTACCAGAGCTGTACCTAAGTCCCAGGACATAACTGACATGGGCCTTCTGTTCACTCTGATTTCATCCATAATCATTTGGCATATAATTTACAATCCTGCTCATTACCCTGTCTCAGTGTGTGGGGAACAGGGGTCGTTAGTACATATCTCAAAGGTTCAAATTTTAAATTAAATCTCAGCATCTTTTAGGGAAATGGCTTTTAATTTTGTGACTGAAAACTCTTGTAATTCCTTTTTCCAAAGTACCCTCAAGAGGCTTTTCTCACTCACTAACAGTAATCAACTTGTCAGAACTTAGAAACTTCACTGGTAGCTTATGAAATTCTAAATTGCTGTAAGGTCATCTTTTCATTTTACTTACCTTATGAAAAGTTGCATCTCTCTTCTTTCCTCATATATCAAGTACATTTATATTGCTAGAGGTTTACACTTTATTCAGGTAGAGTGTGCTTCAGCTTTTCAAATATTCCAGAATAATTTGATACACTAAAAGCATGAGAGAAAAAGCTAAACACAAAAAAAATCTCAAAATTCACACTTACTCTGGCACAATGCTGAAATATTCTTTACTTTTTCCAGCTGCATTAGACATATGCTAATGTAAATACACTGCAGAAAATTATTTAAAACCACCTTTTTCTTAAAATTATACTTGTTTTAAGATTTCTGGGTTTTAATTATATCCATCTTACTCAGTTCACTTTTCTTTCCAGCTATTCTTAGGACGACAGAACTCACATCAAGATTGTCACCTTCCTGAATATATGCAACAGGCAATAGATTGTGATGGGCTGAGAAACTGATTTTACATAAGCATGGAAAGTATTAAGTCCAATTGAGAACTGGGTTTATTGATGCATGACAAAACTGCAGCCAGTTCTTCAAAGATATGATTGCAATGAGACATGATAAGAAATATGTCTTCAGCTAGCAGGAGACAGTCAAGTGAAACTCAATTAACCAGTGGATAACACTTCCTTTGGGCAGGAGGGCCGAAGCAATAAGAAAGGAAGCCCTAAGGGCACAGTTCTCAACAGCATGGTCCATCCCTTAGCACTGACCAGAAGAGGAATGAACGTGCACCTCAACCCATGGCACTCATCCAGCCACTGACCAGCAAGAATCAAGGCTGGGACGGCTCGAATTCCCCATGGCTGCAGAGACAGGGGTGCAGTAAAGGAGCGTGGCTGTTCCCCACTGCAGGCTGAGCAGGCACCAGCACAGTGACCACACTGAGACCATCAGGCCTGGCACTGTCACTCAAAGTTTTATCTCATGCACATTCTCAGGAAAGGAGAACTGCAGGGAAACTGCACAGGCATTTCCCATCCCCAGTACAAAATATCTCCCAAGAATGGACACAAAAACAGACCTAGCCCAGAAGCACATCTTGTTTACTTCTAAGGGAAAGAGGCTCAGGACACACTGACAGGTAGCATTGCTTCATGATCTGCTGTAACCACGTCGGTTTGAACACAGCACTAGACTCAAACCAACAGCATCCCAAGAAATGGGATAGGTGTTACACCATCTTGTTTCTGAGGGCTGAACTCTGTGGTGTTGGTTTCTGGCAGTGATGCTTCGTATGTTCCTTACATCTCATGCTGTAAGGTGTTGAATGTAGGTAAAACCTAAGCAAGGGAACAGAATTTATTCCTGTAGACAATCAAAATCAGTGTGGACAGAGGTCTGACTGACCTGATCTAATCAAAAATGTTCCTCTTCATTGCAGGGTTAGACTACATGGCCTTTAAAGGTCCTTTCCAACCCAAAATATTCTATGACTCCCAGTATGCTCACAAATCCTATCACATATCCCCATCAGCTGAGGCACTGACACATTGAGACATCCTCCCATCATCACAGACACAGATGTGATACCTGGGGAAACCAGGACTCTGTTGCTTTCATCTGCAGCATAACATACTCTGTGACTGACAAGAAACCAAAAACCTCAGAGCTCTCAGCCTATACCTCTACACAACACAAACACATGTAGACTGTTTTCTTAAAAAGGTGAGGAATCCTTTACTAAGGTTTTGCAGAGGTATCACAGAATTTTTTTTACCTGTCAAGTTATGAAAAAAAAAGATTTGCATTCTGAAAACTGAACACGGATTGCACTGTGTTTTTCATGCACAAATTGTAACTACAGATTTTTTTTTGTCTGAATTACTATTATTTATAGGAAATAGAAATAATATACGCATTTCTGTGTATGCATACAAGGAGGCAGAAAAGCAAAAGTGAATAAAAGAAAGCATACTGACAATAATAGAGATGAATTGCATACAGAAAGCATTAAAAATGGCAGATCATGAAGTGAGTGTGGGACATGCCTAGTTAACAAATTTCCTAAATATTTTGTAAGTGTGAGAACTGTTCTAACACCCATCAGCTTTCATTTCTTATCTGTTTAATGCCAGATAATAGCACACATTTTTTTTCCCTCTCATCATAACTTATAATGTCCATTAATTTATTGCTGCCTCCAGTTCAAACAGACATCAGTAGATATCTGAGCAGTCTTAAGAAATAAACTACTGGTTAATCTGGAGAGAGCTTTTAATAATCTTCTTGTCATACACTTGCAAAGAACTTTCTTTATTAATTTGATTGGTACTAAACATAGTACCAATAGGTATCTCTTCATCAGTTAAACAACCATCCAAATATTATATTCTAAGGAAATAGAAGAAAAATATGTGGTAAAAAGACAAACCAGGATTTCAATACTAACTAAAATGGCTCGAGGGTTACACAATATAATATGCTGATGTTCAAAACATAAATAAACAGGAATAGTGTGGTTTGGGAAATAGTTATGCACTTTCAAAATCTTCTGTTTTATACAATAATACAACACATGGTGAATAAAAGGGAAAAATATTTGGGGGTCAATTTTATTTTACAATAAAAATAACTCTGAGTATTCAAGTAATTTGACTGAATTTTGGATTTGTGCATGTTTGATTGTTTCTGTTCAGGGCTTTTGATTTAATTAAAACTAGTGGCAGATGGAATATTTTCTCTGAATCTCTCTGCCAATTTTTTGTAGTTATGTAATAACATTTTCCCAATTTAAATAATGCTTTCTCTTGCCTGGTTTCAAAACATCCACATGAAAAACAGAATTCGCTATAGAGAAACAACAAAAAAAAATCCAAGATAAACTAAAGGCTGGCAAACAAAGAAATAAGCACAGTTATATACAGAAAAGAAAAATTTTCCCTAGTTCTTCTTACTTAGAAATTTTAGTAGTTACTTGAAGCAAAAGTTAGTGCTATCTAAAATTATGATTTTTAATTATCTTTAAGAAAAAATTCAATTACTTGAGATCTGTTTTAATCCTGCATGCTGTTTACTGTGTATCTTATTAATAATAAGATTTCAATAATTCAGAGAACAAGTTACTGAGGATATGGGTGTATTTCCCATTTCATGCTTGGCAAACAAAATCTTGTTGCTGGAAGACACTGAGCAGTTACAGCTAGGGCTCAAGACAGGAGGCAGAGTCCTTGGTTACCTCTTCTTGCCTTAAACCTAACTCCATGAAGCATTTCTGTCACCTCCAACACCTCCCAGCACATCTGAATTTTGAAAGTGACATAAAAGATAATAAAATAACTCAGAATCTGGTGTTCACAAAAGGGTGATTACCTGGTTTATAAAGGATGGCAGCCACCAGAGCATTCCTTGTCAGAGCTGCCTTGGGAAACATCTGAAGCAAACTTACTTCTTGAATTCTCAAGCATCTAACTTCTAAATATGAATGACACAACATCAAGAAATATTTAATGAACAGTTGTAGCACTAAATGCAATTCATCTCCTTTTTAATTGATGATAAGATTTTTACCTGCATGCTAACCTCTCTTTAGTCTGCCACATCACCTCTAGCTATCTTGACTTACATTAGCACTCTTTCCCTTCCAGCACTTATTCCAGACCTCATTGATTCAAAACTTTGACGAGATCTGAACTTCCACTAATATCTTGTAGTTCATAAACTGAAGCAGTTCGACAATAAAACATAAGTGTTAAAAAAGTTTTAAATTTGAAGAGAGGCTCGGAGATACTATTTTTCTGAAGCAACCATCTCTCCTGACTTTTGGCTGTCAAGAGGCTAAATAACTGTGCCAAAATGTCCCTCTCACTGCAGAGCCAGTGAAGAGGAGGAGGTCTCACCAGAGGACAAGCAGCCCCTCTGTTGGTGATGGTGAATCTCTCTCAGCTGCCTTGGGTGCAAGCTAGGGACACTGCTCTGACTTGCATATATTGTAATTTTCAGGCACCTTGACTGGGACAGACAGACCCTCTCTAAATATGTGATCCTTCAAAGAAAACTATACCATTTGAAGAAGATGGTAGCTAAAATGTTTCTGGGTTACCTAGCAAGTGACCAGAGTGTTTTATTTCACCAGTGAATGATCACTATACTTCATCTTATTCCCTAACACACTTTAACTTTACATGGACATTAGATATAGCCCATTTTCTGTTTACCTATTATATATCTCTTTGAGGTGACTGTAACTGTCTTTTACTGATCTTTACCCTGTCTAATCACTGACACAATTCCATAGCTGGGAGCTGGTCTGAAGGCTGTGGAAGGTGTTTGCTCCCAAAGAGCAATCAGTCTGTGACAGGGTCTTCCCACTGAGCTGAAAACCTTGCATCCTGATTAATGATCACACTCACTGCTGAAGAACATAAGCCATGATCTCATAATTGAGTTCTAAATTAACAACCCAACCCTGAGAATCACTCCTGCCATTATTCATGAAAACAGGCTTAATCAAATTGGTGTGGATTTTCAGGATTGCTCTTCTGTCTGTGGCCTGGGAAAAAGCCCTCCGAGGGGGCACTGGTTCTAGACTGACTAGAGACAAGAGCTTCCAATTTCAGCTGGGGTATGGTCCAGCCATGGGGAGCTGAATCTTGAACACCTAGCATATCTGGGTGGGGGAGCCTAAGAATCTCAGAGGGAAGCCACAGGATCCCATACCCACAGTTTAGGGACATCTAAATAATCTGAACAGGCAGGAGAGCGAGCTGTACCCCAAGCCTCTCTGTCTTACACACCAACTTCATTCAAACTTGCAGATCACAACCTGTCCTGTCTCTACACACCAGGTGCTTCATTGTATAATGAAGAGAAATTAAAAACTGATGCATGAAACAGCAGAGAAGGAAATCTAAAGAAGGGAATCCAGCAATTCATAACTCATATTTCCATTGTATAATGCATGAGACAAAGCTTATAAGGAATGTGCAATCCAGACTTCAGAAAGAAAAAAAAATGTAAATCAACATTGACATATAGCAGAACAAACTTATTTAATTGATAAGAAACTCATAAAGTATAGTAGCTCTTCAAGGCTTCTGACCTGGCTGGTTGCCCCTTCTTTAGTATTTCGGCTGAATCATTCAATAAAAAATGGATGTTATTCATTAACTGAGGGGCACAGTTTAGTCAAGTCTGCTATTCATCATGATTTTTATCATACTGCTCTATTATGGCTAACACAAGATTTCTTTTGTAAAATTATTGCTGAGATAAGTTTTAACAGTGTTGGCAGTGGGAAGATAGTCAGGAAAAAAAACAAAAGACTTCCTAATGCAGTAAGAAACAAGGTTAGTTTTGACAGATTTGTATTCAAAACATTAACCAAATCCCTTAGACAATTACTGCTATATTACTCTGAGACGTTTTATTGATACTAGTACATCATTTACTTGTTACTATTACCTGTTGCCTTATTTTTCCTCCTTGTCTTATTTTTCTAGAATTATAAGTACCATCTTTTCTTCCAGTTCCTGTGTTTTATTCTCTGTTTATTTCCACACCATAGCTCAGTCAATTAAATGTTGTATCTGGTAGCAAGATTGCTACCCAACCCCACGTTTTCAATCCCCTGAAGATACTTGATGCTTAATTCTGACTTTATTCATTGCACTAGCGAAATCTGTTTCAAAAAACAGATCTTCGTGGCACAATGCAAACTGCTTGGGTTTTTTTTCATTCACTCTTAAATGCATCATATGTTGCAGTCTCCTTCAGAGTTGAAATTTGATCTAAAATTAGGTTAGCTGATACCTGGAAGAGCTCTCCAGTGTAAACTAATCCTCTGTGGTAGTTAAGAGCTTACATTTACACCTTGCACTCAAACCAGCTCTAAACAAGACTGGACAGGTACCTGAAGCAGTGTCATCACACTTTGGATGCTGCATTATACCTCGGTGTGTTTCCATCCTGCTCTCCAGTGACCTCAGCAGTCTGTCTCACCCCCTTCAGGAACACAACGAGCAGAAGCAAAGGACAACTACCAAGAGTAAGGCTGGGTGCACTGCAATAACCTCCTGCATCTTGGCTCTTGCTGGTAGACTCTTCAGACTGATGCCAAAAAATTAAATGGTACTGACAGTTCAAGAGCCAGAGTATAGCGAGAGATGTAAGACCTCTCTACTCTCCATTTCTTCAGATTTTTTTAACTGGAAGATACTTTTCTCCCCTTTTAATTATAAAAGTGGGATTATAGCAAATAATGACCACTGAGAGCAAAAAAAGTAAAATAGAAGAACAATGTCTGAAACCTTAGGAAACCAAACAGCCCAGAAGCCCCCATGTCATATGATTCCTGGTTAGAGACCAAATCTACCACCTCAAAGGCAGCAAACACTTATAGGCAGCAACACCCTGATTTGCAAGTTCTTCACCTTCCTTATATTTTTCGTGCACATGGGTGGTTTGCAATATAAGTGTTCTTTACAGTCAATATTCAGAGCATGCCATTTCTCCTGCATTAATTATTTGCTCTGTATACATCTTTAAAAACACCACTGCATCTTAGCTTTCTATTGGCTAAGTTGTTTCAAAGCAGTACCTCAGGAGATCAAGATAGAGAATGGAACAATCCTAAAAGTTGAATATTAAATGAACCTTTGTTTCCACAGAAAAATATTTCAGGAACAAGTACCCTTTGAAACAACATAATGTATATAAAAGAAAAGCAGAATATTTGATGGTTAAAGAACTACAGCAGATCCCTATTTTTGCAGCTTAATTACTATCGGGCTCTGGGTTTTCCGAAGGAATACAAGGAATAGCAGTCATAGCTGTGGAAGTCACGTGTGTAATTATTTCTGGCACCTATTACATTTTCCATTATAACTTTCATATTCTCTCAAACCATTTTTATATGCTAAGGGCATCTTTCTTTTTCTAACTGGCTGCAATTTCACAGCAGGATGCATTTAGCAGATGAGACTAATTTTATACTCTCTAGATTGTCATATTTATTTGGAGCACCATGAAGTGACCACTAGATACCTGGAACTTCATTCTCAATTACAATGTGTCTTACATGGATTTAAAAATCTATTCCAGTAAAGCTGGCAGCTAAATGACAACCCCAATTAACTGATATGTTTCAAATTGTGTAAGATACATGAAGAAAATAGGTCTGAATTTGAGGCACATTGGAGGATGCTAATCATTTCATTATGAATAGATATTATTGTGAAAAAATATAATATGGGTTTTGTGATCAAAGCCACAGCAAATTAGAGAGCACATTAACTCCCTAGTTTGCTGTCATTCACAGGGAGCAGATTTCTTTAATACCTGTTGAAGACATTGGAAAGCCATGAGTCATTTACATTGCTTTTTGAACACATACTTTTTAGACTGTTTAATACTTTTCCAGGATTTTGGTTTTGTTGATTTGGGGTCTTATGTCCTTTGCCTCTTGCAGAAATTATGGTTCTGTTCTTTCAGCTGAAATTCCCTACTCACCTTCCCATGCATTCAAACTCGTATGTCATCTCACTATGGATGTCCTTGTGAAATCAAGTGAATTCAATGGGATACCTTTAAATTATTATGAAAGGTTGAAACATTTCCTGTAATGAAGAGGCTGCCTTGCAAATACTTGAAAGTCTTACATTCATTTAATTGCCATTGAGCATGAAGTGAAAGCTAAAGCAGAACCAATGGAAAACATTCTCTATAAAATCAAAGGCCATGACATAAAAAAAAGTTTTTCACTTGTTTATGCCACTGACCATCTTCAAGCTCAATGTCTTATACATTATACAAACTCTCCTGGCTTATACAACCTGCCCAAAGACAGAGAAAATATAAACTTGAGTCATCAGGACAACAGGTCTGATGATGGTTAATCACAGAATTGTAGAATCATAGAAGAGCCTGGGTCAGAATGGAGTTTAAATATGATCTAGCTCCAAAATCCCTCTGCCATAGCCAGGGACACCTTCCACTAGACCACATTGCTCAAAGCCCCATCCAACCTGGTATACCCCATCCTGAATATTTCCAGGGATGGGATATCCACAACTTCTTTGGGCAACTCATTCCTGTGCCTCACCACCCTCACAGTAGAGAATTTCTTTTTACATCTAATCTAGACCTACTCTCTGCTGGTTTAGAGCCATTTCCCCTTGTCCTGTCATTACATGCCCTTCTAAATTGTCCTTCTCCAGCTTTCTTGCAGTCTCCCTTTAGATAGCAGGAAATACTATAAGATCCCAGAGCCTCCTGTTATCCCAATTGGATGATCCAGACTCTCTCAGCCTGGTTTCATAGGAGCAGTGCTCCAGACCTCTGATCAGCTTTGGGGCTCTCCTCTGGACTGAGTCCTAGGCTCTGGACCCCAGAGCTGATGCAGCCCTGCAGGTGGGGTCTCAGCAGAGTAGAGCAGAGCAGAGGGGCACAATCCCCTCCCTCCTCCTGCTGGCCATGCTGCTTTGGGTGCAGCCCAGGATGCAATTGGCTTTCTGGGCTGTGCCCATTGGCACTGACCGGTCATGTCCAGCCTCTCATCCTCCAACACCTCCAAGCCCTTCTCCTCAAGGCTGCAAATCAAGCATTTACCATCATGTTCACTGTACATATAGTGAGACAAATCATGCTTCTAGGTTCTCACTGCAGACAGCAACAAGTTTTCTGAGAGACTACAAAACCAAGCAAAAATAATTTGATAATTCTATTTTACTTTATTTTTCAAGTGAATAGGCATCAATGGTTTTTAATGGGTTTATGGATATACTGTGTGTGTGTATTTATGGAAGCTGTGATTTTAACAGCTTCTCAAAAGTAAAAATCAGCCAATAATGGAAGAAGTCAATAGGCACTTGAGGCATAAAATCTTGCATTATTGTGTTACTGTTGCTATTATGTACAATTTACCAATACCTCTATTGAAGGATTTTGTCCCATTTTAAGAAGGGAAGGAAGAAAAAAATCAAGCATAACAATGACCAAGAGGAATGTTATTTAAGATGTAAATGGAAATAGGGAATCATTATAAGCATTTCTGGAACTGCCTGAAGAAAAACAAGGAGACTGTGGAAGAGGAGGACAAATACTCGGCTTCCTTGAATAAATATATTTGAAGGACATCTGTATTTTTTACCACCCAGGTCAATGTAGACATTCAGCATTGACAAGATTAATGCTTTTGGAAAGGGATCAGTCCTCCACTTAAAACTGTCCATGAGAAAACCACTACCAACCTTACAATTTGGAATTATTCTCTGATTTCAAGATTCAAGAAGTACAGATTATTGATTTAATGTTACTGTGACCTTGACATATAATGAGGTGTATTTCTTTAATTAGCTGGGTAAAATTGCAGGATAGCATTCAGTAATGGCTTGCTTAGATGTGTATCTACTTGCTCGTCTTCTCAACAAATTCATGCAAATCATATAGTTTAACCTATTAAACTGCACCAGACAGCATCAAGGGTGCCTAGCCACAGATAAGAAATCTGGTAGCCACATGGCTGTTTCCAAATCATGACATGAGTTCCTTACATTCCCTGGATTGCTCAAGAAGTGGGTTGTGCTTGTGGCACAACAACATACTGGCAGAGAGCACTATGTTTTTTAATTTACCTTTTCTTTTTTTTGTACTATGGGTGTGTAACTATTACTTTCAGCACTCTGTCAGTGAAGTTGCTTGTTGAACACCAAGGAGTTTTAATTACTTATGCAGTGCTGTAGCTTTCACTGTGCCCATCTCTACAAACAGGAGTATCACACACTCACAATGGGACAATTCCCTGCAATTTTGATTATATGAAGCAGAACTGAAGAACATGCCAGTCAGGCCTGCCAGGAAAAATGAATGCAAATTACTTCTCTAGAAATTTAGTTCCACAGTTAACTCCTGTCCTTCCATCTTTCTGCATTTGGCCCTCTCTGTGCATGCTTCTGGCCATCAGTAAAGAACTGGCAGACTTTGTTGGCATTTTTGGTGACAAGCCCTCACTGGGGTGATACAGAGTGCTCATTGTCAATTGTGAACAGCTATGGTTTAATGCCAGTGGTCAGCACTTAGTTAAGACAGATGCAAGTCATAATACACTCATAATCTCTCATCACAGCATTTTTAGAGTAAAGTTTCCTGGAAATTGGTATAGAAAGTGCCAACTCATTAAGCCAGGAGACCCAATTCAAAGCACCTCAGGCACAACAAACCAGAAAAAAAAAATTAAAATACATATTCTCAAACAAGAAGCACTTTTTCGTCCCTCATTTAATGTGTATGATTTCTCTGAAAGTGTCATTAATTATTTCCTAGGAAATAACGTTTTCTAAATAAGAATGGAAGGTGTCAGTTCTTCAATTATTAGAATTTTATCAGACTGCAAAGCAAGAATGAAGTAAGAGACAAAACAACAAATCAGATATCATGCACCTGAAGAAAAAGCCATTTCCATAGCATCAGTAAAAATGTTGCACTGTATCTGACAGAGAATGCTTAGAAAAATATAAGACTCATAAGAGAATTTTGCTATGCTTTAGGAATTGTGAGCAGATTAAGCAGCAGAACTTCCTTGGTTTATAGGTATACATCCCATTAAATAGAAGCTCAGCTACACACTAAAATTGAAATCCATAAATCCATACAACAAATTTTAATAGTCAGTAGTACCAAACATTGCCATTGTTCTACAAAAAGTACCAAAAGAGATTAAAGGAACATCAACACTTTTTTTTTTGTTATTTCCTAAGAGGTCTTTCTGATGGTTCCGGACACACTTAATAAGTATTACACATCACTAAGACTCATGCTTCAAATATATCTTGTAACAGTGAGAATTTATTCATATGTACATGAACAATTGAATTCTATGGGTCAGCAACACGAATTCAGCCCTCACATTCCTGGAGTACTCCCATGTTTGCCTGAGATGGTTTGTTAGTGAGAGGACAAGCAGGGCATTTTTTATTTCATCCAGTTTTCACTTGTCACCAGGAGCTGGCCTCTTCATGCCTTTCACATGACTATAGTGATTGCTTAATTTTATAATTAAATATCTTAGGGAAAACTGATCCTTGCATTTCTCTTAAATCTACCAAAGGGCAGATGGATTTGAGCTGTGGCACTGGGGTATTGTATACCACAAACAAATACTCAGGAAAGTAGAGCATCTGCTCTCCACAAGCTTGTGCTTCAAGAATGAAAATATATCCTGATGCAAAAAAAAAAAAAAAAAAAAAAAAAAAAAAAAAAAAAAAAAGAAGAAGGAAAACAAAGCACAAAAGACTAAAGAGGTGCTTGAAAAACAAGCTGAAATCTGAAAAATAGGATTTAGGGAAAACAGTCATACAAGCTGCTGTGTGCCAAAGATAAGGAAAAAAATGCACACCTGATGGATTTCTGAAGGAATAAATGGAGAAGGTCAAGTTGTCAGGAATATAAATATCAAAAACAGCAGACAAAAGACTTCTAACTTAGAAGACAGCAAAAAAGTGCAAGTTCTGAGGGATATGAGGCTTATGAGGAAAGGACATAGAGACTTAGAGATTTAAAGGAGTGAACCTATTTCTGATCTTACCACATCTATTCTCATGCCAGTGTTATAAACATGAAAAAGATTCCAGTAAAGTATGTTTCAGAATCTTATAGAACATCTGGCTCTAGCTGGGAAATTCACAAAATCTTCCAACCACAGAGATAAGCACAAAAAGAGGAAAATTATTACAATAACATTTTCACTTATCGCTGAATAAATTACTTGAGTGAAATAATTTGGTAAATTTTATTCACATTATAAAATACTTTTAATAGAACTAATGCATATTTTCCATGGCTTTGCTGCCATTTTTACCAGCTCCATCTGTAAGCTTCACAACATTTTTTATGTATCCAAAACCTTGCCTTCTCTGCCTCCTAAACAGCAGACCACCAGAAAAACTGGAAATAATGCATTCTGTTAAAAACTCTACATAAAGCAAGTAAAGACAAAGAAAATACAATACAATTTCAAGACCAGTCATTGAGAGGAAAATACACAGTTCAATTTATTCACAGAGTATTAGCAATATCAGGAATAGAATGGTGCTGAAGTGTTCCCTTCTGCACAGATCTTATCACATAGCCATTGTCCAATTTCTTCTGCACTATTTTTCTTTTTGTTTTGGGGTGATTTGCCAAGCAAAGGCCTCAGACAGTCCCCAGTTCTACCAACCAAGAGAGCTCAAAGAGCTGTAGAGCATGTGGTGAAAATCCGTCAGTGCCAATGGTGATACTGAACCAGCTGACACCTCGTGATAGGTGGGTCTGGGAAAACAAAGTTATTATCCTGTAGAAAACAAAGTTATAGACCTGTAAAACTACTGGAGGGAGGAATCACAGTCTGTATCACACAGCTCCATGCGTGGGGCTGTCTATCCTCACGGCACATCCGAGGCAGGACTCGTGTTCTGGATGTGAGCACTGATCACACAACCAACACTGACCGTGACCCCAGCAAACTCCCAGCGCATTGTCCACCCACAACAGTTAGGAGTGTGGATTTTCATTGGGTTTTGGGGTTGTTTTTTCATATGGCCTCACAAAATGCTCCAAACTCATCAGCTATTCATGTGAATCCAGCATGCTGCGCTGCCCTGAAAGATTTCCTGGCTCAGGGAAGGAAATCTCATATTCACTGAGCAGATATAACAGACTGCCTCATCAAAGATACAGCCACCTCACCAACTACAATGAAACTGTGCATCCTCATCTTGACAATGATGGAAAATAATTATAACTACTGCCAATTTTTTTCTGTCACTGACTCTTGAGGGATGAGGAGGGTAAAAATACCTAGGTGCAAACATAGATAATTATGAAATCCCTACTAAGTTTTTACTGACTTTGACAACCATTCCAGGAAGACAAAAGGCACATTTCCAAAAAAACAAAATGTATTTTTTACAGCTGCACATATTAAAGAGAAGGAAGTGATAGTCTTCAAGTGTCCCAATAGACTTTATAAACCACGCTCCTTAACACACAGAAAAATATTTCATCCACCCTGTTCAACAGTCATGGAGTTTTGAGAGTATTATAACAAATTTTCCTTTAAAATAATTTTTAACAGTCAAGAGGGAAAAACACTGGAGTGAACTGTCTTCAGAGGTGAAGAATTCCCATCGCCAAACATTATTAAAAACTGGTTGAACAAATAATATATGTAGGAATAGTATAAATGTGTTTCATCCTGTCTTTGGGGAAGGGAAGAAGCAAGTGATTTCTCCACATCCTTTTCAGCACTACAGATCTATAATAGGCATGAAAATATAGTTATGCAGCACCCAGATGCACAGTTTCTGTTATAACAGTGAATGAATAGAAAAGCAACTCAAGCCATGTTTCACTGCCCGTAACTGCCAGATATTTATTTTTTTTAAAAGGAAAATGCAAAAATATACATTTTCTCTGGCAATACAAGACTATGCTTCCTTCCTCCCCTGCCACGTGTGTCACAGTGGAGGAGTTTCCAAAAGTGATCTCATTACTCAAGGACTATCAATTACGACAGTGATCTGGGTTCATCAGTTCCTGAAGCGTTCATGAAAACACCTTTTTCTGTGCTAATTATTTCAGTACTTCTCAAAGGGCATCCCATCTTTAAAAAAGTTCAAGTTAAAGTATATTAGCTTGTGAAATCATCTCCAACAATGTTCTTGTACAGCAAAAACATACCACAGGAATATATAAAGACCAAATTAATGCTGTTCTGACTGAGGTCAAAAAATGAAAAGAAAACAAAACAAAACCAAAGCAAAAGAGAAAAAAAAAAAAAAAAAAAAAAACAAACAAAAAAAAAAAAAAAAAAACACCAAACCAAAAACCACCAGCAGCTTTTTCAACGCAACATAGAACTTGTTTAATTCTTGGGTGGGAAGAACATTTTGATACTTTCCTAATCACACGAACAAATGCCAGGGCACAGCCTCTGGGGATCAAAAACAGGCATCATATTGAATCTTAGAAAATGCAGAAATAAAATGCAGACTTCTATTAGTAATGGTAACGCATTTTGGGATCTGCTTCCCCAGGAACATGCCGGGTTTTCCATCACAGAGTCTTTGACTCAAGGCTGGATGTCACACTAAACTGTAAACAATAGCTCAGCTGGAATTAGTGGCACAATTCAGGTAAAATTGGGCTGCCACATTGATATACAAGAGGTCAAACTGGCCACTCCTAATGGTCTGTCTGGTTTTTATATTAATGAACTGGCAATCACAGGAAGCTCTACAAAGCTGACAAAGGATTCCATTCCCAACTCCTCAGTATCAGAACAAAAGCAGCAGAAGGTGATGAACAACGTTGGTAAATGAGACATTAAGACAATAGCTTAAAGGGAAAATCTCTGCCTTGGAAAGAGTTATGGTAGTGCAGTTCCTTCCCTCTAACTGCCTACCTCCAAGTGTTACCTTCTGAAATGCCATTATCATTCTTTAAAAATAGGGAGGTTTTGTGGCTATCCAGAGCACTTCTAATATTTCAGCTGAAATTAATACAGGTTCTAATGTGGAAGGATGAGGATTGTCTGTGCTGGCTTCAAAGAAGACAAATGCCAAAGTATTCCTCGCAAAGAAAATCATACTCATAAACGAAAACTTTGGAAATTAATTGCTTGCAAATTAAATGTCTGCCTTGAAAACGTGCTGTAAAATTTGATACTTCCCTTGTACCTAGCAATTCTGATAATTGTGTCTTTGAAACACAGTCAGATAAATGTGTCTAAAAGGGTATGTAAGACAAAAAGCAAAGTCAGGCATTTTTTAAATTGAAGATGTCACCGCAAAATAAATAATTCCTTATATTTTATCAAGTAAAACCTTCTGTTTCTTTTTTTTTTATTTTTAAACAATTCAGAATCAAAGACTATGTAATGATTCCAGAAGAGGCTGCAGTAGCCTGTGCTGACCAACAAAAAGATAGGGCCCAAATTTAAGTTACACCACAGAAATGAAATGCACTATTACTGCTTAATATGATGGTTGAGTAAACCTGCAGACTTATGCCCTGTGCCATAAATATCTATCCTTACCTTCAAGTGGAGATATTGGGAGTTGTATCTCTTTTGCATAAATTATATGCACAGCAGAGATTAAGTGAAGAGAAATTGTAAGGAATATTGCTGCCTTAGAACACTGACAGGAAGAGCAGAGTCAATTGAATCAACTACAGCTTTTTAAGTTTTACTATCACATTGTTTCCCTTTCTCATTAACTGTTCTTGGGCATAAAAAAGCATGTATTTGTGTAATTGATATTGTGTGAGTTTTATTTAATAATCGGGAGAGAACATTGTCTGTATTGTAAGTAATAACTTCAGGTTTTTAATCTATTCTTTACTTTTTTGGAAAATCTATTCTTCATCATTCTATAACCCCTTCTCTTGGACACATCATCTAAGATAGTACCTGCTGAAACTGAATCTATCAAGCTCTTAACCTTGCCTTATGAATATAAAAATTGGTCAGAAAGCATCTACTCTCTGCATCTCAGTGACTTTTAAAAGTCATTCACACAGAAAATTGGCAATCTGACAGCTCAGGAAGACTGGTTTCAGTTCTGTAAAGGAAATAAATTGGTGTCTTGGTTACCTCAATTAGATCCTCCCTGTGAAAAGGCTGAATAAAGAGGGAAAAATGTTGACAGAGATCAGGACATTTAGAGTTGCTATGCATATCAACTGCTGCTACTTGAAACACATATGACCTCAGTGGGAGGGTCAGCACAGCTGAAACCAGAATTATAGGGAATGCAGATAAGGCAGGAATCTGCAAACCAGACCCAGGCCACTGAAAGGGAAAAGTGGGCTGCCTCTAAAATCCATATTTGTCAGCAACAAGTATCACCATTAAGTGAAGAACAATAAGAGAATAAAAGGAGTCCCTGACTTCTGAAAATAAATATGTTTATTCAGTCCTGATTCACTGTCTGTGTCAGACACTGAGTTATGGTTGATTTAAACAGGCTTTGGTTTAATGCTCATGCTGAAGAACATCACTATGTAAGCCTTTTTTCCATGAAAATTTTATCAGAGCATAATGATAAAATCATATCACCATCCCTAGGAATATCATCTGAGTTAAAAGTAAAAAATAATTTCTACAGCTAATCCCTCAAATCCAATTATTTTAGCATTTATCAGAACCCACTCCAGCAGAAATGGAAGAAATTGCAGAACATATAAGAACAGAAACCTCGGTGTCTCATCTGGCCCACTAGTCAGAGTGAAGTACCAGTATGAAACTACTTCTCCATCCATATGAAAAATACTCCTCCATTTAGCAGTTTGTGAGGCACTAAAAGGCTCAATGGAGGCAGATATTTTTTCCTGATGCACAGTGGATCACAAAGCAGGGAGCAGTCCCTCCTCAGTTAGGTACTAGTAGCTAAGTCATATAATGAAGAGTATACCTCACCTACCACAGGGACATTCCAAACTACAAAAAATAAGGAAATCCACAATTTCACAGAATTTTCAAAAAATCATCTGAATAAGAAGGAGAATATATTCTGGAGGAGAGAAAATGAGCAAGAAATACACAACCATGGAGCTTGTAAGACAAGCTGAGAGAAGAACTGGCAATGAAAGCTAAGGCTTTATACTGAATCCAGCAAAACCTGCAGATCTCTACCTCCACCTTCTAGGGCTCCAAGGCTCTGCTGCCTTTATGTCATCCTCAGCTAGGTCTAAAGATCCTCCAGTCTCCTGTGTTTTACTGGAAGAACTCAACCCAAGGGCAACAATCCTTTTCTGCAAAGACAAGGAGGTCCAAGGTAGAGGCACATTCCAAAACATCATAAGACTGCAGCCTGTGGGAGAGGTAAACCCTAAAGCTTAAGGACTGGGTTGTTCTAGAGGTATACATCTATATTTGTTTGAAGAACGACAGTATTGTCCCTAAACCCACATTGGCGAGCTTTTCAGGAATTTGGAGATTTAATCTCTACTAGGAGACTGCAATAGCCAAGAAGGATCTCTAGCATGCAGTTCAGAGAGAAATTGAACCTTAGGATGAAAACTCTTGAGACATAGTGTAACCCTAAGCAGATAATCCATGAGTACCTTTGACAAAAAATCTAAAGCATAAATCATTAGATTTTCTTAGACATTCTGAATTTTCTTTCCATAATTTTTATATAACCTTATTTTACAATTATATGCAATATGATATTACTTTATAATATTACATAATATGATTTTTAAAATTTGTATTCTATAGAGGTTTTTTTAGAATACATTTCTGAAAGGAGTACAGACTGGAAAGGGATATGATCAGTCAAGATGGAAAAGGTTCCAGTGAAGTGACAGCAACCTACACAGTCATTAAAGGATGAATGTGGACCCCTTGACAGACTGGTCAGATATTTAAGGAAACTACTACCAAGACAATGTAAATAAACTAGTATCAAGGGCTATATTAAAAACAGGAACAGCAAATTTACTTACAGCTGTTAGAAACAAACAACCCACCAAAAAACCCCTAGCAGCCTGGTAATGCTCAGGAACTGACTATGGAAAATTCAATCCAGGTAAGAAAAGCCCAACTAGAGACCAAGTGATCCTTGTGATGCAAGGATCCATAAATCAGAGTCATATTCTGCAGGGCTGTCTGAAGCCACAGAGCCATCAGAGATAGGTTACAGGGAAAATCAGAACAGTACCAAGAGCTGTCCCCAGTGACCTAAAGCAGGTCCTTATTTCATGAGATATTTTATTAGAAACATAGTTTTATCAATAGCTGTTCTTCCTAGAGGCAACCCCAACCTTTGCTGGATGAAGGTACATTCATCCCTCCTTTTTAATTCCTGTTAAAGTGGAGCTTAAGGTATCAAAATGTAAGAAAAATTACTGCCGCATATTAAACCTCAAAAATATAGGAAATGAGGGAATGTTGAGACAAATATCTCCTGTTGCTGAGTTTCACTTCAGGTGAATTCATAAGCTGACAAACAGAAATATTTACACACTTTTGTTTTAGAGTAGTACCACTGATGCTCACTATGAGAACATACCACAAAAAGAATTTATCAGTAAACAGCAAGAGATACAGAAGTCATAAATGACAACATGCCTTGGAGACAGACCAAAGGAAATGAACTCTAAGGTTTTTTATCTAAGGACTATGCTGAGCACAGCATCTGATAAACCTCAAGAAGGCAGAATACATGAAAAAAAGTGCTTTTGGCTCCTTTTTATAGTGTATAGTACCAAAAATGTAGGGATAACTGGGGAAAGAAAAAGTCTGGGTCTCACTTTTAGTTTCCTGCAAATTACTATTCACATTTGTTTTACAAAAGGAAAATTAAGCACTTGTATTTAAATACAATTCCACTAACAATTAACATTCCAAAAAAAATCATGGTGAAAGACCTCCATTCCTAAAAATGAACAATTCCTAAAAATGAACAATCTGACAGCAAGCATTGAAAACCTGAGGAAGAACCCAATAAATGTAACATAGGAGTAGCAAAACAATTCTCAAAAATTTTCTCCAGTAACAGTAGACAAATCGTTTCAAAAGTGTTACATGTCACCCATCTCACTCTCATGCTGCTATCCCGAAGTACGTGATGGAAATGTCAGAAGCAGAGCAACAAAGGATCCATTCCTTTGTTGTTTTTTAAGCTGTTTACAGCCTTTGCCAAATAAGAGTCAGTCAAGGAAAAATTAACATTCTGCTGTACAGGGGGAATTGTGCCAGGGATGAAATACCTGCGCAGCAAGAACAAATTCAAGAATTAAAATGCAACACCTTTCTGCTGCCAACCTTCCCCAACGTCATCACAAACATCTCTGTTCCTGAATCGTGTGAGCAGCTGTCTACCTGTGGGAGGTGTGCAGACTGAAAGGTGGCAGTTGCCTGTCTCAAACACTGTTAAGGCCACAGAAGGACTTTGCCATGAGGTGGGCACAGAATGGAGCAACAGGCTGGTGTTAACTCCAAGCCTGGCAGAAGCCAGAGGTGGCTATCACATCCTGAGCACTGCACCCAGAAAAAATATTCCCACTGTGGCAAACTGCATAAAGAAGCAACTGCTCGTACACATATCAAGAGTCAAACAAAGAGCACTCAAATTATGGGACAAATGGCACCTGTGCCCAGAAACTACCACTAAAGCCCCACCCCTGACTATGCCTCTGTGGATACCTGGAAATTGGACTGTAAATTGAGCCACCATGAGGGGAACTTGACATAACAATGATACTATTGTCTGAATGTTATCTCAGGTCTAGGGGGAGGTTGATATCCCTGGGGGAGAAGAATGAATCACTGATAATGGACATAAAGAATGCAGCAACAAGGAATGCCAACTCAGCAATGGTGTTGAAAACAGCTCAGACTGAGTAAAAGGCAAGTTTGGCAGGGAGAGATTACAGCCACCAATTCACAACCCAGTGACTCAAGAGAAAGACCAAGAACACAGACAAATTAGTCTTAGAGGAGAGAGAATCATTTAACCAACAGCATAAGAAAACTGTGCAGCCAATAAGCATTAATTCCTTTGTTTGCTAAAATATATAAACAATGAAAAGATTGGAACAGTCTGGGGACATCTACCACCAAGAAGTCAAGGGTAAAGAAAGGCCAATGCAACACTCCTGAGCCGCAGGTGGTGAATGCCTTATGCATTCTGTCTCTTTTCCTTTTCTCTCCTTCTCCTCTCTTTTCTATTTCTTTCTCTCTACCTCACATTTTATTGCTAGATAAAATCTATATTATTGACTTTAGCATATGGTCTCATTTGCACCTTAATTCAGGCAGAGGCATCTCTCAATAATCAGTTCTTAACAGAAGGAGCAGAGGAACACAGGGAGTGAAGAGAATGTGTCTTGGGACAGAGCAGCATATAGAATGAAGGTGAGAACACAGGGAATCGGGGTTTTTCCTTTGCTTTCTGGTAACAAAGTACTAAGAAGAAATCAACTTTAAAATTGGGAGCGTTGCAGAATCACTTCTGTTAGTGGTGTTGGCAGCAATAACTGGCTATGTTATGTCTTGACAGAAATGGGAGCCACTCAATAAAACAAAGAAAAAAAAAACAAAAAAACAGAGCACTGCAGAAATCTGTGCTGAGAGCCCCTACCAAACCAAAACCTCAGCATGATGTTAAAGAGATGTTGTATTGCTAGAGGTACCATCTGTTGTGTTTGGATCTGAGAAGTTGAAGGGCTAGAGGCAAAACTTGCTCCAGCAACAACCTTGATTCCTCAGCCCTGAATACTAACCCCTTCTTGGGCTGAGCAGAACAGATTAGACCAAGTCACAGCAAAATGTGGTTTATGTGCTCTGAGATAAAACGCATATGCTTAGCTATGGAATGAGCTTTTAAATCAGGTTACCACTGATTTCAAAACCAGCAGCTATTGACACGTTATCTAACAGTTACTGGGAGCTGATTAATCACTCCGTGTGCAATACAAAGCACTGCATCAGGACTCCATGCTGTTCTGCTCACTTGTTTTGGATGGCTTAGAAGAAACCTGTGGACAGTACCTAAGATCCATCTCAAGGACAGCCACCCTTCATAAGATTTCCAATCCAGCCTCAAAAAAAAGAGAAAAAATGGCTGAGATTTGCTACAGGCAATTAACGGGCCAAAAACCCTGTGCACCCATGTCATGAATGCTGATTAACCTGACTTAGCTAGAGTAAAAATGAGCTGTGCTGATAAAAGAGAACTGTATAATGATATACCAAAGGGAGACAGAGGGAGAATTTGTGATCCTCTGACTTACTCCTTCTAGTCTTTCACCAATATTAAATGCAATCATGCAAACAAAATCTATCCAAAGGGTTCCACTATTTACTACTTGAATGTCATTATTATATTTTGAAATTAAAAAAATAAATTAAAAAAAAAAAAAAAATAATAAGACCACGAACACAAGAAATACCAAACAGAAAAACATCCCTTCTTTGTATTGAAAAATATCAAAATGTATAGTTCCCAGTGTGGGGGAAAGCTTTCCTCACACAGCTTAGAAGAAGGCAGAGAGAATTAGATTTTCTCCTGAACTTAACCTTATGTTTCTAACCTCCAGTCAAAATTTTTTCTCTTGTATAATATTTTCGGCATTTAAAATTCAACTCCTTGCCAAGCAAATAGCATCTGTTTAAACAAAAGGAAGAGATTAGTGGCATCTACTGCCAGTGATAGGAAAACAGCCAAGCTTTGATAAAACTACATTTCAAGTTTGCCTTTACTGTTTTCAAAAACTGCAGCTGTTCCCTCCAACTTTTTAAGCCTTAAGCTCTCTCACATGACCTTGAAGACTTATGAAGCTGCAAAATTGTTCTAGACACTTGCAAACTTTCCAAAGTAATGCATTTCAAACTGTTCCCTGTGACTTCCTTTTTATGAACAGGCTCTTTTAATGTCTGTTAGTTAAGTTGAAAGGCACTCATTTGAGAGGTTTCTTCTAGAGGTAATACCATGTACTTGCATGAAAAAAGGTAGTTATTATAGGTGTTAGCTAATTAACCCATCCAAAAATTCTTACCATTAGGCTGAAATCAGAGAGAAATCTATTGCCAACTCCTAAATGCAACAAAATGTCATCCCTTTAATACCCAGATTTATTTTCCTATAATAAAAAAATGTAAAATGTTTTCTTAAAAAAAAAGTTTTACTTATTTTTTTATCTCTAAGAGATTTCCTTATAATAAGGCAGAATAATTTATTGCTGTCAATTACCTGAATTTAAAACTGATCATACTTTTCCCACATTTTCTTTTTAATGGGTGCAAGTAGTTCTTTGGGTTTTTAGCCTGAATGAGGAGGGATGAAGAAAAAAAGTTCTTTATAGAGTGAGGCAGAAAAAGTGATTTTTTTCTTACTGAAGTCAAAACAGCCCTAAGCACAAAATTTTAGTTCTAATACTCAAAAAAACCCCAAAACTCTGATGATATTCTAATACTACATGTCACTTTTTCTTGTTTAACAATGCAATGAAATCTTGAATTTTGTTTTCCTTATTCCTAGTGCTCATGATATTAGTGAAAATTTCCCACTCAGTGAACTCTATTGATCATGAAAGTGCCTAAACTTACTTAGAGACAGGCAGAGAATAAGATTGCAGGTCTGTGGTATGCTCTGACACAAATTTAAAGGCACCATCAGTCATTTAGTTCATAAGATGCATAGATTTTACAGGATGCTTAATTCTTTCTTTTCTTTGTCAATATGCTCTTTACCAGTGGTATTCAGAAGTGGGGAAGCACAGGTTCAGAAGAAGATCTGTCTAAAGCCTGAAATGGTTATGCAAGGGTTTATAATTCCACTTAATGCTGCACATCATCAGGTCAACAAACATTGCCACTGTTGAACCTTTCCCTGTATCCTAAACTCCTGCACTAACAGAACCATTTGTTCAAGGTGAGGATGTGAAGCATCAAGGCTGCTGATCAGAGGCAATTGCCAACATCCAAGAATCATTAGGCAGATCAAAAAGCCCACAAGAATTACTCCAGAATTGTGACATTTACAAATTATGGGTTTAGTTGTTTTCTGCCCTCTGGGATTGGACTCCACAGGCACTACATCTTTTAGGCTTTCATCTAGACCAAGAAGGATGGAAAACTGATTTGACTTTTAAAAAAATGAGAGTGTGAGCTCTTACAGCTTCATGAAAGGGGGTTAACACTCTACACAGAGTGCTGAATATGGTAGGACTCGTGCCCACCCCAAGATATTCGCATGGCTAATGCACTCAAGTGAATTTTTAGCTTTGTGGAATGGTCCTAGAGAGCCTCACACAGCCACTGGATTTCAAATAAAAACTTTGATGAAAATAATTACATAAAAATCGGATGTGGCTATGACAAGAAGAGATACTTAGAATATCTGAGTGTGATTGCAGCACTAATTAACATGTAACAGACTACAGTTTCACTGATAGAAAAATACAATCAATTAGTAGTGAAATACATGACTTTTTAAGAACAGCTGAAAGATCTAGAGGAAATAGAGATAAAGGGAAAGAACCAATGAAGACTGCATAAGATGAGTTAAAGCAAAAAAAGATAAAGGCAGCAAAACAGAATGAGTAATTGCTAGCTACAGGGGCTGGAGGTGTGAGAAGTCTTTATCAATTATTGAAAAGAAAACAAAACAGAAGAAAGATGAAAGATCTGCCCTGCAACAGACAAGTGAGTAACCCTTTTACAGCATTACAGCATTAGTAACATATTTTTGCCCCAGCACTGTAACCCCCTAACAGTGGCCTCTAAAACTCCCAAGGAAAAGAGACCTATTTTCTTCAGTAAATTGAAAAAAAATATATGGAGGGAGAACTCTGAAGAATACATGACAGCAAAAAAATAAACCTGAATCACTGAAGGACAGATATCTTATTTCTCCATCTCTCTTATTCAGTATGATTTCCGTTCAAAGCTTATCAGTGGATTGCTGCTCACTAACAATTTTTTGTTGAAAGTACAAAAGATGCAGTATCTGTAGGGAGAAAAGATCAGTGATCAGACCAGCCAGATGAAACAATGCTGATTTACACCACCTAAATATATGCCATCAACTGAAATATCATTATCCATAACAATATCAAGTCAGATTTATAGCTTGTGTCTTTCCTGAAAGAAATGTTCAGGAAAGAAATAATTTTTTAGGGTTTACTTATGTAGCCTTTTACCTTTACTCCTTATGTAGCCCATGTCAGGGGCACTCAAAATTGCAGTCTCTGCATTTGGGGAGTCATTATTATCCTGTCAATGCTCTTCTGGATGAGGAATAAAAGTAGATGAAGATATTTGGGTAGGAAGAAAGGCTGTCCACCACCAGGCAAAGCAGCATGACAAGAAAGAGCAGAGGAGTCTCTGTGCCTAGTGATAACATCAAAGCATCCATAACCAGAGAATTCTATCAACAAGGACATGAACCTTACAGGCAAGGACAGTTGGGTGTTATCTCTAGCCTGACATATTTGCAAGGACTGAAATGCAAGGGGGACTTCATCTGCTGTCCTATTAAAGTTTGCCTTGATATCGAACTAAATCTAATTAATATCTAATTAAATTACCCATGGTCTAGTTTAAATCACAATTCCTCCTCTCTTCTCAACAATGTATGAAAATAATCATGATTGTTTTCATAATTAGATGTGAAATCTCTATGAATTCATAGACATCTCTTAAATTTCCACTCTCTAACCTGAAGATATTTGTCTAGACTCTTTCCTCTATGCCAGTTATAACATTATAATTTCATTTAATGTCGTGCATCATCAGATCAACAAAAATTATCATTGTTGAACCTTTCCCTATCTCCTAAACTCCTGCACTAACTATACACACTATATAACACACTATATTTGTGTCTCAAGCTGAGGATGCACTGATTTCCATTAGTAGAAAATAAGTGCAGTTAGGTTGCACGTGATATCTCTCACACATATGCCTGCTAATAATGAGAACTGTCCTCCTCAGGCACCGAGGTGTGCAGGCAGACCAGCATCCCAGTCTTCCTCCCAGTTTAGGAGGTGCAGCACTCACTGGTTGTGCCTTCTGTGGACACCCCACTGTATTTATGAACACCTGGAGGAGCAGCTGACCAATAAATAGCTGCAATTGTTCAGCCACAAGCATCTGTAGGAAGCCTGGGGATTAGAAACATTTATTGAACAACTGCTATAACTCAGCACTTGCTGACATAGCAAAGTCCTTCTCTACATTATTATGTTCCCCAGATCAGGGACCACAACAGTTCACAGCAAACTCTAATTTTAAAGACCGGTAAAAATGTAGATATTTTCTATATTTTATGTTAAATTTACAGTATTAAGAACAGGTGTGCCAAGAATAATATTTGACTGAATTATATTGCTACAAGATTTTTAGGAAACACACATGATAACAGGCACCATCTTTAAACAGGTATCAGATATGGCATGCATGTGTATCTATTTCTGTGTGTAAATAAAATTTTCAGGTATTTGTTATACACACACTTTCTTTCCTATTTCTGCCAATATTATTAGAGGTGTCTTAGAATATTACTTGCATGTTATTTGTTCCTAACACTGATTTTCTGAATTTGTGTCTCGTATTAGATCAACCACTGAATAGTACAAGATGCTGATGTATAATTACAAAGTTGAAGTTGCATTTTGAGACTCAGTGAAGAACAACTCATATTCACTGATAATTTAGAAAATTACTTCTTTTTTTTTTGTTTAATGAAAATGTCTCAATACCCCTTAAGATGTGAAGAAGTGAGGGTTCCTTGACATCAGTGTCATTCTTTAAATTATTTCCATGTTTTAAGGACTTTCACTCTGCTTTCAAAACTTCAGTCAACTCCTACAGACCAACACAGATATCGCATTCAACATTTTTATATCATTTAAACCTTACTTGAATCCTCAAGGTAGCTTTTGGACAGAATTTAATACCTTCTGCAGTTTCTCTGAATTTTCTCTACCTAGTTATCATAACTAGATTCCAGGGAAGACAAGCTCTCTTCCCAGGCTGAGAATCAGCAGGTCCAAACTGCTGTCCTAGAGCAGCTCCCATGTCCTGTGTCCATTGCTTTGTAGGAGTAGGGAGCCTCTGGACTGCACAGCACTGTGCACTTTAGATCCCCTCTCAAACCACCAGCACCTCTGCTGCGCCACCAGCCCTGCTCTGAGGAAGATTTTCTGCCAGAAGAGGGTGAATGCTGGGGAATAATGGATTGCTGGGCTTGTAGCTGCAATCAAAGGAATAAAAGAGAACTATCAATGAGCAAAATAGAGTTGGTTATGTAAATTCCACCTGCGCGTCCTATCTTCAAAGGCAATCAGCTCTCTCTTTCACCAACCTCAGCACCTAGGAAGTGTCAGCATACCCCAGAAACCTCTTTTCAACCTGCCTAAAAATTATTTTAGGATGGGAGGCACTAGGAGTAGGAAATGCAATCATTGTATGCATTCAGTTTCCAGGAATTTCTCTGGGTTTTATATTAAACTGTGAACATTTCATTCAGCACAAATCACACTTTTAGACAGATTTGAAGATTGAAAAGGCCTTTCAAAATTACACAGATGATTTTCAAAGTGCGTATTTTCAAACCTGAATTCCTCAGATCTTGCCAAATGTACTAAATTTAGTGTAAGTTCAGATAAGATGTGGGGCATGTGTGGTTTAATGTCTGGTATCAGAATGACTGCCAGTTATCTAATTGCAGCTGGAAAGGTATCAAGCGGAATGGATAACATTGTCATCTTATTTCCTCTGATAAATTCAGCTATCTCACTGAACTCCTGGAAAGTAAAACTGAAAGAATATTTCTCATTACTCTTTTGTCTTGCCCAAATGTTTCCAAAGTGGTGCAATAAATATTAGACTCAGTGATTCAAACCCATGTACCTGTATTTTAGTAATACTCAGGCTGTGTTGAGCTGGTTTCAAGGCCAGTGGGCTAAACTGATATTATTTACATTCGTGTGGTTGGAGAGGTTCACTTCGCTGATTCAGGCTTTTTGAAACTCAAAAGTTCAAAGGTCAAAGAAAACCTTCATGCTGCATCCAATGAACCAATATCTAGGCACTCAAGGTATTTGGTAATAATATGTTCCAGAAGGAAGTACAGATAGCTTCCCTCTCTTTTCCTTGCTGTAGATTTCAAGTTATTTTTCTGACATGACAGTAAATCTGCAGATGGAAAAAGCACTGAAAATACATCACTCCATGAAATGGAATTATTTTATTTTCAGTCACATGCAATACTTTGAAGGTGAACTCTATTTCATTTTCTGATGGTACTCCTTTCTTTCTATTTTTGAAAGCTTTGTGCATGAGAGAACAAAGGGAAAGGATTTATTCTCTTCAGATGTAGTTAAAAAATGGAAAATACAATGCAATAAATGCCAAATAGAGCTAACTAAATAGGTATTGTTCTACAAGAAAAGAAGACATTTAATCTCTTGAAAGCATTATGACACTAACAAATTTTGCAAAGAAACCACATTAGTGGAGCCTAGTCTAAATGCACTATTTAACACATGTAATTCTGTATTATTCTTTTAGTCATGTATTGTTGTGAAGAACTTGTAAAGAAACAAAATACATAGATTATAGGCTTGACGAGGAACTCTAACAGATAAAAGATCATTCCTCTGCTCTTTTGTGCAGCCAAGTTATTTGAGTAATAATCTTGGAAAGCTCTTAAAATAATTGTATGCTGGCTGCCACTGCAGTACTGTTGGGAAGCTGGTCCAGAATCACTTTTTTCCCAGAACAAAAAAGCTTTTAATTCATTTCCATCTTAAATACATTCACAGTTAGTTAATGACTTGTTTCTTTCTACATTTGTCTCTTTTTTTATTTCTTTTATTAACTAATTATTTTGCAGTTTAACTGGTTAATTACAACTTGTACTTTATGAATTATAAATGGTTATAATTGCATAAAAGATGAATTATAAATGGTTATAATCACATAAAAGATTGCATTTAAATTTAATGGGAAAGTGTGAGAGATATTAATGGTTAATGGTTCAAATATTGCTAAGATCAATGAAAGACTAAGCTCACTATAGCAAACTGTAAAAAGAAGCAACTGCTCATCTGCATCAACTGAACCACCAGCCCCAAAGTATGCTTCCTGCATTCCAGGAATCTGGGCTGTGAGTTAAGCTACCTGACAGCAACCTGAGAAAAAATAAAGGTAGCAGCATTGTTCAATTATCTCAGGTCTAAGTAAACAGGGCTAAGGGAAGAATGACTCCACAAGGAAAAGGAACTGTGCAGCTCTCCTGAAAATCAGCTCTGGCTGGGTCTGGCAAGCACAGCCCACTGCCTCATTCCCAAGGCCCTCTGCCTGAGAACCACACAGGATCCAGCGCTGCAGCAGAGCCACAGTTTAGCAAAAGCCAAAACTCCCCCCTACAAGGGAGGTGTTTGGCATCCCCAGGTGTACCTGAACATATATTAGCCCGTGGAAGGCTGTGTCTCACAGGACCCACCACCAAGCAGTCCAGAGTGAAGACTGAGCAGTGGGATGCTGCAGAACCCACAGGAGGGTGACTATCTTTCTAATCTGCCTCTCTGACAGTCTCTCCCCTCCCTCCTCCTTTGTTATTTCTCTGTGTCTCACATTTCCTGTCGAATAAAATCTGCACTATTGGCTTTGGCACATGGTCTCATTTGCACCTTAGTTTGGGCAGAGGCATCTCTCTAGTAGTCAAAACAACCAGATCATAAGAGAGAGCCTGTGTCTTCTGTTACTAGGTTACACTGAAAAATATTTAAAACCAAATATTAATATTTGCACTTGAGTTACAAGGACAGGATTTCGCAAACTGCAATATTTGGTGTAGCAAACCTAACTGCAACCCAGGGAGAAATTCCTTCCTTTATCCATAGGCTATGTATCCATTAATTCCTACTGCATCCTTCAAAATCGGGATTAAATTGCTGGTCAGAAATCAGTGCTCCTTTGTCCAAGGATGTGTTCTCATTGATTGAGTAAATTGATCTTAAGAATTCCAGTGCTTTCCTGTTCTGTAACTTCTTGGTTACTCTGTACTTTAACATTAATATTGTGGCTAGATAAATGGTAATAAATACAAATGTTTAAGACTCCCAGCCACAGGCTTCAGCATTTCCTAGGCTGTAATAAAGAACTCCTGATGTTTCCTAGGGGTATAGAAGAGGCAGTTATTAAAGCCTGCCAAAAAGGAAATACTGTAAACCCCATAAGCACAAAATATTATCAATTCTAGCAGAGATTTAATGATTCACCGGAGGAAGAATTTGTGCTTAAAGGTTTCTGTGAGCATCTGTGTCAACAATCAAGAGATACAGGCATTTGCAAAATTTCTCATCTTACCCTGGAGACATGACAGCACCTAATTTTGCTCCTGTCAAGTCTTAGACCTTAGTTTTTCTCTGCTTGCCCTGTCTTGCAACCCTGTTAGAATTGGCAATAAATTGTTCAACTTCTGCTTCAGAAAACTATATTCTCTTTTCACCCAATAATCAAAAGGTCAGAATACTTGCCTATTTTGAGAAATGTTGATTCTCTCTGTCTCCTGGGAGTGTGTAAACTCATGTCCTCCATGTTAGCACAGCCTAAAGAATGCTTCAGAACTGCATTAAAAAAGAAGAGATGTGGAAATGCTTCGGAACATACTTTAATTTGAAGCACAAAAAAAGATTAAAATCCTGAAGAGGAGAAGCTACAAGTTTATCTCTGACATCCTGGGAGAAATACCCCTGTGAAATGGAGCATGTTGCAGGGGAGAGTGTGAACAAAAATACTTATTAAGGTTCCTTGGAGTTAAGGTCCTCAGGTCAGCAGAGCAGCACTCTAATCCAGATCGAAGTATGCACTCACAGCACCATTTTTCCAACATGCTTCACATAACCTCCCCTCCAGACATTACAGCCCTTCCAAGTCCTGCAGAGATGGACTCGCTGATCCTGGTCCCCAACAGCCTTCAGGCAAAGCTAAACTCACTACCTTAATCAGTCTCTGTCTTGAGGACAATCAAAAAGTGCTTGAGCCTCTTCTTCCACCAGAGAAGTCAACAGAAAAGTGCCAACAACAAGGAGGAAGCTGGGGATTCTCAGACAGAGCAGTTGTTTGCCCAGTTGGCTGGACAGTGGCCTTGGTGCCATGGAGAACTGAATGAAGGCTGGACCCCTTTCCAAGAGAAAGGCTGAAAAAAGGACCTGGCCTCACCCTTTGATCTGTATGTGGCATTTCCAGCAGTTTAAGTTAGTATACCAGATGCAGAAAAAAACCACGCTTTTCTGGTATTTAATTTTTGACACAGACCACATTGAAAAGCAAAGCACCTACTCTGAATGGTTTGATTTCCACTGTGCTGCACTTGGTCAGTCTGGCCAAGAGCATGTTTCTGCTCAGGCTCCAAAGGAAATCCCAAAAAGAAAAAGACAGTCTTGCCCTTGCAACGTTTTCTTTTTCCTTTCCTCCAGGAGGTTCCTTAATCTCAGGTGTCCCAAGATTGCCCCTTGTTGTTCCTCAGGCAGGAAGCTTGGTCACCCAGGAAGGGTTTCTCTCCTGGAACACAGGGCTCTTCCCCAGCTCCCACACATCACAGTCAGCACCTGCAGGGACTTGATATTGCTCCCAAGACCTGCAATACCTGTTTTGATCATAAACTGCAATGGGACACCCAAGAGGATGTGGCTGCTTCCTCTGATGGTCTAGGATCTTCTGTAAAATGGACCTTTTCTGATTCCGTGAACTAGCTAACAAAGAGCTTCAAACTCTGCAACAAACATTTACTTATCCACAAACACTTCTAAATCTGAGCATGGAATTATTTGCCCAAGCCGACCTGAATCCACAGTCAAACACAATAAGCATAACTCTCCAACTGATCAAAATAAATCTGAATCTGTATATAAAACAAAGCAGTTAATTTTTTCTCAGAATATTTTTCTGAGTATTTTTACTTCCATAGTAAAAACCAGAGAATTCTGAATCCAAATGTCTCATGCACACCTAAAAAGAACTGCAAAAAGATTCAAGTATAACCTCTCCATCCTCCAGAGTTATCTTCAGCTTTTCATGACCAAGACATTAAAAAATTTCCACAAGAAGATGATTCATTCTGGTTCCAAGAGCTGGCATTTTTTTTCAGTTCACCACATGACTTGAGCTTATTTCTCATAGTGATGTACTTCTTTTGCCAGTGCTGATTACCACTGATTTTGACCCTGGTTCATCTCAATTATATAAAAATATAGCCTGGCTGAGAGGCCATTTTTAACAGCCATTACCTTCTCATGCAGAAGATCATTGCTTTCTTTATGGAGCACAGAATGGGAGAGACCTCACTGCATGGTTTTCAAAGTTCCTTTATACTTAGGTCTGAATAAATCACTCAAGTGTCCTGTGAAATAAAACAAATTTGTTTTCTTAACAAGGTCTGAACTAACCTCTGATATACAGAATTAATCAAACTTTCCTGTAAACCAATCATCCAATGCAAAATCGAAAGTTTCTGATCTCCTAGAATCATGTTAACCTTAAAAAAAACAAAAAAACAAAACCTTACAGAATTTGTTTGAAACAACTGAATTCTGACTGACAGCAACAACACAGTACAATGGCTGCTATTAAAATACTATCATCTAACCTGTCATACAAATAATTCTATGGGGATGTAACTCCATTCCCTAGAGAATATTCAGTTTTCAATCTTCAGCAGGTTTCACTTAGGCTTTAATTTGAAAGTTCACTGAATGCATATTGCTCAATTTAGCCCTCTCTGCAGGTAATTCTCACCCAAGCAGAGCTTATGCCTGACATTTTTCTCACTATTGCCTGTAGTGTTGGAAACAAATAATCTTTAAAAGGATGCACTCATGGAAGAGATAATATATGGTTAGATGACTGTGTCAATAGTGATTTCTTGAATATTTTTAGAATATGGTGTTTATTTCCTTTACTAGTAGTCCAAAGTTTACTAAAGGCAGCAGATCTTACTAGCAGTGAACAAATGACTATTTCATCTTACACAGTTCTGATTCAGCCTTAAATCTTTTTGCTAATATACAGTATAATGTATATAAGCCATTCTGGTTTTCTTTCACACTTACTTTTTTGGAAGCAGGTGCACATTTTGCAGGATCTGATGTCTCTTTGACTATTTTCCTTGACAAAATACTTACAAGGAATTGTGGCTCCTCTTCTCACCCTCATGGAATTTTTCTGTATGAGACATCTGATTTACAACCAGTAGCACGAGGAACTAAAGCCAACTTTGAGAAATGCTAATCAAGGTTTCATACACAGCATTTTTAACACTCTTTGCTTGCCAGAAGAAGAATTCTGTGAATACTATCACTAGTCACTGGGGAGCAGGAGTACACATACCATGCAGTTAATACTTTCCTTTGCAGCACTTTGACACCTAAATTTTGCCAGTGCCATCACTGGTAGCTCAGTTATATTCTTTTCCTGCATTGCACTGATTCAAAGACAAGAAAACTGGCACTTTGAATAGAATATTTGCAGATTTAATTCTAGTGAGTGCAGTTTATAGCACAACCTTTTTTTCCAAACAGGACTGTGATACAGATGTTTATATGTCTGAATGTTGCATTAATATTTAAAATTCTATTCTCAAGTGGGCAGATATCGATTGATACACCAACTATTGCCAATAAGAATGGGTGGTTTATGAATTGCTTCATCCATCTGTCTATTTAATGGAGAAGTAACATTGTCTAGTTAGCTCAAAGCTGAAGCTGGAAACACCTCAGAAGTTCATTATCATTATATGTACTTTCCACTTGTAACTTTCCAGTGTAATCTAATGATTTAAAATACACTTTATCTAGCAGGCTTTTCTTTTTGTTTTTTTTTTTTTTTTGTTCTTTGCTTTCATGCCATTCAGGAAAAGTTTATATTTTAAATCAATGTCAGAAATGTTGGGTTATACTTATTGTTTACAAGAAAAAAGTTGCTGAGAATGTTGCTGTTGTGGAGAGGCATATTTATGAACTCTATATTTTAGGAGGTAAATCTTCTTTTACACCAACACAATAACCTTATTCCCATAAGTCTTTCTCCCAGAGGTCAGTGAGATTTTTTCTGCATGAGAAGCATAACAGCAAAGTATTAAACAACTGAATAGGTTTCCTACCAATGGTTTAGTTGGTTCTTTTGTACTTAGCTTCAGCACATATCTCTCTGGTAAAAAGGCTGGATTTCTTCAAACACCAAACATTGAAGGACTCATATCATAATCCATCATTCTGAAAATACAAATGAATAAAGCAATGTCTGTATGTCTTTTTGCAAAAATTTTTAAGTACTAACCATTTATCACTGATAAGACAGGTAATACTGGGACATTAAAAGCTGAAATGGTTCAGAAACCTTTGAAAATAGCACTTCTCCCTACAGCTGAGATTAACTGAGATTCCCATCTTCCCCTCAATGCTGTTAATTCTTTGAAGCAGAATCCATCATGTTATAATACAGCTAGGTATTGTAGCCCACAAAACTCCAATTAGGATTTTGGCCTCTAGATACTATCAAACACTATAACTTTTTTTTTTATTATTATTATTATTTTTTTAATGAGAAATATATGCTTCCATGTCCAAAAGAAATTGTATCGTGTACATAGCTCACTGAAAATTTGACTGCATGGGAAAATATTGCACTAAGTTCCTGAAGGGTTCTCCACAAATATGACTAGGAAATAAGATTACTTTTAAAGCAAAGTTCTTTGTGATTTTTCCTAGTGTCAGCATCAGACGTGGTCACAAAATCATCTCCCATATGAAATGATAAATAGCCATATAATAAGATAATAATGCAAAGCAATAATTACCATGAGTGCTTCAGATAAAAGAAGATAAAATGTTTCAAACTGTAGTCCTGTTCACTGAAATAGGGTTTTTCAAGAGCACTGATGCTCACAGACAAGTAAAGCACACTTATAAGACTTCTATAATCTCCATAATGGAAATTCATCTTCACATATCAAAAGAATGCACGGATCTAATCCCTGTACAGAACAACTCCCTGTGGTGAGAAAACACCTGGATGTATCCTGACACTGAAATTTACAATCTGTGCAGACAAACACAAACCATAACGAAAATTTCTCAGTTCTGGGTTTTTCTCATTATTTGGCTCTAAGGTTTGGAGCAGCATACTCCTTTCTTGGATATAACCCCATATTCTGCACTAACATGCTCATTTTAATTTTTCCACTGCAACTAAACTGTACAGTGAGATAAGAAGTGACTTCGTCTTGCATATTTTGAGCTTTTTCCATTATTTTGATTTTTTTTTTATAAGAAAAGAAAAAAATTTAGTGAAACATCCTCACATACCTTCCAGCTAAATTTCAGAATAGGCAGAGGAGATCTACAGGAACAATTCAAGAGCTATTCATACAATAGCTCTCTGCTTTTTGTCAGCAACTGAAATCCAAAAAAAATTGCTTGAAGTGTGCACAATAGATGAAACAGTAGATTTTGCTACAGAAAACAATAAATTCCTTTTTCATTTGGATAAATAAAAAATGAGATCACTAAGTCACTATGGATAAATAAATCCATTCCATCTATCATAAAAGTAGCACAGGCTACATATTGGAAAGCTCCCAGCAAATGCAGCTGCTGCTTCTTCTGGTTCAAAGACCTGAGGTGTTCTCCAAGGTTGGCATCTGCTCTGCACCTGATCCCCCAGGCCCAGTAGCTGAATAGCCCAGATAACTCAGAATTTTTATTAAGATTGCTAAAAACACCTTCAGCAGAATCTGTAGATGGAAAAGCCTTGCAAAATATACAGCATTGGCACAGTGTGATCTTATTTCATCCTGCAATAAGCAAAAAGATTTTAAAAAGGATCTTTATCAAAAGACTCAAACCAGAAATTAAACATTGTTAGAAAGTTGAGAGTGCTGGAGATAGTGCCAAGAAAAGGGGGCACATATTTGAAATGGTGTCCAGGGGCTCACTGTTAAAAGCTGGTCAGGTTGGGAGGGGACAGCATATCAGAGCTCAGCTGAACCACAAGGGAAGAGTGAGCACTGTGACACCTGTGACACAACCACGGGCATCCACTCCAACAGGTGGGAAGACAAGACAGGGACCAGCAGTAAAAATTCATTTGAAAGATAATAAAAAGTGCTGGAAAGAGACACTCCACTGAAAAAGTTGTATGGAATGTGACACTACAGAAGCAATGATGGCATAACAGCCTGAGTGCAAATGAAAAGAATGGTGTAAAGTGGGGAACCATTGGGGTTACACTTACAGCATCACACAGGCCTTGGAGATCTTTACTTCTTTCATGGATATCATGCTACATATGGGATAGAAATGGCTGAATTTGACATTATTTAGAGAATGGAAGGAAAAAACAAGAACCAAAGCAAGAAAAGTTTGTTCACTAGACAGTACACAATTAATTGCATCTGTTATGTGAGGGATATCTGTATTTTGCATCCACAACTAACATTTTTTACAAGCAAAGGCAATACTATTCCCAACAAAGCATGGGGTGCTCACATTCCTACTAATGGTCGTGCTGCTCTTTCCCCTCACTGTGTTTGACATCCATCACCCTCTATGAGAGAGCAGGTGAAATAAAACTAAAGAGATTCAGTTCCTTCAAAGCAATGATATTCAAGAGCTGCCAGGGCCTGAACACCCAGTTGCTGCAAAAGAAATACACTGAAAGACAGAAAACAGAACAGAAGGGTACAGAAAATTTGGAGAGAAAAACAAGATACAGCAAGAAAAACAAAAGTAGAATGACTATGCAAGATACAGTGTAAAGTATCTGAGTTTTCAAATGCCAATGTCTAATGCTAAGTGTTGAATCTCTATTTTTCACTCACAAGAATTTGTCTGATTTTATAAATTCCTTTACAACACTGTTGGCAAGAAGTTTAGAGTATGATAAGAAACAAGGCTCGTTCCAGCCCTGTACCACTCAAACAGGAAAACAGTCTCTACTCCCTAAAATGTGCATGCAGCTTTTATTCACAAGTGTAGGTCCTCACCATATGTTCATTTCAGAAAAAATCTTCATGATCAGGTTCATACTTTTGCAAACTGGTTAGGTAAAAAACGAAAACGAAAAAAATCTTATTATTTATATCACTAATTTATTATTTAAACCAAATTAAGTCTTCATTTTTCTGGTTACGGGGCTAGGAGCCAGGATGAAGATATCTACCAACAACCACAGAAACTGCAAAACTTACAGCCAAATATTTAAGACCAGGGGAAGAGAAAGGGGAACTTTTTGTTACAAAACACTTCTCACTTATAAATTTTCAGACCGTTTTTACTAAGAATGAAAAGTTTAAAAAATGTTGAACTGCAATTTTAAAAGTATGAAAATTTCTCTCCTATCCCCTGGTAAATGTAGATGCAATCTCAAACTGTGATTTGAATGTGAAGCACTGAATGCGATGCACCAGAAATTATCTGTGAAATTCTGGTGCAATGCTCATCAACAAGAACACAAAGAATTTACACCAGCAGGTCTAAGAACAGAATCTGACTGACTGTATATATCAGAGCATTTGTGAGAAGGTCCTCAGCCAGACACAAGAAGAAGGACAGGTGATGTGGATGATTATTACTTGTTTTATTGCTAATGCATAAACACTGCTACTGCAGTATCTAAGCAACAGTTGCAATGGATTCTACTACAATGGTCTCTAACAATCAGGCTGTGGTCCCTCATGTTGGGTTATGAGCTCCAGCAAGACCCCTTTGCTTTCCAAACTTCTCTGATAAGTCTAGGTGCCCCTAATTCAACTTACCATTGGATTTAGTCAACAGCCTGTGTCAAAATAATATAAGCAAGCTCAGTTAGAAATATGTATGTATGTTTGCAGTCTTTAGCCTTGCAGAATTCACAATTACAAAGCAGCAAAATGCCCTTGTAACCATTTTTGGATTTTATCTTTACATTTGACCTGATCTTAGTGCTTTTTGCCCAGCCATGCCAAAGCCCCCAGGCTGTACCCATGCCTGGGGTTGTTCCTACCAAGGTGCAGAATCCTGCATTTGCCTTTGGGGAATTTCAGGTAGTTCTTCTCTAAGACAAGCAGAGCTTCTCTTTGTGCAACTTTTTTCACAAACAGCACGGTCACAGTATAGCTGGGAAGGTTGTACAAATTTTCAAACATTCTGTATTCTTCAAACTATGGGACATAATACACATTCCAGGCAACTGAAGCCTCACTAAGATGTTTCTGACTCTTTTTATTAATCATTTTCAATTATATACACATTGCAGGGATTTATAATTCTGTAATTGGCATCATTCAAATAATAGTTGCTAGTCTGAAATCCTCATGAAATGAAAAATTTTTGCAGAATATTCACAAGAAATTCAGTAGACTGGGTGCTGTTGGCTGCAAAAATTCGGGAGGTGTAGATGGACTAGAAGACAATAAACAGTTACAAGATAATAATGAAATTAGATAAAAATAAATGAAAACACATTGGATCTGGATATCTGAATTCAGCTGGATACAGAATTTCTACATACTAACACACAAAACAGATGCCTCTCCTGTTTCTCCACAAGACTGGAAAAAGTTTTTGGAATTGGAATAATTGAGCTCCCACTGTGATGAAACCAGTCTACAGTCTTTTCTGCATAAACAGGAAACAACAAAAGAGAAAGAGTGTGTTTTTATCTCTGTTCATGTATTTTGTGGGCTGGTTGCAAGGCTGGGTAAGATTTTGTTTTCCATACTCTTCAAGTAATGTTGGCAGAATGAAGTAAGGTACAGAAAAGTATCCACCCATACAATTTAGGTTGCAGAAAATATCTTACAAAGACAGTCTTAAAGAACCCATAATTGTTTAGTTTATCAAAACTGCAAGAAATGTTTTGACTATTATATAAAATCTTCACTAGGAAAAAAAATGGAATAATAGACGTATTTATAAATCTACAAAGACAAAAATCAGATGAATAAGGCATATTCTTGATCATGATGAAGATACCTCTGTGGAGAGTGGTGATAAAGTTGTCTACAGTGCCCAGTTTTAAGACTGTCACCCCTTCTGGGGATAATAAGCTTTGGCAGAGCATTAACAGTAGCACTTATCAAATTTCAGCATTCAATGGGGATTGAAGGAGTGAAGCTGAAATTCAGTGGGGACCTCAGGGGTCAGACCAGATGACCTTTAGGTGAGCAGTCACTTATACAGCAGGTCTAGTGACCTCAGGACCTTTCAATCAAGGGGATTGGGGAGGTAGCTGTGATTTGTTTTGCTGTGGACTGATCCCATGGAGGGGTGGAAGAGGGATACATCAGGAGAATCTTATTGGAACAGCTACTTCAGCTTTCCCAAGCAAACTTTCACCAGTTTGCAGCTTTAATCTGAGGCAAAACCAGGAAATATCTGATTGCCTGAAAGAGTGCTAGTTTTTATCTGCCTTAGCTGTGCATTTCAAACCAGTTCTGAAGGACCAGCCTGGGAAGAAAATGAATGGTCTGATTATAGAGTATTGCAGTGTCTCGGGTAACAAACGCATGACAGCTGTTTAACCAATACCTGGGAAGCCAACCGGCAAGGGTGGCATTAATGATTTTGCAGAAAGTTAACTAAGTACATCTATCACTTTGTCATGTAGGGTAAAAGAAAGCATCAGTCAAAGAAGAAAGAGGGGAGAAGCCTATGCTTCCTTTTTTTAGGTTCTGCTGAAATCCGCTCTGAGAATCAATACAGCTGGAGCTGTGAACAGTCCTGGGGCTGATGAAATGCAGCAGGGATAGAAAGGGGAGGAGCGAGGCCAGCAGCTGATCTGGAACTAAACAGAAGGGTATTATGGGTCAGCAAAACACCAGGGGTTTACTAAAGGGCTCTCTAATGGTCATGCCCTAAAAATTGTCCCCTGGGGCTTCGCCATTCCAGTTATCCTCAAACGAGTGTTTCACCTTGGCCAGTGACAAGCTTTGAAAATGCTCCTGTTCACTCTGAGTCAGGTATTTCCAATACCTTCCGAAGAAAGCCCATGCTGAAGTTATTCCTCCCTGGGACAGAGTCACAGCTGGAGTGAATATGAGCACCTTCAATTGTAATCTCAGTTTACAAGAGCTGGGGTTTCAGCCAGCTGATTTTCACAGCTCTTACTGCATCAAGTCTGTACAAGTCCTTTCTCCTTCCTCCCTCGAAGAAGAGCCATTGTATTCACCTTTCCATCCCTTTTCCTCTTGCTAAGCCTAACACAGCTCCCACACTGGGAGCTCCTGCCGCCTGGAACAGCTCTTTTGATCCTTTTCATTTTTGAGACAACCTGTTCTTTGCTAAAGCATATGGCCTGCAGAGCTCATTTAGTCAAAACTGTAACTAGAGCTGGTTGAAACCTTTGTGTTTGGAACTGAGTTTTAAAAGGATTTGCCGCTTTTCTGAAGTTATTTCTCTGATTTTTGACAAATCTGTTTCTACAGATTTTAGACTCGTTTTTTTAAAAAAAATTTGCTTCATGGAAAGGAGGAAAAATAGAAGAGAAAAGCGAAAGTAAAGAATAATAATAAAAAGAGCAATACTAAAAATCCATTATATGGCATCTATAAGATTCAAAGTTAAAAAATAAGTATTCCCAGAAATATTTGACAAATAAACATAGCTGGTAAAAATTTTTACAAAATTTAAAAACTTAAGTTAAATTATTAAATTAATTATTATCTTAATTTAAAGTCTTAGGGAAACATCTCATATTTATTTTAAAAATCACTATTCTAATCTATATTCATTTTAATTGCATTAGTAGGATAAACACTGAAATCTGTTTCAAAAGAACAGTCTATAAAGATCATCTACATCTAGTTTTTAATCACTGTGGGACAATCTATCTTTTTGTTTAGCCAGATGCAAAAACAGAAGAAAGAAATATATCCCCACTATACTTTCCTAGAGCTCAAGTAATCTTTTTTTGTTATTATTGTTAGCAGTTCCCTCCTCCGTTTTTAGAATACCATATACCCCTAACTTGACAAACTCATTATTTTATAATGAATTAATTACTGGAGAAACAGCTTGTCAGTTTGAGTGGCAGACAGAAACAGGCTGCTCTTGCACCAGAGGGCAGGCACAGCCCCTGACTGCAGCCTGATTCAATTAATAGGCTGCCAGTTCCACCCTCTAAAACTCTTGGGGTGAGCACTGCTGGCACCACTGCCTGAACGTGCTGTGCTCCCTATCAAGTGATTAGTAGGCACTCTGGTTTTTTGCCTTTCACCATCAGGAACATCATTTCCAGAGGGTCATGTGGGAGCTCACACAGCACAGAAGGGAACTCTTCGTGCAGTGGCCACTACCATTAATACCTTTGATATGAAAATAAACAAGGTAAGAGAAAAAAAATTCTAATAGCTTCATGGTGCCCCTGCATCAGTGAGTTCTTCATTAGTTACTCAACCACTAGCAATTTAATTAAAATACCAACATTAAGAAATGCTGCAAGAATTGGCATATCCTTTGAGCTTTTCAGAGCCTATGCACCACTTAAGTTGTTGGTCCTGAGTATAAGGACTGCACAGGATATTCCAACCAGCCAGCTACAAGCTCAGGTCTCTCTCCAGTAAAGCATTTGAGCATAAGACCCTTAAGTGACTCCAGTGGGATTATTTGCTTGCTTGTAGTTAAATGCACACTTGGACATTGTGCTGGGTGAAGTGCTAAATTACTTCAAGACAGTGATCCAGTCCCTGCTGCTCGGGGCACTCTGAAAAGGAAAGAAATAATGGTGTTTCACACTGCTCCTTCAGCTCGTGCTGACTTTCTGTTCCCATAGGAGCAGAGAGCAAGGAGCAATCCCTGTCTCACATTAGTGAGGTGGGTCACCCTGTACCCCAAGGAGCAATGGAAAGCTCCAGTGCTTATTCCAGAGCTGTGCAGCTTCCCTATTGCTGCACTCTCAGTACTGACAAACGCGGGCTGCTCTGCCGTAGCAACATTAAATAGGACTTGGGGCAATCTTCCAACAGGACTTTTCTGAAGCTTTCAGCTGCTGTTTATTTCCTCACCATGTGGCATTGAAAACACCACTAAGATGCTTTTTAGAACTTCTAAGAGAAGCAGGCTAAAATTTGTTTTCTCTAAAAACTCCAGGAATCCAAGATCTGTTGTCTTAATACTCGGGTAACCTAACAGCATCTCCCATCACATTTGATTATGTCAGTAATAATAAAATAGAATCACAGAATCATTAATGTTGGAAAAGACTTCCAAGATCATGGAGTCCAACCTTTGACCATCTTGTCAACCAAACATTAAGTGCCACTTAAGGGACATTTGGAGAGGTATTTCTGCAAAACTCAAGTACCCATTACCTACATTCTTTGGTCCTGATTAAAAAACAAGAAAAAAAAATACAAAGGTTTGGTAAAGAGACAATTGAATGTAGAAAATAATTAGTGTGATACTGTTGTAATCTAATTTAATTTTTATTTTTCTGCACACAGAAAGCAATTGCTTCCACAATTCACTAGATTCCTCCACTCTGTATAGACTCATGCTTACATACCTCACAGAAACCATGTGAAGCAAAAGTATCAAGAACTGAGAAGAGGTAACATACTAAATTGGGAGAAGATTTATAACTGGCTTACATAAGACTAAAGGAAGAAAGTATTAGCTTACACTGAAGAAAACCAGAGTGGTTTTTAACCTGGAAATGTCATGTCCTCAGCAGCATCCCAAGGGCTCCAGCCTGTGCTCCCCAGACCTGCACCTCTCATACCTCCTCCTTCATTTCAAAACTTGACGTTGTATGAACATCCCCCCAGCTACCAATAAAACAAAAGCTATACCACTGGCTGGGAAGTTTCTATAACTTTGATTACCTACAAGACTAGTA
Organism: Sitta carolinensis; assembly: GCA_032173965.1. Lineage (NCBI taxonomy): Eukaryota > Metazoa > Chordata > Aves > Passeriformes > Sittidae > Sitta > Sitta carolinensis. The sequence continues at coordinate 10,657,627 of JAVUNC010000025.1, read as the reverse complement.
CTTCATTCCTTTGGTGGGAAAAGGGAACACAGGAAAGCTGAAATCTTAAGTAAATGTATCTTCTACTAAGATGCAACCTCAGGTGTTCAGAAGTTCATACCTGCTGTCCCTGCAGAATCACCCCCACCCTGAGAGTATGCAGGGACATGAAAGTGCAACCCTCTCCTCTGGCCTGGTGTGTAAGAGCACAAATAGAAAAGAGAATCGACCCAGTGATATTTCTCTACCAAATTAAGCAAACAAGTGGGAAGAAAAAGGTAACAGTAGCACAGGTCATCAGACTTGTCCAGACTAGCAGAAAACCTATGGACATTCAGATGTCCTGCCATATTTCTATTCTGAGGAAAAGTCTGCTTTAAACAGGTCTTCCTACTTTTCTTCACTTTTCTTCCAGATATTTCAACAGGGGGGAAAAAAAGCATTTTCATCAGAGTGTCTTTCATTTTTGCCTTCAAAAATTATATATTTCTCGTTCATTTTATGTGAACACTGAATATTTGGAGACCTAATACATGCATCTGTACAGCACCTGAGATTTCTCAGATGTAATCCCAAAGGCAAAATATACTGATGCAATCTCTTTGGTACTGCAACAGAGGGCAATGAAGAGAAAAGTCAATAAAAGCATCAGAGCACAAAAAGGCAAGCTGTAATCAATATATGATCTTGATATGGGCTGTCTGGTAAAGAAAAAATCATTTAGGATTTAAATTTATTTCCTTGTGCAAACTGCTTAGAAAGTGAAAGAAAAAAATTGATGGGTTAAACCTAGTTTGTTCTTCTATCCTGACTTCTTTTTTTTTTTTTTTTTTCTTTTTCTTTAGCCAAGAAAGCAAGCAAATATTTTGATACTGGGTAAATTAACCAGGCAGAATCTGGCAAGAGAACAGTAGTCTGGCCTCCATCTTTTGCCAGGGAAACACTATTATGCTCAAACCACTTGTCTGCCAGTTATTCAATGTCAGAAAAAGCCTTCACAAGGAAAAATATCTTGTTCTTTGATAAAGAAAAACAAATCCTCAAACCAGCATATCTTAGCAATTTCATCCTGATGGCAAAGGAGATATTTTAAAGTAGCTACAGGTATGTAAAAATTAAAAAAAACAAACAAACAAATTACTTCTACAGGTGCTTTCTGGCAGTGTGTTTGCAAAGCTGAGCCCTGCCAGCATCCCTGCAGATAATACTCATCCACACCCACTCTACCACCAAATCCAGAGAACTGGGAAGATTGACAGCAAATTTTATCAGTAAAAAATAGGCCAATAAGGCCTTTTTCATGTCCATCACAACTTGCCATGCTGCCCTCAGTGATGATACTTGAACACTTGGTAAATATGAGAATGTATGCATATTTTCAGATAAACAATAACAACCATATCAGAAAATTTTAGCAGTATTTTTTCCAGTGCTTCATGTCCATATTCTTAAATACACTTCTGTCTTACTGTCTTTGGTCCTTGATTTAGCTGAAAAAATCTAATTGCCAAATTCTGCTTATTCACCTAAAACTTGAAATCAAATCAGAGAGGAATTACATTTACTAAAATGAATGTTCATTGGCAGGAAACAACTCTACCTGAAAAGCATGTTAAATTCACCAAAATAAATAGGTAAAAGTTAATAAATACCAGAATTACAAACTGCCTGTGAAGTCTTGTCCCAATTCCCCTGTGCATTATCAATTATCTTTTAATTTCATTGATTATATGCTATTTTTTCCCAATAGATCTTGTTATTTCTACTGATTCTCCTTAAACAAACTAAAATTCCTTCTCTGTACCAGTCTTTACGCTGCACATGTGGAGCTTTATCTGCAACTCAAGTACATTCTGAATTAAGGTACCACCAGCAGCAGAGACTATAGTCCACAGACCATTATCAAGTTCCTTTATGCTTTTAACTACAACAAACCATAGTCATTAATCTGCTATCATCATCCAAAATATTCCCTCTTTCTCCTTCATCATTTCAGTTGCTCAGCTGTAAATCCTACCCCAATAACAAGTCATTGCTATAGGACAGGGTCTCTTATCTCTCTGCTCCATGGCACAATGTCCACATTGCTGCCCTGAACTGAAACTTAGGACTCTGACCACCAAAGCAGCACACTAAAACCAACCTGACAGCATCAGACTGAGAAACAACCTACACCATCATCTTGTTTCTGGCAGTGGCAGAAAGTGGATGGTCAGGAAAGAATGTAGGAGTAGTGCTGCTGCCTCACCATGGTCTCACACCTTCTGGCCATCCACAGCTCAGCTGTGGAGTTTCTCTGATGGAGGTGGGATCTCTGCATTTAATTGCCCATAAAGAGCATCTCTCATGCATGAATTTTTCCCATTATTTTTTGAAGTCATCCCAAGATCTGGCATCCACAGTTTTTTACAATAATGTATTCCACATTTTAGTGATATATTTGATGAAAAATCATCTTCCTATTGTTCATGTGTTGAACTAGTACCCAATTAGCTTAATATTCTCTTAATGCTTTGAGGGTTTGTTTTTTTTTTGTTTGTTTGTTTTAAGGAAAAACTGCATATGCAACCCATATTTATCTTGGTTTTGTTACTTTTAAGTGCAGATCTCTATCATTTCTCACTCTCAGTGAGTAATGTCAGTCTATGTGGTCCTTTCCTACACAGAAGTAATACCATACCTTTGATTATGTTGTCTCCTGTACATTTTTTGCAGCCCTAGTTCATAGAACTCAAGACGTGAGTCTTCCACAGGTTTAGAAAATGGCATAATTATTGCCTTTTTTTTACTCCTTTAGTAATTCCTCACATTCACTTTGCCCTTTTGTCTGCTCTTGAAAGCACAACTTGACACTTTTCATAGAACCATCACCATTATTAGACCTCATCATTATTCATTATACAGTCAATACCAGGAGATATTTTTGCACATCTTCGCTGACAGTTTATTATCTAGACTGACTATCCCTTTTCCATGTTTCTAAAAATACTCCAGATGTTACAGAACCTCCAGTGTCTCTACTGAGAAAACCAACCATTACTTGGTTCTTATTAAACATTTGCATTAGTTGCCATAATAACATATTTCTCCATTAGTGTTCCCAGGATGCCCCAAGTTCAGCACTTTGAGCATTGTAGTAACTGAACTTTTACCCTTTTACATGGGCTGGTGGATGCTTTTTGCCATTCCCATTCCACATGATGGAGACATGTAAAGATCTGCTTTGCAGCCCCATGAAAATCCTGTTGACCTAATACAATGTCCATTCTTCTCTGTTATTTCTACCTTTCTAGGGATTTAACTTCTATAAACTCATTATATTAATTTCATGGGAATTATGCCTTATATGACATTCATGCCACAGTCTTAGCAAGCAGAAGAGACAGTTAAAAATACATATCCTTCATGTTAAATGTTAAGTGCATGGCCCTTTAGGCTTAAATCAAGTAAAACAAAATTGTTATGTACTTTACTACCAGATTTCTTTCTACTAGATTACTATTAGCTGCCTTTCCCTGGCACAAATAGAAGGAATACATCTACGCTTACTGCATACTTTTAACATCACAAAATCTGCTGCCATTCACTATATACATTCTGCATCAAAGTGTCAGTAGCACTGCAGAAAAAGAGTGAAGATACGCCAAGAAAATTCAAGGTCAAAGCAAAAAATCATAGTCTTAGTGGAGCTCATCCAGCCTTCTGCTAGAAGCAAGGCTCTGAACCAGCTACTCTGTCTAGGCTTTTAACTCAGTCATGGGGGTGCAGAGGAGAGTGTGTGTTAAGTTAAAAACTTTTTGTGTAAATATTTTAATGAATGACACAGGCTAAAAATTTCAAAAAACACTTATGTGACCTGAAAGACCAGTTCCCACTGCAGGAATGAGCCATTCAAATGTCTATCACTGACTTAATGGCAGAGCTTCAAAGACATTTAAGTATAGTAACCTTTTGAAAAGGAGTTACATGGTTATAAATCTCTTCCAAATCCTCCCAAAAAACAATGGCAAATCAAGAATATTATAGCCCTATTCTCACGTTTTCATGTGTGAAGGCATCATTGGGGAAATAAAGTTGTCAAAACCAGTGCATCAACCATGGTAAATAAAGCTTTGCAGCACTGGTTCTATGTCATACTAGGTAATTGCACAGTACTAACATCCACTGTGTGTGCAGGTAAAGTCCTGGAGGCATACAGAGAACTAGATTTCTTGTATTTTTTTTTTCTTTATTAGAAAAAAAGTAAATTAAAGAAAACTGATGTGAAATGCTTCTTGATTTTTTTTTTTTGTCAAAAATTTTAGCTTCTGACAATAAAAACAGTATATTGTTTTAGCCCCAAGCTGATATCTTTAGGATCAAGATCTGAAATGATAAAGTCCTTAGCTTGTACCACTCCTCACTGACTAACTTCATTGAGAAGGAGTGGAGGTATAAAGCATGCCATGGAAAATAATTTCTAAATCCTTTACCTATCTCATTAGAACAGATTGAAAGGAAATGTTTAATCACTACACAGCTGAAATAGACTTTTTAAAAACATTAGAAAGAAAAGAGGATAAAATGTAGGGAAAAAAATCAAAGAAACAAATCCTCTTCCCCCAACAAAAAATATTAATAACGTGTCCTCTATATCTTGGATATAATCATCATCATATACAAAAGAGCTTCAGTTGTACAACTTTTGAAGTGGAAAATTGCCATAGAAATTACATCAGAAGTCAGAGGGAGAAAATTAATCTTATATTTTAGAATGTCATTTTAGTATAGGCTGTTCTCTGTTAAAAGATGTGAACTTAACTAATTCTTGGGATTCTTTAGTGGATTTGTTTACAAAAATATCAGTATATGGATTTGCCCATGAACATATATGTATCATAGAGCACTTAAAAATATCCAACACTCAGATCTCTTTTTCAGGCAGTTTATGAATTGGGCCCAAGATTATAATGAGTCTAATGATCAACATAACATTTTCCTAACATATTTCTGCTTGCCTTTAAGATTGTACCTTATAGCAGTTGGCAACAGTACTGCAATGTCCATATCTAAAGCCAGAATTTGCATCAGCAGTACATTGATAAAGTTAATGAAGCTTAAAATGATTAAGTAGATGTTTCAATGATGTTTCAATAATTGGTTATTAATATTGAAATGAAAGCTGTATCCGCTGTGGTTATAAGCTCCAAAAAATTGTATGTCTAAAATCATAGTAGAAGCTAATTATGATTTATTAACTCCAGAAAATTTCAATGTGCTGTTTACAAATGGCCTAAGCAGCAATATTCAAATCATTTTGCATGCAAGACTTCTTTTAAAAGGAAATTCTTAATCTTACAAAGGCTTGGGGTGGTGATAAGTTGCAATACAGAAAGCCCAGCACTATGACTTTGCAACAGAGAACAACAGATTCGAGTTTCAGGATCTCTGAAAATCAGTGTCATCCATCAAGGGACACTAGTTTGCCAGCTATTATGACACCTATGACAAATTTTCTTCAGTTTATGGGAAAGAGGTCTCTGGCTATGCTTAGCATTACAAACTCATTTTTCTTGATTCAAGCCTGTCTTAAACTCCTGACACAATGCAGAAAAAAAAAACTCTACAATGCTCTACGTGGTGGAAAACTGTACAATGTACACCAAGTAAGAAGAAAGAGGCTATCTTTCTTATCAAGTAAGAAGAAAAAGTGCCTATCTACTGCACTGTTCAAGAGTGCTGGCAGGAAAGTGTCTGTTGGCACCTCAGCATCTAGATTTGCAGCATCCCAAGAGAGATGGCTGGCAGGGATTTCTTGTGTTCTCTTTTCTCATCTCTTACTGAAAGAACAGGTGGAATGTTGCTGAGGAAGAAGAGAAACAACTTGCTCCATCAGCATGCACAAAAAGTAAATATGAGGGTACAGATGCAGTAAGTGGAGCCCTCTGCTAAACCATTCCCACACATAATCTAACAAGCATTTCTGCAGCAGATCTACAGGATCTTGTGTTCCTGCATCAGCTATGCCACTTTTCCACATCTTCTCTTTTATGGGATCAGGCAGAGACTGACTCTCCTTCACTGGAATCTGCTTTCTGTTCCATGGAATAATTGAACAAAATACCCTCTAGAGGAGGGGCCCAGCTGTGCCTCTGCACTTTCCCTGTGCAGTGAAGTTAATGATGCTGACACCCTTTCCAGAGGCCTTTGAGCTCTGCCTGCAAAAGGGTATTGTAAATCTGGAGGACAAAGAGGGAAAGCCTTCCATGTTGTCTGTGTCATTTCTATCAGTAATGCCAAATAGGGCAGCCTATAAAAAAGGTAAGAAACAGCAAGGCCATTGCCCCTTTGTGCATCCCAAGTTGGAGTAGAAATAATGATTTTGATACATGTTGGCAGAACCCCAAACTGTATTAAAACAGTTTTCAGATATTTTTCTTTTTTTTTCCCAATTGACAAACAGGCAGTAAATATAAATTACCATTGGTTAGACTCAGAAATAATGTCTATGGGCATACAGAAGGAAGGACATTAACAACTGGTAGGCAGTATCAGTGAGTTCTGAACTGACTTCACTTCTCATTATTTGGCAAGTTAAGAATCACAGCATATACTAGTAACCAATTCAAGCTGAGGTAGGTAGGTAGGTAGGTAGGTAGAACAGCAGTCTCTAATTTTCCACTTCTTGCAAGAAAAAAAAAAATCTTCAACCATAACCTTAGAAAACTTCATATTCAAGAGCTAAGCTCTCTGTATAACACATGTTTTAGAAAGCATCAGGTATCCCCAGTAATTATGGATCAATGGACAAGTAAAATCTAAATGTCATTACTTGTGAAAAGCTGTGAGTTGCCAGTGGTGGCATAAAAACTTTGGGGAAACTCTCTGAGAATACTTGGACAAATGCAAGCTATTCAGTTCACTGATGTTCATGACGTGTGTTTGGTGCTTGTGAACATGCTGACAGTGAAGTTTTACTCACAGTAACATTTGGGAGAAGCTTGTATTATTGCCAGTGTGTACGCTTGCACATAAATCTGAATACTAACATGAAGACATATTTGCAAGACAATCTGTTACAGTTTTCCCAGAGAGAGAACAGAAACAGTGAAAAGTAATTTCAATGACCAAGTATACATCTTGGATAGCATGCAAGACATACCATTCATGCACAAACAATCCCCAGCAGAAAATAATAGCTCTCAGAAGCTTAAAGACACAGTGCTGTCCAGTAAAAATCCTTGGTGCCTCTTTTGCAAAAGTCAGCCAATACGATGATAGAGTGAGGCAGCCACAACTAAAGGAGAGAGAATACAGACAGACTGTCAAATAACCACCTACAGAGGAAAAGGAGCAGTTTTGGAGCATGTAAGAGCTGAAAAGAAAAATCAAATGCAATTCTGGATCTTTAGTAGAAGGGATTCAACACTGCCAGCCTCTGCATTTAAACATCTAACTTTCTATTGACTAGACAAAAGACCACCTCTACTCTAAGATGCAGTTTCAGTTCCTCTCTTTGTGTCCCTACTGAAAGTTCTGAAAAAAACCCACAAAAGTATTGCATATAAGTGTATGATTGCATATTTCCATCAAATTAGCCAAGCAGGCACCTTGGTCAAGCCATTTGGGATCCAGTTCTGCATTGCCTGCCACTGTTCATATTCACTGGAGGATGCAGGCAATGTCCCATCACAGATATATGTGTGGTTGGCTCCTTGATAAGAAAACTCTTTTTGTGATGTGAACCACTGCTTCAAAAGAAAACCTCGGACTGTTTTTGCATTTTTAGATGTGCTTCATATTTCAAAATGGCAAAGTCATTAGAAAGACAACTTAGTATGACCTGTGTAGCTTTGCAAGTTTCAATGAACACAGGTCCACACCTAAGCCTCACAACAATCCTTTCTGTGGTAATACAGCCATACTTGGAAGTGATTTGTTTCATGTTCATCATGGGCTACCTACAGCTAGGTAGCCTGCAAGCAGAGGTGGGGATACACACTCAATTCATCATTTTGCTAGATATTCTGTCATGATGTCGACATTCCCACAGGAACAATGACTGCCATTCCCCTTTGCAACATCTCTAACCTGAGAAGAGAAACACTGCAATTGCAGGAGGCTTGGCACTGAAGTAAGCACTGCAGAATAAAAAACATTCATTACTTCACCAGCGACCCTCAGAGATCTGCTGTTGAGAGATGCTGGCCACTGTGAGGCCCGTGCTCCTCCTCCCTAGCTGGCTGGTGATAAACTTTTATGTCTTCTTCCTCTTCACCAGCAGAAATGCCTTAGCCTCATTTTAGTAAAGCTTTCACACAGAAAATCTCATAAGTAATTAGGGATTAGACCTGTCTAGTACCTTCAAACTGAGCCTCCTCTTTGAACAGAAAATAATCCATTTGTTCACTGCAGCCTTCACCTTTCCTGCGACTTCATCTCAGATCCTCAGTCTTGTTCTGCTGTTATCAAAGTCAGTAGAGTATCCAGGGAGATACACTTGCTGTTGTTATTGGCCCTGTCTCTTGAGCTCCCAAACAAAACACTGCATCCCCATAATCACACCATGTGCCCACTGGGTGAGGGTACTGAGCTGGGGAAAGGTGACTGTCACATTCAGATGCGGGGTGTTCTGGCTCTGGGTGTTGCCTCTGCTGGCTGATGGGCAGCAGCATGCTGCAGTTCAACAGGCACAAGCTGAGATTTAAGTATTGAGACTGGCAGAAAAGGAAGATTAAAGTCTGACAAGCTTACAGATCAAAGAGACAGTGCCTTGGTCTTATGTAAGGATGGCTGCATCTGGAATAAATCCAGACACTGGAGCACTGAGCTTTGAAATGGGAACTATGAAAATATTGGCAATAAACCTCCTGATTTTCTTGTACAATATCAAGCCTTCAAAACAGACAGGAATATGCTCCATAATCTAGCCAGAAACTTTCAGAATTAATGTCCCTCTTCAGAATTTGTTGAACACCATGAGTTGGCATTTTCTGCTTTTGCTTCCAGATTTTTCGATCTGATACAAAACAGGCTAAGACCAGACTGCTGCAGGAGTCAGTGTAATAAACACAGATGCATAATCAGTGAGCAGAGGAACAGCTCAGCACAGAGGGTATCCAGGGTATTTTGTACATCTGAAAGACTACACAGTTAATGCAAAAAAGTCCTGGCATCCCAAACTAAACTGAAGAAAGGTTTCAGCATTTTGGCTACAGGTTAGGAAAGAAAGGATTTCAATCCCTGTAATGACACTCATGTGGAATTGTTCATAAGAAATACAAAAGAAATCATCTGCCACCACAGTGTAGGAAGAAATCATCAAATCTGATGGCAGAAGGAATACCTCACTGGAATAAGAAACTGGGGTTTGTTCCTTTTTTCCAGTCCATTATTTTATATTCCTATGGTTGTACGACTCTGAGATCAGTCAAGTAATTATATAAATTGTGAAATAGTTATGCATAGACTAAAACTGAGACTGTGGGAGCCTAAATCAGCCAGAAGGAGTCTTTTAACCTCTCTCAGCTGAGGTCAGACTAGACAGCTTTCTCCATCATAAGTTCTAGAGAAAATCTCTTCCCTCCTCCACTAGCATATTTCAGGAGGTCAAGTTAAGAAATCAATTATTTAAGTTTCATTATGCCTGTGATAAGATCTTCCTCACACAAAATGGACTTTTTGCCAAGGCGAGACAACTGAGTGGGACATCATCTTCCTTGCTGAAACCCAGAAAATGTGGGAGATCATAGAGTGAATTTATGAACTAACACAGACTCTTTCTGGTACTTCTGTCTCTTCACTTTTTAGTCATGAGAGCATCTCCTCCCAATTCAAAGGAGACCATCAACAAGATTTTCAAAAAGGTTTCAAATATAAAAATAAAGAAGTGCCCTATTTTTAATGCACTTAGAACTATAGCACATCTGACAAGATTTATTTTCCTTTTCATACAAACCATTCTTATTTGCATCTGTTATATTCAAACTCTTCTATTAATCTCTTTTTCTTTGTCGTTTCAAGCAATTTACTGTGTGCTAAAGGAAGATGAGGTCACAGTCTGTAAATCCCAAAATCATCACAAGTACCTTTTTAAAACATAAGCCTGGTATTTGCTATTCATCAGTAACACTGTAATAGCTACTTATATAAGCAAAGACATTTAATTTATGCCAAACAGGAAAAAAACACAAAGGAAATTTTACCAGGCATTCTTTGGTTTTCAAATGTGGTTGCCCTTCCATTTAATCTTAGGACTAGATAATATATTTGTGAGGAGATTTCTTATTTTTTTACCCAGCCACCAATATATTACAATAAATTCTATAGAAACTTCTTCAAGGCCAGGCACCTTGAACATTCTTGCTTTGACAGTGGTATTTGTAACCTCATTCTTTCTTTCTTTCCCATGTAAGTGGACTAGTTAAATTTGACTAAAAGTTTAAATGTGTTTGTTCAATTTAAACAACATTTCTGCTTTATTTTAGGGATAAAAAAAAAATCTTTAAAAGATAGTCTGATACAAGCAGGCTATGAACTATGCTGATTGTAATTTTTCTCCGAATTCCCTCACCAATTACACAATAGCTCTTCATTTGTTTTTCTCTTTGTTGCTTATGTGCTGCCTTTAATATTTTTTTTTTAATATATATTCTTCAACATTTGGCCAGTTCCTAAAGTACAGTCAGTTATCTATACTCTGGCATTTTGAAAATTTTATGTATTTTCCTGCAGAATCAACAATGCTGATAGAATTCTCACTGATACAATAACATGTGTTGACAGCCTCATTTATTCTTTTTTACCAAATTTCAACAGAATTTGACAGATACACAGAGGACTCAAAAATAATTATGTTCCTCCAGGCTTCTTGGAAATAAGCAACATAGAGGAGTGTCCTGAAAGAAGACACCAGCTCAGTGCAGAACTCTGGTGCTGCTGTACCCTGGACCTTTACCCATGAGATAAAGTGAAGTTTCTAAAGAAGTTTCAGACTTCTCACTCATGGGACAGAAACTGTCACAAACTTATGACTTATGGTTGCAGAATATTTATTATTATCTCACAAATATTTGCCATCACACCCCCAGCATAAAGGATGTTAACATTATAATACAGACAAACAAATTTTAGACAGGGGTTAGTTTGCTTATCTTAATTTTATGCCTAAATTTCTAAGCCATCAGGGAAAGCTCTGGCCACTTTGATTTTTCTAGAAATTCAGAAAAAAAATCTCACAACATAGTAGTAGAGAAATGATAGTTTAAACTTTATTCTAAGTGTAGGTTCTATCACACAGCAGTATAGCATACCTGCAGCTAGGCTGTGAGGAGAATCCTGCACATCTTTACACTTATTTAAAGGATAATCTTTATTTCTTATGGCTTTGCTACACTATGCCACCAACAGCTGCTGAGATTATTAACAGAAGTTAAATCAACTTCTAAAGTTGTACATAGACAGCAGACAACAGGGCCACTGAGGGAACCTAACTGTATTATAAAGCAAACCACACATAACGAGAGACAACAATATTTTTCTCCTCTTGGAAAGGGTTTTGCAGGCCTGTGCTCTTCTTGAACTTTCTGGTACCATACAGTATGCACCAGATACATAAGGATATATGAGATCTAAAGTCTGCACTGAGGAGACACAGGGAATGGAAAGAGTAATTAAAGTCTGCTGTGAGGTGAAAGCACGTTAGCTAAAGCTCATTAGATTCCTGTATTCTGCTTCTGAATGAGAGAGTCCACACTGAGCTGACTGCACTTCAGCTAACGTGACTTTACATCACACTCCAACTTATTATATCTCCACTTTACTGGACATGTGCCTTAAAATTCTAAGTGCTTGCACAGTGAGGTAAAATCTCCAAACAAACGAAGAAGGGGCTCCGAGTGCCAGGTTGCAAGAGGCAGTGAGACTTGCAATGAGTAAAGCTCCTAAGGCCAACGACTTCCAACCAGCACCATGCTCAGCAGAGGCTGGCAGAGGGGCTGCAGCACCGGTTTGGGGCACCCACCCTGCCACCTGCCTCTGAAAATCAGCCTTCTGAGTTGTTTTAGTATAGTGGAGTCATTTCTCATGAATTGTAAGATAAACAAGAATCATGTTTGCATTCCTTTGTAAAAGATATCACCTGATGGACTTCTCAAGTGACCAGTGGAGATGGAGAGGTGGGAACTTCTCTGTCCAATCTCTGATCACTGTCCAGAAACTTATATATACGAGGTCAACAATAAATAAGAAACTTCTTCCTTTCTTCTCTGCCTGCACACCTGTTGTGTGTGTTGCTGTGTGTTTCTATGTCACAGTAACAACCTGCTCTTTGTGCCACAGCAGAGGCTGCACAGGAGGCACCATGCACTCAGCACCATGGACACGACCTGCTCCTCAGCCTCGCTGAGCAGGAGCCCTGCAGCAGCCATGGAGTCAGGACAGAGATCTTGGGCCAGGAGAGGCAGGGACTGGAGTAAATAATGCCAAACCTGGACACATGACACAATGCAGTAGAGGACACACATGACACAATGCAGTAGAGGACACTGAGACAAGTGATCAGACCTAAACTCCAAAACACCTACCAGCAGTCCCTGCAGGACTCTACAGGGACAGGGAACCTCTCTCAGCACCTTTTGGAATACCAAACATTGCTGCCCTCCAGAAATCAAAGTCTGCTAGTCACTTCTTCCTCAAGGTTAGAAATTATGTTCTCAGTCAAAAAAAAAAAAAAAAAAAAAAAAAAAAAAAAAAAAAAAAAAAAAAAAAAGTTTATGGTTAATATAGTCAATTATGGAAATTAGTAATTAGCACCAGTCTCAAAAACATCACAGACGATGCAATGAAAGCTTCCAGATCAAATAGATCTTCTTCACTTAAAGTAGAAACATCTCCTTCTCTACTTCAGCTTCCCTTTTATATGGCAATCTGTGACTCAAGACACATTGAAGTCCAAAGACAGAGGTTTAGAGGTTTACTAGTGGAGAAGGTAGAGAATGTACTAAAGACAATTTAAGCTTGATTTTGATTTTTTTTTTTTTTTTTTGCTATCTGGTTTAAGGAGAACAAAAATATGTACTAATTTTAACTAAACTAATTTAACAAATTAAAATTTATATCACTCGCACTTCTTAAACATGAGCTATTTAAACTTATTAAGCATGAGTTTAATGCTTATTTGTTCTGAATATTGCCATTTTTCAGTAGCATGATGAACACAATTTAATGGAAAGAGGATGAGTGGAGTCCTGCATTTGCAAGTTTTCAAAGCTAGAAGTATTTGCACACTTATGAAATCTAAGAGATACATTGTTATGTGGTTTATTTGGGAAAATCATTCAAAAAAAATTCTAAAGAGAGTAGACTATGTTTAGAGCAAACTCTAAAATGTTAGAAAAAAATTAAGTTCCGTTATAAAAAACCCAAATTTGTGTTAATTAGAAATATATTTTATTAAATCATAATCTTGCTATGGATATGTTATACCAATAAATTGATGATTACATTTTCAGAATTATTTTAATTTACAAGTCAGCCATTTCTCCTGAAATAAATCAAGAAATACCACAAGAGTGGCACATGCAACATTCATCTATATCTGTAGGTAGGCATAGTTATACAAACTTTTCTAATAAAAAGTATTAGTTTTATAATTGTTCTAAATCCAGAAGTCAGTTCTCAAAAGGATTAGGAACAGCAATGGTTTAGTTTTGCTGGCTCTGTTCATTCATTTCACATGCACTCATTAACAGAAAGTAGAAGTGACTCAGTCAGAAATTTAAAAACAGTCTTTCTCTCTTTGACTAAACTTGCAAAATGACATTTCCTCTCTAAACCAAAGACAATGTGCTTCTTTCAGGCTCAGCATCTGCACTGTAAGCCTGCTGAAATTACCAAACACCAAAGTTCTCTAATCACTAAGACATAATTTTAGGACAATGTGACCTGGAAGTTATTATATTTTTGCATCTTCTTTACCCTGTGTCTTATATTTCTGCTTTGTTTATTTTATAAGACCCACTTACTTAAATAGATGATAGTATAAATGTGGGTTAAGGGCTTTTTAGTGAGAATAATGTGTTGTTTTCCCATGTTTTCTCTGTTTTCTATGTAGGAATAGATCAGTGTGGTGTCATTATCCTACCACTCCTCATCTCTAGGTGTTGTCATTAAACCTACCTATTAGCAGAGATGTGTATCATATTAGTGAGTACCTCATCCCAGAAATATCAGCTTTTTCCTTTGATGTTGGAGCATGCAGTACTGATTTCTACATATGTACAGCATTGCCACACAGACTTAGCAAAAGATAGCTCTTACCTCACAGAAAGAGCCCTGAGGTCGTGCGGAGATTAAACTAGAAACACTCAGGATGCCAACGGCACCTTCCTCAGGAAAACATCAAAGAGGATTTACTCAGCCTACCAATGTCCCCCCAAAGAAACGCTTGCAAATTGTTTGAGGAAAGCATGTTTAATGTTAAATACATTGGCATAAACAGTTAACCAGATTAGAGGGCATTTAATTTATCAGAATCTTCATAGGGTAAGCACTGATCTAATGCCCAATTCTCAGATAAAGGCAGCCGTTGGTGTCATAGCAGATGGAGTTGCAGGAACAGAAAGTGCTGCTCCTTGCTTATACCAGGATTCCTCAGACATTTAAGGCTTTGTTTGTCTCTGCCTGCTCTCACACTAGCTTAGCTTTGCTGCACTGAGGTTTGAGAGTTGTGACTCCTGTCTGTGCCTCAGCTGTTTTTATGTCCTTAGTCAATTTGATTCTGGTGTTTGAGCATGGCATATTAGAGGAGCAATGTGGCAAAGCTTTCCTGCCCAGGCACATGATGAAGATCATAAAACCCCATATATATAGAGCTGTGCAGAAAAAAAAAAAAAAAAAAAAAAAAAAAAATCCTAAATTTTTAAGCCTTTTCACTACAATTTAACAAATATTTCTAACAATGAAACATTGGATCAAATTCAAAGCTGAAAAATTTTCAATCCAGAGAATTTGGAAACCAAACTCCCCTAAGGATTTTGTTTTGTCAGTTGTGCACCTTCCAACAAGAACTGAGTACACTATCAAGCTCTTGATCAGCTCTGTTGTCCTGCCCTATAAGCAGACTGAATTATAATGCTATTCTAGTCAGGGTAAAACAGGAAAATAGAAGAATTGAAAGTGGCAAGTGTCACGTTAAGCAGGCAGGCTTAGCTTGCACTGCACCCTGGAAGAACACAGAAAGTAAGGATTCGATATAATATCTGCTTCAGCATCTGCCTTCCTCACAATGACAAGAAGCAATAGTGTGTTATCTACAGGGAAATGCAGAAGTTTCAGTAATTCCATACAGCCTGCCTGGCTGGCACTGTGCTATGTGCATTTCTGGGAGTGTGCTGGCAGAGCAGGCTCCTGCCATTTGCATTCCTCTCATATCACACCTGCTGGCACAGTAGCTCTCTAACACAGATTTTGTCCTCTGACTTCCCTCATTCTGCTTACAAGTAACGTGTTAACATTGTTAACTCTGAAAATACACAGCTTCTCTTAGTGCATTACTGCTCCCAGTGGGGCATGGGCTGACCAAATTACTTGTCAAACTTTTTTCAAAAGACAAAAAGAGTTTCATTTGTCTTTGTGATGACACCTGAGGGATATGTTACAAAGTACCAGCTCTTTACCCCTCTCCTAGACACTTTTCCTTCATTTTTTTCCACTTCTTTCAATGACCTTTTATTCCTCTACTTATTAAAAGCTAGAGTTTTAAAACAACGATTTGCAGGCGACTTTAGAAGGCAGAAGATTAGATGTATATTTTTTAAAAACTCTTCCAACCTTGACACTATTGGCACAATAGTTTTCTCCTGACTTGTTAAATGCATTTTCTCAAATATCAAAAGCATAGTTATATTACCTTTCTCTGCAGGACATTTAATCCAGGGAGAACTACACTTCATTGGTTTAGAACTTGCCCAAATACATCTTCAGATCATTTAATCATACCACATAGTCACACCTTTAATTTGCAGTCTATGCAAGATTTCAAAGTATTTTTTCGCTCCTTTGATCTCCTAGTAAAAATCAGTCTGATCCTTGATATCACATTGGGTTTGCTGACTTTCTCTTTGAGTACAGCTAGCCCACAACACTGCTCAACTGCCACTCTCTGTTGGCAGAGCCTTATCAAAGGAGCATCTGTTCCCAGAAACTGGATTTACTTTGCAGTCAAGGGAAAAACACCCATATGGCTCTCCATGACTCAAATAGAATTTCATGTGAGTCAGTGATAATGGTCACTAAACTTGAAATCTGAATACTTTAAAAAGTTCCTGCTTGTACTCATGAACTCCAGTAAAAACACAAAAAGATGCAAAATAGTAATAATCTGTTGAAATATTTGTGTTCTCTTCCTTCTGTCTCTCACCCACTAATGTGCACAAAATAAAATGCAACAAAATAATTGAAATAGGAACTGCTGGAATATGACTTTTCTTAATAACCTTCCATGTTGCTTTGCATTTTGCCAGATATTCGAGGAGAATAAATAATCACTGAGAATAATTTATTCAGGCATTCACCTATTTGTTTTTTTTTTTTTTAAATTCCATATCAACAAACCACAATTACAGTTCACACTAGTGTATCTTCAATAGAGAGTTTTATGAAGACTTATGCACCAATTAGGAGGATAGTCCATGTGACATATGAAGTCCTGGGGCACATAATTTCAGTCATTTGCTGTTGTTCCTGACTACTGACTAGATGGCTTCACTTCACAACACTCTGTTTTAATTCATTATAATTATTTCATTAAAAATCAGATTTTATTTCTTGCTTCAGAAAATCTCATACAAGAAGCTGTAATAGACAGGCTCTGTGTATATTAGACAATTTTGCACTTGTCTGGGTACTCATGATCTGTGAATTCCAGAGATATACAAATACACTGAGTCTCACTT
Source organism: Sitta carolinensis (assembly GCA_032173965.1). Classification (NCBI taxonomy): domain Eukaryota; kingdom Metazoa; phylum Chordata; class Aves; order Passeriformes; family Sittidae; genus Sitta; species Sitta carolinensis. The sequence goes on along the minus strand of JAVUNC010000025.1, from coordinate 10,640,714 downwards.
TCAGCTCAGCAAATTTTCATGAAAGATTTCTGTGCTGCTCATCAGCCATATTTCTACATTTATATTCATAGGTTTTGTTCTTTAAGGAGCTGGGTGTAGTCACAACATTTCAAAGCCTCATTCTCTTTCAGATCAGTAAGAAACATCTGAAGAACAGAAGCATGAAATTGCCAAAATTTCATCCTGCAACTAAATTAATTTTCAAAAAATTAAGCCTATGCATTTTGGTTCAAAACCCCAGAGATGGGTGCAGATCAGTGAGAGTTCTTTCCAGTGTGCTCACTGCTAAGCTGTTCCTTTTTACCCCACTCCTGTGCATGGGACAGGACATCCTGCTCTCATTGCAGCACCCAACTCCATCCACCCTGTGTACACAGGCTTGTGAAACCCACAATTACCATGGCAAAAGGATCCTGACAGGAGGCACAGCCCATCAAGGAACCTGTCAGATCAGGGTGCCTAAGAAATTTTCAACTGAGAGACTGCTGTGCTTTGCCTATTAAAAGATCAACTTAATTGCATAGTAAATTTTGGATCAAATAAAGTAAAAGCACTCATTTTTAATTCTATTGATCAAAATTGAAACTGAAGAATTGTATTTTACATTTGAGAAATCATTATAGAAAAAAAATTCTAGCCAGAGATCTCTTATCATGTTTCAACTATTCTACTTACTGCTCTGCTTACACTCCACTGTGGGATTTCATGTCTTTGTCTTCATTTCCTCTGGCCTTGGCCCTGTGCTCTTAGTTCCAGGAATTTTAACATTTTTCTAAGGATAAAGTTTTCAGAATTCCTTGCTTAATGGCAAAATCCTATTATCTGAGACACTTCAGGAATATTATCCCACATCTCTGTAATAAAAATTCTGCATTTTCATATTATACTTGTTGGAGAATAATGGGCATTTTTTCTACAAATGCTGCCAATACTTGAAGCCAGCTTTTTTTTCTGTTGTTGTTATTTTCACACATGCTCTTCACTTTCCTTCATTTTCAGTTTATATAATGTTGATGTGAATTTAATCCTGAGGTTGCTGGTATTTGCACCACAAAATGCTCTGTATTCCACAAACATTATCATCTACATAGACAATGACAATCAAACAAAAAAAAAGTCTGAAAAAATTAAAGAGGACAACTGGATTTCTGCATTACCTGTTTATTCCTTTTCTTCCTTATAGCCCTATAGTTTACAAAATATTTTTAGCATTTTTTACTGAAACTTTTTGAGATCCTGTGTGGGGAGTGGAAACACTGGAATTTATTGTCACTCGTCAACATAATAAAAACTCTAAAAATATTCCACCACATTTAACTATTTTAATTATATGTTTATTGCTGAATTCTCAAATCTTCTGGGGCATGAAATTAGACGATTTTGTAGTATCTACATCTTCGTAATGTCTTGGGAGATCTCATAGAAGACCCTCATGACACCATTCCATTCTGGTGTTATCTGCTGTCAAAAGTAGAATGAAATCGTTGGAGGACAAGAACAACAAACAGCAAAAAGCAATGTGAAAATCAGCTACTTGCACTCTCCCAAAGTGCATTCCACTGGACCCAAAGCACAGGGCCAGCTTAGAGAACACTTTCTGCTTCTCCTACCCAAATCTTAACTTCTGGAAACAGAAAGAAATGGAAAGCTGAGTTTCTCTAATACGTTTTTAGTTGAAACAGGGATGATAGGTGAAGTTGTTCAGAAGCTGCACAGAAATGAACTGGAGGGAGGAAGAAGCTGGTGATCCAGTTGTGGTGAGGCAAACAAGATCTATTTGAAGGAAGCCTCAAACTCTACCTTAAATCCCACAAAGACTGGTTTGCAGTAGCTAGAGCTTTGGATGTTGTTTGTCACTATAGCACCAACTTAATATCAGAGTCTTGTTCTTCCACAGAATTTTATTCTCTAAAATGTGTCCCCTGGCTGCCTTCTTGGTTCCTGTCATTAGAAAACCAAGAGTACAGCATCAAAAAGAAATGCTCACCGTGTCACCCACTTCAACTCAACAGCCTGGAGCCACGTATTTTAGTGCTAATAGGATAATAGCACATTGCGTGATTTTGAAGGGGACAAACAATATTTGAAGTGAATAAACACTAATTGCAAGCATGAGAAGGATTCAGTTCATTAAAAAAATCATAGCTTTTCAGCATGAGTGAGTCAGAGGAATGTATGTACTCACACCAGCACAACCAAGGTCACAGCATTTCCAGAAGTTTTCACACCATCTCATACAGAACAATATTCCATTTGCAGATATGTCGGGCCTGCAGGCAATCGTTTTAACTTTTTCCCCATATTAAGTTTCTCTTTCTGAAACCCATTGAAAAGTTTCTTAAACAAATACCTGACTAATCCTAACAAACCATATGTTAGATCCTAAGGGCAGCCAAAGACAACACTGCAGAGCTGCCTGAAAAGTTACTAGATACTATAATCTGCACAGCTGGGTGGCTGAAACCTGCAGATCATGTTAATTAAAGGGGAAATGGGAAGAGGTTAAGAAAAACAGTCTAAATAAACCTACTACTAACAAATGCTAAGTTTCATCATGCTAGAGTTTTCTAACTAGAGAGAAGCTAAGTTTAAATAAATAGGGAAAAAATTACTTGTGTAACATTTTTCTATCAATTTGATGTATTTTCCTATCTACATTTAAAGGATTTTTTTTTCTCAATGCTATATTTAATTTTTAATAAACTGTCAGGCAATGCTTAAGGGGCAAGACTAGAGTGTCCAACAGCCCAGTCTTACTTTGAGGATTTTGAATCAGTGCTTAGGGTCCCTTCTAGCTCTCCTAACAAACAAGAGTTTCACCCAACAGAAAATGCTGTATAGAGACACCACTACACCTGCAGAGGGAGGAAATCACAAAACATCATGATATACTTTCCTCTCAGTCTAATTAATATGTTTTCATTTCTCACTGTTGTTTCCCTCACATTGTTATGGAAAAACAAGCAGAAGACTCTCCCACTGCCCAAGCATAGAATCTCAGTCTTCTTTCTTTGCTTCTTTTTGATGCAGGTACCTGGGAAGCTCTCATTCTCATACCCTTGGTAAGGAAAAAACTTTCATCCTCCCCACAAATGAATGGAAAATATGCAGTTTTGCACAGCAATCTCATTAAACCCATTAAACCTCAGGCTATTCCATTAAAATTTAGCTCAGATGCACTTCTGATGTATTGAGCCAGGAACAGCATATGCAATCCAGCATTTGGATGGTTGGTTCAATTTTGGGGTACCCAGTGCAAAGAGACAGGTCAAAACTGGGGCAAGTTCAGCAGAAGGTCACTGGGATGGTCAGGACAAACATTTGACCTATGAACAAAAGCTGAGGAATCTGGGTTTGACCAGCCCAGAGAAGGGAAGGGTTGGGAGAGTCACAGCAGCCCCCAGTAACTATGAGGGTATAAACATGTCAGATCAGGACAATTCTATGAGCCTTTCATCTTAAAATTCAGTCACTGGATTCCCACCTTTCACTGTGTTTTTTCCGCTGGCCACATTTCCTTTTTCATAACAGGAGGTAGCTATTATTTTAAAAGTATAATTCTATGTACTTTTATGACAATTTATCCTCTCCTGACTTCATTTAATATTATAGAAAGCCAAGCCACTATGGTAACACAGTAGTAAAGTATTTGGACAATTATATGTGAAAAGTCTTATCCAAAATAGCACCAGTCAGAGAAAGAACCCTGAGAGCAGTGTATCTTGCAAGAAATTTGAACATTCTAGTCACCTATTCTGGTGTAAACATATATGCTAACATTCAAAATGACATTGAAGTCATTGTAAATTAAAGCAGAATGATAGTTGAGGGCATTGTCTATTACAATCCAGGAATTTGGTTGCAAAAACATAAAGCAAAACAATCAAGTTAAATTATATTTCTTCAAACAACAAACAAATTCCAGCTATAACAATCTCCTTAAGGGAAATGCAACTTTCAGTAGAACACTGCCTGGAGGGAAACTGTCATTATTTCCCTTTCTTGGTTACTAACCAGTAATTTGCCACTGGGAAGGCACAACCCACTAACTCAAGCCAGTAATTTGTCACAAATCACAGACATTCTTTATAGATATCAGCATGTAGTTCCACTGATTTTATTACTTACAGGAGGGAGCCTCCACCAGGAGAAGGAAAATCCCAGAAAATTCCATGTTGGACATTACCCAGGACTGAGCAATTCCTTATGGTGCCATCTTGAAGTAAATCCAGGATTTCTTGCTCTCAGAAATTACATAGTGGCATTTTCCTCCAAATTGTTCATGACTGTCTGAAGACAATAGTGAATTCTAAAACATGTTATTGTGAGGTCTTTAATCAATGGATGATGTCTGAAGGAAAACCCTCCTGTGAGCCAATCTTTTCTCACCTTCAACCCCCTAAAAATTCTATTCATGGCAAAAATGGAATCACCATAAATGGTCTGTGTGGTAAAATAAATAACAGTAAATTACAAGGATCAACATTGCCTGTTTCATTTTTCTGAAATGCTTGTCATTCTGCCCTTCTCTGTGGTAATCTTTTTGAATCAAAGATCAGGTCATCCCACATGATTCAGGGCTGAAGGTGAAAGGAAAAGCTTAAATCTTTGCAAGAATGGGAATATTAAAAGAAAATCCTCACCAAAACAAACACACATACACACACAAAAGAAAACAAAACCTACAACAAAAACCCCCAGACAATTGTCGTTATTAAAGTTTAGTCTCATCATTTATATGATTATGCACATAAGGCTAAGCACCCCTATATTCTTTCAGACTGGGGTAATAATGAGGAAGCTCACATTAAAATAGTATTCTGTTGAATGTAATTACCTTACAAAATACAACAAACCCAGGAATGAAACACAATTATGACACTCATCCTTCCCAATTACATCCAAACACCAAAGTTCTTCAAGAATAAAATATAATTGTTGCATTCTTCTTCTCACTTTTAAATACTCCTTCTATCTGTATTGGCAAATTAAGCCTGAATAGAAATACAAATTTATGTGAAATTACTTAAAGTAACATCACTATTTTCCAGGTATTTTGCTTGTATGCATTATGATTCTTTTCACATGCAAAAATTTGAAATAAAATCTTCAGTTTCAGATTGCCTCTTTGTAATTTTTGTAGCTCACATACTGAGACCTGCGTGGTAAACACATTAATTAAATATTTGCACCACTAGGTGTGCTATTAGAACCTAATGAGTGTTATCTTTATATTGCATCAACATCCAAAATATAATATTTTTTTTATTTTATATATAAATATAAACTTTATAATTTATTAGTAAAATTACATTCTCTATACCATGATAGCATGTAATTTTCTTCTCTTTGACTACATGATCATTCAAAACTGAAGACCTCCTGTTGTTCAGTGTAAGACCACTCACAATTTAAATATTGAGCCTGATTATGTGTAATACTGTTGCTTTAATACACTGTAGAATGAGATTGAATAGTCCACTCTCAGTGCAGTGCAATCAAGCTGCCAGAAAAGCCAAAGTAAATTAGACAAGGTCATATATCAGTACTTATATGGAAGGTTTACAATCTTGATTTTGTTCCCTGCAAATTCCTGCTCTCTTTTTTGCTAAAAGTTACATCTCCTGCATTTTTCATGAATCCTGAGTTGATCTTGTAAATGCTGAAATAAAGGGGAGAAAAGCTTGAAACTCCCAAAGCATCATTAGCTCTGCTGTCATTCATAGCAAGGAACTATGCTGGATTTGCCTGATCACCTGATGCCCAGTTCCAATCAGCAGTGATTCAAACATCCCAGAAACAATAAGAGACCTCAATTCTTTTTTTTTTTTTTTTTTTTTTTTTTTTTTTTTTTTTTTTTTTTTTTTGTTAGGCTACTAAGCAATCTTAGCACCAGCAAATGCTCTTTGCACTGACCTTCACTGCTCAGCTGTGACCTGAGCAATTCTGTTCAGCAGAAGGTCTTACCAAAGCTCTAAAAGAAGCTGTGTTTAATTAAGGCTAACTTAAAAGTCAGTGCAAAGTGTCACATCTTAAAGGAAGGTTCTCCCAGGATACCCAAGTCCTTCACATATCTCGTTAGCTCCATTAGGAGTCACTGTGGACACTTTTCCACGTGCCATACCTGTAATGCAGTATGGAGTAAATTCTGTTTGTGGATGAGATTCCTACGCAAAGATGGGGACAGGGGCCAACAGCCCCAGATGTTCCCTGCACAAGTGAGCAGCCCAACATATTCTGAAATCAAGCATGAAAACGCTGATCAAAGGAGCCTCCATAAACCCTTAGGAGGGGGTGAAGAGAGGCCATGAGCCCACAAACCCTCCTCAGCAGTCAGGTCAGCAGCGGGCTGAGATCACAAGGCACGGAGCATATCTTCAATGGCTGCTAAATCTGGGCCAACTTTACTTTCTGAAACAAAGCACCTGGCTTCTTAGAGTCTGATTAAAGGAAGACACAATAATAATTTTAAAAAACTTAAGTGCTGAGGTTTACAAAACTTTTTGATTACACATGGAAACTGATTACACATTTCTGTTTGTTCCAGAAAGCTGAAGTCTTAAGACAGTGTTTTACAGCTCTACAATGAGAGATTTTTTGGGATTTTCACTCTGAACTCCACCCTTGGGACACAGAATGCTGCTTTTTTTTTTTTTTTTTTTTTAATATTTAATTAACTGGATTTGAGTGATTTTCAAGCAGAACAAGTAAAATCACATTAGGTGAAATCAATAGGTGACGTGTTAAATCAGCGTTTAGTTCGCAACATAAAGCATTTTTATACCTAAATGAAGTTTCTGTTTAGTAGAGTAAATGAAGAGAGATCCACTTAAATCCCAAACATATTTAATTAAAATAAGGTAATTATTGTAGAGCTATATTTGAACAGACAATACAGTTGCAGCAATTATCTCTAATTATGCAGCTCCAATCACAGAATAATAGAGGTTTCAATGTCACTAAGCACTATAAGGATAATTACTCTTTCCATTATTCTGATGGGCACATAATTAGCAACTTTAGGGAAAAAAAAACCTTCATGGGGACATAATAGCCACATTTTAACTACAGGCTGATTGAGAATGATCAAGGTATTCAGTAAGAAAAAGTAGCACCCTCAGTTGGTTCCAACTGAATAGTCATGTATTTCCCAAAAAAACAGCATTTATTTCATGCTTACAATCATGTTTTATTAAAGTACTATGCTTACTGAACAAGACCTTCAAACAGTAGAATTTAATAACACTGCTGAAAAAGTCTTAGATAAAAACCTCTCCTCTAACAGAGGGTATTGAGGTCCAGAACACAACTACAGATCCATGTAACCATGGATCCAACTGAACCTCTAACTGGTTCTTAAATATTATATTCTTGGTAGCTGAAAATCAGAAGGACAAGAGAGCAGAAACCCTGGTGACAGTACTAACAGACTGTGCTCTGGAGATTTCTCTCACAAATTTCTGTATTCACTGCCTCCAGAATGTCAGCTTTTCTGTGATTCACCTTCAGTGCCACACAGAAACTGTGGCCTTACAAGAAGTGATGTACCTGAGAGCTAGGCAGCTCCTTGTGCTTCAGTCCATTCTTCAATCTGTGGCACTGGACATGACCTGTTTTACAACAGACTGAACCAGTCTTCATTTCTGCTGGCAAGGAGGCATGGCATGGCCACACCAGAAAGAACAGACACATTCCACCAGCTGGACATGGAGCTGCCACCTGAGAACTGCTAAGCACCCACCCCATGTGTGTTCATGCTGATGGGAATGCCCATGAGATCACCACTCCTCATTCTCCTCATTCCCAGTCACTGGGACCACTGTGGTGGCCCAGCTAACTCCCACATTGGGTCCCTCCTGCTTTAGGCGTGTTGCTGACTCACCTAAGCCAGAGAACAAAGCCTGGTTTTCTGCTGGGTCAAACAGGGAAAGGGAGATACCTCTAGGTGAGGTCTGGTGGCTTGAATTACCCCTTGGAAGGCTCTGCACCACTTCTGCAGCTAAACAGCCAGAATTTATCTCAGCTGCATGCCTGAAGCTGGATGGGATGACTCCAGACTCCAGATCTTCTTTGCTGTCCATCCCTGGCAAGGGTGGCACAGCAAAATGTAATGGGCTGTCCAGTCAGGGTTGCCATGGCATCACACTGTTCCTCACTTAGCATATCGTTCAAAGCTTCAGAAAGACCAACAGCAGCTGTTCCCAAAAGCTAGCTGGAAAATTTCCCCCTCTGTGCTGATGCCCTGTGTGTGGGACACAAAGGACACCCCATGGACACCCACTCATTCCTGGACCAAGCCCTAAGGTAAATACACTGTTCTCACTGACAAGGAATTTCTTCTATCTAAACAAAACTTGGCACCTACAATCAATGAAATTATGTTCAAGGAAAATAATGTGGTTTTAAGGGATTTAATTGGATTTTTAAGTGACAGTGAGTTCTAGACAAGGATCTGATAAGCTCCCAGATTTTCCCTTTTATGAGAGGCATAATCTTTTCTGCTTGTTTAAAGAACCAGAATCCTATCTAAGATTCCAAACAGAATCTTTCAAGCACAAATATTTTGGAGTGTGAACTGGAATAAAAAATATTAAAAATCTCAAATTTTTCTTTTCAACCTAGACAGAAAGGATATGCAACACAGAAAATATAATTGTGTGTGGGGAAAAAGGTACCATTCTTACATAGCTGCAGTTATAAGACCTGAAAATGTTTACTGCTTCATTTTGTAGGGTGGAAAGTAGCAAAGGTGTTAGAAGCCTCTTGTTTTTCCCTCAGTGCTTAGATTAAAAAGAAAATTGAGGAAACATACTGCTTTTAAGAGAGACTATTGAGATTTTCTGCTAGACTAACAGTCTTGCCAATATGTATTTGTATTTCAAATTTGACAAACACTGCTTGATGATTGCAAGGTTCAAATCACAGACTTGCCCCAAACAGGGTCCCCTGCCTGTAGGCTGTTCACCCCATATCTGCAGCCCAGTGCCACAGCCTCCCTGCCCCAGTCTGGGGTGCCAGCAGCCAGCCACAGCAGGTCAGCTTGAGCTGCCACCTGATGGCCAGAAAGCAGCCAGGTACCTCCAAGTGACACAAGGAATATGTTCCAGCTGCCCCCTTGGTAAAGCCCTGCAGAAACACACAATCCCTGCTGGCAGCCTATGCTCTTTTAACACATATCAGCCATTTTCAACTAAAACGTACAAACAAACAAATTCTATCATGCACTTGCCTCTCACAACTCAATCCATCACCTCTTTGCCAACAGTAAAAAAAAGAGTCCTGCAGTTTTCCTGTTAGGCCAATACTTTATTGGCAAGGCAAGATGAAGTGAAGAACACTTTCTACATTTGAGTGAGGCTTACCCAGCAAATGCTTGATTGTTGTGCCATATAAAAGGGGCTGCAGCTTAATCAAGACTTCTCACTCCCATAGCATGAGGAAGGCCAAAGTTTCCCAAAGAGACACACAGGGAAGAATTGTTCTCAATGTGTTCACAAGCAAAATTGCAATGACATCTGCACACTACTGGTCAGGTGTGCTTATTACATGGTATAAAAATGTTCTTCTTGTATTAGGTTTTGTGACAACCAGCCATTGCTTGAGTGGACTAAAAACATCTCCCCTGGGACTGGACACCAAGTGTTGCATCTTAGTTTGCAGCATTTCAATAATTTTGCATTCTTCAGAATAGTGAAGGATTAAGTTAGAAACTTCCAATTTTGTCTGCAGCAAATATAATATTCTTTTTCTACGTGTTTGTTCTACACATTTTCCAATTTCTTGTTTTACTATGTTTGTGCACTTTCATCTAAGATGGCTGAATTATTCTGCTTCCTAGTAGTGTTTCCATTGCATGGTTTTTTTAGGGAAAGAGGGAGATTATATTGTCAGATCAACTCTGTTGATACACATTCTTCACTTGTATGTTAGCATTTAGCTTACTTTTTTTTAACTTCAAAAAGCTGTGCTATTGCATTACCCCAGTTTCCTTCTTTTTACTTGCTATGATTTTTACATAATTTAATTCTGAACTTCTAACAGTTTCTCTTTTGCAGTAGACTCTAGTTAGCTCTTTTATGTGTAAGGTTTCTCATAATGTTGACTAATAAAAGTTAGTGTTCATATCTATTCTGCTGCATTACAGACACAAGTTTTCAAAGTCAACACTATCTTCATCTCTCCCTGTGCCTCTGGGCACACAGAGCACAAACCATTTGGGGTTAAAAAAAAAAAAAAAAAAAACCAAAAAAATCCAGGAGAAAAACAACAAAACACTGACACATTTGTATTGCCCTCCTCTGAAAGCAGTTGAAAACCCTGCCAGAGAAAAATGCAGCAACAGAGAGCTCTAGAGGCCCTGTCCTGCACTGCACCAATTCCCACACACATATATATATATATGTATACACACACACTTACATGAGCAGAATGCATGCCTCATCTCTTCTGTACATATGATGCACAGAAAGCTTACAAAACCCCTCAGCCATAAGCTGCAATTATATGATGTCCATTGCTCTGTTCACTTACCAGATGCAGTTTCATTTAGTTCTTTGAAGTGAAGGGGGCAGACGACTGTTTTGCTTGGCTCTTTCTTTGGAAAAGAAGATAGTGCTTTTTGATGACAAACAATAGACCCGGGTCTCTGCCTATAAAGTAAGAAAAGTGTCATTACAGTAAATTCTGGACTGGTTCTGTAGTCATCTACTTTTCCTAAATGTTTTTAAAAGTCACAAAACCCACGATGTTTTTTCCAGTTCAGGTGAGGAGGATGCTCTTGCAGCGACTATGCTCATCAAAATCCCTTTGAGGCAGCTTTAAGTGGTTAGTAGAAAGAAAAACACTCTAAGAAATCCCAAACTCATGCAGAATACAGGCATCATCGGGTACCACTGAAGTGAATCTTTGCAAAGTACTGTGGAGCCACCTGGCAGGAGGTGGGTGAGGAGCTTGTGTGCAGGAGCCTGTACCACACCCGTGCTCTAAGGGTGAAAACTGAGCTACCCATGTACCTGACCATCAGCCAGGGCTCTTCTGCAGAGCATGAAACACTGACACTGCTGCTACCCAGGAACAGAGCCTGAACTTGCCATGCCACAAACACAGGTCTGTTTCACAAGGTCTGTTTTATCTCAGGTCCTGAAGTTTTGTCTTTACTTCTGAACCAGAATTTTCCTTTCTAATTGGAAAAATTCCTCACTCAGATGTATTCACAGCTCACTGACTGCCCCAGGGCACCTCTCTAGTATCACCCCAGTATCTCTGGGGAGGTCTCTTTCCCTGTTGCCCCTGAAAAGCAAACCTGCCAGTTCCCAAAGCAGCATTTCCTCTTAGACAGGGTCAAGATGTCTCAGGCACTCATGCAACAACAAGCTAAGCCAAAGGACAAGAGCTTAGTTATAGAACACCAATTTGTTCAGATGCCCAGAATGTTTAAATCCATTCCCACCTGCAAACTCTCCTCCAGGCTGTTCAAATCATGTCCTTCCACAAGAAAAACAAAAAATGCCAAACAAAAAAACCCACAAAAAGCCTTCTCTTTTCCGGGCTGAATAATCCCAATTCTCTCAGCCTTTCCTCATAGGAAAGGTGATGATAATCATCTTTATGGGCCTCATCTGGTCTTTCTCCAACAGGTCCAAGTCCTTCCTGTGCTGGGCCCCCAGAGCTGGATGCAGCCCTGCAGGTGGGGTCTCACCAGAGCAGAGCAGAGCAGAGGGGCAGAATGCCCTCCCTGGCCCTGCTGGCCACTCACAGCTCAGGACAGAATTGGGTTTTTGGGCTGTGAGTGCTCATGGCTGGCTCAGGTCCAGCCTCTCCCCCAGCAGCACCCCCAAGCCCTCCTGCCCAGGCTGCTCTCCCTCTGTTCATCCCAGCCTGTGCTAACCCCGGGGGTGCCCCAACCCAGGTGCACCACCTGGCACTTGGTCTTGTTGAACCACATGAAATTCCCAAAGGCCCACTTGTCAAGCTTGTCCAGGTCCCTCTGGATGGCATTCCATCCTTCAGGAGTGTCAACCACACCACTCAGCTGGGTATCATCTGCAAACCTGCTGAGGGTGCACTCCATCCCTTCACTATGTCATAAATGAAGAGAGCACACAGGCACAGGAGGAGTCCCCAGGCCACAGAGTCACCTTCAGGGCTGGCCCATTACTAGACAAAAACAGCTTTGAACTGGACCAAAGTCAAACGTGGCAGTCTGTTCATGAAAGCCTCCACAGCTTACTTAGCTAGGAGCTAAGGCAGAGCTCTGCAAGGGAAATTCCCATGACCTGCTGTCCTCTGCCAGGCCTCACAGGGACAGAGGGGGAGCAGCTTTTCTGGCAGCACATGTGAATTTTCACAGCTTTCCAAGGCTTCCTTGCAATTGTGAACACTAAAGCTAGCAAGCTTTCCCAGTCATTTCAGCAGAGGCAGAGAGGACTGTCCTGATCCAAAGAGCAATGCTGCCAGCCAATGGTCAATTACATTTTTGGATGGAGGAGCCTCCTAACCATCTATTCTCCATTTTGCCATGTTAAAAAGGTTGGACAACACCATGTCCATATGTACAAACAAGGTGTGCATGGTGTGGGTTGGTTAAATAGTCCTAAATATTCAATGCCAAAGAAAACTAGGGAAAAAAAAAGACAACACTCCAGCAAATGAGCTTGAAAAAAGGTCAGTAATGGTCAGCTTGGACGTTTGAAGGAGTGCCTAAAATAGAATCAAGAACTGTGGCTGCTGTCTTAATGTATAAGCACCATAAAATTACTCATATGAGTCTAATTACATGTGACACAGCTCATATTTATCTAGTTTAAAATAAAAAAGCCCATAGGAAGCTCAGACAAGAGCAAGCCTTAATTCAGTCTGATGTATTCCTTCATTTGGGAAAATATTCATCACAAAACATTAGACTCCACAGTCATAACAAAAATTAATGCAGAGAAATAGTTGTATGTGTATGTATATATAAACTTATCCGAAATAACTGGTCTTACATTTTGTTCTGAAAAAAAGGGAAAATCCTAGTATACGTTGTTTGATAAACACAATAAACAATGTCATGGCCAAACAAAAAAAGGACAGGGTTTTTTTGCTGAAAATGCACCAAGAGGAAATAAACAGCTTTCTGTAAAAGTAACAATCAACAGCAAAGTGCAATGCCATTAAGCTTTTCAAAGGACAGAGTCGACTGAGTGGGAAGATTAGAACAAAAAAAAAAAAAAATAAAGAAATCTATTAAAAAATCCCAGATGCCTGACAGAAAAATAAGAAAAAGACACAGGTCGGTGTTTTGCAAAAATGATTTAAATAAATCTATATTTTGGCAAATAGGAGAAGGAAACATCAAAGGAACAGAATTCAGATATTTTCTTTGCCATTTCATTTGACAGCAATAATATCTAAGGTCATCTCTCACATAAACTTACCCTAAGTAGAAATATTTTCCTTCTGTTTACATTGAGATTGGGCAGTAAAGTCATTATAGCTTGTTTGTGTGGTGATGTTCTTTATCTTGTACAGTTCCTCACAAAGTAATCTATTTTATAACTGGGGGAAAACCCCTCCTATTTGTATAATACTAATGAGCATTATACAGAGCAAAGGCAGTTTTGCTGGCTTATAAAAACTGAAAGAGGAAGATGGCCACAAAAGCACTCAAAGTTCACCAGTGTTCATGTTATTCACAAGAATACAAAACTCTTAGGATACTAACTTCAAATCATCATTTCTCCCTCCTGCTATACCGTATCTTTGGCACAGCTTATGAGCAATGTTTCTGCCTCTCAAAACTGTTTGGCTCCCACAAGATACTGCCAGACAACTCTGGTGAAAGAAACGAGCATTTACAGCTTCAAATAGTTTTTTTCAGAATTTTCCATTAGCCTTCAAATAAAAATCACATAATAAGGTGCTTTACAGAGCACGTAAAGGATTTTCTCACACGAGTCTTCACAGGCATAAAATACATCACAGAATTAGTTTGAGAGCATTTTTTTTCCTGAAAAGAAAGGAAAAACACCCCAAAATTTTCTGAGGGGTGTGTGCTATGTGATTTGGAGTTTACAGAACCCATCGCCTGAGTCCCAAAAAACTGTTGACATTAGAAAGACTTTTGAGTAATCACTCCAAAAGCTTGACTGCAATTATAAAATGCTGTATCCTTACACCTTCTTCTGCTGTTCTTTGCCTTTTTTTTCATCATACATTGAGGATGACATTTAAAATGCCAATAATATTCATGTATCAGTCTCATACAACATATGTTTTTCATGTTCTGTGTCGTGTTGGGAATGAAGACCCTTCATCTTTTGAAAAAAAAAAGTTCTTTCATGCAAAATTCACATCAATGTGTTAGCACTTATAAAATACCACCATTAGAATAAGAACAAGTCTAGGTAATTCCTGTGACAATAAGTAGGGTAAGACTGTATTTAATGTCTCCCTTCATTACAAATCTGTTTGGAATCCATTCTAATTGCTTGCTTATTCTCAAAAAAAAAATTATTTGATGTGTTGGTGGATGTCATGTGTGTCTTGTACATTTATAACATTCCTACTGTAATTCAACATTAATTATATTTCACATTATGTCCTGCATAATGCAGCAGTATGAAATGCTCATATTTTGTAAATGAGAAAATTAAGCTCTACTTTTGTCCATTCTAATCCCATTTTACCCTTATTACACTTCGGCATCAGAACGCTCCCATTTTATTACCAAATCCATGAGCGCACAAAACACAGCTCTTTAACACAGAACAGCAAAACTTTGATACACTTTTTTTTAAAAAAAACTGATTTTCATCAATTCCATATAATTTTAATATATTTTCCTGCTTTTGAATTCTTACTAGAATCATAAAATACAAGTTGGGAGAAAAAAAAAGGAGCACTACAGTCCAGTCTTCATAGGTACAGAAACAATAAACATCCATGAAAGCAGACCACTAGTCAATGATTTTAAAAATGCTTCACTTTGTGTATACCCTAACCTCTTCATAGTCAGCTGGATATTTGCTCAGAGATGACCAATGTTTATTTTCCCATGACTAGTGTTTATTTAACCATATATAACAAAGGATAAAAGAAAAAAAAAGGCAGTTAGTTTTTTATTGTCATAGAGAGCTATCCTGCTAAAGTGAACCTGATTACTAGCATAGAATAAGAAAGTTAAAAAAGGAACAATACAAATGAAGATATAAAGATATTTGTGGGGAAAAAAAATTTAAAGATCAGAACGTCTTTTCCACTTTTTCTAATGCCTCATCATTGACAGAATTTATAGAGGGTGGTTCCTTCTGCAGGAAGTTCTCTTGGTTGCCTTCACTTCACCAGTACACCAGGTGACCTTTCTAGGCACTCTCTGCCTGTGTAAAGTTGCTTTAATGTGGACAGACAGGTTGAAACCCAGATTATGCTCTTCACACAGTTTACCAAGCCATCCTTCTGCCAAATATTTATATCAAACGCAGCATTTCTCAAACATAAGCTAAAAATGCCCATGAAGAAATGGGGGGCGGGGAGCATAATAAGAGAGCTTAAAACAAGCTGAACATGAACTTTAAGACCACCCAAGACATTTTTGTCCTCCTTTGCAGATTTTTGGAGCTAGACACTCCAGAGACTTTCTAGCAAATTAGACAAGAAAGATTAATATCACCTGTTTGCTGTCAATCTCCCAGAATAGACATATGGCTTTGTTCAAGAAAAGCTTTGGGAATATCAGACCAAGTATTTCTGTACCTGTGAGCAGATGCTACTGCATCTGATTTACACAGTTTCAGTAGAACCTTATGACTTGTTGCTTGACTCTGTGGGAAGTTGCCTGGAATAGACCAGGGGAGCAGATTTCATCTCCATCAGGGCAAGTGGGAAACCCTCCATTCCCATGCACTTGGTTATTGTCATTTGCTGGGTTTTGTGTCCACACCAAGAAATCAGAGGATATCATAACTCATGGGAGACCCCAGCTCCAAGCCCCCTAAGGCCACTCAGGCAGACAGCATCTACATGGAGCTCTGCAGTCTTTCCTCAAAAACTCAGCAGATTTTTATTCAGTAGAAACAGGACCCCTCTGCATTGTGTCTCAGTATTTATAAAAGAAACAAAAGCCTTGGAAAAAAAATTGGATAATTTCTGTGGGGCTTGCAACCACATGAGTATGTGCTGGAATCATACAGTGTGGGAGGAGAGGTCTTGATTTTCTAAGCACAAGTACTTGAGATCCTTTAAGATATATCCCACTGAGCAGATAAATGCACAGATAAAAAATCCTTCCCCACTTTTGAACTTGTAAGGAAGAAAACTACGTAAAACAATAGGTTAGAGGAAATAAGAAAATAAAACTACAGCTGAGAGGTAGAAAAAGAAGGATAGAAGGGGAGATAACAGTCTGGTTGAAGCTTAAGACATTTTTTTATGTACCTCATTCATTTTTGCTTTTCAAGCAAGACAAGAAGTTCATACAGTAATCTTCTGCAGAGTTAGACAGGAACAGCTATGTCCTGAGTTGAAAAACCACATTTGTCCAGTCCAAAGCAATGCCTTTATAAGCCGTGTTTTCATTGAATAGTACTTAATTCATGCTGTTTTCAAGCTAAAAGAAAACTAGTTTTTTATACAAACACACTTCACAACAGTCTAAAATATGCTGAAAATATCAAGCAGTGCCACAAAAATTAGGAACAAACCAGGAATATCTTTAGGGAAGAGAGCCAGAAGAGAAACTGCATGCACAACAGCTGCTTAACAGAAGTTTCCTGAAGGTACTCCAACTATTATAGGATGAATATTACTTATAAATCTTAAGTAGTACTAAGAAGTTAACCCTTGAGGCTCCCATACAAAAAAAAAAAAAAACCAAAAAACACAAAATCCCCACAACAAACCAACAAACCACATAGGTAGGTGCTTCTTGAAGTTTTTTTCTCAAAGAGCCTCAGCTAAGTAAAAATTTACTGCATCAGGAAATCATTATAAATAAAATTAATTATTTTTTAATATTATAGACAGCTTTCAATACAATCTCCTAACATTACTGCTACAGTTAGTTATGCCATTCCTGAACACACTCATGTTGCCATCTTCTTAAATATAGAGCTTTAGTGGAAGAGTCTTGTTTCTAAAACTTTATCATACACCTATAAAAGTTTCATGTTGAATTATTAGAATTTTAATGTTAGTGCTCTATGTCCATTGCATACTTATAACAGCACTACAGGACTTCAGAACAGGGACAGTGCTGGAATTCTCTGTCCAGCACTTCAGGATTAGTCAGCTCACCTTCAGCCAAGTATCTGCACATAGGAACACTGCAGTCCAGAGGTTGACTTAGCAAAAAAAAAAAAAAAAAAAAGAAAAAGAAAAATAAAGAGAAACCTACATATCAGCATGCCATGCACATGGGAAAACCTTGTTATGTATGGATCAGTCACTGAATCCATTAAAGATTTATTTAATATTCTCTCTTTACAGTCAGAATTTCTTATGCCTTTTCAGAAGCCATGTCCTGGATCTGTACCAAGCTTCCTGAGCACAGCCTACCCTAAACTTTGCATGTGTAATCTCGAGAGTATCCTGTGAATCTCCTCTTCACTGGCCTCTCTGCCAAAAATCAGATGCTGTAGTAGCAAACTTTTCACTGCAGCCAAAGGTCACATGTAAATTAATAGTACAAAAGGCCAGCACTCCATGGAGATGGTATTTTGAAAGAAGGTTTGAGCAGGACTGGGATACTGCAAGGGGATGCAATGTCATCATATCAGCCCATTTAAAATCTATTCAACTGTTCAGTTTGGCATCACATAGATACAATCACTAAGTTAGCTAAAAATGAAAAAATAACTTATACAATGCAAATTGCACAAGTCTTCTCTTGTGGCAACTTATGCTTCTTAGTTTCTTTGTACATAATCAAACTAACCTTGTCAAAATTTTTCACTGCAATAAAACTTCTGGTTATACTAATCTTTGTCCTCTGTTATCCTAATAACATTTTCAAAGGTGCTGCCCTAGAGAGGTTCACAAGTCCTTACATTTAAAAAAATCAGTCATTTGATATTTGGAATTACTTAGAAGTACCTTAACAGCAGCTCAGAATAAAGGTGGTGTGGGTGTGAATGCATACACGTGCACACACCTCTATCTTGCTTCTTCAACACACCTCTATCTTTCTTACCTTTTTTTCTGAACCTCAATATTTTTGGTACTTGAACTCCTATAATTGCAGGGTCACATTCAAGACTTAACCTGTGCCAGGAAAATGCTACTGAGATGATGATTGCTTCCAAGTTGCACTATCTGCTGACTGACCAACTTAACTTGCTACACATGCTTATACCTGAAATCCCAGACTGCAAAACAGTCCACTGCAACATCTCTGGGACCTTGCATAGCCTGTTTGGACATAGCAATAATTCACCAGGAACTGGTCAGTTCTGGACTTCTGCTCTTCTTAGTATAAAATAAAGGTACTCTTTTAATAAAATTCAAGCCTTTCAGTAATTTAAAAACCAGAAAAACAGAGTCATGCCCATTGTACAGATCAGATATCAGATACACATGAACTGTACAATAATACCAAGTAGATCAATACCAGAAGGGGAAGAGGACTTTCCCTCTTTATTCTAAACAGCATGCTATTCTGTGATTTAACACTTTTGAGTTGCTTCAAAAGTTACAATCGACACTTCTTAGTATCCCAGTTTAAGACAACTATTTTAAATGCATTTTATGAAAGAGTAATGTTAACATGAAATTGAAATAAATGCGTCTGTTGGTTTGTAGGTTTTTTTAACAGAAGGACCAATACACTAATTATAACAGCATTGCTGTGAAGGCTGAAGGCAGAGAGAAGGTCTATGTCTAGCTTCATATTTAGGTTTCTCTTGGAAACTGGAATTTTGTCAAGATTTCTCTTCCTTCCATTACCCTAAGGTTCTTCTAAGAGATAACAAAATTAGCACAAGGTCTCCAAATGGGATTATAATTCACGCTGACAGTTAAATAATGAGTTATTCTTGTTTTACAGCTTCAAAAAATTGGGAGGAACTGGAATATCAATGATAACTTCATACTGCATGAAATAAAGTGAAGTATTATGTTCCCATTTGCTCTTCAGATATCTTGTTTGGAAGTCTAAGTCATTTTATATCAATTCCAGCGTGTTGCCTAATATTGCCACATTTGGCATCAAACACTGCCATCACCTTTTTCTCTCTTTACTGTGCTTTGAAAGCCAAAGCAATCACAGAGAGGAAGTTCACAGGTAGTACCCAACTTCAGAAGAGCCATAAGTCATCCCACGAAGAGCTGTTGGATGTTCCTTTTGGTCCCCAGATCAGACAGGTCAAAGCTGTGTGGTTTGCTCTGCAGTTCCATGCTGTGCTGCAAACATACCCAAGCCCTGTTTCTTTGCTTAGCCTCAGGCCCTGTTTAGTTTCAGGATGGTGGCCACAGCAGAACACACTAAAGTACAGTTGTTTTAAATGAAATTACAATACCTGACCTTTTATCAGGCTACAGAACAATCCAGGAAGGAAATAACATTGTAACCTAGCTGGTCCTTATAGAAATACAGGTCAAGATTCAATGGAGTAATTTTTAGCCAGAGAAAAATAATCACTGTTGCATGTGTTGCTGGTTATTTTAATAACTACTACCACTGATTATTCCCTGTGGTTGGGCTTCTTTTTCATTATTCCAGTAAGCAAAGATAAAATAAAGCCTTCAGAGAAATACAATGGGACAACTCTACAGGGAATACAGACATTTCCAAAATAACAAAAAAGATACGACCCAAAAAGAACCTTACCCCTTATTCCTACTGCTAGCTGATTTATCAAGCCCTATATGGCAAGAAACACTCAAAGAAAAATGGAAAACACTTTTAAAGGACTATTGTTGCAACCCCAGTTGAAGTAAAAATGGTATCATTAAACATTCCAAAAGGAAAAGTTTCCAGCTGCAATCATACACCTTTTCAGCAATCTGAAAAGCTATTTAGAAGAAAGAACAGCTGACAGTTCCCCATTGCTGTCCCTTGATTCATGTGTCTAGATGACTCATGATAAATAAATCCACGTATTTGAAATGGTCTTTTTTATAAGATGATGAACAAACTATATTACCATAGCATAGAGATTTCAGAATTCCAGATTGATCAAAACTTTATTTCCAGTATCCCATCTATTTTGCAAATCACTGCACCAAAACTTTTCGACATCCTTCAGAATCCTACAGCGCTCGTTTTTCTGCCTGTGCTTCAGTGAACGCTTCTCAGAATAAAATGGACATAGAGAAACCTTTCAAATCACCAAAACACAAAAATAATTTATCTTTTCTCCTTCATTTTTCTTTACATCCACTGGCTCAGGTGCTTGTAGAGGCCATGGTATGATCATCTGGCTGCTGTAGTTACGAGCAATGATGAAACCACGCTCATTGTGGGAGGAAGTGCTTGAGCTGCCTCTCTCAGATTCAACATTTTCTTCACCACATCCTTGGGCCTTTTCCTCAGACTAGACATATTTAATCCTCTTTATTAAAAAAGAAGAATGTGCATATTTTGTACTAGAATGCCTTGAAATTTTGATATTCCAAAACTCTATTTGTTGTTTCTTTCCAAGAATGACAAAGCAGGATCTGTCCAGAGTAGAGAAGCAGTGGCTAGCAGCTGGCAGCTTATCAAGAGTCTGGGGTTGGCTGCATGGTTTTTATCAAAGCCAGGAAATGCACCAACTCTGTTCCCATAGGATTGAAAATTTAAAATTGGGAAGATATTAAGCACTTATTATTAGTCACACTTCTCAAGTGCTTTCTGGTCAGAAGAAAGAGATTATGCAAAGTGTTACAGAAGAGCCAAGCTGGCCATTCCTGGAGGAAACTCTTGCTGCAGTCACCCAACAGCAGAAGCTTCACACACACCACTCACCACAGTAAAGAGTCTTGCACCAGAACAGGCACTAAGGAGGCACAACTAACAAAACTTGAAACAGATCATACTTTGCCAAGGGCAGAGAAGGCTACCAAAGGTAACAGGTAGCCTGAGCACAGCACTCCTCCAGGACTCTCTTTGCAGTTAGAGAAGAAAAGAATGTGAAAATATTCAGAATAAAATCTAGATGCTTTTTCTTAATCAGATTCCTTGTTGGCAGCTTTGCCCAATCACTTAGTAAGAGTCTAGTAATTAGACATCAATTTCTGTCTAGCCTCTTCTAAAGTGTATTATTCTTCCTTCTTATAATATTTTCCCTACATCTTCCTTTTCCACATTTATTTAAACAGATTTTATCTTTGCTAACTCTTCGAGGCACTCTACATTTATATTTGCACTTCAAAACTGCCCTGGAAACCAGTAGGATGCCAGTAGTCCCTACATTCCCCTGGAAGCAGACAGCACAGTGAGATAACACCACCAGCTGATGACACACATTCAGAGCACGTGGTGTTGCATGCAGCCCTTACCACCTGGCTTTATCCATGAAGAACAGCAGTAACTGGTGAATTTTGTTGGTGTCATTAAGCTGAGCCTAGAGAATTAGCCAAGCTATAGATATTACACAGAAGTATATAACTGGTGCTTCCCTCAGGGAAATATCTTAATTTGATTAGTGTTGAACCCCATTATTTTCAATAGCTATTACTAGCCATGTGGGAAAAGAGCCTGCTGTGCACAGGTGGCTGAGACATCTCCTCGTGCTTCCAGGACCTCTGTTTATGCCAGTAGGACAGTGGCATAAACTATTAGAGGCAGGGAAGTGATTCAAATTATTTTCTCTAGGCTAGCAAAGCCATTTCATTTAGCCCTGTGAGATAAAACAAGAACTTGTAGCAACAAAAAAATCTGAGGCTGCTGAAGCTGGGCAGAGTTCAGGGCTCTTTAAGTTTCTGCTTGGAAGAGTTCTGCTGGCTTGGATTTATGCCAATGTGAGAGAAAAAAAATGCTGTAATTTATTTACACGAGTCCCTTTCCTCTGTCCTACTTCGAATGGTTTCCTGCCACCACAATGTCCCACTTCTTCCAGAACCTTTTTTCTGAACTGCATCAGTAGAGTCAACTCAGTTCATACCTTTGCTACAAAAATGGTAGAAAATACTATGAAGATTAAGAAATGTATGCCTGTAGTTATATTTCTATTTAAAAAAATTGTTGTCTGAATTTCAAAACAAAGGTTTTCAAGGCAGAAATCATCACAGCTAGCCTGTCTGCTATCACAGTTCCAAGGAGTAGCAGCTGAAATCTGATCTCAAGCTATGGTTCACATGTATTTTCAATCCAAATATGCAACTGTTTTCAAATCTGCAAAACTACAATGTACCCCAATTCAATACAGGCTTATGTTCAGGCTCCCAAACATATTCTCCATCTCCCACAAGTTTCATACTTTTAGTAATAACTCTGAAAAATTCAAAATCTAGTATCTTACACTACTCATAATTTTCGTAGTTCCTCAAGCTCAAATTCTCCTTTACTTCTGGATGGATTGCATCATTTCAGCTGCTAGCAAGAGGATCCACGTTATAGAAGAGAATGATAGTTGAAACTATTAACAAGTCTAGGTGGGAGCTCAGCCCTTAAAGATGAATCCAGACAAGTAAACTTCAGATGTCCGAAGACACTGCACCACAACGTCCATGCTGACGTTCTTTAGTGTTGCAATATTTCCACCTTGCATTGTTTAAAATATATATATATATATGTATTTAAAAAGATATTTCCAAACACAGCAATGACTTTTCATGTAAAACAATTTTTTAAAATTATTTAACTGGAAAAACACTTGTTCATGGAGAGAAACAGTTTGGATGAAAATCCTGAGCAGGCTTGCCTCCCATCCTGCTGCAGGAGAACCCAAGGGGCCAAGAGAGCAGCCAGCTCTTACTCAAGAGAGTGAATGAGCTCTGCCCACTGAATGAGCTCTGCCCACTGCCTTCGTTCTTCTCCCTGCTCATTCCTCTTCCCTGCACTCACCCTTCTGCAGGAAGGGAGCTCTGCAGGAAGAAAAACTCCCCCAGTCCTACTGACTCCCTGCACTAGTTCCCCAGGAGTTATAAGCAGGAAGAACAAACCACAGTGACTTTCAGGATGGAGCCAGCTGGGCACCACACACAAGGGAAAACAGCACAGGAATATTTAGGCTTCCCTGAGCAGGATACCTCCTTTCTTTTGCACCAGGCAAGGGCAGCCTTTAGTACTGTTTATACCACAAGTGGTGGCACAGAGCCCAGATACTCATTTCCACTGCAGCTGCTGCTTAAGAGATTTCCTGGCTTCAAAAATAGGTTTATACAATTCATTCAATAATTTCTATTAGCAAATACTCATTTATTAGCAAGTTCTAAGCTAAACAATCAAGTCATCCAGTGTGGTGAAAAATAAGCTCTTTCACAAGACTGAAGACTCTTAATATTGCTCTTGAACATCAACCTTTTTTCCCTATCCCATTTTTGTGTTAGGGTTTCAGCCCAATCTTTGCCACTGAGGCCTCTGTACTCCACTGGGAGTAAATGAGGGCCATGAAGGCTTATTACTTTGTGAAATGTGGCCTTGAACTGTGTGGCTGCAATGCTGGGAAAGAGCACTGGGATGCATTTTAATGTCTTCTGTGTTCTGATCCATCTGTGACAGAAGGGGACACCAAGCAGAGATGCTCTCCATGGTACACTATAGTAGTTAAGGTAAATGCACTGAGGCAGATAGCTGAATGCTGACCTCCTTTTGTACCAGGTACTCCACTCCTCTTTTTACCTCATTATGATATTTTTACAACGACAAGTCTTGATAAAGGGAAAACTTTTCACACAATGTTATTCTGAAAACTCACCTTTTTCCTATTACTATATAGTTGCCATAACAACTTGATGCAACATCTTAATAATCATTCTCTGCATCCTTTTTAGCATTGTAGTTGTCATGACAACAACATGGATTTTATTTCAGATCTACCTCCCAACATTCTTAGATGTGTTTTTCTTGCTTTGAATGAAATCAAATTCAGTCTCCACTAAAAAGACCAAAAGAAAATCTGATGAATTACCTAGAAAAGAAAGCATCTTTATGGAAAAATATCCTAAAGCTCTTGTATACCACACTTAACTATGTCTTTTCCCAAAGTATGCATGTTTACTTTGACAAAAAGCTCAATGTGCATACTGTGTTTGAGAATTGAATGCACAGGATAGAGCTTATAAATGTCCAACATTCTGTCTAGACATAAGCAATAGTTATTGATTTTTTTTAAAGAAGATAATAGAATTTTTAAACTATGGTAGGCATAAGTACCATTAATCTATAATAATTCTAAGCTTCAGAGGAAAAAAAGTAAAAAAATGCTGTGGCAATCTGATATCGCTCTATATCTTATGAGTACTGGAGTTTGACACTTGTTTTTTGTTATGAGATGGTTGTCATGAAATAGTGAGGTAACGTAAGAAAAGCTTCCTAGTCAGTGCCCCTTTTGCTGTTGAGTTAAAAAGAGCATTTAAAACTATAAACTGAGATTTGTAATTCACAGTATCATGAGTAGTAAATTCATATCACTGATACAGAACAGACAGATCATGAAGTAGATTATGATCTACTTTAGGCCAAAGGCTGAACAAGTTCTTGTCTCTTTTCCACTGACAGCAATACATTCTCTGCTGTCTGGAACCTGCCCTCCCCTGGAAGAAGTGTTACTACCTTTTCACTTGAAGTGCTCGACTTTTTGCAGTTGTCTGAATTGTTAAATCCAGAGCAATATTTATGTAATAATTACAAGCTGTGAAAATTTAAGATCAGCCCAAAAAGATTTTCAACCACTTCCTATTACACATCAGAATACACTTTATGCATTTGCAGCCCTTACAAGCATTTTCTCAAACACAGATAATGTTTTAGCTTCCCCTGAATATTTCAAGCTTCTTTTCTGAATGTGAAATTCAGAGTCATCCAAAGGGGAACATGTGGTTTCTAGGCTGCAGTAGCTATAATGGTGGAAATGGTGAAGCACATGATTAGGGAGATAGCAATTAGGAATTTTGGAGATATTAATCTTAATTTCCATTTTATTGCTTCTGTGAATTGGTATCATGTGTGCTGCATGCACATTCAGCTTGACTTTATTATTTTCAGTTCTAATAAATCCTATTATCTGGGCACCCTACACTGTAACTGCTGCTTCTCCCTAATCATCCAGCTTCAAAAGTACACAGCAGAAACAAAAACATGAAAAAGAAGGAGCCTGCATGATTTTTAGAAATATGAGGAAATAATTTATCTGCAACAAAAATGGAGAAAAGACTGGAACACAGAGTAAAAGTAGGCATGAAAAGCAATGAATAGATCAAATACCTTAATCTTTTTCTTAGCACAAGAGTGAAGCAAAAGCCACCAAAAGTTAAAACACAGAATGTTTTGACACTTACTATTGGTGACCTTCCTGGACTAAAATTTATCAACTGGGACAAAGAAATAGCTACATTTACCTAAACAAGAGGCAATAAAAGAATTATAAGCCCTCATTGTTAACTGCAAAATGTGAGATTGGAAATTTCCTACTGGTAGAAATTCCCATAGACATTAAGCAGCTTATAGACAGAGAGACACATAAAAAGCATGGCAATAGACAACCACAGAAAACATTGTGCTCTGTACAAGTGCACAGCAGGCATTTGAGAGACAATCTAAAGGGAAACTAAATTAACATCTAATTGTTTGGAATGGAGTGAGATAAAGGGAATGTGAAAGTGAGTCTATGTAAAAATCTTTCTAAAGAGAAATCTGGTTATTTACATTTTGCTGATTGCAATTATAAAGCTACTACACGCAAAATCTGTGCTGATCTATTTATCTTCAACTTACTCTTTACTCTAAAAATGTTCTTAACTGTTACCATTTGTGTCAAAACACAAAAAACAGCTTGCTTTTTATTTCTTTTGTGCGAATTAAGAATTTATTTAGGAAAGAGATTGAAATGAATGCTTCTGACTAAGAAATACAGTTTCTCTAACTTTCTCCTACAGGAAACATAAATGTTCAAATTCTTCTGAGCTTTATGTTGAGATAAAAGCAATTAATAAGAACCCATACCAATAAAAAATACACTTTCATTCTACTCTAGCACATTCATATGACCTTATTCTTCATCTATCAGACTCTTACCAATGAAATTCCAGTTTCTATATTACTGGTTTAGCTAGATGATAATGTTTCCCAAAGTCAGTTTCCATTCAAATCACCTGTATCTGCTCAGACTTCCATTTAGTACTTCAAGTAGGAATTACTACCTTTTCAATTTATAAGGGTACAAATCTTCTTCAATCACTTCTGCAAATGAATTCAAGTCATAGGATAATGGAGAACTTTATATCTCCTACATTTTGTACATTTAAATTTCAAATATGAGATTTTTGTATGAATATTTTTCATCCCTTGCCATAGTAAATCAGGTTAACTGTTCTAGCCAGCCAAAAAAAAAGGAAAAAAAAATCCAGAAGAAAGAAAAGCCTTTGTTAGTTTGTAAGTGCTGGCCCTTCTTCACAAAACTTCCTTAGGAAATAAAGCTGAAATACAAGTTCCAGCTACAAATCTTACATAATTTGAGAGCATTTAGAAATCAGAATAAAATCTGGAATATCTCCTAATATTTTCACCCAGAGTTATTAGAAAGTTGCTTCAACAAGTTTACAGAGCCAGGCCTCTTAGAGTAGTTAGCTCTGAAAGTGACTTTTAAAAGTACCTGGCAATAGTTGACTCTATATTCAGGACTTTATGGTCTTCCATACCAGAATCTTCCTCTCAAACTTCCATCTTTGGACATGAAGAACATCACATCTCAGGTAAGAAGGGTAGAAGAAAAAAGGGAAGAAAAAAAAATGGCAAGCAAAGAGGCTTTAGAAGGCAACCTCTGCAGACTCCTGACCTTTAGAGATGACTTTGGTACTCAACAAGTCTTACAGAGCTGCCGGCATATTTGTTGGGCTGCTCTAAATGGTATCAGCCACAATAAGCAAAAATCCTTCACTTTCCCACTCTTCTGGATGCCTCCAACTCACTGGAGTGTTCCTCACATGAAAAAAATTCTGAGTTTCCTGCTTAGCCAATCTCTGTGGCAGCTTTTTGCTGTATGCAATGAATCCAGGAGATGCCAGAGACTCACTTAGGGTAATTCCTAGGTAACACTGCCTGGCAAATGCTCAGCCACACTGCTGGAGATATGAAAGCACACAGTTCTATTCCCACCCAGCAGAACAAAACCAAACCAGTGATCTCAAAGGCCCTCAGGTTCCACTGATGGCCAGATATGCTTTTGATAAATGGAGGCAGGCATTATCATGTTCTGGGGAAAGAGAAAAGAAGAGGGACACTTAATGCCTAAGGAAGATCTCTAAAGGAAAGGTGGCACATATGGAACAGAGTCCATGGAATTATCCCCTGTAAATGACTCCCAAAACTGAGAACAGAAAATATAAATACAGCAAAGGGGTAATAAGGGACTGTTTGTCTGAGTCCTGATCCAGCAACCCTGAGCAATGTAGACTAAGGAACCCTGCTTGAGCTGGAAGCTTGGACTACAGGACCTCCAGAAGTCCCTTCCAACCCCAGCCATTCTGTGATCTGCTTCTCTGTGTGCTGTGCAGCAAAGCCCTGTCATTTCCAGGCAATGTCCACAGCAGTATTTCTGTCAATCATAATGAATCTCAAAACACAGCTCCTGGTCACATCTTTTCCCAGACAGCAAGGAAGATAAATTGCTTTCTTAGAGTGACAGAAGTCTTTCTGGGGCAATTTGTTTGCATTATTTGTAATAATGCAGAACACCACTGCATCCTGTTATCCCTATTTCCATTGAAAACAATGGCTTTTGCTCACAGTGAGCAGAGCCAACATTATTATTATTATTATTATTATTATTATTATTATTATTATTATTATTATTATTATTATATTATATTTTTATTATTATTCAGAATCACATTCTGTGTCATGGCAACTGGGAAGTTAATATCATAGTGCTGCTTTTTTTTTTTTTTCCAGTGAACTGACTGACTGCTTTGATAGCAGTGTTAATTATATCAATGGCAGAACTGCAATTAAATTAACATGATCACAATTTACTATTGACCAATATCAAGCAATTTACTTCAGACAACTGCCAATTAGGTAGTTATCAAAACAAAAAAAAAAATGCCCTCCAGAGACATGATTTGCAAGCTCAGCTGTTAATCTAATTGAAGTGCAAACAGTACTGTGATTACTGCCCAAAACATGGTCCAGCAGGACACTGATGCCCTTTGGGCATCTTGGAGCCTTCACTGTTTTCCTCTGAGCAGATATGAGGGCAAAGGCTAGAGAGAGTATCAGCATCATCTCCTTTGGAAAAACAACACCTTCCCCATTTGTACAAGCCCCTGGCATATTTTACTGTAAAATACTGACTGAGTTAGGAGGAAATTAATATAACCCAGCTGATCTAAGGCCATAGAGCAATTCACAGGAAGCACTCTGTTCAGTATTTATTTGACCCTGTCAGATTGAAAGGGTGCTGAAATTTTATAAAGCTTACATATTTATATATGTGCAGAATTTTTTCAAAAGCTGGAAAAAATGCCTATCTCAGAATAATGTGTTTTACTGATTTCTGCTGGGAGTTTAGTTCTTTGGGGTTTATTTTTTTGTTTTTGGAATTTTGTTCATTTATAAGATCTTTGAGAAAGTTCCAGAGCCATCCTTTCTGTAATATACCTAGAAACAATCAATATGTGGATACACACTTTCTGTTTAGAAAGGGGTTTTATCCATATTTACCTCAATATTTTAACCTGTACAAACAACCATTTCTATTTTCTTTTTCTAAACCCAAAGCAAATAAACTTGAAGTAAAAAAATAGAAAAATATCTGTTCCTTACAGTGAACTGACATGATCATAGCAGTGGCAAAAGTTCTGGCAAGTGAGAGAGCACCTGAGTGTCCTGGGTCAGGCAGAAAGATCCCTGTTAGAGCATGTCCACACCACAGACAAAAATCTGACTTGCATTTACTTGAACATACAAGGCAACACTGCAAGCAGAATAAAAAAATTATTTAACCCAAAAATTAGTTAACCTAACCCATAAGGACTGGAAGAATTAAGACCTGATTTTTGATCTCTGTGGAAAAGAGGAAGTTAAGAAATGGAAGTTTTGTTGTCCAAAAATATTTGCAGGTAAGTAAGCTGGTTCAGCACTAGTGAACTCAAAAACCTAATCCACAGTCCAGCCCTTTAATATTTTTTCCGTGCAATTTTCAAATATTTACAAAACTCCTCTGATTTATTTCTCCTATTGATAAACACCACAGCTCAGAAAGGCACATTGTAGATTTAAATACAGAATCATATCTGTTGTAGATGATCATGTTATACAAGTAATAGACTAAAATTTAGCACAGAGAGTAGGACTGGTTCTAATACAGTGTAAGAATTGTTTAGAGAAGCTAGTTACTGTTTTCACTCCTCCTTGAAAATTTCTGGAACAAAAAAACCCCACATATTATAACAAAAAAACCAAGTAGAAGACAGTGTCAAGACACCTTGCAAATTTACTAAAATACTTTGCTACTATTTAATTAAAAAATCTATTTTGTGTTATACATTTTAGAAGTGAAGCAAATAATATGACACTACTAGGTTGACCTAGGCAACAAAATAAACACCTGAGGTCTGATTATTCATCCTGAGGGATTTCTGTTTACAAGATTTACAAGAGAGTTGAGCTTTTGCATTTGACTCACCCTAGAAGGACAAGACAAATGTGCTAATACCGTTCTTCATCTATTTAGTATGGTCAGCCCAAGAGCACAAACTCTTCTGTCTCAAGTGAACAATTTAAAGACTCCAGTATAAGCTCTGGAGAAATAATGGACAGCCCATAAGCTGTTCATTTCTCAGTTATACTCTCAAATATAAATGAGAGAATAAAAAATATTATTATACCACTTTACAGGAATTGTCAAGCTTCATTGAGTAGAGGAGAACACAACACATAACTTTTTGAATGTGATGGATACTATTCAGTCATGAATAGTAAGTAATGCTGTAAGTGATGCTGTAACTTGACATGAGTACTGTCAGCACTTAAGTAGTAAAAATTAATGTCAAAAGAAGTTGGCTATTTTTTCACCCCAGACATTTCCCTTTAGGACATTGCACAAAAGTTGCATCCACAGAGAAAGCCTTGGGAGCATGGGCAGACTAACCATAAAGACAGACACAACAAAACCCCTACTCCATGATCCACAGGAATCTATTTAGTATCTCCAGCATTCATCATGCTATGAAAGCACTGGCTGCACTTTGAGCAACTTTACAGCTGACCTTTGGATGAAAAAGATCAAAAGGAATTACTCACTTGAAAACTGGATGCTCAAAGAGCTAATACTTCAAAGTATAACTTGGTGGGAAGTCCCGTTCGGGCTGTGTGTCTGCTGAAACAAAGAGAACAGCCTAATTGAGTCTCGGGTACTTGCAGACATGAATGGAGAGCTTGTTCTGCTAAATGGTGCCACTGAAGTGACCTCTGTGTAGTCAGAGGTTGATGTAAAACCTCTGGCTCTTCCCTGGGATTCTTTTCACTGACAATAAGAGACATCAGTTCAGGCCACAGCTTCACGCTATTGAACACAATGGATCAGGACTAAACTTGGATCAAAATATGTCAGTACAGGCAGAAACAACTGTTACCCCAACAATATTCAGTTCTGTAGCTGAATGATGTGTATTCCTGCTGTGAGTTTTGCAAATGTTTATTCAGTTGTCATTTTCACTGTCTCTCAGCATTAACCAGTCTGCCACTTATCTTTTATCTAACACACTGGCATGAAAAATAAATAAATACATGTCCAAGCCTCAAAATAATTCTTCATTTTCCTTTAAAACAGAATCCTGCTTACAAATTAAGCGTTTATTCAAGTGACTGTCACCTAAGCTAGGACTGGCAAAATTATTGTCCTAAGTAAATCAGCATTATGAGACAGGTAATAGGTTTGGGGGTTTTTTTCTGTTTTCCTTCTTCAGCTTTTACAACCTATTTATTTGTTGCTATGGGCTAGCATTTGGGCTATGTGCGACTATTAATCTATTCGTTAGCAAAATATTTTGATGCCGATCCTACATTCTTCTTTGGCTTTGACTGGTCACACAGGGGTAACATAATAACTCCTTGCTCTATCATACAGATACTTTCATAACAAGGAAAACCTGCAAACCAGCAGTGGTTAACAAATTACATGTTGTAACTCCCCAAGCACCACTGTAAAGACAAAGCAGTTTCCAAAAACATTCAGTAATAGCCTGGCTACTTGATCAGCTCTTCAGAAAATGAGTGTTCAAAAACACTTCTTACAGCTAGCTATGATCTTGCACTTCAAAAAACACAGAAAAAAAAAAATAAATAAAGGCAGAGACCTTAGCAGAAAACACAGGTGTACTGTAACAGAGACTTGACCTCTTTTGCTTTGTACATGTTATACTGCAAAATAGAAGTACAAAAAAGAGGGAGTAAATAATCTGAAAGCTCGTTAGGTTTTTTCAAAGGATTCTCACTCACGAACTCATCCATCCTTTTGATTGCCACAAAGGAAAACAGCATATGAAAAGGAAGATTCGGGAAGAGGGGGGACTGTATTTTTCTGTTCATAATCATCATCTCCTCCCTCTCTTCACTGTGCCCAGCACAGATTTGTGTGTTGCTTGTCACTTATCTAATAAAAGGTGAGATTCTTGCAATGGCAGTGGAGCTGACTGGGGCAATGCTCCATAAACAGGCTCCCTGAAGTGAGCATGGCTGTTTGTACAGCAAGGGAGTGCCTACCCAGAGCTGAGGCAGACAACATCCAGCACTGAAGCACTGCCTTTGGTCCAAAACCTCCTCAGTCAACTCAGCTCACTGCAATGTGAGTGTATTCTCAGTTTGAAAGTTCTCTTCCAAAGAACTGGGAGCAGGCAGATTCCTGTGGGTTGGGTTTTTTCAGTTGTTTTAAACCCCTTGAAATGAGCAAGTTCTCTAAGATTTAGTGGGCATACAATCATTAAAGAATGCATTCTGCTTAAAGGTAAAATCTCTTGCAGTCAATACAAGGGGTATAGGAGGCCTGGCAGGTTCATTTGACAATAGCAATGCACGACATTGGTCAGTAAAATCCATCTTTTCAATTAACATTTTATCTACTGGAAGCATATTTAAGTTACACCAAACAATTAAAAAATCTAAAGCTCAGTGATGTGTCAGACAACACACATGCTGTTATTTGTGAGCTGTTAAAAGTCACTGGTGCTGATGTTTCCTTCCATGTTTGCCATAAATGTGAAGCAAAGTCACTGCAGCCAGGGGAACCAGCCCACCTATGCAGCACTGAAATGGGGATGAGGATTCCACTCATTTTTTGACATTAGCAAAAGAGGCACAGGAGGACACCCATGTTTTTGTGAAATAATTAACATTGATGAACAAGGTGTTCCATAACACATCTATTTTTGTTTTAAATGGTTTAGCCACAGCTGAAGAGCTTGAAGGAAATTAAGCTATATCAAAAATCCTATTCATGCTTTCCAAAACGGAATGGATAGTCTGTCACTTTACTTATGCAGCTCTTTCAATTCCATGCTTATGGAACAGTGGTTTTCTGATTTGTTTCTTCCACTGTCAGCTACTGATTGTGCGCTGTACTTAAAGCTTCTTCATCTTGAAGCAAACTTATTACTAATACATTGTGGGATGCCAGAGCTACTGTTGAGTGTCCAGTAACTTTAGCAGATCATTAGACTGAAACTAGGAACACGCAGCGGGTGGGACATCTGCCTGGAAAGCTACAATAGCATCAAAGACACACACACAAATTATAATAATGACTCAGTCTAAACTCTTTGTGCCTCCAGAAGAACACACATATCACAGCTTGCCATCTTGTTATCATTAAGAATGTGAAATTTCCTCTTCAAAGTGGGTAAAACATATTCATGTAAATATCCGTATTTATAGGAAAGGAAGAAAGTGACAATTAAATTATATCAATGTAAAAGTAAAGCACAACACAGATGAAAGGAAAAAAAAAACTTCAAAAAAAAACAGCTCTATTTTAGAGCACACGTGTGTACATGGAAATCCATTTATTTTTAAGGGATGGGTAGTTAGATAATATTTGGTGTCCACAGGAAAACTAAGTAGATTTTTAGACCATACACTATTTATTTTTATATGATTAAGACTGTGGGTATCCCACCCCTGGAAGAATTCAAGGCCAACCTGGTCTAGTGTAAGATGTCTTTGCCCATAGCTGGGGGTTGGAACTCAGTGACCTTTAAGCTCCCTTCCCAAACCATTCTCTGATTCTTTTATTTTTGCTTTCTCTAGGTCATCACATCTGTTGTTCAGGATCCTCCTAATATTATACTAAGGTATAAATTTAGGTCCACATAACCTGTTTGCATTCACAGGTGTTTTGTCTTTGCCACATTTGGAAGTACATTATACCATGGCGAAAGAGTTTGCAAAAGTGAGGTGAGCCCAAGTCCACAACTACCAGGACAGGATTTAAATAAAGTTTGTATTAGAGAATGGATTAATGGTGAAATAACAATTTTGAGAAACATTTAAATGGTAGAAGGTTTAATACTTAATTAAAAGTGGTAAGAAAGCTTTATTGACTGTAGATCAGAGAGAAAATTCTGCCTTACACATCCCTGGTACTCTACCCCCACACTGAAATAAATCCAGAAATATAGTACACAATGGAGTCAAAACCAGTCATTTCAGAAAGAATTTGTCAAACATATACACCATTCTTTTCCAGGTCTTTCCATTCTCAAGATGGAGAGAGTTAAATTCTGTGAGAACACTTTCTGGAGGTTTATCCAATATGTGTACTTTGCTGAGGACTGCAGCTTTTCAAGGGATTGATTTCTCAAACATACTGAACAAAATAAAATGCTGAAAGCAAAAAAAAAATTATTAAACTAAAAATTTTCTTCTTTGAAGCAGCTTCCACAAAACACCCAGGTTTGTGAATTGCTAGCCTTCAAGGCACAGTTTACAAAACAAAGTTCTAGCAGCAGTCTATCATCTCTGACTGTCCATACCCATCAAAGTGTCTCCATCTCTGCTGCTATCATGTTAGAAACAGAAACATTTACAGGAGTGGAGTAGAGCAGCATCACTGCAATCACAAACTGGTAGGGAAGACAACCCACTCTCAAAATAATCCTTGTGCATCATATTGTGGTACTTCCTTGAAAAAGAATTAAAACATCCAGTTACAAATTTTAACAGATGAACAGTGACATGAGCCAGGATCTCCCAACACTCCCAGCAAGTTCTCCAAAACAGAGTGAACATGAAGATGCTGAAATTGCTGCCAGCATCACTGGAGTGTACAAATAAATACATGCCCTGGGACAGAGGTAGTCACAGGATATTACAGGAGTGAAATAGCATAAATGCTTTTGTTTTATAGATACTGGCTAGTCACTACTGGTCTTGCCCACAGCTAGCATCATGGAAACACTGCTCTGCATCTCAGCCCAGGCTCTTTGCCAGTGTTCAGCATGAGCCACTGCTTATCACTTCCACAGCTACTTTGTGCTGGCTAAGTGCCTCTCCCCAGCTGTCTCATGCTATCCTGAACACAGCCAGCACAGCGAAATCCCAGTGCACACAATGGTAAACCCACCATTACCTCAAGGGCAACTTCTGGCAAACATTCCCTTTTATATTAATCAAACTTTTCCTTCAAACACAGTTGTGATCAGTTTGCTCACTGGCTTTTCCCATCTAAATTCCTCTGAATAAACTGTGCACCAAATAGGAACTGACAACAAGCAGACATCAAAGGGATTTAGTTCTCTGGACCGCTTAACTCCTGAGGGGCAGGCACAGAAAAGGAGATGCATGGATTCCCTGTGCAGAAAGGTTTGAGGTTTATAAGAAAAGGTCTCATGCCAGAGAACTTCACAAAATTTTAAAGTTTTTAAAAGAGAGAGGAAGAGAGAAGGACAAAAAGGCAACCCCTGGTGCTTTCTTAGGAGCAGAGGAGAACTTATAGAAAGAAAGAACAGGAATGAATTCTTTAATACCAGTCCACAAAGAGGTACCAAAAAAGGAAACTAATCATTAAAAAAAAAAAAAAAAATAAATCTGGACATGCCTGGACCCTGAAAAGGAAGCATGCAGACCAGCAGGAGACTAAGCAGTAAATGATTTATCAGGTATATTTCTTCAGCAAATTGATGAAGAAGGCTAACAGCACCATGGACCACCTACCAACCACCAACCTCTGACACCACTGAGACCTCCTGCTCTCACTCTGAAGTGCTGCCATGGCAGTACAGAGCCTGCTGGCTCCCCAGGGCCACAGTGCTGCAGACAGCACTTGCCTTCACTGTCCCAGCAAAAAGCGGGGCAGCCAGGGAGCCCCAGGGCACCCCCATGCCCTGACTCAGGCAGCTCACCTCCCACTGCCTGGTATCTTCACCTGGGGCCACGACTGCCTTCAGGAGAGGAGCTGTGTGACAAACCTCTGCTCCCACTGTCCTGCTCAGGCTGCAGGATGCCCTGAGACCCATGTGCTGCCCGAGCCACGGGGCTGTCCCAGCACACAGCCTGCAGCTGAGCCTCCTGCAGGGACACCCGGCTTGTTCGGCACCTGCCAACAGGAGCACCACAAGCAGGGCTGGTGGGAGGCTCACTGCTGCCAATCCACACTCAGAGAGAGCTACAGCCTGTTCAAAGGAAACAGAATTCACTAGAGGCTGTGGACACCAAGGAGCGCTGAATCCAAGCCTTGGACAGGAGACATGTAAAAATCCATTCAGGCGCTACACAGTGACACCCACCCCTTCTCCATAACTCAGAGGTAGTTTAAGAATCTAATCTCCTT
Source organism: Sitta carolinensis (assembly GCA_032173965.1). Taxonomy (NCBI): domain Eukaryota; kingdom Metazoa; phylum Chordata; class Aves; order Passeriformes; family Sittidae; genus Sitta; species Sitta carolinensis. Next base: position 10,604,832 of record JAVUNC010000025.1, on the reverse strand, counting down.
TCTGTACATTTCTTTCTCTGGAAGTCAGAATAAAGCCCAGGCAGCTAGAAGAAAATGATATTTTTATTTATGGAAACTTATTTTCTGATTTACTCAGCAAAGCCAAATCATTTTTCCCTTCCAAAAAACACCTGGCATTTTAACCCAGCAGTCCATGATATCCACACATTTAGAGGATCCAATTCAGACAAAAGAAATTGATCTTTCACCTTAGTCTCACTGCATTTAACAGAAGCACATAGTGGGGGGTTTTACTGGCAGCTTGACTGACCAACGGGATCCTGAGGTTACCAAACCAGCAGTCACTCATCACAGGTTGTTTATAACCTGAGTTGCAGTTTTTTCTCTTCTCAATCTTGCTGCTATCACGTGGCCTAATGCTCTGCTACAGGGAACAATTATTGTTACTCAAAGTAATACTGCTTCTTGGGGAAATACAAACTTAACTGAAACCTGAACAATATGCTTTGCTCTTATGAAAGTAAGTCTGGCAATAAGATAAGGAATGACAGCAAAAATAATGGTAAGAAAACAGCAAAATCATAATAGTTTCAGAAGTTGTCCATGACACATCTGCTGTTCTTTAAATGAGACAATCTGTTCATTGCAGGAGCTGCTTCCTGAAATCCAAGTTTTCTAATACCAAGCACTTTCAGAATTACTAAAGCCTCATTTTTTTTCCTTTCTTCTGGCCTTTCCTGTTCTGTTTTTATGAGAGACATTTTGACAGCACAGAACAAAAAAGCGCTTAAAACTTTGAGAAGTTCAGAGACAGATTCTATAAAGCATTAAAATAAACTTTTGTGATAACAGCAATAGTTAGTGTAGTAACAATCAAAATGATATTCAGTAAAGAGTATAATTTCACAGCCCCGTAAAACCAGATACAAATGTGAACTCCCTCAAGTGAGAATTATTCTTCACATTCTTTTTTTTTACCTTTTATTGTGTTTCCAGATATCATCCTTCCTGTTGGCTTCCAGCAGCTCTCAACAATAATGTAAAATTACTGTGATGTTGCCATGCATTAATAAAGCAAATAGAAATCACCTTATCCTGAGAAGTTGGCCACAGAAATATTCCCTCATGTGATAGCAAAATATTAATTGTTGCTCTCCCAAAGAGTCAATTAACCAGGTTCCTTATTGATAGAAAAGATTGTCCAGAGAGAAGGCAAACAATTTTATGGAGACATCACCTGTATACTTTCACATGACTTACACAGGCTATTCCTGTCTTCTCACAATTTTATTTCCTTGTGGGAACATTTTTTTTTCCTATAGAAAAGTATGCATTTTAATATCTTTACTTTTTGGCATTAACAGAACAGTTTTAGTTTGAGGATATCTTCAAAAATGCACTCTTTAATATTAAGGGGAAAAAAAAATTAATGGCTCAAGATATTGGAAATGCATGTCTTGGACAAGGTAATCCTTTTCTCTCTTACTAGTCCAGTCTCATTAGTCAAGTTTCTTTCATGTAACTGTGCTATTACAGGGATTCCTCCTACCTGTAAGGTCAATATGAGACATTCAGGGGAGTAGTAATACATTTCATTAACCTGACAGCTTTTTGCAATTAAATAAATATGTATCATCTTTGTTTACTTAATTTCCAAGTAGAATTCTGAAGTATTCATTTCATTCATTATATTCTGTAGCAAAACCCAGACTCTCTTCCAAGTACAAAAATGTCAGCCTTCCAGAAGAGCAGAAATATCTCAGATGAGTGTGCAATACCTCTTCCTCTCAGAGGAGGAACTCAGACCCACAGCACACTGTGCAGGCAGGACCCTACCTGAAGCAGAGAGTTGCTCTACTCCCTGGTTTTCATGAAGTATATGCTAAGCAGCTCCCAACAGCAAACCTTCAGGAAACTTCCCTTCTGTTTGTATCAGACAAAGATTTGAAAGACAAGAGAATTAACATAAATGAGTATCCAGCTGCTAATGCTCTCATTTTAACTTTAATACATACTTGAGAAGAAGAAGAGAGTGAGCAGTAAAAATGGCTGTTTCTTTATGGTTGGGACATTTGCATAATAGGAAAGCACATCACCATCTTCATTGACAATCTTCAGCAAATACTTGTCTAAACAAAGCAGAAAACTCAAGAGGAGAAACAATAAAAAATCACCCCAAAACACACTCTGACACTCTTCTTAATATGATCTTCTTGAAGACAACTTTAGCTGCAATCCAGAACTGAAAATATTTTGTCTTGGCATTGATATCCTGAATGCCTTCATCTATAATTACTGGATCTTCTAGCAGCGTTCCAGGTCACAGGGTTTAGTTTAGTTCAAAAGTGTTTTTTGAAGCAGATCTTCCAAGTATATCCCTTCTTACTGCGCTGTACTTCACATTTTACAGAGATTTCAGAGCACTTAAGCAGGAAAGCTTTGGGAATAAAAAAAAAATGAAACCCCAAGCCACTGACAGACATTTTCCAGGACTTCACCTGATGCCTTCCAGTGATGAAGGGACATTCAGTCCATGTATCAGTCTAGGACTAGACCAAAGAAAAAACCTGCTGAAACACCCAGTGCAGATGTCAAGTCCTCACAATCAGTCTGCTTTCCAGTTCCGCTTCTACTGTATCACATTTTTTTCTGTTATAGATGCAAGATGAATTTACTCTTCTGGGCAAATTTAAACCAATGTTGTGGACAACTTTGGAAGAATAAAGCCTGCCCATTTGGATTAATCTTCATGTTTGCCTGTGAAGGTTTGCTTTTCTAGATTGCCTCCATGGGATTAGCAGAGCTAAGTGCACAAATAAATACCAACACAAGATCAGCACTCAGTAAACTTGGAGTAGTCATGGAAGATTTACAGTCACCCAAAATGTCTAGATCAGTTTCGAGTGGGTAGCAGCTTTAAGAGCCCAGCAACTTAACAGGCTTGGTAGCTTAGCTAATTTGAAGAGGGATGGAAAAAGGCAAGTGAGTCTAAAACAAAAATTAGTTCATTGTGGTACATGCCAGTTGGCAAACACATCACTAAATACAACTAGGGGAAGCAAGATTTAGTGCTCCAAGCAAACAGAGCAAAGACCATATCTACTGAATTTTACTCCTACACAGTTTTCCTGTTTAGTGGGTAAAAAGACATACCAGCTATAAATCTACTGTCCCAGCAGAGCTGCTTATGTCTCAAGCAGTAATAGTCACAAGCAGTTGAAAGAGCAGTAGAGAACATTGTTGTTGCTTCAGGTGGTAACCAAGGAATCGAAAAGATAAGCTTTTCTCAGTGGATTTCAAGACAACACAAAGACTGCAAGGTCTTTCTTTGTGTTTGCCTAAGCCTTGCTTGTTACGATCTGACTAGTGACAGATGCCTCTGCCCAAATTAAGGTGCAAACAAGACCATATGCCAAAGTAAATATACAATAAATATGAGGTAGAAAGAAATAGGAAAGTGTGGGAAAGGGGAAGAGAGAGGAAGGTTAAGCAGAAGATAGTCACCACCCATGGATCCAGGGACATCCCACTGGTCCTTCTTCACCCTGGGCTCCTCAGAGCGGGGGTCTCTGAGTCGTTCTTCTGAGCTACCACCTTTATACAGCCCAAGTTCTGCACACCCACAGGGTGGTAGCAGACACCTTTCCCATAATTTGGGAAGATAATGTGTATGACCTCTTGCTTCCTTTGCCCCAGTGGGAATTTCTCTTTGGATGCATTAACCAGGATATGCTAACCACCATCTTGCTTCACAAAGCCTTGCCTCACAATTAGCATATTCCTGTCACAAATTCCTCCCTTCTGTGCTTTTTCCAAGTTCTCACTGTGATGTCTTATCTTATGGCAAGTTCCTTCTGTGACCTTGACAGAGTTTAAGACAGGCAACTGCGTTCTTTAAGTCCTTATAATGTTGGAAAGTAGAATGAGTTTTCAAGTTGTCATTAGAAAATCGGAGATAACTAAAAAACTATAGCTAAGGTTGAATTCCCCATTGAAATGATTGAGAATCAAAAAAGAGCTGATCTTACATGACAAAACCAAGCTAGACACCTTGAAAAAAAATCTGAAGAATTATTTTTAAAAGCTCTGCAAATGACTTGCTAGAAAAATCTATTTTAAGCATTTCTAGCATTAATGTCGCTTCATGTAAAATACGATTCATTGAAAATGTTAAAAGTAATGCATTATCAGAGGTTATCTGCAAGCTAACCAAGAAAAGACAAAGTCTAATATCAGAATTGTATTGACCCAGAGTCCATCAAAATCCTAATTAATAAAAATATGTTCAAAACACATTAAACAAAATGCATTTTAGAATTTACATCTAAAAAATTATCTATTTACAGAGGCTAAATTGGAACAAAAAATCTGCTGAAGAAAACATCAAGTAAGAATCTTGTAGATGCCCTTTGTGAAATTATTCCCTATTTTACAGTGAGAAAACGCACAGGCATCCATGGTACAGGTACTCAATCCGTTCTGACACTGGGCCAGCTGACACTGAAAGGCTTAAGTGAAGCAGTACATCCATTTTCTAGTGATGAGCTTCAATATATCATGTATGATTTCAAATTATCTATATCTAACTACCGGGAGCTTTTCCCTCCTTCAAAACATGCAAGTTGTCTAGGATTTGAAACAAATCCATCCCATAATCATAACTTCCTAGTATGTATCACTTATGCAAAAATGTTGGGGTTTCTTTTTTATCATTATTTCCATAGCCAAGTACACAGTGCCTTCTTTTAACATCCTGGTTTAATATTACTGGTAAAAATACTTGTTAGTTAATATTATGCCATATTCTTCTAAAATGATTGTCCTGAGAATAAGAGCTTCTGAGTCATCTTTTTATGGTTGGTTTTGCATTTTTCACATATTATTTTGTCTCTCTTCCAGAATAGGTTCTTCCCCATTTTGCATGGTATTCTTCTCATTTAAGCCTAGTAGCTAGATGCAAGTAGATCCCTAAAAGTCAGCCTTCCTTTATAGGCAGTGGGAAAAAATACAAAATCTCTAAGGTAATCAAGCATATCTGGAGCACCCACTTGATGCAGAGGGTGATTCATGTCTTCTTCTCTCTGCCCCTGACCAGCAGAGCTCCTTTCGAGAAGCTGGTGAGATAAAATGAGACCTACTGCTAATGCCTCACAGACATATCTGCATCATCAGCTAGCACAGTGCAACAGGAGTGCACCTACAGAGCAAACTCTGGGCGTTGAGGAGCACACTCCCACACTACACACGCTTCAGGGAGAGAGGAAAAGCAGTTTCCAGCTGGCTGTGGTCTGTCCCCAGTGACTGAAAGCAGCTGGAGCACACAGGAGTGCTGCTGCACACAGGAGCTCAGGCCTGGCAGCTCAGTTTCATCACCCACAGCCCAGGGCTGCTCCACAGTGAGAGCCCAAAGTGGGAAAAGAAAACCCAGGAGGGTCAAGCTAAAAGCATGTCTTTAACCTAAACTGCTAATACAGATATATCATGAGTGACTATTTGTGCCTTTTGAAATGCACTTTGGGGTTTTTTTGGGCACATTTAATCAGTGCCCTGCATCCAGGCAATCGCAATCCCTTTTGTAAACTGCCCACTCAGTATCAATGCTGCATTTTGACCCTTGTTATTTACACTGGAGTACCTTTCATTAGCAGAAACATTTCAAATTAATGCCCAGTACTAGCTTTGCCACCAGCTCTGCTACCCCTGTTGATAATACCCTACCAAGCACTTCTGTGGCTGCACCTGACACTTTCATGCTTTTATATATATGTATGTCTAACCTCCCTCTCTGTGCCACAGATGACTGATTTAAGAGAACAGCCATGGGAGAACAATATTGTTGACAGTGAAGTGGAAAGCTCTTAAGCATGAGTTGAAGAGCAAAAAATTCCAATGCTTCCATTTTCTCAAACACTTTATTCTTGCCTTTGTCCTTAATGAGGTTTTTTCTCACTATTCTGGTTTTAAAAGCCTCTAATGAATCTAAGGGCAAAATATTTTCGTTTTCAATAAGAACTCAAGCTAAACACGGTATGAGGCAAACTAAATTGAAAAGTACTCCCTGGGAAGAAAGTAAAGACTAATAATGGACACATGAATCACCTGATGGTGAGTCTCACTACAAATGTCACTGCTAAATCAGGCATCCCTTGTTACCATAGGGAACTGATTGCATGGAAAATTTAAATCTCACAAAGAGAACCATTGATTTTAGAAGATAAAGATCTACTAATAATGAACCCAGTCACAATATAACTTCACAGATATTTAGTAGCATAAGCTACATGTCTTGTATCCTTTGGGAATGCACAGCCAGCCAAAGGTCATTCTGTTTTCTTATTCATATCAGCATATTTCACTTAAGAGGCTCTTTTACCACTCACAAGAAATAAATATATTTGTAGAAATCAATATTTTGCACAAGAAGCACAGTCACTAACATGTGCCTTCATTTCAAGAATGCTATACATTTAAAATTTCCAACCCAATTTCAGTTGGAAGCACTTGAGTGATTCAGAAGAGATAAAGCAGTAATTCACAATATCTTCTATCAGGAGCACAGACAGAATTGGTATTTATCTCTCCTCCTGCACCCATATCACAAAAGTCTAATCTCATCACCAGAAATAAGGTTTATCTGTTCCCATATCCCAAGCCTGCACTGTCGCTTCCTCCATGGCTCCTTCAGAACCTCCCTCTAGCCGCCTGCACAGATGAGGAGAGCAGAGCTAGAAATCATCCCAGGCCCCTGAACCATCTGTAGTGAATTCACCAAGCCCAGAAAGCACATGGACAAGGCCAGACACTGAGTGCCTTTACCTTCAAATACCAGCAGCCTCCTCTGCCTCTTCCTATATCATCCCTTGCACCTGCAAGTCAGAAGGGATAAAGTCTAAGGCAGAACCACCCTCCTCTTTACATACAAATACCTGTGTTTGCCTCCCAGGGACTCCTCAGTATGGGTCACATCAGCCCTTAGAATCAGCAAAATGGACACAGAGAGAACAAAATACCACATAAATTATGTACTCAAACCACAGCAGAGTCAATGCCTTGAACTCAGGGCAAGTTAGACTGAGCTAACTCCAGCAGCAAGCTCAGCACAAGGCTGAGACCCCTGTCCTGAAATTCTAGGTGAGTACCTCACCCTCCTGCACTCTCGGCCAAGCCAGTTAATTTAAAGTTAACTTCGGGTATCCCCTGATGCACAGGCACAGTAGCAGCTGTGTAAGAGTAGAAAAACCCTTTATAATTTGTCTTTCCTGGTCCAATACCCTACTGCCTTGCATTTTGTTACTACATAACTGTCGAAAAATGATTACAAAGTATTCCAGTACTATATGAAAGCATTTCATATGTAATATACGTGTGCGCACAATTCATGTGAAACAAAACTTTAAACACCTATTATGAAGATTCAGGGGAAGCTGGAATTAAATGCAAAAGTTCCAATACAGATCTCTGAGAGGCTTTGTATCAGTTTTCCATTGATATTAGTGTATTACTCCCAATTTATATCAGTGTAAGGAAAGACACATACACACTTGAAGACTATAAAAACACCAAGCCCACAAAGAAGGAAAAGAAAGAGTAAATTATATTAACAGAGGAATCCATTATGCTGAGTATGTAATTCCTGAATTTACATCACTTCAAATCATAAATTGTTGCACTTAATTTTATTACAAAATAATTTTTAACCAATAAAAATTTGCCTTATCAAACAAAACTAGAAGTTTGAAGACTAAAACCTGTCAGGATAGATCTGAGAGGAAGTTCTTCAGGGTTCACATTTCACAAGAGATTTTCCCTTGGTATCTTTAGTACTGAGGCTTTTACTAAACTTTATCTTAAATTCTAAACTCAGAGCTTTATAAATTTTACAGAATGTTTTTAGTCTATTTAGTGTCGTTGTCAGCTCTGTTGGACTACAACAGTCCAGTCTTCACACAGAAAATAGAAAAGCTAGCAGTTGTCCCACAATAAAATGCAGTGAATTACTACTGAAAGTATATTGAAAAAGGAACAGCATGATTCGTGCCAATTTTGTCCAAAATTGCACAGAAAGGCATTTTCCATCATCATTACAACATCATGCTAAAGCTTTTGGAGCTTTACTTAGAGCTCTTTCTACTGACTATCATAATGTAGCCCACAACCCTTTGTTGCCTCATACCAAAGCAAAAATGAAAGAGAAAGTGACAGGTTCAGTGCTGTCATCCCATTTCATGCTTTCCATAAATACATGAAATTTGCTTTAGTGAGTGGTAGAAGTTTCAGTCAATAATTCAACTGAGCATTGTAGTTTATCTGGACTAAAAGTAAAAAGATATTATGCTTTTATACTTGGTGAATTTTTAATCAATTCCCTGCAGCTGTTATTTCTAGCATCTTTGGTTTTGCTTACTAAGAACACTAATTGAGGTTCTATACAACAAATGTTTTCACATAGTAAACACTTGTCTCAACATTTTAATTATGGTGAACTCGTTTCAAATAACAAATATGTATATGACAAGAACAAAAACTGTTCACAAGCATTCTTCTAATTGTAGGCAAGAGCAGTTGTCTCATACTATATACTATGAATTATTCTCATGTAATAGAGATATTGCTGAAAGTTTGTCCCAGCTGGCAGCCCAGGCCTGAATATGCAGTGCAAATTTCATCTCTCAACAGACTGAAGCTGAATAGCAAATACAGATCTTAAACTTGAGGAAAAAAAAATCTCCAGGCTCTAGTCTGGAGGATACATCTTATTACAGAAACACAAAAAGCATGCTGAGGCTGTTATTTTAATGTGAAATTCAAAATGGCCTAAGAAGACATATTTCACATTTGGGGGCTCAAATTAAATTTCTAGAAAACCTTTAACAAATACCCTCCTGTAATCAATCTAAGGGCTGAAACATCTACCTGTGAACCATGTAAAGTGGCAGTAACAACAGGATTTATTCTGTGGGTTTTATTTCTGATTTCTATACATTCATATCTTGCATTCAAATCAGACATAGTGTGAAGTATTTTGATACTGAAACTTGATTCCAATACACACTGAGTACTGATTCAGCATTACTGAGTGAGTAATGCTTCCTCTCAAAACCTTTCAACCTTATGTCAATTTTGATATATGTCATGAATAATTAGACTTATAAGACCTCAGCATTACACCATGTATATGATGTGTGTCATCCTAGTCCTCCTACTCTATGGCTTCATTCTGCAAGTACTCCTTGTAATGTCAGATACTTCTCAAAGTGAGAATGCTGCCAAAACACATGGGATTACTTACCTAAGAAATGCAGTACTTGAAAGCAAAGTAGTGAGATACATTAGGCTTAGAGAGGTGGAAAGTGCATACATAAAACGTGCTAAAATAACATGAAAAGGATTTGCAAAGGTGAAGTAGCAAACAGATGCAGCACACTGCTCCAAGACATACACCTACAGAAGAGGGGTGCCTTGGCCTCTGTATCACCCTCTATTCCCAAACTCCCTCCTCTGTATCACCCTCTATTCCCAAACTCTCTCCTCTCGATCACCCTCTATTCCCAAACTCTCTCCTCTCTATCACCCTTTATCCCCAAACTCTCTCCTCTGTATCACCCTCTATTCCCAAACTCTCTCCTCTCTATCACCCTTTATCCCCAAACTCTCTCCAGCCTCCTGGGCTGACACCCTGCAGTGACAGCACATTTCTCTGCACTCCCACAGAGGGATTAGCAATATCACCCCCTAGACTATAAACTGTTCAGCTAAATACCTAGCACACGAGGTAAACAAAATATTTGCTTTCACATTTGCTTCCATGTAACAGCTTTCACTTTTCCAAGCAGTTAAATTTCTCCCAGGGGACATTCACATCGCAAAACCTTGAGAGCAAAACAGAAGGTATGCTTAGCTCTAAAGCTAGGTCTATCAGTGCAGCAGATCAATTACCACCCCATGCAGCTTCTCTTAGAGCATTTGCTCTTAGAAAAAAAAAAAGGAAAAAGTCCCTGTAGTCCCTGTGCTCACCTTGCAGTAACCTTGGAACACAGTCATGCCCTGCACTTCTGGATCACAAACAGCCATCTGGACTTGTGTCTTCCTCTGAGCTCAGTCCCTGTCCTGGGCCACCTCACAGTTGTTAATTAGTGGCACAGTCTACATGCAAAGTACTCTGCCCACCATCATTTATACTATAAATGCCTTTTCCCCCCTGACTCTCGGCTATGTTCCTGCTGCTAAATGTCCTTAATTTCAAATTCTTTATGCTAGGCTTTGCCTTTAATAATACTAGAATGAAAAGCAATTTTAAAACAATCCATACTGTCAGTGGTCCCCTGAAGCAAATGTGATTTTTCTTAGCTTTGCTTTCATGCCTAGGTTAAGAAGTTTACATTAAGTAATAAAAAAAAAAAAAAAAAAAAAAAAAAAAAAAAAAAAAAACCGCAAAACCAATAAATGTTTAAGGTCAATCATTGAACAATCCACAGTTTTAAACATTTCCCCAACAGCTGCCCATATGCTTGTGAGTTCTTGCAGATCATCACCTTCCACTCCAGCCTAAGTAAATCATTACAACATTTAACTTGTAAGAATAACTAATACAACACATTACAAAAGGGAAGTTCTAGCAATGGGAAACCAACCGAAGTGAGTTAGTAATGAAAGCAAGAGCTGACTGTCAACACGTTTTGTTCTGATAATATTATATCAGCATGGTGGCATCAAAGTAAATGAGCCTTTTTGAACTGAGGAATTAGACAACCTTGAGAAATCAGCCAAATAAATCAAAAGCTGTTGCAGACATAATCTAGAAAAATATTGAGAATGCATATTTTTACAGACAAGATCCTAGACTTGGATCCAGAAAAAGCAAGTTTTAGGGTTGCTGAGGTTCTCAAGTATGTACGGTATGTGCCTCAAGTCAGTTGCTTTGGTAATGACAGGTTCTTCTGATCGATATTATCTCCACCTCTTTCCAGTTCAATGGTGGACCAATTTGAAAGGGCCTTCTGGTTTCCAGTTCTTCTGTAAGGCTCACTTGGTGGGCTAGCACTACACCACACAGCACACAGAGGGTTCCTTGTATCTCCAGAGGGATGCCGACTTCTCCTGAAATTCTGGAAGTCCTACTGGTTGCCACTGGAAGGCATATGGGACAGTAGCAGCTCCTGTGCAGAGGATGAGGGAAGAGCCTTTTCTAAAGCAAAGTTTACTTATTCCCTCATAGCCCTGATGCAAAGAAGTGTGTTCAACAAGCCTCATTCTACAGGCTCCTCATTTTTAGTGCCTCCACAAACACTGGCCTTTCCCACCTCCTCCTTCTCTCCTATAGCACTGCAGCCTGGGTACCTCCCGCTCAGGGGAAACAAATTCAGTGCCAGCAGCAACACTGAGAAAGCTGGAATGTGTTACACAATACGTTCAAGCCCTGCCTCCAGACCTAGGAATTTGCTCCACACATGGTGCTCCTCAGCCAGAAGCAGGGTGAGCTCATGTTCTTGAGCTTTGGGCTGCATTTGTCAGAGTCCTGGGGCAGCATCTCTGCTGCCACAGCTGGGACCTTTCAAACATGAGACTGCTTTCCTGGGGAAGACTGTAAATCTTGTTTTGTTTTGAAAGAAACTTATTTTTTTAAGAAACAGAACTTGGCATCCCTCTGGAGACACAGGGAACATCCCCATTCACTGCCTAGTGTATGCAGCCCAATAGGTAAGCATTACAGCAACATTGGAAACCAAAACACTCTTTGAAATTGGTCACCATTAACCAGGAAAGAGATGATGATAAAAATAGGGAAGTCTAAATTTTCAATACTTTCAGAAGAAATTTATAATTTTACTTCTCATGGAGTCCCAAGACAAAATATCCAAGCATCACCAACACACTAGCCCCCAGAAAGCCCCCCACATATCCTGAACCAGGGGATAATAATGTGCCCACATTAACTCTTATAGCAAAATAATTCATGAAGACATGCAAGAAAAGAGCTCTGCTGAAGTTTAAATTCCTTTCTCTTAGGCACAGACAAGTGTAATGATACAGCAATGCAAATTAAATATTCTATTGCAAATCAGGCCCATTTCCAAATGTCAGGGTGACCTGAGCAGCCACTCAGAATAAAATATTGCCAAAGTTCCCTAAACCAAAGGAAAAGTCTAAAGGTGGTCACAGCACATAGAACTGTAGAAATAGGTTTTCTCCATCTCACACACAAATGCACAACTCCTGAAATTAATTCCTCTGAAGAAAATGAAATGGTTAGCAGTTATATGAAAAACTAATGGGAATTTAAATAAGATACCAAAAAAACAAAAATCTTATGATGGACACAGCTACTTGATATCTCATAGGCGTCATTCTGAATTTTAAATAATTAATTTTAAAAACCAAACAAACAGTAATTGGGTTTTAATAATTGAGAGAACACCAGATAAGGAAACAATATCCAATAAAAAGAAAAGGAAATTAAGAAGTAATGGAAATAGTCTTAGAAGATCCAGATAACTTGAAAACATAATTCAGTGTATTCCATTTTTACCTCCTGGGATTTCATACATCATGTCCTTGCTTAGTTTCTTCTTAAGCAAGGCTTCAAGATGTTCGTGTGCTCTGCCAGTACTATAGCAAGTACTATGACTTGCAGTAGGTAACACTGCAATAGGATGGGTTTGTACTTATTAAGAAAAAGTTCTGCTAATTATGTCTTCCATGCTCAGCTCTGTAAGATGTGCAATTCAAAAAGGCTCTCCTGCAGATTATTCCTGGGACAGCTCTTTAAACAGCAAGTCACTGCTAACTGAGCTTTTGCTGGGAAGAGAGCCTGTACACAAGCAACAAGCAGGTACAGGCAAATTGTTTGCCAGCATTGCTTCCCTGTTATACAAATGTGTTTGACATGCACAGGCACTGATCAGTGCAATGTTCACTGATCTACAAGAATGAGTTTTCCTCTGTCTTGCAAGTTATTTAAGGATTTATGTTGCTTTATATGCAAGGACCGTGAGATAAAAATCAGCATAATATCATCTTTTTTCATCACGTGGGGGTCTGTGGTCTGAGAGGGTGCTGTGGTTTTACAAAATTTGAAAGTTTGAATATTTCTAAACACATAAGGAAGTTTCACAAGAGCCTTGTATGGAGAATTCACAAGAGACCTCAAGCAATGTCTGGATTCACTTAGAAAGAATAAAGAAATACTTCAGCTTATGCCAAGTAAAAAATTCAGTGTTTTTTCTATCCCTCACTATCCTATATGTTTGTTTATTTAGACACGTCTAAGGTGAGATTCTCAGATATGTGGCATGTCTCTGATCTGACTAAGCCAGGAACAACTGGTTTAGCACAGAAATGTGAATGTATCCGAATGGAGCTGAAGCTCCATCTGGGCCATAAGCCCATTGATGGAGTCTCCAAGCTGGTCCCTGGGAAAAATTCTTCTCCAGAACACTCCCAGACAAAAAGTTTTATGGCTGAAAGTTTCTCAACTCTGTCTGCAGTGCAATTCAAACCCTAACAAGTCACTCATGCTTAGCAAAGTGTGAAAAAACCACAGCCATATTTTGTTCACACTTTATTATAAAACAAAGTTAACTAAGAACACTCCTCTCAGTCATGGGTGAGTGCATGGTCTGCTGTGCTGAAAGCAGCAGCATTATTGTGGCTGCTGGACTGAGCCAACAAGCACATACAGGGATTCAGGTGCCATAGAACCAACTGGAGCAGATAGCCAGGTATACCTTATCTCCTAAAAAACATCACATAATTTTTATTGTTGGAGTAGTTGTACCTCACAGAGTGGAGTGTATCTTGTTTCAAGATACAGCTACAGCTCTGAGCTGTTAAGATCAGAGTAGTAATTAATCAGTAGTTAAGAGATCTGTCAGGAAGCAAATAATGAGAGTTGACTCAGTAGTTAAACTGCTTAACCAGATTCACCACCTGACCCTTGTTCTTTTCACATGCCTGTGTGAATCAATTTAGATTATTTCTAACCAATTGAGATTACTTCTCATTTTTTGCCACTGTATTTGAGAAAATAATCTGTGTTGTTCTCAGGGGATGCCCTAAGTTAGATTCTAGCTTGCACAGCACATATACAACCCAGAAAGGGTCCTCCACTGTGCACAGGGACTTTATTTCCTTTTCTCCTACCAAAAGAGAAGGTGTGAATTCTACTATTTCCTAGTAGCATACACTGCAGTAAGTAATCTAAAGTTGTGAGTATTGAGTCACGCTCCTTGAAAAAGCTAAATATCTCAAACTCACTAATGTCTTCAACAGCTCATATTGTAAATATTGTTAAATATTTACAAGGGTCTTTTCCCTGTGATTTATCTCTTTAATAAAATGTTCAGGTTGTTAGTATAATTTATCATTGGTCACCTAACACCTGGCTATCCCAGGCAGTGTTATCTGAGAAGTTAAGCAATGCAGCCTTTAAGAAACTGAGTCTTGAATATCCTTTGACCTTTGCTGAGAATTATCATTCCCCTTTAGGAATACTATTTTTGAAAGATTAATCGAGAGAAAAACATAAATGTCAGCCTGCTCCTCTCCTACAAAGCTGGGGATGCTGCTCCCCACTGTGCTACAAGAGCAGCACAATCATCCAGCTGTCACAGAGAAGTCACTCGGCTTCTGCAGGGGACAGAATGGCTGCTTAACTCTCCTGCCTCACAGTCTGGTTGGAACAGGGTCAGCAAGCAGAGCTTTTGATGAGACATCAGCATTGGCAGTTCTCCTTTTCCTATGTGTGCCTACTCAGGCAGTCAGGAGATCACCAAAAGCAGAAGCCATGAGACCCAGATAGTTGCTAAACCTTCTTCTCATTCATGCTTAGGGGAGAGCTGGCAGCCATCCTCCCTCCTTCACCACTGCTGCCAAGCCCACGCTGGCTGTCAGACTTACACCCTATTAAAACAAGATGACAGGAGCAAGAGTGTTACCCACAACCACTCTGCAAGCTCTTTACAGCCCTGCAGTGATGCTGGATCATCACCCCAGGCACCTCACAGAGGTTCTCCACTGCTCTTCACTCTACACAGAGGATGCTTCAGAAACCTCTCTGAACTGCCCTTTGCAGGTTCTTACCCTGCCAACACAGCCATCACAACCCCAGCAAGGCCCAGGGCTTATTCTCATTTCTGAGCATGGTGTCCAAGGTCCCTCTTGTCTTGCTTCAACCCTGTTGGTATTTTCTACCCAGCTCACAAATTATAAAGCACACAGATACAAATAAGCCAAGTTATAATTCTGCTTTCCTGACAAGATCTGCCTCTTAAAGTTTCTCTTGGTAATAAGCAGAAACAACTACTGCTGGAAAGCACTTGGAGAGAAATAACATCAGCAGCACAATGTAAATAATTAATGAAACTACTCTTTTAGATTGCATTATGCAAAGAAGAATAAATCATCAGACAAGCATTAAATATTTCATGGAAGTTATTGTAAAGTTGAAGAATCAAGTGTCCTTTCTATCATTTTGGAGCCTGGAAAAGTCATCAATACATTTAAGAACTGCCTCTCATCCCCTCTGCAGCACTGAAGGAAATAGATTCCCTTGAATTCTATATGCACTGTTTTCTACTTCCAGATTTCTAGAAGGCTTATAGTAAGAATTTCCTTGGTGGGGGAGGTAAAAAAAACCACACAAAAAAACACAAACAAACAAAAAACCACAAGCCATCCCCTATAGAGGCCTTAGTATTGCCTCTCAAATTGGGTAGCCAGAGATTGAGGCATACAAAATTTTTAGTGATTTCTGAAAACACTGACTCACTGAGCTAGTAATGAGCAGTTGCCTTGCTGAGTGACTATTGAAACAAAAGACATATTTCACCTCCCTCAGTGATACTTATTAGCCATAAATCTAGCCTCTATACAAGGAGACAAGGCAAAATCCAGCCCAACTCCCTATTTATAGTGTTGCCAAATGATCATTTAATGTGGCATCATCAGAATTAATAAACAGAAACTCACGGAGCTCATCCAGACATGTAACTTGCTCTCCTACTCATTAGTTTTTCAGGAACATGGATGTAGTAAGTGTCCTGTGATTTTTGCTGTGAAACATTTTCCTTTAACATGCTGATAAATTCTCAGTACTACCATTGACTATCCAAAACAGGAAAGAATCCCTGCAACAGAGATAATCCAGAACTGAAAAAACACAAAAACGTCACTATTTATCCAGTTCATATTTATCTATTCTAAAATGCATATTTTTCAGGTTTCCCTTTGTCACTCGTGCTCATTACCAATAGCAAGCCTGCTAGAGTTCCAGCATTTCTTTTGAAGCTTCTCTGTCCTTGTCAACCTTTAGCTGCTGCTTTTCATCCTGCACTGAAATTCCAGGTCCTCCTCAGGCCTGATGAAACGGAGGCAGTGCAGTGTCTGGAGAGCAAGCCAATGTGGATCAGAGCACCACAACTGTCTGCTTTGCAGCAGCAGGTGTAGGAAGCCCAAAGTAACTAACTACCAAAATAACTACTACTTTGAATTGAGATCACTATTAGCACAGAGCCTGGGCAATTTCAGTTTCTAATATCCAGCCTACATTGAACAAAGTCAGTTGGAAAAAAAAGAGTTAGAGCTCTGAAAACGCAAGAACTTTTTTTTTTGCAAGCAGAGTCTCCACACAAAAACAAAATGTGATTTTCTAAGCTTCTGGCATTGTTTTAATTTGTATAACATATGCTAAAGCCACTATTATGGTATTTTTACTTCACTAGTAGATCAAAATAAAGCAAGTTGTGAAAGCTCTCTCAGAAATAAAAGTGATTTTAAAACAGAAAGAAAAAATTCTGACCTCAAAGTCCATTTTTTACCTTCACTAATTTCTGTAGAATTTTTGATGGTAGGAGAACTTGTGAAATTGTGCAATATGCAAAATATTAAACTCCACAGAAGTTCAACGTGAGAAGCAGAGGTTCCTGAGAAAAATTGTTTAAAACACACTGGCAGTATGTATGTTTTCATATAATAACCATACAGATTCACAGTCCAAAGCCTAGCACACAGACAAAGCCCTACTGATGCAACTGTTTCTTAAAAGCAGGAAAAGGGGATATGCCACAGTTTCTGAAAAACTTCTGCAGTTGTGTGGAATCAGAGCACTTCCATGGTGGCATCAAAACATAGGCTCTAAGTCTGGAACCAAGCAGAAATAAATACAGCAAACATTCCTGTAAGTCCAAGTGACACAAAAAAAAAAAAAAAAAAAAAATTTACAGACTCCTCTTCCTAATAACTGAGTGAGCACTTTGAACACTTGAGCATAAACTCTGTTAGTTGAGCTGTTACTGCTCCAGTAGACAGCTCCCTGCTGGACTGGGGATGTCGTGGGTCCTGGGACAGCAAGTGTTACTGATTCACCCTCATAGAAAGGTGTTTGGCTGCACCATGTTTCCAGTTCTCCCTCAGGTTCTTTAATTTCCAAAGCAAAATACTGATAACCAAGAAGAGATTTTACACACAAGATCATTCACAGTAACATCATGATAAGTGGCCAAAGCCTTACTCCAAAGTGCTTGGTTGTTTCTTCTCTTTTTCCTAACTGGATCAGCCCTATTGCTTTCTACCACCCGATCATTTTTCTACCACCTCATCTTGGACAGCCTTTGCAACCCTGAAATCAACCAAACATTACATCTGCAGTTCATTATAAAGCCTGGTTGTGCCAGTGGTACTGGGAGGGAATAGTTCTGCTTTTCTTCCCTTCCCAGGTCAGACACAAATAGGCAGCCAGGCACAGTCCAGGCCAGACTGCACAACATCATATTTTACCTGAGCTAATGGGCTATAGCTGCTGCCACATGTGTTTTGTAGTAGGGCCAGAGGTATTCAAACAAAATGCATTTTGGTCTCTGCTGCTTCTTGTTTAATCAGGGTTGTTATTCTCACTTCTCCTAAAACAAATTAGTCAAAAGATTATTTTATCCAGTATCTAGTCAACCTCTGCTATGCCATAATCAAAATATACCAAATCAATACCTCTGAAATTTTCATATTTTTTGTTTAGCCTATAAGAGGCTCATCAAGATCCTCTATATCAAATCCAGTAGCCTGATTAACAAATTAATCATCATCATCACACAACATCCAGCATAGCACAACATTATTATCCTGCTTTCTTTAAGCGAGCAAAACAGAAATCCACATGATCACATAATGAAGCACAAGTGAGATACAAAGCACTGAGCATATTATTTGATATTATTCTGCAGAGAGCATGTGTATTCAGTTGTCTTCCAACCAACGAAGTGGGGTTTTTGTGTCTGACTTGTTATTCTATAACACAGCACAATTCTAACAGGAAGCTTGAAATTAAAATAGGCAAGCAAAGAACTGGACCATTTCCCAGAATGTTCTCTGAAGGCAATCTATCCTTCTTAGCAACTAGTTAGCAACCAAGAGATGATTGCTGTGGACTAAAGAATTAGCTAATAAAGCTAAAGTCTAATCAGAAACACTATTGCCAGCATTTTACTGACACAAGGCCCAATTGAATAAAATTTTTTTAAGCTCTAGAATTATTTTCATTTAGTTACAAACTTATTAGAATAAGAAGGAATAGAAAAAGAAAAGCATGACAAAGATGGAAGAAATATAAACTACTAAAAATCTTTCAAGGAACAAAAAGGAAAGATCAATATTTTTCACCAGATTACTGGCTTGGCTAAGTTTAAACTAGTCAATGCCTTTTGCATTTGTGGACACTATAACAACTCACCCATTTAGAAGAGCTGGGACAAATTCAGACCTAGTTCAAGCAAGCAGAATTCTCCCTAAGTTAGAATAGTCTTGTCCACTTCTTCCAAGGGCAAATCCAGACTGCTGGCCACACAAAAGCCAGAAAAGGTGAGTTAGTGATTACATTCTGCATTTATTAATTTTAAAGGATCTCTTTTCTGTACAAACCAATTTGGAGTTGGGATCCTTGTGAAAACCCAAATTTCCATTCAGAATGAAATTATCTGACTACAACCCATTTCATTTGCATTACCACAATTCGTCTGTAATAAGACTATATTGTAGAGATTAGATTAAATGTTGAATCAATTGCTCTCAATAAAATTTACTCCTGATTACTTCTGGAACTAGCTAGGGTAATCAGAGTTTTTCAAGATTATTTTCATGAATTCAAAGTCGATTAAGATCTCTTAAGTTCAAAGTTTTGCAAGTTGGGAGGAGAACAGGAAGGGAGACACCAGTATCACTCATTCACCTGCAAAATACATTTGAACAAGCACAGATTTGGCAAAAGCATTTGCATTTCTTCTAGGGTATGAAAACAAGGAGAACATAAGCATGAGTAATCATGCAAGAGATATTGCAATGGCTTTTATTGCACAGAAAATAACTAGTAGGAACACACAAGCAGACCAGGTAAAGATATGCAGGTAAAATCTAAACTGATGTACTGCCAGGTTGGGAGCATCATGTGTTAGGAAATTTATAGTCTGCTCAGAGGCAAATCCATCCAACAGCAGGAAGATTGCTCTGAAACCCAGAAAATCTCATATTCAGTGGTTATTTCCTATGGTCCTGATATATCACAGTACTGCATTTCCAATTAAAATAGTGAAGACTAATGATTTACAGAAACATCTGACAGCTAGGAAAGAAAGTATAAACGATTTTAACACCTACACTATTACATTGACTCCTGTCAGTCGTGTCACATGCACATGCACCAGCCTTACTGAAAACAATCTGACATAACACAAAGAAAATAATTCTACACCTAGGTGCCTGATACTTTGTTGTAAAATTCTGGAACTTTTAATTAATAGAAAATATTTGCCAACTTTCAGAAGTTGTCACATTTAAATCACAGCCCTTTAAAATTGATCCATTATGGACTGACCTGGCTCTGAATATTCTTTTCCATGTACTAATTAAAACAAGTTGAGAGCTTATAGTGAGAAAGGCACTGGAAAAGCAGTAAAAACTGCTAATCTCTCAATCCCTACAAAAAGTTGGCAAATTATCTTAATTAACTGCAGCCCCAAAGCTATGCTGGTAATTAAAATGATAGCAAAAATTTTATTCTAATAACACTGTTCAGCAGAACCACATGCCACCAGGATCATCCCAAATCATTTGAGATAAATCACACTTTGGGACAATTCGAAGTGGTAGAAGATGTAGCTCCTCAGGTCAAATCTCAAAACTAAACACCATCCCAAGACAAATAAAGACACAAATTAGCCCTTTTGCCCCTTTTCTCCTCACTATGACACAAACCTCACACAGAAAGAGATCGGCAGCAACAGCTGAAGGATAACCATGCCAAGATGATAAAAAACAATAGTTCATACTACAAGCAGCCAAGCTATTTCAGCCAGAAGCCTCTCCACAGGGAGAAGCGCTCAGCCATACAGCTTCCATGAAGCCAGTATGCCTCTAGCAGTAAAAGCATCCCAGAGCACCTACAGAAGGCTTACACCAGGGAGATTACAGTGCTGCAATTGCACTCACATCCACCTCACTCTGCTAGCCAAAGGGGAAGAATAAGCAGCCTGTCAACTTGTCTTCCAAACAGTTTGCAATTAGCCATTACCCAGACTCCAGAGGGCCTTTATGCTTTTCACTGCCTCCTCCCCATTGTGCCAGCAGAGGAAGAAGGATGAAGGTTCCTGTCTCCCTTGCTGAGCCAAGCCTAGCAAGTACCCCAGAACTCTCCTCCCAGCAATCATACAAGAGCAAGTGCACAAGAACAAGAGCAGCTGAAGGATAACCATGCCAAGATGATAAAAAACAATAGTTCATACTACAAGCAGTAGTAGTATTTGTCTCAATGAAGAGACAAATCTGTCACAGAACTGAACTGTTAATTATTTTTTGTATCAAAAGTAGTAAACTTCAGAACAGCACTCTCAGACAGGACACTTGCCAGAAAATTACTGCATTTAACAACACACAAGACAATGCATTACAGCTTTCAACACTTACCCAAGAGCCTCAAAGAGCACATGCAATTGAGATGACAACAGAGAGATGGCATTGACACGTGTCTGCCCCGAGGGCTCCATCTCTCATGGCCATAGTTAATCTTCTCCTGGCCAGACGTTTAATCTTGCACATGCAGCAGGTAGGCTTCACACATACCCCTCCAACTGAGTAGAAATACTAAAACTTATTAGCCTCCTTCCTCTGCACACAGAGATAAATTAGTACAACTTTCTGAGATTGTAGGTGGGTATATTTAGAATCAATATCCTTCTGAATTGCAGAAACAGAAATAAGAACAAAAGTGATGGTTCCCTTGGGGCACCCTCTTACCCATCACATCAAAATGGGTTTTGCCAAAACACAATCAGCTCTGTCATAATGTAATGGCACAGGACAAGGTCAGGGGCTTTTGTCACTACATAAGATGGCCTTAAGCATCAAAAGAGATTCTCAGCAATGGAAAAATAAGTTTAAAATTCCCTCCCCTTGCTCAGAGGGGCTCTGCCACTGGAAATCATCTCAAGAAAAACAAGAAAATAATTTCAGGGTTAGAGCTGGCCTTATCTGACAGAACATCAGAAAAAAATAACACAGGTGACAATCAAGAAAGTTGTCAAGATTTGGTAATAACACAGCTTTGACTGACACAGACTTTAGGGAGAAGAGAAAATTGTATATCCAACCTATCTGTACTTTAGAAACGCTGATACAGTGCCACACGAGATCAGCTAAAATAAAGAAAAATACAGGAAAAATACAGGAATTAGTGGGGTGTAGCAGGCACTGATTGTGAGAATCTGGGCTGAAAAGCAGAAGGCCTGGGAGTGGAATAGCAATGGACTTTGACTCTTTAAGGTTGCCAGTGAATGTAGTGAGCAATACCAGTCCCAGTACTGGGCCTGAGCAATCTTGCCACAACCCACACACTCTTCATTCTCAAGCAAGTGCTTGAATAAAATCTTTCATGTGTGCCCCAAAACTCAGCAAAATTTCCCTCCAGAACACCTAAAAAGAGAGCAATGCTAAAAATTATGTGTTCCTGTTGCTATCTAGAAAACTGTCACTTATTTTGCTTATTTTGGAAAGCAGACTCTACAGAGAGAAGTCATAAGCTAACACATAACATAGCTAAAATGTTTATATGGCACAGGAGGAAATCACAAAAACCCAAAGTCTTCAAGATCAGGCCTAACTGAATATTAACAGCTAAATTAAAGCTAAAACTGTTTAGAATTACAATTGAAAAGTTTTTAAAGTCTTTAAAGTTCAACACATTTCCACAAGTTTAAAAAAGTATTTGTGATAACTTCTAAATGAAATACAAGTCCCAATGCTACTGAAAAACTTTCCTACCTGAAAACAAAGATTTATCACAAAAATGTCAACAGAACTTTTACTGAACAATCCTAATCACTGCAGTGATAAAAATTCAGAAATTCTCTTATGTCCTTCCACAGAAAACAGTTTCCAATATATATATATATATATATATATATATATATATATAATATATATTGTTGTTTTGTATATAATATATATATATATGTTGTTTTCGTACTTAGAGGCAAACAGCAAAACAGATAAAAATGCAGAGAGAATTGTAACTGATATCAAGGATGCCAAAACAAGCTATTTGGAGCTATGAAAAGAGCAAAGCTGGAGAAGCTTGAAGGGTTCTGCAGCACAGGAGCTCTGCAAAGAAAAAACTGCAGGACAAATTAAGTTATTTAATTCTCTTCTTATATATCAAGTGAACAAAGGAAAGTGAGCTATTAATTCTCCAGTATATTCTTATTTTTCCATATTGTTCCATACCATACATATCAACCTCACAGGTAAGCCTAAATCATTAATTTATGACCAGAAAAAAAAAGTTGTAAAGAACCTTTATACCAGTTATACAAGCAAAATCAATTCCTTATGAAAGACACAGAGTAGGAATAATAGATAAACAAGAAGTTTTTAAACTCAAAGCTTCTCCTGCTCTCCAGACACTACTTTAAAAATAAGTTTTAATGTAATTTACTCACAAATCCTGTGTTAAAGGCAATTGTCTATTTTTCATCCTCTGTATTTACTTGTAACTTTTAGGCTGATTTGACCTTTTCCTTTTCCCACAGAATAAATGAAACACATTTTTCCTATCAGTTAGCAAAATAGTTAAGTAATCAGAAAGTCAGCAGTGTGTTTTTTCTGGCAAATGTGGCCGTTGACACCCGGAGCTGAGTTATCCTAAGTGCATGGCCAGAGCACTGTGGGACATGTTCTCACAGCTCTTCTCAGAGCCAGGACCCTGCAAGAAGAGTTCTTAGCTGCATCCCCTGACAGGATACTCTGCTTAAGACCACGTGTTCTAGAAAAATTAATCCAGGTTTGATGGCATTATAGATTTACACAGATCCTGACCAGTAAGGACATGCAGTTGCTTTTTGGGTGAGCAAGTTGAAATATGGGCTTCCTTTACTCCAAGGGCTGAAAATACAGACTCAGTAAAGATTAAGTGATGCACACAGACAACATCTATTCCAGAAGTCCTGGTACATATCACAGACTTACCCATTCAAAATTTTAAATAGTTGAATTGGCAGTTAATGACATAGCTGCTTTTCATTATGTAGCTCTGCAGTTTGGATCCTTAGTAGATACCCTTAATCCAGACTTAATGTATCTGGGAAAGACAGTCTTGGCACCATATCCCAAAGAATTTACAATGATTTTGAGTAAACTCAATTTTAGCCAAAAAACCTGCAACAACAATTTTCTCCTTCAAACATGCTTTTTCTTTTCTGTGCCAGACACTTAAGAAGCCAGAATCCAATTTTCCATCAGTGCAATAAACCTCAAAGCTCTTCTTTTAAACCTAGATCTCCTACCCACTCAGCCAACAGATCAACTGTCCAGTTGTACAGATTGTTTGCCCAAAAACCTTCTATAAGAGCCATGGCTTCACACATTTCACAACACAGTTCAACAAAACTGGACCTTAAGCCTTTCTGACTTTTGTGCAAAATCCATCTTTCAGAGCATCCCCCAGTTTTGAGTCCTACCATGCTATACATGTGGCAACCAGCTAAAACCAGGTCCAGCCCTTTGGGGATATGAGAGAGCTGAAGTACTGGGAGCACCAAACAGAAACTGTTCCAAGCTGGTCAATGAAGAATTCCCATTGCTCTGGGAAGTCTCCTGCACCAGGCTGGGAAAGCCATTTTTGCCATTCTCCCCTACAAGACAAAAGAGTGGAGCAGAATAAAGGTGAGACCTCTTGTGCACCTGTGTGTCAGTGATACACCATCATGAGATATCCAGGGATGTTTGTCTGACTTGAGCTGCACCAAAAGATTTTCCATTGAAAACTTAGTAATTCATCTTTTATTTTCAAATTCAGGAATTTCCAGTGCAAAGGAGTTCTCAAGCTTTAGTGATATTCCAGATTATGGATCTCAAAGATCCTTATATATAATTAACTATTATTTCCTGATAGTTAAAAATAAATTGGCCATGTATTCCATGTAGAGTAGTTCAGTAGCTGTGCAATCTACATAATTTTAAATTATACCACCAATAACAGACTAATTATTGTACTTTTCTGCTGTATTTGAATTTGCAATACAAAGGCCAAAGGCTTTAATTAGTATAAAGTCAAGTCTTTCAACTGCTGGTTTAGAACATGGTATAATTATGATAAAATCAAACTACACAGTATTTTCAAAAGGTGGTTAGGTTATATTACAGTAGATCTTTAAAAGCTATGCTGATTTAATTGCAAGTGAACAAAACCTTATTAATATGTACATATTAAGAATACATGTACTGTCTGGAGGGAGAAATATATTTTATGGTTTTATAGAAACTTTTGGCTACGCAACCTCAAACATGTATGTTTTTAAAAACGTGTATGTTGAAAACAAGTATGTTTTTAAAATAAATTCATTTGGCACTGGGAAATGTTTGCTGTCTCAGAGACTGACATTGTTTTTTTCAAATCCTGAACAATCCAGAGCAGAATCCAGGGCTGATACAATCAGCTGGTCTTCTTGTATAATATATGTTCTTGGCATCTCTTAAAGCTGTCCCAGAGACAGGCACAGCTTAGCAAATGATTTTCATAACAATTTTGGAGCCAGTACTCCCTCTCGCTCCTAGTTCCTATTTATGTTGATAAAATACTTTTTAAATTGAAAATAATTTTTAAAAATAGTATATCAGTGAGTGCTCTGGAGTAGCTGATGGCTCAGTAGACCCATGGGAGAAGCACAGCCGAAGGTCACTCTCTCAGGCAGCTGTAGCTGCCAGTCCACTCTACACAGCAGAGGGCACAAAGGAATGACACAGGATAGGACCCCCAGAGAAAAGGGCTCCCATGAGTGGGGCAAACATGGTCCTCTATGTTGAGCAGAGAGTTTATTAGGTTATTTCTGTTGTTATTATATTCTGATTTGTTATTTCTGGATTTATACAAGTTTAAGACTGTGCCTTTACACTCTGAATTTTGGCATTATCCAGATTTCCAGCCAGCTGATAACTCCTAATTTTTTGGGTTTTCCCCATTTCTTTGAAATTCCACTATATCTGTGTGTCAAAACATGCATAATAGTTGTGCCTCTCTCTATATATATAACTCTGTTACATTTGGCTGGTAAGCCAAAGATGTTAGCCTCTGCAGGATCAACCATAGCTGTTTTTCATAAAAGTGTTGAAAACAACTACCCCCCAACACATTTAAAAGCTCAGAGACAAAGCAGGAAGGTTTTTTACATATCAACAATCTAACAGTTGAGTTCATTTTTAATTATTTATGTTTAAGTAAGCAGGGTTTAGTGCTGAAACAGGTACTTTTCTTCATTTTGAAGACACTTCTCAACAGCAGCAATTAAAGCTGTGAAGTACTGAAATTGTTTCTATTAACATTTTAACCAATTTTCCTAGTAAAATTTGGAACAGCTCTACCAAAACAAGCAGACAAATAGCAATCTTGTTCAGACAGATCTTTTATTTTTCACCTCACTCTGAAGTACTCCTTTAAGCCACTTGGCTAGATTTATATTGTGAGGATAAACACAGATTGCAGCTCCATTTACAGCTCTAGAACCATAATGATGTCATTCAAATTTAGAAAAAGATATTAATCTGTGAAGTTAATTTCTTTTCTTGTTAGCAAGCCTTATTCTAGTCCAATGACGAATTATAAAATAGTAGTACATATTGAAGTTAAGCTCCATCATCCACTGCAGACTCATTTACCTTGGCAAAATGTACAGCCAGGAATGAGGAATTTCCTTCTGCAGCACTGAAGGGAACACAGTGTTCATTTCCCATGCATGTAAACCTCCCAATGACCATGAACACATCACCTCCTAAGCAGGACTTGGGTCTCAGTAAAAGACTTAAACTCTGATATGAACTATGGCAAGAGACTAAAAATATTGCACCGTTAGTGTCCCTAGTCCACATAAAAGAAAAAAATTTATTAAGTGAATGTGACAACTGTCTCAAGTGTCATCAATACAGCTGCTTACAACATTTTCAATTCAGCTTAAGAACTTCAAGAGCTTAAGGTACAAAATCAGGTCATATTCAAGCTGTTCTAAACAACAATAGTCTAATTTGCAAGTTTATTTCACAAACTTTCTGATGTCAAACACGAAAAATGTGCATGCGGCCGACAGGAGACCACACAGCTTGACAATTGTTATGATGTTCTTTGTTGCAACATAGAAAGCAAAGAACCCAGCTCATCTTTGGAGATTATGCCTTACAAGAAATTTCATATGTGACTTTCCTGAGCAATCCTGCTATGCCCTTGAGAGTTAAGAAGATGAATTACAAATTAGGAGGGCTAAATATTATCTTCATAGGGGCCAAACATGTACATACTGAATGACACTGTGTCAGGCTGATACCCACATATTTAGCCTCCTAGAAACAAAAACTCTTTTTTTGCTTTGTACTGCACTTCATATTTTCTTCTTCAAGAGGTACAAAGAAAGTTTAATTATCCTAAAGGGTGAAAATAAAGATTTTCAAACACTGGAAAAATACCACAGAGCTGGCTAATCTATTCAGAGTGAAGGAGCATCTCTTCAATAATACAGCACAATTAATACTTGCCATTCTTAATCTCAGTAATCTGACAAGGGAAACCAACACCTTTTTGCCTCATGACTTCTTTTTTAATCATCTGTCCTAAAGCATTTGAGCTTTTTACTGCAAAATAATGCCAGCATCTCATCGAAGCTACATAGAAATAATTTCTAAGAGTGAGAGAGAAAAGAGATTTTCTCCAGATAGCCAAGACCATAAAAGCCCACAGAAAGGGGGGGGGCATGAGGGTGTAAAATGAAATAACTCTTCAAGGCAGATATCCATTGGTCACCAAGCACCATGTTTTTAAAAAAAGAATTTGGTACAGAAATCTGTTTATCTACAAGTTGCAGATGTACTGCCCTAACTACCAAAGTAGGCATTTTCACTGAACATTTCTGAAAGCCCCAAAGAGCACTTGCCCCAAAATAATGCACAGAACATATTTGCTGGAGAAAGAGGGAATGTAGCAGTAATGAAGGTCACATGTGGGTCTTTTCTCAAAGCTGCCTAGTCTGAGGGTGGGTAGCACCACCAAGAACATCTTCAGTCTCCCACTGATTTGGGCAGAGAAGTTCAGAGACATCAATCACAACCTCCGTGAATTTTTAGAGATCCTTTTGAGAGGATGACAGAAAATATTATCCTTTTTTGTTCTGTTTTCACTACTATCCCTAGAGCTAAGCCAATCCTTCCCAAGGAGGCCTCTTCTCTGACCTGCACTAATGCATTCAGAGCCACTCTGGGAATTCCACACTAGTCCTTGGTCAGCAGCACAGAAGATGCCTACCCACAGCAAGCTTTGTGACAGAGCAGCAACCTGGGTCTCATTAAAACCAATGGGAACTTCTGTTTAATTAATTTGATTTGCTGACTGTTAAAGTGGTATGTGAGACTATGATGATAAGCAGTAATCACTACTTCTCTCTCTCCCTATCAACTTGTTACTCTGGCTTAATAGTTCAGTACAACCAACACATTGCTTTCCCAAGAGTTTCTAAAGAAGCAAAGACCACTGGGTTTCACCAAGCAATTCTTACACAGACTTGTAACTCACACTTCTGTTCTTCAGATCAGGCAAATTATGCTTACTTGCTTCTGTTCTGCATTTACCACGGATTTCTGTCAGGCATCTAACTATTACATTAAAACAAATTTCCTACCACAAGATCCATACATCTATTTATGTAGTCAAAATGTAATTTTCCAAATTGTTTCAGTTATAAACACTTTTCAAAAATTATATCCACCACCAGTATATTAAAAGGCCATTTTGTGCAATCCAAAAAATGCATATAACAAATGATAGGTAGTGAAAAGGAAGTAAAAATATCTCACTTTCTCTTGAAATTACAATAAACTCAACTCAAATATTGTGCTTTTCTACCTATCATTGCACTCAACTTAAGAAAATGTCTCTCTATATAACTCCAGTTATATCAAGAAGCTTCTTAATCACATTTAGCCAACATTCCAACCTCTATCCATTTCTCTTTGCTAAAGGAAAGCAGCCATTTATCAGTCCTTTTTAATTTAAAACATGGTTGAAATTCATTGGATGATCTTTCTAGGTAGACCAGACACAGAAATGCTTCAAAAGCAGGCAGACCCTGCTGTCTTTCACATCCTGCAGTGCCACTGAAGCCTTTAGAGCAGGAGCAGGCAGGCCACAGGAAATGTGCAGGTGATGCACCCTGCCCAGAACACCAAGCAACTTCTGAGTCACACAAACACAGAAGCAAAAAACTGAGTGATACACAAAAAACAGCTAATGGTATTTAAGAACAGTCATAAGTTTTGGCAAAGGTCTCCAGCTCTATTACACCACTGATTTTTTTTTTTTCCTTGACTTGAGCAGGCCACTCAATAGTCAATAGTTTGACTTCCATCAAACTTCTGCTTTCTACAGAGTTTCTGCTTCTAACACCTTTACCAACACCCTCTGCAGCTTTCAGATGGGCTGTTTTTTTCACTCCTTTAAAAAATGTTGATACTCAACTTCAAGAATGCAAAAGAGCCAATTTTTGCTCCATTTGCTTTACTGAAGAATTATTCTTCAAATCAAGTGGGCATTTTGTTTTAATCAGCACAGACACCTCAAGAGCAAGTGTCAAGCTGATGAAATTGCCTGTAGCACTAGATGAGTTATGGGAGGAAAGCACCACTCAGATTACAGTTCCACTATAAATTCCTACCTGGCTGGCATCCTCTCTAAAATAGTATTAGAGAACAGAGACAGCAAAGATTGTAACTTCAAGTTCCTTCCATCTTCATTACAAAGCTCTCTCATAATACATTCTTTTGACACTGTGATCAGCTTCACTCTGCTCCCCTGGATGTTTCACACTTCATTATATTTTAGGTCTAACACCTCCTGATCACAGTCTAGTTATTTGAAGGATGGTGTTGCTCTTTCTGATCCTGGAAGACAAGCTTGAGCTAATCATGCACTGCCCCTCCAGTTAGGAAAAGCATCAGATGAAGACATTTGTCAGCGTAAATCTTATACATTACTTTATATAGCTGACAGAAAAGATCATTCAGTCTTTTATTCACTTAAACCTAAAAAGTTTGTGGCTCTTTTTTTTTTTCCTCATCACACCATTAGCTGGAAAATTCAAAGAGCAAACTCGTAATAAGTCACTCCATGAGCTTCAAAATGTTAACATGCTCCTTTTCATCACATGATTTCTTGTCTGTTTTGCAGGTGAAAGATTACAACACTCAATAAGAAATGAAGGTATGAACAAGATTAAAGACAAAGTGTTGCAGCCTCCTGGTCCTCCTTGATCTGCCTTAACATGAATCTTAGAACTACAGACCTCAAAGCCGAGCTAAAGAACTGGGTAGCAAACAAAATATAATCTCGAGCAACCTCCCTCAAGCAGAAGACTTATTCCAAGGGTAGACTACATGAAATAGAAAATTACTGGAAAGACTAATCCTAGCTCTCAGCACCAGTGTTAGAGAAAGCCCAGTGAAACAGAATATAGCTTAAAAAGGCAATTATCATACGACGTTCAGCATCAATGGGTTTCTGTGAGTGTTTTCCTTACTGGCCAACATCTGAAAATAGGCACCTTAAGCAGAAGCCCTAGACCAAGATTAAGTCTCCTAACTTTTCTGCAGACTCAGCAAACAGTCTGGAAACGAGCACTGAAATGCTGGAGCTGCATAAGCTTGCTGTTGGATTTATGGTTTTGTATATTATGTTTGAGAGCAAAGTGTAAGGTGCAGAATAAGGAAAAGTAAACCTGGACCCAAATGCAAATGCTCATTGGCTACATCTGTATTACTGAGAAATTCAGCACAACAGAAAAAAAAGTAGTAGATGGAGACAACCAGTGCAATGACCCCTCTTCAAAGCTTAATTGAGAGCTCCATGGGCAATTTAGCCCAGGCACTGGTTCAGCACCCAAGCTCAGTTAGGCACAGGGGATCATATGGGGTTCTCTCAGAGGGAACACTGGCATGACTGCCTTAACCAGCAAGCACCAAAACCACACTGCAAATCAAACTGACAGGCAGGGAACACAGAGAAAAACAGATTAGTTTAAGAAATAATAAAAAAAAAAAATCTGAAGAATTTGTGAAAGCTCAAGAGTTATGACTATACCTGGTGTCAAGTTACTGCCTTGAAAGCACAGCCATTCTCACTGGCACCTAAGAAACATGAATTCTGAAATTACTGTAATTTTTTTTTTTTTTTTTTTTTAAAGCAGTAGAGCACTTTAACTTGATTTCTTCAAATGTTTCCTCTTCCTCAGATGAATCCTCATGAGAAAGATTGCTCTTTCCAGAAGAGTTGTTAGATGCAGGGCATGAGTTCATGCATTAAAATTTTATGTGCAGCTGACACAAGCCCCTCCTGTGTCCTCCCCATAACTTATTCAATAATGTTGAAGCAAAGACCCAGTCAGATGCAACTGAAATTAATTACATAAAATCATTTGGATTTGTTTTCCCTTTGGAGCTTTAGAGCAATGCAAAAAATATCATTGCAGTGGATAGCTGAGACACTCCTTTTACTTTTGAAGCTGTAACCATGCAGAAATGTTTGAAGTCACTTTAAAATACCTGTGCTATGTGAGGATAATTCAGATAAACTCAGATCCCCTTCTCTATGGCTCAGAAAACCAACCATACCCTGTGTTACATTAAAGTGTGACCAACCAGCCAAGGGAGGCTATTGTGCCTCCCTGCTCTGCTCAGACCCCATCTGCAGTGCTGCATCCAGCTCTGGAGCCCCCAGCATAAAAACACATGGACCTGTTGGAACAATTTCAGTGGAGGTTCATTAAGATCCTCAGAGAGCTAAAGCAGCTTTCCTTTGGAGAAAAGCTGAGAGAGTTGGGGTCATTTAGCCTGGAGAAGGCTCTGGGGAGACCTTGTAGCACTACCTAAGGGACACCCACATGAGGTCTGGAGAGGGACTTTTTGCAAGATCATGTAGAGATGGGACAAGGGGGAAAGGCCTCAAATTGTAAAAGTTAGGTTTAGATTAGATACTATGAAAAAATTATTTGCTGTGAAGGCGGTGAAACACTGGAACAGGTTACCCAGAGACACTGTGGATGCCCCACTCCTTCAAGTGTTAAAGGCCGTATTGGATGGGGCTTTAAGCGACCTGGTCTAGTGAAAGGTGTCCCTGTTCATGAAAGAGGGTTGAAATTGAATGGTCCTTAAAATTCCTTTCAACCCAAACCATTCTACAACTCCATTGTAGTTTCCCATTGGTAGAAACCAACCAAAACCTCTGAAATCTTCTGGCTGTACATGCTCATGAAAGAATAATTTGATTATTAAAGTAATAGTAAAACAGTAAGAAAAGAAAAGAAAATAGACTGTTTCAGTTGGAAGAAACCTACAGCGACCATCTAGTCCAACTGGCAGAACAATTCAAGCTGACCACAATCCAAAGCTTGTTTTTAATGTCATTGCCCAAATGCCTCAAACACTGACAGACTTGGGGCATTGACTGTCTCTCTAGGAAGCCTGTTACAGTGTTTGGCCACCCTCTCCATAAAGAAGTTTTTGCTAGTGTGCAGTCTAATCCTCCCCTGGCACAGCTTTGAACCATTTCCATATATCCTATCCCTGGATACCAGGGAGAAGGGCTCGGCTCCTCCCTCTCCCCTTCCCCTCCTCAGGAAGATGTGGGGAGCAGGGAGGTCACCCTCAGCCTCCTTTGCTCCAAACAAGACAAGCATAAAATCCTCAGCTGCTCCTCTTAAAATAATGCTTACAGCCCTTTCACAGGCTTTGTTGCCCTCTTCTGGATCTGTGGAAGAAAGTCCATGGGATTGACATGCAGGAAGACAATGATCTCAAAGATACCCATATACCCTTTAACAATTTTTCTTAATTTGACAAAGCTCTGGAATGGAGCATCTACCAGCTTCTAGACTCTTGCCCTTGAAAGCATAAATTAAAAACTTACTCTGGAATTATAGTGTCAATCTGGGTTACACTGCATTTATCAGAACTGCACAGTTAGAACAATACAGTTTACTGTTCTGTCCCCTCAGAGCTCTGGTTCTACTGAAAGCTCATTTTGTATTCAGCTTGAGGGTTTTTTGGTTTGTATCTCTCTTCTGGCTATAGTAAATCTTCCTTTCAAGGTCAATTTGCTTTCCCAACAATAACTAATTTAGCATCACAATGCCACAGCAAGCTATGCAAAAATTACCTTCTCTCTACTTCAGATTAGGATTCAGAATCACAAAAATTTTCCCATGTTCACACAGGGAGTCACCAGAGAACACAAACCTTGCATCTTCAGCCCCATTAACTGCAAGACCACGCCATTCATTTTAAAGTCAAGAATACTTCTGCATTTATTTCATTCATAAAACACATTAAATTATATTATCTTTAATAATCTGATTCTGCTTCTTGATCTCTGTCACTTAATTTCTAATCTTATTATTGTCAAGTAGAATTATCTTTAATCAAGCATGTTCCATAATCAAGGTATTTTTATTGATTTGATACTCCATTATCTAAAAGGGCCCAAGTACCTCTCCAGACTTATTTTCATGTTTGGACACTGCAATATTTTTTCCCCAATTCTTTACATCCAGTAGTATAATGAATGCTGTGTCCTTTCTACCAAGAGATAGACTAAGAGAATCAAAGAATTCCTCTGTTTTTTAGGAAGCTCATGGCAGCCTTTTGGTTTATGTCTCAAAATTTGAGAGGGATCAAGGGATCAAAAGTTCCTAGGTGGGGTTCACATCTACATCCCTACAAAGAACACAGTCATAAACCCCTTTGCTCTATAAAGTCTAAAAAAAAAGTGTTTTCAGTGAAGTTACTCCTCTGCCCACAACAGAACCTTCTCTGGTACCAATGCCAGCATTCAGTCATTTTTATAAACACACAAAATTAAAGTTCCCAAATGCCCTTTCCACTCTTCTTAATGTAAGGCAATGTCTACACTGCCACAATTTTTGTTTTAAAACTATCCTAAATAGACTTTTATCCTTACAAAGAGTTTTTTTTAATCTTCTTAAGAGATAGTTGATCATTTCTTGTTTAGGCTTTCCATCTTTCTATACCTAATACTAGGAGGCCACAGAAGCAACATCAGTGTTTTATTTATTATTTGGAAGTACTTAAATGGGGAGGCAACCATACAACATAATCTACCCTGCAGAAGGGAAAAAAAAAAGGGTTATTACCTTAAAATTGCAACAACTTGATGCCCACTTCTCTGGAACTACATTAGGATGGGTAATGACTCATATGTTTAACTATTATGAATTGAAACTTGCTGCCAAAAAGGAAGAATAACTAGCCCAGTAAAAAAAAAAAAAATCCATTTTTTTGTACCATTAGTTTGTTTTTTCATATCACAAAAAGCAATAGTTCCATGTTCCTGGGAACTGTAAGAGAAAAAAAAATAGTGATGGAGAAACTACAGATTCTTGCCTTGCCCTTGTGGTTTTGACATTGAGAGAGTAACTGCTTCCTCAAAATAGAATTTAAAGGTGATGGGGGGCAAAGAAGAACATCCATATGACATAAGATGAAGGGAGACAAGGAGAGAAAAACATACAGGGGAAAAAAAAGGTGACTTAGGGGGACAGACAGGTACAAAGATTGAACTGTTCAAGAATGCTGGCTTGTCACCTACAAATTATCCAGTATCATGTGCAGAACAGGCTCTTGTGTATTAGGTGAGGAGCACTAACCTGCCCCATTCCAGCATGACTGCATGAGACTGTCAGAGCTCACCACCACGATGGCAAATGTTGTCTATCTTCTTCTCATGGTAAAACTCCACAAAAATTATTTAAATATTTTAATAAAGTAGAATTAAAATAATTATTTGACATAAAGGTTATCTATTGCCATTCATTTCCTTTTTTTATTTCTAATTTATGGAACCAGTATATTCTCTCCTCTAAAACCTTTTTACCCTTATCCCCCAACGAAAACTCCTTTCCACCTGACTGCATACTAATGTTTGAATATATATATATATATATAAAATAATGGGTTGTCTTCATGCCCATATTTTTATTATTTATTTTAAGAGTTGTCACATTGAAATGGTGCTTTAAATCAAAAGATGGTACATTTCTGACAACCCTTGGCTGCCATATATCACCCTTTATCACGTTACAATGGACAAGAACATAGCAGGACATGATTTATTGCTGCCAGGATCAGCATTTTGAAGAATGGCTCTGAGAAAACTTTCAAAAACTTCACTATGTTGATGACATTTTCTTCCAGTTTTGGGGGTTTTAAGGGCTCATTTTCTTCTCACAATCTGAAAGAAGCTAAGTATCAAGAAAACAGTGTCTCTACCAGTAAATCAACTATCACAAGTATCCACAGCTTCAGCAGTATCTAAAATTCCCAAGGTTATGCTCATTAAGAAAGTCTGTTGAGATGTAGGAATGTTTCACACCTTAAGAACTGTTATTAAAAATGTTCATTTTCAAGAAGCTGTATCAAATACACAGTCACCAACATCACTAATAGCTCACAAGAATAAGAGACCGATGACATTTTTTACACATGTGGCCTTATTTTACACACACACACAAAGACCCTTCTCCTTCCAGGCATAGAATGAATTATGAAACAGAAAACCTGGAGCACTGTCATCTTCTAGAAAGACAAAAAGATGATGAAAATAAATCAACCAATCCACAGGATATCAGTGAGAATGAAACTCCACTGATTTTTGTGAGTTCTGCCACTACAGTCACTGTAGCTGTAAAGTGCTGATTCCAGCCAAAGGAAACCAAAATGCTCTTTTTGTACCCTTTGAATTATATAAGGTTCACAGGCTCACTTAAACACAAGACTGGAATTTGACATGTTTCTGTTTTCTGTGGTATCTTGTGGGAGAAATTCTTGGTGTAAGAGCCAACATAATTTGCTAACCTGGATGTTCACACTCAGACACTTCTACTGGGTGGATTCAATTCTCCATCTTTGGAATTTTATAAAAAAGTAAGTACAGAATGGCTGTCAGCCACATGTCAACAGCTGAACTGATGTTTGCCAAAATACACACAACACAGTTCTTTGACAACATGCAATAGATGTGCAGAAGGCACTCTAAGAATTGGATAAGCACACAAAGATACATAAAGCCTGGATAACCACCTGATTCAAGAAGGTAGAAGAACTTGAAGCTGTAGAAGAACTTTCTAAATTATAAAACCACTAAAATTCCATTTTAAGGTGTGTCATTGTGGAGTTTATTATATTCATGTAATACATTTACTTTTTAACCCACGTTGAGATTAAGGTTCAACAATATCCTGCACAACACTTGGTGGCAAGTAGTTCCTCATGGTACCTTAAATCTGACACTTGCTGTTTTAATGTTTCTCATTCTTATAAAAGAAAGAGTACACAGGATTACTTCCTCCATGTCTCCCAGGATAAGATTAGATGGAAACTATAGAGATTAAATAGACTTCTTTCTCAAAACAGGAGAAACTCTCTTCCAACTAACCATTCCTTTAGCAAAGCTATTCCACATAAATCTGAGCATCTATAATGAGCTGCATATCCAGTTATGGAAAAAGCCAATGCCTGTGAGTCCTTTTCACCCCTGCTTTGCTGCAAAACAGTTTCCATTTTCTCCTGGTCATGCTTGATCTTGGGGCAGGAGTCTGAAAAGGAACAGGTCAACTTGCACAAGACATCTCTGTGTTTCAGAGCTGGTGGGTTAATGTCAGCCTCAACTCCTAGTGCTTTAGCACTGACTCCCCAACACCTACTAACATGGTGAAAGCAGTTTTTCAGAGGACAGATACAGTAAAATGTTGGTCCCTTCCTTCCAGTAAGCTGTGATCCATTTAGGCAAATTAGACATTATTTTCAGTCCCTACCCAGGAAATATCTGATGGCGTGTTATGGCCCAACAAAGGGAACTGAAAGGAAGATACTTAGCACACTATTAAAACCACCCCACAAAAGTGTCAACACATTAGACTTTCTTTTTTTACCTAAGGAATTCGCCTAATTTGTAAAGAACAAACATTCACTTGCTGTTATTTTTTTACACTCATTTATATGTTCTGGGGATAGATTGTGAACAGGTACAGTAATTCTCGTTGGCTCAGATCATATTTCCAAGTACACATTTGCTATATGTTTTCAAAGCCGTTTTGGCCCATCAATGTCCAAATACATTTCATAAGTGAGAAATCTCACACCTCCAGAATGTACTTGCCTATTTCCCAAACTGCTGACAGATCCCCAACTCTATGGAGAACACATACGTGTGAATTGAGTCTGCCAGGATGCAAAATCTGCTATTTCAGTGAATTCCATTAATTGAGTCAAAATACACTAGAAATTGCAACTTTTCTGAATCCTTCTGGATTGAGTTGTTTTTGTAAGAAACCACTCAAGGACTTAAAGCTGCCTCCCACAGAGAAGGGCAGAAGCCAGTAGTCTAATCCAGCAAGGCCGATCACACACAGATTACCAGCCTTTCCTCTGCTCTAACAGAACTCAATTGAGGACAGAAGCAAAGGATACAACTAGATAAAAATCAAATTTCATCCCACATAAAATTCTGAAATCTTTTAATTCCATTTAAACAAACTTCAAATGTGAATGTCCTCCAAGAAGATTAAAAATTCTTTCTGGGCAAAGATGGAGAATTAGTGTTTCAATTAAGTAGGGACAAGAGGACATAAATGAGTTCTGAGGAATACTTCAAGCAGTAGGAGGATTTTATCTATACACAGAAATAATGGGTGGGAGGGAATGAAGAAGAATGAGACAGACTCTTATCAGTGATGCCATCTGACAGGAGAGACAGTGGGCACAGATTGAAACACAAAGTTATATCTGAATAGAACAAAACCCTTTTTGTATCATTTGGGTGGTCAAACACAAGTTGCCCATAGAGACTGGGAGGTCCCATCTGCAGATATACTCCAAAGTCAAATGGGCAGCATCCTGAGCAGCCTGTGGGAGCTGATCCTGCTTCAACAGGCTTGGACCAGACTCTCTCCAGACATCTCTTGAAATCTCAACCATTCTGTGCTTCTGTAGTGAAGAGACAGCAGGACAAAGACGCCTCTGCTGTAAAAGCCATAGTTCAGCTGCACAGGCAGCATGCAGCAAAGTCCCAAAGTTCTCAGTGGTGGAACAGACCTGGCTCATCTTTGGTTTGGTAACTGCAAACTGTCTATGAAAAAATAATAGAAATACCTCTCAAAAGAAAGTCAGCTAGGGAAAAAAAAAAAATATCATTTTCCTCCTGTCCCCTTTGGTTTTGGGGTTTTTTGGTTGTTTTGGGGGGGTTTTTTGGTTGTTGGTTTCTTGCTGTGTGAGAGATTGTGTTGTTTTGTTTTAATGTATCTGTCAGTAAAAACAAGAAGTCCACTGCATTCCCCTGGGAGTTTCAACGGGAGGGTGCCCCTGGTTCAGGATTTCCCGGCCCTAAGGCTCTCCTGCCCAGCGAGCTGTAACCTCCTCAGCAGCCTCTGCCACTGCAGAGCTTTGCTGCATTTCTTCTGTTCCACAATTTGCTGAAGAGAATCAGCAACACAATCAATGATTTAAAATAAGAAGAGCTGGAGCTAATGTTTCACTCCTTCCCAAAGACATGAAATGAAGAAAAGCAGCTTATAATACCATATCATCTCTTAATATCTCAGACAGAAAAGGAGGTTGTTTTTATGGTCTGAAAATGTATTCCTTCCAAATAGAAAGGAATAACTTGAAATAAAATTATTCCATTGATCTTTTTGATGCAATAGCTTCAAATACATACACATTTACCTCTTTAGATATATTATTATTCTTTTATACTTGAGGACTCATTCTCTGTTACTCAGGAATCAGCCTCCAAACAATTTTTGACCTAAAATAAAGCTCCAAGTCACTCACTGGTCCTCTTTTAATATATACAGCAAGTATAGTTCCCACCCACAGAAAATCTCAGATACAAACATTTAAGGTTCATATGTAGTAGTGCTTTTAATGTTTCCCAACACAAATATATTTCCAAGCAAACATTAAATAAAATTTGCATGTGATTATTAGAAGAAAGCAAACCAAAAATAGAAAAATCAGCAGTATGTACACAAATAAAGAATGCTACTGCTCTAATTTCTGGGTGAGCTCAGAGCAGGAACATATTTTTTTTTCCCATCAGAAATCTATATTAAAGCACCTAGATTTACAACCTATCACAGCATGACTAAGTCAATTTGTATAATACAGGCTAAGTAGAGATTTCACTCTGGGATTCCACACCTGGCCCTACAGCCACTGACCTCTGTTTTAATCCTGCCATGCCTCAGAAAATTCTGTTACTTGGTCTCTGTACAAGGGAGAGACAAAAAAAAGACCACACAAGTTTCCATCCTAAACTCCATCCACCCAGTCTTATTTAACTGTTACAGTTATTTTGATGCCCAGATTGCAAAAGCAACACTTGTTTTAAATTGGCTAAAACTTGATCTCTAACAAATGACACGTTACCCCTTAAAAACCCTGAAGAGATTTTGATCTATGTTCTTAAAATTTCCCTTAACTTTCTGCTACTCCCCAGAAAATGAGAGATGATTCTCCTTTACAGCTGTTAACATTTGACTGCATCACATTTGTTATTGCACACACTAAGTGCATACCCTAAGGACACTTTCACACTCCACCACATCACATGCACACACACACATACAATTTGGCAACCAGAGAGGGGTAAACAGGGTTAATCCTCTTCTGAAACACTGGAAACAGACCAAGATTAAAAATATCAGAGGTGAGGAGTGGTAATCTTGTCAGAGGTATTGAAGCCTGTCAAGCACTAAACTAATCATCAGTTTGTGGATCAAAATGGGAGAGTTTGAGGCAAAGCAACTAAACCACTGAGCTCCAGGTAAAAGCAAAAGGCAAAAATCTTGTTGAGCAGTTGAAGATGAAGGAGACACAAGGGCAGACAACTACATAACTTCTGTAAACCTAGCAGAAGAAGAGAGAAGGTACTGGGAGATGAGGAATGGTTTCAAACAGAATAATGAAAGGTAAGGCAAAGACAATTCTGGAGCTCACACTGCCTGCCAGCAAGTCAGTTCCCTCAACTGTGTCAAAGCTCTAGCATTATAACCGCAGTTTTTCCACTTTCTGGAATGTGACTTTACCACAAATTATCTCTGGACTTGAAAGGCAACAAACCTTCCTCCAAGCTGCCCTACAAGTGACCAAAGGGAAGAGGCTAAGTGCCTGTGCAACCCCAGGCAGAACTGGCTCAGGTGCACAAACCAAGTTGCTATGTACACTAAGTGTGTAACCTGCATAAACACAGATGTTTGGCAGTTTTCTATGACATGAAGACCTAATTACAACACATAGGGTGTTTTAGTAAGAAAGGGACATGCACTGGGTGATACAGCTTCTAGAATCAAGACTGCATCATAATTTCAGGTTTCATGTAAAATAAAATTGTAGCAATTCTGGACAAGTATTGACTATTTTATAGAAATGTTATGTCTTAATCAGCCAATCTAAAACGAATTCAGAAGGTTCCCTCCTGATTTTCTACGTGCTGGGGGCCAGCACTCTGTCATGCAATTCACACTGTTCTAAAACTTCACGCCACAAGTGAGCTCTGCATGAAATTTTAAACAGTCACCTACTAAAACCTTTATATTATGTGTACTGCCACAGGGTCTCCCCCTAGTGAAGGTGCTTTTCTGTATTCATGTGCACAGATGCTTAAACATACCTATACATACTGGTTCAGAACATTTGTATGCTTTTTATTCTGTATGCCTCTTGGACAGCCGAGTCAAGCATGATGAATTAGAGTTGTTGTTAAAACACAAAGTCATTCAATGACAGAGGGCACTTGCCTAAAAAAGTATTCCATGAGCTAGCATTTTGGGCCAAACAAATCAGCTAAAGCATTTTCTCTAGTTTTTCTCAATGATAATTTGTTAAAACTTCTATTTACCCTCTTAAAAGTCATCTTGATTAAATGCTGTACCCGATGTCTGAAACTGAGCAGTAGTTGAGAAACAGTAGCAGTGTACATGATGTGCTATGTATATCATGGCCAAACTCTTCAATGTTATTTCTCCTAGTTAGCTAAAAGCCCAGCATAACCACTTCCTTCTTTGTATGCTTTGCTAATAGAAGTAGCACTATTAAAATCCCTGACCAGGACAGCTGTTAGCATTATAGAACTCCATGTTTTAAACTCCCAAGATAAAGGCAAGCTGAGCTGCCAGCCAGAAATTACACCTCTATCTGATGTGGCTTTTGGTGATTGTCTGTCTGCATTGCTTTCAGCTGTTTCCTATGTAGAAGTGCTCTTTCATTTGCATAGATGTTCTTTTCCATCCTCTTTCAGACAAACAGGTACTAATGGTTACTCGTTGCTTTTGGAATCAGGTCCTCAGATGTGAAGCAGCTCTTCAGTGAGGCTGACTCTGACAAGAACTACTCAAAATATTTTTTTTTTTTATCCAAAAGGTATGCAATGTACCTCTTGCAATCCACAATGGTATGCCAACATCCACCTTGATTATCGACATTTTACAAAAAGCCACAGTTTGTCTGATTTTTGAGTGTAGAGGAAGAAAATAATCCCACAGTGCAGTAGTAGCACAATGTATAAAGATAAAAGATTAGTACAGGACTCCAGAGCCTTTTTTTCAGAAGCCTACTGCCTTACCACTATTCATTCTGAATTTTGGTGAGTTTCCTAAAAATATGTACTTTTAAATCACTATTCCTCAAAACACTGCATGGGCATGCTTATGAAATTATGGCAATCTTCTCAGGAGTCTAACCTTTCACTTATTCCTAGAGCCATCGATTACAGTTAGGCTACACAAAGAGGATATCACTACAGTTAAATTATTCAATAAGGGTTTGAGT
This sequence comes from Sitta carolinensis, assembly GCA_032173965.1. Taxonomy (NCBI): domain Eukaryota; kingdom Metazoa; phylum Chordata; class Aves; order Passeriformes; family Sittidae; genus Sitta; species Sitta carolinensis. The sequence goes on along the minus strand of JAVUNC010000025.1, from coordinate 10,563,471 downwards.
TCAGAAAATTTAATTCAAATATCAGGAATATCCACATAATAAAAAAATATAATAATCTACCTAAGGCAAAGGCAGCTGTTCTCTTGATCACTCTAAGATAGCTGTATTTAACTTGCAGTGGGGGTAGAGTTAAGTTAAGAAGATAGAGAATTCTTTAGTTTAGGATTCTCTCCCACCCTACAAGAAAAAAAAAAATTGATTTGGAGAAGCAACCCCATATTCATAAAACAAGTCTTGCATTGTCAAATCTTTTGTGGTAAAAAGGCTCTCAATAAATAAAATCCATTAAGCCCTAAATACTATAATTTGAAACTATGTTTCTTGCAAGTATACAAGCTTTAGTAGTATACTAGAAAGTGTGCTTTAAGGGTAAATATGTTAGAATCAGAGAGGCTTTAAGAACACAGAATTTACAGTGACCTATTTGTTTTCATGTCATCTCATCTCCCAGGGGGAAAAAGAAAAAAGAAAGAACCACAAACAAACTCTGCACAAACAGTCTCAGGAATCTAACAACAGCGCTCAGCATAGTCCTCTTTTCCCACCCTAAGTCAAATGTTTCCTTTCCTTGGAAAGGATGTGGGCAATTGCTAACCACTGAAGTAATGAAGAGTAGCTTGAAGATGCATAAGCAAATTCAGTAATTTGAGGTGAGATTAATGCCATCATTTAAAATACACTTTACTAAACACGTTTTAAAAACATCTTGGGACAATTTTGAGGTCACCAAGGTAAAGACTGCAATTCAGTGCTGCACAGATAGAGCTCCTGATTTGATTTCCAGGAAGCCCAAGTGCCAGGCTTCATATGGTTTAATAGCCTTCACTGACAGCAACTTAGTCACCGAGGTGCTTGTGGCAACAGTAAGCTTTTTAAGCACCTCTTGCAGAGAACTCAGCTCCACATATTCAGTGCATGAAATACAAATATCACTGTGATGAAGAAACACTTGGAGTAATTCAAGGAAAATGTTCTTTAATGTCCACAGTTGCCTGAGCAGAGAATGTTCCTCTCTGCATGAACAATTGCTGGCCATCTGACAAAGCCTCCAAGATGAATAAAATTACCTATAATTAGCTAAAAAAAAAAAAAAAAAAAAAAAAAAAAAAAAAAACAAAAAACACAAACTTGATATTCTTAGACACTAAAAGGTGGAATGTGAAGGGCAGCCAGGTCAGTGGATCTTAAACCTCTGCTAGGAAGACAAGATCACCACTGATTAGCAGTGCTGTGAGAATCACCAGCACTCCCCACAAATCCCAACTACCTCTTGGGTATTGAAAAAATACAGGAAAACAACTGCATGATTGATGATAATTGCCCTGATATCTTGAATGGAATAAGCAAAGAACAAGTATCCATTGAATCTGACACTTGAAGAAGCCATGTGAGACCAATGTCTCCTCCAGCTCCAAAGAGATGTGTGACTGTGGATCATATTCTGGCCACACTTATTTGGGCAGATACTAGAGGTTTCATTCTGCTGTTAGAGATCACATTCTGGCCACATTTATTTGGACAGAGGTTACAGAAGCTCTTAAACCTTTTGTAAAAATATTATTAGAGTAGTGAGCAGTGCTACATCATCCCTTCAACAAGGGCGATGGATAAATGGTTCCTACTTTTTCACTGGGAATAGGAGGAATACATCCATTCAACTCTTCAGTGATTTATTGTTTTAATATGAGAGATTTTTTAGGTCTCATCAGCCCTAAAGGCCTAGAAATCAGGCCTTCAGGGCAGGTGAGCAGAAATCACAGTTACAGAAGGGGCAAAATTCTGATGTGCTTTGCTCAGCCAGTGCCTGAAGATTTGGCTTTGACTCTCCCAGGACTCACACAGATTTCCCTTCTGCCTTCTTTGTCTCAGCTTAGCCACAAGGTAACAGACAAACTGCTGAAAACAGATTTCTTACCAGCACCATGCACCCCTTGCATTTTCCCCTCTCTGGAAGATGAGAGTAGAGCATCTCTCTGTTGGTCAGTCCCTGGCCACAGACAAGCCAGCCTGGGGCTGTTCCGGAGGTGGCAAATGGCCACAGGTGGAAATAAATCCATGCCTGAGAGTTTCAGTTGGGAGCAAGGCTGCCAATACAAATGGGAATTGTCACAGTATCTCTCAGGTTTGACCAGATCATTATACATTTCAGCTACTTAAGACAGGATGTTCAGTCAGCATTGCATTACAAGGTGCCAATATCATGGAAGCACTCTGTATTTAATCAGCTGTCAGCAATTTGGAGTTTTCCAGAGAAAACTAGCCCTCAATTCCAAATTACCTTTCATACTGCACTCAGGGAAGATGTCCAGATCAAATGTTGTACTTTGTGTCTCATAATGGTGTATAAGAGATTGAAGCAGGATGTAATTTAGGGATTGTATTTCTTTTTCCTCTAATTAAAAAATATTTTAGTTTCCACTTTATACTAATGCAAATGTCATTACTACAGGCCCAGGAAATTTTACAGTTTAGTATGAGTAAATGTAATGGGCTGAAACAGAGTATCATGGAAAAACTATGCAAATCAGCATGTACAGTAAATCAAGCTAATAGGCAGACTTCATCTTTCTTCCACAAAGGTCAAATATAGCCTGCAGTCAGGAAGGAAAGAAAGAAAAAAAAAAATTAAAAAGGAAGGAAAATAAAAATTATTGTCCAGCAAGGAAATTTAATGGCAATCCATTCATGGAGTGTAAGTACAAAGACACTAAACAGTGGTGGCAGATTTGTCTTTGCAGATGACATAAGTAAGAATCTTACAAAAAAACTCCCTTTGACACTATCATATGCACCTAGACTGCCCATTTCGGGCATCTCCACTTTGGCATACTGACAAAAGTCAGAGTTTAAAGAAGGGAAAAAACAGAATCATGCAAAACAGTCAACAAAGCTCAATGCAAAGTATGTACTAAAAAGCAGACCAAAAGGTGATTCGATAAAATCTGTCAGTACCTACACCATGAACTAACTTCTGACAATAGATGGCCCTTTACCACGAACAAGAAAAATACATCAAAACTCCATGTCTGGAAGCTGGAAACTGAATTAGACTGATCCAGACGAGAAATAAATTTTCTCTGAAGAAGACAAAACATATGTTGTGCCCTTTGAATTGTTTCAAGCAAAAAAAATAAAATAAAAAAAAACAAAACCAAACCAAACCAAAAAAAAAAAAAAAAAAAAAACACCTTGCCAAGAAGGTGTGTTATATCTGATTTAGACACCAAAGACTATTTTTTAGATTGTCAAATGGAATTCAGGATAGATATCCACAGCTGGTAACACTAAATTTTTATACAGTATCTTATAGTTCTAGAATAAAAGACTCCTCATTTACCATGTTTTGCACCAGTTAAACATCACTCCTAAACCCCACAGGAGAATATTTTTCTTAGAGTGTGATTATTTTCACATTTGCCTAGACTAGAGCTGTGACCCTTTTTTTGCCTTCAGCACTACAAATCCCCATCCAGAGTCCAGCTTTCTTTATAGCTGCCCAGCACAAATTCATAGGCACCCTGTTCCTCGAGCTCCACCCAGCAATCATTCACATGCAGGTTCACACACAGAGTATCAATGAGATCACTATCTCCAGGTAGTCCTGGAACCAATTGCTCTGATCACCTCGATTTTGCCACGGGCAGCACTCCTTTTATGTACTTTACAGAAAAATACTCTTTTGTTTAGGTCAGGCTTCTCTCCCTCTTTAGGCATGGCCCATCGAAGGTGGAAATCTTCCACGTGTTCACAACTCCAAATCTCCTCAACTCAGTGTCGATGTAAAAACATGAAATGTCTAGAATAGATTCCAGTCTACCTGGACAGAGGGTGTAAGTACAGTTTTGTAACAACTTGGCTATCTGGCCTGCTCCATTCACATCTGGTTAGCCTACAGTCAAATATCGCTTCAGTATTTAGGCTAAAAAAATTGTATAGCCTTCTTCTATTTTAAAATCCTGTCATATACAGATCTCATCTACTGAAATCCCAAAGAAGTTATGTCATTGGGTGCAGATACCAAAATAGACGAGATTCTTGGATTTTATACTAACAGTTTCAGTCATTCATAAAGACAAAATGGTATAAACACTCCATAACTTTTTATTCCAAAAGAATCACAGCAATAAGGGTGTCACTAGGTAATAGGTTAAGCTAATTAAAGACAGTTTTGAAAGGCAGGAATTTCCTTCAGTTTTCATTGAAGCCAGTGGGAGTCAGGGAGAAAAAAGCCACACAACATGACCAGATTATGCATGAATTCTCCTCTTACCTCTGTTCATGTTGTCTAATGAAAAAAAAAAAAAACCAAAAAAAAACAGAGTGATGAAATGCTGTTGTTCAGTGATCAAATTTTCAAATCAAGATGTTTCAGAAATCTATCATGCCATTTCTAAGCACCAGCTATAACTATACTACATCAAATGCATCTGCTTCTGCATAATTCTCTTTAAAGCTGGCATTGCTTAGGCTCAGCCTTCTCAGACAGCAGGTTTTCACCTGCAATACCATCCTTCAGTTATCTTGTGCTTCCTTTTGGCACTTTGTTATTCTTTCTCTAGTCTCTTCATCCCTTGGATGAAGAACTTTCAAGCAAGGGCTAATCTTTTCTCTGTGGCAAACCACAGTTAACATGGTTAAGCTTTTCCTCCAAAATCAATGTAATTTCTCAGACATCCTTTTCCTGCTTTTTTTCCCCTCTGAATACTTGCGACAGGGCAGAAGGAATGCACTATCCATATTGGAATGAAAAGGAAAATGCTATTCCCTGTTGTCTCGGTTTTGTAGTCTATACATAATAAAAAATCTAAAATCAATGATATTGTATAGACAGTTTCAGGAGCCATTAAATTCTGAGAAATAATTTAATTAAAATCCTAATAACTGAAAGAAAACACCTCTCATTATAAAACACTTTCACAAACTCTAGTATTCTAAAATCTGTACAAAGGATACGATTCCAATCACTTTCCCACAGAAATTTAGAAAGGCTGTAGATTACTCCTGATCTTCATTATGGGGAAGCAGACACAGAAGATTAGTAGAAGATGAGAAATAAGTCTAAGTGCATCTGGGGCTCAGAAGGAAAGTGTGTTTTTGTAAGCTCACTAAAGGACAGGTGTTTAACAACATTCAATATTGATTTTATTTTCATGCTCTCATGGATGTCAGTAGAATTTTTATTTTTTTTTATACACTAAAACTTAACACTAAATGCTTCTCAAATTGTCTTTAAATATGCATGAAGAATTTCAAAAGGTCATAGGGCAATTCAGATGAGTTAGGGTGAAGAATATAGCTGCACTGAAGACTCATTCTGCAAAATATTTCGGGATTTTGCATGAAATACTGTGTCATCCTTTTGTTCGGTTTTTTTTTTTCTTCATCTTTTAAAAGAAAGCTTTCAGAGCTGAACTGCAGGGCAAGCACCACACTACCCTATATACTTTCTCTTGTCTTGTTTTCCTTTTTCCCCAATTAAATTATATTCTTAATTCTCTGAGCTGCCATAAAGTGCCTGAGGGGAAGTTACACCAGAGTGTAAACTACCCCAGTCTTTGGAGACATGACAATGTCACAGCACACTTTGTCTTCATGGACAAAGCCTCAGAGACATGGACAGGCTGAAATACATCTCATCCACAGCCAAAAACTAAAACTTTCACCCATCACACCTACTCATAACAAGATACATATGCCTCAGTGCTGCTCTTCTTGCTCAAATGTGTTTAAGTATAGGTATAATGCTTAATTTAATAACATGCCAGGTCATAAAGGAACCAAGTTTGCAACCATAGGTAGATCAGCAGTGGGCACATTCCACAGGCTGGATATTGCAAATCTAATTTATTCTAAAAGTCTAAATCTTTTGCTTTATCTGTTAAACTGTCTTTATGTCAACCCACGAGCTCTCACTATTAACCTTCTGATTCTCTTCCCATCTCAACAGGGGGGGAGGAATGAACAGCTGTGAGGTGCTTAGTTGTTGGCCAGGGTTAAACCATGATACTGAGGAATTATAAATACCTAAATAAATATACTATATTCACTCACACTGAGGACACGCTGAGGAAGATTAAGAGTTTGGTTCTATGGTATTGCAAAGCACAAGCTATAGAGCAACACTGAAAAATTACTTTATTTACGAGAATCAATCTTAAGCTGAAATATAATTCCCACTTGGAACCATGAGGTCAGTAGTATATATTTATAGAATTGTAGCCTAATTAACTACTGGTAATTAAATCTATAAATAAATGGGTAAAGAATAGATCGCATTTTGTTTAATTGCCTTAATTAAAAGCTGGAAGCTAGCAAGTCAGACATATTGCCTGCTTTCAGTGAGTTAACATTGATAAAGCTTGCTATGAAGTTAATATTCTTGATTCTGGCACAAAACCACACTATTGTTATTCATGAGGAAGAGACGCCCTTCAGCCAGATTTCATGACATTATTCATAACACATTAATCACCTTCTAGGTGCTTAACAGAAACTGTCAATTCAGCAGTTTATTTAGGTAATCTGGAACAGAGCTGGGAGGGGGAAAGGAAATCTTAGCAGTTGGGTTTCAGAGATTTTAACACTGCAAGTTTTGCATTTAATATATTCCCTTCAGCTAAATTCCAAATGCTTAGAGGTGGGACAGTGAAAATTTGAAGACACATACTTGCATTTTTGGCCAGTAACCCCAAAACATAAATTATGTCCAAGACAGTTTCTAACATCTTGTAGAATAAACATTCAGTCAGTCTTCAAGAAAAACAAAGAAACTTCCAATTAACTTAAGGTTTCTGGTGTTATAATTTAAACTTGTTTTTTTGTTTGTTTTAAATGGAAAAGCTGTGCTGGATAAGGATAAATATTTCAGCAAAGCTACTGCACATCATAGCCTTTTCAGACATGCACAAAAGTATTGTTTTCATGACTTAATGTTCGAGCTGCAATAAGGCCCCAGAGATACCCAGCTGTCATGAAAGCTCTGCATTTCATTATGAGAAGAGTGAAAAGCATATGAACCAGTCATTTGAAGGGTAGATACAGTGGGAAATGACTGAACACCCATTAAACAAAGGATGAGAAAGATAATGAGACTTTGGTACTAACAGTCACTACAGAAGTTCATAAGAGTGAGGAGAGAAAACAACAGGTCAAGAAAAACCAGGAGGGCAATTTATTCAGCTGGCAAGCTTGAGGCACAACGGCTGCAAGAGAGCAACTAGAGAGGCTGTGTGTCTTTATTTTCCTTGCAAAATGAAAACATCTGAATTAGGATACAGATTAAAATGAAAGCAACCAACCTGTCAATCATAAAGCAGGGCTAATAATCATGCGTGTCACACACATAGGCAGGAGCCAAAGGAACGTGCTGCTTACCATGACTCATCAGCAGTGGGCACAGAGACTCTTGTAAACATCATCAAGCAGAATTTTATTCATTCTGAACTAAACTTCAGGGAGTTTAGTGGACACTGTTAAAATTCTCCAAGCAGCAGTGTGGAAAATCATGCTAACAAATAACCTACCTCTGTAATAATCTTCTGTGCACCGAAGGCAGCGATAAGTCACACCAGGTTGTGCATCAGTGGGCTGCTGGCACACACCTCTGAAGGCATTCTGAGGGCCAAAACAGAATCCTGAGTGCTTCCATGCATCCAAGAGCACACCCTGGCCCAGCTAATTGTTACAACAACAAGGCTCATAAATCTCAAATTTTCGAGTTCTCAAAAACATTTCTCAAAACACCAAGACGTAACATTCATCTCTTTCTAAGGACAGTAGGGAAAAGAGAAAAATAGCTACCTTTCAAATATATGATTTCTCTTGAGAGATGATTTTCAAAAGGTAGTATTAGTTTAGGTACTGTTATTAGAGGAAATGTTTCTGAGCCTATGCACTCACAGCCTGAGACTGAAAAGGGCCACTATTGAGGCAGGAGTTCTGTTTGTTGGGTTTTTTCACCTCTGATAAAGAGCAAACCTCAAAGAGCTGAGCTGACTTGCCCAAAGTCACAGAATAACCTAGCAACAGGACAGAGATGAACCTGGTTCTCCACATAACCAGTGAAAAATATAATGGAGGTAGGTCAGCATGGGTTTCCTAAATCTCTTATAACTCTTGTGTTTTCCCTATAAAACTAATTTCCTACTGAAACCAAACACTGAGAAAACACTGAAAAAACTTCTGGTGACAAAATAGGGATGGCTTAGTAAGCAGGGGGTACTGCTGGCAGAGGCAGGAACTGCATTCACTGAAGAAACTATTAATTTTCATAATCCTTAAATTCTGACTAAAAGGTTGTATTTCCATTAGGAACAAAGAGCTCCTTCTTTCTGCATCCAAGCAACATAATGCAAGAACAAGATTAAAGGCAGAGGATTACAGAAAATGCAAGAGATCAAGTTATTTGCTTCAAAGAGATTCAAACTCAAGCAAGAAAAGAACAGCATCCAGTTATCATTGTAACAAAGAGAGTTAGTGCACATATAGAGTGATGAGGTAAATTTAAAACTGGACATTTTCTGAACCCTCAGTAATTCTCTATTTTCCTGCAACAGATACAAAACTCTGTCACATACAGGCTTGGTCCAGACCTGATAGCTTTTAATCCACCTCACCTTCTCACTGACAACCTGAATCTTCTGGCTATCCTTTCTTTGGAGAAAAGGATTATTTTTAGAGAAAATAATCTCTAAAAGCAAATTTACTAAGAAGAAGGTTGGTGATTTGAAGAAAGGGATGCTTCTCAGAGACCTTTATATTCCTGGGGGTGTTTAATGGGAAAGCTTATGCTAACAACTGACCTGGCATTTGTTTAATAAAATCATCTGTGGTAATAAGATAATATTCTTTTTTTGGAAGAGCGTTAGTTTTACTTTAGGATATTGTATTTAAAAGAAATGAGGGAAATGTTACTGGATGAAAAATATAATTAGTCAAAGAAAATCTTAATACCAAACAGAAACAAGCACATAGTATAAATACATCAGGTGATGTCTAAAGAATATTAAAGCAACTTCAGCTGTTAACCACAAGATCTGAAAAAGAAACAGAGGCCTTAAAAAAAGAATAGTTGAGTCTAAGCATGGGGAACTTCTCACCACCACAGAAAAACAGACAATAAGACAAACTACTAAGGAAAATGTTGGAATTGGTTATTGGAGCAACAGACTGGACATTAGTTCTTAAACAGCTTTAGAATAAATAGTTCTGCTTTACCACAACACAGAGCTAACCACATATCCTCTCTATCTCAACACTACATACTACCTTTCCCAGAGTTATCTACTGAATGAAGTATTTTATAAAACACTGGATTCCTCTGCACTTAAAGGAAAAATAAAAAAGGCAACCCAAAAAAACCTGAGGCACAAAAAGAGTCGTATGGTGCCACCACCTGCACAGAAGTCTGCACTCAGGCAGAGCAATGTCAGGTTTCACTCAGACCCTTCAAGCCAAAACACCAAGCACTATAATTATGTTGCTTGCTTTGAAGTACACTAAGAAACTGTTCACCTGTGTCAAGGAACACTTTGAAACACAAAAGTGAAAAGCAGTCACCACTAGGCAACGGTGTTATGTTATCTGCCTTCCGTGTTTCAATCTCTCCTTCCACACAAGAGTGCTCCCATACACGAAGCAGCCCAGTGCTACAATTACAGCTGGGTTTATCCATTCAGCTCTCATTCTGAGGGCACCACAACACTGCTGGTGACCCTCTCCTGCCCACAGGGAGTTCTCATGAAGTTGGCTGAAACAGAGGTGGTGGGATGGACTGAAGGGATGCCAAAGATTCACCAAAAGATAGAACTCTGTTTCTGCATCACAGCCTAATGTCCTCCAGATTTCCTTCTAACAACACCCCACCAGTTTGCTATTTGCTCATTCAACCATGCGCATTCTTTATTTTTTTTTCTGGCTGGCTACTTTTTAAGGCTTTGCCCTCATTTGACTCCATGACAGACTACATAGTCTCTTTAAGCAGTGTGTCAAGTAAGGTCTGTGAAAAACTGTCCATGAAACCAGTTGCAGAAATAAAATTCATTCTGTTCCTCTCACTGGACTAATTGGACCATTACTGCAATTCACAGAATCTGATCAGATGTTCCACTCCATTGTGAATTACATATCTCATTGCTAGCACAAGCTCAGCTCTACATCAAGCAAACTGGTCAGGTAGCAAACTCTCCTCCTGACCTTGTCCAGTTTACCAGACTCACTCCAGGGGGTGAGCCAGCTGACCACAGGTACTAAAGAAAGAAAACCACAAGCCACTTTCATGGCTCAGTATCACTCCCAAACTTTACATAGGTAACAAAAAAGAAATAAAATAAGTATTTTTGAAAATACTCCCTGAGATGTGCCCCAAATTAGCCACTTTTGAGAATGAACATAGCAAGAGCATCTTCCAAGAAAAAGCTTTCCCTAATGAACAGGACAAATCTTTCTCCCCAGTGAAAAAGGGCTCATGATGAAAAAAATAAATCAGCCCTGTAGTGAAGAGATTATGGTGATTTAATCCCAGGCAGCTGCTGCAACTCTGAAATTATGGAGGCAGACACTTCTGGATTGATGACCTCATTTTTTCGTCTGGCAGCACATGGAAGTTTCACTCAAACCTGTTAAATGGCTCCAGGCCTACCAGTGCTTTCCAAAATGACACTTCCTCATCTCTAGTGTTTAAAAACCCTACAGCCTCCTTCTCTGCCTAGAGAGCCTGAGGCAGGTGTAATGCAGTCTTAATTCTGCTTTAAGGCAACAGCATTCTATTCTTTCTCCTGGACCACCAGCATTCATTATTCATTCACCCACTACATATGAAAGGACATAGAATTACTGTCTGTGAACCTTAAGGGCATCAGGGAGCAATATGAATTTAACTCTCATTAAGCTATAAGTAGCAAAAAAGTTCAGACTTTTTCCACCTATTCAGCTTCTCTCCTCAAAGCCTGCACGCAAACTTGCACATCTGATTTTCACTGTGTCCTGGAAAGAAAACAGGGTCTGGTTTGGAAAACCTGATGTTCCTGAATTGAGGGCAGAAGGTCTCCATACAATATATCTGCTGATTCTACTGACCTGCCTGCCTTCAGAAAAATAGCAAGGATGCTGACCTCTAGGCTTAATGACAGTATTTCAAATCTTCATTTGCTGCAAGTCGATCAGTCTGAGCTCTCTTGCTCTCTTGTCCTGCTCATCAGCAATCCATTGTTCAATAAAACAGAAACAGTTCTTCATCATTGCTCCCTTCTTATGCTGTATTTGGTAACAATCAAGTTTGAGCCCATGCTGATGAGTCCTATATATAAATAAGTTCTGCAGTCACACATCACAAGCAGGCAGAGAAGCACAAGTGGCAGGGAAAGCACTCAGTCAGAATCTCAGTGTTATAACTGAGAAGAGCCATGCACAAGCTGCAGCATGTACAGTTCTCACAGCAGCAGTCCCACGTGGGTAAATGGTGTGAAGCACACAAGCAATTCTCAGACAAGCCTGCATAACTCCATTGCCCCTTGCCCACATTTTAAATGTTTCCTCATGATTCTCCCAGCACAAACCCTTTACTCACAGAAGATGAGCATCTCTATGGATGCAGTACTATCAAACGCTGCAAAAGTGATTTTACAGACTGACTGTGTGGTGAAGGCAAGTTACAGCACACAGATAGGTCACAAGCATTGACAAGAACAACATCTCACAAAGCTACCAAGTTCCATCACACTTACTGAGACAGGGATTGACAAGGATTACACCCATGTAATACTGACACAGTACTAGCAAGGAGGTGTCTTCTTGCAATTTTGCTGGCACCTCACTTAAGGAAAGAGGGAACAGGAAACTTTTTATGGTTAAACTGTCAGGTCATTTCCTACACAAGCCTTTTCTGTGGGAATTCAACAGGTTCTTATACAATCAATTTTTTTTACCATAAACATCATCCTGACAGACTTGGACCTTGCACACAACCAAAATGCCATGTTGGCAATTTCTGAGACCACTTCAGTAGCTCCCAGTAAGCTCCTAAGAAAATGGATCACAGCCTTTTGTCTCTCTTTTCTCATATCTTCTGCTGCAACTCCCTTATTTTCAGGGAGTTCAGACATACTCAGAGATACCCTTTTCAAGTAAACTTCTAAATGGGCAATGCTCTAATCTACAGTTTAATCCTAGAAAGGAAGGTTATTATTCTCAGTAATTCAACTTTAAAAGTTTTGCCCTTGCCAAAGAACTGAATGGCAGCTTCTTTCTTTCATGCCAAAGGCCAATTATAGCAAGGTCTTACTTATACAATTTAAGCCTCCATGCCCCCTTTATGTTTTTCATGCTGGGAATATCATTTGTTTTGATAGTTTTGTATTATGCAGTTTTTCACGGCTGGAGATTTCAAACACTGTGATTGTCCTGCCAGGAATCACACAGGGGGCTTTCCTTTAGAAATGCAGCCTCTGTGATTGCCCTGCCAGGACTCATATAGCTCTGTCCTGATGTGGAATGCCCTATAATTTCACTGTGCTAAGAATTTAACTCATGTGTTTACCTTGAGAGGAATACAGGAACACCAGCAGTGAACTATTTCACCCCACCTTCACCAAGTTCCAGGATGTGATTTCACTTCACTTTGTAGGGTTGGTACCAATTAGCAGGTTGGAGGGACCTCTTTCTGAGTAGGAACAGAACAGCTCAGAGGGGATTCAGTTTGGTTTTCTAAGTCAGTTTTTATGTGAAATTCTCTTACAGTCCCTCAAGCTTCAGATGCCTTCTCAGAGCAGCCTGAGTAGAAGCTTGAGTAGCTGAAGATCCTGTGTATGTGACTGACTCACATTCCTTCTGTTCCTCTGACTGTGGGTGCCACCCCATCCTGGAATGCAGGGAGCACATCCCAAACAAGGGGGGTTGCACAGAGTTCCTGTATTGAGGGCCCTCTTGCAACAGCAGCATATCAACAAGGCTTGACCCTACTTTCTCCTTCCAGTGCGGAGCAGCATTTTCCAGTAAAGCTGCAATTTATAGAGTTGGATGAAGTGCCTTTGCCAGGGAGGACGAAGAGAAGCAGAAAACACAGGAGCAGCAGTTCTTGTTGCAATGTACACCAGCTTCTGATTACCAGGGAAAGGAAGCATTTTCCTGAATCCAAGTAGACAGTCTGCTAGGAGACTCTCTTTTCAGTCCCTTGCATTTTGGGAGCGAGACAAACATCTCACACGGACAGTTCCTGCCACCAAAAAGCAACTCAAAAGGTTGTGCCTATGCTTTCATTCTAGAAACTCTGTTACATTGTAAAAAGAGACTGCAATTACTCTGGCTGTATTCACACCGTGGGATGCCTCTCTACCATCTGCTCTTTGAAGACAGAATGCTGATTTGAGCCAGCTAGAGGGAATTCCCACCTAGAAAAAAGACATCTGCCCACCAGTTAGGATACTGTCCTTTTCACAGTCTGCTTCACACAGACTGGACACATCTGCTTTTTTTCTGATGCAATGCATCCGTGGGAGCAGAAAACCCTGAGATTTTCCATTTCAAATGAACTCAGTCCATATAACAAAAAGTATAATTGGTAACCAATCAGCAAGCATTTATTCTGCAAGACAAAAATTACACTTGCTGCTGCAGGTTGCAGTTAAACAAAAGACCACATGTAAAACAAATTTCAGCACAACCTAAGTCAGACTTATCAGTAGGAATTCTCACCTTTGGGTGCCCTTCCTCTCACTCTTCTAGAACAAAAGCTCAAACCACCACATCCCACCAGCCTGTGCACTCAGCTTCCCTGTAAGACCCTCAGGAAGACTGAAGGGCGAGATTTCACATTTAAATTCAAATTTCCAAGGCAACCTTCAGAAGCCAAGCACCAGAGATATCTCAAGTTGACTTCTTAGGCCCAGCCCAGCCACTGGGTACTAGAAGGGTCAGCCATTGATGGCTCTTTTGGAAATCAGTCAACTGACAGTAAGGGAGGATTTTCTTCCTGCTCCTCATTATCCCACCAGCAGCTGCCTCTGTTACCCACAGGGATATTCACAAGGAGATTCATGGAGAATTGTGGCTACCAACACATTCATACAAAATATTGTACAAAACTCACACAGATGTATTGTCAACCTCATGATTTCTGAGGGGGCTGGTTGATTTTTAGACATAGTACCTACAACACCTCAACCAGCACAGAGACTCAAACTGCTTTGCCAAGGCAGTTCCCCACTTCCTTATCTTCCTATAAAATTCAAAATTGTGAGCTTGGCTACCACTTTTACAATAGTACATCAACTTTGTACTTCATCTTCTGCACCTCCTTGCTTTTTAACAGGTCCACCTGACAGACAGCTGCCTGCTCTGCCTGGAGTCCTGCATGGCACAGACAACTGGGAGTGCAGAACCTCATGAGGAGTTTGTGCCTGGGAGATAAAGATTAGCAAGAAAGAGAATTTAAACCACGAAAATTTTTACAGTCATTAAAGACACCATGATTTTCATACTTTTTAGAGCATTTTTAACTCCATTTTTCTTTATCCCAAAGATTTCTTCTTCCCTTCTCAGAAAAGGTCATAAATTATGAAAAAGACTTAAAACCAAATCTCTGTCTACCTTCAAAGCTAGTTCAAAGTATGTAACAAATTTTCTGACGTGCAACCAGCAGCTCAACATACATTTTCATTATTGATTATAGGTGTTCAGAAACCTTGCCTGTTATGGCAGTATCATCAATTTATTGACAGCATACATGCACAAGAGGACATTTCAGCCTTGAATAAGATAATTAAAAAGTGCTTTTAAATGGAGTGTGCTTTTTTGTTTCCCCTCCAACATACATGAACAAGTGATAACTCTCTCCTGTTTAAACAGCAGTACTTTCAAAATTCTTTCAGTAGTAGTCTCTTATGCAGGCTTTCTCATCTAGCAGGCTCATGCAGTTCCTGCCATCCTCAAGAGTTTTTCAGTTCTGAGTGAGGTAATGTATTTTTCTATGCTGGTCTACATCAATAAAGACTTTTGCTTTCAAGGCACACTTCAGCGTTTCCAGCACAGAAAGTTTAAGGTTTCCTGTAGAAATTTTTAAATATGGGACCTCAGAGAAAAACATTTTGGCTAATAACTTTCAAATCTCTCATCTACATAATTTCATTTGCATTTTTTCCAAAAAAAAATCCAATTAAATACCATCCAGGTTACTTTGACATATTGCACAATCCATTAGAAACTGGAAGCAGATAATGTAATCTTCTTTAGTAGAGGTATGCATGTCATAAAATGCCTCCTAGCTGCTCTTCAATCCAGGTCACTTTATTCAGCAATGAAATAAATGAAACCTGATGGACATCCAGAAATGCCACTTCAGTCCCAATTAATGAAGCCTTGCTCTAAATCATTGTATGTCATTCAGAGGGGCACAGCTCCCAGAATGTCAGGAGGTGGAGACAGAGAATCTTTGAGGGCAGCAAAAAGGTGTTCCTGCCAGGAAGCATCAGGGTGCTGATATCCTCCATGTCTGTAGCTGGAGTCACTGCCCTGCCTCAACCCCTGGGCCCATGGCAACCTCCACGAGCACACAGCCCACGGTGCTGCTGCTTGGGCACAGATTATAAAGTTATATAATTCAGGTAATGCTGTTCAAAGACACTAAATTTCAAGATTATACATCAGCAGATCCAGGATGTGCCGCAATTATCTGTAATAGGAACACACGCTTGCCTGCAGCACTGAACACTCACCTGTTTCAATTATTTGCCAAATTACAAGAACATAGCTCATCACTAAGCTTAATGACTGAAAGGGACAACTTGTGCTGCTCTTCATCTAGTGTATTTCCCAGCATCATGCTGTCTAGCTTCTTCTATACAGACCTGAGTGGTAATCTCTCCTACTTCACAGGTGTGTGTTGCATTGCATATTCCTCTCTGATCCCACAGGGAATCTATATGTAGAGTTATGAGCACAGATTTATTTAGACCCCAAACAAAATCAGGCTGTTTTGAAAATTTTACTGAAGTTCACACTATTCTTCATTGAAGACTTATACTTGAACTCCTCAGCTTTCAGCTTCCTCTCATCTGTGCTGTCTTTTAGATTCGATGCCAAATACAGCCTTCAAGAGATTTTGCACCTAAATCACCTTGTTCAACCTTGGCTCCCCACACCTCCCAACGTCTCTGAGCTATCACTAAACTACAGCAGGGGAGCAATGAAGCAGCAGATAAACACTCTCACTGTTGCAAATCTTACAGTCCCAAGCAACACAGGGTTCATGGTCTGCCCTTAGGCTCAAAAGAACAATTGGAAAAAAGTTAAATAATTATTTCTAAGTTTATAGTCAATAAGATAATTTTGCAGCATAACAGCCAAACTGCCCTGTGAGGTATATACTCAGCCAGAATTATCAGCAAGTATTAAGTTTTTCAAATTAGGCTATTTATCTGAAAAGGTCTTTATATCAGGATTAGCTGATCTCTCGGAAAACACTGTATATACACTTTAGAAATTATAACTTTTGTATATTGCTGACATCTAATAATAAACAGAAGTACTGCAGTAATATCGTAAATGCATAAATGCCAGCATTTTTGAGAAAGTGGATTAAAAAAACCCAAAACCTTCTGTCTGAGTCAGCTCTCTCATTTTCAGAGGAAGTTTTCTTAACATTAGTCCTATGAGAAGTCAAATTCACTGCCTTCATAACACAGACAGAGCAAAGCTCCTCTTTTTATCTGCCTGAAGGCACAAGAACTTTCCTAGGGGCATAAATTACAGGGCAGCTGGGTTCTTTCACTGATCATCTTTCATCACAATACCATCAGTTGAAAGCTTCACTGTTAGCCTTTTATGCTCCAACTCTTCTTCAGTTCCCTCCTTTTCACAAGGCAAAGTGCATGACTTTTTAAGACCTAATAATGATTAAAGACTTTTTGCTGCTGATATAATGGCAACCTCTGGTCTATCTCCCAATCTGTTCATTATCCATAAGTATGTTTTACATACTCACTTGCTGAAGATCAACATTGCCTCTTCAGTCTCAGATCTGTCTGTCTTTTCTAAGACATTGTTTTGTTTCACTCTTATTGGGGGGAAATTCATTGCTCATTTTCCTATCTGCTCCAGTGCCTAGAGCTCTTCCCTCAGTGTTGGCATCACTATTTCCAGCACAGAGAGTTGTGCCCCAGTTAAAAGGAATTAACATAAGTCCAGATTAATTGCATTCAGGCTGGCAGTTTGTTCATCACCTTTATGAGAGCAAGAGATGAGAGTGCAGAAATGCTCTGGCACTGAGAACATCATCTCCTTTGTCCTTGCTATACACTCTGGCCTAGTGCTCACAAACTATGACAATGTGATAGCACTGAATGTGGTTTTCAATCTCCTTGTCTTGCCTGGTCTTATTTGCCATAAAACACACTACTGAGGTTTCTGCTGTTTCTCTGTTCTGCCTTTGGACCCAGATAGCGCTGGGTAAGGAATTCTCTGCAATTCACATTTTATGAAAAAACTGTCTCCAGTGTACACTAATTTACTCTTCTGCTTAGTTAATAACAATGGTAAGTGCTAGTTCTTGGTCTTTCTTTTACAGCTGATTTGAGTAGGTGGTCCCAAAACCCTGCCAGGATCTAATTTCTTTCCATGGTTGAGGTAACCCAGGTATTTTTCAATACACACAGATTTGGTTCATTTTGCATAATCAGCCAATTAAAACAACCTCCATAATTTGCAAAGCCTTACAATATGACATTAATGCTATTTATTCAAAGCAAGTAGCATCTGGCCCAGGGGACAAAAGGTTCCCATGTATGACTTCAGAGATAGGGAGGTAAGAAGGATTTTTACTGCAAAATTCAAATGTCAGTAAAAGCTTCCAGTAAGCCCCTAAATATAGAATTTCTCTGCTTTAAACCAAAGTTTTACAGCTCTCCCTACTATTTTCTTCTCTCCAGATACTGGCAAAACTTCTGTCCCTGTTTAGTAGATTTTCTAGAACAATTAAGGTCTTGTAATTAAACTCACTGGGCCATGATTCCCACGTCCCCTTTTTCTTTCCTGCAAGTATATTTGTCCTTTTGAAACCTCACCTGTCCTCTATGAGTTCTCCAAATTAACTGGCAATGGATCCAATTAACCAGTTCACTGAGCACACCATGTTAAATTCATCTGTCTGCTGATTTGAATATGCTCAGATTCTCCAGAAATTCTTTAACAAGCATTGTCCTGATCTGTGACTTTCCCTTTTTTCCTGTCAGCCTTATCAAAGCTCCTGCTGCGTTCATTACTAAAGTGAACATTGAGGCAAAAGTAACAGTTAAGCACTGCAACCATCAGAAGCTCCTCCCAGAGGACAAACTGGACATGCACTTTCATCAGCCCTAAAATTAGCGTATTGCTTACACAAAATACAGGCATTCATTCTGCACTATCCTCCCCAAACAGTGGATGAGGAATAAACACGACTGTTCTGTACAACCCATCAGTTTTGGTTTAGTTGAACTACCAGCTTTCAAAGCCTGGTTTGCCACTTTAGTGACCCTTCAATGAAATAGAAGTACCTCATAAGGCTGCTACTGGTTAGCTGACACATAGGCCTGTTCATTGTGTGCTTGGGGCTGTTAACGTGATTAATTCTGGACCAGTGCTTAAATATAGCTGAGATCTCTATCTTTTTCAGTTTCCTTTTTATTTACTCTTTCCTAGTTTATGCCTTTTTCAGTCCAAAGGACTGATGGACCATGATTATGCTTAAATGTAAAAAATACCATCAATTTGCCAAAATGCTTCACTCTTGTGATCTTATCAGCATTTCCTCACTTAAGAATGTCTTAAAAATTTATTTCAAGGATAAATTTATCAGAATACAAGCACAGCCATAATCTCAGTAAAACATTGTAGATCAAAAGAATAGCACTATCCTGTCAAACAAGCAATCTCATCAAAACTCTGTCAAACCATTTTGATAAAGGAGAAAAAAATACATGAAGTATATCAAAGTGTGAGTACATTTGTATTCCAAATGACAGCACATGTCCTGAACAATATAAGCAAGAGTACTGCAGTAAGCAATATGACTGTTATACTTCTTCAAAATCTACTCCTACTGCTTACTGAAAGCTGGACATCACAGAAACCAAGAGCCCTGTGTCTGAAATCACTTTTCCTTTAAGGGGAAAATTTTTCAAATAGCTTCTTGATTTACAGTCATGCAATCACAAATTAGATAGTCCAAAACCAATGTTTATTAAATGAATGACATACTACTGCAATAAATGGAGGAATGGCTAAATGTCATAAGCACCAGCAAAATATTTCAGCCATACAACCTCTGCTCTGAAAAGCTTAATCCTTGCAGACAAGTGAGCAGGAATAGAAATGCTAATGAAAAAAGTCAGCATGAAATACTGACAAACTTTCAGTTTGAGTAGTTTTAGAAATGTCTGGGAAACAATATAAATTGTACTTCTCTAACTTTTGTTTTCCTCTCAGAACGCCTACATTGCACTACCATCTTTTTCCTCTATTTTTGGTAGTTACAGCTACAAGGAAAGCAACAGCTAAAGATCACTAAACTAATCAAAAGTAAGCTCCCATATTTGAATTAAGAAACTGAGAAGACATTTCCCCACCCTGTTCCTCTGGAGCACATGCTTCAGCACGAACTACTGGGTTTGTACTGTTCACCTTGTGACACAATAGATGCATCAGCTTAGTTTGCATTTCAGTACCACAGTGTGGAGATTGGTCTCCTTGGAGAAAACCCTAGCAATAGGAAAGAAACCCCCACCAACTACAGCAGAGAGGAGCTTATTTCTTGTCGTACAGAAGTGTCAACTTCCCTATAATGCCAGATTCTATCTTCATGCAACACATTGTTCCAGCTTTGCAATTTATTAACAACTAAATACTCAAATTCCCATTTCCCCAACCAACAGCCAAGTTACAGAACACAGTTACATTTCATTAATATGGCACAATACTTAACAGAAAAATATTTTCACATCAATATTTATTATTACTCTGCATATGTGTGCTTACATCTTTTCTAGCACAGGATTATATTAAACTTGGAGGGCAGAGGGAGGAAGGAGGTATGTAATGAAAACAAAAAATTATAAATATCTATTAAATGAATCCCCTAATTTAAATGTATATTTAGAAACAACTGTTTAAAACAGTAGTTAGATTGAAATTACTCTTAATGGCCTTTGCTTGTGCTTATTACTTCCTGCATATTAGCCCTCACAGTTTGTCATTATCAATACACCATTTTACTATATTAATAAGGGACGGGAAATTCCCCTTCCTCATAACACAGAGCTCTCTTTCCCCCCTCATGTATTAGTTAACTAAACAGTCTGTTAAGCAGCTGCTAATCTCCTGTGACAGCGTGGCAGTCTCCCATGAGCTGGAGAGGTGTGCACACAGGATGACTAATTACACCACAGTGCTAATGTGATGGAGGGAGAGGAAACCGGCTCCAGAGGCTGAGCACCCTCTGAAGCTGATGTGCTGCGATTCCTAGAGCCCTGCTGTACAGAACACTAAGTACACAGGGCATCGGGCAGGCTTCAGGTGATCTCTTTGGCCATACAGCCACTCGTATGAAGTTACGATGGGGAAATCGTGATTGCTGCAGTCAGAGCTGCAGCGGGCACACACAGACATTGCAGAAAGCTACAGTGACTTGCATATTGTCAGAGATCATCTTTCTAAAGCTCTCTGGATAATTTTCCTAGGTCAAGAGTTTCATTACAAAGGACAACTGTGCCAGTCCTAACTGGCACTGCCTCCGAATGAGCATAGATAAATGCTCCCAGGAAAAGGACGAGTTGCTTGTTTTCTCCCATTATCCATTGGTGCTTTACCAGCTGGCAGCAATGGATTAACATGCATTCACGGCAAACACTGATCTTTAGGATTCACTGAGGTGAAAAACAAAGGGATCAGCTATGGATTTCTGACTCCCTGCATCTAAAAGTTAAATATATTTGATAGCAGCTGTGCTAACATACTAAGAGCAGCCACAGCTCCCCTCATTGCACCTGATCATGATCAGTCATTCAGATGCAATAACTGAAAGGTTTCATTGTTAAGAGCAATGGCTAACAAAGGGCTTTAGGTTATGGATTAGTTTATCTGTGTAACAGATGATAGTTAAAGCACATGGGAGCAGTGCAACAAGCAGATCTCTGTGTTTTATGCTAAAAACTATTGTTAGAAATGACAGCCATTCTCTACAAACCCAGACACAGGCCCTGAAACACTGGAAGAACAACTACATCTATTCTTAAATTCTACTTTGTGCTCAGTGAAGGGGAAAAAAATCCATCACACATATCTAAACGTGCCATTACAGAACATCAGAACATTACAGAACATCAACATTCAAATCTCCATAGGCCAGATACAGACTCAACTGGGTGGGAACTCTAATTACTACTGGGAAGAAAAAAACTAACTTAAAAGACACAAATTCGATAAGACAGATCTTTTTGCACCACTTGACAGAAAAACACTTAAAGCAAAGGAAATAATCTTACATGGCATAAAAATTAGCCTGTTTTCAAGAAAGAATACAGTAAGTTTTATTCTTCAGTTATGCTCTTTGACAAGGCCAATCTCCAAGGAACATTTAAACAAGGATCTGTGGCAGAAAGACATCATACTGTAGGGGTAGTAAATTAATTAGGATTTTCATTGCTAAATTGCTAATTGACACAGGATAAGAATGGGAATTGTAATATACTTGACCATACAGTCGTCTTGCAAAACAGCCACAGAATGTTTTTAATTACTAGTTAATTAAGAATAATGTTTAAAAACTTTACAATAAAACAAAGTACTACTTTTTGTTATTCACATATGAGAGCCTGACCATTATTCCATAGAAAATGGAATTCTGCCAAAAATTGCAGTACAAACAGGTAACGTCAGGCACTCACAAAATTATAAGTAGATCTCAAAATAACAACTACATTAGCTTTAAACTCCTGAGACTTTTCAACTTGCACAATTGGATATTTTTTATGGTGTGATAACACAGAAGGACTTAGAGGTTGAGTTTTTAAATTTTCACTATGAGAAATACTGTTGATGAATGAAGCCTCAGCTCCCCTGGTCTTCTCTATGAGATTTTTGCATTGCCCTCATGGGACAGGACTCAGACCTTGAGTTATCAAGAAGACAGCCAAGACTCCTTCCAGAGATGTACTGCAGGAGGATGGCAGGCAAAGGACATACAGTGAAAGAAAAAAGGGCCAAAGAACAGTTAAGGCTGTGCAGTCTGAATCCTTGGAGACAACCAAGACCCTGCTGAACACCCTGCTCTGACTCTGCCTTGAGTGCAGTGAAGGGACTGGAGACTTTCCTCAGGATCCTCCCAGCCTAAATTATCATATGGCCTCACTGCATTTATGGACAGTCTAAAATAATTCTGTCTACTTTCTTGTTTCTTGCATTGGTTAAATATCCTGAAGGCAGTGGCAGTGACAGGGAGGGAAATCTGCACAGATTTGCAAAATTCAGAGGGAGACCCATGTGAATGACCCATTCCATTTGTTCACCAGCCTGGTTTCTAGCTTTCCTTAAGACAGCTTTGCAGCAAGGCTGACTGTTCATCCTGGTAGTCTGTGGCTGAAATGAGTCCTTGTCAGGAATGAATAAGACAGGTTCAGTGTTCCCAACTCTCACAGCATATTTGAAGCCTGAGCCCCTAAAGGCACTTGAAATTTGTATTGTCTATTCTCTTTTTTTCAAAGAGCATATATGTACATCCAAAAAGCTCTAACTTGTTCCAGATATAAAATATCAGCTCAGACCCCTTAAGACATATTCAGCATGCACTGATTTCATTTGGCAACTTGGGATTTTGGTACCTGACTCATAAATACATAGAGTTTGCTGTAGTGACATTTGCCATATATTTAGTGCCTTGCATAATATATACAGGTAGAAATGTGAAAGGGGACAGACAGAAGGGAAAGAAACCCAGGCAATAAGAGCTATGCTTAACTGCAGATAGACAGAGGAGGTGTAATTCATATGCAAAATGTAACATTATAGCAACTTAATTTGGCTTTGAGTTTATAAGGCAATAAACAAGCCCTAAAAAACTCTTCTGAGAAGCATCACCACTCCCTTGGGCTGAGGTCCTGCCATTTATTTGCCAGAGGACTTTATTGTGTCATAAAGCAAAAGCCTAGTGAAGCACAAGCAAAGTATTTCTTGCTCTGTAAAACTGTAATATCACACACAGTTATTTACTGTGTGGTAGGCCCATTATTTTTGGTCTCCTCCCAGTGTAAGATGTTGGCATTTGAGGAAAAGAGCATTTCTGCCCCAATTAAAGAAAAACTGCCTCTTTTCCTTCACAAAAAAGAATTGTCCATTAGGAGCGTCTGACTGCTACACAATTTTAACATTCTGGCCACCCTATTTAGAAGCTTACTGAGTGGGGAATAGAGAAGACAACATTACCAGTTTTCAAACTTGGATATTATTAGAAAACAAGCGGATTTAATACAATAGCTTTAATTTAATTTAATTCAATAGCATGATCAAGTTAAGGAGCTGAAGTGCTCTGTCTGGGTAAAGGAAACATTTATTAAGTCAAGATCAGTCTCAGGCAAAGATACTAAGTTATTAAAATTACATAATCAGAACAAAATTTAATTGACTGACTCTAGGGCAGGACATGCTTAGTACACAAGTTTTTATAAAGATTTGTTTTCTTTTTCCAAGAGCACCATTGCATCCATATTTGTGTTAGTGTATTAGTACTGGTGTATTAATAACTGCTTTTTTGTCTTCTAGAACCACTAACATGGTTATCAGCATAGGCAGATAGAGAGGGCTGTCTTTTAGCTTTAACAATGAAAATTTTCCCAAGTAAGGAATTGTGATCTTAGTTCCATCTTCCTCTCTTTCTGTGCTTGTATGTGTGCACACTTAGAGAGAGGGACAGACAACTGCTCTACCAACATGCAGCACATGTTTTCATTTCAAGAAAATCTCATATTTTGGAGGCTGTACTATGGAAAGACAGGAATCGATGTGAAATTAAAGCAGAAGCACAGGAAATAAGGGAAATCTGAGGAAGGAATGACTGAAAGAACACAGATGATAAAGAGTGTGTTAAAAGAACAAACATCATCACTAGGAAAGCCTGTGTTCCAGGCAACAGGCCTTGCTGGAGCCAGGCTGGTTTCCCATATGTGCAGAATCCATGAAAGACATTTCTGTTCCAAAATAATTCAACTGAAGCAGTCTGCTGGACCTTTGTTCCCATAACAACAGCAATGCACTTCTCTAAATTCTATGAGTTTGGCACTGTGATGAGAAATAGCCTATTCTTTCATTAAAATACTGAGTGAAACACAGTAAGATGCTAAAAAACATCTGATGAATTTAATGAACTTCAGAAATAGTCACTTCCATTTTTGTTTGAGAAATAAAAAGATTTTCTGTCTTGGTCCATATCAGTGAATTCTCCTTGGCACTATTATAATTTCACACAAACAAATCTATGTAACACGGACTGTATAAATTCATTCTTACTAATAGTTTCTGTCCAGAAAATACTAACAAATAAAGGAAAGAAGGGCAATATTGTTATCTCCATTTCACAGACAGAAAGCCTCTCTTGAGAGGAGTTTCCAGTTTTCAGTTGCGAGGCCTGAGTTTTTATCTCCCCTGAAAGTTTTGCATTTTGCTTGAGCCTTTCAGCTTCCATAGCCATTGTAAATACAGAATATTAATTTTGAAACTCCAGTTTAACATCTGGTCCTAACTATACATACTTTTTCCCTTGCAGTATCCCTGTGCCAGTAGTCTCTTAATAATTTATTCCTTTAGCTCATATCCCATCAACAAAGCCTCTGGCATATTAACTGTGCACCTTTTTTCAATAGGTACATAAATAATTATTTCATGTGCAGCCATAGCAAAAGGTAGACACCTTGCACTTTATGAACACAGAACAACTGTAAAATAAAAAGGATAAAATTTTAGCTTCACTGATGTCAGTGCCAAAACTTCTTACTGACTTCAATATGGCCAGGATTTGATCCAGGTTCTCAAATTTTCAGAGGAGAATTCTTGCAGGTGAAAGCTTCCAGGCTGTGGTCCCCAACCCACAGAGCCAGGTCTGTGGAGAGGACATGAAGGGAACATTCTTCCTTTTATTTTCACATTATAAATTTGAAATTCTTATATTTTCCTTTTGTCTTCTTCCAGAAAAAGAGTGAATACAATGTTGTTTACTTTTTTGTGTCTGAAAACACAATTTACTAAGTAAATAAAAGCCATATAAAGTTTGTAAGTGGGGAAAAATATGCAAAAACAATCAGACCTACAAATCTTGGTAGCACCTCCTCAAAAGAACAAGCAGCATCACAAATTCCAAACCAGTGTCTGTTTGCTATGCAATCTCCTGTAAGGGCTTTTCTCAACAAATCCATGGTGATTATAGAATTCAAAAAGAAATGTAGAGACCTGCCAGGCAGCCAAATTTACTTTGTTACTGGGATAAGGGAAAAAAAAAGAATAGAAACAGCATCCTGAGATTTGGACTAGGTATAAGGAAGAAGTTTTTGCAATGATAGTGGTGAAGCACTGGAACAAGTTGCCCAGAGAAGTCATTGATGCCCCATCCTTGAAGTTTTCAGGGCTTGGATGGGATTCTGAGCCACCTCCTCTACTTGAAGGTGCCCCTGCTCATTGCAGGGGAGTTGGAATATGTGACTTTAAAGGTCCCTTCCCACCCAAAACGTTCTATGATTCTATGAACTTCTCTCTTTTCTCCATCTCAACACCAGTAGAGAAAGGCTCTGGCCTTGGTTTCAGTTGTCCTGACACTGCAGGAGGCAAAGTACATCATCTTTTGTCACTATTGCATGAGCCTTACAGCAGCAAGGGGGAGAAGGGATCTTGCAGGAGACAGTTCATATCTTAGATCACTGTACTGCTTTCAATTCCTGGAAGGCTTTTCCCTCAAGACAAGTTTTACCATCTCTAGCTAAGGATTCGACTTCAAGTGATAGATTCTATTTCTGCCATATTTAAACATATATGTAAACTTTGTCTGTACGTTTCTCCTTTGCTCACCTGAATGTTGTATGCCTTGACAAACTGCACTTTCTTAAAGAAAAATACTACATATTAAACCCTATTGAATTCATAGCTCTATTACAGACACATTTAGTGAGATCAAGATTCCTATATTCTTTCTGTATTCAGAACAATCATAATCATTTGAACAATGTCCATAGACACACTTTTTCACCTTTCATTTCATTGAAATTTGGGACCTGATTGTGAGACCTGAGATCTATTCAACCCTTTGGTATCATTTTAACCTGAATAATCAGCTTCCTTAATAGTGCTGACATCAAAAGCATATTCATCCCGTTATACTACATATAGACATAACACAAGCATGTCACAAACTGCCCTGGGAGAGAACAAAACAAGGCAGAATAAAACATGGCTGGATTGATGAATGGATTTTGGACCAGATTGTGCATCAGTGATAAGAATGATGATTTTACTGCTGTATAAATATTGTAATATGCACAATCAATTAACAATTTCCAATATTTTCTCAGAGTGCTGATAAAAATTATTAAGCTCCAGACTCATTTCAGCAATGTTTAAATCAAAGTGGAAACCTACAGCATGAATCAATCTACTGGCATAGTCACCTAGTATTTAGGAATATAACCCAAGTAATTTTTTCTTATCTTACAGAGAGCACTGTAAAAGGTATTTCAATTTATTGTGGATAACAATCTATCAAAATAAACCTGCTCAGGACATACCCTGAATACAAATGAGGCAGCAAGAAAATATAATGGAGACATGAATTTTTAATTAACCCTGTTGTGGTTCACAGATTCTGAAGCTCTCAGTCTGAAAACAAAGAACATCTAGTTTTGACTCAATTTGTGTGCTTCTATAACATAAAAGACCCATTAAAACACACCATAAGATATTTGTAGATTAGGAAAACACAGAGATTAAACTCTTCTGATAGTGTAGAGCAAAAAACTCTTGGATCAATAACACCAGTTTGAACCAGGCATTGCACCCTGGTCCCTCAGGTCACCAAGCAAGGTACAACTCCAGCTGCCTGTCTACCACATCAGGTTTAAATATCCCACTCTGAACCCAATATCCTGCTGTGAAGTAGCTTGGTTTGGGCCACAGACTACTGAGTGTTTTACTTTCATAACCTAGAGTGGCAGAGACAGCATTTCCATCTTGCAGCCATCAGTTTTCACATGCTAAAAGCAGCAGCCTACGACCAGAGGTCAAGGAAATCAAGAATTTCTCAGTGTCAGTGCTCTAATGAAAGATTTCCGTAAGTCAACCAAAAGAATTTGTAAAAGCAGCACAGCAAGGCAGGGGCTTATGGTGTAAGCAGAAGGCACAAAAAAGGCTGCCAGAAAGTTCAGAGTAACTCCCTGCAGAGGGGCACCCTATAGAGCCTTAGAACTACTGATACAGCCATCACAAATACACTGCCTTTGTTCTTTATTTCCAAACAGAAACACCTTGGGAAGGGCCCTGACATCACTCCCCTCTGGAGGCTTGGCTGCCTGTGCTCAGGGCCAGCCTGGAGACAGGGCTGCCTCTGGAGGGGCTCCAGAGGTGCTGCAGGAAGATCTCCTTCCCTCAGGAGCAGCTAAATTGTGCCTGCCATGGCAGCATGGGGCCAGACAGGGACATCCCCCCTGCAAGCTCCCATGCATGCTCAGCCTGAGCCCAGCACCACTGCAGTGGGGTGCCCAGAGCCCCTGCCAGCCCTGCTCTGGTACCAGGGACAGTGATGGCAGTGATGAGCTGCCCAGCCTGGCCCTGACACAGCCCCAGAGCACTGGACCCAACCCAGGGAGAAACCAACCTGCAGGATGCTGACACTGAGTATTCTGCAAAGACTGGCAGAGAAACCTCTTCAGAAAACAGCAGGTGTTTAGCCTCTCCCTCAGTACATTAGCAACAATAATCCCCTGAAGAATGAAAGACTTTTAAACGGTAAATTAATTAGCTGATAAATAAGTGGTTACAAACTATTATTTCTGGCTGAAATTAATGTAGCAGGAGTGTTTTGATAAATTCTAATAGGAAAAACTTGGAATCTTCTTCATAGTATTTAATATAAGGAAAAAATTAAAGTGCTGGCATTTTTATGGTGTTCTAATTAATGAGAATCTAGAGTGGAATTCTCATGCAAATACAGTACGTATTGTGTGACAACCCTATTAATACCAGAGAAGCTAATTATGATTAGTGCTATTACACTGAGTACTAAGTGAATTAACGATAATGAGACACTCCTAATGCTATCATCACATTTGTGCATACATTTTAATGGATAGGTTTCACCCTGATTAGAGCTGATAAATTATTAGCAGAAAACAAAATTATCCCTTCCATTTATCTCTTTTTCTTTGCCCTGTATTCAGAAATCAAAGCTCATTTCTGAGAAAGAAGTGTTACTCATGAATATCCAATGTATTTCCAGCCTTTAACAAATTGTTCACACAACTTTTAATGAAAAGAAACTTCAATCATATGGCACTATTTCTAGTCCTAAACATTTTAGCCAGGGAATATCAACTTCTTTGAGCTTCTTTACTAGAGTGCCAGGTATCTGGAGCTTTCCTGTAAGTCACTGGGCAAAAGACAACCATGTTATCAACACTTAGGAACCTGAATTGTGAAAAGTAAACCCAAAGAACTGAACTTACTGGAAAACTTGTATGATGAAGGGGTCAGTGATGAGCAAGCAATTCCCAGATTAAGAAGTCACCACAGCAATCAGGGTGGACCCTGGATGGACTTGAACACTTCAGTCTCTACTTCCCTGCCAGAAGTGGGTATGCACATACTGCAGGCTTTGAGCACAGCAACCCAACATTGCCAGGCTGTTTCTAATACAGAACATCTCCTGGGTTTGTGCAATAAATCCAATGTGAAAGGAGACGGGAAAGGGGATGTGAACAGAAGCAGGATTTCCTGCGAAGGTGCGAGTGCTCCCTGCACATCCTCTGCACACCAACCCATCCATGCACAATCCTGTGAGCTCTGAGTGGCTGCACTGAACAACACACACACTCTGGTCACTTCTGTAAGCTCAGCATGTGGGAGCAGTACCAGGCTTGGCTAGAAGACAATCTCAAATCTTATACCTGTATAAAAGGTCCTCACAAGCCACTTGTGCACCATTTCAAGTAGAAGATGAGATGCACCCAGAGAAGCCCTGTCAATTGCTATCCTTAACCTTTGATGCAGGAGTCGACTGAAGCCATTTCATACTTTGTCTCAGTTGATTCCTCTATTCCTGCCAGCTGATGTGGTTTTGTCTTCTAAAACTGGTTCTGATGCTGACACACACGAAAAATAGCAAGGAAAACAATTTGCTTTTATACAAGTAGGAAAGGCTGGTGGGGAAAAAATCAGGAACTGCCAGAAGTGGGAGTCTGTATACAAAAGAATAAATCTGAGCATAAGTGGACTGTTTTTATAATGGCAGTTGGATGAAACTAGAGAGGAAAGCTTTTTTGTGATTGATGTTACTTCCTGATATTCATCTCTACTTACCTGTAATTATTTATATTATCCCTGCTTGCCCTATGTTTTATCAATTGCTATCACAAAGTCAACTAGTTTCATGTGATCACGGGATATCCTTTGGATTCTCTCACTTCTCTACTGCTCTCAGAAACTCAATAGCTGGAGAACAATTAAGTCCTTCTTTAAAATCAGTTCACAATCAATGTAACCAAGTCCTTTGTGATAACTTAGTGCATTGGTTTAAGAAAGAAAAAAAAATTGTTTTTTGTGATAAGTATTCAAAATCTATCCACTAATTCTTTGGAGCTATCAAGCCTCTTAAAGAAGAGGTTCTCTGTCTTCCAAATGCTATTACAGCATGGCAGTTAGAAAAGCTGTACTTGCATAGCAGTACCCAGTATATAAAAGTTCATAAAAATTCATGCAGAGTAGTTTTGTTGGGTTTTGGTGTGGATTTGCTTTTGAGAGTTATTTATACAGAGGAGTCAGATAGTATTCTTTCACTGTTTATATTTCTGATTTATATTGACAAAGGTTATCAGGACAGATTTTGCTGTTCACTGTGAAATACTGCTCTTGCTGACTTCCAATTTCAGGCATATTCATGCCTTACAAAATAGTGGAATACAATCCAATTAAAACTTGCAGTGTTTTCATTTGGGAAGGTGTTAAAGGCAATAAATTTTAAAGTGTAATCAGGAAGTAGCAGAGCCGTTTTTCACTTCACTTATACTGGTAGCTCAGTGAAAATAATAGGGTTATGCTAGTGTAATAACAACCCTTGAAAGAAAATCTAATTTTTCAGAAGACTTGGTCCAAGGTCACAATCTTCAAATAGTGTCTTCCTTCTTGAATAAACCTTCCCATTTCACTGGCCTTCCCGTTAAAAACTCTCATAGTACCATGAATACAGCTGTCAGAGTCTTTAAAGGGTAACTTCTGCAGTCAATGCGTACCAACCTATTTGGCTGTACTGCCCACTTTTAACAGATAGCCAGTTCTGGTTTAAAACACAGTCAAATCATTAAAGACTGCAGTAAGTATTTGTTCAATAGCTCATCAGTACATGTGCAGATATGGTCAAAATATAGGATCAAATCTAGCAGCACAGGTCCAGGTAAAACTTAAGGTGTTCCTTGTATTACTAGGGAGCCCTGATGGTCTGGGTTCATGACCTACTCAGCAAGCAGACAGAGCTTGAGAAAAATGCAAGATTTTAAAGACAGTAGCCAAAAGAAGAAATAAATGTAGTATGCCTTTTTGCAGCACACTTTCAGAGGGGAAGAAGAACTGTTAACCCTGGAACAAATCCACAGATTTCTGTTTGTCTAACAACAGCACCTAACATTACATACTTGTGAAAATCCCTGTCCCAGCACACCCAGCTACTCAAGTGCCTGCTAGTGCACCATTCCTGTGAGGGACTGATCTGCTTCTCTGCAGGCAGATATCTGAGATTCAGCCTTTCTTAAACACTCCTGACACCCTTTCTAGTATTTTTTCTTCACCTTGTTTCCTGCTAAGATAAACAGCAATTTGCAAGTACCTCCTACAGTTATTCATTGCTCTTGAATACTTTCCAAAAGGAATTATCTTTGATTAAGAATGACAGAAGCACAGGTAGCTGGAGGTGTGGAAGAAGCTAAGCAATTTAGTTGCACAACTTTTAAAAGGCATTGATTTTTTTTCATTAAGCACCAGAAAGATTTAATGTTTCTGCATGGAGAATTCCAGCAACAAAAGATATTATCAACATTGACTCATAACAAAGGCATACAGACCACACAGAGAAAATCATGTACAGTTCAGTCTCTTAAGATGTCTAATTCTTATGCCTAACCATTTATTAAGTAAATTACAGTATTACTCTTGCTGGTTCAACCAAATCCATGCTGTTGAGACATTATGTCCAGTCTGGATTTTCAATTTTTAAAGGGAAAGGTTGAAAAAGAGTTTTAGACCCTGGCAAGACACAAAAGAATGATTCAAAGTCTGTAAAATCAAATTTGAAAAGTGAACAACTGGCAGAAGCTTTGAATGCTTCACTTTACTCTGAGAGATTTAGAAGCATGATGAGATCACAGTCTTGCATGAAGACAGAATTTGCATAGAGAGGAGTTTAGAATAGATCTGTTAACCCTAACCCTAACTTTTTTGTGCAAGAGGCTCCTTTAGACCTGCACCTGGTACCAGACACAATACACATCTTTAATTGCATGTCACCCAAGCTTCAGCTCACATATGGATCATGCTAAGGCTTATTACAACAGACAATTTCCTACAATGATAATGATGATGGCTTGAACCACGGTTAACAGGATTAGTTTTCATCACAGCTTAAATGTAAGTCAGTGTCACCTTCCAGCTCTGCACTTATAAAAGTGTGAATCTCAAAATGATGTTGAGGTACCTGTTACAATACACCACTAAGTAACAGCTGCTGGAAAAGCATATTTTGATTTATTTAGCCTATTGAAATTTTCAACACATCATAAGTTTAGTGTATATAAAATGTACATTAAGACATTAGGGTTCATTAAAAAAAAACTAATGGCCAGTTATAAGTACATAGGTTCATCTGTAAAGGCACAATTGCTTGCAGTTAGTTCAGTCCTTGTTCAGGCACTTCCTGCAACACATTGACTTGCAGATTCACTGCACACCTTTGCTTCCCAAGGAAACCACGATGGTTGCACAGCTGTTGTCATGCCATGTGCTGCACAGTCCAGGTTGTGTGAACCTTTCCTCTTTACTGAGATGATCAACACAAGCACACAGACACCAAGAGTCTATTGACTACTCATTACAGAACTTGCATTTTACGCACCCTTAGAGATGGAAATGTCCAATAATACTATTTTCTTAAGGACCAACAGACCATCAGTACTCTTCCCAAGTTTATGGATGCTTTCCAAAACTGACGATCATGATGGGAGAAATTATCAATTTGTTCTCCAGCCTTAACTGACATACTGATTTATGTCTCACTCATATTCTGTCCAAGCTGCATATAAGATATTGTTCAGGAAGTATCATAACATTTCTCCAGCATTTTCAGTGCCATTTAAGATACTTCTTATTCAGGATCTTTACCTGTGTCAATAAGGAGACACTGTGCAGCTGATTTTGTATCTGAGGATTGAAGTCCCCTCCTTCCTTAAGAGCTGAACACATCTGGTAGGCTTTAATGGTAGATCAGGTTGCCATTCTAGTAAAGCTGTGCATGAATCCCAGTGCTGAATTAAGAACTGTAGGGTATCTATCAATTTTTTATTTCTCCTAATATTCCTGAAGTATTGTATTTGCAAATAGATCAAGACTTTGATAAAGTTTTTTAATACAAAAAAATTAAAAGTTGCTTGACTACTGAAATATTTTTTTTACATAAAAATTAATTAGATGTTATAATTATCAACCTATATCTAAAGATAATTTCTTACTTTTTTCAATAATATGTATTAATGTCTTGGTATTGACTTTTTTTGATCAAAGAATTTATTTATTGTGCCTTTCTGGAATGAGTTTGACTTTCTGCAGCATCACAGTATAATTTTAGTTATATAATTTATAATTTTATAATTTATGTTTAAAATCAAAGCTTAGGCAATTTCCCTTTTAGCCTTTCAATGACTTATCATACCACACCTGCCTCTGTTGATAATGACCTCTTTTTAACTTACGAAATACAATATGTATGCATTTCATTGTTCTGCATTTAAAATCAAGCACATGAAGGTAAAATTCTGTCTTATTTCAACTTTCAACTTTTCTAAAGAACGAGTTCTTTACAAACTCTTTAATTCATTAAAATTTTACTGTTAGAAATCCAATACCAAAATCCATCAGAAGAATTCTTCATTTTATCCTAACACTATTCATCTGGATTTCTAATTTCATTTTAATAACTCCTCTTTTAAAGTTTGTAAGAACTAGGTCATACATAGCTATTACATTAACATTTTAAAAAGTCTGAAATGGAGGATGGTTAGGGCTTTTTTCTGTTCTATAAATACATTGGAAGAAAAATACTCTCCTTTTAGTCTAATAAATTACTCCATGCTAAACAAAGAATTTTTCTTCCAAACACTTAACTTACACATCAGTTAGTCTTAGATTTAGATGACTAAATAAACCAAAATATATTATTTGCCTGCACTGTATATCCACTTTGAAATGTATAATTTGGGAAATTAAAACTTCCTTCTCATCCTTACAGAAAAGAAAAACAAGAAAGAACATGGTTACATAACTTTTTTATGGGTATTTAATGAAAAACAAGCTGTGACTTTGGGAACAGCACTTCAGTGAACCAACACAGTTATGACTGACTATTTCACATGCTGTGCCCTTTAAACATAAGTCAATTAAATTAAAGCCACCATTTCTCTTCACATAAAAAGCTATTTCACTCACTGTCTTTGATTTGTTGTTCTATCACAATGCAGTCATCACAAGCACACAAAATCTGTGCAGATATACTCAGAACTACATTATAGTGCCCCATTTCCAAACCAATCCTGAAATCAAGCGATTTTTCCAAGGGTCTGGGTACACATCTCACTGAACGATGCCAAGCATAGAGAATTGTTTCTTGGAATGTGCAAATTACACTAAACACCAAAATATTGCATTGCTGTGGAAGATGCACAGCTTCACACAGCAAGATTTCCTTGCATGACACCACCCCTGAGGGAGAAGGACCAGAGACCAAAACCTGAGCTGCACCAGGATATTGAGATCCTGTTAAATACTTCTTGTTCCTATTACAACTTTATGGTTATAATACTATAAATTTCCTATAAAGTGTCCCATAAATCATCAATGAAAGCTATTATTATTATTTTTTATTTTCCAGTAGTACTATCATGTGTGCAATAATATTACACATTGCTAGCTGCATTGTCCACCTCCGAATTGCTTGCTTGGTTTTAGTGGAATACTAAAGAGAAATGCAACAGCTGTGTTTGAGTAAGTGTATTTGAAAAGAAAAAGGGACTGGACCATGCAAGTTAAAAAGCAAGCTGACTGACTCGACTGCATTCAAAACACAGAGCTCCACTATTTTTTTTTTTTCAGACTGTTGAAGAAGGTTTTTTTTAACTGATCTTTGTTTTACTGTAGATCAGCTTTAAGTCTTTTTGATTTTATTTTAAAGAACAGAGAATTCTAAAATTGAGTTTGAGGCATATTATGGCCTCAATAGTAGAATGCTTCTTTCGGTATTGCATTGTAAAATCATAGCAAAGAAATGGTAGGATAGCACAGATATATGTATGAGGATCATAAGGTAACAAATTAATAAGCTTCAGCACTGTTTAAAGGTTTAGTTCTGCTCAAGGACAGAATAAAATGAAGTAACTGAAGGAATAGATAGATGATATCTATCTATCTATCTTCTAATAGAAGATGGATAATTACTAGAAAAAGACTGCCTCTGACAATTCAGTATCTCCTGTGGACACACGAGAACTGTGAAAACATTATAAATTCACAGAGTTCAACTATTCTGCAGCTGATGTTGAGCAACGGATTCAGATGGTCCCTCTGAACATTGCATACTCTCATCAAAGACCATTGTCTGTGAAAGTGAAAAATAAACAGCAATCAGAGGGAGTAACATGATTTTTCTAGATTATTTCTGTCAATAAATACTCTGCAGTTGCTTCCATCCTTATATTTAATGGATCCATTACTACAAAAATATGCTAAGCAAGAGCAAGCCCCTGGTGAAGTGTGCTCTGGGCTTTGCAGTCACAGAGAACCAGGGCTTGCACAGAAACTTTGGAGGCAGCAGATCTGAGAAAGTGCTTGCTGTCATAATACCCCAAATTCAGCTCAGATGAAATTGCTCCTTAGACAGTGGGTATGTTCTTTATCTTTCCGAGACCTTAACTACTGCCAAGCACATTTTTTAACCCAGCTGACTTATTTAAAAAAATAACTATCTTTGGTTGTTTTGTTTTTAAACACTCCTCCAGTTATGATGTTTTCCTTTTTTTAATATTACTATATTGTTCTTCAAAGCAATGCAAAAAATTCTCTGGAGATAATTTCCATCTGAAGTGGTGAGGAATGTTAAGGTGGTAATGAAGTAGTAAATAATAAATCTAATCAATTCTTAACCATTTCATCTACTTCCAAACTTTGATAATTTGCACTCTCTGATCAGAGTATTTTCTCTCAAGGGTGAGTCCTTGCATAGCAATAAATATGAAAACATCAGAAGTGGTTCAAAGGAGAATCACTTGTCAGGTAACTCTAAATCATCAATGTTTCATCAATTCTGTGACAGTCAATATCAGTTCAACCATAAGTCTTTTGGATTAGGTACTCAGGTGACATAAACCAGGGTTAACCCCATCACATTCCTGAGGCACTTCATACAAATTAAATTATTGTAAATGGAACAAAAGGTCCTCTTGATTTGGCTATTATCATTTAATTGGTTTCAGTAGAGCGAGAACTGTTATTTTCAAAGATACAAATAAGATCAGAACAAAACCTTACTGATTACATGACTTCCCTATCTTGCTTTATTAAGGAGTTCCAAATTAATTTATTGTTAGTTAATGAGATTCCAAAATAAACTATTCATGGTAATTGTTTTCACTTTTCTCAGACACTTTTCCAGATTAACCACATTTAGCATTTATGCTAATTCTTTTTTACAACCCACTCATCTGTTTTTCACAACTTTTTGGCAAAATTCTGCTGTCAAATAGCATGAGTATTAAGCTTTTTCATTGTTGACTTGACAAATTAGTGAAAGAAGAGAGATTCTTCATATGAAGTCACTACAAAAAGATTCATAGATTTCAACTGGAGAAGGAACTGCCCCTTCAAAGATGAGATCTGGCTTGAAATTGTTGGGTAGGAATTTAGCTAGTTAACAAAGGGAGGCTGGAGTTCTTCAAATACAAATTTGCTTATAAATACAAATTCTGCACAGTAAGCAGAATAAAGCAGTTCTAACTGAATTTTTTCTGGTCCTGGTATTGCAAAGCATTGCACTGCTGTAGGACAGGAGCTTTCTTATTTTATCAGGCTTAATTATGAAAAGGAAGCCAGTTTCACCAAGGTCAGATATTCTCCTGATGTGTGCACTGAGAACATCCAGGGTCTGACAAAGGACTCAGGAAGCATTGCTCTGGCATTTTCACCAGCAAAGCAGCCTGTGCACTCTGTGCCATCCAGGACACTGCTCTGTCCTCACTGCTCTGTCTCCAGCCCTTCACCCACTTCTGAACGAGAGTCTTCAGGGTGGGAAGTGTTGATTGCATTCATGCTCTGTATGCTACAGGCAGAAAAGTCCAAATGGTAGTTGCACTTCTTAATTATTTTTAGGATTTTTTCTACTTGCACTGCAAAATTATGGGCAGGAGGATCCATGAGATACTTTTGACTGAGAATGCATCATCTCAGTCTAAATTATTGGAAAGTAGGAACTGACTCTGTATTAGTTAAGGTAGAAAACATAAAGCCATGATCCCCAGATTTATTAGGCAGAAAAATTGTTCAGAGTTATGAGATTTTTATTTCTTTTTCACCTCAGGTTAAATTGTAATGGTAATAATGTAACCATGACAAAGCAGTTACTGCAGCAGTGATATAAACATGAGCCAAAGTTTAATCACAGAACAGCCCGCCCAATGCAATATGAAACAAACCACTATGTGTGGTTTATAGGAATATGTAAACTATCTGGCTTACTTTAAAAAATGGCATGGTCAGTGGAGCTGCTTTTTAAGTTTTTTCTACATGCATTGTCCTATTCAGGTATAAAAAGGGGGCTGAGTTTCTGAAAGACACCAAATTGCTAACAGGCTTTGCTTGTTTAAGGTGTTTACTTTTATGCTGGCAACAATAAATGTACAGTAGTGTTTTGTTTGGCTTCTGGTCAAAATCCCCAAACACACAGGCACTGGAAAGGGGCTGACCCATCCCTACCTTTCTAGGATTACAGATCTTACAGCCAGTTTGGAATTGTCAGGTTCAAACACTGTGGGAAAAGATTTCAGCCAGATCAAAACTATCTTCGTGTGGTGGTTTGACCTGGGCTGGACACCAGGTGCCCACTGAAGCTGCTCCATCACTCTCCTCCTCAGCAGGTCAGAGAGAAAATATAACATATATTATTTATATTATTGCACTTTATTGTAACTGTCACTGCCTCCATCTATGAATGTGGGCTCCTGCAAAACTTGAGAAAATCTACAGGACACTAAAAATACCATTGCATTTAAACCCAGATCACTTGAAGAAACTGAGAAAAGCATTGTATTTTAGATAGAGAAAAGCACATACTTTAGGGTTACAGATTTATGGCTTTGTGCTGTAATTTACAGAGCCATTAAGTATTCCTAGTTTAATAAGGCCATTCCTACAAAAATGACACAGCACCTTGCCCAAAGATCTGCTAGTTCCAAAGCCCCTTAGCCACCTCTACCTAGCTACTGTTCCAACTATTCTGCAACCCTTCCCCATCAGAAAGCTGTGGCTCAAGTTGGTCAGTGATTTGTTATTCTAGATATACAGTGATAATTTCTCCACCTGATTACAATTCATATCAAGGGATTGTCAGAACAAAAGAGCAACTCTGGGACCCCAATCATCAGTCTCCTGGCAAGGCAGCAGAGCCTTGGCATCACCACTGCAGCCTGTCCTCTTCTGTGATTCATTGTGGGGAGGGTTTGCTACTGATATCAAAGACCTATTTGTTCATGCCCCATTGACTGCTGCTTTGCCATCATGCTGAGAGATGGCTGCAATAAATGGCCAGAAACAGCATTTACGTCACAAGTAACACTTGCTACTGTAATTACTTTCCTGTCTACCCTTTCCCACAGAGTGGAGCCCAGAAGAATTAGCACCCAATAATGGATCACAATTCACACTTGTAGAGTCTGAAACTTTTCTGAGGAAGCAAAGCTTCATACACAGAAGATCAAATACTTTAATTAAACTTTGGAAGCAAGGTGTACTGATTGCTGGGCAGAAGACTTCCTACACACTTACACAGCATGCACTTTCAAAAGTGTAGCACAGAAGATGCTTCCCAATTGACTATATATGAAAGAGAAGTGAAAAGCTAAATGCTATTGTATTATAGATAAGCTACTCTGAAACAGAAGCATAACTGAATATAAAATAAAACAGCCCAATAGATGCAGTAAAGTCACAAAACAGACCAAAGTCATCCTCATGGCACTGAGAATCTGCAAGCATCTTGCTTGTGAAAATAGAAAATATTTGATTCTTTTAAGTAAGAGAATCAAAGTCTATGTTGCTTTTCAAGACTACCAGAAAAGGAAAAAGAAAAAAGAAAAAATAACTTACACTTCTGAACCACCCAATAAGACAGGTCAAAACGCCTGACTAACAGGAAACACAGCTTATCTGCTGACAACAGGACATATATAACTGTTCCCAAACAAAAAATAGAGAAGGAAATGAAAATTATTTAACATTCTACCAAATCCTGATTAACCACCTCCAGGCACTGTAGACCACTAGCTAAAAGGGCATAAAAGTTTAGCTTTTAATTTTAATAATTTTGTCACGAATCCCTTTGGTCCCTGATCATCTGATCCCCAGTAAATGGCTATGGAGCTGCTGAGACTGTAGATAATAAAGGTACTATTTCATGATTACCTGTATGCAGCATCTTCCAGCACAGGCACACACAGCCTTGCAGGAGATGCTTGGAAGGTGCTGCTTACAGGTTTGGCAGGCTGCCCTCTCTCTGCAGATGCCAAAAGAAGGAAACTTTCTGCCTTGCTGCTGCCACTGCCAAGACCCTTCACAATCCACATCATCTTACTGAGGAAAAAAACAGCAAACAAACGCATGAACAAAGAAATAAAACCTCAGATAAACATTTACATTATTCTCTCTGAAACAGAAGATACAGAAGCCAGACAGACATGGAGTGAGACTTTCCAAGGATGCAGTCTTATTTCTGGTTTTCAAGAATTTGAAATATTCGTTAGATTTTTGCCTAGTGTCTTCCCCACAATATTTTTTCAAAGACGTTTGAGATCAAGACATATCAAAGATTCATAAACTCTTGCAAGTCTATGAAAACTGGTAAGTGGATACACAATGGACTGACAGATGTCCAGATGGGAAAAAAAAAATCAGTAATTAGGTAGCAATACACAAGAAATCCCATAATCAATTGAAAGGTTCAAATCCAGAGAAATTCCAGTTTCACTTTCTTATAACACATTATTAGTGAAAAGAAGAAAACTATTGCACAGTTCTCAGGCATAGCAGTCATCTTTGAAAAGTCAGTGTTCCAGGAGGGTTTGAAAACCTGCATTTGTCACTTTAAAAAAAAAGCAGGCAATGCCTTGACTGCCTTACCACCATGGAGCTGTGAACAAATACTGATATTAATGGTCTGAGCACAGCTGTTAATATTGGTATCAGAAAACCACAGCCACTCTCTTGGCTGCAATGCATTACCTTCTGCTATTCCTCATTATCTATCATTGAAAGTGGCATTAAAACATCAGAAAGCAGAGGTGAGTAATGCTATAATATCCTGGCTAGCAGCAATCATTTTTTGTTATGATATTCAGTTTATTTTGTCAAACTATGTTAGCAATCACTGATTTGAAATATCCATTAGGCTTAGAGGGGACACACATCCACAAAGAGATAAAGATAACAATTTTGTGCCAGGCATTGATAAGCTATTTACTGCACCACAAATCAAAGGAAATATTTTCACTGAAGAACAGATAGTCCATTACAGCAATCAGCAAACATCTGCCTCATCCAGATCAGAGAGGCATGCAGACACTCAAATGACTTGAGTGATCAAGTGTCTGAGCACAAAATACAAGTTTTAAGAAGAAAAACTACCATGTTAACAACTGTGTTCTGGGATAAGAACTTTCAAATCATAGATTACTTCACCACACTTCCAGCAACTCCTCTGAAATTAAACAGAAATTGTAGCCCATTCAGTTCATGTAGACCTCAGCTTCCACCTCTTTCTGTTGGAAACCATGTATATAAACACCGGGGTGGGGGGAGAAGGAGGAGGAGAGCAGTTGCATTGGAAATTAAGCTTTAGTCGACATTTTTTTGACCCAAATCATAGCTTGTCTGACTTTTCATCCTCTTAGGGCTTGATTGCCCATCCATTTTTGAGGGTGGCAGTCCTAAAGTATTGATCTCTTTCTTTGCATTGACAAGACCTGCCACAACACTGTGAACAAACACCAAAGTGAACACTCATCAATATAAATTACACTTCAGTCATATTTACAAGGACAAATTTCTTTCACAAGTTTTTGTTTTGAGCCTTTGTTGGTTTATACCACCTGACCAAATTGACTCTTTTCTTCAATCAAGCAAAATACTCTGTATAATCCAGTTTCTCTAAATCTGAGATTCCTGCAGCAGGGATGTAATTAGTAACAAGGCACCCCTGGGAGGAACTGTCTCAGCTAAGGAGATCTTCTGATGGTGATGTGTCTGTAAGGAGATGGGGTTTATTCCCTCCTCTTCCTACAGAGGCACACCACTGAGGAGAACCGAAAAAAAATCCCATCTATTTAGATTATTGTGCCCTCTCCTTTATTTGAGCAAGGTTACAGTTTGCCAGAAATGTCAAATCTATTCCAGCAATGCACTAAATTCTATCTTGTGAGAACAGGTGTTCTTAGTGTCAAGGAGAAGCTTTCCCCACAGTTTTTAACCTTTCAGCCTGTGCAACAAAATCTGTGCTAACATTCTGAAGGTTAAGGTTACATACTGTGAGATTCAGACAACTTTTCTTAAAATTTATTACAGCAGCTTTAATATCACCTCTTTCTCTTGCACAGCATCGTAAGAGCATGACTTCTTTAACTATCAGCTTAATTAACTGTTAATCTTAAAATTAAAAAGCTAGATTTTGAAGTACAACTTTTCCATGCTTTCAGGTTTTATGACTTAAAGACAAGAAATCCTATTCTTTCAATACCACTGAAAGAAAATTAAAAAAAAAAAAATTTAAAAAAGGTTCACTCAGTCATGTTTACATTTCCATTAAATTTTTATCTTCTGACTTTCCACTCAGATACCTCCCAATACCATGTCCTTAAACTTGTCCTTATGAAAGAAATAATTTCCTGACACTAGTGGCATAAATGGATTATAAACAATTCGTACTTGAAACAGAGGCACTAATACTGTCAATGAACCCATTTGGGGGGTTTGCCTTTCCACTACTTCTGCAAAGCACTTACAACAAAACACCTTGTTGGTGGTCCTGACCTCTGAAAAATGCAGTGATGAAGTGCTGAGATCATTTAATTGAAAAAGCAGCATCAATATATCTAAAAACACAGTGACTCTTATAAAGAGGCAAGGTACCAAGTTACTTAGCAGAAAATAACAATGCAAAACAAACCAGCCTCTTTCACATGGGATGTTTTAATGAGGGCTGTGTGACTAAGCTTATTCTAAAAGACCTTCTGATTTTTTTCCAGTGGGATGAAAAATACTGTGGCTTAGAATATCAACAAATAGCAGTACTAATTTCCCATACTGTTAATACAATTTTGTTTATCTGAGACTGCAAAATCAGGACAGATTGACCTGCAAACCCGAGTTCCAATCCCAGCTTTTGTATGACCTGTGCGAGCTGGTTCATGTCTCCTAACCTGCTTATTTAACAAAACAAAGTTCTAACCCTCACAGGTGTTAAAAATTAGCACTAACTGTGAGACTGCCAATAAAATGCAATCTAATTATTTAATATCTAATATGTAATGAACACCAGTTGCTTTCTGGTTTGGAATCTGAAATGTAACAGACTATCCCAAGCACAACTCCAAAGCTCATATTTCCTCAGAACTTTTTACCAGAAGAACTCAGCTCTGGAGTTGAAAGATGGGATGCCAATGCCTCATCACAATCCCAGGGCTGACATCCAAATATTTGTGTGCTGTTTGTACCACTCCAGTGATATAAGGAATGTAATACATTTGCACTGCTTGGGTTTTTTTCTGTGGAAATCATCAGCTCTGATCAGTGAATTATCTCATTTATTTTCACAGCCAAAAAACCCCTCATTCTCTATAGCCAAAGAACAATTAATGCCTGTAGTCATTCTTTATTTATAAAATATAAAGGGATCATGATTTTGTTTAAAACAATTTTTTTAAGGTTGTTATCCAGGTGACTTCTATGAGGCTTGTCTGTACCATTCAGTCTCCTTCTCCTGTGTTTCAGTTCTGCTCCTGTCTGACAGTTTTACAGCAATTATCAGCAGATCCACAGTAGCAGCATTGTGACTATTAAAAATGCTACAGTTCAGGACAGCATTTTTAATTACTCACCAGAACAATGCTTAAACTGGGCATACCACTCAGGTATTTTTATCAACCTTTCATTTCAAATGTTTAATTAAATCTTTTAGTCACAGTTCTTACATATTTTGCATTTTGAAATAAAAGATTTTTTTCTTCCTACATCTTCTATGTGCTTAGGTATTCAAATCTAAATAGTCCTAATCTGTATTCTCTGTTTATGATACTCAGTAGTACCTGAAGTTGTTTCTTGTGCTCATCAGAGCATAGCACATGAAATTTATGCCTTAATGGCTGCTAAAATCTTTCTGGGAGGGATGCAGCACTGGCTAATGTGAGTCTCTGCAAAATAATTCTTTCCCATACATTCATGACTGTGAATCATCTTGGGTTTGGAGAAAAAAATTAAACATTAAATACTAGGACTGTGTTGTCCATTTGGAAACTTTGACCAAACTCCCAGCAATCTCAAGCTAAAGGATGGTAATTTAAAAATTTTTAATTAACACTAAATCACTGAGAAGTGTTGAACATGTTTCCAAATCTAGGGTCAATGACTAACATCTAAAACCTGAAAAGCTCTAAACCTTTTTTATGTACATTTCTCTATTGAAGTGGAAGTGCAGCTCTACTTTGAGACAAAGTTTGGGCAAGTTAAAAGTAGGAGTAGAATACTAACTGGATCTAATAAGAAACTTTTTGGTTTAACTATTCTTAGCAATGACCTGAAGATATATAACTTTCTTCATTTTTGTAGCTGTGTCTCTGTGGCACTTTGATCATGCATTTCAAATGTTGCAGTGGTGAGGGTGATGAGCAGGAATGATGGATGGTCAACTATCTGATAGATAATGCCACTGCTTTCTGTCTCAGAAACTGAATCCAACATAATTAAAGTTTCTTTTCAATATTCATTTTTTTCCTCTCAGATGCTCGCTGCCTTCCATTTCCCCAACTATCACAATTTTTCCTAATATATAACAGGCACTATTTGTCAAAAAATGATATTCTTAGATAAAAGCAGCTCCAGAAGCTAAGTGCATAGTCTACAGCCTGTAGAGATCACTTCTACTGCCTTGGCCAGGCTTGCTATGAAAACAGTGATTCCCAGTCACTTTTGAGTCTTTTGCAACTGCTGTGTTTCTGTTGCTGAAAACTGTTTATTATGAAACATTAAACAAAATCAGCCTTGCCCTGGAGATTTGCGTAGCAGTTAATTGAAAGGGAAGAGGACAGAAATTTTCAGCTCCACATTTGGTTGCTTTTATCCTTTCTTTGTTTTCTTTACTTTATCTTACCCACATGTCTGCATAAAATATATCACCTAAATGTGTGAGAGCTTTTTCCCCAGAATTACCTATGGCTCTATGGGATTATTATTTCAGAATAGAATAGAATTCACCGAGAAGCAAATAAAATTATTATGAGTAATTCTCCCACTACATGAAGTGTTTTCCTTGCAGTCAACTCAGTTTTTTGTATTTCTCACCCTCATTAAGTATTGAGTATAAGAGTACTGAATACTTGATGGTGCACTAAGGGGAAGGGGTAAGCATCCTGTGTCTCACACATACACACATTATGATCATGAAAGATTCAGCAGGTATTTCCTTAAAATATGTGTCATCCCCTGGCACCACAAATAGCTCTAAATCTAGCAGTTGTCTCCCAGATGCTTTCCCACATTCTCCAGATAACTTTAAACACTGATGCTCACAAGCATATCAAGGGTAGTTCTGATGAATAAATATGCAGCAATCACAACACTTAGCAGTGATGGCTGTAAATAACGTTGGGATTTTAAAAGCAGAGAGTATTTCCAAATGTGACACAGTGGTCTTAATTTTCTTAATGTGATTCTTCAAAATTCCTGAAA
This sequence comes from Sitta carolinensis, assembly GCA_032173965.1. Classification (NCBI taxonomy): domain Eukaryota; kingdom Metazoa; phylum Chordata; class Aves; order Passeriformes; family Sittidae; genus Sitta; species Sitta carolinensis. Next base: position 10,518,744 of record JAVUNC010000025.1, on the reverse strand, counting down.
TATAGAATTCCTACAGGGGAATGCAGGTGATTCAATGTCCATTTTATGCATCCAGTAACCAATCCTGTTAAATGCTGAGTATCACTAAGATGACCTCACAATTTTCAACTCTCACTGCCACTTCAAAACCTTGAGAGATTAGGCCTTTGGAAAACAGACATCCTGATGAAATGATGGCAGCATGAAAACCTAAAAGAAAATGTTGGCTCTAAACAAAACCTTTCTGGAGTACATGGAGAAAACACCTTTCTCAACAGTCATCTGGGAAACTCCTAATGGGTCTTTTGCTATCCTACTTACAGACTTACTTTGCCATCTTGTTCTAACATTTGGACTCCTTTGCATGCCTGTTGTCTGTCATTTGAGTTCATCTCACTGCAGGTCAGCTGTGATGACAATTGCAGAGTCATAAAACAGAGAACCCTCAGCTGTTAAGTGTAGGTGGTGAGTTATTAGCACTGCCTTAGACTGTTCTCTGTTTGATTAAATATACAAGATCTGCAGTTTTCTAGCCAGAAGGTGAGTTCTTTCCCTAACTCTGCAATTGGGATAAAGCACAAAGTGCAACAAGTAGGAACTGCTATGAGCAAACATAATGAGGAGCCATGGGAAAAGTTCAGACACCAGAAAAAAGAGGAAAAACAAAACAAAACAAAAGAGCCTAGAATTGTCTGGTCTTTTCCAACCTAGATGATTCTATAGTGTGACAGGATTTTTTTAAAGCAGTATGGTTTTCCATCAATATATTTGTCTTGGTTAGACAAGTGTTAGGCTGAATCTACAAGAATTTGCACCTGATGAGATCTGGATCAAAGACCTCTAAGACCACAGGAAACCAGGAACACATCATCATCACCCAACACTCTCACTCCCATGAAGGAAATGGAGGCTGAAGTACCATATGCTCCATTACAACAGGCAGAAACTTTGCCTGGAAAAATGCTTTTCAACATTGAAACTTCAACAACAAAAAGAGCAGAAACATTATTTCCAGTAAACTCCTCCATGCAGAAGCTCAGCTTACTATCAAAAGTCAAAACTACTTTTTTTTCCAGCAAAAATTCCCAAAATCTAATCACTTTGCTTCAGGCCACCTGAGGGTGAATGAGAAGTAAGGCTCAAAATTAAAACAGTGAGGATTTTGTTATTTCAGATGGAAAGAACTTTAGACAGAACTACTCTTTAAAGGCAAATGAGACAATTAGATATAAACCAAGTCTTCTTTTTGTTTTAAGAAGGTAATTTCTTCCTTTATCAGCCATGTTAGTGCTATAGCAGATACAAATGTCATACTCTGGGCAAGAAGATTATTTCCTGCCTTGCTAATTTTAAAGCAGCCTTTAGATGCACAGCATGAAAACATCTTCATTAGATTGTTTATCTAGAGAAGAAATACAAGCCTATTCACCTGAGTTTTCTGCAGACCTCCTTTCACTTTCAGAAATTTCAGGGCTTTTAAATCCAAGCCTACCAATGACACTTATTTGCTTGTTTTGTTGTCTGAACTATAAAAATGAATAGATTGTGGAGAGCAGGCCCTTCTGGCATAGTACCACAGTTTTCTACCTGAGACTATACTGACTCTTGGTGGCTAGAGAGGGAGTAATTCTTAAAATGTTCCTAAACACAAGCACCCCTAAAACATACCTCAACCATAAGTCGTGGCAATGTTCCAGCAATCAGGAATGCAGACAAATAAGAGGGAGAAGGTCTGCTCCTCAGACAGCTGGCTATCATGCAAGAAGCAGCCAGTAGCCACAGGAAGAAGGAAAAAAAAAAGCTAATTATGATGCCTTCACAGTCAACAAAACAAAAAAAAAAAAAAAAAAAAAAAAAAAAACAAAAAAAAAACTCAGTTTATTCACATACAAATGGGAGTGGGTGGGGGGTGTGTGTTCATTAAAATTCCTTTTTGCCTACCTTTCTTGTGCAGCACAGGTTGTTTATTCTAACTGTAAATTCTAAGGACAGGTATCTTGGCTGAACTACAGCCTCAGTAGCCACACACTTTTCTGTTCTCATAAGCTTTGGAACACCTTCTGTTCCTTCTCTACCAGTCCTCATTCCTCTTTTCCATCCAAGTCCTTACTTTTCTGCCTGCTTTGTGTGTAGCCTCCTGCAACATTTTCTTAACAGTCTGTTTCAGCCATTCATCCTTATACAGTCGATTTCTCTGGGGATTATTGCATGTTCAGACCAAAGAAAACCAAATATGATCTCAGGACTGGCTGCACAAACAGCTTCTGAAAACTTGCAGTTTCTACTAGATTCGATAAGAAAAAAGCCTATTCAACAACACAAGATTTCAGTTCATCAATACTTAAAAAAAATTATCCTTATCAGAGGAATGCTAAATTCACACCTGGCAGAGTGTAATCTTTCAAAATCTGAGCATTCTCAGATTGGATGTAATTTTTAATATGAAAACATCATAAACTGTTCTTTTTTTAGAAGCCAGTAATCTGAGAATACAGTGTTAAAATTCATCACCTACACTGGTTTCTGTTTTGTGATTCTTATGGCGTGCACATCTCCAGGTGCTGTTTCTATTTACTGTGTCTCACTTCATTAATTGTTTATCAAGTGCTTACACCTCAGATCCCTCCTGGTGAATTTTTTGTAACCCTTTGCTATTGACTGTCTGTTGTGATCTTTGCTTCCACAGATTTTCAAGTATTTTGTTCTTCAAATACAGAAATTTTGATAATATAAACATTTTCCTGGGGTCTCGATAGCATGTTTCTAAGACGAAATGTTCACTTTTACATTAATTAAGCAAGAGCACACTGGCAGCTGCTTGAAAGAAATGGAAACCACACAGTGGACCTTTCTAAATGGGAAGTCCTTCCTTCTGAAAAACACAAATAACCAGGAGAAAACTGGAGGGCAGCTTCCCTCAGGGAGAAAATTTGCACAGAAGAATTTACTTAGGTGTGAGACGGTCCCACAGTTTTCAAAGGTCAAAAATTACTGCATTCCTCCATATTTCCTATAGAGACTGAAAATATTTTAAGAAATAAGAGCAGCAGGACCAGTGTGCTGGCTTTGGTAGTGGTCTAAGTCCCCTTGCCCCTGTCTCTTACCTACTCTTCCAAGTTTATCTTGTCATGGTATCCAAGTGCCTTCCACAACAGGAGAGGTGAAGCATATTTCCATTTCACAGGCAAATACCCTGCTGGGTCCTCAGGTTTAAGCTAATTTACCATGCTTACCATTCATCCATCTTCTATCCACTGTGTTTGTTTGAAAAGTAAAAATCATCAGAGCAGAACCCAGCTGCTTTTTGTGTTCATGAAAAGAAAGTTTCGCTTTTGGTAATGAGATCAAAACTCTGACAAGGACAGAAGAATGCACATGTACAAAATACACTTCAGTATGTCTGACCACCCTTTAAATTCTCTTTTCTCTATCCTATAATTATATGTTTACACCCTATTTCAATCAGCCCTGGACCTGCAAAATTTCCATATATGCTTATTTTGAAGCACAATTAGCAGCTTCAAGGTTGCTGAAGTCAGTCTGCAGTTTTATAATTGAGTAAAACTTTGCAGGATCAGGGCCTAAACCTTGAATAATACATGCTTTCTTTCCTTAATGATGTATTCTTCCAAATGGTTCTTTAATTCCTCTGTTTTTCATCTCTTATCAATATCCTCAGATGATCAGTATGGGACAGATTAGCACATGAAGAAGCATCATTAAAGTTTATCTTCATGTTCTGCATATAATTTAATCTAAAAACTGTCCTAAACTGTTATAAACCTATGTCTACCTTTTCATCCAATCAATTTTTCTCACTTTAGAGTTCAAAGGTTTTATCCCTCCAGAATTCATTACAGGAAATATTATCTCTATAAAGCAAATAATAGGTGTATACAGGGTCACTGTCATACCTCTTGGCACTTCTGGGGAATTTAACAGCTCCATTGGGTGTAGATATATACTTTGCACTTAAATTCCTTCTCTGGTGTGAAGTGGCCATTAGACATTGCATTCATGTATACTGCTGCTTTGTGCAGGGTAATTGGAGCATTTCAGTTTGGAGGTGGCAGCTCTTGGGGAGTGCCACAGTGCACGTCTGTGTGTTGTGCTTTGCTGTTTTGCAGGAGTAAAGAGATTACAAATGTTGTATAGCAATGTATTCAGAGTTAAAAATACAATCTAACAATTTCTATCTCAAATGGATTTACAAGATTAAAAGGTAGTTAGAGAGATAAGATCATAAGCTGAGATATGATCGTAGGCTAAGACAGGAAGAAAGGAGGTGAGAGAGAGAAGATAATCGAGATGAGGCAGAAACAGAGGAGCTAGAGGTATGGAAATGCAGCACTCAGTAGATGAAGCTCCAAATAAGAGACAAATTCTTGTTGCTGCACTGCTGAGATGATGTGATAATAACATAGTCAGTGTGTTAAAGCGCAGAAGGATCCAGAGTCATTTTTACTGACAATGTGTACAACAAAAGGAAAGCATGCAAACATAACCAACCAAAATCTTTGAAGGTGAAATCATGAGCACAGAAAGTACCATCGATACAAAAACAAATATGTAGGACACCAGGTAGGAATCAAAAAAAGTACAAGATGTCCAGAACATGAACAGGAGATAACAGGAGAGACAAAACACTCAGGAATTTAGAACAAACATTTAAAAGTGAAATGCAGGACTATTGGAAGATGTTTTAAAGCAAACTTCGGGGAAAATCAAAATCAGAGAAACTGGAAAGGAACCTGAAGGACTTCAGAGGAAAGAGATGTATAGCAGAGGCTCAGAGATGAATGGCACATAGGCAGCAGTTCTGCTTATGTAATACACTTTACGTATCTGTGAGTATGTCACATATTTCTGAGTAGGTAATATTGCCTTCCTAGTGCAGTCAGAGGATGGTCCAGCAGGCAAGCAGATCACAATGATACAGACAACGAGGAAGACTTGGCAAGTAAAAGAAATGAGTCTGTAGAGAAATTAATTGGAACATTATAGTAGGAAAAGTCACAGCTAAAGGGATTTTTGATGCAATAAACCAATACTTGTCCAAGGGGAATATGGGTAATAGAGATTTGGGGATGCTGAGAAATTCAGATTTTTAGCAAAAGAAGAGAGGCATTCTTCTCTATTCATGTTTACATTAATAAAGGGATCTTGGAAAAAAGCATCCTAAGAAAAAGTTATGTTCATGTCTCTCACTCCACAAAGTAAATGAAGACTAGAACATACAGAAAAGAAAACCAGACAGTGAGGCAGAGCTGGGTCAGGAAGCGTGCAGCAGCTAAACCCAGCAGTTAAGTGAAAGCACACGAATGCTCCTCTAAACATCAATCAGAAAGAATATTCATACAGATAAATTACTCTAATGTGTTGACAGAAAATCTCATCTGTGATTACAGAAGTTACACCAAGCAGGAATACATGCTGGGAGGAAACTGTGCCAGCAAGAGAATCACTTATGGTAAAGCTGGTTAAATGTTCCTGTGTCTTAGAGAAGCCAGTTGTGATTCTGCTTTAATCATCATCTGCTCTACCAGATCAGTCTTCTGTGCTTTAGAAGGTGTTTATTGCTTTTGAATCTCATAAAAATTATTTATTCGTTCATGGAACCATAATATCTTTTTTCTGGGCACTAGGTGCAATGCTTCATGTTCATGTTCCACATCACTGGTCACTAGCTTGGCTTCTGTGTTATTCTCATGAACCATTTCTTCTCTTAATGAGTCACCAGAGTTAGATTGCTGTAATTTCCCGTATTACCACCAGAAAGTTAGTGAAGGTAAAATGTCCCAAAAACATGACAACAGCTTTTCTATGCCAGCATGCCTTCAGCTGAGAGGTCAAGCTCAGACACATAATGTATATGTTTAGAGAGATATTTCTCCTCACTTTCAGGTACAAGCTTCAAACTGTCCTGTCTTTCAGGGGAAAAAACTAGCAGGTAGAGCATCTCAGGAGAGCCAGGCAGGTGTATCCTGCAAACTAAGGGCTGATACAGGGAATGAAACTGTGGTTACACTGACACTTTGTGACAGTAACCACACAGGCATGAACATCAAAAGGAAACCCTGATCTGCCCAGCCTGGTTTCTCACTCTGCGTGTTGTGCCATATTCACTGTCATACTCAGTATAGAGGTGATGTCATCTCCTGTCTTCTCCACCCATATCCTCCTCCTCAATATGGGGCAAAAACCCAGGTGTGACTTTTCCTTTGTACTCTCCTCTTCTCCTGAACCAATTCCTTCCCTCATGCCTTGATTTTCCATTTTTTTTACTGTAGTGCCATCTCTCTTCCTCCGAGTGCCAAAAGGAGACCCAGTTGCCATTTTTATGGAATCCCTGAATGGTTTGGCTTGGAAGGGACCTTAAAGATCCTCTTGTTCCATGTGCCCTGCCATGGGCAGGAGCACCTTTCACTAGACCAGGTAGCTGAGAGCCCCATCCTACGTGACCTTGAACACTTTCAGGGATGGGGCATCCCGAGCTTCTCTGAGCAACCTCTTCTAGTGCCTCACCACCCTCACTGAGAAGAATTTCTTCCTAAAACTCTTCTCCTCCCTTCACATAAAAGAAGTCACGATTTAAACTTTGTAGAGAACCTGTCAGGTTGTGTGTTTTGAAGGCTCTCCACAAACACAAAGAACAGGAGTACAATGCCAAGCATGGGAACACCAATAACTTGATAAGAAAAAAGGGAGCCCCTGCCCTGATTTGTCTCAAGAGGAGTGAGCAGTGCTGCTGTCCAGGTGTTAAAACCATCACTCTGAGTCAGCAGGTGCACTTCTCAGCTTAAAAACTGATGGGGTGGCAATTACTGCCTAAAGGGATATGGCGTTCCTTAGGAGACACAGGGGAACAGTACTGGAGGGACAAACCAGTCCAAGCAGATTGCTGAAGAGAAAAAGAGGATTGGACTCAACTGAGAGACTCATTTGCAGGGTGCATGCTAATCCATAGAAAAAGCCTGCTATTTAGATATCAGGCATAAAAGAAGTTTTAGGTTCTCCCTGATATTGTTTGTTTCTTGTATTTACTGAAGAACTTATAAGGTCAAAAATCAAAGGTGTAATCTGGGTATATGCTTTCTGGTCATTTTTTACAGCAGGTTTAAGAGGTGATTTGAAGATTTGTCATGCAAACTGAGATTATTTCATAGTTTCTAGTGAAAATGGTTTAGCCACATCTCCATTCCGTTTCCCATTTTCCAGCTTCAGCAAAACTCCTTCACTCCAAATCTCTCTATGTATCTAAAATGTAGAAACCATGCTGGCCATTATCATTTACACTTCCATATGCCCACATTGCGATCTGAACCAGAAAATAAAAGAAAAACATTTTTCAAAAGAAGGGCCATTGCAGAAGAGCTCACAATTGTGTGTGATATTTTTGAAGTTGCCTACTGAACTCACACATTTCCAGTGCTTCAGACTCAGGGGTTAGGTAGGCTTTAAAAAAACAAAAACCACTACTGTTCAGAAGCTTTTTTTTTGCTATGATGACAACTCCTCTGAAATTGCTTATTTTTCAAATCAGTGGAGAGTGATACAGAAGGTCTTGGATCATTACAGAACATGAAGATCCTTACACATCTGAGCATATTGCAAGTGACAGCAGAACATGGAGTGAGCCCCCAACAACACTGTCAACAGCCAGAGTTAGGAAAATAACACTGAATTTTTCCTTACTTAGAGAGGTTTTCTGACTTTCTTACTGACCTGACACTGTTTTATGTTTAAAGCAGTCAGATGTGTGACATCAGCCCAAGTGCCTGATGCAGAAACACAGGGAGCAGATCATCCAAGGAATTTCACTGCTGATCAGGTCAGCAACTCAAACTGCACACAAACACATGAGACACCCAACAGCAGCTTCCCAACCCCTCCACCCAGGAGAAGGCTTCTGAAGGCGTCTGTAGACATGGAAAAGATGGGAAACAAACCAAAAAAAAAGTATGTTCTAACCCTCCCACAGAAATAGGAATGGTTAAAGCTCAAGGCTGCAAACATGAACCATGCTGAAAGGAGCAAGCTCCTTTCTGGAGCCAGTGCTTCCAAGGCTTGCTGCTCCCATGCTCTGCAGGTCAGCTGAGCAGCAGCAAATTCACCTGCTAAAGATCCATCACAGCAAGCACAATGAACCTCATGCTATTTATCTCTCATTTTAAAAGCCAGGTTCTGACATTCACAGGCTTACACATGAACGATTTTGTCTTCTTTTATTTAAAGAAAGTTTCTGAAAATTACCACCTAAAAGGCTGAAATCTAATCTATCAAAGAGGTAAGAAATTTTATTTTTTTTTCTCTTAAAGGCAGTGCTTTAAATATCATCTCTTCATTTTCATGACATTTAGCACATGATTTCTGACTGCAGAATTCACTGCCACTGAAGTTGCCCTACTAAGCACTTTTGTAGAGTGTCTGCCCAAAATGTTTTGCTTGTGTGAGAAGGTGAACTGCCTTGCTGACAGCCAGTGACCTCAGGATAACAATTAGCAAAGGAGCTGCTCACTAGAGCATCATCTGCTAGAGAGTGCAAGTCCACTTATTGTACCTCCCCAAATCTTTACGCAGAAGTTTGCTGTTTCACCCTTGAAATGTCAAGCTGACAAGCTCACCATAGGCTGCATCTAAAATAAGGCCACCCGTAGCACAGCAGCACTGTTTCTCCTCCCGAGTGTCCTCTAAGCAGAACACAGAGCACACAGTCTGCAAAGGGACACACAGGGGGCACATCTGTGGTTCCCTAATTGGTGCAAGCACCTTGAAAGCTCTGACCCTCAGCAGGCAGCTCTGAGCTGTGAGGAGAGGGGGACCACCTACCTGAATTATGTGAAACTGCAGTAAGGGTTTAACAGAGACGACCAGAGGATAAAAAGCATGGAGTTACACATAACGAAGGTGTCCTGAGTATCAACAGAGACATTCCTGCAAGTTTGAACACAGTTTGCTGCTATAAAAGAATTTCATTGAATTATTGTTATGATCATCATCTGGCCTGACCTCAAGGTGTCATCTCAAATTTTGGTTTAACAGCACCCTCCCATTTTGCTTCTTTCCTTATAATAACTTTGTTTCCACTGGAGTTCAACTAGCAGCTTACAGAATGGGCCAGTTCCACACCATTATTCTTCCCATTTATTCAAATAACTGGGAAGATTTTAGTAAAGTCTGGACTACACTTTAGCCTCTGGTTTCTCTTTTCCAGAAAAAAAAGATGGTTGCTGAGCCATTTAATCTGCCTTAACAAAGGGGAGGGAGATTTGGGTTTCTTCTCTTTATACTTGTAATTTTCCCTCCTCAAATTGCTTTCTGGGAAGATGATCAACAGAGAAGAGAGAACTGTGATTGATTACAGCTTTTCTCCAAGTCACTCTCCTCATCTATTTCATATGACATTTACAAAAGCTAGCATGATGTTATATTCATCAGTTTCTAGAGAAAGAAAATGTCTAGCAATAAGAGATCCATTTGTTTCATCACAAATAATTCTATTTCTTCTCAGTCTATCTTGGGAAACATAATGAATACTTTAAAACACTTTCCAAAATATTTCTCAGACATATTTCTTATGTTGTATCACATAAGAAATATTTAGTTCTGCTTAGCTATCAGCTAGTACTGTTTCTGATCTTTCAAAAGTCTGGTTTTTTCCAAAATCTCTCTTTAACTGACTCCACAGACACCTGCGTAGCTCACAGACACATTTCCATTTACTGCACAAAGCCAAGAAAAGCTGACCAAAACAACAATTTCTATTTAAGGCTGTTCTCCATCCTTAACAAATGGGAGTGCAGTTCTGAGCAGCTCCAGAGGCACCACAGGAGGGAATTGCACTGCAGGCTGGTGGTTATTTACTGTAAGCATAGAGGTAAGCTAGCAGTAAATAACTACTCTGGTGCTCAAGTCCAGTGAGCATCAATTGTTCCGGATCGTACTCCAGCAGAAAACACAAAGTTAAACAATTATGCTGTAGCTGTCTTTTCCTGTCCCTGCCTCACACCCCTGCAGGGAAAGATAGAGTAAGCACATGCTCATTTAACTCCTCTAGTGCTCTGGGGAAGCATGGAAGGAAGCTTGCAGCAGTAAGCCCCAGCCTTGGCATGAAGCCTTCTTCGTGTCCAGCTCCTGAAGGATACCTGGGGCTTCAATGAACCAGGCGTGGGCAGCACCTGTTCTGAAGCCAGGCAGGAAAACCTGCCCAAAAACCACACACAATACACAATCTCAGCAGCACTGTAGAAAGAGAGAGAGAACATCAGCAGTAATATAATCTCTCTGCTCTTGCACTGATCAGAGAATCAGAAGGAGCAATAAAGCATTCACATGAATAGCAAGCGTGCATTTGAGTGTCCTTCAGTGCATACACAGACATCAGCTTTTCACACGTAAAATACCACCCTAGTTACCATAAGCAGTCTCTACATTCTGCAACAGGTCAACAGCCCTTTGTTCAGGAATCTGGTCTCCTGTCCTTCCTGAAGGTCACATAAAAATATGGTATAGGAATGGTCACTGGGCTTAGTGCAGAGCCCCTTTAACTCACCAGGAAAGGTCTTTATTAATTTAATTCTCCTTATTGCTAGTACAAAGATTTAGACACTGTTCATCAACAGAGAAACCCAGTAATATTTAGCTCCTATTAAACATCTCCACAAAATGGGCAGCAGGATATACCAGTAAAAAGCAAACTGGCTAATATCAAGGGCTTGAGAGGCAGATGTGTTTTGCTTGCTTTCCATTGCAAAGTGCTATCTAATTAACATTTCAGTCCTCCCTGGAAGAACGAACAGAGGGGCTGTACAAAGTCCCCTCATTAGCCAGAGCCTCCCACAAGGGCAGGAAAACCATCTGCAGATTCTGGATAGAGCTATCCAGGTATGAAGGTATGCTGGATGGCAGATGAAAAACATCTATTCTTCAGCTAAGATCATAGAAAATATACAGCCACAAGAGAATTCTGAAGAAGAGATTAAGTCCAAAGACAAGACTTTCAAAAATAGGTGCCTGCTCCAGCCTTTAACATCCATCTTGCAAGAAACTTCAGTCCACACATTTCATTTTCCAGGCAAAACTTATTACTTTCCTCTTCCTGCTATAATTGTTTTATTAGCCAATTCACCCACTTTGGGGGTCCCCCCACTTGATGGTAACATGGAATGCTTTCCAAGGTTTTTTGTTGGGTTTTTTTTTTCTGTTTTCATTGGCAAGCACCCTTTTTTCCACTAGGTAGCTTCCTCTCGGTTTCCCTGCAGTCAGTCACACCTGCAGCTCTGCTCAAGACCAGGAATACAAACACAGTTTTGTTATGAGGGCTGCCAGCATCTGCTTCTGAATGAATGATACTCAGGCAAGCCCCCAGCAACTGCATCTCAGAGATCCAGCCAGAGTTTTCCAGGATGAAGGACTGACTATCAGGCTGGTAAGAGAAAATTCAAGAACAAACACAGCCCTGAGGAGCCTCTCATAGCAGCTGGGCTCCAGCAGCCTCTTACAGAAAGTGCAGGCAACAGCCATGACCAAGCAGACTAACTGCAGCAGCTCTGCTGGGTGTCAGAGCACTAATATCCAAGGGACAATGAGAGCAGGTTGGTCAAGCATATTTTGGGAGGTTCCCAAAATTCTAGGTCCAACTAAAAGATAGAAAAGTGTGTTCCTGGCAGCTCACAAAAATCACTCCATATCACCCACCTGCAGTCCCAGTCCAGGGTTGCAAGCTTAGAAAAAGCTGTGATTCTGGCAGATCCACAAAGACAAGGCACTCAGGCATCCCTGCTGAGCATCTCAGCAGCCCCCCAGCCACGCTGTAGCACCTGCTGGACCAGTGTGGGTCAGCACAAAATAGAGCAAACCCAGTAAAACAGACTGGCCACAGGCTTCAGCCACACGAACACAACAGCTCACATGTGCACAGCCTGGCCTCAGCAAGTCCTGATGTGCAGTTTTCAGATGTTACCCAAGTGGATCTGAGTGAGCTAAAACATGGGACCTCATCTTGATGTTATCTTTCAGGATGCATTTTTTTCCCAAAATTTTAAAAGCTAAACACCAAACTCTGACACTCCCAGTCTGTGACAAGTCAGCACAGATTTAAATTCAGGCTGAACATCCCACATAAACTTTTGCATCTCACTTTAATAGAAAGTAGTTAAAAGGAGCATGCTGCTATTTAATTTCCAGTAGGCACAAGCTCTGTATTTGTATTTGTTTTTCTTTTTGTACAAGAGGAAAATAATACATGAACATACACTTTGCTCTGTTCTTTTCCTGGATCCATGCCCAGATATCAGAAGTAGAAATACACACCAGTTCGAGTGCTTTACAGCAAAAATATAAATTCACATTTTCTGACTGCACAGCTTTTTGTGTCTTCAACACATTCAGCTACCAAGCCTTTCAGGTGCAGGCTGTGGTAAAGTGGTGCTCCCAGACTGCATTCCTGGAGCTAACAGAAAGCAGAGCACAGCACACAGCACACACTGGACTGACTCCAAAGCTGGGGAGGTCAAGGAAAAGATTCTCCCTGACTTAGGTGAGATTCAAAGAGGCTCTAGAAGGCTGTGCATGAAAATAAATGGTAACACAAAAACTCCTGGTGCAGAGGCATCTCTAAGCCAGCAGTTACACAGTGGTGTAAGCTTTTGGAGGAGTACAGTCTAGTTGTGGTGATTTGCTGCTGTTCCTTTTGACTATTTCTTCTGTAACCTTTTACAGTCACTTCAGTTGCAGAAAGACTTTCTCAGTGGTACCGCACAGAAAGGCTTGCTGCCTGGGAAATTTCCCCAGGTTATTCCATACAGAACAATTCACAGAATTAATGACATTTCCTTTCATTTGCCTTAACAATTTGGAGTATCCCTGTTAACACCTCAATCCCTATTACTCCTACACATATCAAAGCAACTTGTTGCATTTAAAGAAAAATGTGATATCTATTATAAGAGTTTGGATACCTTTTGGTAGTTGATAGGTAAAATTGAAAAATTTTAGTACATTTCTGGGCTTTATATATAACCTATAAGAGTAGGACTTTTTTTTTATTATTTTCATTACTTCTTTCTTTACATATAATTTCAGCTTCTTGGCAGTTTCTTCTTACTTCTGATAATCTCTGTTTTGGGCAAAAGAAATCATCATGACTTCCTGCAAACTCTTCTAACAGCTGCAGTGTCCTTAAATAATGTTCATGTCAGCTTATTGATAACACTTCCTCATTTTTACACAACTACCCTTCTCCCCACTGGGGACAGCTGGGACAAATTTTTTTGCTTCCCTTGCTCTAATAAGGATGTTGAACCAAAGTATATTATAGTCCTTGTAACAGAGTTTGCAGGAGCCAGGGTTTGCACATCACTTGGCACAAAGCCACCCACCCCCTTGCAGGCCTGCTATCAACTGCTCCAGGAACATAAGCAAGTTCATCAATACTTGTTTCCTTCATCACATCTTACTACCTTCACCTGGTCAACAAGAAGGAAATCAGAGATTCCCATTATTCTTGTTTTCCTTGTCCCTCAAAGGCTTTTTATTTTCCAAATGCATCATGCTGGCTCCTATGTCCTTCACTAAAGTTTCCACCCCAGAAAAAATTCTTTTTCCTTAGAGGCATTAGCAGCCACAGCACATTTCTTCTTAGAAGCTTACTTGTTCCCTGGACAATTTATTGTGTTACTGATGCATGTCATGATGGACAATGTAGTGATGGACATCTATTCACACTGTAAACAGAAACAAAGGTAATGGGAACTCTATGGTAACAGTGAACAGGCTGTTAACCAAAATGAAGGCTTTGGAGTGGGAGACATGACTATAATACCAGCCAAAGTGGATAAAATGAGTAAAGAGAACATGGAAAAAGAATAAAGTGGGTGAAACTAATCTAGGACTAGATTTGTCCTTTTACCCTATTGCTTCACTGTGTCTCACAATTCCAGCCAGTGGAGGGATGATAATAGCATTAGGCAGGAAAACCCAGGAAATCATATGCATAATTCTGAATAAAAGTTAGAGAGAAACCACTCCCTACAGTCTATTTTGTTGTACAGAACAACAACAAAAACCCCACAGAGGCTTATTGATAGGAAAAAGACCACACACCACGAAGATCTGTTGCAATGGGACACCAGCAAGTTTCAGCTCAGCAGGGTTGCTCTCCCTCTCTCTTAAGACACTCCTAGCTTTTTCTTTTGAAGGACCAGAGCTTTAGAGAAGGCTCCATTAGGACATTAGCATGCCATGAAAAATAGACCTGCCTGGAATATAAAAAGATACTGTTAGGTTGTTTCATGCACTGCATAATTTGCATATAATTTTGGTTTGCGTGGTTCCAGGCTGTTTGAACCTGCTGCTTGTTCTTCCACAGCTGCAGTAATGGAACTTCACTTCTCAAATGGAACAAAATTCAGCTTCAAGTCAGTGGGAGTAGGACTGTCTCTAATATTTGTACTTTTTAGCTACACCACTAAGAAAACACCAAGTTATTGTATTTAATAGTACAGTGAAACAAAGTTCCAGTTCCTTTTCCTGATGTGCTGGAAAGTGTTGTATAAAAGTACTTCTTTTTGTACCTTGAAAGCAAGAACTACTTTCAAGTGGGCAATCTGCATTTAGGATGGATTGTAGGAATAAACACATCTGATGACTCCTCCAGCTCAACCGTGCTGTATCAAATTCTGCAGGGAAATGTATAAGCTTTGCAGGCAAATATGGGATATAAGGAATGCCTTGCACTTTTGATGTCTTAAAAGCAAGCTGTTTCACCCAGTTCTTTATGATATGTTTCAAAATTTTGACTGACTAGAGAGGTTCGGTTTTCATCAACAGAAATCAGCTCAGAAAGGTTGTGACTTAATACAGCTCTGCATGTATTCACTTACTCTGTAAAGATTTTTTAATTTTTTTTTACTTGTTTCTTCATGTGGTCCTTGATAGTTCTTCATCTACAGTCTATTGCAAGAGAGCTGCAGAAAAAGTGAATTTACTTTTATATAAGTCCTTATTGATGACAAGTTTTGATGCATTTGCTTCGTTTCACTGATTTTTGAGCCCTTTTGAGCAGTTGACCCTCCATGTACCTGAGAAGTATAACCCTAGCAGACATGGTACAGTAACTTCAGACAGCCCTATCCTCAGAGAAAAACAGAAGGAAAGGAAAACTCTCTCTGCAGGTAATCTTTAAATAATATTCCTTAGATGCCCTGTAATTCTGATAATGCAAAACTTCCTCTAGAAGAAGGAACCAGTCACCTGACTGCCAAGTGACCAGGACTGAGGCATGCTGCATTTCCCCACCATGGCAGCTTTTCCAGCTCAGTCTAAAGCAGCCTTCATTTTATTCCATCAACATTCTTACTAGAACAGTCATGAATAAAAGTCTCTGATATTACTCTATAAAATGCCTGTCCCCAAGTCAAAGCACATACACTGTTTCAGAACACGTTCCTTTTATTACCCAAAAGAATTGTTAGTACCCAACAGATCTTGAGTTATGCCAGCTTGGCTGACCAGGCTTAAGTCACTTTACAGCAGAAAATGCAGTATAAACAAAAACATATCCACCAACAATTACAATACCAAATTCAGGCAATTTTGCAAAGTTCCCATTTATCTCTCTTAGACTGCACTGTCCAATTTTACTTACAAATAAAATTAGATTAGACTTAGAGAGATCAAAGAGGACCTTGTTTCTGGACAGATGTAGGCTAATTGGCAATGCCTTGACCCTCACAGGGGTCTGCAGTCAGTGCAGTACATAAAGAGCTATTACAGTTAATGGGTTAGTTCTAATTGCAGCTCCTTTCCCTGAACACCACACTAAAAATATACCCCACGGAGAGAGAATGTGCTGCTTGGCCATTCACACAGGACTCAGGAAAACTCACAGAGTGCTTACAGTAGGGATTAAAGCACACAACTGTGACATGATTTGTTAAAACGGAGAGAGAGATAATATAGGGAAGGGAGTCCACTACAAAGGAGCTGACTTAGCTTCTTCTTATAAAGTTTAGACTTCACAGATGATGCTACAGCTTTCTGGATGAAAAACACCTCCAGAGGGACAGTTACTTTCCTGTCCTCTCTTTACTATGTCTACTAATGTTCCTATAGAATATTAATTTCTAGAAACACTGCATTAATAAAGTCACCTACTCATAGGAAGATTTGAAATCCCTCCATCCCTCCTCACTGAAGTCAATCAAAAACCAGAGTGTGAATTAATCACTAGGGAAGTGAAAACCAGAGTCCTCCCCATCACAATAGTCATCACTCTAAGTAGCTCCAAACTTTCTCTGAAGCATAAAATACTGATCAGTAGCAGAAACTGGGTTTTATGGATGAACCACTAGATTCCTCTTGAGGAGGATTTCTCTACTCCTCATAGATGGAGCTGAAGCACCCCAAGAGTGGAATCAAGAATCTAGATTTCACACTACTGTAGCCTGAAAGTGATAAGGCCACATCTCATACAATTTTCAGCCTGATCAGAGTACCAGTCTCCTTGAAGACTGCAGAGAAGTCTTCTTTCTGTTGTGACTTTTTCTTGTGCAACTTCATTTTAAATTAGCAAGATCATTGACCACATTTCTGCCCTTCCTAAAACATTCAGAAACCAGAGGGTAGAATGCTGTCAAATTTTGGGGAATGATCAATTTGGAGTTAGGAACAAGATTTACCCTTAAAAATTAAATTGTTCAGGTTATTGGCGAGATAGTAAAGCACTTGGCACAGATTGCAGGTGCTGTAGGTATTTTATATGGAAATAAAGTGAGATAAGAACACTTTCTGAAAATTAAAATATCGAGAAACACAAAAAAGATTTCCCTCCACCAAGTGTATATTTTCACCTTTAGATGATGCATACAAACTACTCAATTGGCAGAGCTGAGAGGGAGGTATTGAGATTCAAACAGA
This sequence comes from Sitta carolinensis, assembly GCA_032173965.1. Lineage (NCBI taxonomy): Eukaryota > Metazoa > Chordata > Aves > Passeriformes > Sittidae > Sitta > Sitta carolinensis. Next base: position 10,501,848 of record JAVUNC010000025.1, on the reverse strand, counting down.
TTAGCTTCTCCACTTTGGGCTAAAATACACAGGAGAGGGTAGCAAGGCTTGGAGCTTGCTTCTAATCTTCTGCTGAAGACAAAGTACTACAGAACACAGCTTCCCCTAAAAATCTGTTGGCATTCAGGCTGTATTAGAAGTCCTGATGTTTGGATACCCAGCAACTGGGTTTCTCCATTGACTTGCTTAGGCAATGAAAAGAGCATATCTATTTCACACTCCTCCTTACACACTTTCAGGAGCAAAAATGCCATATTTCCCTACAACCACAGTTTTGCACTTCAAGCTAAAACTTTTTGTAAAAAGCTCAAATCCACAGGTGAAAATTCATACTGAACTTGGAATCTGGATGGACACATCCATCTTTCATGATCAAGAGATATTTTCTACCAATTTCACTATGGGTGTCTCTGAGACAGTATAAGATAGGGACAAAACACACTATTCTTTTTCTGTCATGATTTCAAAAGTGGAAAGTAATCAACTTGCAGGACTCTTCATTAGAGGAAAGCTGACATTTATGTCACATTGCAAATATTACAGTGCTTTCCCCTCCCCCTATAATGAAAATAAGAAGAATACCCTGAAATTCTATGATATTACTATAGAACTCTTCCTCCCCATGGCAATTTTAGATTACTAGATTGCCTCTAATGAAAAAAAGGAATGATTTCTGCACGTGTTCCTCTGCAGTTTAACACCTACGGGCACATTATATACCATGGGAAGGCCAGCATCAAAATTCAGAGCTGAGGGCCCTAGTGAGTGTCTGGGACCAAAAGTGACACCAAACCATTCAGGGAAGTCCCTGTGAATTTAGGTGCTGTTTGCCCTCTAAGAAACATCCCTCATTGCAGTGATACTGGATGCCCAGGACTCTGAGAAAACCCAGTTACTACCCTAAACAGTGACAAACCCCATGGTCATCCTCCAGCACTTCTGAGAGCCAGAAGGAATTCCAAAAAACAAACACCACACTTGTATATGGCACATATAAATGTTTCATCAGTACCAGGCTGAATTTGGAGAATACAAAAACTCTATGAGTAGCCCGTGTTTTTCTTACATATCAGCTGTAATTAGTCAAGAGGATGTTCAGGGATCTTAACACAAGACAACTGAAAAAGTTACCTCTTTTTATTAATTTCCTGCTTGTGGTTCCTGGGTAAGAGCCATGCATAACAAACCTATGAACTGCTGATCTCCTGGATGGATCTTACCAACATGGAAGATCCAGGGGGTTAATTTATTTCCTGGTGCCAAACCATCCTTACAGCTGAGCTGATGTAAACATTTAGTGAACATGAATCTCCTATTTAGAGAAGACTACATGCAAAAAAAAAAAAAAAATCTGTACACAGATAATACAGACATACACAAGATGATCCTAACTGGGAACAAAATTCCAGAATAGTAATATTAAGGCTAAATTTAGCCTTGGAGCCTTCAAGTGCAGAGCTGAATCTTTCTTTCACTAGTAGTTCATTCAAACATTCCAAGGCTTTACTTTACTGCTGGTATTCAGGGTTTTAAAATCAGTCTGAATCAGACCTGAATAAGCCTTGTGACAAAGCAGAAAGTTGATCTTGTCTGCAGAGCGACTTGTAGAGGGAATAGGTTGTTGCTGGCCATGCAGGCATTTCACTGAGCTGAAGAAAGCCTCTGTGAGTGTCTGACTTAACAACCTTTCTCACCTTGCAGTTTCAAATGAACTAATTTGGCACACCATAAAATGTTAATTTTCCAGGTGTTTCCTTAGAGGAAAGACATGGCTTCTCTTCATTAAAAAATTTCTTAGGCTCCAAATTGTAACCTTTCTTTTTTTAATTTAAAAGTGAGCTGGGGAAAGGGAGTGTCACTTACAATTAGGTAGCAAAGCCAAAGTCACAGATGGGTGACCTTCACTACTCTACAACCCTAGCACTCACACCAAGCAAAAAATGATAGGGGTCTTATGAACTTAGGAAAGGGTAATCAAACTGAAATACACCACCACTTTTATCTCACAGCACCAAGGGTTAGAGCTCTTCCTTCTGAGCACATGGCACCTGCAGGTTGGCACAGGTGAGCTGGCTGTAGGACAGCCTGACCCTAGCCCTCTGTCCCAACTCCCTTCCCAAAAGGAAAAAAAAAGCACATCTTCAAAAATTCCTTTGAAACAAACACAGAGGTTTCAAACAAACCTCTCCCAAGTGTACTTCAGTTGCCAAAAATCTCACATCCCACTAACATGCTTCATGTCATATGCCCCCCAAGGCAGAAGTGTCTGCAGAAGTAGCCTGTACTCTCAAAAACTGGAGATGGGACTTTGAGCAATATGTCCTTGGCATGTGTAAGTCAGTGAGGTTCCTTTGGGTCTGTGCCATTTGCCTCAGTAAACAATAAGTCATGTCCAATTTCTACTGTCAATCCTTCTCTCTAAAGAAATAATCCCCCTCAAAAAGCTGGTCATTAAACTTCAAGGCTGACATGGCAGGGAGATGCCTGCTAAAAAATTAAGTTGAGAAGAGACAGAAAAGCATGCAGGAGGGAGGGAATACAAGTGAAAAACGTAAGAGTCACTACCTGATTATGCCTCTAGAGAAACTGCTCTAGTAAGCACAACTCGATGTTACCTATTTGTATCTTATCACATCCATGTCAGCATTGCCTAATTTATTACATACTTTAATAGCCATATTTGTATTAGTTTCTGCTCCACATTGTCAACATTGTTTGCAAAATGCAGACTACAGCATTTCCCCCGTACATCAGCACCACCAATAGCCAGAAAACAGAAAACAAATTCTGGGTTTGGAGAGTCTGGTAGGGCTAACAATTTATACACACTAGAACAAAGGCAGCTGGAGTTCATTTTTATTAACTCTCAAGACAAAACTGCAGATCTGGCTTTGTTATTCATGTGGACAAGATGGCTGGGATGTCGCTAAGGAAACATGACAAGAACGCTACAAGATGCTATCTTAGCCTGTTGAGTTTTTCCAGAGGGAAACAAAATGAATTGTACTTGCAAAGAGCACGAGCACTTCAAATTGCTCAAAAGGCCTCAGATCCAGAGGAGCCAGTGCCCTGCTCTCTCTGCACATGGCTGGCAGGTGCTGCACATGGTATGGCAAAGCAGAATCAAGCCTTGAAAGTAATATCAGCACTGGTGAAAGAGAGGCCAGGGGAAGGGACAGTGAAGGGGGAAGCTTAATTCATTGCCAAATTAGTCTTCCAGGTATTAAAGCACAGCACAAATACTATGCTATCATCACTGCACAGCTGGTTGTGCACCTCAGAAGAGGATGGGGGGATCCATGCTCTCAGAAGGTAACAGTGCCCCAGCTAAAACTGACACCAGTGAAAAACGCCACAACAGAAGTCCTTTATTCACCCTTAAAAGAACTAGAATAGTCTCTGGGCAATTTCTTTTGTTTCATTAAGTTACTAAACAGGGATCTCTGAATCGCTACTTCAATGTTTAATCTTAGTGGTTAATTTTAAATGCTTCAATTATTGATGTCAACCATTCCCTCAGTTTCTGCACAGGAACACTATCTGGTTTTATACAGCACTGTGAGAACAAACTTCCAAGATGCACTTAAATAACAAGCATGGCTTTTGTGACAGGAAAGGTTGCAAGTGGAGACCTGTTTCAGCAGGTCTTGATCAAGCTGAGAGAGAATTAAATTTTGTAACCTTTAGCAAGGTTGTACTAAGAGGAAAGGAATATCCTTTTCCCTAAATTTGAGAACATAGTAGGCTATTCTCTCACTCAGAGAAATACTCAGGCCAGACATTTCCATAAACTTTTGATGTAAAAAATCAGTTACCTTCCTTCCTCTCAAAGTCTTCCAGATGTGCCTGCACTCTATTCTTGGGCTCCCAAGCACTCTTCATTTCTGGGTGTGCAAAGGTAGAGAGCCTTCCAACCCAGCTCTCCATTTCTTAGGCACTCAAAAGCCTCAATAACCCTGAGCCACCAGCTCCCAAGTCCTACCTCTCTTGAAGAACAGAAAGGAATGTGATTTTCTCTACTAAGCTGAAAAATCTGCTTAGTATAATCCCCCTCCAGAGGCTCACTTGCTGGTGGTCATTATCAGATTTTAACATTGAGCCTCTTGATGTCCCCAGGCAGCTGCAGAGGCACATTAGCTTGATTCTGTAGAGAGGGGCAAAGATGCTTACCCTGACATGAGCAGGGAGTCCGACTGAAACAGCCAAGCCACAACACAAATCTCTTGACACAAAGCCCCACACTGCTCCTTTCCATGACCACAACCTAATCCCTCTTCACTACAGAGCCATGGAGGACACAAAATGTCACAATGTATTTAAGCCTCCGCAGAGGTAAAGGACAAAGACCCCTGCGGCTCACTGTGTAATAGCAATCAGCACCACTTTCCACAGTCCACTTGCAAGAAACCACTTCTGCAACTAATTTAATGCCTCAAATTTACCTCCTCATTTAATCAATCACTGAAGTCCCAGATCATGCTGGGACAATCGCATGATGTTATCAATTTCATTGCTAAAGAGCACGGAGGAACAGAACAGTTTTCAGCAAGAACAAACGAAAGTGTTAGGTTTGTTTGAAAGTGAAAGTTGTGTTTGCACACACTCAGCAGAGAATAGCTGCATATCCTTCCCTCAGAGGCAGATACCTGTGTCCAGAAATGACAACAGGTATCAGCAGGTCTTCCAAATGCGATGATTTCCTGGATCTGGTTCAGCTGTCCCTCTAAACTAGGAGAAGTACCACTGTCAGCAGGGTAGGCACACTGGTGGAAAAAGTACATAGGCAAGATCCAAATGCGGGTACTAGGGCTGCTCCAGAATAAAAATTCTGTGAAGTGAGATGAAAATTAAGTTTCTAAGTGAAGTCAACTACCTTGGGGCATTTGATTTCAGCAATGTGCAACAGCAAGATAAAAGTAAGAATTTAAGAACACTTGGTATCCTGCTTTTGAAGTGTATTTGTGCATTCAGCTAGCAAAGGTATGGGTAGGTGATTTTAGAAAGTTGTACTTAAATTCCTACTCACGTTTCAAATGCAATTCATTCAAAAAAAATTTCTTAAAAATTTAACATGCTCTAAATGCTTGTTCCTAGTCCTGTTGAAGTCTGGGGAAATTTTGCCAACCATGTCACAAGAACAGATGAACTGGAGAGGAGAAGGGACAAAGCTAGATGTCTGTAATCCTGCCACCTTCCCAAGCTTTATCACCCAAGGAAGCACACACTGCACAAGACAACAGGAAAGCATGCCAAAGTACTCCCCTCACTAGGAAGGGGGCTGCATCCATCAGTCAGATGAGAGCCCCAGAGAGCCCCAAAGCCATCACTGATCTGCCTTCACTAGTAGTTTTGTGGCTATAATCTAAATGAATCCCTCCCCAACTAGAAAATTGAATAAAAGGTTAAGGCATCCTGGAAAATTCCCTTGGACAGCCCCTTTGTAACCACACCCTCTCATTTGAGCCAGTATCTGAGACCTTACCAGAGAGGAATCATCAACAGAAAGTGAGGAAAACTGTGCTCCTTCTAGAGAGACTTTGACAGGCTTCAGAAATGGACCTGTGAAAACTTCCTGAAGTTCAACAAGAGCAAGTGCAAGGTCCTGCACCTGGGTCAAGGCAATCCCAAGCACAAATACAGGCTGGGTGGAGAATGGGTGGAGAACGGATTGAGACAGCTCTGAGGAAAAGGACTAGAGTTATTGTTGGACAAGAAGCTTGGCATGAGCCAGCAAAGTGCACTGCATCCCAGAAAGCCAGTGGAATCCTGGGCTGCATCCAAAGCAGTGCAGCCAGCAGGTCCTGGGAAGTGATTCTGCCCCTCTCCTCCCACCTGAGAGCAGCATCCACTTCTGGGGCCAACACACGAGGACTGATTCTGCTGGAGAGAGTCCAAAGGCCATGAAGATGATCAGAGGGCTGGAATACCTCTCCTGAAGACAAGCTGAGAGAGTTGGGGCTTTTCACTGTGAAGGAAAAGGTTCTGGGAAGACCTTACAGCATCTTCCAGTTCCTAAAGGGATCCTACAAGAAAACTGGTGATGGAAATTTTAAAAGGGCATGTAGTGATAGAACAAGGGGGAATTGCTTTAAAGTGAAAGAGGGCAGGTTTAGATTAGATATTAGGAAGAAATTATTCACTGTGAGGGTGGTGAGGCACTGGAATAGGGTCCCCAGAGAAGTGGATGCCCCATCCCTGGAGGTGTTCAAGGTCAGGTTGGATGGGGCTTTGAGCAATCTGGTCTAGCAGAAGGTGTTGCTTCCCATGGCAGAAGGGTTGGAATGAGATGATGTTTAAGGTCACTTCCAACCCAAACCATTCTACGATTCTCCCAAACAAAAACAAAGATACAGAGATGAAGAAATCCATTCAGTCACACAGCAAGCCTATGGAAGATCACAGAGCTGAAACACACAGTCCTTTTGCGCCTCTTAATACCTTCATTTAAAAGAAGCTGAGTGGCAGTTTTCAGAAATGAAGGATAAAGAGAAAAAAACCCAGACCTGATGTCCCTATCAATTAATGCATATTACTCGTTTCTGAAGCTACCAGATGGAAAATCTTGCTTATAAGAATCTATACTGTCCACATCCCTCCCAGTGTAAAAGGCTATGTGCTCTCTTGCTTGAAATATGAAATGTTCTCTCTCCTTGTATGATCCCACAGACTGAAGGGAAATGCACCATTTGATGTAAATCATCAGAAGGAAACACAAACGGTCCCTGTGGAGACATAACCCCTTCTTCTATCTACATCTGTCAAGTGTGGCTCATGACAGAATTATGACCCCAAAATAACATTTTAATAAGTGTTTACATGCTACCACTCCCCTAAGACTATGCCGATAAAATTCTGCCTCAGAACTAATTATGCTTCAAGACAAGGCTACCCTCAGTGGATGCAGCAGCAAAAATCGGGACCGGGATAGCTCTGTCCTTGGCAAGCTCCGGGCTCCTCCTGCTGGATGTCTTTGCAAAACTGCGTGCTTTGCACGTTTTCTTGTGAAAGGAAGGAAGCAAGCAGCTCAATTCGTATTTCAACACGTCTGGAATTTTCCATATTTCTGGAATATGTTAGTTGCATTAAAAATACATGAATATATTAGCATGTGTCCCCTTCTCCTTCCACCCTTCACCCCGATGGGACAAGGAGGGACAGATCAGCTGGCTGTTCACTTTGGAATCTCTCCTTGCCGTGGTGTTCAGGATCAGAGCATTGGAAAGGTAACATGGCAGCAGCCATTTGACAGACCCCTTCCAACCCTACCAATTGTGTGATTGGGTGATTATCATCTTGTGCAATACAGACTGTGAAGTGGACATGACCAGACATTACCATTGCAGGTGTACAGGTGAGAAAACCTGTGGCAACACACACCTGAAGACCTGAGGGAGCTATGGAACACCAAGATGTTATATTCCCTTCTATACATTTCAGATCAGTTTCTATCTGCACCAGACCATGGGAGCAGCAAGGAAACAGAACAAAAGTGAATGAAGATTTAAAATCCTCCCTTTTTCATCTTAATGCCAAAAAAAAAAAAAAAAAAAAAAAAAAAAAAAAAAAAAAAAAAAAAAAAAAAGGAGGATTCTACTGCTGAGATAAGATCTTCAGCTTGGCAGAGATAAGAAGACAAATTAAGTCCATTCCAATACCAGCAGAGGAGCAGTTCAGCTTTTGAAATCCCTATATCAAGACACAGACTACTCCTACAAGTAAATAATCCCAGAGTAGTCCTGAAAAGAGTGGGTGTCTCAAGCATATCCTTGAGCTATTCAGCACACAGCCCTCCCCAAAGCAGGGGGCTTAGAGCCACAGTATAGTCCACTGTTGATAATATTCATCTCCTACTGTATCAGTGGAAAATCGTTTCTCTTCTGCCATAAGTGAAGTCTGCTATTCTGGTTAACCTTCAATGTACATATTGTATTTAAAGTAATACATTTCCTTAACCCACAAGTGATGAATATAATTTTGATCTGTTTTAATTAAGAAATAGTATTTCTTGACTTCACTAAAGATTCCTGAACTCCACCTCTCTAACAGTATATCTGTGCACTCCAAAGGTGTTCTATATCATCATCTCTGGAAACTGCTTTGGTAGGAGCTGAAGAAATTTTAGGGACAGACTTTTTGTACAACCTATGATGTGCACCAGTACCTCTGACCAAAAGCACCCAGAACTTCACAACAAAGTGCAGTCAAACTGAGGTCAGTGCATGCCTGGCCTCTCAGCTCTCCATCTCACAGCGTTCAGGAAACCCTTTGCTCTCTCAGCACAAGAGCTGTGCTGTAAGACAACGTTTACTCACTCTGGCACGTGCAGTGCACCTCAATATCAGAGTGTGAGCACCAGCCCAAGGTGCATGCTGCTCATGCTTCATCTGTTTACCCAGACAGAACCTGCACCACACTTGGCTCTAGAACAGCCACATGAAAACTCACCCCTCAACCACAGGAAGGGCAAAACTGCAGCAGTGCAAAAGGTCAATATCTCTGCCTAAGCTTAGCGTTGTCAGAGGTCATTACGACTTCAAAAGCATATTTTCATGAAGAAACAAAGCTGTAACAATCCTTCAATTTGGGCTTTTATGCTTTAAGGATCTCTATCCAAAATTCAAGCCACTACCCTAAGGAGCAGTAAGTATAGCAGCACATGTCTTTAGAAAACCTGAGAATGATTAACAAGAGCTCTACAAATAGTTCATTATTATTTATTCTCTGAGATGGCCGCGTAACCTGCAATGATAACTTATTTCTTCATCCTAGAGGCTCTCTACCTTGGCTATATAATCCGAACGAAAAACAGAGTTGCATCTAGCGATTATAAGAAATCGATAAAAGTCTTGCTGCCGGCAGACGGGACGGCCCTTCGGCTGTGTAGCGTTGCCATCTAGTGATCGTCCCCAGATGCTACACACGAGTCAGCCCTCCCAGCCGTGCTGAACCGCCTGGACCCCGCCTGAATCACCGGAGAATCCCATCCCAGACATTCCATCCTGGCTGCAAAAAGTCACTCAGACTGATTGGTAACAGTGTCCTAGAGCCATATTTTATATTTATTTTCATACATATATTTATATATATTTATATATATATATTATATTTTATATATATTTATTTTTATATTTATATATATAATACATTTTAATATATTTATATTTTTATATATACACGTATATATATACACATATATATAAATATATGTGTATATATTATATATTATATATACATATATATAAATATATACATATATATGTGTATATATACATGTGTATATATACATATATTTAAAATATATATAATATATATAAACATATGTGTATAAATATAAAATATTATATATATTTATATATTTTATATATGTGTGTGGGTGTGTGTATATATATGTATATATGTGTGTATATATATAAATTTATATATGTGTGTGTCTATATAGACATATATATACACATACATATACATATATATATACACACATATGTATACATATATTTATATAATAAAATTATAGAATTGTTGTGTTGGAAAGACCATTAAAGGCCACTAGGTCTAATGCCCCTGCAATGACCAAGAGTATCTTCGACTAGATCAGATTGCTCAGAACCCTGTGTAACTTGACCCTGAATGTTTCCAGGCATGGATGAGGCATTTACCAATTCTCTGGGCAACCTGTTCCAGTGTTTCACCACCCTACTCATCACAAAATTTTTTTCCTCTAAATAGACCTTCTTTTAGTTTAAAACCATTACTCTTTTTCCTATTGCAACAGATCGTGGAAAAACTTTGCCCCAAAAAAAGTTTGTCCCCATATATATTCATTGCATATATGTGTGTGTATATATATCTGCAGTGTAAATAGATATAAACCAAATATTGCCTCCTAATCCATTGACAAACACGGATTTTGTTTACCCTACTCAAGGCTCTAAGTTAGTGGTTATCTGTAATGAGAGGGATAATAGAAGAAATTGCCTGGAAGTCAGCAATGAGGAAAACCACTGGAAAAGAGAATATTCACTATTCTCGTTATTCATATTCAAATTTGAAAGTTCTTCCATATTCAGATTTGAATACACAACAGATAATCATTCACTATGATTAACCTTGGCTAAGGAGCAGTTTTCCCACAACAGGAATAATACAGATACCCAACACATTGAAAAGGGGGATAGGGAAGAGCAGCAGGCAACAATAAAAACAAACACCAAGTGAAGAAATACTACCCAGGAAAAACCTTTAAGGATGAAAGCACAGCCAAACCCATTCAACATGGAGAGCTTTGAAATATCTGGCAGTGTCAGCAGCAAGTAGTGTGAGAGGCAATATCTGTGTGCACTGGCTGTGTACCAGCATCACAGGATATTTTCAAAGGTAGATTCTCACAGTGATTTTTACCCTCAGGTCTTCCAGTGTCTGGCTCGGGTGGTGGTCAAGGGAAAGATCAGTGGAGTTTAAGAGACTCAAGACAGGCCACTGAAAATATTTGCTCTTAATCTAAAACTCTGCTGTGCCTGTGCAAGCAGCAGATCTAAATAGCTTCAGAGGGAGAAAACAAAAGGAATCACCAACTTACTGCCCCCAGGCACTGCTCAGTGCAAAACCCTGGGTTACTGGCACCATTGCATTTTCAATAAAAATAATAATAAAAAAAAATCAGGGGAAAAAAATGAAAGTAATTAAAAAACTGAAGTGAAATAAAGAAGCAAGGTTTTACTTTTGTTCTTAAGACATGACTCAAAATATGCTGGAAGGAGTCAGAATTAGAAAGGTTAAATCTCAAAAAAAAAAAAAAAAAAAAAAAAAAAAAACAAACAAACTAATTATTTGCAAGTCCAAATCACCAAAATAAAATTTACTCAAGAGAGAAACTCATTAAGTGCACACAATAGTACAGTGATATAGATAAAACAATGAAAAGCTGTCCACTTAATGTCTCATTCTTCTCGACTATTTGACAAGGCAATTACTGTCACATTTAGCACTTCCCTGTGTATATCAGGAGACAAGGTCTAATTTTTCATCATTTTGAGGAAGCCTCACACCAAAATGTCATGAATAACTAATGAGCTTTTTGTAAACACTCAGCAGAAAATCCATCTATACGGTCAGTTGTGTGTGCATACAGGTCCTTCTATGAGGGTTGTAATTCACCATCCTACTCTCTCATAATTTGAGCACTTACAGTGAGAGCATATGTATTCTTAAGAAATAAATCAATACAGATCAAGAGCAAAATAACCTGTGCCAAAAAAATCGTCTATCTGCCTTTTTAACAAAGATGTACAGAAGAGATCTCTAATTGTCACCAGAGACAATGCACACTGCCCACAAAAGCCAAGTACTCTGAAGAAGACAGCACAGCAACAGCTGCAGATATTTATTTACGTGTTTTTCTCTCGTTTTTAAGTATATATTTGCCATGAAAAGTTTTACCCAAACATGGATCATGAGCTGATGATTGTCCACTTTCTTGAGCTGGGGAAAGATGTTTATTTAGAAGAGACTTAATGAATTATCCTCCCTTCACACATTTTTATGCATCTCTGTTTGAATACTGTTCCATTGATAGCGGTTTTAGTTCAGCTTCGATGTTGTAAGAGAAGATTCAGAAAACTAGCAAGTGCTATTGGCTGAGAGCCTAATTCAAATATACAACAGAGACTGACTACAATGTTTCTAACAACTTCCTGCTCCTGAGCACAGAACTTGGTAGAACTGCATTTTAATCATTATTTACTCCCATTTTTATTCCTACAGATGAGTGGGTTCTTACTCTCAAGCTGAGTTTTCAGACAAACCAAGTCCATATTTTGGATTCAACGCTCACTAAAGCGCAACCAGAAAACAAAGACAGGAACTGAAGCCTGCCTCCTCCCAGCTACATACTAACCACTAAACCACAAACACAGACACTCCAGACAGAACTTTAAAGCTTACATACCACATTAAGCAGCAAAATTACCCCTTCTCTAAGTGTAATTAAAAAGAAACCAGTTACACAAACTCTGTTTTATAGGGTACCTCCTATGATAGACCAACTCCATGAGCATTTGCAGAATCAAAAAGTCTACAAGCCAGAGGTAGGACTCCCATCCCTGTGCCTGCAGAGTTCAGATATAATTTAATACCTGAGGTGCTCCACTTGCCAAGAAAATGCTAATCCTTAACATGTGCAGAGTGAAGACACTCAGGGAACTTGAGTCAATCAAAGATGTCCCTGCATAAATTAGAAGCCTCTAGGGTCTAAATACTATCTAAACAAAACACTTTAGGTCATAATTTAAGAATCAAGGTCCTGAATTAATCCTAAATCAAAAGTCAACATTTAAGTTCCATCTTGCACTTGGTCTTCTTACATGCAATGAGCCTTGAGCTGCAAGGGAGCTCTTGGGATCACTAACACAGAAACCACAGACAGAAGTTTCAGAAGGAACATGCAGAGATGAAACTGGGACAACCCTGCAGCAACAGGAAAAGAAAACCATTCACATGCTAAAGGTATTAATCTACAGCCACATCTGCAGAGATGCATGCCTCAAAATGCCTTCTCTTGCACTAACAAGCCTGCTATGGAGATAGATTGACAAAAAAAAATGTGAGCCATTTTATTCTGTATCTGTTGCTGTGCTTTGCAAGTTTTATGGCAATCCAACAATACCCTTTTCTTTCTGTAATTGGCTCTGCTCAATACTTCACAATTATTTTTATTCTCTGTCTCTCTGGAGAGTTAAAAGGATTTAGACTTTCACTCAGGAGAGAAATTAAACCTCTAATTAGACCAGGTGTGCCTAGAACTGCATTCCCCAGGAAACCTAAATAATTCTACTTTCATTTTACAAATTTATAAATCATTAGAATGCAAAACCTGTAAATAGGAATTAATCAGGAGCTTAAAACTGTACTGAAACACCGGGAATGAGTGTATGCCTCCCACGCTGAAAACATCCCACAAAGCATTAAATTCCTACTCCAAAGCTCACTGGAATTAGTGAAAAGAGACCCACAGGGGTTTGGATCAAACCTGAAGTCTGCAGGCATACAGTGCTTACTCAGATAGAGCTGGTTTGACAGAAAACAGCTCGGGAAGTGCAGGTTAGCTCACCCAATGAGTTATATGAGCTTCCCCACGCCCATGTAGAGGCTCTGCATAAAGGATGAAAGCACAAGCAAAGCTGGACCTGTGGAGCTAAGTGCCTCTGAACAAGAAACAATCTGCCTGCAGCTCGGACAAAATTAGAGTGCAATAGGAGAAACAATTTGCTTAAGGTCACCTAGGAGAATCAGAATTTTCATACACATCATCTGAATCCCATTCCTGCAGCTCATCCCCTCGCGCTGAGCTCTGCATTGGAAGGCTGCACTTTAACCAGCCTCCCTGGTAACACTCTTGGTGCTGGGAAAAGCAGGTCTTCCCGAGTTAAACAGACATCAAACTCACTCTCTGCAAGCAAGAAAAGGTTATGCTGATAGTTCTGAGCAGACAGATCTGTGGAAGAAAAGGTTATCCTGATAGCTCTTCTGAGGAAATGGATCTGCGGAGAAAGGTCACCCACATGTGTATCAAAAAGTGCTCAAAGGGCAGGGCCACTCACATCTCAATGGGCATTTCTTTGCTATTTACTGGTTTGCTTGACTGTCCAAGAGAAAACCTTGTGTGGAAATCAAATAAATGGCATTTATGGTTCACCCAGGCTAATCTAAAAGGATGAAGTCTGCTCACATTGGTCAGTTAAGCATCCACTGATTTTCTCAATCATGGAACAAGTGCTGGCACATCAGTAATTAAAAAAAAACAAAAGAGCAAAACAGAAAAGAAACAAACAAAAATAACAAAAAAAAACACCACCTAAAAAAAAAAAAAACAAAACCAAAAACTAAAATACACTTCCAAAAGGAAACACACTTTTGTAATATTGGCTCTGAGCATATACTATTTTCCCTAGGACCTCTCTCTGTTCTCAACTTACTCATAAGTCCTTCCCATGGAAAATCAGCCATAATAGCTACCAGGCATTGCAAAATGCCAAAGGAAAAAAAAAAAAAAAAAAAAAAGGTAACTTCAAGAATCACATGACAGCTAAGGACAAAACAAGTATGACTTAAAACAACCAAGGAAATACAGTTGATTAAAATGAGACTTGGATCCTAGTATTTTGGACAGATTTTGACAAGTACAAGGAATTAAATGCTGTTAAAAAACCCTCAGTTTTCAGAGTCGTCCATAGTTTACTATTAATTCAAACAAACAGGAAAACAAATCTCTCATTAAAGACAGATTCCACATTTCAAGTCTGCAGCCCTTAGCTCTTCTTCTTGCAGTAATTTCAGCTAATGATACCACATTTGCTCAATTTACCCGTTTATCCCTAAACCTAGGCTATCATTTAAGATGAAAAATGGTCCAAATTCAACCTCCTACTTTCAGTGTACCATAAATAGAGGTGTTACTCATGTTCTTTGAGTCAGACATCTCTGAGAGCACAGTCATATAATGCAGTGGTATAGAAGATACACCACCTACTTCATCTTGCTCAGCACTGCACACACAGGGAAACTACTCTGAATTTGAGAGCCTCCTACTGGCACCCTTCAGTGTCTTCAAATTACAGTCCACACTAGAGATAAATAAAGAGGAGGAAGGCAAGGACTGACCCTGCAATCAAAATGAAGTTTGCAGCCTGGCATGAGCACTCCAAGAGTTCACCACAACCCACAGAATCCGTATAAATGTATATTCACACGTTTCCATTTTTAAATGCATAATCAAAACACTTTCTAGTGCTCAATACTTCACCTCATGCCAGAAGGCAAGGGTACTTCACAAAGCAATTTGGGCATTTTGGAGGGTATTTTTGTGCAATCAATAAACACTGGAGTTCAGTTACACTCAATTTCAAAAGGTCAGCAAGCTTTTTACATTTTTCCAGAAAATCAACTGTTCTTACGATCTTTATCTTGCTCAAAAAACATGTACCTCACTCCATGCCTGTGACAAAACAAGGTTTTAGTAATCCTTGACATTTGACACTACACGTTAAAGCTACATAAAAACCACGTTTGAACCCCAAGAAAGAGCTGACCCTTTAAGCCACAGGAACAGCAAATACTTTTACAAACTTATAAAGCAATTGCATAAATAATCTGATGGGAAGAACCACCCATACTTGACTCAAGGAAGAGTAATTAGAATTATATCAACTACAGAAAGAAATACAACTACATCAGAATTTTTCCAGTACCATACATCCAATCTTTAGCTCAATAAACTGTTAGGGGTAAGACTAAAACTTTCATCAGGATGAATGCTCTCTCATGAGTCTTGTAAAATCCCCAAAACCTAGAGTAACCTGATGCCAGGTGTAACCATGCAGGAGTAATTCCTGTATTTCTCAAAGACAGCGAAAAATATCTTCAGAAGATAAACCATAGAAAGAGAAGTTTCTGTCACCATAAACAGTAAGTCTCATACATTATTAGATTACAAGAAACTGAAAAAAAAAATTAAAATACTTTTAAAAAGCTATGCAAGGTCTTCAGTGAAAAGATCAGTGTAAGTCAAACTTATTTGATGAGTAGCTACTGCAGGGATGACTGAACATAGGGCATACATTTTTGCTTTCTATTGTGGTTATGCAAGTATGAAAAACCTCATAGAAGGTTTTTGTACAGCAGACTGGAGGAAAATGTTTTAGAATAATCTATTTGAGGAAGGAGGAGAGAATGAACTCTTTCCTTCTTTTTAGTAACATTTTAAGTTTCACCTAAAGGTTTGAAAAGCACCCACAGCTGCTGTGCCAAGCATTCTGCCATTGAGGATGTGCCTCAGCCTGTGGAGCTGGGCTCTTTTACCCTCATTAACATTCTGCAATGCTTCATATGAAAGGGGCTTGCACTAAAATATATTTTATTTTACTAAATGTCTCTGTGTTTACCAGGTAAGAGAAGTTCTCAGCACTGGCAGAGCAGCACTCAGTTAAGTGGTGCCTGAATCTGTATCCTAAGGACAAATGCCCTTTCCTACAGAGAGCACGGTCAGAGCTCTGCACTCCTCAGCTGGTCACACTGCTGAAAACAGGACAGACCCGGCTATAAGGGCATACACCCATGCTTTAAGGCACTGAGCATTTGGACTGCTCCTGATTATGTAGGTGTGGAATTATATTTCAGGTACCATGTAGTGATCCCTTCCATCCTGAACCTGTCAGGACAGCTGCAGCCCACAGGGACAAAGGAGCTCAGAGCAAAGGTGAGAACAAGAAAAGGCAGCCTCGAGCTTTCAATGGGCAGCCTGTTCAACAATCTCCTGAAGGACTTTGGGGCTCCCCCACCTTAGAACAATCATTTGTCTGGAGGGAATATTTTACCACCATTTGAGATCAAAGGGGTTGGTGTGTGTAGGGGACCATGACTAATGGACCTCACCCAAACAGCCTCATAATAGAAACATTCTTATGGGGCAGGGAGAACACCTATCAGGCCTACAGAGGACCTGTAACAAAGCCTGTTCTCACATGTTTTTTGGAATGGGGATTGATTTAAACAAGTGTTTTCCTTAAAGCAGGAGCTTAAGTAGTAGAGAAATCAATAGAAGCATTTATCAGGAAAAGAAAAAAAATCCGTTACTTTTGATCCAAAATTAACACCGTAGAGAAAGCCAGGTTCAGAGTGCATCCTTCTGTTCAAGCAGAATTAGAATTTGTTGCAGAAAGTTGTGTAATATAATTGGCTAACTCTTAACTTCTTTCAGCATCAACCTAAAATCTCCCTACAAGTAAAAAGTTATCAAGTTTTATTAGCAGTTCCACACACACAAAAAAAAAAAAAATCAGTAAACTCTGTGCTGAAGAGAACTGTTATTTAGCTGGTCAATAAACAGTAACTACAGCAGTTTCAGCTTTGTTTGGGGATTAATACAACCGATAAGGAGTTTACAAAACTGTTAAAATTGATTCTTAACATACGTTTGTGTAAAAATAATACTAACTACATTAGTACATTCACATGCCTTGCATACACACGTGGCCTTAGAAAAACCTGCAACTTACAGTGAGAAGAAGTCTCCTGTAGTGCGGACAGACTGGTGAAAAAAAGGGTAATAACCCAAAGTTTTTTTACTACATTTTTGACTCACTCATACCTCTCATTTTTCTAGCCTGCCTGCTCTGTATTTACATGTCTCCACCTTGCTAATCCCTTCAGTTATGCCTCCTGAAGTAACTGGCCTGAGGTGATAACAAACCTTCAACACCTTCAGGTTGCAGCACTGGGCTCCCCTCTTCAGCAGGCCTTCCCTAGAGCATCACAGGTGAGCAGGGTTTGTGCTGTTGAGTACATTCCCTGGAAAAAAACAGTGGGGGAAAAAAAATGACACTTCAGAAGCTGAGACATGACAGATGTTCCCAGATTTTTAGGTCATGCTGGCAAATCTTGGAGTTCTTTTATCTCTTCTGTCCAGAAGAGTTGCAGAGACAGCACAGGCTAGAAATGAAACTGCAAATTAGAGATTAACCCACCCATTCTCCATCTGGGCAGCAGTGGCAAAGTGCCATCTAAAGCAAATAAACCACTTCTTGTCCACAACACAGGAAGGACACTGACCTGTTAGATGAGTCCAGAGGAGAGCCACCAAGCTCAGATCAGAGGATAGAGCACTTTCCCTATGAGGAAGGGCAGAGAGAATTGGGATTGCTCAGCCTGGAGCAGAGGAGGCTTCAGAGTAACCTAACAGCAGCTGTCCAGTCCCTGAAGGGAGCTTACAGGAAAGATGGGGCACAGCTATTTACAAGAGCATGAACTGTCAGGACAAGGGGGAATAGCTTCAAATTGAAAAAGAGTGGGTTTAGAGTAGATATTAAGGAAAAATTATATACTGTGAGGGTGCTGAAGCACTGGAACAGGTTGCCCAGTGAAGTTGTGGATGCACCATCCCTGGCACCATTCAAGGTCAGATTGGATGGGGCTGTGAACAACCTGGTCTAGATGGAAGTGTCTGGGTTTGGAACTAGATGGTCTTCAAGGTCCCTTCCAACCCAAACATTCCACAATTCTAAGGTTCTATGATTTTTCTATATTTTTCTGTGCTGTTTTAGGTGTGTCCATACTGGCACAGAGCAGGTGGCACAAGGCAGTCATAAATCCATGCTGTGCTTTTCTGCATGAGCCAGGATGGAAATTGTTAGACATGGATTAGGATACAACAGAGGTTAAAAGCTACAGAACAGTTGGACAAAAAGGTCATAGCAGAACTGAACAACTGGGATGTACAGAATTTTTTAGCAATCCTAAGAAACTTTTTACCACCATTCATCTGTCAGAAATTTCTTTTTTTCAAATTTCTCCAGCTTCCTTTCTTTACATTTATTTCCCAGCAGTCCTGTTCCTTGTACTGAGATACAGAAATGATGGAGACAGGGCACTGCTCTCATATCCAGCAAGTGTAAGACAGACAGGGAAAGGAGTCTGCCAAGATGAATGCTACTCTGCCAGCAGAAATTTCCACTTGACCTGAGAATCATATTGTTTTCATGCCTGTATGTCCTTATATTTTCATTCTCCCATGCCAGAATCAGCAGGTGGACACTTCCCAGTCTCCCTGAGGACCTCTGCCCTCACATGCCTGCCTGACATGCACCCACAGGATTGCTGCCCACTCCAGGCACAGCAGCAGCAGCAGCCATTCCCACTGGAGAAACACAGCACAGCTCAGAGTTCAGTGATTAATGAATGTACTGCTGCAGAGTGCAAGGGACCATTCCTTCCCTCCTCCTCTTCAAGGCAGTCCCTTGGCTCCCCTCTCCCAGCAGCGTGTATGTTGGCCCAGTTAGACCCAGTCACTCTCTTGCCTGACTAATTTTGATTGTGCAATACTTTCAGCAGGAGAGAAGCCTCTTTATATCACAGGAACCCAAAACTTGGCACTTGTGTTCTGCCTTGGGAGACACAGGTTTGATTCCTCCATCTGCAGAAGGAGTTAAAGTTAGGAGTAAGATCTCACTCTAAGGTCATCCCACAAACACAAGAAGGGGACACTGGCATCATCACTTCGGTAAAACAAAGAGAGAGGAGCAGTCCCTGGTGCTTTTTTGTTTTGTGGGGTGGGGAAGAGCAAAAAAGGGCATTGATATGTCAATATTGAGACACTGAAATCCCCTGGGGATCTACCTGAAGGAACCTGAGGTTGTATTTTAAGGAAAGCAGTGTAAAGAACAAAACAAAAAGTCCAGTATGTTCCCCATATCTTGTAACCACTGCCAGTACCTAGATGTTGATGGCTTATTCTCAGGACTATTGCCTTGAGAGTAGAAGCAATGAAATTACATAAAACGAGAGAGACTTTGCTGTCCCTCAGGATTTTCCCCATAATTCAACATCTTTCTCCTGTAATGCTGCAAAAATATAATGGGCTTTCTCATCTGCACAGAGAAATGGGTTGTCTCAATACAAATAGGGATCTGACCTTTTCAGGGCAGGATCATGCCATGTTTTGCTGAATTTTGATAGATCTTTTCATGTACTACTCTTGAGCAAACCTGGTAATCAAACAGATGGAACAAAATGAGCACTTACTGACTAAACCAGTGCCGGCCCCTCAGCAACCCAGCTGTGTTCACATGGCACAAAACATAAATTCCCTCCTGTTGCCCTCAATAAAAAGATACTTGGAGCATTTTCCAGCATACAGGGGAGAGCACTTAAGAGGTCAAACTCATCCCCAATAGACTGATGCCAGTGCCACAGAAGCAGCTGATTCTGAGAGTACTTATCTGAGAACAGAATGTGGTACTGCTCTCTTCTTTTGTTTAATTTCAGGTAACATTTATGCTACACAGAAGGAAAAACAAGGGGTTTTTTGCTGTAACAATCCCCAACATCCAGCTCTGTGCTCCAAAGAGAAATAGAGATCCAAACTTCCTCCCCATCTTCAAATGCTCCTAAATAAAGCATTAATTGTATGACACCCTTATGCAAAAATTAGGTAAAGATGGCCCCAAAAACACCAAGCACATATCTCCATAAAATGGTTCAGTCATATTTAAGGGACCAAAAACACAAATCAGTTTTACTGAATACATGGCAAATTATTCACAGCATCAGAATTAACATGATTAACATTATAACGGATTTCTTCAAAAGGGAATTAGTACAATAATTACACAAGGCATTCTAAATGGGAAACAAAGCCAACTACAAATTTCAGAGGTTATTTTATGCAAATACTGTAGCTGTAGCATTCTGACAATTCCATTGTAAGCTGAATTGTCCACTTCTGATACTATGAATAATTGCAAACCCATTTATTTCTAATAACCTATTATTTATGTGCAATTTCTTTTGTCCTTCTAAATGTTAAGAACCCATTTAGAGAAACCACCTACATGACAACTTACCAATTATCCTTATAAAATGTTGCATTACTTTGGATTAGCTACACATATAATTAAATGCCAACTAACTGTTGTGTTCATATAAGTTAGCAAAAGTCCATGAACCCCAGCAATACAACATTGCATTTAATTCTAAACAACTATTTCTTAAAGAAGGTGATTTATATATAATCACCCCAGAACACAATACAATCGTACTCAGTTTGGCATTAAAAAGATTACTGAGTGCAGGTATCAATTTTTAATGTGCAAATAACAAGTGCCATTTTCCAGACCATCCCCAAACAAACTCACTCACTGCTTCACTCTTCCAGTGCACCAATATTGCAGCCACTCTCCCATGTTCACCCATGAGCAGCTCCATGCATTTACTCGCCCTGTTCACCTCAGGTGACACTGATATTTCACAAATTGGCTTAGAGTTGGCAAACTGGATTACTCACACCTATTGCACCCATGCTGTGGCACTCTGCTTTCCTCTGGGTCACAGTGCTGAGCATCAGTGTCACTCAGAGGGGCTGGCCCTTGCTGCTCTGGGTCCTGAGACCTCCAGCAACCGTGACTCCCAGGAGGGAGCTGACTCCTGCCTGGCTAGTTTGGTCATGTCTATGTGCAAACCACACAGCAAACATTCAGTGTGTTTCTTCTCAAGCTCCTTTTGTCTCTTTAAGCTCACCATAAAACTGCTGTAGCATCTCAGTAGCTCCTGTGCCCTAGCACTGCCTCAAAGCAGTGAGGGAGCAGTGGGACCAGCCAGGACAGTGACATGCTGCCACAAGTGGGTTACAGAGGGAGCAAGGATTCAGTCCTGGAAGCCTCCATATCTTCTGAAATACTGCAGCACAGATGTACGTGAGCTATGGATTGCCCTTCCCTCTGATCCTCAGTGATTTAATGCTGGACTTTGAACAGCTTTCCCTCTGAAGCAAACTCAGGCTACTTCTGTATCTTAATTCTGGAGGTTCTGCCATGCCAGCAAATGGCTTTATATTTATAGCAGTTAATAATGATACTTCTTCTACTCATTACATAGTCATCTTTCTATATTCATGCATTTTTCTTCTCTTTCAGTGCCCTTGGGCTTCCAACAAACATTCATTTGTGGACAAAGCACTTCTATGGTCCTCAAATAGTAAACCATTCAATACATGGACAGTGAAAAACACTACAAGAGAGACCTGGAGGGCCTGCCCAGAAACTGCCCAGAAACTGTGAAATCACCCATGTACAAAATACACTGTCTATCTCTTGTGCTTCAGATTGCTGAGTTAAAATGACAACAATCAGGGCACAGGGGCTGGAGAGGTATAAAATGGCCTGCAAAAGCAATTACGTGCCACAGAGACATTTGGACTTGATAAGGACAGAAGATTGTTTACAGCCCTGTTTACTCCTGGCCATGAATACTGTGCTTTGTGTACAGCAAGGACCTGAGCAAACCCTGGTGCTCTGACACATTTGTTGCTCTGCTGAGACTCCGGAGGAACCAGACACTTCCCACTGGCACCATTGTGCAGGTGGCTTTCCTCAGGCTTTCAGCTCCAAATTATGCTCTCCAGCCATATGGGAGCACACTCATCAAACACACACAGCCTTCAGAGCTGATCTCCCTCTGTGCCCTCCTGTTTTTATGTGGTACTTTTTCCCCACATGCCCCCACACCATTTTTCTCTCTCTCTGACAAGAACACAGCCAGGCTTTACTGCTAGAAAAACCCTTAGGAGTTTGGGATTCAGACAGAATGGGGAACCTACTGTGATTTCATCACCAAGTGACCATTGCTCATGCCAGGCAGGCTGGCACTCTCAGTTACCTGGAGGGGAGCAGACTCCCAGCTGTGTTTGCCCCAGCTCCAAGAGCTAAGCTGCATTTTTCAAACATGGAGGACAACTCCTCTCACCCTTAAAAGCCAGCCATGTAGCACCAGACAGCCCAAAGGCAGACTAATTTTCTGTCTTCCCCAAGTCCATCAAATTTTTGCAGAAACCAAATAATCATATGGAAAACATTCAGCTCAGATACAAACTGAATATTTTATTGGCTAATTCTTCATATATCCAACTGACATGCATTGCAAGGTGCAATAGCAATGCAGGACAATTGTATCTTAGACCATAAACATCCAAACATAGATGACATTTTAGCAGACTGCTCTAGCAATGCACTCAGACACAGCATTGATACAGTGTGCTCTCATTCAGAAGGTTGCTGTTCTTTGTTTCTCTCCTCTACATCAATCCTGACAACATTAACATCTGTAACAATCACTAACCACTCTCATTTTGACACTTGCAGTGTACACTGCCAAGCTCTGCAGGGTGTTACAAGTAAAACAGGAGGTGTTAATCCCCACCAAAGGTCCTTCAGCCAAAATTCAGATTAATGCTTGGACTTTAAAAAAAAAAAAAAAAAAAAAAAAAAAAAAAAAAACCACATTAAAATACAGGTCCAGGCATCTGTTTTCATAAAAAGCTTGTGTTTGTTGTATTTCATGTCCCTCTCCATTATAAATCCATTTGGCACCCTTTATAACAGCCTAGCCTCAGAAAAAATTATTTGATGTTTCTGTAGATGTCATATGTGCCTTGTGCTTTTACACCACTTCTATTGTAATTCAACAATAATTATCTTTCCAATTAATGTACTGCATAATGCTGCAATATGAAATGTTCACATTTTGCAAATTGAGTTCAGCTCTGTCTGCTTTAATCCTATTTTACTTTTACTATAATTCAATACCAGAATTCTTCTCCTTCTTGGCTGGGTTATTGACACCTGAACACACACAAGGGAACCATCTTCTGCATAGAAAAGATGCATTTATTCTTTGCTTTTCCAAGAGACGACCTCCAATTTCTTTTTCAATACCATTTAGATATACTTTCCTGCCTTATGATCATTACTGAATAGCTCATAAGGAAAACTGAGATGATAGAAGTGCTAATAGAACAGCATTTACCAGCTACCATAAATGTAGACATCATAAATACCTAGAGCTGCTTCCTGTATTTATGATGGAAATAATACATAGTGAGTTTCCACAGTGAGTAAGTGAATTTTACTGTTTTGTTTGGTTTAGCTATTGTCAATAGCTGCAATCTTTGTGAGCAACTGGAGTGACCTGATGGACAATGCCACCATCTCAAAGCACCTCACAGTTCTTTTTCATCCTGATTGTGCTAAAGTGCTTGAGGAAGGTACAAATTCTCCCCTTCTCCAGTGACATTAAGTCTTTCTTCCTTGTTACCCCATCACGTCATTTTTAACAGAACCAAACTTGTAATACACAGAAAGCTGAAAAAAAATCAGTTAACCCTCACACTCACAAATCTTATATTCATTCTTTAATGCCCTTCACTAGCTGGCAATTACTGAATAGGTGAATATGCCCTGGGAAGAATGTGCAGATCAGACAGAAGGAATTTTAGAATGTCACCTATAAAAAAATCCCTCAGAGAGCTAAACAGCCTCATTTTAAATAACACTGCTGGTCAAAAGGTCTGGTTTTAAGAATATGTTTAAGAGCAGCCTATTTAGCATCCTGAGACAGAATTTCCTCTTGAACTGTTTTGAAATACTTCACTGAACTTTAAGTGCACAGTCTGGCTGTTACTGATCTATCAGTGATTCAGACAACCTAATTTAACAGGAAATAATCTCCTGCTTCAACATCACCCTTGACCAAAGACTTTGAACTCACTTTTACTAATTGCTTAGCAATGATCTTGACCCAGTGCTGCAGAAGGTACAGCTCAGGCAAATAGCCATGGAATGCTGCTGCTTTTTCCAGTTTCTAAGTAAAGGTTATAGGGAACCTCAGATTTATTTAAGACAGCATTAGGGACCAAAATCTTTCATTCGTTTGGTATTAACCCGTTTCATTCTAATATGGCTTGATCTTGTGATTTCTATTTAGCTCTTCCATCCTCACAGGTTCCTCAGTTTTGGTTTACTTATTTTGAATTACCATTATTACAGCTTTTAGGGCACTCCTGCTAATCATATTATGCAGGGCTGTACTGAATGGTACTGGCCCTTGGGGTGGAATCAACTGAGATTCCTGAAGCACAATTAGTGTTTCTTAAACAACACCCAGCCTTGAAAATTATACATAAATAACAACCACCTATTGATCCAGATTCCTGTCTGCCCAAGACAAAGAGCTACCATGCTCTGCTCTGGCAAAACACAAATTTACCTTTATGGAAAAGAACCAAGCCAAGAGCATGAGTCTCCTGAGCTTTAGCCCTCACTGGCTGGAAAGTGTGCCTCCCTGCAATGGCCTGGACCTGCTCAGCTGTTGGTGAGAATCCAAAGAATGCAGCTATCTGCTTTACTCTGGCAGTCAGGCTCTGAAAGCAGAACAGTGAAAACAAGATCAGCAATATGCTTCCTCTAAAGAAGGGAATTACCCACTTGGGAAGTGCATGGCCATCATCTACTAATTTCATTCAGTGTTTTCTGTGTTGCATTTCTGTTTTCTGGAGCTCTGCTTCTTTACAGCCGGACTCAACCTGTCACTTAAATCAACTTGATTTTGCTCTTTCAGAAACCTCTGCCATTTCCTCTTATTTTCAGCAGATTTCAAAGAATGGGCTCAGATGCATTTTGGCTGTCAGTAACCAACATCTGCTTTACCCTTTTCAGGTCTTCATATCTTATGATCACAGTACTCTCATCTTCAATGTGTTTGTTCCAGGTGACTGCAGGATCAAAACAGGATCCCCAGCTGACTGTAAAGAATTGAAAAAAGCACTGGTGTGACTTTTCTTTCTAAGTGGGTACTTTTTTCTGTACAACTGAAGCATTGCCTTCTGTTGTCATTGGTTACATCAATGCAGACAAAAAGAACAGCCTGTCCTTTCTGTGGTACTGTCTGTACAAGAAAATGACAGAGGCTTCCTCTGAAATTGTGTAGGTAAACAGTTCCACACACATAAACATGAATCTCACTATGTGCCTCCCTTCTGTGACTATACTGCCATGTAAACATCTTTTAACAGAAAAAGCCTGATATCAGCCTAAATCTAAAATAGGGATGCTAATGAGGTATTTGGCCTAATGTGGAGAAACAGCAAAGAATCAAACTATCATTTCACTAACACTTTGTACCTGCAGCATTTCCTCCAACACTGAGTGGCAGAATGTTGACCCAATGCCATTGTCCAGCTGTCACACAATTCCCTCACCCTTTGCTGGAAGAGCAAAAACCCAAAAGCAAAGCATCTTTTGGACATTCTCCCCTTCTGGCATTCAGCTGTCTCCTTTATCATGATGTAAGGCCATCAGGAAATTAATTATGGCACGGCTGTTTTCCCACTGGCCCCATTCAGTTGTTTTTAAAATATTTTTTTCTGTTGCCCTTTCAGCTACAATCAGTATCCGTAAAAATGCAGATCTGTCATGAATCCTGAAAAGAACTCATCCCTGGAGCTGTAACTGGGGATGCTTGGCACATTGTTATGGAAATGGAAAAATGAAACAGCTGTATATTTAGGGTTTCAAAACAACACTATTATCTGGAGTGGGAGAAAGAAGTCAACAATTTTAGGTCACTCTTTTACCCTGGCAAACAAAGCAAGAGTATAACCAAACATTTTGCAATGCATAACATACTAGGGGCCATAAAATATTTTATGAATAAAGACATGCAGAACAAAGTTATAAGGTAATCCTAATAAGGACCTAATCACCACTTCTAAGGTTTGTTTATGTCATGAAGCAATTGTAGAAAGAAGCAACTAGAAAGACTGTGATATCGTCATTGAATACCATCCCATAACATAGTTCTAGAAAATGTTACTATCAACACAGACTACTGCTCAGCCAAGGCCACATTAAAGTCCTGGATCCTAGACAAAAAGAACAAAGACTTAATAGAATTATGAGTAGTTTTTTCTTTCTTTTATAATAATGAAAGGGGGTACATATTGGAGGGGAGCATGGAGCAGGAGATTTCGGAAGGCTGTACCTTCCAAGTACCTCAGCCAATGGGGAAAAGGAACAGGGAGGTGCAGTTGGAAACAGGACAAAAAGGGGGCTGCATCCCCAACAATTTGAGAGACCCCATGGGAAATGCCCATGGCCTTTATTTGAATAAAGTTGTAGCACTCCTCTGTCTCCTTTTTGGACATAAACCTCCAGCATCATGAATGAATTTTCCTGACACTTGGGAGACACACGGATTATCTATTTCAGAGTTTCACAAACTTGAGTGCTACAAAGTATTCCACAAATCAAGCATGCCAATTATCAAAAGTTTTTATTATTTATACAGTTTAACGAACTAAGGAATTGGTGTTCATTGGCTGCAAGTGACACAGTTCCCTTATAATCAGTTAATGATTGGCTCTCTTCTCTTGCCGATCAGTCAGTATGCTCAGTCTTTCTCTTCCTTTGGGTTCGTTGTTTTCTCGGGTCCGTGGCCATGAGTCTGTGGTGACAATCTGCCCCTGCCATAAATTACCTTTTACCCAGTCGGAGCTGAGCTTGCTTTATCAGTTTCTTGCTTATCTTGGGGGTTCTGCTGCACGTCTTTTCATCCACTATCAGTAATCTATCCTTCTCGCCTGGCATTATTAACCTCTCCCTAGGCCTGAGATTATGGAAGTATATCGGGCTTTTCCTGTCCACACGGCAATTCTACCAACCAATTTGTATTTCCAACACTTAGCCATCACCTAGCACTCGCCTGTTACCGGCTATCTGCAGTGCATCTCTCTTCCCTTTGATTAGGCCGTGTACACATCCGAGACCTCCCTTTCTTCACACGATTTCCACACAGCTTGCGTTGTGCAGCGCTCGCGTTGTGCAGCACTGGCACTGTGCAGCACTGGCACTGTGCAGCACTCCGGTTGTGCAGCGCTGGCACTGTGCAGCACTGGCACTGTGCAGCACTCCGGTTGTGCAGCGCTGGCACTGTGCAGCACTGGCACTGTGCAGCATTGGCACTGTGCAGCACTCCGGTTGTGCAGCGCTGGCACTGTGCAGCACTGGCACCGTGCAGCGCTCCCGTTGGGCAACACTGGCACCGTGCAGCGTTCCGGTTGTGCAGCACTGGCACGGTGCAGCTCTGGCACTGTGCAGCACCGGCACCGTGCAGCGCTCCGGTTGCGCAGCTCCCGCGTTGTTCCTCGCCGGCCGCGGGGCGGCCCCAGTCGGGGAGCGGCCCCAGTCGGGGAGCGGCCCCAGGCGGGGAGCGGCCCCAGGCGGGCAGCGGCCCCAGGCGGGCAGCGGCCCCAGGCGGGCAGCGGCCCCAGGCGGGCAGCGGCCCCAGTCGGGGAGCGGCCCCAGGCGGGCAGCGGCCCCAGCCGGGGAGCGGCCCCAGGCGGGCGGCGGCCCCAGGCGGGCGGCGGCCCCGGCCGGGCGGCGGCCCCAGGCGGGCGGCGGCCCCAGTCGGGGGCGGCCCCAGGCGGGCGGCGGCCCCAGGCGGGCGGCGCCCCGGCCGGGGAGCGGCCGCAGGCGGGGAGCGGCCCCAGGCGGGGAGCGGTCCCAGGCGGGCGGCGGCCCCAGGCGGGCGGCGGCCCCGGCCGGGGAGCGGCCCCAGGCGGGCAGCGGCCCCAGGCGGGCAGCGGCCCCAGGCGGGCAGCGGCCCCAGCCGGGAGCGGCCCCAGGCGGGCGGCGGCCCCAGGCGGGCGGCGGCCCCGGCCGGGCGGCGGCCCCAGGCGGGCGGCGGCCCCAGTCGGGGGGCGGCCCCAGGCGGGCGGCGGCCCCAGGCGGGCGGCGGCCCCGGCCGGGGAGCGGCCGCAGGCGGGGAGCGGCCCCAGGCGGGGAGCGGTCCCAGGCGGGCGGCGGCCCCAGGCGGGCGGCGGCCCCGGCCGGGGAGCGGCCCCAGGCGGGCAGCGGCCCCAGGCGGGCAGCGGCCCCAGGCGGGCAGCGGCGGCGCCTGCGCGGCGCTGCGGGGCGGCCCCAGCCGGGCCCGGCCATGGCGCGGCGCGTCCTGCGGGGGCTGCTGCTGCTGGAGGCGGCGGGGCTGCTCGGCGCCCTCCTGCTCTACCGCGCCATGGACCGCAGCCGAGGTGCGGCGGGGCGGGCAGCGGCGCGCCCGGCGGGCTCGGGGGTGGCAGGGGAGGCTCGGCCGCGCCGGGCCCGCGCACCGCCCGCCTTTCGTAAGGAAACGCTGCCGGTGGGGTCAGCAGTGCCGCTTGCACGAGGGCACGCACACTCGGACCCACGCTGGGGTTTCCCTGCGAAGAACGAGCTGCTGCTGTGTTCCACAAACACAAGGCCGCGAGCAATCCTCTGAAGGGCAGCAAGCGGCCATACCCGGAACAAAGAGGATCCCGCGCGGTTTTGGATAACAGCAGCGGGCCAGATAAGGCGTTAAAAGGGAGCGAGGGGCTGTGCGCAAGGGCGGCAGGGATTATCGGTCCTGTTTCGGGCCCCGGTGTCCAGCCCGTGAGCGATGCCCGGCTGTGTGTGCGTCTCGCAGCCTCTGCGCTCGGACACTGCCCGGGCTGAGCACAGACTCGGCTGGCAGGAGGCGGCCAGCGCGGTCTCCAGGGTTCTTTAGCATCAGTCCCTCAGGTCTCTTAGACTTACAAATCCGTGCCCAGGGAACAGAGCACCCGTTATAAGCAAGAACCAGTTTGGTTACTACGAGGAGGTTTGCTCTGCAGGGCAGCGGCCTTGCTTTGCACGCAGGGCTCTGCAGGGTGCAGCGCTGGTTCCACAGGTCTGTGTCCCCGCAGGAAAAGAGCCTGTCCTGTAGGGTCAGGGCGAGCCAAAAGGCAGCTGCTGCTTTGGCTGCAAGGGCAAGAGTCCACCCAGTTCAGCACTGGTGTGGTCTTCATGCCACGTGCAAGCTGAGCTTCACCTATACATCAGTTTGCATTTGTTTTCCAAGACCCAGATGATGTCTGGCTATTAAATTGTAGCCATCTTTGCATTTTTATTATAAAATACATATAAAAAAAAACACATCAAGAAGATCTTTGCAGCCTGTTGTTGTAACTTGGAGCTAGGCATTCATCTTTGGGTTTTTTTCTCCTCTTTTTCAGTTCTAGGTCCTAGTTCTT
Source organism: Sitta carolinensis (assembly GCA_032173965.1). Taxonomy (NCBI): domain Eukaryota; kingdom Metazoa; phylum Chordata; class Aves; order Passeriformes; family Sittidae; genus Sitta; species Sitta carolinensis. Next base: position 10,472,444 of record JAVUNC010000025.1, on the reverse strand, counting down.
ATATGCATTTGCATACTTTCTTTTAAGGTGCAGTGAGCTAATCTTAACAGCTCGGTGAACTGAGAGTGAGGCTCCTATTGCTTTCTTTGTGTTAGTACTAGAATGGTTAACATCCTTTTACAAGCTGCTGAAAATTAAAACAGCATAAACGTGTTGTGATTTTTTACTAGGTTGTCAGAGCAGCCCATGGAACGATTCAATGAACATCTATATCTGCACAAAGAAAGTTTTCCCTGGTTTTATTTGCATGTCAGTCTATGAGAGGCATGCATCTTCCTGTAATCTGTAGCTTGGACTTGGTTAGGACAATTGTGAGGAAGCTCAGAAAGCACTGTGATGATGGGGCTGCACATATGACTAACCCAAATACAGTCTCTGAAATTATTTTGAAAAAATAAATTCCTATCACATTATTTAATGGTCATAATGGCCATAACTAAAAAAAGCTCAAACAATTTTCAATAAAAGAAATATAGTTAGAAAAATAGTGCATTTAATTATTCATTTTATGCTGGAAAAGTAACTGTGATTTCTCTTTCTTGACAGATTTCAGATACACAATGCAGAAGAGGTTTCCATCAATTCTGGAAGGTGAGTTTGTAGTCATTTGCTTCAGAGGACTGGCTGAAGCTTCTGTGGCATCTTAATATATAAAACCAATCTTAGGATGGCTTAAAACTTACCCCAGGAGGCACTGCAGAAGTTTTTATTGTTAAGGCATGGCTGGAGTGTCAGAGTGTTGGATAGAGACCTCAGAGCTGGAGAGTTATACACTGAATAAAAATAAAACTAGCCACAAAGGGGCTGCTCAGCAGATATGTCTAACTTAGAGCTGACATGGATTTTCCTATTTTTCAGTTTATTACAAATCCAATGAGTGGTCTGGAATTCATGGCATAAGGGAGAAGGACCAGATGACATGGTTAAACAGCAAGAACTGAAGTAAGAAAGATGTTGTGATTAAATAAAAAACTCTTTAAGAGTAATTATTTTTAAAATGTCCGCATCATGACGTCCAGTTCATAGTCTTGATTTCTTGCCTTTGTACTTGTTTTTCAGCCCTTTGTGCCTGAACTGTTTCTTCTTTTTGATGATGCTTTTCACATCCCTGTTGTGAAGCCACTTGTCACGCTCTATTTCCCACTGGATCTGTTTGACATCTGTAGGAGGAAAGATGAGAAGTAAGGAGCCGATGGATACGTCTGACCATGATGTGGCCTACAGATGAATCATGTAAAAGTCAAAACTTGACTACTGTATTTATAAAAGTTAATAAACTTTTATTAAACTGCCTTTTTTCTTTGAGAAAGCTGTGGGTTTTTTCATTTCACAAAACAAACCCTACCATCTCAGAGTTTTAGACATTGCTTTGTATTTTATTAATGCTAGACATGTTTGTGTTAGGAGTAGAGTTTGAGTGCTCCAAACATTTTTCAAGTGACACCAGCAAGACTTGTAAAAGCTTTACAAAGCTTTATTCAACCAGCATATACACATGTAATTCATTAGAATTATTTTGGGAAAACTACTTTCTAGTTCACTGATACTGCAAGGAGACAGTCCAATAGGTAGGTAAAGACAGCAATACCTTTTGCCTTCCCTTCCCAAGGAATCAAGGACACTTTACCTGAGCAGAATTCACACAAGTGCTTGACAAAGAGCATCCTGCCTGTCCCTATTTACAGGGCCAACGACAGCCTCTCCCTCTTTTCTGAAGCCTTACTCACTGTACTACTCCCAGTTAATATTTAGTGCTGGGCATCTCTCGTCACTGGAGAGAACTGTCACGTCTTACTGATGCTGAGCTACTGTCCCTGCTGTGTGCTTTCTGACCCTGTATTCCAGTCAAAGGTTGTTCATCTTTTCACACACAAACCTGAAGGGAAAGAAGTGAATTTCAGCATTACAGCTGCCTCCTCCTTGCAGCATGTACTTACTGGCATTATCTCTGTTGGCCATGGCGTTCATTCCGATGTTGTCAAACTTAGACCCAGCGTTTTCATCCAGCAGATAGCCGAACTTTAAAGAGAGCAATTTTAGTATTCTGTTACAAAGCAACAGGTAAAATGCTTGATCGTTTTTTCTTAAGCACTGATCAAACTCACCTCTTCTGCAGATGCAAATATACCAGCATCTTGGAGTTTTCTCTTTTTTCCTCGGCTGGATCCTTCAAACAAAGAGTATTATTCTTATGAGACACAACTACAAGTTCCCAAAGACACTAAAACAAAGTTTTACCATGTTTTAAATTTTTAGAACTTTTCTTAATGAGATCATCCTAATTAGCTATGTTGGAAATCTTTGTTCCCCACCTCCCCTAAAAGAAAAGGAAAAAAATAGTTTCCAACCAAGAATTAAAGAGCACACGTCTGTGCCTCAGGTGTAACAGATGTACAAACCACCAGTACAACTTCATCCTTCTTCAAAATTCCTCCAACTCTCATCTCTTCAACAGCAAATTGTTACTCTGAATTAAGCTGGTTGGGAGACAACCTGCTTTTCATTTATGGTTTAGTCAAATCTGAACTAAGATCCAAAATGTGATAATCTACTGTAGTAAATCCCTCTATTCCAAAGGTTTTTGGACTATTTTATTTGTATTAAGCTTTCATGTCAGTATTTTCTTACCTTCCAGTGATCCTGCAAAATTCATATCTTTCTTTTTCTTGCCCTTTTTACTGGCGGATTTCAGCTGCTTGTCATTGTTTGAGTCTGACAGGAAAAAACCTCAAATGCATTAGTCTCAAATTTTCACACCATGTACATGTATTTAAAATGCAGCAGAGACTAAAATTCCTTTTTAGGCATATTTGTCATAATGGTCCAAGTCTTTACAAGGCAGTGCACACAAGCAAATGTAGTATTTCCTCAAGCTGGACAATTAAAATTGGTCTGTGGTGTGCTGTTCTTTATGTGGTTTGCACAACACCAGAAAGGAATGATACTATGATACATAAAATACAAAAGCTGAAAAAGCATCTGTTAGGTAAACCTGAATATCCACATGGTAAATCTGGTGAAATAATAATCTCATGAAAGATTGTGTTAACAACTGTATGAGCAGTTTGCCTCCTCTACCCTCAGTCATCTTCCTGTGACCTTTAGTTATTCATTGAAATACTCCATTAATATCTGCTTTTCCAGCCACATGCACTGTACTCTGTGTAAACTCTGCTTTTCAGGTGAAAAAAATAAAACCATGCAGGTACAAGAATCAGTTACTACTATTGTGATAACTTGAATGCATAGCTGTATTACAAGAGTAAGCTGTTACTGTGAGACAGCCATTTCAATAAAAGTTACTTCATCTAAAAAAATCATCATTAAATATGTCAAGAAATACAAGAATTATCAATTAGCGGATTTTTTCTATTTTTCTCTTTGAGCTTTTTTAATATTTCTGCCTACTGAAGCCAATTATTTGTGTATAAAGCTGCTGTTGTTATGCCAATTTTCAGAATGAATGAAACAGAATGGAAGTTTTTATACCCAGCTGCTTAATTCCCACTCTCGCCTAGGAAATTGTGCCAGGAAATGCTTCTCTTAAGACTTCATTGTACAGAGAAGGACTTGTAATTTCTTTGCTTAAAAGCCAAACTTCACACCTAGATAAGTAAACTGGAATTTGCATATGTAGTTACATATTAGATAACCTATTTTTAAAGCTTTTTCTTCTTTTTTTTGCACTACAAATGGCACTTTACCTAGGTCGTTATCATCTTCAGACACATCCATAAATACACCTCCCTCTTCATCCATATCCTCTTCGAAGTCTTCCTCCATACTTCCTAAGGAGACTTCCTCATCATCCAAATCACTGAAGTCATCTTCATCATCAGAATCTTCCCAGTCAGCACCAGATCCCCCACCTTGGCCTTTCTTGCCGCCTTTGGGATTTTTTTTAATATTACTAAAAAAAGATGTAACAAGCTTATTAGCACATCATCTGGAAAAATACTGTTGGCATCTAGATGATATCTATCTACTGGCAAACACTATGTTAGGAAAGTTCAACTTCATTGCAAACTACTGCAAATGTAGGCTTCGACCTAAAATACACATATTGTACACTCAGGTATGTTTTCAACATTAGTATAGACAGTTGTATTATAAAAGTCAACCATTTTAAGAAGTTCTGGAGAGAATCCTAGTCTGAAATTAGCAGAAATGACAGCTTCAGTATTTTATCTCCTTGTGTGTTTGCTCTTTTTCAGAGAGTCTTTTCTGTAAAACACAAACTGCTTTATTAAATACCAGTCAAAATCACAAAAATGTTTCAGGTTTCACTAGGGGTTTAGAGTTTAATTCTGCTGTCACCTGAAGGGAAAAAGTCTCTGTGCAAATTCAAATGCTGCATTATAGATACTTTGAGTAAAACAAAAGCTACTTAATCCATTTATGATTGGACTTGATGAATCTAAAGGTCCTTTCCCATCTAAATGATGCAAGTGCTGATTTCAGGAGAACTGAGCTCTGTGACTCTGGAACTCACAAAGCTCATTAACTGGTCCAGTTACAACCAGTCCTTATGGCTGCAGTGCCATTATGCCTCATTCTGCTTCCTTTTGTACTTGGTAATTCTCTAATAGAAACCTGAGACAATGAAAAACAAGATTTTACACAGCCTACTGGGTCACTCCATTGTATAAAATAAACAATTAATAAATTAGTTAATTAAGACAATCCAGTACTACAGGTCACATTTAAGGACTGTAAGCACCCCAAGGTCATCATGTACTTTTGTGGGACATGCAGAAAACCTGTATTACTCAATGTAAAACTGATATTGCTTTTTTTGCAAGGTAATATTCTGAGTTCTGAAGGTCTATCTAGTTTCACAGAGGAAAACTCTCTGTAGGTATTAAGACAAGAAGAGTAAGAATTATCTGCAGCCTTACCTAGCAAAATCAAGCTCATCCTGTCCAACAACAGCATTATCAGCAGCTTCAAAAGTATCTAGGGAGAAAGAAAAATGGTATTACTGCAAAGAAATATGAAAGTCATTGCATCCAGCAAGTACATGGACCTGTTGAGCAAGTCTAGAGGAGGGCCACAAAGACAACCAGACTGGAGCACCTCTGCTAGCATTGAAGTTGTTCAGCCTGGAGAAGAGAAGGCTTCAGGGTGGCCTGACTGCAGCCTTTCCAGTACCTAAAGGATGCTACAAGAGAGCTGGAGAGGGACTTGTAGTGACAGGACAAGGGGGAATGGCTTCAAACTGAGAGTTTAGATTAGGTATTAGGAAAAATTCTTTACTGTGAGGTAGTAAGGCACTAGAATAGGCTGGCCAGAGAAGCTAAGGATGCCCCATCCCTGAAAGTGTCCAAGGTCAGGCTGGATGGGGATCTGAGCAACCTGGTCTGTGGAAGTGTCCCTGCCTAGGGCAGGAGGGATGGAATGAGATGATCTTTAAGGTCCCTTCCAACCCAAGCTATTCTATGATTCTAGCATTGCAAAATATCAAATTTTGAGATACAGAGTCATTATTTTAAGTTTGTGAATTTATGAAGCAAATTCTCATTAGAGATATTAACAATAAAAGATAAATGCACTTAGTAACAGATTCTTGTTATAACAAAGACAACAATAATTGAGTCATTAAGAACCCTGATAAAAGAATGTAGAATTCTCTCAAAATGCTGTACAAAACAGTTATGGAGAGTTAACTGGATTTTTTAAAAATACACATAAGTAAAATTTGAAATAATAAAATAATGGATATTTTCTGGTACACTAACAAATTCTGGAACAAATCATACACTAATTCCAAAGCACAGTACATGCTACAGGAAGAGCTAAGGCTACTGCAGAAGTTTGCCAGTGACCTTACTGAACTCCTAACCTCATGAAAGGCATTAGAAACGATGACAGAAAATGTAAGCAAGACTGAAAAAGGCCAAATAGTAAAGAAAAAATAAAGGCAAATGTTACATGCTGTTAGAAAAGGTTACTCAGACTACATTAGGAAAAGACCCAAAGGGCATGAGCTGCCACTCATGAGTGTAAGTTCAAAATCAGCCCATTCCCAGCCACTCAAACAAGCTGACTGCTGCAGTGGCCTCTTTCACAAAGGACCACCCAGCTGGCTCACAGAGCAGACAGCAGGAACTGCAGGCTGCAGGGGCACAAACAGCAACTGCAAAGCCAGGTTACTCCCATATTCCTCTATCTGGTTCTTTTACACAATATGAACCATAAAAAGGAAAATTAGCAATTTGGAAAATCTGGGAATACTGGGATAGTTACTGCAAGGAAGAACTTACCCAATGCTCTTTCAAATTCATCATCATCCACATCATCCACACTTTCTTCATCATCCAGACGCCTTTGTTTCTCTCTCTTCTTATCAAACTTTGAGTAAAATCTGAAATAATATATTTATAACAAATAATATACCCACATATATATGTCATACACTCAGACACAAAATTACAGGGGATGATCTTTATGACTTTTTTAATAAAAAACCTGCAAATCCTTCCCCATTTATATTGCCAGTTGAAAACTGCAAGTGATGGCTTCAAACACATCTAAAATCATGAGATTTGTACCTCCTTTGTTTTTCAAAAAAATCAGTCACTACTGTAATATTTAAAACAATGAAATTTCACTGGCCAAACGTGGCAGAAGTTATTTTTAACATAATGAATTTATAAAAGAGCACAACAAAGATGTAAAAATCTGCCTTAGACTGAGAAGGAAGAAACAATCAAATTCAATTTGAACATAACTGGGGAAAAAAAAGAAGACATTCACCCATCAAGTTTTATTTTCTCACACAGCCCTCTTCTTTTGGGTCTTAGTTTTACCTTCTGTCAGCCATTTTCATCTTCATTTCATGTTAAGAACCACCAAACTCAGAAGGCAATTTTGACCATATACAAAAGAGTATTTTGTGCAGAAGACTTTAAATGTGTAATCACAGTTTCAGCCATCCTCAATGTAACAATACTGTAAAGTTTTCAGACGGGCAAGTTTTTAAGATGCTTTTCTTTAATCTTGAAACTAAAACCACTATTTTATTTACTTATTGGTAGTCTATTCCTCAATATTATAGCTATCAATTAATTTATAATAAAAGAAGTTAATTCAAATAATAGTTTCCTAAGGAGACCCAGGTAATTGGTATTTTGGTCTAATAGAAACAAATCTTTACCAAATACATATCACTTCAATTTTACTACTACAACTGCATTTTTCTATCATAATCTCAAAGAAAATTCAAAGAAACAGAAAGAACTATAAGTAATAAAAAACTAAATACCCTGAAAAGTAGCTCCTCTGACTTTCTTTTGCCTTGTTCTGTTCTAATAAGCTTTGATGTTAACACAATAAGCTATATTCCAGCTTTCATTATATATACCTCGAATGCCTAAGAATTACAACCCACAAGATATTCATCATTACCCATTACTTAAGGCTTCTCTATTAGGTCAGCTTACTTAATTTACTTAAACTACAAGCCCCAATTGCCTTTGTTCACAGGTGATACTCTTTCCTAAGTGCCTCTGACAAATATTAGAATAAAGTCCAAGAAAAGCACTATCATCTTAAGTCACTCAAATTGCTCAAAATTTGCAAACACTTGAATACCAGAGAATACTTAGAAATTGCAGTAGGTTTTAATGGCATTGCATTAAAAAAACAACACTTAAAATGAACATCCACAAGTATTCCATTACCTGTGAAAGAACACTTCATCCACTGGGATTTTACTTTCATCTTTGGACCGGAATTCCTTACTGTTAACTGCAAATGGAAAAAAAGAACTGATTTTATCCCAGGTTGAAATGCTTTCCAGAGGTTAAGCAGCACACACAGACAGAAGCAGATGCACAGTGTCATCCATTCAATAATGGGAGCTCATCTGAAAACCTCTCCTAACTATACAGTACAGGCACTGTATTCCAGCATGAAGTACGGAAAAGACCCTATGGAAAAAGTCAAGTGGCACAGCCCTACCCAGGTTCTCAGTTATGTACCAGCAAGGCAGGGGGATGCAATCACCTACAGCAGGAACACATCTAAAACAGTTACGGGAAAGAAAGTAGAGAGTAAGATGAACTTGCTGCTATGCACTAGAACACTGCAATTCCTTCCCCCCAGCAGTATCTGGCAGTAGAAATGCTTGTCAGGAGCTGCAGAGCAGGGCCATGCACCAGCTGAGCACACTGAGGAAGGGAACAAGCCTCAACCTGCCTCCATTTCTGAGGAACCGAGGCAATATATGACACTGCAAAAGCAGATCAACTCGAGTCATGACCAGGTTGCCTCTCACATTCCCCTTCCCTCCTCCTCAGAAGTAAATCAAAAGAAGAAAGATTACAGCTTATTCAGTGGGCACAGATTATAATAATTTTTAAGTGACATGGGTCCAAGTTTCTGAAACCAGATCAGCACACTAACAGAAGGACTCTTCAAATAAACAGTAGAAGGTACCAGAGGATTTGCAATCTCAGCTCCCTATGCCTCAGCAGTTATCAGCTACGTGCAACCACAGCAGACTTTTGTAGCCATATTAATATATCCATATTTTTGTATCACGTTTCATTTGTAAAATACTTAAATTCCCCAAATTCTGTCCTAAATACTCAGTCCACTCCTTCAGCTCAGAATAAACTAAATAATGTGATGAAGTGTGTAGGCTAAAATTTCTATTTTAAGCTTTACCAGCCATAAAACCAGCCATAAAAGAACATCAGTACTTACTAAACTGCATAACTAAAACATCTTTGCAATACAACAGACCCAAAGCTGGTGGAAAAGCAGATCCCTTGGAATGCTACAGAGACTCTGCCACAGAAGATGGTACCTCTTCTGTCCTCAAGCAGCATGTTTTGCTGATAGTTTGCTCTGGTTTTTTAACTGCTGGTTCTTACACCAAATCCTACTCTTGATTGTTGGAAACAGTGGGACTGGACAAAAGGCAGCTTATCTCTGGAGGCAGGAAGACTCTTAGTAAAATAACCATGTCAAAGATACCTTACACTCATCCTAACAACAGCTGCAGCTGTGGCATTGTATGGAGTAATCCATATCATTTCATGAAAGAACCTAATGTGATTTAAATATAGATCAATTTTTCTGGTATTTTAAGCCATTTTTCAATCATAATAAACAGAATGAAAACGGCTATAGAATAACTGACTTTCTCTACATCATTTTTTCTTCAAATGATTCAAGAGATCCAAAGTTCCATCTGTGAAGATTCTGTACATCCTTACAAGAAGATGAGGTCTGATCCTGATCATCAGGCATGACCACTGCCCTCCTGATGGATGGCACTTTCTTCTACTGCTAAGACAAACAGCATGGACAGTGCAGATGATACCTCTACATCAACCAACCATGGATTTTTTTAGTCATCATAATCATAACTGACTTAAGAGGCTGACTTACCTGCAAGATTCTGCATGTTCTTCATAAACTGCTTCTTCTTCGGCTGCATTACCACACTGCTGGTGTTTTCTGTATCAGAATACAAATCAGAGAGGAATTTTTATTTTATGACTATTGATACAGAACTGCTAGGAGCAGCTGATAGACCAGTGGGTTGTGCTGCCATCCATGCTGACCTCAAGAGGCTGGAGAAATGCGCTGGCAGAAACCTCCTGCAGTTTAACAAAGGAAAGGACAAAGTCCTGCACTGGAGGAGGAACAAGCCCAGGTACCAGTATACCCTGGGGGCTGCCCAGCTGGCAAGCAGCTTGGCTAAGAACAGCCTGCTAGTCCTGGTGGACACACCCACTCGACTGTGAGCCAGCACTGTGTCCCTGCAACAAAGAAGGCTGATGGTTTTCCTGGCACTGTTAGACCACACTTGGAGCCCTGTGCCCAGGTCTGGGCTCTCCAGGATAAGGCAGACATGGGCATACTGGAGAGAATCAAGAGATGGGTCACCAAGTTGAGGAAGGAAACTCCACCTGAACCCCTGGGAACGCTTTTTCACTGTGAGGGCAACTGTGCACTGGCACAGGCTGCACAGAGAAGCAGAGGAGTCTCCACTCTTGGAGACATTCAAAAGTCATCTGGAAAGTCTGCTCTAGGTGTCTCTGCTTGAGCCCACGGCTTCAGAGGTCCCTTCCAGCTTCAACCATTCTGTGGTGTTTACATCTCCCTATCTCCTGCTTATTCCTGCCAAGTGAGCAGTTCTGCATGCAGGTGTGAGGGGCAGCAGGATGGACTGTCGGCTGGGCTGGGCTGCAGACATCCCTCTCAGCCCTGAAGACTGATCCCACTCCTCTGCACCCCAAATACTTGACAAGGCCCATCTGAGAGACTGACAATTCAGACAGCAGCTATAACCAAGATCACAAGGTACAGAGAAGGGCCTACCTTTGCCTTTGCTGACTTTGGGATTTCTGTACACAAAGCGATCCAAGAATCTATTAACGTGAAATCCTGCAAAGGGTCACCTGAGTACTGAATGTGATTTCCCTGAAAGAAGGGAAAAGCCAAAAACCATTAAGGTCTTTGTTTTAGAAAGACACCATCTAAACACAGGGGACTCAGTCAGTTCAAGAACAACATTAAAATAAACTTTACCACATAACCCTCACCAGGTTCTTCTTTTTGCAGCAAAATTTCACTATTTTCTTAACTAAACTTATCTATCTTTTCTTAACTTAACTTATATTTTCTTAACTAAACCATACCTCCTTTGCTTTGCTTCAATGATAAACTGCCTTGGAGTGTACTGCATCAACAGCAGTTAATACTCAACATCATTTCCATACCATATATTCATATGAAAAATATATATTTTAAATACATGTTTGTGAAAGTTTGAGTGGTTTTGGCATGGTACCACTACAGTATTAAAAAAAGAATTTGTTCCTGTAGTAGGGTTCCCCATATTAAAAAAAATTAAATTAAAAGACACAAAAAAACTCTAATAAATCTTTAAGAATCACATAATACCTATATTTCTACAAAATTAAAAGTTTTGTGAGCAGTCTCCTTTACAAATTAACATCATAATTCCATGAAAAGCTTGGCATTTGAGAGTATGCTAGAGTTGTGCAGAGCTGCTAGTTACCCACAAAGTGCAAGGAGACTTTATAATGTATTTTTTCAAATGGCAAAAGACACCTAACATAAAATACCAAACTTCAAAGCAACAAGCTAGCAAAAGCACTTACTTCTAGAATTGTTTTTGCAAACAGGGCCACAGACGGATGAAAATGTTCAGAAAGCTGAAAAACATGAGTCATTTATTTATTTATAATTTTTTAAAAAGTTGTAAGACCGCTCTGCGACTTATCAAATAACAAACACACACATGGTAGTGCAAGGCTGGTGAAGCACTGAAAAACTGAAAGAACTTCAAGTTCTAATCTTTTATTTGCATTAAATACATTTTCATTTACAATTTTATTTAAGTCAACACTAGAAAGCTTTAATGATCAAAGCTAAGATCCAACAGTCAAAAAATACTGTCTAAATCTCCACTTAAAAAAATCTCAAGAATATCACTCAAGAATATCAGTATTGTACAGAACATATACAAGCTTCAAGATGAATGAAGTTTTAGCTTTAACCCTTCTCTTGTTACTCAAGCAGCTACTTCAAGAGGTTCTTTTTCCTCTCTTCATAAAAGGGCCACACTTATAAACACAGCAACAGCAATGCAACAAAGTCCTACCTTCTTCAGCTCCCAAAGGCTTGTACTTTCAGCACCACAGTACAAAGGACTTCGGTGCATGGGATCATAGGAAGCTCCACTCTTCCTGCCTGAGGGGTGCAGGGGAGCAAAACAAATTTTTTCAGGCAACTTGACAGAAATATTACTCTCATTTCCCCACACCAGTAATGGTGCCCACCACTCCCAGCTGGACAGGCCAGGGATTCATCTGGCAGCAGGAAAAGGCTGGGTTCAGCTGCCCTCCAGTCTATGATCAGGGGCACAGGCTGAGCTCCTGCCTGCTTCCAAGGAAGGGCCTGAAAAGCCCTGGCCGGTTCCAGAAGCCTCCAGGGAGGAGGGAACTGGGCACGAGTCCAAAGCTGGACACACTGTTCTAGCAGGCTCTCTCTAGCAGAGAGCAGCTACACATCCTAACCTTGGCTACACTGCTCAGAAGGTGTCTGAACACAGAAGTGAAGAACTCCAAGCCTGGTAACAGCTAAGGAACAAAAAACGTGTCTCTTACAAACTGCATCAAGTGAAAGACACTAGTTATAAAATCTTTTCATCACTGCTGAGGTAACAAATTGCTCTGACTGGTTGCTTTTAACCAGGCTTCAATTTAAAAACTAAAATGTTTTAATCACTTAATCTTAGAACAACTCTTGATCAATATGTCACTGTTATGGATTCTTAGCTGTTAAATTGTATATTTTCTTGCTGATTTACCTCTCATATTCAGATGATGTACCCACGAGGCTGAAGACTTTTTTGTTTCAGCAGAACTTTCAGTTGTACTTCTCTTTTCATCTTCTACTTCTTTGTCAGCATCCACAAATTTTTCCTCAGCCTCTTCTTGATCCTTAAAGCACTCTTCCTCATCTGATTCCTAAAAAACAAAAATGATTAGCAAACAGCTTTTCCTTTCTGAATTTACTCTGATGTTTTACAAAAATGTACATAAAGTTCTTGAGCTACTTATAAAAATCTAAACAAATGATGACTGATGTTTAAGAAATACAGATTTTGTCCTTCATATAGCACTTAAAATTGAACTTTACTGCACAGAACACAGAACTATAATGGTCCCTCCCCATCTCAAGAAACATCTTAGCAAATGGTTACTAATAAACACGTTAGGAAAAGGTACTTATAAAAACAGCTCTTATTGAAAAAGCAATGAGATAAAGAAATCATCCTATACCACGTGATCCTGTAACTGGTCCCTTAACTCAGGTTTGACTTTCAGAAGCTCAGAGAGAAGGTAGAGGGTTCCACAAATGAAGGGTGGCATTTGTCCACAAGTGACTTGGAGCAGCCTCTTCACAAACGCCTTCACGCGCCGCAGCACGACATCTGCCTTCAGAGACTTATAGACTAGATTTAGAAACATGGATGGCTTTGAGCACGTTGCTAAAGCAGGATCTAGAAGCTTCCTGTAGAACACACAGGAGAAATTTTGCTGATTGTCACAATGCACACAGGAGAACAACTGCTTTTAACAATTATCTACATTTTTCAGAGTGCCATCGAAAAAAACAAGTGAGTTTGCTCCTCACTACTCCATTACTCTTAAAACCATTAAGATCAATCCTGAACTGTCAAGAGTTGTGTAATAGTTCTGGATATATATAAAAGACACTGAAGATTTTAAAAATAGAAAAAAAACTGCCTCAGGAAACAAAATACTGCAAGAGAATAAAAAGAAACTGAGTTCAACTGAAAACCATTTAAAAATTTGAGATATTCAGCATTAAGAAACTAATCTGATTTGTTCAGATGTTTAAGAAAATAGAAAGCAAATGGTTAAAAATCAGCACACTTCAGTCATTTGTACTGGCAAGTTCATTTTCTAGTCCAATTTTTTCCAGGTTGCCAGGTACAGTAAGGCCCTTAAATACACTGCACATTCTCAGCAAACCTGAATTCCCTTTTTAAAAAAAATCAGTAACTTCCCCCTGGTCATCTAAACAGAAGCCTGTAAGGATCCTATAAAGAGTCTAAACAATCAGCTGGGACAAGAAAAAAAGCAGTATTTTTACAAACAAGGCTTTCCAGCTACACAAATTAAATAATCAAAAAAATTTAAGATAATATGCCTCCTCCTCAAAGTAAGAAAAAAAAAAAAAAAACCTAATTATTTTATAGGCTAGCACCTGTAAAAGTGATTTCAGAAGAAATAGTTATCAATTAGTTTCAAATACCATCTGGAAGTAAAGCAAGCCACCAAAGAGTGGCAAAGGATGAAATGTTCTCAGGACCTATTGCTATCTTTTGTTTTTGTCCTCATGTGAAATCAAAGAAACCACATGCATTTTCTTCCAGCTCCTACAAAATATCAGAAATTTTCGCCAATGAAACACAAAACTAGCAAGATCTTAATAGCAAAGTAACTGTTTCTTCAACTTTAAATTAACGGTGACTACCTCTTAAAATGAAATTTTATATTAAAGTGCAAACCTGCCACTCACCTGTACAGCGCTGCATAGTACCTGTCTGACACAGTCTGCTGAGAGTCCATCACTTGAAACAGCAGCATCAGGGCCTGGACACTAGTACTGAAGTTCACAAGATGCAGAACTTTGAACAAGGTGTTCATCTGCTCTTTCACTTTCCCATCACCAGCCTCAGCGTAAGGGTAAGCTCTGTTTACCCCGCACAGAAGAGCACTGAGCATTTTGGATTCAACATCTTTCTTCTTAATACAGTTCCGGAAAAAGCAGAAGTACAAAGTTATCAGCTTGTTAGCCAGTGCACTCTCCTCATGACTGAGGACTATCTGATTTAGAAAGCAGATAGCATAATATTGAGTTTTCACATTGACATTCGTGCGGTACAAAAGCCTCTCCACCTCACTGCACACTACTCCCTTCATGTTTGGATGCTTGTGAAGTAATGTCTCTAAAAGATAAGAGGCTTTGGTGGCGATCTTGTTCTGAGGGTCACCCAGTTTATTCACCAGCAGAACCAGCAGTGCTTTCTCCTGCTCGGGCTTGTTACAGAGCAGCTCATGGGAAACTGCCAGCGCTCGGGATTTCGTGGCTGTCAGACAATCATGGCTCAGTGTTTCCAAGGCCTGCACGAACTCTGCTATCTGCAGCTTCAGGTGATGCTCAAAGTACCAAAGTATCAACCTCCTGTCTCTGGAATCCTTGTTGCCACTGGACATCTGCATTATGTTGTTAATTGGTCTCTGTGAGAAAGACCACAACTTTCGATTGTCTGGTAAGATATCCGTAATGAGAAGCTCCTTGAAAGTATCTAAAGCCATGAGGCTCTGCTGCCTGCTGCCCTTTTTCTTTATGAGGTTTATCAAGTTTTCAACAAATTGGAGACTGTGGACAGCACTGTCCTGGATGAGAAGGGTCATCGCTGCCATCCTGTCAGCCAAGGTACCCGAGGACACAACAGTTTTAATCCATGCTGAAGAGGCCCCCTTCTGATAGTCTGTCTTATTCTTAAACAGGTTTGTCTCATGTTCATACAGCTGTTGGGCTAGGGCCTTATACTTGGACAGAAGGGTCTGATTCTGTGGCTCTGGAGAGAATTCACTGGTGTATTCTAGATCATACCACTTGCCCCCCGGTTTGATCAGGATTGCCTGCCTAGCATGAAATTCAAAATCTTCTTCCAGCTTTTCTTTCTTTGCTGAAAGCCGTTGGCCCTGATCACTGCCAGCCTTCTTTGTTTTGCTGTCTTTCACACCAGTTGCCTTTTCCTTTCCTTTTTTTTCTTTTTTCACCTGCAGTGAAGGACCATTTGTTTCCTTCTTGCTTTTCTCTTTCTTCGGAGGCTTCTCTTTCTCCTTGCTGCCGCCATCATCCTCATCCCCCTCCACCACCAGGCAACTCTTTGCATACTTGTTGAGCCCCAGGGAGCTGACAAACGCCTCCAGCTCCCCTTCCTTCAGATCATCGATCGCGTCTTTCTTGCCGCCATCCACCAGCTCAAGCTCCTCGTCCACGGCACACAGCATGAGGTAATCTTGCTGCAGAGACAGGGCACAGCTGTCACGGGCAGATCTGGTGACAGGTTTGCCAAGACTCCCAAGGGTTCCCCAAAGAATCCCTGAATGGGTTGGGTTGGGAGGGACCTTAAAGACCGCCGAGCTCCAACCCCTGCCATGGGCAGGAACACCTTCCCCTAAACCAGGCTGCTCAGAGTCGCAAGCAGCCTGGCCTTGGGCACCTCCAGGGATGGGGCATGCACAAGCTCTCTCGGTGACCTGTCCACCTCCAGGGATGGGGCATGCACAAGCTCTCTCGGTGACCTGTCCACCTCCAGGATGGGCATGCACAAGCTCCTAGGCGGCCTGTCCACCCCAGGGATGCGCATGCACAAGTCTCTAGGTGACCTGTCCACCTCCAGGGATGGGGCATCCACAAGCTCTCTAGGCAGCCTGTCCACCTCCAGGGATGGGGCATGCACAAGCTCCCTAGGCAGCCTGTCCACCTCCAGGGATGGGGCATGCACAAGCTCCCTAGACGGCCTGTCCACCTCCAGGGATGGGGCATCCACAAGCTCCCTAGGCGGCCTGTCCACCTCCAGGGATGGGGCATGCACAAGCTCTCTAGGCAGCCTGTCCACCTCCAGGGATGGGCATGCACAAGCTCCTAGGCACCTGTCCACCTCCCGGGATGGGGCATCACAAGCTCTCTAGGCAGCCTGTCCACCTCCAGGGATGGGGCATGCACAAGCTCTCTCGGTGACCTGTCCACCTCCAGGGATGGGGCATGCACAAGCTCTCTCGGTGACCTGTCTACCTCCAGGGATGGGGCATGCACAAGCTCTCTAGGCAGCCTGTCCACCTCCAGGGATGGGGCATGCACAAGCTCTCTAGGCAGCCTGTCCACCTCCAGGGATGGGGCATGCACAAGCTCCCTAGGCGGCCTGTCCACCTCCAGGGATGGGGCATGCACAAGCTCCCTAGGCGGCCTGTCCACCTCCAGGGATGGGGCATGCACAAGCTCTCTCGGTGACCTGTCCACCTCCAGGGATGGGGCATGCACAAGCTCCCTAGACGGCCTGTCCACCTTCAGGGATGGGGCATGCACAAGCTCCCTAGACGGCCTGTCCACCTCCAGGGATGGGGCATCCACAAGCTCTCTCGGTGACCTGTCCCAGTGCCTCACCATCCCCTGAGCAAGGAACCTGTTCCCAACCCGCGCACTCGCAGCGCGCACGGGCCCGTCCCGGGATGCGGGGTCCCGGCCGCCACGTGCTGCCGCTCCCTTACCTTGGTGCCGCCGAGGCGCAGCACCTCGTCCAGCGTGAACTCTCCCGCATCTCCGCCTTCTGCTTCTTCATCACCGTCGTCGTCACCCTCCTCGTCGCCGCTGTCGCCGTCCGCCTTCCTCCGGCTCCCCGCGCCGAAGTCCCAGAGCAGCGCCGCCATGGCCACCCGCCGGAAGCGCTGCCGCGCCGCGCCGTGACGCGCGTCCGCGCCGGGAGGAGGAGGGAGAGCGAGGAGGAAGGAGACCGAGGAGGAGGAGGAGGAAGGAGACCGAGGAGGAGGCGCGGGAGCTGCCGCCATGCTGCTGCCGCTGGCGCGCCGCGCTCTCCTGGCGGGCCGCCGGCAGCTCCCCCGTCCCGCCGCCGCTCCCCACGGTGACCGCCGCCTCTCCCCGCTCTCCCTCCCGCTCGTGGCGGGGCCGCCCCGCTGAGCCCCTCTCTCCCCGCTGAGCCCCTCTCTCCCCTCCTCTCTCCCCTCCTCTCCCCGCTGATCCGCTCTCTCCCCACAGCCCCGGCGGCGCGGCTCTGCTCGGGCGCGGGGGGCGAGGCGGCGGCGGCCGGCAGGGACGGGGCGATGCTGCGGCACCTGTCGCGCAAGCTGCGGGCCAGCGGGCCGGTCACGGTGGCCGAGTACATGCGGGAGGCGCTCACCAACCCCGGCCAGGTGCG
This sequence comes from Sitta carolinensis, assembly GCA_032173965.1. Classification (NCBI taxonomy): domain Eukaryota; kingdom Metazoa; phylum Chordata; class Aves; order Passeriformes; family Sittidae; genus Sitta; species Sitta carolinensis. The sequence goes on along the minus strand of JAVUNC010000025.1, from coordinate 10,454,920 downwards.
GCGGGGCCGGGCCGGGGCCGGGGGGCCGCTCCTCGGCCCCGCTCACCGCGGCCTCGGGGCCGCTCCCCACGCAGGGTTACTACACGCGCCGCGGCGGCGTCGGCGAGAGCGGGGACTTCATCACCTCGCCTGAAATCAGCCAGGTGTTCGGCGAGGTAACGCAGCCCCGTGCGGCTTAGGTTATTTGTTTTACTGTCACCTCGCGGGCCTGGCTGGAATCCTGGGGGTAACAAGCCATCCCTGAGCCAGCAGTGAGTCCTTCTGGCCAAGAAGGCCAATGGAATCCTGGGCTGCATCAGGAAGGGCACTGCCGGCAGGTCAGGGGAGGTGACCCTGCCCCTCTGCCCAGCCTGGGGAGGCACATCTGGAGTGCCGAGTCCAGTTCTGGGCTCCTCAGGACAGGAGAGACACGGAGCTGCTGGAGTGGCCCCAGTGCAGGGTAGCAAAGCTGCCTGAGGCACTGGAGCATCTCTGTGAGGAAAGGCTGGGGGAGCTGGACCTGCTCAGCCTGGAGAAGAGGCACTGAGAGGGACCCCTCAGTGTCTGTGAGCATGTGAAGGGAGGTGCCAGGGGCTGGAGCCAGGCTGTGCTCAGTGTGCCGAGCAACAGGACAGGGCAATGGCACAAACTGATGCAGGAAGTTCCACCTGAATGTGAGGAAGATCTTTACTGAGCACTGGCACTCTGATTGCCCAGAGAGGTTGTGGAGTTTCCCTCACTAGAGATATTCAGGAACCATCTGGACACAATCCTGTCCCATGGGCTCTAGAACAACCCTGCTTGAGCAGGGAGGGTGGTCCAGATGGCCCCTTCCAAATTCCATCGCATCTGATTTCCAAGCCAGTGGTAAGATACTTACAATGTCAAAATACTGGAGTAGCAGTGATAAGGTTCAACTTATTTCCCAAAAGAAAAATTGGTTTTGAGGGAGGAAGGGGGGTTTTGTTTTTGTGAAAGGCCTTTGTCTGAAACACCATCTGTACTTAGTAACACTTTACTTTCATACAGAACATGCTTATAAATAAGAAGAGCTATGGTGATTTTACAATGTGAAAACTTCCCTCAAAAATAATCTCCAGAGTTTGGTCTGGCTCACTCTGGTTTGTGTATTGTTTCCAGACACGAATCCTAACTCCTGTTCTGAAAGATGCTTTGTAAATGCACTGTCAGGAAGAACAGGTCCAAAGGCACCTGGGCAGTGACCTGCATTTGAGCCTTAAGTTCTTGCTTCAGCCAGAACATAGTCCCCATATTTACTGATGGAGAGTTGCTTCTGCTGGGCTGACAGCAATCAGTGACCAATTTTAATACTTAAAGACAAGAATGCCAAGTTATGTATCATAATTCTCCTTAACTTTAAAATATTGAGACAATGTTGCCATATTATCTTAGTCATTATCAGACAAAAGGCAGGTATGATTTTCCACAGGTGCTGAAGTCATGATGTAACCCTGTGTGTTGTTTCTCACTGGCAGTTAATAGGAATATGGTACATCAGTGAATGGATGGCCATGGGCAAACCGAGCACCTTCCAGCTGGTGGAGCTGGGCCCAGGGAGGGGCACCCTCACTGAGGATATACTGCGGGTAGGTGCAAACTATTCGGGGGCTGTCTCTGGCTGTGTTCCATAGCTACAGTGAAAGCTGAAGGGAAGATGTTCTGCTGTCAGAGTTTACCCTTCCCTAGTAGCCAGATCACTTCAGTCAGGTTGGCAGCTCAGACTCTAATTAGAATAGATGAGTTTCTGGGACCAGAACAGGGGCCAGCATGTGCACACTGCACAGACATGCCTGTGACCCTCCAAACACCACTGGATAGAAGGGAAGGGCAGGAATAATCCATTGTAAATTACTTCTGTGTAGGGAAACGTTATCCAAACTGAAAACCACCTAGGAAGGTGTTGCTATGTATAACTGGGATGGAGACCTTAGTGCAAGGAACACAGCAGGGGAGTACAATAACACAGAATGAAATTGTGTTCATTCCTTTGGGCATCTCAAGGCCTTATTTCCTTTGAGTTAATGCTTTGTATTCAGTCATGCCTGTATGGCTGTCTTAATTAAAATGCTGCTGATTCATAAACAGATTGCTAATGGGATTTAGCAGCACATAAGAACTTAACAGTGAAATGTGGGATATCAAACACTTGTTCAAGGTGGCAGGGAAAACTGAACCATTTCTCTCCTAAGAGACCTAGACCTTCTACAGCTCTTAGAGGATCTGCTAGTACTCCTCCAAATTAGCATTTCATGTTGTTGTCCTTACAGCCCTGTAATGTGTAGCCAACTTTTTTGAAGAGTAGCAACTTTTATTAAGATTTATGAAGAAACTCACACTTCCTACTGAAGGAGCAAAATGCAGTCTCTCGCTCTGAGAATGTTTTGTTAGTGAAAGCCAACTAAAATCTTTTATCTTGAATAATTAATAGTGAAAAGAAAGGTTAATACTTAAACCTTTAATGTACACAGTACAAGACTGTGCCTGATAGAATTCATCTGCCTTTATAGGTCTTCAAGCAGCTCGCCTCTGTTCTTAAATGTGATGTCTCTGTTCATCTGGTAGAAGTGAGCCTCAAACTCAGCGAGATCCAAGCAGAGATGCTGACAGGAGGGAAGGTGCAGGCAAACCCTGAAGATGAGTCTGCTTACATGAAAGGCATTAGCAAGACTGGAATTCCCATTTTTTGGTACAGAGACATTCAAGATGTGCCACCAGGTAAGGAACTTGAATGCCTCTTTAAAGGGATGGTGCCCTTCCTCCACTGACAGCTTTTGATAGCAGAGGGCATCTCTGCTAGCCATCACACTGGACAGAAAAAATAGTTATGTACTTATTTGTTCTTACTTGTATGAGTCTGAGGCAGGATCTTGGTTCATTTTCATCACTGCTACCTATTCTGTCTACCTTCATTTGGGGATAGCTACCCAATTTCCTATATTCTTTCTCTTTTCATGGGGAGAAAAAAAAAAAAAAAGCAAAAAACAAAACCTCTACTGACTTTGCCTGACTCTCCTTTCACAAGACAGTGATCTAAAATTCATGGACTGGAAATGGTATCTTTAATGTGTGCAAGCTGGAAGTAATTACAATTTCTTCACAACCACATTAACTAGCTTAATTCATTAAAAATCATAAAAAATATTTTAAACTGGAAGCTGCTCTGGAATAATTTAATGCATTCTTTTTTTACCTTCCCACAGGTTACAGCTTTTACCTAGCACATGAATTCTTTGATGCCCTGCCAATACATAAGTTTCAGGTATAGCAAGATTATTATTGTCATTGTGGCTATCTGCTTAAACACCTTTTCTCTTTGAGGAAGAACAGAATTAAGGTGCCAAACTAAACACATGCCCTGTCTCTGGTCATGAAATAATTCTAATTGAATTTGGATAAATAAGGCTTAATTCAGCTGATAACTGTAAAATTAGTAATTATTTTTGAATGGAGAAACTTTAAGAAAGCTAAGGATTTTTTTCTGCTAACTCAAGGTTTTGGGGATTTTTTTATTTCTTATGCAGCTTTTAATTTCCACATTATTTTCTGGAATACTGCTAAAAAAGACTGAAGGGCTTTCATTTGAATAGTAATGAGAGCAGCAAAATAGAGGCTAGTTATGATTCAGAAGTAGCTAATTTATGAAAATCACCAGTAGAAAGAAATCTTTTTATTTTGATAAGTTAAATGTTACACTGTCAATAGAAGAGGCAGCATCTTTCTTCAGCGCATCATTCATTCCTTTTAAGTATAATTAAACCTGCATTTGTTGGCTCTGCAGATGAGACTCCACCACAAGCTTTTTGTAAGGCAGTTACTGGAATTAAATAGGAATGCGTAATAGTTGTTAATAATGTGTTGTTCCTAAACCTTTGTGAAAAGGCTTGCCTTACTAGCTCAGTCCAGTGACCCAGGCACTGTGGTACCTGCTGGAGTGTAACATGAGTGCTCTGGGCTCCTTGAACAGCGAACAGAGAAAGGCTGGCGGGAGGTGTTGGTTGATATTGATCCACAAGTTCCTGACCAGCTGCGCTTTGTCCTGTCACCATCCAGGACCCCTGCCACACAAAACTTTATTCAGGTGAGGTTATGCCTGCCAGAGCTCATCCTTACACCTTAATTGAGTCTTTCAAGTACATTTAGTGCTTCTCAGTTACTCTGACAGCAAGAGAAGGGCTCCTAGTCTGTAAATCAATAGAGCTTAAAATTTTCACAAGCATTTAGCTTTGTATGCTGTGAAACTACAGCACAGAAAGTACCATGTATATCAAACTTTGCAAAATAGGAGCTTGAACACACAAAATGTGTCAGAGAGCAAATGGAGGCAGCAAGTGACAGGCAGAGTTCTGCACTGTGTGTGTGGCATCAGCATCTCGAGAGTGACCCTGCCCCAGCCAGGCTCTCAGCCTGCTGCAGGGTACTCAGGGCAGCTGCCTGCTTCTGTGCCAGGCTGACCTTTAATACAAAGTGGCTGTGGTTTCCTCCTGAAGTGCACTGGATACTAAAATCTACAAAATTAAGTACTGGAGATTAAACAGAGCTACAAAGTCTTACACAGAAAGACTCTCAGAAGGGTGTGCACAGCTGAAGCATTATTTTCCTTAAGTAAGGAAGTTTAACCTGATACAGATATTCTTGGTAGAAAAATTTTCATTCAACTACAGGTTATTGAAGAGATGACTGAAATCCAGCACTCAGAAAATACTAATTGTGAGTGATAGCAAAAACTAGCTCAAGCTAGTAGAGGCAGCCTAGAATGCACCTCCTGTACCTGCATATCCCAGCAAAGCAACAATCCCAAGATACCAAGTGTGAGGGATACTTGCCTTGGGCTCGTCTGCTAATACAGGTGTTCTGGTCTTTGAACTCTGCACTAGCCAGAAGAAACAAGAGACCACGTGGAAGTGTGTCCTGAGGCTGGTGTCATCGTGCAGAGGCTTGCCTCTCGCATAGAGAAGGACGGTGGGGCTGCTCTGGTTGCGGATTATGGCCACGATGGAACCAAAACTGACACCTTCCGGGTAAGGCATTTTGCCCTGTAGCAATAAATACTCTTATCTGTGATCATTAGGTTCTTTTAAGATAGAGTTCGTAGGTGGGCATAATAGCAAAAATGGCATAAAACTGAGTAATTCCTATTTAATCATTCCTCAGAAGGGCTTCTGTCAGATGGAAAGGGTAATCTGAGCTCTTGCTGCATTTGTCTCGGATTTTCCATGTATAATTTGCTGTTGTCACCCCTCAAAGGCATGGCTTAATTTTTGCTTGCCCCAGCTATGATGGTTGGACTACGGCCGAGTGTAACCTTGCAATTTCATTTCCAGGGTTTCCGGAATCACAAGCCTCACGACGTGCTGAGTGCTCCAGGTACAGCAGACCTGACTGCAGATGTTGATTTCAGCTTCCTTCGCAGGATGGCTCAGGGCAGAACGGCCACGCTGGGCCCCATAAAACAGCGGCAGTTCCTGAAGAACATGGGCATTGACCTCCGACTGCAGGTACCACAGCGTGCACACTGACACAGCTCTGCAATCCACAGGCAAAACTTAAACAGCACGGGAGCTTTAGGAAAAAACCTTGCGTTGAAAATGAAGTTGTTCAAAATAACATGAGATGAGAAAGTTGCTTCTGCCATATGTAAGTTACTCCAGATCCCTGAAAGTAAACTGATCATGTTATATTTAGGAGCATTTAATGCAAAACTTGTGGTGGTGGCTGTGGACCACCACCAGTGATCTCTCCAGTTCTACCAACCATCACAGCACTGTTAAGTGAAAAGGATGCAAGAAGGGATTGCAGGTATGCAGGAATTTATAGGAATGCAGGAAGGGCTCTAACCTGCTTTTTTTCTTTCCAGGTGCTCTTGCAGAATTCAGGTGATCCAGCAACTCGTGAGCAGTTACTTCACAGCTATGATATGCTGATGAATCCTGAGAAGATGGGGGACTGTTTTAATTTTTTTGCCCTGCTGCCTCACCACAGAGTTGTACATCCTGAAAAGAAAGATAAGCCAGAATCGAAGTCTCCCCTACCACCTGTTGCTGGATTTAATGAACTGTTATTAAAGTAATTTCAAATACTATTGCAAAATGTGTGATGGCTGTTTCAGACTAAGTCTGGTGTAGCACACCAAACCTCTTGACTGACCTACTCAAAGCGGTATGAGTGGAAATAAACACTGCACATACAGGAACCAGAACACACAGAGCAGAGAATGAACAATGGTTTGGGGGTCTTATGATAGAACTGAGTGAAATATTTGCTAGTGGAATCAAAACTTGTCAGTAACAAACAGATGCACTGAGGAGTCTTTAAAGGTATACAGGCTTTAGTACTTAAATAAAATCAAGATGCCTTGACATCTTTGAAGATATTTTTATAAAGAGAATAGTGACAAGACACGCATAAAAGGAGCTGGCAGAATTTCTACAGGAGGACACATCTAATAACAGACCCACAAACAAGAAAGTATAGAACCATTTACTCCTAAGAACACTTGACAGAAGAGATAATTTATGTGAATAAAACGAACAAGTCTGATAGGGAAATAAATTTTATTTTCAAGCTTACCAGAGGATATTTACAAACACCGGGGTGTATAAAAATATAAAAGTACTTGACAGTGTCATTTTGAGGCTATAAATTTTACATGAGCTTTTTTCTAGCATCACCATAGCACTATTGCTTGAAGGAATGCAACTTAATTCATCTAGGGGTAAGGGTACTAAACACTGTAACTTACTGCTGTCCAAGTCTGCAGTAAAGGTAGAAAAAAGGGAATAAAAAACTCAGCTATTTTTACTACTCTAGGAATTTTACTCATAATGTTTGTCTGATTTTTTTGGTTTCTTGACTACCAGCTGCTTGTGGCTTCTATTGTCTGGCCCCATAAGTCTGCATATGATCAGGCAATCTCCTCCAAAGGCAGACAGCATTATTTTTATTTTAATACAACTTGAAGAATAAATAGCTCATATTAAATTTTGAAGCAGAGCAGACTTCATGGGGAGAGACAAAAGCCAGGCTTTCTACTTCATTATTGTCCCCTCCTTCCTCTACTCCTGTTGTGCTTTTTCAAGTGACTGAGCTGCTTTATTTCCTCCCTTAAAACAACAAACCCACAGGTAAACCTGAAGTAACAGCTCAAGTAAAACATCTGAAGTTTAAAACCCTAATAATGTAGATAGTGTTTTACCCCAAACACTATCTACATTATTACAGTTAGGATGGAATATAGCAATGGCTTCATTGAAGTTTGGTCTCTTGAGCACTGGAAGTTAAAAAACAGCACTGCTCTCCTGGCCAAGAGTGGGCAAATACCAAACTACCCGAGGTGATTGCTCTGGTTCCAGAGAGGAAAAGCAGTGCCTCTGAACAATCAGACCTGAAACCCTCCCTAAACAGGGTTAAGAATCCAGAGCTCAGCCTTTGCCAACTCAGACACCTACAAAATGCAGTGGCAGATAGATAAAGGGCAATGGGAGAGCAAAAGTGAGTTAAAGACCCAAAGCTACGTGTGGGCACATCCTTCTGCAGCTGCCACTGACCACTGCCAGGTCACTGCTACTGCAAGCAGCTGCCAGCTCTGAACTAACCAGGTAACATTTTAGGTATATCTAACAACTTAGAAATCTGCTCACCTGTTTCCTTACCTGAATAACAACAGTAGAAAAAATACTTATCTACACACAAACGAAAAAAAAAAAGAAAAATTTTTATAGGAGAGAGGAGATATCCCAAAAGTGCCTCACTGCCTTTGCAGTTCAAGCCTGTATCAGTATTTTAGAAGTATTTCCAACTAAGCTCCAGTTAAGCAGCTAGGCACATCAGGGATGCATACAGCCATCCAGCACCCTCCAGCAGCACAACGCTCATCCCACAGAATAAAAAGGATTTCACCCTTTTCATTTTTTAAAATAAGACCAAAAAACCCTCTTCCATTTGCATTTAGCATTACAGCCTCAAACTTCTTTGAAATACCATTAACTTGAACTGTCCAAGGGATTAATTTCCAAAGAACACTGCTCTTTCCCCTCTATTGTGCCACGAGTCTAATTAGTGGTTGGGAATCCTTCAATTGAGGCATGTGCACAGAAAAAAACTGAGTTAGGAGTTGCTTTTGGACTCTTAATTCAGCTCAAACAGTTCTGTGCACAGTAAAGAGGATGGGAGGGGCTGCAGGTTAAGGTGGGAAGGCAAAGTCCTTTCTCCTACAATCCAGCTGCCCTGGCAGAAGCAACAGGTGATGTGGTATCCACTGTTACTTCTAGGTTTTGAGCAGAGTTAACATAACAAGCTAGCAGACTACAAACTACTCCTGATGTAAGTCCAGGGAACCTTAAAAAATTAGAAAAATATTAGAAAAATTTTTAAATCTTATTATTCAAAACGGCAGAAGAAAGCTGCATGTATTTTTTCCCTATTTTTCCACATCCTTCTGCTAGAAGCTGGTCTTCCAGAGTGAAAGGATATGCTACATCAAGTCTTGTGTGCTCTCTGTGTATTACTTGTGTAGTTTTAAGGCAAAATGCCTTTGGTGTGTATCAACGACGTGCCAGTCTTGCACAGCAGCACACTTGTGGCTTATTGCTTTTTTAACAGACAAAATAAAAGCCTAGCACAGCTTTGATTGTCATCTCCCTAGATTGTCAGTCAGCATTTCAAGAGGAATGTAAGAAGTTACGGGGTTTTCTTTTTTTTTTTTTTTGGTTGCTATCTGTAAAAAGTTCAACTAGGGCCAAGACACACATAGTTAACTGTCTAAACAGCAGCAAATTATTCCTTCATCTATGAAGCTGTATTCAACTAACCCACCATGTTTTGCTTTAGCCAAGATATTCTGTACTGATTTCTTTATAGAGTCTATTCACCATCCACAGTTTGAGAAATGGGAGATGTATCTAAGTAACAGAAAACAGTCCTCTATGGCCTAGTAAAAAGGGATTAGAAAACTATTACAAAACTCTTACTGCATAGGCTATGAAAAAAACAAAAACCCTTGAAAAACACAAACCATTCAGTCTGTACACACTACACCTCAGTAATGGCTTTGGAGCCATCCAGCTCAGTGAAACGTTACCCAACAGGGCTTTGTATCCCACTATCCAGTAACTACTCAGAGTTAAAGTCAGGGATGGAGTAAAGCTTGCCAGTCTATTCCCGTGGCAACACGGGACCCTCTGGGGCTTTACACACCAAACTGTGGGTACGGCATTCAGAAAGGGCAACAGCTGATCCAAAACCTATCTTCAGTTTCTGCCTGGAGTATCCTTCTTTGCTGCAGTTTAGCACAATGAACGAATCAAGGGTCCTCTTCCATGTCATCTGGGTTGGGAGCCATGATGAAGTGCTGGGGGTACTCGAGGTTGTGTTCGCAGGCGTGCTCCTTCCAGCGCGCGTCGTCGCTCTCGTGGGTGATGTAGCGCTCCCCAATGCGCGTCTCAAACTCGCGCAGGTCCAGCCACGTCTGATAATCCTGAGGAGCAAAAGAGATTTAAGGAAACAGCTCGAAGAAACAGCAGCACTACATTGCCACAGATAAATTCTGCAGTTTGTGTCCATTTTTAGTGTAAATAGCCACACGACATAACCAACAAGATCTGTTAAAAAACAAAACAACACAACAAAATAAAACCTCCCACAAAATGCCCCAACACTGTCCACAAAGAATAGTTCAAAATTAAACAGGCTGGTATCTAAGCTTGTTACACACCAGGCTGTATCCACTTCAGCACTACACAAAGTGTTTGTCTCCATGCTGATCTCACAGGGCTCCATGCACTCACCACTGCCCACAGTCAGGGAGAAGCCAGAATAGTAAACCCATGTTGTTGTCAGACAGAAGGAAAAGGTGAGAGAGACAGTAAGAAAAGTTTCCCTTGAGGAAAGAAGCCATTCACAGATGGTCAGAACCCTGGAGCACATCAAATGTAAAGCTAAAACCAGAAATGCTCAAGCCTTCATGAATGCTTGTTAAAATAACGTGACGCTTGCAGTTTTCATAAGCCTCTGAAGGATTTCAGCCAAAAAAGTTATTCACCCATTATAAACATAGTGAAAAAGGCAGATGGGTTTACCTGTAACCATGGGTGACTAAGGGATTTGTCAACACTGAAACGTTTTCTCATCTTCACTTGAAGCAAATTGTTTATTAAATCAATGGCTGACAAAGAAGAACAAAAATTATACTGTTTAAATATTAATCAGCTCTATCATCATTCACATGCTGCAGCAGAAATTCTTTTTTTTATGTGAGTGTATCCTAAATTGAACTTCTTTAATTTTAACCAAGCTATTGAATTTTATATTTAGCTTTGCTTATGTTAAATGTGACTACAAAATAGGTATGGGGTAAACTCCCCTACTTTTGATGGAAACACTAAAAGTTTTACTTTGCTAATTATTAATCTTTTTCCCTACTGATTTTAGTGATTTTCAGATATGCCTAAAAAGCTTGAGCATAATCCTCACTGTTCCACAATGATATAGGTATTTCCACTGTTGTATACTTTGGTATATACATCCTTCCACATATACCTGTGTATCAATCATATATTAACCAAACATGGTAACAGCATACAACCAAAGCTGGCACTGGAGAGCTCCAGAGACCAGCCTTGTAAACTTCCAGGTTGTTCAGACCAGACACTTAAATCTGTATTTCTAATGTACAAACTAAAATTCCAGATTCAACTTTGAACCATTTCTGTGATTATAGTTCAGATAAAATATGCCAGCATTCAGCAAATACCACGCATGAATTAACTTTCCTTTGGGACTTTTGGGAAGTGTCAGATTACTCATCCCACTCATCATGCATGAAATCCATTTTTCTTGCTAAATCTCTTGACTCCCCTGCCCTAAAGCATTATATTTCACAACTTATCTTTCACAAATATATTTACCTCATATTTATCCACTTTGGCATAGTCTAGTAAACTGAAATTATCAATAATTTTCACGCTCTTTCCTAAATGAACCTTGACATTTAAGCATTAGAATGCGTTACCTACATGCACAAACATTCCAAGAGAAAAAATTAATTTTTTTACCTTCACTAGAAATCTCCTTCCAAGGATTTGGCGGGTACATAAACGCTGCATTTTGAATCTGATCATTGATGTCCTCATCCTCATTGAAGGGGAACGTGCCACTGAGGCTGACATAGACAATAACCCCCACTGACCACATGTCCAGGGAGCGGTTGTAGCCTTTGCTCCTGAGCACCTCGGGGGCCAGGTACGCAGGAGTGCCCACCACGGAGCGCCGGAAAGACTTCTCCCCAATGATGCGTGCAAAGCCAAAATCACACAGCTTCACCTGCAGGAGCAGCACACCTCAACTGAGAAACCTCTGCTTGGCTTCACACCCTTCCTGCCACCACTCGAACACTGTGTGGGTGCAGACAGACACAGAGCCCCAGGTAAACCAGCCCATTAAGGTTTTAGGTTGCTGGGTCTGCAGCATGCAGAGCAGCCACGCTTCAGATCAAGGCCTGAACTGGCCCTGCACAGACTTGGGTCAGAGGCAGTTTGTGCATTACATGGCCATAAGTGTGCAAAATAAGGAAAAAAAAAAAATCTTGATTCCAAACCCAGCTCCTTTTCAGAGGTGAATCCTCACTCTTGAAAGGCACAGAACCAAAGTTAAAAATGCACACGGATCCCAGCCAAATCACATTCCTCTTAATCATGTTCCAGAAGCTAGATGCTTCAGCTACATGGAAATCAAACCATGAGTTTTAGCTTGAACTCAGACCCAGCCAGCTCTTGACAGAGCATTCCAGTAAAATACATTAACAGCTGGTACATGCACCAATGCTCAAATCTTCATGATCCTGCAACATTTCCTTAACTTGAACACAGCAGGCACTCGTGGAGATAAAAGGATCCAGATCAAGTCCAACATGTAACCCCAAGTGAATAAGCCCTCCTCAGAGTATATGAAAGAGCAATGCACTAAAGGAACTCAGTGAGACAAGGGAAAAAAAAGAGACAACTACAACACATGCAATTCAAGTAATTCTAGAAGTTAGTAGAAAATCCCACAAAAGGTTGATTTTTAAGCAGCAATGTCAATACTGCTTTAAAAAAATGAATAGTAATGAAAAGCATTGTTTAATCTTCACTCACTTGAGGAAATGGTTCTGCTGACGCTAGTAGTACATTTTCTGGTTTTAAATCACAGTGCACAATATTCTTGAAGTGTAGATTCCTCAAAGCAACAAGTATCTACAAAACAAAACACTTTCAGAACATATTCAAACAGATCAGAAGTGTCAAAAGACACACTACCCAAAACAACAATTTTTATCATCCTAGTCCTTAAGAACTAAGCCATATATACTGTGCAAGTACTGCTTTTTCCAGCCTACCAAGACTTGAAGACAAGGGGGTTTACTTCTCCCAACATTTTCCCCTCCTCCTCTGTCTTTCTGAATGCTTACTGTTTTGACATTCATCTTTAGATGTCCATAACGCTATGTCTTGGGAAAGGAGGGCCAAAAACTTTAACATTCAAAGTTCTTTTCTTGTTTATTCAACTTGCATTTTATGTGTAGCTCTCCTTTAAATAACAATACAGAAAACCCCTTCTCCAAATTCTTGTCTTATAATTACAAAACCCAAATCTAGCCTTCCTTCTCAAAGCAGAGGAACTGACTGCTCACCTGAGTGACCATGAACTTAGTTATTCGTTCTGGAAGTCGACTTTTCTCACTGGAAAGAATCATCTCTAACATGTCCCCATGCAGCTTTTCCATCACAACAAAGACCCGTTCTGGGGTTTCAAACATACATTCCAGGTTCACAATTCCAGGGTGGTGCAAATTCTAAAACAAAGCAGCATAGGTACATCACTAAAATAAAACAGCATGCAATATCCTGAATTACATAGAAATGCTGAGCACAAAGAAAAAAAACAAAGTTAATCAACGTTAATAACAGCAATCAAAGTTAAATAGATACAGGTGGGAAAAAAATCTGAGGAAAGAAACAAGCTTGAACAAATATTAACCCATGAAACTTGCCAACTACTATGGATAACTTGTTTAATACAAATTAGCTGCAAGGATTAATTTTACAGCTGATGCACATTCTGGACTTAAGTTACCACTGAGTATAAGAATAACACTCAAAGACTGAGGAGCCAGTAGTAGAAATCACCCCTAAGTTATCAACTCTACCAAGTACTCAGGAGTTCCTGCTTTTATAAGATTCTCTCTTCTGGAAGTACTCAGGAATCACAGATGTAAATTTAAAAATCAATTCAAACACACACAATACAAAATCTCGTTAATGGTCTACTTAAGAAAAAACTCCAACATGATCCCAAAACACTTTTATACCTGGAGAATGGCTACTTCATTACGAAGCTGACTTTCCTGTTTAGTTGGAAACCTCATCTTGTCAATGACTTTGATAGCCACATCTCTTCCAGTCTTCCTATGTTTTCCTGAACAGAAAGTCATTGTCAGCCATCAAGAGGTAGAAGCAATTCATAGCTATAAAACATTACAGCAGAAATTCCTTTTTGGGGAAACCTGTATACTGTCAAGTGTACAATATTACCATATTTATATTTAGAATTGCAAATGGTATATAAGTAAAAGAAGTAATCAGCCTCCACAGGAATTCTGCAGTTGAAACTTAAACCAGTTACCACTCTGCTGTCAGGTACACACACCACTGACATTAGTTGCATTGGGTGAAGTTTTTGCTTGTGCAAAGGGCTTGCACATGAGCAAGTAATAACTACTCCACAGAATATTGCTTTTCCTGTAAAAACAACAATAATTCAAGGCCAAAGTGAATTGAGATCTACAAACCCACTCCAGTGGTTTCATACTTTCATGGGCTCCACGTGCACAGGAAATTTCACACCTAATGGTCTATGGGAACAGGAGTGTAATTCAGCACCCCAAAGAACTGCAGCACATTTAACACCTGGGGCAGTCTGCTGTGACCAAAAAGCTCTAAAAGGCTGTGGTAAGAAAAGGTGCTGAGAAAAACACCACACACCATTCCTTGCTGCAACCTGCAGCAGCTACATGAGAAGTAATCTGCCATGTGCAGGGAGGCTGTGGCCAGGGATAAGTGAGGAGCTGTACATGTTCCCCAGCTTCTGAACTGGTTTCTTTCAGTCACATCAGAGGTTAATGGGATCACACACTACAAGACCTTGGAAATCTGAGACATTTAATACTAAACTACGACAGAACAGTAAGTCTGCACCAAAGGAAAGTGTCACTACCCTCTCCCTGAAGGGTTGGAAGCCATTTCAGGAGAAGAGGACACACACAGCTGCAGTGTGGCCCTGAAGGTTCCACCAGCACTGTGTGGGGCCCAGCTACACCTCAGCAGCCAGCCAGCCTCCCCAGTGCTCCCTGGGCAGGGCACAGGAACTGCTCCACAGGCTGCTCTGCCAAACTACTGCACCTGCCTTCAACATCATCAGGAATAAAGGGTTATCCCACCAGATGAAGGAAATTATATTGAAAAGTAGCACAAATACTATCAATTACAAACTAGATGCAAAACACAGAAGGCAAATGCTAGATTGCTAAAGAAGGTAAAGCAAACCAACCCATCTAATGAAGTATCTAAAGTATCTAACCACACAAGCTAGACTACAGCTAAAAATTGCCCATGAAGAGTAACAGAAAAGCAGCTTAAAAATTCCCTTTGTTAAACAAAACACGAGCAGACAGTTTTCAGTGCAAGTTTTACATCAGTAAGAGAATGTCAAGAGTAGTTTTTTCCTGTTTCCCTTTTTCAGATCTTTCAAACTAATCAAAATAGGAAAAGCAGAGGGAAACTGTTGTCACTGATGCAGGAGTTGGGTATCTATATCCCGTAACTTTTGATTTGCAATTTTGGAAATGTTTGTCAAGAATGGGGAACACAAAAAATACAACAAAAAAGAAAAACCCAATCCAAACCCCACAACAATGTAAGCAACTTATTTTCTTTTCATTAATTGTTACCATTATTTCAGTATCACTACACAGGTGTGGACAAGCCAATATCAGAAGTTACTAGATCTAGTCTCCCCAAATACCAGCAACAATTAAGCAGAATGTAGAGCTAGCAAAACCATAGTCTTTTATATTGTTGTTTCATACTCTTTCAGCTTGTGATTTTATATTAAGAAGTAAGCATATCCTATATATTTTAAGCCCTCAGTAAAAAAAAAATTTAACAAAAGCTTTTTATAAGTGTTTATTACACTTAGAAGCACTTGTAAGCATTGAATCATGCAAAATACCAAGCTGAGATTTATCTAGCAGGCAATTTAGGAAAAATAAAATCCAATCATTAAAATAAATGTCTGCATTTGTTAATTTCTATTCATAAGAGAGGGAGGACATTTTGATTTACATTATGCTTTAAGAAATACAGAGGGGGCAAAAACCTGACCTCTTTCAAGAGTGATGTAAAACCAGACCAAACTGTATTTCCACCAAGCAGTCTGGAAGTAAAGAAGTATCTAACTACACGATTGGCACACAGAAAAATCATAGCCACAATATTTCCTGATTAGAAAGAAAGCATGACAGAAGCAGAAAGATTACCACTTGTAAATCATTACTTATGACTTTTTCTTTCTTTCCAGATTTATGGTCTGTGGTTTTCTCAACACTTGAGATATAACATGAGATTAAAAAAAAAACAAAAGAGAGAGACAGAAACAGAGTTCATATGCACTTCTAGTATTTCTTCTTTTTTTTGTGATTACATACTAAAAGCTAGTTATATGCTGCAACAAAAAGTCTTAAAATCTAGGTGATAATACTAGACTTGAAACCTAGGACTAACCCTCTTGGCAAAGAATACCTCTTGCTACTTTACCCTGCTGACAGAAATTTGTTCACATCAAGTTTGTCAATAATAGCTTTGCATCCACACTGTCAAACCATAAACTATGTGCTTTTCTAATTGCTTTTGGCCACATTCAGGTGTCATTCAAAACAGGTATAACTGGCAGCAAATGACTTCTAATACTGCAAAATACAACTCTGTTAGAATTTGAAATTTTAAAAAATCATTAAACATGGCCAGATTGGATTGCTTTGTATTTAACTGTGGTCAAAATGCAATTCATATTCTAAACTGATTAGATGCCAATGCAAAACTGTAAATGCAAGAATTAATTGCAAGAAATACTGTACATAAAACTGCAGAGACATGCAGCAAAGTCACCCAAACAAACCTTTTAACAAGATTAACTTTACCTAGACATTCTAGATACAGCTAAGTATAAAAAGGATAATTTTTATCAAGCAGACATTCTACCTTAATAAATGCACAATGGAACAAAATTTATTTACCTCCATATACAATACCAAACTGACCAGAACCCAGCACTTCATCAGCAAATATTTGGTACACAGAGCTGATGTCCTAATGCATGAAAAAAAAAAAAAATCACAAATATCAGGAGTCATTAAAATGTTCAGGACCACGTTAGTTCTTACTGGCTAGGCTGTAATTATAGTTGGCATTAATCAAACTCTGTAAAAGGTACCATCATTACACTGAATGGAGTGAGAAAACACAGCAAACTTTTCCTGAAGAAGACCCACTGAGCTGCACCAAAAGCAGGGACATACATAAAACTAGCAGCCATGGCAGGTAAGTAGGTTACTTCCTGCCTGTAATATGGACTTCTTTACCTACAGTGCTCTGGTGTTTCTTTCTCATCCAGACACTGCTACTACCCAATACTCTGTAATACTCAGATAAATAAATATCACTGTAATCCAATGCACATGACTCACCACATTCTCCTGGACCTGGCAATTTGAAACAGAGATGCTTAGAGACAGTTCTTCTGCAATAAAGAAGATAAAGTCAAGTAAGTAAATAAAAAGGGCAGACTCTTTCTAAAAAGAGTGGAAAAATGAAAATCAACAAAAATCCTTTGCTGACTTCTAACCTAGTATCAGTGAAATTATTTTAGTGCTGTTTTGCAGGAACTTCATACTCTGGAACTCATTAGATAAATAACCCTGGAAGTTTTCGCTAGGATTATTTGTCTTTTTTTCTCCTATTCCTGATTACAAAAATAGTAGAACAATACAAGTGTGTACACAATAGACAGTTGGAGAACCAAAAGCAGCAGCTATTGTATCATAGTTCATTAAATGAATAACAATTTCTGGTAGCAATAAAGAAGAATACAGGCAAAAGGAGCAGGTAGATCATTCATAGTCAAATAAATGTGGCTTCTTATCTTCTGTGGCACCAAGATATACAAAATTAATGCATAAGAAAAGGAAATGTATCAAAGAAACCAAGAAACAGAATAATTGATCATTTAAAATAATTGATCATTTAAAATGCAATAAAGCCTGTAAAATAAAAAAAAATCTCTGTCTCAAGGATAAAGCACAGGAGCATATCAACCCTTGGAACATAAGGGCACATTCAGGAAGCATAATTTTCAAGGAAATGTATCAGATTAAGAATTCTTCAGTCTGCAGCAGACACTGACATGATTTTTTCATTACAGGAATAACACTGATGCACGGGCAAGAAGAGATGGCAAGGAAGGCAGGAAATACCCTTCTCTTTTGACTCCCAAGGCCAAAGCATCTCAGACTAACAGACATCTACCACTGGGAGTCTGTCCCTCTGCAGGCATTCCAGACCTCACTGGACCTGTTCGTGTGTAACCTGGCCCCGACTTGTTAGTGGGGTTGGACTGGATCATCTCCAGAGGTCCCTTCCAACCCTAACAATTCTGTGATACTATGTTAATTAAAGAAGAAAAAAGAATTCATTCCTCTTCACGTTCACTCCAAACGAGCCCTTTTCCCAAAGGAACCACTCCCATCAGCATAGAACGAGAGTGCCTTGTCTGCCTGCTTACTGTGATCTTTTCCTGGTCCTGCAGCAGTGCAAAGGCTAGGCTGGGGAGTGACTGGCATCAAGGCCTGGCGAATGGCTTTCTCCCAGCCCTGAGCTACGTCCAGTCCAACTCCAGAGGCAGCAAGAACTGGACTGTGATGAGTGCTGCCATTGTTCTCGCCAACAAAGTACACCATCGTGTCAGTGATGATCTCAAAACAGTAGGGGTTGCTGCCCTGCACCACGTGTGAAAAATCTCGAGGCTGAGTCACCTGGAGAATTTCTGAAAGTGGAATCTCCTGAAGAAAGATATTAAAAATTAAAAAATGAAAATACACATAATATTTTAATAGAACACCCATAACTTCAAGCGTTGCAAAGAAACCAAATCAAATACATCAAAAAACCAAAACTGAAACACCAAGCTTCATAAATAAAGTCAAACTGCACATGACCACTGCCCACCCAGTTTTCTGAATTCCTATGTACAAGCCTAGACAGACTTCAAGCCCACCACAGCTCTCTCTCTATACTACTATTTTCCACTCAAACTACAATTCTGTTCATCATGAGACACACCCCACTGCACAGGTAAGTGATGACCAACTAGAGAATGACCACTCTCTCCTTGCAGTTTATACAGCTTAGGCAGAGAAGAGTGTGAGGGTGGAAAAGTGAAACACTAACATGAAGGAGAGGATGCAGTTACACACACTAATCAGTAAGCACTGCTTTGTGCACCAGAATCGTTTTGGGTAAAGATTCTCTTTCTTACAGATATTAGCAGATATTATCTGCATACAGATACTATCCTCTACCTGGTCACCTTAAGACCATGGTACAAGAGCATTACAGAAAAGATCTGAAGGAAGAAATGGTTTCAAGTTCACACTAGCTGAGGAGGACAGTCCACATCCATGGGAAGGTGCAGGTGCACTTGCAAGAGTAGTGAACAAGCAGGGGAACACCAGGCAGGCATTAGGAGGGTAAGAGTCAGCAGCTGATTGAGATGAAGAGCAAACAAATGTAAAGGCAAAAACTGTGAACTACTCTAACAGCAAAGACAAACAGTCAGATCCAAACAGCTAAAACAAGGGATGCAAAAGGGCAAGTGAAAGGACTAAAAGCAGAGACTTAACAGAGCAACCAGCAAGGAACATATTTTACCAGCTGTGTTTTGAATGCACAGGGCAATACAAGTATCACAGAGGTCTGAGAAGAGACTGCATTGGTCAAGATAGGGATGAAAAGGATCTGGGCAAGTTTAGCTGGGTGTACAGAGAAAAGGCTTGATCTTAGAGTTGTTATAAAGGAAGAAGCTGCAAGATTTGGACCCCCACCTAAAGGTGTAAGACAAGAAAGGGAAAAGTCCTGTTTACACATTCAAATGCATTTTCTGAATATTCCACCACCAAACACAATCCTACATTGACAATACACTAAGCTTCATTTATTAAACACAAGGCTATACAGCAAATTTTCCTGTACAGTAGGGAGCAATTTACTTTGAGGAACGTTGAAACAAAGCACATAAGCATGCAAACTTTCAGTCACTACTCAGAGAACACAAAAATCCAAGCCTTCATTTGACTGGTGCCCAAAAAAATTCTCTGCTAATTGTGAGGAAAGCTTAATACGCCAGGTAATTCAGGAGAACAGTGCATGCAAAAATGTAAGGAGAGACATACTCAAGGGAATTAGAGCAGGAGCTGCAAGCAACTTCTCAGAGTTAGTCTTGGTCCTTCTCACTTACAGGCTTTGGGCAACAATTAACCTGGTCACAGTTTTGATTCAAAAAGAGATGGGAAAATGGGATAATACGTAAACTGCTCACAAGTAGATTTCATATCTATAAAGCACTGAATAAATCAAGTGAAACATAATTATTGCTCATCATTAATTACCTTGTAATATTTTGTTCCAGATTCATTTTGAAATAGTGTGAGGCATTTGCTGTCCAGTCTCCAGTAATGTCTTTTTCTCTACAAAATGCACAATACGATTACATAAGGAATAAACCTCCCATACGAATTTTTCTATCTCATTATTCAAATAAGAAAATGCTTTAAATTAATTTTGAATGATTATCACAGTAATCTACAGTTTAATCTTAGACTACAGAAATGAAAAAATAAACTTTGGGAATAAAGACTTTGTTTAAATTGAAGAAGCTCAAACATTATTTCCACAAACTAGCAAAAATATCACTTACCTTACAGCAAAAGCAGTGACAACAGGAGTTACCTCATATAGGAAAAAACAGTTACTAGACAGTTTTTACTCTAGTTGCATATTCTCACAAAATCTGAATCATTTAAATTTAGCGACAACTGTGGGAGTCATGCTTCCTCCCTCTATGCCCTCATACCAACATTGCAAGGGCTCAACCACTGAGCAAGCCCAACAAGCCCTTAATTCTTTTGTCAATACAGTGGCAAACTAGACACCTTATGAGATTCACATGAAAAAAATACTTTGTGGGATAAAAAACAAAATAAAACAAGACACACTAAATAGCCATTTGCTGGAAGTATCCACCAACAAGAAATCTCCCCACCAAAAAGTAGCATGGATTAACTGTTGTATATAACTGTCTTGTATATAACTTGTCTTGTTAAGCTGGAGAATATTCCTCAAAACAAAGAAGTTCTTAGAAAGCTAATATGGCTGTATGAATCAAAGATTTTTTGCTTGAACCACACTCATAGTTAAAAAAACCACTTCCATTTTTCTGGAACAAAACCCAAGACCTTAAACTCTAACTAGTTTGAAATTTTATTCTGTGACATTGTGACATTTATAAACTTTGTCATATTAAAAGCAAAGCTTATTCTCTTTTTGGTTTGTTTTCTATTTTTTTTTCCCATATTTAAGGAATTTCCACCGGGACAGTGGGTGAAACCAAAAAGGTAAACTCCTCCTTTCAACATATATGCTTTTTATTAAATCATGATTGGGGAAAGGTTTTGGAAGAAAGGAATTAAGGAAAAGGCTGGTAACTTACTCAGGGATTCAAAATTTGCACCATACCCTACTCTGAAAAAGGATGGGGCCAGGGTCAGATAAAGAGTAAAGATGATGACAAAGAAACTTCTCCTTTTAAACAGTGAAACATCTTGTTATCCAGGGAGCACAAGAAGCACACAGATCCTGCTGTTGTAATGAACCTGCTGGAAGTGCTGGGCAGCCCAGTTGTTCCAGGAATAGGAAACAGCCTGACACTGCTGAGAACGGAACGGCCAAGGGAAACAGCTGAGGCTGGAATGCCCAGGACGGAAGTCTCCTCCCATTAGGAAGCTCTCTGGGATCTGGTTTGGCTGGAGGTGCCTTGCTTTGAGTCAGGACACTCCATCTGACCAGCCTTCTTCATTGATGTCACTGAGGTAGCAGCCAGACTGGCAGATGAAGAAAATCAAACTAAACTAAGGTGTTTCATCAGATCACCTGTTTGAAGGTGAGGTTCAAATAAAAAAATCCATGGAAAAACATACTGGTTGTACTGAAAGTTGAAATCAGAGCTGAAGACCAGGTCTTCCCTGAACAGTTCTGTTAGAACTATTCACCTTTGTCTGCTACCTGGCCTTAGTTTTTTCCAGAGCCAGGTGATGATAATTGTGATTTTCACGTGGTCTTGGTTGTAACCACATCTAAAATATGCTAGATACCTATTTTGGATTGTGATAAATACATCTAGGTATTAGAAAACTGTACCTTAAAGAAATAGTTTTTAAGGTTTCACAAAGACCATTTAGAGTAGTAGCTGACAATCACAAAAAGTGAAAATATTACAGTAACCTGAGCTGCCTATTATCACTCCTCAACTTTGTTTCATCAGAACTTAAATAACTTTGCTTCTCTAAATTCTCTAAGTCTCCTTCAAGCAGATGCCACAGAGATAAAGAATGCAAAAGTATTTCTGCTGCCTTTCATGGACAGTCTCAATATGCCATAAGGTTCTCCATGAGATCTGGGAACTTCTGAAATTCATCCTTTTCATTCATCTATCAATAAACAAGAGGATTCACTTCCTCCCACTGGATAATACTAAGGAACCCCGTTATTTTGCCTTGTCTTCCTCTTCAATGCACAAAATCAAGTAGCTTGCCTACTCAGGGTAGCATTATGGGTAGCACTGTTAACAAACAATACAGTCTTTTGGGGGGATGCTTGCAAGGACATACAGTCAAGCCACAACTCAGTTGCTAGGGGAATTAAGGGCTCCCCTACCTGCACGTAACTATTTACAAATACCTAGACCATTAGAAAAGTACTCTCAACCATTTCAGTACACACAATATTTTCATGATTTCCACCTTTTTATGCAGTAGAATAGAAAAAGAGACACAAGTATTTAGTTTAACTATTAAAAAGAAAGAAGACACAGGCAAATTACCAAGTTACCTTCTCAGGAAAGCTGAAATACTACACATGCAATTGATTTGAGACTAAGCAGAGATGCTTCTCCTTCTTCAAGGGGAGAAGGAAAAGTACCATTCAATCACCACATGAAGAATTTTGAATAAATTACAATTTTTCCCTTTATAATGAACATCATAGCTAAGTTCTTTCAAATGATACTCTAAATCAGAAAGAAAACACACTAGTTTAGAGAAAAAACTTAAATTTTGGAAGAAACTGAAGTAACTGACCAGGTTGTCTCTACTAGTATAGTGGACCATCCATCCTTCTTTCACCATTGTACTGCTCTTCCTTTTTGTGTGTTTGATTGACTGTACAACTCGCATGAGAGGAATATTATTGCTTGTTGAAGGACTAAAAAAAAGATACAACAGTTTAATATGTAACAGTTGAAATACAACAGTACTGCAATTATACTCATTTTACACATTCAGTCCATAATTTTCAGGAACAGACACCTTTTCCTCCCATACAGATTTAGTTGTTGGGTGAATCTGATAAGGTATCTGAGCTCCTACTAGTTCTCCTAAGGGCAAGTATTGCAGTACTTAAAGAATAGAGAAGAAACACACAGGGGTGAGGACACCTACAGAAGTCATCTTCTCTTGAAACAATCTGCTGAGACTGCTGGTCTTTTATGCTATTTAACACCACAGAAATAAAATTAACATCAGTATAACTATCATTTCTTCTTGTCTTTGTAAGTTGATTATGCTGCTTCATAATACTGTTGTTAATGAAGGTCCCTATCAAAACAAACTTTCAACTTATAAAAACATAAACCAGGGTGTGTTAACTCAAATCACAACCACGCTAGAAAATTCTATCAATGCTAAGGTATATTAACTGTCCTGCAGACAGGGGTTTGATAATCTCTAATATTCTGAGAGAGCCATTAATTAAACATAGAGGTTTTAACAGCACTGAAAATGAAGCCAAGCACTGAGGTGCCTGCCTAACACCAGAGCTCTACATGAGGCCCCAACAGGCACTTCTGTAAATGCACATCGTGAGATAGCTTCAAAACAAACAATGTAAGGATGCTTCAGCATGGCATGCTGTTACACTACAGCATTGGCTACAGGATGCTGCCATGCCAAAAACCTGAATTGCTTCAAATCCAATTAGAAATAAAAGGGAAAATCCTACCTAGAGGTAGACACTGCTTCCCACTCAGGAGATCCTTGAGCTAGAAATCACTGGAAGCTGGGAGGGATCATTATATACTCTCCCTCACAAATTTGCTATTAAGCCCTACAGAGCTACAGTGATGTTTAGTTTGACCAAATACATCTGCACTTATCAAAAATGACTAAGAAAATCAGGATGACACTACTCAGAATAACAGAGAAATAAAAAGATAAAATTTGATTTAAAGAACTATGTTAACAATTACTGGATAAAAGACTTCAGAAAAATCACTTTCAAGATAAATAAAGCAAACAGTTGGGTAACACCCATAGACTATGATGCCAATATTAAAATATCCCAACTAATGCCTTTTAAATCCACACATATATAACAGTAACTAAATTAGGCTCAAGTCACAGAGACCTTAACCACGCATTAGCCTTGTTAAGATGTTTTATCCTGCTTTGATGATGTGCTTGTATTTCTTCAATAACTGTCATAGCATAACACTTTTTACAATTAGAAGAGACTATATTCTTTTAGTCTATTTATGTTTCAGATTTTCTTGAGACAAGAGAACTTAACAAACTACTTGCAAGCTAAAAATAAAAACAGAAAGCCCACACAAAGAGAAAATACACTTTCAGCAATAAAACTGGGCTAACTGGAAATCATTTGCTCACAATACTGAGCAATGTACATCCTGAGCCAAGAAATCCATCCTTTAACTTACCTGATTGTTTTGACAGCTTCCTCATCTTTGTCTGCATCGAGGTCAGATGGATCCATAAAAAAGATTTTGTCCTCTGGAGGAGAGGGCTCTTCAGCATCATCCAGAACTCGACTACCATCACTGTTCATTTCACTGCTATCAACTTCCATTGGCATATCCAAGTCCTGGCCTGGGCTAGCAGGTTCTGGAAACAACACAAGTCAAACATTATTTCAAAAACACAACTTAAAAAAACCCAAAATCATCCAAAAACCACCTTTATTTTTTTTCACTCCACACTTATGGAAATAAACATAAAACTACAATCACAATAAACAAAATCTTCACATTTTTGCCACAAGATACAGAGTATGATAATGAACATTATTGATTTCATTTTGCTAAATGCCAAGGCAAGAGAGACCCAACTAGAACATGAACCAGACTGAAAGAAACAGTGAAAAGCTTAAAGTCTAAACCTAAATCTCATTAAGTAATTCTGTTCCACAAACAATCAGGACAAAGTAACCTTTTGATGGCTAGAGATGACCCAGAGAATTATTCCTGTGCAAATTAAATTCTCCATTAACAGAAACCCAACTCTGCTCTTCCTGCTCTTCTAGTCCATAATGAGAAAAGTAAGAAAGAAAAAGGGGACTGTGGAATTGCAGGAAAAGAGAAAAGCAAAGCAGACCTTATTCACCTCTGATTTTCTGCAGGCAGAAATTTAGTGTTTTCAAAAGCTGTACAACTGATACTGTGGAAAACTAAGAATTTAGACAAAAATATCTTATCTTAAAGCCTTTTTATGGTTGTTTTGTGGGGGGGTTGTTTGTGTGTTTGTTTTGTACCTGGGGAGAGTTCAATTAAGAGTGAGAGAAAGAACAAAAAACAAACTGCAGTAAAACCAGGCTGCTGCAACATCTTGTTGCACAATGCTGTTCACAGCCACCAACCTCAAGATCCAGGAAAAAGCCTGGGAGCTGGAGAAGGCTGCATGAATGGATGGGATATATTGTGCAATGGCAACAGACCCACTAGCTAACACAGCTGCTGCCCAAGCCCTTGAATCAAGCTGGACAGTTTGGTGTGATCTGCTCCATGTCACCAATTTTGTGTCACTAAAAAATGTGTGACAAGGCAATACAACCACAGAATGGCTCAAGTTGGAGGAGATTTTTGAAGGTCCTGGTCTAACAACCCCTCCTAGTTCATTTCTCCAGTCTGTTAAGTCCCTCTGGACAGCAGCACAAACCCTCTGTTGTATCAGCCAGTCCTCCCAGTCACCTGCACACCTGCTGAGAGTGCACTCTGCCCCATCAAGATCATTAATGAAGATGCTTAACAGGACTGGCTCCTTTGTTGGCCCCTGGGGCACACCACAGGTCACTTGCCATTGATAACCACTGCCTAGGCCCACCCATTCAATCAATTTTTAATCCCTATCTGATCATATATCCCATATTTCATCAGCTTAACATTGGTCTAAAACATATAAAAATACTCTAAACGTTCTTCCACAAAGTGTTCCACACACTCCTCTCTCGATTCTGCAAGGTCTATTCAGAAAGCAGTCCTACTTCATTGAGGCTTCCAGAAATTAGAGTGCAGTTCCTTCTTTCAGTTTGGCTTGGGGTTTTTCTCTTTTATCTCAAACACCTCAGCTAACTGTGGCCAATAAAAATCATGGATATGAGAAAGTCATAAAAAATGGTATGCGTCTTCAGATATTAACATTTTAAAGTATATATTTCATGGTAAACGATGAGCAGACTGATCACAACACATCTTCAAATTTTGTATACTGGTGGCTTCTAGATTTTTCATTTCCATTGAGCAATCCCAAGCAAAGCATTGTGAACTTATCAAGACTGATTAAGTAAAATTTAAGTCACCAGAGTGTAAGTTTTTGTCAGTTTTACAGTGAATCTTTTTCATTTTCACTGACCTCACTGAAAAAACTGGCAAGATAAATAAAAAGATGTCAAATATTCAGAGATGAGGGAACTAAACACTAGTGCATCTTACTCAGCCTCAATCTCTCTTTATTTGAAAGCATGTTTCTCATCTTACCTCCATTGAAAATAACCTCTCCAAGACAGTCTCGAGGTACTTTAGGTGCACAGCGCTTGTGACAGTTGAATCTGCAATCTAAAACAGCAGATAAATAAGCCCATGATACCAAATCTCACTCCCACCCAGACACTAACATTTATCATTCCCTTCTTCCAGCACGAACTCCAGCTCAGATTCATGTATTTGCATCTACTGAAGCCAGCACCCATGAGGTCACCCCAGGAGGAAATTACCAATCTTGTCCTTATGTCACGTGTTGATTTGTCCCACCACTATTTATTATGTCAGTACTTCCCCTTCAGTACAAAACGGTTTGCTACTTCTGTAGCTTTCTCTGCAGCTATTTTTTCCCTCATGATGTAATTTCTCCCATTCTTTCATTTGTTCCACATCCTTTTTTTCCATTGCTATATGATTTAACTGTCTCATCTCTAACATTTTTCCCCACCTGCCAACTAAGACTTGCAGACATCAGAGACCTCCATGATCACAAGACTACATCAGAGCAAGTATGTTCTGCAGTAAATCCCAAAGTCCAGTTCCCTTCTCATTCAGGTTAGATTTGCCTGACTACTCAAGCTCCATGTCTTGCTGACACAGGGCAGACAGAATAATGTTATGTCCAGGTTTGGCCTGATGTGGAGATGGAATCTCACCTGGATGTGTGCCATTTCTGCACCTGAGGTATCTGACACAAAGTCCAGCATACAACGTTACTGGTATTAACAGGAATTTCCTTTATTAGTAGAATTCCTGTGATCTGCAACTCCATCAAATTTCAAAAATTTCCCTACTGCACCCACAGCTGTTTTCATATTGATAATTTAGTCTCTTTTTGCTATCCAAAGCAAGCTCAATGTGGTTTTCCTTTTAAGCCCTGACTAGAGAAAAACCATTATCTCTCCACTTTTAGCAGCAGAGGAGCCAAAATCTGGATAAGAATACAATACTGCTCAGCTTCTGAGTGCTTAAAAGGATGACCCATGAACAGTCTTTCTTACAGCTGTGGCTTCAGTCCATATTATGGAATACAATTACTTCACTACTTTAAAGGAGACTGGAAGAAACAGAGACATTTCAAATCCTGTCAGGAAACTAGGAGACTGAGACTATCCTAATAAATTAAACTACATTCAGAAACATTCCTGGATACTGCAATGCAATTCCCTAGTCTAATAAATAGCTACAAACATCTCTTAGCATAGTTTTGGCCCACAGCATTAGCATAGTCCTAAACAGTTCCAAGGTCTAGCTCATAAACCAGAGCATCCTAGGAAATGGCTCCAAACAGGCAGTCTGCATAGAGCCACCCAGGCTGGGATGCTAAGAAAACTTGTTCATAAACATGGGTCAGTCTGTCCCAGCTGACCTCAGTGTCCGGGAATGTTTCTGGGCACATTTAATTTATTACCACAAACAAACACAGCTTTAGCATTTCAAACATCATCCTCAGAGCCCAAATAGCAACCTAAATTAAATCAAGAAATCCAGGGCTCTTATGGGTAATTAGAAATTAAAACTACTAAAAGACCCCAAGTTTTGTGAATGTGGACAAAGAAGTTGATGGGAAACCTTAAGAATCTATAGGAACATGAAAATATTTTAACTGCTTGATATCAATTCCTGATATATTAAAAGTAAGTATAGGATCTTACAGCATAAATGGAGGCCTATTAAGACACTTATTTCTGTCCTGCACATGGACACAGCACTTCTCTAGGTTTGTTTTCCATGCATAAATGCTTACGATATGCATACAAATGTGCAAATTTTTATCCAGTGTCATTCAGTTCCCTGAAAGTGGTGGTAGCCCCATTTGATCAGCTGGATACAGTCACAGCAATTGTATATGGCCAGCAGCATCTATATGCTAAACCTCAAGGCATCTTTTTCAGGCTTCATAATCTTTCTATCATCTGTATCCAAGAGACATGCTGACTGGAAAAAATATCAAAACCAGTTCAGGATGCAGACTTCAAACAGACTACAAAGACTGCAAATAACAGAAATGAAAGATAAAACTACTTCCTTACTTACTTAGTCAAAAAAAAGTTAACACAGCTGTAAGCTTGCAATTTTTTCCCTCCTCTAATAAAGCAAATTAAAAATGTACTGAGTGATCACTCTCAAAAAGCTGACCTTTGATACTCCCATTTGACAAACTCACATGAGAGAAATGGAAACTCCTTTCCATATTAATGTTTATGATTCATCACTGGATTTTTGTTTCCTGCAACAAAGCTGACAGACCTGCACTAACTACGAATAAAAAGCCAGAAGGAGACCACACTAGTTATGCCCTAGGAACCACATGGAAGAGCCTGAGAACTGAAGCCATGCATGTTAACATATGCTACATAAAAACCCTGCAAGTTCAGCACAGGCACCTACCTCCAAAAGGTAATAATCAGTACAGTATATTCTGTACCAAAACAGTACAATGAAAACTCACAGATTCTTTAGTGGTCAGTCTAGAATACAGATATTGAACAAAAGGAAGCATTTCCCATTTTTACTAATTCATAATTATCCTGCTAGCATTACAGTGTTTTCAATCTACACAATTAAATCTTATTTTTCAGAAAAACATACAATTCACAGCTTACTACAATGAAAATGAAGGCTGCTGTGATCTTCTGAAAATTATGCAATTTTCCAAAAATAACACCTCGCTATTTTGCAGTATACAGCCACCTAAGCTGGAATCAGTTTTAAATACAAAGACCTTTATTGAAATGTACTGCTACAGCAGCAAGTTAAACGTTTACCTTTACACTGCATTCCTTGGCGGAAGAGGCCCTTGAGCAGCCGTTTGCAATACTGGCAGATGGTGGGACGAGTGTAAGAGTGCACAGCAAAGGTGTGTGGGACCTTCACTCTGCAAAGCACCATCTTATCCATCCAGATGGGGCGGCCACTCCACGAGGGAATCCTCTTACTGGGCTCTGGGAAGCAACGCTGGAATGAAGAAGGAATACATCATTTGCACCAGAACAGGTCTATTGCGATGACTGCTTTGAAAAGTCACAGCAGTCAGGTGAACTGGAAAAAGATGAAAACTGCACCCATTTTTAAAAAGGACAGGATGGACAGCCCTAGGAACCACTTAAAACACTATCTAGTTCTCCAGAGGTTAAAGAATTTAAACCAGAAAACATTTCATACTTCTTCAGAGGCAGAGGACGTGTGTTCAGCCTGCACTGGCCTCGGAACTGAAAGCCCTGCTCCCGGTAAAGACACGTTGGACAGGCGCCGCTTCCTCACTCCACTGCAATTGTTTGGAATCTTGAAGGCACATCGCTTATGGTAGTTTAAGCCACAACCTGGAAAAGGAGTTTGCTTATTCAAAAAACCTCCCAACAGTCAAAGTAACAAAAACAGCACTAATATTTTGATAAAGCAGTTTTAAAAAGATGACCCAGGAAAATGGCAAAAGCAGAAATAGACCGTTGTGTCAAATTCTCTTATTTTAGTGTTCTTGATGAGATTCACAGAAACAGCTTTTTCTCCAGTAAGCCCAGTTCTAGTAACAAGGTCTAAGACTTGGAAGCAGCTCATCTCCCACCACCAGGAGGCTTTCATCACTCCCTCACTTTGAAGCACAAGAATCAAGAATTCATTGAGAAGGCAGCATCGGTACCTGACAGCAGGCTGCAGAGCGCTCCACAGCCAGCTGGATAAAAGCCATAAGGAAAGGGATTCCCCTTTGGGAGTCTCTCCAAACTGTGTTTTCCTTGTGCAAAGAACACAAGGTTGTAAGCTAGCTATTTATTTCAAAGTGGGAAACAACAACACTTCTGAAGTCATTAGCCCAAGGTCAGGCACAGTTTGCACTAATGCCAAGATCAGAACTCGGGCTTTCCAATGCACCAACCCTTCCAGCTCTGAAATACTCTATTTATCACTTGCTAACATACCAAACACAATAAAACTTCTTCCTCATCTTATAAAGATCTACACACACACAAATGCACTAAATACCACAGACTTACCTTCACATTTTAATCCTTGTCGTACCAAACCCCACAGCATCTCTCCGCAGTAGTCACAAAACGTAGGAGCCTTGTAGGAATGCACATAAAGTGCATGAGGACGAATCTGGAAATCTTCAACTGTAGCCAAAGCTTTTAAAAAATTGCAATAAGTTATAGCTCTTGCCACAGGATCAACAAGGATTTATGGAAAGAACATGGCTAATGTTTAAAGAATGGCTAATTTAAAGAATGATAACAAGCTATTTAGAAATCAGCATTTTACTGTATGCCATTTAAACATGCATTTAGGAGACTACATAGTTTCCAGTAAATATTTTTATTAAGGAAAAATGTCCATTGATCTCTGTAGGCTAATGGCCTCAACTAATCAACAGTATGGATCACTCTGCTGAAAACCTCACTAAGCTGAAGGCAGGTACAAGCTTTGCTAAAAGCAACAGCAAACGTTTGAAAGAGCAGTTTCATTTTCAAGCTGTTTTGTAACCTACAAAATTTTCCAAAATAAGAAGATAGTTCTACAAGGTAGATTTTTATCTTCTAAAGGACTCTGCAGTAAAGGCTTATAGACTAAACTCAGTGTATTAAAACAGAACTGTGGACAAAGTTTCCACAGAACACTGAAATATTATTTTCCTTAAACAAGCATAGATATATTTAAATTATTTTTCTCCTGTTTCTTAGAGGGAAAAAAAAAATAAAGATATATCTTACATCACCATTACCTTGCCCTGATGGCTACTATTTTTTGATCAGATATGTACTACCTATTCAAATTCTTATTTTAAAAATCCTACTGAAAGAGATTTATGTGTCTTCAAAATGCCTCAGTTTCGGGTGGTCTGTCTGTCTGTAAGGAAACTGTCAGAGATTGCCAAGAGACACACACAATAAATTTTCCAAATATGCTATTCACCAGAAGCAATGAAAAGCTCAAAATAAGATGATCAATTACTGAACATCTTAGACACGCTCTGAAATGCAGCCAAGGACTCAGCCTCACAGCTATCAAATCCATTCTTTATTGACCAAGTTAACAAATCTAAGGTCATGACAGTCAAGGTCAGGCTTCCTAATATCTAGCCTCAGTTTGTCACTTTATCGTCAAAGACTTAAAAAACTGATCAATACTAGTCCAGCTTTTATTTGTAGTTTAACTACAGCTGACTTTTATTGAATTTGACAAAGTATTGATGAAACACACACAATGACAATAAGGACTGTGGTTATTTTGTCCTTGTTATTGGTTAATAACCATCACTCTAAGGACTATACTGTTTAAAGAAACCATTTTTAAGAACTACAAATACCCATAAGAATCTGTTTTTATAGGTATGATTCAGCAACAACATTTATATGAATTCTTATGACAGCATAAGCCATTAATAGTAAAAGCTATAGGAAAAAAAAGACAGATATAAGCAAAAGAAAACTGACAACAGCTGGAAGAAAAAATTCTGAATCCCACCTGCATTTCACCTAAAACAATTACAAAAAAATTAAAATTTTATATTACTATACTTAGAAATTCCCATTTGTTTATAATAATGAACCTGAAGAAGATTAAAAACAAAACAATGAAAAAATAACAAAACCAAATACTGAAGCATCAGTGACACTTGGACTTTCTTGGAAACCTCTACCCAGAATAAATATATGAGACTTAAGTGAAAAAGCTTAAGGCAGGCATGAAAGTAATGCTCCATGAAGTCCTATTTTCTTTGAATCTACTAAACAGAGGTGTTCCACTGTTACAATAATACCCACCAGAGAGTACAACCTCAACAAGATCTCCCTCATGTATCTCTTCTGCTGATGTAATTCGTTGCAAAATATTATCTGAGTTCAGGTCATGGCGGAACAGGAGAATTTTGTCATACATGCCAAAGAAACCACACTCTGGGAACTGCAACAGAAATCAAACTCTAAATTAACACATGCTCTCTGATAATCCTATACATTGATGTTTTTAATAACAGCTACACAAGAGTTGTAAATGTTTCATGGCAACAAAGTTATTCTGCTTATTTTTGAGAAAACAAAGCATTTTCTGAAAATCTCTAATTTTATTTTTTAACCTGAAAAAAAGAAGTGTTAAGGTTTTTGTTTCTTTGGCGTTTTAATCTCTCAGACCTGCATAATCAGTCTGGCAAGTAAAAGCCAATGCAGACCTTTAACTTGGATACCACCAACCCTTGTTTCATGGGTATTCTGGTCAGGCAGGTATTTAGCTCAAGAAATTCCAGCAACACCTGCCACACCTCTCTTGAGGAGGAAGCCAGTTAAGAGGCTCCATGCCAGTGCTCTACAACAGTTTAGATCTACACATATCAGAAATCCTGAGTAACATGCTCCAGAGGATGCTGCTTCAGCAGGCAAGTTGGACTTTATGACCTCCAGTGATCCCTTCCAACGTTACCCATTCTCTGTGATACTGTGAAAAGAAAAACTCAAATCCCCACAAGGACAGCAAAAAAAAAAAAAAAAAAAAAAACCACACAGGAAACAGATGCACTAAATAACATGCCACTTTTCCATGACACACAAGTGAAAAAAAGCTTTCTCATTCTGTATTTTCCCTACTATTCAAAATATTGTCAAATATGAGTAAAACTTCTTAAAATTAAAACTTCTTAAAATGAAAACCTTAAAAGCAAACAGTTCATGGGGAAAAGAGCAGCACTCAAGCAACTCCTCTGACCTTTTGGTTTAAACCAGAATTCAAATTTGAGGTGGGAACACATATACAGAACAAAACAGGAAAAATGTGGGACAAAGTATGGAAAGCTCAGAAGAAACTTTTAACTAATGACGTAACAAGTTCATAATTTACATGTTACACAGTCAGTAAGTATCTAAACTGCATGAAGCTTGTGGTATATTAATTGTTCTTAAATTCTAAAATCAAAGATTTGTTCTACCAAATCAAACACATAATGAAGGTATCATATCCATCGTGCCCATTGTTTTCACACTTTCTTCCCAGTCAGAGAAAAAATAATGTCTCTTTACAGCAGCAGTTTTATCTGAAATATCAAGTTGGTCTTCTCTGTTTTAGTGTGTACGCACAACATAATTACGTGACACATAATACTGAAGAAGTCCATGCTCCAGAAAGCATGCTATCTACCTCGGACAGTAACAAAGAGAGGCAGAATTTGTACCATTTAATCCTTGCACAAGCAAAAGACAGAGCTGATAAACTTATACTGACACAGATATTTAGTCTAGAGCAAGAAGAAACTGATTTAGATGCAGCTGCTTCCTGTCTCTCAACTCACTCTCAGGTTTCCTATGTAAAATAGCAAATACCCAAGAATATTCTGAAAAATACATTTTTCCAGTTGCCCAAAGATCATTTGTAATAGGAAAGAAAAGTTAAAGCTTAAGAATTAGCTGTGCTGCCCAAATACGTGTCTCAGTATCTCTGCAAGTACTGACAGAACTTGACTTCATATTCAGAACACACAAAGATACAGCCACCAGTAATTCTTCCAAGGGAACTGACACTTCTTCATACCTGAAACAACGTCATAAACTTACTTTAAGCTCTAACCCAAAATCCCACTGTGCCTTGACTGACAAGAAAACAAGATATATTTACATTATTAAAAGAGATGCTGTGAGGTTTTATTCCTTGATACATTGTTAACGTCTGTTAATTGCATTATACTGCTGAAGAACTTAATTCTAACAAAAGGGATATAAAATCAACACTGCAACAGAATGTATCTGCCTGCAGATACACATGGCACTTTTTAATAATACCAATATTAATTTCAGCTGCCAGGAGGAACAATTCATGACTCAGGGAATCACGTGAACTATTGTCTCTTCGTATAAAGTTCACAGAACCACCTACAATCACAGACTTTAAGGAAGCCTCTATTTCACAGGTTTGAATCTCCTTCTTTTGATAAAGATATTATATTTTTTTTTCCCACTCTTTAAGACCATAACCCTGTCATGCAGCTGCCAGAACATCCCTACACATAATCCCCCACCTCAGTAACCAGAGGTCACATAATCACCCGCCAAGCAGCACTTATCTTAATTGCTATGACAAAATATATTCTGCCTATGAGCCATTTACCCATTCCCATCTACAAATCTTGGATTTATTAAAATGTTTTAAACATACTATATTAATTTTCATTACTAAAAAGCATTAGCTGACAAAACAAACCAAAGTTACAGATGAACACTCAAGTCCTCTTTGTGACTTTTTGGCCTGAGAGGGGTTGCAGTCTAATGGTATGGTACAGATTATAAAATGCTGGGAAATTAGGATTGTACAATACCTATGGAATGTTTATGGAAGGAGACAAAGGCAAGGAAAGAGGTGATTCAGAGAGGAATAAGTGTGGGAAAAAAATCAAGAGATAAGAAGATAAAAGAGGCTGGTCACCTGTAAACAGGCGTTGGTCAGAACAATTGTCTGATCATGCCCTGTGCATCATCAGCACCACCTGTCCTCAATTCTCATTAAATTCAATTTCTAGCTATTTTCCTGAATGATTTCCTCTCATTCTGAGCACATGTGTCGATGGTGGGGGGAGTCTGACTGCCAACAACCAGAGCAAGAGGACCCTTTAACGTCAGTGACTGGAAAGGTCAGAGTAAGTGAAATCAAGAGCTTGAATATCCACTTGTCAGCAGCTGGAAAGACCAAGATCCAGCAGCTGCTACTGGGCAGAGAGAGCTTGAAGCCAGCTGCTGGAGACACCCACTTTTTTTTGTTGCTATTTTTTCACTGGTGGTCAGTCTGTATGTTTTTTTCCCCACTACCAGACCTCCATCCTGAACCACCAGATTGATACAGCACAGAACTGCTGGTGCTGCTTGTGCTCATGTGAGTGCTCACTGACAGACACACTGTTGATCTCTTTGGATCTGTGTGCACACCTGTATCCAAAAGCTAGTGCCTATTGGGAATACGTGGTCAGTCTTGCTGTCCGTGGCTGCACAGAGGGACAGCTGCAGCAGCCTCCAAACTCAATCATACCTAATAAAAGTTCTCAAGTTAGACGAACTAATCCTGCTCTTTCCTTGCACACTTAATCCATCCCCATAAAAAAAAAAAAAAAAATCCCAGTTCCAAAAGAACAGACCCTACCAGCAGATGCCTGCGCTCCAACTCCTTCCCACACTCCGTGGCTCAGTCCTGTCCTGTGCCCCAAGGCACGGAGGCGCTGGCCGGCTGCCCTCCCCAGGGCCGCCTCTGACGAGCTGCAGGTGGCCCGGCAGAGCCCTGGCTAATGCAGGGAGCGGCGAGTCCAACCAAGGCGCTTGGCTCTTCCAGGCGCCCCGCTCTCCCTTCCGCTGCCAGCCCCTCGGGAATGCAGCATTCCTTACAGCACCTTGGCCAGCAGGCCGTGTGCGGACTGCCGGCCAAGAATAACCTCATCGATTAACGGGGGTTCGCTGCAAGTGGTATCTTTTAACAGAATTTTTACGCAAAGCTTAAACTATGTTCAATAGCTGAACTATATTCAAGTTGTACACTACCAAATTCTTCCCTCTTGTACTGCAGCAAAGAACAGCTTTTATAGCTTTCCTAATGCTCAGTTGCATGAAGCTGTTAAGGAAGAGCACTATCCAGTTCCTTTGAAGTGTTAAGAGCTCATAATGTAAACTTGAAAACAAAACTCAAAGCAGAATTTTTTAAAGCCTGTTTTATCTTACAGGATTATACAGCTGTTACTTTCCTGCATAAAATCCTAATGTATCTGCACAGGTACTCAGAACATATAAACTACTTATCCCAGTATTACTAAGTCTGCTAAAAGCAAAAACATGACTGTTTCCAGTCTTAACAGTTCCAAAAGAGCATCTAGTGACAGGAAATCACTTGTGGGAAGCCTACATATGCACTAGACTGTGCCAAAATTAATCTCTGATACACCAATATCATCAACTTATATCAAGAATACATGTCATTCTCAATACTTGGGTGGCACTAGCACAAATAACACAGCTAGCACATTATTGCAGTTACACTGAGGAAAAATCATAGGTGTTATCTAGCGTGCTCATACTGTAAGTATTACAGCATATCTAGCTGTAATTGAGAGTGCATTACATCGTCTTCTTTATCCAGAAGAACTCAACCATCATACAGCAGTCAGCACTGCTGAGCAAAACACAACTGAGGCTTCTTTCTATCTTGGCAGTAACTGAAATATCCCTTTACTTCCAGGAGTTACTTTACTAAGTTCTGGACTAGTCGCCAAAAATTCCCACTAGGGAAAAGTGTAGGCGGATATTGTTTCAAGGTCCAATATCTCATGACCCGTCATAACTCAAAACAAATGCTTCAAACCACTGAAAGTTAATTCCAAAGTCTAATGGTCCAAAACACCACTGGAAAGTCTCTTCCTTCACTGAAGTCATCCATTCTATTACCCTGCATCCCTACCCAGCTATTCACTCCCACTCTTTAGAATCATGTGCCAAATCACATTATCACACAGACAATTAGATTCAAACATGTGGCAGGAGATCTTTCCCTCACCAGATGC
Organism: Sitta carolinensis; assembly: GCA_032173965.1. NCBI lineage: Eukaryota > Metazoa > Chordata > Aves > Passeriformes > Sittidae > Sitta > Sitta carolinensis. Next base: position 10,418,223 of record JAVUNC010000025.1, on the reverse strand, counting down.
CTCAGTACAGACATACTTGGACTACTGCTTGGCTAGGTTTTCCAGCATACAAACCTATTACCATGCTGGAAATGCTAATCTGGCTCCCATGTAACACCTCTGTACCCCCAGTAACTCCCCGGCTCCCACTTTCTCACCAGCATGTCTGCTTCTCATCCTCAACTCTTGCCAAGTCTCAGCATTACTTAGCTCTTACAAAGAAAACAGTTGACAAGTCAAGAAGGCAGAGCAGTAGGAGGAAAATGGATTTGGGCACATCTGAACAGAAGAGATAACTTGCATCCATTTTAGAGCCTTTCAAAAACAAACACCATGAACTATTACAAGCTTAACCTGGAGAAAAACCCAGAACACTGGTTCCAGAACTGTTATTTATTACACTCAAGTTACTGCCAGAGTTGTAGAGATCCATTTGTAACATGGACGGATTTCAATATGATCCCTGTAATGCAATGAAAATGCAGAAGCAGGATCTAACCAGCAAAACATAAGGAACACCCCTTTGATTTTGCTAAATGGTGGCTTGCGTGGGTTCAGTCAAAAAAACTGTTGTAGAAAAACTAGGTGGGAAGAGTAAGAAACATTGCAGGGGTAAAGTATCAGTATTCAATCAAAAAGAATGCAATGGTTAAAGGATCGTGAGAATTTCAGGGAAATATTCTAAGGCAGGGGAACAACTGGTCTGTCTCAGAGCAAAACGTAACAAAGCCATCAGATGAAATATATACAGAGAAGGAGAACGCTGAGTATGACTGAAAGTGAAAATGATCAGGTCTAGTGGACCACAAAAGACAGAGACATGAAAGTAAAGATTCATAAGTTTAATGAAAAAGTTATGACAAATCTTGCAGGTACTGATACTACACAAGTAACAGCACAAGAATACTACAGTAATCAAATGTTTTTCATTTATAGCTCTAACCAGAATAAAATTAGGTAAGCTAGAATACAGCATTTAGAGCACACTGTCCAATATAATTCTCAGTCTGCAGGCAGTGGAACATCACCACATGCAAGTTTCTAGTTTTAAGTCAATAATTCCTTTGTTCTATTTCCTTTGAGGAATGAAGAAACAGTATTCCAACACAGAACAGGATTAAGAACTTCCCTCTGTAATATCTGATCATTGTCCAAGGACACATACTGTCTACCTGCTACAAGTTTTTCTGCTTCTAAACACTGTCCCTCTGTTCCAACAGCCATATGTGTCCAGCTTAGGTTCCTCTTCAGATTGCCCCTGACAACTGTTACGTCTGATACTTTAATATACAGCAACCTAGATAAGGAATGAACAGAGAAGACCATGAATGTACTGGAGACCATAAGCAAGAATTTTTTTTGAAGCATCCCTATAAAGTCTAAAGTTTGGATTTTCTGAGGACTTCTATTAATCATTCCAGTACACAATGATCCTAATACAGTGCCCCCCAAATTTAACTTTAAACTTGAAAAAAATGGAAGAAAAACACTTAAAAAGAAAAAAACATCTCCTGATGTTTAGAACATCTGTAATAGAGCTAAGAGACACACCAAATATTTGCATTACTCATCTCGCTCTCCTTGCAGACACATGCCTCTTTAGTTTCAGTTCTGCTGATGCTGCTTCTAATTACTCTTCTGCAAAACCTGAACAAGCTCACTGAACACCAGTGTCTGAAGCAAGAAAAGCAGAGTCCTAACCAACATTTTTGATACTGCAATTGTAGCCTCAAATACAGTTAGGCAAGTTGTTCAAGCTCCCAAGTAAGTGAAGGACTCCTTAGAGTTCTGCTTTGTTCCAAATTACATTATTCCAGGAATACAAGCCTGAAATGTGACTGTGGAGTAAAGGAAATGACCACTTAACACTAGTAAAGATAACACTCAAAAAAGAAGAAAAGCTATCAATTATTATTCCAAGTAAAAAAAAAAAAAAAAGTATTTCTCCTTATTCATTAAAGAAAGGCAACAGTAAGTAGATACTGTTAAGTACAGAACTAGCACAACAACAAACCACACAGCACCCTGCAGTCAAGACAAGACAATGTAAGGAGGCTGTGGAATACCAGAAGAAAGGGAAGCTTTAACACTGTTAAATCTCAACAGCATACCCGCAGCTTCAAAGCTTTTAGCTGGAAAAAACCAGCAACCACTTGACTACTGACAAGAACACAGTTCACAATTTTCACATTAGGTATTACTAATGCTAGAACATTTAACAGTTTTGCAACAGGCACCAGATCTAAGAAGAAGCCAAGGCAGGGACACATTGCTGTCACACAGAGAGTACAGGGAGAATATTGCCCCTCGTGCACTAGCTGCAAAACTACTTATGAAAGACGAATCCACCACACACGAGGCTGTTTCCTGACCAGTTTGCTGCCTGCAATATTTTTCACTGGGCAGTCACTCTCTGGTAGAACTGCAGAAACTGCAGCAAAGCCAGACAAAAAGGAAAACTGACCATGACATCCTCATCGGTTTTGCAGTAGATTGCATGTAAGATGGCATGTAAGAAGTTTGAGCTATAACAAGACCTAAACTTTTAGCTGAGCCTGCCAAAAAAGCAGAAAGGAAAAAAGAAAAATAAGTGTGAATGTAGTTGTTTTCATCTTTCTTTAAGACAGAAGACAGGAAACATGCAGATGTAAAGAGAAGGAGCTGATATGGAATGAAAAAACAGCCCCTAAAATGGCCGCTTAAAGGCACACCTAACACACGTGGTACATGAAAAAAAAAAGTTGACCCAAATAACTCATCTCTTCAGAAAGGAACTAACATGCTGAATATATTTTGGAAGTTATTATTAAATTGTTTTGTTTGACAACTAGTTTGTAAAAATATAAAAGATGCAGTAAGTTATGAGATGGGAAGAAAAGATACACATGTATATGCAAATAACACAAAATGCACTTATGTTTTTTCAGGCTATTAGGTGAAAAATAATTATATAATAAAACTAACCAACAAGAAATATCACAATTATCACGACAATGAAAGACATGGAGATAACTCCCTGACCTTGATGGAAAACAGCAATTCTCTCTTATTTTATAAAATACTGTTAACTTCTTTTCTGGCTGCTCCCTGGGATCTAACCTTCCTAACCTAAAGATAAAATTTAGATGCAAAACCAGCGTGATCAGTGTTACTTCCTTCCTAGAGAGACAGAATTTGCAACAGGGTAGCCAAGACACAACAGAAAAGTGTGCTAAGGTTCTTTCATTTCTCTGTCAACCCTCTCCTAACAGAAACTATATTGATATATAAGAGTAACACATGTATTCAGTATACAGAAAAACAATACTAGGACATTATTAGCTATTTGGTGGGATATATAATTATTAACTAGAAATCAAAAGAACAGCTAGTATCAAGTCTGTGGCCCTGCAAGGTATGCCTGTAGCCACAATTGGTCGTGTCACTGTGACTGGCTAGACAGATCCAAGAATATTCCTCAACAGTAATCCACATAAGCTAGTAAAAACCTAAGGTATCAGTGACAATTGCTGAAAGGAAAAAACTGTCCGTATTGGGAAAAGTCATTCATGCAGAAAATTTAGATCTACATCTTCTTTTACCAGATTTCACAAGTGAGAAATTAAGAGGCAGGTTTACTCCTTTTGAATTCAAAGCTTCTCCCTTGAGAGTCACCAAAATTTCTTTGTGTATAATGGCAAATGCCTAACACAGATCTTTGTCACCATACCAAATGCCTGGCAAATCTCAGTGGCTCTTACTAAACAGCCTGTTAGCAAACAGCTGTTGCCATCAGCAGAACAGAGTAGCATTATCTCATACCTTCTGGTAAACTATTGAGCACACGAGGTCCTTAACAGCAGAGAGGGACAGGTCCTGAGCTTCAATGGTGACAGTCTCTCGAGTGAGACCAATCTGCAGGAGGAAGGAGATGCCATGCATGGAGCCTCGTGAGTTGGTGAGGCTCTGGGTGCTGAAACTGCCATTGGAGAGTCGGCTGGAGAGCCCTGACTGGGGGCTTGAAGACAAAGTTGGGGTCTGTGCTGCAGCAGCATGACACGTAGGTGGGGAAAACTTCTGTAAGGATGGGGGAGAAGAGTCGTTTGCTGACATCTGACTTGCTTTACTCTGCCGAGATCTCCCTAGTAGTCAAGTTATAACTAAAACACGTTATCAGTTCTTGGTTTGAAATGAAAACAAGGATAATGTAAGTTTCCCTTTCTTAGTTCAGTAAAATCCTCCTGACCAGTAAAATCTCCCTTTCATTCGGTGCAAGCCACAGAGTAAAATAATTACAGCTGCAAGTTACTTTAATTTAAAGGTTCTCTTTCTGCAGTTACAATCAGCTGATCAAAAGCAGATCGCCTGTCCTTTAGCACCACATCCAGACATGGAGGCTTACATAAAGGCCTCAGAGAAATACATCAGCTCTGCTGTTTTATACTTGTCCTTCATTTTTATTAAAAAACAAAAGCTGGAGAAACAGATGGAAACAGATGTTGATGATTCATTAGAAGTATCCTTGTTCACCTAATTACACAGATCATATCTTAAATGAAGATTCATCTTCATGCATATAGCCTTTTACAGTGAAAAAAAGTGTATCCTTGAGCAACAACAGAAGTCCACATAAATGATGAATCTATTCCTCCTTCAAAAAGTCTTCTCTGAATTCACAGGACACGGTGAACTTGAAGCTCAATGAAGACATCCAATATCATTTTTATAAAATATTTTAGCTCATGAAATGGAGGAGCAGAATGTCCGAGGAGACAATCGCATTACGTGTAATCTCTAGCACCACCCAGATAATCTCCAGCATTTTGAAACGTTGTACTCTGCCTGTAGGGGAAAAGAATAAAGTTGTTACTTCACATGAAATACATAAAGTCACATACCCATGTCATAACCACTCTACTTTTACACAGCAGGATAACAACTCCTTTTACTCCAATGTGTTGCATTAGCAGCATTTTGTACTTGTAAATTAAACTTAACTGCTTTCCCACTGTAGGATACACAAGAAAAATCAGATCTAGCACTGACCAATATGTTACCACAACTTCCAATCATCAATAGTTTAGCAGAGCAAAGCTTTTAGCACTTAAGAGGAAAACAACAAAAAAGGTAGGGGAGGGAGCAGTAGAACACAGCTCTGCTCTGTACATCTATATTGAAAAGCTGGTGGGTAGGGAAGGAAATTCATTAAATGCATAGAAATGTAAAAAGAAATACTAGATAAAAACTCGAGCTCAATGTGGCAGCATGTACTCAGGGTATCATTTTAATACTGTTATTCAAGAAAACTGAAGAATGACTCACACAAACTCTAACTACAGGAAGATATGCAGAGCATACAACCGAGCACCAGTTGGTTCCTTTGGGAAAAAAATTAAATCATTTAATAATACTCACATGTCTGATTTAAAAAAAGCAAGTATGCTACAACATTTGAAAATAAATAACTTCATGAGCATAGGCTTGAGATACTTGTTATATGATGTTATGCTACTTGATTCAATATTTCAAGCATTTCATGAGCGGCCGAAATGTGTGAAAAGAATAATTTCAAGATTCCCCACACAACTTCTGCCACAAGAAAAGTTTTCCATGGATGCAAAAGTGGTCCAAATGCATAGATAAAACACACTGCTAATAAGTTTTTTAAGGAGCATTGTTCCATACTGGATACTGAAATCAGTAAGTTCATGTATTTTTATCTTCCCTTATTAAAAAAAAAAAAAAATCTCAGAAACTCTTGCAATGAAATTTCAGAAGAGAAACGCCACATCTCATTGCACACAGTAGAAGCTGTTCTTCCCAGAAATAAGGCTAAAACAGTCCATTTAATACACTATGCACTCCTGGTATTCACCAGTGTAATAGCTCAAAACACCACTGCCATTGCATTCTGAAAGGTAGAGCAGGAGGGAGACATACACAATTTGCAGTACTGGAAGGAAAATAAGCTCTTGGTACTGCGATAAAAATTCCTAACAGGGGGTCTGGAAGAGAGAATGAATCGATACTTCTGGATTTTCAGCACAGGCATCAAGAAACTCTCGCCTTCAAATACTGAAGACTTGTTAGATATTTAGCAAGGACACCTGAAAAGAAACTTCTGCCTTAAAGAACATGCTAAACACGATGCAGATAAAAGCAATAAATAAGAAGAGTAAGGACAGCAACAGTAATACTTAAGGACCTTTCTCAAGAAAGCAGCTTCACGGTGCCTTCAAGTTTACTTGAAGATGACTTATTCTTGTTTCGTACACACTGCTTTTCTCTCCCTCACCTCTCACAGATACCAGAGACAGCAAATCTGAAGCCTTAGGGGTGGATTTGAATTACAAAAAAACAATGCCTAACCAACATAATAGAGAACAGAAAAGCCTTATGATGTGAAAGAATTAATGAGCCTGCTAGGCAAGTTTAATTCAAACAGTGAAAACACACTGTGAAAGCACACCTACAACTGCCTAATTATAGATTAACTGCGTTAATTATATTTATCAAAAGCATGATATATTTGCATTCACAAAGCCTTTTGATACCATACAAACATACAAGCCTTTGAAGAAGTTTATTTTTGTTACTCGGCAGGAAAGAATGGATCCTTCTACGAAAGAAAAGCCACAGAAACTGTTCACTTGGCAGTGAGGAGAGAGCTCATCCGAACATCGACTCGAACAAGTGGATGCTTTAATTGACGCGCAGTCTACAGCACCGCAGCCTCCCGCTCCTGCTGCCCCGCACCAGCGGCTCTGGGTCAGCTCCTCCCGCACCCGGCCCTCCACCCGCCCTTCCTGCTCGCTGCCGCTCCCCTCGCCGCTCTCAGCCCGCCAGGGGCCGTTCCCGGCGGAGGGACGGCGCTCCCCGCCGCGGACACCGGCCGGGCCCTGCGGGACGCGTCCCGCCTGCCGCGGGTCCCGCAGCCCCGTCCGGGCCGGCGCCGGCAGCCGCCCGTCCCTCGCAGGTTTAAATGCCCGCTGCGCGACCCGCCCCCGCCGGCACCATCTCCGGAGATGATGTGGCCTCGGCCCGTCACCCCCACCCCGGGGCACCCAGGGCGGAGCTGCCGCCGCGGCGCTTTCCCCCCGCGGGGGCCGCCGGGCGCATCCCGGGGCACGGCCCGTGCCGGGCTCGGCGGCCGCTCCCGCCGCCGCGGCAGGAACTTTCCGAGTCCGCCCCCGCCCTTCCCCGGCGCGGCGGCGGCGGCCGCGACCCCCGTACACACGCGGCCCCACACGCCGCGACCCCGCGGCGGCTCCCGCCCGCGGCGGCGCCCCCGGTCCCGCCGCGCTCACCTGCGGCGCCGCTGCCCCGGGCCGGAGCGGCCGCTCGCGCATCTCCAGCCCCGCGGCTCCCCGCACACACACCAGAGCCGCCCGGGACGGGACGGGGCTGCGCCGCGGGGGCTGCCGGGAGCTGTAGTCCCGCGGCCGCCTTCTGCCGCGGGCCGCCCGGCCCCCGCGAACCACGAGCCCCGACGTGCCCCGCGCGGGCGGGGGGCTCAGCGCGCGCGGCGGCGCACGCGCAGGGCTCCCCGAAAGAGTTTCCGTTAGTTTTCCTCGGCCGTGGCGGGCGCTGCCCCGAGCCGCTAGAGCGGCACTGCCGGGCACGGCACGGGCACGGGCACGGGCACGGGCACGGCACAGCACAGCACGGCCCGGGCACGGCTGCGGGGCCCTGCCCTCCGAGCCGCAGCTGCCGCCCCGGCCTCGCCTCTCCAAAGGCTGGGGCCGCGCCAGCTCGCAGCCGCCGGCAGCGGTGCCAGCGCCGGCCGCGGCTGTGCGCAGCCCCCGGGCCGCCCGCCGCTCCGCGCCTCCTTCCCCCGCTGCGCCGGGCCGGGCCGGGCACAGCCCGGGTCCCCGGCTCACCTCGCCGGGGCGGGGGCGGCGCAGCCCCGCGGCGGTGTCCCCCGGCCGGGCAGGCCCTCCGTCGCTGCACAGGAAATGCTTGTCCTAGTGTGTCACAGCATCGCTGCGCTTCGCCGTGGCCGCGCTGAGTGGGGGCTGGAAGGGGCTGGAAGGGGCTGTCAGCGTCTCCCGCTCGCCCCGCGGATGTGCGTGCAGGCACTCACAAGCTCTCCAGGCCCTTTTCGCTGTCCGTCTCCTGCTGTGTTTCAGCCCCCCCTTCTAATACCCTGATTCATCCAAATCCCGTTTTCTGACCTGCGCAAATGATGCCACTCTTGGCATCAGCAGCAAAATTCTGCACGCAAGATATTTAGCAAAAAACAGTGAGCTGAAGTACCAAATAAAACTGGTGCAAGGCAAAACTGTCCCTGTAACCCTCCTCCAGCCCGAGAGATCCCTGTTGAGAGACAACCCGTAATCTTCCTTCTTGAATTTGGATTCAATTTCTGTGTACAAGTCTTAAAATAATAACCACTACCATAGGAAGTTGCTGAAGTTTAAGTTACATACCGGACTGAAAACACCTTGAAAAGGCAAACTGTCAATTTTAAAGGCTTTTAATCCTCAGCTCAGCGAGACACAGATGGAGAAGCAGATTAGTGACTTGTCATTTATAGCTCTGTTTGTAACGTAAATGTCTCATTTCCTTCATCTTGCCCTCCTGAGGCCTGGCCCAAAACCCACTGAAGCTGAGGGAAGTCTCCACTTTCTTCACCCTATTTTGCATCAGACACAGTGCAGCTGATAGAGTGTAACCAGCTCTGACTGGTGCCATTTTATTTGATAAATAATTAGCCTGTAGCTTCTTGTCAAAATCTGGAAGTACTTTAAACTAAAAACGTAGCAGTTAATGGTTGATTCTGCTTTTAACTGGTTTCGAATGCCAAAAACCACCCTGGGACATTTTAATGAAGGCTATTCCATGAATAGAGGCTGTTCTTGCCAAAGCTCTGCACCAGATAGCTGAGCAATCTTCGTTTCCTTTTCCCTCTGAAGTGGGACTCCCACACGCCACCACTGTAAACACAGAGCTCGCCTCCATAAACATGATTTCTGACGCTTAGCACAGCCAGGAGTCACACTCTACTGTATTTAGTGCAGCAAGCTTCTCACATTTTGAGTAGCAGCCCTAAAAATAGCTGTTTATGGACTATGCCAGATGGATATTAGGTATTACCACAGCCACTGGGCAACGATTATATTTCTTTGTAAAGAAGCTCAGCTTTATACTGTCCAATAGGTTTGGTGCCATTTAATTTGCTGCCCTAAGCTGTAATAGCTGCTTTTTCATAAATCAGAAGATGGATTAGTTAAAATCAATTTATTACAGAACGCAGGACAGCATCTGCCAGAATAAACCAAACTGCTGTAAGTACTTCTCTGGTGTTATTTTCTATTAAGCAAATATCACTAAAGCATCCAGACCCTGTAGTGTTTGTAAAGATCTCTGTTGTAGAGATGTGTAAAACACATCTGAAAGCAGCTCTGCATTCAGTGCCTGTGCATGGAGCAGCACATCCATCAGTGCACATGCACAGCTGGCTCTGGGTGATTGCAGCATCGGGACAGCATCAGCCCTGGCTGCAGTAATTGACAGGGCAAGCATTCTGGTTTGTTATTTTTATGACTACCATAATTAGTGATTTCCTGTGGATTTCATCAATGTTCTTTTTTCTTTTTTTCTGAGCCCACATCATTCCCTCAGATAGTTAGCTTGCTTTCACAGCTCAGCTTTCCCTGCTGAAGCCAGCTGTGCTTTACAAATCACTCTCTCTTACATCTACGAGATACCAGGAAATGGGTAACTTTCATTGTATTTATTTGCTTTTATAAACAAAAAAACTGGTTTTCTGTATGGACCACAAGGTCTATATAAACAAACTGCATTTGGAACTGGTTTATAACTCTAAAAATGCATTAAGTTTTTTCAGTTTGAAAATAATACCTCTAGCATTTGGATATTTCATAGCTGAAAATTGGTATTTTCAGATATGAATGCGTATTCATTTCTATTCACCAATCTAATGTTTTGAATATTTTCACATTCAAGGCAATGTCTTGGGAGAGTTTACTGGTGCATTTGCCTGAGAAATTCCATAAGCACATGCTGCCGTGATTATTTTTCACTGCTTTTAACACTGATGTTGCATATCAAAGGCCCTCATTTATGATCTGTGAGATCTGCAACAAATGTCTGCAAAAAGGGGAAGTAATATCTCTATAGACAAAATATAGAGATTTTTCTTTTCCTTTTTTTTTTCTTTTTTCCGTTGTTCCTTTTCTCTCTCACTCTCTCAACTCAACCTCTCCTATAATGGAACTGCAAAAAAGTTAGGAGTTCAGGTTTGGTTTGGATAAAATCCTGAAATGTGGGTATGTCTCTGAATTACCTCATCGTCTTGGTTTGAGCCCTTAGCTGAACTTTGTCCCGAAATCTACCTCCAACAAACCAGTGAAAAGTTTAGTATAGACTTAAAAAACATAGAATCAAAATTTACCTTTGTATAAACATACATTTTTGACTTCTTTTTTTTTTTTTTTATTTTATTTTTTATTAAACAAAATACATATTCGTATTTAAAATTATAGGTAATTGAGTTTTGGAAGTCACTTACCCTCCCCCCAGTTTAAGGAATGACCTCACAGATCTTTGCATCTGCTAGATGGATAGCCTCCTTCATATCCTAGATATAATTCTACTGTATTGGCTCCAAAATAAAGTGATTTTCCTAAATAAGTGTTGAGGGTAAACCTAACTTATTTTACACTCTCCACTTATTAAAGCCTGTCTGAGAAGGCATCAGCCCATGGGAACGGAGTCTCTTTAACCTGACTGTCCAAGCAGGGTGCTTGCACAGCCCGGAGAGGCAGCTCCATGCCTGGAGAGGAGCAGTGGTGAGTGACGCGGGATGAGCAGCAGCAGCTGGAGCCACAGGAGGGGCCCTGTGCCCCTCTGGGGCCATCAGCCCCTCACCTTTCCCTTGGGCTGGAAGCGCTGCCCGTGGATTTCTGAGCCTGCAGCAGCCCAGGCTGCTGAGCACTGGGAATCTCAGGCTGTACCTGCTGCCTTGCTGCTGTTGGCAAATCAGCCCTAGCTCGGGCTCGAAATTATAAAATTGTGGGGTGGCAAGGGACCTCAAAGAGCATCTGGTTCCAACCCCCGTGCTGTGGGCAGGGACACCTTCACCAGACTGGGTCGCTCGGAGCCCCATCCAACCTTTCGGATTGGAAAGGAAATGGATTTCATTAAATGGATTCAAACCACAGCAAACCCCACTTCCTCTGCTCTGCCTGCCCCGGAGCTGCCAGCGGGAAGAGCCAGGCACTCAAACTGTACTGGTAAGGGTGGAAGGTGCCGCAGTTCCCCTCCTGGAGAAAAGCACGAAAGTATTCTACATTCTGCATTCTGCATTCTGCAGTAAAGCCGCAGCGCTGCCGGGCGTCCCCCGGCAGGTTACAGGGACGGGCGGCTGGGACGAAATGCTGACATTGGGGGCAGCAGGAGGCGAAGCGCAGCCTCCATCCACTGTCCATCGCCACTTCAGTAGGTGGCACTGTCACACCGGCTGTCCCTTCCTGGGCGCAGGATGTTCAATCACACCGTCACAGATTGCCTGGCTTTTCTTCAAAGAAATTACCTTTTTTTTTTTTTTTTTTTTTTTTTTTTTTTTTTTTTTTCCCCGCTCTAGATGACATCTGATTACATCTATTTGATTTTTCAGAGTAATAATCCTACTATTTAAAATGTATATAATAGAATAGCTGATCACTGAGAAATTTGTTGACACATTTTCTATTAAGTGGTATGAAGCAGGACTAAACAACATATTTTTCCTTTATAAATCCCTGGAAAAACAAAATGTCCATCACTTTTGAATTTTATTTTTTTTTTTTACGTTTGTGTATTTAGTTATGTAAGCCTTTTTTCAGTTGTGAAACATTCTGATTTCTGTTATATGAATTCTTTTTTTTTTTTTCCCTCAGTCTTCTTTATAGACATAGAACTTTATGGGATGGTTATGAGAGGGGACATCTCCACTCCAAATTCTGAAAGTAATGCCCTTTAAAAATCCTGTTTAATCTCTCTACACATCTGGTCCAGCACTTATATTTTTATGTGTGTTTCTCATGTAGGTGATATTAATGCTGCCTTTAAAGTGACTTTACACTTGCCAAATTTGTCATCTACCAAATAATTGTAACCCTCAGAGCAACCACAATCCCTTAGGGAAAAGCAGTGTTAGCTAACCCTGACTCATATTCTTGTCAGATTTCTCCTGTAGCTATTGTAGTTTTATTTTTTTCCTGCTAAATTGTATGAGAACCCTGGCACATCACCCAGAAATTCTGTCCAGCATCTGGATTGTATAGTCAACCACAGGAAATCTCATGGAGGGGCAAGAGATTTTTGTTCTGTTGTGTAGTTCTGCTGGGACCACCATCAGCTTGGTAGTGGGATTCAGACTAATTTCCCGTGACTTGATCTCTGACATGCTGGGGCTTTTGTCTAAAAATCTGTCAACCATGCTGATTTTTCTTGGTAATCAAAAGATTGCCCGTTTCTTCCTGTTAACCAGTGACTTGGCTGTGGATTTGGAGCAATTTCCTAACAAAGCACTGTGTGGACTTTCACGACTGAGGAAAAACAAAATTTAAAAAAAGGCACCAATTTAAATTAACTCTTTGTTTTCCCATATATGAAAAATACTGGATGCAGCCACATTCTGAGTATCAGCTAGAAGGATGCTGCATCTGTAGTAAAGCTGTCACCACCGGAGAGGTCATCTATATGCTGGGTGGCAGATCCACCAGCTATTCTAGGAAACCTGTAAAATCTGGGTCAACAATCTGCAAATCACAACTCACTCCATTTCTCCAACATCACCCTTATTTGCAAAGCTATAGGATGAGGCTTTCCAGTTCAAGGCTGACAAGCAGCAAAATGATTACTCCTGCTGCTTCCCTCCCCCTCTTTTTTTTTTTTTTTTTTTTTTCTTTTAATTTGCTTTGAGATTAAGCCTGAACTTTAAGAAAAATGTAAAAATTGGAGACTTTAAACGAGTATCTGTGATGCACAATAGTCAGATGTTTTCTGCAACATCCTAGAGCAAGAACGGTGATGCTGAATGACCTAAAGAAGGGAACATGAGCTCAGAAACTTGTATTTTTGGTTTAATAATTTAAAGTGGTGTTCTGCAAAATACTGCCTCACCACAGATTTTGCTTCATTGATAGCCGATAATACAATTAGAGAAATTAAAACGCCTGAAGAGTGGATTTTCATTTTAGCAAGTATTATTGTTGTTTTAGGCCTGGAAAAGATCATAAGAAGCACCTATAAATTCCCACATTAAACGCCCTGGCAGTTCAGTCGGTCTCCGCTGTCGCGCCCTTCAGGGATGCCGGCTCCGAGCCGCCCGCGGCCCCCAGCGCTCTCCCGGCCGCAGAGCAGCGCCCGCCGCGGGCAGGGAGCACGCGGGGCTGCCCTCGGAACACAAACCCGGCTCTCAGGGCAAAGCTCCGGCTGTTCCCACCCTGGGAATCACGAGTGCCGGGGGAGGGGGGAGCGGCCAGGGGGCCGCGGGCAGCCCCTGGCACTGCTGACGCGCTGCCGGCGACGGGCTGGGCTGGCAGGGAGCGCGGGCAGCCGGAGAGGCGGGAGGGCAGCGGCTCCAGAGCCAGCTCCTGCCGCAACCTCTCCCTCCGCGCCTCCTCCCTGCATCCCTCCCTGCCTCCTCTTTGCATCCCTCCGTGCCTCCTCCTTGTCTTCTTCTTGCCTCCCTCCGTGCCTCCTCCCTGCATCCCTCCGTGCCTCTCCCCTCCGTGCCTCTCCCCCCGTGCCTCTCCCCCCCGTGCCTCTCCCCTCCGTGCCTCCTCCCTGCATCCCTCCGTGCCTCTCCCCCCGTGCCTCTCCCCCCCGTGCCTCTCCCCCCCGTGCCTCTCCCCCCCGTGCCTCTCCCCCCCGTGCCTCTCCCCCCCGTGCCTCTCCCCCCGTGCCTCTCCCCTCCGTGCCTCTCCCCTCCGTGCCTCTCCCCCCCGTGCCTCTCCCCTCCGTGCCTCTCCCCCCCGTGCCTCTCCCCCCCGTGCCTCTCCCCTCCGTGCCTCTCCCCTCCGTGCCTCTCCCCCCCGTGCCTCTCCCCCCCGTGCCTCTCCCCTCCGTGCCTCCTCCCTGCATCCCTCCGTGCCTCTCCCCCCCGTGCCTCTCCCCCCCGTGCCTCTCCCCCCCGTGCCTCTCCCCCCCGTGCCTCTCCCCCCCGTGCCTCTCCCCTCCGTGCCTCTCCCCCCCGTGCCTCTCTCCCCCGTGCCTCTCCCCTCCGTGCCTCTCCCCTCCGTGCCTCCTCCCTGCATCCCCCCGTGCCTCTCCCCACCGTGCCTCTCCCCCCCGTGCCTCTCCCCCCCGTGCCTCTCCCCTCCGTGCCTCCTCCCTGCATCCCCCCGTGCCTCTCCCCCCCGTGCCTCTCCCCCCGTGCCTCTCCCCCCCGTGCCTCTCCCCCCCGTGCCTCTCCCCTCCGTGCCTCCTCCGCCGCCGGCACCGCCCCGGCTCTGTGCTTCGCGGCCGCGGCACTCGGCGAGGCGGAGGAAGGGATGGCGGGGGCGGCTGCCCGGCTGCTCGGGGCGCTGTGCCTCGCCGCCTGCCTGCCCCCGGCGCTCGGGAGGGACGCCGGAGCGCAGTGGCCCCTGGAGAAGGTGGGTCGCCTTTGCCTTTCCCAGGCGTTCTCGCCTCTCGCTTGGCGCGGGGGCAGCGCCTTCCCGGCGGGCAGGGCTCGCTGCCGGGCGAGGGGCACAGCCCCATCCACCCTGCCCTGGCCGCCGACGTGAACTCGGGATGGGGGGACCCTTGGCGGGGTCCCGCAGGTGAGGGTGGGTGGCACGGCTTCCCTGTTAGCCCGAGCTTGGTGGCTGCAGAGAACAATTCTTCTTCACACGTTTGTCCTTGTCGTCTCGAACCGCCTGGGACCGGGCGGCAAGGGCGGTAAGCAGTTAGTGAATTTAAGGGGAAACCCAAACAGGACAAGACTGCTCGAAATCTGAAATTATATTCCTTATAGCATTCGACTGTACTCCAACTTTCATTGTGATTACTGTGAGTCAGAGGACAGTGACTTAGTTTGAGGAGACAAATAGCTCTTCCAGCAGCATGCACATGTGTCTAGGTAAAACAAGCTGGTACAAAATTGTTTTGAAAAGATATAATGCTCTAATATGTTGTAGACCCATACTATATTGTGTCTAATTTTGAGTGGTGTGTGAACTAGTGAAAAAAGGGATCTTGAGATAAGGTTTAATTAAACACTTTAAACCACAGATTTCTCAATGTAGCAGCTCTTAGTGTTCCATTATGAAACATTAACATAGTTTTCTTTGTAAGGAATTAAACCACGTGAAACATAGGAGAGCATAAAACTGCAAATCACGTTTAACTAAACATTTCAGGAATTTCCAAACAGAAAACATACATCTAGGGCCCTTCCCCAAATGTGTGTGGAAAAGCTAAAGTCAAAGTTCAGCAAGAAGCAACTGAATTCCACTAATCCAGTGCATCACTCTCATCACCATTAGATCAGAGTCCAGGACAAGCTGGTAAAATGAAGCTTCCCTCACACCTTTCCACACGTCCCCTTAGTCCTTCCCTTTCTCCTAGATTTTATCCATCCCCAATTCAAGGAAATGTTGGCTTGTTTGTTTGTTTGTTAATGAGATACCGTGTCATTCTGTTCTATTAATTATATCTTACAATGCCTGCATACATATGTGTATAGCTCACTATATAATATATATAGCTCACGTATAGACTATATACCTGTAACAGTACACCTGTATTACACACAATGCATGTATATATACATATATAGAATGTCCATAAGAACACGTGGGGCTGAATCTTTAGTCCCCCTGGTCAATGAACAGTCCTGTAGCCCCAGTGCTCCTTTTGCAGCCCCGGGAGCCCCAGCATTTCCCTCTTTAGTTGGTGCCACTGTGAGCAGTCAGTCTCCTGCCAGTGCTGTCAGCAGTGCCAGCCATCAGAGCTCCTCCACCCAGGCACACACTAAGCAAGAGCAACTTCTTCTTTCTCATCAAATTCTTGTCCTCCAACAACTTTTGTTCTTTCTCCCTGGAGAGACACGTGAGCCAGAAATTCAAAGTCCTACAGGTAAGCCTGGGCTACTTGTAGAACTTGAAGGTTTGCAGTTTTAGACAGCTTAGTACAACAGGCTTGGTGACAACCCTGTCATGAATATATTGTTCTGCCTCCCTGTTGTAGCAAAATAGGGATTGACCAACACTGTAAAGAATGAGTCACTTACAAATCTTATTTTGCTTCTATTTCATAACCGCTTTTGTAACTCCTCTCACTTCCCAAAATTGATGATATCTCCATTATTAGAAGTAGTAATTGATTCCTCTCTTCTGAAGTATTTTCATGAATTTGTACTTTAATAGTGCTTCTTTGCAAAGTGATTTGATGACCCCAATTACCAGGCATGCTCTTCACTTGTTCAACTGCAGACAGATTTTATGAACTTCCTTAATTAAATGGTCCTTCTACATTCTTCTGAAGTAGATAGCTTTAGCTTTTCACTCTCCCC
The DNA here is from genome assembly GCA_032173965.1 of Sitta carolinensis. Classification (NCBI taxonomy): domain Eukaryota; kingdom Metazoa; phylum Chordata; class Aves; order Passeriformes; family Sittidae; genus Sitta; species Sitta carolinensis. The sequence continues at coordinate 10,401,758 of JAVUNC010000025.1, read as the reverse complement.
TTACAGCCTGCTCCCCTAAACCAAACAGCTCTCTGACATTTTCTGTTGTCTGTGCCTGTTCTACAGTGGTCTAAGTTCTACCATATTAAACGTCTAGTGTTTCAAAAGACTGTTTAACAACTTCCATGATACAATTTCCAAACTTTCAAAAGTTAGTCTTTATATCAGAGGAAATGCAATTTTTCTTTAATCTATGTCAAAAATTTGCTAGCATTAAAAACGTTAACGGCCCATCCTAAATTTTGGTGTCCTTACAGTCTTAAAATTCAGCTTTAAACACTGTATTAAAATTGGCACAATGAGATTCCGTGTCTTTGTGTCACCCCTCTGCTGAATTTCACTGGTAAACCTAAGAAGAATTAGAGGAAAGGTTCACATGGAGATAAACAGCTAGGAAACAAGAGAAGGGCAGAATGTTTGCAGTGAAGTCTAGAAAACACTCGTGCTCATACTTGCTTGTGTAAACACAAATGAAGTAAAAAAGAAGTCAAATAGTGAGGCAATCCCCATTTCTTACCAGTATTCATCACCTAGGGTAATAAGATAACAGGTTATAACATACCCAATTTTTGAGGTCAGTTCACATTCTGGCCAGGTAATGGGGTTTAGGTGTTATTTCAGACACGTGTGAAATGATACACATGAGTAGAAAAGGAGAGTGAATTATTTTTTGCTAACATATACGATGATAGGGTTAGACTACAGATATTTATGTCAGTCTGATGCAGGAGCAGCCCAAAAGCAAGTCAGCTATTAAACAGTTTGAAGAAAGAAAAAGAATTACCATTGTCCTACAGTATAAGCTATGATATGCTCATGCTCCAGTTTCTCTCCTTTTGCCCATCTCAGAAAGGATGACAGAGACAAGGTACACTGAAGGACAGCGAGTCTGATCAGTCATGTGAGGCAGTTCTGATCAAAGAACAAAAAAAACTAAGCAGGACTTTTCATTAGGAGAAAGAGGGAAGACCCTGTGATATAAATGAGGAATGGATATGATAGTGCCTGAAATAGGAATCGATAAAAAACAGGAGTGGCACAGGAAGTTTCTGAGACAATTGCTAGAGATTGGATAGGTTCAAACCTGGTGTATAAAGGGTTTGAGATGTCCTTGGGAATCCCACCTGGCATTCAGCTGCCACTCCAGAGCACTGTGGGGCTCTTGCACATCGAAGATGTGCATTTGCCAGCTGCACAAGGATGTCTCAAGCACTCTGATACAGCCCCAAAGCCTTCTCTTAGGCAGCAGAAAGGATGTCACTCAGGGAGGTGAGCCACATACTAGTGGCTGTCACAGGAGACAAGCTGTCTGTTCTGAGGTTAACCCATGTGTCACCAAGCTGATGAATGCCCCAGCTAGCCCCAAACCAGCCACAGCATTCTGTGCAGTCACACTCACTCTGCCACTGTGGGCAGAGGCCACAATGACACAGCTTGCTCCCTCTGGGAGTGGGTTACCTTAGGCATTTCTTTGCAGTTACTCAGCATAAAGCCAAATATTATTACTACTAGAAATAAAGCTGCTGGTGTTTGTCTCAATAGAAACCTCAGTTGAAGGTGGTGTGGTTGCAGACATGACATGTAGAATTAAGATATTAGGGAACAGAGAGCCCATTCATAGGTTCAGGTTTTACAGCTAGCTGGTAGGTAAAACTTTCTCCTGTACTTTAAATACTGGCATATTTTGCATGGAAATGAAAGAGAAGCCAGTCATTTCTGAGTGAAAAGGGTTTTTTTAATTACTTTTTGTTAGGAGTAAATCAAAGTAGCACAATATACCATTTTTATTATAATTTTGAAGAAAACTATGGTTAAAAAGTTGTAGTAATAGTTATAGCGCTCTTTCTTCTCTCTACCTTCTACAGTATTCTCACCAACCAAGAATTTTAGGTTCTGATGCTATTCAAAAAGTTGTGACCAACACAGACATTTCTGAAATGTGGGAGAATGATTTGCGCCCTATCCTGATAGAAAGATACCCGGGATCACAAGGAAATTACATTGTGAGACAGGTAAGACAACACTTCCTGACAACCTCTAAGAACATATTTATTGTATATTATTATTATTATTATTATTATTATTATTATTATTATATTATTATTATTATTATTATTGTTATTATTATTGTTATTATTATTATTATGATGATGATGATGATGATTATTTCTATTCTGGTAACACATTTGGTATCCCCACCAAAGAGACAGTGCCACTGAAGTGACAGTCACCTTCCTTTCATTCAGTAGGATGAACTCTATCATTGTTCAATTCTAGATCACATAGTGCCTACAGGACACAGCTTGCACATTAGCTGGCATTATTTCCCAGGGCTGCATAGCATGATGAAAGAGAAGTCTTTTTTTTTCTAAAAATCGTGTTTTAAATTAAAAAGTTTGCCCCAGGTTTGGTACCCAAAGTACAACACAATGGTTTTCCTTTCCCTCACATGAGCAGGTTTTTGGCCACTGGTTCAAACCCAAGACCATGCATGGGATGAAATAAATGACACTGCCACCGCTTTTTCTGGAGAGGGCCGGTCCTGTGCTGTTGCAGTGCCCTGCCGTGTTGCTTCAGATGGGTGTGTCACCACAAAAGGGGTCAGAGGGGCCCGAAGGGGCAGCCACATGAAATGGCCAGCACGACAAAGAGCAGCCCTGCTCCCTGAACCACACCAGCTCTGCTGGCCCAAGCACAGCAGGCTCCTAGTGCTGGACTAGCAAACCCACCTGCAGCTGGCCCAAGGCAGGAAAGGCTCCAGCACATTGTCTATGAGCCACAAAAGTCACCACACACAGGGGTGCTGCTCTGTTGGCACCTGTGCTCTGCACTCCCAGCGTGGGCATCTTCAGCACGGTGCCCTGCTGGCTCTGGATCCCATCAGCCAAGCAGGATACAGACAGTGGTACAGCTGAGTTTACTAAAGACATTCACAGCACCTCCCTGCCCTTTATCTACCCTTCAAGCACTGACTCAACAGCTCTAAGACAGCCCTAACTACAGTAAATTTATCTGCTACTCTGCAATTGGCAGATTGGAAAAACACAGCCTTTTTATGCATTGTGTGTGTGTGTGCATGTCTCCGTAGATTTAGTTTTGTGGTTTCTTTAGTGATACTCTGGAAGGCAGCCAAGTGAAAGGGGGAAAAGGAAGAAAAACAAAAAACCAGCTGAGCCTAGGCTAGAAAACCACAGATCATGTTCAAAATAGGATCATCCTGTTACAAGGTAGCAGCATGTATTAAATTAGGCCCTGCACCAAAGGAAAAAAATAAAGACACAATAATGGAGTTTGAAATGGACTACACTTCTTTGTTGAGACACAAAATCATCAGACTCCTTTAAGGGGAAAAGGCTACTGGGAACTCTGTCCAGGCTTATAGAGTCTCCTTAATCCCTATCAGACATCCTTCACTCTGCCTACTGACAGACCATAGCACATTGTAAAAGCTTTCAGAGGGTGACCACAAACAAAATGGAAGTTTGTTCTAGCACTAAAATCTACAGCAATATTGTTGTTTTTTATCATTCCTACTGACTTCCCTAAGAGCAGAACAAGCCTTCAAAGTCTGTTTTCCCCTCGGAGGCTTTTCCTAATGTTTACTTAAAGAGAGAGGAATCTGCCTTGAAGAAGCTCTCTAGGGACCCATAAAAATAAGTTGCTCAACAGAGAAACAGAGATGTCCCTCTAACACGAGTTAGCCAGAACTCTGGTTGAAGTATAGCTGAGGCTGTTAGAGCTATTCCTTCAGGCAGGAAGACAGCTGAAATGAATGCCTTGCCTTGCAGATTGTCTTAATTCTTATCTTTATATGAGCTACACGTAGAGAATTTAATTTTTAAAATGCTGTTCTGAAATTCTTTCATTCTTTCTTTAACTTAGAGGAATCTACCTCTCTGTTATGGCCTTGTAAACAATTTATGTCACTTGAAAGACAGAGTTCTCACAGAAGCTTAAAAGCCCAACCATCTCACACCCACCAGCCAACCCAAACAGCTTTTTTTTTCTTTTCCCTATACTGCTGTGGCATGTCAGTGTGGTAATTGCCTAAACTGTCACAACGAGGTCTCTGCAGCCAATTCTGACTTTTAATTTAAGGACACATCTGAGTTAAGCTTTAAAGATGTTAACATTGCATCTGCTCTAGTTACACCTGAAAAAGACACTGGCCTGAAAACTGCAGAGATCAAGATCTTAATGTGTCATAATAATTGGCAATAATTCAAAATACCTGCACACTCCAAAGAGAAGAGTCAAAAGGAAGAAATAAAAAGCAAATGAGGCAGTCAAAGGTTCAGGTAGCAAAGTTATACAGTGCTATTACATTTTCTGCTATGAAGTTTATCCTTTAAAACACCATGAACTTACAGAAATAAGCTTAGGAGCCACTATTAACTAGCTACTGACAATTTCTCTGCAACATCTTCCTGAAGCAAGCAATATTAATCTGATTGTTTTTTATAATCGCAGCACATCAAGCACCACCTTCAAACATTAAAGGCGGTTGGGAAATTGAAGAAGATACATTTCAGAGATACACACCATACGGCTATAAAACATTCTCGAACGTTATTGGCACTCTCGACCCCTCTGCCAAACGCCATCTGGTTCTTGCTTGCCACTACGACTCCAAATTCTTCGGGCAGCGCTGGCGGGACAGAGTGTTTGTGGGAGCCACTGACTCAGCTGTGCCCTGTGCTATGATGCTGGAGCTGGCACGGGCCCTGGATAACAAGCTTCAGTTCATCAAGGTAGTTTCCTTGTTTCATTTTCATTTGCCTTTCCAACAGCAACAGGCCTCGAGGCATTTCCACATTCTTTTCCATAGCCTGCATGCTGGGTGCTCTGATTGCTGTGCTTGTAATAAATCTCCCATTTGACTCCAAGAACAAATATAACAAACATTATCACATTAAAATTTCTTATAAAAAGGGCGGGTGCCTGAAAATTATCTATATAAACATATAGTATATAAAAATAACAAATGCTACATGAATAATAGATGTTTCATAGACCTGGAAAGATAGAGTGCTACTTTCTATCTACAAGGCACAGAATTTGACTCAGAAGTTCCTGTCATATCCAGTAACATCTAGGGTCATTGAAAAGTTTTGTTGCAATCTGAATCCCGCAGAAATCTCTGCTGTATTCTGCTTTGGGACACAGATGAACTAACTGTTGTGCAGAAGAGCTACACTCAGGTCCCCCCATCCCACAAGGATTTCAAGTTTTGCTGCTTTTTTTTTTTTTTTTTTTTTTTTTTAATTTGAATAGTTCATTTATGAAAGAAGTATAATGTTATCAGTATGTGTTACCTGTGCTACGAAAATCTGCTTCAAACGGCTGCAATTGCTAGGCACAAAAATCTGTTGATCCTACAAACTGAGCCTGTAGGATTACAGATTTGAAGGATTTCAGATTCACGAGTGCCATCTACTGGTTCAGTATTCACTATTTACAGAACAGAAATTCTCATACGGTTACAGAGCTCCCACAGGAAAAGGTCTCTCAACGCAAGGAACACTGTACAGAGTGTCAGGAGTACACTCAGCTCAGGTATTAGGATTACTTGTCGACAGCAGTTTCCAGAAACTGATTTGGTGCCTTCTGATACGTGAATATTTAAAATGAGAAGATTAAGAATATGCCAATATTTTTCACCACAAAACAAAACACTTCTGTAATACATAGGCTTTCATTCAGAAGCTTCATTTATAATAAATTTGCCTGGTGATTATTTATGAAACAACCTGCACACTGACTTTAAAGACTGGCATTTTTCACTATGAATACAGTATTTCACAATGAAAATTGGTATTTATCATTTATGATGAAAGCATTTGACAAAAAGGCAACTAATTACTCTGCACAGGGCACCACTTGTGCAGTCTGTTAACAAAATATACTTTGGGATCCATCTGCTTAATATATTAGCTATGATATTTTTGCTCTGCTTATGGTAGCACAACAGACTTTGCTTTGTTTTCAGCCAAATCTGTTTATACTTTCACTTGAAGCAGTGATTTTTATCTTGATGCTTCTCCAGTTACATAGAGTAAGTCTAAAATTAATAGGCAAAGGCATCTCTCTACATTATTAAAATGTGTTAAGCAGTAGTAGCAATAATAACACAAGTACTACTTTCTAAAACTCAAACAGCACTGATATTTTCCTCCAGAATCTACTGCAAAATGACTGCTGCCCACAGAGCTGTGTCATGTGCGAAGGACAAAGGGCAGCAAACCACTGCCCTCAGAGAAATCCATATCCCACTGTGAGCACATCAATACCCTCTTGCCTGCCTGAGACATTTCACAGAAGCTTTGAGCTGCTGTTTACATTGCATCAGCTCCAGCTGTCTGGGAGCTGCAGCCCATACAGGACAGGACTGCTGCCTGTGACCCCACCTTTTTAACCACATCATGCAATTTTACTTGAAGTAGTGTTAATTCATAGAGGGCTTAAAATATTTATAGCAACTGTCAAGACCACAGTTCCCAAAACTGTTCACTTAGTGGAAGGAGACTGGGAATAGCTGTGCTGTGGATTATTAGGAAACTGACAGTTCAAACAAGACTTCACGTAGTAGATTCCCTCTACATTGGGAAGAAATTTCATACAAATGTCTTTTTTTGTAACACTTAATGCATTTATCATATATATTCACAGGTTTTAGTGCTGTTATATTTTTGGTTGTATCTGACACATCCACTCTCTTTGCTTTGGTTTAGTGTAAAGTTGCCTCAGTGATTGCAAATTCCCCTGAATGAAAAGAAGGGGCTCAAAGAATCATCAACTTGTAAAATACCTAATTCACCTCCACTGATGCACAGCTGTAGCAATTATATTAATCCTTGTGATGCAATCAAATAATAATAATACTATAAGCACTCCCATCAGGTGTTGTGACTGACACATCTCATCATTTGAGATAATGTTGCTGTTACCTGGTTTTGCAGGTCTCAACGCTCAGCTCATGTCTTCCAAAGTCAGAAATGAAATCCAGAACCAAAATTATAGGAGACTGGAGAATGTGTCACTGTGTTAGATAAATAACAATTACCTCACTATCACTATTGCACCATAACGGCCAAAGGAAGGAACCTTGAAAATTCACCCTTATTTATATGTTACGTATATGACTACAGTATTTGCCATTTATTTAATGTTCTGTCCAGAATCAGTTATTTTACTTTTACCTTCCTCCAACAGGCCAGCTCAACATCAAGACCAGACCTTTCACTTCAGCTCATTTTTTTTGATGGTGAAGAAGCCTTTGTTCGGTGGTCCCCTTCCGATTCCCTCTATGGATCTCAACACTTAGCTCAAAAAATGGCATCAACTCCACACCCACCTGGTTCAACAACCACAAACCAGCTGCATGGCATAGTGAGTGGCTTTCACCTCTTTAATGAACAATAGAAAATTGCATTTTAAAAAATACTTAATCAGTAGGCAACTGGCCAAATTCCCAAGAAACCAGAGCCTCACTAAAGTTAAAGGAAGAAGCAGGCTTCTGGAAACATTTTGAAAAATGATACAGAATTGGCAAGAGCTTTTCAGATTAGACCTGCTGCATGCAAGTACAAGCAGGAGTCACAGAAATATCAAAATACACAATTTACTAGAATATAAACTAGGATACCCACCTTCTTCAGGAAAAGATAATTCAAAATGATAAGAGCACAAACACTATTGGCCGATGAACAAAGCTCCCCTAGCTCAGTACTAAGCTACAGCAACCTCTGTTTTCCTCTGACTCCTACTAAGATTCTGGTTGTTCCCGTCTACTTTCCCTGTTTTCTGCTGAGGCACTTCTCTTCTGTCACTGCTTCTTGTGACTCATAAAACGTCCTTCCCTGGACAGACTTCGTTGTTCTCAGGGGAAGAAGCAATTTCCTCTTCTTTCTCCCCACCTACCGCTGTTTGTCTTTTAAAGAGATATAACGCACAAATTGCACACTCGGCTGTGCAGCCTGCTTCAGCTTGTGGAATAGAGGAACACCTCTCTTTTCCCTCCTAGGAAAGACAGCAAAATGTATCAGATTGGAATCGGGCTGTGCTAGTGAATTCTTCTCAGGCACCGTGGTAGAAAAGCCAGATCTTTGGCCAGGGCAAGCAAAGACCTGCTCAGGACCTAGACAGGAGACCAAGAGTCTCACTGCTGCTGCTGCTGCTGCTGGAGGAGAGCAGCTGAAGGACTCTTCTGTACTAAAGGTTCTCTTTTCTAGGACCTGTTCATACTACTGGACTTAATTGGTGCACCAAACCCAGTGTTTCCCAATTATTTTCCAAACACTCTTCGATGGTTTCAGAGGCTTCAAGCAATTGGTAAGCAGAAGGATATGGGGTTTGAATGAATTTCAAAACCTAGTGAGTAGTTTCTGAATGTTTCAAGCTCTGTAAATCAGATTTTTAGTTTTCCTGGTTTACAGTAATAATCTTTGATAATGTTAATGTGAAATCTTAAACCTATATGAAGATTTTGATACTTAGTTAATAAAACAGCTGAGGAAGACTCCCAGACATCTGGAAGCAACAAACAGATTCTATTACTGATTGTCACTCTGTGACACTTGACAACTGCTTCACTTCTGTGTTTTAGTTCTCACTTCTGTAAAATTATGGTAATAGCACCAATCCTGAGATCTTCTAAGTGTTAAACAAATGGAAAAGACAGCCACCACTGCCTTTTTCTTCTCTGATGGAAAAAGTTTCCATGTGAGAGGAAAAATAATTCAAACGTGCTAACATGCCCCATTGTCCAAAACTTGTAATAATCACTTTCATTGTGCATTACAGAGCAAAAGCTACACAACATGAATCTGCTGAAGAATCACCCTATTGAAAGTCAGTATTTCCACAGTACTTTACATCGAGGCATGGTTGAAGATGATCACGTTCCATTTTTAATGAGAGGTACCAGAAATTCTTGTATATTGAGGTATACATTCAGTAAGAAATGCATCATTTAGTAAATGAGCAAGTGCATATGGTACTGTTTTTTCAAGCTTATTTGTCCCACCTTGAGGCTTCTGAATCCAACTCTAGAGCTTTGAGACAACACCCAATTAAAAAAATGGATTCCTTAGTGAGTGGTATGCAGCTGGAAAATCAGAGAGAAAAAGCAGTAAAACAGGAAAAAGGCTGAGAAAAAAAAAAATGCTCCTCCCCATAAGCAATCAGGAAGCAGAAAACTGATTTAATTCCTCTTTTAACTAAAAGTTGCAGTATGTATATGTGGCTTGATGTATATATGCATCATATATACATATGCATATATGTGCAGTGATACAGTCCTTTCAAGTGGAAGCCCTTTATCTGAGGGCAACACATCTCTATTTTACAGAGGAATAATAGGACACCCTATTTTACCATTTATGTAGAGACTAAAAAAATGCTTCCAAAATGTTCAATCTTAACACTTTCACAAAAACATGGTAATCAGTTTTCAGTTTGAGGAGCTGCAGTGATTTCTTTGTTCTTCTGTAGCTCCTAAACACACAATGCAAAGAATCTAAAAAAAATCCCCAAAGACCCCAACAACAAGTAGCTACAGATTACTTAAAAATTAAAAAAAAAAAAAAAAAAAAAAAAAAAAAAAAAGGGAAAAAAAAAGAGGGGAAAGAATTCAAAGGAAAGGAAGATGGTAGCTTTACACAACACACTCTAATGATGGGATGCAGTCACAAGCATCAAAACAAGAGAAGGCAAAAGGGAGCTGCAGTGACACACCCTATAAAGGAAGCTCATTGTGTGCTTAACCTGACTCTGTTGCTTAATGCTGAAGTATCAGTTGGCTTAACAGAACTTCTCCAATATTTCATGTCTAAATTTCTTTTCCTTTTTATAGGAGTTCCAGTCCTGCATCTGATTCCATCCCCTTTTCCTGCAGTATGGCACACCATGGAGGACACAGAAGAAAACCTTGACAAAGCCACTATCGACAATCTCAACAAAATCCTGCAAGTGTTTGTACTGGAATATCTCAACCTGTGACAGACAAAACATCAACAAATTGTACTCCATTCACACTACTGTCTGCCCACCTCCACACTTGCTATTTAATTGCATTGGAGAGTACCAAGGTGAAGAAAAATGTGATAGTTCCTGCTAGACTGATTATTGATTGAGCTGTTCCTTAGCTAAATAAGACACCATGAAATAAGACCTAGTTTGGCCTAGAAGGAATTTGACCTTTCCATGTTTTATCTCTGAATAAAAAGAAACTCCAGAATTTTTCCAGATTGTTATCATTGGTTTTTGTCATGTGTTAGGATCCCAGGAGGGAATGCCTCATGACTTAATCATATGATACAGTTTTTACAAGGGGTGACCGACTTCTACAGTGTTCAGCTACGGAAATTTACACCATGGTATTAAAAGAGGCAAAAATCACATCATAGCAGACTTCTTCTTTGGGCTGAACTAAACCCCCTCATGCTGAGAGGAGTTGCTAGAACTCCTGACAGACAGATGTGATTTTTAATCCTCTCTGGTCCCTCTCCTCCTTCCCCTACAAAGGTGGCTGCAAGGGTTTTCTCTGCAGACAGCTGACCACCAGAAAACAGAGCAATAACCCAATTTCAGTTTTGCCCCTCTCAGTTGCTGGGTACTTTTTGATGGAGAAGGGTGTTGGGTGGGTGATGCTGACAGGAAGGTATGTGGGGGTTTCCCTGTGCTCTGCCTGCAACACAGGAGATAAAAACAAAAGATCAGGTGGTGTGTGGGAGCAATGACCCAGGACACACCATTCAGTCACGTGAGAATCATTCACAATCTGACCCCAAACCCCTCCAAAACACCACCCACCTGCTGCTCTTAATACAGACTACAACCAAAATAACCATATGAGCAAAGTGATCGCTTGAGAAACTATAGTTTATCTAAATACAATTTTAAAGGCAAAGTGCTAGCAAAAATAAAATGTTGTTAAAAGTAAGACAACAGTTTAGGTACCAAAAAGACACCAATTCAACAACCCTGTGCTTTTAACATTTCTTACTGGAATTATTCAATAGATTTAGGGCAACACTGGCAAAAAGAAAGCCTGGAATGAAATCAATGAAAAGCCAGAAGAACAATATTCAAAAGCTACTGACAGAATTATGTTTTCCACTGGTGAGAAAAGAACATTTTAAGAAAAAAATAAAAACATAAAGCTGATAGAGGATGAACTCGGAGAAAAAAAGTCAGTATTTTACTGCTCCAAACTTCTTGCCTACAAAGTTCTACCCTGAGCAAACAGATTCAAAAGGGAGGTAAGCAATGGAGTTGTAGACATGTCAGATTTGGCCTCTATTTTTCCATTTTCCTAAAGCAAGTATTTTGGAGCCGAAGACAATATTTATATCCATACTATAAAGTTGTTACAGAAATAGGCATTTACAGCAATAAAAATTTGTAAAATTTTACTATTGCAGGATAGCCTGAAAATTAAATTTAATCTGATTTTGGTAGCTCAAGATGAAACAAAAGCATTTTGTGTTTTCCTATCACTTTAACATCGGTGAGAAATGCTTGTCTTACTTCTGAAATAGAATACTATGAAAATTCTAAAAAATTAGATATCTTTATTTTCAGCTATTACTGTACATCTGTAAATATATCAAAGTTTCTTGAACTCCTTGCAATCATATTCTCTTCTAGTTCAGCCCATGAGGAAATAGTCTAAAAAACTACATTAAACCTTCTGAAGTTTGAGTACTTTGAGAAGGATAAGGCACCTTCTGCACCCTCCTAAGTGGTGAAGAAAGGTAACAAAATGGCTAAATATAGAAATATTAAGCATGAATTCCTATGGCTGGTTTGCTTTGGTGAACTCTTTGTGGTAATTCCTATTTTGCAGGACCTCTGAAAAATGCTGTACACGTTTGCAGGGTGGCCTGCTACTCTGCCTCTTCAGGAATTTGAAAGTTAACTTAAAACATGCTCCATTATGAAATGTTGGATCAGAGGGCTGCTATAAGTGGGAAAAATCTTTTTTCTTTGAAATCTCTGTTAAGACTTAGTTGACACCATAATTTAACCATGTAGCACACCAAATCATGTCAATTTTGTCACTCAATTTTTACTGCCTGAGCATGCAGCTCTCAAATTATGTTTACTCAGTCCAAGGAACAGGTATGAGATACAGGTTGCTGTAATATGATTTAGTATTTCTCAAAATGTGAAGAAAACACAAAAAGGCTTGTTTTTTTTTTTTTTCTTCCCCTCCTTGGGTTTTGTGTTTGGGGGTTTTTTGGTACAGGAATAAAGGGCTATCTCCTAACTGGATGCTAGCCCTGGAGAAGTTTACTTAAAGAGGGAAGGGTCATCATATTAGCAATTTATATGATCCATAATTCATTTTTTAAATAATTGCTGGAAGGAAAACTTACATCAACCCAGTAACCCTGTGAATGCAAGAATCCAAGCTCTCAAAAGCACAAGTACCAGTCAGTAAGGCAGACATGGTACAAGGTGGGTTCACTGCTACCAAGGCAGGGGAGAACAAGCAGGTAGGACAAAGTCAAAGCTATTTCAAAAAATGTCCAGAAAACAAAAAATACAAGTGAAGAGACCAGGACTGGTATCTCTTCTACTCTCAGTTTCAACACTGAGTATGACTAAATATCCAGATGCATTGAGTCTGGACAAGCACAGGACTTGTAATCATTTCAGAATTCAGAGAGGCTTCGTGTTGAAGAATCTATGGCTGGATATTTTCTCCTTCCCTGCTGGATGGTGGCAGCAAGGGTTAGAAATCAATAGAGGACTTCAGGTACTCTAATCAGCAGAACTGTTGCACAGGTTGTCTCCTTGAAAAGGATTTGTCACATCTCAGTCAAAGGGAAGGAAATAAAAACCAGTTTACCAGCCACAAAAGGCAGTCACTGGCTTTGTGTGCCAAAGGTGTCTGTGGCACCACCTGGGTTAAGGAGTGCAGAACAGAATGAACTCAAGAGCCTCACTCAACATGTAAAGCTGAAGAAGACCCCCATATTATGGTAATTATTTGTCTTGTAATAAGTGCTCTGGCTCCTTCCATACCAGAACAAGGCAGCTTCTCACAAGCATATGAAGCCAAATAATGGTGCCTGTCCCTCAGACCCTCTAAAGCTGGATGCATTTACCTACGAGTGCTGTGATCCTGTGTGATCACAGCTGGAACAACTTAAGGCAGGAACAGCGCTGAATCCTCCAGCAAACAGAAATGACAGCAAGCACCTCTTTCCTCTCTAGCTGGGACAGCATTCCTAGCACTAGGAATGAAGGTGATGTCAATTATCAATTCTTATTCACTACGTATCAAATAAACACTTAGATTGTGACCACCTAGCAGCAAAACACAGTTAGAAATGGCAAAATGTATAAAAATCCACTTTCTACAGAATTATTCCAAGGACCCAGTCTGCACTGGTAGTAGACCCAACAAAACAGTTCTGAAGTTTGACATACCTGCTCATTGAGACTGAAGTACCACCCCAGAGCATCACTTAAACAGAAAGATAACTATAAAATCTTGTACATAAATTACCACTTTTTCCTTGTCATTTATGAATTACATTGATTTTATTTTCCTCATATAAAAGGAGACATTTTACTCTGTGCTGATTTAACAAATATTCTTAATATATCCGTAACAACAAAGCAGCTAAAAAGCTGTTCTAATATCTACAAGAATCTTTATCATCTGCACATATGATATATATTGTAAACAATCACTCAGAAGAGTATTTTTGTTAAAGTGATTATATTGCACTCAGAATTCTGGGAATTCTCACCCTCCCTTCTCATTTTAAATCAGAGATCAGCTTCAATTTTTAATAAAATGGAGATTTAATTTTCTACTGAAAACAAGTAAGCATGCATTCAATATAATACAATGTATTGAAAATATCAGAAAAAGGGCATATGTTTGCTTATGAAACTGGAGTAAGGAACAATTCTTAACCAGACCACACAGGAGTGGTGTACTGTAAACATTCTGCTGGCTCTAAGGTGTTGCAAATCTGTAGAAAGTGCAGTCTAGTACCAAGAGGTACAGAGAATCTGTTCAAGTGTTCTGTACTTCAGTGAATTTCCATGCAGCAATGGCATATATAATAGACTCACAGAAAGACAGGATAATGGAGCAGAGCTGATACTGAGTTAATACTGACCTCACAGAAACAGAGCCAATCATTGTAACTTCATTGTCATCTTTAAATGAAGGTTTGCCAGGTCATTACATTTTCTAACAGAGCAATGAAGTTTTCACTCTTGCTGCAAATGAAGTACAGAACTAGTTTCCTTACTTGTAGCTTACATGGACAGCATCCCAGAGGCAGTCTAGACACTGCCCTCAGCCTAAAACATCCCCAAAAGATACATCTCCATCATGCAGAATGTCACCTTGCTTTTGCAAGAATGACTCCCTCCTCCATGCACTGGCTCAAGAAACACAGGTCATGGAAGGGGGAAAAAAAAGAAAAAAGAGGAATGCAGTGTTCTTACACAGAAAAAGAAATCCTCAGCCAGTGAAGAGGCCACAGATCTTTACAATTCAAATGAAGGCTGTTTTCTCCACTCAGATCAAGGTGAGAAAGATGTCTTCATCAAAGCCATTATCTTCAGGTAACATAGTATCTTTGGAATCCCTGAGATACTACAGCTCCATGTAACCACCTCACAGAAGTGGAGAGACTGACTCAGCACACAGATGAACGAGGTGGAAGCCAATACAGAGCACCCTGAGTTGCAAGTGGAACAACAGGAACGGGCAAACCCATTCCTAGATGGCCAAGAGATGCAGGAGAATGTGCAGAGGAGCAACTGTAACAGAGATACTGCACAGGGGAACAGAAAAACAATGGCAATATTTCTAAAAGGCCTTTCCTGTTGTCAGAGCAGAGAAGGAAAAGACAGCAATGAGAGGGAAGCTCTCTGAGAAAGGCCCTGGAGAAATGCAGACACCTCAGTGTCCAGCAGGACAGTAATGCAAAAGCAGAGACAAGTGAAGTGGTCTCTCTCCAAGCGTGCCCCAAAGGTTAAGCACTCCAGCAGTGACTATGAACTCTCAGCAATCACTGACCTGTACTCTGGATTGAAACCAGGAAGATAAATAAAGTACTTTTCCCCTGGTACTATGAAAAAAATACAAAGAGGAAAATACAAAGTCACAATCGAATCACAGAATACTCTCCACAGTCAAAAATTAAATACTGGCTTCAGAAACAATAGTCATCTGTTCTGTATCCTAAATAGAGTTCATTGTAAAAAAGAGGTGCTTGTAAAATCTTAAGTTTTAAGTATTTTATTTCCCAGTATATTGCTAAATAATTCTGCAGTTAAACCAAAAAGTAAGAAATATCAGAGATGAGTATGGAATACTTAGAACTAGAAAATGGTTGCCAAACCATCTGAATTTCTATAAAAGCATCAATAAAAATGTAAAAACACGGTCTCACAAAATCAGTTACAATCTGAAATGCCAGATTGTCTTCACAATGGCCAGAGCATGAATACTGACGATTTTTGCAACCAAAAAACTAACTGTGATTTGGCCTAAACATGGCTTAATACAGCAATCAAACATGTCTGAAAATTGGGACTTGTATTTCTGCCATTTCCTATTCCTCAGCTATTCAGCATCCAGAAATTCTCATTTAAAAAAAAAAAAAAAAAAGAAAAAAGCTACCAAGGTCACAATTTTATTCTCTTATGGAATTGTGCTGCATCTCAATACATTCTTGGATAAAAGAAGTGGATAAAAAAGATGAGTAGAAATAGACACCCTATAAAAACTACTTGTAAAGTATTGTAAGTCTGCAAAATATCTGTGGCATTACACAGGCTACTGCTGACGTGAAGGGAAAAACTGCTATTTAACCACTTCATGAATATGAACAATGCACTTGTTCCCAGGCATTTAGAATGATTCGACATTCCAAATGTTCATAAAAATTGGGTAATAAAAGAATTAAGTCAATACCCTTAAGTATAATAAATAATGGTGTTTATTATGGTCGGGGCTGACCACGAGTGTTGGTTCCATATCTGCTTGGGACATTTGCAAAAGCAGTTCTGAATCCTTGAGCTGCTCCCGTTCCCGGTATTCCAAGTCCTTGATTGAGTACAGTGCTGTAGGCTGCAGATCCATGATTAAGGCCCAATCCATAGGGCTTTGTCTGAGTGTTTAAAAGGATGACTGGACTCACATTTTTGCCTGGTGTGTTAAAAGAAAATTCTGGTGGTGGGCTGCTGGGCTTAGCTGGAGTGGAGGTAACAGGGTTCAAAGTGTCAGCAGCTTTCAAAGATGGCATTGGAATGACGTGATGATCCGACAGGTTCAGGATATTGTTTGCAATAGGCACAGATGATAAGGTAGGTCTGATCCAGTCATCTTTGAAAATCTGAACAGTCAAGGTGGAGACCAATGTGTACAATCTGTTAGTGACATGGGCAAGGACCATCTGTTCATTGGCATCTCTCCGAATTCGGACATGGACCGATCCAGCCTAGGAAGTGAGAAAACAAGCTGGCTGTTAATTGTTACTCCAATAAGGACTCCCCACTTGCATTCAAGAAGAGGTAAACCATCCTGCAGAGAATCACACAAAGACCTTCTGCAGTGGAAACTACTGACTACATTTAGGACCTTATTACAGGACACATTCTGATCTTTCCTAATACATTGCTGTCTTATGACCATATCAAGATCATCATTCAGGAAAAGTGAGTCTTAGAACCAAACTATACAATCCAGCATGTGTTGGCAGAAAAGGCGACAACTGAGGGAGGAAAATGGCTCAAAAGAACAAAGTGCAAATTTAGGCAAAAGCAGCAGAAAAACGTGGTTTTTTTCTGTTGTTTTTCATTTTCTTCACTCCAAAATACAAAAGAAATTCTAGTTGCAAAAATGCATGCTTTAAGCCAGAACTGCAATTAATAACATTTTTTATTAATATTATATTATATATATTTATTATATATAATATAATAAAATTAAAAACATTAACCAACAACAAAGCTTTAAAAAAATGTAAATGATGGGGAAGAGAAGTCTTGCACTAAAGCACAAGGACTGAGCACTGACTCTATCCAATTTTTTTTATAGTTAATATTTCAAAAGAAATATCATACTTTATGTAAATTACAAAATTAAAGTAGTATCTGACGACTTTTTTTGCAAAGGCTAGAAAGATAATAAAGACATAACTTACCAAAGTACCAAAACCTAATGTCCAGAAATGCTCATTTCGAACTTCCAATACACCATCCAAAGTGGAAACCTAATTTTACACAAACATCCATAAATATGAAAATAAATTAGAAGTTTCAAATCCCTTTAGAAACATACTTTTACACATAACTGAATAACAAGTAACTTTCAGCAGTGAAATAAAAGCTCCATACACAGAAGAGACAATGTCTGTTAACATCACTAATGCCTATCTAATGCACTTGTGCTACCCTTAAACATCCAAATCCATCAAAAAAGTTTTAAGGAATATATTTCAAGTAACTCTTGCTGCCAAATTGCAGTATGTCCTCAACTTGATATTCTTTAATTCAACAGCTGCCTGTACTTCTTTTGCTCCTTGAACTCACATTTGTAAACCACTTCAATAGTAGCTCAAATTTAAATAAAAACAGCCTGCACTACTTAAACAGATTTGTTCCAGATACCTAAATGACACTATTCATCTTGGAAACCAAGATTCATATTTTCTGCATGCAGCTAAAATAAATATTTTTAAAATAATTTTAGCAAACTTCTTGGACTAGTCAGAAAAATTCTTCACATTCCTGAATGCTGATTAGCTGTACACTCTGTGCTATGTATTATACACTGGCTTACCTCTCTAAGAAGTTTATCTAACTGGCCAATCACATGAGGTGGAGTTGTCTTCAAAAAGAAAAAGAAAAGAAAATACAAGTTATAACAAAGATTAACTGGCCAGGTTCAAGTAAGAGAGCCTTTAAGTCTGGTCTACCTGAGCAAGAGAAAAATGGCATTTTCATGAAATTCTTATGATTTTGTGATGCATATTTGCACAACCTTCAATATTCTTGCAACATATCACAAACTCCCATGGGAGGAATTCCTACTGGCAAGCTTTAAACAGATTTCAGGGTTTGTTTTTTTTTTTTTTACATGAGGCCATTTAACAAAACCAAAACCTCAAAATCTGTTGATTTGTGAGGCTGCCTTACCTGGAGTAGTACTTTCCCACTGTAGACACTCATGGGATACATGGTACCAAATGTCATCAAAGCAATTGCTATAGCAGAGGCTGTGTCCACAGCAAAATAATTGCTAGGGAGAAAGAGCAATTTTAAAGAAACACTGGTATTTATGTTTTTGAAAGGCAGAACAACTTACTTATTAATCTTTTCTCATTCTTTTAAATTACATACACTTATGGAATTTTACACATACTAATCTCATTTGAGCTCATTCATCTTGGGCAACAGACAGATGCATTCACAGGGTTGCAATGCCATTCATACAAAATGCAGCTCTAGATCAGATCATGCCTTTCATGTAAAAAAATGTACTTTCCCACAGACTGGATATAAAAAGAGCTACTGTTTTAAAACAACAACTGCACATACTTGATTTCAATGAGCATATATGTAATGCAAAGAGCCAGAGCTCCAGCAATATCAATCAAGACAAAAGGGTTCATCCGTGGCAAAAAGATGCTACTCAATCCTGGGATGATTCCACAAATACTGCAACAAAACAGAAAAAGCAGTTGTCAGCCAGCTCTTCATCACTACTTTGAAATTCCAAAATCACATCCATTATTTAGCATTTGACTTCTAACACACCTTGCTGTCAGAGCGTATGATGAGCAATGTAAAGGTCCCACTAACTCTGCTCAAAGGCTGCTGTCAGCAAAAATTTACCAAGTGTTTTTTTCTGGGAACACAGCTCTATGATAGAGCTGTATCAGCTGTCTGCAACACAAGTACTTCATGGGTTCAACACTGGCATTACACAGATGCAGGAGGTGAGAGATTTGTGGGTCACCAGTCTTCAGTCCATCTGCCACCTTGGTGTGCAAGTGTCCTAAAGCCAAAGCTAACTAATTCATGGAGTCTGAGAGGAGGAAGACCAGCTAGTTGAATAAGAGGGGACCAAAAAAATGCATGAGGAAATGCTGGGAAAATTATTTATTTACAGCTATTTCCTGTCAATCAGAGTATGAAGAGAGAAAAGAGTTTCTGTACTTCCCAGTGAATGTAAGTGCATGTCATGTCCTGGAATATTTTAAAGGCAAAGACAACATGAAATGTTTTGTTGCTATGGTTAAAGCCAACTTATGTTTAGACATCATGTGCTGGCCTGCTTCTGTAAGAATTTTAATGAACATAATTACATACAGGTGCAGATATTTTTTAATCAGCATTGCTCCACATAACATATCTGAAATAGCTGTTGCATACATACTAATGCTTTTTTTTTTTTTTTTTTTTTTTCATATTGGATTAACTGTTATCCCCAGGTTATCTCCAAACACAGTAGAAATTATATTACTCTTGATCTGGGACCCCTTCAAGTTATCTATCAGTGTCCTTTCCCTTAAAACTGTGTTTCTACACTGATAAGAGGAAAGCTGTGCTATGGTCTGTGATTGGTATCCACCTTTTTTTTTTTTTTTTTTCTTTACAATATAACTTGGGCAACCTAATTATTAGTCTTCCAATAATATTTCACAGATTTTGGTTCTGATGATGTAACATCTTATACCCATATAAAATCAATTATTCTATTATCAAGTCAGCATTCTCTGCTTTCCTTAACTGTAAAAAAGATCAAAAGATGCAGAAACAGATGGGTTTTGAAGCAACATGTTTTACAACTTGATTTAACATTTTTGTTTTGATACTGACAGATAGTTGGAAGAATGTGTATGTATTAAAACAAATTTCCCTGACATCTGACAAAACTAATTGCAAACAAGGTTATCTTGCATTCAGATATCCAACACAAGCAAGACAGTTAACAGACAAGATGAATGAGCAACACTGCTTATATCCCTGGACAGGTGAAAGTGAGGAGTTTCCACAGCTATGGTTCAGTGAGTAACCTGATACACAAATCACATTTAAACTCAACCATCTGAATCATTTGTCCAGCCCACAAAGTAAATAAACATAAATTATTACAAAATACATCACTCGGTAATGTATGTTGGGAAATGCACTTCCAGTATGTACAGGATAATGCTAGTTCTGTTCTCATCCAAAGAGAATTACATACAATGTTCTGAACACGTGTATTCAAAAAAAAAAAAAACATCCCCAGAAAGATGAGTTTCTGTTAGACTGATGTATCTGGGAAATATGGGAGACAATGTTTGCTCCTGAGTTCATACAGGAGCCCTACAGCAGGTAAAGCTATTTTAAAAGCTCTAATACAAGTTTATGCCTCAATACCCCTCCACATCGTTATGATACACCCAAATGCAACACTGCCTTCCAGAAACTATTGATTTTGAAAAACAATATAAAGCTTTACCTTCTACTAAGATCTGCAACATGTTCCTGAAGCCAACTTGTGCTGGCAGCTGCAAAAGAAAGAAGGTAATAAAGTTACCACAATTTTAAGTACCATTTTAAAGTTACTACATTTTAAAGTACAAATACGTTTTATTTTAAGGGAAGAATCCAATAAATACACTGTGAATAAGTAAATTTATCTCAACACTGGCACTTAAAAAAGCCCCAAGACTGTATTTTCCAGGCAGCAAGTACAACATCCATCTGTCATAATAATTTGAACTGATTAAATACAAATATAATTGCAGGTTAAAACGATTATCTTTTATATAATACAGTGTGTAACAGTTATTTATAACTATGGACAATTTACAGGACAATTATAACAGGACAATTTACAATTGCAGCAATGACTGCAAACCTACTTCACAATGAAAAAGGTAAAAGAGCTTTTAAAAAGAACTATTACATTGACTTATTTTTAATCCATTAATACATCCATAAAATGTGTTGAAAGTTTTGGTATCTGTCACATGACCTTCACTGGTTGTATTCAAAAGATTGAAAGTAAAGGATAATGCAGCATTAAAATAATACTTGGTTTATCATATTCATGACCTCATACTACTCAGAGCCTTATAAGCAAACTTGAGTTTGAGGAGTTGAAAATCAGATGGCAATTCTACTGAACAAAGTTACATTAATAGAAGTAAAAGTAATATACACCCACTAGTTAAGAAAGTTACCAGACAAGTTACACCTTGATAAAAATATGAACATGAACAATTTTTTCTCAATTCTTGTTACAGTCTAATCTATCACATACCTTCAGAGACATAAGCAAAAGGCTTATTCTTAATGGAAAGCATTGTAAATAAGTTGAAAAAGAGAGCCACGAAAGTACCAACCAGCAGTCGTCCCCTAGGGAGGGGGAAAAAGGTGTCTTAATTTGCCATCATCACAGAACATGTCATCAAGCTGTAACTACCAATAACAGCATCAAAATACTTTGCTTTCTTTCATTTACTGAGGCTGAAAACAAGCAGGATGAACTAGTGCAATACTTAATAACCAATATTATTGTTGTAAGGGTTATGTGAGATCAGTGAACTTCGTACATCCTTGTTATCACATAATGCTCATAATGGTGAGTAACAGCTCTTAACTGATTGCATATATGCACACAGAGCTATATTTGCCCTCTGAAGATACAAACACATTGTCCCCTCAGCAGCACAGCTAAGAAGCTTAGCTTTCTATGGAATTATGCCACATACCCCCAGCCTTCTTCTAGAACTACTTCAGCATACATCCCATGCCCCTTTCCTTTGCCCCACAACACCTTCTTTTACTTTCCCTGTGTTTTTGTAGTCTGGACTCTCTTTGCAAGACCTTCAGTTCCCTCTTGGCCACAGCATCCTTCCCCCCCACATACCAGGCCTTCCAAACAAAAGGAACTGAACTGGGAGGAGCAGCAATAGACAGTTAGATCACTACCTGAGAGAACATGAGCATTAAATTACAATTGCACCTTGAAAAGAACGGCTCGCAGTAGAGCTTGCACATGGTTTGAAACAAATGCCAAGGCACCAAAAAGCAATTTGGTACTGAAAGTACTTGTGTAACTAATATATGCTAGATAAGAATTAGAAACATAAAAGGACAATAACACATTTTACATGTCAAAATAATTTCTTACGTGTGTATCTCAGGCTGTTCCAGAAACCGCTCCACACTACAAGAATAATTGAAAATTTGAGTGATATTCATACAGTAAAGCCTTGATACCCAAAGCATGTTTTTACAGTAGCATTAGCTGCTATTCATAAACAAAAACTGATACAGTACTGCAAAAAAGCGGATTGTTTAAATAAACACAGCAACTTTTATAAGTAATGAAAGCATTTAACACTGAATCAAGCAGATGTGATTTAAATTTCCCAAATATTTCCAAAACTGTGCCACATGTGCTAGCTACCATGAATGCTGCCTACATGATAAAAATATGCTTGTAAATGAATATGTACAAAAATATTGCTACTGGCACCACCACCAGTGCTGGTGACCACAACAAAGTCTGAAATTCCTGACTTACAGCCTCACACTAAGCAAGGTCAAATAAAGTAGACACTGGATACTGTGGTGGAGATACAGATCTTTTTTCACCCACCAGTGAGTTAACAAATGAGCTTCAGTTGCAACAGAAAAACTTGCTAAGTTTGCGGAATTTCCTAAAATTGATGCTGGAAAACTTGGAGGTTTTGACAGAGGGTGATTATTCCAGTGGACTGTCAGTTCAATACATTGACCACAGAGTACAAAGTTGCTAAGTTGTTAATACAGAAAATAGAGCACTTGAATAGAAAAAGGGAAGGTACACTGCTGCAGTTTTAAATTCCAGATGTTAACAAAAACCTCTTCATCTTTAAAAACTAAAATCATGTTTAACCTCCCAAAATACAAATGCTTCCAAGCATAGATGGTATGGCAAATTAATAGTTGAGGAAACTCTGAGAGAGTGAAGAAGTTGATGCTTTAAAACATTCAGATCCTTGATATCTTATGAAGCTGCTTTGACTTCAAAAAGTAACAGAAGTAAAACCAAAATGTTTTATTTGTAAATGAATTTTAAAAAGTCAAGATACATAAGGAAATGCATTAAATTACTTAAGCAACCTTTTGGAAAAATAGTCTTAAAACCATTAAATCTTTTCCTAGAGAGCTTCTTAAGTACATTTATCAATTCCCATCTTTGTATCTAAAGCCTACATGCAGTGTAATAAATGTAAGCAAGCAGTAAGGTTTAGCAAGATTTTTTTTAAAAACTCTAATTTTTTTCTAAATTATGTCCACATACAGCAATCATAGAATGCATGCTTTTGGTTGATCTATCTTCATATATCTTCATATGTTAAAGAATTAAAGAAAAGAGTACATAACCCTACCTTTCTTTCAGTATAAAAAGAGCACCAAGCTGTGCCAGAACTGTAGATGCAAATACAGCTAGAACTTCAAACCTCTCAAACCTGAAATTTGAGAATTAGGTTTAGAAACACTTAACATTGAACAATGCATCCAACAGAATCTTTTCTGTGCAAGAACCAGCAAGGATACACCTACTCTTTCAACACATTCAACAGCAGACAGATAGGAAGAAACTGGAAGTTTTAGGGGATAGGCATCATTTTCAGTTTCTTTTAACACTCCACTCATCACAGACACCTTAAAATTAAGCATTTCTTAATTTTTTCTTCCTGTCCATCCCCTACTCTGTAATTGTTCTTTACAGGAAGTCTTGGCCCTCCTCATTTTTAGGTGCTTTCACATACAGAGTATTACTGATGGCAGTTCAGGGATCCAGGCAATGACAGTGAGCAAGGTATAAATGTTCTATTATCAAACACTGCATCTTGTTTTTAGTACTTACCCAAATGAATAGACTGGGCTGGGTTTCTTCATCATTACCCAGTAGCTTATTAGACATGTTACCAAACTGAAAAAAAGGGGGAGAATTAGACTGTGATAAATAACAGCAGCCTTTACAAACTGCATAATCCACAAATAACACACTTGAGCCACCAGAACTCAACAAATTAATACAGCCACCTCTTGCTCTGACCTCAACCTCCACCACTGTCACTGTGATGTTCTAAATGCTCCTCATGTGCTCTCTGAACTTGCCTAGAAATGCTGTAACCTGAGAAAGGCTGTTTAAATGAAGGAAGCTGCTAAGACAGAAGAGTGAAAGAAAAAGCAAAGAAATCACTCCATGAAAGTCTTCTTTTAGAAATATACCGTGAATTAGATTGAGTACTCTGGAATAAGTCTCACACCAAGTATTGCCTTGCTTTTTCATAGTGCAATTGCTCTTATGCATAACAGATTAACTTTCTTTGGCTGCATTCACCTCCTCAAGCTCTAATCTAACTGGCCAGTCACTGACAGCCACAGGTCTCTCTTGCTGTCTTCTGTCCAAATTTTTCTCTCATATGGAACATCTGGAATTCCAATAATTTTGGAATCATGGTAGTAGTCAGAATGTTTCAAAGATGGGTATAGTTTCCTTTGCCTATTTTTCCTCTACTGAAGAATTTTTCCAATTGCAGTCCACATGGATTCAGTGCCACCTGTGCTTTCATGCAGTTTTTGTAATTAATAACAATGTTAAATCAGACTGGATCAAGAACTTATCCCCATAACTGATAAACAATCACATCCTCACAACTTGATTCTCAGCTGTGTAGAATAAAAGTAAAAGCACAGAAGCAATACTGTTCATATACAAAGCCATAAATTCATATTGTCAGTAAGACAATTACACACAACCAGGAAAATGACAAAAAGAAGCAGAAATTGATTATTGCAGTATCGTTCTCCCTAACAGCAAATCAAAGCTCTTGAAAGAGATTGCTGTGAATTAGAATAATCCTCTAGTCCAACCCCTAATTAACCTAAGATATGAATGCCAGGGGTGTTCTATCTCCTCCTAAAACTAAAAGAAAAAAAAAAAAAAAATCCATATGAATGGGAAGTACAACATCAACATTTTCCCCAAGGTGAAAAAGATATTTTGAGTCAAGACAACAAAAATTCAGTAGATACAAAATTCTAAGAGAAAAACAAGATTCATTAAAGTTAAATCTTAATTCTAATGCAGTCACAGATCAATTCTTTTTTTGGTGCCTATCCCAACAAGTAATTTTTGTTTCTGCATGTTTGCTGATGTTATTATGGATGTTTTACTTTAAGTCAGATAAACTATAGTATGTAGTGGACATACATATGACTCAGAAAGCTGATCCACACTTTTCTAACACAGTGAGACAGCAAGGAAGATAATGTAGGCTAATATTTTAAAAATATATACATTTTATTTCCCAACCACTGCTACCATTCTGTATCTTACATAAGAACTGAATATATTTAATGTCTGTATTATCAATATTAGCAAAAGTGTTCAGAACTATCATACTAAAAGGTGTTTTGATACAATTTTGTTATAAACCAATAAAAATACTGAAAATATCTAATGACCTTAGATAATGTGCAGAGTGCTTGGTATCCAACTTGTGAAATATTTTTGAAATACGCATTACATGCTTCTTGTTTCTTGACGTTAAAACTGAGGGTTACCTCACAATCAGTGACTAAGGCATTAGAAAATGTTCTGAGAGAACAACCAGACAAGGGTTGTGTGCTATATTGTTTTATGTTGTCACACATCTGCACAGAGAAATCCGTGACTGAACTGATCAGTTACCAGTCATTCTCAATACAGCTATGGTGGGTTTTACCATCTGTTTATTGTGTGCAATTTTACACTCATTTAACCTACATTTAAACCAGTTACTGTTTCTATACTGATGACTGTTAAATGTCTTTGAACCTGTAAGTAAACTTTAAATGTACAGAAATATACAAAATGAACAGTAAGACAAAATGGGAAAAAAACTCACCTGAAAAGGTCAAAGATTGTCAAATATGTGTAAGCAGTTAAAGCTGTAAAGAAAAGTAAATATTAAAACTTAATACATAATTTTTAAATGCAAAAATCACTTGTATTCTAAGTCCCTTTTGTGCAGCTCTTTTCAATCTTCTACCTACATAAACTGCCTCTGCTGATAGAACAAGTCTCTGTTATTCTAAGGACACCAACATATTTAATGCCATAAACAGGTTGATTATGGCAATCCTAATTCAACTAAAACACATAATAAAGCCCAGATACAAAAGGTATCATATTTGTGACTAAGTTGTGACTAGGAATTTAAGTACTGGAAAGTCAGGAAATCTTCCATAAACACATCACTTACCAAAGAAAGAGACCTCTGATGTGTGTTAACTGCAGTGAAAAGTAGGTTGGAACTGAATGTTTTACTTGTTTTGCATGTCTAACCTATCCTGAAACTGCAAGAAAACCTGCATCAAAAATTATAAACTAAAAAGGCATGCCATTCTCAGGAAGCACATCAATGCCCCCACTCAAAACTGCACTTGGTGTGGCTCTCTGGAGCTCATTTCCCCCAGCAGCCCTCACAGTGCTCTGCTCTGTGTGGCAGCTGCAGAGGTGCTGGAAACACGCCAGGGGTTTGGCTATTGCTGAGCATGCCTTGGAAGCAAAGAAGTCTTAAACCTTTTCCTACATCCTCACTCAACTGCAAGTGAGGGTCTCTGCATGTCACTGGTGCTGCTTACACAAGGCACAGGTTTGAGGACTGGTAACTCAGCAGTCTACTGGTTTTCAGGCTTAAAGGTGGAGAAGCTACTGCAGGAAGCAAATGGCTGGGGGACTGAAAAACTGTGCAAACTTTGAAGGACTTTCATCCATCCAGACCTGTCTGTGACAAACACTTCTAAGCTGACTGTGGCAAATCAAAAGGAAGCACTTTCTGAACCTGGCTGTGCAAAGCCCTAACTCCATGAAGTGCTGGATTTGGCTTTTTCAGTCAGCTGGAACTTCACAAAGTAAGAAATGCAAGGTAGTTTGTTGTAGTTTCAGTACACGAGAGCCACCTACCTATGCTGTTTGTAGAGCTGCACCACATGAGCAGGAAGCCAATACATATTAAATTTATAGCACCAAACAGTAAAATCTTCCAGGACTGTTGATGAGAATAAATACATATATTACACCTTCCAAAATTTACAAGACAGAAATATATCCATCTGGTCTTAAAAAACAATATTGCAGTACTTAGTCATGCAAACAGAACTGGCTTCTCCTCCCTCCCAAAAACTCACCACTCATTTCAGAACAGCAAAGCCCTTACTCTATTTTAAACTTTACAGATTATTTTAACACTCATTTATGAATGCCACCATGCTTAAAATACCTTTTTGGTCTAAAAAAAACCCCACCCATCTATAATATTTGCATTTTATTACAGCACACAGCATCTGACTTTTGCAGACCAACTTGTGCAACTTTCTATTAGTGGGGTCCTTTTATTGTGCTGAAACTTTGGTCCCAAGAACATCTGAACATATTCAGTTTACACTTCTACTGAACCAATCAGATGTTAAGTATAATTCACTTGAGTTAACAGTGTATTTTTAACTTACTACAGCTAATCTATTTTTATTATAATTATTATTTCTTTTAAGTAATACTTACCCTTCTGTCTGCTGCAACCAACCTAAATTCATGTGCTAGCTTTCCAACCAATGATCTCTGTGATTTGCGGAACAGATGTATTGTCCCCTTAAAAAAAAAATCAATAGTTTAATTAAAAACTTTACTTAAACCATAATTTAAATTAGCAAAAAGGAAATCTTCATTTATTTATTATTTAATTATTTAATTTATTATTTATTATGTCAAAGACTCAGACGAATTTTTTGTCAACCAGAAATATCACAAACTTTAAACTCAACAATATTTTGGAAACTATTTCACATGGTAATTATATTAGAAAATGACAAATAACTTAGAATCAAGATTCATTTAGACAGAATCCAGGACCAGGTTTACTGGAAAAGACACTAAAGTATCATTTAAAGAGTGGGTTTTAACTTTCGCTTAGATGAAACTACTACAAGACAGTCTGAAAACACAAATATTTTCCTTCATCGAAGCACACTTCCCACCCAAAAGCAACAGATTTATTAAACAGGAAAATATTGTTTATAGATCTATAAAGGAGAACCCAGCACAGAAGTAAAAACAATGCTGGTGATGTGGTGGACACAAGACCAGTAACAAAACAAGACATGCCACTAATCCTGGCTCTGACTTAACCTAAAGGGTTCAGAGAGCTCCATGGCTCTCCTGCAACCTTTGGCAGGGAGCAGACTACCAGAGAAATTCATCTGCTGGGACACTGCCTCCCTTTCCTCAGAGGGTCCAAGCTTCTAGCTGGTTTTCCTCTGTTTTGCTCTCCCCACAAAGAAGTAAGCTTTCCACGTGAAAAGCCCTTCTGACTTGAAATAGAAACGTGGGACTTGTAATGGATGGTCTGTCATCTGCAGGAGTTTGGGGCCAGATTAAATAAGGCTTGATTTTAATTTATCATACCTTAGCTGCCAGCAGAAGGCAAAAAGACATACAAATGGGCTCTTCACTAAAATAAATTCAATTAACTTTCAGACATTTTGTCAACACAGCTGCATTTTATATTATCTGAGAAATACAAGTGTGCCATGAATTAAAATCTAAGCACTACTACAGATCCCAAGTTTAGCTTATCTGGGACAAAATACTGGCACTTACTCTTTCCTTTTCTAGCAAATCCTTACATGATTATTTTAGTTCCTAGTAGACACATGCAGGATGCCAGAACACCTCAGAAAGTTTTTCTAACAGGCAGTGGACAGCCTGCTTATGAAAGCTGCTCTGGTACAGCATCACAAAGAATCACAGATTATCCTGAGTTGGAAGGGACCCTCAAAGACCATCGAGTCCAACTCCTGGCCCTGCACAGGACACCCCAAGAGTCACAGGACACCCCAAGGGTCACAGGACACCCCAGGAGTCACAGGACACCCCAAGGGTCACAGGCACCCCAAGGGTCACAGGGCACCCCAAGGGTCACACCATGTGTCTGAGAGCCCTGTCTAAGAGCTTCTCAAGCTCTGACAGCCTGGGGCTGTGATCTCATCCCTGGGGAGCTGTTCCAGTGCCAGCCACCCTCTGATATCCCCTGCCACAACTCCAGGCCCGTCCCTCAGGTCCTGTCAGTGTCACCACAGAGAAGAGATCAGTGCCTGCCCCTCCTCTTCCTCTCACAAGGAAGGTGTAACTGCAGGGAGCTCTCCTCCCCGGGCTGCACAGAGCCAGTGACCTCAGGCACTTGGCACAGCCCACCCTGGAAGCTCCAACCCAGCACGTGTGGCACTTTGGCACTAGGGCATCCCGGACCCTACAGCCGGCACTAGGGCATCCCAGACCCTACAGCCGGCACTAGGGCATCCCAGACCCTACAGCCGGCACTAGGGCATCCCGACCCTACAGCCGGCACTAGGGCATCCCGGACCCTACAGCCGGCACTAGGGCATCCCACACCCTACAGCCGGCACTAGGGCATCCCGACCCTACAGCCGGCACTAGGGCATCCCGCACCCTACAGCCGGCACTAGGCATCCCGGACCCTACAGCCGGCACTAGGGCATCCCACACCCTACAGCCGGCACTAGGGCATCCCACACCCTACAGCCGGCACTAGGGCATCCCGGACCCTACAGCTGGCACTAGGGCATCCCGCACCCTACAGCGGCACTAGGGCATCCCGGACCCTACAGCCGGCACTAGGGCATCCCACACCCTACAGCCGCACTAGGCATCCCGACCCTACAGCGCACTAGGGCATCCCGGACCCTACAGCCGGCACTAGGGCATCCCGGACCCTACAGCCGGCACTAGGGCATCCCGGACCCTACAGCTGGCACTAGGGCATCCCGGACCCTACAGCCGGCACTAGGGCATCCCAACCCTACAGCCGGCACTAGGGCATCCCACACCCTACAGCCGGCACTAGGGCATCCCGGACCCTACAGCCGGCACTAGGGCATCCCGCACCCTACAGCCGGCACTAGGGCATCCCGACCCTACAGCCGGCACTAGGGCATCCCGGACCCTACAGCCGGCACTAGGGCATCCCACACCCTACAGCCGGCACTAGGGCATCCCGGACCCTACAGCCGGCACTAGGGCATCCCGCACCCTACAGCCGGCACTAGGGCATCCCGGACCCTACAGCCGGCACTAGGGCATCCCGGACCCTACAGCCGGCACTAGGGCATCCCGGACCCTACAGCCGGCACTAGGGCATCCCGGACCCTACAGCCGGCACTAGGGCATCCCGGACCCTACAGCCGGCACTAGGGCATCCCGGACCCTACAGCCGGCACTAGGCTGCCCACAGTGACAGCACCACACCCTACAGCCGGCACTAGGGCATCCCACACCCTACAGCCGGCACTAGGGCATCCCGGACCCTACAGCCGGCACTAGGGCATCCCGGACCCTACAGCCGGCACTAGGGCATCCCGACCCTACAGCTGGCACTAGGGCATCCCGGACCCTACAGCCGGCACTAGGGCATCCCGGACCCTACAGCCGGCACTAGGGCATCCCGGACCCTACAGCCGGCACTAGGGCATCCCGGACCCTACAGCTGGCACTAGGGCATCCCGGACCCTACAGCTGGCACTAGGGCATCCCGGACCCTACAGCTGGCACTAGGGCATCCCGGACCCTACAGCTGGCACTAGGGCATCCCGACCCTACAGCCGGCACTAGGGCATCCCGGACCCTAGAGCTGTGCCGAGAGCTCGGGCCGGGCAGGGCGGCTGCCGCAGCCCTCTGCCCCGCAGGTGCTAACATTGCTCCAGAGGTCGCGTTCCTGCGGCGGGCGGCACTGGCTGCTCCAACAGGTGACAGCACCTGTTATTGACACCGATATCGCTTTAGCGGTGCTCAGCGTGAAAAGGGAACACTTCGCCGCCCAGATGAACACGCACACGCGGCGGTCCTCCCCGAAAGAACGGGTTTTCGTCTTTGAGAAGCGAGCCACAGAGCGGCAGCCCCGACATCGGGGAGCAGTGCACGGTAACCTGTCTGTCCTGCGGCGAGTCGCGGCTCCCGGGCCGATGTGCCGCTGAAGGGGAGCCCCGAGGCTCAGCCCGCAGCGCGGCCCCGTTCCAGAGGCAGCTCGGGCACGGAGCCCCCGCTCGGCGCGGGCAGCCGGCCGGGCCCTGCCCGCCGTGCCGGTCTCCGCACAGGGCGGGCGGAGAGCCCCGAGGAGCGCACACCGCTCGGGCAGCGGCGCCCGCGCTGCCCCGGGCCCGGGCCCGGTGTGGGACGCGCCGGCCCGGGCGCCCCGCGGCGCCGCCGCCCCGGCGAGGGAGCGGCCGCTTGAAGCGGCCTCCTCACCCCGTACTCCGCGCACCACTCTCCTTCCCCCTGCCCTTCCTGCCCCCAGCAGGGGCCACTCACCATATTACTCCCCGCAGCGGAAGAGACGGCGCCATGCGAGGCCGGAAGGGGCGGGAGAGGTGCCCGTCACCGCGGCAACCGGCGCGGCCCGGGGGACACGTGGCGGAAGCGGCGCCGCCGCAGGCGCCCGCGCGGCAGGCGCGGGCCGGGCACATGAGTGGTACCCGGGTCGGCACGAGGTCTGGCACAGGGGTCCCGGGGACCGAAGGGTCTGGGTACCGCAGGGTCCCGGGCACACGAGGGTCTGGGCACACGAAGGGTCTGGGCACCGAAGGGTCTGGGTACCGAAGGGTCTGGGCACACGAGGGTCTGGGCACCGAAGGGTCTGGGCACCGAAGGGTCTGGGCACACGAGGGTCTGGGCACGAAGGGTCTGGGCACCGAGGTCTGGGCACACGAGGGTCTGGCACGAAGGGTCTGGGTACCGAAGGGTCTGGGCACACGAGGGTCTGGCATACAAGGGTCTGGGTACACGAGGACTGGCAACAGGGTCTGGGCACACGAGGTCTGGGCACTGAAGGGCTGGCACACCAGCTTGGGCACACAGGCTCTAGGCACACGGTTCTGGCAACGAGGTCTGGCACACAGCTCTGGCACACCAGGCTCTGGGCACACCAGGCTCTAGGCACACGAGGTTCTGGCACACAGGCTTGGGCCACCAGTCTGGCACACGAGGTCTGGCACACCAGGTCTTGGGCACACCAGGCTCTAGGCACACGAGGTTCTGGGCACACCAGGCTCTGGGCACACCAGGCTCTGGGCACACCAGGCTCTGGGCACACCAGGCTCTAGGCACACGAGGTTCTGGGCACACCAGGTCTGGGCACACCAGCTCTGGGCACACCAGGCTCTGGGCACAGAAGGAAGGGCGTTCTCTGCCACCTCGCCTGCGAGAGTCCGAGGAAGGGCCCCGACGGGTGGTCACCATCACAGAGCCCAGCCTGTGCCCAACACACCCTGTCAACCAGACCATAGCACTGAGTGCCGTGTCCAGACTCTCCCTTAAACACCCCAGGGACGGGGACTCCACCATTTCCCAGGCAGCCCATTCCAATATCTAACCAGCCTTTCTGTGAAGAAATTCTTCCTTGTATTCAACCTAAACCTCCCATGGCACAGCTTAAGACTCGTAGTCCTCTGCCTGTCATGTCTGTCACGACATTCCACCATAGCAATTTTGCTTCCCAGTCCGAGAGTTCCCCCGTCCCCATCGCCAGCCCTTGCCCTGCGCGGTGCTCGGCCTTTGGGCACAGCCTGCAAAAGGCATTTATTTTCCCCAGCAAAACCCCCAAAGGACAGCAGCTCCCCAAACTACAGGAATTATGTTGAAAATTTAGTCACTTTGTTGTGCGCTGAGATCCTTGGAAGTGCTGCCATTGCTTTGAACGTGATGATCATCCTGTTAATATAGGGTTAAAATGCTTCTAAAATCATGGGAAAGGAATGCCGTGCTTTGTTTTTAGTGGACCATGCAAAACTGCACTTACGTAGGTTATAATTAAGCATATTGATAAGAAACACAAACGATGTGATTATTTGGGAGTAAAATATCTGTCAATTTGGGGATCACAAGAATCAATGTTTAGTTTCCAGGGTACCTGTAGATGAGATCATGTTTGTACAATGGGACAATATAAGTACAGTTATTGTAGTAATTGTTTTGCTTCAACAAATTTGTAGTTATATAATCCTAATTAAAATGGCATAAATATGTGCATTGTGAAGAAATGGACGGCGCTGGATTTTCAGAAACTATTTTCAGAAAATAGATTTGTGCTTTATAGAATCTGGATGACAGGCAAGAAATTCAAACTGCAACTGCAAATGTTGCTTCCATTCAGTTTTAATGAGGAAATGAGAACTCAGGTTCTGTATAATTTGCTCCACAAAGTTGTTTAGTTACTTCATTATTGACATAGTATTGGGCTTTTTTGATTTATTTGATGTCACAGGGTATTTCTTCCCAGAGGAGGCCAATAGTTAGATATTAGAAACTACACTTGCAGAAGTGTCTTCATGCAAGAAAAATTCTACAATAGCACAGCTGATACTAGCATTCTGCATGTAAGTCTTCAAGGATGTCTTACAACCGAGGCAAGCTTGAAGCCTTCTAGGAATTACTAAAAGGATTTGAATATAACAGAAGTTACAGACTTAGAAAGAACATATTGTTCTTACAGTATACACTTGCCAAAAAAGTGGATTTTTCAAAACAATGTGATAAAAACATCACACTTTGCTCAATAGGTTGTTTGTAGGTTGATATTCTGAAAAACATGGATTTTTTTTTAAATACAGCTACAACACAGCACCTGGAATAACCCACAAGTGTTGAGAGATGGCTTTTAGTTCAATTATATTTTTCTGCCTTAACCACTACATGTATTTTCTGTTTTATCATGATACACAGAATGAAAAACAACTTAGAGAAAGTTGCATAACTGTCTTCTTCAGAGCCACATGAACCCTTGTAGGAAATAGGCAGGATTTGACAAGTTCATGACATATTTGGAAATTTGCAAAGGTGGCATGATTGGGAAAAAAAACCAACAAAACCCCCCAAACAAAACAAAACAACCCCCCCTCTGCAAAAAGAACCCAAAAAACCCCAAAGCAAAACCAAAAAGTTTTAACTTACTTTTTTCTCACTTTTCTCTGGCAAACTTAGAGCACAAAAATACAGAAATAAACAGATACAGCAGCATCTAAAGCTAGGCATGCAGCCTTGTCTCCCCACCTTGGGTGGAATGGGAACAATTTAATGAGTCCAAGATAAACTTCAGTGCTGCCAAAACCAAAATCTCTGTAGATTTCAAAATAGCAAATGGTGGGATATATTTTTTCATGCACTTCTTTCTTCATTAATTTTAATTTATCCAATTATCTCCTCTACAAGAATAAAATATTTGAACATCACAAAACTACCAACAGAAATCATTTTAGTGCTTCAAAATCTCCCTCCAAACAGTAGTATTTCAGCCAAAGAGATTCCTTGGCTAGACGCCAGTGATGTCTTTCTGTCCTAAGGAATTATTCCTTGACAGAAGCAGGATGAGCTCCTATGCTTCAGTCCAAAACACTGGGTTTTTTCCTCCTTGCTATATTGATTTTTATTTAGTTTGTTTGTTTTAGCAGTGATTGACATCCTGATGTGTGGAAGGCAGTGGTCATGGCTGTTTTTTGGGAGACCCCTAATGCTGCCAGATAGGTAATATTAAAATGAGCCTTAAAAAAATGAAGTTTGATTTATCTTCAGGATGTAACTGTAATAACAGAACACCCCTGTAGCTGTAAGCAGCCCAGCTGCAGCCTCAAGACAAAGAATTACAAATGATAAGGCAATGGGTATAAATAAAGAAATTATATTGTTAATTCAGAATTAATAGTAGCACTCTCCCCCAAGTAAAAGAAAAGCCATTTTGAAGCCAAGCAAATTTGCTCCAAATTTTTCAGGACTTCACCATAACCACCAGAATTAGTTACATGAAACCTCCTGGTTTTCACCATGATCTAGCAAGACTAGGATGAGCACACACTTTCAGTTTAAGCACATTTATTCAGGAAGTAGCACTTCTGTTTACATTAGTTTTAAGAACTTGAGTTATGTTTTTTAGAAACTGATTTATTTACATATTTATTGTTCCATCATCTGGTATACAACACCTGATGTTTTAAATTTTTTTTCTTTAAACCAGCAGCAATGTAATAGGCTTCAAGTTTAATGAAAAGGCTTTTAGTTTTGGACATTTTATCTGAGAAACAGACAAGAAAACAGTAATAACAGGACAAACAAAACATTTTATTGTGAGCTAAAGCTATGTGACTGCTTGTCATGCTTTTTTACATTGCTTATTAGTAAAATGGTGTTTAACACTTCAGAAAACATTCTTAAAAGAACAATGACACAAAAGTGCTTCTAAACAACAAAATAAAAAATTCCCAACTGGAATCTGGAATTCCCATTCCCAGACTGGAGTTGTCCAATATATTTTATGGGGGTGGAGTATGGTGTTCTGTCTCCACCTTTGGTTTTCATCACTTTAAGACAGATTTCTGAAAAATACTGACTAGCCCTTCACATGACTAAAAACTGGAATCATGTGGCAAAAAGTTCCTGTATTTCCAGTCCCTTTGACAGGTGTGTGCCTCTTAGACAAAGTACTCTCTTCCCCACTTGTAAAGGGAGAAAACCCTGCAGGACTGAGGCCACAGGCCAGCACCTCTGATGACTGTGCCTGCACTAACCAAGGACAAAGAACGCTGGCCTTTCGTCCTCAAAGCCATTTCTCCCAAGAAGGGATTTTTTTAACAAGTGTATCTTATGAAGGCAAGGAAAGTCTTACAGCTAAACAAGGTTCATCTACAGTTTCCAGAAGTAATCTCAAGCATTTTCAAATCAAAGCATCAGACTGAAGAATCCGCAGTGTTGAGCCAGTAAATTGAATCCACTGGAGGAGTGTATACCTTGCCAATTATTGCTGAACTCAGGAGGTAGTTATTGACAAGGTAGGAAGTTTCCACTCTAAGACAGTTAATGATTTACACAAGAAGCAGGAAAAACAGAATACGTATTTCCCCATATTTTACAAGATGATTTTGTATTTGCAGGAAGTGACAGTTTAACCTCCTCATCACATGGAATTTTAATTACCATAATTAAAATAAAAGATATTGGAAATTATAATTAAATGAGAAATTCTGAAAGAAAATAGCTGATCAATTGGTCATCTCTTAAGATGTCTGCAGATCATCCTAAGCATGAGCATTCACATAGGTCAGGAAAACAACATTCTTCAACACTAAACAACAGCTCAAGAGAAACTAATAATAAAACTGCCTCCAATTAGCACAATGACTGAGATAGCTAGTTGCATTCACTACCTGCTTGCTACTCCTCATTCCATTTTTGATATCTGGTAGAAACCCCATCAACTTAAAGCATCACAAAAGCTTGAGGCCAGCACAGGCAATGAATGAAGATGTGATCAGGTAGAGCAGCACTGGCCCCCTCCCAAAGGTGCCACCTGCAGAAGCATCACTGGAGGAGCACAAGGAGCATGTCCTAGGAACAGCTCTGCATCATCCCCATCCGGGGCAGGAAAGCATCATGAAAATCTAGGGCACTAAGTCTCACCAGAGGTGACTAAGAAACCCTAAGGAGAATGCTGCTTTCCACTTACAGATGTCTCAGTTCTACTTGGCAGCATATCTGACTTCAGTATTCCCAGTACCAAGTCCTGCCCTTTCACAAGAGGAGCCTGACAGCACTGCCTAGCAGTGCTAAACCCCACTTGTTTAGAATAAATACTATTTGTTCTACATCAGAAGGTAGGATTAATTGAGTTATATGTATAAAAACTGTAATTTTAAAAACATTTGAGGGAATGGAACAGTAAAACCAGCAACAGCCTCTAATTAGTTGTGACAACAGACCTTGTCAGTTTAGAGATCTCATTCTTACTCATTTTCAAGTGTTATTATCACATTTATTACCTACATAAAGTTGCAGGGCCATATTCAACAGAACTGTATTAGTGACTGGCTTTGAGTCAGTAAGACATCTCAGAGGCACAATGCCTATTTCTGATACACTAAATGTTGTAAAGTCTGTGAGAAACTAACAGGACAGTGAAACTTAGTGCATAAATATCCTCATTTAAGGCTTATCTTTAATATTCTCTGTTGGCTTTGTCTTAGCAGATGCAGAGAACTGCTTTAGTTTGCTGTAGTCCACAGAAAAGTCAGCATAAGTGAAGGGGGCATCATAAATTCTCATCATAAGGGAGCACACAACAAATTCTCATTTTAATGAGATAGAGTAATCTACATACTATTCTTCCAGTATGTTGAAAGACAAAAAGTGTGGCTCCTGCTTAACAAAAAGCAGGAACCTGCCTAATAAAAGCAGAAAGATGTATGAAGAAGGTTGTTAGAAAAACACAAGGGGTTTGGGTTGGTTTTATTTTCTCTCTCCAGTAACTGCTACACTTGAAAGTCAGTAAAAACACACTAACAGAGAGCCAGAGAAGCTGCTTACTAATCATGTCAAAAAAGGAGTCTTCACAAAAGTTAAAAGCACCCAAGCTGCTGTCCTGTTTATCCTGATTCAAGACATTGTATTAGAACATAACCTGATTTAATGGAAAATATAGCTGTAAAGTTCTATGTAAGTACTATGGACTTGGGAAATATGGGTGATTTGAGGTTGTTCGGGGTTTTATTTGGGGGGGAGGGAACAGTTTGGTGGTTTCCATTGTTGTTGTTTTTTCCCCAGATTTGGTCTTATACACAGTTAATCCAACATATTGATGGACTCACTGAGCTGGGACTTAGTACATGTAAAAAGAGGGGTAAAATGCAAGATAATGCCTTAAGTGGAACAGAATTATTCTTAAAAGACACTATTCAGAAAATAGCATAAGACAAAACATTTGAAGGAGATTTATGAACCAGACAGCTCCTGGCCATGGGCTAAGAGTCCAGCAGCTGTGGGGCAAACTGATGTTGCAGACAAAATTTTCTTCTTTTTACTGTGTTCCAGCACTAATTTATAGGGCTGTAGTTCATCTACCAAGCAGAAAACAATGAGGCAATAAGACCAAAAAGCAGCTGTACCAGCCACACAGATTCTCTTGACCTGAACTGGTTGTACAAACTAGCAAAAGGGCTGATCCCTTTTCTTTTTATGCAGCAGCTGGTGATTCTGACTCTTTGTGCTGCACAGAGGTGCTCTTTAGGAGATGGGGACTTCCACCTCAGCATTTCAGGCATCCAATGCCAATGAGTATGCATTTGAAATAAGTATACTCCTCAAAATAAAGTGGACAAAACCAAGAGTTTTAAAACAATCATTTAGGAACACTCAAAACCAGAAGCATTATCTTCAAAGTTCTCATTTGCAAAGGATCTCGGGGAATGTTCACCAAAGCTTTATGAATAAAACCAAGGCTCTTTCTTAGCTGTAGCTATTTGGCAGATGCTAATACAACAGTAACATCCATGCTTAGCACTATGAAGAATATTACAAATATGGATCAAGTCAGCCAGGAATCTCCAACAAGAGAGATGGTCTACTGAAGGCAGAACTGAGGCAAAGCAAGACAGGAGATTGAAGAAGCTGAAATCTTTTAGCATTTCTCCAGAAAAGGGAATCAGGGGAACTGCAGTCACGTTTCATTTACATAAGACATACACTTGAGAGAGTCCTATCCTTAGAAGGCTAGAAGTGGTTTGGTTAGACTATTCCAAAAGGCATAGTAGTGGAACACAATCTTCGCTTATTTGATTGCTTTTAATCTTTAGCAGTTAAAAGCATCTCTGGTTGAGAAAAAAAAAAAAAAAAAAAAAAAGAATCCCAAACATATTGCATATGCACATCTCAAAGGTTTGACAGAGTTTCTGCTATTTAGTACTCCATACCACACAGTGAGCACAGTCCTCTCAGAGTATTACTATACCTAGAACTGCATCTGTCAGCTAGGGTCGGGTTTGTTTTTTTCATATATACATATAATATATTATTTATAGTCAACTTTCAGGTAAGTAGTTCCAAAAAATAAGTTAAATGAAAAATTAAAAACAAATTTTCTGTTAAGACCAAAACCAAACAACACTTACAACTCATTTTCATTAAAACAGCAGTAAACAATATGCATTTTTGCAGTATCACTGAGTTGGGAGGGTGTAAAAAAAACCCCAAACCAGCAACAACAACAAAAAAAACCCCAAAAACAAACAAACAAACCCCAAACCAAACCAAAAATACAACAAATTAACAACTCACAAAACCTGCTTTAACAAGGAACTAGTGTTCTGCCTTGCAAACATCAGTGTTTAATCCGTGTAGAATTTGTAAACAAGATGTTGGGCCTTTAAAAGTAAAGGCAAAAATGCTTTCCTTTATTATGGTATTTAAAGGCTATCATTTAAGAGTTTGGTTTTTTTACTAGCTTGTCATTTATATAATAAAAACAAGTATTTGTACAAAGATGCATTTCTTTTTAAAAAAGCAGATCAGTTGAGTGTTTCATCCTTTAATATATAAACCAAAACATATGAAAGCTATAAAAACATTAACGTGTGCTATGTATTAAACATGTAGCCTCGTATCTTAATACTTACATGTGGAGATTAAAAAAATTATCACAATGGAAATTTTACTTTCAATTATCATAAACAGACCAAAATACAGAGTAGAAACACGTAATTTCTGAAACTCAACAATTAGCATCACTTACTGTCTCAAACATCAGCTGGGTTCAAGTTGTACACTGTAAGCATAAGCTAACATTCTACCAATGAAAGCGTTACAAAATGCATTAAGAGAAAATACTGCCAGTAAATGAATCTCTCAGTCTATTCTTTTATTTAGTAACTTTACTTTTAATAGGCAGTTTGAATTGGTTTTATAAGGTTGGGGTTTTCTGCTGTTCTGCTATCAAAGGTCTTCTTTAAACCTGTCCTGTGAACAATTCAGTCAAATTACAACAAAACAAAAAGACAAATAATAACAGACCAGCTACTTTTAACATTTTAATAACTGTAATTCCCCAATGCTGTTTTTCCACTCTGCACAGGGAAATTTTATTTGGCACATTAAGGATAAAAAAGTCGAAAGAAGAACTGAAGTTTACAAACCTCTAATTGAACATCCTTGTTCCAAGTTCATTGTTCATCAATGTCATGGCAAAATTAAAAACAAAAAAACACACACACACAACATAGGGAAAGGTCCTCCAATGATCAATACCATCAGAGCCTTGTAACAGAAACAATATACAAACATTAATGTTCAAACCAGAATCAGATTGCTAGAAATCTTATCTCAAGTCCTGTTGTGCTCTGACTTACAGTGTGTAAATCCTCCCTAAATGGCAAGGAGGCTTTGATGAACACATTTCACATTGTATAATTTTCTCTTAATCTCAAGTTTTAACGCAGATACTTAAATATCTGTCAAGTCCTATAAACTCTGGCTGCTTCCCTCTGGTCTGCACCAACTGCTCCCCAGGCAGCACTGTTCCACTTCAGGGAGGGTCTCACACTGTGGTGTCTCCAAAGTCCTTGTTCCAGCGGATGTACGCTTCCAGGGTCTGGGGGCTCAAACTGCGCTTAATCTTCTTCAAAGACTCTGTGAAATCTGACAGTCTGATATTCCTCATCTAAACAGAAAACCAAAGACATCAGGGTCACAAGTGGTTTATGTACTTTGGTTTATTCAAGTGCTGGAATATTCA
Source organism: Sitta carolinensis (assembly GCA_032173965.1). Classification (NCBI taxonomy): domain Eukaryota; kingdom Metazoa; phylum Chordata; class Aves; order Passeriformes; family Sittidae; genus Sitta; species Sitta carolinensis. The sequence goes on along the minus strand of JAVUNC010000025.1, from coordinate 10,361,115 downwards.
CTTTTAATAAAACACATTCTACCAGTGCTACATTTTGATTTGTAAGAACATTTTTTTTTTACAGTGAGAGCAGTCATTCACTGCAACAACCCCCCAAGAATGTGGCAGAGTCTCCATTGCTGGAGGTTTTGAAGATATGACTGGGCAGGGTGCTAAATAATCTCATCTAAGCTCCCTTTCCCACAAAATGATGGACCAGATGATCTTTCTAGCTCCCTTCCAAACCGGGGCGTTCTATTACTCTATGACCTGGTGCAAGAGTCTTGTAATTTAAGACTACCAGTTTAAATAAACTAACATTTGCTAATATAAGATCTGCCTCGTTGCTTAACAGCTCATGAGCCTGTCTCATTACTTCCTGTTGCAGTAGGTGGCGTGAGCTGGTGCATATGAGGACATGAAACAAATCATCAGATGCTGCTATTCTGCAAACAAACCCATCCCTCTTACAGCTTTAGCCACGACCTCAGGCTAAACACAAAAAGCAACTGAGAAATTAAGTTTTGCTTCATTTTCCCTTGTGTGACTATGGTTTGCACACACACCTGAACAGAGACTTTTGTACACAGGCCCACTTGCTTCCTTAATTTTTTTTTTTGATGTTTACAGCTATAGTTTGGGGTCAGGAGCTTAATCTTTTTCTTTATGATGTTCCATGTGAATGAAAGCAAGTATTATACATACACATGCACAAATCTGTTTTAGGTTCTCCCTGAGTTAACCTGCTTTATATAAAGATGGGGTTGGGGGAGGTGGCAGTAATTTCACATAATACTTCTGGGAATATTCTTGGGAAGTAACACTGTGAGAAAATAAAAGCCAGGCCTCTGACATCATCAGCTAGGTAACAAACACTGCAGCTCGGTGTGAAGGAAAAGACAGACAGTCAGCTGAAATGGAGAACAACAGCCTTACTAACAGAAAAAGAAATGCTCTGAAACCTGAAAGCCAGCCAACTGCCCATGAACCTCAGACATCTGAGGACAGATCTTCTCAATCGCTATTTCTCAAGAACTTTCTTTAATGCAGAAGTGATTAAAAAGGATAATACCCCCCCCAAAATATCCTATTTTGTATAACACAACACATTAAAAACCTTAAAACTTTCTAGTGAGAAAACATTCATTTAAAGGGAAAAGAGAGGTGCTAGAACAGCTTACCTCACTGGCAGACATGTTCTTCACCTGCTCTGGTTTTAATTCTGTAAAAATAATGATAAATGGGTGAGTTTCATGAGAAAACTTTCATCACTTCTGACAACTAAAACATGTTAAAAGCACTTCTAATCTGGAAATAAAAAACCCTGCAGCTAAAACCTGTATCTTTCTGCCTCAACAGTCTCCTGTACAGAAAGGTAAATAGTGTTTTTGCCTTCTTCCCCATTTATCAGCTCCTCAACCAGGTTGCTCCCACACTCAATTACTGCAGATGCAGCACAGGTGGTACCAGAATTATTCCTTCTTCCTAAAGAATGGAAAACAGCACACAAGCCAACAGAGCTCCCTCCCCCATATTATTCATGGTATCCACAACCTCCCTACTGAATTTGAGGAAACAGAAGGTACAGTCAGCCAAGGAAACTGAAATAAAATCAGGCAGGGCACATCAGAGTGCTTCTTGCTCTAGGCTGTACTCATGGGTTCTAAACATTCTTGTATCATTCACCAAATTTTAACCTGTTTTTTTATTTTTCATTTGTTATTTGCAATGCTCTCGTGGTATCAACATGTACAGGAAATATTTTGCTACAAGGGTCCAAGAAAAACAATCTAGGCAAGATTGGCAACAATGGTATCACAAAATATTTTTTACAATATACTGTTTTATATGGAATACAGGAGCAAGTGAAAGAATTATGCTGCACAATGTTACATGGGGTCTCTTCTTGAAATGGACTTGCGTGTGAAGCGAGCTGTCAGCAAAGTAAAACCTGCATACCTAAATGCATACATTATTAATTCCTACACTCTGAATAAATATATTCAAATTCTTAGGGGACATGATGTCTCTTAAGAGAGCCATTTAATGCAGTCTGTTTCCCAGTTATTATGCAGGATTGTGAAAGATGTGCTTTACAAATTCAGCAGCTGAAACTAAGTTGGTAAAACACACTGCATTCCAACAGCTGCTGTCAAAAGAGACAGTGCACTGGCAAAAATGCATGCTACAGGATTAAAAAAAAATAGTAACACAAATAGTAACACACCCACAAAACATGAACAGATCTCTCCTCTCCATAAATAATTTAAGAGAGTTGCAACAATTTTTATTTACACATAACAGGCTGATATTACAAGACACTTCTGCTGTGCCTGCCTTTAGTCCCTTTCTGTCAAGTAGGACATCTACAAACAGAAAACTAACACCAATTCTTCACAATCTTTTCTATGCAAAAATCCCCTTATTGATCTCAAATAAACAAGATCAGTTCCCTCAGGTGTGGCTACTGGTCACATAATTAGCTAGTTAAAGAGAACAAAGAGAGGAGGTGTTGGAAAAAAGTATTCACGTTACAACTGTGTGTTTTTTCCTAGTTGGACATGTCAGAGAAAGAGCAAACATAAGTAAAACTCTAGTTCATTCACAGTTGTCATCTGGATCACAATTCAACATTAAGAGTTAAAAATATAAAAAGCTATGCCATTCAAACTCAAAAAATTGCTTGTTCCAGTTTTCTTTCCCTCAGACTGATAGAGATTTGACCCATTTATAAAGACAAGTAATGCAATCAGCAATTGCTATTCCAGTAATAATTTAGCTACAACAGAACTGACAGCAGCCTCAGAACAACACTGCTTAAAACCCTGTAAATCAGAGGAACACTTCACACTGCTTTTCTCCTATGACACCAAAAGTTCCTGTTTCACAGTGACATGCTGAAGGGCTTTGTGTAAGTAAATCTTAACTAAAATCCAATGTAAAAAGTTAAATTTCAGAGGTTTGAGAACTATAAAGGTGTAAGAACATATCTCTCTAATGTCAAAACCTCAATAAAAATCTCTGCAGCTTACCTCGAATGGGGCCTAGTGCTGCATCCTTTGCTAATGCAGTCAGGTCACTTCCAGAGTATCCATCTGTCATTCTTTGTCAAAGGAAAAAGTGGGGTCAAGGAGGAAGGAAAAACCCAAAAACCTGCTTCAAACCACATCAATTTAATTGCAGATAATCAAAATGTTATTTAATCAGAAGAAGTATTACTTTGATGTTATTTGCAAGTTTAATAAATCAGAAGTGCATTCACTATAAGTGATCTATATTTTACTGTAAGTGATCTTTCACAGATTAAATTTAAAGTACAGATATTCAAGTCACAAGTAACTTTCTAAGAAAAAAAAAGGTAGCAACTAGGATTTGTAGATGAAAACTGATCCCAAGCACATTTACTACCTCTGTTAGAATTCTGTACCATCTGTTTATCAACACTTGTCAACTCCTGTAAAACCAAAACCTCAACTGTCCTGTACTCTTTCAATCCAATCAGTAAAATGAGAAAAACCAATACCATGTGTTTAACATGATACAAAGTGAACTGAAAGCAAGGTAAATTTTGGTACCCACTAGGGTTGGTTGGTTTCTTATAAACCTGGCAGATAATCCAAATCCTCAGAACTATATGGTAGGGAGTAGGGAAAAAAAAAATAAAATAAAAAAATCAAGCCAAGGAGCCAAACTCTGTGGGAGTTGTTCCAGAATTAGACTTAATATCCAAGTTCACCAATGAAATACTTTGGAGAATAAAGGCCTCCACTGAACCAGGCAGCCACCAATACAAAATGCCAGCATAAGTGAAAATGAGTAGTACAGGTTACCGAAAGGAAATTTTAAAAACAAAAACACCCCCCTTGTAGAGAAGTAGCTAGCTGCAGCAACAAGAGCTTAGTCTTCCGGAGATCATGAGGTGTATTATAGTTTATAGAAAAAGTTGCAGAGGAGCAAAGGAACACAAAATCATAATGCAAGTTAAATACTTCTCTCTTTCAAAAGAAAGATGGAAAAAGAAGCAAGCGGGATGCTCAATAAATTTTCTCTAAACCCTTTAAAAAAGGTGTACTCACGCTGCATTTGTAATTTGGTTCTTATATTTGCAGTTAGAATACAAGACACTAACCATGTTTTTCCTCCAGACAGATATTATTGCAGCCTAAATGTGGCCTGAGCTAACAACCTTCAAGCAGAGGGGGAATATATTCAACTGGATTACACAAACTTCTGCAACATTACTAAGAGGCTGACAAATGCTACATCCAAGACTGTACTAACCTCTGGTGTACTACCACAAAGAGGAACAGACTTCAGTACATCCACCTGCCTGTCATTGCTATCTCATGCTCTGTTTTCACTCATTCCTGCCCTACCTGCTTTTCAGTCTAATCTCCTTCACACCCATTATTAGATTTAGGTGACTAACAGTGACACTGTGTCAATCTCAATGATGAAAAACATAAAACAACTCCATTTCATAAAAGGAGTGGAATATTAACCCACATTTTCCCAATCAAATTTGAAAGTGAAAAGAACCTAAAATGATCCAGTGCTTGCTCTGCTATGTAGGTAATACATTCAACAAGCCTAGCAAGGCATCAGCAAAGAGAGCTTGTCCTTTATTTTAAATGAATGCCAAGTGCAAAAGAGGTGCTATCTTTTACATCAGGGAGGAGAGCTGGACTCCTTGAGGGATGGGTGGAAAGAAGCATCCTCCTCTCTCCTTCTCAAAGAGCTGATGGGCATGTTTCAACAACAGAAACCTGACTGGGTGTATCCCATATATGTATATATAAAAACATTTTCCCCAACTGCATGCAATTCATGTTGTTGCTGTCAGATGACTTATATTAGTTACATTTTGAATAAATTAAAAAGTCTGAATGAATGCAGGAGAGGAATGCATTTATTTAGTATGGTTACAAAATACTTACCTAGCTAGTTGAGCCAACTCTTTTTGGGTTAATGGACTTCCTTGCTTGCTTAGAAGATTTTTTAGCAAAATCAATCTTGTCTGAAAAGAAGATAAAATTATCAGATGTAAAACTCGTTCTCATGGAACACTAAAAATTGTGTTGCAAGAAGGGAACTATGCTTTTGTCAGTTTTGCTTTTGTGCTTCACCAGTTTAAACTTGCCTATAGTGCTTGTGCAATTAGACTGTACAATATCATCTCTTCAGGAGTAGAGATTAAGGACTGGGTAAAAACAAGATCAGGAGCCTAACTACAAGTATCAAGAATAAGTCATTAGAATTTTCATCAAAAGTCCTGATCTCGAGTTGAACTGAAAAACATTAGGAAAACTACTTTTATCTTTTGCAATAAAACACTCTCCTTCAGCCTAACAAACATGCTCCTGTAAGTCCTACTTCAGACTTGCCCACTTCTGCCAGTCTGGAGGCAACACCTCACTAGTCAAGAAATACTGAGTAGCTACCACCAGACTTGCTACTGTTAAAAAAAAAAAAAAAAAAAGGTAAAATCTTAAAACACTTCCCAGAATTAATGCACAGTGTGTATGGTCTAGGTGAGCCAGCAGTTAGTTTATGGAATAGTAATCATCCACAAGGGCAAGTTAAGAATTGCCTGTGTGTGTCTTGAAATTAGGAGTGGAAAACAATACTTACTTCCTCGTTTGGTAGAGACACATATACCCGTTTGGTGAATCGTCTGAAAAAAACCCAAACATTTGTACATTGTTCACACTAGTCTATAACTATTTAGCATACAGAATTCTAACATTTGGTCTGGTTAAGTGACAAAATTTCACTTCCATCATCAAATTCTAAGAAGCTGATCAAGAGATTTTGAAAAAACCACCAGCAACCAAACAAAAAATATGTACAAGCCACTGGTGCCACCTTACTCTTATCTGAAGTTACAAGACTCCTCCCAGGGGGGAAACACTCTAAAGGTAGAAATACCACTGACTACCAGCAATTAAATGAAGCATCACTCAAGTTTTACACAAGAAAGTCTTCGGAATCATTTCTTCAGGCAGTGCTGACATATCTATTTTCCTCAGTCAAGAATGAAAAGAGAATAAAGTATGAGTACTTTTAACAAAGAAGTCCTAAGGCAAATCTACAGCAAGATCTGTAATTGCATGGGATGTCAGAAGACAATATTCACATGGAAATACTGGATTTCTGGTCAATTTAGAACACTGATCAAATTTTCTCCTTTATTCTGCCATTATGATGCAAATAATGAAAAAAACAACATATTAAATTCAAGAATTTTAAAAAACACTGACTTGACCTCAACAGGTACTATTGTTTCAGACAATTCCAAGACCATCATGATTGTGCAAGTGCATCTCAAAAGAAATGAGTAAAGCCCCTCTTTGAGAGGTTAAATAATTTAGCCTTGCTGAACAGCTTTGACTTACTACAACACTTCACCAAGATACTAGGCAACACCTGTTCTTCATAATGAATATCATCTTACTGTGTATTCAGAAAGAAGATGTTTTGATACCTGAGAACAGCATCATCCAGCTCCTGAGGCCTGTTTGTTGCTCCCATCACAAGTATTCTGTCCTCTCCAGAAGACTGCACCTATACAATGTAGAAAGGCAAGACAGCTTTCAGTTTACACGGTCTACATTAAGCAGAAATATCAAACAAAACCAGTTAGACACTTGCCATTCAGCACACTGATGGGATCTTAACATATATTCCTCAGATAAAGTCAAACCAGTAAGAGGTAGAAAAAAAAAATCCAAAAAGGATCTTTCTGGAAAAATCAGAGACTATAAAACTGTAAAAGGCACTCAAGTTTAATCACCAGGAGATAATTATGTTGGAAAAGCCAGAGACTTGCTGCTGTTCTGGGGTTTTAACACCAAACACTGTTTTGAAGCCTAAAGGGTGAGAATCAAAGCTTTAAACTAAAGTATAGCCAGAACCACAAAATCAGAACAGAGATCCATCTAACACATCTAACTATGAAATCCAGTTCCTCTTCCCAGGTATTGCATTCATGTCATTAAATACTTCTTACTGGATTCTGTCTTTTCTAGCTTATGATACCAAAAAATAGTTATGGTTCAATAAAAGCTGTACTAACACAGAAATGAATTTCTCTGATGTGTCAGAGCTGTGTATACATGAGATATCTATATATAAATATAGATATAATCTGAACTAGTCTGAAGTCCTCATCCTTAAGTCTCATCCTTTGAGAGTGCATGCTTGTGACATATTCCTCTGAAACCAAAAACTATTTAAAAGCCATTTAACCTTGTTTTGCTTTGCCAGAAAAAAAGAAATTATTCATAAGCCATGCAACTGCAAACATGGATTCAACTCTCTGACCCTCAAATGTCCCTCTCGCCCTGTAAGAACAGTTGTCCCCACAGCTCCTTTACTACTGCCATCTGTTATCCTTTCTCCTCTGTCCATAATCTTCCAACACAGTATTACAGCTCATCTCCAGATCTCCACCTTTCAGTCCAGACTGCATCTTCCAGAATACCACAGTAAGCAGGCAGAAAATTAAGAACAACAAAAAAAACCTGTTTGCCCATTATGGTGAGGTAGAAGGGAGGCTGAGCTCAGCCCCAGCAGCCAAACTCTTTAACTCACCTAGAGGTTGTGCAGACACCCTACAACAGCCAATTTAGCTAAATCAAACAATACCAAGACTACATACTTACACCATCAAATTCTATTAAAAATTCTGTTTTTAGACGCCTGCTAGCATCATGTTCACCTTCTCGTCTTTCACACAAAAGGCTATCAACTTCATCTAAAAAACAAAGAAATACATCTCAATTAAGCATACAACATCAAAGTCTTTATATTTGCCTAAGTTCTTTTGCTAATATAGGGCTCCATTAAGAAAGACCAGATCCTTATTCCTTATGAAACAGACAGATCTTAGGAAAGTTTAAAAACTTGCATGATGTGTTGGCCTTTGAATAGGTAATGCCAAGCACAGATGAGAGGGGCTAAAAAAAAATAAAAATATTTCTGATGATAAACTGCTACTCGGGAAAAGCAAAATACATTTTCATGTTCAAACTTTGATGGACTTACTCCATAAAGGCAGTACAGTATTTTTGGTTTTGAGAGCACCTCTTCTCACTGTTACCACCAACTAAGTAACATAACAGTAATCTAACATGCTTTATATGAACTACTGATTGGCCCCAGGTCATAACTGGGATAATTGTCCTGAGCTGCAGAATTACCCAAAACAAGCTTACACAACTATTCCAAGAGTTCTTTACTTATTAATCTTTGGTAAGTAAGATTATTTTAAAAAGTAAATAAAAGTTAACATTTAAGATCTTACCAATAAAAATTATAGAAGGTTGAAGTTCTCTGGCTACTGCAAATAGAGCACGCACCAGTTTCTCCCCTTCACCCACCTAAAATAACAATACACTGGTTTTGTAGGGGGTTAAAAATTTTTACTACAAGACAGCTACAGAAAATACCACACCCAGTCCATTTATACACGTTCAGATTATCACTGGTTCAGTGCACACAATGGTATTGTTTACATCTTAAAAGAAACACAACCACTTCTCTAACAATCACAACTGAGTTAACTGTCAAAGAGATTTTGGTGCCTAAATCACCAGAATGAAAGAGCTGGGACCCAACTAACTCACATTTTAAATATGAAAAACCCCACAACCACAAATCTTAAGTACTGCCAGTGTCATTGCTGAGCTGAAAAAATCTTTGACATTGATTTATCACATGCACAAAACAAAGTTTTTTTTACTTCACCAGTCACTTTGTAAAAACTATGTTCATTAGAGCCTAACAGTTCACCAAGGACTCATCAGAAGTCTCTGGCTTTCTAAAGCTCTAATTAAAGCACAGGTGTTTTCAAATCAATGCAACTTACAGCCACTACTTACATATTTTGAAGTCAGGCTTGCTGCGCTGATATTAAAGAAAGTAGCATTTGATTCTGCAGCAACTGCTTTGGCCTAGGAAAGGGGGGAAAAGTATTTTTAAAACTATCTTTCAAAGTACTTTTAAAAGCTATCATATTGAAGATAGTACTCTGCATCTGTAGTGACGACTCATGTCCTGATGGACAGTTTTGAAAACCCCTATTTCTTCAAACTGAACACCTTATAAATGGTACAGAAAACTTCTGTCCAGGCCACTTACAATTGTGAATGGCTATGCAGTCAAACCAACAGAGAAATTGCCAGACTCCCATAGACTCCTCTAATCCCATTAGCTTCACAGGCAACTACAACTTGCTTTCAGAAGAATAAAAGTTTCCATTTCTGTTCAATTTATCCTGAATAGACATCTAAGCCAGTTTTAACTAATTTAGGATGGTAATTTAAGGCATCAGCTGGATCAAATCACAGTGTTTTTTCCCCTCCTTTATCTATGCAAAAGCTGTTTTTGGAGGAGAGCTAGGGAAAATAATCAGTTTGAATGCTCATTCAGACTACCCTCTTCTTTAACAGTTTCACTATATTCGAGAAATTATGATTCCCTGGTTACAGAGTCTAATTTTAGTGAGTAGCAATTATATTCCAGCATGTCAAACATAACAGATGAGCCTACACGAGCTGCTCTCCATTGACACTCCTGCTGCTCTTCAGGCTGATCCAGCTCCAGTGTCAGCAGAGTGTGCAGCTGCAGCCACACCATGTGATCAGGACGATGTGCATGCCCAGCTGCATCAGGACACTCCAGGCTCCCTGGCTGAGGCACAGCCATGGCTCTCCAGTTCCCTGCATCCAGCACATCAGGCTGAGAACAAAAAGCTGTGGCTAGGCAGTTCCACAGCCCTTACACTCTTTGCACAGTGGTGTGCAAGTGAGACAATACCTTTTTTTGCTACCGTGCTTTCTCCCCATTCCCAAAACGTACTTCTACTATGTTTCAGTGGAGAGCAGGTAATTTCTGGTTAATCACTGCTGTACAAAACGATTAACCCACTTTCTTTTGCTCTCTCTGAAAATGAAACCTGGACTTTCTGGTTTACGTTTTAAAATATTACTTGTCATAATGAAAATAATTAAAGATAGGACAGTTTAGCAATTCCCTCCATAAATCCAGGATTAAGAACAATTTTGCATTTTTATATATAAAATGACAGCATAATACATATTCTGTAAGAATGTACAGTCCAAGCCCCAAACTGAAAGCCATCCCTTGTGGTTACATTTTAAGCCCACCAACCCATGCATGAAGTGATTTTCTCACCAACATTGTCTTCCCATTTCCTGGTGGGCCAAACAGCAATAAACCACGTGCAGGAGCTCTCAGACCTGTAAATAACTGAAAAGGACATCATCATAAGTTATCATCAAAGACTGGAATAAAATGCTGCTTTACCTTTGTAAAGAGAAGGAGAATGGTTTAAGAGTGAGGACACTGGCTAGCACTAACAGCAGCAGTGAGTGCCACAACAGTACAGGCTTTGAGAGAACTGCACTCTGCTACTATCTTGACCTAATGCTCACCACTATTGTTTCCCACACAGCAGCTAAATTATGTTCTAATTGTTCTGTGCCTGTATGCACTGTGAAAGCAGTTTAAAACACTTTCCACAAGACAGACTAGCCTATCAAGTTTAAAGCATCAATTCCAGATAAAAAGGGAGTAATGCAGGTGTACAGGAGGAGAGTTAAAGTAATATTCTTACTAATTCCATATAGAAGAACTCCTTCATCTTTCCTTATTAAATGAAACTTGCAAAGACAAGCTTTCAACAAAATGATTTAAAATATTACTTAATAACCACCTACTCCCTTTATGCTGCTGCTGCTAGTCATCTCCTCTCCCACACTTTGCACTAGATTCATCTTTCCTACTCTATAAAATCGCCCCCACCATAGGTAGCATCACAGCAAGCAAGTCTACAAATTTTCACAGAATACATAACTTTTAATTATTACTCTTGCCTGTTTTCTCTACCACTTTGTCTTTACCCCTTCCCTCAAAAGTTTCAGAGTTTCTCTTTAGGTCTCACACTCCCCCTCCTTCAAGCTTCCAATAATTCCAATAAACAAGCAAAAGCAATGAGAGTATCTCATATACATTCCATGTGTAAACAGCACTGTCAGCAGGCATTTATTTCCACAATATCAATGACAACAAATAGGTCCATTACCAGCGTTGTATTTCTGTCATGACTGACCAACACACATTTTCTCTATTATTTCATCTGATTCCTAAAAGTAGTTACCCAGCTATTCACTGAGTGAACACTCCAGTGCTTCTGCTTTCCATGCTGCATACCACCATGTGCATTTTCTGTCTGACTTCTTTTGTTTGAAATAATTCTTGGAGAGACCCACCCTTTTCACACAGCCCAGTTCAAATCTATAACTCTTCCTCACCTTGATCATCACCTACAGTTCAGCTGCACTGATATTTATTACTGAGATACACAAAACTTTTCAGGTTTTTCTTGAAAATTATACAGGTTAATTATACTGAACGTGTCTGAACTAACTGGTAGCATTTCATTAGCATCTTACCACTGAAATGGTTGCAGCCCTGTTTATGTTTCCTGCTTCTGTACCTCAACTTTTGCTTTCCTTCAAAAATACCAGTGGCTTGTTAAATACGAATTTGAGTTCAAAACTCATTAAGATTAAAATTGAGCTAGTGTTAATTTACTAAGTATCCCCCTATAGTTGCCACGTCTACTCTGTTCATTTACAAAGAATAAAACATACCCTCCCTACTTCCACGAAAAGTTTAAAAATTCATGGGATACTTTGCCCTTATTACATCTCAACCTACACCAGGGTCAGGCCCGTTGCTAGCTACAGTAATATGAGACAACCTTACTGAAGATACCACATTACTGGAAAAGCTACTCCAAGCCTCCATCTCCAAGTCTCTCCCACCCAGCTCACAGTACTGGTGTCACTGAACAACACACCTGACACACTACTGCACTGCAGTAAGAGATGCTGTAATGACATCTTCCTTCTGTATAACCCCAGCTCAGCACACACATCTGTTGCCAAAGCTTTGCTCTCCTTATAGCTCGTGTTTGTGTGATGCTATGCCAGGTTTAGGGTTTCTTCCCAATGCTGCTTCAAAACCAGTAGCTGCATTAAGGGGAAAACCACAGAGCAACTCCAGTCACCTGTCCATGTAACCAATGAGACCCACAAGCAAACAAAAAGTACAAACAGCAATATTTCTTCAATAATCATAGAATCATAAAATGGGGCTGGGTTGGATGGGACTTTGAAGATGATCTACCTCTAACTTTCCTGTCATGGGCAGGGAGATTTTCCACTAGACCACACTGCTCAAAGCCCCTTCCAATCTGGCTTTGGACAGTTCCAGGATGGAGCATCCACAACTTCTCTGGGCAACCTGTCCTAATGTCTCATCATCCTCACAGTGAATAATTTCTCCCTAATACTCAAATCTAAACCTACTCTCAGTTTGAAGCCATTTTCCCTTGTTCTGTCACTACCTGCCCTTGCAAACAGTTCCTCACCAGTTTTCTTTTAGGTCTCCTTGCAGGTACTGAAATAATGCAATAAGGTCAGCCTGGAGCCCTCTCTTCTCCAAGCTGAACAACCCCAGTTCTCAGCCTTTCCTTACAGGAGAGGTGCTCCAGCCCTCTGATTATCTAGCTGCTCCTTGCTCCAACAGGTCCATGCCCTTCCTGTGCTAGGGACCCCAGAACTGGACACAGCACTCCAGCTGGGTCTCAGGAGAGCACTGCAGGAAATCATTGCATGCAATTTCCTCAAAAGTACTGCAACTTTTATAAAGTTCAGCTTTAGAAAATTATCAATTTAATTTTTTCTTAAAAGTAGCTCAGAAAATTCCAGCAGTGTGCAGACTAGAACTGAATCCAGGCAGTCACAGCAGCTGAAGTACCATCTATGATATATAAAACCCTAAATGATCAACTTCAATACAGCCAAATAAAAGAGGAAATCTGCTCTCAAATATATCTATCTCAGTGTATTTGTTTGTTCACTACACTTCTTTGCATCCTCTCCATCTGTGAATAAACTATCCAGTGTTTAATCAACATCCTCACAGAGAGGATGACCACAATAACAGTTTTCCACTCAGATAGTGTCATGACCTCAGCTATACAAATCTCTCCCATTTCACCCTTCCACCTGTGGGCTTTGTCCTTTACGTGGCCATATAGGTTGGACACACAGCTCTAGCTATCTGGAACAGTCAGCCTGACAAATGGTGAGAAGTTTTGTTTGTTTGCTTTTGCTGTTTGTTTTATGGGGTTGTGGGGATATTGTGGTTTTTTGTTTGGTTTTTTTAGGGGTTTGTGGTTTGCTGATTTGATTTGGGCTTGGGGGTTTTTTGGGGTTTCTTTTTTCTTGCTTCAGTCACTTTCTGTAACACTGATTAACTGAAATACAAGGAATTTCATGGTAGTATTTTAACACATAAATCCTATATTCTCCTTTTCCAAGACGGCTAGGACCCTACAGCCACCCATAGCAATCATAACCAGTAAAAACAGGATTGAAGAATCATCATTTCATGTGTGAAGCACAGTACATCCCTTTGATCCTGTCACAGACTGATAAAGAATACCCAGTTGCTTACCTCAGGTCTAAGAGAAGGAAGGATAACAATTTCTTGCAAAGCTTGTTTAGCCAGTTCCTGCCCTGCGATATCATCAAATTTGACAGCTGGGCCACTAACAAAGAAACAGAATAGTAATTAGTCTAACAATGAGATACTCTTTTTCAGCTGCAGCTGACTAATTTAATGCATTTGACTATTTATACAGAACCCTTTTGAGAAAATCTACAACTTATAATGTTAAGTATTTTAAAACATCCTTTTGCCAAAACAACAATAAAAAAAAAAAAAATCTGAAAAATTCTCAAAAACCCCCAACAAAGTAGAACTACTGATTTCACTCCAAGTGGACCAAGATTGTACTGAATGCAAGACTGATTTACTGGATTGAAAAGCCTACCTTTCTTCATACTTACCTATCAACAACTTCATTTAGGATAAGATTAGCAAGATTGCTGTCCACATTTCTAAAGATCTTTGTGTCTTTCTTTTTTCGAGGAGCAGTGGTAGGAGTGGAAGGCTTATTTGTTCTGCTATTTTTAGGAGCAGCCTGAAGAGGGGGGAAGAAAAAAACCCAAAAACCCCAGATTAATACTTGGAAAGTGTAGTGTTAAACAAAATAAGATCACATTTAATTTGCTCCAGTAAAACAGCATATTAACACATACCCAATATTCTAAAGGTGTGTTTTGCTGCAAATTATACTACATATTAGTCAGCCATGAGCAGAGTATCTTAGGCTCCAGTGGAGAAGGGTCTTTGGTTTGAGGTTTTTTTTGTTTGATAATTAATTTATTTAACTACAGTATTTTCCTCCAGCATACGCTGGAAATAAGCATCACAAACCACCTCAGGTTCTCAATACCTATCAGCAAGAATTCCTACTGCTGTCATACTTTGTAACAGGCCACTTAAAAGTCTTCATATTATATTATAGCAGCAATAATGTTTTAACAGAACAGTTATGTTCAGTCTATTCTGCTTTTTATTCTATTTTACTGAGTAATAAGGATGGAAGGGAAAAAGATAGGTCAACAGAAAGGCTGCATTTTTCTGTATTCTTACTATAGGACTTAGTTCTGTGTTTCAGTCCCTAACCATAATTTGCTTTTCAATATAGTTGCAAAATAACCTGTGCATGCATGCATGCTTTGGAAGAGAAGAGCATGTAGGGAGAAAAATCTTCTCGTTCTGGAGTAAGAGGTTTTCCCCTCCATCTTTTACATATCAGAAATAACATCTATTTTTCTTCTAGGTAACTTTCACTCAGCTCCCCATGCGATTTTAAAAACAAGCAATATTTATTACTGTTATTATACTTAAAATCCTTTTGCCCACCTGATGCCCTCCAATTTCCAAAATCCACTCTGCAGCATACCTCAAGAGACCTGGTTAAAAACTTGAATTTTCAGATTTTTAAAAAAAATTTTCTGCTGCTACAATACAGCAATTAAGGCATTAAATCCAAAGCTGCTTCTGGAATTTACACTTGATTTTTCAAGTGTATACTCCCATACTTATCCTCAGTGTACCTTGTGAGCTGAAGGTGTAGGGTTAGGTGCTGGTCTAGACACTGCTGCTGATACCCCACTGTAGCTGGGTGTTCTGTGGTGACCTGCAAGGCCTGTGGATCCACTTTTTGTGACAGTCTTTGACCGAGGAAGGGAATTACTCGTGTGTGTTAAGGGGTCCTTCTTTTTTGGAACTGCTCCACTTTCTATAAAGAAAACCAGTGTCATAAGAACATTCGCAGCAGTCGTACTTTTACCATCAACTGCAATTAGGAGATAGAATTGTTCAAACATATTGCCACACTATAGAAGAATGATGCACATTTCTAAAGAGGTTTAGTGTTTTCAACGGGATATTGACTGCTGCTTTCACCTACTGTTAAAATTCTAATTTTTAGGAGCTCTCAAAATGAACCCTAGCTAGTCATCTTAGAAAAGCCAGAGATAACAGTCCTGTCATCAAGGGAAGAACACCATCTATTCCTTATGATGCAAAGTCTTCTGGCTTGTATTCTGCTGTCTTCTTTCCTAAGAACTCTTAAAAATAATCATTACAATGACCCCCAAATTTCAACCCTTTAGATTCAGAATATTCATTCTTTAAATGACAAGAGCAGGCTAGTTAATTGGACACCAGCTAACATTATCTAGCACCTTCCACACAGAAGCTTCATCAAGGTATTTTAATCTGGAAAAATTACAGTAGTAGTTATACTTGCAAGTGACTGTCAGGTGTTTTTTCTTTCAGCTTGCTTTCACTTTAGGAATCTCGAGGTATAAGTAAATTCTGAATGGACAACTCTGAAGCAGCTTGCCTTCCTAGATTAAAAATTAAGTCCTAAAACATATTTAAACACCACCAGACATTCCACTCACACTACTTATTCACCTCCATGATGAAGCAGGAAAGTCAAATTAGGTGACAGAAAAACCTGAAATACTGGCTAGAGGTCATCAAACTACAAAGCCATTTTGGTCTGGAGTCAAAAAAACAACACTTCATGTCTACATTCTCCATATGGGATACAAGATAAAGTTCCTTGGCACAGAAATGGCAAGTGTAAAACATCAAATCGGCGATTAAGAGGTAAGAAGGTGATACAGCAAGCAGGCAGGTTGATCAAGCTGGTTAACGATTAAAGCATAGCTTTAGTTGGGTATTTTTTGTGGTGGGAACACAGACTGGAAATTGTCTAGTACAGCACTGTTGTCTGAAATGGAAACGATAAATACCATCTTATTTTATATCCTTTTAAAAGGATTAAGGAGTCTATTGATTAGGTAAGTGAAATAGGGCATCAGAGGTAAGTAACCTCAAAATAGATTTCAGCTACAAGTGTCTTCACTAGGATTGTAGAAATCCTACAACTCAGTTTGACCTGCTAGTCTTAAGGAACAGGCCAAAGCACTCTGATTTTTAAGGACATTAGTGACTCTATGAAAAATTTTTAACTTAACATTGTAATCCAATGAAAAATACTTTAAGTAAAAAGCCTTGTAATTTTAAATGTTGTGTTTCAAAAATTCAAAGAATACTTCAGTCAAACAGTATCATGGAAGGATCAATTAATGACTACTACATTCTCAGCCTCTTTAAACATACTACCAGGACCAAATCTCTACACAGTTAAATCCTTAACAAGTCAGTGAAAAAGTTTCTAAAGCCCTTCTTCAGTAACAAATCTACCCCTTTTTAGAATTACAGAAACTCTGCAGGGTTACAATAAACAATGCAGGTGTATCAATATGCAAGAAACAAGGCAACTTGAAGAATATAATTAAGTATATTTACCTGCAATATGTTTCTTGTTAAAAACAAATAACAAACAAAAAACAAAACACGAAAACACACTGAAACTGGCTACTGTCTAAAACACACAGAGCCCCAGAGCTGGATACATTTACTTTGTCATTTCTGCACAGGAATTTCCAAGTCAAAAACTCTTTAAAATTAGGCATACTTAGTAACTTTCAAGTTCAAAAAGCAATATATGAATCTATTAACACGTCTAGCTCCTGAGCATTTTGACTGGTCCAATTTAATCAAAAGGTGGCACTCACTTTGGTTGGGTTTTTTTTAGCCTTCCTCAACCTCATTTGCACAGCTAGCTTGAAGTCAACATGGGAAGGCTTCAAAAACCTGAACTAGCTTTTCTCCATGTCCTTCATCCTCACACGCTGCTCAATTATCTCACTCTCCCAGAACTACTCCCACACATGGAGAACAATACAGAGATACTGGAATTTTGAGGGTCATAAAATTGCATGGGTAAGGAATATTTCAGGAAGCTGGAAACAGAAGGGAGGCAAGAAGGGAGAAGACACAAATTTGACACAAATGAGGATTTACTCTGACTGCACCTGCAGGACTCAAGACTGGTGTGTTTACACATTTTGTTGTCAGTCCTGATGGGCAGCACTGAAGAACAGCTCCTGAACGTAGTTGTTTGTTCAATGTCAACTCCAGTGGGAAGCTTCATTTTACATATAAATTTTCATTGAAGTAACAAATAAAAATGTTATCAAATTTTTCAGAATTACAGTTTGTCCAGAGTTTATCAACTTCTAAAGCATGAGGTGTTTAAGTGAACGTCACATGTCAGACAGCTCCTACTGTTCCATTACACAAGATATGTATTTTACTGTAAAAAATGCAAAACCCCCCTAACACATTTCTTACCCATTTTTATTTGTTATCTACTGAAAGACTGGAAATACATAGCAAGTGACTTTAATGCCTTCATAATATCTCCAGCAGCCTTTTGCCAAATGTTTCACTGCTCTCTTTAAAACAGTAAAGTACCTAAAACATGTTCTAATCATGAAGAGACACCATGGAATCTTTTCAAGTGTATCTGAAACACTGAAAGTTCAACTGTCTACTTCATAAATACTTATAGGATAGTAATAGATGCTTAATCAGTTTGATTTTACTCACTAATTCTGGATGGAATAATTTACTTTATAGCTCCAGGCTAACACCACTGGATTACACAGACATAAGAAATGTCTGGCCCTCAAAGCAGCCCTGCAATTTTAATCTGCCATCCAAATACACACACAACACAAATCACAAACAAGCAAGAAGCAAAATTTTGTCTGGGCTTTTCTACTGGTTAAACTGTGATAAGCTGCAGACACTGGTGCCCAATTTCAGACTCCCTTACAGAGAGAAATGTTAGAAGTTATTATATAGATACGTATTATATTAAATTGGTTTTAAAGATAAAAGTATAAACATATTTGAACAAATCTAAGAGAAGCTTTATTGTATTAAATACCTGGAAATGCAAAAACAATCTTAAAATTATGCATCTGTAGCTGAATTATTTAATATAACAACATCCTTTACATCTCTAAGAAGCAAACTCATTATATTTTCTTTTCTGCATTTAAACCAGATTAAAGCACATGTCAATAAACAAGCTTCTACTAGTCTCTAACTTCTTAAGCATCCAAAAGAAGATTTAAATTCAAATTAACAGCAGCAATTCCAGTACTACAGAACAATTTCCAGCCTTTAGTTGTGACATCTTAAAAATCATCAGGGAATATTCCTCAAAAATTTCCTACATCTGCCTACTGATAAGTAATATAAAGGGACTAAACCAAGTTATTGTACATGTTCTGTGGACACCAAGTTGGAAGAAAAGCCCACCAGACTAAAATTATCTGTAACTTTCTGTAAGTAGTTTCATTTTCAAAAAAACAACAAAAACAAAAGACTTTAAATTGATGCTTTAAACTTGCAGCAATTACAAGACTGATCACTATTCAGCATCAGCATTCACACTATAGCCCCCAAAATCACAATTCTTCAAAAATTCAATTCAGATTTTTCAAATAGGTAGATGCAAGTAATAAAAGCTACTTAACAGGAAACTCCAGCAACTAAAGAGGACATGCTTCATGTTTTCAATGGTAGCACAGCTACACAAGCCTGGAGTTAGAGCGTTCTCCTTTCTGAACTGACAGAGCCATATCAATCAAAGATTTGCTTTTGTCAAATTATGCTGTTAAAAACAATCTTATTACTACTTGTTCTACTCGGGGAACGCCTTTGAAAACTTCAGTATTAAAAATAGAACTTTTGCACCATGACAAACATTGCCAGTGCATGTCTACTATTAAAGACAGGCCAGCAACTCTTTCCATGTGAAAAGTGAGGTAAAATACTAGCTAGCTGCAGAGTATTCCTGTTGAGGTAATAAATGTAAAGCTTTCTCTGGCCATCCATCATGCTGAGATTTACACATAAAATGGTACACACTGGAATTACTGTAATACTCTAAGTATTTCATGACTAGCAAATGAGTTCATAAAACTCAAACTGCGCCTTTAGCAAGACTGGCATAATCCCCTTCCCTAGCCTGTTAAAAAAATAAGAAAACAACAATCCACAATGCAAAGGAAAACAAGTACATCTTAGGGAAAAAATATAGGTAAATTGTTTTACATCTGATTTAAGACTGTTATGAGAAGAATGATGAATATTAAATGAATATTATTTCCAAGTAAAGGTTTGGGTCAAGGCTACTTGCTATTACTCTTTAGACAAGTTACTGCATAGCCCTCTGCAGCTGAAGGGCAGGTGATACTATCACTACAAAGGCTTGAAAAACCTCAGTATCAATCTGGAAGATAAACTTCCAAGTAAAATCTCTAGCTATTCGAGTAAGTTTGGAAACCAGAAATGTTGAAGACAGGGATAGGTAGTCACTTGTGTTAGAATCAAGTAAATTGGGCAGGAAGGCTGACCCAAATAGCATCTTGAAAGAACAAAGACTCTCAAATCAGTAACGCTTTGGAAATACAAAAAATGTGTAATATAGCTGTGAGAATAGAATCTTACATAAAATTATGAAGCAAAAACATCTGTAAAGACTTTGGCCTTTCAAGGCAAATAAAAGAAAGCAAAGTAATTTTAGACCAAATGATGGGCAAAAGGACACTGTTTCTGTGTCTATATAAACTATAAAACTAAGAATGACCATGTTTTGTACATCATAAAATCCTGAACTTTTTTTAAAAGCCCAACCTGATAAGGCAACAGGGCAGGTAATACTTTCCACAGAGAGAACACTAAGTTTATGCCAGAGCCCTGTGGCTCAATACTTCTAAAGTACCTCTGCCTTCTCAGGTAGAGACAACAGTCCTCTTACCTCAAGTAGCCTGCAAACTGATTTTGTAGTTTTCTAAGAAATTCTGTCCTCTACTTTGTGTTTTTAAATTATTAGAGCTGTCCATATGAAAATACTGCTTTACATGCATAAAGGAAGAGCAACAGCAAGATGATTAGCAGATGGAAGCATAACCATCTTTTTACACTGCTTTTAATAAAGAAGTGTATTACTAGTACGTTCTTACAAAAACCAAAACCAAGAACACTCTCTCACCCTAAAAAGACAGAAAAGCAAGCACAAGAGCATAGGTACCAGCCATTTAAGAAATCCAGATGCCTGTTAGAAGCCTGACTTTCATGGCACTCTATCGGGATCCCAGAGCTGCAAACGTTCAGTACTTTGGGTAATCCTTGGACTTGCACAACTTTACACCTTGCTTATGGACAAAAAAAGTTTATTTCTACTATTTTAGTAAGTTTGGTTCAGTCTTCTGGGAAAGGATTAAAACAACATTCTTAGACAAAATGCAAGAGCTGCTGTCATTCCCCCCTCATTTCAATTGCATATCACTTTCTTGATGTAAAAATCCCCTGAAATTTAAAGTTGCTTAATGCATATTCACAGTATCATAAAGGAAGAACTAATTAATGTAAGCACAACACATAACCTATATAGCCAACACTGACACTTTCTAAAACAGGCTTAATACAATTCCTTGAAGAATATTACATGAGAAATATTTTCTAAAATGTTGCCTTCATAAATAGATTTGAATTCTAGGACAGTCATTGTAAGAGAAAAGTGAATACTACAAAATAAAACAGTGTTGTCAAAGCCATGGAAAGGATGGAATATATTTTATACAAAGCCTTTAAAAACAGAAATATAAATCATTTTAATTTAAAGCCGGTGGGGCCAGAATATAGCATTGCATTATTTTGACTTGTAATAGAGGAGGAACTGAGAGACATCCCCTCAATAGGTGCTGGTAAAACCAAACCCACCTGACTGGAGATGTCCATTGCGGCATGCCAGGTTAGTACTGTCATTATAGACCTCCACTTGCGGCTTGGACATTTGCAAAACTGCCTGCAGCTTCTCTACATAGTAGAACAGAGGGGGAGGGAGGAAAAAGGACAAAATAAACAAACAAAAACCGAAAATGAACCAAGAAAGTTTATGTATGTTGAACACAGAAATGTCAAGTTTGGCTTTGTTATAGTTAAAGATAAAAGGAATAGTTCTATCTATTCTACACATTAAGCAAATGTGCAAAAAATTCTCTTAGTATGAGCATGACTGAAAACAGCTTTAAAACTCACCCTTTATGGCTGAGTTAATTACAACAATCTTTCCAGTCTAGTAATTGCAGTTACTTCTCAAAAACAATGTTCAGGATTAACTCAATTTAATTTAATAAATATTTATGTTGATAAAGCATTTCTGAAAGTCCTCCTCAAGGTGTCACTTTTGACCAGGTACAAGGAGTCCTCACTTCTCTGCATAATAAGTGTTCCCCTTAAGTAGTAATAGCCAGCTAAGATTTTACAGAAACTTTCAAACTTCAAGCAGAACACCATATAAATGTTATGACGTCTTTTGAGATTTCTATTTAGATATTTAATTGCTTTGAAATTAAGTCAGTAAGTTGTCATGCAAATTGTGTTCTTTAGGAAGACTAACTTCAGAAACACCTGAATACAATATTTATAAAGCTAAAGATTAAAGAGAAAGAAATTAACTCTGAGAAGTAATGAAAAACAACCAAACCATAAGTCAAAGAGGTGTAAGGCTGCAAACACAACAGGAAAGTTAAGGACCACTTGTTCTCTGCAGCCCAGCTACCACTCCTGCTTTTCCCACCACAGCTAAAGACCTTCAGGCTGTACTTTTGGGGCCCTTTACTGCCTCTCCCACCTTTATTTCACACACCCCCCTCTTGTTTTAAAAAACCACCGAGGTCTGTAAGGATGCAAGACATACAATGTCAAGCACTCTCATTCCCTACCCCTTTTTTTTCCTTCTCCTCCTCCCCCCAAGAGATAACAAGAAAGCTGCAAGAAAAGAGAAGCCAAGAGAAGCAATGTCCTCTGGTAATATGAAAATATACATTGCAAAAGCAGACTAATTCTACTGAAAATGTACCCAATTAAGATCATAAATAACCTGGCTGAAGGAAGAAGGGCCATTCAGAGCCTGCAGGTACAAGCAAGAAGCAGGAGCCCTTCCCTCCTTAGGCTTCTTTACCTGTTACAGATCCTTCTCTAACCTTTCTGCTTCTTTCCTTTCTTCTTCCTGCTCCTGATCACTCACTGCTTGGCTTTCCTGAATGGTATCTTTACACCTCCTAGTTAAAGTGATGGCTTAATAACATTGAGGTTGAACAAGGTGTGGTTTACAACAAAAACTTGGTAGTCATGGGCAAATATGAAAAGCTAAAGCTCAAGATTAGTCCGTTTACACAAGGTTTACTTAATTTTAAACTGAAAGCTTGGAAGAGTCAAACAAACAAACAAAAAAAAAAGACACACAAGAACAGCCTATGAAGAACCACAAGCTCTGCAACTCCCAAGAAGTTATCCTCCTGAGCTCTCCTCTCCCAAAGGGTAAGGAAAGTCCTTTCAGGACAACTGCCTGCAGAGAGTGGACTGCTTCAGTGGACACAGCACTAGCAAAGGAGGCAGCAGAATGGTCCACTCCCTGCCCAGTGCATGCAACCCAAATGGAAAGAACATACAGGAAGTTTAGGAAACAAAATTAGTATTCACAGACTTCTAAGGTATCAGATAATCAGCTAAGTTTTGGAGGACATTTCTGAGCTTAACAAAAAAGACTTTCTAGTGAGCGACCATAATAACATCAATTGGCTTGTGCAGGAATTCAGGGAACACTATTTGCTTCAATGCTACAATTTGACACCGGGATTCTACTAAAATTATCAATGCCTAGCTAGTTCCACATATTCAGGAACTCCAGAACTCCAGTCAAAGAAAAAAGGAAAAACTCAATCCAACTGTTGTCCAGTTCCAATTCAGAGTCCTCTCATCACACTACCTGTTAACATGTCATTTTAGTATTGCACATAAAATTTCAAAGAGCAAATATATCACCTTTCTTTAAGGACATTATAGGTGTAGGATCTCTGGAATATAAAAAATAAATTAAATTGAGCTTTTAAATATTATTCCAGGGAATTATAGGATACTGTCAGCTTCCTTTTAAAAGCTTTTTCCCTATTTTTTTCCAGACACTGACAGAAACTTTACAGATTCTCATTCATTATTTCACCTTGATGATAAAACCTACCAAACAAACAGCACTGCAGCCACTGTCTTATTTAGGCAACACTAGAGCTTGAGCTCAAAAAAACTAACTTCTATTAAAAATATGCTACCCTGCAATATAAGCCTGAATTAAAGAGCACCATCTCCTCCAAGAAAGTGAAATATTCCAAAAGGTGTCCATTGAAGACTGTATCTACACAGGCAGAATAGAGGAATATTAATACCCTCCAAACAGGATACTGATGACAGATATTTGAATTATGTGCCACATACACCCTTCAACCAAAATACTGAAGCTACACTAAATACACAGGAAGGCACCTGTCATGACAGAAATCTGTGCCCCTCCAGAAGCCTCTCTGAAATGCAAGAACACAGATAGGTGAAACACATAAAAGCTTTAGAACTGAGTAGTGTTGCACTGGCCATTACAGCCATCTACCTTTAGGAACAACAAGCTGCCAAATCCTGTGTATCAACTGTAGAAAACAAATACCCTCCTGCCATTCTAAATGCATCAAATTTAATGACTCTAAAATGGGTGATGAGTCATCCAGGTGTGTGAAGACCATCAAAGCAAGGTTTAACTACACAACTAACACACCCTAAACCACGTCAAATATGGGGGGCCACCAAATCAAGTGGAAGAACTTTCAAGTCCCCTGACAGCCAGCACAACCCAATATTGTCAATGGACTGTCAAAACCATCAAGTCCCCTCGAGGTGACCTGAGACACACCAGCAGTCAATGCAGCTTTCAGACTGTGTCATAGCACAGCTTTTAACAGGGGAAGAGACACAATTTAGACTCAGGATGAAAACAGGGCTCAAAGCAGAACACCCATCATCCACAGTGGGCAGCTCCATCATCTTCCATCATTAAAAGCTGGCACCACTCACCAGTGGTGTTGAACAGTCCCACCAGTGAGGGCATGCAACTTAAACTTACACTGATGCACCAAAAGTTAAAAAAACAAAGCAAAATACCCACAATACCGAGCACTTTCAAGGGACAGACGTAATCAGCACGATTTAATTTTCACATTCTATGTACTACCAATGTAACCTGCTTGACTGGATGGCATTTGAGTTAGGCAGTGTGCAATCACATCTCTGTCTAGCAAGCAGGATGAAATATTTGGTACTATTGTTTTATCCTTTCAGCTACTGAAACAAAGGACTTGCCTATTCTGACTTAAGAAGGGGAGAAATTCCACAAAGCTAGCAGACAACATTCTTATGAGTTCAAGTCACAGGAAAAATCACTTCATTAAACTGTAACAGCTTCAAAAGCCTCATGCTTAATTCAACTACAACACTCAAAAACTTCCAAATACCTGTAACTGTAAGTAACAGGCCAATAGTGTGTTTAGAATGGCACATGGAATTAAACTCTAGGTTACCTTAAATTTCTACAGAATTCATGCAAAATGACAGACAAAAATAACAAAAAAAATACTGTCAATACTTCAAAGTTGGTTAGATGGCATAAAAATATTACTCAAATAGAACCCTAATGATCAAACTTGTAGGGATTTAAAGCCATTGAACTCTATATCCAAACACACTTTTTATCTTCCTAAAGGGCACATGACTCATTTGCTCCTTTTTGTCCAAATTTCACTTTTAGGTTCATTGTATGAAGCACATCCTCAGTAAAAATTAACGAGAACCTAGGCAGAACAAAGTACTAAACTGATCATTTAAAATTAAAAAGAAAATAAAACATTATTTTACATCGACCACCGTAATAAACAGTATTCTATCTTGTTTACCTTTCAGTCTGCACTCTGAATGAAGCAAACAAACAACATGTGATCACACATTCTGGTAGTAGAGAGGAATATATTTCAACTTTAGGGTTTTTTGTGTATTTTACCCTTTGTTTCTTTCCAATCAGATCACAGCAAGTAAGCAACTTAGCATTGCAAGTAAATTAATACAAGCAAGGATGAAGCATTACCCATAAAACACGAACACTGTTACTTCAAGCTTTGAGGAAATGCAAATTTTTTTCTAGTTACTTGCCATTAGGATGTGTGCAACAAGCCATACCTTATCAAAGCATAAGCATATCATCACTTTCACTCTACTGTTCCCTAGTTTGTATTACCTCTACAAGTCAGCCTTTAACCCTAGTAAGTGGAAAATACCTTTTCTCCATACACTAAAACTGCACGAAGAAACACCCATATTAAAGCATAGAAGACAAATGCCTCTTTCACCTGCTGTCCCCTCCAATTTTTTCTAAAAATACTAAAGACATTAGGAACTCAAGGGAAACAAAAATGGGCTCACTTCCTTGGGGTTGTCACAACTTCCCTGTCAATCAGCAGTTAGGACCACAGAACCACGAAGTGCAAGAGGAGAAAAGAGCCCAAGTTTTCCCGTCTGCTCTACATGCTCCTAGAAGAATGAGTTAGTAGAACTCCACACAAGACAGGGTAAGATTAAAGCTCAGATATGCAAGTTAAAATCAAGTACATTTGTTAGTGCACCCTTCCAGAGCAATTTTAAAAATCCTTATTTTAACTTTACTGACTGAACTGAAAGAATTTTCTAAGTTTTAAATTTAGAGGATGCACTACACAGAGCCACAGTCTGTTGTTTGATGGAAGGATCTTTACTCTGTTAAGAGCTTATATACAACACTTAATTTTAATAAAGCTATAGTTATACAACACTATGCTTCTGAAATAAGTGACCTCATCTTCTAATTTTAAAATAGAACACAACTAGAAAAGAATCAAGAAAACTAGAATTTCACAACCTTATGGTCTACATGATGTTAAAGAATTATTATTATCATCATCATTATTATTTACCAATAATAAGGAAAATTGTTAATATAAGTGACAGCAAAATCAACAGAATACAAAGTAGTTACACTTACAGAAAGCACAACTGGCACTCGTGATCAGCAATATATCATAAATTTCACTACAGTACTAACAAAAATCCTGAACAAACTCCATCAGGAGTTAATCAAGACTTCCTCATTTTATGAGTCAAGTGTGCTATGAAAGACTTCTCAGTTACTTTTAATGAAAGTGGGTCATGAAATTCCATTTTCAAAATCCATCAACAGCACTTACTCTCAACTAAAAATTAAACTAAAGAGACCCTACAAAGAAAATGACTCCTTCACTTTAAAAATCAAAGTAGTATTTTAAAAGAATACATTAAATGAAGTTGTGCAAATAATTACAAACTTTCCAAAGCCATGAATTGTAACTGGTACCTAAAAGCTGCAACCGATCCTTGGCCATTGCCAAATTTGTCATCATTTTAGATTGGAGACGTCGAGCCCGTTCACACTGATCACCTTACAAAGAAAAATCCATGTTAAAACACAATTCTGTAAATTAAGTGCTAAAAAAATGATACCCAGCCTTCCCTCCTCCTCCTCCTCCCACCCCTTATCTATCCCCTCCACTATGGAACTTCATTACAAACCTAATGAAAAAAACTCTAAAGCTTCCTATTTAATCAAGAATTTAAAGTTAGTTAACACTATCTGCTTTACAGTAGTGCTTATAGAGTGATGGGGACCCAAACACTCCTTTGCATATGGTCTAACATTTCCTGCTGACCTAATATGTCCCTTGTCTCTGCATTTCTCTGAACAAAAACCAAGTAAAAAAAAGTGACTGAGAGGCAAGTACAATTTGAAAGAATTTATTTTTGCAAAATTAACAAATTTAAATTCAGTTGACTGTGTCCCTTTACTTTTCAAAACACACAAATAGACATTAGCACCACCACTTCCTAAGAAATATTGTCTGTTCAAGTCAAGCTCTTTTAATAAACTGTGTAATTTATACACATTCTATCAAATGCCATTGGTATTGCCTCCTAAGTAAGATCACCACATACTTCTAAAAACAGCTGAGGAACAAAATGTAAGCCTGCAAAAACACTTACAGGTTTAGGCTTGGAGCAGGTGATTTGGGTTGTTATTATTAAAATATTATTTTGAGGACAGAAATTCTCAGCAAGTCCTTCACTACAACTTTATGTCTATGGTACATACCAGCTTCTACACTAAAGGTTAAAATGTTTCCACATAGAGAGATGGTTTTCTTCCTTTGTTTGAAATGTTCAGTCATTTTGGCCTAAGTTATTCATAAACACAATGTCAGGCCATTCCAAATTGGGGGGCTTCTTATTAGATGATACTGAAGGGAATATAAAATTCTGCATAAGTGAGAACATGAACTGTCAACTTCAGCAAATCAAATCAAAACTCAGTATTTTGGCACTCCCATTATATAAGAAATCACATGATTTATGTAACAGTGTTCATGAACTCCTTATGATTGTGCAGAGTCTGAAAGTATTTGGAGCAAGATTTGCATGTGATATAGACCAGAATATTAAAATGGAACAGAGAAATGGACCAGTGTTCACTTAGAGCTAAAATGGGAATAAGAAAGATCCTTATGAAATAATTCAAACAGCAGACTGCTCCTAGCCCCTACCATATTTAGTAATATTAATTTCTCACTTCAAAGAAGCCATAAACCAAAATCAGTTCCACAAAACTCAAAACTGGCTTACCTTGACCAATTACTAAGACAGCTATTCCTTTTTCCAGTTCTTCAATTCCTTTCTTATACCATTCAACAGCTTGTTCCTTTTGTCCTGCTTAAAAAGGAAGTGAGCCCATTATTTTCTTGAATGAATTGAAGCTTAGGAATGGTTCTATATAATGCTGCATAAAACAAGTAAGAGAGAGGAAGAGATATTTGAACAAAATCCTGTGATTTAAAGAAAGTCTTAAAGGGACACTGTCAACTTCGTAACTATTTAAATATCAAATAAGCTTTTCTATTAAAAACAGGTACTACACCAGCCTCAAATCACTTTTGCCTGTTTTAAGAATAATTCTTCATTAACCTTAAAGAAATAAACACTCCCCCTCTTCCCTTCCAAAAAAAAAAAAAAAAAAGATAAAAAAGCTCACTATGCACTCCCAACAGAAATGGTGAAATGAACAGTTTTTACTTCTGGAACATCAACTAGAGATGTGACTCTTAATCTCCCAGTGATAGCCAACAGTAACAGTAATAGTAGCCAAAATAACACCAGAAGCACAGAAACTCAAAAAGAAAAGCAACGAGTCTCTGACACTACACAAGAGAGATGAGAGACACTTCTGCTCTGGTTCACTTTTGTACAGTGCAGCTCATGTGTCACGAGGGTATTTGTTTATGCCATTATGAGAGTGCTGCATTACAGGTGTGTAATTTCCACAAGAAGCACAACTCGAGCAGTGTCAGAGCCTCTGTACCAGCCACACATCCTCAATGGATATTACAGCAAACACAGCCATGAACTTGCCTAGGCCTGACCTCAGCTATGTGCACCATGACTGCAAATCAGCCACTGAAGACCTATTAATATCTACTTCACATTGCTCCCTTTCTATAAATACTCTGCGTTAAAAATATATTTGCCTGCATATGAAAAAATACTTTTGCAACATAATTATATCACACCAGGCATGCATTTCCACAGAGGAATATAACAGATTAACTATTAGAACTTAAAACCTGATCAGCATTAACAAGCTACTAGTGGTAGAAAAAAACTAAAAACGCCTACAATGAAACTTCAGATATCATTACCCTAATTTCAGATGACATAGTGTTTCACAAAACTATTCCGAAGTGCCAATTCCCAGTGGTTGTGTGCTTCTACACTCAAAGCCTTTGATAACTCAGTCCCAAACCTACTTCCTAGTAAATTTCAGTGTTAGTAAAAATGTTTCAATACTTTTTCCAGTATCTGCTACATGGTTTTCTCTTGGTCTTCTTCAAAGAAAAAAACCACTCTTAATAATAACATTTAGTAAGTTCCCCTGTGCAGGTAATTTCATGCTTTGTTCTTCTTACCACCAGAAACCACAGAGCACTTGCCTAAGTCATAAATACCACACACCTTGGGAGTCATTTCATTACTGCCCTTCCTTCACCAGCCTCATATATCCTGACTGTTAGGGACAAAGCTAGATAAATTAAATCACCCAAGGTGAGCAACTTCAATCCTCTCTTTAGACTTCTTTAAGCTTCTTCTCCCCACCACCCACAGAAACACTTTCAACTACAGGGTAAATCATAAATCTAATACTGATTATACTAAATAAAAATCTGGTTGGAGATGACTCCAGCCACCTCAGCTAAGAGAGCCTGAATTGCTTTGTTATTCTTAGGGGCAGGTGCAAACAATGCCAAGGTCATCATTAAAATTTCACTTACAGCTTTTAACTGGATAAAGTTTTAAAAGCACAATACCAGACCAAGCTGTTTGCAAAGGTTGTGCTCCAATTCCACACAGAATGGTTGACTAGTTTTCAGTGATTATGACATTAAAAATACAATAAAATCACATTGCTTGGAAATTGCTGATTTGCCATATTGGCTCTGGCGGAATGAAGCTCATTTTCCTCAAAAAGCCACAATGGCACTATGTTTTGGATTTGTGACTAAAACAGTTGATAACACAGAAATATTCTAGGTATTGCTGAACAGCACAACCTCAAGGTTTTCTTTTTCCCATCTAGATCCCCAGTGAGTAGGCTGAAGCTGCACAGGAAATTGGGAGGGGACACTAGCAGGATGATTGACCCAAACTGGCCAGCAGAATATTCTGCATCATACAATATAATACTCACCAGTAAAAACCTGGGTAAATTAATAACTGGATGGAGGCTGTCTTCCAAGGCAACCATTGCCTGGAAAGATTTCTCACTTTTTTTTCCCCTCATTTTAGCTCTTCTAATGCTGTCCCCTGTCCCACTGAGAAGAGTAAACAAGCAGCTGTGTGGATGTTTAACTGCTTGCAGGGGTCAACACACCACATGTGCCTTCTTAGGAAAACATATTAATTGCGAAAATACCAAAACAAGAAAAATTGCCCCACTAATTCAGAAGCATAAAAAGTTACCAAAAGTACTATCAAAATTACTGAAGCATGCATAGCTCCCACAACAGCACAAATATCACACAACTAACAGGCTATTAGACAATTCAGAAATTCCAACCATCTCACACACTATGTCAAACACACGGTTCTCTCTTTGAAGCTATAAAAAGCTTGTTTACAGATTAAAAAGTTTTCCAAGATAGACAAGTGTTCTGGTCTATCAGATAAATAACAAATCTATGTATTAAAGAGAGCTCCTTCTCAGTGGAATGTATATTGCAGGGCTATTAACAGTGGTGCAACTGCTCATATTAGCAGCAAAGATCACCTTACTAAATGTATGGCCTGTGCAGCTAATGTATGTATGACCACCCTAGAGATATCTACAGAGCAAGTCCACGATTAAAACGGGTATTGAAGGGCTTACCCTCCAAACCACCAGCAGCTAAATGTCACCACAGTGGGACAGGTGCCTGCTAAGGTAACTTTGCTCCTCCCCACAGAGCAATCATCACCACCACCCAAGCTCTCAGCCACCTCACCTTCTTTCATGCTGTGCTCCTATGACCCTCAGTGCTCTCTGGCTGAACATCTGGGCTGAACTAACCTTGCTGCACACGCTGCAGGGTTTTTTCCTCTCCCAGAGCATACCACTGCCACTCCCAAACAGTCAACGGCAAAGGAGGACACATCCCACGCTTTTATGGGGCTCTCAGCATGCAAGCTTCTATTGAAAGCCTACTCCTATATTTTTAATCTCCTCCTCTAGGATAGCAGTTTCATTAAAGCTCAACTAAAAGTTTAGAATAAAGCATTCTGACTTTTCCAGAGAATTTTAAAGCCCAGCACAGCATGCCCCCAAGGCCTACCTTTTGCATGCTGACAGTATCATGCTGCTGCATTTAGAATAAATGATTAAATTAAATTCAGTATCAAATGTTTTGTTGTTTTTTTTTAACGCTCTACAAAAAATTTTAAAAATCATCACTCCTGGTTTATTTCATTGAACCCTAAATGTCTTCCTTAAAGTCCTCTCATCACATAGTAGTAGGTTTTCAGATTTTTAAGAGTATGCATGTCAAACAGTTTAAGAAAAACATTTTTAAGAAACTGACAAAATACAAGTATTCCTTTCCTTAAAAGCCACAGCACTCCAAAGGGGCATTCTGAGAGCCAAGTGGCTTCGGCACTCGCATCATTTGTCAGGCAGTGCATTACAGGATGCACCCTTATTATTGTCCTTGGTGCTTTTGTTGTCCGGCTGGCTTGGTGAAGGCCAGTTCAGTCACACACCCGCCCGCAATTTTTAATCGCCTCACCCAGACCTCTGCGGTAAAAACTCTTAAGTTTTTGGGGAGAAATACAAGCGCTCGCATTGCAAGGAGAAGGAACCCGAGCCGCAGCTTTGTGATGTGACCGGGCGCCGCGGGCTGCGGCAGGGACGGACCCGGCCGGGGGCACGGCACGGCCACGGCCCGCACCCACCGCCCGCATGTCCCCCACGGGCGGGTTTGGTCCGCTCTTAGCCGAAAGCGGCTCCACGGCACAGGGCCTTCCAGCCCTCCCCGCGGCCGGGCCGGCCGCTCCCTCCCTCCCTACCTGTCTCGTCCTCGTCGATGCGCAGAGCCATGGAGATGCACTCGAAGGCCCGCTTGTGGCACGCCCGCACCGTCTCGGGCGCCCCGCCGGGCTCGGGCGCGTCGCTGGCCCCGGCCCTGCTGCCCTTGGCGGCCATCAGGGCGCCGCGGGAGAGGCGCTCGCAGAGCCAGGCGAAAAGCAGCCCGAGCTGGAAGGCGACGAAACGGAGCAGGGCGAAGGCGGCGAAGAGCGGGTACGAGAAGTAGTACAGGTTCCGCTTGTGCGGGGACGCCGCCGCCGCCGCCCCCGCCGGCGGCACGGGGGGCGCCGGCCCGGGCGGCGAGGAGGGAGAGGCGCCGGCGGTCGGAGGTGAGGAACTGGAGCCGGCTGAGCCCTTCTTCTTCCCTCGGCCGCCCGGAGAATTCATTCACCGCCGTCGCCATAACCCGCTGCCAGGGACTGACAACAACCGGCCATGGCGATGGCGGCGGCGGCGACGCCCCTTTCGGCCGGCCCAGGGGGAGGGACGCGGGGCGGGACGCGAGGCGGGACGCGGAGTGCGGGCGGGATGCGGGGCGGGATGCGGGATGGGACGCGAGAGGCGGGATGCGAGGCCGGGGATGCGGGGCGGGACGCGAGCCGGGATGCGGGGCGGGACGCGAGCCGGGATGCGGGCGGGGCACGGAGCCGACAGCGCCTACAGCGCCCGGCCTGCCCCGCTCCCGCCGCCCGAGCTGCAGTGCCCGGGATCACCGCATCAGCGTGGCTGGGAAAGACCTCGGAGATCATCAATGAGAAACTGGGCCATAGCACTGAGCACCACCTCCGGGCGGCTCTTGAACACCTTCAGGGACGGTGACTGTAGCACCTCCTCGGGCAGTCCATCCCAATATTAAACAACCCTTTCCGTGACGAAATTCCTCCTGGTGTGCAACCCGAGGCAATGTCCCCTCGTCCTTTCGCTGGCTGGCCGGAGAAGAGGCGTCTCCCCGCTGGCCGCAGGCTCCTCTCGCGGAGCCGAGGAGCGCAGCTCGGCGCTGGGAGCAGCAGCCCGCCCCAGCCCCGGCCGAGACCCTTCGGTGTCTGACCGCACCGAGTGGACGGGCGCTGAATAATTTAATAGATAGTTATTGCGGCTGGGGCTGTGAGCCGGCCCGCAGGCAGAGCGCAGCGCAGATTCCTGGCGCCGCAGTCATTGCTAGTGGCACTCGGATGAGCCCGGGGAATTCCCTGGCACGGCGAGCCGTGGAGCAGCCAGTCACCGACCCCGAGCTGCCCCCGGGGGTGTGCTGCGGGGCTGTCTGCTCCGCAGCTCTGGAATGGCAGTGACAGGCTGCCCCTCACATGCAGGGAGCTAATGGAATTCATTATACATTATAGATACATCGCTCTGGGAGAAAAAAAAATAAATCTTTACTCTTCTTGCCAATAGTGAACACACACTTTTGAACACACAAAAGTGTCCGAGCCCTTGTCACTTATTTGCCCAGCCATAATATTTATTTGTGTCTCTACCAAAGAGATAGATTCTCTAGCTCCCTCCTCTTTTGGTTATTTCAAACCTTAAAAATGCTTTGGTAGCTTTGGTCTAGCAACCTAGGGGAGTCATCCATAGACCAGCACTTCTGTGCCTACCACTACACCCACTTTAGCGAGCACCTGCCTCTCTGCTTCAAGCTTCCCACCTTTGTGGTCGCGTTGGCTTTTTCGCCGTTGTTTTGCTTTGTCACACACTCTCTGTTCTACAAATAAAATACTGAGTGATATTACATTATTACATTATTAGTGATATTACATTATGACAGATCATCTCCCTGCTGCACCCCTGAACTGCACACAGGAGCTGACACAGTCCCAAAACTGGAGACAGATAATTCAGTGCACAAGCAAGTGGGGCATGTTAATTAAAAGGATATACCAAACTAGAATCACTACTGTCTGCAATATTTTATTAATTCTTCCAAAATTATTGTAAAACTATTGGGGTTTTTATTCTTGTTTATGCCTCATAAAGTTACTTCCAGTTGCCCCTGGTAATGTGTATTTATTTTCTTAAATGACAGAGTGGAGTGGTTTTCTCTTAATGACAGAACAGCACACAGTATAGAGTTTTCTTACTGTATAAAATACAAAATTTTATCACATATATATAAAATAACATAGAAACATATAACAACTATTCATGACCTAGACATTTTTAGACAGACAGTGCTGAAAAAAATGCAGCGATGTACATTAAGTATTTTTCTTCTGTGTTTTGTAAGGGTTCTGTACTAAAATAGATACAAAGACAGAACACAGTGCTGCTCTAATTCCAGATTTCAGCTGAGTATCAAATCTGTGTCTGACTGCACTAGTTTTTGAGCCTGCTTATCACACTGTTAACATTGTCAGTTCTGCAAACATTTCCAATTAAAGTACACACACTTCATTATTACCACTATTAGATGATTACATCAGATCAGAATCTATTGAAAACATGGAACTTTCTGTTATTTCTCCATTTCACTAATCTTTTAGGAACATCACCTAGATCATTCATATGTATCATAATCACTGCAGCAAGAAGACAGAAATAGACCTATTTTTGTAAAATAACAAAAGAAAGTTTATTTTCTTAAAAAACTCAAACAAACAAACGAAAAAACCCCAATCAAATCAAAACATCTCCAAAACCCCAAAAAACCCAAACCTACAGAAATGAAACTACTTTGTCAGTTGGAACCCAGAAATATTCTTAAGGTGTTTTAAGTCACTAGCACAAACCACACTGAAGAATTCTCAGACTCATTAGGGTTGGAAGGGACCTGTGGAGATCATCTACTGCAGCCCCCTGGCCAAGGCAGGGTTCTCCAAAGCAGGTGACACAGGAATGCATCCAGGCAGGTTCTCGACAGGCAGTCTTCTCTAAAGGAGACTTCATGACCTCCCTGGGCAGCCTGTGTTCCAGTGCTCTGCCACCTTCAGTGTCAAGAAGTTCTCCTTCAAATTTAATTCCTACTGAAAAGAAAACCAAGCAATCGGGCACAGGTGTTCAGACACTGGTACAGTTTCATACAGCACAGCACCTACAGAAGCAGCACTGTTCCAGTTCCTGACAGCTTCAACTCAGGACAGGATGACTGAAGCTGATCCCTGGTGAAAGCTGAGCAGCTGCGATTTTGTTAGCAGGGACAAAATTAAGGGCCAGCACTCACCTTTGTGCAAACCACACTCTACGCAGCTCTGGAAGGTTATTTCACTAACAAAACCCCACAGTCAGACCCAAACTAATTGCAGCAATGTTAGTTTCCGTGAACACCACAATGACACCGTGCACATTGACTAGGGCACACTGCCGGACCCCAAAGCCCGGGCTGCTTTGGAAGCGATGCGCACGGCGGACCCTCAGAGGGGAGCGACCCGGGCAGCTTGCAGCGAGCGCATTCCGCAGGGCGAACCCATTCCCAGGGCCGCCTCCCCTGGCGAACCCCACTCCCGCGCCCCTGCCAGCATCTCCCTGCCCCCACCTGCGCCTCCCCTGCGCTGCCTCTGCCTTCCCTGCCTGCCTGCACCCTCCACTGCCCTGCCCTGCCTGCCTGCCTGCTGCCTCCCTGCCCCCTGCCTGCCTCCCTGCCCCTGCCTGCCTGCCCCTCCCTGGCCTGCCTCCCCTGCCCTGCCTCCTGCGCCTGCCTCCTCCCTGCCTGCGCTCCCTGCCTGCTCCTCCCTGCCTGCCTCCCTCGCGCTGCTCCTCCCTGCCTCCTCCTCGCCTGCCTCCCCTCCTCCCTGCCTGCCTCCTCCCTCCCTCCCTCCCGCCTGCCTGCCTCCTGCCTGCCTGCCTCCGCCCTCCTCCCCCCCTCCCTGCTGCCCCTGCCTGCCTGCCTCCCCTGCCTCCTGCCTCCTCCTCCTGCCTCCCTCCTGCGCCTGCCTCCCTGCCTCCTGCCCTGCCTGCCTCCCTGCCTCCCTGCCCTGCCTGCCCTGCCTCCCTGCCTGCCTCCTCCTCCTGCCTGCCTGCCCTCCCTCCCTGCCTGCCTCCCTGCCTGCCCTCCCTCCGCCTGCCTCCCTCCCTCCTGCCCTGCCTCCCTCCCTGCCTGCCTTGCCTCCTGTCCCTCCTGCCTCCTCCCTCCCTGCCCTGCCTCCCTGCCTGCCTGCCTCCCCTCCCTGCCTGCCTCCTCCTCCCTCCCTCCTGCCTCCCTCGCTGCCTCCCCTCCCCTCCCTGCCTCCCTGCCTGCCTGCTCTGCCTCCTCCCTCCTGCCGCTTCCTCCTCCCTGCCTGCCTCCCCCTGCCTGCCTCCTCTCCTCCTCCCTCCCTCCCTCCTCCTGCCCTGCCTGCCTCCTGCCTCCCTCCCTCCCTCCCCTCCTCCCTGCCTCTCTGCCTCTCTGCCTGCCTCCCTCCCCTGCCTGCCTGCTCTGCCTGCCTCCCTGCCTCCTCCTGCCCTCCCTCCCTGCCTGCCTCCCTCCCTCCCTGCCTGCCTCCTCCCTCCCTCCCTCCCTGCCTGCCTCCCTCCCTCCCTGCCTGCCTCACTGCCTCCCTCCCTCCCTGCCTGCCTGCCTGCCTCCCTGCCTGCCTCTCTGCCTCTCGCCTCCCTCCCTGCCGCCCGCGGCGGGCGGGGCGGGGCGAGTCCCGCGCAGGCGCAGTGCGCAGGGGGCCGGCCGCGCGACCGCTTCACTGACGTCAAAACAGTTCGCGACAGCGGCCGCGGTGCTGCGGGGCCGCTCCCGGTGTCCCGCCGATCCCGTGTCCCGCCGATCCCGGTGTCCCGCCCAGCCCGGAGCGACCGGCGGTGAGAAGCCCCGCGGCGGGGCCGCCTCCGCCCCGCGGGGCGCCCGGGGCAGGGCCGGGGGCGGTGCCCGCACGTGGCCCGCGGCCCCAGCGCGGCCCTGCCCGCGGGGCTCTCGGGGCCGCTGTGTGCCGTGCGGGCACGGGAGGGAGGGACGGAAAGAGGGACGGGGTTGTCTCTGGCTTCCCGCGCGGGATGAGTGCTGTATTTTCTAATCCCAGTACTGCTCTCTGCAGCGGACGTAACGCGAAACTTAAAGGCGCTTCTCGCTTCTGCGTGCGGGAGAATCCCGTTCAAGTTTGGCGCGGGGGGGAGCACGGAGCAACTCCCTCTGCTTTCTAGTAATTGTGCCTTGGTAACCATTAGTAACCAAGTGCTGCAATATCACTGAACTCACATGGGCTTCATCTCAGCCTGCTGACCGGTTTTTTTATTGCTTTCCAAGATCTTCCTGTACGTCCATCAGATTTCACTTTTCGAATCATGGAGGGAGAGCAGATTATGGAGGGACAGCCACAGGTATTACAAGAAGTGTTTTATGAGCATTATGTTATATGCGTTAAAGATGCATTTTAGCTTTACTAACCGTGTGTTATTTTACAGGTTCCGGAAAATCCTCATTCCGAATATGGCCTCACTGAAAATGTAGAGGTAAAAAAGATTTTGTTGTAGTGGAAGTCACATTTGTGATTAGGGAAATTAAGTTGAATCCCGATTCTAACTTCAGAAAATGTAATATTCTCAATGGAGCTAACAATATCTGTCCCTTGCAGAAATGGCTGTAAATACATTTTCTGTTGTGCTGTTTCCATTGTACTAAATGGTACTGAAGTAACCATCAACTTTTATCGAGTTGGGGTTTGTTTGAAGTATCTTATGATTATTGTCTGTTCTATTGCTAACTGTGAGATATGTGTGTGTGTATATATATATATATATATATATATATGTTATATTTTATGGCACAAAAAAAGCCATCCACATTAGGCTCAACCTGTGCTGGGTAGACTGGGACAATCACTTCCTAACTATGGCATTAATTTACTCTTTTTATTAAAGAAAAGCCTTCAGTGTCCTTTATTATAAGTTCCTACTCTCTGCTAAGCTTTTGCAGAAACTCTTCTTTAAGCATCTTCTGAGACTCATCTCTGATAACTGCTTGTCTCTTGCCTCAGCTTCCATGGTTCCTACAGAACCACACCACTTTGGTTCCATGTCAGTAGATTCATGGACAGTGCATTGAATACATTTGGTTTACTGGCAGTGGGAGGGTATCACTTCTCTACTACAGTTAATGGTGTAAGATGATTCAGCACTTTTTGATCAAAAAGTACCTGGAGGCATTTTGCATATGTTTTCTTTAAAGTGTCCATCTCTACTTGAGTAGAGCACAGTCACAAAGTACTTGACTTTAGCAGAGTCCTGTTTGTCAGGCTTCACCTGAATTCCTTGTGCTTTTAGCATTTTGTGTTAGAAGCCCATGTGTACAGGAACTGTATACCTGAGACTCTTGTTAGTAGTCATTCCTGTTTTAGTGGTGTAGAGTTCAAATCAGTGAATGCAAAAGCAGAAATAAAATTACTGGGATTGGATGTCTTCTCTTGTAGAAAACTTACAACTTCTAAACATTGTTTCCCCAAAACACAGGAGTTTAACAGAAGGTTCCTCTGAGTTAGGTTTTTGTGTACAGAAAAATATGCACTTAAATATCCTTAAAAGATATAAAGAAATTATTGCCATCAAATTGCAGACATGGGTATTTCACACACACACTTCGAAGTAGATGTGACTGCTTTTACCAGTGCTCATTCACTTTTTTTTTTACTTCAGAGGATAGTAGAAAATGAGAAACTAAATGCTGAGAAAACATCAAAGCAGAAGGTGGATCTTCAGTCATTACCCACACGTGCCTACTTGGATCAGACAGTTGTACCTATCTTGCTACAGGGACTTGCTGTTCTTGCAAAAGAGAGGTGAGATGCTTCTGTGTTCCTTCTGTTCCTAAGAAAATGTAGGTCTCAAACTTGGGCAGTGCAGCATCCTTCAGGCCTCACACACCAAAAATGGTTTGTCTCTTTTTAAGATGGTCATGGCATCAGCTTTATGAGCCAGTGAATTACTGTGACTGACCATGCAGGATGGGTTCCTCACTAGGCACACGTGGCATGATAGGCGTTATTTACTGAATTCATGATCTCCCAATGAGGCATGCTACTGCAAAAGTTTGAGAGGGAAAAATGGGAGGGAAATGAAAACAATTGTTATTAATTTTATCACGTAATTCACCTTAGAGAAGCAAGGCAAGAGGATGTTCTAGTTCTGAAGGTTTTTGTGGTGTGGAATTAGAAAGAGTTCTGCTTGACATTTAAGAGCAGGAAAGACAAATCAGGCATGACATGCCTGACATCTTTGTCAGAGATTAAAATACATTCTAAGGGTGAGGCTGAGCCTGCACTGCCTGATGGTTTATCCTCTGAGTAAAGATTATGCTGTTGATGTGCCCCAGCTCCCTTTACCAGTCAATGTAGAAAGATATTCTTCAATAACAGCAAACAGGTGTTCATCTTAACAAAAGGAATTTCTGGGCCTTCTGGTGTATCCTCACTAGTGGCAAATTGTACTGTGTGTAACCATCTCTCAAACTGAAATAATACAATCAGAAGCTGGTAAAGATGACCATGATTGCATTATGGCACCTGCAGTCAGAAAAACCATCAGCAGTGTACAAACTTCAAAAGGAGTTGGGAATTTAAACTGCAGTCTACAGACAACTAATTAAGTGAAATTAGGCACCTCAGGAGGTCCACCCCATGTGCACATCTGAGGGATGTGCAGATTCTGTGGGAGTTTTGCTGAAGACTCTATGCAAAACACAGCCCAAGGTTAATACCCCACCCTTACACTCTGGATTCTTGTGTCACAGACAAACTTTTCCCTTTTCCCTTCCCTTGCCTTGCCTTTTTTAACATCTTCTTTATGGGGGTTCATTACAGGAGTGAAGTTGGATCATTGATAGGAGGGCTTGGGGAACATACAGGTTAAAGTCTGAATAGTATGAACCTGCAGGTCAAACTGGCTGTTCAGCTGAGCATAATAAACCCTCAAGAGCAAGAGTGAGAAAGCTGAACTATCAGCTCTGCTATGTAGTCTACTGCTTAAAATTGAACATGAAAGTAATTAGTGGATGCTAAGTTTTTTTTTTTCAAAAGAGTACAGAAATATTCAGGGAACAGCCCAGTACATCTGATGATCATGCCTGGAATTCAGTAGAAATTACCATCCAGGATAGTGTGCATATGGATAAATGACATATTTGGGAGGAGGTCAACGCAATTTTTGTCAGATCTTTTAAATGTCTTGGAGTTTAGTGAAGGAATCAGCAAACATACATCAAGAGGAATACAGATGGTGTGGCCTGTCTGTTTAAATTTCCAAAAAGTTTTTCACACAGTTATTCACTAATAGAGAGAGTTAGTTGCTGTTGGGATTAAAGGAAATGCCTTTATATGGATGAGGAACTGATGGGAAGATATGAGATAGAGGATAGAAGTAAATGTTGAATTTTCATGGTGAAACGAGCTCAACATTGAATCATGGAAAAATCACTTATAACAATTTGAAGAAGTCACTGACAAAAGTTGTTAATGAGACTGACTTTTACAGAAGAGTTTAGGAGTTTTGTTTCAGTTTCCATTAGTTTCTTAAGTTGATCAATTGTAAATAATTGCACAGGAACATCATAAAACTATGAAGACAGCCATGAAAAATTTAAACTAAGAGAAAGTGACATTGAATCCAAATAAACATAAAATTGTGGACCTTGGAGGGTAGTGAAAAATAGATTGTGAGCTGAAAACTACCCTTGTGGAGAAATGTTAAACTGTTACATGTATATGTCAATGCACTACTTTAATCAAAAATAAATTCTGAATGGTAGGACTTAGAAATTGAAACGGTAAAACCAACTTAAAATTAAAGGGGTAAAAACCAAATGTAATGTCACTATTTAAATCTGTGATGTTCTTGTATTTTTAATATAATATTTTTAATATTATGTAATTCCCCTGTATTCTGGTAGAATGTGAAAAAGTGAGAGTGACAAGGTGGTCAGTAGTATGGAATGATATCTGTATACAGGGTGACTGAATAGATGATATCTGGAAGAGACTTCTGTGGATGAACATTTCAGGAGCCTGTTAAATCACAACAGCACAGAGATGATGGATTGGGATGGACTGTTTATTATCTCTTCTGATACAGTAATCAACTTAAATGAAGCAGGTAGCAAATTTATAATGAACAAAAGGGCTGATCCTTCACAGGTCACATAATTAAGCTTTTTTTTTTGCTTTCAGTTGAGGACATTAACATTTTATTTGTGCCCAAGAGGCAACTGGTCAAAGCTGTAGAGGAATCCACCCAGGACAATTAAGGGTGCTTGCTCAGAAATTGATACATGCTTGGAAGCCAAAAGGATGGTCCCAAGAAGTATCTCTGCATATTTTTTTTTTGTTGTTGTTTTTGTGCTCTTTGTAGGCATATTTGCTCACTGCCAGACCTTTGGTTTGACCTACTGTGGAATAAGTATGTCATTTATTCTGTGGACAGAATCCAGATTATCAGGATTCACATGGTATAGCTGGAGGAGTTCTTTTTATAAAAAACTACAGACTAAGTACTGTTTATTATTGACTACTTGCAAGTTACAACACTTCTCAAACTTGAAGATTTGTTGTGTTCGTTTATTTCATGGTTGCCAGAAACCATGAAAACATCTCTTAATACACTAAGCTACACAATAACTGCTTGAAAAAAAATTAAGCAAAAAAGCAGAGATTCAGTTTTACTTTAAATAGCATGAGTTAAAGAAATAGGCAAATGCATGTTATATCCAGTGATGTACAGTATTTATGCTTACAGACTATGGTTTTAGGTATGTAACTGTTCTAGCAATCTAGCAGTGGCTTAAGGCCCCTTTTTAAAAACTTTCTCATTAGGCATAAACTGGAAATTTACAGTCACTCTAGGTAGTTGGTCATCCCTAAATCAGTGCTTTGAAGGGTTTGGGAGGAGTTTAAGGGAACGGGATTGGTCCTTCAGCTACCTAATTTCATATAATAAAAACCAATTGCTTTTGATTTACTTTTTTTCTTTGCAGACCGCCCAACCCCATTGAATTTCTAGCAGCATATCTTTTAAAAAACAAGTCACAATTTGAGGACCGAAATTAACTCCATAAAAATGAGGACAGTTTGGCTGCTAGACTGAAATGCTCATTTGTCGCAATTTGTTTCCTGCTGTAAAAATCCTTTGGTCATGTTGTTGTCTTTCTTAACTGCACAATTTGCTTTATCTTTCGAGTTTATTTAATAAAGAACACTTTACATTTAATTGTTCTCTTGTTTTAAACTAGCTGTTAAGAGACTTTCAGAATAAAGTACTGAGCCTGCACTACTGGATGAAAGTCTGAACAATTCCATGGGGCTACATCCTCTAAATGTGTGACATAAAGGGGAACAATTATTACAAGCATCACATGGCTGATAATTTATATCACTTAATTAGGTTTTATATAGCATGCTCCAGTGCAACATGCCTAAACAGAAAGCCAACAAATGCAGAACGATTAAAATTTATTTAAGTAGACAGCAGAGACCTTGCTTCAG
Source organism: Sitta carolinensis (assembly GCA_032173965.1). Classification (NCBI taxonomy): domain Eukaryota; kingdom Metazoa; phylum Chordata; class Aves; order Passeriformes; family Sittidae; genus Sitta; species Sitta carolinensis. Next base: position 10,318,758 of record JAVUNC010000025.1, on the reverse strand, counting down.
AACACCAGGAACTGAGTTTAGTTAAACAATGAGATCCAGCAGCTGAACAGTGGCTCACATAGGTACATTAATGAGGTGTGCTGTTCAGCATTTCTCACTGATCTCCTATGACTGCATTTAGTGTACTGGATTGAGCTGAAACACAAAATGAATTTGGAAGTGATGTATAAGAGTTCTGTGACTGACTGCTACCCTTTGTTGAATTGTCTAAAAACTTGCAGGGACTGAGGTCTTGCTGTTAGTCTTAGTAGGAAGGTTCTCACTATTTTAACATGTATCTTAGTATCTTAAAACAGAAATATTGAATTAGTATAGTCTAATAATAATATAATAATAATAATAGTAATAATAAAAGTGGTGAGAGTAGGGAACAAAAATTGAAAGAAGCCTGCAAACCCCAAATCAAGCCTAAGAGCTCTCTTTTGGAAAATGTACCAAAATTTAGGAGATTACTAATTTTATTGTGTTGTGGTGAACACAGTCTCCATCAAACAGTGATACTAAAAAGATACTGAAAGGATTTTAACAACAGTTTTTTGACTGTCTGGAATAAGTAATAACATTTGAGTGAGGACAAGGAAACACCATAAGGACTTGGTACTGCTATTTTTATTGCTAAAATGGCATTCCAACATTTCATAAGAAACAACTTTGCAAGACTGTAAGAACTGTTAAATGGAAAGGGAATTGGTGCTGCTCCCCGGCTTCAATGTTGAGAATTTGTGCAACAAAAAGAAGCAGTTTCACTTTTAATCCTCCCAGACAGAGCAATTTTCTTAGATTGTTGTGCCTGAATTCAGAATACAATCAGATTTCTAACCTCACAGTAACACCTGTCAAGCAGCTGCACAAAACCTGGAACACTCTGGCTCTCTGCACAGCATCAGTGGAATCCCCAGGCATCAGGGCCAGTGCTGGGGGAAGCTGTCCCTGCCAGCAGTGTGCTTCTACTCAGCTGCTGGTCACTGGCATGTGCTCTCATCTGCTATTACTTTCCCATCTAGGCTAGGTATTTAATTCAAGAGAGTGAAACAGCCATGGTCACACAGTGATGATGTTAGAAGATTTACTACTGCAGCTTTTCTGGGCAGCCTCTTCTAAGAAATTGAAGTGTGACTAGCAGCAGTGAACTTACCAGCTCTAAAAATTAAATCTTAGTGATTCCTGTGAAGGTTTGACAAGTCAGTAAGACAAGGACAGCCATTTTCCCTTACTTGTTAAATTGGCTTCACCAATTGAGATCCTCTGCATAGAAGATAGTCTGTAAAAGAAATAACTAGGAAGTTAATACCTGTATTATCTATCTCTCAGTTACAAAAGCAATGATAAAGTCTAAATTTTAAAAGCATTTACTTGTTTTAAACTCTTCACTACAAAACAGTGAAAATTCTGTGAAGAGACTCGACAGATGCTTGCTATCCCAATTTACTTTAGAAAGGAAGTGGTACTGTTTTTCCACAGGAAATAACAGTTCTGAAACCTTCACAATAAATTGTATTTAATTTTGAAATACAAATACATTTAGAGTAAAAGTTTGAAGAAGGACTTGAAAATAGCAACTTTAGATGTATGACAGGCCACTGCTAAGTAGCTGAAAACCATTTTTTTAAATTTATTTTTAGTGTTCACTACCCCAAGTAACTGAGTATATGCTGAGTATATGCTCCAAATGGCAGTAAAATTGAGTAGAAAATAAAATGCAATACCTAGTTTACTTGACAACATGCCTTTCAAGATTACTGTTTTAGCTCTCCAAGATCCAGAAGTTACTATTCAGTAACTGTGAAAAAATTATATATGAGTCATATGCAGTATTTTGAAGTGTGCCTTTTAATGCTTTCACTGAGAACGTTGTCTTTTACCTGGAAGGGAGCAATGACAGAAAAAAGGATTTCCCACTAAAAGCAATTCTGATCAAAGGATTCTACATCTTTCTATTCTGAAGCCTGTTATCACCTAAAATTACAAGTTTCACTTGCAAAATCTTTTCTTTTTTTTTTTTTTTTTTGCTCCTCTGATTTATCAAGGACTTTCTCCAAAATCAGTATATGTCTTTGAACAATTCATTTTATTTTCTGAGGCACTGTCATCACTGTAAAAGCAGTTTGATCAAAAGAACTTTTCTCTCCCCATCAGACTTTCTAGAAATAAAAGACCTGCTTTCAAACAAATGAAAAATCTGAAAAATTCTGAAAGATACAAGCAGTTGAAACCTGTAGGTTGGAAAGGAAACATGAGGAAACTTCCTATGCCTACCACGTTTTGTATAGTGGAGGTTTTGATATATTCTTATCATTGCACTAATTACATAACAAATTATTCTTAGCCAAGCTTTAGCTTGTGTTCCCTATTCCCTTTCATAGTCAGGATTCATTTTAAGAGTGACTACATAGCCTAGATCACAGAAATACAGAATGCCAGCTGTTAAAGTAAGTGGCATTTTACCATGATGAAAAGTCTATCAGTACCATTTCTGCCAATGTTCCCATTCAACTACAGTTTTAAGCAAGGACTTTAAATGTAAATGTACCATGAATAATTATGGGGCAGTTTACATCAGTGCTAGTGCAACACTGACTGGGAATGTGTCATATTCCTATTCCAAATGTGCTTTTAGCTCTCTTCTGGAAGTTTGCTTTGAAATTGTGTGTAACAGTCTCATTTTCCAAGAGGAGCCTAAATTGATAAAATACTGCTGGGTGGTTGAGAAGTATTTTCAAGATGGATAATTACTCACTGATATTATCTCAGCTGCACTTATGTTACCTAGGAAGTGGAGATATTTCTCTTGTAAGGACTGTGAAGCTGGGGGTGTGGTGGGGGCGTCTGCTTTTAACAGTAGAAGGAAGGACTGGTAGGAACAGCAGGTTCCTCAGATGCAGAACAACAGTTTGTAAATAGAAAAACCTAAAGTAACAGTGAACAGCTTCCTGAGAAGGGAGGAGACAGGAAGCGGGCATTGTGAAAAACGATAGGAAAGAACCACGTGCAACAGGACAATGACAGCAAACACCAGGAAAGCAAAAGACCAGGAAAGCTGCGCCAGCTGAAAATGTCCCATCCCAGCTGGTCACAGGGTGGTATGAAGGAAAACCCTGCATGCTAAGCACACTTGCCAGTGCCTTCACACTTTTCTTCCAGGTAAGGAACTGCCAACGGACACACACATGCAGCAGAGGTCTGTGCTAGGAGAGAGAAAACTACAGACAAGGAAAGAAAGGTTAGTGAGGAAAGCAAGGGAGAAGGAAGCTTAAAAAAAAAAAAAAAAAAAAAACACATGGAGAAAAGGAATCCAATCTGTTGTATAGCAACAAGAAGAAATATATTTAAGGAATTTTAAAAGGCAAGCTGAAGAGAAAAAACCCACTACTAAAGAAAGGTAGTACACCCAGAAGAAAATACTTATAAAATGTTTTTACATACTAAACCATCTGCATTACTACTCAGTTCTTATATTTTAATTTAATTGAAAGGGAAATGCTTAGAGAAAATAAAAGCTGCTCCTCTAAGTGATAGAAAATAATACCAGATAATTAAAAAATTATGTTTTATAATAAAATGTTCCTCCTAGCAGCTTCTTCTAACTGTTGGTGATGGACTGTCGGACAATGGGGTATCAGTAACTTGAGTATACACTGGTGTGACCCAGTTTTAAAGTATATAATCACAGATGTATTTTTCTCCCTGTGGTAAAATTTATCCTCTGCTGCATTTAGTTAAGTTTATTGAAGGATCACTTCAGGAAGTACTTTTACAACTGAAATTTATGTAAATGATTTGAGAGATATAAATGGGTATCACAACTACCAATATAGTTTTATATTAAACCACTCAGGTAGGGTAGTTCTTCCAATCTAGGTAGCAGTTACATTCTGCATTAACCTTTCAGAAGACACTGTTTGTAAAATAACCATAGAATACTCTAAGGATATGTAAGGCAGTTAAGGCTTCACGAAACATTAGACATTTGCTGGGATAATCGGGCCCCATTCCCTCATGGCTACCTATTAAAAATATTATTAATTGGAGACCGCAGTCCTTACTGCCCCTCAGCTGCACTGGCAGTGCGATGGGTGCAGAGGAGGATCCTCAGTGATCAGTGGAGACCAGCCTGCAGCATGAGCCTTTCTGATCTTGCGAATAATGCCTTTGTCCCCCACTTCCTTTGTTTTACTGTATAAAATCCAAAACCGAGCAAACAAAACCAAAACAACGCCCCGAACTTTTGTATTTTGCACTCATTTATAACTGCCTGGAGGACTTTTCGAAGAATGAGCCGACAAAGGCGGAGGAGAATGCGTTCCCTGACCTGGCCCACACGTGCTGCACTCCACAGCGCCAGCCTGCCCCAGGGCCTCCCTCAATGGCCGGTCCCTCCGGTGTGGGTTCCCCTCTGCTGGCTGTGTCTCACGGCAGCGCTGGAAGGGCTTTTGCCCTGCCCTTTTGTACTGGCCGTGCTCCCCTTTTCGGTTCTGCCTCGTTAGCGATTTTGAGCCGCGCTTGATGTCTCCATAGCAGCAGTCCATTCGCCCAGATAATTAAAAAATAAAGGTGGTGGGGGAGAAGTGTTAAGCGGAGAAGAACCGGAGAGTTCCACACAGCCGTGCTCGCACGGGCCTCGCTCCGTGCCACGGGCAGGGCGCGGTAGGGAAGGCTCCTACTTGGGAAACGCAGCAAAATCCACATTGCCAAAGACGCCTTTGGCAAAGGGTGCTCCGTCCCTCGAGCCCTCAGCATCCTCACTGCTGCCAGCGGCCGAGCGGCGCGGGAAGCGGCGCGGGCAGCGGGAACCGGGGCGCTGAGAGCGGGAACCGGGGCGCTGAGAGCGGGAACCGGGGCGCTGAGAGCGGACACCGGGGCGCTGAGGGCGGGTACCGGGGCGCTGAGAGCGCGTACCGGGGCGCTGAGGGCGGGTACCGGGGCGCACACAGCGGACACCGGGGCGCTGAGAGCGCGTACCGGGGCGCTGAGGGCGGTACCGGGCGCTGAGGGGGGTACCGGGGCGCACACAGCGGACACCGGGGCGCTGAGGGCGGGTACCGGGGCGCTGCCGCGGGTCTCCCCGGGGGTCTCCCGGCCTCCCCGCCCCGCTCCCCTCACCTGACCCGCGCCCGGAATCTGCCCCGCCACCACGGAGACACGGTCCGGCCAATCAGCGCGCACGGCACCCATCGCCACGGCAACGCGCCGGCCAATCCGCGGCGGGTTCTGCCGCCTGGCCCCGCCCCCTGCCCCCTCGTTCGCGGGGCGGGGCCGCGCTTGTCAAAGCGGTGGGCGGGGCCGGCGCAGGGCGAGCGGCCAATCACGGTGAGGCTTTTGCTTTGGTGCCCAATGGGGGCGCGGCGCCCGCGCGGCCCTTAGTCCACGGGAGCCGAGCGGGCCCAAACCCAGCTGCGGCCGCGGCCTCCTTCTCTCCGCGCCCCCCCACCCGCCGGCGCGGAGTTGGCGGCGGCGGCCTCGGGCTCTGTCCCCGCGTCCCCCCTCCGCGACCCCGCCCGGCCCCGCGCCCCCGGCCCGCGCCGCCCCGGCAGCGCCGCCTCCGCCCGCGGGGCCCGGGCCGTGCCGGGGGAGGAGGGGGAGCAGCGCCGCCGCCGCCGCCGCCGCCGCGGGCGGGCCCGTCCCCCAGCGCCCCCCCTGAACACCATAGGCGGCTCCGGCTCCAAGATGTCCAACCGGGTGCTCTGCCGGGAGGCCAGCCACGCCGGCAGCTGGTACACGGCCTCAGGTACCGCCGCCGGGAGCGGGGAGCGGGGGCTGAATCAGCACTTTGGGGCCGCCGGGGCCGGTACCGGGAGCGGGGAGGGGCCGCCGGCTCCGCCCCCGCCGGCACATGGCGGGCGGGGGGGGCCGGGGCGGCCGGGCCGGGCGGCGGCGGGGAGCGGGCAGAGCCGGGGCGGGGGTGCCGCCGAGCGCCCGCACACACCTGCCGGCCGCCGCCGTCCTCCGGGCCGGCTGCCTGCAGCGGCGCCTCTCGGCGCTCACCGGCGCTCGGTCGCCGCCGGGGATGGCCGGGGCCCCCCGGCTGCGCCTCGAGTGCCCGCCCCGGCCGGCAGCCGCGCCTGGCCGCAGCCCCGTGTGCCGCGGCGGGGCTGGGGCTGCGCTTCCAGCCGAGCGCTGCTCTCCGTCCGAGCACACGGACCCATTTCAGTGTTTGCAACTGCTCTTGGGGTTTTATTGCTTTGTTTTGTGAATTCCGGGAGTAAATACCGCCTGTCTGGGGTTAGGAGGCAGAGAGAAAGGTGTGAAAATAGGGAGGTTTATTTTGCTTCTTGTCGAGGTGTGAAAATAGGGAAATCTATATCTCTTTTTGTAGTCCAAGAAAACCTATATTTCCTTCACGAGCGCTTTCTTTAGTAGGAGTGAAAAGTTACTAAGCAATAGTGCAGAGTGGCTCTGTCCATTTAAACATGTGGTACTTGAAGAAGAATAGAAGGAAAACGTGGTGCCTTGGAGGGCGAGCTACCGCTCCCCTCGCCCACGCCAAAAAAAAAGGCAGAAACACGAAATAATGGCTTGATAGCACATACGTTTGGAGATAGTTTTGTTCAGGTTTGTGGTAGAACCGCTTTTGTGAAAAGGATGCACATCTGTCTTTTCAGAGCTGTTAATAAGATTTGTAAGGGATGTTCTTTTACTGGCCTCGGGAGTAAAGATGATTACAAAACTGCAGGTGAACGAGCTTAGATGAACGAGAGGCTGCCGTAATGAGCAGTTCAGAGGGATAGGGGGTACAATTGAAAACAAATAATAGCAAACAATGAAGCATTGCATTCAGGAGCCTAAATTGACATCTAAGAAGAATTTCATGTGGGAAGTCATACACTTCTCTTGGCTAAAATAGATGTGGTTTCCCCTCTGCTCCATAAATTGATGAATGAAGTATGAGGCAAAAAATGGAAGAAAAAAAATACAGAGAGGAGGGTAGCACAGGAAGAGGTGGCCTCTGTGATAAGTAGCTGGGATTCAAATGGTTGGGTAGGCATTTTCGAGACAACAATAGAGGATGATTGTTTTCCTTCTGAGCTTAATATTCTAAACATAATTCTTGTGTCCATTACAAAACTGGCCTCAAATCTGCGTGCAGCTTGCAACTCCATTTATTTCCAGTGATCTAGGAAGGGAGGTAGTATTCCATTTACAGAAAATATACAAAATCATGTCAAAGGTATATATTTAGCCATGTGCAAAGACATCGAAACATCAGAGCTTTGTGGTAATCACCTTGGTCCTGCAATTTATATTTTCATTTATGAGTAGGCATGATCTGCAATATGGAATGGCTACATGATCTTACACACAAATTTTGTAGTTTGTTTGGTATTGGACTTCATATCAAGTTGTTACTGGATACTTGCAAATAAGAATTTTTATTTTTTTAAAGTAATTTAAGAGGCATGAATACTCTGTTTGACTGTTTTCTTTTCTATAAGTCCAGTGCATCATTTAGTTAGACTATACTCTGGTAGGTGTGTTTGACTAGTTTGGCCAGTGCTAGTTGTTCATAATAGGACATCCAAAAGCATGTTACTCCCATTGCTTTTGGGCAGCCCTCTGGCAATTGCTTATTGAGGAGATGTGGGATGGTTGCCCAGACACACTGCATGGAAAAAAACCCCAAACTGAATCATGTTGTAATAATGAATTATGACAGCTGTGCTTGTGACAAGTTAAATTGTTACAGTGTGTATGGTGGGGGTAAGTGGTTGATGTTACATAATCTGGGGATTTTGGAAATACGTTTTTCCTTAAATGAGCAAGGAGTATTATGTGTCTTGCTGTAGAAACTTCTGCTGTTTGCACTGGGTATGTGAGAGCAGGAACTGTGCCTGTTCTGCAAGACAAGGACTACCTAGTATTTGTTGCTTGAAAGCTAATTTTTGTGTGCCATTTAGGAAGATCCATCAAAACTTGAGTGAAAACAAGTGTGGCTATGTGTTCAACGTAGTTTTAACTTAAAATCTTCCCGTAATTCATGTCAGCTGCTATGTCAAACTTGTAACATAGGCTCCTCCATTGTACTGCTTGAAGAAAGTGGATTTTACCATGTGTTTTCAGCCTGCATGGCTTCAAGGCTGGATCTGAGGCAGGGATTAGTTTGAATTGTGATAGTTCTTCAGTGTGTTCCCATGGTTCTCTGGGGATTATCTTTTCAAGTCCTCCTACCTCTTCTGTTCTTTGCGCTACTGTCTCGGCCCAGAAGCAATTTGCTGTGTTATATATAAACTGGGTAGTGTTTAAGCTTCCCCTTCCCTCCAAACTGCTCTCTTTCTACAGAGCTGAATTTGATTACACAGGGTGAGTGGATACCCTGATTACCCTCATCCTGCTCTGTAGTTAAGATGACCCATCTGAAAGAGTAATGAGAAATGTGATTTTTGACACATACGTTCAAAATCTTTACATCTGAAGGCATTTTTAAAGGGTCTGAGTGAGGATAAGGTTTTTAATAGTAGTTTATCCTGAGGTGCCTGGGCTAAAACATCAACACACCATCCAGGATGATGCATGGTGTCGTGGACTTGGGAAGGGGTTTACTGCAAAAGTGAAGCACCCATTACTATTTAAAACAAAAAACCTAAACACTAAAATCTGGCTGTAGATGTCAGCTCTGGGAAAGAAGGGCCAAAGCCAGCTGAGGGGAAAGAAGACAAGGAATGGATCCAGAATGCAGTCCAGCTTTTGTGGTCAGAGGATATTCTTAAACTGGGTTAGCTGTCTCCTCTGCACTCCAGGAGTGGAAGCAATATCAGAAGTGAAGCCAAAACCAAGAGGGAGCTGCTACTCTTTATGGATGGTCAATGCAATGTGTGTAAGAGGGTTTGGAAGAAATGCCACTTCTTGTCTTTGGAGGCTGCTCATTTCCATGAGACATCAATTGCTTCAGCTGAAAACTGACCATTGCTCCATGATTTTTTCAGCCATGGAATATGCAACGCTCAGGTTCTACCTTGGAAAATATAAACATGCACTCCATTCTAATATAAATATGCCACCTACTTGCATGATGCTAATGAATGCTGTAGAGCAGGTGGGACTGGCTGTGCAATTATGCACATCCAGACATGTTCACATGTTAGAATGTTTCATCTAAGTAAACAGCTTTGTGTTAGAGGGACAGTTAGGTCCCAGGGAGAAAGCTCAGTGCTTTGTACTCAGTAAAGCTGAGAAGGGGGCAAGAAATATAAGATGAACTTCACCATGATGTCATAGTATTTGACTTCCCATGTGTTCTTCCTTGTGTGCTATGGTAGCAAAAAAAACCCCCAAAATCTAAAAATTATGTTCTTCAAGAAGTTTCAGCAGGTGAGTTTGGTGTGAAAATTTTAACCAAAATGGTCGTTATCTGTTTTCCTCTAGAATCCTTGGTGTGGGGAAGTTCATTTCATTCCACATCAGTCAATGCAGCATCTTAATGAACTTCAGATGTGTACTTCTGGAGTATTCGATTGGCAGCAAACAGCACAATGAAGTCTGGTCAGTTGTTCTTCCTCCTGCTTAGCAGCACCACTGAGCATGGGAGGTTTTACAACTGAGCTTCCAAACTGAAACTGTGCTATGCCCGTTGCTGATAATAAGCCAGTGGTCTAAAAACCCTTGTTCTTTACTTGCAGAGCTTTATCTGAATGTCTGCTTTTAAAAAAAGTTAATGGTATATGATATGCCATTGCTTTTGTGGACTAGCAGCCTGGTGTTATGCCGGCCATTGTAAACATTTGCAAAATTTAGATAAAAGCATACAATGTAAATAAAAATGTCACACACCACTGCTGTCATTTAGATTGTTTTAAAAAAATCAAAACATCACTGTTGTGTGGTGAAAAAATAGTTCACTCATTTATTTTTGGAAGAAAGTCCCAGTCCTGCTGTGTTAATTCAACCACCTAGTATCCAGACCTCTTGAGAAATTGATTTTTAACCAGCAGGTGGAAGAGGAAGATTAAGGACAACTTGAAACAAAAATGGCATAATTTTCAGTGTCTTTGCATGCAGGCAGACACATTCCTAGATACAAAAGGAGCAGATGAAATGCACTGGAAATGACATGCTGTCCTGTACATGGACTGTATCAGGATAGGGGTGTTCATTCTTCAATGTGAGTAGATTCAGTAGGTGCTGGGCAGTTGCTGCAGTGGGAAATCAATCCATATGCTCCTGAAATGGAAATAAACATTAGCTATGTGCATATTTTTTGTTTCTCTGTAGCATGTCGTGACAAGTGGGATGTCGCGTTACAGTGCTGGACATGGATTATTGGCTCACAGCTGGCCTCCCTTGTCTGGCCCTGGAAGTGCTAAATGAATACTGTATTGCTCCTTATTAATGTGTGTGATAAGAGTTCTTGTTTCTGCTTTTCCCCAGTCAGTAGCATGGTAATGCAGGTAGAACATGAAGGTTTTTAGTAGGCTCTTCTCACTAGTGGTCACTGAAGTAAAAATCAAATTGAGGGTGTGTATGAATAACAATACTACATCATGTGAAACTTGCCCTGCAAAACAAGTTTGTTGTTGTATTAGGGCTTATTTCTCTGCTTTCCCTGACCAAACCATAGTGGCCAGAGGTGTGCTGTTAGCCTGTGCCTACTTGTTTGAACTAGGAGAACCTTGATTTCCATAAGCTTATTAATGCAAATGTGAGTTGGCAGAGTAATTGCTGTGTCGACTTGAAACACCATTGCACTCATTGTCTTCAGAGCTCTTTTTTTGTGATGAGCCAAGTAAATGGTCAGTAAATATTTGAAGAGACTTTAAACTTAATGGTGCACTTGTTTTAAGTGTTCAGCTGCCCTAGCTTGTCAGCAAAAGAACCCCAAAGGAGGTGGGCACTTGTTGCTACCATTTGTAAGGATTAAGCTTCTAACTTGTTGGGACAGGAAATGCCAGAACTCTCGAATAACTGGGTGTTGTACAGCCAGTGATGTTTCGACCTTGTCTTTTGGGCAGAAGTCTGCATGATGGTGTGTAAATCAGCAGGAAAGTATTATGCTTTGAAGAACTTCAGCAGATCAGAAAATAAATGAAAAGGCATCTGTGTGTCATGAATGATCAGTTTAGAAGTTGCATTTCCCTCAGTTGGCCACTATCTTCGTACATTTGCAGCCCCCTCTACTCCTTTGTAATCCCCAGTAAGATCAGCATTAATGCTTTTTCACTGCCTATGTGCCAAATACTGGTTTTTTCAGATGTCAAAATCTACTTACTCTGTTAGTAGCTCTGTGAGGTAGGCAGCTTCAAGGTGCAATAGCAGTGTGATTGTAAGATAGCAAAACTGTTCTCATTTATGTTTTCTGGGGCTTGGGGGCCCTGAGGAGTGATGTGAGAATGACTGTTCGTTTTAATGAATAGTGCTGTAATCCCAGCATTTGTGTGCTTGTTGGCATGAGCTGGAACTTCTCCTCAGCATTAGAGAACGTGTGTGCATCAGTTACAGCTGGTCCTGCTTTGCCAGGGTGTTGCTGAATATGTGTAATCCATTCCCACAGGTCCTGGGGGCAGATGCTGCTGCTGGGCTCACTGCCCCTGGCTGGCTGTGTCCCACCTTAACTTAGGGCAGGATCTCTTCTCTGGAGTGTTGGATGTGGGTCTCTGCAGCAGCTGAAGTGGTCAGAAGGGAATCAATCACTTGTATGACTCTGGGTGGTTTAGACTAGGAATGCAGATGAGGGGTTGAGGAAGATGTTCTCTATGTCATAAAAGAGTCTATAAAAGAGGTTTACTGTGGCATGCCAAGAACCCTGGCATACTTCCCAAAATTGGAATAACTCATCACAGCTCGTTCATAAATGTAATGTACAAGTAATGAGTCATGGTGTTTGTAGATAGTCACAGACAAGTGGAACCAGGAAAACATGGAAAAAGCACATGGGGGTTGCTGAAATGAGATGTGGTTTAGTGGCGGGCTTGGCAGTGTTAGGCTTATGGTTGGACTCTATGATTTTAAAAGTCTTTTCCAGCTTGAATAATTCTGTGATCTCTTGTAGTGAACGGAGCTTTCTGCAGTAGCAGGATAATTAATGTACTGATCATGAAATCTTAATGTTGTGACATTAGTTGAAGCATTACAAATACAGCTGTTAACTTAAGTTCTTACCTTGCAATCTGTGAACAACTAATCATAGTGTCTTGTGAATTCATCAAGTATTTGCTTTGCAATGTTAAATACCAAATGTAATATCTCTCTCCCTTTGGTATATATATTTTTTAGGCTTTTTATGGGGAAACTAGATGTGTCATTACTGACTCTCTTATGAATTAAACATGGAACACAGCATTAATATGCAGACTGTATTATTAACATTGTATACCGAAAAAGTATACCGGAATAATTTGAAATACAATTTTTAGGCAAGTATTTCTAGCTGAATCACTTAAATACTGTCAAAATCAACATTCTTCAAGAAAAGACTGTAGATTCAACTTTCACTGTACAGTTGGAATTGAAAAAGTTTTATAAAAGTTTTTTTGGTGTAGTTCTGATATTGAAATAGGCCTGCAAGTATCACTTAGTGAATACTCTATAAATTTCATTTACATTTAGTGTGTATTAGAGCCAAAATCATTCTCAGAGCTATGGAACAGAAGGTCATTTGTTTGGATCTCTGAATGACCTGAGTGATAAGTTTTTTTTATGAAGCTGAGTAGGTACATGTTGGTTGATATTCTTAATGAGTGGTGTTATAGTTTGATTTTTTTTTTTTTTAATTCCTGCTAACTTTGAGTAGAGGAAAATCAAGAACTAGTGGAATACTGGAGAACTACAGCATGCAAGTAAGAGCTGTCACCAAAGCAGGTTTTGATGTTTCAATGTTTCTCTTGTGGCTTCAGTTTTATTTTCCCCCATTCAAGCACTACTTGCAGTTTTAGTTCCATCTTACAGTGTGTACAAATAGGAATTAATGTGGCACTGGTGTAATCTTTATTTGTGTCTTAATTTTCCCTTGGTTCTTGTTTGCATAGGTAAATTTCTGCATTGCCTACAGTCTGATTTCACCATTTTGTCAATATTGGAGGAGAGTATATACTAACAGTGGAGATCGTGCCCATTAACTTGAGTTGTTGGAAATCACCTTCTATTCATGACAAATCCTAGTCTTTGCATAGCTAAAACTTGTTCTTTATTCAAGGATTTGCCTTGTGTTGCATTGAGAAACAGGTTTGGGGTTTTTTTCCAAATTGTAGTTTGTGTTTTTTTTGAAAAATCCTTACAGTTTCTGTAATTTTAACTGTTAGTCCTCTGTCACATTGCAGCTTTGAGTTTGCCTAACGATTTAATTGTTTCAGACTCACCTTCAGAATTGTGAAGAAAGGAGTTCCCTTAGTTTCAGTTACTAAACTGATTGTATGCAAGCCCCCAGGGATTCACTATTTATTTGATTTTTCTAACACTCTACAGGAGTCAAGACTTATTCACTTCTTACCGAACATACTGTAATATTTATTTAGAAGCATTTTTAAGGGGTAGACTTTTCATCAATGGAAGAGTAGTTAACAAGTGGAAGGCTTAAAGAAGACTGGTGGCTCCTATAGGTAGGAGACATTCTTGGACAAAAAGCTGTCAGGGCTGGGCACTGCAGTGTCAGTGTTGTCATGCTCCAGCATCACTTGCCCTGCTGCAAGTGCTGTATATGTGTAAAACCTGAGCAGTTTTCCCTGCTGCTGCTCTAAATTTTGATTGAGGTTTATGCTCTTCCAGTAAAAAGAGCATTCACTGAGAATGAGGATTCAGAGCAAACACTGAGTCTTCCCTACCAATCTGAAAAAGTATGTTTTGTATGTGTAAGGGTGGCTAGAGGAAAAGGAGCAAAATGCCATTACATTGTGTTGGCACTTGGCATATAAACGCTTCAGCCTCCCCGACAAGGTGAGGTTGGCTGTGGGAAGAATGTGCTCCTTTGGCTTAACCTACCAAGTCTGGACCATGACAGCTGTAAATTGGGGTGATGAACTTAGCTGAGTCACTACCAGATGTCTTTGTGTTATTATTCCCTGGGTGACAATGGCATGCAAGTAATGTGGAAGGATTCTTTCTTACTTACTCTAGTGCTTTGTGATGGGATAATGTTGATTGTTAAAATAAGTTGTCTTTTTAGGCAAGGTAATTCAATAAATGCTGCCTGTAGTTGTTTCCATAAATTTGCCTAGTGGAGGCTTGGTCTGTGCTTGCCATTATTTTAAACCTTGGCATAACTTCTACTGGTTTTCAAAACAAAACAGGATGTGAAATATCCACAGACAATGTCAAAAATCTTTCATTACACACCTATGTTTATACCAGACCTCATAGGATTGAAATGCAAATCCTAATGTTATATACTTCAGTGGAGTTCATATTTTTCTGCTTAACCTTCTTTTGATCAATGAAAGGTCTGATCTTACAGTATTAATGCTAAAGTATATTGATTGTTGCATCCAGAAATTGCATCCATAAGGTTTTCTACCCTTCTGTCTGGGTTAGCCTTAAACCCTTGTTGCTCTTATCCTCCTGCCTTTTTCAAGATGAACTTTCCACCTGAGGCACAAGGAGCCAGGACCTGTTTCACTTCCCACCACAACAGCAAGAGGATACATGGGTGGCAGTGCTGTTCACTGTCCATGCTGGTCAGCTGGGGAGGTGCACATTCACTGGATTGTCTTGATAACTATTTTCCAGTTAAGCTTCATTTAAATATGAACAAAACCTACTTCTTTATGAAGAAGTTACTCATCTACTATAATACAATTCCATATGGTAGAACATAGCTACTGTGATAGTGTGGGTTTATTTATATTTTGTATAACCAATTCAAATATTTTGACTTTAGCCTTAAGCATCATCATGTTTGAAAACTGGTAGAAAAAAGAAAAACTTCTCTGAACAGTTCAAGAAAAAGTTGGTGCTAATTTGGTAGCAAGAAATGACAGTTTTAGAGTATCCCCCTTAAAGTATTTGTAAGCATAGGAAGCTGCAGGTAGGCTATGCTTCTGTCAATTTGTGTGGGTGCTGTTTGATTTTTTTTTTTTGCTTTTTGGTTTTTTTTCCTTTAGCTGAAAGGTCATGGATATGTTGTGCTCTCCATTCGCTCTCTGTTAGTCCTCTGGAGAGAAATTTGATTGCATATTTTATTAAAATAGTGCAGATAAGTTGAAATGAGTTTACATTAGATTAAAATTAATTATTTAAACAGGCACCTTATACTTGGAATTAAAGAGAAAAAATCTGAAAGCAGATGTGTTACGTGGTCCTTAAGTAAACTTTGACAAAAGTTTCATCCCTTGGGTCATACAGATCTATTATTTTACTGCCTCTAGGAAGAAAATGTTACTTTGTTAGTGTGTGTCTGTGATAGCAGACTAAGCAAACCTGGGCATCTTACTCTGCTACTACACTGTAAGATTGGAAGTTTTAGTCAGATTTGACCAATCATGAAATTTTAGGATATTACCAGATGTTCTGACCTTTGTCTTTAAACTGTTGAGCAGGTTACCTGATTTATCTCAACCAAGGGCGAATTGCCTTAACCACATCCTTAGTGAAAAATCCTTGCTAAAGAAGGGATGGAGGATGGCTAAGCCAGGGGAAGAGTTTCCCTTGGCTTAACAAATTCTGTCCCTTTTGCAGTTGTGCTGCCTATGGATCCTCTTCTTTGAGGCGACCAGGTCAGGTGGGGCAAAGTAATATTTAAGTCTGGGTAGTCAGTGCTGGGGAAAAAAGTGTCTTCCTAAAAAAATTATTTCAGCAAGTATTTTATCTTTTTACATATTTTGGGAGAATTAGGAAGTAAAAAAAACACTTAGGTGATTTGTTTCTTCACTTGAGTATATAAGAAATAAGTGGTAATACTGTAAAAAAACCTGTTTTGTTGGTTTCCTATTATCTTAGAAGGAGGGTGGAAATAGAGACCTATTTATTTTTACTTAGCTTCCCCAGTAGCCTCCATTTTCTAAGATGTCATTATGCTTATCTCTATTGCACGTCAGCTGCTTGTAATTTCCCCAAGCAACAGAAGCAGCAGAACAAATTCGTATGTGGTGGAATTTTTATAACAATTTCATCATTTCTCAAAGTCACTGTAGTATGTGAGTGACAGCAGCTGATCTGTGTCACTCTTTCACCTTGTTGGAGTTGTAGATAGTAACTAAGGCTTTCAAGGTGTTTAGAAGGCTTAGGAAAATGGTGCAAGGTAGGGCTCTTCACAACTACAGAAGTTGTCCTTTTTTGAGAAACACTTGAATTTTCAGAGTCAAGTTTTGTATAAAAACTAGTGGCTTCAACACCTCTGCCCTTCACCCCTGAGTTTTCTAGGGAAAGCTTTTTGACTATCCCTGGTCAGGGGCTGATTGGATTCTGCAAAAGTTGACATCTTTCCTCTCGTTCTCTGTGGTTCTTTGTCAGCCTTTTGGAGAGCTGTCAGCCCTTGTCAGGGCTTTGGGAATGGATCTGAGCAGTTGATTCAGATAGTTAATTTAGTTTTGACTTACACTGGCAGTTGGTAGTTCGACACCTGCATGGAGAAGATACAAAGATCTACAACATGATGGAAGAAGAAAAACAGCACCATACTTTACAGATAAATTCTGCTGGCATAGAGTTCTGTCAAAAGCATAGTATCAGCTGAAAAACATGCTGCTATTTTCTTTGTTAATGGTATGCTACATGTAACAATAGCAGCTGAATGAGTTTTACTTGAAAGCTTTAGTGTTCTTTAATATGAAAGAATGTTGTAGTGTATTTGCCAGACTTCTTCCTGAAGGATAGCTTAATATCAGAAAGTTTTCTTCTAATGGGAAATAATCAAAATGTGGTTTGTTTGTTTTTGTTTTTTTCATGTTGTATTTCTAGAAGGCTGTTTTGTCATCTGTCAGGCAATTGAATTAAGAATATTTGCTACTTTTTGAGATACAGAACTTAAACAATTTAAATTCTGGATTGACCAGTTATCAAAGTTAATGTTGACAAAGTGATCATGTATTTGTAGTATATGTTGATTGATTGGCAGTTGATAGATGTTAGGATAAGCATAATGTCTTCTCACTTTTAGCTTTTTCCTGTGCATTGACAGATTTTCCAGGTTACAGTGTTTTGTATTATGTTCTTGTACTTGCTTAATAAAGGATTTATTGCCATTGGCTATCGTGCAAGTGTCAGGCCTTTGTATTTGGTTTTCTTCTCATATTGGGCTCTCTTGAAAGAGATTGTAACATCTTACTTTGGAATTCTGCAAATATGGTTATGAGATGAAGCGATCATCCGTTAGCAATTCTTCTGAAGTCAGCAGCCATTCTTTCAAATGGTGAAGTGATGTGTTTGTTAGTCCCTGCAGAGCAAGAAACAATAAGTGTGTATTTGGATGTGCAGTAAATCAACTTCCCAGACCAGGAGGTTGAAACTTTCCTACTTAACCTTCAACATTACAGGGTTGGGGTTTCTTCTTGTAGGATTGGGTATTTTGGGAGGATAGCTTTTTCTGTTGGTTTGTGTTTAGATTTAAACCCAGCTTTTAATGTATAAGCTGACTTTTAAATCTGCTGGACTTCCAAGCTTTATTTGTAAATTTTTGAGATGTATTAGGTCTTTTTTATGGCTACAGTATTTCCATGTCTCTTTGCAGGACCCCAGCTGAATGCCCAGCTAGAAGGTTGGCTTTCTCAAGTACAGTCCACAAAAAGACCTGCAAGAGCCATTATTGCACCGTAAGTCTGAAACAGATGTTCAGTATATCTAATACTTGATTGGTCAAATGCTCTTTTTTTTCTCCAAGTGATTGTGAAAACTGGTAAAAGCTAGTATTTAGTGAAAGAAATGTTGTGTAGTTTCTAAATAAATACTTTGGATATAGCATAGAATAGCAGAAATCTGTGCACGTTTAGGTATATGATTACCTTGCTTTTGGTGATGGTCTGCACACATAATATTTGTTTGTGATCCAGTAAGATGGGTAAGAGTTATATTAATGAGAAAAACAACAAAACCCCTCCAATAACAGAAAAAAAAAAACTACCCCAGAACAAAACAAGCAAAACTTGTGCATCCCTCACACCCCCTAAATAAAATTTAGCAAAACTTAAAAACAAAAAGTAATTAAACACTATTCAACTATCCGAAATTGTTTGCTTTTGTTATTTTAGTTTGCTTTTGTTTGAGCTATTTGTCCACAGCTGAAATAGGAAGCCTCTGAACTATTTAGGGAGAATTCAATTTCCTGAAGATAGCTGAGACACATAATGACAAAAGTGTGTTGGTCATTCCAAGTAATTATGAGTTGGAAGGAAGCGCTAGAAAATACACCTTAAGTACAATGTTTTTCCTGTGCTAACATAGCATTGTCATAATGTTTGAAGCATTGTATAATAGTATTGAGTGTACAGAATAAATTGCCCCACACTTGCCTTAGTCTTTCTTGCAGAAATATCAGCAAAGTGACCTTTCAGCTGGAGATTATGGAGTTTGGTTCTTTCTCCAGAATTGCTGGGGATCTTCCTCTGACCTCAGCACATTTTTTGTTAACTGTGCCCTTTTTTTGCCACCTGTGAAGTGGGATGTGTCTTATATTTTTGTGGGAGATAGAAGAAGCTTGTAGCAGCGAGATTTTTTAGTGGAAGATGGAAGAAGCCTGTAGCAGAGGGAACATTTCAGCAGACTCTCTGACATTGTCTAATAACATACCTTGCCCATTCATGAGGTCTCAGTCTCCTGTTCCTCCCTTAGTGTATATATTAATACCTTTCTGAGCTCTCTAGAATGAGTGGGGTAAGTGATGTTGAAGTAAAATCCCAGGGTTATTTTGAAGGTAACTTGCTCCAGGTATCAGTCTGTGGATGAATATAGATATATCTGAGTGTGCATACATATATATACAGATAAAATCCTTCAGTGCTATCAATGGGAAATTGTATCTTGAACATCCTGTATACCTCAGGGCTTGCATCATTCTGTGTCATTGTGTAAAGCTGTGGTGTGGGCATTCTGCTGAGTGACCAGGACCCATTTTCTGCCACTTGACCTGGGACTCCAGGAACAAATGTTCTCTGAAATGAATGTTTTTAGCAGTGTGAAGTGAATTTTCACCCATTTTATGGTCTTGAAGAGAATGTTTCTTCAGATTTGAAGGCAATATTTGAAACAACTAGTCAAAAATTATAAGTTGTTTTGGACAATACACAGGAGCAGAGGTCGAGGAAGGACCAGGCTGGACTGGTAGGATATGGTGACACATGTAACTCAGCAGCTGCAGTAGAAGCTACCATGCTGCCTTCCTCTCCTTTCCACATGCTTGTTCGTTCTGTTGCTAAGCTTTTCTTCAATGACAGAGCATTTTTATTCTCTTTTCATCTGCTGTGACATGTAGTTCTCTCTTTGCCAAGACCCCTCTACTGTCATTATATTCAGTTACTGGAGTGTGGTTAGAAGAGCTTTCTCCAGTAATTTGCCACTCCCTTGTTCCCTGACTGTACTGTTGGCATTGTCATGAGCTTCTGATAACAGGCAGTTGTGCAGTCTGCATACATCCCTTACAGATAAGGGAAAGGCTTTGATCCGGGGGTCTCCTGACTGTTCAGTGGTCACTGATGGTTTTTTAACTGGTCAGCAAATGGTTACTGCCAGTTCTTCAACAAATACGTGTCTTGTGTGAATATCAACCTATTTAAGGTGTTAAGCAATACTTAAGTCTTCACTTTTTTACACTTTGGTTTGCAGCCATGCAGGATATACCTATTGTGGATCTTGTGCAGCCCATGCTTACAAACAAGTGGATCCCAATATCACGTGAGTATTACAACTTTCTTTACAAAGCTTAAGACCTTGAGGGTGCAACTCTCTGATAAGTGGAATGTTCTCATTACATTCTTACATCTTGAAGTACTCACATTTTAATTTTGTATTCTTTTTTAGCCTTCCATGCACCACTTGTGTTTTAACTTCATAAATGTTCAAATTGGATGTTACAAAAGAGGCCATGGATTGAGCTGGGGTCTTACGGACCACAGACTAAAGCTATTGTAGCCATGAGACAATATCACTTTGTATCCTTTTATTAAACTTCTTACTCTAAGCTGAGTTGCTGGACAATTGCAGTTGTCTAAATCGTGGCTTTCTGTGTTAACCATTGCAGCCGAAAAGTTTTCATTCTTGGGCCTTCCCATCACGTGCCCCTGTCCCGATGTGCCCTTTCCAGCGTGGACATTTACAGAACCCCTCTGTACGACCTGCGAATTGACCAAAAGAGTAAGTGCATTGCAGAGCTTGGCTTTCACTGCGCCTTGGGGCTTGCCTCTGGTGCTGCAGTGCTGAGGACCTGCTCCTTCTTGGGCACTTCCTTGCCAGAAGTGGCATACAAGTGCAAATCTGGTGTTAGTGCAACAAAAACTAACTTCGGAGTGATCCTGCTTGTTTCAGACATGGTCGCATTGTAGCCATAGTGTCTCTCTTCCTTCTGGCAAGAATTCTAAATTTTTGTTTATCTTTTCAATTTTGAGTATGTTCTTCAGCGTTTTAAATCTAAAAAATTGTTACATCAAATAATAACTCATTAAACATCTCCATTCTCCTGTGAAGTGTTCTGGCTGGAAAGAAAGGTTCTTTAGTTGGTTTGAGTTGATTTCTGATAGAGGAATAACAGAGAAATAAAAAATTGCTGTTGTTTGGATTGCATGTGACTTTTTAACTTGCAAACTTAGAAACTTAGTCCATGAAATACCAGTCTTTTGAACTAAGTGCAATGGAGATAAATTTAATATTTTGGCTTCTATGTACTTTGAGGTATATGTAAGGGATACAGTATCTTTTTCAGAAGGGCTGTTTAGATGTGTTGAGTTTCATTGTAACTGTGATTAAGCGAGCTATTTCAGTCTTTTGATGTAGTGCCTGCAGAAATTTCCTTAGGTAAGCAATGTTTTGCTTTCTGTAGAACTCCTCTGTGGAGTTGAGAAAGAGGGCCAGCCCTAAATCAAATTCTTCTTCCAATGGAGAATTTTCAGAATGCGGAGATGATTCTGTATACTCTCAAGTATGCTTGAGAGAAGAAAAGATAACTTAAAAATGTGGATTGCTTAATCAGTTGTGGCTATCTCTAGATTTCATGATTCAATTAATAAACTCAGTTAAATAGTAACAAATTGAGCAATAGCTCATCTGATGAATTTTTATTTTTTAAACGTATAATGGGCAGTTTATGAAAAGAAAAATTCATTGATTGGGCAAATGCATGTATTTGTTTTATTTGTGTAGTTAAATTTTGTATCGTAACTGAGAATCTTTTTTAATATGCTAATAAGGTCAGATTTAACACATTTTGTAAATTGAATCAATTATGTTTATATTTTAATGACTCGAACATAATTTAAAATCTGAATTTATTTAGAAAAAAAGTGGTTTATGATGGCAGCCCTTGGGGGCAAGTAATTCTTTATAGTGGGTATGTTCTGATAAAGGTCCACTTTTTGAACTTGAAGTAAGTTTTCAAAAATAAGCAAAAAAAAGTAATGAACACTGCTCTTGAATTCATTTCAGTTTATGGAGAATTGTGGAAGACTGGAATGTTTGAGCGCATGTCCCTTCAGACAGATGAAGATGAACACAGTATTGAAATGCATTTGCCTTACACTGCTAAAGCCATGGAAAGGTACTAGGCTAATTACTTCTACAAGAATGACCATTATGTGCATTAAATGGTTGAGCTGCTGTGAAGTGCACTAGGAAATAATAATGTTTTATGGCATAGAAGACCTTATGGTGTATATAATGCTCATGCTCCCCATTCCCCAATAAAAACTGTGGTGAGAAGGTCAGAGACTAGGATAAGTTGCTGTAGTTGAAACTGGGAGCAGATCAAATACCTAAATAATGAAATTATAACCCCTCTTATAAGCAGGTTTACTTAATAGAGTTAATATTAGATATGCTTTCATGAACTTTTTTTAAATAGCTGATTTTCCCCCCACTTTTCAAGGCATCTCTGAAAGAAGTTCAGATAGTTTTCTGTGGGATTTTAAGTTTGTTTCCAAACAAACTTAATACTAATTTTGAAATCAGGGGTGTGTTTATAGCTGCTGTTTCAGATGTTTACTTTAAATTAAAAATGTCAGTCTGTGTTGAGGTTTCTTCCCTAACATGTGCCCCATTTTTATTTTAAATTTCCATTGTGTTTTGAATTTTCCCTAGAGTATCAGTATATACCTGGGTACTGTGTTGAGCATTTTCATATGTGTTTCATTTACTTTGGAGAATTGCCCAACGTGCAGCATCTATACAGGGAAAATTTAATTCTTCATTGCTGATTTCACTGTGTCTTTCTTTTTGTTTGCCTGGTATTTTACTTTGCAGCAGAGAGAAATACTGGGTTTGGGGGGTGTGTTTTCTGAAATTGAAGTACTTTGAGGTTCTAAAACAGCATCCTACTATGACCTTACCAAATTGCTATCATCAAATCAATATTTTAAACCATTTTAAACCATTCTGCAGATTCAGTTAGCAAGCCCTGAAAAATCTTCAGATGTTACTTGAATTACAACCTTTTTTCTTTTGCTTATAAGCCATAAGGATGAGTTTACTATTATTCCTGTGTTGGTCGGAGCACTGAGTGAGTCAAAAGAGCAGGAATTTGGAAAACTCTTCAGTAAATACCTAGCTGATCCTAGTAATCTCTTTGTGGTTTCTTCTGACTTTTGCCATTGGGGTAAGTTTCATATCTCATTATAAGAGTATATTGAATATTTTGTAGCTATTTTCAAATAATGTATTTTATTAAACATTGGACATTTTAACTTCTGGTAAATTTATTTTTGCAACTTAAATGCCTTCATAAAGTTAAAGTCTTTGAAATCTGGAATAATAGGTAAAAAATATTAATGTGGTAATGTGTTTCCAGTATAGTGGAGGAAATAAATGGTGAAGGTGTGTGGATTTATATACATCTCTTTACTGTTACAATGAAATAAGTGTCTGAAGTTGCTTGCTCTTACTCTTCTTTTAAGCACCTCAAAACAACTTTTAAAACTAATTAGCTAGAACTTCACTGGGCATGGCCACATTCCTCTGACAGAAATAAGTTTTGTCTGTTTTACTGTTGGGTAAGATAGCAGATGGGTTATTTATGCCAATTCACCAGTGCTACTACCCCAGTTCATCTTGGTGACAGAGCTATAAAGACTCCAGAAGCCTTGACTTCTGTCCTGCTTTATAATTGTATTTTTCTTTTAAGTGTGATAGTAGCTGGAAAAGGGACTGCTCCAGAAGGATATGTGGCACAACAGACCTTCTTCTCTTTTTCCATTGTCATCTTTGGTCAACTTAATTAAGTGCATGTTCCACTCATCTTGGAACTGTGGAGTAGGTGGAAGTGTAAATAAGAATGACCTGGTCCTGTTGTGGCTAATGACCCATCTAGAACTGCTCATTGAATTATGAGTTTTTTCTTTTAACTTTCATTTACTGTGGGTATTGTTGTGCAAGCAGAAGTAGCCTGATTCCACAGCTGAATTTGTCAAGAGGGATTGCAAAATGAAATGTTGCTTTACTTCTTAATTTACAGAATTAAATTCTAAGGCAATGAGAGGCAATTAGTGAGTGGTACTTCAGTGTCATTCTATGTACTAGATTTCTCTTTAGGAATATAGCCATCCATTGTGAATTTTTTTTACTTTGCTTCTGGGCTGCTACTTCATGATTGCCCTAGAATTTCCTCAATGGAGCTAAGAAGTATAAAATAAATGAGGATACTACTTTACAAGTATTATACTTTCAAATATTTAGTGAGTATTAGGGAGTGTTTTAGCTACAATTTTTCCCTTTTTTATTTTTATACATGATTTTTGTTTCAAGGTCAGAGGTTCCGTTACAGTTACTATGATGAATCCCAAGGAGAAATTTATAGATCCATTGAGCACCTAGATAAAATGGTAAGTTTTCAGATTTGGTGGAACTAACTAACAAATTTCTCCTGTACATTCAATTTCTTTGAACACTTGAGAAATTTCTCTGGCAAGATATTATAGATCAGCTATTTTATCGAATGTATAATTTTCCTATGTTTACCACAATAAGAATTTAGCTGTTGATTTTTAGCTAGTATCCTCCCTTTTGCTGACTGCACACAATTAAATTGCGGGTATAAACTAGTTAAGCATCATTACTGAGAATAAATGCATGTTCACCTACCTCAAATGCCCTAATGCAACATAATTTCTGTCCACATACTCTCTTATGTATTTGAAAAGCAATAAAAATTATGCATGGAGAATGTGGTAGTTCCAGCTTGATAGCTGTGATACCTGCATACACAGCCAACATTGTGATTAGGCAAAGGTTTCAGCAGCATCCATTTGGAGGAGGAAAGGCTGCAGGGCATTGCACTGCTCAGGAAAATGAAAGCCACTGTTTCCTTGGCAGTAGCCTTCCCCCTGCCCCTTACTCTGTAGTAGGTGGTGGGGAAAAAGCAGTATACAAAACCAAAACTTCATTTTGGGTTTGGCCAAAGGCTGAAAGGAATGCTAAAAGCTCCAATGCCAATTTGTTACATTTTCTTTGCAGTCACAGGAGCCAAGGATTTCTTTTTAAAATAAAAAAGCGCCAACAACTTAATGTTCAGGACTATACTTAAGGCACAGAATAGAAGTAGTTTCTCTGGAAATATGTAACCTTAAAATATGTTTTACAACTGTTTGCATCATTTATGCAACTTCTGTAGACTCTGTTAGAAGAGAGAACTGTTGTTATTCATGGCATGTTAATTTTTTCCTTGTCTTGAAGGAATAAATCCTGTCTTCTGAAGAGATCTCTGGACTTTTTGCTTCGTGTATGCATATAAACATCTTTGTTTTTCTACTATTCATCACTAGAATACAAATAATAATAATTCATTTGCCTTCATTCTGGTTATCCAATTTTTGATAGTTCTTGTAGTCAGTTGAGAGGCTTCTCTATTAAGAAAAGGGGTTTTCTGTAGAATCCCAGAATCAGCAGCTTTGAGTATTTTTGCAGGAGAGCAGATTATGGTGCATTTGCAAACATTAGTTTCCCCTTGTTCATTTCTGTGGTGAAAGCTTGAAGAAAGACTGGACTTTGGCATTTAATTATTTCAGGGAATACATTGCCACACCAACTCTTCCTTTTGGTAGTTATTCAGCTCAATGCAAGTGACGTTTTCTGTAACATGGAAAATCATGTCTACTGTTTAATAACTATGTAAATGCTTTTTCAGTCTTAAGTTTAACTGGAAAACTAAACATGCTGTATAGCAGCATACTGTGGTTATTTTTTACTTGTTTATATCATGCCATATCTGAACACAATTCCATATTCAGACACTATATGGAGGTGGCTTTGCTTTGGGTGATTTTCAGAGATGTCTTGTTAGCAATAGCACTAAGATCTCCCTGTCACATTTTTCCAGTGTTTGGAAGTTTGTTCAGTTTTATGTCCCACTTGGCTACTTCTTGTTTCCTTAGATAAAATCCAAACTTTTTTGTGTGATTTGATGTGATAAACCAACTAGTACTGTTATTACCAGTTGGCCTCTACAGAGACAAAACAACATTGAGATAGAGACAAAACTGTATTAAAACTGGCTTAATTTTATTGGCCCTAACTAGGAAAGCAGTCAGCTGAGCACATTGTAAAGCAGGAAGTTATTCTGGGGTGAAATGAATCAATTTTCCTTAGAAATTCCTTTGTAGGAGGCTCATGGCCTCTTCTTCAATTGCACTGGACCTTACATATAGATGCATTATTTCACCTAGTGCATAAAAACTGCTGAACACTTTGGGCATTGAAGTTCGGAGCCATTAGACTCCAGCATAACACAAATACAGAGTAGTAAATATTGTTGGCAGACATCAGTTTCTCCCTGGTAATTGTTGATCTGACCACTGTCACCACAGCACACTTGGTGATGTAATGGCACAAGGAGGAAATAGCCTTGTAGTTAGAAGGGGTACCTTAGAGGAGAATCCTCAAATGAAGAGTTACAGCTGAGCAGCTGATGTGTGATAGTTTGTGTATCATAAACTGGAAGACACTATCTTTTTTACATATAAGTGGGGGAAATACTTTGTAAGACATTGTTTAAGAGTAATTGATTTTGATTTACTAGCCAGAAAATGCAGACTGCTCACTTCATCTTCACTGCTACAATGCTCCTTTTATATGAGCATATATTTGGTATGGGATACTTTACTCCTCCCTCGAGTCAATGGGAGGATTGTGTTACCCTGAATGCTGATGGAGAAAATGCAGGCACTGAGGAATGCTGTGCAGGAATACCAAGTACTTGGTCCAGGAAAAATGCTCAGCACTGATGGCTTCTCAGGTACTCCTGATGACCTGCTGAATTCTGGTGGCTTCTGCAGTGTGCCAGGACCTTCCCCAGTGCTCCAGCCCGGGAAGGCTTCTTACCTGGGGCATCATGTAAGATTGAGTCTCTGCCTGATGCCCAGGTCCCTGTTCTCTTCTCCGTGCCCAGACAGTAATTATTGTCCTGGTGGTCATTTGCCATGTAGTCTGAGTGACTCACCTGTGCAAAGATAATTGGGCTGGATAGTGCTAAGACCAAGTTTGTTTCCACTTACGTTAGAGTGCTATTAGTTTAGATCTTGTAAGTGTGAAGAAACAGCTGAGATAACTGATACCAAACTTGAACATGACCAGCCAAAGCATTATTGGCATATAGTATAAACTGAGTCTATAGATTGTTGGAGGGGGATTTTGTTTGTTTGTTTTGGGCTGTGTGTGGGGGGTTATTTTTTAAAATTTTTTGTAGGCTTGTATATACTTGATCCTATTAAGGGATGATATTTAAGAATGTAACTTTTAATAATACTAAGTGCACTCTGCTAGGATATTTTAGGTGCTGTTAGCAGTTTCTGGGTAACTGAGGTATGCAGTTTCTATGTGATGCCATAATGACCGTGTGATAAACTGTGGAACTGTACTTACACTTTTATCAATTGGGTTTTGTTGTGTGTTTTAACTCTGTTCTAAGCCATACCTGCCTGAGTTATTTTGAATACTGAAAATTATTAGATTCATACCTCTGCATTTTATAAAACACATCCTGGCAAAAATGTTTTCTTTGTTCCTCAACACCATTTTAGACTAAGAAACAAGCTTGATAGTCTTTGCTCCTCTGCCAAAACGATTTTTAAATCTAAAAGATTGAAAAATTCAGTACAACTTAATGCTTATAGGATGTATGTTCATACCAGTTTCCTATAGATTTTATCCAGTCTCTGATGTATGGAACTCTGTTAGCATTTTCTGGGATGAACTGCATAGCTGTAAATGTTTTGCAGTGCTGAACTGTGCATTGAAATAAGCTTAGTAGGCATTCTCATAAATCCATGTCATTCATTCAAGACAAATGCTCAAATGCCTCTGCCCAGTATGTTCCAGTGACTTAGAAGTATAAAACAAGTCTCTCAATTGAGCAGCCATTTTCATTTTTTTAAAAGGTCGTGAAAGGGTTTTACAAACAGAAAATATATTCTCATGAACTGTTCAATATCTAAGTGCCTTATGCATCTTTAGTTTCACTTGAGTATGTTGTCAAGTTTAGTTCTGCTTGCTTTAGCTGTGTATTGACATGCACAATCTACAGGGAAATGGATGGTTGAAAGATATGCTTTGGAAATGCAATGGTATCTATGTAATCACTGCTAGATAGAGAACAGCTACCATTATTCTTTTTGGCACTCATTTAGGCTCTGTAGATATGGAGTGATTAACAGCTGTAATTACTGTCCAGGGGTCCAAACACCATGACTCCAGAAGTGCTGAGCTCTTACCAACCAGTTAGCCAGCTTAGCTTGGTTTTTTTTGTTTTTCCATAAAACATATTTCTTTATGAATTCATCTTATGTCTGTTTCTGTTTAAAAGTACACAAGTGTAGTGGTTATCATTGCTGTTTTATAATTGTCCCAGCTCTCCTGGGAATCTTCTGCTCCTCCATTGTAAGCTGTGATCCAGCCTGAATAATTAGCTGTTGTCTGCCAGATCAGCCAACACCCTTGCAGAGGGTTCTGGAGACTTCACTCTTGAGGAGCTTTCAGACCAACTGCTTTCTGCCTTGTGGTTTCTCCTTTTATCACCCACATGTAGGGGAAAGAGCTGGGACAAATGCAGAAATCTTAGAAGAATAATCTCGTTTTCTGGTATCAACCTCCAGTTATTCCCATGCAAAGTATATATTTTTTTCTACTTTAAGGAATAAATTTCTGTTTCACCAACGGAAGCAGCATAACCATGTATTTTATTGAGTTAGTGAGTGTCTGGATCTCATTTCCCTAGTGAAGGGAATTAATAATTTTCAGAGGAAGGAAAGAAAAAAAGATGGGGAATAATACAGGCAAAAGAGCAAGCCCATGATGAAACCAAAACAATCTATTTAGACTTGTTTTTAAATTACTTTCATGGTGTTTGATCTGCTTTATGGGATGGGGTAAGAGTAGGCTTTATCTGGAGTTGTAGGATTCCTTTTGCTTTTAAAACCACAGAAGTTTGCATATATGGAAGGTTTCATTTTCCACACATATGCTGGTATGCCTAGCATGACTCTGGGATCATGGGTCTTGCTGTCAATGGAGGAAAGGATGTGTGTGTGTGACTGTCTCATGTAAAATGGAAGCACCATCTCCTGGGTCTTACATTTTGGTTGTGCACCAGCTAGAGAGTGCTTTAGAGATTTCCTGGATCTGATTGTTATGCTCTGAGCAAATGGCCAGGCCATGCCCAGGTCAAGTGCCTCGCATGCCTGATGGGTCCAGGATATATCACACTTGTTACATGTGTGAGTTGCATGTGTATAGTGTTGGTTCTGGCTCGGGTTTTTGGACATCTGGAAGTCCCAGACAAGTGCTTGGCCCTGTACTTTCTTACCAGGGAGGGCAGATGGAGGCACAACTTCTTCCTGCTTTGGCCTTGTAGTAAATTTGTCTGGTTATAGCTGTACCAAATCTTACAGAAGTAGGGCAGTCTTGGATGGTGGGGATCGACTAGTTTGCAGGAGGAGCTTTTTTAACATGAGCTGTACTGGTATTTGCAAAGATAACTTCACAGATCTGTGGATTATTGACAGCTTTGGAAGAGCTCCTGCACTTTTAGTTTGGCAGTGAATGGAAACAGGATGACTACAAGCTAGAGCTCACATGCTGAGACTCCTTGATATTCTTGGTACAAAATAGAGGTTTCCTCCTGCTCTGTTGTTATAAATAGATGATGTATAAACACCTGCTTGTGAGTGTGAAATGTAATTATTGCTATCAATTATTTTTCAGGGTATGAGCATTATAGAGCAGCTAGATCCTGTATCTTTTAGCAATTACTTGAAGAAATACCATAATACAATATGTGGAAGACATCCTATTGGAGTGCTATTAAATGTAAGTAACTTTGAATTTGCTGAAGAATGTAATTTCTGGAAAAATGCTTGCATCTGTAAAACATATTATTGCTGCAGTATTCCTTACTTTGAAAATGTCAAGCCTTGAATTAATTTATTTTTTTAAGTGTTCTCAGTTTGGTCTCTGATTGTCGTGTCTTGCATATAGACAAATGTAAGCTCTTGAAAGGGCTGAAGGTTTTGAGTTCCCTGAGGGAGATGAGATACCACATTCCTTTTGAATTTCAATGAAATGCAATCATTCACTTTCTCTTGGCCCTAAATAAATGAACAAAAATCTATCCCTGAAGGAATGTGTACTTACTCTTTTGAATCAGTGCTTGTGAACGTGTATGTGTTTTCCCTCTATTGCTAGCTATTGTGAGTGCCTTGTGATATCTGGCAGTGTTTTTGAGTTTTGCAAATATGATGAAAGATGGCCTCTAAGTATTAGTGCAGAGCACCATTAACTCATAAATTAACAGCAATTAGAATTCAGATTACTTTCTAGTTACTGTATGCTGCTTTGGTGATGTGGTGCAGACATAAACCTGGCTTAACTTAGTTGTCCAAATTTGGTCACAGCTGCTTTACAGCACTGGTGGAGTGCTGCAGATTTGTCATATTGCTTGAGTGAATCTCACAGTATTTTTACTGTAATTCAAATCTGAAACAGGAAGCGTGCTAACTTCTTTAAAAGGGAAAACTTAATTCACTGGGAATGTAGTCTGAATGGAGAACATAGAGAGGAACCTTTTAAAGTGGAGTCCCTAAAAGTTTGTATGAGAAATATCAATATTGGAGATGCATGTAGTAAAATTCAGTACACTCTTCAAATATACCCAACTCTTACACTCAGATAATTATTAATTTTGCAGTGAATCACAGCTAAATTCTGTTCATTCACTTTTGCCAATTGTCACACTTAGTAAATTATCCTTGTGCCTTCTTTCTCCTTAATGAAAGAAATAGAATCTGGAAAGTGTTAATAGTGTTAGGTTTTTTCTGTTGCATCAGTGTTTCTGTATAAATTCCCCATGGAACTGAAAGCATTGTTTCTAAAGGAGGTATCATGAAGGTTCAGTGTTGCTTTAGAGAACTGCATGGATGTCCACAGTGCAGTGGGGCAAGCATCAGTGGATGAAACAGCCCAGGAATGGGCCTGGTCCACCAGTTACGGGGAGGTGTTTAGATAAAGGACCTTTGAGACCTTGGAAATGTAATTTCACTGATACCTTTTTTCAAACAGCTCTTTTTCTCTCTTCAGGCTATCAACGAGCTCCAGAAGAATGGAATGAATATGAGCTTTTCATTTTTGAATTATGCTCAGTCCAGCCAGTGTCGAAACTGGCAAGACAGCTCAGTGAGTTATGCAGCTGGAGCACTCATGGTCCACTGAACTGCTGAATGCTCAGGGATGGCACCTGCACACACTCTGTATACGGGGTCCCAGCCTAGCCCTTACAAAGATACAGTCCCTGGTCTTTGGGTATACTGAAACCTCAAACTAATAGAACTCTGTTCTTTTCTAGTAGGTGTAGTCCTTCCTTAGTTTCAACTCATTTAAAAATGCTTTCTTGTTTAGGACAATGGAAGGAAGACTGGTTATCAGAGCTTTTTGTGAGAGTTTTTTCTGTGGAAAAGATAATGGCTATGAAGGCATGGTGGTAGACTGTCCTTAAAATTACAACATGTAAAGCATTTTCCATATCCTAAATTTGCACTCTTTGCAGACCTGTGCACATATACTCAGCTTTCAGAATAGTTTTGCAAGTTGTAAACGGAAAAAGGGGGAAAAAGGGGGTGGAAGCTTTTTAATAAAAGACAAAAAGGAAAACAATGCATTTATAAATGATTCTGTATTAGAATATAATAAAACTCCAGTATAGTCAGTTACTACCCGTGATGTACAACAGATATCTTCTATTTTAGTTGCTAATAAAGGGCTACACAAACCAAAATAGTCTGATTTAAACTTATTGCTTTGTGTTCTGTATGTGGCTGCTTGTCATTAACATTCTTTATCCTCAGTTCTTATGCTTGATAATTCAGCCATTCTGTAAAATACTTTAGAATGTATTTTGTATTCAACATCTGTTGACTACATTTACAGATTTTTTTATCTTGAACCTGCACCGAGTTCAGCTGTGCAAAAGAATTTTGAAAACTTTTTGTATAGTCTAATCTATTTTGTTTCACAGTGAATCTGTGAAGTAGTGTCTTTTAGTAAGTGATACAAATTTGTATCAGCAATACACTTTTAATGATTTTTATGTTCAGTTTGATTATTCAAGCGAAATAGACAAAGTATTTTTGTTTGAAGTTACTAAAAATTGAAAACAAGCAGTAGCTTGAAAATGATAATTGTTAAATGATCTATTTGGCATTCATAGGCCACAGAAGCCATACAGTGCTAATCTCAAGCAATTATTTCTCAAAGATTATTTGGAAGGGGAGGGTAAAGCTTCTCTTTTTTTTTTTTTTATTTTTTTTTAAATTTAGTTTTATTTTTTTATTCTTTGACTGTGGATAGAATTGTTTCCTGTTTTTTAAACATCCCATGTTAAAAGTTCTCGAGCTTTCTTGTAGCCAAAACAATGATGTAATTATTTGAGTTGTCATTCCCAAAGACTTCCTTTTGTTCTTACAAGAAATGCAAAGTAGGATGCAGTATTGGCTCATTATCTAAATGGAGATTTCATTCCTTGATATTTCACCTGCTATCAAAAAACCTCCTGGAACATTCAGCTTTTCGAAGTAGCAGAGGGGAATTTCAGAATTCAATTTAGATTATCTCTGAAAGTTGTGGGAATTGCTGCATGCAAAGTCTTAGCAGAAAGCATACCAGACATCTTGTTTATTCCTATTAAAATACCCTCTGCTTGCCTCACCTCTATTTACCCTATCACAGTTGGCCACCATTTTAATAATAGCAGGAGAATGCTCCATTTATAAAATGAACTACTTTGCAGATGTTCAAAATCCATCCCAAATGCCAAACTCCTGTGCTTGCCTGTTCTTTTAGTTGCCTTACTGCTCTGCCTTGTTCTTGGAGAGTCTCAGCAGCAGACAGGGAAAACAACTTTCAGATTACTGTTGACAGACCAGCAAGAAGGCTATGCAGGCAAAATTGAATTGGTAGCCAGTCTTTGTAAATATTTGTCTGAGTGTGCCTTATTAACAAAGTAGTTTGATCATGAAGTTTTTAAAAACCTTTGGTGAATACAAGTTTAATTAGGGCTTGGGTTTCTTTCAGTCTTATGCCAAATGCTTAACATCATTATTGAAATACACAGTTAATTGGAGCAGTTAAGTATATACTTTCTCCCTAAGGTAAATGTAGTAATTAGCTTCTGAATACAAATGCCTAAGTTGAATCTTAGTTCTGTAAGATAGTTTTAATGAAAAAAGCCCATAACTGGAAGAACTTTGAGGAAATTGGTCAGCCGTTTTGCTCAGCGTAATGTTATTAAA
The DNA here is from genome assembly GCA_032173965.1 of Sitta carolinensis. Classification (NCBI taxonomy): domain Eukaryota; kingdom Metazoa; phylum Chordata; class Aves; order Passeriformes; family Sittidae; genus Sitta; species Sitta carolinensis. The sequence goes on along the minus strand of JAVUNC010000025.1, from coordinate 10,285,939 downwards.
TATCTTATACTGAAAGCACTTCACATGTAAACTGTACAATGTATTTCAAAATAAAGTTTGTAATTAAAATGGGAATTTCTGTGCCTACTAGTAATAACGAGCAATGACAGTTCAGAAACCCACTCAGAAATTTAAAGCTTTGTGAAACCTGTTCTAACTTAAAAAGCCCTTGTAAAAGCTTTTTTTTTTTTTTCCCTCCAAAGAACAGATTTTTTTTTTCCTCTTTTGGTGGGCTCAAAAGGAGTTGACTTCAGTGCTCTGTTTCCTGGTGTTGTTGTTTAAGATGTGTCAGGAGGGAAAGCAGAATCTTCTGAAAAATCTTCACTCAAGACTATTTTAGCTTTACTACACATTTTATTCTCATTTAAATATACATTTGTATATAGCATGTTGGGACAAAGAGGGTCTGGTTTAGACAATACTGAATATTCTGGAGGTTTCTTCGATGTGTAGAACGCCTGAGCTTTGACTGCTCTTTTAATGCAGGAAATCCAGCCAGGGACATGATTCCCATTTTGAAATTGGCATTATAGAGACATGTTCACTGTGTGAAAATGTTGATTAAAACACTCCTCTGTTTTTCTGTTCTCATGTTGTTCACAAAGGAGCTTTATGTATTTTGTTTCTCTTAAATACTGCATAACAAGTTCTTTTCAAGTGCTATTTCCTGAGCTCATAGTTCTTCAGTTCAGTGTTTTTGACACTGAAGTGGCACAGTAGGTCTTCTGCTGCTTGGTGTTTAGATCAGCAGAAGTAGGAGGAACCAGAGGCTGACACAACATCATTCTGCAGGGCAGGGAATGGCTCAGTGGACACTGGGAGCCCCCTCCTGCTTTGAAACCCTCGTGGCTCTGAGTGTGTTGGGTGTGACTGCTCCCACTCTCAGCCTTTGGCAAGTTGGAATGACAGTTTGGCTGTATTTGTATATTGTAAAGATCACTACTGGAGTGGCTTTGGTCCAGTGTTCTCATGTAAGCTGGACTTCTGCTCCAGTGCAGTTCTCCTTTCTCAGTGCTTTCAGAAATGTTGAATTTGCCCTCACTTTGTGAGACAGCTCTTGCTCTCACTGGTTCCCAGGCAGGGGCTTGTTGCTGTGTCTGAGGAGTCTTGCCTATTGCTTTAGGCTTTACTTGGGAATTTTGGGTTGACATGTCAAGTAGTGAAATGGGAGGAGAGGGAGGAGGGTGTCTGTCTGATACCTGCACACAGTTTCACAGTACTTCAGCATGTTGTTTCTGTAGCTGTAGGGCTTTTTCCATTTCCTGTTTCTAATTTTCCCTTTATTCCCTCAGAAAAAAATGTTCTTATTTTTATTTTTTAAAAAGATTAAAGAGTTTTCATCTTGTCTGCATCAAAGGAAGCTTGGCTCTGAAATGGTATCAGTCACCACGATTTGCAGTTGCTGTTTCCTCGGGCTGAGTTGTGCTAACTAACATCTGATCCACTCAAAATATTGCCAGAACTATTGTGTTTCTGGAGAAATGTTTAAAATCCCTTTGCCTTTCTAGATCAGTGGAAAACTTCCTGAAAGTTAGCCTTGGAAAGACCTTTAGGGTGACCAAGTATGAATTTGGGGATCCAGTGTACTGCACGTCAAAAGCTGTGAGATGCTTTGGGTTGGGATCTACATTGTAGCCAGATGGCCTTTTCAATAGATGGTTGCAAAACAAGACTTGGAATTAGTCTGTAGGGTGAAACTACTTTATTCTCTCAGAAATACTCAATCTATTCTCTCTCAAGTTTGTTTTATTTAATATTTTTCTGATTTGATTTTGCCTAACTCTGAAAACAATTTGTCCCTACAGACAAATTCCAGATACCTGATGTCATTTGGGGGTTATTCTCTGCCAGAATTAGCTGAAAACTCAGTGTTTGTTTCTTCATGTCTTTTCTGGTGCATGGTTAGTATGTGCATTCCCTACTGCTGTAGTCTGAGGCACATCTCCCATTGCTTACGCCCCAGGAATGAAAATGCTATGCTGAAATCTTTACCTTGCAAAGGTAAATAGAGGTATCTGCCTTTTTGCTAAGGTGATAGATGGACCTCTGTAACCCCCAGGTTTCTAAGGTGATGTGTTTGGTTCTTAGCAGATTTAAGAGAAGATAATTTAAATAATTTACTCAATCCTGTCATCTTGATTGCTATAAAAATATATTCCCTATGAACACTTCTAGATACCTTTTTCAGAATTACTTTATTACTAATGTCAAACAAAAATACATTCTAATTCTAGTAGTTGTGTTTAAATCTCATTAAAAGAATTAGCCAGGGCCTCAAAGTCTGCAGTGAGTGAAGCCAGTAATGAAATTTTAGACTTGAGTGATCTACTGTCTGCTCTGTATATGACAAAGACCTAAATGTCAGAAAGAATAAAACATTGTGTTAAACATCAAACTAAGAACTCTACAAACCTAAACTTCTCAGATTTCTTTTTTTCCCCTAGTGTGTTTTTAAAAAGTGAGAAATTACTTTCCTGAGCCTGTGACTGTAACTTCACAAGACTGAAACTGCAGTGCTCTTGGATGAAGTCCCTTTTTTGGGAAAAGGTGTTTATTTTTCTACTGAACTCATGCAGCAGAAAGTAGTGTTGGCATCTTAGTGCCTGGGCTGCAGAGGCTCGTTTGGGCTCCTGATCCATGTGGGCAGGTAGGGAAAACCATCCCCTGGGGTTTGTTGGCTGAGACTTAAAACTGTTTTTCATTTGTCTCCAGAATTATAAAGATGTTGAGGAGAGAGCCTTTCAGCTCCGCTATGATTAATAAGTGTTGAACTCGTGCATATTTTTTACTGGAAAATTTATTTTTCTTTATGATCGCAGTCCAAAAAGCTGGTGTTACAAATCATCTGTCAGTAAGATATCTGCTGGAGATGGGTGGTCTGGAAATGCAGTCTGGCCTCACAACTGCTTTCAGGGAGAAAGCACATTTCTGCATCGTAGGGAATGGTTTCCTGTTTGCGGAGCTGCGATGTGACCAAGTGCTGCTTTCAAGCTGTCCTGGAATAAACTGGCTTGGTTGTTGTGTGTAAGCACATAGCGTTGCATCCATCACACGGGCAGCAGGGCCGGGGGATGCATTACGAGTGCCCCCGAATTTCCAAGCAAACTTCAAAGCACTGAGCTGATGGGGGAAGAGAATTCCATTTAAGTGGAAAACAGCTATGTCGTGCCAGGTGTAAATCTACTTTGAGACTATGCAAGTAGTCTTATGTTCATTTAGAGGAAAAAATTGCCCCGAGACAAAATCCCGGCCCAGGCCGTGCGGTGCGAGCGCGGGGCCGGGCTGGCCGGCACTAGGTGTCAGTGTGGGAGCGCCGGGAGCTGCCGTGGGCCGAGCATCCCCGGCTCGCCTCGGCTGCCGTGGGCCGAGCATCCCCGGCTCGCCTCGGCTGCCGTGGGCCGAGCATCCCCGGCTCGCCTCGGCTGCCGTGGGCCGAGCATCCCCGGCTCGCCTCGGCTGCCGTGGGCCGAGCATCCCCGGCTCGCCTCGGCTGCCGTGGGCCGAGCATCCCGGCTCGCCTCGGCTGCCGTGGGCCGAGCATCCCCGGCTCGCCTCGGCTGCCGTGGGCCGAGCATCCCCGGCTCGCCTCGGCTGCCTTGTCCTGAGCTTCCTGCCCCTCTTCCAACAGCCTCTGGAAATGCAAAGCCTTATTTGTAAGTTAGTTTGGAGATCGTCACCTGCTGCATTGCCTCTGTCACAAGCTACAGGAAAAATGGGAGCAGAGTCTGTGATGTACAAATGTTTCAGTTGACAAAGCTCGTAACCAAACCCTCCAAGAGAAGTGATGGCACAGTTCCCACGGTGCCTCTGGGTCCAGGGTTTCCTGCTCTGCTGTAACCAGTCTGTGTTTTGGGAGTCCTGCACAAGTTGCTGCTCTTGGTCTGTGTGGTGGTTTCTTCAAGACAGCGTGGCAGCCCGGGTTACAAGCTGTGTGAGAAGGGTTTCTCCCGAGCTCTGCTGCAAGTGGCACTGCAGTTGGAAGGTGTTCAACAGGTTCTCCTGCTGCTGTGAAGGGGTGGCAAAGGTCCCGTGGGTTTTGGCACCATGAGCTCACAGGGGCAGCAGGAGGGATGTGAGTGTCCTCTGTGCCATCGCCCACCCTTGTCCCCAAGCCCTTGGTCCCTGTGTTTGGTGTAGCCTGGCAAGTGCAGGGTTCCCCCCATGGAGATGGGGACACACAATGAGCTGTATGTCTCTTAACCTCCTACCTCTGCACAGATACTTATTTTTTCAAAGCTAGAAAAAATACCTCTGCATCTGACCAAGCTCTCTGAAGTCGATGGGAGATATCAAACCTCACATTCTTAAGGAGATTTGGAACTGCTCAAGAAAGTGGTGAGGGAGCCAGGTCTCAGCTGTTGTAACCTGGGGACAGACTGTGGGAGGAGGGTGCTGGCAGCCCATGCCGTGGAACAAAAGCAGAGATGAAGAAGATGCACTCAAATTGTATCTGGAGATAAATGTCCATTCTGTCTAGCCCTAGGCAGAAGTTTTGTTTATCTGATCTTCAGTTAATTTTACAAGATTATTCTGTTCATTATAAAAGGGATAGGAGTCAAGATGCTGGTTTTTTTAAAAATTTTTTAAAACACATCTACATTTTCTTGACATATGAGCTTTTCCATGACTTGTGTTTCTTTTAGCTAACCTCATCTTTATCAGAGAGAGAAATCTCAGGCCAGATCCAGCTTAATTTATGTTTAAAGCGGCATTCCAGAATTAAGTCAGAAGGTGAGGGTCTAAAAAGCCACGCTGGGAAAGACAAAAATAGAAAAGAAAAAGGAGAACATCCACTTTTTTTTTCCCCCAGCTGTCTCAAACTGGAACAGAGTTGACCCAGTGAGGAAATTTTGAAATTCAAATTCTTCCCTTTCTCTGCTGTAGTGTTTTTTCATCACTGGAGAGCATCTGGGCCCTGGCAGCTCCTGCTGTGCTGGAGTGTGCCATCACTAGTCCCTGCCATGGAATGCAGACCCAGCACTGGCGTTGCTCTCTGTCCAGGAGCAGGAAGGTGTGTGCTCAAGTGGGCACTGTAACTACTGTGTCTGTGTTTATATTTTTTTTGCACAGTTGTAGCTGACAGGGTGCTAAAGGTGCCCTTTTGATGCTGCCATTGCTAGTGCAGAGCTGTGCTCTAATAGCAGGAAAGGTAAAACAGAGGTGAGAGACAGTGTGTCTTGGACTCTCCAGAATCTTGCTTTATATACTGAGAGAAACAAAACCTGAGGGGGGAAGCCCAGCTTGACCAGGGCCAGGAAGCACGGTTGGACCTGTGTGAGTTGGAAGCAGAGCCTTAGGTGATCTAGGGCATTGCCAAACAAAGCCCTGCCTGTTCCATCAGGGGAACTGCCACCACACCTCCAGGCAGCCTATCCCAGCCTGCAGCTGCTCTCATAGAAGGGTTTTTTGTGTCTGGGGACAAAATTTGCTCTGGAATGACATAATTCCCCATCACAGTGAATCCTCATGAAGAGTGCCTTTGTCATCTCTCAGTATCTAACACTGAAGGCAGGGATGGAATCCCCCTGAGCCCTGGCTTCACCAGGCTGGATGAACCCAATCCCTTCAGTCTTCATGTGTCAAGGTCTCTAAGCCTATAACCATTCTGGGCCACCTAACCCCCCTTCCCCACCCCTAAACCTTCTGGGCTGCCCCCAGTTTTTTAATGTCCCTCTTGACTGTGGGGGTGGGACTGGGCACAGTGTGCAGGTATGATGTGGGATCAGGAAGGAACCCTTAATGTGCTGGGTTCAGTCCTGCTGATACAGCACAGTCAGGTACTGGTACAGTCAGTGTCATGGGGTATTTTTCATCATGAGCTTTCAAAATGTTTTGTAAGGATGTTTTAGGAGTAGCTCTCAGTTTTGGCTGTCCTGAGATCTTCCAGATTATGTCAAAGCTTCTTCAGCCCTTCCATCTACAGGTCAGAAGAATTAAATCTTATTTTAGCTGCCCTCTTCCTTTTGGCATGGCAGACCAATCCCTCACCTTCTGCAGTGTTTAACTCTAGGATGAAATTTGCTTGGGGAAAAAGACTTTCTTACAGAGTAAGAGGGGTCAATTTTACATGTAAATGAAAGGCGAGGAAATCTTCCAAGTTTCTCTTATGTCTACACCTCATGAAAGGAACTAAACCTTTTCTTTAAACTGTTCTGTAAATGAGACATCATAGTTTTTTTTTAATATTTCCCTGAGCAACATGATGTTAACACAAAAATAAGCCCTGATTCTTATGTTGATAATTTTATCCAAAGGTCTATGCCAGCTGGGCAATTGCTCTGCCAGATCCCTGGTGATGGGGTTGCATGTTCTGTATAAGAATGCACTGGCCTTCTTGCCCAGCTCTGGGCTTGACCAAATGTTGAACTTTCATCCAAGCAGGAATCTATGCCTGAGGTCCCTAATCTTTATAGCAGAAACTGTGGTACTTGACTTCCTTTGGATAGCACAAAGATATTAGTGACCTCTACTATATCTGTCCAGATCTTTACACAGAACTAACTAGGCTGGAAAAGACCTTTGAGATCATCAAGTCCAACCTATGACCTAACACCAGCTTGTCAACTAAACCATGGCACTGAGTGCCACATCCAGTTTGTTTTTAAACATCTCTAGGGATGGGGACTCCACCTCCCTGGGCAGCCCGCTCCAGTGTCCAATCACTCTTTCAGTGAAGAATTATTTCCTTGTGTCCAGAGTAAACTTCCCCTGGTGCACTTAAGACTGTGTCCTCTCATTCTGTCTCTGGTTGCCTGGGAGAAGAGACTGACTACAACCTCTTGTCAGGCAGCTGTGGAGCATGATGAGGTCCCCCCTGAGCCTCCTTTTTTCCAGGCTAAACAACCCCATCTCCCTCAGCTGTTCTTGACAGGACTTGTGTGCCAGGCTCTTCACCAGCCTTGTTTCCCTTGCAGGCATTGGGAGAGAGAGCAGTGTTGCATCATGTGGCACTAAGGAGGTCCATCAACCATCTCTCAATCAGGATGCCCAACTTAAATTGCCTGTGGCAGATGTTTCTCTGCTGTGTTCATGGAAAACCTTTTGTGTGGTGATCCCCAGCATGGTCCTGCCAGGGCTTTGCTGCCGTTCCTGGGAGGCATTTGGGTTGAGCTGTCTTCTCTGCAACTTAATCCCATTTGCTTTCCTATCCCAGCAGACTTGTTGAACTCTTCCACCTTCTTTGCAACTGCTGATTTTGACTGTGAAACCCTTACTGTGTCTCTTTTCATTTTTCTCTTCCCTTCAGGAACAGCCCCAATTTTCTCCATCCTTTTCTACACCATGACTAGTTGCTCTTGCTGCTTTCCTCTGGGCTGCTGGTCAACAATTCCTCAAACTGGAGCATCCAAAATGACTCATTTATGCTGAGACCAGACTGGTGCCAAGTGTGGGGGAGTATATCTTCGTGTTTTCACATATGTCACCACTGCACGGTGTGACCCAGGATGCTGCTCCCCCTTCCTTAGCAACAAGTCACTGTGACACACACTGACACCTAAATTCAACAGAGCAACTGTATAGCCAAGTGTTGCCTTGTTAAATGACTACTCTTCTAGAAACCTGTGTCAGGTTTGCACTTTTTCTGGTCCTTATCAAACTGCCTTCTGTTTTTCAGACACTTTCTCCAGTTTGGCTGGATAATTTTTAATTTCTAGGGTGTCTCCTGTATAGCAGAAGTACTTCTACCTTAGCCTTCATCTTCAAATTTATCAGTAGTGTTTCAGAAGCTCAATATCCATTAATGAAGATAGAGTGTAGTACCATAGACTGGCTTTGGTGAAATCCATACTTAACGTACCCTTTTAGTTTGACAAGAAATTTACTGACAGTGACTCTTGAAGCAAGTTTTCTAACCAGCTCTGAACTGTCCTTATGATGGTGTCATGTTGACTCAAGTCACTTCCCTCTGTAACAGCCCATGTAAGAAAATGCTAAAGCTTTCCTGTAGTCAAAACACATCTATTGCTTATGCAGAATGACAGCTTCCATTTTTATCCTCTCACAGAAGGAACCTGCAAAGGTTTGAGATGTTAGTTCTTCATTAATCTGTATTTGCCATCACTCATCTGCTTGGCACCTTTTGTGTATTTGCAGGTAGCCTGCTTTGTTCTTACAGTGTTGTTGTGGGTACTAAAGTTCAGCCAACTGATCTGCAGTTGTCTTGCTTCCCTGTCCCTCCTTTATTAAGCTTGTCAATCCGTTTTCCCTTGATCAGTTTTGTGGGACCTTGGTCACCCATCCCAAATCCTCAGGTAATCCCAGCCGGCTCTCAGGTAGTTTCTGCCGGTGGTGAAAATACCTATGGGGAATTTCATTAGATGCAGCCAGTTAGAAAGTGTTTAATTCATCAAAATGGTCTTTTAAAATAAGTTTAGATAGCTTTCTCTTTTTTTTAGCACCTTGAAATCTCTGTCTTTTGATGGCAGTTCTGTCAGCTATCCAATCACAGCTTGCCCCCTCCAGTGGAAACAGAAAAAAAAATTAGACGAATTTGACATTGATGGATTTAAGTGACAGAAAGGTGGGAAGGAAGGGACAACCTGGCTCAGCAAATCCCATCTCCAGTGCCCATAAAGTGTAACATGACCTAACAAGCCAAACCTGCTTCAGCATGTTCCTGCCAGGCAGAGCTTCCCCTGGGCTGCCAAGACTGAACAGGCAGGCTGAACTTTTGGAAACCTGGGGATTTACCTTTGCCTTTCCCCTCCACAGAGGGAAGCTCCTTCCTCTGGCTGCAGCCCCAGCAGGGCTGTGGCTGCTGCCTCGCTGGGTGAGCAGCTTCTGCAAGGCTCCAGGGCTTCTGCCGGGCTGGCAGAAGGGGCTGGGGCTGGGTGGGGAGGCCTGGGGGAGCAGACCCAGGCTGGAGGGGCTGCAGTGGCCCAAGAGTGTGGCCCCAGAGTGGGCTGTGACAGCCAAAGGACCTCTCCCCAGCCCTAGGTGCCAAGGCTTGGGCTTGTGACCCCTTGGTGCAAAGCTTTGGCTGCTGGTGGAACAGCGAGGAGAAAAATCACCAACAAGAACTCCAGGAGAGAGCCTGGGGTAATGGCAATGCCCATCATCTAAACAATGCTTTTTCTAACTTTTATGCAGGTTCTTTTCTTTTCAAAGGAAAAGACACTTTATTGAGGACTTCACTCTTTCCTGCAGCAATCCACAACTTGTATTGCTTGATGATAGCTGTACGGTTTCTAGTTCTCCAAATTTTTTATACAGCATCATCCCAGATCAGATACCCTCAGAAATGTCCCCAAGCTGTAAAAGTGGGTTAATCATCCAACAATCTCTTGTTTCAAATTCAGTAAAGTATTATATAAGCATTCACAAATGACGACCTTTAAAAATAAGAGCAGCTTTACATGCAATTGTTTGTTCAACCAATATACAAAGCAAAATTTTTTTGGAATGTTACATTATTGTTATTTTTTTTTTCATACTACTTGTCCTTTAGTGAGTGTTAATCTCTGACAGATGGCTCTGTCCATCTGGCACTACTGAAGAGGTAAAAATCTAATTTATGTGGAAAATTTATTTAAAATTGTATATTAATTAGAAACAACTAAAACAACTGATCTTTTCATCCTGGGAGAGCACGATGGTGCCAAAGCACCACTAATAAATTCCACTGCCAAGAAGTGGGAGAGAGTTTGCAGGCAGAACTCATGGCATGAATACTTTTTCTCCTTTCTTAGTTGTGAAATATTTCTAAGGACAAAAAAATCCTGTGAACAAAGTGCAGTGTCCCTCAGACAAATTCACAGGCTCTGGATTTGTGCTGAAGGAAGATGTGATACCAGCCTGTTCCTCACTCTTTGGTATGAAGGAGGGCATCCCTTGTGGAAAGGCAGACTTGGAGAGTCTGGATCCACGTGTGCCTGGCTCAGTACACCCCCTGGAGTGATGGTGATGGAGAACATCTCTGCTTCTCCCACCAGACCAGCAACTTTATCCTCACCCTGCTTGCTGGAAAGCCTGCAGCTCTTGCTGGCCCCAGCAGTTTGGGGTGCTGAGAGCATTGTCAGGAGAGGGCAGTGGGGGAAAGCTGAGCACAAAATCTGCAGCATGGGAAAAGAGAAAGGAGGGGGATCCACAGGAACCCAGCTTTATCAGTCCAGCTGATCCTGGAGCAGTGGTACTTGGGCAGGCATCAGCTTCAGAAAAATTAAAAAGGCAGGAGAGGCCTGTTGTCTCTGAAAATCAGCCTTCTGATTTGTTTTATTATAGTGGAGTCAATTCTCATGAATTGTAAGATAAACAAGAATCATGTTTGCATTCCTTTGTGAGAAGGTATCACCTGATGGACTTCTCAAGTGACCAGTGGAGATGGAGAGGTGGGAACTTCTCTGTCCAGTCTCTGGTCACTGTCCAGAAACTGATATATTTGAGGTCAACAATAAACTGGAGAGTTCTTTTCTTCTTCTCTGCCTGAACCCCTGTTGTGTGTGTGTTTCTGTGTTTCCTCTGTGTGTCACAGTAACAGAGGCCCCACAACTAACAATTGCACAGAAATTTATAATAAAACATAGATTTTTTTCCATCTTCACAGCATGATCCTACTCCCATGTGACCTGTTTGAATTTTCTGGGACCTTGACTGGCTTGCTGCATTGCTCAGGGAATTGGAAAAGTTATTTGGGTGTGATGTCATACTCAGAATAAAGCACACTTTGACTATGACAAGATCAACCTTCTCTGATATATTTTCTTCTTTTAACATCATAAAATACTCAATTTGAAGAGAAACATGATTCTTAAATTTTCCCAGAAATAAAGAAGCCTGTTCTTCTAATGTTGGTTCAGAAAAATTCTTCCTGTCTGCAATGGGCAAGATAATTGTCTTATCTTGGACCATGAAAGGATTGAGTATAGTTTTGTGCTGAAGTAAAAATATTATTTCATCCTGAAGATTGGAACAGATTACTCAGTATTCCTCCAGAAAGCAGATTTATATTTAGAATGACAATATATAAGGTTTTATTAGCAAAGGAAATTTTTTTCCTAAAAAAACAGTGTTCTGAAAATAAATCCTTAGACAAGACTGCTCTGGATTAAAAACATGCTTTCTCTTTCAAGACTGCCAGGTCAGGTTAGCCTCTTCAATCTCTGTGGAAAATTCTTAGGTGATTTATTAAAAAGGAAACAAATCAGAATTTTGCTATGCAATAACAATCTATTAAAATGCATAATTTCATTAAACATGCATTTTTCTGGTGGTGTTATAACCATGAAGTATCTGACACCAGAAGCATCATTCCTATTAAATTTCAATTGCATAATTTTGAAGGCTGTAAATCACTCTTTATTTCCTTTTAAATTCTCTTTTATGATTCCCTAGCAGCAAGAGGCAATATTTCCAAAGTTCAAAGCCAAGCTTTAGTCTGCATTGGATGCTGGGGGAAAGCCTCAGGGTGCTGGTGTGTGAACCTGAGAAGCTGAAAGTGGATCCTTGGTCCCCCACACTCTGCCTGCACAACTGTCTCTAAAATCCTGGGTGTGTTTTGGGACTGCAGGGCTGCAGCAGTCAGACAGACAGGGCTGCTGACGTGGGGACCAGGGGCTGAAGCTCATGCTTTTGATACAGGAGACAGATCAGGTTTGGTAACCTTTAAAGAAACTGGAAACCAGGCAACCTCTACAATTTGCCTTCAAGAGACATGTTGAGAAAGGTCAAGACCTAGTCCCTTCCTCCAGACTGTGGTCACCCAAACCTGGGTCCTCTTCTGAGGGTGAGTGCTAATGTGTTGCCTTTCAGAACCAAAGGAGTTCTTTGCATCCTTCAAAAGCAGAAAAAAAAATTTCAAAAAAGGGCATTGGTGGTAATGCTTTAATATTCTATTAGTGGCTTGGACACGTGCTCAGGAAATGTGACACATGCCTTTTAAGCTTTTCTCAGCTGGAGGATGTTCAAATCCACATCAGAGAAAGCCAGCAAGAGAGAGCCTGTAACTGAGGGATGAGAGTGCTCTTGGGGCAGAGGGCAGGTCTGCTTACACATTGCACTCTAGTCTTGGATGAAAAGCAAGAATAAATCTGGGAACACAGGCTGGAGCTCTGCTGGCATTCTGAGTTATGCTTCCTCTCTCCTGGTCTCTCCAGTGCTCTGGAGAGCTGGGTTTGTATCTGCCTCTGCCCAAGGGTCCTGGCCCTGTGAAAGATAGTTAAAACTATTACCTTGGAATAAAACTGCCCTGATAGAAACCTCCCAAGAGGCAGGGCACAGGGGCTTTGTAACTGAATGCTGGTTTTTGAGGTTGGCCACATGATCATAGCCTCATTTTACTTTATCAGTTTATGGTAAAAATTACCAGCACTTCACCTCCACTGAAACCCATGGCCTGAGCTCAGTGTCTCCATGCAAAACCATGCATGGTGGTCACAGCATTGGCAGGATTTCATTCCCCACACACTGAATTAAAAGCTGACTTGCAGTTCTTGTCTCTGGAAATGCCAACTCAAAAGGGTTCCAAAGCACCCAGATGCCTTAACAGAGAGTGGCCCTGTTGGAAAAGGTCCCGTGTGAAGGCTGCACTGTCAGCTTTTTGCACCTTCCCAAGTGTAAACACCACAGAAATCTTCTGTTGTAGTGGGGCCAAACCCCTGTCAGGGTTTCCCGTGGCCCTTGCTGGCCAGGCTGAAAGCCAGACTGTCTGTGCTAGTGGAGAGGCTTGAGCCCATCCCTGGAGAGGCACACATTGCCTGAATGTAAATAACTGAAACAGAACTAAATCCAACAGCTATTTAGAAGGAAATTCACAAACAGATCTGCCCTTCCCCTGCCAAGGGTGTGCTCTGTGGAACTGAGGCATTTTATTGTAATTATCATGCTACCAGAGGGTCTCTTAGAGCCCTGACTCCCACAGCCCAGCAAACACAGCAAAATCCCAGAATTGATTAAAAGTAGTAATTCAGATTCTAGCTGTCATGAGCTAGAGAGAAGTTTGAAATTGTTACTTGTTTTTTATTAAAGGGTTCAAACAAGTAAAAAGTCATGGGTATTTTAAAAATGTAATTATTTTGAAACTAATGTCTTTATATAAAGAAAGAGCCTGATTTGTGACTTTTCTAAGTGTAGCTGGCAATTCTGTGAGTAGGACTACCCTGCATTTACTAGGTCACTTCACATGTGCTCCCCCCATGCACATATTAGAAATTATTACTCCATTTTCCAGCTAAACCTCCAGATACCTGGCTCTTTGGTCCTGCTCTGTAGATGCTGCCCAACATTAGTATTAATTAGTATTTGCATTGCAGCATTTGATGCTGTCTGTGGTGTCCCTGTAGAAAGAAACACTTTTCAGGGGTAGCATTCACAGCTTGGCACCAGGGGCTTGACACCCACAGCACCACAGGGCACTTTTAAGCTCTGTTCTTTCCTGTAGTTGAAGCCTTTTGAAATCTTTGGAAGAACTGCCCAGAATAAAGTAAAGGTAAAGAAGGGCTGCCCAATAAAGTGCTGAACTTCTGCTTTAGTTGTTCTGCTATGACAGGAGCTATTTCAGGTAGACTAAGTAGCACCATTTGGAAATAATGCTTCTCCCATGACAGTGGGATTTTTGTGCTATCATTCAGCTTTGCAAGACTTGTTGAACAGACATGGGAAAGCAGTGGGAAAGTCACAGAGCAACCAGAGCCCTCCATCTATAACATGCTTGTTCCTCTTACTCCTAATCATAAAAGGAGTAGGCAAACTTGTTTTCTCCTTCCTCCCCACTTCTTCCTTTTTGCAGAGAAAGCAAGTTAACTGAGCCAGTCTGATCAGGGAGCAGTTGAAAAAAAAATATAAAACAAAAATGGGAAAGTTTTTAAAAACTGAAGCATGCATGTTTCCCAGAAGAAAAGAAATGGATTTTGAGAAGATAACCGGTTCTTGACATGGGGAGTCCATTCCCCAAAGCCAATACTCAAGCCAAGAGGTCAGGTGTTGTATTTTGCTATTTGCTATTGTGTTTGCATGTTACTAGGCTAGAAGGTTTGTGGTTTATACCGTGACTATGAGGGAGTACAAGCTTTCAGCCACACAAACAAATCCTGAGGCTTTAGCACAAGCTCGGCTTGTCAGTACAAAGTAACATTTAGTAAACCTAGAAATTGTTACCCAGGAGTTTGTCTGAGCAACAAACGATCAAAGAAGATGTCTCTCCCCCATTTCATTGGTCTGGTTTGACTCCCTGCAAAGGGATGTTTTGCACTCCGAGCATGGAGGGGGGATGTTCTTCTTTGAAGTTGTTTTCAAGTGCTTTTGGCAAAGGTGGTAAGAAGCATGATGTTTTTAATCTCCTTCTCTTTGTAAAAAAAATTACCAGCTGCAGAGGCCAAAGTTTTCCCCTGGAACTGCAGAAGAGTGCAAAAGGCTGCTCCTCCAACAGGTGGTGAACTTCTTCCTGATAAACCTCCTCTACTTTTTACACTGGCTTTCTCAGGAGCCCAGTAAGGGCCCTGTAGCTCAAGCCTGGCAATGACAAATGGAAGGACCTGCTGCCCAGTGGGTCTGCAGTAAGCTGGGGCAAGAGACTGGACGAGAGCTGAGCCTCAGACAAATTGTAAAAGTTTTGCTCTTGGCAGCACTTTCAGCCCCAGCCAAACGTGAAAGGAAGCTGGGCTGGAGCTTTACACAGCTCAGCTCCCCACTTAACACGCTGCTCCCAAAGTGAGAGGCAGCAGGCTTCAAATGGAACTTGTAAGTGTCACATAGTTTCATTGAATTCTGTTTCCTGATCCAGAGGGGAAGGAGCAGCAGCAGGGAGGAAAGGGGAGACCATCCTCTTCAGTGGTGTCACAAACTAATTACAGTGATTAAAGTCAGGCTGTATCCATGACCTTAGAGGACCTGCAGCAAAGACACAGCAGGGCATGTGGCTCAGTGGGGAACTATTGACATGGAACCCCACACAAGGGCTCATAATGTATTAAATCCAGCCTTCTGGCAGGAACAAAAAGGACAAACACACACAAACCCCACAAAATTGACTTATTTTATATTTTTAGTAGAGATTTATGAAAAAATGAAGATGCTGTTTGATAAGGAGTTAAAAAAGGAACTGAGGATAATATGCTTATTGGAATCCCAGAGGTTCTGTTAGGACACCATTTTAGAAATTGAGAGTAAATGCATCTCTCAAATGAATAAAAACTCTGAAAGACCCCTGATAAGGCAAATAAATCTGTGTGGTTAACCAGCAGAAGCTAACAGAAGTTTACAAAAAAAAAAAAAAAAAAAAAAAAAAAACAAACACAAGAAAAGGTAATTTCAAGCAAGGGATAAAGACGATGTCTGTCAAGGTAAATGTGAAAACATAAAGAGGTTGGACCAGATAAAAGATTTTCAAGAGCAAGTCACCAGAGGCAAAAGCAATATGAAATGTTTTTAAGCACCTCAGAAGCAGAAAATGGTTAGGTTATGTAATGAAAGCTCATTTGCACTCCCAGAGGGGAGCACAGAGTGGGGGTATGTAACTCCCTGCCCAGGACCACCAGCCCTCCAAAGGTCCATCTCCAGAGCCAGAAGAGACTCAAGGAAAGTGGGAATCCAAACCAAGGGAAAGTGGAATCCAAACCAAGGGAAAGTGGAATCCAAACCAAGGATCCCCAAGGAACAAGGGAGGGCCCTCTCCAGCCTCCTCCCAGAGGACTTCAGCCCCAGTGCCCAAACTGGAAACATCCCAGTGTCCTTGGGAGCGCGCTCCAGACTGCAGGGGCTGAGCCTTGAGCTCTCGGACACATGATGGGAAAACAGCTGGGAATTATTCATGCCTTTTGACCAGATGCCTGGAGGAGGAACCAAAGGAGGGGAAAGACAGGGATTTCAGTGAGATTTCAGTGAGATTCAGTGAGATTTCAGTGAGATTTCAGTGACTTGGAGTGCTTTGTGTGCCTGAATCTACTGGGAATGCATTTCCAGTCTCACTGCTGGCTTCACCTGGGGTACAGAGCTGTGGCAGCCTCCCCTCTCTTGAGCTGTCAGCATGATGTATTTTACCCTCACAAACCAGCCAGATCTGAGGGAGTAGCATGATATTGAGGTGTAAATTGAGCAAGCAAGGCAGTTAGTGGGTCCTGGCAGTAAGGTTAACAGGAAAGTTTTGGTGTTCATTGCGTTGGACTTTAGCCTTCCTTTAGGGCAAAAAAAACTTCCTCTAGCTAAAGAATGAATAAATGAGACTTCAGAAATGCTGATATGAATAATATCTGGTTAGCAGGGCCAGAAGCTCTTCAGACCAGGTTTCTGAATATAGCTATAACTCAGATATTGAGTCATGAAGCTACTGCTTGGATGTATAATCCATGTAGGAATAATACCTCAGCTGTGGTGCCACAGGAATGGGAGATGATCCATGTGACACTAAATTTTAATCCAGGAAACAGATCAGCAATCCTGACTTCCACTCAGGGCCATGGCACAGACTAAGACTAAGAGTCTTTCTGTGACTAAGAATCACAGAAATAAATGTGGTATGTTGGGAAAAGTCTCATAATTTGTAAAGAAAAGTCACAATGTGTGTTGGATTCCTTTGAAATAATTAAATTGCCAGGGGGTTAGAAGGAAGATAATTTGTGTATCAATAACTGGTTGAATAATGGAAAACAAAATTTTCTCATGGAGAAGGGACTTCAGTGGAATCCCTAAGGAATCACTGGTGGAGTCTGTGCTCTTCAGCATTCACATAAACAATCAGATATGTGTGAAGAGTGAGGCAACAAAGTTTGTTGACTAAAAAATCTATTCGATGTACTATGCTTATTTGAGTTCGGTCAAGGTTTTCAAGTCACATAATGATTTACAAGCAGATCTGTAATGATAAAAATAGACAAAGTTACAAAACGTCCAAGACATAACTGAAATTTAACACAGGTGCAAATAAAATAGCAGCTACAATCTGGATTTTAGTCTCATCCATATAGTTCTCAAGTAAAATAGTACTACAAATCAGTATTATAAAACTGCTTATTGTAAATTATCCTGTCTCTTTAACTGGAGATACCAGGCCAACAGGGCTGGCTGAAATCTGCTATCAGATGTTTACCTTAAGCTGAACAGCTTTACAGGCTTCTAGAAATACAGGCTGTAAAGAGACTTCTGAGACCAAGCCATGCCATTGGCCTAAACCTGAACGATGTGTACTTGATCCTTTCCTGACAGATCCATGTTTCAGAGATCTGCAGCCTTAGGGAAACCAAAGGCTCCACCTTGCAATATTGTAATGTTTTCCTTAATGTTTATGTTCAGTGTCCTTTGCAGTAACTTAAGTCTACTATTTTTCATTGTGAATATTGGAAATAGCTGATTTATTTCCTTTGTAAAGCAACATTGTATATATTTAAGGACATAAAAGAAGTTTCTGGCTTTTTAAATATTCTTTGCCTTCAGTCTGAGAACGCAGTTCATTCAATCTTCCTTCACAAGTTCTATTTTCTACATGGGTAGTCATTTGTGCTGCTTTTTCTTTGCCTTTCTCCATCTGCAGGGATGAAAGCCAGACCACCACAAGGAATATTCCAGATGAGCTGTTACCAAGCACTGAGTTGAGAAGAATGGTAATTTCTCATGTCCTGCAGTCTGTACTCTTGCTCTATAAGAACGGTGTTTACTTTATTGTCAGCAGACAAACTGGTTGTTTTGATGTGAGTTCAGCTCCTTCAATTAGCATATTGATTCCCCTTGGATCATTCCCAGCTATGATTTATGACTCCAGGGGCCTCTGTGCTTTTGTCTCATTACCTAGAGACAGAGCAAACCAAGATGAGATTCTAGAGAAACCACCTCTCTATGTTTTATTGAGCAGTGGCCACCAGGCTCATATGTGTCACTTTTTGTACTGGGCCTGTGGTGGTTTTGTGTGAACCAGAGATTGGGAAAGTATTGTCTTTAGGCTTTGGATGTGCTGCATTTAAGGAGTTTCTGAAATGCAGCAAGGAGAAGTAGGTGTATTTTCAGTAATTTGCTATGGAGCACTGTGAGCTTCCTCATGGTTCTACATCAGAAAAGACAGAGAACCAACCATCCAAACTGTGCTTCCCTAAATTGTAGTATCAAATGAAATAGTGCTGGGGAAGGCCTGGCTATAATCATGGGGGTGGAAACTCCTGCTTTTGCCCTTTCCACAAGATGTGTTATCCCTGTTGCAGAAGGAAAGCAAACCAGTTCAACATTATTTATACTTGACAAACCTATCTTAGCTAATAGTCACCTTCTTTGTCTTCCATATATAGTTTGTTCATTTTTTTTTCCACCAATATCTTTTCAATGGAAATTTCCTTTCATGAATTGACAACTTCCCATCTTCACTCTACACCTTTTAGAATTATCCCTTGGTTTTGATTTTTGTCATCTTCGGGCCACCTTGTTTGCCCTCTGTGGGTTTGCTGAGGTTGCATCATTCTGAGGTTACTTTCACCCAGCCTTCAGGATGTCAGGCTGAAGATTGTTCTAGTCCCCTTGAAAACTTCTAAATTATCTGAATAATTTCTATGTCAGGCTTTGCATATTTTTGAGTGAAAACTTTCATTTGCATCTGATTCCAATTTTTTCAGATACCTGCTTCAAATACTTTAGCTCACTCAGATGCAGCCAAGAACAAGCAAAATGGAAAGGCCACAAAGGCAATTTCACAATATCCTTTACTAAGACTCAGTTAAAAGGAGACTCAGTGAGGGCCAAGTCCTGTCTCATTTTCTAGGCATTTTACAATAACTGAACACAGGAGAAAAATGCAGATATTACTCTGAAAGCACCTGGAATACAGACCGAGAACCCTTGGTCTGAGCTCATAATCAAAAAAAATTCCTCTATCAACAGAAATCAAACTGGTAGAAGGAGCTCAAATATTTTAAGCAAAATTTGAATGCTCCAAAGACAAAACCCTACTGAGAACAAAGGAGAAATAATGAGGGTTTGCTGCCAAACCACACAGTTTGCAGTCTATTTGCCAGATTCTTGGCCTGAGAAGATGACAGCCAAAGAAAGGATGAAACTCTGCACTGCCTCATTCCCTGGAGGTTTGTCCATCCCTCCTCAAGCCTCAGGCCTGGTGATAGCTAAGTGGCAAAACTTTTCCCTGAGTGTTTTTCACATGGCCTGAAAAAAAGAGGCTAACTAACAGAGCTTGTGATTCTCAAGTGGCAAAGCATTGGTGCTGGGTGCCAGCCCAGGAGCACAGCTGCCTGAGACAAGGGTCAGGGGGGAGAGAATCAGCTCCAGCCCAACCCCTGCAGGTCCAAAGCTAAGATACTGTCAGGATCTTGAGGAGATCTCATCAGTCACATGGACACATGTTCTGCAAAATGTAGGTGTTGAGAGGATAGGGTTAAAACCAGAAGATTTGTTTGGGACAGAATGGTTTTTGCTGGAAGTGACCTTGCAGCTGGCAATGCTAAGGAAGTCAGTGTGGAAACCCCCATTTATTATGCCTAGTGTCATTCATCCTCTGCCTGCCTAGAGAAGTAGAATTCCTATGTAGAGATAACATTCTAACAGACATGCTTCAGCCTCCTGCTGGCAGAGAGAGATCCTAAGAACACAGCCTTGTGATAAACTGTGTGTGCACAAAGCCTTTTAGGATGAGCTGAGCCTAACACAGCCTGTGTCCCCGTGTGTCTCAGCTGCCTGGTGTTGTTAGTGAGGTAATGCAATAAATCCACTCTTCACACTGCAGCTGCATTGTGGTGGTTGCCCTGGTTTCCTGTGTGTTGATTCAGGGGGTAGGTTGAAGAGGAGCTGGTCCTCCCAGGCTCTGCCACTGCCACTCCCCTCTGTGCCCCACACCTCAGCCTAAGGCAAAGCAGAAGGGAGCTGGTGCAAAAATCTGGGAGCTCAGGAGCCAAGCCCAGACCACTTACCCCAAACTTGGTCATACCACACCTCCTGTAAGACTGATTTTGCTATTTGGAACTCTTGCTAGTGCCTAAGGCTCATCAAAAGAATTGATAGTGTTAGTTCTATGGATCCCAGAACTTCCATGCGGTGCTTACAGAAAATTATTATTCACTTTCCTACTTCCCAATACTGCCCAAATGGAGAAGCAGCCACCCCTCAAAGGAAATCAATCTCTTTAGGAGAAATTCCAACAGTACCACAATTAGATGCTTTATATAGGGTGAGTCATAGAAAGTCATGGGAGGAATATGTTTGAAATAAAACATGAGCTATGAAGCATCAGTTCAAATTCTTATCTACAGCTTTGTCAGAGACAATAAAGATGGAAAATAAATTATCTACCATTGTAATAAAACCTGTCAAATGGACCACAAAGAGTTATACTGTCTTTCCTTGGAACAGAAATGTTACCAAACATCAGCCAAGGCTAAATTACTGATCAGAGAGGATGCAGTTCTAGATGTTTCCCATGTAGCATCTAGCTAAGAGTGTTTCAAATCACTCCCCCAGAGAAAAAGGTCAGGCATTAAACAGTTTGCCAAAAGAACAGATAATGTCTATGGAAGAAACATAAACATTAATTAAAGAAGAGATTACATTGATCAAAAGAGGCACTCATAACACCAATAAACAAACCGGAATTACTTCCTGAACAGAAATAAAATCAAGACAGAGCTGCAAGTTCTACAACACAACTCAGGAAACCTTCCCTTCCCTATTTAGTAACAAAGTCAGTGTAAATATCTACCCAAGTATCTTTTTTCCTGGAGGAAATAAGTGATGAGATGAGAGTTCCTGAGGACAGGTGGAGCTCCAAGAAGTGAGACTAGCCAAGAAGGACACTGTGCCACTAGTTTCAGTATCTAGAAGAGCTTAAAAATGGGGTTTGCATGCTAAGGAAAGGCTGGCAGAAAGCACCCTAGAGCAGAAATCAGTGACCTGCACTGCATCTGCCTAGAGGCAAGTGAGCCCCCAGTAAAATTCCTCAGTATGGGGCAAATGAGTACTTACCCAGGATGAGAGACAGTGCATCTGTCTGCAGATGAAGATGATAAACTGTAGTCAGCTCTTTGGATTCTGATGTGAGATGCAAGACTTGTTACTGAGATGACTCAGCTATGATCAAATCCTGAAAATCCTGGTGAAAAAAATAAATTAAATCCCAAGGCAAATTCTTACATTTTGAAACTTGTAGACATAGAAACAGCAACACAGATATAGACAGGCATAGACAGCAACATTTCTGACAAAAAAAAAAAAAAAATTGCAATGTAACAGTGAAAGGGAAATGGGAAGGATGAAAATAAACTGAGGGAGTTGGACTATAAACTTCCATTTTCATTTCAAGTCATTTGAATATTATTATTTTGATTTTTTTTAATAATTGATACAAATGAATGGAATTTCAGGGAAACTGATTATCCATCTGTTTTTAAAATAGTGAAGGAAACCAACCTTCAGTTGGTAGCAAGTGATAACACACAGTTCTTACTAATCTCCAAATTTGAATCTGAAAATGTTGCATGGATGAAATAAATTCTTTGGGAGGAATTGATTTTCATTGAGTAAATTCCTGTTCATGCCAGCTGAAGCCATAATTTGGGTCAGATGTCTCAGTAATTCACAGCTTGTAATAGATGAAGAATTGTTGTGATTCACTTTGAAACACATGATGAAGTGAATTCCAATTGTCGAAATTCTTGTAAAATTGAAGTAGGGTAGGTTCCTGCTGACCAGAGATATTAATGAAAAATAGCTAGCAACAAAAGAATGGAAAAAATGAGTGGCAAAATGCAAACCAGGGAAAATAGCAAAAGCTTGAACAGGAAGCCCAATCCTTGGGAAACATTTTGACACCCAGAGTACAAACCTATCTTCAGTGGGATCTGCAGTGCCCGTATTTCAGGCCACGGGTGCTTTCTGAGCAGCAAGGGTTTTGCATTGTAAGGCAGCAGGAACGCGTCGTGGCTCCTTGAGGCTGCACTGTTCACATGCTGAAAAGAGAGACAGTCTGGAGCCTGCAAATGAGACACACAGAGCCTCTGCTGGAACGTGTAAGGACAGCTGAGAGCTGCTTGATTTCATAAGAGTCTGGGATTTTCCAAGGCACCTCGGGTGCTTAGGTACCCACTTCTCCCTGGCATCCATTGCAAGTACAGCATGTGGCTTTCCCACATTCCTTACAACCTCTTTAATAGTGACAGCTGGAAGGAGGCCATCCATTTTTGGGGGTAACCTGTTCACTTCTCCCATGAAAAGAAATATCAACTTGAAACTGTTCTTGTCAGGGAAGGACGAAGCTACCAGGGAGCCCCAGCCCCGTGAACAGCCAGTGTCCATTGGCTGGCAGGAGTGGCTGGGGCATGATCCCACACCTGTCCTGCCCTCAGGTCTGAGCAGCCACGGAGATGCAGGAAGGGAGCCAGAGGGTTTCCATGGGAGCCAGGGTACACATCCTCCACGAGTCACTGCTCCAGGCAACAGGAACACAAAGCTGAAGTACACCAAAGCCTCCTCCCACCCAGGTATCCCTGCTGGTTGCAGGTCAGATTTTCTTAGACTTCTCTAAGGATCCAGAAGAAAATAATTCTAGATGCACTGAAATTTCAGAAACAAACTAAAGCTGCAAAGTCATCTGGTGCTTAACTTCTGCTAGAACTGGGAAATCTTCTCCAACCTCACCTCAGCATCCTAACACACACACACCAAGTAGAAAAATTAAACTTCTCTGTTGTGGCAAAGTTTGCTTAACATTTGACTTATAACAGTGATTGTTAGATGCCAGTCTCTCAACAAATGACAATTTCTTTGATGTTTTTCAACTGAGCAAAAAGCATGGAAAAATACAAAAGGAAACACTATTCAGTCCAAACTGACAGTGCTATGGTGAGGAAAAAGCCTTTACAAGCCCAAAGAAAGCTTGAGTTGATGTCCCCAAAGCAAATCTCACTACTGTAGCCACTGTTGCATAAAGCAAAGAAGTGCTACCCTGAAATTGCAGTTAAATTTAAAACACATTTTAAATTTAGAATAAAACCAAGTTAGGTTACTTTTTGGTACAATGATAGCCTTGATTTTCATCCAGCACTTATCTTGTGAACCTTTCTGCTGCAACATTCCTTCACTGCCAAATCTGGTTTACTTTCTTCCACAAATTAAAACAGGAATGTGGTGATGTTTCAATCGACTGTACAACAGACAGCAGTGGAAGTTCAGTGATACCATGGCTGAACACGTGTATAACTTGGTCTTTAGGAAATGAAGGCAAGTCTTTGAATGCAAGTGTGCTAAAAAAGAAATATTAAGCAAATGTTTAGGTCTAATACAAATTGTCCTTACTAAGTTTTGAAAAAACTTACTAAGATAAAAAGGTAATTGGCTGACTGATCCACATTTCTAAATTAATAGATCAGTGGCAACATATTTGTGTCTGTTATGTTTAGTGTACTTTTGTCACCTTCCAAAGCTTGTAATATAAAATCAAAAGCCCATACTGGCTGAAGTTATTCACCACAGTAACTTACTATAGAATAGGCTGCTGTGCTTTTAAAACTTGGTTTTGGTAATGTAGAATAAATTTTCAATACCAACTTTGATGTTACTTCTTTACCCTAATTCTTGGTTGGGAACTGTTGTTAAAGAATGTAGCTGAGAATGTTATCTCTGCTGTCCAAGTGAACAAACACATTTATATAAAATATCTCCTTCTCATCACTTTTCACTGCTAGATTCAGAATAACTAAAAAAAATTGGTTCTTTTAATCTAAAAGGAATGATACAGAATGAGTAGAGATTGTAAGATGGAATGTAAGTGCAAGAAAGAATTAAAACTGAAAGAGAACAAGAAATGCCATACAACAGGCAGCCTCGGGTAGAGATAAACAAACAGTTGATTAGTGGCTTTTTCCCCCAACAAAATAAAAGCTAGGTAAAATAGGATATTTTTAAAATTTTGAATAATGTATTAACTTATGGTTTACAGACTTAAGCAGCTTCAGCATTTTTTCACATTTTAAACTAAAGCACCCTTTTGAAATGCTTTATTGACTAATACTGAGTAATTTTTTCTCTTTATTTGCTTCTCTTCTGTTGAAATATTGAACTGAACCTGAAAACACATTTCCATATTTCTGTCCCTGTATTGCTTTAGGCTACATGGTCTACAAAGTACTGGAATAGCTTCTTATGCCAAGATGTTTCAAAAGCCACTTGGTTGCATATATATTGCATGTCCCCCACTTTCCACAGCCTCACATTGCAGACATTAAATTTTCTGTTAGTACTACTTTTATTTTGATTTATCTACTCTCAGGGTGACAGGCTTCTCACTAAGTGGAAATCTGAGAAAGGTATCTTCTGAGCTACAGACCAATTTTTGAGTAATAAGCATGAGTTCTGGAAGAGGAAAAGAAAAATGGAAACATGTCAGGACATGACTTGAAGCATTTGAGAAATTTCTGCCTTGTGTTACCAAGGCATATTGTGTTTTAGAATTTTCTAAAGGCAAATGCCTACTCGGTGGGTGGTGGGACAGCAGAAAGCTCCTCTTAACAGAGCACAGAGGGAGAGAAGGAGCAGTGACTGCTCAGTGCCTCTATCAGCTGCACCAGTGTGTGGAGGCACTCCTATCTTCCAAACCAGGGTGCAGAGGCACCAGGTGTGACCCAGTACATGCCCTGATTCACAAAAAGCCTCCAACCCTTTTACTGAGCACGTTATGGCACACTGTCAACCTTGAAGCTGCTGTCCATGTGTTGTCAATATGCGATGGTATTTGTAATTGAATATGACCTTCTGTGGCATTGAAAATTTGCCTGTCCGTCCCAAAAGACATCCACATGTTTTCGGAAGGACAAGTGTGCTTCAGTAAACCTTTTAATCCAGAACATATGCTCAATAAACAAAAAAGCTTTTATTGAGTTCATAAATAGCAAGACAATGTCAACGCCGTGCCAGGCGAGCCACTGCAGAGCTGGCTGGCTCAGAGGGACGTGTGCAATGGAGAATGGCAGTGCCATGCCAGAGCACCACGAGTGCTCCCCCTGCCTCAGGGCTGGCACCAGGGAGGCAGCTGTCCCTTCCTGCAGCTCTCGTGGCCTTGCCTTGGTCTCCCTGCACTCAAGCAGCAGCTCTGGAGGACAGCAGGAGCAAAGGGTGCCGTGGTCATGCTCTGCATCTCTCCTTCGTGGCCATTTCCTTGCACAGCCTCTCTGTAGTTAATCTCTTGACTGCTTTCTAAACACCCTCCAGTCCTTTTGGTTTTCACCCTGTAACATGTGTTCTTGTATTTCTTGTATTCCAGTCTTTTAGTCATGTTTGCCATCTCCTGGGAATGACTCATGAGATCAACACAGATTTCTCTGCAGGCCATGCTCAGGCAGGGGTTACCAGAACAGAGAAACCACACAGCTACATGGCATAAAAATGTTAGCCAACTGCCAGCAGCACTGCCAGATTAAATGGGTTTTTTCCCACAATTTCTTTTTCAGTTTTTGAATTTAATTTCTTTTTGCTCTTGCCATTGTGGGGAGTGCCTGAAAATGGAAAGGCATTTTTCCAGTTAAATCTCCTGGCAAATTTCTGGTACCATTGTTATGTGTCCTAACGTAACACTCCTTTGTCAGATGAGTTCCACAGGAGATGTTTGGATGATTGTGAATAGATGGTATTATCCCTACGTGTTTGTACACTCCTAATGCAGTTCACTGTTTTTGCTACAATTTGGGGTGCATTTCAGGAGTGGCTGTTTTCCCACTACCCTTGATATATTTTAGCATTCTGAGATTGCTGGGAAGTCTCCATGGCAAGACCCCTCAAGGTTGTGAGGACAGAGTTTGATCCTCCATCAGGCCTTCCACAAGCTCTTTGGCACATCTTAATAACTTTCAGAGAAAAGTGGGACGTTCAGCCCAGGCTGTGATAGAACAATGTATGTACATCAGCAGGACATTTTTATATATTTTATTTCAACTCCTAACAAAGCAGCAAAATTATTTTCAATTATTTTGGAAATAGACCAAAATATGTGTTAAATTGAAAAAAACCAAACAATATCAGTAAAAGTTTTTTTTTCCCCTATTTAAAAAAAATCTTCAGTTACTACTGTGTTCTTTTGTAGTTGCCTCTAACATTTCAGCAGCATAAACTTTTCTGTTCAAATGATCATATTATAACATAGATGAAGAAAATTAAATTGCCTAAGTAAAATAAAAAAAAAAAAGAAAACATAATGCAAAAGGGCATAAATAGGCCCAGTTTGTTTTTATTATTCCAGGAGATATTACAAGGATATTATTCCAGGAGATACTAACAATAATCATGCCTCTGCCTAATGTTACTGGCACTTACTTGTAGAAACACATATTTACAATTTTATGTATGTTGAATTACCTAGGTATTTGTAAAAATATATGCTGCTTTGGTATATAATGCATGAGTTCAGAATGTTTCCTAAGAGGCACCAAAATTTATTTTGAGTTGTTCCACTAATTTAAATGATCATTCTAGTTTTAGAAATTTAATTTAAGCTCACATGAATTCATATTCCACTTGTTATCACAATTAGACATTTTTAGAAAATCTATAAAGTTGAAAGTAGACATTTGCTAAGTTTTTAAAGTGCATGAGTTCTGTATGCTTGCCAATATGTAGAACTTCTTAAGTTATGGGACTTGGCATATGGCTTAATGCAGGCAAATTTTTTTCTCTCCTGTCATTGATGCCAAGTCAAAAAGTTCTCAGTTTGCTCTTTTTCTTTATTTAGGTCAGCACTTAGCTAGAGTTGTCCTCTAATTCTGCCAAAATCATGTTGATCTTACTCTAATTTTCTCAATAAAAGCCATAAATTTTAATTTTTGCTCTAGATAATGATTACAATACCTCTAGCTTGAACAAATGTACGTGAGTCTTCAAGAGACTGGCAAATGCCACATTTCTGAAACAGAGCCTAGATTCCAGTACTCTCAAAGTTTTGCCTCCTCCTGTCTCCAACCATGGAGGAGGCAGAACTTGGAGAAAATGTCAGAATATCCCCATGTAGAGGTTATTCCCCTACTCTTCCTCCAGCCCCTGCCAAGTCTCAGTGTGCTGTTGAGCTGTGTTGGCTTTGGGCCAGTGCTGTAAAGCTCCCTGTGAGAGGAGGGCACGGCTGATAGTGGGATGATCGGGGAAAGCCACATCTTCTGCCACTGTGACCCAAGAGGAGACTTGGCAGGAAGGGCCTCTCTGCTCTGCTCAAGTGCTCAAGCTGAGCCAAGCCTCTGGAGAGGGCTGCTGGCAGCCCTGCTTTGCATGGCAGGACATCTGCTCACAGGGGACAATATGGCTTTAGAGCCACTACTCCAGAGATGCAGTCTTTGGTTCACGTGCTTACCCCCTCCTATTCCTTCCCACTCCCTCCACCTTTGTTCCAGCTCCTCAGATGTTCCCAAATGGACAGCAGGATGGATGGTGTCACTGGACACCCTCAAGAGACACAAAAGCAGCACAATAAACAAAACAGCAATCTAAAAGAGTCAGTGTAAGCTGATATATCTCTTAGTACAGCCAATCCTTTAGGAAGGCAGATTCAGCAGCGCCAGAAAGGAAGCAATCAAAAGCCTGAAGTACTGAACATAGAGATTTTGACTTCCTGTAGGATGATCAGAGCAGCCTGGCAAAACAGAGTTAAGGGCATTACAGCTTCTCCCTTATCACTAGTGGTGTACCAGGCTTGCAAGTTCACAAAATGGAAACAGAACAACCAAAGATGCTCACAACTTAAGTGAGAAGAATGACAAACTGTCCCTAAGAGAATATTGCCATGAGTGCAATAAAAGAAGGATGTTTCAATAGCAGCCACAAGGACAGCATGGCCCTCGCTGTTCGGGCCACGCCAGGAGCGTCGGGCTCACAGGCTATGGATGGAGCCAGGGCTGCTCCAGCACGGACACAGGCTACGGATGGAGCCAGGGCTGCTCCAGCACGGACACAGGCTACGGATGGAGCCAGGGCTGCTCCAGCACGGACACAGGCTACGGATGGAGCCAGGGCTGCTCCAGCACGGACACAGGCTACGGATGGAGCCAGGGCTGCTCCAGCACGGACACAGGCTACGGATGGAGCCAGGGCTGCTCCAGCATGGACACAGGCTATGGATGGAGCCAGGGCTGCTCCAGCACGGGATCTGCTATCCCAGCTCTGCTGCTCCGGCTCTGTTGCCCTGTCCCGGCTCTGTTGCCCTGTCCCGGCTCTGTTGCCCCAGCATGGGCTCTGTTGCCCTGTCCCGGCTCTGTTGCCCCAGCACGGGCTCTGTTGCCCCAGCACGGGCTCTGTTGCCCTGTCCCGGCTCTGTTGCCCCAGCACGGGCTCTGTTGCCCCAGCACGGGCTCTGTTGCCCTGTCCCGGCTCTGTTGCCCCAGCACGGGCTCTGTTGCCCCAGCACGGGCTCTGTTGCCCTGTCCCGGCTCTGTTGCCCCAGCACGGGCTCTGTTGCCCTGTCCCGGGCTCTGTTGCCCTGTCCCGGCTCTGTTGCCCCAGCATGGGCTCTGTTGCCCTGTCCCGGCTCTGTTGCCCTGTCCCGGGCTCTGTTGCCCTGTCCCGGCTCTGTTGCCCTGTCCCGGGCTCTGTTGCCCCAGCACGGGCTCTGTTGCCCTGTCCCGGCTCTGTTGCCCCAGCACGGGCTCTGTTGCCCCAGCACGGGCTCTGTTGCCCTGTCCCGGCTCTGTTGCCCCAGCACGGGCTCTGTTGCCCTGTCCCGGCTCTGTTGCCCTGTCCCGGCTCTGTTGCCCCAGCACGGGCTCTGTTGCCCCAGCACGGGCTCTGTTGCCCTGTCCCGGCTCTGTTGCCCTGTCCCGGCTCTGTTGCCCTGTCCCGGCTCTGTTGCCCCAGCACGGGCTCTGTTGCCCCAGCACGGGCTCTGTTGCCCTGTCCCGGGCTCTGTTGCCCTGTCCCGGCTCTGTTGCCCTGTCCCGGGCTCTGTTGCCCTGTCCCGGCTCTGTTGCCCTGTCCCGGGCTCTGTTGCCCCAGCACGGGCTCTGTTGCCCTGTCCCGGCTCTGTTGCCCCAGCACGGGCTCTGTTGCCCCAGCACGGGCTCTGTTGCCCTGTCCCGGCTCTGTTGCCCTGTCCCGGCTCTGTTGCCCCAGCACGGGCTCTGTTGCCCTGTCCCGGCTCTGTTGCCCCAGCACGGGCTCTGTTGCCCTGTCCCGGCTCTGTTGCCCCAGCACGGGCTCTGTTGCCCTGTCCCGGGCTCTGTTGCCCTGTCCCGGCTCTGTTGCCCCAGCACGGGCTCTGTTGCCCCTGCACGGGCTCTGTTGCCCCAGCACGGGCTCTGTTGCCCTGTCCCGGGCTCTGTTGCCCTGTCCCGGGCTCTGTTGCCCCAGCACGGGCTCTGTTGCCCTGTCCCGGCTCTGTCGCCCTGTCCCGGGCTCTGTTGCCCCAGCACGGGCTCTGTTGCCCTGTCCCGGGCTCTGTTGCCCTGTCCCGGCTCTGTTGCCCCAGCACGGGCTCTGTTGCCCTGTCCCGGCTCTGTTGCCCCAGCACGGGCTCTGTTGCCCCAGCACGGGCTCTGTTGCCCTGTCCCGGCTCTGTTGCCCCAGCATGGGCTCTGTTGCCCTGTCCCGGCTCTGTTGCCCCAGCACGGGCTCTGTTGCCCTGTCCCGGGCTCTGTTGCCCTGTCCCGGCTCTGTTGCCCCAGCACGGGCTCTGTTGCCCTGTCCCGGGCTCTGTTGCCCTGTCCCGGCTCTGTCGCCCTGTCCCGGGCTCTGTTGCCCCAGCACGGGCTCTGTTGCCCTGTCCCGGGCTCTGTTGCCCTGTCCCGGCTCTGTTGCCCTGTCCCGGGCTCTGTTGCCCTGTCCCGGCTCTGTTGCCCCAGCACGGGCTCTGTTGCCCCAGCACGGGCTCTGCTGCCCTGTCCCGGGCTCTGTTGCCCTGTCCCGGCTCTGTCGCCCTGTCCCGGCTCTGCTGCCCCGGCCGCGGGCCCTCGCAGGGCAGGCGATGCTCTCTCCCTCCCCTGGGCTCCCCGCCGGGTATTTCAGGCGAGCAGCTCTCACCCCCGCGCTGCTGAAGCAAGCGAGAGTCCCGAACACGCTCGCCTTCTCACCAGCCAGGGAATCGTGACTTCACGGGCGCGTATAATTGCCTCTTCCCTGAACAGGCACAGGGGGAGTAAACCGACTGAATAGCTTGCTCAAAAATACCTGGGGAGTTTCTGGAAGAGCTGAGAAGTGAACACAGATCTCCTGAGAGCTGGGAAAATACTGAAATAGTCTTTCTCTTGCTAAACTTCTGTCCTTTCCTCAGGCATAGCCTTCACAGCAGCAAAATCTGAAGAAACAATATGAGAAAATACACATCCCCAGGATCTCCTCTTGCATGGTACTGATGAAATCTGACACAATATGGTAGCCAATTACTAGTAAAATATTCTCTTGCAATCTAAGAAAAGGTTAGGTTCAGCTTTTCTGAAGTCAAGAGGAGTCTTGTCAAGTAATCTCGATGCATTTATGATGAATTTAGGGGGTCTGGAAGAGGCAGGCAACAAACAGAAAATAAGTGCTTGTTAATCAGATGCTATGCTGGTTAAACTATGAAAACCACAGATGTGTACATAAAAAACACAACAAGCCATAACATTGGTGTAAGTTTACAGTTTAGAGAACAGTCCTTTTTGCTGCACCTTGTCACCTGATAACTCCACAGTGAGCACATCATACCTGAGGTATTTCAAACACTCTGCTTGAATCCACAAACATATTTAATCATATATTCAGTACACATGCTCTGCCCCACATCACACACTTGTCCTTCCTCACATTTACCCCTTGCAGATCTAGCAGCCATCAGTCTGCTCAATTCATGACCAACCCTCCTCGTGTGTCCCCTCCAATTCCTGCTGGCATTTCAGGTGCCAGAATTCAGATCTTTAGCTGTAATGACAAATATAAATGCTGTGTGCCTTTCGTTATCCAGATGGCATTACCCTGATTCTTACTGTAACTGCCAGACACAACTCATTCTCATTCTGCACAATACTTTCATAAGGCTCTATCCACTGCTTATTATATTGTTAGAAGTGGAAGTTAGTAGACATTGGCAGTGATTATGCAGCCAGGCTTTCAGCAGTTACAACACAGCAACATGTGGTGTCCTGTTACTAGATCAGTGCCAAAGAGTAACTGAGCCAAAAATTAAAACAAACTGTGAAGATAAAAAATACACTAAAAACAATTGGAGATATAATCAAGAATATGAACTTCGAGCAGACCAAGTCTAAGGAGACTGGTATTCCAACTTCTACATTGCCCAATCTTTACTGTCACCTCTTCCCTATTTAAGATAAACACACTAAATTATTTACAAGATGTATAAACATAAGCAACAAATTCAACTACCTGACCATATAACATTTCTTCATTAATCTAATATCATATTAGTTTTACTGATGCTGTAAATCCAATTGAACCATTCAATGCAATATGTGAAAAGCTGAACTCTAAAGGCTGGGATGTGTGCCTGTAGCTGTGTTAATGGCTTTGTGCTTCTATTTATTTTCTCTGCCTTCTGTTGGAGAAACTCACCCATGCTCCCTGTGCCAGGTGGAAGTGGCTGGGTTACTGTGCCACACTGCTCTGGAGAGCTCTTTATTTCTAGGCTCTTTGCTGACTTCTTGAATGGTCAAAGAAGTGAAGAGTGTTTCTGGTATGAGCAGCACAGCTTTGTAATCTCATGCTCATAACCTGAACAAAAGTGGATTAAATAGATCCAGTAATTATTTCCCCTTGCTTCTCAGAGACTTACACTTTTCAGGGCCAGAAAGAACTTAATTCATCTTCTCTAAGTACCTAACAGAGGCCACTTCATTTTATCCAGCTACTCATGTATTGCATTCAGTAATTATACTCACCTGGAGTACAGGAAATGCAGCTAGTCTTACCTGGAAATCACATTAAGCAATAGAGATCAGCTATTTCTCTTTGAAGTGTGATTCTCTGATAATAATTTCCAGCTTTAAAAATTGTGATTTTTTGATTGCTTGTTTATTAATTCCAGATATTGGTTTCTGTTACACATTTTTCTGATAAGTCAGAGAGTCAGCATCAAGCATTTTACCTCTATGAAGGTACTTTCACATGTATAAAGTCACCTCCCTATTTTTATAAGCAAGTAATCTTAAATTATTGATGAATTGATTATTTTTTTTAGTCCTGCTGTATTTTATAGCTCATTTCAGAACTTTCGGAAACACTCTTTATATTTTTGGAAATATTTGGAATTTGGAATTTGGAAACAGAATTTCTCTTGTAAGTGGTACTGTACCTTGTAAATACCATATGGATTTAAAAGAACCTGAAGTAACAGGTGAAAGTGGAGACAACTGAGAAGGTGAAAACACAACTCTGCCCTGTTTCATGTGAGGTCAGGAAATGAAGGTCCTCATCTTACTGGGCATCCCATTAGGTCCCACTTAAGTATATTTATTTGAGGCAGTTTTTATACTTGCTTTAGAGACATAAATGAAGTGCTGATCTCTCGTAGCTTGTGAAGACCAAACTTGCACAAGTTGATGAGTATAAAATGAGCAAGGAGCTGTCCTGTCAGGAGGGAGGATATCCAGGTTCCAGGAGTCTGTTTAACAGATGGCACCTCAGTGTCTCTGCAGATATTGAGGCTGGAATGACAGACACCCACAATTACTCCTCTTGCTCAGATGTATGGTTCAAGGGGACACTACTCTTTCACTGTTTGCCTTCTGCTGATTGGCTTACAAAATTGCCATTTGTACCACCACTTTAAAAACATAACAAAAGAAGTGTTGATTTGTGACTACAAAATTTATTTGAGAAGCTGCTAATGGCTTCAGACAGATGTAGAGGAATCTAGTCTTCCATTAAAAATAAATATATTCTGACAAACTTTGGCTGCATCTACTCTGCTGGCTTGGATGATGCCATGAGTGGCACTAGAGGGCAACTGTTAAGTTGCTAGACTGATCCTTGGCACAGTTTTGGCCTAAACCAATAAGCCTCTGTTGGGATTATAGTGCATGCTTTGGCAGCTACTGTTGGCAAGGGTCTGTTCCCTGTAAACATCTTACATGCAAAATATGTCCATGAGTCTACAGACTGCCTGGGATGAAAGGTCACAGTCCAGGACACATTTGCAGTTCACATGCCAGTTATTCTCAGTTCTGTCACCTATGGTTGTTTCAGTCCTGGCTTGGATGAGGTTTATGCACTTGCCCAAACTAAAGTTATATCCATGGTACAGCATCATCATTTTAATATTAGTGCTACTTTTAGGTCTATTGCCTTTTGTCATAAAACCCTAAATATGAGGATCAAGAGTTTACATGAAGACCTTAAATCCATTCAGTTCTTGTCATTCTGGCAGAGTAAACAATTAGAAATGGAAAACAGAGTACCACGAAGGACAAGCAATCTTAAATATAAATGTGTTTATTTATATGTGATGATAATCACAAAATCTGTGATAAAATGAAAATGCACGAAAAGTATAAACGAATACATCCAGTTACTGAAAGAAATGTGTTACTAACATTCAAATGGTTCACTTGGTAACTCCCCTACATCAATTTAAAAGAAGCTGTCACAGAATTTAACAGAATCACAGAGCAGCTGAGGTTGGAAGGAACCCATGGGGGTCATCTGGTTCAACACATGTTCAAGCAGGGTCACTTAGAGCAGCCTGCCCAGATCATGTCCAGACAGCTTTGGGATGCCTGTCTTCAAGGACAGCTATCTCCACCACCTTTCTGGACAGCCTGTGCCAGTCCTCAGTCACCACAACTGTGAAAAAATCTTTACTGACCCTCAGAGGGAGCCTCCTGTGTTTCAGTGTAGACCCATTGCCTCTGTTCCTGTCACTGGGCACCACTGGAATGTTCCTGGCTCCATTTCCTCCCCACCCTCCCTGCAGGTATTTATGTGCATTGATGGGATCTGCCCTAAGCCTTCCCTTCTGGGGCTGGACAGTGCCAGCCCCCTTGGCCTCTGCTGACACAGGACAGGAGTCCCAGGCTGTCGATCAGCTGCTGGACTCTCTCCAGGGGTGCCACCTCCCCGTGCACAGCCTGCACTCCAGCTGTGCCCTCACCCCTGGCCAGGCAGAGGGGCAGGATCACCTCCCTCTTCCTGCTGGCAATGCTCCTCCTAATGCAGCTGCCACAGTTCTGACAGTTCGAGGTACTACAGAACACAAACAGGTCATCATATAGAAATATTCATCACAATGGGTCAAACATCCCATTCTGTCTTAGGGGTTTTTTTGGGTTTTTTAAGTAAGGGTTTGGGCTACCCTGGTTTATTGCAGGATACCTACAGTTTTCTAGCATCTGGGGATTGCTGCAGGCCAGACTCCACCTGTGGGAGATGATTTGGGTACTGGAGTGCTCAGAGGAGTCCAAGTGGGACCGATGCCTCAGGACAGAGCAAGCAGGCAGAACAAAGCAGCATGGTCAGCCAGGAAGGTGCGTGCTTGCTGTTGAGAAAATTTTCCACACCTCCCTGTTACAGAAAACAATTGCTAGGGGTTTAGCAAACCACAGACCTAAAGTATTCATCAAATTTCCTGTTTCTGAACTTGCTAACCACCGCAAGAGCTCAGAACCAATAGGCTCTCTAATTTACATGGTTGGAAACAGATCCTACACAGGCACAAGAGGAATAAAAATGTGTCTCAGATGTTGTTACCCAGTCAACTCTGTATAAGGACACCAGACCTAATCTGTCCATGTCCTACCCTCTTCCTGGACTCTCCATTTCCATGCAGGAGAAACCCAGAAGCATCTGCTGGACGTTGTGGCACAGCTCCAGGCAGGTCCCTGACTTTAACTGGAAGGAGATGAAGTTCTCCAGGGAAGGCCTGCAGTCCAGCATAAGCAGAGCTTCCACGGAGTGCCTGCACTGCTGGCTCAGACCCCCCGTGCCCCAGCCACAGGCTGGGCAGGCAGCAGCAGAGCTGCAGTGGCAAACCCGGCTGCAGGGGCTCAGGCAGGGAAATCATCGAGGATGCCTGGCATTTCCCACAGTTAGGCTCTCTCTTGTGTTGTTTTTAAATTTTCCAGCTCTAACCGTACAGTCTGCCATTTTCCAAGCTTGCTGCCTGCTCAGAGTTTTGGAAAAGGTCAGCCAACAATTCAACTGTTTCTGAAAAGAAAATAACCAAGCTAAAAAAATAGCGGCATTTTCTTTGAGCTGCTCTAGCACCCCCAAGCTTTGGAGCATTCACATGAAATCTGCCAGGAGGTGGTCTCCCCATCAGGGACATGCCAAGAAAGAAGTCTTTGAAAATATGTGGTTTACAATGATCAGAAGAAACACGTTACAGTTTATAACTAGTTTCCCCAGAGAAACAGTCTGCAATGACAACATCCCAGCTTCTGGAGAGCACAGAAACTGCAGCTCTGGGCTGTGTGGGCTCAGTGCTTTACACCAGACATCAGATGAGGAAAATTCTCTTGTGCTCCTCAAGCTCCCCTGCTTTTCATTCTGTGATTCTCTGGCTCTGCTTCAGTGAGCGCAGTTAACCGAGTGTGTTTCCTCATCTTGTAATATCGAGTGGGTAGGATGTTTTAGTGCTAACAAACTGGAATAGGTGGGGCAGTGTGGGTGTAAAGGTACTGCCCTTCTCTGATGGAAAAAAGTGCAGAGATCAGAATGTGAAAACCATAAATCACAGCAAGACTGTCACCAGATAAAAGAAGATTAATTAAAGGAGAGAACTGGGTATCAGATTCTGATCTCATGGATTTTCTATATAGGCACTGTTCAAGAAAATAAATATTCTGAAATAAAAGGAAAGCCTTTAAAAGCTTTAAAATATTAAGCCTCCACCTTTGTGGGCTTTTGTTTGTCATAGGTTTTATATTTTTATATTCATTCCAGTAATGATGTGAACAAACTATTAAAAATAACTTGCTGCAAAACTCTGTGTGCACTAGGTGAAAGTTAATTCTGCAAAAGATTTTTTCCTCCACACACACTGAACTAATCTACCCTGTCTTCCTCAAAACCTATTCTCACACTTTCATCAGTGTTAGGAGTACAAGTAACAGTTGCTTATTAAATTTCACAAATAAAGTTAATGCCTACTTCTCCTGTTTTATTTGCTGCTTTATAGTTGCTTGCACAACTCAAAGGAGAGGTCTTTACAAAGAGAGTTATACTAACCACATGTTGATTGGTTCCTGTTCTTCCTATGCACAAACACCTTTGACTGAAGGAAAATGAAAATAATTTTCTCTTTTCACCTGCTGGATCTAACATGCAATACAAAGTGAAGTCATGCAGTTTCTAATGTCAGTGAATGAAAATTCCTGGTAAGTAGTAAAAGACTACTTGTGACTGAGAGGGAAATGTCTCAACTGGATTATTAAGTATGTGCTCTTGTGGAATTAAAATTTTTATGAGAATAGCACAATAGCAAATGGACCACGAGGAAACAAAGAGTTCCTTATTCAGCACAAGATATATAAGATGCAAACCAAACAATAAGTGGCAGTTGATTGTTCCCAGTGTTCCCTGAATTCAGTCTCTCTACATTCATGTCAGCACTGAAAAAAGATTTGTTCAGAATTTCAAGATCTGAGGAACTACCTTACAGAGCTGTTCGCCTCATTGAGCACTCTCATTCAAAACTTAACCCTGAGAACTCCCTGAAGATCACACCTGTGCAACTGTGTTGTGTTTAACCCCAGCCAGCAGCCAAGCACTGGGCAGCCCCTGTCTCACAGGTGACAGCCCTGCAGGCATTCCCTACACTGCAGCTCCAGGCCCTTCTGGAAAAGGGACAGAGCCCTCTGGCGTCACCATGCCCTGATCCTGGCTCACAGATGAGTTTCCCTGGGCCTGAGAAGGGGCTCACACAGATCCCCCCTGTTGTCCCCCAGAGCTGCAGGAGTGCAGACACACCACGGGCTCAAAGAGGCACAGGTGTGCCAGGAGGTGACAGCTGAGCCTGGACAGTGCTGCACCCCAGCCTTTCTGGGACTCCACAGTGGGACACGAGGATTCCTGGCTACCTCCTGGACTTAGGGAAAGAGACCCACAGTAGTACAAAATTTCCTTGATTTTCATCTATCATTTTCTTCT
Organism: Sitta carolinensis; assembly: GCA_032173965.1. NCBI lineage: Eukaryota > Metazoa > Chordata > Aves > Passeriformes > Sittidae > Sitta > Sitta carolinensis. The sequence goes on along the minus strand of JAVUNC010000025.1, from coordinate 10,248,985 downwards.
GAAAAATCTCTATAGGCCTCTAGATACATAAATAACCCACAGTTTTTCTCCAAATGACTCATATGTGTAAATATATACCTATGACATATGTAATTTTGTGTCTCCCATACATTTTGTACAATTCAATTCTTTGGAAGAGTTGGATTTGCTTTTTAAAGATAAAACCAGCCAAGAGTTTCGAAGTCCTATCAGATATGCAAACAGGTCTTAACCTGTGCATTCTCCTCCTCTCCCTCCAAATTCAGCAGGCCTGCAAACACTTTATTGTTGAAGTAGTTTTTTTAACAAATACTCCCACCAAATTATTCACTATTAAGACATAAAAAGCATTCAGAATATTCAGAATTTACTGGAAGGGGAAAAGTCTGAATTAAATGGTCTGTGTTTTGTAGTTAGATCATACTGACTTGAGATACTTCAGGGCAGGATTTATTTCTACCTGGTGCTCCTTTGGGCTGGTGAAACAAATATCCAAATATTCTTCCATGGAAAAAAAATAAAGCCTGGTTTAAAATAAAGTTTTTTGGTGATCCTATACAAACCGGTTTTTTTTTTCAACACTGGGCTTTGCCACTTTCTCTAAAACTCTAATGAATATGAAGAATGCTTTTGCAGCACTGCTTTCACCTTTCTCACCACAATCCCTCACGTGGTACGTAGGTGAGAAGAAGGAACTCTCAGAAGATTTATGCAGTGGTTGAACATGATGAATAATCATGCAGTGTTTGTTTCCAGCAATGGACATAAATTCCACGGCACTTAACTCAGAGGGGTGTTTCTTCTGAACCCTAATTTACAGAGCAAGAGTGGGATTCAGTTCTCCTGACACAGTTCTCTAGACAGCTTTTAGAGCCAGTGGAGAGAAGCAAGCTTTTCTATGTTATGATTCATTGATCTGTTTCATTACCTCTTTGGATGAGACGAATCTCACCTTAAAAGTGCCTCCTTTTCTGCATGGACTGGGAATGGTTTCCATGTGAGTAGCTCACTGCTTCACCACTGGAAACATTTCTGTTCGTTGGCCTTCCCCTGCAAACAAGTACAACTAGACCCCTCCAGCTCAAATCCAACCAGCCAGATGATGAACAGGGGACTGCCTGAAGCTGCCAGTGCTGTTTGGGATCACACCCTCTCTAGTTCTTACTGTGCTTCTTTTAGGGTTTTACTTTGAGTACAAAGCATTCTTTTGAAGTCATCCCACAGTCATCCCCAAATAACTACTGAGTTTTTATATGCTTTGTGAAAGTCTGAGTCCATCACTGGTTCTCCTTCAGAAGGCAGAAGATGCACTCAAAAAATGCCCCTAATGTGCTTCAATTGCTAATGTGTCTTCAATTCACAGGATCAGGCTAGAGGCAGTTTGAAGTAATTCCCCATGAAACTTGCATGTTATAGTTGACAGATTCTCGTATTCAACTGTTTTGCTACACAACCATTTGTTTTGGATTCCACTTCTTGGTAATTAAGATACAGATGCAGGTTTCTAAAATCTGCCCTGCAAGCACCTTCCTCCACTGATGGTTCAGAGCCAGGAGCTATTGCTTGGACACAGGTACCACTGCAGCTAGCCTGTGATCATCTGTACTGCTTTGTGACCAGCACAGTTCTGGTCCTGCCCTCTTTCACACACAGCTGGAGGATGGCATGTACCAGAGACTGCAAGCAAACAGGCATCTTCTGTGGGGCAAGAGTGCTGTGGCATGTGGCTGACAGCCATAACATGTCATACATCTTGGAGGAAAAAAAACACCTTGACCTGTTTTGCTCACTGCAACAAACATGACCTCAGCAGCTACAGCACTCTAAGAGGATAAGGGAGAAATTGTCTGTAACTGAGAGTTCTGCTCCCTTAAGTAGCTGCCCCAAAGAATAGGCAGCATAACAGAACAAGTGCCTCCCCTGAACTACAGGACAGACTACAGCCAGTGGTTTGTTCTCCCTCTGCTTAAGGAAATCCCCTTAAGCAGAAGATGTGATTGAACCCAAGCCTCCCACATCCCAAATCAGTGCACTCACACTCAGACCTTGAATAAAACTCAATTACCACCTCTGCTCCAGAGGAGCAGTTTTGTGTGGCATCCAATCCTTTGCAGAGCTGCATGCAAATGCTTTCTCAGTGAAGCTACAGAATGACATGGATGACACTGTAATTTATGGCCTTGAGGTGATATGCTGTAATGGCCAGAAAAAATACTGAGTTTAATATTCTGCTAGCCCTCCTGCTGTAATTCAGCATCCTGTTAATCCTTACCAAATGAAGATGGCAGAGGAAACAGGCAAAGGAAAGGACTGTAGTTTTTTAGGCAAACTTCTCAAAACTACTTCATGTGGTTCAGACTGAAGGTTTCCTGCACACGCCCCAAATCTGGCACGTACATTATGACCACCTTCACTAAATCTTGGGGCACTTAAAAAGTTTCAGCATGCTCTGGTTATGCCAAACACGACCTGGACTTGTCAGACTCGTAGGTCTTGGGCTGTGTTTTCCTAGTCCCACCACGAGCGTCTGCATTTATTCATTTCCATCCGACCTTTGGAATCTCCCCGCCTTTCCTCTCCGCCTGCCCGCAGTGGAGCGGCGCTGCCTGGCACCAGGCAGCACAGATGGCCGGGCAAGCTGCGGGGCACGGTGACACACCGGGGCAGCGGAAGGGAACTCCGGCAGCGATCGCCTCCTGCCACAGTGCCACATGACCACAGTGACCCACAGTGACCCACAGTGACCACATGACCACAGTGACCCCCGCTCCCCCCGGGCCGCGCCTCCGCCTTCGCCCCGCCCGCTCCGCCCTGCCCGCACCCCGGACGGGCCGGGAGGGGCAGCGCGGACCCCGACAGAGCGGGGAACGGGAGCGGGGGAGAGAGAGAGGCAGGGACGGGAGACTGCTCCCCTCCGGGCGGGACGGATGGCGGGGATGGAGTGGGACAGCTCCCCTCTAGATGGGACGGGAGGGAGGGAGGGAGTGGAACATCTCTCCTCTAGATGGGACGGGAGGGAGGGAGGAGGATGGAGGGGACAGCTCCGCTCTAGATGGGACAGAGGGAGGATGGAGGGACAGCTCCGCTCTAGAGGGACGGAGAGGATGGATGGATGGAGGGGCACAGCTCCCCTCCGGGCGGGTCGGGGCGCCTCGCCCGCTCCGGCACGAGGGGCTGCGCCCTGTGACGAGCCCGGGCGCGGGGCGGCAGCGCGGCGGGGCGGGGTGACGGCCGCGGCTCTAATAAGGCCGGGGCTGGCGCTGGCCGAGGGCTGTTTGCCCCCGCCCGCCCCCGAGCATGCAGTGCTTCCCCGGGCTGGTGCTGGCGCTGAGCTCGCTGCTGGGCGCCCTGGCGCTGCTGCAGCTCTCGCTGCACCTGCGGGTGCCGTCCCGCTACGGGAAGCACGAGGAGCGGCTGTGCCGGCCGCGGGGCCGGCTGCCGGCGCGCTGCGCCTGGTTCCTGCAGGAGCTGCCCTCCTTCCTGGTGCCCGCGCTGCTGCTGGCGCTGCGCAGCCCGCCCCGCCTCGAGCCGCTCGGCTGCCGCCTCCTCTGCTGCCTCTTCTGCTGGCACTACTTCTACAGGTACCCCGCCGGGCACGGCTCCCTGCCGCCTCGCCTCGGGAGGCTGCAGCCGGGGAGCCGCGGGCACGGGCGGTGCGGCCGGGGCACGTCCTGCTGGCCGCAGCATCGCCCCCGACCCCGGCCGGCCGCGCCCCGCACTCCGCTCCAGGCGCAGGTACCGGCCGGGTGGGCATCTGTGCCCCGGCCCGGCCGCCGGGGGAAGGAGCAGGTGGTGCTCGGGTGTCGAAACAGGATAGAGGATGGATGCTTTGAATTATTCTCTTAGAGGGAGGAAAAAAAAAAAAAAAATGGAAAAAAACCAAAAAAGGTTTCGCTAAGCTGAAGCAAAGGTTTGGTGAAACTCATCCAAATATTATGTAAAGTTACATGGGAAGCGCTTGCTGCGGGCAGCCGGGAGCAGCGGCGGGCATCGCGCGGGGATGCCGAGCGGGATCCAGGCGAGCGCCCGGCTCTGCCCGCAGCGCTACCTGCGCTCCCGCGGGCACAGCTTGGGCCTGGGTGCTCGGCTCGTCATTCTCGCTCTGCTACCCAAGTATCAATTTATTCTGGTTTTTTTTTTTTTTTTTTTTTTTTTTTTTTTTTTTTTTTTTTTTTCCCCCCGCATCTTTTCTTTTTAGAAACCTGGTCTTGTCAGAGTCAGCAAATGCTGTAACCCAAATTAATTCTGAATTTACTAATCAGGAGGTCAAAGAAATAGTAGTTTTCATCCAGTGTTGGTGATAACTTTGAAGAGATATAGCTCTACAATTGTCACCCAGTTCTGCAATCAGTGGGACTTGGTTCTGGAGAATATCACCAGAACCCATCTTCTGCTCCACTTCCATTTTCTGTGGAGTTCTTTCATGAGAAAGTTGAATTTTGGTTTTCTGTTTATAGAAAAAAACAGGGCTTTTATTCACAAGAGGCAAGCGCATGTGAAAATGTTATGCCAGGATGTAGTAAAGAGCAGTGTAACTTCTGAGGCAAAACCTGGATTTGATTTGTCATTTTTACCACCATTCATCTGTTTTTTTAAGTTTGCTTCATAGAAATAGAAAACATTCTTGTAATATTTGATCAGAAATTATTTGCTACTCAACCAAAATCAGTATATTGAAAATCCAGTTGCAGTATTTCTACAGATAGTTTAGGGATAGAAACTCAAGGATGTTGTGGAGAAATTTAAACAGAGAATGGTTTACAGTGCTAGCACTATTTTAGACATGTATTTGTTATCACTCCTGTTGTCTTTGCTGCAGGAGTCAGCTGGAGGACACACCCATAACATATTTGGCTTCCAGAAAGCTAGATGTATTGGTTATATGCAGTCATGCAGAATTTAGTTTAATGCATTCTGTTATTATCAAGAATTTCTGATTGTTTGAGAAACACAACACCACTAGACAACTGAAAGAAATGTTACCCTACCAGTATACATACATCTATTGACTCTGTGGGTTCTTTTCCAAATTTACTGCTGGGCTTAGGCAGAGGTACAGTGTTTTCAAACGTTTTCTTTCCCAGAAAGTTCAGGGATCTTCTCATCTGTCGCTGGAGTATATTTCTCTTGTAAAAGTAAAAGTCCTTACTTCAACCAAGTCTGTATGAAACTTTTCTTTCTAATACAGCATGTTGCTCCAATATTATTCTCACAGGCTGCAGCCCCTTCTCACACAAGCCATTCTGACATTCTGCTGAATCAAATAATATTTGAAATGTTGTGTTAAATATTAATACTCTGCTGTTATGTAAAAGAGCAGCACAATCACAAAATAGAAGTTTTTCTGGGTTTCACCTGAAATACTATAGGACAGGCAGGTTCTTTGAGGGATCCTTGATAGAATGACTTCTGGCTACATGGTTGTGTTTATGATTAGAGCCTTATTGATAACATTAAAATTTCAACAAGCACCGCTAATTGTTATCTACAATTTCTTGCAGATAATATAATTTATTGTTACAGAGAATTTTTTATCCATTAGCATATCTTACATGTTATCTTAGTTAAACAGAATTTCTGCAGCTTTCTTCTTTTCTAGACTTTTTAGCTACCTAGACTTTTTAGTTACTTGGACCCTCTGAAGTCTGGGTCAAATTCTTCGCAATCAGAAGTGACACAATGACTGTAATCTGGATTAAACCTTTAACTAAAAGAATGGGACTAATTTAGTCCTTGGAGGAAGACAACAACAATGGAGGAGACATCCCTAACCACCAGGCATTCACAGGTTTTGCCATCCAGAATCAGCTGCAGTCTAAGCCCACCTGCAGCTCCTGGATTTTCCGGGCAGAATCTCATGGGATTTTAGGATTCCCTGTTCCATGCTGAGTGCCACGACATCCTGGTGGCAATGCTGGTGGGCAAGCTGTCTTATTGCAGAGCTGAAAAAGGGGCAGAAAGAAGTGTGCTTGTGTATTATGAGCACTTGTATATAATGGCTGTTTGCCTATAAAATTATGTTGAATTTTATAATTCAATATTCAATTTATAATTTTTTGAATCCATATTACCAAGGGGTACTGGTGACACTGGATTAGAATATTCCATTACCATACAGTGTTTGAAAAGAGGTTCAGTAGTTTGCTATAACAGTCAGGATCTAGTTTGACTTTTTGAGTTTTCTTTTTTGTTTTGTTTGGTTGGTTGGTTGTTTGTTTGTGGGGGTTTTTTGTGGGTTTTTTTTTCATTTTATTATCTTTACTTGGAATAATCTAACAACAGTTTTAAATACTTTTGTGATTAAACTTGACTGCAAGGATAATGAGTAAAGCGTTAAATCAATCATTAATAAAATTCCATTTACCTTGTAGACTACTGCATTTTCTGACTTTAAATTTTTGAAATTAATAAAGGTTTTCCACTCAATTATAGATGTATTTTGTTAATCCACTCTTACTTTTTCTAGTCATCATCTGGTACCTGTACTTAAGCATTCCTCTATGTTTGTATGAAAGTTTCTCTGTATATTGTTGCATAATTTAGTAACTTCTTTTCTCCACAGGGAAGCTTTTATAATTCCTAGTTTTGTCTCATCTACAATTGCAAACACACATGAGGAAGGGAAGTTTTCCTTAGAGGTATGCTCAGAAGGACATTATAGTCCCTAAGGGGGAAACACAAACTTTCAGACACTGCAGTGCTTTGCTCTTCTACCTTCCTTCATGTCCTAGCCAGCTGTGTTGCCCAGTAACTTCTTTTACACTGAAGCAAGTATTTCAGAGCAACTTCAAGTCTTGATCTGAAGACCCTTGAAAAGGAAACATTTATCATTTTTCAATGGAAAAATCCAGTGTTTTCTTTGGTAGTGTTATCTTCTGAATTCTTTTACCCTTACTGAAACATGTTTAAAATGTCTTGCTTAACTTTGACTGGTCTTGATTTTCTCCCAGTGGGCCTAGATCCTTCTATCCACCCTGTGCTAATTTGAAGCACTCCATAGTGTCCTTCAGTATTTCCTTACCATGATATCACTTACAAGGTTTTAATGTTTTAATTTGCTTGTTACAGAGGCATCACATCCTTTGTCAGCATCAGTTTGATCCAGATAATAGAGGAGCACATGATCATATTTCTGGTGCATTAATTACTGCATATGATGTGGTATTTATGCTGAATTTATGGGTTTGTGGTGGATTTACACCAGATATAGGGGAACAGAGAATTCTTGATCTGACACAGAATTAAGAGTAGTGCAGACACGTGATACTTCATCCAACATGAAGTTGGTCAGGATAAAATTACCTTTTCATAAATTTAGGAACAGGTTTAAGCCAGCATAATAAGTTGTCCTGCTTTTGGACATGGTGTTTAATAGCTACAATAATTTTTTATTTAAACTGAGATATCCTAAACTAGATTTAGAATATCACTGAACCACAGCAGATGGCCCTCAATGCAAGACTTTTTTTTCCCCTCTCAGTCCTCAGAAAATTTCTGTGGCTTTTTTCCCCTCTCTTTTTTTTTTTTTTTTTTCCTCTGTCCATTTCAAAATGAAGACATCAATGTGTGATGTATAATACAGTACCAGAGTTGTAGTAGCATGTCTAGAGAGAACATTACTTTTGTCTTCCTCTATCCTACTCTGATGTTTGCACACTGGGAGAGCACTTTTCTGTTTGGAGTCAGAGAGGGACATCCTGTGTTTCCAGGCTACTTAGAACACTCTGGAGCTGGTGTAACCCGGATTGTAACCAAGGTTACAATCTATCGCTCCTTAGGAGCAGTTTTCGTTTACATCACTGCATTTCCTTCACTTTAAAATAACTTTTTTATACGGGCACACTGCTTAGAAATGCTGTCCTGCCCACATTAATATTCACTGGTTGTCTAGAATTTGTGCCATGAGCCAGTTTAATCAGTGGTAATTTTGAATTTATTGTCAGGTTCTTGAGACATCTGCTGGAGTGTTGAAAGGACCACGCCGACCTTGTTCTGGAAACTGGGTTCATGGTGATGGTGCCTCATAGACGAGGACTTTAGAGCTCTCTGCTTGCCTGCAGGAGTTCTGCACGTTCTGGCAGGGGCTGCGCCCCCTCCAGCCGCTGCCGCAGGGTCAGGAGATGCTCACCGGGTACCAGAGCTGAGACTGGCTGTCTGAGCGCTCCAGGGGCTGCTCTCCATCCTGCCCTGTCCAGCGGCCCGTGCCGGGGACAGCAAGACGCTTTCTGCCTTCCTCTGCCGCCGCTAGGCAGCAGCCTGTGTCTTTGTGGCTTTCAGGAAGGGGTGAAGGCAGCTGCTGCTGCTGCTGCTGAGGCGAGGAGAAGCAAGGCAGGAATCCCACCCCGGCCTCTTTGGCTGCTGGCCTTAGTTAGCCAGCTCTTTGTGTCTCAACGTGCACTTTATTAGCACAGCATGGCTTCAATTTCATCACATTCAAAGGGGCTCTGGTGCTAAAGATAGCATTCTTAAAATCTGAATTTTTCGGAATCTGAAAAAAAAATCGAAATCTGAGTTTTCAGTAAGCTCATAGCGTCTTCACTTTCGCAGGGGAGGTTCTGTGATGGTAGGGGCCTCCAAAAGTGGTGGGGTGGGAAGGCAGGGAAAAGGAAGAAGAAAGTGAGAAAAGAAACGACTGCCAAGTCTGCCATCTGTAAATGCAATCTCTGTGGAAAGCTGGCCATGAGCTGAAAATGATGAGTGGTGTAAAACGTATGTACAGGAACGCTTCTTGTGATAAATGACTTACAAAGTCTTTTACTTAAGAATGTAGTTTGTGATACAGCCTTTCCTGCTGGAGGGGCTGGGAATGCCAGCAGAAGCCCTCAGGAGCCGGGGAGAAACCCCTGTGCTGCCTTTCCATTTTGCAGTCCAGCATTAAAAACCAAAGGTGGGAAACATAACATGAGGCAATGAGAGGAAGGCTTTGCAACCCAGTTCCATATAAATCTTAATGCTGCATTTCTCTTGCCAGTGAGGAAGACAGAGTGCTGAGGGAGCAGAGGAGATGCCACCATGTGCAATGGCAGCAGGGAAGGTCTTGTCCCACTGGCTTACAAAGATAATCCTGAAGACACAGGTGTACAAGACAGGGTGCTGCATTTGCCTCTTCTGTGCTGCTCTTTATAGCTGGGGTACAAGCAATTTAAAGAAGTATTTCAGTTTCAAAGGCCACCTAGAATTACATTTACTTATTTATTTTCTTCTCTTGCAAATTTGTTTTCAAACAAGTCAAATCTTTGTTTTCTATTTTCACTCTGTTAGCATATTAACAAACCAAACTACAGTTTTCATTTCTGAAGTGCACCGAGGTGAATCTGAAAGACACTAAGTAAGGCTGCTCTTTGAGATAGCTGGGTCCCCAGACTCCTCTGATTGCAGGTGACCCATCTGGTGCACCTGTAGTTGGTTTTCTACAATAGGACGTATTTCTAAAAAGATCAGGGAATGCAGAATTTTGTGGCAAGAGAAGGAGAAATGAGCATTTGAAAACTGCATCCTCACATAAGTATTTAACTCTTTTAGCCAGTTCCCCTCTCTCTGGAGCTAAGCTGGAGGGAGAAAGAAAAATGCTCTTGCTCTCCCCTGGCCCTGCAGAACGCAGGGCCTGCCTGCACTGCCTGGGTGGTCAGGCAGGTGCTGTGTTTACCTGGGCACACCTGGACTGGCCCTTTTTTAAGTAGGAATTACTTGTGATCAGTAAGAAAAGCAGCTCAAGCCTCCAGAGAAATGTGGAAGGATGGAGGCTCCAAATGACTAAGTCATTTATACATTAATTTGCTCATAATTTTTAGAGATATTCTGTGTTAGTTCATACAGGGGTTTAGTTGTGGTTTTTGAAACATAAAGTAGATAAGCAGAAATTAGATTAAGTTTGAAAGATATTTATATATTTAAGTGATAATCTCCTTGCTAGTAGTGAATATGACCAGACCAGATAATAACCACTAGGTCCAATAGAGCAAATCCAGAGATTATTTTTTCCCCCCCCACAGAAATAGCTATTTTATCCTTTGGTCTTAGAAAGTTACCATTGTTAAGTGTCAATAACTAAAGACATTTTTATTGTTGACCTCTTGAAACCCATATAATTAATCTCCCGACACAAAATCTGCAGTTATTTGACAAGTAACAAATCCTGTTCTCTTTTCCTTCACCTTGATTCTTTGGAATAGACCCTGACCAGATTCCTTTTGGCCTTCACCAGCTACACAGTAGCACATTTGCATCCTCTCTCCTGCTGTTTGGCCTTGGCAGTAACTCTAGACCTGTCAGCAATATCCTTAACAGGGGCTGGCAATTCACTCTGCCTCTTCTATGTATTCCTTGCTCCCCAGTCATCCCAGTGCATTACAGTAATGCTAATATATAATTTCCTCTCTCCCATGAAAATACCAGATTCATTGCTATTTCTATCCAGGTTCCTCAAATTAATGTATTAATAGCCAACAAAAGCATCTCTTCATATGCTTTGCCTCAGAATTGTAAAATGCTCATGTACCCAGTGCTGGTGTGGAGCTTGCTTCCTTGCAGTCTTCTCTAGCGTTATGAAATACCTTCCTAATTCTGCTCTCAAAATTGACTACTATCTGATTGCCTTCCTAACAATTAGCACAAATAACCTTATCTATACACTCCTTTCCCAGTGGAAAGTGGGCTAAGATCACAGAAACCTATTGTTTTTGCCCAGCCCAAACTGTACCCATATGATTTTTCCTTTTGTCTCTTCATCTGGAGGATTTTCTGCAGAGATAACTTAAGATTTTTATCTTTCCTCACTTCTTTTCAAGACAACATGCCTCCTAGGGATATCTTTGTATCTGATGCTAATTCACTTGTGCAGTTTTGTTATTACCAGGCAGCTTTAAATGCACTAAGGAGTATTCATGCCTGCTCTGAGAGCTCACAGTCGCTGCTAATTACAGAATGACCTGGTGGGTGTCAGTCCAGCTGCTCTGCAGTGAACTGCCCAAACTGCACTTCCAGGGCTCAATCCCAGCCACCAGGACATCACCAAGGCACAAGAAGCTTCCTCTGATCCCACCTGTGTGAGGTTTGAGCCCACCAAGGAAGTAAAAGCCCTTGCTCTCCTGTGAGCTTAAATCCTTACAGGATGATAACATCCTGAGCTCCCAGCTCCACTGGGTTTGGAAAGACTGGCAAGGATGTAAAGATCTGGATTTGCATTCCCACATTCCTGGTGTTGATATCAGAAAAGCAGAGTTATACTAATACAGAGACAGGAAAAAAAAAGTCATATACAGGAGTTTCTTTAAATGTTTTTACTTGAAAATAGTAATGTTTTTATTAAAGAAGAAAATTATTTGTTTTAATCATGAGATGTCTGTAGTATCCCATTATTTAGGCTACTCTTTTAAGTAGGAAATAAAAACCAAGCAAAAAGTGTTAGGGTCCATTCCATATGCCAGTGGGGAATTTGTGATGGAAGTTGCTCATTCAAGATCCATAAATCTGATTTTTTTGATTTTTTATCATAGTAGAGGCAGCCATTATGGAGGAGGTAGGACTTTTTTACCAAGCGAATAAATATTGCTTGACAAAAGGACACACTTTAATAGCCCCTTTTTGTACTCAAAAGCTTGTATAATTAGGTAATTTGCCAGTTTTATGGAGCTCTGTTAAGAAAAATTAAATTGTTAAATAACCTCCTAGTAATATGATTATAAATCAGTGTCCATCTCAGACATTGCATATTCCCTTGGTGTAAGTTATATTCTTGGTGTCTCCTTCAAAATTAATTTTAGTTGCGAAGTGTTATGATAAAGAAATAATTGCAAACTTAAATTAAGAGACAATTCTTAATATACACCTCGAAGTGTCTTTCTCTTGAAGTGTCCAGAAATTGATTTAAATGTGACAGGTGAATTGATCAGTAGGGTGATCCTTACCGAATTTGGTCAAACAATTAAATCCATGTTCATCAACACCCATTTAAATGTAAGAGCTGCATTACTCTTTGCTGACCACTCAGCTGACATTCTAATTATTTTTGCAACATCTCATTGTTACAACAATAGGAATGGGATTATTTTGCAATAAAACCCAACAAGACAAAACCAATTAAAACTAAGCTAAAATATTCCATGTAGGGAAATGAGAAAAGGCAACTCATAAGGAGAAAAAACAGTATATTTTTCTACAGGTCCAAATTTATTTTAAGAACCAGCTAAATTCTACTTAGCTGTGAACTTTTGAAGCACCAGTTGCTACCATGTTAGTACCTAAGAATGTTTCATCATTCCTAGGCAGGTGTATCCAAATGTGACCTTCAACAACGATGATAAAAGGTCCTGTTTGGAGGAAGCTGGGTTTGATCTCCTCCTTCCCAACCACCCTTTATAAACACAGAATAGAGTAGCAGCACCCACAGTCAGCTTTAGCCAGGTATAAGATACCATTCTGCTTATGACAGTTTTGGAGTTCACCAACTTAATCCAACACCAGCCATGCTGGGAGACTGCCTCCCAGAAACAGCTCTGGAAAATGGCACCAGGTCAAGGCTGTCTTCAAAGAGGTGTTGTCTGCCAGAAAAAGAGGGATTGCCTAGGGGAGATGCTGAGGAACAGGCCAGCTCCCAGGCAAGACTGCTGAAGCAGATCCTGAGGCAGAGTGATGACCTGCAGCTCTTTGACTGGTAGAGATGGGCTGGGTGACTTTCCTACAAAGCCAAGTCTCCCTGATGTAGGTAGTCACACCATCATTCAGGGTGGGCAGGAAGGCTACAGAGAGCTCTGAGTAACTTAGCTGGGCTACCCAAAGAAGTACAGGCATGTTAGCATGGTCTCCTGCTGGAGCTGCACATGCAAGTGTCTCCAGACAGTGTGGTCCTAAGCAAACCTTCCAGTGACCCCTGTCACACATCTGGGGTAGGACAATGCATGGACCTCTAGTGAACTTCTGCTGAACAGGAGGGGAAGAAATGTTGAGAAATGACAGAGTAGAAAAGTACTTATGTTACATTGTTGGGGGGGGGGGGGGTTGCCTGTTTGCGTCTCTTATGAACTTTTTTTAAAAAAAAGAACCATTAAAGCATTCACATTTTAAAACTTGGCCCAGATTAAGGTTACTAAAGTGAGACACGTCTCTGGCTCTTCCTAGGGAAAGCAATTTCAACTTGGCAGAGTTGTCTGAGAAATGTGTTTGTGTCTGTTCAAACATAAAGGGCGTCAGCTGACGTTTTTCGAGCCTGTTCCTCTGGGTCATCTGAGGCTAGAAGCAGGACCACAGCACACGAGCCTGCAGTCCAGCCAAGTATGCTCTAGGCTGGCACTGTAGGGACAGAGCAAGACTTTTCTGGCTGCTAGGATAATCAACAGGGAAGAAGTGGTCTCCTAGCTGGAGTTCTGGCAACACGGATTAGGAAAAATACAACCTGTCTTGAATGCAGAGAAATAAAAACCACTGTGAGGTTTACAGTCAGGCCTACAAGGTGGGAAGAGATAGAAAGGTCAAGTGAAAGAGCACAGGAAGGGGCATATAGGAGAATTGTTAAAAACAGCTAGGGCAGTAGTGGGGCAGGAGTGAGAAGAAATGGGAAGGAAAAGGTTGTGATGAGAGAGGGCAATAGCTAGGTATGAAGAGACAATCCTGACTCTGTGCTGAGTGATTCACTCAGCAGCTTTCAGTGTTAGGAAATCTTTTGACATATTTTGTGAGGAAACAGAGATGATCGTGACTCAGAATCAGCCCATGCCAGTTTTCCCTTAGGAAAAAAGAAGGCTTCTAAGTCCTCTGATTATTTTAATGTAAGCACAAACTCAGGCTCTGAGCTGTTCCTCTCTTGTGTATGTACTGCCATGAGTGCCATGAGATCATAGAGGTTCAGCATATTGGCTGGATATAAACTCACCAAGATTTAATGTCAAGTAATTGCCTGTCTTCTTTTGGTCATTTCTCAGGCCCACATGGACAATTTACAGAAAATAATGACACTTTATCTGGTAAGTGCAGTTGTAAGAGCACAGATCCATGCATCCTTGGATTTTGTGCCAGTTTTCATGTAGATGCATCCTTCTGTTCTGCTCGTGATCTCAACCTCTGTGAACTCTTAGAACTCTCTGCTCCAGTGGAGCGGGGAACTTTTTGAAGTGCACATCATAGTGTCTGATTAAGTTACTTTGGCATGTATTTCACACTTTTGGCAGACTCCCACAGTTTAGCAATAGGAACAAAGTGATCTGTTTTCATAAATATAAAGTGATTACTTCTGAAGAAGAAAAGAGGGCAAAGCCACCTTTGGCTGGCTAAGGCTTTGACACACTATTGCTTAGATAAAACAACAAATATTCTCATAACCTCTAAGTACTGTTGCCCTTTAGATACTATCAAATAGCAGAGGGAATCATGAAGCCCTGTGAGATCTGCACATTTGTCATCACCACAATCCATCTAGTCAAGTTGAACTTTAATCCCCATACAAGTAGTCCTGTCCTCTAATCCCCATGAAAGTACAAATCTGGTCTAAGTTTAATTAGTGTTTCAACTGAGATAGCTGGCCTGGTGCTGAGCCTATCAGAGCCTCTCTGGGACCAAAATAGCTCTACATTCCCATTCCCAGGCAGTTCCTGGCCACATACAGTCCTCAAATCTTATTATCATTCCTGAGGGATATTTTTCTGGTCTGAACTTAACAATTTCTGCTTATCAAGGTTCCTAGTGTGTTCCAATGTTTCACTGTCTTTCCCTAATATCTAAGTTGCATTTTCAATACATCTGTTCAGGCCTGTTGCTTCTTCCTGCATTCCCAGTAGACAAGGAGGATGCTTGACTCCTTTCTTCTTTGCAGGAGCTTTTTGTACAGTTGCAGATTGTTATGATGCCTTCCACTGGTTTATTCTCAGCTATTTTAAGGAGCCCTGAGTCCTTCAGTCTTTCTTCCTGTCATAATTCCTAGACCACAGTTGTTTTTCTTTGGGCTGCTTCCCCTTTGTCTTTTAGAGAGAACTGGACAGAGAATCATTTACGTTCCTACTGGTGCCATGCTGAGATACCTCAGGTGTCTCCAGCAATGTGTCCATTCCCACAACACATTTTAATATTTGCCTTTTTCACAATAGCCTGACATCACTGGCTCTTGCTCAGTTTGCCACCTACCAGCATGCCCTCTCCTATCCAGCCCATTTTTCAGCTTGTCTTTTACATTTGGTCTTAATTAAATGTAGTATTTTGCCATTGTCTTTATTGAATTAAATCAACTGTTTTAAAACTATCAAACAAGTATTTCAAGACTTTTCTTAACTCTGGCCTTTGTTCTTGGTGTGCTCAGCATCTCTCAAAGCTGTGTGAGCCACAAACATTTTTTTCCCCCAGAAAATATTTTTTCTCCTGGAGGAATAATATTAATGAAAAAAACTCCTTAGTAGTACCAGAAAAGTCTTTTGCAGAACCTCCCTCAAAAGATCTTTCTAGTTTGATAATAAACAATTGTTAACTTTTCCTTGATATAATTTTTTAATGAGTTTTGTGGCCATTTAACATCCTCTAAAACAGGAAACCCCAAGTTACTTATAAGGTTGACATGTGAGACAGTGTAAAAAAATCTAAGGTCAAGACACAGGGCATTGTCTGCTCGTACAATCCCTCTCCTATAATATATCCAATTTATGTCAATTCCTTCCCTCGACAAACTTATTCCATGAAAACAGGGTGACTGAAGTTCCCTATCAGGAGGAGTCCTGTCTCCTGCTGTTACAGGTCCACAGATATTGGCTCTTGGAGTCAGAGGCTGTTACAAGTATTAGTGCTTAAACAAGGAGTGGATCAGGCTGCACATTCTGCACTCCACTAACTTGGCTGTGAAGTGCCTGAGGACAAACTGCAAGTTTGTAGGGGATGGTACTGATTTCAGCAGGGGTCTGTACAGGGGGTGTGTTCCCTTTGCTTTATTAGCTCCACTTTACCTTCTTTGGCTATGAAAGAGAAAAGGACTTTTAAAAAAATCCCCATCTTTCAGATGAATATGCCCAATTTGACAAGGAATGGTAAGAAAGGTATTAATGTCTGGTTTGTCTGGCTCTTGTTTCAGTTGCCTTTGGTTAAGGGCTGTCAATCAATTCTTCCTTTTATTTATTTCAGCTCTTATGCTGATCTCCTTTCCACAATACAGACAAAAATGTAAAAAATTAGTGGCTGGGTAATAATGAAATTAAAATAATATTTTAAATTAAGAATATTTCAAACCTATTTGATGTTTATTCCAAAACAGAAACATTTAAAAAACAAATATGCTGGTATAAATGTATAATGAGTGTAATTTGCTGATGGATTGTGACTTGCTGAGGCAGCTTGATAATGCACCAAACCCAGCAATTCTGTTCTTGGTGCCCCTTTAGAAAATGCACAATAATTGAAGTAGAGTGTTTTGATACTATATCTGCAAAATCAGTAAGATGCTTTTCACGGTTGAAGGCCTTTTTACCAGAAGAATTCTCCTTTGTTGGTTCTGTCTGGGTGCTGGTAGTCACTGTGAGATACCAGATTTTCTAATGACATTTTCAGAAATAATGGAAGAAAACCAAGAGGAGTAATGAAGTAACTTATAAACAAAATTGCGAAACACTTTTGAAACCTGGATGCTTCTGCAGTGAATTTAGAAGAGAAAAAATTTTTGCCTTGGAGTCAAGCCTACACAACTCTACTAATTAAAACCAAATACCCTTTCTAAGGTCTTATTCCTTTCCTTTTTCCTAATTTCTTTTCCAACCACTTATATTTTATTAAATATAGCACATCTAATAATATCTGTATGCAATGTGAAGAGGACTAAGCTTTATCCATAAACTGTATTTATCCTTCTTTGTTAAATGCACAGCATGCTTTCAATTTATATCAATCGATGAGGTATTCCTGACTAGTTCTAGATGGTCACATGGTGACTTGTTCAGGTGTTTATAATGTTGGAACTGAGTGTTACATAGCTCAGATTCCTGAAACTTATCCAAGGTTAAATGCATCATGGTTTTTTTCTTCAATGAATGACGATGATACAGAGGCACTGTTTTTAGCCTTTCCCATTAGAAACACACACTTTTGAACATAGTTTTTCCTATAAACCCCTTTATTCAAAGGCAGTTGTAAGAAACTAAGCTTTTCTGCCCTGTCACCAAGGTTCCAACCTGAAGTCTGTTTTTAGCCCTGTGGCCACAAGTCAAGTGCAGTTGCTGACTCCTCTGCAAGTGCTGTCACCCATGGTGTCAACCTTCCTGGCACAGCAAGTACCACTCTGGAGCTTTACTCATAAATGCTGGTGTTAAGCAACTGCTAATCTGTTCTAGAGAGTTTATCATC
Source organism: Sitta carolinensis (assembly GCA_032173965.1). NCBI lineage: Eukaryota > Metazoa > Chordata > Aves > Passeriformes > Sittidae > Sitta > Sitta carolinensis. Next base: position 10,231,702 of record JAVUNC010000025.1, on the reverse strand, counting down.
TTTGAGATGTTCAATTTGTATAAAATGTTAGATGAGACATTATGAAACCCTGAAGGTATCACACTGGATTGTGTGATTCTGTCTTGGCAGAAGTCAGTGTCAGATCATTCAGAACTAAATACAGTAAATGGTGGCCAATTGTCCTCAGCAGCTGCTACCTTCTACCTCTCCTCAATGAAATATAATTTATGCCCTGAAATAGAAAAATTAAAATTAATTCCAAACCTTTGTCCTCTCTTCATAGAAGAACCTGCCTTTGTCTGTAATTTCTGTTTATTCCCCTTCTCTCAGTCCTACCTTTACTTCAGTGTTTTTCTTTTTTTTTTTTCTATATTACATTTATCAGAAACTTCATTGTATTCAAACTAACTTCCTTTCAGTATCAGGACAACTGATGGTCACAGCTATTCATCTCTCCCAAATAAATTATTTTCTAGCATTGTGTGTTATTTTTTAATCTCAAATAAATTCATTATCAATTTTCAGTACAAGTTCAGCAGCCCCCATGGTTCAGTATGGCAGTCCCTTACAAGTCTCTTCTCATTTTGCAGCTGAATCCTACTGTGTTTCTGATGTCTTTGCAATAAGTCAGTGCTGCTCAGACTTTCTCTTTCCCATTGCCTTTCTTCCAAAGAACTCCTTGAAACCCAGCTATGCTGCCATGTGTCTCAGGGTTTCCTCAGTCCTTCTGCCATCCTTGATCAGATGTGTGCCTCTATCTCTTGCCCAGGAAAGATGAGTCTGCTCCTGCCAGAAGTCTTCATCCAGCCCTGGACCTGATATTAAGAGACCACAAAGAAAGACTGTTCCTACAAACAGGCTTCAGGTTGGATGAATCTTGGAAACTAACCACAAACATCCCAAGGATAGTAGATTGAGCCAATTTTTTAGATAGAATCCTCAGAAATTAACCTGATATGGCAGGTTTGGTATTGTTTTATACAGCTGAATCTTAAGATTTTCAATCATATATCTATTTTTTTATTCCTTAAATTATAGCCATCAAAATTTGTCCAAAGATCATTGGAGGAACATGGAAGCAGGGTATTTTGCATGTGGAAAAATATTGCTGTCTTGGAAAGGAGAGCTCATTCCACCTTTGTTTTCATCATCACTAGACAGATATATCTGCATGATTAAAATAAAAAGGTCGTTCTCTTGCTCCTCTCACTGACTGTTCAATGATTCAAGATGAGATTACAAACTGGGCCACACTCCAGGAAGTGATTACAGTTATCTGATGGTTTCACATTGTCCCGGTGATGCAGGAACGAGGAACATTCCTGCCCCAGCCAGGAAATGTGCCCTGCAGCTGGGATCACCCGGTGGCACTCACAGCCCCTGCACACCCCTGGCACCGGAGGGCTCGGGCAGCTCTGGCTGGACATCAGCTCCAGACAAAGAGCTCAGCTCCCGAATTTACATTTTCCTTACTGCAGGAGAGGAGACACAGCTGCAATAAGGAGATGAAGTCTGCTGTCTGTCCAGGGCATGCAGTGGGTGCTGCCAGAGGCTTGCTGGGCAGCCCAGCATTCCTGCCTGCCAGCATTGCTGCTGTGTCACCTGGCTGGAGCCCAGAGTTTGCTCCCCAGTCTGTGACAGAGCATGTCTCACTCTACAGATCCTAACAAAAGGGATATGGTCCACCCTGCACAGTACAAATAGCTGCTAATAACCTACTTTTTATCTAAATATTCCTGGCTGATGATGTTCTCAGACTGTTGCAGAGTAAGTGGGGAAGGGAAGAGTAAAGCATCTCAGGGTAGGATGTTTGAGGAGAGGAATATGACAGGTGAGGACTTTCTACCTGCATTGTGATGCTGGGGCATCTGCAGATATCATAATGAAGGATGGGTAAAATGCTTAATTTCAATTTTGAAAGTATTTTGGTTTACTTTCCCTTTAAATTTATAGCAAATTAACCTGCCACTCGGAATGAGCACTTACCCATTATATTTGTTTAAACTCAGTCTGGGATAACTGATAATTTTTAATTGGCCACAGGAAAATTTGGTGCCAGATTGTGTCCTGGTGTGGACTTGACAGTTTTCTCCTATAAATATTCAATAAGAATTAGTGTAACACAACTCAAAACCAGTAAAAGTTTAAAATTACCTCAGAGTGCATTTAACCTGCAAATAACCTACAGAATGGGCTCAGAAAGTATGTGCAGGCTAATCAGCAGCAGATGTCTTTGGGACATCTAATTTGACATCCATAACTCTCCAGAATAATTAGAGGCTCTGTGTAAGGCATCAGAGCCACCCCAAATAGAAGTCCATCATGTTTGTGAACAACTTGAGCCTTTGTCCAAGTGCTCAGGTATGCCAAGGGTGCCAGCAGCTCCCTAGTGATGTGATTCCAGTGACGACCTGTGGTGCTAATTGTTGGTGCAAATTGAACTGGTCTGTGTAATCTCCCAGGTTTGGACACCAATCTTGTCAATCTGTGCATAAGACAGATCAAAAGTAAATCCATGGTTTGATAGCAGGCAAATCCTTTCATGCCTGACTGGTCTAGTTAGTGTAACACAAATCACAGGGTTTTTCTTATCACCTAAGATACAGGTATTTGTACAAATAAGAAAATGAGAACGACTCCATAAGGACAGAGGTGCACCAGAGTCTAGAGAGCTGTCCTCTACTTAGAGAGGTCTTTGTTTGAGAACTGCAGGCAGAACCTCAGCAAGGAGTATTCAGGGAGTGAGAAAAGGACTGCAGCATGGGCCTGATGGAGCAGAGGGTCCCACCCACTGCATGACCCCTGTGAACACCCATCTGTCTGAGGAGTGTCTTTCAGTGTCAGCTCAGCGTGCACATGAGCAGGGAGGGCCCTGAGGACATCATCCTCATGGGAGGGCCTGGCTGCCTGCCCTGCCCTGAGCCACCAGCCCTCCTCACCTTTTGCATGTCTGGGTGGGACGAGCAAGGAACCAGAGCACGTGGAGCCCAGCCCATGGGGAAGTGGCTCCCTTTGGCACATTGGTTCATCCTCACCAGGGATTCAGGGCAGGTCCTGTCCCCCACAGTCCAAGGAGAACCAAAAAAATCCCTGCAAGGACTCAGAGCATTCCTGGTCAGGAGAAGTCCATAACTCTCTTCTGGAAGCTGGCCAGGTGGCAGGGGATGGAGCAGGGCATTCAGACCGTGCCCCAGCACCTGCTTTCAAGGAGAAAGGCACCACATCAGCCCTGCTCACCGGCAGCCTTTGTGCTCCCTAGCCCTTTGTTCATCCTGGTTAGACCCAGAAGCACTGGGGGCAGAGGCACAGAGGGGCAGGCACAGCAGGAGGCTGGTGGCCCACAGGCCTGGAGCAGCCAGGTGCCCTCCATCGTTGGCACCCTTTGAGCTGGTGGCCCCAGGTGTAAAACACCTTGAGTTTCCAGAGTGCCAAATGAGCTGCCACTGTCTGAAATGCTGCATCTAGGGCACGGAGAGGAGAAGACACAGCAGGAGCAGAAACATCTCTGACTGACAAGCTGTTGGAGGACTGACCATCTACTCTTGGTGGATTATGGTAACATTTGTGAAAAGATTTTCACCTTCTGTGGAAAGAAGAGCAAACCTATACTTTCCCTTGGTTTAGGTGAGAGTGTCCAGAGTTTTCAGGAAGCTGGACTAATACCTTTTAGTTGAAATTTGATGCAACATCAAATGATTTTCTCTTCAAAACCTGTTCTTTTGGAAAATAAATGATGGGGAAGAAAATGAATAATTCATTATTCATTCATTTAAAAAGAAGCTGTTGGCAATGGTTTAGTCAGATGCAGTGCCTTTGGCTGGTAAAGATAATAAAGGACTAATGAATTAGTCATCAATACTGCACCGAAAGTAAAAGGTCAAATTTGTCATTGGACTAAAACCAAAAGGCCAGATTTGTTCTGTTATGCTAAAATGGTGGTCTTCAGGCCCCCTTCAATTTTCACACTGCAAAATAGTTCCATCAGAGCTGCAGACTCTTCCATGGAATAGTTAAACCTATTAAATGGCTCTGCTTTATCTCTGTTGCTTTTTCAAATCTCATCAGGAATAGTTTGTGCATCCTCAACTAGCCATGTAGTACAATCTGATAGAGAGAATTGAATCTGGCCTCTGTTTTTACAGACCCATGGAGATTTCCTTGGAGAATTTGTTCTGCAACAAAGATTCTTGGATGAAATCCTGACTTGGATTGTCCAAACTGCGCTGAGGCAGGATTACAGTGATGCCAGGATTTTACTGCCTCAACAACTAAACAAAGCTGGTGCCTCCTGGCTCCCCTGCCATTGTACTTTTACTTTGCATACAGATTCTTTCTGTTCTGTGTGCACTCCATGGTAGAGAGGTCTGTGGCCTCCTGTTACTGCAGGATGTCACCTTTCAGAGGCCTATAACCTCTATCCTGCATCAGCAGCACCAGGAAGCAGCATGGAAACAATCAGTTTTTCTGGGACCTGAGAAACTTATGTTTGTATCAGCTGTAAAAACTCAGAGACTCTTAAACCTGAATGGTTTTGGCAAAAGATAATGTAGTAGCAGTCCTACTTGAATCTGCTGTATAAATTCACCTCCTAAACTCCTTTTGTGTGGTTTGCATCATTCCCTTTTCCATACAATTTCCTGTCTTCGAGCCTGCATTTGCAAGTTTCACATTTTTTCTTGTAACTGTTCAGGTCGAATTTGTCAATATGACTTCAACAGCAGCTCAGAATGCTAAAGCTGGCCTCGCCTACTCATAACTCCAGCATCACATTCCCAAAGGGCAAAAACAGTGATTATTGGTAACATTACTCCAAAGAGCATTCCTTTCCATTCTGTAATAAGTATGACAAATGTGGTACCACTATCTGGAGAATATTTTCCATATTGCTTACGTTTCTCTTTCTTTAAAAATATCACAGCTGCCTTAATTGCTGGAAATCTGTCTTACCTTGCTTTGGAAAGCAGTGAATACATTAACATGTTGCTGCTTGTACTCTGCTTACTCACTTCCAGACATAGTATGATTTAATCTAGATTTATAATATTATGACATTTTATGCCTCAGCTTGCTTAAATTGACAGGGGCAACATGAGATGTGAATTACTTATCAGCAATGCTTATATACTGGTATGATGAGCACCATCCAAAGCCCAAGAGGGCAAAAGAAAGAAATTAAGAGTGTAGATTTTTACCACTTACGGAACTTAATTGGCCAGGTATGAAAATACTTACTAAAAATGAATATAACTTCTTTGTTTCACTCTCCCAGGGATGATATGGATTGTCCAAAGTGTCAAGAGGGATACTCCTACCTGAAGCAAACATACATATAAATTAAAACTATACAAGCACCAGTTATTTGCTCACACAGATGTTAATGCTTCTGTTAGCACAGCTGTTGTCTAAGAAAGCCCTAGGTGCTGTAGCTGCATGGAAATCTTGGTGTTTAGCATAATAAACTTAGGGCTGTAGCTCTTCTTATTTCAGGCAAAAGCTTGACAACATGGAGGGGAGGCAGGGGCTGGGTGCAAAGCAGCTCCCCAGGCAGGCAGAACCAGTGCTCTGCCTCTACACCAAAGTGTCCAAGCAGAAGACAGAGCTGTGGTGTGTCAGGGAAGCACGGGGGTCTCCTCCTGAGTGAGGTGGGAGAGGCTGGGAAAGCAGATTACACCTTAGGCTGTGTACTGCAGGGGGTGAGAGCCAAGGGGCCTCAACACTGCCTTCAGCCCACCTGCCACCGTGGGTTAAAGCCCTCAGGGGTCGGGGCTGTACTGGGATCAGGAATGTCTTCTCCTTAACAAAGCTCCTCCAGGGCTTGGCATGGCAATCCCCTGTGGAGACTCAGTGCTGCAATGGGTACTGCCCCTCACAAACATCAGTGATGTCTGAACATCAGTGTCCCCATGTCCCTCCACAGCAAACCATCTTCACTTGGCCCGCTGGAGCATTAAATCAAGTTTTAAAATGAAAATGCTGTTTGTGGTCACGAATTTCTCACTTTCACCAACAAGTGTAGAGAAAGGTACAGAGATATTTGCCAAGCATCAGTGAATCTGGATGAGCTTTCTAACTTCCCACCTTGTGTGCAGTCCTGCAGGACCAGAAAAAGATGTGTATCTGTAGGATTTCATGCTTCCATTAATTGCTGATCTTATAATGTGCAGTTCTTTCAATTTTTTTGTCTTTATTGACCTATTTTCTACTTTGTGCTTTGTTCAAGTTTTTTTCCCCTACAGCAAAGAAATTGCAAATACAATGTTGAATCATGAGCAATGTGCTGACTTTTTTTTCTTATCTACCTTAGGACATTTATTTACCCTTTCTTCACTAGAGGCAGACCTTTCCCACTGCAATTGCTTTTCTTTGGCATGTTATTCTGTATCTATAATGGCTTCCTCCAGGGGTACTACCTGATTTACTGCGCTGAATATCCAAACGATTGGTGCACCGACATCAGATTTACATCAGGTAATTACAGCTGCAGAATTCCCAAGATCTAATCTCCAAGCAATTTGTAAGCATTTTGAATTATGTCCTAATCTTCAGTGAACATGTGAGTCAAATCTGTTGTGATGGAAATCAGCATAAGATCTGCCTGCTGGCCCAGATAAAACAAGTAAATGTGCAGTAACTTTTTTTTTTTTTCTGCTAGGCAGCCACCTTGGAAGGTATATGATGTTATGTGTTAGTCTCAAATCATGAGCCTTGTTTTCTTGACACCACTCCAGAGCCTGCTGCTGCTAAGGGCCATGGAGAGGCAATCTCAGGCCCCAGGTGTATGGGGTGTGCCCTTGCTCAGCCAGAAGTGTGCACCCAGCTGTGGCTGTGGCTTTCCCTTCCCTGCCAGGGAGCTTTGCACTTGATGCAGCTATACTGAGAGCGAGAGAAAAGCAGGGCAAAACCCCAGCACGAATGAGGCTCTGGGGACAAAGAGCTCTTTTTTCTCGTGTAAGGCACGAGGGAAGATTAGAGATCATGCACAGTCTGCTTGTATGTTAATACAACTCCTTTATATTCCAAAACTTAATAGCCTAGCTGAATTTCACCCTGTAAAATCCCTCAGAGAATAGCTGAACAAGAGCAGTTAGATGGCATTACGGATTTGTTACTGTACAGAGGGTTTTTAAAGGTAAACACAGAAATGAGCATTAGCATGGAGGTCTGAGGAATTGTTTTGGATATGACAAGTACAAACTAACCAAGGTACTCTCTGTACCCTGTTTCAGACCATGGATGCAAGTTCAGTCTTTTCAGACAGCATCACATATTAAAAATTCTGGACATTGTTTAGTCAACCTCCCATAGCCAACATAGAAAACATCAAATCATCTAATTTGCATCATAGATAAAACATATACTTAATGAGGGAAAAAAAAGGAAAAAGAAAATCAGCATTAGTGGTACTTGAAATAAATTTGTGGTACTTAAAATTCAAGTATTTTAATAAAACAAGTAGTGTATTCTTCCTCTACAGACCCTTACCAACTTTCTGTTGCTACTGGAAGCCTCGAGGTTTTATCAGCATTTAGTCTTTTATCTATACATTGTAGTGCACCTACTATTTCCTTTCTTGCTTTCCAGTCATTGTCAGAGGTGGTTTTCTCAGTGTCCAACGTGGCATGAAATGTAGGGCATGTCACCCGCAGACTTTCTCAATCAAATGCCTCTGTTTTTTCAGTTAAATGGAATCTGGTCAGTGGATCACTCTGGCCAGATAATGCCAGCATCCTTCAGCAAGTACCTGCTTTCCATCCATGCCCATAGCCCTGTCCAGGCAGCCTCACTGGCACTGAGAGGAGCTGAGATGCAGGTTCCTCTCCCAGCTCCAGTGATATACTGGATAAGTTAGTGTCTCTGTGCTCCTCTTTCCTCAGCAGTAAAATGAGGGTATTTGTATTGTGTACAGCTTTTACAGTGTTTGTAATGTCCCCAGCTGTGGCTGGCTGTCATCAGCTGTGGCATCCATGGGGTGCTTTGTGTCCCCCCCTTGAGTATTCAATAAATGACCTATGGTCACCTGGGAAGTTCAGCTGGAAGTGCTCTGGTGCCACCAGCCACCTGTGCTTCTCCTGTTCAGTGACCTTCTTGGTAGCAATGCATCTATTGACTTGAAAAAGAATCCACCCTGCTCACATTATGACCCCTATCTGTCTGCTGCAAAGACAAACCTCACACATGAGCTTGAGTAGGGATATTTAGACAGAGCTGTCTTTCTAACCCATTTCTTGTTGGTTTCTTAGGCCTCCTCTTATTTCTGCTGGGAATGGGAATCAACATTCACAGTGATCTCCTGCTGCGCCAGCTGAGGAAACCCGGGGAGGTCACTTACAAGATTCCTCAAGGTATATTCTTATCCCCCACTTCCTTGAAGGAAGTAGGGCACCAGAATAAATAATGTTTTCTGACTGAATTCACAGGAAAGTGACAATAATGGCAGAGAAGCTGGTCTTGAAACAGGCACTCTGTTCAGGTGCCCCCCTAAGCTGCAGGGACTGGAGTGAGCTGGCTGCAGACAGTCCAAGGGAAGCAGCAAGAGTATCTGGAAAACACAAACTTGTGAAGAGAGATTTTAGCAATTTGGCTGGTAATTCTGAGAAGATTGAAGTGGTACACAGAAAGAGGATTTTAACTTTGCAAAAGGCATCTGCAAAGAAGGAAATATCCTTCTCCATGCCCAGAAAGAAGTAGCAGTGGAATTCTTACTGTGCAAAAGGTGGATTCTAAGTGTAAACTTTAGGGGAAAATAATAACACCAAGGATGCAAGGTGTTGAATTGCCTTTCCAGGAAATGTCTGCCTCTGTGGGGCAATGTGGCTGGGGATCCAAGAATTTCTTGGGCTTGGTATTGACTCCTTCTGCTGGCTTGTTATGGATGGTGACATGTCTCTCTCAGAGTTTCTCACTTCCAATATTTACCTGCCCTCTGTAAATGTTGTAAAAAACTGAGATCCAGATTTTGCATTCCCCAAAGGTATTGAAGTTGCAAAACATTTTTAGGGCAAAATAGAATTGACTAACACTAATTATTCTAATTTAAATCTAATAATGGTCTTTCTTAAGTTATTTTCCAAATGAAAACAAATGATTGTGAAAGTGCTGGAAACATCTGAGCCAGAATCCCCCTTGATTCTTGTATTTATGCAAGAATTTCAAGCAGGATCCCCCTTTGGCATGGCTCCACTGGCTTCAGGAAAGTGCATTTAGGTTGCTGCTATGGGCTGAAAAAGAAAGGGTACATATTCTGCTGCTGACTTTATGTGAAAGAACCTTCCACGTGCAGGAGTTGACTGTAAAAATTAAATATTTTGTGTGTTGCTGCAGGAGGACTGTTCACCTACGTTTCTGGAGCCAACTACTTTGGAGAAATTGTGGAATGGTTTGGTTTTGCCATTGCAACCTGGTCCCTACCAGCCTTCGCCTTTGCCTTTTTCACTCTTTGCTGCATTGGTCCACGTGCTTATCACCATCACAGGTATCACATTTTCCTTGCCAAACGCTGACACTTCCCCTTGGAATGCAGTTCCCAAAATGCCAGGGAGGACCAGAGCCAGGATTTGGGATACAACTGAAATTTAGTGCCATGCACAGGAGGTGTATTGGCTTATTTGTGTAAGGCAGGCAGTCAGCTGGAGCCCCTGTCAGGTGGGCCTGGCCTGACAATCATTTAATCTGATGTGAGCTGCACCACTGCTTCCACCCTGCTAAAGCCTCTTTTTACTAGCCTCATAAATGTGAGCCTTTCCTAAGATTTCCCTTGCAACCTCTGCAGTCCTTTGGAGCAGATATGCTCTGAATTCCTAAAATTTCTACTTTAGGCCTGTTAGAACTTTAACAGTATTATCAGTTAATTAAATAACCAGGTGTAAATAGTCTCCAAACTGCTCTTTTGCAGAGTAACACACCGAGGTAACAAAAAAGGCAGCTTGGAGCAGTTTTGAGGTTCCTCAGCTGATCAATATTGAAACTGTGCAGTTTCCCTATATTATGCAGGTTCACTGTCTTGCTTATTTTCTTTCAGGTACTATCTCAAGACATTTACGGACTATCCAAAATCAAGGAAAGCCTTGATTCCTTTTGTTTTTTAATGATTGAAATATGGACTCTTTGTTTTGTTTTTATAGGATTTTTTTTTCAATTCCTTGTTTTAATGCTAGGTCTGACTATAATTAATTGTATAGATGATAACCCAGGATTGTAACAGACAAGAAGGTAATTTGGAATGGAAGTTCTTGTTTTAATTAGAGGGGAAATTGCAGATAGTTGTGGGCAAAAGGACGCCCCAAAAACATACTTGCTTCTCAGTGCAGTTCTATCTATGAAAAATAAATATGCAACTGCATTGACATCAGATAAAAAACAATGGCTAAATATTGTTGCAGAAAAGTAGAAAGTAAGCCCATTACTTTGGAGAAAGTCTTCAGCAGCCACTCCAATTTATAGCACTCTGCACTGCTTCTTCCTGCCTCCACACTGCAGCACATGTGCCCTCGCTCTGCTGGCAGTGCCCTGTGTCTTGCCACACTTTAAAGCAGAGAGGGGGTCTCATTTTCCCCAGAAAATTACTCAGCCCATTATTTTTCATCTAAAAGCCATCTTAATTCCCAGAAACACAATGCAGCAAGAGGGAACTTGTGCTGGCACGAGGCTGGGAGCAGTGTGCCATGGCACAGAGTGAGTGAGGAGCATGGCGATGGAAGCTGGCACTCACAAGCACAAGGTCTGTCTTCCTTGCTTAAGCCTTACTTTCCTCACTGTCAGATAATTAATCTTCAGCCATCAGGGTTTGTTTTTTAAACATGCTTTGTTATAGCAGTTGCAGCTCCATTAGCATTTCTTTTCTCTTGCAAATCCAGATTTTTTTTTAGAATAAAAATTTTTCCACTCAAAGCCACTCAGTTGTTGTCCATAAAAAGATTTGAAATGGTGATGTATGACAAAAATTACAACAAATAAAAAGCTCTGTGTTGAAGAAAATGTTCTCTGACACTGGCAGTACATTTTGTCTATGGAGAATATTTTCAGATTCTCTTATTAGGAAATGATGAAGAGATATTATTGAATTTTTACAAAAAGACAGAATGTTTCTTCCTAATTTCAGGGTAGTTAGAAATTTAAAAAAAAATATCATTAACCCCGATAGGAAGAGATGTCCCTGTGGGTGCTTATAGTTTTAGTTACTTTTTAGAGCATAAAATCCTGCTAAGAATTATGCTGAGTAGCTGAAAAGACAAAGACCAGACCGTGCACATGAAACATACTACCTGCTGTTGGAGTAACCTGATTGATTGTATGCAATTTCTCCAAAACACAATAAAACATATGTGAAATACAGAGCTGTGTTAGCCTATAATTTACTGTTTGTAGAAACAAGGGTCTGTGATGTGTGATCATCCCTTACTTTTATAAGGAGTATAAAAGTATAAATATCTCCCCTTGTCTGTGGGAGAAAAAGTGCAGCAGATATTTTCATATCATTCTGCTCAAGCCTTATGTACCCACATGATTTCAGAGCTGACTGTAGAATATTTTGCAAAGCAGCACTTCTCTGACTTTCTTTGCAATGTCCTTTTGTTCTGCCAAAACAAAACAGACATGTCCTCTGCTGGTAAGTATTTTAAATAATAGCTCCTTCATTTTCTCCCCCTTTTGCAATACTGTTTTTCTGTTTGGTTTCCTTCCATCACTCACATCATATAACCTTCATTAATCTTCGAGGAACATTTATGTTTGGGTGCTGTTCACCTGGAAAAAGCCTCCCTCAGAATGGCTCTTAGTGCTGCTGCTCTGACAGAAAGACCTCTCTTACACAGAGCTGATAACCCAGCCTTCATCCTTGCTGGCAGTCTGCTGGGAAAATGAATCCTTTATTCCCTGGACTCTTCTTAATTTAATTATTTTTGTACTGCTTGAGTGTTGTTTTTCAAAAACTGACTCCCTACAAACATACACTATACTGCTGTGGCAATAAACAAGTGGTTTAATCATGCATCTGACAGTTTCTGCTACAGAATGTGTTTTCTGCACCTAAGAGATCAGACAGACCACTTATAAACTCTAGAATTTAGATATCTAATCTCTTCTGACAACCAAACCCAGAATTAAATGCTGTTCACTGGGAGGCAAAGTGGAGAACAATGGCACTTGCCAGCCCTCATTCCCATCTCAGTGTGCCACACACACTTCAGCCTTCGCCTGGCTTTAGTCCATGCTTCAGATAAGAGGTCACTCAAGACAATAAAAATCAGTTCCAGGCAAAGTAGGGCACTTGTAGTTATTGCTTTAAAGTATTATTTTACGCAATATATTTATACAAAAGGCAACAGCCCCCCCCCTAGTTTTGGCCCCTGAGTGACTGTCTTTAGGACAAGCACTCATCTGAGAGCTGCACTCCTGCTCCCATTACTCTCCTGGAATAGAGCCTCTTATGCTTGGACAGAGGCTCTGAATGTCTGCAGAAATATCAAACCATGGTGTATCCTGTATGCTGAGGAACTCTCCCTAGGTAGGCAGAATGCTCTAATGGCTTAGGCTCAAGAATATCAGTTTTGTACTGTTGACTGTGTCACTGACTGACTGATGAATTCCACACAGTGACTCACCACTTCTGGTGCCTTTCCCTTTCCCTTTCCCTTTCCCTTTCCCTTCTTTCCCTTTCCCTTTCCCTTTCCTTTTCCCTTTCCCTTATGAACCCATTGAACCTTACAATCATCTGCTTACAGCAGAGGGTTTGTCTGCTTGTATTTGATTTGCTTGTCCAATTAACAAAATCCTTTTTAATGCAAATCACCACAGGCTCTCATTTAAACCCAAGTATATTTCTGGAAGCTTCATGTCCTCTCATCTGCCACCTCTGGGACCTCCTGAACCAGTCTAATTTCTCAGAGAAGGCATTACTCTAGATGTCTCCTGTCCAACTCAAACACTGCTGTCCCTGTGTGAGTAATGTGATCTAGGAAACACCAATTGTTCTGTGAGTAAAGCCAGTGATGGCCACTGAGCTGCTTGGGAACATGCCATTATTCACCTCAAAAACAGGCAGCAAGTTTGCTCTCTGCAGGAGCAAAACTGGGGGGCAGACATCAAGAAGTGCCTAATAGCAACACCTGGAAATGTAAAGGAAGATTGGTGGATCTGGTTCTGGTCTGTGTTATCATAAGTTACCACTGCCTTTCCAACAAACCTTCCTTCAGTGTTCTGAGTCTGAAAGGTAAAATAAAAAGACACAATTTTTGGCAGTTCATTATCACAGAATCACAGAATTACAGAATGGTTTGGGTTGGAAGGGTTTTTAAAGATAATACAGTTCCAAGCTCCTGGCAATGGGCAGGGATACCTTCCACTAGACCAGGTTACTCCTGGTCTAACTTAATATGCAAAGTTAGTTCCTTTGCATATTAAGAGAGGAGACTGATCTTAACTGACTTAGTGTTTGGAATAATCCCACCAGCATGCTTTCCAGGTAGGTGTTGAGGTCTCCCCTCTCCAGCAGAGTCAGTAGGGATGTTAGCTCCTCCAGGCAGTAATTTACAACACCCAGGCTGGGAGGCTACAATCCCAAATGGGAGATAAGGATGCTAGAAGTACATCCCAGTAAGCACACATCCATTCATTTAATGGCACATGCACTGCATATGATCAGGTGGGAAACAGCTGTGTCTGGCTCCTCTGACCAGTGGTGTCATTCCCAGAACTTGAGCTGTCCTGTTTGAACACCTCCCATTTCAGCTTCAGCATCACAGGCACCTGACAGCTTGCATTCCAGTTTACTGGCCTACTTTTCCCAAGTTTGCCATGTAAGATCACACATAATATTGTCTTGGCCACACTTCCCTACTATACCAAATACACCATGCCTGTCAGGCTGAGTATCCCCTGCCCTGCAGTGTTGCTGCCATGAGGAAAGGCCCTTCACTATACATGGATATGCTGCATTTTTATGTTATATGGTAAAAGAGGAGGCAGCTGCTGAAGGGTTCATTTCAATGAGTTCAGAGCATTTTTGTGTGGGCCTGAGTTTGTTCTGCCTGAGTGGTGAGAGGGGAAACAGCTCCATGAGCGCCCCGTGCCCCCATTCTGTGCCCAGCAGAGCCTGTGAGCTGGCCATAGGCCCCCTGTGCCCACAGGGCACTGGGTATCACACCTGGGAAGGGGAACTCAGTTCTCTGGCAACCTTGGGAGAGTCCTCCTCTGCATGCCCATCTGCGTCTCTCTCATGCTCAATCCTCCCTAATAGGGGGCTGCTGCACCTGGGAATGTTACACCAGAGCAAAGCCCTCCTCACCCAGCACAGTCAGGTTCATATGTGCAGCCCTGAGTGGATCTGTTTCTGTCATGGAAACTCCTCAACCAGCTCCCATCTTCCCAGCAAGAGAGCAGCTCACAGATGATTTGGAAATCACTCTCTGCCAAAATAGGATCTCTGCCATTTGACCAGAAAATCTGTGTTTCAGATCTCTGCAGGAACAGAAACCCTGTCCTTTCACCAATTAGAAACTTGGAAGGCATTCAAGTGGAGGAAACCAAGAAAATTATGTTCACGGTGGATGTGCTAGAGATGGGGGAAGCTGGCTCTGGCAGGCCTACAGGCAATTTTAAAATATCAGCAAATATCACTCTTGAGATAAAAAGCTGGAAATAAAGTACATTTACATCAATGGAGTCCCCTGATCTAAATCCTCTCTTCCCTCTGCTGGTAATTTATAACTGGTAGTAAATAGGAAAACGTGTATTTCAGCACTGAATGTATTAATCCTGCCTCCAGCACAGTGGGGTGAAATGTTACTCTAGCACATCCTGGCAGGCTTGTACAGTGAGAAATATTTCTGGGGATGGTAACTGATCTATGCCAGGCAGTCCTCTTGCATATGATATGACTTTGGCTTCACAGCCATCAGGCCACAGCCTGAGCCCAAATGGTTACAAGCATATCTGCAGACAAAGTCATAAACAGAACACTGGAGACTCACAAACTGGAGTTTGGAGAGCTGGACACCCTAGAGCTGTGCTGATCATGGGCTTGGCAACTGGCACTTTGCAGCATGTTGAACAGTGAAAATCTCCCTGACTTCAGCAGGGATCTGGTTTCACATGTGTTTTCTCTGTTCAGATGTACTAATGGCCTGTAGCCAGTGATTTTCAGCTCTGTTTCTATCCAGCATGTGTTAACCCTGGCAATTCAGGCAAGCTTTTTTTTCATAAAACAATATTGCAGTTTTCCCTCATTTCTGCCGAGATGCTTTTTCACAGGGATTTCAGAATTTCTTCTCTCCTTAGGTCTTGGGCTCTTAAATATTTCCTAAAAGGAGGAGCAGGATAGTTTGTATACCTCTGCCTTCCTTTTCTTTTCCAGTCTGTTTTAGCTAAGAGCTGAAGTAGAGACTGCCATTCCTGCAGCCCAGCTGAGAGGAGCTGTAGTTCTGGCAGGATAGAGGCCAACCAAAGAGCTCTCCCTCACCATGGCAAAACCTTGCACCATTTGATGAACTTATTGTCTCCTTTGGTTTTTGGGGTTATTTTGTTCATGTGCCAAGAAGAACCTCCTTGATGAGTTTCCTCTCCTTCTGTCCCCTCCAAGGTTTCTGAAGTCTTCTGGACTGTGGGGCATGCTCTGTGTGAGCAAGTTCAGTGTCACCCTTCAGACTCCACCTGAACTGGCAGTCCCTGAGCTCTGTGGGGTTAATGCCTTTCCACCTCTTATTTTTCCTCTCATGAATCTCCTAGGGTTTTCCTCTTCTCTTTTTAAAATGGATCTGAGTATTTGAGGCTCTGGGCTCTATGTGATGCTGCAGTTGGGATTTTGCCACCCTGGGAGATTCAAGCCTGTACCTGCGTACTTTCACCCAGAGTGAAGCCTAAACTCTGAGGTGGCAAAGAGAAGCCAGTAGAGGAAATAAAATGGAGTTTCCTGCCCTAAAAGCAAATGAAGTTAGAAAAGAGAGAAAAGTGCTGAATTTCCACCCTTCAGCAGGTCATGAAGGAGGTGAACACAGAGGCAATTCCTTGTACCCCTGGGAGGGACAAAAGGGTCAGGTCTGGGACTAGGGCAGGGAGTCCATGGCAGGATTGGCTTGCTTAGGAGGTCAGCCCAGGTCAGATGAGGAGCTCTACAGAAGGTTCAATAACAGTAAGAAATGGGAAAGCTATTAATTTGGCTTCCTTTATTAGAAAGGTGGAGTCTAATGTTGGCTCAAATGTTCCCATTTGTGCAAAACTGTCTGTATTACGTCTAGATGTTCTTGTAATCCAGACATCACCTGGTTATATCCAAATAGTTGTTTCCATTAATTTGAAACCAATATTCAGTGAAACTGATCCACAACTTCTGGTTGAGCCCTGGCTTTGCAGGGCAGCTGGTGTCATAGCACCATCTCCTCAGTTTTTCTTGCTGTGAGTTGATCTCATTTGAGGTCTGCTGACCCTGTGTTGCTTTTGCTGCTCAGAGGACATGATGAGCTCTTGCCAGCCCCAGCCATCCCTGTTCCCCTGGTTGAAGCAGTGACTGGGAACTGAGTGAACTGGAATTTGAGTAAATGAAAGGAATGAGCTTGATTATGCCAGATGTCCTGGGCAATTAGTGTTACAGTGAGGAAAAGATCTTACCACAGCAGTGGGTCTGCCTGGACATCCCCCAGGAGGTCAGGGAGTGCGTGATGGTTTCTCACAAGAACACCACGCTTCCTTCACCCAACACACTTTAGTTTGGGGTTTTCTATTGTGCTTTAACTGTGACAGGAGGAACAGCCAAGGAGGGATGACTCACAGCCGTGCTGGAGGCAAGGCAATGACTCAGAGGTGGAGCTGGCTTGCAGTCCAGCTGCAGCCTTACATCACAGGGCAGTGGTGGGGCTGGAGAGGCTCCCAGCGTGCTCTCCTTATTAGCAACACTGACAAAAGATGCAGTGACTTCTTCTTGGCATCTTTAGCACATTCTCTGTCAAAAATGGCCCCGTATGTTCGCCTGCTTCCGAGTCAATCTTCTCTGAGCACAAGTGACCAGGCTCAGTGCCAGGACTGCGGGCTATCCTCGACCTCTGCCTTTGCGTGATAGCAATAAAACCACTGCAAATGCCTGCCTGACACATCTGACAACTGTGTTCACCTTGGTTTACATTTGTATCACACTGGGCACTCGTCATAGTCCTGGGGATGATTAATGCACCGCAGTGCCCAGCCATGACACCTCCTCAAAGGATCTCTGTGTGACTTGAAGGAGCTCCTAGGGAGGCTTCAGCTCAGCTTTAGCAGGTGATCCTTGCAAGAAGCAGCTTGTTAGCACTGCCCAGCCAGATCTGCTGTAGGGAAGCTGTGTAGGTGCATGCTCACTCTCATGGGATGGATGCCATGCACTCCCCATCCTGCTGTCTGAAAAAGTCCTTCAGTACGAGGGACACACTGCCCAGCTGCTACTGGGGGAAATGGCAGAAAGGGCTGAGAAAGGCATGCAAAAGAGCTCAAAGCAGACTCCTTCCCCAGGAAAAAAAAAATACACACCCAAGATGGGACACAGATTTATTCCCCCCACTTCCTTGAGCTGACGAAGGTAACAGAGCAATGATATATTATCTGGTGTGGAAATGGTGGAAACAAAGGTGTTTTGGGTCTGCTCATCTTCAAGGAGCAAGAAGCAAAGAAGGCAGGTGGCTGGAGGAGCAGCTCACCTATAACACTGCCTGAGCTGGGCTGGGCACTGCATGTCACCTGCTCCTGATGTCAGGCTCAAACCCCTTTGGTTTATTGTCTTTTATTTCTCTTCATTAGAAGGATTTCTTAATCACAGCCAAGTGTGTCTTGGTAATATTTTTGTCCCTTGGTCTGAGGACATTTTGACAATCTCACTTCCTACCAACTGCAACACTGCAATTGCTTAATGCAGAATGTTGTCACATTACTAGCTTCTCAGACAGAGCATTTCAAGTTTTTAACCTCTCATTCAAATGATTTCATGAAAATGCTGTGATAATTTTATTGCTATAGCCATAAACATCAGATGCTGTGCAAGTTTTTATCCAAACAGCCTAAAGCCCCATTTATTTCAATAAAATTACCGTTGGTAATTTGTATCTTTTCATTTAAGAATGTGTTCACACATGAAGGAAATTAACTACTTTCAGATAAAATTACTTATTGCCAGCAGATGACTATTATTTTGACTTGCACTAACAATTGCTAATAATGCAAGATGGGGAGGAAGAAGAACATGTGTCTGTACCAGCTGTTGTCTCACTCTTATCCAAAAAGCATGAAGAAGCTGCTGGCAGTAATCACAAAAAGATTGTCTTTCTTCCTCTTCAAGCACAAGTATAACAGCTGTTGCCTCTAGCAAGTGTAATGTTTGCCCTATTAATGCTCATCCCATACAGAGTTTTGCAACGGACCAAAGAAAAATAACTCCCCAAAATGGCAACAGTTGTGCAATGGATCAAACTTGTTTCCCGTGGGTTCTGAATTTTTTTTTTTTTTTTTTTAGCCAAGCTGCTCCCTTACTGTCATCAGCACCACTTCTGACTTCCCTGCAATGGCTGTGAGGTTTTGACACTGTACATAGCCTGCACAATTCCTTGTCTCTCTCCCTTTCATTCTGAGACCTCACCTTTGTCACTCTGTCTGTCTCACCAGTACATAGCACTGTATTCTGGCACTGTCCAAAAAAAGTTTCAGGCTGAAGTGAAATAACTTGAAATAGGTGAAATAGGTGAAATAACTCACCGCAAAATAGTCTTAAAAGAGGTGCACTAGTATTGAGAAGTTGGAGTCCTCTCTTTGAAATCCAGCAGGTTAACCACAAGAGAACACACATAACTCTAAGTGCACACTCAGGGATCAATATCCAGGGTAATGTTTCTTCAGTTACAGAGCATATTTTTTTCTGGCAGACCTCATGAGAAGCATGGTCAAAAGCAAATTCTAGATCTAATACTCCTTCACAGGCAGATGCTTTTGATTAATAAATCAAAAAGTGAAGAGTAGCTAAAACCTATAACATATGCAAGGAGCTAAAATTATTTGTGATACTTTGGGACAAGCCTCATTCATTATGAAGGACAGTGGGCTGGAGAGGAGGATACTCACTCCCACGATTTAATTTCAGCTGAAGTGAAAAGTGCTCAGCTAGCATGCAAACTGTAGCAGCATAATTTGTCATTCGACCAGAAGTCATGATTTGGATGCGGAAATGACTAGGTAAAATCCAGTGATTTGTTCTTATGCAGAAAGAGATTAGAATATTGAATCTGCTTCTTAAAACTTGAAAAATCTGTGTATTTTTATTCTCCAAAGCCAGGGCCAAGTCACAGCAATTATTTTGGGGTAAAATTATCTGATGTGATCGAGGGCACATGTGGACTAGAAGTCAATGGTGCCATTTGGCCCTTCAGTAGGTCCTTGTCTGCTGTTAGCTTTACAAAATTCAGGGAAGGTGATGTTCATCATCCAGCATGAGCAGCTGCTGCTGGAGCTGTTCCTTGGCTGAAGTGCTGGTCAGCCAGGGGCCAGCAGTTCCTCCAAAGCATGCTTAATTTTGCAGTGTAAGTTTTTGATTCAGAGGCAGTAGCCACCGGTATGAATAAATACACAGCTCCATCTGCTAGCCAGTTTGAAGCAGGTCTACTCAGATGCCAGGAACTGGGATAGCTGGTTAACATTTCTGGTTCAACTTTTGATCTGTTGCATGAATTTTGGCAAGGCATTTCTCACTGTAGCTGCTTCCCTTCCAGTTCGTCAAGGTGCAAGAACTTTGTGTGACAGGATAAATGTAGACTTAGCTTTATATGAAGCCTAATGAGATGGGACTGTGATCTCAGCCAGCGCCCCTAGACCAAAGTTGTTGAATTTAGATTTTTTTAGTTAGGCAATCTGAAAAAGAAAGAAAAAAAAAAATACTCAGGAGCCTGTTTGCCAGCAGCAGCAGAACCAGGGGCCACAGTGAGACTGCAAGGAATTCTGAACTCTCCTCTTACAGGATGAGTCACATAACAAAACCAGGCAAAAGCTGCTCTCAGTGAGATCCCCAACCAGGGTCCTGTCACTGACTGGTGTTGCAATGCCAACGATATTAAATGAATTCCGCTTGCTCACAACCAGTTTTGGATCACACAGCTGGTGAGGTGTCTGACAGGCCACATGCACTGGCTTCTTTCCCCTGGAGACCCCGGGCAGCTTTTAAATGTCCAAACCTTTTCTAAATCCTATGAAACTCTAAATGAAAATAATCCTTCACAGGAAGAAGCTAGACACCATGCAGTTTCCTGGCACCAGTGCCAGCCATGGTGCTGCAGTGTGCAGTGGGGGCACCCAGGAGGAGGAGGTGGCTCTGTGGGAGACTCTGGTGGCAGGGAGGAGGCACCTTGCCCTATGTCCTTATTCAGCTGTAGAAATGTGAATCACTTCTACATTCATCCACTGTTTGAGGCTCAGCATCAAGAAAATATATTGCTTCTTTGTCAGCGTATTTTCAGAGAACTCCATGTTTTTCCCACAGGCTGATGTTGGACACCATACAACCTGCAGAAGAAATGTTTGCTAGAAGGGAGAAAATAGTAGATATACCTCCCTCATTAAAAGGAAATGTTCTCCTACAATCAAGGAACACAAATTGGCAAACACACTCATCTTAAATGCTCGTTGTAGGGCATCACCTTCCATTTATTTCCTGAAAGCAGCACTGCCTTGTGTAATTAACGTGGTACAAGCTGCTGGTGTAGTTTCTAGTGGAGATGGGGAAACAATCCAGCTGATCCTTGCCTAGGGTGATGTGTTTCAATAGAGTTAGTGCTACACAGAAGCTGGGTCTCTCTGGAAGGAAAAGACCTCTGCCCAGAAAGCCCCTTGGAGCGCCAAGCAAAGCCAAGTCTCATACAGGTCAGGTAGCACCAATTCTGGGAGCTGTCCCAGCCGTGCCAGGGACATGAGCCCAACACAAACAACACAAACCAACCCAGGCATTGCAGGCAGAGGCTGCTAGGCAGGAGGGGAAATCATGGGGACTACCCTCCACAGGCTCCCTTGAAGCCTGGCTGGGCATTGCCCCATGCCTGAGGCTGCCAGGGAGAACCCCAAGCTGGTGACACTCAGTTAATTTCCATTATGTCACTTCCAGAAAAATATTTTTTAACTTTCAAGTGGTGGAGTAGGGGAAACTAAAAGGACTATTTATTCAAAGTAATTCTTTGTTCCAGCAGTTAATGAGCAGATTCAGCAGACTGAGTGATATCTCCTCTAATTTGCACAAACCAGAGGTCACAGTGGCTCTTTCAAGTGCACTGGCTTTGTATTAGCTGTCTCTGTTTGCAGAGGATGGATCACCTCAATTTTTCAGTACGGGTGGGTTACAAACCCAACAAGGCTCTGATCATTTTCTGCAAGGCACCAAGCACGCACTGACAAATGAGATGTCTTAGCACTTCTCAGGAGGCGATCAGCATCTGGCAAAATAAAAGGCTGAGGGGCTGAGCTATCCAGACAGCCTACACAACAATAAATTACACATGGAAGTTGCTGTGCTGGCAAACCTATTAGTCATCCACACTCAGCATTGCTTCTTGCACAGCTGGGCACATTGACATTAAACCTTACCTGCACTGGGAAATGACTCTTCCTCTCAAATATTTTCAAGAGCCAGTCTGTTGCAGATGGTTTGAGGAAAAACAGATATCCTGAGCTCTCCTGCACAAGGCCATGAGAAATTTCTGTAATTTGCTTTCTCTGCTTATAAAGGAACTGCTGGGTGCTGGGTGCTTTGCAAAAAGCTGTCCTTGATGGTCAGTTCAACATATATGACCACATTCCCTATGGAAAGAAGACAATCTGAAATTTTTTTTCCAGGTTGCATTTTCCAGCATTTAATGTTTTGCTACATAAGTTTGGATTTGATTGCCTCCAAGTTTTCTAGTTAACACCTTTGCCCTGAGGTCACATATGTGGAGGTTAATTACCAAAGAAAATGTCTAATACCAATAATATCACAATAATCCCCAGCTCAGCTTGTGTTGAATTAGGGCATTCCAAATTTGAACACGATATATGATGCAGTATTTGCACAGTGGTAATGAACTGTAGTCAGCAGAGTGGTTTTGGTGCAAGTGGAACTGGAGTGTTTTTATTTTAGACCTCAGAAAGCATCTGCAGGCTAGTTTGTAGCACCTCAGCATAGCAACCCACTTCTTCAGTTCAGTGCACTGTTGCTATTGCACTGCATCAACTCAGTTCAAAATCCCCCTGCACTAGAAATCACAGGGAAACTAGTTCCAAGTTAGATTTTAAGACCTTATTCTCTAGGATTAATTTGTTATTATTTTCCAAATGTGCAAGCTCATTATTCCTTTATTTCAATATTAAGGGTAATGGGGATTTGTCAGAGCTGGAAGAGAAAAAGTATTGAATAAATTATCTTTTTTATTTTGTGAGAAAAGCTTTATTTTGGATTACTGATCATTGGGATTTACCAACAAAAACATAGGCATAAAACCCATTGTGCTGAAATAGTACAATTAATTTAGCCAGATTGCACATGTGCTATGCGGGAAATTCCACTCCTTTCCTGTGAAAAGAACTGTTGTTTGTTTATGCCATAGGGCATAAACTTCCTGTTTCTCAAGATGTGCAATGCAGCCCAGGTACTCCAGAACATGAAGGTCCTTCTCTGTTGGCTGGTGGATGCTCTCATTGTGTGACCTTCATGCTGTATGAGGAGGAATACCAGTTATCAAAAAGGCTGGGCAAGTGAAACGCTGCTGGTGAACTTGGGAATTTCTTGTGTGGTCAGCTAACAAAATGACTGTGAAGAAAGAAACTTCCTGCTCTGAATTGACTGGTATAAGGCATGTCCTCATCAGCTCTGCTTACCCTCGGTTTGCTTTGATATGTTGGTTATTTTAGACATATTGAAGCAACCATCTACCTTTACCCGCAGAAATATTAAAAAAAAAAAAAAAAAAAAAAAAAAAAAAAAAAAAAAAAACCATAAAAGGAGGGATAAGCAAATGCAGGCCATGGACTTCCCTATAAAGAACTGCAGTATAGAGACTCCTGGGTCTGGGGAGTTATTCTGCCTTTCATTTCATGATGAGCATGGATAATTGGAAGGTTTTAGAGCAGTCTAACAAGCACAACATATGGGAGAAGCTTGCTTCACGGGGATTTAATTGGCTATGCACTAAACAAGGTGCTTAACCACAGCCACTTCCCAACTCTTGGTGATTCCTGCCAGCCACTTCTAGGGAGCTACCTATAAGTGAAGCAATCTTTCCTTGCCACTTGTCTAGATTCCCCCTAATATTAGAGGGAGAAGCAGGCACTCCAGAGGGTCTGACCTGTCCAGGTATCCCTCCTACAAAGGGACAAACAAGGTCTGCTGAAGTGCATCCTCTTTCCTCCAAAAAAAAAGAAGAGGGAGCCAAGATGGCTTTAATTTATTTACAGCAGATGGCTTTTATTTATTTACAGCGGTGGTGCTGTAGGTGGGACAGGGTAAGGTACAGGGCACTGCAGGGAAAGGCAAGGGAAATCTGACTTAGAGATCAGTCAGCACAGTTGAAGAAAAACAATCTATGGGCACACTTGAAGTCGATACCCATCTTACATACTAGCTGAAGTCAGATGAGATAAATCCTATTGTAATGACCAGTATGTTTCTAGAAGAAATAATGTCCCTTGAAGATACATCTGCATTCCTTCTCAGCCTTGCTATTGACAGAACCATATTAATTTTGGGTTAAGAGGAAGGTTATTGCATTGTGAAGAAATGCATTGACTTCACTTCAGGGGTGAAAAAAAGGCTTATGTGGGCAATGTAAAATATTTGAAATCCCTCATTTCCTCACTTTTGACTGCTTTGTGCAGATTTTAATAAATGACATGATGCCCATAAATTAAAAACCTGAATGGCATTAGTCAAGCTACTAATATTACTCAGAGGTTCCCACCTGCCTGAAGCCAGACCTTGCAGTGTTTGTCTTCTCTCTGCTGCTCCTTTAGGAACACATGTACACAAACGAAGTGTTCAGCAAGGACAGGTCTTCCCAGCATCACAGCTCACACCAAACCCACGAGCCACAGAACTTCCCCAAATATCACGCACAGTAGAAGGATGACAGAGGACCAGGACAAGAAAACCCTTTCCTGTCCCAGTCAGATTTGAGGGAAGAAAAGCCATGTTTACAGTCCGCAGGTGGAAGACATCTAGGCTTCAGATTACCACAATGGGAAGAAACCAAACAACAACAATAAAACATAAGAAAACTCAATTCTCAAACTTAGTAATGCATAAAATGCAGCTGGGAGTAGCTCTGACAACCTAGCTGTAACATTTTCTATAGGAGAAACGGAGATGTGTTAATACTCAGTATGCTGCTCAAGAATACAATTTTCAAGGTCTCCTAAGGTCTCTCTTTTTCTATTTAAACTGAAATGTAGACACTTCTCTCCCTCCTTTTTTTTTTGTGACTGCATGACTCTTCTGCAACTGCAGTTTCAACCCAACCACCACTTGATTTTCTCTTTCTCTGGGAAATTCTGGAGTGCCTCTCTTCATATCAAATTATTGCTGCTCTAGTGGAGAATAGAAGAGATCCCATTATATTATGCTTGGTTCATTAAGTTTCTAATTACTTTGATTTTGATATTGAAAAGCTCTAATTAATTCTTTTAATGTGTAATGTTATTAAAGTCCTACAATTGATTTAATACAATTTTAAAGGAAAAAATAGTAAATATTTATTCCCTATGAAATATATAGTAGAATTAAAGGATGAGAATACTTAAATACTACTTAAGCGTAAGAGATGTATAGAAAAAATTGCTAGTATCTCATAACCAGGCATTCTGAGTCCAGAAAATTAAATTAAGATCAGATTTTTAAACCTTACAAAAATCTCAGCTGAAACAATTCACAAAGCCCTAACACCTATCTTTTGTGTCTGAGTCTTTTTAATATTTGGCTTTAAAGATACCACATACATTTTCAAAATAGATTCCTTCTATGTAATTACTGAAAGGCAGCATTTAATCCTTTCTTTTAAACTTATACCCTTGTAATTTGGATAAGTATAACCACATTGCTGAGCATCCTGTCACTATAAACATCTTGTGCTTGAAAATAATCATTATACCACTGCAGCACCTTCTTCTTTGTTTCACCTTTACATCCCTGACAGTATGAATTTCACTTTAACACAAGGCTTTCTTCATCTCAGTATTTTTGCTTTTGGCACAGCTTAGTGAAAATGCCAGACCTCGAGGACTACAAAGTGCCTATAGAGGATGCTTCTGCACACTCTTCACAATAATTTGAAAAAAAATATTATCAAGCATGCAATACCTTCCATTTAAACTTTTTGAGGCAGAATCACAGACACTCAAATGCAACACAAAAGCAAAAGGGGATGACAACTGGATACACCAAAGGAACAGCTGCACCACAGTGCTGGGGCAGCACAAAGCAGAAGAGGGCTCCTGGGTCTCACCTGTAATTAGATATTGACTGATGGACCTGGAAGAAAGGTTGTGCTGCCCAGGATGCCATAGGGGACCCTGAACCCCATCTTCAGCTCCCTGTAATTCAAAAACTGCTCTTGAGGTCTTCTCCCAGCTTTCCCAGAGCAGATGGTCTGGCTCAGTGGGGAAGGCTGCAGTGCTGGAGCCCTTCCTTGGACCCAGGGCGGTGTTCCAGGTGTCCCAATCCTCTGGGGAGGGGTATTGCCAGGGCTAGGTACCCCCGTGGGTGCATCAGGACCTGGTGTCCAGGCAGCTGTACAGCTGAATTGGTGCCTGAGTCTGGAGAGCTCCATTTCAGAGCTGCTGTCCTGCTGCAGCTGTGACTCCACTGGTTCCCAACACAGCCTTAAAAATTAGACTTGGCAATCATTAATTTAGCTGGGTAAGAACATTAGCTTTCTAATATAGCTTGTCCATCAGGTTTTCAACAGCCTTAACTGCATGAAACCTGATGACATCTGGTACACCGAGCAGTCTAATTTTTCCAGCTCAGCTGAACATTTTTCATTTGCATATACTTTGCATACATTTTCAGCTGCAGTATCTTCCCTCTTTGCTGCATCTTCCTTCCTGCTTCCTTCTCTATTTTCACAGCATCTCACTGCTTTCTTCCTGTGTTTTGACTTTGTGATCCCCTCATCTCAAACCCACTTCCACATATCTCTCTCCCAGTCTTTGCTGGTGCCACAGGCACAGAGCTCGGTTCTTTGGTTTTGTCATCCTGGTCCTTTTCTTGTTGTTGGTTCCACTTTCTCTCATCTCCTTAATTGCCTCACGCTCATTTTACCTTGTTAATTGCTCACTCTTCTCTGGCTCTATATCATTTCCATAAATGTATCCATAAATACTCTTATAGTTTACAAACCACCAACTGCTCCATCATTCCTCTGCTCAGCTTGACACGGGAGAAAAAATACAATTAAAGCTCAAGGGTCAAGATAAGGACAGCCAGAGATGACTCACCAGTCACTGTCACGGGCAAAACAAACTAGATTCAATGAAAAGAAATTTAATTCTTTAAAACTTATATCAGAGTGAGACAATGAGAAATAAAAGCTAAATATTAAAACACCTTGCCCCACCCCTCCCATCTTCCTGGGTTCAACTTCACTCCTGATTTTCTCTACCTTCTCCCCTTTCTGCAGCACAGAGGGATGGGGAATGGGGCTTGCAGCCAGTTAATCATGCCCTTCTTCCTCACGGGAAGGGCACTGCACTGCACCCTTTGATGATGCTGCCACTTCTTAGAAGCATTTCAAATTTCATAGAATAGCTTGGGTCGGAAGGGACTTTAAAGTCCCTTAAAAGATCATCTAGCTCCAACCCCTCTGCCATGGGCTGAGATGCCTTCCACCAGACTATTTGTTTATTACTTTTTTAAAGCCAAAGAATGTTTTGACCACATTACAATACATATACTGAAAGGAATAGCATTAGACTTGTACTTTTGATTTCATACTTTCTTTTTCTCCTTTCAGTGACTAACAGTATAACATTAATTTTATATTAATTTGTTGGATTTTTACGTATTCTTTCTTATTAAAAATAAGTGGAAAACTGCAGCTAAATAGCCTATCCTTTAAATCCATTTAAATGAGTGACCTAATGACTGGCCTTCCAGTACCTGAAGGGAACCTACAAGAAAGATGGACAGGGGCTTTTCACAAGAGCATGTAGTGATGGGAGAAGGGGAAATGGGTTCAAACTACAAGAGTGTAGGTTTAGGTTAGACAGTAGGAGGAAGCCTTTTACTGTGTGATGAGGCCCTGAAATGGGCTGCCCAGAGAAGCTGTGGATGCTCCTGGAAGTGTTCAAGGCCAGGCCGAAAAGGGCTTTGAGCAACCCGGTCCAGCAGAAGGTGTCCCTGCCCTGGCAGGGCTTGGACCTCGATGATCTTTAATGTTCCTTCCAACCCAAACCATTCAGGGATAAAATGAAACGCAGATAGACGGGGCGGGGGCAGAGGGAAGCGCGAGACGTGGGTGAGCGGCTCCCGCGATGACGCGGACACAGCTAGGCAGGGCCAGCATCCTCCCTGCCGGGGGCTCCCCCGCGGTGGGGCAGGGCAACGGGGCCGTCCCCGCGGGCAGCGGGCCAGCAACGGGCTCTGCAGGGCGCCGGTCCTGCCAGCCTAAGAACTACAGCTCCCGGCGTGCCCCGCGACAGACAGCAGCCACCGGGGCGAGAGCGGAAGTGGCTGCCGCGCGGCACGCCGGGACTCGTAGTCCGAAGGCGGCGGCCGCCAGCGCCCAGGGCCGTGTCCCGCGCATTTGAAAATTCCCGCGGAGGCTCGCTGCGGTCTCGCGAGAACTCCGCCCGCCCCCCATCCCGGCCCGCCCCCCGCGCGGCGGGTGAGCGATCGAGGTGGGTGCGCGGGCGCGCGGGGCCGGGCCGGGCCGGGCCGCGCCGTTGTCGCCGCCGCGGGAGGGAGATGCCACCGGCACCGGCACGTACCGGGAGCGCGGGCTCGGCTGGGCTGGGCTGGGGGCAGCGGCGCGGACAGGATGAGGCGGCGGAGGTGGCGGCGGCGGCAACGGCGACCCCCGCCCGCCCGTCCGCCCGCCCGTCCGTTCCTGCCTTTCTTCTTTCCCCCCGTTAGCAGCGGGTCCCGGGCGCTCTCGAGGCGCAGAGGCCGGCACCGCCGCTGGCGCCGCGCGGGCCCGCGGGGGCCTCGGGCCGGCCCGGCCGCCCGTCCCTTATGTAAGTGACCCCCGGGCTGCGGCGCCGTGTCCGCCGCACGTGCCCCGGCCCCGGCGGCGGGGGAGGCCCGGGCGGCGCGGCCTGGGCAGCGCACATGGGAGGCTCGGCAGCCGGCGGGCTCCCTCGGGCTGGGGGCCGTGCGAGATGCGGCGGCTGCCGCCAGGAGCTTTCCCTCCTGCCCGCCACCCGCGCACGCACTCTCTTCTCGCCCTTCGCTCGCGTTTTTGGAGGGATTTTCTTTACTTTTTTTCTGATTCCCCCTCCCCCGCCGGGCCTCGGGGATGTATTCCATGAGGAGGCGGGAAATGCGCTCTGTGCGTAGAGCGGCGATTGCGGGACGAGGGATGGGTGCAGTGGGGAGGCCACCGCTTTAGAAGAATCCAGTGCGAGTTGCGGGGATGTCTGGGTCTTCGCACGAAGCAAAGTTGCTGCTGGCTTAAACAAAAGTGCTCGGAGTCTTCCTTAATAAACTGTGAGCCCAGGTCTGGAGCGTCTGCCGATAGAATGCTTGGTGTCAGTTTTAAAGGTGTAATGATTGCTTCCTGACCGTGTCTAGGGAAATTGGAGGAAATTGAGGGACTTGATTGTGCCGGGTTGGTGCACCCCGTTTGGGGTGCAGGGCTGAGCGTGGCCGGGCAGGTGCCTTTGCAGGGCCCGTCGGTCTGGCCGGTTGTGTCAGCCTTGGCTGGCAGCTGTCCCATGCGTTTGGGCACACAGCTCTGTATCCTGGGAGGACAGCTCCTCATTCACGTGCTGCCTCAGCTCTCCTTCCTGCATCCATTTGCCTGGGATTGGCTTTTCCAAGCGTGATGAAGCGTCTGTTAATTTTATATCTTCTGCCTAGTAGGGTGTCAGATAGAGTTCTGGAGAAACCGTGGCCTTTCCTGGTGTCATGCTGGTTTACTGGAGTGGTGGAGAGAGTAGAATCCTTCAGCTGGCAGGAGAGTCACCGAACACCAGGCCCTGGTGCATGGGCTGCAGGTGTTTCTGCAGCTGGTCTTGTCGGGTTGCTGCTTGTAGAAGCCTGTTGGAGAATTAAATGTTTCAAATCTGGACAGAGTCTTGGGCAGTCTGCTCTAGGTGATGGCTTGAGCAAGGTGTTTGGAAAAGCTGACCTCTCCTGATTCTGGCAGGTCTTTCTCTTCGATGGGATTCTGGAATTTGTGCTGGGAAGGGCCAGCAGTGGGATGGCATGCCAGTATGGTATGCTGGAAATGTCTTCCAAAATACAGTAATAGAACAAAGGAACAAATACGGAGATGAGAGATGGCTGCAGGGTGTCTTGTTTGATGTCACTGAAGTGAACATGTCCTGTGAAATCTTGTCTTCAGTTGTGACTGATCGTATTTTTAGCCTTTTCTTCAGTGGGCCTATAACGTGGCCTTTTAAACTGATTTTTATGTAATACCATCAGTCAAAACTGACATCTCAGAACTCTGACTTGGCTGTATGTAATTCTGCTTGAACATGCGATTTCTCTCTCTTTCTTTTCCCTCATTCCCTCTCCCCCTTCCAAGCTTTTTAATCCAAAAATTTATGACATTTCTGTCTTTGGAAATAGTTCATGGTGTTTGAAAGCTGTAAGTTTCTAGGGTGAAGAAGAATGGTCATTTTGGCAACTTGCACACAGACTGCATTGCTATAGGATACAGCTGGGAGGTTGAATTCTGGTTTATTCCTGCAAATGGAGTAAGCATGTGACATTTTACCCTAATCTGATTTCTAACAGGCAGAAATAAGAATGCGATTGTAGTTATTGTTTCAAAGAGAGCAGAAATGCAGTTGCTCCATTTCAGATAGGTCTCTTAAAGGAGAGGCTTCATGCCTTTAATGTAGGTCTAAGTATTTCCCCTGTGTTTTGACTTCCTTGCATTCTTGGTTTAAGTTAGCAAAATGATGCAAGGAAAGCATTCTTATAGAGAGGTCACTATATATTGTTCATAATTTATTATGGAGTTTTTCAACCTTGTCGCATGTCTGATTTCTAAAAAAAAAAAATTAAAAATTAAGGTGTTTCAAATGGTCATTGCCTTACTGGAGGAAACCTGAGCATGCCTGATGATCTAGTGTGTTTTCATTTTCTACAAAAATGGTTCAGGTCTTGGGGTTCTGCTTATTTGATGGTTCTTACTGGTGTTTGTGGACTGATAAGCACATTTTTTTAATATTGTGGGCAGGAGTGACATACAAGCTTTCCCTCAGGGAAGAATTCTTTTTGAGATGGTGGGAAGTTTGTGATGGTGAGCAGTTTGTTTTATAAGCTCAAATCTCCCCAGTAGAGTTTAAATTTGTTTTCCAGTTTGGCCACACAAACTCTTGGCACAGCAGGTAGGCAGTGTCCGAGGGAGGGTTGCTCAGGGTGACTCATGGAGAGCACGCAGCTGAGAAGTTTCCTTGCATGCTCTTACCTGCCCTACTGGAAGACACTTGTTCACTCTTTTCTTACAACTATCTTGCTGTTATTGTGGTATATGGTATTAATAATCATATGCTCACCACACTGACATCTCCATGCTTATTTATTAAAAAAAATAATTTTATTCACTTTAATAATTCTGGAATTTTGTGCTCTTTTCTAACATTCCTTAATATATGTTGCCAGAGTCAGTGCTTTGTCAGGCTGGAGAAATGGGCTGACAGGAGCCTTATGTAGTTTAACAAGGGGAAGTGCCAAGTCCTGCACAGGGGAGGAACCACCCCAGGGACCAGTACATGGGGGAGCCTGCCCAGCTGGAAGGCAGCTTGGCAGAAAAGGCCCTGGGGTACCCAGCTGGCCATAAGCCATCCCTGAGCCCTGCAGCAGAGAGGGCTGATGGTATCCTGCCTGGCTGCATGAGGAAGGACCTTTGCCAGAGGTGAAGGGAGGTGATGCTGCCTCTAGTGCAGCACTGGGGAGGCGTCAGCTGTGTCACATCCAGGCTCCCAGACTCTCAAGATGAGAGATGAAGGTACTGGAGAGAGTGCAGCGAAGGGCCACAAAGATGGTTAGAGGAGATTGGAGCAGCTCTTCTCTGAGCAAATGCTGGGAGACTGGGGCTGTTTGGCCTGGAGAAGAGAAGGCTTGGGGGTTCTCATCAGTGAGCATAAATATCTGAAGGGAGGGTGTAAAGCAGGTGGAGCCAGGAACATTCCAGCGGTGCCCAGTGACAGGAACGCAAGCACACACTGAAACATTTCAGAGATGCTATTCATCAACCAGATGTGTCTGAATTAGTATTTGGTGTTACAGGTTACTCCTAAAATACATCTAAATTGCAATTAAACTAAGCAAGAATGCTGGTCAAATTGTGAGGCCTTTTCCTCTGTGGAGCCCCTGGATACAGAGCAGAAGTTGTCAGTTGAAACGGATGGCAAGTACCAAAAGAGAAACTCAGCTAAACTACTGCAAATAAGTTGTCCCAATTGGAACCTGATCTGTGCCAGTAGTGGATGCTGGCAGAGTGGTCAGGCTGGCTGGCTGCAGTCCGCTTGCCTCAGCAACATTTTTGTGAATTGACTTTGCTAGTGCAGACCCTGACTTAACCTTCTGTGCTTCATGTGCTATTTTGTCTGCTGGCAGGCAGATAACCCTGAACAAACCTGCACTATGACTGTGTATATACCTTGAGATGTCATGAAGGAAGCAGACTGTTGAGCAAGACATTGAATTGTCCTAGTCTTCAGAGGACCTTTCCTATAACCAGATGATTAGAATGATAAGCAGGATGCTTAAAGTTAATTTTGTATTTCCATGCATGGGGATATATTCATATTTAGCTACTGTTTTCATCTGTAAATCAGTTCAACTCTTCAGTTTTTCTGCTCAAAAAGTCTGTCTTGACATACTGAAATGTGAACTCTTTTGGAGTACCTGTATGAGCATGAAACTGTCTGAGAAGCCTGGAAATTTTTTCTCTTAATACTGTGGCAATATGATAAAGAAAGGCAATTCAAAGGAAGGGACTGGAATAAGAAATACAAAGATTTCAGCAGAGAAAAAAACCAGTGTTTTGAAGTGCTGTGTTATGTTCACCTCTTAAGTGTATGTAAAAATACTTGTAATTGATGAGCTATGAAAGTCAGTTTTGCTCGAAAGAATTAGTATGTTGTCTGGAAGAATTTGAGGATGAATTTGGTCAAGAACTTTATATTCCTTAATGTCAAAAATAAGTGTGCAAAAAGTAAGCGAGACATGGCTGATCTGTGACATCTGCTAGAAGACAGTTGACAACAAATAATAATGTATTTAATCAAGGGAAAGGGCAGAGTTAAACCTCTTACTGAGAAGCTTTTTAAAACACGATTTTCTGAGTTCACATCTTGCTAACCTGTATGAGTAAGCTTAAACTCAGTGCATTGTTCTCTTCCCTGTTACTTACCTTGTCCATCCCTCTGTGTCACTGTGTTGATCTTGTAGGCATCAGAAAAGCTCAAGATTCTCCTTTTGCTCTGCTGTGAGATGAAAAACTGTCCCAAGTGCCATTTCTTTTAAGCAAAAAAGAGCTGCAAATGATATATGGAAGATTTGTCACTGCATACTGATGAAGCTTGGGTCAGTCTCAAAGATATTTATGGCTGACATGGGACTGTTTTTGCCCTTTTTTCTTTATTTACAGTGAAGAATGCGAGACCTAACGGCTCAGGTAACGAGCAGTCTGCTGCAGTTTCCAGAGGTGACTGTTGAGGCACTTGGGGAAGATGAGATCACCCTAGACTCTGTGTTGTGTGGGAAGTTTTCTGGAGGTGAGCATTTTCCTTTGAATTTGGATTTGGTATAAAGTTGTTATTGCCTGAAGCACAGGCTGGTAGCTTCAGGTTGGTTCTGTTAAAGAAAATGCATGGGGTTCTGATAGTGCTAACAGGATATTTTAACAATTGCAAGTGCTAAGCATTGAAAGTGCAACAGCCTGCTCCAGTCCTGTGCTATTTAAATAATATGCCTGAGCATGCCCTCCTCAGTTTTGAATGAAACAGAAGGCAGTTTTCAAAGAAGAAATAGTGTTGTTTGGGATGTGTTTCTTCTTCCCAGCTCAAGCACTGCCCACATATCTCCAAGGTATTTAACAGGCTGCAGATGAGGAGCCAGTGAGAGTTGCTGACAGCAAATGAGGCAGTTGCCATGCTAGGTGATCTGAAGGTAGAGCTGGATGCCTGTCTGGATGTCTGGGCTTCTGTTAAGAGCGGGTGGAATCTTCTCTACCTGATGCTGCACGTGCAGTAATGGAGCCAATCCTTCCTTTGAGCTTGAAGTTCCTCAGCAAAGGAACAAATGTTAAATTCTTCATGGAAACAACGCTTGTTAAATTCTTTCTGGGATCGGTGGGTGTAAAAGTTGAAATTTATTCATGCAGTGCCCATTTTAGGATGATTTCCTGTCCAAATCCCTGCCCAGAGTATTCACATCTCAAGCAAAATTCTTAAACTGGAAATGATTTGGCGTAGAAGAGCTGTGTTGGGAGTACACTTTGAGACTTGTACTCCTGTCTGTATTTCAGTGTTTTCTAGCAAAACCAAGCCAAGTATGGTGGACAGGCTAGAGGGCAGTCTATTGTAATCTTTATCCCAAACAGTCAGTGTTCTGGAGAGCAGGAAAGACAAGTAGAAATGCAAAAGGACGAGGCTGTTGATGTTAAGATGTATGTTTGAGGATTGCAATGGGTGCTTTAAAATAATTGTGCAGACGTTGGTAGGTTGTCCTTCCTTCCGTTGGTGCCTTTGAGGGAAAGGCCCCGTGTCAGCGCTGCTGCTGCTGTTTCAGTTGCTCTGCTGGGACGTGTTCAGTGGTGTTTCCCTGGCCTTGCAGGCAGAAGTGGCCTGGCGTGGCTGGCGTGTGGCCCCCAGCTGGAGGTGGTGCACTCGGTGACGGGAGAGCGGCTCTCTGCGTATCGCTTCAGCGGAGTGAGCGAGCAGCCGCCCACCGTGCGCGTGGTGAAGGAGTTTGCTTGGCAGAAGAGGACTGGCCTCCTGGTTGGGTTGGAGGAAGCAGAGGGAAGTGTTCTCTGTCTGTACGACCTTGGGATCTCAAGAGTGGTCAAAGCCGTTGTTCTTCCAGGAAGGGTATGTATCCTTTTGGGGAAATGAAGAGTTGGTGTTGTTTGGTGCTGCATAATCCTGTTTTCAATAATCTCGTGCATCTCTTGTGTGACTTATCCTTTTTAGTTTGCATTAACATAGTCTTGGTTGAGATTATCCAGTCAAGAGAGTCTTGATGTAAAATCTTGGACTTAGCAGTACCATTACCTTTGGAGTTTACTGATAGTAAAAAAAATATTGTAGACCACATAGTGATGTACTTCTCCACTTTAAAAAAAAAGGCGTTGAAAACTTTTTTTTATTTTTCAGAACTAAAAAGAAAACTCTACTTAACATATATGTAATGTACCTATTCCAAATGGCTAACTTCTGTGCAGAAATACTGTCCTTAAGGTATCTCAGACTCCCGTCATTGTGCTGTTAATAACTTTGACACATTCCCATCAATCTCAGACTGGAAGCAGGTGACTTGCTAACAAAACAGATTTTTCTGTTAACTTAGGACTGGAAAAAAGATTTTCTGTCAGATTGTTGGCAGGTGCAGTCTGCAGTCCTTGAATCTCTGCTTATCAAATATAGTGTTTGTGTAGATGGGTGGTGTAATGTTGCTAATTTTTTCTGCTTTCTGTAACCATTGAACTCAAATGATGTAGTGTCCCTGTGTCTCATTAATGTAACAGAAACAAGAATCAGATTAAGTTAGCATAACATCAAGATTTGCTGGGTTTTTATAATCTTAGAATCGGCAACAAATAAATACTTAAATATTTACTGCTCAGCTTTCCCTGACATTACTTGGTTTGACTTGCTGGAGTACAGGTGGAAGTGTTGTTAATAGTAGTAAGCATTTGTGTTGTGATAAAGACCCAAGTTGAATCAGTTTTCCAGTGTGTTGTTTTGCTATCTGCTTGTATTGTAGATGGAAAGGCAGGCTGTGTGCTAGCATGTACATATAATCAATCAGTAAATTATGTTTTGGTAAGCAATGTTGGTGTGTTAGGTTTTATTTCTTCTATCTAAGTAAGCTAGGAAAAACAAAGGTCAAGAAGTAAGGATTATGTTGCATGTTGAACCCATAGCTGTGGAAGCATTTTGAAATAGCAGCTAGTTCCAACAATCAGTTGTATTAGAGTTGTTCTCTACAACAAAAAACTGATTCAGGAGCAAAGATGATGAAGCCCTGAAGGAAAGAGATGACCGTTGTGTGATGAAGGGTAGGAATTTTGAAATAAAGCCAAAGCTGCTCTGAAAGTTTTGCTCTTATGCCCTGAAAGCTCTTGATTACAGGCATGTTTGGTCTGTTGCTTTCGTTTTGCTTCCTATGTCTTTGGAGTTGGGTTAGTTAAGTCAGCATAGGACACAGGTATTGCTAATTGGACAGTTAACTTTCAGGCTGTGAGTGGGAGGAAGGGTAAGCAAAAACAAGTAGATAAAACTTGCATTTGGCTGCTGTCCATGTTTTGAATTCTTTGAGAAACTCATATTTGCGTATTATGTAATATACATCTTAGGGGGGTTGATCTGCATGAATGTTTCTCTGATTTTCAGATTGATTATTTTTAAAGGTAAAATGTGGATCTTTTCTTAACATCACTTTCTGCAATTTCGTCATTATTCTTTTAATCCTTTAATGAGCACTGTATTTTTGGGGACTATTTTCTCAAAGGGTGTAACTTCTGTGGACAGCTAAGTTGTATAGTTGAACTTAGAGCAAATCTGCTCCAAGGTGTCAAGTTGTTAGTGTATTAGTACAGGGTATTTGTTGTGACTGTGAGGCTGCTTTTTAGTGTAACAGTGGATGTTGAGTCATTCAGAGAATAAAGAAATGAGTTAAAAAACCCAAACTCAGGAGCTTAGGAAGAATTTTGGCGTAATATCTTTGCATGTGTCTGTGAGTGTCTCTCAGTGCCTTCTCAATATATGTATGAAAGGCAGCAGGAGACTGAAAATGTTGATGAGTATGATTTGAATTGGATTCTGAATTAAAAACATGAATTACATCGAATTGGTTTATAACTGTTGCACGTTTGAGAACTGTTGCATGGTAATTTTCCAAATTTTCCTGGTTTGTATGAGGCAGAAGGGCAGCATTCAGATTCAGTGAGCTGAGAAAAGTTTTCTTTGTTCTTTCCCAGAAGGAGTTGGCAAAGCACTAGGAGAATAGGAAAAAGCCGTGCATAGCATAGTGGAAAAATATGTAATTTCAGGAGCTTCTACGTGGAAAATTGAAGTAATCAGGGAACATTTTTGGAAGACTCTATGCAAAACTAGTAAAGATTTGTAGCCAGTTGTACAATGCAAAAAACACCTTGAAAAGAAGTTAGAAGCAACACTTGAACCTCAGCTAATTGCACAGCAAGATGTGTTCTGTATTTCCTCAGCACAGTCACCAACACTTTGAATGCAAGAATCCAAGTAATCAAAATACTTTTGTTAGTCCTCTAAGCAGTAGAGAATATTGAAAATTTAATTTGAATCATATGAATTCTGAAAGAAAACACAGTTTCCTAAATAACTATAGATACTTCCAAATTGGAATTCTTGTGTTCAAGGTGAAAGGTGAATTGTGTATTGGGTGGCCAGGCAGTGCAGTCATAAGCAAGTGCTTGATAGGAGAGAGGAGGAAACTTCAGGGGGCCTATGAGTGTGGGTATTTCCCCCCACTTCTGGGGTAAATAACCTCCATAAAAAGATGGACTACCTTGTGGCAATCTCTGCTTTGCCTTGTTGCTGATGTCAAGCTGTCTGTTTTCACGGGGCTGCATTTGTTAGAGGCCAGAAGATTGCCCCTGTTCTTGTGTTATGCAGCTTTAGTGCAGGAGCCTTGGTGGGCTTGTGTCTCTGCTAGAGCAGGCAGTGTTGTCCTGGGTGTGCTGGAGGGTCTGTGTTCACCTTGTGCTGAGGTCATGGGGACTGCTTGGCCTGTGAGAGGGCAGAAAGAGCTCCAGCCTCAGGCTGAGCAAGTTCTTGTCATTGGTGTATGCTGCCTTTTACAGTTTGCCTTAGCATGTGTAAGAGTGCTGGTGTGCATTTAAAATTTTTGTTGGATATTATCAAAGTGAGGCCAGTGTAGATTTTAGTATGCCAGCATCTCCTTCCAACTCTTTCTAGGAATGTTTCATTCCCATGGAAATGGTGTGTCTGCTGAACCCCACAGCCACTGCTTCATTTGCCTTGCAGCCCTGATTAATCCTACAAAATGCTTAGTAAAGAAGGCCTGGACTGTATCACACTGCTGATAGGCTTTGAGTAGTGGGAAACTAGATCTAGCTTTGTCTTTCTTGTTTAAGTCCTTTCACACATGGTAAAGTTTCTAGCATGTAACTGATTTCATGTGTCTTCTTATATGCAGTTATTTCTAAGTCCAAAATGAAAACTGGTAAGCTGTAAAGACGGAATATGCCATTTAAGTGGAGTGAGCTTTCATTCTATTAATTTCCTTTTTGCTTGTTGTAACAGGGAACAATGCTTTGGTTTTAAGTCTTATGAACCTGTATTTCCTTTGCTGTTTGTGATGTGCTAATGCTGTGAGGCTCCCTGAGGCTGTCAGAGCTCGGTGTTAAGCTGCAGTTCCCTGCAGGTGACGGCCATCGAGCCCATCAGCAATGACGGCGGCGCCAGCGTGAGCACCCGGCACCTGCACCAGAGCCTGCGCTGGCTCTTTGGAGTGGCAGCAGTGGCCACAGATGTTGGCCATGTCCTTCTGGTTGACCTTTGTTTGGATGATTTATCTTGCAGTCAGAATGAAGTGGAAGCATCGGGTAAGCTGCAGTTTTTAAACCTGAATTTAGAAGTCAGAAAATTTGTTTCTTTTCAAAACCCAGCTTGTATCCCAGTGAAGGTCCCAGTGTGCTGACAAACTCCTGACATTGCTGATTGCAGATGGCACTTTGACATCGTATGGTCCTGAGCTGATCAATAATTGGGAGTGCCTTAATACTCCTGCTGATGTTACAAAGGCCTCTTGCTGGCCACATCCCTTTGTCCCTGTGATTTTTCCCAGTGGGATGTAGGAATTCTCCCATCTGAGTCAGTGCAGCTGCGTGATAGGGTGTTGTGTCAGAGGTACCATATTCCTTGGGAGTGTTCTCCTGTTTCCATTAGTGACTTGGGCAAGTTTTGGGCCTGTGCTTTAAAATAAATCTGGCTTCTCAGAAATCCTGCATTTGGGTGAATGACTACTGCAGTTTGTGTTTTCAGATTGCATCCAGCGTTTTGGGTGTTGTAAGAGTGGCTTCAGGAGTTCCTGTCCCTTCAAGTAGTTTCATCCTGAGGCCCAGTAAAGGAACTTGTCTCTAATGGATACAGTTGTACCCAGCTTTGAAATAGGAGTGAGAATACCTGTCCCATTGGAGAGTGCTTTTGTTCTCTGACTAGGTGCAGAAAGAGAAATAGCAAAAAAGGTGCTGTAGAAATGGGTGTTTTGCCTGGCCCAGTAGAATTAGATTATAGAGTAGAATTAGATTCTGTGTGTTGTATAATCACATCAGTTTAAAATGCATTCATTTCTTGCCTGCTTTTTTGTGTGTAGATCTAGAAGTTGTCACTAGAATTCCTGCTGAAGTTCCACAAAGAAGAGAAGCTGTGACCAGGGAAGGAAGGCATCTCTGTTTTCAATTACGAAGTCCTTCAGGAACAGCAGTATCAACCCTGTGCTACATAGGCAGAAGCAACCAGCTCATTGTGGGTTTTTCTGATGGCTACTTGTCACTATGGAATATGAAAACTTTGAAGAGGGAGTAAGTAGTCACTTCCACAGGTCTTGATTTTTTGCTTCAGGAAGTCATGCAGTAGGGATGTGATAGAGCTGATTTTTATAAGCCAGTTTGTTCTGTCCAGTAATATTTTGTGAACCCAGGCAATGTGTGTGTTTTTGTGAAAGATGTTTAGAAAGGTTCAGAGCCAGTTACTGAAATTGGGGCATCTACTGGATGGCTTCACTGTGTGAATAATGTGATTTTGTGATAATAGGCTTTAAAGTGTCCTCAGTGGATGTAGTGAGATATGATAATTCAGTAGCTGATCTGTGCCTGAAAACATACTCTATCCTACATTTCAGCCTTGATGGAAATTGGTGGTTGACTTATTCCCAGACAAGGATACATATGTGAATGAAAGTTTGTTTGGAAGACTTGGAGATTAGAATAATGGCTACATAAATTTATAAGCAATAGTGAAATTTAGAGGTGATTTGAAATCTGCCACTTGAAATATATGACCA
Organism: Sitta carolinensis; assembly: GCA_032173965.1. NCBI lineage: Eukaryota > Metazoa > Chordata > Aves > Passeriformes > Sittidae > Sitta > Sitta carolinensis. The sequence continues at coordinate 10,192,320 of JAVUNC010000025.1, read as the reverse complement.
CATTCAAATAGGTGTTACTTAAGGAAATCTACAGTGCCTCACCAGACACTGCATATGTGTTATGGATGCATAAATAGACAGTGGACACATAATTAGATGCCAAGAAAAGATTATGAAGGTGTAACTGAAGTTCAGAATTTGAAAAGACAAATACTTAAGAAGTAGTGGCTTGTCATTCATCAGTTGCTTTAGATGGAACCATCTGTACTATAAGGATAAGCTCGCAAGCTGCTTTTTTCCCAGAAGATGCTTCTACCCTTCTACAAACAGCCAGAACCAGCAGGCTCTCTTTTTTCTGTATTTTTCTTTATAACCTGTAGGCACCACTCCCAGCTTGAAGGAGGAAGAATTCCTGTCTATGCAGTTACTTTTCAAGAGCCTGAGAATGATCCCCGCAATTGTTGCTACTTGTGGGCTGTTCAGTCTACACAGCAAAGGTGAATAAAATCTTGCCATAAGTCACTGGGGGTTTTTTAATATTTGTTCACATTTGGTTGATATCTGGGTGTTCATTTTGTTTATTTAACTGTACAGGAGATGAAAAGTGTTAAGCTTACAGTGCAGTTTTTTTCAGGATTTTACACTTGCAAAGAGGAGTTGACTCTTTCCTACCTTGTGCAAGAAGGCAAAAGAAACAGTGACTATTTTTGTGCTTGCAGTCTCAAATGATTTCCCTTGTTTCTTGATGACTGCTTCAAGATTTGTTTGGTATTCCCACCATGATATGCTGTACCATTTAAAGTGTTTTAGGCTGCAGATGCAGAACAGTAGACATTATCAGCAAGCTACTTAATCAGCCCAGCTGTTCATAGAGTGGCAGTCATCTTAAGTTTGACTTAAAAGCAGTTTTCATGGAGAATGCTTTACTGTTGTGAGCTATTTCCAGCAGTTCAGCAATTTTTTTTCTCCATGTTGCATATTAAAGCTTTTCAGCAGTATAGTTAGCATTTGCCCTTGAAGCTGTTTGTGTCAAAATTTCCCCCTTTCTGTTTTACTGGCCAAGTGTGACCAATTATCATATTTTGGGAAGCAGTGTTTTTCTTTTCAGCAAGAGCATGCTCTTAAGTAAGTTTCAGCCTAGATCTAATAAAATGATAATGAGGATTGTAAAGCAGCTTTGTAATCAAATTCCTCATTTATACCTTTTTCAGTGAAGGTGATGTTGTGAGTTTGCATCTGTTGCAGTTAGCATTTGGTGACAGGAAACGCCTGGCATCGGGACAAGTCATGTACGAGGTAAGAGAGGCCTGTATGTGAGAAGATGAAAATAGTGATTTTGTCTAAGTAAGTATCAGTTAAATTGACCAGATTAATATTTACCATGAAAGATCAGTGAGACTTAAGAAGAAAGTCTTTTCATAAGTCTTTTTAGGCATTCTTTTGTCCATACTTTTCAAAACAAATCATAGCATCATAGAATAATTTTGGTTGGAAGACCTTAAATATCATCTAATTCCAATGTCCTGCTGTGTGTTTGGATGCCACCCACTAGTGAGTTCACTCAGGGCTCCATCCACCCTGGCCTTGAACACTTCCAGGGATGATGCATCTATAGTATCTCTGGGCAGCCTGACCTCCACATTCTCACCACTCTCACGGTAAAAAATTTCTTCCTAGCATCTAATCTAAATCTCTCCTGTTTTAGTTGAAAACCCCTTCTCCTTTGTCCTATCGCTGTCACTATGATATGATGGCTCTCTGTCTACACGACTCAATCAAGCTTCTTGTCAGTCTGTAGTGACATGACTTTTAAGAGTTGTTCCCATTTGCCAGGCCAAGCTTGAGTAAACAAGAGAAATTAATCTACTACTCTTTTTCACTGAATAGAAGTCACAGGAGCTTAAAGCACTTGTCTGCTTACATCAGTGCTGTGCATCCCTGGAATCAGAGTTGAGGCTGTGAAACTATGCATCTCTGACTTTGTATCATGGTAAAAGTCACAAATAGAACTTTTGGAATATGTGGCACTGTGTTTGGAGCATGTGTCAAACTTGAGTCTCTGTTGCCTTCAAGGCTGGTTTAAATCTGCTTAGGTAAGAAAACTGAAAGATAGGCTTAAATTAGACTTTAAGATCTCTTTTAGACCATCTCAGCAGCTGCTGTATCCTGCAATCAGTTCATGGTCACGGAGCATATCCTTACCTTTGTTCTACACAAGGCTTGTGTTCAGTCTCTACGTTCACATCAGAGTCTGACCAGTGCAGCTCCTTTAAAAACAGTCCTGTTTAACTGGTCGGAACATCATTGCTTAGAATCTTCTGTGCACTAGAGTTCCTTAACTTAGATTTGCTCGCCCGAGTGTGGAAAACTTAAAATACGCAGCTTTGGTTAGGGAGTTGTGTTTGGAACTGTTTGGTATTCCTTCCCTTGCATACTGAATTTATGTGGGAGTGGCTCTTCATATATGAATGAAAGCTGAAATTTCTAGCCATGAAATTTTATGCTGGACAGGTTTGTGGAATTTCAGTGCTTTATCTTTTGGAATGGTGAACTTGTTCAAGACATCATCTCTGTTAAAATTGGTTTTAGTGGTGAGTTTTCCTACAGTGAAGATGAGGTTCTTTTATTAGGCTTCATGTTAGTTTTTCAAAGAGACAGTTTTGATTTTTCTTGTCTATCCTGCATATATCTGTTACTTCCAAAATTCCTTAATAAAATTGTGTGAACTGTGCATGCTTCAGAGCAAAGTTTTGCTAAGGAAATGATGATAATATTTGAAAATGTGCTAAGCCTTTTCAGCCAATATCTGTTAAAATTTGACACTTAGTTTTCTTGAATGTCAGATGTAGGTTTTTTTACTATCAGAACTAAGTTCATTTGAAATAATACAATATGCATGTTATATTAGATATATACATTTTTTCTTAGTAGATCTAATGAAAATTACCACCCTTTTTTTTTTTTTTTTTCCCCTCCACCCAGGGTTTGGAATACTGTGATGAAAGGTACAGTTTAGACCTCACTGGTGGAATCTTTCCCTTGAGAGGGCAGACCAGCAATACTAAATTACTCAGCTGTCAGACCATAGAAAAGTTTCGCAACCACGCTGACAGAGAGGATAACGTTAATGAAGGTTTGTTCTGCTGTCCCTGCTGGTTACTCTAAACTACATGGTCTGGAAATCTAAGCAATGAATGCTGTTCTATACCCACAGTCTTAAGGTCTTAAATATTTGGACCCTGTTAGGCTTATTTAAAAAGAAAAATTGAAGTTACGTGGGGTTTTTTTCTGTTCTGAACATCATTCTTTAAGTGAAAAATTAGGTTTTTATTTTATGCTTGCTGCGATGCTAGAGCAATGTTTGGGGTCGTCTGTATGATGCTGGTCAGTCAGTTTGTTCTGCCAGTTGTCTTCATTGAACAGTAAGATCAATCTGTCCATTGCTTAGGAATATTATCTGATTTTGTTTTTCCTGATGAAATTTCTGGCTGCATCCTTTACCACCTGGTCATTAGTGGTGTTCCCCAGCGACTCAGTATTAGAGCCAGTTCTGTTTGATGGGGTTTTTTTAATGCTCTGGATGAACAACTTGATGAGCTAATAATTGTGCATTTGCTTTGTTTTGGAACAGATAGAATTTGAACAAGAGAAAGAGGCACTGTGACTAAAACCTATCACATGGACATTTGCTTCTCTGCATATTGTTTTTTATCATTTATCATACCACTTTATTTTCTGAATAAAGTGTTGTGTTTCATGAGTGAAATAACAGAATTAAGCCAAAATAGAAAGTGATGTTTGAAGAACAGCAGCTATCTCATATTTTCTACAACAAGAAACAATGTCTTGTCTTTGACAGTAATCTCTCCTGACACCAGTGTATCATCTTCAGTTGGCAAGTGAATACCTATGGTCAGGGAAAGCCATCTACTTATTTGGGTGTGTTTGACATCAATCGCTGGTACCATGCTCAAATGCCAGACTCACTGAGGTAGGTTTTTAATTGAGTGGTTTCAATAGCCCTACCAAGGGTTAGTTTGAAAATTGCTGTTGAGCTTATGGATTTGTTGTCTTTAAGGCCAGAAGAACTCCTTCATGACTGCCCCTATTTTGCACTGTGGTCACTGGATCCTGTAATAAGCATGACTTCTCCAAACCTCATTTTGGACATTCTGGTACACGAGCGTAGTCTAAGTCGGGGGTTCCTCCTTCTTATCCACCACCTGAACAGTTTTTCAACCCAAGCACCTATAATTTTGGTAGGTATTTCACAGCTTATCATTTGAATAGTGGCAAGCTTCAGTGGAGGTCAAATGCCTTTTGGTGGTTCTCTTTCTTGTTCCTTGTTTGTCACACAAAACCCAAACCAGCCCCATTCCCAAACCTTCTGAAACCTGGATACCTGGTCCTGACAATGTTCTTCCTCTTGTGAAACAAATCTGACAAGGCTGCTGAGTTTTGGGTTTGGGGGCTTCTGTAACATAGCCTGGGAAGGGGTGATGGTCATAAAATGAAATGCCTCTGAGCTGAGGCCCAAAGCAGAGCACCTGGGTAGCACTGGAGCTGAAATTTCTACAGCTAGCCAGTAATTTTCTTTTTATGGCAAGTGTGTAAGTGATGTAATGAAGGAAGGGGATGCTGGAGGTTCGTCTTTGCAGACAGCACTACTTGAAAAGCAGAAAGTCACCAGTGATAAGGTAACAAGGTCTGTCCAATGTTCCTTGTCTCTGCAGATGTGACGTGCTTGCTCAGCTCGGGAGTTGTTCACATGACTTGCACCGGCTTCCAGAAGGAGGTGACTTTTTTTACTGTATTGAGCCTGTCCAGAGATGAACCTTTTCTAACTTTCCTCTTGCAGTGCTTTGAGTGTCAGAGACCACTTTATGCTCACACTGGCCATCCACATGCATAACTGCAGTCATATCCTGGCAGTTTCATGTCAATGGTACTGTTTTAGGGAGGCCTGGGCAGGGATTGAGTGGCTAGCAAGGAATGCAACATTGCTGTGGTGGGAAGATTGTGTTTGAAATTGGAGAGTGTGTTTGCTTCTTTGTATAGTGTGGAGTTAGGGTTTTGACCCCCGATGAAGTTGAGAAAGGAGGGCAGCATGGAGAAAGGGAAAAGTGATTTAACTGTTCAAGAAGAAATGCGTGTTTTTCTCTTGGCTGAATTATAACTTCGGAGCCACAAAGGGTTGTGACAAACCCTTTCAAATTAAGTTCCAGCTCACCAGATATACCCATATAAATCATCTTATGCACAACAAAGCATAGAGGCTTTCAAAGAGTGATTTGTAGTTGTTTTAATTTTAACTTCCACAAGATGTAATTTGTGTCAGTGTTCAGGGAATAGCAAGGCCTGTGTATTGACAGTGAGGCTGGAGAATTCTTTCCTTCAGCATTGCAAGGTTTTTTTCTTGTATTGGATGTTTTTTAGAAACTGGAACTGTTACTGTGCTGCTGTCTCCAAGACTCTACATAGCAATGCTTACCAAGATTGCTAACCTAAAGCCTTCTGCTGCTAATGCAGCTTTCTAACAGTGTAAGTGATCCAGAACCTTAGTGATTGAATGCTGTCTTAACCTGTGTGTTTTGATTGATGTTTCAGACCCTGAAGTTTTTGAAGAAATCCGGTCCTTTAATAAGTGAAGCCATTCATGACAGCTACACTCGGTGTCTTGTAGCTGGCTTGCTGTCTCCAAGACTGGTTGATGTGCAGCCATCCAGTCTGAGTCAGGTGAGTGTGTGTTGGGGAATCCAGGGGGAAATTCATCCATCTTGCCTGAAGGCTGTGGAAGCTATGGGACATGACCATCTGAGTTTTATGTGACTTGTCAGCTCCTCTGAGAGGCAGGTGTTGACATATTGTTAGCAGAAATAGTAATATTCTTGGAGCCAATCTTCTGACTGGGAACAGCCTTGCGAGTTCTGTCTTTAGTGACTCATCTGTAAATTCCATGTCCCAGGTCTGCCTGTGGAAGCATTCAGTCAGTGCTGAGCATGTGCATCAGAAAGCTTTCCCTGGGAAGAGCCTTCATCCTCTTCATGCCCTCAGTGCCCCAGAGCCTTGGGTGCAGTAGGTGGCAGTGCAGGTGCCTCCCTCACATGTGCAATATTGCAAACACCAGCTTGCTGCAGTAGACATTTGCTTCCAAGGAAGGGCTAACCAGTTACAATTGCCTGCTCTACCTATCAATTTCATCACCACTTCCTCTCATTTTCCCTTCATCAGTGGGCTTTTCTGCACCCTCTCAAAACTGATGTTTACCTCTGTAGCCTTTGCCTCGAGCTGTTGCAGCTCGATTTCCTCCTCTTAGGCTGCCCTCTTGCTGCAACACCTGCATCACCTGTATCTCTCAGCACTGCTGCACTGTCTGTCACCACAGTGGCTTCACACCCCTCTCTCATGGGTTTTCCTTTTTCGTGCAGCCAACTTTATCTCTCATCTGATGGGTTGTGATGAACAGCCCATCTTTCTTCAGGCAGGGTCAAAGCTGAAGGGTTGGATGGTCATCATGGTTGGACCTGCTAAGCACTAAGAAGGGGAGAGCAGTCTTCCCCCTGCCTACATCTTCCTGTCTGTGGGATTCTTCACCAGACTCTGGAAATGTGTCAGGAAAAATAACACTTCTTCTGCATAGTGTGGTAGCTGAAACAAATTTGGCAAGCAGACCCAGCCCATAGACTGCTTATTTTGCAAGCCTGATGTAGGCTCTTGAATTCTGATTTGATTTTCTGATCTCAATTCTGGTGAGAAATTACTTGGGAAAGCAAGAAATTTTATGATGACCTTTTGCTAACTTGTGACTATATTATTCAGACACAGCATTCAGCAGGGATTGCATTTGAAAAGTAGAAAGAGGAATTTCAGAATTAGGGTCAAGTAGCTTGGAATTTTGTTCACCTAAGTAGTACCTGGCATGTTTCCTTGTCTGAAATGCATGTTTAGAAAATGATGGAAGTTTCCAATATGTCTTCTAATACATAGAAAATGCTCTTAAACATCATGATTTTACATAGCATGCAAGGTTTTTTAATATGTTAAAAAAACAGAGAGTGAAGAAAAAAAGAAAAATTGTGTGCAAGATCATTTCACCTGAAGGAAATGTCTGAACACCAGCTGAAATAAGCTACTACATCATTGCCTGTGTGTGTGCATGCCTGTGCATTATCCTTCTTGAGGACTGCCATGGCATTAGAATACAGTATTGGAACAGGCTGAAATTTCAGCCTGTTAGAACTGAAATATTTCATTTCTTTCTGGTACTTTAACAAATTGTAACTTAATGTTTTGGCTGTCAGAGCTGCTTCAGGTCTTGCTGGTCTTGGGAGCTGCTTGGCCTCAGCTTCACTGTTTCCATGCAAACACAGTCGTGTTTGCTCTGTCCCCTTCAGGTGTTCGTGGTGGCCAAGGGGGTGTGCCCAGAGTGCATAATGGGTATTGGCAGAGGATGGTACTGAAAACAGTTCATTGGGACCCAGTAAATGGAGACTGGAACCCCAAGGCACAGAAAGAGAGATTAGAACTAGCCTGTGTGAAGTTGAAATGTCAGAGGAAAACTTTCCTCTGTGTTCCTCAAAGCAGCAAGCAGTCCAGCCTGTGGCTAGAATTGAGAAAGAATCAAGAATATGGAGTTAGTTGCATTTGCAACTACTGCCTGAATGAGCATCCAGTTAGAACCAAACCCTTCTGTCAAGGGCCAGCTCTGAAAAGTATGTGAGGTTGTGATTTGCTTTTGTCTGTTCTGTTCAGGAGGAGCAGTTAGAAGCAGTGCTGTCAGCTGCTGTGCAGACAGGTTCTTTAGAGCTTCTCACGGGATGCATTAAACACTGGACTTCTGAAGGTAAATGCTGCTTGCATTGTTTTTCTGTTGTGTCTGTTTTGGTTAGAACTTGTGGCTTCATGTCTTTTTTGTTTTCTCTTTTTAAAGAGCAGCCAAGTTCTGCTGTAAATTTACGGTTTGTGCTCGAGTGGACGTGGAACAAAGTGATCTGTACAAAAGATGAACTGGACCAAATATGTGAGTAGTGGTTTTAGAAACCTGGAGCCATCCTTTGTAAAGGCTCTTCTTCAGTAATGTGGCAGTGCATGCTCCTGGTTCTTTAGGTTTCCTGTGGTTGTTCAAGTGTCCTTTGGAAGTCTGCAGTTGCTCTGCTGACTCTGATGTACTATTTCTCCTTGACAAGGCGTTCCGCTGTTTGACGGCTCCTGCAACTTCATTGACCCACAGACATTACAGTCCCTTCAGCAGTGCCAGCTGCTTCTGAGCAACCTCAGCACAGTCCTGAACTGTTTTCTGACAGAAGCCCGAGAGCTTACTGAGAAAGGTTGGTGAAAGCCCTGCCAGGCCTTGGGTCTGATTGTTAAGATTTGGAAGGATGCTTGGGTTGTAACTGGAGACAGGAGCTATTGTTGTTTGGGATGGTTGGGAGAGAATCAGATTGAGCAGGAAGGAGAAGTTTAAATCTGAGCAGCTGGGACTCTGATTGAAGACCCTTTGAGTTCAGGGGAGCAGCTCATAGTGGAGTTTATGAGGCTGGATATGGGAGGCTGCACTGATTCAGCACTGAGCTGAGTGAGCACCTGGGTGGCAGTTAGAGCAGCTGAGTGTGGTAATGCTGAGATGTGTTCCTAATTGTTAGCCAACAATTGATAGTTGTGTGCAAATTGCTGGGAAGTAAAAAGGAAACAAAAAAGAGTAACTTGTAATGGAATTCCCTTGAGTTTTTTAGCTGTTGATTTTAAAAATTGTTGTTGGCATATTGAGGGAAAAAGAGTACTATAATCTCTTTTGCTTAAGTAAAAATCTGCTACATGGAAGACAAACGTCTTCTTCCTGAGTAAATCTAATAGCTAAGGCTTTATTTTATTCTTTTAATCTTTAGTGATTCTGTTTCTTTGTAGTGATTGGTTTTTGTTTTGAGGGTGAATGGTGTTTTTTTCCTTTTTTTCTTTCAAATTCAGAAGTGATCCAGAGGGACATCTACAAGTAAAAATAGTTCCATCATGTTTTTTTGGACTTTCTGTTTGTTCTGCTGAAGGAAGCTTTGTAAAAGGGAGAGGAATTGTAATATCCAAATCATGTTTTGCCTTTTTTTTCAGGTTTTTCAGACTTGACAAACAAGCAGGTGGTAACCAGCCTCATTTCTTTGTATGCACAAGTGGTGATCTGGTTCTGTCGATCCAGTCTCCTTCCTGAGGGTTTAGGTAAGCAGAACTTGTCGTACCAGAACACTTGAGGTTGTGTGCTTTCTGTCTCTCTAGTCCCAAGTTTTAGTTGACAAACGTTGTCCTACTTGTTTAACTTGCTTTTACTTTATCACCTGTAGATGATCACATGCATTTGTCTAGACCTTTCTACAACTACCCTCTGATTCAGAGCTACTATACGGGTCACCGACAGAAACTCGAGCGTTTATCAAGGTAAGACCTGGAGCAAATCTCTGGAAAGCTGCCAGTGTTGGACTGTGTGAGAGTGGTTCTTTTAGCAGTTAAACCCTTTGTCTGCAATTCCTTGGCATTACACATAACAGAGCAAGAAAGCAAGCCTGGAACCCAAAAAAGTCATTGCATCTCTTCTCTTGGATTTGTGCTTTGGTCTCCTTAATTAATAAGTTTGTTGTGACCTGAGTACCATGTTTCTTCTGACTGAGAAATCTGTGACACTGAGAGGCTGGAATGAGTGTTTTCCTCTGTCCAAGCCCCTGTTTCCTTTTTTTGCAGAGGAAAATGGGATTCTGACTGCTTGATGATTGATGGAATGGTTTCCCAGTTGGGAGAGCAAGTGGAGAAGCTGTGGCGGAGAGATGAAGGTGGCACGGGGAAATACCCACCTGTTAGTTTACATGTGAGTGTTCTGTTCACTGAAAACCCCAGCAGCAGCAGCACTCCCCTAAAGCCACTGGTTCTGAAAGACAGGAGCTTTAGAAAACCTTTCCATCTTTCATTTCAGGCACTGCTGGACCTCTATTTGCTGGAAAGCATTGAAGAAAGCGACAAACATGCAATTGTATCCTTTCCAGATTTTGTTAGTACTCCTTCAGTGTGTACACATAAAAGTTCTTGCATATTCATCCACCTGTATGGTTAACAACAGTTTTTAATTTATGCCTCAAACGCAGTGTGAATGAACACGGTTAGAATAGAATTAAGTCCTAGACAGAAGCATTGCTTATTTTCTTTCTAGACTGGAATTCTTCTGACTTCTTGTAAGTGTTTTGTTGCAAAGTCTCTTCTCATATGAGAAAACATGCTCTATAAATTGTATTCAGGATAAAAACCTCACTTAGTTCTTCGCAAATTTTAACACAGTTACTAATTTTTTAAGGCACCACTATCTGTAGCATATGACTGCTTGTTAGAACAGTGCCTTAAAATTACTATTTCAGAACAAAAACGTTTATAACAGTGGTTTTCCAGTAGCTGATTTTTGTCAAAATCATTTTGTTTCCCAGCCCACCCAGCAGTGTTTGCTTTTTTTTTCTTTTGGTGTAAAATGTGCAGGCAACAGAATATTCATTGGGCAGAAACCTGATTTTTATGCCTCTGGAACATGCAGAGTTAACTTCATTGTTTGTTGGCTAAAGCGAGAAGGGAGCCTGGAGAGCAAGGAGTTAAAGGTGGTTGTAGTCCCAGGCTTACTCAGACATCCCTAACATGGGATGTCAGAAGGGGAAGATGACACTTTGAGTGAGGGATCCACGTGCAGTTTTCAAGACAGTTTCAATCAGTCAGTGCTGAGTTGCATTGTAAGGGCTCCATAATTTGTGTTGTTTGGTGAAATCAGGAAATAAGGAAAACAAAAGAGCTGTGGAATTTATTTTCTTGATAATTAAGCGTTGGATGTTCAAGTGTGTTGGGTGTCCAACTGGTAGCTTCACTGATGGAAGCAGAAGCCTCGGTTTGTAACAGCAGCTAGAAATACCCAGTATCTGCCTTTTTGATTTCCTTACAGAAATCCACAAGTGTTTCTTTCTGGAAGTATATTCAGGATGTTGATTTGTGATTAGGACCTGATTATTGAGATTATGGATTGTAATAATTTAAAACGGCAAGATCAATACATTGGGATTTTCTCCTTCCAATGATTTTAATATGACTATGTTTTGCTAAATGTAATGTGATAACTGTTTGGTCTTAGTGATTTATTCACCTTAATTAGATACTCTCAGACAATTTACTTGCTGCTGGATATCATGCATTCCTTTCCAAATAAAACCGAAACTTCAATTGACTCCTTTCCAACTGCCTTTGCTATCCCTTGGGGTCTTGTTAAGCTAATTCAAGGGTTTTGGCTCCTAGATCACAATGATTATGAAGTAAGTATGAAACAGTTCAGTTAGACACACATTGCACTGCAGATCTGTAGTCAATACAAATATTTTTAAATATTGGTACTTAGGACTATTAGAAGTTTTTTTGTAAAATTATGACATCGTCAGCACTAAGTTATGACTTGAAATTTTGCTTTAGTTATTTTGACAGGAAATTGTTTAAAAGCCTAATCAGCATAAATAATGCTTAATATTTGAATCTTCAAAGCTGTCTATAGTTAGGTTTTCAGCAGACTGGTTTGGCACTGTTTCTAAAAGAGTATTTTGGGTACTTGAAGCATGGAAACTGTGAAGATAGCAGGAAAATTTGAGACAAAAGACTGCAGAAGTGACGTTTCAAACTAATAGCTATTCTACCTGATACTGAATGTTGTCGTTCTGTCAATACAACAAATTTTTTTATAGCATAAGTTATCTAGTAATGTATTTATTAAAAGTGATATATGTACACAGAATTTCATAACTTGGAAAAATCTTAATTGCTCCTCTTAAGACATTCACTTTGTTCTGGGTGGCTGATTTTTTTTTTTTTCCTGCAAATACTGAAGATTTTTTACTGCTATGTCCTGGATCAGGTGTTCTGTTGGGTAGACATCTGAGTTTGTCTGACCCAGGTGCAGCCTTGCTGCAGAAAGTTTTGCCTGTTTGTTGCCTGGGTGTGTGTATGAGAGGTAACAGAGCTGCTGTCACCTTGTGCAGAATTCCCTGGCCCTGCTCTTCCATCCAGCTACAATCAAGACTGTGTCCTGGCAGCACATGAGGATCATCCAGTCCCTCATGTGCCAGGGGGAGCCCCGGCGAGCCCTCCGCTACATCCAGATGATGAAGCCGTCGCTGTCCAGCAGCAGAGAAGTGCGGCTGCTGCTCACCGTGCTGCTGTCCAACAGGTGAGGAACTCTCCCACTGTTCTGGCCTTCAGATACTGGCAAATGGGAGAGCTGGTGATACAGATGGGGCTCCTGTGATGTTTGAGTGAGTACCATCACTGTGGGGCATCTTTTTGGCTGTAGTGTTCCCATTCCTTTCCATGTCCAAAACCTTAACTGCAGGTGCATGGTGGAGGCTTGGGGTCTGTTGCAGCAACACACCACCAAGTTAAACATAGAAGAGCTGCTAAAGCACATGTATGAAATCTGCCAGGAGATGGGGCTCATGGAGGATTTGCTGAAGCTGCCCTTCACAGACACGGAAAAAGTGAGTTTGGAGAAGAAACAAAGTCTTAATTGTCTCTGTCAGGAGAAGAAACAATTGTAATCGATGTTTGAAATGTGTTATTTCTCACAGGAGTGTTTGGAGAAGTTTTTACAGACCAAATCTGATGTGCAGAACCGTGAATTCCTCTTAGTCCACCATCTGCAGCGTGCCAACTACATCCCAGCACTCCAGCTGAATCAGTCCATGAAGGCCAGTCTGATGGTAAGGGTAGATGTCCTGCTGTGTGAAATTATGAATTAAATATTACAGACCATGCTTGACTCCAGTTAAAGAAGTTTGTTTGCATCTGAGGAATAAATATGTATCTTGTCCTTTCATGGAGTTCCTCAGATCCTCTGTTATGAATGGTTTAGGTTATGGAAGTTGTTTATGCTACTTGTTTCTGTGGCATGAAGAGTATGCTGTATGTCATGTCTTGTATGTTGCTTTTACCTGAGAGGAATCTAGATGCTCCACATGTAGAATTTGCCTTAAGGATTTTAGTTTGAACTTGTTTGGAGTTTTGGACTTGTTTGGGGGTTTTACGTTTTCCTTTTTTTAACTACTCTTCCTCGCACTTACCCAAAACTGCCAGGTGAAAGTGGTGTGTGCTCCTGGGTGGAACTTGCTGTGGCTCTGTGCAGTGGATTTGTTCTCCTGTATCTGCAGGGAGCAAATTTAGGCCTTCATTAGAAAGAGCAGATGGTTCTGTGCAATGAACTCATGGTAAATTGAACACTTCTTGCTTTACACATGTCCTTTGTCAGAATGATCGTGATCCTCGCTTGAGAGAGAGAGCAGTTGCCAGAAATTCTCTGTTGGACCAGTATGGCAAGATCCTTCCCACAGTTCAGAGGAAGCTGGCAGTAGAGAGAGCCAAGCCGTACTGCTTGCCTTCATCGATCTTACGAGAAGGTAACTTTAGAGAAGGGCAATAGGATGTGCAGCAGGCCAGCACTGGTTACACAAGGCTGATACATTTCCCTCCTGCTTTACAGTCCCAAGGCCAAAGCCATTGTCAACAGCAACAAGGCAGGCTAATACAGGGAATGTACATACAAGAGCAACTTTCATCAGTAAAGTGCTGTCTAAAATTGGAGAAGTATGGTTAGGAAACGAGCAGAAAACAAATACCTCGCAGTATGATAGGTAAGCAGCCTTTTGTAAAATTAGTCTTGTTTTATGTGTTTGGAGAGGGAGGTGAAGAGTGAGTGGTAGGGGGAGATAAAAAGAATTCAGTTTTATTTGTATTAGTTCTTCGGTTGGAAGATGCACATGAATAAAGCTTTTTTGCACATAGAGTATATAACATCTACAAATCAATTCATCCTAAGTAGCATTTGGAAAGTTTTGCTATGATAATCTTCTCTACAAATACATGTATTTGCATTATGGCAAACATGTTTACAGTGTTTAAGACAGCTGAAACTCAAAATGTTTGTCACTACCATGAAGCTGTTGGTGTTGCTTTTATAGACTTGTTTGTGTGATCACATAGTATTCTTTTACCAGTCCCTGCTTGCTTATTTAAAAATAAGCAGAGTTACACAGAGTGGAGAAGAGGGTCATAATTATCAGGTGATTGTCCTGCATGGAATGTGGTAGAATAATCTTTAATTCTGGTCTGGCTGGACTTTGAGGGAATGAAAATCAGTTATGTTTTCATTTTCCTTCTAGTCCTAGAATTACAGAACCAGTAGTCAGTACACATCCTCTCCCTGGTGCAGAGTTGCCTGATGCATTTCTTGGGACACCTATTACAAAACTTTCTCAAAAGTGTTCAAGGTATAGTAGATCATTGTACTTTATATTTCAAAGTGGTATTGTTTATCATGTATGTACATGTGCATGTGTGTATGCTTTTTTGGTTTGCCAAGGATTCTGTTGTATATAGTTTTGTATCTCAAAGAAAAGGTCAGCTTAGGAACAAAATTAGGTGGACAACTTGAAATGGTCCCTACATTGAAATGTAGATGAGTTTTCTCCTCTGTTGAGAATTAGGTCACTTGTGCAACTTAAAATTGGGGTATTCTTATGTCAGAGGCAGGGATTTAGGAAATTAGGTATTAAATGTAAGGAAATAACAAAAAATGCCCCAGGGTGCCTGTCACTTCTTTGTGGAACTGATAAATCACCCCAGCAGTGAGGCTGTATTTCCTGTTCATGCAGTGTTATTGTTCTGCATCATCTGAGATGATCACAGCATGCTTTTTTTAAATTTTTATATATGTTCCTAGTTTAAATTGTGTATTTTAACAGGTTGCTGGATTTGGTGGTTCGTCCTGTTCCTTCCTGCTCTGTGGCACAGGATGAGAGCCAGCAGTCCCCATGCAGGGCTTCTACTTCTTCTGTGGTCCCCAGCCCCTGAGAGCAAATGCACATCACTCCAGTGCCCGAAAGCATCTGCCACGAGCATCAGAGCTGAGTTTACTGGAAACGCCTCTTGTGGTCAAGGTTTGTATTTGAAAAAGGCAGTAGCAACCAAGCAGATGGAAAAGTTCTGAGCTTTAAGTGAAATCACCAAAGTATTTAGTAGAAGTGCTTCTGGGTTGAAGTTTTCAGTTTGCATGTGGTGATTGTATACAAAGCCCTTTTGGAAGCAGTAAGTTTTCAAGCCGGAAACTTTCCTTCTCAGCTGATTGCAGTGGACAGCTTGTCCCATAGCTTTGTGAACTAAATTTATTTTCATTGTATGGAACAATTCCATCTTCACACCTTCTTATGATGTACCATCCATACCAATGAGCTTTCTTCATCCTCTTTTGAAACCCTTTCAATACTGTAAAATAGTGTGAGATAAGAACAGCCGAATGGTTCTACATGAAGATGTGTAGGTGTTTTTGCAGCAGTGTCACTTCTCTTGTGTGTGTGCAGCTGATTAATTAGTGAAAAAAAAAGCTGTGGTTGTTGCTTTGCAGAATTAGTGTCAGATGCAGTGACTGAAAACACTGTTGTGCACAGTAAAGTTGAAATTGTGTGCCTTTCATAACAGCTGTATAGGAATTGCAAAAGTCGGTGGGATAGGATATAACCTTGCAGAAAACAAAATGTCATCCTTATTTCCTGAAGAAATAATTTTGAAAAATAATTTCTATTTTGTTGGCATTACAAAGACAAACCAAGGGAAATGTAAAAAGCATGCATTTCTATCTTTAAATTTTTGTGAAGAACAGTACAGGCAAAACTTCCTTATGCTATAAACCCAGTTCGTAATTGAAGATAATTTAATTTTTGTAATTGAAGTACAGCCTTCTGTTTTGAAGATTTAACTGGTCTTAAATTAAGTGTTTTTTATTTCTTTTCCTAGAGAGCTAAAGTTTTGGCCACATCTTCTGGTTTTCCTGGGTTTACTCCTCAGTCCATTCTCAGGTCCAGCCTTCGCACTACACCCCTAGCCACTCCCTCTGCATCCCCAGGACGATCAGTTACTCCTCCTCTACGAGCAAAGGAACCTAGAATATCTTTCAGGGAAGAGAGCTCTCATGCCAAGTGGACTGTTGGGGTAAGCTGAGCTGCAGTTAGTGAGTTTTGCAGATAATGCTGTGGTTTAATTTAGACTTTAAAGTTTGCCAGAAGTTACAGTGAGAATCTGGGTTGTGAATCAGAATGGCAGAATTTGGTCAAAAAAAAAGATTGTGTTATGCTAGACATTCTGTAACATGGAACATATTTGTAACAAACATCGGGGACCTTGGTGGGTTTTATTCAGATCTTATTAGGACCTCTGATTGTTCAGAATGTTAGTTCACCTTTCAGCTGTACCTTTGCAAATGGTAGTGTTGCAGGAAAGTAAGGAATACAGATGGAGCCTCTTGTTTAGGTTTGTTAAATTTTGCAAATTGAACATCTGAGAAAGTAACAAAAGTCATAACGATGCATTGACTTTCAACTTATCTTTTTGCAATGTTTGGTTTACTTAAATTATAGTAAAAAGAGACTCCTTATGAAAAGAACTTGTAGTGTTTTGTTCTTTCAGCCCTAATGTTCTCAGGTTTGCTTCTTGCCTTGCACCAGGGATGGATAGCATCCATGTCGTTTGCAAATGCAGTGGGTCCATCTGACCAGCTGTGTGTGTCCCTTCTGCTCCTGCAGCTGTGTAGCTGGCTTCTGTGGTTCAGCCCATTAGCAGTTTGCCAGCACAGTGTACCCAGATCAGGGGCACAGCAGGGGCATGTGCTGCTATCCCATGTCTGAGTAGCTCAGGTGTGTTACAAGGAGCTACTCAGCTGTAACAAGATGTGCTCTCTCCTGTAGGAAATTCTTACTAACAGTGGCACTATGGCCAGATTAATTTAGTTGTTCCATGCCACAGGAATAGTTGAACTCCAGCATATTTTAGTAGTGTATATGTGTTGAAAAGGCAAGCATAAAATAGAGAAATCTTGAGTTAGGATTTTATTAGGCAAAGCTTTGTCTTCCTGAAAACACATTAGTAAACCAGTGAAGGGTCTTGAGATGACATTATGAGCAAGACTGATATAATCTTAATTCTTCAATGTCATAGAAACTCAATAAACAGTCTAAAGTGTGACTGAGTTTTACACTCGACCTTAAATCTGGTAGTGCTAGAATGAGAATTAATTTTTCATTGCCTCACTAAGGGGACATGTGTAACTTAGAAATATCAGTATTTGTTGGGGTTTTTTTTGTTTGCTTTGCCAAAAAACAGACTCACATTGCTGATGAGAACTTTTTTCTTTTTTAGGTGACAGAGGATGATAAAGCACTATTTGGAGCTTCATCTGAGCATCATCATGGCTTGGTGGAGGATGCTTGGTCTGAAAGCAGAGCTAAACCAACTCTGTTTACTCTGAGCAGTCCTGGGGATGATCCTGCTGAATTGCAGGAGTCTTCAGAAAGCATACCTGGAGATGATTTGGAGAAGATGGATGTCAGCAAGGAGAATAGTAACTTATCTGTCAGATCAGACCAGACTACTTTGGAGTTTCATGATGCAAAATCACCTGGTGATTTTGAAGATGATGTCATCTTTATAGCTGCTAAACCAGCTGATTCTTCCACTGAAGAAATTGTTGATGTTCAAGAATTGGAGAAGGAGGAAGAAAGTGAAGAGGTTGGAGATCAGCCTTTACAGATGAAACAACCAGATCTTTCAGGACGAAAAGAAGCAGGTATGTTTTGTCCTGTGATAACCTAAGTTTCTGAATTTTTCAAATGTCTCCAAAAGTTTGAATTACTGATGAGTGCAGCAGTTAGTGATGAGTTTTCACAAGTGCCCTAGGCTTTTAAAATGACCTCTGTTTTTTAAGTCCTTTTTTAGGTATCCTGGACCTTATGAATGTATATTTTTCTTGGCTGACATTTTTTGTGTGTAGTTGCAGCTGAAAGGCAACAGTATGGGAGTTTTGAAAGGGATGCATGTTTAAAACTCTGGCTTCTGGTTATGTTTTAAGGGTACTTCTATAATTTGCAGGAGTTTTTACATTGTTTGACTGAAATTGTGCATCAGGCTTCTTGTTCTGCTGGAAAGAAGAACATAGGCCATCTGTGCATTGGAAGTCTTGGTAGCATTACTCTGTTAAGTCCCTGTCCTAGATGAACTGCATAAAGGAACACTTCAAACTTATATGAGCAGTTTAAAAGAAATGATGTTGAATGTAACAGGGAGGTAATCCATCTCTTCATTTCTGTAGAATTTGTGGAAGAATCAAATGCTGAATGTCATACCCTTCCTGAGCACAAGTCAGTGTTTCAAGCTGCTGAGGCTGCAACTTCTGGGTCTGGAAATGAAGGGTGAGTTTATGAAGTAGATACATCTTTGGGTTCACACAACATATAGCTGCTGGCTTTTCTGTGTTTGAAAACTCATCTTGACCTGGGATTAGTTCTTTCCTGTGTTCTTATATGTAAGGGCCTGTCTAATTCATTCTGTCTGCAGCCAAAAGCAATCTGGTATGAATGTAATGCACATTGACTAGCTGTCAGTTTGAGCCTTTTTTCTCAAATCATTGCATACACCAAAATATGGTGATAAAGACTTCATTCAACAGTCCCATACAGACCTTGTGAGAGTTGCTAAGCAGATACTGTGAACATAAGCCCTGTTTTTTTCTGAAAATTGTGTAGTTAAAAATGAATCCTGAGATTCCGGTAACTCCAGTGGGTTTATTATGGAGTTTGAAAGCTTTCTGACAGTACTTTTTATATTTGTTTTCTGTGTGTGCTCAACTAGCATCTATTTGTTTATGGAAAAGGAAGCTGGTATCTCACCATGTGCTTCAAAAGTCCCAGGTGTTGCGTGAGAAAGACAGAATGTCAGCAATGAGAGAACTCTTAATTTCAAGTGGGAGCTTTTACCTCTACAGACTTTTGTTCAGTTGGTTCTGAACCCGTTATTGTAGTTGCCCTCTTTCCACAGAAGACAAATAATACATTATTTTGTAGTACACCTCTGTTATGTTATTATCTCTAGTGTTGGAGAGCTGGAAAGAATGTTAAGTACTTCATTGGTTGCATCAAATGAGTTACAAAGTGAATTACAAATTGAGTCACAGATTGAATACATTGATAGAGGAATTTCTAATTTTTCTCGTATTTTTGTGGTTTGAAACTTGAATATTTTCCAGTGAGAAAGTAACTTGTAAAGCTCTTAAAGGTTTGTTTTCAAGCTGTATGATGAATTTGTCTCTTTTCATGAAGTGAAACATCCTACCAGGAGTCTGAAATGACCTCTCCATCAGAAGAAAATGCCATCCTGGTTGCAACAAATCCACAGCTCGCTGAATTTCCGGAGGCAGACAGCGAATGTATGTTGGAAATGTTCTGTGTGCTAGGATAGCAGAGCTCAAGTGAAATGTGTAGTTTGCCATACCACTGTAGGTGTCTCAGATTTAAATAGTAGCAGCATGTTACTGATAAATTTCATTAAACTATAGAGAGAACACCCTCCTTAAAGAAAGTCCTTGTAGAAAGTGCATAGTGAATCTTTTTGTTCTTGATCAAAATATTGAGATGCTGGTAGAACTTAAAGTGTTATAAGGAGAGAACAGTATTTATTTTAATGTTGTACACCATTACTAATTTGTGTGCCATGGGATCTTGCTTGATTTACTATTTTAAAAGATGATTCATCCTCAATATTCAGACTGAAGCAACTATCTGCCAGTGTGCTGTTCCAGCCACATTTTCCTCTTTTTTTTTCCCCCTCTATGGATTTGATAGCTGATTTTCTCGCTGTGGGGCTGCATCCTTTACCTGATCTCTAGTTGTCACAATTTAAACCCAGCTGACAACTAAGCCCCACTCAGGCACTCATTCATGGGTGAGTGGGGGAGAGAATTGGAGAGCTAAAAGTAAGAAGACTCATGGGTTGAGATGAAGACACCTTAATAGGGAAAGCAAAAGTCTTGTGTGCAAATCAGGCAAAACAAGGAATTCATTCACCACTTGCCATTGTCAGGCAGATGTTCAGCCATCTCCAAGAAAGCAGGAAGATGGATCATGGCAAGACAGACACCATAACTTTGAATGTCTCCTCCTTCCTTCTGCTTTCACCTGCTTTTTATATTGAACATGATGCCATATTTTATGGGATGTCAGTTGGGGTCAGCTGTCCTGGCTGTGTCCCCTCCCATCCCCTCGTGCACCCCCAGCCCATCACTGGTGTGAGAAGCAGGAAAGGCCTTGGCTCTGTGTAGGTGCTGCTCAGCAGCAACTGAACCATCCCTGTTATCAGCACTGCCTTCAGCACAAATCCAGAATAGAGCAGTACCAGCTGCTGTGAAGAAAATTAACTGTCCCGGCCAAAAGCAGCACAATAGTTCTAGCTTTTAGTTCTAGTCCAATCAATATATGAGGCAGGATGGAGAACATAATTGTTGGCTCTTGCTAGCTCTGTTACTTCTTTTTGCTTAAACTTATGTAATTTCTATAAAAGTTAAGGTAAAATTACATAAATCTCTTCTAGCTGTGATAAGTATCGTTGACAGTGAGGACATGGACAATATTCCATCTGAAAACCACCTTGAGGGCAAGTGTGTGGATTTACCTGAAGAATGTAACCCTGAAGCAGCTGAAGTCCCTGTTTCTAGCAATCCTCCGAAAACTGAGGAAGTTAATGTAAGTAAACTATTTTCCCACTTTTTACAAAACAGAAAACAGTTTGCCAATTGAGGGAAGACTACTGACAATTAGGAGATACTCAAAAATATGTCTGTTTCTTGAGCTGTTTAACACAAAAACCTCACTGTTGTAAGGGCAGATATGTTTTTCTCTCCTGCATTTTCTGTTCCTAAGACATGAATGGAACCTGTCAAAACTTAGGCTTTTGAGAGCAAACAAAACCAAAATAAAAGCCTAAACTATTTTTTAAAACAGCTAGTCATTAATTTGATTTATTTGAATTCAAACTTTTTAATTTTACTTTTAAAAAATAATTTTAATGTTTAAGACAATAAGAAAGTTACAGGAGTGCAGCTTCTTTGTACTGGTAACCATTTACCAAATGACAAAAAGATGTGGGAACCAAACACAGAATTATTTAGGTGCTTAAGTCCTTTACTATTTTTCCTTCTTAACACAAACAGAGTTCCCAGTCATGAGCTCATTTCGGTGTCAAGATATTTCTTCAAGAGTTGGAGGTATTTAGAAAGCATATATTATCTCCTGCAATCCAAGTGACTCTTCAGACAGTGGTGTTGAGTTGTTGTATGTGATACTGGCCAGTCTAAGTGCTGCAGTCAGAACTATGATGACTGAAGCTTTCAGCACTGGGGACCCAATTGTATTTTACCCTGTCAGAGGCAGAGTGGGTCACTCTGGTCACTGCTGGTTTTGTTCACATCTTGTGTTGGAAAAGTGCTCCTGCTCATTGGTGGTGGCAAATGGTCAGTTCTGAACAGAAATATCAGAAACAGAGCATGGGAATTGCACACTGGGACTGCTCTATCCCTGTGCCTCAAATACATAAACTCTCAGCTGTAGTACAAAAGCACATTGTTTCATCTAGCTCAGTGTGAAAATCAGTCTGTTTGGTATTGAATAAAGTATTAACAGACATTTTTTACCTTTAGGTTATCGAAGATACCTCAGAACCAGCACCTGAAATATCACCATATAGTGAGCTACATCCATCAAGCAATCTTCGTTATAGCTATGAAAATATAGAGAAACAGTTTGCATGTGATTTGCCTGATAATAAAGATAGTGAATGTGATGCAGCTGAGGGAGATGGAGACTTTTTCCTCTCTCAGAGTAATTTTACTTTAGTTTTGGAAGGAGAAGAAGGGGAAGCAGAGATGGGAGACCCTACATCAGTAGATGCTTCTAAACCGGATGACGCAGCAAGAGAAGAAAAGCCTGTGGCCAATTTAGGAAATACTGAAAGCCAGAACATGTTACAAACTCAGTGTCCACTGTAACTGGTGATCAGGAATCTCAAAATATTGCAGAGTCACTCCCGTATGTGCCTGAACCTATTAAGGTTGCCATTGCTGAGAACTTACTGGACGTAATCAAAGACACGAGAAGTAAAGAATTTACATCCGAAGTTGTAGAACAATCAATTCATGACACCATAGGTAAAAAGGTAACTAGATTCCAGAAGGCAAAAGCTCCCTTAACACCTGTGCTAGAAGCAGTGGGAGAAGAAACCAGCAGACATCATTATGGCCTTGCTCCAAGAACACGCACTAGGGGACAGCCGAGTAGAAGTCTGGGCGTTGTGTCAGCAGGCACTGAGCAGCTGCTCAGGACAGACAGCCCAGCTCTGCTGGGCCTTTCTCCTCGCAGAAGTACCAGGCGAACAAAAGAAGCATCTGAGACTCCCAAACTCCAAACAGAGGAAAATGCTCAGGAGGAGCAAATACCTGTGACTCCAGTTACTCCTAGGAGAGGCAGGAAACCTAAACTGTCTACTGTAGAAAAAGCAGAAAGCAGCCGTTCTGATGGACAGACCTTGTCTGACAGTACACAGCCTGTTACTCCCAGAAGAGGATTGAGGAGAGCAAAGGAAGCTGCATCTGAACTCCAAGAAGAGGCTAAGGAGGGAACGCCTCTTGCTGAAGGCAGCATTATTGCTTCTTTTGCTTCCAAAAGGACTAAAGGAGGAAAAAGTTCAGCCAGAAATCCAGAAGCTGTCAAGACTGACACTGATCATAAAGTAAAAACAGCAGTCAGTCCCAGCAGAAGTGCAAGAAAATTGAAAAGCTTTAATTTACAGTCAACTGAAGATACTGTCAAGGAACAACAGGTGCAGCTTAGTGACCAACTCCTTTTACCTGTGCCAAGTAAAAGAGGCAGAAGAAGAAAGGTTAGTTTATCGGAAGTTTCAGAAA
Source organism: Sitta carolinensis (assembly GCA_032173965.1). NCBI lineage: Eukaryota > Metazoa > Chordata > Aves > Passeriformes > Sittidae > Sitta > Sitta carolinensis. The sequence goes on along the minus strand of JAVUNC010000025.1, from coordinate 10,169,558 downwards.
ATTCTGATCTTGATGTGTCTAAATCATCGCTTCCTCAAACAGAATTTAAACTTCCTGTCACACCTCGCAGGAGTGCTAGGAAGGCAGCACAAAACCTCTTGGCAGACCCAGAGTCTACCGCTTCTCAGGAAGAAATACATCCAGGTGTGAAGGTAGAAGTCCTTGTTACTCCTAAAAGAAGAACTAGAAGAGTACCACACGAGGATCCAGAAAAAGTGGATACTCCTGAGCAAACTGCTGCAGAGCCAAGCGAGGAGCCAGCCACACCCCGGACTGCGGGAAGGACAGGCCGGCGGGGCAGGAAGAGGAGATCACTGTCTGAGACCTCCCGAGGTCCTGCTGGCACTCCTTTGCTGCTTGAAGACATAAACCCCTCAGGACATGATGAGACATCCAGAGCACGGACAGATCGTGTTACAAGAACCAGATCCCGCAGGACTGCCGTCCAGCAGAAACTGCCTGTTGAGGAAAATGAGGCTTTCCTTTTCTCTCCTCCTCTCACCAAGCTGACAAAGAAATTTGAAGGTGGGTGCACTATGTTTATATGCAAAATAGGGCATATCCTCTTCTTTCAACCACAGAAAACAAACTGTGAGGATGGCTTTAAGTATTGTAAAGAATGTAAGCATGCAAAAGAAAGAAGTTGCCGAGAGGCAGTTCATCTTTTGGCTGAGGTCTGTGTGATTGCCTTCTTAGTTCTGGTAGAAACAGATTGTGAAGCTATCTAAGCCATGAAATGAAATTTAAGCTATATTTTTTTAATGAACCTAATTTCTGCCAGGATTTGAAAACCAGAGATTATTTATGAACATGTGATTGCCATCCCAGGTTTTGAAAACTAGAGATTATTTATGAATATGTGATTGCCATCCCTTCCCCCCAACAGAGAAATAAAGGATGTACGCTTCCAAATTCTGTTCAGGTTTTCAAGTTCAGATGAGCTGCATCTTGCAGCAGACTGTACAGCTGTTTAATTATGTTATTCTTTATCATGAGCATATACTTTGTCAGTGAAATTAGTGTACACAGGAGTCTTCTAATTAGAGTACATGATAAATTTTTTTGAGATGTGTGAGGACTGTTGATGCCTCTGGAGTATAATGTCTTTGATTATGTAGGTGCAGGTAAAATCACTACATTGGCTTAGTTTTGTTTCACTGTGGTAATAGAATGAATGAAATGTCAGCTGTAATTTGATATTACTGTCCCTCATGTATAACATATGTCCATGCTAACAGTACATTGTCATTTCAGATGGAAAAACAGACCATCCTGTGCAGTTGAAGGATTTAGACCCAGATTTGTCTTCTCAGTTTGTCTTTTCACCTCCTCTTTTGAGGTCAAGGAGAAAAGCCGTAGCTAGCATTTCCCGAATTGTGAAAGAAGCAGTAAGTAGAAATTCCAGATATCTAATGTTCTTGATTTTAATTCTGTACCATTTTTTGAGATCATGCTTTGCCTTTTTCATTGGAAACAAATCTAAAAAGAGCTTTAAATGAATCAGCTAAAAATTTAATTGTTTTTCTTCATGAAAACTAGCTACGGAAGTTTTGAATCCGTGTAGATCAAGAATTGTTAGATACTGTTTTGCCTTTAAAGAAAGGTACAGTGGCTCTCTTCAAACTTACTTGGTATGTTATCTGTTAATTTCAGAATTGTAGCTTTTGGGATGGTAAAATAATTTGATGTGGAAGGTTTGTTTTTGCAAACAAAGGATACTTTTGAAAATAGCTTTAGCATAGGTTTCTTAATTAAAAAATCATTATTCTGTAGAAGTCTAAGTTCACGAGTAACATTTCTGTTGCCTTTATATAGGAGCTTCCAGCTAAAGAGGAAGAGGATACCAAATCCATAGAGTCTGTGGGAAAGCAAAAATTGAAGAGAGGTAGAACTCCAAAATCAAAAATGAAGCAAGCAAGCAAGTATGAACTAAGTTTTGAGCAGTTATTGGCATTTCTTAATGTGATGGTGATTCAGCTGTTAAGTAACTAACAACTTCTTCCTCACTTGGCTGTGCAGGTCTTCTCTCAGTCTATCAGCCTATCCAGCTTGCTGGTCTAATAGGCACCTTTTCCCCATTTAAGAGTTTGGTTTGGTAATGGATGTGGAAAAGGGCAGGTGGATACTCATTGCAGTAATGGCCTTGCAATGCTCTTACATTGTCTTATTCCACCTTATGAAACCACTCTTCCAGTTTAGTTTCTCATACAAGGTGGAAAGTGTCCAGACGAAGAGTAAAGGGAATGAAAGCAAAATGAACATTTTTATGTACCTTTTCTGCCTTGATTGTATCTACAAAGAAGGCCATGCATTTTTTTTAATTGATTTTGGAATTCCAGTCATTTTTTTCCTTGGTTAAATACTGTTAGTAATGAAAAATTGATTTGATGCCTACCCTTCTTTTCAGAACCACAAAAGAAGGTTCTTGGTCACCTCCACCAGTTGAAATAAAATTCATCTCTCCTTTTGGAAGTCCAGTGGATGGAACAAAAACCAAACAGAAAGAAACTACAGATGCAGCAGGGAAGACCGTAAGAAAGAACAAAAAAAGACTGTCCAATTTCCCAAAGCCAGTTGTTCGCCGGAAGATGCTGTAACTGTTTTTTTAAGTTTATAATGTACACCACTGTTTGTAAAGTCATCAAAATTGTGTGAATTAGTAAAGAGAAGAAAAATCATCTAATTTGGAAGAGATAATTTATATAAATTATTGTAAAATTTCATAAAAAAATGGTCTTCAGTAAGTAACTCCATATGGAGTGTGATTTCCTCAGTCAATGCAGTTTTCTATTTTATATTAAGACTTCATACATTTATATAATATGTAAATACAGCTTATTTTAGGAATGTTAAATAAAAATGTATACTTCACAATGTGCTCACTGTTTGATAGCTTTTTGAGGGAATATTGGGTTGAATGACCTGTATTGCTCAGAACTTTTAATGTTGGTTTGAGGGAGTTACAGGCTCTCAAAAGTGATTCCAAAAGCTTTTTAAAAGTTTGTTTATAATTCCTATAACAAGTAAACATTTTAAACTTACTAGTTTTAATTTTAAAATTATGTTTGACCTTCTGGCACAAGTAATTGGACTTACAATACAAACTGATAATTCCTTACATTCACGGTTTAAGTTGTACTGTATTGAAGTCAGAATGTAAACAATTGTGTTTTAAGCTGTGCAATATTTTTTTTTTTTTTGTATTTGTCTTAAACTTTGGGAAAGCTGCTCTTTAGTTCATAAAACCATATCACACCTCAGATGTGTCATTATTTCTTGAAATTTGTTGTCAGCAAAAAGTTAACTGTACAGATGGTGTGATGCTTACAATAGCATATCAGATTTCAAGGGATACTACCCAGATACTTTGGAATTTGAACCGAAATTATTTTCGTAGTATGACTGCTACTATAATTGAAATACTTATTGTCTGTAAACATGCTTTGCAGCATGTGAAACCTGCGTATCACAGCACTGAAAACCCGATGGTAAAGCCTATATAATAGTCTGGAAAAGGTACAAAAATGTACAGAAATCTTAGTTACAAACCGTATTTTTGAATAATTATTTCATTAACAGTCTTGGGTTAAGGAGTATATGTCCCTATAAAGTTTCAATTTGTATAAATAAAGTCACAAACCTATTCTTTTAAAAGCAGACATGGAAGTACTATTTTGATGTGCAGTCTTTTAGACAATGGATTATTTTTCTGTATGTTAATTTATATATGGATGCAACTTTGAAGACTACATAATGGTGGAACCTGATATTAAACTTTTCAATTAGTAAAAACTACTACAGTTATTTTAAGACAGAAGTTATTTATTAACTAATAGCCTGTACATAGTGAATGAATGTATTAATAACAGACTAAGCCTGTGAAAGAAGATTGTTCTGGGGCCATGATCTTTCTCTCTCAGAACAGATCACTGTAGGGAAGCAATTGCATGCACTTGAATATTTTTCTCCTTGGGGAAATATTCATGACTGAATGAAAGCTTAAAAAAGTCAAATGTTTAAAATGTGAAAGTGGCAGTGAATTGAGACCTTTGAGTCAAGTTAGTAATTATTTCCTCTGTATTTTGTACTTGAATGGCTATAAATATGGTCAAAGAGGAAAGAGGAGGGATGTTTAGCAATATTTTTTTTTATATTCTCATAGCACAAAAGTCCAGTGAATAGCTGAAAAAAATGGGATAAAAGGTTAAATTTTCAAAATTGGAATAAAATACAGATAGCAAATCTGTTTTTTACAGTGTACAAGGGTATTTGTAAAATACTTTGATTATTAGCAAATGGAATTGACTGATGAAATGCTAGTGCAGATTGCTTAATAGGGTTTTAACACATTTATACTTTATATATATGTATTTTTTTTGTATGAAAATTAATTAGAACAAATGAAAATATAGCATTAGCTGATTTTATTAGTTTTTAGCATCTGTTTTATTTACACCTCAGCTAAAATATCCTCATTTTCCCTGTGCTTAGGAAGAAATCAAGCAATAGCAAAAGACAATTGACATTAGATTTAATAACTTTCTAAAGGTTTGCAATTTTCTAGTAACTTTTTACCTAAAAGTAGTTTTAATTATGTGTTGAAATGTTTTACTCTTTTTTTTCCCTCTTTTTGTAGCTTGGATTCAGTGCAGAGTTCTCCAATGCTGACCAGTTTCCCTGAGGAGCAGTTTAAAAAGGAGAGTGAGCATAATGTGTAACAAGGAGTGGGAGCTGAGAAATTTGAATGACATGGAAGGAAATGGAAGCAAACCCAGACACTGCGACTTTAGAGCCTGAGAAAAGGAGGAAGCTGGGGAACAGGGATAAGGTGTCAGCTCAAGGATGGGTTCATAATGAAGTGGAGAAAATAGACTTTATGTGGGTGCTTTCTGTGTAGGCTTGCTGCATGTGTGAAGGATGAGTGGAAAAGATTTGCAGCTGTTTGTACCGGGATCCGAGAGGGAGAGAGCCAGCAGTGCCAGAGAGAAGAGCAGGAGGGGCTGTGAGAGGAGGTGGGCTGCATGTGGTGGCGGATGGATGCAGAATGGGTGGGGGCAGAGAACTGCAATTTCCTTGCAAACCAGGTGGGAATTTCACGGGAGCTACAGCTCAGTGTGAAATAGAACATTCTGAAGATTTTCTATAGGAAAGGAATTTCTTAAAGGATGTGTGTTTTTGTCCCCTAAAGAAGTGCTAGATGGCTAAAAGCTGAAGCCAGATTGTGCACCTGTACCTTTAAGGTGTTACCCCAGAGAAAACTCCACTGGAAGGCTGACCACCTTGAGACAGCAGAATCTTACCTTTCAGGAAGAATAAAATGGGGTACAATGGCAGATTTTATATCTAGAAAGAACACAGGAGGATATATTAGTGAAGGGAGTATGAATAACATTAAGGGCTGTTGTTAGAAGTTATTTTGTAAAGATAAACGTTACAGTGGAAATGGTTCTCTTGAGTTACCTCAAAAACTTTTTTTTTCTTCAAATAATTATAAGCTAAGGCTCATGAAAGTATTCATTCTAGGTTATAACATGAAGCAGAAATAAACTATTTTACTTTCATTAGCCACTGAGTGCTTGAAGTGCTAATTGATTCACGTTGACTTTGTTTATTTGCCTTCATATTTGTCCATGTCCAATGTGCAAGTAAGGGCACAGATAACTATTTAATCCCCCATCAGAACTTCCTCTCATGGAAGAACTACTCTCAGGGTTGTCAGTGCAATAAATTTGTTTGCTGCAATTTCATTACTTCCCATGTAACTAATATATAGCAAAGTTGTTGATTTCTGGTGGGGAAAATAGAAGCTATTGGCAGAAAACAGTCTACAGGTTCTCATGAATAGTTAGGCAATGCTTCCAACAAATTAGTCTAGGCCAATCTGAACATACTGAAATAATAGAATTTTAGGTAATAGGACAGTGTTCGTTTCTTTCGTTCGTACTTTTGTCTTCTGTGCAGACTTCTAGGTTTCCATTCCAGGAATGCTTTTTTTATCAAAGTAGTCAAGATAACGAGTGTCTTTGATATGTTTGAAGATAAATGTTCTGTGGTTGCTGTTGAATTAAAGCTGTTCCTAAAATAAAATACATTTTCCAGCACTGGGTTGTGTGGATGACCAGTATGTAAGGTAGAGGGAAAAATGCAAGTTATGGTTACTGATATTTCTGTTCAGAGCAGGAATTGGTGTGCTGTGCATTGCTGCAGAACTTGGTTTAAACCTGAAGCATGAATTAGTGAATGACTGTTTGCCTGTATTTTGATACTACAGCTGGGATTTAGGATGCAAGAGGTGGGAATGTGGTATCTGTGAAAACCAACAGCACAAGCATGTATGACCCCAGGAGTCCAGGACACAGAAAAACCCTTGCTTTTGATCTGACCTCTTGTGGCTTCTGACCATGGTGGCTTCTGTAAAGGACAGGAACAGTGTGCTCATCTCAGCAGGACCCAACAGTCATATGGGCCAGGTAAGAGCCAAAGAAGCAACTAAAATCAGTTTTTGCTAACGCACTGCTGTAGTCTGGTCAGGTTTTTTATCTCTCTTTATTAACATTCACCTAAGTGTAATGCTCGTGTCTGCTGTTCATTGGTTTGAAGCGTTCCATAGCATTACCTACATTTCTGTGACCCTGGAACTGAACACCAAAATTTAGCACATGCTCTCACACAGAATCACAGAATAAACTGAGTTGGAAGGGACCCACAAGGATCATCGAAGTCCAACTCCCGCCCTTCCACAGCACTGTGCCCTCGAGTGCCCATGGTCCTGAGAGCATTGTGCAAACACTTCTTGAGCTCTGTCAGGCTGGGGCTGTCACCACTGCCCTGGGAGCTGTGCCAGTGCCAGCCACCCTCTGGGTGAAGAACCTTTTCCCAATATCCACCCTAAACCTCCCCTGACACAACTCCAGGCCATTCCCTCTGGTTCTGTCACTGGTCAGCAGAGAGGAGAGATCAGTGCCTGTCCTCCTGCCCTCACGAGGAACTCGTCCACTGCCATGGGCTCTCCCCTCACTCTCCTCCTGCAGAGCAGACCCGGTCACCTCAGACCCTCCTCCTACAGCTGCGCCCCTCTGGCCCCTCGGCCCACCTTCACTGCCCTCCCTGGCTCTGTCCCAGGGTGGAGTCTCCTTCCCCAGGTGTCTCCCAGCCCCGGTGCCCCCGCACTCTCTGGCAGCAGCCCCTGACCACACCATGGCTGGAGGCGCCTGCGGAGGCTGTGCTGCCCACAGCCGAGCACTGCTCAGCCTGCTCTGGGAATTAGGGTATCAAATAGAGTTCTGGAGAAACCGTGGCCTTTCCTGGTGTCATGCTGGTTTACTGGAGTGGTGGAGAGAGTAGAATCCTTCAGCTGGCAGGAGAGTCACCGAACACCAGGCCCTGGTGCATGGGCTGCAGGTGTTTCTGCAGCTGGTCTTGTCGGGTTGCTGCTTGTAGAAGCCTGTTGGAGAATTAAATGTTTCAAATCTGGACAGAGTCTTGGGCAGTCTGCTCTAGGTGATGGCTTGAGCAGCAGGGTGGTTGGATGAGATTCCAGAAGGTTCCAGAAGGCTGGTGTAGAATTCTGTTAGATTCTCGAGGTTGTGCTGGGAGGGACAAGCAGTGAAAATCACACTGCTGTGCTCTGTACTGAGCCCCTTGGCACCCATGTCTGTCTGTCCAGGTAAAGGAAGCAATAAAGAGACAAGCATTGACTCCACACAGACTTTAGGAACTATTGCTTGTTCAACCATGTTAGACGGGCTGCAACTCCTGAATGAAACCAGAGTTGTGTCAGACAAGAGCCACAGCAGAGAGCTGGGTAAATTTGCTCTAATGTTGAGTTCTGATCTGTGTTGGTTTTGTTTGTGTTCTCACTTAAAGGAAAATCAAACCTTTGGTCTGCATCTAATACAGAAGCTTAGCTGTTGGGGGCTAACAGGATAGAGTGCTGAAATCCTTTCTTCTTATCTTCTACTCTAGGTTTATGCTCCCTGGAGAGCACGAACTTTTTAAAATATGATTTTTCTGAGATCACATCTTGCTAACCTGTAAGAGTAAGCTTAAACTCACTGTGTTGTTCTCTTCCCTGTTACTTACCTTGTCCATCCCTCTGTGTCACTTTGTGTTGATCTCATAGGCATCAGAAAAGCTCAAAATTCTCCTTTTGCTCTGCTGTGAGATGAAAAACTGTTCTGAGCTCAAATTTTTAAACAGAAAGAGCTACAGAAGTTGCATAGAAGATTTGTCACTGCATACTGATGAAGCTTGGGTCAGTCTCAAAGATATTTATGGCTGACATGGGACTGTTTTTGCCCTTTTTTCTTTCTTTACAATGAAGAATGCGAGACCTAACGGCTCAGGTAACGAGCAGTCTGCTGCAGTTTCCAGAGGTGACTGTTGAGGCACTTGGGGAAGATGAGATCACCCTAGACTCTGTGTTGTGTGGGAAGTTTTCTGGAGGTGAGCATTTTCCTTTGAATTTGGATTTGGTATAAAGTTGTTATTGCCTGAAGCACAGGCTGGTAGCTTCAGGTTGGTTATGTTAAAGAAAATGCATGGGGTTCTGATAGTGCTAACAGGATATTTTAACAATTGAAAGTGCAACAGCCTGCTCCAGTCCTGTGCTATTTAAATAATATGCCTGAGCATGCCCTCCTCAGTTTTGAATGAAACAGAAGGCAGTTTTCAAAGAAGAAATAGTGTTGTTTGGGATGTGTTTCTTCTTCCCAGCTCAAGCACTGCCCACATATCTCCAAGGTATTTAACAGGCTGCAGATGAGGAGCCAGTGAGAGTTGCTGACAGCAAATGAGGCAGTTGCCATGCTAGGTGATCTGAAGGTAGAGCTGGATGCCTGTCTGGATGTCTGGGCTTCTGTTAAGAGCGGGTGGAATCTTCTCTACCTGATGCTGCACGTGCAGTAATGGAGCCAATCCTTCCTTTGAGCTTGAAGTTCCTCAGCAAAGGAACAAATGTTAAATTCTTCATGGAAACAACGCTTGTTAAATTCTTTCTGGGATCGGTGGGTGTAAAAGTTGAAATTTATTCATGCAGTGCCCATTTTAGGATGATTTCCTGTCCAAATCCCTGCCCAGAGTAGTCACATCTCAAGCAAAATTCTTAAACTGGAAATGATTTGGCGTAGAAGAGCTGTGTTGGGAGTACACTTTGAGACTTGTACTCCTGTCTGTATTTCAGTGTTTTCTAGCAAAACCAAGCCAAGTATGGTGGACAGGCTAGAGGGCAGTCTATTGTAATCTTTATCCCAAACAGTCAGTGTTCTGGAGAGCAGGAAAGACAAGTAGAAATGCAAAAGGACGGGGCTGTTGATGTTAAGATGTATTGTTTGAGGATTGCAATGGGTGCTTTAAAATAATTGTGCAGACGTTGGTAGGTTGTCCTTCCTCCCGTTGGTGCCTTTGAGGGAAAGGCCCCGTGTCAGCGCTGCTGCTGCTGTTTCAGTTGCTCTGCTGGGACGTGTTCAGTGGTGTTTCCCTGGCCTTGCAGGCAGAAGTGGCCTGGCGTGGCTGGCGTGTGGCCCCCAGCTGGAGGTGGTGCACTCGGTGACGGGAGAGCGGCTCTCTGCGTATCGCTTCAGCGGAGTGAGCGAGCAGCCGCCCACCGTGCGCGTGGTGAAGGAGTTTGCTTGGCAGAAGAGGACTGGCCTCCTGGTTGGGTTGGAGGAAGCAGAGGGAAGTGTTCTCTGTCTGTACGACCTTGGGAACTCAAGAGTGGTCAAAGCCGTTGTTCTTCCAGGAAGGGTATGTATCCTTTTGGGGAAATGAAGAGTTGGTGTTGTTTGGTGCTGCATAATCCTGTTTTCAATAATCTCGTGCATCTCTTGTGTGACTTATCCTTTTTAGTTTGCATTAACATAGTCTTGGTTGAGATTATCCAGTCAAGAGAGTCTTGATGTAAAGTCTTGGACTTAGCACTGATGCAGCACTTTTGCTTATCAGTGGTTTGTGTGAAACCATTTCCAGTCACTGCCAACAAACCATGCAAGGCAGTAACACATGACATGGCCCCTTGGTTCTGAGATTTTTGCCTTTGCCTGCCTGAAACCGCTGCCATCTCCTAAATTATAACCCTTTTCTTGTTATGAAATATAAGCCATACTATTGAGCTAGCTTCATCCTTCTTCTCTTTCAATACTGTAAAACATTTCTGACCCAGGAAGACCTGAACATTGACACATGAAGAGATGTAGGTATTTTTACAGCATTATCCCTTCATGTGGTGTGCAGGTTGATGAATTAGTGCAGAAATAACCTGTGGCTGTTGCTCTGTTGACTGGCATCGGGAATATAGTAATTGAAAGTACTGCTATGTGGAGTAACAGTTGTGTGCCTCTTAAAAGTGCAGCGTAGAAATTGCAAAAATTACTGGGATATGAGAGAACATTGTAGACAACAAGATCCTTTATTCTTGCTTCTTCAGGAAATTTAACAAATAACCCTGTCAGAGGCAGAGTGTGTCACTCTGGCTGTGTCACTGCAATGTGATGGTCACTGCTGGCTGTGTTTTGTTGGAAAACTGCTCCTGCTCATGGGCTGTGGCAAATGGTCAGTTTTGAACAGAAATATCAGAAACAGAGCATGGGAATTGCACACTGGGACTGTTCTATCCCTATGCCTCAAATACAAACTCTCAGCTGTAAGGTAGTACAGACTGTGTACATATGTTTCACATTCAGGGATGATTGGAAGGGAAAATCAGCTTTTCAGTGTCTTCAGTTTCATCTAACTCAGTGTGAAACTAGTCTGTTACTGAATAAAGCATTAACAGACATTTTTTAACTTTAGGTTAATGAAGACAGTGCAGTGACAGCATAAACTTAAGAAGCAGCACCTAAAACACCACTCTATAGTGAACTACATCCATAAAGCAATCTTCAATACAGCTATGACACTATAAAGCATCAATTTGTATGTGATTTGCCTCAGAATAATAAAGGTGAATGTGATGCAGCTGAGAGAGAGACTTTTATGGCCTTTATATAACTCAAGAGTATTTTTCATAGTTTTTACAAGTTCTACTGATACAACAAAAAAACGCCTCTACACAGAAACAGAATTTAATATATTCACACTCCTGAAAATCATGAAGGCTACCTTTCAAATATTCCTGTGAGTCAAGGCTTCCATTGCCCACAAAAACAAACCCAGAAATCAGACAGCAGGACAAGATACTCAATTCTTATGCTAACAGCAAACAGCAGGCTCAACAGCCACAGTATCAAGTAGTGTGAAAACAGGCCAGTGCACCCAGAACCTGGATCACATCAGGTCAGATTCCAAAAATAATCAACAGAACAAGCCTCCTTCTTTACAGAAGCAAAAGCACAATACAGTTAACGACTACTTAACTACAGAAATGACACCTTGATCTGCGCTAAGGACAATTATTAAGTACAGATTAATTGATGATGTTAATAAAGACATATACCAAACACACATGAGGAGTAACTAGTAGCTTCATCTGCTAAGGCACTTGTGTTCCCAGGCTGCCTGCTTTTTACAGAGTTGCAGAATGGGGCAAAGCACAGCAGCTATGGTTACTTGTGAAGCAGATGGCTATAGTGGGTCCATGAAGTAGGAACTTGAACTTAGCTGAATGAGATTAAAATTCCAGAATTAGTACCCAAGAAGTTACCAGTTTAATATGTCTGTGAATTAACACTCAATACCCACCCTTTAGGGGTTTGCTAAATATAGCAAATACTATTATAGCTTTTGACTTGAATTTTCTTCTGTTTCTGCTACAAACAATAGCATAGTGAACTGTTTTATGATTAGGCTTTTGCAGCCAAATGGGTTTTATTAGAGTTAGACCCAGGAAAGGTGTTAGTTCATACAGTTAAGTTTTGACTTCAGACTTCAGGCTTGCTAATAACAGAGAACTCAACACCACGCTTGTTGAGGCGATCAATCAGTTTTGTTTTGGAGAAGGCAGCTCCTGGAGAATATACACCACCCCTGTTAGTGAAAATCAAAAAGGAAAAACATTAGTGGCACAATGATACAGGGACACCTTTTTGTGAAGCTAGAGCTGTGCTTCCCTAACTAAGAAAGAAAAAAACCACTTTGGCTGAGGAGAGAGTGGGTGAGGAGTTTGGCAGGGTGGTTCATAATCACAGGTTCATTCCTGCATCCAGCAAGCTCTACAGAAACCACTCCATTAACTGAACACAAAGACACTGATGCAAAGGCCTGAATAAAAGCCCATGACTACATCCTTTCAAACTGATCAGCTTGTGAAGAGCAAGTGGCTTTAAATCATCTTGTGGTGAGCATCTGCCTTGCACAGCCAGTGGGGTGAGGTAACACAAACCCTCAGGGCTGATTATCTGTATTTTCAAAGAGAAACGTTTGCACACAGTAGCTTTAAGGGGGAGCAAGCTGCTCAGCATGGGAAGGTACTCACCGTTTAGGCAGAGAAGATGCATCTTCCAGAAGAGAGAGACCTGCTTGAACCATTGCAATTGGTGTAGCAATATATCCAGGCTCTGACAAAAAACCAAACCAAAACAAACCCCCCAGTGAAATACAGTGTGTTGAAATGTAGAATGTAATCCTGCTCTTCCCTACAGTATTCTGAAGAATAACGTCTTTGGCAATGAAACAGCCTTTCCCAGTTAAGAACAGCTTTTTTTACCTAGTAATCAGACCAAGTAGCTGGTGAAATCCTTAAGATGTAATCCAGACAAATACTGCTCCAACCACACAACTGTGTGACCACATCGTGGTGACAGAGGGCTCTCTGACACAGTAAGAGCCTTCCCCATCCCGTGCTTAAATTCAGAATTTTACCATGAAACCCTTGCATCCTGCCACATCTCTAGTTATTTAAAGAACCTATGCTACAGTAACTCCTTTCTGAATGTACATTCTTGCTCTCTCCAAACTTTAGGTGTCATCTCCCCTCAAGGAATGACCTGAAGAAAAGTTTGTGACGGTTAGAAATTATACCACACCAGATCTCTAAGTTCACTCTCAGGGAACTGGAAATAAACAAAGTACTAAGTCCAGGCTGTAACAACTAAAAACTATCCTTAAAGCCCTCTTCCTTCAAGAGGTCTGCTTTGCAAAAATGAAAATTAGACCAGGGAAAGTCAGAGGAAAGAGAATGACAAGAACGCAGGTGAACTGGTTATTTCAAAAATGAGGTCAAAATGAATTCTAGTATCCAAGTTAATACACTGTAAAGGCTGTTGCCTTTGTTCTCAAGGGTGAAAGGGACAGCGGTGCAATCATAAATGTATTTCAGAGCAGGGAACACCAGGCAAAAAGTCAGTGCTACAAACACATACCTGGTCCTTTCACTTCAGTGCAGATCTTCACATTTGGTTTGCCCTTCTGGGGATCTTGTCCCTCACTGTAACCCTCACCAAAAAAAGTCATTGTAAAAGAGGTTCCATCCATCTGTAGGAGACAAGACAAGCATGGTCACCAAAAGAGAAACTCATTGCTACCAGGAAAGCACAAGTATTAACTATAAGTATTCAAATTCTATATATAGAATCCTGCCAAATACTCTAATCCATTTAAACATGAGAGGAATTATTTTGAATTACTGCTTAAAAGGTATAATCTAAATTTTTAATTGCTTCCACTTTGTTGGCACTGTCCTTGTACTGAAGTCTGTTTGTTCTCTCAGTACTTCTGGTCCTGGGTTTTTGCTCATCAGTCTCCCTTGGTCATCACCTTTGATAGAGTGCTCTGAGCCATCCAGGGGAATTCATCAGGCCCAGCAACATTACCCATTTATTCCTCACAGGAGTTACACGTACTTTGATGTCTAAGAGCAGAAGGCATGATCATTTAAATATCCAGTAACTATCTGAACAGGCACACACAACATGCATGTGGGCCTAGGGGGAAGCCACATGAGGAGATGTTGAGGTCACTGGCTCTGTGCAGCCCGGGGAGGAGAGCTCCCTGCAGTTACACCTTCCTTGTGAGAGGAAGAGGAGGGGCAGGCACTGATCTCTTCTCTGTGGTGACACTGACAGGACCTGAGGGAATGGCCTGGAGTTGTGGCAGGGGAGGTTTAGGGTGGATATTAGGAAAAGGTTCTTCACCCAGAGGGTGGCTGGCACTGGAACAGCTCCCCAGGCTGACAAGAGTCCAAGAAGCTCTTGGACAGGGCTCTCAGACACATGGTGTGACTCTTGGGGTGTCCTGTGCAGAACTAGGAGCTGGACTTTGATGATCCTTGTGGGTCCCTTCTAACTCAGAATATTCTGTGGTTAATTTAGAAATTATTTCTTTGAGGCTAAGCAGTTGACTCTAAATTACTATTCCACCATTACCACAATGAATGTATTCTGTAACTGTGGTAGGAAACAGTCAGTTACCTGCTTTTGGGTTGGTCCTTCCTTTGTGAAGCATCCAGCAGAGAAAAATTTCGGGTACTGTATGAATAGAGAAAAAAAAAAAAAAAAAAAAGAAGAAAAAGACAACAGTAAATTAGAGGGGAAAAAAAGATATCTCCAAACACTAAATTATTTTGTGTTTTGAAAACTTACTTTTGTCAGAAGTTTCCTTCCAAAGTTAAACTTCACCAGAAGAAGAAATAACATGCCCAGAAACATCAGCTTGATAACAGAGCCAAGACCACCTACAGTCACATAAGCACCATACTGGACCTGAAGGAAGAATGGATTTTCAGTGATAGGATTTACATTAATTTTTCCATCAATTGATTTTTATAAATCAATCTATCCCCTAAGTAAGATACAGCTGTTTCATACAACATATATCAGTATAAATAGGGTCTTAATTGTTTTAGTTCTAAGGAACTGTTTGAAGAATGCCTCACTTTATCATTCATTCTGGGAAGAATGTAACTACATAGTGAAGAAGGAGCAGACATGGTAAACAAGAACAGGAAACTTTACAGAAAGATGTGTTTTGGTATCCAATTCCAGCCGTCTTTCCTAAATCTTCCTTTTCTCCCCTTTGTGCCTTTCTTTAAGAGAAACTGAAATAGCAATGGCCTTTCTCATTTGTATCTTCCAGGTGTATTTTTAAAGCACCATCTCACCCTCATGGCTTAACTGATGCCTGTGATTCTGCACAGCAGTTGTACAGATTGTTGATGCTCATCTCCTCTCAGGAAAGCATGGAAAACAAAAATTAGTCATCTTTTCCACCACTGTTAACTTCACACTGCCTTTACTCTGCACACTGGAGACCCAAGCATTGAGCATAAGATAAAAATGAACAGCATATGAATTCTTTATCAGAATATTTGCTACACTATACTGAGCTGGCTATAGCTACCATAGACTACAATTATGATGCTTTTAGAAGCTCTGCTGATACAAGAAAAGTCTCTGCACAGAAATAGAATTTATTATATTTATCATGAAGGCTACCTTTCAAATATTTCTGTGACTGAAGGTTTCCATTCCCTACAAATACATACCCAGAAATCAGAGAGCAGAACTCGACAAGACAATCTCATAACTATCATGTTAACAGCCAAAGGGCAGGCTCATCAGCCAGAGTCTCAGGTAGCATGGAACAGGCCAGTGCACCCAGACCACAGAGTGTACAAATCGCAGAAACTTACAGGTGTTTGCTGCAGCTCAGTGTGCAAATAACGTTGGGTCCTTTTCACAACAGAACCATCAGATCCCATGAATGTAATGCAGTACTCCTTGAATTCTGGACTGTAAAACATAAATCCTCTGCAAATAAAAAAAAAATTAAGTCAGAAAAAAAAAGTTCCAATCTTCACACAAACTGAAAGAAACTGACCATAATGACCTTACCATTACTAGTTTTCTCTCAAGATCTTTTTGTGACATTATCTGTTTTCATTGAAAGCAAGCAATTCCAAATACATCCCTGGCTTACCCAAAATTCACTACATATACATCACTATATATAATTCACTATATGCACTATATCAAGGATTAATTTGATAATCAATCTAACAGTCTTTTCATTTTTTCTCTCCATTCTAGTAATCACTTCTGAAATCAAAAGTTTCCCATGTCACTAGAAGTCCTTTAGAACATGTTAACTTTGAGACCCAGTAAATGCTGGAACGTTCTCTTTTCAGTAAGATATGAACAAATCAGTAAAACTGAACTTATCTTCAATTCTACTAGATGAGCTTCATACTATACCAAAGTCCTAAATACATCTTTTTAGTATTTAATACTGTAGCAATCTGTATCATAAATACTGGAACTGTTAGGAGACTGGGTATTATGCTTATACCTTCTTTTAAGCTTTGCACCAACAACTGGAACAGGGGCATATCCTATCTGTTTCCGAAGCTTCTTCAGGTTACCTTCATCTGCAAGGCCATAGACAGCTGACTTCCAGGTGCCATCGTGCACTCCAAGACCCTTGTGACATACCATGAAACAGTAATGAGTTCAGTATTTAAAGGTTTCATGGATTATTTTAATAATGATATTAGAATCATGACGTGCATTACAATTATTGTATATAATTGTTATGATGATAATATATTGAAATGGTGTGGGTTGATCTTGGCTGGATGCCAGGTGCTCACTAGACACTCTAGAACTCTCCTCCTAGCTAAAATGGGGAGAGGAGGAAATAAGATGGAAAAGTCCCTTGTGTGTTAAGATAAAGGCAATTTAACAAAGTAAAAGCTGCACATGGAAGCAAAGGTGCAGCAGTAACTAATGCCTCCCCACCCTCCTCCTCTCCCTTAGCCTTTATTGCTGAGCAGAACTCACACTGTATGGAACATCCCCTTGGTCAGTTTGGGGCAGCTGTCCAGGCTCTGTCCCTTCCCCACCCTGCCCAGCCCAGCCCACGGGGTGAGGGGGCAATGCTGCAGAGACAGCCTTAGTGCTGTGCCAGCACTGCTCAGCAGCACCAGGACACTCTAACACTGCTGTGCTCCTGGCCCCTCTGCAGCTGCCACACAGAGCCAGCTCTGGGAGGGCTGTGGAGGGAAAGGAACTCCAGAGCAGCCACACCGACCCAATCTCCACCCCTGTCTCCACAGGATCTGCAGCATACTCACAACCCACACAATGTAATCCATGTCTGTAGCTCTGCTAACCATCTCAGTGTAGTTAATTCTCATTACTGAAATCCCTTCTTTCCAACTCTTGAAACTTATGCTATAGATTTAAATGTATGTCTTCATACCCAACATATAGATTTATATGTTCCCATTAACTGCTATCCCCTGTTCCTTAACATTTAGCTACTACTCTCCCATTCATGGGCTTCCTCTACTCCTCATCATAAAAAAGATGTTTTTAAGAACAAAAATGCTTTGTTAGGCAAGACGGCTGCTCGTGCCACGAGCAGCAGTGTTTGGTTGTTGGGCCTCAAGACTGGCTTGGATCACTGTTGCATTGTTTTAACAACATTAGAATTATTACATATATTTCACATTATTACAATTACTACCTACAGGTATTATCATTACATGCATTAAATACATTGAAACAACTCTCCCCCCACCAACAAGAAACCCAAACAGCCTAACACTGGGATTATTTGCAATACAGTGTGGACCTGTTACAGTTTCACTTGTGTAAAAGTCCTTCCCACATGTCTGCAAAAGCAAAATAATTCTTGGAACAGCTTACCAGAGCAAAGTGTAGGTAGACAGCTCTGCAAACTGACCTTACAAAAGGCTGTTTGCTTAGAATACTTTTAGTAGCTCAAAGAATAAAGTTCTTAGACTTATCAAAGACCTGCCAGCGTGCTCCTTGGTCTGACTTAATGTAGCAACAGTTATTCTGATGGGCTGTGGTGATGTTATCACAAATACTCCCGAGTTTCAGGAAGGAAGAAACCAACTAACCTCAGGCCCAGATTTCACTGACAGGAAACTCTCAACAGCAGTTAAGGTACCTGTAAAGGAGGGAAAACATTACTTGGCACATGCAGTCATTAGTCTGCAAAGCCAGAGAATGCTCTGGCAGACTCAAAGCAGCAGGCTGTTAACATTATCAGCTGAAAAAGCAGAGCTACATCTTTATCTCAAAGCAAAATCATGTAACATTAAGACACACAGCTATTTGAGGTAGCAAGCATTACATGTCTTGTGTAAATTACTTCGATACAAGTCACTAGTATTACCTCTATTCATTACATTTTTTCATTTCTCTTATCTAGTTAATGAGATAATGTAAAAAATTCATTTAAAAAAAAGGAAAATAACATTGAGAGCCACATTTAGTCTTCCTCCAAGTTTCAAAATAAAGGATGATGTAGGCTGTGAAAGCAAACATGAACTTAAAAATTTTGGTACACCAAAACTACCAAAAACCACCACCAAAACAAAATAAAACAACCCATATCCCTCCCAAAAACCCAAAACATGCAAAATATCCCAAAATATTTCATTTTAGCATAGCTTAAAATAGTGTTTTGCAAAGAATGCTTAGTTTAATGAACAGCAGAACACCACGATGCCTCCAAATTCTGATTTGTTTTGCTTTGCTTATTTCCTTCTGAGATTGGAAAACTGTATTTGTATGGATAAATTTCAATATAGCAAGCAACTGGATAGACAGGGGTAATGTCATAAAGCCAAAGAGGAAGAGATAAAAGACAGCTTTATTCAAAACAAGTATCAAACATCAAATTACAGCCTCAAGAACATCCAGAATCTTATTTCCATGCCTTGTTTCTCCCAGTCAGATCTGAATTGAGGTTTCTTCAACTGAATGCTGACTCCAATGTAAACCAATTCCATTTACCAGCCTTTTTAATAGTCTATAAAAGCAAAACATTTGGATACTCTTACAGGCCCTCCCATCTGAAAGTCAGACCTGATGAACAGAGTATCCTCATGTGGGATCAGGATCAAGTACTATTTACATAAAACTAAATCCTTTCACATACTTTCTTAAATACACTTCTCTTTCAGTTCCCCTCCAGCTGCTATTAAAGTAAAAGGCACTGTATGGCACTGTCCTGCTATTTACACTCACACAACAGCTTCTTGGAGCTTGCAGTTGAAAAAGGAAACTTGGGAATCCTGACTACCTGCCAATCTGTGGACCTGTTCCCACTGTCTCTTCCCTACAAGACTCTCACTGCACAAGAGGCAGTGTGCTCAGGCTGCCTAGGGACATGCACACATTGCCTGAGCAGCCTGCTGCTCACAGCTGAACGTTCTGCCCTCTCAGGTTCACAGAATATCCAGAGCTGGAGGGGACCCAGTGGCACCATTGAGTCCAGCCCTTCAGTGAATGGCCCACGAGGATGGAACCACAACCTGGGTGTTAATCAGCACCATGCTCTGAACACCTGAGCTCATCACAGGGCCCTCTCGGTGAGCAACAGGACCAGGATCCCTCCCCTAGCCAATGCCCCATCCCTGGGAGCATGACTTTACATTTCTCTCTACCACACGTGGTTGAAACTGGTCACCTGGTAAAGGCAGGCAAAAAGAAACATTGAAAGAATACCCACAGGACCACTGCTGCTTTAAGAAACCAGAGGAGAGCATAATCTGCATTTCTTTTCACCATAAAAATACACTTATCCTAGTCACCTTTCAGCTTGTCTCTGGTGTACAGTACTCCCATATCTGCCGGTATGGAGTCAAAGCCACAGCTTCCAACGACATATACTCCCTTTTCTGCAGCTTTTTCATTGTATTTCAGGTACATTCCTTCCAGAAACTGAAACACAGACAGAACAAATATTTTAAGCTGAAATTCATTCTTGGCCATACCAAATATTAGGCATCAGTACTTCACTGTCACATCATAGCACCCTCCATGCTTCAAACCACTTACAAGTATCTCTGACAAATATATATGATTCCTGGTCTGTAGTATGAAAGTTTCACAGCAGCGAAAAGAAAGGTACAAAATTTCTGTGCAGAATCACAACAGAGGCTTGAAGCAAAACTCAGCACTCTGGGAATTCCAGAGAGAACCAAAGAGGCTCCAGTGTTAAAAGCAAGAAAACTGTACAACGAAGTATAGTGTACTTTAAAATAATTAATGCGTCTTAAAATTGTAGATCAGGAGGCAGAATTTGTCTTCATGTTCAAAATATTACCAGAAGCATGACACATACTAAATAAACACTCCTTTTGCAGAGTCTTGGTATAAGGAAGTGGATTTTTACTATCACATACCTGGGGTTCCCCACTAATGTCAATGCAGCTTGCACCATTTTCAACACAAGCTTCTACCACAGGTTCTCCAAAGAATCTATACTATAGAAGGAAAGAACACCAGATGTAACAAAAGAAAACCCACACACCACAAGTCACCCAGTGTGCTTTACCTAAAGTACATCTCTGCAATCAAAGTGAACCTGGTGGCTATCGATTTTTCTAAGTGGGGATAAAATGCAACAGCACTTCTATTTCTCGGGAGTGTGGGGAGAAGAAAGCAAACTTCACTGCTGATAATGGAGCTTGCTGCAGACTACTGATAAGATCAGATCAGATCACCAAGACTAACTGAACACTGACACTAATTTCACCTTACACTTTCTGCAGCCTTATTAAGGTTTCCAAGACATGGCCATGACCCAACTTCCACCTCGCACACTGTGATGCTCTCTGAATGAACTGGAAATACTGCCACTGTAAGTTTTAAAAGGGCCAAGCGCTTCTGGCAGCAAGCCTGCGGGCCCCTTTTCCAGCTCCGTGTTTAACCCTAACACCACTGACACCGTGGCCCGACCCAAAACGCTGGGCCAAGCTTTACCATCAGTATCTCAGGCTGCCTGTGAAAGACTGAAACCCAACCCTGCTGTGTTTCAGTGCGGACACCCGTCCGTGAGCCGCACCACTGCGACGGCGGCGGGAAACCCTTGTGCACTGCGGTGCAGAGCTGGAGCCGGCCCCCGGAGCTCCAGCAGGCCAGGCTGCTCCCCGCGGCCCGGCCCGCCCGCGCCCGCACTCACCGGGCCCACGCAGTTGAGCACCAGCCGCGTCTGCCTCGCCATGGCGGCCAGCGAGGCCGCGTCGCCCACATCGCAGAGCAGCACGCCGACCTCCTCCCCGGGCGCCGCCTTCCCTGCGCACCGGAGACCGCGGTCACCGACCCCGCTCGGCCCGGGACGAGCCCCGTGCCCCCCGGCGCAGCGCCGGGGCTCGCCCCGCTCCGCTCCTCAGCCCTTCCCCGCACGCCCGGCCCGCTCGGCCCCGCGGCCCGTACCCAGCCGCTCGGCCGCCCGCTCCAGCACCGCCCGCAGCTTCTCGCGGCTCCGCCCGGCCACGGCCCAGCGCAGGCGGCCGCCGGAGAGCTGCCCCTCGCCGGCCGCCGCCCGCGCCACCTCCTCCACCACGAACTGGCCGGTGAAGCCCGAGGCGCCGAACACCACGATGTCGTAGGGCCGCCCGGCCGCCTTGGTGCCACCGCCGGCCGCCATGGGGACAGAAGCGCTCGCACTGGCGGCGGCGCCGGGCAGCGCTGACATCCCGGCTCGGCCCGGCCCCGCTCCGCCCCAACGGCTCCGCCCCGCCGGCCCCCGGCCTCCGGCCTCCGGCCCCGCTCCGCCCCACGGCCCCCGGCCCCGCCCGCCCCGCTCCGCTCCGCCCCGCCGGCCCCCGGCCCCGCTCCGCTCCGCTCCGCCCGCCCCGCCGGCCCCCGGCCTCCGGCCCCCGCTCCGCTCCGCCCCCCCGGCCCCCGGCCCCCGGCCCCGCCCCGGCCCCCGGCCCCCGCTCCGCTCCGCCCCGCCGGCCCCCGGCCCCCGGCCCCGCTCCGCCCCAACGGTCCCCGGCCCCGCTCCGCCCCGAGCCCCCGGGCTGCGCGCTCCCGCCCGGCCCCTGCGCGCTCCCTCCCGGCTCTGCGCGCTCCCTCCCGGCCCTGCGCGCTCCCTCCCCCGCGCCCCCCCTGCGCGCCTCCCTCCCGGCTCTGCGCGCTCCCTCCCGGCCCTGCGCGCTCCCTCCCGGCCCCTGCGCGCTCCCGCCCGGCCCCTGCGCGCTCCCTCCCGGGCCCTGCCGCGCTCCCTCCCGGACCCTGCGCGCTCCCTCCCGGCTCTGCGCGCTCCCCCCGGCCCCTGCGCGCTCCCGCCCGGGCCCTGCCGCGCTCCCTCCCGGCCCTGCGCGCTCCCGCCCGGCCTGCGCGCTCCCTCCCGGCCCCTGCGCGCTCCCGCCCGGGCCCTGCGCGCTCCCTCCCGGCCCCTGCGCGCTCCCGCCCGGCCCTGCGCGCTCCCTCCCGGCCCCTGCGCGCTCTCGCCGGCCCTGCGCGCTCCCTCCCGCCCCTGCGCGCTCCCGCCCGCCTGCGCCTCCTCCCGGCCCCTGCGCGCTCCCGCCCGGCTCTGCGCGCTCCCTCCCGGCCCCTGCGCGCTCCCTCCCGCTCGCGCGCTCCCTCCCGGCCCTGCCGCGCTCCCTCCCGGACCCTGCCGCGCTCCCTCCCGGACCCTGCGCGCTCCCGCCGGCCCTGCGCGCTCCCCGCCCGGCCCCTGCGCGCTCCCGCCCGGCCCCTGCGCGCTCCGCCCGGCCCCTGCGCGCTCCCTCCCGGTCCCTGCGCGCTCCCTCCCGGCTCTGCGCGCTCCCGCCCGGCCCTGCGCGCTCCCGGGCTTTAACGGGAGGCGAGCGAGCAGAGGCGTGCCGGGGCACGGCCCGCGGGGCCTGGAGCCCAGCGGGGAGAGGCGTTCGTAGCGAGAGGCCACCGCAGAATCGCAGAATGGTTTGGGTTGGGAGGGACTCAAAGAGCATCTCGTTTCAACTCCCTGCCGTGGGCAAGGACACTTTTTACTCTTCCAGGTTTCTCAAAGCCATCCATCCAACCCCTTCAGGGATGTGGCATCCACAGCCCCTCTGAGCAACCTGTTCCAGAGCCTCACCTCTCTTAAAGTGTTTCCCCCTAATATCTAATCTAAAGTTACTCTCTTTCCATTTGCACCCATTCCCTCTTTTCCTGTCAGTACATGCTCTTGTAAATAATTTTGCCCCAGGCTGCAATTCGGTCATGCTGAAGTCTTCACTTTTCCAGGCTGTCAATCCCGATCCTCTCAGCCTTTCCTCATAGGAGAGGTGCTCCATCCCTCTGATCAACCTGTCACCCTCCTCTGGGTCACCATCGCTTCGTCCCAGAGCAGACATCCTCTTTCGTGGCTCTTTGTTATGAGCTGCTGCTGTAGCATTTCAGCACAGGTAATATCAGAAGACTGATACTACTAAAAAGAGAAATTTAATGACCTAGACGTAAAACAAAACACTGTTCCCCCACAATTGCAGCAAACATTTGTGTTTTGATCAACAGAAGCAGAACAACACAAAATGTGAAGTTCCTGTTGCAGCAGGGAGAACTGGTGGTCCTGTGAACACATTTCAGTATGGAGCATCCACGACTGCATGAGTAGCGAGGCCACGATTTCTGTGTTTTCCATGGCCAGGCTGCTCACCTGGATTCCAGAGGCTTGCAGAATGTCATGTGAAGGGAAGCTGGCTCGTGAATCCTGCTCACTGTCCCTTTTTCCCAGGGAGTACCTACCATATCTAAATTGCTCCCAACAGAAGCCTGTCTAACCTGTTTAAAAACCTCCAGTGATAGACGCTTTCACACCCTTCCTCAGGCAGACTCCTCCTGCATTTGTTATAAATAAGAGACAGAAGCTAGATCTTCAGATCTTGTAGTTTTAGCCCTATAGTACTTCTCCTGTTTCCTGGGGACATTGGCCAAAGATTTAGTCCCTCAGGAGTGTATAAAAAGATGCTGCAGAGCTGGAAGCTGCCATGCATCTCCTTAGTCTTTATTAAAAGATTCCTTTGATTTTTTCCTTGCAGGGCCCTTTGAACATACATTTCTCCTGTTCTCTTCTGAACTATCTTCAGCTGGTTTACATGTTTTGGTAACATAATGTCTACTACCAGACTCCACATTGACCCCATCAGTGCTAAATCGATTGAGAAGGTTATGTGATATGCTGGAATTTGCATCTGTTTCTACATGACTCGAACATTTGCCATTTTTATTTTCTTTTGCAAGTGTCACATTGTTGCCGCACCTGCAGGTAATGATCTGTCCCACCTCAGAAGCTGTTTCATATTACTGCTGCCTAGCCAGTCTTTTCCCATCTCAGATTTGTACTGAAGAGTAATGACCTTTCTGAATATATGCTAAAAGTCTCATCTCCAAGGCAGCAGATCCTCTCCTCCAGGCATCCGTATCAACTCCTCGAGCAGTGCTGAAGCAGTTGTTTGTAGGCCTACACCATCAGCTGTGTCAGTGAAACAACTCAGCCTAACAAAAAACAAAGAGTGGGGGAGGGAAGGACAAAGATTTTTTTGTGCTCCTTTTTAATTCAGATAATTTTGTTGATCTGATTTACAGGGCAACCCTGCAAAACCAGTTTCTTGTGTATGAGGTCACTGAACATCTCTTAGTCAAGCTGTCTCTACTACCTTCTCCTTCCTACACACCAGGATAATTTCCATCTGTGCTCACAATACTGTGGAACTCCTCTGAGCTACTTTGCTCTCATGCTCATTTTTTCTCCTCTGCCACCAGCTGTCAAAGCAAAGTCCTCTTTGAGGCCACGGGATTTGGTCTTCCATTCTCTTTTCTCTCTTGCAAAAGTTTGGAAAAAACTTTTCCAACGATAAATATAAGGTATTTTCCCCTTGATTTGAAGTTAACAACAATAATTTCTTTTCAGACTTTTAAAGTTTCAGTGACTTTTAAAGTTAAAGTGACAGGAGGCTGTAGTAAGTCTGCAGATTTGCAGAGGGATCCTGACATAGCCTGCAGGGCTGACTGGGATCCTCAGTCTGCTTTCTTCATCCGTTTGCTTCAGATGTTTCTCTCTCTTGCCCACTCTCCCTCTCCACATTATCCCCCAGAAAACAAGGCAATTTATAAACCTGTGACTCTGACTCAACCATTTATTAAGAATCAGGGCTGCACAAGCCTCCTTGGACCATATGTATTTGATAAGACATTCATTGTGTAGCTAGGCAGAGGCTTGGCAAGCACAAGCTTGAACACAATGCTGAGCACCCTGTCTCCTCTTGATGAGTGGAATATTACACCAAATTAGGCAGACCTACCCTGTTTATCAATCCACAACTCTCAAGATTTCACCAGCTCTTTCAATGACAGCTGCATTTCTTTAAAATACAGTGCTGGAGCAAGATAACTTGTGTAAATTGTAGCTTACACAAGAAAGAAATCAGGATTTAAGAATTGCAGAAGGACAAGAAACAAGCAGAGGGCTATCAAAACATATGGCAAACCTAGGGTTTTTTTTTTTCCCTTTTTGTTTGCATAAAGTATCACTATGGTAGCTCCAAATAATTTTTTCCTGGGAGAGCTCTGTTTGGCAAGTTGAAGAATTCTGTATACAGTTTCACTCCAGCTCTCTGAATAAAAAGAGAACGAAATTCAAAGTCTCTAAGCCAGTTTCCATTTCTGCCTTTGAACTAATAAGTAGGCGGGTAGGTTTCAAAATAGCAAACATCAAGGTGATGTCAAGGCTCTGATTTTAAATGGGAGACTTACAGCAGACTTGACTGAAGGCAAAGGTTAACTTGTCTCTGTAGTTTGTATCACCCGATGCAGGATTGCAAAAAATATTCTGTGGGAAAGCAGTGGGACGATTTACAGTTTTTCATTGTCCAGTAGAAAGACAAGAAATGTCAGATCTGCTGCCAGGTGCAGTTCTGCAAAGGAGGTTCCAGCCTGAATGAGTTTCAGAAACTCACCAAATAAAAAGATACTGCTGTTTCTTTTAAAATTTTGTTTCTCAGATTTGAAGGTAGGGTTTTTTCTGTACAGATACTTCAGGATTTCAGTCCTTTAAAGACTCCTTTAACTAGACCGAACTCAGTCTCAAACAACTTTAACTCCTGTAAGTCCCTGCTGTTTTCCTTGGGATGGAAAAGCACGCAAGTGAAACACAACACTCCCATGTGTGCTTTGCTGCATCTTTTCAAATTTCCTGAAATTAAATGGGCTTGCCTCCCTTTGCTAGCTTCTTCTGTTCCATCTGGAGCAATTGACAGGATCTGAGGAATCCGTGCAAGCATTTATAAAAGCACCCATATGCCCCTTCATTTCATGTAGCAGTTCTAATAAACTCTTTTATATCGATATTTATATATTTCTTGGACACCAATATTTGTGGTAAAGTATTTTACACTCATTTATAACTTTAGGGCACTGTTTGTTTGCTAAAGTGGAAATGCAGATGTTCTATTACTACTGTTTATAATTAAAATAATACCAAGACAGTAAAAAGAGTGCAATATTATGTCATTTACACAACGCTGTACGAAGGCAATTTTTTTAGACACAATTGTCACGTACCTCCAAGGATGAAATAAGAGAGTTGACTTGCATAATTGCAAAAGTTACTATGGAACATAGGAAAAATAGACTGCAAGAGTAGGCAGAGGTGTTGGGAAATTAGGTTGATTAACAATGTGTGGATAAATCACTGCAGGGTATGAAGAGTTTTGTGGGTGAGCATAGAAGGGATTTAGAAAAAGAAAAAGCAGAAAGGCAGGCATCTCTGTACCAGCTACAGTTGCTACAGTTACTCACTACTTAAGACCATGAGAACAAGAGTTTCTGGAACAAAGCCCACAGTTTTTAGTGTCATTTTATCCTTAATTTGTGCAGATTATTACTTATAATCAAGAGGCAATTGGCTCCAAAATGCCAACCCATACAGAACTTAAAAATTTGTAATAAACCGAACCATCTAGACTGGGACAAAAAAGAGGCACTCAAACTAAAAAATTGCTGACAAGCCAACAGGCTTGCCACATGTGGCAGTTCAGTAATGCTTTATTTATTTTACTTTAATTTTATTTTAAAATTAAAAGTCATCTAACCTTAAAAAAATCCCAACCTTGAATCATAAAATCGTTTAGGTCGGAGAAGACCTTTAAGTTCACTGAACCCAAATATAAGTCTAACATTGCCAAGTCCATCACTATGCCATGTCCCTAAGCACCACATCTACACACTTTTTAAATATCTCTGGGGATGGTGACTCCACCACTTCCCCTGAAGACCTGTTCCAATGCTTGGCCACTATTTCCATGAATATTTTTTTCCCTAATATCCAGTGTAAACCTCCCCTCATGCAACTTGAAGCCATTTCCTTTCATCTGTTCACTTACTTGCTGGGAGAAGAAGGCAATCCCCACCTGGCTATGCCCTCCTTTCCGGGAATTGTGGAGAGTCACAAGAGCCTGGCCTTCTTTTCTCAGCTTTCCAGACACTCTCCCCCCAGCCTGGTACACTGGATGGGGTTGTTGCACCATCTTAACCTGTATGTATGCATACATATATGTAATATATATATTGTATACATATATATATTCAACCAAATATGTATTTAGACAAGTAATAATAATACGTTAACAAAGTTACTTCTACCTATTTTGCTCATTTCTAAGTTGGAGATTACAAAATAACAGATGGCAGCCTATAATACTTGCAGATCCCATCCTTTTATTTTTTAATAAGCTCTGTGCACATTTCTGTTCATGCACAGCTCTAAGCAATCTCTTGAGGAAAGGAAATGAAGGCACCATTGGCACAAAGAAGTACAGCAAAGGTCAAAGCTTTTGATTTTCACTGGAGTTCAGGCTCTTCCTTCTGTATTTACTGCAGTTACCACTTCTCATGCTGAACTTGAAACACAGGTATGAAAAGACTGATAAATATAAAGTTTTGTCAGTTCAGGGAGACCACACAAGACAACACAGAGGGAGAGCACATTTTCTCTGGTGACACTAAGTAATAACCAGTGCTGCGTTAGAATGCTCTACAATAAAAGTGGCCACACAGCAAATTAAAACTTAAGGAATTAAGTGTCAGAATTCTCTTGCTGAGGGCTCTGCAGTACCTCATGGCTCAGTATTCATTTTGATGACAACAATTAAAGATTTGAAACTTTCTTCCACAGCTGCAGAGAAATAATTTAAAGGCTGATAAGAAATTAAAAGTGAAAATATTCAGAAAATGCAAGCTAATCTGTACAAGAGAAGTTAAAACCTGGAATGCAGCTATGCTGAAAGAAACAAGGATAAATATTTTGCCCAGAGGATGAGAAATATGGGAGACATTAGCAACGCAGAGCATCAGATTGCATAGAAAGAAATAAAAACCTGTCTCCATTTGAAACACTGCATTCCAGTTCAGCCGCTTTGTTACAAATTGAAGACAGTTGCATGAAAATCACCCAGGAAATAATGAGTTATCCAAGAACAGGAATGGAGACATCTTCCAGGAAAAAAAATCCCAAGTTCAAGGTATATATTATTAAGCTAAAAATCGCTACAGAGACATAATAACACTTTGGAAATATCTGAGGATGTCACTTTTAGGGAGGGAAGGTGAAGCACTCGGAACACAAGAGGAGCCACCTGAGCAAACGTGGCTGGCAGAGTGACCAGCACAACCCATTCCTCACAGCAAGGGAGAACAGGTCCTGTGATTGACAGGTGCCAGTGGACAGGACATCTGAAACTGTGCAATTTTGTGACAAAGCACCAGTGCTAGCTGTGAGGAAGCCTTGTGCTGCAACAAGAGGAAGTGGATGGCTGGGTAGATCCCCTGTTCTTTTCTGTCTGCAGTCTTCAGTGTCAGAGTGAATTGTAAAATTCTCTAGCCACCTTTCCCTCAAGTATGTTGTGAATATAAAACCAGAGTCTAATAGTCCTTGAAGTACTCCTTGTGTTTTACTTAAGCAAGGTCATTATAAAGGGAAAATATCTGTATGCTCTAATTAGCTGAAACTGCTCACAGACAAAAGCCTTCAGTTCCTTGATGTTGTTCTCTGTACTCTGCTGCCTACAGAACTCCTCGGGGCCAAGTTCAATGCCTGGTCCCACAGCCACGTGCTTCTGGTCAGTGCAGTTGAGTGATCTATCACAGCTCATGCAGGATTTTTTTCTCTCAGCTTAAATACTGTGTGTTCACAGACAAAGAAGGACTATCAGATTATCCAGTTTATACATTGACAAAAATATAAACTCTCATTTTTTGTTACATTTACAAATCACAGCTGAGCTACACATGTGTAACTGTTTGCAAAAGCCTTGTAGCCATCTTTAAAGTGGTAATATATTCCATCTTTTGACCTCCAAAGACTTCTTTTTTCTCAGGACTATTTTGAACTGCTCTGGTGGGAGGCCAGCTAACTTGGAAACAGCAACTTGTTTCCTTTTGGTTAAAGGTTAGGAGAGATGGTCCTTCATAAAACTCTGATCTTCATCCCCGGAACTACAGTATCTCAGTGCAAATCTCCCTCTCTTATTCTGCAAGCAGAGCTCATAGTTATTTCTTCTGTTGCTATAACAGGAAAACCAAAAGTGTAAAACCTTTGTGCCATCATAACTTCCCTGGAAGCCACCCTCTCTCTCTGAAGTTTACTGCAAATGAGTGGTCTGGGCTGCTTATGGAATTACTGGCAAAAGTATCAGCAAAAGCAAGATAAATATACATCTCATAAGTGTATGTGTATCATATAAATTTGCAAAAGCACAATGAAGTTCGATGGCAAGTTTCACTCTATCACTGTAACTCAGATGAAGCACACAAAGGAAAATCAGATTAGAAGCAATCTAGAATGATTTATTTGTAGACTGGGGATCAAAAACTGTGAAGATGGAGAAAGGCAAGGCTGCCAAAGGGCAAAGGGACCCCTTTTGTTGATGCATGAGGTTCAGAACAGACCCCCTTACCAAAGTTAGTGTCAGACTTGATCAATGGTTCATTGATTATTATTAATCAATAATAATCCCTTGTTATTAATGGTCCAAGGAATGTAGCACAATGTAATCATTTACAAAATGATCCAATATGATTTGCTATAGGCACAACAATAACTTAATTACAAATCTAATTTAACTATGAATGTGGGATGGGAACACTGGTAATACGTTTGCTGTACTGCCTGCAAATCAATTCACACGTGCACCCACACTGATACAAAGAAGTATTTATAAACCTGTGAAAAATTCCCTTGAGTTCAGGGAAGTACTCACATCAGATGCCTTTGCATCTCTCAACAGCTGAGCCTTGAGCAGTGGGTGGGTATCAGCCCAGGCCCTGTGGTCAGTGGTCCTGAGTTGTGCAGCTCTAGAGATGTCCCACTCAGGGCGATGTGCTGCAGCCCGGGGGTCCCAGAGGGTCTCACCTAGAGCCACTCTTTACAGGGCTGCAAGATGATTGACTCTGGCCATCAGTAAACTTCCACTGTCGCCACAATCCAGGCTGGTGGTTACTGGAACTTTTCCTTGAGAAGTCTAATAATAATATTATTCCACTTAGGCTGTTACTCAGACAAAAATAAGTTTTCAAGGCTATTTGTTAGAAAACAGGAGCTTGTTAGGAAACAAAGTTCCTGGGAACAGACAACTTTTCTGATAAGTTCAGAAAAAGCTTGGGGGAGCTGACTGCCCACGAGCCAAAAATCAAGGCCTAAGGATTATCCCTGAGATCATGAAGAAGCCAGAGGGGTAAGGGGCCAGAACTTGCATCACCACAATGCTGCATCCCCAGGAATTATCAGATTGAAAGGCAGGGAGTTCCTGATAAGGTGATAAGAAATGGTGCAGTGGTGGAGCTTTTTTTTTTTTTTTTTCCCTCCTGTTCCTGTCAGAGAAGGTGGGAGAAAAGAGTACACCCTTCAGTTTTGTGCAGCTGTCTTTGTTCTGTGTGGTGTTTTGTGCAGCAGAATTGTTGCAGAGTTTTGGGGGTGAGAGTAGAGTTTCAAATGGTGCTCTCAGCCACCATACCCCAACGAGGTGTTCCTGTGTTCAAATAAGGGGGATGAGCAACACTTCAAAGCTGATCACTCTGTGTCTCCCATGGAGTTACTGCTCAACAGCCCCTAAGTGACCTTGGCACAGCTGCAATTGAATTTACATCTCTTTGTAGTATGGACAAAGACAAGGTGTCTTCCATCTCCTCATAGCAAAGTTCCTTACAAATCCCTGTTGTCTGTAATGTTGTAATGGGGCACAGTTTTCAAAATCTTCTGCTCACAAACACATCTCATCAAGGAGGTTTTCTGAGAATTGCCACAAGATTAGGCAACTATTAAATTTTGTTCATTCTGTAGAAAGCAGAAGTTTAACTTTCAGACCACTGCCTTGCCTCTCTACTGAGTTTAGTCCTAAACTGAGCAGACAGTGCATGGAGCATTTACTGTGAGGATGGAAAGAACAAAACCACAGAATGTAATGCAGAGACAGCAAATTCCCCTTGTATTTATTGTAGAACTGGCTGCTCAGCAGCATGAAGGGCCAGTAACTGAAATCTGAGAATCCTAAAGAACTAAATGGTCCCACAACCTGAGGAATATCTGCAGTGCAGCACATTTTTGCCATGATCTTGAGAGACCTGCAACAACCAGATAACTCTGGAAGGCCTCTGTAGAGCCCTGCATTGGTTTGTGCCAGGACAGAATCTTGCTTATCAACACAGAGAACATTTTCTCCCACTGTCATGAATTTTTGTGTTATCATCCAGGTATTTAACCTGGACTGAGAACCAGTTATTTAACACTTTACTTGAATAATAACTTCTTATTTGTCATCTACTGAAGCTGGTTCAACTCATATGAAATAAGGAATTGAGCTTATTAACCATTTTCACTGTGACCTCAACATGTGCAGGGTGATAAGGGTAAAAGTCCACTGTCTAATCTCTGACCTCCTCCTGTAGCACCTCCCCTCTAGCAGACTGCCTAAGACTGTCCTAAGCGTTTTGGATGATTTTTCCAACTCATATCAGTATTTTAGTCTTCTCCAGCAAAAAAGGCCCCCAAGGTGTGCCAGACAAACTTTTTTACAGGTGTTTTTTAGATAAAAATTCAGCTAACATGGCACTGCAGCAGATCCCAAGTTTGCCATGTGCTGACTCTTGCCTGAACAAGAGCCTCCACGTGAGCAGCAACTGCATGACATGGGGGCAGATAATACCTGACCGCATTGTTAAAGGTCTTTACTCCTTAATCACTTCTGGAACAGCAGATAAACACTTTCCCAACAGCAGTTACAGTGAGTCAACAGAGCCTTGCTGCTGTACAGAGGGCAGGAGCTGCTGCTTTCTGAACGCCTCCCGCAGCAGCACAAGGGGCGCCCAAGCCTGCAACTGCAGCTCGCTGTGGTGGGGCAAGGAAAGATAAGAGCAAAGCCTAAGAGAAAGCACATTGGTGAACCTCATGTGCTGTGGGCAGGCGAGTGGGTTAGGCTGGGGCAGAGGCCAGAGGCTGGGCTCTGGCTGAGGTGTGCTGCTCTGCCATGCAGCAGAAGGTGTCAGCACATGGATCTGAGGTTCTAGTGCAGGGAAGGAAAGCACTAGCAGGGGATAGGCAGGAAGGAAGTGAAACAAAACTCCTCTGACACATTTACATGGTTTCAAAGGTGGTATTCTGGTAATATTTAACAGTGCTAACAAATTAAAATTTGAGATTTCCCTGCCCAGTTCAGTATTGATTTGCAAATTATCTGCATTTGAAATCTCAGTGTACTTTTCATAGTGCAGGCTGTGTAGCTGTCCCCACTACACAGGGGACTGTAAGTTAATCAACTAGGGATATTTACCAACAAAACACAGGGCAAGTAACAGGGTGAGGTGTAATAGACACTCTCCCAGCCTGCTAAGCTCAGAAATTGTGTCTGGGCTCCCTCTAGTGAGGCGTGTTGGATTTCTATGCTCAGAGATGGCCACCAGCTACCGTGTACGTATTGATTGAAAAGCTAAATTCAAACACAAACGCGTTTAAAACAAATAAACAGGCAAAGGCTCTTTGTACCTGTACAGTTCACACCACTTCTGCATCACAAATCTAAATTCTTTTCAGAAGTTCCTAGAAAAGCTCAAAAGACCAAATGCAGTTTTAATGATGATAGATTGAAACTAAATGGTTTCCGAACCACTTACAAAACAAAATCAGCAGGGTTGTATAAATTCCTACTGCAGGTAGGATAAATATCTTCTAAAACGTGGAAGGGAGAGTGGTAGAGGGTTTTGCCACAGTGAATGCAAAACAGCTGTCAGAAATACAGCTACAAATCAGTTCACTTGATAGCTCATGGAATAAGCAAACGTGTGCATCATGAACTTTTTTAAAATTCAGACTGCTCAATTTTCTACATGACATATGAAATCTAAGACATGGCCACTGTAAGCCTAAAGAAAAGATTTTGCAATTTATTAAATCCCCCCAGGATTTGGCATCCTCCCACAGTAACATCCCATTTGCAAAGTTTGGAAAATATTTGAATTAAAATCTTAGAGTGATTTAAAAAAAACCCAAACTAAAGCAGAAAAAAAAACCAGCTCTCATGGAACATGCAGCTTGAGACATGTTTGTTTTTCCTAATGTAATTTCTCTACTTGGCACTTTAATTATTTCCTCCTGGAATGAGGAATGGAAGGGGCCTTTTGGTATGCAATGAGCTTTAGCTATAGAGGGACATGGAACCCCTTGTCGTGGTTATACCCTCTTGTCCAGGCACTACTGGCTGCTCCAGCAAACTGTGGGCACCAGCAGCTCCCAGCTGCTGATATTCTCTGTCTTGTTATCATTTTTGCTATGCTCATGAGACTGCATTTTACTGCATCATTCAGTCACAACCACAGATTAGCTTCTGTTATATATATTCTTCCTTTTTCAAGGTTCCTGTTTCACCAAAAAAATTCTTGTCTCCTAGATATGTGCCACTAACAACCTTTTACAGTCCTACCCTCCTCTGGTGCAGCAGAGAAGTTCCCTCATAGTTCCTGTCTTCACACTGCCCTGCCTCACTGAGAGCTTGTTTCTGGAGTTCCCAAATCCAGATACACATTTAGGAGTGGGCAGGAGAGCAGCCATTAAGTTACTCAGAGCAGAATGAGAAGTGTTATCCCACCAGGAGGAGTGAAAGCTGTAAAGTTCATTTGCCCAAGTGAGGAAGAGGATGAAGAACTGGATCTTTGCATTTGGTGTTACCAGGGATTTCCCGCCCATCACATCCCAGGTTCACCTACAGGAGGTTTGTTTGCTTGTTTTTGCAAAAGATGGCAGAAGAAGGGGAAATACCTAAATGCTGTGGGAGTAGAAACTACTGCACTGTCTCCACACACCTCCCAGGCTAGTTCACCATTCAATCAGGTGCTAAACATTGAAATGGAATTTTTCAAAGCGATTTCTCTACCCTGTCCTACAAATCCAGTAGCAGTTGAGGCTTCCCAAGAGAGTGAAGCCCCACTCACAGCTGTGCTCAGTCACCAGCTCCACCTGCTGCCTAATGCCACAATGCAAAGCTTTCTAGGTTTAGTTCAAGCTGAAATGACTAATACTGAATGCACAGTGATACACAACAAAATATACAGCCTGTGGAATGAAGGTGATTTGGAGCGCCGTGATCAGCTCTCATATTAGAGGGAGAATATAATGCTGAAACCGTCTGGCCTGTGCCTGTGAAAACACCAAAGAGACATAAAACCGAGTTAATGGCAGCATGCCAAGGCCTTGTTAGAAACCAGCACATCACTAGAACAAAGCAAGTGCTGATGTAGCACCAGCAAAGGCTCATTAACGGCCTGGAGACAGAGTGCTCTTATATTTCATCATGTGCTTAACAGCCATACCTGCCTCTGCAGAAGAAAGGTAATTTCTAATGTACACTTTCTCATGTCCTATAATGATTCTAGTGATAAATACTAAGAGCTCTGGTCCTGCTTAGTCTGTATTTTTTATTTTTTTTTTACACAGCACCCTGGATTTTTTTTTTTTTTTAATTACTAATCTTCTTTAGAGGAATAAATAACAAGATGCATCAGGTGAAGCTGAAACTGAAACTAGGACATTTTAGCTTAAAAATAACTACAGGCCATGGATACTAAAGTACTGTGTTCTGGGTGCTGGTATATAAGATAAAGTTATAAGAGGGCATCTAAAGGGCATATAAAAAAGTGCTTGCTGCACGAGGTCAACATTTGTTTTGAAATATAAATCTGGATGCTTGTTTGGGTTTGAGGTTTCTGCTTATCAGCATTCCCACAGACTGTGACTAATTTTCTTTTTGTGGGAATTGTCAATAATCTCTTCTCTCAAAGCATCAGGCCACACACTCCTGGTTTTCTCTCTCTTGCAGGGACCACAGAGAAGAGTGAATGGATAAAAGTGAAAATAATAATTTCTGACAAAAGAAATACTGGGACTGTACAGACAACTAGACTAAACACAACCAGGGGCACTGTTGATTCTGGCCTCTTGCTTGAGCAAGATTGTCTCTAGATTTCCCTCTGTCCTTCCTTCCAGCTTTTGGGAGCTGCAAAGCTGTGCCCAGAGCTCGCTCCTTCTGTCTCCACTCGTGTTCTCTTCTAGTTTATGTCCTCTTTGCATTATCTCTGATGCACCTGAAAGTGCCAAAAGTGCAGACAGAACACAGGCCACATGACCTCACACTTACCTGCATTTTACTGACAGACAAAAGGGAGAGGACATCTCCACACTTTGATGAGGCAACATGTTACCAAGAGCTCGTTTTGATTCTGCACAGATGTCTTTCAAAAACTGGAAGAACAGTTTCTTGTGTGTAAATAACTAAGAGGTTCTCCTTTGTGCATGGCATTTATCTTCCTCATATCCTCCAGGTGCAGGATCTTTCAAAGACTTTAAGGTTAGAGTTGGTTGCAAAACATCTTAATAACCTCTTAATTTTTGCAATATCTGTTTTGCTGGATAAGAGATTAAGAGATTGATTTAACACCGGTCTATAGATATAAACGAGTAGTATTGTGATGGACAATAAATACGATCCTGAAATATTTGAATACAGTCTAGTGAAATTGAAGCTTTTTATATTTAAGTTATAGTTTTTTAAGGCTTTAATCTTCTTAAAATATTTGTTTCTCCACAGTCAAAAGGGACAAAAATTTTAAACTGGAAAAATTCAGATTCTAGTAAGAATACACAATAATTAGCTGAGACTACAAAAACACTGTTGGTCCTGGGATAAAACACAAAGAGTTGAAAACACAACACACAGAGGAAACCTTTACCTCTGATTATCAGTCTCCTAGAAAAAACTGATTACTTGAAATGTCTGAAATTTCAGTTAATATATTGTGTAATCACCTAGCATTGGGTAAAGATTCTTGAGTGCATAGAGGATACCCCTAAACAAACCTTACAAATAAGGCCCATGAGGAGTTTCTGTCTCATTGAAATCCAAAAACTGTGGCTGTAATGTTTTCAGGTTTATTCCCTCCCCTTCCCCTGGGCCCTTTTGCTTTCTCCCAGGCTGAGCTAGTGTCACTATTAAATGCAGCTGCATCTCTCCCTCATCCACATAATTCCCTATGGCAGCTGGGAACAGAAGGGCAAAGGACTGGGCAGAAAGGTCTCCATGGACTCTTTCTACATCCATACTTAGAAGGGAAACAGCAGAAACATTAATAGTGAACATGTTATTACAGATTTCAGCTTTAATCAGGGAGCAGCTCCAGGAATGTTGCTCTGCAGATCCTGCCATCCTAAGAACCTCCCAGAGGCACTTTGGGAATTTGTCCAAGATTCCACCAAACTTCTGGCCAAGCAGCAACGCCTTGGATCTGCATCCAAATAGTATCTAAAGCATAGTAAAAAAAAAAAACAAAAAAAAAAAGAAAAAGAAGTTGAACTTACTTTAAGTCCACTGGAAGCTATGATTACTAACACCTGCGTTTTCCTTACAGACACCAGAGATTTATGTTGACTTACATGTCCAGGAAATGAGCCATTCACTGATGGAACTGGGACAAATTCCCATTGTAGGTGGAACCAAAGGAAGTCATAGCCATCACCCTCACGGCTGCAACCTCTTGTCCAAGGTCAATTGCATCCAGCTCCTCCCCAAAACCTTTTAGAAGTGGGACAAATTGCCAAAAAGCTTTGAGACAACAGCCTGCTCCTCCCAGGACTACCAAAGTGAGAGCAAACAAGCAAGAATCAATCACCTGGAGGGGGTGGCAACAATCACTCAGATAACCTGCTTTTTAACCCGCTTTTCTGTCTTCTTCTGCTTCTTAACAGGGCCACTCGTTCTGAGCAGTGTAGCAGAACCAATTAACAACGTGGGTTCCAAACCTCTAATTACTGTGACTGCTTCTGCCTCGATATTGCTGGAGGGCAAGGTCCTTGCAATGAAGCTGTGGTGTCCATGACAACTGCATCGTGTGCCATGCTGGTCAAACACCGGTCCATGACTAAATTTCAGTGTCACCCTTCCTGGCAGGAATTACACCTCACAATTAAAAAGGAGTCATTGTCAAGGCTGCATGAAGAAACAGTCAAGAAACTGTTTTAATATGAAACAAGGGACTCAATAAGAAAAATATTGTAACATAAAATAATCTATAGCATATAGTTTTTAAAAGTCTCAAAGGATGAAGCTTTTGTGATAATGAATAGTCTAATTTTTCATAACTGGAACTAGGTCAACAATAAATTGAATTACCCGGCCAGCATGAAAAAGATGAATTGCAGGAAAATAAAAACCTGCCATTAAAATAGATTTCCAGCCTCTCTTGTTAACCTGGAAGGAAAAAATCAGTCATTTCAGGATGTCAGTGTCATGAAAAGGAATTAGGCAGTGTCATGCTGCTTTCCCCCTTGTGAAGTGCAGTGTTACAAGAACGAAAGAGATAAAATTTATACCAGGGTAGGAACATATAGAAACAACAGAAAAGTGATAGCAGCCAGTTGTGTGGTTCTTTCAGTATGCCATTTATTAAAAAAAATATGGGATCGACAGTTTGAAATGAAATCATGGTGTCAAATCATAACAATGAGATATTTTTCTTTTCTTTAGCACTAAAACACAAAAAGTCAGGAGTGTCTCAAAGCATTTTACTGGTTTTAGGTACGTGTCAAATGCACTTGAAATCAAATTCCTCTGTGGGGCTGACTGCAGTGAAACTGAGCACTCTGAGAGCCCAGCCATGGGGCAGCAAAGTGTGGGGCAGAGGAGCTGCTGCTCCCAGGTCAGTGCCACTCTCTGGGAGATGGGACAAGGCAGAGCAAGGCCTGCCTGTGCTCCAGGGGCTCTTGTTTGGAGATGCAGCCTATACCAGAGGTGAAGCAGGACCTGTGCACTGCCAAGCAGTACGACACATCACATGCTTTAAATGCCAATTATAATAGCAATAAAATACTTGTGTCCAAGACTGAAAGGTCAATGACAAATCTATACAAGGATATCTGTGTAAGAATGGTTGTGAGCATGTCAAAATCTGGCTTTGCTCTAGCTGGAGATGATGCTGCAAGACCATCAAACAGCTTTTTCCATTTCGTTGTGATTTTGTTTTGGAAGAAAATAGCCTAACACTCGGAAGCGTTCTGATTTTGATCGAGCTGAATATTTTAAAGCAATGCACCTCTGTTGCTGCTTCTCTAAAGAGCATTGTCTATTAAGGTTGCAAAGCCAACACCTCAAATCCCAGAAATAAGACTGCTTGAACTTTGTGATTTTGGCTTTTGGTACCTGTGTGGTATGATGTTGTCTTTAATTACGTTAGCACATCCTGTTGTTTCAAGGATTCCTGCTCATGTAGTCACTGGGAAGCTGTTCAGTATTCTTTTTGCCTTCCTTATTACCCAATGAGTGGTAATGAGTGGTTTCAGGTCTTAGTTGAAATGCCTCCTCCACATCAAGTTCTGCTTATGGAACTGTTCACTTGAAGTGATGGATTAGCACTAATTTAACTACAGTGTTTGAAGGCCTTCTTGTAAATATTGAGGTATTTAAATAATGAGGCCTTAAAAAGAGAGAAGACTCAATCTCTGCCAACAATTTTGCACAATATGAGAGAAGGCTGCTCGTTGCACAATAAACTAGTGCAAGCTGGGCCAAGTACAGAGACCATGCATGGGTCATGTCTTGGTTTCAAGTGAGTTTGAAATTCAAAGGTAATTACACTTGAAATTTGCAGTACACCTAAATGAAATTGTTCTTCCAAAGGAGGAAAACTCAGAAGGAAGCAAATAACTTATGATAATGTGCATTGCTGGTGACATGTCCAGCATAAACTATCAGCAATTTACTTTAGGAAAGCAGTGCTCCTCACAGTAACAGAAGCAGCAGCAGGAGTCTGAATTATTTTTTTTTTTTTTTGGAGAATGAGATATTTGAGAGAGACAATGAGAAATAAGAAATACCCTGAAGAAAGGACAATACAGTTACACCCCTTGCTCCTCTGTCTCCCTCCAATTTGAATAGATTGGCAGCAGTGAGTATTTCATCACAAGGAAAATCCCATTCATATGACCTATTTTCATCTAATTACATGACCTACCCTTTCCCTCCCCCTGCTAAAGGTTTTTTCTACCATTTACTCAAACGTGCCCTGGAAATCCTGGGGTGCTGAAAAGCAGCACCTCAGTGAGCTGTGCTGAGATAAGTACAGCATCTCACAAAGATCTAACAATGAATTTTAATAGGGCTGATAGGATTATTCATCTAACATCCATTTCTGGTTTCCCTGTGTGACACAGACAGCATTAAATGGTGGCTTCTCTGTATTTAGTACTCCCAGCAACAACGGAAAAGAATAGGATATGCATGGGTCTGAAAAATGGGTCCACAGAAATGTAACAATAGCACCAAAAATGGGTGCTACCTGCTGTGACCATAATCTTTTTTTTTTTTTATTTCAGTAAGAGATTATGATACCAGCACTCTTCTCTGCCACCACCTGGGAACATATTTGGAAGGAAATGGGCAAACCCTCTACCTTCTGCACAAAAACCTACAAGAAAGTGACCTGCAAAAAGGGAAAGAAAACCCAGAACCAACAAGATGCCTGAATTTCTCTGCAGTCAAGGGCAGTTTCCACAACTAATACATGTGACAGAAGGGAGCTTCTGGAGGCAGCTGCACTAGAGAATTTCAAGGTTGTGTTTGAACTAGAAGGTATAACTTAATTTAGCTCATTTCTTCCTTTATATCAGCCTCCCACATTATTTTCAAGATTTCCAGTGAATAGTTTATGATGGGCAATTTCTCAGGGAACTTGAGAATTTAAATCACTAAATATATCTAAATCACTAAATCCCAACTAATCCTGTCACTACAGTGAGTCACCCATAGCAAAAAAGCTTAATTAGTACAAATGTGAAAAGAATGGGGGACAGTCTTCCACATTATCTTTCAAAGCTTTTAGTACTGACACTTTAAAA
Organism: Sitta carolinensis; assembly: GCA_032173965.1. Classification (NCBI taxonomy): domain Eukaryota; kingdom Metazoa; phylum Chordata; class Aves; order Passeriformes; family Sittidae; genus Sitta; species Sitta carolinensis. The sequence continues at coordinate 10,129,472 of JAVUNC010000025.1, read as the reverse complement.
CCCAACCTGGTTGTATTTTCCACAGTTTATTTCTGCCAACCCCCCTCTCCTTTCCCCACCCTTTGCAGAGACCACCAGCAACATCAAGGCCATTAAAAGCTCTGCTCCTCTGCAGGTCATATAAATATAAAATATAGAAAAATATAAATATAAAATATATATAAAATATAAAGTGGGAAGGACCAACAAGTCTGTGCACTGCAGATACCAGAGACTGAAATCCACCAAGTCACTGCCTTTACCCCTCACTCCCACAGGGAAATGCAGGGAGGCAAAAGCAGTTTTTATTTCTACAGGTAACTTAAAATAGCTGTAAAACCTCACAGTATAGTCATTAGGATGCTAAAACAACTCACATTAAAAAAAAAAAAAAAAAAAAAAAAAAAAAAAAAAAAAAGCCCTAAAACTGAGTGCAATTTACCCGCAAAACCTGATGGCACAGCACAAAAGCTGGCAGAAATATTAAAGTGTATCTCCCTATTTTTCCACACTTCTTTCTTATAGCTGCTCTGAAACAGCTTTCATATTCACAGAAAACCCAAAATGGAAAGAGAATAACAAGAAGGGTTTTCTTCCCTTCTTTTCTCCGAGGCAGGGTTCATTGCAATTCTCGTGACAATGCAGGGTAACCATTTCACTCAAAGCGTGATGAGCAAGCTGCTGATATTGCTCAAAACGTTTTACTTCTGAAATTACCGACTCCACCCACTCTAAGGATCGTTGGAATGAGCACTGCCACAGGGAGCCCCAGAGTTGTGGGACACAGAAGAATTAAGTGATGTGCTTAAGACCACAGAGGAAATTTGTAGAAGAGCAGAAAATTAAAAGAAACCCTCCCAAGTTCCAGGTTTGGGTTCTTATCACTTCATCAACTCCTCCTCCCAACTACATCAAACTGTGTCACAGCACAGCCTTTTCAAGCCACAGCCATTTCCTTCTCTGGCCATATTAAAAAAAAAAAAAAAAATTAAAAATTATTCAGCCAATTAGTTAATAAGGATTTTTTTCCAGAGGCAGGGATGAAGATTTGAGGAAAATAAAATGGAAAAGAATATAAGGACTAGGAAACCACCTCCCCAACCCCCAAAAAACCAACTGGAAAGTAGTTTTCTGTTTAACAGTGAGTACAGAAAAATAGCCAGCAAATGAAATTAAACTTTCCCTGTCTCTGATCTAGTGTGACCTGTTAAACCATATTTAAATTCATGATTGTGATGGTAAATGCCTGTGATGTAAGGGCCACAGAGTGTGGCCTTTTTACCTCAAGAAACTTGTTCATATTTGAATGATACTGAAATCATGAGGCAGTCTCAGCAGCACTGCTTCCACCCAAAACTTTCTACAACTCTTTTTAGTGTTTCCACAATGCTTTTGTCCAGGGATCCCAAAGTCTCCAATCCCTCACACTACATGTATGTACTTAATGAATATCAGCAAGTTCAGTAGCACAGCACACACTTGGAAATGTTGGACTGTAGGCAAAACCATTTCAGGCTCAGTCCTCGAGGACACTGCTTGATCTCCTGGCAGCAGAACATTTGATTCACAGTTTTGGGGTTTCATTACTGAAACTGCAGGTGTCTGTCTTTAAAAGATGTCTCTTGGCTGTTCTGGTCGTCTCTGTGGTGGAAGGAGCAAAGGGAAGGACACTTGCCTCCCTGGCTGCTCTGTACTGGGAAATTGTAGCCATGAGAGATCCCAGCAAGTGCCAGACTGAGCTGCCAGTGTGGGTGGGCTGTGCAAGGCTTGCTGTGCATTGCAAAATTCATCTAATTCACTGAAATATTGTTTCATCATCCTCCTGCATGACTTGATAGGGATGGTTCCTTTTAATGGGGCTGTTTTATAATACATGAGTCACTTATTGCTAATGGCCATCTACTTTGCCTTTGTAGGTAAATCATGGGCTATTACCCAGTGAATTGACTCAGAAAAGTAATGCCCTATTTGTGGAAAAATACAAGAGACAGTACACACCAAAAAACCCCTCAAAAAACACATTGCATAATTTTCTTTGCCTTCAACCAAGGGAAAGCTTTCAGTAACACAAAAATTGACATGAAAACAGGGTTATTAAAGTCATTTTTAGGGATGCCAAGACCATTTGAAATGATTTCCATCTTTCACATTTGCAGACAGTGATGACAACATCCACTCTACGGTCAAAACATTTCTGTGCCTCACAAGAACTTCATTTCTGCCGGGAGGCAGACTCTGGTGCCTGCGGCTTCTTTCCACATCGCTTTGTTCCCTCCCTCTTGGCACAGCGATAGGTATTGTGTGAAGCCCAGCAGAGCTGAGAGATTGTGCCTTGATTAGGATTCTCAGCAGGGCCCCTTCTGCTGAGAATTGTTATTTTCCTGGTACTTAACAGGGCATGAGCAGTAAGGGTTAGACGGTGAAACCCAAAGTAACTGCAGACAGCCCGAGACTCGTTTTCTCATGACAGAATTTGCCATTATACTTCGCATTCCCACAAGTTTGTGGTCTGTTAATACCATTTGTTTTAATACATGTAAATAGCAACCAGCTACCATGGCTATGATGATATCAAGTACTAAAAATAGGCTAAAAGGGCATTTGCAGTTTGTCCTGCATACTACAAAGGAAATTAATCCCTTGAATAAAATTGATTCCTTAAGATTGCCACAAAATTTATAAGAATATAAAAATATCTTTAAAGAAAGTCTTCAAAGCTGCGTGAAGTCAAAGAGACTATGAACAAAAGGGTACTCATTTATCTTCCCTAATCTGTGTTGTCCTAGTGGGAACTGGAAACAGACAAAAGATCATAAAATAGGATTTATAAGCTCTGATCCTGCTCTTCTTCTCCCTGCTACGTGACCTTGTACAAACCAACTGCTCCTAAGGAGTCCTACAAAGAATTTAACAATATTTTAATCCTTAGTCCCTTTTCCTGCCTGATGCCATTAAACTATTGTGTGTCTTTTTTCTGTTTCTGTAAAATCTGATGATAAAACCCCATCTCTGATAGATATTTTATCAGAAATATTTTTTATTGTTTCCAGTAAAAACTTACCATAGTTGATCTAAGGTCTTTGCTACACTATTTCTGCAGCCCTTTTCCCCATAAGATACTTTGTCTTTACCTTTGTGTAACACTGAGAAGTTGTTCCCTTATTTATCAATTTCTACATAAATCTTCAGATCTTTGAAGTCACTAGAAACCTCAGAACATATTTTTTTGCTTTAGAACTCTTTTCAAACATACTCTTTATGGTGGGTCCTTTGAAGGAATCTTGCTGGTTCCTATGACAGTAGATAATGACGTTTTGTCTTGTGAAAGTGACTGAATGGATCCCTAGTGATTCAAATGTTCCACTCCTTTTTTTTTTTTTTTTTTTTTTTTTTTTTTTTTTTTTTTTTTTTTTTTCCTGCAAGTCCCTTCCATAGTGCACTGAATTCAGCTGGCTCAGGAAAAGTAGTGTGAAAAAATTCTTGCTATTCTGATAGCCTCAGAGACTATCTATCAATTTCATCAGAAATTCTGGCAGAAAAGCTGTACAGGCACGAAGATTCTCAGCATCATGTGGAAAGATGCATGTTCTCTCTGGCAAAAAAGCATTAATTCCTGTTTCTGGAAAGGAAACAGGAATTGGCTTAATGCTGTATTTCTCTAATAAAAAGAAAGAAAAATGATTAATGGTTCCTAGATGAAAGTTAAAGAAAAAAAAACCCAAAACCCTCTATTTTTAAGGTGTAAGGTTTACGTGGAAGGAACATCTCACGTTGCTCAACTGCTGGTGCATGCATGCTTTCACCACTCTGACACAGCCACTGCCTTCTCGTGCCAGGCTGCCAGCTCAGAACAGAAGGAATCCTGGCCAGCTCGAGGGGTGCACTGCTGGAAACACAGCACGGGCACTGCTTCCAGGCACTGCAAACAGCGACTGTGGAATCTGGACTTGTTATTCAAAGCCAGTCAAGTTTTCTCATTGCAGTACTTGGCACATGGCGCCTTCTGGAAAACATTTAGCTCTCACTCTGAAAGTTGTTTTTGGTAGCAGCTTTAAAGTCGATCAGTCTATGAAAGCACAATTGCGGGGCTTAAACCCATTTTCAGTGCCAGGCAATGAAATGGGACATGATCATTAACTGGCACTTGACAGAAGTGTTACTGGAAACTTCCCAGCAGCCTGAGGAATGAGTGCTGCAGCAGGGACCCAACTTGGCTAAAAGATGACACCTTGCTAGACACTTCCTTGGCAAAAAGCAGAGGGAGAGAGCTGACAGAGCTGGCGTCATGTGAAGATGGATTCAAACTTGTTTTCAAGAAGAGCAGCTTAACAATTTTAGATTAATGGAGGACTTTGGTCTAGTATTGGACATAGCATAGAAATTTTGGATGTGCTTCAGTGCTGTCTCTGTATTTTGTATTTTAGCCTGTTTGCCATATTAAATAAAAAAAAAAAAAAAAAATCAGGATGAACCCAAGTGTATGATTTTGGCTGAAATTCCCTGGTATTGATTCAGTAACAGCTGTCACAGAGCAACTGTAAACCAGCATGCATCTACTGCCCACCATCATTTTCTTCAAGAGATGACCACAATATTTGGACATTACTGAAATCAGTAAACCCTAGGCTCATGTTAAGAGAACATGAATTACCATGATTTCTAATTCAAAGTAATACAAATCACAAATGATATAAAAGAGCCTTAAAACACCAAATTCTAAAAGATTAATTTTAAAAAAGGACTTTATAGTTAAATATTTTAGGTTTTCCTGGGTAGCTATTTTAGACAAAAATATTTCAAATATTTCATTAAGACACATGGACTACAGCATAGTCCTTTAAACACCACCTGTCTAAAAGCAGTAGAAGAAGCAGTGTAAGTTCTGCCAGCACTGCTATACACTGGTGAGCCAGGGAGAGTCATCAAGAGTTTTTACTGCAAGAGTAGTTGTAACTGCTATTTCAGGCTCTGTGAGGAAGCTGGGTTTTTATTTAACTATTGAAACAAAGACAAATGACCCAGGAAAACTACACCAAACACCAGACCCAACCTAACAGATTTTATCCTCACTTTCCATTCTGGTTTGGACTTGATCATAAAATTCTTATTGGAGGTACTGTTCATTTACCTGAATTTCACAGAAAATCTCAGTCTTTTCAGACATTTAGAAATCACAGTATCCAAAGAGGTTCATGTATTTTCTTTGGGACAGTTTTTATTTTTATATATATATTTTTTTGCTACAGTATGTAAATTACAAGCTTGGGTGACTTTCAAAGACAGTTATTTACTCCTTTTGGTAAAGGAAGCTGAAGATAAATTTGTTACAAATAACTTTGATTCCTTTCAGATGCTCTTGGTTTTACATTACAGTACAAAGTAGGCAAACACATTTCCTCAGGAGGGGAACATCCCTCTAGGTTACTGAGTGCAACAGTACCCAGACACACAAGAATCTGGACTTCCAGTGTTCTCTGTTCACTTGAGAGTTCAAACTTGCCCTTTGCTACCAAGAACCCTAAACCAGAGTTTCCCTTTTTTGTTACAATACTTCCTACTCCTTGTCACCAGGGCTACTATGCATTTTCCAGGTATGAAAGCAAAGATAATGGAAATAAAAATTAAAACACAGCCTGTGTCTAGATCACAAACTTCTGCTGGCATCTCTGCACTGTGGAATGTCTGTTTCCTTACACTGGCTTGAGGAGAAGCCTGCAGTGTAGTGTGGCTGCACTACAGCACAGTGCCCTTCCTGGTCTAGTTTAGGTTGTTTGGGGTGATGCTGTTAATTATGTGGTCAGATATTTTGTCAGCATAATGGTGAATCTATGTAGAAAGCTTGGTGGTTTTTCCTTTATCACAAGAATCTCTTTGAAGTCATTTTGCTCAAAGAATAAACAGGAAGGTGGGGGTTTCTAGCAGAGTGATTAAGTGGCACAACTTCTCTGAAGGTACACTAGCAGCCTGAAATCCAGTCATATTTTTGAAAAGTTTTTTAAACTACTGTCAAGTATGGAACCATTTCCTGAATTTTCCTACCAATTACAAATTTTTTCAACTAGCACAGTACGGTGCCCCTATAGCCAAGCAGAACAGCCATAAAGACAGTGGCAGGGAAGGAAACAGAATAAATAAAAAGTTATCCACAAAAGGCTTTAAAATGCACCAAGTGTGTGTGTGAAGGGGAAGCCTTTTTCCACTGTTTTCTTCCTCCTGAAACAATCCTAGCTGTTGCTTGGTATTATTTTACTTCAAACACTCAGATGGGTAATAACTGTCCAAATCCACTATTTCGTTTTGCTTTCCCAGTCTGTAAGAGCCTCACCCCTGAGGTCCCCCAGCTGGCAATGGCAGCAGTGCTCCAAAGAGAACAGAACACACAGGAAAGCCAACATCAGCCTACCTGCACACTCTGGAGCTCCAACACAAAGCACATTTTGCTCTGTTGATAGCTGCAAGTCTGGTAACGTGCTACAGACCACGCAAACCATTTGCACTGACAGAATTGTGACACGAAGCAAGACTCTGCACCATCAGCTTTTCCTAAAGGAATGCCAACAGAAACTGGATCCAGACTGGGAGCCTTGGTTGCAGCTGAGGAGCTGGGCAGCCTGTTCTGCTCCCTCAAATCCTGAGAGACTTTGCAGGTGGTGCCTTGGGAAGGCTGCAGAGAAGCTCCAAGTGCCAAGGGCAGAGGATGTGAGGCACACAGAAGGGCTGGCTGCTCACTCAACACGTGGGGACGTTGGCCAAGGGCTGCCCAACCTCCTCGTGATCTTGGAGGCAGTTCTGCTGATACTCCTGAGTCCTTGCACCAGGAATATAGCACAAAGAGAACATAACAGGATTTGGACCACTGGTTCGAAACTGAAATACTTATTAAAAATTGCTTTGACTTTAAATAGCTTTATAGTTTTAAATAAAATAATTGTTTTAAAATAGTTTTAATTAAATGGACCTAAAAGTTGTGGACCTTTGATATCCACGTCTGATATACTTTTGCATAAATAGATCTATAAATACCTCTTGATCTTTTTGGTGATGAAGTGTACAAAAAGTTAATTTTTTTTTGTTTTTAAGCTGAAATGAATAGTTGTCTCTTTAGGAATAAACTTAATATCCATAAACACTCAATGCAAAGTTACAGAAACCCAAAATATATTCTAACTACATAGTCACTATAAATACATACTTTAACTGAAAGCATGCTTTTTAATTACTCTGTGAGTAAATTGCCAAAAAAGAAAATTAAGCTTCTCTTTAAAAGAAAAACTAAATAAATAAACAAACAAACCCAGAATTCAAATAACAAACTGAACCAGCCAGTAACACTTTAAAATATAGAAGTGTCTTTCCCTTTCTCCTTTTGAGTAGCCCAGCATTATGATAATCTTGAGGACAAAAAACAAACAAACAAACAAACATTCTCAAGTGTCATTCTAAAAGCAAAAGTTTTCATTAATTTGGGCATTTGAAATTTGCTAGTTTAGTATAAAGCTGCACATGAGGCTCCCTAGGGTCTAAATAAACTACGCCTCCACAGTGAAAACCAAAAGAGAAATCATACATGCAGTTTATTCTAGAAAAAACATGATTTTAACTTTCACTCTAAAAACCCGTTAAGTGTAACAGTGCATTAGGAACAATCAAGCTCACTAGAGGGACAATTTGCTTGCAAATGTCAGAAAGCATGATCTTTAATGTTAGAATTCTGAGCAGTATCTCAAAGATTTCACTTCATAGCATTTTACAAAATAATATCCTAAACCTGAACACACTGCATCATACAAGGTTGGTAAGCAGGAAATCACAGAGTGGAGTGAAGTGAACCCCTCAAAAATGCTGTTTCCTGAGGTGTAAAGGACTTGTTTCCCACTCACACCATCAGCAGGGCTGGACCATGGTGCTCAGTGCAAGAACAGCTGCCACATCCTGACCAGAGCAGGGCCCAAAGGCCAGTGCATCCAATTCTCACCTTCACTGACTGTCAGTGTTCCTCTCACCACCACACAGGCAGCACTGAGCACCAAGGGACACAAATACCCATTTAAAAGGACTCGTACTGATCTAAATTTGTTTGTAAAGCAGATAGAGAAAGAACAGATTTTACAATACAGGTCTCAGAACCGCAGGGCAAATAAATGCAAATGTGCTTTATCAGCTGGAACAAGTGCCCTGGAATACTACCAGGCTGTGGATCTGCAGTGAACCTCTGAGCCTCTTCTGTTGATCAGTCCCACTTTACATAACTTTCACTCAGTGGCAGAGGCTGCAGCCACACAGTTCTGTGATCCTGTGCACTCATTTGGGATGAATCAGACATGAGCCCTAATTCCAATAAATATTCATAGACAAAGGCAAGGATCATTATTCCCCATTTATGGAGGAGAAACTGAGGCACAAAGTGATTACTCCAAGTCAGTGACACCGCTGGAGGAAAACCCAGTTAGCCCCACACCTGTTACCAGGTGCTTTAAAATGGGCCAAAGCCACTTGATTATTTAATATGAATAATTTACTAAACATCTTTTGTTTCTGTGTTTAGTGAGACCAGTGATTTCTTTTTTAACTTTCCATTTCTAAAACAACCCACATGATACTGAGAGTAAAGGTCCAAGAAATTCAGTGAAATCTGCCAGCAGATTTATCCCATTCATGATATTCACTGCAAGCTCTAAGATACAGGATCAGCCTGGTATTCACCAAATGAGGGCTCTGTGAATGCCACTGCACTCTTCTCACTCCACCCAAATAATTACATGGCTCACCAGGAGAAATAAAATGGATAAAAACATTAAGACTTAGAAAAAAAATGTTTTCATAAAACAGAGACTTATTGCATGATAGCTGGAGGCAACACCTTTGCACAAACAGCTGTAAATTAAAGCTGTCCTTTTACAAAGCTTCCAGAGATTGCTTACACAATGTGTGGCAATGGGAGAGAATATAGAAGACAGTTTTTTTTTTTTTTTTCTTCTTCTTCACTTGCTCAAGTGGATGAAAAGCTACTTGCCTACCCTCAAAAGGATGAAGATAATAATTCTTTACGCTCCCATACCACGCTGCTACAGTTGTGAACAGATGTGAACATTTTTCCACCTGATTGCTAAACTAAAATTTTCTTGATTTCTAAGTAAATGTGAAAGTCTACCACCAAATACACATCACCTGCAGGTGGCAAGTGTTAGAGAAGTTGAAATCACAATTTTGTTCTACTCTCTCCAGTAAGCACTGGTGAGCTCTCAACGTGCTGTGTCCACTCCTCTCAGCTATGAGAAAGCTATCCAGTGCTTGAGCTCTTCCACACGTTGCAGTATCTGGGTATAATAGAAATCCATGTTGTCTGCAAACTCAGTACACACAGGGGATTCCATGTCACCAAAGGTGCAGTACAGTGCAGTTCCTCCAATGCTAAGGAAAACAGTTGCTATGCACAGCAGGATCAGCAGAACACAGGAGCCACCCGACACTTCATCTGTAAAGAAGAGCAGAAAAGGTGAAAAAAGAGGCTTTACAAAGCAATAAAAATGCATGTAAGAAAACCTGAGATAGGTTTTTATCATGAATGAGTCAGGAGGTAAACACACTTAATAATGTTAAAATGACTAGAATACATATGGGGAATTTCATGTTTCTCAGTCTTTTCAGATACCTTCATAATTATATTGTTTCATTTCTGCAGTCTGTGTACCTGTCCTTGCTGAGATCACTTGTGGAGTCATTCCATGCTGAGGCAGAATACACCTACCTGAGAGAATGCCCCACAACCAAAGCTGTCCTTCATGGAATAGTTGAAATGAAACAAAGGCTTTAAAAAGAAACCAAATGGAAACATTTCTGCTTCATTTGTAATGACACTGACTGCACTACAATGAACTGCTTGTGATTGCTCTCACATTTTGACTACAGACACAAAACCTTCTGTGTAGGCTAATGTGAGGGGTTATATATCAGTTATTCTCTGCTAATTCTTTGTATGATTGTTTATTCCAGAGTAGGAGCAATGCAGAGGTTGCAGAGGTGCTGCTACATCCTCACAATCTCACTTGTCTTTGCTGATCTGTATGCATGAACAACATCTGCATCTTCTGTCAGACTGACGTGGCTCTAAGAAAATTTCTCTACTCCCTTCACTCTACACCAGGGAGAAGAAATGGGGTAAAAAGAAATATTCAAACAAATTTTTTATGGTGTGTGTTTGAAATCAAATTTAAAGTAATAATACCAATATAATATAATATAATATAATATAATATAATATAATATAATATAATTAATATAATATAATATAATATAATATATTTCCTTTTGAATCACTAAATCCTTGGGGAAAATCATAGAAAAACTCTAATTGGAATTTTAACTAAAACTTAAATATTTTTAAAATAATTTCAAGAAAAGGATGGGACAAGGTCTCTTTTTAGACCATGACTGTTTGAGACATACTAAAACACTTTTAAGAACTTATTTATAACATTTAGTTTAACACAGCAGATACCACTTCCTGTATCATTAGCAATCAAAAGTATTTTTCTTAATATCTCTTCAGTTTGAATAATAGAGACCCTAAACTCCAAAAAAAAGCATAACAGAATAACATACTGTGTTTCTCATGAGGCTATTTAGCCCATCAAAAGGTGTAAAATCAGATTTAATGACAGCTAGCAAATACATATGGATGTTAAATTATAAAGCAAGGTTAAAATCTGACACCCTCCAATCCCATGGGCTACTAGAAAGGGTTGGAAATGTGCCATGGACAAAATAAACCAGACTTGTTTCTTTTGCATCACTCTACCTACACAGTAAATGGATTTAGGGAGAAAGCTTACACTTCTCACCTCATTAATGAAAGGACTTCAATTATCTGTCACATGTAAATCATTCAGCCAGAGAAAAAAAGCAGTGACTTTATTTTCAACCAAGATTTAAAATAGAAGTGTGCTCATTGTATTCTTCTGTAGTCTTGTTACCCAAACCTGGCAAAGATTAACAATCTTTGATCAATCACCTTTACTTACTAAGTTTTAAAAAACCAAGAGAGCATGTTCATAAATGCCTGCTTTGCAGTTGTGAACAAAAAGATTGACAATATTGGTACCCCAAGAGTGCAACCCATGAATTAACAGCTTTAAACTACCTTGATCCAACGTGTCTTCCATTTCTTGGAATCTCACTCTTCTCTTTGTTTGCCTTTGCTGGACTTGAGCAATTGTTTTTCCATCCCTGTCATCTCTCTTCTTTAGTATAGACACCAATCCTTCCACGGGGGTAATCTATCAGGAAAGTCAGTGAGTGGCACAAGAGATGTTAAATAGAGCTCATGCTTTGATTTCTCACAACGACTCAGGGTGGAAACAAGCTAAACAGTTAATAAATAATTTCCAGTCTACTTTTCTTGAATACTGCAGCATTGTGAAATCTCCTTCTTGAAGACATTAAGTCCTGAACAGACAGGACAGCTGCAGTATCAATCTGCTGCTTACTGCCACTGCTTGCCTTTAATTATTAAAAAAGTTAAATACACACATGTTTTCTGCTTGGATCACCCTTTGTAAGCTCACAAGGGCAGGGGCAGTGGAGAGGTGGATTTGTGTCAAAATCACTATCATCAGAGGGCAGTAAGAAGTCAATGACACACTGCTGCTGTCTCTCCAAAGATATAATCCTGCAGAGACCATCAAATACTTATTGTGAGATTAATTTTCCAGCACTGCAATTGGTTCCCCAGGGGGACAAGCAGCTACAACAGGGCTACAAAACTGGAGAGAGGGAACACCAGGGAAAAAGAAAGCTCCAGTGCTCTGGATAGATTCCAGCTCCCCATTGTAATAAACTCTCTGGATACAGCAGCAGCTCAAAAATCCTTCCATACAGGCTATATGGTCAACAGCATTATGGTCAACAAGCAATTTGGTCAAGAAGACAATAAACCACAAATTCTCTTTTCTTTGCTATAGCATTTGGATTAGTTGGAAGAAATATAGCTAAGCCATACTGGGTTGGCTGAGCAGCCTGTAACTTCCTAGTTATTAATGAAACGAAAGTAGGTGAAGTATCAGGAGAAAAATGCTTCCCTAAGCAAGTAGTTCCTGGTGTGGCAGAAATAAACAGAAATTAAAGTAGAAAACATGTTTAGATTTGCCCTTTTTTTTTTAACCTCGTGAGCATCCTTGCTGCAAAAAAAGTTGCAATTATTTCTTCCTAGATCTTAGTAGGACTCCAAAAAACTTAATTCTGTAGATCAGCAGTAACATTTGTTAAATTGAAAAGTAATATGTATGCATTTATTCTTCAGGTAAAACACATCACATTTACAACTGAATTTGCAAGTCATCTATTAGATAACCCCACAGGCCTCTAATTGTCACAGAAACTCTAAAACCCCTGACTTTGCAAGTGACACTGTAGCTGCAGAAAACTGACTGCTTGAGCCAACCTATAACATAAGTTAGAAGACCAGCCATAAAAACTTGTTTGCACTGCATTTCCAAGAGCTGTAGGGAAACAGAAAACAAAACAACTTCACAACTTCTGTGCTTAAGCTTGCCCCATGCCACGAGCTTATGTAATGCATTGATGTGTGCCTTAGTCAGGGATGGTGCTCTGCACACAGCCAGACACAGGGCACAATCCAATAGGCACAGGAGCAGCTTTGGCTTTTGCAACACTCAGCTGATAAATGTGGCAATTACACTTTTAGGTCCCTGGTCTGGCAGTATTTTATAGCCCTCAAATGGACAAATAATGTTACTCAGAACAACTCAGAGCTGGGCACTGTGGGTGCATGACTACAGTCTAATAGCTTCCAAAATCACAACTGGAGAGGATAAAATTGATCTCTGCCACACTTTTGATACCCTTTTGTTTATCTGCTCAAGAGCTTGAATGGATTATTTAATGAAACAATGCAAGGAAGTACTTGGAGAGTCGTGAAAGTGTGAAGGCAGAGGAAATAAATTGTTTAAGTCAACAAGCAGAGGACCAGAAGTTGGCACAAATGACCCAGAAATAATAATCTGCAAGTGTCTCATCAAAACAAATGAGTGCACTGAGGTGCTGCTTTAACTGGTAATGTTAAATTAGCCTTGCAAAACTGCCATGAAAATTTAACAGGCCAGCAGAAAAATCAACACTTATGTTTCTTTGTTGTGACAAGGAAGGGGGATTATGTAGGGGTGCTTTAATTTGACTTATTTGTTTGGAAGGGTGGAGATGAAATGATATCCTTTAGTAGAGTAGATTATTTTAAGCTTCTGCTTACAGCATTGCTTTAATAAAGAGGATCAATGGTTCCTCCCCACCCACAGAGCTGGCTGTTGCCTGGCATGATTATTCCCAAGTGGACTGGACTGCACAAGGTGGGAATGTCACCCAGAGAGGGCAGGGCATGCCTGCCAGGCTGCCCTAAGATTAGAAGTGGTGGTCTGTCCTGCAGGTCATCACTGCAACCTGAGGGGCTTCATTTTGTCTGCTGGCTCTTGGTAGTTTCTGAATGGCTGTGTCACAAACTCACCTCCTCTCCAAGCTTAAAACCAGAGGGCTATCCTTGACAGGATTATGTGGAAATGTGTTTCAGTAATTACAGTTATATAAAAGGCTTTCCAGAGGAAAGTCTTGCTACAATGAGCTTCATTTACTTTCCCTGTCACCCTACATGGCTACATTTCAGGATTTACTTTAAATGTATAAAGAACTAACTTGACACAGTACAGGTTTTTGCTTAAAAAGAGGGAGCAAGTGCTTTTGATTTGCAATAAAAATCAGTGTGGCAAGTGTTACTTCCCTATCCCAACAAAAGCCATAAATTGTATTTTGAAAAATAGCCCCTTTACATGATATGTAATTCACACCTAGAAAAGAATCACAGAATATGTTGAGTTGGAAGGGACCCACAAGGATCTTCGAGTCCAACTCCTGGCCCTGCACAGGACACCCCAAGGGTCACAGGACACTCCAAGGGTCACAGGACACTCCAAGGGTCACAGGACACCCCAAGGGTCACAGGACACCCCAAGGGTCACACCATGTGTCTGAGAGCCCTGTCCAAGAGCTTCTCGAGCTCTGTCAGCCTGGGGCTGTGATCTCATCCCTGGGGAGCCTGATCCATGCCCAAACGCCCTCTGGGTAAAGAAACTTTTCCTAATATCCAAACTAAACCTCTCCTGACTCAGCTCCATGGCATGACTATACTTCATCTGCCATACTTCACCTGCCTTTGAATTTTATGAGTTATGCACTTAAGGTTTTTTGTCTTTGTCTGCAATACACAAAGTGATTATATTGGATCCGCCTCCCACTAATTAAACATCCAAGGAGAAGGACTTAGCTGCCACACAAGATGAAGTTTTACATCCCACTCTTTAGGAGCCAGGAGGAATTAAAAAAGGCAGAATATATTATTGAAATTGGAAGTTAATGAGGGAACTGTGGTTAATACAGCAGACCGCAAGTCAAGCAGAGGCTTGACTTGAACCACAGGCAGCAAAATACAGGCTTGCACCAGACAGCCCTGCAAACAGCTCTAAATGAAAGAGCTGCAAAAAGGACCCTATGGAAACATCAGATATTTTCTTAATTCTAAGCTGAATAATTAACAAAAGATGGTCTTGGAGCATCTGTGTAACTGAGCTTACTCTGCTCTGCTGGCTTTCACAAAATCTTTCCACTGGAGCTTTCACAGGCACTGTACCAGAACTGAAAGTGGCAGGCAAGAGTGTGGTGGCATTTTCACCAACAGTCAAAAAGGAAAGCAGCAATGACTGCCAGTTAATTGAAACTCTGTTAAATAAAGCTTTTCTCTTTTCTCCACCGTTAATAGAAAGTGAATCTGCTTCAATTAAAAGTTTCACACTTTTCAGATAAATTATAATAAAATTTAAGGTTGCAAAATTAGAAGAAATAAACTCTAAATAAACTACCTGTCTCTTCTCTGTTTAAAACATCATTTGGTAATAAAATATCAAAAAGCTTCTTACATTGTCCTTATTTTCAACAAATATGATGTGTGTATGTTATATTTATAAACATATTGGGCAAAACTATGAAAATAAGACCTTGTAATTCATGTTCTTAGAGAAAACATATTGAACTTGACAACTAGAATTAGTTGTAGCATACAGACATAAATGAAACACCCCAAATGGAGGCACTACAAATGGGGAACTAGGAAGAAAAGCTCATTGTATGAATGTAGAAAACTACTCAAGAAGGTTTGTGTATTCTTCTGTGGGCTGTATTCCTTATTCAGTTACTTGGCAAAGGATGGTAGTTTTATTACCAGTAAATACCAATAACAAAAGCAATACCAATTTTTTTTTAAAAATTGGTATTTAAAATACCAATACCAAAAGCAATACCAGTAATCCCCAAAATGACAAAACTAACTGCCCTGTGTTACAGTAAAAGCAGCAGACATACCCTTTTGCTAATAAAATACAGTGGCTAAGTAAGTTGAGTTTGAAAAAGAGCTTACTTCTACCTTCTGTTCTCATTTGTTTGTGGCAGTTTTGTAAACACTTACTTCATGACAAGTTTTATCACAGTCAAATTGATTATTTTTTCTTTTTTTACTGCCACATTGGTACATCTCATGTGATTCATTTCATTTCACTCATGTGGCCACCAATGCATTTTCTAGAAACCTCCTTAACAACCAGTGTATGAAAACACTGTTATCTTCTTTAGTTGACATAGCCTGAACAATGCAATTTCAAAGCCTTCCAGAGGACAAGAAAGAATGTTACAGCTGGGTACAAAGATCAGTGCAATCTTATTTTAGCACTAGAACAGAATCAATGAACACAAGTTAACAATGCTGCTTTCTCAGGGGTGCCAAACTCTTTCAAATGTGTCTTCCAAGAAAGCTGTGGGTGCTCACCACTTCTGAAAAACAACCCCTAGGCTACTGATGGGTGGTAAGATTAACAGGAAAAACATCCTATAAGTGTATAATGAAACAATACAAGCTGGGGTGCTGTCCTTAACTCACCCTGCGGCACCTAGAAATCTCCAGTATTGCAAAACAACCCCAGACGCTGCATATTACAAATTTTAATTGCTACTGACATGAATCCTTCTTCCCTTCTCCCATTTAAGCCCCTGCCTCACACAAAACTCGGGCCTCTTGCTAAGAATGATTCAAGTGGACTGTCACCAATGCAGCCAACAGGATGCCTTATATAGCCAGAAAAAGTACTGTGGGAAAACTCAAGGTACTCCTTCTGCAGAGACTCAACTCTGTCATCAGAGTACTGGCAGTCCCAGCACCAGGAGAGCAAACCAGAACTGAAATTAGATGCCCTGTAAAGCATCATCATCAGTCACAGGGACAATCAATACAAGCATAATTTTTCTAACAGTAACAATATGCTGCTTCCTATCCCATCCTCTGAAACACAAATGGCACAAACATAGCTATTAAAAATAGATGCTATTGGGTTAATTTAGGCTCCATCTACGTGAAACAGAACAGTGCTCCCCTGCTAAAATGCCTAACTTTCAGTGGGCTCAAAAGAAATTTAATGCTGAGGGATGAGACTCAAATTACTCTTTTGTTATACACATTCAGGCTTAGCACAGACTGTCAACAAAACACTCTTTTTCAAAACTGCCCTCCAGTTGAACACAGGCCAATGGACTTAGTTGAAAATTTGGGGTACTTGTATTTACATGTACGTGGGTTTCCACATCTGCTTGTGTACAGCTTTGTGCACATGGCTGTCAGTCCTGCTATGTGGCACACTTCCTGAGAGCCCACAAAAAGACAAGGTCACGATCTTGGAAAGGATGTAAGAAACTGTTTAGGTGGGGAGAAAAACCAAAATGCTCTCTTTTCAGTTCTGGAGACTTTACCAAACATGTAACAACATTAGCATTGATCTCCAGTATTCAGTTCCCTGCCTGGCCGCTGTTCTTGAGCAATTGTGAGGTTTCTTGGTCTGTGTGCATTAGCTTGATCTCTAAGAGAAGTACCATAACTTTATTGCCAAGGGGATAGTCTATTGTTTAAGATCTTAAAAATAGAGACGAACTAAGAAGATACCTTCATACAAGTGTTCCCCCTCCAGCATCTGAAATAACATCATTTCACAATATACTCATTTTTTCATTTGAAAAAAAGCTCTTAAAGTTCCATGGATGCAAATGCAGCAAAACCAGAAGACAAATAAAGCAAAGATGCCGTCATTACACTCTCCAAAAAAGTCCCAAAGCAATAAACTTTCTCTATTTTCAGAAGAGCAATTTAACTCGTGAAGCACTCACCCTTTCTACAGGCCTACCAGCAGTGCTTAAGGAAGGTGGGTTCAGGGTTAGAAGCTCTTTCTTAGCTTGGGCTGAACAACAAATCTGCCTAAACTTGACAAAATCAGAAGCCCATTCATTCATATATATGTAGTTCTCACCTCTATGGAATAAGCACAAAAAAGTAAACTTTGTTCTTTACATAGAA
Organism: Sitta carolinensis; assembly: GCA_032173965.1. NCBI lineage: Eukaryota > Metazoa > Chordata > Aves > Passeriformes > Sittidae > Sitta > Sitta carolinensis. Next base: position 10,112,041 of record JAVUNC010000025.1, on the reverse strand, counting down.
ATGAACAATGGTAGATGCATTATGTAGATCTCTGACACAAAATTTGATTTAACAGGAATTGTGAGAACACTTCTTAAAAGTCTCTGTTAGAATAAAAAAAAAAAAAAATTAGCCCCCCCCAGGTATCACACGCATACATAAGATCAATCTTATTTTTGAAACACAGTGAGCTGCTGGTCAAGAAGGAGACAGAGAGGCAAAATGAAACTTTTTTCTGAATAACACAGAAAAATTAAATATGTATAGATTTCAGATTTGAAAAAGTGATACATACAGGAATATTTACCACATTTTGAAGTTGGCAATATCTAAAATATTTTAACTGAGATAAACATGAAAGATTGTATAGGATTCACAATATTTACCTCAGTAATCTCTATCCTTCTTGTAAGTTCATCAAGAGAAGAAAAGCTGTCATCTAGCGATAAAGCTTCCAGGCAGTTATAAGATGCTCGTTCGGGTGAAATATCTGGAACAGTGTCAAAGTCCTCTTGGTTTGCTAAGTTTGCAGATTCTTCAGTGTCTATTAGGTTACCATTCAAAAATCTCAGAAATAAATCTTCTTGTTCATTATTGGCCTTTTCCTCCTGTGCTGCTGCTCTCTGTATTTCCTTGCACACCCATGAATGGGCAGTACTCTCATGCTCAGACACTTTACTGCACCCTGAGCATTCCTCTGATGCAGTTCTGTCCCATGAAGTCTGTTCATCACCATCATCATCATCAGGCTGTATCTGTTGCTGCTCTAAATCGCTGTTTCCAAGCTGGCCACTAGCAATTTCTGAAGAGCCAGCAGCATGTTTTGACCTTCTATCAGCTGACACATCTTTATCAGAAGGAACCAAATCAGTAGGCATATAATCAGCATCTGTTAAAGCCAAAGCATCTACCATTGGCTCAAGAGGGAGTTTCACCGCAGGCTCCCCAGCCCCTTCTGTTTCTCCTGCATCCTTGGAGAGCTGTCTGTCCCTTGGCTGCAGGCTGTTATCTTTACAGGCATCCCCAGATGATAAGCAGCCCGAGGAAGGCCTGCCCACTGTCCCTGTGGACTGGGTGTGTGGCTCCGATGTTGATTCAGCACTGCAGTGCTGCTCCTCCATGTGGTCCCTTCCTGCAGCTACCCGAAGACTTGCTGCCTCTGTCTGCCTCTCAGTTTTGTTTTCACCTGGGCAAACAGAGCTCAGCTGTTTATCTTCTTTCTTTGGTCCAGTGCCAGGACAAGTTTCAGTACCTAAGTGCAATAGGAAAAACAGTTCCAGAGTTTTTAAATGATTCAAAGCATCAGCCCAGGGGGGAAAGAGTATACTGTGATTTGATAACATTGTAACCTAATGCTTCAAAATGCTCTCCCATAAAGGGCAGGTATTTCATGCTCCAGTCAGGATAACTTTTGTTAGTAGTCTCTGACTCCTGATTCAGGAAAAAAAAAGTATTTTCACACATTCTTGAATGTGAAGCACATGATTTAGTGTCCTTCTGCAAAAAGCTATTCCCAATATGTAAGTGAGCTTCTTTCTGAACAGTCACTTTTCTTCTATAGGTATTTCACATGAGTCATCTCATGTAGGCCTGGAGTTCAGGCAGATACCCTTAATTACAGAAAACAGTACCTTGATGCCAGTGTATCTATCACCTAGAGAGGAATCTGCATTTCCTTTAAAGAAGCTGAAATAACATCAATTTAATAAATTTTACATTTACAGATCACTAGCTCCTTTGGTTAACACTAAACTAAACAGATATTACATTTCCCATAAGTGGACAGCATAAAAAGATGCTGCTTTTCAGATCAGTAAGTTACATGGTAAAAATGCATTTTGATGCAACTAACTTCTGGATTCGTATTTGCAATACAAATGAAAGTTATTTTTTCTTATCTGAAATTGCAGAGACACGAAAAAGTTCTACATAGCTTGTGAATTCACCTACTGTTGGCATGATCTGCTGATGAAGGAGTAGATGGTTAGCACAAGTTGCCTATGAAATTATTAGATATTAACCATTACAAGAAAGCCAAACCACTGTTTTTAGGCTTAAAGAGAGAGAAAGAGGCTGTTAAGAATTAAAATATCAAAGTATGTTAGCTATGACAGAAACTGCCTTCTATGCCATGCTTTAATAAAAAAATAAATTAAGACTATGTTATAATAGGACTACTGTTGCAGTAATAGTAATAACCTCAATCAACAAATTAATAACTTTAGGAAACACTTGCATTTTTTGGTCATAGAATAGAGCAGAAAGGTCTTATGAATGGATTAATAAAGATATCGAACAATGCCCTTCTTAACTGAGTTCTCTATGCCAATTTTACTCTTCCTCACCTGTTACAACCTCTCTTAAAATGTGAGCAATTTCCTGAACTTGTTACACAAAATAGTCACATTCATTAAAAGAAAGATTTGCATTAATTCATTGTACAGAACAATTTTATTAAATTTCAAACTATCCCACTTTTAATGGATAACAAAATGCAAGGTAGCACAGAAAAGACGGACTTGAAAACTGAAAAAGAGAATATCCAAGCATATCAAAATCTGGAAAAAATATCAGAATTACATTAACAGAAAGAAAGAGTACGATAAAACACTCAAAGAGTAAGTGTGAGACAGGGACTTTTTAAAAATTAGACACAGATGAGTAGATAGCTCAAGGGATTTGTAATGGGATACTGAGCCCTTCGCATACAGGTCATGAGTTCAAACACAGCCTGGATTATTGGTACAAGATTTTGTTACCATCTGTCAATTTTTCCTAGTGGATACATCCACATTACAACAGGCATCTCTGCTGGCAGCCCCAACTGCAACAAGATTAAATGGAATGGGAAATTAAATCAGATTCTTTACTGTGAAAGGTGTCCCTTGAGCTCAGGACACTGCTCCTAAGAAAGAAATAAATGATGGTAGCACTGTTATCTAACCACAGATGTGCAAGACCTGGGAGACAATCATCATTCACATCAGGTTTTCAGCAGTTCATCATTCACAACTACTTCAGACCCACTACAGACTGAAGGCAAGTTAAGACAAATACTTGAAGACTTAATTAGAAAAGATGCCTTTGCCTACACTAAGTTAGCTGAACACACCCACCTGAGGCACTAATTTTTACCTGACTGACAGAGGTACAACCAAGTGTCTACTGAAAATTTTTTAGCAACAAAAGCACTTAAGGTAATTTCAAAAAGGGTTTCTTTTCCCCCTAACAGAGTTGCATTAGAATCAACACTTGGTTTGTTCATCACAGGACTACCTGTTCCTGTTAATCCAAGACAGCCTAGCAGAGCACTGAGCTACAGTGATCTACCAGTGGAGAATTCACACTTCTCCATCTTTGTCCTTCTTTCCTATTAAAAACAAATCCCATGGGAGCAAAAAAACCCCAGGGTATAAAGTATTCCTCCCCCTCCTGGAAATGAGTCTAAATGATATGTACACACTGCAAACTTATGCTAAGGGTTTTGTTAAATTCAGTATTTCATTAGGAAGGTTTTCATGAACACATTAATTTACCTTTAGTTAACCATAAGGTTATTAGGTTTCTGCTTTCAGTCAGAAACTGAAGAAATTCATGGATAAAGGATGTATCAAATCTCATCTTTTAATATAAACACACAGTATTAAGGGCCAGATTCTCTCTGTTGGTAGATTCAGAATGAAAGTCTACCAGAAAGTAAAATGAAATAGAACAGACCATTCACAACCCTTGCTCAGAAGGGCAAAAACCCAATTGGGTATTGTCCCAGGAATCCTGACTACATGACTTCTCAGAAAGCTGTTTGTCAGCTGCTGTAGCCCCAGGAGAGAGGAATTGTGAATTCCTTGGATCAACTGCCTACAGAGGTTCAAACTATGTTCCCATACACTTTAGCAGATTAATGGAGTAATGTTTTGCTTCCAATTACCAGGGAAGTTTGATTTTACCTCAAAGATGCTACTATAGTGCCGTGTACACTATAACTGTAATTGTATTACAATGTAATATAGATATTGCCACAATGCATTTTATGTATTTGTATTGATAACTGCTACATAAATTCTTATTAAACATGAATCCATATGAAGGCCAGTTCTCAAAACACTCCAGTTTCCTTTTCCTGTCTTACTGTCAGAATCCTACTACAAGCAGCTAAATGAGTTAAGTAGTTCTTCCTGTGGTTTGGCAGATACATGTGTAAGAAAAATAAAACTTTACATGTTTACTTCTCATTTTTAATTTTTTTTTTTTTTGTAGAGGAAAAAAAAATAACACCTAAAAAGCAGAAGTCAAGCATTCTAAGTTTTCAGTGAGAATGCCCATGCATTTAGGCTACTGCTGAAAAGGTTAAATATTAGGAACTGTATTTTTATTATAATACAGGATTCTGATGGGCTTCAGGCAAAATCAAGAACCAGTCCCAAATGGTCAGACTGCTTCTAGTCCTGAGCTGGATCACTCAGGCACAGCTTGTTATCTGAATGTTCTTTCAGATGATGAATCACCTTTGTCCAATTCTGTCCTAGTTCACACTGCTGCCTTCCCTACCCAAATGGGGTTTCCAGGTGCAAACCCCACTCAGCCCCATTCCGTGGTGCACTGGCTCTGAAGGGCAGCCCAGCTGATGGCCACGTGCTGCCTGCACAGCTGCTCACACCTGTCAGGGAGAGAATCCATTGCTTCCTCAAGAAGGCACTCATCTTGTGAACAGCATCTTCTGCAAATCTCGAACCGTTTAAACTGGAGTTAGGGTGGAAATATTCCTATCTTAGTGTTGAAAGTACTCAGCAGTTCTCAGCAGAACTGATTTTTATTGGATGACATAGCTTTATTAATTTACTAACAATTCACAAGAACCCAAAGATTTTGATGCTATTTTGACAAGATTTACATTAAGAAAAAGGCAAGAAAAGATCCATTTACACCATTAATTCCTTCCACATTAAGTCAAGATGTTGTACTAGAATAAAATCAGAGGAAAAATTGTAATTGTCTATTATTTTCCATGGGAATTTCCAATCATCTAAAAATAAAAAGCACTGTGTTCTTCTGATCTGTTTTCTGAGCTGTAGAACATGTTTGTTTCATGTTTCTAATGCTTTATGTTTAGTTAGGTCATAAGACTAAATGTGGAAAAAAGGCAGTACAGGGGTCATGGTAAAAGAGCATGGAGATAAGGAGGATCCACACATGTAGAGAACTGTGGCTCTGTATCTTCATTAATTTCTGATTCTCCTCAACATCCTGGCTGATACACACCTGTAGAACAGTTTCGGTTGAAAGGACCTCCTAGGACCACTTAGGCCAGTTCTCATCTTCAGAGGAATTCTAGCTGTTTTTGAGGAAAGCTACTTAAGACAATCTTGGCAACTGGAATATGGCAAAGTACCAGAAACTTTTTGCTCAGGGAGAGGAGAGATAAAGCACAGTCTGGTTGTCTACCAATATTCTTTCCCATTCTGTCTCCATTTTAACAATTCATTATTTTGTAAATGTTTCATAAGAACCCAAAGATTTTAACAAATGACTCAAAAAAATGGCCACTGCCCCAAGGCAGAAAAAGGAAAATGAGGCTGACATAAAAGTATGTACTGAAAACAATTAACTGAATGTTTTTCTCTTCAAGACCCCCCCAAAGGCTTCTTCATTTTCTGTGTTGCTTCAGAAAAATGCATCTCAAAACCAGTACACTGCATGTAGCTTAAAATAATTACTAATACTCTTAACGGTACTCCATTGCCACATGTCAGAATGTCTGTCATCAGGCTGATCACCCAGCATATATTTGTACACATATAAATTATGCCTCTCATCTCTAGTTTTATACAGTTTTGTATCTTATGTAAGGCTGCTATAAATGCATGCATATTTAAGACTTTTTTTTTGATGGAGGCTAGAATTACTTTACAATTACGAATATCAATGACTAATTAAAATTGCATTATTTATCCTTTGTGCTGAGAAAAAAAAAAATCATCCATTTGAGCATCTGTAGAGATCCAACAAATGCTGTAGCTTCAAATGAAACAGCTTCATTGCATTTATAGGAATATGTAATTTCAGAGTAATATTTAAAACAAATGTATGCACACGTACATACAGAGACACACATACCTGATTTAAAAGCTTCTCTTTTCTTTGAAGTTCTGGATTCCATTAGCTGAGGCAAACTACTGCTTTCCCATGTACTTTCTGCAGTTACTAGCTGTAAAATATGATAGTATTACCTGTAAGTTTTGGAATTAAAATTGGAATGCTGTGACTTTTTGAGACATTCAAACTTCAAAAAGCGTCTAAACTTGAAAGGTTTTAGCTAATATTTAAAATCTATTTATTACCAATTTTTGACAAAGCATAATTCAATTAAACAGCTGCTTACCTTATTTTTGGATGCCTGTGGCCTGCAACAGTAAAGGAAAAAAAGAATAAACTAAACAACCTGGTGGTAACATTTTTCATAACAAATGTAAGTGAAATCTTAGAAACCTTTGCTCTAAAATTAGCACAGAACTTTTCTTCCATTGAAGGTGTCAGCCTGCTAGCATACTTTCAAGCACAGATCTGCACTTGCATGAATATCATCAGCAGACCAATTAGCCGTCAACATTGTTCCACCTAACTGAGAGAGCACTCAGAAGAAAATTTACCACAACATATCAAGCAATGTACATTCCTGTAAAAGGTTATTTCTTCCAACATTAAAAATAATATAAGAACTTAGTATCTACTACTGTTTAAAATAGTGATCATTATAAAAAAGACTGAGGAATGAAACACCCTCCCTCAAAAACACACTTCCCTTCTTACAGACTGGGACATTTTCTGGATTCTGTAAGGTACAGCAGCTCCCACTGATTCCATTCACATTCACAGGTGAATCAGTGCTGCTCACAGTCACTGTGGACTTTGCCAGCTGGACAGAGATTCATGCACAATGTGATTTAGCACACACAATCTGTCTTGCAGTCTTTCGTACAGCAATGAAGCTAAAATGTGGAGCATTTTATTTAAAGCTACTGAAAAAAAAAATTGGAGAGACAAGGGAAGAGTACTGATGTTCATCGTCTCTAACAAAAACTTCAAAAAGTTACATTGACTTTTAAATTTTACCACTTCAAATAAAGGACACTAAAAACTATCTTTAAAGAGCAAACATGTCCAGTCTGTAGCTGTAGACCTTGAGTATCAGAAAAAGTTACATTACTTTAAATTACAAAAGCAAACTGAAGGTAAAAATATTTTAGTTACATATCAGAAGGAACCACCACTTTATAAGCAAATTCAAATCAGTGATGCAACTTTCATTTTGACACTGATTATTTTAAAACCCCCATAATGGCAAGGAGACAACAGCTGCAGTAACATATAAGTTTGAGGAGCAATAATACCTTCTTATACTTACTGTTGATGAGAAGAGCAAACTCTAGTAAGTTTTTCCAGCTCTTGGCCACTCAGTTCTTTATCTGAATTCCTCAGTGTTGTAACTGGACTGGGAACTGCTGTTTTCCATTTTCTTTCTAAATTAAATAAAAATAATTTTTACTCAAGATACTATAAAAGTAGCTTAATATAAAACAAATAGATGAAACTAATTAATGGAGAAATATTGACAACTTCCTGTGTATGTTCTACGGTCTCGTTTCAGACTGTGTAGAACAACATCCTATTCTTTCAGAACACACTTTATTATCATCACATTCACCAACCCTAACCCAAAAATTAGCTTGAAACAACTGTGGATCAAAATCTTGATTAACAGAATAAAGAATTACAAACTATTTGCACCTTTATAATTAAATGTGTGCAAACAAACCCAAAGCAGGGATACTCACTCCTTTTGTAACAAGCTCAGAGAAATTCTGATATAAATGCAGCTTCTTCTATGTTATTTTTTTAGCTTGGAAATGTAACTCTATTATTTAGAAATAAAACCTAAAGTGTTTCTTCTACCATTTTGGTTTAGCTGGTACTCACCCCACTGCTCCTGTATGGAAGAAAGATTTGCAAGCAGCTGCTCATGATAAAGTCGTTCAAGCTGAATGAACTTCATGGCCTTCTCATCTGAGGGGATGGTTAAAGGTAAATGCACACACATGTGGACATGGTATGACTTATCACTGACACCATGCTTGAAAGGGAAGTAATTATACACTTGAAATTTGAAATAAGTGCATCAAATTGAATAATGGATAGCCTCCCAAGTTCTGTGCAAGAAAGAAAGAAAATAAATAGCAGACACGAAAATGGCAGGCGAGAAGTAAAATAAGTTGAGAAACATTCAAAAAATGAAGATCCTATTCAGCAGCTACCTCTCCCATCTGCCTGAAGCATAACAAAAGATTTTTTCTGGAAAAGAAATGACTGAAATGTTATTATGCTGATAACTTTACCAAAAAAAAAGAAATCTCTGGGAAATGAAAAACAAAACAATGACACAAATACCAGTACCTACCTCTCAAGAAATACAAATAAATGCCAATAACCATGACTTACTTTTTTGAAAAATACCTGCCCCCTTTTCAGCCACTGTATTTGACACTTGGACTTCTGAGTTTACCTTTTGTCTTCCTGAAGATTCTGCTCACCTTTCTTTTATATGAAGAACTCTTTCCCCTTGCTTAGGGTTATCAATATATTTACAAATGTATACTGATAATCACATATTTAACAATAGTCAGGATAATTCTAGTTCCACCAAGCCTGGGTTGTGCTGTTTAAAGCCTTTTTACCAGCTATTTGAAATGTAATTCTACAATACAATGAGGATAGAAGTACAGTGAATGAGGTTCTTAGTAATACAGAAAAGCCACTTTCCATTATTCATGCTAATTAAAACACTGGAGTAATTATTACAAAAACACAACTAGTACTTGTTATTCTGGTTAGCCTCATGCAACAACATGGCTTATGAGCAACAATATTAATGGAAAGAATATTCCCTGTCTTCAGGAAATCTGTTATTAGAAACAGAATTACAGATCACAGAGAGAGCCTTAGAGGATCACAGCAACAAACCCTGAATTATTGTTAATATGAGGTTCCACACTGGATGAATTAAAATGTCTGTCATGGATAATTAATACAGTGCAACATGATCAAGTAAGTTCTTTATTAACCTCAGGAAACTGATGGCTGGAGGTACAGTGGAGATATCCTTCATAAATATGCATTATATAGTGGTGTTGAATTCCACACATCAGGTGTACATTGCATTAAAAAATATTTCCTTCGATCAGCTTTAAATAGAGTGCCTTTCAATTAAAGCAATTTCAATGAAAGAGGAACTGTTTCTACCGTGCTGTTTATATTTTAAATTTACTGTATTGCCCCCTGCACCATAATTTACTACAGAATTTTTCCATGCCTTTAATTTGTACTGTGCAATTCACATTTTCGGATGGACACTTTTGAATTAGGAGAACCAAAATAAAAGTGCAGTCCTCTAAAACAGTGATGGATGTTTTATTTTGTATGTTGCTTTTATAATACTTCAACTGTTAGCTCTCTGGTTTTATCTACAGGCTAATATAATTTGTCTAGGTTTCTCATGCCTTGCTACTTAGCCTGCTAAACAATTGCCTGTTTGCTGTATTTTGTTTGCACAAATCACATAATAAAGAAATATTCTGTATGATCAAATTCTGTAATATATGATGCACCTTAGTGCATCACATATACCTTAAGGGCTTACCACCGGCCTCTTCTTTTTATAATCTGATCATTTTCCCTTTAAAGCAAAGAGGAAATCCCAGTTTACCTTTTCCAGAATTCTAACTTAACTTTGAGGTTTAATATTATTATTCTCTCGCACAATTACTGAAATATATCAGAGTAATTATCAGCAGTTCAACTATTACAATTTTTTGACCAAACTTACTTGCATTATCTAGGAACAAATCAAAATAACTGGACTATTAAGAAGAAACTACCCATATTTTCCTACAACAATTTCTTGAAATGATATCAAGAAACTGATATGATTTTACTTAATTATCATTTGTCAAATATAATTTTGCTATTGTTTGCAGGTTGCTGATCTCAGCTCTGTGTGTTATTCCAATCTAGACATTTTTAGTACATATTCCAATCAACTCTTGTGACAATTTCATCATTACTGTAAGTACCCTATTTGATATAATACATATCCTATCTGTAACCTGGACATTTTCCCAGTTACTAATACTTAGAATAGAAGTTATCTTATAAAAACAGAAGTTCTTTGAAAATGTTTCTTACTTCCTTGCCTGTGTCCTGTTACTAATGATTTCATGAGTAGAGCTGTTGGAAGTGAATTCATCCCTTCACTCACATTCCAGTTGTTTGATTAAGGAGGGTTTGCCAGTATATTGGGCATTCACTCATGGGTAAATTATGGTTGTTCACCTCTTTCTAACCCTGACCCACAAGGAGTGAGTTAACAGCAAAGCATTTGACTTTTACATTTTATCATACCACATTATTTTAATACTGTGCAACAATTTCTGCAAGTAAAAGGATACATTCCTCCTCTTGAAAATAGGTCTCAGCTATCTGCAAAAGAGAAAAAAAAAATCATGACAGTTGTAAGGATGTAATAGAAACTTTTATCATAGTTTTAAATACCTGGTTTGCAGGTTCTTATTTAGTTTGGGTAAAATATGAATGTTCTAACAAAATACATGTATTCCTAATCTAGGAAAAATGTTTTGAAAGAGTACCAAAGAAATATTAAGTCCTCTCACACAAAACAGATATCCCCAAATCTTAGTAGTGTTTTATGTTGCTACAACTATAAAAATTATTTCATAAACATTTTTAGTTATCTTAATAGAAAGCTTTAAAACCTACAACAGAAGTACTGTTTTTAATGATACAAATTCAGAAGTTTTAATTCTGTGCCTGATCAATGTTTCCTTATCTTTGATCAAATTAAGATCATTGCTGTGCTCTCCTGAGCATTACATTGCAGTGTGTTAAAACAGAAATGGAGGTTTCCTGACTGATGAGAAAAGAACAGTCTTTTGTCTCCCTGTAGACAAAAAACTGAGAATTACAATAACTTATTTGTGCTTGTTATAAAAACTGTGCAGGCTTTCCTAGAAAGCTGAGGAATACTGGCATCTTTGTTTATAAATGCAATGAAACACACAAAAAAAATATAAACCTCAGAAGTATTCTGCAGAGCTTTACACTACCAGTGACCTTTACAAGCAGCAGCTAATCAGTCCTCAGGGACAGTGAATTTTGGCAATCTTCCTGTTTGCCATGTGTGCTGAGGCAAGGCCAGAGCTTGCAAAATGCGTCCAGGAGCTGCAGGTACCCTGACACCAGAACATTCGGGTTGAGGCACCTTATAGATGATTCCTCAGTGACTTCTGTGGGAGCACTCAAAAATTCACTCGCAAAATCTTTGGGACATCGATTTGAGCAGTCATAATATGGAGAGCTGGAATAAGCCCTTCTGTAGAAGTCTGAAGATGATTGCTCAAAAAAGACAGCAACTTGATAGAGAAGCCTAGATTTCAAATTGTATTTCCTGGCTCTGAGCCTTACTACTAACCAGTAAAACCATTCTGAGCCCAGTACCCTCGAAGGAGAATGGGTGACTTTTAATGTTCTTTATCTGCACATTTTGTCTGCTGTCCACAATAGCCTCCTAAGAATTTTTGGAGCTGTCAAAGCTCTACCTATGTTTTATAAAAAAGTACCTCTTAGATTCTGTAACAAGTCCTAAACAAATCAAATTAATCCCATTCAAGACAGGAAAAAAAATTACATCCTATTTTAATTAGAAGTTGACTCTTAGAACAACCCCTATTATCCAACAGCCTTTAAATGTTCAATACAGGCTTCCCAGAAACAGCATGGATGGTTAATACTCCAGAACATCTGACACAGCTCTTGATTTTACACTGAGTTTTGTCATAGAGAACAGAAAAAGAATGTGATAGAATAGTATTTGCTAGACTTGGTTTAATGCTACTGTCAGGCTGTATTAGAAATCTGATTAAAAAAAAAAGAGACTGAAGATGACAGGTTAATTTCCCTAGAAAGGGAAAAAAATTCTTAATAGACTGACTTTACAGGAATGCTAAACTTAAAATCCTTCCCCCTCCCTTCCTCTAGTAAAAGAGCAGGTTACAAGCCTTATAAGTTCCATTAGCTTTCTTTCAAACACTCCATTCAAAATGCTTGATAATTTTTAGGAAAAAAGAGATGAATGTTTGAATACATATTTCTATCTGAATATGCAGATTTTGTTCTCAGTTCTGTCACAGATCCCGTATGACTTTCAAAAGGTTCTTCCCTTAGGGTTTGGCTTCCTCATCTAAAAAGCAACAGATTTCACTTCCATCATGTGCAATTGATCTCCCTGATGTGTGCAAAGCATTTTAAGCTTTTGCCCTATCCTGTTTTCCAAAAACGACCTTTGTACTGACTCATGAACAACGACCAAATTTGATGTGGCTGAAAGTACAAATTGTTAACCCTAAAGCAAAGCTTCTCATAAGTTATGGAACAGAATCAAGTATCTTCACTCAAGCATGGATTAGAAAAAAAAAAAAAAATTAAAATTCTATGTCAAATGTAGATTATCTCTAATATGCCAGCCTAAAGAACCCTTTTTCTCCCATATAATTGCTTATTTGTATCAAAAAAGAAGAATGCAGGAATGTCATTGCAGTTTAGAAGTTTAAAATATTAAAACCATCCAATCTTCCAAAATAAAGACAAGGCAGCTAAGTCACACGAGACAGGTACAGTATCTACATATGACCATATTAGATATCACAGCAAAGCAAAAGGTCTTCTAGTCTGCTGTTAGCCTGACACAACTGAACTGTGAATTAATACTGCACCAAGTTCTATCCACATATCTGTTCTGCATCGTAACCTCCAGAAAAAAAAGCAATGTACTGGCCAGTTTGTAAGAAAGATTTCTTTTCAAACCACAGTTTTTCCTTTGGTCTTGCAGGTGTGGCAACTGTGCTTATATAAAGGTATACACTAAGAAATCCTGAATCCTAATATTCATACATAAAATTGATGCTAGAAAGACGTCTGCAGCAGTAAAAACAATTCCAGATTTAAAATTTTATCAGGTATCTGCTGTCCTGAGACTACAACAGTGTCTTACAAACCTTATTCAAGGCATATTAAAGAGTGATTTTCCTAAATCTTCCTGCCAAACTAATTTCTCCATTTGGGAAACTGGAAACCCATCCTTAAGAGTTTCCTTTAGCTATAAAATATACTTACAAGGCTATTTATAATTTAACAAATATCAGAAAATCTTAGAGGAGATATTTGCCTTGACCATCTGTTATGCATCAAAATCAAAAAGGGGAGTCTAGATATGAGTATTGGCATAAACTGCATTTATGCACATTTTCCCTAATGAACAAAGGTCACAAATAAAAATAAAATTGGGTGCAGCACCCCAAAGTCACAGAAAGTACCTGATGGAGACACAGGGGCAGTATCTTTGAATCCATCTGCTCAACCTCTTCACGAAGCAAAGAGAAAAGAGACTGCAACGTTTGCTTTTCATCTTTTGGATGAAAGTTTTCCTTTTCTTCCACTGCACCCTCAGCCTGCACAAAATCTGTATCTGTAATAAGAGGATTTTCCTCCTGGATTGCTGTGGTTCCCACTGCAGAAACACCTTTAAAAAGAACAAGGACTTAGGTTAGGATTCAAAAAAAAAAAAAAAAAAATTGAATTGCTTTTTTAGGAAATTTCGATGTGAATGTTATGAATAAAAATCTAGTATGTCAAATAACATCGTTGTTAAACTAAATACTGTCTTTGTCAAAATTATTGTGACAGGTTTGTCTGTCAGCTCACCTGCCCAACAGAACACAGTAACATATCTCAGATGTATTTGTACACTTCTAAGTGGGACCCTGCTTTCACTTATGGGGAAAAAGAAATCAGAACTCTTAGAAAGTGTTATACAGAGTCATTAATAAGAGACCAAGATGACCTAAAAGTGCTTAGAATGCAGTTTGGCTCAAAAAGGGCAAATAGAAGGTAGCTGAGGACAGTGAGAATGAGGGTCTGTTTGTCCCTGCTCCTGCCAAGGACCTCACAAAAGGAGGTGTCCTGGGGATGGACAGACACAAGGAAGGAAGGAAGGCAGGACAATTCAATGGGTTCCTGTTTTTTGGATGGTAACTCAGTGGCTCCTCACAGTGACAACAGGACCTGTAAGGATAGAAAGGAGCAGAAGAAGCCAGAGTGGGATTCCATTGTAGGAGAGAGATGTCTAAGGGGACTGTCCTGCTGAGTGAAAAGGAAGACCCCTCTACAGAGCTGGACAGTTTGAGAGTCCAGGAAGAGAGTAGTGCTGATCTATGTTGGTAACAACATCACGAGGCTGTGTAAACTGAATTTAGATCCCAGAACTTGCTAGACAGAAAACCAGGTTCTCCATGGTACATTTTCTGGCAGTTCACTGTTGCCTGTCTCCAGTTTTATGGAAGTAAAAAAAGTCAGGCGTTCAGGTGGAGATATGAAGAATAATATAAATCATAACATTATAAGAATATTACAGGAAAAATCTTTCTGGGTGCAAATCCCATGTTTTATTGTTAGAAATGCAAAACCTGTGTATTTTGATCATGAATACAATACTTATGAGAAAATATTAACTGAGATTAAGAAAGAAGTGTAGAGTAGTAGTAGTGACAGCAGTAGTGGGAGAAGTCATCTACCCATAATACTGACGGGATCAGTTTCTCACAAAGATCAGAGAATAACAGCAAAAAACTACAGCTTCCTGCAAAACAGTCTTAGGAGCAACCAGAAAACTACAGCTGATTCCAATAGTTAATAAACTCCTTTTCACTTCTCCATAAAACATTAAATTTCACACACTTGCATAAGACTGAACTTAAAAAAAAAAATCCCTTTAATTATTTAAAACAATTTAGAGAATTAGGCCACAGAAATGTGTGCAATAAACTTTTCATCAACTCAAATTATGATGAGTATTGTTCCCCAGCTACACCATTTTCTGAAAATTATGTTATCATCTGAAAGATGGACAGCTGAGGGCACTGTTTCAAGCATCTCTGAGTCCTCAGCTTGGGCACTTGGTTTCAGACCCCTTTGTTTTCACTGCCACTGAGACTCAATAATGATGATTCAGGCTTAAGATTTAGGGCATAAGAAAGGCATTAACATGACCATGGAAGGCTCCACCATTTTACTTTTGATTATATTAAAACTCTTTATTAAGTAAACTATCCAAGAGTACTAGTGATCTCTGTGGGTGGCTATTTTCACAGGGCTTACTGCCAGAAAAAATAAGGGTGTAACTTAACATTGCTTAGTCAAAATCAATGCACATGTCTGATTTTCCGGTATTTATTTGGACTTCCTGTGGGCCAAAAGCAACAAGAGACACAACTGGATGCAAGATTCAAACCAGGAAATACTTCTAGAGATGGAATTAAGGCTGTCTTTAAAAATACAGCTTCCTGCTTAGCACATTATCATGAAGCCAGAAGAGAGGGTCCTCATGTTCTGCCAAACCTTTTCTCTCAGAAAAACAAACACAGAAACCAAACGTTCCTTCGAGCTGCTCTTTATTAAGCAGTTAATAATCACCCATCATATCAAAACATGAACATTGACTGCAACATGCTCAACAGCAACTACCATGAAAAGCTTTAATTTTAATGTTATCACGATACTGTTGCTAAAGCACACTTTATGAACTGCATTATTATTCAAGTTGAGCTGTCACTCAGAATCAAATTCTGCCCTCAAATTTCTTCCCTGATTCCAAAAGTGAGGCCTTACAGTTATGTGGATAATTCTAACTTGTTTGATTTTTAACACAATATTTGTGCCTTAGGAGCACTACAACAAAGAAATTTTATTGTAACACTTAGAAATGCTATTTCATCATTAGGATGTGATGAGCTAAGAGCCCTGTTTTTTTATTTTCTCCCTTCTCTTGAAAACAGCACACTACTTCTTCCAAGAATTAATCAATCTTACTGTCCAAAGCAGATAATTTTTTTTTTTACTAGATACTGGTATCTTACATATATTTCTGACTTTTTAATAAGGAAGGACTAAGTTTTTCATTTTATAAAGCACCGATATTTACTCCACCCCATAATGGAACAAAACCTCTATAAAAATGTATGCAAAAAGACACAGGAGACATCAGAGCACTCAGCAGGCCCTTGGCAAAGAGCTGGGTTCAAGGTTTTGCTCTGCCAGGCTCACAAATGTTTCAACTGACCCCTTCTATGCCCAGCTGGATGTGCCAATGTTTCCTAAAACATGGGGAGAAGCAAACTTTCTCTCAATTTCCCCAAAATCTCACAGAAGCAACCCCTTGTTTGCCTAAAAAAGATCAAATTTTGACACACTTTGTGAATAAAACCTCACATTTTTCAGTATGTCTCAGGTTTTTCTCTCTGTCAGTACTGCAAGTGTATGAAAGTAAATGCTGTTACCTGCCTGAGAAAAAAATCCAAGGTGCAGGTGTGAGGGATTTGCTATCAAAATTCAATTATGGATGTTGCCCTTTGTTTTTAATGTGAATTTGAATTTTCATATTCAGTAGCACTAGCTTAAGTCATCAGTAACAGAAGTTTCTAGTACAGAAAACATATGGCAATCTCTTTTTTTAAACATTCTTTGGTACCCAATACAGAAAGCTGTTTCAGACTGATTCATTCAAGAACTATTGAGGAAAAAAGATCAGCAAGTATTTAAAACTATTCATTTTCAAGAGAAGAGATTTTTGAGACAAAAGTGTTGGTGGTACAGATATAACTTTAACTGAGCAAGCCCAGAATCTTGTTTCATTTGGCTTTCTTCCTTCCTCCATCTTCAAGCTGCTTTAAGAAATAAGTGGAATAATTTACAGAAAAAGCATATGTTGCAGAATTTAACTTGGAAAAAAAAAAAGATGGAGTGCAGGTTACCATGCCATACTATGTTAAGGAATCATACAATGATTTTGCAATATTAAGTTATGCCAGGGCTGACATTTTGAAAAAAGATGAACGTATTTTCAGAGAACATGGATAATTTGAAGTCTGTGTTTACAAAAATAGAGTAAAAGAGATTAAACTTAACGAATCACTATCTCTACCACACTAAAGTCAGTACAACTGTACAAGGAATAACAGTATGAATAATCACCAAAGTGCAAATTCTGCAGTTAAAATGTACATCAATTCTTTGGTCACCAGTCCTCCTTAACCAGATATAATCACAGAACATTCAAAACTACGACAACTAGGCAACAAGAATGTGAGAAAAAATTGGGATCTAGAAGTTATAGATTTGTCAATCCATGCTCCTTCTCCTACAGCATCAAGAGGGTTAAAAGGAGGTGGTTCTTCAAACAGTAAGTAGATGAAACCCTGGAACTGCTTCCTCCAGGACATTGAAATGGATGCAACTGTAAGTCAGGTGACAAATTCACTCTAAAGTATTACAGTCTATCAAATTCCACTTGGGGAAGTCCTGAGGAGAGCAGAACATGTGAACAGATCACTACACATCTGCCTTGTCCTTGTACCCTCCCCTACAAATCCTCTGTCAGGGAAGAATATTGAACCAGAAGGATCTTCAACCAGATAGAGTGACTGTTAATCTTACATTCCACTCTACTGATAGGAGAAGCTAGGATCATTTTAGCTTCAACACATCCCAAGAATATACAGACAAATAATAATCAAACTTATAACTGTTTATTCTTCACAAACAACTATTTAGAGGGTTTCAAACAAATTGCAAGTGCAAGTACTTGCTCTTTCTTCTAAAGTAAAAACGTTTAGAGTGAAAGATTGGCTTCTCTGATGATCACCAATATTCTGCTAAGCAAGTCACAAGCAAACAAAAATGACTAAAATGTAATTTTCAATATTCCACATAAATTGCTTTAGTCACCAGCAAGAAAAATATGAACAATGTGCTTTTTAAGTCAAATGTCATCTTTTCTAGAATGGCAACATTTCACAGCAATCTTAAAAGGTCCACTTATATGGAAAAAGATCCATAAATCTCTTCTTAGTTATGAGTCAAAGTAACTCATGCATGATTTCTCTACAGTTTAAAATAATTTTTTTAAAAATCGCAACGATACATGCCATGCAAGTATTCCATCTGATATTCCAGCTTGCTTGTGTGATGCTCTGCTGTCACCCACTCAGGAATTTTCCACTCTAGTTTGATTATTCTCCCCTCTAACTGAGAGTTGGTGTAAAGAGAAGAAAGCTAGTTTGGACCTCTATGTAGAAGGTATAGTGAGATATTCAGGAATCATTTAAAATAGCTGGTGCTGGAAATAAAATGGAACATTGCCACTAAAATAATGACATTTGCAACATCAAGAAATTGTGACAGAGTCAATTGCATTTTTTAAAAACAGAAGAATCATCACATGAGAGTATTGAAAAAGCTAAAATATATTTCTTATTAGCTCAAAGATTTAAGCTACACTGTTACTTCTGAAGTAAACAGAACAAAACATTTTTAAATGAAATACCTTTAGATTTTTTACTGGAGCTTCTTCTGCTTCTCGGACTTCTTTTTCCACCTGGCTGTTTTTCTGTAATAGGCTTTTCTTCCAGCTGAGGGTCCATATGGACATTTACAGATCTTCTCTCAGTCTCACTTTCCTTACAGCTTGGGATCCAGTCTCCACTGTCCATATTCTCATTATTATTGATGTTATCCTGTACACCTTTATCCTGTCGTCCCATAGCAATGCTACTACTGGTCAGAACTTCATTCCCATCACTGTCAAGTTGATTTTCATTTTCATCAGCTGAAGGAATCAAATGAGATGCCAAACTTTCTACCCTATAGTTAGCAGGAAGACTGTCCTTCGAGTCTATGTGCAGATCATTTGGTGGAAAGTCTCTGTCATCCATTAGAGCGTTACTTGTTGAACCACTTAATCTCCCTCCAGATATGTTTAGACCTAAAATATAAAATGGAATGAAGCATTTATAGTACGTATAACAGATAAATAATGTCAGCCAATAAAGATTCACATTAGCCAAGTGATACAGCTTAAAAGTATGGGGAATTTCTTTCATTCACTGGCCTATTTAAAGTCTTAACGTGGGGGATATTTACATACCAAAAACCCTAAAAAGTTGTATTTTTATCCAGTTATAATTGTTCCAGTTACCTCAGCAAAAGCACAGCTGATCTTTACAGCAGTCCTCCCGTTGTTACAGCTGAGGTAATGAGAAAAACAAAAAGATAAACAGAAGCCACCTCATGTCCCCCTCCCCACCCCCCCTAAATCCATAGCTAAAACAAAAGCATTCTTGTCACATATGATCATAGTTTGCCTGAAATAAAAATAAACCAGGGAGAAATAAAAGTAGAACACCTTTTAATTCTGTCAGTGATGGTATCAGACTAAACTTGCAGATAGATTAACTGTGTTATCAGAATTAGATGGAAGTAGAACCTGTTTATTGCCTCAGTTGTCACATTATTTGCAAGAAAACATTCAACATGTCTTCAGTATACAGAGAAGCAGATGGTTTGTTGATAAAAAACCTAAACCCCCACTTACTCTCAGCAGGAGTCAATTTTCCCTTTTTGTGAAGATGCAACTCCAATCAATGCTGCAATTAGACACATTCACCAGAACAAAAAAAGAGAAACTCAGGAGAAGCCCTACAATGGTCCTGTAACATGTATCCGTTCCTATCTTTACCCTTTAGAAGCAGGGCAATAGTGCTGTTTAATTTAGCAACGATACACCTGAAATACAGCTCCATTATGTACATGTCACTAGATCTAGCTCGCGTTTGAAACAGTAAAGCCAAGAATCAGAAAGAACTCTTGTATTATAAAGGAGCTTAGGGAAAACCTCCTACAGCAGCTTCCTATACTTTCCTTTAAATGAAAATACATTTTAGGATACCTGTTTTCACCAGGCTTTCTTAACTCTTGGTATACACAAGTTGAGTAAATGAAATATATGCTTGCTAAATATGCAAGATATTCTTTCACTTTATTTGCTAGACGAATTAAAATTGTAGAAAAATGGTAAAAACCTCAAAATAATAAGTAGGCTTTCCTTCATACACAGAAACATATTTCTGACAAAAAAAGAGATTTTCCTCAAATTATTCCTTCACAAACTTCACAGTTTTTGTGAAGGACTGAGGAAAAAAAAAAAAAAAAAAGAAAACATCACTCCTATCTCAGGCACAAGAAGGAGGATTTAGGGAGCTACAGGCTGTTCTAGCTCACCTCAATCCTTGGAAGGTATTACAGCAAGTCAGCCCAAAAGCATTTTCAAACTCCTAAGGGTAAGGTCATCAAGTGCCATCAGCAGGGATTTATGATGGGGAAGTTGTGCTGCTACAAAACACTGACTGGCTCAGCAGGAGAAGGGAATAAAGGATGCCATTTATTGTGACTGAGCTTTTGACACTGTCTCCAACAACATGCTCACAGCCAAGCAAACAAAGTACAGGCCTGATGAAAGAGATGGTGAGGAGCTCCAGAGAAGCACAGACAGCAACGAGCTGAGCACTACAAACCACCCGGGCCAACACCAGCACTGCTCCCAACCTGAAGAACTGGCTAACCACTTCCAGCCATACCAGTCCAACAAAAATTACTGCCTACCCTAAACCATATAAGCAGCACCAGGAAAGGTTAGACTGGACATTAGGAAGCATTTCTTTACTAAGGGTGTGGTCAAACACTGGAACAGGCTTCCTAGAAGGGTGCTCACTGTCCCGAGCCTGTCTAAAAGGCATTTGGACAATGCTCTTTTACAATACCCTCTAACTTTTGGTCAGCCCTGAGCTGCTGGACAAGGCAGCTGGACAAGGTGATAACTTGTAGGTCCCTCCCAATGGAAATAGCTTAGAAGAATTGTGTATTGTACATTATTGCATATTGTACATTAGAGATGAAAGTTGCATTTTCCTTTGGCTGCCACTTTAGATGACAATCGGTTTTCCTTGAGCACCAGAAAGACAAAGGGAACTCTAGAGGAGATACTGAGGACTTCTCTGGAAAAGGCATCTGTTCACTAGAAGGATGCTCCTTAATCAAGCCATTTTCTCTCAAAGAGAGATAAACACAAAATGAAAGGTTAAGAGGATGACAGAACTTTAATCAGAACAGAAAGAATCAGAACTAGATATTGTTAGACACTCACACTACAGTTATGTTGATTTATTGATATCTGTTCTAAGTACTAAACAAATAATCCCAAACACAATACTTTATTTGAAAGGTTCACTTTTTAGTCTTTCTGCATCATGAAATAACTACTGCTGCTTTCCCCAGCTCATAGATCAAATGATGCACCAAAAGAGGTTGAAGTAAATTGCCCAAACCCAATAAGGAATTAGTTTTAACGGATATAATTAAAAAGCAAGATGTCCTACCACCACTGTCTTGCTTCTATCTGTAGAAAACAGCTTATCCTTTCAACAGCCAGCAAAGAGAAATACAAGTGCTTTTGAACAAGGTGTTTCCTATTCGATTGTGAAAAATGAGAAAAGATGCTTTTGACAAGTGATATTTGTTGTAGAGGAAGCTAACATTCTGATGGAAAATGTTAA
This sequence comes from Sitta carolinensis, assembly GCA_032173965.1. Lineage (NCBI taxonomy): Eukaryota > Metazoa > Chordata > Aves > Passeriformes > Sittidae > Sitta > Sitta carolinensis. The sequence continues at coordinate 10,090,496 of JAVUNC010000025.1, read as the reverse complement.
CTCACTTCCTCTGAACATTTGGCTAAAATGATAGTCCCTCTGTAGCTGAGAAGCTGGAAAGCACAAGTTCACATGTTGTGAACAAGCACACAAGTTTCAAATGCTTGAAACTCAGTATTTCTCTAACTAAAAGTAGCCCTGAAAATCTTTTCCATTCTACAACCCTTAGGACTCCTTAGAGAATGAAAACCCAAAAAGAGCTAGTTCAAAGAATTTAGAACAGCCTCGCCCTTGATCTTTTAAAAGAATCTCCCCTCCCACCTAGATGAAACTTTTTACCTTCTAGATTTTCAATGATGCTATTTGCAATTCCTTTTGAGTTCATCAAGGCACTTGGCAGGTATCAAAGTGAATCTAAATCCTGCGAGAATGAACTTTAGCTGTGTCTAAAAACACATGTAGAAACACTTATTTATAAACAAAAATGAAATTAAAATCCCTTGTGGTTTAAATTATATTTAAAAGACCATTAACATGTGGTTCCTGTATTTACTGTTTTGCCACTGAAATGAAAACACAAACAACATGTTAATAAAAAATGTTTGTTTCTTCATAGGCCCATCTTTCCTGACTTCACTGGCTGCCCAAAATTGAAATAAAAGCTAACACTGAGTAGAACTGTGCTGACCTTTGTCAAAAGGTACTGATGAGTGAATAAAAGTGCTTCAGTTGCCACACAGATTGAGGCAATTGGCACGTGTAATCATGGTGATTATAGCACAAATGAAAAATAAAATGGAAAATATTTGCCAAGTGGCTAAAGAAGTGGCTAAAAGACAAAGTCTGTATTGAAGAAAGTACTTCTCTATTTGTTTGCTTTAGGACAAACAGTATGTACATTAGAGAAATGGCCCTCACTTGTATTTTAGGTCAACTTCAGTTTTAAAAGGCCCATGCTCATCAGTGTTCCCTTTCATGTACTTCATACAAATTAATATAAATTTGACAACTTGTTAGTGTTCATTTTTTTCCATCTATCCTTACTATGGAAATATAACCTTAAATATAGCTGTCTAGGAAAAAAAAAAAAGGGTAGCTGGAAGCAGGATCATTCCTGCCCTGGCACAGATAAAATTTGAAGAGGGCATTAAAAACAAAACAAAACCATGAACATCACCAGGCCCCTTAAATTTTCAAGCCAACTCAGCCCCTCTATCCTGGACAGCTGGTGGGCTCTGTGAATGTTTACTGAACATATAATGTAATATTTAATTAACCAAACCCAGATGTATCCTGCAGAACAATCCAGATCATAACACTGTTTCTTTTAACATTCAAAAAGTTTACATCAAACTGGTTTTTTATTCCATTTGATTGCCTTCATGTAGCTCCTCTGTCAAAGACACTATTTTCCCGCTCTCATTCTCAAGCCATTTAGTTTTTCTGTTTAATTAAAGAGATTTAATTATTTTAATTTTTTGAAAGTCAGTTTCCCCTATATCACCAACACTGCTCTATTCAAAATGAATGGGTGTTTCACATTGGTTCCCAGTGTTGGTTCCAGGCAATATTTTCATTAGCTTTGATGATAAATCACAATAGCAGTACATAGTCTGCAGTTAGAAGCAGTTATAATCATTTTAAAAGATTTAATTAAAAATTATTTGTACCAATAAGTGCTCCAAAAGGAACAACATAAAATTCACTAAGACAAACAGAATATTCCCAAGCTTTTGGCATAAATAAGGCACATCTATGTGAAATAGGGATTAACCAGTCATTTTGTTAAGATGGAAAGCATCTCAAAGAGATACCAAACAGAAAACTGTCCATGCCTAGGGCTTCTTTTTCTCCTGAGTTATAATACAGCAAGTGTTACATGCACAAGAGAATTCATTATGTCCTACCAAGCACTAATCAATTACAATAGGGGGTTGTTTTTGTTTTTTGTGCACAATACACAGAACAAGACGTACTCAAGAGAACCTGGATCCCAGCAAGGTAAGAGTTTTAGAAAGGAAGGGTCTGCAATACATCTGGCAATAGTAATTCAGTCTCAAAGAGATTGCTGTGTAAACAACCGAACAGGCTGTCTAGAGATATTGTGGAATCCTCATCATTTTAAAGAAGAAATTCAGCAAGTCTCAGGTTTAAGGACAGGTAAAAACTAGGCACTAACTACTACTAAAGAAATTTAGTTTTCTTTATTGTTGCAGGGGTTTTAGTATCATTCCCTATCATTCCCCCCCTTTTTAGTAAAATACAAGCAGCTTTACAAGTTCTAGAGGAAAAAAACACTCACCAAAACTGAGTCCATGAAAATGAAACAAGTATTTTAAAAATCCATTATGTTTACAGAGTTGGTGCTTCTACCACTAGAACAAAAAGGTAGAACAAAAAGAGGAAAACTATAGAAACACTTAAATTTAAAGAATTACTAAACCTAACCCACATATTTCTTAAGAATAAATCTGTTGATGTTTCTGATAGCTGTTGTGAAGATACTATACTTTCAATATTCTCTTGTGATGTATCTCTTTTCATATTGATAAATAATCTAAAAATTAATAAAAAACAATGTGAAAACTATCATGGTCATATACAATCAAAACATATACTGCAAATTCTTCTTACTGCCTATTACCATCCACATAGAAGGAAAAAGACCGATCTCATTTTGTGAACATTTATATTTAATACCAAAATGAAGATTCAGCCATGGGGGGGGAACTCTAAATTACACAGTATCTACATAACACTATGTAAAAACTACATACAGCATAGCACTAGGAGTTCATCAGCTTGCAAGAAAAAGGACAATGTCTACCCTCTGTTACAGAAGCTAATAAACAAAGAGTGTGTATGTCCTTTAGAGAGGTGCAAATGTAACTTCTCTACAACAGTTTGCTTCTTCATTTAATGTGGAGACCAAGATATACCTAAAGCAGCCTGGAATATTATCACCAGAGTGCCCTTGCCTTGCCACAACCAAGTAAAGTTGCTGGAGATGTACTTGACCATCACAGAATTTGCTATAGAAAAAAAAGAGACAGCAGACAAAGGTGATGGGCAATTCATGCAGCTGTCATCATCTCCCAAAGCCAATTCCAGCTAACAGAATTCTGCTCTGCATTGTGTTTGATGTGTTCCAACAATGGTTGGAACACTGCTGTTTCTAAAGGAAGGGAAATAAGGATATTCATATGTATGCTTCCATTAACCTGACACCTCTGCAGAAAAAAACACCCCCATGCTGTTGTGCTGTCTTATAGCATGGACTCACTGCTAGTTTATCCCTTCAAAAGACAGACTAACATACAACCCCTTTGCTGGACAGCCTCACCATGAGAGAATCTCATTAATGTCCTCCTGACTGTTCAGTTTGCCCTGTTTGACTTTAAAAAAATGTACTAGGGGCAAAAATATCTTTCTATGTGCTTTCTGCTTCTGTGTCAGATACACAGATTAAGAGGTCTGCATTTTCGAATGTGTTAAGTCTGCTGTCCTTCAAGAAGTATTCAGATACTGGAGTGATTTATCTAATTTCATTGAATTTACAAAAATGTCTGAGCATGAACACTTTGGTGGCTTTGTACTTTCTGACATTGAAATGACATTTCTCAAGTGGCAGTGGCATTTAAAGGCACAATGATCTTCACATCCATAAACAGCAGGAATAGTGAGGTTTAAAGAGGAAGTTCCACATGCTATTTTCAACTTCTAAGCTTCCTAGTCATACTGCTTATTCACAGTTTTAAAAAACAATGATAAACATACTGCCAGGCATAATCTACTATTCCACATTTAACATTACTTTAAAAATATGTTTCAGTCATGTAGCCAAATACAAGAGGTTTGTCTGGGAACAAACAGTAGCTTTGAGTAGAACATATGACAGTTCTGTAAAAAATTTCACACAAACAACCTTTGTCAGCACTCAAAATACACAATGATGAGTCCCCCAAGTGTCTGAAAAGTTTTGGGTTTCAAGCTTCACTAGAACACATTTGACTGCATGTTAGAAGAACAAAACCCTCCCCGTTCAATGTGTTCAATTTTTTTTTTCTTGTCTGTAACAAAATACCAGAACATATCTTGGGTATGGTAGAAAAGGCAGTAGACCAGACTGCTTTAGGAGAATGGAGAACTCTCATCATTGCAGCTCTTTTATAAACAGTCTAGACAAATGCTGGTCAGGAATAACCTATGAGTAACTGGTCTTGCCTTGGGATGCATGAACCTCCTTTTAATTCATCTGAAAAGTAGTAATTTGCCTTTTTTTATTTTTAAATTTTCCTTTTAATTGGAGAACTCCCACATTTTTCTTACATTTCAGAACATGTGCACAAGTTTGATTACAAAGCAAAACAAAAACAAATAGCTTCCTACTAGACAAATTTATGCATCTTTTCTAGGATAGATACTTTTTCCTTACGGGGTAAAAAAAAACCAAAAAGTCCTGCAAATGCACAGACTGTATTTATGAGAATTAATCAGCTCAACTCACTCTTACCCAAATCTTTACTTTCCAAGGATCTGAGAAAGCTGTTGGATCCTAGCATCTCATAAGAGGTTGCTAAAAAACATATGATATAAAATCTCTCGTGATCTCAGGTAACCATTTTCAACATATATGAAAAAGCAGAAATGACAGAACAGATACGTTGAAATGGAGATGCAAGAAGCATGAGGCAATTTATAAAAGTTGCCCCACTGAAGAAGAGTGTTCAAGACTTTCTGAGAATTAAATTTCATAGTGAGACTGAAAATAATTTTTTTTATATTGATGAGGTATAAGCAAGTTTTATAGCCCTTATCAACAAACAGAAAATTAGTATTATAAAAATATTTAGTAAGGTCCTAAATCATATCCAGGCCAGAAGCTACCATAAGTAGAATGGAAAGCCATCCATAAAAGTTATGAAACAATCCTTGTCCATAAGTATTACATACTTGTGGTTGCTCTGTTATCAAGCCTGCAGGTCCAACCAGAAAGTTAATTGAGAACATTGCTAATTGTCAGAGTGCAAATAATTTCTATCATTAGAAAATCAGAATATCCAGCAGCTCTACTAAAATCTTGCATTTATTTGCCTTATATTTCCAAAAGGAAGGATGGTCTAGTGTCGACATTATTTGGTGTGAGATACAAATGAATGAGATTAAATCCCTTTTTTGCTCTGAACTCCTCCATGACGTCAGTCACACTGTTACATCATCTGTATTGCATTTCTTAACCACAAAGCACTGATATAGTTGACAGGAATGTAGCAATGATTAATACGATAAGAGATTATGAAATAAATATTTTGGTAAAGGGAACCATACAAGGACTGTAAGGAATACATTTAATCTGGTCTTTTTCTTCTTTTTTTGGTCCTTAAATGCATGAGCAAGAACTTAATCATGTGTGATCTATAAGAGACCTACATTAGGCAAATTGGAACCCCCAAAAAATTAATCACTGGTGTAACTTGACTGAAGTTAATGAAGCTGCAACCACTCATATCCAGTGGTGAATTTAGCCTTGAGTGCTGTTTCAACTCTCCCCCTTCCAACAGGAAATTATTATGGTAAATTCATTTCAGCTCTAATTGTGTAAACAGATATTGGCTATATGAGCTGTCTCTAACAATTTACACTGACTTTTGACTAATAGATCTTAGAGAGGTTTCCTGGAGCACACAGTAACCAGTTTCTCCTTATGGAATTTGAATGCTTGCAATACCTGAACTTCTAAACAGAGATCTAGTTTGTCTGAGGTCAGCTTTTCAAAAAAACTGTTATCAAGGTCACTTTAAGTAGTTTCCATTTAAAAAATTGAAACTCCCCATTACAAAATCCCAACTATCACAAACATTAACAAAAACTCAGTACTGTAAGGTGGTAAAAACTAATTTCGCTAAAAACCCAAAGTGAGATTGTTTCAATGCTACCATGACAGAAGAAGTTTAACAGCCCCTAGAGAAACTGAATGACTGTGATCAATCCTTGTGTTAATGATGTTGTATTTCAGTATCAACATAGTAACTTGAACAGTCTTCCAGGAGAAAAAGAGAAACCCAGGTAAGAAACTAAGCAGCTCCCAAAACAACATGGGATAAAGAGTAATTTTATATGCCAACTCTTGCTAAGATCAAATCTCCCTAGGATTAAATGCATCGACTCTGCATGGTGTACGTCACTTTATAAAATAAAGATACGAGTCAGTGAAAATGCCAAAATATTACTGAACAATTGACAAGCTTGTAATTTCAGGACAAGACGCACCCCAATTTGTTTATTTTGTCAAACTGGGTCAACTGTAAAACTGTAAAAACAGAATGAACACCACCTGAACTGTGATGCAGGTCCAGATGAAATGTTGGCCTGAAGGGATAAGATCATCATACCCTCACTTAGAGGCTAAAAGCACATAAATTGCCAAGTTATAACCATTAAGAAAGAACGTCCAAAATGTCTATCCATATTATTTCAGTAACCTATTCATCAAGTGAACCTAAAAATCTTCCTAACATGCTCATTTTACTAAGAAAAATTGAACACCACGATTAGTTTTAGGTTCCTTCTTTTCTTAAAGTTATTCTGAATTAATCTGAGCTTGCCCTGCAGTGTATTATTAATGTTCCAAACAAAAAACCCAAGAAAAACATTGGCATGGACAGAGAAAAGCAGTGCTAAAGCTCACATTCTGAGGCCACACATTAGCAATTCACTTGGGACAGGTGGAGCAACACACTGGGACAACAGTGGAAAACACTTCACAGTCCTAAGCAACTCTGTTCCTAAAAAGCAGCCACACAACACAGCAAAATTTGTCTACAGGAATCTGTCACTAACAGCATTTCACCTCTACACTTTCCTTATCAGTTAACCAGACAGCTTTGAAGACATCACAGTTATATTGTAAGCAGATAAATAAGAAAAAAACAAGTAAAAAAAAAACTTTGGTGCAACAGGCTCTCGAGCAAGGCAACATTTCAAAAGCCTTCTGGATAAAGACTAACGATGAGATAGACACACAAACACATGCTGAGTGATTTTAAGTCAGCAGAACACTCACCAGAATTCAGTGAAGAGAAATTCTGAGAGAAATAAACAGAAAAAGCATCTGTTTGAATGTTTCTGCTCCTGACCACAAAGGTTTAATAGCACTCTTTTTTTGCATGCACACAAAAAATATTTGCAGTAAATTTAGTGCTGATGAAAGATGCCAGATTGATAGCCCTAGGGACTGAGATTCTCTGTACACACAGATAAAGCACAGTGAGAAAGTTTGTAACCCTGCCAAAATGCCTTATAATACACAGCTTATGCAACCATCTCCACACTACAAAACCCTTCACCTCTCCACTGAAAACGTCAAATAATATTGCTTAGTGTTCATTAGAAGGGAAATAAAACATGGACACTGTTGTTAGCATCAACAGGGACAGAATTCAAGGCATCAGATCATTTTAAAAATGTTTATTTTTGTTCTGAATGGTTCTTTTGTCAGCTGTGAACTTTGCTGCAGTGTTTGTAAGGCTGCAAAGTCAATCTGCACCTGGTATGAAAGAACTTTCCTATTAAACAGCATGGTATTACATAAGAAAAAAATAGCAAAGGAGTGGTTTAACTTTTTTATTCAAATAAGTTTTTTCTAGCATACATGACCACACACCTAGTGCTCAGAAACTATCTTAAAGGAGAACTGACTTGATAGTTTCACTTAATTGGTACCTAGGCAGACACTCTCCAGTGATCTTCACAATTGATCTAACAGACTTTTAATGGGCAGTAACTCCCTATTAATCATGTTTTCAGCGCTAGGCTGGAATCTACATCATCACATGGAGCAGGCGAGCGTCCAAGGAACCTTGGATTCTAATTTCCCTTGCTACTAATAGCTTGGCCAAAGAGCAAAACTCCCCCACTCCCTAGCCACTGTCCCCCATCCAAAATGTCAAGCCATTTTTAATTGTCAACAGAGGACACATGTAAGCAGTAAGTTAAGGTTTATAGACCATAACAGCTCTGAATACAAAATTGTTGACCTCCTTATAAAGGCAGACTTTCCTTTCAAAGGAAGATGTCCAACACAACCCACAGGCTGCAAACTCACTGGATCTCAAACCAGATTGTGGCAGAGGGTTAAATGCTACCTCAGTTCTTGGGAGATTTCCTTTGTGCATATATGGGCTTGGAGTGGGGGGCAGTGATGACTAGAAAATATGACAAAAGAATGAGTTTATTCTCTGACAGAGTCTAAAAAAATAATTTGTCTTAGAAACTATTTTCCTGAGTGTGCAGGGCTTAGAGCACTTTTGAAGAAATCTCTTACCACTCCTTCTACTATTTTCCTTGGTCACCAACCAAAGCATTACAACAAAATATTCAAGCATGCTTAATAAAACAAATGAAAACAATAATTCTGTAGCATTCTGCATCTCAGCAAAGCAGAGACATTTCTGCCAACTCAAGCATGTAGCAGGTTATTTTACTTTCACATTACTGAAGCAAATAGGCTTAAGTGATTCTTTCAGCTCTATTGTAAGAGCTTCTTTCATTTCTGTGAATAAAATTCACATTAGAGGTGGTGGTATTTAGTAACAAATAAACCTTTCAAACTTAATCTGTATTCTGAGTCTTTAGAGGAGACTCCAATGATAAGTATCCACTAGGAGGACAAGGGAAAAAACACCATCATGCAAATTTCTATTCACAAACTCATAGGGTTCTTTTTGTGGAATATAAAAATTCTGTCAAATTTGTTCTTAAATGATGTATGGGCATAAGAGTTTGAAAAACTGAGATCAAGATCCAGATACTTCTGCAATGTTCACCCTCACTAAGGGTGGACTGCCAATATTTACTATGGCTAAGTGGTTAACACAGAGCAATATAATACTAAAAGACTAACACTTGAATATTAAACTTGAAAAATAAGCTTTAAATCGAGCCAAATAAAGGTAAATGCAAAAGTTATTTAGAACCACTGGAAAAAAAAAATCAAATCTCTTAACTATCTTTTTGACCCATATATTCAATGAATGAGCTTTTTGGTTCAAGCATAGACTAGAATCCAATCGAACAGGTAAACCTCTTGATTCCCTCTGATTTATTTCAGGAAACAATAATTAGGAGGAAACAATTTCAGAGCACTCAGCAATGGACATAAATTACAAAGGCTGTATGAGGTAAGCCTGTAAATTCAAGTATTTGCATGTGATGATAGCTACAATAAACTAGAAAACATATGTCACGATCAGCCATTAATGTAAAAATAACTGTTCAAATGCCCCTGTGATACACTTCAATGTATTAAACAATTTTCTATATTGTAATTTCTAAATTAAAAAAAAAATTTAAAAACTTACCATTTTCCTATGGTTTTAACAGTTTGTCAAAGATAATGACCAGGTCATAAAGAGGTAGTCCTTTGCACATGAAAGATTCTAGCAGTTCTAGTAGGGGGAAAAAACCAAACAATGAGTTTAGCCCATAGAGACCTATGGTTCAATCCAGGCATGTCCTAAGCTGAAATAAATAAAATCATGAAGAAAAGTGTATCATTTCCAGTGTATGAAGACTAGTCAGGGCATTTTTTTCATTTGGCTTTTATTAGCAAACACTCTTTTGAATAATCTCAGTTGTTCTGAACAGCCTATTCAAAGATTACCCTAGCTCTCCTGAGTCCTCCAACTGACAACAAAAATTTCCAAATTTCATTAATTAAGCTTAAAACGATACCTAACCTTTCTGTGGCCATAGCTGTCAATTAAATTGATAAGGAATGCTGAAATAGGACGTTACTAAACACTTGCTCTAAGAAAACCAAGTTCTGTTTGATGTTCTAAAAGTCCTACAAATTACTGAATTATCAGACTAATTAGTAAGAGAGGGAAAAAGCTATTAAAACATAAAGTCCAGTTTAAAAATGGATTGAGGTCTATCCCATCATCCAGCTGAACAATCTGTCCATTTCCCTTAAGGCACAGGGAAAACTATTACAGCACTCAGTGTAAAAAAGCTGAGTATTTAAAAATAAATTGCAGATATGAAGGACTGCTACATTCGCTAAGGAATTTCTCTAAATTCAGCCCAGACGCTCTTCATGTCACATGAAGGTCCCCCAAAAACAGAACAAGAAAGCCACAATTTTCTATCCCAATTTCTGTTTTCGAGAAATATACCAAACCAGAAGACTTCGTTTAGTAAGTAGGGAAGTGACAATTTCTCACTCCGCAAGCAGAGAAACAGGACACAGTCAGTCAATTTGCAGAAAACCACACAGAAACTCTACTGCCGAACCATTAATTTGAAGACCAGTTGTACCTTGTGATTGCCAGATCCCTCTTGCCTTCTGCACAAACGAGACAGGGAGCAGGGAAACACGTTTGGGAGGATTCTCCCTCCCTTCCCCCATCACACTGCGGCCACTCTCCTGCCACTGACAGGTTTGCGCACAGCATCCCTGAAGGATGAACTCCAGTTCGGCAGAACTTGAAAACGTTTTGAAGATGGTCTTAAAGTAATTTCTCGTTCAGGCATCGGGGACGTTGCCGAAAGGACAACGCCGCTGCTATCGAGAATTACGGGTTTCTCCCGAACCGTAATTACAACAAGGTCTGGAGCAGGGAGCAGCGGGCAGGGGCTGCTGCCCGAGCAGCATCCTGCACCTGCGGAGGGCGGCCGGGCCGTACGAACAACCGAGTCCCGGAGTGACTACTGAGCTGCAGACGCGGAGATCAAAGACTCCCGCGAAACACCAAGGCAAACCTCAAACTAAATACGTAGCTCCTGGGACTTCACCGACACACGGAGCACACACATCGCTCCACGGGCGCCCGGCAGAGCGCTGCCCGCCGGCCCGAGCCCCCTCCCGAGCCGCCTCTCTGCTCAGCCCGCCCGTGCCCCGCTCCGGGGGCAGCACCGGCACCGGCACTGCCCGGCCGAGGGGGCAGCGCGCCCGGCTCCGGCACCGGCACCGGCACCGGCCCGGCCGAGGGGCAGCGCGCCCGGCTCCGGCACCGCACCGGCCGGCCGAGGCAGCCGGACCGGCTCCGCACCGGCTGGCACCGGCACTGCCCCGGGGGGCAGAGCGCGCCCGGCCGGCCCGGCCCCCCGCCGAGGTTGCAGCGCGCCCGGCTCCGGCACCGGCACCGGCACTGCCCGGCCGAGGGGGCAGCGCGCCCGGCTCCGGCACCGGCACCCCGGCACCGGCCCTGCCCGGCACGGCACGGCAGCCGGCCGAGGCCGGCGCCCGGCTCCGGCACCGGCACCGGCCCGGCCGAGGGGGCAGCGCGCCCGGCTCCGGCACCGGCACCGGCACCGCCGGCCGAGGGGGCAGCGCGCCCGGCTCCGGCACCGGCACCGGCCGCCGGCCGAGGGGGCAGCGCGCCCGGCTCCGGCACCGGCACCGGCTCCGGCTCCTTCCCGCCCGGCGGCCCTAACCCGCCCCTGGAGCGCCCGGTGGCGGCCGACACAAACAGAAGGCGGCGGCGGTGCGCGGCACCGGGGAGGCATCTCACCCTCCCCTCCTCCTCCCGTCCCCCTGCGGAGAAGCCGCTGTCAGCTCACCTCAGCTCCGCAGCGGCTCGGGCGGCCGGGACCCGCCAGCCGGCATGGCGTGCAGGCGCGGGGGCTGGAGCTGCCGCAGGCAGGCTGCCGGCGGTGCGGGGCGGGCACCATAGAGAGGGCGGGCGGCGGGCGGAGAGCCCTCCGCCGGCGGAGCGGAAGCGCGCTGGCGGGGCCGGGCACGGAGGAAGTGACGGCGCGGTTGCCGGGGCGCTGCCGGGGCTGGAAGCGCGGCGATGCTGGCGGGCCGGGCCCCGCGGGGCGCCGCGGGCTGCGGCCGCCTGCTGGCAGCGGGGCTGCGGCCGTTGCTCTGCGGGCTGTCGCCGTGCTGCGTGACGGCGGGGCGGCAGTACCCGGCCCTGCGGGTCGCGGAGCCGGCGAAGGAGAAGCGGCCGGTGCGTAAGGAGCAGCGGAGCAGCCTCGTGGTCCGCCGCTTCATCGCCTGCCCGCAGCTGGCGCGCACCGTGCGGCGCTGCCTGCAGCGCGCAGCCGGCGCCGGCCCGCAGCCCGCGCTGCTCGAGTTCGCGCCCGGTGAGCTGCGCCGGGCTCCGGCGTGCCCCAGTGACCTTGGGGGGTCAGAGCGAGCTGCCGCCACCCCGGCCCCGCCAAGGGCTGCTGCCGCTGCGCTGCCGCGGGAAGGGGCTGGGGCCCTGCCCTGCCGGGATCCCGGGCGGGGTGGTGTCTGTGGCCGCGAGCCCGGCTGCAATCCCGGCTGCAATCCCGGCCGGGGCTGTCCCGGACCCGCGCCCCGGCGCTTTCCCGGGATATGTGGGTGTGGGCCCGCGCTGTGCCTGGGGATCCGCTATGCAGAGCGTGGGGAAGGACTGCGGGTGCAGGCTTGGGGCTTGAGTCACTCGTGTTAAAACTGTGCTGTAGAGTGACCAGAGATGTCATTTAATGTCGGGCAATGCTTTGATTTTGTGGGTGAACTTTAGCAGTAAAAGCACACCCAGGATCATGGGCTATGGCAAAAACTCTGCAGTTACCTAATGGTTTGGGGTGGGGTTTTGTTTACATTTCTGCAGAATGTATTTTAAGGAAAATATGGGTATGGTTTCACAGTATGTTATAGTCGGCAGCAGAAATAGTAATAAAAACATTTAAAACGTTATCTCTCCAGTGCTGCTCAGTATCTAACTGTAAAGCTGTGCTTAGTGTAATACACTGAGAAATCTCGGGCAGGCTGCCTGTAAATCATTTCTCTAACTCTTGTTTTGAAGTGTGCTCAACAAACACAAGCTGCCTCCTGTTGAAGGTGATATGTCCCAAGTGTTGTGTGTTGTGTTGGGAAAATCGCTACAGATAATCACTTAGAAACAAAAATGCATTTCTAAATAATTTTTTTTTTCTTTATTTTCCTACTACAGGTCCTGGAATTTTAACTCGATCTCTGCTTGATGCAGGTTTTAGAGTGGTAGCTCTGGAAAGTAACGCAGATTTTTTTACAGACTTACAGGTATACTTTTGATTCAGTTGCACATTTCTAAAAATTAAAGGGAAAATAAGAAATTAAATTGTTGTGTAGTTGTTGGTTCAGAGAGGAGTTAGGCAGTGATTGTTACTTGCAACATCTGATGTAATGCCTAATAACAGTATGTAGTTTGGTATTGTACATCACAAATGCAGAATGTTTTTTAATTTTGGCATTTTGTGTATGTGGAAATTCAAGTTCATACATAGTCTTTCTATGCAAAAATAAAATTTCATGCATAAATTCAAAACTAATCAGAGTCATTATAGATATTTATATTTAAGTGAGAGTCCTGTATGCAGCTGTAAGAAATCTGGAAAAATACTTAATTATCCTGATTATGTCACAGTTTTGTTTAATCTGTTTTCCTACAATTGACACTCACATGTGTTGTCCTCTCCTGCTCACCTGGATGGATTCAAAGGGGGTCAGACACAGTGCTGCAGAAGTTGCTCTAGAAGGTTTGCATTACAGTGCTGGTTTGGAACCAGTGACTCTCACTGACTTAAAATGTGTACAAAAGGAATCCTCTCCACAGATACCAAGAATTCTAGTTTCAAATTGATAAAAGAAGTGGTTTGCTTAGTTTAGTAGTTTGGTTTTTTTGAAAACATTGCAGAACTTCTTAGCAGTTTAAGAATGTGGTTTAAAGCTCAAGTTGAATAGCACAAAAAATGTCAAAATGCCCTTTACAGTGAAGGGGGCAGTTATTTTTATCTGGTGAGAGAAAGAAGCTATTCTTTTTATCAGCTGTAAGAAGCAGCTTTGAGGTTGGGCTCTTGGTGACTGGGTAACAATTTTAGGTAGTTCTTGAATGCGTTTTTTGTTTGGGTTGTGTGTTTTGCAAAGCTAGTTACTGTATCCAGATTTCTTCAACTAAAGTTATTTTTATTCAGTCCCTAGAGAATAGCCTGGATGGGCAGTTAAAGGTGATTCATGGTGACTTCTTCAGACTGGATCCTTTGTCGAAGGCAGCTTTGAAACCACCTGCTGTGTCTTCTGACAAGCTTTTTGAAACGATGGGTGTAGCAGCAGTTCCTTGGAGGGCAGGTATATGTTTATGATCTTATATGTTATTTGAAAGGTGCATAGGCATTTTGGTAAAACCTTTGGGATTTGCTTGAGGTATATGTTCTATTTAATACACATGCTGGATTACTGGATGCTGTTTTCTACATTTCAGCTTTACTTAAGACTCATGATAGCTTCAGAACCCTCCACCCCCCATGGCAATATCAGATAATTAGGTATTTTCTTGTCATTTAAAGTTTTAGTCTAGTGCAAACTGGGCTTAGATTTGACTAAGGCTTGAATTGTATTCATTCTTGAACAACATGAACTCACAGACTCCCTAATTGTTTGTAGTTTAGACCTTAGAATTGATGAGATTGTCTAATACATACTGCAACATTTTAAAGATACTTTTTTTTTTTTTTTTGCTATTGTGGGAAACAGATGTTCCCTTGAAAATTTTTGGAATTGTACCACAACAGTTGGAAAGAAACAGACTTTGGAGACTCCTTTTCGCCATGTATGAGTGCAGCTCCATATACAGATATGGAAGAGTAGAACTCAACCTCTTTATAAGTGAAAAAGAGTATACGGTACGTGCAAGGTGTTGTACAGGTAATGAAGGTGTAGGGCTTCACAGCACACAAACCATTTATATTGTATACTTAATGTTTTTACTAGTGAGGTTTTTTCCTACCAGAATTTTTAAGTGTTGTCAGTTTCCCACTTGTTTGCTTTATGCAGTGATAGCACTATTAAGAAACAGTCTGTTATCATATAACCACTGATCTTACAAATGTGAAGACTCATCCTTGAGAGGTATGTGCAGCAGCAGACTAGCTGCTTTCCATTGTAAATTGTGACGTGATTCAATTCTGTGCCGTGCTTTTGCAACAAGTTTGTTTACTAGTTGCAGGTAATAGTTAACAATGACCAAATTCAAAATGCAAAAGCATAAGTGCAGAGGATTCCGAGTCACTAAATACCAATACAGCGAGATGCACTTGTCCTCTTGAGCTGTTTTTATGCAGTACTGAGAAGAATAGAGGCAAAATATAATGAGCTGCACTCCTTTTTATTAATACTTTGTTCACTAAGGTGTAGTCTTTTCTGAATTACGTATTCCTGATTTGTGCTGTCCCAAAGCTCTTGAACTGTACTTATACTTCAAGCATGCTTTTTTTTTTTCTTCCCTTCCCATGAAACTGGGAGGTTTGTACAGAGTCATAAACCTTTAATTATTTGAAGTAGATAAGGACTTTCAGGTCTGCTTACACAACCAGTCTAACACCCCACTGAAAAAAATTAAACGTCTTAAGTATATTTTTCTGTAAGATGACAGGTTGGACATCACTGAAATACTCACTTGTATGTTATGTTTTAATAGTCTGATTTTTACTAAATACAGGGCAGACTATTCATTTAAGGCAGTCCCTGTTTCATGGGTTTTTTTTGTTTTTTTTATTAACTTTTCTGGTTATAATGAGAACTCTGTTACATAGGAGTTCTGTAGTAAAAACTGTTGGAACCTTCTTTAACTAGACATTGTTGACTCATTTTTCTTGGTTGTTTTGGCTTTTTATCATTTGACAAAGCTGCGTAAATCTATTACAGGAAGTTAAATCTTCCTGCTACAATTTACTTCTTACCTTGCCCTTTTTGAAAATAATCACAAGCTTTTCTTTTTTTCTTGCCCTGAGGGTTGTTTGATTTGTAACATTGATCAGGAGGATGACTGTGCAAGTTACTTAATGTTCAGCGAGGTCACCTGATGTTTTGCTTACTCTGCTTTGTGTGTAGTCTTGGGAATTTATCTTATCAGTGCAAGCTGATAACTCTGCCAAACTTATGTTTTTTTATATGAAATCTGATCCTGATTTCTCTTCTGTGTGAAACTTCTGTGCCTTAAAAGGGATCAGAAAGTATATGCTGGAGATTCATACATAGTTCAGTTATCCAAATAACTGCTGTGAAGAAATACTTCAAATATTGCAATGTCTTCTAGCCCTGTCTTCTGACAAGATATACTAAAATAGCACAAAGCACGTGTTTGAGGCCTAATGTAACTTTACCTTGGAATTTTAGACAACTGAATTTCTTACTGTTTTATATATATGTGGAATTTGCTTAGATTAAGACACAGTCTTGGTTTTTGCAACAAAAATGCTTGCTCTTTGCCATTTTTTTAGGTATTAACAGCAAAGCCTGGGAAGTCGAAGATTTATCAAGCACTTACTGTACTTGCACAACTAGGGTATGAAATTGAACTACTGCATAAGGTAAGAGTTTTGTACCAGCTGAGATGGCCTAATGCTAGGGACATGCCTTTAGAAAGGCGTTTATAGTGGTTTACCATTGCAAACTAATTGGAAGCTAATTTGATGTTTAAATCAGTTGGAGAACTGTTGAAAACTTTTGTAAAAAGCTAAAACAGTAATGTTTTGTGTAAAACTTTCAGTTAAGCAACATTATTATTCACTATGATGTCAGTGTTTTCACTGCAGGCCATTGTGCTCAAAAACATTTATTCTCAGATTCTGGTAGATAAAAAAAGAGATGTTTACACACCAGATAAACCTTTTCCATTTTGCTAATGGTTGTGTGAAACTAGAAGTCTGCTTTTCCAATCTGTCATAGTCCATGACTTGTTATATCCTCTGAATTTTGCCATCATGTATTCTTTTGACTTCCTAAGCTGTGTTCAGTAAAAGTTTTCTTGAGTCTTGGTCCTTTAATGTTTCAAGCATACCTGCTTCTCCTGCTAGTCTGTACTTTCTTACCCTGTGAAACATGCTATGCTATGGTTTAATTTAAAAGTTTGGTTTATGTTATCCCTCCAGTTTCCCATGAGCATACGGCCATCAACTTTCAATTAGTTCACGCTTTTCAGATTTATCTTTGTGCTCTGTTTTTCTAGGAACCTACATTCATAGTTTAAATGTTTTGCTAATCTAAAATAAGGTTTCTCTGTCTATTGTCTTCCAAATGCCTTATAGTACAAGGTATATATTAAGATAAATATTAAGAAGTTGAAGAATAGTACTTTTGGAGGTGGTCACCTGACTAACTGGGATAAAGTAGAAGTGGAGGTATTTGATGTCTCTTCTGCCTCAGTCTTTAATAATACTGGTAAGCCTTGGGCTGCCTGGCCCCCTGAGCAAAAGCACCACAAGTGTGGGAACAGTGGCCTTCCATTTATGGAGGCTGAAGCTGTAAGGGACCAGCTGTATCAGCTGAATATTCAGGTCTGTGGGGCCTGATGGAATTCATCCCAGAGTACTGAGAAGCTAGTGAAGTTATGGCAGGACCTTTCTTGATCAGGTACCAAAGGTCTTGGGAGTCTGCTGCTGACTGATGCTGGCCAGTAACATTATTCCACTGTTATTCCACATCCTCCTACAAAGAAGAATGTGAGGGAAGACCCAGTGAACTACAGGCCTGTTAGTCTAACCTCAGTACCTGCAACCATTATAGAATACTAAATTTTACTGTTGAAAGGCATTTGAAGAAGAATGCAATCATCAGTCACAGTTAACATGAGTACACAAATTAAAGTTTGGTTTAACTCATTAGACACCCTCCTATGAAAAGGTCACCTGCCCAGTGGATGAAGGGAAGATGGTGGATGCAACTTTTCTGGATTCTAGGGAGGCTTTTGATACTGCCCCTCACAGCATCTTTCTGGAAAAGCTGTCCAGCTGTGGGATGAGCAGGTTCAGGGTGTGCAGGGTGAAGAACTGAAGAGCTGGGCTGAATGGCAGAGCTCAGAGGCTTGTACTGATTTGGGCTACACCTGGCTGGCCACTGCTCACCTGGGGCTGCTGGTTGGCAGCAGCTCAGTCTGAGTCAGCAGGGTGTGCCCTGGCAGCCAGGAGGGCAAATGAACCCTGGGGTGCCTCCAACAGCATCACAGCCAGTCAAGAAAGGTGACTGTCCCACTGAATCCATCACTGGTGCAGCCTCACCTTGAACACTTGGGCTGTTCTGGGCCCCACAGTTTAAGCAGGATGTGAAGGTCCTTGAGTGCATCCAGAGGACAGCAACAAAACCAGTGAAAGGACCAGAAGAAATGTCCCATGAGGAGCAGCTGAAGGCCTTGGGCTTGTCTTGTTTGGAGCAAAGGAGGCTGAGGGGTGACCTCCCTGCTCCCCACATCTTCCTGAGGAGGGGAAGGGGAGAGGGAGGAGCCGAGCCCTTCTCCCTGGTATCCAGGGATAGGATATATGGAAATGGTTCAAAGCTGTGCCAGGGGAGGATTAGACTGCACATTACCAAGCACTTCTTTATGAAGAGGGTGGCCAAACACTGTAACAGGCTTCCTAGAGAGGTGGTTGATGCCCCAAGCCTGTCAGAATTTAAGGGAACATTCGGACAATGCCCTTTATAAGATGCTTTAGCCTGGTGAGCCTTGAATTGCTCAGGCAGGTGGACTAGATGATCACTGTAGTGTGAAGTTACCTTCCAACTGAAATAGTCTATTCTATTCCAACAAAACACTTTAATTCCATGGTATGTTTGCTTCCTCCATAGGAACCTTGGTCTTCATTTGCAACTAATTTGAAAAATGGAGGACTGGCAATACCAAAAACTGGGGTAAGATTGTTGTGTACACTTCTGAAGATGCAGCTAAAAGCTAAACTTAATTAAAGGTTAAAGTAACTTTATAGCAGCATGTATAGATGTATTTTTTAAGAACTGTTCTCATTAAAATTTAAGGCAGCCACAGAGCTTCATCAGAAGTAGAGTGAAGAATTGCTATTATATTAGAAACTGGAATAAACTAGTATCTTTATTGTCTGTGATGGAAAAAATACAGTGAAAAAACAGCATAAAGGAATGTGAATAGGTATTTTTCAGAGAAGGTTACTGATGGTAACATCTACCTGCTTGAACCAAACAAGTGTTACCACAGTTATGGTTATTACACAATCAGTATGCTGCTGGTTTTGATTAAAATAGTTATTAACATGTTTATTATAGATTTCATATGCAAGTTAATTGTGGAAAAGCATGAGTCTCCAAACTTAAATCTGAGAAGTGCAAAAATACCTTGTATAAAGTTACTTCTCTCCTTTGGAGAAGTAATGATGTTCCTTTGTATAATAAAGGAATATTCCTATTTAATTCTGGTTACATAAAAGCATGTTTACTTAATATTTTTACGTTTCATGCTCCCCAGAAAACTGATATGGTGCTGTATTGAGTGTAGTTTGCAATATTTCTGTAATATGTATCTGTGTGTGCCTTATATGCTTGGTTGTGTTTCTGCAAAGCCATATAGAGAGGCCCATCAGGTGGGCTATGCAAGATGTGCTAGGACAACTTTAGAAGTACAAATGTCACCTCTAATGTACCCATTGCTGCCAATACAGAAGTACATTTATTTTAGTTGAAGACTCCACTTTGTCCCAGTTTAATAAAATCCTCATGTTGCAGTAGTGTCAGTGTTACACTCACATAATTCTGTCTTTATATATATAAAAGACAGGTCTGATACCTTGCATAGTATAGGAATACAATAGGCCATATAATATCTTGAAAACTCACATCAAGCCTGTATTGTGTATTTCAACTAAGTGCAGTTTTAAGACAGAAATAAACCCCAAGTGATAGTATGTTTCTTTGGTTTTCTATTTCCTTTTCTGTTTGAGGCACAGGGAGGTGAAGCCTCATCTTCTGATGAAATCATCTTGTTAAGACTTTTAATAAGAAATGTTCTGGTGGCAAAGATGAAACTGTTAGCTTAAGACAGATACTGTCTTAAAAAGTTATTTTTTTTCAGTGACTTACTGTGTTTTTCTTGCAGCGGCTGCCAAATGACCATTTATGTCTGGTACGACTGACTCCTCAGCAAAATTTATTTACAGGAGGCTTGAAGCCTTCAAATGCATCTACCTTTATTTTCATGGTGAAACAGTCTTTTGCTAAGCCTAAGTCTAAACTTACCGATAGATTAAAGTAAGTAAGAAAGAATTACAGTTTTTATACTTCAGAGAAATATATGAAAATATTAAATTATGTTCCCAAAGCAGTATTTATTTGCAGATGAAATACGGCCTGTTAAAAAACTAATTAGTTAATTTTTAATTAACCATCAACACGTAGAATAGAAGATTTCATTTGTGCAACCTACTATACAGTATTTTGGAGATTGTTCCTGTCAGGAAGGTTGGCAAGTATTTAGAATGTATATGTGCAGTAATTCCTGTACCTCTAATGGAACTTAGGTCATGTATCTGCAAGAAGTTTTCACTTTTACAGATACAATAATAAAGCCACCAAGAGTTTTTCAGTTACAGCAATTAAGAAGCTGAAAGAGATTCAGTGTATAACAGACATCGAAGTCACGCTAATGAAAACACCTGAAGGTTATAGGAGATGGAATGAGGATGTCCTCAAATGGCTGTTATCTAATTAAAAAATTAGGCTTTAGACTTTACCAGTTATGCAGGCTATTCATGTTTCTTTCTGATCAGTAGATTTCTGCTTCCCAGAAATGGATGCTGTTCACAGTCTGGAGAGCATTGACTTCTTGCTGATGAAAATAATGAATATACTTCTCATTTGCTGATAGTAGGTTATGAAAGTTAATTTCCAGAAAGGGGGCAAATATAAGCTACTAAATTCCAGTAACTCTCTCAGCAAAGACAAGTGCAAAGAGCCTTAATGGATTTCTTTCTTAAAGCTCAGTGATATTCCTCATCTCCACTTGATCCTTCAGCCAGGAAGTTGAAGGCTTCTAATATGCATCTTCTGTGTATTTATACACTCTTTTCCTGTCTGGGAAATAGTTCATGTATGTGCACATTTATAAAAGTATAGCTTTCATAGCAAAGATGTAGATGGGGAAGGGTGGATACATCTGTTTATGTAGAAGAAAATACCTGGGAGGTGTAAGTCACTAGTTCATACTATACCGAGTCATCCTTGGCTTTAATTTCTCCAGCACTGAAACCCCTTTTTAGGCTGTAATGCCTGTTACTGACTTAGGCATTTAGGTGCATGAGGGAGAGAGATCATCTATCTTGTAATGAGGAGGTTTGTGTGGTTTGGCATTGTCTGTGTGTGCTGGGGGCTTTATTTACTATTTATGTATTTTAATAGCAGAGGTTTTTTCCCGTTTGCAGTATGGATTGAAAGTAACTTGTGTTGTAAGAAGAGGTTAGCTTCTGCTAGAGGCTGTGAAACCGTGAAGAGGACCTTCAGATAATGTTTCTTGCTTTTTAATTTTTCTCAGAAAGAAATGCTCCATTTTTATGATTTTCTTTGTTTGTTTCAGTTCATGGAGCTTGGACAATAGTGACACATTACTGAAAGCACTAGAAATTCCCAAAAATGCTGCAATGTGTAACTTGTATCCAGAAGACTATAAGCGTCTTTTTGAGGCTTTCCAAAACTCCGATATGTTTGCTGAAACCTTCTTCCATGACGAAGTCTTGACAAGTACAAGGACCATGAACATATAAATTTAAAGCTTTTGGAAGATCACCTTTGCTTCTGGAAGATTACTTTGATAAAAAGTGATTTAAATAAAATCGGAGATACTGGTAGCTAGATGCTTTCCTGTCCAAACAGGAAAAATTTAGCAAGTAACAAGAGCCCTTCTACATAGGATGAAAGTAACGAATTCACAGTTATCTTTCACAGTCCTGTCTGGAATGGACAAGCTTTGCACACAATCCTACCTGGAATGGACAAGCTTTGCAGGAGCTTATTAGCTCATGCTACTTTTGGATGTACCACTTAAGTGCAACTTTTTCTTACAGTTGCTGTATATTTACAACATTTGAAAAAAATTAACAGACCAAATTATTATTCGTCTGGTTTTTATTTAGTGCTTAGTGATTTGAATGCCCTTTTGACAGATTCACAAAATGCAAAGGTCTTCACAGTCACTGAGTCTGCTACATTGTCTGCTTTTCATAATTTGCAACCTAAAGTCAACATGATGCTAATAAATTAGGAGTGTATGTTAATAGAAGACAAGGTAATGACAGGGTGATAAAACATTAACTAAGAGTTGCTTAAAACAAAGATTGTGATATCCCTGAGGAAAAGTTGTAACAGTTATTTCTTTTGAAAATAACAGGGGCAACCTGTACTAGTTTATAATACAATACACAAACACCTATACGTGTATAGGGATTATTTTAGGTCTGAAATTCACCAGAGTATTCAGTGCTGTATAAATGATTTAAAAAAAAAAATAATATTACTTGAAACCTTTGCCAATACCTTTCTTTAATGCGTAGTACATGTAACAAAAATTACTCCAAGCCATATGCTATTAAAATTCTGGGTTTAGCCATAGTACTCTGTAAGGCAACCTGTTCCTAATTTCTCTTTCTGTCTTACCATGTAACTGTTCTGTTGTTGTTCAACAATGCTGAGAGGTTGTACTGTTTCAGTGTTCTGTGTGGGACCCTCTGGGAAGAGCTGTGGCAAAATATTCATTTTAGTAAAGCACTAGTTTATAAAATGCCATTTTGGTGAAGGCTGAGGTATTTTCAGGCTGTGGATAACAGTAGTGCCCCAGACAATGCAAACAGAATTGTGTTTCTTAAGCTTAGTGTGAGGTATAGATGTGATAAGCATTCATCTCTGTCTTCCTCCTGCAGTTCTGGCTGCAGATGAAAAATTGACTTCAAGCAGCCTCAGTTCACTGCTAGCTAGGCTGCAGCTCTCTTGAATCTGCTGCTGAGCTTTTCTACGGTTATGATGAAACTCCTGGAAAGGCTGAGGCTTAATTTGCAGTCTGTCTCAGAGCCTTGCTGGTGTTTGGGTGTAGGTTGTCAAGATTTGAGGCTTCCTTTCTGTTTATGTCTGACTATTTCAGAGATAGTCATTAATTGTCAATGAATGGCAATCTTGCATTAACAGGAGCAATTCTCGTTAGATGGTAACTGTCTTATCTACTGGTCTACAAGATTGCTGTGTCTCTTGGGCTGATCCTCACTCCCCCCACCTCTTAAATCAAAACACCTTGCTCTTGTTGCAGCAAGATGTGTTATACATCCAACATACCAGGAGGAGTATTCTGTGCATGAAATGCAAGACCATCACTGCCTAAATTAATTTCTTCAACTGTGTGCTGATAACATTTCAAACAAGAACTGAAAAAAAGAAAATTATTTTGATGGTGTTGGAAAACAGCACTTAATGACCCAATGCAGAGACTTAACACCAGGAGTTTGTAAGTGGAACTTGAAATGAGATTTAATGCTCAACAGAAGTGCACCATTAAGGCTAAGTGTAAGCAATGTTTAGCCCTGATCCTGAACGGAGAGAGAAATGCCTGCCATTGTAAAAATTATTTCAGTATTCATGGAAATATTATTTTAGTATTTAAGATGGAAAAATAAAAATTACTATTGTATATTAATAAATACACAGGGAGTAAAAATTAAGTAGGTCTGTATATTTGATTAATTGATGCTATCCCCTCAGTAATTCCTATTGTTCTGAAATTATAGCTTTTGTAGGATAATGTTGAACTTTCCCTTCACTTTCAAATTTTAAATTGTATATAAAAGCTTGTCATACAAAGGTTACAATTTTTAACCAATACTGTACTATTTGTGTCCCTTTCCTTTGCATAACTGCCTTTTTTTTCTCAAGATTGATTTAATACATGAACCAATGAAACAAGAACCACATGTGACACACTATCCAGTAGAACACTTTTAAGTGTTGCTCTCACTCTTCCAATTTTTTTGAGGAGCTGCCCAAAAATATTGTTTGGCATTTCATATTAAGCACCAGTATATCATAGCTGGTATATTGATTGTAATTTTAGAGATGCTAAGTCTTTTCTAGTGGCCCTCATCATTTATACCATCTGTCTGGGAAAGAAAATTATGACTGTGCTAGCGATTGCCCAAGCTTTTCCTACTTACCTATATTTAAATCATAACAAACACAAATAGAGATAGAAACAAACTTGGCTCAGTTAATGAGAAATTTTGCCGCTTGGAATTAGGTCAGTTAAGTTGAACTCTATAGTCAGTTTGCTTTTGATCTGGAAGGGTTTGTGACCTTGCAGCAACTAACACAGTAGATGTTGTGATAAGGGGTTGTTAAGGTGGAATGTGTCTGGACTGGCTACTAAACCTGTTCAGCATCGGAAATGAGAGCTCAGCCTGCAGGTTAATGATAATGTTGATGGAAATACCAGCATAAAACTTGAGAAACAGACTGTGTGGTGCAGTTTAAGATGTGCAAATGTGATAGGAAGAAACTGAGGCTTCCTGAGAAGCATGTTGAATTAATTGTTTTGTCAGGCTGAACACAATCTGTGGGGCTGCAGATTGGAAAAAAAAACTCTGCCCTGAGCTTTGTATGACTTTAATTAGCAAAGCCATACCTTTCTTCTGTAAACTTAGAGAAAATGGAAATAACAAGTAACTTTTCCAGAAAGGACAAGTTTATTCACTCACATTATAGCCTTGTTTAACAGCTATTGCATCTTCCTTTGTGTGGGCTGTTTAACTTGTCACTAATAAAAATAGGCACATGGAATGTCCCCAGCTGATAGAACACAACATGCAGCAAGCACATGAAGCCCAAGGGAAATTAGGGTTAGTTAAGAAAAACCAAATGAAAGCAGATTACTCATAAAATAAGTCTTTAACCACTGATGTGGCTGATCCTATTGATAAGACCCCCAAATAGACAGCTCAGAACTTCATAAGCTTGCTTTTGTTGTTTCAAGGAAATTGATAGTTTTGAGGGAGGGAAGATACAAATAAAGTAGAATGGTTTGGCAAATTTCCCAGTAAAAAATCAACATATAAAATCTATGGGAAATTTATTATGAATTTGTGCTTAAAATGCTTCTACAGTGATTTTTAATTTGACATTCTAGAATCAATTTTTCACTAGCATACCAACATTGAAAGTGAAGAGACCTCTTCAAGAGATACATATTCACAAAAGATTTGTCTGTACTTACAAGCTTTCAACTAATTAGTTGGTAGCTATTCTATGCTGTTAGTGACACAGATTTTGTACAATCCAAAATTTAACATTTTGTGTTTTGAGCCATATTTTCATCCCAGAAAAGAAAATCCATTTTGGGCTGTGTTGTTTGGAATGGCTATTGCACATTTATGAGTAAGGAGCAGAATTTGAATTATATAATTACTGCAGCTGTTTCTCTAAATTCATGTTGTAAAACATGCTGTCCTGAGACAGTAGAGCTGAGGCTCCACCACGGTGTCTCCTGGCAGTAAGGATGTATGACTAATTCAGCAGCATCAGCCACAATTAAGTGATATTTCCTACAAAACTGCCCTCATTACATTCCTTGACAGCTGCTTCCGTCCCCAATGTGTCAAGCACTTCAAACAGCTGCTGAGAAGTCTGACCTGTTTAGGTCAGTGTATGACTTGGTCATATAAAAACACTGTGCTGATAACAGGGATTAAATCCAACTAAATATATTCTTGGGCTAAATAAGCACTTATTGGGATATACAGCCCTGGTATTGTTATGCTTTTGGGAAAATTCAGACTGATGATTCCAAAAACATCCAAGTTGGTCATTCCATTGATCACCATTGCTCAAAGACTGTTAAATGGCCCCTTGGAAGATTTGTCACTAACCTGTAGATGTAGATATCCAGAATCAGATCTTCTGGCCCTTCACACAGATGTCCAAATATCCAACACTGCATTAAAATGTTTAATGCTGTTTGACAGCTTATCTATACAGAAAATATTACTGCAATGATGTTTTTATATCACTTCAAATGCAAGGTCAGCTGAAAGCTGTTTTCAAGCTTCTGTGGCTTATTTCCTGTACAGCTTATGCCAAGCTGATGGAAGTCCCTTTCTTCAGGTATTCATACTTCAGATTTTCCTAGAGTAGCAGGGCTTTCCAAGCCTGTGATTTTTAGTTTGTGTGTCAGTGAGACAGAAGACTGGTACTTCCTCAGATGAGTTTTTGTACTTCACAAGTTTTTTTTTTTTTTTTTTTTTGTGTTACTGGACATGTAAGTGAGAAAACCAGTCATGAAAAACTGAGAAAATAATGAAAATTACATCTGGTATTATATATTTAATTAGCTCTTCCAGAAGTGCACTTTTTGCAGTTCATGGGTAGGCCTTTAGGTTCATGCTTTTTGTTTGATCATTCATTTCTTAAATTTATCCGCTCATAGAGACAGATGTTAACTTCTGTTATTACTGGGCTTGTTTTTGGTACAGGTTTTGGGTGATGCCTGCTTAAAAACTAAAACAGCAATAGACAGGAAAATGCAGAATTTTTAACAGGTGAAGAAGTAAAGCATACAGGCCAAATACAGAGCTAATTGCCTAATATTTTAATAACTACTAAGGTTAATTCTTGAGAAACTCACAGCATCACTGTAATTTAACACATTTTAAAGATTTCCTAGAAGAGCTAAAGATAAGCATAGTAACATGCATAATGATTTCACTAACAGCTAGATTGCTGTCAGTTCTTTTGATAATGAGTTACATCATTGCAGCATTTGGCAAATGTCAAAATGTATTTTTCTGTGAGAATCCTCTGGCTTTAGGTATCTTGGTTCTTTCTAATAGCAGTGTTTTGGATATGCATATTGCCGTTCCTTATTACCTTGTTGCAACTTGGATGAAGACGATTGCAGACTGAAATATCAGTTACTGAGCACAAAACCGAGTGGTTCGAGCACTGCACAGCTGCTTGGCAGAACTGTTAGATCTATGTCTCAGTGTTCTTTGACAGCACGGATCAACACTCCTTTCCAAAACACAAGCCTTACCTCCCTCTACAGGCGTGATAAGGAAAACCAGCGCAGTCGATCCGCAATTTAGCGCATTTAGCCTGCATCATGTGTGTAACCTCATAAATGAATGAAAGCTATGCTGACCCGTACAGAAAACACTTATTTCACGGGCTTTGAGCACCAATATTTCAGAGAATGATCTTAGTTAATTCTGCGAGTGTTTTGCTTTATCCGTTGTCGTTTATCTGGTCCCTCCAACTCATGGTTCTGACAGAAAGTAATCAGGTGTGCGGGATGCATTCTCAGTGCTAAACAGCACCAGAGCTTGGGTGTCCAGCAGCTACCGGCACCGTCCTATCTATTTGTAATCAGGTCACAGTGAGATCCAGAAATACATCCAGATGCCAGCTCATAAATATAAATACAGTGTCCTTTTATTTTGGGATGTCTTTTGACTGAATCATTATCATATCCCTTCCTTTGTAACCCAAACTGTTCAATATTTTGTGTTTGAGTATCTAAAGTGAGGGTGCCAGGAGGATGGAGCCAGGCTGTGCTCAGTGTGCTGAGCTATAGGACAGGAGGCACCGGGCAGAAAGTGATGCACAGGAAGTTCCACCTGAACACGAAGAAAACTTTCATTACTGTGTAGGTGACTGAGCACTGGAACAGATTGTCCAGAGAGGCTGTGGAGTCGCCCTGACAGAAAATACTCAAGATCCCTCTGGATGCAGTCCTGTGCGACGCGCTTTGGGACGGCCCGCTCGGGCGGGGAGATTCCACTGCAGTCCCTTCCAGCCTGCCCCTCTCTGGGATTCTGTGACACGTATTACGAAGAGGCTCCGCAGCCCCGGGCCCGGGACACGCGTGTGCCGTGCGGGCGCGGCTCCCCACGGGCCGTGCCCGGGGCGGCCATGGCGGCCATGGCGGTCACGTGCCGGCGGGCGGGGCGGCCGCGCTCTCCTCTCCGTGTGGCGGCGCGCGCCGCGGGATGGAGCCGGCGGCGCTGGAGCGGTTCCACAGCCCGGGCAAGGGCAGCGGCCTCCGCTCCCGCCGCACGGTGCGGCCCGGAGAGCTGCTCTACCGCGACGAGCCCTTCGCCTACGTCCTCACCAAGCAGCAGCTGGGCAGCGTGTGCGAGCGCTGCCTGCGCAGGTACCGGCGAGAACGCGCCGCCGCCTCCACCGCCCTTCCCGGGCAGCGCCGCCCCTTCCGCCGAGGCGGGGCCGCGCCGAGCCCGCGGGGCCGGGGGCCGGGGACCGGAGAGGGGGCGGCCGTACCCGCGGGGCCGGGGACCGGAGAAGGGGCGGCAGTGCCCGCGGGGCCGGGGGCCGGAGAAGGGGCGGCAGTGCCCGCGGGGCCGGGGGCCGGAGAAGGGGCGGCAGTGCCCGCGGGGCCGGGGGCCGTGCCCCGGAGAAGGGGCGGCCGTGCCCCGGAGAAGGGCGGCAGTGCCCGCGGGGCCGCGGGCCGTGCCCCGGAGAGGGGCCGGCTGCGCCGGGCGGGGCGGGATGGGAAGCGGGTACGCGCTCCGGAGAGGAGCCGGCTGTGCCAGCCTCCGTGCTGCCAGCGCTGGGATGCGAGGCTCGCCGCTTCCTGCCGCTGTTTTTAACGGGGGGCTTTCTTTCAAACGGCTTTTATGAAGATGTCGGCTCGTCCCGGGCGCGGGGAGTTCCTGGGGAGTTTCGCGGGCCGGCGGGGAGGTTTTCCCGCCGGGCCGTTCGCGGGGCAGCCCGGGCCCGGCCTGCGGGGGGGAAGCGGCAGCGGGCGGCGGCAGAGCTCCCGCTCGCCTGCCCGGGCCCATCCCGGTAAGGAGCACGTGCTTTTGAGACACGCCTTATGAACGAGTTCTGCCTTCCTCCCGCACATCCTTACCAGTGGAACCCGACAAGCACATAGTAACTTTCTGTGTTTGTTCAGAAGGAAACGAACGAAACTGGTTTCTTTCACTTTGAGCAGTATCCCAGCAAGCTGGATTGTGGTAGAGCTGTTAAAGGAACATCCATATATTAATACCTGAAACATACTGCTAGATAAGCCGAACCCCTTTATAATAGCCAAGACGCGAAGAAAAGATACAGGAGAAAATTCGATACTGCTAACTTTTCTTTAGGTTTTTGCTTTAATTGATTTCTCGGTTTTTTGTCTTTTTTGGGGTGGAGGAAGGGATTTATTTTGGAAATATTTCAAGTTTTGTTTGTTGAAACAGTCCAGTTGATTTGCCTAATGTCCTTCACAGGACATCTCAGCTTCTATTTAAAGATAGGAGAATGCAGTTCTCATTTAATCAAAGAAAGAGTTGACAATGTATTCCAGGTGATGCTTGCATCTTCAGCATATTAAAAAAAAGCCCAAACAGCCCAAAGCAAAAACACAACAAAACCCCCACAAGAACTCCAAAAGCCCCCAAATAAATACTGACCTTGAAAGATTTATAGCTGTTATATCTGTGAAGCCTGACTTGTGACATCAGGGTCCTTTGGGGTGGTGACTGAACACTTGAAGTTGTGAGAGGCTCCAGGCTTCAGAAGACAGGCTGAGTGCAGCAACAGGTGAAATAAAAGTGAATCTGAGGTATTTGGATGTAGACATGTAACCAGAGCATGTTTTGTTGGGAGAAATAACGGTATTAACACTTTGTTGTATCACAAGACATTATTAATTTGTGTTTTTGGGTTTTTTTTTCTATACAGTGATAGCAGTTAAATTAAAAAAAAGTAAATAAGAAAGTAAAAAATATATTTCCACCAATCTGTCTTCCTTTTCAAAATAGGCTGTGGCTAGACAGAGTTTATAGATCAAGACTGTCTAAGCTGACCTTTATCTAATTAAAGGACATGTATACATCCATACAGTGATCTCAAATTTATTTTTGTTTTGGTAATTTATAGAAACTAGGCAAACGGTGAAGTACTGCTAAACTATGATGTGAAATAGAACTTTTTGATCAATCTGGTTTTGATCTGGTTGAATCTGATGCGGTCTTTGTTCAAAGTGAGGTATCAGAAAAACCTTACTGCTCTCTTCCAGGGCTGCAGATAAAAGTCAACTGCTGTTCCTGTTTTTACTCTGGTCTTTAGGTGGCAGTACAGGAACACAAATTAAAAAAAGGTCTAGTTCTCAACATTGATTTAGTGTTTTAGCAATCCTTTTATATATGTAATTAATGTTTGGGGCTTTACATTGCGACGTGTAATGCTACACTTACATTTGTCTCTCAGCTTGTAGTGTTGTTTGGTTTAGGCTGGGTGAGAAGTTCTGGGTGAGCCAGAGGATGGGTAGTGAAGTGCAGAGTGTCTTCCTTCTGGACTGCCTGCTGAGAGACAGCAGGGTCTTGCCAGGATTTGGGGTCACAGGCTTACTCTATGACCCTGAACAAGTTCCTACAGCAAGGGTCTGATGAACCAAAGCAGGGTAAGGTTGGCTGTTGGGGGCAGTTTGCTGCTCTGTTTTAGAGAGGAAAGCTCAGCTAGTGCAGTAGTTCTGTTTAGTCTTACCTCAATTAAATTACTATTATTGTGGATTTAAAGTGCTGAAGTATTTCTATACATTAACTTTTTTATATATATATATATATATAGTTAATGCTAATAGAAAGAGTAACAACCCTTATCTTACTGGGCTGTTGGGACTGTTTTTATAGTGACAATAAGTTTTTTGGTCATTGTTTTTAGGTCTGCATCGTACCTAGAGCAGATGGCAAATTTTTGTCACTGTCTTCCCTTTTGTGATTTCTTCTTTCTTCTAATACAGCCTTGTATTTTCTGATGAAGACGTTAATGTTTTTTATGCAAGGCTGGGCTAAAATGCTCTCTGTAGATGATTTAATATGATAGCGTAGCTGTTTGAATGGTATTCTGTTAGCAATTATAAAAAATACTGTCCTGAAATAGGATACACAATAACGATTTTCTCTGAAATACAAATTTTGATAGAGTGTTGACAGTATGTATTTCTATGGAAACAGTGTCTTGGGAGAACATGATGTATTGCATGATGGTACCTTTTTTGTAAGAGTATCTGTAGCGTGACAAAATTTGAATGGCCAGCATCTTTTCCCAACAATTTCTTGGGGAAAGTAACAGAAAAAAATTTTTTTTCTCTTACTAATTAGAAGTTTTCTTTATGGTTTCTTCCATGCTTTAGTACCTCTGTAATGTTGGTCTGTATCTCAGATTTTGAATTGAAAATATACCCAGCCTATTTTAGATTTGGAATCAAAATGAAATGAAAATCAATGATACTACTGGTGTTTGTTTGCTTTTCACAAAACATTTCCGTGATGGCTGAAGAATCAGAAGAAATCTGAATCTGCTGCTGCTCCTAGTTGATACTTAGGAGCCAGCAAACAAACTTTATAGAATCCAAGTCTCAGAAAATGTAGGAAAAAAGAGGTAAATAACACCATGCTATTTCAAAATGCTATACCAATTATGTCTTTAAGGGAAATGAATATATGAGAATAAGTAATGAATGACATTATGTATAGATTATGAAATAAAAAACATTAGTGTTTCTTATTTGGGTAAGGTCCGAGGTTCAGACTCTGAAAGTGGGTTAAGAGGAAGTATGAATGTATTTTTGAATGACTACAAGTTTTCTAAACATACTTAGAAAGAGAAAAAAACATTAAAGCTAGGAGTGGTGATAAGCTAGATGTGACAGCAAACATTATTGCAGTATGGGAAATATAACCAAGCCTGAATAGTTGGGTGATTACAGGGTGCTAAACACAGGCCAGTAATTGTGTGCTCTGTGCTTGATTTCACCTTCATTTAAAAATGGCCAAATGGAAACACCTCTACATTCAGAAGTGTGTATTCAGTCCCGTGTCTTCAGCATTGACACACTCTTAAATTAGCTGCTTTGTTATTGTTATTGCTACTATTACGACTACTGCTACTAATAAAATACTGTGTTATTTCGTCACCATGAAAGTTGTCATACCATTGTTAGAATATGGAGTGTCGAAGTTAATGGTAGCCCGAAGGTACAGTAATACCAGTAAGTTTTAACTGTGGTATGGAATTTTTTAAGTGGAGGGAAGGAGGGTTTGACTCAGGAGAGAGTGACAAGGGGTGTGGTTGTGCCTGCATGGTCCTTCCTACCACTGTGCCTGTGGCTTAGAGTTGGGTGGCTCCGCTTGAGGACGGTTAACTAGTTGTTAACTGTTCAAGTGTTCAAGTGGAAGGGGTTTCACGCTGCAGCGGGGAAGTCAAGAGAGGAGAGGAGCTCATTGTTTTGGCTCTTTAGCAATGGAGTTTCTCCATGAAGGTTCTGTCCTTCACCCATAAAGCTAAGATGCTTCCTTAGCTAAGAGTGTCTCTTTTAGCCCAGCACCTGAGTTCTGCTGCTTCCAGCTTTGCTGGGTGATGAGGTGCAAGCCGATGGATGCTCTCTTGTTATGTGATGTTTAGCATTTATGATGCATTTAGCATTCCAGTAATGCATAAGGCTATAAAATCTACACTGCCTCCTTATTTATATCTGAAAAATACTTCTGTTGCTCGTGAATACAGAAATAGCTTTAAATGCAGGCTAATTTCTTGAAAACATCCTGTTTTGTTGCTCTAGGTGTTCCTAGTATAAGTAGATTTTGTTCTACGGGGATTCTAAAGTGTGGAAAATGAATATTTGATGATACATTCTTTGACTTTTGACTTTTCATAATTTCTCATCAAATGAAGATAGGTATTGTAGTTATTTTTTAGATTTTTTTTTCTTTTTTTTTTTTTCCCTGTTGTGTTAAGTACTACTCCTCCCTAGTAAGATAAACTATGAAATCTCTTCTTTCTGTGGCCTGACTGCTGTTTTCCACCATAGAAAAGAGCCTGCTATTCCTTCTGAGATAAGTGGCATACCAAGGAAGACTCGCTGTGTACAAAACTATATCTCATAAATTTTATCTCCTCCATTTCTATGCACCTTGTGTGTGAGAAATAAATTCCACTTTGCAGATCATTGTGTTCGAAATCTTTACTGAATATTGTATGGGATGAGAGTTTATGCCAGGCTAGTACACTTCAGTTTAATTTCCTTTGGAAAAATAGTCAAGATTTTTTTGATCAAACTGTGGATACAGATATTTATAAGCATTGAGTGAATGTTGGGGTAGATTTCTACTTTGTGTATCTGGCTTTGATTTCTGTGGTGTATTGACTCCAAGTTCTCCAGCTGTTGAAAGTATCTTAGTCCAGATTTCTGGAAAAGAAAAAACAGATTGAAAGATTTAAAGAAAAAAATTAAGTGGGACAGAAAACCACTTCAGAGATTTATGGTCATAAGCATCTATGCTGGTTTAGCAAATGAGACTGGCTGCCCAGCTATTTATGAATTTTATACACCTGTCATATTAAAACAGTTGTAGGAGTTGATATTCCTGCATGGAATAGCCATCGAAACAGTTGAAATACTGTACAAAACTCAACATGTGATGATTGATTTATCTGAAGCCTTTGCCCCAGGAAAAAGACATTATGCAGTAATCCACACAAGATATGTATAACATCAAGTATGAAACAGATGTAGTAATGAAATTTATTTTATCATCAGTAAGATCATTTACAGTATTGTGTTGGGTCTTCTTTTTGTTTGTTTATTTTAGTTGGTTTTGTTCCACAAAATAAGCACATTGTACTTATGAAATTAAGTATCTCTTACTATAAAATGTCTCTTTCTCTGGCTAAGTAGATGAAATATGCTGATGAGCACTAAAGCGTGACAGCTATAAAAATAGCAGAAAAGTTTTAGAGGTTCTTAATTAGCATCCCCTTTGCTGAAAAAGGTTAATCCTGCCACTTCCAATGGATACCTAGTATTTTATTAGGCATGTAGCCAGTCTGTGTATTGCTTATATGTGGGTTTTGCTGCCAATTAACAGCCTTTGCTGCTTTGGCAGTCATTTTGATTGACTTGCACTGACTGTTTTATATGATTACTGCTTTAGTCTGTGTTCTGATAAGTCAAAACTACTTAATTCAGTTTTTAATGAAATTCTCTAAGTAGTGCAGACTTGCTGAGCATTGTATGCAAAAGAATTAAACCCCTCTAAAGACTTTGTGAAAATTTGCCAGGGGGTTGTCTTACTGGGTTCACTTTTCTACTGAAAAGTGTACTGACAGGAGAATCCTGTTGCATATATATGAAATACGACACAGGCTGGATTCATTAGTGCTGAATTAATGCCCCTTACAGAATTTAGGATGAAAAATAAATGACTGTGTAGAATTTGGTATGTGTGTGCCAAATTATATATTCAATTAATTTTTCATTGATTAGGAAGTTACTGGATTTTTAAAGATTTTGTTTTGATGGATTTTATTTTATTTGGTATTTCAGGGAGCATTTATCACTTTCTGGTGCTGTTCACTGCATTTTTAGAAATTCCCTTTGCAATAATACGTCACATTACTTGTGTTCAGAACCCACTTGTAAGGACTCATTTTTCTCCTTTCTCCTCCGTGGACAGTCTTTGGTCAATAAAATCAAAGAATGTCTGTGCTCATCTCTCTTTAAATGTCTTGCTCATGTATAAAACTAAAGGTATTGTCAGTGGATATGTGTATTTTAGTGCATGTATGAGGAGCATGACAGATGAAGGATAGCCTTGTAGTTCAGATAGATAATTGGAGGATTAGAGCCCTTCTTTTCGCTGTTAAATTTAAGGTCTTTTCTAGATTACCTGTTTGAGAGAGGTTTGAGGTTTATTGCATTCACCCATATATTTAGGAGTTATTGATAGAGTGTAAAATAAAAATATTTAAATGATATGTTTATATATCACCTTAAGGGCAATATTTGACCTTAACCCACTTGAAAAATCTTAAAAAGTGATTATAGGCAGCAGAAAGCATATCTGCTATAAATTTAATAGTGCCACTAGGTAACAGTCCAACACCAACAGGTTTAGACATATACTTGGAATTAACACGGCTTTTTGAAATTGGTAAAATACTTCCTAATAGTGCCAGAGCTGAAAGCTTTGCCATGCAAAACTTTCTGGCCCATGCAATTTGCTGGAAGTTATGATGGTGCCTTTCACTTTCAAAGGCTGTGAAACTTGCTTGTCCTTGGCCAAAAAAAAGTGTTTGTGTGGAAAAAAAATTGCAACTTAACTGATACCATAGATGGAACAGCAAAGAGGCCAGTGGAATGTGAATTACAACAGACTAAAGAAAATGTCAGTGTGAAAAATTGTTTACTTGAGATGGACTCAGGAGACATAACCTGGAGAACTGCTCATAGCAGAAGGGATATTAAATATATTTCTGGGGAAAACTGATCATAAGGGAAGAACATGACAGTTTTTTAAAGTATTTGTCTGCTATGGATGATATTATGGTATAAATCAATTACCAAATCAAAGAAAAAAAATTAGCAGATGGAAGTGGAAGTTAACAATGTATTTATGGTATGAACAGCTATGAAAAATACTTTCTGATTTTTTGTGTAAAAATCTCAGATTTGGAAAGCTGAGACCTGAAGTCCTAGTTTTCCCAGAAAGTGACATGGCTATGACCCTCTGTGACTCATGGGAACATTTAAAAAAATGACAAGCAAAATACAGGACTGGGAAGAGTTTTATAATTTCTGTACACGATTTGAATTTGGAAAGCATCTTCCGGAGAGAGTAAAAATTATTTAAGTAGACAAGATTTTTTTAATTTTTTTTAATTGGAAAGATCTCTGTGAACTTGTAGGCAAACTGGTGTGGAGGGAACT
Source organism: Sitta carolinensis (assembly GCA_032173965.1). NCBI lineage: Eukaryota > Metazoa > Chordata > Aves > Passeriformes > Sittidae > Sitta > Sitta carolinensis. Next base: position 10,055,067 of record JAVUNC010000025.1, on the reverse strand, counting down.
GGATTTTGAGCTGGGCAGTAGGGAATTGTGTCTCTGTGTTTGGTGATGAGGGAACCAATGTGAGGTGAGCCTGGCGCTGTGTCCATCTGTGGCACTGGGGTGCAGAAAGTCCCATGAGGGATCACAGTCTGTACCAGTCAACGTGGATGCTACCTGCAATTCTGAATATTCTGTTTCAAAGCTGGTTTTAGCCTCTTCTCTTGTTCCTGAGTCTCAGGGGGAGTTGAATGATTAAAGGACATATTTTGTCTTTGAACAAGTAGCTCTCAGCAATGTCAGTGTTTGGTGTGCAGAGTACAGCGACGTTTGGCTTTCTGTGGTGGGCAGCTGGCACAGGTCACTGCTGCAGCTTTCCTTCCCTTAATCTGCTTTGAGGCAGGTGAAATAATTTACACAACTCCCAAGTGCATTAGAAAGTATTATGGAGCCAAAGATTTTGTCCTGAGAGGTTGCCTTGGAAGTTGTGACTTTGGGAATACGTCTGTTCAGAACTACTGTGCTGTAGACTAATTAATTTTTAATTTTCCTATCTTCTTTTTAACCTCCCCCATGGAGTCTTACAGGCTGTATCTGTCAGTACACATACTATTTTATGACCCTTGGAGTTAGGGTTGCTTGTGAAGCATATATTTGGTACTTGTTCATATAGGCCTTAATATTAAAATATTAAAATTAATTGTCACAAAAAGTACTTTACTAATAGCTGTTTGTTATTAATTGAAAGGCTGTGCTTACTTTTCTGCTTATAGCACATGAGGATTCAGAGTCAGTTTTAAAATCTGCATGTGTTGGAATATCTCCATGTCAATCCATTTTACAGCTGGAAGGTAATGGCATTTTTAAATATTCATTTTATTTTCCCATTACAAAGTCACCTGCACTGTGTGTTTGCCTCCCTTTTGTTGTAAATTCTTTGAGGCATGAAATAGCTTGCCAGTTGTCTCTTATGCTCAGAAGTTAATGAATGATTATCAGTTTATTGCAGATAATAATTCCGCTACAAACCGCAATGCATGCTTAAGCTCATTGTGTAGAATTTTTGCCTTAAGACAATGTTCAATCAGTGGTTGTAGGTTTAAGAATGTCATTCCAGGCTGTGCTTTCTCACAAAACTACACAACAGAAACCTTCTCCTCCCCTGCCATCCTGTCCCATTCTGCGAGCAGAACTTTTCTCAGCTTTGAAATGCCTCCAATTTTACCACCAACTCAGAGTAGCTTTTAGTAAAGCAGGTGTTTTGTCTTTATCTTGTGGTGAGTCCTTAGTGTTCATTCTGACTGGTGAAAAGGAATGACCTCCAGTTTTTCCTAGGCTTATACCTATAAAATAAAATCTGTCCTTGACGTGTATCTCTTGTTTACTGCTGTTGGGGATGTGAGTTCACAATAAGGAATAATAAAATCTCTGTGGACTCACCCCTCCAGTTATCTCCTATTAGGGAAAGACAGAAAAAGGTTTTAATTTTGTTCAGCTTGTATGACTCCTAGAATTGGTAGTTTCCAAAAGTGCTTTTTTTTTGTTTGTTTGGGTGTGTGTTATTTTATGCATAAGTCTTCTTATGCAATAAAAAATTCTGGATTACTTTTATTTGGGAGAGTTATGTTCTCTTAAACTTACCTCATAGATGAAATAAATAAAAAATTATGTTTCAACAGTCTTTAAAAATTTAGTTCTTAATTTTGCAGTTATTTCCCAATCAATTTTAGATTAAATTAATTACCAAAATAAATTCAGTCCTTCTTCTTGATTTTTATTTTGAGGTTATTTGGGTTATATTTAGCAAATAAATGTGATGTGCATTTGCGGAAACAAGTTTCTCCTAAAGCAGTGCAGTTACTGCTGGCACTCTGTGCAAGGTAATATAGTGGTGGTAGCCCATCAAATAGACCTGTTACTTACTGAGATTTACCACAAAGCTTTGTACAGCATTGGTTTCAATATCAGGATTTTGGAGGAACCCTTCAAATAAAAGTTATATCTTTTTCTGTTTTAAAAATGTCATACCAGTTACTGGAAAAACATTAAAAAAACATTTGGACTCTCTTCTTGTTTCGTGCTAGTTTTTCATCTTTTACATAACAGTGCGTTGACAAAGCCTCAGTAACAACTGAGATGTGTGCAGCATAGACACTGTATGTTGGTGTGACTGTCGCTCCTGTAGACCTGTCCAGAAGCAGTGATGTTTCCCAATTGCTCAGTCCGCTTCCTTGGCCCGTTGCAGCAGTGCACTTGGGAGCAAATGTCCCTTCTCCTCATGCTGGAAGGCTGTAAACTGCTGAATTATGCTGTGGGGTTGGGGGGGGTGTCAGTGCTGCAGCTGCTGCCCTTGTGCTGTGCTTTAAACCCCCAAGAGTGGCTTTAGGTCGTGCTGTGGCAGGTGCTGCTGGTGTGGAGGCCACGTGCTCCACGTTGGTTCTGCATTACCTGCTCCAAGCAGAGCCTGGCCCTGTCTTCAGGAACTCTGCTTTCCTTTCTCCACTTGAATTCAGCTGTTGGGGTGTCACCAATGACCAAGGCCAGCTGTGGCTTGGGGTTTTTTTTTGGGGGGAACTCCACAGCCAAAATGTTTCCAAAGGGAGGGCAGATGTGTCCTGGTTTGTTGTGTAAACAAAGTTGTTTCACAATAAGATGAAGAATTTTTCCAGGATGTTGTGAAGAGAAGCTTTTCCTGGTGAACACAGGTAGTAGCAGCCCAGGGAATGAACATTCAAGAAGATCAATATAGTTTGAAGAAGTGAATGGACACGATTGGGACTTAAAAATATGCCTGGAGAAAGTCTAATTTACAATAACCTTAATTGTAGAAAAAAAACCCCTAGCCTAAACCTACAAATATCCAGAGTAAAATTGCTTTCCTATGTCCTGCAAAAGCACTATTCTCTTTTGCTTTTTTTTTAACCTAATTGACAATTTTAAGATACATTCTTCCTAAACTCGTTTTATATACTCAACATTAAAAAAGCTAATTTGTCTAAAAAGGCTTAGTAGTGTGATTAGTTTTTTTAATTGCATGCTCAGTTTCACTGAAAAGATGATCATTAAAAAGAACGATGTCAGACACAGAAGCAGTGTTTAGTCAGGCTGTAAGACTTAGACAGCTTTATCTTTCTTAACAGATGTTGAATTTCTCTGTGTAGTTAAATTTAAAATTAAAAAAAAGGAGAAATTTCAAGCCAAGCTTGTCTACCCATTGCAAAATGGCCAGCAGCAAGAAAAGCAAGTGAAACCCAAGAAAATTTAACTGTGACTTCATGGTACTTTGGTTTTGTTTTCTAGGTGGCCAAGGTACTCTTGTGTGTCTCTTTACAACAGAATAGGAACTGGTGTTCTTCACCACTATTTTTGGTTGATACCTTCCATGTGCTTAAGCTAATCTGAAATTTGAAATTGTGCTCTATTTTAAAGATATCTTTGCAGTTGCAATGAGCTTTCTCAGCAAGAATTAGGTTTGTAGCTTTCTATTCTCTGTGAACACAAGGTCTGACCTTTGGAGGTGTTTTGGTGTGGCCACTCCTGTTGAAGGGATTAGACACTGGACATAAGGTTCAGGAGATGGATTATCTTGTAGGATTGAGCTGTTTCACTTAATTTCTGACCTAATCAGTATTTGAACTCAGGTTTCAGGAAAAAAATGCTTACTTTTGCCATTTCATTTCTATAAGATGCCACAATGAATTGGAAAATTATACTTCCAGAATACATGAGAACTTGGAAGATCTGTTACAGTACTAGTGAAATGTGCATTTCACATGCCTGCCACAAGAAAAATACATCCTTTAGATCTCTATATATTTTGGAGTTGCTTTTTTATTTAACTCTTTCACAATTTTTTTCCCCTCTTAAATTCTTCCCCTCTTATTTGCAGAAGACCTAAAAGTAAGCCTGCAGCATTTTTCAGGACTGTGGGATCTTTAAACAATTAATTTGCTAAAGTTACTTCCAATTAAAACTAGAACTGTGGATTTGGATTTTGCTTAGAAAATCAAGTTTTAATTTTAAAGCCTGATTTATGTACAGGAAGATCTCTTAGTTAGGGTTTTTTTCCTTCCTGATTTTGTGAACTATTTTGTATAACTTTTTTAATACAAAATGTAGATCCCTTTTGCTATCAAAAGATGTTAGACTATTTCTCTGCATGTTGGTATATTAAATATCTTAATACTGAGACATTTGCAGTAATAGAAGAGATGATTTATATCTTCAGATGTGCCCTTTTTTTTTCATTTCTAATAGCAAGTGAAGATTTTGATAAATTGTCTTTGTTCCTATTGATGCAGTTTTACTTTAGTGTCTTTGTTCCTTCCTCATGGTTGATCCCATCCTGCGACACTGCATGGCTGACATTATTCTGGAGGTTAGCTCAGTGGGATTACTCAAAAAACCCGACCCCACTGGGAAAGGAGAAGAACTTTCAAAACAGAAAGATGAGTCAGTCACACTGATCATATAAGATGGGGTCAGTTCCTTGTGTTCAGACACGCTGGCTTTAATTTGCAGGTTCTCCCCCAGATGTAAACATACCCTTAATGCTCATGGTTAAATTGGTGGCGAATGAGGAAGCATGGTCAAAGCTGAAATGAAAAACTGTCTTCCAATGGAAGATCTGTTTTATTTGGAATTGTTCAGCAGAATGTGAACAATGGCTAAGAGCCACTCTGTGACTAGATGCTCAGCGATTGGGGTCTTAAACCGGGAATCTTTTATGCTGAAGGGTTTAAAACTACTCTAGATACTAACTATCATCTAAAGCTCTGTACCCATCTGAGAAATAATTATTTCTTTGGTCTGGCTATTGATGCATTTGTTGATTACTCTGCCAGCTAAGAAAAGAATTTTTTAATGAGAAACAAAATGAGAAACAAAGAACTGGAATTATGGAGGATGAGTTAGGCTCTGAAAAAGCTGTGCAGATTCCACTTAAAACCCTTCCTGCTTTGGAATATATGATATAGGATATAAAATTTACATGCTCTGTTGATATATGAAATAAATAAGAAGTAAACTGTGACTAGAAAAAACTAAGTTGTGGATTTTATTAAGTAAAAATGAGGTGGTATTGTAGTCTTGCATGTTCCTTTGTAACAGGCTGTGTACAAAATCTCTGTGTATCAGCTGTGGTTGCTATGAATAACTATGTTGCACATCATTTGTCTCTGTGATCACTTTGGTGATCCTAGAATTTTCCCTGAAATGATTTTGGTGGCTCAGAATTAATTTAAAGCATACAGAGTAGAGTGGAACAGTTATATGATCATGTGACACTTGTGTGAGGAAAGATTGATTTGCTAAAAAAAGATTTTGCCAGCTGTTTTTCTTTCTACTCACAGATCTCTTATGTGTATGAATTTTAAGGGAGTTGAATGTTGCAGGAGTTTTGTCTTACCTTCTGCCAGAGTCAATTCAGTGCCAGTTTTAGTTAAAAGATGTTCTTTCTGCATGATTTTCATATATACCAGAAAAAAAAAGTTAGTATGCCATAGAGATGGACAGAACTTTTATTTAGCAATTCAGAACTATTTTCCTTAGACTATTTTGCATCATGAAATAACATCATGTATTCTTCAGCTGTTCTGTGGTAACAAGTAGCATCTTACTCTGTGAAAAACAAAGGATAAAAAAAAAAGGTAACAATGCTGGTGAAGGACATCTGTTGCTTACTAGTAAATTATAAAGGGGGGGGGGAGTGTTTTTCAGCTGTAATTGGTTACATGCTGGAACTGTAGGGGAACATAGGTTAGAATAATGCAAGAGCAATCGTATTTGTGAGCATAATGAAATGTGTTTTTAAAAGAGAATGTGCCTGGCATCTTAAGGAAAGGTTTGTGGGGCACGGGAGTCCACAGAAGAGTAAGCTTAAGAACTGAAAGCTGAGTGGAACCGTATGGTGGGTACTGCTGCTGTTGCCTCTGCAGAGGATAGTTGAACTTGGTGTTTGTTTATTGAGAGAATAAACCAGTTTTAGTAAACAATGGGATGTTACCTCATCTGGAGCTGTCATAATGTCTTACGTGATGATAAGTGACATCCCGATTATATGCTGTCTAAAAACCCCAAAACTTAACACAAAATAGAACCAAAAATGCAGACTACATTACTTACCTCCTGCTGTACTAAGCATCTTTCTATTTCCTGTGTCCTTTATAAGTGTCCCTTAAAGGTGTGCACGAGCCTCTCTCCCCACCCCACTAATATCTTGGTTGGAAGCAGCAGGACTGCACCCTTCAGCCCTGTGCCATTCCACTATGCTGGGTTATTTCAGGATTGACAGGGGAAGTCTTACTCTGCTGCTTGTCTTTCAGAACAATGTGAACACTGCGTCTGTCTTGGCTCACTGCACCCATTTCCAGTTGCCTGTAATTGCATCCAGAAAAGTTTGTGAATCAGAGCGGTTGATGAAGTAAAGGTGGACTCTGCATTCCAAACTTCCCCTCTGCAGCCTGCCTGGAGTATCCTGAAGTAATAGGAAATTTCAGCTGGCCTTCAAGAGTAACACTGGGAAAATTGCTTCCAGGGTGCATTTAAACTAGCAGTGGTTAAATTTTTATTTAAATGTTTTTGGTTTTGATGTAGTCTGCTTATCTCTTGTGTTTTGTGTTATATTGCCCTTCTGTTTTCTATATGTGGAAACATTTCTGAGCATGGTCCCTTCCTAACTTCTATAACCTTAGCATAACCTCCTGAACTTTTAGTAAGGTTATGTTCAATCGTTCTCTGATTTCCATGATAGCTGATGTGTTTCTTGCTTTCATCGCCCTGTATATTAGAGTATGATATTCAGCTAATTAAATTTATCTGCTTTTCTTCTGTAGGTATGTACTTCTCATCATTTGATAATTATTTTCAGAAGATTTTATTAGAACTTTTATAACGATGAGGGCAACTTCCATACATAAAGTTACTTGGATCCTTCTTTGTAGGATAATTTAAACTGTAGAGATTCAGGGATAAAATGAAAATAATGAAAAAGAAATAAGTAAAGTTCTGTTAGTACCTTTGTTGTACTAGTGTTCCACATTATGAAGATTTTAGATTGTTGGTCAGCTTTAGTGTCTTACAAATATAAGCTGAACTGAGGAGTTGAACAGTGCTAAATATTTATAGCAGAGGAAAGTCAATAACTTTAGGAAAAGGAAGGATTGTGGGCTCTTTGTTTGAGGTTTCCAAGTCTATGAAAAAAGGTTAACCCAGATATTTAAACTTGCTAATAAATAGCATATGCTTTTGCAATGAATTATTCGGTTTTGCTCCTACTAGGAACTTTTAAAATCTGTAAGAGTGCTGCTTCCTGCTATAAGTAAACTTCAGAGCAGTTACATTTGCGTGCTATATTAGTTGTTTATGACTTTTTTTGGGGTGAATTATGGTACTTTTTGGAAGATCAATATTTAGACTTTTTTTTTTTTTTTCATTTCCCCCCCGGCTTTGTTTCTGAAGCTTTTCCAGATCTTGAATTGAAGATTTAAATTTTCTCTTTTTTTTTTTTTGCCATACAAAATGGGATGCAGTCGACTATTTTCTTTTTAAACAGCCATCTTGTAACCTCATCTATTTTATATTCTATTGACTAAAACAAAACGCTTATACATAAATCAGTCTCTCTGCTCTTGATTATTGTGGGCAGTGATGCAGGGACCAATTCTAATAGAATTTGCAGGGAAGAAGTCAATTGAGTTTCGACAGGGGTCATGTAGGATCCATAAACTCCCAGGGCAGTTATCAAAGATGTAACTGTATGCAATGGAGCATAGCAGAGCTAATGCCTTTTACTTACTGATTCTTGATTGAACAATTAGTTTGACAGTGGTCACCATGCACTTTGCCCCTATTAGATAGGTTTGATAGTACAAACAATCTTACAAGACATTTATAAGCTTCAAGGTGATTTTTAGTTCACAGGTAATTGTCCCAAAGCAGTGCTTAGGTATCAATTATCAGAGACTTTAATTTTGCTTTCTTGGGTTTAACTCATACTCAATGTGTTTGTTCTTGATGCTATCACTGCTTTATAAAACTCAAAAATTATGGGTTTGCCGACTCCCATTGTAAATCTTTGTTTTAATTGGTTAGTTGGGCTGCCACTTGGCCCCTAGAAAAAGGAGAAAGAATAAACTTACTGTACATAGTGATGTCTGTATGTGTCTTTATTTTTGAACAAAAATTACCCTGTGACTGACTCGGTTTTGTTAAACAGAGGAAAAAAGGAATTCAGGTTATAATTAACAGGCATACCCCTTATAGTAATATTGCTTGTATTTTTTTTTTAAATGGTTAAAAATAATTGGCACTTTATTTTGGGGGCACTTGCCTTAGCTATTTATGCCTGCAATTAATGTTTACTAATTATACTACTTTCATGGTGAGAACATGACTGTAGTAATAATACTTATGGCAAAAATAGCATATAACACATAGCTTTTGTTCTGTACAGTATAAATCTTGAACTTGTTCACTCTAAATTTATAAGTGGTATAATAATGTGTCATCTCATTCAGTATTTGTGTTTTGAATCAATATTATATTGTCTGTCTCATGTTCAGATAGAGAAAGAGGCAGGAAAACTACAAGTTGTGCACCATTTTTCAATGGAAATTTTAACAGATTGCCTTTTAAATTGGTTTATAGCTTTTACATATATAAAGTATCTCTGGCCAAGTGTAGTTAGATGGTAAATATTTGAGAGATTTCAGTATGCACATATGTTACAATATTGAATATTAAAAAGTATTCAGTGAAACAAAGTAACAGTCAGATCCACATCTGGATATATGTTTAAATAATCATTTTCCTTCTTGTCGGGGTAGGAATGTAATTATTTTGATACAGTTCTTACATAGCAGCTGGGTTCTTAATTTAGATGCATTCAAAACTCAGTTTAGTTGCGAATCATTCCTGTCTCTACAAACTAGTCAAGTTATCAACATTTTTTCTTCTGACAAGAGTATAGGCTTTATCACCTGCAGCTTTTGACTCATCATCAGCTTCTTTGGAATCCTAATCTACATGTACATTTGAAGAAAACTGTACTTAAAAGAAAATAAAGTGAAACTAAACCTCTGCAGAATTAAAATAGGCTCTCAGGACAGCCTGTTTCATGGTGAAAAATCAATATACATATTTAATCAAAATAAATCAGTATCTATAAATGGCAGAAATGGCATAATTTTTTCATAATTCCTGTAACCAGGAAGCTTCCTATATTTAGGATAAAAACTCAAAGTGCTTGCAATTACTTATTCATTCAATAACTACACAAATACTGTTAGAAAAAGAAAGCAGTTCTTTGATGAAACATTTAGCAAGTCCATCTGAAAGAGGATGGGACATCCATATACAATAACTCTGAGTTTGTGACAGAGATTCCTCCATTCATCATAACAAAAAAGGAAAGGAAAGGCTATACAGGTTAATAGATTCAGAATATCCATAATTTACTTTGATATTCCACTACACACCCAGCACCTTACAATGATCACTGACCTGTTGGAAAATTTGTATGAATCAATGTTTCTTCCACGCTCAAGACACAAAACTATAAGACAAACTATAATTATACAAATCTTTACTACAATACATAATTTTAAGACAGTATCTATTTACAGTAAAAAGAAGAGGACAAACATATCCTTAACTATAGATGCTCAGGAGTCAATGATGGCTTAAATACAAGATGCAACCCCAAACCCTACATTCTCACATTGAAGATTATCTACTCTGATACAGTATTTGCAGTTCTGAAAGACAGCTTTCTCCAACTCTTCCTCCATCCCTCACTTTGTGGGGGGAATTGTTTATTTTCTCCCCTGCAGATGATCACCTGCAGGTTCAACTGAACCTCTGAATGAACAAGTATCAATGAATTTCACTCACTTCACTGCTTTGAGTCCTATGCAACTGAATATTTTCCACACTGCAGGAAGGGGCAATGGATCACTGTCATAAATTCATGCAAACTTTTAAATACTGTGGCACCAGTTTCAATTCTGAACTCACACTACATGAGGAATTTAACTTTTATTAAAACAGAGAATGAAATAGGAAACAAGGTAAAAGCCTCGAGCAAATGCAAGGAATAAGGAAGCAGACAAGAAAACGATGCAACTTTAAAGAACCCAAGTTCAAAAGAGCCCAGGGCAGTGATTTAGAGGAAGAGCCACAGATGCTGATCACCCACCCTGGCAGCAGACCAGCATTTGCAGAGAGAGGCAACGTGGGCAGACTCAGAGCCTCATCACCTTCAGCCCATTCCCTTTCCACCACCGTAGTGAGCAAATCCCACAAGAAATGCACACAGGTAGACACGTGCACCCTGTTTGCCAAGGACATGCTGCCTCTCCCTCTTCCCCAGGTGCAATTTGGAGCACTCCAATTTTCTCTTGCAACCAGTCACTGCTGCCACAAAATCCTCTTATGTGCTGGAGACTTCAATGAGCTCAAACACCAATGGTATCACCAAGCCCTGTCAGTGGCACTGGCATCACACATTAGGCAGCTTGACTTAATTTAGTGCTACACAGGGAACTGCTCTAAAGAAAGACATATGTAGCTAACCTGTGAAGGTTTGATACTTACTGGAAGATGAACTCTAGAATAAACACAAGTAAGGCAGACTCACAGATAGGCTTTTTAGGCATTTCATCTCAGCTCCATTTGTATGTTACCCCCTGATGTACTTTAATAAAATTTGGCAAGAAAATCTTTCAGCAAAATAACAGTTGAGCTGTGTTTACATGCCCCAGAGGAGTCACACAAAGTGTGGTGCTCTCACTAATGTATATAAATGACTGCCTGAAGGTTGCACAGATGCTCCACTGTGCATCTGCACAGATGATGTGGTCATTTTGAAAAGCCTTTTACCAGTCTGTTACAGAATACCTGTTTCTAGCTCCCTGACTTGGGGAGTAAGCATCACCATCAAATGGATTACTGATAATTGCCTCATGTTCAATCTGTTACAAATATAATGCCTGATACTCCTGCCTCACTTTGAAGAACAATTGCATATAAAGCAGAACTCACAGTAGCATTTAGGTAGATGATAAACGTGGCAATTTAATACACTTTGGAGTCTGCCCTTTAGTTCCTCTACACAAGTCATACAGCTTTTTATAACTGATAAATTTCCCCTCCAACATATCTCCAATCATACTGTCTGTGAGCACTAATTACAGACTAATCAATGGCAGGCCATACTCCTTCCTAAATGGTTTACAAAGAATGAATAATAAAAGCCTAATGCAAATGGAAACAGATTACCTTGTTATCATAGATTCTGGGTCTGCATTCAACCATTTGCTATCAATGATAACAAGAATTAATCCACAGTAAAATTTCTTTGCTCTCTCTGGTCAAGTAGAAAACTGAGTATTTACTGCTTATGCATGGAGGGTTGAATGCAGGAGTTCTCAGTGATAACCTTAATCTAGCAGCAAGATGATTACTAATAAAAAAAAAGACAGTGATTTAAGATCACAAGGACAGAGAATTGTTGAACATATCACTGCTATTTCCACATTATTCCATTTGCATCCAATGATTTACAATGACTCAGGAACCAAAAATGTCCCTTATAACAGACAAAGCTACAATAATAGAGAAGAATTTCACACACTGTTCCACTGTGCCTTCTCTAATTTTTCAGATACTCTGCCACTCTTGCCTTAAAATTCGGAAAAAAAAATTTCATGTCTTCAAAACACCCTGGTATATGTAAATATAGCTTTTATGTGGCCTTTAATAAATTGATAGTCTGTTTTTATCCCTAGCTGACAGATTGCAGATCTCAATGACTTTTTTTTTTCCCAAATGTATTTTTTTATGTGGTAGCACTACTAAGTATATAATAATTTCACTCTAAAAGAGCGTTGTACCATGTTCTTCTGGTGTCCTAAAACAACTGATTTGGCACTGCCTAGTTTATGTTAATCTGTCTGATATTTTCATAGGATTTATACTTTGGTTTGGGGTTATGTGTTTATATATATTTAGTTTTAGCAGATGACCACATATTTATTTATTTTGGCAATATCATTAATCGTTCAGAAGACTTTTATCCCCAAATCCCTTAGTTTTCCCGACTAAATCCCTTAGTTTTAAAACATCTGTTTGTAATTGTGTCTTGGACATTGCCAGCACAAACTAGTCTTGGAAACTCCACATCTTAGCTTAAAATGTTCACAGACATTTTCGTGGTTCGTGAGTTTTACAAGGACAATTAATACCAAATATGCTCTAATCCAGATTTCCACCCAAGTTCCTTAAAAGTCATTTTGAATATGAACCTGGCAGTTCCCCTTTCCAGTCAGGTAGGTTAAGGAGCTGTGATGAAATCTCGTTGTCCTCAAAGGTGAATTTTGCCATGGTAACAGGAACTGCATTGTGCTGGGTTAAAGATATTCTTTACCTTTTTGTCATTAGTTTTATCCTTCCTGTATTAGAACAATTTTATCTTTTTTTTTTTTTTTTTTTTTTTTTTTTTTTTTTTTTTTTTTTTTTTTTTGGTATTAGCAGAGTACTGCACATGCAGCACTTATAATTGTATAAGTGCTGGTATTCCTCAGACAAATATTTTAGCAGTGGGACTTGTTTTTATGTTTGAGCAGTGTTCCCTTTGCTACTTCTTTGTGAACCCAATTTATCTCTTTTGCAGATGGCATATTCAGGTTTTGAGAACTCCACCAAGGAATTCTCAAAAAGGAGAAGTCAAGTAATTTCATTCTTATATTAATTATATATTCTTATATTCAACTAAAACTGTAGGTGTAATTTGGGTTCTTTTAGCTGTTTTAATAATCTGTGTGAAATTAGTCAGAGGCATTAATCTACTTGCTAGCTGAGAAATACCCCCAGTTATTAACAGTGTCTTGATTTACATGAAGAAAACCAAAAATACCTAACCCCCAATCTACCCCTGCATCTCCTTATGCTGACAATTCGACTTTGTTTTCTTTGGTCAGACATTAAAGAATGACCTCCTTGAGCAAGTATTTCCTGCCCAGCCCAAGGAAGCATAGTGACAGAGGTTGGGTGTTTACCTCTCAGTCTGCAGTCACTTGGTCTTGCACCTGTCCTGTGGAGGAACATTTTCTCTGCATCTCTCATGTATAACTAATACATATTGATGCTTTCATAAGAAATACTCAAATCAGTTCTAACTTAAGTGCCTGTTGCAGTCATACAACAACAGTGGGGACTCAACATAAGGTACTTAAAGCTGTTGGCATGCTGCAGTGTGTTTGAGTGAAGCATGCACAAGAGAACATCTGGCTCTCCTTCCATTTATAGTGACAAAGTAACCATGTTGGATGTAAAGTTTGACTGGAGACCAGAATTCAAGCAGCAAAGTAAGGTAAATGTGGGGTTTATGTAGATCCTTCTGATACTTTACCAGACTCTCTAGTGTGCAGGAGTCACTTGCATGCACCGACAGAGCTGTTGAAGGGGGCAGGTGCCCAAGGTGGTGAGGAACCTCTTCTGAGTTTCACTGTGTTACTGCAGGAGTGGTGGTGGATGTTCAGAAAAGGTGATTTTCAGGAAATACAGGAGAAAGTAACAGATATGAGATGAAATATCAGAATAGGAAGAATATGCCAGTAGAGGTAGAATATGTATGGATAAGAATATATTCATGTATATGCATGCACTTAAAAAGCTTTATTTTGCAATCTTGATGAAAGTGAAATTTTTATAAAACAGTGTGGTTGCAGTGGATCATTTCTTCCCACAAGCTTTTTCAGCTCATTGATTTGAGGCATGGTTGGCTTTAGAAATTACCAGAGGCTCATTTTTCTCAAACATGTACTGCAGGCATTTCTTCTATTCTGCAAAGCAGCGCATTGCTTTTGATTATTTAACTTTTACTGATACCTATAAGCTCTATCAGCAGTGACATACATTAACAAAATCTCCAGCTCTCTCATAGCAATTGCCTATCCTAATAAACCTTCACTTTCTTCCTTTGCAAATAAGGAATAACATATTTCTCATTTTCCTGTACTGTGCTCTGCAGAGTCTCATTCCATGGTTGTTGAACTGAAACAAATAATCTGATTTCACTCATGACCCATTGCTAAAGCTATGGTATAATGATTAAAGGCTCATATTTCTTGGGCATGGAGAAAATGAAATTTAACTGAAGACTTATAATGATGTAAAAGTAGTACCTTCTGGAACATAAACCCCAATTTTAACTAGGTAATTGTGCAAAATCCATGGCCAATCCATATCAAATTCTGATTTTCCTTATTAGCTTAAACCTCCTTGCTGTGTCTCTGCCCATCTGAAAGTTCTTCAATACCAGTGGCAATTTTTGCAATGGAAAGATGAGCACTGATGTATTGTCATTGGGAAAAATCAGCAGGAAGGTAAACTGCAATCTCTTATCCTATGACAGATATTATGGCTTGGCAGCTCCTCTTCTTTTAACATTTGCTATGGAATGTTGTAAGAGAAACGTGAGAACTGGTAGCTAGGTGTGGGGAAGCATGCTGTATGTTGAAATTCTCATGACTTAATTAAGAAATAGATTTTTAAATTAAAATAATAGCTTCAGATTTTTAAAATTGCTTGGTTGTTTCTCATGTTGATGCAACATCATTATTCTATTGCCTGATAAAATGAGCTAGAAATGGAGATGCTTTCACTTAAAAATATAAGAAAATTTTTATTAAAAATTCAAGATGGAACAAAAATAGTTCAAGTTTTATCTTCATTTCTACAGTTCCACAAGAATTTATTAAAACTTTTTTGCAAGTACTATTTGTGCTTCCTCTCTAAAATAGTTTCTGGGAGACACTAAATTATTTTGACATTTCAGTAGTTTGAATCGGTCGCTTTTGTGAAGGTATTGACTGCAGTTAGAAATGTAGCAATACTAATTACAGAGGCAGTTTGTGAGAGAGGGCTGCCATTTACAGGCATGCTTGAGCATGAGCATATCTTCAAGCACATCAGTTAGTGAGATGGAAATTTTCAGGATTACTTCTGAGATTTGATGCCTTCCTGGTCAAACTGTCAAATCTTCAGCAGGAAAAATTGTACTGAATCTAGTCATGATGTAGGGCTCTAAAATACATTTTGGAATTGGGCCAGTTTCTTTACAAAGACCTTTTTGCTGGAAATGGGCAAATTTTAAAACTTTGAAGAATGTATAGGTTTTGCTTACTGAAAAATTCTGTAGAATGGGTGGGAAGTAGACAGGCAAATTAACACTAGGGCTCACAGCTGTTAAAATTATAATTACTTTTTTCCCCCCGAAAATACACGGGTGTCACTATAGTTAGAGGATTTCTTTAGACAATTTTTTTTGCTTCTCTACTGTAAAAAAGGAAAAGGGAAATTTGGTAACTGGTGTTTGAAACTAAAGAAACATCTATTACGCTTTTAGCCATCGGATGTCACCAGAGTACAGAAAGTAAGTATTAGATGATGTAGAACTGATTTATGACTTCCCTTGGCTGTTTATTTTGGACTGGGAAGACTCCAGCCCTGGAGAGACTTTCTCAGATCAGTAGTCTCAGCATCTTGGCCCATTTCATCATGTCTGTGACTCTCTTAAATTCAGAATATTGAGCATGAAATGGGCTCAGCACGTTGTCCTGCATCTGTAAGGGCATTGACACCAGTGAAGCAGGAGAGGAAGCAAACAAGAGGTGAACAAATATCATCACACACTTCAGCCTTGGTATTTCCCTGCCTGTTACAGTGGCATATTTGGCAGAGGTGTTGAAAACAGCTTGTGTGCCTGCTGCACACACTGTGCTGGGATTGCTGGTTAGCTCATGTGCCTCATTTGCTCCCTGCTGTTGGGTGTTGGTGCCCAACCAGGTGTGTGGGGCATGGCCTCTGCTCTGCCAGGTGCCTTTTGGGCAGCCCTGGGCACTGCCTGGGCTTTGCTGCAAACACTGAACCTGCAGTGCCTCAGCTGAGTCTGGGCCATCTGCAGGAGTTTTGGTACAAACAGGTTCATTAAAGCCCAGGAGACCCTTGCAAAGCCCTTTGAGAACCAGGTGAGGCTCCAGTGGGTCTTTAAGGACTTTATGCTTTGAGATGTGAAAAGTTTAGTGAGTACATTTTTTAACAGTAAGATTTCTTCCAGGCAATGTGGCATTATAAATGGACTTTAGGGCATTTTAGTTGTAAAGCTGAACTTGAAGTTGTAGCTATTGTATGTATAATCCTGCTCAAAGGTCTTGTTTTTCATCAGTAATGGAGTCACACGTGTGTGAAAATAACAGAAATAACAGTTTGGGTTTAACTGCCTTATAGGAGTCAATAGTAAATATATATATATTCTGCATTTTCTGAATAATTTCTATGTAGCACTGCTATTCCTATGCTAATATGAAATACCTTCATTCTTACTGGTGAACATTCCCAAAACTGAGCGTTAGCGTGGGACCTATGGAATCCACCTTCCAGGGACACAGAAGGGAAGACATCCCTTGTGTATTGACATCAGAATCTCTTGGAGAAACAAGTGAAAGATGTGACAGAAGAGATTTTATTTAAGCAATTGATAGGAAGAAGCTTTGTGAAATGTTTTCAGATCAGTGCTTAGAAGTGCCACTCTGATGTGAAATGAAAATTGCTGGAAGAAGTGCAAAGTGAAAAAGGATTTGAGCCTGGTGGGGAAAAAAAAAAGACTTCTTGGAGATAAAAAACAATGCCTTTGTAATCTAGAAAAAGAGAAAGAGATTCTGAAATGAGAAAGGTGTTGAAATAGAGTAAATTAGGGGAAAAATATGAACAGTGACAAGCAAACCAAAATGCCTGCAAATGCCTGGAGAGAATGAAATGACAGGAAAAGAACTGATAAAATACAGAAGATTTGAAGAAAAATATGATGGAATGTGTCAGTTAATGATAATTTAAAAGACTATCCATCCAACTAGACTGAGAGAGAACTTGTTAGGCAGCTATTTGTACATTTATTACAGGTGTTTATAGATTTGCTAAAAGTGATCTTTCTTCACGATTCCCCAGTGTCTCACAGTTGTGTAGAATAGTTTTTGAAATAAACAGTGGTACCCTCAGGAATGGTCTGCATTTCTAAGAGGTGAAGGTGGACTCCATATGAGAAGTGCTTTTGTCTGAGGGAAGCTTACGTGCTTTTAAAGAGCATCCCAAGAGCAACAGGAACAGCAGAAAACCAGCCTGTGCTGGAGGGCTGGATTGAAGTGGGAAGCAAAATTGCAGATGTCAAGAACATTTTCATGTTCTTCTAGTGCAAAAGTCTTCATTGGGATTTTATGAGTTCATGACAAGACCACTTCAGGTGTCTTGTGAGACCTCACAATATCAGATTGCACCTGAGCTGAAAAAAGCTGTTTCTCTACCCTTTCTACTATTTGATAGAAGCACATTTTTCCTGTGTTTTATTCTCATTTTCTGTCTTTGCAGGTTCTTCAGCTTATAAGTAAACAGAAGTGACTATTCTGTTCCAGCACCTATATTTGAATTTTAACTTGGATGTGATCTGACCATAAGGGCTAAGCAGGTTGAAAATTAAGAGTTCTTGATGTATATCCTTTCCCAATTCTAAATTTACAGGGCAAAAAGCACTGGAATTTATTTCAATCCTATCTTTATTACTGAGTCCATCGAAGATTTTTGCCTGAAATATTTTATTTTTTCATTCATCGCTTTCAAAATGTGTTCCACAGGGAAAGAAAGATCTTTTAGGCATAGATGTTCACGTTTGGAAAAAGAAAAGCAAGTGAATAGGCATTGAATAAGACCTCTAAAAATGTTTATGCTAAAAATATAAATGTGGTCAAGAAAGGAAAGGAGCTAAAAAATAAAAAAAGCTTATGAAGATATTCTTCTCTGAGAGGGTCAAAGGGGTTTGTATTTCATTGAAAATAATACATCCATATGATCCCGGAGGTAATGCTAGCAGGATGTAAATATTTACATCAGTATGATATTTTAGAGTAACAGCTTTATTTTGGTGGAACATTGACCTATGGGTTGAAGAAAAAACTACACAGATATACAACAGATGAATGAACAAATTAATCATTTTTATAGGGAGAAGTGAAAGATGGGATGTTTTATTATACTTGGCTTCACTGGATTTTAACCACATGTTCCAGAAATGAGCATTTAAAAATATTGCATGTGGCTTTTTTTCCCCAGGTTTCTAAGTTATAGATATGACCTTTTCATATTTTGAAATATAATCTTAGTCTTCCACAGTATTTGGCTTTCTTCTATGATTGAAATCCCAAGGTGGAATGAATGTACCGTGTGACTGACAATAATCTGTTTAAGCCTGAAATTGCTGGAGGCGTGTTGGCATGCCCACTGCAGGGAAACCCTGGAGATGGCCTTGATTTGAGGGCAGCTGTGCCAGAGCAGCTCTGCAGGGCAGGGAGGTGCCCCAGGCAGGGTGTAGAAGTTACCTGATGCTCCTGGAGCCAGCTGCTGCTGTGACGCCGTTTCAGTGCTCTCAGTGGGGGACAGCTGGGAGTTTTGCTGGGGGAATAATTGCAGTATTTTCACACAGCCACTGAGTTGTGATGGTGTTTGTTTTATTCGTTGTGAATGTTGATAAAGTGTGTATGTGTTTGTACGTATACCGTGAGTGTACTTATATAAATGTGAAAGCCAGACTTGTCTTCTAGAACAAAAAACTTACTGTTTTGGGATATGCTGAGTACTTCTCCTGAATAAGTTTAAGGGCCTTGTACTACTGAAATTCCTTCTAAGGTAAATACTTTGGTTTTCAGTAGATAGATTTTTCATATATTTTCATGTGTAGGTTAGGATGAGAGGTAAATGTTAAATGGAGAAGTAGAATTCAAAGGTAAGATTAAATGTGATGCAAATTTGAGGGCCATAAATTTTGGTATTTCTTCTTCTAAGTTCCTTCACTAATTTTATTGGAAAGTGCCACATCTGAAGTTTTTCAGCATTTACCAACTTATTGAGAGGAGTATAATTCTGTCCTTGGTTGGATCAGAATAAATACTACACTTCTAGCCTCTCCATTTTCAAAAAATCAAGGTAGGTTTGTTTTCAGTTTAACTATGGGAGCAAAATCTCTAGATAACTTTTTAATTTCAGCAAGGAATGTCTCACCATTCTTTTTCAAATTAGTGCAAAGAGGTTTTGAAATATAAACACTTTCTTATCCAAATTTGGCAATGCTTCAATCACTGGGTGAACACAAAGACCAGTTTTTACATAGGAGTAAATGAAACTTGAATATCTTTTTATTGGTTTGTTTGGTTTTTTTCTCCCAGCCTTGACTTTGGCTCCTGCAACCTCCAAAAGAAGAAAAAACTAAAATTCCAATGTAGGTTGTCAGGAAAGGTTATACTGCAATGAAGAAATGACTGTAGACCCTTACAAAGTTTATTCAGAATATGTTTTTCACAGTTTGCAGACCAGGTGTTCTTCAGAAGAAAAAGTAAGATGCAGAAAAGAATGATGGGAGATATACCTAATACAGAAAACCTGAGAAAAAATAAGATCCAAAAGCTCTTGTCAGCTAAAGTTGTATGACCCATACATCTGTTGAGTGTTTATTTTAAAACCAAATACGGACAGTACATATTTAAAAAAAAATTCTTAAGATTTGAACAGTACTAACTAAATTCTAAGCAGAAGGATCATCTTTCTCCTCATCCATTTGAATTCTGATTTTTCCTTGTAGAATATATGCAGAAATGTTTCAGGGTGTTAAGTAGATGTCTTGGTATAACAAGAATTACAGAAAATAACAGCAAATGGGCATTCAAGGTAACAAGAAACCAAGATTTTATTTATGGGAGTCATCCTGCGTGCTAAATTTTTGTTTCTGTTAGTAAGTAGTGTCCTGTAGAGTGCAAATTATCTTAACTAACCTGTCATCAGCAGGGTAGGTGCTTTAGTTGTTTGTGGTTTTTTTTTTTTTTTTTTTTTTTTTTTTTTTTTTTTTTTTTTTTTTTTAACCTGGACAATGCAATGCCCCTTGTGTAGAAGGTTCAGGTATGAACTAGATGATCATTTAATTTGGAAATATAGTGTGTGTGTTTTCCTTATATAAAAGGTCTTAGTTCTCACTTGAATAATGACTGATCATTGATAGTTAGGTGTACTTGCTATCTTTTACCTCCAATTTTACCTCTCAGAAAGCTACTTCCCAGTGCTGCTCTTAGGTTAAAAAATAATCATTTTTTGTATATAATAATTTGTATACTTAACCCAATGAAGTGTGCAAGTGGAGAATATGGGAGATTTTTTCATTAGTTTTTGGAGCAGGGAATTCAAACCCTTCTTACGTGGTGTACTCTTGTTTGCCCAGATCCAGTGTGGGACCTGAGAGCAGTGTACAGAGTAACTTAGGGCAGCCTTATTTCAGAGCTGCCAGGCCATGGGGCTTATGGAGGATGTGCTCTCCTCTGCCAGCTCATCCGAGACTGCAGAGCAGGAGAGGCAGGACCCTGCAGGGCTCCAGAGGGGCTGGGAGCCCCTGCCGTGGGCACGGCTCGCTGCCTGCAGAGTTGTTGCTTGCCCAGGGCTTGGATTTGGGATGTTGCAGGTTCATATGCCCCGGGTTGAGCTGCCTGGCCCTCAGCACTGTTCATCCTTGTCCCAGAGCCAGCTTCCCCACAGTGCCTGGTGCCCTGTGTCAGCAGTGGGGTAACAGCTGGGGCCCAACTGTGTTGCTGCACCTCATAATTGTGAGAGAAGTGTGGAGAGAAAGCTGTAATTGCATTTAACATAACCCCTGTGCTCTCAGATCTACCAAATATAAGATGGCTCTTTGCTCTTCACAACTTTATTTTTATTATTAGGAGACAGAGGTGTATTAGTTAAAATGATGAATTACTTCTTTGCTTATTGTAGGTATTGATTGCTTTCACTTTGTGACAGGTCTGAAATGCACATACTTGAGAAAATCCAAGTAGACTTTATGCACTTGACAGGCTTGACTGAATTGCAAAGGTCTAAAAATTTGTTCAGGAAATTAGTTCAACTTGACACGCGTTGGAAAGAGCTGCTCTTTTCACTCACATATATAGGGCAGGATTATTAACTGAAAAACAGTATCAACAACAAAAATGGAGGAGGGGATTTGTGTGAGATAGTGCTGTTTTCCTGCAAGATGTGGCAGAAGCAGAAGTGTGAAAAACTACATAGAAAGGCATGTTGAACACAGTCTGGTAATCAGTTCAGTTATATCTGACACTTGTGAGCAGGGCTGAAAGTCAAGTGCCTGCAATCAGCAGAGAAGTGTAGATGCATTTGCATTATAAATTAAGTAGTCTAATTGTATTTGGTTGACTTTTGTTGTGGTATTTCAAATTTTATTACTCCATTTCCTGGCAAGCAGAAGTATTATGTGATGTTTTTAAAAGTGCAAGTTTTTTAAGTTACGAGAGTGCAGGTGTGGCTCTGATAGGACCTGATAGTCCAGACAAATCCTTGTTAACCTCTTCACCTTCTTCTTAAGATTTTAAACGTGTTAAAAAACAAAAGGAAAAAAAAATTCTGGGGAGGGTGTGCCTACAGGGGCAATTCCAGTCGAGCTGTCTTACTTGTTTTGGCCCCGTTTCATAAGTTTTCTTTTGTTTCCTGTCCATATCAATCTCTTGGAAATTCTTCTACCCACCTCTACTTTTAAGGTTGTTTTTTTCCCTTCTCAGTACACATTGGAAGAGCTAATTCTATGAATGGTGTTTGTAGAGCATAATGATGACAAGATTTAGCGATGACCAAATTCCTTAGAGGAAAGATTCTTAACCTGACCATAATACTATGTTAGGGGTCAGCTGACAACCCCTGATTACTTTACACATTATGGGTTTTGGGTTTTGTTGTTTGGCTTTGGCTGTTTGTTTTAGTGCAGGCTAAGATGCTCAGTTGTGTGTGTTGTTTCATAAGGGGTTGTGGTCATTTGAAAAATCTGGTTTATATTGTGTTGGAGAATTAATAATTTATTTTTAATTTCTGCATCTTTCCTTTTTTGTTGCAGCAGAAACCTTTTTAGAGATTAATATATAACTGAATTCATTAGATCAAATTTTGTGCATTTTCTCATCCATGAAATTAGTTACATTAGGTGGGATGCAGTAGGTACCTTGTAAGAGACCTGATACTCTCTCCAGAAGAAGTTTACAGGTAATAAGAAATGCATGGGAGTATCTGACAGTGATTTTAAAATTCCTTTAATAAAGCCTATGACATCAATAAAATACTGAGGACAGAAATTAACCTTACTTGCCTTATTTCTTAAAATGTCCTAAAATACACAGATCCTCTGTATATGAATACATGAATCTGTCTATAAAGGAATTAAGAATTAGTGCTTTAGATCATGCTGTTTACCCTTAGTATGCTGTGTAGCATAAGCCAGAGATGTTATAGATACAAAGGAATTTTTTTTAGTCCAGGAGGGGAAGAATGATTGGAAGAGAAAGCAATGATTTCATTAGCAGCTTTACTATTCAGCTCTCTGACAGGCATTCTACATCTACTTGTCATTCAAAGAAACCTCAAAGATGAATGGATAATTCACTCGTTAAATGGCAACAGGAGGGAGTCACCTTATTCAAATATCTGACTGATTGTGTCAGTTTGACAAAAATTCCAGTTTTGAGTGATGATTCTTAGATTTTTGTGTATGTGTTTCTTACAGCTGCATTATTAACCCTTGGGGACAAAGGATACAAAGGAAATATTAATGTAAAGTACTGAAGCTTCTGAGGTTGCTGAGGGAATTTGCTGCTTTGTGGCAACAGGTCTGCTAGTTGTGTTACAAAAGAAAGATGGGATATGTGTTGGTGACTTGACACTAATGATTGCAGTAAATGCTGGCATCTCTGGGAAAATTGCCCAGGGATATACCAAGGCCAGGTATGCTTGCAGTGTGTTTAGGTTATTGCATTTAGCCGTCTCATGGAAGAATGTGGAAACTGTAGGACTGTTGTGGGTATTGATTCATTTAAATTCAGCTTCCAGAAAATTTTAATTACTCTGCTTTGGAAATCTGCATCTTACCTTTTGTGCTGGGACTATAGTGTGTTTGGGACTAAAATTGCATGTGCTATGTTCTCAAACTCTGGACTCTTTATCGTGTTTTGATGAATAACATGTAGAACAAACAAAGTCAGCTTTCAAAGTATTTTTGCTCAGTCATTCTGTAGAAGGGTAAGCATTCAGACATTCAGCTAATACTGTGTAACAATAAAGAGAAGCTTAATGGAGGCTGCTGGCAACAGCAGAATCACAGAATCACAGAATAACTAGATTGGAAGAGATCTTCAAGATCATCAAGTCCAACCCATGCGCTAACACCTCAACTAGACCATGGCAATGAGTGCCACATCCAATCTTTTTTTTAATGTTGAATACAAAGGAGATATTTAGACACAGAGAGGCCAGAATATCCTTAGTGCCCTATGAGACTACAACCAGGAGAAACAGACTTGTTAAAGGCTGCAGAGTGACCATCTTGAGGGCTGTGGCCGTGCATATGGGGTCTGAAGAGCAAATCAAAGTTCTACCTGCTTGGCTGTCCCTTTTTTTTAGGTTACTCTGACATGAGCTTCTAATCTAAATTGAGAAATAAAGCCTCCTTTATCACAATATGGTTAAGGTTGTGTCATTGCTCAACCTTGAAGATAAATCAACTCTCCCAAGCTGACAAAATGTGAATATTTCACACTTGTTTCGAACTCTGAATCATCCTCAGGCATTGCACCTTAAAATCAAAAACTTATTGTGCATGGACAAGATTTTAGATTCTGTTTATAGAAATCCAAAAGTTGCTAGTTTTTTCTGTCTCCAGGGCCAGCTTTTCAGCTAGGAAGGTAAAGAATGCTGTAGGAAAACACCTACTTATATCTGACATGTTTATAAATTACATTTCTCTTGGTAGTTAGTATGAATACCTATGAAATATTGTGTGTCAAAATAGGGATTTTTATGCAGTACAAATAAAAAATTTTTACTTGATTCTAATAATCTGTTCATAATGCTCTTCTCAATCTTTGACCAATGCAGCTGTCTCCCCTAATGTCTCTAAGAATCCTAAGATAATGCATCAGCTCTTATTTTTAATAATTGAAACATAGTAAAACTTTGATATATCAACAAAGTACCTTTCCACCTGTGGATCTTGAGGAAAAGGAGAGGTTGGTTTTTGCTAGAGGATGCTCCATGGTATTTCTGTTGTGCCCTACTCTTCGGTTTTGGCATCATAGCTGAAATAAGTGAGGTACATTGGTTTATCCAGAAGTTCTAGATTGAAGTTCGTGGGCATGTTGGTTCTGTCTGGTTTGCATGTGGCCTTTGGGATAGGGTTCTACCTTTCTGAAGTCACCCACAGAAATTAAGATTGGGGAACAACTGAGTGGTGTGAGTAAAAGAAGGTCACGATGTAAAGTAGTTGGTCTGGGTACCTGACTATATGGCATACAGTCTCTAGATGGCTGACAACAGCAGAGGAGTTTTGTTTTGGTGATGGCGATGGCAGAGACAAATTACATCTTTTAATTGCATCAGTTGGAGTGCAAGTGAAAAGAGCACATCTGGTACTGATGTGCAGACATCAGGGATCTTTCAAAGTAAAGTCCTTCATCTGTTGGTTTGAACTTGCCCCTTCAATTTGAAATGGGCTTCTTTAGACAGTTATTTCCCAATTAAATTAGAAAGCAGAATTAATCTATATAATAAGATTTGAGGCAGCCACATGTAAAACACTCTAGCC
This sequence comes from Sitta carolinensis, assembly GCA_032173965.1. Taxonomy (NCBI): domain Eukaryota; kingdom Metazoa; phylum Chordata; class Aves; order Passeriformes; family Sittidae; genus Sitta; species Sitta carolinensis. The sequence continues at coordinate 10,030,370 of JAVUNC010000025.1, read as the reverse complement.
ACACAAAGATACCATTACTAAAATTACCTTTAGAAGGGACAGTGGCATGCCTGACACCTCTTTCCTTGCCTTGTAGAAGGATGGGGAAGGGGGTACTGAGGAATAACTGCTGGTGGTAGTTTGTTGGCTAAAAGTGAGCTGTGTTCAGCCCTGTGCTGCTCACAAGGGAATAGTGGCACCCAGTGAGGTACCTGTGCTTCTTCACTAAGGTCAAAGGGGTGGCCAGGAAAAGGTCTGAGGGGAAATATTAAGGGTTATGCTGTCCACAGAGCCCAGGTAATTGTTGTGTTTGTAATGTAAATTGCCTGCCTTTGGTTTTACCCACGACAAAAAAAATGTATACTGTTTTCCCAGCCTAATGAATGACCATAGCTCACATAAGCAGCCTTGCATGCTAAAAATTGAAAGTGAACACTTTGCAGGGTTACCAGAACAATGCATATTCAGTATCTTCTGCAGGAAAATGGAAAGGAAGGGAAGCTTCAAAATCTGTCTCATTTCTACTCTCCTGAAGTAAATATCTTATATATTTGAGGTACTTATATCTGTGTGTGCTTTCACATTTAATGCTTACTTACTGTCTAAAAATGTACAGAACTTCAGTGATGTTTTCTTAAGTCGTATAACTAAATTAAGGCAGTATCAGAAAACAGTGCCACTGTCAGGAGGTGCTTTTAACCTTTAAACTGTAGTGTATAGGTCTGGCAGTTCTTCTTCTAGCTTTCATTGGATTTTTATATTTCCCCATGAATTTTTATTTTGTTTTCATTGTCCATTGATCAGAAGCGTTTTCTTAAAATAGAAATTTCTGCCAACATGTCAACTTTGGACTGTGTTATAAAGATAAAATTTGATGTCACAGCCGCAGGTTCACAGCAAGGTCTTGTTTAAGACAGATAGTGATGCTTGCTTGTTTAAGCCAAGACTCAGATAGTAAATAGATTACCTAGCTGTATTGCACAGCTCTAATTATGATGTTATCTACAAAATCAGACTCCTCAGAGTTACAGCTACATGACAAAAGCACATTTGATAATTTTCCTGTTGATCCAAAGTGTCCCAGAGGTGCTAAGTGACACAGTAAAGGGTTGTGACTGTAGCTTTGCACATAATTATGTACCATTTCTTCTTGCAATACAGTGCATTTTTGTTTTTAAGATATTTTTTGTTACTTGGAATATTTGGAAATTGCTAGTTAGGTAAGAAGGATAAATACAAAACTTCATCTGTATTTATAAACTTTTTTTTTTTTTTTCTAAACAGGAATGAAAATCTGCACAGGTGTTCTCAGTGCAAGGTTGCTAAATACTGTGGTAGATCTTGTCAGGTAAGATAAAAATCACAGCTATAATGGGTTTAAGAAAATAGACATTTGAATACTTTTTTTTACAGAGTCTCCATGTATTTTGCACATTGTCAAACCTCCACACTGCAATTTATTTGTAGTTTTGGACAGGGTGGGTAAACATGCTGCCTTTTATTTTGTTTTATTTGAGTATTTTTATAGCTACAAATATAAGATACTGATCAGTACAAAAAGACAAAACTAAGTTGAAATGCGTGGTGTTTGACTGTACTTGGTGAGAGGGGGAGGAATAATTATTAAGCTTGTCTGTAGGCTGAAAGCTCTAAGTTAATTTGGCAGTAAAACAATTTGTAATTAAAGAGTACTTTTTATAGTGGTAAATTCTATATTCCAGTTTTTTAAGAGGAAATAAGTGTCAAGGGTATGTTGAGAAGAGAAGGCCTTAAGGAAAGCTGCATCTCTGAGGAGGTTTTCAAGAAGAAAAGTTGTGCATGGCAGGAGAACAAGAAACAACAGGCTTAAGTTGAAAGAGCAGAGGTTCACATGGGATACAAGGAAAAGCTCTTGACAGCCAAGAGGTGTGACAGGCTGGCCAGGGTGTTTGTGTGAGCTCCGTGTTTGAGGGTTTGGAGACCCGACTGGATAAAGCTCTGAGCTGGGTCTGACCCCAGAGCTGACCCTGCTTTGCACTGCAGATCTCCATAGATCCATTCAGCCTCACTTAGCCTGTGACTTTATCCTATGAAATATTTCTCAAAGGTGAAAAGTTCTCCAAGGCCTAGAATCTTAACTTTTACATTTGACTAGATCTATAGGATTGCCTTCTACAACACTTGAAGTTTTAAATGGTTCCTCATAGTTTTGCGCAGTGATTTTTTTTTTTTTTTTTTTTTTTTTTTTTTTTTTTTTTTTTTTGGTGGGAGGGTGAGGGTTGATAGTGGTTAAGTTTTTTGGGTTTTCTTTGGGGGGAGGTAGGGGGTATTATTTATTTTTTCTTTTCCTGAATAGAGAAAAATGAAAAAAATCCACTACTGGTCAAAGGAGACTAGCAGTAATACTACATAGCTTTTTAAGTTAAGTCTTTAGCATTCCAATGATCATGGAATGAAAGCATCATAGAATGGTTTGTGTTGGAAGGGACCTTAGAGATCATCTAGTTCCATGGGCAGTCACCTTCCACTGGATCAGGTTGCTCAAAGCATTGCTCAAAACATGCATTGCTCAAAACATTCATTGCTCAAAACATGCATTGCTCAAAACATGCCATTCAACCTGGCATTGGACAATTCTAGGGATAGAACATCCACAGCTTCTTTGGACAACCTGTTCTAGTGCCTCACCGCCCTCACAGGAAAGTTCTTCCTAATGTCTAAGCTAAATATGCTCTCAATTTGGATCCTTTCCCCCTTGTCCTACCACTACATGCCCTTGTAAACAGTTGCTCTCCAGCTCTTGTAGTTCCCCCTTTAGGTGCTGGAAGGTCTCTCAGCTGTCTCCATAGGAGAGGTGGTTCAGCTCTCTGGTCATCTTTGTGGTTCTCCACTGGACTTGCTCCCTGTTCTTATGTTGGAGACCCCAGAGCTGGAGGCAGAACTGCAGGTGGGGTCTCACCAGAGCAGAGCAGAGCAGAGGAGCACAATCCCCTCCCTGGCCCTGCTGCCCACGCTGCTCTGGATGCACCCTGGACACGTTTGGCTCTCAGGGCTGTGAGTGCTCATGGCTGGGTCACATTGAGCTTCTCATCAGCCAACACCCCCAAGTCTTTCTCCTCAGGGCTGATCTTGTCACATATCATGTGCTTCTATTAAAAATTCTGCTTTAGTATAATCTGTGGTGTTCTCAAGATGCCACAGATCTCTCATTTTGGGGATTAAGACATATGGAGAGGGAAAAGAGGAAGATCTGTCATTTTGATTCATTGTATGGCAAATGTATGCAACGTACATTAGGTGCTTACTGTAGCATCAATAATAATACCACAGGTAGATTTATTGTGAGAGATCATAAGGAAAACATAGCTGTAAAGACTATAAAAGACCAGAGGATTTGCAAGGAAAGCTTAAAACAAATATCTTCTAGGAGAGTCATTGGGAAAGCTTCTGTTGGCAGATCTCTAATGTGAAATGAGACTGCTGGCACTGACCTGCAAAAGCAAATCTGTGAGGTGTAATGCAATAACCTGTTCCAAGTTAGGTGTAGGGACTGGAGCTTCCTCTTGCAAGCACAACTGTGTGAACATTCTTCAAGGATTCATAAAGGATAGCCTGGAGCCATGTTGAGTACCTTTGCTTTGTGCTTCCAGCTCTGGGGTTTGCATGCTTGAAGGCATCCATAGTTGTAGGTAGGAATTTCAGAGAGACAGGCTTCTGCTGCTAAAAGCAATCTGCCCTTAACACACTGTGTATTTGCAATTACATCATTTCTTGAACTGTTTATATAAATAAATTAATATTGCATTAATGAATGTAATATCCTGTGTTATTAGGTAGCGATAGTGAATAACAGGAAAAAAAAAGTTATTTTGTAGTCAAAGCAGTGAATTTATTGGTATTGATGAAACAGCTGATAGAGATAAAACTGAGACCAGCCAGATCTTTTTGCCCTCGAGAACTCTCCTCTGATTCATATCTGTTCTAATAAGCCAGCTAAACCATTGTGCTGCTCTGGTTTTATAGCAGCTGTTAGGAAGGCTAAAACCAAATGCTTTGTGCCCTACTTAGTCTCTGCAGCTTAAGTGCAATTCATTAATATGTGCACTTCTAATTGGACTAATTGGTCAACAAATAAACAGCAGGGTATTGATGAAATGGTATTTTGTACATTCAAAAAAGTGAATATTGGCAAAACAGGACTATTTTAGTTTTATAAATACAGATAACTTTGAAATGCAAATTATGCAGTTGAATTTGCAATTCACACAGTTGGAGAATGATTTATTTTTGAATGTGTGATACTGCAACCCAAAATCTTAGACTTAAAACCTTTTTTTTTTTTTTTTTTTGAGTTTTGTAATTAATACATGAAATGAAATAAGAATTAATATAAAAATCTGACTTAAAAAAAATTAGTCTAACTAGGTGTACTGGGTCTAGAATAAAGGTGGATTTTGTAAAAGAAACCTTAATGTAAATGCAACAGGGATTTCTATTTCAAAGTGTACCAAAAAGAGCCATTTTTTAAAGCTGCAAATATCTTGTAAACATCTTCATTTGTTTTAAAATGTCAAGTGGTACAAAAAGTTATCTTCAGGCTAACCTTAAGGAGAAGAAATATTCTTTGGAAATTTCTCTCTTTTTTTGAACTTGCAGTGAGAATAGTTATCTTTTAAGGGAATATGTATGCAGAGCAGTAGTACTGAAAAAAAGTCTATATACAAATCAGAATATCCAGTTTTTATAAATCTCCATAATGTCTGTTTTAAAGATTATGAGTGAGTTGTTCCAAATTTCAGAAATTTTCATTATTTTTCTTTTTCAGACCAGTTGAAGCAAGCTGTTTTCACTTTTACCACTTTAATATAAGGACAAGAGATCCTTTAGGCTGACCTTAAGCAACTGAATTCTGGTTTCAGTATCAAGTACATATAGATTTTTTGCTTTTTTTTTTTTTTTTTTTCAGTTAGACCTGATTGGGTTTTGGCCCTTTTTGGCATTTCCTTGTTGTAGCCCCTTCTCCACTTGTTGATGCTTATTTTCATGGGCTGCCTGCCTTCTAGCAATGTTATGTTGTCTGTGTCTCTCCAAAGGTAGGGTTATCACATCTGCTGCTCCTTGTAATCACTGATGTGATCACTCTTAGCAATGCTTGTTAATATGGTATATCTCATTGACTGGGGACCAATTATATAGATGATAATCCTTGAAAAATGGAAGAGTAATTTCAGGCAGAATTCAGAATGTGATGTTATCAAACATTATTGAAATAATGTAATAAAAGTAAAATGTTTTAATTAAGAAAAAGACATTCTCTGAAAATTCAAACAGTCCTTTGGAAATTACAGATTATTTGCTTTTGACAGATCAGGACTTTCCAATGGGAAAATATCCTGCTTTGATTTTTTTTTTTTTTTTGTTAATCGTCTCTTGTCTTTAACAGCTTTTTTATTAGCACATTAATCTGCAGGAAGCTTTTTTTTTTTTTTTTTTTTTTTTTTTTTTTTTTGATGTTGCATAGAAGACAAGGGAAACCTTTGTTTCCTCAACATTGCTTCAGGATTCATGCTCCAAGGGGAGACAGCAATAGCATATGTCTGTGAAAGAATGGATGTGCATTGGCAAAAATCACTCAGCTGAAAATCTGCAAGGCATTGCAGGCATTTGTGAGGGGTCTTTGCCCGTGACCTGAGGTAGCAGGAGGTGATGCTGGCCCGGTTTGTGCAGGGGGCTTGTGTTGGAGTTGCTCTGGTGCTGGTCCAGCAGGCAGACTCCCATTCTGCCAGCAGAGAAGAGCTCTGTGCTGCACCTTGTCTGTGGCCAGGTGAGTGCTGACCTCTCACTGGGCAGAGACAATGCTTTGGCAGGAGATAAACAGGAGGATATTCTTTCCAAGTTCCTCAGCATAGTGAAGCCTGGAGGAGGAGGGTTTTCTATTGCCCTGTTCACTCACCTTTCTTTGCCTCCTTCTATTAGTGTTCATTGCTAACAGGGGAAAAAGAAATGTTTGCAGAATTGGAAGACTTTCCCTGGCATGGAGGAGAAGGCTCATACCAGGTGGCCATGACTCTGCCCTTCAGTGTTTATACTTGTGCTGGATATAGGATATAAAAACCCTGACTGAAAGCCAGGATATACAGAATTAAGAAAACCCTCCCACCAAGAAATGTGGGACTAACACAACTCCAACCAATAAGCATTATTAGAGACTGACTTAAAAAGTAAGTCTCTCCAGGGTCACAAATCTTTGTTTTCACCTTGTCCTATAATTTGTATCCATGTTGTATGGATAGGAAGAAGAAATATTGTGGAATTTAATTATATTTAATGTATTTGGAGCTTTCCTCTCTCTCCTTGACCATTTGGGAATAAGTGACTGGCAATGCCCATTCCAGTTCCTTCTGAAGAGGAATCAGAGGGATTCCTTGGCATCAGCTTTGGCTGAAGTGCTGTTTCATGAAAGGCGTGTTTGAACTGTTCTTATCACATGGGAGTGCTCTCAAAGAAACCTGGCATATGATGCTATGTGGTACAGCATATTTCATCTCATTAGAGCTGTATTGGTTGGGTAAGTTATTAATCATTTTGATGTCATCTCTAGCATGTTTAAAATTCTGTGCAACGTTTCTGCAGAGGAAAAAATTTGACAGATAAAGGCTTACTCCTAGGAACATTTTAAGTTGAATAAAAATGCCAATATAATTATGTTACACAGAATGATGTCTGGACATTTACAAGCATGACCTTGTTTTTTCTAGACAAGGATAATTCTATTCAGCACTAAATACTTAACTTTTATTTGTCAGACATCATCTGACACTAACTGTATTTAGATTAATGCCTTCTTGGTGTCATTTTTTCCCCTTGTAGAGTTATGGGTAAAAGAAATTAAATCACAAATCTCTCACGTATCTGAAAGAAATAAAAAGTTCCATTTATTTATTACATGTGAGCCACAGGGAAAAAAATCCTGAATTAAATATAATAAATGCTACTGGTACTAAAACCTAGTTACCTGAAACAATTCCCTCAGTTAAATGTAGCTTAAGAAAAAATTGTGTGATTGCCTTTGGAATCTTTATAACTCTCATGTCAGCATCTCCAGGTCTGATGTGCCCTTACACATAGCTCTGCCATTTAATGTTTGTTTTTTTTTTTTAGTTGCTGAACATGTACTTAACATTAGACAATCTTTTTCTCTGTGGCACTCACCTAACAAAAACTGGTTTTCTGGGTTCATGTTTTTTTCCCTTACTGCATATTGAGAGAAAATGTCACCTTCAGAAGCCCTTGGTTCTGAGTACTTGTCAGTGTAGCAAATTTTTGTTGTGCCCTGTTCTTTTAATTTGCTTTTAAAACTATTTGAAACAGTTGTGTGACTTCAAACATAAACTGTGAATATGCAAATAAAATGTTTAAATATGTAGTATGTTAATGAATGGACTTGGAGGTTTTTTATATTATAAACAGAATTTTCTGCTTGTAGAGACAGAAGACAGGAAAAAAAAGTGATCAGGAATTTTCTTCCAACACTTTTCTTTACCTGAAGACTCATTCTTGCTACTGTTCTGTGCTAATTTTGGGGCAACAATGAATTGTAGAGAAAAAAAGATACTTATTGAATTGTTTCCTTTATCTTGTCATCCTGACTCTTCCCTGCTATGGAAGTGTTAGTCTGTCTCTGCCATTCTCATCAAAGTGGTCCATAAAACAAAAATTTCAGGTTTGGGTAATACATGAAACGAAAATATTTTTGGTTCTGTCTTCTGTTTTGGTATCAGTGACCACTTTTGGTCTGAACTGTGAAAACAATCACTACCAGTCCTCCCAGCTGTGGACATTGGTATCTCATCAGCTCAGGGATATTTGGAGACAGTTTTTGCATCACTGAAAACTTGACCATTGCATTTAGAGCAGGGAATGGACTCTGAAGGCCTTTGCAGTCTGGATTGCTGAGTGAACACATGCCTAGAGTTTTATGTGTGTTGGATAGCATCCTTTCCAGTTCTCTCCAATCTTGGGAAGTAATGCCACAGCAGATGAGAATCAGTTTGTTTTGTTTTGGGAGTGTTTCTGTGTAGATAACTATATATATATAATATGTGTGTACATATAAAAAAACAGGATGCAGGTTATGTAAAATAAAATGCACTTTATTTTCTTTTTCTTCCTTTTTAAAATATCCTGATAGAAAGAAGCTTGGCTGGACCACAAGCAGGAATGCAGGTGTCTTAAGAGCATCGAGCCCAATTTTCCTCCAGACTCTGTCAGACTTGCTGGCAGGATTGTTTTTAAACTAGTAAGTGATGTTCTTTTAGATTGATTCAGTGCAGCAAATTCTGATAAATGCTTTCTCACTCTACATTTTTAATGTAATTATGAACTACAAGGCTGAAGTGACTGTGAATGCTGAAAAAAATTAGACAGCAAATTGCATTACAAGTTTACTGATTAATTTGCAGAAATGCTGAAAGGATCAAGAGATTCCAAAATGGACAGAACTAGGCTCAAGGGATGTGTTTATTGACTTTCTCTTCCATGGCTATGTGGTAGCATTCTAAGCTTATTTCTGCCTGGAAGGAAAGCAGGGAGACACTGTTCTCCCTTCGATACTACTGAAGGTATTGGTGCTTTTCTCTTAACCCAGTGGAAGCCTCATTCAGTGTTTGAGTGGTGAGGGCAGGAGCACTGGCAGCTGACCCTTTCTTTAGAGGGCAGAATGCCACTCTGCCCCTCTTGGGTTCTCTTTCTCTCAATTACCTTTTTTAATGTTTTTGTAAACTCTCTTGGAAGTCCTGGGTGTCTGACATTCCCAAGGTTTGATTACTTTATGTGGACTAAATTTTGTGATAGTTTAAGCAGCTTATAAATGTGTGGGATTGTAAATCAAAAGGAATTTGCTCATTTTTTTGCTGAACCTGTTATGTCTGTGTTGGATAAAAGTGCAGGCCTCTGTTGTGGTTTGAAGTGATAAAATATGATTTCACATTTATTTTATACATTGTTGCAAAGAGTTTGTGCCTGATAGTTTTTAAAGGGCATGGATGTATCTAGCAATACTGTGCATTAATTATAATCACATGAGCTCTGAAACTACAAACCTCATAAACTGATTTCAGTTCTGCTCTAAAGAGCTAAAGTAAATTACTAAAGGTAAGCTGCCAAAGTGTTAAAAAAATTAAAATTAGTAGAAAGTCTTATAGGAACAAAGAAATTTAGTTTTTTTAGAATAGTTTATGCTAAGTCCTGGGTTTTTGTTGATGCTGTTGGCCTTTACCTAATTATCTTACACTTTTATCACACAGAATAATCAGTTTTGTAGAGTGTTTTCAAGATAAAACATGCTCTGCAAGTGTTAATTATCTGTTTTTCCTTTACAGCTCAGACAATCAGTGTGCCCTTCTGAGAGACTCTACTCTTTTTCCGATCTTCAGTCAAGTAAGTAATTGGCAGGCAGGTTTCAGGAAATACTTCCAAGGCCTGCTTTACGGAAGGGCCATCTGATTTTCTTGCAGCTTGCCTTCTGAAGGTTGCTCTGTAAAGTAACAGAATCAAAGACAAAATCCTTTGTGGGAAAGAACAGTTATTTCAAGATAAAAGGAAGAACATATCTGTTGTCTTGAAGCAAAACCTTCACCTGAATTTTTGCTTTGGTATTTTTATTTTTTGCATTTTACAATGAACATCTTGCCTGCTCATTTTTTAATTTACCCAATGTCTGCCTTAACTACATGTCAATATTTCTATGAATATATTAAATAGTACATATATTTTTACATTGAAGTTTTACTTTCTTAATACTTATGTGCTGTTGCATAATGCTTCAAAATAACTTCCAGAAATAGGAAAGGCAGTTAAATTTAAAAGGGATATGTGTATTTTTTTCTTCTACGTGACCTTTCAGTAGAGAAAAAAGATGAAATTGTGCAGTTATTACTTTTGTGGCTTCAGAAGTTTCAACTGCTTGGGTAGAAAAAGATGATCATTGCAATCTCTCAGCAGAGCAAATGTTGAAATAAGAAACTTTTTTTACGTGTTTTGTGGTATCTTGAAGACTTAGAAAGGAAGAAATACATCCTTGGTCTGTTTTTGCATTTTGTTTAGAGGGATTTTCTGGAGAGTAATGAGAATATTTTGATTTCCTCAATGTTTTTTAATATTATTCAGAATTTTGGCTGCAAACCAGAGTGATCAATTGGTATAGTTAGTTAGAAATAAAACCCATATAAACATAAAAACTGCAATACATAGTATCAATTTTACTTCCAAACAACCTGACATTCTGCTGCCTTCTCCCAGTAACTGCAAGAGCAAAAGACCTTATTAAGGCAGCAAATTAAAATGGATAGATTTCAGTTATTTAAAACACAGTGATTTTCTGCAATGGATATTCTCAATTCATGTAACAAAGGTTTATGGAAAACAGATGTTTCACATTAAGTTAAAATGATGTAGACTATGGACTTCTATGTTTCCTTACACTGCTGGGATCCAAGGGAAGAGTCTGCTGATGGCAGAATAGTGCAGGAGGAGCTGGATGGAAGAGTCTCCCTTTAAAAATTCAATATTGATCACTTGTACAGCAGTTCTCTCTAGTGTAGGCAAAGATTTTTTTGTAACTGATCGTTCCACTCAAACTGGGGTTTCTCAGTACCTTTAAGGAGATGATCTCAGCTTTCCTTGCCTTGACTAGAGACAAGGGGAAGAGTGTGCTAAGTTGTCTGGAGCAAAGCTTGAACGGGCCTGAGCTGCGATGGACAAATGGTACAAAAGTCTGCAGAGTGGCCAGAAGCTTCTGCTAAAATTCTCATTCTGAAGGAAGTGGTGATATGGCCTGGGATACAGATGGGATGGCTGTCCTCTCACTGATACAGAAACAACTGGTCCATAGCCAGTTAGTTTAGAAGACAAATGAGAGAGCCACATGTAGTGTTGCATCCGTACTTACTCTGAGTCTTACTAACAGTTCCTGTGGAATCTTCTGAACTCCACAGCACCAAGTGTTTAGGATGTTGACACATTAACTGCAGCTGATACTTCAGACTGCAGTACAAATGGCCTATGCATAATCTTATGTAAAGGTTTTGGCTGACTCTACTTGTGTTGTTTTCCTGGTGTCCTTGTTACAGTGAATAGATGGTCTCTGTGGTTTTGGAGATAAAATAATCCAAAAGTGTTTTGGGATGGCGTGAGAACTTGTAGTAGCTGTGATGTTTTTTGCTGTTTCTGAATGCTCCAGAAGCTCCTGTTATTTCATAAAAAATTTCCCATTTGCTGCACAATTTATGAATGGTGTTTATAAAGCTTTGGTTTCTTTGTATACTTAGTGGAATCCATAGGAAAATGAGAAATGTGTTTTCATTAGAGTCCTAAGTATATAGAAGAAAAGATTTCTTTGAACAGAATCACATAACTATGAATACAGGCTGTAACCTGAAACAAAAACCTTCTTAGGAAGCATCTTTGTAATAGAAGATCATGTTTCAACACTAATCAGAAATGTGACAGAATTTTCATTGATACTCTTTTCATCTATTTTGTTCCTATCATTTGTAGTTCCAAAATATTTTATTTTTGAAAATTGTTTTTGACACTATGCCATCTCATTTTGCCTTAAACTATTACTTTTCAACATTACTTTATACTCTTGGTTGATTTTTATTGTGGGAGACATATAAACTGAATAGAAGTGTATAAAATTTTATACACTTATTGAATAAGTATCTGCTAAAACATATAATATATGAAAACCCACAAAGCATGTGGAGGCATCCAGTGCTTTATGAAATTCTTTTCCAATCTTCATAGTTCCTTGAAATTCCTTTATATGCCTTGAAACTCAGATTAAGTAGGAGGGGTTTTCTCTGAGCATTGTTGCTTTTGCTAGTTCTCATTTATCTTAAGACAATTCCTTCCTTCCTTAGTTCTCTGGGCTCTCTGTATGTTACAGAAATTCAGAAATCATCTTTGTTTTTACTTACCAAGATTCAATATTCAGAAAATAGTTTGTGTGCTGTATTATGGAGCAGGTATTTTTTCTACTTTACTTGTGTAAGTATCAGAGTTACATAATTAAATCCCTATGCCTTATTTAGAAATTTTTTTCATAGGTCATTTATAGCATTTTGTCTCCCACACCAGGTTTCTTAAACCATTGAAAAAAGTTTCTTAAAAACAAAAAATGAAAATGTTCATTTCAATGCAAATTTTATTTCATTTTGCTTTTGGCCTTGTGTTTTCTTATGTACTCTGAAAACCATGTCTTGGTCATTTTCCATTAAGGTACCTATGGGATTTTTTTCTGGATCATTAGCTCTGATGTCCTGGACAGATTCCAGTGTGGATAATTGCATTCTGCTTCCATCTCTATCAGTTCTCCCTGAAGTTCCAGTTGGTTTTGATATTCATGTTCACATCTGTCCTAAGCTACAGTGTCCATTTGTAACATTCTTCTTCTATGATTGCTCTTTAGTTTAGGGTTGTTTTACTTGCCAATAGTGAAACAAACCATGCCTTCCTCTCCTTGTTATAATACATTTTGCAGTATATTATAGACAGTTTAAGATAAATCACATGTTGTCTTGAATAATTACCTTTGAAGGAAAAAGTATTTTTTGTTTTCAAAGGAATATTTATAAGAAATGCAAGTGTGTGTTTATATTTCTCTTATATTTGTTAATCTTGATTGTTTCAGTCATCCATAAGTTTGCTACTTCTCTTGAAAACGCAGTCCTCATCTCTCTCTCTCTCTCTCTCTCTCTCTATATATATATATATATATATATATACACTTTTATATGCAGATTTTCTGTACATTGTGAAAAACATGCATGTCTGGATTGCTAACATTTGCATTCATTCATGCTTACAAAATCATCTGCAAACATCCACGCCGTTAGTTGCACTTGGGTAGTGCTGTGAGCATCTGTAAATGTGATAATAAAATAACAATTCAATATTATGCAGAGATAAAATTGATTCATAGTGCATCATAAATCTCTGCCTTTTGTTATAGTCTGGTGCTTGAATATGTTCAGCTTCACACTCTCCATTTTGTACTAACTGGTAGGAAAAAGAAAGTGTGAAGCAGGTAGGCAGTGAACTTGCTAGGGCAGCAGCAGTTTCACTTTCTGTGTTATCAGAGACCTGATGCATGCATAATCACTTAATTAGAAAATGAGGCGCTAGAAATCAGGATTTCTACCTGTAAAACATGAATAGTGGTGCTTTATAATAAAGTGATATTTACTTCATATTCTTTCATATTCATTGTTTGTCAGTTGCTCTGTATGCAACTCCTTTTGTTCATAGATACTTTTCTGTTTCGTCTGCTAGCATAAAGTGTTTCTGACACATCTATGGAGAGCACAGTATAAAAGTATGTGCTTCTGTATAAAGTTCCAAGCATATTTCTAATGTGGTAATGTTTCAAACCCAGATGCCTAATTTTTGTAAGTATTGTCTTACATCTGCTTACACATCTGCTTTATCTATTGGCTTTTGATCTTTAACTTGCTGCTGGATTCATGTGATTTGGCAGTAGCAACCTGATAAACTCTACTGTGTGCTGATAGGTAACTGTCACAAAAAATGAGAAATGTCTGCCCTCTGTCAAAATTGCCCTCCTTCAAGATTAATTCCTGGACTGGAAATGTCTAGACTGTATAGCTGCCATTGGATGTTTTCAAAATGTTGGTGAAATGTTCTGTTTATGACATGGTCTACTTTTTTTTTGCTTTCTCCATAAGACACTGAACGGTTAAGTGAAGAAATGAAAGATGGCCTCAGGCACCTTGCACAGACTTTGCAACTTTATTTGAAAACTGAGATCCAGGATGAGTCTCAGTTGCCACCTGCAATTGACTTTTTTCAGATCTTCACAAAAGTAAGTGTTAAAATCTGGTTGCTTGACGACTCATAAATTATCATTTCCTTGTGTTCACAATTTATTTCTAAGTGGGAGTTCAGTAGATACATTCAGAATAGGATATATGATAAAGTGAATTCAAACTATTTTTTTTTATTCAGTCAGTATTTAAGCAGAAGTATAACTTTGATATAATTGCAGCACTTCAAAATTAAAGCAGTGGCCAGAGAACTGTTTTTTCTTTTCCTATTTTAAAATTACCATGTTATAGTTGTTGGATGAGAAAAAAGCAAGAATGTTCAAATATAATTGAGTCAATCAACCTGAGTAATTTTTTCAGTAATAAAGAGCATATAACAGCACTCTTCAGCCTAGAATTTTTCTGCAAAGTGAAATTTATTTGCAGATGTACTCCCATCCTATTTTGTCATTTAGAGGTATATGCTAACTGTATCCTACAAGCTCTTTTTTTCCACAGGCCTTGCGGATCATCTATTCTGAAAGATGACATATAAAATATTTAAAATTAGTTTCCACAGTATGTAAAATGTTTATTGTGTTACTTACTAAATATTGATGGCTTTTTTTTATTTATTTTATTACTTTTAATTCAGGAAGCTAAGTTCAAACAATGATAGCAGAAATATTTTATATGAAAAATACTCATAGGTTTAACTCTATTTAATTTTTTAAATTTCTAATTGTTTGATAAATTCTGCCATAAGATTAATCTTATTTATGTTTTGGTTGTTTTAGTTAGTATATTTTTATGAAGTAAGCCAAAGTATAACATTTTTTTTCCTCTGATACAAATAAAAAGAAAGCCTCTTTGAGAAAAATGAAATAAAAATGCTATAAATTATTTTTTTGACATTTAAAAGAAACCTGCTTGCACTATTATAGAACCTTCCTTTTTCTTTTTTTTTTTTTTGCTGTGGACGGGAGTAGGAGCAATATAATCAACTGTGTTGTTTTTCTGGATTTTTTTTTTAATTGGTGATTAGGCTGCTGTGATGTCAAGTTGCAATTTTGCCTGAAAAATCACACTGTCTGAAATAGACCCAGTCAAAAGGGTGCCTAGGTAAAACCCCCTAAATGCTACCTCCTCTCCACTCAAGCTGTTTTATTGTCTTGTGTTGGCATGCTGGCTTGGCCTGAACTTTGTCAGATGCATTTCACATGAAACATGCACATTGTGCTATCTGGTATAGAGAATTTGTGCAGCTGAAGATAAAACTGATTATCAGGAGATGATCACTGCCTACTCAGTCAGAACGGAGTTGCAGCTTGTAAGGAATTCTTTCCAAATGTTGTTGCCTTGTAATAATAAGCTTAAGATGGAGACTGGCCATGTGGCTTTACAGAAACAGAGTGATGATTACTAAACACATTGGAGCACTGGTGAAGAAAATGCAGAAGGTTTTGAATTTTTTTATGTACAAGCACGTGCACATATGTACACTTCTCTCCTCCCATGTATTTTACCAAGGTGATGTAAGTGGCCATCAAGGGCAGAGTGAAAGCCAAGACTTACCAGCTCCATAACTTGTTAACTGCTCCTGTTAATGACAACATTTGCCTCACTGTAGCTTTGGTATCACAAAGATATTTTTAACTCCATATATTCCATATGTTGACTGTGAATTTTTTCCCCCTTATTGAATGTAGTGCAAAGTGTAGAATTTTTAAGTTGTTGGTTTTGGTTTGGGGTTTTTTTGGCCCTTAAACTAGGGCTCCTTTCCTTCTTTTGCTGGTTTTGCTTAGTTTGTGTGATGGTCTGCTCTGGGAAACTGGAGAGTGAATGACACAGACCTGTCATGTGTACACATACTTGATATCATTAATACTAAAAAGAACTGGCAGAAGGGATAGGAGAATCTGACTGGACAGATGAGTGGATGGGAGAAAAGAGCTGTCAACAGCCATGTGTGTGAGTAAAATTAGTATCTTGTTCAGAGTTCAGTCAAGCACAACTGTCAAGCTTTTTGTAAGACCTTGTTGTCACTCTCTAATTTTCCATGTGGCATTTTACAGCTTTCCCAATTTGGTTGTCAAATGAGTTTGTTATGAGTGTGATATTGTATTAAAATATTAATTTAGTATTCCCCCATCCCTAGGGAGGTAGCAGCAGACGTTTTCTGCCATTCCCATGGAATGTTCTTTGGAAGATAAGCTGGATGTCCATGCAAATTTTTTTTTTTTTTTTTTTAAAGCTGAATAGGGATGTTTATTCTCAGCAGGTAAAATTTAATACTTTGGAACTGTAAAGTCTCTGATAAGACTTTTGCAGTCTCTTCACTGTAGTATAACTCTAAAGAAGACCAGCTGTGATGACTTCCCTGTGTGGTCACAGAATAAAGAAATACTACAGATACATAACTTCAAGATGTAATCTTGTTTTCCCAACCGCTTCCAACATTCCTTTCAAGTTCAGTAGGTGCTCATTCGAACACTGAACTTTTTTGGATCAGTTCTTTCATTGCATGCCACAAAAAGATCCAGTCAAAGGTCATTTTTTTATTCTGTTTGATGCTGGATCCTCAAGAAGGAAAATAAACAGACTGCCAGACAAAAGAGAAAAATTATCCTGTGGTGAGGTGACTAAATTCCAGATGGTTCTTGGAAAATCTCCAACCTGATTTAGGTCAGAAGAGCTTCTCGGAAGCTCTTTTAAACAGTCCTCCTTCTCTGCTGTCCACTGCTCTTGTCTTTGTGAAAATTAATGATAGTTTTATTCACTTGCTTGTGATTCTTAATTGGCAGAGAATCCCCCTGAGTGTGCATTTGTAGAAACACTCCATTGAAAATCAAAGAAAATTTTGCCATTTCTTTCCATGGGGGCATAATTTCACCCCAATGTGTTTTTAGTTTGCATGAGATCTGTGGAAAATACCAGCTGCACTGGATGGGGAGGTGTTTCAGAAGGTTATGTACCTTTCTCTCTGACAGTGTTGCCCTGTCTTTATTAGACAATTTGCTTTTGTATCAACTGTCCTTTGAGCTGGAGTTGAATTTTCTCATTTTTGTTATCTGATCACTTTTTGCAAGCCTCAGTTTATTTAACGTAACATTTATCAAGGTTGTGACTGTTTTAAAATTCTGATCCTCAGTATTAAACAGAATTATCTGCAGCTAATTACGTGGTAAGGCTTTAACTCCACTGAGACATTTTCTAATGTCAAGATAAATTTTTGACAGCATGGTTTTATGGTTTAATGATGTTTCCATAACCTTGAGATAAAATCAGTCCTTGCTTTTTCTTCTTCAGCTTTTACTTACATGTGTGAGGAGATGCCTGGAGTTCTTGGAGACATTTAATGGATGTGGGATAAAGAATTAATTTTTTTGTATACATTTATGGTCCTTTTAGCACCAGCAGACAGAACAATGTGAACCACTTTAAGACATTGAACTGTAAACCTGTGAGTGACTCTACTGACAGGAATCAGGCCTAAGATGACTTCTTTTAGACCATATATAGAATTGATGCTTTACATAGAATTGCAACTACTCATACTGTGTCAGAATTGACTTTTGCACATTTTGAAATAGTTGGAAAATTTATTTTCCAATTAATGAGAAATAAAAGAGATTCTCATAGCCATTTTAAAGATATCCTAATCTCATGTCCTCACATATATAAGAATAGTAAGGTATATGCCACGTCTGTCATTAGCAGTAAGATAAAATCCAGTGACAATTAATGAACTGTTACAAGCAGGCTGTTTAGTAACCTTAAAACAGGATTTTATTGGAAAGAAGTTTTCTAGAGGATGTTTTGGTGAAACTGTTAAGAAACCTTTTGGGAAACGATGCTGGATTGAAGATTTTAGGGAAGCCCATATGATGCCATTTTGGATTTTACCTTTTTCTTTTATATGTTCTCTTTATTCTTCACACATCTATTTGTAGCTCTGTATCCTATTGTATTAGTGACTAATTTTCCCAGTAATTTTCCACGGCCTTTCCCTAGGCAGAAAGACAAAACGAATTCCAGAGCTCCAAGCCCTGGGAGGTACAAGGCTTCCTGCTGTCTTGGTTCTTCTTAGGAAGGAAGGCTGAGAACAACTCTTTGAGACACATTTCATGGAAAAAGTACAGCTAATGCTGAAAGGGAGGACTCCAGAGAAAGGGCTTGGCCTCGGGGGGAACTTGAATTTTTTATTTTATCCTCCTACTGCTGTCTTTTATCAATTATGCTAATTTCCTAAAACCTATAAATACTGTGGAGGTGGGCTTTTGTGGACATCTTTCCATAACTGCCCCTATAGGCTTCAAATAAAGATGCTGTTTTATATTACCTCCTTACTAAAATTATCTCGAATTTCATTTCCAAGTTGGGAAAAAGGCAGCACATAGAACAGAGATGATGCTTACCTTCTGAAATAGCAGTCTGCCTAATAGTTCTGTTGTGCAAATAACCACATGTGGGATGATGGGGACTAGGCAAAGAATTTTTAGCTTTCAGAAATTTTCAATCTTTCCTGCAGTTCCGCTCTTGACACCTTTGTGTTTTAATCATGCTGTCTTGCTGATACCCCGTTGACTGGAGTTCTGTTTTAATTTGCAATTTGAGGAGATTTCTCTGGACTCCATTTTTGCATTGCTGTGGTGGAGGGGAGGAAAGGTGCAGAGGCAGAAATAAGATGAAGCTTGTTGCATCCTGCTTGTCGGATCAAACAAGCACATAGTAACAGTAATTTGTATTTTTCTGCTTCATTCTTCTGAACTGTTTTACTCCAGAGTTCTCACAGTCAGCTTTCCAAGATGTGAAGGTGTAGGAGAGTTTTACACGCTGTCATTCAGTGGCAATTGATATTTACTTGTGAGAGGATTGAGTAGGGAATGCTTGACTGTCTGATGTAATTCTGTAATTAGTATTCCTAGTGATTAGAAGTCTCATTGGGTCTCATGAAATGATTTATTTACATGTAGCAATATGAATTAAGGTGTGTATTTGCAGCTTGGCAAATTTTCTCCTGTCATCTCCTCTTTCCAGTGGGTAGCTGTTGTACATCTTCTGTCATGTCAGTGGGGAGATGTTAGTTGTCTTAGTTCTTTATGGGAGAAAAAGAAACAACTCTTTTAGACTAAGAAAATTTACTTACTTGTTACAGTGCTGCTACTAGCAAATGAGAAGCTCTGAGTCCCACTTTTTACAATCAAAATTTCACAGAGAATTTGGAGGACATTCAAGGGAAAGGGCAGGTGACTATTCTAGCTCATGAAAGCAAATGATGTTGATTAAATACAGGTAATGATCAATTGTGGAATTTAGAATAGCGAGGCAAAGTGACTTTGATTTATTGTTCCAAGTAAAGCTAAGTTCTCAGGAAAAAAGATACAGTAAAAGATCTGGCTGTGGGATCCTACAATGTTCATTTCATCTTTTTGGAAACTAACTAGCTTTTTTTAAATAGTCAATTTTGCTCTTCTCTCACTAACACTGATTTTATAACTGGGACTATGTGAAAGAAACCCAAAAGATTTTATATCCAGAATGCTTGAAAGATTTTTAAGGCTGAATTTTGCATAGTGATGGTGATCTACTATTGTTCTGGTCCAGACCGCAGATCTGTACTGGGATCATGTGCTGATTGACTTGGGTTTCCATTCTGACCCTGTGACCTTGTGTTCAACCTTGTGTGTTGAGATTCTAGTAGATTGAGAGTCCCATCATTGATTTAATGGAATCTGGGCCAAGATGTGTATGTACTCATTGCTTCTTAAGAGCAAGCAGGGCACAACGCTTGAATTTTTCCCACACTGATTTGTTGCCAGAAGCTGCCTGCATCCTCTCACAAGTCATTCTGTCTTGGTAAATCAATCTGCCTCCACATATCTGTCTTAGCTCTTCTGTGTTCTGGAGATGTTATATTGGAATTATGATCAGCACAATGTATGTTCAATGTGAAAAGTACACCATGGCATGATAACACTAGCAGCATTGCACATGCTGTTTTGCTATAGGTTAGGAAGAATTAATTAGCACTGCTATTATTAAAGTGTTGCTAATTAATGTTACACTGTAGTCATATGCTGTAAAAAGTTTTCAGTAATCTGTTCAATAAGCTGTTTCACATATGTAACAGACATATGTTGTTATGCAAAAGAAAGGTAACTGAATTCAAGATTGCCTGAAGTTTTATTGATGTAGATGCATTTTCTAGGGAGAATGAAACTGAAGTCTTAGAGATCACACAAGACTTCAGTCCGTGTAGGTTCTACAGAAGGGGACATGTGAGTCTATGATCTTTGAAACCCTGAGAGAAGACCTTTAATGAAGCTTGACTTTATGCCAGAATACTCTAAAATCAGTTTGAAAATATTATTGATGCGTTTATTATAAGTTAAGGCACTCAGCATCATAAAGGAATGTTGGAAGTTAGGATGAAAACTACTTTAGAAGTATTTCCCATGAAAACACTCTTATCTTTGGTGCTTCCATATGGCTGTGGCAAATGTTTCTGCTCCTTTATTTAAACTGGCAGGAAACCTGTAATTAAAGTATAGAAAGATGCACTGGAAAAAAAAAATCATGTCTTTACTTTGAGAATTCAGCTGGATTTCCTAGCTATAAGGGTATTTTTATTTGTAGAAAAGTAAGACATGCTTGGAAATGCAGAAGGCTGCTTTGATGCTCTCTTGAGACATCTGTCCTTGATTAGCTTGAACCAGTGATGTTGTGTGTTTGTGACTTGTTGCCAGGGAAGCTGTCATTGATAGCTTCTTTTGAGAAAGGAAAAGCAGCAGATGAAAATGTACTCATTTGCTGCTTCATTCTGAGGCTGAAACATTCCCCAAATTAACTCTTGCACATTTCAGTTTTTGAAGGCTTTGTGGTTCTGTGACCAAATAATTGGGAAATAAGTTTGAAGACTTATATGCAAAAGCATAAGGGATAGAAAATACACTGTAAATTAAAAATGTTGAGCTCCAGTTCATCCATTCACAACTATCATGCAATATAGAAGATACCCTGTAAGCAGTATTTGATTATGCATTTATTTGCATTAATGGACTTCACCCAGGAAAAGTTACTTCAGATGTATTCCTAGTAGTTGGTCAGTTAAAAGAAGCAATTACCTTTTATATCTTCCGATGTTAGACAAATTCCTTGCCTGATGTCTGGTAGTTTAAGCTTCAACAGCTGTTGCAAACAGCCTACCTGTCTAACCTAAATAGCTTTTGGATTGCACCAAAATGCTTTGAATGAAATTCTTTTATTAAATGAGCACTTTTGGGAATTTCTGAAATCCCTTAGTTAAAGGAACTGCCAGTGCATAAACTGAAAAAGATTGTTAGATTTAAATACAAATACGAATCTTTATTTTTTACTTATTTCCAAGCAAATGGTAAATTGAAATTATAATAACTCAGTGACAGCAAAATAAATAATTAAATCTTTTGAAGTAGTTTGGATAGTTTTCCAGCACTAGTTGGAAAAGTTGTGTCTTATACACATGTAGAGACGAGGCTAGGATAACAATACTGAGATTCTTTGAGTGGTGTGTTTATTACAGAGGAATTCCTAAGGACTTGAAGTCGATGTTGGTTTTTTTCCCTTACTGCAATGACCATCTTCACAGAAAAGAAGGAGAGCTATTGTGATACTTAAAACTTCATAAACAGCTTTAGTATTGCTGTTCTTTTAGGAAAGGGCTGTCTTTCTCTTTGGGTCTGAATGGCTTTCTCATTGATCTGTCCAAATGAGCCTGGTTGTGCCACACTTGCACCCTGTGGAGGTTTCTGGCTGCAGGAAAGCCTTGTTGCCAGCAGAACATGTCTGTAGGCAGGGGCATCTCCAACAGGTAGGGAGGTTTGAAGACAGCAGAAGGGGAAATCCAAAGGTCACTTGAACATGTTTTTTTAAATACAATACAAAATAAAAAATAAAGAAGACATTTCACTGCAGTGTTTATTTTCTCTTCTTGCAGTATTACTGGATTAACAGATAATCCATAAGATAAACAATATTAGTGTTATTTGTAACTGCTTTCTACATTTTGGATAATGCTACTCATGTGTGTCAAAAAAACAGTACATAGAGATAAAACAAGAATATAAGAAATAATCAGTTTATTTTAAGCATGATTTGCTATCACCCTGCTGCTTTTGTGAAGACGGTAGTTATGTTTGGACATGATGTGATGTCCAGATTTTCAGAAAAATCCTCATGAATTTTATGGTTGCAGTGGAGTTATTTCTGCCCTTCAAAAAGTATGTTACAGAAGTGATGTAAGATTTAATGGGGCTCTTTTTCCTTATAATTGAAAAAGTATAATTGCCTTTGTGGAAGCTGAGCTAGAAAACAGAAAATGCTGATCATGTATGACATGATCTAGGATTAAATTGTACATGTTTTTATTCTTTTTGGCAGTTATCTGAAACTTCCTTTTTTTTAGCATTAGAAAACACAGGAAGAATAATCTCAATGCATCTTTTTTATGACTGGTTTTTCTGTGTAGGCTCAGCTTTGTTAGGAAAACTCATTGTGACTGCTGAGTAATTATAGGGTTGGGATTGCCCTTGGAAAGCCAGATGCAGTAGGTTACTGTGCATGAATTAAAAGCTGGCAGACTTTCTTGCTTTAAAGGGATGTTGTTGTTGATAGTGGCTTTTCCTTTTTTGAATAAACACAATCCATTTTGATAGATTAGTTTTCAAACTCATTTGTCTTTATTAAAAAGAGGCTATATCAAGCTTTTGTGGGCCAATTTGGACTGTTTAGAATAACATGATGGCTGTTTTAATGTGGTCTTCAGAAACTGCTTTGTTAACAGAGGTTCTATTTGTTCCTGTTCACTTACTAAACAGTTTGAAAAGGGTAGAACTAGTTCACATCAAAGCTGTGATTTGTCTAGCAGTCTGTTAACATCAAATAAATTAAGCTGAACTAGGTCAGTGTATTGTGATCTAACCATATTAATGCAATGATTTGCTATTTTCAAAAAATACTATTATAGTTTAAAAGATTGCTATTTCCTGAATCTTGAACCTGAAAAAATAAGCTCTTGTATGTTTGACTCAACCCCTTCTTTCTATTTAAATACAGAAAATACTAACTGTTTTTAAGGTGAGAGTAGAAAACCAAGAAACTGCTTGACATGCTTCAAGAAAAGAAGGGCAGAAGTAAGGGGTTGGGTGGCCTTTTCCTATTCTCCCAATTAGCTTCAGGTAGGGAGAGATCAGATCAATGAGAAAAGGGCCAGCATTTTTGTTCCACTTGCATTTTATGTAGTATTTCAAAGCTTTGGATCTTATGGCAAATGGTTTTAATGAAGCCTTTTAAAAGAGTAAAGCACCTAGTGTTTTAAATTTGGAGATTTTCACCTTTTTTTTTTTTTTTTTTTTTTTGCTATACTAAACAGACCAAGAGATTTATGAGGTTCTGAAATGCTACAGAAAATTTTTACTAATTTGAAAGGTTTTGGATTGGTACAGAATAAATGGCAACTCATTCTTGTGGCTGAGCCCTGATCCTCACTTTCTCTATTGTAGATAAGATACAGGGAAGGAGGGGGTAGCAGGGGTGGGGGAGAAGAAGGAGTAGAAAAGGACAAGTAAAGGTTTTCATTTGATGATTTTTATTTAATTTTGGTCCATATGCATTGGATCCAAGATGCTGGGTGGCTACAGACAAGTTACGAGTTGGCAGGTTTGCCTTGACAGCTGTTACCTTGGACTTTGGAATATTCTCCCTCATCAGTGGAACCATCTGGTTGCTCTGACATGATATTTCTACTTGATCAGACTTTGGTAAGTTGGGTGGAGCTGTGGGAGCCGTTTCATCCTGTGTTTCTAATGCTGTGTAGCTGTGGTACTGTTAGCTGTAAGAAGTCAGAGATCAAAAGGTAAGGCCTGAGGGGAGAAGGTAACATCAGATTTGTCATATCTTAGACTGGTGTGACTGCTGATGTGCTGATTTGAAAAAAAAAGTCACTATCAGTTTGAAAATGAGTGCAGCCTTTGGCTCAGGAAATTCCTAAGCCAGAGGTTGGTGGGTACTGGGATGGATATACTGGTGGAAAGATCCCTCTCTCTGTGTGTGTTTACTACCCACCTTCACAAAGAATCCGGTGTGGGCTGGTCAGAAACATGGTACTGTGCTTGCATATCCACATTTGTTTAGACCTGGAATAGCTGTCCTTAAATGATGATTTGTTAATCCTGTTTATCAAAATAACCTGATGATCTGTGAGCCTACTGCTGGAATTCCCTGTGTCAACTCATGTTCATAAAAATAAGAATTAAAACTCCCTAACAGAGTAAAATCAAATCTCATGTGTTTCAAATGCATAGGAATCTTTTAAATAGATGATGTTATTAAATAGATTCTATATTAAATGGTGTATGAAATTGTAGCAATCACTGTAAATCTTAAACCTTATAATGCACACCGCTCATTTTGAGATGCTCTCTCTATACCAAGTGGAAATCATTTAATTGGTGTAAATTCAGATAGCTTTGCTGATTTCAGTGGAGAGCATTGGGAACTGCTGCTCTATATTTTCCAGAAACAAAGTATGTTTGCTACCAAGGAGGCAGCTGACTAATACCAAGGATTTTAAGGTTAATAGGTGGAAATGATCTGCATTTGATTTTTATGTGGGAAAGTGAACAAATAAATTATTTTTGTCCTTTCACAGGAATCATGTGAATCATGCCTGCTGCATAAAGCAGCTATTTAGATGAGAATATAGAGCTATTGGTTAAAATATTAGCATATTTGTAAACAACTGAATAATACATAACACCAGTCTATTTTTGCTATTCTTTTTTTAGTGTATTTTATATAAAAATATGTTGTGCGAGTTTGTTTGTTTGGTTTTGTTTTAGTTATTTTTAATATTTTTAGTTATTTTTAATATTTGCTTTATTTTAATGCCACAGTATCTTTTTATCATCGTATTTTAACCAGTAATTAAAAATAAAAGGTTCAGCATGCATCAGTTATTTTCCACTTTGTTTTGATGATAATGTCAGTGTCAAATACAAAACATTCTCAATAAAGACAATATATGGGTGAAAATCACATCTTACCAAATCAGTCTTTACTGATTTATTCTGTAGAAAAGGTGGCACAGGGGAGATCTGAGCGACACGTCGGTCTCTTCCAAGTAACAAGTGGTAGGACAAGAGGAAACAGCTTCAAGTTGTGCAAAGGAAGGGTTAGGTTGGATATTAAGAATTTTTTTGTCATGGAAAGAGTTGTCAATGTTGAATAGGCTGCCTGGAGCTGGAGTCTCCATCCCTGAAGGTGCTTAAACTATGTGTAAATGTGGCACTTAGGGACTTGCCAGTGCTAGGTTCATGGTTGGACTTGATTTTCAGTGTCTTTTCCAGCCTAAAAGATTCTGTGACTTTCTGACCTTATGAAAAATTGATCCTTGCTAAACTATTTATAGAGTTTTATTGATGAGTTTGCATGTTTGGTGGAGAAAAATAATCTTGCTATTAAACCAAGTTCTATCTTTCTGGTCCTGTAAATTAAGAAAAAAGTACATCACATGCTAACTAAAAGCCTTGCAGAATTTTACAGTTATCATAGCATTCATTGAAAATGAGACTATTCCCTGTACATGCTTTTTTGATGTCTGACTCACAGGGGTCGATTCTTGACCTTGTGCTATTCAATACTTTAGTGAGAGTCTTTGCAGGCAATGATAATTTTATTCAGATAATTTTATTCTTTTGCCCAAGCACTAACGAAGGTCTAGGCTGAACTACAGCTGTTTGGTAAGACATTGGGATGAACCCAAACTTTTATTTTCAATACAAACAGTATTTATTCCATTGTATAACAATACATTGTATAACAATGTATTTATGTATATATATAGGTGTGCATGTCCTGTCAATTACATCTTTGCTTGGCCAAAACCACATTTTCAAGCTGTAAGAGAAATTGTTTATGGATGTAGAGTGACCAACTTCTAGGGATTTTTTAAAGAGTCAGGACTAAAGCCTTTATTATTCTATTTCTATGGTGAAAGAGAGCTGATCTCTTTTCATTTATTTAAAATTGAAGAAAACAAAAGGAATTTTTTAAACCAGTTCAGTGTGTAGAAAATACTGTCTTCTGTTTAAAAGCTAGTGTGGCAGACAGTATTTTTCTCCCTCCATCTGACAGATTACCACAGTAGTGTGTCTTACTTCAGTTGATTGTTTTCATTATGCTTGGATGACCTTTTATGTGACTTTGACAATGCTTTTGTTACTTTTCTCTGTAAAAAAGACATAGAGGTCAGAAGCTGTATGCTACTCACTCTGAGGCTGAAGTTTTAACTTCCTAGCTTCTTCAGAAAGATTTGGGAATGTTTTGCTCTCTAGATAATTCTTTACCAAAATTCTACAGCAGAAGTAGCTGACACACACTCCTTCTTAAGTTCTTCTGTAGGATTTAAAGATTTTTGTTTAAGTACTGGTGAAAGGAGTGGCTACTGATGAGAAGCAAAGCTGGGAGGGGTGTGTGTGTGTACTTGTTTCCAGCTTTTCTCCCATCATGGCATGTATTCCTGGAGGAAGAGCAGGAGATGGTGGTCTCATACAGTGGAGAACTGCAAACAAATATTTCTGTGGGTTTTATACTCATAGAAAAACTAGAGATGGTTTTAATCTAGACATTAGTTTTGAAATGACTAATAATAAGATTTTGCCCCATGCACAATTTATTTATTTATCCTTCAGATAGGACTAGCATTTTACTTACTGGCATGACTAGATTAGGATGCTGTCTCTGCAGTGTTTTATTTGGAATGAAGTTGAATGTTCACTTCTAATCAGGTAAGCTAATATGCTTCAAAATATTTAAATAACTTATTTTCCAATTATTGTGGTAGCAAATCTTGGATTTGTGCAAATGTAAGCCTTTCGTATTAGGAAGTCACAAAATTGATTGATAAATGCATATTCAATAATTATATAAAAGCTTATTTAAAACTTGCAAATCTCAGCCTGTAGAAGGACATAAATATACAGAAATTCTAGGTGCACTCAAGACTGTTGGAGATAGATACAGCAAGTTCAAAAAATACAGTATCCTCATTTTTTTGTGGCTTACTGACAACATTAATGCTGAGGTCATATTTGGAGATAAGTAATCTTTTCACGTTGTTCCTGATAATCAAATTGTCTGAGAAAATTCTTTATGTTATCATAAATCTATGTCTGTGCAGTCATTTTATGCTGGTGATTTAACAAAGTAGATTTTTGTCCTGATAGAAATGGAAATGTTTCTTAGAAGTGAGAAGGAAACTTCAACGAGGAATATATGAGATTATTCTCTTTAAAATATAACAAGCAGAAATTGTGGACACTTATTAAAAAATATGCTACATCTTCATGTCACATCCCAAGGAAAATCTTGCCATTCTCACTCAATGATGCTTAATCAATTTTCCTAATAAGCCCTGCAGCCAGTGTTCCCTCCCGTGTGAGGAGAAAATTTACAAGCTCGGTCTGGTAAAGTTGGAAGGCTTTGTCTTCTGCTGAGGAGTGAGCTCTGGAATCAAGTATTTTTCATAAAAACCACCTGATCATTTATGCTTTTTCTTCAAAGATTATTAAGGAGACTGTGAGCTGAATGTTTGCTGGTAAACAAAGGGTACCCTGTGTAGAGCTTTAAACAATAACTGCCACTGGAGAAACAATATCTAGCTAGAGGCCAATCTCCTGGCAGGATGTGTTATTTTGCCAGCATGTAGCAAAGTCAAGCAAGCAGCTGTTTTCTGCACTGCCTTCAGCTTTTAGCTGCCTTCGTGTGGTCTGGCTGGATTATGTTACAGTAATCTGGTCCTGATGTGGCAGTCTTTGGTAAACATAGCAATGAACATAACTGGAACTGTCTTTTCTTACACATTTCTTTATAGGAGCAGAAGAGACAAAAAAGTAGTGCTTACTTATGATTCTCCATTTGAATAGGAGTTTCTCAAGAATTAATGAGACCCTTAGATGTGATCTTGTATGAAAAGAAATGCAGTTTATTTCATTCCCAGAACAGTCATGCATACTTTCATCACCTGATTGAAGCTTAGGCTTTTCTGGGGATTTCTCTTTAAAATTTACTTACGAGTTTTTGTAAAAGACCAACCATGTATTCACTCCAAGAAGGGGAAAGGTTTCCTTCTGTCTGGTTAGAAACCCATTTCACCAGCTCAGTAACAGGGCCAATATTCTCTGTGTTGATTCCACCTGGCTGCTGCTCCTACCAGGTTTGCCTTCAGGGAAGCCATGGCACTGTGTCTTGACTGCTCTGCCTCAGAGCAAGGCTCCATACTCTTATTACAATAATTTTGTTAGTACTGGCAAGCAAAAGTATTGATGTAATCTCCTACTGTTCTGATTGATTTCCACACTTCTCTGCTGTTCGCTCAGTTTTGCCTCAGCAGCCTTAGCCATCTGCATCTGGTCCAGCTTCTGGCTGCGCTTGTGCAGGGGGTCAGTAGCTCCAGTGAAAGATGTGGGTCTGATTCATGTGGTTCAGGACTGAAGAAATGAGTGAAACCCTCAGTTCTTCCACAAATCAGACTGATAGAACAAAGGATTATATGATAGCAGTGTAATTAAACTGTGCCTGACCAACAAACCTTTCAAACACACCAGATATGTCTTTTTATTGAACTGAAGAGTAGCCGTAAAATCTATGCACTGTCCTCATGGGAATGAGGGCTGGAATTTTCTGTAGCTAGCTTGTGGGAATTTCCAAGAACAAATATATTGACCCTCTGCTGGAAACTGTTTATATATCAAGTTTTTTCTTTCATGGTTTCCACTATTTAATGTTTATTTTAAAATGTACTGTAGGGGTGCAGGTCAATTCAGCTTGTCCTGAATCAGTGATTGCAAATGCTCCCATATTGGAGTTTTCCTGAAGTTTGTCAGGTCTCCATAAGACATGACTGCTTTGGTGTGTATTGTGAATGTATGTTTTGTGTGTTTTTTTGTGACATATTATGGAATTTTGCTTTTTTTTTTCCCCCTTAAACTAAAGAGGTTAACCTTTCCCTGCTTCAGATTTTCTGGTGAAAGATGCTGTAATAAAATTATGTTTTAGGAGGTAGGGTGTTAAGAATTTTAAGTACTTAATATGTGGTCAGAGGTCACAAAAAAAGAGCTGGAGGACAAAAATGCTTAAAATGCCAGTTTATACTTGCTGTGAAATTTAGCCAAGTATTCTAAGTTTTGAGTTATGACAAGGTTCTAGTGTGCTGATGACATGCTTACTAATGGTTTTTCATGCACTGCTTGATTACAGACTATAGAGATGAAACTTGATGCTGAAAATGGGAAGTACTGAGCTAGCCTTGCTGCTGTGGGAGACCATCCCTTTAGACCAAGGCAGTGTAGAGTGCTGGCTGGACATCATGTCTAGACCCAGGTGTCTCAGACATTTTATGAAAGAGCAATTCCAGCTATTTCCTATCCTTTAACTACTAGTTTCAACACTGCTAAGTGAGGAACTAACAGTTTGCTATTTGCAGTCACTTAAAATGAACTTGTGAACTTCCTTAATGAAACATGAAGCTATTTCATTAAAAGCCATCAAATCAAATTATAATATTGTAGCTGTTGGAAGTATAGTCCTTACAGTTATGGATTTACAACTTGTCTAAGCCATAACATTTCTGCTTAGTAGGTCTTGTCACACAGGAATGCTGCTTAATTTATTTTTTATGATGTTTGAGGAAAATCCTGTATAATAGCTTTATATAAAACATATGATGTAATAACTTCATAACCTTATCCTAGCCCCTGTGCATCTGTAACTGTGAATGTGCATGAGGCACAGTTGTGTCCAAATACTCTGTGTATTCTTGGTATATGTACCTCCCTCCTCAAATACTTGCAAATGGGAAAAACTAAACAAGAGGAAATAGTTAGGTGAACACAGTGATAAAATGACATTTCTCAACTTTTCTAGAAGAGAGTATTTACCACTGGGAACTTTTACTATAGTAGAAACAACTTACCCCTCTACTAAGAAATCTGATGGTACCAATATGACCACAAAAATAAAGCATACCCAAAGATTTAAAAAAACCACCAAAAATACCTTTCTGCCAATGTTTGTAATTCTCATGAGACATTTTCTGATTTAATACTTTCCATTTTATTCATTTATTCCTCTGTGTACATTTGTTTATGAAGGAAGGCAATATATATTTAACCACAGATCACATATTGTATCAAATATCTGATATTATAGCCATAAATAAAAATGCAGGACTATATTTTAGTACTTGTGTGTATGATCAGTCAATATCACTTAGCAGCATTTAAATTATTTATTTTTAGCATGAGTCAATGTAAATGCATTTGATGAGAAGGCACATAGGAAAATATGGTATAACTGAGAAGCAGCATATGGTAGATGTCAAGAAAAGAATTAGAATGATAACAGCTTGAATATTTGTCTTCATGAAATAAGTTGGTTCTTTTTGAGTTCCTTGGTGGTATATTTAAATAAACCAATTGAAGAAAGGAAAGGAAATTTTGAAAGTGAAGTAGTTGCCACGCTGATGCTGTATTTGAATACCTTACAGATTTCTTAAAGGAAATCATATTTGTGATCAGGATGAGTGAGCTTTTTGGGTTAAAAAAGGAGAAACTGAAGGTTCTGTACGTTTTCCAAACTATTCAAAATTCACTTTAAGTACTGAAATGACTCCCTTGTCTTTACTACCTCTCCTTTTGGACAGAGACCTTTTGACTCCTTAAAGAGAAAAGCAGGTAAAATAAGACCCTTTCCCCCCAAGCTGTTGCTTCAGTCTTCTTTACCTTTTATCATTTTTGTTCCATTCTCCATCAGAAGCCCCAGACCCATGTTAGCTTCTTTATAGATTTTATTTTATTTCATTTCTAATTATTTATTTTCCCATCTTCTCATTCCTTTTCTTGTTGGTTCTTCAGAAAAATGTGTTGTTGCCAAAGTTTGGAATTCTGAAGCATGTTGTGTAAAAACAGCAGAAAAGTGACATTTCTATGGAAAAATAGACTATTGAAGTCAGTCCTTAGTAAACAATTGAAAGAATGTGTTCTCCCAGCCTTTAAAATTGTTTCTATCACAAAAAAAAAAAAAAAAAAGTAATCCTTGAGCTATATGAATTTGCTTATTTCCTCTCATGAATCAAATGTATACTTCTATATTTCTAGTCTATTACAATCTATACTTGCTGTATTGATTTGTGTGTTTCTAGCAAACAAGATCAATGATTTTGATATAGCATGTTATAGTCCACACAATCTTACTTCTAAATCTCAAACAATGAAGTGAAACTCTGTTTAAAAGCACATTTTTCAATTAGATTTCTAATACATTCACATAAGAGAAGAATCTCAAGAGGTTTCAGGTGAAGGCAGGTATTATAAAAAGTGCCAGTCAGCTACCAAATGAATATAATTAAACATGAGATCACTACCCAAAAATAATATCAGAGCAAAACTGACAGTTTTCAATTATCTTGTTATAGGACTAAACCAGCTTTTGCTCGCAAGGGATTAATTATCACTGTACGTTTCCATATGAGCCTGTACTCAAATCACCATTGTAGCTGTCACTTTGACTTTGGTTTCAAGTCTTTTTTTAACAGGTGACTGTAGAGTCTTGAAGTGCTTAAAGTTTGATGAAGTTTGTTGTGGAAAAATTATTTAGTCTTTATTCTGTTCGTAAATTTTACTCTTAAGGACCCCACCATGTGTTGGACTGTTGCCCTGTACTGTTTTTGTGCTGTGTAAACAAACATCTGGCCTGGCTGTTGAGGTTGTATACCTGACCCTAAATTAGAAGAGTAATATATCTGTATTTGAATTCTTATTACACTGAATTTTTGAATCATAGGTTTAGTAAGGCCGGGCTGATGAAAGGGAAGGTGTTAACTGGTGAATTCTGTGTGCAGGAATCCTGTATTACAAAAAGCAAAGTATTTTGAGATCTGAATCTAAATGTCTCTTGGTAAAAGCCTTATTGACCATACTGGTATTTCTAAGTGAAGTAGAGTGGCCCAGTTGTTGAGAATTCATTCTTACTACATCAGATTCCTTTAAATGAAACATACTTATCAGCAATTCTGAAGTGATATGGAGAAGCTGATATTTGCTATAGAGTAACTTGTATTTGAATTAGCTTTTTCGCCAGAGAAAGCCAAGGGAATTATTTGACAGTAAGGGGAAAAAGTGTTAAGCATTGTTACATGGAATATTCACAGAATTTAAGGTAAGACAGATGAAGTAGAAGGTTGTTTAAGCAAGACTTTTTGGTCCTATCCAGAATGTGCTTTAGGGAGTATTTGAACTGCTGATACTTCCATTTATAGCAAGAAATTAAATTTAGATTTAGACGTACTAAAATTAGTAGTAAATATTATTTAGGCCAGTTTTTCTCATCAGGTGGGAAAAATTGTAGGTGAGTTTCTTTTTATCTTCCCCATCCTCCTTTTTGTCAATAATGAAAAATTGTAAGGAAACACAGTCTTTTAAGCAAAGTCCTATGTGGTAATGGTTATAAACAATACATGTGGAGTCCCTGTAGTTTGTGTGTTTGCCTAGGGCCTTTGTTGTTAGAGCACCATCACATGCCAGCTATGGTAATGACTGCTAGCAAACATTTATGTTGATAGTTTGTTCTGGTTTTTTTTTTTTAGATTTTATTTCAGTATGATGTAGGTAAAAGATAATGAAAATGCTGGCTACCTTCCTTCTTGAGTAGAGCAGTTTGTCAGCTGAGTACATCTGGCCTTTGACAGGCATGCTTGTATTTGATTACCTACTGAAGATGTAGTACAGGCACACACAAGTTGGGTAAACATGCTGAGGGGGCAGTTTCCTTACCTCCCCTGAAGAATATTCATCTTAACTTGGTTTATGTAGAATTAAACTCATGCAGTTTCTGTTAGAAGGAACTTTTACAGAGTCATTAATTGTTTATGTGAATTTACATGCTATACTTTTGTAAAAAAAAATGATTTTATGATTTAATATGTTATGTTAATGAATCTACACAATAAAGCAGTGTTTTTAAAGATGCTGGACCTTAAAAGAAATAAGGGGCTTATTCTTTTGTGTGTGTTTTACCTGCAGATGATTCAATTACTCTGTGTAAGTCTACTCAGAGAGGAGAGCTAGAGAGCATGAGGTGTTTAGTGAAAGATTCATTGACCTTCACCCCCAGGCTGCTTATGTGAGCAATGCCTACAATGGGACAAAAGAAAGTCTTTGCTTAACCAATACATTTCAGCAAAATATATCTGCAATATTTTTATTTAGCATTCCCCATTATGGCAGTCATGAGAGGCTTCTATTGCTGCACCAGCTGTTTCTCTAGTCTTCTTTTAGTTGCCATGATTTGGGTTGTTTTTCTTTTTAAAGGCAAGAAGATGCATAACGAAAACATAATGATTTACCTGCTGAATATTTTAAATGTAACAAAGAAATTGAAATAAGATTTGACAATTTGACTTATGATGTATGGTAGAGAGAAGGGAAAAATGTTTTAAGGGGCCTGAACTGCTCAGAGACATTCAGAGAGCTCTGCAAATCAATGCTGAGAGTGACGGACTCATATATCAACCATGACTGCACCAGCTAGAAAGTAATGAGAACTTCAGTAATTTGGATCTGCTATGGTTGAATGCTGCTTCTGGGTGAAATTTCATGAGCATATTAGAAGTGAGACCGGGGCACTTCTGTCTTAGCAGACAGAGGTAATTTTAAAAATAGTGGTACTTGCCCTGGAAATAAAACTTGGGTGAACAGCAAACTATAGCTGTAGACATATTTTTATTATGGCTTCTTTCTATACTTCTGTATATCTATTTATTTAAAGTTCTGCTAGGGTAAACCATATCTGCCCCTTCCATGGCTTGCTACTGCAGTATGGGATCATCTCAAGCACAGTGGGAAACTGAATTTTGTCCCTCAAGTTTAGAAACGGTCAAATTTCTGAATTAAAAAAATCCCAAACCAATGAAATCTTTTAATCCAATTTAAAAGTAGTTTACATTTTCCTATAAAACAGCACATTGCAATTATTTTTGAAAAATTATCTCAGCATTTAAAATTTGTATTTTCAACTGTTCTTCATTTTTTTCCCCATAGTAATATCAATTTTAAAATATGCAATGATTAAAAAAAATTTCAATACAGCATGAACAGATGGCACTTCAATATTGAAATGACCTTTGGACTGAAAAATAAATTTTTATACAAGAACTTGCTGACTTTCTCTTATCTTTGAAAATAGTTCATATAAGAGAGTCTGTTACAGCAGTTTGCACTGGTCCATGAAAAGATCTGATTTATGGCAGTAATCCTCAACTAAAAATGTGTAGTAGGGTGAAATCACATTTTTTAAAGTCTTATCTTCCTTGCTGCCTCTGTGTGTTACAAATGGTAAAGAGGGGCAGGATCTAGCCTGAGCACCTCCCAGCACCAGGAGGGTAAGCAGGGGAATCCTGGACCATCGGGCTCAGGAATGACCGAAGTTCCATTGTTTCCAGGAACATCACAGCCTCTTGTCTAACTGATAAGCTCTTCCAGTAAAAGACTTACCAGAATAGTGATTGTCACTCCTGAAAAACACCTGATTAGAAGCTCTCTCCCATAGAGTAGAACAAATCAATGAGGGGAGGGAGGAGATGTTTTGCCTTTGTTGTTCTGTCATGTTGATTCTCAGTATGCAGGTGGCATCTTCAGCTGGAGTGATAGACATGTTAGAAAAATACACCAGTGGGACTTTTCCCCATTTCAGTCAAAATGCAGAGGTAATTAATGGTGTAAGGAGAAAATGCCACTCTGTTAGACAGCTGTTCAGCACATTAGATTAAAGCATGAGTCACTTCTTTGGACAGGAATAGCCATTGCAGAAGAAGTTGTTGGGCTTTGACAGCTTGGATGAAGAAGGTTGTTAAATGTCCTGAACAAGAATATGAAATGAAGAATATTGAATATATTACCAAAATTCTTCTTTCCAGAAAGTGATACTTTACATTCCATCTAAAAATTAATTTTAAAATTAAGAAGTCTTTGGTACAAGAAATTTATCTTTTGCTTTTCAGAATTGATCCTCTTAAATTCTTAGTTTTCCATATGTTGTATCTAGGGCATCATTTTGTGATAACTGTATGCTCTATTTGTAATACTTGTTAGTTGTTCTTGAGGGGACACATGGGCTTGCTAGTGCCCAAAACAGTAAATGAAGTTACCTGAATGGTGAGGCTTGTCTAGAAAGGGTTGGGGTTCATGTAACGGGATTTTCTGCCTTGCGGGTTTTTTTTCTTTCTAATTGGACATTGCTCTGCATATTTTTTCAGCTGAGAATTGTATTAAGAGATATTTGGACCAGGCCTTCTACAATAATCAAAATCATCAAGGTTGGAAGAGACTTTTAAGCATAAGTAAATTTTTTCACAGAAGGAGATTAGATTGGTCAAAAAACCATTCCATTTGTAAATCCATATTGGCTGGGCTTGATCCCCCAGTCATCCTGCATGTGTAATGGCACTCAGGATGATCTCTGCTGGCACTCAGGATGATCTCTTCCATAACTTTGCCTGGAACTGAGGTTAGGCTGATGGGCCTGTATTGGCCTGGATCATCCTTCTGACCCTAACAAACCTTCATTAATAATTTGCTTGACCTTACTACTACTCTGACACTCCCATTGCCAACAGAAATTGCCTGGATAATTTAAAAACTGGTGAGGGCTTTCATCCATGCTGGTATCAAGCTTATTTTTAACCAATAAGTGCCCAGTCTTGAAAATTAAATTAGAGGGTGATATTGCATGCCTCTTCACTGTTGTCTGTGGAAGAAGCTGTCCCATCCAGCTCTTGCTCATTGTACATGGAAGCCTGTGCTGGTGCTGCTGGTGGTGCTGGACCCCACGTTTTCTGTGGATTGGGGTGCCCTCCAGAAAGGGAGGTGATGGCCAGCCCAGAGGAGCAATCCTGGTCACTGATACTGTTCATACATTTCTCAGTGGTTATTTATCATGAGTCAGTGCCTTGCTGACCATTGCAGAGAGCTAATATAATGTGCTTTTTTGGTTTTTGTGAGAGATGGATGCCACTTCCACAATCCAGCTCAGTCACCTGTGATAAAACTGAGTGTGTCAAACCAAAACTAAATGTGAATGAGGCTGTGCTAAGGTGCATGGGGGAAAGAGTTGACCTATTCCCATTTGTTTTCTTTTAACAAACACTGGTAAGGTCTGAAAGATTGCTACTTGTCAGGAATCTATCTTCTGTTTCATCATTGTGCAGTGGCTTGATTTCCAGTCCCTCATGTTTTGTGACAGCCTTGTAAGAAACTAATGCTGCTGCTGTGACTGCTCAGAAAGGAAAAGGGATGTTATCTAGAATTGTGCTACAAACCTGCTTTCGTGTAAGGACCCCATTACATTGCTTACCGCTTTTATATTCCACCATGGGCTTTGCTTTTTAATCAGACTGTACCTAACTCAGTTTTGGGGTTTGTTTATTTTATTCAGCTTCTACTGCAGAAGATGATTAATGAGCAATATTTTTTTCTTTTAACCTGCTGTGTATGCAGTGCTGCATGCCACTGCAGTTTGTCTCTTCTCTTGTATCCACTGGATGCCTGCTTTTTATTTTTGTTTTATTTTTTATTTTCCTCCCAGTATATACCTATTTGGCTTGCTGATATTTCCCAGGAATATTTAGCCTCTCAAAAAGTTTGTGCATAAAATACATATGCTGATGTTTGTATATGTTTTAAATTAGATGTCTAGGGTATTTAGTATTCGGATACAATAGTGCATTTTGGGCACATGAAATTTAATTATAAGGAGATTGTACTTGACTTCAAAAATAGGGTTCAAGACAAAAACCTAATCAATTTCTTTTCTTCTACAATAACTTGCAGTAAAAATTCAGATTCATAGAATATTTGTCATACAAACAACAGCTCTTGAAGTTATAATTCATAAATAAGGACAAGAATTAATTCTAAACAGCCTCCTGGCAAATGCAACAAAAGGCAAAATGATCTAGCTCTGTAATATGGGGCGTCTGTTGCCCTCTGAGACAAGCTTGAGAAGAGATAACATGCATATGGGACTGATATGGAGGTCACGTAAGGAGGAATCTTTTAATTTAATTAAAAGCATAATTAATCCTAGAGAGATTGTGTTACCCTCTATGGTTGGATTTTATGTGTCTGCAGTGTTTGCAAGCCAAAAAGTAAATGTATTTTTGACATTTAAAGATGAGAAAGTATCACTTTTTTTTTTTTTTGCCAAGAAACTTATCTGATGGAGAAAGAATTAGTGAAATATTAAATGTCAATTTGCTGGCAAACATAAAATAGGCAATGCAAACCTTTGCCTCTTGCAGAAAAGATAATGATAAAACCAGCTTTTTTCCACACTGACTTGTTCTGATAAGTTCTGCCTGTAGGATTTTTCATAGTAGACTGTTACATGCCATTGTACTTGCATATGGTGCTATTCAGTGGCCAGAGAAGCTAAGACATTAAGCATGCATTTTAGAACAAAATGATACATTAGGAATTTAACAAAATAATGTTTGCATTATGATGCTGCCTTCCATTTTCTGAAAACCAGCTGAACAATATAGCACGCTTAACTCCATTTTAACAGAAACAGTTGCCTATGAAGAAGTGAGATTCCTTTTGCTTGATGAATCTTCATTTTATCAACAGCTAATGAGCCTCAGCTGCACTTCTCCAGCAGAGAAGAGAGAAGGGATTTTGTGTTTCACATGGCTGGAACACCTTAGCTCCTGTTGTGCTACTGGTTCAGCATTTCTTGTAATTGGTCTGATAGCAAAGGGTCATCCATTATGAAGCTGCTGTTCATCACCTCTGTCTTGCTAGAATGACATCAGTTTATCTGTCATAAAGTAACTGGACCAGCAGCCTGAGACACTGATGGCTTATTTCAATATATAGTCATCCTGAGATGTAATGCATTTTACTTCCTGAAGTTTTCAGATGCAGGAATACGCAAATAATTATTCACAGAACTGGGATTGTTCACATATGTTTTGTAGTCTGTAACTTTTTAGAGATGGCATCTACATACTTTACTTTGATATAATGAATTGTATAAAGTAGGTTTTTTTAAATTCTAGCATTGCACTCTGATTCCTCAGAAAAGCATCAATTTTCTTGCGACTAACAGTGGTAATTGACAGTTATCAAGACTGTTCAGAGTAATTTACCAGGACTGTAAGAAAGGCTGGATTCCTGAGTCTTTCTAGCACAGCATCTTTAACTTGTTAGTGTGACTCTGCAATAACATTAGACTTTTGGCAAGTCATAAATGTTCAGCCTGATTTCCTGCTATGGGGTGAATGTACTAAAGGAAGGGAGAAGTTTTTCTTGGTTCCTGAACTGCTAGAACTGCTTGGCCTCTTGTCTTCCCCCACATTGTGTCATGTGTTCTTTTGACTCAAAAAAATTATTCTAAGGTTCTTAGGTCAACATAAACATGTGTTTCTCTTCTGCATTCCCCCTTTCCAGAATTTCCTGACTGGTTATTCTGAGTTTTTGCATTTAAAAGTTTTATTCTGTGTCCAAGTATAATCTTGTATTGAAAATCATGGACACTATGGATTTGGGTAACCAGAGCTATTGCAACTGCAATATCCTCAACTGCACCACGTAACAATTTACAAGAAATGAAACTATAGTGTAGCTAAGTCAGTTCATTGTTCTTCTATTTTGAGCAATGTTGAATGTGTATGTAAGAGGTTGCAAAGCCTGAATAGCTAAAGCATAGCATTGGATTTATAAAAATCAAAGTGTACACTTGCATAATCCTGTGTATAAAACATGTCGTAAAGAGAAAGATGGATAGAACACAGCAGAACAAGCAGCATCATTATTTCCTTCCAAGTATCAAGAAATGTGTAGCTAAAGAAGGGCTGCTTGGTGATGACAATGCTGCTTCTCTTTCCTCTGTCTCTGTAGGTTCAGTTGACATTTGCCCTGCATGCCTACTGGTTATATTACACTTAATCACTCCTTTCTTCACTAATTAAGCAGGAAAAGGAGGAGCTCCCTCAGGTGTAGGAAAGAGAAAGAAGCAATCAGGAGCCTTGCTTTGCTTTGCTTTGAAGAGAGGTAGGAGCATGGCCTCTTCTGATAGCTGCCTATTTTACAACTATTTTCACACAGAAGAAATGCAGATTAGTTACACAAAAAAAAATCTAATTTCTTCTCATTCAAAGAATTCCACAGAGGCACAGAATTAGATGCTCCCCTCTATTTTGCCAAACCCAAGTATAATTATGGCACAGTCTTAGAAGTGAGCTAGTTAAAACTTAAGAAAGAAGTGCAAAAATAAATTATTTTAATACCTAACCTGCCTTTTGCTCTTTTGATATGTTTTTTGGAATCTGCCTGTAGTAGACTTTAGCTGACCCTTCTCACTCCCTTTTCCCAGTTTTTCTTCATTCCCACCCCTTATACTGGGAATTGAAAATGAGTCTGTCTTCAATATGCCACAAGGCTGGTAAACACATTTCTGTGTCAGGGAAGAGTTTGGAAGAAAATAAGGAATAACTATGTTGTGTTATGAAATGGAACCAGGAATTTTGCAGAGCAAAGCAATTTCAGTACAAAGGTAGATTGCAGGTGTCACATTCACTGAGCTGCTGCAGCCCTGACTGGTCTTTGAACAGACTGTATGAGCTACAATATTTCAAGTACATTTAGTGTTTTGCTGCAGGAATTATTTTTTTTTTAAGGTCAAAGCAGGGGGAGAGCACACTGAAGTGAAGACCAGTAACAGAGAGCCAGACAAAGAGAGAAGGATTTGAATTTAAGTGTTTGAAAAGGTTGCTTCCCAGGTAGAAAGGAGACCATTTAAAATATAGATTACTGTTGTAATCTATTTATACTTTGTGTTGGGCAACACAAAGTAGCAAGTGGGCTAAGGAGAGAATAGAGAAAGCAGAGCATAGAGTGCAAAGAATGGGTAGTAAGAGGAGCTACCCACATTATGATTGAGGGTGTTAGAAAATAAAAGACAGGAAATAAGAAAAGATGCTAAATGAAGTGATGAAACTGGGAAGGTGGCAAGAGCTGAGGTGATGTATGATGTAGCTCCAACCAGAGAGGTGGTAAATATAGGAGAGATGTTTCTTGCTGGTTTCATGTGGAAGTGGTAGCATTGCTTAGTAGATTTCTGTTAGGCTATCTTTCTTCAAAACAATCTATTTCCTACCTAGTGTGTGTTCAGTCTGTTCATGGTTTGAGATAGAAAAGCTCAATGCCTTGATGCATTTAGAAATGCCATTTCAAATCTTTAAAAAACATATTTGAAAGCTGAGAAAAGCCTAAAGCTAAAAAAGTATGTCTTTGGGTGCAAAAATTAATTTTGCTTTTAAAATAAATTAGGAGAGTAGTTTTTTAAATCTCTGGGCTTTCTTCGAGCTTCATCTTTGTTCTGCCTTTATGAATTCAGGTCCCTCATGTCCTTTCCTCCTTCCCCTGTTTGGCACACCTCTTGATTGTTTCACAATTTATCTTTGCTGCCCAGGGAATCCAACCGTCTGGGGCTAGTGGCTTCATCCTGCCTTGGTGTCAAGGTCAAAATCTTTTAATTTTACAGGTAGAGTGGGTATTGTGACCCCAGGGTCTGCTGCTGTATATTTAAATGCTGTCAGTGTTCTCAGAATGATGATGTCTGAGGTTTGTATACGTCAGCTGCT
Organism: Sitta carolinensis; assembly: GCA_032173965.1. Taxonomy (NCBI): domain Eukaryota; kingdom Metazoa; phylum Chordata; class Aves; order Passeriformes; family Sittidae; genus Sitta; species Sitta carolinensis. Next base: position 9,989,849 of record JAVUNC010000025.1, on the reverse strand, counting down.
TTGTTGGGCTTTCGCTGATATTTTGTCTAATTTCTTTCAGCAAGCATTTAGGTATTTTCTTGTTAGCACTAACACTGTGGCAGTAAAATCCGTCAGATAAAAAAAGGAGGTTTAACAGCATTCTTATTACAATTAAAATGAAGAGTGTATTTATAGAAGGTAAAAACAATTTTGGTAACATAATAGAGATAAGTTTGCCTTACTACAGTTTCTGCATCATATCTTTAATCAGTAGTTGCGCTAAAGATGTCTTTCATATAATTCCATTCTTGGAAAAGCCATTGCACTGGGGAAGAATTTGAATTACATTTTGCATCTACAGGGTTTGAGATTTAAAAAAAGGATCGAGTTTCCTTTAGTCCATTTTTTGCCAGTATAGAGTACTTAGACTTTCTGATTGGATGTGCCTGTCTTTCAGCAATGAGGTGTAGGAGGAATATAAACTGAAACATGGCATCTCATGTGCATTTTCAGCCTTACAGTATGGATTCACTGAAATGATTGCAGTAGCTTCTTTGCACAAATATATCAACATATTTCTATGTTTACAAAAACTACAAGGTAAATAAATTAAGGAAGGTGACATGAAAACCCAGTTATCCAAAAGTGGCAAATACCATATTTCAGTTACACATAGGAGTTGAGAGACTAATGTGTATTTGGAGCAAAACTAGAAGATGGTTCAGCTCTAACAGATTGATACTGAAATCTTTTATTCTGATATTTCTTCCAAGTCTTATAAATTTGGTTTCTGGTGAATCATTTTTAGACGCATCTAACAAATTTTATTATTGCTTCAAGGTGTAGAAGTGTTACAGTAACCCAACAAAATAAGATTTGTTTTCCCTTATGGGCAAAAGAAAATATTTCTGTCAGCCCACAATTTTTTTGAGATATTATTGCCTAAATATTTTACTTCTCTCCCCTCCCAATCTCCTGATCTTTAAAAAGGGAAAAACAAAACAAAAAAAAAGCCTAAATCTGACAATCTGCTTTGAAAATGTCAGCTAAAACAGATGACTGATATGAAAGAATAATGAGCCTCTGAGAACAGCTAATAACTTCAAGGTCCTCAGATCTAGAGTTGCCAAGAACCTTTTCCTTTACCCATTACCAAACTATTATTTTTTTTAAGCAAAAGAAAAGAAAATAAAACCTAGAGTTTTCTTAAAATGTAGTCTTCTTGCTGATATGCTGGTTTGAACTGCAAGAAAGCACTTATTTATCCATTATGTGCAGTTTAAAATGCTATGTTAGCTATTTTTATATGCCAGTTGACTGAATATTTTGAAAGGCTGTCCTCAAATTTGCATTCTTTCTGCTGATAGTCCTGTGACTAACAAACTGATGTACTCATGAAAGCTAAACAAACTTCTGAAGGCAGAAATTATGAATTCACTGTTCAGCCTTATACATGAGACAGAAAACAAGAGGAACCCCACCCAAAACCCGATTCTCATATTAGATTTGGTCTGCTGAAGACTTAATCTTTGGTATTGAAAGGGGATGTGGCAATCATCATGCCAGATCAACGCTTGAAACTGTAATTCTGAGAAAGGTGAAAAAGACTTTTTGAAACAGAATGTGTTTGCATCCAAAAACCCCCCAAATCCAATACCTTATGCAGATGAGTGACTGTGTTGACTTTTTAAGAGAGTGTGGTGTAATGTTTCATGTCAAAAATGTTTTTGTCTGCTCAGTTTGCAGTGAGATTATTCATGCTACATGTGCAAATTGTGGTTGTACTCAGTGGTCCAGGCATATGGACATTTGTGCCAACTAAGCTATTTTAGCAGCTCTTATCAACCCTGTCAGCAAAACACTCACATGTTTTTAATGTGGTAGTATTCCAAGTTTCTCAGCATTCATCTACCTTTCTTATCATCTCTAAAGAATACTGCTGCAGTTTTTGAAAAATCATTATATATTCATCTAGTGTAGGAAATTACCTTATCTGAAACTGAGCTGAAGTCCACATAGAAATAAGCAGGACCCAGATCATAAAGAGAACCAGATGCAGTGGGCCTCCTTTAACCCCCCATGCCCTCCAAACGTGTGGTCTAGTACTTCTGGCTGAATGCAAGTCACAAATTAGGCTTTCAGCACTGCTGTGAACAAGTAAATACCATTTATAGACCAAAGCATTGACTTTCAGTTACCAATTCTGTATTTTATATATATTCAGAAGCAGAGACAGAGGCATAGTTTATTAAGAAACTGTTTAAGATACATAGTTTGCAAGTAGTGCTCTTCTAAAAGTACAATGAAGAATGCTCTATTTGCTTCGCCTTTGTTTAAAATAACCTTATTTGACTAAATGTTCCTTGATGCCCTAAACAAAATTACCCTTTCTGAAGAGATGACAGAGCATTTTGGCACAGTGTCCTGCAGGCACTTTGCATGTGCTCCTGTGAAGCTGCCAGGAGCCCATGGGAGGCTCTGGGCTCTGTTGGTGTGGATGTGAACCCGAGCTGTTCCCTGCCTGGGTTGGGAAGCTGAGACTCAGTGCCAAGGCAGCCCTGGCTTCTGACTCAGAATATGGGCTACCTGAGCTTGGGCTTGCTCTCAGAACAGTTCAGCCTCCTGAGGAATAAGGCTGACCTATTCCAGCAAGGTGCTTAAGCTCAGATGAAACTGAGTGAATAGGGGAGAGGACTTGCCTTCTCAGCTAACCAGCTGAAATAGCATCTCCTTCTCATAAGCAGAATTATTGTGCTTATCTAATTCAGCTCAGTGCCCTTTTATACAGGCCTATGTTCTTATGTATGTATTTAGTCTTTAAGTTTTTAAATTTGTGAATGATTAATAGATGAATGATGACAAAGCAGAGACGAAATATATATTGCACTATTTTTACTGTTGAATTATTTGAGCTATTTTTTGTGCCTTTAAAATGTTCCTGTTTAATTTGTTATTATTATTGACTCCTTCAGTATTTTGCATGTATTGCTTAGAAATACAGAGGCAGAAATTTATTTGCTGAGTATATTGGAAAAATCAATAATACATGCTGGAATTCTTGCTGACTTATCTCTTACTTGTTGGGTTACTCTGTCTTTGATTTTTTGCTTGTTCAAGGTTTTAACCTGGAATTGAGTTTTGGTGCAGGAGACTTTTTTTTAACAGTGTATTTTTCATAATGCATTTTCTCTGCTTTTGTTTTGTTTTTTGTTTTTTGTTTTTTTTTTTTCTTCAGCTGCAGTAGTTTACTTTAGGGTGTTCTTAACTTTTTTCTTGTTGCATACTACATACAGTTCCACTTGAATGCTTAGAAATACATTATATTTGCCTTGTTGAAATGAGGTTGACACATGGCTGGAAAGAAATTTACACTGCTAAGTGACAGCAGCAAGTTTGTATTGTACAATTTAAATAGGTCATAGGTTTTGTCACTGTTCTCCATTAGTTTGGATTATGATCTTGCAGAAAACAACCCCCTGGCATATGTATGAAAGGCATGGGCTTCTTTGGCTTCTAATCCCTAGAAGAATTTTTTCAGACAGCCTTGTCTAGTCAAGGGGCAGTTCTTGGGTCTTGTCTCTTCATCAAAGCAGAATGTAAACCTGAACCTCTTTGATGTTCTCAGTACTTCTGCACACTTTTCAAAAAAATGAAAATTTCGTATGGAGCGATTTGCAAAGTGGTGGTTGGGAATAGATGTGTAGCCAGAGAAAATAATTAGGTTTTTTTGTTTTGTTTTTTTTTCCCTTAAAATAGTTATATTTGAAGCTTTGTTTTGATTTCAGTTCAGTAGGAAGGAAGGGAATGGATCTATGCAATCATTGCCAGCTATGGGGGGAGATGCTCCGTGGACATAGGGAGAACTTCAGTTCCATACCTGAAGTAATATTTTTGTCACTTTTTAGGCTGTTTCTCTTCTCACTAAAAAACATAGATTTTTTTTCCCTGTGTAGACTAATACACAGCCTTGATAACATTTGTATCCATATTAAATATAAACATTTTAAAAAATATTAATTTAAGATGTTTAGATCATCCTAATAATTTAATAATGCAATTTCCTTGTATAAGTATTAATTCACTTATGTCAGTCTTAATACTTTTAAATGATAAATAAAAGCAGATAATATTTCAGAATGCCCAAACCCACATCATCACCTAAAGATAACAACAAAAGTGTGAAGATTTTTTCTAAAAATAATTTCCAATATTGTGATCATATTTTGTAGGTTCTGTCTGAGAGTGTTATGAATGCTTGGGCAATTGTTCCTTATCAGGACTGCTGATCTTGCTTTATCTAAAATATGTGCATGTTCACAAATGACACTTAATCAATCTCAACTCTCCAGATATTTCAGATATATTCTTGAAGCTTTTTCTAATTATATTTTCCACACATGTGTATGTGACACTCAACCATGTGAAGAACAGTTTGCTTATAAGTTACTGGGGAGATGTGTGCACATGTGTCTAGAATAATGTACTCTGAGCCTGGTGGGATAAAACTTCTCCTCTTTCTAGTTTTCCCAAAAATGTATTTGGGGAATTTTAGTTTGTATTGTCTATTAAATTAAACTTCATCCTCCATATTGCTGTTTTCAATATTTTCTTTCCAAGCATATATAACTTTGCCTGCTACAACTGCAATTGAAAGGACTGGACTATTGTATGAGGGAAATGATTGAGTTCTTTTTGAAATGATCAAGAAAATATGGGTAGTCTAAAAAGTAGGGTGGATTTTGACCCTATTTTCCCAAGCAGTCATTTCAATGTTTTCAGTTTCTTTTTTCTGTCAGGCCGCTTTCTAATTCTTCTGTCCTAAAAGCCCCTCCAAAATAAAATGCATTACTCTTCTCTTCTGTAACTTGCTTCCTTTTTCCTTCTTTGTGGTCTTGATTTTGAAGTCACCTGTGATTTTGGCTGGGTTTTCTCAGGGAATATGAGGTGAGAAGGCAAGAGACTCCTTGTTGTCTTCACTAAGGAACTGGCCACCACAACACAGTGATAGACACGAGGTAATTGAAGCAGAGAGAGAAGTGAATGAAAGCCAAGGGCACCTGGCTTTGTGAGTTGTGCTGTTTGTGGGTCCAGTTTGTGAAGGACTTTCAGTGACAAAACACACGTGAGGCACACACACATTGTCATGTTTGTGTCATCATGGTGACAATGCTGATTATGGACATACAGAATGAATTAGATGCTTTTTATTTTTATTTCTTTTAAATAAGAACTTATATACACATACATGTGTGTGTGTGAGAGGAGACCTTGTATGAGCTGGGACTCCCTTTCCTGTCCATCCCTGAGGCTGCTATTAGCAGATGGGGAATAGCAATAAAGGAAATTTGGCACAATTAGAAATAGGGTAGAAGTGCAATCAGATCATTTAAGAGAAGCGCTTTCAAGACCTTTAGGAAAATATGACAGTGCTTTTTCAGCTTTTGCATGACCTGTCTCTTGATGAATAGTTTTATTTGCATGAGATGCTGAAGCTTGGGCCAAGACCAAATAATCGACTTTCCCTTCAAATTTATATTTCTGAGAAAATTCAGTCATGGGATCCATGGAGGTGGGGAAGGGGGATTTTATTACTTCAGAACATCCTCATATTTGCATTCTATGGGAAAAAATAACCTAACAGAGAGAAAAAAAATCTCCAAGAAAAACCATCACTTTCAACACTTGCTGTTAACATTATCGTAAACTCCCCAAAAGTCAAGTAACTTAACCCTCAATTAATGCAACTTCAAAAATGTGTGACTATATTAATATTTTTAAGTATTTTTGTTGTGGCATAATTTTCTTAGGAAGACTTTTTATGGTTTTAAGATGGGGGACAAAATGTTATCTCATGCACAGACTTGCTAAACAGCCACATATCTTACATGTCTGCTTTCATCTTTCCTCCCCATACTCTCGTTGCTTCTTTCTGGGTCATTTCAGAAACTAATTCTTTGAGTTTCTTGTGTTACAAACATTTGTACAAGGAAATGTGTTAGCACACTTTTGGGTGCTATTAAAAAAACTGCTTTCATCTTTAGAAATCTTTTAAAATATCCAGGTGTTTTCAACAACTACAGATGATGCCAGCAGGGGTCAGTTTAGCACCAATGGAAATTGAAATTTCAGTACTGTACACTTGAGGAGCTAGAACAAATGTGAAGCTTGTGTAATCAGACTGCAAATAAACTGTGTATATAACTTGGAAGAGAGTGACTAAAACAATTTTTGCTATTCCTGCTGGATTTGGATTTGAGTCCTGTTTTAAAAGTCAATGAAAGAATAACATTTTGTGGAGGTTTTACTGATTTCCTACAATATTGTCAGTATTTTCTCCTTTAAGTGTATGTGAATGGTGTATCTGACACTTTGCAAAAACATGTATCTTCATTAAAAAAAAAAAAAAAAGAAAGAGAAAAAGCACAGAAACAATAGGATATGAAAAAATGACCACTTTCTGTGATGTCTCTTATTTAAACTGAAAAAAAAATTGGAGTTTAGGTCAAGCTCTTCAAAGAAAGGAGTACTGCTGTATGCATAGAGATTACCCATCACCTGAACCTTCACATCCCTCTCACCTCCTTTCCTCCCATAAAGAAACCTCATTGACTTCTTTAGAACCACTGGTGTACTTCTGAATTTTTAGTGTTTGATTGACATCATCTATGGCCATAGTTATTCTTTAAGGTAAACATATCTAACCTACAAAATAGAGGGCAGGAGGAGGATAAAATAGGGAAAAACAGTAAAAAAGTGTATGATACAGAGAGTTACTGTGAGCTTCATATTTTTTTGTGCAGTTGCTTTTTCCTGCAGTTTTCTGGCTTTGTGTTCTGTTTGCAGTCTTGCTGCTTTGGTGTGTGTTGCATTTGTCAAAGAACAAATTGGGTGCATCCATTTTTAGATTCTTGCATTCCAGGAAGAAGTAAATGACAGCATATATCTTTTAGAGAGGTTTAACTTGCTTGTTAGTTCAGTAGTGACACCTGTAGAAATTCTCAGTTTGTATTTGATCACTCTTTCACAACCAGAGTTCAAATTAAATCAAATACTAGTTTTAATGATGTAATTGATGCAACATAAGGAGGTACCTGAGGCAGGTAGGAGCTGTTTTTTAAATAAAATATAAACTATAAGAGGAAACCTAACATTGAGAACATTAAAAAATTAGGGGTTTTATTCAAACTTGTTGCCCATTCAAGACTGAAATAACATAATATATTTCAAGATTGAAAGACTGGAATAACATCATGTTATTGGAAAATTTTATGATTGTAGCAGCAGCAGCAAATATAACAGTTAATTTGTCTTGATTTATTTTTAATCTCTTTTTCTTTGAAGACTATATCCTCATCCTGCTGTTTTCTGTTCTTCCAATTCCACTCTAGCACCTTCTGCATATTATGTAACTCACATGGTATGACTTTATGGATTACTCAAATATACCTAATTAGGTTACATGGAAAATCAGTGAAACTGCCTATCTTCTCTATTTGTCACCATTTCTCAGGTATTTTCTCTGATAATTTTGACTTTGGTATCTAAAGCAGGTTCAAGATTCCCCAAACTTTAGGACTTCAGGTACAAACCTTAGATACTTCTGTGTATGATTATATTTCTCAAAGGTCTTAGTGACTTGGCCATGTTTTCTCTGCAGAGAGGTCATGAGTTAGAATACAGTTTTATTCACTGCATTTTTAAATAGCTTCAGATGGAAACATATTCCCATTAGGATATAATATTTTTTAAATGATCTTGTGTGAAGTTGGATACATCAAGGAATAAATTAATTTTGAACACTTGGGGACAAACTGTATTGCTTTTTAAAATCCACACTATCAATAATGTACCTGTTGGCTGGCTTTCCATTACAAAGTTAGCTTTGGCCAATTTGTGAGAAATTGCTGGTTGCAAGATTGCTAGTGCTTACAGAAGGTTCCAGGTGTTGAGTGCCATTTTCCTTCTTCAATTAGAGAGTAAACCTCAGTCAAATATAGAGAAGTCAAATGATTAGACTTGGCTTTCCTCTCTAGTTTAAGATGATGTCTAAACTAGTGATTTAAATTTGGCTCTTTTAAAATGAAATAAAGTTTACTATCTAGGCATTCTGCATGCCAGCCATATCATTCAGAAGTGTAGTAGAAATGAGACAGAAATAATGGCATCCAAAACTACCTGGTGCAGCAGCTAGGAAAGGGATGCTGACACATTATACAACCTTTGGGGTAAAGTCCTTATGGAAAGAAAGAGCCTTTATAGAAATCTGTGCTTTCAATAGCTTTTTGTCCTCTGAAGAATTTATTTCCCTTCCTGCTAAACTGGTAAGAAGAAAGACTTCATTAATACAAAGCTGTACATGTGATGTGTTCTTAGCATTAGTTTCTCATTTGGCCCTTAATGTTGTTAAACATTTAGTTTTATAGTAGTTTTATTTCTAAGGCAAGGACAAAGTGTTGTCAGTTTTTCTGTTTATCTAAAACGTGCAGTGGTGAAAAAATATAGACATTATGGGAAAGGATGATATTTCTTTGTGCTGGAGGAATATTCTAAATTGCATTAGAGGAGGTATGCAGGAGAAAATCAATAGGACACTGTTTTCTTGCTAGTAATAATTTGGATGACCTTATTTTTTCAGCATTTGCCCATATTTCCTACAAAGATAAACAAAGCAAAGTCAAATCTGTCTTAGGCCAGTGTCACTATGCTGATAATATAAATTTGGTTTTTCTAGTATTCAATTAATAGGAGAAATCCACTGGCTTGTTCTGTTCTTTACCCAGCTGTATGAATATGTGAAGAGAGAATGGATACAATCTCATAAAAATGAATATAAATAACATATATAGCAGTAATAATAATAATAAAATAATAATAATAATAATAATAATAATAATAATAATAATAATAATAATAATAATGTAATCTAGTGTTCTCCATGCAGCAGCATTTGTAGACCAGAGACAGATCAAAGGGATTGCTAGAACGAATGACCTGTATGCTGGTTAATAAGAAAACAGACTAAAGCATTATTGATCCTGTAAACTGAAGGCTTTTTAGTTTATTCTTATCTCTCTCTGCTTTATGCCTGTTCATAGGTATTCCAAGTATAAGCACTAGAGAATATTGAATTTCTTTTCCTTTTAAATTCTTTCAGAACTATTACATTAAGATCATTATTGTAATTCTGAAAAATACAAAGATGCCAGCATTTCCTTCTGTAATCATTTTATTAAAAAAAGAAAAAGCACAGAATTTGTTCAATTTTGCTAAAAATTGTTTTAGGCAAACTAGTGAGAAATCTTATTGAACACATCTGGACTCGTTTAAGGTTGAAATGAGCTAAATCAGTATGAACTACATTGTACTGCTTTTATTCAGATCAAGTTATTTTTCCTTCAGCTTGACAAATAATTTTAATACTAATTTCAAACTGGTGCATTTGGATGCTGATGATGTACAGTAGCCTGATTAAACTTTTCTATTGAAGTTTAATTCACTAGAGAGGTATGTCAGCTAATGAAACTATCTTCATTTTCTCATGATGTTTTTGAAGCTGAAATATCAAATTGAGTTTCATCTTACAAAGGAAGGAAAAGAAAAAAACCTCAACCAACAACGAACGTCAAACCTCAGCGAGTTTTTCCAAGCTGTGAGAGTGTAAGGATTTAGACACGTGAACAAAGCAGGTGTTGTTAAATATTCCACAGTAGCTGTCCATAAACATGCTCCAGCACTTCAAGGTAAAACACTGTTAATGAGCTCCTCTTCCCAAACTGTGAAGTAGTGAGTGTGCAAACTGTTTATTCCAGAATGAACTGGTGCCCTTTCAACTTCTCTGATCACTTGTCGTTTCATTGCCATCTCTAATAAACATTTTAGAAAGTGTGCTTTGAAAGAATGAAACACATAAAATATCTAGCTCTTCTGAAATTTATGACAGCATTTTGAAGAATCTGTTACTTCTGCTAAAGGTAGGAAATTGGATTTTTTGGCATCTCTTCCTTTGCTTTTTACTGCTAAGCTGTTGGAGGTGCTGCAGGAAGCGTGGAAATGGGTGTCTGAATCATAGCAAGAGCCAATTAATTCAGATATGGCAACCATCTACAGCAAATCTCAACAAATTTCAAAGGTAATCAACTCTAGCCACATTGTTAGAAGAATAGGTAAGGGCTTAATAGGCAAATATTTGGACTTATTTTCACAAGCAATTGATTTGAGGAAGATTAAGATGTCTCCTAGAAATTAATTTGAAATCTTTATGGTATTACTGACAAATGCCAGAGTACCCATTCCTGCCTTGAAATATGTTCAGATTTTTTCACTTTTTGGCGGAAGTGAGATTTAAACACAGAACTTGGGAAGAGTATTTGGGTTTGCTGTTTTGAATGGACTATCTTTTGAGTGTTCTCTTCAATTTTTTAATTCTTACATTATGAGCAGTTCACAACTGGTTTCTAAGCTATTCACAATGTCATATGCTTTTAGATTTTCTTTCCAAAGGTAAGAGTCACAAATTGTTTTTCATGCATACAATTTAATATGATTTTCTTCACTCTCCTCTTTAATATAATAATTCAGTGATATCCTTCATATTTTAATCTACATGCATTGCTATACTATTTCTTATTCATCTTTATTGTTCTTTAACTACAACTGCTGATGAGCTGATTTTTTTTTTTTTCTCTACCATTTCTCTCTGTGTTGCTGAATTTCTTGGGTTGATAATTTGGATGGTCATTTTTCTCACTTATTTTGCATTCATCAGCATAGATTATATCTTGCTTTTGCTTTAGTAGTTAATTTAGTATGCTCTGAAGTGCTCTATTGTATTCTCCAGTCCTGCACAGTGTAATAACTTTGGTATTCAAGTATTACTGCCATTTTTATTTTCTCAATTTCCACTTTTTCCCCCCTGTTCTAGGTTACTAATAAAGGGAAATATAAAGCATGTGTGCTATGAGGTAAAAATGTACTACTGTGCCTCTTTCTACAGCCAATCAAATCAAAATTGAAAACCCAGCAGAATTCACTGTGAACCAAATGTGTTGGCTAGTTTCAGTGGTGAAAGGTGTGTGAGGGCTAAAAATACGAAAGATAATAAAACTGCTACCTTCCTCCTTCTGAATTTCAAAGTTTGAAGTAAGTAAATAAAATGGAAAACATGTAGCCTCACGACTATAATTCCCCACATAAAATTGCTGCGTTGCATAATAATTTTTAAAACTTAAAAACAGGAGAAAGAGAATTGTTTTAAACAATGTCAGTTAATGAATTTGGACTTGAGGAATTGCTATTTCCCATGGTTAATTTCCTGCATCAATTCAAAACCACCTACTTTTTGACATTTCATGGTCTCTGAAGCAATTAACAGTGATACCCCAATCTACAGTAGTGAATTTAGATGAAGAATAAGCTACAGGGAGAGAAGAGCTGTGAAAAAAGCAGAAAGAGATTCTGCTTTGTTGTTGATATTTCTGGTAGTTGAGAAAAGGCAGACTAAGAAAAGTATCTCCTAGAAAAATTGTCTGAAAGTGGAATATTTTTCTGGATTTTCCGAGTGGCATTAATAGCCATGTTATAGTTTCATTTGCATGTTTCACCTCCTTTTTCTACTATTAAGTGAACCCAGAAAATACTGTCTGCTAATCACAGAGCAGTTTACTTCCAAGGAAAAAGCAGATGAACACAAATGCACAGGTATATTTGCAGTGATTCAAAGCACAACTCAATGCTACAAATGTGCAGTGCCCCATTAACCTTTTAGATTGGAGGCATGTATCCACATCCAGTAAATTTCCTTTTAAGTGACAGCTGCAAAAAATATTGCTGCTGTTTGTGTCATTAATTAGGTTCTTTTATAGATTTAATCTCTGCTGCAGTTTCCAGAGAAGAAAACTGGTATATAACCTGTGAAGAGGAAAAGGGATCATTTACTTATATTTCCAAAGGTCAACTCATATGTTAATAACTCATTTTTTAACTATCTTTTCTCCTCAGTATTATGAAGTTTTCCTGTTTGTTTTTTTTTTAATTTTTATAGCTTCTTGGATTGATAACATTCATTAAAATGGAGATTGATGACCTTCCTCAATGTAGTGAATGTCTTTGTTTGAAGATTATATAGCTTTGATGGGAGAAAATAGAAACTCTTTCTGTAAGCAGATTTATTTGCAATATCAAGATGAAATGATGGATTACTAACAGAATGTGTTTTAAAACATTTATTATATTCGAGATACTACTTTAGTCCATGCATTTTAGAATCAGTTGTAAATTAGAACATTAATGCGAAGATACACAGAAATATGAAAATATTATCCATTTGCTCCAAAGAGAGAAATGATTTTCAATATTAAAAAATAATTGATTTAAGTGTCAAATTGATTTGGTATTTTTAAATTGTATTCTTTATGAATTTTGCTTGTTTTTAATCTGCTATTGATGACTGTGTGTTCACTATTTCAGGGTAGTTATCACATAATTACTTTTTCATGTGACTGATTGAAACTTCATTGGTACATCAATTTAGACCCCTTTTCTAAAGATCAACTATAGCAGTTCTCCAACTCCAGTTATAATCAATGATGTAGTTTCTGCTGAAGTTTTTCCTGATAACGTTAAAGGGAATGTCATCCAAAGCCTTTTGTTACTCCTGCTGCTTTTCCTGATGCTCTGGTTATGCTCCTGTTTTTTCTTTGCCATCCTACTGACTACAGTGAATCATGGTGTGATCTGGAAAAACAGCCTTTGTATCACCTTCTAGAGGATGATACAAATACTTGGCTTCCCTTGATACCACCATGCCCTGTAGAGTTTTTTGTAAGTTACTATGTAAGTCTTACATGAGTACTATAAAAAAGCCCAAAATTACTTTAAAAAATTTTGGTTTCTTATCTTTATGCGGGACTAAAGTTTTTGAAAAGTTGTGTCAGTATAAGTGATAATTTGTAAATGTAATCTGAAGGTGGTTATTAACTAGAAGGTGGTTATGCTTGGACTGTGAATTTGTGTAATCAGGAGAATGACAGCATTGTCCAGGGTGGCAAGGAGGTAAGCTTGGTTAGAAACAAGAGGCAAAGCTTGCTAGGCAGAGCCTGCCTTAAGGTATTGCAAAGAGCTTTTCTGCTCTTCCATCTGCTTCTGCATTTTGCCCCTGGCTTGTTCTTCAGTAGATGATGTTGTGAAACACCCACTTTCCTCATGCAGCAATTTTAGAAAATGCAGGCAAATATGTGGAGTTTCTTCTTCCTTGTATTTTGTAGCCTTTCTTTTACAGTTTTTTACTTTGCTTTGTGTGCCAGCTCTGCAATGGAAATGCTGTCTATATATGCTATTGATAAGCGTGGGACTGGATGAATTCTCAGTGAGTCCTGTCACTTTACAGCTACTTTACCTTTTTCAAAGAGGAGTTGGTATCCAATGATTTGACTGTTTGGATATTTTTAAACCACACTGATACACGAAAAGGAGGAGAGAGAGGTTCTGCTTTCATTGACAGGATCAATCCTCCAGCATCCAGCGTACTTGTGTCTCTGTGCTCTTGATGTTTGGAGAGAGATGAGCACAATTTTCTGAACTTGCTCATGGAGACTGCCATTTGTGGGCATGAATTGTGGGTCCTGTCTGCAAGTGTCAGCAAAGGTGGCAGTTAATGCCAGTAATGATGGCAGTTGTATTGTAAAGTAAACTGAGAGCAGCAGCTTAGATACATGAAACAGGTCAGAGGATACTGTGGGAATTTATTTATCTTCCTTAGGGTCCACCTCTGTGATTTAGAGAGGGATTTTCCTGTGCCCTTTTGGAAACCACTGGTGAGATGAAAGAGCAGAGGTCAAGACAAGAAGGCTGATAAGCTCTCTCTTTCTCTGCCCTGAAGTAGGATGTCAGCAGGGTGGGATTCACTGGGACCAGGATGGGGCAATCAGAACAAAACAACAGCTGTGCTAGGTCAAGCCAAAATCCACCTAGGCCACTCATTTATCTGATGGTGACCAGAAATAAGTACAAATAGAAAATTGCCTTCCTTTAAGGTAGCTTTCCAAGATGCAGTATGCTGTAGTTTAAGTCTTTCCAAGAAGAGTTGAATCCGGGTTTACTTTTTTCCACTTAAAAAATTTGTTTCCATTTTTCTTTTCTACAGCATCCTACAGAAATACAGTCTGTAATGTGATTATCTGGAGTTTAATTTATTGTCAAAATTCTGGTTTTGTCACCATTAATTTAATTTTTTAGTTTTCTGATGTTAAAAAATGTGTTTGTTGCTTTGATGCATTTGACACATTTTCATTTGATGCCACGAATCATTCTTATTCCAAGATGCTGTGCTGATTGTAGTTCAGTAATGGTTTTGCCAACACAAAATTGTCTGTCTGCTCCTTGTTTCTTCTGTCCATACTTGTGTTTGGTTGGAAAAGGAATTAGTTTATGATAGAGCATAGTGATAAACAATGCTTTTTACACCTAACCAAGATACACTATTAAAAGCCACAGTGACTTCACAGTGACAATCATAGTTACCAATAAATTAGATGCCTTGTAATTTATGATACGTTTTGCTGTAACATTAGCCTGAATATGCAGTACCATGATTACTGAAGTTTTGAATATCTCAGAATGCCATAAAATACTCTGCTGAGCTCTAGTATCTGGCAAACCCCAGAAAATCTGTAGGACAAATTCTAAGGTGGTTTTGGGCATGGTGACTTCTTTGTGGTCAATAAGAGCTTCCTGATGGATGTTGCTCATTCAAGAGCAGAGCACTAAGTTGACTAAGGATCAATGCTTCTTGCTTTCATATTCCCTGGGTGGTGATAGATTTCCCATGGCTACAGTGTGGCATTTTGCAGAGCTAGATGCTCTAAAGCCAGCTGTCATTGTGCTGGACAGGGCCTGACGTCCAGGCTGCACACCAGCCACACACACGACAGCAGCCTGCTGTGAAACACAGAACAGTCTCTAGGAGAGCTAGCAGGTGTGATTGACAGCTGAAAGATAAACCCTCCCCACATAGATAACTCCCTCTGTGGTGGTATTTGATTAGACCCAAGAGAATAGCTGTTCCAAGAAACCACGTTAGCTGACTAAAAGGTCTGCAGGTTTGGTGTTGAGCAGCATGATTCCAAAAGCAATTGGTCACCTCTGCCTGCAGTGGCCAGCTTGGCTTTGGTACATCTGCAGTGGTTGTAGTAGTTCTTAATAAATCTCCATACAACAGTTTGTAAGTGGATATTGAGGTTACAGCTCCATTTGTGTGTTATTGTCTGTAATAATACACACAATTTCTGGCTCCCGCTACTTACTCAGAGTAGGAAATGAGTTAAGGAACATGGGCTTGGGGTTTTGCTTCTGGTGGGATTACAGTTTGGCTTTGAAATGAAGGGAAAGATTTGCTTTCAGGTATGAAAGGAACACTCGGATTAGATGTATAATGTGTCAGCTTATTTGTTTATTTGTTTGTTTGTTATTAATGGCACTGTATGATGTGGCTCTTTCGGGAAAGAAGTCCCCCAAGAATGGCTTTAGGAGCACCGTGGGGCTGGCTGGCCTGGAGGGCTGTGGCTGGGAGCTCACAGCCATCTTGGACATGGGAAATTTCACCTGCTCTCAGTAGGTAGGGGCTGTGAAGGACTGATTTAGAGAGAAGTAAAGACTCCATCCAAGTTTTGAAAGCAGACCCTTCTTTTCCTGGTGGGTGTTGACTTCTGACTTGCTGTGCTCAGTTCACTCAAGAGCCCTTGCACATGGTAATTTCTCTGCTTTTAGATGCATATTCAGAATAGAAGATATGTGGGGGAAACATGGGGGTCACACTTAGCTTCAGAAGGTGTTGAGAAGCCTTAGACCTGAAAAGATAATTTTCTTGAGGTGCTCAATGGGGTTCTCTGTCACTCCGCAGCAGCGGCAAAAATCCATCAATCACCCGGTCAATGGTGTTGTGTCTGCATGAAATACAAGCAGTTAAATCAGAAACAGTATTTGATTTTCTTCTTTCCATTCAATGTCCAACTTTTCATGCACTTGTGTCACTCTGTTAAGATCTTATATCTCCCACCAGGAAATTTGGGTTTAGGCCATAGGGTTTAGAGGAGGTGAGAAATTCTTATGAGATTGCTGTTGTTTAGAGCAAGCACAAGAGTGAGTGAGAGAGTCAGTCAAAATGATACGTGTCATGTTTTATGGCAGATTATATTCACTAATACCTTGTGCTGTTAGAGTCCTGTTTATTCTTTGCTTTGTTGTAACAAGATCTCTGTCTCTGGTTATTTGTTCTAGGCTGTTGACCAAGTAGCTCTGCTAATGTGTAAGAATTACATTTGAATCTTTATTTTTACACAATACTGCAGTATTGTGTGGACCCTACTAAAATTGGCAAGGTCTGAGTGTAGTATTTTATAACACCTCTTGGTGGTGGTGCTCAGTGGCCATAAACTAGAGCATAGGAAGTTTCACCTCAACATGAGGAATAATTTTACAGTGAGGGAGGCAGAGCACTGGAACAGGCTGCCCAGTGATGTTGTGGAATCTCCCTGTCTGGAGACATTCAGAACTCACCTGAACATGTGTAACCTGCTCTAGGTGACCCTGCCCTGGCAGGGAGGTTGGACTGGATGATCTCCAGAGGTTCCTTCCAACTCTAACTATTCTGTGATTCTGTGATCTGAAAAGCTTTGTCTTTTAGGTAGTAAAAAGTGTAGTGGCATGGACATGAGCACCATGATAGAGAAGTGTCATCTTGAGTTGATTGACAGGGACCCTCTTTGCTTGAAAAAGACAGTGTAACCATACCAGTATATTCAAGTCATTCTGTGTAGATGATTTTGTTATTCGCTTCTATTTATTTATTTTAGGAAAGATTTTTTTCCTTCTGGATTGCTGTATAGTTGTGCAGATTCAGGGACAGTTGTTCATAAACAAATACAAGTCTTTATATAGAAACCTTTTGGTGTTTTGTAGTTGAAGAACTTGCTCAAAGAAATATTCTGCTTGTATAATAGAAAATCTCATTTATTCATGAACAACAAATGTCATACCATCATCCTAGATAAATTGGAAAAGATAAAACAACATCACAGGATAACTTGTGCTCATCACAGTGCTGAAAGCTGGGTCTGCTCTAAGGTCACCCCAGGAAGCCCAGGTCCCCTGAGAGTGCTGAGGCTGTGCAGTCCTGCTGAGCAGCCTGCTCTGTAATCCTCAGTGAGGCTGCCATTGCAAACCTTTCAGCAGTTCTTTTATTGCCTTTTATTAATGCACTGCTGTTTCCATTCAGATAGTGTTATGCTGTTGTGCTGCATCTGTTGCTGTGCATTTGTGAGTTCCTGTATGTTTTAATAAAGCTCTATTAACATCATCCTTACCTATGGCTGGGCAATACAAGTCAGGAGGGAAGAAAGCTCTACATCAAGAGACATTCATCACCTGTTGTGGGTTGTGTTTCTAGCCCTCACTATATTTATGGCAAAGAGATCTTGTGTAGTTCTATTGCAAGCTTGGACTGAACTCCTTTACAAAGTTAAATTGAAATGAAGGATTTATCCACTGTAGAATAGCTGAACAAGATTAATGTTAATTGATGGTTTCAGACAAACATCAGTGCTAAATAATATAGCTATGTTTAATATGATTCAAGCTTAGATATGGATGAGTCAAAAAAAAGAATCTGAGTACTTTCTCACCTGTTAAAAGTTCCTAATTTTATTTAAATTTTAAAAGGAAATGCTTTATTTATGTGGGTTGTTTATAAAAATAAAAAAAAATCTTTAAAGTCTCCTAGAAAAATAATTTACTTTAGAAGTGAAGGGTAAATTCCAGGAACAAAAAATGGTGCAAGTGCAGTTGCTCTGTGACAATTATAACTGGAAATTACAACATGAGGAATTTTGGAGCCACTTGCAGAAAATATTAAATTAGAAAAACCAGGAAAATATAAAGTGTCTGAATATCTTCAGTTTAATTTCCATTGTACTTTATGCAATAAAAAATTTACTGTGAGAAAAGACGTTTTTGTTGAATTTAGGTTAGATTACAATGACTTTTTAAACAATGTTATAAATATTTTTTATTCTGTTTGCTTTCTTATAGCCTCACTTCCAGTCAGAGTGAGGCTATATGTTGTTCTTAAATACCATATATATATATATATATTCTTAAAATATAAAAATTCTAGCCATAAGTCTGAATTTCCAGCAGTTGTAATTCCCTGAGCTTTTAATAGTTATAATTTCTTATATTAGTTAACACTGCTAAGATTGATTTATAAATTTGGCTTTTGCACGTAGCATACCTTTTTATTAAAATGTGCACAGTAGCCCTAAGCCAGAACCTTAAAGCATTCTGCTTTATGGTCTGTTTAATGACTAGAAGGTATTCTGAAAGTATTTGTCTCAGTGTGGCAGAAATTGTGTTAAATGCTGCTCTGTCCTAGTGCAGCATTAACCCCTGGCCCCATCCACAGCAGAGTCAGAGGCAGGATGGACCAGCCCAGCCACATTAAGAAAGTTCATTCTCTGCACATAAATGTGCTGTCTGCTAAGTGTCAAATGCCAGAGCAAAACTACAGCCCACCCTGGGTTCCTTTACCTGATTTATAGCTGGCCAGTCCTTCAGATTCTTTTCCTGTTTCAGACATTGGATGCCTTCATTCCTACCCAACTGCCAGAATCTTGGAATGAAAAGACTGATTTATATTTTCTGTATTAAGCAAATACTTCTTTCCATAAGAAAAAGCAGTGGAGGAAAGGAAAATTTAAAAAAAAAAATAAAATAAAGATTTATTCTAAGGTAGCTACAGAGAACTAGTTTTCTACAACTCTGAACATGAATATACCAGATTTTTAGGATGAAATACATATATTTTGGTTTTAATAGTGGCAACTTTCTTCTAGTCAGAAATGTAGTGTCCAAGGTGTTGGAGCACAAACATCAGCTGCTGCTGCTTGCTGGAGCCCCAGAATGTTGCCACGCTGCCATCCCTGCCTTCCCCTGCTTGCAGAAGTCAGCTCCTGGGTTTCTTCAGCTTTTATAATTGAGGTGTTGTTTGTGGGGATGCTAGGTCCGTGCTTACAGGGACTTGTAATTCCTGGCTTCCAGGTGCCAGTTGGAACTCTGCAAGACCAGGGAGCTGCTACAAGGTTTTAGAAATCTGGGACAGAAAGGTTTTTGTTCTCTGGTTTCAGGAAGGAAACTGCTGAATCTGCCTCTCATTTTTAATGCTACAGGCATGCCACAAACATTTGTGAGACTTATCCAAGCCTGCTTCTATTAACATGTATGTGTCTTTAAGTGTGTCAAACTCAAGTTCAGAAAGGTTCTTGTGTCATACTGTAGCATATTTTTATGACCTGGTAGATTTAAACCATATTGCTGCCAAACTGCTTTCAGCACAAAAAGTGAAGATGTTTTGGTGCCTCAGTATTTTCTTTAAAGGAGGGAATTTCTAAGCCTTGCTACCTGTGATGATTGTAATCTGTTGCTTTTGGGTTTTTCTCACTGCTCCTGTGCTTTTCCCTCTTCTCCATTGTTCTTTTGGTCTACGTCATCATGTATTTTGTGCTGTCCTATTTTCCTTTTCACATGCAAATACAACATTAAAATATTGAAGGCTGCATGTTCTTTCCCTTCTCATTCTCTGTTTTGAGGCTTCTGGTAATTTTTTTGTTCCTCTAATTCTGTCTTTAGAATTTTAATAATTTTTTTTCTACTTGTACAGTTCTGTTTCTCTCGTGTTTTCTGTCCTTCATGTCCTGTCAAAGCTCATCCCATAGTGCTGGCTGTCCTTGTTATGCTTGTTATTCTATCCCACACAACTGCACCATGCTTTTCTAGCTATGTTCTGATATGCCTCTCCTATGTGAGCTGGGCTGTCTTGGTGCTGTGCTCCTTTAGCCCTTGTAGCTGTGCCTTCTGGGTGTGAGGGTAGAGAGAAAAAGCCTTCAGCAGTGCCTGGATATAGTGAATTTGGACAAATCTAGCATTTAGTCATGGTAGGTGACATAAGGGCAAGAGAAAAGGATAGCCATCTGCCTCTTACCTTTAAATAGAGGATGTTGTGGGAGTTCGGGTGTAACAAACCTGAGTGGAGGATACGCTTTATGGATCACTTACTGGAGTACCAAAACCACATTGCTTGTGTTTTGGGTTCTTTTCTTCCCTTTTATTTATTTATTTGTTTGTTTGTTTGTGGTTTTGTGTGGGGCTTTTTGTTTGTGTGTCTGTGTCTATGTTTGGTTTTTGTTTTGCTTGAAGAACTATGGCTGGGAGTTGGTTAGACGAAATAAAACTGGGAGTTTAGGATTAATCTCCCTGATTATGCAAATGCATGCCACGTGTTAATGGGAAGATTAAACCCTTAATTTTGCTTGAATACCAGCTCTGTTTTATTATTCCTCAAGTTTCAGAGGCACTACAATCAAATTTTAAATAAGAGTGGAAGGGACCTCAAAGATCATCTAGCTCCAGCACCCTGCTATGGTCAGGGACAACTAAACCAGGTTGCTCAAAGTCCCATCCAACCTATCCTTGAACCCTTCAGGGGTAGGGGCATCCACAACTTCTCTGGGAAACATGTTCCACTGTCTTACATTTCTCATAGTGAAGAATTTCTTCCTAATATCTAATCTAAACCAGCCCTCTTTCTCTGTAAAGCCATTACTCCTTGTTCTGCCACTACAGCCCATGCAAGAAGTCGCTCTCCAGCTTTCTGTAGACTTTATAGGCACTGGAAGGTGCTATAAAGTCACCTTGGATCCTACTCTTCTCCAGGCTGACAACCCCAACTCTCTCAGCCTTTCTTTTCAGGAGAGGTGCTTCAGCCCTCTGCCACCTTGGCATCCCTCCTCTGCTCCATGTCCTCCTTGTGCTGGGACCCCAGAGCTGGAGGCAGCACTGCAGGTGGGGTCTGAGCAGAGCAGAGCAGAGCAGAGCAGAGCAGAGCAGCACAATCCCCTCCCTGGCCCTGCTGCCCACGCTGCTCTGCATGCAGCCCAGGTTGCTGCTGCTTTCTGGGCAGCAATTGCACATTGTCATATTAAGCTTTGTGTCAACCAATGTTCTTTTTCCTTAGGAGTGCTCTCAATCCATTCTCTGCCCATCCTAAAACAGAAATGTCCGGGAACAATTTATATATTTTTTTCTAGTAGAGAAAAACTTTGCAAATCTGTTTTACAGTGTCTTTTATAGTGTCTCAGACACGAAATTCTTCTAGGTATGTTCTGAGATAAGTGAGGACTGAATGTCAAACTGCCAGAAGTCATATTAATAAACAAAAGTATCAATGATGCTATGGAGATTATAGTTAATTCTGCACTTTTTTATGGAGCCAAGAATAAGTGCTTAGAAGTGTATGCATAAATCCTGTCTAAGAATATTTATGAAGAAAAGAGTTACAGGTAATGAAGGATTATGGCTGGAATATGAATGTTCAGCACAATGAATATGGGATAAAAGCACAGCAGTTTGGGAAAGATTTTGCCTTGATTTGCCTTGAAAGACCAAGGAGTATGATGAATGCCTAGAAAGGGATGCACTGGGATTTGTTCCTCCCTCTGGTTTCTTCCCTGGAAGAGGATTTAAAACTCAAATGTTCTGAAGCAAAGCAGACAGAAAGATGCTATTAATAGCAGTCATAATAAAAGTGATATACAACAAATAATAGTTGTTGACAAGGGAAGAAGCTTAAATGGATTAAGTTTATTTGGCCTTTGTTGACTGCTACAGGTTTCTGTCCCTGGGATAGAGGCAGACTGCCGAGGGGAGCGTGGTGCTTTCACCCTTGGGCCCGGGTGTGTCCCAGGAAGGCACAGCCTCTGCTCTTTGGAAGGCTCCTTCAAACCCCCTTGCTGCAGGCAGCCCGTGGCCAGCCTGCTCTGCTGTTCCCTGGCTCTTTCATGCATCCCCCGAGGGATGCCTGCCCTCGCTGCTCTGCTGTCTGAGCCTCTCCGGTGCGTGCTGTAAAATATGTAGTAAACAAAACTTTAAAATTCAATCGCTTCTTAGATCTTAAGTAGTTCTATTATTTTGCAAAGTAAGAGAGCAAATCTGAATTATTTACAAATGCTGTCATGGAATCCAGAGAAAGAATGAGATTGTGAAGCATACAGGCTAAGCGCCTAATTTTTTTTTTTTTACTCCCTCCTCTCATATGCTGTAAGTGCACCTTGAAATGCCATTACCTGCTGCAGCTGAAAACAAGATAATTTGTAATGTGGAACAGCTAATTTTTCATTGTGGTTCCACTGGGGCATAATGCAAAACAATTGGTGTAGCTACACTGGTAATGCAATAACCTGCATTCAGAGCAGGGCTGCTGTATCCTGTCACCTTTGGCCAATAATGAAGCTCTTTGCGAAATTGCTGTAGGCTTTTAAATATATTTGACATATTCTGCTTTTTTTTTCAAGGCATAGAAATGTATGCAGAAGGAAATAATCGAGTTTGGGTCGTTATTAAAGAGTAAATAAAAAATGCAAATTAAATTTAGCTGAGGTCTTCCCCAAATCTAGGAGTCTTATGTTAGGGAGGTAATTTGGTGAACTTCCTATTTACATAGAAGAAGCATTCTCAGAAACTGCTCAGGCAATTTTCTGAGATTTGTTTGTTTGTTTGTGGGATTTTGTTTTTGATTTTGTTGGGTTTTTTTGTTTTGTGGCTTTTCTCTTTTTTTTGGGGGGGGGGCAGATAGGGGCTTGGGATTTTTTTGGTTTGGTTTGGTTTGGTTTTTTGTGTGGTGTTTTGGTGTTCTTGTTTTGTTTTTTTTCCCTAATTGGTAGAGTATGTGAAGGCTCTGGAAAATGGCAACTGTTTTAGGCTGGCATCACCCTGTGATATATTTGTTTTGAGAATAATTCAGTTTAGGACAACTTTCAGTAGAACAGTTTGCTGCTGTATTTCAGAAGTGTCAGTGCACAGCTGCAGAATTAAGCTGTCCCATAAATTCTGCTATGTTTTCTAGTAGCTCAGCTTTTAGCTGCAAAAAAAAGCTTAAAAGTTTAAAAAAAAAAAATTTTTTTGAAGTTTAGGTCCTAAACTGCTTGTTGCTTCATTTATTGCATTCTGTGTCTCTTCCAGATCACCTAAGAGGCAACATGCCCTGTGTGCAGCCAGAGCACTGGATCAGTGTGCTGATGTTTCCTCAGAGGGACAAATTTTATATTCCCCTTGTTTTACCCAGCCTCTAATTGCCCTGTAACTTGCTAAAATGTGGTGTATTCCAGACCACTCAAATAAAACTAGAACAGACCAGAAAATTTGATAGTAAATTGAAAAAAATCTGATAGGATTGTGCAAGCCTACTTCTGGATATCCTGTGACTAAAAACCCACCCCAGCCCTCAAAAAGAACACCTTAATTTTGTACAGAGGCAGAATCCAGATGTGCCTGTGTGTTTGATCTACCTGTTTGGATTCAGCAATCGAAGCATTACTGTACATATATCATTAATACACTGCTGTTCCACAGAGGATTTTTTTTCTCAGCATAGCAAATTTTCCAGTATTATATTGAGTTCCTGGAGGAACCCTGAAAGGTGACTGAAATTTTACATCTTGAATTGTATCATAATTCCTTCCATATGAGACAGTCAGAAAACCCATTCTGCAAAGATAGATTCCATCTTATTGCTGTAGATAACAGGAAAAATAATTTTTACTGTGTAATCACAATCCTCTTACAAGGCTGCCTGAATTAGGAATTCTGATAATTGTAAGTAGTATGCTTCCTCAACCCCTGTATTTACAAATCATTTACTTACTCAACACTTGTCTACCTGAGTCAAAACCAACTCATCTGTTGTCAAAAAGAAAAGGATTACAGACTCAGAAATCTCCTTTTGATATAAATTCTGATATTCTGATTGCTATTTTCCTGGCCTTAATCAAGGTTGAATTATTTCTTAGATTATTTAAGATGAGAAAGAAACTGAAAGCTCTTAATAAATAATATCAATAAAGGTAAATTCCCACAATAAGTTGCACTCAAAAATTGAAATTAAAGTCATGTAAGTTAGTGTGCCTCCAGTGAGAATCTGTCTCATTAATATTAATCTCCAGACTCTAATGAGAACACTAGGCTAGTATGTAATGCTAAAAGGGCAGAGGTGTGACAGTTTTAGAGAAGGTGGAAGCCCTAAATCCCACAGACTGTTAAACATAAATCTTGCTACCTAATTATTAGGCATTTTCTTGCCAGGTTATTGCAAGGGATAAGTTTTTTAGTGTTTGTCTGTGAAAACTAAATGCCCACAGAAGACAATTTATCACACCTGAAACAAAGTATCCTTAAATTTCCCTGTAACAGAAAAATATGATGGAGAGGAATCTCTGACCTGACTGCTTTATCAATATGCTAATTTATACTCTATGCAGAAGAATTCCATGGAAAGTCATCTTTTATTCTTTTTTTCTCTATGGATTCATGATCTCCTGGGCTTCTCTGTTTGTGTCACGGTGATACTGGGTTGGCAGCATTGAAACTGCACTATTGAACCTCAGACCATTAAAATGAAATGCATCAATTACAAGTGCTTTGGTAGAGGGCACCCATGTCAAGGAAATTACAGGAGAAAGCAGATGTTTGTAATGGGGGAAAAACCCAGCTATATCTTTGCAGTTTACAGACAGTAAACTGTTTTTAGCTAAAATTTTCTTTTCCAAGCACCTTTTTGGGGTTTTCTGTCTTTCCAGCGCTGCGTATCAAGGTGTTAAGAAAATTAAAGGTTTGAAGCTTTGCTGTGTTCTCCACAGCTTAAGCTTCTGTCAGTTGGTCTATGATGGATGCTCAGTAAACAGTGTGGTTTAGTCTCAGGAAGGAAATCTCAGTTCACACTTTCCCTGCTGTGCTTAGGTTTGAGGGGATAAAAAAAAAAAAAAATTACAACCTAGAGTTTCTTTCTTGGGCAATGTCAATGACAGCAGCCTTGGTGCACACAGGGAGTGTATTTAATCTGTTCCTGCTCCTAGACTTCACAGTGATGGATTCCATATAAATAAATAAAGACTCTGGAGATTTCGTGAGGTGCCATTGGAAGGTGATCACAATTTGTCTTTACGAGAAACCTTGCGGTAGAAACATCCATAAACTGTATACAAATATGTTGTTCACTCCTCCCTGAAAATGGCTAAAAATAGAGGAAAGAAAACAAACTTTTAAGGTGTAAATGTCCTTTTGTTATTGTGCCTACAAATGTAGCTGTTGTGTTAATTGGTGATTCTTAATGAGTCCTCTGATGGTGGAACATAATAGAGGAGGGACTGTGCCATGTATGTTAAACACACGAGTAAAATATGATTTTGTTATCTTGAACAGAGAATTATTTTCGTAGTGAACTGTACAGATGGGTTGTAAAGGAAAATTACTTTTCTTTCTTGAAAAAGCACTTGATAAATCACAGGCTTCTCTTTCTGTTTTCTTCTCTAACGTCTAGAAAATACAAGTCATGCAAATATATAGTACTCCAATCACACTAAACACCTGGAAAAACACAAGTACTCTTAACAGATTACCTTAATATGCACTTTTAAAAAAATTCTAATATTTGTTGAAAAACACCTGAAGTCCTAGGCAGTGTTTTTTAATTGGATTTTTTTCCATGTTAAATGCAGTAAATGAATGTTGCATCTTTTGTAATTGACAGAACCAACCTTTTTGAGTGGTTCAATAAATGCAACATTATTTTTTCTTATTACTTTTTTTCTCTAATAGGCAATGATAACACAAAAATGTTGATTCATAGGTTTATTGCTATTTATAAGCGGGCTTGAGTTTGATTTGCAAATGGTGATTTGATTGGATTTTCAGGTGGGACAAAGATAGAGATCCTGGCTCCTGATGGTTAATGATCACAAACAGTGTTGTGGACTGCCTCGGTTGTGGAGGTGCTGCTGTTGAGGACACACTGCACAGCTGGTACCTGTGTTTCTGTGATGTTGGCTCAGCTGGACAGCTGGTGCCCCCCAGAGTTGGGCTGGCACTCCCCTCCTCAGCTGTCAGGGGAGAGGAAATGTAGCAAAAGGCTCCTGGGTTGAGGTAAGGGCAGGGGGGATCACTCAGTGATTACTGTAACTGGACAAAGAGACGCCACTTGGGGAAATTAGTTTATTACCAATTAAATCAGAGAAGGGTAATTAAAAACCATTCCTCCCTTCTTCCCAGGCTCAACTTCACTCCTAATGTTCTCTACCTACCCTCCCTGCTCTGCAGCAGCACAGGGAATGGGGATTGCAGTCAATTCATCACAAGTTGTCTCTTCTGACCCCTCATCTTTCCACTCATCCCCTGAAAATTGTAAACATGCATTTGAAACATGACAGTTGTGACACTGTTGTATTTCTACCCTGCAGTCTTCAGGGGTTTCAAGGAAAAAGTGTTACTTTCTTAGCCTGTTTCCTGGAGTTCTGTGGTACTTAGACGCTGCCTTACTTCCATGCAGAGAGTTCTAGGGTAAGGTCTTAAAATTGTTTTCCTGTGGTGTGGAGAGCAACTGAAGTTAAAATTCAGTGAATTGCTAGTTCTTCAGGATTCCTTTCTTTTGTTTGCTGGATATCTGTATTCTCAAAGAGAATTTTTATTAGCATGTCAGTCCTGGGTACCTCTTCTGTCTTTATTTTCTAAGTTGTAGTTCGGCTGGTTTCATCCAGATCTGTTAGGAAAACAAAGGTTTTCAGTCTCTCCCTGTTGCTGTCTCCTTATTCAGGAGTGTTTTAAAACCATCACTGACTTTGGCAGAAGATGAAGGTCTCACAGTTATGATATGTGCCTGAGCTTCCTCAGCAGTGATAAGATGGTTTGGAAGTGCCCAACGCAGGAACAGGTTGGGGTGTGGGCTGCCTTTGGCAGAGATCAGTGAATCCATGTGAGCTGGGACTCCAGGACCAGGCTTTGTCACCTGACCAGGGAGTGCCTCGGGCTTCCAGCCCCTGGAAGGTGTGACAAACCTCACAGATGGCTCGTGTCCTCCTTGTTCAGCCCAGACAATCTGCATAGCAGCAATTGCTTCATTCCTACGACTCTTCCTCTTGAAATAACGATCTGCTGTAGTAAACCCAGTGACTGAGCTGTATCAGGTCTTTATTTCATGATGTGGTGAATCTTTATTGGTGATGTAATAATTTTTATGTCATGATATAAAGCCACCATTGATTTAACTGCTGGTCTCCTTTGCCATCCTATAAGGGCAGTAAATGGTATCAGGTATAACAGGATAGATCATTCAGTGTCCATTCCCTGCCTCACCCATCCTGGCTTGTCCCTTGTTCAAAGGGCCTGCATGACTCTGGTTATCCCTCTGAAAATACAGCAAATGCCCTACACATTGCATTCCCAACCTTTCATTGCCACTGAAGTCTAACAGAATTTTGGTATCTAAAGGTATGTGCTCTAAAACAAAACAGCACCAAATCCGATTATTACTTTTTGAAATTTATTTACTTTTCTTCAGTAAATATTTAATCTTAATGACTTTGTAAACAGCTTGCTATTTGCATTTGGGGATAAAAAAAAAAAGAGAGTCCTCAAGGGAACAATCAGATTATTTGTTAAGGAAAAAAAAGCTTTAATACTTCTTAATTGCATGGTTTAGAGTCTTCTGTTATTAGCATAGATGTTTAAAAACAAGTCTTTCCCTTTAAGTAGTGAAAAAAATATTTTGTTTTAATCCATTCCTTAAAAAGCAAACCACCTCACTTTTCCCGAGGGAAAGGCAGTGCCACATTAAAGGAAGGTGGATAATGAGACTACGTAGGACATCATGTTAAAATCTGAAAATAACAATCCAAAAAATGTTGTGCTGACCGAGCTGATGATGAGCCTGGAGGCGGGAAGGCTCAGGGGCAATTTTATCACTGTGTATAAATGCCTAATTAGAGAATGTGGATGATGGAGGAGTGCCCACTGATGGTACAAGAGGCAATGGGCAGAAATAAAAACCCCACGAAGTTCCATCTGGATGAAAGAAAATGCTTTTTCTCTCTTAGTGTGATCAGATACTGGAGAAGATTTTGCAAAATCTCCATCTGTGGAGATGCTCAAAAGCTGATGGGGCATGGTCCTGGGCAGCCTGCTGCAGGCAACTCTGAGCAGGGGCAGAGGCTCTCTCTGGAAGCCTTCAATGTTTCTGGGAGTTACACTGAAATTCTCTGTATGTAAAAGGTGTGACGTGTCCGTATCGTGTAGGATGGGTATTTGTTTAGGAAGTAAGCAGTTGGTTTTCAGCACTTTCAGGCTTTCTGTGATGTAGGGACTAGAATGAAGTTAGGCTCTGAGAAAGGGTACTTGCTGGAAACTTCTGTGTGTGGCATGTCACTGAATTCATACCAGAGTCCTCCCAGTGGAGAGGCATATTGTGATATAGAGCATATTGCAGGCTCTGTACAATTTTGTCTAGGCTGCTTGGGTTCATAAGAACAAGAAGCTCTAGTTTTTCATTGGTTGTGCAGGTTGATCTGAGCTTGGTTTTCTAGATAATACCATGCAGCTGAAAACAGAGATCTGTGCTCAGCAAAGTGTCAGAGAGCACATCTTCTTTGTTTTTTGGGGTTTTTTTAATATACTTATAGATTCCCCAAATAAGTTTTTGGAAAGTTCAAGCTAAGGCCTGAATCAGCTCAAATCTTCCTTTAAATACAGATCATATAAATATAAATACAGATCATAGAGTAGTTCTGTACACATAAGATTGTTTTCCTCTTTTCCAAGATAATTGCTGGTATTTTGATACTGTATTGGTTTGGATTGGGTCAGGATTAAACCACATCAAATACATGTTCTATTTGCCCAAATGAGTTTATTCCTGGGGCTTTTTTTTGTTGTTGTTTGTTTTTGTTGTTAGTTTTTTTTGTTTTTTTTTCTTTTTTCTTCAGATGAATATCTAATTACTAACAAAACCACATTCTGTAGTAGAAGCTTACATTAACCTCAATTTTGTCCTGTTTTGTCTTTTAGTCACCTTCATGTTATCTTCTGCAATTTTAACGAGAACACAATACATCCTGTCCAGACTAAAAACTATCCTGTCAATGAAAAATTTGGTGCAGAATGTTCTTTCTAAAGATTTATATCACTGTTTATACTTCCAAACATTTACCTTACAATGAGATTCATTTTGAGAGCTTCTAAACAAGTATTGTTTTTCAGACTGTATGCAGAATCCTCTGCAATGGAGAGAAATATAATTTCTAAGTGCTAAAATGCATACGAGCATATACAAACCAATAACCAGCACAGTATGATCTGAAGAAATGACTTCCCCCTATACAGTGCATGTTCTTTAAAGAGAGCAACCACTGCTTTCTTGCTCATTGTAATTCACACTGCGTCCAGCACTACTGGAAAACTAATGAAAATGCTGGGAGTATAAGGCTTTATTTTACTGTTGAGGATTCTCAGTGGTTACAATATTATGTTGTGCCTAATTCTCCTGGTACTATGTTTTTTTAACAGTGATTTCTATTTTCAACCCAGTGATCCGTTTCATGCATTAACCCCCTAAGTACTGGATGTACCAGGTAGCACAAAGGAGCTTTCAGAGCAAAATGCTTTTACTAGATTAATTGTAAATAGGAAAAATCTGCTCAATCAGTTAGAAATCTTATAAGCACAGGCACAGTGACATGGAAATCTGGGAAGCAGCACTTTTTAAGTCCACTTCAAGAAGATCAAAGTGCAGGAATAAAAGGAGGAGGTGCTGGTTTAATTTTTTTATCTGAGGCTGCATGATATGAAGTGATGCAACTGTTGCCATAGTAAAGTTATATTGAATTGCCTACAAGCCAGTCAACACCACTGGGTACTATTCCCCCCACCCCCCCAAGCAAAGCAGAAGGATAAAC
The DNA here is from genome assembly GCA_032173965.1 of Sitta carolinensis. Lineage (NCBI taxonomy): Eukaryota > Metazoa > Chordata > Aves > Passeriformes > Sittidae > Sitta > Sitta carolinensis. Next base: position 9,960,069 of record JAVUNC010000025.1, on the reverse strand, counting down.
ACTCTTGATTGATTTTGTTTTCCCCCTTATAATAAGGAATTATATGAACTGATTTTAGTTAACTCATTTTAAGTGAACTCTTAAAAAAAAAATGTAATTGCCAGCAGTGAAAAGTCAGCTGATGTTTTTTTTTTGATTTGGGGCATACTGTGATTCGGATATAATTCATGTTTTTTCTCAGAATTGTCATTCATGAAGCACTTTCAGTTGTCAACTGTGAGATAAAGGAGACATCCGCTCAGTTAACTGGGAGAGTGTTAAAATGTGGAAGATAATACCACTAGAATATTTTAAATGTTATCTTTACACATCTGTTTACATTTTGACAGAATTTACTTTCATCCTTACCTTGTTACTCAAGTGTAATTTATAATGCATCTGAAGAATTCCCTTATCTCCCTCTACTTCACCCAACAAGCATATACAGACAGGGCTTGAGAGTCCAGGTAATATCCTGTCATGGTCTCTGTTCCTCAGTGTCTAATTTTATGAGACATCTATGGGGGTGTGGCAATAGAATTCTGTTGTTATGAAATAGAGAAAATAACTTCTGATGGTGTTAGTGTTCATATTTCCATGGTCAGGAGTTCTCCTAAGGTTACTCAGTGGGGTCAGTATCCGAAGTGTTGCTACATTGTTAAAACATCAAACAAATCTGAATTCCTGTGACCAGAGCAGCCAGATGCAGAATCCAAAGGCTCATCAATATTAAGATCCATTTCTAACAGTGCCCTCCTGCTGTGCAGGAGGTGAGGGATGACAGCCTTATTCAGAGGCCTCCTTTGACTTCAGAGGTTCTTAATTTCTTCTTATTGCAGCACTTGAAACCTTTGAGTAACACCTGAGGGGCCAGATGCTGCAGTGTGAGCCCAAACCTCCACCTTCACTTGAGAGAGTCTGGAGAGCCCCTGCTGACCCCTGGGTGCTGGTTCCTGTCAGGGGCTGTGTCTGTGCCAGGTCTGCTGCTCTCTGGGGCTGTTTAAGATGCACAGTGCATCTTGCATGGCTCTCAATTTTGTTAAGTAATCTTGCTTCAGGCAACTGGTACCCTCACTAATGCAATTTGCTCTTTCAACTTTCCCAGAGAGGCAGGTGTACTTTAAGGGACTTTATTTATTTGAAAGGGCTTCATGTGCTTATTTTGTGCAGTTGCTTTAAGAGGGAAAGGCAAATTGGATAGATGTTTCTTACCCACTGAAGGCAGAGATGCTGGCGTTGCTTACGAACTTGTGAAAGAACTATCACCCTCGTGGCTATATTGCACAAACAGGCTTCTCCATGAGTACTGAAGGCTTGGCCGTGTCAGGAGGGTTGACCATGGCCATTATTTTGGAGAACAGATGGTGCCTTCTATGTCTACAACCTGTGCCCTTATTTGTCCCGAATATTCAGGTTGAAAATAGATGACTGGTTAACGTTTTAAAAATTAACACCCCAGTAAACCCCTTCCTAACTTATTAGGTATTTGAGAAATCATGAGTTTTGCAGTGAAGTTGTGCAGGTGTTAAAACTTGTCTGGTTTTGTGACAGAAATAAATATCTTAAAAAAGCAACAACAAGCTGAAATCCCTGCCTGTAGCTGGTCCCAAGGCCTTGAGTTTGACTGGAGTCTTTAAAGAGGGCAGCCTTTAAAAACAGCTTTCTTAGGTTAGAAGCTTTGAATTCACTTAAAGATGAGAAAATAAAGGAAATAAAAATATTATTTGAAGTGAGCCTGGGAGAAGGAGAACAGCTATAGATACTTTGGCCCATCCCATCATTCAGAGTGTGCAGTGTGACACAGCACTGGTCAGCACGTTACACAGCAATAGCAAAGCCCTAGAAAGTGAAAAGCTGCTCCTTGATGTGCACAGGAAAGTGCAGATTTGAAAATTTAACAAATGGGCAGTGGACCTCACTATCCTTGGCAAACTGGGATGCAAAATTTCAGGAATGTAGAGAGGGATGAGTAGGCCAGAGAGGACCAAGAGCCTGTGTCTGAGTGGAGAGGACAAGAGGAACCAAGGTGAGGCCAAAGAGATGGATGACCTGGCCACAGTGATGGGGCTAGGACCCCTACAGCACCATGTGGAAATGCAGAGCAGTAAGGAACAACTAAGCTTGTCAAAGGTCTTGCAGCCTGTTATATTTAAATATTTTTTTAATTGCTTAAGTCCCACACACAGATAAGGTTTCTGCTGTGAAAGTATATGAATATGCTTGAAAAAATGGTCAACAACAATGTGGGCCATTTCAGTTCAATTCACTTGAAGCAAATTTCTAGGAAATAAGTTTTCCTTATTTATTCTTAACCTCTTTATTAGAGACATCAAAGCTGTGGTTACTCAGATGTTCCTTTTTTCCAGTAGCTGATGTTTTTCTGCATTCTCTGAAAGCATGTCAGAGTGCTGCAGTGTTCAGTTGCTTTTGACAGGGAACGTCGATTCTCCTTATGTCCTTCCCCCTTGTGTAAAAAGAAGGCTTTGGTAGTCAGCAGTGTCCCTGGGGAGGCCTTGTTCTGCAAAATGTGAACAGATTGAGGTGATTGCTAAGGGGGTGGTATGGAACTCTCTTCATCCTGCTGCCTTGTTATCTTCTAAAGGGCTTTCTGATTCCAGCATTGGCCTGATATGTTTATGCTAGTGAGTTAGGTACTAGAAAAACTGATGTTGAAGAAACATCCATCAGCTAAGTTACACTGACTTATCACTATTGATTAGCAAGTGCTTATCATTATGTCTATTGACTGCTTTTGTGGACTGGCATTTTTAAGAGATTATTTTATTTTATGGCATCCTCTGGCTATTACCAATAAGACAAAGCCTCCTGTATTTCAAATGAGGTCATTCATTATTTTTCATTGTCTTTTCTATTACAGCCATTATCTTCGATCATGTAGATGTAGTAGAAACAATATTTATAGGACACAGTTATGTCTCTATGAAACTGAAACATTTCCAAGATTCTACCCTATGAGAAGGAAAGATTGCTGTGCTTTTAAGAAGATAAAAAGGGGGAAAAATGTCACAAAGAAACCATAGGTGCTACAGAAAAAACATCATATCTAGTACTTCTTTAAGGCAAAATTTGCACCCTTAATTTGCATATTAAAAACATAATCAGAGTAGCACCATTAACATCAGTGTTATGTTGGGCTGGCCCTGGATCAGAACTGCATACTAAACTTTAGCCTTCATGTGAGTAAGTGGTGAAGGTGATGATGTGTAGTACGTGTATTATTTATGGGCTCTATTTGTCTTTATGGTTAACATTATATTTTAAAGATTGTGGAGGGCCTCTGTGTAAAGAACCTATTCTCCCACTACTGCCAAGAATTTTCTCAGCTCTTTTTCCTTGTATTTCACTAACTTTTATGAAGACAGAATACATGGTGTTGCCATTTTCACTATCAAACCTTAATGGATTCAGTCCTCATATTCTAGCCTTGTGTTGGGGGTGGAAAAAACCTCAGACACTAAAAGGAAAGTTAGATGTTTCTTTCCTGTGATTATTGATGAGAGCTGTATTTTGGTTAATAAAAAACAGAGGAGATGTGAAAGGTTGCTTCATCAGAAGAAAACAGCAGGAGCAATCCCCAAGGGACTTGCTCCCATCTGTAGCTGTTGCAGAGAAAGAAGACCTTGATAAACCCTGTGCACAGGTCAGAGCTTTCTCCAAGCCTGAGAATTACTAATGGGAATCCATTTTGCCCTCTAGAGATAGCTAAAGGTGAAGTGGGCTGGTTGGCTATTAAATGAACATGGCTTTAAATATAGACAGGCATTTAAAGCCTTGTGCCGTATAAATAAGTATTTCAGCTTACACAATCACATTTTAATGGAATATTTTTCACATTAAAAAATGCAAGTAGCCTAAACCCTCCCCTTTTAGACAGTGTTTAGAAAGAAGTGTTATGCTCCTAGAAATGAAAAGAAATGCTGTTCTTTTCATATATGCACTTTAGCTTTCCAGTGTCTTTATTCATTCACTCTTGGTTATTGCAGGTGAGTATATCTTCCTTTTTTTTGGTGCGAACTAGCCTGGAGAAGGAGTATGCATTAGTGGGAACTTCAGACAGTAAGGGTAAATGTTGAGATACCTGTGTGTCTGATCTGTCTGCACTTACATGAAACTTAGCTAATGGCAGTGTAGCCACTGATCATTGAATGAAGGACTTTGAAATTAGGAAGGAACTTTTGTCAGGAAAGAAGGAAAATTAACTGGATTTTGTCTCCTTTATAAAATGTTTTAGTGTCATTAATTGAAAGCTTTTATGTGATGGATCAGCCTGCATAATTTATATGGGAAGAACTTGCCAAAGCTTACTGTAAAGTCTCATAAACTCTCCATATGGAGAAATATTACAATGATAGCTTTCCCAGACCAAAAAGAGTTTAGAATTATATGCTATCTGGGTCTAAGACCACTGACAATCAGTACAGATATAGAACCCAGTTCTCTTTGATAGAACTTTCCTCTTTGATTTTTCACATGCTGGGATTTGGCAGAAAATTTTTTTCAGGTCAAATCTCAGCACAGTAGGCTTGGTGGCCTTGGTGGCTTTTTGCCACCAAGGGAGCTGAAATAGGGACAGCAAAATGTTGGTAAGCAAGCAGTTCTTCACTTTGTCTTTCAGGTTTCATTGTCCTGTGATTATTTTAGATGTTTCAGGCTGCATGGCAATAATAATAGCACTGAAATATATCTGAATGAAAAGAGATTTTTTTCTTATTATTTAATTTATTTTATGTGAATTTTAATTTTCTTCTTTCCATCTGTATTTTCTTTTATTAATATTCATTTTTCTTCAGTGCTAGTAGCGCTACAACTCCTGGAATATATACTTCAGAGATTGTGAAGTCTCAGAAGATTTCAGAAGTTTAAATAACACCAAAATGTCCAGTAGACCAGAGATGCTTATAAAAAATTTCCCATAAAATATTATAATAGCCTATTATTCCCTCTCCAGCAGGCTGTCCAAGAGGGCTTTCATGGCTGCATGCTATTAGTCACTGAAACTATGTGCTAAAATAGTTTTGCTGTTGTGCTGGAGAATCCCAAGAAGCAAGGGCTAAAATTACCTCCCCACTTGCCTTGTGCATCTGTACCATAGAAGCAGATAATAATTCAGTAATGTAGGTCCTTGTCTTGAGAGGGAGAGAAACAGTTGCTGTGGGTCTGGTGTTTTGGGTTTTCCACAGGAGTAGACAGACCTGTGTGAGATGGGAAAAGCTCCTGGTGGAGGCATGCAGGGTTTGGCTCTGGTGAAGAAGAGAAGCTGAAGTAGCATAACAAGAGGAGAGGGAGAAAGCCCTTTATGTTGAGTTCATGTTTACAAAACTGAAATATTTCAAAAATCTACTGGAAAATGGAGATAAAATAATGTGTAAGATTTAACTTAAGAAAATATTATTTTTTTCTTCTACTCCAAATTAATTTTGACTTTTACTCAATTTTTGGATTTTTAGCGGTGTGACAGTATTAGTAGTTAATGACATCCTTGTTGGTTTTGTACAGCCTAAATATTCAATTTTAATACTAAATCAAGTGATTGTGGTATCTTGACATTTTGGGCTATCAGTGGAAATCTACTGTCAGTGATGGTATGAATGAATATGGGGAACACTCATGAGTGAATGAAATAAAATCTGTTTTACAACAGATGTCGCTGCAAAATAAAATATTTTGATTTAAGAAAAAACAGTCCAGGTGTTTTTTTAAATTAGTTAATAATACTTAGCAAAAACACAGTGCCATCAAAGACATACTGTCATTGAAAATTGTTTTAATTATAGTTTTTTGGTCAGCTGTAGTAGCAGTTTTCTTTTAAAGAAACACTGTAATGGCAATTTATATATATATTTAAATATAGTGAGTCTCTGTGACAGAAATGTGAAAGTCAACAAGATAGGATAGGTTGACATAAGAGAACCAGTGCTAATGAATAATAATATGCATTATGCTGTTAATGATAACCCATCCCTTACAGTGCAGGAAAACAAAGGGGAGGTCACCAGAGAGAAAAGAATGAACAAAAATGTATTTATAAATATGGGGCTCTCCTCTCTCCCTCCTCCTCAGGCATCCGACATCTGAAGTCCTTTCTCTTGTTAGGAAACTAATTATACAGAGGTTGCCAACCCAGTTCTCTTTCAAGTATTAAAACAGTGGAGCATCTCTCTCAATCCAGGTAGTAATTAGCAGTCACCTAGTTGCAAGGCCGGCACAATCCTGTAGGTATTCTCTCAGAGAGCATTCATTTGAAGGAGAGCAGTAGAAGAGCTCATATTAATTCCTGATGAAGTTTTTTTTAGTTCATCATGTGCCTGATTTCCCTTGTAGCACATCGCTTTTTCTCATGCTCCATCTCTATGCTAACTACTGCTCATTTTGTTATCTACTGTGTAAAGTCATTCACTGAGCCCATGGTTGTGCACTCTTCCCTTCTTTGGCTGAGGGATTGCCACCATCAATACCTCCACTCAGGTCTGGGGGCTGTTTTGGGTGAAGCAGCTGTGAGCTAGAGGAACAGGCAGTCCTTCCTCTCTGAAGAGTTGGACATGCATTTGGTAGTCCATGTGATGCTAAGTAGATAAGCTGCTTTAGTAAACCAGTTCTGGCCAAATCACTACAGTCTAGAAGACTGCTTCTTGTTTTTTAATGCTGTGGAAAGCCAGAGGTTAATTAATTTCACTCCTCTTGAAAACAGAAAATCTCTGCAGCAGCCACTGACTATATCTTTAATTACTGCATGCTCTGGAATCAGAACTCTGTGTGGTTTATGCAGTCAGCTCTGTTTCAACAGCATAATTAATTTATTGAAATGAGATTTCAAAACTTAGCACTGGAGTGTATTGTTGGCTTTGCTAATCATAGAAGACTAACATGTTCTGGTGTGTTCCCTTCACTTTCTCAGTCCTTATGTGCTCATGGACTGTAATTTGTTAGTAGGACACTCATGCCAAGGGGGATCTTTATCACTCTCAAGGCCTGGTCATGTGTTCATGTATGAACATGCAATTTCATGCACCTGAAATCAATGTCAGGATTTCCTCAAAATTCTATTACAGACATTCTCCAAACATGACCATTCTCTAAATTTGTAGAAAAGAAATGGAGAAAAGGAAAGAGAATAGTATGTGAAAAAAACTTCCCATGAAACAAAATTATTATAAAATCAAAGAAATACTCAAATAATAGCAGGTTTGTTCTTACAGTTTGCCTGAACTCTCTTTCCCTTTTCTTCTAATGGTATATATTGTATGGACATGGCATCTGCTAGTATTGTCTGCTGAAGTACTAAACAAAGTCCTGGCAAAATGAGCACTCTCCTAGAAATGTGTGGTTCTGCACCCAGCCTATTCTGAGCCTGCTTATGAAACATCACACGTTCTATCTCACATTGCTGCTGAGAGAAGTCTGTACTATGTTTAAGAAAGTCGATGTCATTGAAGAAGTGCTTGCAACAGTTTCTGAATTTTCTTCTCAGACAAGTCTGGCTCGTGTATTTAGCTATTAACTTCTTTAATTATTTATAGATTTGGAACCAAACATTCATGTCCCTCTGTAAATGATTCTTCAGGATATCAAAGATTTCTCCCTGTGCACCTTGAAGCATGGATTGCTTCAAGACAATGCTGTCTGTTGACAGTCTACTTTAAATGGCTCTCATTTTATCCTTATTACCACTGTTTTGTTTCATCCCGTTGAAAACAAGAAGTGATAATTCTCAATGTACATTTTTCAGAGCCTCTGCTGTTTCAGAGTTTTTAAAAATTGATAAAAATTTTGGAGGGCTTTTAGGAGGAGAGAGGGGAAGGCAGCAGGTGTTTTGGGTGAGTGCCAGACTTGGCTGGGTGCTGTATGACTGTATGTTTTCTGATTTTGTATATTTAGATAAACCCTTTTCTTTGTACTGTTAGGTGTCTGTTATTGTTCATGGTGAACGTAGAAGTGAGTTTGGTGATTCCTTTTGATCTCAGTTGGGCCCTGGGCTATTCTGTAGGTGGACAATGTTGCAGTAGTAGCAGTGCAGGATGCAGAATCAATGCATGCCAGCAGCAGGAAATAGCCACAATGCAGGGGTAGTTTTGCAGGAGCTTACTTGAGGGACTCCATATTTCTTGTCCCAGTTTCAGTGGATAAATAACAGATAGTTAAAAAGGATTTATTATTATTAGACAGCTGACCATTCTTCTGTCAGGCTAGAAGACATGGAAAGCGACCCGCTTCCCATTTCTCTAGGTAACATTTCTTTTTCGACAGTGGTGCTTATATTTTATTCATTTTTATGGATAAATACATGAAGCTTAAAGGATGGTTACCCCACTTCTCCCCTGAGTAGTGTACTTGTTTTAAAATACACAAATAAATGAAGCACTGTTATTCTATTAGTTGGTTTGGTTCTCTCTAGTTGTTCTTTGGGATTTAAAATGTGCAGTTTTGCACGTTCATATATACAGAAGTAGATGCTTGTAGCAATTGAAAGCTTTTTTAATTGTGTGGAAAATTTTTCTTTAAATTTTGCCACCCATAAAAATTGGTATAGTTTACATTCAGAGTTGTTGTCTGTTTTTTGGTGTTCTCTGTGGTTGTGTGGGCTTTGGAGATAAGCTTCATACCACTACAATTGTTGGCAGGTATTCAAGCCTTAAAATAATTGCCCATCTGTGTAACTCTCAGTGAAAAATTAACCATTCAGAAAGAGTAGCTGTGACATAATTTGAAGTCTGATTTGACAATATGTAAGATAACAGAGGAAAGTGAGAGGTAACATAATACACAGTCTATCAAGTAAGATTGTTCATGCATCTCTGAATTAATGATTCACAGAAATGGCAACTCCAAGAATAAAGAGCCAAAAAAATCCAAGTAGAATTTAAAGAAAACACTGAATATGAAAGAAGGTGTAATCAAATATTTCCTAGCAGGAAGAACTGTAGAGAGAGGAATGCAAAATCTGTGTGTATTGGGGTGGGTGGGGGGTTGGGAAGGCCTGGAGGGGAAAAGAAAGAGTAATATTTGAGAGAAATATGGGGAGAAAAAGTGTTCTTGCTATCTGTGGATAGCCAAAGTTTATGAGAATCAGCTTTCTGATAAACTATTGTTTGTGATCATAAAGGAAGATATATAAATATATATAAAGGAAGATAATAGAAGGAAATGTCTTTCTCTGAACCCTTAACTCTCATAACTAATTACTTTGATGAACGTCAAAATGCTGATATGGATTTCTTCTGCAGCTGGGTGTCTGAATCTTACCTGTTTGCTCTAGTCCATTCAGAGTGAACTGAAAATAAAATTTGCCTCTGGTAGAGTGGTCAGTGCTGCATATGGCATCCTCCTGTGCCTGAAGAGTATAGACTGGACAGGAATTTCTGTCTCTTCGGATACCAAAACTCCCTGCCATTAACAATTCCACCCCCACACCTGTATTACAACCTAATATTTCTTCAGGGTCTGAGGTTGGGACTACCACTGGAGAGACTGGGATGGTTAAGGACAGAGAAGCAGGGCTAGATGTGATTGGTTGTATGTGCCTGAATCAAGCACAGCAGGGGCATATGAGTTGGTCGTCAAAGCCCCAGCTCTGTGTCCTGCCTCCAGGTTGTGGAGTACTTTGAGGTGTTTGAAAGACCTTTGGCTGCACCACAAACTCTACCTATGGCAAAATTGAATACTCTTGTTTCCTCTGTGTTTGAAAAATATGTCTTCCCAATTGGCTCTGCTGCTTTCATAGTTTAGCCCCAGCCAGCAGCCAAGCCCAAGGAAGGCACTCACTCACTCCCCCACCACTGGGATCAGGGAGAGAATTGGAAAAGAAAAAGTGAAAAAACTCGTGGGTTGTGATAAAAAAAAAGGTTTAATAGGGAAAGCAGAAATCATGCACAGAAGCAAAGCAAAGTAAGGACTACATTCATTGCTTCCCATGGGCAGGCAGGTGTTCAGTGACTTGGTAAGACAAAGGCCGTCACTCTGCATGTCCCCCTTTCTTTCCTCAGCTTTATACAGTGAGTGTCAGCTGTGTGGTATGGAATATCCCTTGGGTCAGCTGTGTCATCTCCCCATTTTTGTGCATCCCTGCCTACTTACTGGTGGGGTGAGGTGAGAAGCAGAAAAGGCCTTAGCTCCATGTAAACAATGCTCAGTATTAACTAAAACATCCCTGTGTTATTAACACTGTCTTCAGCTCAAATCCAAAACACAGCCCCTTACAAGTTACTCTGCAAAAAATTAATTCTATCTCATCCAAAACCAGCACAGCTACACATCTCCAGAGCAGAAGGTGGGGCTTGAACTGCTGGGGAAAAGCCATGTCTTTAGCCATCTGAGATGACTAAATAACCACAGCCTGTTTGTCCTTCTCACTTGTTGGTCATGACAGAAAATTCATTTGAAACATGAGTAATGTTTTTCTGTCCATTTAGAAAATAACCCAAGATAATTTGGGAAAGTATATTGGGAAAGGTATCTTCTACTCTGTTAAATTGTCTCTGCAATGAACTCTCCTCTAGTACTAAAGGTTTGGATTCACTCATGTTCTAGAAATGCTTAGATGTGAAATGTCTGTAATTTGTAAATGATGTGTTACTTTATATGTGTGTGTGACATAGTCTGACATATGACTCACATCTAAGAGCATATGTTCACAAACTGCCAGAGAAAAAGCACTTTGCCAGGCCAGTGGCTGATCTTCAGATCTACCAATTAATATATATGTCCTGTTTCCTCTTATGCTTTGCTTAAATGCTCTAATGCATTTGGGTCTCTGCAAGGTTATTTGTGAATAGAGGAATGTGTGCATATATGTGTTTGTAAACAGGCATATATATATATATATATATATATATTATATATATATATATATATATATATATATATATGGATCTTATATGTATAGGAGTGTAAATGTATTTATGCATGCTAGTTCCAATATGCAGCCTTCATGGGTTGAACCATTGCTAGTAAAATCTGTCATCTAAAAAACATAAAATGCATGAGGAAAATAGAAAAATCCCAAAGAACTACGCTTGTTAACAATAAAGCAAATGTATCCATTTACTGATTTATAGATTTGTATATTTTTGTTAAACACCAAATTTCTGAATTTTGAAACAGTTTTTAATTATTTTCTACATTACACTTTTTGTGAAGGTTAACCTGTTGTATTAAGTAAAGAGAGCAAATTGTTGAAAAGAGTAAATGATGGAGAAAAGCGTGAATAGTTTTACAGGTCAGGCACCAGAGCTCCAGTAAGGCAGAAGGAAAAAGCACAGCTCCCTGTCAAAATATGCCCATTGGCATATTTCTCTCTGCCTCATGACTTTCAGGTGGAGACTGTTGCAGGTGGTGCCTCTAAGGAGAAATTTCTGCTCCAGGAAGGTGAAGGTGGTGCCTCCATTGCTCATAGGTCACTAACCCAGCTGCTGTCAGGGAAACACAAACCATCTCTGGCCTCTCCGTGTTAATGCCTCCTCTTCAGCCCCCCGTACACCAGATGGTTTGGGCACTGTGAAAGCAAAGTGGAGCTGCCACCATTTCTCATCTCTGCAGCAGCAGAGGCTGCTCCTGGGGCTGGCACTCTGCACCAGTACCCAACAAGTCCAGGGTCACCTCCTGAGCCCAGCCTCTAGGCCACCAAGTTGCTCTTACCATACAGCAGAAATGCTGTTGTCTTTCTAGGGCTTGTGCAGCTCTCCTATCACCTAGAAGCCAACACAGATAAATTTTTACTTTTCATTGCCCTTCATGGACGTGTCAAGTCATAGTTTAATAATTAAAGACATCAGGTACAGGGAACGTGAACTGTGTGAAAGGTATTGGATAAAAAAATTAAAAGCCAACTTGTAAAGAACTTAATATAAATATTATAATGAAAGAATAAAAGAATGCCATAGGATAATCTCAGTAACATGATTTCTACATATAATGTTCCATGCTACCAAAATAAAATAATGCCATACAGAAAAGATATGGGAGACTCTGCAGGGAGTAGGAATAGAGACTGTGGAAGTATTTAGATGACTTTTCAGAGGAAATTACAAGAGAAACTGTTGAGAGAGTAAACTCATTTTGTGAAATTATAATCCAATACACCATCTGGGAATGTGCACAGTTCCAGCTGAGCAAGACGTCTTAGTGGTTTGGTGTGATAAATGCTAACTCACTGTAAAATCCCATTTTCCTGATGCTGTTAATTTATTTCTTCTGTTGAGGGGAAAAAATAGACATAAATATACTAGCTTTATGTCTGAAAAAGAGAGTAGTAAGAAGAGAGAATAAAAGAAAATATTTTCAATACCTTGAATTGCTGAAAACTCACTATTTGTCAAAAAAGCTAATTAGTGTATTAACTACATTGTACTACATGAACTACATTGATTTAAATGTTGGACACAAAATACATATTTTCATTTTTGAATTTTAAAAGAAGTTGATGAAATTTGCAGTGATATGGGATGTCTATAAAATGCCTTTTGCAAAATTGTAATTTTCAATATATTTCTAGTCCAGCATGTATCAGAGGGCATGAATCAAGTCTTCAAAAACAAAGAGATTATGTTTAAATTAGCAGTAAGTGAGAAATAAGAGGTTTGCAGATCCTGGGTTTTGGATGCACTTCAACCCCAAGTTAAGTTACCAATTTCTGAGGCAATTCCTTTTCCTCATGGGTTAGCAAAATGGGAAAAACTCTCACTTTTTGAATAGCAAAAACTTTAGCAATCAAGTGTGACTCTGTCAGTGTGCACTAATAGTTTTGCAGCATGCATTTTATTTTTCATTTGTACACTGTGCACATAATTTCAAACCCTAACCCTAAAGTTTTGGAAGATTCATATGGGCAGTTAGGTTTGAATGCCTGCAATATGGCATTCCTCTTTTGTTTGATCTTGATTTTCCTTCTAGTGCAACAGGTCCTACTTATCTTTGAAGCTGGTCTTGGGAGGAAAGATGTGGCTTATTTTGTTTATTTCAGGAGCAAAAAATTAATAAAAAAGTAATATAACAAAATTATACCTATTATCTTTTACTTTGCTGATAGTTTTGTAATGGTCAAATGAGATTAGTTATAAATATCACTATTTTTTTTTATATTTCCTCCTCGACTGCTTAAGATCTTTGTGAATAAAGACTTCAAGATGGTAGATAAAGCAAGAATTAAAAAAAAACCACCAAAAAACCCCCACTCCTTATTCCTCACAGTCAAACAGTCCAGCCCCGTGTGTCACTCACATCAAACAAGCTCTTAGGATATTAATATTGTTAATAACAGTTTTTGAATTGCCTGCTAATATGTAGAGATGTATAAACACCAGGAGAGCTGAAGGTGACAAATAATAAATAATGTGCCATCAGAAAATAGTTAATTACAGTACAAAATTGAGATAGCAAGCTTTGTGTGCAGGGAGAAGTGGATCAGTAGCAGCAGCTATAATTCATGATAGGTCAAGACATATATGAAGGAAAAGCTTTCATTTGTAAACATTGTCAAGCCCAGGGGGAAGCAATTACTGATGAGAAACAAGTTTCTTTCATGTCAATCTCATCATGAGGGTTTTTTTTGTTTGTTTTTAAATAAGGGCTGCTGCTGCTTTTTTTCCCCAGAAAGCAACAAAAGCAACATGCAATATAATGTAGATTGAAGAGGAAATTCACCTGTCAGCTTCATGAACAAATTAATACTCATTAAGCAGACTTAGGTCTCTGAAGGTGTTTGAGTGCAGCTCTGAGCCCGTGCAAGCTGCCAGGTGCTCTTGGGGGTTACCAGAGCAGTAAAGCACAGCTTCAGAAGCCGTGTTGTCACCAAGGCACCCTCCCAGGCACGTCCTTATCCTATTTTCTTTTGCTATTCAGGTGTAGCACTTTGCCCTTGGCCTGTCCCAGTCTCACATTTGGATCTCTCTGACTGTCCCAGCTGCAGTGGCTGACTCTTGGGGTGGAATAAAACCCGGCACCTGTCTGTCCTTACCCACCTGGTCACAGAGAGAAACCTTGGTGCCTGGTCACTCCCTCCTTCCTTGTGCCCCTGAGGGACTTCATGTCACAGTCCTGCCTGGGGGAAGAGTCTTGTAGGGATGGCTACAGGGACAAGTAAATATTTGATGACTTTTTTTGGGGAAAAATACTTGTAGAATTCTGTTTCATTTGGCATGAAAGTGTTTCTGATTGTTGAGGACCAAAAGCACCTTTTAAAGATATTAGTGCTTGTTGCTGTGGCGAGTAACAAACAGCACGATTTCCTGCTTTAGAATATGATCTGACTCCTCTTTATTCAAACAACTGACCCCTTTTTATACCTTTTGGGACAGACCACTCTAATTGCTAGGGAGAGGGACAGAACTCTTCACCCGCATTGGCCAAAGCCAAGAGACATCAGAAAAAGTTGGTCCCATAGAAAGAATCCAAAACATTAAACATTTGTTACAGAAACAATGGCAATGGTTATGTTCAAACTGAGATCAGGCCTTCAGATCCAAAACATCACGAAGAAACAGAACTTAGAAACTTCGGGCTAGGAAAACCAGACTACATGTGCTACCTTCTGTCTTTGCCATAATTAATTTGTTTTTATCTCAGTAAAAGACTCTCCGCCAGTTCTGTGCTTTTATGAAACTCGTGTTTTTGTATATGTCTTTGTAAAAAGAACTACATAAATAAGATAAATTTAGCTGCTGTGGGACTCTTCTGTGCAGAATTTTCCTTATAATTTTTAACAACATTCTAGAAGGTATGAGGTCCAACTATTTCACCTTTACAGGAAAGATCAGTTTCAATTTGAACAGCTGATAGGTGAAGGTGTGGATACAATAAGAAAAATTAAAGGTCCTTATTACTAGGAATGTGAAGAAGTAGCCAAATTATTTAGTGTGCAACCAGCTGTTTAAAGCCACTTTGTTACCTTGTGACTTCAAGAGGCTAATGACATCCTAGTTACAAAAATAATAAAATTTAAAAAAAAAACCTCCAAGGTAAATCACAAAGCAGTATTTCAGACAAATTGAATAGGAACTGTTGTAACGATTGAAAATTATGGGCATGTGTCCTGTAATTTATGTGAATTTAAAGGCCATGTGGAGAAGAGCCAACACAGCAGTTGTAAAGAGCAGATATGCTTCAGAAATCAGTGTAATTCCCTGATGGTCTCTGCAAGTGTTTGTAAGGGAAATCCCTCATTAAAGGCTCTCAAAGATATTAAATTCTCATGAAGTAAGAGAATGATCCATTGATTGAAAGATAAAACAGAGATGTACTGGTTAGTTCAGCTGAGGAGAGGGCGACAGTGAAGTCCAGTGCTGGCACAAGCAGCACAAAATACTCACCCAGCTCACAGGAAAGAGCTTACACATACTGTGGTCATTAATGTTTGATCCAATCCAGTGGAGAGAAATCTTAAATGATGCACAAGAGAGGGCAACATGTCAAAACCTCAGAAGCAGAAATAGAAATTTTTGCAAAAGGAATTTGAAAGCAGCACAGGGAATATCGGCACCAGTTTGTGGGTCAGTGGTGCTCTCACATTTGGACCCTTCTTCCCTCTCCATTCATAAAGGTGTGGTAAATCTGAATTAGGTGTCTAGAAGAAGCATTGAGATTATGGAGCAGTTTACATTCTAGAGAACCCCCACCTTAGGACTCCCCAGGCTGGATAAATCAAATGTGAAGAAATTTACTTTTAGCTGAGTTTTGTCAGCCTTTACCACAGATACTTTCCCTGGATTGAAAATACAATAGTTTAACATGTGCCTTTACACAAACAAACAAGACCTTATCTTTAAAGAGTTTGGATATGATTTTAAAGTGAATTTTCAAGAGAGTTTTGCAATTATTAAGTAATCTTGCATCAGACTTGTCTATCTTTAGCTGCTGTTCTCACAGGATATGCCACAGTTGTTCTGCTGAGGGAGCCACACAAATATAATGCATCTTTTAAGATTATGAAAACTGATACAAGCTGTTTTTGCTAGAATTGCTTTTGATGTTGGATTGCATGGAGCATGGGGCACTGATGTGAGGGAGAAGAAATGGGGAGAAAGAAAATTTTCTAAGCGAAGCACTTTCAACTTCCTCACTTTTATTATAGTTATGGACAAAACAAATGAAATTTTGCTCAATATTGTTTCTAGACTTTGCCTGTATTCTTACAGGAGATTGTGCTTGAGAACAAGTATATTCTTCTCTGTTGCTGTTTCATGCTTGTTTTTGTTCCATCAGTATGTTCGCATAACAACCTGCTGCACTGGCTGCTCTCCAGGTAATAAATGCTTACATCTAGCAAATAGCAAAGCCTTTAGCCATTAATACATGGAAGGCTGTGGGGAGACAGATGGAGGAATTTCAATAATTGTACACCATTTAAATGCACATGGACAATGTGTGTGGTGTGGAAGAGCAAAGGGCAGCTGCATCAAAGGGAGGACATTTTGAGGGCTGGCTGTAGACCAGGACATTCGCAGGCTCAGAGGCAGAGCTGGTGAAAGGATATTTGGACATAGTGGAAGAAAGGAGGTAAATAAGCACATCTGGCTTCTACCAGCCTCTTTGATCCTTCCTGCTAGCAAAGATAGCTATTTTGTGATGAGGAGAGTATGAGACCTGTAATGTCCCAGCTTTTTTGCTTCAGTGTCTTCAGTAAAATTCTTTTAAATCAAAATTCTGTTCCTATTTCAGCCTGGTAGGAAATTAAACTTGTTAAAACCTGATGAATAGGCTCTACCAGCTTTCTTTGCACCATGTTTGATTAATTTGGATCCTTGCTTGCATCACCTATTTAATATCTCAGATACTAATTTCTTTTCTGTGTGTTGACATGCACTCTGGAGCACTTCTGGTATTCAGCTATTACACATATGATAAATGAACACTGTAATGTCAGGTATACTGAAAATCAATGCTGTTAATATGCAAACAAATAGCAGACCTGTAACCTCTCTAAAGGGAAAGCATCTCAGTAAATATAGGAATCAAAACCTTCATGATTTGGTGTTACCTTGTGAAATTTGCATTCAGAATGATAATTCAGGCTAATGGCTTCATGCTCCCGTGGGGCAGCTGAAATAGATTCTGAAATGGCAGAAGAAAAGGGTATAGTAAATAAATGCAATGAGCTGTCAAAGAATATTTCTACATCAAACAAGTCTCTGAACCTTTTTGTGCTTCGTAATCTGACCTTTTCTTTCTGCTCTGCTTTTTGCTTGAATCAGATCATGAAATGAAATATATTAGCTACAAAATAAAAATAATAACAATAATAATAAAGTACTTATATAACCACTAAAACTGTTAGATTAATATAGAGAAAATCGTATTAATTTACAGTAGATTGGTGAGGGTAAAGCACTCTTTGATTGCAGTTGCTAGGCAACCCTTTTCAGAGCAGATGTAGGTACCATTCCTGTTTGTTTAACACCAGCCATACTGGAGTCTGGCCGCAAAATATGTTACAGCAGCAGCAGGGAATAGCAAAGGAGAACAATTTTAGCACTGTGGTGCTGAAGTATCTTTCTCTTGCATCCTTCATGCATGAATTAAAATGAGATTGCATGGAGAAAGCTTGAAGATTGGACAAAATTAGCTTGTATTACTTTGTTTTCACCTGTTGATCAGAAAATGCTTTGTAAAAAAAAAAGTCATTGTTCCCATTCTGCATGTGTGGAAATGGGACAGAGAAATGTTGGACCTCCCTATGAAAAGCTGCTGTAACTGCACGTTAGGCAACATCAGGGCTAAAAGCAGACCCCAGGTCTCCTCAGTCCTACACTCAGTCTGTGTAGAATTCGCACAAGACATTTTCCCTCAGTCAGAATAGTGCACTCCAGCCAGCTATGCAGGATGATTTGTGGTATTCCTTTTACAGGAAGCATCATTCATTTTCAAGGGATTGTAGCAGTACTTAGAAAGACAATAACCAGAGTGTTTCAAGAAATGTGATCTATGCTTCTGTATAAACACTGGTGTGATGTATGTTTTTGTCATTTACACGTAACTCCCAGAATGTGCTTACTTATGTTATTTACTTTCACAATTCAAAATTAAGTATACTTTATTCCAGACAAAGAGTGAGAGAGCAGTCTGTTTGGATGTCAATTAAAAATTCATGTTCAGAGTGTTAAAGTGTGGTGATTTCTTTCCAGAAGACCTCAGACTTAGAAGGCCAAATGTTTGCAAAAACACCTGTTTCAGAAGATCTTTGCCATTGGGAGTGGTGAAAATAACATTCTTTTGCTACTCTGTTTTGTGCCACGTACTGTGATGGCTTTTGGCACAGACATGTGAATGAGGCAAAGACATAAAAGATGAAAAGGGTTCAACATCCCATCTGACTTTTAAACTACAAATAATTAAACTGTAGTTTAGAGAATATAAGGTTAAATTACTGCAGTTGGTGCTGAGTAAAAGGTAATATCTGTGATAGGGTTCAGATTGTCTTTTTAGTTTCCCAGGTTGTGAGCAGGCTTTTTGTTTTTAAACCCTGGATATAGGAGGGTTTAAAAAAACCCTGCCTTTTCTTTTGGGGAGAGTTTGGAGACAGGAGGATTCCTTTAGCTTAAAAGAAATAATGATCTCTTCAGAAGAAACTAACCTGGGTCAGAGGGTTTGGGCTCATGGTCTGTACCACATTGTGGATGCAGCTGTGGCTGCTTGTAGGAAAGCTGGGGTGTCCCTGGGGTCACATAGGCAGGGCCCCCTTAGTTATTCTGAAAAAAGCCTTTTTCCACAGCCTGGGAGGGAACGGGGGACTGAGTGCTGGGGGAGAACTGGAGGCAGGAAAAAGTCCCCAAGGAATTTTAGCAAAAGGTATTTCAGTTTTGTTTTCTTAATTAATCAGTGCATGGCAAACATTCTTCCCAACTTTGCTGTCATTTCAGTAATTATATGTGATGCAGCTGAGGGTCCCTGAGGTGATAAATGTTTTCAGTACCCTGCAGACAAGCTACATGGTGAGAGGTCTGGAGCTGCTGCATGCAGTGGGGAACTTTGCAGGACTGAAGTCCACAGGCAGAGAAAGCACACATTCCCAGAATTATTATTTGAATTTCATGATGTTTATTATAATGCTATCAGTTTGGTTTGTTTATTTGCTTATTTTTTTAAAAGAAGTCAACTAAACAAAATGGTTTTCTTGGGAATTTGGATGTTTTGAAGTAGAAATGTTGTGTTGTGATAGGTAATTTTAACATTTATACAGCTCCAGAGGAATGGATTTGACCTCTTAAATAAGATTACACAATAATACCATCTATATGCTCAGAAGTTATGGGCGTGTTCTAAGAAGGAATGAGGTTTCCAGCTCATTCAGCTGCAGCTGCAGCTTTCACAAAAGAAAATGTAATTTATAAGGACCCACATAAGGGTGAAAGAATGCTGCTTATTAACCTGCCCATCAAGTCATAATTATGCTTTCCTTAGAACTAACAGTGCAGATGTTTTATAAACAGAAATACACAAATATGTATGAAACAGGACTTGCAATGTATTTCTGTTCATAGCAATCTTGACCTCACTGTTTAAGCCTTACAAGTGTTCTTGTAGTTTTTGTGATGTTGAATAATGCCTGTTATTTGTTTTTTTCCAGTTAATCAGTTCATCAGGTGGGGTTTAAGTGTTGTACTAATCAGACAACATTAGCAAAAATTAATTACCTTCCTTTTTCATGTTGTGAATTTTGTTTTTCCTCCCCAGAAGAAAGATAAGAAGGAGCCTCTGAAGTTGGAGAAATGAATGTTTATTTTAAAAAAAAATAATAAACATTTATATTTATGTGCAATCTTTTCTTTAAATTCTCTTTGAATGTATTTCAGTCATGAAGTTAAAGGGAATAACTCCATTATTTCCAAGAGGTCTTTTTAAAGCTCAGTTTCTCTCATCCCAGCTATTAAAACCTCATGAAATGAACAGGTGTGGTGCCATCAAGAAAACCATCAGCTGTGGAGTACACTTTGATGTAGTTTTGGTGTGGTGTAAAAGAAATGTTCATGCTTCAGTTGCTTGGTATGAATGGCAGTAACTTTCCTTCCAGTGTCATGGAGCAGTGCAGTGGTCTCAGGGTGTACAGTCTCCCTTCCTCTCTACTTGTACTTTACATTAATAATGATGAGTATTACACATGTGGGTTATGATCAGGCTATTTTGAAAGGACTTCCAGTAATTCCTTAGATTAATTCTTATTTAGTGCTTTAAATGTGTTGAAAGGTACAGATGACTTCAGCCATGAGAAAAGGAAAGGAGTTCTGCAGAAATAAGCCATTTCCAGTACTTTATTCCAGTTGAGAATTAGATATTATATTAAAAAGACAAAAGCTAATCTTTCCTAGTCTGTAAAAGTCATTACCACTTGACAGCTGTTGGAGGACTTGTAAGAAATACATTAGAGGTCTCAATTCAGTTTCTAGAGCATAGATGTCTTTAAAGTACCACAAATATCCAAGAAATAATGGTATTTTAGCTCTTCTCTTGTGTTTTGAGCAGTTGATCTTTTTGTTATGTGGAGAGGGAAGCTGAATAATTTTGCTAAGCCAGACCTGTCTTTTGCCCAATAAGTAGCACACCTTGTATTCTGGGATTCAAAGGAGAAGTGAAGAAGTGCTGAGACAGCAATTGCAGTCATCCAGAATACTCAGTACAGAACAGAGGGAGTGTGAATGTGGTTTGGGAATAAAAGAAGGTGATACATAAGTTTTGGACATTAGCTGCTCTGCTAATGTACTGTTTTATGTGACGGGAGTGGGTACATTTATCTCTGTCCCTGAAATTGTTAATTTTTTGCTTCACTGAGTGAAAGTTTTTGAAATCATAACTTTTGTCACTGTCAGCTTACTTACATTAGCTTTATTATAATGCAAAATCTCCTCATTCTGTGATATTTTATTTTTAAGAGATCTGTGGACATTTTCAAATTGCTTTTATTCAGTTTTGTTTTCCCTGGCTCCTGAATTTGGGACTACAAAGCATCTCCTATGTAACTTCCTTCTGGTTATAACTTTCCACTGGTTCTGATGCATGGTCCTCCTTTTTGTTGGTTCTCATCTAAATCAGTGTATGAAAACACACAAGGCAGATGCTGCAATCCATCTAGTTGTGTTTCAACTTGCTATTTATTTCTGGTACCAGGCAATTTGTGTCTTTGCCCTTACCCTTCAATAGGGATTCCTTCTCCTGGGGCTGTGGCTCATTTTGTTTTCACTGTGCTGTAGTTTCAGGAGATTCTGAAAAACAGATAGTAATATATGAATTTCATACACATCCTACTGCATACTGGAAACAGAGGAGGACAGGACATGGATGAAGAATCAGAGTCCTTGATACACTTAAAAGGTGAATGTTGGTTATTTGGATATAACATGGACAATTCTTGTAGTCGACATTGAGCAAAAGATAGAAGGGCAACACAGATTAAAGTGAAAAAAGATTTCAAATCTTTGTTAGGAAAGAAATACTCTTAGTTGACCTAAATCCTGGTCAGATAATTAGAATATAATTTTATAATTTTAAAATTCGATGGTATACTTGACTGCAACCAAACTCTCTCATCTTGTGAGGTTACCAGAACCTTTTGATATACTTTGTGGTTAAAACTAATTTTGATTTCTCTTCTGTTGGCCAGCATAGAACTTTGTTTCTTTCTTGTTTCTGTAGCTTTAGTCTGCAAACCAGTCAGTCACTGTGAGAGAATGATGCTCTTCATACAGTGTGGTCTTGAACACACAGTGTTTATTCAAATATGTGGAACAGTCAGCTAATCATGACACCAGCCTTCTTCATTTTCAAGCGGCGACATTTTAGAAAGTATGGACTTTCTAAAGTCTATGGACAGGAAACTATGGACTCCTGGAATACAAGTTGTTGCGGTCATGGTTAAAAATGCCTGAAAGTTCTTCTCACTCTTGCCTCTCTAAGTGTCAGAAATGAAATATTAAAAAAAAAAAAAAAAAAAAAAAAAAGTTTTCTGTTTTGCTTACATTTAAAAAATGTACTAAATACAAAACTATCTTGATTTGCCCCTGTTATCTACTGTGTGTCAGAAGGAATGACAAATATACTCATCTAATAAATGCTGAAGTGAGGATCCAGTGCAGCCAGGACCTAAATTGCTTTTGTGAACTACAGTGGATAAAAATCTAGAAAAGGAATTGAGTATTGATTTTCCTAATCTGTTTTGGTTTTGTATCAACAGACAATGCATACACATGCAGTACCCATACCAAAAAAGCTTCTTTTTAAGTATCAACTTTTTTATGTACTTACATATTTGTGCACGAAATATGCAAAGATCTCATTTCTCTCATTTGCAAATATTTTGCATCAACTCTACATTTATTTTGACATAGAAAACCCTAATGCATTCCCTCAACGTTAGTACCACTCTTCTTACCATTAACAGGCTATAAAATTGTATCTTAGATTTTTCTAAGCCCCTTACTTAAGTATTGTTCTTTTGGTTTAAAGCTTGAATATCAACTTTTGCTTTTATTTGTGTTTGATTTGCTTTCTTTGTGCAGAGTTTGGAGTGGTATATGTATCTGCAAATGATCTGGGTTTGCTAATGCAGAGATTTTTAGGTATCTTTTGTTTCCTACAATAAAATATCAGAAATTAATGTAAAAGTTCTGTTTACCTTGACTTAGAAGTATTTTCTAAACGTGTGAAGAAACTAAACAGAAAGCACGTGTTCTGGTCAGCAGTTAGTATGTTTCTATATTCCTATACTATACAGACTTTCTAAAACCCAAGCTGCAGTCATGACTGACCCTGCCTTTTGGGGAAATTAATTTAGAAACTCCTTATTTTGATATTTTATTAAAACGGGATCTGTCAGCTCCAGTCAGGTTAGATGCTTTGCTGTGCTTCACTCCTGATGGTGGCAACTTAAGCTTTAAACAATTTCAAAACCACTTCTGCTTGATCTGGAACTTAATGAAAGCTGATGGAAAGTCTGCAAGATGAAAACGGTGAATTGAGAACAGTAGGTCAGCAGGTCTTTGCAGAGATAGGCTGGCAGTGAGGTCGTATGGGGAAAGTTAAAGACAAGGAGACTCCAGGGACTGCTCTGCCTCAAATCTTCTAAAGATCCCAAGCTAAGAACAAGCTTCAAGTTCAAGGAACTTTGGATTTGCCTTTAAGTTTTGCAACACAAGCTTATCTTTAATTTTTTATACCACTTCATTGTACTAAGCACACAAGATAAAGTGAGATGCTTGCAGCTGAGTGTGATTAGCATATATTTATGCCACTAATTTAACATTATGCAAATTCTGTTCTCTCCTGGGTAGCTCATTGAGCACTGGATGTGAGGTGTCTCTCAGCAGAGTGTGAGTCCTCCTGTAATTGTTTCATACTTTTCACTAGCAGAAATTAAAGTTGCTCTGTCTTGTCACACTTTTTACCATGTTTCTTTTAATATTGTAATTACATGGAAAGAAAGTTTCTAAATGAGAAACACAAATCCAAATGGTAATTACTTGAAAAAAAATTTTATGAAGTTTTCAGATTTATTGCCTTCCTGCAAAGGCTGAGGGACTTTGATTTTTGGGACAGTTAGACTTGGAAGAATTTTTTTTTGTTTACAATGAGCCGAAGATGGTGGGGGGCTTATTTTGAGCTCATATATGTGTAAGTCAAGAAAACTTGGAAGTTTGTCTGGGGTTAAAACCAGTGTGACTCTGCTGGATCCAAGCTGCTGATGTTTCTGTGAGAGATGTGTGAGGAGCATATGCTTGGTGCTGCTGGCCCTGTGACCCCAGTGACCCTGGCTGGTGGCAGAACCACCTCCACAGATTGCTGCATCCCCCTTGCCTTTTTTACAGTATGTGCTTATGCACACATCCACTCACCAAATGTCTAAAAGGAGCTGAAGCAGCTGCTGAAGCACTGCTGACATTCTCCTTTCCTCCTATTCTAAATGGACAAACAGTGACTTCAGTGGAGAGGCTTGTTATGAATTAATGGGTTGATGAGAGCTCCCATTATAGCCCTGCTCACAACTCAGCCAACACAATGCACAAAATCACAGGTTTCCAAGATGGACTGTACAGCTCTGCACTCACAGAAAGTCTGGGGGTCTAAGGGATGGCAGTGCTTTGCAGGGGTAAAAAAAGCACTTCACAGTTGTTAGAACAAAACAAAATAAAAATCCCTTCTATTTAATAGAAAAAAGCCTGGGAGAAAATGGCCCCATGCTGAGCCCAGCTGCGGTTTTGGTGGGGGGTGGGAGGGCAGGCACTGCTTTTCTGCCAAGCCCTTGACTGTGGGAGTTGCTCCATCTTCCCAGCTTTTGTTGGTCAGAAATGAAGACCAGCAGGGGATTTTGTGAAGTCTGCATGGCTGTGCTGCTGGGGCCTTCCAGCTGGAGATGTTTTTGTTGGGAGTGGTTTTACTTCAGTTACTGTAGTTGGAGTGACTTGTTACTGCTGTTCTGTCAACAGGTGGTACCCAGACACAGGCTATGCACGGTTTCTTGGTTGGGAGGGCTGGTTTCTATCCTTCAGTGACAGCATGGTGATAGTGGTTCACTGTGTGTGATCAGCTTGTGGGGAGAAGAGGCCACAACCATAAGGAATTCTGGCATGTGGCCTTTGGTTCTGACAAATGTCCTCGTGGTCCAAGGTAGCTGTAATTATGCAGTGTGAGTGTCTTCACCTATGGCAGGGATTTTAACGTGTAACTGTAAATTACTGCTCTCAGGAGGAGTTTAGGGGATGTATCTTAGTTGCTGCCATTGCTTTTAAGGTACTGTAGGTTTGCCTGATTGTAACATTTTCCTTTTTCAACCAGACTTCATTAGATCAGGCCAGTTTCCTTGACCTGAATATATTACTCCTATGCTTTTTATGTTAATGAAATTTATTGAGCATAGTGTCAAGGGTGGCATTCTTGTCTCAATGTGTGAGGCAAACACCTGTGAAGTTGGTCAGACTTTGCATGTCCTGTGAGTAAAAGTGACATGATGGGGAGGCAACAGTTGTGAACAGAGCCCACTGTTTAGTGAAGCACTCTGGGAAATGAAAGGCAGTGCATAAATGTAAAATATTATAATTAGTGAGCAGGATCATTGCCAAAAACCTCTTATTGTTCTTGTTTGCAGGAATGTGTGCTGCTCTCTTTATTTCAAAAGTAATTCAACTAGCTTAATGAAGGCTTATTGGCTCACTGAGGGAGAACCTGAGCTAAGGGGGATGTTGGAAGTACCTTTTGTTAGTTCTTTAAAAAAAGGTCAAATATGGGGGAAACATTATCTTGTAATGGCCAGGTGGCCTTACAAGTTTTTTCCTATATTTACTGAGCCCACTTTGCTAAATACCCCTTTGTGTGTGTGTGTGTGTGTGTGATGGTAGGGCCTCATGCAAAGTTCCCCCAACTAACTTGAAATGCTTAAATATTTTTAAGATCATGGTTTTTATGAGACATTTATATTTTTATGTTTGCATACCATAAAACTAGGGTCTGTGCAGGTAGCTGACAATCCAAAATGGAAGTAGTTCAACCCTTGCAGTGAAGCAGGAGTGAGCTGTGCATGCTAAAGTCAACCTGAAGTAAGAAACTGTCATAAGATGTGCATAAGTAATGTAGACTGAAATAACTTACCCCAGACTTTGGGTTTATTTAAATCTTAGCTTTGGCTTATTTTGTAATTTTGTAATTTTGTAGTGGGTTTTGATCTGTTAATGCTGATGAACCTTTGTTGTTTCTAGCTTTTACTTTGTTTTACTTTCTAGAAGCTCAGATATTAGGAAAAATGTTTGTGTTTGGGGCAAGGACAAAATCAAGAGCCATATGTTGGTGCTGACTTCCTTATTTTTGAATATTATCATCTGCAATGTGGGTTTGGCTGGAAAAACTGGCCCAAGGATTCCTTCTGCTCCTGGCCTCTCTGTCCAGCAAGAAATGCTTACAGGTGACAAAGCCCATATCTTATCAATCCTTATTCAGAAGCTACACTTCTTTGGCTTTAAAGGTAACACATAAGCCAGGTGGAGTAGGTATCCTCTTCTCCTACCACTGCAGCACCCATAGTTCATCTGAGGAGGAGCAGTTTCAGCTGATGTAATCACCTGTAGCCAAATTCTGGTCATATTAATATATTATACACGTACAGATATGGATATTTGGTCATAGACACGGGAAAGGTAGTAAGGCTGTGGAGGCAGTACTTTTTACAGGTTGCATTATTTTTCTATCTTTAGTACTAAATGGACAAGGCAAAATGTGTAGAATTTTTCTTGCATTTAAAGCATTTAAGTCTAATTTCCTAGTTTTATCTTCTCTTTTGTAGAGGTGACACCAAAAGAGGACTCAGGAGGGAAAAAAGAGAATAAAATGGCATGCATCTTTCTTTCACTGTTATCTAAACTACAGGAGGGTCAGCAGGCCAGATCAGCTGGTATTACTGTATACCTTAGCTGGCATTATTACATGTTTTGCATACTGTTCATGTACCATCTGTTTAGTTGTTCAATGATACAATAACCAAAATGGAAAGCAAAGACACTTGCACTGGCATTTGCTGGAATTTCAGAGCAGTTCCTAGTTGCCTGCTTTGAGTAGGATCCCATGTTTATTCTGGTAAATGACTTACTTGGATGGTTACTGCCAGCCTTTTGGAAGATTGCATGCCCAAAGGATTTTAGGTGCTGAACGTTCAGCTTGTGTATATACAACATGTTGTATATCTGGCACTGGCTTGCACGAGGGCCAGATTTTCAAAGGTCCTTGGATTTCACACAAGTGTTACACTAAGGCTGCATTCCCGAAAAACTGGATATCAACAAGAACTCATATTTTGAAAAACCTGACTGCTTGGAAGGAATTATTTTGTTGCCTAAAATAAAATGAAACAAGAATTTTCTTCCTGGCAGTGTATGCAGAGGATGGGAGAGTTCTGGCCAGGGAGTAGTAACATAACTGTGTTTCTCTTGGTTGTTCCTTAAAGTGTGAGCCCTCAGAGAAAGCTCAAATCTTTTCAGGAGCAACGACCTCCCAAAGTGAACTCTTATTCATTATTCATAGACTGAGGGAAATCTGACATATATGGAAAAAAAAGAAGGTAAATTCCATGCTTTTAAGGGTGTGGTAAATAAAATGTATTCTTTGTATTGTTTGGCCAAACACAGAGATTGTTGTCCAGGGAGCCGATGGATGCCCTGGACACAGTCAAGGTCAGGTAGGATGAGGCTCACCCCAAATGCTGTGGTGTGGAATGGCAGCTCCTTTGCATTCAAGAGTGGCCTTGAGGAGATCTCATTGCAGCCTTCCAGTACCTAAAGGGAGCCTAAGAATGATAGACAGAAACTTTTTCTAAGGTCATGTAGTGACTGAACAAGGGAGAGTAGCTTTAAACTGATAGAGAGTAGATTTAGATTAGATATTAGGAAGAAATTCTCTGCTGTGAGGATGGTGAGGCACTGGAACAGGTTTCCCAAGAAGCTGTAGATGTCCCATCCCTGGAAGTGTTCAAGGCCAGGTTGGAAGAGGCTTTGAGCAACCTGGACTAGTGGAAGATGTCCCTGCCCATATCAGGGTGGTTGGAATTAGATGAACTTTAAGGCCCCTTCCAACACAAACCATTTTAGGATTCTGTGATGTAAGATAATAAATGGTAATATTTCTGTAAGTAATAAAAATATTTCCTTTTGGATTATGGCAATTTCATGAAATCTAGACAAAAAATTATAATGTATTTCAAATGGTTTTGTGTTTGTTTGGACAAACACAAGTCAAGGTTAACTTTTTAATGACTTGTAATAAAGGTAAGTGCATGCTGGAGGTATTGCAAAAATCCCAATTTGCCAATGAAACTGATAAACTTTGATAATTGATGCCAATATATTTTTTTCTATTTTATACTGAGATTAGCACTTGCAGACAGAGAGTTAAAGTTCATCATTTACAAGTGCCAGAGGCACTGGTGGGCTGTGTTTACAAGCCTTTAAATGACTCTGGTAGGTGATGCCACATAAATATTCATTTGAATGACATATATTGGTAGGCGAAAAATTGCAACTTGCACTATATAGCTGTCTCTTAAAAATTAAACGAACATATGGTAAATGATAGACATTTTAAAGAAGCTCCAAATTGTTTCATTACAGTTAGCTCGCAGTGGTGGAATTGAAGAGTAATAAGGAGGAAAGAAAAAGCTTTCCTTCTGAGTGCAGACTGAAAGCATGAATGCGTTGGTATCACATGTAGAGGGCAGGTGGGAAGGGATGGCTCATACCACCTCAAATTGCTGACAAATGTTAAAACCAGGCCTGTATCATGTGCAAAGGCTTTAATCATGTTGCTGACTACATCTCTTTTTGTGAAAGGGGACAGGTCTTGCCTTTGAGGACATTTACCTGGCTAGAAAAGGCTTGTTTCCAATTGTTATGCAGAACTGTGTGTCATCCCATTGCCACAGACTGTGAGCTTGTGATAAGAGCTAATTGACTCGCAATTCCTTATTTGCATCACATTTTTGATTCCTGGAAATCAATGAGTAACCTGAAAGTCATGACATTGTAGAGGTCATTGTGTGCACACACACACCAGCAACCACAGAATTTGATTAGCTGAAATGGTGACAGGGTTTTTGTACATTTTTTAGCTTTGATGTGAAACAGAGTGGGACAAGGTAGGTCTGGCTGAAAAGAGTTTGCTTATGGTATTCTTTTCTCTCATAAAACTGCCAGCAGTTACTCAGGTGCCTTTAAAGCTTGTACTGCTGACACCAGTTGGAGTTGCTGTGGAAGTGATATGATGCTAGGAAGCAAGTTTAATTATTTCTGGCATTGGTCTTATGCTGGTTAAATGTAGAATACTCAGCACAAGCCTGGGAAAAGAAGATGGACTACTGAAGAAGATGCTCTTATACAAAAAAAATAGGTGCTGAAAGCCTGAGGAATAACTTCTTGTTCCTCCAGAATATCAACTATTGTTTCTTATTAAGCAGGATTTCTAATGACAATTAATCTAGGTTTTCATGTTCTGCAAAGCAGTGTGAGGTATTCTGTATAAATAAAAAACAGCCACTCTGAAAAAAAAACTGCCATTCTGTATTAAAATTTGGAAGTGTGAATAAAAAATGATGTATTGTATGTACATCATCATAAACGGTCTTGATACAGAAAAGGTTTCTCTACACAGATAATTTTCATTAACAAGTTGCATGTGAGAAAGGTCAGTAACTCTTGCTCACACAGTTTTTCTAAATTGACATGAAAATGCATGTTAACAGTGACATGTTTTTGAGAGGGAAAGGCCACTTGTTTATGTCTTTTGTTGCTAATATGCTGAATGAGGCATTGAATCGAATGAGGTGGTGTCAGGAAGCAATGATGAGAGAGAAAGAATTGACAGAAGAGAGGGAAACGATAAAGAGAATATGGAAAAAAGTAGAAAGCACAACTCAGTGTGGAAATGAAAAGTGATCAAGATATCTACAATGAATTCAGGCTAGGTGACACTGGGAAAAGGAGGCTTCAGAAATCTGCTGCTGGCTTTTTGTTTCTGGTTTCTTTAAATGCGCAGGAGAAGAAAAAATACTGTCAAATACAAGACTGAAGAGAAAGTTAATCAAGGAAAAGGAAGAAAGGAAGGAGAAAAAAGTAGTACTCCTCTGGAACTGGATACATCTGTGTCTTAAACAACAAAAATCCCACTCTTTCTGACTCCACTTCCCTGCCATTTGCAAGCAAATTAAATATGTACTGAAATGTCCAGTGATATGAGAATTGGTTCAGAAAGAGCAGCTAGAGTAAAATCTAAAATGAAGGCAGGAAAATAACAGAAATCATAAGTAATAGGAAGTCATGACAGGGGCATAGTCTTTTCCAACTTTAATGATTTTATTATATTATGGGATGTGGTTATACAATGAAAAAATAAGGTTCTCTGTAGAGTTGTCAAAAAAAAAAAAAAAAAAAAAAAGAAAAAGAAAAAAAGGCTACTAATTATCTTAGACTCTGGCTACTGTTCATAAATGTCCAGCAATCTATGGTGTTTCTTACGGAATAGAATTTGAATTCAAAATGCTTAAAAGATTAGTATTGGACTCGTGTAATCTTATCTCAAATATCCCTTTCTTTAATACAAGAGCTGGTTTCAATTTTTCTAATACTTAACCTTTTTGCCTTGTAAATAATGCATATGTGCTATGCCACTATTAAGTGTTCAGTCTATTGTCATCTATTTTTCTAATTTAAATGCTTTTCCTGACGTGAAATGAAGAAGATTCTGGACATAATCCCCCCAGGATAGGAAAAGTGTTAGTAGAATTCAATACTCTCTCCTACAGAAATTCGAATATAATTTGAATACATTAAAATTAATCTTAAAAGCCAGCATTCTTTGTGGCAAGGTATCAATAGGCATTTGCAACAAGTTAAGAAAGTATTTTTTATGTCCTAGAAGTTTGCTGTTAGCTTTCAACGGTTATAAAAAAACCTCAGAAAATGACTTTCAGAAGTCATTTGGCAGTGTGTTAGAATATCAATATAGCTCAAGTTTTACTTGTTGCAAATGTGATTTTGAGATCACTTTGCAGGCAAACACACTGCATCCCGTGCTACAGCATGTACTGAAAAATGCCCTCCTGGAGAGTGCAAGGAGGCAGCTTCAGTTTGGGCTGATTTCCAGTGCGCTGCTCTGTCTGAAAATTCACCACATTCACCACCTTGGCCAGCTCCTCTGTTTTCCAACGGGATGGACTGAGGGGCACTGCTCTGTGCATCCCACAGTTGTGTATGGTGTTCCATAGGTAGTTTTTCTGAAACCATAAAATGTTTGAAGAAAGGAAATCCTCTCTTGAGGCTCAGGCTGGCATACTACATGTGCAAGTAAATCTCGTGCAGCCCTTTCAAAGGCAACACAAATTGTGAGTAAAAATTACCTATCTAACAAGGAAGATTGATAGAGTAGGCATCAAATTTTGTTCTATAAAAATGTTTGGTGAGTCAAGCCACTTTATACACTAAAAAAAAAAATTTTAAAAAAATGAAGTGAAATGGACCTGAATGAATCCCTAAACTGCTCTAGATGTAGTAATACAAAATTGTAAAAATATAGAAATGGAGCAACATATCTGAGACAAGGCTATGTATAATAGTAGCTTTCTGAATAAAACAGCAATAATGCCACATTCTTATAGGCCATTATTCACAATCTAGAAGATAACTTTCTAAATATTTTTAGTTTACAGCATATAAATAAATCATAGAGTAAAATAATTATATGTCAGACCATATGCCATCAAAGTATTTTACTGCATAAGGGGCCTTAGAGATCCTGTATCACTTAATCATTTCATAAATATGGGTTTTCATTGAATATGAAATGTATACACAGTAAAGGCAAGTAATATGAATAGTACCAAAGTGACACATCCCACAGTAGTAAATAATCCAGATAACGGAATTTATATACTCAGGGATACTTAACTGGCACATTTCAAGTTGTATGGAGCAGTTACATTTATAGCAGGGTAGTAGATCTCTTATTAGAGGTGGACTTCACCTCAGTTTCTACCAGTTACAATTTATTAAGTTGAAGAGTGACTCCTTTTAAACTCAGCTAATTAATTATTGACTTAATATTTGGCAGTCTCGTTACTTTGCAGCAGGGTCTAAATCCACATTATTTATGATGGTAACTCAGGCACTGCAAGGGATCAGTTTTCATGAGCTCTGAGTTACTGGGGTTTGTGGATCAGCACACACAGCCACAAACTTAGTAAGTGGAGAGGAAAGCAGAGCAGGGACAAGGAAATAACCGTGGAGGAATGCAGCTTCCACCGTGGTGCAACAGCAGCAGGAATTGTATCTGACACAGGAACAAAAAAAACAATTTAGCATCTTCATTTTTCAGAGGAAAAATCCCATTTAACAATCACAATTACTTTTGGTAGGGGTGTGAATAAATCCACGAGTTGGACCAGGAGTCCCACATGATGTAATCTCAGTCCCAGCTAGCTTAGGCTCTTTAATTGGGACTTCCACAGAGAAATCAGAGCATCTGTCTTGGATACCTGCCTCATTTCACTGACTCTGTGGTGTCAGGAAACCCAACATTACATTAGGTTATATATATTAGGTACTATATATATTTCCTATATACAGGAAGCTCTGCCTTAATGTAACAAGATGGGTGTTTTTTAGAATTAAGGGATGGCATTAATTAAGTTTGGTCCATCACTTGTACAGTATTGTTATGAGTAATGTAAGGTGGGAATTAACAGAAGCCTGCCCTTAAGGGGAATGCACAGAGGCTGCTCCCAGCTGCCCTAGAGGGATGGTCTGCTGTGCATTCACTGCCCCTTGGTTTTGTTGCAACCAGAATCTTGTTCAAATAGGTTTTCGAAGAAAACCAGAAAATGGGTCTGTCTTAAGCTCCAGTGTTTCTAACTTCTGAAAAGCTCCTTTCTTTTTCATCACCCTCCTTTAGAGGTGAGCTATAATTAAACTAAAAATAACAAAGCTACTTCAGATTTTTATCTTCTCTGGTGTCTCACTACATCTAAGAGGTTAAAGCTTTACTTTTACAAAAGAAACCCACATATGGAAAATTTGTGTTTTCTTTTGGCATTATGTTTACTTAGATCCTGGATGAACATATCTTGTGAGTATTTCACATTGCAATTTAGATCCAACCATAACAATTGGTTAGTTCCTGGAATTGCATGAATATATAATGAATTTTTATTAGCCTTAATGAAAAAAACAGAGGGAAATTTTAGGTATAGATATGTATGCAAAATTTTATTAAAAATATAAATGCATTATAAAGTAGTAAAAGACAATAATGTCTACCAAAAATATATTACAATATTTTGATTTGGATAGTGTTAATTAGTGTCAAATTCAAGCAATTGGTAATTCTGACTTTTTTTTATTGAAGCTGATTATGGGTGGGCTAAGTTACACTTGGGAAATGAGTGCCTGTCCAGAGAACTCTGGGGGACATTTTTATATAAAATCCCTTGGCTGCATTCTTAAATTCAGGTGAAGATGCATCTGTTTGGTCTCTTATCTTTCCTTTTAGGCTTGTGCAAGTCTTGCTGCAAGCAAATGTGTTAAAATACAGTGAAAGAAGAGGAATGAAACTGATTTTTATCCCCAGGCTGTAGTCACGTCACAGATCAATGTTATAAGAGATCGTAGGCTGCATTCCGGCAGGGAGCATATGCTGCTGGCTGCTGTGCCTCCTGTAGGTGCTGTTCCTGTGGGGAAGGCGAGCAGGCTTGGTCCCTCAGTCTGTCTCAGAGATGAATTGGGTGTCATTGTGCTCACACAGTGCACTCCTTAGGTCAGGGACATCATTTCAACATAAACCCTTAGATTTCTGCAACAGAAAACTTAGGAGTGGTGCCATCGCTGTGTGCAGAACCTAAGTTTTGTGCTTCAAATAAAAACAATGTAAGGTGGATGTGATCAAAGGGCAGTGTTAGCCAGTCTTGCCATCTGAGCACCCCTCAGCTCCACCTCTGTTTGGCTGCAAAACAGATGCCAAGGGATGGCTGTGTCCAGCGAGCCCATGCCCTGGGCTCCTCCAGGACTGGAGAACAGAAACAGATTCCTCCTTGGGCCAGGTTCAGTTTGGGTTTTGTACCCAACAGAGTATGTAGCACACACAGAACATTCCTGTCCTATGTCCTGTTCCTTCTATCCCTCTCCAGGTATCTTTTCCCAAGGCCAAAGGGAAGAATAGAAAATGTATTGATTTCTTATTCTTGCCCTGTAAAAAGAAGTAAGGCCCAGCAATTTAACAGGTCTCATGTCTGGAGCTACTGCACACATCCCTAGTGTCAGTACATTTTATTTTTGCAAACAAAAAGAAAGTCTAAAAATAAAAATCAGTGTTATTTTGAAGCACTAGAAAAGCTTTTTTTCTTTCACCTTTTTAAATAAAGCATAAAAAAAAAGGACTCCAACCTGAAATGCCCTGCTGCTTTTAGAGAATTCATATAAAAATCTCTTTGAGCATGACAA
Source organism: Sitta carolinensis (assembly GCA_032173965.1). Lineage (NCBI taxonomy): Eukaryota > Metazoa > Chordata > Aves > Passeriformes > Sittidae > Sitta > Sitta carolinensis. Next base: position 9,926,134 of record JAVUNC010000025.1, on the reverse strand, counting down.
GTTAGTAGAGCATGGAGCTGTTTAAACTTAAGGTGTGGATACAGATGCTTTAAATCACAGAAACTAAAGACAGAGCAGACTTTAGAGTATTTAAACTTCTGCATGTAAAATTATGCCATTGGTGCTTGTAAATATGCTAAAAGCCTCCTGTAGTGTCTTGTAAATATGCTGAGAATCCCCTGTAGTTAATTCTCCCACTATTGTTATAAATGAGAGCAAAGAAAATGTATTTCTTACTTTATAGCCTCAGTTCCCAGGTGTAAATCTCCTGTTTTGTTTGGCATTAGCAGCTCTGTTGCTTGACTGACAGGTTTCAAAGTTTGCCATAATTGTGAGCTTTCACTGTGCTTTAGAGTCAGCAGGGAATGGTGCTAGGTGCTATTTTTTCAAAGAAAGGGCATTACAGTGGCAACATCTAATAAATCCTGAAAGCACCCCCACCTTTCCTTGGTATCTTTCAAATTCCTAGCACAGTTTCCTTTCCATTACAACACCATAGTCTGAGCTGCTGTAGTTATAATTGTCTTAGAACTCCCATTATAAACCTGAGTTTCTCTGTGTTATGGAAAGAAGTGGAGTAAGTAGGCCTGACAGGCTGTCTATCAGATGCTATTCTGTGCTTCCTTCCTAATATTCATCCCAGGAGCAAAACAGTATAGGTAGAAAAAGAAAAAATATCCAGGAGATCCTAGTTAGCGACAGTGAAAGAGGGGCTGACATACAAGTGCTGCACTGGAGAAAAGATGCCAGGGCTATCCATGGCCAGGCAAAGCATCAATCATCAGCAAAAGTCCTGTGAAGGGTTGGCAGGGCACGAAGTCCCAGGCTGTGCCATGGGGCTGCTCACAGCATGGGGGGCTTTTCTTCAGGGGCTGCTTTTCTGTAGGGATCTGCTTGCTCTGGTCCAGTCACGAGTCCTCTCCTGGCTGCAGCCTCGTGGACCTGGGCAGACCTTGCTCAGAATAGCCTGATGTTACATGGTTTTTCCAGGGGAGGATCAGAACAAACATCACGAGCCCTGAGTCAGCTCCTCAGTTTGCAAAGCAGCACAGAGCACAGAGCTTTTGGTCTCTCCCAGCAGGGACCGGTTCAAAACAAGGCAGGTCCACAGTGGTGAAATTGGTTTTGAACTTTGTATTTCACTGAGATTTGGGAGGGAGGCAGAAGTATTATGGGTCAGTCTAGGAATCAGGGAAAAGAAGAAAATATTGTATTTTCATCGTGAAAATCTGATTTTCCCATTGATTGCAGAGGCCAGCTGTAAGGTACCTCATTAAAATACTAATTCAGAAATAATTTATGATGTACTAAAACTGGAATACCCCTATTGAGTAATATACTGTCAGTATATACCGTGGTCAGTAGAATTTATCTGAAATGAAGGCACTTTAATGAAGAAGGACATTGCTTGGTCATCTCTCTTTTTAGTCTTTAATCAGCCTGTTTTTCTTCAAAAACCTGCTGCAACTGTTGAGGTTCAGTTTCTGATATGTTCCTAACTGCCATCTGTCACTGTATGGTTGAAGTTTTATTATTTTGGCCAAAATGTCATGTTTTGTTGCATTGTTTGGTCAATGTAAGATCCTAAGTCTTTGGACAGACCACAGTACTACCATTCTGTAGGTTGTGCTAAAATGGGATTGTATTTCTCTTCTTTAATGTAAATAGCATACTTTGCATGCCTATTTAAATACCCTCTTTCTGCTATTTATTATTTTCTGTGCTGTTTTTCTGCTTTCAGCACAAACCAATATAATTGCCTTTATGTACTTTCAGGTGAAGAATGATTTACTCACCAGACTGAAAAAAAAAAAAAAAAGGGTATCGGGCATAAATAACTTCTGAGTGTGTCCCAACATTCTTGTATTTATTACATGTTCAAGAGAGAGTGTTACCCAGTTTGAGAGCAATTCTTTGCAGAAAATAGGTTGCAAAAAGTGTGGTGTGTGTCTAGACAGTTTTCAAAAACACTTCTATTTGTGGTGCAAGGAACAAAGAACTGTGAAATACGTGGTAAAACATAATGCACAGTGATTTTTACGTACCAAAGGTGCTGACACATACTAAACGACATATGTGCTAACAAGACCTTAATGTTAAAGGCCTGTTTTAAAGCTGAATTAAATTCTGAATAGACTGGAAGTACTCAGAAATATATTTTCAGGGTTTAAGACATTATGTCTTTCTGTTTCCTTTTTTGCATGTCAGCTGGGGCTTTATTTGGGTTTTTTTACAGTGTATTGGGTTCTGTCAGTTTTCTAGAAAGTGCTTCTATAATGAGGTGTGCATAGAAATGTGCTAGATTTATATAACTGCTGTAACTGATTACCCATACCTTGGTGCAATACATTATTTGACTATGGGTTCAGCTGGTTAGTGTCTAACAGTCTCCACTCATGCCTCTTCCTGCTTCTATCTAAGACTTCTGTCAAATATTCTGTTTAATGTTTAGTGCAGAATGTTGGATGGCTTTGTAGTGTTTTCTCTCCAGAGCCTTAAACTTATCACTGGGGAGGTGTTAGTGTTGCAAAAATGAAATTTTGAAGAGTTCATCTCATTTGGTCTGGAGTTTTGTTACAGCTTTAATTCAGTCTGGTCTGCATGGAAAATCCCAACTAATTTCTTGGTATTGTGTCATTAGTTGATAAAAGAAAACAACCAGAAGGTAAAATTTGCAAAAGTTATGATTTTTTATTGAAGAATGGCGGGTTTGGAGGTTCTTTTTTTTCTGTAGTAGTTATAGAAGGTCCTTGAACTCCACAAACTTTATTCATATGTCACTGTACTGATTTCTGAACAGATTCGTCTTTAATTCTTCCTATTTATTGTGTTCTTGTCCCACAGGAAACCATTTGACTAGCAAAACCATAGATAACCCTTTTTCAGCAGAATTGTGCTTCTCAAAAGAGGTGGAGTCTTGCAATTGAACAGTGCTTGTTTGTAAAAATATTGTTGGGTTTAGAATCCAAAATCTTTGACATTTGAGATATTTGAGTGTAGGTGTTTTTCAATGTATAAGTACTGATTATTAGTACACATTGGAACAGTCAGAAACAAAGGTTGAAGTTAAGACAGAGAATGAAGAATATTCCTTCCTTTTTACCATATAATTTCTATTCATCTTATTGTGACTTTCAAGGTTATCACTGATGCTTCTTTACAACTTTCAGTTGCATGATGGTCTAAGAAATATGAATTATAAGGTAAAAATTAGAAAGACATCAAAGTCTCACCTTGGCCCCTCCAATATATAAAGGCACTTTTTGGTATCCTCAAAAAATTAACTTAATAATTGCTTACAATAATGAGTTATGTTTCAATGAATCTCCATTTTTCTGCTGGGATCTTTTTACTGACTGTTAGTTTCAATGCTGAATATTTTGTTTGTGTACCATCTAACTTGCTCATCTGTGCAGTTGTGTAGTGGAAAACTGCCTCCTCCTGAACTTTGTATTTCCTCTCATTCTTCTGAATCCATCCACATATTATCTCCTTCCTTTCTTCTGAATGTCTCCACATGGATATTAATGCCTATTGCAATACCTTCCAGTACCACTCTGAAGTGCATAAACATGCTATTATACCTATAGATTTTGCTGGTGTGTTGGCACAGATCTCTTCAGCTGCTGGTGCTGGTGAAAAGCAATTTAAATGAGCCCACAGTCACTCTGCCATTCCTCTCCTCCACTTACCAAATGTAAATGCTCAACACCATTCATTTTCCAGCTTCAGGAAGCTTATAGCTTCTGTACCCTGCAATGCTGCTGCATATACCTGGGGGGATAAAGACCAGGAGAGACATTTTTGACAATGATTTTATCTTCTCCACTTGCATCCTCTTCTCTCTCATTCCTTGCAGGTATCATACCAGTGTTTGTACCCTTCTTGAGTCCAATGAGGAGTCAAGAATCACAGCCCACCCTTAATTATCCAAAGCTGTTTTTGAGAGTTCCCTGTCACACCTGGGGGAAAAATGCCTTTTTCAGTTGCCTTTGCCTGCTCAGGGTTAGTCCTCCCCATACAGAGACAGGAACAGTTGCTCTTTGCTGCTGTGGCCTTAGAGACTTGTCTGGGCTTGCTGAGCCTGATCTTGCTGGTATTGCTGCCTTTGGGAGACAGCCTTTTCAGGGTGGTCTTACTACTTAGGAACAAACTTTTCTCAGGCACTGGGTCCTGAGGTCATCCCCTGTGCTTCTGTACCTGTGGGGACTGGGCAGCAGGCTTTGAGGTCTGGGCTGGGATGGTGAGTCTAGATTCAAAGTCTCAGCACATCCAGTATCTGAGGACACTTGCTGCTTCTCAAAGGGAACTACTACTGCTAATTATTTATATTAAACAGCTCCCAAAATGTCTTAGCTGTAGTATCAGAACACAAGAACAGCACACTGAAATATTTTCATATTATATTTATTATATATATTATATTTCCAAATCCAGAAAAAGCACCAAGCAAGTTAAAGTTGAATAGTGCTTTTCCCATCCCTTTTCCCCAGTTGTCTGTTTGAAGGCTTTTGACAAATCTTTTATAAACAGTGTCTCTCTGTTGATTCAGAACAATTAAACCCATTTTTTCAGTCTTAAATGTTGGATATTAATTCTGGCCTGCTGCTATGATGATAGAAAATGTGATATAAAGATTTTAATTTGACAGTCTGTGCTGAATCACTATGCCTGCTAACTGTCAGGGACAACCTGTCCTGGTGATATTCCTGCAGGTTTGCCAGGTCCCTCAGCATTCCTGAGGAAACCATAGCAGCTCTGTCTGCCAAGTTTTTTCTATGTTCATCAATGTAAAAGCTGTCAGGGTACTGAAGTCTGATTCTATTTTTGGTTGGTTTTGGTTTTTTTTTTTCCCCTCCTCTCTCAGAAATTAATTAGCCTTATTTTTAATGTAGATTTATTTGCTTTATGTGTCTCTCCATCCCAGAAGAACAAAAGTAGTAAATAATTCTTCTTTCATTGCATTATTTGATTTTCCATTTTTGGTGCTATGCCCAGGCCCTGATACTTTCAAGGTGGCCACATGAACTGCTTCAGGTCTTGGTTGTGCTGGCACTTTGGGCTCTTAACACCTCTCCATGGTTTCCCCATGCTTTCTCCCTCCTCTGGGAATTCCACCAAAAGAGTGTTTAGCTGTGAAGTGGGCCATTCCTTACCTTCCTTTCATTCTGTTAGAATAACAGAATCATCAAGGTTGGAAAAGACCTCCTCTTAAAGATTATTGCGTCTAACTTTTGATTGAACACAACCATATCAACTAAACTGTAGCACGACAGGGTGGATCTCATGAGCAAAGTGGAGACTGGTTGCTGCCAGTTCCTGGACCTCTGAATTTATATGTCTCAGGAATAAATTCTGTTTCACAAAAAGATGTGCAGACTGTAGTGTTTGGCTCTTAGGGCAAAATATTGGAATCTGTTCCTGCTTGTAGATTTACAGGAGCATGTTACACTGCCATGTTACCATCAGTCACAGAGAGTGGAACTGTAAGAGCTCTGCTGAGTTAATGTCCTAAAAAATCAGACCAAGGTTTCACCTGATGGGTTCAATAATCTCTTTATTAAAATAATTAGATTTTCTTATTACATAAGCAGTAATAATTTTTTCAATATTACTGTCAGATAATTAATAATGTGGGATTATGATCTCTCTGTGGCAAAGTAGATAAAGAAAGGAACCAGAGGCAGAAAATGAAAGTTTGATGATAATATTAGAGATAAAAAACAAATTAATGAAAGAACTATCAGATTTAAAGAGATATCATGCAAATAGAAATGTGATAGAAGTGTATAAAGAACTGGTAATGTAGAAAAAAGGAAAAGTGACATAAGTAATGCAAGTATGTCTCATATTTCAAGGAAGCATTTCAGAGAAATATCCTGAAATAAAAAGGAAAGTTTAACAAAACAGTCTTTAAAAGTCACAAGCACTGTTTTGCAGATCATACAGTTTCCTCATGGGTATGTACTGCTGCTGGAACACTGGAGTCTATTCTAGTTCAATTAACCTATATATATACTCTTATAAATCTGCACTATAGGACATATGCCCATGTGGTCCTCACACATCAAGCTTCATATAAACACACTGTGAGATCAGTGAGATCCTGTGGGAGGACAGAACAAATACTGTCAGTGCACAGAAAAATAGCAAAAGGTGGTGCCTTTGTAGCACGTAACAAAGAAAATTTTGAGTTAAGGAGTAAATTCTGCCCTTTTGACTTCAGAGTTGTTGGACCTTTGTACTGTGGATCTGATTCTGGTCTGCAAAGCAGAAGAGTTCAGGTGAAGCAGGGTTGATGGGCCTCGATGGGCTGGACTCATGCCAGGGGTTCATGCACTGCCTGATCAGTTCTTGTGAGATGCATTCCCTGTTTTTCAGCTCAGCAGAAGGATTTTGTTTGCCAAACACGTCGCTGCGTATTCACTTACGCTTCCCAAGCATGTGAATGCATGGGGTGAGATGGATGGCAGTAATTTTAGCAGCTTAAGTTGCCACTTTATCATGGGGAAGCAAATAGGATCCATACGAGGTGCATGTTATAGCAGAGTGTGTTCCTTGTGTATTGTTTGGCTGCAGTTAAAGCCCATCAAATCTCCTTTATGACTCCTTATATCTCAAGATTCTATTTGCGTCAGATTTCATGTGTGTATTTCACTAGAGGCTGCAGTCAAAGCAACACATTCCAGACAGGAGAGCAGCTGCTGGCTGCTGCCATGGTAGGATGGAAATACAGGAGAAAAACATCTGTGTAATCAGGGAAAATTAGAATTCCTCATGATAAAGGAGATGGCAGATTCAAGAAAGGGTTTTTCTTTTATAATTCTTAGTCTACTGGAATTTGCTGTCCATTGATCTCATTAGTTCACACAAAATGCTTTGTCCTAGGATGATACATACTACGAAAAAGCCATATTTAGATATAAAAGATGAAGTAAAATGCATACAACTGACAAAACCCCACACTTCTTTATCAATTGAAGGAGCTATTGCATCCTGATAATCTTTATACCCTTTTTCTCATAATGAAACAGACAGGAACACTCATGCAATGTTTAAAATACACAAAAAATTATTAAAGATTGCTTGAAACGCTGACTTGAAATTCAAGTTCTGAAAGCATTTGGTAGCGGCTGCCATTTTCATGCATTAAGAAAGCTGGGATATTAATTCTTGGGAAAATATATTATCATAGCTGTCTTTTGGAAGTCTGTTGTCCACGAGGGTTCTGCTGGAAAGATCTCTCTTTTAAAGAAATGCTAGTTTCTTTAGTGAGAGTGAGCTCTCTTGGGCCTTTTCAGGTCTGCCTTGGTTCTCACACTGTTCCTCTGTGCCATGGTTTGAATGTTGAAGCTGTTGCATGTGCAGGTGGGTGATCTCTGGTTGGTGTGTCCTGCATCACCCCTGGGCATGAGGGGTACGAGTTTGCTGCAGCTGCCCTCAGAACCTCTGCCAGGGCTCTGTAAGTAATTAGGTGGAATTATTGTATATTAAAATGTGCTGATACATTTGAAAAGATGTTACTGTAGCTGTGGGATTTTTACAAATGAAAGCTCTTTACTGTGTTTCAAGTCTGCCCTGGCCAAAAGCTAGCCTAGGAGGAAACACAGCCAGCAATGACAACCTTTTGTTTTTGGGATTTAGTAACCTGAATTTCTGCTACAAAAAGATTTTACAGCTCTCATATATATTGATGAGGATAATCTAAAGAGAGTTCATCTCTGTAATCTAATTTGGAAGATCAATTACTGAGCTGTTTTTTATGTATTTTATCCTTATAAGCACATTATGTTCAGTCATCCCGATGTACAATTAATATTTTTTTAATCAATGCAGAAATTGAACTTGTGCTTTTGAATGCCATGTGAACATCTGGCCTGGGCAACAAGATGTCATGGTCCCTTCAGATGAGACACTGTCCAGTGCTTTCCTACTGTAGTGCCTGGGAACAACAGTCCAAGTTTTGCAGTCATGACATTAGCACTATCCCAAAAATGTGCATCAGGAAGCATTGCTTGTGTGGCATGGCAACGTGCTCAGCTTGCTATATGTAGGAGTACATAACAATATCTATCAGTTACTGGAGATACTGTTGAGACTTACATTATTTTCTCCCTAGCAGAGTTTCTCTTCTTCTACCACTGGAGAACATTTCAAGTGGTTAATAGAAAATCCAGTCTCTTATCTGTGAGCTTGTTATATGTGCCTGTCATTTGCTCATATTATCACAACAGCTTGTAGAATATTGTCATTCGTGTCCCAAGGATTGAAAAAAGGCAGTGCTGTCCCTGAGTTCCTCTCCCCCTGCCTGCACAGTCAGGAGCTCCACACAGCCCTGCAGCTGCTCAGTGTGGCATGGGTGGTTCTGCACTGCCCAAGCAGTGCTGACAGGTCAGCAATGTGAGATGGAGCACTGGCACTGATTTCTGAGAAATCATGGAACAGTGATTTTTAGCTGAAAAGAGAGTCTAGGGGAGGTGTTGTGACGGTTTCCACTTGAAAGATGATGGCTCAGGAAGTGTAGGGAGAGCAAAGTGAAAGGGGGTGGCAGAAGGGTGGGGGACCTTTGGATATACTTAGGCTCTCATCAGATTGCAGACAGCTTTGTGGAAAATTAGTTATGAACTACTCTAGGAAGCAGTAATATGGTAGAGAGGAGAGATGTAATAAAACATTTCTGCACGTGAAGAAAGCATCTTTGCTGCCCACCTAATCTTGCTTTTGTTTTGAATACTGAAGGAAATTATGCATCAACAGACAACAGGGCTTTTCAGATGCCTCTGGCAGTTTGCATGCTACATCACACCTTAATCAGTGATAATTAATTCAGAGAATCTTGTAGACATGGGACTCGTGTAATGAGATCACATACTCTTTAGGGGAGCAGAGTCCTCGTGTAGAAAATGATAACAGTGAGCTAATTTTGCATCATTCTGATTTGACATTTCAGTGGAAGGTATGTGGTAGTTCTGAATTACAGGTGAGTCAGAGTGTGGGAAAGCTTTCTGCACATGAGAAACTATAGCTTCTAGCATTGAAATCTCAACTCTCATGGAAAACAAGCAAAGCTGTAACTGGGAACTTGCTCAAACATCCAGATGAAGAAAATACAGATTTAGAGTTCAGCCAGACTCCTCTCTAATTAGTGTTCTTACAGGGTGGCAATGACCATGGTAGATGTTCCTGAAGATTGTCACCTTCTGAGACTAGAGATGAACCATTAAATTCATTGAAGCAGTCAGCATTTCCTTTCCTGTGTGATTATTCTTGGCAGCTGAAAAAGTGTTGCTCTCTTAAATGAGTATGTTCCTATCAGGTAATGTCTGATCATAACATGAGCAATTGCAGTATGCTATATTTCACTGTCAATCTCTTTACTTAATTGCTTTTTTATTTCTTTTTTTTTTTTGTTTTTAAAGCAAAGTCCGTGATAGAAAGTTTTGTCTGAACTCAGTTTCTTTTTCAAACACATACTGTTCAATGTACTGAAAATCTGTGGGTAATTAAGTAATTTTTAAATTTAGAGTATAAATACTACTGTGGATCCATTAATTGCATGGCAGGCATACCTAATATAGTCTTGTAATTTTTAGGAATTATTTAAACTAGCAGATAGCCTTCTGCTTTCTTAGGTTCTCTATTAAGCTAGTATTTGAAATACCTTGGAACCAAAGGTTTCTGTAAGGAATTTTTGCAATGTAGAACTGCTTTAAAATATGTATCAGTCACACATAGAACTTATGGCATTCTAAGATGCTTGTTTCTTTGAGGACCAGCCAAAATTTCAACACAAAGTGTTGATATCCGTGCTTGCCAGAGTTGATTTATGACTGATCCAGAGCAGAAGTTGGCACACATGACAGCTGAACTCCAGCCCAGCTTAAAGAACTTAACTTCTGAAACACACACAGCAAGTGGAGCCAGCTGTGTGTCCAGCAGGGAAGGGGAGGTGGCTCTTGGATGTGGTATCCCTGTGCCATGTCCCTTCCACCCTGCCAGCTCATCTGGCTCTTCTGGTGTGACCTCAAGTCCAGCAAGTGGACTCAGACAGAACTTACTTTAAAAACTGTTCTGAAAAGTGGCAGAAAAACTTTATCCATGGGTTAAGAGAGCTGGTTCAGCTTTGCTGATAGAAGGAAAACGTTTGGTTTGCTCTTCAACTGGTAGATCTGATAGTGTACAGGCAGCAAGCAGATTTGTTGAGAGATTTTATTATTTTACTCCTTTTTATTAAAAAAACTTCACAATTGATTCACTGTCCTTTAATAGATTTTAGGGCATTGTTTTTAGTAAATATAACCCAGGGAATGTCATGGTGTCACTACTGTCACAGTGAATATTTTATTACAGCAGTTGAAATCTTGTATGTTGATGAGGGAGAGGGCACTGTCATTTCAGTTCTGTGAAATCTGTCTGAGGATCATTAAGTTATTTGCTTATTTAGTTTTTGAGACAGGCACAGCATTAATGAAAGTCAGAAAGAAAACATGATCTGATACCATTTTAACCACTTGCCAAAACAGTAAGCAAACTTTTCCAATCTGTCTGATGATTTCTGTGGTTATGCAATAAAGCTAGCCTAGCTTTTGAACTGGTTCACGGCCAAGGGGTAACTTGTTATCAAATGGAGATCTTTTCATTTATCAGTTTATTTTTTTGCCCTTCCACAGAGACTGGCCAAATAAAATGTTTTCTTTGTGCCCTGTTCACCCCTCTGGTGTTCTCATCAGTTTCTCTCTGTCTCTGCGGCTACAGGTGTCAGTCAGCTGCAATAAAGTGTCATTTTTGCCCCTTCGGTGTTTATTGAGAACTCTCACATATTTATTGCCCAGTTTCCTGGACCTGTGCCTTCGGTAAGCCACGTGGGGCATGTTCTCAAGGGCTGTGGTAGAAATGTGTGTGGCTGATCTGGGCACAGTAGTAATAAAATACAGGGCTAAGAGTTATCCCCTGGCCACTGATAGGCAAGTTCAGCACACTCTATTTATGTTTGTTGCTTGATATAAATTTTATGACATTTCCAATTCAGAGGACAGCTTGAAAATGTCCAAGTGAATGGCCAAGAATCAGGAGCCAAAACACCAGGAATCTTGCCTTTGTTACTGATAGAAAAATAGCTTTCTTCACTTCCTTCCTTTATCACAGAAAATGGCAAAAATCGGATTTTCTTTTTTTTTAAAATTCCTTTACCATGAAGTTACTGCATCTGCTGCTTCTCCAGAACCTTCTGTGAAGCAGGCAGATTAGATCCTGCATCACAGGTGCAGACCCAGACATGCAACAGCTGAGAAGTGCTGCCATGGGGCAGCCCTACCACATGCTAGCTGCTAAGGTGAAGCTGAATTGCCCCAATCCCCCTTCGGTTTCTGAAGCAGGCAGTGTGTTGCAGGCTGGGAAGTCAGGTAGCTAATAAACAATAAGTAGTTTAAATAGAAATGGGGTGCAGAGGATTTTGATGCTGTGTTCTTCACTTAAACTATTTTGCCAGGTTAGGAATTAATGAATTTGTTGCCATTCTTCAGTGAGCCTCAGGCTAATAACTCTGTGAGCTTAGATACCCTCAAGGTAATGTTTTCCTTCATTTTAAATCAGGCCAATTTTGAAATGTTAAACAGTCTGGACTAGGAAATTACTAATTTTGTATCAGTTTTAATCTTTTGGTAGCTATGATTTTGCCTTTCCTGAGTGTGATCAGTTAGAAAACTTGAAAAATTTGAATGCTCTCTTCACTCTGGGCAAGGTAGTACTACAGCAGAATTTAGCAATCCTTTAAGGTTTCTGGAGCCAGAATGTTGTTAGGCTCCCATAAGGTTTAAAGATGTGTGGTGTAGTGAAAATAATGTAATAGGACAAGATTAAACAGGATCCTTCATTTGCAGGTTGGAAATTAGAGATGCATGTGGCCTTTTCCCTGGCTGTGTGGGAGTGTTGCAGTGTAGTTCTGTTTTGGGCACCCTGTGTGCACTGCCTGCGATTGCCTTTGCAGGATGCATGTGCAAAACTCACCTGGAACTGCAGAGTCAGCTGTGAATACCACAGGGACATTAAGGTCTGAGAAAGCAAGACCAGGAAACAATAGAGCAGCTAAAACCTTGCCTGTGGTAGAGAGAACATGATGTGCAATTTAATCAGCAATAGTAGCAGATGAAAAATAAAGAAAACACCTACAATCTGTTTTAGACTCATGTCTGTAGCTTGGGTGACAAAACAGAGGAAATGTTTGCAAAAAATTTTTGTGTGGCACACTGGATGATCTGGCTTTAGTTTTAAAAATGGCTTAAAAATTCAGTTATCAAAGTTAGTTCCCATAGCACAGTTTGGACTTTTTGGTGTGTGAAAGGGGAGAAGATGGGAAAGAAGGGAACAGCCAGGTGGGTGTGCAGCTGTTTCAGACTGGTGGGCAAAGGGAGATTATGGAATAGGTTTGCCTGGTTAGAAGATATTCTCCCTGTGCCATGGACTCCAAAATGTCTATCAATATAGGGAGCATTTAAAGGATTACACTGAAATTGTGCTAGCTGAAAAGAAGCTCAGGAAAATTGAAATTTACTATTGCTACCTGTAGCAAAAAATCTCATCTCTGCAGATGAATGCTGATGGGGTGGGAGTAAAATACCTACAAAGAACAAACTGAAGTGGACTCACACAGTAATTCTATCACTCTGAGTTATAGCTTAGTCTTTCACAATCCCAAAATATTCATTTTGCAACATCCCCAAGGTAGGAACAGAGCAGTGTCCCATACAAAGTATGTCCTAATCTTACTCTAACCTAATGGAAGGAGAGAAGGGATCAGTAAAAAAGACAAGTGGAACTCAACCACAACCTGCAAACTAACATTTTAATATTAGAGCAGTTATTAGGTACCAAAATCATGATCTCTCTTTGAGATTCTTGCAGTTCAAATAATTTTCTCTAATGAGTGATGAGATTTTTTTTGTCATGCTTCTGATCTTCAATCTCATTTTCAGACTACACTCAAGTTTGAGGCTTTTAGATTGACTAAATAACTGATGAACCACGCTCCTGTTCAGAGTTTGACACTGCTGATGTGCTTTGCAGGATAGAAGAGATTTTTCACCAGCTTCAGGGCATGGGACACCTGCTGCCATCCCTTAAGCAATAAACTGAAGATATGTAACAGATGTTTTATGAGGCATTTTCATAATGCATTGTTCAATGTTTCTTTTACTCTTCCTGTTAAATCTAGATTTTTAAGCTGTTTTCATTAAAGACAAGTGACAGCTGAATCAGTAAGTAAAGGTACAGAGACAGACAGTTTGACAGCCTATGAAAACAACAATCCAGAGTATGAATGGCAAAGCTGATTTGTAATTCTGGTTTATAGGTTGCAAAATAGTGAAAATTTCTAGGAACAGTTGCGTAGTTTTGGAAGTTTCTTCTTTAAAAATAACCTTCCCCTGTGTTGTGAGTAAGCATCAGCAGCTGTGCCTCAAACTATGGCCAAGTGTGAGGATGGGAATTTGAATTTTGTTTTTTGCTTTGTGTTCTCATTGTCCATCAGCACTGCAATTCTCAGGGCTTTCTGCCTTCCATTTAATATGATTTCTAGATGGCTCCCGACCCTTCACTGGCTTCCTGCCCCTGTAATTCCTATCCCTGCTTTGATAATTGAATTTTGGTGAAGGCTTGCTTGAATTGGTTGTGCCTTTCCCCAACAAGTGCTTATTTCATCCATAAAATCATGAAATCCATCCATTGCTCTGGTTTGGGGTTTCTTTCCCCGTTCGTTCTGATGTTTGTGCACCCATTGGCACAGCTGGTGCTGAACACTCACTCGAAATTTCTCTGCAGGCCCCTGTGAGGAGTCTTGGTAGTTTGGCTTGGTGGTGGCTCAGCAGGTGCTGCCTGGGTGCCTGAGTCCCTCCCTTGGTGGCACACTGCTGCTGGGGCTCCCTTTGAGCTCTCTGCTGAGCTGGGCTGGCATCTTCATCACCCCAACTGCTGTCAAATAGGCTGATTAATCAATGTGTCTGCAATAATTTCTGTATCCCCTTACTGAGTGTTAGCACAGCTAAAGCTCTTGAGGAGCTCATCAGAGTATAAAATTCGTTCTAGCTGTTCCCCAGAAGTGCATTATTTTAAAGCTACTTTCACTTGTTCAGGGTTCTGTGAAGTTTTGAGGGTCCTAAAGAAGTTATTATTAAAATGTTATCTGTATAGAATCAGTTAAGAGCTCAAAGACATACTATAAATTCTCTTAATGTAATCGGAGGATTGGATTAGACAGCTTTCCCAGCTGCATGCTGGTAACACTCCCAGTGTAAGGACAGAAGACCCCAAACTAGTGATATTCTGAAATCCAGAGGGGCAAAAAGACAAAAAGATCTTCATGCAGAGGTTTTCATTCTGAATACCTTAAAGTTTTTGTCTTGCTCTCACAGTCCAGTTACTTTTTTTTTTTTTTTTTTTTTTTTTTTTTTGTCTTTCTGTGTAAAAGCTGTTTCCTTCTTCAGAGTCTTTTGCAGTTTGCCATAATGGCTGAGGCTTGATGCCAGCTGGGTACACAACCTGACTTGCTGTGAGACAAGACTGGGGTCTCTTCCAAATAGCTGGCACCTACAAATACCTGCAAAACAGAGACAGGCAGCCTTGCTGCCAGCTGCCTCTGTCTTACAAAAATGCCATCTTGGGTTATGTGCACATACAAAAAAAAAAAAAAAATTAGAAAAACAAAAAGCTGGGCTTTCGTTTCTTTGTTTGTTTTAATGGGGTTTTTGTTAACCCACCTGAAGAATCAAATTTTTCACAGCTTATGTAGGACTTAAGAGGAGTACACATTATGGCTTTAGCTTCAGTTTTCAACAAATTCAAGATATTTGTAGTGTTCTTTACAAAAACAAGATCTTATTTATGTTTTGCAAAAAAAAAATAATTTATGTGTAGGTGCTCCATAATATAGATGTTTACATAAAGAAAATTTAGTCATTTGAAGGGAGGGAGGAGTTTAAGATAAATATGCATAAATAGAATGTTGTTAATGAAAGGCCAGATATGGCTCTTCTCAGCAAACCCTTCTTGTCAGTCCTATAAAGAATATCAGATGCAGGCTCCAGGAATCTGCTGTATGATGTATTTTTATTTGGTTATTTACTTCTGAATTCACTCTAAAACTAGAGAAGGCCATTTTCTGACATTTTCAGCTGAGTAAAGCTGAAGGTCCCTGTTAATTGTTCCTCTGGAAGGGTGCATAAAACCTTTGTTCCCTACGCACTAGAAGCCATGGATTATTCCTTTCCAGGAGCAGAGCATCTCTCCTCCCAGCACATTTGGCTCAGGTCTATAGTGAATCCATAAGCTACATGATTTACTTTGTTGGAGGTTTTCAGAAAACCCCACTTTTTTTTACACCAGGCATGAAGAAGATGTAGAGGGATAATCTCTCTCTGCTCCCTTTTCACCTCTGAAAAGCAGCTTCATTCAGGATGAGATTCTCCACTTGGGAATCCTTCTTAGAGTTGCTTATGGATTCTGGTTTTCTATTTCATCTGAGGATTATACACACTTTGTCAGGTTTCACTGAGCTCTTTTTGTTCTTGGTATAAATATACAATTCCTATTCATATGGAAAAAACAAGCAGCTTTAGTTGTGCCTATCCGCAAAGAAACCTAATATGATTATGTGGCATAATTTAATCTTTTAAGGGCACAACCTGACCTTTTATCAGGGGAACCTGCTTTAATTAAGCTAAGCCAGTGTCCTCTGTGCTGTTTAAAAGGCCCAAGATTTTGAAAGTGCTTTACACTGCTTGCAAGACAGGAGACAGCCAAGAAAGAGCCCGTGCTAACAGATCTTGCTGGAAGAAGCATTTGTAGGAGCAAGTGAGGCTTGGATACTTCCAGCCCCACCACAACCTTAAATATGTGAGCAGTGGTGGCATGGAAGCACTTCTCCACATTGCTCTTGTAAGGGAGAAGATGCTGCTTTTTAACCACTCTACTCTTAACATGCTTAATTGTGGTGGTGGGGTTTTGTTTCTGAGCCTCCTGTAAATCTCAAAGCACAGGGACTTGTCCAGCCACGTCATAGCAGCATATTTGTAGCTGAATCAGAAATTCTATGCAAAAGTATTATTCTTGGTAGTTATTCAGAAGATCTTGACATTTCCTCTGGGAGCAAAAGAGGGGTTTGTAAGCCTTCACAGATTTCTTCTTTTAATATTACTGTTGTGGACAATTCCACAGATAAAATCTTTACGTATATTTTTCACAAATCCGTATGTGAGAAATAAATCAAGATAGAATCAGGATTATATGGAATGTTTCAGTAACACTAGTTACACATATTTCATTGCTAAATTTTGCGTGTAAAAAGCGATTAGAACCTTTAGAGTTAAGGTAAAATAATAAAACAGGTAGTGTTTTGCATTAATGATGTACATCAAATAAGTGATGTGGTAGTTAATGCTGAAGTGGTGCTTGAATTTAAATCTTAAATTCTGGCGTACTTAAGTTCTCTTGATATTTCATAGGGTCACTTATATAGTCTCAACCTTTAATTTTATTTAAAGTAGTGATTGAAGAGTAACTCTTCATCCATCATTTCTTCTTCTAAACTTGGAAGAAGCTGTTTAGAAATTTTTTGTAGTCTTTTGAAAATTCTAGTCACTTTAAAACAACTTCCAATAGAATTTTTTGAGCCTGTGAAAAATGGCACAGAATTTGTTGCTTTGATCCATCTGAATGCTTTGCTGTTGTTGGATAGACAACATACTAACCACAAAATGGATATCAGAGCCAGCTGTCTGCTTCCGATACGTGCATGCTCCTTCTCAACTCTTCTCAGTGAAAAATTAATAGTTTGATGAGCTCCCTGCCTGTAAATGTCAAGGTGTCATTTGCATAGGCTTCAAAATTTTAATTTCTCTAGACGTAAACTTGCACAGGACCGAACAGGTTTTCATCCTGAAGATCCAAATCCAGTTTCTTTGGCCGATTTTTATTTCACAAGGAAGGTGACCGTGATATGTACATCAATATCTGATCCTCTTAGTTTAGCCTGTAGGTCCTTCGCCCAATGATTCTACAGAATTATGGCACAGTCCTAACCAATGCAACAGGAAAATTCCTAGAAAATTCAGTGAAGCCTGATTTTTATACACAGTTATTTGAGAGCTATGTAAGAGAGAGCCTGAAAATATTATTGCTGATGCGAAATTAGAGAAATAACCTTGGATTTGTTTTCCTGATTAAATTTTCACCAATTTAGTTGCCAGTTTTTAGTTTCCTGAATTGTCAGGAGTATGTTAATAACTCCTTTTAATAAGGCATGAGCAGAGGAAAAGTCTGGGTTTGCTTCACTAAATATTTTCTCATTTCTGGTTTTGGACTTGAATAAAGCTTTTGGTATGGTATTTTCCTCTTTGTCATCTTCAGTGCAGCAAACACAAAAGAACTGAGATTAGGAGACTTCTTATGTGATAAGAACTCCAGCAATTATCATTGGGTTTTCTCTTCTTAATGCTCCCTTCTATTTCCCATGAACATTAGCATGCTCAACAATTTGTGCCCCATTGAAAGTCTAGTATTTGATAGTTTAGACAATTTCTTTTTCTGCAATGTGCAGTTTCTTTTCCTATACTAGAATCTTTAAATACTCAGTTGGCAATTCCTATTATAGTTGATTATTTGGACCAGGCAAATTGCCGAATAAAAGGTTTGTAAATTATCTGCTTTATATTTGTGCCGTCCTCAAAGGACTGAAATTTGCTTTGGGGAAAAGCAAAGGACCAAGTAATAACATTTTCTTTTTTTTTTTTAAAGCAGTGCCAGAAACTTAATTTCAGAGAGCTTTTTATTATTAACTTTCCCAGCTTTCCTTTCAAGCACTTTATTAGGAACACGGCTCATTTATTTGGGAGGGGGAGGAAAGCATTGAAGAAGGGGGAGATAAAGGTGAAAAGCAAGCTCATTAATTCATATTGTGATCTAAGTGTAGTTTTCATGTTGGCAACAACTTCAGTTTTCTAATGTGCAGTCATTGTGAAAGACTGATTCTAACATGCAAAGTGAGAAAATTGTTTCTCTTGAACTTTTTTAGGAGCTCATTTATATTGAATTTTTTAATTTGGAATTTTTAAGTGGTTCTCCTAGAGCAGGTGAAAAAGAGCTTTGCTCTTTAACAGGAGCCAGAGAAATCAAGCTTTTGCTTTTGTTTTACTTGCAAACTAGATGCAGCTTTGAGCACTAGGCTTGAGTCTGAGGCTGTTGGAAAAGTGAAGTCTAGGTAGTAGATACAGAGTCAGGAGGAACTGATTGTGTTTCTGGGTTGTGATCTGTAAATGTCTTTTTTTGTTTATTTAAATTCATGGCTTAGCAGTTGGCACCTAACTTTTAAGAAGGGACCATTTGTCTCCAGCCTACAAAATAAAGCTGGCCTGGAAGAAGAGGTCAGTGCTGCTATTAGTTACATAATAAATGCATTTTTTTTTGTCCCAGTGAAAGGCAGAAATACTGTGAGTCCACTTAAAGCAAACTTAAAGCACGGGGAAAATCTGAAGCCTAATTTTGTCAGTGACACCTGAGAAATCTGAGTGGAAACTGGAATTTCCATTCCCCAGGAGAGCTGAACGTTTTTTTAATTTTCTGTCATTCCACTTGGAAAAAATAGCATTCTGTAATATTCTGGTTTAGGGGCCTAGCAATATTTCAAGCACAGTATTGTTCAAATTGACAAGACTGTTCTTTTTTTTTTTTTTTTTCTGTTTAAATGTTTAACAAACCTGATCTCATGAAATTAATATTTTCAACAGCGAACAGCTCTCTCAAGAAATATCTTTGCTGTTTATTATCAGGGGATTGCCAACACACCCCTCTGAGGGAAGGCCTCCTTTTCTGCCCGTTCAATTTAGCTAACTATCCAAGCTGGAGCTCTGTGCTGTTGGCTGTCCTTCTCCAGCAGCTGTTTCTGTAGTGTGTGGGTCTAGGCAAGGAAAACACAGAATACATTTCCCTTTTCTTAGCATCATTGATGAGATGTTTCTGGCTTCCTGAAATCACTCTCAGGCACAGGGAGAGCTCTGAGGAGCCGTGTGTGTCTCTGGTGCTTTTAGAATTTGAGATCAAGAAAACTTCTATTCCACTTTTTCTTTCATTCCTTTAACTCATTCCTCAAAATACTTGCTGCTGCCTTATTTCTACAACTTTTTCAGGTCTCCTTGTTGCAGATTTTGTCTTTCACAGGGTTTAGTCTTTCTG
Source organism: Sitta carolinensis (assembly GCA_032173965.1). Taxonomy (NCBI): domain Eukaryota; kingdom Metazoa; phylum Chordata; class Aves; order Passeriformes; family Sittidae; genus Sitta; species Sitta carolinensis. The sequence continues at coordinate 9,906,916 of JAVUNC010000025.1, read as the reverse complement.
ACAGCTTGATTTGCATTTTGCATGCTTTTTCTCTCTGAGGATAAGCCATGGGCAGTTACTGTGGTGCAAGGCTAAGGTCGAGGCTGCTCTACAACAAGTGGTCTTGTTTAATGGGAAGGGATGGATCTGCCATGGCATTTGGTGGAGGAAGCAAATGATGAATTTCTTGCAGGTGGCTCATTGTAGGCTAGGGAAGTGTGACAGCACAGGTTTGAAGGAATGCACTGTACTCTTTTAGAAATCACAAAAATAATCACAATCAGCTGAGGGGAGGCAGCTGGAGCAAGGCAGAATGGGCACATTTTACTTCCCTGTGTTGCAAAGAGGTGCTCTGGGGTACAGAGGTAGATGATGTCAGGAGTACCTTCAGATGTTTGAGAGATGCAGTGTTACAGCATTAGTGTGAAAAGTAAAAAGGCTATTGGCACTTTTGCAAGAAATGGAGGGGGAAAATATTGCCACCGCTATTCAACAATGCTGAAAAAAAAGTAAACAATTTTTGGAAAGTGTTCTACAGAGAAACAGAGGAAAGTTTTGGAAAACAATCTGGTGCCAATATGTATCACATAGGAAGTAATTTTTCTACTATACATGAGGACCCGTTTCATCATTTGTTCCTCTGACCTTCACTTTTCTGTGAACTTTTCAAAGCCCATCTAAGATGAGGCACTTAAAATATATCTGCTAGACTCATTTTTCCTTATTTTCTTCTAAAACCTGTGCCTGTGTGTCTTTTAGCTTAATGTCCCTTTTGGACTGTTTAATTTGCCTGGTAAATGATCAGACAGTAATACTTTTCTTCCTGTCCTGGTCTTGCTAGAGTAAGAAGTGAGGTTGTTCAGTCCTGCTGCAGCAGAACATTATTGTGCTGGTTTTGAAGGTCATTTCTGGGGCTGTTCTGGTTGGAAGGGCTCTTTCCAACATGGTTGGAATTGTCCATAGTATTTCAAAGGAGGAGCTCTCAAAGGGGCATTTACCATGAAAATTAATCTTCCTTTACTCCTCTGAGTATACCTCACCTGATGTGTTTACTCTTTTCATGGCTGATGATTTGCAGACATCCCATATTCTATAAATACACTTCTCCCTACATAGTCCCTCCATCTGACAACCTCACAGTTTGTAGCAGAAAGTCTTGTTATTAGTCCCAAAACTTTTGACCTTGCACAGGCCTATTAAATTTCATCCCATTTCTATTACCCTTCCCAATAATCCAGCCCCTGCCTTGTGAACCCCCAATCCTCCCTCCAGACATTTAGGTCTCGGGGAATTTATTTGTTCGATTTTATATTTTTGTGCCAGTCATTAATACTAGTATTAAGTGAGATTGGCCTCAACCCCAGTCTTTGAGGGGATTTTCATTATTAACCTGCTTGAAGTTTAACAAGCCCCTTTCCTGCCACATGCTCCTCTAACAGGCTCTAGCCCAGGGGGGAAGCCTGCCCTGCAAGGGCACAGAGGTTGGGACAGAGGTTCATTTGCAGTCCCTCTTGCTTTCACTCTTTTACCCATCAGAGAGAACAGATATTTCTTCTGTATATGGTATTTACTGCTCCAGCTGGCAGCCTAACAAAACTGACTTTCTGAGATACTGAGATACTGAGGTACTCAACTCAGGCAATAGATCTCAGAACGTAATCCTAAAACCTCATGTTGATTTGAGGTCTGCTAGAGTTAAAAAAGAATTAAAATATAAATTAAAAAATAGCTGAGAAATAACCTTCCTTTCATCAGACAGTACAACATAAGGCATTGTACTAAATCTGACTACAGGTGTTTTAACAACAGAATTTACATAGTCTTGTAGTGCCAAATGTGTGAATTAATGGGTTGAATTTGATTATTTATTAATGATTGCACATATTTTGTCATTTGGAAGCATAAATTACTCATATAACATTACACACTAATGATACCCTTTTCTGTGTGGTCAGAAATGATGTAGGCAGACAATATGCTAAACACCGTGTTTCATGGGCAATAATTGTTATGAGTAAAGTGTATTTTCTTTTGTTACAACACTCATGAACTTGTCAAAGTTGAGATACCATGCTGATGTCTGTGCTGATACTTACCACTTTACATGTTCACAACCCTGTACAAATGCTAATGAACCAATGTAAACAGTCATTTTCATAATGTGGCTTAATATAATAAGGCATTGTGAACCTTGCTTTGCCTCTGTATGCACAAGGGATTGTAATTTACACCCCTTTCCATGCACAATGAAGGCTATACCCGTCATCTACCCTCTCACAATCATCCTTTTCCTGTGCAGCTCCCACCGAAGGGGGGAAACAGGGCTCCAAAGAGCCTGGGCCATAATTTGTTTGGCTCTCTTCCAGCTTTCTAGATGGTGCCAGTTTGCTCCAGGCTTTCTCTGTGCTATATCATTGCAAATCCCTTTTTGAGGGGTGTTGTTTTCCCCACATCTGGAATTACCTTTCTCATTGCACTGCCAGGAATAAAAGCCCACCTGCCTTTCAAAATTTCAAAAGTGCGTGTCTGCTACATTGTCTCAGACATTTGTCAGCAGGAAAGCACGGCCTGCCTTGTGTGGGGTTTTGTTTTGTTTTTTTTTTTGTTTTTTTTTTTTTTTAGTTTTACAGTGTTTGTTACCCTTTTGCTTCAAGCTAGAAGTACGGTGCATCTGTTTGGGCAGCATAACCTCAAAGAGCTCTGTTTGTGATATTAAGAAGTGTGAGCTCTCAGGACTTCAAAGAGCTGGAACAAGTAAATTAGCAGAATAGAATGAAGTCAATTGAAGTACTGAAGGGCTCCAGATGGTTTAGGATTACAGCAGAAAGCATAATATGAGAGCCAGCTCTCCCATTTGCTGAAAGTGTACTTGGAGAGAGCTGAGAAGATTCCTGGCTCCCACAGCACTGACTACAAGCTGAAGTAATCTTTTTGGTGGTATCTCTGTATGATACCCACCTGTGAGCAGGGAATTGCCTTTGTAGCCAATCTGGCCATGTCCTGTGAAACCAGAGGGTTTATTGACTCCTTAGCAAGACCAGGCTCTTTTGCCTCCAGCAATGGTTAACTTCTTGGCCTGAAAGGTTAAGGTGAAAGGTGTGTGTGGGTGTTAATGGTATTATGCTGTTAGTGGACTACAGAGTTCAATGCTGGCTAAAATGTGATTAATTGAGCAGAAATAATTCAAGTCTCTACCTGCAGATTGTTGAGGGGAGACATACACCTGACAGCTGATACAGTTAAACATTGCAGCTTAAAGGTGCATATCCTCTGTGCTTCTTGAGGAGCAAACAGGAGTTGAATTATTCGTGATACTCAGTGCAGATGTCTGGCTTTTAGTCTCATCATTCATCATTGCTCAGCAAACATCTGTGTTCATACATTGCATCATAAATACTACAAAATGAATTGTGATTTTTATATTCTTTGAGTATGACTCCAACTCACAGCCACACAATAAGGTGCACAACAGCCATGCTGTATTGTTAATTTTATACTGGAGTATGATGGTTGAACCCAATGATTTCAGGATATATAAGAGATTTCTTTACTTAATAGCTCCTGTACCAGCAGGAGATTGTGCCCTGTTGGGCTAGACTTAGGTATGCCAAAATGATGTCTGTAAGAGACTCCCTGTAATGCTGCTTAAATTTATTGATTGAATGGACAAAACTAGGTCCTTAATGTGTTATACCTTCTAACTTTGAAAACGTCAATTTAAAGGAGTCTTGTTCATATTGACAGCTACAGCAATGAGCTCAAAAACTGACTAGAGCTCCATAGGTCAGAGGTAGAAAACCTGTAGAAAAACCTAAATTATTCTTGTCTTTCTTGGGAAGATGGATAAAGAAAGACTCCAGATCTACTTGGATAAATAACCACTTTCAAAACAGATCTTAAGAAGCGGACAAAAAGCCTACAGCAAATCAAAACCATATATTTATTGTTGCAGTTAGGAAAAATGATGATAAAATTAAATTGTAGTACTGGCTGAAATCTTGCAAAGTAGGTGAAATGAGTAGCACCTTATGTATAATAACTGTTGATCAGTCTTAAGAAACTGGCTGGTCAAGTCACTAGAATATAAGGATTCTAGAATAACTTGAAAGAGACCTCCAGGAGGTCATCTAGTGCAGATTAGAGCAGATGTGATCAGATCAGGTTTCTGTTTTGGGGCTTTGTCCACTCACATCTTGACTACCTCCGACTTGACTACCTTGCAACTCCTCTGGGCAAGCTATTTCCATATTTGACCACCTTTTCTTTAAAACAACTCGATCAACAGACCTGTATTGCAGTGGGTGGGGACAGATAACAAGAACTGGTTTTGGAGTGGTAGCCACCATTCCCAGAGATTTCCACCAGTCTGGAAATGACTGGCAGCTGTGATCTGCTAAGCCATACCATGAACCACCAGCCACTAGTGACATGCTGACAAAAAAAGGCAAACGCATTCTTGAAAGTTATTGGCTCAGGAATTTCCAGAGATGGTTTTTAAATGTAGCTCCACTCCTGCTAGAGATGAAATTGAAGTGGAGCAGGTACAAAGCAGGGCTATGAAAATGATTGGTTATGGAGAATAGGGAGGAGTAAAAGAGTTTGGTTGTTCAGAGAAGTCAAATGAAGACTTTGAAAGGCATCTTACTGCTCTCTGTAACTTCATTACCACTAATAGGTATAATGGGATGGAATAGACGAAAGACTTAATTAGAAAAATGTTTTAAACAAGAACATGGTGACACCTTGGAGCAGCCTTCAAAAGAAACAGTTGTAAAAATACATGTAACAGAAACAAAACTAAACTGACTTTGACATGGGGGTCTGCAGGGGCAGCCTTTAGCTCAATACACCATTTGTGTTTTCCAGGGTAGGCGTTGTGCTCAGGAGTAATTTGCCTGGTGTTTCAGTACATCTGGTAGCATTTTGGTTGCCCTGTTATTTCCTGAGCACACGGACAGGAGTAGCAGTGTGTCTGCAATTTGCTTGGCAAATCCCAGGTGCTCCCCAGTGCCTGCAGCTTGCACGCATGTGGAAAGGCTTGACCATCATGGAAAGGTCATGGTGCAGGGAGCCCACATTAGGCCAGGGACTTTGCTGCTGCTTCAGTTGACTGGTTATCATCTTTGTACGTGCATTTCTGCTGAGGAAGTCAAGATAAAAATATGTCAGCCCATAAGAGACATTTGTGAAGGAGAAGGAATGATGTGTACTCTGTGTGTATGCTGGTCCCTGTACATTCCAACTCAGACGATTTTTCCATGGCTAAACAAAAACAGCCATTTCCTTGGAATAGTAACTGATTATTTTTCAATTGTTTGTTTTATTTGGCATAATTTTATGCCCTTACAAGCAATTTAAGCCAAATTATGCAATTGAAAGTTTAGCTAGTGCTTTTTAATCCACTTAAGTGTTTTGTTTTGGATAGCCTGTTGGTGAAGCAAATTAAATTAAAGTGAATTCCATCTGAAAGCTGGTTCTAGTATTTGTGATTATGAAGTCATGACTTGAAATTCTCCATAGCTGCTGCATTTCTGTATTTTATATTTAACTTTAAGATGGCTATGTATTTAGTGACCATAAATGGAATAGAGTAATATGAGAGAATTGAAATATTGAACAAATATTTCACTGGAAAATAACAGATTAATGTTAAATGTATGTGTAACAGTGAGAGGGCTTCGGCAGAATGAAGAAATATCAATAAAGAGTAAGAGGCAAGGAATGACATTTGAGTTCAAAATAAGAAAAAGAATGGAAATATTAAAAGATACTTAAAGAGGAAAGTATTAAAGAAGTTATCAAAAGAATAGTTTCTATTCCAGTATTTGAAATTCAAAAAGAGAGAACAGAAAATATCTGTGCTGATGAGAGATGGAATGATCAATGGTTTGGAAAGGCATATGCAGCTAAAAAAGAAACAGAAGCTGTCTGTCAAAAAGGGGATGTCTGCCAGATAATTAGCTGATGTTTGCATCAAGGTCAGTCACAGTGACTGCAATGTCTCTAAGTTTTTAGACCAAGAAAGTCTTTGAAATAGATTGATCCATAGGAGTATTTACACTGAACTCATGGAACTGCAGACTAACTTGTATGAAGCCCTGCTGTGTTGCTTTAGATGAGGTTTTACCTAGCAAAGCTCAGCATTACTGTATTTGGTATCCCTGGGAGTTTTTATTAATATCCAGAGCTAAAAATAATGGTATATATATTGCATTTCAAATGCCACCTTTTAACAAAAGCCCAGACTTTCAACCTGCTGACCACTGAGCTTCTGAGTTTATTTGTTGGGATGAATGATTTTATCCAAAGCACAGATTCGATAAATCCATGCAAATTTGCCAGCTTCTGGAACAAAACTTTTATCAATTTCTTGTAGTGCATAATTGCATGTATGATCACAGCTATTATCGTGGCTGTTTCTAAGTAATTTTTGTGCTGGTAAGATGAATGAGTGTTTGATGTTTGGAGAAAGGAGTGTTTTTGAAAATAAAATCTGGAGCTTTGGCATTGCCATACAGGGAAAAGCTGAAAGCAAGGTGATCAACCATGCTGCAGCTTTCATGTGCCAGCTTTCATCCTGACACCGATGCCTTCCAATATGAGGGAGAGGACTTGTTTATAGAGAAAAGACACAGATTATTTAAAGCTAATCAACTGAGGGTTTTTTTTATTCAGTAATAATTGTTGCAACCCACCTGAGAACTTACCTAGATTAAGTCAGATCTGTAAGAGAAATTTTATTGCATAAAGATCTATTTATTGGCAGGAGAAATTTCCCTGGGTTTTGAGTCTACAAACTGCAGTCCTTGGTGCAGCAAAACTGAATGATTTTTTGATTAAGAATTCCAGGATTTTGCCCCATAACTTCAAGAAATGTTAGGGTTTTTAGAAAAGAGATGAAGTGCATTGTTATGGTAAGTGTGGGGTATAATGAGAGCACACAAAGATCTACATTTAATTTAAAAACTATTTTTTATTTTTAACACTACTGAAGTAGTAATGACTAAAAGTCATTAGGTGTGATATAAGCCTTTTTTTACCCATTACCAATACTTTAATAACAGTTGCTCTTCACATTTTATGGATGAAGAAAATGATATGATTGTTGTTCTGATTCATACCAGTACACTAACTTTGTGAATGGAAGTTCATTAAAATTTGTTTTTTAGAAACTACTTAATTCATGATAATTTTGTAATTAAAATTTCTGAAAAATTATTTTAAATATATAGCTCCAAAACTGACTGAATTAAATGTCTTTGAGTTCAAAGAAATATGTGTTGGGGTATGCTAAAAAAATGCTTTTTTTGAACACCAAAAACTTGATACAAATTTTGGGTTCAGCATGCTTTTGATTATGTCAGTGTGTAATGTCTTTGAAGTTACACCATAAATGCCTGGAGGACTGTTTTTAGGAAATGAATGAAACCTTTTAGGTGATAGAATTTATTAATGTGTATTCAACTTAGATATAGCCAAATAGAGAGCACATATATAGTGGTGGGGCAGGGTGTGTTTATGAAGCAGAAATACAGTCCTATCAGAAAAAAATAACATGCATTATAAAAATATATACTAAAACAGAATTTAACATTAAAGTATTTTTATTTGTTGTCCAAAGAAATAAGTCCTTTTATAGGTGGAAGAAACCAGCCCATGGGATCTCTCCTGGGCTCAAAGGAGACTGTTAGTTTTAATAAAAAATGTTTGGTAAAGCCCAGATATTGCAGATTTATATTGGGATTACAGTAGAAGACAGTAGGAATTTTGAAGGAGAGTGATAGGGATGCTCCCTACCCTTTTTAGGGAATGTGGTTTTTTTAGAGATATGAATTATGGTGCAAACAGAAATGACTCTCTTCCTTTTTGCCCCAGTGGACATTGACACTGTTGATGTGAATAACATGTACATGTAAAAACCTGGAAGCTGGAGATCTTCCTTGGTTAGTTTAGGAATCTGTAGCTGGGCAGGTTTGCCATGTGCAAAATGTGAGTAAAATAATTTCCTACGAGTAACAAATGAATTACAGTGCTGGAAACACATCCTTATATCTTTGTAGCCTCACTCAGCTATGCCAGATATTTATATGATGACTTAGCTGTTTGATCAATTAATGGCTTCAAAAAGCACACCAAGAACACCTCCAGCTTTTGTGTTGTTTTCCCTTTCCTTCCAAACCCAGTAAAACCAACTTTTCCTGAGGTTGGCAAAGGCTTTTCAACAGCTCCCTATAAATCATTGTGAATATTATATTTCTCCTTCCTGGAGAAAAATGTGCATGGTAGGATTCAAGCCAGTAGTTTTAAGTGTTCCTCAGGGGCATGGCATCAGATTGCACTGTGGGTGCAATTTTACTGTCGTCATATGAAGGCAGCAACTGTTGCATCAATGGAATTTTTGGAATGGGACATTCTTGAGGCCAAATCCTGGCCTTGTTTCTGTGGCCAGCTTGAAGCAGGACTTGTCCAGTGTGCAGGAGTGAAGAACAGGGCATGAAGTGCTATGAAAATGCAGGTCTAGGAAGGTTGCAGAGCAAATCCACATGTGTTTAATTGCTTGTCCTGAGTAGGAGCAGATGCAGGAGTGCAGTCAGCTTTTTTTTTTGGAGCAGATGAGTAAAATTTGAGGAGTCTTGGTTCTTTCTTAAAGCAATGCCCCCTGGGCAAAAATTGTTACTACAAGCAGCATGTAATTAACAGACGTGTGCAAACACTGGAGCTGGACCTCCTGGGAAATCACATTGGTTCCCAGAGCTCACTTTAGTTGGAGAAGCTTTTCTTAGCTGCATTTCCTTCCCTCCAACTGGTTTGCAAGCTGAGATTTTTCCAGATTCTTGCAGAGTGAAGCAGTGCTATCACTGCCTGTCACCAGGGTGGCAGAGCTGTGTGTCTGCCACCCAGAGCCCTCAGTGCCATGTCCTGGCTCTTTCCCTGGCTTTCCTGGTGCCACCCAGAGCCCTCAGTGCCATGTCCTGACCCTTTCCCTGGGTTTCCTGGTGCCACCCAGAGCCCTCAGTGCCATGTCCTGGCTCTTTCCCTGGGTTTCCTGGGGCCACTTGTGCAGGAGCTGGCACTGGGGTCACACTGTGCCCTGGAGCCAGGGCACTGAGAAGCCTTGGAAGCTTTTTTTTGCCCAGGTTTGGTGTTGGGGACAGATTTGTCCCAGGGCAGCAAGGCTGAGCTCCTCAGGGCACATTTCTATTTCTCGTTCCAAAAATTTGTTTCTGAATGCTAATTACCATTTACAAATATTTTAATGTCTGCTTAGGAACTTAGCTCAAGGGGAGAAAAAACATTATGGTAATAGTTTCAAAAGACCACAAAGGCCACATTTTTTAGCAAAGCATTTGGCTTGGTTTACATTAAACATGCCCTCAAGTTCCATATTTATTTTTAATATATTACTCCTACATCTTCTCTTCCTCCACAGTGATTTTCCCTTGCTGAATATCATCCACTCAGCTTTCCTTATCCTAAAGAGAGCTGTCAATCTTAAAGTTTAAATTGGCATCATCCTTTCCTAGCCACAGCTGCCCTTGGCTTTCTTCAAGTTTTTGTCAGTGTGATCAAAGAATAGTGCACTTGCACCCATATATTTTAAAATCTGTACTGGGTTTGTTTCTTTTGGATAGTACCCAGTCTATCACAATGACCAAAATTGTTTCTGGCATTCCTGGAGATAATTATAGCATGTCATAATGTTGACAATAGTGTATTGTATTAATATCCTTACATCACACAGGGAATTCAAGGTATGAAAAGTAACTGTTCTGATACTCAGGAATCTAAAGATTGGTTTTCTATACTCTTTAGTATGATTGATTAACAAACTTGGTTTAAAAGAAAAATATACCTATGAAATTTTTCTGGATTCATTTTGACTGCACATGAAACCTATTTCAAATTTTTAGCTGAGATGAAATACATTTAACAAAGATTATGGTATGATCAGTGACAAAACTATTAGAAATACTCTCTTGTCATTTTTAAGGCAGCACTGTTTCTTCTGCCTTCATCCCTGTTTTTTTGTTTTTATTTTTTTATAAAATTAAAATTCTATTATAAAATTTATTTTTCCTAATAGATGTTCATAGTTTTCAGAAGAAGAAAAGTTTTTTAGAAGAAGAATGATGCCAAGACTCAGCAATGTCAAATGCAGTAAGAGCCTATTCTTACTCAACTCTCAGTGAGCTTGACCTTAGTGGAGTTTGCTAATAAATTCATTGAAGTTGTGAAATCCTGAGTGAGATAAACAACGTTGGTTTGTGGTTCCTGTGAGCTCAGTCTGGCAAACAAATATGCTGGAGACAGTAGCCCAGAGAGAGCTTGTGTCCCATGTTACAGGTGCTCATCCTAGGTGGGACAGAAGCAATTCTGAGAGTCAGAGCAAACAAGTTTTAGTTTTGGCAGTTTTCCCTTCACCTTGGGGACAGTGACATTCAAGTCATAAAGTGCTTTTGCTGAGACTGAGATTTCCTCTTACATCAGCAGTATTCCAGCTGGAGTTCTTTTTTTTTTTTGTTTGTTTGTTTGTTTGTTTTGTTTTGTTTTTTTCCTTGAATCCCTGGGTTCACTCCATTCTTTTATCTAATTCTGCTATTTAAAAAAGAGATGATCATCAAGCCACCTAAATTATATCCACTCTCCTGTGTAGTTCATTGTGCTGTGAAGTAACTCTTGCTTGTTTGATTTGTTTTGCAGGTAAGTAGCACTTAGCACCCAATAGTCAACAATTTGTGGTAAGTATATTTTGTAGTTAGGAAAACTAAACTTGAATTCCTGTCTTATTCTTTAAAGGAAATAAGCAAAGTAGGGGGTTAGTCATACAATAACATTTGTTTCAGATGCTAGTCAGAATGTTTGCAGATGTCATTTAGTTTAGATTTTTCTCCTAAAAGTGTTATTCATCTGTTGCAGGAAGAAATAAATGTAAATACTCAAGGCAGTATTTCAAGGAAGTTGAGCAAACAATATTTACTTTAAACACAATAAACAAATGAGGGTTTCTTTTTTATTCTCAGCTCCTTTCAGCTGTAGTAATCTTGGAAGTTATTTTAAGTGAAAATCTCACACAAATGCTGTGTGTAAATGTGGGTGTCCCTGTAACTTTTTAACTACAGGATAACTAAGACTCTTCTGCTTATCCAGTCTTTGACTTAATGAAAATATTAACACTGAGTTATTATCAATCTAGTATAAATAAGAGATCTTAGTGTGCTTCCTAAAATATACCAGCCTCATCTTTCTTCCCCTTCAGCTGGGGAAATAATCCCAGAATGGTTGCAAGGGACCCCTGGCGATCATATAGTCCAAGCCAAGGGTGGTGAAGAGACCCTACTAGAAGCATTTGGTGAAAAGTTATATCCTGGGTCACTCTCAGGGCTCTGGCAGGGCTTGCCATCCTCTGTGGGTGCACAGTTGTTCTAAAATAAATCTGTTTTTTCTAGTATACATCTCTACTCCCATTAATTAAATGTCTTAATATGGTACTCAGTTGCTGCCCAAGCAAACTTTAGAGTTCAAATGTAAATTTTTAGCTTTTTTAACTTTCCAGCCTCTCCAGAGGCCGTTGTTATACTGTTTATATACTGTGAAAAGTGTTATAGCTTTGCACTGCAGTGTTAGGAATTTAATAAGTGTACATGGCACATTTTTTCTTGTGGTAACACTGATGACTCTCAGCACTTGACACTGATGCTGTTTGAGCATTTGATCTTCTTAGAAAGTGATTATGTTTTTCTCCCTGTAGTTTTAACTTTGTAGAACATTTTTCTTGTAATTGCTCAACTCCATAGAATTCTTATTTGGTGGGGCTTTTATTTTGGTTGATTTTTTTCCTTTTTGCTGGTTTTTTGGTTGTTTTTTTGTTTTGTTTTCGGGGTTTTTTTTAAATAATATTTGTTCTTTTCTTCCTTTCTCAGGTACCATTTTTTGTCTCGGGGACATTTTTATTTTGAATTCAGATTGTTCTCTAACTGATCACACAACTGACTCATCCTTAATCATGGAGGATTTTTCTTTCAACTTCACTGTGCATTGACAACATCTGTAAGTTTATGATCTAGTCTACATTTATTTTTAAATCTAGTAATTCGATTGTGTTTGTTATACCCGTGCCTGGTTATCTGATCTTCTTTGACTGTTCTTTCTCATTTTCCTATGGCATCTTCTCCAGAAGTTCACTTGTGCTGCCTGCTTTCTGTCCTCTTTTGTAAACTGTTCTGCCAGAGGATTATTGCTCTACATCAACTATCACTTTTTTCCCTGAGATTTTTTTAATGCATATTTGTACATGAAGGTAAAGAAGTGTGGTAGATGTGAAGTCACATTTAAACACTGGCTGACAGAGAAATAAAATATGTCCACTAAAACTATCAAGACCCAAATCTGAACATGGAGTTACATATTCTTTGCAGAGGCCAAGTCTGAATTTCTTCTCCCTTTGAGACACCATTATCATCTTGCATCACTGTTTTATCTCCTGCATGCTAAGTTGGTTACATTGTTATGTTTTCATAAATTTAATTTTTGGAAGGTGAGTTAGAGGGCTGGTATATATAAATAGGAAGGATGAACAGATGCTTTTCATTTGGGCTTTCTTTTATTCTTTCTGCTCAGAAGTGAGGAGGCGAGTCTTGTAGTTCTTGCTGGCAGACTCAGCTCATGGTTCCACTTCAGGAAAGGATTTCAAGAGGTGATTTCTTAGCTCTACTGCCTCATGTTAGGCCTGGAATTCCAAAAATCTAAAAGGACCTACTGAGTAGGATTTGGCTACCCCAATTCAAACCACTAGCAGGGATTTTTTGATGAAAAAGTTATCTCTGAACAGCAGAAGTAAAAAAAGACCCTCCTAGTCCTGGTGCTAATTGACTATTTATATTGTGGAGGTTTTTAATATACTTTTTATATAACTTTCAATATATTCTCCTAAGATTCTACATATGTCCTAGCATATTTTTCAGATTCCAGCAGAAATGGAGTATATCACATGTGCTGCTCATACTGCAAAAACAATGAGTCATTTGGGTAAAGTGAGGACTGAAATGTTATCACAAGACTGAAAAAATATGATGCATCTCTTAAAAATAACATCCCTTATTCTTGAACTGTCAAATATGTTTTGTGCAATTTTTCTGCAGACTGTTTATTTAGACTGAGATAAATTTAATGTTTTAATATTTTCTCATATGTGAGAAATTTTTTGTATCTTCATCTGTGTTTAATATTATTGTGGCAAATGTTCTCAAGGGCAATGCCTTACATGCATGAAACTTCCTAGAAAAGTGACTAGCAAGTACAACCACGTAGTTTATGGCAAGATACCTCAAGGTAGTTTTTCTTATTTGCTTTTACCTGGGAGCTGCTATGCTGAAGCAGTTGAAGATAAATTATTTCTTCAAAGCAGCTGGTGAAGATTTGTGCTCTAAATTTTTTTTTACCTCCTATTCTGGACGAGCCTGTTTACTAAAAAGAGCCTTAATAGAAAGATCAACTTATAATAATATGCTTAATAACTGTGATTTGGGCTGGGCACTGTTGGGCACCTTCCCCAACAGACAGGCTTTCTGACAGTATTGGGAAGGGAAATGTCCTCATTTCCACTGGCAGCAGCTGCAACCATGATCATTTATTGTTTCACCATAACATTGCAGGCGCTGTTTCTTTGCTGTTTTTTCTTCAGTACCTCTTTTGCTTTTGTACTCTTAATTTTGAAACAACAGCAACAACAAAATCGGGTCAGACAATAGGCCTCACATTTTCCTAAGAATGTCCTTAGTGTTGTAAAATGTTTTGTAATATCCCAAACATCACTTGAAATAATGGTACTCTTCCCTTTGTCTCAGCAGTTGTACAGTAGTTCCCCTTTATAGGCAGTCAAGATTAGCTCTTCTGTTGGCTTTAGATGATAAGGATTTACTCTCATAGAGCATCAAAACCCATGAGCAATAGAAATAATTACACTGGAACCAATGCATCTATCTAAGTAAAGCAGTTAGATTATATATTTATTAAAATAATAATAAAATATCGGTTCATCTCAGTTTGACTCCATCTTAACCTGCACGTTCCCCATTTTGTAACTCTTTCCTTACTGTAATTCCATCAGTGAAGGAAAGAATAAGAACAGTGGCTGTCAGAGAGATGTATCTGAGACTTTCAGTTCTCAATAAGTAACCCTGATACATTTGTGTCTTGTGGTGCTTCTAAATATTTTATGCTAAGTGCCTTATTGGAACGTGCAAGATGAAAATTTAGGTGCTATCTTGAAAATGTGAAAAGTATGCTCCCACTTTCATTAGGCTTTCTAAAAGCTTTGGGAAGGGGATGATAGCAAAAGGGATGTTTCATATAGCAAGAAGACAAGGCACTAATTTCTTCCACTCAAAATTGTAAAATCTTTATTTTCTGTCAGAGGATAATAACCTGAGAGTTTGACTTACAAAAGAAAAATTGAAGGAAGTGACTGAAGATTTTGTAGTTCACTAGCTATTGAAATGTAACTATTGAAACAGGTAATTCATGCTGTTTTGGTTGTTTCCTGCTATTTCTTTAACATCCTTTAAAACAAACACCTTTTAAACATTTTAAACGTTAAAACTTTTAAACGTTTAAACGTTTTAAACACCTTTTTAAACGTTAAAACTTGCATCAAACAGAAAATAGGTTGGTTTCTTAAGAAGAGTGAACGGGTCTCAATCTGATATTGCTTAAATTTCCCAGTTTCCAGGGTGAAGCAGTGTTTATAGAACAGCACAAGAGGCAGTTTCACTGCTCTGTTTTGTCAGTGTGCCTCAGGAGAAGATCTGAGGGACACATCTGGGTTTATGAGAGGATGTCCCCCTTTTGTGATTTTCATCCCTTTTCCAGTCTGCAGGCCCTTTCCACAGTGTTACCAATCAGCACTAACTGCCGTGGTGGCTTTGATGATGATGCGTGCTTGCCTGCAGTCTGGGTTGACACTGCCAAGATAATGTCCCTGAGCAATCAGATGCTGATAAATCCTAGTGATGATCAAAATGGTTTTCCTGGATGAATTCACAACAGTAGCTTATGGAGGAATTTCTGTTCCCTGTTACAATTCTTTTCTAAGCTTTTATTTTCTTCTGCGTAATGCTTTCAAGGACACCAATCATTTTGCTAACTTGACTTTGAAGCTGAAAAGCTACAAAATTGAAACAACTTAGGTGGTGTTTATGTCCCACTTAGAGCAAGGGGTTTGCCTGAGCACTCCTGCTGCTGCTGTGTGAGTCCTCTCCTGTACATCCAGATCATCCTGAACGTGGGCAAGAGCAGGATCTCATCTTTGAGCTGAGCAGGGCAATCTGGTTGGGAGCAGGGATGCTGATGTCCCTGGTATGCTGGCCATGCCTGGGGTCCCATACCCTGTAATTCAGTGAATGACTAATATGGAAATGTGGCACATTTTTCGACAATAAAAATCACAGGATCTTGTAAAGTGGGTAACAAGCTGGTTTCAGTGGAAGTGCGCCTGCTGAGATGGTAAGCTGTGATTAAGCTCAGTCTGAAAATAATTTAGCTGGGTTTGGAAGGAAAAAATTCAGCATATATATGCTTAAAGTCCTTGGGGGGTTCTGTCATTGTCTAGTGTAACTACAGAAAAAATTCAAATCCTATTCCTGTGATGAGCTTCCATGTGGTTATTACTGAGATATGGTCATTTGTCAAAACTTAATGGACCACAAAAAATAAGTGTCTCAACAAGTGCATCTATATTCATGTTTTAATTCAGCTCAGGGTATTCCTCTGAAGTGAATTTCCCAATCAATCCCCTTTGGTTGATGTTAGTTGAACAGCAGAATATGAAAAGGAAATTGATGCTTTTTGTTTATGAGACTAAACTAGAGGATGTGCTCAGGGCAGGGGGTCTTGAATGCACACCAGGTGCAAGTGAGCTTCAGGACAAGACATCAAAGCAGAGCTGGTCTGAGGTTTCAACAGAGAAACAGAAAAATCTGAAATACATACAGTAGGGATGATAGATCCTCAGCACTAAATTTTAGTCTCTAGACCATTTCCTATGTGTCTATACTGCCTGCTGACATATACATAGCCAGAGCCACCATAAGCCTTTCAGATGCTTACTACCTCAAAAAGTTAAACCACCTCAATTTTGGACAAAGATACTGCGTCTACTTTTGTAATTTATACTCACATTGTTCCTGCAATAAAATTTACCCTGCAGTGCTTAGTACTGGCAAAATACCACAGAGATGTGTGTCATCCTACAGGTTGGAAAACAAGTGTTAGTATGTGAGGAGTGTCAAAGCTGAGAATTATGGAAGGGGTTTTCTGCACAGTTTTTAAATGAATTTAAGAATAGTTAGCATTTCTGCATCTGCAAAACCAGTTCTTGATTGCATCCAAAAAGAAGAGACAGGGTCCTTGCTTTAATGGTAGAGATGCAAAAACCTCTTCTTGCTGTTGCAGGGCGAATGCAACTCTCTCTGGAGAGCTGTGTACTAATGTGCTGTGCCTTTTCCACACACCCTGAAGAACAAGTTCAAAGAAAAAATGACTCTTTGGGGTCAATGGCAAATAACCTTCCCTCCTCTTCTTACAGGTGGTCCTTAGTCCTCAGAAAAATCAGAGCAGCTGATGCCAGTGTTGGGGCACTGTTGCTGTGTCATAGCCTTACATATACTTTGGAGAATGAAGGTTTCTGTGAGTTTTAGCAATATTCTGTGCCAGGAAAAGCTTCAGTGCCTCTCCATGTACCAGCTGAGCGTGTGTGAGTAACAGCACCATAACTGAGCTCAGGAAGTTGCTGAATGAAGTTCTGTGTTACTGAAGGCTGAGGTGAGACAAGTATAAACTGAAGGCTGAGGTTGTGAAGTGGCTGGTGAGACAAGTGTAAACCATTGTGGCAATGTTAGGGGGGCTGTGGAGAATGAAAGAGAACTGACTGGGAAAGACAAGGGTAAAGAAGCAGAGATGAGTGCCCTGGATAAAACATTTGTAGTCCAGGACAGAGTCCAACAAAGTTTTTTAATTAGTAACACTAAAGATGGATTAGAAAACTGCTCCTGGACCACTATTATTCACATATGTGGTGAAGTTTGTAAAGATTTAATTTTAGCAGTAATAGTATCCTCTTATAAATAACAATCTCAAGCTGGTATACAAAGGAGGTTGCTGTTATTATCCTATTTCTGGGGGGGAGGAGAGGTGCTGGAGGGGTGAAATTACTTGTTTGAAGTCAGATGATCCAAACAGATTGAGCAGCAATTCCCAATCTCCCTAAAGTATCAGAGCAGTGCTCAGTGTGTGCAGTATATATACGCAAACACAAGTTTGTGACTCTGTGGCACAGGATGGGGGTGCTCACCCAGCCTCTGGGAGCTGCCTCCTCAGCAGCTGGATAGGGAGCTGGATACCTGCATCTGGGACAGGGAGGCAAAAACCTGTGGGTGGATTTCTTCTCCCAGAAGTGCCCAAAGTTGCTACCAAAAGCTATGTGCAGTCATGCAAAATTCATATATAATCTAAGTCCATGGGTTGAATGGTTTATGTGAGCTACTGTGGTGGCCAAATTTTGTTGAGTGGCAGTACTGTCAACAAGTTGTCCCTCATTATTTTGTGGGTATTAGTAAGTTCATTTTGTGTTCTTTGATAGTGCTTATTATCCAAATTATTTTAAATGGTTTGTGTCAGTTCAGTAAATACTGGTTATGATTTTAAAAGCATTTTCACAGGTGTTTTACTACATTTGTATTCAAGAGGCATATGCTCCTTTTGCATACATCATATGGATATGCACTTTCAGAAGCAGATGTTTCACCCACAAACGGGTGGATTTCTCTAAGATGAAGCAGAGACTTCTCTTGTCAGAGAAAACCAAAATTCTTTGGTCTTCTCGTTTGGTTCCGAAGAATGCAAATTACTTCCAGGCATAAAGCATCTCCAGAAAGCATTCGTAACTTTGCATGAGGACCGTGCTCCGAGGTTTCCTCTGTCCGGGGAAAGCGGGTACCGTTCGTGTCGCTTGCCAGGGAAGCCCCGGGCCGTCGCTCAGGGTCCCGGCGGCGCCGCTCCCACACCTCCGCACTGCTTGGCTTCCACCCTCCCGAGGGAGCTCTCGCCACGTCACGGTGGGTGTGGGAAGGGTGAAAGCGAAGCAAGGGCGTGGAGAAGGCGGCTTCCCGGGATTTGCGGGCAGCGCCCTTGTCCGCCGTGCCGTGGCTGCGGGCGCGCTCGGCCCCGCGCGGCAGATGGCAATGGTGCGCCAGGAACCCGTGACGGGCTCCCGAGGAGGGACTGCATCCCGATTATTGCCATCACTCGCTTTCACTACCGCTCCTTATTTTTTTATTTTTTTTCCCCCCAGATTAATTTCTCCTCATGCCCTGCAAGCGGTCCGTGCCGCTGTGGTAGCGCGGGCTCGCTCCGCGGTGCCGATGCGCGATGCTGTTAGTGCTTCCACCGATGCCCCCGATCCTCGGCGCGCTGTAGACCTTTTATGAAACGCGTGCCGTGATAAAGGAGCACAGGCTACGTGATTTAATGGCCCCTCCCAGACCTTAAGTATTATGAATCTTGCTTCTATGGTAGAGTGAAAAGATAAGGACTTCCCGCACTATGAAGGGAGAAAGGGAGGTGAAATTTTTAACCGAAACTTCCAAATGTATTTATCCTACTTCCACAACCTCAGGGTCAACTGCTTTAAGTAACAGGAATTTTAATTACCTTTTATAACTTGTCAGGGACAAACAATATTTATGCACAATATCTACTAACTTAGTGATAAGTTATTGATAAGACAATTAACGAGCTGCTCTTGGAAATGGTTTCTAATGCCTAGTTTCTATGTAAATATTTAAAAAAACCCTGAATTTTGGAGATGCTGGGGTTTTCTGGTGTCAATTAATTCTACCACTTAACTGTGTAAAAACTGGAATATATTTGGTAAGAATTGTCCATAGACCAAAATGTCCATTCTTTAGGTAGACTAACCAGTAAAAAAAAACACCATAAAATAATAATAATAATAATAACAACAAACCCAACAAATAATAAACAAATAAATAGTTAACACTGCATAGAGTGGCAGCAACTTTTGTAGATGAAAGATTTGCTCCCTTGCATTGCTGTCCATCCATTGTTTTAGGCTTTTCTATATTCTATCAGCATAATGCCTAAGTGAATAATATAATATAAAATCAGCATTAGAGATTGTCTGGATTCTGGTACCTGATTTAAAAGTTATGTGATTATCCTGTAAAAGATATTTCTCAAGGCTGTTGATCTTTTTTTTTTTTTTTTGTAATGCAGCTCTTTTATAGCTATTCTGAAAGGAGGTCCAGTCACTACTAATTCCTGTTTAAATTAAGCATAATCACTCAGAGAAGAGACCCTTTATTTAGTGAGTTTAAAGCTCATTATACAATTTTGTAGGGAGAAAATTACCGTGCCTGTAAATTAGCTGCATTTCCTAATGAAATAACTTAGTGATATTTTTCAGCCTCCTTTGATAGGAATAAGAATTATAGTGGCATTGGAAAGTAAAATCATGCTATTCCTACTGGCAATTCTTTCAATCGTACAAGAAATTATAACTGTGAACACATTTTGATTCAGATTAATCTCAACAAGGAACAAAAGCATCTTTTGTCGTGGTCTTTTTTCATCTCTTTCCCACCTCTTTTATTAGAGCCTAAAGTCAGCTCCATCAGCCTTACTCCTGGTGTATGATGACACAAATTCTCTTGGGATATGTGGCTTTCTCAAGCAATAAAGCATCATTATTCTCCTCATTTCTGAGGATGTGCTATTTCACATGTGAGTTGTGTTTCAAGAGACAAACCAGCAGAACTCATCATGTTAATTTTCCAAAAAAAATGAGGCTTTCATCCTCCCATCAGGCTTGCAAAGGCGAGTGCATTTACCATAGGTGTCTGTGCTTGTCTGGTTCCACCCTGACGCTTGTACACGACATCAATAAATAGATGGCATTTTAAGTGCTTTGGCTGCAGCTACCAGCAACAGGAGTGGGAAAAGATGAAATAATTGTCTTGAGCTGGCTGTCCTGTCCTGAGCAGCAGCAGCCCCAGTGCACATTGGCAATCCCAGCTGGTGCCTGTGGCTCTGTGCTGTATGCACAACCCTCTGCTGGGCCAGACTGTGTCCTGACTCTGCTGCAGCAGAGGTGCACGGACCTGCTGCAAAGTTGAAAATCATTTCAGGAATGCCTGAGAGAACTGCTTTTTCCTGAAATTGGTTATGCTTTTTTAATATAAATATTAATCATATGTACTTATAGGGTGTGGTTGGTTTCATTTGGGAAAGGTATAAATTTAGTGGTGTATGATTAGTATCCTCAGGGTTTCTTTTTTGTGTTCTGGCTTTGGCCAGTTTTCAGCTGTATAAAATAAAGGTTTGAGAATAGTTTGGCTTTGAATATAACATTCAGACTGGCCATAAAGAAGTATTCAGAGAGGGCATCTCAGAGTGTGGGTGCTTTCTTCATTTCTTCACACAACAACTCTGTTTTATAACAGTAAGCAGCAAGTTCTTTGAAGTCTTTTTCAGTGTATTAAAATTAGTGAAAGATTAAATGGAGTTTTGTTACATTTGATCAACATGAATGTATTCCTTCAGCAGTTAGGATCTGGTACTGAAATTCTGCTTCTGGGCAATGGCTCAGGCTACTGAAGAAGAAGGTCAATAAGTGGTTTCAGGGTTGCTTCCAGCATAGAAAAGCAAAGCCATTTCCCAAATACTGGTTCCTCTTTTTTTTTTGTGTAGGTTCCTCTTTAAAACAGGCTGTGTGTACTTGTCAAACAGGCCAATGTGGTGAAAAATCATATTTCAGTTTTGGATGGAATCAGAATGTAGCTTCCTGAAGTTAGTGTACATAGGTCTGGATTGTCAATACTTCTGGGTTTGCACACCACTACCAATTTTCAGTGCTTTACAGTAGATGTTCATTGCTTCTTAAGTGATGTATTTCTGCTTAGCATTTTCAGCATCTGAAGATAGACCTCTGAGACAGTCACAATACTAAAATTCATTCTCTTTGCAAACGTGAAAACTATAGCGTGAATTTCCTGGGGCAGGCATTTCTGTGAAAAAAAAAAAAAAAATTGATTTCTGATGAAATTCAAGTTTTTTGTTTGGTTTCTTCCTTGATGTGTTTTATATCTATAAATTGAAAAGAGTTATAAGATTGGTTGTTGCACAGAACAAATAGCTAGCATAAACAAAGCTGTAGGATAGAGGAAATGAAAAATAAGCAAGTTTGAGGTGAACGGTGCATTACTCCATTGCTATTCTGATCATTAGAGAGAAAAAAATAATAGTTACCATAAAGTATTTTAAACATGAGAGTCTCTTATTAGGTTCTTCAAGACTGCAATTAATCACTTGCAGCCTCACATGTTCTTTGCACAGTGGTGTAGAGCGCTAGCATTTCAATAAAACCAATAATAACAGGTTGCTCAGGATGTCAGTTCCTCTGGAGAAGGTTGGAAGCTGCATGCCAGCTGCTTCACCCCTCCTGTGCTGTGCCAGCACAGAGTGGAGTAGAGGAGAGTGAGTTGAGCACACCAGAAACCCCCTTAGTGTGGGTGAAAATGCTCCTGTGAGCAGAGGGATGGGCACAGGCAAACTCATCAAAGGGCAGCAGGTGGACAGGTGCCAGTGAGCACAGGCAGAGTTCTGATAAAGACACTGCAAGTCACAGTCAAATTCCCACCAAAAGGAAGTACCACGGTTAAGAAGAAATAATTCATAATAATATAAAATAAATGTGATATATCGTCCTAGTGACAGAGTTTTTTGTCTTTAACAATTTTTTTTTTTTTAGCTACAGTCATGGGTTAAATACTCACAGCTTCTGTGCTGCCCTAGTGCCTTACTAGTTCACACTGGCAGTGAAGTTAAGAGAAGGATGGGAGGACAAAGGGCAAAGGGTTGGAGATGCTCTGATTGTTACTTAGTTTTATTAATCCCTTAAGGAACAAGATACCTTAAGGAACAGATTTTGTCTAGTACATTCCATTTACTTTTGAGGAATGGGATGAAACATAAATAAGAGTAAGAAGGTGCCCTTGGTGCCCAGTGGGACTTGGGAATTGAGAAACATTTTGATAGCAGACAGTTCTCTGGAGGTATCACTGTTTTCCTGAGTCCTTACAGACTGCTAGGAACCATGTTGCCAATTAATCATTCCATCCTCACAGCATGTAGGGTGCTCCCTCATGAAGTCTGCAGTAAACTTAAAACATTTTCCCATGCAGCTGAGGGAACCTGGAGCCCTGTCCTGCACCATCTTCTGCTTGTGACTTACCTTCCTTTTGAAATATGTCTCCCTGGCATTACAAGAAAACACATTAGGCTCCTGGAATTGTGCTTGGAATTGTGCTCCTGGAATTGGAGTCAATGAAGAGCAACAGAAGTTGTGTAGTTGCACCCTATTGTTTTAGATTTTACTTCAAGAAGATTTTTTTTTGCAATTAGATTGTTGTTGAAGTCAACCAAATACAAACATAGGGAGCAGAGTGGTTTTGAAAGGGTGGGCACCTGCCAGTAGCTGCCTGAGGATTCTTTCTAATCTTAAATATGATTTAATGCTCTGTGAAAAGAATTAAGAATCCCATTTTACACTGAAGCATGCTGTTAATGTGCATATAAAAACCTCAGCAATTTTATTGACAGTTATGAATTTACAGCTGCTGCTGGTGAATTTTTTATAAGACTGCTTTCCTTTACCCAATTCTTTGCAGACCATTGTCATAGTTTGCTATTTGTTAAGGCAGAACCTCATTTAGCAGAAATGCATAGGTCTTCAATTTCACTGTATACATCAGGAAAAAAGAAAATCAATGTGAAGCCTGGACTTAGTCTGCTGATGCCAGAGATGACTATCTATAGCATACAGAAAGAAACCCTGGCTCAGATTAGTTTTTCTTTACCCTTTGGGTGTTAAAAAATGACAGAAAGAGGCTACAGCTGGTGAGTTCTTATGACTATTATCCTCTGGTCAAGTTTGGTGATAATCCTAGACACTGTGTAGCAAATATTTCAAGTACTCAGTACTAATTTAGTATTAGTTGTTATTTATTGTTATCATTTATATTAATTAATGGGGGGATGAGTATTAAGAAATTGTGCATTTGAAGTTTCATGCTTGCATTGAATATCTGTTGTGTGTTTGTGTGCAGATGATTGCCACATACCCACGACTATATGTATATATAAATACACATAGATTTTCCTTTTTGTGAGTGTAAATGTACCTGACTTTCTAGTCTATTTATATGTAAGAACGTGGGTCTGAATGATTCTTTAAATTGAATATTCACAATTCTTTTTGTGATATTTATACATTAGCTAAACACCAAGAATATAAAGGGGTGAAGATAAGTTTTATTTTCAAACAAGAATTTGGAAAAAACCAGCCAATGCCCAGCTTGCAGAGGCCAAACTTCACAGGAGGGGTCTCTGTGTGTGGAGTTTCAGTTAAATTGACTGTCACTGAGAAGATTCCTTATAAATTATGTTCTTTAGACTTGCTAAAACCCCCTTAAGGGATAGGTTTTCATGAATTTTTTGAAAATGTAGAAGTTATTGTTCCATTGGATCTAAAATAGACCTGTTTCCCTCTTTTTTATTGCATTTTTCATTATGTCTTTTACAGAAATGTCTTTGAAATAAATAATGTCTCAGATGTGCGTGTTGGCCCAGAATATGTTTCTTAGTAAGAAATCATGCTTGATGGTAAATGAGAATTTTTAGTAAAACATTAAGAAAAAGTAGGAAACTTTTGAGAAAATGGGAATGTGTAATTGTAGCCACTCTGCTTTCAAAACTGGAAAGGCTTCCTTAAATCATTTTTTTCTATCCCTACTGAAGCTACTGTTCTGGCCTGTGGAAAACGACTCTGACTGTTCTTGACACGATAGGATGGAGATATTCTTTATGACTCAACACTAAGAAGAAGCTGGAGCTCCCCAATTATTTCTGTCAAGTGTTATATTTTTAACATTATTTCCAGCAGTTCTATTTCATGGTGTGTTTGTGCGATCAGGGTCTGCAAATCTCATCTACTATTCTTGTCTGAATTATTTTATTTTTAATTGTTACTTTTTAATTCTAAAACACTACTGAATCTGCCAGTAGACTCTGCAAAGTAACTGAATTCAGTAGCCAATTTCAAGGGAATGTTGAGCTATTCCTTGCCCAAACTCATTTTGTGGTTCTGGCTTTCCAGAGACAAGAATTCTGTATATTTGAGCAGTGAATTTGCCTTAATTTCCAGATATGCATAAAAATGCATAACTCAGCTTGGGAACCCAGCTCTGGCTTGGAACTTGGGAGATGCTGGTTCTGGACTTTTTCCTGACAGCTGACCCTGATTAATTCATCTGATCTCTTTGAAGTGCCTTGGGATGCCTGGAAAATGTGTGTGTATTGTAAAATTATTACCAAATTATTAGTGTAAAATTATCCCCTGAAGATGCTGTAGTTTGATATAGTATCTTAGATTTTAATGTGTTGAGATATATTCCTCATTATAACTTCATTGCTTATGTTTCTTTTGGAAAGGAAAAAAATTGAATTTGGAAGGCAATCAACTTTCAAACTTCTTTTAGAAATGTTATTGTCTTCTCTTTTTTTATTATTTTTTAATTAAAGGTCATTTTTCTAAGTACCTTCTTAGAGATTCTAAGATATTTTCTCATTCCTTCAAAAATACAGGATCTGTAGGAAATGAACCCCATGATAAACCAGAGTATTACTTCCTATTAAATATACAGAGTATGTATGATGGACAAAAGAAATGGAAAGATGTGTGGCATATGCTGTCGCAGGTATTTTTCTGTGCTTAATGATCCTTTCCCAAAGATGACTATTAAACCTTATATAGGTGAGCTAGTTCTAAATTCTAAATTTAATGTAATTTTAATTCTAAATTTTATTCTAAAGATGAGCTACTCTTAATTTAAATATAAAGGTTTACATTTATATAGCAAATATTTTTCTCATTTTAATTAATTAATCAGCCTTAGAATTGGAGGAGAATTTGCTTCTTTTTTTTTTTTCCTGAGCTAATTAGATATAATCTCACTTCCTCTGTCTCCATTGCCTTTAATCAGCTTTCTCTGGCCAGATAGCACTCTTAATTCAGTTATTTCACTTTCAGACTGTAATTGTGTTTTTATATTGTTGGCATTCATAGTAATGCTTGGTCTTGCTTGTTTGCACGAGTCTCAGTGTTTGCCCATAACCCTCCAAATGGATTTTGATTCCTGTGGCAATCATAAGAGTGGGGGAAACTGCTGCAGTAATGTGAACAGCAGTTTTATAATGCTGTACATGAGAACAAAATGTATCATGAATAGGCTGCTGCTTGCTGGGGGCTCGATCTGTTGATCTGTTGGAAAGACTTGTTTCATGCACGTTTTCATTCTCTATTTCTGAGCTGACACTTTGGGGTGGCATTTATAGGATTCCTGTCTCACCTCTCTACCTGTTTGGTAGAAGCAGTTCCATACCTGCAGGACAAGTTATACCTGCATCAGCTAGGAAATTAATCTAGCCTTGGTTTAACCTGCTCCCTCTGCACTCCTAAAAAATCTTCCTTATCAACTTTAATGAACAAAAAAATGTATGTTTTGGAAAACTAATGCCTTAATGTGTTCCTGTCTCCTGCCCAAGCAGGATGAACCTCTCCTTTTTCTTCTGTTCTGCACTG
The DNA here is from genome assembly GCA_032173965.1 of Sitta carolinensis. Classification (NCBI taxonomy): domain Eukaryota; kingdom Metazoa; phylum Chordata; class Aves; order Passeriformes; family Sittidae; genus Sitta; species Sitta carolinensis. The sequence goes on along the minus strand of JAVUNC010000025.1, from coordinate 9,881,223 downwards.
ACAGCATTTTGCCCCAGAATAAGGTTTCTCTTACTGAAGGGTTTCCATTGGCACAAGCACCAAGGAGCCAGCATGTGCTCTGCAGTGCATCTGAACACAAGTGTTGGGGACCCAGAAATTAGTGAGTGCTCTTCTGGGTATTTAAAGTGGTGTGAAACATGCTAAGCCTCAGAAATATTTCAAGTATTTAGACAGACAAATGTTAAATGATTTTTGAATATTTTCCATTAATAATTTTAGGTAGGTAGTCGCAGTTTAATTTAAATTAACCATTATGCTTATATTGTATAAAAAATAATTATAGTACGTGTTGCATGTGAAGTCAGATGTTTATTCTGATCTCAATTTATTTGGGTTACATCATGCTAAGAGTTCAAATGGAAAAGAAGTATTGAAAGTGGTTAAAAGATATTTATTTGTGAAAGACATGTTCATGATCTGCTGAAGAGACATTCCCTTTGCTGCTGTAAGACACTTTTTACTTTACTAACTAAAGATCAGAGCAAACTATTTGCATCAAAGCTTCTTATTTAAAACAGTTTATTGATGGCAACACACTTGCTGAATTTGCAAGCAAGCACCTTTATGTAGCTATGGCAGCATGAAGTGTGCCTGCCTGTTATTGGAAAGCATCCAAGGACATCCTCAGCCTTTCAGCTTTCCTCTGTGGGATGGGGTTTTTGTTGCTGTTGCTGATTTTCTTCTTTTCCCCTACTGCAGCAATTTCTAAATAAGTGCTGGTTGATTTCTCCATTCATTATTTTTCTCTTCGAAGTTAAGATGCTTAGTGAGCCAATGAAGAGATACAGACTTTCTTTCCTGGAAAACTTAAAGCAGGATCTCTTCCCTTTCCCTGGCCACACTAGCTGCCAGCAGGCTGGAGTGGCCCTCTGGAAGAGCCCTGCTAGCCCAGGTACCAAATGGCCAGGGTACCAAAGGCTGCATCTTTAAACAGGCTCTCACAGTTAGTTGCAAATGAAGCCAGGATGATAATCAGAAATAGGCTGACAAGGCAGCAGCGATTCCTGCCTCCGGAGGAGGCTGTGAGGAGTTTAGTGGGGAGGGAAGGGCAAGGCTGGGCCCGCTGGGCACTGTCGGAGCAGGGCAGTGGGCTCAGCACGGTGCGGTGAGTGTCCTTCCCCAGCCTCCTCCCAGCCCCGAGGCCATGAGGATTTCAGTAAGTCCCTGTGCCTTAAGGTTACTCAGTGATGGGCTTTCTGCTGCTCTTCCCCAGGCTTCTCCCTTTCCCTCTTTACAAAGCCATTGGAAATTGCCTGTAACTGGCACATGAGCTCTCTTTTAGAGATGAAGGATGCCATTTGTGACTCGTTTGAATACTGACACACTATTACCTGGTCAGAAATTTAAGGAAGACTCTTCCCTCTGAGAAAGAAACGTTGTCATTGATTAAAACATTTGAATTTCATTGAGCAAAGTGGTTTTTAGTGACCTCTGTTTCCCAGATGATATGCCCTCTTTTTGTATGCAATGCTTTGGTGCAGATTCATTAGTACATTCTAAGCAGGTGCAGAGATGATGATGAGGATTATGACATTATTTTAGTGGTGATGCTTTCTGACTGATGCATTTTAAGAACTCTTTCAAATTTCCCTCAGTTCTGCTTAATGTCCAGTTTGTGATTCCAGTGAATGTATAACAATTTAGCTCTTTTATAAAATCAAAATCTTTGTGCAGGGAAAGAAATAATTAAGCAAGATATTAAAAAAAATTAGCATTGTGACATAGGTCTTGTGACAAATGATCTCCAGATTTGGCAGATGCATGAGTGGTCATGTTTAAAAAGAGGTTTTTGTAATAGTGTAAAGAAGCACTGAGATGTTGTGTGAGTATATCTGTGGCATTGAAATATCTAGTAGAAATAAAGGAAAAAAAACAATCAACATTTACAATACCTGAACAGTAAATTAGTAGATTATGAATGAATGGAGGAATATTTTTTAACTCTTTTTATTTTGGGGAATGGTAAAAATGCCATCTTGAAGGCACCCTTCAAGGGATAATTAGTTCTAGTCCTCCAATAATCCAAGGTTCTACGATTTGGAAGAGAGCTCTTGCAACCAGAGACCAGATCAGCCTTTGGTTTGTCTGCATGAACCTTTCCAAAGACAGAATCTCTCAACCTGTTTGACAAGATATTCCAGTGCTGCTAGTGAAAATATTTTTCCTGCTGTCCAGCTTTAATCTCTGAAACTGCTTTGTGTGGTTGTTTTCCTTGTTATGCTGTCTGACACTGCCAAGAGGTGTTTGGTGGTGGTGTCCAAAGAACTGCCCTTCAAACAGTTGTAAGCAGATATTAAATCCCTCTGTGGTTTCTCCTTTACCAAAATTGTCAGCCCCAGCTCCTCCAGCCTCTCCACACAAGGTGTGTTAGGCACCTTTGTTGGACCTTTCCAAATTTTTCTGCCTCAAATCGCTCTTGAACTGAGGGTCTCCCCAGTTCAGCATGCCGTTTGTTCTGTTCTCAGTGAGCAATCTCTTTTGCAGTGTGGTGTCCTCTGTAACATCACTGGCATATTCTTAAGGGCTGCTGCTCGGTGATGTTTCACTCGAGGCATGGGTTAGTCCACTCTGGTTGCAGAACCCTGTGGTTTTCCCTATTGGAGGTCATGACATTTCTGTTGGTTAACCCCAAATTTATTGAAGTCTCCTGGACTGAGGCTCTGGTACTTATCCTGTCAGCCACTCTGCCCAGCTCAGAGCTGCCTGAAAGTTTGCCAAGCCTGTTAACTTCCTATCTGAGCGGAGGTCAGTCTGCCAAAGCCTGCTGATAAAGTCCATCCTGTTATTTTTATTTTGATAGCCTCCTAAGATACTTAGCAAGGCTTTTTGGAAAAAACCCTCCATGATATGTAACCTTATACTCCTACTTTTCTAAAGAGAAGGAGACACTCAATAGTAAAGCTGAAGTTGGTATTTTATTCTTATGCAGAGATGATGTAAATATATTTAGATTGATGTATGATATTGTGTAATACCTTTTTTCCTTCTGAATACCTTTCTCCTTATCTCACTGACTGACATGAACACTCTACCATCTATAGTTTTAGATACAATTTATTGTGCTTTTGAACAAGAAGTGTCTGGTTTGTGACAAAGCAGTGTGATGTGTTTTAAGAAAGTATTTTCAGGTTAGACTCTGAGTCTCTTCTATGTGGAGAAGTCATCATAATTTTTCTTGCAAAATCTTTATTAGGCACCTTAAATAGTTTCCACATATTTGTGAAAGTTTCTATAACTTCAGATCCAGTTTGACAATTTTAGTGTGAATAAAGGACACTGGATGAATTTCTGTACCATGATAAAAATGTGGTTAGTAGGATTTTAGTACTGGGAAAAAGGAACACATATTCAATTTTTTTTTTTTCTTTTAGATACTGTGTTTCTTGAATGCTAGCCCCAAGCCAAACTCTATATTTGCAAATTTTAATTTAAATCAGGGAAGAAAACTCTGGCAAAACATGAAAAGTTACTTTAATCTCTTTAATCTAATGTATTTGGGGATTTTTTTGTGGTGTGTTTTTTTGTTGTTTAACTCTCATTATTTGAACCCATTAACTAAATGACCAAATGGCTCCAGCTCTCCTTTTATGAGCTAGATGATGGATGCTGCAATTATTCTGAAATAAAGTGTTATTTTTCATAAGTTAAGGACTGGTGCTTTGTAAGTGAAACAATGGTTGCTGAACATTAGGAGCATGTTAATGGAACCAGAAGGAAGATCTACAGAATTCAGAGGACTTTGGAGGTTTTCTGAAAGATCCTATGGAATGGAGCCCATTAACAGCCCCTTGTTCACTCCCCCTGGTGATCACTGGGTCCACCTGGACATTTAAATCAGCTTTTAATCTTGTGGGAAAAACATGATTTGACTCAGGTTATTATCTCAGTCCAGTAACCTTGGCTGAAGAAAAGCTTCTATGCAGGGGTGGATTTTGTGATGTGAGTCTGCTTTCATTTAATTTAAAAGATTGTGGTCTTCCTTTAACCTCATCAGAAGAATGAACAAATCTGGTTCACTTCCCCCTTAAATTTCTCTAGATTTCTTCATGTGTTCAATGTGCAAATTTACATGAATAACAGACTAAGCAAGGAAAGCATTTTTAAAAGACTCTCCAAGAAATACAGCATACTGTGTAAGCACTTGTTTGCTGCCAATAGATCAAGGCACAATAATGGAGACCATGTATAAAGCCCTAGAATAATATTAAAGAACGTGAAGAAAACAGAAAGCCAGGCTCCCTCACAAAAGTAGAAATTCATGGCTAGTCCTACAGGATCATGTTAGAAATTGAATTATAATTTATATCTACATAATTTGCATAGTCAGTGTGGTTGCCATCTAGTACTTTATTAATTATTTTGTGTGTTTTTTTAAAGAAAAGCCCAATGTGACAATTTTATTATGGTGAATGACTGCAAGTCGAGTGAGATGGCAAGAATTACCCTACAGAGAATCTGATTTCATTCACATGGCTAACTTGTGACTCCCAAAGGACACACTGCGCCTTGCCTGGTTCCCAAAATCAACAAAATTGTGTTAGTTCAGATTGTAGATTGTTGTGGGGATTTTTTTTTCAGAATATTTAACCTCCCACCTTGCTTTCAAGAAGGAAATAGAATGGAGCATTACTTGTTCAAGAAAGCAGCATTCAGTTTTAAAAATTTCTTGCAGTGATACCTTTGCTTGCAGCTCCTTAGAGCTACGTAAATCCATTGAGGAAAACAATAACAAGTGGCAGGTGGGCTCTGATAAATACAGGTTCTTGGCAGCAAAACTTCAAATGAGGAGATGAGGAGCAAGCAGGAGGAGTGGTAATACCAGGAAGATATTGGCTCTCTTAACTTTTGCATTGGCAAGAAGTAGACTCAGCTCTCCTTTGCCCGAAAGTTTGTGGTCACAGCTGCTGCCTTGAGTGCCCAGGTGAAAATACAGATGGCTCCCCATCTGTAGGCAGCTACAGGGTGCAGGTAGCTAAAGGGTGCTCCAGACCATGAAGAGAGCACAGAGGCTGCTTGCTGAAAGGCCATAGTAGGCTGTTTTCATACTCACAGCCTTGTGACACTGCTGCCAATGTCACAGCAGTTTCTTTTTATTTTAGGCTGCTGAAAGGGCTTACTTTGTGGATTTGCTAGTTACATTGATATCCTAAAATTGAAACCATACACAGTTATGTCATGTTAATATTTGGTTTGGTAATTTTTGTTTTGCTTTATACACTTCTAATTCAAAACAGGAATACTGCATTCAGCTAAAAGTTTGTTGATTCCCTATGAGCCAAAAAATGCAAACCAAACTAACTTCTTTTGAGTATTGCTCTCTCGTGTTCCAAATACCAGTATTTGAAATCACTAACTACTTGTGGTAAACCTCTGAAAATAGATGTGTATAATGGAAGTCAAGTTTTTGAAGTAAAAAGCAGATCGGTGATTTCTGTTATAGACTCTCCTCAAAATATCAGGGACTGGTTTAGCTCTATGTTGGTGTAAATAGGGCAAACCCTTGGCCTTAAGAAGACACCATCTTGATACTTCATTGAAAATACTGATATAACCTTAGAGTGAAACATTCCTTTTGGATAAATCACACAGAATCATTGAATATGCTGAGTTGAAAGGACTCCACAAAGATCATTGAGTTCAACTCCTGGCCCTGCACAGGACACCCCAAGAGTCACACCATGTGTCTGAGAGCCCTGTCCAAGAGCTTCTTGGGCTCTGTCAGCCTGGGGCTGTGCCCACTGCCCTGGGGAGCTGTTCCAGTGCCAGCCACCCTCTGGGTGAAGAACCTTTTCCTAATATCCACCCTAAACCTCCCCTGCCACAACTCCAGGCCATTCCCTCAGGTCCTGTCAGTGTCACCACAGAGGACAGATCAGTGCCTGCCCCTCCTCTTCCTCTCACAAGGAAGGTGTAACTGCAGGGAGCTCTCCTCCCCGGGCTGCACAGAGCCAGTGACCTCAGCATCTCCTCATGCAGATGGCTTCCACTCAAGGTCCTTCACAATCTTTGTAGCCCTTCTGATTTGCCCTGCTGTTTTGTTCCCTCGTGTGTATATACTACTTTTCAGTCCAAATCTTGCCCTAGCTTACCTGTGGCATTACTGGAACACCTTTGTTCTTCTTCTTAATATTTCTACAGCCTCTGTGCTTCATAGTTCCCAACCTCCTTTTGGCTCTGGCTAGGTAAAGGGATATTAAGAGACATATATTATACTTCCTATTATACAGGTACACTGCTTTTGATTCTGAACCCAGCTCTTGCTTTTTTTCAATCTTGAGAAACTGAAGGATGTGAAATTGGGTAAAACATGTTTATGAATTCATGTGCCCAATGCTACATGCCCTTTACAATTTTCATCCTTCTTGCTCCCACAAGACTGATTATAAAGACTGTTAAAAAGACACTTGCTAAAATCTATGGGCTTTAGGTCATGACTTAAACTGTAGAAAGTATTATTAAGTACAAAAGACAGTCCATTTCTAATGTCATTGGTAGTAATTTCCTTTACTGCCTATGGTGTACTGTAAAACAAGTTTTATTAACCTCAAAAGTAAATGTCCTTAATGTATGCCTGCACTGGATAATTTATAGGGGCTGTGCAGATAAGTGTCCTGCTTTTACCTGTGCTTCTCTCAGTATTGCCATGCAGTGCTGGAAACCAGAATATCAAAAAGCATCTCTAGGGTATTAGCAGCTGTTGTGGGGCAGCCACATCAGCCACAGATTTCACTGCTGGAAATGAACAATAAAAGGCAATCCTCTTGATAACTGCCGCTCAAGTGCTTTCTTTTTCTAACTAGAAAAGATCTTTCCGCTTGATTCTGAGCTAGTACTTCTATATTTCTTTATCAAAACAGGATTCAAAGTGCTTCTATTTTGCCCTTGAAAATAGTCTTTTAGAAAATTATATAGAATACTAACAAGGGGTATAATTATTATGGAGAAGTGATTTTTTTTCCCCTGTATATGTTAAAATCTTATTTACTGGAGAATTCTTCTGATTCTTCTTCCAAAGGATATTTTCCTGTTGAACCTCCTCTTTCTCCTTCTGTGAGAGGCAGCCAATATTGCTGTGTAAGCTTATGTTCAAGCTGCTCTGAATTAATCCTGTGTTCCCTGGCAATAACTTCCTATTTCTTTCCTTATCTTTTTGAGGTGCTATGAGGATTTGATCTGAGGTACCGTTTGTAGAATAGACATAATGATTCTATCAGCTGATTAGAGGCATTTGTTTCTGGACATCAGTTACTGCTCATCAGTGGGCGTTGGTCAAGGCAATACTTTGTGAGGTTAGAGTTGGCTATGAAGCTAGCAATCTGTCAGTTTGCTTACAGCAGGTAGGCAATTTTTCCATGTCCTCATTGTAGTGTGAAGGGTCCTTGGTGGAAAGGTAGCTCATTTTCCAGCTTAGGTTTTCCCATCTTTGGTGCAAGTTACTCAACTTCCAAGGTATTGGGTGCTCTGTGGCAGTTGCATGGCGCCAGGCTCAAACTGGCACTCTCCCTGTTTACTTTACATTTGTCTTCCTTTGCCAGAGCTGTGAGCTGGCGGCTGCTGCCATGATTTAAGGATAATATGGTGTGGGTGTGGTTATTGGAGCTGTGCATCAGTGTGGCAAGTTCAGTACAGGGTGGTTTCAAACTTCTTCAGAGCTATACTAGGATATTCCTCACTTTTGTTTGGTTTGTTGTTTTTTTTTCTTTCTGTGGAGCTACATTAATTACTGAGTAATTTTTTATTTTTATTATTTTTAAATTTGATGATGCTACTTTATTTTATTGCATCTATTTGACTCTTATCAAAACCACTTACGAATAACAACAATTTAGTAGAGGAAATCAGCTCAGCTGCTCTATGAAAGCTTTATTTAAAGGGCTGTTCTTGGCATGCAGTGAATATTTAATCATTGCCTTTATTTTCTGCTCTCATTTTTAATTCCATTTCCAATTTACAGGTTTTAATCATGTAAAAAAGACAAAGATACACTCTTTCTATTTAGTTTTCCTAAGACAGTCTAATTTGCCTTTATCACTGAAACCTGCCTTTTAATATATTCAGGTTGGTTTTAGAGTCCTTCTAAAGTCTCAGAATTTATTTTTAGTATTTTTGGATCTAGAAGAGTACTGGGTCAAACCTTGAGGCAGTTAAATTCAATAGACCTTTTGCCATTAACATTTGTAATGGTAGGATTTGCACATTTGTTTTTAGATAGATTAGTAAATTCATGATAATGCAGGACTTTTACTGCAAATGATGTCATGGTAGTTACTTGTGATTACTTAAGGCAGCCTTTGCAAAGCCACAGTTAGTTTATTGATTACTAGCAAATAAAATTACTAGCTTTAGCAACTTAGGAATCTCAAATTCTGTTGGACACAATGCAGGTTTAAAATGTATTTTGAATACCTGTCATCTCCTGCAAGTAGTTGGTAAAATGTATATATAACACTAGTATTAAAAGGATACTTCAGAATTTTTCTATTAACTATTTTAAGAGCTGTCTTTTCTCTCTTTTGTTTCATTTAAGGATCAAAGTTCCAATTTTATGATTTTCCTGAGAACTCTCTAAGTTGTTAAATCCATAACACACATGGGTTTGAGGTTTCTTTTTCAGAAGTTAGAAGATTAAATGAAGTTCCTCTAGGAGGAGATGTTTAAATTCAACTAACCTTTTATTCTGCAGTGTGCTGGATCCCAACAGCATCAGGTTCACAGTGGCCTTCAGCCCTTTCATGACCTAGTTAAATGTACAGGTAACAAATCAATAGCCTGAGATAGTAACATTTTCTGTCTAATTCCTGCTACTTCATCAGTGAAATTCTACAGTTATGTCAATTATGTTTTGGAATTAGCATTCAGCTTTGTTTTTTTAACCTAGTGATGTGCTGAGACAAGGTTGGGTTTCCTTCAGTTACATCGCTGCAGAATGATTTGATGATTCCAACACCTTTGTCTCACCAAAATAAAACAAAAACCGAAACAAACAAATTATTCAAAGAGTCTATGAAACCAGTGTCATTTTACAGCCTGTGGCTCCCTGACTGTCGGGATTTTGTTAACTGCTGTTGTGGTCTGATGGGAGCAGTTTGGTTTCTATCACACAGTTGCCATTAAGCCCTTGCTCTCGAGAAAGTTTTCTCCCAGCCTGTTTTGTTATGCAAAAACCCAGGAGAGGAATTGGAGCATCCTTTGTAAGACTCTGAAGTAAACACAAATGTGCAGCCTCGAGGGAATAAAGTCCCAAAGAATTGGGATGGTACCTCTGCAGTCCAATTAATACAAGACTACAGCTTGAACTTTGGAAGATGGACAGTTGTCTTGTCACATGTGGGCTTTTTCTTTTCCGTGGACCCTAGTGTGGACCGAGGCCATTTTGCCTGGCCCTTTGAGATAATTCATGGTACACTACTCTCCCTGTTCCTACGTGTAGGTGTGAAGCCATCACTTTATGCTACGTTCACATCCAAGGGACTGATGAAGCAGAGCACAGCTTACTATTTTTCTGGCATAAAAGGAGAGCTTAGAATGAGCAGAAATCATAATATGACTTGTACTGGGTTTCTACATGCATTTTTCATCACCTGAAAAAATTTTCTTCGCAAACTAACTTTTTAATGAGAAAGCTTCTAGTGTTGCTGGTAGCAATGATTAAGTGTCTAACTACCTATAGCACTTCTTGTTAGTTCATTAAAAGACTAGCCCTCCTAATTACATCTGCATGTCTTTCCATAATTTGCACAGACCTCAATAATTAAATGGGTGATAATCCATCAGCAGAATTGCAAAATACCTTGATCCTTACATACCCAGGCCCTTGGGCAGTATTTACAGTTATCTAATAGTATCTTGCCTTTCTAACTTGATTTTTAACTGAATCGAAGACACTGTTGATGATATTAGCTTCACAAATAGTCTGTTGTGGAATGGATGAAGACTCTTTGGGATGGATATAGGCAATCTGTCCTCTTGCTCCCTAGTTATTGCAAAGACAGATCTCATTTCTGTTTCGTTATTTGAAACTATTTCTGTCTTTATTTCACTGATAAGTCATTTTAAAATCTGAAGTGAATGTTATTTTTTCACTCCTTGAAGGCCAACTCTCTTTGTGATGCTTGGGTGGCCAAAAGATGGTGACTAAAACACTTATTAGGTATCTGCAGCATAATTTCTAATGGTGAAGAGGTGAAGCTGGGGAATTGGTGTTCACCCTCTGAAGGTCAGAGCACAGATTGAGTTGACTGGAAGTATTCAGCATTTACAGTGCTGCTTTATGTATATTTATCTGTTTTTTATATACTCTTCTCTTAAGACAGCTAAAAAAATAAGCCATCCTAATTTATTTTCTTTATTTTTTTTTTTTAACCTGGTATTCAGGTTTAATCTAATTTTACCTCTTTCATACTTATGTGAGTTAAATGCTTTAAGTCTCTATTTCATCTGGAAAATGCCTCCAAAGGCATCCATTTAAATATATCAATTTTGGTGCATCGGCCTCCAAATAATTTAGAGAGAAACTATCCATCATTAGATGAAAATTTTGCACTCTTATCAGTGCAGTGCTCACTTTCTGATCATCTGAAAAGCTTTCAGACTCTCACCCATGAGTGATGCAGTCATCACTGCTCATTTTCTAGCAGAATCCATGTGTCTACATGTGCTCCTGACTCACCAGCTCCTCTCCCAGTCTTCCCTCAGAACAACACAGTGATTATCTTTCTGGCTCTTTTGGCTCATCACATTTAAGGCTGTACTTGAAGAGCAAGGTCTCAGCTATACAACTGCATCATTAGCTTCTGAAATATTTTTTAGATGCGCCATTATAGCACTACTTTATACATTCTGTCCTCAGAACAAGGGAGCAAAACTGGAACAGGGAGAAAGGAAAATGCCTGCTGTGTTTTGAGTTAGTGTTCCAACTGGGACATATCTTTGATGCAGGGTTAGGTGAAGGTAGTGAAAATGGTGCAGGAAAGCACTTTGCTGAGTTGGAATGAAATATCACAAGCTGAAAGAGTAGTTTCTGACCACCTGCCTGGACAAAGTGATTTCATCTGGGCTGCTATTGGAATTGTCCTTGTGTGGTTTGGCAACTGTTTGCTGCATCCTCATTATATTATTTCAGTTTGTGTACATGTGGTGAATAAAAAGAAACTAGGAGATTTTCTCATCCAGAAAAGCTTGTTACCTCTGGCAGATTCCTCCAAATTGTCACTCTTTTGCAAAGGGACAATCATATGTTGTCTATAACAAACAGTGATGATAAAAAAACCTGACAAAACTTAGATCATAACAAGTATTGAAAAAATACAATTATTATGGTCTGAGAGTTTTCATAGTGGGCAAAACCATGCACCTTATAAGTTCTACTATTCATCTTTTAAATCACATTTCTTTAAAAGGCAATTTGTTCTGATGAAGGGGGAGTATCTGTGGCTTATTTCACCTATCTGTCTATTTTGGGAGCTTTAGTGTTGCCCTGTGTTTCATGTTGATTATGTAAGACCATCACTATATTTAAAAAAGTCTCCATTAAAACAACCCAAACCATGAATATATCAGCTGTTAACTGTACTTAACAGAGGTTTTCTGTGTCTCTCACAGGCTTTATGAATTGTTAGACTTGCAGTCCTTTCTGCTACTTATTTATGTGTATTGAAGGGACCATAAAATTTATCTAGTTTGGAGCTCCTTTCTTCCAACATATTCAGAGCTTACCAGTTTCTCTAATAGAAAAGCAGAAAGAGATTCATCCCTTAATTCCTAAACATCTTGATAACTGAGCAACAGAACCTGCCAGCCAGCTAATGTAACATGGTATACAGACTGTGATATTAGGGGTAAGAGATTGGTTTGGAAGGATTTTTCAGTACAAGTCAAGTGATTTGTAAGGAGATGATACATAAAATATATAGCCTGCCTCAATATTTTCCCCAGTACTTATATGGAAGTGACAACAGAGTTCCTGCTCTTCAGTTCAGATGTTCCATAAACTTGCCTACCTCCTTGGTACCGAAACATTGGTGTGAAGAATTACGTTTGGGTGCCTGGGTGATAAGAGAGTGGAAAAGATTGCTCTTCAAATGATGCTGAGATGATATGCATGGAGCAGAACCCTTGTTAAATTATTTGTTCAAAGCAAAACACAAGCTAAAAAACATTAGCTTTTAAAAACCTGTTTTACTGCCTGTGACTCCTCACTGTGCTTCAGATATAATTCATATCAAGGTTTCAGGATTTATCACTGCCTAGACTACCCTGGCTTCCATCAGTGTCATGCCTACTATAGTGGTAGTCTTTGTATAAAATGCCTTCATCCCTTCAAAGTTATACAGCTAGAAATTGCAATAATATGAAATAAATAATGTTAAGGGCAAAAATTTCTCGGATTACCTAACATTTTTCCCTGTGACTATCAAGAGGCAGAAACTTGCATTTTGGCTTCCTTAGTGCAGTACATGTTGGCCAAGATGGATTTATCTACTTGACTGTGTCATGATAGACAAATATTAGAACTGTATAAATTAAATACTAGGCACGTGATTAATATTTTTCTAACTAGAAGGAACAGCTAAAAAATTGGGTTTTCTACATCAAATCAACACAATACTGGATTTTGAAAATTCCCCTATTTTCAATTATATTTTCTTGTTCTGTTCTCCTTGTTTGGTGAGGCTTGCTTTATTTTCCCAGGGATCAGCTGAGTAACACTGGTGCAATATTCCTCCCTGGCTCTGGTGTCCCTTGTTCAGAGACACCGGGTGTCCCACGTGGTCAGTCCCACTAACAGTGTTATTGTAACTGTTGCTCAAAGTGTATATTACAATTTTTTTTCCTTCCTAAAATTAGGCTAAGGCATTTCAAATACTTGGTCTTAACGGCACAGCTGTGTCAGCTTTCCAAGGGAAAAATGGCAGTAATGTACCTAAATTCTGTTTTCCTGAAGTGGGAAAAGGACACTGAAAGGACTCTATGCCTTTGCAAACACTTTTTTTTTTTGGCTCAAATTTATTTTGGTTTTTATTGCTTAAATACTGCCCAGGAAATATTAGCTAGTGGTAGTGCTTGACGGAATCAGGAGTAAGGTGAGCTAAAAAGACATTGTTCTTCCATGTTTCTTTGTGTCATTTAATACTCTGATCTGATTTCTAAAACATATTTACATGTTTTTCTTGGAGTTTCATGTTATCATCACATCTGTAGAATTAGGGGTCTGATGCAAATGATGATCTGATTCTGTTAAAATGATTAGTCTGCCAAAACATGAACAACATTTTGTATTCTCTCCGTCTATTATACGGCTGAATAGGTTCCAATATTTTATTTATGTTATGGACTTTGTTTTGAATCACATTCTTTTGTCAATGCATGAAGGTTTTAGGAAATGTTCTTCCTGTATATCAGCATTGAGAACAGCTGGTCCTCCTTCCTTTAGCTCCCAATAATTTTCATAAACTTTTGGCTCCTTAAAAAAGTAGTATTTCTGGGTTTTGTCATCACTTTAGCATCATGATGTTTGTAGTTAATTGCCCGCACAAATGGAAATTAAATCTTGAATCTTGGGGTGAGATAAAGTTATTTGGATTAATTAATCCCCATCAAAACTTCACTGAGCTATTTACATATATAAGCTATTTACATAGATATATAAATTAGGTCAATATAGATTTTCATTTTAATTTATGCCTTTATGTAACAACTTATTTACAGCCTGGGTTTTTATTTCCATGTGCTTCACTGTGAGCTCTGATAAGTATGACACAGAGTTGTTGCTTGGACTTTCATTTTCATTTTAAGTGGAAAGGCTATTGTAGTCCCTACAGATTATTGGCCAACAGTTGTTTTCAAAGCACTAAACAGACAAAAATATAAAAACCCAACTTTACCATGCAGCCATATATTTCATAAAATATTTATATTTTTTTCTCCTACTTCAGCACAGAATGTAAGAAATTGTCTTAATTTGCTACCAGCATGTTGTGTCTCAAAAAAAGTTGTGCTTTGTGATCTAATAAAAAATCTTAGCTGAAGTGGTGAGGATGAGGGTCTTTATGGATTGCTATAGGGACAGAAGAGATTTTTTCTTCTTTAGTGTAAAAGAAATCATCCAGTGATTCCATTGAAAATATTTAAACACTGATGCTGAAATATAAACAGATGACGTAAGAATGACTGTAGTAAATGCAATTATGCTTCAAGCCACAATAATCTTAAATGAGATATTTTATTAAATGCTAATTACTTTGGGGACTAGACTGGTTTCTTCTTAGGTCTTCCAAGAGTTACTCTGTGCAACAAGATGTCTGCAATACAAAGAAGGTGGAATGTGTACCAAGGGATGTTTCCGAGAGCTTAAAACCATTTGAGATTTATTAATTTTCTGGAGTTGGGTTAACATGGTTCCATGAATAGGCACAAGGCCTGGAGAGTGGGATTAGGAAGGTTTCCAGAGGCTCTGAACTCATGTCATGCAAAACTGTCATGCCAAGCAGCTAAGTCAACTGAATAGGGAAAAGTCTTGGAAGTGCTTTATCAGGGGATAATGTTTGTAAATTTAATTCAATTAATTTACAGCTGCAGGGCTCATGAGGCTGAAATTAAAGTTTTGTAAAGTTTTGATAAGGAAGCAGCCAAAAACCAACAACAAAAAAAAAAGTTTGATTAGCTCTGATGGTTTTTAACAAGTTGGCAGGGGAACAAAATTGCAAGCAAGTATTGCAGAGGAAGGTGCACCTAGTCCTGGGAGCTGTTGTAGTCAGTGGGTTGGCAGCAGAATTCCTGCCAGCACCCTGCATGGAGAGCCTGCAGGTGTGCTTGACATCTATTTCCCCTTCTGCCAATAGTTGCCCAAAGGAAAAGCCATGTCCCAGAGAAAAGCTGCTGGAACTTAGTGCTATCAAAAGTACTTAGAAATAAATATTACGCTTTTCATTCCTGTTATTTCTATGAAAAGATTAAATAGAATTTACTTCAGACAAAACAGGAATGAAAAAGAAGATATGCCAAAAGATGCCCAAGGTGCTAACATATGAGCTTTACACAAAATATCTGTGTCTCTGTTTCAGGCTTGGAAGTTACTGTGTTGATTGATGTTACCTGTGCCATTTCTTACTTGTTTTTTTTCTGGTGGATTTTTATTTGTTTGTTTGTTTTGTTTTGTTGTGGTATGTTTTTTTGTTTTGGAGGGTTTCGTTCGTTTGGTTTGGGGATTTATTTTATTTTATTTTATTTTATTTTATTTTATTTTATTTTATTTTATTTTATTTTATTTTATTTTATTTTATTTTTTTATTTTATTTTATTTTATTTTATTTTATTTTATTTTATTTTAATTATTGGGAGGATCAGGGAAACCCTCAATGTCCCCAAGAGGCCTTTGGGTAAATCTTGGCAAGATGGCAGTCAGGCCACCTCATTTCTCTGTTTCTTGTGGTTGAGTTAGGAGAAATGGCATTGCCCATTGATATATTGCTTTTGTCCCTTATGTGGGCTCATGATAGATCAGAATTTTGGAACCAAGCTTAACCTGAGCCCTCCCTCTCATACTCAACCTGTATTGCTGAGGTAGCAGATTCTATTCCTTTTAGTTGTATGTATTCACTACCTCTTATTTGAATTATTGAAAAGAGCAGTATTTTGGTTTTTTTTTTTTTTCTTACATGCATTGTTAATTTTTAAACTTGAGTTCCCATTTCTCAGTATTGTTTCTTAAAATAAGAATAACCAAGTGAATTATCCAGGCAGCTTTTACACTTCCAGTGATTGTGAAATTTATATTTTATTTGCAACCTTCTGCCAGTATATCTACAATGAAAAAGGAAATTCCATTAAAATCAAATTATCAATCACATGAGGGAACCCTTCTGCTTTTTCTGAAATATTTTGACTTATTTTGGGAAAATCTAAACAATTTGCTTCAATTTCAGTCATGTCACTTCAAAAGCAAGCTACTCAGTTTGTTTCTGATATTTTTTTAATTTTTTAAATGTACTTTAGCCAAGTTCCTGGTTGTGAAACGTAATATATGGCTATAATTCACTCCAGTCTACCTCTGCAGTACAAAGAAGATACCAGAAATCGATTATCCGAATGGTTTGACATCACCATTTTTGGTTCTATGTGCCATTTTCCCAGTTTCATTCCAGTTTTCTTTATTTCCTTCTTCAAATACCTCTGTGAAGAGTTCTAATGTAGTTTAGAAGTTGGCAGAGCACTGTCTTAAAAGTGAAACCTGAAAGTTCTTGTACAGTGTGACATCTTATCCACTGTTTTCCAGGGTCACTAAGAACAAAGCAATCTTGCTGAGCTATGAAGCTGCACACTTAAAATCGAATGCTCTGTATTTATGTGAAGTTAAACACATTCAGTGTCAAACTTTGCACAATATTCAGATTTTTCTATCTTAACTGTGCATTAAAAAACCCCATATTTTTCTCTCTTAACTTGGAATGAAAAAAATAAAGCAGAAGCTTTCTTTGAAGTCTCTGAAAATATTTGATTTTGTACTTGTTAATGTAAGTGTCAATATGTAGATATGTTCTGCACTTTAAAAACAGGCTCAAACGCCCTGTATTTCTTTTGGCTGTTTAGACTGATAAATTGTTTGAGGTTTGTGTCTCACTCAAGGGACAATGGGTTTCTTAAAGGGTAGCCATGACTTATTGACTCCTTGATCACAGTACTAATTACAGATGATTTTTCAATGTATTGAGATCAGGCTGTGTATTTCTGTGTCAGAAAAATAAATTGGTTTTATATAGGATTCTTAAATGAGGGTAGAGGAAAACACCAAAACTCTGCTGGGTCCAGAGCAGTGAAAGCATTAGAATAATGTTACAATAAATCTATGATACACCTAAGCCCTCTCTTCTTAAAGTGAACTTGGTTCATCACTCAGGTATAAATATATGTCATGGAAGTCAGTTATTTGGTATGATTCTGTGAAATTAATAAGGCTCTAAAACAAAGATATTTAAAGAAGCAAATCAGGAACTGTTTGAAATGCTAGGAGTCATGAGAAAGGTGGATTTGGTCACATAAATAGTTGGTCTGGACTTAAATGAAATCATTTTATATCAGAAACAAAGGTATATTCTACACATTATGCTAAAGATATTATGAGATGAAAAATGTTCTATGCCTACACTGTATACTTGCTTTCTGCTAGCAGCTGTAATTTGTTCGTGTGGGTTCTGTGCAGTCAGTCAATTTTTGAGTCTGTATCATTATTCCCTCTATTACAAAATGCCCATAATGCTGTTAGCTTCTATTTTGAGGGAATAAAGTAAAAGCTGTTTCTATGAAGTCTAGCCTAGAGACTTGAGAGGCATTTCTGGGCATTTGAATTGATTGTATTTGTCTGTAGCATTCAGCATGGCCTAGAAAATAAAAGCTGGGAGGAGCGGGAGTGAATTTCTTCACAACTTATCCTGAGCTGTGTGTCCTGGAGATTTTTTAATTCACTATGAAGAAACTGTTCACATGACTGAGGGCTCTGAAGCTCTCTGATATGCTCTCTGGTATCTCAGTCTTAGGGAGTAGCAAGTATTTGAGAAATTCTCTCTAAATGTTAAAGTCTGAGGGGTGCCAATATCTTCAAGCAGGTACTGTCTTTGTACAGTTGCATTTATCCTTTTGTTGTGTTCCCAGTTCCCTGTAGCCTCTGCACTGCTCTCAGGCACTGCTTTTTGCCTGGCTCTGTCTCTCCAACCATCCAAACACCTGGGGGTGTAAAAGAAGCCACCATCAGTTCCAGTCCACTGTTTGTGTCCATTTGTGCTTCTTGTCAGTGCAGCTGGAGCCACATCCACTGACAGCCATGCTTGGAAGAGTTACTGCCAGAGGTGTGGTCTGACAGTGGCTTATTTATAAAAGGGTTATGGGGGTAGGCATTGGACACAGACACTGTTGACATCTTCATTTAGGCCTAAGAGGTGCAAGAACATTATTTATAGAGATGGATTTTGAAAACAAACTTGCTTGGTGAGGAGGGGCTCAGCGAGTCTTTCCCATACGAGGAATGTCATCGTAAGGGTAAACAAGAACATAAAATAAGCAGTTAGAGGGCTGCTTCAGGAAACTGGTTTATTGATGAATTATGGCAATAATACTCAAAATGCAGTAAAACTCTGGTGGGCCAAAAGCGATATTTAAGAAAGCTGATCTTCCCTGGATTGGCTGACACATGGGGTTGAAGCCTAATGGTAGTTTCTGGTTAACTTACAGCTAGGACTTCACCCTCTTTTGTAGCTTCTTTATAAGACATTGTGGTTTAAATGAGATTTCAGGAAATTACTGTTTTTCAGCCATCCTTTTTATTTTCTTTAGTTTTGTAACCTACTAATATGTTCTTACAAATAATAGCTGACCACATATGGTAGATAACGTGAGGGAGATATAGCGTCCTGTAAACTTTCTTCTAGAGAAATTTAACTCTCAGTTCAAGGAAGTCTGAACGACAAGAAGATAAGGTATGGCCAGGGGTGTGTTTATGAGTACAGAGATCTTCCTGCTATGGGAGCACTTGACAAGAAACAGAGAAGGCATGTGAAGAGCTAAACATGCAGCAAGATTGTTTATATCTCCCTGAATATTTCTCTCCTCTGTCTATGCAGAGATTTCTAAATTTTCAGTCTTTATTCTTCTCCTTGATTTTATGTAGCTTAATCAGGACTGCTTATGGCAATTTGCTCTTTATAGTGCAAATGTTTTAGTCACTGTCTGTTATGAGACAAGTTTCCTTTACTAAATTATTTTCTTATGTCTGTGCAATTTTTGCCCTGCCTCAAGTGGGGACTAAAGGAACAGATATACTGAAAATTATACATAATTTTCATGTCTGCAGCAATATTTCTTTGTTGTTTTGTGAAAAAAAGTGTTGTGGAATAGTAGTTTAAACTTCTGGTAGTTTTTCTTGGAAAGAAGAAAGCAAATATTAACAAATGCCTTATTCTTGTTATTCTAGTGATCTAGATTTCCTGACTTCTCTCTTAGCATTACTAGTTTTATCCTAACTACCATAAAATCTTTGGCTTCTTTTAAAAACACACCTTGTCTCCTCACTATGGAATAATTTTGCACTACTTCCTCAGAAATATTGGCCAAAATTCCTGAAAGGCAGCTCGGAGTAAGAGTCATCTTTTGCAGTGGCAAGAGGCTGCAGAAATGATCATCATTCAGTCAATCAGAAAGGACTTTCAGTTCGTTGTCGGGAAAAGTGCACAGTCTTTGGTGGATCTTCCCGTTACTAACTGATTTCCAAGATGCATTGATTAATGTGATGAATTGTTACTCTTTCCATCTAATAGTTCGATGACAGAGGTGTGCTGAGGCCAGAGGGGCAGGCGGGCAGTGGTTCTCAGAGCAGTGTGGCAGCTCAGCGGGTGGAGCAGGCGCCCGCCCTGCGGGATCACCGCTGCTGGGAGCAGCCTAGCCACGCTCCAAAGGAACAGCCACGGGCACGCCAGCAAGAAAGCTGGATTGGCATTCAAGAGGTTAATTAGAATGGGAAAGAGCAATTAAAGGGACGTGAGGAAGTCTTCATAAAACTGTAATTGAGCAGTCTTCATTAAACGATCTCTTTAAATGAGGCATAGGATTTTTTGTTGTTGTTGAAATTCTGAACTTCCTATTAAGATTGTCTAATCAGCTTTCTGAAAGTACAGTGCCACAACTTTTGAAACCTTCTGTTGTTCTCAAGATACTGTGAGGTATGTTTTATGTGGACGTATTTTCCTTGGCATCGAAATGAAGAGATGGAAATAATAATATTGTTTTGTATGAATGTCATAAGTCCTTTTTTTTTTTTCCCTCACCTGTGAGACAAATGAAGGTTTAGCTCCTAGTTTCAGTAATTGCATCCTTGTATTATGTATAGTGTGTGGTAATGTGGCTACACATACAGAATACAAATCAATACCTTAACAGCAAGTAACAGATGGATGGCTCCTGCAAAAGAACTTTGTTGTCCATTTATTGATCACAGTTATGTTAACAGAGATATACCATGACTACCAGTGACAAAATAAACATCAGTTTAAATAGTGGTCCAGTGAGAACAGGATTCTTGCTGGTTTACTTTGTGAGTGCAGTCTTGTTAACTGCACTCTTTAAATTCTCTGAATTTAAACAAGGAGCAGGGATTCAGACATCCGTATTGTATAAATTATCTTAAATATTGTAAAGAATTAAAGCATTTAAATCACAACAAATAAAACATGTTATGGAAAAATATTAATTAAAAAGATGCACAGTGAAAAAAAAGAGTGATGATGATTTAAAACCAACCAAAAAAGAATTAACAGCTTTGCCTAATGTGATGCTGTTCATATTCCTGCTGTATATCATTGTCTCAATGATTTCTGTTGGTTTTCTTTTCTATCTCTGTATTTAAGACCCTCAGAGGTGCAGGGGCATATGGAGAGAGGACAGCAAAACTCAGTGTGCAGCAAATATTGCTGTTGTAGAAAGCAAACAAAACAAAAACAGATGGAAAAGCTTCATAAGTTTCTAATTCCCTTACCATGACCCTGGGCACTGTGTGCTGTGGTGGTAAATGCCCACACAGTGATTAGGTTACAAATTATTTTTGATGTTATTGATGTCCTTCCAAAATCTTCTGAAGCGATTTACACGTGTGAGTGTGTGACACACATTTGGTGGATATGTTTATGCTCTCATTTTGGCTCGGTCTCTGTTTTGCACCGTGGCCCCAGCTCTGTGATTGTCCAGTGTCTGTTGTCTTCTGGCCTCCTCTTGGCACAAAACCAACGTGCTCTCTTTTAGAGGAAACCCTGGCTGCTGAACACAGATATATTGACATATTTTCCACATATCCACTGGGGCCTGCTTTCTACAGAGCAGTGTAAATATAACCAACCTGGAACAGCATGGATGCAAGCCAATATCTGCCTTTTGCTGCCAATGTTTCTTCTATATTGCAAAAGTAGTTTAGAGGCATCCACAATATACCCTTGCTGTAAACAGCATTGCTCTGAATAGTCATAGTAATAAAAGTCCATTTTTCTTAAATGGCCCTTCAGTGAAGTACTAATTAATTCCAAGGATTTAGGAATCCACATTGTACAGCTTGTGTTTTCTATTACCAACATATGTAATTTACTGAAAAATAAAATTAAAAAATACATGAGTGGGAGAAGAGGAAGACACATAATGTTTTAAAAGTGACAGGGAAGGTAGTAGCCTTTAGTTTCAGACAACCTCCTAGACATAAACAAGGAAGGACCCTGTAGGAAATGTGGCTTTTTGCCTCCTGTCAGTAGGAGATTTTGAGACTGCATTGCCTGTGTTTGCTCTTGCCTTTTGCTTTTGAAGTTCAGCAGATACCATTACCCCTCAGCTGTGTCCTGCCAGGTGCACTGGCTACATTTGTAGCCTCAGAGTTTTGGGAATATGGGATTATTGGGGGAAGGAAGTGGCCCAGAAATGGAGAAAGAGTTTTCTTTCCTCTTGTAGAATTTATACCAATTATCTATTTAAGTAAATTATTGAAGAAACTATCCATGTATTTGCCCAGTTCATCCATAGGTACTGCAAAGCAGCTGTGGCAAATTCAACCAAAAGGCATGGTACATCAGTTCATACCCCTTCCCCTGAATTTGGCTTTTTTTTTTTTTTTTTTTGTATGGTTGAATCCTGTAGTTCCTTTAAGGAGTAGAAAGGTCAGGAAAAACCTTCGAACCAGTGTCTTGCTTTCCTTCCCTTCCTTGTAGGGAGAGCACAGAACATCCCCCTGCCATGCTGGCTGCTGTCCCTTAGGTCATGCATAGAAATATTGACAGCCACTGCTCCTGACAGCCTGGCTTTTTTGGGAAAGGGGGTCAGGGGGAAGAGGGAGGGAGTAGCATTTTTTTTCTGTAGTTGTAAAGGTATGTCAGGAAACTCAAGGAAAATGCAATGATTTGCATAATTTAGCATATGGAGAAGATACCCAGAATTCAGCCTGACGTATAGGTCATATCTGTGAGAGAAAAAAGAAACAAAACCCAGACTATGCTTTACATCATCACTACTTTACATTGTGAATTATGTTCATAGCTGGCTGGATTTGACTTAGAAATGAGACTGACATTGCATGTACTCTTTGGCCCTTCTTTATCTTCTGCTGAGGAGGAGAGAAGCATCCACTCTGTCCTTACACAGAGATCTTGTCTAGGGGAGCATGAAGCATGAGCACATAAAAATTGGATGATTGTACTAAAAAGAACTTTGTACTTTTTTTCCTGAATGCCCTTGTCGGACAGTCTTTCTTTATATTTGCCAGCTAATTAGCATTTAGTGATAATTGTTTTGTTTCAGGGTGATAGCAAAACTTAATTTGTGCTGTTAATTACTGTTCATCAATTTTCCCATCTTTGAATGGACAGTATATGTATCTATACTATCAATGAATTGAAAAAAACCCTCCTAGGTGAAGTGAAAAAAAAATAGTAGCTTGTCTTCCCTCAATAATTTTAATTATTTTAAAGTGATTGAGATTGGATTATGATGCATTACATTCTAAGTGTAAATGCTAATTAAAATTGTCTATAAATTCTAGCAAAATCATAAAGGCAGCATGCAACTTGGAGAATGGTTTTCAAATTAATTTCTGGGATCTTTCTAGATGCAATCAAAATGTTTTTAAACATGAATATGTTGGGTTACATATTCATCATTTTTACTTAGTCATTAGGCAGAAAAACAAATGGGATTTTTATAATATGACCTATTAATGCTATCTGACAAAAATAATTGAGGAGACAGCATAATGTAACTGGGCAATGAATTTTCTGACAATATATGTCCTGAAAGCTGATGAGGGGACAAGCTGGATAAAATTTCTGTGTAAACACAAATTGGCTGTGGACTGCAGACAACAGTTTCTTTAATTGTAAGTCCTGATTTAGTGAGACTCATACCTTATCTGTGCTTTTGCTTTCTGATGGATGGAAATGTAGCACCTTGTGAATATTTCTATTATGTTAAGGTCTGTCTCACTTCTTTACTGACAGAAAATGAGGAGTTGGGTTTAACTGGGGAATGGAGGAAGACTCACAAAGTGACTTTAGTTAGTGGATTCATTAAAAAAATCTTACAGAGTCTTCTGCTGAAGTGTTACCAGGACAATTATTTAAGCCTATTTGTCTTGGGCTGTGTAGCTGTTGAAGTCAGTGTTGTTCAGAAGCTGGGGAGCCACCTCCCCTGCTTTCTTCTCACTCTATTTGTAAAATTGTCCTTCAGCTCCACACCTGCAGGGATGCTGATTTCTCTGAAGGGTGAAGAGTCCTGTCTGTGATTTACACTTGCACAATTCATCAGTACCCTCCTTCCTGAGGAACACAACCCTGCAAGGTGTGGGTGTGCCCCTTCTCTTCCTGCCTCCCGTTAGTGCCCAGGGCACAGCACCCAGGAGGTGCTTGCTGTGTGTGCTGGGGGAGCACCCATGGCTGGATGCTTTGGACACTGTCACCAAGAGCTCACAGCATGGTGTGTACCCCTTCAGACTCCTAGTGAAAGCTCCTCTCTCGATTTCAGATAGCTCTGAATCAGACCCTTAGAACCTTTTTACAGGTACACTTAACGTTGCTACCATCTGCTTCTAATTTTCCCTAACCCAGTAAAACATATGTGAAACCAGAATTGTCTATCTGCTTACTTTGCAAGGACCAAAGTTAAATAAATAACAGCACAGCATTCAAACTTGGCAAAAGGCAAAGCAGAATCTGTCAGTGGATACAGATTTTGTCTTCCTGATCCATGTGGCAATAGAGGAGGCCACCACTCTTTAATATACCTGCAGTGTAACTGTTTTATTAGAGCAAGGCAAGCTATTCCTAACACTCATTCTCTGGATTTGTCTCTGAGGAAGAGATTATCACAGGAAGGGTGCCACTTCCTTGATAGGTCACAGAAGTATCCCTGAAAGAGCTGTCTGGATGCTGGTGGGCTGTCTGTGGCTGGTGGAGCTCATGATACCTGTTCTAGAGGAAGGTGGGAAGCCCTAGGCAAGAGGATGATGCCTCAGGGATCCTGCAGGAAACATTTTGGATGAGTGATTCAGATTGTTTTGCTACTACTTGTCTAATTCAGTCAAAACCAATTGTAGGACATTAGACTTCAGTGGTGTTTATCCTTCCTGAGAGTGTTAAAGCTATTGAATGTTGGGAGAGGATTCATGCTTAAATTTCTGGGTGATAAATGCAAAGCAAAATGGAGCAGCCAGTTCTCTATGTCATGTGTTGTTAATCAGTGGAAATCCTTACCACAGGCCATCGTGTGTATTAAAACATCACGCAAATTCCTGGCAGTGCTCTCCGGAGATTTAGTAAATGAGTGAAAGCATGCTTGGCTTAAGAAAAGCTGTGGCTGTAAATGTTAGGAGTACAGAAGAGTACTCGAAGGAAGAGTAGTTCCTTCTCTTCATATGGCCATTCCTGAGGCTTTCACTGAGCCACTGTCATGGTTTAGCCCCAGCCAGCAGCCAAGCCCCAGGTAGCCGCTCGCGCTCTCCCCCACCAGTGAGATCAGGGAGAGAATGGGAAGGGAAAAAGTGAGAAAACTCATGGGTGGAGATAAAAGCAGTTTAATAGGGAAAGCAAAAGTCACACACACAAGCAAAACCAAACAAGGAATGAGTTCACCACGTCCCATGGGCAGGCAGGTGCTCAGGCATCTCCAGGGGAGCAGGGCCCCATCACAGGTAACACTGACTTGGGAAGACAAACACCATCATTGAGGTGTTCCTGTTGTTCCTTCATCATTGTCCCCTCCCCTTTATATCCTGAGTGTGATGCTATATGGTCTGGGATATCCTTTTGGTCAATTTGGGTCACCTGTCCCAGCTGTGTCTCCTTCTAATTTCCCATGCACTCCCAGCCTCCTCCCAGTGTGGGTGGCTGTAGGAAAAGCAGCAGAGGCCTTGGCTCTGTGTAAACCCTGCTCAGCAAAAGAAGCATCCCTATATTATTATCACCATGTTCAGCACAAATACAAAACACAGCCCCATACGAGCCACTGTGAAGAAAACCAACTGTACTCCAGCCAAAACCAGCACAGTAACATTCCTCATGGCTCTATTCTTGTGGTTTTGTTGAATGTTTTGCCTGATGGATTGCTTGCAGTCTTTTTCCTGTATATCTTTGCTTACAGTGCCATGTGTCTGTGTATCCAGCGATTTTTAGTCCTGAGAAGATGGCTGGTTTTTATTTGTTTAAGTAGGATAATTTCAGAAAGTCATTTCCAGAAAAACTGTTAGAGAGAATAAAGAGTTTGAAAGATTGCTGTCAGCAAATGCTCTAGACAAGAAAAGTACTATTAGGAGAACATGAAAGCACCAATATTTTACTTTTCAAGTCAGAATAAGAAAGCTGGGACAGAGAGAGCACTCAAGGGCTCTCTCATGACACTCCTTTCCGTCTACAAATGCTCTATGCTATTCTTGCTTTTACTCTTACCATGATCTTACCCTCAATATAAAACTGAACAAAAAGAATTTTCAAATGTATCCAGCTAGAAAGCCTGTTTGAAGTATTTTCCAAGACTTCTTTACTATGCCCTATCACTTAAAAATAGGCATTAATTTTACCCTATATTATAATAGAACTATATCAGAAATAGTTGCAGGAAGGAAATAAATTGTTTTCACCTGGAGCCAGGTAACTATTATGTCACCTTCCTCAAGTCTATGGGAAATTTGTTGTAATAATTTTTATCTAATTTATCTATAGTTTCCATCAATTCCATTTGTGTTTATTAGTCTATATTAAATGTTTTTGAGGAGGAAGATCTCTGCTTTCTATGCATGGATGGAGCCATCCAAAAGGACACAGCCATTTTCCTCCTAAAAAAGCCAACCGAAGAAAACAACCCATTCACATTGTAAAACAGACTTAAAAGATCTTCATTGATAACTTTTATAATGTTGGACAACAAACCACAACAATAGTTGCTATGTCAGGCCCATGAATATGTGTCTGAGTTACAGCACATCCTTAACAGTTAGTTAGCTTGGATTTCAAGATGTCAGGCAAAGCTTCTGCATTTCAGTGGGGTGTTGCCTGTTTTTAAGTTTTTAGACTGAATTTGGTTAGCTTCAGCTTCCACTGATGTGCTGTGAGTTTGTCTGAGGAAAAAGCAAAGAATGTCTCCCACACTGAGACTATGCACTAACTGCCTCCTTATCACATCTCAAAGAAACTAAACTGATTGTTTAATGTAGATGCTTCCAACATGAGTAGTCAGGTAAAAATAATTGAAGCTTTCTGTGGGGAGAAAATACTCACCTTGTTTGTGCATAAGTCAGTGCTTACCTGCTGCTGACTGGAAAATGCACATTACACATGTTCCATTTTCTTAGACATTTCCATGGATAAAGAATGCTCTCAAAGTTGCAAGTGTGATATTCTGCTGCTGGGCCATTGGCAGCTGTTTTCAGCAAGGTAGGAGATGGTCTCACTGCAGGACTCAGTCATTTGTCACTGTGAAGGTGAGAGACTGAAGGACGTGTGAAAATTTTCCCCTTTAATGTTGGCCATAGACAGTATGTTGACCTCCTGTGTGATCTGCTTAATTTTCAGATTCCTATCTGTTTCCTTAGCAGTTTCCTAATTACTTTTGCAATATTCGTCCAGACCTTATTGACTGTGCTCGGAATTGGTCCTGTGACAATGCAGCTGAGCAGAAAAGGTAAAAAATATTAATTTTGCCATTCATATGCTTCATCTCCATAACCATCTTGTCCTAGGAACAAACTGGAAAAGTTAGTCTTTCTTCAAGTCAGGTGCAATTTCTTCAGCAAATGTGATTTTTCCTTATGCAGTCCTTATCCTATTCCTTCACTGCCGTGTGTTTCTAAAGAAAAATGGGCAATACCCCCTCTGCTGTCCTGGCTTACACCCTAGTGAGTTACACTTGCTCCCATAAGCATATCTACTGATGTTGGTGAGAATATGTTGCAGAAAGCAAATGTCTGTTTAGCTATCTGGTAGTTTATAGTCACTATCTAATGCATCTAACTTTGAGGGATGGCTCTTGACATCAGTTTTAGGGATGGCTCCTGACATCAGTTTTACATTTGATCTGTGTCTAAGAAGCAGTTCAGACAGTTTTGATGGCCTTGGTCTTGATATAAGGAAAGAGATTCTTAGATTTCCATTTGTTATCTGGAAAAACAATGCCAATTTTGTCAGCAAATACTACAGTTCATATTGAAAGGACAGTAAGTCACAGTCAGATTTTTGAATTTGTTAAACAAAATATGTTGAACTTTCAGAATGTAACCGATTTGGGGGTCACAGTGATTTGATCTCAGTCATTTTTCATGTGTACCATGGAATCTTGGGTACATTTGTTTAGTCTATACTGGCTTGAGAAAAACTAGAAAACGATCTGCTGAAGCTGATGTGAAGGGTGCAAATGTTGGGAGTGAATGACATTCCCTCTCACTAACCAGTCAGCTTGAGGGAATACAAGTAGCTGTCACTGTTTCTTGAGGTCCTTTGAATGACCCAAGTGCTTCTCTTTGGATGGTGTACCTCTGCTTTCAGGCTTTATCACTTGTCTGCAGCCAGTTTTCTGGAAGGGAAGTGGTTCTCCAGCATTGTTTCACCCAGGCAGACTGTCAGTGCTCACCACTTCAGCAAAAATCAGCATTGGCCTGTGCCTTCATCTAAGTTTTCACTCAGTTCACTGCACAGCATGTAGCATAATGTATGTGGCATACATTACATGTGGAAACTGGGACACATCTGGTGCAATCAGGTGTCTGCAGACACTGCTGCATTGTCAGGAGGTTCTGTAACTTCTTAAGATTTTACTGAGCTTGATCTGCACTTAGATCAGCTCTAAGTTTGTGCAACATCTTTGTTTATTGTTTTTCCAAATGATATATTTAATTTATATATACTCAGTGGAGTCCTAACTTGTATGAGTGTTTATCCCACAGGCAGTGTTAAGTATCTTGCAAGTAGATCTGTCTGTGCTTTTCATGGTGTTCATTTATCTATGTAGCCCACTCAAGGCTGTTTCAGGAAATGCTGAAAATGCACAGTGCTTCAACAGGATGAGCTGTTTGTCTTCAGATGTGCTTTTCAGGGTCTGGTTTGTGTGGTGCACTGAAGAGAGCAGATCAAAGTGACATACCCTCTAATTTCATTACCTTACAAATTTTGTTTGAGCCTGTTGTCAATAGAACAGCACTGGGCCCAAA
Organism: Sitta carolinensis; assembly: GCA_032173965.1. Classification (NCBI taxonomy): domain Eukaryota; kingdom Metazoa; phylum Chordata; class Aves; order Passeriformes; family Sittidae; genus Sitta; species Sitta carolinensis. The sequence continues at coordinate 9,852,998 of JAVUNC010000025.1, read as the reverse complement.
ACAGATATTTGGAAAATCTTTCAAGTTTGGAACATATGGGAAGTAGAACAGACTTGTGACAGTAGACTCTGCTTGAAAGCTAAACTGGTAATTTAATATACTGAATGCATTATGGAAACTGTTCATGTTTAAAAGCATTGACAGAGCATCAGTTCTTAAAGAAAACCAAACTCTGTCTTAGATTTGCACAAACACTCAATTCCTGTGCTGGCAGTGAAACATGTTTATCCCAGAACCACTTTTTTATGTTCCTTAGTGCTTTACATCCTATTTAGTTATTAGCAGCACACTTCATATAAAGCAGCTGAAAAAAGTTGCCGGGGCAGAAACTAAACTGTGTGATGCATCCTTTTGAAAACGTTTAAATAATATACAAATAGCTTCCAGCTAAGGTACATAATGCCTTGTCTTTCTAAGCTGAAAATTATTAATTTTACTGAGTTCTCACAAAGCACAACAGAGTACACAATGTAATAAAAAAAGCCTGTAAAGAAGTTTTCTGTGCTTTTAATTATCCTCGAAATCAGGAATGGGCATTAATGATCAAGTTTTCATCTGAATCTGGGTTTTCTTGGAAGATCAGATTCTTAAATTTTTGGTGGAATTGTTATTCCTGGATGTTTAAAATTTTATTTGGATTCTTTGAAAAACAAGTTAAATAGAAATCATAAAATAGCTTATTGTTTTAAGTATGGAAATGTTTTTTAATAGTTTAAAAGTGCAGATTTATATTTTAAAATTCCTAAAGGCATGGTAATTTTTGTGTACTTCACCTGAAAATTTTTTTGAAAAAAAAATTTTGAAAGCGTAGATAAAACCATAAAAATCACAAATGAAACTTCAATTGTATAGGAATAGATGACTGAGTTACAAAAAAGAACACATGGAAGTTTTCAATTTCTAATAATCTTCAGAAATAACTCTTCATGGATCAATATTTGGTCTGATGCAAAATGTGTGATGCTGTTGATTTATCCAGCCAGTTTTGCTTCAACTGAATAGTCTACATTTGCTCTTGAAGCTGAGAGAAAATGTGACTGAAGATGAGAAATTAGTTAAAAGTACAATTTGAAAGTAATCCTTCACTAGCAAGTGCTCTGGTTCAAGGTAAAAATTTATATTCAGCTCTGCCTGAATCATTGCAGTGAAAGCTCTGTATGTCCAGGAAAACCCTGAAATGTTTCATTGATGAGCAGTGTTGCCCAGAGTATAATTTGTCATGCATGTTGCTTTTAAATTTAGAAAAAGTGAGCATTTTAGTTCTGAATATTTTAAACCTGAAAATAGACATAACATGGGAAATGTGATCCTTATTCTGATCCTATTTCAGATTACATTAAAATTGACTTTAATACCATGCTTTAGCTGGTGGTATGTTTTGAAAAGAACAGTTTATGACAGGTATGTTTTCCTATTTTGGTGTTTCTGAACATAGTTATATGACATATGGCAATCAGGAAATTAGATGTTCTATACAGTCAAATAAGGAAACTAAATTTTATGTATTCTTCCTCATTGTGGGAAATTCCCTCTCAGCATGCCATAGGAAAATCTAGTTCGGTTGATGATTATGGCTGTGGAAAGAAATATTCATGGAAATATTCGTGAAAACTGTGGGAAGGTGGTGCTTCTTGTAGGATTTAGAGTGAGACCTTTCATGTAGGATTTAGAGTCCTTTCCCATGGTGCTTAATGTGCACGTGTGGCTTGACTGAGTCCCTGGTTCTGTCCTCAGGAGCTGAATGAGGAGATGTGCTCTGGTCCTCAGTCCTCCTCCCAGGTTGGTCGGCTGGCCAATCTTCCCAGGGCCATCTTCCAGGCTGTGTCAGACTCCCTCCTCTCCTCCTGGTCCTGTCCTCCCTTCCTCCTGTTCCTGCTGTGTAGTGGGGGCAGTGCTTCTCACCCACCTGTGAAGGTCGATGTTTTGTCAGTCTCTGATGCCCTCAAATATCAGAGGAACCAAAGAAGTAACGAAGCCTAGAGAGTAATCTTCTATTACTTAGATGTTAGTGCCCATTCTTTGTGATTTTTTTTTTTCTCTATACATCTTTCCTGTATTTTTGATATGTTCCCTGTGCCTACTCCCAAAGATTGTGTTCTGGAAAGAAGTGACACTGCTGCTAGTTGTCAAGGCCCTGCCTCTTCCTGCACAACAGTAGGGAAGCCTGGGATGATGCCATGATCAACATCACAGCAGCAGCTTCCTTTCTCAGCTCTTTAGGTGCTCCAGAAATTTATAAAATGCAGGAATCCACCTTAAAGTCATAACTCCATATGCGATGACACTGTTTTCATGCCACTGAATCTGGTTTTGAGTGCACTTGCAAGGTGAATATGGTCAATACCCACATGCACATCTTAATTTTTAGTGACATAATGTCCAACAGCATGGACCTCTGTTAATATCTCATAAAGTTCTGTGCTTGTCACCTGCACAAGAAAAAATGTGCATATGATTTTTTCCCAGATGCTCAGATTTTAGTTTGCTTTGTAAATTCTGTGTTTATATCTAAGCTTTTAGTTATAGTTTGGTTTTGATCTTCTAAACCACTCCAGTGCAGTGAAAGTTTGATGTCTGGAATGTGACATTTCCATGCATCTGAATTTCAGAATGGCTAAATTGATACATTCTGGAGGTATGGAGACTATTTAAAGGTTCCTTAAGTCCTCTGGGCTCTGAGTTTTGGCAGCAGTTTTGTCATCTGATGGTAGAGCCTGAAAAAAGGAAAATTGAGGTGAGCAGATAAAGCTGAAGGAGCTCTTTGTGAACTGATATTAGCTCCATAAGGATGATCTCCATCAGCTCCATCTGTACTTGGCTGAGGAGAGGGCATTTGTCCTCCACACAGGGACTCAGCAGGCAGATTGGGCTTCACTGGTGAATGTTTTTCTCTCCATTGACTGGAGACTGTTTAGACATACCTGATTAAATTAGTCTTGATGAGTATTCTTTCTGATGGACTAATCTAAGAACTGAGTTCCAGTCATTAGGAAAGCTGATATGTGAATGGTATCTCTGTATCTTGGGCAGCTTACCCTAAAGATGGGCAAATTAAGCAGCATTATAAGTTCTTTGTAGATCATTTTGCATTAGGGTTGTGTAATTCTGAGTGGACTTTGATCCATATCACCGTAGACAGGACAGTTTAATGAACACAAGGGAAAAGAGGAATAAACATTAAGAGTAGGGAGGTGGAAGGAAAACTCTTATTTGAACCACTGGATTTCTGACATGAGATCTTCAATTTGTATTTTTTCCTCATTAAAACAGAAATGGATGTAATTTTCATTTACTGAGTGAAAATGGAAACGTGGAAAAAGCAATCTGATAACTGAACATGTTCATGGTAGGAAAACTAGCTAACTCTCGCAGCTGGAAAATCTTCAGATGACACTGGTTCAATATCTGTAATTTCTTACATTATTTCAATGTACAAAGTTATTTCATGACCTTGTACAGCCTTGTGGATTACAAGAGAGATTTTAGGAAACAACCTGATCTAGAGCACTGGGTACTAAGGGCACATTAAATACAAAAAAAATGGCTGAGGTAATGTTGTGATTGCAAGTTGAAAAACAAATTGGAAAATGCAGTACAAATGCATTCACAGTATACCTATTACAATTTATTCACACAAATATTGCTAGTGATTTTTTTTTTCTAATCGTTTGAGTTGGTGGCTCTGTGCAGTACAAATATTTATATCTATCTATATTTTCTTATGCAAATTCATCAATAGCATTGTAGGAAAATGAAAGTGTGATTGACTCACTATCTTTAATTTTTCTATAAATAAAGTGAAGTTCTGTTCTTTTACTTGATACGGTGTTGTAATGTTCTTTCACATAGAGAATGACTTCTGTTGGCAAGAAGGCATTCCTTTCTGAGGTGTATTGCTAAGGTGTTCCCTGGAGGCACTCTGCTGTTAAGAATGCCTAGTCTGGTTGAGAAGCCCATCTCTTTTGGGAAATGGGAGCACCACATTCTCAGACTGTCACTTCTGTGAAGCTGTGCAGCACAATGGGAAGGAGCAGTTTGATACTTGTGCAATAACAAAATGTGTGTTAGCTCCTGTAATAAAGTACATAAACTGGTGTGTTTGGTTTGTGTGGCCAGGTTATGGTAGCAGGTGGGCTACAGCGGTGGCTTCTATGAAAAGTTTCCAGAAGCTTCTCCCATGTCCATCAGTCAGTGCCAGCTGGCTCCAAGATGAAGCCAAGGCCATCAGTGACAGTGGTAACACCTCTGGGATAACAGTCAAGAATAGGAGATAAAAATCTGTGTAACTTCAACCAGAGAGAGGTGTAAGAATAGCTCCATTTCTGATTGTCCCTAGTCTGAGATGACTGGTAATAAATTAAACTAATTTCCCTACGTCTCACTGTTTTGCCCATGACAGTAACTGGTCAGTGGTCTCTCCCAGTTGTTATCTCAACTCATGAACCTTTCATTGTATTTTCTTTCCCCTGCCCAGCTGAGGAGGGAAATTGTGGAGTGGTGAGCACCAAAGTGTACAGCCAATGTCAACCCACCACAAGGATCAGCTTGAGATCTTGTGAAAGCGAGACAGGTGGAAAAAGCACTGCCAGTCTTCCCTGGAGTGCTAATGCAGGATTGTCTCCTACACAGGTAAAACTGTGTCTGCCTCATGAGGATCATATATCTTTCCTATCCTCAAAGAACAGGAGACATTAAAACTGACTTGAGATAAATTATTTAAATTGGTTAAAGAAATAAATATTAACTGTCATCATTTTGGGAGTTGCAATTACTTGGTATTAATTAGGAGTGTTCCCATTTAAAAGTGTTTTGGAGTTTGTATGATGCAAATATCAGAAATGCATTTAATCAAAAGAGGGAAATATTTTTCTTGCTCTTTGAGTGTGTGTATGTATTTATAGGAGGGTGTTTGCAATTCAGTCTCCTTAAGACCTAGTGAGGCACATAGAGAGCACTCTATCGCTGTTTCAGCTGCACCCTGAACTATGTGCTTGTGTTTCTACTAAAATTCAACACTTTGGAGAATAATTAGATATTTATACAATAGGATAGCAAATTTGTACTGCTGGGGAGCATATGTGGCTGTATGTGGTTCATAGTCTTTCTGTGAGATGCCTTGAGTATCATCTGAATGCGAACTATTTGCTCTAATAAGGAATGAGATCAGTGGGATTTAAGCTCTGTCATGCTTCTACTGTTAAACATCTATATTCTACCAGCTCCACCATATTCATGTGGTTGAATACCCATTTTGAGAAATGACTTCATATATTTTGATAAAAAACCAGAAAGACAGGAAATGAGATGAGAGACACAGATTTCAGCTCTCACTTTGAGGAGAATGTTTCTTGTTTGAGAAAGGACTGCTGTCTGGTTTATAATATTATGCCAAGACACTGATTGAGAAGGGATAACCATATTAGCAGATTTAGGTAAGCAAATGCAGTTCTCTCCCCCCTTCCCTCAAAAAAAGTCATTGATGCTGATGAAGACATTTTTAGAAAACAGCTTAAAGAAAAAGAGAAATGCTTTAAAACTTTTTTAAGTATCAGTTCAGCTCAGACAGTTAATTTTTCGTAATGGTTCATAAAATCATGGTAAGTAGACAAGTAAATATTTAGTAAATATTTAAAATTGCTTCTTGTGTAAATTTCATGGTAATAAATTGAAAAAATATTTTGATTAGGGATTAACAGTATTTAACAGATTATTAGTCTTTGCAACAATGATTTATTGGATGGTACTAGTCAAAGTACAAGACACTTTAGGATGGAAAGAGTGACATTCAGAAAACATCTTAAGCTTCTATTTTTGCATTCTGATTAATGCTACAGTAGCATCTAAAGTCTGGAATTTGGAGTAGTGTTGCCCTGTAGAAGTGCCCAAACACATTATGTGAAATGGGCTCTGCCTCAAATGTGTAATGGTAACAGCAAAAGCAACTGGGAAAAAACACAGTGAGGTGCAGGGAGGTGAATAAACTTGCTGAAGGTAATCCAAGAACACTGGGAAGTGAATCCAGGTTTTAAAACAGATTCAAGTGCTCAGTCCATTACCATATTCCAGCCACTCTGATTCCTATTTCTTATGGGAATTCAGTATTTCTGACAAGAGACTTGATATCAGCTCAAAACAAAAATAAGAACTTGGGATCTAGTTCTAGAAAAGCTTTAAAATAATCTGATTGCTTCACTGTGGACAGTTCAAAACTTAAGGCAGGCACAGCACTTCAGCTGAGATGCTAACATTTCAGTTTAGCCCATGGTAATTTTCTCAAATGTACATCACCTCAATATATATTAGGTTCTGTCAGAGACAGCTGCATATAAAAAGCATTACTGCAGTAAAATGTTCTGAAATGATACAACTATGTAAGTGTTTAAAGCCAAGACATACTGTTTTAATTATTTTGGTGAGTATGTGTAGGTTCTTACTAATCAGAGCACTGACTTTTTTTCAACCATGTCCAGTGTATAATGCAAGGAATACATGCATTTACTCCATTTACAATCTGTGTGAATATCTGCAAAGTTTCTAGTTTTCATTTGTCTCACTTTGATTTATGTAAATGTAATTGGATGAATTAATTGAAAGCACTTATATTGTCCATGCCCCACTTCTAACAGTTCCCATTCAAAATCAGGTCTGTGTTTCTTCCCATCAGCACACATCACACTGAGATGTGCAGATTCTTCAGAATCAGAATGCTAATAGAAATATGTGTGTTTCATTTTTTTCTTCTATTGAGAGGATTTCTCTCTGAATTTTGTATTATCATTTACATAACATAAAACCAAAATTATACTGTTTCCATAGCATGATAGACCAAGTGAAAGTTGAAACTAACATGTTGTTATTGCTAAAAATGAATCTACGAAAAACTGTTGAGATCTCAAACCTGTCTTAATTGCTTGAGAAAGAACAAAAAGAAAAAGAAATATTTTGCAATATTCTGTGTGTTTAGAACAGTTCAGTTTTCACATACCAGCACTTGAAGTGATGAATTCAGAATTTGTCCATGGTAAAGACCTTAAAGATTCAAATGCATATTGCATTTTCTAGTATATTTGCAGATATAGATACAGGATATTTGCACTTAGGATATATGAATAGAAATGTAACTACAAATTTAGCACCAGTTTTATTCTTTCTTTACTCTTCTGAATTCTAGGAAAAATATGTTGCACGCATTTAACAAGTTTTTTTTTTTCAGTAAGGAGCATGTAAAGGCAGCTACATTGTAAGTAATTAGACTATTTTCCTCAGAATTTCATGCTTCTAGTATTTGGCTTCTTCAATAATGGCTAAAATAATCCCTTAATTCTGTATTTCTTAGACTTTTAGGACAATTCTTCTTCTTTTATGAGGCTACTGAGTACCCATTGCTGTGGCCCCTGCTGTCACTGCTAGAAGTCAGGTTATGTGAGGGCTACTGACAATCCTGAGGCTTGCAAGCTGCTGGTGAGGACCATGCCACAAGTGCAAGAAAAGGTTAAAAAAGGAATCATGACCTGAATCTGTGCCCATTTTTCCCCAACCAAGTCGTTCAGCCAGTGGGAAGCCTTTTTGGGATGTAAAGTGGCTTGTACATTGCGGAGGTTTTCCAGGACAGAGTTGGGTTACAGTGATGAACTCGCAGAGGGTGGGTCTGGCTCCTGACCCGCTGAAAACGCAGGGCCATAGCAAGGCTCATTTTCTCTTCTGCTGTACTTCATCATCCAGTCAAAGCCAATTCCTGGTGCTCACAGTCTTCATCAGTTTTGGATGCTAATCAGAGCAAGAGTAGGGTTCCAGCCACGTCTATAGCTCCAGCACTATACCTAAATTATCTTTGTTTAATACCTTATTTTAAAATAATGTTGAATTTCTTCTTGTTATTGCAAATATTTGAAATATTTTTCTTTATGTAACTTCTCAGTTTTACCATGAAAAATATTCAAGTTGCCTGCAATCTTAATTATCTTTCAAAATAACAACCTAAAACTAGACTGAGCTTATTTTCCCAAACCTAAATAATAGAAAAACCCTCCTAAAACCCTGCAAAACTTTGTATGCTTGTATGAATCAGCTTATGGAATGACTCTTGTCTCTGCACTACTGTAGTTACTAACATGCTGCTCTTGAAGATGCAGCATAAAATTACATGTTAATACTGATTTAGGTTTTCTTGTTGTTATTCATGAATATGTGAGCCTGTAGTTGAAAGGCATTATGGTTAATCTCTGAATTTAATCCTTTGCAGGAATAAAAAGTAGAAGGGACTCAGCATTATTTGGTTTGCTGTGCCAGATGACAAGTACTTGAGTGTTCTTGCACAGAAACAGGCTGCCAGATATGCTTTTAGATCTTCCTTTTCTAAAAAATTGAGTGGACAATGAATAAATATTTGAAGCAGTTTCTCCTTTTGTGTTTCAAAACATGCAGCAGAATAAAAGCATAGTATTGGAAAATCTTTAGCCTGAATCAGATGCCACATTAGTAAAACATTTTATTTAAACAAAGAGATCCAGCTGCTGTATTATCTGCCAAGCAAGTTTCATAGGGCCTTCTCTTACAGTATTTTTTTCCATGAAGTATGGGTGTGGAATTCCCCTGCTGGTCCCTCCCTTGTTCCTCATGTCTCCTTCCTCCCCCCACATTAATAACATGCACTACTAAAGTTAGATAAAGTCTCCCAAATCGTGATCTTTAGTACTGGAAAAGGCAGGCTTATAATACATCAAGTATTCAGGACCATCTTTAGGTACCCAGCACTGTTTTTACCCAAGCTCTCTTGAGATGTTTTTCATATTTCTTTTAAATACTTGTCTAATCTCTCTGCATTTTTGGGATCTTATGCTTTTCTCTGACAACTTAGAATTTGGAAGAAATCTTTTAGTTTCAGTATGTTGTGTTATTTTTAACAATAGTTGCTCTTTCAACAAAGGTCTCAAACTATCTCTCATACTGTCCTAATCTTTTGGCATATGTTATTGCTCTTCAAATTGAATCAGCTGGAATTGCACCAAATAAATCTTCTCTCCTCTTAGCTTCAACTGGGAAAAGTAAGCATGTTGTATAAATGAGGAATTACCAGTTTCAGAACTAAACTCTTTCTTGAGCTCCTCCAGAGTGTGAGGCAGAGTCTGGAACATCATCTGATCTAAAGGTGTTCTCTTCTAGGGACAATAAATCTTTGTTACATGCAGGATGTAGTCAATGCTATTTGGGCAGTGTTTCATGGCAGATCTTCCTCCAATTTCTGCTTTCTGAAACCTCATCTTAATTGTGGTACATGTTCTAAACACGTCACAAATCATGTCACAAATTCACACTGAAGTCACAGAAGATCTGCTCTCATATCACTTGGAAGTTAACCCCATTTTCTCAAAGAGTTTTTAGAGGAATAGAGAGATTTTGAGGCTGCTGGTCAAAATACACAGGTAGCAAATACACAGTCCCCTGTACTATGTGTGACTTTTTTAGGAAAGATGGGAAGAATTTGATTTAAAATTTTGATAGGACTTATTTTCACATTCTGTTGTTGAGCTTCCTTGTTATTGGCATTGCTAATTGTATCTGTAGGCACACTACAGACTTATAGCTATAAGAATTCCACTGTGATTTTTTTTTTTGTTTGGTTGGGAATTTTTAGGTTATTTTTTTGTTTTTTCCCCACTTCCCTGAAGGCCAGACAGGCAAACTAAGGTCTCTTCGTTGCTCCATGAGTAGTTGGCAGGGCAGCTGCCTGGAGCACCAGCTGGAATTGTGCTCTGTGTCACTGGTGATGTTTCAGGGGCAATGCTGCACTTGGCAGGGGCTCTGCTCTGGTTTTGTTCACATCATGACTTTGGACACTACTGAGCCTCCCTTGTCTGTAAGTCATGGATAGCTGAAGCTATCCACAGAATGACTGCACATAGACACATGCAGAGGAGAGGGACACACTCGGATACACAAGGATACAATGTCACTTCAATGTGCCACCAATGTGTATATTCACAACCTTTTTTTCTGTTAGAGTTTCCCTGTTGAAGGGTTTGCTCTCATCTCTGAACTGTTTAGCTGAGACATGGACCCCTCTCTCCCCTTTTCTGGCTGCCTGAAGGTGGCTGGCAGGCTGCCCTCTGCATTTACTGCTAGGATAGAAACTCCTGTGGTGCCAGCACACACCCCACCTGCGAGCTCCATATGGCACCACATCTCAAAGGAACAGGTAAAGGTCAGCAGCACTTCTTTTACCTTGGAACTTACCTTTGCTGGTACAGTCCCATCCTGACACTTTCTGGGCAGGAGCCTTCGTGTGGGTGTGAACTCAGCAGCCTGAGTTGGCATTTCCCCTGTAAAATCCCTTAACTGTAGGAGTGGTGAGGGGGGAATATATTTTGAGAAGAAATTTGCTATATTTGCGTATTAATAACCCAAACAACAGTCCCAAATTCATTCTACTTAATTTCAGAAAACAAAATCTCCATCCTGTGTGTCAACAAGTATTTCACAGAAATGGATAAAGAATAACTTAACTAAGAAGCACTGTCAGCCAGCTGACACTTGAATCTCCAAGGCTGTGAGATGTGGAGGTCCATAACACTGTGGTCTTGCTCTCACACACGTGCCCAGGCACACACACACACACACATAAACACACAAATACACACACATAGACACATGTCCACTGTAATTGCATTTTCCCAGAGCAGTACATATAGACAGAAAAGGTTTGCCTGCAGGACTGTTGTGGTAGGATTCACACCCCATGCTTTATACCTGAGAGTGGGTGGTTGACAACCTTCACTAAACACAACAGCATTTTAAGGAAGGAATACACAGGAACATTTGGCTTTCCATCCCACAATATACTTTATATAGCCCACAATACTTTTTTAAACATTTTTCATGTGTAGCACAACTGCTAAAATCCCAGTTGTTTCCTATTACTTGTTGTAGAAGTTTATGTACATATGCTTTTTGATTCAGATGACATGATAAGAGCTGGTTTAAATCATGCTGGGGTTTTTTTTATTTTATTTTGTCTTTAATGGAAATTATCTCCTTTAAGGAGTTTCATGGCCAACAGCAGTGTCACCTTTGTTTAGTGTATTTGGGAGCTTGTTCCTTGTTCACTTGCCTAGAAGGTCTCAGCACAGAAAAATGTTGCCTAATCTTTAACAGAACTCAGAAGTCTTGCTGAGAAGTTGAAACAGGATTAGAAAACTCAGTATCTGATCCTTTGAGGACAGCTGCTTCAAAGGAGCTTTACAGAGCTGCAGAAAAAAAATGAGTGAATGAACAAGCTTGAACCCTTTGAAATATTTACTGTTCAATGAATTTGGAGGAGAGGGGGGACCATGATGAGGCATTCCCACTTCTGAAGAGTGATGTTATCTGCTTGTTTTATCAATAGGAAAAATATGATATTACTACTGTGACATTTCTTTTGTTTGATAGACACAGGAGACACCAATTTAAGTGTTATATTGTATAGATATATATATGCCTATATATGTACACACAGGTGTGAATGTGATAGAAAAATGCTTTAAAAAGTTCCATTTATTTTTCAGTATTGTCTCTTTTTCCAGGAATACTTCAATTCCCTGTAAAACACATTCAACAACTGGATCAATAGCCATCATATAGCAAATACTAATCATTAAGAATCATTCTTTTGCACAGTTTACACTATCACTCAATGTCCTGGTAGCAGTTCCTCTCAATTTCAGAGCAGTTGCGGAGCTCGAGTTCTTGTTTTGGCTCTGGATCAGATGGAGATGTGTATGTCCTGATAAAAATTCAGACTTGGCAGGGAACTGTTCCCTCATCACACAGTGTGTACCTAACCTATCCTGTCCCTGAATTTATTTACCCAGCCACTATTTGAAAACACCTGTGCAGTTCTCCAGTTTCCTCCAGTTTTTCTCCTTTTTTTTTTTTTTTTTTTTTTTTAAATGTAGGCTTCAGGTTTTTGTTGATAAAATTGAACATTTTCATTATATATTCATTATATTCATTTATATATTTCATTATATATTATATATTTCCTTATGATCATCTTCTGAAGGCATCTTAAAGGATCACCTGAGTCATAAACTATAGTTTAATGAAAATTGGTGGACTTGAATCTCCAGGTGACCATTTTGTCATTGAGACAATATGATCCAAAGGACAGAGCATGGCACACCTTAGGGACTCAGCCAGTGTTATCCATGCAGTCTTGTGTTTATTGGAGCTCCTAAATGCAAGGGAACCTTTTCAAACATAAACCAAACGTGACTGTCAATATTTCATTTGGCAACTTCATTGAATTGCTGTATGGAGCCAGATAAACTCAGTGTGGAGGAACAGCTCCTGCCAGCCCAGCCTGGAATGAGGATCCCTGTAATATCCCCTCCTGTGTGCATGGTATTGGGTTTTTCATTGCATTCAGTGCAAAGGTAATAAGAGCTTGCTAATAGATTTAGGAAAAATTGTTGAAAACAAAACCCAGTCTTGAGTCAAAAGTTCATTGGTTTTAGGCAGATTGTAAAAATATTTCAGGGGAGGCCTTAAATTTTTCAGTGGATTGCTATTTATCTATGGTCATGCACATGCTAAATAATGATATTAAATAAATTACTCTCCTGTTGTGTTTTATAATACAGCAAAGCCTTCCAGCTATATAAACAACACTGTATTTTTCCAGCATTATGGAATAAAATGGAGAGATGGCCTTGTGGGTTGACTATTTAAGGTTCATGACTGAACAGTGATTTCCAAAGTTGAGCCTAACTATGATGGTGAGTTATGCCTTTTGTAATGCTCACTCATGCAAATTAAGGCATCTTTTGAACAACCTGTGCACATTGCATTTCATATTTGGTAAATCTTATGTATTTCTCATCGTGTTGGATAGAACTGCCGGTGTTTTAAAAAAGCAATTTATTTTGTCGTCTTTGAAGTAGCTTGTGCATTAGTAACCCTGCCACCTTTGAAATTAAACAGGATTTTGTCTGCAGTTTGAACACTCTGAAGTGTTCTTCTATTTTTAAATCTCATATGCTTATTTGAAATGCCTTCCACTCTCCTGCAAATGGGTTTTGTTTAATGATTGCTGTTGTCTCTAAATGGGTCTTGGCATTTTTATTCAGTTTGTGATGAAGCAATTATTTTTGCTAATTGAATGTACAGGGAATGACTTGAGACAAGGAGCAAACAACATCACATAGTCATGGGCACTTTAGGATTGAGCAGGTCATCCAAAATATGGCATAGCAGCCTTTGTATTTCATCTTGTAACTCTCCCAGTATACGAGTAATTTTAATGTCTGTGACCCAAAGGCTTTATTACTTCCTCAAACTAAAAGTGGGATATTCACTTCACATGTGTGCAGCTTGCAAAGGAAGTGTCCTAAGTGATGTTTGCCAAAGCACTCTGGGTTTGGTACACTGCTTGTTATCATTAACTGCTCAAGTACTACACTGGTGAGTAGAAATAAGAGAAAAATAGATGTGCTGTCAGATGCTTCTGGTTACCAGAAATAATGCACCACAGAATCAGAGCAATGGAAGGAAAGACAGCTTTGAGGCAGACCTGCAGGTCTCAAATCCTTGAAAAACCAGTAGATGTTTGTGCATGCTGGGAAGACAGAAATGTCCCTGTCCTTTCTCTTCCTTTGCTGACTTAGCTCAAAGCCCTGTAAAAAGCACCTTACTGTCTGAGTAACTGATCAACTCCTTCCATGCTGATCATCACCCAACATGACAATAAATAAGTTTCAGGCTAAATCAAACATTTAATTCCTTCAAAGAGTCTTAAAGACATACTGATTTCTACTGAACTGTACTGATGAAAAAACTAAAGAAAGAATCTTACTAATTGCATAGAAATTGAGCAGTGAGATAGGAAAGCTTTGGGAGAGGATGAAGTTAACAAGAGAAAACTGAGCTACATTTTAGAGAGCTCTTGTTCACTGAGAGCCCTGTTCAATGCACATCTGTTGCCAAGGAAGAGGACCAAACTAGGTTTACTGAGACTGACAAAATTAGTAATATTTGAAAATACCATATGGATAACATTAGTCACTTGATACTGGACAAGGTGAACTAAGAGGTTAATCTAGTATGGAAAATCTCATTGATAATGTTGGCATGTGCTCCACAAGATTGGCTGCCCAGGGAACAAAGGAAACGTTGTGTTTTTACTTTGTGACATAAGAGACCCAAAACAGTCAAAAATCCAGTTACTTAAAGATAGTGCACACCAGATAGGAGCTATTTGCTAAAATTCCATGTGCTGGACATTGCTGCCCTAATTTCCCTGCATAACTGCTGGATTTGTATTGTGGTGTATACATCACTAATTTTCCTAAAACTGTGAAGAAATTTGATTAGTTTGCTGAAGAGGTTTTTGTGTCAAACCTTGTGAAGTACTGATTGTGAAAGAGCAGAATCCCTTTAAAATATGTCAAACAAACTAAGCCAGGACAAAAATCAGGGATAGAAATTGCATTTATTTTTCTGAACAGGCAAAAGTGGAATTTTGCTGCAAGCTTAGCCATGCTTTGCCATCACTTAGCCCCATTATTGCTGCACTAATATAGCATAACTCTTTTTGTCAATGTATTTCTGTTAATTTGATAGCCTTTGGTAACATTCAGATCTCTCTTGGGATGTTGATACCTCCTGAGCTGAAATGAATAGAGTGTGCAATCATGGCTTATAGCTCATTTAAAAATCATTTTCTTCTTCATAAGATTAAAGAAACCCATATGCATGGTTTGATTTCTCCCTTACCCATGTGATGGGGAATGGAATAAGTACAAGTAAAAATAGGGCAGCATCCTTGCACTGTGCTGTTGCACTGTCTGGCCCTGGGAGGGCTGTATTATTAAGTCAGAGTTGTACTCCTCCACGCAGAGTCAGGTGAAGTGTCCCTAGAGCTGTGACACAGTGTACCTGCCACCTACCTGTGGATATTGATGAGCCCCCAGATTCCTGGAGCTTGAGTGTGTGTGTCTAACAGCCACTTTGAAAACATCAGGACTAAAGACTGGATAAGTAATTGTGCTCTTAAGTAAGATATTACAGTTAGTGTTCTTTTTCATCTTCCATGTGATAATCATGGTCTTGGTAGATTTCCACATTCCCATGGAAAGGAAGTTAGTATGTGCACTGAAATGCTGCCGTTCATTTTGTATTCTTTTCAGTGCACTTTTCATCTACACATCATGGAGCAGAAAATGAGAGGCTCGCACTCCCCTAATTCTCACAGGGGATCATTAGGATTCCCCACTGTTGTCTAATCATGTGCTGTCCCATTGATGTGTAGTCAATTGATGGGTATTGTGCTTTGTGCAGTAGATCTCGCTTGAGTGAAGCAGTGTGTTGGCTTTAGTTACGAGAAACTGGTATGGATTTTAAGCTCCTAAATGAACAACAGATTATTCTCTTCCTCACAAAGTATAAACACTAAATATGGAGGGAATAAGTAATGGAGAAAGGAACATTTTAAATTTGTGTTTGCACACGGACTTTTGTATGGAATAAGTTTATCAGTTGCATGGAAAATCAGCTTATTTTTTAATTTTTGAAATGGTGTAAGGAGTTTATAAATTAGATTGCCAGTGCATTAGAGGGGCTGCCTTAGCCACTGGAGTGTGCCTGTCCTAACACACTGGATTGAAGTTTCTGCTGTGAGCTGGGGAGCTGTGAGGTCTGAGCAACAACAGGGAGAGCAAATGAGTGATGTGGAGGAAAGAAGTTTTCTTCAGATTTTTCTTTTTTGTGTGTGCCCCATGCTCTGAGCTGCAGTCATTAGCCCATTGAGGGTGAATGGATTAGGGCTGTGGCTGAAGCCATGCTGGGTACCCAGGCCTCTGGATAATACTGCTGAGTGTTTTCTGCAATTTGTGGGAGTGCAGGACCCTGCAGTCTAATTTTCAGATATATATTAGGAAAAGAATCCCTCAGCACCAGCGCACGTACGGTGAGCCCCATGATGTCTCATGGGCACAGACCATTACTTATAAAACAAAATCTTATAAAACAAAAACCTCTTCCCCACAAAGCTTCAGACAGGCTGGGTGGAGGGAAGGCTGACTTCTTCCCCAGAAGTAGTAAATTCACTGACCCCATCAGCTTCATTTCCTGCAGTCTAGCTGCTTGGCTCTGAAAGTCTTCTGTCTTCAAGGGTTTTTGCAGGAGAGGGTCTCAGTGGGGTCATCTGCTGGGGGAAGCACTTTGGGCTGTCTGGCCTGGCTTTTGCTTTTGCTTTGTTGCCACCTCTATGGGGTTTGCTGGGCTATTTTGAAGCTAGTGGTTATTAGGCTGAATGACATTCAACCAGGAACCTTCATGAGCATGTGGAAATGCCTCTCTGGTGCTGCAGGGCAATATTGATTAGCCTCAGTGTGAATCTCAGAGTGGCAGCACAGGAAAGGTTACTTGATATTATTTTGTGGCAGCGCATATGTTTTGCAAACGGCTGTTTTGAAGGTCAGCCATTTGCAGGTGCAGCCTTTCCCAGTTCCCTGCCTGACTCACAGCCAGGCTGGTTATTATTTATAGTCATTTTTGTGGTTGTGTTTGAGATGAAGACAAGAGGTAGGGCAGATTATCAGGGATTGCTGATGAGGTTGTTATGATGAGACATTAGCTACGGATAGGAGAAAAGGAAGAAAATAGCACATTCACTTGCCTGTCTGATAATGGTGAGGCAGTTTCTGTTTGTGCACATACAACACTGGTAATTCGGTGTTGAAAACCACTAATAGAAGGTTATAAAGCCTGCAGAGTTGTTCCAGCTGCTGTTTTATACAGATGCACCACAGTATGAAATGATGAAATTTGCTTGTAGCAAGTTTTGCTTTCTCTTATTTTAATACACGTTGTATGAATGTACAACTAATGTGTTCTGTTATAAAACTCCATTTTCAGTGACCCATAGATTTTTTTAATATGCACCAGCTCTCTCAGACAAGGCAGGCACAATTATTTTAATGTATTTTTCAGCAAAAGCAAGGAAAAAGGGTGTATTATGATGAATTTTGTTTACAAAGTTACATCAGTAAATAAACAGAATTAAGAAGGCTTAATCCTTTGCTTTGTATTTTTTTGTTTATTTACTTTCTTATATAACATCTATATCCTTTTTTCCTAGTCCTTTTCTACTGGAAAATTCATAGTAAATGATATATGTGATCACAATGTGTTCTTTACGCACGGGCAAAATCTCCAGACCTTCAAACACAGAATTCCTTCAATTTACTGACTCTATTGATTAAAAATTCTTAGGAAAGATGGGGTGGAACTGTAAACATTCAGTAAGATTAAGAGGTTCCAAAAGGTTGAACTGAAACCAATTCCTTAATTTGGCCACTAAAGATGAATTCATAGTTCCTCAGTAAAATTATTTTTACTGCTGTAAGATAAAGAAGTACTAAATATTACTGTAGCATTGCTGATTATTAAAATGAAGGTAAAAGCTGAGTATGCATGCTTTATGAGAAGGCAGAGGAGCAGTTCAAGAGGTTGTAAATATTATGTCATATTTTTATTCCTTGACAGACAGCTGCTAACACCTGGTAATTGAAATTTTGTGCATATATGCCAAATAAAATTAGTCCCACGTTGTTCATTGTGGCATTTTCAAGACATGCACTAAAGCTGTGTTCCACTCTCCACTCTCTTATGGCCTGCAGAGACCTTTGCCAATACTTGATGAGCCATCATCTGATTTCTGTATTTAAGGAAATTAAGTGCTCCTTTGATGTGAACAGGGCTCTTGCTACCAAGAGAACTTTGGGATTTGTAGATTTGTCACAAGTTGCACGTGTTACCTTCACAGTATGGCTTTAGATGGTAGAAGAATGAAGAGTGCATTACTACCTCTTCACACAGATACCCAGACTGTCCTGTTCACAGGGATGAAGTGTGTTTAAGCCAGCCACCATGCTAATTACTGCTTCCTCAGCTTGGAAATTACACCTTGTTCATCAAAGACAAAGTACCAAAGTCAACAATAGTCTGGAATTCAGTATTTTCATATAACCATTTTCACTGTTACTGGTATGTTTTTTTAAAGTCACATTTTACATGACCAGTTGCAAACAGGAGTTGGTTTTCAGTGTAAGAACAGCTGGTAGCAGCAGATTGGGAATGCAGGAAAGCAGAGATGAATTGCTCAGGCCTATCAGTTGCACACCAGAGGGATGTAGGAATTGAAATGCCAGTGTTTTGGAGAGGGGATGATCAATGTGAGTTTGAAGCTTGTCTCTGCCTCACTTCAAGTGACAAAATATTCCTGGCATCAGCTTCAAGAAAGATACTTATATTACCAGTGAATTGGTTAGGGACTGCCTTGCAAGGAGCACCTTTTGATATATTATCACCTGAAATTTTCATCAGTTTCATAGGAGAATTGCAGAATGTTTGAAACAAACACAACCAAGACTCATCATTTCACAGCAAGGACAAGAACATAGAAATCACAGTGGTAGGCTCACATTGAAGGAAAGTAACTGAAGGATACCAAGCCTACCTCACTCCAAAGATAAAGGTTAGTAGAGCAGCTCTTATACACCTCAGTGCACAAGCTTGGTGCCATCTGCTGAGTAGAAAAAAAAAAAAAAAAAAAGAAAGCGTGAAGTGTTTTGCTTGGCATACTGTAATGTCAATATAATAATATAATAATTATTGTTATTATATAATACATAATAATATAATAGATAGTATATCTAATAATATAGCAATACCCATATCTAAAATTTAAGATTATACTGTGCTGGGAAATAAAGCAAAAGATAACCCCAAAATATCTTCAGCTTTTTCAAACTAACTGTTGCCTGGGCTAATTCTATTACATATTATATATGTAGAATTAAGTATTAAAAAAAAATAGCAGTTAGTATTTTTTTTAATTGCCCTAATTAAAAAGTAGCAGTTCTTTTATTTCCATGCTAAATACTATAGTCAAGATTCTGTCCTTCTGTAAGTAAAATTAGAAATATGTAGACTTGAGCCTAGGTGTGTGTCCTGTTGGATCTATATATTCACTAGAAGCACAAGGGTGGGAATCACTGCCCTATTCCATGCATATCATTAACTATTCCCTGTAGATGATAGCTGTGAGTCTTTTGTGAGTTGCTGTACTCATCAGTACAACTGGCTCCTCCAAGGGTTGTGCTCAGGCTGGAGAGATGTCCCAAAACACTCCACAGCTGTGGAGAAATGATGGAATGTAGACATAATGCAAATCTGAAAATGAAATCAAGGCAGAAACACAAACCTGTATAAAGATTTGATTTTATCAGTAACCTGGGTAAGCAGAGTCTAGAAAAAGAAAGGCCTTTGTTAGCATGTTGCCAGATTTTCTGTTGCGTTTTCAATTATTTGTACCAGTAATATTTCTGAAGGTGTTGCTAGGAACTTCTTCATGAGCAAGGATGCAAGATATGGTTCTACTAATGTTAGTACCTTTTGAGGTGTATGGTTGCTTCATTCTGTGGGAATTTGTACTGATGGGTAGCTCTCCAGAAGCCAGCTGAAATATGTACCCATTTGAATTTATGTTGGCTGTAAAATTACATGACAGAAATGCAGTATTTCTTGTGAATTATTATTGTAAGCCTTCCTAAGTCTCTTGTCTTACATTACATTTCCTAAACTCATGGCAAAAATGCTGTACTTTTTAGGCATGTATTTCAAAGGTCAGCATGCAGTTATATCTCAATTCATATATAAGAAAGAAAAATAATAATTGCAAGAAAGTATTGCTGTTGATTGGCTTTTCAATAAATCTTCTTCTTGTTTTTACTTCATTTGCAGCATATGATTTCAGGGAATGAAGCCAAAGTGGACTTTTGTGCCAGCTAGTCTCAGTTGCGTATAGCAACTCCTTAATTATCACTTAGCTTCTCCTTTATTATGCTCTGTGCTCCTTAGTTTATAAGGATTGCTTTCTGTAACACAGTTAAACTCAATATAAGTGTGCTTGGAGATTAATACCTTTCCTATTAATTTGTTTCCAGATTCTCATCTTTATTGTTACAATATAGATCAGGTAGGAATCTGAATACACGGTTTCAGCTTCTAGCTGATGGTTCTTGCAGCCTACCAGGAGTGCAAAGCCATAAAAGACATCTGGCAGTAGGGAGGAAAAAAATGTAAATATGATTTGAATGCTAATTGTACTTCAGGTTTTTTAAGACATCTCGCTGGAAGCCTTATTAGTCTTTTATTTCTTGCATTTCTGGGCTGGTATGACCTGAACAGAGAGAATGAGATTGTAATTTCCCTTCTGCTGGGGGTGAATATAATTTATTTTTCTTATGATTATTGGACTCTCTTAGCAGGAATTAAGGCTCATTGCTTTAAAGACACATGCATTTAATAACAGGAATTTGATGTGTGCTGATCTCAGTGCCCATATGTAGTCTCCTACAGATCAGAAGCAGTGCACAGCTGCAGATATTTGTGCACATGAAGTGCCTTACAGGACCACTGCCTAACTGCATGCATTTTACATGCTTTTCTTCTGATATGGATCTAAAGCTGCCAACAACAGCGTGGGAGCAGCAAAAATTAAAAGGAAGGGAAGGAATGTTTCCAATAAAAGTTTTCCTCCCTTGCATAGACTAAGTGACAGCAAGCATTCCAGCTTTGAGGGCTTTCAGTTGGCATTGTAAGAAAACATATTTCAAAGTGGGGACAAAAAGATGACTATAAAGAGGGGGAGGAAAGGGCCACAGCTCTGCTGGACTTCATTCAGATTTGCAGCCAAGGCTGTGGAGAGGGAAGCGATGACAGCCGTGCAGTTATATGTGCGTAAGAGCAAAGTTTCCCACACGTGCTCTCATCAGTGTCACAGTTTGGGGTGCTTGGAAATGGAGGTTTGGGCTACAGCCAGTAGGGAGGCAAGGCCAACCACAAAGTTCAGATCTGGATCCAAATGCCTACGTGTTAGGGAGTAGTTATCCCTCTGGTTTGAGATTTTACTCATCTTAGCCATGCACAAAAATAAGTAAGAAGCATGAACAAAGATGATTTGCAAGTTGCAGTTGTAATACTCTAAGTATTTAAGCCCTTTAGCAGTTTTGATAAACCTGGGGATGACATGAGATTTTCTGTGCCATTTACTTTGCTTTATTATAGCTAATTTATATATGACAAGTTCTCTGTCATTTTTAATGTAGATCAATCTTAAATGAGCCTGAAACCATGTTTGTGCTCCCTCCATATTAGATCTTGTGCTTCAGGTTATCTGCAGAAGAGAGAGTGAGCTCCTACCCTACTCTAAAACCAGCTCTTCAGCCATACAAAGTGAAAAGAGATGGCAGCCACTGTGCTGGCAGTGATGTGGCAGCCAGTGGCCAGTGTCACAAAACCGTGGGCAGAAATGGCTGCAGTGAGTTGCATTTGCTGTAGGACATCACTGCATTTTGCTAAACAGCCCCAAGTTCTGCTTGGAAGATCTAATATCTACCCTACTTCTGGACACTCTGCTGCTACAAGCATAAAAATGGACATCCTGTGCTCATCTTCCTGACCTAATTGATTGGGTTAAAATATACAGAAGATGCTGGAGACTGCTTATTTTACATGAGTTAGAGAAGATGGCCTTGGTTGCTGGAGTTGGTGTGGCAGCAGCCTACGACCTTCTCCCTTTTCTCTTGCACTTCTCTTGTGGCAGGAGTTCCTTAATTCTTGGAGGTGATAGAAAATCCCTTCTTCTCCTAAGAAGAAGTCTGTGCTAGAATTTCACCACCTGAAATCCTGAAAGGCACTTCCTCTGCACACAGGAGTTCTGCCTGAGCTGTGGTCCAAACCACATCCAGCAGCTCCATTTGAATAAGAGAGACTTGAATTGTTTTAGTAATTTTTTATTTTATTCCAATTCAACCATAGATAAAAACAACACCAATCTTACATATATTGATCAGGTTTTGAAATTTGCATTTAACTTCATAGCTACAGTGGCTCGTGACATATTATGTAGAATAGACAGGTTTTGAAGAAGGTATTTGCTTTGCTGGTGATGGTTTTGTAAAAAAAGAAGCTAATGGCCCTTTTTAAAAGCTCAGTAACTCAGGGTCTCCTAAATAATAAATATCTGTCTTGAAAATAGGGCTGTCCCATGCTTCCTGCTGTCCTGGTGGTTAAGTTACATGAAGCAGACAATTGAGCAATCACACTGTAAGTCTGACCATAGGTCCTTGGGAGCAGTTGTCCGTGCTTTAGCAGTTCTTTTAAAAGGGCATAATAATTCTAATGTAAACCAGAGGTGGTTGGTTTTTTTTTTTTTTTTCCTTGGTCATACAAAAATAACACATCTAAGTAGTCCTCATGCTCCTTCTAATTATACAAGCTCCTGATTCTGGATTAATGTAGTTCATTTCAATTCAGACTGTTCCTGTTAAGATGCAGTTGGCATCAAAATGATCCTATCTTCTGACTACTACTGTATATGGTATAATTAAGGAGTAATCCCTTTCAAAATTGGTCATTAACATTAGCTAGCAATTTGCTAAATTTGCTTCAAAAGGTTAATGCAACAACTATGGTAAACAATAACTAATTTCATGGGGATTTATTGCTGTTAAAAAGTATTATCAGTTTCTAATAGCAATACTTAATTTTTTTAAAAAACTGTAGATTGGTTGAGTGCGCTCGGATTGCTTTACAATGGATATTTTTCTGGCAGATGAGTAATCCTCTGCTAGTAATTTCAGCTCTGAGTTCTGAGATTTAGCACTTCAATTATGCATTCTTCATTTGTTTTATTAATTGTTTGGTTATATTTGACGATGCTGAACTATACATGCATGCATAATATATGACATATTATTCATGAAATTTTGCATTGTGACAGGCTTTGGTTACTCATGAGTAATACAGCAACTGTCACATAATAGAGTAAAGTGACTTTATGTAAGCTTGTTCTAAGTTCTTAAACATAATTATCTGAATTGTTGAAAGGAAATAAGTGTTGAAATTGCCACGATGCATGATGTAGTAATTTGAGGAAATAAATTTTTATGCAATAGGTAGAATTCTTCTAAATATATTTATGACAGAAACAAATTAGATAAATGGAGATATTCTGTACTTAATACCAAGGTTGAACATGGCTGAGATTGTCGTGCTAACCCTTGCTGTAAGTTTCTGCTGCTTTGTTAACTGCAGAACTGGATATAATGACATAGGCATAGAATTTAGCTGTGAAGAAGTATTGCTGCTGTGTGGAGCTAAAGTTCTTGCAGGATTGGCCCTGCACAGTAGGAAACACATGACTGATGAATTCTGTGAGTTGCAGTATGCTGGAAAGCCTGGCTTCCTGTCTCTTCTGGTCATAAAGCACAATAACCTCAGCTCCCTCTCAGTGCTTTCAGATGCAAATATTCTGCCACGGAAACCTAAGGAAACCTCCTGTCTTTGGTTTGAATCAATGAAATGAAACCTGCTTGCTGAATGGCAGAGTCTATCTCAGGTCCATGGAGGTCTGTGTGGCAGGTGTGTGCAGCCCTGGTGCCTCGTGGGTGGTGTGTTTCTTCCCTCAGCCTTCACTCCCCAAATCTCTTTGTGCACGGAGATATTCCTGAAGTTGGAAAAGGCTGCGAGAATGAGCATGGACTTTGCTGGTGACAGAGAAGGTGAAGGGGCAGCCACTGGAACCACAGCTCCCACGGATCTCCAGTGCTTGAAGATTGCAAGTTTTGTACTGAAGTTGATTTTCTTGAAAACTAACATTACATAAGGACTCAGAGAAATAGAGAGTTCTTGTATTAAATGTGTTGAGGCTTTATTTTCAATGTACTTTTGTCTGCATTGAAAGTACCAGGAAAAAAACACTGAAATTTTCAAAACAAAAATACCCAGCAAATCCAGAACATTTAATTCTGTAAGCCATTTTGGTTTATAAAAACCTCACACTTTTTCTTGAGGCTGCATGTCGTTACACTGGTCTTGTTTTTAGACAGTAAAATATATTTCAGTGATTTCTCACATGATATAGGGGTTCTTAATGCAAAGAAGGAGGAATAATGGCTGCAGGTAAATTTTGCCACTTACTGAATTCCATGAAATGCATACTGAACTTCTTTGAACTTGTAAAATAATTTTTTTAATTTCCAAATATTTTTTAAATCCTCCTCCTCGTAACTTTTTTTCCCCCTCTTAAGCCCGTATTGACATTGCTACTTTAGGACTTTTATGAATTGTTTAAATTGCAAAACAAGATTGAGATAATTCAACCTCTAAATAGCAGAAATTAGTAGAAAATTAGACTTGAAGCGAAATCACAGAGACCACTGGTACAATAATTCAATAAATTTTTGCTATTTCTTCTCTGTTGATTGTTATTCATCTGCAGTGCAGTAGAAACTTTGTAGGAGAAAACCAGACCCAAGTAGAAAGAACATTGACCACTCAAGAGTAATACCTCCAAATTCACAATGTTTATTATATTTTTATATTTATATTTTATTGATATGCTCTGGACAGTTCCTCCAACTTCATTAAAGCAGGGCTAGTACAATATAACTGTTCTTTCCCGGGTTTCTAGAGAGAAGTAGAAAATTTTCCTTGCAAATCTCAACATTTTGTCGAGAGGAATGCACAACTGCAAAGAGTTCATTTGTGGAGTAAGTTCTACAAATTAGATTTAAAGATTTAAATAGGTATTCATTTTGTCATCGTAATTTTGGTACCTCTTATGAATTGTGGTGTTTGAAGACAAACTGACAGCCTTGTAAATTAAATAGAAATTGTTATGGCTGAAATTCATGTGCATTCATTAGTATTGCAAGTTTTTCTGCAGCTGCAAACTACCAACCCCGTAGTTCATTTCCTAGTATGTAAAACTGAAATTAAGATTGTAACATCTAGTTTGTATTGCCTTTCTGGTGCAATACAAAAAGAAAACTGACTTCCCTCAAAATTTCTTATTTGCAAAGGGACACTCTAGGAGAGTGAATTCCGTGACTTTTTGCAATCTTTTTTTCACACTCCATTACAGAATTACATGGAATAATAATACTATTTTTTAAAATAGAACTAGGTTAAGGTTGAGAGCAGCAAATCACAATTCAGTAGAAAAGTTCTACACGAAAATTCATTGCAAACATAAACAGGAACATCTCTGTTGACTCCCCTGGCCTTGTGCATTTCAGGAGACAGAGCAGTCTAAGGAGTCAGTACAGATGGATGCATTTGACTCTCTTTTAGTCCCATTCTATTAGTTATGTGATTCACCTGGCATCTGTGCTTTGGTTTTCATGCTACAGATCCTATTCTATCGATTCCAGTGACACATAAGTACTAATCATCTGTATGCTGACTTTCCTGACACAGGTGTGTTTCAGATCATGGAGGTGTTATTTTAAAGAGCACATTGTTACATTGGCCATGAAGTCACACAGCAGTGTTTGTTTCACAGAGAAATGTATGTGAATGAAATGCACTGTTAGTATTGAATAAGTAAGCTTCACTGTGGCAATTTTTATGTATGAAGAGTATGAGAGGAGATCTGTCAGTAACATCTGAATAATAAGCCTGAGATGTACCAAAAGCCTAGTGGAAATGCAGTTCCTAGAGCTGTTCTCTCATACTGAATGCTAAATATAGGATTCTGAGATGAAAGAGTAAAATCAGCATTCAAAGCATATTTGTGTTAGGGCTATTAAAGAATTTGCTTTCCATTCACTACCAGCATTTTTGCTCTCACATTTCTCATCTGTTTACCTACAGACTTACCACAGGGCTTCATTGTGTGCCCTCTTCTGTCACCCAGAACTGCTGGCTAGGAGAAAACCAACAAGAACATTACTGTATTGATTTTCTCTCATGCCTGTGAGTCGTGAGGGTTTCATGATTAATATAAATCAATATTTGTGGTAGAGCAGGAGGTGATTTGCGTAACTGCTGATGAAAGAGAGAACACTGAAACTTTCATTCAACACCGTTTGTTGTTTGTAAATACCTTCTTTAAGAGGAATTCCACTGCATCAGGCATCATACCTTGAAGATTTTGGTGCGTTATTGGCAGAATTTCCTCAGCTGTGACCCCCTAAAATTTTAGCACAGATTAGTTTTTAAAAGAGTTAGACTCTAGGATGGATCCCCTGCTTTCTTACTTTTTACAGGAGAGGTGTGATATAAAAAGATAGGCTAGAATAGAATAGATTGATTCAGTTGAAATGCAATGAACAGCTAGTCCACCTGCCTGACCAAGGACCAACCAAGACAAAGCTTGTAGTTAAGGGCATTCTCCAAACACCTGTTAAACCCTGACAGGCTGGGGGCATCAGCCACCTCTCTAGGATGCCTGTTTCAGCGTTTGACCACCCTCTCAGTTGGTTAAAAAATGCCTGCAGTCCAGTCTACACCTCCAGATGAAGGGCTTTAAATAGTTCCTTGAAAACTGGAGGAGTTGTACATGGTGTATAGGTCCAAGGTGAAAGAGTGTACAAAGTGATAATGCTGGGCTTTTGCAGGCTAGAAAATTGCAATCCTAGCTATACAGCTTATCTACTCTCCTCTGTAATAACAGGAGGTCCCCTTCAAAGGTATTTCCTTTTTTGCTTTCCTCATGTAGGATTATTTTCAGTCTCTTTTTTACCAACCCTCTATGAAGAGATTGAAAAAACAACAATTGTAAATTTTGAAGTTGTGATTAATAAATTAATCTGTTAAAAGTATGTGTTCATATGTTAAATGCATACAATTACAGTATTAGAGTGTTATGCAAGTGATGGGGAAATGATTTTCACATGAAATCTTTACAGATATTATAGATGTGATTCATAGTTCAAGTTTCAGCTCGAAATTTTTTTCCCGTGCTCCTTTTTTCAAGAAAAAAAAGAACTATTGCTGTGAACTTGGTGTATAATGATTTTAAGGCATATAAAGACATGTATAGATTTTGAGAACATAGTTACTGATTTTCAAAATGGAAGAACTCCAGAGCACGATCCTCTTTCACACTTTTTTCAACTGCTTGTTCACATTCAGCACAGAAAACTGGCCTGCCACACATGGCATAATTTATATTCAGCTTTGCAATAATTCACTTTGCTTGCTATTATGACTGGATTTCTGTCAACAAATCCACCTCTTAATAGCTTTACATGGTAAGTGTGTAAGTACCTCAGTGAAATCAGGGTCTCTTATGGGCTAGTAACTGAACATACTCAAAATGAGTGGTGGTTCTGTATTTTTTTAAAGTTTTACATTACTTGAAGAAAAGTGAATTGCAGCTAAAGTAGCCACACTTTTGGGAATACCTATGTTTTTTGTGTGTCTAAAGAGCATGGCATAGCAAATGGTCTAATCTGACCATCACAGTCTGTCTTTGGACCTGGGTGTGTGAAATGTCAACAACCACAGTGATAGTCTTTGGCAGCTGGTTGTCTATTAAAAATATCACTTCTAAACAGACATCAGCAATGTAGAGAATCCCCATTTCATATTTAGATATATAATTTTCAAAGTAAAGAAATCAAAAGGGGAAGTGCTTCCATCCAGCCTGTCTAGAGCATGGACTAAGGAAAAAGAATAAGTTATTATATCCATCAACTTTATGGAGATACTTGTATAAAAGGACTCTTGGTTCTTTATGGTGTTAGAAATGAATTTTTGGTACAAGTAGGATACATTATTAGTAAAATCAGACTGCTTGTATTTTTTGATTGAATTAAGGATGAAAAATGGTGAATCCTTGGAAGCTGATACTGCATCCACCGATGAGAATTGTAGAATGTGCAAATTACATGTTACACTAGATAGTGATTTCCTTTTAATGCTGAAGATTTTTCTCTGGTAGTTCTTGTATTTATGTCATTTGTGTGAACGTTGTAACAACTGGTGTGGCAGCAACTTTGTGCATGATTGCTGTAAAACTCAGTGTCTCAGAAACAAGGAATTTGCCTGATACTGATATGAGTCCCTGGTTATCTGATGCAGAAACAAGGTTTGCATAAGTCCCAGCAGTTTACATCAGTGGTTTGACCTGTAAATCATGTGCAGTTTCATTGCTCTTGTTCTGTACTTCTCTTTTGATGTGCTGGTATTCGTCCCAAATGCTTGTCTGTCCAGTACTTTCTGAATGACTACCTTGTCTTCTGCTTTTGAATAACAGCAGGGGCAGGTGGTTGTGTAGTTTCCAATCAAGAAAGAATGCTAATGAATTATAAAGAATTTCTGACTTGCATTTAATAGCACTGTGGCATGTTACAACAGTCTGCCAAACACAGCATTTCTTATAAATCACACTTCAAGGGGAAGAAATATCCACCTGTCATATCTGAGCCCTCTGCAAAAGTCAGTGTTTGAAGATGACATGATTTGCTCCATCTTGTAAAGTACCCTTTTATGATAAATGTTTCTTTTTCAATGGACAAAATAGGAGAATTTAGTATTTTCTTCCTTCTGCCTAACTATGACAGCACTGCAGTTTATTTCATTTTTAGAAACACTCTATTGTTCTTTTACGAGAAGAAAATCCATTTTGGGGATGGTGTTTGAATAATAATTGGCAGCATGCCTGCAATATTGACATTGTGGGACTTTGTACACTTGCATGTCCATGCAATGCCTAACCTTTCTTAGCAAGTTATTGATTTTATATAAGTTTGTTAAATACTGACAGTTTTTACATGCTCATTTTTGTGGTCATACGGATGACCTGGAGCCATGACATACCATTATCTGAAACACTGTAAAGACTGATGATTTATGTCCTAGCAAATGGTGGCACAATTCATAGATGTAACGTAGGGAAACACGTACTTGTTCTTCACTAGACAGTGATGTGTAAATCAAACAGAGAAGGTGATTTGCAGGGCTGAAATAGGGAGGGTTTGTTTCAGAATTTATCCTCAGGTCTTTGGGCAAGGAATTATTAATCATTTTCAGTTTTCAAAGAATAGTAAATAAAATAAATTTGCTTCTGTGATTTGACCTGATTAGCAGATATCAGTATAGATTTTTTTTTTCTTTTTGGAGAGGTCAAGTCATCAGAGAGTTATTTTTGTCTTACAAGTAGAATGAATAGGAAGTAAGTCTCAGCACTCTGAGGAAATGTTCAGCCATCTTAGAGCTTTCTACATTTTCTGTTACATACTTGTATAAGAGATCTGTACAGCTCTGTGAGATACTGTTTGAATTCATGGAAACAAGGAAGGCTAAGTCCCCAGCTGGTATAAATCAGCCTTGCTTTACTGAAACAGTAGAGCTGTGCACTTGCTCTATACCTGTCTGCTGGTGAAAGTAGATATTAAAAAAAGGAAGCTTAAGTACATAGATATATTATTTGCTCTATATATATATTAATGGTAATTATCAGTAATATAATCCCAGAGGCTCCAGGGATACATTAACTTATGTTAAAATGAAATTAATTATTTTTTAAAAGGAAAAGAAATTATTAAATAGAAAATTAAAATTAAAAAAGCAATGCCATAGTTCTGCTACTGACATAGTTGTGTCACTAGCACAGCTGTCACTAGAAGCACAAACCTGGTCTTCTATTATGTTTTGTATATTACTTATTCCATAATTTATTTCAAACTTTGGTGTATGTTTTTTTTAGGATTAATTTATCTAAATGTAAAATTGTACCACTTTTTCTGATTGAATCATACTCCTCCTTTATGTGATCAAAAATCCTCTCTGGTCATATTGCTTCATTTCTGTCATATTGCCTAGTATTATTTAAGCAATGCATAAATTCTCCTGCATTTGCACAAATACACCCCCCCCCCCCAAAAAACAAAAAAATCCTCCAACAACACAAACAAATAAACAAACAAAAACCTTAGAGAAAAAACTAAAATCGAAAGGAAGGAGAAAAGGAACTGTTGTCACTTTCACTTGTTTCCCAGGATTAATCTCAATTCAGCCTTCATTCTTCCTAGATCAGGTGGGGAATCTTGAGGGTTTATTCAGGGAATGTTGTGTGCAGGCAAAAGGAGGTCATGCCTGCCTGTTTTCCAAGGTCTTATTACTCTGGCCACTCCCGAGAAACATCCCTTCTCAACAAAGGATGTCTTCCAGCACAGAGATACCATTGACTGTGAAAGCCAGTTACACCTAGCAAACAGTGTTTCCTGCTGCCCTCACCATTGCCCTGCCTTTTGGACTGATGCAAGTGTTGGCTAAGTAGGGGTTTGATGTGGAGAAAATGGAGGTGGCCAACACAGATACAATAAGAAAAAACAGGACACAAAAATAAAAAAATAAAAAAATGTGTGTGTGCACGCATTGTGAGTTAATAGCAATAAATCTATGCGATGAACTCCATGTGTTCAAAGATGATGAAAAAATACTTTAAATATTTTTCAGCTTCCCTATAGAGTTATGCTTTTCTTATGTCAAACCTTGATCTATAGTTCTATGGAGGAAAGAAGCATTTGCAATGTTAAAACAACCTCTTTCACTTTAGATTTAAAACAGGATGACAGAAATATAAACATTGTATTAACCCATATTGATTTCTCTTTTCTTTTGGAGAGAGAGGAACAAAAGTAATAAGAAATCTTGAATTTCATTTCAAAGCCAGTCCCTTCATGCTTATTCTGAAAGTTCAGTCTTTTATGTGAAAAAGTGCCTGCTGACATTATTGAGTACATAAGACAATGACAAATTTACCATTGAATTGAATGGAGCCACAATTTCATCTCAAGATAGCAAACCAGATTTTTAACTGTGTGCTCATTTGCTTTTTGTTTAAATATAAATTGAAAGCTTAAGAACTGCATGGTAAATATATTTTCTAGATTATGCTGAGGAGCAGATTAGTGATTACAATCTGGCATTAGAATTAAACAGGAAGAAATGAAGTTGTTTATCCCCTTCCTGAAATATTTTGGATCTTGTTCTGAAATTTACCTCCTCTATGAAGTTCAGTTTCTTTGCTCCAGATTTAGACCTAGGTCAACTCTGTGTCACTTCTCAGTAAGTTTACAAAGAACAATTGTTTTTATAAAAACACTACATAAGATACAGATGGGACTGGATTCAGTGTGAGGGCTGTTTGTTGCAGTGTTCTCATCAGAGGGCTGCGTTGGTGGAAAGTCAAAGCTCTGCAATTTGTTCACACCCAGTCTGGCAAAAAAAATGAGCATAATTTGTCACTTGGGAAGTAGCATGCGAGCAAAAGAATGCTTTTATGTGACAGGCAGGTCGCACAGGTGCTGGGATCCAACCAACAGCTACAATATAGGCTGGGTGGGTACATCCTCTGGGGAAAGAGAAACATAGACATTTAACCTGATCACATCTGTGTTCTGTCAGGGAGCTGAGGCAGCACCCTTCAGCCACCCTGCACTTAGGCTGTCTCTTAGCTGAGGTGTGCATTGCACCCATGGCCTTGCCCAGGTGGACTCCAGCAGCAGAGCTGTCGTGCCATACACCCCAGTATAGACTGTACCAGCTCACCTGCACCCAGCCAGCCAACAGCACAGCTAGCTGCTTTGGCTGATACTTGAATTGAGTTTTGTATTAGTTGTTGGGATCACTTTGAGTTGCTTAGAAGTGCTTGTGTGAGTGCAGTCCAATGGCTTTGTAGATGTGCTGTGAAAGAACCTCATGGAGCCTCTGTTAGGCAACTGTCAGAAAGAATCTGCCTCCTTGCTTGCTTAGAGCATTCTTGGGAGTCATTTCAATCAGACTCTTGGTCCAGAAACAACATGGGAGTCACAGGTACAGACAAACACTGCAGATCCACTAAAGCATCTTGTTAGTGTTGCCACAATGATGCATTCTGTTATTGAAATTTAGATTCTGGCCCAGTTTTCTATCTTAGCCACAAACATTGTAACTCACTGTTAAATGGTAGTAATACAGTCATTATAATTGCTAAATTGGCTCTGTGTGTTAGAGGATGATAAGTGCTATGATAAAATAATGAGAAACTCCTACAAATTTCGGATTATGGAGATTACATTATTGCTGTAAATGCAGAGATAGCTATTGTGAAAGATAAGGATGAATCTCTGAGGGTATATTCTAGCTAATCAAAACATTTCCCACGTGAAAAAGTAACAAAAGCAATAAAGTGATAAAAGCAACATTAAGCTATATAAAGATGTGATATACAAAGAACCTCTTTGCAAGGAAGGTTTCCAGTTCTGAAAGACAATTATGACTGTTTGGTCCCCTCAGAGTTCATTAACAAACACTTGGGAGCCCTGATTAGGACCTGTATCTTCGTTTTCCCACCAGCATAACAGAAATTATTATTGGCACAAAATGTGAAAAGATGGACTAAGAACTTGGTATTGGTTTGTGGGACATAGTCTTAGCTTTAAGCTAATTAATTAAACTGAAACACTGAAAAAACCCTCCTGATCCTCAACAGTTGAACGTTTTCTCTTTTATGTTATTTGGAGACTATTTAACAAAATCGATACCAGAGGGGAATACAAGAATGCTGGTTTAATGTGTTTACTCTTTTTCTGAAGAACTGGGTTTTAACACCTTCAGAATTTAGATTTTTACACAGCTCTAAGAAGAAAAAATAATAATTTATTTATATATATTTCCTGTCATTCTGTTCATGCTTCAGAGTTTGGACAAAATCAGCGAAAAACTCTTGATTTAAATTTTTAAAATAAATCAAACCCA
This sequence comes from Sitta carolinensis, assembly GCA_032173965.1. NCBI lineage: Eukaryota > Metazoa > Chordata > Aves > Passeriformes > Sittidae > Sitta > Sitta carolinensis. The sequence continues at coordinate 9,820,421 of JAVUNC010000025.1, read as the reverse complement.
GCAAAAATAAATCAAACTCCTTAAGGTTCTGCTGTTTTAAAACACTCTGCTCTTGCCTGTTCCTTCCATTATCTTTAGTTTTTTTCCCATGGTTCATAAATTTCCAGTAAACCTCAGAGAAATATTCCAAGACCACAGATAATGCCTGTTGAACTAAACCCAGCCCATAATGATTATTAATTATTTTAAGTGCTTCCTCCTTAGGTTTCTTTTCCACTATTGGCAGACTGGTTTTGAGAAAAGCCAGCTAGCTGAATATCAAGGAACTTTTGCAACATAAAACCAGAGAAATCATTAGAGATATTTCAGATATGAACTGCAATGTCTATCTGTTTTACTTCATGGATTTGTCTGTGGCTTCCCACATGACATCTGATTTGAGGACCTGATGCAAAATCCCCCAAGTCTACCAAGGTTCACCATGGACTTTGGTAGACTTTGGACTATTCCATCAAATTCTACACCTCTTTTTTCATCTGTGGATATTACAATGGGTAGAGGCCATCTTCCCAGGCCTGGAAGCTCGTGGAAAGCACATGCAGCTTTGTTAAAGCCTTCTTTCCATAACCACAGGAAAATTTGTGTTTAAATCTGGGTCTTTTTCAGGATGTCTTTTTCAGGACATCTCACTCAAGTCCTGGAGCTGAGGGCACTGTCCTGACTCACACACTGCTCCTAAGTGTCACACCTCAGCACCTCTCTTGAAGAAGGGCTTGTGTAGCCAAAACTCCTCTCTTTCCTCCCCCTCCACACTGTTGCTCTGGTGAAACATATGCATCTGGTGATGCATATTGCCTTGCCTAAATACTTAACCCATCAGGAATACAGTGATGCCACTGCTTGGCTTCTGAACTTGCCCTCTTCCTTAGTCACCATGTCTTAGTTTTGTCTGGGATGACTCTGGCTGTCCTTGGGTTGTATCTGCAGAGTGAGCTGCTGAGAAACTGCCCTTCCCTAGGAGCAGCTTCTGCTCCAAGCTCCACTCCATCATCGCCTTCTCCTTTGTTCCTTTTGTTGTCCTTCTTTTTAACTTCCTTCCTAGATCTTTTTCAATAGAAAAGCTGCCTGGGGACCTGCACTAAATAGAGATGTGAAGGATCAGTGTTTCCCTCCCCTGCTAGCTGCAGCTGGGCCCTGGGATATGATATGCAAATCTGGCAAGAGGTACAGTCTTCCTCCTTCCTTCCTTCTGGTTTGGGGACAGGATTTTCCCTTCTCCTTATCTGGCTACTTTTAACTTGCATTTTACTTGTATCCTCTAATTAGCACATTCCTTCTAGCTTGGTTGGCTTTTTCCTGTTTACAAAATCTCCACAATTGCTACCCAGCTCTACAAATAATACACTGCATAAGAAGTACTCATTGTAAATATGCGTGTTACTAGGCTCATCAGTTCTAGTTCACTGGGAGCTTGCAGTATGAGTTCTGTATTACATATTAATAATGCAAAGAGTAACTTAGTACTGAAAGTGACTTCCTAAATGGCCTTCCTTTTTTCTGTTTCATGGTACTGCCATACCTGAGTAGGTATTTCCAGGAAAGAAAGTCCAAATATATCAGATGAAAAGACATAGAAATTAACTATATATAGATAATTAAATGAATCCTTTTGTAAAGGACACTAAGTGGCAGAGTGTGAGAATACAGCTTGTTAAAGCCATAATTTGGCTCATATTGCTTCTTGTAAGGAAGAGGAGAAGGGTTGTGATGTAACCCTTTAAAAGTCGGCAGGAAAGAGCAGAAAGGAAGGAGCAAGAATTAGGATAATGCTTTCCTTCCCCTTGATAGCAGCATGTCCACCTGGCCAGGCCAGATGTGCAGTGTGACAGCTCTGCCATAAAGGAGCATCTGCAACATTAGATGTGGGGCTCAAAACGTTCTTACTTAACAAGTTACAGAGTCAAGAAATGTGAAATACCTTGTGTAGTAAGTTTTGAAATACTTTTGGATGAAAGATTATGTACAAATGGTAGATGGGTTTATAATTTTTAGATGATACATCAAGATTTTGGAGGGGTCCTAATAAAGTCTTTACACTTGTATAGTCTCTACTATACTTTGCTAGCTTGTACACAAGCTAGCAAACCAGAAAACTAAATTATGTGTCAGAAAGACAGAATTCTGCCTTTGAAAGTAAATTTGATCTGTGATTATGTAAGTCGATAAATACTTTACTTTCAGAAAATTTCCAGAAATACATTCAAAATGTGAAGTGCCTTTCCACTCTGTAGTACAATTGCACAGATCATAGTAAAGTGAATAAAAGCTCGGTGTATGTACTAAGGAACACACAGAATTTAGCTCACGTTACTTCTACAACTCAGTGAGTTGTATATATCAGTGTCAGTGGGAGAATATGAAGCTGTCTCTGCAGTGTTGAGATGTGGCTTCCATACAGTGCTGACATGGCTTAGGATTGGTATTCTCCTGTTTACTGCTCCCACTAAAACCACCCCACTGCTCAGTCCCCCTCCAACTGAAAGCACAAAAGGCAAAATCATGGGTTGAAATAAAAACAATTTAACAGCAATGTAATAAAGAAATGAACAGTAACAGCAGTGATATTAAGAACAAAAGGTGTAAGACAAAGAAACCATTTCCTTGTAAAATAAAACAGGACCATTTTTCCCACCACTTTCTCCTGCTGGAAGAAATGCCCTTCTTCTTGGAAGCCAGAGAGAGTTCTTTCCCAGAGCCCTGGCAATGATGGGAGGTGGTAGTGAATTAACCAAAACTAGGTTAAATACTAGGATAGATCCTGGGTTTAGCAACTGTGTTGTAGCCATGAATATCAAAAGAAAGATTTGAGACTTCCAGACTGAGGTAGGCTTTTGTTAGACCAGCTGATATAATTGGAAAAGAGATCAAAAGTTTACCTGTTATTTCCTCTGACATCAATCACTCTTATGAAAGATACTTTAAGATACTTTTATCATACAAACCTCCTTTGTTATATTTATCTTTCTAAGTGTAAAGGACATACTTTCTTACATCAAATGTGCACTTTTTAATATTGGTCACTTGAGACTTTGTATGTGACAAAGGTAAAGAAAATAAAGAAAGGAGCTTTGATGAATGTTAGGCAGAGTTTAACCCAAGCAGACTTTCCAGGCAGTGCTTATTAGAAAGCACAGATCTCTGGTGAGCAGAGATTGCAGTGGAGTCACTAGAATTGTACTAGACAGTGAAGAAGCACACTGAAAGTTTTGAACTGAAGTATACAGATCTAATTTTGAGACAATAATCAAAGGTGGAAAAGAGGTTAAGGTAGGTTTTTTTCTTATTCTGAAAATCATAATGATTAGAGTGATAATCCAGTCTTTCTTTTTGTGAAAAAAAATTGCAACATTTCGGTTTCTTTCATTAAGGCAAATGATTTAAGGCTGAATTACAACATTACCTTTTGGAAAGGTACATGCTCTGGATTTAAGAGTGCAAATAAAGGAGAATTTATCTATGATCCTCAAAACTTTCCCAGAACTGCCTCTGCTAACTTGATTATCTACTCAGTAGATCCTTCTGCATCTTTTCCCTGAAAGCTGAGACTTTTTGGCAAAATAGTTTGTGACCAATTGCTTTAAACTTTCTGTTCTTTTTGTGCTTAAAATTTCTTAGCACAATGACTTTTAATTGTTTCAACCTTCACTTGAAATTCCATCTCTAAACTATCATCTATAGCAGTGTAGGTGTGAGCTGCATCTTATATGGGAAGGGAAAATAACAATGGTTGTGTCATTGAGCAGTCAGAAATTACATGGGAGAGCAACAGAAATGTCAGGCTTGTGGAGTTTAGTTATGATACATTTCATTCAGAGTAAATGTAATTGAAGAGCAGTGAGCACTAGGGAGCATAGAGGAGAGTTATTCTTTGTCAACACACAGAATAGTTACAGATGTACTGGACTTGGTTTGGCCAAGGTGGAGTTCACTTTCTTCATAGCAACCCCTATGGCACTGAGTCTTGGAATCGTGACTAAAATACTGTAGGAAACACACCCTTGTTTTGGCTGTTGCTAAACAGCACTGGAACAGCCCCAAGGCTCTTTCTTTTTCATACTCTGCCCTCTCCTAGTGAATAGACTGGGGAGTCAAGGACACAACTGGCCCAAATCAGCCAAAGGGATATTCTATGCCATATAACATCTTTATCAACAAAAGAAACCCCTGGCGTGGGCTAGGGGTGAGGATTGGTTATTAAAGTGTCTTTATCTCAACACACACGTCTTCTTGCTTTTTGTCTTCCTGTTCTCTTCCTCATCCCACTGAGGCAATGGTGGGGAGTGAGTACAGGCTGAGTGCTTCGTTGCTGACCAGGGTGAACCCATGGCGCAGCAGTTGCTGCAAGGGTTAATGGAGCATCAGCTTCTGAGATCCCTCTGGTCTGATTTCCTCAATCAGGACATGGCCTGTTGGCAGATCTGTGTCCTCAAACTCTGGGTCACTGAGGAACACTTTCAGGCAACCAGAACTGCAGGGAAAGTACCATGCAGTTAAATGACATTGCCTAATGCTTTAGGGTATATATATTTGCATGTGGTAAGTCATCCAGTTATCATCCTTTATTCTTCTGACAGAGTTGAATGAAACAGACATAATTTTTTTACAGAACAGGTGCTTTTATCAGATAGACTGATTTAATAATAATATATAAATAAGTACATTCTTCATTTTAACTGCCTGCAGCACTTAGAATTTCCTGTCAAGGTGATGACACAACTGAATGCCTGTCTCTCACATTATCTCACTGTATCCATACAACCAAAAAAATGCAGTTTAATCTTTGTGTATCTGTTCTTCACAAGAGGAAATGTCTGACCTGAGGATGAACAGGAATAGCATGGCATTTTGTGCCACAGCCACCTAGCTAAGGTGACTGGTGAAAGGCAGTCCACTAGCTGGAAGGGTTATTCCTAGTATAGGGATGAGGCTGGGAAGTCCTAGCACACAAGCTGATCACTTAAAATTCAGATGGCAAGTAAATAGTGAAAGACTAAGAAAACATTGCAGCATCCTTCAGAAGATGAGTGTAATTTCATCTCCAGTTTGCAAATTTTAAACTTTTCTTTATTGATTGAGTTTTCTTGTCTTTCCTTGGTGACTATCTTGTCGTGTGCAGTCAATTAAAAGATGTTTAAAACCTGGAATCAATATTGTAATATAGAAAGGTAGGTTTGAACTTCATCAGGCATGAACATTTCTAAAACTAGTGTTTTCCTGTGATGCTGAACAGGTAGCACCATCTGGCACTCAGCTTGAAACTTTTGTGGAGGGCTAAGGCAGGATGTTTGGTTATGCTGTTTTCAGTAGCTGATACTGTGGTGAGTAGAAAGTGATGGCAGAGGTGGGCCTGTTGTAACTACAGAAATTTGCATTCCAGCTGGGCTTCAGAGATCAGAGGGGTTGGCTGTGACTAATCTTGATTTCTGATTGTGAAAAATTAAGTACTATTGGTGCCTATATAGTTTCATATCATTCCTATCAAAGCATATGGAAACACTTGTGATTATCCTACTGTTGCTTTTTTTGGAAAATGCTTTTGAATGCCTTACTGGACTAGAACAAATCAGTCTGCAATAAGGATGGTAATGATGAATATGTGGACAATGGGAATTTTATTTTTTTTGCTTAGTTGTGCAGGAAGTTTTAATACTGCCCTAGAGTACTGCTGAAGATGATTTTAACCCAAACTTCTTTGGTCCCAGTGATTTTTTGGTGTATATATTAATGTTCTACCAGCAGTAGTGGAAATGCTTTTTACTACCAGAGCAAATATTGCACTGATTATAATCTCCTTTTCTACAAAAGTGGTTGTTATTTAAATATGATTATTATAAATAAAAGTTGGAGGAAAATTCCTTAGGAATGGAAATAAAAATATTTCTTTTTTATAGGGCAGATGTTATTATGCTGAAGAACTGACAAAATAATATTGTGAAAATATACTCTATTCTTTCATTTTCTGCAAATCATCTTCTGTCAGGTTTGTGTAGAAACACACTGGATCAAAACACTTTGAAGTCAGTGAGAGTTTTTCCATTGAGTGTCATGAGCTCTGTGTCAGATGCTTGTGGCTTATAACTTGTGCTAACATGCTGGACATGGGGAATCTGTTTCTCCACTCTTCTCATGTTTAAACTGGGGAATTAGTGTTGTTTTTCTGCATCACTGTTTGCCAGATGGCCAATAGGTTTTGCCTCGTCCTGTACTGATGAGGAAACTAACATTTTCTGGTCAGTCCTTTCAGCCTGTGCACAGAACAAGTAAAATGTTTGTCCTTCTAGTGCCAACACATTAATGATTTGAGTGTTACAGGACAGATCCTAAAGACAGCATGACCTTAGTCAGGACAGTACTGGGCATCAGCCTATGATAGCAGATGTTGCTGTTCTTCCTAACTTCTTCTGGTGGCCTTAAAGACCAAGGACAAAGTTACCTTTAAAGAGAGAATTCACTTGTCAATAAATGAAATCATTTTGTTGGGGGATGTTGGAGACACATGAATAAACAAGTCCTTGAAAGAATATTCATTGCTTCTTATGCACTCATTACCACCTGCAGGAAAAATAATGTAGATCTGTTTGCTCAGTGATGACAATGTTTCATGATTACATTTCTGTGATGTTATTAAGGGCAAGGGAATTCCTTAATTCAGTTGGTCTGGAGCAAGTAAAATTGCAACAAATATTCAGGGCCTCTTTTGAGAAAACTTTTGCTTCCCATGAACAGAGACTTTCTTTAAGCACTTAGTATTTGTTATACTTTTTCTTTTCCTCTTGGATGAAAGTATAATTGAGTTAAAATAATCTTTCACTGAGAAGTACTAATTTACAATAAGCTTAACTATAGTAATTTTATCTGTCACACAAAATGCTGCTACCTTGTAAAGGTACATTTTAAAAAAACTTGCTATTTTCTTCCCTGGAGTAATTGGAAATCGCAGTTGGTTACAGAAGGTCATTTTTTGCAAATAAAAAAACCCAGAAGCTAGAATTATCCAAAATAGTTGAAGAGAGACCTCTGGATATCTTTTTCGTGTAGAAGCACATTTTTACATAACAGTGCTTGAGAAATTGGCATCTGTCTGTCAACCACACGAGACAGTCTAATCAAAGTCAGTTATTCTGGTTAACAGTTCAGATATGTTTGAAACAGTAATGTTTAGCCTGTTTGGGTTTATGCCACATGAACAGATTTTGCTTTCAAAGGGGTTTATCTGTAGCTTAACTCTGGGCTTATTCACTGAAAAAAACAGGGTGTGACATTAGGGCAAGTTGTAGGAAACCAGAACAAAGGGCCTGAGCTTTTTATTGTTGCATCACATTCTTATGAAATGGAATTGTAAGCCTCACAGGACAGGGAGAAAACAAAGAAAACTGGGATACAGAGCTGCAGAGTTGGATAAAAGAGTTTCTATTAAATGCAGAGCTCTGGGTCACTTAGAGGTTAAGTGATTTGACCAAAGCCACAGAGGAAGTATGTTGGAAGTTAAAGGCTGGAAAATTTGTGCTCATGTTCTCAGGTTTTTTTCTGCAGGAATTAGTGGGCATTGCAGGTAAATAACACCTGTTTTTCTCACTCACTGTCTTTGCACTCTCTTCCTGTACTTGCCACATTTTGTTTTACCTTTTTATGTGGCACTGCCAAAAAAAAAAAAAAAAAAAAAAAAAAAAAAGTACAGGAAGGCAGTAGCTGCTCTGATTTACTGATGTGCCAGTTTCTGAAAACCCTATTAGTATGTTATGTATTCTACATTTGGCACCACTAGAGTAATGATTTTTGACTGAGTGTATAGCTAGGGGACTGTCCTAATTTGCATTGTTACAATTTTAACTAATACAATGATATCCCTGCAGGTCATTTGCAACCTGCGTAATCTATTTGCTGAAGCAATGTCATGTAAATTAGAATTGTGAGAAGATGATTGTAAATTATTAAGTTAGCATTTCTTTAGAAGTTACTGCCCTTGAGCTGAGATGCAGTAACTGATTGTTGCAAGCCTCTCTTTCATGACAGGTAATCTCTAAATAATTTAATGCTAATTTAAGTCACTGTGCAGTGCCTGACTGTCTGACCATACCTTACAATCTATTCTTTTAAATACTTAGATTTGAGTTTTTTTCACTAAGTCTGAAGTTGCTCACAAGCTATCTAAAGCTTATTTATCTGACAGAGTCAATACAAGAATGGCTCGGATGTTTCAGAAAATGGATTTTGTTGAGGGATGTGTGTGCAGCACTGGGGGCTGTTGCTGATTTTAGATTCTGTTTCAGTGCAGGTGCATGGCAGCCCACCAGCCAGAATGCTTGCTCTGGCACAGGAATTGAACACTCTGTCCTTGGGTACAGAGTGGCCTTTGTGTCCTCTCTACTGCCTTTAAGTTTGCTGTGTTTACTGAAGTAAACTGTGTTAAATGTTGACATCTTTGTATTCAGTAACTAATGTGGACTTTTCTTGGAAGACTACTAAGACTATTCCCTACTAAACATCTCTATATAGATATAATTTTGGCACATTTTGGGAGGAAGGGCAAGGCTTGAGGCAGAACGATCACTTAGGATTCCTTTATTCAGTCTAGTCTTGCATAGTATTGGCACAGGCACAGTGTTTTTGTGGCTCTCAGTGAAGTTCTTCATAGCCACAGAGTTATCTTCAGAAGAAGGAGGTTTTCAGAACGAGACAATAAACAGATATGTGCTGTTGGGAGAGCTTTTGGGACCAGACAGGCTTCCAGAATGCACAGTCCAGACTGATAGTCAGAAAGTGCTCAGATCCTACAGCGAGTGCTGCCAAAGTAGGGCTCGAGCTAGACGGTTTAAAAGCCTAGACAGAGATTGTATCAGGCATATTTTTAGAAAATAATTATACACATTCTTTTGAATATATAGAATGATGGTGAAAATTGTATCATTCATCAGGCATGTTGGTTTAAAACACCAAGAGATGCTGTTAGAGCCTGAGAACAGAGACCTCGTATCTTTGTGAGATTCACAGACGCTTGGTTTCATTCATCCACCCACACGGTCTGAGATAAGCATAAGAAAATTGTTCTACTTCAAGAAGGGAAGTTAACTGACTTGAAAAGCTGTCTTGGAGGTCAAGGACTTCTGTGATAAATCTTTTACATTTTTATTTGATGAATTTGCTGATGTTTCCACATAAGAGTTGGTTGGTTTTATGTTTTCATGTTCTCAGAGCAGAGAATCCACATTTTGACAAATATATTGCTGCACAGTAAAAAAGTGCTATCAATGAAACTTCTGTCAGTACCAATTAATGTATTTATTGCCATTTTCTTTCTTGTGATAATGTTCAATTCATTCAAACCATAACAGAGATACGTGTTAAAAAGAAATGAGAGTGAATATCAGACAAAAAGAATTCAAAAAATTAGTTTGGCCTAGGTAAAATATTTAACATTACAAAGAAAGCAACCAGCTTTCTCCCTAATTATATTACATTTTTGTCACTGTCTGATGCATCCTTCATTGTTATAAATTATATCAGAACAATGTGAAATCTGCTTGAACTCTGCTCTGCTGAGGAATTGGTCCAGTATTAAAAGCATCTATTGATTCTCAGAAGTTGGATGGTCCTAATTGTTACAAGCATGGTCACATTAGCACAGGCATCTTCTAGTTTCCTGACTCAAGAAATCAAATTAGGTCAACAGTATGATATACAGACTGTTTTGCATCACTATTAGAAACATTTATTGTCTTAGAATAATGTCTTTATTTGTGTTATTGGGTGTGTTTTGTACTGATGTGGCTGGTTGAGCTCCAAGTGCCTGACTCATGCCAATTTAGAATGAGACTTCATTCAAAAAAAAATCTTACAATAAGAAATTCCTGGAAAATAATTCAGAAAACTCCCCAAATCTCATAAAGTTTATTTCTTAAGTTAAATGTGCTTGAATTATATGAGACTGGCAATTCTATAAAACACTCAAGATTTTGCAGGACAACATTTAGTGACAAACCATCAGTTAAATCTAGTTTACAGATTCTCCTTAGTGTTCCTGTGAAGGATCTTCTCATCTCGTTTGGCTAAGCTCCCTCTGCTTTTGATTATAATCTCCAGAAGGGATATTATCTGGGTAAAACATAGTTCAGGTACCCTGTCCTGTCTAACACCAGCCACTATACTTTGGTTAAAATCTTACTTCTTGAGAACAAAGTGTCTGGTCTACTAATCTAAATGTTTTTGCACTCCTATATTCATGGCATCTACAGAGTTGCTTTCAACTGTCTTGCAGGAAAACTGAAGAATAGTTCTTGAAATCAGCATGAATCTTGCAAGAATTTGCATTTTTCTTTTACTTGGTGTTGTTATTGAGGCTTATGGACTGACCCTGGAAGGGAAAACTGGTATTTCCACTGAGACTATGATTCGTATGACAAGAATTACCTGTTTTTCCTAAAAAAGCCTTGTACTTTGGGCATTATTCACAGAAGGCTATATGCAGTATGCATACCTGTAAAAGGATATATGAAGGCTTCAGAGAACCAGAAATTTATTTAAATTGTTTTTGAGATATGATGTAAAATTGAGCAAATGGGTGTATGACCTGAAACCAAAATTTTTCTCACAGTTTTTAAAAAGTTCCATATGGGTGTGAATTAAGACTCTATAGTTGGGGCCTTCTGTGAAAACAGAAGGAAATAAGTTGCCATTCATCCCAACCTGTTCCTCCTAAAGTGGAAAATAGCACAGATTTCATTGTGCACTTTCAATGACTCCAAGAAAAACAGTTCATAGTATTTGTCCACTGAAAATGAATAGCAGTGAATGTTTTTCTAGATACATGCATTATTTTCCCACATGCATTATTTTCCTACACATATTTATATGTGCCATTTATATGTGTTTTGGTTCTCTCAGGAAAAAAAAACACTTTTTTTTTTTTTTTTTTTTTCCTAAAATTCATTATAGATAACTCATATTGAAGCCAGAAACTGCACATGCTTTCAATATACAGACAAGAGTATAATTTTGGAAAATACACTATTGATGACAAATTGTTTTTCTTGTGTCACAGCAAATGTTTGACTATTGAGGGCTATTTCCTCATGAAAGAAGAGGAAGGGGCAAAACAGCCTTTTAAAGCTTTTCACATTTTCTTCTTTCATTGAAAGAAAATAATTTAAATTCTCCCAGAGTCTGGTTTTCTTGTCACACCTGTTTTGAAGGCATCTGCTTACTTACTAGTTTTCCAGTAAAGCTGCCTTCTGTATTTTTTTTGTTTGGAGTCTTCATTCGTCATGGAGGGTGGGGAGGAGGAGCAGAAAGTATTTGCTGTCAGGAGAATAATTATCTTTCTGTTGTGATTATGTCTTAAGTACTCTCATCTTTTCCATAGCAGTATTTTGCCATGGCCTGGTTCACTGAAGAAAGCAACTCTGGTAAACTGGCCGTGTGCGCAATCAGGGCGGGGACAGGGCAGGGACAGGGCAGAGCCCACTGCTGGCTGCTGGGCACTGACAAGAAGCTCGGCCACATTTGTGCTCTGACAGCCTCAGGGCGTCCTGGTGAGGGATGTGGCAAGGGCCCTTTGCAGGGAGCCCCCACTCTGAGGGGCAAGGGACTTTCTCAGCTCAGTGGGGCACAGGAGCCAACTCAGACCCTCTTAGACCCCAAGGCAGAAGTGTTTGGAAAGTGTGAATGCAAACAGGGCACGCAAAAAAGCACACCAGCAGTGCTGGGTTTAGTTTTGAACTTAGAGCCTGGCATCTTTAGTGCTGGGAGGATTTTCTGGGTGCCTTCCTGGCCTGGAACAGCACATGCATTGGAGGGTGCAGACATTGCACCCCCTGCTTGCTCCCCTTGCCTGCCAGGAGAGCTGTTCCCAGGGCAGCCGCTGCCTCGCTGTGCGTTCAGAGGGCACCACCCTGCAAGGCAGGCTGCAGCCTAGGGGTGACCAAGGCCACACAGAAAGGGGACAAGGTTCCCTCTGTGTGTGTGACCTCTCTGTGCTCTGGCATATCACAGAATCACAGAATAGTCAATGTTGGAGGGGACCTCTGGAGCTCATCCAGTCCAACCCCCTGCCGTGGTAGGGTCACCTAGAGCAAGTTGTGCAGGAGCACATCTGGGTGGGTTGTGAATGTCTCCAGACAGGGAGGATTCCAGGGCCTCCCTGAACAGCTTGTTCCAGGGCTCTGTCACCCTCAGTGTAAAGTCCTTCTTCATGAGGTGAAGCTTCTTGTGTTTTAGTTAACATTGCTCTTGATGCTTTCACTGGGCACCACTGAAGGCAGAGTCTGGCACCACCCACTTGGCACCTGCCTTTGAGATGTGCATTAATGAGATCTCCTCTCAGATTTTTCTTCTCTAGACTAAACAGCTCCTGCAGTTGTTCCAGACCCCTCATCTTTGTGGCCCTCCTCTGGACCCTCTCCAGTAGCTCATTGTCTTGTGCTGTTTGCTGCTCTTGGTCCCAGTACTTAGGGGTCTCCCTCCCTGGCTTGTGGTCAAGGTTTTAGAAGCACTCTGCATCTTTATCAGTTTTGAGTGTTTTGGAGGTTTCTTTCCCTCCTCTTTGTGTTGCCTCCTTTTGTGTTTTCTGTTTGATGAGTTTGCCATGTAATGGTCACACAGTAATCTGCATAAGTGGAGAAAGGCAAGTGCAGGCTGAAAATGTACCAGGGAAGTGCATTGGAGCTGCTGTTTAATTTCACAGCACCATGCAGCCAAGACAGAAGACATGAAATAATACATGGCCCCTTAACTGGCATAACATGAACAACACTGTGCCTGCAGCTGTTCTACAGCACTGCACCATCAACGTGTGCCACAGGGAAGTGTAAAGCCAGGAGTCCTATTTCAGTCATGGATTTTATGCTTCTATTATTTTCCAAATAATATTAAGATTTTTTTTCTTTTTAACTGTAAACCTTTTCGATATAGTCAAAGACTTCAAGAAAATTCCTTTGTATGCCAAACTGCTGCTGAGGTGCTTTGTGTCCTTGGTTGTTACACTCAACATCTTTATGATTCAGTTCTGCATTTCCATTCTTCATAGGGGTGTTGTAATGCTTAATTAATGTCTACATGTTGCTTGATGTCCTTGGGTAAACAGAAAAGTAAAGCTACACATATGTAGACAAAAAAATAGTATTCCATGCCTTCTTAACTCTGTAGTCACAAAACTGAATTGCCAAAGTGAGAAGCAGGAAAGAAGCTTTATGAGAAGCTGCAACGAGGAAAGAAAATCCAAAAGCATTATGTTTTTCTTTTCTCCCTACTGATGAGATGCTGTTATTTTACTTCCCAAATTTGAGGCAAGAAGAATGACAAAAATAGTTGTTCCAATAATGAGATGATACTGGGAGAAGAAAAGAAAATTTTATTCCCAAAATAAAAATTCTCCATTGTGGTCTGAGTGACAATTTCTGTATGGGGTAAAAAAATAAAGAAGCAGTATTTTCCAAGATTCATTGTTACATTAATTGCTAATGTATTAGGACAGGACTTCTTCCATCTTATCTTTGAGATTGTGATTTACATTTAATATCTACGTTGCAATGTAGCTGAAAACATTAATTTTTAAATCAGCATACAGTCTAGCAACTGTCACAATTTTAGTATTTGAGTGTGAATTTTTACTACGAAGTTCATGGTTGGCCCATGGATTTTCTAAATAGTAACAACAAGAATGAAAGGCTTGAGCTTACTTTGAATGAATTTTGACAGATTTATAATCTGCTATCAGGGATTCCAAAAGTAAATAAAAAAGCTGCTTTTGGAAGGTAAATGATCTCTTGAAAATTATTTGTTTGTTGAAATGTAGGGAATGTACAGGCTCAGATGTTTATTGATTTAAATATGTAGCATTTTTATTTGTGAATGATTTTGAAATTGATAATATCTGAGCTCAGGTTTTGTGCAGTTAGTTACTATGGATACTTGTTTGCAAAATGTGTGGCTTTATGGCTAACTTCTGCCAAAAACCATATTGTTAAATGTCTTTTTATAGACAAACACATGATGTGACATGAGTGTATCTTCATAGTCATGCACAGATCTCCAGAGAGGTCTGAATAAGTAAATATCAGTGTTTATTTTGCAATTGTCATTTTACATTGGAATAGATGTGTCAGATTTCTATAAATAAAGCATTTTAAGTAATGGTTTTTATGTAGAAGTTCAGTCATTTCTTTTTGTTTTGACTAAAACATGCCTGCTTCTCTCTTCCCACATACTGGGAGTGATGCAGCTTTCCTAGAGCCTGAGCAGCTTTCTGGACCTTTGCTGTTGTTATCCAGTCTCAGGGAAGTATCGTGGAACAGATCACCTTTTAGTTATCAAGACCAGGTTTTCTTCACTCGATTTCCCTCTTTAACATGTTTCCACTGCTAAAAGACTTCTGCATTCATTTTGTTAAGAGTTGTCAAATACTACTCAGTGACGTATTTTTTTAATAAGCAGCTTGTAAAAAAGTCACCCTGTGCAGTTGTAATTGTCTTCCCATCTCATGCTCAGATCCTGGGGTTGGTGCTGGCTCTTCTGCCTGGGGAATCCTCCCAATAGCCAGATTCTGCATGAAACTCATATGTGTATCAATAAAAAATAAATTTAAAGTTAACATGTTCTTTCTTACAGTGATCCCTCTGAAGGGACTCAAGGCACAGTGAACCACGTAACACAGCTAGTTAGTCATAACTGGAACAGCACTATTCAAGTGAATGGGTGAGCCTTTCATGGGGATTGGGCTGCAGGGTGACTTACTGAGGCAGGTGGGAAGTGTCAGCAGTAACCTGTGAGCCACCCCTTCGAGGGTATTGAGAAAACTCTCTACGTGCTTGCATGAGCAGGGCCTCTTTCTAAAACAAGAGCAGAGCACGGAGGTTTATTTCTCCATCATCAAATGACTGAATAGTTTGTACAAAGTTAGGTAACAATTTGAACCGTTTTACTTGTAAAGCAGCAGAAGAGCATAATTTTGTGGTCAAGGAGGTGTCAGTACTCGTTTGTTCAGTCTATGATAAGACAATTGGCACTGCAATATCCAGGTGATATTGCTGGCCAGGTGCAAAGGTGCCAGTGGATGGACTCCAGTATTTCCACAGCAAGGTATATGGTTTCCATAGCCCCAGTTGTTCCACTGATATGAACTCCTTTGTTAATGAGACTTTGTGAATTAGTGAGTGTGGCTAGGGACCATGGACCTTGAGATCCAGGTGAAGCTTCAGCTTCAAAGGGCTGAGTTCAGCTCTACATTTATGTGCAGAGGCAAAAGCTACTGCTGGCCATGATTGCTGCACTGACACCTTAGAGATCACAGCAGCACTTACAGGTGAGTACTGTCTGAGCTGGATTGCTGCTTAGAACTACTGAGGGAATTAAGTTGTGCAATAATTTTAAAAACAAAACTCTACCTATATTCTTTTGCAGTCTGTATATTGTAACATATTTGAGCTCCTGGTGGAGGAAATTAAGCACCATTAGCCTTGACTGGTATTTTGCCAGATTCTCTCCTTCACACTCTATCCACAAACTGTTAATAAGTGCTAATTATGAAACAAGTTAACTGTTTGATCTTGGTTTCGAATACGTCATCTTATGAGGTTTTGGGTCCTATTTTATTTCTCTTTATTAATTCAGTCATTTTATAGTGTTTGTTACTTTTTCTTCTCCTGCTTTTTATCTTCTCTATTAAAAATCATAGGCATGTAACTCAAGGTTTGGAAAAGTCTAAATTTCATCCTAGGGGATAATTTTCACATATTTGGTTTCAATATCTTACACAATCTGAGCAACGGTCTTAGATGATCCATCAAGTAGTAATAGCTCAAAAGATAATTGGATGTGGTGCTACCTCAGTGAGCATAAAATGTCACAAAGGTAATAACAGTGAAGCTTAAGTACGTCATTCGTGTCAGAGCTTTGCCAACCAAAAGGGGCTCCTGTTTCTGCTTCACCAAGGAGGTGATGTTACTGACTGTCCATTGAAAAACACTTGGACTCAGTCTGGAAAGACTGGCTACGAAGGCTAGACCATGATTCAAACTTTCAAAACGTTTTGCATATTTATTAAGATTAAAAACAAAACAAAAAAACCCTCACTAAAACTACAAAAGACAAACCAAAACCAAAACCAGGGAAGTATTTGGTATTTGAAAGCTTGATATTTTAGATTCTTGTTATAAGACCTAAAGGTTACAATTTTACAATTTCACACAGCTGATTTATATTTCAGATGAATGGCCAAATGTAGCAAAGCATGTAAAATACTTAAAAAGTACAGTTTAACTGTAACTTAAACAGGAATCGATGGAATGAATTACTCTTTTCTGTCATAACATGTAAACAAGGAAATTATTTCCACATTGGTGGAAAAAGGAATGACTGTACTTCATTTGTTCTCATATGGCTCTTGTAACAAAAACTAACAATGAAAACTTACCTAATGTGATTTTGCAATTTTTGTTTTAAAATTTTCTTGTATCATGAAAGATTCCTTGATGAAATGTCTTGGGTTTTGGAATTACTTTGTAGTTTTACCTCGTTCTATTCATGAATGTATAACAATTTAAATTCATATGCAGCCAAATCAGATGAGAGACAAGTTATAAATGAAAGTAAAATGTATTCTTAAATAATCATAACTGAATACTCAATTTTAAAAGTCTTAATTCATGACAGAAGAATGTATTTTGACATGTAGGTTTTTTGGCATGATGTTTGTGTAAAAAACAGTATGAACATAAGGAGGGGAGTCAGTATCATAAACTGTAGGAGAAATGCAACAGTGGATTTGAATAACCTTGTGGTTCACATTTCTGATCCAGTTTTGCACTTTAGTTCTGTGATGATTAAAAGAGAGCTTTGTGGTGTCAATTTGGAGTTTTCATTTGGAAGTGGGGCAAGGAATTTGCTAGGATCCACGAGTGTCGTGATTATGTTCTTTGCTGTCACCCTGCATTATGTCAGGTGTAATAGAAATGCCATCTGCTCCCCATTGCTTGCTGAAATCACTGTTTTCTTGTTTTGGCTGCATGTAAAGATCAGATGTGCAGAAAAGGGAGAAAAAAGCTCAAAGTAAGGAGTATGAAAGCTATAGATAAGGATTTTCTGGGAGTGAATCTGCATATCAGATAAAAATAGCATGAAACACTAGGAGAGTGTTGTGATTCAAAGGGGTATTTTGTAAATATTTAGTTAGTTTTGTAAATCCATCACAGCCCTCTCAGCCATTTTTCTCCCTTGGAATGTATTCCACTGTTAAGACCATTGTAATTTTCTAAGTGAATGGAGTGTATGTTGGGACTTTGAAATACAGAGGCCGTGTTCTTAAAGCTTCTGATCTCCTGAATCTAGGTTATGAAAACTACTGTCTTAACTTAAAAATTGTAACATAAAGAAAATTGGATGAAAGCATCAGCTTTCCAGGGTACACATTGGTAATCAATTACTTGTCTGGTCTTGCATATATAAGTGAGATGGTACAACTTTTCCTGTAAAGAAACTTTGATACTTGTTCATAGGCAAAAGTGTCACTTTCCCATGAAAAAATGTAATGTTATGGCAGCAAATGGCACTTTTTAAATGGCAATATATCATTTGGGTCCTGGGAAAATGCAAGCATTTTTGATAAATGCAAAGTTTCTGTGCCTTTCAAGGTATCTCAAGCTAGGGGGAAAAATTGGGAAAAAAAACCAAAAACATGTTATTTTAAAAAATGTTTGCTCAACTTCCCTGTTTCCCTCTTTAGGCTATCTAATGATATCACATCTATTGTCTTGGTTTAAAAAAATTGGATTTTTATTTTATTATTTAATGTTAACATGGGACACTTGTAATGAAGAGCTTATGTTAGGAATTCAGCAAATCAAAGTTTGCAGACTTTTAATGTCAGGGATTTGTTTTGTCTGAAATGTACAGAATTTTAACCACATGGAATTAGATCACGAATTTCAGTGCTCAGAGGAATTTTATTTCAAGATCAATTTATGTACTTTCTTCCTACCTGATTGCTGTTTTGTGTAACTCATCTAGTGCTGCTGAATTCACTGCCAATTTACATTAAAATAAGTGAAAATTTTGTGCTCTTACTCATGTTACAAGCTTAAAAAAAAAGAAAGCATGTAAAGTTTAGACAAAGATAAATGAACAGGGAGTAGATTATTTTATTTCAAGCTTATTTGTATAAAAATATATCCTTTATCAATTAACAGTTGCTAAAAGCATGTTTCTGAAAGTGGACAGGTTCTGTTCCTGACTGTTAGATTTAGTTCATCTTGTAGAGGTGGGGAAAGCCCTGTCCATCACAAAAATGCTCTTAGGAGCTTTCTTTGCTGCTGAGTTTGTGGAAGGGCAAAGGTGAAGGAGCAGGGAGAAAATTCTTTTGCTAACACAAGTATTTCCTGTAGACAGCAATTACATGCAGGTCTGTGAACTTTAGTTAGCTACCCACAAGCATTTGAACTGTGAGCTCAATGTAATGTTTGTATAACCTTCCTTTATTTCCAAGATATCTGGTAGAGACTTTCTAAAATTAAATACTTTTTTTTTTCCCCGTTACAAGTGAAAGATCAAATAATGCAATTATTTGACCATTTTCTCACAGTCTGTATACCCTAAGAGAGTTCATTAAATAGGAAGATTACATAGGAGTTCAGCTTTTCTGTGACTTTTTCTGCAAGCTATGGTTCTAGCTGTGCTACTTTATATCTAGCTGTTTTACAGTGCTTTTGTCAACTTATTGCTAGATGTTCCTTGACTCAGAGTTCTCTGAGCTTAATTTGGAGTAAATTGTTGCATTTTCTCTGTGGCTCTTTCTCAAATGGAGGTGTTGCTTAATGCTGCCTCTAAATATCATGTGGATTTTTCCTAAATAGTAATGATGCATAGCAACAATGCAGAAAATATGTGTAATGGCTATGTCTAATCTGGTACAATAAATAAAAATACTGTTTCAAAGTGTTATGAAATTTCAAAAACTGAATTATATCAGCTGTTCTCTGATCATATCATTGATTGAAAAAATGCCCCAGAATAGAGAGATATAAAAGAAATACTGGCTGGAAATCCTTGGGGGGTTGATCAGAGAAGTTAAGAATGCACACATTCTGTAGAAATCCAAGAACTCATTGAATACTTAGTGCTTGAGTTACATAGGCCTTAAATTTACTGCTTTAGCTTTTAATTTGTTCTGTGCATCACATTACATCTTTAAATTAAATACCATTCTACTTTGTATTCACATTGAGTTCATCTTACGTATTCTGGCTTATTCAGTGCCTTCAATAGGCCACTACTCTTTTCCCCCAAAAGATCTCTCATTAAGGCAATCAGCTAGGTATTTCAGTCTTTCAGAATTGAATACAGAGTGAGATTTTTGTTTCACTATTTATTTTTTCCTCTTAAACTTCTAATTGCCTCCTGGACTTGATAGATGGGGTGAATCCCAGGTGATACTCCTCTCCTTTTTGCTGTCCCTGGGCAGACACATCACCTGCTATGGCACAGTGGCATCAGTCATCCTGTCTGACAGCACTGCTCATACACTGCCTGTGGAAGGAAGGTCTAAGACTGAGAAAAAAAAACATTCTGCAGGCATATCCCCCTCATTCCCTATCCCCTCCCCTCGGTAGAAAAGGTACTGTTGTGCAATGGTTAAAGAGTGAGGGAGAGAAGAGAGAAAAGAGAAGAGAAGAGAAGAGAAGAGAAGAGAAGAGAAGAGAAGAGAAGAGAAGAGAAGAGAAGAGAAGAGAAGAGAAGAGAGAGAGAGAAGAGAAGAGAAGAGAAGAGAAGAGAAGAGAAGAGAAGAGAAGAGAAGAGAAGAGAAGAGAAGAGAAGAGAAGAGAAGAGAAGAGAAGAGAAGAGAAGAGAGAAAAAGAAAAAAATTCCACTAAGTCAAATAGACCAAATCCAAAGACTTATGGTTGATGAACTTCCAAGAGGTAAATATACTTGAAGGTCTAGCTCAGCAAGCACCTCCAAAAGGAAGGCACCTCTGTGATAAAAAGTCATCAAACACTGAAATATTTAGGTTAGAATTTCTCTGACCTGTTTTGAACTGCCTAGCAGTTTGGGATAAGGAAATCATCTGGGTAATGGAAAGAGGTGGCACATAGTACTTTATTCTACCCATATTATTAGCTGAAGTTGTGTAGGAGTAATTAATTCATGTTTTTTATTTGCCTATGTAAGTTTCATACAAACATCCATAGCTGAAACTCACCCTAATAATTCATATTAAGTCTAATATTTTATTTTTTTTAATATGCCATTACAAATAATTTAAACATCCATCTGTAACAAAATAGACAAGACAAACACAAAGTCAGTTAATGACTCCTGGATGCCCATGAAGTGTGATCCCATTCATAAACAAGCAGCGTGTTTTCAATAAGTGTGCATTCAGTGGCTGTTGAAATCAAGTTAATAATTCTGCCCCGTTTCACAGGAGTGGAGTTACCAGTAGGAAAATGAGGATGAAGAGAAGGATGTCATGCTCCTACTCCACTCCAATTAATAATGCCAAATGCTGCAAGCATACTGAAATATGATCCATTAGTGACTTTGCAGCTCCCACTCTCCTGTTCTGCTCCAGAAATAGATGCATTTCAGTTCTGTTCCAAAAAGCAGGAATAATAATAACATTTACAGAGCTGGGTAAAAGGTAAAATTTCACCAAGGGGACCATGAGACTTGCTGAGTGTTGTCAAACGAAAACTTGTGAAAAGGCTAAGACAGGCTTCACAAAACTTTTAATGGGAGTCCTACAAAAATCCAAGATATTTTCTTTTACACTGAGTGCAATAATTTTGCATATTTCAAGCTTTACCTTTTCAAGTCTAAGTTCATAACTACATGTTGCACATGTATTTGAAAAAAAAAAAAAAAAAAAAGGTGCTCATAGCAAACATGACATTTGTCCTAGTAATGATGGTTTGAAATTCTTAATAATCAAATATATTAAGCTGCATAGCTAAATATTTTTATTTGAAAGATTGGAGAAGTATGTGTGAGATTAAGGAGGGAGGAGGTAATTTGCCATGACCTATTTTCATTCCATTTCAATCAAAATTGCACCACTTAGCTGAGTACTATAAAGGAATGCCTGAAGCACGCTTGCACTAAATTATCTGTTAATGTCAGGCCAAATTTCTGGTCTCCTGTCTTGTAGGTGGTGACAGTCTATCTGCAAGGGATACCTGTGTTCTGCACACTCATCAGAAAACTTCACGTGCTAGCATAGCAAAAAAGGCATGAAATATTATTTGATGTGAAGAAAGATGTCCAAGCACTTAAGATGAAGCACTAAGATGAAGAACATATCTTTGTTGTAACTAGCTCTGAAGTAATGGTAGTGTTTAATTCAGCCAAAATGTTGATGCTTTGGCACAAGAGATTAATAGGAAGCCTTTGAAATAAAATAAATGCTTGTGAATTCAGGTGTGAAACAAATTCTTCAAGTTTCATGGGTTTGCGGCATACTTTGGCTTCTGAGCAAATACATAAACAGTTAACTACTTGTGGCCTTTACTTGGTCTGAAAATCTAAATAACAAAACTTTCCCTAAGTTCTTCTAATATGTGTTGATTTCTGTCTGGAAGCATTTGGACAATACTCTTGGGCCCATGGTGTGATTCTTGGGGATTGCCCTGTGCAGGGCCAGCAGTTGGAGTCAATGATCCTCGTGGGTCACTGCCAGCTCAGCTTATTCTGTGATTCTGGCAAAGCACTGAAGAAGCTTCTTTTTCCTCTTCACCCATTTTCTTCTTTCTGATATCTCATTTTGTTTCTTTGGCTCTGGTGGAAGCCAGGAGGAGTGTCCTGAGTTGAATGCAATGCAGAATTGGATTCTAAGTTTCTGATTTAGTAAAAACCCGTAAGCATGTATCTGTGAGGCACAGAGGTCTGGTTGCCAAATGCACCTGGTGACAGGGCTCCTTCCAGCAGTGTTCAGGGAGCAGATGCATTCCCACCATGGAGAGCTGCGATTTCAGAGCAGGAAGCTCTGTCTGAGCAGAAAGCCTGGGTGTCCTGGGCTGTGGGCACAAGCAGTTGAGTGAAGTATGCTCAAAACAGGGGCTGGACAGACCTGTCCCTGCTGAGCCACACTGTGCATTACAGTTCAGCACTGTGGCTCTAGTGCTCCGCGTGCCAAATGAAGTCATTAGCAGCTTTGAGATCTGTCCACCATCTGTGCCTGTTATCTGTTCATCCTCGAGTGGGACAGAGCTATCAGTGCAGAACTGTAGTGGATGTGGTGGTTCCAGAAGGTCTCTGGGTATGCCTTGGTCGTTTGAGGTAATGTGCCCCTCACATAGCATTTACTGCTCACCCCTTCTGCCTGGAAAAATGTTTGAGTCTCTTGAGAAGCCTGTTAACATGAGAACTCATTGCAGTATCTTTTGTTAAACAGTTGGCCATGACCAGCAATACTCAGGCAGCTTTGATGTGACTGAGAAACGTAATAATCCATGAAAGAGCTTCTATTAATATATACTTTTAATTTAGGTTACATTGGGTTAATAAATTAGGGAAAAAAGGGAGTTCAGTATGTCTTTCTTCCTGGTGCTGGATTAGAATACACCAGCTGTAACGCACCATTTACAGAGATGGCTGGAGTTATTGTATTATCAGAGCTGAAAATTATATTGACCCTATCAGTGCAATATACCCTTTGGAAGTCCTTGGGAGGATTTCTTACATGTGTTATAAGAGCTGCCTCACTGTGTTGCAGTAATAGGAACATGTGGAGACAAAATGATTGATTATTAGCTCTGGTATTTGTAATTTGATCAGTGCAGCAAGTGTTAGCCAATAATGATTTGTTTTCTTTCCCTTACACCCTTATTGATGTGTTTCATTGTCTGAGTGTCTGAAATTCCAAATCTGGATTGTCCTGCCATCAAGTCTAACTCTGCTTTATTTGACCCAAAGGCAAATCCTCATGAAGCTGTAGGAATGATGTCTGAACTGAGAGCAAATTCAACACATTATGTTGCAAAACTGAAGCCTCCCTGCTCTCTCAAATGCAAACACAGAAATAAATAATGTCTATCCACTAAACTGTGAGTCTGGCACTGACAGAGATTGCTCAGACAGAAGCTTTAGACATCTTGAGAACAGTGACCTCTTTACAGGGTAAATTTACAGAGTTTTCATTAGTCACTCAGAGAGGAAATCGAATTTAACAGGTTGCAATAATTTTTGTTTGGTGATAAGCTATGCCTGAGAGTATTGGCCAGGCAGTAAAGTTGGTTTACTCATTGTGTACCAGTCTAGGAGAGATTATGTCTTCTACTTGTGTTATTTTACTGGGTTCAGGGTACTTCTCTAAAATCTGTGCAGCCTCAAAAGAACAAATCCTGTTACTTATTTCAGTCAGTTTATATAATATTCTTGGTTGTTTCAAATAGCAGCTCCTTTTAAATAAACTTGCAGGATTTATTGCCATGGAGCCAACTCAAACACTCTGAATTGATTCTATAAACTGTTAGTTTATAGACTAGAGCTCTGTGCCCAAACAGGCTATGATGGTAAACCTTGACAGCTCTAGAATATTTCAAAGTTTTGCATTTTGGGAACTTGAAAAGTTTGTGACTCCCCTCGCTGAGAATTTTTCTTTGGTTCTTGTGCTGGGAGATGTATTTTTTCGGAAATTTTAGAAAAAGCAAGTAATATGTTTTTGCACTTATAAGTTCTGAAATATATGGCAATTTTCTTTATTTGTAAGTATAATAAACTCTGTGACTACTTGGTTCTGTTTCTGTATGTGGATATACTGTCTTAGTGCTTTGTAGCTGGATAGAAAGGAACGTTTAGAGGATTCAGAAGGGACAAATACAAATTAAATTAGTGAGATAAATGATTCTGCAGGAGTTAAGATGACAAGGGGCATACCTTTGTATGTAAGAACACCATTATTGAAGCACTCAGTTGCTGAGGATTGTTTATTTTTCTTATTTTAAAATCTATGTGATCACATAGGATCAGAACCTGGTTGTAGTCTAAGTAATAAGGTGGGTGAGTTAAGAAAAAAAAGATAGCACAAGATTACCCTGAAACATGAAAGAAATGCTATGATGCATGAGAAAATGTTTATTTTGCCTTGGTTTTGTGTGTTTGGGGTTTTTTCCCCCTAGAAACGGAGTTAGTAAACTTCCAGTCCCAGGAGGCTTTGATCTGTAAACAATTGCCTCAGGAACAAGCAGCATACTCATGCTCTCCTGTGGAAATCTTGGATGCTCCAGATTTGGCTGTTATTTGAGCTACATCTGTGAATTTTGGGAAGCTGGGAAAAATGATTTTTCTTTGGGTGTTCTCTAAAAAAATGCAGTCTTCATTTTGTTCCTTGGGAGTTGTGGTCTACAGCACCAACTCTTGTTTTGAAACCTCATAACTCCTCTTGATAGAGCAGATCTTAAAGTCAGACTTAAAACATCCCAGAAGTTTATGCAAATAGAAATGTAGAGGTGATTTGGCAGATTTTTAGAAACTTTGTAACAAATCTAAAAGAGAACAAAAACCCAACCATATAGTGACAGACTATGAATATTTCATATTTCTTATCATTGTAGGCTGCTAACTGTCTATGAAGGATTGTCATTACATCAGAATTTCTCACAGTGTAAATGTGAGATCTTCCTCCTCTCTCTCCACCAGCTGAGCACAGAAAGCAGCCAGGACTGAGGTTACTCTCTGTGCTGCACATTATATGTGTATCACTGTTGGTTCTTTCCATTCCTGGGTTTAAAAGGGGGAAAGATTGTCTTCTAGGAGGCTAAACAAATCTCAGAGCACCCGACACTTCGTATGCCTCTGGCAGGGTTGTGCACTGAATCATGAAGCTCACAATTCATGGGATCAGTCAGGCTTCTGCCTGTGTTCGTGTGTTAAATACCTTTTTAGATTTACCCTGTAAACTTTAAATTCCCAGTATTTTATTTGAAACTGTAAATAATTAGAAACTAGATGGCATTTCGCTACCTCACTGGATATTGAGATGCACCTATATACTGTGGAAATATATAAGAGAGGTTAAAAATTGCCTCACAGTGAACTACTATTAAAAATAACTCTTCATGTCTGAATAACAGCATATTCACTCATCTCAAATTTTTCTTTGTGTGTATCCTGGTATGAAAAACTGATGCATGTTTCAGAAAGGAAGAAGTAAAACTCTTCACATAGTATAATACGTAACTTTAACAGAAAATGATGAAACAGTCTCTATAACTCTACAGTGATCAAAATTCAATATTATTAATATAAATATGTTATAGTAATAATAAGAGATTTGCAGGAAAGAGGAGTTCATTTGTTTCTAAGAGATGCTTGACCTCTGCTACTTTATGATCTGTTAGAGAGAGCTAAGACTCACAAAAGCTGGCTTTCCTTCTATTTTACCTGGAAGGCATTATTTTTTCAATAAATACCATAATCAAGTCAATATTTTTAGAACCAGGATAATTGCCACTTGAAATGGACTAATGTTTGCTCAGAAGTTGTCTGACACTTCATACCCAATGTCAGCAGGAAAGAAATAATTAAGATGTATGATTTTGGTAATTGATAGGGAACATTTGAATGGGTTACATAAATAATAGACTAATCAAAGAATTGTTTAACGGTTTACAAAAACACATGCCCTACTGCATGTACATTTATTTAAATTAATGTTGCTGTCAGAATTTATGAGAAATTTTGAAAGAGGATTTCATTTTCACCTTATGGTTAATGCTCTCATAAATAATAATTTGTCAATTTAAGTTATACTATTAAATTGTTCAGCATACCTCTTTAAAACATAGGTGTGAATTTACTGTTCTGGACAATTACACTATGGATAAACCTGCAACTTTCAAATCTCATTTCCACGTCTGCCAAATCCTACTCTTAACTCATTTTCTGTTCTAATGAGAATTAATGATATTAATAATCCAATGCTATGCAGAAGAGACATGGGACTTTTCTTGTATATGTAGTATCATGCAGTATTTGTCTGAAGATATTAATACCCCATTGATAACTGACCAACATATCTAAAAAAAAAAAATGTAAAAAACCCCAAAATCAGCTCTTCCTCAAAAATAAAATACTTAAAAAATACATTCACAATTGAGTTCTGTTTTTTCAATTAGGCACATGAAAGTTGTACTTGTTAATAATTTCCAAAGTGTTGATATATCTTGAACACCAAAAACCTCAGTCTGATAGTTTGGGATAGGACTAAATCTGCTTACAGGAATATTTCATTCTTCCCAATCTTTTCCAAAACCACTTTAATTTTGTCTGATTGTATGCAAGAAGAATCCATCTACAATCTGAATATTTGAAATTAAAGAAAAATTTGTATTTCTCTTGGATGGCAATTTGAACATGCTTTGTTGTCAGATCTTCTACATGCAAACCTAAATACCCATAACGTGAAAGATACATTATTGCACAGTCTTTGCATTTATCTGTGCCCATGTCGGGTTGCATAAACAGTTTCAAAACAGTCCCATATATATTCTTTGGGTTCCACTGCTCCTCGTTAAAAGGTTCTGTGGCAGCCTGGCAGCAGCAGAGTCCCCCCATGGAAACAGCCACTCTCTCAACAGTAAAAAGTCACTGTCATCTGTTAGGTTCTTTCTGGGCTGAGCTTCTCAGGCTCTGTGTAGGGTGGATTTTTTTCTTCTCTGGACAGGAAAGCAGGGCCCCTGCATGTGTTTAACCCCACTTTTTTTTTTCAGGATACTAATATTTCTGCTTTTAATTGACAGCAGTTTTACAGCAGAGTGTGTCCCAGATGTGATTGCTCTAAAATGAAAGAGCACTAGTGTTGGGCTTGAATGTTTCCCATCTAATTACCATTTGCCCCTTTGTTTTATTTTGGGAGGTTTTTTTCACTTGAGTATGGGGTTTCCAAATGATTCTGGTAATCCTGGATTTTTCCCCTTGTTTTTACAGGTGACCTGTAACTGTTTCACCATCAGTAATGGAGAGATGCAGGATGTTGGTGTTGGCCTGTATCCCAGGTACTGTGGACACTGTTTCATTCACAGGCAAAATCTATGTCAGTTTTTTTTCCCTTTTTTCAAGGTAGCTGTAGGGACTATCAAAGCAGCAGGTAACATGTCTTAATGAGAAACTGGGAAATGGAAATAAATTAAAGGAAAGTAAAAAATACAATATAGTTGAAAACCTTCTTAATAGTACTGATTACAGCATTAAAACAGTTTTAATAGTATACATCTGTATATTTTATTTTTATGGAGGTGGTAGTCTTTTCTAAGTAAGAATAAATACTGACATCAAGAATGTGCAACTGGGACTAGGAAAACCTGTTCAACGATGCTTTAGAACACAGATATTTTGCAGCTGAGATCCTTCAGAATTAGTAATTAAAATAAAAAGATTGATATATTTATAAATAAATTACCATAACAAAGAAACCAGTAAGGTGAAAAGTCCCTTTAGAGATAGATGTTAATATTTTAATTTTTTATTATTGTTTCTTATTTGTATTAGGTAAGAAATATGTACTAATGAAGATTTTATCTTCATAGAAGCAATAACCTGTAATCATAAATATGGAAAATTAGTACATAGTTAAAAAGTATGGTTTACCATCAAATTTTTTTGTTAATGCATGGTTGAATTATGTCTGTCAGTACCTCAGTGGGCCTGTCACTGTTGTTTCTTTTCCTTCTAATGTCATATGTAAGATTTGACTAGGGATACTTAATATCTTGAGATCTACCTTGTAGTAAAGATGAGGAAAATGTAGTTAGGAATTCATGGGAATTAGCGTCATGAAAAGTGCCAAACAGTCATTTGATTTCATAATGGAATGAAAACAATACTTGAGAAAAATTAAATATTATTTTGGAGCATTATTATTAGGGAAATGTTCGCTTTTGGTTGAAAAATAAAAAAAAAAAAGAAAACCTTTAACTGTGAAAAAATATCTGTATATGTTCAATGATAATGCACTGCCAAGGGATGCAAGAGACTCTTTCCCAGGTAACTTCAGAGCCGTTTGAGTTTTTGTTAGAGCAGAAAAGCTGGGAAAATTGAGAACTTTAAATCTGTGGTTTACAAGTCCTGGGAAAGTGTCCTTCCAGATGAATTCATATGCTTCCAGGGGAAATTGTCATCAAACCCACTAGTGTCTCCATGAGATGAGATTTCATTAAAAGTTCTTTATTAAGCCCTATTAAGAGGTTGTATATTGTTATATGGCTTGATAACTTCAGCATCACAAGATATTTTAAAATAGGTAAAATCCTATGGTCCTGCTGTGCATCACATTGTGAGCAGCTTTGAGAGTGTGCCCAGTGATCTCACAATAAGAGTAATGGATACTCTCCCAGTGGGTTCTTGAGGAGATTAACCACAGATATTTTATTAGGCTAGAAGGGATACCAAAGGAGTCAGGCCCCTGTTGATACCTCCTTTAAGAGTTAAAAAACTAAATAAACATGGTTTGGTGCAGGGCTCTGACCCTTGGCAACATCCTCTGTTTTACCAACAACAGCTGAGATTTTGAGTTGCTGAATCAGCCAAGAATATGAATGTAGACAGGAGCTGGATAAGCCAAAAACTCTTCTTTCAGGCTGGAAATGCCAGAGTTATTCTTTCAATGGTTCATTCCCATAGGGAAAGAACCATCAACCCCATTTCTGCTACGGCAGAAATGTTTTCCTGGCAAAGTCAGTTGTTTCTCAGCTAGGGAAACTTGTGATTCAAAAGTACATAGCAGATGTTGTTAGCAGTCTCCTTCAGAGAGAGGGAAGGGTGTGTTTGTGCAGCTTTTGTGTCTCTTGAGGGTGCCAGCAGCTCCCTAAGGAGCTGTCACATGCCACAAGAACAGAGGCTGTGCCAAAATATTCACAAAGCAGAGGCAATGGCCGTGTTTCTTCTTTCAGCTCTATACACCAACTTCTTTGGCTTTGGGACATAGTGTACTCCATTTTCTCCTGATATGAAATTCAGCTTTACTGTTGGCTGCTTTGAGCTGTGCTTGCAATGACAGTCAGGTAATCAATAGGTCAGTGCCCTGAAACTGAGCAGAAGCAGCAGAGATGTAACTCAGCCCCTCCTGCTGGGAGCTGTCACCCCCTTACTCTGTCCCCTGGATCAGGGCTCTCGCAGAGGCACTGCCAGGCCACTGCCTTCCTCCTGCCCTGCATACACAAAAGGCAGAAACACTGGAAGAGATCCTGGCATGGCTCCTGTTACCAATGAATATAAATCTAAGCATTCATTTTCCTCCCATAACCAAGAGCAGCTGATTTAACAGGGAATTTATTTGTTTCGTGACTTAATTGCTTGATACTTCAGATGTAATCATGTTAGCTACTTTCAAATGATTAAAGGGAAATGGCAGTGGAGACTCTGTTAAGTTTTTTTCTTTCTTTCCCCTCTCCCACCCCTCACAGCATGTCTTTACTGAACCACAGCTGTGACCCAAACTGCGTGATCGTTTTTGAAGGATACCGGCTTTTGCTTCACTCTGTCCGAGAGATCCAGATTGGTGAAGAGGTAATTAACTTGTCCTCCCTTCCATCACAGACACCTGCAGCAATGACATCTCCCTAAATAAATTCCAGACTGCTGGGCCACCAGCTTAATATTTTGATGATATATTGATGCCACTTTCTAGCACATAGCTATCAGGGGGGAAATGATAAATAGAATCATCTCTTCACACTGCCTGGGCCCCGTAATCATTACTTCTCATAAATCACTAGCAGTCTTGATAAATTCCTGATCCTCCTTTCCTCCTCTAGGCACTTCATTTTGTTTGTATTTGAGTGTCTTTACCCTGACAGGAACACTTACAATATTTCTGAGTGGAATGCAGTGTTCCCTAAGTCATTGCAACAATAATGTTTGTCAGGTGGCAACCATGCAGTTGTAGTAAAACTTTCATGGACAGTGAAAGCAACAAAACAAGGTTTGTTTTCTTGTCCACTTCACTAGGAAAGACTTCAAAATACCCTTTACAAGAGATTTCTGATTTGATCTAAGGTATTCTCTACTTTATTTTTACAACAGCGCTTGTATTAATTTGAAAATAAGCATTTGTGACTAGAAATCAAAATAAATACGTTTTGCAGCAATGCAGAAATTTTCTTAATAAGACCTGAAAAAAAAAATGTGTGTGTGTAGTAACTCAAGATGCACCAATGACCTACACAGTCCTGGCTGTTGGTCATTTCAAAATCATAACCCAATGTAACTATGGTTCACACCTGTTCTTAAAATTCTGGGAATATGAAGACCATACATATTTTGATTTAGACCCTGTATTTATTTGCCTCCCTATGAAGTTTCTTCTTTTTTAATGCATTCTTCCTCGAAGATAGTAGGACATCAAAGTAAGTAAATTGTAGAAAATCTTTTTAGGCCATCAAGATAAGTAAGTGGTAGAATATTTTTTTCAGTAAAACATTGTTAAGAACCAACAGAAATGTTTTTGCATAATTGCCTTTTTACCAAGAGAACTCTTTCAGGATGCAATATATTTGTTTGGAGGTATTAATTGTAGACATCTTTTAGTCGAGCATTCTTAAGTGTTATTATAGACACCTTCCTTCTATTTTATCTATAAACCATTACTTTCCTTTTGGCTTCCCAGTTCACTAAGATACAGTAGATTAAGATACTGTAAAAATACAGTAGATTTTAATGTCTTACCAGGAAGAAAATGGACTTATAGCTTAAGAGACAAAGTAAAGCTATAAAGTGAGTATTAGGTTAGAGCTGTTATGGGAAGAGGAAGGGAAATAAAATTTTTCTGAAGGTATGTACAACTCAGCAGTTCAATATTATTGTCAGTACCTATTTACTTTTCCTTATACACAACTTCATTTTGTGTTCTGCATGATGACTTTGGTGGAACTTTCCACACTGCCTTACTGCTTGCTTGCAGCAGGGTGAGCTCAGTTTTAATAATAGCCAGGTATTGAATTTACAAACATATGTACTTGAAACTGTATCATCTGTTGTGAGCTGAGTTTTAACTTATATTACTGATGTCATGATCTGAGCTAATGGAAGAGAAGATATATGTTAGGGAGGAAACTAATTGAGTTTTCTGAATAAATTGGGTGCTCTGAGATGGTAAGATGAACATTATTTCAAGTCATGAAGCAATAAGAAAATGATCATCACTAGAAATTTTCTCTTATCCTGTTCAAGCTTACACTAGATGCAGACAGAATGAGATCCTTTCTAAAATAATTAATAGAAAATAGGCACTAAGATTTGTCAGAAATAAGAAGCTAAGTAACAAGTCAAGCTCAGAGTAGCAGAAGAGGACTATGGCTTTTCCATCCATACAGGAACATATTTGTGCACATTTATAGTGCTTTCTGTTGGAGCAAACTACAGCAGTTTACTCATGCTAAGGATTGTTGACCACCTATAATTGTCGGGGAAACAGAGCCATGGGGAGCTGACTGGCCATTGTGATCATCTCAGCATTCTGAACTTTGCTTCCAGCATCTCAGAGTTATTAGTTAATTATAACTAATTATAACCACTTTTTGCTCTTCAAGATAATTACAAAATCACAGAGTGTTTAGAGTTGGAAGTGACCTCAGAGATTATCTTATCCCCTGCTGTGGGCAGAGACACTTTTCACTAGACCAGGTTGCTCAGAGCTCCATCCAGCCCAGCCTTGAACTCTTGTAGGGCTGGAGCCTCCACACCTTCTCTGTAATGCTGACTATTACACTTTTTGTAACTTTAGGTGATGTTAATTTGACAGCATACAAAGATTTCCTTTACTAGAGTTCTTCGCAAAAATGAAATTTAAGTATTGCAAAGAAAGGTGAATTATGGGGAAGGATTATAAAAAAGCAAAAATTATTCATCTAACTATCACGAGGGCTCCTTTACTGATAAGGCAGCCTATCAGCTAGTTTTGTCAAAAAGACAAGCCTACTCTGAAGAGGTCTTCATCATTTCCCTACCCTTAAGTAACCACTTCAAACGGCATCAAGATGTGTGCTATAATTTCAATTGGCTCTTTGTTAGTTGCTGAGTCTGCCTGGTGTTTTGCAGGCACACATGAGATGATTTCACCTCCTCTCCAATCAGAAGTTGTATGGCTTCAAATCAATTAGTCCTGCTGGGAGACAGAATGGATTAGCTGAAGTGCAGTTCTGCTCTGGGTGCTTTGCTTCTCACCAGCTTCAGAGTTCAGTTAGAGCAAAGTTGTGTCTTCCTTCAGAATCTCACATAACTGATGGTGCCTTACAGAGCAACAATTCTTTTAAATTAAAACTGAAAACAAATAATGATTTCAGATTATGAGCAAATAAATCTATTTTCATTATAGATTCCAACCAGGTTATATAATGTTTCTGGTACTGTAATTTTGTGACAAGTTTTGTATCTGTGCATGCTTGACACATTACATTTTGTCCCATTAAAGCTTTTAGAAACAATTTTTTGCCTTGGATTAGTGGGCATTTTGATTTTATATGCCCAAACAGAAAGAGTGCAGACTATTAAGCACTTCTATAACTCTGTCTCAGGAACAGATTTCTGTACACAACCCTCCCCAAGATTCTGAGACCCATGATTGCAAAACCAAGAAGATTCCCTTTTTTCTCTCTGCCGTTTGTATTACAATACTTGATTTTAAATTTTTACAGAATTTTCTGTCTAGAAATTTTGTGGCTTGGATTCTGTTACTAAAAAAACCACAAATAAACAAAAAAATCCTCAACAAAACCCAAATAAACAACAAAAAAACCCCACATAATTTAAGTCCACTGCATCATGGCAGTACTGGAAAATAGGATCCACCTTAGTTGGCAGATGAGGAACATGAGAAACTAACCACCATATCCATAATTAAAGAATTTCTGTGTCAGAGCAAGAGGCAAGGCTCAGACAGTCCTGTATTTCTAAGGAGGAAGTCTTAAGAGTCTATAAGTCTCATGGCTGTTAAATAATTCCTTGCCTTCATAAATGTTTTTTAATATATATTCAGTTCAGGGGGAAAAGATTTACTGCATTCTTTATAAATGATGCAATAAAGAGGCAAGCTTTGGTCAGTTAAGTAATGTTTTAATTAGTAGCATACATCCCATATGCAAATACCATTAAGACAACCTTTGATAAATGGGCATATTTCCCAAATATGTACAAGTTAAATGAGCCTTGCATCTAATGAAGTGATTCAAAAATAAAGCAAGGGTAGGAGAAAGACTTGAATACAGAAATATAGTGTTTGAACAATTAAATGATTACTACTGGCTCAGTCACTATTAGGTTGATCATGTTTCTAAATATTCTAGTTATATTTTGCTACTCAGTCTGCCAGCTACAAACATTTTTTCTCTTCTGGATTTCTGCTGGGAATCTGAACCTGGGCAAGAGAGACCCTAAGTTGTTAAAATGCTAAAAGGAGAGATCAGTGTAATGAAGCCTCTTCTCCTCTTCCTCTCCAGTCATAGCTGTTCAGCTTTAGTCCAGAGCATGTTGTTTATGGACTGTTCCTATCCACAACTGTTTGGGAACCTCTGAAAAAGAGATGTCTTTTTTGGAAGTTCTTCCTACCCCCAAGGTTTCTGCAACATAAATGAAAAAAGGAGAGGAACTAAGCCAAAAATACAGAAAGAAAGGGATGAAGCCTGTAGGCTGGATGGGTAAGGTATATTTGATGTTGGCTCTGTGTTTGTTTTGCAGTATTATAACCCTGCCTAATGATGGTTTCAACAGTAATGACAGGGTTTAAACCATTGTCTTAAATAATTTGGCAAAGAATAGACTAATCTCACATGAATTATTTTTCCCAGAAGATTCCTACTGTCTTGCACTGTGTCTGAACTTGATTAAATCCTTTTTACTGCTGGATGCCACCTGAACCTAAAGGCAGTAGGACATGAGTTGAAACCAGAGATGTTTATGCAGAGGACAAGAGACATGGAACAGCCAGCGTGTGGAATGATTTTTGACAGAAAACAGTTGTGAGTTGCAAGGAGACATGAAGGGACATTTCTGATGGGAGAGGGAAATTGGGTTTGGAATGTCTGAAGGATGAGACTGCAGCTTGGATGGAAAATGCTTTGTGGGAAGCAAGGGAGACAGCTCTTCCTTACCACACCAAGGAGGACACAGATTAGGACCAGCTGTGGGAAGAAGTGAGGACAGAGTCACTGGGGTCACTGAAGATGTTTGAGAAATCAGAGCAGGGCAACAAGGGAAGGGTGTGAGATAAGGCTGAAGGACAGATCT
The DNA here is from genome assembly GCA_032173965.1 of Sitta carolinensis. Classification (NCBI taxonomy): domain Eukaryota; kingdom Metazoa; phylum Chordata; class Aves; order Passeriformes; family Sittidae; genus Sitta; species Sitta carolinensis. The sequence continues at coordinate 9,786,221 of JAVUNC010000025.1, read as the reverse complement.
GAGACTGGTGCAAGGATGGAATTGTCCCATTGTCCCAAAGATGGCTGTGTAAGGAGCTAGAGTTTATGGCTAGAAAACAGGCTTAGATAACCACGTGTCCAGGTGTAATATAGTACATTATTATTACAGACTGTTCTGCTCTAGACTCAGACATGCACAAGCTGGGACAGAGAACAATATCATATACAATTCTAAACCTAACAAAGTTCTCACACTTTCTAACTTTTGATTAATTGTGGAATTTTATTTTGTCTCTTTCATTAACTATACTATTAATCTTCAATTATAAGGCCATATTTATTTTAAATGCTTGACTTTGCCATCTCAGTAGACTTCTTTTAACACAGTCCTCCTTCAATATGTAATCAAATTGCACTGTAATAATAAATTAAAAAAAATGCAGACATTGTTTTTGTTGCTTGTTAATTGCTCATTCAGTTAGAATGGTCACTAATTTGAAAAATGCAGGTTCTGACAATGGATTTCGTGTTCATTACTAAAATTGGTCAGGTTTTCCTGTAATTTCTTTGAATGGACTCTCATGATTTAGCTAAAAACCATGTGAAAATTCTCCCAATTAGTTGAAGTGTCTAGGCTCAGGATGAAATAATGTGACCTGATTTTTTTTCAGCTCTGACCTCTCTGGAGTGTTTCAAAGTGTGTTGGGCATATAGTGTAATCACTCAATAGCATGTGTGACTGTAGGCTGGTCTGAACTGAGCTGTTTTTTTTGTTGTATTTCTTTTCCTTATCATTAGTTTGTGCCTGTGCAGCACTTTAAACATTTCAAGAACTCTACAAATGGTTAGTCCCATAAAATTCTTCCTGGCAGGTGTCAAAGTGAACAAACTACAGACTTCTCTGTAGTTCATTGGAACTCACTCTGTACAGTGTATGAAGTTAAAAATGGCACCATTTTTCTTTTATTATTTTAATAAATATTATTGTCAAATAATAATTTAATAAATATTATTAATATTCTTATTAAATTATAAATAATTTAATAAAGATTCTTTAATAAATATTCTTGTCAATAGTTTCAACTTAGTCAACTTTCAGTCAACTTAGACTGCCATGCTTTTGTGCTTCCTTGGTCACAAGGGAAACATCACAGAAATACTGAAAATGGCATAAGAGGAATTATCCTCAGGCTCAAACATCTATTTGCAAGAAAGTAGGGGCTTCCCTGAGAAAAAACTTTTGGAGATAGTTGGATATTGTATAACAGTAGTGGTAAATACACGCTTAAGCTCTGGAGCTAGACAGAAAATGAGATTTCATGCACAAGGAATTCAGATACTTGATACAGTTTCTTTGCTATCTTTTCTTACTCTCCTTTCTTCTTTTATTTTTCTTCCAAATTAGGATTAAAAGTTGAAATAGTGATAATTTTTGGTGGAATTAATAATTTCAAACAATATCAATCTTGAAACATGAAAAAGCGTTCTTCCATGGAAATAATTTTCCTCTCTTTTTTTTTACCTTCTGTAAAAGTATTCAATTTCTTCTAGAAAACAATCTGTTAGCATTTTATTTTATGCTGAAAAAAAAGGCTCTATTGAAAAAATGTTGCCTCTGCTAATACATACAAAGAATATGCTTTTTTTGTAAAATATGCCAACTCTTTTTTTTTTCATACAGCTCACCATCAGCTATGTTGAATCACTGATGCCTACCAGGGAACGCCAAAAGCAGCTGCTGCGCCAGTATTGCTTTGAATGTGATTGTCTTCTCTGCCAGAATCAAGAGAAGGTAGGTTGAGAGAAGAAATTCCTTGCCAGTGAAACAGAATTTTCCAAGGCACATCAGCAGCTTTCCTTCCTTAATGTAGTACTTATCTTTTGCTACTGATTGAATGGTCAGAATAGGGAAGAAAATTGCCTCTGCCTTCACTGCGGTTTTTGTTGCTTGAAAGACAACTCTGAATGAAAGAAATGCAGGAAATGTTGGCATTTTTCTGTTCAAAAGAATAATCTTGGAACTTCAGCTGAAGCCCGTTGTCTGATACTACAGGAGCATTGTGTTTATCTTCAAAATAATGTTGAATTAATTTTGCCAAACACCTGCATCAGTAATTTTTAAGAACTACCAAGCTTGTTCAGCAGTTGTTAGAGAGAATAGTGAACATCCTTGGGTGACTTTGTAGTTTTTATGCTCACTTACGTCACAAGTTCTTGGAGTAGCAGGTCAGTGGTTGTAGGAGATGAACTTTTGTTCAGTGTGATCTCTTACCAGGGTTCAGCCTACCCTGGTTTGCTTTGTATTTATACAACCTTGGCAAAAAAATTTTGTCTTGGAGTCTGATGAGAGATTAAATGGAATAGGCAAAATCAGGCTGGCTTCATAGCAATTTATGCACTTAATCTCTTTTGTTATATGTACAGTTCTTATTTTCACAAATGCCTGTTTGGAGTGAGTCACCTGCCATAGCTAAAAGTGTTCCTGCAAGATTAGAAATAGTAAGAAAGGTATTGATTAAAATGTAATTCCAAGGAGCATAATATGATGCAGGAAATAATTGCTGCACAGAAAGAAAAAAATAAACAAAAACAAAAACAAAAACAAAAAAAAAACAAAAAAAAAAAAAAAAAAAAACCAAAAAAAAAAAAAAAAAAACAAAAAAAAGCACCCAAAGTTTAAACAGTAACATATGCTTTGATTCATCAGTAGGCAGTTCAAAAAAGAGAACACAGACAATTTTAGGCTTATGACATAATGCTAAATTACTTCCTGTCTGTGTTGGCATTCTCTGCCTGATAAAAGCTGCTGCAATTCTACTCAGAGCCAGTGAAGACCTCTTTTTGTCTTTCTTTTGAAGATGGTCACTCAAAGGCCGTGAAATCTTGGATTAGTTTTGGGTAAATGTCATCCTCACAGATGCAATGATGATTAAGAAAAATAAGCAGGCTAAAGAGTCTTCAAGGATCACTTTACAGTTTGTGAAAGGGTAGGCAAGTGGTCTAAAGACCATTCAGCATGTGGAAGGTTTTAGGAAATAATATCCCCAGGCTGGTGTTTATGTCATTGTAAGAATCAACATACAACAATCAAAAAATACTGTAGTGAAATTATCTGTGCATATATTAATGAAAGCAATACTCTCATACATAGGTGAAAATTAATTCATGGGTTGTTTTTCTTTTTGAAAATATAATTGTCATTTGTATTTATATTCTATAGAAATTATTTTTTTTTTTTTGGCCTTTCACAAAATTTCCCTGGGAATGATACTGTGAAATGTGAAATCTAGCTTGTTGGGTTTTTGGGGTTTTTTTCATTTATCTCTAGTCACTGCAAGTAAGCTGAGAGTCATGTAACACTGCAGGTACAGCAAGAGATAACATTTTGGGAAATTCTGGGGTTTAAAACTACAAAAGGTCTAGGTGCTTAAAGTTGATAAAATTATTTAAAAATCCCTGCTGACATATCCCTAATAATGAGACAAATTTCCAAGTCATCTTAGAAAATTTTTAAAAAGCAAAATCTTTGTCAATAAAATAGGTAACAGCTGTAACTTTGGGTCATCAAGAGTGGCAGAGTCAATATTGTGAATCAATATAGTCAGCTAATAGTAAATTCCCATATTATAACATTGCTTTGCAGAAAAAAAAGATAGTTTAGTCAACAGCAATTAATCTCGTGTATCTTTCTTATAGGTAAAAATTAAACTTCCACAAATGCTTTATCCATTCATGTAAGTTCTTGTGTGTTGGGGATTTTTTCAGTTTTAGTCATCTCATCAAAAAAGCTAGAACCCTTTTTGAAATCCCATCTATAGACACACAAACATTTAAAGAGTTTCTGTTACTCCAACCTTGCTGAATGTGCTTGAGAGCTGCTGAACACATACTAGTGACCAGTGAAGGCTCTCAAGATGCAAACATCAATTTTTATTAAAGTTTTAAGCCAAGTGATTTGCACTGTAGCTCTTATTCTACATCTTTTGTAATGTTTTAAAAGTGATCCTGCAAATCCCATGGGAAATAAATGTTGCAAGTTTATATGAAGAGCCCATAAACCTTATGTTTATTTGTACTTAGTTACATGCATCCTTATTTATTCATATTTATAAAAAAACGTAGCAAGATAATTATCAATGAAATTTATGTTTCCTGCTGTATTTTTTAAAGACTTGTTCATTTAGTGTTAAATGCTGGAGTGAAAAAGGAAAATGGTATCAAATTTTTGTTCTCAAGTCAGTTACTGACTGCACGTGACCTTGGGAAATTTATTTTATTCAAGAGCAATCTTTGTGTTTTCTAAGATCCAACCCTTATTCTTCATAATTGGTAGGAAGCTACCGTTTCAATTGGAGCTCAACAGGTTTTGGACTAGAAAACAGATCAGACTGTTTGTATAGGGGATCATTTTTGTGAATGTTCTGTGAAGCTCTGGTTTGTTCAGTCTCTACAAACATGGTGAGAAGATAATTTATAGGTAATTTATACTTTTGCCGAGTTCTGATGCCCAAAGGATAATAAAGAGAAATACTTTATTTTCTAAGGTCTTTTAGCTTTATGTGATGGATTTGTTTAAACGAGAATAATTCCTTGAAGCAGAATGGTTTGGGTTTATTTGTGTGCTTTGTGCCTCCCTCATACTGAAAGCAAAGACAAGCAGCTCATTCATACTGTCTTCAGTAGAAATCCATGAAAATTGGAATGGATAAAAGAGGTTAAAGGAATGCCTTCAAGTAAATTGCCCCCTCTTTAGACAAATAAAGTTTGGTGAGGTAAATTATGCTGCTCCATGAAATATATATAAACACAAAATCAAGACTGACATGATTCCATTTCTGTGCTAGCTGACAGGGATAACCAGAGTGCAGTTCCAGCGCTGCCTAGGTACACAGAGTTCCCTTGCACAATTGCCATGATCTGAGACTCATTTTCAGGTACCCTGAAATGGGCTGCAGCCCAACCACAGGGACCCTTGCTGAAGCCAAAGTTATTGAAGTTCAGCATGAACTGATACAGACTGGCACTCAGTGTGAGCAGACACAGCCCCAGACCAAGGGAAGAGTTCCATGGCTGAGCAGTCACAATGGCACTGCATGCAAAATGAGAGGAAATGTTCCTCACTGGTCACTGCTGCTGAAAGGACTTCAAAGTGAATCTTTGCTATACAGCAGTAGTTCTCTATCTTCCTCTCCAACTGTGAGAATTATCTGGGTGCATAGCTGCTATCAAGGATGAGAAAACATAGAAGCAAACAGTGGCAATAGCTGAGCTGGGGATCTTAAATAATTTTTGGTGCCTGAGCCTCAATGTGAGCTGCATTTTAATTCTAAGGATGTACTATAATGCTGGCCAGTGTCTTTTAGCAGCTGGTCAAGCAGCCTGGCAAGTACAAATACACCACTGTAAGCTGGTTAAGATAAGATTGAGGTGAACCTTTTGGTGGTTCAGTTCCTGCCAGATTAAATGGCACTAACTACAGATCTAAACAAGGCTTTTGTCCAAAGTTAGAAAAATCAAATCAGGAGCTAAAAGAGGGGAAAAAAACATGTCTTCCTAAAAGTCACCCATGGAATTCTTCCTGTCAATACTCTAAATTGTAGCTACTGTATTGTCTTCAGTGCATTGTATCTTTGACAGCTTTACATATTATTCTTTGCTCCATTTTAAGATCAATCTCCACTGTAATTCAGGAATGTGTGCCAAGCTGAACTCTTGGCAACATATTATTCCAGCACATAAAAGCCCCTTACATTAATTATAATTAAAGATGGGTTTACATTGATGGCAAACATTTTAAATGAAGAATGTTTTTTTCCACAGTCATGAGCCAGAGAATTGTTCATGTTGTACATCTTCAGCCAAGGATTTCAGGGACATTTGTGCTTATAGAATGGCTTTGTTATGAGCTGTCTTTCTCTTTTGGAGCCAGGATTTAATATTTTAGTCTAGCTTGGGTTTTGGAAAGCTTTTATTTATTACAAGGTCAAAAGCAATGGACTTTGAATCATTTTTATATTTGGTCAGTGTTTGAGAGTTGCCAAAGTTAATAACAACATAATTCCAGTAAGCATGTTATACCTTTAATTATTTTTTTTTTTGCTTTGAAAAAAGTACTTATATTTCAGCCTGAATTTTCATAGAGAACTTCACAAGTCCAGTTTCCAACTCAAGGGCTCTCAAAATCAGGTCACCTGAACAGCATCCAAGCTATCAACTCTACATAAAAATAGCACCTGCAGTTCTTTACCTGTTGTTACATACATCCACCAGCTCTGTTACAACCCCCCTGAAATAAGTTCCGGAACCTGAAGTTTTGACATTATTTTTCTAGGAGAGGAAACAACACAGCTTTAGTTTAGAACTTCATCAGATGGAAGTAAATTGATCCAATTAGTTGCTACAGTGTATGTCTGTGGTTGATTTGCCTCACCAGGCTTCCTGAAAGACACTTGACTGTAGCCAAAGATACATTATACAACATTTTCACTTTTGATCTTCATGTTTGCTCTCTTCAAAACGTATTTGAGGAATATGTGCTTAAATTACAGAGGCACTGTTACATGAAGAGTATTATTATTGACTGTTGTTTTTAATTGGGATGTAGAGGCTTCATGCAAGATCACTGTTCTGGTGTTAGTACAAAAATGTCACCCCTCCCTCAGGGATCATATATTTAGGACACAGGAAACACAAAATTATATGTTAAGAAGTGCCTTTTTAAATTGCTGAATTGTCAAGTTCCATAAGTTTGTGTCCCAGTTTTCCTAATATTTATTTATTTTTAGACATTTACATTCTCACTTAGTTTCCCAAGTTCAATATGAAAGATGAAACCTCCAAATTAATTCAAAAGATGAAGCCTGGGAAGCAAGGACTAAATAGGATTGTTGAAAACAGCTCTCTTTATACAGCTAACTGAACATAAAGCCCTTTGATCAAAGCAAAGAAAAAAGTAGGAGCATCTGTTTCTCTAGTCACGATTCTAAAAAACTTGCTAAATACCAACATGCCAAACAGTGTGTTAAAAAATAGTTATCAGGACTGTGTTCAAACAGAATCCTGGTTTAAGTCATTTGCTATCAAAATACAGAGTTTGCAATAGTTAATTGTAGAAATTGTTCATTCCTCATCTTTTTCACTGTTTTGCCACTAGAATTGCCTTTGAGGCAAACTGCAGGATGGCATCAAGCCAGAGATCAGTTGTGTTTCACCCACCTCCTCTCCCAGCCCTGTGTCAGTGTAGCCAGTGCCTGCACAAGTCAGTGCAGTACCTGGAGCCCACGGGGACACAATGCTCCTTCTCTCCAAAGGTGGCTGGCTATTTCTTCCCTCTGGCAAGGCATTTGGTAGTGACATAAACCCTGGATTCATTCCTGAAATCCAGCAGTCAGACTAATACTCTTCTGTTCCTTTCAAAGGATCTTATCCTCTTGGGATGGATTTCCAAACAGCCAAGGACAGAGGGCTTTTATTTTTCTAGTGCCAAAAATGACAGTAAAAAACAAGGCAGCCGCTTCTAATTTCTGGGATCTCTTGTTCATTAACAAAGGCATCATGTCTCCAGCCTCTTAGCATTTCTTACATGACTTCTGAAGCTCCTTCCAACTTTCAATATTGTAATTTTTCTCCACTAAAGTGCAGTTCCAAAGGCAGTGACAAATGCACTGTGATCATTTTTCCATGACAACTTGCCTATCCCAGTTGCTTTGGGACTGCCTCAGTGTGCTCTGGTCACCACGGGCAGCATCCAGCTGGAGCTCACTTGGGTTGTCAAGGTCATGGAAAGATTTGGCTGTTCTTATAAATAGACATGAGTTGAAATGTATATAAACTCTGCCTTTTCAGGAGACCCTTCGTAGGACAACCTGTATCAGTTTGGTCCACAGAGTTTGTATTTAAAGCAAACATAGAAGCTGGAGTGTGGCACCCTCCTGGGAGTTTGGCTTTCAGCTCATCTGAGGGAAGCAGAATCTCATTCCTTTCAGACCCATAAATCTTCTGGCAGACGTTTTAAGAAACACTTGTTTTTCCAAGGGAAGAGAGGGAATTCTCATCACTTTTTTAGGCTGTTGCAGCTACATTTAAGTGCCTGAATCCTTCTGGATCCATCTTTTCTGGATGTCCAGCTTTGTTGGGAGTGTTAGAACTAGCTATTACTGGTAGGATTTCTTTTTTTTAGATATCATTCCTGTAGCAGTCACTAGTTGGTCTCTGCTGAATGACAAGCAGAAATAAGAAAAGTCTCACTCTGGAGTAGCAATCTAAAATAAACATAGAACATCCAGAGATAAACAGCAGTAATTTAAATATAAGGCTAAATCAGAAAAATCACTTTCCAAACATCTTTTCCTGCGATGATTTTGGAGAGACTTTTTTTTCCTAAACATGCATAGAAGCCAGTTATTACATTATCTGAGCTTGAATCTCTGAATTCTCTTTCACTGAGGTTCCTAAAAGGTCCTGTATGTTTCAGCCTGTCAAAGTGGTTTCTAATAACAGTAGTACCTTAGGCAATAATCTTGATTTTGGATGTATTTTCTTGATCTGTTTATCAGTCACTTTTTTCTATATTGAAGTGTGTTCGATCTTTTAAAATCACATTAATTAGGTAATTTGATTGCAATATGATAGCTTTCAATTCAGATCACGTAAGTCATTTAATAAAAACAAAAAGGATGTTGCAACCTTAAACTGCAGATTTCTAGACTGACTGAGTTTCAATTTTTTCAGTACAAAAATTGCTCTCATTGGAGGTCGTCCACTTTGGACAAAATAATATCTACATCAGAGCCAGAATGATATATATTCCTAGGTGTTAGAGCAGACCCTAAGGGGTAAGGGAACCCCACAACTCTCAGTGCTTCAGGCAATGGGTGAGATTCAGGTGGGTCCAGGATGTGCACTGTATCTTTCTTCTACATTCCTGTTCCAAATCAAATAGAAATAGGAGCTTGGACCTTTTTCTTTCCAAGTGTATATTTTAATGAGCTATGAATTTTAAAGAAGAAGTTCAAGAAAATGAGTGGAAATACCATTTTCTCATTGGTTCTCTGGATATAAGCTAAATCCTTTCTGACAGTAAAGCAATTTATCATTTACCTTTAAAGACCCAAGCCAGGACAGCAAAATTACATGGGCTGACCATAAAGTCAGCCTTTGCAGGCATGCTGTATATTTTGATCCCTCTATTTTATTGTTTTATCTGCTCTTAGACTCCCAGCTTTTGGGATAAATACTATTTTTACTCTGTGTAGTCTAAAAATGTGCAAAACAGTGTACCTGTGATTCTGGTACTTCCAGTTTTATAAATAATAACAACAGTAAAGTCAACAAACAATCTGAAACCTCACCAACATGAAGGAAGAAAAGAAAGTGGAAAAGTACTGTTTATCAGCAAATTTGTGAGTTACTTAAAATAGGACACAATTTTATTAGCTCACTGAAATTTTGCAATATGCCATCTTCAAGTAATTTCAGCTAAATTTTTTGTCATCTTTAACTCATTCCTTGTTGAAGACATTGCCTTGAAGACATCACCCAGTACTAATCCATAGGTACCTTTTTCATTCTGAATAAATGTTTTCAACTGTGGTTCTTATGATTCTCCTTTATATCGATGCATTCTGAGTCTTTCTCTTCAGATTCTGAATGTGCTTTCTGCATACTCAGAATTTCTGGTCCTTAATGCCATCCTGATTGTATGCCATATACTTTTTGATGCTTAGCAATTTGTCTTTTGTTTAATTTTTTTCTTAGCAAAAAAAAAAAAAAAAAAAAAAAATCCTGATAAATCTAACCTTCTTACACTGCATTTTTTTCTGAGATCACCTACTGTCCATACAATGACCAGAAATCACTAGAAATAAATACTGCAAATACAGTAGGTGTAAAAGCTTGGTAAACATTAGCCTGTTGTCCCAGTTTTCTGAAAATTCCAATCAGAGGAGAGGAATAATGCCTGGTTGTGGTAAGCAGGTTTGTGCACATTGAGCCCATAAGTATGATCATGGTTTTACCTTATATGGGTCAATAACAGCTTTAAAAAGTCTGGGAAAAATTTAATCTAGTAGTCCTGATTTTAATCAGGTAAAAATGATCATTAAATCAATGAATTAAACCATTCCCTCTGTTGGAAGAACAGTGTATTCTGTGAACCATTGCACTGTGATTGCTTTTTGAGGTGAAGCAGACATGTACCTACACTGGGCAATCACAGCTCTGAATGGGAGAAGCAGTATTGTATGCATATGTATGTGCAAAGGTGCATACATGGAACGTGCAAGGACAATTTTAAAGATTTTCCTATTTCATGGACAATATGTTCCACATCCAGCACATGGTGGGAGTTGTTTTCTTTGCTGCTATTTGTTTTGTGACCTTTAAGTAATGTGTAGCCCTAGATCATATCTCCCTCCATAAATTAGATACCTAAATGCCCATTGTACAAGTAACATTAAAAAAGATGAGTTATTCTTTAGTACATCTCAGTATGAAACTCACTGGAATGACTCACTTGCTATTTCCCATGCCACATTGTGGAAGTGCATCTTTCACTCTAGACTTCTTTAAATTGAGAGAGATGGCTTTCTTGCCAGCTGCCTCTAAACTTATAGACACTCTTTGCAAACTAAATTTTATTTTTCAAAGATTGATTGACTGATTTAGAATCCTGTGGCAAGGTCATCAGATATCATGACTGCATTCTAATTGATTTTTGACAATGTTATAATTCAAAGTTTGAGGTTCTGGCTGAATTCGTAGGAAGCACCATAGGTTGAGAGAGACAGAATCACTCTCTTCAGTGCCTAAATTAGTTCCAGTCCTTAACTAATATTCTCTGAGGTGTATTAAAGCAAGAATGAGCTCATTTGAATAACAAGGAAGCCTATAACTTTTGAGGCTGTAAAACTGCAGACTAAATGCTTTGGCTTGAAAAATTGCTATGATAAGCAATGTGCCATATCAGCTTCTTGACATAATTTAATTAATGTCGCAACAATGCAATAACTAAATCTGTAGCTATAAATTTAGTATTTGTGAGTTCTATTCTAAGACATGAAGAGAAACATTTTCGTGGCAGGCAGCAGTCTTTACAAGGCTGTATGCACTCCAGCCATGAGAGTTACAGCAGATGATTGTGTAATTTTTTTGACCCACTGCAGGATGTCCTGCTGTTTTCCATGGGGTTGCTCAGTGTATTGCATGAAAATGTTGATTATACCATAAGCAGTGATTTGCATCGGGGGCTGTAGTTAAACAGTTTGTCACAATTCTCCCCAAGATTTATCTGAACACCATCATTAAGAAAAATATGTTGCAGCATCAATATTGATAATGGTATGAATCTTTGTCTCAATGTTGGATATAAACTAAAGCTCCTGCACTCCCTTTGACAATGTCTAGACAACAAAATTTTTACTCTCAAAGTGTTTCTAGTGTATAGCTTCATGTAAAGCTTGCTTCATTCCTATGTACAAAAGAAATCCTTCTGAGCTTTGAGAACTCTACATGTGATTCCAGCTACTGTCTAATGATACAGTAGCTTGAATCTATAGACATTTAGCATAGTGGAGAACGATACTGTGAGGGTCCATAGCTGCTACACTGTATTTGGTTAATGAAGGTGGGGGTCCATGTGAAGTGAGCTGCCTCTCCCCTGCCCCAAACCCTGACCTGTAAAAGAAATGTTAAAAAGAAAGCGTTGAGGGAGCTTTTTGGGAGGGCAGCACTCATCCGTCTGACTGGGAAAAATATTTTAGAAGAGTTTGTCTGTTTTCAAGCAATGAGTGAAGTACTTAGAGTACTTATCAAGACATAGTGAAATAGATTACTGGTACTGTGAACTGTTTCAGAAAATTGGAAATCCTGTGTAGATTATGTATCACCAAATTATGTTGCTGCATCAGGTCCCGTAAAAGGTTTCTTTAAGGTAAGTCAGGATGTCTAATTTGCAGTACTCGTTTTGTGATGCCTCTCCTTGCTTTGAGTCCCCTTGGCCCATCACCATTAATTGCTGAGGTATGTAAGTACCTCTAGCACTGGCAGTCAGTGCTAGAACCAGCACATGGTAGCTATCCAAACAGTAAATAGAGACCCTGAGAAGTATTCAAGGGTCTTATAATAGTTCCCATGACATTATGACATTTTAGAGAATGTCCTTTTCACTTTCTTTCCTATTTTTTTGTGAAAACGACTAAAATGTTCATGTAATTGAATCAGAACAATAGAGTACTAGAAAGGTATTGGGAACTGTTTCAAGCACTCATTTGCCTTATGGAGTGTTTCTGGCTGCTTCCCTTAAACCCTGGAAGAACCTTTACTGTTTTAATTTGTGCTAGCTAGGGGATAATCAATAACTATTCTCCAAAGAAGTTCTTGAAATTACTAAAACACTATACATCATCTTTTTAAAGTATTTTCAACCTTCTTATTTGATTATATTAAACTAATTTTAATCTGGTCAGCAGTCAAATATATTGGCAACATTCTAGAGGAGGAAACTCCAGGTATTGTGCTCGCTCAAGGAGCTGCAATTGTAAAAAATGAATTCAACCTCCTTTATTCATGACCTTAAAAAACCCGGAGACTGGAGAGTGTGGATTTGAGTATTGATGCTAAATATTCAAGAAGCATACTAGTGAGTTAGGCAACCAGTTTTTATCAGTACTCTAGGAATTTTGAGATCCAGCAAATATTTTAAGGTGTAGAGTGGATTGATCAACTGTGTATGATGCTAATCATGGTGCATATTCTTTTCTAAACAATCAGCTTCCTGTATTTCACACCCATTCATTCAGAAAGCATAGGCTGAAGTAAATATGATATTTTTACATTGCAGTATACATTAAAAAGCTAGAATTACTATAGCTACAATTTTATCTTGTGGTATCTCATGGATTAAGATATTAAATTGTTTTGACACTAGTGTTCAAAAATGGCATCTAAATTAACATCAGTATATCTTCAGTGAGAACCAATAATTCAATGAGCACAAGTTCTTCAGATCACTGAAGCATAAATTGAACTTCACAAGTAACTACACTCTTAGTAAAGTATTTAGTCATTTGCATAGATATTAACTTCAATGGGATTTATATATGCTTTTAAACTTAAGTGCATATTTCAGTGAACTGATGAATGTGGATTGGATTATACATTATGAATAACTGAAAATTCTGAGGATTTTGGACCTACAGATCTCTTCTGAGCCACTAAATGCACTCAGTGGCACTCCATATCTCCACAGGTTGCAGAATTAAGGAATAAAGAAGATTTGCCTTATAGCTGTCAGTTTGTGTGCTAAGAGAGACCTAGAGATTGCCTTAACAAATGTGTAATGTCTAAGACAGTCTGTGAAATACCAGTCTCACTGTTGCTAGGGATTAGGCTGAACAGTATCCTTGCTCAGGTAAATGAACTACACACTGGGTTTATTTTTCTACTGATGATGGAAATTACAATGGAATTACAAATGTGAGAAGAATTTTTGGGTGATCTGTCATAAGGCCCTCTTTCACTCATGCCAAGCTGTAAGTAATTTCCTTTGCTTTTTCCTCACTTCTGGTTTTTATGAGTTGATAAATAGTGAACTTCTATTTATTGCTCTTCCCACTGTCCAATCAATTTTGATTTCTGCTTGTAACCTGTGCAGCTTGGATGGGAATTGCACTGTCAGCCCTAAGCTCCTGACACAGGGAGGTTTCTAAAGGCAGTGCTGTCACAGACACAAAACTCAGTCCTGCTCTCCATCCTGACTGGGGGTTGGCACTGAGGTCTTGGTCAGTCATCCCCAGTATGTGTGTGACACAAGGATGGTCCCTGGGCAGTTATGACTCCAAAAAGAGTAGTAGTATGTAAGGGACTTAGTTTAAAAATAAATATGGTAAATGTTTTGGTCAGCAACCAGAATGACCTACACTTAACTGAAATGACTTTAGAATGCATTAAATATGTGTGCCTTTCATTTGAGGAGTCTCCACGTAGCAAGATGCTGTGATGTAGTTTAGCTGCTTAGCCCTGTACATTGATTATATTTTGACAGAACTTCTTTAGATACTATCTTGCTTTCTTGCTAAATTGCCTAGCATCCTTTTATAGTTCTTTTTAAGAGAGAAAATGCTTCTGTATTATTATTTGTTGAGATTTTTACCACAAAGAGTGGATGTAAAAGAGAAAAGCTCTAATAACAGCACTTGATCTGTGAACATTATTGGGATTAAAGAAGTTCTGTTGGGCTGTGATGTTTGAGACTACTGAAAACTTTGAGCTTTTTTTGGTGTATTTTCTCTTACTAGAGAAATTTATATATATGCACACTCTAAATATATATACTCTAAAGGTTATTCTGAAAACACACTTAAATATTAAATCACCATAATAATCAGTTATATATAATGCTTACCAAATAATTCCAAACCATGTCCATAATAACCCTGTTGGTACAGTAAGCAGCATTTTCATGAATGAAGTGAAGTAATTGAAAAAAATCATTGCCAGTAAAGTTAATGGATGACAAAGACTGAGAGAATAATAAACATTTCTGAGAACAGGAAAATGATAGAGAGTAACTGGCATTGCTGGTAAATTGGACCTATGGAAATATAATGCACCACCACTGCAAAGGTGGAGCACATGTTCTGCATCTGAAAGAGGGATCTACAGCTATGATTTATTTCACCACATCTCAGACAACTACAGGATTAATGTCATCATCTGAGCTAGTTGCTCTAGACTTTCTTTACGGATAAAACTGCAGAAGAATGAACACACTTTGTTATTCATCTGACATATTTTAGAAATCCGCTTTAGGACAATACAAATTGCACCCAGAGAGTGTTTCTTTGTCATACAGAAGGGTGGCCCAAATATCTACATTTGATCAAATAAATCTCAGTGTGGGTGTCTGAACAGAAATGGAAAACACTGTGCTTTCCTCTGGCAAGGAAAGCTAATGTGACTCTTGGATCTATATAGCAGGGGAGTCAGTAGGAAGAATTATGTCAAGTTTCTTCACTAGAAAACATTTGTAAGATTGCCTGTGTATCATACAAAATACAGATGTGGTGATCTTTGAAAAGGTGTTTAAAAATGCTTGTGCCTAAAAAAATCACAGAAATTAATAGCTGAAATGGAATTGCAGTGAAGAATGGAGTATGACTCTGACAGAAATGCAATTACTATTTTCTGCGGTGCAGAATTGTGAACCTGACAGATATCAGACTTGCACCTGTAGAGCAATTGTTTGTCTGTTTGCTCTGCTTACCTTATAGTCTTAATTAAATCTAAGGTGGACTTATCTTTGTCCCATTTAATTTTACTAAATTAAGCTTTCTTAAAATGGACTTGCTGATCTTAATTTTCTCTTTATTGAAGCATCTCATTTTAATAAATTTCCCACAGTTGTTTTTGATGTCACTTTCAAATTTCTGCATAAATACAGTAATGTTGTACCTAAGTTGTGTAATGTTAAGGGCAGGCTTTTCATACAGCCCTGTGAAGGTGTTTGTCTTTTTGCACTACTGCTATACAGGGCCTGTGGAAACCTTCTTGATCTCCATGCCTAAGTAGAACTTAAACATGAATGGTGTGAAGAACAGCTAAATTTTCCAATATCTATATGATTTAGAGTGCTGCTAGCCTGTGCAGTTTTACACACTTCCAGACAGTAATCCATGAAGAGTCAGTAATCCATGAAGGGCTGGTATTGATTGTGTGAGGGAATGCAGCCTGCCTAACACTGAGCAGTGCACTGCACAGATTCCATATGGCACCCAGCTCTAATGTGTCTTATTTTACTCTGAGAATTCAAAAATAAAAAGTACAAATTCCTTCTTTTACTTATAAAACCCTCTGAATTCCCATCCTTCTGAGGTTTTAGTTGCTAGGCTTACAACATGTTAGAGAAACATTCTGAATGATACTTTGCCTAATGAGAAAAAATAACGTAAAACTATTTTTCTGGTTTGGTAGCTCCTTAAATGGAAGATTTCAGAGACATCATTATTAGTCTTATAGGTTGAATTTATTTTTTAGATCAGTCAATGAGCAGCACTTGATCCACGAAGGCATTTTAAAGAGATTGTTTCAGGTTAACTGGCTGTGTTTAGAAGTAGTCCCATAAAAATCAGTAGAGGTTACGCTAGCAGTAAGAGATTCAGTGTCCATCTACTGCAAAGCTGGAAGAGGGCTGGCCAGGTTTATTCAGCATGTTGATAAAATTTCTGTGGTATGAGCTGGATTGTCCTAACATTCACCTCATGCCTTCTGGTGGCAAATTCAGTTCTGCACAAAATTATTTCCAGGTGATCATTTTGATCAGATAACTGATTGTAAGGGAAGTTTATGTTCAAAATGCAGTGGGGTCAGGCCACCCTCCTTGTAAGACCTTACAGAAGGGTAGGGCAGCTGAGAACAACCTTGATTTAATCATCCCAGGAATCCACAGAGGTCTGCTTTTCATGAAGCAGATGGAAAGACAAAACTGCAAATTAAATGTGAAACCGAGTGCTGATTCTCACTGCAAATTTTTTTCTGAATTTATGTCAAATGGGGAGCAGTGGAATAAGAAAATGATGCTATTCCAAACTGTTACAGATTATGGGTTTTCAGTGGAGGTACTTCTGTGATTCCTGGTGAGCATCTATTGGTTACAAAGTGCCTGGTTTGATTTTAACACGTGTTCTCTGTTCCTCTGCAGGCCTCTACCCCAGCCCTGGTGAAGGCTGATCTTTTTAGAACTGAATTCAAAATATTCCTGCAAGACTTTGTACTTAAAAAACCTCTTATGCAAAGTAGCAGGTCCTTTTATAAGGAGAGAAGAATAATGAACTGCAGTGTATTACAGGCCAGATTTTTAAACGTATTTAAGTTCTCTAGCAATGGAAATTGAAAGACTAGATGATTTCGGAAATCCCACAAGATGCTTAGCTGCCTCTGTAGATGCTTTAATGCATTTGTTCCAAATGGTTTGCCTTAGGTTCAGTTAGTCACCACTAGAGTTGAAATGGGAAACTTTCTCTTTCCTGCTGTAGCCATTAATCATTTTTGCTTTCTTTATGACAAAGCAATAGGAAAATATAGCTCTTTGTAGAATCCAATGGACTAGGCAAGAAATAGCAATGATTTACTAAATGAAAGTTAAGCTTTTTTCTGAGTTGTAGACTTCTCCTTCAACCTCATGTTTATCACTGTAATGGATGAAGCTAAACTCACACTGTCTATAATCACCATGTGGTTAATCAGAATTATTTGCTGAATCCTTTCTACAGAGTGCTTAAGGGAAGTCTTAGGTAGGAGGTCTGAAAGAATTTGATCTCCTCAATGCATTTTGATTGTAAAAACATGCTATTATTTCTTTTCTTCTGGTTGATCATAGTTCTTGTTGCAAACTTAATACCTGATTTGAGTGTTTAATGTTTCCAAGTTTGCATTCATTTTTCCTTGTATCGTCTCATTTGCTTACAAAACTAGGGTGAATATGAATTCCAGGTGAAATGGGGTTTTTTTGTGTTTACAAAAAAAAGCAATGCAGTCTCTACAAGTAGCTCTTAGTGAAATCCTTTTACCCTGTTTTTCATTGTTACTGCATATTCTCATTTTACTGTTTTTCTCATTATATGCATTTGTTTCTATTAACCAGGATGCTGAGAAATTGGCTGGTGAAGAGCATGCCTGGAAAGAAGTCAAAGATGCTGTAAATGAAGTGAGATATCCAAAATCAAAAGAAGGTATCCTTACAGTGACAGGCTACAGTCTGTCATTCAGTTGTGAAAAGATCCCTTTAGTATGAAGTTCATCTCTTGAGATTAATTTCCTTACATTTACATTCTTTCTTCTGTAATGTTTTTTAATTCATTTGATGTTAAAAATGTGTAAAATTCGTAATTATATTAATAATAGAGTCTCTGATTACTTGGAATGGAACTGCTTCATGGCAGGGATAGTAACTACCAAGGACATGAAGAGATGTTTTGGCTCTGATTTAGATTTCTGCTATCACATAAATCAATTTATCATGCAGCCCACCATTTCATATAAATCCACTTCTAAATGAAAGAAAGCTTAATTTGGAATGTTGTTAAGTTCTTTGTTCCATTACTCTCAGTGTGAAGATTTACAGGTTCTCATTCTTTGCACAGCAATGACAATAACAAGGAAATAATCACAGACAGGTTCACGGCAGACATTATCGCATCATTATAATAAGATATAATAGTATATAATAATAATTGATAATTAAGCAAATTGAATTAAATGATCTTGCACTAATAAACAGAACTGGAGTCTAATGGCTGTCATGTAGATATTCAATCCAATTAAAGAAATTAGTGAACAGCAGCAACCAAGAAAAGATGAGCAGAAGAGAGGTGATTTTTACTAGAATACTATGGGTTTATTGATCTCTTTCTTATCTTGGTCTATTCAGTGGAATTTCCCTGACTGGAAATTCAGCCTCTTGTGGCAAGATGCCTTACTATTTTCAGAAACATGGACTTTCTTTCAAGCTAGAAAGAATTTAATCTTACAGTACTCCTTTTTGGCAGCTTGAAAAACAGGTTTGCATAGAGATATTCTAGGCTGGAAACAAGTGATCACAATTTATACAGTAA
The DNA here is from genome assembly GCA_032173965.1 of Sitta carolinensis. Lineage (NCBI taxonomy): Eukaryota > Metazoa > Chordata > Aves > Passeriformes > Sittidae > Sitta > Sitta carolinensis. The sequence continues at coordinate 9,767,653 of JAVUNC010000025.1, read as the reverse complement.
CAAAACCCTTTACAATGAGTTTGGTTTTTTCTAATCCAAAGAGATTAATATTTTTTAGCAAAGGGGAAACAATCATCTCACCTTGTTTTAACCTCACATAGTTTCTAGTTTGTTTTAAGTTCCTCCATAGTCACTGGGTTGAAGCAGACAGTACTGAAACAGATTTTCAGGGCCCACGTTTCAACCTGCATGTTAAATTATAGCTATGCAACCTGAAGTTGCAATAGTTCTTAAACTATGCAGTCAGAATGCTGGTCCTGTATTTAACTGCAGGAGAAATTGCATTAATGTATTTTGCGAGTGCCGTTAATTAAGATTACTGATCTAACTGATACTTAAAAATTAATCAAACACATGGTAATAAAAGGTATCAGGACTGGTCGGAAAAATCTGTTCTTGTTGTCTGTTCAGCTTGTTCTCAGTCATGAGCTATTTGAAATGTGTCATCTTTCCTTCCACTGCACCACAATACCAGCATTAACTGACATGCAGTGGAGAGCGCAGTATTGAAGAGGGGACTTGGCTTTTGAGCACTTGCCAATAATGAGTAGAAAACCATCCTGACACACTGAGGCACATAGTTATTAGTTCCTGCAAATACCATTTTTTTAGCAAATTAAACCAGTGGTTTCTACAGTTGAGAAAATTGGTGACTCCCACACTCTGACCTACTGACTGTAACTGATGCAGTGTTGCAATGCTAAATTTACAGTTCGAGCTGCTTGGGGCAGTCCTTCTCTACTCCTGGGCAGATGCAGGACAGGCAGCTCTTTGGTACTGTTGCAGCTGATGGCAGGTTTTCTAGTTTGCAATTTTACATACCTGCAAATTTGGTCCCCAAGAGATTTTGTTATATAGCACATCTGCTATCAGATGCTAGTGAGTGAACAAAGCAGAATAATGAGAAGTAAAAGCAGTCATACTGTGCATCAGCTAAAATGGTAATCTTTCAAGTATGTCAGTGGTTTGTACTTTTTACAAAAATTGTATCAAGTGGAAATAACATCCCTCATTCTTCTGTATTTTTGTCCTTAATCAGTTGTAAAGAATACTTGGATGTTTGCCAAAGATATAAAGGTTAAGGTGCAATTTTATAATAACACATTCCTTCCCTTATATGGCTCTTTCAATCCAAGGGCATGAGAGCAATTCACAAATAATTACTTTAGCCTTGTAACAACCATGCTATATATCCTGGCCCATGGTGGTCACATTCTTAAATTTAAGTATGTAAATATTCCCATGTTCAGGACAGACTGATTACTTCATCACAGGTTGGTCATTGTACACTTTAAATTCATTGCTGGATAAGTGTGATTAGTACTTGCCATAATTTGTGAAGATAACTGCTGGGCTTGCTTCAGCTAATTGTGTCAAAGGGCTATAATGCAATCAGTGTTATCACTTGCTATAGGTCTAACTTCTTCTTTTTTTAATTTCCTCTTACTTATATGAGTGGTATCTTTTAGGTGTTTAGACTGCTTGCATTCTGGGACTCCCATGGGTTCAATCATGGTAATACTCATTTGAAAACTGCAAGTTCTGCTGTTCAGACTAGGTGTGGTCAGAGAGAGAAGAATCTGGTCCACAGAGAAGTCAAATCAGTGTAGAATGTAATGAAAAAAGGGATTTGTACTAAGGAATATCCAAATAAAGTGAGAGTAAGGTTATCTTTCCTCCATTCCAAACTCATGAAAAACCTTCTTATAGCATTGGAGGTGAAAATCTTCTTGACTGCCAAGATCATTAATTGTGAACTACAGACATCAAAACTGTGATGCTTTTCTTTCTCATGCATGAAACGTGCAGCTGTACATGAAAAAAAAACATTAAAAAATCACAATGCTCTTCATGGCTGTTTCAAGGACAAAATTAACTAATTTCAAGAAAAGGTTCTAATTTCATGAGAATTCTGAAAAAAAAACTTGGGGCAGCATAAAAGAATGAGTCATTTTTTATATATAATTAATATATATATGTATGTATATATATATATATATTAATTCTTTTTTTAGCTGCAGGGACTTTTTAAAAGACATTTCCATGGACTCTTGCCCTTGGCTTTGAGAACTGGAGTATCTTAAGTAAATAATGTTTTAGTACCTAACCAAAAGTTATTTGAATTTCTGTTATGTATTAAAATATCCTTGCAATTTGTCATCTTTCTTTTACCATTTATTGCTAAAATACTTCCTTCTTTAAAAATTGTTTTGCTACATGTAAACGAAGCACAGTTACCTAAGCTGCCACTTCAGCATTTAGTTATGTTTTCAAGAACTGTAGCAGAGCCTGGACATGATGGCAGCTTTTCTATTTTAACGCTTTGAGGCTCTTACTCCTTACTAAGCAGCATTTAAAAGTTGTATTTTTGTTTGATTAAATGTACTTCTTTGAACTAAAGCAAATAACAGAGTGGAAGCATGTTCTGGCAAGATGCCAGAATCTCTTGAGCAGCAATGAGGGTCATCTACCAGATACCAATATCTACCAGCTGAAAATGCTTGACTGTGCCATGGATGCCTGTATTAACCTTGAATCCTGGGAAGAAGCACTGCATTATGGCAGCAGGACTCTGGAACCGTACAGGTAAGGGATGTAATTGGGTCAGCAGGTTCCAGAGATGGGGGAGAGCTGGCTGTCTGATTAAAAATGAAGACTGTGCTTCATCTTGATGCTTCTTACTGCTTTTATTTATTGTATATATCTTGCACTGCTTTCTAGGTTAGTGAATGAGGCAGAACGCTCATTCTGCTTTCACAGTCAGGTTGAAAGCAAATAAAAGGACAGCAGGAGCTATAATAATAATAACTGATTATTATCTCCTTGCTTTTTCATGTGTTCAGATGCTGCCCCATCCCTGATCAGAAACTGCCTTCCTATTTCAGGCTCCATTGACATGAGGGTATCAGTGTTTTATGCTGAGATAGGGCAAAAGTGAGGGACAGGTAGCTGGCTGAAATAATGTATATTCTCCATATACTCTATACATAGATTTTACAGAAAGAATAAAAAAGTCTCGTGAAATGCAATTTCAACTGGAAATTAAAAAGCTCCTGGTCCTTATTTTGGGAAGAGGTCAAGGTGGTGAAGTACTTGCTTTTCTTCTGTCCTGATCATGCTTGTTCCTGTGCTATGGCTGAGAGAGCTTCTGAGTCTGATGTCCTTTTGTTGATAAGGAAGGATAGTCTAGGAGATCATATATGGTGAGTGGTAAGGCTTGAAACTGGGGCCTGGAGCTGTAATGCAGCTTTGGCCATGGAGTGGAGAAAGGCCAGATGCTTCTGCTTTGGTCTGTGTTCTAAAAGCTTTAGAAGACTCATGCCTTTGGGTTCTGAGTGGTTTCATTGTTTGTAACTAAGTGTAAGCCTGTGCTGGGTGTCCAGGTACAATGTCATTCACACATTCTCTGTAAGGTGTCTTTTAGAGCATCCATTTCTTTGTTAGTGCACCATGTGATGTTTCAATACAATGTGTGATGTTGAGAAGCATGAGGGGTATGCTAGAGATGAACAACATGCTCTGCTGTGAATATGAACATTTCAGATATTACATATTTTCCCTAATCAAATGGAGATACCATCAGCATTCAGCATTTTGCCTGAAGAAATTCCATATGGCAGCCTGTTTCTGAATAAAACTCAGGGCTTCACTTGAAAACAGCGTTTCAGAGCTTTCACTAAAGAGTGATCGTTGATAAAACCTGCATAGGCTACGGTACATAGCTCACAGCTGTGGAGTAGCTCTGTGTTCATAATGACTACTCATTTTCATAGAGGAGGACATGAGTGCCTAAAATTTTCACATTTCTTCGGGGTGAAATTCATGTTGTGCATGTCCCACTTAACCTTTTATATACAGCTTATGTAGTGCTGTAGCAGTACATGCTTCCTGCCAGTGTTCTGCCTTGTGGCACACTTCAGATGAGTAGTCTGCATGTTAAAATGTTCCCTTATTAAATAAAAAGACCCCCAAACCTCAGTTGTTTTGGGTTGGGTTTATTATAAGTTAACTCAGTTCTTCACAGCTGAAAATGGAGCAATTTTTTTCTGCAGACATTTCTGAGAGCAGAGATTACAGTGAGACCAAGTGCAATCTTACCAGATAATTTAGTAAAGTTTTCTCTGTTTTGCTTGCTGAAGTGTACCATCGTTTTCAAGCCATTTAATGCAGCAGTTTGGAGATGAAGAATTTGACTGTGCATCCAATTAGTATCTCTTAAGTTAATAACTATTTACATAAGATATTTGACCTTTTTTAGCATCTTGGAGAGCTTGTCATTATTCTCTCCTCATCCAAAAGCATTATTTAAGAGAGATTTTCAGTTGTTTCTTTTTCTTTATACCTTCAAGTCATCACTACAAGCTTTGACACACCCGAAACAAAATCCACAGTTTCTCATTACAACAAATTGTGCCCTAAGCAGCAGGAGAGCAAATCCTAGGAAATCCTTTGGGATACATTGAATTTCTCCTGTTGAATCAATCTACTGCTTGGCTGCTCCTGCAGTTCCATTATAGCTACCTATTTTCCTTTCCTCAGCTCTGGAAAAAGTATTCATACAGATCTCCACAGGGAATCACCTGAGAATTCGTGCAGTCCATATAAATAGGAAATCATTGTTACAACTTTAAAGGCTCTGGAGATTTGGTCAGAACCAGTTTTAATTTCAGGTAATGTGTTTATTGTGCATTTTCCATTTCTTTAGCAGCAGGATTAATTTTCAGTGCTGTGTGACATGTTGTATCATGTATGTTTTCGTTTTGATGGTTGCTGACTTTTTCAGAATCATCTGCTTCATCTAAGTGGCAGAGATAGACATCTGAACTACAAAAACCTGATTTGTCATGCTGAACACCAGGCCCTGTGTTTTAGGTAGCCATATAATAACCTATAAGGAGTGTTGTTCAGGACCTCTGAAATGGTTTTAGCAAAAAGAAACGATGAAGTAGTGTCTGCCAAGACGAAAAGCTGCCTTCTCCTTTTGTGCCAGGTTGTAGTCAACCACTTTTTGTTAAAGCCTACACCATGTACTTTCACTGAATAGCCTAAGCCAAGTGTATCTGCATGGCTTTCCTTGTAAATGCCACATTAATAGCCCATCTGTCCAAGAGCCTTAACCAAAGTTGAGACATTTGCCTAAGTGAAAGCTGCCCCATGTCATAGTCAGCACTCAGCAGCTTGCAAAAATAAACTTCCTTTCAGAAATCCTCATGAGCCTTAAGCACAGAATAACAGAATATCAGCAAGAGGTGTTACATGGGTTTGTCATGTCTCAGTTAGCACATTCACACTCTGCTCTGACTGCTGCTCCTGAAGGATCAGATTCAGAGATACTGAGAAAGACAGATTTCCCTCAGGTTACCTCAGAGGAAGGACCCAGAATTTAGCCCTTAAATTACTGACAAGGCACATATGTTCTGCAGATTAGGTTTGGGGTATATTTTCCCCTTGTCTCAAGTATTCAGTGCTTTACACTGCTGCCAGAGAGTGGAAAAATGCATCTGTTATAAAACTGTGCTAGATGTCCTCAGCTATTGTGGCAAGGGTAAAAGGAGGAAAAGAAGTAACTGTGTGACACCACAGGCCTGCTGGGCTTACCTGCTGGATAACACCATGTCACCTCTTTGGGCTCCTGGGGTATTGGGTCTGGTGAGATTCTGATCCAGACACAACAAAAATGTTCATCGATTTCTGCTCTGCACTGCTTATAATCCCCTGCTGAATTTCAAGCTAATGTCGAAATCCCACTGATTTTCAGATGGGTTGTTTTAATTAACGACCTTCATCTCCAGTGCTGTAGCAGTAGAAGTAACTGGAGGGCTTCAATATGAACAAGAGAAAATTCCTTCTTTTCATCCCATACAGAAGTGTTGTGCAGGAGTGCTGCTCTGGCTCCTCACCCAGCAGTTTTGCACATCCTCCCCTCCCCACCGAGCCAGCACAAACACAGGGCTTGTGCAATGTGACTGCTCTGCTTCTGGAGTGGGAGGGAGCTGGGTAGAGGCAAGCACCTCATATTTGTGTTATCTCTGCATCATTTGTCTGCCCTTCTACCTCCTCCCATTCTCTATCCCTTCCAGTATTATTTTGTAGTACCCCATTACTTCACCTTCTGTCAGTGACTGAGTTCATTTAGGGAACAGGGAAAGCAATCCCAGTGAGAGCAATTTTGGATTGTTCTACAAAAGGCTGGGTTTAAGAACAGTGGCTGGTGTGTTCTTGGGTTTTTTTCTGAGAACGTGGTTGAATTTTCATTGGGTTAATGAAATGCCAGCCAAGAATTTTTGATTTAGAATTCTAATTCAATATATATGATGGTCTGTATTTTCTAAGTATGTGAACTTCAATCAAAAGGCAGATTAAAAATTGATGGTTGCTATAGTATCCTTTTCTTGAGTCATGATCTTGTAAAAAAGCCAAAAAAAGCTGTAGAACTTAGTATTCTTGGAACAAGCTATGAACCTATTTTCTTTTTCTTCAAGAAGGATTTCCAATAAAGAGTCTGACTTCCTTTTGGTCTGATCTTTTCCCCCTTTTCAAACGCATTTAGAAAAAAAAATTCTTGTTTTTACAGCTATGTGTTTTGCAATACACACATGATATATGCAATGACTGGAAATAATTTATTTTTTTTTTTATCAAATGTATATGGTTCTTTACTGAGCTCAACAGACTTCTGAGTATGGGCTAGTCCTGAGGCACTTGGATTGAATTTACATTTACATTGGAAGCTGGAGAGCCAAAAAATATCCCCAAAGCAGCGCTGCAGTGATAGGCAGAGCCACTGGAGGATGCTACTGCTCAAGGGTTACAGCCCGGCCGGCACCCTGGTTATGGGAGCGCCCGGGGGCTTCGAGCCTGGCTGCCGCATTGCTGAACCCAGAGACAGGACTAATTCAGGGACCAAAGTTCAATGTCTTAATCATAAACCATCAGTTGTAAACATAAATCTTCCCTCTGGGATCACCCGAGAGGGAGAGAAAAATGTCAAGGTGGAGAAAGCAATTTAAAGAAATAATGAAACAAAGATCACAAAGAATTAAATCTTCCTTATTCACTTTGCTGGGGTTTTAGAAAATACCCGTGGCATTTAATGTTTACAGCAAAATGTGTCAAAAGAAGAGGAAAATCCAGTATAAATAAGAGTGTATTGCCTCTGGTTAATTATAGGTAATTCTTCCAAAAGGCAGATGTTTGTAGCAATATTTGCACCATTTTTTGCTTCAGTGTACCTGTTTTGTCAATACACAGGGAGACTGCTTGTCACTGGGCTAATATGTTTAGGAATCCACTAAAAAATCCACTAAAACACTTCAGCATCCTTCTGTCTTCCATTCCTCCCTACTTCCTCCCCTCCAGTCCCAACAGCCTTTTCCAAAAAAATGAAAAAGAAAGGTTTTACATCTGAAGTCTGGTGCCTAAGTTATCTGTGACCTGATCAATCCCTTCCCATGTATGAAATGGATTTTCTGTTTTGCTGGTTGCTTGCTGTGTAAGTCTGCATAGCACCATCACCTTCAATTCTTTGGTTCTTTCCTAGTTGTTTTTCTTGTGTGTTTTCATTACAACCATGAGTTTTCCCCCAAAGTGATAATGACCTGATAATCCTCAATGACTTCCATAAACTCACACTCCCATAAGTGCTCCACCTTCCACCTTTCTTCATTTTCACCTATCGTACATATGGGTAGAAATTCTTACTGTTCTCTCCAGTCATGCCAGCAGTTTTTTTGGGTATAGTTTTGATGTCACTGGCTTGTCCAATATACTCTGTCACACATGAGTAGAAGTTCAGCAAGAGCAGTGTTAATTTGCACTGCCTCATTCAGTGTATACCTCATTTCTTAGGCTAAGATTTCCTTAAATACTTTCACTGCTGCAAGATTTTTGGGTCAGTGTATGTCCAGTAGCTCTATATTTGCATATGGGTGCTTACTATCTTCAGTTTTAGCTTCTAGCTTCAGGTTTAGTTTCTAGTTTCATCTTTCACTTATGTCAAGAACAATTTGAATTTGAATTTTACAGATAATGATTTCCTAGTGATGTTAGTGAACTGAATTGCTAAGTTTCCCAGAGTTGCATATTTCTCTGACACGACTACAAGTGTTGATTTCTTTATTTCTCACATAGCATTTCCAGGTGTTCTTAGATTTCACAGATCTTGAAAGTTCTGTGTTCTTTGCAATGATAACGTCATCTGCAGAGATTTCTTTTGTTTTTTGGTTTTTTTTTTTATTTTTTCATTGTAGGATCACATTCAGATTAAGATGTTAGACCATTCAGAGGTTCATGCTTTATCTGGAATAAGGATTTCAGTCCCAGTCTGTCTGCTTACCAGAGACAAAAGATTCAGTTTGGTTGTGGTGTTTCTTGGTTTGTTTGCATTTGTTTTTTACTTAAGCAGTAATAGTTGGTATCTTTGTCTTGTAATCAGGGGATCCTTTCTTGGCTTTTTGTACGTGCAATTTGCAAAGTAAGGACTTATGCAGATGTTACCTGAGCTCTGTTCATTAGTCAGCTTGCTTTTACACACTTGTTAAAGTACACACATTAAAAAACAGAAGCGAGTATATGCATGAGCAGATATTACAAAGACTTGTGTGCTGTGAAAAAAAATGCAACACAGTTTATTCAGTTAGAACAATTTTGAGAACATTTTGGGGGAATTCACAGTGTTTGTATGGATTTTGCTAAGAAAAGGGTGGAATTGATGTCCTACAGCTTCTAAACAAAGGTTTAGTTAGAACCTAAACTTAAATGAGGTTGGAAAGTGATTTCAAGGGAGCAATTAACAGTTAAAAAATAGAGACATCTATGGAGTTTTGGATTCCTTTGATAGTAACTGAATGTTGTTTTGCAAATGCTATTTTAGAGACAGAAATCATGGTGAAAGGGAGAAAAAAGGGAGGAGAACCACTTAAAAAGACAGATAAATTACAATTCTATCTCTGATGAAAGAGAAAAAGAGGACATGAAGGAAATGGGAGCAGAGAAGCTGTAAGGAACAATGCATTCTCTGAGGGGAGAATTAGGGAGAGTCTGATTTTAGTCATAAAATACCTATTTCTTTGTTTGAGTAAATTGTCAATTTGAGTTGAGGAAGCAGAGAGAGGAGACTTGGCAGTACTTCCAAGGAGGAAAACAATTAAGAGTTTGTCACATCTCATGGAGATGCGAGCAGTAGTGAAAAAGTAAAATTGTGGTATTTAAGCAAGGAAGCAGAGATAATAGAGATAAAGGCTGGAAAAGATGAAAAGGCAGTAATTTTTCGCTATTGAAAAATCAGAAAAGTTACTGAAAAGGAAAATCATTGTCATGAGGAAGAGAAGAGGAGAGTCACAGCAGATAAGGAGAGCAAGGAAATTGAAGAATGTAGTTTTTTAAAGGGTGAATCAATGTGAATGGCCAGGGAGAGTGAGAGAGGGAAAGATGGTGCTTTGAAGAGGGGTGTGCAGAGCCTGAAAATCGAAGGAGGTATTGTCAAACAAGAACCCTGACAATGAATTGCTAAGTTCCTAGTGAGATGATCCAGCCAGCAGGGAATCCAAAGAATGAAGATCACAGAGGTTCTGTAGTAAAATAGGTGATGCTGAATAAAGCTGAAATTTCACAGACTGATATTGACAGGAAAAGGAAGAAAAAGGAAGAGCATGCAGATGAGAGGAAAATGTAACTGCAGTGAGCAAATCCTAGAGACCACACAGTGAGTGATGTGATGGTAAGCTGCAAGCTCACAGGATCTTGAGTCTGCCTGTTATTGAGTAAAAGGGCTAAAATGTTGTGGAAGATGTAAATAGGAGTGCTTTACTTGGATATACCTGAAAACTAGGAATATCCTTATTTTTGTGTCTTTAATGTTATTTTTGTTAACAGGTTCATGCATACTCCTGTCCACCATACCAATGAACTTTTTTTTTTTTTTTTCCGAACTAATAACTGTATTTCACTTTACTTGATGAAGGTCTGTTAATCAATTTTCTTTAACCCCATAAAACCAGAAAACCCAGTCCTTCTATACAAAGAACATTGGAGGTATCAAAACTAATTCTAAATTATCTAATCCTGTTATGAGAACCAACACAGCCACATTAGGATAGCACTGTACTTTATATAATTAGCAGTAGAATTGTGCTACAGGGAAATGCTGAGAATACCAACGACAACACAAACACTACTTGTGCTGCCTCATAAATACAACAGTTTATGGCCTGCAGAAATTTAGTCAATGCCTAATCTTTTTTCTTGTTTTCCTGGGCAATGTCTAATATTGGATTATGCAATTTCAAGTGAAAGACTTGATGTTGTGTTGACCTTCTGGTCAACTGTACAACCTTTCTGCATGTATTTCCTAGGCTGCCACAAAAGGCACCTCCTTTGCACTCTGTTTTTTTATTAGAAATACTATCTGCTTTAGGCCAGAATCCCAACTACTGTGTGCTGGTATCCAACCCTGAGATGTTTTTTCAGCCTTCAGATAAACCAGTTCCATGGTTAAGGAGGTGGTTCAGTGCTTCTCCTCTCCTCTTCCCCTGAGTATACTGGTACCTCTTTTCTCAAGTTCAATTTGTCATTTTATCATCAGGCAAGACACAGAAGCCTGAATCAGCTTTATTTATGTGACTTTGAAGATGAAAGTACAAAGGAAGAAACAAAAAGCAAATGGTTTTGGGTAGAGAACAGAACAAAGATGGTAACTGATTACAAATGCTGAAGGCTGAAGAAAAGGCAGCCTAAAGTGCTGCTAACAGAAATAGAAAGAGACTGCCCAAAGGGCCATGAAAACTGATGAAAGTGAGAGCAAGATAAATATATCAAAGAGGAAAGGATCACCCTCAGAAAACAGTGCAAGTCCATTAATAATGAAAAATATGTATTTTACAACCAAAATAAAGTCATCTTTGAGGTGTGCAATGCACACATGTCCAGTAAAGGGAGTAATGGGTATATGATATAGACAACCAAAGAATAATGTCAAGAAGCATAGAAATATCAAAATTAATGTGAAAAAGCCTTTCTTTTAACTCCTCCCCATCATCACAAGAGATCAAAAAGGGAGAGGGCAAAGAAAATGGATACTTGCCACAGTTGCAAACACTCTCCTTAGAAGAAAATCGGCCTTCTCTAGCCACGCAGCATGCTCTTGGAGGATACAGTTGATGGGCTGCCAGAAGTGAAGATAAAGTTCTGGAATCAAAGTGTTTTCATTATAGCAACATCATGCATTCATTTACATACTAATTCAGGTATGTTGAATGAGGCACACCAAGGATATATTGTTCTTTTAATTCTGGCCAGCCTTTCAGAAACCTTCTGAAAACTGGCAAAAGTGTCAGCCAACAAGTAGAAGCATCCTGAATCAGGTCTTTCTACTTGAATCACTGTTGATGAAATAGAAAAGAGAAAGAGAAAAGAAAATATTTTCATGCAATAGTGTGCTTGGCAGATTTTGAAAAATGGAATTAGATCCTACTTCACTACAAAAGAAAAGTCTCAGTATATACAGTCATAAAAATGAAAAATATTTAGGAGATTAATTTTCTCAACACAGGGGGAATTTGCAAGATTTACCAAAGCATTTTGTGAAATACTTCGCTTTAGACAGTGACACAAATTATATGTTTTAAAAATGTTTATATAAATATGACAAGGAGACCTTGCTTAAGAAGAATGGGAAATTGCTACATGTTGTAGTTTAAGATGTTCAGAAACACAGACATTGTGTCCTATGAAATACAACACAACTTCTCAAATCTTACAACAAAATCACAGAGTAACTTATGACCAGGGGAATGCCCTGCTATTTAGTTGCGTGGTCTCATGACCATAGCTAAAGATAAGTTATCTTAGGTATTTGTCTCAGTAACACACCAGCATAAGGTCTCTTATTTTTCAAGGGATTTCAAAATGCCTAACCAAGTTGGGTAATATTACCTCTACCAATTCAGCATCTCAGAATTTTTAGATGAGAAGCAGGTTTACATGCTTACAGTAAGATAACATCCTGAATGCATACTCAAGCTTTATCTGTTGCTACCTGTCTGGATTCAGTTCATCTGTGTCTTGTCTTGCTGCAAGTTTGCAGTTTGAGTGAGCTCTACCAACGCTGGATGTTTATCAAGGGATGCTATTAAATTGTTAGGTTGTTTGTGCCAGTAGAGAAAAAAACAGAGGTGGATGGGGTGGGAAGTGTGGGTGGCAAGGTCTTTTCCATGTGAGAGAGCACCAACATTGCTCTGTGACACAGAAGTGTATTGACTTAACTAAAATTGTTCTTTTTTTTAAGTACCCCATGTTATTAACCCCCTGCCTTGCTCTGAGAGCAACACTGTCCCAGGGAAGTACTCCTGACACCTTGAGGAGAACAAGAGAGTACAACAGTTAACCTATGATGTGTTAAACTATGTCCATCAAAGAACAACCAACGCCAGAAATTGCAGAGGGACAGAATTTTCCTGTCTTGTTTGCAGTGGTGAGGACTGCTGTCACTGTTCTCAATCTTTGCATCTGAAAAACACCAGGGTAGAACACTGTCTGCATCCAGTGACACTAAGAAAAGCCCACAGCAAGTTGCATTCAGATCCTGCTAAGCTAAACAAAAGAAGAGTGACAACAGTCTCTCATAAATTAAAAGGACACCTCTTCATGGAAATCAGGCTTGGCTTGTGGGTCCCAATCTCACCACAGCAGTCAGCAACATACAGTTCACTGACAAAAACACTTCACTGGGGAGTCAGTCTCTTTTTCTCAGGTAGCAAGTGGCAGGATGAGAAGAACTGGCCACAAGGTAAACCAGGGGAGACTTAGATTGGATATTGGGAAAATATTCTTGACTGAAAGGCTGCTCAGGCATTAGAATAGGCTGCCCAAGGCAGTAGTGGAATCACCATCTCTGGTGAAGAATTCAAAAGCTGTGTGGATGTGGCACTGGTGGATATGGTTGTTGGTGAACCTCATAGTGCTGGGTTAACTGTGTGACTCAAAGATCTTAGAGGTCTTTTCCAACCTTTATGATGCTAAGATTCACTGTTAGTGATAATGGTGTGGTGTGCATAATGGGGTATTGGTCTGCCTAGGGAGTGAATTACTGAGATTTCTTCTATGAAATCTATTTCACTGGTCAGAACTGGATAAATATTTACCAGGTCGAATGCAGAGAAAAAATTACTTAAAATTTTCCTGCTATTCACCCCAAAAAGCTATCCCTTCCTTTTTGTGTCCTGTATTTAATCATCAAACAAGATAAAGTTCTTGACTGCTCTGAACTAATAGAAATTGATTTACATCAAATAAAGATGCAAAGGATTTTCCATGAAACTTCACCTTTCTCTCAAGCACAAATGCAGACATTCATGGCATATGTTCACGTTTGCATACATATACTCACGTGTTCCTCTTGCTGTCACTGCTTCCTAACCAAGTAAATCCACAATTAATTGGGTTGCTGGTAACTTTAGAAAGTTATGTTGTATTTTACTTCAGTTTTTCAGTTAATACTGTTTTTTAATATTTATTAGTTCCTGTCCTTGCAGTCCTTTTACCACGATTTCCATTTCTTTGGATTCAAGCAAATAAGTGCATGCTTAAGCCAGACAAGTTGCATTCCAGTAAACAGCACATTCCTTTGGCCCTTTCTGCACACTCCTCAGGTGGCTCATCCCCAGCTCTCAGGGCTACCCTTTGGCAAATTTCCTCTTACTTTTGTTTAACTGAGGTTGACAAAGGTAATTTGATTTCCAGGATCTTTGGCAGTGCTAGTGACAGCGATGACTTAAATAGAGATACCTTAGCCAGTTCCTGAAACAGAGTTAGTGTGTTGTATTCAAGGCCATAACACTACCCCAGCTTGTGATTAAGTGCTTAGTGAGTTCCATTTCCTTATAAGAACATGTGTAAGAACCCAAGAATGTATGCCACAAGTGAACTAAGCATTAATCTGTCAGCAGCTTAAGTGTGTTTGGGATAGTGCAATGGAAATATGCAGTATAGTGACACTGTGTTTGTTCTCTGGGAAGCATTTAAGAGCAGATGGAACCTGTAAAATAGATTGATTTGTGAAAGTATACAGCTTCTATCAGATTTGCTTGATGCTTACTTGTTTTAACCCAAATAAACACAGGCCACATGTGTTTGAATTTTCAGTAAGGTGCTGGTAGCTACATGTGGGGACCCCAACATTAATAAGTGCACAGAAACTCATGAGGAAGAGACTTCTGTTTAAAAGGCATGCTTCTCTCCTAAAATAATGAGATGAGTAAAAATGAGCATATAATTGAGGATATATCCTAAGGAACTAAAAAAAAAAGATTAATGATTCTACAACAACATAAAGAATACAACGCTGGAGTCTCATTACATTTAAATGGAAAACTAAGTCCATAGCATGCATGTCTTCAAATTCTAGTATAAATCAATAACATCTATAAAAATGAAATACTGTTGTGAAGAAATTATATAATATTCTGTAACATTTTTTAATTAAATGTTAAGCATCCTGCAGGTCTGATGAAGTCCACTGTAAAACTGCAGACAATGGTTATGGTTGCAAGTTGAACTCCACTAGGATGTGTACATAAGGAAGACATTACATTTGCATCCTTAAAGGTGACTTTCTGGTCTCTTCCACTTGCTTATCTGAAAGAAATAATAAATCCTACATCTAGTTCTGGATGACTCATATCTCTGCAAAGCTTCACCACTACTTTAGGGACATTGAGTTGTGTGCCACTGTGGCAGCAACAATTTAATTTTTCTGTTTCAGAATTTGGATGAAGTTGAACCTTGGCATGGAATTTGCAGACAGCCTACATTGATATTTATCCAATTGTTTTATACTGAACTAAATCAGTTTCATAAGTGAATCAAAAGAAAGGCAAGATTTTCAGAAGCTTGGGTTTTATTCCGTTTTTTGAAAGCAAGCATATCAATGCATCTGCCAAAACTAAAAAGAATATGTAGATTTCTACCATCTTGCCTTCTGTGTAGTGCAGAATTTCTGTACCTGTAGCACAGATCTTGTTTCAGCTGATTACAAGAAATTTGTCTGGGGTGAACAGAGTAAGAAATAATATTAAAAATGTGTCTCTGGAAATATAATTATACTCTTGTGAATTGTGTGTGCTACAGTCTTCAGTTAACTTTAAAACTACATTTTATATGTTCTTCAGGGTACAGTATATAATATTCTATTAAGCTATTTTGCATGTGGTGTTGGTAGGACACATCCTTAGCATGATTTTAAAAGGCTCAATAAATGTCATACCTCTTTTAACCTAAGGGAATATTGACTATGCAAAATATGGCAAAATGTGTATTGCTCTACAGAAAAATGCAGACCCAAACCCTCAGTTGTTCCCACAGCAATATTGTGTTGTGAATATTCTTTCTACCCAGAGCATTGGAGCACAGAATGGCAAGGTCCAGGGACATGCCATAAAAGAAAGATTGCCATACATTGTCCCAGTAAGAGCTCAGCATTTCAGCCAGTTAGAAATTAAAGACATTTCAGTGTCAGTGATTGTGTTATTTGTGTGTGTCCCTTTGCCTGTTAGAGCTACCTAGCAACTTGCATGAAGACAGAGTGTGAGGTTCCTACAAGTCAGTGGAAGATCACATATGGAGTGCCTATAAAGAGAAAAGTTGTTTGAGCTCATGTTTGAATGCATTAGTAGACACCAAAATATCCACATAGCAAAAAGCAGTTTTTAATGTCCTGGTGGAGGGACATTAGAGCTCCACACCTATTTTAGCATAAAACAAGCAAAGTCACAAGGAGTTTGATAAATTCATGTGCTCCTACAACTAGTTGCAAGCTGTGATTCTGCTGCTCACTTAGTGACACAGCTATAGGCAGATGCTAAACCCCTGTCACTCTTATTGAGGAAAGGGAGAAAGTACAAAGGATGTGAAAGATTCATAAATAGCATCCAATATATATCTTTATTCTGAGGCCTGTATTTCTCTTAGAAATTATGTCATCAGAGCTCATCATCTGCATTTGACATACATAGTGCTCCATGATATTGCATCTCAATGAATGCTTTAGATTAATGGAATTTACACGGTATCAGTGAAAACATTTGCTTTCCTGCCTGCTTTTTGTGCTATGGAGTTGTGGGTTTGGTATGTTTTAATCATTTTTTTTATTATTATTATTTTAATGTGTGGAGAAAAAAATGCCATGGTAAAAGTGGGTAAAAATTTAAAACCCAGGGAGCATCTTAAATTGTGTCTGCTGTTTCAGTGTTACTTGAAGATCGTGGGGAAGAAAAAGTCATTGCATACACAGCAGTTCTTAGTACACTGCCTGGATGAGGTTGAGAGGTTTTGTTGAGTCTGCATTCTTTCATATATCAAAGTCAACACTGTCTTTGGCTAATGTTTTTGGAAAAAGTTCAAGGCCATCAGGTGGAATACTTGGCATTGTTGTAGTTATTGGCAGAGTTCTCTTGGCTCCCTTAAGGCTTGGGTTTTATCTCTTGTGCTGGTTCTAGATCAGTCAGCAGTAGATGGCTTATGGCTGAGTCATTGGGAAATGTCCCCAGTATTTTCAGAGCTGTCAAGTCTCACATGCCAGGTAGGAAACTTGGTCTTCTGACCTCTCCTTTGTACTCCCCACCCCAGGTAGAGTGGCTGTTGCTTTTCTTCTCTGTATCTGTCGCATCTGACAAAAAGGGTCCCTGGGGAAAGTCATCTGGAATAATTCATCCCTGGATAATTGGTTATCCAGGAGCAATGCTGCAATGTCCTCCTCTCTTATGTGCCTGGAAGTGCAGTCACTCACATGCTCATGCACTTGTCTCCCTGTGCATGAGTCTCATGTGTGGGGTTGCTCTAGTGTGTTCCTCTTCCTCAGATTCTGTGGGAAAGTGCACTTTCATAAATTCAAGACCTGGCTCCTTTCATATACATAATTTTTAAATTAGCTAACTTCTCTGTAAGTGAGCTACACTTACAGCTTTTGATCACTGCAGGAGTTTTTGTTACAATATGTTGACAGATGTTTCTATTTCTCCCTGAGTTCAATGAATCCGCTCTTAAATTTTAGCATAGCCGCGTTTTGCATTTTTACTTCATTCTCAATAGTTGAAGATACCTGCTTTTCACAGCCTGATGGAGATAACAAATTATTTTATCATGTAACCCAGAAAAGCAGTTACTTAGAAAGCAGAGAAAATTTTTTGAGCCATCATTATAACATTCTTCACTGTGTAATGCACCTTCTTATGCTAAAAAGGATTTTGTATAATGAAAAAAAAAAACCTGACATTATTAGGGTTTTTATTAAGTTATGAACCTGTAACTTAACATCATGGACAAAATACACTGAATGAGTTCATAGGAATAAAAATTGAATTTATAATTTAAAATTTTGAAGCTGTCCAGCTACAATGCTTTCCTTTTGAAAAGCACATTGTGCAGTGTAAGAGTTTGTCACAAACAATGACAGTCCTTTTAATAAACTGGTACCTGTTTACTTAACATTTCTCAGAAATTTTCTTTACATAGAGATTATATTGGGCCAGAACCATCCTATGATTGTATATCCATCCACTGGTGTGAAGAGGGACACTTGCATGACTGCCACCTTCTTTACTCTTTCACAGCTCTTGGGTTTCAGTGACTTCAGTACAGTGAATTTATTTTGAAATATTTTTTAAAAGCAGACAAAGAAATTGGTGGATCAGAGTCACCAGAAGTAATTATACTATTCAACTTGGAGTATTAGAAAAATTAAGCCAATGAGTCCTTAGTAAGAATAAATCCAGCCTCTGACTGTTGTGCTGGTAATATGTTGTTTGTGGAAGTGTCGTGGATGGCTCTGCACAGTCTGAAGGAGCAAGCCCTGATTTCTGTACTGCTTTGTTTTTAATAGCTGCCACCATTGCTCCTTCTCCAGTGTGAAAATATCTCCAGTTTTGTGCATTGTCTGCCTTGTGTCACTGCATGTTTCTGTTTCATCTCCAGCACCAATCTCTGCATGCCCTTTGTCCAAGCTATCACTGACCTTTAAGTTTCTGCTGATACAATTCATACCAAAACAGAGTAAAGTGATACTTATGTAAGATACATCCAATCTTCTGTGTCTAATAAGAATACTATATTATTTCAGAAAAAAAATTAAATAGGCATACTTTAAAGAATGTTGTCTGGTTTATTCTCCTCCTGAAGACAGCTTGCTAACAACAGTCACTCAGGAGATCTGTTTTTCTTCTTTACATGTAAATGTTTGCCTTTTGTAAGCCACAGATTTTCCTGAAGTGCTATCCATAAATGCACAAACATACAGAAAAGTTGGCTGCAAACATGTGCAATGAGCATATTGGAAATTTGCATTTTGTGGCCTCCTCAAATCACAGGATTTCAGAGATCAACTCAGTATGCTCCTTGTAGCCTTTCACTGCCTGTTAATGCACAGGTACTTTATGATAGCTGTGATCAACACCAGGGTAGCTTCTGCCTGTCAAAAGCTCCAGGCACATTAGCTCTAAAGGAAAAAATACCACCATGCCAGTGCTCAGCCACTGAGTTGTTCACTGGCCTCCAGAGCTAAGGGAGCTATTTTTCCATTAGACTTTTGCCTCTGACTGACTGACTTTTTATGCTGGTTCACTGAATGATAGCTATAGTGCAGTGTTCATGCAGTGCCTGCTACACATCAGAGAATTTACTGGAACTCTCTAGAATTTTAGATGGGCATGATGAAATTTATAGTGCAGAAACAAGAGTTTCCCAGGAGCAGAGAATTTATAACATTTCTCCTGTGTGCATTCCAATGTATCTATCTCAGGGCAAAGCTCACACTGTGTTCTTTACCTTGGGGAAGGTACTACTGTTATTTTTATCTTCTGTTATCTTGGTGTTTTAGATTACCAGAATGTCTTTAAGATTTCTACTTCAGTGCCAAATTTAACTAAAATTGACCAATGGATTCAGAAATTGCTAGAGAAGAACAGGCAGACAGATGATGGCCCCATAAATCTTGTTATCAGGTTGAAAAAGGGATTTTTTTTCCTTGGCTGTCACAGAAGATAAAGCCAGCAGGTCAGGGAAGAACAGGCTACCAGTAAGAGTGTGACCAGGACCTCAGTTCTTTCCAGCCTTAGTCTGAGTCTGTGTGCAGGGATGAAAGGTCACCAATTCCTACATGATTGAGGCATTATCCAGGAACTGGGACAAGGAGGAGTTCTAATGAGGGATTTGTTGAAAACTAACCACCCAGTTTTATGGATGCATATAGGAAGCGTCCCTGCCAGGTGGGAGGGGCAGCTTGAGCTGCAGTAGGGAAAATCTGGGGGTTTCCTTATTAGTGTGACTGAGCAATGACAGCTGAACTTCTCAGTTTGTTAGGTACCCTAGCACTGATTTGGTAGCTTTAGCTAATCAGTCTATTGACTGCAGTGGAGTGTCATCTTCCTTTTTCAAAGGCAATTTTGGTACCTGCCAAATCTCTGTGAGGTACTCTCTTTTCCATATGGCATTGGTCTCACATAACACCAAACACTATCTTCCTATTTCCCCAATTTCCTGCCCATCTCAGGACACCTTCCCAGCTCTAGGTCTGTATTATCTTTTCCAAATGCCATCCTTTTTCTCTTTGAAGACAAGCTACAAATGACAAGCAGCAGCACAGGATTTTCCTGCCTGCCTGTGTTTGCCCACAAATACCACTTCCACTACCCAGATGGTGTCTTGCTCTAGATAATACTCCCCTCACCTTTGCATGCTTTCCCAACATTTAAAATTGAGATGTTTAAATCAAGGGGAGACCCTTGCATAACCCAAAGCAAACGCCAAGGGACTATATCCTGGCAATTGCTGTATTAGGATAAACCACCATCTTGCATTTTGTAGTTCCCAATAATGATTTTTCAGGAGCTGAATGTGCCAGTCCCTCAAACATGATTCAACTCAGCCAGAGGTCACTGGCCTCCATCAGTGTTATTAAAATTGGGCCTGAACAGAGGAAATTATTAACAGAGCTGAGAAAGGAATGAATAACAACAAATTTATTTCCCAAAATTACTTCCTCCTTTGCCTTCAGAACAGCCATGAGCATATGTGCAGCTTTCTTAGATTTTTTTTTAGTAGAGTTCTTTAAATGAGTGTATTTTAGACTATTTTAGATTATTTTACTATGTGACTGTATTGTGAACCTTTAAAACTCAAAGCTCAGTTTTTATCCCTCAGGTAAAATTGCTTGCTACCTTACTAGCTGAGCATCGAGGCACTTCCAGCCAAATGCTGGTGTTAAAAAATGGAGATAATTCTTTCCCCAAGTTTCTGTACAAGCACAAATCTTTACTAATGGCTTTAATTATGAAAACCAAGCTTTAACTTTATTCACACATATGACTGAAATATGCATGCTATGAATATTTATTACAGTAGAATTCAAGATGTCATTGACTGTGAAACAAAATCAAGGACCTGATAAATTCAGTTAAAATGCAGACAAGTATGTTCTACTTCATTGCAAAGTACAGGATATTTTGTGCTGCTTCTAGCACTCTTCTGAAACGAAGAGGGAAAAAGGAAGCAACATATACATTTCCAGATGCTGTTTATATGGTCAAATGCTTAAAAAATTTGTAAGGCTTCTTTTTTACTATATGTAGGGGGTTTTTTTAACCATATGGTCTGACTTGCTGTATGGTCTAGTGTATAGATCTTGTTTACCTCTATTCTGTGTTCTCAGCCCTGTTACTTCACACTTTCTGAGTGATTCCTTCCTTCCCAGAGGTACCCGAAATACTCCACCTAAGCCATTCATTCTGAAACAGAGAAAAGAAAAGGAAAAGTGTAATGAGTGTGCTTGTGCTGGATCCAGTGGTACCACTAGCAGCAGAGATTAAAGTAGCAATGCAGATGTCCAAAATCCCTTAGCTAACTTCTGGGTGAGACCAGGAGAGTATACAAATCTTCTGTTGAGGGTGACAAACCTGGCATTAGAGGTGAGAAAGTCACTTCAGTGGTTGCACTTGCTGGCATGCAAGTTTGCTGACTCAGGTCTATTTTCTTTGCCTGTCTGCCCCAGAAGGCAGAAGTGGATGTGTGCAAGTGAATTCATGACCCCATCGAGGAGAGCTGACAATGGCCACTCTCTGCTCAGTGAAAAAGGCAGGGACACATAGTAAATGTTCCAGGAAAGACCATGTTGCATTTTTATTCTGGAGTTTAAAGATCTGTGAATGTTTGGCATTAGAGGCACTATGGGTCTTCTAGAATCCCTAAATTTGGGTTCTTCTTTTTCTCTTGGTCGTGGTACCTTGACTCAGACATGGACACATTTTGGATCACATTGTTTTCTCTCCCAAATTCTTTTTATAATTCTCACTGCTTCTTCGACTCTGAACTATTTATCTTCATTTCTTTGACTCCTCCCTCAGTTCCTTGGTGAAGAATGAGTTAAGGAGTGGGGGGTGGGAGAATGGGGGGTGTATTTCTGTAATTTCTTTTCCTTCATCCCCCATTTCCTCAGCAACTTCAGAGTACAAATAAGTGTCATCACCAGTGGCCTCTCCTTTTACTACAAGAGACAGAAAACCAGTCCTTCTTCTAGCAGCTCCTGTGGGAAAAGGATGAAGACCCTGGAACTTAACTTTTCCTTTGTCCAATGAAAAGGTTGCCCCTGAAAAACAAAGTCCTCCCTCCATAAACTGTCATTCCTCCAACCAAGGTGTCAGAGGATCTTTCTCATCTCCCAAGCATGGAAAGGGGAGCTATATCCCATGGCAGTGTAGGCAAGAGAAAAATAATCAGCTCACTAGAGCTTGGCTGCTATATTCCAGATGGATGGATGAACACCTTGGCACCTGGTTAGAGGGAGATAAAACTGTGAGGGCATCCTCCAAGTGTCATTAATTTCTGTGGGATTTGAAAGTGGTTGTCAGAAGGTAGATGTTCACTGTGGCCCAAACATTCTCTGCACAAAGCATCTGTAGACTGTCATGGTCTAGAAGAGCTGTTTCAAGATCTTTTTTTAAGAGTAGTTTACGTTTTTTACCCATCACACCATTACCTTCCCTAGGTTTATCTGCTCTCTTAAAAGAAAGAACAGAAAAAGCAATTAAAAAATAAAAGCTGAGTGTAGAAAGGTATTTATATACTATAGCTACGTAGTCTGTCATGTCGATTTTTTTACCTATACTAAGATTCCTGTGGATTCTACATAACTTTCTCTTTTACCTACATTTAAAAGGACCAGCAGTTAAATTTAAAAGGGCTGCCCAGGACCAGTACAGTCTCTGGTTACCATTTGCATTACTGGGCAAACTCACCACGTGGATGGTGCAAAAAATGCTCCCCCAGTGCTGCTGTTCAGTTGCTGCAGTTGTGTGGTTGATGAAGGATTAAACACATTCCCTTGCAGTACGTGGTTTCTTATGAGTTTTCAGAGGTTTTTTATAGAGCTATTTTCTTTTCACCCCTTTCATCTATTTGTTGTGGATGCCCACATGACCTCCTGAAAATACAAACACACTCTTTTATTTGCAGAGCCTATTATCAGCCTTGTCTTTAGCCTCCTGATAAAGGTCAAGTAGATTAGTTAGGGAGGCTCTTGCCTTTCTAAATCCACATTGGTTATCTCCTTTTAGATAATTACTATCCATGTATTTCTCTAATGTGCCCCGGGGTATAGTTTCCATTCCTTGAATGCTGCAAGGTTAAATTCATCTACTTTTGATGCATTTTGCTGGGTTTCAGCTCTTCTAACTGGTTTAATACCAGTGCTTTTGTGATTAGTCATCCTGGACAATGGAAATAGAGCAAATGCTCCAGAAGAATATTATTTCCCAATGTGAATTCTCTAAGAAACACCAGCTAATGTTTCTGACTTTTCATGTAACAGTTTTTCAGCTATCCATGCTCTAATCTCTTCCTTCAGTGCTGTATTGCCTGTGCAAATTCATGCTGTCCATGGAAAACCTGTGGGAATAAAGGAGCACAACAGTAAGAAAGCAATGGCTCTCTGAAGCCACTAGGCAGATTTTCAAATGCCACTGAAACATCAAGGCTTTCCAGGTGCTTTTTAAAAAAATATTACTCTGATATTAAAAAACTTACATGCTACAGTTGTCAGAAAAAAAAATTATCATAATAGATTTCTTTTATTTTGTATTCTTTCATAATGATAATAGTTGCAAAAGAAACTGGAGGGTTTTAAACATACATATACAAGATGTCACTCAGAATTACTTATTTCCAGTGAATATTCCTTGTGTGTGCATTATCAATTTGGATAACTCAGTTTTAATAGATGCTTTATTCATAGATAGCATGTGCTGTTTTCCTGGGTTTCCAACTGCTCTTCATCAAAACAGAATGTTTAAAATGCTGCATAGTAAAGCGTAGAATAAGGAATATGGAGAAAATATTTCATGATCGTTTCCTCTGAAATGATCCTGTCAAGATCTTTAGTCTGAAATGTGCCAATCAAAATACCTGGTTCTGCCTCATTTAGACTTTCAGTATAATAATAATTCCTGATGTGACAACAAATTGAGAGCATTTTGATATTTCAGTTTTGGCACTGTATCTTTAGAGGCCAAACCTTTTACTGTGAGATGTATCTTTCCAGCAAAGAAGCAGTAAGGATTTATCACTGTGAGTAGCACGGGCTCTTCCAATCATTTTTTTCAATATTTAGCTAATTATTTTAAAAATAGAAATAGAAATAATAATAATAATAATAATAGTAGTAGTAGTAATGTTGTCCACATTGCTATGCCTGATGCACATTTACCAAAGATAAAATTTCTTCATTGCCAGAGGTATATTTACATATTTACATTTGTGATGTTCATTTATAGCTAATCCATGTGTCCTGTTATCAAACATGTTATCATGGTAAGGAGCACAGAGTTTTGCACATACATTTTCATTCCATCCTCTTTCTAGGAGCATAGGTAGATAAAAAAATTTCTCCCTATCACACACTTGCTATTTTTGCTATTTTCCCAGTGCTATTTACTAATTATAATTATATATTCAATTAAATAATTCAGCCACATTTTGATGCTTAGGAAGCTCTCCTGTGCTGGAGGTCAGCATGAACAAAAGCCATTGAGACCCAAATGAAGACATTCAGTCTGGTTTGCCATAACTCTAAAAGGAAACCCTTTTTTAATGTAAGTTATAAGTTATGAGAAGACTTAAGAATTGCAGAGACTTTGCCAATATAATGTAAAATTTTCTGCTGTTCAGATGACACTGTATGTATGTGGGGCGTGGTATTAAGCCAGCCTAGACTGCACCTTGGGCAGCTTAATATTTTCATTATCTCTATACCCATTTAATGAAATTCTTCAAAATGCTGAAATGTTTTTTATTCATAAGGGTTTTTCTTATTTATGCAATATGCTTAGCTATTCCTGAATGATTACAACATCTCTGGAGAAGGAAATGAGGTAAATATTGCAAAAAACAAAATGTTTTTCAAATGTTGGTGTGCTGACCTTATAAAACAAAGATGCAACCTTGAGTCAGACAGCCAAGAGCTTTTTAGCAGTTTAATGTAGCAGAACTTGACCAAAGGGGCAAATTTTTGCATTATTTTCTATTGATGTGAATGCTGCAGCTGCGTTTGTGTATCCATATTCATTATTACTAGTGTTCCTCCTGGATTATGACTGATCCAAAAGAATCTGAATCTTCATTTTGAGGGGTTTTTTCCTATTTTTTTTTTTCACTTTGGTGGAAATAGACAGGAAGAATACTCAAGGCATCCATTATTTCTTTCTGCAATTTGCTGGAAATGGCAGAAGGTATTTAAAAACGAAGGCAAGCATATCTCATGGTATTCAACTGACTGATAATTAAAGTACTATTAAATTTGTCATGGTAGATTGTGTTTGTTTTGCAAAGAAATTAGAAACTGTGTCCCTTTGAGAATAGTGCTTTTAGTCTCTAGACATTTATTGCTACAGCATGTAGTAAATGTGATCCCTGATGAAGTTTGCACATCCAGCATACTTGTGTCAGGAGGTTTATAGTGTAGGTGGCTTTTCTCGTTGGAACTGTGTCATTCCTATAGAAATGCACCATACTGAAGCTTTCCATATTTATGAAAGATTAGTAAATAAAAAGGAAAATCAACCATTCTGTATCCTCATTTCAATTTGAAGAATCAAAGTGTGACACAATTTATGCCACGGTTAGGAGTCTGAGCCAACATGACAGAAAACTGAGCTCATAAGGTGATCTTGAATTATTAATGATGAGGAGTATTCAGCAGAGGGAGTTGGATATTCTGAATTTCCTTCTGAAGAAGTCCTTGACTGTGCACTGGGAAACTGGGAAGATAAAGCTTCCTGTCCTGGCATCTAAAGTTAGATGCCTGTGAGCTGTCAGCATGAATACACTCTTGGAATAAATCCTACACTTTCTGTCATGTAAGAGTTTTCTGAAGTCATGTTCAAGTATAGTTATTGATATATAGTTATTTGTTAACTCTTTAGAATCAACTGCAGGAAGCTCTGGAAAGGATTTGGAAACACGATTAAAGTGTGGGAAAAGGTAAAAATTCTGCTTTCTTCAGGTACTGCAGAATATATTGTTTCTCAAGAGAGTTTTAAAAGAGGCAATGGAGATATTTTGGCAATTTGATGTGAAATGAAAAATCAGGAGATCCAGAGATAAATGCCCAGGAATGAAACTGGGAAAAATAAAAAGTTTTGTCAGTTCTGATATCATCAATAGATCAGATAGGATCTTAAAGGAGAAATTCCAACAGAATGCAAAGCCTGAATTCCATATGCTTTCAGAGCAAATTTCACACATAATTATCTGACTTTTCTCCAGGAATTATGAACACAATTATTCCAGTAGTTTTTCCTCTATTTCATAATTTACCATGGATCCAAGTAGTTGAATACTTGTCAAAATGTTTCACGTCTCAAATAAAAATGATAAAATTCTGGAGGTAAGTACAGGTTCCAGACTTCAGGATTCTGCCTTCCTTAGAAGTGATGACTAATGCAGAAATGTAAAGGAATGGAGAAACACGTCATTGCTAAGAATCCATGAATCCTAAATAATTGCTCAACAGGGATTAAGTTCCAAGTCCACATATAATGAAATTTAATCATGCATCTTAAGTCTAATATTTATGTGAACAAAACAAGTAATCGAAGGCGTGTGGATCTTGTAAGTTTAGTGCAGTTATTTGTTGTTCCCTTTATTTCCTGACATAGAAATGAGTTTTATGGACTACAGCTAAAAGCTCTTCCTTTATAAGAGCAATGCAGAGAAACAATCTTTTTCTTCAGAGAGTATTATCCATCTTCCTCTTAAGGGCTGCTTAAATGAGAAAATTTAGTACTGTGGCCACTGTTTCTTGCACTTGCTTTGTGCTTGTAACCACTTTGTTTTGCTGTGAGAAAGGGAAGAGACAAATACAATTGAGGTGTCAATGTCTGCAAATTTAGATTTTGATTTGCTAACAACCTCCTTAATGTTCAGATTTCAGCTGTCTTGACAAGTACATTCATAGGGGATGAAATTCCCATGCAGACAGCCCCAGGCTTATGCACCATAGAAATCCTCTCTAAGCCTTTCAAATGTGCTTTAAGTGGGCCTAATTGATGTACAGGAACTGTACTGGCCCTTATACACATGGGAGAATTGCTTCCAGTTTTTAGGCTTGAAATAATTAACTATTGTACTTGCCTTTTATTCTTTTGATCAGATTCTGTTTTCCTAGTAAACTTCTTTCATGCTGCCTTCTGTATAAAAACAAGCAGGGTGGAATATTTGAGATCACGATACATATATTAGATGTAAACACAAATTAAGTGTATATTGGAAAGGTCAGTGCTCAATAAAAATTCAAATCAGTTATTTGCATCTGATAAGGCACTGTGTGATCTGTGCAGTATGCACTTGGGGATTCTGCAGAAAATCCACTAAACATGATTATGGGCAAGTACACATTTTGTGAAGGACAGAATTCGTCACATCCCTTAACGATTCTTGAGGCATAGGTGGAGATTAGAATTACTATAGCAACTGATTATGTGTTTGCTGCTGGGTTAGTATTTGCTACTACATTAAGCACAATATGCCATTTCTAACTAATACTTTATACTTATTGTACCATCAATTTTGGATCAAAATGTAGCACAACCAGTTTATTAACCTAATAATGCAAAATATATTCTTGTGTCTAGTTTGACTCTTGCCCCATTTTGTCTATTATCTTATAGAAAAAAATCTTTTTTTTTTTTTTTTTTTCCATTCCAGATTAGCCAGTTTCCTAGCTACCCCCTGTTTGTTTGGAATAAGTCATATAAAAACCACCCAATTTTGTTCTGAAGAGAGGACAATTACATGATATTCATCATAGGATTTTATCTTTACATATGCTTTGGGCCAGTGCTCACAAGAGTGAAGGGCTTTTGTTTTTTAAGTGTACCATTTTTGTTTGACCAAAGATTCTGCCTCAAGGGTAAATAACCCGAACAGATTTTTAGAGTGCTTTAATTAATCTTTTCAAATGCCTGTGTTTTTCTCAATTTACTGCAGTCTGGCCCAGTTTGCTTTGGAAATGAATCAACCTAAATATTAAATAACTCTGTGTTAATTTTCAATGACAGAATCTACAACATGGCTGAAATTATTATTAAGTGATTAATTTTAAATTCACACCATTAATGAGTTCAAATTAACCTTGAAAGTCTATAGGTAGACAAGCTGTCTCAGGCATTATGCAGAAGAATTAAGTCTACCAAGAATTGCACCAAACTCCTCCTGAAAATCAGTCTGCTTGCCCCCATACTCTGAAGGCTGAAAATTTGAAATTGTAATTTGAGAACTGTTTCATTTTGCAGTTACAATTTCAAATCAAGTGTGATAGTCTCAGGTACACTGGCAAGTATAAATTTGAGCTTTTGCCAAGCACTCTTTCTTCAAAATATGTATAAATTGTCTTTAACCTATTTTAGTTGTTGAATCTTTGTAAGGTAGAGAGAAATAGAAGAGGTGAGTGTATGTACTCTGGCATGGAGACAAAACAAGGCGTTCCTGTACTCTCTAACCCAGTAATCTCTGGATTTATGGCTTCTCTGTTGAGGGGAAGATAGCCTCGTTCAGTGGTTGTTTTCTGATGTAAGTATTTCTCCACATGAAATTGGCTTGAACTGTTATGTCTTGTGTGTCATATAATATTGTATGACATACAGTATGAAATTACTTAATCTGCATTCTATCATGTAGGAATAAAAAAAATAAAGTGGCATGGGTATATTTAATCTGTCTGGGCTCATCTTTTAGGCAATCTGCATATCTGCACGCATTCATTTTAAATGTACTTATGTCATGATGGAAGTACTTTCACTACACAGTAGTATTCATGCTGTCAGTGTACATCCATGCACAGCAAAATTTCCCTCTTGGCTCATCTCTATTCATAAACAAATGTCACAAAAATGTTAGTGTGCTGCAGTTTTATGGAAACAACTGTATCGTGCCTCAAACCAGCATTGGCAAAAGGTACACATTTTGCAAAACTCATTTGCATTATTAGCATTATTTCTACTTTATAATAACTTACAAAAACTTGCAAGGGTATTTTGTATGAAGGTACAGCTCTCATCAGCTGTCCCTGATAAGGGACAATGTAAATAACTAAATATCAAGGACTCTGATAAAGCATATAAATTTTTTTGCTCAAAAATGTCTGCCAAAAGCCAGTGAGAAATTAGTAGAGCCCTTTCAAAGAAGTGTCTTTCATGAAAAAGGGGAGGAAGAGGACCAAGAACATTACTTGATGTACCAGCATGAGCAGAGAAAGAAAGAAAATGCAGACCAGAGGGGCATAAAATCCTTTTTATTACAAAAGCTTGCAGTGCCATGATGTGCATTTGCAGGGTAATTCCAGGAAAGATCTCCATTTTTCTGGGAGAGAAGCTGTCACCTAGCAGAGGCCTTTTTCTGCACTCTATTAAGATAGATCTGGTCCAGCATGAAATACAAACTGGAAGTGATACAAAAATCCTCAGAATGGATGCCATGAAAGCCAAGAGATATCTAAGCCATATTTCAGACAAATCACAAATTGACAATCAAATTGTGGTACTTTGCAAAATCAGAAGGAACCATGACATTTTTTTTTTTGCTTGAGGCAACTAAATGCCATTTTAGAATTTGATGACTGCCTTATTCTATGGATTCACATTTAATAGCAAAGACTCAGTATGTGGTTTTTCCTGTGCCTCACAAAAGGGTATTGACAGATTTCTTCTCATGCCTGGCTCCTGTACGAATTTAGAAAGATGCCCTTTAGGCTGCAGAGATTAATGGACATATCATAGATCAATGGGTGGTTTCCTGAGGCTTTATGCACAGTACACCATTGCATGTCTTAACATGTAATTTGCAGTGAATAAAGGGAGTTTACTTTGAAACAGCTGCTAGTGGTCTAGCAGTTCCTTCAAAGATGGGTATCTTGCAAGTTGCACATCCAAATGAGCAGTCGGCCTACACAGGGCTTAGCACTTTGGTTATATGTAGGTAGAGAGGACCCTGGAGTGAAAAAATATTGAAATTGCGAATAAAAATATAGTAAGAGTTGGTTAGAGGGGAAAAAGGCAGCTTGTTAGTATAGAGAATACTGAAAGAAGAAAATATAAGGGTAAGGAAAGAGAAACTATAAAGAAAGATGCAAAAACTAGAAAACAGAGAAAAAAAATATCTGGGAAAAGGGAGAAAAGGGAATTTCTTCTTACTGTTTGAGATAATGAGTTGTGAGACAGACTGGAGTTCTGCATCAAACACAGCTGGTATATGTAATGGGAAACTGAAAGTAAATATTATGCCGGAGAGCTTTAGCCAACAAAGGGTTATAACCTGGGACTTGGGATGAAATAGTGGTGCAAGACCCACAGATTGATTACCCTGACAGCTCTGCTGCACTTGCACAGCAGCTTGCTGGAGCTCTCCCCCATGTGCTGGCTAGTATTTGAGCTAGAGCTGTGAACCTGGTCTCATTGCACAGAGGTCCACTGCTGGGAACTGTGGGCCAAGTGTTACAGAGTCTTTTTTTAGCTCAGCAGGACCCAAATAACATTTGATAGAAAAAAATAGTACTTGACAGAGTCCACATATGGGTTTTTTTGCTCATTTCCCTGCCTCCATCCCCACTCATCCATAAATCAATGTGGTAATTGCCTCCATACAATCAGCTGAAAGAGAATGTGGTTGCTCACTGTTTCGTAATTTTAGACTGTTACAAGCCATTTACTCGTGTGCTTTGGGCATGATAGTGCAGTTGTAGCTCTTCTTTTGTGTTTATACTGCCCTCAGTGAGTGGGGTGCAGGGTAAACACTTAGCAGATTGTTTCAGAGGATTCTTGTCCGAAGTGTGCTCCACCATGAGATACCTGCCCATGACCTTTAGGGAAAGAAGGTGGACACAAAATGTCTGCACCTCCCCTGGTACCTGGGCAAGCATCATTGTAAGGGCTGGAGTAATCACCTCTGTGTCAAACAACTCCAAAAGATTTCCTGTGCAGCTTCCAGAGAGGGTTTTTTGGTTGGTTGGGGATTTTTGTTTTGTTTGTTCGTTTGCTTGGGGTTTGGTTTGGCTTGGTTTTGTCCTTCTGGTGGGCTCAAGGCCATATGTTTTAGTGACATGTTTGGCCACTGCACTTGTCATCTGGCCCAGAGAGGTGGCCACCCTTCCATGGCTCTCCTTAGAAAGGGCTGGAGTTTTCATGATTGGAGGAAACATCCTTCCAACAGATCCATTATGTATTTTTAAGCAGTTTGCACTAAGTAGAAGA
The DNA here is from genome assembly GCA_032173965.1 of Sitta carolinensis. NCBI lineage: Eukaryota > Metazoa > Chordata > Aves > Passeriformes > Sittidae > Sitta > Sitta carolinensis. The sequence goes on along the minus strand of JAVUNC010000025.1, from coordinate 9,736,874 downwards.
AAAGCCAGCTAATTCCTTGGGAACTGGATTCCTGTGTATTGTGCCCTTTATTTTCAGTCTGGGAATGCTTTGTTTCTGGTTTTATACAAGAGATTTATTCAGTAGGTCTCTGAATCCATTGCACTTTAGCTTAAATGAATTGTTCATCCCTATCTTGCCTATAGAAATATATCCTTATCATGTCAAGACATGGACTTCTAATGACCTAATCTAGAAATTCAATCCAAAACCTGAGGAAATTTGATTCAAAGTGCCTACTGGAGAGTATCTTTCATACTCTCATATGGCTCTAAACAAGCCCTGAGTGGCTGGGCCACATAGCTATAGCTAGGTATAATTTTGAAAATCCTCACAATTTTTTGGGACAATAACATATAATTACAAAATGGTGGCTTGAGATCTTCCCTTTAAAATTTTTTACCTTGTGCCTGTACTGCCAAGGTACAAACATACCCATTAATCAAGGTGTACCACAAACCTGTCTTTCCTTGGAAAATGCTTGCTCAGTGAACATGCTACTTTCAATTACAAACAGAGTTCAGGCATGCCTTGGTCATTTGAAGTATTGCACACTGTTTTCCATGCTGTGAGGAGGCACTGTGATGTGTTACCCGAAAAAAATCTCTCCTTTATATTCAGCTAACATTTCAGGCAGCACTTTGGAGCCTGGAAGAGATTATTGCTCATGATTGCTGTTCATAAAGTTCATAGCTGGTCCCCTTTTTTTCTATAAGGAATGCTATTTTCCTCCTCACATTACTTCCAGATTGGTTTATTTCCTAGGAAGCTCTGGAGCAATTACGTGCCTTTTGGGTCATGCAAGAAGTTTTGTAGCCAGCTGAGCAACTGGGTGGAAGTTCCTTGTTCTCCAGCTCAGACAGATGGTCTTGTTTAGTTGTCACATTTTAGCTCTGTAGCCTACCAAGGTTTTTTAATTCTTTTCAGAACTATTGCTAATATTCTGAACTCCTATTGAATCTTCCTATGGAACTCTTGAAGCTCTTCACAAACGTGGTAGTATTTAGCCCTCATATTAGTCTACTGAATAGAGATCAGTATTCTCATTTTATGGAAAAGCTGAGGACGTGAGGAGAAGTAAGGCTAGTTGTCTAAATGAGATCTCTGACATCAGGTAATAGAGTTCTTGTTTAGACATGCAGGTAACAAGTTATGCATGAGAATGTCACTAAATTTTGCAAATGCTAATTCAGTTGTTATTGTTGCTATTATTTTTCACAACAAGGTTGTATCCAACACTATAGACAAACTGAAATGGTAGCTGGTAAAGCACAGGCCTGACAAATTTTGAAAGGTGACAGTTTGAATGGTGGGAGAAAGAAAAAAAAAGTACAAGAGAGGTGAGCTTGTAAGGCACCTGTGTGGTCAAAAATGAGCATGTTATCACTTTTGTATCACAACAGACTTCTGAGGGGATCTGGGGTACTGGGGAGTACAGAGGAGATATTTTGCACTGAAGATGTCAGTGCTACCAACTCTGTGAACACCCATTCACACTCATCTGACTTCTCCAAGCTTTGCTGACACCAGTAGTATTTAGATGTGTGTGGCTCAGATACTGGGGGACTCGTTCATAGCAGAGGGAATCAATTAGAGGAAATTCATATGTGGCTTGAATAGAGACCCATCAGTGCTTTATGTTTTCCTGTCACTCTCTGTGGATGAAGAAGAGAGATCATGCAAACCTGTAGGACTCTGATTAAGACCAAAGTCTAAACTTGCATTTCTTGTACCTGCAATCTTCTTGTCTCAGTTGCATGAGATAGGGAACGTGAGTCATTTTTCATACCATCAACAGCTGGTCAGAGGTTCATTGCTGGAGGAGAAGGTGATGCCAAGATCTTTGTCACAAATTACAGTGTCTCTAGTGTACATATCCCTTCAGTTTCTGCTTCTCTTCCCATGCCTGTTCTCTTTAATTAGCTTTCCTTTTGTTCCTCTGCTACATTTCTTACACTTCTTGTGTTTTCTGGCATCCTCCCAATGTAATCTGTATGGCTTTTAAAATCTTTTTATAAATCCTTTGAACTAAACTGTCGATCTTAATCTCTTACTGTCCTGGTTATACAAGGGTGGAGACAGTGGGTTCCTATCTGCAGTGACAGTCCACACTGCCATCTTTATCTGTAGAGGTGATGAACTTAGGACAAAAAAACCCTAAGAGCTACAAGACATTTTGAATCTCAGCCAGGACACTGAGACAATACATATAAATCTTTTCCTACTTCTATTCAGATTGGGCACCTTTTATTTCCTTAACATCTCATAATAACAGAAGAGGAGAGAACACTGTAAGTGGACAGTTCAAACTAAGAAAGTTAGCATTTTAAGTGAATGTGTTAGATCAAGAGCCAAGTTGAAAATTGTACTTTATCCCATTTTTTCATTTTATTGAAGTTATCATTCAAATCTTGGCAGAGACGACATCTGGAACAATATTCATTTTAATGTGACATAAATTATCATCATAAGGAATATGGCAGAATGATCAGCAGCCAGAGAGAAATAATTTCTGAGATGGATAGCTAACATTTCATGAGTTAAGTCAATTAAGAAATATGATTGCTTATTTGATCACATCAGCTAAATTACTGAAACAAATAATAATGGAACAGTATGCAATGCAGATGTGATGGAAAATATTTTGAGGCATTATTTCACAGATATGTCCTGAACTGTTTCCAGAGGCAGTTGTTACACAGAAATAACAGGATATTTCTTGAGTGACAACAGAACAGAAAAAAGAAACAGAAGAATAAGTTGTCAGTCTAGCACAAAAGTTTCTTAACAATAGTTACTGTCCCTACATTATCTACTCCAAAACTATGTTTACTTTCACGTGGATTGTTAGAGCCAGACAGGTAGGCAAGACAGCACAGACACAAGACCCAGACTCTGAATGTACCAAAAGCCATCCTAGAGCTACAATGAAATCTAGGTTTAACTTTCCCAGAGATTTTATCTTGTAACATTGGACAAACTATTTCATTTGCCTGGGCCTCCATATCTTATCTGTGCAGAACAAAGACTGTCATGCCATGCACTTTGCTGCTGAGTAGGATGAGGCTTATACATGACTTGTGGGCATTAGTGAAAATCTCAATACTTGGGCGATAACCAAGAGTTTTGCCAATACAAAACAATCCAAAGAGCGAGAGAGAACATTTAAATTAGGCTGCAAAAATGTACAGCCAGGATATATTTCTAAGAGTATGGAGTCTTCCAAATGAACTCTGATCAGAGGTGTTAGGTCTGCACATCTGTACTGATATCAACCCAGCTGGCTCAGAAATGATGCCAATTTTCTGCTGTTATTTGGTTAGGCCAGAAGAAGTCTCTTAGGGATAATTAGTAGTTTTGCATAGTAATCACAGAAAGTAATTTCTCCTGCTTTAGTTTCTAAGAGACTTCCCAGCATAAAATTTCTTCTAATAATATTTTCCTATTGCTGGCAAAGCATTTTTATAATGCTTTAAGGATGTGCACTAGTGGCTTCCTCCACGAAAACCTCCCTGCTAGTACTGAGGAGCTGATCCCAAAATCCAAACAAGAGAGGTCAAATCCAGGAAAAAATAGAAAAGACTGATGCCAGAATTAAACTGTTCACTGATGCTTTGATTGTTTCCATGAGACACTGTGATGGGAAGATAAAATAGACAATAAACATTACAGGGCAGCTGGAGTATATCAGGTCTGCCACAGGTAAAGGATTTAGTCTTCTACTCAAGAAAATGGCATGACTGCAGAAACTATAATGGGAGTTGTGAAGTACTGAACTGATTTAAACTTACCTGGTCATCCATGATACATAGCAAGCTGTTAAGAAAAAAAAAAAAAAAAAAGAGGGGGAAAGAGAAAGACAAAACAGAAAGAATAACAGGTTAACAGTACTATTATTCCAATAAAAAAATACAATATTAATATGAAAGCCAGGCCAGTATTTTTTTGAGGGCTTTCACAGGGACCCCTAAATATTTTACACAGGTTAATACAGATATATTGCCCTTTAAAATTTCAAAGTTCCAACCAGACTTCTAATACTTAGCATTCAAAACAGTCACCTAGTCCAGTATCAATAACACATTCCTACTTTCTCCAAAAATAATCCCACAGCCTTGTTTATTCCAGGCAAAACTCTTGCACAGGGCTCATGCTCATTATAAAATAAAACATTGACCAAATTATGTATAAAGCTGCTAAAGATTATTTTCTATAAATGGAGCATTTCTTCTTAAACACTACTTTAACCTCAAATTTCTGGGTTTGGAGCAGGAATTACTAGGTGAAATTCTGTGCAGATCAGACTGAACAGCAACTTTGACTTTAAGATCTGTAAACTCCTAAATAAGTGCAGTTAGTTTACCTGTCTTATGTTCCTGATGCATGTGATCTCCTTGACTATTTCATACTGTTTAGCACAAATAAAATTTTATCCTTAAGTTTTTCCTAAAAATATTTATTAATGTTCTCATGTGTAGAACCCATTCAGCATCCCAGCCAAGGAGTAGAAATCATATGTGAATTAGTTGACCAGTTTCACATCACTGACTAAAGCAAAAAACAAGTAACTGGACAACATAAAACCAATTCCTAGGCTTCAATTCAGTGAACAGCTTTAATGAATGTACTCAAATATGGAGGAGCCCAGAAACCAAGAACAAGTCAGAGAAAGAAGAGCAGATTGAACTAACTGGGTGCTGTATTTGTGGTGTTCATTTCTGGTGTGAGGCTGATTCTGTGCTCTTTGCATTCTTCTCACCACCATTGCTGAAACCCCAGAGCCTCTTTATCCCTTCTGTGTTGTTGGGGCTCCTGAAACTGCTTTATGTCTTTTATGCTGTCATATTTACTTGCACTGAAAGGTACTGCAAACCAGTTTCCAGTTATGTATAGCATCACCTTTTACATGTCATCTTAGTTAAGAGACTTGTAGAATTTCCATTTCAAACCTTTATTTCAGGTTTTATAAATTCTCCTGCTTCTAATTGCATCAGGCTGAAAACAGCAGTATAAATGTTAGCCCCACAGACTGATCTGCAAGGAATGGTAGGTATCTATTTTAAAATATGAGTCATCAGAAAAGTCAGTGATTTTGCATAGTCTCTTTCTTTTAATGCTAGGCTTTAATTCACAAGAGAACACAAAATCTCTGACTCTTTACCTTGTAATGTGAGATAAGTTGAGTGTAATTAATGGAACTACACTATTAAGAAATAGAAGGTATTGGCTAAATTTTGTCAAGAGTTGTGGTTTTCACCTGTCCCTTACATGAAATACAAGAGATTGCTTCAAGAGATTCATAGCTAATACATAGAATGAAGAAAAAAATATTTTCTTTATAAAGCATATGATTAGTGACTGCTCTGGGGGTTAATCAAGGCAAACCATGAGGCTGAATTACCAAGAGGAGCAGTGGATTTCTTCAGAAACAGCTAGTTTTACATAGTATGGACCATTTCTTTGCTGAGTGAAAATTGGTATCCTTGTATTTTGTGAATGAAATGTAGGAATGGCTGCTGCTGGGACAGTGAAGCACTGGTGCAAGCTACCTGAAGACTTGGAAATAGCTTTCACTTATGGTTTTGAATAGCTAGCTAGGTGGTGCCTTCTTTGCCTCACTGGTCACTTATGAAGTCTCCCAGGCACATCCCAGGATAAGGGTTGAGCCAGGGATTATCTGAGAGCGCATGACCCCTGCAGTTCCATTGATGGCTCCCTCCAGAACAGGCACTGAGAGCTGGCCAGCCTGCTCACTATTGTCTTTGCAAGCTTGAGACCATCAGGGAGCCAGCATGCAGGCTGGGGTGTTCTGCCCAGGGGAGCAGAGGGGTGAAGTCCAGGCTGGTGGTGCTGAGAGGACGCGGTTGTTGGGTTGTCCTGTTTGATGCCAGTGACAGTGGGGGTAGCACGGGGTCTGTCTTGGGACTCATCCTGTTTAACACCATTTTCAGGGGCCTGGAGGAGGCCACAGAAGGCACTTCTGTGGGGTTTGCAGATGACACCATACTGAGGGGACCAGCTGACAGGCAGGAGGACAGGCTGTAGGAACAGGCCAGCATGGATGCTGTTGGGCAAAGATGGGAACAAAGCTGTGCTGCCTCATAAAAGCAGAGAATGTGATACAAAATGTACAGCTCTTTCTTAGCCTCCTCCAGCTCTCTTGTTTACAGTGCAGCTTTACTTGTTAGTTGTATTTTGTTTAATCTCTCTTTGCAAGTGATCTACTGGGCATTGACCAGTGCCAAGGGCAAGGAAGCATCACTCCACAGAATTATGCTTACTTCAGCTTTCAGTATGTTATGGTTTCTCTTCTTGTCCCTCAGGCCCTCAAAAATCTCATAAAACCCTTTTCAGATTGAAATCCTAGTCTTCCCAAGCTGTAACCTGTTTCACAGCATGTATTTCTCTATAGTTATCTTGGTCTCTTGTTGACAGTCTTTAGGTATCAGTTCCTTGGCTGGTAAATATCTTCCTTATTCTTAAATCTCTCCACTTGATTTTGTTCAGAGCAATGCATGGGGATAATAAATTGGCCCACAAGTGCCTGAAACTGCTTAGTTCTTTCTGTCACACCAGAGTTTCATAATATTGCATTCTGGGAATGTCTTGAAGAATCCAGCAGCATTTTCCCCATTTGCACATCTCCCAGAAGAGCTGCAAGCTGCCTGGATTTCTGTAGTAAACTCACTCCATGGATGTACTTCCATAAACAGTGTTCCAGTAGTTTAATAGATTTATTCCAGAATACAAAAATAAACAGTTGTTTCAAATGCCAGTTTTAAGACTTGCAAAATGGAACTATGTACATGCATAAGATAAGAGTATAAATCAGCTCAGTAAAACAGCTTTGTAAATATTTATGAGCACAGGGCTCCTCATTTCACACATTTTACTCCTTCTCTGTCCTCATCTTAAATTTTCACTTGCTTTAGTTTATGGCTGGTAGTTTGGGCTGAGTAGCTGACATTGCGAAATTGCTGTCTGTTTTCCCTGGTGTTGCATATACCACAGTCCAAGACTTTCAGTGACTGCAGGTGTGTGATCTATAGAAAGAAACACGTTTCATGGAGAGTCACATTCTGAATTCTGATGGACCCATATAGTGTTGTGTGAAGTTTAGCCGGTGCCACACTGATGAACTAAAGCACAGCCTGGAGTTCCCTGCTTGAGCTGCCACCCCTCATTTGGCTGCTGGCAAGGCAGGACCCACATTTCCTCTTTCTTCTGGTATCAGAATGGGGCTTATTCTGAGGGTGAGCAAAGGAAGATTAAAAAGATAGTTGATAGGATGAAAGATAAAGGTGTGACATGAAAGATGTGAAGCAGCTGTGAAAGAACAGTGGCAAAAGAATCAGAGCTGTCGGGATACAGCAGGAACAGTCTAATGGGGGCTACAAAGATGGGTTATCATCTCATGCAAAAATCTTTGTCTCCCTGGCACCTTCTCCCCTGGCCATGATTCCTGCTCAGGCATCCTGGCCTTTTGGTGGCACAGAGGAGAGAAAATGGCCTTTTTTCTCCTTCCTTTGCAGCAGTCACAGAGGAGAGCAGAAGGATGCAATCATTTAGACATTTTCTTTTCAATTTTTATGAAGGCGTGCATGTGTTCATTATTTCCATTTGTGTCCATGTTAGTGCTGGAATTTCTATTGCTCATCATTAATTCACACTAAAATCTCTTCATTTTCTCCCTATTTCACTAATATCAGATAGCATCATGTTGATATAATAACCAGAAACAAATTCTAAAAATAAACCTACTGATAATTTCCTAGTGTTTGTTTGACCAGACCTTTGAAGTTCCTGAGTGGTCAGTTTGGACTAAGATAAGTGCTATCATTTTTCTTCTCTCATGTCTGCTGGCTTTTCAGCCTTTCTGAACTGCAACCCACATGGGGGCTGAGCAGGAGGTGCTTGTGGCAATTCAGGATGCATTATTCTCATTGAGGAATTGGCTTCTGCTGTTTCATGAGAGGCTTTGGCAGATCAAAAGCTGTAGCTACTGAGATCCTGCCAGGCATGCTTTCCATGTATTTCTGTATGTCTTCACTGAAACTGTGTGGGATCAGTGGAATAGGAGAATTTTGGTATGAAAACATTTTTTAATCATCATTATTTTTACACGTCCTAATTAGAGATTTATAAGGACAGCCATATATGCTGCCATTTAAACAATTACTTGTATTTAATTGTGTTTGCATTTTCATTAGTGAAATATAACAGAGAAAGATAACTTATTAATTTTCATGCAGACTTATCAGAAGATTTCTGTACATTGTACAAATTTACATAATTTAATGTCTTAGCATGCATTTAATCATAGCCATGCAGATTTAAGTGTCTTTCTGACTGCAGTGGTACCATTCATTAACAGTTACCTGAACTCCGATGATCTTAAGTTTGGCATAAACACAAAAAATATTTTCTTTTAAAAAGTGGATTTTGGAAAGCTTATTGGCAAGTCTTCCTGAAGTTGTGACTCATTTTATATTTTTAGACACTGCTCAAGCACACTGCTGGTGCACTTGAGGAAATAAAATGCTCTTTGATCAAGTAGGATGTTTGGTGAGCTGTGCTTAAGGCTTTTATTCTTTCATTTGCATAGTCTGTAGTCACTGGCATTCCCCAGGGATGAACACTGGGTCCAGTCTTATTGAACTTGTTTATCAGTGGGGCAGGAGGCACCCTCAGCCAGTTTGCTGATGACCCCACGCTGGGGAGAGGCCCATACCCCTGGAGGCTCTGCTGCCCCTCTGTGGGACCTTGACAGGCTGGAGAATTGGGCAGGGAGAAACACAGTGGGGAACAAGGGCAAGTGCAGGGTCCTGCTCCTGGGGAGGGGTAACCCCAAGTGCCAGCACAGCCTGGGACTGAGCTGCTGGAGAGCAGCCCTGTGGAGAAGGACAGGGTGACAAACTGTCCATGAGCCAGCAGTGCCCTTTGGCCAGGAGGGCCAGTGGTGTCCTGGGGTGCCTCGGGAAGAGTGTGGCCAGCAGGCTGAGGGAGATGATTCAACCCTGGTGAGGCCACCTCTGGAATACAGTGCCCAATTCTGGGCTCCTCAGCACAAGAAAGACAAGGAGCTACTGGAGAGGGTCCAATGGATACCATAAAGAGGATGAAGAGTCTGGAGCATCTCTTATGAGGAGAGACTGCAGGAGCTGGGCCTGTTCTGTCTGGAGAAGGATCTCATAAATTCATTTAATCCTGTAAAGGAGGGTGCCAAGAGGATGGTGCCAGACTCTTTGCAGTGGTGCCCAGTGACAGAACAAGGAGCACTAGCCATAAACTAAAACATGAGGAAGAACTTTTTTCTATTGAGTTGGCAGAGCAGTGGAACAGGATACCCAGGGATACCTAGGAATACTAGCAGATACCTTGTGTAAATGAACAAGCCAAGTCTAAGATGTTTCCTTGAATGCACAGAACCAGTTATTTTTATGCAACAGGGAGCAGCATACAAATCCTCAGAAGCAGTGGCCATGATGTTGCGTATCTGCTTTCACTGCAGTCCCACCCCTTCATCTTGGACAATCCAGGACAGGGTTCCCTGATGAAGCTTCCTCTTAAAATTATGCCTCTCCAGAGACCTGAGATTGTCAAGGACCTCTGTTTGCAACACTAAGTACAGTAAATGCTATTATATTATCCAACAGTAGCAAATTAAATAATCCCACTCCTGTCACTTTCTAACAGGATAATGTTAAAGGCATTCCTCTGGGATGGAGAGTAATAATTTGCTAATTCCCCTCAGTATTTCATGCTTCTCAGTATTGCAGCTAATTTTCTCTGAGTACCTTATTAACATTCACAATGACTTTGCAGTCCCACCCTAATAGCTCTCCGCAGAGGCAGTGACTGTGAAGGTGAGAGCTGACAGTGACATGTTTTCCTCCTTTTTCTCTACAGACTGTATTATCCTGGTTTCCATCCACTGAGGGCTGTCCAGCTGATGCGAGTGGGCAAACTACAGTACAGTCAAAACATGTTTCCTCAGGCACTGGAAACCTTGAAACAGGTCAGTGTGGTGAATTTTTTTTTTCTTTATCCTCCTCCCTTTCTTGCCCCAAAACTGCTGTGAGACTCTCCCCTCATGCCTTTGGATTCTCCTCACCACTCCTGCCATCAGTGGTGTTTCCCAGGCTGCAGCTGGGTGTGGTGATGGGTCACTGTTGCTCAGCACAGCGTTTCAGGCACCGACATCCTCCAACGTCAGTCACAGCTAATTACAGTTTGATAGCTCAGAGGTGCCTGGATGACAAACTGCTATTAGATCTGAAGAGACAGAATTATCTCAGTGCTTCATATGTTCCTTATTTCTGTAGCAAAGTGATTCTGAGAGCACTGAAAGGACAAGAGGAGAGCTGCAGTTTCTACCTTCCTTATTCCCTATCAGGTTCTGTGATTTCAGGCTGGAAAACTTTGTCTTTAACGTGTGTATTTTATTGTGAGCCACACTGAAATCAACAGGCATGTTTCTTGATCCCTCGTATTTCTTATCGTTCATCATCTTTGATCTGGTTTTGCAGCTGTGCTTTGTTAGTTACATTTCAGCTTTAAGCCATCCCTCTTGTACCTGAGCTGACTTTTATATTCATTTCCTTGTACCTCAGGCTCTTATTTGTCCTGCTGTTATATTGCTGTTAGTATCATCTTAAATATATTAAATAATCCCTTTCCATGTGCAACGTGTCCTCAGGATGTAGCATCTTGCCTCCCATCTCAAGCCCTCAATCACTGCTGGGGTGCTTTGCTCCCCCTGGAAGATGTGCTGCCTGTAGTTTCCCTCAAAAAGGTCTTATTCTCTTACATTATTGATTGTCCTGTGATCAGATTCCCCCGAAGACACTGCTTGCTCCATGTGGTTCCCTGTCCTGGCTCTCCACTCACCTCCCATTCCTGACACAGCTCCTCGTTGGCTTTGCTGGGTGCTGCTGAAAGCCACCTGGCCCAGGAACCTGTCTGCATCTGCTGGTCAGGAACCTGTCTGCATCTGCTGGGCAGGATCCTGTCTGCATCTGCTGGGCAGGATCCTGTCTGCATCTGCTGGGCAGGATCCTGTCTGCATCTGCTGGGCAGGATCCTGTCTGCATCTGCTGGTCAGGAACCTGTCTGCATCTGCTGGGCAGGATCCTGTCTGCATCTGCTGGGCAGGATCCTGTCTGCATCTGCTGGGCAGGATCCTGTCTGCATCTGCTGGGCAGGATCCTGTCTGCATCTGCTGGTCAGGAACCTGTCTGCATCTGCTGGGCAGGATCCTGTCTGCATCTGCTGGGCAGGATCCTGTCTGCATCTGCTGGTCAGATCCTGTCTGCATCTGCTGGGCAGGAGCAGGCCAGGTCTGGCACCAGTGTTGCAAAGAAGTGAACACTCTGGCTCTCCATTCCCTTTGATTAATGTCCAACCTGTATGAAGTACTTTGTGACAGAGTCAGGGCAGCTGCTTGGGATAGAAGGGGATGTGTCTCCACTGGAGGTGGGGGAGAAGTGCTCTTCCACTCCAGATCAGGTCCCCTATAAAGAGAATACCAGTCATGACTCTCTAGCTATTAGTATTTTGTACTTACCTTTTCTTCAACCCCCATGTCTCTTTGGTTTTAACATCTGATTAATGATGCAAGCTGAATAACCGATAATTTTCATATGCTGAAGTAATAAATTAGTGTTTAATATGATGCCACTCTTGCTAAGTCTTGGTACAACATAAATCTTCACTAGCTATATTTTACTGAAATTATAGCCAATTCTGGTCATTTTAAAGCAGACAGAAGAGTAATCAATTCTATTTTTATGCATTATTCAGAAGTATGTCATATATCTATCATGTGCCAGGTAATCCCTCTGCTCTTTCCCCAAAAATACTTATAATTTCTAAACGCTCAGACTTTCCCTTTTAACAGTAGAATGAGAAGCTCCAGTCAGAGGAGCTTCTGTTTTCATTGACACTGCTACAATTACATCAACAGCCATTGTTTTAATTGCATTTCTAATGTGATACTGCATTAGATTAAACTGGAGCGAATTCCCCTGGAGATAAGTGAATGCTGCTGGTCAGTGAAGGTGGACATTGCAATGGGAGTTTATATTTTTGGTGAAGAAGCTGCCCATTGTAAGCCAGATTGCTACTCTATGATCCTTTGGAAACTGAACAATGCTTAACACAGAAACCTTTTCCAGGCTGTGACCCCCTCTTTCTCTGCAAAGGGACAATAAGGTGCTGCTTGCCCTTCTGTGTCATACTTCAGTGAGCTTCTAACAGAGGCTCCAAGCCATTGGTGCTCCACAAGGACACAGGAGCTTTACAAATGAGTTGTAGGATCCTATCCTGGCTTTGCCTATTCCCTACTCAGTCTCCCCTTTTTCACCTAAGTGTGGGACAAGGAAAGACTGAACTCCCACTCCCTGGGAGCACAGGTGAGAGGAAGAAAAGCTTCTTCTCATCCTATTTCTCCATTTAACTTCTTCAGATGAGCTCTGCAACTGATTCACTTCCTTGCTGTCTACACCGGAACAAATTAGAGGAAAATATAATTCCCAGTTTGCTGTGACTAAAGGATGTGATTCCTAATATTACTCAGATAATGTCCTAGAGTTATGTGAGAACACAATTTGCCCCTTTGTGATTAGATGTGTCAACAGAGCATGCCACATGCTCAGAGCAGAAACTCAATTACCTTCTCTGCTTCATTACTCTTCTTAATACACTCTGACACTGAATAGCAGCACCCTGTTGGAACCCTCGTCAGACTAATTTCACTGTGGCATTAAGAAGAAGGATATGGAAGGTGCAGAGGAACTGGGATCTGAGTGGAATTCACCTCACATATAAATCCTGTTTAATCAGGCACAGCCTCAGAGCTGCTGGGGATTGGCAGCCTGGGCAGCAGATACATGATCTGTTAAGACCAGTAGATCCTCACACTTGGCTGTGCAGCCCAGCCCTCACTGCTGCTCTCTGTGCCACAAAAATAATGAATCACTATCACAACCACCCTGCTCTTATGGCACTATGGGTTTAGCTCTCTGCCCTGCACCCCCAAAAAGGCTTAAATAATGTGGTAGGGTTTATGTTGCCCATTAGAAAGAATCACCCCCTAAACTTATATTAGGCGCTGCAGAATCTAATTTGCTAGATTTTGAAATAGAAATGTTACAGAGAGGCAACACTCCTCTGGAATAAAAACTGAAGGTAGCCCTTGGATTATTTTACATCCAACATATTATTTTAAATTTATATACATATATATGAAAGACGTAATAGAGGACAGATTAAATTATAGATCTGGAAAGGAAAAGACAGGAACTGGAGCCGAATCTGAAAAACAACCTGAAGAGCCTGACATGGCATGGTCATGGGAATACTTTTGTCCCCCATGAGCTGATGGGTACAGCTGTCTTGTTTCATGAACATCTACAACAGGTACTTTAAAACTTCCCTTCTTATAGAAATCTCTGTTGTGGAGGCAAAAAGCACAGGAATTGGGGTAAAGTCCTTTCCAGGTCTCACAGCAACACTGAAGAAATCCCTTCTCTGGGTGTTTGCTTCAGACACTGAATTGTTTACCAGCTGCCACTGATAGCATTCTTGTGCCTGCTTTAACAACTTGTCCCCTTCAATGAAGAGATGGAAAACTACAGATACTCCCTCTGAAACACTAGCCTACACTTCCTGCCACTGGCACATGGCCATTTGCTCCCTGCTTTCCCTGTGCCAGAGCTGGGCCATCCTGCACCTGCCCACGGTTCCCACAGCCATGGCCGTTGGCATCCCATGCCATGCCCAGGAAATCAGGCACAAACACCTGCACTGCTCCTCAGGGACATTCATGGGGCAGCAGCCCTACCTCTACTGATCTACTGGGGTTTATATTCTTCAGGGAGACAGGGTGTGGCTGGTGACACCGTGAGCTGCCTTGCCTTTGTGGCTTTTCATAATTAGATTTGTTCTTTTAGCTGAGAGTGAGACCACACAGACTGCCTGAATGTGCTGTGCTGGTGAGCTGTGCCATTGAGAGCAGGGGAGTGGGCAGAGAATCCACGGGTTCCTGCTTCTGTCCAGTAAAACAATTCCTTGCTCTGGAGCTGAAAGTATCCCCAGTTTTGCACTGACCTTTGCCAAAACAGCCACATAACCAGATACCAGTTGAATTTAGGGATTACACCCATCATTGCTGTTCCAACTTTGATGCAACTGGTTCTGACTTATACAGCAGTGTGTGAGATGGTACACTGCATAAGAATGATTTCCTCCAGGGAAAGAAAAGGATAAAGACTGTTTACTTTTGTCTGCCGTTCTTAGGAAAGAAAAGAAGTGGAAAGAAAATGTTGGAGGTGGGAGAAAGGCAGCAATGGTAGCATTAACTGAAGATTAAGGTTGATATTAAGGATTATTGGTTTTTAATGGAGGTATATCTAGACAAATATCTCTGTCTCTGGGTGTCAGGGTCAAGTCCATCACTATGAGCCTGACCCTTATCCTGTAGTGGGGCTGAAGATCCAGGTCAGCTGTGCCAGGACTGTCACTCAGTTTATCCAGATGCACAGCTCTTAGCATACATCATTCACAATAAATCCATCAGCTTTCTGGGACAGGGCATGCAAGCACTGTGTATCAATGTGTCAGGATCCAGGGCCAATTCATCTGGACACTTTACTCTAGGGTGATCCTGTCCCCTCCTCGTTAGCCTGAGTGCAGCTGCATGTTACAAAAATTTAGTGTTTCTGATTTTGTTTCACATTTCTTTACCATTTCTAAAAGCAATGAAAGTATTTCCAGCATTCTTTTTAACTGAGTACATTTTATCATTCAGGGCATTGTGGCAGCTTAAAACATATTTGACTCTTTTTAGATCTCCATTCTCATTATGATTCGTTTTGACTGCTATTTCAACTTGTTATTTCAATCTTGTGCTGCCTCCCTCTCTTAAGAATTAGTGAATTTGAAGCAAAAATAAACTGTACTAGAATTTCCATATGCTTTCCAGTCTCTGTAATTTGGAAGTAGGCATTCATTCATTCCACAAAAATATATATTTACTTTTATCTATCCAATTAAATGAATTCCTCAACATTTCTTCCCCAAAACATACTTTTCCTGCAATTCAAAGCCAATTTAGCTGAATTTTGTCAGCTGACTGGACAAGGAACCCTTTGAAACACAGGCTGCATTTAGTTTTTTGCAATTCTTAGTTTAGGATGATGAAAAAATCTGTGATCATTTCTCCTGCCAGTACACTACAAGATCCCTTGTTCTATCTTCAGAAGTGCTGAATCAGCTTCCATCTAGGACTTCCCTCCTTGCAGGAGGAATTTAATAGAAGGAAGAAGCAGAAATGCCATATGAAAAGTGATGATCTAAACGTGAGCTGGGCAAAGAGCACTGCAGACATATCTGTGGCAGGAAATCAGCAACACTACAGGCAATATCAGCAAGCATAAATTAGCCCAGCAGCAGAAGATGACAAACACACAGAGAAAATAATAATCCCTGGAAAAAGCAGCAAAGATCCATTCTCCTGCATGCCTTTTGACAGTGAAACTATTCATGTACTCTTTTGTTTGATGCTATGTATAGTTGCTCCTGATAGAGTTAAGGTGCTTTCTTGCATGGGTTAAGCATTAATCCATTTCTATTTTTACAGGACTTTCAGACTCCTAACATCATGAGCATCACAGTCAGCTTTTAAGTAATGTATCAGAACCTCGGGGGTGTTGTTGACCGATCTTGAAACAGCCTTCATGTCTCAGTGCAAAAGTATCTCTCCCTAGTGTTCCAAACATCCAGTCGTGCAACACATTTGTGGGTTTTAACACCTAAGAACAATGTGTCAATGCCTCCTCCTTTGTCAGGGACGAATCACCAGCTTTGGGATGCTCCTCTCCTGTTTCAGCCATGCCATGCACTTGAGGAGCAGTCCTTGCAGCCCAGCCTGCTCCAGGGTCCAGCCCCTTGCACTGACATGTCCCTTTCTGTTCTTTCCTAAAGGCCTATAATATTATGAAGGTGACCCATGGGACAGATCACAGCCTGATGAAAGTCTTGATGGAGATAAAGGAAGAGTGTGAGGCCATGATGAGAATACAGTGAAGATAATCTCCGGTCTGGAAAACAAAATATTCGAGGACAAAGAAAATGTTTTTTTATTCCATTGTGAAGCTTCTCAATTGTTTTAGTGTCTTTTATTTAGGTCCTATTTGCTTTACATAAGGGTTTAATATTAGTTTTGCTATGTAGTTTGAATTGAGTTGGTGTTTGGCAGAATTCCTGTAATTTTCAGAGGGTTTTTTTTTGTCATCAGTCATCAGTCTTATTGACAATAACTAACAATGCCTAATTATTTGATTTTAAGTATTGGGAAATGCATACAGAGTCTTCATCAGTTATGAACTGAACTAATTCCATTGATAAGAGCAGTCAATTTTTTATATCAGTTTATGCCAACAATTAGGAATCTTTTGTCAGACACATTATAAATTAAGAGAATATACTTTTTTCCCTTTTCCTTGACCTTTGGTATGGTTTCAAAAAGCCTGACCCAGTGCTCTTTGACATAAGTAAGTTTCCCAATGTTTTAAATGAGATTTTCTTCCCTCCCAATACATCTGCAGGGCTTTGTCCCTCTTCTTCTTCCATTTCATACCTTATAATATTGAATATTAAAATGGATTAAATAAAAAAATTTCATCCAAAGTGTAAATTGCTTACTTTGCTTTTTCCCTGTTTTGCCAGCTTCAAAAGTTTCTCACTCCATAACAGTTTTAAAGACAGATATATGGACCTGTGAGCTCAGTGCTATGGCTTCCAGACCCTTCTCAATCTGTGGGGTTTGAATGTCACATTTCCACATAGAGAAGCCCAGAGACCTACAGATGAACATTGTCATCCCTGGGGAAGACAAGGATGTCTTGGAGAGCACAGGCACACTATTTCCCCATGCTCATCAGCAAAAGAGACTTGTTCTTGCTAGAGCTGTTGACTTCAATTTTTAATGCAGAAACAAATATTAACAAAAGCCAATATTTATGGAGGACATTGAAACTTAAATAATTTAAGGCCTTTGAAAGTATTGCTTCAGGTGTGTCACTCCTCTAACAATTTATCGCTGCTACTCCAGCCATGACTGTTACTTCATTAATCCATCGTTGTTGTAAAGTCAGGCTTTTCTCACACCAGTAACCTGACACCATTAATTATTACAAGATGAGAACACATTTAGAAAGAAAATGAACACTCTGGGTGTAATTTACAGCCACGGCACACGAATGCCAGTGCTGAGGAAGATATCTCCTTTCAAGACGTTTGAATTTGTTCCAGCGTTTGGAGCCTTCACTTGCCCGGCAGTAATGTGCAAGCAATAACCTCTGAAATGCAGAGCAGTTCTGGAGCTTGTAGCATGGCTTGCTGCCAGAGGCCAGGTCATATCAGCCACCCAAGAAGAGCAGTAATCCTCACAGAAATTCACTGCTTGGTTGGGTCTTCCTGCTATTATAAAAAGGAAATTGTCTGGGGGAAAAGGTCAGACCTTTGCATTTATTGGGAGTTCTGACAAAGCACTGATGGACAACCAGGCTTCGAAACGTGTTTTCTGGTTTTAAATAGGCACATGCATATTAGAATTTACGTGATTTTTATGTAAAGATGATGCTTATGTTATCTCGTGACCACACATCTGGTACTGAGATTTGCAAATGCAGGGACCTCAGAATGTGAGGTCAGGTGCTGCGTTAGTTCGTGCAGCATGTCCTGGGAGACAGCCCAGAAGCTCTCATCAAGCAGACACAACTGCAGCACTGTTTGCTGGGGCTTCTGCAACAAGGAACCCTCAACAGTCCAAGGTGGGAGCTGGGGGAAAGGCAGAGTGGCCTGCTGTCACAGGAGAACAGCCACTTTACAGCAAGCTGAAGCACCTGCCTGTGCTGGGGCCCTCTCTCCAGCAGTGGTCTCCTCTAAGACACTTAGAGAAGAGGCACAAAGGAAACAGTTCAGTGACAGCCTGTTGGGAAACAGAGATGGGAGTGTGCTGTTGTCTGTGGAGTGTCAGAGCAGCAGCTGTGCTGCCAAGAGTGCAGAGCTCTTGGAAATCCTTCTGCAGCCCAATGCTCAAAGCAGGACACTGAATTGGCACCAGGATGTTCTGTGCCTCCGTCCTGGGGGCACCTCTACCTTGCCTGCCCTGCCTGTCCTCCTCTGGGCTGGTCTGAGGAGATCCTTAGTGTGGGAGCATAACCCATGCTTTATATTCATTACCGTTGATGCAAAACTTCTTTCAGCTTGGTCAAGGCAAGAGTCACCTTTTCTGGTTTGTTTTCAGTCATTTACTGAGCAATTTCCCTTGGAGATTTCCATGCACTAACGCCACCAGCAGGGCTGACCGTGCTGCAGGGGAGGTTGTTGTGGGCAGGTTTTTTTCTCCTGGTGGTCCTTCTCCAGCCTATTTTCTGCAGCCTGTGATTGTGGAGAGATTTACCTGAATGCATTGTCTGAAAGTGCAGCAGCAAGCAGGGGTGCCAGGAAGGAGGCAGCATTAGATAAGCACTCATTTCAAACCAAGTAACATTATCTTTGCACAGACATCATGTTTCAGTTTTCATGAATAATATCTGTCAAATTTTTCAGGTGCTGGTATTAGTGGTAAGATAAAGATGCTAAAGTCAGAAAGAGGCAGACTGCAACATTATCTGTAATGCTGGCAAGTTTGCTGCTTGCTTCCCCACAGGTTGGAGGCTTTTCTGATGCCTTTTGGAAAGCAATGGTTACTTGGGTGCACCTCCAGTTTTAGGAATGCATTTTGAGTTACTTTTGTTTTGTCACTCTCCCTTAAATTAGTCCAGGAAAATCAGTGTTAGATTGCACTCAGAGGGAGCAGAATTGTATTATGTGTTTGGAAGAAAATCAGTAGCAAAACACAGGGAAAAAAACATGGGAATGATACAGTTTTGCTAAGAATAACTGATTACAGTTGAACAGAGCATTTGTCTTAAACAAAAAAACAAGCAAACAAAAAAAAAAAAAAAAAAAAAAAAAAAAAAAAAAAGCTCTTTAAACTTTGTTATTTCTTTAAGCATGGCATAATTCTCTGTATCCATGCCCCTCAAGGGTGCTGACCTGATGCTGGAAGTAAAATCTCTCCAGGACATTGGCAAGCATACTACACAGTGCAAAGCAGAGGTAGTAGAAAGTAAAGAAAAAAAGCTTTTTTAGAGCTTTGATCTCTTTGAGTCTATCAACCTGTGTGTGAAGTCTATCACATGGGTTTATGCCAAGAAAACTCGCCCACTACTCAGCCTTTTTTCTGCTTCTCATTGTAGCCCTCTTCTCTGATAGCTACATTTTTAAGTGAGCTTTTCTTTGACTTGTTATTTTTTTACAGAGCATGTTTATGAGATACAGAGGCTATTTCCTCACACAGTGTATTTCAAGTAGTCCCTGGCCACTGCAAGGCTCTTAATGAACAGAGTTCCATTTTTCACAGAGGTTGTGCCAATTATGAGGATTTTTTTTTCCTGAATCAGAATTAAACCTCCCATAAGACAAGAAGAAGGAGGAAGGTTTTACTATTATGGACATGGAGTTCTGTCGTGGCTTCTCTGCTGCACCAGAAATTGTGTCTGACCTTGGGCAAATCAGAGAGGGTTAGATGTCCATACTTGAGTTCCCTTATTGTTGATCCTTCAAAAATAATGAAAAAAGGAAAGGAAAGGAAAGGAAAGGAAAGGAAAGGAAAGGAAAGGAAAGGAAAGGAAGAAAGGAAAGGAAAGGAAAGGAAAGGAAAGGAAAGGAAAGGAAAGGAAAGGAAAGGAAAGGAAAGGAAAGGAAAGGAAAGGAAAGGAAAGGAAAGGAAAGGAAAGGAAGGAAAGGAAGGGAAGGGAAGGGAAGGGAAGGGAAGGGAAGGGAAGGGAAGGGAAGGGAAGGGAAGGGAAGGAAGGGAAGGGAAGGGAAGGGAAGGGAAGGGAAGGGAAGGGAAGGGAAGGGAAGGGAAGGGAAGGGAAGGGAAGGGAAGGGAAGGGAAGGGAAGGGAAGGGAAGGGAAGGGAAGGGAAGAACTGGCTATGACACTTTCAATAACCCTGCCTCACATGATCATGTCCCGATTGGTGTCACAGCTGTAGCAACATGTCTGTGTTACAGCTCTGCCATCGCTGGCTGTGGGTGGCACATTGTAGTTGTCATAACTAAAAACCTCCTTAGAGTTCCTCTTTTCTTTTTCTCTTTTTTAATTATTCAGATGACTATTTTCTCTTTCCTTTCAATGTACATTTTTTCCAAACAAAACTCCTTTCCTTTCTTACAAATTTAATTAGCCTGAAAATATATTTGTTATGGCTGTTTTATAAAATGCACCCTACAAGAACATCTAAGTGTGAATTTTCCCTGTCCTAAGCAAAAGGAGTGCACATTACCTGAAAGTCTGTGGTCTGCAATTCTTGCCATTTAGCACAATGGTTTCTGTTTAGCCCCACAACAGTGTTGTGCAAGTCAGGCCTATGTGATCCCCGTTACTATTTCCTGGGGAAAGCTCAATGTTTTTATTTGCTCTGTACTTCTGATCAACATGGACAAATCAATTCTAACTCCATCATTTTTTAGACTTTTGTAGGTTTTAATAAGAACCTTAGAGATTCCCTCCCCCCATATAAAAGAATAACTCAGGCTTAGTAATTAGGCTTCATACAGTCACTGCTCACACCGAGGAACCTAACAGGTTCTTTATAGTTCCCAGGAGACCAATTAACCTTCTTTTAAACATATCTCTATATAGCCACTGAGACAGGCACACAGAGAAATGCATACACACAACAAGCTTTTCAGCAGTCTCAGATCCTCCAGCTCCTTGTTAACCAAATTCTGATGGGGATCATGGCAGGAGGGCAGGGCTGCAGCATCCTGCCTGAGTTCATTTTAACTCCAAAGATGACTAAATCAGGACAGACCACAATCTCTTCAAATTTCTTTGCCCCCAGGAAAGGAGGAAGAGAATAATCACTCAGCCTCTTCTATGCTTTAAGTTCCCTCCCTCTCTTGGGGTGGGGCAGGCACCACATTGGCTGTAGTTCCTGAAGGCACCAGCTAAGGAGCCTCCTCTCCCGTCTCTCTTTCAGTTAAGGGATGGTCTAGCAGGCCTGACAAGATGAGGAAAGAGCAGTGGTTTCTTCCTCCTCCCCTCCAATTCAGCAGCTCTGATTCCCAGTCCCAGAGGCTCCGAATAGGAAGGTGGCAAATTTACATACGTCTCGAAGGAAAACTGCTCTTTAAATCACAGGTGATCCCTCTTGACAATGCCACTTGACTTTCAGAGCCGGAGCCAGGAGACGGGAATAGAGAAGGGCGTCTGATGAGAAAATTAGCAGAGCACCACTCTTCCCCTCCCCCAGGCCCTGTGCTCTGCTCTGAGCAGTTCTTGCCTATTTACTTTTAATGAAGCTCCTTTTAATGAAGTATTTCTTGTGCTTTCTTCCTGTTCCTGTCTCTCCTTGTGGTGCTGAGAATCCCACAATAAAACAGGCAGAGAAGAGGTCTGGCCTGATCCTCCCTGCTCTGTCCCCTGGGGACACCCAGGTGATGTCTTAGGATGCTGTGGAGCTGTCATCCCTCCCAGCAGCAGCACACAGGGAGGGATGGAAAGGTTGTTGTAGTCTTTGGATGGAATTTCAGGCATCACACTGCTGTGAGGAGGAATTGCTCTCCCTACCTATAGTGGCAGCCATAAGCTGAAGGACAGCAGGTAGTCTGGGAACTGGAGTAACAAAGATCACAGAAGCACAGGATAAGCTGGGCTGGAAGGGACCCTCAAGGATTTTTGAGTCTAGCTCCTGGCCCAGCACACCAAGAGTCACACCACATGCCTGAGAGTATCACTGCTGGGGGCTTGTCTCTGCTTTTCCCATTCCCCCTTGTTGTACTTTAGTCTCCTTGTCAAAATCGTGTCAAGCTCTGCAGAGTCTTCAGTGAGGAACTGGTAATGTCAGGATTTCTGTTCTCTCTAATGTCATTGACATTGTGTACCCAGCTTGTACCACGTATCAGACTGTGATCAGAATACAATTACTGGGGAGTGATGTTCCCCATCGTGCTAACAGAAATGATGATTGAGGAAAATTCATATCATGACTTGGGAATGTTAATTTCTGAACATCTGTGGCTGAATGCACCAGTAAATAACAGTGTTTTTAAAGGTCAGAGTAATGAGGATATACAAAGATTACTTATCATTACCAAATGTTTTCTGTGGGGACTGTTACATAATTTGTGAAAAATAAACAAAAATCTGATTTTGTGTTTTCTGCAAAGACCAGAGGAATGCTGATCCCAAGTCTGGGAAGGGGCTGCCTGCCAGAAACCAGGCAAGGATGCTGCCTTATTTATAGCTGGCAAATGGGAAAATCAATAAAAATCCTTCAGATGGGCATTGTCCAAGTCCATTTCACTGGGGCCCCAAAGCTGTTTATGGAGTCCCTGTAAAGCGACTGATATACCCAGGCCACAAAACAGTTTTACCATTAAAATCCAAAGCCTTGGCAAAACATGTCCTTCCAGACCAACATTTCTCCTGCTGTGAAAGAGCCCTTTGAAATCTGCTGCTAAGTGACATAAAATGATGGTTATTGGATGGTAGGAGTGAAGGGATTTTCCTGCCTGTGGACTGGGGAAAGACTGGTTTGCTTGGTTGGGCTGCAGGGCTGCAGAGTCAACACGGGTTTGGAATTCTGCAGTCCTGCAGACTTGTTCAAATCAAGCCCATGGCCCAGACAGGCTTTAACCTCGGTGTCTTTGCTCTTGACTGAGGCTCTCAGGCAGGCACTGAGCTGGGCAGGTATCCCAGTTCAAACCAGAGCCAAATGAGGAGCCGAGGGAGGCAAAGGCAAGGATTTTATCCTTGCCTGATGTGACGCCTTAAGCAGCACCATTCCTCTACAGGTGGGGGAATGCAACAGTGTGCCAAAGCCAACTTCAGAGCTTATTGCATTTTCCTCTGTACAGGACAAAGGGCCTTGGGGTGTTGTTTGGGGTGTCCACCTCACACTGCAATGTGAGCACTTTGTAAGCCTCAAGGAGCTTCCCTTTTCCCTGCTCCTCATTGTAGAGAAACCAGCACCTTCCTCACTGCCCACTTTGTGTCCTGTTCTGTCCCTGATGCAGCCTCTCATCAGGGGCCATTGCTCTTGAAGCTGTGGACCTTTAACCCTTGTAAAAAGATTTCAAGTGTCCAACTCCTGTTGCAGGGGGAGGAGGGAGGGAACAGAGAGTAAAAAACTCTCTAGAAAATACCAACTGCAGCATAATAATTTCTGAAGAGGCATGGAAATGTTAGCTTTCTGCTTCACTTTTGGCAGAGAACAACAGTAAAGCAGGACACGTCTTCAACTCCTGCATTGGCTTTGGGTCACGGCAGCTGTTCCGTGCCTGCTGCTCTCGGTGCCAGCTGAGCCAGGCCTGTCCTGGCACTGCCCCACGAGGGGACTTTACAGGGGCAGGGCTCAGCTGCCACCACCAGTTGGTGAAACAGGGCTTTGCCACCTCAGGATACCCATGGAGGGGTTTTCCAAAGTTAGCCAAGGAAAGACAATCTTGTTATGGTTAGGATTGAATGCCCTCTGCAATTGCCATCTGCAACTCGCATGAAATAGCTTGAGCAGTTTACCAGATCACAATGGTGAAACCCTGAGGTGCCTCAGGCCAGCAGACAGTCCCAGGCAGAGGAAGCCAGGTTTGGCACCAATGTCCCTGTGTCAGTCTTCACTCAGCCCTGCCATGCGCCTCAGGCACTGTGTGAATTTTATTGCAGCAAGTGGCCCAGCTCCTGGCCAGCCAGGATGGTCCTGCAGCCAAGAAGAACTTCCAGGATGTGGCCAGATGTAGGATTCCTTAGTGAAGTGGGTTTAAAGCTTTCCCACCTGAAACACGGGTTTAACTACAAGTTACCTCTCTGTGCACTTAAATAGAAAGTCCTATTCCATCTTGCCTAGGGAAGAATTTCTAGGGTCATAGAATTTAGAGCTCAAAGGTTTACAATCCCAACAAGATAAGGCAGTATAACAGCCTCCACACTTTATGGGGTAAGCTTATGAAGAGGTCAGAATGGCTTAGCATGAGGGTCAGTTTTACTCCAAGTCTCTGTTTGAGGAGGGGAAATAACATCCTAAACCTTGATAGCTGTCTTCAGCATAGCTATTACATTAGAGGGGTCTGGATTGTTATATAGGGGAGCTGGGGTTGTTTAGCCTGGAGAAAAGGAGACTCGGAGGTGACCTTATCACTCTCCAACTTCTTGAAAGGTGGTTGTAGTCAGGTGGGGGTTGGTCTCTTTCACCAGGCAGCACTGACAGAACCAGAGGACAGTCTTTAGCTGCACCAGGGGAAATATAGGTTGCATGTTAGGAAAAAGTTTTTCATGGAAAGAATAATAAAGTACTGGAATGTTCTGCCCAGGGAGGTGGTGGAGTCCCCATCCCTAGATGTTTTTAAAAAAACACTGTGTGGCACTTGATGCCATGGTCTAGTTGAGGTGTTAGAGCATGGGTTGGACTCGATGATCTTGGAGGTCTCTTCCAACCTGCTTATTCTGTGTGATTCTGTGTGTGATTCTGTGTTTTCTTTCCTAACCTCAGTGGGTTTTCTGCTTCCAGTGAGACAACAAAATTAATCCCAAAATGAAATGGTGCCTCTGAGCAGGCCTCTGGTCAGCTGGTGCCACTGCATGTGCTGTGCCTTTGTAGGGACAGGTGAGGAACTATTGCTGTTCTGGGGTGTGTCAAGGGGCTGTGACAGGCAGCATCACTGTCCTGGTGTCTGTGTGATGAAAATGGCCAGTTCAAAACAGCCTTAGTAGCACCTTAATAAGAAAACACAGGTAGCTTTGCAGCGTCCTCCTAAAGGCTTGCATGCCTTGACCGATGACTAAATTAATCTGCCACAAAGAACTGGGAAACCTTCATCTTGAGCCACTGTGTGTTGTAAATATGTGCAAAACTGGGGAAAGCAAGTTATTAGCAATGGCATAAAAGCAAGCAAGGAATTGTTCAGAGGAACAATAAATAAATTTTTCATAAAATGAGTCACAGGGGTCTAGGTGATTTTACTGGGTGGAGATACCAGTCCCAGAACAATTTTTTCACTGTGGAAGTATTTCAGTGCCCTGGTACTCTCACACAAACTACAACTCCTATCAGAGATTCTTGTAGGCTACAGGTTTATTTAGTGAACACACAGTATTTGTGACTGACCTGCTCTGCAGACCACATGTTGATGCTACCACAATGTTGATTGTAAAGCAAACTGGAATGGGTACTGCCATTGTTTCAGCCTTGAGAGCAGAAAGGGCTCAGTGGGTGCAAAGTCTGCAATGCCCCAGCTTAGGGGCTGTCCAGAAGCTTTTCTGTGGATTTCACAGCATCTTCATGGCTTTACATATAACCTTCAGAAATGTTTTTTGAGCCTCTGGAAACTCAGGGCAGGTGTGAGCCTGGACTATGCCAGTCCCCAGGGCAGGTGAGTCACCAGCCACAGGGCCAGGAGCCAGCTGTTACCTGGCTCATTATTCCAGTAATTGCCATGCCTTCCATTGTCCTCAGAAATTAGGAGAAAATGCTGTTTACAGTCTGTTGCTTGGCTCCCTCAGTGCCCCTTGCTGGGTACTGTGAGGTTTCCATCAAATATGGTTTAGCAGCAGGCAGTTTGCTCTTACATAAAACCAGGCAGCTGCCATGACTCTCGACAGTTGTGTCCCGGGGCACAGCCAGGGAGGGAGCTGAGCCCCTGTGCATGGATGGGCCCTGAAAAACAGGGTGAGTGGGGGCACTGCTGCTCCTTCCATGCCGCCAGGAGCTCGTTGCAATCCAGCTCCAAGAGGCAGTTTGCAAGGGGCTGGGCTGGGTGGCACAGAACATCCAAGGGTGTGGAGTGGAGGAGTCTGCAGAGCACAGCCCAGCGAGCAGGGTGGCTTTGTGCTCCCCTTCCTTCTATACTGTAACTACAATGTGCAATTCACCTTTTGGCAAACTAAATATAGGAAAATATCAGGGGTTTCTCCCACCTCCCTGGTTTTCTGTCATTCAGGGAATGAAGATGAGCAATGATGAGAAAGGGACAAGGAGAGTCCCTGCTCCTTTTAAAGTGAGTGACAAAGGTCCCTCATTGCTGGAGGTGTGACCTCCTCTCCACAGCAAGCCTCAAGTCCTGCACATAATCCCAATGTGTGTGGTGGCACTTGGGTTCCTAGGAAATAAGAAATGGAAATATGGATATGTGCCAGACACACACAGCTGAATGTGTTTGGCTGTCATTCGGTTGGCATGAAACTCACAATCTGATGCAAAGCATGGGTGCCAAACCTGTGCTGTAAGGGTCCACAGAAGAGACACATATAAACATATATGAAAATGAATGCAGGTCTTTTCCCCAGACAAGCTTCCATTGAGATGGAGTGGCTTTTGGCGGTCTAGAAGCTTTTCCCAAGTCAGCACTTGCCAGGATAATTCCTGAGAGTGGACAGGACCTCCAAGCTACCTACTTGTTCCTGGAGGTTATGAAAGTGGTCTTTGAGCAATGTAAAGCATTTGTGTGGTCACAGCCAGCAAAGCTTTGCTCAGTGTTTAAACAGCAGATGTCAGCCTCCAAAACTGCCAGATCAGCAACTGTCAAGACTACTGACTATCATAAACCATAAAATCCACAGATGGCCTTTTCCAGAGCAACTAAATATTAACTTTGTGTTCATCTCAAAGACTGGGAACTGAATTTTTTAGCCTTCATCCCTTTTCAGTGTCTTCCAGGCAGATACTGTCAGCCAAAATGTGGGCGAGCCTGGTTTGCAGATGGATGTGGGAGAGGAACATGCTTTAGCAGCAACTGCCCTCCTGGCTTTCCAAGAGCTAGGGAGTTTATTTGAGGCCCCATAAGGAGATGGCATTGGTCAGGTTTCTACGTTAAACCAGATTTTAGTCTGGTAAGCTAGTGGTTTTAAGACAAAACTTGGTCATTGCTAGGGCATTACTTTACAAGAGGTATCAACAGTTTCTATCAGGGCTCATAAGGACACCAGACTTTTTCCAGAGTGAGCCCCTGCTCCCACTCTGTGAACAAAACCTTTCCTTGCTGTCTTGCCCCAAATCAGAAGTGTGTGGCATTGAGGTTTGTAAGGCTCCAGATTTGACCAAGAGTGAATTAATTCTGTTTTCAAGTCATCTAGAGCTCCTCACCATCAGTTCTGTCTTAGACAAAGTCTAGGACTTGCAGTAACCCATTTTTCTGTCTCTGTAAGTCACTTCGGGCTCCTTAATACTGATGCGGCTGCATGATAACAGCAATGAAGATAAATTACCTCAAAAGTAGGCAATAAGCCTTTTAGCTCTTTAGAGCAAATCAGAGCTATTCTGAACAGCCCACAGAAGAAAGGAATGGCTGTTTATCTTCATTTACAGCTACTGTGGAGAGGCACAGCATGCAAATTCACCGGCCTGGGGCAACAGCTAAGGTAGTACAGGGCTTGCTGCTCTAAGAGGGGAGAGGAGGAGATTGTCTCCTCCCCACCACCTTTGCCAGCCTTTGCCTCTCTATCCATCTCAATATTTTTCCTTTAAGAGAGGTCACCATAAACAACTGCATCCCCTGCCACTGTGACTGCTACATCTGCCACTCTGCTGTATAATAATAAGATAGAAGAAAGGACCTTATTAAATTCTCATCAAACTGTTAGCCAGATATTTAATACCTAACACCTTAACGTGTCCCTCCTAAAGTCAGGAATATGAGAAAATCATCTGCCAGCAGATGATGTGTCTTAAGGGATGTTTTGAATTATTTGGATTTTTAAAAAATCTTTCCCACAGGAAATAAGATCTATGGTTTTCTTCCAATGGGAAGAGCCTAGTGTCCTTATCAGGGCTTATCCAGGTGTTGGTGGGCATGTGAGATTTGCCCAGAGAGCTCATTCACATCTTGTCCTGCAAGCAAGGTGCTCCCTTAATTATCAACGGGAACACCATAAACATGAGCTGAAGGCAAGCAGATATTGTGCACACCTTAGCAGCAGCTCAGGGGTCCGTGAACCTACCACCACTGCCTCTCTGAGAGAGAAAAATATCTTGAGTAATGGACACAAACTCTTTTTATTGCTTCCATGTGTTACCTGCATGGCAGCCAAGGGAAATGTGACACAATTGCTGAAGATGATAAAGTTTATACCTATGAGTACATCTTTTATATTTGTCTGCTCTCAGGTTTTTTCCCTGCTCACACATGCTAAAGAGCAATCCCTCTGTATATGCATAACCTGGTTATGTAAAAGTCTGACCATTCCAGGTCTGTGACTGTATTTTCTTTGTGTTCTTGGACTGCAGCAGGGGAGAAGTTAATGGTGAGTTTGCTTCTCAGTAATACTTGCTTGATAGAACCCCTTTGGTCATTTTAGTTTTGGGTTTGATCTTGCTCTCTTGCTCACTTTCACTGTTACAATATCACATCCTCTTGTGGGTCAAAAGCATTCTCTGGTATGAAATACCATGAAATGCTCTTATCTAAAGTGAAAGAGTCAGGAGGAGGAGGCAGATATATTGGTAAGATAAAAGTAAACATTTAATGCCACTATAGTTTGATTTTTTTTTCCAGACATCATATTTTTGACAATGTTTCACACCTCAGATACCACAAAAGGGATATTTTTTAGCCAGCAAACAATAAACTTTACAATTTTAATGGCAAAAGGTTCAATGCATTTGTTGACAAACTTGGAAATGGCTGTGACTTTCCACATTTTGAACTTGTCCTCATGCTGTTCTTTCTCCTTTTTTCCCCATAAAATTTAGTTGATAAAATATATATATATATACTACTGATACATCATCTTCTGGAATTGCCCAATGATGGGACCAGCATAAGTTCTATATCTATCAGTTTCTCTCCTCCTTAGCCCTATTTTATGCCACTGTTATAATGAGAAAGAACATAGCCACGGACAGAGTGAAATGGATTTAGCAAACATACACTTCAATGCATAGCACTTAGATAAGCATTTCCAACCATGATGTGTAAATAAATTATAAAATACAAGCAACTCTATAAAACAAGAACATCCTGAGTTTACAAATAAATTATATCCTTCATACATAGAATATGATGTGGATGTGAATGTGGATGTTAGTAACCAGCAGTTTCAGCTATGGGAGGGAAAGAAGTAAAATGTAGAAAAGTTAGTATCTATGCATACATAAAACATATATGTATGTGTGCTACACGTAAATACACACATACATATACAATAAAGAGGGTGAATACATCCATATCTATAGTATATAGAGAATATGTAATATAGCTGAAACTGCCTCAAGCACCAATTTATTACCATTTTTATAAAGTTTGCTCAATACTTAAGTAGGACCACTCAAAGTAAAATGGTTTGGGTTGTGTTTAATTTCCTGTCCAGGAGGGTTTGAAGGTAGTTTGAAATACTGTAACTGAATGCTACTGAATGCTACTATTTCACTTTCAGCACCTCCATTCTTTGCAGATTCATCATGCCCTTTGTGAGCTTCAAAAGTTTGCATAAGAGAGCACAAGACTGCTGTTCATGAATTTGGTGGCAAAAGGGTGCTACATTTCCAAGGGAAAATTATTTTTTTAGTTTGTTTTGAAAGGCTGCTTGAGAAGGAGAAAGAAGAAAAGATAAAGACAATAATAAAATGATTTATTATTTCCAGGAACAGGTATGGAAGCTCAGATAAGCCTGGGATGAGTGCACAGTAAATGCAAGAGAGAGATTATTAACTTTGCATTGACAAATCATTCACAGTTTTGTTTGCTATGGTTATTTGGAAATCTTAGGATAGCTAGCAACAGCCAGCCTTCTGTCTTCAAAAAGAGCTGTGTGTTGCCAATGCAAAAGTCTGTGGAGTTAAAAAACACAGACCATGAGGACATCAGGATTAAGCAAGGTATGTCACAATCCATGGATTTGAGAAGAAATGCCTCTCTCTATGGTCATCATCCACCCCTATCAATATTTCATGGTACCAATGCTTTGATCTCTGCAGTGGGCTGGGGCATCCCTCCTGCTGTGCAACCATCCTTCCCATCATATGAACTGGCATCAGAGGTCGCTCAGCCTCTGGCTTAGGAGAATTGAATTTGCTTCTGCAATGCAGAAGATTCAATTAACAATTTTAAATCTGTTAGGACGAGACAGAAAGCTTCACAGGCCACCAAGAGTCCAGGCTCTCACTTGATGTAACTATGGTGAATACCTCAAGCATACGCAGAAATTGTTGTGTTAAACAGCTGAGATTATAAAATATCTTGCCATAAATTCATGACACACTGAAATACAGAGTAGTTCATCTGGAATAATTTTACAGGCTTTAACAGCCTCTACGTGGGAACTGCAGCAATTTGGCTACATAGGCTGAAGAACCTGGGTAAGGAAGAACCTTTTACAGAAGCCCTTGAAAGAGTTTCAAGCATAAGTTTTCCCTGCAGTGTGGCATAAGTTAGCTTCATCCATGTGAGTGCAAGGGGAATGGTTTTGTAGGCAGGCCCTCCTTGAGGAGGGAAGGGAAGTGCTGGTGTTGCCCTTTGTGAGCAGCTCTGCCACCTCCCCACAGCAATGTCAGAGGGGCCATCTCAGGCTGCCTGCATATGTATTCATCTGTGCATGTACAACCTTTGTTTCCATCATGATTTTTAGCTCATTAAAAACTATGCAGCAAAATCACAAACATTTGTAAAAGGTGATTTTTGTAAGAGTCTGTATTTTTCAGCTGTCATCAAATTTGAATTCCATGCCACAGGTCCCCATTTTAAGACAAGCCATATTATTGAGATAAATGAAAATAGTGAAAAAGTAAAACCCACACTTCAAGATAAACTGACTGTGTCCTGTGAACAAATATGGGATTTGGTGTGTATTACTCCCAGCATCACTCTCAGCTTTCAGCCTCTGTAATTGCCACGTTTAGAGATAAAAGAAAAATATGCCAGTGTGAATCTTTGATCCCTTTTTGTACATTTTAGGCAGCTCTCACTAAGAATCACATCAGAGGATCATGCCATTGCATGGTACCAGTTACTATTTTATGGACCTGCAAGTTTCAGAAGGTAGGATTTATGGCAGTGGCTCTTCTAAGACTGGACTGAAGACAGATGTTCAGCGATAGCCTTGTGTGTGGCACTTACAGTAAAGGAGGGGGTGTTAAAAACATAGGAGTAGCATGATCTTCTACTATATAACTAACAGTAAATACCCCAAAAAATGGAAGGTGGATGAATTTTCCTCACAACTGAGTTTACTCTAACTCTTCTGATTCTTAATGTAATTGTGCCTCAGTTTTATCAGAACATGTGAGATGAGAAGAAAACCTAAAAAAGGAAAGTATTAATTTCCTTCCTTGTCTTTCTGTAAAGTAATACTTTGGATTACTTAGATCTGAATGAATTGACAAGGAATTGTTTTGAGGCAAATGCAAGGCATGCACGGCAAAAGAAAAGACGTGTGACAAATGTAGCAGGATTTAGGGCTCTCCCACACCCTTCAGAGCACAAACCGAGCCGGCACTCAGAGCCAGAGCAGCTTCTGCCTGCTGTGAGAGCTCACACAGACCAGAGGGACATCTGAACCCACGGCACAGCCGAAGCCTCCAGCCTATGGCTACACTTGAATTTATGGCTACAGAGCAACTCCTGTGCCTTGTATGGGAAAGGCTCACGTTTGCCAAGAGGAGCAGTCCTCAGGAAGCCCCCAGAGCCCGTGGGGATGTGAGCAGTGCTGGTGCTCCACAGCCATTCACAGCCCCACAGTGAAGAGCCGTGACATCGCGAGACACGCGCGAAGAATTAACCTGCAAACCGCACCACATTAGCACTGCTCTTCCTACTAAAGGTGTCCCTGGGAAATAAGATTGATTTCTGAATGTGAAAATAATTAGGCATTACATTCATCTTGCTCTTGTGTATTTTGGGCAACATGATGCCTTTTAAAAAATCAGCATAAAAACAACACTATGCTGGCAATTTCTTAAAGAATGGGGCATCCTGGATGACTTGCAGAAGTCTATGTGTCTTCTCTAAAATGCTGGCTACTGCAAAATCAGACCAATTTCATAATAAGGTTCTGAATGCTTTATGTGTTTTGCAAATACTTGAATTATAATAATATAAATCCTGAAGTAAAAAGCTGTTTTTAAGAAGAATACATTTTATCATGTTAAATCTCCACATATTTTTCATTCCCTTTTTTTCTGTATTAAGCTATCACAGGTCTTAAAAACATAGTGGCAAATTCTGAAATGAAATGACAGAAAGTCAAGAATGCATATGGATTTTGGAATATGAATACTAGTATATTATGGGAGTTAATGGTTACTCTAATTAGGTCCTCAGAAATAAAATATTCGTAAGTACTGTGATGCTGCTCAATTAGTACATATTTTTTAGTACGCAAAATTCATCCTTGGCATAACCAATTTTATGTCAGGGATCAACTTTTGTCCCTTGTGATAAACAGGCTGAACATATGCTCTTGCTCTTTAAAATAATGGCTAGGTACCTGTCCTTTTTGCTATGCCTCCTAAGCTACAGAAATACCAAATTGAGAGTCAATGAATAATTGAGTTAACGTGGGTGAGAAATATTACATGCAATAGGTATTTTGCAATAGCTCCAAAATGAATCCACTTGATTTATAGACACATTACCATTCCTGTGTAAGTCATGGACTGTGTGCAGGGATGATTTCCTTGGCTCTCTGCAGCTGTACTCAAACCATGGGGCTCTGCAGAGGAGAGATGGCCTCCAAAGAACCAATACATAATAACTGCTACTGAAATTGCTACAAAGAGGAGAAGGACAGTTAAATTGCATTGTCTGGGGGATTTTCAGAGTTGGTTAGTTTTTTTTTCTTAGAGAAGGGGATATGTCTTTAATATTTACTTAGAATATGTTTCTTGATAGAAAATTGCTGTGGAACAGACTAGAAAGTGACTTTCACACAGGACCTCTTTTCCTTTCCAAATACTCCTATAGATTGTAAGTAGAATTTTCTACAAAATCCAGTGACAAGGGTAATAGAGCGAATAAGATTTGTTATTATGAGTTGTAGATCATGAAAAGAAAATAAAACCATACAAATGTTACTTCTACTTTTTGAAAAAGCTTTTATGTTCACCTAACCACTAGAAAATCTACCAGTGTTATTTTTCCACTGAGATTTGCTGCTTGGGGTATTGTAAGACAGCATTGATTCAATGGTGCAGGTAAAAGACGCGTTGCACTCAAGTACAGCAGTTAATGGATGCATTTTGAGTATATGAAATCAGTCTTAGTTCCTCACAAGCAACAGGAGGGTAGCAGAAATATATGTGAGAGAGGAATTTTTGTGAATGGGCTTATTTCAGCATAGAGGAATAAGAAACCTCATTCAACAAAATAATTCTTTGTGCTCATATGTAATTAAAATGCAGGTTTTGCACATTTGTTTATGAAATACAAAGGATGCTCCTTCCCACATACTGTTTTGTAGATAAAGAGGCCAACTAGTAAAATAATTGGATGTGCATGGAGGTGCAGACCCTTGTCCTTTTGACATCAATGTGAATTTTGCCATGGCCTCAGGTACTGAGGATTAGTAAAGATGCCATAGCCAACATGCTTGAAGTGCTGTATCTACTCATTTGCTTTATTTCCAGATGTGCTGAGCTGAGCAGAGCCTGCACTTCTCAGGTACCTCTGTGAGAATGGACACACTGGGCCAGGGATCAGAAGCTGACAAAACACATCTCACAGTGGTATATGTCGTAAAGAGGCAAAGCTAAATTTTATCAGTCATAGCCTCAAGAAAGAATAGATCACTCATTTTTGGACTGATAAACATAGGAACCCTTATCCTAGAGGACAATTTCCCAGCAAGTTGCTAGCACCAGAAAAAGGGGTTAGGATAAAAGTATCTCCTCATTCATAACTCCAGCCAGTACAAAGCAAAACATGTAGGAACAAGAAAACAAGGGCGGTGGATCAAATTGAAAAGATATTTACTTCACAGTAATGTCACTTCCCTCTCATACACTGCAAAACCTACAGGCTGGGAAAATGATGGTGTTCTCCAGCATATAAGAGAGTACAGAAGAGCATTTAAACAAACCTTACTCTCTGCTAGAAATATGTTTGTGTCATCTGGGAAAGCTGAGTTTCTCTTTGAGTGGCCTTACTCTGGTAACAAGAAAAGACAGTTAACATTTATTCATATGCTGTACTGATTAGGAAATATCTCTACAAACACAAGTTACTTAGAAACAGCAAGTCTGAAATAGGAGAAAACACCAAGAGAAAAACAAGCTGTAAATACATTTCAAAAGTGTATTTGTTTTTTTTTTTTCTTTTTCTTTTCTTGACTAGCACCATCTGTACACAATAAAGTATGAACATAAATGTTTGGATAACAAAGATTTGCAAGGCACTTGAACAGTTTTTCTGGATAGGTTTTCTTTTAATGAACCTCTCAATGGAAGTCCCACAACTACCTTTCCTCCTTCCTCAGCTAATGCAGGGAAAGAAGTGTCTTCTGCCAGCAGTTCTTATTTACAGACATGTCCTTAAAAGGTTCCACAAAGTGCTCTTTTGGGCTAAGAGTATCAACAACCTTCTATCTCCATTTTCCATGCTTGATTCTGTTTGGTTTTTTCATACTAATCCTCTGTATAGTATAGCAAATCTCTCATACACACAGCTGAGACTTGACTCCAACCTTCATCCTCATTCTTTTGTCTTTGGGATGCTGTTTGGGAGGGAAAAGGAGGATGGCAGAGATGCGCGTTGAACTTCTCTTGAGGTTCGTAGTTTATCGGCGTCTAGAGGTGATGTCGAAACAGGTGATCATCATGAGATGGGCCTTGCAGAAGTTGACACGGTTTTCCAAACGCTCAGTCACACATTCCAGGGCCTCCAAGTATTCCAGAGAATCCAGCTCAAATACCTGCTCCAGATCAACTGCAAGAAAGAAAATACACAGATAGGAAAAGTAGACAAAATGTAGTGATGGCTGGTGGGAGAGTCAGAGCTACTTCAAGTCTTCAAACTCATCAGTACTATATACAACATTACCTCTGGCTTGCCATTGTCTTTAAAAGTTGCCTTTTCTGTTTAATGGTTAATAAAATGACACAGCAGCTTGTCCAAAGTGAAAAATACTTTTAAGTTGCATTGGATGCTTTCTGGAGTGATCTGCTCTGCCATCCTCACTGGAACTGCAGATGCCTTTGGCGTGCTCCATCATCCTCCAGCAAATGCTGAATGCAGCATGTACTGACATTCTCACACATTCTGCTGACCAGAAAGGGCCTCAAACAGCTGCTCTCTCCTGGGAGGGCAATTCTTTTGTTGAATTCAGAACTTGGAATTTAAAACAAACCTCTAGGCTCCTTGTTCCTCATACCTCTCCCTATTCTATGTGATTCCCACTAGGGAAGGTACACACATCAATCTCTCCAACACAGGTGCCCAGAAGCTTCCATGGAAGCCAAGTGTGAGATAAATTGTCTGAGCCAGCACTACCCATCTTAACTGGTTCCTGAGGTCTCCTGCAACCCTTCAGGCTTTCTGCACTTACCGCATTGGAATTAGAAGCAAAGGCCTCACACAGTAAGGGGACAGCAATGCATAGCAAATTCTCTCTGTCTTTAAAACTGTCCTTTTTAACTCTCTTCTTTTGTAGTGTTCCTGAAATCTATCCTGTGGTTGTTTTGCAGGATGTACCAATCTGGTGTCAACTTAAAGCAGCTGTCAAAGGAAGAGTTATGATGTTGTAAGGGAACCCACCAGCCAGCCTCCTTTGGCCGCCTGCAATTATCCGAAATAAACTTGTGCACATTGTGGGGTTTTTTCCAAAACTCTTTGATATGAACTTATCTGCTTGCTAATACTAAAAACTGTTGTATAACTACTGCAGTGCTCTTCATGGTTTTTTCCTTAAAGGTGCTGAGGTCCTTCTTCATTTGAATGTGAATGCCCTTTAAGCTCTCTAAACTTCACACATACATAGTTATAAAAAATGGGCCAAATTTCATTTCATTTCATGTAAGTTCACTGCTCCCAAGGGACAAGTATGCTCCACAGTGTTATTTTGTGGTAGAAGAACAGATTTATAATATTGCTCATATGTTTGAGTGATCTGAGGCCAAAAAAAAAAGAAAAATCTCATTTTCAGGAGCTGTGGACTGAAACACGTGAACGTTAATCTACCAATGGCAACATCCACCACTAGAATGCTGTACCATTTCAACATTCAGCTCTCAGGCAAAAAGGCTTGTTCAGTTCTACTGTTAACATTTAATAAGAATTATAGGAAGTAGTTCTAGAAAGACAATCAATCTAAAGCTTGCCCTTAGGTCATGTGTTGGTTCATTTTAGTTTACAAACAGTAGCTCACATCTCTCTCTTACCAGACATTTCTGCTTCCTTCCATCCCCCCTATTAAATAAACCAAAGGAAAGCTATGAGTTCAGGCAACAAAATGATGTCCTTACATTCACTGAGCCACTTATTAGGATCCAGCATCAGGTACTGTTTGGTCACCTCCAGTTCTCTCATTAACCACTCATACTTGGCCTTGACCTCAGCGATTCTCTGCTGGCGATGCTCCAGGATTTTCAGCTTGGCATTAAAACATATCACCTCCTGCCAGTGAGGAAAAAGAAGCAGGGAAAGAATAGGTGAAGAGGAGAAGTACCCAGGTCCATTCAGTGAAATGATCTTCCAATCAATAATACTGACAATGAGACATTTATTCTGGAGACTTATGAATCACTGCATGAAATAATCCATCATCTGCTTTATTTTTATTGCTTTTGTTTGGTTTACATGTCTTCCATCAGTGAGCTTTGGAGACTTTGCAGTGGTAGTTAATAATAAACCATAATAATTAATAACAGGCAGCATCTTGAAATTAGATTAACTGTAGGAAAACATTTCTCGTTTTTTCACCACAGTTTGGCTAAGAAAATCTAAGCTCTTGGGAGTAGGAAATCCATTGCTTGCTGTATTGAAAGCCTAAATACACCCCTGTGCTTGCTGCATAAGTAATGCATTAGTCATATTTTAAAATAAGAAACTGGTAGCAATATCAAATTTGAAACATCCTTAAACAAAGGGACAATGTTATGAAAAGCTCTAGCAATTCCCAGTCATTAATAAAGAAGACATATTTTCTGTAAAGCTCTGGGGCACAGTAACAGCATGAGGTGCAGTGCTGGAGACAGCCAGCCTGGCCTCACATGACTTCTGAGGGGTGGCAGCCACCAAGACATGCAGCAAATGAAGCCATCTGAGGACTGTGCTATTCCAGTAAGAGAACTATCCTCATCCAAGCCTGTGTGAAGGTCTCAACACTATTCCACATTCTCCTCTGTAAACAAATTTGCTGTAGGTGAAGTGCAGTAGGAACCCCACTCCAACAAGTTTCTTCCAAACATCAAAAACAGCTTGAACAAGTGTCAGAGGCTAGGAAGAAAAAACGCCATATAATAATAATGAAGTCTATAATCCATTGTTACTCTAAAATACTCAACCTCAGATACTCCTCCCAATCTTACATTTTAAGGGCTGACCTTTGCAATTTCTGCCCAGCAGGAGATCACAGGGATTGCACTCACCTTGCTGTCCCCCCCTCTCCGCCGCTGCAGCCTCTCCACATCATCGATCTCGTAGACCTTGATCTCGAAGGGCTCCCCCAGCCCCCTCTGCCCGCTCCGCAGGGGCCCATCCACCCAGCGCACCCCGGGGCTGCTGGCAGGCTTCCTTGCTGGGGAGGCAGTGTCAAGGGACAAAGCTGGAATGAGCCTCCTCCTCTGTGACCCTGCAAATGGAGAAAGTGCCATTGCATGTTAGCACAGTCACTGCTCCTCCTTCCCATGGCAGAGAAGGCGACAAATGATGTTTGTTTGGCCTGCTCAGACATAGAAGAAAATGGAGGGAAAACCCACGGAGGCCATGGAGCTGGAGCTGCAAGGTGCAGAACCCACTCACTGTGAGTGACACCTCAGTGTTCCTTGGTGCTGGAGGCCAGGATGTGACACTCACAGGGCACACGTACCCTGAAGGTCACAGAGCTGTGTCTGCCCCTCGTTGGTTAGTTGTCAGAACATACAGGTGAGAAAATGAAGGACCCAAGCCAGGAGGACGGCACTGGTCTAGCCTGGCTTTCCTATCCCTTTACTGCTACCAAGCCTTACAGTAAAAGGGAAGCATTAGCCAGCCTCTGCAAAGCATCTGCCACATAAGATGCAAGTCAGAGCCTATGGCTGAGCAAGGAGGAAAATATATGTCCCTGGCCAAATGGCAGTGGTTTGTTGGGAGAAAGAACAAAAGCACACACAAAATTTAAAACCAACTGGTTGCATTTCCTTGCTTGGTTTACTACAATCAGAGCAATGGCTTGGTTTAAAAAATATAAAACATCAAGTTTTGTAGCTGCACAGGGCCTTCCCTAGGACACAGCAGGAATAAAAAGGATGCAAGAAGCCAAAAATAAAAGTCGAAGCCAGCAAGTTTGAATGAAACTATTAACTGGCTTTCTTGGCTGCAAGTACATAAGTGATGCCAGCCAGCAGGGAAGAGATGCTGAATGATCATGCAGATTTTATTTTAAAAACAAGATAAAGTCATTCGTAGGAATTTCCCACATTACATTTATTGAGACTTGAATGTAAATAGTTTCAACATGTCTGTCAACTTGGTGCTTCAATAAAAGCTGAAAAAAACCCCAAAATATCTATTGATTGCCTAATTTTTAGATTTACAAGTAAGAAAGTATTGCCTAGTTTCATTCGTGGGAGTCTGTTTCTGTGCTGATTTTTAGAACTACTCACATCTTATCCCAGGATTTCTGAGTACAACGGACTGTGCTAGAAACCAGTAGGTCTGTGTTAGAGACAAGTAATTAAACTGTAATGAGAATGGTCTATTGGAAAGCCCAGTCTACAGAGCTTTTATTTGGATACATCTGAGATTACCCAGTGCAGGAAAAAGAGAACACAGCCAGAGCTCATTGACAGAATGTACTGGGTAGGCAGGGAGCACTACAAGGCCCCCTTATACCAAACAGCCTGAGATATCCTAGTTGTGTTTATTGCTCTAACTGCAGCCCAGCAAAAATCTCATGCCAGAACAAATGAAGCCTTACAAATACCAGCAAGCAGGAGTTATTTTAGTTCTGTGGTACCAGTCACTAGAAGACAATGTAAGCATTCCCTTACCTTGAATGCATTTCAGTTAATCTCTAGATTAAACTGCCTGATCAAGAGAAGAGTCAGATCTTGATAAAAGGAAAAGCAATTCCTGACCCATTTACCATAGCCAAAAACTGACAAGAAGAGAGACAGTTTGGGCAAACCCCAAAAAACTGTGATTCTAAGAGTGACTCTTGTCAGCAGTGCTGGAGAAAGGTACCCAAATGCTGGGAGCAGCTGCATACTTAAGGGAGATGAGAGAGCATGGTGGAGCATTCAATTTTATTACAGGCAGAGAGAGATCCTGAAATAGGCTCAGCCCCTCCTGGGATACAAGTCCTCTGCTTCCTTAGGTGGGAAGGGTCCTGAGTATCATCCTGGTGTCACTCAAAAGCAAAAGGATTCAGCATCAAATATGTTTTTAAGTACTTTTGAGGCTTTTGGCCATGGTGTCTCACAGAAGCAGTTTCTCAAATTTTGTCTGTGTTTAAATACAATATCTTTGCTGTTCAACAACTTTTAGAACCAATGCTATCCACAAGCATCAGATGTGAACTTCTGTTTAATGCACTCAGTGCTGTTAATTATTTTTCTTTCTGCCCCACAATAATGGTTACATCTCCTTTCCTGACATGCCTTCAGACTTGCTCTAGCATTTCAAGGCAGCAGCTGAGCAGACTGAAAATTCCTTCTGCCCAGCTCTCCATGCATGGCTGGATTATGACTGAAGTAGTGCCTTTTTCTGTGATGTTTGATTTTCTTCCCTTTTTCCCACTGTGGCTGTTAAAACACCTTTTTGTGTAATGAAGCACTTTTAAACCACTCCACTGGAAAAACTCTGTCTGCAGCCAGAGTCAAAGTGCAGGTAGATGGTTCCAATGCACCTTGCCACAAAAACAGCATCAGGCTCCTACTTGGAGCAAAGCAAAACAGATTGCTGGGGTAGAAGGAGAGGAATGATGGTAATTTTTTTTTGCATTTTGTTCCCATTCATATCCATTTGACTCAATGGGAAGCAGAAGCCTGGGGTCTAGAAGGGGGCTCCAACTTGAGGCTTCCTTTAATAGCACTTAGCCCTTGGGAGAGAAAATAATGGTGCCATTTGACAGGAGACTCTTGCCACTGACCTCTCTATTTAGTCTCTATTTTTTATCTTATTTTACCTTAATTTGGATCAGTAAGGAGGTACAGCCTAAGCAGAGCTTTGGGGTGAATATCAAAAAGCAGCTGACACTTTGCTCATCCATAAGAACACACAGCAATTAAATTGTTAAAATTAATGCAGTTTTCCATTCATATAGAAAATATCCATCTGAAGTTCCAGATTTATTGACTGCACTTGATGGAGTTAGGATCTCATCAATTTTGACTGTATAATAAATAACATGCTTTGTGGGAATTACAGAACACTATTCCTCTATTCCCCATGTATGACTTTTGAAGAAAGTGGTCAGCCAGGGAGCTCAACAGGAGCAGAACTCAGCACCCTCTCACCTCTGCCCCACCTCTGCACCTTGGCAAACTGGCTGACCCTCCCACCATGTAAACAGAATTCATTCCTCTGTTCAAAAAACAAATTTATACCAAAAATCAATCTGAAAGAAACCCAGTAAGATGAACCCAGGGTAAAATAACTTCATTTATAACCATGCAGTATGTAAAGCAAAATGCCACTTGCTAAATGCCCTGAAGGATATGTTTTTCACCTAGTTTGAATTTACCCACTCTCAGAATAACCTCTCTTGCACCTAGCTTGAGTATGAATAAGCAGGGTGTGAAATAGCCATGAAAATACACAGGATACAAGATTTGCATTTACAACAGATTTTTTGCTGTAGGTTAAGTTTTGGCCAGGTAAAGTTTAAGATAAAGAGAATAGCACAGCAGTGAAGGTGTGAAGTGTGAAAGTAGATCTGGCTGAAGAGTGGCACTGAAGCTACAATATATTTCAGCAGAGGTAAATCCAGAGGAGCCTTAAGATATGAGAAATACACACCAAGGTATGTGAGGGTAACTTTAAGGAAAAGAAGGCACACTGACCTCAGCAAAATTGCCAAACTGCAAAAGGATGTGTGCTCATGAAAGTATGTGTTGACCAGGGCATAAATGCTAAAAAGTCTGGTTGTGCTTAAGTACTGTATATTTTGGAGTGTTCCCCTTAGGCTTCTTTCCAAGCACACATTCCAGATTGAGCATCTTTTCTGTGAAAAAGGTAAAGGCAAAAACTGCCAAGTACAAAATCTTAATGAAAAACATAGTGATGCATATCTCTTCAGAGCAGGATACATCCAAATGGGATGCAAAACAACTGCAAATTTCAAGGTGTTTCAAACGGAAAATGAAACTGCAACTTGATATAACATAATTTCAGAAGTTTATATTGTGTGCTTAAAGGTGGGATGTGGAGCCAAAGCTATTCCCTACAGCATTTAATGTTATGGGATGTAAAATTGCGTTTTTGTACAGAACCTGTTCTTCAACATTTTGGTTTTTCTCACCAGACAGTCCAAGGAAATTACAAAAACCAGACCTGGCTAACTAGAGCAGTACCTCTAAGCTCACACTATTCTTTCTGTGGCTCCAACAGCAGTAGTACCAATGTCAGCTGTAGCATCAAACTTTCTTAATGGCAAAGATTATCTATCCTATTTCCTCTGCTGCTCCTCACTGTCTGACAACAGGGCTCCTGCTCTGTTTGAGTCGAAAATGTGGTGCTGGCATTGCCTCTCATTCTTATTTCCTAGTGGGATCTGCCCTTATGGTCAATTGTCCATGACTGAACAAACTCCTCCCTTTTCCTTTGACCTCCTTTCTCCTAGTTTACCTTATAGTGCACTTTGCCCAGTGCAGAGCACACCACTATTCACTCCATGGATTTTCATACAGTTTGCACAGTTCTCCTCCTGAAGGGGAAGTCATTGCCAGTGTTTTCAAGTGGAAGGACCCTCTGATGATGTGGGGACTTCATCAGACGTATTTAGGGTGCTCATCTTGAGGTCAATACTCCAAACACCAAAGAACCGAGGCCTATATTGCCAGAAAATCTAAACTTCAATCACTCATCCTCACAACTCAGATTACACAGGTTGCATAGAAAGGACCATATTGCACCCAAACACCTGGAATGGATACACTGAGAGGATCCATCATTCAGAAGAAAATTTCTGTCATCTCACTAAAATAACTCAGGCCGTATTCTGCATTGACTGTTATGCACGCCCACTGTTGTGAATTGATAAGTACAAGGACACTTGAGGCAAGAAATCATTTGTTTCCTGTTTATCAGAATAAAGCAATGCTTGTTTATAATATTCCATCCACACCTGTACTAGATATTTTGTTTCCGTACTGGTGTAAGGAATACGCTGATGTACAGCTAACTTCTAATTGCTTTCTATCACCACAGT
This sequence comes from Sitta carolinensis, assembly GCA_032173965.1. Lineage (NCBI taxonomy): Eukaryota > Metazoa > Chordata > Aves > Passeriformes > Sittidae > Sitta > Sitta carolinensis. Next base: position 9,694,250 of record JAVUNC010000025.1, on the reverse strand, counting down.
TCATTTCTATCTACCCAGTTTATTTCTTAACCTTGCTTCCTGAATTACTGTCTTATTTTAAAAGGAGCTTTTCAGGGCAGTTTAGAGCTGGTGAACGAGCCCTGCTGAAACCAGATGAGAAAGCAGCCCTCCTGCGGCGTGGCAGGTTGACAAGTAGTCTGGGAGATGCTCCAGGGAAGATGCACATCACCCACAATTCCTAGCAAAAAAACCCAACCAGAGTCTCTTCTAAACATTTCTCTCTCTTCAGGCCGGATTTTGGTTTAACAGGTATTTGTCAACATTGTGGCATTATTTAAGAAACTGGTTATTATTACTACAGTACTGCATAGAAGAGCTGCTCCAGTCACTTGGACAGCAAAAGGCAGAGGCTGGAGGGAGAAGGGCTCTCAAGCCAGAACATTAGCTCCCAACAGGACAGTGGTGGAGGCATTCCAGTGAGCCAGTTCTGTGGCAGTGTCAGGAGCAGGTTTTATTTACACCCAGCCTAATGGTGTGCGACTCAGTCATGCATGTTACATGGAGCCTTCACTGCTCACAATAGCCTGCTGCCACTTCCTCTATTAAATCATTCCTATGTTCATGTGGCTGAAAGCTCAGTGCTGGCATGCAGTAGTCAAGCGTGTAAAAAATGATTACTCTGATCCCTTTCAACACAGATTTGCTGCATGAAATGGCCTGGCTTTGACCTGGGAAAATCAATGCTGTTGTTTTAATGAACAAAAAAAAATTGGAGCTGAAGCCTGCACTTCCCCTCCCTCTACTTGCCCCAGAGCTGTCCAGTCAGCAAACCACATGCATAAAATGGACACCTGCATGCAAACAGCATTTTCTCATATAATTCTGAACATCCTTTGTCATGGTAAAAGCATAATACAGGATATCAATTAGCTACCATCACTTGTAAGGAAGTTAAAGTAGAAATGCTGGAGGTGCCCTACAGCTTTCTGATACAAAGGGCAATTTTCAGCTCCCCGCACTGTGCCTTAGGCAGTCTAAACACGAACCAAATTCCTTTTCACTTGGATTCAACAAGAAAAGCTCAGACTCTTTGTTGGTGTTTTATTTCGTCATTATCATTTTGGCCATGTTTCAAAATGTGATGCTTTGCAATATTGGTTGGAGACAGACTTTCATAATTTACAGTCCATAGCTTCAGCCTCTTTTTCTACAGCTTTCATGAAAGGGGCTAAGTGCTTCCAGGGACTAAATATGTTCAAGTATAGAGTTTTCAGGGCTTTCCAGGAACATCTAAATCTCCATCTTTAAAACCATCCCACCAGAGTACACTAGCATGAGGAAAAAGGAGGCTAATTGTAGATAACTAGTCATGTCTTAACAGTCTGTCTTTTTATTCAAGTTTTTTAAATCATGTAGCAATGTGCTCATCTTTGGTGTTCAAAGTTAGTAAAAAGAAAGAGCTGCAAGGAGTTATGAAACTTTACTACAAATGTCACCAAGTGCTGCAGCAAGAATTTTTAATTATATGCAGTCAGACAGTTCCCCATGCAAAGAGAATGGAAGCATGTGCACAAACACACACTCACATACACTCACCCAAATCCTATACTGGACAGATAAAAGCAGGGTTCTCCAGATTCTGAGATATGCAACTCCAACTCAGGGCATAGCTTTAAACGTCAGGAATTCAACCTTTGGAAACCTTAATTTTTGTTTCTACTCAGCCCAAGTTTCAATAATATCTCTTAGGTTTTTGTTTTCTGATGTTCACCAATACATAATACTCAGGAAAATGTTAAGTAACAGCAGCCCTGACTGACCCAACTGGAAAGTGCTTTACTAAGAAGGACTTTATGCCCAAAGTCTGATGTCTTTGACCTGCCTCCTTCTTCTCACATCTTTTTCTCATGCCCCAGTCCTGGGTCTGCTCCCATGAGAGGGTCTGTGCACACCAGCTGAGAGGCAGTGGTCCCACTGGCACCGAATGCTGCTGCTCACCTGCTGCTCCCCCACCCTGCTGGGGCCACAGATCACTGCCCTCAGTGCTTCACCCTGCTGGCAGAAGCCCCAGAACCAGCAAAGCTGCAAGCTCCATCTCAGCTCCAAAATGCCTCAACTGGAGGAATCAAAGGAGATCCACTCCTTAGCAGGTCTGTCCCATCTCAGCAGAGGGCTGCAAGCAGTGACAGACTGAAGCCTGTAGGTCTAACTCAACGTTACATGGGATGGAGATTTTTTAGGTACCCAACCCTATCTCATAGGGAACAGGAAAGAAAACAGCTCCAGGATGATCAGTGTAATCTCCATAAAATTCCTTGTTTATGATGAATGATCTCAGAACCCTTCCTGGTCTGTTGTTCCTAGGGAAGAAGGTTTCCTTACAGAGAGTACTGAAACACTGTAAGGGACAGGAACCTGTAAATATATGTAGGAGAGGGCAGAAAAACTGGAAATAACACATTTATGCATATAACATGAAAATGTAAACAGGACTTGGCTTTACTGGATAAACCTCATTAGAGCCTGGACTCTTCCTTTGGAATTACACCACAGTGGGTGAGACCCAGAGTTAACACCAAGGCTCCATCTCTGAAATCATCACCGTGTTTTGCATTGAGAATTATTTTAAAACAACGCCCACATACATCCAAACTAAACTCAGGAAAAGATGCTAAAAAGCAAACCAAAAGGCAGGTAGATAACACTTCTGATCCAAGGACCTTGCTGTTACTTTTTTTTTTTTTTTTTTGGTACCAGAATTATCTACTTTTATGAGCTGGTAACAAGAGAACACAGAAATTACACGAGTTGCCCAAGGTGATACAGCAAACCAGCAGCACACCAGAGAATACAACACAGACCTTGCAAGCCCTAATTTGCTGCCCTGCCTGCCTCCCTCTCATATTTGTTGCATCCTGGGAATACAAACACAGCTTTGGTAAAACTAAAGTTCACCCAGAATGCACTTCCTGATCACATACAGGAGGATGTATTATAAAAGCACCTTTACCACTGCCTTTCCATGGAGCAGCACTGGGCTGTCACACTTGGAATTTCTGAGGAGTTAAAAAATAATAAATAACTGCTGCAACTTGTAACTGTACAAACTATGGCCTAACACTGCAGTGCCCTTCCCAAGGCAGCACTGCCTGCCCAAGACAGAAGAGGCTGGAGCCAGAGACTGAAATTTGGTTGAGATATCAATTATTTCTTACAGGGAAGGGTGAATGGACTGAGCAAATAAATCAAAGTACAACGTAGTTGTATAGATAACTGCAGGCAGAGAAGGAAGAAGGGCCTGCCACAAAAAGAAAACAACAAATGGAACTCAGTTTCCATTACTTAGCAAGGCCAGAGGAGGATGTATGGCAAAGTCAGTCGTGGCTGAGGTTAGGAGCTGAGGGTGCCTGTAATTCAACCCTGGATCTGGCTCTCACTTGGCTGAGAGCATTAGGCAAGTCAGTAACACTCTCTACCTTCTCTATTTTTCCATCTGTAAAATGGGGTCTGGAATAATACTTACACCAGAGTGTGGATTAAAGAGAAGCTATACAAAGCTTTGAAATGTACAACTGCAGATCAGGGCTGATAGCTTTGTTTCTGCCATGAACAGCCACTTTGGGCCAATATATGCTGACACGTTGTTACAGAACCAACGTTTGATGTTAGAAAAATGGGAATGTTTATTAAATGTATAGGTTAGCTTCAGGGGAAAGGCTTATGTGCTTCATGAGGCAAACACATGATCTTTCAATAGGTACCAGAATGCAAAAGGAATTTTTTCTTACTATTATTTTCTTATAACTTTGTACATACACAATTTTGTACTGCACTGCCTGTGAACTGTACAGGTACCCAGGCAGATCCCAAAAATTAACCTTAGGCTAACAGTGAAGGATATGAACTAGCTTTATCCAAAAGCTGTCAGTGTAGGTCTGATGCTTCATGTATGACATTCAGGGCAGAAGCACCTACACATACAAATAATGCACTTAAGAGCACTGAAAGACAAGATCTTAATCTAAAGAAAAAATGATGTCTCTCCAATGTGTCAGAACTTCAAAAGTAATTGTGAGATCTTCTGGTGATTCTCTTAAAGACTCTTTATAGCTCCTTTTACAGGGGCCTTGGGCTGATTCATGTTGATCGTGTCTGACAGCTAGCATTTCTGTTAATAATAATCATAAATAAAGTGGACAAGGTTGCCTGACCTGAAATGAGCATATCTATAGTGCCATATCCATTACAGCACAGTGGATCTGTGACCGCAAATCAAGAAAGGTCCAATGCTCTTGACACTTTGTATTAAAATAGTATCTGTCTTTTAAGATCTCAGAACCTTTTTGTGCTATCTTTTTCATTAAGAAGTGTTTCTTAAGAGATAACACTCATACTATAAGAAAGGAGGTGCTGCAGAGGATGAAAGATTGTAAAACTTCACATTTTTTTCATTAAACAATAAAAATGCATTTGCAAACAGCTCTATTCTCCCTTATACCTTAAATCCTCCTTCATGTTCTCCTGCATTGAAGTAATAATCCTGGTTTTATGCCATCATAAATCTGCTGACATGTGAAAAATTATACTATTATCAAACACATCAAAACAGAATTATGATTTCACTGCTGCAGGACCAAATGCAAACAGGAGCTGGGTTATATGAAAGTGAAGCCTGATTAATTTCTGGACAGTGGTTTTCTGCTAGAAATATGGATGGTGGTAAAGATTGAGTTTTTTAATTTCCATAAAACCCCTGGTTTCACTTGGACACAATTAATTCCAAACAATATAGGAATTACTTGCCGATATAGGGAATCACTTTCAAAAGTAAAGGATCAGAGATGAAGCACTGAGAGTCTCTCCACATCAGGTGACATGCTGAATTAAGAGAGAAGCTTTGTAAATTACTTTTAGGGAGGTCAATGTGCCAGGCTATGCTGAGACCACTGGGGCAGGCAATTTCCAAGGACACAGACAGGCCCTTCACTGAAAACCCTCCACCCCAGAGATTCAGGCAGATAATTGCAATGTTGCTGACGAAGGAGAGAGGAACTAACTCACAACAGCAAATAGAATAAAGAGATTAATCTCTTGGCCAGCCAAAAAAAAAGGTGTATTTGGGGAAAAAGACAGGTCAAATGTTGTACAGCAGGAAAAAAGCAGCAAAGCTAAGACTCTTCATGTTCCCTGCCAATGAAAGGTTACACCATCACTTGCTAATTTTGCACATCTGCACTGTATGACAAACCAGGATCACTTTTCTACCAGGTAGGCTCAAGGCCTCTTCTTTCCTGGTGTGTTCTCCAGACTTCTACAAGAACAATCTCAAACCTGAGTCTCAAACAGCTCTCTCCTTCACAACTCCCTTTTCATGTCCACTGACACACTATTTAGTCCTGAACAGGGGTTATCAAAAGCCAAAGCTGTGAGCCAAAATAGAGCCCTGGTATAAAATAAAACACACACGTGTGAAGCTTGTCTGTAATTAGAACACCACGAAGACAATGCTTTTGTCACTCATATTTCCACCAGCCTTGTCCAGCCTCCAATGTTCTCTCTAAGCAGAGAAAAGGGAAATGAAACAAGCAATTTTGTGAGCACCAGAGTAAACAAAGCCTGGTCCGCTAGTGATTCAGTTTGGGGATGAACTCTGGAGTCTAAAGAATCCAGAGGCTCTGCCTGAAGTTTTCTCAATGTATTTTTGTAAAATATCTCCCTTGGGGGAGTAAGGAGGACATTCTCTAGTATCTAATCTGTTCCCTCATCTGCAAAGCTGCCTGTTTTCACAGAACTTGATAAAATTTTCCATCCAAATGACCTGTGGAAAACATCCATATTAGATTGGCAGCTTCTTCACAAGACACAATCTCAAGTTGTCAGTTTACACCCACAAATGCCATGCCTGTGGAGAGCTTTGTTTTCCTTTTCCACAAGACAGAAATAATCCTTCTCTTCCTCACAAGTTCTTATTAAAAATTTTATATTTGAAAAGGTTTTCAGAGGCAGAGCTCCTCAGAAAGAGGAAAATTAATTTAGTACCATTTTAACTAAAGGGCTAGGAAAAGAGATTTTCTCAGAGGATGCAAAGTTAACTTCCAAAATATTATTCAGTCATTTGGTCTGGACTTGCATTACGTAGAATGATCACTTTCAGATACATCCCCTGAACAGGTACAATCAGCTATGCATTTATGGATGTTGTTTCAATAGCAGTATCTATTGTGCTGCATTTGTTCACATCTGTGCTGCACATGTTCTTTCTGCTACCACAGTCAAGAACGTAAAGAAAGGGAGAGTTATGCATTACTCTGTTCACTGGAAATGAACTCCAGAGGGAAGTATCACAGCAATTGGAATGGCTGGTGAATTAGGAATGCTATGACAAAAACACGTTGTGGACAGACACAGCTACTGTAGAATAAGTAGCTACTGATATTCCACATACCTGGGCCATGAGGTCCAATGTCAACCTGAATTTTTTTTCAGAAGTAGATCAGGCAGGACTTGCACAACAGGGTGGGAAAGAGCACTCAGGAAAAATGTGAGCTAACCAACTCATAAATGGTCCTCATCCCTGATCTGCAACTTTAGGAAACTTGTTCTAGTGGAAAGAGGTATCTGCACAGGCTCTTGATATGACCCAGGAGGCTCTTGTTATCTAATTAAAAAGTCCTGATGTAGTGTGAAGCTACTGGGGATCATGTCTGAACAAAGAAGTCTTCCCAATCCATTCCATGATCACTAAAAAAGTTTCAGATTTGAAAGTGCAGTAGTTCCCACATATTGTTCTTACTATTATCTATTGTTTTTTATCAATAAATTTCTGGATTTAAAAAGGAAGCACAACTCAAAAGGCAAGAGTATCAGGCACAGGATAACATCTTTCAAAGGGCATGGCCCCCTTTTTTTTCCATCTTCTATGTGGGGAGAAGGAACTCAACAGTGGTTTCAAATGCAGGACATTTTGCACCTTTGGGCATCCAGAGCACACAAGGATCAGAAGTGGACTCACAAAAGATACAGCTATTCAGCAAGACTCTGGTATGGGCTGGTGAAATGTACATATTAGGGCACCTTTCTGGAATCGAATCAGAAGAATATTTGTATAAATAAATACTTGAAGTGGCTGTCACTGGCAACACTAACCAGTTTTTCTTTCTGAAGTAAACCTAAGTGAAAGAGATCAGGAGGAGGCTCCACTGCAAAGGCAATACAACCACCCAGGATCAGTGAATGTTACAAAATGCAAAAGGGCAGAGCCTAGGATACTTACCACGTCCTTGTTTCCCAGCTAAGAGATGGAACTGGTCTTTAACTAGCTCACCCTTAGGTCCAGCCTACCCCCTGCATCCTAACCTCTTTGGTCTGCATCCCTGTTTCCCACCACCATGAGCTTACCAGCATTGAGCCTCTTCTTTGGGGTTTTGAGGCTGCGGCACCTGCCCCCGGCAGAGCTGCTGTTCTCGCTCATGGAGTCCTGTGCCGAGGAGGCGCTGCCCGTCGCCTCGCTGTCCCTCATCATGCTCTCGTAGCCGCTGCTGCCGCCGCTGTGGTAGAAGAGGGCTGTCTTCCCCATGGCGGGGGGCAGCTCCCCGCTCAGCACGCTGCTGTTGTCGCTCCCGTGGCCGCTGCTGCAGCGGTGGGGTTTCCGAGGAGGGGTGATCTTGCTGTAAGGTGAAGGCAGCATGTGAACAGCGGGCTTCTCCTCGCCGGGCAGGGCACCACGCTCCTCCGGCTCCGAGGCGCCCGGCAGCTGCGCGCCCCTGGCACCGGAGCTGCCCTGGAGCAGCTCCGAGATGCGCCCATTGACCGCGCGAAGGGGCAGCTTGGAAGCCAGGCTGGAGCCCCGGCTTCTGCTGAGGGACTGCATTGACCAGGACATGTTCTTCCCACTCGGGGGCAAACTGGAGCTCTGCCCGACGGACTGAGGCAGAGATTTGGTGGAGAAGCTGAGCGTTTTGGTGGCAGAGGCAGAGAGGCTGCGGGCCTTGGGACTTGCCAGCAGGAGCTTGCTGACAGCAGAGATCTTTGACTGGCTGGCTTTTGGGGAGGCACCTGCCGACTGGGAGAGACCCGAGTTGGTGGGTGAAGACATGGCACTGCGGCTGAGGCTCCTTCCAGCCCTAGGCATGGTGGTGTCTCTACCAGGACTCATTTTGGAGCTCACAGAGGACAGACTTTCTGCTCTTTCCAGCGACAAACACTCGTAGTGGCTTCCTGTGGACCTCCCTAGGGAGTTGGTCCTGCTGGCGAGCTGTTCCAGCTTGGCACTGAAGAGCTTGCTGCTGCTGTTGTTGATGCTGCTTTCTATGCCAGGGCCTTTTTGCTTGGCATTCTGCTCCTCGGGGAAGCTGGCCAGGAAGGACACGGGCTGGCTGGAGGGACTGCTCGTGGTGCTGTTGGCTGCACTGTGCTGGGGCTGGCTCTGTTCTTCTGATCCAAGCTTGACTTTCTCACAGGTGGCAAAGGAGGGGTCCCTTTGGGACGAGTGAGTATGCAGTGTTTGGGAGAGGCCATTTTCTTGTCAAGACTAGCCTTAGAAAACTGGGGTAGGGCAGAAGAACTGACTCCACTGCTGTCAGTAGAAGTAGAATGGAGATGACTGTCAGATTCCTCCACCTTGCTCACCTTTGGGAGCCCTCGAGGGAGGCTACAATTCTTCAAGCCATCACTGGAATGAACAGGGCTTTGGGTTGCAGAGCTGGATGCTGCCACCTCACACCCATCCACAATCCTTTTTAGACTGTCAGATCCTGGGGAAATAGAGGTGTCCCCACTGCTGGTGCTAAACCTGTCTGCAAAAGACTGTTTTGTGCTGTGCTCAGGCTTGGCTGAAACCACAACTGTATCAGGCCTTGGCCCATCACTGCTCCCAGAGCTGTCCTTTTTAACATCTTCTTCTCTCTTTAACCAAGGGTCTTCAAATTTGATAACCTTCTTAGCAATGGATTCTTTCCCGTCATGGGGATGAACAGCCCTTGGGTCTGCAGTTACAGCTGGTACAGCATCATCAGTGTCTTGAGCTTTGAAGGAATTAACAGCAATACATGGATACACGGTAATGTTCGTCTTCATTGGGATGTAGCCTTCACAGCTGCTAAGACTTGCTGTGTTTTTTATTGTGACAGTAGTTTTGCCTAGAGCTGATATTTTACAGCCTTTGATGGGTGGCACTTTGCCAAAAGTTTCCTCCCCCATTTCTGACAGTATAAGCATGTTGTCAGTCACTGACTTCTGTTTGTCACTTACACAAATCATGCTGGCACTTTGTATGGTGCTTGCAAACTCGGAGACAGGGGGTTCTGCCATGGCTTCCCCATGCCCATAGCATGCCTGGGCTATGAAGCTGTGGCACGACTGCTCACCGTCACTCCCTGTGCTCATTTCACTCAACCATGAGCTGATGGATGAGCGCCTGCTGCCATCATCTTGGGGCTTGTCATCCAGACTCAGCTTTGGAAGAGGAAGGAACTGTGTGATGCTGACTTCAGACACAGGAGCTGCACTGGAGTAACATTCAAGATCTTCAGAGATACTGCTGATAATACTGACTGGCCTAGAGCCAGAGGCCAAGGCCTGCACAGAGCAGTCACTGTTAAAACTGATGATACTGGTCGGGCGCCCATTGTCAAGGACACCACTAATGGTCAGCTCTTCCACAAGGGTGAACACAAGTTCATCCTCTCCATTCAGCTCCAATGGCTGCTGCACAGTCACCATGGTTGTGCTCAGAATCTCCTTCTTGGATTCTGGAGAAATGCTTTGCTGCCGATCTTCATTGGGAACAGTCTCTTCAAAATCCCCATTGTTGGATGACACTGACTTTTTCACAATCTGAGGGCTCATGCCTACAGGTGGGGTCCGGATTTCTGGCTGTAATAAAGATTCAGTAGATGTCATGGCAGCATCCTTACTCAGGGGAGCTGGTGGGGGAGTGGAACTGGGCAGGACTCCTTTCTGTGTATAGACCTTGCACCTCTGGGAAGGAGAAGTTGGTGGCTTATACTCAGATGTCTTTGAGAGGCTTGCAATGCCAAGCCGGGGTGAACCCATTGGCCGAGGTTTGCCTTCCACAAATCCACAGGTGTTGAGCCCTTCTCTGCTGCTCTGCAAGCTGGTGCTGTGTGCTAAGTGACAAGAGTTAAGCTCTTTACTAGAGCTGCCTGTTACACTCCTGGGAGAAGAAGGAGTTGAAAGATTGGTAAGAGCTCCAGAAGGAACAGGGGAGTGATTTCTCCTAGTTTTGCTGTGTGTTATATTTGTATTTTCCTTGGCTTCTCTATCAGGATGCTGACATTCTGGCATCATATCTTCCTTATCTGACTCAGGTAAGTGGCTAAGCTCTGCCAGCTGGCTTGAGACAGTGCACTTAGACATCTGGTCTGAGCTAAATTGAGCAGGCATCTCTTCAAAGGGAAATTTGTCGGTCTCTTCACTGCCATCTATACAATCCAGCCTCTCCTGGAGCTCTGCAAAGGTGTTGCACTTCAGGCAGTCTCTTTCAGATGTGCTGGGCCCTGATTCACTAACTTCCTCTAACCTGCCCTCATTTTTGGTCTTTTGCAGGGCAGGAACTATGGGAACAAAGTCAGGGGGACCCTCGTTATCTGTCAGTTCCTTGTCAGAAAGGGCAGTGCCATTGGGGCCAACATAAATCACCGTGTCACACGACTGCTCGCTGCTGGATGAATAATCAGGATCACTTGATAAATGCAAAATAGGGAAGTCTGGGTCCACAGTGTTTCTAGAATGGAAAGGCCTCAGCTGGGTTGGCCTCCGCATCCGGCCCTCCTCACAAGAGCTCTCTCCTCCAGAAGAACTTGATGTGTACTGCAACAGAGAGAGAGAGAGAGAGAGAGTGTGTGAGAGAGAGAGAGAGAGTGTCTATGACATTTCAGCATTGCAAACTGTTCCTTGCACAAACTGCATACACAAAAAATTCATGGTCCCATATGAACTGGGAGAACTCTAAACTAAGGCACAGAGCTCTGAAGCTGCTTATCCACAGCCCTAGGGCAAACACATAGCTATGTTCAATGGAGAACCCAAAGCCCCAGCTCTGAGTCCTACTCAAAATCATAGGACTTAAAAAAATTAGTACTAAAAGTATGGATTAAGATACCTCCCTTAACTGAGCCTGGCCAAAGAAATCAGATATTTGGCAAAGGCTTTGCTGATTTTGTGTGTGTGTGTACATTTGTGTATTTGAAGAGGAACAAAAAACTCATTACCTATGACCCTGTACTACCAGTGTGTGGAATTATATAACATGCACTCAGAAGTCTCAGGAGACACAGTGCTCTGATGGTGTGTGGACTGAACCCTTCATTTGTCTCTCTTCAATCAATTGACAAAACAAGCTTTTGTCAGTCTGCCTGTTTAAACTAAATGCATAAAACTCACCCATTCTGCCCAATTCACACCATAAGTTGCACAGAAGCAACCAGAACTCTCTAACATGAAAGTGGATATAGTCCATCTTCACTCTAATTCTTGGAAAATCTATCATCCATATTTAGAAGCAGTAAGAAAAAAAGGTCATCAATGCTGACATTGGACACAATTGTTCTGCATTTGTTTTTCTCCCACACTCTCTGAGAAGCATAGAGAATGTTATTCTTAATTAAATCCCAATTTTCTTTAACTCTACAGCAGTTTCACTCCTTATTATTTCATTAGTACAAAAAGCATAATGGAAAATAAATGCTCCCTCACGGCTATATTATTATACAAGGTCAGCTTACATACCTGCTATAACAGATGTGGCTGAATTTACTCCTATGTCTCTGAAGCTGAATCATTTACCTTTCTGATATTGCTCTCTGACACTTGCCTAGGACTGGGTACATTCAACCCATAGTCTTTGGAACTGATTACTGATTTTGTTACACACTGCTCTACCCAGTTAAGGATCCTTCACAATCCTTCCTCCGTCATTATAAGAAGGGAGTTACACATTGTCTTACCTTAGTTTTCTTCTTCTTCATCCTGAGGACCCTTGAGGCAATCTGGATGGTGGAGAGTGTCTCGGCGTAGTTCCCCGCCGCGGCTGAAATGTGAGCTATCATCGTGGTGCGGCAGTTCATGTTCCCCAAGGACTCTCGGAGCAACATGGTCAGCTTGCTGTCCCTGCAAAAGAAAATGAATTAAGGCTACATTAGCCAGCAAGGTTTTGCTTTGGCCATCATGATGTAACGTGGGTCTTGGCAAGATATTTTCTCCTCTTTTTAATGGAATCCTAATTAGTTTCCTTCCTCAGGTTTCCACTATGTTGTGCAGCTGAGCATGCTGAAAGGCACTGGACTACAATTCAAACTTCTTTTCTCTTCCCACTTCCCCTTTTCTGCTTCCTTTTGGTCTCAGTCCTTCTCCATTGTTACCACTGCCACCAGAGAGATGCAGACCAGCACAGGAGGCTGTTAAGGAGCCACAGCAGCAAGCATCAAACTGCTGCTCTTTTGAAGTGCAGTGTGCAGACAAACCCTGGCCCAGCTCCTGAGGACAAGAGGGCACTGGATTAGATTAGAGAACACAATTTTTTTGTTGCCTACTAGAGCATTGAGTAACTTGATATTAATAACAGTTAAGTCACTGAAGTCAATTTTGGATGATACTGTTAAAACACAAACAAATCAAGCCTTCAAACTCCACACAATTGTTCTTACATATTAGATCTTTTCTTTCACTGAGGCAGAAATCAAATTTTCTGCTCTTGCCATTTACTCTATTGTTTGGCATCAGATGGCTTTTGAAATGCTGATGCCTTATTGTGGGGCTGTCTGTGACTGGACTGAGAATATGAATTTTAACAGAATAATGATGTTTATATAATACTTTTGAGGTGGTCACCTAATCCTGTAGTCAGAAATGCACAATATATAATTTTTAAAGAGACCTTTAGCTACGTGGTGTAGAGGTCAGCTGGATGGTTATTTGAGAAATGGTATTCTCTTGAAGAGTGTCTCCCCTGTGCTAAAGGTTGTGGATGATGATTACATACAGCTGAAAACAAAGACAGCAACAGCCTGATATTTATCTATCTCTAAAGGAATTGCATTTGCTGTTGTAATGATAGTGATACTTTCTGTGGCTACAAATCAGATTTTTGAGTCTCACTGTCAAATATCTGCAAACGACCTATGGTGCATGTGTGTCCTTGTTCATTCACTTGAGATTTCCAGCTCACAGGAACTCTGCATAAATCTGCAACTGCTGAGAACTGAAGTTATGCCTAGTGGATGGGACCGATGGGCAAACACCAAAACCCTTGGACCTCTCTTTTTGATTGAATCAACAGCATTTGGGCTGCATATTTTGATGCAATAGCTCTACAGAGTTCTCATCTCCTGAGGCCTCTAGTATTTGCAGTTACAGCTTGACTAGAAATACTGAAAATAAAATATTTTTTTTTTTGTTTCAGGATTTTTGCTTCCATCTGCTCCAGACACACTGAAGACAGTCTAGTGTCTTTGAGAAGCAAATATCCATAAAGACTATACTGAGACAGCCTCACTCATTTCACTTGTGATCTAAGGCTGCTTTGAATCCACAGATCCAGAGTTATTAGGCTGCTCTGTCTCAGGTTAGTGTCCCTCCTTTCCATCACAGAATAATTAAGATGTCAAATTTTGTACATCAGTTACTGCCACTCCAATGCAGAGTAACACAGAAATTATTAACATCTCCACAGAAATCAATAACAAGCTTTTCATTTGTCAGTGCTTCTATCATAGCAAAACATGAGACGAGAGGGGAAAATACAAAAGAATACATTCTAAACATGTTGGTCTCCTGAGAATGCATAACCCATGCAGCCAGCATCAGCACTGAGGCGTGGCTCTCCTAGAGATATACACATTAGGAATGTAAAATAATCTGTGCCATCTGCCTTGTACTGAAATACCCACTTGCAAGAAGAATAACTATACTGAAGAAATACCAATTTGTAATTCATCCTCTGACATGGATGGGAACTAAAGGGCAGATTTGTTAAGGAATAAAGCATGAACCTAGCAGTAAAAAGCCCAGCCTGCACTGATTTCTAATTTCAGAGTTTCTTCATTTAGCACAGGCTACATCTTGACCCTCAACTTCACCTTGTACCCAGAAAAAATAACTAGCCTCACGTCACTACTGTACACTGAAAAACAACATAAAGAGGAAGAAGGATGGCATGGTATTTCTGCCTGAAAAAAATTAAAGGCTATGAAATTATTTCATTAGGTCATTTGTGACCTGTTACTTGAAAATGCAAAATTTCCTGTGAAAGCAGAAGTTTTACAAAGAGTAGGTCTGCACTTCTGCACTGGAATGGCTTTGAGAAGCAAGATCATTGTTGATCCTCTGGCTCTGCAAACCAAACTAAGACACAGGAAACTTTGAAGAAAGCAGAGTCTGCTGCTCCTAGGTGTATGTTGCTCACTGTGTTAAGCAGAGGCTGGCTAGCAGAAGGTCTGAGATTTCTCATAGCAGCAGAGTAAAATGTCTTCATAGCAAATAAGAGAACTCCAGGAATGCTAATGGTCTATTCCTATTCTGCTCCAAAAGTAATAAAAAATATAGTTCAGAACAGCATGATGACTCCATTTTATATACCTGTCTTCATTTTAAATGTATTTTTATCCCATCCACTAATGTTTTTATAGTTTAGGAAATTTACCCTAAACCATCATGATTATGGGGAGATAAAACACACAAGAAATTGAAGTTGGGGTCAGGATATCACACTTCAGACTCCAAAGCCTGTATATCAGTAAGTCAATTCTGCAGTCTTTTCAGTACTTAAAAGTCAACTCATTTTTTCTAACTACATCCCTTGGTCTAATAAAATACATTACCTTTACTTGTAAACGTTTTCTTGCCTAGCTTCTTAGACAATCATGGCTGCAGAAAAAATCCTACTAAATAATATCCATATATATCCCACAGAGGTAAAAACCAAAAATAAAGTATGCAAAGGTGTACCTCTGGAAAAGTCCAGAGGCAAGAGCCCTGTGTGCAGGAGAATAAACTCGGGTGTCATTACAATGTATGTCAGCATTTGGCACATGCTGCCAGGTGAGGGGGCAGAGAATGGTCAGTGCCTTCCTGGATATTCCTCTGCCAGGTTCTCCAGCTTTAAGAAAATCTGTGTGTTCAAAGTGAGCAACATAGAAAAGAGAAAAATGGTAATTGCTTTTGTTTAGGGCTGCAAAATAGAATTCATGAATAGAAAATGAAGCAATGAGAATAAATATTGTGCTCGGGAAATTTGCAGGAATTTTTGTTGCCCAGCATTTCATTCTGTGTGTGGAAGACACAAAACCAGAATTGTTTCACAAAAAGGAGGCAATACCAGAAAGGAAGATCCAGCTGAAGTGTTGGAATAATGATTTTTCTGTATAATTATTTACCCAATTGTATTATATACTTTGTTTTGTTTCCGGCATCCCACCCCTACCTCCCCCTCCCCTTAATAACAAATATTTTCTTTGTTTTTTTCCATTCGTCTCGCCCCACTACTATGTGGATTTCAATGACAACAACAGCACCATCAGAAATAGGAATAATAACATTCCACAAGGGAGACAATACAATAGTACAGCTAAGCTTTAGGAAGTGCAAGACAGCATGTTTGTGCTCTCTATTAATCATATACCTTAGTGTCTGGCTAGGCACTTGGCCAAAAGGAGAAAGTTGTCTACTCCCTCCAGGTGTTACTGTTACAGTATCAGATGATGTATGCCCTCAGGTGTCTTGTAATCTAATTATTTATAGAGGCATGTCAAATGAAAAAATCTCAGTAACTATGACAGTCATTTTTGATCATGAGGTCTTAACTCTGCTCCTTTGAGCTGATGCACTGCTTTAGTCACTGTAATAAGTGTTTACATAACAAAGAAACCACATAAAGACTATATTTGGTTTTGGCTCTTACTGCATGGGAATAATCTCTACAAAGGACAGTTTATAGCTCAAAAAGCACAAGCCCAACAGCGGATGTTTACAGGTGTCTAGCAGCTGAGTTCTCTATGAACCAGTATAGCTTGCTTAGTTACTTCTTTCCTTTCTGTTAATAATTTTGAGAGAGAGAGAGAGAGAGAGAGAGAGAGAGAGAGAGAGAGAGAGAGAGAGAGAGAGAGAGAGAGGAAATGGGAGCAATGTGTGTAGGCACAGGCACAATGAGTCCAGGTGGGGAGATAAAGCCCTCGGTGGTTCAGCCGTGTAAGCCTGGCTTTGTTAGCAGAACAAAATGAGGCAGTTGAAGAAAGATGGGTAATGTGCTGGACCTTTAACCTGGGGAATTCTTCACCTGGTGAAAGGAGGCATTGGGGAGACAATGAACTTGTTCCAGGTGGAAACCGACTGGCCTTAAAAGGAAAATGAAGCATAGTGGAAATTTCTACTGCCACTGCAGCTAGTTATCTTGTATGAGGTGCACTAGCACAACCCAGAACACTGTGCTCAGGTTCAGTACTGGGAAACTTCCACATCTGGAAGGGATGTGACACTACAGCAGTCAAGAGGTCAAGAGCAGGAGAAAAGCATTGCTGCAGCTACGTATGGAACTTATCTTAAATTGTTCTAGTACAAAATGCATATAAAATGTAGGTGGATTCCCCCTACAACTGTTGTCTTTTAAGAGAAAATTTCACCTTGCTGAACAATCCTTGTGCCTGTGACAACCCATGAGCATGTGGCATATGCACAGAAGAGCATCTTTTGTTTCTTTTTACCAAAGGCAGAAAAGCAAATCAATGACTGAAGGACAGAAACCCATCGGCGAGGCCGCACCTCAAATGTGTTCAGTTTTGGGCCCCTCACTCCAAGAAAGACATTGAGGTGCTTGAGAATGTCCAGAGAAGGGCAATGGAGCTGGGGAAGGGTCTGGAGCACAAATCTCACGAGGAGTGGCTGAGGCAGCTCGGGTTGTTCAGTCTGGAGAGGCTGAGGGGAGATCTCACTGCTCTCTACAATCACCTGAAAGGAGATTGTAGCAAGATGGGGGTCAGCCTCTTCTCCCAAGAGTCAGGGAACTGCTCCTCTCACTATAAAAGGGGCTCATTCAAGAGCTGTAACTTTTTGTACAAAAGAGGCTCCAAAGCTGATGAAGCTTAAACTGTCCACAAAATTGACAATGTGTTATTCATAAATGACATAAAAGTTCCCCACTTTTTTAAGGTCTTGCTGACCTTTGATAATAGAACTCTCTCCCAGTAAAGCCATTGCTATGACACAACTCTACTTTTACCTTTATATATTAAAGAGTTCATGGTTTCTGACAGTGCCAGCCCAGCTCTCAGCTGAAGACACACAGAGAAAGACATCTCCTCTGTCTTCTCATTTCTGCTTTGTGCCAGCAGTGGAGCAGAAGTCACACAAGCTTCATTCAAATAATTTAACCAACAAGAGAAAGAAGCTCCTATCAGTCTTTGCCCCAGCTCTGTGAATTTTACGTAGTTTGGTTCAGGTGTACTTTGCACTTTGGCAATACCAAACAGACGACATATACCCTTACTTACAGTGCAACTCAAATGAGACTACTCAAATCAGAGATCTAGATTAAAGTTTAAAGCCACAGTAGATGCAAGATTTGGGGTGGACAAGAGGAGGTGGTTAGGAGCACAGCTCTGCTGAGGGCCAGTGATTATTTCAGAGAGGACTACACTGAAAATGGAAAAAATGTCCCCTCTTCCCTCTGTGCTTCAAATATCAGCACAGAAAGAAACACCGTTCACAAGCAGCCATGAAAAATATCCAAACAAAACTCAAAGAAAAGCAAAACAAAAAGGATCCTAGTGGTCTGTCTAATTACAGTGCCAGCTCCTAATAAATTCTAGCTGAAAAACAGAAACTCAATTAATCCAGGGAGCTAATTAGGCTCAGCAACTCTATATTAGAGCTAAAGCCAGATTTCTCAAAATCAGCAATGCCACTTGTTAAGGAAACATGCTCAATAACTAGACTGTGATTTACAGAAGAAAAAAAATCCTGCAGTTAAAACCAAGAATGATCCAGATTTTAAATAATTTAGGGACTGTGCACTTGGCTAGGCTAACTTCTACCATGTTAATAAAGGGAAAGAAAATGTCTTCTCTCTCTCCACGTCCCTCCTTCTTTGGCTCCCTTAATTGGAATTATTATGGAAACCACAAGTTTGGCTCAGCTTATCTGCAT
The DNA here is from genome assembly GCA_032173965.1 of Sitta carolinensis. Taxonomy (NCBI): domain Eukaryota; kingdom Metazoa; phylum Chordata; class Aves; order Passeriformes; family Sittidae; genus Sitta; species Sitta carolinensis. The sequence continues at coordinate 9,676,133 of JAVUNC010000025.1, read as the reverse complement.
GGTTTAGTTGCTTTATAGGAGAAGACAACATAGCTGCTATGAAATAGCAACTGGAGGTGCTTAGGAGCCTGCCTGCCTCTCTTCCTGTGCCCTGACAGTGCAGTAGGAGTGCTGGGAAGGCTTGGAATGCAGCTGAACACTGCCCCTGCCTCTAGGGCAGTCATAGCAACACATAGCAAGAAAAAACGTGCAGAAACATTCCCTGACATTCTGCTGAGGACACATTCTGGAAAGCACCTTCACACCAGCCCCTCTGGGTGGCTAATACAAGCAGGAGCAGAGCGCACACAGTGAGGGCATCAGCATGAAGAGAGGGCACACTCCATTGTTCAGCATCTTTCCTGCCAGAGCTGCGGCCCCCAGCTCCCGAGGGCCGGGCAGCGGCAGACTAAAGCAAGGCTCTCCACTCTCTCCCGGTTCAAGGGGCCAAGCGGAGGGTTGGGTTTCCAGGAGCCCCAGCTCCCCGCAGCCGAGCTGCCCCCTTTGGGAGCCATCCTGCCGAACAGCCCGGCTCGTCCTTCCCCCGCAGGCGGCCCGGGGAGCGCTGCGGCTGCCGCCCGCAGGAGCCCCGGCAGTGGGGAGCGCGGCCCCTCTGCCCCGCGCCGCAAGGACAGCCAGCGCTCCCCGGACCCTGCAGCGCCACGGTGACTTCCTCAAAGGAAAATTAACCTCACATGTTTGTAATTGATACGTGAATATTCATGATCTTTTGGGAGGATTTCATAATTACTTCATTCTGCTTAGGCTCATTTGATGCGCAGTAGCGACAGCAGTAGTTTACGCTCCTTCATCAAGATGCCAACAATTTGGCAGCATGACCTTCCCAGTTTCCTGTGCTGGAGAGCATCTCTAGTTATTCTAATTGCAATCCCAAATGGAGTGGTACCTGAAAATAAATTGACTGCCGTTCAGTTTTAGAAAGCACTCCACTTGGCACTGCTCCTTGTGTAAATAGATAACATCTCCAGGAAACCGGGAAGGTCACTCAGCAAAATACTTGGCATTTTGATAAGTAAGATTTTGTATGTCAACCTCCTAGAGCCTTCAGCCCACAGCATTATAGCAGAGGGCAGTGAAAGTGCACATGCTCCCATGTGGAAAGGGAAAAAAAAAGAAAAAAGAAAGCAGACTTTGGTTGTCATTAATGATATGGAAATTATACAATTCATCTATGCTGCTCATTAGATATATTCCCCAAAGAAAGTTAGGCTCAAGAGTTCATACTGCCTCTGCACCTGCACACAAGGTTGCCATATCACCTTCAGTAATAAACTTCTAGGCTTTTGGCAAATTTGAAGAAAGTTTGAGAAAATAACATGTAAAGTTCAAATAAAGTCACTGTAAATGCTGGAAGGATTAACAGCTGGGTGGATGGAGAGGAATCTTATTTGTGCTCCCACAGAAATGAGACAAATGCCTTCAATTCCATTCTTGAACACACCAGAGAAAGCACATAGATGAGAGAAATTCCCAAACACAGGAATATTTTTGGCCAGTATTTGCACCCTTTTGGATGCCAGACTGTGAGATGAGTTGCTAGAAACATTTTGTTCTTGATGCTGGTGCTCACAAAACTGTTCATTAAGATCAATAGCAAAAAAAAATATGGACTTACATGATACTGGGTCATGACTAAAAACTGCCAAAACCCAAAGGAGAGCAGTGAAAACAAGAAACCACCAGCATTAAAGCAAAATATACAGTCAGAAGCCCCAAGTCATGCTTCCATTTCTGGTAATCAATGTAATATTTTTAAATTTCCTTTTCACATATAGTTCCAGATTCCTTCATGGAGATGCATGAAACTGCTAAAACCTGATAAAAGAAGCAATCCCTGTCCGTTGTCAAGGAAGATGAACTTTGCAGCAGCCAAGTGATCTGCTAACTAGGATGGGAGTTAAGCAGGTGAAGCAAGTTCCAAAAAAGAGGAATTTTTTTATATCATCTCCCATTTCCAGCAGACACACACTGGCCTCAGATGTTCAGCTCCAAACCATCTACAAATTAAAAACCCATGACTTCCATTTAGGAATAATGTAATGGCACATCCAGGGAATATGTAAAAGTCCTAGACAACACGCATCTCTCTTTGTAAAAATCAGGATAAGTAATAGGGGTAAGTATGGACTTAGCTAACTTTACACATTCTTTTTCTTTAGAGAAGAGTAAGAAAGCTGACTTTCCCCATTACATCTATTTCTTTAAAAACCTAGGATGGAATCCAATTGCACTTCGAGGTCTCAATTTACTTTACTACTCAAGGGCCAAAATAAGTTTCTTAGACACCTGCAATGATGCTTGCAGAATCTAATAAACAGAGCACTCTCTGGCCTGCAAATCCTTGGCCTCTATATTTTTACTGCCAACAGTCAATACAGGTGGGGTGACTCTGTTAGGAAGAGGAGAGACACCAAGAACTCCTTTCAAATAAAAAATGAATGGCTATCAGACAGCCAAAACTTTCTTACACAGATGGGCTGAGCTACTCACACAAGTGGCTGATTTAGAGATGTGATGGGACAGGCTGAGCAATAGCAGTGATGATGGTGATTTGCACGGCAAATAAAGATCACAGATGAAAATTTCCTGTCTGTGCCTGTTTTGGTCTAGTCCACAAACCAGCCCTTAATATTAGGATTTTATTAACTGAAATCCACTGGCCCTGTGGTCCAAACCCAGCTGTCACTGAAATCTCCAGAAAAGCTCCCATAAGCTTCATCAGCATCTGAACTGGGTTTTTACAGATTTAGTGACAGGATACATGAGACAAAGACGAAACTGGTCCCTTCTGACGTCAAATACATGGCATTGAAATTAAACTGTGGAACCACAGGCAGGTTTATGATGACAGTTTTGGCAGCACAGGACCAAATCTAGCAGCTGGTGCAGGGCAATGGGAATTCTGTCATCTATAAACACAGGCATAAGGAAACTAAATGTTTGATTCTTTTATATCTCTCACACTCCATCATACTTCATTCACAGAGGAGCCTAAATAAAACCTGAGGGACTCCAGGCTATGCAAGTGCTATGTGCTGCAAATAATAGTAGCAAGATTGGTGTATAAATATTTTCAATGTATATATTTGATATTTAAATCAAGTGGAGATAGGCTGTATCAATACATTTATCCATGCAGCAATTTAAAATTTAAAATGATGCACTTGCATTTTTCATGTTATCTGAAGTTTCACTCCCCCTTTAAATGGATTCTTCTATTTATTTTGTCCTCTTCAGTAATATTGATTAGACAAGATTCTCAATAGTCTCTGATATATCTGACACTTCAGAGATCTTCTCAGAGCCTGCCACAGCCAAGGAAAGGAATTATTTTTAACTTGCTGGTTAGCAATTGTTACATTTGTAGTAACAAATGTTACTACAATTGCTTGCAGTTTTACTTTGATGTGACCAGAAAATGTTTTAGAGCCCAATATTATATCTATTCTGCTCAGAAAAACAACTATAAATTTGAATATTTCCATGTTAACAGCTGCCTCTCCACAAGGCTGATAGTCAGGACAGAGTTGTGAGTGGCAGAAAGCAATATTCTAAATTTTGTATGTATTTAGCTATAAATCGCAAAAAGATCTCCCTTAAAGTTAGCTGTTCGAAATCCAAGAAGCATTAAAACAAAATGTCAAAGGTAAGCTGAACCAGTCTTTCATAGAAAGAACCTTTCAAATTTTAACTGTCTTTAAAAAGCCTCAGACTAGAATCATTTACAATGTGCCTGGAAGGTCCTACTTCTGTTCACAAAGCCCCTGCTGATACTCAGGAATTCCCACAGCTGAAAATAGCTGAGGCTTGAGTACTTTTTGGCAAAGTACTTCTTTTAGCCTTACACTCTATCCTTGGCATCTGCTGTTGAACTTAGCCAGACAGGATGCTATAAGGACATTTGGCCTGAATCAGTACAGCCATTCTTACATTCTTAGAATTGGCTTCTAAAGGTTTACAGCCTGACTCTGCAGCCTCCTTCCTGCATCCCCTCTGTATGCCTGCTGTGACCTCCTAAGGACACAGCAAACAGTCCCTCAGCATTCAATCAACACAACCCTGGCCAATATGTCTGGAGACACAGCGAGGCCAGGAGGAAAGACAGTCATTCTAGTAAAGACAGCACACGGACAACCAACATAGAGGGAGAAGGAGGAAAGGAATGCATTGCTTGGTCCAGTGAGCCTAAGCCCCATGGGACAGCATCAAAGCACAGGTGATGCATGGGGGGAGAAGAAATTGAATTATTAGCCCCTACCCAGTACAGAGGTATAAACCTCCTTAAGCATTAAAAAAAACAACACCCTTAAAAATATTATGGCTTTCTAACACTGCCCCACACATTTCCATTTAGTAGTGGCATGCCAACTACTTTCCTATTTGCTCGTGCTCTTCGGTTTCCATTGCTCTCCCTTCCCAGGGGTGGGAATGCATCTGGCCACATGTACAGACACGTGGTCTCCATCCCTTAACTCTATTCGGGTATGCAAGCCAAATAAATTTAATTTTCTCTCATGTGAAAAACTCCCCTTGCCAGACCTTCTTGTACTTGCTTCAGTCTCAATTCATCCTTCATCTATATGGGAGACTAGCACTTCACCCAGGAGAGGAATTGCTAGTCCCTTGCATAACTATTACTATTTTTCTGCTCTCATTCCTAATATCTCCTCAGATTTCATTGCCTTCTCACTGTTAATTTAGCTGTGGACACCTGTGATCATCAGCCAACATGCCTAAATCAGCACACAACCCCACCCCCTTTCTAGCTGATGAGCTCCCAGATTGCATCAGAAATTATTAGCAGTCCATCAGGGCAAGCCCTTGCATCAGTGCCATTTGTATTACTGTAGCCCTCGGGGTCCCACAGCTGTTCCCATCTGATGTTCTGATCTGCCTTTGTACAGATGATGGCTCTCAGCTTTGTGTTAGCAGTCACTGTGATTAGCATGCTCCGCTTTGTGTGCCAAGGCTGCTGATAATAACACAAAAAACCCCTCTCCTTAAACTGGTCCTTGAAGAACTTCCCTCATAGCCCTCCCTCTAGTTTGATAGCTCCCACTTTGATGCTAGCTACGGCTGTCTCTGCAGTCTTCACTACTTGATGCATCTTACTGTTCCTTGTCTTCTTCAGCTTAACTAGTAAAATCTCAGGGGACACAATTCAGACATTTACTCGGATCTAGACAGATTAAATTTCTTTCACCTAGACATTAGGTACCATATCTGCATAGAACAGAGGGTGAGGGCTGAATCCAGAAGGTTTTATCCAAATGTACCCCCATCTTGAAAGGAGGGTTGAATTTAAATGCAGAGACATCTGTTCTGGATTTCCGGTCTTAGGAACAGTCAAGACATTTCAAGGTTCACCATCTGAGAAGGCAGTATTTGCTGTCTGGATTTACTTTAAAGCGAGTTTCAACTCAGGGTTTCAGGATTTGTTCCACTCACATCTGAGTGATAATACCAAATTATTGTTGCAGCAAGACTTTCTTAACATCTCACTATTAACTTTTGAAGTTATTGCAGTAACAAAAATTGATCATTTAATTCAGATGATTTAGCAGCGATCTCATTTGAAATCCTCTCTTTTCTCTACTCTCTCCCTTCCTCCTCCACACACCGATAAGCAAATCATTTAGAGAGAAGCTTGTCTGCTGACTGCATGAATTTTACTCAGTAGGAAAATATATTAATGTAATTGCATTTCAAATGGTGAGGATCTGGATAAACAAAAAAGTTGTTCTCTGAACAGAGGAAGTAATGAAGGCTAGTTTCCCTGAGTTTGTGTCCTCTGTTACTCCATTTTCCATACTTTGGCTGTCCCCTCAACCATCCCTTGCCACATCCCAGCTAACTCACCTTCAGCCGCAGCTCTGTCCTCTCCCCTTGTTGGCCTGTGGATGCTGGCTGGCATTTGGCTCGGCTGGCTGGCACAGCAGCATGCAGCAGAGCAGTGCCACCACACCTTCATGGCCCAGCCTGCCTCTGCCCCACCCCTCTCTCGGTCTCAAGAGCCTTGCACAGACCCCACATCTAAAGGCCTGTGCCTGCATTAAATCTCACTGGAAATGGTCAATTTAACAGCCAATTAAAAACTGTATTTGGATGACTAGCAATGAGATTGTGTGACCATGTATGCTTTAGCCTCTCAAGAGAGAGCTAGAATTCTCTCAGAGCACTCATGTCAGAGAAAGTTCTGCTGGCAGAGTTTGTCTGGGTTCACAATTTGGAAGCACAACATTGTGCACAGTAGTCATTCCCACCAGCAGCTACTGAGGACAGACAGGACATTTCCCATATTAGCACTCTGACAGTGATTAGAGCCACCTATTTATAGCTGTGCAATGAAAAAAATCTCAGCTCACAGATGTCAAGTTAACCCAGCTATTAAGTCTTTCCTATCCAGTGGCTTAGATTGTTCTTGCCTCATAATTTTTCAGATCCATGTATGACTTTATATCCAAGTAATTCTGTGGGAGGACAGCAGTTCTAAAGTAAACAAAGTAATTAAGAAAAGGACTGCTACAAGAGTTCAAGCTGTCATTGCATTATTAATATTCTTCAGTAGTTCAGGTTTAAGGGGTTTTTTGTGTGTTCTATGACACATTAAATACATAGCAAAGGGCTTAAAGGGCCTTTCTGTTTTCAAAGCCACTTCTGTACCAATTTTTTTAAAAAAAATAATTACCCAAAAGGGACCAGAGAAGTTTTGACAACTCATGAACCTTCCCTCAGTGCAGCTGATTTGCATACAGTGTAGCTAAGAGGTGTATTTGACCCAAACATTTATAATTAACCCTTAACTTGTCATATATAAAGAAAAGCTTTATTTTCATTTCAGTGATTTCGTTGCACTGTAATTCCAAGAAACACAAATTAGCTATCAAATGCTGACAACTTGCACTTAGCACTGATTAGGGCTAGATAAGAACTATAAACCTATCACATTACTACAGTGCAACAGCTCATTACCACTCTAGCTTTCCTAGCTAGTCTTTTCTACTAATTTTTATTTAGGGACCCACTGGCCAGCTCATCTGAAAATTATATGCTAATGATCCACAAAGAATTGAGAGCTCTAAATGGTAACATGGGAGAAAAAATAATTCTATTTGATCTCTTTACGTTATGATAGATGCCATTTAATCAATTAGGACAGCAGAACACATCATTCCATTCCAGACCTGGCAAATAAAAAGGAAAACAGGAAAGGGGGAATGAAAGCTTCACATGTCTTGACCTCCTCCACAAAATAAAAGAGCATCACATATAGTATGAGGGAATGTTTAGGAGCAGTCAGGACACTCTTTCCTGTGGGTCTCCTGCAACAGGGGCTTGCCAAGGGTGGAGTGCTGCTGTCAGAGACAGTCAGAGCATTGGGCACTGAGTTGTGGAGATTTCAGCATCCTGGGGTGCCTGCTGCCAGTTAAGCCTCCAGAAGATTTGACATCGGGGGCTGGTCCCCTGGAATGTCCCAGAATCAGAAATGCAGCTTACAATTCTGCCTGCCTCCTTCTCCCCCACCTGCTTGAGATTATGAAAGTATTTGAGAAACTAAAGATATTGCAGCAGTGACAGGGATTGCTTTCCAGTTATTTGTCAGAACTACTTGAAAAATCAAAGTTATTTCTGAGATACATTGTACATGCAGAAGGAAAAGAATACTATGTTTCATAATGTTACCACTTGTTAATGAGAACAAAACATTATAGATGGAAAGAGGAAGGCTGGATCAGGAAGGAAAAGGTGTCTCATTCATACTCTGTAAATCTTGTGTTAATTAAGGGCATTGTGGGATATAAAAGTCCTATATTTAATAACTAATATAAAAAAAATAAAGAGAGAGCAATGACAGAAATATTTGAAGAGCAGCAGATGATCACATTTAGGGGCTATCTCATCTCCTGCAGTCTCACTGGGTGGGAGTTGGTTTTCTGAAGACTGTGATATTCACACAACAATACCAATATTGTTTCCTGTGTTCACTGGTTCCAACGCTCAATGAGTCATAAAAGGACATGATCACACATTAATCCCTAAAAACCCACAAATTATGTCTCTGAAACAACCACTCAAAAAGACATCCATTCCTGGTCTGTACTTGTGCAATTCAAAACTTGGATAATAATGGCAGAGCACGTTATGCTGAGCATGTTCTCAACACTCATCTAGCAAGACCTCAAGACAATAAGCCTTCAATATGCCAAAAACTGGACTTTTTTTTTTTCCTAAATATGGCAGTAGAGATTTTGTTCTTCCTGTAGAGGAAGGAGCAAGAATCCCTTATGACTGCCCTTCTTGGAACCTTCACAGCAAGAGAAGTGAAGATCTGCCACTCTGCCCAGATTTTTAAAACTCCCAAAAGAATATTCTGTAAATAAATATGCGAAGGTTTTCAAATTTAAGTGCCAGAAATGTTTCAATATGAGCATAATCAGACCACAAGGTTGAAAGATGTTCCTTCACTCTAATAAAGGAGCCAGAAGGAAAAAGCACTGTACAGAAAGTCCTATTGCATACTATGAGGTTAACCAAGGAGAATTCACTCACACATTCAGGCATTACAAAATGCAGTGAAAGATAATATGAGCAGCATATAACTTACAATGCCATCATATAATACTTAACTCTTTGTTAGATAAGCCTCTTTGTATTTAGGACAGTAATCATTGGTAACATTTTTTAGCTGGCTTCTAACAAAATGAAGAAGTACTTTCATATTATGCAGTCTTAAAAAGGAGTTTATATGAAGATTCAGTTAGTGGCACAATTAATGGATAATACACAGAGAATCTACAGAATTCATTAGCTGATATGGATTACAGATTAGATATTAGAAGGAAACATTTGGTAATTTTTATTTTTGAGAGATGAATTAAGGTGAAACAACACACTGGTAACATATCCATATGTATATGAACACAAAATTATTAAGAAAATTATGTTTGTTCTGAATTTAAGTTTACTTCCAATAGAGAGATAACATAGCTATTTAATGCATAAAATAGATGAGTAATTGTTGGCCAAAATGACTCTCACATACCCCACTATTACTGTTAGAGTTGAATATTAGCTTACTATAACTTCATATACAGCCTGCAACACTCTTTATTCATAGCCCACAGCTAAATGTCACCTGTTGAAAAGATCTGGTGTTTTTTTGTTACCCTCTTCAGCTACCTATTATTCTCTCCTCTTCCATGGGAGAAATATCCTTAAGAACAGCAGTTTTCCCTATGAATAAGGATCAGAACAGCTATTAATGTGATGCTCAGATTCCTTAAAATAAACAGTTATTGCTCCACAGAAAAGCATTGTTGATGGATGGAACCTGGCCAATGGAATTAAAAATGTATTTATACTATCTTTTGTGTGGTGTGACACATGCATTCTCAGAGAAAGTATGAATTTTCTCGGGAGGATGAAAAAGCCATTCTGATTTTCAGAGTACACCTAACATACGTGGTTGTGACACCATCAGAGGCCAGGTGAGTTCTGCTACAGTGCCACAGAAGCATAGTGTCCCTGCCTGGACTATCCCTGGCCCTGCTGGGAAGGAGGAGACAGTCCCTGGGAGCATGGACATTCAGATCCACAGCAGCCAGAGCCTTCCTACAAACGACACCCTCATCACTGTGAGGCTCCCTGCACTGAGGTGGGTGTGAGGAGAACGGACACACAGGACTTCATCACTTGTGTACCACACTTGATTTTCACATCTGACACACACAAATGATTCCAGGCAAAGGAGCTCACAAAGGACTGTGTTCTGGTTTCAGCCCTGACACACTGCAATCACAAGGAGCACAAAACCAATAAACGCCACTGGTTAATAATGACATCCAAAATGGCAGAGTCACCTAACAAGAGAACAGAAAATCTGTTACCAGCTTAACAGTCTAATTTTGTATTCTGCATGATGCAAAGATTCTAAAACTTAACAAAAAACACCTTCACTTTTTCTGTAAAACCCACTCTACAATAAGCAGCCTTAATATTAGCTGAAAAAAAACAGGAGTATTTCACAAATTTCACCAGAGCATAGTGTGGTAGGGTGCCAACAGGTTCTCTTTCACATGTATTTTCAGAGTCAAATCCTATTCAGGTTTGATCCTCCATCAGTCCCTCCTCCCCCCCCCCAGTTTACACATCAATGTAAACTACTACAACTACAGCAGTTACACCCAGGTTCCTGTGACATGAGAACAACTGTCCTCCATCTCACCAGTTATGTCCACACGTGAGAGAGATGTCCAGGATTCAAGAGGTGCATGTTGGTGTAATCTGACCAAGAACACAGAGCTCCTACACCACTCCCTCTTGGAAAAAGTACATTTATTTCTCCGACACCATACCTTTGAAAACATTTTTGTTTGTTATGTATACATGCCAGCTGGGTAGCACATCTGGATACTGCATCTAATTCCTGCACATAACAAAAACACTTCGCTCGGAGCCTGTGAAAACTGTTGTTTGCAAGGAGAAGGAGCACAGTCTAGGAGCACAAAAGATTCTGCTACTCTGTTTATAGCTGGAGGCAGACACGAGAATTGTGTTCAATCCTTAAAAGACTGCTCCAAGGAGATTCAGGTCCCACTTGCACAGAGATGATGAGGTGCTTTTAACAGCTCAACTTGTAAGGGCCCCCCCTCCTTCCTTCTCTGCTGCCTCTGAGCTGAGTGATATTTGTCTGTACCATCACCAGGCTGCACAGCTATGCTCTCTGGAACCACCTGTACCAAAGGGAGCCACAAGGGCTGATGTTTCTGACAGTGTGCACATACATTTTGTCATGAATTTTTAAAGAGAGTGACATTTTGTTTCTGACCAAGACCATGAGCTAAGGAATGGGGAGAAAACAATTTAGGAAATTCCACCATCTCTCAAAAATAACCCATTGAAAAATACTTTTAAACTGTAGTAATTTTAAATATAGCAGGTGGGACAGTTTTTCTGATGGGATGGTAAGGCAAGACAAAGCTAAAAGACAATACAGCCAAAAGAGTTAAGTCTGCTGTCTGATATTAGTTTTACTGAGTCTTATCAGATATTGCTAGAAAGCATATCACCTGGATGGCACTTATAATAAAAAAAAAAAAAAAAAAAAAAAAAAAAACACCTAAAATAAACTAACAAGTTTATCCTGCAGCACAAGAGAGATAATTTTTGTATTTCAGAAGGTAGTTCTAACCAGCCTGCTTAAATCTAAAAAGTCAATGCATATTTAAAAAAATCTACTTCACATCTGTTCATTGTGTATAGACCTGGAGGCAACCACCAGCCAAAAACTTTGATCATCCAGCAGAATCTGGTATCTGAGGAGCACAAGAGGATTATCTCCATTGCTTTACTCTCAAATGCATTATGAAAATAAGAACTTCAATAAAAAAAACATCTTGCAGTTGTAATGCCATTCAAATACTCTTGAAGCAGTAAGGCAAACTGGCTGAAGTATCCTCCACTTACAACACAATTCTCTTAAAATCTTCTAGGGCCTGTCACTCCATTGAGAGGGTGATCTCTAAACAGAGTCCAAGAAAAGAAGTAGTTTGAAGAAAAAACGTTCAACTATTTACCCAGAAAATGTAAGCAAAGGTTATGTCTATTCTTAAAGTCATAAATAGTATTTATATACACTGAAGAGGAAAATAAAATTGTCCTGCTTGTGCCACTTCAGTAGTCTCAAATCTCCATTTGTGTAGCAAGTTTCTGTATAAACTTCTTGAGCTTCAAATTCATGGACATAGACCCATTTGCAACCAATCAATAGATGATTGTGCTTTTGCAGTTTTCACCAATGCCATTAATTATGTCCCTTGCAAATCCAGATAAACTCAATGTTAGGTAATACTTAACCACATATTGCCTCTTTCAACAAATAAGCTGTTAATCATCAAATACAGAACATGAAATATCCCTTAGCAAGGATTTGAGGATTATCTCATCTAATTAGATATAAGCATGTTTTCTAATCTGTGGGTTTAAGCCAAATCCCAATAAAAAGATTTCCATTGATTTACATAGAGTTTTGGATCACTGGGAGAACTTGATTTTGCAATTTGAAGAGAAAGAGACCTTAAAAAAATATGTAACTAAATGTGCAGGAAAATAAGTTGTTAACTGAGTTAAATCATACAGCAGAGGAACAGACTGGACAGCCCATATCCCTGCTAGGGTAGGGTCTCAAGAAACACACACTGAGACTTTCTGGATTTCTTTGACATCATAAAAGTGTAACAATCCATCCAATCACTGTTTTTCAGGCTCCTAAAAGCAGATTTGATTCTAGTAGACACTCTAGAACACATTTTATTGTTTATTTATGTAACTGCCAGCCATCCATAGGCACTTGACAATCAAGGACAAAGATAAATTATCAAAAGGAAGTACAGCTATTAAAAATTGTCAAAAATTTGGACCCAGAACTCTGCATTGAAATTGCATAAGCCTAGCCCTTAACCCATCTCAAGCAGTTTATTATGTAACTGTTACAAGTTTATTTTGCTTTTAAATGATTCTACCTACTAAGTGTTCACTTCAGCTCTTGAGTAGTTATTCCACTAATAGGAACCCCTGGTAGCATGCTTTAAAGTTTATATTCCTCCACATCATTACTTAAAAAATAAGAAATCTTTCTGCCACTTTGTCTCGCCAGAAACAATTCTCTCCTCCTGTGTGTATTCACATCCTTGAAACACTATAGAGTAGTTGTCATCTCTTCTCTCAGAGGCCTCCTTTCCCTTACAAGCTATGAAGCTTTATTTCTGTCACAGTGTTCTTCCAGGTGAGTAACCCTTTCGTTTCAGACCATTCGTGATTCTTGTTGCTTCTCTTTTAAATTCTCTGCAGTCTGTAACCTTTTCTTAGCAATGAGATGCAAACAAGCAGCTATATACTGGCAGATAAATAGAAAAGCTATTTTCTTTGGTCTACTGCAGTGGAATGTCTTTTTGCTCCGGGTCACACTAGTTTTGTACAAGCAAAGAAGGATCAATATGGAAATGAAATTTAATTTAACACATCATATCCATATGCAACTATTCATGAAACTGGAGATAACCAAAAATGTGAAATAAGTCTAATAAAAATTATTACATGCTTTTGATAATTGGCTTCATTGTACAAGAAGTACAAGGATATGACTATTTAAAAATTGTTCAATTATACATGAAATGAATTATCACCACATTTCCATGAGAGAAAATGTATTAATGTTCAATTGAGCCTGAACCAGTGGTGGAACAGGTGAGAATAAACTACTGGATACCCTGACTGAGGCTTTAAAATGGCATTTTAATGAATTAAGTACAGATTAATTTTTGTATGAAATTACCACAACGGTCTATTTGGGTTCCACTCAAGCTATATTTCAGGAATAACTGCACACTACTGGATTGCTTGTTCATTATCAGCCATATCTGTGCTGGCCTCAGACCAAAGTGGTGTCCTGTGATGCAGCTATCTGCTGCTCCTAGGAATGGCTATTTAAATGCAATTAGTAATTGCTGTTAAGTCTGACTATAAACGCCAGCACTTCCCTTCTCATTTGGTTTTTGCTGTAACCATCATTATCTGCTGGTTACAGTATCCATAAAGTACAAATTTGCTGAGTGGTTCAAAGAGCATTCAAAGAGATACTTCACCAGGCCTGATTCCTCTCACTTGAATGCTTGTGCAGGACTGAGTTGGTCAGCTGAGGTCTGCTGTAAACCTGGTGCAACAGGAGTTCGGGCTCAGTGACTGCAGCACGGCCACCTGCACCCGTTACACCTGTTCACAGGGTCACTGCCGGGCTGGCAGCACGGAGCTGAAACCCAAAGCTGGGGAATGGCAGCTCCACTGCAGCTTTTCTTTTGAGGGTTTTGCCTACTGTCTCTCACTAACTTGATGATGACACACAAAGCTGTAAGAGGAGTGCAGATAAAGCTGAAATCTGCATTATCAGCTGTACAAACTGCCCTACAATAAATTGCATCGCTGGTGAACACTACAGCAGCAATTGCTGGAGCATGCAAACCCATCATCTGCATGCTCCTGAGCTGCTGATTAAACTATTCTAATAAAATGCAAGAAGTTTTCCTGCATTCACAAACTGTGCATCCCTGATCCCACCTATTTTATGTAGTTCCCTGGAATGAAGAAGGAAATTGACAGAAATGTTACCTAGTAAACTGTCAAGATACAGAAAAACCCCAAAGGCGGGCATAACTGCCAGATGCTCCAAGTCCTCATCATGTGCATGCTGACAGAGTTTCACTGCTCTTGGCAGGTACCTGCATTGCACTTGCCCTGTGACAAAGGGCACAGCCTAAGGCCAGGTCCTTCACTGGTATAAGGTGGCATTGCTCCAGTGGCCTCAGGGTATGTTAGCCAAGGTTCTAGTCCACATGACCTGGCTGAAAACATCAAGGAAAAATTCTTTTGTTCCTGACCCTGTAACTCATGGTACAAATGCAAAGGCAAGGCATATAAACAAAAGATACCTGGCATTTCAGTTCTTCTCACACCCGGATTTTTACAAAAAACTGCAGATAGATACACCCATCTAAGTAAGAAACTGAGGTACTAGATCCATCCAAACCCCATTTTCATTTTTTCCAATAATTAACTAACAATTTAAAGAAAATATCTGATATACAGCCCATTCTTTAAACTGGTTTACCACAACACTGTAATCCAACACTTTCCCTTTACTCTTTACTTAAAAGCAATAATATTTTACATTTGACAAAAAAACCCCACACATTCTGCATGCCATTAGGACTATTTATGTGAGTCATTAACTCTAAAGAAAGGGAAAAAATAGGGTAACAGTCCTAGCAATAGTCAAAAAGTCTACAGTGCTTTTTGCCAACTCTGAATGCCTTTTACAAATCCTATTTGAATTTTTTCTAATTCAGTTTTATAAATGTGAATAAAGAAATAAACACACAAATAAATTATTTTCCAAAGGTCATGCAGAAAGAAAGAATAGATTAACCCATGCTTTAAGCACCAGGTTAGATCTTAGAACATAGTGGGTCTGCCATGAAGCCTCCTGTGTAACCTTGTACAAGTCACTTAATATAATTTTATTTTCTGCACATAAGATTGAAAAAAGCAATACCAGCATGTAAGATCTGGGAGGAACTGCAACCATATGACAGAGAAGCAGAAGTGCCAAGAATAAAATTCATGCTTTTAACTCACACCCATCTATTTTACAGACAAGAATCCCTCCTTAGATAAGCATAAGCATGTAGTTCAAAATACAGTATGCCTCTAGAAACACAAGCACATTGGGATAGCACATTAAGAGAGAAGCCTATTAAATAAAACAAGGAACAATTTCTGGAAGAGAAATTCATACGGCCTTGCACTTTTCTAAACAGTTTTCTTACATTCTCACAGTCATTAGAATGCATAAAAATGATTATTTCCAAAACAGCATTACCATGAATTATCACCACCCATGTTGCCTAGCAACTGGAGTAATTTTTGAATAGTGAGCTATATAAACCAGTATCTGGAGTTTGTGCAAATGGGTGTTCATTTGAGGGTTTAAAACACATTCATCTTGGAAATCAGAGGCAGATAATACAGTACTAACATAAAACTGAAATGCTCTTAAAAACATAAATGGCACTAACAATTACTGCATCTTAGCAAAACACTTCTGTAGCAGATCTAAGCCCAACCATATTTGGTCAGGCCAGGAGCTAACTCCCTTGCTCTTTCTTGAGCTTGCAAGTGCCCCTTTCCAATTTTTTAAAGATATTTGGCATTCCCATGGAGAAAATAATTCTTGCCCAATCTTCTGAAAGATTTGTTTATACCTCAAGGGTAAAAGAAACTGATGACACAAAATGGCAATGTTTTTAAGTCAAATAAAAAATCTATTTTTATATATGACACTGAGCTGGAAGAACTCAGTGGTTCATACCATGACAGAACAATGTGCTTACTAAGGTTCAAAACAGGTCTGGAAATAGTGACAATAATAGTGACCCTGAGAGATTAAAAGTACATATATGAAATATGCAGACTCCCAGGAATCACAGTCTGGTCACTCATTAGCTGCAAGTATTTGCCCAGTGTAGGGATTCTTGTCCCATCTTCATACATACAAAATTTGACAAGAGCCCCCAAACCATATCAAACCATATTGTTTGATATCTGAGGATTTCTGCATTACTTTCTTGCAAGTTCAGAAAACAAGTTCCTGCTAAAGCTTGTATAAATCTTTGTTACTATGCCCAAAATGGGAGTGTATGGGGGACTCTTCCCAAGGGAGAAAGATTCCAACTGAATGGTTTCCAAGGCTTACCCTTATGGGTAAAAATTAAAGAAAAGCAACATGCGCTGAAAAACAGCATGTGTTTCTCATAGAGACTGCAGGTGGGGAGACAAAATCATCCCTGGCACAAACACAGAGAGAACTGAAGGCAATGCAGCAGCATCTGCTTACACCAGCTATGAATCTGAACAAGCCTTTCCCTACAACTACTACCTGTGGAGATAAAGCTAGATACAAAACTGAAACGACTTTAAGAGCCTGCAGCCTCTCAGAGTTTAGAGAACCAAATTTCTGCAGTGAGAGAAAAACTATGCATTGTGAGTTTCCAGGTTCCCAGGAAGTCATGCAGTGCCTACTGACAGGCTGCCATAAAATACTTAATGGCTGTTTAATAGCTCAGATACAGAAAAGATGCTCCATTTTGTCTGCTGCTCTATGGAAATTTACTGAGACCACACACAACGTGCAGAGCTGTCACACAAGAAAACGCTTCCATTGTTTTCCTTTGGTCCCTCTCAAAAAAGGCAGTTAACAAAAATATAATTTTATACTTAACAGTGAAAGAGAACACCCCCTAGAGAAAGGGGAATTACCTCAGTTAGAGAAGCTAGTCACTGCTCTAAACAAGAGGTGCCACCTGTGGGGTACTGAGCCTCTTCTATAACACAGCACATGCACATCCAGATCCCCCTTCCTCTCATCTCCACCCAGGAGCAGGACACACCTGTACTGCCAGATCACTGAGCTAGTGCTGTCCATGCCCTGTATTATAAACTTGCAAGTTTGTAAGTACCAAAACTTGTATTTCCATTGTTCAGGAATAGACCACATACGGGAAAAAATGTTTCCTTGATTCCTCTCAGCAAGAGAAAGAAAAGGTTTGCCCCAAAACATGCCAGTATATTTTTCATATTATATTTTAAAAGTCCTTTTAGAAACAGGACATTGACTCTGATTTACAGATGACCAACCACTTCTCTGCATTCTAAAATATCGTCTTATAGGAAGAATTTTTATTAGGAGTGAATTAAAGAGGGGATTGTGGCCTGAAGAGAGCTTTGATCTTCTTTCAGCAGTACAGACATTGATGAGAAAATATGCTGACATCTCTGGCTGTGCAGGCTCAGAAGTTCAACAGATGGGAGTCACAGCAAAAAGAGATTGAATGCACAGCAATTAGAAGACATGTTTGGCAATGCTTTACTCCTGGTCAGTCACTGCCAGGAGAGACAATTGTTGTATTTGGTAGCTATTCCTTGTGTGTTTAGTTCTAGCCTAGCAAGCATTACTAATGTTATCTTTGGTATTCCTACTGGTGACCTTCTCTTCAATCCAGAAAATCCAAGAGGAAGAAGGACAGGTTTTTGTTAAGCATTGCCTGAGTAACACTTTGTGAAGTGCAGAATTCAAGCTGTTTTCATGCTATGACAAGGTGCATGATCCACAAAACATTTAATTAATATTTATACATAGGAATTTGGTTAGTCATTAACTGAATTCCAGCCTGAGTGAGCTCCAGGAATAGGAATATTTCAAGAAAGCATGTTTTAAGTCCAGACTATCAAATAATTTTTGAAACTAATGCTTGGAAGAGAAACAGAATATTAACCAATATCAATTCATTTTGACTTGCCAAAATGCAGACAAAAACAAAGAAGCAATCTTGAATGAGCATGTGGAAATAATCTTGTTTGAAGCTATTTAAATGCTAAAAAGGGTAAAATGCATGGACTGAAATACTGCTCTGTGGATGACTTGGTTCATTCTTTGTATCATCCCATTGTTCCTAACACCTGATGTCACCTTCATGAATGGTGACATTCATTGGCAGTTTGATTACAAGTTGCTACTGGAAGCCATTCCCATGATGTTAATTGCTACTCTCTAGGTCCTAGGCTCGAGAAAAGCAGTACCACCCACAAAATCAGAAACTTCTCAATAGGAAGGCAGTGTGACTTCCTGGGCCTGGAAATGAATCCAAGCTTCCTCTCAGACCTGCACACATAACACATAGGGAAAAGCAGTGATGATGAGAAATGAGCACAAGGAATACCCGCTAGGTGAGCAATTCCTCTTGTTTCCCAGAAGCCACCTGCAGTAACAAAGGTCACTGATTTATTGTGGCAAATAAGGGCCTACTGCTTTTTCTGCAAGAAAACCTGACACTGAGATTCAAACCATGCAATAAAACCCCACAAAGTAACCTTAGATCATAGAAGGAATCTCATGACAAACATGCATTCTCGTTGTGACACGTATTTCCAAGAAAGTAAATTCCATACAGTGGACAGTAAGGTAATTTCTCTACAGTGTTGCATAACAGCAGCAATGTTCCTCTCCTCAGAACAAATATGAAACGCTCTCACATGCTTGGAAACATTAAAAAAATCTTTGAACAGCCACAGAAAACAAAACCCTAATATGTTGAACTGTTGAACTTCAAACCTTAAGATCTTTCAGCCACCTGGGTCCTATTTCAGCAGGCTTCTTCCTTTGAAACCTATTTGTCAAGCACAGTGTAGCCACCAGGTGCAAGGTCACTAAGGTGTCACTGAACCCCAGGCAGCTTTTGCCTTGGCTCAAGAGGGCTACATTGACCTCAGCAAACTGTCTTCCTCCTTACCCAGATCTGCCTCAGGCCCAGACAGACACACTGCTTTCAAGCATCCTCTCATTAGGCACAACCCAGACCACCACTTACTTGTATGGGATGTGTTTGCTTCCGTTGACAAGGGCGAGGATGACATTGCCCAGGGCTGGCAGGGACAGGCAGAGGCCGGAGCTGCCCTCGCGGTTTTTGCTGAGCACCTTCACACAGCTGCCCAGGTCAATGAGGTGCAAGCGGCTGCGACCTCCAGACACTGCCATAAACAAAGAGAGCAGACAGTTAGCGTGGGCCTCCAAAAGCAGCTTCCCAGGAAAGCAAAAGGCTCACCATGACTTGTGAAGAGGAAACAACCCAGGAGCCTTCCCTGATTCCTGCTAATGCACTGTCAGCCTTTAAGGCTGTCAATGGCTGTACATTGCTGTACATGGCCGTACATGGCTGTACATTGCTGTACATGGCTGTACATGGCTGCATGTTGCTGTACATGGCTGTACATGGCTGTACATTGCTGTACATGGCTGTACATGGCTGCACATGGCTGCACATTGCTGCACGTTGCTGTACATTGCTGTACATGGCTGCACGTTCCTGTATGCTGTACGTTGCTGTACATGGCTGTACATTGCTGTACATGGCTGTACATTGCTGTACATTGCTGTACATGGCTGTACATGGCTGCACGTTGCTGTACATGGCTGTACATGGCTGTACATTGCTTTGCATGTAGCTGTACGTTGCTGTACATTGGTGTACATTGGTGTACATGGCTGTACATTGCTGTACACATGGCTGTACATGGCTGTACATGGCTGCACGTTCCTGTACGCTGTACGTTGCTGTACATGGCTGTACATTGCTGTACATGGCTGTACATTGCTGTACATTGCTGTACATGGCTGTACATGGCTGTACATTGCTGCATGTAGCTGTACATTGGTGTACATGGTGTACATGGCTGTAAGGTACATGGCTGTACAGGGACTGTACATGGCTGTACATGCTGTACATGGTCATGTTACATGGTGTACATGGACTTTGTACATGGCTTACATTGCTTGTACATTGGTGTACATGTCTGTACATTGCTGTACATGGCTTTACATTGCTGTACATTGGTGTACATGGCTGTACATTGCTGTACATGGCTGTACATGGCTGTACATTGCTGTACATGGCTGTACATGGCTGTACATGGCTGTACATTGGCAGTGTACATTGTGTACATTGGCTGTACATGCTGTACATTGCTGTACATGGCTGATACATGGCTGTACATTGTGTACAGGGCTGTACATTGCTGTACATGGCTTTACTTTGGGCTGTACATTGGTGTTCCCCAATGCTTACAATCGCTGACACATGCTACATTGCGTTAACTCTGTGTACAATGGCTATGTTTACATGGCTGTACATGGCTGTACATTGCTGTACATTGCTGTACATGGCTGTACATGGCTGTACATTGCTGTACATGGCTGTACATGGCTGTACATTGCTGTACATTGCTGTACATGGCTGTACATGGCTGTACATGGCTGTACATGGCTGTACATTGCTGTACATGGCTGTACATGGCTGTACATTGGTGTCTACTCCAGACCTGCTTACAAATCGCTGAGCACTCACTCGCTCCTGCAGGCTTAACTCTGTAAGAGTCACCAATGTGACTATGTTTTTTCAAATATAGCTCTATAAGCCTGTACCTGAGTTGGCTCTATTTCTGTTCACTACTGTTTCTTTGTCTGGAAAACTACAGGCTGGGAATTCCTGCTTAGTAAGCAAGGATACTCCTATTATTTTTCCCATCCTGAATACTGTATATCTTGAGAAGACACTGTGGCATCTGTGGTATGTTCAACTTTTCTTCAAGTCTATATACTTTCACAGTATCATTTCAGCTAAGAAAAGTTTGCCAAGACACGAGTTGGAATGGATTGTGTAGTAGCACCTCTGTTCTAAGAACAGTTTCTGTAAAACAGGCAACATATCTTTATGGCTTTTTCTTGTTTACTCTACATCATTACACTACTTCCAGAGTGAAAAGATGCTACCATTGAAACACCAAGATTAACAGATATTTGCTCTCTTTAGAAGTCTATGGATCCTCATGAATGCAGGATGGGAACAATGTAGACTTCACTGAAGTGCTTCTAGCTCTCTACTATCTCAAGACAATTCCCTAGCCAAGTTTTTTGCATCTTATCTTGGACCACTCCTCCCCATTCTCAAGAGTTAGTTTAGAAGCAGTCTAGGAAAAGGCAGATTTATTTCTAGGATCTTAACTCAAGAGGTACAGAACAGAACACAATCACTAGGTTGGAAGAGAGGTAATAGCAATATATGGATGACACAAACACACCTTAAAAAGCATCAGAAATACTTTCACATCTGAGTTTACCTTTATGCAAGTTAATTCACAGCCATTTTGACACAGAATCTCAACTTGCACATTTGGTAAGAAAAAAGAGAGATCAACAAAGACAGAGGACTCCTATGGGATTTGTGAATAATATTCCAAAAATATATCCAGTATCTCTGCCAACAATTGTTAAAATACAGAAATACAGTGACTTCTGCTGCTTTAAAGTCCTGTTAGTTCTTCAGCTCTATCAGGTGCTAGGCAACACTGGGCTTCTATGTATCCCTCTCACCAGAAAGTATCCATAGACACTATGGGCTCCTGCTCTGACTGCAGATTAGGCTGCCTTGGGGAACCAATTAGGCACCTGCACCTCTGAACTGATCATGGAGCATCTTCATCTCCCCTCTAAGAGTCCTTAAAACCCTTAAAGCACCCCTGAGTTCTCTAACATTGCTCTCCTCAGAAGGCTGGAATTCCTTACTTGAGTGTCTCCCAATAATTTATTTAGAAAAACAAAGAAATGCATTTAGTTGCTACTGCAAGTGACTGTAGATGACTTTATTGAATCATATATAATAAATATTTCTGTTGCTAAGATTACCAGATGTCAGGGAAACAAAAGAAAATGGAAGAAATATCGCTGCCTTTCAAAAGCTGTCATATTGTTTCCACATATACTCCTATTACACAACCTGAGGAAATCCAGAATAAGATAACTTACTGGTTGTTTCTTTCTTATTTAATTTACATGTTGAAGAAATATTTTTGAGATTGTAGATCCACTTGATTAACCTGAAAATTAAGTTATCTGTTAGACAAGTTGTCTACTAATATGCTTGGCTACTGTAGAGAAAAGAAGTGGAACATCTTAACACTTGGTTATTTCCTATGGTCACAGAGACTTTGAAGAGCTGACAGCTGAGAAATGACAGTGATCCAGTTCTGCTACAATGTCATTTATTTCAATGGTGCTAAGCCTGCTTCATGACATTCCTGGTAATGAATCTAACAAGAAGGTAAGTACAGTACCAATGCCTTATTCTAACAGTCATTTTTTACCAAAATCACACGTTAGCCAGCTCTTTAATCTCTTATCCTTTACAAGCTGGGTTTCTTTTTTTACCCCTTTCTTCCTACCCTTTTTTAATCCTGTTACTGGAATCTATATATCTCTACTATCTTCATGGGTTTTTTTCTGAGAAGTCCTTCATTACAGCAGGAGACAGTGATAATCACTAGGCGCCCTTTCTGAGCAGCTGGAATCCCCCCTCATTCAATTATCAGCGGGATCTGACCCTGCCTAGCTTGTAAGGCCACTCAGATATGGGAACTTGAAGACAGGAGTATGGTATGGCCACGAGACAAAGATATAACTGGAGGCAGCAGGCAAAGCATCCATATTCTAATCCAACAGGATCACGTCTTCTTTCTCTGAAATTATAGCCACAAGGAAATAATATTTTCCCTTTTATTAATGGCATTCAAAAGTAGTAGAAAAGGACTGTGTGTACATGTACTTTCATGTAGTAAAAAATATGGAGCATTAAATAACTGCAATAATTATTCCTTCAAAATCAGCCATTTTATTCCTATAAATCAGTCTGTTTGAGTATTCACTGTCTTCCTTTCCACCGCAGGGTGGTTAATTAATAAACCTTTAGTTAATTGAGATTTCTGACTGCCAATTCCACAGGGGTTATTACTTAAATACATGCAAGCCGAATTTCCATTTAGAGCAACTTTCTGGTTTTCTCTCCTATAAGTACAGTCAATGCAAATTTTCTTTTAAACATTAGACATTAATACTGCAGTGGTGATCACCCACTACACATCATGGTTTGCAATCTACTCCTTATTACCAGTAACCTGTGCAGAGCCAGGACTGAAACATATGCTGTTTCTGCAGAATTGCTTGAGCCCATTAATTTAAAGAAACAGATGTCTCTGGTGTCTTTCAAACAAACATTTTTCCCTGAAAAAAAATTATTTAAAAAATAATTTTAATGTCAGAGTTTTCTTTTTCAGTGGGGGTGTTTCCTATATTATATAAATCTTTTATCACTGGAATTTACTTACAAAACCCTCTCTGTATATCTCAATCATAAACAATTGGTGAGACTTGAAATAAAAGACAAATATAATAAAAAATAGAAGTGGTGTGAGAAAAAAGAAAACTTTGAAAATTATAGAAACATAGAAGTAGCATGGAAGCACCTTTTCCTCATTTAAAAGTGGGATTATGGAACTAAAGACAGAAGTCAGTGAAAGCATATATGGCAAAGAGAGGGAACAAGCCTATCTGAAAAATCCAGACACTTTACAAAGAACCACAAGAGTCCTTTATGCACACATAGCTGGGCCAGCAACTAAAATATCATGTGTCTCCAAGAGAGGGTATAGTTTATGGGCTGTCAACATCAGCTTCCCACTTTATGGATTCCCAGCATCAGCCTCCACACACACTGCCCTATTTAGGTGCCAAAGAGGAACAGTTAACATAGGGGTGGCAAGGAATTCCAGTCACCACAATATTTTAATCCATGACCTCAATGCTATCTGTAAAGATAATAAAAAAGGCCAACTTGAAAAGCACCTTCATAGAGAAGGTGCAGATACAGAGGCCCAAACAAGGCTGAGAGCTGCCAGTGTCTCCACAAGAGCAGCTGAACCAACAAGTGATAATAATAATGCCCAGTGGCCTTTGGTGTGTCTTCACCGGGCACGTGGACAGCCTGCTCGTGTGACCAGCCCCACCCCGCACTGAAAGTAGAGCCCTGCGGATTTCCACCACTACAGGGCATGGCTGGAAGGAGACAGAGAGGAGCAGGAGCACAGCTTACTTCCGCCCTTGCCGCTCTTCTCCATGCGGTACTGGTAGATGTGCAGCGTGAAGAGCATGTGGGAGTTGCGGTGATCCTCCTCGTCGCAGTCCCGCTGGCTGCCGCGGCGCGAGGCGATGGCCGCGTCCAGGAAGAAGCAGCCTTCTCTGCCGTGGGGGCACGGAGCTCGCTCTGGTTCTGAAGCTGCAGATAACACCAGGGAGAAAGGGCTGAGAAATCCCCACACAGGTAATCACCACCAGGCAGCTTCCCACAATCAACATACGGTGCGGATACCCTGGGTTCCACTGGGACCAAAGAGGAGGAGGTGCCCAGTGGAACACGACCCTCCCGACACTGGCAGCAGCATGCCCTCCAGGAGCACTCATGGCTAGAAGTGGGAAAACATTGCAGAAGACATGCCAGTCCCAAACTCAACAGCTGGTGGAAAACAGCAGTGGCTGGGTTACATGTTAACCCTCAGAAAGTGGTAGAAGGAAGCAGTCCACAGATAAATCTCAAAAATAACAGGACTGAAGCTTGTGCTCTGCCTCATGGCATACGAGGAGCAGGCCAGAAGAGAAGCCTTTTCCTTGCCCCTTCATACCACAAGTTTATTATGCACCTGCTCACAAGCCAGGGCAATCCATTAAATGGAACCAGGCAGGTAATGTACAAACATTCATATTCACTGGACCTCAATTCCTGTCACCAGCCTGCTCTTAAGTGACAGACAGCATAGGAGGGCAGATATTATTAACCCTTCCTAATGTTAGGAATGTGTACACGTTTCATGGCGCCTCAAACTAGTTTGTCTGTGCAAGGGACACATAACTGTGCGATCTGATGGCATTAGTTTTGGCAGCACACAGAACTGGCCCACAGCCCATAGGATAGATTTGTCTTGTCTGGCATGAAAACAGCAAGGCATGAAAACCCCTGTTCATGGGGTTTGTTCCCCTGCTATATGATATAGCTGACAGTTAAGTTCTCCAAAGACAGTAATTACTTCTGTTGTCTCTTTGCAACCATTAATCAGCATGAGGAGGGATAAAGCTGAGGCTGTGCGTAGGATTTGGTGACACAGCTGAAGGCTAAGCTCTCTCAGGAAAGAGGCAAGGGACAGGAAGGAGTTAACAAGGCCAGCAGAAGGCAGGGCAGTCTGTGGGCTGATTTCACTAATGTAAGCAACAAGAAAATGTGCATACTTGGAAAGGTCCAGTGACAGACAGTATGACATATGGTGATCACTCATTTGCTGTACACACTGCTGATTCTGCATATCTGTATGGCTATAATATAATATCCTCCCTTCATCTGAGGATTTGGAGAATTCAGGTGTATAACACATGACTCCAGTATCTCATAAGCACACATAAAAAGTTTTCTTTCTTTGCAATTTAATTCAGTCTTTCACACTGCAGAGATACAAAGGTGTCTCATGAAGCTACCTCTTCTTCACTGATCTAAAATAACTCACCTTGTATATAGCTGTATTGCCTGTATCCGTATGAAAATAAGCTACCATAATGGAATATTTATTTTAATTATAGCTATTGTGCTAAAATACCTTAGTAAAGAATTAAACTCTAAGGAGATGCTGGTTGTGACACAGTTATGTAACACATGCAATGTACATATGCGAATTCTTCACTGAGCCATCCATCACCCCAGTGGGAACTGTGCAGACTCAAGTCTCTTGTATTTACTAGACTGCATCAGTTACTGAACACCAGAGGGTGAGTTCTCTTGTGATACAGTAAGTATCACACTTAGTCAGGAGTTAAGTGAAAACGAGAACCCTAATTGTTATTTAAAATCAAAACACAACTGTATAGTCTTTACGTAGAATGCAAAAGAATGGAAAATATGACCTACGTATGCCTAAAAACCTAAAACCACAAAAAGATAAGACACAAAATTTATTACTTGCTGTTTAAAATCTCACAGTTCATGACTTGTGTGGATGTAAGTCATGATCTCTAGATGCTTGGAGCTAGACACAGAGTATATGACCCTGTAGGTCTGTTCCCTTCTCCCTCCATTCCCCGCCCTAGAATAAGCAGGGTTCTGCAGGTTCTCAACAGAAGAATCCTTTGCCTTTCATGTTGAAAGAATGTTTTCAAGCTCCATCACCTTCTTTTGCTCCCTCTTCATCTACTCATACAAAAAGCAGATTTACTCTCTCACAAACAGCAAAATGAAAGAATAGGTCCCTTTTCTGCTCAAACCAAGAGGGGGGTGGGTGGCAGAAATAGCGCTGCTGAGAATTACTCATATTTACCCAGAAAATTGGTGAGCCAGCTACTCATTACTGCTAAAACTCCAAACCTGAGAAGAGTTAGTTTTTCTTGATCTTGCCCAGCTCAAGAATTTACTTCTTGGCAGCAATTAATAAGCAACAATTAATGCTCCCTACAACACTGCTAATGCAAATACTATAAATAATATAGTTTATAAAGAAATAAACAGCCATATTAATGGCCTAGAGCAATTTATGCTGTACTGTAAACATTTTAGCTTGCTGTTTTACAAAAGAGAGATCACGCTTTTGTTTTTTTTTTTTTTTTTTTTTTTTTTTTTTTTTTTTTTTTTTTTTTTTTAGAATGAGGTGAATTTTTGTTTGCACTGAATGTTTTCACATTTTATTGCAAACACAAGCCCTTGCTCAATATCAGTTATACCAGAGGTACAAATATTTAGGCCAGGAGAGCAGATGGCCCTGCAGCTGCAGGTCATAAAGTTCTTGCATGTTTTAAAGTAAACACTTTCAAGTCTATAAACTTTATGCTCTGGGTAGTTCTTGAATTTGAACCATCTCAATGGCTCCAGAAAAAACCAGAAAAATAATGTTACTTGTTTCAGTGTAAAATTAATCTTGAATTCACCTGCATGCCACAAATGGGATCTTCACAAAGGTAGACACCTGGGGACTGGCCATCTTGCAGGCTGCCTGTAGCCACTTCTGACAAGAGGTCTCTCAGATTTTCTTCTTTCCCCCACACTTCCACTGCAGAAATCCGGACTGAGAAGCGAGCTCCTGTCTTCTCTTTGCGTTCATTAATCAACTTGAATAGCCACGAGATGGCACAAGGAATTATTCCAAGGTTTTGCATGGAATCATCCTTCCCAATCATGGTGTATGACTTCCCTGTCAGGAATGGGGGATGAAGAAAATATAACATCATTCCCAGGACCTTGACAGCCTTCTGCCAAGAGAGATTATCCTGCACATCTTCATGAAAATAATTTCACTACAACAAGGACAGCCAGCAAGGGGAAAATATAGGCAGGTGGACAAATAGGACATGGAAATTGCAGATGAAATCTTGAGCTTCTTTCAGAAATCATTACCTCATTACCCTGACATCTCCTGTTCCCGAGGCAAGGTGCTGCAGGCCCTTACCTTGCAATGCTGCAGCCCTGATGTGATTGAATCATGGAGGGAACTGAGCAGAGCAGGAGTGCCATGGTCTCTAAAAACCTCTACTTTGAATACTCTCAAGTGTGGTATTCTTTCAATACAATTTTACTTCAAAGCACCAGATTGTATTTCAAATGCTGGAGTTGAGATTGACATAACCCTGGTCCCAGAATCACACAGATGTAACTTATTCAGAAAAAAAACAAAACCCAAAACAAACTAGGTATATGTGATCACTTTGTGCAGAAGTGGGTCCACAACAATTAATATTTCATCTGGGTGTAAACCATCCCCTGGTTAAGTTTTTTTTAACTCAGCAATTATAGCTCTGGCTTGTCTTTGCTGTAAAATTTTGGTGATTAAGAACAGACACAGAAAACTATGTTAAACTGCATTAGGTGTCACTACATATAATGCTTTTAGATAAGTTTTCTAAAGCTCGTATAAGCCAAATAATAAAGGTATACATCCTTTCAGACAAGTACTTGTGGCTTCTTTACCTTGTTTCATTTCTTATGTTGACTCTGCATGGGAAAAGATCAGTGAAAAAATACTTGTATGCACATGTTTGTGTCAAGGTCTGGGCAGGTCCATGGTTTGTGGAATGGTGGTGGTGCAAAAACCCTAGCTAGGATACCTCTCTAAAGGATGTGTAGCACTTGTGAGAGCCTGTTATCTGGTGGCTTCCTTTCCCCTCTCATTTGCAATGTTGTGTTTGGCAGGGGGAATAAATATCTAAGAGCTCATCCTAGTGTCACTCCTGCCTGGTCCAGAGGGGTCTGCTGGTGTAACTGGAACACCAGCCTGCTCCATTCATTGTACCAGACCTGGCTGCATTGCAGCATTCAGTGCTCTCCAGGTTTTGTTGCCTATAATTTTGGATAATCATGGCCTCATACAGATTGATCTTCTCTACCACCTGCAAAACTGAATTATCCTTTTAAGTTCTATGTGAACATCTGTGGTTTTTGAGACAATAAAGAATGGAGATATTGCACACATGCAATAAACCCCTCTTCATTCAAGAGACAGTACTTCCAAAATACTATTAGATAAACATGAACAAAACAAATGATTACTATCAAAATCCAGTTATTTCAAAATAATAGTGCATTAATGATGATGATTCTCCTTTTTCTTGTCCTTCCATGAACACCTGAAATGCAATTGAAGCATGTCCAAAGTGTGAGCTTTCATCCATCAATAACATTCAGTTAGCCATTAGAATAGGATTTGTTGGAGACACGGTAGCAAGAAGTCAGTAATGAGTGAATTGTCTAATCAGGAAATAAGAGTATAAATCAAACTATTTGAGGACCCAGTCACACTCCATAAGAGTATCATCACAAATATCAAGTACTTGAGTACAATACTCATAGTACACAACTTGATAAAAGTGGCATTTGGGCAAACCCTCACCTACACCAAACACCTTTGGAAAAACTGTAGATGACTGTTGGACCATTCATTAATGACTGAAGAAAATGCAAGACAAAATTGCTATAATATTTAAGGGCTGAAATGAAGCAACAATTCAAAGGTAATTTCTGTTCCAAAGAGCATGCTGTCCAACATTCACATAATAAGCAAAGTGAATAAATGTGCAAGTAAGAGGTGAAGGTGTTAATACAAGATCATGCACAGGTACTTTTACAATTAATACAATTAATATACACAAACAAATGAAAATTTCTTTTTCTTAACCCAACAGACTAGCAATCCTGGGTTAAAAATATTCATTTTGCTGCTTGAGTATGGAAATTTAGCAATACCAACCAAGCTTGGCATGACCAAAGCAGAACACGCAGCCATCTGCCCCATTGACCACAGACTGGATCACCTCAGCCACAGTCCCAGCACATACTTCAGCCTGTCACAGGTATTGGGGAAAAAAATTAAAAATTAAAAAACAAGGAAGAAAACAAAAACATTAACAATAATAAGGAAAATCATTATTTTCACCAGAAAGTGGTAGCAAGGTCTTCCCTGCTCCAGATACCATGTTGAAATATCAAAAAAAATCCTGCTGGTCTCATTCATGTGCTATTGATGGGAATGACATTACTTGTGTGAGCACATGAAGCAGGACTTTTGTTCTGGATCAAGTAAGTTTCATTCACTGATGCATCAACATCCTTTGTGGGGTGAAAATAAATACACAGATCATAAGCGGGGGTAATTGGTTTGTTAGAACTGTCTATTTAAGAGATTTTAAAATATAGTTTTCATTAAAAAACAATCCAACACTGAGGATTTTTTGCAGGCTCAATTATTTGCCCAATTGTGGACTGAGTTCAATTCCACTAGCATGTGGGTAAGGAATGTAAAGGAAACAAATGGCCTCTTTGGAATTAGCTAGGTGACCCGACATTATTATGAGACTTCTCAGCTTTTTGTAGTAGTAGACTCTATTCTGAAGACTGTAGTACTATTTTAAGAAGTACAACACAGAAATTTACCCTAGTCATTCTTGCATCTAAGGTTCAAGCTGGCTGAATGGTTGACATTGCTCCTGCAGCAACTGCTTGACAACAGTGGATGAAACTCGATCAGAATTCACAGTTCAGGCCTTGATGGGAAGCACTTTGCATTTGACAACACATCAAATAAATTCACCCTGGGTGAACTGGTTCATGGCTACTTCTAGACTAACTCTATAACAGAAAAAAAAAAAAAATGGGACAAGAAGGGGGCTGTTCACAGGCCATCCCCTTGAACTGCATCCAGGCATTAGTCTGTAAGGGGCTAGGTGCTTGGCCCAGGACTAGGTGAGGGAATTGTAAATATACAATTATGTGACAGTGCTTTCAACAGGCCTGTGCCCTAGCTCTGTTTGGTTTATGAACACAGAGCCACCCTTAAAGGACTGTTTTGTAATTATACTTTGTAACATGGTTTCACTCTTTTACCGTCCTCATGACATTTGGGTAACATAGTTCATCAAACCAAAGTCTAATAAAGATAAGAAACCTGAATATATACTCATGAATGAAGACTTGTGGATTAATCTTCTTATTGCAAACTGTACAATAGAACACTGTAAAAATACTCCTTGATCCCTTAGTTAATAGAGGACTGTATTAGAGAACTGTAGTTCCGATCACATCTCTGTAAATACCAAACAATAATATTTTATAGTACACAATAACTTGTTGATATTGAGGATTTTCCTATTAGGCACCATTTAGTACATTTATTGAATGTATAATTTTAGGAGAAATTATTTACATTAAAAAATAAAGAAAGCATCATTCAGCTAAAATTCAGTAAATTGAATTCATGATTGATGAAATTCCAAATTCAGCCCTGGTATAAGTGCACTGCAAGTACTTCTGCTGCAGCAGCAATCCATCTGGCTCTGGCACACACTGCTGCTTAGATAACTCCTCCAACCCTGCAGGGCCTACCTGTGATGCATCTTGAGGGAACACTGCGTCAAAAGCAAACATCTTGGGTGGAACCTGGCTGCCCCTTTTCTGGAAAGCATTCTGACCTCCACAGGCCAGCGGGTCATACAGTGTGATTTGCTTCTTACGGGGATCAACTTTTAAGAAAGAGCTGGACTCAGACGTGTCTCTGGCGAGCGTGGAAGAAATGCGCACCATGACTTTGACCTGTCAGCAAACACACAAAAAGATGAGCACATTTCATCAGTCTGTTGGTTGCTCTACAACTGGCATGGTGAATTTTCCAACTACACCTGACCAAACCATATTTGCTTGTTGTAACTAGCGTCTCAGTGGAAGTCAGTGAACAAACAGGAAGTATGAGGCAGAATTTGTCCTAAACTACAAAGTGAATGAAGCAGAAGTCTCCATCTATTTCAACAAGCAACTTGTGTATTGAGAATTACAATGCACATCATGGTGTTTTAGTGTTGAGGCTACTCAAGTACAATGAGGAAGCATTATATCACCTTGTCTTACTCTCAATATAAATTGAAAATTAACCATACCCTGGTGGCCCAATTAAGAAAGCTGAAAGATATTCTAGCCTGCTAAGCTTTCAAAACTGCTGTGGTTTCTATGAAACGGCCTGATCAATAAAAGCCCACAAAAGCCAGATCTATAATTTACACCTTTATAATTCTAATCCAAAAGCAAAGATGAAGTGCACAGTTCTGAGTGTCATCATCAAAGAGTTGTGAAAAGAGTCCCATTTTAATGGTCAGATTTTGAAATTACCATCAAGGCAGTGAATGTAATAAACAAAAAAAAGATATGTTAAAACATGTTAGCTCACAACTCATTAAATAGCTACATAATAAGACGTTATTCCTGAGACAAACAAATCTTCACAGATTTAATGAAGTTATGATGTATCCTTAGCTGAGTTGGTAAGCAATTTAGATATAAATAAAACTGATTACAATCAATCTAGCTGTGGTTTTCCCCATAAATTCACCACCTGCAGGCATGTGAGCTCCTGACTTTAGAGGGTGACCACCACCTCTCTGCCAGTTCGAGTCACACCTGCACACACTTTCTCCTAGAGCAGATTGTCTTTCACACCAACCAGACAGAACTTCCATGTTAATGCTCCTTAATTGTGTGTCACTACGAAACCCACCCATGTCTGGCAAGCAAGTGACCACAAAGGGTCACGTCAGAATAGGGTGGGAGCACTGCTGCTGCTGGAATGGCAGGCACATTCTGGGAGGAGGTTGTAGCCCCAGAATTTGGGCTGCAGTTCCTGTTGGTCTCACTGAGACTGGTGCTCTTTGTGTGTAGGTCTCATTTCATGCTGGCCCAAGCTCATCCCCCATGCATAAATCAACAGCTTTGAGAAGTAAAATCTGCGAAAATTCATTTTTGATACAGCTCTATTGAAGACAACAGAATGAGACCAGAGATTAACTGGTATTATTCAGAATTTCTGTGACATCTTCTCTGTATGTCAGTGAGACAAACTGGTAATTTCACTCCAATATTCTAATCTGACAAAACAAGTTGTCATTAAATGGTGAAATGGTCACAAATCTGCTCACACAATTTCAGTTTTACACAATTATCTGAGGAAAAATGAAAAATACTGCTTGGGTAGGAATGTATTCTCCTCCTGCTCAGCTGAGCTGCTTATGAAACCTAACCTCTAACCGTAAAAAGCCACCTCTAATATCTTGCCAAAAGCATTCTTCTGGACCCAACCCTAAGCAGAGCTGACTTCTACTGAGGACAACAGCAGCCAACACACCCAGTCAGTCCACATGAACTGGGCACGGTCTGTTTATTCCAGCCCTAGGTCTCCTGGAAGAGAGGAAGGGAAACACTGGTCAAGTGAGCAGAGGAGGAAGGGAGTACAACTATAAATCCATGGAGAGCAAGAAAACAAAGGGCAGTATCAATCTTGTGCTGTTTTCCTATTTTCAACTTCATATGCCTTTGGCTTTCTTTTATTGTGTCCCACATTTTTAAGTAGATACCAATATATGAGTATTAGACTGATCTTCTGGAAAACAAAATAAATGTTATTCTTCAACTACTTCAAATAAAATACTTGCTTGCTTTAGAAAGCTGTTTCCCTATAAGTTTATGTGTATTTTTGGCTTCTGTGAAATCATGTCCTTCAGATCCTTGATCTTTGTGTGCAAAGGAGAGTTACCTGAATACCCTGGGCTAAGTTTTTTTGGGGTTTGGAGAATAGACAGTGTGTGAAATTTAACAACCTTTCATACACAGGCAGTCTAAAAATTCTTTCTGGCCTCAAACTGTATGGGCATGCAGTTTTAACAGCAGCTACACTGGCTTTGTTATGGTATAATATCACTGGCATGGGTCTGGATTTAAACCTGTTCACACAAAATCAGATTAATACCTGCCACTTCTTACTGAAGAAATACTGCAAATCCTCCTTCTTCCAACAGCTATAGTGATAGAAGCTAAGGCATCAGGTTCCTCTTTCCCAAGAGTAAAACACCAGTCTAACTGAAATCCCAAAAATTTACTAGCATCAGATAAAGTGAATGAACCTCTATTAAAAAAAAAAAAAAAAAAAAAATGCTCAACTCAGAAGCCCCAGGAACTGTCAAACACATATTGCTATTGCCATGAACCTTTGTACTTCCTGTGCATTGGGGATTTTTGTTTTGAGACCTAATGGTCCACAGAATCACTATGGGTTGGGAAAAAACCCCATAAGGTCTTGAGTTCAGCTGTTCACATCTAACTGCCAAGTCCACCACTAAGCCATGTCCCTAAGTGCCATGTCTACACAGAATCCTACAATAGTTTAGCTCGGGAAAGATCACGCTCATATGTGCTAAGGCAGAGGAATATTATATTGATTACCTGTGGATATCCTCTTAGTTGGACCACTCTTTACTCATCATGAAGATGTCTGTGTGCCTTGGGACACCATAACATAGGTAATTCTGCTCACCTCCTCTTAGATCAGCCTGCAGGAGTTGTCTCCATCTGACTTAGTTGTCTGACTCCTTTGCAGGCCATAGGGGGGAACAGACATTTCTAGCACTTAATTTGCGTGTTGTTTTATAACAGATGAACTCCAAAAACACCTCTTGCTTTCTCTGCAGCACCATAGGCATCTTAAAAGTTTACCTGAGATGTAGGTGCCTACATTGTAGGCTGCCTGAAGTTATTCTTTTTGCTTCAAGCATAATAAAAATGTTCTTTCTAGGCAGCACAGTGCCTGGCCCAAATTCCATGGCCAGTTTCACCCTAGTGCAATCCCTTCAAATTACTCCTGATTTACATTACATGAATTGAGAAAACTGTTAGATCCCATCTGTGCAGACTGTATGTCCCCTATATGCTGTGGGAGCTGTGACTATAACAAAAACCCAATGGACAGGCAAAATACAGGCAAACTTCAGTCCTGAGAAGCACATTCAGAACTACATAGGTAACAGTGGCACAATAAACTAGGCAGTCCAAAACAGATTTTAAAACATTCATATACATCTTCTGAGAAGACAGGCAAGCTTGTGGTCTGGGCATCAGCCTGAGATTGGGGACCCAGGCCCCCTCCTGATGGCTGTGTCCAAATGCAGTATGACTGAGCTTTTGGTGCTGTCTGTTTCACACTGTCCACCTGTACAGGAGGCAAAGTCACAGCTTCCTTCACTGCCAGGTACACTGAGACATTCAGTCACTGTCTGGCCTCAAAGAACTGGCAGTAGAAATTTTTTCCACACCCCACTATAAAACATTATTATGTTTGTAACCTAAATCCAAGGATTCAGGCAGAGCATTTCCCAATAGTGGTTACGACAAGAGTAAATCAACCAACAGCAGTAGAAATGATGGGAGACCATGGCCTCCTGCTCTGCTGTTTCACAGTCCTTCGTGCAATTTATAGCTGGGGGGTTAGCAGGGGAGGCTCATAGTCTCTGCTGGCCCCTGAAAAGCCACAGCACAGGGGAGGCAGCACAAGGATGGTCAAATGTAGCTTAGCCAGCTATGGGGAGAGCACAGGAACTTACTGGACTTAAAAGATTTCAGCTCAATTTAAGGAACAGAAAGGCTGAAGATCACAGTGCTGCTCTGGGGAACTCAGAAATACAGTATGGTTAATTTGAAACTAACTGAAGAGTGAAGTTTAAGAACACTAATACTTTATGCATGCAATTTAAATAAAGTATAAATTGAACTTCTCTTTAAAA
The DNA here is from genome assembly GCA_032173965.1 of Sitta carolinensis. Lineage (NCBI taxonomy): Eukaryota > Metazoa > Chordata > Aves > Passeriformes > Sittidae > Sitta > Sitta carolinensis. The sequence goes on along the minus strand of JAVUNC010000025.1, from coordinate 9,641,023 downwards.
AGAAGAAAGAAGGCTTTCTGCTTCACTTCCTATGTGTCAGCACTCCTTCAGTCCACTGCTACAGTTTCCCACTAATCTCTTGTAATTGAAGCATCTCAGAGACACCACTTGCGATTAATGGGACCACTCAGTCTGCCAGAAATTCTCGTTTGAATTCCAGTGATCAGGTCTTGGCAGTGCCCAGCCTTAGATGTAACTCTGACTGTTCCCATGGGGAAACATGAAAGCAATCTCCTGGGACGTGCACTCTTGGTAAGACAAACAACCTGGGCCTAATTTTTATCAAATGTTACATGCATGCAAATCTGGCTGAACTCAGCAAGAATTACTCTATCTTAGGAGTGGAGAGAGAGAGTAGAAGAATAGGTCACTTACTCTGCATCACTCCTGTGCTTTTCATAGGATATAACTTCACTTCTTTGTTCTGCTCATTCTGGTAGCATTTTCTAATGTGTATTCTCTTGTGAATTTACAGTATTTTACTGGACAACTATTTAATCCAAAGGCACCCCCATATACTTCTTTGCATTTCAGTTCCTGCCTTCAAAGACATGACTGACATGACTTGCTCTTACATGCTTTCTACACTCATTGAACTCCACAACATTACTCCAAATGTGAAATACCACCAAAAAAGCATAATCAGAGCTGTACTGTTCAGGCTTCTTTGGCAGGTCTTTTTTTTTTTTTTTTTTTTTTTTTTTTTTTTTTTTTTTTTCCATATTTGTCTATGTAGTTATTTTACACGTGTGTGTATTTCAATAATATACACTGAGTTTTAAAGCATATACATTTTCTGAATATCTATAAAAATCTTTTTCTTTTTTCATAAATTTCTCTCTAAACAGCAATTATTGGCACTGATGTGTTCCTTCATGGGTACCATTCAGTAGCATCAAGGGAAGACCTAGGGGAATTGCTGTATTATCACTATTACTGTACTGTAAAAAAAAAAACAAAAAAAACCCAAAAAAACTTTCAATCAACTCCATGAAAATTTCAATTGCCTGAACCATTTTTCTTTCCCTTTTTTTATCTAATGCCTGCCTAGAAACACATCTACTATTTCTCGAAGAAGGAATTTGCTAATTGCAGGATTTTCCCCAGATAAACTCAATTTGTGACCTGTTGCAGACCTTTTGTTATGTTCATACTCGGTGGAGAAGGACAAAGGTTCAGCACACTCTGCAAAGTAGAACTGGTGCCAGAGAAATAAAAAAAAGAAAGCAGAATCCAGCCACTGACACTGCCATGTCTCCTGTGCCCACAGGGGTCTGTCTGCAGCGCCGGCAGCACGAGGAGCAGGGAAGGTGGGAGAGGGAAGCTGGGTCAAATCTGCATCACACACAAATAGCCACAAACACAGACTGGAACGAGGCAACACGAGCAGAGCTCAACACTGGGGATGTTATAACTTCCTTCTACTCTCGCCTGTAAGATTTCATTTGGGGTTCATTTATCTAATTACTGCAGGGACAGGGCTAGACAGCTGTTGCTTCAGGCAACGTGCTTGCCTTTATGAGCTGCTTTTCTCATCAATCATTTGAGCAGCTTCTGCTGGATGTATTCTGGGTAGTGGTGGGAGGCAGGAGCTGCAGTGCAGTCACAGGAGAGACAGGCCAGCCAGGACTATTGAGCTGTTTCAGCACTCCATCAATGTGATGGCAATCACTGGCTGCAGGAACAGCCTTATTGGAGGTTAATGAAGAGTAGGGTTTGTAATTTCTCACTGTTACAGTTGTAAATAATGGTGTGAGGCATGAATTTTTGCTGTAGCCAGCCACAAAATACTACAGCACAAGAAAATCTAGGCCATCCCATACTTGTGCACATGCATGCTGTTACATGAGGGATGTAAAGTTTGAAGCCTTTCTACGGTGTCCAGAGGATATGAAACCACTTTATGTTACAATATTTTTCTTACAGATCATGAGACTATTAGTTGATCATGCTAACATGAAATCTAGGAGGTCAAGATAAAAGACTGACCCAGAATGCAACAAATGCAGGATTGTATGAGTGGACATTGCTTTAATGGAAATATGGTCACATTTGGACAAAAAAACCCAAACAAATAAACTTAGGTGAATTATGCCAGTGTAACCTGGTCAGGAAGCATGTGCAAACAGGCCTTGTTGTCCTCTCTTTCTATTTTCACAAAGGTAACACTCCTAGGCTTCAGTGCTTTGCTTCAGCACAAATTAGAAAACACCCAGGCCTGATCACTCTTGCTGTTGGTGGAAAGAGCTGTTACTGATTCTGATGCTTTGGAAAAGTGAAAATAACTGAAAAAAAAAATAGCATTAGAGCTTGCAGGCCTCCTCTTTTCTTATAACAGTTCCTCTGTTTCTATCTTGTGGAACTGGTGAAACTTTACTGACTCACCAACCCCATCTTGTACAGCAGTTAAACTGATTTGGACTTCAAGCAATAATGGGAACTAATGGCAGCATACTGCACCCAAATACCAATCATGTTATTCAAAAAATTGCACTTATCATGGTTGCACACTTTTTCAGTTGGACAATGCAACTTTAATAATGAATCTGGTGTGAAATATACTCAGGTCACAAGGCACTACTAAGTGGTTTCCTGTACTGTTAGTGGCAGCAGTAGCTGTGAGTTTGTCACTGTGCTTTGGTACAGTTGAAAGACAATGCTGAGCACCAAGACAGTCTGAAACCAGCATAATACATCAATACCAATAACAATCATTCAGCTCTAACCTTTCTACTTCAGCATTTACTAGATTCTAAATTAACAGAGAGCACTGCAACTTTCTTCTACTTTTAAAAATATTTTTAAAATCCCCACAAAACAAAACAAAGACAGACAGATCATCCCATCATGGAAAACAGTCTTTTCTTATGGCTCCCCACATGCAGACTGGGTTCCTGGCTTTCCTTTTGCTTCCTTAAGACTTCCTCCTTTAAAGTAAGTCTGTGTTTCAGAACTGCATAACTGAGCAACCTGTGTATTGCCTCAAGCAGGAGGAGGATTTTTCCCAGATTCTGACGTTCTCCATATACCTGTACCTATGATGGGACCAACAACAGCCTAACTCAGCCCATGCACCGGGATGAATTTTTTAATTTATTTTTTTTTTTTAGAATATCTTTAAACATCACTGAGAGTGGCATTTTCATAAGAACTGAACAAGCCAAATCAGCCTTCAACAATCTCGGCATGAACAATGTGGGATCAGCTGGCAAATCTTGTCTTCCCTGTAGTGGATCTGCAGGTATGTTAGCATGCACCCACTGCCTGCTGGTACAGTGAGCAGATGCTTACTTAAGGCTCTAAAACACTACTGCAAAAATTCAAGCTGCTTCCCCCACTCTGACAAGAATTTATCTCTCTGTGCACAGAGTTCATTGCCATGAATTTCAAGATCTCATCTTTTCCTTGGTATCTTTCAAAATCGAGCATATATTTTCCTTCACTTCAGCAATTGTTTAGAGCATTTCCCCCCTTCCTTTCTTCATTCTTTATACAATTTTTTCAAAAGAGTCTATAGTCACACAGCATCTATGCAGTAAATTAAACAAGACAAAAACTGTTACCTGGCACAAAATGGAGAACTGGCAAATTTCCCTGTAATTCTTACCCTCTGCTATGGTGTGGCCATATCCAACAGTCTGCAAGATGCTCCCTTGCCCATGCTAATTTAAGAACCATGCCTGGAATTGTTTGGGAGAGACAAGTGCCCAACACCATGCCAGGGACCTTGTTAACAATGCAGGACTAGAGTGATTGAGTGCCAGTGCCCAAGAATATTTCCTGTTCCTGTTTAATTTATTTTGTAGTCTGTACCAGGTTTAGTTCCTTCACAGTAGCTGGTATGGGACTGTGCTCTGGATTTATGATGGAAACTGTGTTGATGACCCAGGGACATTTCAGTTACTGCTGAGCAGAACTTTTACAGAGTCAAGGCCTTTACAGCATCTCATGTCACCCTGCCATCAAGCAGCCAGTGGGTGCACAAGCAGTGGGGAGGGGACACGGTCAGGGTGGATGACCCCAAATGCCGCAAAGGATATCGCCCACCATATGGCAGTTCAGCATATACAACTGGGGGAAGAAGGAGAAAGAGGGAGATGATCAGAGTTATGGCCATTACATGTGAGGAAGCCCTGCTTTCCTGAAGATGGCTGAGCACCTGTCTACCCATGGGAAGAAGTGGATGAATTCCTTATTTTGCTCTGCCCATGCATGAAGCTACCACTCTTTCTAGTAAGCTGTCTTTATCTCAATGCACAAGTTTTCCCTTTTACCCTTCTGATTTCCTTGCACATCCCACTGGAAGAGACTGAGCAGGAGGCTGCGTGGGCCTGAGCTGCCTGCCATCGTTAATCCATGGAATTGTCCCTGTCACATTCCCTTGCACAGCTTAGCCATGTTTAGCATTCTCTAAGATAAATACAAGAAACTCAGTCTGTGCAGGAGTGGCCTCACAAGCATGTGATGTGCCATATGTTGCTCTGTTCTATTCCAACCTGGCTTGATAGCTACAGCTCCTACAGACAGATCAGCCAAACCCTTAAACACATTTGTGGCATCAGCAAGGCAGGCGCTCTAAAGGAACTTCCCTGCTCTGGTGATTGATGACAAGGCTGCTGTCGCTCCTGCTGCCTGCATGAGGCTGCCATCAGCGCCCTGGGGAGGGGGGACACAGCAGTGGTGAGTCACTTGGCTCTTTCTCATAGGCCATGCTCTTATCCTGCTGCTGTGCAGAAAGACTGAAGAGAACTTTGCTTTGCTTATTAAAGCTGCTTAGAAACCTGCCCTTCCAGCAAAACATGACTGAAGCACCTCGGCTGTCACAAGGACGGGTGTTGATAGAAAGCAGAAGCAGTATCAACAGCAGCAATATCTTAAGCACATGCCTTGATAATTATGTCTCCTATATTGCTTCCTAAAGCCCCAGTTTCCCTTTCTGTGAAGCTGTGAAAGAGGTGCATAGGATACAGCTTGCTAAGTATAAGCAGCAGGTCATCTCACCACTAATTAAAGAAAGTGTGGCACTGGGGACTTCACATAATATATTCTCAGGAGATGAGGAATTCCAAGATGAACAAGGCTCTCTGTTTTTTTGTCTAAGGAAACAAGAATTCCTATGGAAAGAATGCAGATAAAAGACAACCTTTCCCTTACACATGTCTTTGAGAAGTCTTTTCAGTGCTAGAGAAACAAAGGATATACAGGTACTGCAAAGAGATGTATAATCACAATTGTAAGCTTTTCCATTATTTATAAAGATGATCTCCATGGCTGCATACAAAAGAAGATTCCCCAGTCCGCACATAAAAGTGTATGCTATGGCACCATAAATAACAAGCAGCAATACAATCAGACAAGAAGGATTTACATTATTTAAACCACGCCAGAAGAGAAAAAATTGCAGTTTAATGCATGTAAGTGTGGGAAAAAAAAGATGTGTAAAACTTTGGAGTGGCAGTTTGTAATGACAGACAGTAAATAAAAGGGATCATTCTGACTAGAAATTTGGGGATTCATGATGAGGAAAACATCCCAAAGAAAGCATAGGATCACATTATGAAAGAGAGTCTATATAAATGGAAGGGGGTACAATCATCATATTAGTCAATATAGGTAAGATATCTAATAAGTGATTGGGTATTCAGAGGAGAAATCCAGCCTCCAGAAGGAATACAAGCAGCCTCCAGCACCATATATTCTGTGAAACAACCAGTAGAAACCAAGGAGCAGAGCTAGATGCTTTAGTGAGGAATGTAATACTTTATAGTGTCATTGAATTCAGCAATAATTCCTTATTTACCTGCAAGTATATGTGATGAGGATTTGACCGTAGTTAGGAACAAGCAACAATAAAATTAAATTTGGAAATTGAGAAAATGATGAAACCCAAGTCCAAGCAGTGATATGATCTATATTGCTAGTGTACATTTAATCTAAAGATTCCTCAGGGCTTTGCAGTTTTCTGACAGGATCAAGACATATATTTACAATTGTTCTTAATTTTCAATGGCAGAAATAATGCCAAAGAGTAAATGAATCATCTAAGATGCCAGGAGAGGTGTGCTTTACCTAAACAGACTACTTGAACTCTGCTTCTTTCCTTTCTTATCCCATAACTGTAGGCTATAATGTTTAGAAGGGCATAAACATAATATTAAATTCACTTTTTATTTCATGTTGTATCCTATTTAATGCTAGCCTCATACTTAAATCTTTGGCAGTGCACAGGAAGGCACAATAACTTCAGAGCCCAAGTACTCACTTAGAATTAATGAGATCCATTTGGAATGCTATACGTTCTCTCAAATTAAAAGTGCTTTTTTTTTGTTTTGTTTTGGTTTTGTTTTTGTTCTTTTTGAAGCCTTAACACAAATCCCTGCAACAGATTTGGGTTTTTTTGGGCTCAATTCTGCACTCCCTTGAAACAAACAGAATTATTTATTGTACCTGGAACAAGAGAGTAGAAGACAAGGTCATACAAGATGCATCTGAAGCTTCACATAACTCCACAATATTCCATCTCCAACAGTGATCCAACACTATGCCCCGTGAGCCTCCCACTGTGGTGGGCTGCACTGCCATCCCTCTGCTGCCTCCCAAACTGTGCTTTGCCAATACCTGTATGGCTCCCCTGCCACTCACATCCCATCAAGACACAAACTGGCAGAACACATACTATCAGGATAGAGCCACAGGCTCCAGAGAGTCAGCTTATAGTCTAAATCAAACCTGCAGCCCACTGGGAGCACTCCTGGGTTTGTTTAGAGTGCTGTCTGTGGGATGTTGTCACTCATTTTGGAGGTGGGCTGAGAACTGCCCCAAAGAGGTCTCCCCTGGGTACACACAAGACATGAAGCAGCCTCTCCCAGCTCTTCCAGAACCAGTTGCTGAGGCTCTGATTGCTTGTGCTTCTCAGCTTTGGGCTTTTTTAAGCCTTCCCCAGTGCTAACATTCTATTGTTTTCTGACCAGTTGTGAACATTGTGTTGGGATTTTCAGCAGCCTCTAGAAGGCACTACAGCCTGACGCTTACCCCTTAAGGAAATAAAATCCAAGGCAGTCATGTATCTGAGCAAATTTGTTCCTAAAAGCAAACAGAGCCTCTGGTGGTACAAGGATGCTCTTACTTATTTGGAAAAACCCAGGCATGTATCAGCCAAGTCTACACTGCTGGTTCTAAGGATCTCTGTGCATTACTCTGATGCTGACTCCTGGTACAGAACAGCTCATTTCCATTGCATCCTGTGTTCCCATGGGAAGAAATCCAGGTATGCAGGCAGTGAGGATGCTGCTGTTTGCTTAGCACTGATCCTGGCCTGACTGATCACAGAACCAAGATACCAGGAGTGTACTGCTTTCCTGTGGTTTTTTATTTTCTACTAAACATAAACATAGCAGAATAAAAATCGTATCAAATCAGAGAGGCAGACAAACAAAAACAATAGAAAGAAAACTGAATGAGAGCCCCTGATGGGAACTAAATGCAAACAGCATTTTGACAAATGGAACTTGTCTCATGTCACAGAGAGCCCAGCCCCTAACTTCTCTTACCCTCTGCTGCAGTATAACAGCAGAACATTGCCACTGTCCCTCCTCCTTGATAAATGGAACTGCATAGCAATGAGAAACAGCTAGCAAAGAGCCATCTGCCTTGTGACCCCTACCATTAATGATTTCATCCACTGTTTGCTGCTTTCTTAAAGGTTGCAATAAATAACAGCAATATTTCAGCAATATTTGTGAATAGATCAGTAACCAACCACTTGCCCTAGAATGAATATCCAGTGACTGCTAGTAGCTTTCTACATGCCCTCAGCTGTAATTCTGCAATCTTAATTTGGGCAAAATTTCAATCATCTTCAACCTCAACTGCCATTTTCTGACTTTTGAGTGCTTAAACCATGCAACCTTAACATTCCTTTAATACTGCTATTTGTCAACAGAATAATTCATTCTGTTGAGTGTAACTTAGGAACTGTGTAATTCTTCTAGCAAGTAGCAGCCCTTAATGAATGGCACCTGATCAATAATGCAGAATTCAACATTTGAGAATAAATAAAAAAGCCTTTCTCATGAGGATTGTCTGCAGGAAATGTCAAAGTCTTTTATCAAGGGTCCAGGCTGATAGCCTGCAGCTGCTGTCCACAAGAATTAGAAAAACATACATTGCTAAATCCTGAAAATATGTTTTTTGTGTTGAGTATAACTAGATTTTTCCACAAAATAAGGACTTATTGAGTATGAATGCAATGGTCTTTACCAGAGTTTTGTTAAAGTAAAACTTTGCCACAATAGTACTTTGTCCCTAAGCTGCTAGTTATACAGGATTATTTTAACTTGGTTTCCAGGTGCACCTTTAAAACAATCCTCACTGTAATTCTAGACAGGCTGAGCTGCTTAATACAAATGCAAAAGCACAATTGTATTTGAGTTTCAAAATCTCAGGTTATCAAGGTAATCAGACAAACATTACAAACCAAGACAAGGATAAGCACTTTATCTCTTCCTGATATCTAAGTGTAGCATGTATCAAAGGAACAAGTAGTTTTCATTGGTTTGGAAAGCTTTTACATTTCTTAATAAAGCTTCTACATTTCTTTTTTTAAAAAATTAATGAATTTCTTTGTCTAACAAGGAAGCACAAGTTAACTCCAGCTCCTCTGCTGATAATTCTCATCCAGAAGTATATAGAGTAGAAATAGTTAAGGGCTGTACAATTCACAAACATGAGCAAGATTATGAAAATAGAGGCTTAATGCAGTTTTCTTTAGTCCCACATGGCTTAAAAACTTTAAGTGGCAAAGTTGTCAGATCCTGACTACAGTATGTTCAGTTTTCAAGGTACGTTATTTAAATAGCTAAGAATAATCTGATCCTGGACTGTACATATCCAAGCGAGGCTCCTTACCTGTACCTGGAAGGCAGCTGGATGGGGACTGCACTAGCTTTGTAACCTTACCTTCTAAAGATCAGTGTCTTGATCAGCTAGGAACTGCTTAAGAAGGCTTCACTTTTAGCTAGATTGAACTACACAGGCCATTTGATTTCTCTTTTCTGATGCAGGCAGAAAAAGTGATCTAGTGGTGAACAAGAACCAGTGGAGAACCTTGATGAGGGCGGGCAGGTCACAATTCTGTAGCTCCATCTCTCTCTCTGAATTGGCTGACAGAGCTGGCTGCTTCATCTCCTCTAAAATCTGAAGATTTCCACTTTGGTTGCCTTGGTGGCACCAATTCCTGCAGAGAGCCTGCAGCTCTGTTGATACTACTGGAGATACAGTAGCTATTACACCAATTAACCTGCTTCTAAATCCATCTCTTTAAACAGTGCTTCTCCACCTCTGACATTTCTGTGGTGACACTGCTATTTGTCATTGGTGGCACTGCATGCCAGACAATGGCTATAAAAGTAGCAGTCGGTGCACAGGTTTCACAAATGATTGAAGCAAGTAGCCTTTTCTTGAGCAACAAAGGGATCTTTCATGTTAAGATAATTCATCCTCCATGCTTGTCACTACTGTAGCTTAGTATCAGGAAAGAAATGTTCTTTGATACTTGTAAGGTTTTATCCTTCATCACAAATAGAGAGATTAATGAAGGGGAAAAAAGGGGGGTGAAGATGACTTCTTTTCTTTTTTTTTTTTTTTTAATTAAAAAGCATCTTCCCACAACATATTAGAGCATAGGCAGAACAAATAAGCAAAGTAAAATAAATCAGAATGATAAAAGGGAGACGGTACCACAACAAATTACACTTACAGAGTAATTTTTAATGTGCAGCACAAAAGTAAACTTTAATGAAATATTCAAACTTCAAATCTAACATGAACCTAAATCAGCGCTGTGTGTTAGGGAAGGGGACAGATCTACTGCCTGTCTGTCTGGTGAAGGATGGTTTCATACCACTAAACCTGAAAAGGGTATGTCTTGAAATGACTTGAGCCAGACTAATCATATACACCCGTATGAAATGTGAGAAGCACAGAAAGCCAATGTGGCCAGAGCTGGGCCCAAATCCAAATCAGAGTCACACCAACCACAACAATATTCAGATTTTCACTGGTGGAGCCAAAGCCCTAACTTGGATGAACTTGGTTTTTCCTCATTTATTTCAGTATATAAAACCTTCCAAATAGTTCCTGGAATTGACAGTACTACATTTAGACAAAACCTGTCCAGCTGGGAAGCTTGAGGTACAGTAACAGGCATTATGACGACTATTAAGGGGAAAAATTAACAACTCAGGGTTTTAATTGCATGTCTAAAGCTGCCTTTATCATCTGATGTCCATTACTAAAGCTGTACTTTAGTCCTTCATTTTTTTTAAGGCCTGCCCTCACAGCAACACTCATCTGTGAGCGCTGCAAACCATGCAGCCCTGTGCTTACCTATTCAACAGTCAAGTATCTTTCAACAGTCAAGTATCTTTCATTCTTACATATTTTTGCTATACAAATGAAAAATGGGGATACAGATCTTTGGACAGTGTGCATCTCAACTTTGGGTATGTTTACATCTAGATTTTGATTCTGATTATTCCATAAGATAAAGCTAATAACTGGTAATATGTCATGGTTCATGCAATACTTTGTCTACACCACTGCTTTTCCTGCATTTCTGTTAAATTCTGTTAAATTACCTGACTGCAGGTGAATGCACATCAGCAAATACACAATACAAGTTCTGGTAAGGTCAACATTGCACATGAAAAGGAAATTTATGTAATGTACATGTGTGGCATGTAATGCAAAGGAAATTAATTCTGTCATTATAATTTCTACCAATTTGTAGATGTTTCAAGAAATGTAGTCTCTGTCAAGGTGCTTCAGGACTTACCCCATTCTGTGTGCAATAAGATAAAACAAGGCACATTTTCAATGGAGAGGCTATCTCAGGATGTCCTTGGATACTGTGGGGTTCAGTAAACCTCTTAATATTATTTTAATTACCATGTTACAATTCATCATGTCAAAGCATAAACACACAGATTATATAAAACTGCATTAGGAGACCTTACATAGCCCTGATTGATGGTCTCATAGGTTGTAAAATGAATCCAAACTGTAAATTTGTACTGTGGGCTTTTCTAAAATGTGAATTATTGACTTGACACATTATAATAATTCTTTCCAAACTATTATGGTCTCTGGTTCAAATCTTTTCTGTATAGCTCACTGACATGCACAGTAAGCCTAATTTACTGTGTGTCTTACTGCATGAACATCCACAGACTGCAGCATCCTCTGAAATGTATTCCAAAACATTGCAAGTAGCCAGATGGACAAAGGCATAAGGAAGAAAATGCCTTTAATCAACAGTGACCTCGAGATAAGAACAACTCAGAACGCCTCCTACTAGCTCACCTGGCAGAAAAGATTCTACTATTGACAAGGTACACCAATGCCTGGATATGTTAGGTATACAGGTGTGCTGCTCTGACCTAGACTGTGCCATGTGCCCCCCAAAGCTGCTCTACCATTCCCTCTGCAACTGGACAGGATCAACCCACCACCACAGGAAGGCACAAAGGTGCTGAACTCTGTCTGTCTGGAACAAATGGCACTGGGTAAGTGTCAAACAAGCACAAAAAAATGCTGCATGGTGTCAGTGGGATTTCTATTCATCTACCACAAGCAGAGCCTGAGCAATTTTCTTGCAGTTCTCTATCAGCACTCTTCATTTCTCACCTGGAACAGCTCTAATGCTATTGCAGTCCTAAGACTCTTCTGAACAGAGATGGAAACCTGCCAAAACACGCAGGAGTACTGTGAATACTGTGAATGAGGTGTGCTAAGGAGTCTTCTGGGACGACAGACTCACTTTTACACAAGGTCTGAGCCAGGGTGTGAACCCAGATGTCTAGAGGTAGATTATTGCATTAACCTACTGTGCCATTTGTCTGCATTCATAACAAACTCATGCTGTAGTTAGTGGATAGGGCTGTACCTTCTTCAGCAACATGGTGACTAAAGAAGTGCTATAATATTAATTTGTAGGGAAAAAAGTTCCACATGAAGCCATCTTTTGCACTGATAGAAGATGCATACTTTTCCACTGAGAACAATAATCAGAAATGAAGGGGGATTTTTTCAAAAGCCTTCAAAGACCCAGAAAGGCTGCCACTGAGGTCAGTGATAAAATTCCTTTTGCCTTCAGAGGAATAGGAAGAGAAGTGGATCCTTGATGTGCTTCTGCCCTCTTACCCATGTGTTATGCCACAGTTCAGACTCTGCTTTCCTCAGGTCATAGGACCATAACCTACTCCTATATGTTATCTTACTTCTAAATCAGACTAGGAAAGCTGATGAACAACACTGAACAAAGTGATGGGAAAGGTAAAAACAACAACAACAACAACTGCCACTAACAATCAATTTTTCAGTGTATGATGGGAGGGAGATATGCATCATCTGAGAGCTGTAAAGATTTTTAAAATACTGCTCTAACAAATTTGGAGATTGTCAATTAAGCACTCGTAGTTTAACACCCTTATTGTCACCAAGCAATAGGTACTTTTATCCAGTGGATTCACTGCTGTGAAATTAAAAACGAATAGGACTGTTTTGGTTTTTTCCCATTTCGGCCCATGATAAATTCCTCTTTATTTTACTAGCTCTCTCACATTCTATTAACAGAACTTTATGAAGTGTTTGCCAGGCCAAAGGTTAATCTAATTACATAGACTTTTCTGGATCAGATCCATTTGTCACAGACTATTTCAGTGACTTGGCTTCTGTCTGTGCATGTATGTTTCTATAGAAAATGATAAAATCAATGTTCTCTCCCCAAGCTGTGAGTTTCCATACTTTTACACATCCTTTTGAAAATGTTCCAAATACATTTTAAAAAGAAAAAAAGAAAAGTAAAAGAAGAAAAGTAAAAAATGGAGAGGTCATTTTTAGCATGAGTTCATCTAAAATGATTCTTTACACTGCAAAAATACTGTGCATAAAAAAAATATTTTTCTGCCTGGGATAGTCTTTAAAAATGTTCATTAAGACAGAGATGCAACTTCCCTTTCTCTTCTCACTCTTCCTCCTTTCTATAATTGCCAGCTGCTTAAATCATTACTTTTCTGCAGCAAACTCAATTTCACAATGATGCAGAAGGCTGGTTTATGGGGTGAAGGACTCGAGTGTGTGCTTAGGCAGTCAAGAGAAAACCCACACGGGTACAATGTACCTCTTGAGGGTGTGCAATGACTGTTGAGGGAGTCAAAACCAGCTGTCAGGTGAGAGTCGTCCTTTCCCTGCTCGGGTAGATGAGACTCACATGCTGTGTGCACAGACAGCTGCACATGCACTTGCATGGTGCAGGACCCTGGAGCTAGAACAGCAAACAGGAGGGAGGAGCCCCACTCCAAAAACTCGGGCAAAAGCAACGGCTGCCAGCAGGACCATGGAAAGCACAGGAGAGGAACCCTGCAGCTCCTGCAAGCAGGAACAGAAGACAGTGCTCACACACAAGGAAGGTCAGGAGTTGCTTAGAGCCCCTACTATCCCTCATGTCATTCCCACATGAAATGAAGCACATGGGGGACTGAGAATATGGGGCAGTACTACCCATCTGCAGTCCTTCCAGGCTGAGGAAAGGGAAGGAGCAACCTGTACATCTTGTTCTGGTAGTGTTCAAGTTAATTTTGAGGCATATGCATGCAGCCCCAGGGTCTCAGCAAAAGCCCTGCACGGATGACCCCAGGAATCATTCAGGTAATAGATTTTTAAAGTTTACTTGTCTATAGCTAAAGAGTGTTTTCTGAGAAACCACAGCATACACAGAAGAGAAACCAAAATATTCTAATTAAAGGCCTTCTCCTGTTATCAGAGGATGCTGGATTAGTGTAAACCATATCAGAGGAAACTAGTTAATCCATGTTTGGTTGATTTGTACACTGGGGAAGCCAAGATATTTTAACAGTCACTATTATTTAAAGTAGTAAATGTCAGTTTAATGACAGAAAATCCAGCATTACTTTTTTCATTGAATGAAGAGGATTTTCTTGTTTCAATATGTACACATTTCACCTCTAAAACAGTAGTATAAATATACTTTGATTTGTGATATTAACTTCTAGAATATCCATGGCACGTTAATTAATGGTGCTGATAACCTCCAGAGACTTGCAAATAGGAACATGATGTAACAGACTCGGTAAGTCATTTCACATGACAGCAGTTCTCTTGGGTGGAGAGATGGGCTAGGAGAGCCAGGATTTGCCTGGGATTGCTCCAGGATCACTAGGATGCACCCTGACACAACACCTACAGTTATGTTTGACAGGAAAGCATGAGAACTCTGCCATGTCCCACTGTATGCATAAGCCAGAACAGCCTATTCAGCTTTTGAGTTGCTTTCTGGGCAAGCATACTGAAAAATAATGAGCACACCTCTAGCCACACTCTTTGTTAAAATGAAAAAGGGGTTCTTCATTTATGGTCCCAAAGTTTCCACATTCCAGGTGGGTTGTTCCTGGCCTTTTCTCCTTGGAACACTTTTTAGACAAAGAAGTGCTTGTATGTTTAACTAACTCTTCCCTTGTACTAACTCTACTTGAGCTTTCAGGCTAGGTGATATTTTTCTCCTTTTCTAAATGAATGCCTTGTTCAACACATTGTTGATATAGACTGAAAAGAGGTATACTATACCATAAGGGACCAGTTTACATAGAGCAGTACACATTTTTTTATTAATGAAATCCATCATTTACCTTATCCTCCCTCTGAAGAAAATGAATGGATCAAATTTATATGTAACTGCCCAATGCAGAGATTTTTTTAAGACTTATTTATGAAAAGAGAAATCAGTGTGGAAGTAAAATATAATTCATAACATAAAATTCTTCCTAAAGGTGCAATAAAGCTCATGGCATCAGCAGAAATAAAAAGCATTATGGGAGAAATAGTAGCAGATCCTCCCGTTAGAAGGCAGCAGAGAAAGGTCAGGAAGGGAGGGTAATGGGGAGCTGGTAGCATCACCCTGGCCCACACTGTGAAAAGCAGCATTACCTGAGCAGGAGGGAAGAGAACGTGAAGGTTCTGTCTATGGTAATTCTACTAAGATGCTGTTTCTGGCAAGCAGTATCTCAAATACCAGCTAATACAGACATTTGATATTGCTGTGATGGCAGCTGCACCAATTACAGTTCTTTTGTATGCCTCTTCACATAACCAGAGTGAAACTAAGTTCTACTTCTTACATCTATAAAAAAAAAATAAATCAGACATGATGTATTAGGCACAAGCTACTAGATTTTTAGCAGATGTGAGCATAGATCAACAGAACTGACCTCACAAAACTTTGCCCTGGTCTACTCAGTCCTGTCTTCAGCTGTTTTTCAGGCATCTTCCTCCACTTTTATTAGAGTATGGTTGATAGGACTGCTGGGGGAAGCTCATGGGAGTGAAGACAAAGACAGGTATAAAAGAAAAGTCAGATTCCCAAAAAAGGAGACAACGTGGAAAGCAGCCCTGAGATGAATGCTGGAGGATGAAAAAGCAGCAGTAAGTAAAACAGCATGAATAGGTCATACTTTGGAAGTAAAGGCATAAGGCAATGAAGGGCAGGCTGTAGTGAGGGGCTGAATCCTACAGTGCAAGAGTGGTATTGCAGTCCGGAAAAAGAGCAGGCTGGAAGAGTTAAATATCAAAGTCATTAATGAACTAAAATTAGACTATAAATCCTTTCAGATCTCTCACCCATTGTGGTAATGATGCCCTTCCTCTTCATTTCACTGCAGAGACTATTTCTGGTTATGAGACTGTAAGCAATTAG
Organism: Sitta carolinensis; assembly: GCA_032173965.1. Lineage (NCBI taxonomy): Eukaryota > Metazoa > Chordata > Aves > Passeriformes > Sittidae > Sitta > Sitta carolinensis. The sequence goes on along the minus strand of JAVUNC010000025.1, from coordinate 9,625,254 downwards.
AGTAAGAGCCCTTTCACCATGAATACCTCAGAAGATACACAGATCAGAAAACCAGCACACTTAAAAATACTGCACACTGGTGCAACTACTATGAAGTGTGTAATAAATGCAACGGGAGAGAATTTGGCAGCTAACATCAGGCAACAGAAGAAATAGGAAGATAAAAAGCAAAAGAAAAAAACTATCAGGCAAGAGCTGCAGACAAAAATTGTATATCAGAAATGGAATGAAGATAGTGACTTATTTCACTCCCTCAGGAGGTGACCACTTCTCTTGTTATTGGTGCAAGGACAGGCAATCCATACTTGATCCTGCTCTAGTTTTATGCACTCTGAGCCTCCCAAACCTGTTTGACCTGTGAAAGCAAGTATTCCAAGAAAAAAAGCAAAAGTTTTAGGAAAAAAAATGGGACAGTTTTTACAGCAGCATAAACAGGTATTGAATTCCAGCTTCATAGCACTGCTGTACTGTGGGCTGGCAGCTTTCAGAAAGAGAAGCCTCTAGGTCTGGGGTTTGTAAGCAATTTGCCACACTTGTCATCCTTGCTGCATAAAAGCCTTTCCCCAAGGATATTGTTCTAACAAAATTATCCATTGCAAAGGCCAGCAGCATTCTCATCGTGTCTCAATCAAGGCTGCATAAAGAGGAAAGTCAACCATGCATGTCTATCATCTGGACAATTAGTCTTTCTGACTGCAGACACTATTCTAAAAGGCTAGTCCTTAGAAGCACCTAATCTTTCAGTTGGAAATTATTTGTCTTTGTCTGGCAGAAGCATATAGCAATGAACGTCCTGTGAGAATAATATTCACAGGCTTAAAGCAGATTCAATGTAATACATCAGAAGTATCCTTATAACCTCTCTGTGACCAAACAAAAGAAAAAAAAACATTAAAAATTGTGTATTTGTGATATGAAGTAGCTGAAAACAACAACAAAAGAAAGAAGATGAGCACAGCACACTGCTCCCTGTGTATCTCCATTTATACTTTTGATACTGCTCTTGTCTGACTCCTTTGTTTAGCCTATCTGCCCTGTGCACATAAACATCCACTGCATTAAATACAGAGGAAAAATCTCACATGGTCAAAGAAAAGGAAGAATTATTTTCAAGGAACTCTTCATAATCACAATACACTACCTTAATCTCTAAACTTCATTCTGTTTCATATTTACATGAAATTACACTCCCTTCCCATTATCAGTTAAATTTAACATTGTCCCAACTGCTTGTACTGGTAATTCAAAGGAAAGAAGACCCATGATTTACAAGTAACATCCTTACAGACTCACAAGTATAAGGATCAGATGAGTATAACTGACAAAATACAGCAATTTCAACAACAACAAAAAAGTTGTTGCTTCATCTGCAATATCTACTACTTTGTGTACTTTCTGCAAAGACAAAACTCTCAGACAGGCAAGGTCTAAGAATTTCCAGTTCATTCTTACTTGTCTTCCTTCATTCTTTTCTGACATTTTTAACATCTGCTCAAAAGAAATTCTTCAAAGGGACCATGATGACAAAGGCATGTCAAGATGGAAGTAGGAGTAAAGCTGGGGATTTTTTCAGTCTGAATTGACAGGAAGATTCACTTTTCCTTATCTGTCTTATCTCTAAGATCAGTAACACAGAGACAAATTGGCTTCCTTATGGGAGGAAAGAAGCACCAGCAAAAGCATTTTTATACTATGGGGTTACGACAGCCCTTATTTTCAAGCTGAGTGCTTGAATGCAAATTAAGATCTCACTTAAGATGAAGCTCTTCTTGGCAGTCTACAACCCTCCTCATCCTTCCACCTCATCCTGCATACTCGTGGAAGTGATGTGGCCTCTGGCAGCTATTTGGTTTGTGTAAATTAAAAGGCATCACTGCATGACAAAGGTGTTTTTGTTTGACTTTTGCATGCACAGGCTGGGATGTGAACTGAAGGTATGATTGCTGGGTCAGCCTGCCCAACTTCATTCAAATCTTCATTCATAAATGAAGATTTCATTTTGGTGGGTTTTTTTTTTGGTTGGTTGGTTGGTTTTTTTAAATGAAGTGGCTTAAAAACTAGGAAGCTGCCATGCTGACAATTTTGCTCTCTAAACAGAGCAGTACTGCATCAACCACATCCAGATTCAGTTTACCTATTAACATACCTCAGCTGTATTTGACTAGGGCCACTTCAAGGGGCAAAAGGATTGTTTATTGTGAGTGCCTGTTTAATCTTGGGCTCTCAGTCAAGACTGCTAATTCACATACTGGTTTTCCTGATCTATTTGTCTATTCATGGGGAGACCAACAGCTTTCTCTCCAAGGCTCTGAATCTCTACCTGTATGAATTTTAAAAATATCAGTATTAAAAATCTTCTTTTAATAAACTATCTCTCCATTGTGCTTCTATTCTGGGATACAATTGAAAAAACAATACAATGAAACAGCCTCCCATGTCCTCTTTCAAAATTTGATTTCTCCACCATAGCATGCCTCTGAGAAGGGAAAGAACAGAATTCCCGTATATATTCCTACACAGTAACAAGCAGTTGCCATAGGGACTTTTGGCCACAGCAACTGCTGTCCTAAATAATTCAACAGGGGTTGATGGCCTTCTGTTGAAGGCTGCAGGCACTTAGTGTCACCATTCAAGTGGAGGGTCACCACCAGACGCCAAGCAGTCCTCACATAGGGTTTGTGGTGACTGAGAAAGCACGAGTCAGTACTGGATGCCACACTACCTTCATTTTTGATTAGCTTTTTTGTAAGGCTACACAGGCAGATCCAACTCTGCAGCTAAATAAGATATCATAAACCCATGCCCACTCACACCCAGACTGCTTTTCCAAGTCGGCACATTCCTCAGTGGCGCTCTGCCAGCCCCAGGGCACACGCTCCCTCCCAAACATCTTATTCAGCTTGTCGTGAGCCGTACAAAAGATACCATTATAACTCATTTAGTCATTGTTCTTTAATTATCCAACAGACCTGTGCTTCCAGTCCAGCTGTTCCTTCCCACACTACAGCTCTGCTTTGTCCATCTTGTCAGGCCATTTGAACATGGACTAAGTAGCAAACGTGTTTACTTAGTAGTTTACTTTTAAAAGATTTCCATGGGGGACAAAGAATTTGGTGAATAGTGACCCATTTCACAAGAGAAAAAAAAAAAAAAAACCTTCAACAATAAGGGGGGGAAAAAGAATTGTTCTTTGCTAAGATTCTGCTCCATCAATGTATTTATTGGGTGTTCAATCAAATGGTCTTCCCTAGGTTTATCTCTCAGTGGGCCAGTGTTGCTTGGATGCAGCTGTGTGAAATAACTGTGCATTGCACTAGCTTCAATCCTATTTCACTGAGAGCAGGATTTGAGTGGCCTGGCAATTGTTTGGCAAATAAGACTTGAAATCCAAGTGACAGCAGTCTCATGCCCTACGTAAACGACATTTTGGTACTCAGCAAGGGACCAAAGTATAGTTCTGAGTCATTATTTTAATTCTATGGGAAAGAATCATGCAGAGGCCTCAAAATCTGATAGAGCCCTGACAAGTCAGTGACTGACAGACATAGGTAGTGCAGAAAATGACTTGGGGCAGTACAATCATCCAGTGCCAGATACTCACATTTCTCTCTGCCCAACCCACCTATTACACCTCAAGAGATTCAGGGACTCTGGGAATTTCATGCCACTGCAATCCAGAAAAAGCTTGCAAACCTCTGGGGAGCAATTGCATACATTTGTCCTAAAGCCTGAATATCTGACACTTGCAATGTCTTGTCTGCCTTTATACTGTGGGATGGGAGTGGGAGGAGAAAATGATAAGAGATTTTTGTAGAGGAAAGCTAATAATCAGAATACTTTCTGATTCAGCATTATTAATCCCTACTGAATTAGATACATTAGCAAAAGGTACTTCATTTCTTTGGAGATAAAAAAGAACAGTCTGAATTCTTGAGGAAATATTCTGCCTATTAGTGTCTATGTAAAGCCCTAGAAATAATGCTTTCAGAGATAAAATGAAGAATAAGAAAATAATAAAGGCAAATTTTCATCTATGCGCTGCTCTGCAATTAACTGTTTGAAGCAATTCCCAATACGCCTAATCTCAACAACTCTGCTTATCTGCCCATCCAGTTATTTTTAATTTGTACTTCTATTATTACTACTGCATTATTAATACACCCTGATAAGATAGGAAATAGCCTGGTGGTGTTCTGTTTCAGCAATGCCTTGCATGGCATTATAGTCTTTATGATGAATAACTCCTTCCCATCTGAGGAGATTCATGATTCCCTCTGCTCACAGACTAGGAGGCCCTCGGGAATCCCATTTGCTCCCCTTAGCTGGTATTCCCTCCAGCTGATATTGCAGTGTGCAATATCTGAGGGGTTTCATTAGGAGTGGGGAGGGAAGGGAGGAAAGCTCTTCTAGTCATGCTGCTTCCAAAATCTGGGCTCAGGTGCTGCAGCCAAGCTAGTCAAGAATAGATTTCTTTTGCGAACCAAGATTCATATTTGGAGGAAAATCCAGTAAGACCAAATGATGGAAAGAAGGGGTAAGACATTAAAGCAAAGATAACCACTCTCACACCACATGGTTTGAAGTAAATATGTCATTTTTTTTCGTGGGGAAAAAGGAGGTAGGGAAAAAAGGACCAACAGTTTTTAAGGTCTCCCACATCTGTGTTTCCATAATGGGGTATGTGATGCTGTAAAGGTTATTGTACAGCTCTCCTCCTGACACATCCCATTTTGCCAACACATCTTTTCCTGTCTCTCCTTTAGTATAAGCACTATAAATTGAACAGACCTGTGGAAAAATTCAGCAACCTTTAATAGGGGTGAAAGCTGCTGGGATCTACAGAAACACAGCAGAGCCTCATACACACCTAGAGAATTTTAGGTTAAATGCTGCTATTTGTACAAGCATTTTCAATCACCAGATAGGAGAAAAAAAATAATGTATTGTATTGGAAGATTGAACCAAGCAAGAAAATGATATTAGTCTGGATTCAAATCTGCAAGTTCAATGGCAATATCTTAAGGGAATGTTGAGTCCTCTTTAAAAAAATCTGCTCATTTATGAAAAAAATCAAGTCTATAGCCAGTTAGCCTTATAATTTTTTTCAGATAACTTGCTCAAAAAACTCCATACATAGCTTTTTCCTCTATATTTCCACGGCACTGGTGGGGAAGAGGAGATGAATACACACACACATACATATATACACCTATATGTTTATAGACACAAATGTACACACCTCATGTATATTGAGAATTACACATACACCTGCCCATCCACACCCATCACAGGTGCATCCACTCCATTTTATCAGTTCTGAGTGCTACAGGAGAGATTTTGAATCTCACAGGCCTTATAAACGTATAGATATACCTCCTAATTTTTCAAATCAAACAGGTCAATGATTCCATCAAACTTTTTTTATTCTATTTATTACATAGAAAGATTCTTTCATAAAGAAAACCAGGAACATTGAAGTATTACTTTTCATACCCGGTATTTCATATCTCACTATTCAATGAAAGATAATTTAACTGCTAATCACTTTGGGAACAACACAGAAAAGAAAGTCTATTTACATTTGGAAAACAAAATGGCATTTTTGTTCTATTAAAGGTTCCAAGCAGAACACAAGAAGAGCCTCTGATCCTACTCAGGGAGAGATTAATTTCACCTTACTTGAGCCAGCCAAAACACAGATATCTCATTCTAAGGCAGCTGAAAATCAACTGGAAAAGAGAGGTACATCTGGTAGGGAAATCAGCCCAATTCTCTCCATTTCTCCATGAGAAGAACACATGTGAACAGCCTGGAAGAGAAGGGTAGTGGTCACCTAAGCTAGCAACATGAATCACATCCTAAGGTGGTAATAATGGTGGCACTAAAGCATGGTGGCAAACAGAGAAATATAATTACTTGAAACATGGAGATACATGCTTCTCATAACAGCAGAAAAAATGGATAAATGACAGTAGAGACACATTCCCAAAAATGAAAAGGTCTGAAAAATCCCAAAAAGGTCTGAATCATAAAGAAAAAGGTAAAAAATGGGGAGTCAGTGAATAAGAGATGCATTTTAATGGTATTCTCCATATCAAAATTCAGTTCACACTGGCTCTTACTCAGCTGAGCTAGTTATCTATTGAAGTCAATATTGTACCAGAGAAATGAGGTAAGGCCCAGACCTTTAGAATAAGAGAAAGCAGAGTGACCTTGCAGTTGAACCAAGAGGCTCAGACAACTCATTAGCCCCTGATGTTCCAGCAGAGCCCCAGCAGAGCCTCCTGCAGCGTCACCATCCCACCTGCACCGCTGCCCTCGACACGTGCTGAGAGGAGTCAAACACAAAAGGAAAAGGCTGGGAGGAGAAGAGCTTCAGGACATTTTAAAGAAAAGAGAATTGAGCTCACTGCTCAAAGTACAGTGTCTGTTACCTGCCTAACATCTCAGAAAACTCACCAAGGTCCTGGGTTCAGCAAACTATCCAGTATTTAAACACCTTCTTCAGCATTTTCTGAGAAATACTGTAGAAATTTTCAGTGTCTGTCATCTTGAGTTTCCTGATTTATATTAATCTCTTTGTCGTGAATTTAAAAATTAATTTAATGAGGTGAGATGTAGAGGAGAGGACAGGGAAGAAGTGGACATTTTGGGAAGTACAACTGAAAAGTCTTAAAAATGAAATGGAAGTTATTAACCAGAACTATCAAAGTGCTCCAAAATATCAACCAGCAGTACCACACAAAAACTAGTACCACAAGCCTGAAGTGATTTGAGCAAGCTAATTTTCCTTTTGTTCACCAATGTTTACAGGAAAATTCATCAAAACAGACCAAGGTAAACAATACAAAACTAGGCTTAGTAGCTCTTTTCCCAGGTGAAATGTACTACAAAAGAAATACAGAAAAGATTGAATCTTCTAACACAGAAATAAAAAATGTCATCAAAGTGAGCTGAGGTACAGCCTTTTTCATATTTTTTCTGTCCAGTCCAATTCCACCTGGAAATCTCCAGCCACCTTGTGCTCACAAGCTCATCAGTACAATTTCTGAATACACCTAGGTAGATGTCACTATAGAAAGGAACACCATTTTCAGTATTTTTTAAGGAAAAAAAGGAATTTAATGAGCAACAGTCTCTTGTCCATATTTGCCATCACCACTAGCTGGTACTCAGATTAGGACACAAGTTTTTCTCTGTGATATATGACAAGAGGCTTTTTTCTTTCAAAGCAAAAGGTTTTGCTAAATGACTAAGTTACTCTCTCTAGAAAACCTCATTTCCTCTGCTGTGGTTTTCACACCACCCTCCCCAGCAGTGAAGAGGAAGATGTCTGCTAGTTCAAAAGATGGCTTTTTTAATGGAAAATCAGCTGAGACAAAGGAATTAAGAGAAGGATAGGTGCCTACATTAGTGGAGCACTTCCAATGCTTCCAGTTCCCTTGAAGTAGCAGCTTCTTGAAGCTTCACAAAGAGAACAAACAGCAGTTACAGGTGTTCTTTTAATCATGGAAAACATGACTGCATATAAATTTATTTAAAATACACCTTAAAATACACTTTAAACCTCCAAGTCAACTAAAAGGCAATCTGACAGGCTTCTTGCATGGCTAGGTTGGTACTTCCACATCCAGAATAAGCTTTACTTTAGAGAAAGGCAAACTAAGTGTTCATAAAAAACACGACTGACAAAGCTAAGAGATTTTTGTTAACAGCAATTCTTCCAGATTCTAATAATTTTACCTTTTACTTAAAGCGGCTTGTGCTTAGAACTCCTCCTAGAAAATCCCATCTAGCAGGAACGTAGGCAAAGTGCAAGTAAGCTTCCACCAGATCCACACAGAACATTTTGTGAGGAAAAACACAGTTCTGAGCAACTCTGACTGGAGGGCAAAAGGCCACCTGGATTTCATTCCAAGTGGAACTAACTAATTTGTACAACAATCCTGTTGACAACAAAGATGAACACAGGTCTCCTTTAAATGCCTCAAGGGGTCATCATCCCACCTTTCAACAGCCATGGTGACTTTGGAGGGGAAAGAAAGCTCGCCTCAGAAATTGTTTTCTGTGACAGAGGGTTTAAAATCACTTTTGTCATCTATCCATTAACTTTGGCCCCTACACACCTGAAGGATGAAGCTTTACAAAGGAAGGATCTCTGCTTCACAGAGGAAGGAGAACCTCTTACCATTCTCTCTGGAAAAACCTTAAATATGGTTGGCAGTGTAGTGAAATACAAAACACATTTTGCAACTCAGGCTGGGTTTTATTCTGACCATAGCACAGGTTTTCATAAACTCACACTCAATGTATGACAAAAATGTGACAAAACTGTATGACAATTGTAATGTAGACAAAAAATCCTGACATCCATCAGCCAGCAGGTTAAAATGAAAACTGATAGTAGAAAAGGTTTCCTGTACCTTTAGGACTTAAACAAGATGTTAATCAATTTTTTTCCCTTCAAATCAACTTTGCAAATCACATAAGTGTAAGAACATCTCTTTACTTCCCTGCACTATTACAAAGAGTTTACAATGCTATTGAAAACATATTTTGACAAAGACTATTCACACCACGATTCATACAGGCCATAGCCAATGTAATAGTTACTCATTATTAACACCCTTATTGCAGTTATATAGCTTGGATTAAAGCATGTCAAAGACAGTGCAATAATTGTGGCCTGATTCAGTGAAAAATAAACAAAAACTATTTTAAGGCAGTGGACAGCTGAAATACTAGCAGTTTGTGAATCCAAAGCATTGGCATATGCTTCTGTCAACAGCCAAAAAACCAGTTGTGAATCTACTCACAAATCTGAACTACTTGGGCATTAGAGCTTTCTTCACTATAATTTTTGCCAAAATACTGTGTTGGTCTGGTAGATGCACTTTCAGGTCAGACAAAACGTTTCTGATGCTTCCATATAGTTTCATGTAAATCAATGTGAGGAAAAGGTAAGCTGCAGACTTGTGTAAAGTGAATAGTAGATTTTGGGCTTATTTCAAATACTGTGTTGTGATGAAAGATTAGATTCTTCAGTCAGGCAGTGAAAAATTACTTTTAACTGAATTTTCTTTACTGCATGACACAGATCCTGGGGAGAAAGGTGTGTGCCTCGGGAGAATCTATCACACTGCCATTTGCCATGTGCCACTCCTGCCCTTTGGCTGGGTCCTGGTTCCCCCTGAAGGCTCCTCCAGCCACACTCCAGGCTCAGCCCCGTGCCTGATGAGCTACCAGCTGCCACATCTCTGCTTCACTCACTAGACTCTCAAAACCCCTCTCCTTGCTGCTTCCTCCCCTGTCCTACACACTTGGAAAAGGCCCCTCAGGAGCACCTGCAGCAAAACCTATTATTCACTCTTCAATAATCTCCTCTTCTACACCAGCTTGAGAAGGGGTGGCTAACATTACACTGCTGATGGGTTGAGGACATCACTACCAAGATGACCAATTATACCTCACTGTTTCTTCTTGCTTCCCATCACACTGACTGCCCCTCTTTTCTACTGTGAGATCATAACTGGTCTGTATAGAAACAGGGCTTTTTTTTAATCTGAATTTACACATCATTTAGAAAAACAGGTCTAGGTCCCACAAACAAGAGTGCTGCTGCTCCAGAAAAATAAAAAGTAAACAACCACAAATTACAGTTGTTCTTTTAATAGGCCAAAAAGACTACTTAAAGAAAGTTCAATGGTGACTTGCTTCTCCCTGGTAGAAACCTTGTACATAGGGATGATTTGAGTGCCCAAGCATTGCTATTTTATTTTGAGATTAACAAGTACCAAATAACAAAAATCCACACAAAAAATTTTTATATATATATATACATGCAAGGAAAAGTAAACTAATCTCTGCCCAAACATAACAAATACCTCTTATTGACAGAGGCTTATGAGACTACACACAGAAAAATAATAAGTGAAAGAAAGCACAGAGACCACATCCATTTATCCTAACCCCCTGCCACCTGAAAACAACCTATTTATTCAGGCTGGCAGAAAATTTTTCATTCCAGCTGTTTTTCATGTCAAATGTGGGTTTCAGAACAGCATCTTTCACAGAAAGAACATTTCAGATTTTCATCAAAAGTATTGGTTTTGACAGAAAATGGAAGGGGAGGTGTAGAGGGAGGATGGAAGGAAGCAGACTGGGGAACAAATCTAAGCAAACCTTGCTAGAATGGCTTTACAGTAGTTAATCTTAGTGCAGGCATGGAATAATGCATTATTTCTGCAGAGAACACCTTTTTGCTCTGTTATTGGCTTGTTGTTAGGAGACACACACAGACTTAAGGAATATCATTCAGAAAACTGAGATTTGGAATCATGTACAGCCATCCAGAACAGTAGCACTCTGTCTCTGGATACACTCAGTAAAAGCAATCTGTTACTCAGAATAGGATGATCCAAAGACAGCAGAGAGAGAAGAAATAATGCTCAAGCTGCTTCAGTTTATGGACCAGGATTGTCACTCAGCCCAAAGGAGAACTCAAGAACTGACTGTGAGGATACCACACTACCACTCAAGATCATCTCCTTCTACCAGCAAATGTAAATCCAAAGTACACAGATAAATTATAACCCATAAAAGCACTCCTGTTACTATATTTACAACAGGGTCACACCTTTTTATTTAGCAAGAGGAAGAGCTGTTTGGAAATGAGTGCAGCAAAGAATCTGATCCTTTACTTGTTTGACAATGGTGGTGCTTCTGCTAGGCTCAGCAGTGTATCTAACATCAAAGCAGAATGCTGATTATGCAGTCCCACCATTTCATTATTAATATCGTCTTCCAGCTCCTGTGAAGCTGAACTTCAGATTTCAAATAATATTTCTTTCAAAGTCCAGGCTGGCAGAGTTTTGATTTGAGAGGCATTTTGTAAGAAAAGACATGAAACAGGCAACCTGAATATATACTCTCTAATCCTCTTCAGCAGTTTAGAGGCTTCAGTGGGAGTTTGTACCCATCTCCATCCTAACTGAACTACTAATTAACTTTTAAATAAATTGGTGATAGGCAGATCTTCCTCTTTTAACTTTAAAAAAAAAATTATATGCCTACCCATGACAGGAAATAAATTCTATAGTTTTAAATAAAACATTGCCATTAATTTTGCAATGAGAAGTAAAATCTTTGAAATTTCTAGTAGAAGTGAAAATATAAAATAGCAACTGTTTGCTTGCAATTTTGTTTTAGAAAACTGTGAAATTAAATTTATCCTGAAAAAAAGTCTAAGCTTTGATGCACTCAAGTTCCTATCCTTCACACCTTGGATACCCTCCTGCCCTGGAAAACTGACAGCTCTCAAGCTGACCCTGAGCCAGTAAGAGCCAGCAGGAGTTCCAGGGCTCAGAGCCCTGCAGGAGTGAGCCTGCCTTCCAGGCAGCCCGTGTGCAGCTGTCCCCTGGAGTTCCAGAAATCCACAATTCCTGGCAACAGCCATCCCTCCAGTTCTAGTGAACTAGAATTTCCAGTAACAAACTGTCACATTAGAAATTGCCCAGTCCACTCAAACCCAAAGTGAAATAGAGTTTTATCACACTGAGATTGCTCGTAAAATGCTATTTAAATACAAATCAGGAAAAACCCCTAAAATATTGAAAATAACATTTAGCTTCCCTGAATGCACTTCCTCCACATGGGTCCACATATTATAAATTTATACTCTTACAGAAAACACTATATGAGAAAAAACTCTGGGAAAACTAATTGCTTTTTAACACACTCCTATCAAAACATATCCCAACCTAACTGAACAGATCACATAAATGAGGAAAATTAAAAGCAAATAAGCTGGAAATTCCATTACCTCATCTAAAGTTTTCCCAGTCTGAGAGATAAATTACATTGTTATCCTGAAGTTATTTACTTATTGTGCCTCACACCTATTTCTGACATATTAAAATGAAAATTGTGCTACAGAGGTAAACTGACAGGAAACTTTGATGAAAGTATACAAGCTTCAGGTCATAATTATAAGATGTCTCTTAAAGAAACCAGAAAGGTGAAAAATGAAACTGGCTTCCAGAAACTGCAGGTTAGACATATTTTTGCTAATGGAAATGTGGAAAAAATTTCATTTTCTCTAGTATGACTATATGAAATAACCTAATTTGATTTGAATTTGATTTGATTCTTCTTTGAAGAAGCATGTGTGTCAATGTGTTAAAACCTCTTACTACTTATATACTCTGATAGTTTTGGTACAGTAAGTCTGAAACGAAAAGAAATTCCCCCTTCATCATGTGGGCTATAAAATTTCAGTTTTACTTACATAGCTGGAAAGCCAGGAGCCTGTTCTTATACAAGGTTTTGAAGAAGCAAATCACAGGTCTGTTTGGGAATATTGCAAAACTGCTTCCCAAGCCCTCTCCACTGGAAACCAGTGGAAGAAGAACAAGAAAGGCTCAAATCAGCTTGGAATGCTTAGACAGAGATAAGTTTGTGTCTCATTGTGTAGACCCTTTCCTTGGGACTTGTGAAAAAAGTAATCAGGAAAAATGCAGTCCAAGACAGGAGGTGAGTCCCTGTTTCCAAGAACACACCCCTGATTATTCCTCAATGGAATTTTTATCCAGCTGTAACCCGTCCCAAGCACATAAAAGTAAGACTCCTGAGAGGATGGCTTCTACTGTTAATCTATGCTGTAGCAACTCCTTATAACAAGGAACAGGTTCAAGATTATTCCTCTTTACCCCACTAAAGTGAGGACACACATCCCTATTAAAGTTTTATAAGATCATGACAGATTTCTACATTTCTTCCCACCTAGCAGGCCAGAGAAAAGGAATGGAGCCCCATGTGGAAGGAACCTCTTTTCAGACAGGCATGAAACCAGACATGAAAGCAATACCATTGTTCTGTGAAAGGGAACCCTGGAACCACACACTATCAGAAAGTGAGTATCCAAAATCAGCAGTGGATGTTCTGAAGCCCATCCTATGCTTAGCAGTCCTAGATCATACATTAAAATTTCTCTTCTAAATAAAATCTTTCACCAAATTCATTGTCATTGCTTAGTATTCTAGGAATATGGAAAATCCATGCACGCAGATGCTTGCATAAGAAACTGCTTTGATTAAAGCAAACTGCTTTTCTCAGCAACTGCCTGCACATATTCCCAGATGTAATATGCCAGGCTCTCCACTTGTAACAGGGAAAAAGGGAAGGGCCACTCAGAGAAACTACAAAGCAACAGCAAACTATCTACCCACCTCCTCCATTGCCTCAACCTAAGTGTGCACCTAAACAGCATTTTAAGAGGGAATGATTATGCAGAATGGAAGGAAATAACATGACAGAAAGAAAAAGGAGCAATTTATCATTATCAGCATAGGTTTTGTTCAGGTAAATGTACTGGAAGAAAGCCAGCAAACATGAGCCAGAAGCAAATTACAATGTGTCCAGCCAAGACACCAGTCTGGAAAGCAAGGGGTCAGGAACACAAAATATGCCATAGCAAGCAACTGCTCTGCAGTTTATACACAGCCACAGAGACAAACTGCTCCTGAAGCCCTGCATGGACATCACCTCCTGGCAGGATGGACCACCTAGAAGCACTGTGGTCCCAGTGCAGGTGCATTAGTGTAGCTGGGCTTTGAAGTGTATAATTGCTGCACAACTAGGTCTGTCTGTGTTAAGTCAACAGTATTAGGAATTCACTTGCATTAGTTAACTCGAGTCATTAGGCCTTTTTACACGTGTTCAGGGACCAGCTACAGCAAACTAACTGAGAAAGGACACGGTTTTCCAATTCCCTCTGTGTTTTGCACAAGGAAAAAATCTTCTCCCAAAGAAAATAAGTATTTTAGTGATATTTGCAAGGCCTACCTTGCCCAAACCAGGAGTGTCTTTCACTTTGCTGACTGCCCTCAACAAACATGGTGGTGCAGGGGGTGGGGAAGTCTGAAGGATACTGCTGAAGCAGGTGGAGAAGAGAGGAGATTCAGGAACAGATGATGCAGAAGGCCTGTGCTTCTTCTTTTTGGAAGACAGGTTCAATTTCTGAGCAGCTCTGTGGGAAAAATGACAATAGAAAGCTAAAACAACCTCAAACTCATCAACAAGAACAAATAAAAATATTTATCAGGTTACTATATATGTAAGCTCTCAATTTTGACCTCATTGACCCTGATAGTTTTATAATTCTTGTTCTTCACTCCATAGTACTATTTTAATGCCATTGACCACAAAGTTGCTTCAAATTTAGAGTTTTCATTAAGTAGGGTCACAGTCATGCCTGTGTCACAATTTTATCTGTTGAAACATTTCAGCCTGCAAGAAAGCTCCAAACCCATACCAATGAGCTATGTGTCAACTTCTGTTTTAAAATTACGAAAGGTTCACACAGAATTGTGTCTCATGCTTAGGTCACTGATTAGAAAATGAATACTCGTGTGGGGGTAATTAGTGATAAATGCTCAGGTGACTCTGCTGAGGTGTAAGAAGCCTCGTACTAGCTGTTCAAAATTTTTATCACCTCTTAAAGCATAAGCGGGTCTAAAAACTGAAAAAAATGTTGACCAATGAAATTTGATTAAAGAGCTAAACTTTTCTGGAGCAGAAACATTCAGTACTTTTGTTTTGCAAAATGTTTTATTGTGGGAGGTAATGCAACATTCAAGTCTTTGTTGCAGCTGGTTTGTTCCAACACTTGTGCATCCTGCACTGCCCAGGGATAACATCAATATTAATCATGCTGTCCCATGGTTTCCCTTCTACAAAACAGAGCACTTTAAAGGGAGCAGGTCAGCAGGAGCACCAGCTCAAAGGAGAGGTGGATAGAACAATTTTGTTTGCTTTGGCAGACAAATTGGAACTTAATATATGTATAAAAGCAATCTGTGCTGACAGTAGCTCTCCTTATTTTGCTGAAGTGCGTCACTCAAGACCAATAATTCTAAATCCTTCTAAGTTTTAAGAAGCTTTAGCTCCATTATGCTGGTATCAGTTTATATTTTCCAACCCAAAACTTACAAAAGTAATGACATCATTTTACCAGGGAAGAAAGACTGAATATACACACGCTTGCACATACACACACACTTCAATCTGCAAGGAAGCTGTGTTTGTGTCAGGTGTCTGAGACACATGGACAAATGACTGCCTGGTACAACACTGCCACATGGCAGCTGGTCACAAGCACACTGTGTGCACCACCAGGGTGTATTCTTTTAGCCTATGCCAAATGCAAAACACTTCCAGATAAATTCATTTCTAATAAAAGAAAAACACTAGGAGATTTTAACTGACCTGACACAGAAGTAGAACTCAGAAGTTTGTGTACCATCTCCTTGTCCTTTCTCTTTACTCTGACCTCAAGACTGCAATTCATAACCTGTCTCTCTCATTTAAGCATACACTTTCTTTTTCATAAAAAACGCACTCAAAATGTGTTGGTCAAAACCATTTTTCCCTTTCCTTGTAACATTTCCATGGTTTGAGAGGATTCAATTATTTCACTGTCCATCACTAACACTTTTATGAAGTTGTCCATACTGAATCAAGATCTCCTGTACATCTGAGTTTCACTATAAAATTATTTTAAGAGAAGTCTTGTAGCTTATGTGCAACAAGTAAAAATGTAAATGTTGGTCAAACATTTGACCCCTGTGGCCCAGCTCATTAATGTAGTCTGAAATAATGGAAGTGGCTCCATCCAATATGGTCATCTATCAGGTCTCACTGACTCATGCCCTGGTGAAAATATATTTCCTAAAAGCTGTTTCCTGAATTGACTGACAGAGCCATTATCCCTCTTGCCACTAAATGCTCCTCCAGAATTTGCTGTTCTTTCTGCAAAGCTGACAGTGTAATACAAATCACTCCATGACCCAACCAAACACACAGCCGACATTTTCTTAAAGAAAACACATTGTTGGAGGTACCTGGCCTTTTCAAAATCTTGGAATTATATTATAGTTTGACAGTTATAACCTTTGAGATTGCATACAAATGGAATAACCTGCACTTTCCTTATAGTTTTGGCCTGTGACTGGAAAAATGTATGAAAAACAATGAACTATTTCTCACAACTTCATGGGGTTCTCTGTTTTACCCTGAGTAGAAGAAATCAATGCATAGCAGTCTAGAGAATCATTTACCAGCCCTATCAGACTGGACTGAATTTTGAAGAGGATCAAAAAGGCAATAAGCATCAGGTAATTCCCAGAGCATTTAACTGGGAAGAGAAGCACAGTTTAACCACATGTAGGCTGTAATGACACAAATACATAGAGTGTGTCTTTCCTGTGAGCACATTTGTGTGAGCAAAATCCTTCAGCCTGTGTGGCTAGCATTGCTCCAAACACATCTGGTCATGCCAGCCAGTACTGATTTGGCCCTGTAAACTAGCACAGGAGGCTAGAAATTCTCATATTTTACTTTTCCAGGCAAGTCAGAGGCCTGGCTCTCTCATGCAGACCCTCTGGACCACCAGACTTCCCAGGCAAGGCAGCAGGCTGGACCCTGGGAGACCTGAGGGCAGTGCAGCTCACAGCCTGCACAGCTCTGCCAGCAGCTGTTGAGGCTCTGCTCTTTGTACAGGAGCCAGCTATTTTATTTTTTTCCTTTAATATCTAGTATAATAGGGCTCTGATTTCTACTTGAGCCCCTGCATACTGCTGCAGTAATGGTGATGGCAGTGATGGCAGCATGGCTTCATGCGCTGACAATAAGCTGATCATACTGCAGGTTATATTAGCTCCCACTTGAGCCAAGTGATATCAGCTATGGAATATGCAGGGGTGTGCAGGGGGCTCCAGCACACTGCAAACCACTTCCCCACTGTGTGTGGTATGGCTGTGGTAGGGATTGGGTCCACAGAGACACACAAGGAACTTGATCCAAATTCAATTTTCAAAGGGCATAATTTAACGTGCATTACACCACTGTGTGAACATACTCACAGCAGAACTGTTTTTAATGCCATTTTATCAAATTACCTTCCAAAAGAATGCATATTTAATCCAGTTTAGCTAATATACTTTGGATTAACACCTTCAGATAATTTGGACTATTTCTTTCCTGAGAGTCCTGATGTAAACAAGCAGCTGGAGACTTTTAGAAGGCTTACAAGATTTCTGGCAGAGGAAATAATCACAAGATCGAGAGTTGGAATTGCAGGAGGGACATTAGAAAGCTGATTAAAGTTCAATCCAAATAAAACTAATACATCGCCCTGGCAGGAAAGGGGAACTGCTTTGAAAGTCCACCTGATCCATAGCAAAGACTGAGATAATTTCTTTGAAGGACATTCTCTGCTCTTTGTTTTTTTAAAATAAAACTTTAATTATGTATATTTTTGGGCAGTCAGGTTAGCTTTCACACCCCACCTATCTAGAAATGGTGGCGTATTTTTCCCCCTTAAAACTTTACAAGCAGGCTGGGATTTTCAAACACAGGCTTCCAAATTAATGCTAATAAAATTCAAGGGACACTTATCTAGCTTGATAAAAGAATTTCTTTTTCAGCAACACATAATCCAAGACAAAGTTAAAACTTTAGGACTGTCAAACTGGATGTGAGTAGGCCCACTAGGTTTGTTAGATTCAGAAGGAGGTGGAACATTTAGTTGATACTTAAAATATTATTCACACTTTTGTCAGCAAAGCTCATTGATAAGTAACACTGACTGACACACTCCACCACCAGAGATGTCTGAAGAGATTTCCTGAGGTGTGTATCTCTGTATAATTATTCCTTACTGACTGTTGTTTTGTTTGGAAACAAAATTCTGTCATAGATGCTACTGAGCTGGCATATCAGTTTCTCTGTCAAAATAGGAACTGAAATTTCATTTTCATATCTTATTTTCCACAGAGGAAATTACTCACAAGCTGTGGATGCTTACAATATTTATTGTAAATATTTACGATTCTAATTTGGACTAAAAATCTATTTTTCTTCTTTATTTGGAGATTATTCCATTTTATAATAAAATATTTTTGGCCGGGTATGCCATTCAAGGAGTAAGATATGAACTTTATCTGTGCAAGGGACGGCTTACCAGATTTGACACTTGATTTGACATTTTGACCACTTGATTTGACAAGCCTGAAGCAGGGCTTTCCCTCTCTTGCTGCTTTCCCCACATTTATTTTGGCTTGGCTGCTACTTCTTTAACCTCCTAAATGGGCTTGTATCAAGGGTGTTTTAAATCATACTTATTTGACATGGCTAATATGCCTGAATTACTATGGCAAGGTCTTTCCCAGCCTTAAAATCCGAGCCATGTGGTATGAAATGCGGTTTCATATAAATCTCATATTTCTATTTGAATGAGGGCAAGGAATTGGCCAGGAGCCATGGTTTCCTCTGTGCCATGCCTTACCTTGCATCTTCTAAAGCAGGGAGCAGAGAGATGCTTGAGAGGATGTTTAGCCCACAAGTTAACAGCTTGCTCTGCCACCCCTCCACCATCTGCTGCCAACCAGGGGAACCACCTGGGAATCTTGTTCAAGAAGCAAGAACAGCCTCCAAGAGCTTTTCCTCATATCTCTACATGGAACAGTTTTTCTCACCCAGAGTGAAAGCAAAAAGACAGAGTGATAAATCTTGCAGCTGGCTTGCCATGCCCCTTCTCAGTCCTTATTCCCTGCCTTCAACAGGAAGCTACAAGCTATAAACAAGAATCAGGACAACTTTATTCCACTTTAATTCTCAGGGTGGCCAAACCTAGGGCTGTGGTGTTGCAGCCTCGTAAGATATGTAAGGAATGAAATAAAAATCCTCAGAGGAACATTTTCAGGGTTTGTTGTTCCAGTAAGATTCTAGTATTTGTGTTTAATTATTTTACAATGCCTTTAAAATCTGGAGATAATTTGAGCTTTCTGCTTATTCTGTAGAAGGTATAATAAACATCTCTCTAATGCCCAGTAAACACTTGCCCCTTATTGTTCTCTTTATTTTTATGCATGCATTCAATTTCATAGCAACAATAAAGCTGTCCCAGGCTGTAATCTTTCACATCTTGGGTGGCAGTTCAGATATTTTGGCCACAGTGCTTCAGTGACTGCACTCACCCCAGGAACTGTACTGTAACTGCCAAGAAACTCATTATTTTTAACTTATTTAATTCTAAAAGAGTCAAAATAGAACTTCAAACTTTTTTCAGCATAGGTCTTATAAAAGCTGAGGCACACAGGAAAACTCAGTGAAATTAATAGCACAGATATGCTTTTATATCAGCTTCTAAGTTGAGTAAATTCACTGGCAACAGAGGTGCTCCTAAATTGCATCAAAACAAAGATGAGGAATATGCTGGGAGACCAATAACTTAATGAGAAGCTCAAAGTTCTACACAACTGGACTGTAGGACAGAGGACTCATATTCTACACACATTCTACATATTCTATTTGAGGGAAACTCCCAGTTTCAGAGAAGGATCTGAAACAAACCCCTTCTCATGTCATTACTGCTTGATTCACAACATTCTCTTCACCAGGTAGCACTGTATTCCAGCAGAGATCTTCTTATCTAACCTGTAAGTTCCTGGAAAACTCGTATTTGGGGACAGATGTCTTTCTGCCTTTGGCAACAGGATCATTCACTAGCACTCATACATTAATTTCATGTTGGCAAAAAACATAACAACTCAAATGAACCATCATATTTGGAATTTCTACAAGAGCTCATGCCCCTGTCCTTCAATAGTACTTATCATGAAAACTACAACTGGACTCAATATCTTGATACAGAAAGATTATTTCTGATTACTCTGCTTTCTTTTTCTCTCATTCTCTTCTCTTCTTAGCATGGTTCCCAAATTTCAGGCATTACAGACCAAGGTAGTGGTCACACACATGATAAAAATGACCAGATTCACTTTTTCTGCTGTTTTATTGACTGCAGACACACATAATCAACCTGCATTTTTAGAGAAAAAAAGAATGATTTCGGTAACCAGCAGAAGAACCCAACCATATGAAAAATGCTCAGCAATCAAACAAAGAAGAGAAATAACTAGTCGATTTTTAAAGAGTTTTTTAAAGAGTAAAGGTTGTTTCTAGTATTAATCTAGCTTATTTTTCTCAATGAAAAGAGGTTTTATAAAAAATGATAGTCAGACAGATGACAGTGATCTCATTATCCTTTTCTTGGAAAGCTCTGAGGATCAATTGGATATATGTCACTGCATGCTTAATGCATGAAGCAAGCTGACCCATTATACTTGGATAAAATAAAGTAAGATGTTTAGAGCTAATTTAATACAGGAAGAAAACCAGATATATTTACTACAGCTCAAATTCATTCAAATGTCTTTATCACTTACCACCATGGTTACTTGACAACACATTTTCAGACCAGAGTAGCCTTTATTTCAGTCACACAGACCTGAGGGCAAGGGCTCTAGTACCTCCCAAGGAAAGGTCAGAAACAGGCTCCATCCAGCCCAGCTTTTGGGTGTTAAGAAATATTGCCTATTTATTCTGACCATTTATTTTGGAAGGCACCAGCATTGCCACAAAGTAATAAGGAAGGAGATGTGCACTGTTATATCTTTGTAGTGTTATTGTGCACAACATGAAATATACACAGACTTTATAGTTGTTAACTGTAAAATATTAAAGGTATAGATGTACAGGTATGCTGCCTTCTCATGAAAGTTAGCTGGGAGATTTTCCCTATGTCTGAGATAACACAGGAAATGCCAAACCACTGGACTGGAGTGCTGGTTAGTCAGCCCCTAAGCTGACTCTCTTCATGAGCAGTCATGACAGCTCAAAAACATCACTAACAGGAGCTTTGCAAAGTGGGGCCCACAAACCACTGGCCATTTAATAACAGTCCTCAAAATCACATAAAGAAAATCCTTTAGCTGTAAGTTTTATGGAGCTTATACGATTACAGTTATTCTGTTACCTTGAATGCTAAAGCCTGACCACATACTGTGCAGAAAGCTATTCTGCTTCATATCTGTCCCATTCAGCAAAAACCTCTCATAACACCGGGAGAAAAAGCAGCCAGCACACAGATTCACAGTCCATTTTGTCATTGTTTAACTTTCCGGTTGGCAGAACCATAAAAAGGTTAAAAGGCAGGTATGTTTTACAGGGGGGTTTGCCTCATCAATATTTTTGAGGTCAGCACATTTAAAATAACACCAGCATACAAATGGTAAACTATTCTGACAACACAGATGCATTGAAATTCAGTGCACTTAAGCCCAGCTCTGACAAGCCATCTCCTGTCATAGTAAAAAAATATTTCCTCTAAGAGTTCCTGTTAGTTTTGCCTTGTATTTAATTTAAGTCCCCACCATGAGATGGTGATAATTCTTTGATACAAATTTTTTCAGCTATTGGAGGCTACAAAAATTACTATAAATAACATGCTAGGGTCCAAGTCTGAGGTCCTCCTCTTAGCAGACTAAAATCAGTCCCATCCCAACAGCTTATAAGCAAAGTAGACAAAACAAAAGAAAGAAATTTTATGATCCCACCTTCCTAGAGATAGGCTGAAGCACAAAGAAATTCATGAATGATGGGAAATAATAAATGCATCTAGATTTTCTCGGCAGATTCACACAGAGTTCAGTGGGTTTGGAGATGCCTAAGAGCATCCCCACCAGTACCTACAGGGAGGGTGCCAAATGCTGGACTCGTGCTCCAGACCAGGGTGTGGAAGGAGAACTAGAGCTAGTGGGCATGTGTTGAAGCAAGAGGAGTTTGGACACAGGATAAGGAAAAGCTTTTTCACCCTGAGGGCAGCCAAACAACACTGTGAAGTTTTTGTTCTTGGGAAAATTTAAGACCCAAAGGGGTAGAGGCCCAGGCAATGTGTCTGATTTCAGAGCTGAGCCTGTTTTGAGCAGGAAGTTAGTAGAAACATATTGAGGTGCCCTTCAGCCTCCATGACCAATGATGCTATGTAAGAAATGTTAATGCAAATCTGGGTTTTTTTTTTCTTTCCAAATGTACTTTCTCTGAAAATTTTCAACAGAATCACTGGTGTCAGTCTCAGAAATTTATGGAATTCAAAATTAAAGCTTTAATTTCTACACTATTAATCTAAGTGGAGAAATGTAAAACTACAATTCCAAACTGAAAAAGGTAATAATTACTTCTTTTTGCAAGGCTGTAATCAAAACACATTTAAAATCTTCTTGATTATTGTTTACTTTCTGCAGGACATTAGCTAATCAGCAGAAGCTGATGAATTTAGCTTGAATGAAACCCACATTTCTTGCTGGGGAAAAAAAATTGAGAAAAATTTCACCCACATCACCTTCAGTGTTTTGTGGTAAGACCTCCTCTCTCTACTGAAGACTCAGGCAGTAATTTTACACAACACTAAATGTCCTCACATCCTACCATTTGTAGGGGAAGTCCCATGTGCCCAGCCTCTTGCAGGAATGCTCAGCATTCTGCTGGCTTGGACCCCACCTCCTTTGGGAGCTGACCTTAATATTTAACCTACTTTAATCATGCTGCAGAATGATTATGAAAAATTATGAAACTGGAAAACACTATTAGTGTTGGCAATTACTGATATTTTTGAAACAAACCTTTTGTTCTTTTTTTTCCTATTTCCAGTAAAGTGAAAT
The DNA here is from genome assembly GCA_032173965.1 of Sitta carolinensis. Lineage (NCBI taxonomy): Eukaryota > Metazoa > Chordata > Aves > Passeriformes > Sittidae > Sitta > Sitta carolinensis. The sequence goes on along the minus strand of JAVUNC010000025.1, from coordinate 9,602,695 downwards.
TTAAAAAAACCCATGAAATTAAACACACCACACAGAGTAGTAAGGCATTGCCAGGAAGAACTGAACTCTACAGATGTGTGGCACAGGCACCAAAAAAGCAGAATTTATGACATGTAAAGCCTTTAATCTGCAGCTTTGTGATTATTACCTGTTCAAATTTCAGTGAAAGCAAATTAATTTTCAGTCCTGCAGGCACATCTCAGATAGTTGGACAAACTGCTACACTGAACAAGTCTGTTTCTTAGCAAAAACAATTTTTTTAAAATACCTCTAGAAGTGGAAAAATAATTTATTTAAAATGGCTCAAAATTTTATGCAAAAATATTTCTCTAAACTCATCCTGTCTCATATAAAAAAGGCTGGAAAATGTATTTGTTGTTTGATTTTACTTGGATCTCAATCTCTTGTGATTCGTTGATAGCACCAATATTTGCAGCTCTGTTCCACCTGAATAAAGTGCCAGTAACTCCTGTTCAGTATTGCTGAAACACAGCTGAGAGTGAGGGATATCAGAGGAATCAGCAAGGACTTTGTCTGCTCTTCCATGACACCAAAGGGACTGCAGTCTCTGACTCTCCTGGGCCCATGGTAGATATTACAAATACAAGGGGTATTTGAAAAATCTTTTGACTCTTAAAATGTACATGAGCCCCTCTAAGAATAAGACACAAATGGTATTTCCCACTGTATTTCTTTTATACCAGACAGAGGACAGGAGAAGAAGGGAGCACTTTCTTCATACAGAAAAAATTGAGTATACTTTGCTTTCCAGAGCAGATGATAACAGAGAGATCAATCTGTTTCTTTTGCCCTACTACAGGCACCTGCAGCAAGGAAGAAGCAGGCCAAATGCTCCCTCACCCTGGTTTTGCAGAAAGAGAAGTCATTATTTTCCATTCTGGAAATCTCATCACACTCACACATTCAGTATATTGGTCATTTTAAATAACCTAAACTGGCCAGAAAATAAAACAGAATTTCGTTTCCAGCATCACAAGATTCTGCTGTCACTTGAAATGCTTTTATCTGATTTAAACAAGAGAGGATGGAAGCTTTATTGACTGGGTAGTGTAGTTAAAATTAAGCTGACCAACTGATCTGGTATGTCTGGGGTTGCCTCTTTGAATTAAAGAATTCCCCAGCTCCTTCACAGTGACATATTCCTGTAGAAGCTTTGAACAAAATGAAAATTTCATTCAATTTGGATGATATTTTTCCATTTGGGATTTATTCAAGCTTCCTAGCTTTATCAGTTTAGGTCTCCTGGGCTCATAACAAACCTGTGCAGTGCTCTCTGAGGACTTTCCCCTCATGCTCCCACCCAGATTCTACTGTGACCCAGTACCCAGAAACTGCAGCTTGCAATCAGCCCTCTCTAGAAGACTTTTTGCAGATATCAGTATATCACAGCACTTTCATTTCTCACAACCATAAACTTCCCCTGCACACTCTCACTGAGCCACAGAGCTTAACACCAGCACTTTGTCTTTAATAGGACCCATCAGACTCACAGTAGAGTGGGGCTCTGCACAGCTTTGGAAACAGCCACACAAGGTCATGAGCTCCAAAATTAGGTTATCTTTTAGTAAATCTTCTGTTTTACCCACTTGCAATATCACCATAAACTGTGGGCATCACTGAAGTAGCCTCATTCAAGCAGTCATTCAGGAATGAGTGTTACAGCTCAGAAGATTGACAAATATTGTGGGGCAAGAAGGGCTTAAAGTACTTTAGCTTGAAGTAGCTGATAACACAGCCTTTTTACACCACAAGACACAATAGATTTCTAAATATAAACTTTATTCTTTTCCCTGAGTCAGTGCTTCAGTGGGAAAGCCATAGGCATACACTGTGTGTCCACAGTGCAAAAGCACTGCAAAGCTGATACAGACAAACAGCCATATAAATACACTTTTTTTTACTGCTGCCTAAATGTAAGTTATCCCACTCTAATTTCAACAGTAGTCTTGCAGAAAATGACCTTCTTAGCATGAAAGTATTTATTCTGGTCAGTTTATTCCTAAACAGCATGGGGAATAAGGAAATAGAATGTAAAGTACTACCCAATGATAAATTTGCAATTACTCAAGGGCGACTCTACTGATAGAACTGTTTTGGCAAGAAGAAATATGCCCCATAACAAAAATTGTTGCTTTGTTTATATATGAGCATACACATGCAATACAGCCAAGTTCACTTTCCCTGCGCAGATCAACACCCACAGCAGTCCTGCATGCCCAAACCACAGAAGAAAAGCCCTGTGGAGCACAGGACAGGAATCAATTTGGGGCCTCGTTATTGTGAGCAAACACCATCACACTGCTTCACACCTGAGCTGGGGCAGCACAGCTCTGCACCAGACAAAGCCACAGGCCACACATCCCTCCTTTTCTGACATCAATACCTCTAACTTCCTTTTTCCTTCATTTTATTATGTTCTCTTGTAGGCATTTTCCATCTGTTGTGTTACCTGTTTTTCTCTTTGTCTGGCTGCATCAATTCATTTAAACAGGTACTCTCAAAAACACAGCAGGCAGATGAAATGCATTGGCCTGGCCACCAGCAGTCCAATGCCCACTCAGGGGTGATGTTAAAGTCTTTATTTTGCAATTATCTCCTCCCCACTGCACCAACTTAGACTTTCATTTGCTGTTCCCCCAGCTAGAGAGCATTTATAGTCCCCTTTGGATTTATTTTCTATTCTAGATACCTATCTCTGAAAAGGAAGACATGGAAGCAAGAGGCGTGGACTATGTGCCACAGTTAGTACCAGGAGAAACAGTGTATCTGTGGGACCTTTTGGCATAGTTCTATTCCACACATCTAACACTGCAAGGAGACACACTCTGATCACATTAAATTCAAATCAATAATCTAAGGGGCAGTTTCAATGACTCTCTGGAGATACAATCGTGCTCCAAAGCTCACTGAGGCCAATCTTGGGTCACTTGTTTCTGAATGCATGATAAATTTCCTCTGCAAGTTCAATTTTGCAAGGACCCAGGCATCTCCGGGGGTATGTGATGCACGCCTTTAGCTCCTACTGAGACTAAAGGGACCTTAAGGAGCTGGATAAACTTCAGGAACAGGCATTCTCCAAACTATAAAAGCAATTCCTGTCTGAGGACCAGATCCAATACCATGATGCATGCCTATACTGCTGCTGAAAGAAAAGGATGCACAAAAATTTATTCTCTTGAAGAAGAAGACTACAGAAAGCCCTGAAATTAGAACACAAGGCAACCAGCTCATGGGTAGAGCTCAATACGATTCTTGGGAGGCTCCCAGGAAAGTTGGCTGGAAGGGCAGCCAGCCAAACTGGGGTTACCACACTGTGAGTTAGGAGGGCAAGACATGATTACACTATCATTATTTACCAAGCAAGATACAGAATTTTTTCAAGCATGACTGAATTGCATCTGCCCTTGAACACCTGGCTGGGAGTAGAACTGGCTCGCAAGCAGAGAGAGGCTGGCTGCCTTTGCTGAAGATAAACTCATTACCATGAGAACTTCAAAGAGCAAGGCATTTAGTAATTAAAGGAGAATAAATATAGGGCATGTGACCATGCCATTTTTCTTTCTCTGTCTGATGCCACAGGAAAGCATGGAATGACAAAAACAAAGCTTGTTTTCATGTTCTTTTCTACCAAGACTAAGTAAGATTATAGCAGAAGCAGACAGGCAGTCACACTGACAGCACAGTGATATTGTGAAGCTGGTTGGGGGGAAGAAAAACAAAAGCACCAACTCAAAAAAGTCTCTCAGCAGTCTATTTTAAGGAGGCATATTATATAACAGGAAACAAGCACAGTTATTCTGGATTCTTGAACACCGTCTGTCACACTGCCACAAGCAAAGGAAGTATATAGAAATATGTGACACCATTTGAAGACTGTTAGTTTTAATTAGTCTGTAATAATGTTGGTTGTATAAATCCTTGCAGGTTGAATTAGAGGAAGAAAGTGCCATGGAGATTAAGCCCACATAATATCTAAACAATTCCAAAGCTAGGGGGGAAACAGATTTTTTTTTATTATTCTTTTGCAAATGGCAAGCTCAGACATGAGGGTGGTGATTATATAGATAGATATAGATAGATATAGATATAGATATAGATAAATACGCACTTGTAGTATTTACAGGCACTAACCACTAACACTGCTCTGAATTCTTCAGGGTAGGGATACACACTCTCGAGGAGGCAAGGGACAGGTGGCTGCTCCTTGGCAAAGGAGCCCTTTTCTCTCCAAAGCTATGGAGTGAAGCATCAGCTGTCCATGTACAATTTAGCAGGAACCCTGGAAGGGTCCCTCAAGGTTGCGGTACACCAGCTGGCTCCTTAGCCACTACCCCAGCCTAGCCTGCAGGTGCTACTGTGGTGCCCAGAGCTACTGGTGCCAAGAGCCAAAACACCTTCTCTACCTTTTCTCTCTACAAGAACAGCCACATAACACAGCACAGGATGGAATCCTCGGTTTCTTAGGTTTCTTAATTTAGGGGTTAGAATTTGACTAATAGCTTTGCTCACAGACAATGTTTAGGATGAAAGGATGTACTAGAATTTTAAGAAGACCAGTGAAATATCTCTGTGCCTTAAAGCCAAACGTATATTTTTCTTAAGCTTTAGCATAGATGGAAAGAGAAAAAAAATAATTGCCTGTTAGTGGTTGAAAAGAATGCTGTGTCTAATTCAAACCAGAATTTTGATAGTTTCATTTCTGATGCCAAACCAAAAAACAGTGATTCATATAACATTACTTTGCTAGCCTGATAAGAATTAAAGGAGGAATTGTATTGACACTACCCAGGTTTATGGAGCTCAACCAACCACCATCTGATTCTCCCAGGGCTGTGCAGGTGTATAGATCAGAAATAGCCCATATCCAGAAAGGCAATGCCACACAGAAACTTTGCAAGCCTCAAGGAAAGAAAACATAATTTAGGCATTAAGATGTAACTGTGCATTACACATGTGGGACAAATTTTCAGGAAATCTAAGTTAGCTTTGCTCCAAATACTTGTGTGATTTTATAGCAGCTGGTTCATGGAGAGTTTGAAATTCATCCCACTCTTTATCCCCATTAGATACAAAACTAAAAGCTTCCTAATCTATGAATGATTTCTAAAATAGCAGAAGAAACGATGAAAGGATGAAAGTTAGGTCAGCTAATAAAATATAAATAATATTGAAACTTGCAATAACTGAATATTACTACATGCTGATGTGATGCTTTACCAGTTTTTATCCATTTAGTTCTTGGTATGCTGACTCAAAAAGAGAAAGACCCATTTAGGCACATCTTATGCATGTAATATTAAACCCACTCTTCATGAAAAAGCATCTCTATATCTCAGCATTGGGAACTTTTCAAAGTGACTAATGTCTAAACCAAGGAAACATATTGTTTTGATTATACTTTTTAAATGGGCACATTGAAACTTAAAAAAGAAGCAAAGTAGGTAATAAAACTCCTCCAGTTCCCCATCCAAAGAACTATAATCACATTAATTATATATATTGCCTTCCATTCCATCGTTATCATTACTTCATTATGGTTATAAAATCAAATGCAAGAAACTTTTGTCTGATAACAAAACATGTTGCTCAGATGTTCCTAGTTAGAGCTGTAGTTCCCCTCACAGAAGTACAGCAGTAGGGAGGTGAAGACATGAAGCTCCCCAAATCCACAGAGATGGTACAAAGCTGGATGGAAGGGAGGAGTTACAATTGCCTGGGCAAACACTACCACTGCCTAAAACAGACCTCACCTGAATTGCACAGGTACCCACTCCAGCAATACTTTTCTCACTTATAGGAGGTTTTGAATAGCACGTTACAAACTTCTCCCTGCAGCTTTCTGAAAGAAGCTGCATCTGTTTCTTTCTTCTGTGCTCTCCAACGTGCAGGAGTGGCTATGAAAGAGCAAAACACACAGCATGCATGTAACTGGGAGAGGCAGAGAGATGCAAACACCTGCTGAGAAGCCATTTAACCAGTAACCCAAGAATTCCCTTGCAGAGGGCTGAGGAGGTTAAGCCTTTACCCATTTCTTTACACACACGTGCACAGAATGTAGTTTTTATCTTTGTAATACAATGAGCTAAATATAATTTACATAGCAAAGTACACATAAACATAAATGGACATAGCATGTATCTTTCTTGTATAAATGCAAACCTTGGCTGTTGGAACAGCTGATGGAAAAGGCATGTCTAATTACTTTAGTTCAAAAGCCAAGGCTCACATGTAACAGCCAAGGTGAACCTTGCTGCTTCCCTCTGCTGCCCTGCTGGTCATGGTTTGTCATGTTGGGAGAACAAGCACACCCTGAAGGGCTGCCTTTTTAACCTACCAGTGATCCAATTTACAACAGTGACCCACAAAGAGTTACACTGGCACAACACCCAGAAGGAAAGGGAAAGGAGGTCAGTAAACTGTAGCATGAAATCAAGATGTAGCCAGAAGCATGAAGACGAGTGATTCTCTATGCCTCTCTCTTTTTCTGTGCCACCATGGTCCTTTCTTTGATCTTCCTTCCAGCTGTTGCCATAACATGGCTATCAATTTCATTTCTCTAACTGCAGTTTGATTTAAGCATGTTTGCAAAAACTCCCCTCAGATTTTAGAATTACTGTTGCACGTCTCCTTATTCAAATAACAATGGAGCCTGCTCCTGAGGACCTCAGGCCTGATTTTTCATTACCTTGCAAAGTATTACTTGTTGACACCTGCATAAAATTCAGATGTTAAAGCATTATGAACTCAGGTGGTCTCAGTATAAATGTTTGCACAAGAGGCAGAATGTCAGAGCGAGTGAAGCATGCCCTCCTGGCAGCAAAGAGACCCCAAGCAGCACTGCACATCTCCCTACAGATGGAAGGAGCTCCAGCAATGGCATTTGCATAAGCTCCCAGTAGTACCAATTCCTGCAGCACACACAGCATGCACTCTGCAGCCTGCTCCAAGGAAGGGTACTGCCAGAGGCAGCACCAGCACAAAGGGAATGTGACTGAAAGCAGTGTCAGGAATGTGTCACTAAGGGAAGTGGGGAAGCCACAAGCTCCTCAGACACTGCTGTGCCTTAGACAGGCAGAACTGTCTCAAGGACTCCATGCTGTTTACAATTTCCCTGAGGCTCCCTTCTTTGCCAGGTAAAAAAAGTGTATCAGTGCAGTCCAATAGAAGAGTTTCTGTTCAAAGCAAAATTGTGAAGACCTAACCAACAATAAAAAACAGGTATTATCATATATATTATTAGGTGTCCAAGGTGCTGGTGGTTCTGAAGATTCCTACTAGTATTTTTTTTAATTGAATAAATAAAAGCTGTCCTCCCTGGTACAGCTGCTCCCAGGGCCAGCCTCTCATGGCACAAAGGTAGCTGCACCTATTCAGGTATATCTGCCAATATACTTTGGAATTTAAACTAATTCCTCACAGAAAAAAAACTTCCAAACATCAGGGAAGAAAAACAGGTCCATGGATGTGTTATTCCTTCAGAGAGCATAAGGGTGGGAAATAGACCTTTTCTATTCCCTCACACTAAGATTAAGATTGCTCCAGTTGTGTGTGTGGTACTTTCACAGCCAAGTGTTTCTAACACAGGGAAAAGTCAGGCTCCCACACTTCTTGAGGATGACTATTCCAGGAGGTTATAACTGAACTCTCATACAGGAAATAGCTCCCAATATTGAGATTAAATTCTTCTTTGTCTAATTTCTTACATTTACTTATAGCTACAACTCATCCTTTTTGCTAAATAATTCTCTCTCTTTGTGGGAGTTCCATCCCTCAGATATTTGTGGGCTGTTCTATCCCTTATGCTATATTAGTCACCACTTAGCCAAACTATACTCATTTAGTCCTTTTTATTAGGACTTGTTAATTATTCTTAATCCCCTCCTCTGAACTCCCTGGTTTCCCAATCTCTCTCACAATACTGTAGCCAGTATTCCCCACACTCCTGCATCGTAACACTGTAGAGAGGAGCTCTGCTCTCCTCATCCCAGTGTTCCCAGAAACACAGAATACAGTTTAGCTCTCGCACACTGCATCTCCCCATCCCTGTGTTTTCTTTGGTGTTATTGCTTCCCAGTGCCAAATCTGGCTTCCCTAACTGACACAGCTAGCCCAGCTGGAGCAAAGCCCACAAATAGGATTAAGTGCTGGCTTTCGCCTCCATCTCAAACTGTGTTCCCTTCTCTTAAATACTTTTTTCTTTAAAATTCCTTGCTCTCTCAAGGTTTAGTAGAATGTTTACTGCTGCAGTAATAAAAGGGCCCAGTTTTGAAAGGTTTTTTTGTGTAGTTTCAGTAGAATCTAAAGCTACTGGAGGTTAAGCATCTAAATACTATTAACAACATATTGTGCTCAAGCGAATGCTCTTGAGAATTCAGAGACTGATATTTAGGAATGAATTTTCTTACCAAGAATGGTATTTTCAATGCTGCATAGTTTAGTTCCAATAACAAGGTAGGTATAATTATGTCTCACTACTGCCCTAATTATTTTTAGAATTTCAATGATTCTGTCACCATGGGTGGTTTTCAGTAAGTTTTGGCTGCAAAAAACCCCCTGACTTCTAGAAAATATCAGCAGTGCCCTGATGCAAGTAATGCTCTTATTAATTGGCTAATATTTAACAAAAAACACCAATTCTGAGTATTCAGTGAGGCACTGCCTCGCCACAATATTGTGAATTCACTGCTGGTGTCAGTGGCTTCAGCTTACACCACTAAAGGCTCTGAAATGCTAAGGAGATGATGCTGAATCACACTGATGCAAAAGATGGGTGTAGAGACAAGGACTGGGAAGCAGGTACAGCAAATGTTTATAGGGTACATCTTCCCTCCCACAGAATTAATCCTTCTCAGTGGCTACAGCATGCACTGAGAGAGTAAGAACCAATTCTTATCCCTTTCTCCACCCTTGGGAATGGGATGCTTTGGAGAGGTAAAGAGGAGGCAGGGAATGTTAACTGACTTTTTGTTTTGCCTTTGTTGGAAGGTAAAGGTGCATCCTGCCCATTTCTCCCACAGCCTCAGCACACACCTACACAAAAGAAGCTCAGCCTGAGACCTCTGCAGCATAAACAGCAAGAGGAGGCAAAGCACAAGCATGACAAGATGAGAGATGGTGACATAAATACTCATCTACTGAGCAGCTCTGGTGGTTAATAGGAAGCATTTATCAGGAAAACAACTTCCACTCTTAGAGAGCAGCTTTGGCTGAGTATAGGAACTGTATCTTGTGCACAGGTGCCCATAGCTACTAAAATAACAGTCTCTGATTAGGATAAAATGATGAATCACTACCTAAAGATATATTTACTAGATCCAAATTTAACTGACAGGTCAGCATATCTTTTACCAGGTGCTATGACTTCAGAATATGTCAGAAAGGTGATAAAGCTCAGAGGAGACTTGACTACATCAGTGAAGATCTTTGTTTTCCAATGAGACTCTAAATGTTCTCATTACTATTTAAATACTGGGTCAAACAAAATAACATTAGCTGGCATAACATTCTTGCTGTAGCAGGCACCTGACTGTCCTGACCATTTATATAATGAAGTCCAAATGTCAGTGATGTATCCTGAGCCTGGTGTCACTAACCTCTGAATTCCCTTCAGATTCAAGTCACATTTTATCCTCTTGCAGTAGTCTCTGTTGCTAAAAAAATCTCCTAGAGATTTTTATATCCTATCTTCCATGTCTACAAAGTTTACATAAAATTTGACTGGAGTTGTCTATAAGTACGATGTGGTAAACTGTAATATAGAACTAATTTATCCAGCAATTGTTCTATTGCACTTGGTGAAGTTGCAAAAATCCTTTTGAAAAAGGTTCTGGGCTTTGTTGTTAATAAAAACAAATAGGCTTTTTCCAAAATTAACATTTTTGTACTGTCTAAAATTTAAAGCTTTTTTTTTTCCACCATTCCTATCAAAATTTTGGTCAATTTGTTTGCTGAAAATCTACTGTGAACTAGATTATTAAATAAAGATGGTTAGACCTTAAGAAACAGGAAAATATCTAGTTTGATGCTGTTTACAGCTTAACATGTTCTCGGCAGTTAAAGTACCATAATGGCTAATTTTGGTACTGAGGTACTAAATCCAGACTGCTGAAGAAATGTTATTCCAACCCAAAGGAGGATTTGCATGACAATATTTCCTTCATTTCTGCAGGGTATTTCTTCCCCTGCCCTCATCTTTTAGGGAACCAATAGAGTGCAGATGGTCTTGGCCCAGAAGACACAGTGCCCCAGTGACTGGCCAAGCTGACAATGCATGGATTGCTGCTTGAACCAGATTGAAAAGAGCCACACAGATCTGTACTAGAAGTCAGAAGGTGTGTTTATGCCTGGGTTCCACAGAATTTCTTGCATTTCCTCAGAAGCTACAAGCTGCTCATTATAAAGAGGATAGGGAAATAAACAAGTGTGAACTTGATCCAGAAGTTATTTTTGTTCTGCAGCAGCTGCTGCTTAAGTCACCAACCCTCTGCCACTCAATGATGTGCCAGCATACATCCTGTCTTGCAGAAACTCTTGACCTTTCCATTCTACTTTGGCTCTGCCTGTTGCAGTGATGGTCCTTTGTTTCTTCAGCTGAAGTGTTTTTTGCTTCACAAGAGAACAGCTCTGATGTGGCAGGAATGACCACAGCAACGTCTGGTAAGCCATGGCAGCACTGTAACAGTGTCACCATCATGGGGCTCCTCTGATGAGTTGTCCTAAACCACAGCCCACAGCAGACCTGAGACATTTTGCATTGTGTGTCGGCATGGACAGCATTTCCTGTTCACCAGTCAAGCCACTTAAAGCCAACACTCATGGATCTTGATGACCTTTTAGTGAAAGAGGCTGCTGCTTTATCCTTGCTACTCAACAACATAACCAGGATCTGAGCAGAAAAACTCCAGGGCTAGGAAGATGTCAGCCAGAAGAACCATGGGGAGCCTATACAAGCCTTTGTGGCAAAAAAGGCATTTTATGACATGAACATGATCCTTGAATAATTAAATTAAAATTTTCTGCTGACAACCCCTATGGAAAATAAAAGAAGTTAAAAGAAAGAAAAACACAAAACTCTATTCATAGGAAATTAGAAAAACAAACAGAAATGCAACCTAAGGCAGTGCAAGATATCTAATTGTCACTTGCAAAACAATACCTCTATTCTGTCTTTCTTCTTTTTTAATTGACAGGATCTAAGGCAAATTATTATAATAATCTAAATTCATTTATATTCTGAAAAGACTATAGGAAAAGAAAGCAATCTTACAATGAGTAACAATCAGTGGAGACACTGTTTTGAGGCACCTATTCTAACTACAGTCTATGGAGAACAGTATTTAGGAGATTTTTATTAAAATAGATATAATTTTCATTCTGGAATGCCTTTGATTTTAAACTGCAGATATACTGTATGACTACACTGAGTCTGTCTTCTCTGTGGTTGATCTCCTAGTGAATTCACTGGCCCTACACAATTCAGTATGCTGTCTGAGTTTCAAAGAATAAAAGTGCTGCTTGGGAAAGGACTGTACATGTCACTAGAGGAGGGCCCTTGGGCACCCCTTAGGCAGCACAGACATGCTCTAAACCAGAAAGCCCACGAGTAAAAGTCACAGATAGGTGCCTTCTAGAAAGGTAGTTCTGAAAGCAGCAACAAATAATTAGTCAGCCAAATGCTGAATCAGTAACTTTCTTTTGTCTTCCCATATCTGCACAGAAATTCACGTTTATGTCCACTCTGGTTAGGGAAGTGCATAGAAAACAATTAGGTGTGCACACAGTGCTGAATCATGAACCTGATTTAGCTGTCCAAAGAGTACCTCTAGCCTCTACACAGTCTGTGGAGAGAGAGAAACTATTCTAAAAGACTTTGAGAGCATCTCATTAGGTTCCCATTTTAAGCTGATACCTGTAGGAGTTTAGCTTCCCTATAGGTCAAGAATTACAGTAGGTGGTTTAGTAAAAATATCCTTCCTAGAAAGAAGCTAGTAGAGGGCTGTGTTTTGAATTTGTGCTGAACTGAACACAGGGTTGATAATAGAGAGCTGGTTTTGTTATAGCAGAGCAGGGCTTACAGAGAGCCAAGGCCTTTGCTGCTTTTCCTACAGCCACCCACACTGGGGAGGAGGCTGGGAGTGCACAGGAGGCACAGCTGGGACAGGTGACCTAGACTGACCACAGGGACCAGTCCAGGCCACATGGCATCACGCTCAGGATAGAAAGTGGGGGGAAGAAGGAGGAAGGGGGGGATGTTTGGAGTGATGGTGTTTGTCTTCCCAAGTCAGTGTTACCTGTGATGGGGCCCTGCTCCCCTGGAGATGCCTCAGCACCTGCCTGCCCATGGGATGTGGTGAATTCATTCCTTGCTTTGCTTTGCTTGTGTGTACAGTTTTTGCTTTTCCTACTAACCTGTCTTTATCTCAACCCACAAGTTTTCTCATTTTTACTCTTCCCATTCCCTCCCCACTCACACTCGTGGGGGAGAGAGTGAGCAGCTGCCTGGGGCTTGGCTGCTGGCTGGGACTAAACCACAACACATACAAATTAATTACTACTGATATGGTCTCTACCAGAAACTTGCAGAAAATCACAAGGCTGGAACTTCTGTTCTTAGCTGCACCTGCAGGTTTTCTCTACTTCTTCAGGCTTAGAAGCAGCTCTAAGTATCTGCTGCTGCCCTTTATAATAATTTTTCCAAGACATGTTTCAAAAAAAAACCCTGTTTTCATTTTCTGACTCAAACCAATTTTCCTTCATATTGGCTCCTTAATCAAATGTATGCCCACATCTCAAAAAGCAAAATATTTAGTCTACATTAGACAGCCAAATATTTACTCATAAGCACACCCACCAGGAATAGGAGCTTAAATAATCACTGATTTTTATCCTAGTTAGTGCTTCCACTCCCAGGCAACTTACCAAGGAACTTTCAAGTAAGCCCTGTAACTCCAAAACATCAGAACTAGCTATAGAGGACATGCTTTTCCAAGTCTGGTCCAGTCCCAGTGAGGTTTGTGCTGCCACTGCCAGCACGGGGATCACAGAGTATTCAGAGGAAATGTAGGTGAGTGGGACATTGTGACATCTGGGATGGCAGTGACACAGAGCCTACCACACTGGGGACAAACAGAACACACCAAGAGAGAAAGAGTAGGAAGTGTAGTGATGTGGTGATAAATCACAAGAGAGGCAAATAGAAGCAACTGGCAGAATGTGAAATCATGAAGGAGCACTGAGAGTGTCAAAATGCAATTCATCATCGAGCACCCTGCTGCCACCAGAGCTGCCATTATCTGCCTGATCCAGAACAATTTATCTGCTGAAGTTATAATGCACATTGCATCCACAGCCAGAAAACACTTTCTCCACAGAGCTTTCCCAAAACAGGAAATCAGAGCAGCCCCTCTGCAGAAACTCCTTCACACAGAAATCCTTCATCATGAACTCCTTTTGCACATGGAAAAGCCTTTCAGCAGCAAAATCCACTTACAGTGAATGAACAGATTTGCCAAAAGTTTGAAAAAAAATTCCATTTGCAATTATCTACATCATCAAAATCATTCTTTGTAGATAGCCAACGTGTAAAACCACTCAAAGTTAAATAAAATCTGCAATAATGTTATTATTAAGCACAGGTTTCCCTCAGTTATATCTTCATATTCCAGTCACTCCTTTACACGAATAACAGTTTTGGCAGATAGAACCTATTTATTTATTTTGTATTCTGAAAACCTGCCTCAAAAAGTTTCAAACTTCTGTGTACTGACTGATTGAAGTTTTCCAACCACAGCTGACGGTGATGTGCTTTTCCTGCATTTGAGTATCAAATCTGACAATCTTTTGGAATTTATAAACAAAAACCAAAACAAAAAAGCAACAAAACCTGTTTTGACTTTGAAAATACTACCTGCCCTGCTCAGAGCTTCAAGACAGTAAATCTTAGAAGAAGAAAACTGCTGCTTTTAAGCTTAAGAACATCTCTGCATCTTTTCCATTGACAATGTGCCAACCAAGCAAGCACAGTGAGCTCAGACTGCAGCATAACCTACTGTGGTAAAACTTCAGTTGCCTTGATGGATTACATACCATTGAATATTTCAAATACATCATGTCACTACATTTTCAGCTGCTTTTTTTTATTTTTTTTTCCCTAAATGGGCAGCCTCAGCACAGCCAAATGCACTGTTTGTAAACAGAAAACTCATTCCTGCTTATGGCCTGCAAGCAGACACAAAGCAGCCCTGGAGTAAGCTGTGAGCCAAGTCAGAAATCCTTTACATTCAATTAGAAGCTTTACTTTTCCTCTTGGATTTGTACCTGCAGAAATCAATTTATGATGAGAACAAGCACAATCCTTGGAGCTGTCAGGAGCATGGCAGGGCCCTAAGCACAACTCTGCTTGATTGAAACCACACAAAGAAATTTCAGAATTCACTTCCCCACCCTTGGCTCCCTCTGTCACCTTTGCATAGACTGCTCCCAGGTCCCCTCTCTTCTCATACCATGCTTGATGTACAGCACAAACACAGGGACTGTTGAAAGGGAACTAGGGAAACTGATTGGAGGGATGCACACCATTATCTGCTTGCTCACTTCCATTTTATATATTTTTCATAAAATAATTATCTGTTTTCTTAATTTAAGAAAATAATTATCTGTTTTCTTAATTTAAGATGAAATCTGAAGCAGGATTGACAACTTCTGTTACTTATGTTAACTACATAGGAATTTATTCCAGTGGACACTGACAGTTCACAAATTACAAGCCATGATAAGAAAAGAAAGGTTTAATATTTAACACATTCAAGTCCTTGTAATACTCAAAATTTTTCAAATTTTAAAATACCATTTGATTTTTGTTAAAATGATTGGTGAAGTAGTAATACCAGTATTCTGGGTTATATTTAAGCATAATTCTGAGAAGACCTTTCCTTCCTCAGACGAAAATAATAACAAGAAAGTCTTTCCTCAATATTAATTGCTCTCAAGCACACAATTTAGCCACTTACTGAATCTATCATATTAGGCCTCAGGTTTAATCTTTCAAACATCTGAAATTACATTAGCTCTAAAAGGAATAGCCAATAAAATATGTCTCTTAGTTCTGGTTCTTTCTGAAGATGACACTAATTTATGTTTCCAGAATTCCAATTACACTGCTAGACCCAAAGTAAAAGGCTGTTTCACTGAAGAATGAACCACCAAACTGATGTTTGGGCCACAAGCGTGCAACCAGAGTGAATGGCTGGGATGTGCTTGTGCACATCCATGTGCATGAGCTCATATGCACCAACTCATGCTCTGTGGCTAATGAATTTTCTCAAAAGTAGCTCATTAGATTGTAAACTTTGTTGTGCTGACACTAACTAACCATGGCAACTGCCAAACGTATAGAAAGCATATAAACACTCCTTTCAAAGCACAGTCTGTGCTTGAATCTGTCTTTTTAAAGCTTGTATGAAAACAGTGGGATGCAAAAATACAAGCCTAATTTGTGAAATTCTGCAAAATAGAAGGGAGGAGTTCAGTAATCTTCTGAAGAAGCTAGTTTTTTGTATTAAAGTCAAAAACATCATCCTAGTACTCTTTCTGACCTCTTGCACAACACAAGCCACAGAAACACACTCAGCAAGCACCACTATGAGCACACACCTTCTGTTGAGATACCACATATTCTTTAAATACATTAGAGGAAAAAAATTCATTCACTGCAGAAGCCCCTTGCAGTCTTCTAAGGCTGACAGCACTAAGCCTCATTTTTAAACTCTGTGCATCTACTTAGAGCATTGATGGGACCCATATGTTGTCAGGTAGCTAATTAATATCCATGTAAGCCAAATCAAAGGTGATATTACCAACAAGCACAAGTTTCTGCTGGAGTACAAAAGATGACTGTAAACTGAATTTTACTGGGCTTGAACCATGAAATGCACTATACACGCATTTAAACATACTCAAGTATTTGCCTAAAGTAAAACCTCATAACTTCAAAAAGAAATTATCTACGTCCAAAAAAAATGTTGAATCTTCTACACATGGTTCACAACAAAACAGACTGAACACATTTGTATGGAGAGTGTCACCCTTTCTACACATGGAATCTTTTTAAATTAAATGGAACAAACTAAAAAACTTGCCAATGAAAAGGGTAGAATTTAATTTAAGGTTTCATTAAAGGGTTTCCTTTCATAGCTAAGACTTTTGGAAAATGGCTAGTAGTCCCAGCTGTGTGCACACCATACAGCAGCACAAAAACATTAATAATTAAACAAACAAATAGAGGAAGGGGTATGCCAGCAAAGCTAACATCCTAGGCATCCAATCACCATGCTTATAAAGCATGAAGCAATTACCCACTCTGTCACTTGGGGCTACAGCATCTTTTTGCACCTTCATGAGCTCACAGCTGCTTCAGAATGTAACAGCTTAGCTTCTCTAATTCAGCACTATACCAGAGCTGGGCAGGAGCCTGTCTCTGCTGTGATGGAGTTTGAGGATGGCATAAGGCACAAGGTACTCCTGGTATTTTTCTGAGGATTCAAAAAGTCAGTTGGTCATAATGAAGCTGCTGGCAGTAACACCAAAAGCACTGTCAACATGCACAAGGCATTCAATGTTAACAGGTAGTAGAGCAGAAGCATTCACATTACCTTTGTGGAACTCACCTTTGACATTGTTAGGTGTTCAGCAAGAAATAGTCTTTCATTGCCATCATCAGCACTATCAACATCACACTGCCACCAATCCAGAAACTTCAGAAAGCCTAAGCAAGGGACAATCCCTGGGGTATCAGCAGGTACCACTCCTACAGACTGCAGGCAAGGACCAAGCTCTCCAGATACTCCATCCACCTGGAGATGATTTCCTACCACCCTTGTTTTCTTGCAGGGCCTTCAGCCAGGGGCAGGGATTGGGCTGCAGGAGGATGAATTGTTCAGGCATCATCAGACACCTCCTGTCCACTCTCTGTCCCCCAGGGGCTCTGCTGCTTCTTCCTGTCACATGTCCTGATGCACAAACATTACATGAACAAGACACAGGTCAGCATTGTGAAATGCTGGCTGAAATCTACAGGCTGATCTTGGGATAGAAACATGTTCAGTTACATGAGGGGAGACACTCCATCAAGCCACAGGTACCTGCAAAAAAGAATGGGCATGTCTGCAATCTAGGCAGCAGCAAGACATGATAAAGCCTTTGGATGCAGATTTTTGACTGCTTCACGTGTTGTCATCTCCTCAGATTTCACACTGGTACAAGTCAAGGGAACAAGAAAATCTCTCTGCAAGTTAAACAGCTTCAGTTAATATTCTTGCTACTTTTGTAGGCAAAGCCTTCTCCAGGAACACAAGCATACAGAGAAGGACTTCATGAACCTAATAAGTTTTCTTTTTCATATCAATTAGTGGGGGAAAAAATAGTAAGTTTAGATCTCTGAAGCTCCAAGGATAATTCACTTTATTTGGGTGAAAGATTGATTTTTTAAGAACAAGCAGCAATGACAATAAGTAAGGCTATTACTTCTCACAGTCTAAAACAATTACACACCTAATTACAGAACACTGCCACAGGACTTTCATCCAACTCCACTCCCCTATTCAGAAGAAGAAACCCCTTTTCTTCTCTATATGAAATGCTCCTGTTAAGCTAGATGCAGTGTCAGCATTAGGAGCAGAATTGAAATCCAAATCACATACTCAACTCTTGCCACTCACTATTTTGAAAAAGCATTTTCCATTGTTCAGAATTGCTTCACTAGCACTGTCTGTGCTAAGGGAAAATGGGGATCTCCTGCTGTTGCTAATACATACCAGAGATCTACCACAGATAGAAGAGATTAAAAAACCATGATGAAAATTGTCTGGCAGTACACCTCTTATACATTCAGTGGTTAATGATTTTAACTAAAATCTTCCTTCCTTACGTATCTTAAAATCTCCCTTTGCCCATCTAAGCCACTAGGGCTTTCTTAGTGACTGCTCCCCACCTGTCTGCTAGTATTATTTAAATAAGTTATCTGATGAAAAAGCACTGGAGTAAATCAGCAGCTGAGGGTGGAAAAGCAAATGCTGTGGCTATCAGAGCTAAGAGAGCCAGCCGGGCTGCAAGCCTCTGCATGCACAGTGGGAGGACCTGCTCACCAGGGCTTGGGAAGGGTCCAGCACCTTGAGCCCCAACAGATTGTACTCCTTCATTCTCACCATTAATGTTCAGGGAGATTTGGATTTTGTTGGGTTTTGGCTGGTTGGTTTGGGGACTGTTTCCTTTTTTGTTTGTTTTTAAGGCAGTAACATACCTAAACAGGTAAGATGAAGCTCGCTAGCTGTGAGTTAAATATAACATATTTTTATATGTTACTGGGGGTCTGGGGAGCTGGTTTTTAAAATACAGGCTCCAAAGAGGTATAGCATCCCTATATTGATGAAAAATCACATAAACCTGTCCACAGTCAGAACATGATTGACTTTGATCCCAATGTTTGCATCTGGACACTGGTTCCACATTGGACTCCTGTTGTTTTACCCAGTCTTTAAATTCTTTGTTTTAAGGAAAAAAGAAATGCCAGCAACTGAAAAATGTAATTTCTCTAAAACCACTGCCTTCTCTTTACCCCTCCCACCTCACAGACTCATTTCAACAGCTCCACAGAAGTACCAACTCAAATTCACCAACACAGCATAACACCAGCCAAACCAATTCTCTCTTACTCTCTCCAGTGGTTGCCCCAGATAAACAGGCCTTAGTCAAGGTTCACAGACTGTTTGCCACACGGCCATCATCAATAGTTTCATTTCTAATGAAGGTTTCGACACTGCTGAAGTAAAAGATAATCTGCTACTGAACTTGGAATTAAGCAGACAGAGCTAATAGTGTTAACCTTAGCATCTCTGCCTGACTTTTCACTTTAGAGGCCCTTGAGGTTTCCAATTCAATTTCTGGCTTCTCCAATCATGCAAGAATAATGAGATTGAAAATGCAGGCAGTGCAATATGGCACACATCCTCAGTGGTACTGCAGTACTCAGGGTTAACATGCAGGGGGCAGAAAAAGAACCCCGTGGAAAGAAAAAGACCAAGACAAAAGAACTTCAACCAGCAGAGATAAAGGCATATTTTCATTTCAGTCTCCCATTTGACCCCCGTTAAAATATTGGTAGTCTTACAGTCATTTTCTTTGTTCAAAAGCAACTTTTTCAATTAGACAAGGTGTGTAAATTAAACTGCTGATCTTTCTGTGCCTGGCTGTTCCATATGGGATGTATTCAAAACTGCCGTTTATATTTTTACTGCATTAGAATCAGAATTCTATGTTCTTAAACCTAAATGTTCTCCTATACCTGTAGATCTGGTAAAGTTTTATGACGTTAAGTGTTCTGTAAATTCCCTCATTTCACTTCCAGATTAATCAGCCATGAAGTCCAATTTTACTACTTGAAGGGACTGTAAATAATCTGAAAACAACACCTATGTGTTTGTTTTGACTTGCAAATTCTAAACCTGATATGAGAAAGCAGCTTTTACAGTTCAAACCTCTTCAGCTCACACGCACAGTCCAATCCCTGGCTTTGCACCATGGCCAAGACATAAAGGAAGTTACAACAACCCTAGATTAGGTCTCTTAAAAAGAAAGCAAAGCCAAATAATTTTTATATTGGTGCTAAAATGTTATCGTATCCTAGATCAATGGAAAGCACTATTGCATTGCACATACCACTGTCTGGAATGGACAAATATATGAAAAATATTTTAACAGAAAATACTGCATTTACAGCTCCAGAGCTATAGCTTGGTCATATATTACTTGCATGTACAACAGAGATGCAATATAAACTACCAGTACAGGAGGCAAAGTGTATTTGTATCAAGGGATGGAGGATATGACAAACCCTTCTTTTGTGCTCCCATCAACAATCCAAAGCATTGATTAAATTTTAAAAGCAGTAATAGCTTCAAGCTCGATAGGACACTGTTACTGTGCTTTCAGAATTTCAGAAGAAAGTGGAACAGACAACAAAATTCACCACTTTTAGATAAGGCACTCTCTACATTTATATTTATGTTGAAATGTATAGAAAAGGGTAAGTCATACCAATAATACAGTGCTATGGCCTGTATTGTTGTTTTGTGTTTCACTTACTCTGATATAAAGCTTTATCATATAAAGTACATATTATTTATGCTATGGCATATTTATTACCATGTAAATATGAAGCTCATGAAGTAGAGAAAGCAGAGAAAAATGCTGCAGACAATTTTACAATAATGAATCCTTTTTGAAAGAAAAGGTTTTACTCAATCTTTTAGTAAGCCTTTTATACTTTGAAAATCATTTGTAATTTCACATTTTTTCCCAAATACAGTATAAGCCTAAGAGAATGCAGGCATGTACATCAATTTATTATCTTACCAATTACAGACACAGTCCTACATCTCTTCTACAAAGAATGTATACAACTATGAGGGTATTTTTTTCAAGACATACTTCACTGGGATTTTTTTCCTCTTCTCATGGGAAATTCCCATCAAATATAATAAGGATAAAACAAATAAAGTTTGAAAGAAATTAAACAAACTGTATAAAAATTATTCTAAACATCATATGGGTCACAGGAGAGTTCAAAAAATATTTATGTAAGTAACTGAATTCTATAGCAGAGTAGCATTACCCTAATAAATCCCACAAGCTACTTTAAGAAAGTTATGAATAGGAGACAGCTCTCCATCAAAATTTTCAGGACTTTTTAACAAATGAAACAGGAGCAATCTAAGATGAGAATTTACACAAGAGCACTGAAAAGTTTGCAGAAAAATAACTCATTTAATCTTCATATTTCAGCTGGTTTTTACAAAGGGCAGCATAGGTGAAGGCAGGAGGAAAGCAGGGGGAAAAGCAAATCTTGTGATTGTGATTGAAAGCTCACTCTCTGCACCTTAGTAGCTGATAGTAAATGATGAAGTACAAAGTAAATAAATGAAAAATTTTAAATGTTATGGATGGAAAAGTACCAATGAAAAGGAGGGCACAATGAGATATGAGATATACTTGCATAAGAAAATACTGAGTAGGCAAGAATACAGAGGCATTCATGCAGACCCTTATTCTATGGGTCTCAATCAGAAAAAACTCTTAAGGAAGAATGAAAATTTTTGGCCAGTGGTTTTGATTAGGTGGTAAGTTGAAGAGAACAGGGAAGGGGATTTTTAGTTTCCTTCTTTAGTTGGAAAAGTAGGTTTGACCAGCAGTGAGTCAATGCAACCAAAGGATATTTTAAAGGAATTCAACTACACTATGAAAATTACAGATGCTGAAATGGAGCTGTTGAAAGAACGTTTCTGAAGGCTTTCCTGCTTCATTTCAAAAGCAAGGTGTTTGTCTTGGAAATGATAAATTGAGACAACACTTTCAGGTTCCCCTGGGGCCATTACACCCAATCATGCAGGGTGACATTCCTTTGATTTCCACTCTAAGACTTCATTCCATCTTGTATGACTTCCCACCAAAAAGAACTCAGAAGGGAATAATTCAGTTAGTGTACAAGTATATTCTTCTATGTCTACATCTCTGTTCCATGTATATTAATAATTGACATGTTCATCTAATTTGACAAAATGATCAAGCATTCTCATTTTAGTTTCTGACTTTACAAATCAAGCTGCGGTCTTTAAGTTATATTTTAAATAAATTGTGACTAAAATTACTATATAGCCTTGTAATAGGAAAAAAATTGCATCTGACAGTTTGGGTTCTGGTGTTCGAAATTACCAACCCAACTTTCAGCAGCCTCTGTGAGTGTCTGGCCTAGCCCAGGCTCTCTGCTGAACACTTAGGGCTGGGTACCATGAAACCTGTGTGGCAGTACAGGCACTTTCCATAGTCTTACTCAGATCAATTGTCCTATTATGAGGCTTCTGAGTGAAACAGCCACTACAAGCAGCCAGAACTAGAGGGCCCTGTAGGGTATTGATACAGTCTCAGTACTACAGCATTGTCAAGCTCCTTCTTCTGGACAACTCTTAGAAATACACTTGAACAGATCTCCCGTCCATTTATCACTAAACGTGTTTCCTGCTGGAATACTTCACTGCCTCTTCCATCCGCAGTGCAGTGGTGTTGTGGAAAAGAAATTGTGTTATCCATCTTCAAAGATTTTGCAACATTTTTTCAAAATCTAGTGGAGTATATATTGCAAAGGAAAAAATGTAAAGCAAGGGTGTTGTGCTAAACACAAACACAGTAGGACTGCAATTCAGAGAGGATTGCCAATTTCTTAGCAGTGACTTTGCAGACACTGTGTCTTACAGTGTATTACAGAGATTGTTCTGAAGCCTTCATAGTCAAAAACAGACATCCTGGAAGTAAAAGGTAAGGCATTTACAGCTGAGCTTGCCAGTAAAAAGATCACACTGTTTCAAAAAGAAAAAATGTATTTATTTTCACTTTGGTTTTGCCTAATGCTGTTTTGCCATGTCTCAAGAAGCTGATTGTTCTGCCTCTCCATCCCAACATCCTACCAAATGTGCACAGCAGCTTCCCCAAACACAGTTCTCTTTTTCCAGGACTTGTTAAATATTCCTACTGGGACAGCAGCAGACCATGACACTCACCGAAGAAAAAACAAAATGCTGTGAAAGTTCATAATGTTGGCAAATACCCAAGATGGCATTGGTTTTATCAACATTTTTTTCCCAGAAAAGCTTCACAGATGTTTCCTCATTCCACAAGAACCACACTGTTGATTCATCAGCATCCTTTTACCTACCCCTGTATCCCTGCTGCTGCCTCCCGTGGTGCCCCTGTAGAGCCCAAGCCAATAAGCCCAGCAGGTGTACTGCCCTGGGCTTTGGTACATAACCAGTTCCTTGTGTGGCTGTGATCCACCAGGACAGCCTGCAGTCCTCACTGGGAGCAAGAGAACAACACACAAGTTTGAGTCAGCTCATCAAGTCATTTTGTTCTACGATGTACATTGCAATTTAACCTCCATATTTACTTCTTTTTCTAATTTTCAAAGGCTACAGTCATAGTTCTACAATGTCTGCATGTTTCCCCTTTACTCAGCAGTACAATTTGCTCTAACAGAGAGAAAATCATGCAACTGAATTTCTCTTGGCCTAGGTAAATCACTACCTAGAGAGTTTATGTTGGCATTTCTGTGAATGCTGGGAGCACAGATTATACTCAATCTAATTTAAATAGTCTATAAAGCCAAGTTAGCTCTTCACATACCTTAAACAAACAGGAAATGGCAGAATAGCTTGACATCATTTCAAAGATTAGCACTTTCTACCTGCTGTTTTTCACCTGGTTCTGGGTGGCCTTAAAACAAGTTCACCAAAACAAAAACAAGTATTTGGTGAATCCATTGCTTGATGTGCTTTTTTACTTGGTGCTCCCCTCCTTACCCAGAAAAAACACTTTTCACATCGAAAGATCCAGAAATCCCTGAGGTGATTTCCCATGTTCAACATTTTAAAGTCCAACTACAAACTCCAACAAGTGCTTGATTCAAAGTCCGTGCTTCAGAGGTATATGAAATATTCATAGTGCCTGATTCATGCAGAGTCTGAGTCACCAAAAACATATAACAAAAGCAAGAGATTTGTATTCCTCTACCTTTGATACTGCTTATGCCATGTTGAGAGTGGGCACACCATGAACACAGATACCCAGTGCAAAACCTGAGTCACAAGATATGATACACACAGACAGTGCATACATATCCCTGTCTGTTCAATGGAAACTAAAGACGTGAGCTCACAGAGAAATTAAAGTGCTTTAGCTCATGTACAATTCCAGCAACAAAGATCTAATGGCACCACCTTGCAGCAGCCTGATAGAATGATTTGTTGTCACTGCTCAATTGCCTTAAGGACCTGACAGCTGTCATTGAGAGAGGCACTAAATACACAGTACAGCATATTTCATTTTTTTTTAAAAACTACATTAAAATTTGTCAGGTTATCTGGTTAAAGCACCCAACTTTAGGGCAATACAGGAGTTCAAAGTCTTCAAGCTATCAAGAGCCCTCTGGTCTTTAGAGTCACTTTCTCTTTTGTACAAAGAGTGCACTAACAGAGGAAATGTTTGTCTCCATAGCTGTCCTGCAAAAAACAAGTGTGACAGATCACTGTTCTTCTTATGCATATCAGCTTTATACTAGAGGCAGATCAAGAAAGCAACTGATCTGACCCTATAGAACTAAATCAGGGGAAGCAGTAAGGTGCAAGAAGCAGGGGAAGAAAACACCAAAGATAAGGTACTATTAGAAAGAACATAAACAAGAGAAAAGAAGAGCTACCTACTGAAGAAATGCCAGTCTCCTCAGATGCAGGTTCCTTTCTTCAGAAAATCCAGACTGTAGGATGCAGTGGAAGTCAAGGTATGAAGGACTTTGATCGACAGAGAGAGCTAGAAACAAATGGCAGTAGGTGCCTAAGCAAGATCCTAATATCATCATGTGAACAAGTGCAGCAGCTTGGACTGTGTCTTGTGAGTAGGAGGATAAGCAGCTAACTTTAAAAGATTTGCAAGGAAAGGAGAGGATGTCAGGAAGACCTTTCAATGTTTTATCTATTTTCCTACTATTTATCTTTGAGTGAACGAATAATATCCTTAATGGCTTCTTCTAGATCGTAGTGAACCTGTGCTCCTGGAGAGAAGATTCTTCTCCAATTCCTGACACAAGCAAGGTGTGACTGGCAGCAGTAGCTGGGCCTCAATCCAAGGAAAAATAACCCATAGCAATCATCCTGGCACTGGGCATTTTGTGACAGAAAGCTGCCCTCAGCACCTCCCACTGCAGATTTTAAGCATTATTTTTTCCTTCCCCTGACTCCAGCTTTGCACTCCCTCCTCTTCTCTAGCACTGGCATTGGTGCTTGGTCAGCTTCTGCTCACCACCAGATCTAACTAAACCCAGTCAATAGTTTTCTGCTAACATGGCTCAGTGCTAAGACAGCAACCATTACAAAGAGAAACAAACACAGTGCCTTGTATTTCAACCCACTGTTCTGCAATTGCTTCCTGTTTTTTAAAGACTCAATACTCTGAAAAAACCCACAGCTTTTATTATTTATGGCTTGGCCCTTCATATATTTGAGGGTTTTCTGCAGGCATTTAAAACCAATCATTAGACACCCTCTGGATTAAGTGAAGATTTTTTCCAAACCATCACTTGACAAGCAGTCAAATGCTTCCTTTGATTATTTTGACGGTGGTTGGAATGGGGTGGTGTGCCAACACAGGCCCATTGTGGAAGTATTCCATCATCATCTATGGAAAGAAACCAGCACAAAGCAGCAGCACATTGGATTTTTTTCCATTTCATGCCTATTTTTTAAAAGTCAGATTATACTTCAGATACTCCATTCCAGACACCGTCCATCCTTACAAATATGACATGTTTTTCATAGGTTGTTTGTTTTGGGTTTTTTTAACATACATTATGCATACATTGAAATGTGTCTCTCTTTTTGTCAAGGGTATTGGGCCTTTTCCTGCAGTAGCTTCACAAACCAGTCAAGTTTCACTCTCCTGTACACAGCCTGTTTAGCTGTAAACTGCAACATCCCTGACCAAACATTACAATGAATGCACACAGCATACACACCACCATGGGACATGTGAAGAGGCAATCAGTTCCTGCTATTAATTAAATTGAAAAATTTGGGGGTTTAAGGTATAATTGCAGCCTTCTCTTTAGATCCAATAAAAACAAAGGTTAACATTAGCCTTCATTTGCCTTTCTCTTTGCTCCAGAAACACCATTTCTACTTCTCACAGAGTAGAGACAGCTGAGCCTGATCACCTCATATAACTTCCTGTTTAAGGATAACAAATATTTAACCCATAACCATTTTCTCAGGGCTGCTTTCTCCAGCTGACGTGTCATTTGTGACAGAATTATAAATTAGTTCAATGATCCTGTCATAACTACATGATTCCATAAGTCTCACTCAACTACTTGCAATACTGTTTAGGAACTGAATTTCCAAAAGTGTTTTTTTACTCCCTTTAAATGGCTACCTAAATAATTTTTGAGTTGACACTGAAGTGACTGGAGAAGGAAGCCCAGCAAATAACCTTCAAACAAATATTGTATATACAAATGGAGAAGTTAGTAAGGTGTTACAAGCACCATTTAATTCCTCTGCATATCATCCAGACTGGTAAACCCTGAACCCTCCAGCAGTTTCCACTCTCAAATGCTGGTAAAAGAGGCAGCTTTTTAACTGTCCTCCACTTATCATGAGCAAATTACCTCTGCTTTCAAATTCACAGGATTATTATTCTCCCATTGCTAACCTGCACTGCTCAAGCTGAAAGCAAGCTAGGTCATTTGTGACTCACTTCTCCAGTGCCAAAGGGAGCTCTGGTGTAGGTGAGCAGCCTTGTGCCCCCTGCTTTTGTGCAACAGGTGTGCACACAGCCCTGTGCTTCCTGAGGGAAGAAAACTGCAATGTTTGGGCCAAAAAACCTCTCTCTCATGTGGCTTTATAGGTTTCATAATACTAATGGGCCTTAAAATGAGACTTAATATTTTCAGTCTTAATTCCAAGATAGCACATTTCTAAAAAGCAAGCAGAGTTCAGCTATTCAGCAATTCTGGCCATGGTCCCTGGCTGCTCAGTCAGTCCCCTCACCACTGCAGGGGAGGCTCTGTGAAAGCCAGGCTGATACAGACAGGGCTGCCTAATCAGCCCTCAGAAAGAGCTGAAGCCAGATAGGGCTCTGTCAGTCATCAGAACAATGACACACAATTAATGTATTAACAACGAGGGCAGAACCAGATAATCATATGCAAATAACACTCTGTTCACCATACACCAGCCCACAGGCACAGAGATAGCAATAAATCCATGGTATTTTTAAGATCTTGTCTGTAGAACTAGAATGTATACAGAAAGCACCCAGACATGTAGTGCAGAGTCACAAACTGGTAAAATTTCATATTTCAACAATCACAGGATGAATAAATAAATAACAAATTGGCAAGACAATACATCAACTAAATGAGAAACAAAGTACTATTTATATTTAAATATGTATATATTCCATTTTTTTTTCTCCTAGACAAAAGAACAAAACACCCAAGGGATGTTAATGCTGAGATTCTTCAATGCTGAGCTGGCATTGAAGCCAGAAGGAAATTAAGAATGACCTTGTACAAATGAAGCAGCAAACGATGCTCATTAGCAACCAGCCCTAGTGAGGCAGTGTTGGAGGTAACTGAATGTACAGTAAGAGTTACCATGGCCACTGGTTCAGGGACACTTAGGAGGAGCACAAGAACAGCAAAGACAAGTGTGTCAACAGCATTAAATATATGTGATGAAAACCATGCATTAAGAAAACACTGAGTTAACATTTATTTAACAGAGAAAGGAACTCCCCTAATGCTATTCAGAATGCCTTTGTGCATAAAAGTATTGATTTGATATTACTGATTAGGTAACTCCATCCCCCTCCAGTTGTCAATCAAGATCATAACACAAAGGCTTTCAGCACAAATGGTGCCAAAGCATTCTGTGGCAGATAGACTTCTTTCTCTTTCTTACTGACAGATTATGCCAACTGAAATACCTCTTAATAGTTTTAATTAGTTCCCTTCCTGGTTTTTAGTTCAAACAAAATTTAAATTAAAAATTATCTCTGTAAAGGAACAAGACTTGCCTAATGCTGTTCAGCATCATTTATTCAGAGCAAGCTGCACTCAGATGACTGTCCAGTGGCCCATGACATTGTGTATGATTTATAATCCAAATGCCAAAAAGAAAAAGAGAGAGAAAATAAATTTCATTTTAATAGGAATATAGAGTTAATGAGTTCTTTCTATTTTATTATCTAAACTACCTTGTCCGGCATCGAGTTAATTATCAACTATACCTCACAGAGTGTCCTTTTTAAAAGTTTCTGTGGAGCTAAAGCCTTCTTTCTCCACAAATAAACTAATTCTAGAAAGAAGAGGAAGACCTGAGCTAAGGTTATCTTTTCCAAAGCAGTGCAATATCTGTTGATGTTACTTCAAAAGTGACAAATATCACCCAACAGTTACGAGACACTTTACAAAGAACCTGACCCAGCTTCCATCATATTAAACACTTATATTGGTCTCAGTGGGAACTGGATCACTCTCCAATGATCTGTACTGTCACAAATAATCTGTGATGACTGGATAATGCAGGTATGAACCAGAGGGAGACAAAGTGGGGGACAGCATGTGGAAATGGGAGGGGAGCAGAAGAGCCTTGTTAAAGATAGGCTCAGTACTTCTGAGAGGCTTCAGTCTGTCAGATTTATTAAAAACAGAAATAAGGAAAGGCTTTGCATTATTTCTAGAATCAAAAACTGACAAAATGTTTGACAGGAAAATACATTTTTTCTCTTTGAACTTTTGAATGAGGTTGCTCATATTTCAGATGGGTAGAAGGCATATATATATTATCACAGTGGGGGGAAAAAACACTAACACCCACCATCCTGAGCTGTGTGGCTGAACCAGAACACTGAAAGCACAGCCAAGAGCATACCTGGCTTATTCCTTTTCCTCAGAAGCCTTTAGTAGAAGGCAATCACACAGAACAAAACAACACAGCAAGCTTATCACTAGGTATGTTTAAACATTCCAGCTTGTGTTTCAGATTCCCCTTGCCACACTAAGACAGTCTGCAATTTGTGCAGACCAATTATCCTGGCTGTTCTTGGCAGGTCTTCTAACTGGCTTCACACTAATGCAAAGACAAGACTCTGTTCAGGACACTACTTCTGCTGAGAAAGGGGTTGAAGTTAAAAAAAAAAATCATCAGAACTGAGCCTTTTGCAAGACACTAGGTACGCAAGGACTGGATAAGGTGGTGGAAGAAAGGGATTATTTCAACAGTTACTTTTTCCCTTGGTGCAAGGGGTACTTGCTTTCCCCTTGGATGATTAAGGGATACTAAAACATGATGTAAGAAGCTAGTCAAAAGGAAATTACAAACCCTAAAATATGACCTACAATAACGGCATGGAAAGGCAGGAACTATGTCCTAAAGGAACCTCCATGGTTCCCCCAGCTCAATTTCACTCGAATTTAAACTAAGGCAAAACACCAGTTCTTGTACCTGTTCTCAGAGATGAAGCTTGAACAACATGTTGTACTCTGACCAATGTCTTTCCACAGATTTATATGGTTCATCAGTAGTAGATGGTACTCTAGCATGTAAATAAAAAGTGGCAGCAACCAAATATGTAGCTATGTGACTTTTTTCTCTTTTTTTTTTTTTTTTTTGCAACTGGTCACTACAGTTGTTCTCTTGTATAACAGGCCACAGATCTGCATTGCACATTTATAGAAATCACAATTAATAAGCTTTTAGCAGTCTTCAATCTGTAATGGTTATCTGTCTTCAAAGTAAAGACCTTATTTCGACTCTGAGCCTTTCTTTATTCTCTAGCCTTTGCCTGTCTTTACACACCCAGTAGACTTAAATCATCAAATTCCACATCGATGCAATTATATTTAATCAACTCTACTTGATATTTCTTTTTGATGAGATTACAAGTCATTTTGACAAGTGCTATTTTCCACAGGTTCATGCTGATTGGCATTAATTACATTGCCTTATTTTAATTCTTTATTAATTAATCTTTATTAATTTCGATATGCTGATGTTTTGCAAGTGCATAACTAGATCACCATGAGCAACAGTGTGCTTTTGAAATGGTAGAGAAGTTTGAAAAACACAGCAATGAACTCAGCTGTAGAAGCTGCAGGTCAAAGCCAAACACCACCTACCTTTAAGCAACTCAGAGCCACTGGGCAGAGCAGAGGGCTCCCTGCAGAAGTGGGTGGGGAGAGGATGGAAAAGAAGAGTGCAAAGCCTCATGGCATAGGAGGGAGATGCAAGTGTCCTGCATCAAGGCAAGGGTGAGCACAAACATGATTTGTGCTGAAGGAAGTGAGGAAGAAGAGAACTGAGAGTGAACAGGGGCATTCTGTGAGCACTGCAGCACTTTGTACTTACTTTTTTTCTTGAGCTTGCCATGGCAGATGTTGACTAAAATTCAGCAGATCCAACTAGTCAAGAGAGACTGACCAAGCAAGTTAAACTCCTATTCTGATACCCATACTAAGGAGGAAAAGTCTGAAGACAATTTATAGACAAATATGTATTTGCATGCTCCGGTACCATCTTTGTGTCTTCAACTGCATGGGTGTGAAGGGAATTTTCTGTTTGCAAACAGACACATAAACAGTTAGAGATCAACTTAAAAAATACAATTACCACTTGCTGGTGGTTTTCTGGGGCTTATGTGCAAAATTAATTGTGCCTGCGCTGAATTTCCTTACTCTTCTCTATTCCTCCTTTCACTAGTGGTTGAAGCAATAAGAAAAACAAAGCAATGTAGTTAGTTGTCAAAGCAATAAGGTTCAGGGAGATGAGTGTCACTTCTGTATTCATCTCTGATGACCTTCCACAGTGGGAGTCAAAAAATTTTGAAAATATACTAGTTCCAGTGTAAAAATAAAAAGTGCTGAACAAACTGAGCAGTCCAGCAAAAAACTACAGTTCAGACAGGTCTATTTACTGGTGTGTTTCCCATGAGCTCTGAGCACAAGATTGCTTGGAGAATCTGGTAGATGCTTACAGTACAGCGAGTTTTGCAGGCAATGCAGAAATTCCTCTCATCCCCTGTATTAACATGATCCTCAGCCAAATTTCTCTACAGACCACTGAGAGAGAAATCTTTGTGCAGGCTGCTCCACAATTTTGCAGCCTCTTTGCAGCCCCATGACAGATGCAGCTCTAGGCTTACACCTTCTAATCCTAATCCCAGGCTTTGCTAAACTTTAGCTCGACCAGCGCCGAGGCCCACAAGAGCCAGCTCACACGGGAGAAGCTTTTCCACAACTTGCACTGGGGTTGTGCAGCCCTTGCCAGCCTCACACCCTGCCTGCTGAGGTGCTGGAAATCAAGAAGCTAGATCCCCTCCTGAATCTCAGAAGGAGAAAAGAATATAATAAACCGCACTAAGATAGAAATAAATCTTTAGGCTTTCTAAGTGCTTTTAGTAAGAAGCAGCATGTCAGCTACCTGAGCAGGAGGAGAGGGCCAGTGTCTAAAAATCCAGATGAAGTTTAGTATTTCATAGGCGTAACTAAAACACAGTACAATATTGGTTTACATTTTTTAGATAGAATAATCCACTAAAAACAGATAGTATTAAGGTCGAAAAACAAGGTAGAACTTACAGTATAAAATTAAGAACAAAAACAAGATAGAACATGCACATACATGGTAAAAATTTACATGAAATTACGCTGACGTTGTGTAATGTTTTTTAATAATTTTAATAGGTGCAGAAAAAATGGTATTGATTTGTGTATTTAGCTAATTGGTGAATTTAAGGTTAAAACCTGGCCATAGAGGCCTGTAGAAATGCAGCAATCCCTGTCTAGCTAGCTACCATGCTGCTGCTTCGATTTGCTTGTGCAAAACCAAGAAAGAATAAAAGAAGAAGAAAGGAGAAGGAAAGGAGATGAAGAAAGAAGAAAGAAAGAAAGAAAGAAAGAAAGAAAGAAAGAAAGAAAGAAAGAAGAAAAGAAAGAAAAGAAAGAAAGAAAGAAAGAAAGAAGAAAGAAAGAAAGAAAGAAAGAAAGAAAGAAAGAAAGAAAGAAGAAAGAAAGAAAGAAAGAAAGAAAGAAAGAAAGAAAGAAAGAAAGAAAGAAAGAAAGAAGGAAAAAAAAGATGAAAGAAAGAAGAAAGAAGAAGGAAGAAAGTTGGTCACACAGTTCCAGCCAGCCACCTGGTCTCCCAGCCCAAAAGCCACCAGACCCCACCAGCTGCTTGGGGCTCCGGGCTTCTAAGTCCCTGGGGAGCTTCCTTAGTTCCCTAAGGCATCACCCTGACATTTTTCCTGCCAGCTGCCTGAGGTTTGTTGCATCAGGAAGCCCCAGGGAATTCCAACATCCCTCTGGAGCTTCATCCTGAGAGGGAGCCTTCAGCAAAATGGACTGCACCTTCAAATCAATGCTTTAATAGACTGATGCCTTTTCAATAAATAACTTTGCAGCACCAGCCCTGGGCTCCCCCACCACACAGTAACCCTGGGGGTCCTGCTGAGCCGAGCCCATGGCCATGCCTGGCCCCAGCCCGTGCCCTGGGGAGCCCAGGGCTGCTCCTGCCTGTGCTGTGCCACTGGCCCTGTCACCCACCCCCGGCAGCACCTGACAAGACCTGGCATTAGCTGAGCCTTCATCCCCTGTAGCCCACAGCAGCAGCCTGCACGGAAAAGCTCTCCAGGGAAAAATCCTTCTGCGGCCGACACAGTCATATGGTGCCCAAATCGGCTCAATCTGCAGTGATGGCTTTCTCCAAGAAACATCAATATTTAATACTTCCTGAGCATGTGAAACAGAGGCTCAGCTGTCAGAGCTGTTTGACTTCCAGCCAAGGACTTTGCAAAGCAAATATGAGTGATCTGTCATGGGTGTTCCACAGCATTGCCCATATTTGCTACTAAAAGAGCAAATAAAACACTATATAGAAATTACTACATCTGAAATCCCACATCTTCTTACCAGATATTCAGTAAGTTCAGTCTCTCCTAACTATGTATTGCCCAGGTAAAATCAATGGAAAATAAAGCCAGGGTCAGAGATTAAATCCTGAATCTCAAAATTCAGATTTGGAGTATGATTTTTAAGTCCAGTCCCAGCACAAGCTAAACTGCACAGCAGCCAGAGCTCCCATATAAGCAGGTGATATTTCTAGAACTGTACCTTGCCAAAGGCACACCTCCATGCCGTTCTCTCCAACAAGACAATGATCTCTTTGCCCACTACAATGAACACCCAGGATGGTCAGGGGCTGGAGCACACAACGTGGAAAGAGATGTCTGCAACAACAGGACTTAGTCTTGAGTAGGGGAAGGGGAGCTCTTGGTGTTCTCTACAACTGAGGAGAGAGTTTAGAGAAGACAGGGACAGACTCCCTCTTGGAGGTGCAAAAGGACAGAATGGGAGGCAAAAGACACAAACTGCAACATGGGAAAGCCAAACTATACATTACAAGCACCCTTTTTCACCACAAACACAGCCAACCACTGGAACTCAGCCTCAGAATTTCAGAATCCAGAGATCCAGAGACAGAAAGCTCCATGAAACACAGCCCTGAGTAACCTGATGTAACTAGACCTGCTCTGAGCAGGGAATTAGACAAGATGACCTCCAGGTATTTCTTCCAACCAGAATTATGCTGTGATTTTATAAACCTTAGCTTTTAAGAAGCATGCAAAATACTGCTATAGATATTTTAGTATAAGGCTTTAAACATTTGGTTGTTTGACAAATACAAAGCCAGTAAGAGATAAAACGAGATTCTGCTGTAAATTAAAGAAGAATTTTGTTTCCATGAACATCTGGAACATGTATGTGCAATTGCCATACTGCTAAACAAAGAGCTGGCATGAAGAAAAAGAAAAGGATCTGTTTTCATTTAGGCTATTGTCCCTTGGAGCTAACATAATGTTTAATGTGTTTGGGGTTTAAGTGTAGTGATTTGTTTGGAATTAAATATAAACATAATTTCCAAAATTCAAGAATAGTGGCAAAACCAGAGATAAATCTGAATCAGAACACAGCTATAAGAGCTGTGTCCTGAAAGTACTGGAAAATTGTCATTGCTTCACAGGTACCATTACAGAGGTTCCCTAAGCCTGCAAGTATTTAGATTCCAGTGGTAGTCACTGTAACAGTTTTTGAAAATGGTACTGAATTATTTGAAAATATGTTCTGAATTGTTCCCATCTCACTGCTCTTAGAAACCTGACCTCTTCAGCAATCTTGAGTTCTTTCTTTTAGGAATACATTGTTTTGTATAAACAAGGGACTTTGCATTTTTAGCACAAGCTAAACCTGCAACTTTCAGTCTGTACATAGCTCACCATATCCAGGTGCAAACTTCAGCCTAGGTCCATGCCATCCTTATTCATGGCAATTTCTTAGCAACTTTGTTAACGGGAGAGTTAAAACCTCAGTCAGGTACCTAATTTCTATATACAGAGTATAGGAAGATTATGTCACTTGGCTTAATGCCACCCCAGCTTCCTGTACGTACAAACTGGCCCACAGGGAGCATTGAAGACAGATATTTCTGAAACCATGTCTTTTTCCTAGACCATAGCTCTTTTGTAGATCAAAACTAGGCACCTGTGTGGAAAAGGGAGCCACAGCCACAAACATCTTCCTGTATGTAGTCACAAAGTCACCAGTAAGAGCCAGCACCACTCTTCTGTTTTAGATGTGGCTGCTGGAGGAAGAGAAGTGAAGCTACAGCACCTGCTGAACTCTGCTCTCCACATCTAAGGAAGGGCTCACTCCCTCTCACTCAGTGCCAGTGACCCTGTGGATCCTGCACTCCTCCCACCACAGTGAAGCATTCTCACCTGACATTATTGTTAGTACAACAAAAAGCACCTACTCCACCCCTGCATACTTTAAAGACATCCTTTTGGGCTGCATGAGCTGTTGGTTTTCACTCTTTTCAGGTTCAGGGATGCTGAGAACCTAGTTCCTCAGTTTCCTGAAGAAGTGCACAAACCTCTTGGTCACTATACAACTCCAGTATATTCATACAATATAGTTATAGTTACCTGAGGCACAACATAAACCTGTTATTACCTCTTCCATGTTTCTCTGTGTGTGTGTTTGTGTGTGTGTTTAAGCTGTGTCCTGGCATGAAGGCCAGCTTCATTCAAGCACAGAGTTGTACTCAAAGGCATATTGGGTTTGACTCTTCTTGAGGTTGAGTCCATCACCAGCCATAGGAGAAACAAAATTTTTACATGTTCTTTCTATTTTCTCGTTCCTTCTACTCATTAAGTGAAAAAGTGCTGAGCACAATATAAATAAAACAATCAGTGCTGTGTCTGTGCCCATGTTCAAGACATCATGAAGATTTTGCTTTCTCTAATACTAGATGTCAACAATGCATAACGAACTCTTATTTATTTATTCATTTAATTACTTACTTTTACATTTTCACAAAATGTGCAACTACTGCTTACACACAGGTCCTGTTTTTAGAAAGCAGAAGGCATTAGAAGGACAAATGTGATGAGCCAGAAACCCCTGAGACAATTCTGCTTTCCTTTTGCATTGATACTAAATTCAATGAAATTATTCATAAAAGACCCTTTGTATTTCCTGCTCATATTTCTGGACAATTAGTTTATTGATCCCCTTGTCTGAATCCTCTGTGAACGACACAGCCTCTCCGAAAACTCTCCTACCCTTCTTGCCTTAGGTATCCCTTGCTTACCTTCTTTGACTGATTAATCTTATTGACTCAGGTGTTGCCAGCCTATCAGTTCACTCTTCACAGGTCAACAAAGGAAATTTTATGCCAGGGCTGCTCCTGAATCTTATGTTAATCAAAATTTACTGATTCAGGTTTTGCCTCCTCCCCAGCATCTTTCCAGCTTGCAGACAATTACATTACTTTACATGCTGCACCCTTGTCTGCATCATTCAGCCGTGCTGTAGAGCTCCTCTGCAGCACACAGCATGCTGGTGCCTGTGGAGTCTGAATTCCCAAAGATGGGAACCAGATGCTAACGTAACTATGCATACAAAAAATACTATCTTCCTATAAAAAAGCCCTTGAAGGACTTTATTCAGATTTTATGAGCCATCAAGTGGAACAGCTGGGATTTTTTTTGGTGGGGTTTTTTTTGTTTGCCTTTTTTTTTTTTTCAATTCAATAATTTTCAAGCATAGACATTCACCCCAAAGCATTTGCCCTCAGATACAATATGTTTTTATTTTAGCTTTTGTTGCTAAATTCTACTCTTCGTTTATATGTCAAAATATTAGGATGCTCTTTTCCCACTCTCATGAAACAAACGTTGCCTTTTTTGACTGGCATACTCAACCCAAGAGGCAAAGGAAGAAGAAAAGCCTTTATAACTTTAGGAAGGTTTTTTCTTTTTTTCCCTCCTAATGATATATACACTGAGGTGTTTCTGTAACTGACAAGAAACGGATAGAATTTCAAAGGAACAGGAAAGCAATGCACCACTACAGCAGATGTGTGCCCAGAGAAGCTATGAAAAAACAAAGATTTTCACATCATTTTGCATAAAAGGACAAAAATCAAAATCACAGATAATGGCAGTTTAACAGAAACAAGCAAGGAAAACCCTCTGAAGTTTATCTACAATAAGCCACAAAAAAAAAAAAAAAACCCTTACAATTAAAAAACTTACTTTTAAATCATTCCTATACAAATTAAGAAAAATAATAATTTGCTCCTTTCTTCGTGGCAATTTTTTCTTATGCTTTGTTACAGTGTTGCTGTTTGAAAGAGCAGAAGTACTTTTCCTTCACACACAAGTGAGTACGTCTTCCCAGATTAAGTGCAACAATTATGACTCTCTAATGCAGCTTCCCACATAGCAAAAGCAATGGATCTTCCCTACATTAAAACCTTTAGAGCCCACACAAAGTGTGGTTACCTTCAGCTTTTTTTTTTTTTTTAATATCAATTCTAATTTAAAAAACAGACTCTAAAAGACAACTATTTGTTGTTTGCTACCCTGTTCACTTCAGCAGGTGAACAAATGTTTCCTAAATGTACTTCCTAAACATGCAGATTTCATTACCATTCAGAATTTGTCTAGATCCAACTTCCTGCCATTACATCCCAACATGCTTTTGTCTGCTAGACTGAAGTCCTCCAGTATCACGTTTCTGCTCCCTGCAGAGGTTCCCTGCACACTGTCAACACATCCCTCTGTAAATCTGTTTGATAAACTAAAGTCAAGCTGTTCCAAGGCATGGTTTTTAAACTGTTAATCATCCGAGGGCCTCTTCCCAGAGCCTCCTCTATTTTTTCAACATCTTTCTTGACTGTGGACAGCAGAATTAAACAGAGTATTCTATCCATGGCCATATCTACTTCGAATGCAGAGCTAATTCTTCACAGCTTCTTTTCATATGTTTTTCTTACAGATATTCGAGAGTTGCATTAGCCCTTCTGGCCACAGTGTCCCACTGTGAGTTCGTGTGCAGCTAAAAACATGACACAGATCTTTTCCAATAGCCACTTCTCAGTCCTCTGGTCCCTTTCCCATAAGCATGGGCTACATTCTTCACTGTTGGTTTTATGAAATTATATTTGACAACTGTGGCTGGCACAGATCACTGTTACCAGCCAGCTTCCCCACACCACTTGAAAGGTTTAACAATATTTTTCCATTTAGCGCTCTATGGAATTCTGTATCTCTACCAAATCCCAACAGAAGTAGAGTCATTTAACATGATACAGAATTTCATCTAGTTTCATTTATTTAATGTGTTCCAGGTTTGTTTCATATTGCTGTAATTTATTAATCAAGAATTCACAGGGTGTTAAACGAAACAGCTCAGTGAGATTTATACAGATGGCATTGTATCAGTTGTACTTTATTAACTGAGCATGCAATCACCTCAGGAGTAACATTTCAAGCCAGTATTACCAACATGTTTTCCATAATCCTAAACTCTTTGGCAATATCTTTTTCCTGTTGTATCCCATCATAGGAATTTTCCTCTTTGCCCTGCATCAGTGTCATGTCCAGTATGTTTTATAGGGACCTGGACAGTTCCACTAAACTCCAGAATAGGTAATAAAGGTATGCCTTAAATAGTGGCATATCACCTCCCTGGTGCCCCCAGAATTTCATGATTTAGTGAAATACTTCTATTTCCTCTTCAGAGTTTTGTTTTCCTTCCTTCTGGTCCCATCCCCATGCATTGCTTGATGGAAAAGATACATGTATTCTTATTTCTATCAGCCCTCAACATTATTTCATGACTTCTCTAATATAAAATGTTTCTCTTCAACTTGTGGAATCATAGGAATACTTTTTTCAGCTTTCATTATGCAAGTCCACTTCTGATCTTCATGCATACAGAGAGAAATTGAAAAAAACCACAAGAACCCTACACAATCTAAACATGTGAAATCTAAAAATGGGAACTCGGAGATCCAAGAATTTTTTTTTTTCTCCTGATGGTTTGCATCTCATTCATGACAGGTAATAGTTCAGGCTGATAGAAATTCTAGCTTTGAAGCACAAACTCTATTGAGAGAACCAAAATATAAATCACAATAAGCAAGTTTCAAACAGAAAGCCTAAGGCTAATTAAATGACCTGAACTAGAGGCCATGAGGCCCCTGGGAATCTCTGAACAGTGTTACCTTGCAGGCTTTGGAAATAAGTAGTTGGACATAACTCAAGTGTCTCTCACCTTGCACAACAAATCAGGTATTTCCACAACATAACATAGCTCATTGAAGTAGTTGTGTCTCAATACAAGGTTGATGCTGCTGTAGGAAAGGACATGCAAAGAGTGATTCAGAAAAGAAACAAGTATAATTTCTGCTAATGTTGCATTTTCTGTCTTTGCCTAGATTTCCAGTTTCCACTTACTCAGCATTCTTTTTCAGATTCAAAGAGATTCTTGCTGTAATTCTCACAGCAGAGTAACTATCTTGGTTCTTTGTGTCATGACTGTTGGGATGATAAAACCAAAGATCACATCACTAGTTAGCAGCAGTAGTTCTTTAGTCTGGTTATTCAAAAAGGGTACTAATATACAACCTACATGATTCTCTGATTATACCCTAAGAGGAGATTTTAATCCATTGCCCAATTTTGACCAGAAGAACAGAGATATTAAAGAAATTAAGTCCCTATAGATTTGCTGAAAACAGACAGCTGAAGAGGCAGACCTTGTCAATACTTTGATTGAAGATATAACTGAAAATTCATTATTAAACAGAAAATACACTTGAATGAAAGCCTCTAGAATTCCCCAATCACACAAAAATCCTTAAAACTACATCCCAGACTCACAAAAATCTTAAGAAATGCATTCACAGGGAAAACCGTGGCTATTAGTTGCAATGTTCCTGTAAATACTTATGAATGTCTACATTCATTTCTTGTTTTATTCTTTAACACGTCTGTCTCCTGAAAGGCAACCAGTATTTTCAAATCAAGATATGTGGCAGAAAGCTCTGGAGTCCCTGTCCTGCATGCAATGCATTCATGTATTTCTGAACTTAAGTAACTCAGAAGAGAGCAAGAATTTGACTGAAATATGCCAATGGACAGCAGCTGTGAGATGGGCACCATGTTCAAGTTACAGCTGAGCAAAGAGGTGAGATTCTCAATCTCTGTTTGCTGTGAGCAACCCAGTCAAGTATACAAGTGCACTGTGGTCTTAAATTGTATAAGCACATCACAGGGATTAATATATACAAGCCCAGCTGGCAGTTGTCTACCTTATATTGGATTATGTGGCAATAAACAAACGTTTCGACATTTCAGCATGTATTCTGGTTGGGTTTTTATTCTATGAGCAAGGAAAACTAAAATGGCCTGTATTCCTTGGTAATTGTAAGGAAAAGCCAGTCATTCAGCAGTTGAACAGATTGCTCTCAAAGTTAAGAAAACACTGACTGAGCACGTGATGGAGAATGCTACAGACAAGGTAAAGCACAGCTGAATTTCAAGGCTCCTGGGGCAGCACTATTACATCCTTGTAACAGGAAAGCAGTAACAGAATAAAAGTTTGCCACTCTGAACTTCCAGGTGTTTAGGAAAATGTCTCGTTACTATGGATTTATGTTCTCTTTGAACAAAGGTTATTTCAATGTTTTTAAAACAGAGAGAAAAAAACAACTGGTGGTGCATATAATTTTCTGCTATAGACAGTGCAACTGCATCAATTCATCTTTCTCTCCCCACAAATCAAGGTAGAGACACTGTAAATCAGAACTCTTATGTCAAGGTTTAAGGGAAGCAAGAAATATGCAAAACAGTAAATCAACATGAGGTTTCCTACACTGTAGTTGGCAGTCACAACTATACCACAAGTCAAAAGATTAATGCTGACCATTTTCATTTCCACTGCTCTAAGAGTAAAAAAGCAAGACTGAATACCAGGAATCTGGTAACAGGTGCTGAGGGATTACTGCATAGGCTGCTAGCAGTTTTTCTCAATGTATATGTCAGGTTTCAGGGAAAGGCAATGTTGAAGGAAGGAAATAGCCTTAGCTCCTTTAAGGTTTTTCTAAATCAGAGCAGGGAGCGGATGCTCAAAAAAAATAGCAAGTATTCTGGCACTCAAGAAGCCCTGCTAGAAATTAGAAGACAAAACCTATGCTTAATTAGCATACCCCTTTTCAATCTGTTGAAATCAGCAGGAAATCACAAGATGTGACAAGAAATAGAAAAGAAGTTACCTCTGTTTTTGCATAGTGTATAGAGTGCAGCAGGAATTCAACTTCCATACACCTAGGTACTTTTGTAGTGAATGCTTGAAATGACCTAAAAGAATTAGGAACACATATCCATGAAAAATTACCTCCTTCTTTAACAAACCACTAAAATAATCAGGGCCTCAGTGCCAGATCATCAGCATCCCATACTCTCCCCTGCATGCAAAGCATCTATTGGTACACAGCACCTAAGACAGCAGGAGAGTTGCAGCAAGAATGGGCCAGCACAGTAATTTACAGGTCTAAAGCCTCTTATCTGTAACAGCAGCAATCAGAGGGGTACAAATAGACAGGGCAAACTTTAAGCTAAGGGAACATCTCAGCACATGGGACAAAGGCCATTGCTAATTACTGAGGACAGGAAGTGTCTTGGTTACCTCCTTCTGCCATGGTGGAGGCTACATGACACTTAGAGCTTCTACAAAGCATTTACATTGCATGAGGTAGATTAAGGAGGTGTTTGCATTACTGGCCCTTTTCATTGTAATATAATCAGCTGTTGACTCTAGGATCTCAGAGAGACCAAGGGTGTTTGCTTACTAGGTAAATGGGTCTTTGGTTATCATGCCTTTTCATGGATTTGTACTTGAGAAAATAAGACAGAGAAAAAGGAGGGGAAAGTACTTACAAATGCACTGCATACACAGATGCAATTTATAATTTAAAAGCACAACTGATTATAAAGAAATTAATAGGACAAATTAATTCCAGACACAAGGTCAAGCTTATGTATCTAAGAAAGTAGAAATTAAATGGTGCAAAATTTATGTTTACAGAAACAGAAGTTTATAACTAAACACCACTGATTCCTACAGGAATCAGAAAAAATCTGGGATTCTGGGTTTTAAGTAATATATACTGGGAAAAAATGAATTATACTTAGGAGACAAGACATCCATTTTAAGATAATCTCTTAAGCAGAAAAAATTCCACAGAATGTGTCCTTTGCTTTACAGAACCAGAAATTCTTTGCATTACAGAGAAACATTATATTTCAAAACTTTTCAAAGAAAAAGGGAGGAAAGGGGAAAATTTTTCTCAAAACTGCAAAATGCTGGTGACACAAGAAATTGCAAATCTTGATGACTACTTCAATAACAACACTATTTAGTGATTACCATCAATACAAAACAAACCATACGTGGGGCAAGTGCAGATCAGAAAACACTTGCCTTGTGCAGCCCATAAGAGCAGGTGTAGCATATTTCAATAAAGATATTACATCAAAGTAACATACCTTTCATGGGCTGGAATTTTAATTTCTTTATTCAATGGTAAATGATTTGTTCCTGGATAGTAATCTTTTCCTTTAGATTCTTCTAAATAGTTATATTTTTAAAACATGGAAAGACCAGAAAACTGCATTTGTTAACTTTAACCATACAGAGTTGTTTACCTTAAGTGGATTACTTTGATAGTAGGAACATGAGGAGGATATACATCCTTTTCATCAGTTATGTGCTTTGAGGCTAAGCAGATGGCATCCCCCTGCAAGTATAGTATTCTACCATAATCTAGGGTGGTTTTAGCTTATTTCTTTTTATAGCTCCATGGGTCATTCCCCAAATGCTACTTAAAATCAAAGTCCATTATCTGTATTTTAAGATGTGAATGCAAGCTAATAATCTGCAACCAACATATAGTGGATGTAATCAGCATAAAGATTTGAATTACTTTTGTTCTCAGCCCAGTGCCAACTTAAACATATCCCAGGTAGATTTCCAACCCAGGTCTAAAGAGTGTATACATGTTCTTAAGCTTTTGTTTAAATAATGGCAGCATGTAATATCCAAAGATTCAGACACCATTGTTTCAGGCATGTATCCTACACAAGTCTTGTTAGAAATGGACCTGCTTTGGAATCTTGCTGTTAAGCATTTGGGTTGTTTATTTAATCAAACAACATGAACTGATTCAAACAAAAGAGTCATGGGAAATGTGTCAGCTTTGGAAAAAAAAAAAAAATCACTGGAAATTGTTTGGGACCCAAGATAGAACTACCATGCAAAATCAGAGATCATTGAAATACCTTTGCTTTCCCTCTTCCAGATGTGGCACTCAAGTCTTAATTTTTTCATTGCATATCAGATCATCGTCTCCACTACCACACACTGACTATTCTTGCATGTAACTCACATAGTCTTTCTCACCAAGATATTTTCAGGTTTTTTACACTGAACATAGAAAAAGAGTAATCCTTATGCCTCAACTGCCAGCTTTCTTTCACTTCAGGAGAGTCACGATACCCTTTGGACTAGTATTTAATTTAATACATGAAATAACACCAATAACAGAGAGCTGAAATACCCTATTAGTCAGGGCTCTCACAACAAAAGGAAGCACAGAAAAGTGGTGACTATGAACATAGATCTCCTACATTACCAAGGAATGCTGAGCAGGTATGAAAAATCAGCCACTGAAGTTGTACACTCAAACCTAGGTGCCAATTTTAAGTGTTTCATGGTCTTTCAGGAAGACTCTGATCATTGTGATTAAAATTTCCCCTGCAAGCCAGCCCAAGACAGGCTTTGAAGGTAGAAATACTTGTGAAAATGATTTACAGATGTTTCCAAACTTGCTGCCAGCATTCCTGCTGAAAGATAGTCTGTGGGTTTTTTATCATAACGCTCCTTTTCATGTATTTCTTAGGCAGTATATGATGAGGATGAGGGGAAAGAGTCAGAAATTCTGATTAGAGTTATTAATATATAGTTCTTAAAAATTTCCAAGAATCTGAGCACAATTTAACTGTTAAATTTAGTTTGTTCAGCTAATGAAAGAAAATCCTGTTAGATTCTGCACAGTTTAGACAGAAACCAAAATGTGTTTTCACCCAAGTCTCAGAAAATAATATTCCCTTAAGGATGTTGAGGTGAAAATTATTTAATATCAAGAACTTCCCAAGTCGTGTCCAAACTAGGTAACCACTGCATGACTTGAAAGAGCAACTGGGTCCACCACTCTTCAGCATGAAGAAACATCATCTGAGTCATCTGCTGTTCAGACAAAAATATTCTTTAGAAAGGCACAGACGAGCAGCTTTCACTGTGTGACAATGTTCACAGGCTCTTTCCTGAGATCTCTGAGGCCTCTGCAGCTCCAGTGCCCTGGGTGTGCCTGCACAGTCTGGTGTGCACCTGCACGTGTCACAGGAGTACCTGCAGCAGATTCCCGAGTCAGGGGCACTCTTCAGCTACCCCGGTTACAGCCAGACGACCCACACAATTATTTATTCAGAAGGGCAAGATTATTGGCAGAGTAGTCAGGCCAAAGCTGAAATCAGTCCCAGAAGTTTTCTCCATGCAGAAACCAGCAGAGACAGGAATAAAATGACCATGGCCCTTGGCCTGATAAAGCCTCACAGAGACACCAGGGAAACAAGTGGCAGAGGAGCTTTCCTTCAGTCCTTTGGCAGTATCAGAAAGGAATCCCTTGACTGGGGTGGCACACTCCTACATGGCACTGGGAGGGCACAAGGCAAGAGCCTGGCTCACCTCAGGCTGCAATGGCCCAAAGATGCTGTGCTTCTTAGGACAAACATCCGAACTGGAGGCAGAAGCTAAGTCATGTAAAAAATTCTAAAATGCTCTGTAAATGATTCATTATGAGTAAAGCTTCTTAACATTACTTCACATTCACTAAATGAATTATTCTCATCATAAATGTGTACTAGTAAGAAGCAAGATGATGCTAAATTAGCATGATTGAAGCGTATCTGAGACAAAAATGAGTGATAGCCCTAAACAAAGAGGCAAATTTAGTGCTTGTCACTAACAGCACAATTGGTTGAGTTCAGTTTCTGTGTCAGAATCGCCATTAGAAATTCATTATTCATACCTGCATCATCTAATATTCATAAGCCTACCAGATGAGCACTTTGGACAGTTTTCAGTGTTTGTTCCTTTACAGCATTCACATACTGTCCCATGGGAATCCTGATGTGTCATAAGTTCCCTTGCAGCAATATCCCAACAAATGACAATTCACAGAAGTTGCAGTCCTTTTAGCTGGTTTGGAAATCTGTCAGCTATAGATCATGAACTGGAACAGTCAATTATTGAGACATCTGATTAGTCTCCTGGTTTTTAACAACACTGAGAGGCACTGTGGCCTTAGGATACTTCTCCATGGCTCAATGCCAGCCATAGGCCAGTCAAGTGACTGTCACTGTTGAACCAGTAGTGCCTGAGAACAGTAAAATTATGAGCTCCCAGTATTCCAACTCTGATATTTCTGAGGTAATTACAACCAAAAGTTCCACAGATGCCTTGACATTTCCTCTGTACTACAGTATTTTAGTTAACTGGGGTTTTTCCCGATGATGGATGACTTATATCTGAGCCTCATCTGAGGTTTGCTTTGCTTGTTAGGGAAGTTAGAGTGAAATACTGTAGGTCATCACTCAGATTTCAAAAGAATAGGTTCAACTCTTCAACGCTGAACTTCAGCTTCACACTGGCAAATTTCTCTGGCTTTGTAATAATTTCTTACTTACTGTGAAAACAGGCTATGTGACATTCATTCAA
Organism: Sitta carolinensis; assembly: GCA_032173965.1. NCBI lineage: Eukaryota > Metazoa > Chordata > Aves > Passeriformes > Sittidae > Sitta > Sitta carolinensis. The sequence continues at coordinate 9,557,835 of JAVUNC010000025.1, read as the reverse complement.
AAAAAGCATATACAGCTGGTAGTCACTACTCCCTGCACCACTGACAACCATAAAAGCAAAAGCTCAGAATTCATAGGCCTGGTGCAAAGGACTCCCATTGTAAACAGTGCACCATCTTAATGAGTTAGACAACCACTGCCTTCTACTTTGCATTTTATAAATACATGTACAAGTAGGTCCCTGAGCTTCTTACCCCAACTTGACAGAAATGCAAATAGAGACAGAAGATGCAAAACAAAAATTAGTAATTCAGATTTGGAAAACAACTTGGCAATTTTCTTGTTAAAAGGTCAAGCAGTGAACAACTGACTTGAATTTGCTGCTTAAATTGCCAGCAGATGATGTAACTTGAAATCCAGGACAAAACTGAGTTATATAAGTGATATTAATCTAATTGTGCAATACCCCAAACTAAACCGGGCACTTTTGCCTTGCTAAGTGTAGTTTAAGAATAAACAGTCTAAACATGAGATCTCTGCTGGACCAAGCACACCCAAGAATTCACAACATCAGCTAGAAGCTAAGAGAATTCTACTTAAAATGCTATGATTTACACTAGGGATTTTGAGTAAATTTAATTAGTTCCCTACATTTCAGCAGAGTATATTAAGAGCAAATGAATTCTTTCAGCATAAACAATGAAACAATGAAGAACAAATGAGTTAAGTCATCTTCATAAATCAATTCATGCTAAAATATGTGCTAATCCAATCTGCACTCCAGCTAGATATTACCATGTGTGTACATTCAGCAATTTTAATTGAAATTGCCTGCAGTTAAAAAAGAAAAGGGCAGCAAACCAAGACCACTGTCATCATTCACATTTGCTAATGCAGCATCTCATCTGTAAAGAAAAAATGGCAGAGTTGCCCCAAACAACTGGATCTTCTAAAATGCTATGTTTAATCCTTTTACACGACTCACTGGCTGTGTGACACTGATGGAACATGTGCAGCCCTCATGTTAGTGAGGAAAAATAGGAGAGGAAAATCTTTTTTCCAGATTTACGGAATCCAACAACTTTATAAGTTTTCCATTTACCTTTAAAATAAAATAGAAGCATGTGGAATTACTAACAGTTTGGCTCTCTCAAGGGAAGGGAAGTGCTTGAGGCACTCACTCAAGGTTCACTCCATGTTTTGAAATCAAGATCTCTCACTGGATTGGATTGGAAGTGCTATAATAATGGCTTATTCTCCTGTTATTTCATTACTCTTCCCAAGTCAATCTTCTAATTAATAAAAAGCATTATAAAACAAGGATTATTTCAATGTCTTTTGTTACATAAGGATTCAACTGGGCTAAATAGATTCTGTTCTGCAAAGAGTACATTTCTGCACAAAAAAGATTTTTGTTGGTGATAATTGATATTTCACTTATTAGCTGATATGCCCATTTAACAAAATATTTTACTAACAAATTAATCAAAATTGCCATAAGATTTTTCAAATTAAACTTTGTCTTATCAATTTTTTTAACATTTTTTGAATATTCAATATAATGCCTGTTCCAAGGCTGAATTTAAAACCTCAGGTAAATTTAGTGGAATGACAGGGACTGAAGCTGAAATCAGAAACCTTAACTTTTCAGTCTGAAAGAGAAACCTTGATTATTTCCATAGATGGAAGTAAAATTCAATAAAGAAGTCTGAAGATTGCTACCAAATTGAACTAGCCACCTCCAGTTAGCTCTACAGTTAATTGCCTGTCTCAGGAAATTATTTGGATGGGCCCTTCTCATTCAGGGATGCACCCCTCTAAACATGCCACAAAGTTAAGGGTTAGTCTGGGACAGCAATCACATTTTAACCCAAATCAAGCATTAAAGAGATATTTTACAGAAGAGGGTCAAAGTACCATCCATTTGACAGATAAATTCATGTAGATGGATTAAACAACGTTTTCCTGGTAATTCCTGCACATTCACAAATTCAATTTGTGATAGTTCTGTATCCACCCCCATGTTTGGTACTGTAGCCTGTCAACCCCACTCCTTCACTAAGGAGTTTTCTCCTTTAAAATAAATTATGTGTTCAGCAAAGGAAAATCCAAGAAATCTCTCTTACCTGGCAAAAAATGATGCTGCCACCGAGGTGCCTGTGGATACTTCACTGGCAACATATGTGCTCTGGGAAGCAGGGAAGCTGTACAGGGAGGGTTTATCTGCATTGTAGCGGTTCAGTGCTGCTTCAGTCAGGCCCTCTCGACTAGTCTCTGTCATAAACTGAGATATCTGAAGACAGAAAAAAAACAGAAGTGTCATCAGCTAAAGCTCACTGGCTGACCCCTCCTAATCCAGCAATGCCCCCACATTGCAGATGGAGTAAGAGAGAGGCACTTCGTTCACTCCCTCTTTGCTGCTTTCATGCTGATCTACAACCAGCTCTAACCTTGTCTGCATTAAAACTAATGGGATAAATTTATCCCATCACTAAAAATGTCAATAATGTATATGGTTTCCCTTCCATACAGAAAAGAAAGAGTAAGTCATAATCCTTGCTTGATCTTACCTCAAGATAAAGGAAAGAGAGATTAGATTTGTGCAAAATATGTATATAAAATATTTTACTTTAGGAGGGGGAATTAAAAGAAAAACAGTTTTTTGTCTTTGTAAAATAACACCTCTCTAGTGTATTAAGCATTTTTGTTGACCTTTCTCCAGCAGTCTCAACACACAGCATAGGAGGGAGTGCCTTGGGATCTTAAACAATTTATCATCTCTCTGCATAATTGGGATCATTACTATTCACTTTTATTGCCTTTCTTAAAAGTTTTTAAACATCATGCAATTTCACTCGTCTGATGGTCCATCTAACATTTTTTTCCTATTAGGAAGTCTCATCTCAGCCTTTCATTGTCTGAAAAGAATCAGAGTTCCATCAGACTTGAGCCAGTTCTCATCAAATCAACTGAAAGATCTTCGACTTAACAGAAAGCTGGGTAAGTCTACTGAAGCAACCCCTCAATACTTTGAATTCAGTTTCTTGACTTCTTCTTCATGTTTCTACAATGCTGTAATGTCATCTCCCATACTTCATGCAATTCCTAACAAATTCCCTTTCCTCCTTCCCTCATTTCCAAGACAATAGCTTCTGTTCACCAATACATGTCAGCAAATTGCAACATATGCCTGAAAAGAACCCTCTCAGTTTATTGCTAGCAATCATCCGTGGCAGATTCCTTCCCCCTGCAAAAAGTTTCCAAGAGGTTGTTACTGTGTTCCATTTCATACCTCTACATATCACCACAAAAACAACAAAACATCTTTGTCAGGCACATCAAAAAAAAGTATTTGAAATCACCCTGAAGCTCTTTTCCAATTAGGCTTGCTTTATTTCACCTGTTAAACATTTCAGTCATTAAAAGCAAAGTTGAGGAATTGATTTTTTTTTTTTTTTTTTTTTTTTTTTTTTTTGGTGAGGGAAAAAAGACATGATCTGGCAACATTATTTAAACCAACTATCATGCAACCTCTGTTTCTCTCATAGAAAATTGCTATCCATTCTGCTATAGCTAAGAAGATAATCTAAGTGTTTATCCTTATTTTACATACTTTTAGACCAATCAACTGTAATACTTCAAGAACAGGAATGCTAAACCAGCCTCTCTATTTTTATGAGGAACCAGAGGAATTGCTGAAAGTGCCCCCATCATGTTAATCCCACGCTGAGCCTTTCCAATTTACAGGATTCACTACACTGGATGAGCAGTGCTCTCGGAAGGCTATAGCTCAAAACCTGGACTTAAATCATATCATGCTACTGGTAGAATGCAGGAATTTAGGCTGTCTGCCAGGATACCTCATATTTTGTGTAGGCAGACAGTCCTTCAGTGTCCTGCTACCCTATGTATGTCCACCTGGGGCACCCAGCACACTTGTTTTACTTGTTTATTCACTAAACAATATTTCCTTAAATATTACATATTACTTGACAACTCAGCTATTTATCTTTGCAATGAGCTAACACAAGATTCTGCTCTGTCCCCTTCAACTATTCTGAAATGAAATTCCTCCCCTTCCACATTGGGAACTGCTAAACAGACAGCTCTCCCTTCAGAGAAGTGTAAATATAAACCTTGCTTCATCTTAGTTCATCCAGTGCAAATATATGTAATCAGGATGGATCATCATTAATTAATTACCATTGCTGACAATGTCACTAGGAAGTGCTACTCCCATGGCAAAAGGACATTTAAGAAGTTGGTGAGCTGACTTATCTCAACTGCAATCATAACCTCCCCATCTTCAGCCAAATAAAGATTTGCAGCTCCAAATACAAATTTCCACAGCCAGTGCAATGCACTTCTATTGGTGTCAGCAACAGAAGCTGTGAGATGGTGAGGTTTGAGAGAAGCATTTCAGCCAATTGCAAAACAGGAAAGTATTTGTGTGTCTTGGTGTTTAGGACAACACAAAAGCCATGTCACATTAGTGACGTGGTTCTTGCAATTGTAGAGACTTTCTAATGATCCTCGTCCACATCCACAAGTCTAACATGAACTTCACAGAGCAATAAAATGCATCAAACTGCTTGTGCACACTGCCTGAAAGTATCACTCTCAAACTTCCCAGAAATTGTCTAGATGCTTGGTTTCTGAGTTTTTTGGGTAAGTAGTTCTTAAACACAAGCACTCCAAAACAATCGCTTACCAAAGAGACTGTGACAGTACCAAATTAGTTTTCTCTTCTGGCCTTGCTTTCTGAAGTTCACACATATACAAACTTGAGTAACTCACCCAGGATATATCATGCATTTAAGAAAAGATACATACAGAACAGACATTTCCAAAGCTCTTGGAGAATTTCTTTTTTTTTTTCCGCATCCCAGTTCAAAAGGCATAGTTGAAAATTACACTTGAGCATTACCAAACTCAGGTGATATTTTTTCTTTTTAACCTTTCTCTTTTTCCACACTTATATACGCCTGGCAAGCCCAGTTCATGGAAATCTGCCTCTTTGCTGTCATCATCTCTCTTAGTAGATGCTGTTTCTCTACTTGAGGGGGAAAAGACTTGATTCCTAAATTCTTTCTTTTGTGTGAGTATCCATGTAGCATATACATGAGGTTTAAGATCAGTTAATAGGATATATTTTAAGAAATTCCTTTATAGAATTGTTGGCAATACATCACTGCCTGGATAAGCAACAAAAAGACAAAGCATGGAACAACGCAACCTTTCATGCCTCAATAAAAACCTTTTAAGTGCACATGGAACAAGACAGATGTCCCTCCCAAGGCTCCATTTTTTTCTTCTGTCTCATAAATGCAAGGCAACCATTAACCTCCTCTTTCACTGCTTTCTAACACTACACAGCAAGAGCTGGAGATAAATCATGATTTAAATTCTGTACTTCATAGGAAAAAGATGGCTTTGCAGTTAAACCACAGGTGTCAGCCGGGCTAGATTGTGTTCCCATTCCAATTACAGAGTCTCTCTGTGCATAAGATTTGCCATCATGCAGTATGAGGTTAATTATATTTACATAAGGGCGTTTTATAGCCAAGCTCATTAAAGTTTCTAAAACTCCAAACTGAGGACTCCCAACTGAAATTATCTTACAAATGAGAGTTAGCATTTATGAAGAACCTGAATGATCCATTGCTCTCAAGGCAGTGAAGCATTCAGGAACATCCCCAAAATCTAGCTAACATCAGTAACTGACAAATGAAGTGGATGCACAGAAATGTGGGAAATATATCCATATCTGAAGCTAAATTCAAAATACAAATCTGTGTTCAAGTTCACTATAAAGCAATTCTCAGTGTCCAGAATTCCTAACCTCAGGAGAGAAGCTTACCAGCAAGAAGAAACTGAAGGTAGAAAGCTCTCTTTCATAAACACACATACACTCATGAATGACTTCTTTGGCAATCCACTCTTTATTCAGTGCAGCACTGAATTTTCTGCCCAATAAATACTGACTAAATTACTTCCTGGGTTATTTTAGACAATAAGTGTCCACATTAACCAAGAAAAAGGTTCTTTTTAAAGCCTCCCCTTGTAAGGATGAGCTGAGGGAAGCACTAAAGGATACATGTCTCAAAGCTCTGGGTACCAAAAACATCATAAATTAATATAAACCTGTTTATATGATACAAGCTTAACAATTTAATACCAAGTTTTCCATTACGCACAATCAGGTATTCTGGCTGTTCTACAGGATTAATCTTTTACCTTCCAACCAACTCCTTTTGGCTCATCAGTTTCTTCTCAGTCATAACAAGATAAACTTATTCTTCCCGTTTGGCTCAAGAAGGTTTCTGGAGTATGGGAGCGATGAAACAAGCAGTGGGAGGCACAACCCACAGTACATCCAGCATGTGGCCTTTCTTCTGACACATCCATGAAAACCAAATCTTTCCTGAGAACTAAGCAGCCCTGTTTTTCCTGGGCTTAATCTACTAATTCTTAAACATTGAGGCACGACTCCAATTTATAAACTAATTTTGAAAACTGAAATAATTTGTCCGCTTCCTTTAGTGCATAAGAGTTCACTGTCTGACATCACAGTGCAGTTGATTGCAGAAGGAGATAAAAACCTGAAGTTTCCTGTCTGCCACCAGCTTCCCAGCCACTAAAACTGTCAGTGGAATTACAGTAACTCGCCTATGGAAGCAGCATCAGAAACAAACAGAGCAGGAGCTGACACTTCTAGAGTCTCTTCAGAAGGGAGGTTAACAAAGAAAATACTGGAATTCTACCTCGCCTGGAAAAGGCATTCCTCACCAAGGGAATTTATCAGTAAGTAGTAGGTCCTCTTCCCACAAGTTAGCAACTTTCTCTCAGCCCTTCTGATAATAATGACTTCATCTTTTTGCCTAACATAGAACTTCTGCATTAAGTTCTGTGCAGTAACAAAAAATTGAAGCATAAATTTATGTCTGATTGCATTTGAAGGACAAGATAACAGCTGTGATTCATTGTACTCAGTATTAAAAAAAAAAATTAAAATGTGGATAATTTTACATTTATTAGATTTCATTTTCATAATTTTACCACGTTGTGGGGAGACATTAGCATGTGAAAATAGGAAAAACAAATAACAATGGGTGAATTTTAAATATCCTTGTTAAATACAGCTTCAGATGTTTTGAGATTAATCTGATAGAGTGTTTATTGAACTACCATTAAACTGAAGTTGGATTTTAAGGGCAGAGGGGTAGAGAAAAAGAGAAATCTTGTGCTGCCCACACAACTAAGTATCAAATTATTAACACATCCTTCACAGGGCAAAAAGGAACAATTACACCATTCAATCAGAGCAGCTTGAAAGTGGTGGTGATTTCCAAAGTCATTCATCTTTTAATACATCACAGAGTACCAAGGACATACTCAGCATCTCTCACAATCACTCACTACAAGAGAAGACACATTTAAAGAATTTTTCAGGACAAAGTTAACCTTTAGAAAAAAAAAAAAAAGTAATTTGAAATCAGCAAGCAAGTTCCTGTAGCTAAGGGCTCTGACATAATCCTACAGCATTCTGCCATTCGATTATGACCTTTTTCTCTCCCGGTAAAATATTGAGCTGCCATACATCCTATAGCCAGAGACAACTGCAGCTACTGATAGAGACTGTCTGAACAAGAGCAAGGCAGCAGATCCTGATAGCCCTTTGCTTGTCAAAAGAATGTGTTCTATGAGAAAGAGGCTCACAAAGGACACGTTTAATATCTGCTGCATTCAAACTCTTTCTTGGATGCAGGCATGCTGAAGCTGCTTAGAGAAGGCAATGAGCTGTTGCCTTGTGAATACTGAAACTCGAGGGAGTATCTTTGGGCACACTTTGCTCCTACTTCATGCAAACTTACACACAAAATCTGATATATTGATCTAGCAAAATCTAGAAAAATCTGTAACAGCAGAGATGGTAAACACAAAACAAGGCACCTTAGAAAGAGCGAGGTTTTTCAATGGGGGAATCACTGGCATGGCAAGAATGCTGATTATGCTTTGTATTTAATCAGCCATGATTCTTCATAAAACTACTTTTATTTAAACATAAATTAGTTATCATGACAGCATGTAGAGTATAATTGCAACCTCCAGCTTCCTGCTGTCCAAAAGAAAGATGACCTTTGACTGTTGCAGCCACCTCCCACGCCCCTCTATAAAGGCAGATAATAATGATGACAATGATTATCATCATTATCACTATTATTATTAATACAGATCCAGTGCACTCTTCAGCACAGATGAAATCCAAATTTTTGCAGGCATGGTCACATCTTCCCATCAAAGCTGCTATGTTATATTTAGTTCAGAAGTTTGGGGTTTTTAAATCTACTTTTATGAAGTTGTTAATTCCCTTAGTTACCTCTATATCTTGCTGCACTATAAAGCTGTGCAGCTGGAAATTAATTGGATCTTTTTCCACTATGACTTGTTCTCTATCAGATTAGTAACATTATACAAGAGAAAATGCCTTTCTTTTGTGTGACTCAGTTAAAGTTGATTTCACACATCCAGATTCAGCACTCTCACTGTAATTCCTTGTTGCATCAGCTACCTTTTGAGTCCTCAGCAGCCAGCTAATTGTGCTAAAATAACCAGTGCAGCAATCAAAAGAGGAGTATGTCTGACTGCTGTCTGTACACGTGGGGCAGCAGTTAAATGAAGTGAGTGCACTTTTGAAGCTGAGGCACAGCTCTATTTCACTGTGAGCAGGAGTAAGGCATTTGTTAGGAAAACAAGCCTTCATTTCTCTGATCAGTTACCAACTGCCAGCAATGTCAAGACATCATAAGAAGTTCAAATCTTACTGTAGCTATTTCCTTATCACAAACAACAATCTGTGAGACACTGACCTTTCACTTGTCAGTTGACAAGAACTGCTCTAGAATCTACCAGAGTGTGACAGCATGTGGGCTTAACTTAAATGGCATTATTGACCCAGAAAGGAACCTCTTTCTGTAGCTAGCAAGAGAATAAAGAATAAAAACCACAATTAGTTTATCCACACATAGGTGGGATCATTAGTCTTTATTTAAGCAAAGACATATGGTTAAATTCAACCATGAAAATACGAGGAGAGGGAACTACTTCATTTCCAGTATGGAAAAAACATCTAACAGGCTTAGAGTTTCCTGCAATGATTACTGCATAAGAATAATGCAAATTCACACACATGATCACCTCAAGGTCAGACCTTTTTTGGGGGCTAAGATCAGTACACATCTGATGGGTATATTACCAACCTGCTCATGGAAAGGTGCATGGGGTTTACCCCCAGGGATCTAGAAAGTTTCTATTTGGAAACTAGTACCATTCCAGTGGCTTCCCCATGGGAAAGAAATCATGAGTATCAGCTTTTTTATAAGCTGCTGACACAGGTTTAATTATATTAGTGCTGGCAGGTACCACAACAATCCAAATTTCCCTTTTCTGTCCCTACTATAAATAGTGCCTTGAAGATGCTTCTTCCCTCATTGTACCAATGTGAGGATGGGGCAACAGCTGATATCAAGTTATCAGTGCTCATGGGCACAGTCTCATTTCCAGAGGAGGCTTTAGATTTTTTTGCTGAAGAAAGAAACCCTAATTGTTCTGCAGGAGTTACGCATCAGCAGGAGTGACCTCTATAAATTTAACAATTTATTGGTTGGTCTTTATAATCTCTGTCACAATAAATGAACACATCTTTCTTTCATGTTAATAATAAAAACATCCTACTAACATTTTAAAAGAATTTTATTACAGCAACAATTATAACTTTTAAGAGGAATGCATGAAAAGAATTCAAAAAGTTCCAGGAGAGCCTTCAAATGAGACCAGTAACTGGACAGAAACAGTTGCTTCCTCTTCTGAAGGTGAATGCCTTAAGCCACACATTTGGTTGCCCTATTACCTCAGTTTGCATAGCTACAGCTGTTATTAGCAGTCATAAAAATCACCCAACTGTAAGCACTTGAGTCGGAGGCCACTTCCTGGGGTGAATTCCATAGGCTGACGAGGTGCTCAGTTATGCTATGCTGTCTTCTGTTTGCTCTAGATTTATTGTCCTCTCAGCTAATGAAAGGAAAAAAGAGGGGAAGCACATCCTCAACTGGACATCAGATTAAGTTTAGTTGGTGCATACTGTAAATCATAAGTTAGTGGACCTCTCTCTGTTCTGGTTCCCTCTCAGTGGCACAAATTGATCAAATTGTGACCATCAGGACACACACTTGGAATGGCCAAGGACACCCTGCTTGGAATGGGTTAGGTCTTTCATACACAGCACCCAACATATGCTCCTAGACTACTTCTGTTTTGATTAACTACAACTTAATCATGTTTTTGTTTCCTCTCATTTGCTGCAACTTCTATCATGTTTTCCATTCAGATCGTTTGTTTTGGCTCAGATTTGCAAGTCTTGAAAGGATCCAAGCTCAGCACAGTTTTCCAGGCTCTAACTCAATGCTACATTATCCAAAGCTGACCTGGCATTTAATTCAAGTGCACACAATGATCCTCCCCCAGTTTATGCAATTTGCACTTTGGTTTGCAGGAACCATCATAATCTGTCTTCACTATGACAGCTTTACAGTACAAAGATGACATTCCCACGTGTCCCCTTAGGGCCATGGCACACTAAGAACTTTGAACATGTTAACTATCCATTCTCAGCTTTAATTTTGTGCACATTCTCATGCAGACTGAATAATTAATACCAATCCTCATCTCCACTGACCAGCTAAATAAGGTCAAATGAAGAACAATATTTGGCTCTCATCACTGAGCTTAAATGACTCTTTCAGAAAATACTGTGACATAATCCCTTTACTTTTCTCAGATGGGATTAAAAAAAATAGTGATCAGTTTGGAAGATACAGACTACAGACATGCATATTCTCAAAATTGCAGCATTCTGAAAAATACTTAGAGAGAGGAGAGGACACAGGCTTTACTCTGGGTGTGCTCTACAGCCATTTCTGAAAAGGCAGAAGAGAGAATAATTGAATATCCATTCAGCACTATGCAGCATTAACAACTAGCAATCATTCCTCAAGAGATGTTCTTTCAAATTCCATCAGTATAATGGCAATCAGTATCATGGCAATTTTGAGTGGACAAATAACAACTTGATTAATCAAGAATTATTTTCCACTAAAACAGAATTCAGATGAAACCAAGGGTAGATGCCACAGAGCTTTAATGACTGTGTATGATTTCCTGTCTAGGAGAAGGGCTGTAAAAGACAAATACAAGGCAGTCATATGCCAGGTCCTGTGCATCTAACTCTGGAATGCAGCACACACAGCAAATACTACCAGTGCTTCACTCATAGCTGCACTGGGTGTACACTTTCACAGCAAAACTCATTCACAGTACATATCCACAGCATGCTCTTCCAGCTTTTGTTAAAAATTATTGCCTGTCTCTGAATTACATTAACCTCAGGTAGAGTCATGCTTTGTAAATTGTCTAAGGCTCTTGTCATTTCTAAATTTTTTTTTGTGTCCTTGTAGGTTTATTATTTCCTAATTTTTACTAGTAGAATTTGCTCATTTTTTATTACTGTCTGAAAGTATACTATCAAGTCTTACAACTACATTCATTTCTTTCTCTTTAAAGTCAGCCTAAATGAACTCCAAATGGCACTATTGTACTTATTTTTCTTTTTATCTTTTTTTTTTTTTTTTTTAAACATTCTGAGAATGAATATAAAGTTTCTTCTACACAGGACACAAACAACAACAAAAATTCGTTGCCCCAAGGACTTTGCATAAGAAACTAAACAGACGAAATACATTTCACTATTGTTTAAAAATAAACAGTGATTGAAATTAGTGCAGGAACAATTGGTTGATATTTTTATAAGCAAACAGAAGGATTACACTAACTGGTCCCTTGGGGATAAAACAGATTTACAACAGATTTAATTAAATGTACTTAATGAAATTCAAATATAACAACAATAAACTAGCACACCATCTGAAATTATGCCTGAACTCTAGTAAACTATTCTGAATTGTAATAAATGTCTCATTGTTATCTTCAGTTTTAATTTTGGCTTACTGCACGGAGAATTTTTCTTTGCATGTGAACTGTTTTGAATGTTTCCCCTTCGACTTATTTAGTGGGTTTGCAATGTAAAATTTTCAGAAGTTACTTTTAAATTAATTTTTGAAAGGAACTCTTTATTCCATTTTAATTACTTTTTTAACAGAGCATCATGGACTGATTTGCTGCTCCATAGTAACATGTCAAAAGAAGGGTCACTGACTACAGGTTACACTGACTACAGCTAGTATAGTGCTGTAATCTGTCTAACTGAAGTAACAGGTCCCACTATCTCTTCACAAGGTTTACCAGAGGCACTTCATAAATCACCCTGCATAGACATTTACTCCAGGACAAAGGGAACACAAGATGGGCACGAACCAGCCCCAGATTGTAGAGCAGTCCTACATATGCAGGATAACAAAGAACCAAGCCTTCTAGAACTAATGCTTGCTGATGCTTACTGCAGTGTCCCCTGTGGACAGTGGGGTTCATTCACACAGGGTTCAGTCTCATCCACCATGAATAGATGATTATAAACTCCCAACAAAAAAAAAATACTGTTTCGAATTATTTTTTTCCACTTTCCAGCGGAAAAGCATTACTGAAAGGTTCCCTAGGAAAAAACAGAGCACTCTAGGAGAAGGACAGGATTTTAATATTTCCTGGAGTTACTTTTATAAAGTTAGAAATCAAAGCAGAGTAAACAAGAAAGATATATCCAGGACTCAGAACCTTTTGAAAAAATATGCTTCGACGATGCTAAAACCTAAAAACTTCAGGGGTCAATTTAGAACTTCTACAGTCTTTTTCTTTCCCAAGGGCATGCTTTCAAGTGAATCCCACTAAAGCAAAGTCCTTATTTGCAAGTTTCTTTTCTTCTCAGAAAGCACAGTAGCAGCTTGTTGTAAAAGGCAGAGCTTATGAACTCTGTGCAGTTGATAAAAATTCCAGCTCAAGCTGTATTTGAAGATAAAAAAACAATCAACCAGCAAGATATTTTTAGTCAGTCCCTTCTGTTACCAATGTTTTTTCAAATTGTTCTGAGCCCTTATGATTTCTGTTTCATAATCCACTCTGATATTGATTCTTTCAGGCAGGCACAGAAAAATCTAACCTCGACATATGAAATGACAAGATGGTCCTTTTTGTCCTGGGTGTAACAGGAGAAAAGGTTATTCTCTCATCTCTTCACAGACTGCATAGCAGCCACCTAAGGCATATCCTTCAACTTTCCTGTACATCCACTTCTCAATACATAAAACGTAGCACAATAAAATTACTTTCCTCCCTCTAAATATTTTTTTATCATTTTAGAGATATGGACTTTACACTCTGCAAAATAGTATAGTTACCAGTTCAGCAGGGTTTACATATGTTTTCAGGTAAAATGTCATCTTCCCCCACTCCATGTCCATGCAATGTTTAAAAAGTCTTGGGAACAAATTTTCTAATGGCCTAAGCAAAAACTCTTGCTACTCTTGCTGCAGTAGAGTTGTGGCTATGATAGGTCCTTGGGCTTTCATATTTACAGATTCTTCAAGAAATTATTAAGAGGCATTTCTGCTCAATCTATTCAAACTGGGCAAAAGAATACTAGCAGCAATAGCATTACCAAAGAAATTTTTTTATCATGAACCATGTAAAATTTTCAAGCAGACAGAATGGGATACTGAGGAGTAAAAAGTTGTTTTCCAGTATTTCTGTTAAGCATTTATAACTTGTAAGTGCCCTGCCACTCTCTCACACTCAAAAGGAAACCAAGCCATAATAATCCTCCACTGCCACACTTGAAATCACCTTCCCTGGAGAGCAGAGGAGGAAAAAGGTGCTTTATTATTCATATTCACTGAATCATAAAATGCCCAGAGGCCACAGAAGTAATGGTCCGTTGCACCAGTGCCAACTGTCCCTGCTTCAGAGACAAAGCATTGGGATGGCAGGGAGAAGTAGCAAATATTCATAATATATGATTAAGGTGATTGAGCAGTGAATAGAAAAGGAAGCAGAGAAATTCACATCACTGAGATTGGAAAAGTCTCCTAATCTGCACATATATAACATCCCTATCGTGAGCCCCTTTCCAGAAATCTTGAACTAAACCAGGTCAGGTGTCTGCATTTCATCTGTTTTTACATAAATAGGAATAAATCTTGAGAAGCTGGGCTGTGGCAATGTTTAAAAAGGATCTCTACAAAGGTTCTCAAGTGCAAGACAACAGTCAGGAGATCATAAGCATTGCTACTAAATCCTGGCTGCAAATGGCATGTCCCAGCATTTAGGATTACAGAGGCAAAGACCCTTGTGACGACTGACTAAGGACAGAAAACAATGAAAAGCCAGTAACATGAGAACTAGATTTTTCCCTCCAAAGCACTTAGCTGCATGAAAACAACTTGATCCCTCATTCAGCATTTCCATCTAAAAGTAAAATAAAATAGATAACTTTAGGACACCCTCCAATGCTCTTGCAATTTGTCAGAGAAGTGTGGTGGCCAGGAACATTCTGCTACATTTTTCTCATAAGTCCCTTGAATAGTATCTTGTTATAATATTTACTGGACAAGATAAACAATATTATTTTTGGTTTATGTTACTTCAAAGGAAAAAAGAATTAGAAATCTCAACAAGGTTGCAAACTAAGCTTCAGTTAAACCTACCTAGTATTGCAAGATTCTTCAAAATGACTTTCATGGAAACTGGCCCAAATGTAGACAAAGCTTCCCGAGTGCATCTTCCCTGTCAGTGCTGTCTCTGATCACTGCCATGATGTATCAGTATTGTACAATTATGAATCATGTCACATCCTCTCCTACCTCCTGCATGCTGGCAACAAACTTCACACGAAGTCTTCAGGGATCAGAGAGACTGATCAATTAAGCATTGATAGTATCTCATTACTATACATTTTCTTGTGATGTGCTCTGTATAATTTCTTTAATAGTACTTGAATTAATTTTCCGTTTTCTATGTTGCACTGCAATAACTGAGAAAATACACGAGAACAAAACAAAGAGATGACTGTGCTTTTGATTTGTATTTAAATCCAGCTACACTGCCAAGCTCCAGCAGCCTGAAACCTGTCAGGAAGGAAAGCAATTGTAAACTGCATTTGTCATCTATCTTTACTGAAAAGAGTATATCACTATATGCTTTTAAAAAGTCAGGGGTTTTTTTACAAAACTAGGCCTAAACTCTGCTTTTATTAATAGTCTTGATGTAAAGAAATGGCAGGATTCACATTACAGGTGTTTTATAATTATCCAGTGACACTGAGCATGCAGCCACAGCGAAGTCAGGGAAGCAGAAGTGATCTCATCAAGCAGAGCTCCAACTTTTAACTCTTTTTCTGCCCTTCTCACTAGCCAAAAGCCTTTAGATAAATTTAGGCAGATATATACATATACATGCCACTTTCCCAAGTTAAAAGAGTATCAATTTGAAGTAAAGCTTGACAGATGCATGTATTTGATTCAGAGCTCTCACAATAGAAACATTTTACTTGCACACCAATGCTCACAACTGTGCCTTTGCACTGGTTGCACCTTAGTCACTTGACACTCACATCTACCAGTCAGAGCTGAGACTTTCCTGGTGCACAGAAGCCAAGCCCTCAGATACCTGACTGACAGATGTCAGGGTAATTCAGTGCTCTCGTACAAGGAGGAGCTACAGATCCTTCTGCTGAGGTTTGCTAGCAACACTAGCCACAATGAGTACCAACCAACCTCCTGGAAGATGAAAGCTCATTACCATTCCTTTAACCTTAGGGGCAGTTCTGAATTCTGCCTGAGAGGTTTTGTGGAAGTGAAAGGTGAAGTGCAATTTCATTTCTTCTCAGAGCAGTTTGCAGATTTAAAAGATCTTTCCATTAGCTGAAAGGGGCTTTTTCTCACCCTTGTACAGATGCAGTTCTTCCTTTTTCTTCATAAAACACATCCTGACACATTCAAAGTTCAAAAGAAGCTGGGCAATCAGGTTTCTGCTTTTATTTGTCAAGAGCAGTTCCAGCAGACTCTTCAGAGCAGAGTGACACTAGAAGAGCATGGATGAAAAAAGCCTCCCTGTTCACCAACCCAAAAGGGGAGTGGAGGCCCCTCTGAGTGTAAGATGCCATATTTGCTCCCACAACCACAGCTGTTCTCACACTCTGGCTGATCAGATCTTACAGGGCTGATGTTGCTCTCACTCTTATCTGTACTACCAGTGTAGCCATGTCGGCTGCAAAGCCATTATCCAGGAGTGAGGCAGAAGAGGGTCTGGTGCCAAATGTATCCTATCTGACAACACCCATCTCTCAAGTCCTCAATGCCCTGGAATACAAGTGGAGAACCAGGCACTTTAACTCAAATCTACTGAATTAAAGAGAGCTGGCCCATGCTCCCTCTCTGATGCCATTTCAGAAGCACTTCAGAGAAAAGAAAACAAGAGTTTTACATGATAACTCTGTGGAATCACATCTCAGAGTTATATGAGTCTCTAGCCATGCATTCCTTACTTCCCTATCAAAGCAAAAGGTTTTGTAAGTTTATTTTTTGCATAGCAACATACTCTTCATGTTTTAAGTCTCAAATACTTTCCTAAGAAGTCAAAGAAAAGAATTCTACAAAAGGCACAAAAACATGGTGTTTCTAAATCTAACCTTAATTCCATGTCCCATTTATGTAAAGCAATGTGAGAAGCGAATGTCTTAGTCAATGAGACATTATGTTGGTTTGTGTCATTTTTGAGTGTTATCCCTTAGGAGTTTAAAGGGAAGCTCCTAAAAATTTCCAAGTCCTTTGTCATCCCCTCCTTCTGATCTCAATTAGAATGAGCTGCCTTTGGTTTAGTACATTTCTTTTTCCTATCTCTTTGCAACAGATGTTAAACAATTAGTAAAATACAGGAGTATCACCCAGAAGACTGAATCTTTATGCAAAAGACCAATATGTTGCTCAGATGAATGATTCATCCCAACAGAACTTTTAGAATCTTCACACATTTCAGTAAGGAATAAACTAAAAAAAGTTAAAAAAATTCTGAAATGTACAACACTTACATGGAAGTGGAAATGTAGAAGTGTTGGAAAAGCACTTTCTACTGTTCTTTTTATCAGAGGCCAATGCTCACCCACTTTCAGAACAGAGGGACACAGAGTTCATCTAAGTACTGAGTATCCTCCTCCCAGGGAACCCATTTACACCTGTGCCAGCAAGATTCAGTGGCAGTTTCAGAAATTCTGCTCCTTACCTATATATTGGATGTACCTAAAGAAGCCTTCTCCACAGATTTTAAGGTATCAAATACCTTATTCTTTATAGCAATTTATATCCCACTTTTTTATCCTAACATCATAAAGAAGGGACTTTTATTGCCCACACACACACATAATCCTTTTATGAATTTTCCTAAGCTTTTGGCCTCAATACTTTTTCTAATAAGTTCCAAAAAACTGTACATTGCATAAAAAGTGTATTTCTTCTTTCTTCCAAATTGGATGCACTAGCTCTCTATGTTCTCAAACTGAAATAAAGCAGGAGCTGAACATTTTTCTCTCTAGTTCTGTGCCACCTTGTTTACATCATAGGAAATAAAAGGACAATTTTGCCTCAATATATCAGTTTGTCTTCCCCCTTCTCTATCCCATCTCTACATCAGTTTTCTCACTGTTAAAACTCCTCCTCTCAGTTTATATTTTTTTTTAATTAATGCAAACAATCAGCACAGTTATTATTTAAGAAATGAAACTAGTCTCACATGTGGACAAAATCCTTAAGCTACAAGCAGGGAAGGAAACCAAGACTCCAAATCCTCACTAATTGTGATCTTCTGGCTTTTGCTAATTTGCAGGATTAACTCACTCCTCTAATAGTCCAGATTTCTTCCTCACATCACAATTGAGTCACGGGGTTTTCATATTCACAGGATAAGCCTATTTAGCTCCTTTCAGTCCATGGGATACCCTTTACCTCTTTCTTCCCTTGATCACCCCAGTATCATGAAGGGGAAAAGCAATGATTCTAAGGTCATTAAGCCATGCATAAAAATGCCGTAAGAGATCAAATCATGCCAGAGTAATGAAAAAAAAAATAAACCTCTCCTACAGTTCACACAGACTCCAGTTTCCCCCTCAGATGATATTAGAAAAGCAGTATACAACCAGGCTGTTAGTTGAAGGGGTAGACAGGAGGAATGAAATACAAATAGCCAACTCCGGTATTATACAAATTGGATGATCAAACAATCATGGCAAAATGTCAACTGATGACATACACTGACTTTAGTGGGGTCATATCTAATTATTAGGGACTTGGTTTGAAAAGGCTTTTAGTCAGAGGAAAGCTACTTCAGAGATAACAGCTAATGCATGGGGGAAGAGGGCAACAGAGATAATCAAGCAAGGATATAATTTCAGTGCCAATGAATTTGTTTGACAATCTGTTTCTTGGCCTAGTCAAACAATCTTTGTAAATAAAATTCTTGCACTTTCAGTGTATAGTCTGATTAGGGAGTCACTTTGTTAAGAGTCCAGGTCACAGAATGAAAACCAAAAATCAGTGCAAGAATTTGCACACGTCTGCTCAATACATCATTCATGAGCTCACAGTAATAGGAACAAAAAGGGTTTTATTACATTCAGGGAGCCACCATACTCAAATATGGATCTCATACATACAGTGACTGAACTGCTTTTGAAACATAAGCCATCCAAAAAATTCTGGATGAAAGCCTAACTGCACAAAGGCAAAATACCTCCAGCATTTAGTATCTCGGGAATTGTGTGTAATTGGATAACTACAAAATACTAGAAAGGTCAGTATACAAATCTCTTTTTTTGTTGTTGCTAAGATGCTTTGGTAAAATAGGTCTGGCTCTAGGAAGCATGGAATAATTACAGAAGACACCTGTTGGTCTGCAGATGGAGCAAGTAACTTGGTTTCTGTACCTTGTTTTATATGCTTTAGAAGCTACTTAAATTACCCTGGCACCAATGCAGCAATCATTACCATTTTATCTTCATCCTGCTGAACACTAAGAAGCAATAGAAGCAGCAGCAAACAGAAGAGAAAAAAATTATACAGCAAAGACCTGGAAAAAAAGCTTGGAATCAAAATCCTGGATGGCAATAACTCCCACACAGGCATTGGCTCTCCATCTTGCACCCAACTCTAATCATTACCAGTTTCTTTTTAAAAGCCTGGGCCTGAATGAACTGATGTGTTGTATGACAGCCATGACCTAAGTAAACTCCAAACAAATCATTCATCACAGCAAAGCTCCAGAACAAGCTGGTGCACTCCCAGAGAACTGTTCTTCTAAACACACGTTATACATAAAGAGGTAACAGAAGGCACATATTTGTAGGCTTTCATAAATTGTACACAAACAAAGTCTTTTATAATTTTGAATAGGCTTGAGATCATTACGCCTGGGGCCAAGAGTCTCTCAGTAGTTTAAGATCTAATTTTCCAAACTTTTGGTCAAAAGAGTCTTTTTAAGTGCAGGGGAGAAAGGAACACTTTTTCTGTGAACATGTTCTGTTCACAAAGCCCTACTCAAATCCTTACATGCATTGTTTTGTTGCTTACGAAAATCAAACTTCACAGCCTCAAGGTCAGGAGCAGGAGGTGCTCACCCACATCAGCCTCCACATTTTCTGTTACCCATCAATACCTTTTATAGCTTGAATTGATCCTGGAACTGTTGACCTTCCCCAGTTTTTGGGCTCATTCTGACCTTCCTGTCACTCAAATCTACCCAACACACATAAATTTCCTTTTGTTTGCCTTTTGAAATTATCTACTTCAAGACATGAAAGATCATGCAGATCCAGGAGGGTAACTAGAAGACCAAGGAAATGGCTACTGCTTTTTGTTCTGGAGCTCCCACCATGATGAAGTTAATGCCATGCTGTTGGTTTAAAGGCACACCAACACGAGAGCCAAGCAGGTAATTTAATATTTTAGTACAAACTGGAGGGCTTTGACTCTAGACAAAGTGTAAGCAGCTTAATCTAGTAACTATTATCAACTCCTTTCCCTTTGAAAGCAAACCCTGAATCAGTCTGAACTCCTAAGGACTCAAATCTTATTCTTTATTGTGGTGTTTTTGTTTTAGCAACTTTATCAGCTTGCAATAATAAAGTAATACAAGTGTTGTGTATTAAATTTAATATTGCATTCTCTATAAAAATGACAAGAAGCAATAATTTCAACAAGGAATCTGGACTTTTCACTCCTACATTAGCACCCCTGGCCCAGAGGGTTTTTTTTTTTCCTTTGGAAGTGTTCAGTAATCATTGGTAACTAACAAAAGTGTACTTGACGCTGTGGTATCCTGTAATTCACACCCGCAGCTGCACAAATAATTACAGCCCTTCTCAAGTAAAACCTCAACAATTTAAAAGAGTTTTCTCTGAGCAGGGAAGGACTGAAATCCCTTTGAATGATAGGGAGATCCACAGAAGTCTTTACAAGCTCAGAGCAATCTGATCCACAGGGCACACAAATGCTACCTGCTGACGAGAATGGAAAGGGCATTATTTTCAGACTGAACAAATTTTGGCTGGTATTTTTCTACATGTAATTAACATGAAGAGGTCATTTTTACCCTGAACATTTCAGAATTCCTGTTTCCATAGGAGAGTTGTAATGGGCCGTGCTCTTTAAGATCAGTCAATTCCATTTCCCTGCCTCTGATTCCCTGTATTTTAAAAGGACCTGCCACCAAAATTTGATTCAGCCCTCTTTGAGTCAGGCCTAGGGGACATCACGGATCTTTAGAATGAGATTTTTGTTTCTGTTCCAAGGATTGCCTAAATATGGAATATATAAGACAGGGACAGTGGGGACTGAGGGCATCACCAGCAACATCTCCTGATCTCCAGGTAGGATCAGTTTTTCCTAAAAAATTCTTAGCAGCTATTCTTCTGATGACCTTAGGAGACTCCATTCACTAGTTACAATAAAGCATCCATGAAATTACTAGAAACTTTTTACATCTGACATGCATTGCTAATTAAATCTGGTACACTTCCATTTTTTCAGATTTTAAACACATAATACATTACTAAACCTGGTAATGTAAAAATTCCAATTTGTTTTACTTACTCCTCATTGGAAAGTGCTCTTTCTGCAAAATTCATTGAATCTCATTTAAGACTTGTCCTAAACTACTGCAGCAGTTGAGACTTACAATATCACAACACTCCCTTTTATATTCATTTATTTTTATTTGTTTTCTACTGGAACTGAAACAAAAGTAGTAATTAACTGCCTATAACAAAGTTCTAATTTTAGGCAGTCTGGAAGGGAAGATGTTAAAAAAGGAGTAACATCCTACAACTAATAACTGCAGGAATACTTTTTGGTGCTTAAAATCGCAGTGAGTCAATTCTGAGCCACAGAATCTCACTTTCAAACTAATGTTTCCTCTTTTTTTTTTGATGATACTTTAAGGAATACATCACAGTCAGTTTTCAAGGTACTCAACCATTTCTTTCAAGTTATCTAGACTGTCTAACAAAGGCTGATTTACAGTGGGAGGTGTCTACCACAGGTGCCATTAAGTCTAGAGCCACGAGACTGACTTCTCCCTGGACATCTATTTAACAGGATTAGGATGTGGAAGGGTACTGCTCTTCTCTGTGTAAAGTGCAAGGCTTTTTATCCCAAGAAATTATTTTCTACTCCTCTTAGCTGACGCACAAAGAAGTTTTTCTGTTTGCTTTCTTAAGGGAGGGAGACAAAACTTAATTAATATGTCAGCATTCACAAGTAGGCTAGCACCACTTGTTTAATTCACCCCCAAATCAAGAAGGGTTCTAATTAAGATAAGATTCATCCTCCTCATGCTCTTCCCCAGCACAGTTTTGCAACCATAAGTGCATAACAAAAATGTATTTATATGGGACAGAGATCTAAAATGTTCTGAAAACGTGTAGCAAGTACGATTCATTTCTTTACAAAAAAAGCAGAAAAAAAAAGCTTCATCTTACCAATATTTGAAATTATAAACAAATTACTTTTCAAAGTTTATCTTCTTACTTGACTAATTCCCACTCTAATACAGATACTATGTAAACAAACACTAAAACCCTTTTAGTGTGCTTAAAGACAAAAGCTATCATTATTATTTCTCAGCTGGAGAATTAAATGTGGCAACTTGAGTATAGTGAAAATTTTAACATTTGAGAGTAGAATCTTTAAGAAAAAAGATGAAACTTACAATCAACAGATTCTAACACAGACCAGCATTGCTAGGCTCATTTGGGATTTCTTCTGGTCATCATTTTTTGTTTATTTTGCTGTTAGTTGGGGCTTTTGGTTGGGTTTTGTGTTAGCTTTGGGGTTCTTTTGGCTGAGGGATGTCTTGAGAGCAGGCAATATTTACTATTTCAAGGTTTGTGAAAGTCAAGGGTAGGGAAGAGTCCTGAATTTAACTGGAGCCAGACTACAGAATCAGTCTAGATTCTTCTTAGCAAGTGTTTTTAAGACAAAATTAATCATCAAGGAAATGCAAGTATCATAAAAAGTAAACAAAACCCACATTTTCACAGAACATGAACCTAAAAGATTGTGAATGCAATAAAGTAGAACTAATTTTCCCAATACAAATAACAGTTATTCAGATTTGTTAAGGTGCGTTCTTTGTTTAGTTGGTTTTTTCTTAGCTGAAACATAGATCACATTTTTTTCTTAGATCAAAAATATGATCACATACTGACCTACCCAAATATGATTCAGGTTCAGTAGAGCATAAATCCACAAAAGCATAAAGTCACATATTTTCCAGATAAAATAACTGTACTTCATTTCTGGTTTTACCTAGTTCACTTTGGTGCATGACAATATCTTAATGCTTTTGATTAACATTGCTTTTTTTTCTGGCTGTAATATCAGTTAGTCATGCTAATAAAAAGTTAAATATTAATTTAGGGATCTATCTTGCAATATGTTCATAATTTAGTAGAAAGACCAACTTCCAAAGCTATTTACATGTCTAAGGAAGCCAACAGGGACATTTGTGAGAACATGGCTCATGTCACAATCTCTATGTGCTTGGTACTCTGAAAATCTCACCAGCTTCAGTTAAGTGTGTCAAAAAGCCCACCTCCAGTCACACAAAAAAGCTTCTTCTGTACTCCCTTGTGTGGATGGGTTCTACAGGTACTTACAGGTGTGGTGTACTAGAAAACAACAGACCAAAGAGGAGGAAAAGAACATGCTGAAAAGTGCATGAAAATCTCTCCAGAACTGCTGGGATCTGGAGGATCACTAGACCTATTGAATTCACTGGCATCAAGAATGTAGGCAACTTAAAACGTGTCAGAGAAGTTAGTGCCTGCTATATGTACTCAAACGATCATACACACCGAGGATGGAACAAAAGATCATTGGGATCCTTGCTGAATACCAGCTCAGAAATCACTGCTGCACTAGTGACACTTTCCACCTGGGAGTAAACGAGTGTGGCTGGCCTCCAGCTGCTGCTCCAACTGAGTATTCTGAGTGAAAGTGAGTGAGGACTGTGTGAGCAAATAATTGAAAATACTCTATTGAAAAACACTGTATTAGTTATCTGCCATTAAAAACAACAACTCAGTTCTGCCATCAGTAACATTAATTAATTAATGAATTAATAGAAGGTATTCTCAATACTATGTTTGATCTGTGTCTCCCCAACTCAATCCCCCAGCAGGGAGACAGTGATTTACAGCACTCCTTGTTCAGTGCTCACTCACACAGGTGGCTGAGGTTCTAGCCCACAGGAGCAAACAGTGTCAGTGTGCCCATGCCAGCCTCATTGGGAAGGAAACACGTTCTGTTATTTGAAAATACTTACTTGGTAGGGATAGAGAGTGACTCCATTCGTTCTTGACAAAGACCAGGTGCCATCAAGGTACTGGTGTGCCTGGATAGCCACAGAGTTGAGAACATTACCATTGCTGGGGCTGGTGGCCATTTGAAAGCTGACCTTGGCTTGGTGTCCAGAAGAGCCATTTTTTTTCTCCACCCCATTTCCGATTCCTAGACTGTTGGGTTTTCCACTGTGTTTGCTGGCAACAAAGCCTGTATAATTAGATGGAGCATAAGGAGCAGGCAGGTATGCCCAGTCCCTGGGCTGCAGGCTGCCCATGTGCCGGGGACTCACCAGCGTGGGGACGTTGGAGAGAGGGGGGGGAGAGCCTGGTGAGGCATCGTAATGTTCTGAGTTGGCAGCTTGCTCCAAGGTCAGCACCATCTGAATGGCCTCTTGCTTCAGCTGGTTCAGGTGGGTGGCACAAACATCACATCTGTTGTCCTTCTCATTCCACGCCTTACGAATGGTATTGGGAACTTGGAGCTTCTCATGGATCACCGAAGAGAAACCTGGGTCCTAAAAATCAAACAGAGAAGGGTAAGGGGGACAGGAGAGAAATGTTTAACCACGATCACCGCAGTGAAACATTATTACTGCATTTCAAAAGCAAATTTATGAGATAAGCTTAGAATGCAAACAAAGGACATTAGATATAGTCAACATATGCCAGCAGCAGAGCTGAACAAAACTGGGAAACTAGACTGTGTTGGAAAGGAAAAATTCTTTTACTGATAAGTGGCAAATATTATAATTCCACCGCAAGCCTCAATGCATGACAGAAAAAAGGAATTAACCTGCTTCACACCACTGCACCTAATTTCTGGCTTGAATGAAACCTGCTCTTAGTTACACAGGTGAGATTAAGAGCAACTCCACCATAGCCAGTGGACTTGTAACAAGGTTCACAAATCCATATACTCATCAACATCAGCTTTTGGTATTCGGAAAACCCAGGAAATATTCTGCAACAAAAATATAACACTTCAAAGACGGCAGTAAAAAAAAAAAAACTAAAAGTACCACCACTCTCCCAAAAATCCTTTTCAGAATTTAAAACGGATGGATAGATGGTGAAGTAATTTACCAAGAATACGCTTTTCTGCCAAAAAAGATTAAAAAAAAACAAATTAAAACAAAACGACCTTTTGTTAATGAAAGTTCTAGAACTATTTTGGGTGTCTGCTGCTAACATAAAACAAAGTAACAATTTTTTTTTTTAATGCAACATGTATAGAGTTTATAATCTGTAAAGAATTATTTTCTTCTCTGAAAGCATAGTTTTGATGCAAAACCACATAATAAGGCTTAAAGCCTCTTGTCTCACAGCCTTACCACATGCATAGGTACTTGAACATCAGTGGTGCTGCCCACAGGGCAACGTGCACCCTGACTACCATCACTGAAGTGCAAACTGTGAAGCCAAACAGCAATCTTATGCAGGTTTGTCACCAAACTTGCCTGTTTCTTACAGTATCACACGGTTTTAGAAACTCCCAGCAATGATGTGTGTATTGCATAGAGCAAAAAGTGACAGTTATTTAATGGAATAATATTTATTGGAATTTTCACACCACATTTCTGCAGCATAACAGATCAGGCAGGACAGACTTCACCTGCCCCTCCCTAATTTTTAGAGACTTACTGGTGGATTTTCTTATGAGTAGTCAAGAAGTTTTAAAATCAGGAGTATCAGAATCTTTTTCCTCTTCATCTTGGTGGCTTTAACAGTTTTAGCAGCAAACTAAAATCAGAGAGTGCATATGTGTGTATGAGGGGAAAAAAATTCCACGAATAGACAGCACTCTTATCAAGTAATTAAGTAATTTGATGAACCCCATGCATCGAGATAGACAAATTTCATGTTTTGATAGTTTGGATGTGCTGAGAAAGTGGGTAGGGGGTATAATATAGGGAGGGAGAGAATTCATTGGTAGAGGGTCATATTCATTATGATCCATCTTTATTATAGACTCAAGCATTTTATTTTCACTGTTTAACTACCGTGAACAGCTCCTCAGCATGCAGTGATTAATTGATTCATAAATCATGGTGCCTCTTTGTGCACAGCAGCAAAAGAGCAGTTCCAGCCACAGAAGCCCAGGAGAGTCATATAAGCTGATGGGAAACAACAGGAGGCTGAGGTCTGATCAAGCCTCAAGCTGGTCATTTCTATTCCACGCACAAAGGGGGTCAGAGCATCAAAGTGTGTCAGGGAGGCAGGAACTGGATTCTGCACCAACCCTTCCCCATTAACCTTTGGGAAAGGGACTGGTGGAAGTCAGGGGGAAAAAACAGGATGCAAAATATGTCAAATCACATTTTCCATCCCAGACCATAACTAGGTCAACAGATCACATCAGATATAGGCATCCACTCCCTGATGTCAGGTGTGCTGGGAAATGATTCTCTATTTTGCCCATAATGAGCTAGACAAAGCTGCCTATATAGCTGAAGTGAGCTATGAAGTGAGCTTTTCAGGCTGCTCCACATCAGTGCAGGAGAAATCCTTGCCAGCTCTTCCTTCAGCTAGGAAGTGCCATAGAGGTGGTTGCTGTTCTTTGAAAGTTAACTTCCCTAAAGCAACTGGGCTTGGACCCAGGTAACTATATACAACATTCAGATCCAACAGCAGTTGGAACATGGAAATTCCTGGATAATATGATAAATATTCCAAGGAAATAAAGCCTTCTCAAACGTAAGCAAATGTCAGCATGATATAAATATTCAAGTAGCGCACCAACTTTAAAGAGTGCTGGACAGCAGTGAATTCAGCTTCATCTCAGTGTTAAAACAAACATCAGATCCTTCTGTGATACAACAATAAACAGAGGGAGAGAGAGAGGGAGGGAGAAAAGAAGGCAGACTGTTCCTCCTCAGGAGCAGAAAGAAGACACAGGCACAACCTGAACTGATTACTCCCAAGATTGGTCCTACTAATCTATCATAACCTACTAGATGGATAGTTCAATACTGGATCCAAGTGTGGGATATGAAACAGAAATGTCTACGGGACAGCAAATAAATTTGGATAAACTCAGCTTCCAGAAGGCCATTAGTCACTTTTTGTTCTCAAAACAAAACTGATTGAGCCTAGAGAGTTTACTTCCTTATTCTGCACTAGGCAGCTCTACTATAATTTCACAGAAGTGGCCAACAACCTTACAACATATTTAGCAGGGAAGAGACTAAAGCTGAACTATACCCTTGCTCAAAGAGCAGACACAACACTTGCTCTTTCAGTATTTCATCTGCAAGCAATCGTCTGTGCACATTCCCCCAGGAATGCTTATTAGTTTAATAACCAATATCTTGTCCCATACAAAAGTGACAGGCAAGCCTCGCTGGATAAGCACTTTGAGCCAGCTGCACAGAGCAGCAGGATTTGAAACAGGTTATAGTCTCCAGTGAAACATGTGAGGTCTAAGAAACTCCAAACTCCGTGGCACGGGAGCAGATTTGCTTGTGAACTCTGAGGTTGACACTGGGAATACCATTTATATTTTGGCACTCATTTCCAGTACTGACAGAACAAAGCATAGTGACACTGAAAACTGAAACAGAACTTTAAAAATCACAAGAGTTTGCATTGAGTTCAGGGCAAAGGTTCATGGTGGTTTCTCTTCTCGCTGCAATGGTTCACCCAACTTTAGTATAAACAGCATTACTGTAAATTCCTATTCCTATAATAAACAAATGAAGGCATGAAAGAGGTCTGAAAGCTCCAGGAGATCAGCCACAACACAGACCATTGCAGAAATGCACGAGGCAAGCAGTAAACTAAACAGAGTGCACACTGAGCTATTCTCCAAGAAGCCTTTTCACATTACCTTTGAGTTCTCAAGGTCAAGTAAACACCAAGATAGTAACTAATCTCTGATCTTCGTTCCTGAACTAAAAACCCACATGGGAAAGAGAGAAGATGGAGGGAAAATTTGTGTGTTAGAGACCTATCATAGGTGAGCTGAGGAATTCCTGTTTTACCCAGTGAAAACATACATGGCAAACAGGCACTAGTTAAGAAACACTGAAGTACACAGAGAGCTCTACTAGGGCAGTCCTGACTTCATGGGGGGAGAGGAACTGCATGATTACTGTATGATAAGGTAATACAGAAGCATCCTCCACCTCTTTCATACCCCTTCCTAGGTCTGTACTTTGCTGTATAATGTTCACAGCGTTCTAACTCCATTGCTAGGAAAGCAGATGCCAAAGAGAATAATCCTTCCTGCCACCCAGCTTAGAGCCCATCTTCCACAAGAGAGGAAGCAAACAACCACGTCCAGCACAAAGCACCCTCTGTGTCACACAGACATTTTTCAAAGCTCACAAGGAGACACGAAGAAAGCAGGATGAGCTCAGCTGGTGGACAGAGACAGGCAAGAAATAAAACGAACAATCTGCACTTTTAAATGTTACATGGAACCTAGTTGATCATAGATTCATATACAAATACCTCATACACATTCTACTCTTTTGTAAGCATACAGCAGGCAAATAATAATATAGGTCATACTCACTAAGATTTCCTACATAACTGTATTTTATTTGGTCAGTGGCAGCCTATGCAAGTTAGGCATGGTAGCCTTATGTCATTACCTCAGAGAAAAATCAAATATACAATGGATCTCAAGACCTTCTTGAACAAATTGTGTTCTTCAACACCAACATTACTCATTGCTTTTTACAGAAAGACAAAACAGTCAATACCAACTAAATCACAGAGGCCAGCTTCTGCTTGAAGATGCTCACAGAAGACTCATGGAGTTTGTTTCTGAAAGGGTCCATGCAGAAACGTCTGCTGGAATGTAATCCATCACACAAGGTAAGGGAGAGGTAGGGGAAAGCAATGATCAAAGTTCTTTCCAGGAAAGAGTGTGTTTTCCAGATTCTCCCTCTCCACAGGCAGGGTGTAGAAGAACTAATTAAGAAACTTTAGTAGGAGGGAAGCTTTACTCTGATAAAAACCCCAGTTTATTCCATGACTGCACAAATGTCTCTGCTCTAAACACAATCCTGTTAGACCATAAATGGTCTCTACTTAGGAAAAAGAAGAGGGGGAAAAAAGGGAAAAGGAAAAAAGAAAAAATCTCCTCCGTTCTCTCTTCAGGGTGTACTTTCCAGCTCAATAAAGAGATTGCACTTATAAGTTACTTTTCAGAAGCACTTAGGCTGTTTTCCAAGTGACCCTGCATCCTAACTTAAACATATCCTATCATCTTCTAGGCTACATTTGAGAGATTTTCTGTTTGCAGCATTCCAGAGCCCAGTTGAAAAACAGCTCCTCACCATTACAATGGCACCACTTCTGTGAAAGCAAAAGTCCAAATACACTGAAGCCAATAGCAAAGGTTTCTTCAAATAAGCATGACAGGATATGCACTATGACTCTAAATTAGCAGCACTGCACCATCAAACTTAGCTAGGAACCCTTGGATAAAAATCAGTTCACTTCAATCAGCAAAAACTGCATCATCTGAATTATTTAAGTTGGTGGGATCTCTGCCAGCACAAGCAGTCTTCTAGTAAGTAAAAGTCAAGGCTGCACATGAGCAAGACCAAGGGGGCAGCAAGGTGGCCTCCCTTGCTCTGTACACAGCAACAGACACCTTCTCTGGACAAGACCGTACTCCTTATTACCTCCCTGCCACAGAAGTCACCTCTCACACCCAGCACAGCATCTTCAAATCAGCCATCCATCATCACACTCCCAAGCTGAGCAAATGAAACCATCTCCTCTGCTAGAAAAGGACATATTTCACTCTCTTCCTTCTGAAACTCTCTCCTTTCCCTAGAAGGAACATCCCCCACTGTTACTCCATGTTGGGGACAGTAGAGACAGTGGTCATGAGGAAATCATAGTGGAATAGGAAAGAGCCTTTTTACATTAGCCTGTTTCCAGAAAGCCCTTGTAAAAGCACTATCTTACTGAGTGCAGTAAAAACCTTAGCAGTATTATTATGCCCCACCTCTTTAACTATTACCTTTCTTGTCTGTCAAACTTGAACATTCTGCTGCCAGCTTGAGCCTTTCATTTCAAATAGGCAATGAGAGTACACCCTGTCCTACAGTGAGTATCTCCAAAATACATCTGGGAGACCAGTTCTTTTCAGAAACAGGGGGAATTCAAAAATGAAATCTTAATCCTGTCTGGTGTAGCCCTCACATTAGTATTTCAAGGTGTTTTTCTTGAGCTGGCACATACAACTGACATTTGGACCTCTATAATTTAACACTTGTCAGTATTAACCAGCCACTCTGCAGCCAGAAAAATGTGTTCCTTTGGTTTAGGCTGTTTTCTTATCTGAAAGAGACAGAAAGTCTGAGCAGGGCTCACCTTACAAACTCACAGCAGCAGGAAGTAGAAGAGAGAGAACCCTGGGAAAACAGGAGGATTAAAAATGGGACAGAAAAAAGAGGAGGAAAAAACCAAAAACTGTTTTCTAATTGCTCCATGGCTCTGCTGACGGATCAGCACTGATGGGCTCACAGCTGTACACATCTGGCAAACAGGTGTTTGAGTTAGCATTCGATAGCTAGGCAGCAGCCAGATTTTTAATTGGGTTGGGAAGAAGAGATGAAACAGCAGCAGAAAAATCTAAATACACATTCAGTGGTACAAATCCAAGTCTTGACCAAAGAGCTCTGCTATGCAGTTGTCTAGAGCTCTGCTAAATCTCTGGCCACGGGGTCTCCTGGAGGGAAG
The DNA here is from genome assembly GCA_032173965.1 of Sitta carolinensis. Taxonomy (NCBI): domain Eukaryota; kingdom Metazoa; phylum Chordata; class Aves; order Passeriformes; family Sittidae; genus Sitta; species Sitta carolinensis. Next base: position 9,527,301 of record JAVUNC010000025.1, on the reverse strand, counting down.
ATTCTTCTACAGTTATGTGGCAGACAAACTCAGCTGTTGCTGAAAGGGCAGCATTTGTCAGCAGCCTTTTGATAGAACAATGAATAGAAAAAAACTCAGAATTGCAGAAACCTCAACCCTTATGTTGGAAAAAGTAGCAGCTCTGTTCTCTCTTCTTTGCATTCTACTTTCCTGAGTGGATATGGAAAGATTGCATTTGCTTTCTTAGCCACCAGAGCCCACTATGAGCTTGTGTTCAACTGATTGTTCACCTTGATCCCCTGGTACTTTCCTGAACCATTGCTATAAGCAATTTAGTGTCATGCACAGAGCCCAGATGTACTTCAGATGCATTTTTGTTCAGGCTTCCAGTCACCTCACAGAAGTCAGTGGCTATTGCTGCCTCTTCGCTCTGCTGAGGTCTGGCTACAAATTTGACCCACCTATTGTCAGGATTAGATGCTTTCATGAGCTTATAAACTGTTAGCCTTATCAACCAAATGTTACTCTCACTCCTCACCACAGTGGCAGATAGGATCCCTCTTTGCCATAAAATCCCTCTGATGCTATACACAAGGATGTTGTTCTGTGTGGTTGAGATCCTTTTACCCTCTCTCCAGCTCATCTGGAATAAGTATAAAGCATGACTGACCTATGATTACATGGGCCAGACATGTTAAAGTATAGGAATAACATTAGTTTTACTTTGATCCTTTCAAACTTCCCCATTATTAGAAGCCTTGAAAAACATCTAATCAACAGATCACTTGAACCTCTTTGAGTAACAAGGCTATAGTAACAATTCTTGGTTTGACTCACCCCCAAATTCTCAATGCTTAGCTTGATTTTCCTGAGAGGAAAGCATTAGAGTTCTTTAAGAAATGCCACCAGTGAGCCACTATTGACACAGTAATCAGTGACTTCTCAAAAAACTGTCATACCTGAATGGGGTAACTAAATATCATAAATGAGGTCAGGACAGTATTAGTGACACCTTTATGCTTACTGTTCCCCTGGTTTAAAAGAGGTTTGTGGCAAGCTAAAATCACTTGTAACTGCTTTTCAAACGTGAGAATCTTTTATTTTAAGCAATCATTAGAAATATTATTTAATATTAAATTATTAAATTTAATGATTTACCAATCTGAAAAGAACTATTCAGTATGTAAAATTTTGTAAACAAATCTATTCAGCTTCAGCACATCTGCAATTGACAGGCAACAGAGAACCAAAACCTTTTGCTCCTCTTCAGCTAACTTTTGTATCCTGCTTTTTAAAACCATTTCTGCAGCTCATTCTTATGCTTTTCTCTCCTCCCTGAGAAGCATTATTATCTTTAAATTGCATGCAAGACTATTTTGGAAGGGAAGAAATAACTAAAAAAAAGGAAAAAAGTCAATAGATTGATACAGTCATCGGTGGCTTATACAATGGGTGAAGAACTTTGCAAAACTTTCTTTTCATTTTGGGTTATTGTGTTCTTCTGCTTGTTTTAAATCATTTGACTTTTGGAAAGAATTTTACCATTTCATCCACTTTACACTGAGGTTACAATGAGGTGCAGCAAAGCTACCTTTCTCATCTTGAATATGCTCTCCTCAAGCAACATTCATTCGGGTTCTCTTTTCCAGTTTCTCTTCTGCTGCTGTCAGATTTCTGCCCATCTCAGCTTGACTGGAGAGGAGTTGGGAATGTCAAGGATATGGATTGATTAGTACTAGAGCATTGCAAGTCTTTGTACAGAACTAATCATGAACAGTTGAAACCTGAAGAGTTGCAGTTTAACGGGGCCATTTGAAATTCACACTTTAAACTGATCTTCTTTCGTGTCCTTGAACATGAAAACACCAAGCAATCTTGCCAAGAAATCTTAATCTTAGCAAGTAGAAATAAATTTCTGCCCACTTTATTCAAATCAGATGGAGCTTATCTGCATGCCATCTAGGAAACAAGAGAATGAATATTGTTCCTAACCACTGGGAAAGACCACGAAGAAAACTTCGCAGTAATGATGAATGTGCCTCTCCCATGCACATTCACAGTCAGAAGCACAGGAAAAAGTGAAATGTATTTGCCTCTTCTCTATGTTTCAACTTTGCATTAGATAGACAACATTGCTAAGAATATTTAATTTTGAAACAGGAATGAGCCTCCTCTCTGCACTGGCTCTCAAATCCTTGTACATGCAGAGCATTCCAAGCTGCACGCAGCTCTGCTCCTTCTGCTCAGAGGCACTCACATTTCACACTGGCATTGTTGACTGGGGACTTTCATCAGCTTTTATCTCAACTGAACTTAACATGCAGCTCAATATTCAGAGGGCTATTACATGCCTTCTTTAGAAGTTAGTTCCTTCATGGGGATGCACCCAGGATCAAGCAAGTAGGCATTGAGAAAGCTGGAGGGTAAGTCAAGAGATCTTGAGATGCTGAGAACTGTTCTAAGACTACTCTAGAATCCTTTAGACTACAGAAGACAAAATACCTACATGAAGCTGATGGTGAGTCTGGAAGGGGATGAAGGAGAGAGAGAGCAGCAATCAAGGCAATGACCTTTGAAATAATTTTTTTCTCCTAATTTCTGACACAAGCAACTTGAAGGTCTATTGATGGGGTAAACAATTGCTGACCTAGAAGGAAGATCACAACTTTCTTATCAACAAGTTGTATGCCACCCGGCTTTCCCAAAAGACATTCTGCTGTATTTTGGATAGACAGTGGTTGCATAAGAGTATCCTGTAAGCAACTCTGAGGTTTGACACCACCTGTCTGAAACATCCTCCTTGACACAAACCAGGCCTGCAGTGGGCTGCTGCTTTAAATAGTGGCCACATACCAGGCACTTGCTCCACAGGCAGCCAAAGTCCCCTGCTGTCCAGCCATACAGGCTCTCACAGTCCCACTGCCATCTGCTAAATCTTTCCCCCTCAACAACATTTGGCCTGTTATCATTATGACCTCCTTCTCATTCCAAGCCATTCACCCACAGAAGGGTTGTTCTGCTTCCTTCTGCATCAGGACTCTGCAAACTCTCATTGTGTCCAAGATCAAACTACCTTTCAGTGACTCTTGGAAATCCCCTTTTTACCTCAGAGAGGGAAAAGCACCACCATCCTGTTCCTTTCCTGCCAGCAATACAATGGCCATGCTGCCTTCCTGGCTTGCAGAGCCTGTTGGAGTCCAGCCTCAGGCTCACCAGAATTATCAGGCTCACAGCTCCCAAAGCAGCAGGGACCTTCAACCCTTCTCCTGCTCCTCTGCTGTGAGACCCCACCTCACTCTGCACACTAATCCCAGCTCAGGTTAATTGACACCATACTTACCACTTTTGGCGTGCTTAAGTACTAGTTATTTTTTATTAGCACTTGTGCTTGTTTTTATTAATACCATGAACTGAGAAAGAAAAATCCCAGTGTAACCCAGTGAAATTTAATTCTTACAGTTTTACACTATCTCAGTGTGAGTTGTTTGCTTGTGAAAGCTCCTCAGCTTTGATGTAATACCAGACAGTAGCCAGATAAAAGTTTTGTATTTATAACTGTTCCATTAGCACAGTTATATTAAGAGCTTGTTAATGATCTAGTTATTATCACATTGTCTAATTATGGTTTTGCTTAATTTCTTTTGTGCACATGAAATCACTTATAACTACTGCCTGTGATCCCTGGAACACCTAAAATGAGGTGTAACAGATCAAAAACTTCTCTTTGGAAGTAAAATTTGTATATGCATATACACTTGTTTTATCACTTCTGATCCCATAATATTTTACAGATTTCTCATGTACGATAGTTTAGATATATTGATACCATTTTTATACTTGCAAAAAATATTACAGACATACGAAAACGAACAAAAATGCATCAGAAAAGTTAAAATCTACCTTTGACAGTTACATGCCCTTAACTTCCATGCAGTCAGATCTAAAGCATTAGAGCAGCCATGAAAGAACATTTATTCCACCTAGGATACAGGGCAAGAAGCAGGAACAGACCTCAGATTTTCAGCTGGGAATAATTTCATCAGCAAAGTTATTTTCAGATTTCTACTCCAGTTGCAAGATCAGCTTATATTCATTCATGCACAGTATAAATATTTGTGATATGCAAAGGGGAGGAAAGAAAAAAAAAAAAAAAAAAAAAAAAAAAAAAAAACTACTGAAGAAACTCTTGAAAGTAACAGGAATCTGAACTACTCTCAGTGCAAACTGAGTAACTCTGTTACAACTCTTGTATACAACATGAGGACAACACACTGTCGTGTGCAGGACACCTTTTCTCCAGGCAAAGCTCTTTCCTCCAGCCTCGGGGTAGTTGCACTGTTTATCCCTCCCAACACATATGGCAGAAAGTGTGTGTTGGGAGGGATAAACAGTGCAAGTACCCAGAGAAAGAAAGAAAAAAAATCTTTTTTTCTTAAGTCTGCTGCAAACATACCTGCTAAATTTCATTACACTATGTCAGCGTGTGACTTTCTACCCAGACTATAAACTCCTGTGTAGACTTCAGCATATGCTTCAGCTCCAATTCAGCAGACTCTGCCTGCATCTGCTGAGGCAGGAATTGCACAGGTTTGGGTATTTCGTGCCAAGAGTAGGTGACAGAGTCTGGCTTTGAGGGGCTGGTGAGTGCAGGAAGATGTGTGGGGAAGACAAGAAGCTGTGGTCAGGATGGAAGCTGTCAGGCTGCTGAGTGTGGCTTTACACAACAATAAGAGAGCTCCAACTCCACTCACCATGGCTTTTGCAGCACCTACATTTGGCTGCTTCTGTGCCAGATGATCCAGAAGGCACCTACCACACCAGCAGTGACTCAAGCTGACACAGCTGCATGATAAAAGGCTGTCCTGAGGGAAGGGACTGGCTTGGGTCCAGAGGCTGATGGGCTTCTTGGCTGCCAGGCATCTGGTGATGTGGGTACAGAAGAAACCTCATGAATCTGAAGCCAAGGGAAGTTGGTACAGAGTACAATATGATCTGTGGGCCATGGTCAGCCCCCTGAGACCACTGCTGCTTCTGAACACTCACAGCCAGAAGCCAGCAACATGGTCTAACATTTGCCACTGTGCCTCTCCAGGCTGCAAATGTTCTATTGGAACAGATATCTTTACAGACCAATTAGGGGAGCTTTGGAGTACAGCTAATAACCTCCCGTTGTTGTCACCTATTAAAAAAAGAATAACACAGGCTCAAAAAGCAGGCATTGTTTCAGTGCAGAACTATTGGGTTTGTTCAAAATTACTCACACTGTGACACCCCAGGCTGCCACAGCCTGTATCCCATCCTCTGCACCCTCACAAAGTCCCGAGCAATTCAAATGGTGAAGGATGCAACAGGGCTCAGCTGGAGAGTTCTCACCAAGGTCTCAATGAAAGCATTCACAGCTGAAGGAGGCCAAGCACTCCCCTCCCCACATCCATTCACTGTGAACAGAAGCCTCAAGCCCTTGCTGAGGGACCACAGGGGACAGGCACATAATGAGCCCTCACTGCCAAACAGCTCCGTGTTGCTGGCCCCCATGACACCAATCTACAAGTGTGGGCTAAAAACATGTCTAACCCATTCCCAGCACAGCTCACGTTCTGTCCTGATTAAACTGACTGCTGACAAGCCCAAGAGGGGATCAGCCTCTTGACTTGTGTGGTCTGATGGAGGCTAAAGTTACAAATCTTTTTCCAAATAGTCCCCAAGTGAGCCACACACAAAAAAAAAAAAAAAAAAAAAAAATAAGAGGGGGAAAAAACTTCCAGTAGAGGCTGGTAACATTAGCTAGCCTTAAACAAAAATACAATGAAAAACTCAAGTTACAGTTTCAGATGAAAAGCTCTCTAACCAATGAGGGGGATATAGATTTCCAACTTTTGTAAAGACTGAAAGACACTGATCATGACTTCAGACTAATACAGGACTTCTTGTGCACCCAGTCACAGCATTATCAATAGGGAAATGGGAATTACATCTGAATGAACAAAGCTAAAAGTTCTAGAAACAATCACTGCCACTATGACACTGCTCTTCCCTCTCCCCTCTACTGGCAGGCACCATCCACAATTCATCTACAGAGTAACTCTAAATCAAGCTCCAGGTTTCTCCATTACTGATTCAGGTCTTAGATTTAGAAATAAAACCAAATTTAAGAAAATCTAGAAAATACCTTCTTAAATAAAAATAATTTACAATCAGCAGAGTAACCCAATGGCCTCTTAAAGAACTTCCTATGAATTTCAGCAACAACTGATTAGGTAAATACTTTTTCAAATCTACATACATGCATAATTCATGCAACCTGGAAAAGAAATCTGATTTTTGTTATTTATTGGCAGACAAACCGACATCTGGATTTAGACTTTTAAAAAAACAACTAAACAAACAAAGACCTCATCAGCCGAGAAAGATGCTTCAAGGAAAACAGTCAAGGAAGGGGGAAACAAGGACTTGTCATTTCATTGGTTTAAACTTATTTTTATCTGAGCATCTGAAAGCTACATATCCAGAAAGAAAGCAATTGTGAGAAAATTCTCCTACCACTGCATTACCTTATTTTCCTTAGTTTCATTTCCAGAGCTCGGGTCTCATTTTATTTTTATTCTCTATTTATCTCTCATACTCATCTTTACTCCTTCTGATCCAGGCAGACCCAGACAGATATTATTCTCAATTAATTAATTAAGATTAATCTCTCCCAACAGAGTTTATTCTTCTCTGAAGGAGATGAGGCACAAGCTAAGGAGCATAACGTCCTGGAATTAGCATCAAATCTCACTACTTCTATTTCTAGTGCTGGAGCAGAAGAGTTGCACTGAGATGGAGATAAGACTGAGAGTCAGAGGGCTGATGGAGCCTGAGCAGGTCAGCAGTGATCCAAGGGGTCACAGTGGTTTTGGGCCAGGTTCCCAAAGCTCAGCCATAGGGAGCACTTGGCAGGCAGCTCCCAGAGCAGTGCCTGGGACCTTGGTGCCCACAGCCCTTAGAGAAGCATGAGGAGCAACAGGGACTCCTGAGCAGTGACACCTGGCAGGAAGCAAACCACCTTGCCAAGAAAAGCTGCCAAATATGAGGTTATTTAATGCAGTTCTAACCTCCAGAGCTATTCTACCACGATCATTAATCCCCCCAGACTGCTAAGGCATTCTCTCCACACAGCTGCACCCCTTTAGGTCACCCCACTCAGCAGAGGAGCCTTCTGGGGTTTAAAACCTCCATCTCCTCAGAAACTGCATTGTCCACCTTCATGCACGGCAAGAAAGATAAGAGACACTCTCTACTGTTCTTGCAGAAGTTGTGCTGCTTAGCTGCCATCCCTTGTGACCCCAGAGTTCAGCTATCTGGAGCAGATGGGAAAAGAGGAAAAAGAGAAAGAAGCAGCCATCAAGTAATTAATATACTACAAAAATGAAACAGATTGTCCATTGTCAACCCTTCTACTCAGGACCTGAGCAAAGGTTTGAGACTGTCCTACAATAATACATTCTTAATTTGTATTTACATTTTCTTATGAGCAAGAAACACAGGCAGAAGAACCCTAGAATACTGCACTACTCAAGCTAGCAAGAACACAAGCTGTGTCCCACAGGAAAAACAAACTGCATTTGCAAGCTGGAAGCTTCATGCAAGGACCTGATTCCTATATGCCAACCACTCGTTATTCCACTCTGGAAGCATACAGTGGCTCCACCTAGAATGTTGTAAAGTGAAGGAGATTTTTTGTCACCCACACACCAGTTTTGCAGATGGATATATACTTGCACCACACGATCAAGTTATTTGACGTTTTTAATTACAGGCAGTTTAGCTATTTTTGCAGCCATTTGTATAGTTTGATATTAATAACCAGAACTGTGGCTCCAGCTCACATTATGTGTCTGAAATTATTTTATCATCAACATTACACAAGCTACATGTAAGGTCTTCTAGGGTTTTACAGATGTGATACTAGAAGACTGGGATCTTTTTGTTTTATTAATGCTTACAGAGTGCCCATTGAGGACTCCACTGATTACCAAAGGGACTGGCAGTTTGGAGTTACTGGGAAGTTCAACTCCCCTTCCCTCCCCTAATTTTAAATGCTTTTCATGCTCTCAATTAAACCCTGCATTTAGTACTGTAATTTAACTTACTCTCCCATGTTACCATCCATAGAATGTTTTCTGGCATGCTCACAAAATTTCACCAGAGACCTTTTCTGGCATCCACTTCTGTAGCATTTTCTGAATTTATTATGCAAAACTTAAGGGACGTGGAAAGGGAAGGATTACAGAGACATCAGCTGGTATCCAGTGCAGATATAACTAATGAAATCTGACATGTGCATGTATATATTCAGAGTTTTTTATGGCTTTAAAAAAAAAAATACTGAATACATCATTACTTATTAAGTTCATTTTATTTCTAGGGAGAATTATACCTGCACAGCTAGAACATTCTATACAATCTTCCACAACAGATGTGAACCTCTCATTCCCCACCCAACCCTCTGCCCCTGTTCCCAGCCAGGCTTTGTATGGAATTGTTTTCACACTTATACTTGGCAGCAATGCCAGACATATCAGATGCATAGGGTGTTTGCAGCCCTCTTCCACACAAATAAGCATTGAAATGTCTCTGTCCTGAACTTTGTTATGGGTATTTTCCTCATGTTCATGCTGGTATTTTTAAAAAATCAACACAGGAAAGTGCCTTTGCTATTTAACAGCATATGAAGTCAGCTCTCAGAAAGCAATACAAAAAGAAATCTCAAAGGTTTGAAGATAGCACAGGTTATTCCTCTCAAACACATTTAGAAGCATTTTTAACTTAAAGAAGGAAATCTTCAATGCAATGAATAAATAACTCTGACCCCTTCTTGCAAAATCAGTCCCAAGAAGAAAATGCAATAAAACTTCCTATACTCTCCTTGCCCAGGTCCCCAGTTCTGGCTGACCCAAGAGTACTCATAGTACTTACTCCTTGAGTAAGAGAAACAAAGCAACAGGATCACAGAACAGCTGAGTTTGGAAGGAACCCCTGGAAGTGATAGCTATACAACCTCCCTGAAATAGAAACCCTGTAAAGCTAAAAATAAATGTAAACTCTTCTCATATTGGTCGTGTGGGGCAGATGGGGAAGTTAAACACAGTAACAAATCCAGAAATTATGCAACTTACTCTGTGGAACATCTTTTTTTGATTATGTTTATTAGAGAGCTCCTATCCAAAACCTCAAATTACCCTAATTTGAAACACATTAGGTTTTTTAATGTAAAATACTAACCAAAAGAAACTAAATCTTGCAAGAGCGAGAAGGAATCTGATGTTTGCCTCTAATAACTAAACAACTTTCACTGCAGTCAGAAAGCAAGAGCAGGTCTTTAGCTTTTTTAAGTGCTCTGCATCCTTTAAAACACTCACAGCCACAGCCTGGTCTTGCTCAAACTAATTCCATTAGTACTGAATTTCAAGACTGCATCTTTCCATTTTGCCTCCACACGCAGTCCCAAATCCTTCCTTTACTCCCCACTCTTCTATAAGTACTGCAGAGACCTGCAACAACTTTACTTTCTTTCCAGGCTTTTTTGAATTAAAAAGAAGTTCTTCCATAAGACATAGGACTTCTTTGTAAATGGCATTTCAAACGACTCTCAGCAAACAGAGCACATAGCAGTTACCATGAAGGAAATGCTAGAGGATCACTGAGTGCTGAGAATTAACTCCCTTTTCCACTGCCTCTGAAAAATGGAGAAAATAGTGTTCTCATTTAAAATTAGAGAAGCTTAAATAAGGAAAAAATTGGTTCTTGGAGCATTTTTTCCCCTTTCAAAAAGGAACAAACAGAAAAGCAAGTTTCTTGAACCTTGTCTTTGACCATGTTTCCCTGCCATAAGCAATCTTTGACCGAACAGCTGAGCAAATTAATACCATCGAGTTAGTTGTTTGTTTCCTCAGCATCCTCTTCTTCAGAATAGCTCATGAATATCAACCTCTCAACTGAGGCATAATTTGAAAAGGTCTAACTTTGAAAGAGCTACTGCTCAAGATTTTAACTTTTATTAACAGAGCTTCTAACCAACATCCTGCCAGCTTAGCTGTGCTTGTAAAGATTTAACAGATAATTTATATTTTAGGTATGGTGGAGAAACATTAATAGATGGAGGGTGTTGACTGAAGTGAAACAAACACTAGTGAGCAGACATTATGAAAGTGGATATTTGGACATTTGGCTCTGCCTAAATTCCACTCCACTCACCACTACAGTATGCAATCATCTTTCAGCTCTAAAATTAAACTGTTTTCATCTTCTCTCCAGATGGAGAAGCAAATAAAATAGAGTATGAACACTTCTTTTGACATACCAGGTGCTAAGCCCAACAGACGTCGACCACACAAATCACAATATATTCAGCTAGAGAAAACCAAATCAAAGAAATTACTTTGTATGTGAAATGGGCTACAGGGAGATTTGCAATGAATTTTACTGAGACTCACCCTCAAGCTAGGTGCACAAGGGCTATATTTCAATCAAAAATATGCAGTTCTGTAGTTTCTCTTTGACTAGCCTTGCATATTCTGTTTCTACTCCAGAATTTTAATTAATAGTTCAGTTATTCTAAGCCTGCTCACAGAGATCTCCAAGTTTGGCACTGTATTTCCATGGAAGTCATTACACAGAGGGGAGAGCAGGTTGCACTGCCAAGGAGCTGGGCTTCAGCAGTAGCAGAAATGCATCAGACTGAAGGCTCCTGCATTGCACATTTCTTTACACACAGCCATTTCACCTTTTAAGCCTAATTTAAATCTCTAAGATATACACAAAAGCTCAAGGTACAGATTTACACCCCCCAGGCTATGCTCCATGCAGTACAGACTAGCTAACAGATACCACTCAAATTCTGCTACTTCCTCTACTGGATTAGCACCCACAATCAAGAAAAAATTAATTTGTCCTCTGCTTTGACCTCCCTAAAATTATGAGTCTCACAAACCCACAGACTAGCAAAGGGACACTACAAGTCCTTCTCCTGTCTGTTACCATACAGATCATCGCTGTGCTTGGCAAGTGACCAAAGCCCAGCCACCAGGGAACAGAGGGAGATGGTACTAAACACAAAACTAAAAGCAGTTACACCCCACCTGAAAGGCAGATCCTTCCCAGGTGGCAGATCAGCTAGCACTTGTGTGAGTGGGAGTGTATTAATTTTTTCCCCCTACCAGGACGCCCTTGGTGAGCTGATGAGATATCCACTTTTCTCCATCCAACAGAAGATTTAGCACATCTGACAAAGCAGGCTGCTAGTCTAAGACCAAAAACTCAACATGATGAGAAGGATACAGTAAGACAGCACAAACGGAATTCATGCAGGAAGTTGAAGTGAGTGGAAAACAAAATCAAAACAGTCAGCAAAGTGAAACTTTATTGACCAAGGAAAGGCTCGTTCATCACATAAGAAGTTCAGCATAGAAAACATTAGCCTTCCTGATCTGGAATCTGTGATAAGGTCAGGATCTCTCATTTAGGGATTTCTCAATGACAAGTCCAGCTACTTTGGAGATAATATTTTATTACTGCTACTAAAAGACAAATACCTGGAACTGGCTTTTGCTGGTGCAAGCACACTTTTTGTCTGAGAAATCCATTTGGAATCTGAGAACCAAATCTTTAAATTACAGAAGTCCACACACTTGGCAGACTTTGGGACACAGTTACAAGTGCAGCTGAATTATTTTGTGACTTTCATAGTTCCACAACTTCAACCCATTCTGAAAAGATGACAATTACACATACCTCAAAAGACAAAACCAAGAGTATTAACAGTTCCTCATTGACACAGCAATATATCCAAAGGTAACACCAGGCATGAGAAGAGAGTATGATGCACAGCATTTCAATTCAGTTCATATCTGAACAGCATTTGGACAGCATCATAAAGCCAAAGATGGGATTCTCTGACATCATTTGAGCCTAAGTACACACCACAGTTAGAGGAGGAAAACAGGTCATCTTTAAGAGTGTCTGAGTTGGCAAAGTCAGCTTTTGAGGACTGTGCCTTCCTTCACTGACTATAAAAATACCCTAAATACATCAAGCATTATACTGCATGTAGTTTAGCAAGGCTAAAATACTGAAATACATTCCAAGTCATTTTCTCCACTGAAAAAGCAAAATTGTTGCTGGTGATTTATTTACATGGATTCCTAATACAAACATCCTGAAATTCTCTAAACACAAGGGCAAAAACTCAGCTTTAACCAGCTTTGCTTACATTCTCCCAGAAGCATGAAGACTCCATATGAACACTCCAGATAGTATCTATGCAGAGGGAAGGTCACAGGTAATACAAGGTAAAGTACTCACAAATTGTGAGAAAATGTCACAAAATTATACAGCATAAAAGAAATACTACACTTCTCTCTTCCACAGGCAGTTTGAAAGGAGCATGGATTAAACTTGATAAATTAGTCTAGCACCAGATAAAGTCCACAGACCACGTCACTTTGTTTCAGTTTAGACTCTTACCTTATAATTGTCAGACCATTTCTTCAGTTTGAAAAACATCACCAAAGTAAAGGGGCTCTTAAGATCACCATACAAAGCCCATGTTTATGTTCTGAAGAATCATACAACTACAAATCATAAACAGACAATATATTCTTACCTTAAGTAGAAAAAAAAATTGACTTCAGCTAGCTCTCATCCTTTAAATCCGCTTAGGCACTAATAATTCCACCTACTACTCAGAAGAACAAAAGGTAATGGGGTGATTTAGGGCTTGGCTCATGCAGTTGCTAGAAGGCTATTCCAAAAAACATACCCTTTAAAGTGTTTGGAATAACCAACATGAATAACAAAAGTATAGCAGCACCCCTGAGATGACAGAAGAACATTACACTTGTAATTTTTTTCTCCAATAGCCCACAGATTGAGTATCAACCTTGGGCTTCCCTTTGGTAAAAAATTGGTAAATAAAACACAGTCAGGCATTCTCACCCCTCTGGTCTAAGTAATGACAGGTACAGGAAAATCACCATCTCGCTCATGAGAGGATGAATCTCTCACTGCTGTGGCAGGTGGATTTATACCCAAGAAGCATCCAGAGAACACAACCAGGTTAAACTGAGAGCCTCTTCAGAGTCAGGAACCAATTGCATATATTCCAAATCCTGTGAAAATGCATTAGTAGTCTTCAGCTAGGAGGATGCTTTCAAGATTATTCTGTTAATACTGAACAATTGAATGTTTGGTCTTTGTCCTTTCTTAATTCACACTAAAGCCATTTAATTTATAAAAGAAATACAGCAAAAGCTGTAAATATGTTAAAATTAGATAAAGATTTCTGAGTTCTGAAATGAACAATAGTCTCACAAATATCTGCATTATGAAATGATGATGGCTCCTTGGGATGTGAAAGCACAAGACCAAGCAATATAGATGAGCATAAGATAAGAGCATAAAAGAAAAAAAAAAATGCAAACAACACACACACACCTTCCCAAGGAACAAAAACCCTCACGACAATCAAAAACCAGTAAAGCAAACAACAGTAGTGTATATAAAAACAAACAAAAACATCACTGTAAAATTGAAAATTTACAGCAATTTCCAGACCAGTGTGGCTAAAACTTCTGCAATAAACAGAGTTCCAACCAACATTGAAGTGGCCTTTTCTGCTGAATGTAGATTGATTTTCTTTGGGCTTATCCTTGAAAGCAATATATCTTCCTGAATGGATCTCTTTCACTCCTGTTCTCAGGAGCAGCCGACTAACAATTTATCAACGTTCTCCAGTAAAATGAAACTGCTTCATCTTTAGCATCATCCACAGGATGGGCCCTTAGAATTGTTGGGACTTCAGCACCTACTTACAAAAAGAAGAAAAACGAGTGAATTTCTAATCTGAAATTCACTAATGAATTGCTTGCCCTCACAAACGTGTTTCTGACAGCTACAGTGCTGATACAGATTAGCTGAGAGTTTAGAATCATAGAATTGTTTAGGTTGGCAAACACCTTTAAGAGAGAGCATTGAGCCCAACCATTAACCCAGCACTGAACCATGTCCCTAGGCAATATCTTTACATTTTTAAATACCTCTGGGGATGGTGACTCAACTCCCTCCCTGGGGAGCCTGTTCCAATACTTGTCAACCATTGCTGGATATAAGCCTTTCCTAATATCCAGCCTAGACCTCTACTGGCACAGCTTGAGGCCATTTCCTCTTGTTCTGTCAATTTTTACTAAGAAAGAGAGACCACAGCCACCTCACTACGATCTCCTTTCAAGCAGTCCTAAAGACAAGATCTCTCAGGAGGGTCCTTTTCTCCCAGCTCTTCTTCCCTTTTCTCAGCTGCTCTTCACAGCACTTGTGCTCCAGACCCTTCACCAGCCCCATTGCCCTTCATGGCCACTCTGCAGCCCCTCGATGTCCTTGCAGTGAGGAGCCCAGAGCTGCACACAGCACTCGAGGAGAGTCCTCTCCTGTGCCCAGTACAGGGGCACAATCCCTGTGCTGGTCCTGCTGGCCCCACCATCACTGTCACAGGCCAGGATGCCATCACCCCCTGGCTGCACACAACTGAAGTTTGGCTTCTTTGTACATCTCTTACACATTTTGTTTCTGTGGCGTAATTTCTCTGATTATATGCAGCTCTTCAGTAATTCGACTCCACAGTGGAATACATTTAGAAAGAGGAAAAAAAAAAAAAAAAAAAAAAAACATTTAATAGGCATCTTTATGCACAGCCTACAACCCAGCGCTGCCTATGTCTGGACAAAATACAGAAATTGATTTTAGAAACAGCAGGTCTAGGTAATACTCAGATGGGAAAAAAAACCACGGGAATCCTGTGTACTGGGGAGAAAAAAAAGCCACATATGCTATTGAATATTGGGTTGCCACTGAATATCCGATGAGAAGAAATTCAAACTGAAACTGTCTGTATACAAGGGCATATTTAGCTACAGGAGTATGAGCACCACATTTTTAGACATATTACAACCTAAGCCTGTCATCTTTGCCACACTAGAGCAGGAACAACAGTACTGAGGAGCAGAAGGGTGACCCATAACACTAGGAATCAAGATTCCTAGTCATCTTCAGGTCTTTATGAACAGAGAGCACGATCAGAAAAGTCAGGAAGTTAAAATTGTTATCTCCTCCATTTCTTTAAATATAGTACCAGGGCAACATAAATGGTGCTGAGAAGAGTAAAGAAGAGGTACTACAAGTCAGGAAGATGCAACCTGAAACATTTTCCTAAGGGTCAGTTTTACTGCCAGCTCAGCACCCAAGGTCTCACAGCCTCCCATCCTTACTTGTGGAGCTTCTATTACTGAGCACCATGATACCTGCAGCCCTGGGCTCTTCCCCAGCAGAGTTCAGCTACTCAACAAAAAAGTACCACACTCCAGAGGATGGAGATCAGGAGACAACAAATGGACCCTGGACCCTCAAGCTCTTAGCTTGACAATTTAGTTGAATTTGGCCATAATGGTAGCTCTGCTACTTGAGTACTCAATACACTGCCCTAAACACTTGAAAACAAAAGGTTAAAATTAAAAAATAAAAATACTTTCAAGCAGACACCTTGTTGGAGGACATTGAGCATCATATACCTGGGCAGACAAACAGAGCTGTAAAGCCCACCCAGGTGCATTGTTCGTGACAGGTCACACCTCTGAAGTTGCTCTATCCCATACCCCAGCTGCAAGGCTGCAATGCTCACAAGTCCCCTGTCAGCCCTCAGGAGGGGTTTATTCTCTCCCCTCCTCTCTTCCATCTGCATTAAACCATCTGTGCTGCAGTGAAATGGCTCCCTGCTCCTGATAGATTGGGTTTATGGCTGTCCCTGGAATGCACTAGTTGTACCAAAGGGATGCCATTTCAGCATCTCCATCCCTTATAATTTTATTAGCATCTGGCAGCTACTGACTGTCTGTCAAGTGATAGAAAAAAAAGGGTACAATAACAGGTCTCTGAAACAAAAAGATGACCTGTAAAATGGTGTTGGGGTTTTTTTAAAGCTAAAAGCCAGTTTCTGAGATTTCTTCGCATAAACTTAACAAGCTTTTTAACTTTTAGAAACAGAGGTGAACTACCATCAACTGTAAGGTAATTAGGTAGTTTGCAAGAATTTTGCTTCTGTGTCCTCACCCCACAAAAGCCTGGATGTTTGTGTAAGCATAGGCTGTTTCCTACCATCAAACTCTTATGCAGAATACCACTGTCTCAACCACCACACAATATACTCAATTGCCCAGGAAGAAGTTTAATCTCCTCATACAAAATGGTTCTAAAATAGCAAACTTAAATCCTGTGATGGCCACTCTGCCTCATTTAGGCAACATGATTTGAACCTATGAATTACAAATACACTTAACCAAATACTCTGACAACACATTTGGTTCTCAAGAATCTCCTATTATCCCAGATGTTGCACCTCAGACTCCAGAAAAACGCTTTCTCCATGGAGGCTGTGCAAGCACTTCCCACATCAAGTTTGCTCTGGCAATGGCACTATCCCACAAAAAGTTTGTTCTAAATCAAAATTACTTAATGTTTCTGACGATGTAGGGAAGGGGAAAGGAAATCAGCAGTCCCCAGGTAATCACAGGTCAGAGGGGTTGTGCATGGCCAGTTTTCCCTCCAATGGCACAGAAACAATAGAATTTCTTCTATAATGGACAGCTTGAGGACTAGAGTCAGGACCTACACATTACTGCACAGGCAAGGTTATTTGCCTGAGCCCACAAATTTTAACACTCACACGGAGCACATTTACATGCCCATAATATTTGTGGGATGTCTCTCATATCTCATATTCTCTAAGGTTCTTCTTATTTTGTCTTTGCAAGTGGCAATTTTGAATATATAAGATCAAAAAAACTGCTGATAGGATTTTTTTTTCCCATCCCCCTCCATAAGTTCATTCTAAAATGAGAAAACTCAGTTAACCTGATGGAAAAGAACATCATAACAGGATTTGATCTCACTTCCTTTGATATGTGAAACAAATACAGTTATTCCAGGAGACTTTGAGAAACACTTATGGAAAATCACAGGTGATGAATAACCCACAGGAAGACTTATTTTGTTTCCCTGAATGCAACACTGAGAATTAAAATAATAGAAAAGAAAGGTTACTAGATCAAATCACATTTTGGTTTCTACCAAAAGCTATATTCATTCCGGTTCCCATGATATTTTCCATCTGTTTCTCCAAGCTTTGCTTTATGTCAAGAACCAAAAAAAAAAAAAAAAAAAAAATTGGTGAATCCATAAGCAGGTCAGATACTGTAACTGGTTTTGTACAATACCGAATCATTTCTATTTATAAGCAAACAAGAACCAAAGCAGTGCCCCTTCCAAATCCAATGTAAAGCAGCCACTACTGAGAAACAGAGAGCAAGGAGCCCAGGACCAGTCCTTGTCCTGTTCTTCAGAAGAAATGGATCCATCAGCCTAAAAGGAACCATGGGGCTTTACAAAAAAACAGCATAAAATGCATGGCAAGTCTTTTCCTGTCTGACAGTTAAGAACTCCTTTGCCAAGAGACTTAAATGAAAATCTTGATTTTAAATTAGAAAAACTTGTTTGTTGCACACTAGTACATGTGTTGCACACTAGTACATGTGTTTGTACATACTTCTGGTGCATGTTCTGGTCTTTATTAAATAATCACATGAAAGACTGCAACAAGATTTCCACTACTAGAGAACAGAAATCCAAGACAAACATGATCTGACCAAGTCATATATCATTTGCTTGTAACAGATCCAATACACAGCTCCAACAGAGTCATCTGTTACCAAGCTTGTGCTGAAGTCTTCAGGGATCACCTTCATCACAGCAGTTAACAGTGCAACTAAATCTTGTGATGAAACTCCCAGGATTTCTTTTATTATAATTTTTTTAAGAAAAATAAAAAGCATCAATTCAAGGTCTCCAAAAAGCTTTCACAGAGCAGTGCATGACTCCTGGAAGGAGCATGAAGACACAGTCCCTATCACCTCCTATTGCACAAAGTCTACATCTCTCCAAGCTGCTATTTTGTCATAGTCCAGAGATGATGGGAACCACAGATTCACACTAAGCAAGGGCATCATGGGTGTGGTTTTCTCTTAATGTGAGTGGCAGCTGGAGACAGTCATTGCCACAAACCCTACTGCTCCCCTCTAACTACTGACAAGGATGACAGCTCAGAAACCACTGTCAAATTTAAACTTTGCAAAGGCAAAAAAGAATTTGTTAACACTGTGCTGTCATACTAAGCATGCTCCATATGTCTAAGATCTGTGATCTTAAGACAATGAACTAATACATTACATGGACCTGCATAAAAATAATAAATTCAGCTTAGCATAACCACTTTGTGTGTGTATATACATTTGACAGAAGTCTAGTCACAGATACCTAGCAACGTAAAAATCAGGCAACCAGTTCAGTCTAAGGTAGCCAAAGAAATGCTAAGTTACATTGTGCCTACATCTCCTGACACTGCTGATGCCTCTATTCCCAGTCAGATTTTAACTGGCATTGTGCAAAACTATCACAACAAACTCCAAAGCTAGAAGAAATCATAAGGGACGGACACAAGGTTATGTTTTGGAAACAAATTAGCTTTGCTCAAGCCACTGCAGTTCTATTAAGAGTCCAAAGCAAAAGGTATCCCCTTTAAGTAAGCATATTTTCTGACTTTTTATCACAAACCCAAACAAACTGTGTTTTGGAGCACCAGACCAGATGGTTTTACCATCTCTCCCTGCTTGAGATTCTGGCCACAGTAAACAGACCACAGAATCATTTTCTTAAAACAAAACAAAAGCAGGCTGCTATTAAAAGAAAAAAGGAGTAGGAGCCCTAGATCTACTCTACCTTCAGAGAAAAAAATTTATTCCCCAGTTTCACAGGCTCTCCTGCCTGACACCCTGCTGCCAAGTTAGAAAAGTAGAGCATACACTTCAAAGTCATTTCCATTTCAGAGGAAACCACACAACCTCACAGACACACGGACACAAGGGCTGTCTAGTTTTACATGAATCTTGGTTTTGTTATGTGGTTTATACATGATAAGTAAAATCCCACAAAAAAAAAGGTACACTATCCACTGCTATGCAGTCTTATAGCAAAAGGCAGCAGCCTGAAGAAAACGAGACTCATCCCTTTAAGCAAAGTTATTTACAAGGTTCACCATAAAAATAATTTTTGTTACCGACCATTTCAATATTAAAAACTGAAAACACTGAAAAGTACTTCTCACATTAAAGTGGGCAAATTTGCCAACAACACATAAAACGCTAAGTCTCCAGACTGGCATTCTTTAACAAAGTACATTTCAAATCATTCTTCTTATTAATGATTTCAGATCTAAACTGGGAACATTCATCTTGTTTCCTATCCCTAACTATAACCAGAGCTAAAATGGGGTGCCAACAGGGCAAAGATCCCCAGTTGCCACAACAGTTCAAGGGTATTCCAACAGTGTCTCTCACTTTAGAGTTAACACTCTCAAAAGAACAGTACTGAAGTGAGAGATATTTCTCCTAAATTGCAGTGTTAATATAAATTTGCTGTCTGTGATTACATTCAGTACTCTTGGAGAAGCCACAGCTCACAGAAAACTTCAACAGAAAGATGCTATGAGCCAGAAATCACGATGCAGAAAGTTGCATGGCTGGCTGCATGATTTACTCTCAGATTAAACATTTACACACCACCTCTAGCCAACTGGAAGCTTCACTGACTGGTTTTTGCACCCCATTCAAGCAATGGGAATGCTGGGTGTATGAGTACCAGTCACCCAGCTACTGGGATCTCCTACCAGTGCAGCAGAGACTGAAACTGAGAAAGATGAGCTCCCTCAGATGGTTAACATCTTTTCAGACATTTATCTTTCAAATCAATGCCAGTCCAAAAGCTGCAGGATGTGCTGGGTGGCATCTTCTCCAACTGCACACCAGCAATGCCCAGAACAAACTGAAGTGATGTGTGACTAAGGCCATGATGCCTTGGTTTGTGAGAAGTAAGAGCAAGGAATATAGCCCAGCATTTGAGAGAAGTTTTGTAAGAACTTTAAAGGAAATGGAGACTTAGTCATAACCCTGTTTAATTTACTGCAAAATAGTTATCTAGTTATCTTGATTTGTCCATACACACACACTCCTCCAGCATGGGGTCAGGATCCACAACATGCTGACATCTTTCCACAGGCTAGTGCTTACTCAGAACTCAGATGTGCTTTCGAGTTAAGCAAAATCTGATAGCCAACCACAAGGATATATGTAGATTTACTCTCTCACTTATGCAACATTTTATCACATCAGAGGAACAGTTTGACCCTTGGAGTTTCGGTGAAATTTTAAATGTTAAAGTAAGAAAAACATCTAACAAGTGCTGACTTGCAACAGGAGCAGTATTAAGAAAATGATATTAAATAGATCAAATATGACACTGCATCAACAAGTTTGATCCAGAAAATAGTCTCTAGATACCTTTCTCATATTAATTCAAGCCAAGACACTAATTCACAACAGATATAATCTGACGAATTTACTGCATGGTTTTTAGTGTAACGATTCTCTTCTTGAATTTATTCTGTAGTGCTTTGTCAAGATTCCTGCTCCACTGAATAATTAGCATGTTGACTATATTTGATGTGCAGAGACTAATTCTAACCCATGCTGTGTAACAAAGATTGTCTAGAAAAGTCACTTGAAATAGTTGCTGGTATCTGACTGGACTGAATTTTTAAAGCACTTCCAGCATGAGCAATCATGCTTAGTAATTCCAAATAGGATTTCCGAGAACTGCTGGTGGATGTGATTTTCAAATTAAAGTTGCACTTAAGCAGAGAGCACATTTACTGGATTATTTCAGTGTCCAGAGACAAAGCAGATTCAATATCATGAGAATCGTTAAGAGCAAGTTCAGTTTGAGTTTTGGTTGCATATGTGGAAAGAAATATAAGGAAGAAGAAAGCTTCCTGTATATTCAGCTGCCTCTAATTTTAATCGATAGCTATGTTTTTTCAGAGCTTTGGTGAAAAGAGCTATTTCCTACTGAGAGAAAATCCAAAGTCCTTCAGGTTTTTTTCAAACTATTTACGTATAGAGCTATCTAGTGAAATTATAAACTCACACTACTGTACTGAAGTCAGACTGTTAAAGAAGCAGAATTGCTAATATTGCCTGCTGAAACATCCCATTTCAGAGTTGAATATTAAGTGAGCTGAAGTGCAAACACTGTTAGAAGCTTTGCTGACAGTCCACTCCTGCCCAGCCAGACTTACCTCAGGCCCCTTGGTCAAAGCTGGCCAAAGCCTCCATGTAGGAGCAGCTTGGAGAGCTGTCCATGCTTTCTGGCATCCTCCTCTGGGGTAAAATCCTCGATGACATTTTCCCAGCAGTACTCTGGTTCTTGTGCCAACTTCCCTCTCAAACTCTGATCACTACCTCTACTAGTACTGTGGAGAACCAGTACTGTAAACTCCTCACTTAAAGTACTGTAAACTGCTTAGTTATAATTTTAGATCTAAAGGGACCTGAGTTCAGTCGACTGATTTTGTTACTTTGCATGGTTGCTTCCTTACTTAGAAATATGCACCTAAGAGAAATGAGGAGTAAATCCAAAGAAGGACCCCTTTACCTGTCAAGGCTGTTTTGCCCTCCAAGATATGTACAACTAGAGACAAGAGCAGGAGGAAGCATATTCCAACAGAAAATAGTAGGAACCCCATTGCAAGTTTAACAGCAAAATCTAATCCAGCAGAGACACACACTGGAGGCTACCATCTTTAAATCTAGAGAGAATAGCTCATGGAAGCCCTCTCCCTGTTGAGAACTCCAACACTGAAAACTGAATTTATCAAACTAGCACAAACAGTTAGTTGCTGAAATTTGAATTATAGTAAGTTGAACAACAACTACCCAATAGAGAAAAAATGGTGAAATAAAATTAAAATGAACAGTTCACCAAATATTTTGAACTTATAAATATTTGCCAATAAAGTGAATGAAGAGAGAATTCGGCAACTGAGTCAGAATTCTGATCCAAGGTGCTGAGGGGAAAATAAAGGAATAATCCCCTCACTCAAAGACATCTACCAGCCACATCATCTCTAGGAGTGGAGAAACACTATTAAAGTCTAAACCAGCAGCGCTTGGGTTTGCCACTGCCAGACTTAAAAAGCAAAAAATAAAAAATTGAACCATTGCGTTAAATTTTACTAAGAAATCCAGACAGAGCAGGGAATCTCTCGCAAAAGGCTGCTTGAAATAACCAGGTTACACTTCCCGAGACAGTTCTCTTTGCTATTTATTTCCTCGTTACTTTTCTACATTCTAAAGCTGACACTACCTTGCTCCCTTCCAGAGGGACTGCCAGGCACAGCAGTGTGTCCGTGCTGGAGAACAAAGCCAAAGGAAAAGGTACAAAGCAGTAACAGCAGCTCCACACCCTGACCCTCCCTGCCACAGAAGTCACTCTGAAAAACAGCCATTTGCTTCCTGGACCACAAAAACTTGTCTATATTTTTTCCAAGTTTCCAGAACCTCCTTTTGGGCACCATTCACACCTATGGTCAGAGTGCAGCACAGTCCTACTCCCTGTAATCCGTCAAATCGTAGGATTTTTCAGCAGGACCATTACAATCACAGCCCAACCCAAAGGCTGCTCTCTGTGCTGCACAGCAGCTGTACTACACCACCAATATTCTTGGGTGTTTCTACAAAATAGCTGAATGCAGCAGACCCACACCAAGAACCATCCCAGCCAGATGATGCATTACTGTGCAAGAAGCCCCAAAAGACACAAACAAAGTAGAAGGAATAAAATAAACAAGATTTTCTGTGACCCTAAGGATGGGATTATAACATTTTTTTTTAAGCTTGAGCAGGAAGCCTTTCTAAATTACATTTCTTGGATTTTATTGTATTATCTTCATGGCACAGTTATTACACATTAAAGGTAATGACTCTCTTCTGCAAGTAACCTAATATTGAACATGATTGATAACCCCTATCTGGGCTTTAGAGAATGCTGAATTTCCTAAATGGAAGGAGGGAACTGAGTTGGATGAGGTGAATGGGGAATAGCTTGAGTGGATTATGTGCATGCATATGAAAACCCAACTGCTAGGTTTTCATTAGCACACAGTATTTTCCTGAAAATACCCACTAATGGCAAACAAATGGGAAAAAAATCCCCAGATCTTCCATTTGTGGGTAATTCTGCTCAGATTCCAAATATATATATTATTACTGTTCTTATCCATTTGATAATTTTGTAAACACACACATAACACAAAGACACACACAGAGTGTGGGCACACCAATGCTCACACGTTGATGGGAAATTCAGGTGCAGAATTTATATTTCAAGGGAAATGGGGCCACTCTTATTTCCCTTGTTCCTTTACATTATGTTTGTGGTCTGGAATCACTGAGCAGACTCCTGATTGATGCCTGATTATCCTGAGACACTCTAAAGCACCAGGTCTGTTCAGGCACTAAGGAAGACATGGGGCAATATGGGGGGCAATAGGGGAGGGCAGGCAGAGCCTTCCACTGGCTCCCAGGAGAGACAGAACAAAGCATCCACACTCACATAAACACCATTTCTCTGCTAGATCTGATGACTTCTGTCCTTTTAAGACTGAATTATCTATCATCTGTAGTGAGTAAGAGGCAAAAACAAACCCAGAGTCTAAGGTGGAACTGCTTCTTCAGAAACTGCCTGCTCTTCCTCTCTCACACCTGAGGTCAATAACAAAGACTTGCCTTTGTATTCCTCAGGTCCTTGCCCATTCCTATAGCAGTTTTCTGACACTAGCCAATCTACCTATTAATGAATTATCTCACTGCTCCAGCAAACCTGGTCAAATTGTCTAGGCTACATTAACTACATTGCTTTTAACTAGGGTAGAGAGAAAAAAAGCCACAAGTACTTTTTAAAGTTGCAGTTAAATTAAAATGGTTCAATTATAGAACAGAATTGTTTCTTTATGAAACATAAAAAGTATTAGTTGAAAGTGTAGTGGGGGGGGGAGTTGTTTGGGGGTATGTTTTGGTTTGGTTTTTAGTGGAAGTTAGACCAAAGATCTGATAATCCTGAAAAGGCACTATACAATCAGTTAACAGCCTCCTAATCACAAATCCAGAGCAAGCCACTGACAAGGAACAGTCTCTGGTTTAACTGCAAAATACATCAGTGTTTCTAGCTGCTTTCACACTTCTTTGGCAAAGCTGTCCCATGATTTTTAAAGATATTTTATTCATTCAAGCACTCACATTGTTAACTCTGTCCTCAAAAAACACCCCAAGATATAGTACATTAAACACATCGAGTAACTAGAGAAATTTTGATCCAGTAGAACCTGACTGTTTGTCAAGGCTTTGGGAAATGCACTTTTCCCTTCTTGCAGAAGGGGAGAACATTCCTCTTTTCTGCCCAGCTGAGCAGGCATGGGGGAAAAGGACATGGAAAATTACCTGAAAATTATTCCCTTCAGCCCTGTAATTTGCCAGAGCAGCTGCTACTCATCCTTCCCAAGATCTCAGCAAGCTCTAGGAGAGCAGCAGGGTGAGTGCAGGGAGAACAGCATTTGTTAGAGCTTGTGTGGGGTCAACATGTTAGCAGTACCAGGAGGTGGTAAAGGCTATTTTAGAGACACTGCACCAAACTTCCAGAAATTCTGAACCTATTCCTCCTCCTCACATAGACACTGATAAACAGCAACGATTTCAAGGCACATTTTAAAATTAAAGTGTCGTATTATGGAAGTTGGTATTTATCATGTCAGTCTTTTAATTTTGAAGGTTTGGCAACTCTTGTACTTGACATTATAACAATCAAGTTGTGGAAATATTTTTTTCTACTTTTAAACTGGTTCCAGTAACAGTTTCCTGAGATAAATCTCTATCAATAATAGCTCCGAATATTTCTCCTTTCTTTTTAAACTTGTGTTCAGGTACAAGTTGGGGCCTCTATGACACAGGATATTTTCCAGATTCAAGAGCTAATGAACAGAATAAGCTTATGTATTCAAATACTAAAGAAGGGAAACAATGAAAAATAAAAACAAACCCAAAAGCAACTGCTTGGAACTATGGAGAAGGAAATAAGTCATCAGTTCAACAGCTCTTGACATTATTTATTCTCTCATTCATGTTACAAGGGAGGACACTGCACAAAAGTGGTTGAACAACAACCTATGGCCTTCAATAACAGTCAGGAAGAAGTTCTGTCCCATGCAAGTTCTGCAGATTGTCCATTTTCAGACATTTTTGCCTGTCGATCTTTCAACACAGGAGTTTTATATCTTTACTGTGCCAATAATCTCTTAGAACACAGCATGTCCTCCAAAACAGAAAGGTTCAGGGATTTTTCTAAAATATTCTCAAAACAGCAATTCTCACTTTTTCTTTATTAAACTATGTCCAGAATAAATACTGACTTCAAAACTTCACATCTCAATAAGTCCATCAGAGGAAGGCTGAGGTCTGAAGCCCAAAACACCAAATGCTCTGGGTTTACCTACAGCAGCCCCTAAGCAGCCAAGTGCTTATCTGGGCAAGCAGGTCCAAAGGCATCAGTAAAGCATGAAGCACACAAGAGGTCTCATGGGACATACCAGCTGCAGTTTACCTGTAAGGCTAAGGAGAACTTCAAATGGGATATTTGGAAGTGAATGGAACGAACAGAAAATGTTATCCCATGATAATGAAATCGACTCCAGTGACTGAAAAGCTGTCTACATAAATGATATGTAGACTGCTGGACAAAAATTTATGCACAATGATTGAAATTCAGTCTGTGCATAGGTTAAAAATGACAGCATTATAATTCTGTAATATTTTATCTTTCGTGTTTTGTTTTTTTCCTTGAACTGCTTAGAATAATTTTTCTTGACAGAACTTTTCCTTCTGAACTTGAGTAACCTCACTCTTCTTCTAAGCTGTCTTTCTGAGCTTCTATTCCAATCCTTCAAAAGAGCACGATCATAGCAAGTAATTTGCTCAAACCATACTCTCACTACTCGACTTCGAAACAATTTTACTCAGGCAAAAGTTTCTGAGAATTTGTTTTCTTCCTACACTGGTTTTATATGTGATAAACTCTACACAAACTTTGCTGCTTCCAGCTGGCTCAGAATCAGCCTTACACTACAGTGAACAAATTAACTCCCAGATCACCCTCTTACCAGAGAAGCAAGAAGTAAAACTGTACCTTCAAACACACTTAAAATGTACAAAGACAAAGAAGCAGCACAAGGAAAGAGGGAGATCTAAACTAGCCTCTAACAGGCTGCTAGAAATTAATCTGAAAAAGTACTTTTGCAGTACTACAAAACATCAACATTCAAAAAAAACCCCCCAAAAAAAAAGAAAATCAAAGCAACAAAACATAACACCCACCTCCATCCACTTCTGCTCCTTGAGAAACCTAAGCAGTACTCAGCCCCAAAATAAGAACTATTTTTAATGCAGGTCTTTCCCAACAAGGGAGAAACAGAGGAAATAAGTTACATACAATAGAATTATTTTTCCCCACTTCAGATGCAAATAACTAACCTAAGAGAGCCTGTAGTTACCAGTGCAGGACATTCAATTAACCTTACAAGTTACTTCTACTCCTAGATCTTTATCAGACTTAGTTTCTGAAGGAACATATATTTGGCTTGCAATATCCAAAGAGTACATTTTATGTAGTTTGACATATATTTCATTAATGCTAAGAACTACTATAACTTTTGAAGCAAGCCAATGTATTTTAAATTACTGGTAATTTTGGGAGTAATGGAAGAAAACTAACCAAAGATTACCAAAATTAGCTTACTTCTCTAAGCTTTTGTTTCCCAAAATGATTTAACAAATGCCTGCTCATCATACACAAGCAGCATGTTTGTGGACAACTGAAAGTGAGTAGCTGAGCTCTCAGACTAAAACAGAAGTGATGAATGATAAGAAAGATCTTGGAAAGGGGTTAATCTGTCTTTCTGACAGCTGAGTTAAGATAGGGGTCACTGAAGTCTCTCTCAATCCTACAAATTAGCTTTACATTCTCCAACATGGAATTTCAAGGTTAAATCTACCAAAGACATTATAAATAAATAAATATAAATAAACTCAGTAGGATCCTTTACTGAGGTTTAAGTACTTTTCCTACCATTCACACAGAGCCCATCTAGAAGCACCTTCTGTTGAGAATTATTTTGGCTCATGGTACCATCCCCTCTCCCCAGCTAGCTATCCCAGCCAGGGGAGCTCAGACATATCCCGATCACCTCAATGTATTCCCACTCCCACAAATCAGTTTTGAGGCCCAGTCAAGCTGCCCAAGTGAATATTGAATGAAAGGTAAAGAAAGATTCATGCAAAAACTCAAACTGGAACTTGTCTGGTACACACAAAAGAGGGATTCAGAGCTTGGAAGGAGGAGTCAAAGCAACCTGGAGACACACAAGCTGGGGGGCTGCAATAAGCAGCCATTTGTGGACCATCCTGCTTGGACAGGAAAACACAAACAGTAAGAAAGTTCAAAGGCTTTGAGCCACTCAAGCAGGAATGACTGAAATCAAATCTTGATAAACATTTCCAGCTATCATCAGAAAACTGCAAAAGAAACTCTGAAAATACCAGTTAAGCAACTTTTCTCAAGTTTACTATTTCTTAACACACTTACGTACAACATCTCTTGCTTGTTACACTTTTCTCAAGAATGTTTTGAATTCTTGAACTTCATAGGAAGAAACAACGTCATTTCAAATAACTGACTTCAAATCAACTTTTTATTATCCTGTTTCTCACGTGCCAGTACTTACACTGAGGACAGTCAGTACTGACAAGAACAAAACTGTACTTCATTATCAAACAGAAAGCTCCATGCAGAGAAATTGCATTGTCTGTAAACACGATACCTTCAGTGTGCTCTGATTTTAAAAAATACACACAAAACTCACAGGTTCAACTCAGGCAAAACCCCAGACCTTTATATTTTCTTCTACTTTATTCTTGTCACCCCTTCTTCAAGAAGTTACAAACAGCAATTCTCCTAACAAATATGAGTATCTTATGGAATGCAATGAGTCACATTTTTAATTAGCTTGATCTTTTCCATACAAAGTATTGCCACCATCTCACAGATATCCCTGAACAATTGTGAGTACACCTAAACAACACAAACTCATTTTATGGCTGCTCTATAAATCAGCTCTCAGATCCCTACACTTTCCTTTAGGAACTCAAACTTATCTTCAGGACACGTTCCAAATATATGCATGGGTACTTACGACTGACTGACAGCATTCCTCTTCTTTTTTCTAAAGATCTATCTAGAACTGTAGCAATGGAAGCAAATGCATTAAAAGCCATCTCTACCACTGCAATTATGACCTTTTCCTGTATCTAATAATGAAAGCCAAACCACCTCATTTGCTTTAGAAAAAGGGAATAGACACATAATAACTGTTCCAGAGGGATTTACTTAGTCAAATGCCAACAGGCATTCTGGGACAGTAACTAGTTCCTGATGCTGCCCAGTGCTACAGCTCGTAACAGCAGATAACTTAGGAAAAAAGATTGGGTTTGTTTCTTTGTGGTTTTGTTTTGGAGTTTTTTGGTTTGTTGTTTTGGGGTTTTTTAAAATAAAATCATCACATCAAAATAATATTTGTGCTTAGTAGTCAATACCAATGTTCCTGAAACAGGAGGAGCTAAATCTTTTCCTATATAATCAACAGCCAACTGATCACTTAGACCTAGATATATTACCAACAGTTTTCAATACCACAGTAGATCTTGCTGACAAAAAAATACATCTATAACCTAGATTTCTGAAGAACATGTAGGTTTCTCAAAGGTAGAAGGCATGCCAGATCTGCTTCAGAAATAAAAGATTAAACCCAGCTGTGGTTTGCTTTGTTTCACATTTGGTTTTCCCTAAAAAAGGAAAAGCTGACAGAGGAGGTAGGAGAAGGGAAGAAAAGAAAAACTTAAAAAGAAACACCAGATATGTGAATTGGTGCTGTGGTGGTCCTGGGAGAACAATCTCTCAAGGGGAAGCAAATACCCTAATAAGTTAGGTAATAAAAAGTCCAGATAAATCCCATATTTAATGTGGAATGAACTTTACAATGAAGATACTGTGTGCAGTTTAACCTACCACACATCCTATTTCTGTTCCTTACTAATAGGGAAACAGAATTTGATACACAATTTTTTTTTATGTGAAGGGCCACTACAGGTGTCACACATTACACCAACTCTTAGTCCCAGTTTTTGATTCTAACTCTGCATCCATTCCAATTCAGAATATTCTCTGTGTGTGTGACAGGAGTGCCATGGGCACTGTGTGACTTTCACAGCAACCATTCCACCAGTGGGCTCATCCTGAGCCTCAGCATCTGGAGGTGCACAGCACATCTGCCCTGCAGACACCTGAGAGAGACAGATAACAAACATGGGAAGAACTCCTGCCAGCAGTGTCAGGGGGGTCTCCACTCACCACAGGAAAAACACTTTGCACTGGTTTCCTGGACCCAAGCCTGTGCCATTACCATTTGTTCTGCAGAAGAAAGACTTCAGGGAAGCCACATGGCATAACATGCTAGTCAGTACAGACCATGCAAGGCCTTTATTGCCATCTATTCAAGCTCCTCAGCTTGCAAAGAGTGAATGAACTGCTATTAATTTCTCACTTATTTCTAGTTCTAAAAAACACTGTCAGGAAAGTTTTCTAGTAAAGACTGTTAAAGAAACTAAGTAGTAAAATATCTTGCCTGATCAAGGCAGACAGAGAAAAAGGAGACAATTATTCAGTACAGCAAAAGATCAGCTGTAAGGTTTGAGGTCTGTTGGCTTATTTTAAAGTATATTTACCTGCAAGTGGATGTCCAGAATCATATTTGCTGAACACTGTCTCTTGCCACTTTGAAAACTCAGTTGCAGAACCTGTACACCCTGCAGTTTGGTAGCCCAGCACAAAAAAATTGAAGCCTAGAAAGAAGCCTGCTGCTAATCAAACAGACCTGAAATTACTAAAATGAATGTTAATCCCAAGTCACTAACCTGTTTATTCTTTAGCTATTTAAAACAGAAGAAAAGAGAGCTTCAATCCAGCTCCAAGAAAAATATTGTTGCTTATATACAGTGTTCAATATGTTCAGCCATGACCTGGAATTATTTCAGAGACTGGCTGCATATTTCACAACTCTTGCAATTAACACTCAAGATTCTTCTGGCTCAGAAATGTTAGACTGACTTTCTTGCAGGTAAACATTCATTTACCTGTAAGAAAACAAACTTTAACAGCTGCTGCCATATCTACTGAAAAGACTTTTAATAATAACCTCTCCAGAGGCTAAAGACTGTCAAGAAAACTGGTACCAATGACTTTTAGAAGACATTTGACTAGCACAAATAAAAGAGGTGGACTGAGCTTGGAAACTCTTGTTTGGAAAGCTGCATTGAGACAGACTCAGATGGTTTTATTATTTTTTTTTTTAATTCTATGAAACATTCAATTCAATATGATGGAAACAGACACTCTTTTTAAAAAGACAGCTGGAAGGTTGTTAAGCATTTTACTGTATGGTTGGTACCTTGGTGTGGCAGCCTTGAACACACCTTCCTATTGTACAGGAGTTGGTGGAAGGCTCAACACCCATCTATTATCAGCAGTTGTTGGCACTAGTAAAAACACAAAACATTTGTTGCATTGGGAATAAAATTAATGGCAGGAAAAGAAAGCTATTCCCTCATATATCTGATCTAAAGCAAAGCAGATCTCACACAGTATTCACTGAAGCAGAAGTAGTGCTTTCCAAAGACTTGAGAAAAACACAGTTCTGACCTGCACCAGATGACAGATTCTGGTGCAACCACGGTCTCAACCAGGGCCTTGCACATTTTCAGGACTTGCCATCCAGTTCCCACAGCAAAACTGAAATTTGCCACCTTGAATCAGGAGACATCAGGCTCTATTTCCTCCCTCTCCACACACACAGGTCCTGGCAGTTGTACAACTGTACAACCAGCTTGCACTGCAGTCCTCTGCAGAAACAGATCTTTCCTTTTCCCCAGGAACACTGCCCCTTTACACTCCACAACCCTCAAACACCAGTCCTAAAGCTAAAGAATTGCTTTGTGCCTACAGCCAACTGATGCAAACCCTAGAAAAATATTTTTAAACTCCCCGTCTGAGCACAGGAGATTCCTGATGGATTGACCACTATTCTTTGCTTTTTACAGTTTGCTTATAGCAGGAAGGAGTTCACAAGATTTAGCCAGACAAAACAAACAAACCAGAAAATATACACACATTATTTTTCACCTCTTTAATCACATCTAATGCTGAACCTTAAGTTCTTAGGTGGAGAACTCTTCCTAAACTTACATATCAACCACCTTTGAGGATTTCAGTATTTTATGTACTCACTTTGACACTAAAATGTATCATAAAGCACATTACAACTCTCCAGTATCCCAAACATATCTTGCCACCACCTATCCTGGCAGCCACAGACAACAACCAAGAACAGATTATGGTTTAGGTCAGACTACTTTAGAGTATTTTATTTACATTCAGTTAACTCACCCATACAATTAATGTTTTAGATAAAACACCTTTGGCTAAGATTGAATACCTTCAGTTAATGCATCCTCTTGCCACCCTAGATCATCCATTTCAAGCTTTGTTAAAATAGCTCATAAACTCAATATTCCCAACACAAATGAAAAGTACAGACACAGAAGAGAATAAGGCAAACTTAAAAGTTTGTACTTCTAAAAAAATTAATTAATAAAGGCACAAATCCCAATTATTTAAAAGCAACGTTTAAAAAAAATCATAGAACCCAGAATGGTTGGGTTGTAAGGCACCTTAAAGATCATCCTGTTCCAACCCTC
Source organism: Sitta carolinensis (assembly GCA_032173965.1). Classification (NCBI taxonomy): domain Eukaryota; kingdom Metazoa; phylum Chordata; class Aves; order Passeriformes; family Sittidae; genus Sitta; species Sitta carolinensis. The sequence goes on along the minus strand of JAVUNC010000025.1, from coordinate 9,495,454 downwards.
TTGCCTTCTCCTACACCAGCTTGCTCAGAGCCCCATCCAACCAGGCCTTGAACAACTCCAAGAATGGGGCAGCCACAGCTGCCCTGGGCAACCTTCAGTGCCTTACCACCCTCACAATAAAGATTTTTTCCCCCAATATCTAATTTAACCTACTGTCAGTAGAAAGGCATTACCCCTTGTCCTGTCACTACATGCCCTTGTAAATAAGACTCTCTTCCCATCTTTCTTGATGCCTTTCAGGTACTAGAAGCCTATAGTTGGGTCACCCCTAAGCCTCCTCTTTTCTAGACTGAGCAATCCAGATGCTTTCAGCTGGAAACCCCAGAGCTGGATGCAGCCCTGCAGGTGGGGTCTCACCAGAGCAGAGCAGAGCAGAGGGCAGAATGCCCTCCCTGGCCCTGCTGGCCACTCACAGCTCAGGACAGAATTGGGTTTTTGGGCTGTGAGTGCTCATGGCTGGCTCAGGTCCAGCCTCTCCCCCAGCAGCACCCCCAAGCCCTCCTGCCCAGGCTGCTCTCCCTCTGTTCATCCCAGCCTGTGCTGACCCCGGGGGTGCCCCAACCCAGGTGCAGCACCTGGCACTTGGTCTTGTTGAACCACATGAAATTCCCAAAGGCCCACTTGTCAAGCTTGTCCAGGTCCCTCTGGATGGCATTCCATCCTTCAGGAGTGTCAACCACACCACGCAGCTGGGTATCATCTGCAAACCTGCTGAGGGTGCACTTGATGCCTTGGTGTATCTCATCTATTCCTCCTAAACACTTGCTCAAGCAAGAGCCTTGGCAAGGAGACAGATACCCTCTCCCTCAATGTCTGTGCCAGTGAACCACTTAAGGGTTTAAGAAAAGCTGCTGAATTTGTGGGTTTGACTTTTCAGCTATTTCATAAGAAGATGAAGGTCAACAAGAATTTAAACAACATAATTTTAAAAAAAAGAAAGCCCATGTTGACCTCTTTTACCTCTCCAGCCAAACACAGGATGTCTGTTAGATTAGCCAAGGGGCATGCTGCTTGTTAAGTACCCAGTGTTTTAACACAACATGCTTTCATTCTGTTATAAACACTTAATAGCAAGCACACATCACAAGACACAGTGGAAGAGCTCCCCTACTGGGCTGATTGCTCACCATTCAAAACCTTACAAGCCACTTGAATTAACTGCTAAATAAATCTCTATACCTACCCCTTTTCCCCTCCCACAGCACTGTAGCCCCCAGTGGCTGGCAGCAATCCAAGCCAGAGCTTATATTACTGCAGAACCCAAGAACCTCTTCAGTTCATACCCATTCCCTCTCTCCCCTCCCTTCCCTCATCCCAACTTACAGGCTGGTCTTTTTGACTGAGAACATGAAATGTTGTTAATAAATGGCTAACTTCCTGCTTCTCCAGGCAAGAAAGGGAAAGAGAGGGAGTAGCTAGAACTGGAAAGCAACAAGCACAGAGTGTATTTGGAAAACCACAGTTGGTGAGAAATGCTCCCTTCTTTGTACTTCAGCTACCAGGTGTTCTCTGAATTTCAGTTAAAACACAAAGGGTTCACCATAGCGTGATGCAAGAAGAGGGAGAGCCTGTTTGCAAAGTAAATGCCATTTAACAGATTAAAATCATACTGCAGATTGAAGCTATGTAACATCTCTCCCTTGCACTGCATCAGGGTCTTTGGAGTCCCACTGCTTTTTGAACAGTAGTCATAGTGCATAAAATAAAGCAGGCACTTAAGTACTCCCAGGACTGAAGGCTAAAACTTCAAAATTACTTTGTCATTACCAGAGGCTACTCAGATCTTTCTACAGCCTTCCTTCTGCATTTACACAAATCTTTGGTACCTTTACCTACAGCATGCCTAGTAAACATAGAGGCCAAGCCACAGTACAACTTGCAGAGGAACCCAGAGGAAAGAAACTCTTCTGGGTGTGTCACTGAGTTTCCAGATGCTCTGCTGGGAAACTGCAGTGTGTAAAAAGACAGGAAAAGCTTCAAGGACTACCTCGGGTCTTAGCTTCAGCTGTCCCAAGACAGGTGTTATCAGCAATATTTTAAAGAATAACATGACAGCCAAATGAACAAAATATGATAATTCAAGACTAAAAGGTATTACTTTCTAAGCACCTCTCTTGGATGGATTCCTCAGCAAGCATGTTCTTTGGATGCAGTTTATTATTAAAATATCCCATACTCCCCATTCATTTGAAATCCTTCTCGCACCCTACTTGCCCAGCATGCATAAGATTAAAAAACTTCAGTGATCATTTCTTTGCTGTTTCATATTCAGTCACTAGAAAGGAGTTAAAACATGGCATTGGAAGTACCACATAAGGAATACTACACCAGAAACACAGCCCAGCTAGAACTTCTGCTCCAATCAACTATCTGTAAAGTGTTGAGGAAGATGCAAAACACTTCAAATTCAGTCTGATGTGCAATATTCCAGGAGTCACTTTCCCTTCCTCCAGTGACCAGCCTGCCCTAAAAAATTAGGACCAATGTCACATAGCTGATTTGAGAGCATTTGCATCCTGCCTACTGCAACCACAGTTCAAGTTCCTTTTATAAGAAAAAAATAACATAAAAATAAATAAAGGAGGAATATCTTCAGAGATTGTTTCAGTATTGTATCTTTACATGTTCTGTAAGCTTTCTGCTGCAAGCTCGTTGTAAGCTTGCTCTCATTTTTGTTGCCTTTGTGTTTTAATAGTTAGGTAGAAATTGGCCCAAGAGGTAGCCTTTGGTGCAGGATAAATTCAAAAAAGCACTGGGGACCAGGGCAAGGCAAGTAGGAATGAAAATACAAATCAACAGCTGGATACAGTCCCACCCTGTTCTTTCGTATCTGTTTCCAAATTACAATAGAAGAAAGCTTGATATGTCACCATACAAACACAGGCAAGGTTTAACTCCCTGACACACGTGAAAACCCCTCTCACTGCCTCTATTTCCCAGCAATTGAGGACATTCAAATTCAAGACACTGGTTAGCTTCCACTTTTGGCAATCAGCAGTAATAAAGAGATTACTCTGACATAGTTAATAAAGCTGTAAACAGAAACTCAGTTCTTGCCTGTGAATGCTGATTTAGAACGTGAAAAATAATTCTAGTAGTGCAAAAATAATTGTTTTCTCAAAAGCCAGGCCACATTTTGCCTCTCTTTACCTATAGCATGGGCCAAATCCTACTAATGTCCTCAGCTAATTTGGATTTAGCTACATATTACAAGCATGCTGGCAAGCACCCAGAAGAGATCATCAGCAGATGGCAGAATTGACTACAGTCTATTTTGTAGTTAGACCACACGGCTGTGTCTGCATTGAGTGGGGAAATAAGACTTTCAAAAGGGGAGGAGAAAAAATAAATTGGATTCAGGAGGCTCTGTAGCTTATTGCTCTCCCCCTCTCCCTCCCTCCCAAAAGGAACAAATGAGAGAGATAAAACACACATGTGCTACAGAGAAACATCCTGAACAGAAAGCTAAGCTGCAACCTGCTAGTATTCACTGATGAGTGTGTTCCTGACTCCCACACAATTGCTGTAGACACATTCCTGGTCAGTCAGATGATTCAGGTATCCAGGGGCTTACACAGCAAGATGCCCACCCAGCACATCCAAGTCAGCATTAACGGGCTCCAACACACAGCACAGCCACAGTCACCTTTGGTTCAAGTCTGAGAAAGATCCTACAACAGGCTTTGAGGTGGCTGTACTAGCTACCAGAAAACAAGGACTTCTAAATATCATCTCTCCATAGAAAATCCTTGTTCCTATTCTAGAACCAAGAGATACAAACCATCATTATCAGTTGTATCATGGTTTAGAGAAATTGGTTAAAGCCAGAGGCAGGTGTGCTACATACTTGTTCAAGGGCTCATCTAAAGATCACACCTTCCTTGGGCTGCTTGCAATTCCTGTGAAGCAAGACAGGTAATATTTCATTCCACCATTTTTTCAGTTTTTCACAGATGGAGGAAATGAGGCTCAGCATCACTGCAGCTTTCTCAGCTTAACAGCCTGTCATAAAAGGTTTTACTACTAAATCTCAGTGGCAAGGCTCATCACAAAGCCGTGCCCAAAACAAATTCAAAGAATCTAGAGGGCAGAGACCAAGTCCACAGATGGAATGAAAACCCACGAGCAGTTCCAGCATGCCAAGAGCTACAGTACATGTAACAGTAAGTAATTCTCCTCTCTCAAGAAAAAGAGAGGATGGGAAGATTGGAGGCCTCTGGGAGTGGGGAGGAGATATTGTTAGCAATGTTACCACTGGCTTTCTTTAAAAACCTTTCCCAAAAGCCTTAGACATGATTGTCTGAGTTGATGTTTTTCGGATGAGGTAACAAAATCTTGCTAAGCTAGGGATCATAAACAGCCTACAACCAGCCAGTCAATTTATACCATTATTTGCAGTTTTAAGCTTAATCAGCACCATGTGTCCCCACAAGATGACTGAGTAGCACTGCACAAGGTTAGACCATCTGGAGCTGGGATTTTACTTTCTTTTGATTCTTAACTGTTACCACTAATTCTGGTGTGCCCGCTGCCTCCCTGAGCTTTAGCCCCTTCTGCCAGATCAAAATCCTAGGTAAGATATATAAATGCTGACACAGAGAACATTTTTGCCTCCCACCTCCTCAATAACTCACAGGCATGTAATTCCTCAAACACTTCCATGCCTTACAGAATTCCTTCCTTTGTCTCCTCCAGTTCACTGCTTCCCCCCCTCCTCCCCCATCTCCTCTGACAATTTAGGGAAGCAAATGTCAGACCAAGAAACATCATGTCATGTCTTCTTCCAGTGACAGTCCATGTTGACCAGATGAGCCTTACTGAGATTACATAAACAGAATTCAGCATGACCACACCTATTTTCATTTCCCAGAAGAAGATCCAGTGTCTAAGAACCCCAGGTTTTTTCCCTACTCAGCATAAGAGCTCCAGTAAAGACGAGTGTGCACATGCTGCTCATGCATCTTGCTGACTCCTGCCAGCATGTGCCATCAGTCATCACCACAACCTCTAGAGTGAGACAGTTTAAAAACAACAAATTGCATATTCTGGAGCAGGACTTGATACTACAAAATATCCTCCTTGGTCTAAAACTAAAGACAATTACACTAAATATAAAGCACCCAATAACAAAGAGCTGTGATAAATCAATTTTCCTTGCCTGCAGTACAATCTGGATTTAGCTACTTAGTACATCTTAATAAACAAGATACTCATTCAAAGCATAATAAATGAAATGCTTTGCCTTGAGGGACAGTTTTACTTAATAGTTTGGTGTTACAATGACAGAACATGTGATCCGTCAGTATGAACATCTTTTGTTCTCTGGAACGTTTTGAAAATGGGTGGTCTGTCTGCTTCACACTAGATCATGCTGAAGACACATAGCACCCTTCACACTCACACCAATATGCTTAACATAGGAAAAGCATTTTGCTTTGATAAGAAAATCAAACAGAAATACTAAAACAAAACAAACAAACAAACAATCAATGCTTCCCTAGTTTCCAAAGTCTGTGATGCACTTCATAACAAGTGACAGAAAACCCACACATAGAAAAAGCTATTTGGGAACATGATTCAAACAGTCAAAAAAAAAAAACCATAGAAAACACAACAGAAACACAAACAAATAAGCAGCTGAAAGACAGTTGGTACTTTTTCTCGGCATTATGCAGTTTGATAAAATAATGAAATTCATAGCAACATTATGGCTGAAGTTTCCATCCCTATCTGCCCTACCCTTAACACAGACATGAGAACAGCTGAGTAATGTCTGTTTCTCTGTGCTCAAGAAGTCATGTGTCTACAGGTATCTACAACACAAATATCCTAGAATGGACAATAAGCATGAAGCCAATCCTGCTGGCAAACGCAGAACAACTGGAAAATGAAAATTACTGCATCTTCAATTATCTGTCCCCACACATATGTATTTGCTATGGATGTATTACATTCATAAGCAACATGAAATGTTACAAGGGTAGATTTAAAATAATTCCACAAACCTGGAATAAATTCCTCTCCATGGGCACCACCATTAGAGATATTGGCATGTGATCCCATACACAGCTCACATAAATAATTCCTTATCAAGGCCATTTGCAGCACTGATGTTTATTATGATTATTTAATCCTTATCCCCAAAATACACACGTGTTGACAGACAGTGGAAGACAAAACTATTTTCTTCTCTCTTTCTGACAGACCATATGCCAATCTGTACCTCTCAGGTTATCAGCCAAGCACAGAAATAGCTGTATCTGATCACAGTAATGGTCCATCCATCTCTTCTATACCAATTCATTTAGGGGTTCATTTGTCCCTGGTGCTTGAGAGTTTCTCTCCTCCTAGATATTTAATCTGATTTTGAGTAACATAAACCCTTCTGGGCTCAAGTTTCCTTCAGACTCTAGTCACCCTAGTTTGTCAATTATATCAAAATTAGTGATCACATTTGTAACCCCCTTTTCAACAAATGCCTCTAGTTGCCAGACTAAGCATAAAAGGCATTTTAGATTTAAGTGATTCTGCAACAATGAGTATGAACAGGGAGAGGAGGAAGTGGTGAGGGAGTTTGTGATCCCATAGGAAACAACTTAGAAGGGAAAAATGAAAAGCTGCTCTTTTCTATAGGAGAGTAGCATTAAAAGATCCAACAGCAAAATGTTCTTCTGGGGATGAAAGTCAAGATATATAACAGCAGCTCAATAAGGCTTCATCAAGAGCTCTTTCAGGATCATGAAAGTCAAAAAAGGAGAGGTACAAAGATACACTGATACGAGTATAAAGGGACACATACAACCAGGAGGGATGCAAGATTCAGAAAGGCTAAGAAACGGGTACACTATGAGTCACAACTACCAAGAGAAATAAAAAGTTACAATAAGGAAGTTGGTTTAATAACTAGAAGTAGAAAGATGCAGGATAGACAATTCCATTACTGTATGAAAGTTTTGTATTAACCAACAGAGAATGTGAAGAAATACCTGATGGCACAGCTCAGACAATTACTTTTACCCTGGGCTTTACATTATTTTTAGTAAGAATTAAGAACTAGGATTTTAAGGTAGGAAAAAATAGAAAAAAGATAAATCAATATAAGTAGGTACAAACCATATATTTAGGCTGGCATAGTTTAATGAGATGTACCAAAAATACTTTAAGAATAAACTAGATTTTAAGTATTCATACACAATCAACAGAATCCCAAAAGGGCAAACTGAATTACTAGCAGTAGAAAGGGAGGGATTAAAAGGGATGGTCAGTATAGCTTTGATACCCATAGCAATGCTGAAGTGAAAGAAGAAAACTTAACTTTGAATCATGTAGGGAATAACAACACTCCACAGAAAGCAAATACTGTTAATATATATATATTAACATAATATATATATACTGTATATATAAACCAATATATGACTTAAATTATGGCAGAAAAGGATTAGATGTACAACTTAACTGCCTGAGTTTAACTGAGTTATACCACATATTTTTCATTCCTGGACTATGGAAATATGGTTTATATCAAATTACAGCTAAAGAAGCATACAGCTGAATTAAAAAAAAAAACCAAACCCACACGTTTTTGATCAGTAGTTCTTGGTAATTCATTATCAAGCTAGGAAAGCACAGAGTATGGCATATTAAGGTTTTACTCACTGTCCAGTACTACATGATAGTATGAAAGAAAGACTCTCCTCACTTGCAGATTTAGTGAAACTTAACAGTCCAGGAAAAGTATTACAGGCACCTCAAAGGCCACGGCTAACATGCAACACCATTTCTCTGTTTCCAATTGAAGAATTTCATTATTTCACCAACTCAAAGTGATTGATCCAGCAAAAGGAAAAAGAAAGCCCTCAGATTCAAGGAGTGTTTGAGCAGCAGTCTCACAGCGCTTCAAGAAGAAAGTCTAACACTTTCTAACACTCTTATCCTGCTGGTTTGATGTTGTTCTTCAAGCTGCTGTCTGAGAAACACAATATTTGATAGGCTCGGGCTGGGAAATCATTCTGCCAGGCAATAGCAACAATAACCTGATTTAAGTTCTGAGTCACAGTTTATTATAAAAGCTTGAGTATATAGTTTCATAAAGTTAATAATAGCTGATCCTTGTATTGACAACTAGATTGACAGCCAAGGCCCAAACACATGTTGAGAGAGCTGCTATGAGACAGAACAGAAATGCTCAGACATAAATAGTTCTATCACATTTTTGAAACCATGAGGGTTTCACGTCTCCAGAGACAGCTAGATATTAAGTGTCATGATGTGTTTAAACTGGCATCAAGACCCCTCTGAGGGGCACATAAAAGCAAGCCTGTAAGACCATGTTTCTTGTGCTCATTTTCACATGAACAACAGTGACCTGAGGCAAAGAGGATTACCGCCCAGAGATTAACGACCACTCGGATTTAACATCACAAAGTTTCATTTCAAGCATCATCCATGCCTAGACACCACCTAGCACCCCAGAAATGTCTCACTTCTCAGCCATTAGCAGCAACCCTGAGCACCCCTGTGCCTCACCAAACAGGTCACTGGCTGCAGGAGATGAGGTCGAACAAAAGGATGGGGTTTGGAAAGAAGGTGGTGGCTGTGGCACCCAGAGCTCAGGACTACAAGCTAGTAAGTCAGCTGCTACCAGACAAAAAATCCCAGAATGAAATGTCAGCTTCTAGAAAGCTTTTGGAAGGATTTCTTGCCTATTACTATGTCTGCCACATCAGTAACTGCTCCTGAATGAAACAGCAGGGACAAAACCATCAAGCTTCTTTCAGATAAAACAATAATTAAGCATAAGTGTTTTGCCTCCCTAAGCAAGATTTGCACATCTCTCTTCCCTCAAGTGTATGCATAAACTCTTATCTCCCCTCCCTCATTGTGGAGGGTGAACCATCTGAAGGTCAGGCTCTCCTTCACTCATGTAATCAAATCCCTTTTTCAAGGTCCCATGACTCCCTTGGGGCAGCAAATCAGAGGAACAGGCAGGAAAATGTACTCTGCGTACAACCTCACAAGAAAAACAGGTGACACTTTTAATAAGTAAAGGGTGAACGAATTTACCATCAAGTCCACTCTACAGATTTACTCTCTGGAAGACAGTAACATCAAAGTTCGGGGAGAAGTTGTTCATTATATGCAGGACATCTTTTATTCCTCCACAGAGAGGTGGAAGTTACATGTCCTTGACTTTGCTTGATACGTAAGGAACAAGATCAAGAATTCCCACAGCCACCTCATTGTACCTATCATTCCTTGTTCCTCCCAGGACTAGAGCCAAACCACACCATAAATTGACATGATAATTTAGAATTTTTCTCTCGGCTAAGATTTGCTTCCTCCTTTTGTTTTACTGCACATTCATTTTTCTTTATATAGTCCTAATGAAAGTAAGATATAGAAAACTACATATGTAAATCTTAGCTGAATCAGGACCAGAAAGACTCCTACAACTTCCCACTATTTAAAAAAAAAAAAAAGTGTGACCAGCTTTACCACTTTAATTTTTAGTAGCATTATTCTTGGTGCCTGCAGCTAGCCTTCCCAAAATGTAGAGAAACAGATGCATAATAAAAACTCTACTTATACCCTGGATGAGACTAATCAATACGACTCTAAATTGTGTGTTTATTTCCACTTTTTTTAAGGGAAACAGCAACTGAAAAGCAACAACTTGTATCTGGAGGATGGGTAATTACGGACAGCAAGTGTCATTTCAATATAAATAGGGGAAATAAATGTAAATTACACAACACTTAACTCTTACGAATTGGCTGTTAACTGAGACAATGGTCTACAAGATGTTGTTTGGAGTATCTCATTAATAAAATTCAAAATTGTTTTCAGCAATTATGTGCAATCATTGTCATTTTATCACTGGCCAAAAGTAGTCTCTCACTGCATGCTCCAACATGTAATTGCATCACAGATTGCCAAGAAAACCATCCTGTCTGCAGGGGATTTCCGGAGCTGTACCACACCAACACAAAGTGTCACACACACGCAAAAGAAATACCAGTTCAGAGCAGGGCTGCTGCTAGAGAAGAGCAGTAAATGTTCTTAAAAGACCAAGAACAGTATTTTCAAACAGCGATGAGGGTCACTTCCCTAAACTAATTATAGCTGCTCTAGAAATGCATCTTTCAGGCCTTGTTTTGACTTAAGATGTTTTTGTAGTTGGGTTTTTACTCTCAAGATTAATCTTCTGGTGTGATTTATAACATTAACCACTTCACGCTCCTTTGTGAATTACCTTGACAACCTGCTCTGCCAGAAGGCGAGACACTGCTTCTGCAGCAGCACAAGCAGTCCCACCCCACTCAGTCCCTTTACTGGCATTTTTGGAGAGAAATCGGCAACAAACAGCTCTCCTGCAGCCTTCACAGCTCCTTACCCCAGAGAACAATTACCATTTCTTTGATTCCTTCGGAGGCCGTGCCACAAGCTGTGCTTGTCTGCTTCTCCCTGTAAGAAACTGAGCCAGAGCTCAGTCTGGGACACAGCAGTGTGGGCAGAGACACAGAACCTGCGGCTGAAAACCCCCCAGAGCACCTGGATGTCCCCTCTTCCTCTCCCCATACCCCACAGCCAAACCCAATGCTTCCCACACATCCTTGCTCCATGCTTCACACTTCCAGACAACCCACACCATAATTCCATCAGTCCCTTCACCCTCCCTGAAGATTCCCATAGCTTAACCTTCCCCCTGACGTTACACACACCTTCACATCCTACCCTGACCCCTGATGTTACTGGCCCATCAGCCTTAGAGGCACAAAGTTAGTGACAGCCCAGTTATTTCTGATTTTAATTCACCACTATGGCAGAATCTCCTCAGCTGGAACACAATTCCAGCCTTTTTTTTTTTTTTTTTTTTTTTTTTTTTTTTTTTTTTTTCAGGGACTTATGATCACTTAGGCAGAAATAGCAACAACAGAATAAGCATAAACTCAAATCAGAGCAGCTGGCTACTTCATACACATGGGACACACAGGGGCTTGCCCACATCACTGACAGGAGCTATCCTCGAGTGCCTGTGACATCTGTTTCTACCTGAAACCTGCCAGAGCGGAAAGATGGAGGTAAATAAGCCTGGAAAGTTTGGTAAACCTGTATTTGGGAGCCAAATTTGCCTACAATTTGTGTGTCTGTGTGTGTGTGTGTCTTGCTGTATGTTTTATTCTTTACAATACAATTGCAAGCAAGATCCTAGAACACTCAGCAAACATCACTGGAAAACTCACCTGCTGTGTCCAGCTTTCACCAGCAATGAAACTTCCCAGCTTTTGGCCATCCATTCCCTCCTCATAGATACCTGACACATCAAAGAATGTAGGGGGTCTTCCTCCACTGTCATTTGCTACTTTTCTGAGAAAAAATCTGGTCTTATAAATTTTAACAGTGATGAAAATTTTGTTTTTAAGCATGAGTTTAAATGGTTTTAAGAGCCCAACACATTCAACAGGGTTTCTTGAGAGTACCAAAAGCATAAAATATAAATGTTTCTAAGCAAAACTGTACAGCACTTTTATAAGAGAACTGAGAAAAGTAATAGATAGAAAAATAAACAACAAAATTAAAAGGAGGGAGAGATTCTCTTCTCCTTGTCAGCACTCAATTAACTCAATGAAGCTATAGAGTCATTATAGTCAAGAAGTAAACATGACCAGCCTTCTCCTGCTGGTCCAAAAGTCTTAGCTTAGAATAGATCTACCTCCAGCTCTGCAAGCAAAGCTCCCACCAAAAGCCAACCACTGCCTTTCAGAGGGGGCAATTTTAGGCACCAGTTAAAACTGAAATTCCAGTCAGTGTGCTGTACCTCCCGAGGGGAGGGGACAGACCAAAGTAGGAGCAGACAGAATTACTGCATTACATGGGGATAATGACAGGTAGCTTGACAAGTACCATAGTGACTTTATAAAATGTTTCACACACACAAATTATGCAATGCAGCTAATGACTCGGCAGGGGTGGAAGGAGGCTGGGAAAGCAGAACACTGCTCATTCATTCTGATGTCGTGTTGTTCATACACTACAGAAGCATCTGTCTGTGTTTTGACAACCTGCCAGTCCATCACTACCTAAAGCACACGACTTGCTGTAGGCAATTTGACCCTTTTCTTCCTTTCCTACGCCCTCTTGCTTATTCTGAAGAATACAGGCTCTCCAGTAATAGCATTTGATGTTTTTAAAGGCAGGCCACAGTTCAGGATTATTTTGCATGCTGAGAAAGCCCACGGGCACTCTCAGTATTTTCTGTGTAATTGCAGCTAGCTCTGTCATGAGGAAAACCGGAAATTATAATTTTGTTATTCAGATTTTTTCAAAGTCAGGACTAAAGTAAGAGTGGGTCTAAAACTTCACCCAAAATAGAAGCTTTCAGCAGCTTTGGATAATTAAGTTAACTTAGTGTGGACTTTGGCCTTGTTTCTTTACTTCTGCGTGTTCACATAGTTTTGGCTATAAAAGTAAAATTGTGCCTCCAAATATAGAGGTTCACAAATACAGGGTTCACATGTCTTATTTTTTCCATAAGTTTTGCTATCTGACTAGCTGGACAGATGAAGTTACCTGGCTGTACCAAGTTCTTCAGCTGCCATCCAAAAGCAGGGTTACAAATGTGATGGGAGATTTAAAAGAAGGAAAAAGTAAAGGGTAAGTCAAAAGCTAGTATTTTAAGGGGAGATAAAGTGATGGGCAATATGCTTTCCACCTTTACTTTCTGTATAAATCAGGTGGGTACAGCCTGTACCCACGAGAACCCTCAAGTGAGAAACATTACCCAAAAAAAAAAACACTACAACATTTTGCACGGCTTTATTTTCAATATGGAAGTGAGGGGAAATAGTTTTTGGTTTGTTTTTTTTTGGTTGGTTGGTTGGTTGGTTGGTTGGTTTGTTTGTTTTTTTGGTGGTTTGGGTTTTTTTGTTTGTTTTTGGGGGGTTTTTTTTGTTTTTTTTTTTTTTTTAAGCAGTCTTTACCTCATCCCACAAAAGTTTCCTCCTCGCTTTTGCCCCTCAGCTCTCCTCACCATCCTGCTGGAGGCAGGTCGGTCCCGGGGGGCTGACTCCAGCTGGCACCAGCCCACCCCTGAGGGGCTGGCTGGGCGGCAGTTCTACTGGAAGGGAACACTGCCAGTGGGGTACACCCGCAATTTGATCACCTACTCCTTTCAGACATCCAGAAAACACCATTTGTTCAGTTTTACTCACGTACAGCTGCATTTGAACTAGAAATTTAGCTCATCATTGCACCTGATTAGGCACTGCCTCTCAAATCAACAAACCCTTTTCAAATGCATGCCTGCCCTGATAACAAATTGCTTCTGCCTTCACCATGCCAAGTACCCTCACAGGAATTTAAGGCAGATTTTATAAGTGCTTAGTGTCCTGAAAAGCGTTAATATTTAGTCACTCACTCAACACCTGATTAGGGATTCACAGCAAGTCGAGTCAAAACTCCCTTTTACCCCTTCCTGTAATTCCCTTCTACTGCTCACAGGGTAACAGCAGTAAAGCACTTAATGCTGTTTTACACACAGATGAAGCATTGCACATGAAATAATCTTTTAAAAAGCACAGGCAAAGGCAACTCATTCCCAGCTCATGTGACCTCTCCTCCAAAGTATTTCTTTTATAGCTATATCTACATAAATGGATATATCCTCTAAATATTGCTGACATCCTCATCCAAACAAAATTTAGTTCGAAGCCTTAGGAATTTCTCCAGACAATACCTGAATAGTAGACTTGGTGTTAAGGTCAACATAGCACTTATTTCAGGGAAAAAAAAAAAAACAAAACAGAACAAAAAAAACCCAAAAGACTATTTTAGACACATTTCCAGCAGGCTTGAGTATTAAAATCTGACGTGATTACATTACACCACTGATAACAGAATCTACTCGAGAGCAACCTGTGCTCCCCACTACCTTGCACATTACATTTTCACTAGGACCAGGCTGTGTCAAACAAAATATGGAATAATAATTTCCACCCTTTTGCACTCATTTTGCTCTAGTGACTGCAGAGAATTAAGAACCAAGCTGTGCTCACGTCTAGACAAAGTGCTCTTATTCACAAATCAGGGATTTCCTCACACAGCCATCCTACCATTGATTTTAAAAGACTGAAGAAAGTCATGCTCCTATGACCACAGACTTCAGGATTTAGCTGATATGCCATGCACTGGTTCACACAAAAGTGAGAAGCAGGAGAGGGAGCCCCCTCTGCATTGGCATCACAGGAGGAACACATGCACCACGTACCTTCCTGACATACCAAATGACAAAACAGACACCAGGACACTGTGCTGCCCTGAACACAGGCACCAAGCCAACACAGATATGTGGACACAGATCAGCCCCTCAGTGTGTCATGGGAAGCCCACACATTAGAGCTAGCCCACAGTCAGCCAAACAGGCCAAACCTGTGGAATGCTACAGGAGAAGCAGACCCCGTTAGCTGTGCACGTTTGGGCACCACAGCAAGGAAGGAGGAAGGCCAGATAGAAGTGTTTGCTGGCAGGGCAAGTTGGCACTTGCACTGACAGCACAAGAATCACTTACCTACGCCCAGGAACCCATTACCAACCCTCAGAGACACGCTGGCACAGAAATACCCTGCCAGTTCAATTGCTTGCAGGATCTGAGCTACAGCCACACACACTGACCACAGACAAACCATCCCCAGAAAAGGGCTGTCACCACACAAGCAGAAGGGTTTGATTGTGTTGACAGTTTTAGCTAATCTGAAAGCAAGGTAATAACCTGTAAGAATATTTCATGACATTTTATTTCTCAGCCAACAGCTTGTCTCCACCTGTGTCTACAGAGGAGAGCATTAAGCACAGGGTAGGGTGAGAGATACAAGACCTAGAATTACATGCTATTTACCAAAGTTACCTCCTCTTGCCTTTGGGTAGAAACATCTTAGAAGTTATAGTGGTATAATGATCCAAGGTGGTAAATAACCCTTGCAGGGTAAAGCTTCCCTACAGTCATGAAAACTGAGGCCTGGAGCAAAAGAAAAAGAAGTAGAGATGTTTGAAGAGACATTTTCTTTCTGTCCAATGCTTTACTCATTAAAAGTTCAGAGACCTGGGGAAGTTTTTATCCATATAAGAACATTTTACTCCTCATTTGCTTCGACAATAAAAACAGAATAAGCAGCTGTATTTACAGTTTACAGCTTAGAATTAATTTTTTTTACTACCATGTCAAATCATTCATGTCGACTTAATCATCAAAACCATTTATGCTATTACAATTGTGGTGATAAGTCAGAGTGATAATACAGCTTAACCACAGCACATCAAAATTTTACAACTTTCACCTGAAGATTTCTGTAGAAAACTTATACCAGCTTAAGTTTCCTGTGGCCCTTCTAGAATAGGTTCTTTGCTTGTTGTGCTTCAGGCAGCGAAACTCAGGCATTGGAATCTGTAGAAAGTTCCATGGAAATTCTGTGAAATTCATGTCCATACCATTGCCTCAGTCCTAAAATCCTTCTACAGGTTTTCTTGAACGTTTTGGAAATACACAGAGACACCATATCCAAAGGTTGGCAGCCCCTTTTCAGGGGCTACACAACATTTAGAAGTGTTAGAAAGAAATCTTTCAGAACAGAAAACTGTCTGGGTGAATAACTACTAGTGTAATGTGATTAAACAGTACTCCCACGTCACAAGCAAGAATAACTACTCAGAGCAACACCCTCAGACATTCTACTTAGTTCAAATGTTGTTGCTATCATTATAGAGCAGAGAGCAGTCCTTTCTTTTGTGTGCACACCAGTATAGGACCCTGTTTCCCACAGATAGAGTTCAGCATAAGATACAAATAATGAAATACAACAGCAAACATGATGGAGTCTGCCTGAGAGGCATGAAAAGGTAAAAAAGAGCAGGAGACTCAACCAATACTAATGAAGCAAGAGAGAACATGACACTGTGTACAAACTTTCATAAACAATTTCAATGAGATGTATTTTTTCTTACCCTAACCCACCCTATTATGAACAGGACAACCTCATGTAAGACACTAGATAACATTAAGTTTGCCCTTCAAAATATAACAACATTGTTAAGAAGTCTGTCATTTTCCTTTAATTAATGCCCTGCTGCATCTGACAGACATCAAGTGTTCATAGCTCACACCAATGAATTTCAGCGATGAATGTTGTGTAGGTGTCAGCAAATACTGATTTTTAATGGCAAACACAACAGAAAAGAGAAACATTATTGTAATCAGATGAGTTGTTAAGAGCTCAGTGATGGCTAAAGGTTAGGAGGCATGCAGTGGAAATCTGAATACACATGAGAAAGAAGACACCAATTTTGTCAGTGATGCCAATTCAAAAAGAATATTTCAGAAGAAGGTAGGCATAAGTTAATAACCCTGTGTGAATGTCATTCCAATGTGTACATCCAGAACAAGGTCAAGCACTGGCATGCAAAGGCCTTGGTCCAGACCTGACACATTCTACTGCTGAAAACTTCTTATTTACCTGCTTCCACTCAGGGCCAAAATGGGGATAAAACAGCCACCAGCCCAGAGGGGACTCAGTTACAACCCCAACTTTCATGTGAGCAGTCAAAATGCAAATTGAAGTTCAACTGGTGACTTGGCAACAGCAGAAAGCAGTCGGACTCTGCAAGAATTTATCTTGCTAATGCCACAAAACAATAGCAGGTGTCAAACAAATATTGTGCAGTGACACTCAGATGCAGACTGATGATGAAAAATCATCACTTCATCAGAAGGCTTTCTGATTTAATTAACATATAAAGATTAAAAGCAATAACAACGACTAACTAATCTGGATGCCTTTGAACTACTGCACCAGAAAAACTGAGTTGCAACTGAAGTACTCCATCAGCTCAAAAGCCAGAGGAAATTCTCCATTTGAGGTTGACAAATCCTCTGAAATCCAAAAACTTACTCATCCCATTTTACTCCAATCAGCATTACTCTCTGCACCAAGTTTGAGAGAACTTAGACAGGTTTGTATCTTGGGCTGATACAATCCATCAGCCAGTCTTGTGATTCAAATCCATCTGCTGCACACTGTACAGGAGAAAAACAGAGTGAGGCTGGGAAAGACTTACCTGGCCAGATAGAAGCAGAGCTGTGCTATTGACCTGCCAGCTAGAAAGAGCTCTGAATTTAGCTGGTCCTTCTGCTCAAAGAAACTTGCAACTCAGCTAGATCTGTAGCTAAATAACATATATGTGCTATATGTATATATAATACACAAAACATAGGCACACACATACATAATATGCATCTATTAGGTCTCAGTACATGGCAACCTATTAGAGCACACAAAAACAGCAATAAATTCATCAGCCTAAGAAGATAAATAATGGCATACCAGCCTTTGACAGCCTGGGATACAACATTATGATTTCATTATGGTTTGAACTTGGCTTCCCCTCCCCCCACCAAATTTGTTTTCCTTTTTTTGAGAGGAGGTTCATGGATCTGACCATGAACTTAGACCAAAAAAAAGCCTTGCCCCCATCTTTGGGAACTGGCTGGTTGGGTAGATATACTTCTTAATTTTTAGGTTTAGTTTTTTAATTTGCAAAAAATTATACATCTCTTCTGGCACCAGACAGATTTAAAGTGCAGATATTTAACAGGGAACAGTTGCTGTTCTTTTTCAAAGTACTACTCACACTGAAATGTGGATCTATTTTTCTCCCTCTACATGCATCTGGATCCTTCTTGTTAGGAGTATAGGCAATATCAGAGTGCTGAAGGATCATAAACAGACTTGGTCAGTGCCACAGGCCATTCCACTGGAATTAACAATGCTTCCCTGCAAGGTGTGTAATTTGCAGGAGGCTGGGCTGCTTAGGAGACAGGCATGTCTGCAGAGAGTTTTCCACACCTCCTATAACAGGCAACTGAGACATTTCCAAGTTTTTTAAGTAGCATACAAAGAAACCCTGTTTCTAATACATGCACAGAAAGCCCACTCATTAGTTGTGTTTATTAGTTATTCTTCAAATGGTTTGAAGTTCAAACTTGGATTAACTTTCATTACTGTGATTAGGTACTAGAAAATAACTTCACTCAAATTTGTCAGTATAGAAAAGAATTGTTCTGTTGCTTTAAGATGTTAAATCTTAATGTTTAAGATTAAAATTAAGATGTTTAAAATGTTGCATAATTTAAAAGTGCTTCGAAGTGTCATCAGCACCAGTTTTTACCAGAACACAGAAAAAAGTTACTCAGTGCTTTCTTCAGTGCCTTTTCATCTGAAGAGTTTATTCTGCAGTCAGGTACAGTGGACATGGAGAAAACACCTGAGACCTGGCCTCTTTTGTGTCCAGAGACTATTTAGTTACCTCAGATCTATTTCATCTATGTACAAAATTTTTTCTTGAAACAGTTACAGGGCTCTAGAGTGAAAAAAAAAAAAAAAAAAAACCAACCAAAAAAACACACACACACACAAAAAAAAACACACAAAAAAACCCCACTATTAACATAAACAGTGTAGTTTGCATTTATCTGTATTTTATATACTGTTTTATAATGGTCTTTCTACTTCACAGTGAAGAATACCCCTTACTCAGTGGCATCCAACTCTCAGTTAAAAAATACTCAGGAAATAAGTCATAGGGGTAGCTCACTCAAATAATTCAACGAGCAGCTAGACAGATGCGGTTATAACTACTGCAATTTCTCTGAAAAGGAAACAAAAATATCTCAACTCATTTCATTTCCAGGGAAGCACCCCTGTCTGCACTACACACAGCACTCACATTCCTGAGCAAACTGACCAAGCACGCGTTCCTCTGACTGATGGGCAGCTGGCTGACAGCAGGCTCCTGTCTCAGCTGCTGCCAGGGGCACAGCAATGCCACAGCCTAACCTGCAGCCCAGCCCTTCAGAAATATGCTGCCATATGTGTGGGGAGCCAGGGAGCACAGCTGCCCATCTCAAACACTGCTAGGGCCACAGAAGGACTTTGCCATGAGATAAGCTAAGCAAAGAGGGGAACTTGGACTGTAAGATAAGCCCCCACAGCAGGAACTTGGGATTAAAGGTGGTACTATTGTCTAGGTGTTATCTCAGACCTAGGGGGAGGTTAACAAAGCTGGGGGAGAAGAATGTATCACTGATAATGGACAGAAAAAAAATGCAGATTTTATGGGCCGCAAGGAAAGCCAACTCAACAACTATGCTGAATCAGCTCTGACTGGGTAAAAATGTAATTCTGTCAGGGGGATATCACAACCATTGGCTCATGGCCACTGAGCCTAGAAACCCACCAACCCAAAAAAAGAGAAAAACTGAGCATGTGAACTAATTAGCATTACAGAACTGTGTCGCCAATGAGCATTAATTCCTCTGTTAAAATGTATTAATAGCAACAAACTTTGAACAACCTCAGAATCCCCACCACCAAGAAGTCTAGGATGAAAGAGGAGCAGCAGGATACCACTGGATCCACAGGTGCTGACTGTCTTCTACTTGATCGATCTCCCTCTCCTCCTACCCACTTCACACTTCTATTTCTCTCTACCTCAAATTCATTGTTAAATAAATCTGTACTATTGGCTTCAGCATAGGGTCTTGTTTGCCCCTTAATTCAGGCAGAGGCATCTCTCATTATTTGTATCATAACAATGTTATATGTGCAACATTCCACTGAAATTCATGAAATTACTGTTGACTATCTTGTACTATGACATCTTGTGATACTGCTGAGGAGGGATGTGCAAGAGTGATACAGCTGCACAAATTCAGAATCAATTCAACTATATCACATGGACGTGTCAAATACATAGCAACTCTGATGTTGCAATTTACCACCCACAATCTTCTCCCTGTCCCCAGCTGTAGATCTTCATGTCCAGAAAAAAGTGCTAGATCTTGATATTTTTTTTCCAGACTTTAATTCCACTACATTCTCAAGCAGATTTTTCTCAACATGAAAGAAAGAAGTAACTATTTCTCACTGTTGTTTAGAAATGGCCAATAGACAAAGGTTGGAGAAGGAATTTCTGCAGAAGTACAATTAGTCTGATATAAGACTCAAAACTTATATCTCAAAACACATTTCTCTGCAAAGCCATTAAGATTTCTTTTCTACACTTTGGATGTTCTGCAGGAGTTTCTGTTTTTTAACTTTAGTTAAACATTATTTAACAAGAACATACTGCACAACTCATGTTAACATGCATTTATTGGCTTTACACTTATGGAGAACTCATACAGGGTTTGTAAGATTTTTCCTCAGATTCCTGCAGCAACTGCTACACTTTATCATACAGTTACAGGATGCAGAAAGCAATTTTGTTTTTTGGTCACAAACACTGGCTGTTTAAACTCCTCTTCTGGTCTCAAGTTCTTCAGGGGGACTCCCTTTCAAACTCATCAAGTAGAAACTGCAACACTTCAAATGAAATCATTAATGATCCAAAATCACCTCCTCCATCCAAAAGTACCATTTCCCCTATTAGCTCTCACATTTAAAGAACCTGAGACCAGCAGCAGCCTTACCATATTCCTCTCTGAGCCACCTCATCCCTTTTCATGACCTTAACTACAGTAGGGTGTTGCCTGCTGTAACCATCATTCAGAAGCTGAGCCTTTACCAAGAAGAGAGAAGTGGAAGAGTTCAAACAGTCAGCAATTGCTGCTCCTCCATCCTCTCTCCAGCTCTGCCTGGAATGGAGAGCAAAGCCAAACTCTGAACAGAGTGAGATATCGTAGCCAGGGCAGTGCAGAGCAGGCACAGGGCAGCCTATAAAGAACACTGGTCCAATTAGGGAAGTTTCAGTGTCAGGATGTTGAATTCCCTATCATTTCCTGGCACCATTGCCTTTAATTAGGCCTTGGATTGATTACTGCCTTTGTTCTCCATTGACCCACCACTGACTCTGACAGGGGTTGTATTTTCCCCTGCTACAATTAGAAGACAAAATTCTGAGTGTCAGCAAGCATTACACAGGCAACCATGCTGCTTGAAACTACAGAGCCCATAGAGGATGTGTTTGTGACATTAACACAGTCTTCTTTCTTTACAGGATACAACAGGGTAGAGTGGACCCTGGTCCAACAGTAAATTTGTTGAGGCTAACTGGCTAATTTAAATTTGTCAGGGCATTTATATGCAGCATATAAAAATGTAAAAAAACCAAAAAACAAACAAACAAACAACACCAAAACAAAACAGAGGAGGAATAGCTAAGTCAAATCTACCTGGTTCTTCCATAATTCCAAAGAGGTAGGTAAGTGAGAGAAGGTGAAATAGAACACTGTTTGAGCATTTAATTTATATAACAGCAGCAGCTAGACTGAAGAAAGTAGTATTCTATGCAAGTATGTAGAATATAAAGCTTTATGGCAATCTAAAGCACTATAGACACCCACAGTGCTAAAGCAGCAATGCAAAAAAAATACATTAAGGAAAGTAAAACTTTTAAATAACATTACACAAAATCGCTTTCTACATTTATTTTATGTTTCACATTTTGGTAGCACTTGGAGGAAACAGCTAAAAAAAATAATGAAAAAATAGCAAGATCCCTTACAAACTGTACAAGTCACAGTTTTTTCCCAAGGAGAATTTACAGACTTAGTAGAGACACAAAGAAGTCAGGGCAAACAAAGGCAAAAAATAACTTGTAGGTATCAGTTTGTTCAAGGCCATAAGATTTGTCTATGCTTCTGTAAGAAGGATTTTCAGCTTCCTTATCAAAGGTTAGGGACTATTCACAGTGACACACTGCTTTTTGTCATTAAAACACAGGTCCTGGGAATCACACAATTATGCTCTCTGTGACTGTGGCAAGTCATTTCACTCCTCCATGCCTTTGATCTCTAGTCTTGTATCCCCCAGGGCAGAGAAAGCCCTGGAGGATAATTCATTAATACTTGTGAATTATTTGGGTGCACTTTGAAAACCGAACTAATGTATTTATTACTAGCAGTTGTCCTGATATTTAAAAAGTCCTAATGCATTTTGAATAATTAAACTGTCTGAACATGGAAAGGTTCCTATTAAATATGATTCCCATTACTACAAGGAGGCAGCTCAAAAGACATTAGAAATTGACAGCAATGAATTAAAACTTGGGGTGAATTTTCCTTCTTCTCTAGCCATTTCTTTCTCCATCACACATGCTCACCAAGGTCTCACAGTGCAAGAGAGCAGCCACTTGTGGAATCAAAACACCATCAGTCAATTTGGCCAGCAATCCCAAGCAACCAAAAATCTAGAGGATTTGCCCAGGTTAAAAAAATGGGTATTTAGCATCCATATTCCTTTCCTTAATATGTGTGTTCCTGCAGTGATGGGAGAACCAGCCTCCAATCAGAGAGGGAAAGCCTTTGGCAGGGCTCATTTCTACCTCGCCACTCCCTAGTTACTCTTTTGGCCCAATTGCAGTAAGTGAGCTTTGGTATTTGTGCCTTGAAACAGACCAGGGTAGACCAAGTTCAGAATCATTTGAAGTTAAAAGGATGCTTGTTCAGTGTCTGGCAGCCAGGTCTGAGGCTTGTCCCATTATCTCTTTAAAACTGACCTTTATAGGTATGGTTTCGTTTTTACCAAGAGGGTTACTCAAAGAATCTTTGGGTCTTTTTGTAAGTTTTCAAAATAGCTATAATTAAAAAAAAAAAAATTAAAAAGGGAGGGAGCTGAGACAGAGTCACTGGGTGTATAGGACAGAAATGTTAACAAAAGGGGAGTGGATGATGCAAAGGAATTTGATCAAGGTCTACTCTATTCCTAGGATTCCTCCAGCTTGATGAAATACCTCTAACAGGTAGAAGCACCCTTGTATTGTACTAAATTCCAAAGTATGCTTGGTATGACAGCCAAGGGATTTGCACTTATTTCTTTTTTTCCACCACAGCTGAATGAAGAGAAAGAGAATCAAGAGCACAGGCTGAGGCCCCAGACAACTAAAGGACATGCTCTAGAGGAACTTAATGGCTCACTGCCTGTGCAGACCAGACAGTGAGAACCTGGACAAGCCCCATGCTCCTGTTGTCACACTCCTCCAAAGGCAGGCACCTGCAGAAGGCTGTGTAGCCACAGGAAAAGCAGATCAGGGTAAAGCTCTGCATGTTTCACAGTTGCAAAAAGAAGCATTCTGTGTTGGACTGCCTAGTAAAGAGACAGACACCAGTACAGCCCAGCATAAACACTCTGGTCTCAGCAGGGTTAAATCCCATCTTTTCAGCACGTGCAGGGGGAGCTCAGATGTGTCTGTAAGACTCATTTATGGATTTCAAGCACCTTTTTCCTTCTTTTAGACTTTCTTCGATTAGATGATATATAATCCACTATTTGTCACTGCAAGTGGTCACCCATGACCACACATCAGTAGAGCACAAAACACTACATTTAAACTGCTATTGTCAATACTGCACTTGTCCATCTACTTGCATTGCCATACAAATTCACTGCCTTCACTCCCATTCTAAGGCTAGGCATCCTCATGCCATGAGGAATGCTAACAGAAGAACTAAGACTGCAGTTTGTGAAAAGGCTGGCTTTTTCCCCTCTGGTTACAAGCACGATTTTTTTATGGTGCACTCACATACTGTAGGGGAAAAGAAAAAAAATTGTTTGCCCATGGCTAAGTAGAATCATAGTGTTTATGTACAGTGATGTAAGACGAGCAGTTCATGTCTTTATCCATCAGATCAGGTGTAGATTTCACCCTAAAAAACATAAATACCTCCAGACTGAAAGAGATCATAGGTGAAACAAAGTCTGATTTACTGAGCAACATTTAATGCATTAAGCTCCCTTTTTGCCAGTACCATGAGTTTGGGGAAGGGCTTGATTTTGCCAAGTGAGCTCCCTAACAAGAGATGAGCAAAGCAAACGCTGGCATAAGACTGGGCAAGAATGGGCACTTGAGAGGACAGGATTGCAAAAGCAAGGGCAACAGGGGTACAAGAGGCTGTACAGCATCTGGCCTTGTAGATGCTCATCATTTCACTGCATGAGTCCCAGAACAAGTCAATTTAACACTGAAATCCACCCTGCTTTGAAGTGGAGGCTGGACTAAGTAACTGTGGGCTTGGTTTGAATTTTCCATCTGGACAAAAGAATGATTATGGGGACTACAGAGGTACAAAACAAGTTGTAGGTGTATTACCCTGTGTTTGTTTGTAGGCAGATCTGTCCCTCATGCAGCCAATTCAGCAGGCTGAGGTTATAGCCCTACAAAGATTTAATTGTGCCATGCCACCCCAGATCAGACAGCTTGTTCACATTATTGCCTCTGATGTTAGTTGAGAGGTGCTCTTTGATAACACCTGGTGTGCAGAGTGGGGCTGCTTTCAGATACCTACACACACACTGCTTAATTCCAGTATTCAAAACTCTTGCTTACACATCTGGTGTTAGTTACTCATGTGTGAGCAAGCCTGCTAAAGACAACACTGTATTCCCAAGGCCCTAACTTCACTTAAAACTGGATTTTTATTATTCTATACCACCAAGTGAAAGACAACACTAAGGCTTTGCTAAACACCGCTGTAGAATCAAGTCTAACATGCAGAAGAAATTACTGGTATGACAGTGTTTCCAGCTGTAGTTCACAACTCCTTTAACCCTGTTAAGATGCCGTGTTTACAGAACAGCCAAACCCACTGTGGTTTGGTGTAAGTTGTAAGAAATTTGCAGCAACTCTGAAAAACTAGTCGAGTCAACAAATTTTGGAATAACTTAGCCAGCCTGAAAATTATCAAGATCCTTCATAGTAAGCTGCTTTCCTTGAAAAATCAATAACAAGATTAAAATGAAAGTAAAGTGAAGGGTGATCCGTTCTCTTTTAGCAGCTCCTGCAGACCCTGGCTGCCAGGCAACACAGCAAGCCATTTCCTTAGGGTTAGAGTTAATTGCTATAATCACAGAGCCAGCAGCAATCCTGTCCAGGTGAGCCATTAGTTAGGGAAAATAAAATTATCAAAAGGGAACAGAAAACGGGGTAGAGAGGTTAAAAAAGCATAGAAGTCATTTAGAGGGAAGAGGTATACAGTATGTTTCCTGGTTACAGGGAGAGAACCACAGTATGTAAAGAAAGGCTGGGGCTGTAAGCCAATTAGCATCTCTATGTTTTGGGTGCTCTAACAAGTCCCAGACTGCCTGAATGGATCCTTCAAGAGACAATGATAAAGGGAAGCACAAAGTCCAATACTGCTTCACCCAACAGAAGGGTGACCTTTAACAAACACTGGAACAACTACAGAAGCATTTCACCCTTGTTTTACACCCTGCCATTTCAGAGTCAATACAGCTGACAGAATAAAAACAAGGATGGGGTCTGGTGTGGGATGTACAGTTAACAATGAGCATAATTATTTTCCAGTTAATTGTACGTGCCCTGCAATATATTTCCCATGGATTTTCTACCTTAATTCCCATGCTGCTCTCCAGCTCTCTCACAGCATGCCACTGGAGGTCTGACATAAAAAACTGTATTATAACAGAGCATGCAGGTTGCCACAGATGGTTCAAATTAAAGGCAGCCTAACAAGCCGTTCCACAGCCAAAGAGCAGCACACCCAGCAGTGCCAGCCTGAGCACGGGGTCTGCACAGAGCCCCTCAGGGCACACTGCAGCCCTGACCCAGCACAGGCACCTGGCTGGCACCCCTGAGCCTGAGCTGCAGGGCAGCACATACCTGCTAACCAAGACAACTGTCCAGCAACTCTGGCCTTAGCTTTGGGGAAATTCCTCCTCTGCTTTCAAAGCAGCCAGCATCAGAAGCACATTAAAAGCCCCTCTGCTGCCCAGAGGGATACACAACATTTTTATGAAGCCCAGCAGCGTGTAGTGGACTCTGGCAGGCACCACAAGAAATACATGAAGAAAAACAGTTTTGAGGAACTCTAGAGAACTTGTGCAAAATAACTACAAAAGTGAAGGCTGTTAGAGCAGCAAAGTACCTTCCAACACTCTGTAATTATGGGTGATAAATTTCAGTGTTACCGTAAAAAGTTACTATAACAGCCAGCAGGAAAGCAGGTGTTAAGCAATTTACCCATGATAGAAAATGTTTTTATTTCATGTTCTTAGCATGGATTTTTTTTTTTTTTTTCTGATAGATTAGACTTTGTCAGAAATACACAATGAGATCACTCAAAAGAATTACAAAAAGCATTAACCTGGTTTCCCAGGCAGTTAACCTGGCAAAACTGCAGACAGTACCTCAGAGCGTGCTTGCAGCCTACTGTTCTCAGGGTCTCAACCCAAGGCTCATGAGGAGTACTGACAGGATCTAATAAATACCTCATAAAGATGCTTATGTTTGGATCAGAAAGGATGGAAACAAAAAATTCATAGATACCTTTTTTTTTTTTTTTTTCTTATTGAGTATCATGACAACAGCAGTTAAAGCAAAGCAATCTTCAATGAGGACAAAGAGAATTAAAATATTAATATTTTTGCAGTTTAAAACTTGTGAATAATGACAGCATAAAAGAATGTCTCGGGAAAGAAAACAGAGATGGAACAGAGTTGAGATATCATGTAAGCCAATACAAATTGTTACTTGTAAATTCTAGACATGTTCTCAAGACACACTTTGCAAAAAGTAGAAAAACACTTTCACAAACATTTATTTCTCCACTGAAAAGACAAACACTGAAGAATCTATTCCAATTAATGTTCTAACTAATTAAATGACAAAGGCCTCCTTTTCTGTTCTTTCAGATCCAGTTTAATAGCATTTATATGTTGTCAAGACTTGCATCATCCATTTGATCTCTGGAAAGGCAGAGAGGCAGACAGAATACAAAACAAACAAATACTGTTAACAAATACTACATGAATACAAAATGCTTAAAAGCATGTCATTCACATAGCAAGGACAATTAAATTATTTATAGACCTGAACTGTCCAAGGTAGGAAGAAAGAAAATTAATAAACACTGAAACTAAAACTGAAAACTAAAAAAAAAAAATCACATAGAAGCTAGCCCCATTAGCAATGTTTTTGTTGTTGTTAAACTAACAGCCAATTTCTGGTACCAGGCAAAGAATCACAAGTCAAGGTCCTTCCAAATAAATTTTTGTTATACCTGGGTAATTAGTTACCATATATTTAACTGCCATATTCCAGTTCCTTTAAGGCTGACACCTTTGAAATGCAAACCACAAGTCCCTTCTCCCTCTCTGTACAGAGTCAGAAAAGCCAACACCAAGTCAGCATAGAACTGCTGGGGAATGGGATGACCAGTAGTGAGAAAGGGTGATGTTGTCTTTTAGTCAACATCACAAGCAGGTAAGAAACCTGGACACTATTTTATGCAACTAACCAGTTCACCAGATTGCTCTGTAACTCCTCTCAGCTGTAAAAACAGGAGAGGCAAATATTTCACTCAGATGAGATCCATGAATGTACTTTGGTAATGGGCACATTGGTGCGAATATTTGCAGTTGTGTGGAATCCTGTGACTTCTGTGAGCATCTTAATGTTACAAAGCCCCTATTTACCTCTAAGAGCATCTGTCCTCTTCCACCAAGTGATCAAAAAGCGTCACTACCTATGGAGATGGGCAAAGTCCCACTCCACATCACCAGCAAATATTCAGCATTTTTACTGAAAGCCAGCAAGACACACAGAAATAGCCCGAGGGCAAAGGCTAAGACAGCCAGAAGCTAAGGGCTCCAAAACTGAATTTAAGAGAGCTGCAGCAGCAGGGTGGAGCAGATAGCTGGAGACAGCCACCAACACAGCAGGGTGGTGGGACAGGACATCCCTGCTGGCCTCAGCTGCACCCAAACTCCCTGTCAGAGCCACCGTGAAGGCAAACTCGGCTAAGGTGCTGTTAGTGGAATCCAGTAGCTGAGTTTTGTGTAAGTGCTAAATCCTTCTGGCCTGACATAGTGTTACCTTTGTGCTGCTGCATCAGAGGTTACCATTTTACATCCTTGCAGGTAAAGTCACAGCAGCAAAGAGCCCTGAAGCTTGACATATTGGCTTGGAATTAAGAAGAGAGGGGAACTGACCGGGATCTTTATGTACTGAGAATATATGCTAACTACAAAAATTGCCTATTTGTTTTCTAGGTTGGCCAGACACTCTACCCTGATCTCAAGAGACCTTTCCATCAAAGCTTAAATTACCATAGTTACAGTGATAAATTATCCTAAAAAATCACCTCAAAGACAGAAGAAATAAAAGACCCAAATATGCTGAAGAAAGGCAAAAAGCAGGTCTGATTCTTGTGATGTCCAGTGGTAACAAGGAAAAGAAGAGGCTTTCCTTCAGTGCCAAATAGATTTGAAGACTATCTTACTGCCTTTTGAAGACAGCAATTATGACTCCTCCAAAAGGAAAACAATCCAAGCTTTTCCCTTTTCCAGCCACCACAACATCAACTAAAACAGCCACAAACAAAATAAATTAACAAAAACCAAACCATTGCTTGTTATTTACCTTTATTTAAACACGTGTCTAGTAAAAAAACAGAATAAATAAAACACATTTAATTTTAGGATTCTAGAAGAAAAAGCCCCATCTTTTACCCTGAAAGCCATTTTATCCCATTTCAGAAAGCTGTATGCCTAATCAGGGAGAGAACACCAGGAGTTCTGCAGCCATAACTGCAGGAAAAGAAATATACATGCACATAAAGAGAGCAAACTCATATGAAAGCTGCACTGAAGCAATGAATCCTATCCTCTCATTTCATATGGAGGTGGGTAAATAACAGCACAACAGAGATTTCATTCATGCAGAGGTCTAGGGTATGCTGGGAAGTCTCAATGTGACAATTTGCTGCAGATGCCTGCTCAGAGGAGCCATTTATCAGTGTCACCCATGCGCATTACTACACACAGCTTCCTCAGCAGCACGATTCCACACCAGCTTCCCACATTGCACACTCTAGTCCTTGATATTTCAGGCACAGAAATAACCCTTATCTAGGCCTTAGCAGTGTGTGCTTATTGAAACAATTTTTATTACCCAGAGCACATGTGTTCGGAGTAGGAGAGCTATGAAATTTATTTCCTTAGCTGATAAAAAGAACAGCAAATTAAGAGAAGTCACAATAGTTTCCCTCCTGCTCCCTCTCCTCTTTACAGCCCTGTTTAGCTTATTGCTTATAAACAGCTAACACAAGTACTCCCATCAGCAGTGCTGACTCCTGGAGGATACAGGCATCTTGGATGTTTCATCTCTTGTTATACTTAAGTGGAATATTAAACAGGCAAGACAGTAGCAGATCGGGCTAGGAAGAACCAAGTAACTAGGAGTGACAAAGAAGGATGGCAATTTAAAGCACTTCAGTCTGTAAAGTGCTTCATTTAGAGCCATCATTGCCAGTGCATTCAGCCTTCTTGTACACCCCCCACCTTCGGCTGTCCTCTCACACCTTAAGTCTGTACTATTCTGCTTTTAAAGTATTAACAAGTACTGCTACTTAATAGCATGCCTTAGAGTGTCTACTACAATCATACTACAGAATTAGTAAGCTTAACACTATAAGGATTCAAATGAATCTGGAAATCAAACATTTTTTCCCTTCAGAGACAGGCACAGGGAAAGGAAGAGTGAGACTGAATTCATTCCTATTGCTGATGCATTAAAACATACACCATTTATTTGTTATGCTGGGTAAAATTGCTAGTGCAATGAACTGAATTTCTATTTCATACCCAATCTCAAATTGACATTATAGAACATAGATGTCTTTGTGACTGATAAAAAGAGAAACAAATCAATTAGATATAAGAAAGAAAACCCAGTCACATCTTTAGATCACAGGATACATCAGGAGCTTAGCCTTTGGATAAAAAAATAAATTTCAGAATGAAAAATACCAAAGTGCATTAAACCAAAGACAACTTTGAGTTAATGCTTTCTACTCTTCTAGCAGTTTGCTAGTTTCCATTTTAAGAAAGAGAGACAGACTGAGAGACAATAAATTTTAGGAGTAGCTTTTTTAAGGAAAATCAGAATAAAACCTTCATATGCATAATTTCTGCAAGACTTGAACGTGAACTCAGGCTTTTACAGAACCCTGGTTTATTACCCATTCCTTCTTGCTTCCCCATCATGCCACCTGTCCCATAGAAGCATTGTTGCTTTCCTGCCTGGACCAACTTCATTCCCTACTTCATTTCTGTCTCCACACCTTGTGTTCTTCCTCTCATATTTCTCCTTGGACCCTTTTTATACTCACAGCTGCTCATGTCTTTGAGGACACCAAAATTTATTAGCCAACCTGCCTTAAGCACCTACCCCACTCCCTGCGACTTTGAAAATTTGAAAATTGTTCAAAATTATTGTGCAGCCAACTATTAAAGAGTTCAACAGTGGGGAAAAAAAAAAAAAAAAAAAAAAAAAAAGACAAGAGAAAGATGTGGTCAAATACCTGTAACAATTAGGCTCTTGTCAAGAGCTTACAAGAAGCAGATCCCAACTGCTCATTTAAAATGAGAAAGAATTTCAATGTGTTTTCTACCCCATCTCATATTCCTCACCAAACAGCCTTCTTTACCAGAGCACTGAAATCCATGACTTTATGAAGATCAACTCTGTAAAATCTGGCACAGCCTTGTTTTCAAGGTGATGGAGAAGGCTCCCAAAAGCCAGTTTCTTCTCTTACCCATTATAACTTTTTTCACCCCCTCTAAGTCTAACCCAAAATCCAGAGAATTTTTGTCAAATCCATTATTCAGACATGGATTTAATGCATAGGAAAAAAAAAAAAAAAAAAAAAAAAAAAAAAAAAAAAAAAAAAGAAGTCATTAGGCATACTAAAAGTACAGCTCTGGATTTAGGCTTACCACCCATGCTGCAGAGCTGCTTACAAAGCCATCATTAATGGCCTTCCAGCTACCCATCATTTCCCCATGTTCAGTCTGCACAGACAGCTAGCTATTCCTTCCTAACAAATACCATTTTAATTGCATCTCCCACTTTGTTACCCTTCTCAACCTCCTGTGAAAGCCATCTATGGTCTAACAATCTCTTAAATCCGACACTCACACCAACCAGCACACTTGTATGCCTTCCTGCTAGGTTCGCACATTTGCAGGCTTACTGTCAAGAATTTCCATTAGAAATCTAACAGCAGATGAGATGAACTGACAGCTTTGGGGCTAATGGGGAGAGAAAAGCAAGGAGGAAGTGAAAAGGGAGAGGTAAATAGCCAAGAATATGTATGTGTATTGTAAATGCCCCCTGTCACCAAAGCCTGGATTGTGCCTTTCTGGTGCCAGGGCTTCTCCAGGCCAACACCTCCCTCTGGGAAATGCCAGCCACACAGCCTCAGCCACTGTTAACTCTTCCTGTGGGAATGCTGCCGGCAATCGCAGCATATTAACCCTGGGAATACTAGCATGATTTAGAGAACTTGTTAAATTTTAATGATACCATTAGGAAAGAGGAAAACACACGAGTCACACTCCCACTTTGGTGCATTTGGCTGCTGGATAGGATATTAATGTTTTTCTTTGCCCATCACTATTAAATGAGCAGTGGAACTAATAGAGAAATGAAGAGTAATGACTTCTATTCCCACTGTTCAGCACCTGCTTAAAGCCAAGGCTGCCTTACTGCCCACTAGGCTTTCTGCTGGAGTCCATCAGGTGGATGGAGTAAACAGGTAATTCTTTCAGCATTTGGCACTTAACAGGTCAGAGGTTCATTTAGCCAAGAGGCACAGAAAAATAAAACTGTCCAACTGCAACTGTAGCATGCAATCATCCAGACAATCAGTCAGCAGGCAGAAGTCTGCTCTCCTGAATAACTTCAGCATAATAAAGTCTGAGTTTGGCTTTGGTAAGACGGGAGTTTGCCCAGGTGAATGCAGGAGCCAGGACATGCTGAGGCCAGTCCTGCCCTGCCTTTAATAAGGGGCTCCAAGCCCTCCTTGAGCACGGCAGGACTCCCTCTGGGATCTTCAGGTCCACCTGTGATAAAAGGAATGGGCAACTCCCACCTGCACAACACAGAGGCTCACAGACACTGAGGGTTTGTATTCCTGAATCCTCATTCATCTTCAGTCAGTTTTGAGGGTGGTAGAGAAAAAGGAAATGAAACATGCACAGCTTGGGGAAAATTAACTGCATCCTGAGGCAGCTCTCCTCAGACAGTTCTGAACAAAGTTGAAACCCCCAAACCACTGTGAGATTTCACTTTTTCTTCAGGAAAAGGAAATATTTACTGTGGTAGATATCAAAGTCTCCTTTCATTTGCTTTTTGCCAAACATTCATGTGAGTAGAATTTTGTTCCAGTGCAAATCCATGGAATAGAGAAGCTGTTGTGAATACTCAGGTGCAAGTAAATGATCATGTCAAAGTATATATGATTTAGGGAGCTATATATGATTTAGGGAGCATAGGGTTAGAGGTTTGCTATTAATAGAACATAAGAAATCCACAGGTCAGAACACATTTGTGAGGAACAAATACATATAAAGCAAGTCCCACTTGAAGGTAATTTGGAAGCCAAAACACAGACTGTATTCCTAATTTAAAATTTTCCTACAGAAAAGGAAGCTAGCTTTCCTAGAGCTAGATGGATGTTTTACATCAGTCACATTGCACTGGGTACAGACATCCTGCCTTCAGCACACGCAGGTCCTTTGACACACACCACCACCAAGGCATTTAAAGTGTTTTCCAGATGCACACTCAGTTTGGCTTGGAATAGTTTTTACCAGAACAAAGTAATTTTTCAAAGACATTTGACATTTTTTTCCTGAATCACCAAATCTATTGAATAAGATCATTGACCAGACACTAACAAAATTGATACCATGCGGCCTGTAAGTTAAGTTCTCCTATTTGAAGGGCAACAAAGGGAGAAGACTCAGCCCTTCTTTGTTTAATAGGAAGCTGTAGCAACATTAAACACACAATATAAAATTTTATATTAAGAAATGCTTTATCTAGAAGTGTCCAGTCCCTTCTGAGGAAAGTCTTATGTTTTCATGGTGAGTTGCCAACCAAATCCAGTTTAATACCCCATTGGTTTCCTCAGGTCTCTTGAGCAGAATTTTCCTGGCAATTTATTCTTTTTAAACACATAAACACTACTACCAAATAGAGTTTCAGATGAAAGCTGAGAAGAGGAAACCAGTCTGAAGTTTCTTCAGAATTTATTCTTTTCTCTTTCCTCCCAGAAAACAGAAAATGTTTTATAATATATAAGAAATTCAAGATCAATCACATACAATGTGATTTAATAATACAGATTGAACAGAAGATCCTAATGACAATATGCTGGTTTCAGCTGAGGTGGAGTTAATTTTCTTCCCAGTGGCTGGTGTGGGCTGTGTTTCGTGCAGCATTTTGTGCTGAAGACAAGTGGAGTGATGTTGTTTGTCTTCCCAAGTCACTGTTAGGTGTGATGGGGCCCTGCTCCCCTGGACATGGCTGAGCACCTCCCTGCCCATGGGAAGTGGTGAATTCATTCCTTGGTTTGCCTTGCCTGTGTGCATGGCTTTTGCTTTTCCTATTAAACTGCCTTTTATCTCAACCCACGAATTTTCTCATTTTTACCCTTCCCATTCTCTCCCCAATCCCAGAGAGCAAGTGGTTATCTGGGGCTAAACCATGATAGACAATAAACACAGTTGAAGACAAAATAATTTTTAAGAAGTATACCAATGCTGGAACAGTAAGTAGTTTTTAACAGCCTTACTACACTGTATTATTTTATTTAAAACAAATTTAATGCTGACACATTCAAGCGGAAGTTGAACATACATTCCTTAAGACTGATTCTTTTGTATAGCTGGTACCATATTTTCTTTTACTGTCTCTTTTGTAAAGTAATTAAAAAGTAATGCCTGTATTCTGTACTCCAGTTACAATGGAGGCTATGGTTGGGTGCATTGTGCTGCTCCATCAGTAGCTTTCTCAGAGATCACTGCTCCTTGCATCTGCTGTTGCAATAGCACATCCAGTCACTCCCTGATCAAAAGGATCTGAGTTTAGAAAGAAGCATTATTGAAAGTGTTTGAACTAGCTATCATTTTTACAAGAACTGAGGCAGGGAGCAATCACTGTGTATTCACACTGGAGACCTGCAGTGATGCTAACTTACGACCTTCATATGGAGAGGACAAAGGAAAGGCACA
This sequence comes from Sitta carolinensis, assembly GCA_032173965.1. Classification (NCBI taxonomy): domain Eukaryota; kingdom Metazoa; phylum Chordata; class Aves; order Passeriformes; family Sittidae; genus Sitta; species Sitta carolinensis. The sequence continues at coordinate 9,461,366 of JAVUNC010000025.1, read as the reverse complement.
CGGGAAGCCCACGAGGGGCCAGGACATCTCAGCCCTGCCCTGCCTGAGCAGCTTGCCTGCTGCTCTGAAGGCACACAAATATTCCCCAGTTAGAGCCGTATCACACAGAGAGCTGTGGCCTGAATTAAATCCTACTGGTTTTCCTGAAGTACAAATGCCCTCAGTGAGGTCAGCTTCGTGTAAGTCAAGACTGACAAGGTTCAGATCCAGACTGAAGCACGGTCATGTTATAAAATGGAAAGATTTTTCAGATGCTGGTATGTCTTACAGAGTGTTTCAGCCTTCATAACAAGTTCAAAACAGTTCAACCAACTCTCCCCTGCTCTATGAAGTGTTTTGTGTTGGTCTGATTTTACTTAAAGAAACTTCAAACACTCTCATCAAAATATAACTAAGCTATACTGTAAAATGTTCTAAACAGGAGAGTAGAGGGAAAAGAAGCATTAGCAGATTCACATCCTGGTTGTAGATGGTACAAGATATTATAACTGTGCAAAAAAGTCTGATCTGTACCAAGTCCAATCATGTATTTCAGGTTTCAAAGCCAGAGACAAACACAATTCTTAGCAGATTCACTATGCTCATAGCTATGAAAATTAAAAAGAAAACAAAACAAAAACAAACCTGGTTTAATGTAAGAAGATTGCATAGAAAGTAACTGAAAATAAAAACAGGCAACACAAATCACTGGGTTCTTCTAAACTTCCTGCTCTTAGTATACTACTTTGTGTGTTTAATTTGAATTGAGCAAGCTGTCATTTGTAACAACACCCTGATAAACAATCTGCTTTTCTGGAATTGGGATACTTCTTGAATTACAGCTTCAACAACAGACACTGTGGGCTAGAGATTATTTATTCAGTGGCAGGAGGGGAAGATGTATGCCTGTGTTCCTCCATTTCAACAACATCAATGCCTCTCAAGCCACAGATGACACTAGTAAGATGTAAGCTAGCAATTAAACTTAAAACATCTCTCGTGCTTTGGACACACAGACCTCATGTCACAAAATGCTGCAGGTCTGACTACTACATCATTATGTAGAGCATGACAGTCAAGTTTACTGTGGTGGCAGGCTGCAGGTTCAGTGCTGGAAGCACCCCAATTACATGATGTCAAAGGCTGTGTGCTGCTGATGTGGCAAAACCGCCGTGTCTTTCAGCCCAGCAGGGTTCTGATAATCTGCTGATGCTGACTCCCATTACACGCCCATGGCCCACGCTGGAAATGTGTGACGTTTTTTCAAACACTGTCTGAGGAACTCAGATGGATGATCTTTGCTCCTTTCCCCCTTCCAAAACTACACACCAAAGTCCTGTGCTTATCATACAAGATTTCTTTGGATGTTGCAACATTTACTTCTAAGGCTATATAAGACTATCTGAAGATACAAGGTGATTTTGTATATCTGAGCATAAAACATACTTAAAACACCCTGGATACACTTCATCACCCAGCATGAAGAGGACAGTTAAAGACTCAGCATTGACTCCGTATTTCTGAACAGTGTTTTCAGATGCACAGCCAAGTCTTTGTAAAAAAAAAAAAAAATATTTTCTCCTCCCTAGAGCTTTACTTCATCAGTACTTCCCTCTTCACCCTCAACAACTCTGTCTGTGGTCTAAAAGTACTTTCTTTTCTGATGGGAAACACTATAGTTTCAATTCATGAAATACAACCATAGGTTGGTTTCTAATTTCCAATGCACTTAGTAATGACAAGCCTTTTTCATCCCATAGAGAAAGCCGCAGAGCTAATGGTTTTGACAGCTCCCTAAAGAGCCGTCTTTACCACACAGCATCTTCACCCTTACCTCAAAGACAAGCTCAAAAGAAATAGTTATATTATTTCACATGTTGACACTGCGGATTGCAGAGGCAAGGCTTCCAGCTGCTCCCAGAAAAGAGCTTACATTAATTCAGCAGCAGCAAAGGCATATCCACTTGTCTCCTCTAGACCTCTGCAAGCCCCTGTAATTCCAGTGCAAGTGAAGCAGCTCGGTTTCCCAACTTGCCAGGAAGCTGCAATTGCAAGAAGATTTGAGGATGAGTTATGATAAATGTTTGGTATTGCGACCTGTGATGCAACACAAAAGAATGGTTGTTGTTGCCTAAACTTTAATGGAGTTAATCCTCCCAAATGCTGACAAATTACTGCCTCGGGCCATTTAAAATCACATTTCTAATGCAATAATCCTATCTGCATTACAATGAGTTGGGATGAAATGATTAGGTGCCTGAGATTTTTTTGCACAGTGAATTAAGTCACTATACAGACTGGCCGTGTTTGTTCACAAATTAAAGGTCTGGACAGAAATGAAATTCCATTATTCTGCCACTTACTAAGCTTTGAGGAAGGGTTTATTACTGTCCTGTCTCTACTGGGAATGTTTCTAAAGTAGCTAACAGAAACCTCTTTTTCTTTTTATCAGCTTCAGGGCTTTCTTCATTATTAATAATTAGGAGGAAACTCTTGACCACTTACACACCCCTGAACAAGAAGACTAATTCAACAATATGTAAGCAAAAAAGAAAAAAAAAAAAATCAAATAGTGACAGTAAATTGATGGAAAAAAACCCCAAACCAAAACCATAACCATATCCTAAAAGTCAGTCCTTTCTTTCCCTCTTGTGCTCAGAGGGAAGGAAAGGACTGTGCTCAGAACTTACCCAATTCTTATATGATCTTAGGTAAGGGATAGTCCACAATATAAACCACCCAACAACATCAGTGCCATACATCTCTACCATTTATAGTAGCATCCTTCCTTCCTGACCCAATCACAATCTGCACAAGCAGCAATTCATGTCTACACTGTCAAATTACCTGGGTTTAAAGGCGATATTCAGGATTTTGGAATCCCATACTAGCAAATTTATAACCCTCAGCTTGTGAGCATTCTTATTAGCATTCCATTGATTATTTACACACCATATAATTTGTTACACATCAATATAGCAACTCTTCAATTGTTAGATGCCTGTGAGGTTAGTGTTCACTGAAGGCAGGTGATATCACAGGTTTGAATTCAAAGCAAACGGATTTCACACAAGTTTTGAGAAATTTGGGAGTATGATGCCTTAAACTCTTATGCTAGAACTTTGTCTGGTGCCTTTCTAAAAATACAGGCTAAGAGAAAGCTTAGCATAAAAAAAAAAGTATTAGTAATTTGAGACAATCTTTATCATCATGCAACATAAACCCCACAAACAACAGGCATCAAAAGCTCCAAGATGCCCTCAGTCAAAAACTGCAGTGTGCAACTCTATCAACCACCTGTGACAGTCAATTCCCACAGGCCTGCTTTGCTTGGGGGCTACAATAAGATTTAATTCACATAAAATATAACCCCTTCTATGCATGTAATTGCTGAACATCATTAAGCCACATCTGTACCACAAGAGGAGGAAAAAGAGACAATAAGTTTTTAGCACTATTCTTTTTGCTATTGGCAGGGAACATGGCACTTTAAATGGCTAAAATAAATTAATGTAACTATAATTATATATTCTTCACCTTTGTGTCTCACCAAAAAAAAAAAAAAAAAAAAAGAAAACCACACCACACTGAAGTTTCCATCCTATTGATGTATTAGGAGAGAAGGTTTCTATCTAAAATGGAAAGCTAAACACCTCAACACTAACAATGACCTAGCCAGAAGACGTTTGCTCTAGCTTAAGTGTGGCTTTTTCTCAATCAAATGAAAAGCTTCAGTACCTAGCTTCATGCACAAAGCCTGGTCTGTTTATGAAGCAATTAAGTATACTATTACACTTGACAGATACATGCAAACCTTTATGTGATTGCACACTGTCAAAGACATCAGTGTAGGTTCACATTTGGATAGGTTACTGCAGATTCCAATATCTGCTACTAGATACATGTTAAAACATAGATACTCTCATTTTCTGCTTGTTCTGCAACACACACCATCCCAGATCACGAGCATTTCTAAATAGAGCATAAATGGGAAACAGGTGCCACAGACTGTACTTAAAATACCATAGAAATTTCTAGGCTGTCTTCAACAGCAACAATAGAAAATATATGTCAGAATGGTTGACTAAAAGATGACAGACATTTTAAATGCTTCGTTTAATACTTCTAATAAAGGAATATCACCAATTAGCTGTGTCCTGCGTGCACCAGAGTCTTGAATTGTAGGATGCTTTGAAGCTCTGAGGGAATAACCAGAATCAGGAATATGATCTACTCCTTCTTCCTCTTACCTCAGTGGCAGGATTCATTCCACACTCAAAAAGCCCCTATTTCCACAGCAGCAATCAAGAGCAGACCTCACAGGACCCTGAAAGATGCCAGCTACATTAGCACAGTGTGGTTAGACTTCAGCCTCAGTCCAAACCAAAGCCAAATTTCCCCAGACACAAACAGGCTTCCACACTGTTGAGAACCCTGTACATCTCACCCTCAGAAGGGACTCGCAGAGTGTTCCAATGGCACACTCAGAGGCAGCTCACAGGCCCTGACTGAACTAGCAGAGCCCCTGCCAACATCTTGCTTTCCTCAAAGCAGACACTGACAAGGCTGCCCCATTACACCAGGAAAAACAAACTTCTAAGACCACCACAGTATACCCAATCCAAAGAAGTCAGTGGCACCAGCCATGGTGTTTGTGTGCCACACCATCCAGCTCACTCTGCTGGGCAGCACCTGCTGAAGGCAAAAATCACAAGCCCAGAAAGTTCTTAACAATCACAAGCCAGAAAGGAGGAGAGAAGGAGATGCTTCTGCAAGAGTCACAGCCAGCAGCACCCACCACAGAAAGGAGCTGTGTGTCAAAGGCTGGAGTACCTCAACAGGATTGAGTCTGCAGGTAATATTAAGCACAGCAAATAGGGCAGAGGGTCACCCATGCCCAGGGAGACCACCCTACTTGTGCCTGCTCCCTTGCTCCTCAATGCACAGATTGGACAGCACTTCTGTCAGTGGCACCCCTACAGAACAGGAAGGTTTGAAAAGAGGTGTAAGAAGCAAAAAAGAACATAGGTAAGGAGGCTAAAAGGCTACTGATACAAATAAAGATTGCCTATCCAACACCATCAGCTAAACTAAAGGAACAGCAGAACAAATAGCAGCAGAAACACAAGGGTAACCTCTCAGCAAGGCTAGGATGGGCAACGTCAATCACTATTGCAGTAAGGGATCCCTGTGCAAACATTTACATGACTAAAATCAGTCCATTTCTATTTAACACTGTGCCTTGATATTAGTTTTATCCTCCCCTCCACCCCTAATCTCAGTTATTCTGATGGCTCCCATATCTGTATCAGTAATTTCCCACCTATACTCACAGCTGGTAATCACTGTCAAATCACACAGCCTGAAATTTGACAAGATTTTGGTACAGAGCTACTTTAAAGTGAATCAACCATTTATTAATGGTTAAATTTACTATTAATTTTGGTGGATCCACCTTTCCCTGTTCATGAATAATTCAGCTAAGTCAGCTCTTGAGACAAGGTAACAAGCAGCCCTTGAGTCTTTTGTTCATGAGAGCACCAACTCCCTCTCAGAGAGCACATAAATAAATCATGGAGAGTACAACACAACAGCAATACCAGGGACCCTTTCTCAGCAGTCGGCTCTCTTCCATGATACCTCTTTATTGTAACCACTAATGAAAACTCTTTGAAGTGGAAGAGTAAATATTATCATTTGATAGTACCTGGACTCAACAAGGCAAACAAAATTGCATTGTACTACATTCCAGGAGCAGTAGACCCATTCACAATACAACGCTCACAGGGTTGCCATGGAGGAACCCAATGCTTACTATTTTAGTAGCAGGAGGTCAGCCAAGGGCTGCTGGTCACTCGTTTAGGGCTGTTAGTCTTAATCTTATATGCACAACAAACAGGAAAAAAAAACAATGCCGGACAAACCAAGGAATTTCAGAGTATGCCTTTGGAGGTACCAAATGCCCCAAGAGAAGCAAAAAGCAGGTTTCCTACTATATTCAGGATGAGTCAGCTCTTAATACATGAAACCAAATATCAGAAATGCTTACATCCTCTTTCGGCACGGGATTATTCAAACCAGCGTTGAGAGTCCAGAAGCTTCAAGTATTTCCAAGTCTTATTGGGAATAAAAAAAAAAAAAAAATCTGGCACTTATCTGTAAGAGAAGCATCACCAAGCTGTCCTTCTAGTAAGGACACCTGGGAGAACTGTGTTCAATGCCATGGTTTGCTCCAGCCTCACTGGGTGACCTTAGGGCTCACACAGTGTCTCAATGACTCGTGTGAACCCGGAGCTACAGAAGGGTTTCTCCCTCAATGGAAGTAGAAACCACTGCATCCGACCATACGTACACACCTCACTACTAAGTTGGCTGCCAAGTCTAAGGATGATTTCTAAATCCATCCTGTAGAATCAAAGACAGCAAATGGGCAAGGGACCAGTGAATCCGACGTTACACTCACACCCTTACTTACACCCCCCCCCCACCACAAGGAGAAAAAAAAACAAAAAAAAAAAAAAAAAAAACCAGCGCTTCGGGAATAGCATAGAACCTCTGTCAATACAATGAAAGATGGAAAAAAGAAGTGCGCTGGAAGGACTGTCACAGATGTCCCTGAAGCCAGGCAGCCCTCTGGAGACAGAAGCACTCCGCTCCGCATGGAGCAGGAGGACGGGATGGAAAAAGGGGAAAAGACCAAGAAGGGGGAGAACACAAATAAACCCCGAAGCGCTCTGCGGCGCCACCGGCAGAGGGGAGCCCGGGCGGCTGAGAGCCCCGGCGGCTGCTGGGGGCCGCTCCGGGCCCGGGGACCCCCGGCCGGCCGGCGCCGCGCTCACCTTGCTGCTGACGGGCCCGGGGATGAGCAGCTTCAGCGCCTGCCTCTTCAGCTCCGCCAGGCGGGCGTTGCAGTGCTCGCACCAGACGCCGCGGTCCGAGCCCGGCGAGGAGCCGCCGCCGCTGCCGGAGCCCGGCGAGCCGGTGCCGAAGCCCGGCGAGCCTCCCAGGGAGCCGGGGGAGCTGGTGCCGATGCCGGGCGAGGCGGGTCCCGGCGAGCCGGTGAAGGAGCCCGGCGAAGAGGTGCCGGAGCCGGGGGACGGGGTGCCGGAGGAGCCCAGGGCAGAGCCAGCTCCCTCCGGCGCCGGGCGCCCGCCCGCCCGGGACTCCTCGTACGCCTTCCGGTACCAGCTCTCGGGGGAGAAGGGGGCGGCGGGCTTGGTGGGGGAGCAGGGGTCGGTCACCTGAAGCGGGAGAAGGAGCAGCGGGTCAGGCAGGCAGGTCCGGCGGCGCCGGCAAGTTTCGCTCGGACGCTCCGCGCCCGCGGTGGCCCCCGCGCCGCGCCCCGAGCCGCCGCCGCCCCGCGCCGCGGAAGTTGCGCGGGGCCGGGGGGCGATCGCCGGCAGCCGCCGGCAGGGAGGCGCGGGAGCCCCGGCACTGTGGCGGTCACCGCTCCGAGCCGCCCCGGAGCCGACAACTTACCCCGTATTTTCTGCTCCGCGCCGTCACCGCAATCCTCTCCTTATTTCCAGCCACTGAATTCATGGTGGCTTCGCAGGGCGGCGGGAGAATTTCCTATAGGTTTCCCAGTCCGCATCCGAAGGGAACAGCCGGTCCCGGGAAGTTCCCCGCGGAGCGGGCAGGCTTGCTCCCTCCGACGGGATCGCTCAGCCCCAAAACACCCGTCAGTTCTCGGGAAAACGCTTGGGACTGGGGTTCTCTCCCAGTCGGTTTTTCTTCATTGTCTTCCCTCTCATTCCCTTACAACCCTTCTTTTCACAGAAGCAGCAACATCCAAATCAGGAGCGACCCCCCCCGATAAGCAGCACAGCTCTCATCCGCAAGTGAGGTGAAGCATCCAAGGTAGCCTGGGGAAGGCGAAAGAAGGAGCGAGAGCCGCGCTCTCCCAAGCAGAGGCGCTTTCCGCCTCCGCTACAGCGGCAACTTGTTCCCTTCGCCAAGGTTTGTAACTGAGTTAGAAGAAATCCTCCAAAAATATCGGGATCCAGGCTCTGGGAGGAGCCTCCGCGCCCCTTGCAGCCAATATCCTCCTGCCCATTTGTGCCTGACAGTTTTGCAAGCGAGGGAAGACCCGGGCTGCGGAGCCCCGTGCGCTCCCCGGTCAGCGGCGGAGCCGCAGGGCTGGCGGCGCCGGAGGCTGCCAGCAGACTGCCAGAGCTTCACCGCTGCTCTGCGCGGTGCCTCGGCTGCCGGGAGGGTCCATTTTATTTTGCAGTATTTCTTGATTGACGTCTGTGATTTCCCCCCGTTCTTGAAAAGGGCGGGTGGGTGCGAGGAGGGGGGAGAACCTTGTTGCTTCCACCGCAGTTATTGGTTAGTTGCCTCTATTCAGGCTTTAATGAACATGATTTCATAAGTGTTCCCAATCCACCCTAAATAACTAGGAAAGAAAAGCAAGCTGTATTTATGACAGTCACTGGCATCTCTTTTCCATGTTGTAATTTTACGTGTATTAATTTAACTTGCAGTCAAGGGCATAATAAATTGATCTCTTAACAATGAAATTCTACAGACTTGTGTCCCTGTTAATCTTTCCTTTCTAATTACGATTTCCATTTGCTGATCATGTGTATCTGTTACATATCCTTTTTTTATTTCAAATCCTGTGGATAGAAAAATCATCTCTAATAAATCTTCCCCTTCAGAACGAGTTGGTAATTTTCTCGGAAATGGAGGCAATAAAGAGCTAAATGCCCGATCCCATGACAGGATCTTAACATGGATAGGTTGGTGTAACTGAGAGGGCAGAACACACAGGGGACTCGCATCCACCTTTCCAACCTCCTATTGTTACTTCCATATAAATGCATCCTTCCAGCATCCCTAGTGTACCTGGGCCACAACAGCCGTGAGGAAAAAAAAACAGCCTGCTGAGTCGCTGAGCAAGGAATCTCCCAGTGCTTGTGCGTCTTTACAGAGAGTCTACCAGTAGTAAAGCTGTGTAAAATGCTCTGTCGTGTTTTAACTTCACTATGTTGTCACTCTGAGAGAGGAAGAGCCATTCGTGATGCGGTTAGGAAAGCTTTAATCTAAAGCTGACACAAGTGCACAAGTGATGCCATCCAAGATAGCCAGGTTGCATCAGTAGTGCCTTGTGCATTTACATAGGTGACCCCAAAAAAGATGAACAAACGTGCAGACAAAGGAGGTGCACCCCAGCTGCTGTTGCATGTGAATGGGTTTCACATAAATCCGCATGCGGAGGTCCCGTGGTTTGTTCCGTAGGCAGACGTGAGAGGGATGACAAGGTAAGGCAGGGAAATGCCGTGCGAGCGCACAGCGGCACAGAGCTGTACAGCTTCCCCGGCCCCGCGGTGCTGACTGGGGGCCGCTCACACTGCGCTGGAGAACTGCTCGTTCCCCGGGCTCAGTTCTGGTGCCGAGCTGGCAGATTTCCTTTGTTTTTCGGCAGACCTTGAATTCCCCAGCTGCCAGCTCTGCCTGCCTAACCCCGTCCGCTGCCGGGGACCGTGGCCCCGGGCGCAGCCCCGCGCTGCCGCCAGCGCCGCGGGAAGGGGCGCGCCGGCCCCTCCCGCCCCGCACGCCGGGCCCGGGACGCCGAGCTCTGCCCGCTCCGCTCCCCGCAGGGACCCGGGGCAGGGCCGGCAGCGCCTGGTAGCGGCCGGCGGGGCGGGGGCGCCCGGCGGCTCCGCGGGGCCCGGCAGCCGGGCGGGGGCAGCGCGGGGGGCGGGCCCCGTCCCGCGGGCGGCGAGGCGGCCTGAGGCACCGCGCTGTCCCCCGGGCCCGGCGGCGGCACCCGGGCTCGGCTCGGCGCCGCCCGCCGCGCTCGGAGCCGGAGCTCGGAGCACGGAGCACGGAGCCCGGAGCTCGGAGCACGGAGCCGGAGCTCGGAGCACGGAGCACGGAGCTCGGAGCTCGGAGCCGGGAGCCCGGAGCACAGAGCACAGAGCACAGAGCCCGGGCCGGGCGGGGGAGGCCCCGCAGCCTTGGCGGGCGGCGCGCGCCCTCTGCCGGCAGCGCGCGGGAAAGCGCAGCGGGAGCGGCGGCACCGGGAACGGGAATGGGAACGGGACGGGAGCGGGACGGGAAGAGACGGGACGGGATGGGAACTGGAACGGGACGGGAACTGGAATGGGACGGGAACTGGACGGGAACGGCGCTGCCCTGCCCGGGGAAACGACATGCCCGCGGCGCTGGGACCTCTGCCTGCGGAACTGCCGGGAAAACCTGCTGCGCTGCCAGGGACTGCCCTGGCTGCCCGGGGATCCACTCCTGGCCCTGCGGCTGCTCCGGGATCCCCCTGCCCATGGCTCTCCGGGGATCCCCTGCCCATGGCTCCTCCGGGGATCCCCCTGCCCATGGCTCCCGGGATCCCCCTGCCATGGCTCCTCCGGGATCCCCCTGCCCATGGCTCTCGGGATCCCCCTGCCCATGGCTCCGGGATCCCCCTGCCCATGGCTCCTCCGGGGATCCCCTTGCCCATGGCTGCTCCGGGATCCCCTGCCCATGGCTCCTCCGGGGATCCCCCTGCCCATGGCTGCTCCGGGGATCCCCCTGCCCATGGCTGCTCCGGGATCCCCCTGCCCATGGCTGCTCCGGGATCCCCTGCCCATGGCTCCTCCGGGGATCCCCCTGCCCATGGCTGCTCCGGGATCCCCCTGCCCGCGGCTGCTCCGGGCACGGGGCCGCGCCTCTCCGCAGGCGGATCTCCTCTCAGGACTCAGATTCCGCTGGGCGAGGGCTCCCGCATCATCCCCAACGAGATGGGTTGACGCTCACGGCTTCGGTAGGGCTCCTGCCAGCAGGGCGGGTGAAGGGATGCTGGAGCAGACAGAGTAACCCAGCAGGACAAAACCGGATTCCTTCCACATGGCAGGATCCGGTGGAGGATGGCTTTCTCGGTCCTTAGCTCATGGCTAGGTTTGGTTTGAGGTGGAAGAGTAAGGTCACGTCTGGTGAGAAGGCAGAACACTTCTAGACAGGAGATGAGGACCTCACGACATTGAGCTTTGAGTCTGAAGAGTCTCAGTAGGAAATTTGCATTTCCTCATGTCTCACCTTTGCAGGAAATGTTAAGAAGGTGCATTTGGGGAGCACCTTTCACAGCTTGAAGGTTTGCAACTTTGTTGATCAATAGCTCTGTTGCTGTTGCATCAGCTCTGCCTCCTGACAGGTGACAGTATTTACTGGCATTTTGGTTTTCAAGAGTTTATGGAATTGCAAACAATTTTTGAAGCTGAGAGATATTCTATATTTTCTAGTTTTAGGTATTTTGCTGCCAAAATCTTTTCCATTCTTGTTATTTCGTGCTGTACCAAGTATGGAACACTTGTGTAGTATCAGTCCAGTAAGAAGCTCTGCTTAGAATCATTTCTCTAGGTTAACAATTTTCTCTCTGAGAAGTATTGAGGTATGGCTTTCTCCCTCTCTTTAGGCTCTCTAATGTGAGAGTTGGTTTGCTTTCCTCTTACAAAAACCTTACACTCCATATGTCACTAATGAAAGATGGTTAGCAGAATCACCAACATGCCAATGGCAGGCAGCTCCACAGCTCTCAAGTTTACACATTGCTTCTGTCATTGTAGCCAGTAGTCATGGGAATCTGCCTTAACCTTAGTCCTGGTAAATCATTTATGCTCGCAGTTCAGAAATTAGACTGATTGTTGTTCTTAATTTGAGACAGAGCTGAAAAAATGGGGCTGTTCTGACATTTACGAGTATGTGAGCAAGAGCCAGAGCCCTTGGATGCAGGCTTAAGTGTCAGAGGTTCAAGCTAAAGCTGGTCTCAAGGCATTGTGGCTGGATTTTGATCTCAATCTAGGTATGACACATCTGTGGACTGTTATGACCTGTCTTTTAGCAAGTGTAAAACCTTCCAGTTTCTCCATCATACTGCAGTGTGTCTGCCGTGGTGCACTATTTCTCTCCTGCCTTCAGTGGATTTCTTCTGAGTATTTCTCAGTGTGAGTGCAATTAAATCTGACCTAGAAGTTCAGCTTCATCACTCAAATCTGGCACAAGCCCAGTTCTTACAAACAGCAGTTTATAAGAGCTGGAAATGTTGGCTGCATCAAAGAAGTGCTTTGAGGTATTCACATTTTTAATAAATTTCAGGATAAAAAAGGTGACAGCATCTGTAACTTGAAAAGTCATCGCTGCCTGCACAGAAGCTTTGTTTCCAGGTTTGGTGATAATAAGTCTCAGTATCAGGTCTTACTTACAATTTTAAAAAGCTTCCTAGGGGAGATTTGAAATGCATGACAGCTCCGATACTTGCTTAAAGCTGCATATTAATGAGCTGGAGTCCACTGGGGGACAGTGAGGAAATTGAAGGCATTTGTAGTAATACTGACAAAGAATTAATTGTAAAGATAGAAACAGCTAATTATTAAGAGCTACAAATGAAATCACTAGAACTTTCTCAGTTTGACATATTTCATCTCTAAGACCATTCCAGTTCTTGCTCTCTTCCCCTTGCCAAACTATAGGACCTTCTCTGTAAAAAGTTCTGGTACATCAAACACATTAAGTCCCTTTATCCTTTTGTACAGCTCCCACATGAGCAGAAGCACACGTAACCACAGTCTGAGTATGCTGCCAGGTTTATGAATACATGCAGTACAGGAGGAAATCAGCTGTATGGACCAAATTTGTTCTTCTGGTGCTGTAGGTAATGGTCCTTCCATAGTATCTGGGATATACTATGTGTCTGTAGGGTGTTTTCCTACTTGCTCCTGACAACCGTTGAGCATGATGTCATGGAGAATGAAGGCTGGGCATTTTCTCTGTATGAGCTGTCTGCTGGGGTGTTTGCTATGCCACAATTTCCAAATCAGCCCCAAGATCTACCTTGTGTGTTAGGGTAAAAGTAGACTGACACTGGAAAATAAGTACTTCCCAGCCACTGCTGCAATCCCTAGTTCCAGGTGGTGTAGTGTAGACAGAGAACCCTCCAGGCTGTCCTTGTTACAGCTTCTGCTTCCTGCCATTACCAGCAGACCCAAATCAGTCCACTTTGAGTATTCCTTCTCCTCCAGCAAACAACAGCAGAGTCTTCCTGTCCTCCTGACAGGGCTACATCTCCCTGTTTGCTTGGTGGAGTCCTTTGGCCTCAGGGCCATTGCACAGATGTTGGCCTGCACTCTCCTTGCTCCACTGAGACCCTCCTTGAATATCTTCATAAAATAAAAGGAAGCCACTCGTGTTCAAATTCAGACAAAGAGTCTCATTCTGCTGCAGACTAGTTGTCTTTAAAATTCACCTGTGCTCGATACCAGAAGCAATCTATTTCCCACAAAGGACTGTCTATTTGGATTCACTTGGAATGGATTTTTTTTTCTGTATTTCAAATGTAAAATATTCCATAGATTTTTTAGAAACTGCTGTCATAGTTTCTGCCACACAGCTCTGCCTTCTTCCATAAATCTTTATGTTCTCAGTAAAAATCAATGCCTGCTTATTAATAAAATATTGATGTGTTTTCATAAGTAATAAAGGATACAGTGTCATGCACATACATATACTCATGGTGCAGGATTGCATGGAGAAGTTTGCAAATCATTTTATGCAGTGGGATGCATTGCAATGACAGGCATGCAGCCAATTTTGGTTTAAGTTCATAAATTCAAATACTGAAGTTTGACAGAATCACATTTTCTGTTTCTCAGGCACAATAAGCATTCATTCCAAGTCCAGAACTAAAGACAAGCCTGAAAAATTGGAAGTACCTATAAATCCCAAAGCACCAAGTCCTAGCAATGCAGATACTACATAGAACAGCAACAGAGGAAAAAAATCATTGGAGTAACAACAGCCAGTCACAGTCTCTAATGAAGAAAGATACAGGCTACTTCTTGTCTAGAAACCCTGCTTGCCTCTGTGGGCCTCCTGAATTGCCAGGAATCGTTTCTGGAACACTGCTAGCAATTTTCCCTGAGCACAGACACATGACTGAAGATATTAGATTTCTTTTAAGTGTTCTTCAAAGAACCTTCTAGTTACCAAGGAGAAAAGTGTCAACCGAAAGAATTATTCTCTGTAAACATCTTTGGGCAGAAAAGGGGAGAAGGTGGTATTAATGGTATTGGCAGCATTAATAGGAGGAAAATAGGCCAGCACGTGCCAAAGTGAGAGAGCAGGCAAAGGAGGGTGCAAGTGCCAAACCAGCATGTGTGCCTGCCTCACCCTAGGAGCCAGGGACACAGGGCAGATGGTGTGGAAGCAGCCACAGCACAGCAAAGTGAGCCAGCAGCCCTGAGAAAACAAGCAGCAAAGCATTTATATCACCACATTTTTATGCTGCATCCTTTCTTGTTGCTGGAGTAATTTGTAGCAGTGCAGATCAGCAAGAGAGCTGACATCACAGGCACTAGTCTGTCATAGCCTTGAATGAAAGATGTTATAGAAGGCAGCAGGCATTTCTTTCCTGTCCCTCAGCTCACGTGAGGTGACATAGACACAGTACAGGTATTAATGGGCCAGAATGTACTTAATTGTACAAACCAGACTCAGCACAGGTAGCTCAGTTATACACACTTTTCAAAGACACTGATTTCTTCTCAACCTACAGTGACCCCACTATATGGGGACATAACCAGTGGACTAAAGATTTGCATGAAAATAGAGTCTATAGTAGGAACACAGAAGACAGAGCTTGCTAACAATAATCACTGCGAGCCCTTTTGACAAAGACCTGGGGGATGGGAATTTTGGGACCCCTTTCTGACATCTCCAGAGGCACCTCTGTACATTTGTACAAAGTACATACCCTCAGTGTGAAGAGCAACCATGATGACAATCTTACCATCTCTGTGAGATGAACACTTAGTGGAGGGTAAAGCTGGACCTTTATGGAGTGCTGTGGGAGATTAAGGATGTCATTGGTAACATCATTGTAGTAATGCTGCAATGAATGTGGAGAGTTTCGTTTATTTTTACAATTCTAAGCAAGAGGATTGTGACTCTCAGCAACCAGGTTTGTCATTTATGTAATTTCTTTGACATTGGGATGTAATGGGACAGTGTAAGGTTTCCTCCCCAGGTGGGGAACAGCTGTTCAGAGGAACACTCACTGATCAGCAGGGACTGAAGACAGCCATTTCTGAACAAATTTATTCAATCCAGCTACTACTTGAAAAATGCCTGGCAAACATAATCTTATTTGTTGTTCTTTAACAAATATTGTAAGGCTCAAAGATTTCATCGACAAAGCAAAAGTTTAGTGCAGAGTTCTACCTTACAGTTTATATCTGGTTCAGATCATAACAAAAGGAAAGTGACTTACTGGTCTGGGCTGGATACACATGAGTGCTGAACAAACAAAAGGTAATGACAATGGAGAAAGGGGAAGAAAGTTCCTCTGTTGCCTTTTTTATTGTCCTTGTTATGAATTTTTATTGAAAGGTAAGTTACAGAGTTAAATTTTAGCAGTGATGAATGCATTGTTTCTTCTGTTAATTTTTATTCATTAACTAATGCAGAGAGCTGGTCTTTTCCCCACCATTATTTACCTGCAGTTTTTGACAGTGTCCTTCACAGACCTCACTGAATATAGAAAAAAGAGTCATATTTGAACAGCACTAATACAAACTCGACTCCTAATAAGGGACAGTACAATACATATTAAATACAAGTCAGAAAGGCATGCTGTAGCCTTCCAGAGCTACTTACTTTTAGATGGCTTTTATTGGTTTTGAAGCTATTGAGAGAAATGAGGAAGACAGATTATTTCTTACTTCTAGTTTAAGTGAAAACTGGGAGTGCATTTGTCCAAAAGCTTCTAAAACCAAGGACTTCATAAATGCAGATGTGAGACAACTGTATAAAACATACTACAAAGACTTTGCACCAAATTGTTTCCTATAGATGCCAGTAAGAATATTTTTGTTTAAAAACAAAACCTGTTTGTACTACAAGCATCTCTGGGAAAGGAAGTACATGTACTTTTGCCTCTGAAGGTCCTCCAGTTACCACTTCTTCTTCTCTTTTCTGAATTTTATTGAAGATGCATTCCTTTTACTGAGGTTTCCATGGTTATTGAGCTCCTGAAGATTTTGTATTAGCCCAGGCAGCCACTCTTTCACTGTGAGTCTCTGAATGCAGGTGTTGCTTCTTCTTGTTTTGTAGGAACTCAATCTGGCAAGCCCTCATCACCAAATTGGATTTTACTGCCCATCTTGATTTTCTCTACTTGAAACATCTTATTTTGAACTAATTTTTTATGCTACCATTTAAGCATGTATTTGCAACAAGGAATCCTCTTCTAAAAGGCTTCTTGAAGAAATAGAGTCCAGAATGAAAGGAATTGGTTTAGTATATGAAAACACAGAAGCAACATGTGTGTGTTTTTAAGGCTGCAGTGTCTCCAGGATAATAGCAGGAAAAGATAGTTTTACATCTCCATGCAGAAGAATGCCTAGTTTCACTTTTTGTGCTCTGAACAATATGGAGAATTTCTGGCTGCTGACTCTTGCTAACTCTTGCTTGCATTCCTATAGACCAGAATTAACTACTCACACCCATGGTTTTACACTTTGGGTCATTTCAATGACATGACTTGCAGCTGGTTGGACATCTCTGTTGGATCTTTGACAGATAAGTCTTCTTTAAAGAGACTAAAAAGTTTTTACAGTGCCTTATGAGCCAGTGCATCACTATTTCTGAAGCTCTTCTGTAGACAGAATTCCCTTTGAAGTCAATGGGAGTTCTTTCTGAATAAGAGCTTTAGGATTTGGGCCTCAGGACACAAATGCTGTGATCAATCCTTTGAGCATAGTGAGGAACATTTTCTTGGCTTTCAGAACTACACTAAGCCAAACAGTAGCCCCAGGGATTCAATAGCTTAAACTGGAGAATCTGCTTTGTTTCAACCTATATCTTTCTTTAGCTTTTGAATCAGCATAGTACCCATGCCTCTGACCTGCCAAAAGCACCCTCCAACAATAAGAGCAGATGTTTTAATAGTTAGTTTTATAGTCAAACTTATCATGGCATGAGATACTGTGAAATTGAGGTGTGTTCAATGAAAAACAAACATACTTGATGTGGACTGACCTGTTTAGAAGTTGAGACCAGAACATACAGTCTGGAACAAAAGACTTGAAGGCTGAGAACTTTATTAATTATGTTACAGGGAGGTCTGTAGGCACTGATTTCAATCAGACCATCATAGTACAAAACACTGTGCAAACATCAGAATTAGTGTTATAACAAGTTGGCAAGACAAGTAGGCAACAGTGATACTCCCTGTCTCCTATTCTTTATAATTCCTCTGACTTTATACATGGGAAGATCAGGTAGCAAGAGACTCTGTGACCTTCTAATATCTCTCACAAAATGAAACCTGTCTGCCAACCTCCATCATTGTCAGACCAGTCTCCCCCTTTCACATACTTATAACAGTGTATTACTGGACTGAAAAAATCCTAACTTCCCGTGCCCATCCCAGCCTTGGCTGAACTCCAGCATCCCCAGCCACTTTCCCCCCAGGAATCTGAAGGCCCAGGCTCTTCCTGTTGCCTGTGATGAAGGCTTTGCCTGTGCTGATCTCAGTGGTAACAAGTCTAGATCCAGTGATAAATCCCACCCTAATACAGGCAGCAGTCAGAAAGTGCAGCAGTGCATCAGCAGTGTGGGGCAGAGCAAAACCCTCTTGCATTTTCAATCCTCATAAGAGATCACACAACTGAAATGAAATGACATATAAGAGAAGTAAAAGACAAGACCAACTGAAATAAGAGAAGAAGGTAGCAAATTCTTATTGCCTGAACAGGGCTAAGACCCTGAACATTTTACAGGCTCTTACCTGTGGGACATCATGGGTGGAGGTGCACAGGTAAATAGCCCAGTTCTTTCCCTGTGATCCCAGGTCTGATTCTGGCCCGTAAAGCATTTTGGTGGAAGAAGTCCTGCAGCTTCTGTTTTTGCCCACAGCCAGTGGAGAGTCTCAAGCAGCTGTAAATATCATCTTGGTATGCACTGCAGTGGGAAAACACTGAAGTCTTCAGGTATGAATGTATATGGGTCTATCATTAACAGACAGAAGAGTGTTTTGGAGAAGCAACTTCAAAGTTGATGAAGGAAACACAAAAAGCAATGTATTGAATTGAATATGTGCAACAGTACTCCCAAGCACAAGCTCAGCAGCTAGAAGAATTCCTCCACAGTATCAGTAAGAATGAGGTCTCCACTATACACCAGATATGCCCTGAGAGAGCTGAACCTACATAAAATTTTAGACAAGTAAAGTCTTGTCCAGCCTACAACTTACTGCAGTGATGTAAACAGCCTGCTGATTCAGTTGTATATGTAGATGGTTTCCAGCATTTGCTTCTTTGATTTCTTCTTTTAATTTTGTTTTCTTTTTTACGTCTGGATAATGAGCTTCCCTCTCTCTCCCTCCTTCAATTAGGTCAAAAAACCCTCTGACTTGCCCAGTTTCTTCAATGCCTTGGCTTTACTTCCCTGGGTGAAACCCAACTGCTACACTGATTCCTCCCTGGAGATTTCTCCTTTTGTTCCAGTCCCTTACCTTGGTTCCTGATCTTGATGGAAGAGGCAAAGCAGCCAGCAGGGAGAGGCATGAAATAAGAGAGAGCTCAAAACCACTCAGCTGTTCAATTCATTCACCTCAAAGAAGACAACAAAGAAATATATTTTCCCCTTAAAATTTAGAAACAAAGAGGGGTTTTAGTTCCACCAAAATGGTTCCCTAACTCTCCTCTCCCTTTCCCTAGGGTATGAGTCCCTGCTCATCCCCAGGGAGCACAGAGAAGCAGGACACTCAGTCCTGATGCAGCCTACCAGCACCATGGGGAAAGGGGTGCCATGGGCTGGCAGGTCATGGCAGGCACAGGCCAGGGAACACTCGTGTGTGCCCCTGCTCAGGCTCTTCTGGGCTGACCCACGAGCTGCTCCACGAGCCTGTCACATTCTCTGTTTGATCCTAGCTGGCAGAGTGCACTCAGGTTTTAGGATCCTAGAGAGTCTGAGATTGGTTCTTGACAATTTTTTCATCCCCAGTTTGGAAACTCTCTAGGCAATAAAATTTGCTTGCTTATGCCCAAAGACTGCAACTTGCTTTCGTCTGTCGTGTTTGATCATATCTTTCTTGGGACAGGTATAAGAAGATGGAACTGGAAGAGCTGCTGTACAATAAATTCAGACACAATCACAATCACCCTTTTTACTTGCCAGAATATCCTCTTTTCTTGCATTTGAGGACTGCAAAATAAAAAATTATATATATTATAAAAGAATGCATGTTAAGATTCTATCTCCACTATGAACTGTAACAGTGTTGTACGTGGCCATCCTGATTTGACACAGCAACAGCTGAGGAAGCCTCTGGGGAAACACCACTGGAAACAAATTTTGCTCTCTCTGGAGCACTGGGAGCTATGAAATGATATCCTGAAATAAGCATCTTCCTGCTGATATCCAAGATGACACTGACAAGGACTCTGAGACTGCATATGAATGAAACTTGTACTCACACCACCTGTGTCAGAAATCCAGTAAAACACGCTTCCACATCAAATGGAAGAAGGATTCATCTAGAGAAAATAATTTTAGCTTTGAAAGAGAGACTGAAGAAGGCTAATAAAAATATATTTCCTTAATAGGCCTTTGTAGTTTTTGCTTTAATCTTCAAAAAACTTGTCTCTTCCCCCAGTATAACAATAATGATAGCCTTTGTTTTTCCTTCTTACTGGCAATGAAGTGAAACAAGAAGTAAATGTGTTAACCAGAGTGCATTGCTGAGTCTTAGGAGCACAGCAACAGTGTTTCTCAGATGCAGCTTAGAACTGTGCAAATGTTGTCTACCTGCGTTAACTCTTTATTGTCTTGCTGTTTAAGCAAGTATCAGTGAAAGACAACTTGGGATAGAGAAGTAAAAAGTGAATCAAAAAATTATCTCTTTCAGACTGCTTCCATCAGCCCATTTAAATCATGCTAATTCCTTCTTTGTGAAGCACAGCAGGTCATTGGTAGCTGTGCATGCAAACAGTTTGTCTGAGCTCCAGCCCAAAGGAAACAAATGTGCAGGGCAAAGAGCTGGTATGAGGACGGGTCCTGAGCTCTGTTCTCAGTGCTGCCACAAGAAGGGCATGACAGGGAGGAAGGCACTCAGTGCCTCTCTGTGTCAGTCTTCCCCAGATTTCATCAGCTGATGGAGGCTGTGGATGACACAGAGCTGGAATATGCAGTTGGGACAGAGGGGAGATAGAACACAGTACAAGAGGAAAGCAAACTTGATAGAGAGTAGTAAAATAGGAATGGGGTGGAGTACAAGGAGGAAGATGCTACTCTTGAGGAGCAAAACACAGAATCTCCTACGAGCTGAGACTTCATCAGCTGCTGGTCACTTGTTAGATGATGTATGGCAAGAACTCGAGGGGAAAGAACTTGAACTCCAGCTAAAGAACAGCAGTACAGTAACAGAAAACTATCAAACTAGAAATGAGAAGAGCTGTGAGGTCTGTGGTGGTCTGCTAGCAAGAAAAGCTGAGACATCCATTCTACACTACACTAACAGCTTTCAAAAATGGTGCTTCATCAGTTTATGAAAATCAAGTCTTCATCCTGTGATCCTAAGTTTTGAAGAGTTGAAATTACTGACTTTCAAACTGGTCACAAGAGGGGAAATGTTCATTGCCGATCATAACCGAAATGTTCTCAAGGATTAGGTTGGCTGTGGAAATGGCTGGAGTGGTCCCTGCATGTTTAAAATGAAAGCAAAGTATCATGTCAGTGGATTAGTATATAAAATGGAACTAACTGGTGCAGTTCCATTGCCTATCGTAAACAAAACACAAATACTTGAAAAACACTAGAAATAATAGAAAGTCTATTTGATCCATTACATTATTTCAAAAGGTGTAACCTACCTGGTTATAGTTAAATATAAAAGCTTCATCTTATTAGTATTAGTCACCTTAACATACCTGCTTATTACATGTTTTCACAGGTCTCATTTTCTGTTAGTTTTTCAAAAGAAATCATAAAGTTATTTCTTGACTTCATTAACATTATTTTTCCTGCTATTTTCCAACAAAATTCCATGATTTCTTTTCCAGACCTTACACAGTATTTCTGTCAAGAGCTCTTTTTCCAGGTGTGAATATATTTTTATACATATATACAGACAGAACCCAAGGAAACATAACTACACAGGTTTTATTTTAATAATAAGCACCAAGTCACAAGCTGAGCTTTGTTATGCTTTAAAACACATATTTCAACTATCTGTCAAGCCATGGTGCTGTTACCAAAAGGCATCTCAGACATTAAAGGGGAAGGTCTTAGTTTCATCTACAACCAGCTTGGTACGGTAGTCTCTGTAGTGAAGAACATTTGTTTCTGGATCTAGAGCAACAGCAAGCATGTCCTCCATTTCCTCCTGAGTAAAGGGCTCACCTGGAAGACAGCAGAGAATAACACTTTGCCTTGGTAAGTATCCTTTTGAGGACTGGCAAATTCCACTGCTTTTCCCTTGAAAGGATCTCCTTTAGATTCTCACACAAAGGAGAAAAGGAACAAAACTAAGGATCTTATTCTTTCTCTTTTGCCAATGTAAGTCCTGCTTACACCTTGCTCACACCAAGTGAGCCAGTCTAAAAGAAACAGGACAGAGGATCTGGATCTATCTGATCTTCTAGTTCACAGACACCAAAACAGCCTGTTCCTCTCTGCCGTGGGTTTTGAAACAACCATTTTTGTCAGAGTTTTTCTCCTGTGTACATTAGAGTTATTCTCTCCCATTTGGCTATCCTTGCACTTGTATTCACATCATGAAAGACTTCTGTTTTTTCCCTTCCAAGCTGTTGATGGCCTACTTCATCCCTCAGTGAACCAGGTTACCATCTGAGGCTAGGTCTTGCACAAAGCCTGCACACCCTTTTGAACATGAGGCAGGTGGGCATGAGTCAGCCACACAAGAAAAGCAGGCTCTTCAAGAGATATTGAGGATTACAGAACCTACAACTTAAATCTCGTCTTTGAATCTCTTTGTTTGCATTCGGCTCTAGAATTCAGATCAAGATAATGTAAGAATGAATGAGCACTGAAACCACTGAAATATCCAGAAATCTAAGCTGCAATTTTACAGGACAGCAAGAGAGTCACATAATTAGTGAGCACAGAGATGTGTGCGCAGAATCACAAAAAATCCAGACATGACTGAATTATGAATAAAGGATAAGAAAAAAATTCTGGTTTATAATATATGTAAGCAGGTAGATAAATGCTCTTTCCCTGCATCATTGACCAGTGAAATGTCCTAGTCTGCAGCCACTCATCACAGCAACAGCATTGTTTGAAGACAGGTTTTGGTCTGCAGGGTAAGGACCTCAAGGTGCCATATACATATGTAATGCTTTTTACTTAAATACTGGTATTACAGAAGTCATGTTACCTCCTTCAGTCAAATGTTTAACCAGGTCCTCTTTGGTAATATATCCACATTTATTCTCATCCAAAGCCTTTAAAGAAAAAGAATGAAAATTGTGGTTTTAAGCTTATTGTATCAAAAAGCAGCAACTTTTCCCCAACAATTAGGTACCTGAATATTCTGTTACAGACCTCGAATGCATGTAGAATAACATCTTCTGGAATAGGCCGGAATCTGAAACCATGGAATCAGAAAAGCTAAGTTACTGTTCACTAGTGTTCCGAAAAAAACTAATTACGAGTACTAAAGGAAAAGGAAAGATTATTTTCTGTAAGAATTTGCTAAGTTTTGTCCATCAAACATTTAATTGCAGCCTGACCTTTTGGAACTGTCCATATATTTAACCCTTACGTCTTTTGGTGTACTACTGTTTAATTTTCCTCGTGCTGAGGAGCCTGGTGAATGTTCTCTGCATGTCTGGGCTGGCTTGGTGGGTTAGTAGGAATCAGCAACAGATGAATCATCCTACATAGCCAATGTACTGAACAGAAATGGACAAACCAAGAAAGCAAAGTTTTGTCCAGGTAGGCTGGTAGCTAGGCAACAGATCACCTAGTGGGACTTGGGCAGTCTAATGAGCTGCTGATGAGCAAAGGGGCTGGTAGCTATAAAAGAAAAGGTCTGTCACTTAACAGTTTCAGAGAGAGGGAGAACTGGGCACGAGTGTGCATGCATATGCATGCTCGATTTCAGAGCTGGAAAGAAAGCTCAGTGCAGCAATGGAGAGCTTCCACATCCCAGCAGGCTCTCCCCAAACCCCCAGAATACTAAAGAGAAGGAGCTCAATCACAGGAGGCTCTAACCACTTGACTGCTTTGTCCAGACCCGCCTCAGTCTTTCACTATCTAAAAATCAAACGTGCTAAGAAGAAGCCTCGGATTTTGTGATCCAAATCTCATGTGCCTTTGCTTAAGTGAACTATGGACACCGTGCCCCGAAAGATGAAGTGGGTCTTGACAAGCCTGCACTAGCCTGGGGAAAGTGTGCAGGGGGTAGTGTGTGTGTGTGTGTGTGTGTGTGTGTGTGTGTGTGTGTGTGTGTGTGTGTTTGCATGACGAGGGTGTGAGGGTGTGAAGGAGGAGAGCCCAGAGCAGCAAGGCATCATTTTGTGAAAGGGTGAACATCAGCGTGGAGCTACTTCACGTTTAGAACACCCTCCTACCAAAGGTGCTCTGTGTGCAAAATAACTTCTCAGGATTGGACAAGACTGAGTTTCTCAAAAGCCTTGACTACCATCTTTAAAATGAAAGATAAACTCCTTGTAAGTAATCTTGCTTTAGTGCAAAATGTCAAAATAGCACAAGTCCCTGCAAATGTGCAGACTTTCATGTACCTTTGTGACCACTTTTAGATCAGCAGTGTTTTAGAGTGCTAATTGTATACGTTCAGCTGTACCTGGCATTTTGAGACACGAGTATGAAGCTTGTTTACACAATTTATTTAGAATACTATGTAACACTCTGTGCTTCTCAGTAACTGTAACTCATATGTTCAGACAAAGCAATAGTTATGACCTTAATTTGCATACAAAATATTTCAGAGCTACACAAAGCATGTTGAATAGCAATTCTGATTCCAATTAAAAATACAAAAGCTACATATTATCAAAATTATGA
The DNA here is from genome assembly GCA_032173965.1 of Sitta carolinensis. Taxonomy (NCBI): domain Eukaryota; kingdom Metazoa; phylum Chordata; class Aves; order Passeriformes; family Sittidae; genus Sitta; species Sitta carolinensis. The sequence continues at coordinate 9,437,342 of JAVUNC010000025.1, read as the reverse complement.
TTATAGGCTGATATTATTTATATCATCAGTACAACATAACAATGTAGATGAACTAATTATGAAACAAAATCTATATAGCTAATGTAAAATGAGTTTAAATGACAAAGAAGATCTATACTCCTTCCAGTTACATAAAATTTCTGCAGATATGCTTATTCAGAATCAACCCCGTCAATCTGGAATAAACTACAGACATATAAAATTAACTTTCCATTACCTTCTGTCAAGCAGAACTTTTGTCATCACTGGAAGAAAGTTTTCCAGATGAACAAATCCACCCGGTTCTTCTACTTCTACCTAAAAATAAAACTTAAGTGTGGCAGGGTATATGACTCATTAGCAAACTAATCCAAAAAACAGAAAATTGGAGTGGTCCCTGCATTAAAATTACAGCATTCGACTTTGAATATTTATGTCAGGTCTTTAATACCACGTGGCACTGTAACATCTGAGTGAAAGGTTTGTGATCAAATAGAAAGTGATTCGAGGAAGAGATAACATCCCAGGGAAATGCAGGTCTGTTATCCTCGGGTCTATGTTATCACAGACACTTGCAGCAACTCAATATTGCCCTCTCGTGCTTCCAAACCATTCATGCAGAGGAACCGGACACCGAGGAACTGATCTTATCTGCCACAACAACTCAGCAGAGGTTTCAACAGTCAGGCTGAAGTCATGCTGGTAAAGCCTATCAGGAGCTGGAGCATTCCCAAGCAGTGTAATGTGAACCCATTACAGCAAACCATGAGCATGTTCCCTTGGCACGACTTTGAACTATGCCACTTCCCCCAGCAGATCCTGGCTTGGACCTTAAGGAGTTTTCCCCAGCAGGATACTTGGTGCAGCCACTCTGCATGGTAAATAAAACATTTCCCATGGTGGGCAGGAGTTGCTCTGTGTCAGCTGGCTTCAACCCCCAAGGATGTTTCTGGGCATATTTAATGGCTAGCTTGGATATCGCTCCAGTCAAGTGCACCTTAATGATGGAATTTGTTGCTTTCATGTTTCATAGTCAAACAGAGCTTTCATGGGAAGGACCAGAGAGGCAGGCAGACTGAGTCAGGGCAGACCAAAACAGCCATAAGGCAGCCTACAAAATGCCACCCAAAAAAGGCTTCCCTTTGCCTCCCAAATAAATTAACAAATTAGTCAGAAAACACTGGGGACTTCTAGAAGCATTCTCACTGCATTCCTATAGTTCTACAGGAGATAAGCAACATGGTAAAAACTGCTCTCTATCATTGGGTGCATCCCTTCCCTGAAAATTTTAAGTTTTGCTCCCAAAAGGAGCCCTGCTAATTGAGCTAGCCTGGTCCTCTCTGTGTTGAAACTGGATGCATGCCCTGAGGTCTCACATGGCAGCAGCAACACCTTGCTCGGCCCCCTGAGACACAGTCCAGATTGAAAGAAAACTCAAACAGGCACTGATTTGAAATCTTCTAACTGAGCCAGGAAAAACTTTGTAAGGAATCTTCCCCCTGGGAGCTGGGGCAGCTCCTGGTACATCCAGTGCTTAAATGGAAAGCTGCAACTGCTGCTGCACGCTCTTCTCCAGTGCTCTGAAGGGGTTGGGTGCTAAGAGAAGATGGCCACCACATCTTGCTGCTTTACAGGGGAAACTGGCTTGAAAAAACACATTTTCCCTTCTATTTGGTGAGCCTATCAGAAAGGATATTTAGCAAGGAAATGAAGATGTTGTGTGCTTCCTTCTAAACCAAATGGAAACTTTTATCATTACAGAATCACTTGTTTTGCTGCTTGCTTGATCAAAAAGATGTAACAAAATACCTGGCAAAACCTAGTCCTGGGAGGTGATCAGCAACCTCAGCTTCCTCTGATGTGGAACAAACAGCTTCCATTTCAGAGTCTCTATAAATCCAGCAACATCCTGAGCAGTTAAAATTAATCCTACTTCTAACACTTCTTACTCTTCCTCATGCTCACTCCTCTTCTGCACTACATTTCTCACTGATGTTTTTCTTTTTCTGTATTTCCGCCTCTTTTCACAGTAACAATATTTTCTTGTTCAAACTCTGAGTTTCACTCTATTTCTTTCCTTTGGATACATCCACAGCTCCTGTAACAGCTGTATTGTACCACCTCTTATGTTTTGTGTCTCTGTTCTCCCAGCCATAACATTGGGGTACTTGAAACACAAAGAAACAAAAGCATCTTCCAGAGTTACCAGGCAAAGCACTGTAGCAAACTCCAGGCATTGTAGTAGCCCTTAGATTAGCTTTCACCATCTCTAGATTTAGCATTTAATCTTATCTTTGTAAGAAGGCCTAGAGATATGTCATTAAGTACTGAATTGAGTATAAGGCAATGTAAGAGATACTATATTATAATTTATAGAGATAACATATGAATGCTGATTTTGCAGATATGAATATTGTGATGGCAGCATGTGCTAGTTTAGCAATAAGACTAACAGGAAGATTAGATGACAGAGACACAAGTAGTGAGAAACAGAAATGAATCACAGCTTACAATGGTAACAGTTCTGGGGAAATTGGTTACAAACTGGCTAACAGACACCATTTTTACCTTATCTAGATTAAGATAAAATGGTATTACCACAGCCAATTAAAGTGGCATCTTACATAAATTAAGATATGTTTGTGATTATCATAATATATGAAGGGTTCCACAAGAAGACAGTGTTCTTCTGGTACTATACCAAAGTTTCATGTACAGGCACCATGAAGCATTCTGTGCTATTTATTTTCCAGTGCAGTGTTCTTTAAGGTTAACCATTACTCTTGAATGTATTCTTTCTTCTTTGCAGTATTTGTACTTTAACATCCTTACAATCAGCATTTTCATACACATTATATGTTATATTTCAAGAATCTTCTACCTCATAGCTACATTGCATTGTATTTTTTATGTATTACTTATCTCACATTTTCAATAATATTGAAAACTGAAAAAAAAAAAGGCCAATCTCCTTCAGAGGAAGAGGCAGGCCTTAAATTCTTCTGTTTCCCCTGGACTTGAATGCGGTTGTCAATGCATCCCCTTTTTACAAATCTGTATCTTCAATGAGAAGTTGCTACTGTTCATTTACTGTAAAGAAAAGTCACTGTGGGACACTAAAACTATCATGTCTATTAAGCACCATAATTACTCTTTCTATTTTGTCTTGTTTGTCAGTAGGCTTGAACAATCTGGTTCTGAGAGTACAGAACCAGAGCAGACAGATTGCAGTATCATGTTAAAAGAGCTTTCTCCTCTGGTGGCTCTTTGCACTTCCTCATCTGAAGCAGCTGCATCATTTTCACAAGACTTAATGCAAGACTTCTCACGCTAAATTCTGCTCTACAAGAGACCAGACAAGCCTACTGAGGAGAGAGTACTACTGCAATTATCCAAATTTTTGTTGGAGCGGGAAGAAAATAGGAGACATCAAATCCCAGTATCCTGGCCTACACATGAAAAGGAGAAAAAACCTTACCCCCTCTCTCAGCTCCAGCATTGCCCACTCCTTAATGCAGCATGCCCATTTGCAAAAAGAATGTGAAGTCTTTTTCCCACTTCTTTGTCCCATTTATTAACCACACCATGCCAAGGCACCAGCACACCACTTTTCTATTACAAGCATGATGTAAGGAGACAAAAATTAGTGTAGGAAAAGACTGTGGAGAAATGTGATTAATTCCTTACCTTACCACTGCCTATCACTGGGAGAGTGAGAGGACCTCTAGGTCTCGTGATGTTTTATGTCCTGAAGCCTGATTTACAAACTTAAGCAATCAAGTAAGAAAATATTCTCACCAGTAAGTCAGAAATCTCAAGACTGAGAAAGATCTCATGAAGGACAGAATGTTGAAAGGTCTGGCTATAAGATAGCAATAACAGGACTTAGTTCAAAAAATGGCAATCCTTCCTTCTGGGTATTTTTACAATGTGATGTATAATTTAACACCTTCTCAAGAACTAATTTTTACTGCCTAACCCTGCAATGTGTTTCCATGGCATGTCCAGAAGGGTGAGATGGTTAGGGTTTGGATATCTGACTGAGGTTTCAGACAGTCTTTTTCATTAGTCAAAACCAATTTTTCCTCCATTTTCTATAAATGTCCCTCCACCTTGGCACAGTGTCACAGTTCCCTTTTGGGTAGAAGAGAGCCAAAGACTCCTCACTTTAACCCATCAACGTTGTTACCTCATCAGCCTAAAGGTGTGCTTCAGGGCAACCTGCGAGTCTGTCTGTCTACTGGAAACACTTCCAGGACACTTCCAACATCTTGGAAAAGAGTTCAGGTTTCCCATTCAAGAAAGAAGGGCCAAACTTGTGCAAGTTGAAGACTGAAAAAAAGTACAACAGATCTAAACATTTACCTTTGCAAGCAGTTCCTGCACTTCTGCCTCATTTGGGAAGCAACCCAGTGACCTGACAATGCAGCCAATCTCCCTGAAAGAAAAGAAAAAAGTCTGCAATACAAGACTGTGGAGAATATACAGATATTCTGTGAAGGTATACAGATACCAATTCAGAGCTTGCATATAGGAGTGTGCACATAAAAGCACACAAGAAAATCCATGTGGAATTTTAAGATGACATCTCAGTAAGCAATGTCTAATTTTTCAGACATTAAATATTCTGAAGCCCCTTGAAATTGTTCTTACAATTTCCAAAAAAAATTCTTTACTACTGTGTTGACTGTGCTGTGTGCAAGTTACTTTTACATTGCTGTTCTCTAACTATTATGCTTATTTTCAGTAAAGTCTATATTTACGTAGTTAACAAATCACTTGGAAATCTACTGAGATGCAGGGTAACAAATAAAATACATATTTCCATTAAATGCTATAAAGATATAAATTCTAACTCCATTAAAGAACAATTACAAAAGGTCAGGAAGAAGGCAGCCCTGCTATGTCCCTGCTGTGCTCTTAAAGAGTCAAACAGAGCAACAGTGGCTTATCACCACTCTATTTATGCTGTAAATATATTCATAGCTTGCATTTACAGCTGAACCTGGTGCAGCTGTTCTGAGGCTCTAAATAAAATTCTGACCAAATCGGCAATGCCTCAAAGTAGTCTGAGATGAACAACATCACAGACTTGAAACAAAAGCACTGTAAGGCTGTAATAAAGGTTTAATGAGACTTACAGTATGATTAAAAACAAAATAACAGAAGCATTAATATAGCTTGTGACTTCAATTCAACAACACAGAAATTTAGGCACATTTGAATATGTATTCACACTGCTGTTGGTTCCCATGATCCAAACTTCTGTGGTTCCTTCATCCTGACCAGTGGCAAATTTTTTCATTCTGTGAAAAAATCAGATTGCCTAATAAAAATGGTAAATACAAGGAGGGATGATCTCTGTAAAATCTTCTTATAACAGTAAGGCCCTGAATGCAGCACACCAAGCACATGCAAAATTATATGTATGAATGTATGACCTCCTCAGACAGGTCCCAAGGAGTTCCCATTCTGATTGAAAGCATGTGAGAAGCATGACAACAGACAAAAGAGAGAAAAAGGCTGGCTGCACAAAACTAGTTACAGAGCAAAACCCAATGGCACACATCCCCGTGTTCTGAAACCATCTACTCGAATGACCCCGCCCCTGTGGGTGTGAATGGCCGATGGCCTCAGGGAGATCAATCATTCAGACAAAATCCTTGTCCATGCATCCTACTTCTAGTAAGAATTATATTGCATTTGTTGTTCTCACTCCTGCATTCCCTCATATATTCCAGCTACTCGTAACTATTCCCTGCCTCCACCAGAGCAACATCCAACAGAAATGCTGCCCCCTTGTTGTCCCACACTATTTCTGCTCTCACAGCCTGCCAGGGATGGGAATGCTGCCATCACCCCCCTGCCTCCCTTCACTCACACCCAGCAAAACTGTGCTGTGACTGAGGGAAGTCAGACCCTAGAAGAGTCTGCAAAATCTGGCACTGCTGGATGCTGTATCTGGCAGCCTGCATGCATGCCAGCACGAGGATGTTGCTTGAAGTGCTTGTGGTAAAAAAAGTCAGGCCCCATTTGGTAAAAACATGGAGTTTAAAGGACCTGATAGGAAACTATTTTGCTCCCAGCCTCTTCCTCTCACTTAGTTTCAGCAGCTGCAGTTTCTGCTGTGTAGTTTCTAGAATATGAAAATGATGGTTAAAATCAAGTTTATGATCATACAAGTTTTGTAACACAGATGCAATGAAAATTTTGGGTCACAGGTTTTCACCTTACATATAATGCTTTCAATGACAAGATTTGCAATATCACAAAGTTCCTTGACAGAGGTACACGAAACATGCATGAAAAAATACCATCTTCCTCGTGCTTAATGTCTTACTAATTTGTACTAGGAGTCATGGAATACCGAAGTTGTCCTGTCAAACCAGTATCATTTTCCATTCTTTACAGGTGTCTGATATTTCAGGCAATAATACTGATACAGCTACAATTGTGTTTAAGAATTGTGTTGTGCTGCCACCTTCTGATACAAGATAATCAGCCATTAATAATCCCATTTGTGATAACAACCCTGCAATATAAATTTAGGAATAATTAGACAATAAGTTTTTGTTCATGTCTGTATCTGTACTACAAAAAAAAAAAAAAAAAAAAAAAAAAAAAAAGAAGTGAAATTGTGCATTTACTAAGTTAAACATACTTTTGGATGTCTGCTGTCTGAATTAATACATTTTTAACAGTCTACTTGTGTCATTTCATTGTTGTAACATGCTCCCAAGGTGTATATCAATATATAATGGAGTGAGAGTGGAGAAAATGCTACAGTTGTTTAGCCAAGCCTGCAGCTGTAAATGACAAGCAAGCAAGCAGTGAGTATGCCCTGCTGCAGTGAGGGCTGGGGGCGGTGGTCTCAGAGCCCATCCTTCTGCCCAGCCAGGAGCAGGGCACCAGGGGGCACCGGGACAGCCCCGGGCATCAGGCACCTCCCTGGGCACAGACCAAGAGATTCAGGAGATCACTGTCCCCTACAGAGCCCTACAGACAAGGGAACAGCAACTATACTGAGCATGGAGACATATCCTGATATCCTCCCCGTCGAGTACAGCTGAAAAATCATTACTTCTATGAAATACCTGCAATTTATTAAATTTAGAGGCACTAGTGTGCATTGCTACAACCATCACATAAATATTTTGCACTTCCCTTTGCTCTCTGTAATGTAGAAAAGCTGTTCAGAACATTTAAGTTTGTTTTTCAATTTGTCTTCATGAAGAATGCCTAATGTCAACAATTTCACCAGTTCCCACACTCCATTGTAGTGTTTCTACTCAAAACTGATTTATAATTAAAAGGATATTCTTCTGAAAATAGTAATCGTAAATATGAAAAACTACTCCAGTAAACTTTCATGATAACAGCATATAACCTCAGAATCTGCTCCCTGAGACATTAACATGTGGTTTATGCATTTTATAACATGTCATATGTGTATTAATGTTTATGTTAAAATTAAGTTTAAGTAGAACTGTCAAATATTCGAACTTTAAAAATACCAGAATTAAAAGCATCTATGAATCTTTAGGCATCCATCCAAGGTCAACCCACTACAAACATACTTGTCCAAACAGGGCCAAAAGAACTGTTTCTATGACATTTTCTGGAAAAGCAGATGCCAATTTAGGAAGCTGTTTATCTCTGTTGAGATTCTGTAATATTTTTGTGAATCTATTTACAAACCTGACATCCACCGTTTTATTGGATTCACGGTCAAACACCTCAAAAGCTTCTGTAATCTTTTTCTCAATTTCAGCTACTAGGCCATCTGCAAAAAGAAACATAAGAAAAAGAATGACTCACTGAGCTGTTACAACTAATATATTTCCAATTTGAGACTTAAAACTGCAGGAGCACCAAAACTGATAAAGGGCAGACAGGAAAGGTACTTTGAAAAAGCAGAAGTTATTAAAAACCCCCACTCTAAATGCAGGATCTGTCCTTTCTATTAGCAATATTGCCTTGCCACGGCTCTGCAGCTACATCCAGTCTGATGGCAATGGCATAGCCCAGCTGCAGGAACACACAGCTGCCCAGGGGTGGCCCTGCCCAGAGAGTGCCACAGCTCACTTTGGACCACAAGCCTGACCCTTCCTGGCTGCCACTGTGTCAGTGGAAGAAGCAAGGCAAACACTGGCCCAGGCTTGCCCTGAGATGGGGCTGAGTCACTGCATCCAGGTTCCTGCATCCAGGGAAACACGAGTGCTCTCACGTCCACTCAGCCATAATGTATGAAGAGCTGAGAAGCAGGGATAAAGAGAGAAGATGTATAAGATCTCTGCACAGTGAATATGGCTCATGGTAAATAATTCATAGTAAGAGTTTGGAAAGGAAGACAATCTCAGCAAAGGAGAAGGAGTAATTTGCTGCATTTGCTTTTTATACCTCAGTCTCAAAGAATGGGGAAAGAAGAACCACAAGTTATCACAGATATATCTCACATAAGCAAATAATTGCATTCTTGGGGCAATCTAAGAACCAGGAAATAAATTCTGAAGAAAAAAAATACAAGGGAAAGGTTCTATCTCAAAAGGAAAACTCCCTGGCGAGAAAGCCAGGGTGAAAAAATTAGTGAAGTGGTAGCCCACTTATTAGTTTGACTCCAAATGACAGAATATAGGAAAGAAAGTGACATGGAGTTGACTTCTTGGTCCCTGTGGCTAAATACAGCCCCAAACTCTGGTTTGCAAGCCAGCTCCCAGGAAGCATTTTTTAAGCTAGCCCCGAAGCCTCCACAGAGATTCCACAGGGGAAATCTGAATGACAGCCAAATTGAGATTGGTATGAGGGACACTTGTTTTCTCATTTTCATACTTGTCTTCTGTATTTTTAATATAATAAATAAAGCAAAGCTCTCTTCTAGTAGACAATATATTTCCTTCTTTAGCTGATGTGGTGTTAAGTGCTTTGGAGCAGCTCAGGCCAACATTAACCCACCAGATCTGTTTTGTACAGGCGTAACAAATTCATACCTAGTTTTTTACAATCCAAATAATTTGGGAACCCTGGGGCTCTGGTGTGCAATCATTTTTTCATTTGCTTTCTTGCCCTCATGACATAAATGTCATTTTGCTGACAAAGGGTATCAGAACTGAACATAGCTGAATGATACATTGGCTTTGTGATTTCCCTCTCTTTATCTTGACCCATGAGCTTTTTTATTGTGGTTTCTCCCCTGTGCAGTTGAGGAGGGCAGGGAGAGTCTGTGTGGATGCCTGGCAGCTGGCCAAGGCCAGCCCATCATTACAAGAACTTCAATACAGCAGTGGATTGAGCCAGATATGAGGAACCTCTTCTGCAAGTAGAAGAGAGGTGCATCCTCTCACAAAGCTACAGCTGCCTGCTGCTTCCCGTCTGTGTTTGGGACTGAAGTCCCCCGAGGACACAGAAAGAGAAGACAGGTAGGTACATATCCTGTGTTCCTCTCCCTGACTCTATTCCCCTGATGGGCAGGTATGTGTGCAATGGAGACTGGAGCTCACTGAGGAAGAGGAGCCCTGTGCAGTCCCCAGGCACAGGACAGACTGTACTCTTCACAGGCAGACAATAATGCCTACCTTTTCTCTGCCTGAGCACCAGTAAAATCCACATTTAATTATTTAAAGAAAACAACCCCATCATTAAATCTAAGTGGACCTGATTCTTTGTAGAAAAGTCCCTAAAGACTCTAAAAGTCTACATTTGAAGGTTTGTTTTATTTTCTGGTTATTTCAAAGAGTCTCGGATCTTGTCTCCCATGTAGACTTGTAGTTTAGTTCTTGACATCAGGCACTTCAATTGTACACTACAATTTGCAATAGAGAAATGTTGAAGGAATATTTATAGCTGTATATTCTTGGCATGATGTATGAGACTTCTGTAGAAATAAAAAATTAGCCAAGAGAAGGCAGGGAGAGATTTTAAGTACTGGAACTCTGTAGGCATCCAGCCTTTTCAAGCTTTTTTCCATGAAGACAGTATACATTAATCTTACCTTTTGAAGAGGCCTGATAAAGAAAGGTCCTGAAATGAGATGAATTTGATTTAACCTAGGTACTAGATAATCTATATCTCTTCCAAGAACTAAGAGGAAGTTGTGACTAAGAGCCATATCCCTGGAAGAAAACATAATATACTGTCCTCTCAAAGACTCCCTGGGCGATGAGTAAACCCCTAATAAGCTTTTGGCTAAATTTGTTGTCTTCCCTCCAGGAATGAAAACCAAAGATGTTCAACATAGTTCAGGATGGCAAAGCTCTTTATCTGAAAAATTCTACAATTCACTCTGAACCTCTGTTTGTGAGGGAAAAGAACACAGATTCCAACTCCAGGATAAGAGATGGGTAAAGTTTTGAAATTATCCCTTTAAGTAGGGCATCAAGAGAACAGACACACAGTTAACTCAGTGGATGTGACGCTCTAATGTACTGAAATCGTTCTGTACAAGCAGACTTCCCACCATGGGTAGATCAATGAAAATTTCATGTTTCCCTGTTGACAATGTTGTAGCAGTTTTTCAGGAGAGAAATGCCTACACTCTGACAGAATAAGATTTCACTCATTATTCTACTAACTAGAAAAACAATATACAGTGTCAAGGATAGAATTATCTCACTTCTTGTAATGGTTTAAATAAATAAACATTGAAACATACCATGCCAAAAAGGATTCCAATAGCTACATCTACCTATTCTGTAGGTATTGATGTATTATTTCCATTTTTATGCTGTTAAAACGCTTGAGATATTTGTCAGTGTTTTCCCATCTTAATTTATTTTCCTACCACATATGCAACAAGAAGAAAAAAGGTCTTAAAATCTATTTCTCAGATATATTAACTGAAAATGTATTCACTATCGAGTTTTCTTTCCTATGCTATCCTTTGCTCTTTTCCCGTTTTGTTTAGTGTGAACTAGAAAAAAGCTCCTGATACTGCCAGTTAAGTAAGACTGACAGAGAGCTGGGACTCCCAAGTCAATTCTGACGGATCTTGCAGAATGAAATGTTCCTCTTCAGCTTGTCCAGACTGTTCCCCAGCACTCTGAGGCCCATTTGAAGCCAGCCCTCAAGCAGAACACCTGCTTCAGTTGTGACATTTCTTCAAAGACCACACTTCCAGCATTTGTAGGGAACAGAAACGATTAGCAGGATGTGGCTCTGCCAGACTCTTGAGTAATGAGAATTTTTAAAAGGGATTTCTAGTTGATACAATTTGCTAGATTCTACCATTCACTTAATGTATGAGCTTGTTCTCTTTCCTTCCTTTAGGGCCAGTTGCTCTGATGGTTCAGAAAGTCAACCATTTCTTTTGCTAAAGAGAAAAAATTAGGTATCTTAAGAGGTAGTCCAGCATTAAACAACCACCTAAAATGCTGGGGAGCAGCATCTGTCTGTTTCTCACGGGAAAAGATTTAGTCCCAATGCATCCTGATGAACCTATTCACACTATGAAATACTTTTAAACTCTTTTTATGCTACTTATAAGAATAAAACTAAGGGTTGATCTGTAGAAGTGATGGTGGACTTGATTTTATTACTTAGTGTTACTGCTCATACACCTGAAATATTACTCTTCATAAACATTAAATTAGGTGTATTTTAATAAATAATGTCAATTTTATATTTAAGCTCCTATATGCATGAGGATATCTCATTAATAATTAATTACTCCATCCTCATTCCATGGTACTATGCTATGGCTACAGGCAGGAGTGAGGAAACCCCTGGGGTCTCTGCTGACAGGAACCCTTTCTCAGGTGGGGCTGCCTTGTGGAACTTGTTAGTCTGAAGGGACAAGGAACCAAGTAACCCCAATCCAGTGACAGTTTCAGAGTTCATATTATTCCAGTTCTATTTAAAGTGCTGTTATAAACAGCTCTTTTTTAGATTTCCCCATCCAGTAACTAGGGCTTATCAGCTGGAAGTACAAAATCTTATCAGTGGCTTTATACTCCAGCACCATTCCTTCTCTTTTCCACTAGCCATTATTCCAACCAAAAAAGTAAGCAGCAACCTTGGTCCTGTCAGCTGAACTGAGAATGAGATACAAAGACTGCCACGAAGAAAAAGGAACATTTTTAAGATGGTAATGGACATGAGAGAGGATGTCACTGTGCAGGCAGCCACATAAAAAATGTTTATCTTTAAATCCACTGCAATCTGCACTCAACTTCTGTCAGATTCTATTTCTGCTCACAGATCCAACTTATTGTTTTTAACCACCCTCTCCACCCTCCTCCAACACTTCCATAAGGCCCCTATGACCATTCTTGGCATGCTTTTAGGATGAAAGAGATGAACTAAAAACCAGAAGAGATTTGCCTTTGATGTTTGCAGACGCTGCTTCACATGACCTTCTCCCCAGAATCCTTCCCAAAACCACAAATGGAAATAGGGGCATAAGAATTGGGGGGGGGGGGGGGGGGAACAACAAACAAATAAACAAAAATAAAAACTAAAAAAAAACCAAAAAACAAACAAAAAAAAAACACTCTCCAAATTAAAACTGACAGTAGTTTTAATGAGAAGAAAGGTACAATGTATATTTGCTCTAATATAAAGGAAAAAAAACCAAAACAGTAAGAGACTTCACAATGCAACCTCTGAGGAGGTTATCTATGAGATCTGATTGGGGTTTTAACCAAGTTCTAACTGGACCATCGCCTAGGTCAAGATATTCAAAAGCTGTCACAATATTCAGCATCACCTGTACAGGTGAATTCTCAAACATTCTCAAATAAGTTCATCAGTTTTATCAGGCATTGTGTTTCCAGAATAAAAAGGGAAAGCCAGTGTAACCTCATAACATGAATTCTTGTTTGTTGGCAATATCAGCATTCTGCCACAAACATTTGGGTTGCATTCTTATGAAGTGTGGGGAGCTCAGCTGACATAAAAATAACTCAGAAATCTTGCCCCACCCCAAAGAAGAAAACCTTACAGCATTGAACTAATGCTATTCTAAGGAAATTACTGAGGAACAGGAACATGGAGAAAACCATCCTGAGACCACTTGAATCTGACTTACTGGCAAGATCCTTCTGCTCTGAAGAGGAAAAGGCATGTGTTAAATTTTTTTCCTAGTGACCTTCTAAATTCCTTCTCAGAGGAAGCTAAATGTGCAGTCAGTCTAATATGCTGAACCAGCAATTGTATGCCATGCTCTAAAAATTTTGAGGTAAGAGAAATACTGTCTTCTCTACTTTGTACCTGCAGTAGCATGTATGATATTAATATATTAGGTATCAGAAAAGAAAGGAATAATAGGATTAAGCTGTAAAATTGCAGAATATGCAATGTTGTTTCATTGTGTCTTGTGATTCATAATTAAATAATTAAGATATGTTTTCATTGAAGAGTCTGAATTCTAGGACAAATCAAGAAGATTTTGAAGAAAAACAAGATGTTTATGGAGTTTGTTTCCTCCAAAGAAGGGGTAAACCTAATCCTGAATGGCAATCAAAAGAAAACAGATTGATGCAAAGTATTGATGGCACCAATGGGAAATGTGTCACCTGAGTTTAGACATTCAGATTATGTGAAGAGATAAAACATACAGCTTTGTGAAATTTCATATATGTCAGTTCCCAAGAATTGACCAAGCTGATGTCTTCACTGGCTGTAACACCTACTCCAGCTTAGGGATGCAAGCTATGGCCTGCAGACTCAGGAGAGGTTAAATGCTTTCTCTCCTCCATGAGAAGCATCCTATGTTATCACAGATTATACTCAGGCAATCTAAGTTTCAGTCTGTGTGAATAAAAAAACCAAACAAGCTTAACTGGTTTACATAGAGGTTACTTTCAAGCATTCTTAAAGGAGCAAAAATGAAATATCAAGAAGAGCAAAAGCTTTTTCTTTCATGCTTTTAAGAATTATTGAGAACTAGCCAGGTGACTGCCCCCTGTATGTTCATCACAGCATACACCATGTGTATCCAGATGAGAAGCAAAGCCTATCACCAGAGTGAATCAACAAAACCAAAATCCTGCACTCATCACTGTGAATGCGAGCAACCTCAGACCAAGAGCATCACCTCACACTGTTGTCACACCTCTTCTCCTAATGGCAGTACAAGAGCTGAGAAGTTACCTGGTTGGTTCCACCACAGTAACTGTATGGAAAACTAACAGAGGAAAAAATAAAGGGACTACATTTAAAAATAGATAGGTATATTTCAATCCATGCACCTCATGTATCCCAGGAAAAGTTCATCAAATATGCCCTGATGTTTTACTGTATGCAATCTGTGTAGATTTGCTATATCTGCATATATAGCTATAGATATTGAACCACCATAAGCATCAGCAGAGAAGCCTGTAATCCTGGGAAATGATCAGGGAATACTACCTGCCTATACTAACATGGAGCTCAGTCTTCTCAAACCTGAAGCACTGAACTTTGATGACTGACCAGTTTCTCTTTGGTTTTTTGTGTTTTTTGGGGTTTTGCTTGGTTGTTTTTTGGTTTGGTTTTTTTTTTTTTTTGGGGGGGGGGTTGTTTTTGTTTTGGTTTGGTTTTTTGGCTGGGGTATGTTTGTTTGGTTTGGTTTTGGTTTTGTTTTGGGTTTGTTTGGTAGGATGATATGGAAGGAGTCCTTCCTACTTGCACTTCACAGAATGAATTTGTGATTTGATACATATCAGCCACAGAGGAGAAATGCAGGTGCAGTAGCTGGCTTATTGGTATGGCCATGCATCTGGGATGCAGCATGCATCGTGTTCCAGGTCAAAGCAATGAAGGTGACACAGACTCTGGCAGGGATTCCTGAGCTCCCACAAGCCCAAGCAGTGACCCACAGCAGCAACTAGCTGAGATGGGTCAGCCCAGGTCTTAGAAGAACTTGGTTACAGCTCCAGATTCACCTGCTGATTGTTCTGGACCTACCAGCATGTCCAGGAAAAAAATCAGAAAAGATGGCCCATTGGCAGTTAAAATTGCAAGATATGCTGACACATTTTCTAATGAGTAATTTTTAAGCCATTCTAGTTCATTCCTTTTACATCTACATGGAAAATGTTCCAGTGGAGGTCATCTCCCACTACCTTGCTGGTGATAATGGGCAGAAACCCTTCCACCAGAAAATGCAATGCAAGTTGGATTCCTGCACACACAGCAGCACAGGCAGGTTTTCTGCTCTGTTTTGACCAGCCAGGATGACACTGGACAGGGAGATTATTGTGATTAGCTCCTTTAAGCAGCAAGGAAGTGTGCAAGAAAATACCCAGCCCTTCTCCAGCTCCAATTTACTGTTGCTCTGCTCCCACTCCGTGGTGCCACAGACCTCAGCTCCTCCTGTCACCCCCCGGTCCCCTTCTGGGGGTACCACAGCTTGTGCCCAGTGACAAGCACCTTGCTGTGTGACTTCATAGCTCAGTCTTGCACCTTTCCCTGTAGCTACAGCTTAAAGACTTTTATCACCATGAGTACAAAATCTCTGAGCTCTGAAATACTCAACAGTGAGAGCTAATGCTCTGACCTGATCTTCCTAAGCACCTTATTCCTTGTGTCCTGACCCACTGTCACCTCACCCCTGTTGTAAATAGTGCAGGGTCATGCTGGGAACTATAACATACATCTTATTGTCTATACCCTCAGAAGAATACAAAACACTGGGAAATAGAAGGAATGCATGTAGTGGCTGCTCTGTGTATGCTCAAACCTCAGATAAAAATTAGGGATAATCTCTTAGAGCATGAACGAATCTGGAGTCATCATTTCCTACAGCACAAACACTTGGCAGTCCTCCTGAGCATCTTTCATAATAGAGCACCTACCAAAGCCCTGGGGGTTTCTCTCTTCCCAGATTTCACACAAGTCTGCTTGCCCACACTTTCTGCATTTGTTGTTGCAGTCCTTGCAGAAAAGCCAGTTTCTTCTTTTTTCACCCTAGTATTCATTTGGTCAAATGTTGAAACAGATTTTTTTTTCCTCACTTTTTCTCCTTTTTGCACTTCTTGGAAGGAAGTTTGATGAGACAGGCCTCAAGACGCTGGGATGGTAAAGTCACAGTGGTATTACAGGACAGAAAAAAGCTATTGACTCCTGGATCACAGCAACACACATTTTCATTTGATAAGCTGTCAAACATTTTATGCCAGAAGTAGCTGTAACATTTTTAAAGCAACAATAGAGGCATAGCAGGAAATGTTCCACTGCAGCTCTCAGGACCTGGTTCAGCCTGTCTTCCCAGGCAGTCAGCCATAGCTGCTTGTTTCACAGGCCTCACAACTGTTGCAGATTATTACTCTGGAAGCAGCACACAATAAGGACTCTTAAGAAGACTCATGTATCCAAATTGGACCTAATTGGTCTCAATTATGACCTGAATTTCAGCCAGCAAAGCACAGCATCATTTCGCAGCTAGTCAACTAGTGGCTAAACCTGACTTCACACGGCCTGGAGTCGTTAGCACTAACAGCAGAGCTCTCCCACCCGGTGTCCACAGACAAGTTGCCAAACTCTTGCTAATGCATGCAGCCAACACTGAGGGCAGTGAAATAACATGCTTTATCATGCCAACTTCCAGGATGATGAGGGAAATCCTTTTCTTTTAATACAAAATATCTTCCCTTGAAGAGAAGTGGAGCAGAGGATGTGGAGATGTGCCTCCAGTCATCCAAAGAAAGCAAGTCCAATCTATGCGTAGATCTGGATTGCTTTCTGCACACCCGTGATTCATAGGTAATATGCAATGATTATCTTATTCTTCATGATGTTATCCTTCCTGATGCAAAGAACAACAGCAATACTTTATTTAAAAGTGAATACCAGCTGCACTCAGTGTCCCTTTTCACAAGGCAGAGATAAACTCAGCATAAATCTCCATTAGGAATGTCTTGCACATCCCTGAAATCACAACTCTGGCAGTTGCACCAGCCAGCACTCTTGTGGCAGCTCAGAGCTGGCAAAAAAAAGTAATCTCATTGCAATTTGTTCTGTATCCCTCATCTCAGCCACACCTGGGATATAATGAAAGAGCTGTGTCTAGCCCATACTTATACCCTCTTTCATCCCCAACAGCAAGCTGCCTTGCGAGGATATATAGCTCTCCTGGTGCTGCTGAGTCCCGCTGTATCTCCGGCTGCAGCCGAAAGGAACGGCTTCAGAGGCTGTGGCGCGGGCAGAACGCAGCCAGAAGGGGTCTGTCACCTGTGCCCACTTCTGCCGCCCCCTCCACAGGGCAGGCACAGGGCAGAGCTGCACAGGACAGCTCTGACACCCACATGTGCACCCCCCAAGTGTCACCAAACCGAGGAAATGCACTCGCTGCCGGGGCATCCACCAAGGCAGCTCACTATGCCGAGGATGCGGGGCGGCCCCAACAGGGCACCCTGTCACTGACACCGTACATCTGACTGAACGTGCGGCAGCAGCTAACACCTCGAAAACTGAACAGTCCTCCTGAACGGCCTCTGCACTCTGATTGCTCAAGTGGTCCAGAACCAGGCACCAGAAACAAGTGGATATCAGTGCTCTGAGAAGTAATTTATTTTAAACATAAGACATTATGAAGGTTAACTGCAGTACCACAGTACTGCTGCTAGAACAGAGCAAATGTTCATCATGTAAATGATTTACATGTAAAAATAATGTAAATGCTCTTCTTTTGAATCTGCAGCATAATGGCAGAATGAGGAGTTTAAGTATGACTTAGTACAGGCTGTTATTATATAATATATCAGAAACCCTTCAATTTGGTGTTTTAAATGGGTTAAAAAAATAGTTTCTAGACTGGCTGCAATTCTATCTGCAGTACTTTGTCCAAGCAAAGGAAGACTGTCAGAGTGAAACAAAATGGGAAGGCATTACAGAGGTTTGCTGCTGCAGCTGCTTCGTTTTTAAGGCACTGCCTTGAAAGTATTGCTTACAGCGCTAAATCACTTTCTTTACACACCATGAATGAACACAAACCTCCAATTTTCTTTTTGTTTACCTTAGAGTAATATTCTGAATTTGAACAGCATTTCAGCTGACAACTGACATATACATTTAACATCAATGGGGAAAAAGACATTTCTGGCATTCATCACTTTAGGCAGGCTAAGCTAAAAGTTAGCAAACTTGGAAAAGAAGTATACAAGTTGTTCAAAAATTAACTTCAGAATTAATTTCTAATTTTCCTTACCATCAGCAATAATGGTCCAGAACCTTCTGTGAGCTTACACCAGTGACACAATAATTCTTACCATTTTTAAGATGGTGCTTGGAAAGATTTTGAAGGTATGACTCTGTACAGCCCTAGGCTGGATTCAAGAAAATCCCTTCCAATCTCACATTCATGAGGCCGTCACATCCTACCCACACCTGTGCAACACTGAACAGCAATACATTTCCAAAAAGTTGGGAGTCTGTATTTTCTTAAAGACGGGCATTGACAATTTCAGCCCGTTTATAAAAACACTGCTGAGACCCATCAGGTAGCACGAGGTCCTGAGGTTGGTTTGGGACCTCCAGCCCCTCCGTGTGCCAGCAGCTTTTACCTTCTCACTGGTATCTGCAAGCTCCACTCCTCTGGCCACCGCTGCAGCATTCCAAGCCCGTCACTGACTGTCCCATTCCCTTCCCACGACACTGCCACGCTGAGAACAAGGCACACCTCTGCACAGGCCGGGCTGGGACATCACTGCTGCAGCTGCTGCTTCCCTCAGGATACCTCACAGGATGTGTAGGAGCTATTTTGAGCTTCTTCCCCAACTCAGCCGTTATCTCAAGGCAGAAAACAGCAGCAGAGACGGACCCCATGGCAGGATTTGGCCAGGGCAGAGCAATGGTGTGACCAACACCCCTGTCTGCATGGCAACCTCCCAGCTGGGGGCTAGATGCTGGCTGTGACAACTTCATGTCACATTTCTGTTATTCAAAAAACAATTTTCCTTCCACAATCCTGTGCCCAACACATTTTATTGCCAGTAGCAACAAAGCAGTATCTGTTCACGCAAAATACAGGTACTGTTAAACTGAAAAAACCTTCCAACTCCCCAGATCTGAGAGTAATTAGTATGTAGACATGGAAAATCTTAATAACATGTTAACTATTGTTGGAAAGATAATTTGTGGGAGTTCTTGAGCTCACTGGTTGGCATTATTGAAAAGACAAAAAAAAGTTTAAAGCCTTTCTTTGCACACCATCCAATTTTTTATGCAATAAATCAGCTAGAAGTAGAGCCAAACTGAAAAATTTCTGCCATTTTATGCACCATGGAAACAAGAAACCTGTCAATCTGGAATTACCTATTCTACATCCATTTGAGATCAATTTCTGCTGTGGGAGTATAGACAACAGGTTCAGACCTACAACCTGTGTTTGTCATAGGAGATGAACATAATTTATTTTTTGTTTCACTCTCAAGTAAGTACAAATTTTAAGCATATATCAGATTGATGTCAGGGTGCATGTTAAACTGCGTTACAGTCTAATAAAGACTATAAACTTTTCTCCTCATGTAATTTTTTACAGCAATGTCAACAAGAGGATATAAAAATATTCAAAGTGTTCATCTATAAATTCTACTGTGATAAAACTGCACACCAATTTCCTAAGTGATCTCATATATTCAGATTTTCTTCCACAGCTGAAATACTGTTTGCATGAGCCCCATGAAAGCTATTTATTTTTAACAGCTCATACTAATTTTGTATTTTTTCCCATAAATTAAACACTACCACTTTTTAAATTAGAGATAATTTGTCTGATGGTCTACTTTAGCCTGAAGGTTTATTGTGTTTAATTCAGAGCTTTTGTACCTTTCAAATGCTGATACTCATTTGTGAAACTCTCAAAAATACATTTTAAAATCCTCAGTATAACAAGTTCTTAAAAGAACTCACGTGCTTCAACGTCACGTGCATCATCCCTTTCAGTAGGATTCCCCATAGTCGTGCACAATTTAAGTGCTTTTCTGTGTAAGGTTTGAAACTCTCATGTTAATGAAGTGTGCTCCAAGCAGAATTAATGGTTATGACTGCCTACAGTGCTCACAGCAGCTACAAGGCTCTCTCAGCTTTGACTCAAACCATTAAAACAGAATGAGCAGCGATAGCATATTTTCAGTGCCTCTAGCAGTACAAAAGGCAGGCAAAGCCAGGTGAGGTGATGTGGACAGGGAAGGTTTAGATCCTCCTTCCAGGCACGAGAAGATTCATCAGGGCAGATGATACAGCCAGAACTCTGCTTCTTTGAGAGAGGGTAGTAGCTGAATGAGTAACTGATTCTCTCCAAATGCTATCTCCAGTATCTCTGAGTTCACCAGCTTGCCAGGCAAAGAGCAGACATATATTTGTGACTGAACAGACAGTTACTGTATTTACATACTAAAATGGGAGTGAAAACTCTTTCCCAAGATCCACATGACAGCGTGTCTTCATCTGTGAGGCCTAATTACAAATTGCTGCCCAGAACAACTCCTAATCATTTACTAGAAAACCAATCGTTGCCCAACAGTTATTTCCCAGGGTCTTCACAGCAGAATCAAGCAACTTTCTGGCAACACAATGAGTTATTTGGTTCCATACAGGTGTAAATGGGTGAAGTAGCAGCTCAGATTATTCAATATACTTTCTTTGGATTAAAATTCATGACTTACTAATTGCATTTTAAACATGCACTATCTGGCACAAAGAATATGGTCTTTGAAAAACTCTGATACTGATCAATTACATAACATTTCCATAATGATTCAGGAACACTGAGCGTTTTCTCCTTTATGTACTTTCATGTGATTTCTTAAATCCCAGATGGAGAATAATTTGTCTTCAGTCTAGTTCTACTTGAGGCACTACCAGTCTGACATTTTGCTTCGGGTTCTGGCAACATCAGTATTGAGATCAGAGGTATTAAAACTTAGAAAATCTGACATGTTATGTCAAACTACAAAGACAGTATCTGAGAGTAAATGGAAGAACAGACAGACTGAATTAAGTAGCTGAAAAGGGGAAAGAAACGGAATGATAGGAGGGAAGGTAGGGACAAATACACAAAAGTGAAAGATTAAACAAATATTCTAGTGTAATCAGATGGGTGTGAAGAAAAAACATGGTTGAAAGCACAAATGTAGGGATATAAATTCAGACATAAAACATGTAGCTATATACAGTATGGGAATGGTCCCATTAACACTTATGCACATACAAGATTTTATTTGCAACATTTGCATAAGCTAGACGGTGATACTCATATGAGTAATATATACAAGAAGTAGCAGGATTAGGCCGTTCACTGTTTTTCCTTGTGTACATCATGTATATCTGTAAAACATTTAAGCAGGCATTCCAACTTTGAAGAAGACAGAACTTGGAAATAATAGGACCTAAGGGAAACCTTTCCAGGAAAGCTGGTGGAATTGCAGTTCTACGAAGCACCAGTAGGAATACCCTAAGGACTAATTATTTGACAATACAACTAATGCTTTTACTTTGAAGAATAATAAACCTGCAGCTTGCGTAGATGCGGAGTACTTGCTGGAGGAAAGCACAATCAATGCGCGAATCCAGAATCGGTGAATGCTAATTAACCCTCTAACTGCTATCAGCAGGAAAGCTAATAGCAACTCTGAAGAGGTGTAAGTGACTTAATCCTAAGGGATTGCTTCTGTTAATGAGACACTGACTGTTAGCTCGTGTTTACGGTAATGAGGCACCTTCATAGGGCAATAAAAAACTGGTTTGCCTAATAACAGCCTGGGATTCTCGTGAGTGACAGAAGTTACTGTCCATGTGACAGGAGTTATTGTCCTCATTCTAGAGATAAGAAGTCCAGCATGTCGCTTTCCATGATCCACTGGTCGGGCCGGGATGGAGTTTATGGGTCATGGGCATTTAGGATGACACTACAATTCTCCTCTAGAAGGTGACATCTGATGCTCTACTGGGAATAGTTTTATAGGATGTTAAAAAACATTAAGCATAAAAAATACCCCAAGAGAGTCTGTCTTTAGCGATACAATAATTAAACTTACAAAGTATTCTTATTTTGAAACTACAAAAAAGAAAGGCGTTACAATCTTTAATCTAGCAATCAAAAACACATTACTTTCCTCTTCCAAGAATTTCTAGCTGTGGCTTAACATAATGGCACAAAATCTCAGTATTTTACATATGGGTACCCAAAATATACAGAGCCAGGCTTCCCAATACTACTTCCCTTATCTCAGATGGTTCGGCAGACTTCTAGGCCATTATGCTATCATTTCTATCTGCCTCTGCCAGTACTGTACCTCAGCTTCATTTGCACCACTAGAAAGATGCAAAAGATAGGCTTCCACAAGACTAAACAAAAATTAAAACCAATATGAAAAAACCCAAACACTTTAAGAGCAGTTCTCAAGGAAGCTTACTCTTTCATTTCTTCAAGATATCTATGTTGTAAAGTACAGCTAGAAGTACTTGTACCAAAATCAAATTAGTCATTTAGCACCATCCACAGCAATCATTTATATAAGACTTTTCTGTGGCACACATTATTTCCTAAAAAATATTAAATAATCCATTGATTTTATTATTTCAATTACAACGTTCAGACTTTGCAAACTATTGCAACACATACACAGTGTTAGTTACAGAAAGGATGGATTTCAGAAGTTGCAATACTGTGGGCTTTACAGAAAATATGTTTTCCCTGAAATCATACTCTAATATCCTTGAAGAAGGAATTACCTTTAGCCTATAAAATAGAATTTCTGGCAACATTCCCTAAAGTAGAACACAGTGGCCTCTAAAAATAAGTTATCAGCAGCACAGATTACTTTTTCTGGCAGAGAGAGCCCAATGCATCCAGAAAGGACTGCGAGGGGCCACAGCCAGGCAGCAGCAGTTCAGCCAGATCCCCAGCAGCCCCCCATGCCATGGCAAGGGGGTTGGCACTGTCAGCACAGCCCGTGGCAGGGAGTGCTGCAGGGAGCCCTGAGCGGGAGGCAGTGCATGGGGAGAGAGGGGCTGTATTTGTGTATTTGCGTTTGTGTAAATATGCACGTGTGCGTGCATTCACATACGTGTACCTGCACACACACATCCACGCACAGTGTGCACGCACAGATAGATATGCAAGTACATATTTAAAATCAAAGAATGAGCTGAGTTGGAAGGGACAACAAGGATCATTGAGCCCAACACCCTGCAGGGGATCACACCGTGTGCCTGAGAGCGTGGTCCAAACACTTCTTGAGCTCTGCCAGGCTGGTGCTGTCACCACTGCCCTGGGGAGCCATTCCAGTGCCAACCACCCTCTGGGTTTAGAACCTTTTCCTGATATCCACCCTAAACCTCCCCTGACACAACTCCAGGGGAAATGACACTTCATTTCCTCGCGTCCTGTCACTGGGCTCCAGAGGAAAGAGATCAGCGTCTGCCTCTCCCTTTTCCCCTCGAGAGGATGTTAAAGACCGAAATACACACATGCAGTGTGTGTGTATATGTATGCATGCATGCACTTGAGCGTGTACACACGTGTGTCTGTGCTCCCGGAGCGGGTCCGTGCGCGGCCGGGGCTGCCCGCGGAGCCGCGGCCTGAGGCGGGCGGGCCTCGCTCGGTGCCGCCCGGCCCCGGCCTGGGCTCACCCGCACTCTCACCGGGCGGGATTCCCGGCCCGGGCTCACCCGCACTCTCACCGGGCGGGATTCCCGGCCCGGGCTCACCCGCACTCTCCACCGGGCGGGATTCCCGGCCTGGGCTCACCCCGCACTCTCACCGGGCGGGATTCCCGGCCTGGGCTCACCCGCACTCTCACCGGGCGGGATTCCCGGCCTGGGCTCACCCGCACTCTCACCGGGCGGGATTCCCGGCCCGGGCTCACCCCGCACTCTCACCGGGCGGGATTCCCGGCCCGGGCTCACCCGCACTCTCACCGGGCGGGATTCCCGGCCCGGGCTCACCCGCACTCTCACCGGGCGGGATTCCCGGCCCGGGCTCACCCGCACTCTCGCCGGGCGGGATTCCCGGCCTGGGCTCACCCGCACTCTCCACCGGGCGGGATTCCCGGCCTGGGCTCACCCCGCACTCTCACCGGGCGGGATTCCCGGCCTGGGCTCACCCGCACTCTCACCGGGCGGGATTCCCGGCCCGGGCTCACCCGCACTCTCCACCGGGCGGGATTCCCGGCCCGGGCTCACCCGCACTCTCACCGGGCGGGATTCCCGGCCCGGGCTCACCCGCACTCTCACCGGGCGGGATTCCCGGCCTGGGCTCACCCGCACTCTCCACCGGGCGGGATTCCCGGCCTGGGCTCACCCCGCACTCTCACCGGGCGGGATTCCCGGCCCGGGCTCACCCGCACTCTCACCGGGCGGGATTCCCGGCCCGGGCTCACCCGCACTCTCCACCGGGCGGGATTCCCGGCCCGGGCTCACCCGCACTCTCACCGGGCGGGATTCCCGGCCCGGGCTCACCCGCACTCTCACCGGGCGGGATTCCCGGCCCGGGCTCACCCGCACTCTCACCGGGCGGGATTCCCGGCCTGGGCTCACCCCGCACTCTCACCGGGCGGGATTCCCGGCCTGGGCTCACCCGCACTCTCGCCGGGCGGGATTCCCGGCTGGGCCTCACCCTCGCCCTTCCGCCGCCGCTCCGCCATGGCCGCACGCCGTGCTGTCGCCATGGCGACGCGGCCCCGCTCGGTCCCTCCGCTCGATCCCTCCAGCCGCCCCGCTCGGTCCCTCCGCTCGGTCCCTCCGCTCGATCCCTCCGCTCGATCCCTCCAGCCGCCCCGCTCGGTCCCTCCGCTCGATCCCTCCAGCCGCCCCGCTCGGTCCCTCCGCTCGGTCCCTCCGCTCGATCCCTCCGCTCGATCCCTCCAGCCGCCCCGCTCGGTCCCTCCGCTCGGTCTCTCCGCTCGGTCCCTGCCGCGGCCCCGCTCGGTCTCTCCGCTCGGTCCCTCCCGCCGCCCCGCCGCCGCTCCCGCTCCCGGGAGTCCGAGCCCTCGCAGGGTCCCGTCGCACCCCTCGCACCCCTTCGGCCCTGCCGCTTCAAAGCACTCGACTGCTCTTAAAAACACAGCTTTCCCCAGCAACCGCGGAGATTTCCATCGTCTGAGCTTTAGAAAGAACATTTCACTCTAAATGCCATCACGCCAAAACAGCTAAAATATTCTGTCTTGGTGATATTAAATAAAACTGTGTGGTTTAAATTTAGCAGTGTGTTTTAGCAGACAAGCTTGCCAAGCCTGGTTCTTCTGACTCTAAAACAACTGTGAAAGTAAAAAAAAAAAAAAATACAAATATTAATGTTCCGGCAAAATGCGACCATATATTTCTAGAAAATAAATATTTATGAAAATCCTAGAACTAAAGCCTTGTCCTCACTACAGCCGGTGCTTGTTTGTCAGATGTTCAGTTTTGCAAAGCCCGCGTGGATGACTCCTCCTCACACACTCAATTCCACCTCTCAAACTAATAGTTAATGATGTTCTCAGTATTCATGGAAGCCTAAAATGTAAAAAAAAACACACAGAGCACAAACGGGGCTTCTTTGATTAAAAAAAAAAAAATCAATTTTTTATAACATTTTAACATTTGCTATTTGCCTTTCAGCCACTTATTTTTGCATTTTTATTGAAAATGGCTTAGACTAAAGAGGTTATAATAACTACCCAAGAGAATACATCTTTACTCTGTTGGGAAAACAGCTTATTATGCTCTCTAACAAAACCGATCCCTCTGAAAGGTTATCTACTGACTTGAGCAGTTTATTAAAGTAACTATTTCAAACTACATGTTTGACTACAGGAGGAGTAGAGATTTGTTTCCTCTCAAATGGGTAACAGAAATTTTGGTGAGAACAGCATGGCAGATGAATTTAGAGGATCCAGCAGCAGAAGAAAAAGCCTTTATCTTTCAGTTTTTCAGTCTTCCAGGGCTCCTATTTCTTATTCCCTTAACCCCCACATACAGAAGACTTGTCTTGTCGATTGTAAGTCTATGGTGGTGGGTCAGTCACATACTTGAAACTGGAGAAAAGTGCAAAATACATTGTTTTGGCAAGGATTGACCTCTCTGTCTTAGGATGCAACGCAAGATGTAACCATGTACGTATTCTATCACCATCTGTTGAAACCAGGTAGAGCTGTGGGTTTTTTCTCTTCCATCACCCATCCCTCAAACTTTGGGGGGATATCCTCTGTTAATGGGCCAGCAGTCAAAACCAGATGGGGCAGTGTTCTTTACCTCTTCTATGACCCATCATCCAACCAAGGAGATCTCTTCTGTAAATGGGCCACTGAGTCTCACTGCATGACTGATAATATTCCATCATCCCACTGGGAGATGCTCCACCCAGGGGGAGCCAAACATTCCTACCTGGATAAAATCTGAGATGTGGAACACCAAGGCAGTCTTTTCACTGCATTCCCAGAAGAAAACCAGGCCCATCTATCACCACCAGCAGCCCTTCAAAAGAAAACAACACCCTTCTATGGAATCACAGAACCTTCAACAGAACCACATCTGTCACTCCAGCAGGACTGCAGCCACCATTTAATCAGACTGCTACCAACACCCTGACCCACAGGGTGTCAGATTGTATTCTGACTCTGTCAGTGGGTTTTTTTTTTGTACTACTTCATTTTTATCTTAATTTTCATAACTGTTATTCCTATTCCCATATCTTTGCCTGAGAGCCCCTTAATTTTAAAATTATAATAATTCAAAGAGAGGGGGTTTACATTTTCCATTTCATGGGAGGCTCCTGCCTTCCTTAGCAGACACCTGTCTTTCAAACCAAGACACTCTCTTATCTCTTCCCTCCCCTACCCCAAATGTAGAATTTCATGTTCTTGAATACTGTGCCCAGCATTAGGTTTCTTATATTTTTTTTCAGATCATTCATCATAGGACACTTACAGCTCTTCTACAAATGCTACACTAATTCAAAGTATTTACTACATATCCCTAAAAAAAAGCTTAATAAAATCCTGTTCTAGTTATTCAGGTTTTCATGACAAATCCATTCCCAAAATATGAACAACTCTTAGTTTTAAAATAAATACAAGCACTGTGTATCGTGTATATTTACTGAGATTATCACGTGTTTATAGTAGGCTTTGAATGGAAGTGAGTCACTGCAACTGTGACATGATAAGACAGAAACTCCACTCAGGCATCCACCTTTAACACCTTCCCAGCAATTTCTCCAGGGCTTGCATTTGGCTTTCCTCACAACCCCTTCCAATGTGACAGGCACTGATCTTCGTTTCCTCCAAGAGGGATGGTAAGAAAGGCAGTGTGTAAATGCTGATGGAGAAAGGGAAGATTGTGAAGTGTGCCACAGCTATGACGTGTCATTTACACCACAACATCTCTGTCCTGTTGTAGCTGCTGACTCTGGCCCTCGTGAGCTGCTAGAACAGCTCCTTGGGGAAAGTGTTGTTATGAGTACATAAAGGCCTTGCTCGAATCCTAGCTGTTTGTATCAAACTTGTTGAGTTTGATAACTTTAGCCTAGCTGCAGAGTCTTCAGTGGCTCAGAGCTCATACAAATTTCAGCAAACAGCATTTTGCACTGTGCTGTTGAGATTCCACTCAGGACAATTACTGTAAATCAAAGTGTTTCATTTGCATTGTCTGCTCTAGCCTGGAGTTTCCTTTCACTTCCAGTAGCTTGCAGCCAAGCATCCTTATTCTCCCAGTTCCTAATACATCAGGCTTTGGTGTCTTGCCTGTCTCCAGGAGCAGAACAAAATACTGAATGAGAAAGCACTTCAAAATGAGAACTCACTGCTTTAAATTTCCTGGCAATGTATCTTGAAAAATCTGTGTAGGGAAAAAAAATGTTAACAATTATAATACAGATCAAATACTGGACCTGAACCATATAGCTGTTTCCCTTTTAACTTAATGCACAGATACCTCAAACCAAGGGTATGAGTGGGCTGAAACAACTAATCACATTTTGGCACAGACAAGTACAAAAGGGAACCCAGAACTACTAATTCAACAGCTTGAAATATCAGCTGCTGCATGCAAGATCTTTACAGAGCTCCTCTGAAGAGAACATACCCTTTTAAAATTGTGATTTTTCATTTTAAAAATGTCAGAAAATATCTCAGGAAAATTATGGAAGAATCCAGCATTATTGGTATATAGCGTGAATCCCCTGAAGTCTCATAGACATAAGGTTCCCTTACCTCCACTCCTAATTTCATCACATACATTCCTCTCAGCTATCAGGGTCCTATCACACATTTTGCATATTTTCCGTGCATATGTTCAGAAATGTTATTCAGCAATAAAAAACAGGTCTAAAATGGGAGAAGTGATGTAAGAGAGAGCAGTTCAAGGAGGTATAATAACATCCTACAGAGCTGTGTCCCCCCATGGTTTCAGGGCTGCAAACATCTCCACACATCTTTGCTCCAAACATTTGCCAAAGTCCCTCACTATAGGACTCCCTCTGGGGGTCCTTGGGGACCATATAACTGATGGCACAAAGAAGCTTATTCAGTTATCCTTCACAGAGAAAG
This sequence comes from Sitta carolinensis, assembly GCA_032173965.1. Lineage (NCBI taxonomy): Eukaryota > Metazoa > Chordata > Aves > Passeriformes > Sittidae > Sitta > Sitta carolinensis. Next base: position 9,408,921 of record JAVUNC010000025.1, on the reverse strand, counting down.
TAGGTGGACAGCTCTGATTCTGTGACAGGACTCTTACCTATAGCTCCTCTGCAGCTGAAGGGGTACAGCTGTGCTCTTCAGCAGGCATTTCCATGTCACTGTACCCTTTTTTGCCAATGTGACAGGAATGACCCAAGTGTACCTTCATTCCACTCTTCCTCTGGGACGAGCAGCTGATTTCAGTGACTCAGACTCTTTAAAACAGAGTATTATCTAAACATTAGCTGTTCACCCAACTGATACACAGTAACCAGATAAAAATGAGAAAAAGACTCTATGGTTTCTTGTCTGTACTGAATCTTTCCCTACAGAATTTAGGTAAATTACACTTGAGAGCAGCTACCTCATTCCTTCATGTGTAGGAGGGGAAGACAGCTTTTCCTCTGGCTTGTTCTCTTTGTAACAGCAGGCTTTGATCCTGTGCTTGGACTAGATGAAGAGAAGCCTAACAGAGTGGGCAGAGACAGACATACCGGCCTGCCCTCCATTATTTCCTCTACCACTGACCTCTTCCAGGCTGCTGGTATATTTCTATTAATCTTATCCATCATCATTTTGCTTTCTTTAAAAATAATAAAAAAAAAAAAAATCTTCCTGTTCTCACCTGAAGAACAGCAAAAAGTACATAAATTGGCAAGGGATTTCCTTTACTTTTTATACAGGTAATAAACCTAGAAGCCCAAAATCTGACCTCTTAAAAAAAAAAATGTCAGCATATGACTTTTTGACACGTATGGAGTTCATCAGTGCTGAAAGTGAAAGATCCAAGCCTTGCCCTTCCTTCCCTCCTGCTGGCTGCATATCTTCCTTTTACCTTGTGCTGGCTCTGCCATTCACTGAGAGCAAATATGAGTCACAGAAGCAGTAAAAATACAATCCATCAAAAAGTGAATAGTGTTCTGCCCTATTAAGAAACTCAGAAAAGGATGTGACAAGCATCTCAATCAGCACATCTAGGAAGTTGGACCCTGCAATTAGAAGAGAGGAAGAAATAGAGGGGAAGGCAGGAAGGGTGAGATGTTCTTTTGGAAGGAAAAAGTTCAGTGGCTGTCTGAGTCCATAAGTAAAATACTGAAGGAAGAAAGGGGGGAAAATCAGGTTTGAAGGCTGCTGATAATAGCAGCATCTCAAACCCTTCTCAGTCAATGGGATTTGGAACTGTCCCGGCAAATATCTCTTACTGCTTATGTCCAGCTACAATCCTATGGATCTTTAGCTCCTCCTGTCCAGCTTCAACAAAGCTGCATTTGAGGAAAAGTGACTGAACATACATTAAAAATGAGTTGCTAGGAGAAAGGAAGCATTTCTTTACTGCAGCAATATTCTTCAATGTCAAAGAGCTGCTGGCAGTGCTCGGCCTCTGGGACTATGCCTGAAGAGCTGCAGCAAAAAAAAGCTCTTTCTTTTATATGTAAGTGCCAGGATACTGTTCCCCATCCCACCCAGGCACAGAAATGGCCCTAGAGATCCATATATTTTAACCTTCAGACTTTATTACCATTAATTATATCTGGAAGTGAAGGCAGGATCCCCAAGAACACGGTAGCAGGAACAAAACACAATCATCCATCTGCCTAGCAACATGGGTTGCCATGAGTACTGCTCCCCGTGCTCCACAGGCAGCAGGGGCTCACCACTGAATGTGAGCCAAGCTCCAGGGCCCCGTGCTGGTAAAGAAAGCCTGCTTCCTCCCAAGAAGACCTTGATTACATCTCCAAGACCTTTCTCTGGAGCCTAGAATGTGCCTGAAATTTGGAAATGAGGGACTTCTGGAGTACTGAGACAATGCCAGTGGAATTGCTCTTGCAAGAAGCAAAAGCAATGACATTGGGAACATCAATGCCATTAAAACTCCATTCTTCCCTTTGCTGTTCTTTTGAGAAGGTTCTTTCCATGGTTTAATACCATGCAAAAAAAAAATCCCCAATAACAAACTATCAAATCACTGACTTTTCACACTTAGGAAGAAAAGAAAAACCTGTGAGTGGTACTGAAGACATGGAAATGCTTTATAGCATCCCTAGCTCAGGAGATCTTTGATTCACAAACCATTTGTAGGAGGTTGAGAGACAGAGTATTTAAGACAGTCATTTGTGTGGTTCTCCACTGAGCACCAGCTTTAGGCCTCTTTAGAAGAAAGGATCATCAAAGAGAAAGATTTTGACATGTCCCAGAAGGTTAATTTCTCTGTTCTTAAAAAAGCAGAAGATTAATTGATAATTATTTAATATTTAAGGGAGCCCCCCTGATAATGTGGTTATCTAGAAGCTGTTTAAAAATAGACATTCATGAGGAAAACACAAATTTGAGGTTTCAGATTTGAACAGTTGTAACTGAATGGGACTGTTGAATACTGGCATTATATTTATGCTACCAATATTGTGAAGCTAACCTTTAAAAAAATGCTCTTACTTTGTTTTTTGCTGTATCATAATAGGCAATTTAAGAGTTTAAAGGCCATAGCAGAGGTAAATTAGCCCAAAGTGCATTTTACAAAGATGTCAACCACAACACAGATGTAGTTAACCTTGGAATGAGAGAAGGAACTAAAGGTTATACATCTGAATGATCATATATGGCCCTTAATCACTTGAGGCATGATACAGTACTTTTTAATACTTAGAAAAATCTTCCTAGCTCATGAGTTGCAGAACTACTTCCTTTTCTATCACCTCTCAAGATTATTTGTCATGAAAATGTTGCTGTACTCACTGAGTTAGTAATAATGAAAACCAAAATGAACCTGGGTATAGAAAATTTAAACACTTCTGATTATTCTACTTTCTTCAGAATGCAAATCTTCATTTATTTAAAAAAAATCTAGACCATCTGCTTGTGAAGATAATGTTTGGATAACTGATATAACACTATCCTTATAAATCTAGAGTAGATGGTAAGGGAGAAAACCATTTTCCATAGCAAGTCCCTTTATCTTGTTCAGGATTTTACTTTACAAGTCTGACCCCACTACCTACTCAGGTTAACTTCAGCATTTCAGTGGGAATAAAGTTAAGGTCTGGGAGACTGATCTTAATTCACAATTTATTCATCTCCACTGACACAAACAGCACAGGATTAAGCCTAGTGTTATAGCATAAGCACCACCTCAATTCTCATTCATCTCAGTGGTTTTTATTCAAAAGATTAGTTGCACAGCTAGCTTGTTTCTCCAGGTTCATGAATGTAATTTATTACTTAAATATAAGCTTTAACTTTGCAGATATCAAATGTATTTCCATATTTAAATAAAGTTAACTCTGTAACTCATCTAACTAGAGGTTCTGTACAGAATATGTTTTGTAGACTTCCTATAAAGACTTAAAAAGAAAGTTGCTTTGAAATAAAAATATACTTTGTAATTTTCAGAGGGGGAAAAAAGAAACAGAACTAAGACACAGCCCAGACACATTTTCTATACCTTCAGAATAAGAAAGAAATTGAAGTCCTATTTGATTCCCTCATGAGGCATAAGGAACTTTGATGCACTGTGGCAAGAAGATATATAACTGTATTAATGAAAATCTAATCTGTGCTCAGAAACTTTGCATATGGGCTATAAATGTAAAATATTCATATCACAATAGACTGTTAGACTGTCAAAAGCTGAAGTTCAGCCAATTTTACCAGAAAAGTTGACATTTTGCTGTATTCTTCATTCTAGGAAGCTGAGAAAATAAGCTATCAAAACCACTCCTCCACTTGTAAATTTTGCCAGTGCAACTATTTAGATATGGCATAAATCTAGAAATAGGAAGTGTTTGTCTACTGCACCATTTAGACACAGTAACTCAAACTAAGAGGAGTAACAAATATTTTGGATTTGTCAATTTTCATGGCACTGTGCCAGGACAAGCAGAGGCATCACCTCCTTTTGTATCACCTTCTCTGTCATGACCAGAAACAGCCATGAAAGGATCTGAGGAGAAAACTGATTCAGCTAGAAAATACTCTTTTTGTGGTTGTGGTTACCAGGTTGTGAGCTGGGCTGGTGTGGCAGAAAGGACAGTGTAAGAAAAACTGACAGGCTGAGGAAACACTGACCTGCCACCAAGGAGCAGCCTGACACTTTTGGCACCATCCTCCAAGAAGGGGCTTTTGTTCATCACTGGCTTGCCTTCTTCCAGCTCAGATGCCTGCTGAACCATCTCCCAGTCATGCTCCATTCACATGGATGTGCACCAAGGAAGCAAAAGCAGGGCTTGGGAAAAAAAAAGTCATCATTCATTAGACTAGCTGACAGAGCTGAGAAGATAAAAAGCCCCAAAACAACAACAAAGTGGGTTTGGACATATAATCCCTTTTTCAGCTCTGAAAAGAAATTGCATCCCTTTAATAGAGTGCATAGGTCATCATTTCCAAATAACTGTAGCTTTATTATCTTACCTCATTTGGATGGTTGGAGTGAAATGGCTAGGTGGGAACAGCAAGGTAGAGGGGAGTTTTTGAAAAGGAAAGCATGGTATGGACATGAGCCTTGGGGGACTAAAAGACAAGCAGTTATCACATGCAGAGCCCTAAGGAGCAGGGAAAACTGCAACATGCTAAACCTTTTCTAATAGATACCACAGATAGATGCAAATAAAGGAGACTTAACAGGAAGAGGCACTTAAACATCCTGATAAAGCCATTTAAATTGTCTTTGATTTGAATATTCAGAGCTATGTCACTTCAGAATTTATGAAACTGTACAATGAACCACACCAGGGAAATGACAAACAACCTGAAAAATAACCCAGGAAATACAAATAGGCCACAATGCACTAAGGAGTAAAATTATTCCAGCATATAAAGATTTAAAGCATAGGAAAGCTGTGATCAAAGACCTTCCTTACCTTTCAGGAAGTCATGGCTAAGGCTACACAGGACAGTGAAAATGGACTACTTAATATATACGTAAGTTTTACCTGCTAACTGAACGTTGCAAAGTGGAAACACAGGCTTAATAATCCACCTGAATCTCTGGATCTGTAAACCCTAGATAGGTAAACTCTTCCCCATTCTATTTCAGTAGCACCATGATTTACCCTCAGGATGGCTATGGAAATAAACCTGAAAGTGGTATTGCAGTGCAAGATAATTATTTTTTTTCTAATTGCTTATTGAAATATATATTAAAACAGAACACAGTTTTTATCTGGTTTATATACTTGCATGATACAACAGTATTTATTGGCACTGCTATATGTATCAGTAACACCTTGAGAGCTGGAGTTATTGTCAGTTCAGATTAACTCAACCAGACAGAGTCCAGTTTTTTACTAAACCACAAATTTTGGAAGCTTGAAGACCAAACCTTGCTGCAGTGGTTTGAGGCAATAATGCCTCTTGTCTTCCTCTACCAGCTGACATTCTCACTCAGTAATGGAAGAATCCAGTATCAGTGGGTGTGGATGTCCTGGTATGTCTCCTTCCACCTCCTTTCCCCTCACCTTGGCTGTTCAACACAGCACAGCATATTTAATAATTTAAACTGACAAACAGAGCTGTGGCCCAGGGAGTGGTCACACATCCCATTTTGTCACTTCTGAAAAGGTGCAGCTGCTGGGACAGTAAATCTAAAACCACTGTAGCTAAACTAGAGACAATCTGCCATTGAAATTAATAATTGTGGGTTCTCTGTTACCAGACCTCAGCTGGGAGCCTGGATAAGTATTTTAAACCCCATTTATCAAAGACCAAGACATGTAAGTGAATGTTCATCTGCAGTTGTTCACCAGATTAAGAATCAACCTCCAAGGGCTCAGGACACTCCACCTGAAAAGTGTTGTACTGTATTATCTGTTGCTTGTAGGCTGAGTATCAGTGCTGTGTATTTTAGGATATCTTTAAGATAGTATTTGTTTCTCTCTCCCCATCCCCTTTACAATTGTTTGTGTTTTATGTGCAGTGTGGAGCACCCAAGATGCATTGAAGGTACAGATGGCATACCCAAGTGCTGAGCCTTCTGAAAAGGTTCTCCTTTTGTGTCCCCTCTTTAAACATCCAAAGATGCTTCTGGAAGCAGACACAATACTAGAAGCCTTCCCTTCAGTGGCACTACCACTTTTCCTCCCCCCATAGTGAAACTGCACGATAGTAGTCGAGGTTTCACAGAACTGTAGACAGACCTGTGACCCCCAGATCCCAAACACTAAACTGACCACGCTGTTATCTCTAGCCCTGACACCAGGATCAAATAACAAGGTGGTGCAGTTACATGTTCTCCCCCCTAACTGATGGTCAAATACTTAGAGCCTTCAGGGTGGTTAAGGCTGGAAGGGAGCACAGATGGGGTCATTAATCCAACCTCTCTTGGTCTCCCCAGCAAGCCTGCATGGCCACAAGTCTTTTCATTAAGCGGTTTATCTATGAGACCTTCCAAAATGACTACTAGAAATCTGCCAGGATGCTCATGAACTGATCTGGTAGCCATGGAGATACACATGATTCTTCTAATCTAAAATTTCAGAAGTCTGAGAACCTCTTGTTCTCCTAAACAACTCTAGCAGCCAATTTTTTTTCAGAATAGATTTTTTTTCAGTGTATTTTCAGAAGTCCCATTCCCAGAGTGACTGAAGAGCTTCTCAGTAAATACAACACAGTCCCAGAAAGGACTAAAGGAGTTTTTTGTCTTTGTGAACTCTTGCATTCAGTAGTAGAAGCAAGAAGCTGATTTTCAAAACTCTGTTTTTATCACTTTCCAACCTATATTCATTGACATAAAATATAAAAGCATAAAGTTATCAGCCTAGAGCTATTGGCTTCCCTATAGATTTGAGAAATGAGAAACACAGAGGAGAATGTCTGATTTGACACTTTGAAAGAAATAAATACCCGTGTCTTTTTCTCAGTAGGGACAATCTTCAGTAAATCACAGTTAGAAAGGGGTTGGAGGTGGGGGGACCTCCATAAATTCACAGATCACACAAAGCTCCTGGCCTGGCATCTTGTCTGCATAGGTGTGGTTGGTTTGGAAGGGGCCAGTGCCACTAGCAGCAATTCAGTGGTTGGGAGGATACCTTTTGTTTTTAAGAGAACCGTTGTCAAATCCTTTTCCCCATCCTCCCCACATCTTTCAATAGCCTGGCGGATTGCAGCAGATAAGAGTTGGGTTTATATTAAGCATAAGGTTTCACAGACAAATCTAGCTTGTAAGAGCCCTTTTTTAGCCAACTTTGTGATCACAAATAATTGCATGGAATTAATCACTTATATTGTCACTTGGAAATCAAGAATAAAAGTGCTAATTTCTGGAAGCTGGAGAGAGCATATGTGCTATCTACTGAGAAAAACTGATGGAAATATGCACTGGGAAGAAAAAGATCTGTGAGGATATTACTGTTGGAAGAATTAGAATGAAACCTAAATGAGATGATTTTAAAATAGAACAAAAATGAAGAACAGAAGTGAAAAAAAACAATCAAATACATGAAACAGAAGCATCAGGGAAAAATGAAAAAAAAAATTGAAAGTAAAACTCCATATAGGTGGTCAGATAGAAAAATCGTATTTGTCAGAGTGATATATAAAGAATCTTTAAGTTCTGGGGGAAGGGGGGGTGTGCCAAACAAAAAACAAAACCAAACAAAAATTGAAGAGAGGATGATCTACTGATACAAAATATCAGCAGATCTAAATGGCTAATGGAAAAATCCCAGTCTTGAGGCATGTACTCATACTCCATACCAGTCATAAGGCAAATATATATGCTTAGCTTTACCTCACACAACACCAGTGAGTTCAGCAGTAAGCTCCACCAGTGTAAATCACACTTCTCCCTCTCCTACACCCCCAGTTTCAGCAGATGCAGCCACAGTTAAGTCTGGGGGAAAAAAAAGACAGGAATGAAATGCAATTTCCACTTCAGATAAAACATCAGACTGTTAAAAGTACTGAAAGAAAATACTTCTTTATCCTTACAAATAGGATATTCTTTATCCTTACAAAGGATCCAAAAAGACCTGAAGGGCAGAAAGGGGAAAACCAACATACTGATACCCAGCTTTAAAGCTTTTAATTTTGGAAAAGAGACTGTTACATTTTTAAGAGATCCTGGTGCCCTGCAATAAGCAACTTTATTGCTTATTGGAACACTGTTTCATAAATTTTCTTCTCTTATTTCTAAGGAGTTTTCTCAGTTTGGATATTCTCTAGAATTAACGGAATCCCTGAAGTGATTCCAGAAGGAAAAAACCCAATAACTTAGTTTAATAAACTTGACCAAAGAAGGAAAGTAAATTTCAATTTTCAACAAAAAAAAAAGCACGGTATTTACCACTGCTGTTTACTAAATGTGTTGGGGTTTTAAAAAATTTGCATTGTTGTGGATACTACCCAAGAAAACCCCTGCAGCATCCCAGCACGAGGCAGCTGAGCCCAGCCCTGTGCGTGTGCAGCAGGCTGCTCGCTGCTCGGCAGGGTGGGCTCCTGCCGCCCTGCGCTTCACTCTCTGCCTTCCTGCCCTGCCGCTGCAAGCCCGACACTCCCGGTAAAGCCCCAGCACACATTCCAGCCCAATTCCTCCCTTTCTTGTGTCTTCCAGTGTTACTGTGACGTAGATTGAAACACACAGCAATATACACAACAATACACAATACCTTCATTCTCAGGTAGAGAAGAAGAAAGAAAGAAGTCTCTAGTTTATTGTTGACCTCGTATATATAAGTTTCTGGACAGTGAGCAGAGACTGGACAGAGAAGTTCCCACCTCTCCATCTCCACTGGTCACTCGAGAAGTCCATCAGGTGATATCTTTTCACAAAGGAATGCAAACATGATTCTTGTTTATCTTACAATTCATGAGAATTGACTCCACTATACTAAAACAAATCAGAAGGCTGATTTTCAGGGACAGCATTCCAGCCTCGGCCCAGCGGTGCCTTTGGTGCCGGGTGGGTGTTCCCGAGCGGATCGGGCTCGAGGTGCTTCTGGCTGTGGGTGCGGAGGGCACCAGCAGCGTTTGGCTCCGGCCAACTCTCATTCATTCAACTGTCTCGCCAAGGGAAGTGCTCTGTCCCCGGCTCCAGAGGGGCAGGCTTCCAGTGTGCTCCCCATCACTCCAGTACCACTTTGTGTGCTGGGGACAGGAGGAGGAAGGCATGAGTGAAGGAGGGGTATTTTTGCAAGTTCTGCTGCCGAGCATCCAAATGGGTTCCTGCGGATTTGTTACCTTTTGTTATTATATTTGTTCGCAGCAAAGAAAGAGAAAAGTGACTCAGCACCCATGTTCATTCAGTTCCTTGGCAGGCTGTCAGTTTGGGGGTTATCTGGGGTAGAGTTCTCCAAAGCACTTGGAAGCAGACAGAGATATTCAGCTCATTTCATGTGGGCTGCTGCAAGCTGCGATCTGCTGCCAGTGCAGGTCAGGTTCAAGCCAGATTTCTCAATGTTCCAGCAAAGTTCTGCATCACTATGATAAAGTATTCCAAGTATAGGAAAGCATTTGAGATACATACAAATGGGTGAAGAATATAGGGAAAGCTATAAATCAGCAAGTGAGAAGTACAAAGGAACAAAAGGAAACATTACCTGAAATATTTCCTCATAATAAGGGTGCTTCAAATAAACAATGGACTTAAAACTTGCTTCTGATGTATTGCTGTTTGCAAAACCATGGCATTAGGTAGAAATTCATCTTGTTAAGCCTAAGAACTTGGACAGGGATGGCTAAAGTTAGTTACTATGTAGTTAAAAAAAAAAGAAAAAAAAGTTGGCTTTTGTGATGAGACAAGATTCAAAGAAGAAAGAGAGGATGAAGGAAAAGAGGCTGGTTTTAAGCATTCATTTAAAGATTTGCCATCTGAATGCTCTGCATTAACTTCCTTTAAAGCTGATCAGTTATAACAGTTTTCTCTACATAATTACTTATTTTTCAAGTGTTTTTTGATTATTTTGGTTTGGGTTTTTACTAGAGTGTCTGAGACTTTCCCAGTGGAACATACTGGTGATAAAAAAAAAATCTTTCTAGATCTTGTGGACAATCTGCCTCATCTCTATTTTGAAGGTGTGAGATTTGTGCTTGAAGTGCATGTCTGTTTTCATTCCTTTTTAATGATACTTTTGGTTGTAAATTTTTCAAGTTGGTAAATGATAGACAAGCACACTGTCACACAGCAACCAGCTCTTATTTCAGAAACACCGTCCTGTCTATGACAACAGGATTGTTAAAACAGTTCTTCGTTAAGACTGGCATGCTGTCCTCACCTTTCTTCTTACTTTCTTAACTTTTGCTGTTGAGGATCTCTTATTTTGCTGGTATGTGAAGCAGGAGAAATAAGTGCAGATGCCTTGTCTCAGAGGAACTACCAGGCAGTTCTATTTTCTTTTTTATGGAAAAGAACTCGTAAAATCCAGAATCTCATTGAGGCCCTGACCCTGTAATGAACTCAGCAGTCACATGGATCTGGGGACACAGGAAAAACTATAGGAGAGAGCCCTGGACTGCAAATACTGATAATTAAGGATACTGCTCAAAACGTGTTGGCCTGAGGTTATTTGAAAGGATAGCTTTATGTTCCTATCAGAAAATCTTAGTTGGATAGTTTAGGAGCTTGTTAACTCTTGGATTAGCTACCTTACAACAGAAAGCCCTTAGAAAATTTTTGACCCTCCTCCTCGCTGACTTTCCTGGCACTGCTCCTTCAGAACAGTGTGACCTGGTGGGATACCTGGCTGTGATTCATAACATGAGCTAGGAGGGCTGCCTGCCTTCAGGCCAGGGTGCACTCCCAGAAATATTCTTAGTCTATGGATATGGAACAGCAAGGTTACATGACAGCGCTTTTCTTCTGTTTATTGTCAAATAATTGTTCTCAGAGAGTTTGTAGGGGATTCACTGAGTTTTTTATGCCTTCCTAGGATATTACCTGTAGTCATTTGCTAGCAGTTGCTTTAGTGTGTTGTCAGAAGAGTTTCTGTTGCTAAGTCTTTCATAGGAGATGATGCTGGTTTCCCTCAGCCTGAAAAAAAAGAAAGGCTGAGGAGATTTGCTCCAGCAGAGTGGGTTAAAGAGCAGTCTATGACAAAATGGCTTTCTTTCCAGAGAGCATTCTACAATGAAGTTAACTCAACTAATGCAGTTTCCTAAAATGAATCCGCTGATTCCTCATTTCTTTATCCTCTTTTTAAAGATGATACGGTATACAGTCTTAAGGTTAAGTTTTGCTAATGGTTGTGGTGTGATTTGCTAGTGCATAGTTAGGTTTTGTGTAGTTTTCTGAGCCCATGATGTGTGATGGGAAGTGAGTGGGCAGAAAGGAAAAGGCTCCCTTTCCTTTTCTCGCTGTGCAGACGGGTTTTCCTTTTCTTTTTTGAGCTGACTTTATTTGGGGCTTAAAAGAAAAGTAGCTGGACTTGGGATACTGCTTGCAAAGGTAAAAGCCAAGAGATCTGCCACCAAGATGTGAGGAAAGGCAGTTTTGTACTCTCCAAGTTACTTTTTGGTGCTTTGGAGTCTGCTTAGCAGACCTCAGAATTTTGTAGCAGTTCCTTGTAGGATTACCAGGGTAGTGTCTAAGCAGGGAAAGCTACCTGGGGTCTATCAATCTATCTGGGCTCCAGATGTGTGTCATACAGAAGTGCTATCTTGAAAGCATGCTAACATGTACTAATGAATATTTTTAAATAGTTCACTTACTCAGGTAAATCTGTGTTTGCCTATCACAGATTTAAGGTATGCAGTTGGACCACGGTAGTACCTTTAGTTACCATAAAATGTTCTTTAAAATTCTAATTTATGTGGCTTATGTGGGTTTTTTAGCATGGCCTTCCCAATCTGTAGAAGCCAGTCTTTGTGAACTGAGGGGACAGAGGAGATGGTCTAAGAGCTTGCAGTACTCTGGTGCCATAAAGTGTGTGGCAACTTTTCTTTTTTGGCAAGAGCATCTTATGAGGGAAAGGAAAATGATGTATTGAAGAAGCTTAAATATTAAAATTATGATAGGCACATGCTGTGTGTACTACAGAGAGTGTTAAGTACCAGGAGAGAAAACCAGCCTCAAAAGGTGGTTATCTGGACATCAGTGGGGGTTGTTTTTTCAAAGTCAGGTTGAACAGAAAAGTCATATTCAGCAAGAGCTGGTCTGTGGCTGCCAGTTGTGAATTGTCTCTATGATTGTTTGAGTTTAGTTGCATATCTTGACCATATGTGTCTTCGTATGTGAGCAGAAAGGTACACTGAAACTGAAAGTCAACCTTAAAACCTACTTATGATTGTTTTAATCGTAGTCCCTTAGAGAGATTAATTGATACTCCCTTGAAATGGTTCTTCCACATTGTCTTCTCACAGGAGAACCATATTTTTGGAAGCTGATTAACAACGCTACCTCCTCCTCCACAGACTGACTGCTGTGCAGAGGGATTTAGTCTATCTAAATTTCCAGAGTTCACAGCTTCACTCTAGTGAATGCATATATGTGGCAAGTCACAAAAAAAAAAAAAAAATCTCCAGGAACTGCAGAGTCTGATTTGTGGAGCTAAGTATCTTCTTATGAACTTGTTCATATATAGGACTTGAGATATGTGTCAATAAACTTCTATATGGCTCTGAATAAAGCCAAAATGAATCCTGGTTTTAATGTTGGAGAATGCAGCCTTTTTTCCCAAGGCCAGGCTTAGAAACTGTGGGTCATTGAATGCTCTGAATGGAGAAACTGTTTCTCAGAAACTCATGGGCTTGGGTTTTGGATTTTTTGGTTAAACAAAAAAAGTTACTCCTTGGGAATGGCAAAAGGGGCATTCTTTTTTTACAGGGTCAGTGAGGCTAACAAACACAGGTCATGACTGTCCCAGTGTAGCTTTGCAGTACTTCCTTCTGCTTGGTGGGATTACTCAACTAAGTCATCCAGCACAAAGGAAAAGCAAAATAGCATTAGTCTCTTAAAAAGGACATGTTTACTGACTCTGAAGTGACAGCTCACCTGGAGGCCCAAAGGGTGCTATGGCAGAAAGTGTAAAAAGAGAAAGATGCTTCTGAGAACTGGCTAACCGAACCAGTGCCAGAAACCTGAATTTCAGTCCCTCCAACCCTGACAGATCTACTTGTAATTAGACACTAACTACCCCTTAGGTCCTGAGGAAGCTTTCAGACCTAACTAATCCGGTTCCTGTGCAACTAATAGTCCTTATTTTGGCATATGACCACCTCATTTCTGAGATCAACTGAACTCCTTTGATTATTAAAATATTATGGAGAGATTATAGATAGTACAAGGCAAGGTCAATCTAGTTCAGCATCCTGACTCTGATGGTGAGCAGTCGTGCATGTCAGAGAAAGAGGAGCACAGTGCTATTTCTCCAAAACAAACTCCTGACCCCCTGTCAGACAGATCCTAAGATAGACCACACCTATTGAGATAAATAAGGGCTAAGAAATCATCAGAACTGCCCGTTAGTCATGCAACCTCACTTGGGACAAATTAGCACTTTAAAAATGCCTGAAAAATTCTCATTGGGTCTAGTAATGATTAAGGAGTACTTCATGAGCAGTGATGAAAAGGGAGAGCAAAAAAGACTTGCTCCACACTCTGCCTGCTATCATAAAAGGCAGCAGAGTATTTCAATAATGATATTCTCTTTTAAAGTAATGGTGTGTTGAGTATGGAAATCTGAAGGCAATATTAATTGAGGGTAGATGGATTAAGGACATGCAGAAGAGACCAGGAACATACTGTGGTGGTCAGATGTAGGGTAAAACACAAGAGGAGCCAGCACAAGGCAGACAAGGCTCTAAGAGAGGGAAACACAAATGCCTGGGTTCTCCTGCAACACTGAAGGTGTGTGGAAAGGTTCAAAGCCCAGGTGGGGTCAGACTCTTGTGATTATTCAGTGTCCTCCTGAAAGTTTGCTCTTCTCTTTGTTACCTTTGTCACTGTTCTTGGTAAACGGGACGATGAGAGAGATTTGGAAGGACTAAGGGTGAATAATGGAAAGAACATTATAGGTGAGTAGAGCAACTAATTGAAGTCTAAAGGAGAACCAACAAAAATGAGGGAAACCAGAGTAACTGATCTGTTGAAGGATCCCAGAGAGAGGATCCTAAATTACTTTTGAGAGGGAAGACTCGTTTGGAGAGAAAAATAGTTTAGGTTAGAAAGTAACATAGGTAGGAGAAAAATTCTGTATGATTGATAAAAAGTGCATAGGATTGCATCTGTTATATATGGAGGCATGCCACTTTTCATTTAAATGGAAAGGAAAATTATGTTTCAATATATTTTGCAGCCAAAAAGGCAATTTTAATGAAGAAGTATTGTGGTTACCAGCAATCACATTTTGGTTTTTGTATGGCCATCATCATACAAGTAGCAGCTTTGTACATTACAGCTTAAAGTGCTTTTTTTTAGTGCTTTCTTGTTTCAGGAGGTTGTATTACCAAACACTAATTCTTGATATGGCTGGCATCTATCTATCTGCATGTTCTATGAAAAGCAGAGTTGAAGGATTCACTCAGTATCTGAAGAGAGAGAGGGTATGGCAATGAGGAGAGCATACATCCTTATTTTTCTTCTTCAAAGTATGAATAAGAGAAAGGCAAACTCTTGAAACACAGGTCTCAAAGAGGACAGGGGAGTATCTTAAAAGAGATTTTTCTCAGGGACAGATGTGTAATAAATATGTATTTAACTTGCATACAGAAAAAGCTTTTTTTTTCTTAACACTGAGAGGCAGTAATTAAAGCTACACATCTATTTCAGTTATGTATGTTTTATTTACTAATCTTTATGATTATTTACAACTATTTATTTACTATTTACAACTCAATCACCTGACATCTGAAAATCAACTGGGATTTCTCACTGTAATAACAGGTAACACAACTGTAGTCTGAAAGCAGTCTTGCTACATCTGTTTGGTACTGTAATTAACTGTGTGGTTAGATAGTAAGCACTACTCTTATTATGATGGTATGAGTTAATCTCCTTTAAAAATAATAAGTTTATCCTTCTAAGTGGTTTAATAAATAGACAGTTGGAGTAACTTTAAAAAAACGCCTCAAGTTAGTAGTTCTAAATTTCAGAGTGGGGAAGGGAGAGGAAATGATTTTTACCTTATGTACTTGTGCCTTTATATACAGGCTTGGATGCTTCAGGGTAAGGAATCTCTCCATGTGCCTCAAAGCTGTGAGCTGTTTTGTTTCTCCATGGTAACTGGAGTATAAAGCAGTATGAGCATGTTGCCGAAGAAGGGTGACATGACATCGTTTAGGAATGGGATTACATGTGACGACTGCAGCTCTCGGGCGATTCTGAAGGAGGGTGTTTTCTAGCACACAAGCACTGTCAGTACGTGCAGATGTGCTCATTTAAACCACGGCTTAGGGATACAAAGTTGGCCTAAAAGAATCTATCAATCCATAAAGTTTGCAGTGGTGGGTTTATTAAACTTGTCCAGAAATATGATTCGACATGTGAAAAGTCTCTGTGCAAGATCAAGGTCTAAACACAGGGCTCTGACTGAGGTTCAGATATACAACCCATAAATAGTTAATAATGTATTTTCTGTTTAAATGTGTTTACATTAAAAAAAAAAAAAAATAACATGAAGGCCGGATAGGCAAATGACATCCAAATTAATACAGAATTATCTGTAAGTTTCAGTCAGTAATCTTGCAATATTAACTAGTTTAATTTTGTTGTCACTTTGGCAGAAGAGTATTCGTCAAGAGTCCCGCAGCAGACTAGCTAAGATTGTTCTTTCATGAAGAAATGGACAAAGGCAATGATGTAGAGTGGCACAGCTTCACCACACACTGACCTCTCCTTTGCATTGATGTGCCCTTAAGCTTTTCTTCTGCTGCTGAGGTGACTCTGACTTAGTTGGCGTAAATAAAATCTACTAACTTGACCTTAAAGCAAGGGAAAGGTTCTGGCAACTTTTTTCTCATCCGTACATATTGCATCTCTTCCCGTGTCTGTTCCAACGAGCTGTTGTGTAGTGTTGGGTTGAGCCAACCTTGCCGACCAAGCCGTGTTTTCTCCAAGCCGATGTATCCCGGCTGAGGACAGACGGTGTCAAAGAGCCCTTTCCTTGCGCAGTTAGAACGGGATGACTTCCCCGTCCCGCTTCCCTTCCTCTGAGGCAGGTAAATGTCATTTGTTCTGGTTCAGGGGGCCACGCAATCTGTCCCAACACAAGGCAGCTTCGTGGCAAACACACCTTCCCTTCCCCCGCGCCTCACGCCCTGATCTTCGGGCGGTTTGGCTTGCATTTCTTTTCCTACAAGTGAAAATTAGCTTTTTATCCAGGCTCTCTAAGGAAGCCGACTCCTAGATCCGTGCTGCCTTTCTGCTCGTGTGAAATCCTCTCCCACTGTTTGTTTTCACGTTGCTTTTGACCGAATTGGAGAAATCCAAAATTCAACGACTGCACAGCTTGTGAGGCTGGGGAGAGCCCCGTATTACCGCGGAGCAGGGGGGGAGGCAGGGGCAGGAAAAGAGGGAAAGCTGTGCCGTGTCGGTGAGCGGGTTTGCGCTCTGCCGAGCCCCGGACCGGCGTTCAGGCACTGCAGGGACTTTATTACGGCCGGCTCAGCGCCGTGCCGTGCCGGGGCTGCGGAGCGGGGTAGCCCCGCTCCTGCCCTTATGTAACTGCGTCAGCAGGGCTGGCCCGGGGATCTCTTCCCAGCAGCAGGGCTTTCCAGAGCCCGAACGCAATAAACCCTGCGGGACTAGGCCCGACATGGGCGCAGGGGAGCCAGGGCAATCAGGACAGGGCGCTGCGAGGCTGGGATGCGGGCTCGTGGTGGGGCATTTCGGCGGGGCTGTGGCCTCCGGCGGGCGGGAGCCGGCACGGGGGTGGCTCGCAGCCCGGAGCCGGTGCGCGGTGCCGCAGCGGAGGATCGGCCGATCGGCCGCCGAGGATCCCGCCGGGACACGGGCGGCGGGGCGCGCTGCGCTCGGGCGGGTATTTACGGTAATGCGGTCGTTACGGTAGCGCGGGAGGGCCTACGTGCGCGGGGGCGGGGCGGCGCGCGCGCGGCGCCGGAGCGTGCGCGGCCCCGCGAGGCGCGTCTCCCTCGCGAGCTCGCGGTGAAAGGATTTGGCGCCAGGCGGGTCCGGCTCCGCAGCTCCCGCAGCCGCACGAACCCCCCGCGCCTCCCGCCCGCACCCACCGCCCGCCGGGGCACCGCCACACCGCAGGCAGAGCCAGAGCCGCCCGACCGTCCCTGCCCGCCGCCGCCCGCGCGCCGCCCAGGGACCGAGCCGCCAGTGCCGCCGCCGCCGCCATGAGCTGCTCGCCCGTGAACGTGAAGAAGCTGAAGGTGTCGGAGCTGAAGGAGGAGCTGAAAAAGCGGCGTCTTTCCGACAAGGGCCTCAAGGCTGAGCTCATGGAGCGGCTCCAGGCCGCGCTAGACCAGGAGGAGGCCGGCGGGGGCGGCCCCGCCAGCGGCGCGGCCGAGCCCGGCAACGGCAGCGTGGAGGGGGAGGCGGCCGAGAGCGGCGGGGGCGCCGCGCAGCTCCGCCAGGGGGGAGGCCCCGGCCAGGCCGCGGCCTCCGCCATGGAGGACGACGACGAGGAAGGGCTGGAGGCCGCCGATGGCGACGCCATGGAGCTGGGCGAGGAGAACGGCGAGCGGGCCGGGGCCGGGGGCGGCCCCATGGAGGAGGAGGCGGGCGGCGAGGAAGAGGAAGAGGAGGAGGAGGAGGATGAGAACGGCGACGACCAGGGTTTCCAGGAGGGGGAGGACGAGTTGGCCGACGAGGAGGAGGCCGCGGCAGGGGACGCCAACGGCCACGGCGACCAGCAGCCGCAGCAGCCCCAGCAGCCGCAGCAGCCCCCGCCGCTCATCCCTCCGCGCAGCGCCGCCGCCGCCGCCGCCAAGGAGGCTCCCGGCAAGAGCGCCGGGGGCGCCTCGGGGCCCGCTGCTGCCTCCGGCCCGGCGGGCCCCGCCAAACAGCAGCAGCAGCAGCAGAAGAAAGCGGAAGGCGGCGGCGGAGGCGGCCGCCCCGGGGCGCAGGGCGCCGGGGGTGAGTGAGCTCGGCGGCGGCCGGGGCTGTGGGGGGCTCCGGTATCACCGTGCCCCCGCCGTGCCGGGGGCGGTTTCCGGGGCGCGCGGCGGGCCGTTGGCGGCCCCGCGCCTCGTGCTGCCCCGGCGGGGGGGCGGGGGAGGGGGGAGGGGCGGCGGCGGGGCCGCTGGGGCGCGCTGTGCATTGTGCGCCGAGCCGCGCGGGGCGCGCCTGACGTCACTTCCGGGCTGGGCGCCGCCGCCGCCCGGGATGGCGCTGGGGCGGCCTGGCGGTACAATGGAGGCGGGAGGAGGAGGAGGAGGAGGAATGCCTTCCCTGGGGCTCCCGCCCGCGGCCCGCCGGGAGGAGGCGCACTCGTGCAGAGCGCACGGTGCCCTTGCGAGCGGCCCGCGCTGTCCCGCTGCCCCCGTGGTGGGCGGGTGCTGATGGTGTTGCGGGTCTGGAGGCGCTGCGGGCCGAGAGGGGGTTTTAATTATTTTTTTCTCTTTTTAAATTTTTTCCTTTTTTTTTTTTCCACTTTTTTTTTTATTTATTTTTTTTTATTTATTTTCTTTTTTTTTTTTTTTCTTATTTTTTTTTTTATTTTTTTTCCCTTGGGGCTTTTCGCTGGGCATCCTAACACTGAGGGCCACAATGGTTGTTGTGTGGTGTATTGGCAACTTCCGAATGCCACTTCAGATTGGCTACAAGTTTTGAGTCTCTCGTGAAAATTCAAAATACAGGGTTTCACCTTAGTAGGGCAGCAAAATTCCTTTTTAAGATCTTACTGCTTATCTCATGCAGTTTACAAAGTTAAAACTGTCTTATAGGATTTATTCCCAATTAAACTAAAACTTAAAACAATAAAAAAAATCATTGCTTCTGTTACAGGAGATGGTAAAACAGAACAAAAGCCTGGTGAGAAGAAGAGGGGAGTGAAGAGACCACGTGAAGACCATGGCCGGGGATACTTTGAATACATTGAGGAAAACAAGTATAGCAGGTAAACAGAATTGGTGCTGTGCAGCATTTTGTGATGAGGAGGAATAAAGTACAGAAATGTTATGTTAACTTCGTGAAAATACGTGTACCTTTATTATGCTTTGTTTGGTTTTATTTTTTCAGGGCCAAGTCTCCTCAACCACCTGTTGAAGAAGAAGATGAGCATTTTGATGACACGGTGGTTTGTCTTGATACTTGTGAGTAAACACGCTTTCCTTTGCTCTGGAAAGATGTGGTGTTAAGGTTTTTAATCTTAATGCCACGCTTTCTGAAACGGGGAGGATGCATTTGTTGATTTTCGTTACCAGGTAACTTTAAAAAATTAGAAAAATACTGTGTTTCCACCCATTTTTAGAAACAAAAGAACATAAGTATGTTAGCATCAATAAGGTTGGTTTTCTTATAAAGTCTGTGGAGATAGACGGTTCTATGAAAAAATCTTAATCAAAAGACTAATCTGGTATGGAAGCTTAGGTGGGTGAGTGTAGGGGGCACATAAACACCCTAGAGTCACCTCGATGAAACAGATGTCCAGCATTACTGCACGGAAAGCTCAGAGAGTCAATAGCATAAGTGCTTACAAAATAATACGTTTTAAAAAGTCAGGTAATGCCTCCTCAGAAACGACCCATCCATGTAACCTGTGAGTGTGTGGGCTTTGAGTGGTGGTTTGTGTAAGTGGGATGGCAGAGGAAGTTGAGAAGTACCTGCAAACAGGGCTTTTATAAACAGTCCTATTGCTGTAACATAACATAATGGCAGAGTCGACATTTGTGTTTTTGAGGGTAAGTATAAGAACTCAGCGCAATATTGAAGCAATGCTTGAACTTGTTGGATTCCTGTAGCACCATGGAAAGAAAGCTTAACTTCTGGCATTGTCTGGCATATTGGTTGGAGGTTTCAGGTGGTTTTATTCCACAAGAAATGGTTTGAAGTGGAAGTAGGTGTTAGTTTACAGTCACCTAAATTGCTGAATATGCCTTCCCTGACATTTTGCTAAGTCTCAAGTTTCTAGCTGCTAACCTGGTGAGTAGCCACTTCTGTGGGAGCTTTGGATTCTTCCAATTGCTGAGTAAATAGCTGCTTTTCATTATTACTGTTTCTAGTAATAATAGTATTTTCTAGTAGCAAATCTTGTTACTGGACAAATTCTGGTTTAAAGTGTTGACAGACTCTTCAGAGATGAGATTCAGACACAGCTGTAAGGCTGAATTGTGTGAATTGGCACTCTCTCCTGGATAGTGATCCAGATGTGTAAGAGGTTTAGCCACTCTTAAGTGCTTTTTATTACCTGAGTCTTACAAAGAAGCTGTAACTTCAAATTCTGTTCTCATCTCCTGTTCTAAAGATAGCCTGCAGAGGTGGGTTTCTTCTGGATGATTTTATCTGCTTTTCATGCAACAAATAAGAGTTAAAAGTACTAATGATAAGACACTTGGATCACTAATAATATTTTTTGAATTAGGGATGGCTGTATGCAAAAAAAGTCTCGTGTGAGAGTTGCCAGTAGTACAGGGCACACTGCATTTTAGTGTGTTCTGGCATCGTGCAGGTTTTACACCAGAGCAGAATTCCTCACTGTTTGCTCATTCCGCTCCTTTCTTGTAACCAGCAGATAGGTCTGGAGCTGCTTCTGTGGATTCCTTGCTCTGGGGAATTCAAGTGTTGCATGCTGCACCTCTTGTTACCATTTGGCTTTGTTTTTCTGATACCTACTGCAAGATTCATTTGCAATTTCATGGTGTGCAGCTCTGAAGATACTTGTAAAACCAAGGTTCTGCTTAGGTTCTTAGAGCCATAGTTGGATTCATAGTGTGCAGGTTGTTTCTGGGCTGAGGTAGGTTCTCCTAGCACACCCTCTGTGCATAGTATATCTGCATCTGACTTAACTGCCTTTATTTTAATAGATATAATCTAATTTGACTTGCTAATTGACTATTAACGAAAGACTACGTTCAGTACTTAAATAAAAACATGAGTGTTCACATTTACTTCTTAGCAGCCCTTGGGTTTGGGGTTGAGCAGTGAGGCTGCTTCAGAATCAGTCTCTAGAGGGTACTGTGGAGAGCACAACGCAGATGGCTCTGTATTGATGGAAAGAGGTAACTTACAGAGAGGGGTCAAACAGATAAGGTGAAAGGGGATTTTAAGCAGATGGAAAAAACGAGAGGGAAATTGGGTGACAGAAGTGAAGATGACATCCTGAGTATGACTTGTTAGCTAGCTTTTCCTAAGATTTTTGTCTGAGCTTCAGTCTGCAGTTCCATCGAGACATGTTGCTTTTCTGAAAGATCCTGAGAACTTGCTGGCAGTTTGACTTTAATATCCCCTTTGAAAGCTGGCAACTTTAATGCATAAAATTGGACACCTGTACTTTATTTTGTAATCAGAGTAAAGAGAATGATTTTTATGTTAACAGATAACTGTGACCTGCATTTTAAAATCTCAAGAGACCGGTTTAGTGCTTCCTCTCTGACCATGGAAAGCTTTGCTTTCCTTTGGGCTGGAGGGAGAGCCTCCTATGGAGTTTCTAAAGGCAAAGTCTGCTTTGAGATGAAGGTGAGTTAATGTTTATGGGAGACTTTTGCATGCTTAAATACAATATTTGTACTTGTCACATTTTCTGAACTTGGTTGAAACTAATTGATGTGAACGGGACTCTAAACAGCCTTCTCTTACAAGAAGATGGCTAAGTTTGCAAAACTGTTTCCTCTTCTATAAGAACTTCCATTTAACAAACAAACAACCAGAAATTAAAAAACCCAACCAAGCCACAAAACACTACATTTGTTCTGAATGTGAGATTTCTGGTCTCATTTTTTAACCATGAATTCTATTTGGCATCTCATGCATCAGCATTGAAAATATTTTTATACTCTCTAGTCAGAAGTTGGCTTGTACTTTCTGAAGATTACAGAAAGCTTGACTTTTTTTTAAGGGATATTAATTGTCCCAACAGTCCTTTCTGGTTCTACTTAGTCTTTGTGTTTGATCTGCTCTAGGCAGAGACTTGGGTTGGATGACCTCTAGAGGTCCCTTTCGACATCATTAACTCTGACATGATGCGTTGAATGTGAGTATTTAGCAGGTAGTTGAATTTTGAAAGGAAGAGTTCTCCTGAAGGGTAAGAGTGGCATCGAGCAATCAGCCTTCTAATAAACTGATTTCTCCAGCTCGTTGATGGAAGAGGAACAAGACCACAGAGCTTGAATTTATTTTTCTTACTCCTTTTTCACTTATGTTAAAGGCTATGATGGGCGTGTGTATATTAATCTGTTCTCTTCCTATAGTGCCTTCAAATGTAAATGTAACCATGAGAATTGGGTGGTGATCCCATTATCCAAGCTTTTGCATGGAGTGATTTCTGTGTCTGTTGATACCTGTAACTTTGGAAGGCCAGTGAAGTGAATTTTATGTCACTGTTTATTGTCCTGTTCGCTTTCAAATGAGTTTCAGCTCAGTCACCTGACTGGAATAGTTGCAGAGATTGATAGGGTACTGATGGGGTTCATTTTAATAAAGTTTCTAAATACAGTTAACATCTGGTAGCATGTAAATTCCAGTGCGTTTAGGTAGTTCGTTGGGCTTTCTGGGGTGTTTCTGTTTGTTGCTTTTTATTTAAATCTGGTTATGTTGTTTGGGAGCTGGCAGCTTGCCCAGGAAGTCTGCTTACACTGAAAAGGGATAGTGTAATACTTTCCCTAGTTTCTAAGAAGCAGAGGGTTTAATACATTGCACATTTTCTTAGCTAAGTAATTTACTGTTAATCCCAACTTCATGGTAACTGGGTTTGTGTTTTTTTAATAAACATACATATTGTTTGTGATCTTAATATAGTGTCAAAAGGGTTTAAGGCTTTTGACCACTGATGGGGACTGCTATGAGAGAGTGATGAAGATTTATGGTGTCTTCAATCTTGATTCCTAAGTCAGGAGATAGAACTGTTTAGTCATAGTTGTGGTTTCGTATTCTTGAACGTGTTTTATTTTTGCTAAAGGTGATCATTTAGACTTGGCAAAGATTTAGCCAAAGTGTAAAGGTTCCAAATGTTGCCTTTTGTTCTTCCATCTTGTTAGTATATAATGAATACTGCTTACCTTTTACTGAATAATTTTAAAATAGGTTACAGAAAAGATTCCTGTTAAACACCTGTATACAAAAGACATTGACATACATGAAGTGCGAGTTGGCTGGTCACTGAACACAAGTGGGATGTTGCTTGGTAAGACTTAAATGCTTGATTGCTTTTGTGTTGATGTGGCTTTGAAAGAAAATTAGTAATTTTTTTTCTGAAGCAGAGGGGACAATTTTAGTGACTGTGTGTTGTAAAAAGTGCTGTTAGTTTGAGTCATTCACTGGACGTGGTGTGAGAAAGTTCATTACTAGGACCAAATAAAGTAACAAAGTATTCAGACCTGTAAGGGTTAGAGCCATAAGTTAAGAATTAATTCTTCCAGAGATCATATATGGGTTGTGGAGAACATTGTTGAATACCTGACAAGATAAAAGATTTGTCTTTTTCATGTAGTGTCATAAGTAGAAAAAGGGGGGAGTTGCCCTTCCCTCCACTTTTAAAGGGTGGGGCATGGTAAAAAATTTAACCCATGATAACTGTGTTATCTTTCTTTTTCACTTGGTGGGAAAATCCTAATTTCTGAAAACAGCTGTAAAGGAAGTACAACTTCATTATCTAAATGACAAATTATTATAATAATAATATTTTTAACTTGTTGCTGAATCACATCTTTGGGGGAAGTATTGGTGAGTTGGTATGTTCTGACATCAGCAACAGCTTTCACTTAAGTTACACCTGAGTCCTTGTGTTTGACACTTCCTGTTAGCTTGTTCCTTTGCAGCTTCATCCTCAGCTGTTACATAGGCTGACTGTCTGCTAAACTCCCTTTAAAATGGGAGGGGTAAGTGCTCCTGGAGACTAACTTCAGAAAGCCTTTCTGACTACGTTACAGCAGGTATACCACTGCATAATCAGGTCTTCACAGTTTAAAAATACTTGTTCATGTCTTTATCTGACAGTTCAGCTTTTATTGTCAGCATGAATCTGGAACCAGCAGCATAAAGGCACTTAAACAGTGAGGAAACACTGCTGTTCTGTCTCAGGTGAAAGTATTGAATAGAAGAATGAGCTTGTATAGCTGTTGGGGGGCATCAGAGCTTGTTTTGACATTAATAAAAATACTCTGAACAGCAGCTTAGTTAAGTAGCTATAAGGTGATTTATGTTTAAAAGGTTAGATGGGAAAGCCTATTTGTAATTAGTTTAAATTGTTCCTTCAGGTGAAGAAGAATTTTCTTATGGGTATTCTCTAAAGGGAATAAAGACATGCAATTGTGAGACTGAAGACTTTGGTGAGAAGTTTGATGAAAATGATGTGATTGGATGTTTTGCTGTAAGTTTTCACTTCTATTTTCTTTTGAGGGAAAACATCCTTGAATTTTTAGACTGCTTTGATGTTAGAAGCAGTAAAGCAAATGCATTAAATCTTGGGAGCAAGACAAGTTGTTTAACATAGGCAGGCAGTAGAAGCAGCAGGTATTACTAACAGTGACTGCTGGCAGTGTGATTTCATATTCATGGACAGATGCCTTTTAAGCTTTTTAACAAAAAATCTGATTTTGAACAAGATGATCATTGACAGTGACTCATTAGATGTGAAATTAGCTTTAGTTCCTTTATGAAATAAGTGTTACAGAAGTTAAATGAACATAGCCAGGAGAGTGAAGTGACTAACTGTATAAAGAGAGTTAATTTTATCAAAATAATGCTTTGTCTGAAAAACAGAATTTTGATGGTGATGAAGTGGAACTGTCATATTCCAAGAATGGACAAGAGCTTGGTGTTGCATTCAAAATCAGCAAGGAAGTTCTTGATGGGCGACCACTCTTTCCACATGTTCTCTGCCATAACTGTGCAGTTGAGTTTAACTTTGGGCAGAAGGAGGAACCTTACTTCCCTGTACCTGAAGAGTATGCCTTCATCCAGAAGGTGCCCCTGGAGGATAGGGTCCGAGGACCAAAGGGACCTGAGCAAAAGAAAGATTGTGAAGTAAGTTTCTTCTCATCATCTCAGAAGTTGTTAAAGCAGATAGATGGAATTGGTAGAGTTAAGGAGACTGTTCACCTCACTCCTGATATTTTTGTTTGGGAGCTTCAATACTTCGTGTCTCTTGACCTGTTCACTATCACTACCTTCCCCACCCCCACATCCCACCTCAGCATGTTTGGCTTGCCGGGCTAAGTTGTGTATTAAAGAAAATCTTCCAACTAGTATCTCAAATACAGCACTTCCTGTCATAGGTGGTGATGATGATTGGCTTGCCTGGAGCTGGCAAGACTACATGGGTTACCAAACATGCAGCAGCAAATCCTGGGAAATACAACATTCTTGGGACAAATACTATTATGGACAAAATGATGGTAAGTGATGAGACATTTTATTTCTTGATATGTTGAAAACTTGCTGTAAATCCATGATCTTTGGCTGCCATGGGGTTCTTTTTTATCAAAGAAACTGTCTACTTGTTAACTAATGACCATTCTTGTTGAAGAAAAGGCTGGCTGTGGCTCTTGGTGCCATGGTCTGGTTGATGGGGTGGGGTTAGGTCATAGGTTGGACACAGTGATCTCAAAGGTCTTTTTCAACCTAATTATTCTGTGTTAAGATGTTATTACCTTGCTGAGCTGCTAATTCACAGAAGGCAGGATTCTGAAGCTTTTTGTGGTAATATGTAAGAAATAGTCAGCTGTTGTTGACTGTTGAATGTATTTCTACTTCTGTATACATCGCTGTTCTCAGAATAGAACACTTAGCTGGTATTGGTATTGTAATGAGTATACCTTGAACTGAATGGTACCAATTCTTGTGGAGTCTTTGTTTATAAATACCTTACATTCTGTGGAGGGTTGAGAAATTCAATTATGAGTTTGCATCAGCTGTGGCCTTGAATTGAACAACCTTTGAAGTGTGGTGGAAAGCATTTAGCAAAGAAAACTGTCAGCCACATGTATCAGGACTACAATAACTCTGGGAAATTTCTCCATAGGTTGCAGGTTTTAAGCGTCAGATGGCAGACACTGGAAAACTTAACACACTGTTGCAGAGAGCTCCACAGTGTCTTGGAAAGTTCATTGAGATTGCAGCTCGTAAGAAGCGGAATTTCATTTTGGATCAGGTAGAAGCTTCACTGAAAAACGGTTAAGGAAAGTTGTTATAGGCTGTATTGTAGTAATTAATTGGGATTAAAGTTATATTATAATAGCAGTTGTTTCAGTTACTGACTTACTACTCATTCAGGGGACACAAAGTTGAGCTATTAGTACGAATGCTTGTCTGAACTTCTCTAGATTTATGGGATGTGGGAGGAATAGTGTTTTAACACGTTGATACAAGCTCGTAACTTTGCATTATGCAGCATCTTTATGTCCAGTTATTTGTAAACTTCATTGCAAGCTCTTGTAGAGGTGAAGTCTATACACCATAAGTTGACTTCCTTAACTCTTACAATGACAGCTACGTGTAGTAAGTTACTGCATTTTTTCAGACAAATGTGTCTGCAGCTGCGCAGAGGAGAAAAATGTGCCTGTTTGCAGGCTTCCAGCGCAAAGCAGTTGTTGTTTGCCCAAAAGATGAAGACTACAAGCAAAGAACACAAAAGAAGGCAGAGGTGGAGGGAAAAGATCTTCCAGAGCATGCAGTTCTCAAAATGAAAGGCATGGAACATAATCCTATACTGTGTTTTAGGATGCTGAGTATCTGTTTAAAGGATTAAGTAAACGTGAAGTCTAAAAAATCACTTTATCTTAAACAGTTGTACTTATACAAAACTGGAAGACTATTGTAACTTGGTAGGATAACACTATATTGTGTTCCCTCTGCTGCAGTCCTTAACACTACTCAGTTATGGTGATACGCTTCATGCAGATGCACAAAGCTGTCTTGGCATAAAGTGCCCTATATACGTGACATATTTGGTAGAAACTGGTGTTCTGAGTGGAGGCTTATAAAAGAAAAAAAAAAAGATAGGCAGAATGTTTTCGAGGTTTGGAACAGTACTGGCAACTCCATGAAGACCTGTTTATTTCCTTTTGTTATATTTCCTAAATGCTCAGATTATGTAATTTTGTCCCTATGCTGAGGGGATGGAGAGGGTGGGAGGAAGAATGAGGGAAAGGTGGTTAAATTGTAGCTGAATGTAGATGCTGAATACTCAGTGTTTTTGCAATTATAGGGAACTTCACACTGCCAGAGGTAGCAGAGTGTTTTGATGAAATAATCTATGTAGAGTTGCAAAAAGAAGAAGCTCAGAAGCTTTTGGAACAGTATAAAGAAGAAAGTAAGAAAGCTCTTCCACCAGAAAAGAAGCAGAACACTGGCTCAAAGAAGAACAAGAAGAGCAATAAAAATCAGTTTAATAGGGGTCAGAGAGGACGTGGAGGATTCAACATGCGGGGCAACTTCAGAGGAGGAGGTGAGCCTAGAAAGAAATCTGTGACTTGTGGAGGTTGCTGCTGCTGGGGAAAAAGGTTGTAGTACTTGCATTGCAGTTATTGTGTAGTGGGACACTTGGTCTCAGTTTCAGCAAGTTTAATGCCTTAGTGCGTAGTTAATTGTCCAGCTCGAGTGAGAGGCTTGTCAGACCTTGGATTGCACTGTGCATCTTGGTGTGGGAAATACGTAAGACCTCACAGTTACTTGATTCAATTTCCTGTCTCCCTGCAGTCCCTGGCAATCGTGGTGGCTACAACAGGAGGGGAGGCAACATGCCTCAGCGAGGCGGTGGAGGCGGCGGTGGCGGCGGTGGCAGCAGCGGAGCCATTGGCTACCCATATCCTCGAGGCCCTGTCTTTCCAAGCAGAGGTGGCTACTCCAACAGAGGAAACTATAACAGAGGTGGAATGCCCAACAGGGGAAACTACAACCAGGTGATGCTTTGAGGGGGGACTGGCTGGTGGAACTGCAGTACTTGGGAGGTTGTTGTTTGACAGCTCTGGTGCCTGTGAGGAGTCACAAACATGGTCGTGGTGCTACACTGATGCCATGCTGCAAGGCCTTTCTGGTTTAGTGCATGTGCCCAGGGCTCTGACTGTTGTGTAACAGCTGCTGATGTGAGGGTTTCATGTTAGGGCTGTACCTCTGTCGTGTTAAAAGTCAAGATTTTTAGTGCATGTGTCTGAAGGCTTGTCTTTGGTTTTTCGTGTTTCTTCCCCTTCCCCAATAATAGTAACTGTTGTTTGGCCTGAGGGTCAAAGTGTGTCTTTAACAAATATGTATGGAACCTTCTGAAAATAGCTCTGCTCAGTCTTTGTTTTGGTGTCTGGTATCAAACACAACCAGTAAAGACACACTAGCCTAGATCTTACCTGATGGAATATCGGTGGAAGTATTGGAAAACAAAATTTGGATTACTGAAGAGCCAGCAGATGGAGCCCAAGCCAGTAAACATGGCTCAGGTTTGCCTAATACTGACAAACAGGGGAAAAGCAAAATTTTGTCTGCTTATATCAATGTCCCTTTGTTGTACCATAACTTCTATTTGAAGTTTTGTGGGCTAGCTCTTCTATTTTCAGTTGTGTGACCCATATCCTTTTGTCTGATCAGATAAAATATCCTTGTAGCAACTACAGCCTTTCCTAACTAAAAATAGACAAGCTCTTGTATTTTTAGTTGTCCTGGTGCATTTAGCAGCTGGAAATAGGGTGAGTAGAAACTGGATTAGCCAGCTTTCCAGACCAGGCAACAACAGTTTGAGCTGATTTATTAGTTCTGAGGTTCTTACCCCATGCTTAAAAAGCAGTTGCTTAGAGGGGAGGAAGGAGGCTTTTGGTATTCTAATGTTTTTCAGGGAGGGATTTTGTGGTGGTGGTTTTCTGTTCACTTGGGGCTGATACTTCTGTATGGTGTGTGATGTTTTGGTGGTTATAAAGATAGTAGGTATTAGGACACTTGTGAAAAATGCATATAGACAAAGTAGTTAAAACCTCTTGTCCTCTTGCAGAACTTCAGAGGAAGGGGAAATAATCGTGGCTACAAAAACCAATCTCAGGGCTACAACCAGTGGCAGCAGGGTGTAAGTAGTCCCAGCTTTTTACTGATTGTTAACTTGAATGTTGCAAAATGCTGACTAGAATAAATAAATGCATAATCAAAAGTGGATAGCAAAATCTTATAATGCTAGGTAATATCACTATAAATATCTTCCTGTGCAAAACTTAGTCTGCCTTGATGGTCTTGATGTGTCAAATACCAGCTGTGGCTTAATGTTCTTAATGGTATGTAGTGCTTGGCTTCACATTACTGCTGTGAAGTGAACTCTTAACTGCCTTCAGTTGTTCAGGAGCTTGCTGCTATTGGAGAGGACTTTAATCTTCTCAAGTTCCAGGGGAACTAGATGTTTGTTAAATGCTGCTTTTTTTTTTTTTTTTTTTTTTTTTTTTTTTTGCTTTTTTTTTTTCCTTCCAAGTAAGAAACTTAACCATTATGTGATTGCAGGGTAAAACTAACTATTTATTAATCTGTTGCAGCAATTCTGGGGTCAGAAGCCATGGAGTCCGCATTATCACCAAGGATATTATTGAATACCCAAATAAATGAACTGATACATATTTCTCCAAAACCTTCACAAGAAGTCGACTGTTTTCTTTAGTAGGCTAACTTTTTAAACATTCCACAAGAGGAAGTGCCTGCGGGTTCCTTTTTTAGAAGCTTTGTGGGTTGATTTTTTCTTTTCTTTTTTTGTACATTTTTAATTGCAGTTTTAAAGTGATTCGTAAGAGAACCTCAGCATTGTGCACGAAAAGAGAATGTGTCAGTATTTCAGGGTTCTACATTTTATCTGTAAAATGTGACTTTTTTTTTACCACAACAAAAGTAAAACGTTGCTTTGTACCTGGTGTCTTTTTATTAAAGAATTTTCTCCTTTTTCCCCATCCCCCAATTTCTAAGAAACAGTCGTGAGTCATGTCACAATATGATAGAAATGTTAGCAACCAGATTCATATGGAGGCATCTTCGTAGCCCTCAAATACCATGAGATTATGTAAAGCTCCCTATGACACTCCATCCTCTCTATGAAGCTCTTGGGTGGGAGGGGAGGAGGGGAAGGTGAAAGTTTCTGGCAATAACTAGGACTTTTTTTGTAACATTTGGAACTCAATAAGATGTTGGGGGCAAAGAGGAAACCTGGGGCTAAATAGTGATGGTGGAGTGTATGTAGAAGCTCTTAAAGTTGTAAAATTCGGTTGCTTTATTTGTGGAGGCTCAAACTTGTGAAGGTACAACACCATAATTTTTTTTTCCATTTGTTCTGCATTTTGATTCTGAAAAGAAGCTGGCTTTGCCCATTTCTTATTAAACAAAACTTGTTGTAAATCCAGTTGTCTAATGGGATCTATATGAAGTTAGCTGTGTGTCTGTATAACTCTTTCCCCACAAAATACTGTATACCTAGTGTGCTTGTAGTAGTTACTCCACCATTTTGTAAGCTAATGAAACTGTGAGTCACCCATTTTATATCTTAATTTTTAATCATGTCAATTCTCAAATGGGTGTATCTCCTTAGCCTGCTGATTCCTTTTCTCTTTAAAGAAAGTGGGTGGAGAAGTTTAACTCTAGACGTTTGTTTGCAATAAAATAAATTCATTTTACTCTTGTTTGGGATTGTCGCCATCAAGGTCTAAAATCCCGTTAATGCTATAAAGAGGAAGAGAATGTATGAAAGTGATGATGTTGGACACTTAAACTCATTACTGTACATGCTGAAATACTTGTGTTTCTTTAAAAAACTGGTGGTTGCTCTGTTAGAGATCTATCACATGTATAATTCACAGTTTAACATGGTTATATGTATAGGGCAAAAGTCTTTGAGTTGCTTGCATCATGTAAACCCACTTAACCTCTTTATTGTAAAATAGACATTAGGGAAGGAGCAGGAGAAAGGACTTGGACAGGGAGTAGGACAGGAGGAAGGATTGTCATGGAGTTTAACAGACCTTCAATTTGTTTTAACTGCTATTTTGTTCAGCTTTACGCTTCTGTAAAATTGTAGTGGCAATGTTAGCTGCTAACTTGCGTTTTAATGCCATGAGACAGGGAAAAGCTGTACCCATTGTACGAGGGACCCGGGGCACACCCCGGGGCAGTGCATGGACTAGCAGAGGCTTTGGCAGCAGCCTGGAGCTAGAGTCGTGCTGTGCTTGAAACGTTCCTCCAGTGTTAGTCAATCTCTAGTAGTCTGCAGAAGTAAAGATAAACTTGTGTTGCTCTTCTAGCCTTTATAGCAGATGCCATTGCATATTGACATTAAACATTAACAGCACCACCTCCTTGTTAATAGTGCTTTAAATCATCCCTTTGAGAAAAATGTAAATGGTCTTAAACACTATTTAATGAAATTTGGGGAATTGAAACCCAAATATGTTTTGCTGAAATGGAGTTTTCTTTAGACTTGCAAAAAAAAAGTTTAGTGTAATTAAAGTCCATTTCCCTTATACCCTCCTCACAAGAACTAACACTTTGTATGGAGTGCTGATCCTTTGCTTATTTTGGTACTCTATAAAATGATATAGTCTTAAACTAAAATATAAGAGCCTACACTTACTATGTGGTCGTAAAGCCTGTATTTCAATTCAAAAGTCTGGGATGTTTTGTTTTCAGTTTCTTTACTGTATGGCGTTTAAAAAAAGACCCCCAACAAAACAGAGACACGTGAAGTGCTTCAACTTCCACATTCAAAAATGCGAATCCTGTTCCTATTAAAAATACTCCTCTCCAACAAAAGCTGTTTGGGTAAGTTCAGCACTATCTGAGGAACAGAATTCAAAGAGCTTCAGCACCTGCCCTACTGGGACACGTGTAGCTCAGAGAGGGGGTGGAAAAGTCCACGACCGTCGTGTTGATTTGTTGAGTGCAGAGCAGCGCTTGCATGGAGCCGTGGATTCAGCCCACACAGACTCGCTCTCAACGTAGCTCTGAATAGTCTAGAGAAGGGATTTATTTTGCCATGTGAAAACAGCTTTGAGAGAGAAGCAGTTACCTTGAGTCAGTAATAGCAAAAATATACACAGTTGCACTTAAAAAGGACAATATGAAACTTAGCTGGTGGCTGTAGAAAGGTGAGGAGGGCACAAGTGTGCATTGCCAAGAGTCGAGGGCTGAGCCATCTGTCACCTTCAGTGATTTCTCGCAGCTTACAAGGGCTTGTTTACATGCAGCCAAGTACCTGGATCAGAACGGCCGTGCTGCTGCGGCGGCGGCACAGATACAACACTGGGGTTCCGATTCATGTTTTGGGGTGCTTTTCCTTTCGGAGTGTAAAGGGGGTTTGGCTCTTTCTGAGACGGGTTTTTTCCCTGGCAGCGTACCAGCCTGGGGCTCGGCTCTGGCGCTCTCCTGCAGCCCGGCCTCCGCTGCGGGCTGAGCTGTGCCCAGGGGCCGCGCACGGGCCTGGCCTGCGCTGCCCGTGCCGGAGGAAGCGCCCGGTTAACAACCAAACAAACTCCGCTTGTGTTTCTGCCTTTGCTAGTAACAGTCGCTAGGATACACGCTGTGTACGTGGAGCTGCTTTCCCCACACGCCGCGGTCTTGGCGAGGGGTGGCGAGAGGACTTTGTGAGCAGGCTCGGCCGTGGACCTCAGGGGCAGGCGCTGCTGCTGGGCTGGCTGCTGAGCGCCCTGTGCCCAAAGCCGGCGCTGCTGCCAGCACTGGCCTCTCCAGTGCGCTGGGCTGCGTGCTCTGCGGCTGCGGCAGCACTCGGCACTGCTGCACCCGTGCAGAGGAGCTCAGTGTGGGGGCACCTGCACACGAGCTCCTTTCAGTGCCTACTGCAGGGCAGCTCAGCAGCAAAGACATTTTTAGATGTTGTACCCACTTTCTCTGATAGTGGAATGAATTAAATCAGCAACTCCCTGTGCAGTCCAAGCCACTCGCATTAAAAAAAAAGTCTTACTCATGGTGTAAGCCACATTTTTTTTTCTTCTTGCAACACTCTAAGCAGTGCTTTTAATAGAAATAGGTGATGAAGTCATCTTTTAAGATTAGGAAGTTTCCTTGTCCATGACCTTTTGAAAAACTAGGCCAGTGCTTTCTAACTGGGCAACCTCAGACTAAGCCACAAGAAATCAAACTGAGCTGCAGAGACGTGAAATACTTACCAACACTTCTGCAGGAGTTAACTGCCAGGGGCTGGGCTCTCCCAGGCAAAGCAGCATGCACACGCTGTATTTGTGAACTAGCAAGGGAGGAGTAAGTGCAGCTGGAGACAACTTGGCCCAAAGCACTGTGGAGGATGGGAAAGCTCCAGGCTGTCAGGAAAAGCTGCTGAGGGGGAAGCAGAGACTGGGAAGAGCAGCTCTGTAGCTCGGGTGTGTAGCCAGCTGTAGTGCAGTTAGAGCAGCGCCTCTCACACATCCTCATCCCAGGCAAAGCCCCCACGCAGGTGGGGAGGGGAAGGAGCCCTGCTCTTTGAACGGGCAGGTTTGTGGACAGTTTCATGCAGCTCCCCTGCTTTGCTGGGCACCAGCCGTCTCCTCCAGCACGCAAGGCCTCTCCGGAGGCCTCTCCAGAAATCAGGACTTGGCCAGCAATTACTCTGGATGTGACTCTTGCCTTAGTTTCTTTCTGCCAATACTGGGAGTGGCAGGAAGATTCAGCAATTAATTGGTTGCTATGTAAACTTAGCTGTAGTTAAAAAAGATGCTCAATGCTTAACATGTTGTCTACATCAACAACAAAAAACAAAGGCAAGTGTAAAAAACCTAGAAATATAAGTATTTGTGGGTGACTTGATATGCAAGTGTTACTTTAGAGTGTTTTTTTGTTACCTCTTTTGCTTTAGTAGACAATCTTCGATCTGCAGAGTACTTGTGGTCCCAGAAGTTACTAAAATCGAAACTATGGGTAAGACAACAGTTTTTCCCTCAAACTTTTTCATGCTCAAAAAATTTTTTACAACTTTTTAGCCCAGGGCATATTCAATTTCCATTAATGATGGGGGGATCTGCTGCCTGGTTAGCACAAAAGCATTGAAAGGGTCCTCGTTTTCCCACTGTTAACTCTCCCTTAGCTAGGATCAGATGGCTGCTTACTAGGACACCTCTGATAACTCCTATGGCATATAAATGCAAGTATGTGTCCTCTAGCCTGAATGTGGCCTTGGTTTATGTCACATTAGCCTGCAATAACTCTTCTGCCACTCTGTGCTCTGCAGGTTTTCCTCCAGATACTAACAAAGATTTGTTTGCTTCAGACACGGGGAGTTCTGAAATGGTGCTGATGCCCAAGACAGTTGCAAAATTAAAAGGCCCAAAATGGTACTGAAGATCTCCCTGGACATAAATACACACTTAAAATTCCAGTGATGGTTTATAAGGTGGGAGATACAGGAAAGGTCTGATTCTCTCTTTTCAGTTTCCATGTAATCTACTCATATGCAAGTTAGAGCTATATTCAGACTCTGCTGAACTTTTGGCTTTGTGGGGCTGTTGAGCAAGCAGGTAAGATAAGCTTTATATTATAAAAGACTTCTGTCTTTGAAGCAAGACAGTAGTGAGAGATGGGGGAAAGAAATGAGTAAGTCTTGAAGGAGGTATTAACTTGTAATATCTTTTTTCTGAAAAAAGTGACACTTGGGGTTTGCTCACATCATGCTGAGAAACAAGACCCAGAGAAGCTGAGTCCACACCCAGCATCACCTGCAGGTTGTGAGCAGCAGAGCTGTGCACCCAAAGCCTGGCAACTCCGTGCTGCACATTTTGTCTGCTCTGCTCTGTGCTCCCTGCTGCTGCCAGAGCACCTGCGATGCCGTGGAGCCTCCCACCCAGCCTGGGAGCACTGCATTGGCTCCTGAAGGCAAAAAGGGATGCTTTGTGTGAGTCAACTTGTCTTCTCTGCATGGGCTTTTCCAGCCTTGGGTTTTGCAGATTCTCTGTCTCTCTGTAGGCTGCAGAATTGTAGAGATTTGCTTCTGGACGTGGAGTCCATCCTCCCACTTGTGGCAGGACTGGCACCTGAGCTCAGGTCAGCTGGAGCTTTGTCTGGATGAAGCTTGAAAACCTGCAAAGGGTGGAACTTACACGGGCTCTCTGGGCTGCCCAGTGCACTGCCCTCAGAGCAAACCAGGCCTGGCCTGCCTGGCCTGCAGCTCCCAAGCTGGAGTTCGTGGCCATTGCCCCTGCCACATCTCCTGCAGCTACCAGGAGACGCTTGGCTTCCATCTTTGTAACTGCCCTACAAATAATAGGCTCTTATTAGTCCACCCCATAGGCTAAATCCAACTCCTTCCACTGTTTTTCCAGAGGGCGGGCCCTGAGCTCTGTGGACACCTTAGGAACCCATCCCTGGAGTCTCTACAGTTTTTCAACATCCTTGTTGTTGAGCAAGAAGCCCAAAGCTGGACAGCAATATTAGATGCACTGCTCAGCAATGCATCAGTCAGTTCTGATGGGTAAGCACATCCATTCATTGGCCACATATTTCCTGATGGAGCCCAGACTTCAGGTTGACTTATTTGCAGAGGGAACACACTCCTGGACCACAAACAGCTTGGCAGCCGCGGCAAATCCCATCCTCTTCAGCAAGGCTGCTATTCAGCTAACTGCTTCCCAGCCTCTAGTGGACACTCCATTAGGCAAGCAGCTGCCCTATAAAACAACAACAACAATAAAATCTAATCTATTGTTAAATAGATTAACAGATTGTATTGTTTACTGTGCAAATTAAATGTCTTGTGTGTTTGCCCTGTTTAGTGTAAGAGACCTTGGAGAAAGCAGCTGTGATAGTGCAATAAGAACTATTTCAGTATTTAAGTATCAGTGAACACAATATTTCAATGTCTCAATCTGGGTATTTGGATTCCAGACCTAGGATATTCCATCAATCACACCTTTTGCATGAACTTGCCTGCCCTTTGTTACAAGGAGAAGTATCTCCTGTGTGGAGCAGAGCCCACCAAGCATCACACCAGCTGCCAAAGCTGATGACTGGCTGATTCCCGTGTGTGGCTGCGATAGGAGCTGCTTCCTCCCAAGGAAAGGAGGTGGGAGCAATCCCTGTGACCCAGTGCTCCCGTCCGCAGGGCTGCACGCTGAGCCCAGACCTGCTTGGCATTAAGAAAACTCCACAGCCTGTTTGGCGGTGGAGGCCGGGAGACACTTCCTGAAAATCGGCATCTCCCCACGGCTCCCGGGCATTCCTGGGAGGGGGCTGCTGCTGCTGCTGCTGCTTCGGCGGCCGCGTTGGCACAGCCCCAGGATATTTATGTGCCTCCACAGCCTGGCAGCCGGCCAGTCCCTTTTAATTTTTTTTCCTTTAAGGAAACACCCGTAGAAGGGAAACGAGAGACTCCGACCGTTTCTTTCAGCAGATCCTCGTGCAGACAATGAAGGAAAGTTTTCAGGAATGATCTTGCTTTTATAGGTACTTACTGCTTATAAAAGGTCCATTATTTACCAAGTACAAGTATCTTTCTCTCGTTCCAGAACTAACCAGGGAAGACTACAGTGCTGCAATCAACTGAAGGGGGGGAAGGGAGGGAGTATGGGCTCCTCCTTGAATGGTGGCTGCATTCCAGTTCGCGTGGATCCCGCAGGAGGCCGGCAGTAAGGGACAGCGCTGCTGCTCTCTCAGCATCCGGACCCCTCTGAATTCTGTCCGCTTTGGTGCCATCCCCGGAGTGTGCGGCTCCCCAGGGAGCCGTGGCTCGTGGCGTGTCCCGGCATTGCTGAAGCGTGGGCAGCGGGGCCATCCCGAGCCCCGCCCTCTCAGCTGCTCTCCAGACAAGGCTCCGAGCCAGGGGGGGCAGAGATGGAGGCTGAGGTACCGTGTCCCCAGCAGAAGGATGAATGGCCATAGAGAAAGTTGTGAGTAGAAATGAATGCTGACTGCCTTTCGGGAAGGAGAGGGCCCGTTGTGCTTTTAGTGGGGGCGAGAAGCCCTCCAAGATACTGGTTCAAGGGGCACCTTGTGAAGTTCAGGAAGAAAGGCTGAGTCTCCATCTGGGAGTCTCAGTAGGCACCGATGGCACTATGACACTGGCATACTATGAGAGCTAAGAGACCGAGTCTAACAAGTTCGGTATGGCCTCCCAGTGCTGCTTCAGGACCGCCCTCAAGGGCTTTAAATATTGGATGAAAGCATTATAAGCACAGCACATGACAGCCACTGGTAGCTCCAGATTTCTTTGGGAGATCTGAATAGAGTACTTCCCCCTGTATTTTGAGGAACAGGCTGTTAGATTTTATTTTTTTTTTCCTCCATATTTGCTCTGTGAAGGACTCCTGCAACAGCCATTTGTAGTAATATATCAGCCCAGTAATAAACCTGTTATTGGCTTTTCATCTTCAGAGATACTGCCACGATCTCAGGCAGAGCCTGAACATTTCCTGAAAGGGAGGGATATTAGCTATCCTTTAATTGCTTAAGTAACATAACAAAGAGCAATGGGCAGGTGGGCTGCATCTCATCCTGTTTCCACAGCATCTGTGCAGTGTCACAGTGATGACGTGGTAGGGAAAGATCTCTCACTGTGACCACCTGGCAAACGTAAAGGTGGTAAGAACTCTTGACCTGGATGACAGAAAGCATGAATATCAGCCAGGGTTGTAAAGCTTGTAAGTGAACTCTGAAGACCTGCCATGCATGTATGTGCAGGATTGAAAGCCAAGATGTGTCATGGATAAAAGCACTCTGTGAGCACCAGTTACCCAAGCCATTTGCCATCAATAGGAGAGATGAGGATCTACTGTCCAGGGAGAAAGCTCACATTGACTGAAAGAGCACACCTGCTGCTCTTTGTTATGGCATTTGACAAAACAAACAAGGAGTTTGAAAAATATGCAAAGCACGTGCTTCCTTCTCTCCAGAGCAGGAAAAGGGGGAATCTTTGTTTCTGTTAAATAGATTACCACACTGTACAAAAATCTGTGTATTTTTGGAGCTGTGGCCAGTCTAGAGAAAGATCCCTGTAGTGATAATTGTCCACTCCCATGGTACATTTTAGGTACTGCCAGAGGGCTCCTGGCATGTTCAGCACAGTTGAGGGTTTTGACGCGCTCTTGCTCATGACAGATGACAGAAGCTGGCAGGATTAAAATAGCCTCAGAACAAACTGCTCTTAATCTTGAACACAAGCAGACATAAGGATGCCGTGACCTATTCCCGCAGGAACAGGCAGACCCCCTCCTGGATGGCTCTCCAGCAAACTATGAACTAAGCAGAAAGAAAACAAAGGAGCGTGTGAAAAAGAGGTGACCTCCCTTATTTAGGTGCTGTTAGCATGAACAAAAGTCTGTGTTTTCCTCAAACTGTGTCATCCAAGGTTCTACCTCTCATTAGCCTCCTCCTCCACCACCATTTGAAGGTTTAGCAGCTGTATGTGCTTAATGTAATATTTTTTTCAAATGTAAGAAAGTTACCTGTGTCCAAGGCCTTGATCACATTGACTAAAACTCAGTTCCACTTCTGAAATAGAATTAATTCTTGGTTTCTCACTTAGGGGAAAAAAAGTTAAAGGATCATCCTTTTGAACATCTGAATAGACTGTAAAACTTTGTTTTGATCAGTTTTTCCAAGGCAAGAACAACATATTTGTTTCAAGAGTTAAATGGAATAAGCAAACAACTTTCATGGGTAACCACTGAGCTCTTGAGCTAAATGTCTGGATAGAAACAAGAGAAGTATGGGAATTAGTCTACTAAGCTGGAGAAAATATTTTGCTTGGGAGCTCATTACAGCTGAATTCACACAGTACTTCATTGTTACCTGGATTGCTTATACCAGAAATAACAAACGTACTTCCTGCAGACCCAAATAAAAAAACGCTACCAAAAGCCAGGCTCAGTGACAGGAGATGACCTTTCCTTGCAGCACTCGAGATTTTGGGGTGGGCAGTGACACACAAAGAGTTTGGAAGCCTGCAAAATGCAGCGAGGGCCAACATCTCCCTAAAATCTCTGCATGGGTAAAGAGGTAAATGACAAGTTTGGGATGGCAGCTGTAATTGCCTCTGCTGTCACCTTCAGAAAAGTTCCTAGGTTTTGAGCCCGTTGCATCTGTGAGTGGCTGAAGGACATTTGCTCCTGTAAGAGGCACCCAACAGCAGAGGCCTCCTGGCCACAGGCAGCTCTGGGAATGGGGCTGGTAGTGAACCGTAGATGTGGGCATTTCAGCCTGGTGCCCTCAGGGCGCCTTGCCTTCCCCCAGGGCCCGCAGCACACGCGGCCGCTCCCAGGGGCGCGCTGCCGCTCCCGCGGGCTGCGAGCGCCTCTCCGCAGAGCACCGCTCCGGCGGGGAACGGGAGGAGAAAGGTGTGGAGGAGCAACCTGGCCACGAACCCACCTCTTTATTCTGCTGCTGTAGGTAGCTTTAAAGAAGGATTTCACTAACTTCAGGGATAAAAACTAACTGCTTGTTAATCACCCACCATTCAGTGACCAAGTAACAACTGTTGGTAAAATAAACAGGGTTTTAACAACTTATGTTTTCAAGTTGCTGTACTTCATTCTCTTCCTTTTTATGGTTTATTCTGAGGGGGTTGAAAACCAAACATCTTCCAAATTACTCTTTCTTTCTAATTACTGTCTGGTAAGTTTTAATTTAGGCAAAGCAATCACTATCATACCTGTCGTTAGCTGCAATACTTTTACACTTCAAGTCTAATAATAAAATACAGAGGTGTGCTACATATTTCCACCAATGATTTAAGATTTATGAAATTAGCAGTAACAGATAGAGATACAAGCCACTAATTAAAAAAAATAGTTATATCATCGTTTTGAAATGTCAGAATTACTTAAGTAACACAAATTTTTGTTTTCTTGTCAATGTATCCTTATTTATGACAACCGATAGCTTTGAGATTTTTTGTTTTATCCTGTCTCTCACTCTTTAATTGGGGTAACCCACCAGTCATTTTCAATTCACTCTCCATAGCTGGTATGGAAGCAGCTGGAGCCAACACTTCAAGGAATTATGCCAGACTTTTTTCCCTGCATGTTTGACCATGAGCACTTTTCCCTCTGCTGTTGCAGGCCCCCCCTTTCACACCGAGTCCTGCTCACTGTTCCCTTGTTTTATATCCCTGCCCTATTCAGCAAAGGCTTCGACTTTCAGTTAATTCCACCTCAAGGTTTAATAAACACTGAAGCTCCAATGGCTGCCTGCACCTTGCCTGTTGCCCAGTTTTTCTGTGAACATCTGGCACGTTCATTTTACACTCTGCACAGTGAAACAGAAGTATTAAATGTGTTACCTACGCAGTGCAGAGACATCTAGTATTTCAGTTATTGCTAAAACTGTAGTTAAGCTGCTATAGGGCTAAAATCCTTAAATGAAGTAACTTATACACCAATTAATACCAGAGAGGATTTAATGCTGCAATTTTCCCCAGATTTTTTTTACTTACACCGTATCATAATGCTGCTTCTATTTTCTGACCAGTCACAGTATTTGTGTGTTTTGAAGCATGCCATTAAGCACATGCTAACTCCTTTCCCATCAGCACAAAACACTCTTCTCTTCTTTCTCTACAACTGCTCTTTGCTAAAGAGTATATTTTCATCCCTGTGCTTTTGTTGCCTAAACCCACAGCTGACCTATGACCTCACAGCCAAAAGACCCCCTGCTTAGGTTGCACTTTCTTTCTTAGGTCAGATAGGAAAGAACCCAGCCATGTATTAGAACAGGAGCTTGTTGAGACCAGCTTCATGGCTCGCTCAGTTTCCCACTGCTGCTCCAAGGGCTTCATGCAGCTACAGCTCCCACCCCAAGAAGGATCCTCCTGTCCCCTTGGCCCCCCACCCAACACAGAACCAGGGGGAACCTCTTCTGAATTAGCTACCAATTCAATTCTCAGTTTGGATTTGGCAGTGAGGACAGGAAGTGTTTCATTGCATTAATTCTTCTGAAGACTTTTTATATAAAGTATTGAAGTCAATGTCCTCAATAAAATTTATCTTTGTTTCCTCCAGAAGAAACATGAGGAATAGAGGGGAAAAAAGGAATTAGAGTATATAGGTTTGTTTTCTTCTTCTAAGAAGCTGTTCTACAGAGGGTAAAAGTTTAATTTTCTCAGTGTAAATAGCAAGTTTGTTTAGAGGTTTCACATATAATTCCAAATATTATATTTGGAAAATATTTTCAAAATTAGTAAGTGAAGCAACACTACTGTTTACATCTGGATTCCCAACCCCCCTGCACCAATATGAGTTAACAGATAAACTGACTCCGACTAAGTACAGGGTGGGGGAAAAAGGACTGCTTTTGCTTGGTGAAATGCCTTTAAACCGAAAAATACTTACAGCATAATAGACCATAAGTCATTATATGAAAAAAATCAAAACATTGTGTCACTCATGCAGACAGAAGCAAGCAAGGAGCATGATGTCACCACTCACATTTTTACCAGTATGCTATTAGACCTAACACTGCATCTCCAAATAGATGGTTTCCTTGAAATTATGTAGTGATTATTTCTTTTAACTGAAAAATGTACAGTGAAATAGTTAAGTAGAACATGCCTTTAAAAAATGAAAGAAAAAACAAACATTGATACTTACAAATAATGTAGATTATGATTCCACAAATAATAGGGAAATGTCTTAAGTAGCAAGATTTTTAATGAAGTAAAAAATTCTTCACTTACATAGTCTAGACTGCTCTGAAGTGTGCTTTTATTCATAGTTTCAAACAGAATAAAGATGGAAATCCTTCACCTTCACAGTGTATGTAAGTTATTTGGTTATTCTGCAGCTGAAATCGTACAAAGGCTGCTGCTATCACCCAGTTTGCACAATCAAAGCCTTCTCCCACTGTTTAAATATTCCTGGTTTACTAACAGCATTGTTAATAATAGCACTGAAGGACACATTTACTCAACAGGTGATGGAAATATTTTCCTGTATTTAAATGAGATGTTAATTACAACTTTGCTAAAACAAACTACACTCTGTTTATAATGGAAGTTAAAGCAGTCCCAAATCACTGTTGTTAATCCTCTGAGACCCTGCAAGAGAACACATCAGCTCCCAGATGTTTAACAGGATGTCATGCCAAATGTGTGCAGTCACATACATACACATGAAACAGAGCAAGGCTTGTATAGGTTTAACAGATTCACTATGATTTTCCTGCTCAGATTTGCTAGGAAAACCATGATTTACCAGTTTTATACAGCTCACAGCTTGCAGTGTTGACTGACTCTTTTTTTTGGACCACCTTTTCCCAAAGATGAATTAAACCAGGACTGCTCCAGAGCAACCTATGAATCACTTCTTTCACTGCCAGTTGGTTCCTTTTCTGGATCAAGATAACTGCCTTCAAATAACATTCTGTTTCTCATTCCTTCTTTGAGCATTCTTTGCCGGATCCTTTGCTGGGCCAAGTTGTACCTGCAGTAAAACCTAGAGGAGGGATGAAAAGAAAACATGATCCCTGCTTTATATGAGTAACAGAGTCATTCAGGCAGTTGAAAAGTTGCAACCACATGTGATAATGCGAGTAAAATTCCTTATGCTGCCTTTGGAATTAGGACACAAGGATGGGGTATGTAAAGAAAAAAATTAGAAAAGTCAAAATAAATGGGGGAGTTGATTGCTTAGGATTCAAGAAACAATAGGAAGTATTTTAAAAATATATATAAACATTCAAACAAATTGTTTTCCTTTAAAGAAGGTAAGTATTTTGGGGAGAAGGAAGAGGGTGCTTTGGTTTTTTAATGGGGTTTCAAAACCAACACAAAACACTGTTTCTGAAAACTGAAACACAGGGATCATGTTGTACAATTCAGCCACCATAAGCCTGTCAAAACTGAAG
Source organism: Sitta carolinensis (assembly GCA_032173965.1). NCBI lineage: Eukaryota > Metazoa > Chordata > Aves > Passeriformes > Sittidae > Sitta > Sitta carolinensis. The sequence goes on along the minus strand of JAVUNC010000025.1, from coordinate 9,366,176 downwards.
AAGCATTTTACATACCAGTATCCTAGCATTGTGCAAATAAAGCCACCAACTGCAACATCACAAGATCTTTTAACTCTACCTGAAAGAGAAACAAAAAATCTGAAAAGTTAAAGAAAAAAACTAGTATGACTTCCCATTATTAATAACAGCTAATATGTTGGGGTTTTTTTCTTACAAATAAATATGTAAAACCCAAAAAGAGTAAGTACTTACTAGTTGCTAAGAAATGTCCAAGACCCATAACTAAAGACCCCAGGGAGCCGTAGAGCACTGACTCTCGTGCACACGGGACATTTTGAACATCCAGAAATCCCAGGAGTTTAAATGACTGTAAAACAATCAAAAAAACCCGTAAATTTAAAAAATCACTTCTGTAGAAGTCTATAATGCCAGCTCCACTGTAAAACTGACTTGTTATCTTAGTCAAGTACAAGCACTTGAACTTACTGCCTCCAGGGTAAGAGCTGACCAAAAGTGAACCGGTACAGATCTATCCAGGATGGTTTTGGAAGAGTTAACTATTAGTTTACATAATACAGTTTTGCACAGAACTGTTGACCAATCCTTTCTACTGAATGTTGAAAAATAACAACTTTATTTTTTATCTTTACATTCCCCAAAAAAGGAAGGGAGGAGACCCTTAAGAACCCAGGATTTTTGTTGCATCACAACAAACAAGGAAGGTTACCATCCAGTATACAGTTACTCATGCCATGTAATTTTGGCACATGAAACAGCAAATGTGCTTGAAAAAAACTTAAGTTACTGGAGAATGAACATGTAGTAGAGAACCTTATACTGAAGAAAAACATTTCTAAACCACTAATTTATGACCAATGTCTAATCAGGGGCTGGGCACACGGCTCAGGGTCAAGGCAGCTGCCCCTCAGTGACACCTGCACATTGCTCTGCTATCAATCCTTTGGTCAGGGACGGCGTGAGGACACGTTCTGTTTTATTGCGCTTAAATCATTAGAGCATGGAGAATTCCCGTGTGCAATCGTACCAAAATTCAGCAAAGGTAATTGTTTTATTTTGTTGTGAAGGTATTCCATTTGGTCAAAGTAGATTTTGAAGTCGGAGTACTACAGTACTCAAGTGCTTGTGGAGGGCTGACAACTCTGCGAGACAAGTCATTGTGTCACTGTGGTAATGGCGATGGCAAACATGCAAATCCCCATCGTTAGCTTTATCCATGTTCCCTAGGGACAGCAATCAGCTGTCCCCGTGGATAAGCGGGACAGAAAGGATGTGGTCTATGCTGGTCGAATCTCCTAATGAGTAATTTCAAGTGCTCTCATATGGAAGAAGTCACCTGATAAGTTGTTGTTGTTGGATAGAAGGTATCCGTGCTACATCCATGCAGCGTGATGCATCCTTTTAAAATAGCGCCTCACCTGTTGCCGGGCCGGGCGCCCCTCGCTGTGCCCCCGGCCCCGCTGAGCGGCCCCGGGCCCGCCGCCGCCGAGGGACGGGGACGGGCCCGCCCCGGCGGACCGGCCGCGGCCGCCGAGGGACGGGGACCGCCCGCCGCCGCCGCGAGGGACGGGGACGGCCCGCCGCCGCCGGAGGGACGGGGACCGGCCCGCCGCCGCCGAGGGACGGGGACGGCCCGCCGCGCCGCCGGGGACGGGGACGGGCCGCGCCGCCGCCGCCGCGCCGAGGACGGGGACCGGCCCGCGCGGGCCCGGCCAGCACAGACCGAGCCCGCCGCTCCCACCGGGCCCGCGCGCCTCAGCCCTGCCCGGCCTTTCCGTGCATTGTTCCCTCGTCATTGCCTCGGGCCGTGAGGCAGCGGGCCGGGCTGGGCGGGACGCTCCCCGCTGCTGACCCGTGACCTCCCGTGTCCCCGGCGCGGCCCGCGAGCCGCGCAGCTCCTCCTCGCCATTCTCCTCATGACCATTCTCCCCCTGGCCGCCCCCCCGCCCTCCATTACCTTCCCCGGCTCAGAGTCGCCCTCACCCGCCATGCCGCGGCAGCGCCTGCCCGCCCGCACCAGCGAGCCGCGGCCGCGCCCGCGAGCAGAGCGGCGGCGAGCCCGGGCCGCTCCGCCCGCCCCGTCTCTATGGCGCCCGCGGAAGGGGCGGGGGCGGCCGCGCCGGCGCCATTTTAGGTCCCGGCGCTGAGCGAGACTCCAGCGCGAATCCTTTGTTCGGCGAAATGGGTCACGGCGCGGGGCGCGCGCGCGCGGGCACGCGGCCGGGGGGCGGGGCGCCGGCGCTCGCTCCGCCCCCGCCTTGCGCGCCCGCCCGCTGCTCGCCGCGGGCGCGCGCCTGGGCCGGGCGGGGCCGGGGAGCGGAGGCTGAGGGGCGGAGGCTGGGGGGAGCGGAGGCTGAGGGGGAGCGGGAGGCTGAGGGGGAGCGGAGGCTGAGGGGGAGCGGAGGCTGAGGGGGGCGGAGCGGGGGGGAGGGTGAAGGGCGGCCCGGGGATCACAGGCTGAGGGGGAGCGGAGGGTGAAGGGCAGAGGCTGAGGGCGGCCCGGGGATCACAGGCTGAGGGGGAGCGGAGGCTGAGGGCGGCCCGGGAGGGGTCGCGGGCTGATGGGGGAGGCAGCTGAGCGCGGCCCGGGATCCGCGGGGCCCCGGGAATGCGCGCCGCTCCCGGCGAGAACACGCGGCCGCGCCGCGCTCCCCGGTGCCGGGAGCCGTCGGTCGTGCGGGAGAGGCCCCGGCGCGGTTGGGCTGGGCCGAGCTGTTACAAGCTAAAAGGGGAACAGCGGGGCTGAGAGATGCGAACGCGCTCGGTGGGCAGCACCTAGCGGGGGAAGGAGGGTATGGGATCCTTGCGGCCCGCGGGCAGCCTGGAGGATGTGGGGGTGTATATCTCCCACCGCAGATGGGGAGAGCTGATGGCCAGGGCGCTGGAATGGGACGAGGAAAAGCTGACCTGTGCAGAAGTCCCCGGGTGGCAGCGGGGAGCAGGAGGTGGAGGAAGGATTGGTTGGGAGGTGCTCTGGGAAGTGGCCTCCTGTGAGGCCATGCGGAGCAGCGTCAGGCACAACGCCGGTGGGTTCAGCCGGGGAAAGCCTGTGCTGAATCACTTGGACAGGCTGGAAATGACCCCTTAGGTGTGTCACTGTTCCTGCGGTAAGGATGAGAGAAGGTAAATAGTGCCAGGTGACTCAGGACAGAGGTACAGTTCTCCAGGATACAGTAAAAATGCATTTTTCAGCCAGCAAACAAGGCTCCCTGCTAACTAGCGAATTGGAGGGCAGGATCAATTTAGGACCTTTTCCATCTTAGCAATGGAGTATAACAAGGATGAGAGATGTGTAGTACTGCTCTTTGATCTAAAAAATAGTGTGTCCTGATTTACGAGGCATGCGATATATTCAGGCCTTGTTAAAATACTATTATGTGTTTGGATTTTTTAATCCTATGCTAAATAAAACGGTCTTTTTCACACTCTGAAATTTATGTCCGTTTGGATTTTCTGTTGCTGCTTTTTTTTTTTTTTTTTTCCCTAAATTTGCGGGATTTTGGAAACAATGTACTTTCACACAACGGATTTTCATGTTTCACTAGCTGGAAAGTGCTACTGCTACTGCACATTTCCATGAGCTGTTTTAAATCTCCCATGGATGAGAAACAAATCTCAATCCTTGCCAACAGTCCCAGCCTATCACTGTCTGGTCATCTTTGTAGACACTGCAGGCAGAGCTCTGAATTCTCGGAGCACACTGATTCAATACATTTGCTATCCCCTTTGAAAAGATCAGTAGGAGTCACTCTAATTGTGAGTAGTTTGGCCTTTTAAAAGATAATGTATATTGTGTATGTAGTGACGCAAACAAGGACATTTGCTATATGAGGCGAAAACCAAAATTATTGACGTAATCTGCCCTTGGAAAAGCTTATAATGTCTCGTTTTATTTCAGTTGGTTTAAAAATTAAACCGTGACATACTGAAGAATGTAGTAAGGAATCCCAGGAGAATGCTGACATGTCTGAGATTAACAAGGGTGCAGTGGTGAAAAGCAGGCACTACTTTTACTGCAAACGGTGGCCTGGACTGCAGCAGCTCATATTTTGAAGGAAAAGAATGGAAGGATCATTTTTGCTTTGCAAGAATCAAGATGGTGGAGAGCAAAGTACACAAATAGAGCCTCTTCTGTCTCATAGTCAAAAATAGGCTAAGGAGAAGTACATGGTTTTTGCCCTCTGTCATTTATCCTTTTCCCAAATACCCAGATCACACAAATTACACTGCAATAAACAATGCCATTCTCATTTTCCCCCCATTTCCTTGGTACTTGGTCATTACTCTGCTTTACTGCTGCGCCTCACAGCTCTGCTTCTTGTCCTTCAGAGGCTGCTCCAAAAGTAATTACTATTCCCTTTTGTGGAGTTAGAGGCACACAGGGCTGCTTGTCGGTGCTTCAGAGGAGTGGAGATGCTGGAGCCTGCTTAGCCTGGGAGAAGAGGGACACTCGGGATAGCCTGAGGCATGCAGCCCACTGTCCCTCGTGTCCCACAGGGGCCTCAGGTGTCAGGGTGTGCAGGGGGCACGGGCTAATGTCCTCCAGGGCTCTTCAAGTGTGGGCCCCCTACTTCTGCTGCTTTTGCCCTCATGCTCTGAAGGCTCTGGGACTAGGGTCTTCCCTTTCACATCCTGGGTTCAAATAAAAATGAGGGTGGCTACTTCTAGCTCACTGAAATGCAGGGTTTTGCCTGTAAGTGGATAAAGGAGGTTGAGGCTGTGTGAGCATGTGGTACTTTTACAAGGGTGGTCGCACAGGGAATGTCAGAGCTGCTGGAATATGCCCACTGCCTTGCCAATGTGACTTGCTGCAAGAGCTGGACCGACTTCTATTTAAACCCTTGGCACACCTGGCCCAGCAGAGGCACATCCCAGGGCATCTTCACTGCATGCTGCCAGTGTGCATGCAGGGAAGGTGGCACAGCAAAAGCCCCTGTGTGCATGCCTTCATGCATTAACAGGGACACTGTGCTGTTTCTGGAAGCCAGGCATCTTGTATAGGCAAGTTTGGAATTGCTGCCTTGGATTTCTGACCCTAAAGGACACAGCTGATGTATCTAAACATTCTTGTTTCCTTAATGACATGGACTGGAGCTGGAGACCCTTGGCAGCCCTGCCTGTGCACAGTCAGTTCTACCCATCACAGTGTGCTGATTGCCACCTGCTCTCAGCTCTTTGAACTTTTCCTATGTTTATGCAATTCTTCTTTTTATTAGCACTGATCAATAAAGTGTAGCATCCTTAGCTGTGTGCCTCTCCATCCCAAAACTGACAGCTGGTCGATGGTTTGGATTGGTCTTTGACAGCATCTTTGTTCTGTCACCCTTCACCTCTGGGTTTAAAGGTCAGGCCAGGCAAAACTTGTCAGTCCAGCAGCAGGAAAGAGGCCACTGTGTACAGGACTTGAAGCAGCAGACAGAAAGTGCTCATGTCACAACAGTGCACCCAGGAACCTGGCTCACTAACTTCTCCAGTGCTTATTTCCTTCATCAGAAGACTTCACTGAGCGGTCTGATCCCTACATACATGGATCTTGTCACTTCTGACACAATTCTTGGTTGTGCTCCCCAGGAGGAGGAAACCATCACACAAGGGTGGAATTTCCCCCTTTAGCACCTCTTGGCTGTGTAAGTTATTCCTATGCTATAGGCTGTTCATGTAGCCTTGTGGAAAAGCGAGTGCCTGCAAAAGCAGTGACAGCCTGTGCTAAGAAATAGAAATACATGGTGAGGATGACAACCCCTTTAGGTTGGTGGCCAGCATGGACAGGTGACTGAACTTCCTGGTGAATTCAGCATCTCCCAAGGGCTGCATGCTCTGCCCAGGGCACAGGCTCTCCTGCTCTGTCCGTAGCAGCTGGTACTAGTGAGTGGAGGCTGCTCTGCCTGTTCATATCCACAGAAATCAGCTTAAACTGTTCCAAGGTGGGCTGCTGACACCAGCGGTGGCCCAAGCCTTCCTCCTCTTTGCTGTATTACCTGCCTTCTCTGTATTACCAGTTCTGCTGCCTGATGCAGCTGAAAGTTAGCACTACATGAAAAGTTGCTTCCTGGCCATGATGTGGGGACAAACAGGCTGTTTTTTGAGAGCAGTGCCAATTTACAGCAAGTGCCTTGAGAAGCTGCTCTGTTGAAGATGTTTGGGAGGTAGCAGGCCATTGGGTTCCTGGGCTAGTAGCTGAGGTATGCCTTAAGGCAAATCTTGGAGATGTCCAATGGGGCTTTGTCTTCGTGGTCATCCTGAAGCTACTTAAATAGCAGTGTAACAATTTGTGGTAACCATGTGCCATTTTGTAAGCCATGAAAGCAAGAGGTACTTAAAATTGCCAGAAGTCATGAAGAGCATGATTATTCCACTCATGTCCTCAGCTGCCTTGAGGGTGTTTGTCCTGCCAGAGGAGAACATTATGTTATTGAATGCAATGTGTATGAATAATGTGTTCTGGAGTTACGTATTTCTGAGCTGCACTTGCAGCCCAGAAAGCCAACTGTATCCTGGACTGTATCAAAAGAGGAGTGGCCAGCAGGTTGAATTCTAATCTACTCTGCCCTTGTGACACCCCAACTGTGTGCTGCATTCAGCTCTGGGGTCCTCAGCAGAGGAAAGGCATGGATCTGTTGGAGTGAGCCTAAAGGAGGGCCACAAAGATGCTCAGAAGGCTGGAGCACCTCTAGGGAGACACCCTGAGGGAGCTGGGGTTTTTCAGCCTGGAGAAGAAGAGGCTCTGGGTATATCTTCCAGTAGCCTTCCAGTTCCTAAAGGGAGCAAGAGAGCTGGAGGGGAACCTTCTGGCAGGACCTGTTGTGACAGGACAAGGAGTGATGACTTTAGACTGAATGAGGGTAAATCTAGATTTAGATCGGATATTAGGAAGAAATTATTCCCTATGAGAGTGGTGAAGGACTGGAACAAGTTGCTCAGAGAGGTGGTTGAAGCCCCATCCCTTAAAACATTCAAGGTCAGACTGGGAGGGGCTCTGAGCAACCTGATCTGATTGAAGATGCTCCTCCTGCTCATTGCAGGGGGGTTGGATTAGATCATCTTCAGTAGTCCCTTCCAACCCAAGGCACTCTGTGATTCTGTGATGGTTTTTGGGGGGTAAATGGTTATTATGACAGCTGCAGAGGTACTGTGCTGTAGGTTATGTCAGAGCAACCCTCGTGGGGTCAGGGCAGGCACAGGGAGGGTGTGCAGGCTGCTCGTTGCCAAGGCAGTCAGTAACCACGCTCATGCAATTGAATTTTAAAAAAACCTTTTCCCCTCCAAGCATTAATGTTAATGCAAATTAACTTTCAACTGCATGACAGTTTTATTCTGGGTTGGCTTTGCTGATTGTTTCTGTGGGTTGACTTAGCCTAACTTATTCCTAACTGCTGGTACAAACGATCTTTTCATCTGCAACACATAAGAGATTTTAATTCAATGTACTCCTCTGAAAGCCAAGGAAATAAGGGCAGGCTTCTAATAGAGTTATTTTTTTCTGCCAGATCTTTTAATCTCTTTATGTTATTTAGGCACTTGTTTCAAAAAGGAAAAGGGTTTTATACTAAAAAAGGCAGCTTATATAAAACATAAGGGTTATAATTGCAGCTATACTGTTGGATGTAGAGCTAAATTTAAAATTTCCTGTCTTACTAGTATAAATTGGACTAAAGGATGCTTCTGACCAAAAATAGAGTAGTTTTTCCTAAATGATCAAGTTTTTTTTTTCCTATAATGTAAATTACTTGGTCTATAAAACATGTCTTAAATGTATTAGTGGCAAATATTAACAGACTTTGTCTTCTTACATATCACTGTAATCCACTTCAAGCTGGTGGATGGTACTATTTATTCCTGCATGTTTGGTCTTTTTTTCTTAATGTGCAGTTCTGTAAGTTGCAGAACTTGGTTTCGATTTGGTTTTTTGGGTTTTGTTTTTGAAACTGAAGACATTGGGAGATATAAACTGCTTCTGACTCAATTTGAATGGTGGCCTCATAACCACAGGGTCACAGGCACAAGGGTGCAGAAGGGATTCTTTTCTTGCCTCAGAGCTACTTTCCTTTGGCCCTGTTTAATTCCTAACACGTTCATCTAACTTTACTTCAAAACTTCCCCTTCCATTTTACGTCTTCATTTTTCAAAACACAGTCTAGTTGCCCTGAGGTTTCTGTCACAAAGAGCGTGGAGGGTGGTTATTATGAACTCTGCACCTCGTGTTCCACATCTGTCATATGAATGTGTCAGACCTAATCTTTATTAATTCCTGAGGGAAAACTGAAGACTAGAGCTAATAAGGTATTTGTATGGTAATTGTTTCTTTTGGGACGTGGTTTCTGAGAATTCATAACAAACTGAAAAGAGTTGCATGAGTATGAAATTTATTTAGAAATAAGCTGTTTAAGTAGCAAAACAAAATTAGAAAATTCATAGGGAAAAAAAATATATTGAAGATTATTAAATACTCAGGCAGCGTCTCAGACATAAGAATTCCCTCAGCACAAGTCAATGGAAGCTGCAAGGGTATTCTGAGGAGGCATTGTGCTGTGCTTCTCCTGTCCTTACACTTTTCCCTATATATCCAATACTAGATAAATTAAAATTTTGCATGACTCACTGGGACTCTTGCATTTTTGCCAAGATGAGTCTAAAGCCCAGAGAAGGGAAAGTGATATAACACAGACAGTGACATCACTGGACTGAAGGTAGGAGAGGAAAGAGATGGTGTGCCAGGAGCCACTCTGGTGATGTGTTCTGCATGCAGCGTGCCCTTCAAGTGGATGTGCAATTAGCTGTGTACAGGGAGAGAGGAGTCAGATTCAAGGAGCAGAGCAGATCAAAGTAGACACAAACCAGACAACTGGAGAGGATGTTCAGAAGCCATTCCATGTATCGACTTCAAAAAATTATGATGTATCAAGTAGATCCATTTTATCTTGTTGGTATGTTTTTCCTTTTATCTTTTTCTCTTTAGCAGGTGGGGTGTAGGGCAAGGAGTTTGTGGTTTTATTTTAGTTTTGTAATCAAGTTTAAAGTAGATTTCACTGGTTTATCCCCACCCCACACTGTCTGGTGACATGACTGTCTGCTTGTACCCTGCCAGATGCAAGGTGTTTTGTTCCACTGCAAGTTGCAGAATATTCCTGAGGCAGCCAACATCCAAAGTAGGTGGAGGGACTCAGAGAAGTCAGTGTATGTTGTTTCAGCATGCTACACAGGCTGGTTTCAGTCTGCTAGGGCAGGATCTCCTACACAAAATAACACACCTTTGGCAAGGGGTAAAGGAAAAAAATTGCACATGGCTTCAGAAGGACCTCACAAGAAACAGGCAGTCTGCAAGGACGAGATTTGAGAGTTCAAAGTCAAACACAACATATAATTTCCAAACAGTTGTTCCAGATTTGCAGGCACCTTAGGTGTCCTGCTGTGGTGTCCAGATTCCTTGGCAAGAATTCAAGGTTTTTCTCATTCGTGACAGGAATGACTTCATGTCTTGCACACTGAGAGTGTTAATTTAGCATATAAATATTTCTCTACCTGGTGTGGTTTCTGCTGCTTTCTGAGAAGCAGAAGAGATTAAAAATACCTCATATCTTGTTGCTTGGTGTTTTCAGATCCAATAATTTTGCTCTTTTCCTGAGGCCTCACTGTGACCTGGCTGAAGGCTGAGTCAGTCTGTTGGTGACTGGCTACTGAGGGCTACAACCTTCTGTCATATTTTGATTTTGGAGGATCCTGGTTTCCTGCCTAAAGCATCAGGTGTCTGGGCTAAAGTCATTAACTCTGGAGAGCACCTGGTGCAAGACAGCCATCAGAATTTGGTGGGAGGGGGAGAGTGTGTGTAGTGCAGAAGCTGAGCTCTGAGGTTTTGGAAAATAGTAGAACAACTGGAGCTCTGTGGGTTGCTGGGGGAACTGCTCCCAGCTGGACTTGGGGGGGTCTGTGTGCACTCTCTGTACTCAGCTGTGCCATCCCCCTTGTGCCAAGCAGTGCTGATGGGGAAGCCTTCAGAGCCTCCCTGGGGTAGGGCTGCTGCTTTGCCCTCACCAGAGAGACAGCTCCCTCCTCCCTTTGAGATACCTCCTCCCTGAATTGACTTTCAGACCTCCTGAGCACGGGCATCTGCTCAGGGGCCACTGAATGATGCAGAAGGGTTTTTTCCTTTATACTGGCTGGTTGATTTTCCCCATACATTTTCCCATGCTGATAGTTTTATTTTCCCAGCATGTCTGGCTTGTACCTTCTCAGTACCTCTGCAGGAACAAGAGCAGAAGCTAAACACATGCTTAATCACCTCTCTTCCAAACTGTTTAAAATTCTTAGATAATTGATGTCTGGTAGATTGGTTTTTCTCCTCTGCTCAAGCTAAATTAGGCTAACACCAGCCAGAGGTGGCTGGTGAGTTATTCTTCCAGTCCTGGGAAAGTCTGTGTTGGCAGAATAGTCAACCACAACCATCACTGAACCCCCTGCCTCAGAAAGGGGCCATTTCCCAGGTGAGGAAGAGAAAGGAGGGCTTACTGTGATGAATGGTCCTTCAGAGCACTAACTTAGGCTTCTGACAGTATAATTCTAAATAATGGTGTTGGTTCCTTCTGATTCTCATCTCATTCTTGTGCTTGGGAGCAGTAAATGCATTCCCCTAGTTTATGGTTTCCTTTTCACATTTGTTTGCCTTTAAACTCGTCGCTCAAGATGATCACTGCAATACAGCAGTTTGTCTTAAATCCCCCATCTTTTTCAAATGCTCATCATGACTACTAAAAAACTAATGCTGTTAGGTTAACCAGCTTAACTACAGCCAAGTCTCAGATTTTGAACATATTAGGGATCTCTTTAAAATCTTATCTATAACTAACATAATTATCTGCTCAGACAAGTTGTGGCAAAATCCTAAAATCATAATCCCTAAGCATCTCAGGCATTATGCTCATATTTTTAAATTAAATCATGGAATGGTCCCCAAACCCTCACCATTTCATTTATTAGGTCTTTCTCCAAAAAAATGCAGAACTGCTGTGCATTCAAAGGAGTAGAATTAAAGCACTTGTTTTTATTTAAGCCTCAGTAACCATCAGCTCCTTAGTAACTGGGGTGTGTCTGCTAAGAACAATCTGTCACCTGTCACTGGGCTTTTAAGTGACTGATTTCACATCCAGAGCTAAGACAGATAATTGACTAAATTGTGCAGACTTCTGCTGAGAAAAATGCTAATTTTTTTTATATTATCCACAAAAGTGCTGCTTTTTCAGTTAATTTTACATTCTTAGACAATTTCAATCTGTAGTTACAAAGAATGGCATGTAGATTGATTGTAGCTTATTTGTAAAGCTCTGTCAGATACAAGTAGTCCAGAGTCTGCAGATTTATATAAGTGTTGGTTAAACATAATTTTTTCATAATTAAACCAGCTAAGTTTCTGAAAAGTTTCCAGAATCCCTTTTAACACACATTCACTGATATTTTAGCAAAACACTAACCTCCCAAAGTCTTAAAGCCTACTGATAATTTCAAATTTTTTAAGTTTGTAAGTATAACTTTTGGGAAAAAACAAGATGCAGAGAAACTTGAAAATGGCTCTGTAGGCAACAGCCACAGCTGGAAAATTTGATAAAGGTTAGAGAGGTTAGAGGGGAAGATGTCAGCTGCTGTCCTGAAGGGTTTGAAGGAACCTTCTCAGCAAGGAAACCTCCTTCTGCTCCTGCATGATTAATACCTTTAATTACCACCCGGGGGAAAATTCTGCCAGTTCCTGGAAGTGAAGTTCTCACATACATATTGCCCTCAGACAGAAAAACCAAATACATGAGCCAGTTAAAAACCCAAACAAGCCTGTGCTGTTCTGTCACTGGTCAGGATACACGGATTTTGTTTGTGTCATTTGCTGGAGTCCCCTGCAGCAGCTCTGGGTGTGTTTGTGCCAGCCCTGGTTTCTTCTCCCAGTGCTGAGGGTGCTGGAGTCCCAGTGGGGACTGGGGAGCTGAAGGAATTCCTTGGTTTGTGAGACAAAGCTACAGAGGAAATGTTCTGTGTCACTCTCAGAGGGCCCCTCTGCTGTGATAGAGTTCAGTTATCACTGTGTGATCAAATTGCTTTTGTCAGATTCTCAGATAACAATTTGCACAGGGCTGTTGAGTGATTTTCCTCTACTTTGTGTGCTGCTGTGGGAAAAGGACACTGGGATCCAACTTTGAAAATGAGTCTCCTGTCACAGCTGTGGGTCAAGCAAATTCTAGACTGGTTTGAAAGTGGATGTGTTTTGTTGAATAAAGAAGAACCAGTTGAACAATCTGGGAGTCAGGTGTGAGCATTTGTTCCCTGATCTGGGAGTCTGACTGTCTCAGGGGCAGCCTGAGGCTTTGAGAGCAGAGGGAGGCAGGGACTGGCATCCCTGAGCTGGCAGGGCTGCTGTCTCTGCTGGGATGAGTCACCAGGGCACCGAGCTGAGCCGACTCTGTGCTGCTGTCTCCACCTCTTACACACTGCTGTCCAAGGCTGTTTTGTTAGAACAGAAAAGGAGTTAAAACTGACAACACAACTCTCTAAATGACATTGTAAGACAGAAGAAAGATTTTGAAAACAAATCTGCCCTTTACTCACTGGCTTCTTACAAGGCAGGCAGTCTTTATGGTTTCCTTGAGTCCCTCTCTTCTGTCTAGGCTCTTGTCTTGTCTTCTGAACATCACCTTATCTTCTGACCAAGCTTCCTTCTTAGTCTTAGCTGGACGCAAACCCTGGCTCCTGTGGCTGCTTTGTGGGACCTACGGGACCCATCTCCCGACTCTGTTCTGGTCCCAACCACTTAGACAATACCCTGGCTCTGTGCTTTTCCTAGAAGCTCCTGAGTGCTGAGCCATGGCAGGACCAGCTGGAGCACAACGCCAAGCACTTTGCAAACTCATCAGGAAAACGGCTGAGCTGCTCCTCCAGGGAGCGCTGCCCACGTGGGTGAGAGGTGTTCAGAGGAGGTGGAGTGCTCTGAGATAAATTGCTCATCCAGGGAGAAAGGCAGTAGGCTGGAAGCTGATTCCCTCACATCAGCCTCTACCCTCTCTGGCAAGGCTCCAAGGAACATCTGAGCCTTTCCTGACATGGTCTGGGGGGAAGGTTCCGAAGCAAATCGGGGAAGGTCTACATGATGGCGAGCTCACTCAATCCCGAAAATCCATCCATGCCAAACAAGCCCCTTCAGGTCTGAGTGTTTTGTTATTCCCTTGACAGATTTAAATCAGCTGGAAAAGCACCTTATGTACTAAATCAAGAGGCACCCGATGCCAATGTGTAGGTAACTGATTCCTGCCCTGCCTGTCCAGCAGCTTGAGTCCAAAGAACCCAAGCAGAGCTCCCCTCTCTGAGCATTTAATCACTGCCTTATACATATCACATAATGCATGATTGTTTTGCTGTCCTCTTCTATGGAGTGACCATTATGTTCTTTTAAACACTTTATCAATCAGCTAAATTTACATGTAAAAGCAGATCTTTGGCAAATCATGTCTCTGTTCCTGCTGTGTATCTTCAACACTGCAGTTACAGGCATTCCTGAGCTCCACACTTCATCCCTAAAACACCAGATCTGTCTTATGTGGGGCTTTGTGTGGCTCCTTTGATGGACTATAGAATATCAAGTCCTGCTTCTAAATTAAGAGGTATCTGATTGCTTATTAATTGTACTGTAAAGTTCTTTATGACTTCAGTAATTAGTTTATACTCCCCAGGCCTGCATAGAAGCACTTGAGCATTGCACAAGGAGATGAAACACTCCACAACAGAATATGCATTGCTCTCGGGTTTTCTACTTTTACATCCTCGAGTTTTGTAGAGCCTTGCTGAGGGAATCTCTCCAGAAATGGGGTCATGGGTAATCTGCTGTAGTAATTTTGAGTGGATTTCACAGCAGAGAAGCAGAAATATATGCACAGGAAAATACCAGCATAATGTAGCTCTCACTGCACCTAGGAAATTTTCAACTACAAACACTTGTTTGTTAGTGCTGTGATCAACTGTCATTTGCAGGACTTGGTAAAAAGAGTTTGATGTCTGATTTGGCTGCCTTCAGCATTTCTGTGTTATTGACAATAGTTTTGTAAAATGTTGGATCAACTTTTAGAAATATCAAAATTCATACTAGAAATTAATTCTGCCCTACTGGCATCTGTTTCCAGATGTTCTTCATGATTTCTGTGATTATTATCCAAGGCTGTTTTCTGCTGAAGGTATTACCTGCAGGTGCAAGCACTGCATTCAGCTGAACAGGCACAGGGCTCTACACGTCTGTCCTGCCTCCTTGCATGGGTGATGTGAGTCACTGCAGTGGTGGGCACAGCTGATCTTCACTCCACCAGTCCTGATCATCGACCACAGGCCTCCCCCACACTGCCTAACCTGGGCTGTGGAGCTTCTCTTGTTAGGTTAAATACCTCTTTATACTTTCATGGACTCCTTCCCAATGAAACTCAATTGAGTAATTAATAATATGGAGGGAGAGTTAAGCGTTTTAAGTTCTGCATGCTTTTGTGCCAATTATTCCATCAGAGACTGGCTCGCTTTGTTGCTACAGAGCTTCTCAGTGAGGCATGACCTTGGTTTATTAAATAATACATGTATTTCTGAGAGCCACTTATGTAAGAGTAGGCCTACCCAACAAGACTGGTGTTTGACCACCTGGTGTATGAAAGCAAACACTGGATAAAGAGTCCCCTGCTCAGTACCTGGGTGAGAGGGACAGGCAGCCCCACTCACAGTGGCTGCACTTGTCTCTAAGCCACCACTGCTGCCTTTATTATTTCCACTCAAGGTGCTGCAGCACAGTCTCCTTGAGCCTCTTGGATATCTCACCACAAGCTCAGAGCAGTGCATCTGCTGGCTTGGTGCTGGCCTGAACTTTGCAGGGCAAACAATAAATTTCTGCCCTCAGAGATGGCAACAGTGCTGCCTCTAGAGCTGGTGTGAGCTGTACCCACCAGTAAAGAGCTAATGGGATCTGAAGCCTCTGCTCCTTCCTTCTCCACCTCTCCTCCTCTTCTCCCCTGGCTGGGGTTTGGGGCTGCACAGGCTGTCAGTGACACAGGGCAGGTGGTGCAGGCTCTCTTGGGGTAGCTGCAACTTCTCTGAAACCACTTCCACCCCACACGCAGGGCAATGCAGTGATGAGTGTCTCTGCTCCCGTTAGAGCAAAGCAAACCTGTCAGCTTTAAATCTCGGAAGTAATTTTCATAACATCATTTCTGCAGCAGCCAGTTTCCATGGAAACCAAGAAACGACTGGCAGCAGGCATAGGAAAGAAGGCAGCTGACCTGATTGTCCTTCCCTGCCCCTGTGGATGGGCTTCCCTCAGTCTGCACATGCACATCCTTTGCCCATTGCTGTGAGATGGACAAGCCCAGACTCCAAGGCTTCAGCTCATTCCACTGGCAGCAGCCTGAGTGCAGGGTCTCTCCTGGCTGCTGCACATCCTCCTCATCCCTCCTCTCAGGGCAGCTTCTCCTGCACCCAGGGGAGGAAGGCAGAGGGAGGGAGGGTCTGTAAATGTTCCCAGCCCCCTTCCCACCCCTGTGTCATTCCCAGGCCTCAGCAATGATGGAAGGACTTGTGGTTAGCTTTGAATGTGCATGCGTCCCTCTCTTTTTGACCCCACAACCCACTTATTTCACTACTTTGTTCACTTACTTATTCCACTGCTGCTAGAATACTCCTATAGGTCAAATTGTTGAAGATGTATGTTTATAATAAAGCCCTGTATGCATTGCATTAAATTTACATATATTCTTGGAATTCTTCCTAACTACTACCAGAAATATCTGCTGTCCAGGTGAAGGTTCTGTTCCCTGTAGTGTTCCTTAAGAAGCCACAAACCTATGTCACAGTCTTCATGCACTAGCAGTTTTGTCTGTGTTTGGGCAGAGAGAGGGGACTTGTGTGACCCAGGCTCAGCTGCAGCTTTTGGCTGCATTTCTTTGAACTGCATTCTCAGTAAACCTCCCCAGATGACAAGGAAGAAGAATAGATCAGCTCATGACACAGTCAGGGAAGAGTGTCATGACCAATAGGATTACCTGGTCTGCAAGTAAAAAGCAGAGCCTCATAGACCATTTAGGAAGTTGAACATCTGCAGGAGATGACTGACTGACTCTCAGTGGCTGGCTGCTCTGGAAGCGCTGTACATATAAATCATGCCACAGGCCAGGACCAGGAAGATGTGTAGTCAAGCTCTGAACAGATTCCATTTTGTACTCAGTTTAATTCTGCAGTATTAGTTTTTTATCAATAAATAATGTCAGTTTATTTAGTACAAAATCCCTTTTCTCTTTGTCATTTGGAGACAGCAATATTAGCACCAATAATCACAGCAGTATTATTGCTGACCGATACACCTTGAAGCTCGGTGCCAGCTGGGGAGGAGCTGGAGGCTGCCTGTCTGTCTGAAGGATGCATTGCAGGCTCCCACACCATGCTCCTCCCTACTCTCCAAAAGCATGGAGATCCCTGGGGACATGTCATGCTGTGGCATTTCACCGGGAGCCTTTGTGCAGGGAGCCACGGGCAGAGGCAGCGCTCTGGGACGTGGAGTCTGTCCTTCCTTTAAACCTCTTAAAATGCACAGAAGCCACGAGGCCCCTGGAAGGGCAAAGCAGCTTAAAGAAAGGCATTGCAGAGATGAGAGCATCCACAAATCTGGGCACTCCCTGAGGTGTTTCTCTGCCCTCCACTCCAGAGTGCTGGAGGGAAGAGCAAGCCCAGACAGCCTCCACAGTGCTTTTACTAAACTTTCCAAGTCTCTCATAAAGTCTCTCATGACATTTTTTATGTCGTAAATTGACATAAAAAATAATTGGCCTTTACAGTTGCATATGAGCCAGCTACACTGCCATCAGCTCTTGCTAGTCCTCACTACTCAGTTCATGTTTGCTTAATGGCATATGAATTAATTTGCAAGAAGCTGACACTTCACTGCAGGATTAGTGACACTAACACTGGGCTGGTGCATGAAATTTAAGATGCAGAGCATCTTTTTCTGGTAAAAAAAAAAAAACAAAAGAAAAAAACCAAAAATGAAACAAAGGCAAATGCCAATTTTTGGAAATCGTCACTTTTAGGATGCTATGACTGAGTAATGAATGAGCTGAAATACAGAAGAAAAATAAACCCAATTCCAGCTATTTAAAGGCTCAGCAATTCCTTCCAGGCAAAAAACAAGCAGCTATTGTGTGCCTGCACTGGGAGGGCTGGGGGAAGGCAGCGTTTCCCACAGGCAAATTAGGAATGGGAAAACCAGGACAAAACCCCAAGCCTCTGCAGCCTGAGTAGGGAACACAAGACATTTTCTGTTCAGCATGATTTGTGTTGTCATTAGGTGGGTTTAATAGGGCCTTATTCTGGGAGGAAAGCCCTGGCTGTGCTTGGGCTAACAGAAATGACCATCCTGACCTGGGAAACATGAGGGAGCATTTGCCACATCACTCAGGCACTCACTGGGAACAGAGGGTCTCCTCTGCCCCCATCCCTGCCTGCTCAGGGAGTCTGGACACGTTCCACTGGAGCCTGATAAAAACCTGTGCCCTGTTTGGCCAGGTTGTCTGTAAAGGACCCATATGGACCATGAGCCACACTGGGAGCAGAGCAGAACCCCACAAGGGGTGCCTTTGAAAACCCCACAGACAGGGATGGCATCATGGATGTGGGAGGGGCTTCTCTTATCCCGATGGCTTGTACCCTTTCCTCGCTCTCCTCCCAAGCTGTCATGAGCCCCAGCAGAACAGTTCAGCAACACAGTCCCACTTCCTGAAGTTCTGTGTCTGGGTGCCTTGTCTCAGGCCATGTAAAGGTGAAATGGGATAGGGAGTTAACAACAGCTCCCTGAAAAGAAACCATCAGTTTAAAGCCCACGAGCAACAGCTCCTGCAGGGCACACACGGAGCGCCTCCTTCACCTTCACTTTGTTCAGGAGACACTGACAGTGATTTCTCTCCTTTCACACAAACACATGGTCTGGAAGCAGCACAGCAGGCAAGCAGCAGGTGCAGCAGGCTTACTGCTTTGAGGATTCCAGGATCAACAACTTTCAAAAGGCCAGGAGAATGGCTGAGCACCTGTCGTCGTGCGTTCCAGCATTCCCGCAAGCACCCATCTGAACCTGCAGAAGGAGCAGTGTTCCCTTAGTTCTGTGTCCCAGGCTGCTGCTCAGAGATGGATGGGGTGGAGAGCCACTCTAGTGTGAGCAATGTCTCTCTCTATGGAAGCTCTGAGGTAGGGACAGCCTCTGTGATGCCCAAAGCAAGCTAAAACTATGCCAGTGAAGGATCTTGCATTTCTTTATGGCTAAATCCTAGTTTAGTTCACTAGATGTTAATTTTAATGAACCAGATCATGTGAAAAATACAGGATCCCTACTCTAGCCCAGCAGGAATGGGAGCTGCCAGTGGAGCACAGCTGCTTTTCCAAAGAACTGCCATGGCTCCCCTGACAAGTTGTTACATTGACAAGTTTAAAGTTTTTTTATGATCTCATTTATATCAAACCACAGGATTTCAGAGAGAGTCAAGAACTGTCCAATAGCCATTTCCATTGCATTGTATAAAGCCCTGAGAAAGAATGTATTTATTCTGGCGGGTGATAGGACTAAAAAAAAAACCTCTGCCTGTTGCGAAGCTGTTACAATGACAAATTTGTCATATACTTCTGCATGGCTGAAGAAACTTCTAGAAAATTTCATTTGGAAAATGTATTTTTTCTTCAAGAGCAGCTCCATTAAACACAGCCACTAGCAAACAATGCAGTAAGTACTTTTGTGTCCTGATCACCTTCCTAGAAGCTGACAGGCACTCCTGCCCATTGGATGTTGGAAATGAGTTCATCTGGAACTCACATGAGTTTTAACTGATGAACTACTGTCAAGTTTCCTTTCAATAAGTTACAAGTTGCTCAAACTCTCTTGCAGGTTTGCTGGTGGTTAGGGAAACAGAAAAAGGAACACATCTGTGTCTGGGGAGCTTCTCCAACAGGTCACGTCCTATCCAATGTTCATTAGCAGTGCACAGGGACCTGTCCTGCTCAGCATGGCAAAACACATCCCCTTCCCAGCTGTGGGAGAGATGGGTGGGGACAGCTCAGAGAGCCTCGGCAGTGACAGCACTTCCATTGACCAGTGCCCTCAACTTGCAGAGCTGCTGTAACAACACATGCACTCATCTGCCCTTTGCAAATTCCAGCACCAACACCACTCAGTGCTGGCAAAGAGCTGCTGCCAACTCTGTGCCAGGGCTTGGGATGTTTGGGGAAGATGCCTCACACAAACCAAACCACCTGATGCTCATGTCAGCCTAAAACTTAGCTACAGGAAACCCTTGGATACTCACTGTCCTTCAAAACCACATATCAGCTTGGGGGGCACTGCCAAAACAAGCTGTAGGTACAAGGGGAATAACACACAGAGCCAACTTTTTTTTTATAAAAGTATTTTTAATAAACTGATGGATTTAAGATGCTAGACAACTTGTCGCCATTTACAGGTAACAAAAGTCAAAATTCTTTGAATTTTATACAAATACTATGTAGTACAGTAAACTTGAATACAAGTTTACAAAAAATGCATCAGTGAATATTCAGCTTGTAACCAACTTCCAACAGTGAAAATTATCATCTATCAATAGTGATCAGAATTGCATTGCAAATTTTAGAAGTAATGCAACTATGTTTCATTTTTTTACCAAGCCACTCTGAAGTTACTGGTGCACACTGACAGTACATTGGATTTTTTTGGCTTGCTGAACAGAAAATGGCATTTAAATAAAAAGACTGAGTTAAATGATGTAATACATATCAAAAGTTCTATCTCACAGAAAATTAAACAAGAATGAGAAAGTAAACAGAGCAGAACCCTGAAGTGGTGATATTTTTCTACCCGTTTTGATGGAAAATATTCCACAGGTGTCCAGCTTTCTCACAGCATTCTGAAGTGTTCTAGTCCTAGCACAGTGTGGTCATTAGTAGACTAAAGTAATCCCTGCTTGGCAGTAATGCTGGTGAAAGGTAACTTGCTCTATTGCTAACAAATTGGAGTAACCACTGGCAGGGTGACTTCTCGCAGGCATCCAGCAGAGGCTGAGCTGACAGCACACGATTGAAGTTACAGCACTGCTCGCTTTGATACAACAGCCAACAACCTTCAGGGTTCAGGTGGCAGTTTCCTCACAGGATTGACAAATGGATGGTTTTGAAACAAACAAAAAAAAAGTTGCTACGGAGCATAAGACAGTATTTTCACCTGTACAGCTACCAATAAAATGAATGTTTTTGTTACAAACTTTCCAGTCTGCTTTATAAAAAATAGTCTTAGTTTTACTTATAAATAAAAACTGTGCTGTGATCTGTCACGTTCTTGCATTGTACATGCTGTAATTGTGTGTGTTAATGAAGGTGTAGAGATTTGTGACCTAGCGCTCTGGATGTATCAGAAGCCTAAAAAGCTGATTTTGATACATAAAAGGTAGCAATGAAAATTCATTCTATTTATTTTTCCTAAAGCCTAGGAAAAGCTACAGTACGTTGCTAGATCAGTGGCCTCAACCCTGAGCTGAAAATGTAGGACCTGCCCTGGCCAAGAGACTTAGTCACATTACTACCACAGCTGCACAGCAGACAAAATCCCCCGTCTGCAGCCTGTTCTGAGCTGTGAGTAGTGAGAGATTCAGTTCTGTAATGCTTGAGAGCTGACTGGAGACCACCATATTCATTTTCACTACAGGGAAAAGAAGGAAAGGAGAACTCAAATTCAGATGGACAGCACTCGACAGGGAGGGTCAGTATATCCAGCTTCTGGAGATCAGAGAATGAAGTTCGTGGCAGACTCACGAGTCTTAAGTGTTTCCCACTTGGTAGAAGAGATTAAACACTAAAACACATACCAAAACACAGTCATGGAGACTTTGACTATTATCTTGCTCTTTCCAGAAAGAGTCTCACTTGATTTTCCCCATAGAACTGAGCATATCTCCCTCTGTACTACACTGCATCACAGAAGATAAGTGAAAACCCAAAGTGTGTCTGATGAAGGATTCAACCCAGGTGGCAAGCAGAAAAACTTCCACTTGTTTCTAACACAAGTTGGAGCTGGCAACAATAAGAATTGTTACTATGACACAGCTAAGGCCCCTTCCCGTAGGGTTCAATGGCACCACTATCCACGGCCAGGAGCATTCCTAACATGAAGCATTTTGCCTCCCAAGAGGACTTTTTTTTTTTTTGCTTTTAAACAGCAGAAACTGCAGAGTCAGTATTTCATTCAACAGAAAAACTAAACCCAACAAAAGACTGTAAATAAAGCTCATAAAAATCATTTGTATTTCTAGTAATGCACATTTCTTTGTGAGCTGATCAGTTTAGGGATGGTATGTTTTTTGTTAGTTTAAGGCAGCAAGTCTTACAAAATACTCAAGCTCACCTCCCTCATGTTTGTGCTACTGTAGCCTTATGTGCACAATAGAACCTCACTAATTTACACTAATGATTGGAAGAACAATTAATTCTCTTGGTAAATGAACAAGAATAAGGCATTCCATTATATATTCTGATCACTAATTACAATTTAGCTCTAATTATAATCTACCAGCAAACATACTTCTGTGTTTTAGAAAATAATATCTCTTACCTTCAGATATAATTATGTGTGCAGATTAGTGGGTTCTGCTGTGTAAACACGCAGGTGCATAAACAATTTTCAGGTTTTTCTTCATTACATCTGATAAGAAAGTTAATGCCACAGGTAGAGACTGTGGGAAAATAAGTTAGGATTTCTCTATCATTTGTGCGGATATGCACAACTGGGCAGGAATTTACAGCTCAAAAATAAGGACATGAATGTTTACAAACTCAAATGAAGCAAAATCAGCAGCGGGAAGCAAAGGCCATTCCCCAACCATAAATGGCTTGTTTTACATGATTCCAAACTATATGAAACAAACAAACAAACAAACAGGGAATACCAGTACAAACAGATATATACAAATCTGAAATCAAGTAAAGCAAAGAAGTGAAAAATTTGTTGATGCTTCTAGCAGATGATATTCACATGTTTAAATCCCAAAGTAAACTGCAAGTAAAGACACAAGACAGGATGAAAACTACAGGGCTGAATTGAAAAAAAATAGAAACGGAATTGATGTGCATTGCAATGAGATAGAAATTTCCCTTCATATGTGCAAAAATCCACAGTTTCATTAATGTAGAGGTCATACTTCTAGGAACAGATTTTACACCAAACCAGTCTCCCTACATCCTGGAATCTACCTGTTTACATCAGCCACTTTAAGTGCACAGTACCCTGTTCACATATATAGTATTCAGCAGTTTCTGGCATTCCTCAATTTAATGTTCTCCTGCCTTAAATCTTGAAAACAAAGGGGAAAGTTCATCCAGGGCATCATACCACTGCTTTTGATTTATACCAACAGTTAAATCAAATTCTTTCTTCTTCCATGGTAGCAGGAGTCCTTACAGGACTTGTAAACAGCAGTACACAATACTGTAAACAAATAATTTAAGTTCTGCTTTATGCAAGATGTTAACTCAACTCAGGTCTACCAAACAGGTGAAAATGAAAAGGGTGGCTTCACACAAAATCCTTCCCTTTTCTCCCAGCAATTCCTTTCACTACGTAAATAATCCTGAGCTGAAACAGGGGTTGATGAGAGCTTTTTTTTTTTTTTTTGCATATAAAAACAATGTTCTGGAGGTGGCTCTCATGTTCTGTCAGGAAGTCCATTGCTGAAGAGATCAAACTGAAGTATTTCAAACCATTTGCTACTTTGGAGGAGGACTTATAATTTGGTGTGGCGTCCAGTTCTAGACCCAGATGCTGAGCTGGCCAAGGAAGCTGATGCTGCTGCATCCTCAGCTTCCTCCAGCTCCTCGTGTAGCTCCTGGCTGACACTGGACTGGAGGGCTGCAGGAGTTAGCCACTCCTTTGGCAGGCAGCTCTGGAGGAAGGGTATACAAGAGCTGAAGTAGGCAAGGCGATTCACCCATCGTGGAATCTCTTTTCCACAGAGAATCTATGGGGGAAGGAAAAAGAAAGGGTTAATTTGTTTTCTGGATTCAGCAGTAACAAAGCTGCAGTACTGTAAATAAAAAGCAAAAGCTGCAGCAGCCTTACAGTTTACACTGTATATAAAAATGCCAGTCAAGGAACACCCAAGTTAGTTGCACTATGACAATTTTCTCCATCAGTAAAGGCAGCATTCCAAGCCCCACGAAGACACCTATATTCCATTGTGAAAGTTGGTCACATGCTTGGTTCTATGATTTTCTTAGAAGTCCTGAAAAGCCTAACCACCTCACTCTTTTTGAGTAACTTCTACAAAAGGCACAGAAATTAGTTAAGCTACGGTTTCTATTCAGTGCCAATTCCTCAGAAACAGAAATTGCAGGAGAAACCTCACTATTACAAAAAAGCACCCTGAAATCAAGTGTCCAGAAAGACAGTGTCCAGCCCTTAGCTGCATGGAGGTACACACACAGCTGAGACTCTTTACTGTGGTGGCTTCTGACAGCTTCCACCAGACCTCACTGTCCTACCACACAGGCCAGGCACACGCTGCAGTCCACTGCAACAAGGGAAGCTGTACAATGCACAGCTGGGTTCAACTCCTCACAAATTTATAAAGTTGCATTAAGTACTTATTTTTACTGCACCTCAGTCATTAAATAGTTTTGTTGTCGTTATTCAAGGAGTGAGCTACTTTACTTAGCTACCTCCATATTCACTTCTGGTATTGCAGAGCAAATCTGGAGAACATGAGCATTACTCTGCTGTAACTAACGACCACTTAGCTTGCAATTATACCCACTTTTGTAGTCAATTTGAACACTAAATAGGACAAGACCTAAAACAGAAACAATATGACCATGCAGCTGAAGAGTATGGCAAAACCCTGGCCATACAGGCTGGGTTTCACACCAACTGCAGCTCTGTCAGTCTCACCCTACTAACTTGTACCAGCATTGCACATGAATCATCATCTCAATAAAATTTTCCACTACCACTGGAAGGTCAGCCTACAAAAAACACAGGCTATACAGTAAATATGCATTAACTGTTTTGGAAAAAAACCCAATTAGCATCTATGAAAGTCCACATGGGAAAAATAGCCATCTTTGTTTTAGAGTGTCTCAATGAAACATTACAATAAA
Source organism: Sitta carolinensis (assembly GCA_032173965.1). Taxonomy (NCBI): domain Eukaryota; kingdom Metazoa; phylum Chordata; class Aves; order Passeriformes; family Sittidae; genus Sitta; species Sitta carolinensis. The sequence continues at coordinate 9,342,029 of JAVUNC010000025.1, read as the reverse complement.
TTCTGGCAAGCAGAGATTATCAGCTACCAATGGAAATCAAAGTTTCCATTCCCCTCTTTGTCCTGGGTTACTTGTTCCTGACCCTTTCCCTTGTGTGCATACACATGCGAATGATCAGGCATTCAATCATATTGGCAAACTGATCATGTCACAACAAAGCTGAAGGGCAAAAAGCAAAGCCCGTTCGACTGCTCGGTCAGACTCTGCATGACCACTCGAGTATCTACAGGACCAGGACACTGCTGCTGGCAGAGCAATAACTTGACAAAAGCCTCTCAAGCAGAAGATTAACATTATCTGGGTAACTTGAATGCTTTTGCTATTCTTTAATACTAGGTCATAACTTTGAATATTATTTACAGTGTGAATACAAATAATCTGATAAAAATAACATGTACTTCTATCTTCAGTAGCAAACCCTGAAACAACTAAAATTATTTTGAAATCTTGCTAACACTTTATTTACTAGTTATCTCTTTAGGAATGCACCTCTGCTCTAACACAAGCTATGTATGACAACAATATTTAGCAACAAAATCTGGTGCTTTGGACATAAGCACAAATACAACCTGAAAAATGATGACATTTGCCCAAGACAACAGAAATAGGAAGTTGAAAATTAAACCAAATATTACAAAGCACTAGGAGGAGATGATGCTCTGTAGCCAGCTGTGAAGCACCCTTCTATAGACCTTTATGTTTGTTTACCTCAGATAAAGCTGAAGAAAAGTGATTGCAGTTTTTGTGCATTAGGTGATAAGCATTTCCTTTGAATTCCTTTCCAAGCTCTTCTACTATTTTTTCTATATCATCTTCCATAAAGTCAGTACTGCCTAGAACCACAGCCTCTCTAGAAGAGAAGGAGAGTAGAAGGTGATCAGGCTCACATGATACAGGTGGACTACTGTTCATACATTGCTCAAAAGTCACTCCACTGTGAGTAGCAAGATCTTTCTGTCTTCCAACAAAGGTTCTTTCTATTCCATTTTATGGCATCACTTTCACCTTTATCATGAGATGATGTTTCCTTGCTGATTACCCACCTTGAAAAAGTTACTGCATTGCTTATGCTATACGAGTAATAAAAGTTAGCCACAAGTCCACAAAATCTGTATGCATTTCAGGAATTTAATGGTATGCTAAAAAAAGTTACTTGCTGTAGACACTTCATTGTCTCATCACTTCTGTCCATTTTTCATTTCTATGCAAACATATTAATTTCTCAGAAAGTTCGAAATCCTGTACAATTCAATACATCTATCCTCAAAAATAAATGCAACAAATTGTCTTTTTCATATGCTTTCTCAAAGAACAAGAAAATAGGTAGGTAATCTTTCTTACTTAAATTTAAATGTTTCTCCTAGCTCAGAAGCATTTCCTGGTGAAATCTCAAATATTCCAGAAAAAGGGTATGGATGACCACCATAGGCAAATTCTGAAAGAGAAAGCTCAGATTTAATAAAACCAGTATCTGATAGCAGTAAGAAACAGCTGGAAGGTGACTTCACAAGGATCTAAAGCTAGCAAACAGACATGTTACTTACATGGGGAGCAAATGAAATGAGCTGGAAATTAATAATTTTGTCAGTTACTACTCAGCCTAAGTAAAAACTGACAGGAAATTTCCTACATCAGTGTACAGGTTTAACTTGAATAACTTTGCAGTAAGTACATATTGTTTTCATTGTTTAAGTGAGCATTTACATGTTAAATTGTACTTGTTTATACATACTTGTCTTTAGAATTCCCTTAGATAGGTCTAAATTGGGGTTTCAAAGTCCTGCACCCTCAGAAGGCTGATGGCACTGTTCTTCAGTGTACACTACAGTCCTCAGTGTAGTGGCCTCATAGGTTCTTTAAATTTCTTGATTTCCAAGAGTTCAATTGTCACAAGTTCTTTACTATAACATGAAAGTAAAGCAGTGCATGCATCCCAAACCTGCCCAGAGCATCTGCTGGCTCAAGCTCTCACACTACATGGAAGTGTCATGGTGAGCTGTGGCTTCCGTCTGTGTCTGTGAGATAACAGAGCATGCTGCACCCAGAGTGTAATAAAAATCTCTAAGCATGACTTCACACTTCCTTTCCTCAAAACTCCTAACACATCATCCGAGTCTAGCACTCAGTTTTGTGGATAATCTTTTTCACAACACGTTAATGAATAAAAGGTTTGATGTGCCTTGGAAAAGGCAAGTCATTGTTCTAGCAGGGGCATGACCTGCTATAGGAGAAAGCTGCTCTAATCCCAACAGGAAGGGAGGCACATGAATTTGGCACAGCTCAAAAAGTGGGTTTCAGGCACAGCACTATTAAGAGCCAGGTCTTTCTGGGTCAGATTAAAACAAATCCAAAAAAACAGTTTTAACAATAAACATTGTATTTTGTCAATTTGTTGCTCTGGTAACACTTAAAAACCAGATACAAAGTGACCATTACAGTAGTTGAAATCTAGTTTAAGACAACTTTGGGCAGTGTGGCATTCGGAGTGCATGCCCTGCCTTCTGCTCCTTCCCCTCCCCACCCAACACATTCCAATAAAACACCCACTGCAGTAGATTTTCGCTCTTTAACAGGACTGCTTTCAGCAACCCCATCACCTCGGAGTGTCATCGTACTGGGGGCAGGAACACCCCGGCCTGAGCCCGTGCTCTGGCGTGCACAGAAACACCTCCTGGCTGCGGGGCACGTTCACAGCAGGCCAGGAGGCTGCAGCACTCGAGCACAACCCATTTAGCAAAATTGAAAAGCGTTGCTGTTATTTATCACAAGGGCATCTTTTATGAACAGCACGAATGGGATGTCTTTGAAGGAAACCATGTTTAAAGCAAACCAACCAAAATGGAACAGACATTTTCCTGAGCATCATGTACTTTTAGGTGCCTCTCTGCAATAGATTATTGTTCCTGTAGTTAAAAATTAACTCCTTGCACTAAGTGCTGAAAGAAAACTGAGGAAAGGATTCGACTGTGCTTACCCAAAGCACACACTTGTTTTATGTAGTTTTATAAAAGGATTTCCAAACCTAAAATAAAGATTTCTATGCCTGGCTGAGTAAGTTGCACACTTTTTCACAGTTGCATAGGTTTATGCAACAGAATGCACAACAGCTACCAGATTATTCATGTCCAAGGGTTTTTTCCCCAGAGGTAGAATAGATGAGAAAAGAGATGAACAGGTTTCAATAGGTAAGCTCCCCTCATTACCTGAAAAATGCTTTTTAAATTACAATATTACTGAAACAAAAAGTAAGTTATTCTTCTCTTGTACATACCTCGGCCATACACCTCTATACCTGAATGAAACACTCCAATTCCAAGGGAAGAAGTATATTCATTCATCCAATACTAAAAGGAAAGAAGAAAAAAAAAATAAACCCAAACTCTAGTCAGTTTGTAGTACAGATTTATCTTCTCAGAGCAGACTGTCCCCCACATCAAAAGCATTAAATCCTATCACAAAGTGGAAACTGCACAACCCATTTTATGGGAACAGAACATCACTAAAATTCCCCAACTGTATGCAGTGAATTAATTCCATTATGTTCTATTCCAGTCAAAGTTTGGAGTTTGTCAGCCAAGGAGTCTGCACCTGGGAGAAATCCAGATCAACCTTCTATTTGTCAACAAGCTGTAGGTTGTAAAGTTTGCCATTAGGTGGAATACATTCTAGAATCAATTGCTGTAATTTTAAGTAGCACAGTTTTCTTCAAAGTACACTGGAATGTAGGACTGTGAGATACACACACTGACTGTCATCAATAGTAATGACCACACCTGCTTATGAACAGAGGAGCACAAGACATACTCGGAGATAGACTGAAATTACCTCACTCTGTTTTGTCTTTGAATACTCAGTTAGAGGTCAGCATACAAGAGACAGAGCTCTCTCCAGGCTGCTGATGCATGGGGCTCCCATGCATGAGGATACATGAGGTTTAACTCCTTTGCACAGGTCTCACACTTGTTTCCAATATATCACTTGTATTGTAGCCAACAGAAAACAGATGCATTTCAAAAGGAATGAGAAGTGAATTTTTTTTAGAAAAGGGTAAAAATAGTAAAGAAATGAAACTTCCCTTAGTGCTTTCTTTTTTCTTTTACAAAAGTGCAGCAGCAGCAAGTGTCTATCAGAAGCTAACTGTAACCCTCAAGACCTCAAAGATGCAGAACTCTGGAAAAGGAAAACCTCAAAGTACTCTTTCCCAGTCTACGTTATCACCCTCAAAGTATCAGTCTCCAAGCACTAAAAGATTTCAAGTGACACACAATTTGAGAAGGAACCTGAAACAAAGCCTAAAAAGATACCAGCCTCAGTTGTGTCCTTAAAAGTGAAATTGGCTAAGGAGAGAAACCTCAGGCAAATCCAAGGAAAACATTATTTTGTCAATTATTCCAGTAGGATTTTTTCTTCCCCAGAGCTTCTCCACAAGCTTTTACAAAGCAGACTTCAAAAAGTCAGCTGGCAGGCAGGATACAGGCTGAGGTAATACCCCAGTAAATGAATACTGGTTTAGCAAGCAGGCAGGAAAAAAGAAGCTATCTTTTTCACACCACCCATTGACATAATCAGTGTTTTCTGATGCAAAGTCACTATGCAGCACAACTGATGACAAAGACGTAAAAGGCTGCAGGTGTCACACTTGAGGATGTGCTGGCTGGACTTGGTGTGTAATTTACAGTGCCACTGCAAACATTACAGTGTGTAAGCCTTTTGTCTCCCCATAAAAATGATACACTAAACCGCAGGTTGACAAGCTATTAATAAAAATGAAAACAAAATAAATGGCAAAAACAGCACATCATGCCAATAGTTACAAACAGACAAGCCAGCTGTGGGAAATTTTGTCAATATGAATTAAGAGAAGGCAGATTTTACGCCTTATATTTATTTAAAGCTCAATTGTGATCCATAGATAAATTTTGCTGAAGTCTAAACTTTATCATTTGCTTTAATTTCTGGCTTGTCAGTGTAGTGCTATGTTAGCTAGTGGGGTATGGATGACTACACTAAATCACCACCTCAGTCTATTGAAAGGGCTTATCAGTTCTTGCCTTCCACTCCCCCAGAAAACAGCACAGAACAACTCTGTATGAACAAATTACATCCAGAAATACACTGCCTTAATTTACTCTGTAGAGAAAGACAGAACAGGGAGAATATGAGGAGGGCAGGAAAGAGAAGGATGCAGACTACTCATCTTAGTGGGTTTGTGAGCATAAAAAAATGGATTCTGCCCACAAGGTGAAATCAAAGTCCCCAGGAAAACAGAAGAGCTACTGCAACATAAATGTGTTCTGAAGCCCTTCCTATCCCACAGTTTACCAGCTCACCATTTCAAAATAGTTTCAGGTTTGTATTTATAGTTAAAACCGTAGGCACAGTCAACGTACAGTTTGTCATCACTGGAATAAAGTATGTTTGCCTAATGGGAAGATGTATCCAAATGAACCTAATCTAGAACTGAGCTAGCCAGGGTCTCTGGTGCTCTAGTCTGTCCCTACCCTGGGCACTTGTGGCCAGAAAACGCAGAACCTGCTGAATTCCAAACAACCTACATATCATGTACCCATTGGATCTGTTAATGCCAAGCAAGGTTATGGCTGCTCTCTGAAAACAGACAAAACTTACACGAGATACCCCACATGCAGCAGGATAGAATAAAGCCTAGTTGGTTATTAGTCAGAAAAACACGAGGCAAAAGAGTATTCACAGTACTCCCCACCCACTACCCCACAAAACCAAACACGAGGTATGGGGAGGAGAGAGAAAAGTGAGTCAGCAAGCCTTCTCACTGATCGGCAGAGAAGCAGATGAACAGGGTGGAAAGCTGATCCAACAAGGTACTCAGCACAGCCTGCTCCTCCTTACTGGTGCCACCTGAACACCTGGGGGGCAAAGTGAGCACTGGTAGCAAATAAACCCAAAGTTAGCAGCTCTGGAAGAAGTGCCTGAAGCAAGCTGGCACTTCGCTTCAGATTTCCAGTAAGAACAGAATAGGTTAATTGAAGATAAAAGAATTTCAATGAGGCAGAATTACTCTCCCCCTAGGAACAGTAATTATATCTAATTATTACTTAATCTGGATCAGCTATTGGAAGGTTGGTCCCATTTACTCATTGAACAAAATGCCTTATCTCACTGAAGGAAGAAATGCAGGACAAATGCGACAAAGAGTGCTGAATTTGGCTGTGGCTGAAAAGATTATATACAACTTACAAAATAAAGATTGTAAATTAAATTACATCTGTATAGCTCACTGGTTCACTAACATGCCCAAACGGATCCCAAATGCTACATATCCTTGTTTCCATTACACAAACTGGATTCCCTTTAGATTTGATATGGATTATCCCATAGTAGTATGGTGCAATCCCATATCCTCAATATTTTGCAATATGTCAGTCTTGTAAAACAAGATCTCAGGTTTAATCTATCATAAGGAAGATATTAGAGAAGTATTTTTCTACATGCAAAATAAAGTCATGCCACTACAATGAAAGAAAAACACTAATCCCAGTGCTTCAAAAATATCTTCAGCACTTTCATTTACATTAATACTTTAGCTTGTTATTGCCTTATCTGACAAGGGAAAAAATAGGATACTACTTGGGCACAAAAAAACTAGACTCCTAAAAATAGCAGTTAGCTAAAATGAAGCTATAAAGTACTCCAGTTCTCAAAACATAATATATCAAAGCCTTCGCCCTACCCTTTTAATGATCATAAAAGATGTTCAAAGGCATGAACTGTACCACGTAAACACGCCCTTAAGCTTCTCTCCCTCCATTAAGTTACCAGTACTTGAAAGTCGACTTTCTTCTACAACACACGCATCTCCCTCACACTCGGGCTGTATCAAAGATTTTCGCTTTTTCAAACACTAAGGACACTGGAAGGGTATATCCTCCAAAAGCAACCAACTGTTGCTGTAAGGAGTTCCAAGAGTAGCAAGGTCACTCTATTCCCCTGTATACTGAAGCACTGCCTGGGACATGAAACCACAGCTTGTGCTCGGGTTAAAATAGAGCTGTTTGTTATTACAGTAATGTTGGTTCTGTCAACCAGGTGAATAACAGTGGTCTCTTTTTCCCAAAGAGAAACAAAAAAAACCCAATCTGAAACCTAAACTACAAAAAAATCCCAAACCCACTTCAAAGTGACACAGAACGTCAGAAGCAAAGAGCAAACCTGCTAATGTCTCAAATACACAGTTGGCATGGTTTTGTGAATAAACAGAACTTCAAAACTGCTATTATAGAAAACTCTTCCCCTCCTCCACCCACTCCTAGTGCCCCCAAATAAAGCAGTACCATTGATTACAGCAGGCTGTTCTACAAGCAGTAAAAACTGCTTTGCAACATGAAGTGAGGCTTTGGTTTCAAACAAGTTTCAATGTACTGAGACGTGGTTTAGCAGAGGAGTTTGATGAAGGATGTGCGCTGGAGGTATCTTTCAGACATCACACAAACCTGTGCTTTTCTCACCAGTTTGAAGGAAAACTGTTTCTCTAATGGTCAGATAAAGCAGATTTTGCTACAAACCAGCAAACAGGACTGAAGCAGGAAATAGCAATATTCTCCTTAGTGTTTTCATCTTATACTATGTATAATCTGTGGTGATGCTCAGCTTCAACCATTAAAGTCACCCCTACGTGTAATCAAACATCTGCAAATAAATTCTTTTTTTAGAGAGCAAGTTCCTTCCACAGATGGTGGCTTCAGAGACGATGTGAATTCCTGATGGAGGCAGAGCCTCAGTAATAACAACAGGATAACCAACATTCCCTATCGTGTCCTTTGGCAAAACATGTCACTAGTTTTTAGGAGCACACCCTTCCCATAGCTTTTTTCCCTCACTTTCCTCATGTCAACTGTCATCCTTCCTAGGTTGGCTGGAGTAAAACTGACCACAGCAATTCAGCTCTGGAGGAAAAAGAAAGGATGATGTGAATGAAACAGTAGACTATCACAAGAGAAAAAGAAAGGCATGCTGAAGTCCCACCCCACCAGTGCTGCCATCACAGAGAGAATGGAGTTTCTGAGGCATGGCACTACTCTCCAGGCAGGCATTTACACAGGAGTCAGTCCACTCTGCTAAGGTTTCACAGCCTGCCTGTGACAATTAAGCAAGTCTTTGTGAGAACAGTGGGTCTTCCATTTTGGTGAGTCAGAAGTGCGTCAAGCCTTGACTTCAAAGATATTCTTATGTAAGAGTCACGAAACCCAAGTCCTACTTCTTTCTCTGTACAAATATTTATAGTTAATATATGTAAAGCCATCTTTTTTTATTCTAAAAGAGATCCCCCAATATATATATTCACACTGTAGTGTGACACAGGGCATCCTTCCCTCCTCAAGTTCAGTATAAATAAGGCACGCTGTGACTTTTTCTCATATTAGCATCACATGGGAGCTCAACCAGGTGAGCAAAGACCCCTCCTTTTTAACTCCCATCTCTCAGAAAATCACAGTGAACAGACTGTTCCTATCTCCAGTCTCCCCTCACTGTCCATAATGAAGGAAACTGAAGTCAAGGTAACAGGCTATATTCACTAGGGAGAGAGCTGAAACACAGGAGTGGACAAAAAGTCCCCCAAAAAAGGACATTGATTCCTAAGGTAAGTATTAGAGTGAAAGAAAATAATGACAAAAATCAGGCTAGTTGCTATGATATTGTAAATATATTTGATTTCAAGCCAGACAGCTCCCTATTTATTGTTATTAAACATTTTAGTATTGGAATGTGACTGTTCCCAAGCAGAACAAGCTGTATTTTCTCACTTCCAGCAGTCACTGACACTACACTTTATATCTTCACCCCTTCAAAACAGCAAAGGCTCACTTTAAAATGGTGGTGGTAGGGAAGCCTATCCAAAATAAGCTAAGTAACACAACCACTGTCACCTGAAGCTAGTTCTCCATCTTACGGTCCCTCATCCCTCGCCTCAAAACTTGGTCAGAGAACTACTGCCACTCGTTCTAATTTTCAGCGATTGAAACGCATTAAGGGATAATATTTTCTTATTACTTATCCAAACCTCCCGTTCCATGCAGGTACTTACACCTCATTTGTTACCATGGCATTTGAGCAGCTTCCAGCTGAACATAACACAATACCACACTTGCTGTAGGTGTTACATAGAGATTACCCAGGAGGGAGGGAAGGTGAGCTCATACGGCTGCACATCAAACTGGACCGATTCTTTCATTTCTACCAAGTCGCAGCCATAACAAAACTATTCAAAAATTATGGTCTAGAGAAACATCACCTTACTGACACTGTGCTAAAAAGCTCTTATCCTTGCAGAGAGAGAGGTTATTTCCAGGAGGCACTACCAGCCTCCTGGAAAACTGGACCCTTTGCTGGTTTTCGTGGGCAGAATGGCAGGGCCGCCCCGCTGCCGAGCTCTGGGGCAGCAGCACAGGGAGCAGCACAGCCCAGGGACGCTCACGGCAGCGAAAGTTTCCCCCGCGACAGGGAGCGGATCCACCTGTCACTGGAAGCCCTGGCCCGGCAAACTTTAGTCGCAGGCCACAGAGGGGCTGTAGAAATCGTCAGACCTCCCAAATCGCCGCCCTCACTCCCCCCTCCGCCCCTTCCCTCCCCTCCCCGGGTTCGTTATTTCTCCCGCTCTGCCGCCCACGGATCCAGCTCCCGCGGCACAGCGATAGGAAGGGCAGGCAAAGTTTCCCAGCCGCCCTGGCCCCCGCAGAGCAGGACACACCCCGCCGTCGCCCTGCCGGGAGGGGGCCGAGACCCCCGCGCCGAGCCGCGCCGCGCCGCGCCGCGCCGCGCCGTGCCGTGCCGTGGTGCCCGTGCCGGTGGCTCACCATGTCGTAGACGTTCAGGATCACCAGCTGGTTCGCCATCGCCGGCGGCCCGCGGGCGCCCCCGCCCGCTCGGTCGCTCCCGCTGCGGCGGCGGCGCCGCTCAGGCCGGCGGCGGGGCGGTGCGGACCCCCGGGGGCCGCTTCCTCCTCGTCCTGCCTGTTGCTGCGGGGCGGCGGGGGGCGGCGGGCACCATGGAGCCGCCGCCGCGGAGGGACGGGGCCGCGCCCCCGGGAGACGCGCTCAGCCCGCGGCCGGCAGCGGGGGCCGGGCGGCGCGGGGGCAGCGGCCGCGGGCCCCACCCCGGCGGCGGCGGCGGTGCCGGTGCCGGTGGCGGGCGGGGAGGAGTGGAGGGAGGAGGAGGGAAGGCAGAGGCGCCGAGGCGGGCCGCGCCCTGGCTGGCGCCGGGCCGGGCCGCGGGACGGCCGGGCAGCCCCGCCGACGGGCGCAAAATGGAGCCGCTCCAGCCCGCCCCCAGCGCCCGAGCGGAGCGGCACGGCCGCGACTACAGCTCCCGGCGAGCCGCGCGGCGTGCGGCCGCGAACGAGGGGCCCGGCGCCGCCCCGCCAGCGGGGCCCGCCCGGGGAGCGGGGGGCCCCTGCCCGGGAGCGGGGGGCGCCCGCCCGGGGAGCGGGGGGCGCGCCCGCCCGGGGAGCGGGGGCGCCGCCGGGGCGGGGGCGCCCGCCCGGGGAGCGGGGGGCGCCCGCCCGGGGAGCGGGGCCCCCTTCTCGTCCCGCCTGCCTCCTGGGAGGGGTTCGGAGAGCGCGGCCGCGGCTCCCTCTGGGCACCCGCCGCACGGCTCTGCCCGCCTGCCCTGCCCCGTGCCCTGCCCGCCGCTCGTGCGCCTCAGGTTCTGGGTTCCCAGAGGAGAATCAGTTCCCGGTCCGTGTGGTGGCCGCGTTCACCGCATACCCCGGCGCCGCCATTTCACGTTTGAGTTCAGTGAACAACGGAAATTTTAAGTGGCTCGGCAGAAAAAACATCTGAGCCGTGCAGATCTGGGGATAACCCACGTGTGGATGCTGGTGAAGCATGGCCGCTTCTAAGGCGGCAGGCACCTTCCGAGAGAAACCTTGCGGTGTAAGCTTCATCTGTAACAAGTGACAGCAAAACCAGATTCCGTTTGTTAAAAGCTGGAGAGAAGCAGGAGAAAAAATGCATTCTCTCTGCCAGCAGACTCAATTTTATAAAGATTTTTTTAAAAAGTGCCCCTTCATAGCACTTTAAAAAAGATGCTGATCACAGCAGGCTGTGAATGTGCCCTTGGGATAAATGTGCTACAGGAAGGAGGGTGTTCCCACCCCAGGGGTATCCTGGCTTCCACTATCATTTCTGGCTGCTGACATTTAGATGTTTAGCCCCTCTTTCTTAGCTAAAATTCCAGTTGGCTGTCGAGCTCCATTTTGTGTGCAGAACAGCTTTATCCCTCGAGTACTACAGCATGGCTGATGCAGGCAGTTGAAAAAGCAATTCCTGCTTTGGGGACTGATCTTTGGTTAGAGGAGAGGAGTATTGTCGCAAAAACTTACAACACGTCTGGCTCCTGATTGTCAGAATATGTAAATCAGGCACCCGAGGGATCTGTGTGTGCACCTGAGGTCGGCAGTAATGCCTTACTTTGCCAGTAAAATATGTGGACAGGTCCATGAGTCCATTGGGTGATATTCTTTGCTCCTTTAGCTAAAAGCAAGGAAACTTGTGGTTATTAAACTGAAAGGTTTTGTGGGAAAAAGTTGCCTACATGTTGAGGAATACTGAGGAAAATCTGATTGTTTCTTAAATCTTCAGGGGTCAAAAACCTTACCTGAAAAGGCAGGGGCTCCACTTCCAACTAACAGTATGCATTAACTGGCAGACAGAAATAGTGTGTGGGAACGACTTGTAACAAATCGGTTAGTCTTCATTCTCGTGTTTTCTGTCTATAAGATACATTGTAAAGTAGAAGGATCGGAAAACATAACTTGTTGCCTGCAGTGACAGGAGAGAGAAATTTCATGTTCTGTGAAGAGTAAATCCCGAAAGTGTCATTTATTTGACTTTGAATTTTGCCATTTAAATACTAGACTTAATAGATAGAGGAAGAACATGGTATTACAGCTCTGACTTCCTCAGTGATGCAGCTTATCTGAAGATGCAGTTATCTGCAAGACAAGAAAATCCTTCTTTTGAGCCAAAAGACTGATTAGGTAGGTGTCAGAAGCAATGTTAAGCATGAGTGAATGCTGCAGAAAGTTATGCCATGTGTGGTGTGTGCTATAGCAGTTTCAATTTATCTGAGTAGTTGGGAGAGTGAGGAAGTATAGTATGGGGACACTCCAAGATGCTCACAGAGACCAGCCTGCCTGTTTGGTTGAGGGGCAGAGATCAGTCATGGGCACTGTCACCACAAAAGAAGCACAATGTGTGATCCCAGGGACTTCTGCACTGTGAAACTGAAAACAAGGGGCCTGAGCCCTTAATGGGAACACAAAAAATCTCAGAGATCACAAACCAAGTCATTGTTTACCAATCTGTGCTACATTTCCTTTATGCTGTGACATGTTTCTATTCTTGTATTGGAGCAATACACTCAAAGAACAGTCTGGTTTCTTTGTCTTTATGGCAAATGCTATTATCTGTTTAATTTTCAAAGGTGTAGAAATATTCAAGATTTGAGAAGCACCAATTTTCAACTATGAATGAGAAGTTAGAGAAGCCCAAGGTGCCTTAGATTCACAGAGAGGTGCAGTTTCTGGAAATTTCCTTAAAAGATTATAAAAGATGTAGAAATCTGGCACAAAGAATACATGAGCATTTAAAATCATCTGTTATTGATTGCCTTTTTCCCTTGATCATCATAGCTGTTCAAAGACAACGAAGAGTGGCCTTGCAATGGCATGTGCCAGGTCTCTCAGCAGTCACAAAGGTACCCTGTCTCATCCTGTGAACTGTGCAGATCCAGCACAGGAGTCCCTGTTTGGATCCACTGATACTGTGAGGAGTAACTCCACAAAATTTAATGTTAACGGAGACCTGGGAAAACTGAAAACAGAATTTATCAATGAAGACTGAGGGAAGGAAAGAGGCACTAAATACTTCAGCCTTCTCTTTATCCTTTGTTAGTAGATCTCCAGCCTGACCTAGCAGTGGCTTCACCTTTTCCATTTTCTTCCTTATGTTATTGATGCACTTACAAACCCATCTTTTGTTACCCTTCATGTTCCTTGCTAGTTTCAATTCCAGCCAAGCTTAGATTTTCCCAGTTCTGTCCCTGCTGTCCTTGTTAGCTTGCCCTTCTTCCATCTCCTGTATAATTTGGTTTTGCATTTGAGCTCAATCATTATCTCAAGTAAGGTATGTTGCAGGACCTGATTTTGAGTCATGCAGATCTGTTTATAGCTACAGTATATTAAAGTGCACTTCTATTTTAAACATCCCACAGTCTAACAAGAAAAAAGGTCAAAGGCTCAGCTTGTCTTCCTATTTGGACAGAGAATTCTCTTGCCTATGCCAGGGGTAGTAACACAAGACTTTTGTGGGTCAGCCAGGGAAGCTGCAGTGGCCTTGTGGCAGAAACCCTCCCAACAAAGAACACTGGAAGATTGATTAATGGGTTTCTTTCTCTTGGTTCTTGCTGAAACAATATGGAAATGGCACTCAGGTAGAGTCTTCTGTGAGCCCTGACTTCTGTTTCAAAAGGAACAACAAGAAGAAAGGCTTTCATGCCTTGTCATCCTCTCATGGCACTGCCAGTATGCCTTTTTATGGTACCTAGAGGTTATTAGCAGAAATATTTGTCAAGTCCTCTTATGGAAATATTCTTGGCAATACTCTTGGCCTGGCTGCCTGCAGTGTGCACTGGCTGGGCTGGCAGTTCTGCCCCACTCTGCCTGACTGCTTCTTGTTCTTTGCCTGCAGTGCCTCAGCTGCTGCTCTGTGCACAGCGATTGCCAGGCTGCCTTGTTAGATCCACCCTCTGTGTCACAGGAAAGGTATCCATAGGTAAGACTGAGTGTCCAGTAAGGCTGATAGCTTCATCTTGCAAGCCTTGTTCCCATGAATATTTATTGTGGCCTTGGAACTGGCTAATTTTGTCTGAGAGTTTTTTTCCATATGGTCCTGCACTGTCTAAAAGGTTTTGGAAGAGAACAGCAGCTCAAAATCATAGAGCAAGATCTGTCAAGTTTCATGGACAATTTTGTAGGACATGGCTGTGGTGATGTCCAGCACTGGTCCACTGAACTCCACACTTCACAGAGATGGACTGAGATTGGTCTTTTGTACAGTTACCAGGTGACTCAAGAAGCCAAAAAATCTATGATTGTCTGTTGAATGAATAGCACCTGTTGATTTTCCTATTGTAGCCAAATAAAGAGGAGCAACTACCATGGGAAAAGAATTTATGAAGTTTCCTTAGGCTAGAATAATGAATAAAAGGACTTTTCTTAGTAAAAGTTGTGTTCCACTTAGGAATTCCAGGGATCTTCGATATGATGTTGTGATTGTAATCCAAAAGCCAGTACCTTACAATGACAGAAAAAAGTAATCTCTTTTTGATGTACTGAAAAGTTATCATGCCATTTCAGTCACCTTCTCTTGGCAAAAATCAAAGTTATCATGCCATTAAACTTCTGGTCAAACAGGATTGAACAAAAATAATCAAATTATCTGCCTGTAAGAAATGCTAAGGCTGAAAACCAGAATTATCTTGTTAGAATCATACCAATATGGATGCAGGTTTATAATATCTGAAGAATAAATAGATCTAGGTTGCTAACTCCCTTCATGGTGTATCTATTAAACTAAAAATAATAATTTTCAGTCTTAACAGACCAATAAAATGAGTGTTTCTGCTGCTGTCATTTACAAAAGGGTAGCTTACATGATCTCCTACCTGAAATTTCTATTACTTTACCACTTAATAAAAAAAACGTAAACTACTCTAAAATATTATATACTTAGCTGAGAATAATCTGGTGAGAAGAGTGATCCCATGAAGAATTCCTGACAGGGAAGAATTTGATCCAAATACTTGACGATATCCATTAGCAGTGTTGCTTTTGTAAGTGTAGTAAACGCATCATCCCTCAGCAGCCCAAATAATGCTGCATTTATGCATATCATCCTCAGAACAGACCTGCAAGGAACAGGTAAGTAAAATTTTTTTACCAACAACATACATTTAGATGGGACTGAATCATAGATAACAAGCTCTCTAGATAAAGAAGCATCGTTTTGAAAATTCAAGAACTTAATTCAATTTGCTGTATCTCCTATTTTGTTAAATGTTTCATTATATCCAAGAAGGTGTCCATGCTGCCAAGTACTTGTTTTCCACTCTGTTGGAGCAATGAGACAGTGGTCATTTAGGTAAATAGTAACATTCTCTTAAGTATCAAAGTTTGTATCAAGGATGTACATTAAGAAATCAAGATGGTTTGGGATACATTTGCAGCTAATGTAACTGGAAGAGCTTCACTGAAATGCATTTACAAATTTAAGCTGTGATCCTGCAAATGATTTCATATGGCTGCATGAGCTCATGCAGTGAGAACCAGAGACAGTGTGCTGACCTTATGTCAAAATGTTCTTTAAACAAACTTGTTGCTGTCTGGTCATTTTTAATTCCAAAACCAGCATTACATCAATGGAAAGTAAATCTAAAATAGATTCATCCAGATATTTAATGAACACCATCCACATCTTAAATGTCAAATGAGAACATGAGATAACCTACCTGCACTGGATAGACGATGAACACCAGGATCTTGAATGTATTCCAGTTATTTCACTCTCAGGAAGCTTGTGTTTTACTCCTTAGCTTCTCACTTATAAGAAGTACCATTTATTAAATATATGATCCAATTATCTGTTAAGTCACATCAGTTACATTGTTATTTAGGTCTTGAGTCAAAGCACCCAGGGGTATTTTTATTTCTGTGTAAGTTCTGAATGCATCCTTTATATAGGAAGTTCCAACATTTTAAAACAAAAATTATTGTTGGAAAACATACAGACTGTTTAATGGAGAGATCATTGTTTTTTGGGGAACAGAGGGAGGTACAAATCTTCATGATTAGGAAATGATTATTTGGTCCTTGGAATGACAAAAGAAATATCTAAAAAAAAGCAATCCTGAAATACTGTTGGCTTTCCATGCTATCATTTTGCTATCATTTCATCAGATACTGCATGTCCATTGAGTATTCATAATCTGGAAATAGAAGAAACAGCAGATAAACAGAGAAACTGGAAAGATGGAGACCTCAGTTAACTGAACTGACTGAAGAATGTTCAGCTATATGATTAATGTCACATTCATAGAAGAACTGCATTTTCAGTGGTGCACAACTATTTCCAAATTCTGTTCTAATTCCATAAGGCAGATGATGAAATAAAATCAGGAAGAAAAATAACAAAATTTGCCAGGAGTTGGACTTCAACTGCTAAGCTTACCAAACTATGCATACTCCTATCTCAGTGCTGTCTGGGAATTATACCTGACTTAAAGTCCTGGCAGAGTAACATTATAACACCATGGAATAATACAGCTTTGACTATTAGTGAGGATACGTTCTCCCTGCCTTTCCCAAACCTCCTTTGAGCTACTAGGAGTGTGTAGAAGGTATTTTAAGGAGGACTAGTAGCAAACCATGTTGAGGCATACACCAAGCAGGTGATACTTAGGTGATAGAGTTATGTCAATAAGCAGTAAGAGAAAATGGGACAACCTTTGTGTAAGAATAGGCTTCTTATAAATCATGTAGACTAGCAAACTTGAAAACAGGAGTTTCTAAATCTTTAGAAGAAGAGTTCTTAGTTTCTTACACATTGTCTGTGTGTGTGTATCTATGCACTTATCACACTGACAGTTACACGTGAATCCCTAATACACTGAAGGCAGAAAATGTTAGTATGCTTGCTAAACAGCTAACTTAGAGGATCCTATAAAAATAACAAATCACATTATGTAATTTTGTATCCTTATGTTTCACTTGGCCGTGCTTGGTGTATTTGTTACATTATTAATGAATTCTACTAAAGCATTAATTGATAGGTTCCTTGTAGAGATCAATGATCTGTGTCATCCTCCCAGTTATAGGTACAAAGCATACTGCCACTTTATTTGCATATATGTTGATATGAACATGGCTCTGCTAGCTGAAATAAATCAAGTCTGGAGTGAGTTTGAAACCTATGAAGTTTCCTTGAAAACATTGCCAGGAAAAAGAGAATGTGGATAATGAAAGTTAATTAACAGCCTTCCGATATTGCTTCCTTAATTTCAGTTGGCAGAATACAACTCACTAAATACATAGGTTAATAATGGATCTGGCTACAAAAGACCACCAGCTCTGAAGCAGATGACTTGTTCACATATCAAGACCCAAGCAATTCTGTTTCAATACATCAGAGTACAGCAGGGCTAACAGAAACTCAAAACTTAAACAATTTAGCTCAATATTAAGCTTTCTAATTATGGCTTCAGGAGTAAATGTGATGCAGGACAGAATCTATTCCTACTCTAACAAACTGTCTTGAGTTTCTTGAGAAGCTGAATTTCAGAGAAGAGTTAAGAAGCCTGAGAGCCTCTTGCTAACTGTTTACCAAGTACTGAGCAAAACTGCTGAGTCTGTTTAAGGTTCCAAAAGCAAAAGCAGCTGGTAGCTCAGTTAAGATTGGTCTTGTTTCTCTCATTTCACTGGAAAATGTATCTCCAGAGAAACTAAGCTCGAAATTTCAGTTTTCATACCTAGTGATAATCTTCCTGTCCAGTCTGACTTGAATTTGAATTAGTCTATGGGCTCAGTGCTCTCAGGAGGGATGGTAAGGCATCTCTTGCATATGATTAATGGATACAAGTTGCTTCACCCTAAACTTACTTCAGTTGTTTCTATCATATATTAACTTCCAGACTTATGTCAATAAATGAAATATTTGGAAAGTCAAAATTTATGCAAATTCTGCTGTTCTAGATGTAAATACACGTGCCCCGGCTTCAATTTAAGGTGTTTCCACAAAATAATCAAACATATGTGAGATATTTCAGATGAATCAATGGATTCTCCCCCTTCCAATGGATTTGGTAGGAGAAAAAAGACTGTAAATAAAGTAATTTTATTTTCTCTGACTTGATTATTCTGCACTTCAGTTGCATAAAAAAAAAAAAATAGCAGTTAGTAAGCAATGCTAGAACTCACACCATAAAGAAGTAATTTACCAAAATTGCCAGAATTCATAAACTCCCATTTCAAGTGGGAAAGTGAATTATTTAAGCCCTGCTGTGAAAAACGGGATAGGAAAAGCCCATTTCTGGTTACAGCAACTTCTGATCTGGAGTTATGCTCTGTTGCCATCTAGTGATAAAATCGAAAGGTACCCTGGATGGTGGCCGAGGAAGCCAAACCTACACGAACGGCACTGTTTATCCCAGTAAAGATCATACCCGTTCCTTGCTGTATAATAAACAGCATTAATTACATGCCGAGAGTAACCTCTTTAATAAAAACAGGGTAAAGCCACAAAAATAGAAATGAATATTTTATAATTGGAATTCAGAGAGTGTACTAAACGGGTAAGGGGCAGATGGCCAATATGCTGCAGGAAATATCTGAAGTTGAGAACCCCTTGTAAAAACACATTCTGAGTCATCCTCACTACTCCATGAAAAAATTAGCTTTGATAGTTTTGGATTAGTTTAGGATTACAAAGGCCTGTGATGGACAAAATTTTGCAGATCACAGAAGTTGTGGCAAATACTTCTGCTACACCTAACTCCTGGTATGTTCCCATCACTGTTAGTTACTGCTTTGTTCTTTGTTCTGTTTGTCTTTATAAATGCTCAATCAAGTAAAAACTGTGAATTTTTGATCTTGCTTTCTACTTACTCCATAAGCTTCTATTAAAAGAAAGTAGAATAATTACATGCAGTGAGTTTTTTAGGACTGACAGAAAGGCTTTCTTAAGTTTAGGTACTATGGTGAATGAAACAAAGGGCAGCTCAATGTGCAGATGACAGCTTATCATCTACTGGCTTCAAAGGAAAGGAAGAATGGCAAAATCATTATTGAAGCATGAAGTTATCTCAAAGTAGAATAAAGAGACCCAAACATGGGCATCACATCAACAGCTTTCATTCATCATGGTCCTACTCATCATTGGCTGTTTGTAGAGTTGCAAGTGTAACAATTTTAAGTAGCATCCAACAAATAAAAAGAAACTAAAAATTATATTGTATCCTAATTTTGGATGTTTCTGAGAATAATATTTCTATTTTTCAAATAGATATGAACAATAGGTACCTGTCTCAAATTCCAAAAATGTTTGCACAGTCTCTGAGAACACTAAGTAGAATAAAGTTTATTATTGTATTTTAGTCCCCCTAGGATAAGGCTGTTTATTCATAATTTCTTTTTTGAAATTCTTGGAAAATGCTATGGTATTATAAAATAAATTTTCAAACAATGGCATGCCATTAAAATTATATTTACTCAATCTAATAATTTCAGAATATACAACACTCAGTTTTCACTGCATTCTTTCCATAGCAGCAGACAGAAAATGAAACCAGTTTCCTAACATCTAGTTATCTAACAGCAAAAATGCCTTCACAATACAATTAATATTGCTAACTTTTCCTTCTCTTTCATTTTAATCTTGAAGATACTAAGAAATGCTAAAAACAAACAAACAAAAAAGATATAATGATGGCAACCTAAGAATAAAGAAAAAAATAATTAATTGTGATGCCATGGATGCATATCTTGTGCCATATACTTTCCTAAAGACTAATTACTTTCCACTAATTGTTTAGGTCAGAAACCCATTCCTAATGAAATTTTTTGTACATATTAATCCCTACAACTAATCCATGTGGGATAATCTCTTAAATGAATTTCCATTCAGTTCAGAGATCAATTTGTAGAGATTAGCTTGTCCAGTAGGTAGTCACATTTTAGGTCTAAATTGAACAAGTAAATTGGCATTCCTGTTGTTGATATTTCATGACTTCCACAATGTTTTGGCCTAAACGTTTTTTTCTGACAGTTTGTCAAACAGGTGTATGAGGAACTCTGAGAAGAGTGTTTGGTTTGACTGTCATGTTACTGCCAGTTAAAATTTCTGAATAAAATTTTCACAAAAACTGAAACTTCACTGAATCACTAAAACTTACTAATTGTTCTATCTCTGTGAAATAGATAATAGGCTTCACCTTGCTTACTATACCTGTGTTACTGCTGCAGGATTGTCAGGAAAGAAATCCCTGCAAATTTATTTCTCCTAGCACAGTTAAAGCAAATAAATAAAGATTATTATATACAGGCAGTATATTTCAATGAGACATTTTCACTTTCAGCTGGTAAACTGTTGCAAGATATGCATTTAACTTTTTCTCTTAAGTAGAATAATTTCAGTTTGTGATGGAATAATTGCAGCCAGATCTATTTGGAAGGAGCTATGCTTTCAGGATCATATAGCCACAAAATTAACTTGAAATGAGAAAAAGAGAGACACATATTGATAGTTTTAAAACAGATACTAGTTTATCACTGCAATAACACATATGACAGCACACAGATAATGTAACAATATTAACTAAGGTAAGGCAAGTGCTATAAGGTAGACTTATACTCTGTTTCTTTTTGATTTGCACAGGCAACAACAACTGACTCAATCTCTGGAAAGGTCACAGAGTGCCTCATTTTGGAGGCTGTCTCTCTTCACATGGATGACAAGAAGGTGATCAGGAGTGGTCAGCATGGATTCACTAAGGGCAAATCATGTTTGACCAACCTGATTGCCTTTTACAGTGAAACAACGACCCAGGAGGATGAGAGGAGAGCAGTGAGTATTGCCTACCTTGAGTTCAGTGAGGCTTTCAACAAGCTCTCTCACAATATCCTCATAGGCAAAGTCAGGAACTGTGGATTGGAGGAGTGGGCAGTGAGGTGGATGGAGGCCTGGCTGAACAGCAGATCCCAGAGGGTTCTAATGGCTGGTACAGGGTCCAGTTGGAGCCCTGTGACCAGTGGTGTCCCCAGGGTTCAATACGGGGCCCAGTGTTGTTTCACAAGCTCATCAACGACATGGATGAAGGGGCAGATGCCTCCTCAGCAAGTTCACTGATGACAAAAAGCTGGGAAGAGTGGCCAGTGCCCAGAGGGCTGTGCAGCCCTTCATAAGGTCCTCAACAGGGTGGAGAGATGGGCAGGGGGGAACTGTCTGAAATCCATCAAGGGCAGATGCAGAATAACCCCAGGCACCTGTACAGGCTGGGGGCTGACCTGCTGAGGAGCAGCTCTGTGGAGAAGGAGCTGTGGGTCCTGGTGGACAACCAGCCGTCCCTGAGCCAGCAGTGTGTCCTTGTGGCCAAGAAGGCCAATGGAATCCTGGGCTGCATCAAGGAGAGCATTGCCAGCAGGTCAGGGGAGGTGACCCTGCTCCTCTACTCAGTCTTGGTGAGGCACATCTGGAGTGCTGAGCCCAATACTGGGCTCCTCAGGAAAACAAAGATGATTAAGAGGCTGGAGCATCTCTCTTATGAGGAAAGGCTGAGGGAGCTGGACCTGTCCAGTCTGGAGAAGAAACAACTGAGAGGAGACCTCATCAATACCTGTGAGTATCTGAAGGGAAGGCGCCAAGAGGGTGGATACAGGCTGTGCTCAGTGCTGCCAAGCAATAGGACAGGACACAATGGGCAGAAACTGATGCACAGGAAATTCTACCTGAATATGAGGAAGAGCTTCTTTACTGTGTAAAGCTTTACTGTGTCTTTATTGTGACTGAGCACTGGAACAGATTATCCAGAGATGTTGTGAAGTCTCTGGATGCAATCCTGTGCTCTAGGATGACCATGCTTGAGCACGGAGCTTGGACCAGATGACCCACTGTGGTTCCTTCCAACCTGCCCCATTCTGGGATTCTGTGAGGGAAGCAGCACCTCCTTTCTCAGAAATAAAGAGGGAAAGTATAAGACTTCATGCAGAAGAATTTTTTGTCCTCTCATGACATCACACTTCCCTCAGGAGCCCTTTCTCAGTCTCTCTCCCTTCTTGTGTGCTGTGCAGGTATATACAGCCTGTTCTGCTGCAGCAATGGAAGAGGAGTTACTCGCTGCTGAATTTGTCAAGGGAATGTTACAAAGCTGTTATTTCAGTGTGTATCACGTATGCTTCCATGACTGGCACGTTGCTGACATACTGCTGTGTCAGTCATGAAGACTAACACCTGGTATTTCCATCTCATGCTACATGCAAGAGGAATAAACATTCAGTGGGATGGATTCACTGCCTTCCCCACGAAGTATAGTGGTGTAAGGATGTGCACAGAGGCAGTTTTTATAAAACAGCTGACGTGCTGCAAGTTTACATCCTACAGTTTGCATCCTGCAGTTTCCTATTCATCTGCTCAAATCAAAAAGCCGAGTCTTGCAATCCATCCTTAGAATAGGGCAAGCTGAGTAATCATACAGCTGCTTGCTCAGAGGTGGCTGAGTAGAAGAACTTGCACAGGAAGAATATAAGCTTGCCTCCACAGCTGTGAAGTTCAATCATTTTTAGCAGACTGCAAACTACTTATGAATTCAGTTTGTTAGCAAGGACACTTCTTTTTTTCACTATTGAAGGCTTTCATATTTTCCCATATGATCACAATTTCTTAAAAAGGGGTTGAGGTAAGAAATAATGTATGTTATCAACTCTTTATATTGAATTTGGCAGATGCTATGAAATAAGGAATTTTATAAATAAGATGATATTAATTTACTGTACCAATAGAATGTTTAATCAGAGTCATTGTATGCCACACACATTTAAAAAAATTCAAACAAGTACAGAAATTCAAAGACATTAATAATAGGTTGGTCTGCCAACGTCTGCCATAATCAGCCTGAATTTGTGTCAAAATTGTTTTCCATAAAAATGAGAAAAAAATGGAAGAGCTAAATTAAGATATAAGGCTGAAGGATATATTCAAATTTAAATTTACCTTGCTTTCACTGATGGAGAGTGGATCAGTTCTACAAAAATAGAAAATTATGTATTACTTTAAATTATCATTAAAAAGATTGCTCTTGGGTATTTTACACAATTTAAATCAGTCTGCTTGTATGAGATGTATATACAGTGTCTAAAATAATGTTTTTAACATACTGGCAGCTTTGGTTGTTTTCACTGCATAAATATTTTAATAATTAAAGAGAGACCCTGATTTGCTGATGTTTCTCATTTTTAAACATACTCTAGGCATTTTTCATAGTTTTTTCCTAACATAGTTTCTCTCTTACCAAAAACATTTACTATTTAAAGAAAGCATGACTTCTGAAAATGTCGCCTTGTTTAAAGTTATCAGATTAAAAAGATCAGTTTTCAAGGAAGTTTATCTGTTGTATCAGAGTGCACAATGGAGACCTTGTGTTGTGCCCTATATGAGAAGAAGATTCACTTCTCAGATAGAGGAGGCACATCTCTCTGTAACATGATGGAGCAAAG
The DNA here is from genome assembly GCA_032173965.1 of Sitta carolinensis. Classification (NCBI taxonomy): domain Eukaryota; kingdom Metazoa; phylum Chordata; class Aves; order Passeriformes; family Sittidae; genus Sitta; species Sitta carolinensis. The sequence goes on along the minus strand of JAVUNC010000025.1, from coordinate 9,318,733 downwards.
TGCTGCTTGTGTTAAAATTAGAGCCTCAATGTTTTCTGCAGCCTTACTGCAGCTGGAACAAACAAGGTCCAAGGGTGAGGGAAAGGCAGGGAAACTGCTGTATCTTGGATGCCAGAAATACAATAGAATTAGGTTATGACATCAAAAAGTTAAATTAAAATTTAATTTAAATAAATAAAATTGAATTTGAATAAAAATGTTAAATCTGATTAAGTCAATGCTAAATCATCTTTTCTTCAAAAGAGGTCAAGAATTCATTCATCAGTTAAAGTGGAAAAAATTAGTTGTAGACAGTGATCAGTTTAAAATATGGAAGCATGTTTTAATCACCCCTCCAGTAAAATGTTCAAGCATTCAGACTGAATGATTATAGCATTACTTATAAGAACACTGGATCAAATGTAAATGTAACAAAAGAGAGAAAAATAAATAATAATTTGAGAGAAACTTGAGCCTAAAAGCATGTAAAATATTCATAAAGCTTCTGGATCAAGTTTTTCTAACATGTACGTGAGACAACCTGGCTACTGTACAGTATCAGTGACACTTTGGGGCACTCCAGGACTGCCTCTCAACAGCTCTATGAACAAGCCTGAGTGACAGGCAGCTGGCAGGGAGCAGTGCCCAGCCCCTGAGCTCTCTGAGAATGCAGAATGGGACAATCCAGGGCTGACACACAGTGATCACCTGCCTTTAAGGTCACACTTTGCCCCATTCACCTGCTTAGTCTCATACTATCAAGGCCCAAAACATCAGATAGGATGAGTAGCAAAAATAATTAAGGGTTTTCAAGACTTGGTATATGGGTTTCCAATTAACAAAGACAAAACTTTTTATTCTAACCTGTATTTAACAAGCAAATTGAATTTCTGTTGATGCAGTAACTCTTCCCAACAGCCCTAGTTGCCCTTTCAAGAGATTGTGAACTCAGGGTGCTGTTTTCAAACAGATTAAGCCTGTGTAAACTGGGGCTACTGTGTTCCCCTCCCTTGAGCTGACACTTTTGCAAGGACCCAGATAAGGGAACTATTCTAACAAAAAAACAGACCTAGGAAAAGGGGAATGCTTTCAGCGAATTCAGTATCTTTCTTTGTCAAGTGTTTTGTGATGTTTGGCGTCCTATTTTCAGGAATAAAACCAGATTTATGCCTTCATTAGGGATTTTTTGTTTGTCTCTTTCCTTTACATAGTGCTTCATTCTTTCTGACTCAGAGAGACATATTCTGAGAAATTTATACATCAATAAAGTCCTCAAAAAAATTAATCACTCAGTATCTTCCACATTTCCTTTCTATTAGACTTCCAGTGGCAGATGCTGTTAGAGACTGAGACACAACACAGTGTCTTTGTGCACACTTAACCTGTTACTCTGAGGAACAGGGAACTTACAGCTGCCTGGGAGGATAACCTGCTGCTCAAATGACAAACAGCAGTGAAATTCTGGGGAGAACACTGCAATAAAAGCTAACTTATATGTCCATTTTCATATTTAATGTATTATAAACTCTAATATATATCTATTTAAATTACAATATCATACATACAGAACTCAATTTCATTTCTGTCTGTAAAGACAACAATTTGTTTGCTGTTCTTTTAGAGTATATAGATCTGAAGAACTCAACATTTTTTTTAGTATTTATCATATAAGATAGTTGTATTTGCCATCCAACTACAATACAACAAGTAATCATTTATAAATCTCATTTTCAGGCATAGGATTTAGCTTTACAACTTGTCAACCACAGTATTTTATTTTCCTGTCTATCTCTAGTCTTGTCAGCTGCTACTTCATTTACACTTGCATGTAAAAAACGTAAATATCTGTAAATTGCTACTGAAATTTCAAAAGTATTGTGTATTATCAGAGCTATTCTCCCACTTAGTTCAAACTCTTGCTATTGTGGTGATGTTATGACTTTTTACCTTGTATGTTCTGCAGTACAAACATCAGAAAACGTCTACTCAATAGATGAAGTTCTTTCATATTCTAGATACATCTAACCAAAGGGCTGAAACACTTGCTGGTGCCTCCAAATATATAATTTGTGACAACATACAAAAACATTACTTTGTAATGTTATCTCATTTTTATCATGGTGAAAAAAGATTAATGAATGTAACGAAAACAATTAAGGGAAATTTTAAATGGAAAAACTAATTTAAAAACAGTAATAACAGGCAACAAGCAGAGATCAATTACATTAGTGTACTGTTCAAATAAAATTATGTATGTCCTGACTGTATGATTTCTCTTCCTCCTAAGCTAAGCTGACAGCATTCTGGAGAATTTGAAGTACTACAGATGACAACCATGCCTGGCAGTGATTGTTAGTCTTTTTTTTGACTCAAAAGTTTTCAACACCTAATAATTTTTGTGAGTCACTGTACATCTTAACATCAACTTACAATAAGAAAATGCTCTAAAGATCCTGTAAATAATCAGTAAGTAAAACTAACTTATTTTTTACTGTATGTTTTAATGAGATTAGTGAAAAATTTCAAAATTTAATTCTTTAACACTGTTGTGTAGGACACATGCAGATTAGCTAACCATGGTCCACATGGCCCACAGATTACTTTTCTGCAACCACTGTTTTAGTGTAGATAAGACCTCCCTGTAAAGTGTCTGTGTATTACATCATTGTCACAGGCAGAACCAATTTTAACAGAAAACTCCTACCATGGGCCATACACCCTGACATTTTCATTCCCAAGGGTCATTTCTTCAATCTATATCTTTCCTGAGACTCAGAAATTGCGTACAGTAGGAGAAACCATATTAAAAAAAGTATTAACATCACTCAATAGTCCTTCAACAGATTAAGAAGTATTATAAAGGAGAAAGGAATAGCACACTCTGACCCATAAGCTAACAGTCCAGTTGGACTTCTTGCTTGTTAGAGCATTTTTCTTTCATTCATGCTCACTCATGATTTTCTGAACTACTGAAGTTCTTACCCAAATTCTCCTCTAAACTTCTTGGTATGTCATTTCTAAACGCCTAGTCAGAATATGTGGGATACTTCATTAGTATAATTGAAAACATGGGGATGTAACAATTTCACATATATCTTTAACACATCTGAATGAAATGCAGATCTCACACTGCTTCTGTTCAGTGTTTATAAAAAATTCTTGAGTCTCTTGTATTTATTGGGAGGCAGGAAATGCAGTCAGACAAAAAGCCTGAATGTACCCAAATGGAGTGAAATTTGTGATAAATGTAGCTGCTTCAGTTCTCCATAACCAGTCAATATCACAATTCAGAAGGCAATTCAACCTGAGCTTTACCAGTGTACACTCCTTCCATGGGTTCAGCTTTACAAAGTCAATCCCACATACCATTTCACTAATGCCAAAAAGGCACTCACATTCCTTCATTCCTTTAACACAAACTCTTGCCATTTTGTGCTACCTCTAAATGCCCATCTGACCTTTCCCGGAGCAGATTCAGCTTGACCAAGCAGTGAAAAAAGCAAACACAGTCCATGTATGTTAGAGGAAATACCCAGTATAGTAGCATTGAGTGTTCTTGCTGGTTTTCTTGCTTATACCAGATGAGCCACAAGAAGTGCAGTGCCTGTTTTTGATAAAGGGCATTAGACACCAATTGTCTGTGCTTTGGTCAAAAGTTACCAGGTGTTAGAACTACACTATAAATACAGTTAGTGAATTGTGCAAAAAAAGAATATTTAGTAACTTTCGGTATTAGAGTGAAAGCCTCCATTCAGTTTACAAAGAAGAGGGGATGGATGATGGACTCACATAATACCATATATTATGTAAAAATACTAAATTTTGCTGGTACCAACCAGTATTGATTAACTTGATCTTCATTAAATATTTACAGATTTTCTGGAAGTGAAGTGTTTATTGTTTTCTTCCCTAACAAGAAAGCATACCATAACATAATCTCAGAGCTCTCCTACACCAAATAAAAATAGCAAAACAACAGATTCCTGTGTCTGAGATTCTTTGGAAAGTGACATTACACTAACGCCCCATTACTAAGACACTATGAACTCAAATTTATTTTGAGATCCAAGGTAATATTTGCTTTGGCAACGGTGAAGTGTTAATATGATTCAGCTATACTGGAAAATCATATGCTGAAACAATCTTGACCATTGCTCGAGGAGTCATGAGATGATCTATGGCCTCAGAAGTGAGTGCACTAGAATAAAGTTTGCTATTTTGTCAAGAAGACCGGAGAAAAATTTTTTTTGGCAGCTCCGTGTGGCTTTTAGTGACTTCCCACAAGATCTGTGCAGGGATACAGAAGTCAAGACCGTTTGATTTGTTTTTTTTTTTTTTTTTTTTTTTTTGCAAAAGCAGACAAAATATGGACTATAAGGTGCCTTTAAGGAACTATGCTCCTTGAATTGTATACAAACAATTGCCTCCCATCATTTGCAGTTGCTCAGTATTTTCGTTCTAAACTGACTACTTTGTCATACATCTGTTAGCCCTGACATTTAGGATTTATATATTTCCAGTTGTTTTAAAACAAAAAAGTTCTCTGTCAATGTCGTATTTAATTATGCGTTACATACCTCTCTAGCTTTACAAGACACAGTTAAACTTTTCTCCAGTGGTTTTTATAGATCCTCAACATCTTGGCTGGTGTAAATCTGAAGTAGCGAAGAAGGAACTAAAATCAAACACTACAACCGCCAGACAGCTGCAGCCTGTGACTGCTCAGTGACTCAGGTCTCTGAATAACTGTCTTGGCAATAATTATTACATCATTCAGATTTTTATGCCTTTTAAATAGCTACTTTACAGAAAAAAAAAGAAAAAAAAAAAATCTTCCCTCGGGGTTGTTGGTTCTGTGAAGGAGGAAGGAATGAAAACAGCCACTGAGACATCGGTTCCACTTCTGAGTGTGCATGGTGAAGGCGTTTCTCTGCTATGGTTTTTTCCATTAGTGTTTTTTTTTCCTCCTCATGGATAAGCCTAGGGCCATGTTCCGGTGCCTCTGGAGAAAATGGCCTCTATATTCAGCCTTCGTTGTCCAAACTTTAATTCATAGTCTTGCGATCATTAATGCAGCAAGCCCAAGCGCGCAGGCAACGCTGTGACACACCGCACACACGCGCGCAGCTCTGACGGCCGCGGCAGGAGCCGCAGGTACCGCTGCAGCTGGAACCCCAGGGGTAACGGGAGCCAGAGCCGGCACTGCGGGACGGGCACGGCATCCCCGCCCTGGCGCCCTCCCGCCACGGCCGCCAGGTACCGGCGCCATCCCGGCCCCGCCATGGCCGCCCCCGCCTGCCCTCAGCCTCCCGCCGCCGCGGGGCCGCCCGGGGCAACCGCCAAGGCGCCGTCCTGCCGCAGGTGCGGCCCGCGGGGACTACCCGCCCCAGCATGCTCCGCGCCCGGCTCCCCGCGACGCCCCGCGTGGGGAAGGCCGCGCGGCGCGCTGGGTAATGTAGTCGGGGCTAGGAGGCGTAGTGGGGGAGCGGCAAGGAAAAGAGCGGCCGGGAGCGGCGGGGACCGCTCCGGTTTTCCACGCGAACGAGCGGCGAGCTCCGGCTGAGGGCAGGGGTCGGGCTGGCGGGGAGCGGCGGGGCAGGTCAGGCCGATAGGCGGCGGCACCTGGACGCGACAGCGGCGGCACCGCCCGCCCGCCTGGCGGGGAGGGGAAGGAGGAGGCGGAGGCGGGGGGAGCGGAGCGGCCGCCGCGCGCTGCCGCATGTGCCTGGAGCGGCGCCGGAGCGGGCAGCGCGAGCCATGGCGGAGCACGGCGGCCCCGGCATCCCCAACGGCGAGTGCGCCGCCCGCCGCCCCGGCAACAGGGTCACCGTCGTGCTAGGCGCCCAGTGGGGCGACGAGGGTAAGGGCAAGGTGGTGGATCTCCTGGCGCAGGACGCCGACATCGTCTGCAGGTGCCAGGTGAGGAGGAAGAGGGAGGCGGCCGGGGCGCGGGGGAGGCCGCGAGTGTCACCTTGAGGCGGGCGGCCCCGCCACCGGCCCCGCCGGGCGCTTGTGGCCGCCCCGGTCGTACCCCGAGCGCCCGGGCAGGCGGCGAGGCGCAGGGCCGGGGGCGGCGGGGGCTGCGGGGCAGCGGAGCCTTCCCTGGCCAGAGCCCCGAGCCGGGCTCCGCAGCCCGCCCGCGCCTCCTTTGTCCCGGCGCCGGGGGAAGAGGAGGAGGAGGAGGAAGGCGCCCTGCTCGCCACCCAGAGCTGGCCCCCGGCAGGAGGAATGCGCCTGGGGTCGCCTCCTCCCTCCCCGCAGGCCTCCCACTCTTTGTGTCCGGGGGGCGCCGGGAAGGGGCCGCGCTCGGGCGGCTCCGGCAGCCCGGCCGCGGGGCTGGGAGCCCGCCCGGGCCGGCAGCGGCGCGAAACCGAGCGCCGGTTGTAGGATGCACGTGGGGCATTCGTGTATTCCGCCACAACTCGGTCCTCTTCAGCTGCAGCTGCCTGGTAAACGACTCCCTGCCCTTGCTCCGGGATCGTTGTTGTGTCAGTGGGAGCCCACGTTTACATGTTTATATTTTTTTTCCTCTCTACGGAGGCCTTATTCCAGCCAAAAAGCAAAAAAAAAGCGAGTCTAGCTTGCAGGCGAAGTACTCTTAATGCCTACGTTAAAACAATACAGATCTGGGATGTTTTTCTTAGCATCTCTAGTATAGTAATTCTGAAGAGGAAAACACCGTGAGCTGAAGCTACGCAGAGTTTTTTCTTAAAGTTGAGAGATACTTCAGCATAAAATGCCTGTAGTATGCGCAGGTTTCACGTAGGTGTTGTTATCTGTGTGCTTTTGTTGAATGCGGAAATTAAATTTGCTCTTAAATAAACATGTTTTGGAAAAGCGTACCATTCCCCAAAGAGTCTAAACGCTGAACGGTTGTTATCCATTGAGAACTGCACATAAACTGGTGTTTTCAAAATCAAGTCGGTTGCAAAGCTTACAAATCAATACCTTGAATTTCAGAGAATTCAATTTCGAAGCAAATAAATATATTCTTAAATGGCCATTTTCAGAAATGAATTCTTTTTTCCACTTGTCTGTTTCTGGGTTTGGTTTTGTTGGGTTTTTTGGGGGTATTTTTCATAATAAAATCTGATGTGGTGCTGTGGTATGACTGCCTGGCTTTGTGGGTCATAGAACAGAGTGACTCAGTTCGCTTTTATGACTTTGTTCTTTCAACTTGAAGGGCGCCTAGGTGAATGTGTATGTTTAATACTTAGTTTTGGAGGAGAGACAAGAGGGGCAAACAGTGAATTTCTCTGGGCATGTGTCTTAATGTGCTTGTTACCTGTTTTGAATCAGCTGGGTAAAGGATGAAGAAGAGGGAAAAATTCTGATGTTATCTCAAGCTTGATTTTCATGGCCATATCCCAAGCTATGAAGTTCTGCTATTTCTAACAGCTTGTTGCTCCTGATGAAGGAAGGAGTTTTTCTTCCTCCTTTCTTCCCTTTCCTGTTGATGGCTGTGCTCTCTGAGTCTCCACCCATGCTGTAGCTCTGGCACTTGAACACTTCTGTAAGTTGATTTAACTCATCAGAGTGGCAGGAAACTATTACTTGTTGGATTTCTACTGTTCTAGTAAATAATACCAAATTTTATTGGTTCAGAGGGTCTTGGTGAAAAGAGGGGTCCAGGACAGGGCAAGCACAATGAATGATTTCTCAGAATGAGAGGAGAAAATAGGAATATTCTCCTTCAGTGGCACAGGTAAAATAAAGTATTTTTTCAATTATTGAATATCCTTGCTATGTATACAAGCATATTTGTGAACTTTTTGTTACTGCTGGTAATCAGAGTGTGACCCTTGTGCTTTTTGTAGTGGTACAAGTCCAGAAAGACAGTCACACACTTGGTCTGGTGCTTGCTAATATCAGCTTTCTGTAACTGGAGCTTCTGATTCTTGTTTCACTGTTATACCCTTACTTATTCCAGGATGGTTCTTTCTGTTCATCATGCCACAGAGTTGCTAGAATGCCTGTGGATGACGTCAAATGTTTCCAGCGTGCTCTTGTGGAAAATTTATTAGTGCAAGTGTTGGAGGCCTAGTAAGGTTGATGCAGCAGGTCTGAGATGTCTTGGAAACTTGCACTTGAAACATTCTAGGGTTCTCACTGCCCTTTGTTCTGGGCAGATGCAGAGCATGAAAATGGTCCTGTCCCAGAAGGGAGATGTGACTTATCACTTAGTTTTACAGTGCCTGAGGAGGCATTGCAAGAAGCTGTTCTCTGAAATCTGTGGCCATGCCTTCTTGTCTTCTAGGTAGCACGTGTGCTGAGGACTCCAACTGGGCGTGGTTAGCTGAATGAGTGTGTCAGGAAATAAGTTGCATTACGACTCTACTTCTAAATGGCACCCTCTAGAGTATTTTATCTTAGGTTTAGAGGTCGTGAAAAGCAGTCTTGTGCTCAGAGGAAGAGAATGGTGTTGTCTGTTCAGAAGACAGCTTCAGAATTTATCAGAGTTACTATGATGGTTTCAAAAACAACTGTTTTGAAGTTGCTAAGCTTCAAGAAGAAGCTAAGCTAAAATTAAAATATGTCCATGGGCCGCATGTATGTAGTTGCTAACTGCACTGGTAACTGATGGTTTTGTGAAGGTACTGCTAGTGCACAGTGTTCATTAATACAAACAATATTCGATTAATACAAACGTGTCTACGTGACAGGTAAAGTATGTAGTTGTTCTTCCACTGTAAAACCTGAATTGCTCTTGATTTACCTCTTGGATGTTTCTGGTCAAATAATACTATGGATAAAACAAATACATCAGTGAGACTTTTGCACTTAAACCTGTATCTTCAGTGTATTAAAGAACAAAGTCTGTGTACCTGCTATCACGTGAATCATAGTTCAGACAGTAAAATAGAGCAAGAATTGATGTGACATTCAGAAATAATTGCCAGAGGAACTTTGGTTTTGTATGATTTGATTGATATAATTTCCTCTTAGTAAGCAGCTAGCCTTGATGCCAGCAAACCTGGCGGTTTTTAAGGTTACATTCTGTTCTGTAAATTCCACAGATATTGGAAAGTTTAAGGAAAATGTTTCTTGTTCTGATTAAGGACTTCCTATCATTACAGAGTGCAGCCGAGTTAGGGAATTAATTACCAGTTTCATTTGTTAGGGGGAGTGATGGAAATGGCAAATTAGTGCAAGCAAGTTATTTTGGATAGTATTTTTTTCAAAACAAATACAATACCAAAAGATGCTGTGTATCTCTTATATTAACAGCACTCTTCCACCCAATCTACCAGTGTTTACCATGCAGCAAAAAAATCTGATATCTACACTGATTCTGTTCTCCTTCACTCATTTCATCAGCGAGCTTTTGGTCACTTCCTCTTCTTACTATTTGAGGTAGTTGATTTATTCAGAGAATATAATTCACAGAAGTGAGTAAAATTTCTAAGCTTTCAACTTTTTTTTACTGCCCATGCTAAAGAATCCCATTTTCCTGCTTCTTTAGTTCTGTCCCACACGTTGTTGCTACTTCGAAGCAGAATTGCAGCTTCTTACCACATCTCATCTGGTTTCAGTGTGATCTGCCTGCTGTGGGATTCTGCTCCTGAACTGCTAATGCATAAGAATTGCAGTGTGTGGAGTCTTCAAACTCCCTTTTCCTCTTGGCCCTACAGCAGTGCCACTGCTAATCACTCGATAATGTGGCAACTGCAGTGCAACATCGAAAGGAGTTTTCAGTGTGCAGATCCTTGGGGTTAAGCAGTTCCCATCAATCAGCTGATAACTGATTGATAATGATTACCATCAATCAGCTGGTGACTGAAGTCCTCACACCAGTGCTGCCTGATACCTTCACTAGTCTTTATGTGGCTACTTTTTAAAATAAGTTTTTAAATGCTTTAGAATTTTTTTTATCGTCCATTTGCCAAGCCCACTGTTTTTCTAAATATTCTCATTTAAAAAATATTTTGGTCTAGAGCCTGTGCAAGCCATGCAGAATTAGGAATACCAGAATCAATAGCTATAGCTGTTGGTGCTTGTTTTTTAGCTGCTCAGATGTTCAGTGATGCCTAGCTAGAGCTTTCTTTAAGTGCAGAGTGCACTGCTGGACCTTGTAGTGGTTGGCAGCATGCCAGTGGTGTGCTCTGGTGAGGAAGGAGTAACTAAAATGAGTCTTTGACATACTCCATCAGTAAGTCCTGCACTTACAGACCAACTTGAAAGCATCCCTGGCCGGTAATCTCTTATTACTGTAAACAATCACACAATGTCTACGTTATTTTAAACAGAAGAACAGTTTAAATGTGATTTTCTAGCTCATAAAGTTTGTACTATTAACAAAGAAGGCCTTAAAAGCACTGTAGAGCAAATTACACCTAGATCTACTGATTCCTTAATGCTCTTTCCACCTTGCTATTACCTGTTCCTACAGAAGCTTCATGTATGCCTTTGTTGACTGAGATGTAGTACTCTGTAGCAGCTCATTAAGATTTCAAATGCATTTTTCTTATTTCTACTGTACTACTTCACACGTTTGGAAGGTGTTTTCTCAAAGTGTTCCCAAAGTCGCTTTTTTTTCATGTTCTTTCTTGAATATTGTGACTGCAGCAGGTATTGGTGGCGTTTTGTGTGTTGGAGCAATGCAGTGCTGGACATATCTATGCTTTGAATGTTTTACTTGTTCCTTATCTGCCTGCCTCGCTTGATCTCTTTTATCTCTTGGGGATAGATTGGTCTTGATCTGGACTTGGACAGTGACTCCTGTTTCCTATCTAGCATGTACAGGCATTGCAGCAGAACAAAGTTTTGCAGGTCAGGTAAAACTAAGTCAGAACCATCTCTAAAGAGTCTTTCTGAATATCCCCTTTCAATAGTAGTTCTCAGAGCTAATTCTATCAGTATAGAAAAATAGATGGAGTTTCTTAAGATCAATAGACTTTAGTAAAGTTAATGGTTTATTTGTTAGGAGAAAACAGGTGAATGTGTAAAACACAGTGTTCTTTTTTTGTTACATTCTGCCTCAAACCACATTCTTGATGCAACAATGCTTGTACTACACGTTCAGAAATTTCTGAAGTCTAGCCAAAGTTGGAGAAACCTTTATAAAGTGTGTAACATGATGGCTTCTTGAACTAGATTTAGATCTTGCAAACATGAATGGTTTTGTAAACAAAGAAAATGGCTAACTGCTGACTGCTGTTTGTACTCAAATTCAGTAGTAGGTTATACACTAGGGTTTGTTAGCTGTTTATTCACTGGGGCTGGAGAGGGGAGAGAGAGGGAAATGAATCACAGAATATGAGAATATGAATTCATATCAAAACCTTGTGGGTTTTTAAAAATTGTTTTTATATTTTTTTAAAGGGGGGTGGTTTGCAGTCTTAAGTTCAAAATACATTTTTGACAATGTGTCTTGAAATGAGACGTGAGAAGCAAAGCTGTGCCTACTTGGGACACATCATGGGGTTCAGATGTCTCCTCACTAGACTGACAAACCTTTTAAAGGTGTGCTCAGCATTCCCAGAATCTGATTGTGGCAAGAAGCAGCCTTTCATGTGTTTCTTGTAAGTAATGGTAGTATCCAGCTTTCTTGGTGTATTTTTGACTTTCCATCTAAGAGTTAAATGAAAATGTTTACAACCATATGATGCCAAAGCAACATCGACTTGCTTCTTGCCCAACTTGGCAGTCACTTGGATAGCTAGTTCAGAAACAACAGTGGTTGCCCTGAGCTAAAATTGAATGCTGGAATGTGGTAGCAATAAAAGTAAACTGTAGAAAAAATTATGCACACACACATCTGATGGAGAGAGTTGAAAGGAGTGTATGGCTTCTTCCTTAATGTTGCATGAGATAACGTCTCTTTAAAGTAGACAACTAATTTTTATTCTAGAGGAAATAACTTGAAAGACTTCTTTGCTCTTCCCTGAGGCATCATATTTTTGAGATAGACAACTTGGCATGATCATGTCATAAGAAAAGGCAGTGATTGTCATCATAGACTTTTTGGGTAGATGATTCTCTTAAATGCACGTCAGTATTTCAAAGCTGCTCTGAATACTCTTGTATTTAGTACCAGTTTAGAGAGCCGTTTCACAATATGCTGTTAATTGCAATTTCAGTCTGCTTTCCTCAAAATCTTTTTTTCATGTGCACCTCCACTGCGAAGTAAAGTTGTAGTAAGCAGACTGGGCTTAGCAGCAATAGGAGGACTGCTTGTAGGCAAGGGGGTTTGAACTGTCTTGATGTGTTCAGAAGGGATTTAACTGATCTGGTGTTTATGCTAACATCTAGTTTGCCCTTGACTAATGAAGATGTGCTCTGGAAATAAAATAGCTATTTTCAATATATGTAGATCTAAGATGGACAAAGATATGCTGTTGTTCCTCTGTCTTAGTTTCACATCCACTATGTTTATGTTCCTGCAGTGATTTCTTACTAGCATCTTCCATTTATGTATGTGCACATGTAATCCTTGGCTAGCACAATGGCACACATTTATTCTTGCTCTTTGTGCTCTACACAAGGGTTTTCTAGAACATGGAATGTGTTGCTGTTTTCTTTTTTTCCCCTTATAATGAGGAATCATATCTTTCAGTTTATGAACAAGAACTCTGCTTTCCTTTTTGATTTTGCTGAATATCTAAATTGGTCCATTCATGTTTCCTATTAGATTGTTGGCACTTTATTACAACAAAAAAAAAAAAAAAAAAAAAAAAAAAAGAAGGGAAACCCCCAAAGTTTTAAGCTATAATGAATTTAAAACTGAAATGGACTGTCTTTCAGTGAATGATGGATATACTAAGTGTGTATATTTTTTCTGAAAGAGTCCCATGTGCTAGGAAGATGGAAAAGCTGCAAATTCTTATCTCTTAAACTAGAAAGACAAGTGGTGATGTCCCTTTTATACATTTCAGGCAAGCCAGTGAGATTGGCCGCAAACCGACGAGCAAGGAACTTCTCTGATGAAACTCATCAGAGGAAAAATGTTCTGGTTCAGGATCTCTGTAAGCATTTGAGTAGGGCTTTGTATAATTTTCAGTCTTTTTAAAAAGTGAGATTCCATGTTTCCTGAGTTGTTGGCTTCACTCAGCTTCACATGAGCTCCTAAGGTAAAAGGCATTCCATGTAAAATATCACGTCCAGTTCCATTAGCTGAATTTTGGTAATGCCTGGTTACGTGCAATAAACTTGAAGTGTTAGCTGATAAACTTTCTTGTTAAGAAAATAATCTTTTGGTTTAAAAAGAGCATCTCTCTTAAATCTTGGGAGTTGAGGTCATGTTGCAAAATGTTGATTAAGTAGTCATCAGTTCAACTTTCTGAAGACCAGCATAGGTCATTGTTTTTTGTCAAATTTGTCAAATTAACTGTATTAAATCACCAAGACTCTTACATAACTCCAATAAAATGGTTGGTTCTTATTTGTTCAGTGAATCAGCTTAATACATGAATGTTCCTTGGGTTTTTTTCGCTAGTACAGCAATGCAATTCCCAAAGAAAAATTGCTGTTAAATATTATTAGCCATGCTTCTCCATGCTATATATGTGATTAGTAGGCTATTTTGCATGGGCAGAATGTAGCAATCTAGAGACCTTTGGGAAGGTTCAAAGTGAGAAGACTTATCCTTAAAGTTGCTCATGCATCTTTAGGAGTTTACCAGTCTGGGTCCAAAGTATGACTCTCTAATAGTTACACTTCTAAAAATTTTTTTTCAGTCTTCAGGGCTATAAGGAAAAAAATTGTGAAGTCAGGTGCTTGCACTAATATTGTTGTTAGTTCTGTTCTGCTCTGTTCTTTACCCAAAATGCTGGCAATTATGATATTTAAAAGCTATAGAAAGCAACAGGAATTAAGTAATTTCGCATAGCTGGGGAAGTGCTGAAATGATTAACCTTAAAATTACCATAGATTCCCATTAGAAACACCTAAACCAGTTCAATCAGTATGTTTAAAATGTGTCCTTTTTGATCCTATTCATTAGTCTTCAGTGGTTTTTGCAGTGATGCTGTCTGGACAAGGGCACAGTGTTGTGGAACTGTTGTGTTTGTGTCAGGTGCGTGAGTGTAGTGTTTGTATAAGTGTTGCTTTCCAGCACTTTGATAGTGGCTTTTGGCTAGCCAGGAGTTACTTGTTTGATTTATTGATGTTTCAAGCTTGTTTCTAGTAAAATGTCAGCTAGCAGATAATGACATTTCCCCCTTTCAAATTAGTATTTGCAGGCGCTTAGCACTCTTGTAAAAAAGGGTGTTTGCAAAGAATGTTTATCAAACAGCTCCCAGATGAGCAATGCTTGCAGCTGCCTTTGCTATCTTATGACCCCTCTGTGTGCGTGTCACTGATTCTGGGCACGTTTGCCAGGATAGGTGTGTTTAGAATAGTATCTTGGTTTGTGTGTAGTACTGACCAACCTATCTGAATCCAATATGCAGATTCTTGGGTGTGGTGCTTACACTGAGCAGGATTTTTGGGCTACTTAGTCTTTAACAAGCTGAAGGGAAAAAAAAAAACTTGGTGTTTTTGTTTACTTTAAGAAAATATCTCTGAGCAGCTTGCCAGTGTAAAATATTTCAAAAATAGTGTTTTGTAGGGAATGTTTTATGGAATGTTTATAGAAAGCAGGTAGATAGAAGCTTTTGTTACAAAGATTGCTGTCAGTCTTAACAGCAGTAGCATGATAATTGTGTATTAGTGGGCACCTTTCTGTTTCCTGTAAATTTAGCTCTTTTACATGTTGAATAACTTGAATATTTCAAGATTACCAGCTAGTGGTCAGGCATCATATGCTTTTTCAAGGAAGTGATTTAAGCATACTGCACTAGTAAAACTGGAATAATGCATTTTAAGAGTTTATATGTTCACTTATCCTGCACAAGTTTTGTTTAAATATTACAGATTAAGTAGTGATCATGTACCTGATCTTACTTTCCCTATTCCACTTGAAATACTTTAAAATAATAATATAATTTAACAGTGTCAAGATTGTGCAAAGAGAGCAAAAAGTTATTATCTCTTAATAGGATTTTAAATTGTTCATCCATCGAACTAAATCCTTAGACTAAATCCTTGTACTGAAATCACAGAATTGTAGAATGATTTGAGTTGGAAGCTACTTTGAAGATATTTAATTCCAACTCCCTTCTGCTATGGGCAGGAACACCTTTCCCTAGACCGAGTTGCTCAGAGCTCCATCCAGCTCAGCTTTAGACATGTTTAGGGATGGGGCATCCACCACTTCTCTGGACAGCCTGTTGCAGTGTCTTACCACCCTCACAGAGAAGAATTTCTTCCTAAGGTCTCATCTCAGCCGACCCTTTTTCAGTTTGTATCCATTCCCCCTTGTCCTGTCACTACATGCTCTTGTAAGAAGTCTCTCTCCAGGTCTCGTGTTGGTCCCTTGGGTACTGGAAGGCTGCAGTAAGGTCGCACCAGAACCCTTTCATCTCCAAGCTGAACAATTCCAACTCTCTCAACCTGTTCTCACAGAAGAGGTGCTGCAGCCCTCATCTTCTTCATGGCCCTGGACTTGCGTCAGCAGCTCATGTCATGTTGGGACACACGGCAAAGGTTCATGCTTGTTATTCATGATGATTTTCACGCTGTGTCACCCGATAAATGGAAGGAAATGTTTTCATTCCAATCTAACTGGCACCCTTTTGAGCTGGATTTTACATTGTAATTTGATAAAGCTGTGGGCTGCTGAAAGCGTTGATTCTTTGGTCACCAAAAACCCTTTGGGAGTGGAGAGGGAACTGTTCCAGTACTGTGTTGAGAGATACAAGGAAAAAAAATAATGGAAGGAAGGATGACAAACAAACCGAATGCTTTTAACTTATTTTAGTGCTAAGAAGGTTGCTGACTTCTGAAAATCCAGTTTTTGAAGCCTTAAAGTGTGCTTAGGCTGCAATACTATGTCTTGACGGAGATGTACAAATAACTGGCACTGTATTTAAGTGCAGTATGCTTGGGACTTCAGGTGTAGTGCCTGAGTTAGCCCCTTGACAAGGAACATGGTGTTACTGGTTGTAGCTGGTTCTTACTGCTCTTTGGTTTAGGTTGCTGTTTTGTTGCCAGATGGAGAATTGTGTTTGTGTTCTGTTTTTTTGTTCCATTCCTATATACTGATTTTTCTCTGATGAAAGAGGCTTCTTCTGCTGCTGTTCTGCAGGATGGGAAGGAAGCACCCTGTGTGAAGAAGCTCTTTGTTCACAGTGCTGCTGGGGTCCTGTATCTCCCATGTATAAGAAGTCATCTTTCACCTCGTCAGTCCTTTTGTGCAGTCGGTGTGTTTGTAGCTGAATCCAGAGTTGCCTTGCCCTCAGGGCTGAGTATCTTGGCCATGGCACACTTGTTGGCTCAGCCAAAGGAAATCTTGTGCAGGGAGA
This sequence comes from Sitta carolinensis, assembly GCA_032173965.1. Taxonomy (NCBI): domain Eukaryota; kingdom Metazoa; phylum Chordata; class Aves; order Passeriformes; family Sittidae; genus Sitta; species Sitta carolinensis. The sequence goes on along the minus strand of JAVUNC010000025.1, from coordinate 9,302,411 downwards.
AAGGTAAAAGAAGCCACTGGTACACATATGTAGTGTATTCCAGACTGAGCAAGAGCTTTCTTTGGTCTTGTTGCACGTTTGTCCACTGCCTGTCTTGGTGCACAGGTATTTCGGTTTTCACATGCATGGGAGAGAAGTCCTGTTGTTTGGGTACTTAGATTACTGAGATGTGGTAAACTGATTTTTTATTTAGTTAGCTAGGGAGTATTGCCAGCCTCAATGACTGTGTATCATGACTGAAATGGCTTGTGTATCTTAATTTCCCTCTGGCAAAAGCTTTATGTAAGGTATTGAATATCATTTGAACATGAACTTTGTTTAACTGATAATGAAAATAATTTCCTCAGTTAGTTCTCCATTAAAAATGTTTAAACATGTGAATCAAAGGAGTGTTAGTTTGAATGACCTAGCTGCTCCCATTTGGTATAGTTGGATGAGGGAGGAGGAGTGAGAAATCCAGATGGAAAGCACAGAAGCCAGGAGTGACTTCATCAGTTTAAAGCTTAAATTATGCTCAGAGGCAATAGTTGCCTGCATTAGCATCAATATCTGGAGAAGGGAAAAAACAACCCAAACCAAATTCAAACCCCATAACCTAAAAACAACCCTCCCCTTCACCTCAGCACCACTAGAACGCTGAGTTCAGATTTCTGTAATTAGAATTGTTTACCAAACCCATGTTGAGCAATTTCTGAGCACACAACATGTGTACACTTCACTGCAAGTTCACTGTAAAGTGTACAGTGTAAACCATTATTTTAATATATTACAACTCATACTGTGTAACCACATGCTTGCACTTCCGTAGTTAGGGTAGAGCTTACATCTAAATCAACAGAAGAATTTTGAAAATTGAGTTCATGACATGCTGTTACTTCAATCTCTCTTAAAATAGGGTTTGAAATTAAAATACTTTTCAAAATGACTCATTTTGACAGAATGATATCAAGAGCAGTGTGGGGACTGACTTAATATTCTACCAGACAGCTTCCATCAATAGCTCTTTTGGGACTGAATCTTTTCATATTGTAGGCATCACAATATTATAATCAATAATTTCTGAGATTCAGATTTGAGTCTAATCTGAAAATACACTTTTGGAAACCTTGAGGTATTCATATGGCTTAAGATGGTGATGTGTCACACGTTTTCTACTTCAGTCTCTAGCAAAATCCCTTTAAGTAGAGCTGCTCACAGTAAACATGCAGAATTAAGTACCACTAGTTTGCTTCTAGGTGAAGCATGAGCTCTGTTGCATGAGCAGTTCAAGGTTTAAAATATAAAATGCCATTTTTATTCTGTCAGCCATGGGGTATTTTTCAGTGAGCATGGAACCAACACCCTTGGCATCACTCAGCAGTGCAAAGATGAAATCTTGACACCACCAGAAGTCAGCTCTTGTGACTAGCAGAGTCAGAGGCTGCATGCTGTACACCTTGTTCAAGCACATGTGACTGCTGAACTTTAAGCTGCCATGTCTGAATGGCACTAGTAACTTGGCAAACTCGAGGACATTAAATTTATTGTTGATCATGATCTAATTTCTAGAGTTAGAGTGGCCTGCTTTCTTTCTTTCTTTTTTTTTTTTTTTTTGATATTCATGACACTAGACAACCTTTTTTTTTTTTTTTTTTTAATAAATTGAGAAGCAAAGCATGAAATTAACGTGTCCAGCTAGTAGAGAATTTCAAATGAATAGTTATTCACTAATGTTAGTGTTGTTTATAGGTTAGTCCAGTTTATTTATGCTGCTGTGGGAGACTTTGGACTTGCCTTCCCATTTGTAGATTACTAATGCCTCAGTACTTCAGTGTTGTATTTAGTCCCATCTATTGGATTTTCATTTAAAGCACTTCCATGCTCATGTTAAAGTTGTCTAGACTGATACTAGCAGTGAATCTAATAGGAATAATTTGGAGGATTCTGATTTGGAAGAAGATAACTACCACTTTCAGCACAAGTATGTGGCTCTAAATGATAACTTTAGTGTGTAACTGTTCTTTGCCAAGCAAGGTTTTGCTCAGCTTCTCGAACATTGAGTAGAAAACTAAAGTCTTTTATTACTAAAAATACCTAGTGTATTTTATATAAATATATAACTTAATAGTTCTTAAAATATTGTCTACTTTTGGAGTAACTTGCAGTAGCTCAGGAATATCAGCATTGCATTTCAGAAATAATTTTAAATGATCTATCTGCTAATGTATCTAGTTAATATCCTTTTAAATCAGACACAGAATTGTGGAGTGGTAGACTACTAAATAACCTTTCTTAAAGTTGTTGAGTTGGAAGAATGCAAACAGGAACAGGAAGTTTATTCCTGAGCATTTATTGCTTTCTTAACAGAGTAGATTGAAAAAGCCTGCTTTATGTCTTCGTTCAATATGTTTCATTTGTCGTGAATTGAAAATTTATCATTGTCTAGTTGAGTCAGATCACTTGTACTGAAAATCTGCATCCAAAAATCTTTACAGCTACTTCCAGGAAATGTTTATTACATGGAAAAATTCTGCAATATGTTATTAAAAAAATTAAACTTTTATTAAACTCAGGCATTTCCTTTGTTGGGTGAAGGTTTGTAAGTTTTCTCTATTTTCAGAGGCGGTGATATGGTTGCAAGTCCTCAATTAAATAATGCTGAAATTACAAAATTTTCATTGCTGACTTCAGTGAGATTAGGCTTGTACCTGTGGCATATGTGTCTGTGTACTGGCACAAATGTTTGATACCTCCAACTACTCTTCATTTGTATTGTCAGATACAGCTTTATGTATTGATTCATGCGTTGTAAGTGTTGTCGAAGTAGTGAGTAGCTGTTAAACTCCATCTGTGATACAATATTCTGAAATATTTTACATCTATAATTCCATGGATTAATAATTTTTACAGTTTCCTTTCTTTTCATATAACACCTTTCTTCATTTTGTCTTGTGCTAAAAGGTGGCTCAGCTTAAAAGTCTTTATTTAAGGTTTTCTTTCTGAGAAGCAGTTTGTTTAACTTCTGGTGCGAGGTGCCTGTGGAGGATGTTCCTGTGGTTATGACAAACAACCATTTTGTATGTAACCTTCTCTTGCATAAATGACTGGGTCACAAGAGAGTCTAAGCTTATTTTCAGAAGTACAGCAAACAAGAACTGGGGATATTTGGTAACTGTTTTGTAATCTTTTTAGTTTCATAAGCCTTTCTTGACCGTCTTTTAAGACTTGGTCACAAGCTTCTTTTAGTATTTTAGATGGATTTCACAGTTTAATGAATCTCTTAATGCTCTCTCTGTTGTAATGAAAAGAGCTAGAAATGTTTGAAGTGTTAGTTTGATGTAAATGGTTTCTGGTAACTTAAGAAACTGCAGTTGTCTTTAGATTCACCCTTAAACAGCATGTTTAACATAACATGTATTTAACATAAATGACTTACATAACTTCTCTTATCAGGAAGGAGGTATAGAATGAACTGGGTAGTTTTGCTGGTTACTATTCATAGACACTCAAAAGTCTGAACCCAAAATTCAGAACAAGCCTGCATGTTGCCAGTTGACAACATTACCTATCCCAATAACTGTATGGTTTTATTCTCCCAGTTTGTCTGGGGACTTGTTTTTTCTTTTACTTTATTAAGGTTGCAGTTCCACTCTTAATACTTTACTTTTCATAACTGATACAGAAAACTAATAAAATCTATGATGGCTTTTAGAAATGTTTGCATGCTCTAGAGTACTTGTTTCTGTCTGATAATTTTAGAAGGATTTTAATCTCATTCCTCAGTTTTGTACCTTTCATGAACCAAAACACTGTCCAAAGTCTATATGGCAGATACTACTGATGTTGAAATTGTCCAGTTTGACAGAACAAGTTTGGCTGATTTTCTGGGAACAGAAACAAAAACTGTGGAACCAATTTATTCAATCTCTGTACTGTGTGTTCATTTTTCTTTAGTGTCAAAAACTGTTAACACTTTTTTTCTCCCTTCCCCCACTCAGGGAGGGAATAATGCAGGGCATACAGTTGTTGTGGATGCTGTGGAGTATGACTTTCATCTTCTGCCAAGTGGGATCATCAATCCAAAAGTCACTGCATTCATTGGTAAGTGGGGCATCTCTAAAAAACAGACAATACTGTAGTTACAGACTTTTACGCACTAAAATAACAAAATGTATCCTAGGACATACAGGATCAGGATTCTTTTTTTTCAATTTTTCATAGGCCTAGACTGTTTACTGTCTTCCTAATACTGCCCTTACTCCTTTGTGAAGTTTGGATTACAGAAATTTATTTTGTCTTGGATAGTTCACCTTTGTTGTTATCTATCCTACCAATGTAAACAGCTTGCTACCCAGTATCTTCATTCTCCCATTCTCTTATTTTCTCTACCATTTATTTATTTTATTCTCAGAGTACCCCTCTCTCTTTTAATCTTAACACTGTTAAGTACTTACCAGTACTTTTTGAACCATAGATCTTTCCTTCCTTTTCCATTGGGTTGTGAAATGAATGCTTAACTCTTTCACACTCTGGAGTTCTTACCAAGAAGGAGAGTACATTGGAAGGTTTAGTGCAGTAGCAGCACTAGGTGATGTCAGGGTCTGTGATCTGTTTGCTTTGTGAAAAGGGATTTAGGCTATCTAGTCTGTTGTCCCTAAAAAACTACTTAACCCCTTACTGCTCTCCCTTCTTGGAATGTTGCTTCCCATCCTCCATGGTTGGGTTTTTTCCCTTTGGATTGCTTGGATGGCCAACCTACTTAATAATGTAGCCCATAGAATTTCCTTATAAAGTGAAGGTAAATGTAAAACATACGTACACACCATTATAACTCTGTTTGTGTTTGAGTGCTATTTCACCAAACAGGTTGGGTCTCTGGGTCACTAAAGGCTGCAACTCAGCAACATTTCCATGTTGCTCCTTTGATTCTGAGGGCTCCTGTCCCTTACAGACTGTACTTCTCCAAGGCAGGATTCTGTTGCCAGGCTCTTCCTGTCACTTCTTCCTGCATCTCATTGCTTTGAGCCTGCAGTCTTGCCTTTCAGCTTGGTGTATGTGCCAAGACTAAGTGGTCATTGACAGTTTGCTAAAGAGCAGCTGAAGAGCCTCTGTCCCAAGTTACTTGATTCATAAACAGTCCAGCTGGAGGTGACTGAGAGAGTATACTCTGTCAGCAGTTAATCTGTGCTAGGAGGGGTTCGGTGCTTAATTGCCTCTTTTCAGCTGTTACATAGTGACTTGATAATGAGATAGTCATGGATCAACTTGTCCTGCCTAATACTTCTACAGAAATGGAGCCAGTGGACGTGGAAATAGATTCCTGTCAATGATGGGAAGTTTGGAATGTTAACTGTTCCTAGTTTTGAGGGCTGAGGCAGATGATACTACTTTGTTCTCTTTTGATGTTATTGTACTATGTTTCTTAAGATTATTGCTTGGAAACAGGAAAAAGGGATGCCCATTTACCTTGTGTTCTTTGATGGACTTGGTTGAATAGGAAAACCTCCATCCTTCAATAGAGTAGTTGGTAGAGAACTTTTTACAACCCCTCTTGCCTGTATCTTCTGTCTTTTGGTCTTGTCTGTTCTGAAGTTTTTTCTAGATTCTTTTAGGTATGCCTTGTGTATAAAATCTCTTTCAGGGGAAAAAAGGTTTAGGATTCCACTGAAAAAACATAAATGTTCAAAAAAAAAAAGGGTAAAGGCAAAATGATTGGAGTATTATAATATAGTATTCCTATTCTTTAGAACTCCATCATGAAGGTAGTAGTGAAGAAGTTTTAAAATACTTTGTGTTTTGATGTTTAGAATGCTTTTATTGGTGTCATATTAGATAATATGCAAATAGTTTTGGCACATCCCTTCTTCAGATGTTCTACTGGTAGCTTTGAATTACTGAGTTTGGTATTGCCTTAAGATGGTTCAGTTTTGCTGTGAGAATGTTCCTTCCTATGCTCTCAATAATTCTGGTTGATTTTATGAACTAGTAGTCTTTTTCTGAGCAATGTGACAGTTGTAGGAAGGTGAGCTTTCTTTTAACAGGGCTTTTTCCTCTGTTGTTTTTGCTAGTCTCTTCACAGTCCCACCTCTGTGTACAGAATATTTTGTGTCTGTTTATAGCAAAAAAGTGCCTTCAAGGATGCTAGTGTTTATAATAGTGATAGAAATGTGCCAAGCTTTTAGAAAACAATAGAGTTATTAAAATGAAGTACAAAGAGGGAAGTTAATTTTAAGTATGAGGAAGAGGAAGTTGGATTTCAGACTGTTCTATGATCCTGTTTGTACTGATCTAAATTGAAATTTTGTTGCATTTATTAGAAGGATTCAATGTAGGTAGGTAGAAATGCATGCTTTAGGAGCAAATCTGGCTTAGACAAATTCCTAAGAATCAAAATTGCATTAAGTTAAAAAACTTAAATAAAATAGTCTGCCCACAAAATATGAAGTGTCTTTGAATTGTTTGAAATATCTTTTCCCATGCTCAACATAATTAATTAAATTTTGTATAATGATTTTCTTCAGGAAATGGTGTTGTAATTCATTTGCCAGGACTCTTTGAAGAAGCTGAAAAAAACTTAAAGAAAGGAAAAGGTGAGAATTTGAAGATACTACTTTTAAAATAGTTTCTGCTCAAATGATTTCAATGGAGGATGCCTCTGTAGAGGTTACACACAGTGTCTTTTTCCACAACTCCCTTTAGCTGTTGCTTTCTGACAGGAGTCTTGCTATAAATGCCAGAGCCCTCATGGGAAGGCAGATAAAAGGAATCTCTGGACAGTTTCAGAATATAATCTATATCAGAATTGTCTGCAGACATTTTTCTTTGCTTAAAAAAGTGAATTTAAGTCGTGAAATAGGTTTTTTTTTAAGTGTGTTAAGCTGTTCAAAGTAATTTTACCTCTCCCAATATTGGTGTACACTTTGATGACCATGTTAATGTAAATGTGCCATGGTAATCACATCTTGATTCAGAACTCAGTTTTTGGATACTTCGTGTTATGTCTCTAGCCATGCTTGGCAGCAGTCTGCTGTAAGTGGGCAAAGTCAATGGTCTAGATTATTCAGAAGCAAAAGAGCTACTAATTGTTTGCTAAATTGAGGAGCTAGTAGCTTGAATTCTTCTTCAGAATAAGCCTGATTTTCTCAGCTTTATAGGTTGATGCCAAGTTTTAATTACTGAAATTACTTTTCTTTTTTACTCTTCAATGTGATTGCTCACTCTTAAAATAGATTGACTAAAGACTAAGCCTGAAAAGTAGTTATACTTTATACATCAGAAAACAAAAATGCTATACAAAACATAATTTAAACTATTTCATTTTGCCTTTAAAGGACTGGAAGGCTGGGAAAAGAGATTAATCATTTCTGACAGGGCTCATATTGGTAAGTTCCTGTTTGTGGCTGCCTTTTTGTTGGGTTTGTTTTGGTGAATTTTTGCTTTTTATGGACTTTCTGTGGCAGTAAAATTGTGGTAATTTTAAGCCATCTCTTTGTATTGGTACTTATCTGTGGATTAAGTCTTCCTGGGTTCGTTTGGTTTATTGAAGGTCCTAGAAAAAATTTTTACTCAGAACCCTCCCACATTTATATTTTAGTGATTTTTTTAATCCTATTCCATAAGCATCACCAAGGCAGGAAAGCAGGTTCACTTTCTAAGTCAGATTAGAAGCCCGGAACAGTCAGAAAGCATTCAGAAGTAAATTGACTAAGGATTCATTTCCCCTTTTGGTGTAAAAGTGGTGTTGCTCACAGCAACATTTCTGCTGGGAAATCAGGTGACTGTTGGATGTAACTTGAAACTAATGGTCTCCTTACCAAGGAAATTGCCACATGCTTTCTAAAGGAGATTTTATGGGAATGACTGTGTAGGGCTGAAGAGAATGGCTGCCCTCCTGGTGAGCATCTCATCAGTGGAGCACTGAATCCAGCCTATGTTTGAGACAGCACTGCAGTTCACAGCCTGAAGTTAAATAAAAAAAGTTAAATAGTGCTGAGTCCAATCCACCAACACAGAGCTTTAGAAACTCTTCCTGTACCACTACATCCTTATTACAGAAATTCATCCTTTAGATATTTATAGCTATATATATATATATATATATATATATATATATATATATATAGCAATAATAACATTATTGCTGCTTCTGGTAGTCATTTTCTGAAGATACAAACTGTTTAGGACTTTATAAGATAAAAGCTTGTAACATGGGGGAAAAACGGTTTTGCTTTTGGTTTTGCTTTCTTTGGATTTGCTTTGTTTTGTTTTTCTGTTAATCTGGAAGAGTTTAGTGAATGAATTTATTGACAGTTATTTCAGAGTAAATATAGTTTTTCTTTGGAGTAACTAATGAGTTAGAAATAATTAGTCAACTATTTCAAAGTTACTGATATCTTTTCTGATCATGGAATCGTTGTAGGTGAATTATTTGGAAATTGCTTGATTACTAGAAAAACTGTTCTATGATGAATATATTGCAGTGGCAATGCTGTGAATTTTTCATCATTAAACAGATTGTGAGTGAAAAGGATCAGTTGCTGACTGTCACTCATAATCATTCAACCTCTTCATGGAACTGAGCTTTCATAATGCTTCTAGAACGTTTTGATGGCAATTTGAAAATCTGTTACCATGATAAAAATGTCTTCTCTGAAATGAGTATTGATCTGTTGATGATTAGTCTGTAACAAAAGATCAGCCCAAGGTAGGTTCACACTGCTGGGCATAATGTAATTCTTTAAACTAAGGGACTGTATGGAAATAAACACAAAGCTGAATCTGTAAGACGGACAGGAAAACCACTCTCGTGCTGGAGAGATTTGCATACTTACTAAGTCGGGGTTTCCTGTGCAGTGTGTAGACAGTTTTTAACTTTAGGAAATAGTACTTAAGAAAACCAGCTAAATTAATTCTGTTAGCCTGTAAGCTGTGCAGCAGCCTACCAATCTGTGTATTTGACTTGAGTCCTGTAAGATTGGGTGGGGGGCATGTGTATGTGTCTGGGTTTTGGTGGTTTATTTTTCTTTTATGGTAAACAAAGAATTGATACCAGGAATACTTTGCATAATCTTCATCATTAATAACAATATAATATGTAAAAACATAATCAGGGCTTATGAAGTTGACTTCTGTTTATGTAACAGACATTGGTGGGAGCTTTTTTATTTTCAAATGTGTTTTAATTGATGTTGCCTAAAACATAAAATTGTTTAGGAAATCCATAGCATGAGTGAGAATGGTAACTTTCAGGGTCTCACCTAAATTTTAGCAGTATGACCTTTTTTTAACTATAGCCTATTTCCAGGATTTTTTTTTAACTGCATTTTTTCTTCATTTATCCATATATTCTCTTGGGCCATTACTAAGCCAAAATGACTTAGTTATTCTGTGGGATATGTATACTCACTCTGCAAATATTCTACAAAATAAACACTTTTTAAAAAGTCTCTGAAAAACTTAGAACTCTTCCCTGTGGAAAAAAGAGAAGGAAAAACTCGTGTAATTTTATTTGCCTTTCTTCAGTGTGTATATTTGTTTTCCACATTGGGAAACAGGCCTAGAGTTGGTTTGAAGAAATCATTGCTGTTATAATTGTTCCACAGCAATTTTCAACTTAAGTTTTTTTTATATTCTTAGTGTTTGATTTCCACCAAGCTGCTGATGGCATTCAAGAACAACAGAGGCAAGAACAAGCAGGAAAGAAGTAAGTAGTTTACCTGGAGAGCCTCTTGAGTTGAGTTATGGTATGGTGCCTTCAAGGCAATTTGAAGACCTGTGGGACACTCTGCATATGCAGAATTTACAACTGAAGAAGAGAAGGCTGTGTCTGATTGGGGGGGGGAGAAAAACCCCAAACCAATTAAAACTAAATGCACAATTAAGCTTAGCAATGTGTAACACACTTCTAAAAATGCTGCAGACCTGTTCACTTCTCCTTAAAAAGTTACTTAATGTATTGAGCATCGTGGGGAAAATATTTGATCCTCTGCCTGTGGTGAGTGCAGTTTGGCTCCATTTTGATAGCTCCTTAGCATGACCGTGGCAGAATGTGACCTTCTCTGAAGAAGCTGTACTTCTCTCATGGTAAAGTCAGTGAAAGCAAGTTTTGTATTATATCATCAGGACTTAAACTGGAAAAGGCTTTTCAGGGAGAGTGGGCAGGTAAGGGTAAGAACAAGAATTCAGATTTTCAGAATCAGCTACAGTGGAAAATTCATACTTGATCTCTTAACAGAAAAGCATTTTGAGCGTCTCTGTCACTTTTGGATGTTTGGCAGCCTCTAATTGAGGTATTTAGAATAAAATAAAATATTTCTTATATGCAAACATAAATGCATTTGTGCTGTTGCTTTATGGAGGACTTTATTTTAGGTGTTCAGGGACAGTGTTTTAGGAAGATGTTTATTTAGTTTTGGTTCATAATACTGAAGGATGTTTTCTTGACATTTGGTTTCTTTAAGTAAAAAAGTTCAGAATTGTGTACAAATAAATATGTAAGCATTCACTAAAGTACAAAAAATTACTGGTTTAAAACCAGAAGTGTGTAGATGTTTAACATATTTGCTTGTATAAACATTTATATTCTAACACTAGGTTGCATCCTAAAAGTGTCTTTTGTTTTAAATTGTTAAGGTTAAATTCTCACAATTAACAGCATTTCATTTTATGCTAAGGATGGAATAGCTTCAAAGAAAAACACCTTTATGTCAATAACTTTTCATTATTATCTTTTCAAAGTCTGGGAACTACCAAAAAAGGAATTGGTCCAGTATATTCTTCGAAGGCAGCTCGAAGTGGACTCAGAATGTGTGATCTTGTTTCTGATTTTGATGACTTTTCTGAGAGGTAATTACTGTACACAGCATAGTTTTCAGTTTCTGAATAGTACCCTGTGTAAGCAATTACATCGGGTTCCTGTTATTTTTCTTAAAAGTTCGTTTAAAACAAAAAATTACATAAAATTTATTAAATTATACAAGCATTATTATTATCATAATTCATTGTCTGAAAGGTTAAATTACCAAATAACTGCAGATATGTAACCAGTAAAAATCGAGGATTGGTGGGGAATTGAGATTGAGGAGGAAAACAAAGAGAAACCTCAGTGAAGCTTTTTTTGTGTTTCAGGTTCAAAGTGTTAGCCAATCAGTACAAAGCAATATATCCTACCTTAAAGATAGATATTGAAGGGGAATTGGAAAAGCTGAAGGTAAGCCTGCTTCTCTCTTGGATTTTATAATCACCATGTGCAGTTACTGATACACAAATCCCTTGGTGTGACTGATGCTTGTGCTGTGTGAGGAGTTAGACTACATCATGGGAAACCAGATGTATCACTGTTCAAGAGTCTGCTGCTGTCCTTAGGGACACTCTTGACCCTGTCTCATGCAACATTTCAAAACTTGCTTTCAAGAGAGATACTGTGAATTTTAAGAAAAAGGCTTCTTTGGGATGATTTCTTCTTGACTTACTTCTACTCACTCAAACATACAGTGTAGGAGAAAAACCAGGATTGTAGCTGGGGGAAGTATGTTTCATTGTAAAGCAGAATGTTAAGACCCAAGTTGTAAGTAATAAGGTTTAAAAAAAAATACTGTCTAGCAACATAAAAAAATGGAAATTGATAGTAGCAGAATTAATGAAACCCAATTGCCAGCAAACTGGTCTTGTGGTTAATTATGGATTCTGATTTGATGTGTTCTCTGTGATTGGGACAGTTGAGAGCTTCTTCACTGGAATTAGTTTTTATTTGCACAGCATCCAAGTTATCTGAAAATGTTGTGAGATGTCTTACTGTTCTACCCAAGCTTTTTGTTCATGCTTTTATAGAAACTTACCTTTATGAGGGTTTTTTTTTTTTTTTACCCTTAAATATCAACTAAATGTTACATTGTTTAAAATCATTGAGGTGGGTGGGGAACAGGGAGGGCATGCACAATTACATGATGATTTTTTAGGAAAATCAGGCTGAAAAAATCATCCTTCCTCTACCTTTAATTTTTACAGCTCTAGAATAGCATAAAAGGGAGTTCTTAGCACTTCTATTCGTTTGATTTTAAATAAGGCCTGTTGCACATGTTGAGTTGTAGTATTTTTATTAATATGTAGGTCTAGAAACCAGTTACAGTTGATTACTTTATAGTTAATGCAATTCAGGATTACAGAATATCTGAAACTCCTTGTTAACGTGGAAGCATAACATATATTTGTAGCTTGAGGAAATTACTTGTCTTATGCTAATGGACGATTCCATTCTGAAAGACAAAGTGTTACATTTCATGTAGAGTAAATTGTTGAAATGACAACTTCCATGTGTTCTCATGTAGGAGAAAGGCTGTGTACCAAGTGATACCTGAACATTATTGGCTTCTTGCATCCAGCTACTCGTTGGCATTCAGGCATTTGATGGTTAATTCCAATATATAACTTCACTTTTACTTAGAAATTATAGCTCATAATTGTGTGCATTTCTTAGCTTCAGATAGCTAGAAGTGGAACTCCCTACATGCTGTGTTTGGGGAGACATTTTGAACACTTGGAAATGACAGAACAAATACAATACAGTGATAATACTTGTGCTTGGCTATTTCTAAAGCATTCCAGAAGTTTGGACTTTTCTTTCCTCCTTATTCGTCCTTTTTTTTCTTTCCTCCTAGGAAGAGTGTACATATCTGTTGTCTAAATCTGAGCTTCACATTCTTCCTCCCTTTGTTCACATTATGGCATATTTAACATTTCTTTGTTTGCTTTTCCTCTTCAAAAGGAATATGAGCATTGTTATGAGGGAACAATATCAATTCTACTCTGGCTGCCTTATCATAATGAAATTATACTATACAATAGTCTTTTGTGTTATTCAGGGCTACATGGAAAAAGTAAAACCAATGGTAAGGGATGGTGTTTATTTCATGTATGAGGCTTTACATGGACCACCAAAGAAGATCTTAGTTGAAGGTGCAAATGCAGCACTGCTGGACATAGATTTTGGTAGGTATGGCCTTTTTGAGACACATCTTGATATACTCTTGCATTGTGGAAAAGGAACATTGAATATAAACTCTCCTGTGATAAGCTGCTCTCATGGCAGAAGTGATTTTTGTTTTGGAAGAACAGCACTCTCTATGATTAGCAAGTAATACAGGGGTGGGTGAGTGAGTGTGCTAATTAAATTATTTCAAAAAGCTGTAAACTCTCCCAAGAGTAATAAGTTGAATGAGATAAAGATCAGGAGGCTTTACTTAGAGTGTAGCTATTACTTCAGCATCTCTAATTTTTAAATGAAATAACTCACGATTTTTTACATCTGTGGAAATCACTTGAGAATAAAAATGGAGAGCTTTGAGAGGCAAAGCATATATGCAAAATGCTTCTTGACTTTTGAAAAATCAGCTTGCTTTTTTTAAAGTCTTTATATGACATTTAGTTTTCCACTCTTTCACATTGCTGAGAAAGATGCTGGTAATCTGGATTGCTAATGAGGCAAGACTGAAAAGATTATCCCAATCTATTTGATATTCAAATTATGCAGTTTATCTTAAAACACTGTAAGTTTGATAATAAATTAGAAGATTCTAGGTAGTAGAAGCAGCATCTTTCTTATGAGATGATTATGTTTGGTTATGATGTTGTAACAACAAGATAATCTGCTACCTTTGTGTAAGTATAAGCCAGCCTATGTGATTGACTCCTGCATTTTGTCGCATTTTTCTTCAGTCTCACTAGCCTTGTAACAGCATCATTTTTATTGTTAGGAAGATGCTAACACCTGAAATTGAGGTCTGTAAGGACTGCTGTCAAACAATTAAGAAACTGGCATGCACTCAGCTTTCAACCAATATGAGTTCTGGTATTGGGCATTTTCAAACATACTCAGTTTGAAAGCCTCTTCTTTTAAGAGTAAGATATGTCTTAGATTAGTCACTGTAAGTATAAGCACCAAACTTCCTCATGATAATCTGAATATTAGAAGACACATCCTTTTTAATAAGACAAAAAAAAATAAAGAAAGAGGAAAGAAGTTTTCAGATGTGCTTGTCACAGGGAAATCTTTGATGCAGAATGGAGATATTTGCAAAAAAGTTTTATCTAAGGGGGTTATTTTCTTGGAAATAGGGTGAGTATTTTGGATTTCATGTAAATAGTAGGTGCAGGCAGTCTGAAACACAGCAGGTATGTCTAATACATACAGAGTTACCTAGATTAGTTAGATTTTTTTTCCTGCCTCTGCTGTGAGACCCAAACACAAGAAAATCTGCTCTTCATAGGTAGATACCATCAGTGGATTGGACACTTGTGTTAACAATAGACAAGCCCTAGTCAAGAGGTTTGACATTGCCAATTTGATGATTAAGCATTATGAATGAGGCTGTTGTCTGTGCTTTGTTGCATAGAAGTGTTAATATTGAAGTGAGTTTTGTGACTGTGTGTTTATTGCCTGTGAGGATAGTTAGTCCCCAGGCTTACAATCCATCCCACTTTCCTGGAGCCTGTAATGAAGCTCACATGTGCATTTATCTGGGAATGGGCAGGCAGGTGTGGGGATGTGTGGTGTTCTATGTGTTTAAGCACAGAGTAGTGATAAAGCAATGTAAATATATCAGGCTGGGAGGTGAAAGTGAGTAAGAGCTGTTCATTGGCTCTGTTTTTGACATCCACAAGTTATAGTCACCTGTCAGTACTAAGAAAAGCTTTACTGCTGTGTTCTAAGATTAAAAACCAATTAATGCTTGCAAACTGCTGTTACTTCTCACCTGTAAGCCTGGGTGTTTCTCTGGAGCCATTTGAGACACCTGAAGCTAAGCTGAACCTCACTGATCAGTCTCTGAAGGGTTTTTGACTTTGGAAAGATTTCTGTCTTGCTGAAAGAACTGTATTGCTTTTAGTTCCTTTTGTCTTGGTTGTTTGTCTCTTACCTCTCGCTGATTCATATCAAAAGACATACAAAAAAGTCTGACATAACAGGTAGAAGTTTCTTGCTTATGTGCAGTTGTAGTGAGGCTGAAGTATTTATTCACAATTCAGCTGAGGACTGGCATGCTCAGTTTCATTTTCCACTACTTAATGAAACAAAGGTATAAACCTAAAGATTTTGAGAATGTTTAACTTTTTTTTGCAGTTCAGACTGCATTTTAAATGACAGCTGAATATTTAACTAGAGACAAACTTGTTCCACAAAATTATATTCCATCATTTTTTAATGATCTTTTTTCATTTGATTACATAAACAAAGTTGTTCTTTCCAGAATTCTGCATTTTATTGCAATTTCTTATCCTTATAATGTGTAAATCAGTTTGTAGACTTTGTATTTTATTTTTCCTCCAAAAATTAAAAATAGTAAACCTCTATTCTCTAACCTTTTAATACTTTTTTCTGAAGAGTATCCCTTCAAATTTTTGCATTGTTCAATTAGTGAGTATATTTAATGTAAGAAAGTAAAGCGTGTTTTTCTGGTGTGTTACTCCAATTTTCACCTGTACAATAGTTTATAATTGTTATATAGTCGATTTTTACCAGCTGAAGTAAGTAGTTTTTTTACCTTTTCTAGTGAAGGTGGATCAGACAATGTACATACAAAGCTAAGAGCTCATTGAATGTGTTCTTGACTGAAAAATACATTTACTGTGTGTTTTGGTATTGAGTGTTGTAAAATCTAGGTAAGTGCAGCGCAAGTACTATTTCTCACCAGGTTAGACTTCTTTTAAAACCCCCCAAGTTTAAACCCAGTGTTTTAATAACTTTCTAAACCAATTCTTTGGTTTTAATAGGCACATACCCTTTTGTGACTTCCTCAAACTGCACAGTTGGAGGTGTGTGCACAGGTCTGGGCATGCCGCCGCAGAACGTCGGGGAGGTGTACGGGGTTGTGAAAGCCTACACGACCAGAGTTGGGATTGGTGCCTTTCCTACAGAGCAGGCTAACGTGAGTGCTGCAGCCTCAGGTGTCACAGGCTGCCTGAAACAACTTGGGGTGTCTTGTCTGGCTTTTATTAAGGCAGTGTTAACAATGGTTACGTGCAAGTACATAGGTGACAGTGTGTTTGGATGGCTCAGTCTTCAGTTTCTAGACTGAGCTTACAGGACTGCCAAACCTGATCACAGTTTTCTTAGACATTCTGTGGAATAGAAGGTTAGAGCAGGAACAAATTTTGAGAAGTTTGCCTAAAAATCATTCTCTTGAATTAGAAAGAACATTTTGTATTGCTGTCTTCATCATATGGACAGCATTGTGAAAAACTGGGGGAAGGACTTTTGAGGTAATTTACAATACATTGTAAAAAGTTAAATAGACCCCTGCATCATGTATTACAAAGAAAAAGAAACCCACATGCTTGTGTGTCTTACTCTTTGTTAGGAAATTGGAGAATTGCTGCAACAGAGAGGCAAAGAGTTTGGTGTTACCACTGGTAGGAAGAGAAGATGTGGCTGGCTGGACCTTGTCTCACTCCGATATGTCTATATGATTAATGGATTTACTGCGTGAGTTGTTTGCTGAGCTTTGCTGGCAACTTGACAGGAAATCATGAAATGCTGTAGATAACTGTAAATTGTACATGTACAAGTTAGTAACATTGGCACTCTTTAATACTGATCTGTTGATTGGTTTGATATTTTGATAAATTAACCGTTCCTCATTTTTCCTATCATTAAATATTTTTACATTTGATGTTTTCATACATGTAGATTTTTCTCTGCTTTCTTATGGAGATTTCTTTTGTTAGTTTGTCTTCAAAATAAGATAGATAGGAACCCATCAGTATCTTCATTAGTATGTGTAAATATTAAAATATGGATATGTCTTTGGGATGTTAATCAAAATGAAAGGTGCCTGAAACAAACCGGTATGAAATTTCTAGCAGATCAAATACTGTAAATACATATTTTATTTAAATACTTCTATTTATCTTGTTCTTTGTGGGTTTTGTTTTAAATAAAATGCAGCTAGGTATTTGTAGAGGCAGTGCTCAATTATTTTTCTGCCTTCACTGTTGGACAGTAACATTTGGCAGAGAACAGGAACAGACACCAACAGGCATCATGCAATTTAATGGTCATCTTAAATGGTTGTACCTTAAATGGTTAGGTATCTTGGCAGCACCAATTAAAATTATAACACTTAAAGCCATAGACAAATCCATTCCATTGGACAATACCTTTTCTTTGATTTTTTGGATATTTGCATCTAGTACTAGATTGAAGGATGCAACAATCCTTTTTTGTTGCTGTTGTCTTGTTTCAGTGGTTGGTTGTTTCTTGGTTTGGGGTGGTTTTGTATGTCAGACCAGATAACAGCTTAGTGCCAAATGAGATATTTTCCTAAAGAGCTAAAATTAAGTGCAGGAATACATTTTGTTTGATTGTTTTTTTGGGGTTTGGGTTTGTTGTTTTTTTTTTTTTTCTTTTACAATGTGATAAAATTCAAGAGTTGTTGAACTTGTTTAACCAGAGTAATGTTTCTTCATAGATTGGCACTTACCAAATTGGATATCTTGGATGTATTTCCAGAAATCAAAGTTGGCGTTGCGTACAAACTAGATGGTGAAATCATACCTCATTTTCCTGGTAAGACTGCTTATTTTAAAAATTTAGATTTTGGTGAAATGTAATATGTTACTTTTACTTTTTGACTTCTATTTGTAAAAATTATAAGAGCAGTATTTTACTTCAGCATCAAGCCATTAATGTCTTCTAGATGCACCATATGTATCTTTTACCACACCAGTACCTGCACTCTAAAGATCCTGTACCAAATACTGGGGTTTTCTACTAGAAAGATTCAAAGAGCTCTATTAAGCTTGCTTATAACATAAATCTTGTTACTACTTGTCCTTTTTATTTAATACAGCCTGCATCACCTTCAAACTAAATTGGAAGCTTGTTTCATACTCTAAGCTCTATTATCTTGTTCCAACTCCTGTACTGATGCCCATTTTTAGCAGGCCAGGTCTTCATTTAAGCTTGCATTGAACCCCATAAGAGAACTGGTCTTGTTGAAAGCCAAGTCTTTCTTACCCTCTGTTACTTTCCTAACAGTTCACTTCCCTTTAATGATTCATGGAGCAGCCAAAACCCTACAAAAACCTACAAAAGCTATACTGTAAAAGAGGGACAAGGGCTGGGGCAAGAAGTGAACAACTAGTTTAGGTGAAAGCAAGACTGTTGTCTAATGCATGACCAATGTACATTAGCTTAGCATGATAGAAACTGTAGTTCCTGAGGAGGACAGTG
The DNA here is from genome assembly GCA_032173965.1 of Sitta carolinensis. Lineage (NCBI taxonomy): Eukaryota > Metazoa > Chordata > Aves > Passeriformes > Sittidae > Sitta > Sitta carolinensis. Next base: position 9,284,206 of record JAVUNC010000025.1, on the reverse strand, counting down.
GTAATTTTTACTTGAGGAGTGTACCTGCATGTTAAAATATTCAAATATCACAAGCCAGTGTTTTTGTAGGTAACGCATCTTGTTCAGTTTGCAGTAGTTAGACATACTCCAGAAAAAAAGGAAGAACATAAAAACAGTAGTGAAGATTGGGCTTTTGATTTTCATAATGTGCACATAGATGTCCATTTTCATTCTAATTGGTACCAGAGGGTTAGAGGTTGGTCAGAGGTTACTGTTTTTCATGTAGTATCATCATCAGAGAACTTCTTGTGGGTGAGGAGATCAACTGTAGTATTTGGATACAACTCACAGCAGGATTTATGTAGTACAAAGGTATAATTGTGTATAAAGGAGTAAGTGATGATCTGCCACGAGTCCTTGAAAATAGCACATATCTGTTAAGAGTAATTTATAAGGAATTAAAAAAAAATTCTTTTGTTTCTCCATGTGCTTGTGGGAGTTCTCTGATTTGCTGTCCAGGATCTTCAAACAGAAGTGCCAATTCCAGTCTGAATGCATGCTGACTGACTTTGATTCAGGAAATTTAGTACTTGTCTTGCACTAAACCAGGGATTTCTTTTCCATTTTTAAGACTCAGCAATTACCTGATTGATACTCATATCAAAACATTAAGGACATTTGTGTTTACTTGAAATGGCCTTTGAACATAATGGAGATTGCACGTTTGAATTGAGAACTACTCAGTAAATGCTTTTCCTGTAGCCTGTTTTATGACCTTGTGCTCAAGCCAGGAAAACCTTTTCTGGCAGTCCATCCTTAAAGATGACATAAGCAAGTGGCCACGTTCTACAGTATTAAGATGTCAGTAATTTGTGGGGTTTTTTTCCTTCATTGTATGTCTCAGGGCCAGAATCTTGTTAGATACAACTCTTGAGGGAGCAGACTTTGTTCCCTGTATACCCCTAGGTAAGAGCTGACCTTTGGTCACAGCAGTACAGTGTGGCTTGCCTGCCTATATTTTTCTTTACTGTATGAACAATTAAGAGTTCTGGTAGAACTTAAGTAGAAGTGTTGATGTGCATTCTTCCTTAAAGCATCAGGAAGGAGTTTGAGCTGAACTGGTAAGCTGGAAGATGCTGTCTCACAGTGCCTCTGTGTTCCACACCTCTCTTTGCTATACTCCTCAACCTTTGGCAGCATTTTCAGCACACATGGTGCAGGTTACCCCTGCCCCTGGCATAAAAACAAAAGGTAACTTTATTCCCACTTTGTGTTTTGCAGACCGTCAGACTGTTTCTGATGTCTACACTTCTGCATGCTGTGTGTTTGTATAATTTTCTTTTTCAAACGTGCCACTGACATTTGAATTTAATTTAGAAGAAAATTAGTCTCTCACTGGCAGACTTTTTCTTTCTCTCTCCCCTTCCTACCTTCCCACTCTTTTGGAGATGTTCATGATTTACCCTTCTTGTGAAATGACTGTCTCTAGAAGCACACACATCTCAGGAAAAGTGCACCATGTTTCATATATTGTTCTTTTTTCCACCTGGATCAGAGGATCATACGAGTTTCACTCAGGGTTTTTTTTTTTAGCTAAGCTTTTTGTGTGCATTCCATAATTGCCTCTTAAGCAAGAACCCTGTACTGGTTTGGTATTGGTTTATTTTTGAAGTGTGGACTTGTTGGTTGGTGGAACTTCCTCTCTGACTCTTGCTGTCCTGCAATTCAAGTGCCTGTTGTGCCAGAGCAGCAGTAGATTTTCCATCTCATCTCCTTGTGTTTTCTGTGACATAAAAGATTCAATGGAGAGGAGGGAAATATGAAGTTGAAAAGACTCACTCCTGCTCCTCCTCTAACAAACTGGGTGCAATTACTAAACAAAACCGAAATATATTGTAAATTTATGGCTGGCTTCAGTTGGTGGTACTGAGGCTGTAGTCTTTTGCTGGCCAGTGACAGGAGTTTATGGAAGATAAAACTTCCTGCTATCTTTGAGCCAGTCAGTTTAAAAAGAATGTGAATGCTATGGTCTAGTTCCCTAATGCCTCCTGTCAGAGGTCAAGACATCAGCTGATTTCAGCAGAGAGATGTCATCTCTAGCTCAGGAGACTCTGAAAGCAGAGATGCTTAGGAAATTGTGAGATAACTTTGGACAAGCTTTATTTTCATGCTTTTGGTTGTTTTTTTCCTTGCACTTTCCCCTGGCATTTGCTGTAGATTAAAGAGCTGGTGCACTATTCTGGATGCACCTTTGGTCTGACCTACATGACTGTTTTCATGTTCAGTTTCTGGAAATTGCTGGAGGATCTTTCTCTTACAAAGATTTCGAGGTCCCAAATCTGAGATATTTTTTCTGAGTTGGAAAGTAGCAGCACATCACTCTTCAGATTATGATATCATTATATTTTCTCTGTTAAATAGTTAAGCTGTTAAGAAATATTCTAGAAACCCTAAAACGTAAACCCCCTCAGTGAAAAGCTGAGAGAAATCTAGATGGTGACTGGGTCTGGTACTATACTGAGCTCAGTTTGTGGTTTGTCTACCACACATCATCTTGTATCACACCTGCTGGGACAAAATTAAGAAATCATTTGAAACATCAAACAATGCATCGCTTCTTTTTCTTCTCTCTTAGGGGGAAGTAAGGAGTTGAACTAATACAGGCTAATGGAAGATTGTAGTCGATATTAGACCATTCAATACCAAATGCTTTCAGCTGTCTCCTTCTAACCTCATCAGGCAGGCTTCAAAGAAAAAAGGCCTGTGGACATCCAAGCTGAGGTGTTCATTCACTTCCCCTCTTCAGCAAGAGGGAGGCTAGCAGCCATCTGCACTGCCGGGACATTGGTTTGTGGTTTTGCCCTTTGAGTGTGTCTGTTCTGTTGTACACATGACCTGGACAGCAGACAACACCTCAGCTGGTACTGCTGACAATAACGTGCTTGTCCTTGGCTTCTACAAGCAAGCATCCTTAACGTGCCTGTCTGTTCTCTTTGCCACGAGTATTGGTGCAGGATTCCCCTCACCTGGGATCCCCTTAGTCCAAAACTTTGCACGTGTCTTTGCTGTTACAGACTTCGAGGACAGCAGAGCAGTGTTCTTTCAGCCTTTCTCAAAATGCCTACTCCATTAAGGCTGTCCTTACAGCACTGCTGCTCTTGAACTGTTTTTTCTGCATCAGGACAAGTTGTTCAATGTGCTGAGCTTGAGTTTGTTGGCTACACACATGCTGGAGGGGAGGGATTAGCATGTGGTTTTGTATTTGTGCCTCTCCTGTGCCTCATGCACCTCAGGCCCTTTCCCAGGCTGACTGGCTGCCCTGGCAGGAGTGACCTGAACTGAGACACAGAGCCTACATAACATTTATTACTGTGCCCTCTTCTTCATGAAGGCAAGAAGGAATGCCTGACTCTTCACATTTTTTTAAATCAATATATTTTGGTCATTTTCAAACTTAAGCCCTTTGTTTTGCTGTTTCCTTCCAAGACTTAATGTTCAGATAATTACTGGAGTGATTTCAGTTCCAGAACAGTAATGCCTAGCATGTTTTTCAGTACTAGAAATCATCACAGGATTTGTAGTTAAAGGACAACATTGTAGCAAATTGCTAAATGAAGGACAAAATGTTGCTTCTGTTCTGAGAAGTAGTGGGAACAGTTACTGCTCATACATCCTGTGGGACTCCCCACTGTTGATAAATTCTTTTCAAAATTTGGGGAAAGGGGTCTGTGGGCATCACAAGTCTGTTAAGTCTTAACTACATCTTACAAATACGTTTAGTAAAAAGTACACTCCTATGCCATTTTAAAATATGTTTTAGCTGCTTGATACTTAAAAGCTGGTTCTTAATTTTGCTTTCACAAATCCCTCATGAAGAGGGATCTGGTTCTCAGTATTTGTTCAGAAAAAAAAACTCCCAAACATTTTTGGGAATTATTTCCATGAAAAGATGTTTTCTGAACTGAAAACGTTGTGGTTTCAGCAAAATATATGCATGTGACTGAGCACTGGAATTCCTAAAGTATGAGTCCTGATACTTACTGAATTTTTTTCCCCCTGTGCTTGTATTAACAAAAATCCTGACACTTTAGCAGCTGCAGTGCTTGGATTACCTTATGAGCAAACTCTTTGTGTGAGGAAAGAATAAAAGCTTTACCATTAGTGTTTCATAGTAGAGAACATACAGTATCCATGGACATAAAATTTTTGTTTCTGTTTGCTTCTCAGCCAACCACGAAGTCTTAAACAAGGTAGAGGTTCAGTATGAGACACTCCCGGGATGGGTTACAGACATATCAAATGCCAGGACGTTTGATGAGCTGCCTGTAAATGCACAGAATTATGTTCGTTTTATAGAAATGGAGTTGGGTGTTCCTGGTAAGTAGAACAGACTTTCTTATTGTCTCAGTTTTATTCCTGCTTAGGGAAACCTGTTTAGTATTTTGTATTTTTGAACACGCAAAATATTGAAAACTAATTTCTAACTGTGCTTATTATGATGTACCTGGTGCCACTGGTGATTATGGTATTACTACTTTTTAGTTGTTGAATTCAAAATTTTCAGAAATTTTAATATACATTCCTTCTTTGGCTTATACTATAGTCTTGTACAGTTAAGGGTTTTTTTTCATAACTTGCTCAAGTGTCTTTTAGACTGGTTGTAGTTGGGGTTTAGTTTTGCTACTATCATAAAGTCATTGGGACTATGGGTTATTAATTAGTATGATGAATTTTATAAGACAGTAAGAGGTCCTGTTCTGATAGATTTCTCTATGCTCCCTAATAAAGGTGATCCTGTGGTTCCATCCAAAGCTGGGAGTTAGGAGATGATGCAAACTTATACTTTTCTGATAGTTTCTAACTATGCAAAACACTTCTCTAATAGTTTCTATCTATCGTCTATCTTATCTGTGAAAGTGATTAATTTATTAAGGCAGTTTCAAGAATACTTGCTTTTTGAAGTTACCAGTGTATTTTTTGAGAACAACAGACAAAGTTATCATTTCTTAATGTGTGAATCATTTCTTAATGTAATGTAAATGTGTGTTTTTCTTCAAAATGTGGTGCTTAAGAAGATGAGTTTGTATCTTATCTTGCTTTGTATTACTTTACAATAGAAGTCTGCTTTTCTCTCCTGCAGTTAAATGGATTGGAGTAGGGAAATCCAGGGAATCAATGATCCAGCTGTTTTAAAGATTTCAGATGCATGGAAGAAAGCACACTCCTCAAAAGACTGCTCATTCTTAAATGCATTAGTAGCCCGCAAAGCAAAGATGTGGAAAGATAGATTTTTGCATGGGAAGAAATGCTAGAGTTGATACCCCAGATCAATTGCTACTCCTGAAAGAGACTCTTAACATGAACCTGTATCAATTCCTGTTCAACTGCAATTACCAGGACACTTATCATTGTTGTTCAAGGTGCCATCAGATTTTTTTTTCTTTACCTAATATTTACTTCATAATGTAATTCCTGTTTGAAAATCTAAGGTAGCATTGCTTTCATGACTGTTTGTCTTTGTTATCCTCTCTCTGCTTTTGGCGGTGTTACTTCCCTGAAATTTTAGACAGTAAAAATAATGCAGTTTTGCACAAATAGTTTTACATCCTCATTATTTGTATTCCTAAAGCTGTCGTATTCTTAATGACTGCTCTTGTGAGTGATTAAAGAGGGGGAGTCTGATTTTATAATGCTATAAATGCTGTCTAAATTATTGTGTGATCTCTTTTTTAAAAGATGTGATGCCGAGTTGTTATGAATGTCCAGGTTTTTTTAGCTGTGTAACACAGGAAACATACTCTTTGTAACTCACAGAGGATTCTCAAGTGTTTGCCAGGAAGTGTGCCCAGAAAGTTAGAAAACTGATATTGTAAAAAGTTCATTTGCAATTATTAAAGAACCATTCTGATTTTGAGTTAAATGTTTTATAATGTTACTCTTTCTATCCTGGCATTTCAAAAAACTGCGCTTCTCTGCTTCCAAGGTGCATATCCTAAACTGTTCTCCTAATTAAATGGGGTTATATTTATATTTTGTGAGAAGTCTAACATTTTGATGCCCTTTTAAATTCCTTTCTTCAGAGTCAATTGAAGATCCTTCTCTGGAGGATTGCCAAAGTGTAGACACTTCTGTATTCATACGTTGGAGATGCTTTAGAAATAACGTTTAATGTATTCCCATGTATTTGCTTTGGGTGTGGGGTAAATAACAAGTGTTCACCTCAGGACATCTGACATATTTTGGATTATTGTTGGGAAATGTGGAAATGTTCCAGAACTGTTAAATTTATAACCATTATTATCTATTGCAAAGACTCTGATTCCTTTTTGCAACATCCCAAATGACATTTTCCCTTTCCAGATTACTGAGAATGACTGTTTTTACACACTGTGCTATGGTATTCATGTGCTTCCTTTTCATGTCAAATAAAACTTTGTTTCCTAAACCCAAGTTTGTATCAGGGTGGGCAACAGTTTTAGATTTAGTTTAATAGATTTTGGCTGCATATAAGAATATATGAATGAATATAAGAAATTTCTAATGCAGAATAAAAGATATGAGGCCTTTTTGTTTGTCTTGAGTAACCACATGTTGCCTGAAATGGAATAATTTGTTTGATTATGCTGCTGCTGAGGTGGTTAGCACAGTTTTTATATTCTAAATTGACACAAAAGAAGATTGCTTATCCAAGGAGGAGAGACAGGAGGGTTGTAGGATAAAACTACTGATTTTTAAGGAGCATTTTCTGTTGAATTGCTTGCATGTGACAGAGCAGTTACTGGGGTCTGTATTTTACTTGCATAGTATGAGGAAAGAGGATACCACAGAATGCTGGAAAATTGGCAAATACAGTGAGAAATCCTTGTATCAGCATTGATAAAGATCATTCTCATCAGCATTAAAAAGCAAGCAACGTCCTCTTTTTTTTTTTTTTTTTTTTTTTTTTTTTTTTTTTCCTCGAGAAGATGAAAACCTACTTTTCTGTCAGCCTTGCAGTCCAGGAGAGAACCATACTACCCCTCCCTAGCTAAAGGACATCATGAATTGAAAATATTTTCCTGGTTCCCAGATGGAGAGAAGGAGGACTAGAACTGTGTGAAACATAAATTCCAGTTCTTATTTAGAAGGAAAAGAAGTTACTTCTTTTCTAGGCAGTAGAGGGACTAGATGCTGCAGTGTGAGCAATAGGTAATAATTACTAAGTATTCTTGTTCCCTTGTAGCTATAGCAGGCACCTATAAAGCTGATTTGTGCTGTCAATGACACTACCAGCCAAAGACTGTGGGCCTAGCTGGTTCAAGAAGTGAATAAATAAATAAATGAGGGCATGTTTCCTTCTACAGTCAGTGAATAAATAAAACATATTCTATGGAGCTGTTTTTCACTTCTGCATAGCAGAGACCTTCAAGGTTTCAGTTTTTGCACTGTTGTAACTGCACCATACAAACTACCATTGTTTTCCAGTGGAGGAATTCATATTTCCAGATGCAGCAGTATTTCTGAGCAATACAGCCATAGCCTAAAATGATACAAAGTATTTGTCCAGTATTTTGAAAGAAAGAAAATAGAATTGCCTTGGATGCAATAGTGATTTATATTCTTTTGATGTCTTAAATTCAGCTGAGATTTTTCTTTGATTCTTCCATTCAAGGGAAGGCCTGGAAAGTTGAAAACATTCTCCTACCAGTACTGGTCCAGAATGTATGTGGTCTGAGATCTGTTGGTGTGTATTTACTCCCATGACCTGGAAGAAAGAATTTTTCAATTTCCAGTGGTTTAACTTGGCATCTGTAAAGTGTTTTATGTTGTCCCTTCATGCTACTTTTGCCTGTTTTCCTGGAGTGGATTCTTGGACTGGTGCACACATTGCTTGTGTCAAAGAACAGTTATAGCCTATCCAATTTCCCCTCTTCCAGTGCAACCTTTTCTCCCCTTTATTTCACTTGTACAGATGGGGAAATAGATGGGATGTTATCATCAACCTGAGTGTGCTGGGAACAAATACTCTTAGTTACAGGGATCTTTTTCAAGCTTCATGTTCAACTGTGGAACCAAAAAGGAAGAAGAGAACAGCAGCCTAATGCTTTACCTTGAGCTCTGTTTCCAGCAGGGGCAAAGGTAAATGGCTTTGCAGACATACATAACTTTTTAGCTCGAGATAAAATTCTGTGTTCTGCCTCCCCCCTACCTCATTAGTCAAGAAAAGAATTGAACTAATTCTCAGTGGAATTTCCCCACTCATTGGCAAAAGGCTTTTTGTTGTCTGTCCTAGGTTAGCAGTAAGCTGTGGTAAAAAGAAAAACCTTCATACTTTGACAAGCCTCTCTTTCTTGGCTCTTGCTCTGTACTCTCTCTCTGAAGGCTCTTCACTCGCTGCCATGTAAGGGGAGAGGATGGCAGCATAGGATAGTAGCTGAAATTGGTTCTCCTCCAAGTGTCCCCTCACACTAATGGGATGTTTACAGGAGGCATGGATACCTGTTAGACCAGACAAGGCTGATGACAGACAAGGTATTTTGATCTCACTCTGTTCTTGCTGCCACTGAAATATTTACGAGGCTCAGTGTCCCAGGGTTGTGCTGTGCTGCAGCATTTAATAGCCCTTATGTCCCTACAGATTAGTAAGCCTTCTTTACTAACTAAATAAGGGAAAGTGAGGGATACTGCTGCTGCTCAGCCTTTCCATTTGTGTTCCACGTGTAATTGGGTTTTGACATGCAGCTAATGGACAAAACTTTCCAGATGAATGGGCAGATGTGATGTTGATGTCGTGGTGCTTTTGTCTACCATCACCCTGGAAGTCTGCTTTCTAATAAAAGATGATAGTTTCCTTTTGCTGTTACAGCCAGCTCTCTTACTGGAACATAATCAAAGGTGGGACTAGTTTAAAAAAAGTAAAGGGCAAAATAGCTGGGAAGGAAAGAGACCATGCAATCAGGTGAGGTTTTTTGTCCTGCCCCTACTGTTCGTAGTCTCTGAAACAGTGCAACTTAGCAAACCTGGTGATACAATGATCAAAACACACTTTGGTGTTTTACAGCTTTACAGACTGAAGGTAAGGTAAAGACTACTGTGCATGCCTGTGTGCACACAGCTGATGCGTTATTGACTTAAAATTTTACACCATTTTTTGTTGACTGGAGTGCAAGAACTCATTTGACATGTCTTTAAAATACCTTGCAAGAGATACACATTCAAATATCTTCCATTCAGCTTTAGACAGATAACACTGTGTTAAATCCCAGTGTCCTTCACTGCCACTTTGGAACCACTAGTCAAGTGTATCAAAGCAATGTGTTATCTTATACTCCATTAGATTTTTCACTGATTAAACTATTTGTGCATGCATCCAGCTGCTTGCCCTTTAGATCTTGTGGTGCACGCTGCTGAAGTTACCAATAGTGTATTTGAGTAACTGTTTTTAGATAACAATTGCCCAAGTACAGATGATTTTCCTTGTCTTGTTTCCTGGTTTACAGTTATTGTCTGGTGATTACAGAAGGTGGTTTGGTTATTACAGCAGAAACTGGGGTGCCTCAGTGTTGGTCGTTGGTGTGGCTTTGGGGGCAGCTCTTTTTTCCAAAACATGAGGTGACTATTCACATTTTTTCCCTGCATGCAATTTAGGACTAGTTTGTTAATAGTGAAGCCACGTCCCTAGTTCATCTTCTGTGTCCCTCTCAACAGGAAAACCAGCATGGATCACTTAGTTCTGTTGAGAAAGGGCAAGTCAATTGCTGCTTGGAATGAAGTGTGGTTGTACCGGTCACTGGTGGTGTTTTCCTGAGAGCTGAATTGTCAGAGTCAGGATGGAATGGAGTGTGGTTGTGCAGTCACTGGTGGTGTTTTCCTGAGAGCTGAATTGTCAGGTCAGGATGGAATGGAGTGTGGTTGTGCCAGTCACTGGTGGTGTTTTCCTGAGAGCTGAATTGTCAGAGTCAGGATGGAATGGAGTGTGGTTGTGCCAGTCACTGGTGGTGTTTTCCTGAGAGCTGAATTGTCAGAGTCAGGATGGAATAGCGTTTCAGTTCTGTAGTTTACCGGAGCCAGTTGCAGTTTACTGAAGGTCTGGGCAAAAAGCATAAATCATTCTGTAATCTCATGCTGACATATGGTATGTAAATACCATGATCCACCCAAAGGGTAGCCAGCATTATAAATGTACTTTCTAATCTCCTGCTGAAATGAGCACTCAGTATAATGCAGCTGTAATCTAATAGATATTAACAGCCTGAGAATGTAGAGTAAGACCTTAATAATTCAGTATTCTTCGATTGGCTCCATCTGACTTGTAATTAGCCTAATAAGGGTTGTGACTCTTGCAGTCAAGCAACTAACTGCATTAGTTCAGTATCAATAGCATTCCCAAAGCCTTGACTACCCAATATAAATAGCCTACAACACTTTACTTCTTTTTTTCATCAAACACTTTGAAGTCAATGTGCAATGCAACAGATTTTCATAGGGGGGCAAAAAACTGATTTTTTTACAGCAATTTCCATTCCAGATTCTCAAATATATGATAAATTCAGGCCGTGGCATACAATTCAAAAACTTTTGAATGTAGCTTTGGTTTCCTCTGCCTGGGTTCTCTTGTACCTTTTGTAGATCAAAGTCATTAAAAAATCACTAGAAGTTGTTGCAGTGTTTACCACAATAGGCATAAAAGGGAGAGGGCTTATTCCACAGGTCTCATGGGTTTACTTTGAGGCACAAACTTACCCTGGAGCTCCTTGGTTGTCTGTGAGTTGTGAAGCCATCCTAGCTGCCTGTGACATAAACCAGACATCCTTTCCAGGATGAGCAGTTGAGCTGATGAAGCAAGCAAATAGAGGATAAAGATGTGAAGGTACAAGCAGCAGACTAGAGATGAAGAATCCCACCCAAGCTGTGGAAAGATGAAGTTTTTGGGTTTTTTTTTGTTTTTTTGTGTTTTTTTTTGTTTTTTTTTTGTTTTGTTTTTTTTTTTTTTTTTTTTGTTTTTTTGTTTGTTTAACAGTCATGAAAAAGAAATATTTTTGTCCCAGTACAGAGCTTACAAATGTATAAGGGGATGACATTGGTAACAAGGCAAAATCTTGCCTCTGTTGAAAAAATGTGAGTTTATGCAGATGAATGCATTTTTTTTTTTTTTTAATATAAGAGATAAAAGCTAGGCAGATTTTTTCCCCAAAAAAAGTACTGCTCTGAAATGCTAAGAATCTTCAGTGGATTTTTTTATGCAACTAACTGATAGCCTGACCTGTGCACATAGTGTGTGCTCTGTGGTTTAGGAGGCTGATGGCGAGATTGGTGCAGGATCTCTTAAACTCCTTGGCTTCTTTTGCAGAGTATAACATGCTAAATTCCTGCAAGTATTGGTGTCAAATACTTGGGTGTTTTGTTTATATGTGCTTTTGTTAAGGAGCTGCTGCTGAATCTAAAATAATTTGCTTATGTGACTTGAATGTATTAAAGTCCATTTTGATAACCAAATTCACTGTGGGATAGCATGCCTACTAGATATCCCCAGGAAGAAAAGAAACACCATCTGTATGTAATAGCAAAGGTTCTACAAAAGGTTAAATTTTGCAGAACTATGGGACTTTGTAGAATGAGTTTCACAATATTAGTGGCAGGTCTTAGAGCAGAAACTAATTCAGGAACCACCTGACTTATTTAAAGAGTATTTTATTTCAGAACAAAAATGTGCTGTTCTGTGACTCAAGGCAGAATTCCCTCACAGACTGATTCATTATATCCATGGTCTGATATGGTCTGCTTGTTTGTCACAATTAAGTAATAATTTATTCTACCTCCTGAGGAGTGAAATTTGGCTGCTGTGTGTAAAACACTGACTCACCAGTATTTGGAAAACAAAGTAGATGTTTTCTGTGTTTTGTTGCCCATCAAAGTTGGTGAATTATGTTTTGGCTATTCCATGGTAACTACTTCGCTGGAGTGTGAATTAATATTGCAGCTCCAGGAGTTTGATGTTAAAATTGGTTCTCACCAGAGATCTTAAGTAGGAGTATTGTTTTGAATAGTATCATGACACAACCATCTTAGAAACTCCTTGAACACATCCACAGTTCGTTTTTTTTTCTGCAACCAAGACCACTGCATCTTCTGCTTAGTTGCAGAGCACGATGTAAAAACTCCTTATCCAATCCAGTCTACAAAAGAATGTATTTTCATGCTTTAGATAATTTCAGTCAATCTTGGAAAATGTAGCTATACAACATACAAAAGTGACAACTCCAACACTCACACACAATATGAGCTGTTGAGAATCACTGTTATATTTACCAACATTTCCATATCCCTGTCAGCCAGTTCTGCACAACTGTTGTCCTCATCATAGTCAGCAGCACCAACAGAGATTCCTCTCCTCTCCCCAACTCGTCCCCGGGGGTGATTCTTCTCCAGTTTTACCCTGGCGTGGCTTCAGCGGGAAGCATTCCTCATCCCTCATCTTTGGGAAGTGGGGGAGGTTGCATCCTCCTTCCTCCAGCAGGAATTGTGTATTCAGGTTGCCAGCCCAGCTACCTGAGAGAATGCCAGTAGTGGCTGTGTCTACTACAGAATCTACAAGGTTTCTTCCAAACTTTGGGTTGCTTGCCTGTCTCCTGGTGTACAATTCAAGGGCCCTCATTTCAGTATTTATCTTTCACCCTGGATATACATGCAGAAATAATTTTTAAATTTGCCATTAGAATGCTTGGGTTACATCTTTCTCCTGTAACTTTGCATGTAAAGTTTTGGTTACAAGTCTCAGAAGCTTTTCAAACCTGCTGTATTAAAAAACCTCATCACGCTGTGAGCAAGAGTGGCTCCAGTCAGCCCCATCAGGAGGAGAGGAGCCTAAGGCAGAGGTAAATACTTCATGTAGGAATGTGCAGGGAGCACGTGCAGTCAAGGGGAAGCAGTATGTCCAAATGCCACAGCCATATAATTAAAATTGTGGGATCATCTGTAATCTATTTGTTGTGCTAAATAATAATCACTAAAAAATAGCCTAATCTTGCTTAATCAAATTTAACACACTGAAAAGGAATTCTTTTTTTCCAGGATGAAGTCTGCACTGCTTTTGAGAACCAAAGAACCAGTAAAGTTTTTTAACTAAGTGGTATTTATACTTACAGACTGGGCAAAGACTGAGGCTGCAGTGTGAGCTTTCCTTTCCTGCTCCATGCAGTGAGGTTACAGACTTAGATAAATTTGGAATGAAGATCAGGAAAGGCAAATCTTGCAGGTACAATCACGGGTGCTGTCAGCTTGGGCTCCCTTTGCCTTGCTAAGCTGGTGGAATCAAGAACCTCTTCCTCACTAGGCCTGGCTTTGGGGTAGTTCCTCCTTTCCTTACTGGTTTTCAAGGGGCAAGGGGAGGAATCCACAGGTGTCAGCCTTGTGAGTGCATTTTGGAGTGCTGTTTGAGCCAGGTTAGCAATGTTGCAGCTGGCTGTATACACACAAAATGAAGTGGTGTCTTGGGAGACTAAGAGCTGGACAGGGGAGAGGAGCTGTCAGCAGAAATTGTGCCCCTGCACACCTGAGCCACCATCCTGAGTGCTGCTGCACTTCAGTAAATTAGACTGGCACCTGCTCGTCCTCAGGTTGCATTCTCCTCAAGTTACTCCTAGATCTGAGTGTAGGAGCATCTCCTAACTGGTGAATTTTAAAGAAGAAAGTCAAAGTGTGAGAAAATAAAAAAGATCTGACATGGGAGGGAGCCCAGGGTTGGGTTTTAAAGGGTAAATCTTTTTCCAATGTCTTTATTGGACATATTCTCCAGTGCATCTTACTTGCTGGAGACAGAAGGTAAAGCTTTCTTTAACCTTTCTGGAATTAGAAGCATAGGCGTAATTTGAGTCTGGATTTTTTTATGCACCCTTCTGTCATATGAGCTACGACCTACATCTTGGCACTGGGATAGGGAGACCTCGGGGAAAACAAGGTGGGGCAGGGAAGAAGGAAGGGCTTTGCTTTCTTCTGAGATGCAGAGTCCTGGAGCCAGGAGAGACCATGAGGTTCTGGGGTAGGAGGAGGATTTCTGCCTTTAGTGACAGAGACCTAGCCTCTTACCCTGAGACCTCGTTGTGCTGATCAAGTCCAGGGTTTCACCCTCAGAGAATTTCTCCTACCAGCCATTTAGATCCCTCCTCAGCAAGTTTAGGCTTTGCTGTTCTGTGGTCTGTTTGCTATGGATAGGGAGGACAGGTTATTCCCTTTTTTCCCTGCAGCACTGTTTTGGGTATTTGCTGTGTCCCAGTTTTTTCCTCAGGCTAATCAATTCTCTGAGGCTCTGTTTGGAGGTCATTTTTAGAGATGTTGGAGTGTTTGGTTTATTTTTTCCCTGGGGAGTTGGGACCTGAAAATGGTAACAGTTTGTTCACTGATGTCTGCATGTGAGTGTAAGGGATGGAAGACATCAAGTATCTTGTATCAGAATATCTAATTATGGATTGTGGTATGATGTTTTCCAGCTTTTCAATGTCATAGCTTTGCTGATTCATATTCCGGTCCATTTTGCATTTGCTTTATTGATATTTTTTTGGCTTAAATAGAAACTTGCCCATAGCCCTAGTGCATTGTGGCCTATTTTTCTCAGACCATTTCTCTAATTTGTTAAAATCATTTTGAACTCTTTACCCTGTTTTCTAATGTACTTTTAGTTCCTTTCAGCTTTGCATCACCTGCAAGGACACTCTTTTTACCATTGGTGACTTCACTGATGAAAAATTTGAATTGTATGAAAACAGGACCCATTCACTGAATTGCTTGTTTGTAGGTAAACCACTTTCAAGGTGTGATTTGTTTGTTGTCTGACCAACTCTGCACCTACTCCAAAGCAGTTTCATCTAACCACATTCCTTTGTTGGCTTATGAAAACATCCTGCAAGTCTGAATATGTCACCATTTGAGCTGATACCAGCAGCTTGCCAATGCTGTCAAGAAAATATCTCGATCTTTGCTTTGAGGTTGCTGGGTCTCGTGCCAAACCAGTTTGCCTTGCTTACCTAGAGGTGATGCTTGCTGCTTTTTCATGAGGGGAAAGGTTGAGTTTGCCTGTTGGATGAAGAATTGGGAGGCAAATAATATTTTCATTAATTTCTATCTAATCATAACTCACTAAGTCTAGGGTAATCTTAGATAATTGGCAGTGGTTAGATGATTTTTTGTGCCACTTTTCTTTTTGTGTGCAAGCACTCTGAACATACTTGTTCAGTCAACCACAATGCATTAATTAATATGGATGACAGCTCTGTGTACTGAATCACTAAAAAGAAATTCCAAAAGGGGCATGCAGCTCATCGGTACCAAGCAGGATGGAAAGGGGTCTCTTCACACTCACTGTTTTGCTCCAGGTTCTGGTCATTCCTGCGGGAGCCCAGTTCAGCTCTCACCCAGAAAAAGGTGATGATGGTCAGATTCAGCCCTCGCATTTAGCAATCCTTCTGTCTTCCTGTTTTCTCCTTTCAGACAAAATTATATCAACGTAGTAACCTTGGTGCAGGTGGAGTCTTGTGCCTGGAAGAGCACCATGCCAGCTGTGGGGCTGCATGGGCTATGAGAGCCAGAAACTGCCAGGGACAGAGGGCATGTGCTCGAGCTGGCCCTGGACTTGGCGAGTTAGAAGAACGGTTCACAAATTCAGCACAGTCACTAAGGGAGACAAATAGACGCAGTAAATAAATAGGCAGAGGGATGTTTTGTAGTCATTTTTGGGGGCAGAGCTGGAATTTACAAGGTTGTGACAGTGCTCGTCCTGATGGCCGTGGTCTGTGCCTAGCAGCAGGTGAGTGGGAGATTTCAGGAATCCAACTCATTTCCATTGTCCTTTTCTTTCCCAAATAAAGAAAAAGAACTGAGGAAACTTGCCTCTCCTGCCAGCTTACCCGCCCTGCCCCGAAGTTTCCCAACACCGCACTTGCCCTGGATCTCAGGCTCGACATTTCCCTTCGGCTCTGCCCTGTGCTCGGGAGCGGAGCTGAGCCCGCAGCCGGCACCTGAGCGCTGCCGCCCGCCGGGCCGGAGACAAAGGGAGCCGCATCTGAGCCCCGCGGAGCCGGCACTCGCCGGAAGAAACCGAACAATTCTTATTTACCAAATTGACGAAATCCTATCATTGCAATTAAGGGGATATGTAATTAACTGTGTCTTAATTACAGCAGCTGCCACTTCATCTGAATGCAGCAATTTGCGGAGAAACCGGGGGAGATGCTTTAAATTCGTGTGTGTAAACAGCGCGAGCACAAACAGTGCGGCGTGCGCGGCTCCCGGGGCGCGGGGCCGCGGGCGGAGGCAGAGGCTCCCCGGCTGCCAGCCCGCCCGGCCCGCGGCCTCTGGGAACGCTCGGGAGGCGCAGAGCTCCAGGGAGCCCTGCCGCAAACCCACCGCCCCGGGCTCGCATCGAGCCGCGGGGCCGAGCCCGGCGCCGCCAGCCCTGCCGGCTTGGCCGGGGCTCTGCTGCGGGCCCGGGGCGTGCGCCGGGACAGGCGGATTCCGGGGGGCTCCCGCCGGGCGATTCCGTGGCTTCCTCGCTCCTCCGGGCCTGCAGGAGCATCTCTGCCGCCCTGTGTCCTCTCTGTCCCCTGTGGCTGCTCTGCTGGGGAGCCAGGCTGACCGCAGCCGGCTCCTGCAGGTCTGCGCGATATTTTAAAAGCCTCCGCATCCTTTGCTGCTGCAGCCTCCCGTGGCTTTCGTGGGTCACTTCCCGGCAGCTGCTGTGGACTTCCCAGCGTGGCAGAGGTTTCCCTGCTGAGGTACCCAGAAGGTCAGGCTGTTTGTGGGTTCAAACCACTTGGGTTTTGCCACCTTTCCAGCCCACCTCAGTGGTTGCCGGCTCCTGCTTCCTGCCTGTAACCAGAACTTGGTGACGGGCTGTGCTGGCTCAGGACGGTGAGCTGTGACAGAGTGGATGTGGGTTTGGATGCGGTTTTCCACACCTGGGGACGCAGCATGGACTTCCCTGCGCTGCCCAGGGGCGCCCAGGAGGTCGGAAGGGAGCGATGCCCTGCTGGGATCCGTGCTATCGCCCCGCGCCCCTCTTTACTCCCGTCAGCACAGCGCATCCGCGCTCAGGTGCGGCTCACAGGTACTGAGCTAAGCCCAGAAGCATTAATTGAAAAGAGCCTCACACCCCGCTCCCCTGCCACTGCTAATAAATCGGATTGGTATGACAAAGGCTGGGGACTGCGCCTGCTCAAGTTGGCAGACATCTGGGGCTTCATAATTCAGCTGCACTGATTTGTCCCGTAAGATTCACATGTGAAATAAAGCTTCTCTCTGTCAAGTCAGCACGGGAAGGGGATCCTGCTTGGTGCTAGCAACATTCCTCTGGTTTCCTACCTGAAACCTAAACTCTTTTCTTAGTGTTTCAGTAATGGGCATCATCACAAAGACTGGATTATTTATATATCCATCAAGAATTTGAAAACACAGGATGACATCCTGTCACTATTAAAATGATGGCTCAACCTCCAGGGATGCTGGTGTAACCAGAGTTTCACCAGCCACTGCTACTCAGCTGTCACAAACTTTCTTCACACTGCTCTGGTGGCCTCTGCATTGCACTTTGAGAAAAAGACACAGTTAAACTTGTTAAAACTTGTCCATGTTAATCTCTTAAAAAGCACTTAGTCATGTTATATTTCCATGCTGAATCAGGCTCCATGGAAAACTACTAATGTTTCTCTTTCTGTCTTCTTTGGGATGAAGCACATGACCTGCATGGTGTTTTTAATACCAGTTACATTTGCATGGGTACTCGGCCTTTGTTTTATCAACCTTCACATTTTGCAGCCCACCTTTGGAAAGGGAAAAGGGTACTCTCACTCAGTTATTTCCTTGGGACTCGTCTGTGGTGTTACTGGTTGTGATTTGGGTACAGTCTTAGCAGGAGAAGTAAAAAAAAAAAAAAAAAAAAAAAATAGAAGAAAACAAAGCAGACTTTCAGGCTTTTTTTTTTTTTTGTTTTTTTTGGTTTTTTTTTTTTTTTTTTTTTTTTTTTTTTTTTTTTAGTTAAAGTGGAGTCCCCTTGCAGGAGTGAGGTAATTTTCATAGCTGAGGACAACTTCAGTTTTCACTGATGTATTTTGTAGGCTCCAATATGGGTGCTAGAAGTCTGGCTTTTGGTAACAGGGTTTGGAAATGCCACCCAAAGGTTCAATTGTCATCCAAGTGACCTTAGCAATGATCACAAAAGCAATGCAGGAAACTGGACACCAGAAAAATATATTTTCTCCATGTTCCCTGTTTGATAGGTGTGTGGTTTCATCCCACTGCTGACACTACCACCTTCATAAGATGCACAAATGCTGTCAGCACAGGCATCTACTGAAGGCTTCCCTCAACCCTGCCAGAGGCCAAATGAATTATATTCACTGTAAACCCAGAGACAAACCTGTGGTCAGTCACATTTAGGCACAGTTTATATTAGAGCACCAGGCATGCAGTTAAAAATGTTTTTTTCTTACCATCAAGGTGTTTGACAACAGTGAATGTCCCATACCCAGGGAGTGGTGTGGCAGCATTGTTGATCTGTGAAAGCCCTCCCTACCCTGTCCCTGTTGTTTCAGTAGCTGAGACCCCTGGGTCAGAGGGCTTGCTGGTTTTTGCTACTGCACCCCCCCAACCCACACCATCTCTGTTCCCCAAAGGCTGGCCCCTCTCTGCAGGAGGCTCTAGCAAATCACAGAGTGTGAACAAAGGACCGTGAAGGACTGGAATGAGATCACCAAATCCATTTGATTTATTTGGGATTTGAGCTTAGGTCTTCTGGGTGACAGTGAGTGCATTAACCCACTGTGGGAGTTAATTCCTTGCCTAGTCATTATTCAGGCATCATTAAAGTATGCATTGTGCTGGTGGTCAAATCAGATTACTCTAAAGAATTTGGAATGGGAAAAATGCTGGGGTTTTTTCATCAGCCTAAGTGTTTGGTTATCTCAGTGTTTAGCTATTTATATTGTGCCTATCACTGTGGCATGTCACTCTATAAACAAAGGGATGCTCCAAATCTCTTATTATTTTAATGGTATTAATGTTCTTCATCTGGGGAAAAAAAATAAAATAATTTCCCTCTGGAAGATAACAGAGTAAGTGGTTTAACAGTGGCTCTGGGAAAACTGCTCTCGGGGCTTCCCCAGGCAGAACTGTCCCAGCTCTGCAGCCAGGGCACCGACAGGACCGGGCAGCCTGCAGAGCTGCGGCTGCCCGCAGTGCAGGGACGAGCACCCAGTGCTGCAGGAGGGGCTGACCTGCAAGAGAAGCAGCAAGGAGGGTGCCAGCCCGGGTGTACCCCCACAGAGAGGCAGAGCAGCAGCGCTGTGTGGCTCTCAGCTCCCGTGCTCCAGTGTGACTTTAGTGCAGAGCTCTCCTCAGGACGAGCGAGGAGGGCGCCTCGTTCAAACCATATGCTCTGGCACCAGGGCAGAGAAGAAACACGGGCTGGATCAAGGACTATTCTTTTCTTGGCGATTCCCAAAGATACAACTTGGATCCTTGATCCAGACATATGCTGCCCTTACACAGAACGGAAAGATGTTAGGGTAGTAGCTCCATGCTGGAGGGGGATCGGTGAGGCAGAGCAGGAGTGAATGAAGGGTGCAAGGAGTCAGCTCCCACTCCAGAGAAACCTGTCTGGCTTTCTGGTTGTGGCAGCAGGGGGAAAGGACCCAGGAACTGGAAGCAACTTGAAAACCACATCAAACTAGTTTTGTTACTACAAAATAAGATGATTTTACATCTTGGGGACACAGTGGCTGGGAAGGAAGCCTAAACATTGAGACTATTTTAGTGCTGAGAGACACAGGTCATAGTCTGGGTGCCTGGCACACTTCTGTGAAGAGGAGAGGAAGAGGGAGAGCACCAACTGGCTGTATTGGGGATGACAGGCAAAGGATTCTTCTAAGGCTGAAAGAGGCTTCCATAAATTTGTATCTGTGGGGCTTTTATTTAACCTTGTTTCATGTGGAAACAAGGCCAAGACAATAATCCTGTTAACTCCCTCCAGAGGAATCCCAAACTTTCTATCCAGTTTGACAAAGGTGATGTTCTCAAAGATGTTCAGTCCCTACAGTTCAGTTCCTTTGTCTGAAAGGGTTCCTGAGAAGAAAACAGAAACCCAGACCTGCAGGACCTCAGGGAGCAGTATTAGCAGGTGCCATGACGGAAAGGAGATTTACAAAATGTTATGGTTTGATGCTGGCACAAGGCCAGTGCCCCCATGAAGATTTGACCACTGAATCCCAAAAAAAACTCACTTCCTTTTCAAACCACCACACAAGCACTGAAGCAGCAGGTATCTCCCTTCTGCAGCACAAAAAAATGGAGAAATTGCTAAAGGGAGCACATTAGACACAAGGTAGCCCAGGAACAGGACATGCAGCTGCAGATCCAACCTGCAGAATTTCATCTGTCCAGCACCATTTATTTGTAATTAATTTCAAACTGAATCTGAAATTCCCATGAGTTTCCTCATCCAGGGAACGAAATATGTTTGTGTACTTTGAAATTGGCAGGATGGAGTTAGGGGACATAGGAGGGTGTCCTGGACTGCACTGAGCTGCTCTGGATGGCAGTGCCCAGTCAGCATGGGAGAACGGGGCAGAAAGGTGTGCAAACCTGAAAAAGGGAGGAGTGTACTCCTGCCACCTTCACCTCTCCATGTGCCAGTGGGCTCAGAGAGGCTGAAAGTCTCTTCAGGCTCTTCCAGTCCCACTGGCTGTGAATCAGAGAGAGAGGTGAAACAGTGTATAACCAAAATGTCTTTTTTCCTGTCTGGTAGCACTGGAAGAAGAGTTCATAAAATGTCAGATGAGGATCTGAGCCAGGTAATTCATGTTTCAATCTAGCATGCAGGCTTTATTTGTTAAAGGAGGGATACAAATTGCTGCCTCTGTTTCTAAATATCCTGGTGCAGGCCTTGACATTGCCCTGTAGCAAGAGAGCCAGGAAGCACAATGTAAGATCAGCTTGCTAAGGAGGAAATTACTTGGTGCATAGAGTCCCAGGAGTGAAAAGCACTTCATGCAGTGTCAGGGATGGTCCTTCTCTTGCCTGCTCTTGGATTTCACCCAAGGCAGATCTGTGTCCTCATTAGGAACAAGAGCCATCTATCATCTGTGTATTTCTGTACACTGAAACATAAAAACTGGGGGCAGTCATTAGTGTCAGCCATTCAGGACATGGGGCAACCTGGACAAATATCCTTAAGGCTGCTTTTGCCTTCTCCCCCACATATGAGGAACCTGGGCCAGTTCCTCATTCCTACCCCTTTACTGACCAAGTGGCTGCATACCTCCAGCACAACACTTGCAGGATAATGGCTGGAGTCTCAACCTAGCAACTTCTTCCTTGTGGCCTGTGATGGCATTTGGGACTGACCTTCCACAGGGACAGGAGCACCTCTCTGGGGCAGGACCCTGGCACACAAATACCTGCTGAGCAGCACAGCTTTGTTTACCCAGCAGCAAAGATGCATTTTACAAGATGGACTGGGATGATTACACTCCTATGTCGTTGGGCCTGCCTGCTCCAGTCTGGCAGCTTGGCAGGGTCCTGAAATTGGCAATAGTCAGCCTGTAGTGACCGCGGGAGGGTGGGAATGGGAGACCGTGCCCCGTTCTTTCATAGGGATGAGGCTGCCTGGGAGGGACCTAAATGCACTTGATGCTGGCTGGGTGGACCAGTGGGTATGTGAAAGCAGAAGCCTGCTGACAGTCTGCCTTGAACCACTGAACCATTGGACTGTTTGATTTTGTTTCCAGCGTTAAAGAAATATTACAAAAATAGTACAAAAATATTGTGCTGGGGATTGGTGATTTAACCCTTGAGGGAGCCCATTTAACACCTTGCTGGATGACCATGTTGTTTACCTTCTGCAGTGGTAGCAGTATCCACTGATATCTTTTAAAAGACAACTGGGGCAGAAGTGATGCTTTTGCTGTGAAATAGGTCAAACATGATGCGACACCTTCTCTGTTTAGCTGTAAACCCACCATTCCTCCCTGGCCTCCCTATTGATTATCTGGCAGGTTTAAAATGCTGCTGAAACCTCTGCCTGTCGCCTCACATCATTGTATTAAGGAGGAGGCATGGCCCTACGTCCTTTCAGCTCAAAGGATCTAATTATTGTGTCTCATTTCTGTAACCCAGGGAAAGAGAGAGGGCCATCTTAATGCACAGATGGCCTGTGATTTACGTCAGGAGCCATGGGATTAGGGACTGTCCCAGCAGAGAAAGCTCACTGGCCTTTCTTTTATTGAACTGTCTGCAAATGATGTGTAGTCAAAATCCTGGCCACCTGTGGCCATTAAACATCCAGGGGTGCTTTTTGCAGGACTGACACCCATGCCCTGAGCACATTCAAGGTGGTGTCTGTGTGTGTGCAGGTGGAAATACACTCCAGCTTCCCAAATCCCACTTCCTGACTATATTGCAAGAAAGAGGCATTACCTCCTTCCTGCCCTGAGTTTTCCATAATGTTATTAAATTGTAGGAAACCAGCCTCTGCATATTGTCCCAGAGTTGGGAATTTTTCCACTGTGAATTCAAATGATCCAAACGTGTCATTCTGGTTTGTGAAGTGCCTAGGAACAGGCTTACCACCTTGAGAAGAAATCTTTAGTTCAGCAGGCATTTTAATGAGGTTGTAAAATGTCCCAGAGTATGCTAAAGACCAAAAGATTAGAGAGAAAAGAAAAGATAAAATAAGAAAAGAAAAGAAAAGAAAAGAAAAGAAAAGAAAAGAAAAGAAAAGAAAAGAAAAGAAAAGAAAAGAGAAAAGAAACGAGAAAAGAAAAGAAAAATTTAATGCCCTTCTAGGTTTCACCTTAAATCATTTGATTCATATGAGAGACTAAAACCTCCATGCAGGAGCTGACCTGGGAGGAGGTTTGGTTTGACCACAGCAGTGATGCAGCCGTGCCACGAGTTTGTGGCACAGGGTGGAAATGTCTGGAAGAGATACCAACCACGCTCAGGCTTGTTCTTCCCCTAATTGCCTGACTTTTATCGATGAATACACAAAACGATCACTTAGAATTAGACTCTGAGAGCTCTTGCTGCCATGAAGAGACTGTCAATATTTGCAGAGCGATGCTCCGGCTCTCCCAGACGGTATCCGAGCACACGGCACTCGAGTGGCTGAGTGCACGGAGCACTCTCTTCCCTATCTCTGCTTAATGGAAAACAAAACGGGGAGAGCCTGATTTTGCTTTTCAGGTTCATTGTGTTCGTGTTTTTTCCAGATTCTCACCAACTTGGTCTTGACTTCTCAGAAGTTGCTTCAATCAGCAGACTCAGCACAATGGTACGCACAGGACTAACACTACATGAAACACAAAACAAAAGGGGGAAAAAAGTCTCTTTTCCCCCCTAAACGTTATAGGTTTCTGCTTCTCTAATCTCCTGTTTTCTCTGGATTGTCAGATGAAATACTCGGAGCAGACATTGACTGGTTCTGGAAGCAGAGCGGGAGTGCATTGCCTGAAGGCTGAATTGAATTGTAACACAGCTTGATCTTGCCAGGATGGCTAGGTAAAGCATCCCACACAACACCCTCATTTCTTGAACTTTTATCACTAAGAAATCATCATTTTGAAGCTGATGGGCATTAACATCCCAGGTGGCTGGCATCTCTTTGTGAATTTTTTATTTTACTTTGCTAGAAAAGCAAAGGCATCTCTTTGTGATTTTTTAATTTTACTTGGCTAGAAGAGCAAGAGCCTGGTCTGGAGCAATTTCATGCTTCTCAGGTAGGGCAAGACTCTGTAGGATCTGTATTGTTGCAAGCTCAAAGCATCCACAGTGAAGGCTTCTGCCCTCTAATCTTTCTGTGCCCAAAGCATTTCTCATCCATTCCTGACCTCTGATCTTCTTGTACCTCTGGCTTTCGCAGGCAGTCAGCTGTCCTGCCTTGCAAAACCTTCCCTGTCTCTGTCTCCCAGTGATGTGGGGCTGATTCCCACCGCAGGGGATAGAAAGCCTTGCATGTCTGCTTCCCTGCCCTGCTGCATCTGTCACCCTGCACGGGCCCTGCTGGGTCCCTGTGCTGGGAGCAGCCAGAGCACGGGCGTGGTTCATGCAGCAGCACTTCCCACCTCTTCCATCTAGACCTACATTTAATAAATGTCTTGTAAGCCTCTGAGTACTTTATAAAGAAGGATGAATGTTTTTATCTTGCCTCTACAGCTCAGATACTTGCTAAAAGCCCCATAACATGAGGAGCTCGTTTTCAATTTTCCCGAACTGATGTCCTGGGCATGGCACCATGATGCAGTCACCAGTTACACCCCCATTTCTTCCACAGCAGGTCCCTGAAAGTGAGAAGATGTTCCCCACTCTGGGAGTACTCGCTGGTCTATCCCTGAGGTCAGGGCATACAATTCCAACCCTGATTTCCTGGAACAAACCATCCATAAAAGCAGAAGTATCTGACAAATTTGGTCTGGCACAGGCTGTTCATTGCAAATCTTAATGCAAATAAGAGAAATGTCAGTGCTAAAAGAAAAAGAGTATTTAGGAAAAAAAAAAAAGTCTTGTGCTGTTTTGTGGCATTTGTGCATAAAATAATGAGGCCAAATATATCACCATTGGATTTGAGCCAGATAAGTTCATAACGTCTAATCCAGCTGGTGGATCATGACTCCCTTCATTATTTAAAGCAATGCTGTGGGAAAAGACACACAGCAAAGCTAACAAGATGGTGCTTGAGCTGCCATATTCCTGGCAGCCGAACAAATGCAGCGTGCGTTTTCTCACACCAGCAGGGAGAGGAAAGGAAAACGTGGAGCTAACAAGGAGCCCAGCATTCCCTCACGACGCAGGCTGAGCCTCACCCACTGCCATCTCCCCTGCAGTCTGGCTCTGCTCATCTCCACTGACAGCATCTCCCTGCTCCTCCTTGACCGTGGGCCTGGCCCTTGGGAGGTGCTGGCTGCCCAGCCAGCCCAGGCTGTGCTGGAGCACAGCAGTCCCTGCAGCACTCCAGCCTGGCCCTGGCACTGGGAGACAGGGGGCAAGCACCCACCTTGCAATGCTTCCCCAGTGCCCACTGCTTGGCAGCCCAGGGCTGGAGCCACTGCTGGTAACTTTGCAAGATTGGCCTGTCAGTGACCTATTTTTGCCTCCTAGTCCACCCAGTCTCCCACACAAACACTCTGGGTCATGTGTCAGTGTGGAGGTCATGTCTCGGTTGCATTCCCTGGTCTGCAGTGCCCTCAGCCATCTCCTCTCCTGGATTCCATGCTCCTCCTGCACTCTTGTCTCCTTGCCTGAGCCTGTCCTCCCTGACTCAGCTGATGGGGCCTCCTGGTTGTTGGCACAGCTGATTTGGGGATGGTCCATAGACCTCACCACGAGCCATGGTCCACCACCCCTGCACATGGTCCCTCTGCTTGTCTGCTCTGGTCCTGGGGAAGCTGCTGGACATTGCCTCAGGATGGTTGGCAGGTCCCTGTCCCCAAAGAGCCCCCAGCAAGGTTCAGCCCCAGAAGGTGCCTTGCTGCCTTGTGTTTAAGATGATGTTTTTCAGGTGATGAGCACAGTGAGTCCAGCACAACTTCCACAGCAGGGAGGACACAAGGGCTCTGCATAACTCAGGATGTGCTTGGCTCAGAGGCAGCCACGTGTGTGTGTCTGCATCATTCTGTATAATTGTGGGAAGATTGATCAGGGTGCACTGGCATCAGCATGCACAATTCTGCTTCTCCTCCTCCTCCATACTTAGGTCTTTCAGTTCTTCTTTGCCTGTTTTGGAGGCAGCTTTCTGTGGAAAAAAATAAAAGAACACCCTTGCTTCATTGCTCATGATATATGGCTACGAGGGCAAAGCATTTTTTATTTTTCTAGATAAAATTAAAAAATATATTCCAGTCATGACATTTGCTTTCCTCTTGAGGTTCATTTTCCAGGAACACTGATTCTTGAACATTCTCAGAGAGCATGGCACTTGTCACTGTGGTCCTTAATTGATGCATCAACAGGACTGCCATGCATCTCCAGCATCTCCCAGATACATGAGATATGCAGATATAAACAAAAGCTCGAGGCACAATGAAAAGTGCAAAAATATGATTAAGTAACTTCCGTGCAAATCAATTTTCACCTGATTTTTTCCTCTTCTGTCTCAATCTGACAAGCTCTTCTGTCATCCATTCAGGCTTCCAAGAAAAAAGCAGGGCAAGGCAGACATTACCTTGTATGGTGGAAAAACAGACCCCTCTTTGTATTGTAGGTGATTTTTCCAGTTCTCTTTCACATAAAAAAAGGAATACAACATTGTATTTGTACATCAGCATCTGAGTTTTGGCAGACCCAAACAAGAGTAGACACAGAGCAGGAATCAGAAATAGCTTTCCAGTAGTGCTGGATGTTTCAGCAGAGGAAGGACAAAAGAGGTAAAAGAGCTCATAACACCCAGAAATAGGTGTGGTGATTTCACAGTCTACTCAACAGCTGCTTGGTTATGATTTCCTTGGAGGGCAAACACTGACTGCCTGCAGGCTGAGTTCAGGAGGCAATCATTTTGGGCAAAGAGATTTTGGGCAAAGGGAACAGGGGCCGGGTCTGGACTGTGGGGAGAGTGGAAGGGGCAGAGATGCTGAGTGCCAGAGCCCTGAGGTTCAGGATGCTGAACATCTGCCTGTGCACCAGCTCTGGCACTGCATTGCTGCTGCTTCTGCAGATCTGCTGGATATTTGGTGAAACCAACTGGGCACTCTTGCCAGGCTGCTGCTTTCCTCAGGCTCTCAAATGTCAAGATGCACACTTTGAGGTCCTCAAGACAACCACCAAACCCCTTTGTTTGCTCACTTGTTCAGGTGCCATCCATGGATGTGTGTGTGCCCAAACACTGCTGCTGATCCTTCTGCAAGGCAGGGAAACCTCCACAAAGAGCACCTGCACATTTGCTCCCCAGGTCTTGTTTAAAAGCCCTTTCCCAGAAAAAGGGTGAGCACAGTAAATGCCTGCTTGCTGAGCCAAGAAGCAGCACCTCCCTGAGTGACACTCTCCCCTGCAGATGTCTGTGAGTGCCACTTCCCTCTCTGCTTCCAGCCAGCAGGAAAAAATGCCTCTGTCTTTCCTCATTACCGTGCCTCCCCCTGTCTCCTCCTTTTCAGAGTGAAGAAATGCAATGCCATTGACCATCCCTGACGGGGGGGCTGCTTGCTGGTGAAGGCATGGTGTGAAGTGGGATCAACTCCCCATGCCAAAGCTGGCTGTGGCTGAGTCTCGGGCTGTGCCTTTTGGAAAAGGTGCTGGTGCCTGCATGGTGGAGTGATGAACATGCCAGAGAGGAGTGGGATGGTTGCTCCAGCAGCACCTCTGCAGTTCATGTGCAGAGTTATAAAAATGCAACCTTTCTACTCTTTAAGGCCAGTTTGGGGTTTCCTTTAGGAAAATCCATCAGGTTTTGCCCTTCTGCTTCTTCGCACATAGCCTTATGGGCATGGGATGAGGCCAGGGAGGGGGATGTGGCAGGAGCAGGGGCAGGGGCAGGCAAAGGGCCAGGGAAGCCTATGAGCACACGAGATGTTACTGAACTGCAGAGGGAAAAGCCAAGAGGCCTCCAGAGCTACCCTCATACAAAAGTATGTTTTATATTTATGTTCAATATACTTTTATAATATGTATTTATTTTTACATACACATACAAAAGTATGTTTTGTATTTTCGGACATGGGCTGAATGTTAGAAAGTTGTGCAAAGTGACAGCAGCTGCCCAAACACCAGCTCTCCTGCTGTCCTTCCAGAGATAAGCACGGCCCGACACAAGTTCGGGCACCCCTATGCCCTCTGCGCCCCCGGGGATGAGCTGGGTGCGGGGCTCGACCCAGGCTGCCCTTTTCCGAGGGGGGCTCTAAGGATTCGGTTCTAGGAGAAAAGAGCCCTCCGGGCTCCCTCCTGCCGCGCCAGACCCCTCTGGAGCGCTGGGTGCCGGCGGGGGTCGGCCAAGCAGCGAGGCATCCCGGGGCACCGACACGAGCATCCCGGGGCACCGACACGAGCATCCCGGGGCACCGACACGAGCATCCCGGGGCACCGACACGAGCATCCCGGGGCACCGACACGAGCATCCCGGGGCACTGACACGAGCATCCCGGGGCACTGACACGAGCATCCCGGGGCACCGACACGAGCATCCCGGGGCACCGACACGAGCATCCCGGGGCACCGACACGAGCATCCCGGGGCACTGACACGAGCCCCCGGCCGCTCTCATGGCTCGTTCCCGCCTGTCCGTGCCCGTCGAGGGGCAGGCAGCGGCCCGAGCGGTGCCCGCCCGCCGTGTCCCGGGCCAAGCGGCCGCCAGGGGTCCCTCGCCGCTCACGGTTGCGGCGGGAGCGGGCGGGGGCCGAGGGACGGCGGCTCCGGGGCTCCGCCGCCGCCGCCTTCCCTTCCCCTTCGCCGCCTTCCCTTCCCCTTCGCCGCCTTCCCTTCCCCGCCGCTCCCCGGCCTCGCCGCTCCTGCCTCCGCCAGAGCGGGGTCAGCGGCACCGGGCAGAGGGAGAGGCGGGGCTCTCAAAGCAAGTCAGCGCCCCGGGCATCAGCGTGCCTTCGGCTGTGTGTTTCTTGTTCTTTTCTACCGCGTTGTGCAGGCAGTTCGGCAGCGGCACCGGCGCTGTGTCCCGGGCCGGCCGCGCTCGGCGCTTTGCGAGCGCCCGGCCCGCGCCCGGGGCTCGCACCTCCCGGGGGAAAAGGAGTTAAAGCCACGGCCGGAGCAAGAGGGGGCTTCGCTGGCCGATTTTAGGGCTGCGACGAGACCAAACTATAAAACCCGACTGAGAACTGAACCGCAATCGAAAATGCTGGAGGTGGATTTTATTTTTTTTTTTTTTTCCTAAGAGACTCTGGGTTTTGTTTCAGAAACTTCATAGGCGTAGGAGCTGGCTGCAAAGGTTGAACCAGATTTATTCCAAGTTTTATCTGCCTCACAAAAGTCATTTTGGCAGCCAAGGAACCGACAAGACCTGAATCCAAAACCAAGCAGAAGTTCCCTGTTAGAAACTTTAGAGCAGGAAAATGTCTAGCACTTCAAAACAATGTAGGCTTTCATGTGAAGCTCTCTGCAAACTTACAAAACAGTAAGAAGTTCTTGGATAAAACCCTGTTTATTTGCTCTGTGCACCAACAGCAAGTCCAGGTTCCTGTACCAAAGGTGAAGGGCCTGCAAGAGTGTGCAAAAATTGGCTCTGAGTGCATAGTTGTGTATGGCTCCAACACAAAAAAAAAAGCTGTGACAAGCAATTGAATGAAGTAAACGCTTTTCCTACCAGAGTAGTGCAGCGAGTGCATCTGAGGCCATTCCTCTTCTCCTTCCTAGTTTGACATTTTCCTGGCCTCGTATGCTAATGGAAACCGTCCTAAACTAGCAGGTATCACCTGCCCCTGCAGGGAAGCAGCATCTCCCTCTCCTAGTACTTGCCACAAGTGAAAATTTCTGGAAACAAGTGAGAAAGCTGAGTTAAAAGGCTTTATCTTGCACATGTAACACTGCTGCTGAATGCGATACAGACCGACAAGAATTTGAGCCTGTTACAAAACTGCCATTCAGCACAGAGGCAAGTTTCTCGAGCAGCACAGTGTCCCCACATTGCCCTTCTGAGGTCCTCAACATGAGGTCTTCCTCCTGCCGAAGACCTCACAGATGGGGCAGCGATTGCTGAGGGAATAAATTACAGCCAAGGAAAGTGGAATTAGGCATCGTGCAGCCAGGGCTTGTGTGTCACTCTTTCCCCGTGAAAAAATTTACTCATTTTACTTGTGATTTGAATTGCAGCTGCAGTTTGAATTGCAGGACCCTCTGCGCTGTGCCATGCACAACTGCCTAATTACAGGACGGCATGTTCTCCACTTGATTGCGATCTGAGCAGGGTGCTTCCTCCCACCCCGCCAAAATGGCCCCCAGCCAGAGCCCATCAGCCTGCCTGGGGGAGGGAAACCGGCTCTGCTGGGAGTGCAGGGCACAGTTCGCAGGGAGAGGAGCTCCCAGCTTGAGGAAACCTTGAGGGAATCACAGAAGCTGCAGAACCAAAAAGGCAGCTGGGTAACGCTGCAAAGAGCAGGAGTGGAGGGGGTTGGCTCTGTGTTGGCTGCTCGAAGCCTCACAGACCCAGGGTGTGTGGTGGCCGTCAGCAAGAAGGCTCTGGCTGTGCTGGGACATCAGGACTTTGGGGGGTGACACCTGGAAGCTGTTAGGCTTCATACAAACAGTTCTCCAAGCTGCTCCAGGAAGACGGAGGATTAAAGACAACATTAACCTTCAGCACACATGCTTCATGACTGTGTGGACATGGCAGCTTTTAGAAGAACATTCTCGATCTTAACAGCTTTTACCTGGGGAATCAAAACCCCCTGATGCGTAACCTCATGGCAAATGGGATAGCAGGGGCTTTGTGCAAGCAGGGGTGCCAGCTCTGTGGCTGAGGAAGTCACATTCCAGTGTTTTTAATAATGATGTATTTACCTTCTTATGTGTGCTGGGGAAAGTGCACTGAGACATTTTAATCAGCATTGTCAGGAGATGTTTCTTGTCTTGGCTTGAGAAACCTTGCCTGCATCCTGTTTCACTGTCCATCTCTTCCTGTCTAATAGTTGTTATGCTACAGAATTTAGATTTGGAAGCAGGAAAACTGCATGGACAGATGACCCAGAAACTTTCTGGAAGCACGATCAAGGCAGACACGTAACTTCTTTGATTACTTTTTATATTTAAGTACTTTCCTCCTCTGCTTTATTTCTGGGTTCACGTCAACAGTGCTTTCTTCTTTATCTACTTCAAACATGATGTCTCCTACCAGAGCTGCTATTTAATTATTTTCCTGTAATACGCATCTGGAAGCATTGTAGATTCTTTCCTCTGTATTACAGTGCATGTGATTTGTTTTCTTGCTATCCAGCTGGATCATGCTTTTTTATAGATGAAGATTTACTGGTGAGAATATTTTCTCCA
Source organism: Sitta carolinensis (assembly GCA_032173965.1). NCBI lineage: Eukaryota > Metazoa > Chordata > Aves > Passeriformes > Sittidae > Sitta > Sitta carolinensis. The sequence goes on along the minus strand of JAVUNC010000025.1, from coordinate 9,253,306 downwards.
ATTAAATACTCTCAGTTTAAGAAATCATTCTCATTTTATGTGCAAAGGGATCTTGAAGCCAATCCAGGCAATACAAAATAATTGATGTTTCCTCCTTTGTGAGGTGTTTTTTCCTCAAGTTGTTTGTGTTGTATCAGGGAGAGCCCTGTGTAGTCAAAAGGTTATTCATAAATAATGAGCATAGAGAAGTTGTGTCCCTCAGCTGAAGGGAAAATGGAGAGAGAACAAGCCCACAGTTCCTCCTGAGGCCAGGTGTCACCATCAACATGTCCCCAAAGTACTGACACTCACGATGGATTTGCCCTTTCCAGGAAAGGTGCTCCTGGCCGTGGCGAGTCCGGACACCGTGGGGTGAGGCTCTGACCACCACGAAGGGCAGAGCTCAATTTTAAGGCAAGAAACCCCTTTAGTACAGTAATCTGGGGAGATGTCATAAATTTATGGGTGCTGGAGCCACTCTTTATCATTTGAAGGTTTTTTTTTTCTGAGACCTCTACCTGGACAGCGTGTGCTGTAGATGAAATGTCAACTCAATCATTCTTCAGTGAGGTGTTGTTGCATTTTTTTTTTCTAAAGATACATTTAAAGGGCAACTCGTTTGCATACGATTTTCATATCCTTGGTCTTAAGAAGGCTTAAGGAGCCAGGACTGTGATCTGAAATCTAATATTCTTACATTTATGCAGTGGCAGAGGACAGGGGAGTTGTCATTAAAAAATGATTCAATTCTCTTTGTAAAGGAGTATTGTATAAACTGTGAAAGACATGGTTAAAATAGTAAATAGTGTTACAGTTTTGGATTTTTATTGCTTTACCCCAGGCATTTACTGTGGGTTCTCTATGTGAAATGTGATGGAATTATTGTGAAGATGCATTGTTTAAATATTAAACATTAATGTTCTTCTTTTGATGGTGAAGCCAGTATTAAACCTGTTAATTTTTCATTAAAGCACCTAAAGCCAAATTTGTTTAAGCTCTCAGTTTGCTGTCATCTTCATAATAGAAAATACCAAGTAAAAGCCACACAGACCTGAGCATAAATAGGAGGGAAATGTGGGAGCCAGCTCCAGGCTTCCTCACAAGGTGGAGGGAGGTGGAGGGGAAGAGAGAAGCAGAAGGAGGAGAAGGAAGAAGAAAAGCAGCTCAGGGAAGAGAGGATGAGGGAGGAAAATATAAGAATCTACAGAGCAACAGCAAAAGGGTTTGTAAGTATTAAACACAGAGTACAGGAAAGGGCTGATCCCTGGGAAGCAACTCCCACTTGGCAAAAGGCATAAGGGGCTGTAGGGCTGGAGACAGGTCAGTGCTGGGGGGTGGCACTGCCACCGCGGGCAGGGGCCTTTCTGAGCCACAGCCAGCGCCCTCACAGCGTTCCCAGCGGGAAGGGACGGCAGGGACACTGCAGGGCCGAGTCTGGCCCCAGGTGCTTTATTTGATCTCGGTGTGACGGTGAGATGTGCGAGCCAGCTCCTGCTCGCCACTCCTAACATCAAGGGCTGCACCTGTAAAGTCACATCCAGATGGGAGCGTGTGCCATCACTGTTGTTTTGTGATTGCCAGCAAGAAAAATAACTTGCAGGAGGTGTTTGTGTGTGATCCCTTTGAGCATAAATGATTTTAAGCTGTGGTTGGCGGGTATGGTAGTGGCTGGGCAGGGAGATGGAGTAGGAAGCGCTGGATGAGGCTGCATTTGCCAAGCAAGGAGAAGGATTTTACAGTAATTGAGATGTGAAATGCTGAGAGTCTTGACAAGAGTTTTAGCTGTACAGATGGGTAAGGAAGGCCATATCTCAGAGATGTTATGCAGAAAGAATCTGCAAGCAGCAGAGAGCGAGCTTGGATGTGAGCCCGGGGGAGGCACCCACAGGAGTCGCTGCCCAGGTGACTCTGTGGAGAGGCAGTGAGGAGTGACGGATGGAGCATGAATGGAGGGAGATGGAGGCTGGGTGGGTGTCTGGGGGAAGGGATGGGGCTGTGCAGAGCTCTCAGGAACAGGGATCCTTCCGCAAAAGGGTGAGGCAAAAGATGGGAAGCTGTGTTTTACCCTTGCTGTGTGCAAGCTGATCCCTGCTTGTCCACACAAAGATGAGACTTCAGATTTTCATCTGGGTAGGAGACAAGTCTCCAGCAATGCACTAGATTGAGGAGAAAAAATATATTCGTGGCTAACAAAGGACTAACACCTTCTCCTTCATCCACTGAGATTTCTGGTTATAAAGACCAAAAAACAATATATTAATACTTAATATAAGCTATTTTATTAGAAATAATAGGGGACACCCCCCCCATATTTAACTTTGGGTATTAGACTCTGTTTTAAATACCACTTTTCTGTTGTTTTAATCAATCCAATTAACCCTGATAGAAAAGTCCCATCCAATTTAATGAGGATAATATTGACAAGGACTTATAGACAGGCTATAGAAAGACTGCAAACTCTGGGAGGTCGTGATACAACGAGAGCCCTACACTGAGCTGTTGGCTCATGAGCACTGAAGCAAGCAGGGTGATCAGGGATGCTGAGGCAGTGGGATACAGTCCAGCCAACTCACAGGGCAGCAAGCAAGCAGCACTATATTCCATTGGATTGTGCATAGCAGCCCAAAAACCTACATCACTGCTGCTGGTCATATTTTTCATCTGAATTATTTAAGCTCTTTTCTGGAAGGGCAATCTCTGCGTATTCCTCTCCTTCACTCTGTCCTTCTCTTTCTCCTTGTTTTTCTTCCTTCTCTGCCTTAATGTGACCAGCTCATTTGCAACATTTCTGCTGCAATCCTGCCGAGATTAATTTTCACTTTTTTATTGAAAAATCAAAATCTTTGGAATTAAAAGCTCCCAATATTGAATTTTCAATAACAGGTGAAAATTATGCTCTGCATGACGATGAGGAGAAGGATGTGCTGAGCTGGGAGCACGATGACGTAGGAACCAGTGAGTTCATGCTTGACCCACACGAGACAACTGGAGCAAGTATTTAAAGAAAAGCAAGAAAGCAAAAGGCATTTGGGAAGTGCAGCAGTGAACATGGGGGAAGGAACTTTTCCATTCAGGGTGGGGTTGGTAGGAGGAGGAATTTTCCTGCCTTTTGGTTGCAAAGCAAAAGCAGGAGAAGGATTCAGAATTTTTGGGTGGTGGATGAGTTTGTGGAAAAGCATTGGAGACTTGAGGATTCCCATCAGGGGAGAAGCAGGTTCTCAAGTGCTGCTCTGGATGCTCCCACCTGTCCATTCCAGGGACCTTGTGCCTGCAAACACCTCACTGTGCCCCAGTGTGTGGTGAGTGATGGAGGGCAGGTCATGGCAGTGAGGGGTGAAACCCTCTGCAGCAAATGCAGTGAGGAAGCCAAGGGTGTTTTCTTTATTAAATCTTGGACTGAACTGATGCAGATCAGCAGCAACATCACCAGCTTCACTGGCACCAGCATCCCTTTAATTACCATCCAGCCTTGCTCCAAGAGGTTAAACAAGGCCATGGTGACACTGCCAGTACATGCTGTGACTGCTTGCCTGGCTCACACCAAAGCATCCACATCTTGCACTTTTCTGGAGTATCCTCCTTTCTCTGCTAGGCCCTTTGTAGTTGCCTGGACATGTGCCCAAGTGAGGGGTGCACGTTCAGAGTTTGGCCACCCTGGGAGCCACATGCCAAGAGAGAGCCTTGTGTGTGCCAGGTGGTGGGTCAGAGACCCTCAATACAGTCACAGAAAGCTTTTTCCATCAAATCTCCAAGAGCACACTACTGCTCAAGCACTGTTTCATTTCCTGTGAGTCTTTGAAGATGAGGAAAATCATGTAGGACTCAGTTTCCAGTGAATGTGAGATTCCAAAATTAATTCAGAAGAGCAATGGCCTGCTTTTCCCATGCCGCCCACCCTGAGCCCAGAGCCCAGAGCCCAGAGCTGGTCCTTGCAAAGTCAAGGGAGGTTTTGCTGCTGGCATTGACTGTCCTGGGCATAAAGCAGAGCAAGGCAGGGGAAAACAAAACACATAGTGAATCCCTGGAGCACCTGAGCCATGCAAAATATTGGGTAGCTGCACCAGGCATCTCAGCCATATTACCTGTATGGGAAACCCTTGCTGGCCTGGAAGGAGCCACCAGGAATGTTCTGTGACACAGCCTCAGGCCCTGGAGGGAGCAGCCAGCACCACCTGGCCCCATTGGGCTTGACACCCTCGGGTCACAATAGCTGTGAGCCCTGCCCTGTGCAAGGAGACAACAGGAGGAAATCAATTTGGATGCAAAGCATTGTATAAAATTTTACTGTTGCTCCCTCCCTCCCACCACCCCCCCCCATCTCCCTTCCCAGCTGGCCCCAGGGAAAGGAACTGGCAGCAGCACGTGAGAAGTGCTGCAGATGGATGGAGTGTCACGGGCACAGCTGGACAGATCTGGCACACAGGTGTCGGGCCGGTGCCTGCCAGCTGCCCAGCAGCCCCCAGATATTTGTGGCCGAGAGATTAAAGGGGACAGGAGCCTCTCTCCTCACTTGGGGCACAGTGAGGGAAGCAGCCATGCTGGGGGAGGGCAGCAAACCTTTCCCACCAAGATCCTCAGGGCTGGATTACTCTGCCAGGGAGGGCATGGAGGGGCCCAGGGCTGGACATGGTGGCTGCTGCTTTGCAAACCAGGTGAGTGCTGGCACTGCTGATCTGGCACTGCTGAACTGGCATGGCCACAGCTGAACACGACTGAGCACGGGGGAAGCCTCTGCAGGTTCTCTCCTGCAGTGCCTGTGGTGGAGGCAGGCAGCCTGGGCATTGGAAAACACCATCTCCTAAGTCAGCCCTGCTGCTCCCAGAGGGGTCCTCCACTGGATGCCATTTTGAGAGATGGAGAAATGAATAATGGAAATAAAAGTTGGCAGTCGGTTAGGTACCAGATGATCATGACCTCATTTTTTTTGGTGCAAAAAGAAAAGTTAAAACCCAGTACTAATGAGGGACATTTGGTGCTTACATTGATAAGAGATTATGAGCTGAATAACCTGGCAGAGAAAACAAGAAAAATGTTAATTGTTATTGCTGAAAGATATTTTCTTATATGCCCAAATCCCTAAACTCAAAGGATTAAGAGGTTATGCCCAACCCAATTAGAAGGGAATAAAACTGCAGTTGTATGTATATATTTCTAAGGAAATATATTTGTGAGGTTTATGTGTGAAGTGTGCTTACATATGAATGTTTGCACACAAAAATGAAGATGGAAATAAGAGACAAGATTGGAATCTTCCCTGGACACTGGATGTCCACATGAGTGGCCTTCAGGAATGGCCGACAGGAGAGATGAGTTTCATGGTTTCCTTCCCACTTTAATCCCTCCCACATCGATCATTATGTGTCTGGGAATCTCGGTGCTTATGTTACATGGACTTACATACATCAGCAGAAGAATGAGAAGTGGGTTGCAATGAATGTTGCCAAGAGGCAAGGAACAGCATAGAACTGGTAAAATAAAAAATAATGGATTACAATTATACAAAGTTATAGTTAAAGACAATTAATGTGGGGGTTTTAAAGCACATTAGTAGCACAGGCTATCTGAATAACACTGTATCAATGGGAATTATAAACTGTCAGTCAAACATTATACAAAAAGGGCTTTGCAACCAGTAAATATTCCTCTTGTGCATTTGGGAATGAACATATGCTATATTTGCATCCCAAGAAGATGACAATGATGAGGATGTCTGGTTTTCCAGCTCCATGTTGGCTCCATCTCTGCAGGGCTCCAGGGTGCTGCAGAGCTCCACAGGGTGATGAGGGCTTTGGCCAAAGGCGTCCCTGGCAGCTGCTGCTGTGATCAGTCTCCAGGCCTATTCACTGTGATGGCCTTCCACAAACAAGCACTGCCCATCCTTCTCTGTGTTTTGTTAAGCCAGGCTTGCACAGTCCTGCTGGAGGGGGCTCCTGGTGACAGCAGAGGGTCTGTGCTTTGGGGGGCTGTCCTGCTCCTGCTCCCCTCCACATCTTGCCTGGACAAAACCCACCAGAGCTTCCACAGTGGCACAGATTACCCTAGGCCAGCTGAGCCACAGAAGGTGAGGCTGCCCTCACCAACCTGGGGCTGCACGACATTTAGAGCCTGCCCTTTGAGAGCTCCTTTTACCTTGAGTCATTATAGTCATGGGACTCACAGTGCAGTTTTTATTCTGGAGTGCAGCTTGTACAATAAACAGTTACGACAGAGATTTCAATAGCCCCTGCTACAGACTCAACTTTAACCAACATCTGGGGGAATCTCTCAAGGTGATATTTATTATCTGTTTTCTGCTCAAGAAGATGCTCAATTGGCTTCCACTGAGTCAGCAAGCAAAGGTGTATTTCTCTAGACTGGTCTAAACTGTAATTTTATTGGTTACTCCTCTATTTAAAGAGGCTGTCAGAGATTTTTGATTTCTCATAAGCCATTAATGGAAATTCTAAGGGAATTTAAGATTAGTTAGCTGGCTTCTAACCATTAGATGAAATTAACTTGCTTTATCTGTGAACCACCTGCACCTTCTGCAGGATGGCCCCTCCCTATTGACATCCTGCATACTGTGGCCTCTCAGCCTGGATTCTGAGCCAGGCACTCACACATCACCTTTCCATTGCTCTGCCCAGCCTGTGATGGTCGTGTGTTACCCATTCCCATCACACCACCTCCTGCACTGCAGAAGGTTTGGAGATGTATGGTGCCTGACAGCCTGCAATTAAGGGTTCAGCCAGGCTGGGTAGTGGTAGTGCTTTGCCCTTCCTGAAGGATGCAGACTGCCTTCCTTCAAAAGGGCTGTGTGGCTCATTTGAATTGCTTTTGTTTGTTTTTCTTTATGAAGCAAGCTCTTTTTAATTGCTAAGCGTCCCTTTCTGTCCCACTGGAAGCTGGACAATAGCAAGTTATTATAGAGTTTAGCCTCGGAGGTGCTAATTTCATAGATTCATAGATTTAATAAAGTTCATAGATTTAAATAAATTTAAATAAAGTTCATAGATTTAATGCTGTTTATCAAAGTGAAATAAGACAATAAGGAATCATTTTCTTGCCTTGCCTGGCCTACCCAGAAAGCACAGGACAGATATGGGTAGTCCAGCACTACTGACTCCCACAGGAAGTGCAACCTGGGGACATTTAGCTGAGATCTTTGAAGTGACTTTGCAGAGCCATTTCAGCAGGCTTTCCCAGTGGCATGGTGAGAGCAGCAGGGCTGGAGGGAGACCCTGCAGTGAAGTGCTTGGGGCAGGGGGTCCCGGGGCAGGGGGTCCCTGCTGTCCTCGGCACCCCATGGAGCGGAGCTCTCTCTGCACTCTCTGGGGACAGGGTGAAGGTCAGCACCCTGGCACCAGCACCCTGGCAAGGCATTGAGGGAAATCTTGGGCCACATGTGCAGGGGAAAAGGGGTCAGCCTGGCTTCATTTGCAGCATAGCTTCCTTCCTGTTTTAGCAGGATGCTTTGCCCTAAAAAAGCTGATCTACTTGGCCTGGAATCTGGTTGGAAGACAAAGCAATGCAAGCTCTCTGTGGGGAGCTACCATGGCACCACAGTGGTATTTTTTGGTGCTGAAATGCTAAAAGGCCGGCCTGGCTCACCAGCTTCAAACACAAACCTGTCCCTTTGAAGTAAGACTTGACAGATAAGCTGCTAAACTGACCTGGAGGCTTATGACTGGCAGCCGGCTTCTTTATGCTATAAAAGTCCAGTCTATTTTCATACAAGTTAGATTCTTCCACATCCTTTTCTTGAAGTGGGAAGTGTGGCGTTTCTCCCATGGGTTTTGGGACACCTCTTCATGGTTCCTTCTCAGGGATTGAGAGAAAGAGGAAGAAGTACTCCACGAAGAAAAGTGTGGAGAGATACATCAACCTCAACTTAATGTTTCTATCTCTAGGTTGAATGTAATTGCTTTAACACAATTGCTTTAATATAGTGCACTATACCATTTATGCTATCTTACAGTGGCCTAGCTTTTATGCAGCTTAGTAAGAAATTCTGATCAAGATCTTCTGACTGCTCATTTGTCTTAATAAATTACTCATATTTTATAAATACATCTGATTTGCCATCATTAAAACTTGTGAGGAAAAATTATAAAGCTTAAACCATTGATATTCTGAGGCTAAAATCAGATCCAGCTGTCTCTAAGCTCCTCTTTCTGAGAATGAGTTTAGAAAGCAGGAAGGTCCTCTCAGCCCCTTGTGCCTCAGCAGCAGGGATTCTTTAATTAAAGTTTATCTGAAGTTCCCACTCCACCTGTGACACCCATGAACTGTCTAAAACATTGGGACACACTCTACCAGGCAGGCTCGTGGAGCATGGATGTAGCCAAAGCCACCCCTGCACGTGTAGCTGGGGAATCGTGGTGGTGGGTGCTAGAAAAAAACAGATGCTTTGCTGAGGGGAGGTGGTGATCACATTGGATGGAAAAGGCAGATTTGGAGGCTGAAAGGCAGCAAAAGGCTGAACTGATCTCCTGCCCCTCCAGCAGGGAAGTCATCAATGCCTTGGAGTAGCCTCAACCCAACTGTAACCCCCATGGTTAGACCAGCAGCACTCTGGTCTTAAAATTTCAAACATCTGTGGATGCAGATGGGCACAACCTGCTCTGAGGTAATACCTCTTTTGCACAAGGAGTCCTTTTCTCTGAAAATCACTCACATGGGCTGTTTCCATCCTGCTCAGGGTCAAGGGCTTTGATGGTACAGAGGGGTCACTTCTGCAGGGGCTCCTCACCAGCTCCTGAAGCTGCTCTGATGTAGCCCCTATGCTGGTTGTCCCCACACAGGGTTGGAGCTATGGCAGCACTGTGGCACCCCTGGCAGCTCCTTTGCCTCCCTGTGTTGGGGTGTCAGAAAGCCCATGCTTTCCCACTCCACAGGTGAGACCCTGTTTTGGCTGGCACAAAGCACCAGGCTCAGGCCACTCTGTAGGAATAAGCAGAGGGCTTGGCAGGAGGGCCAAGTGCTTTGGACCCTGTTTTGCTCCTGAATGAGTTTGGGATGCAGTGGGGGGTTGTTGCATGCCTTCCCTCAGGAATTTCTTTGGGATGGCAGCCAGGGTGTGAGGACAGCATCCAGAACTTAGTTACTGCATTTGCAAAATTCACACTTTGCAAAATCCAGTTCAACTCCAGTGTTGAATGGGGTTAAAAATGAAATCCTTCACAATTACAGCAATTGCACAGCCATGGCATTGGAGCCCCCATGGCTATGAAGGCTGAGCTCCAGGGAGGGCTGGCCTCAGCTGTGGACTGGGGTTACAGGGTGATCCCTCTGGGTGCCTGGGGCTGTGGCACCCTCTCTCCTGCCCTGAATGAGAGCTCTCAAGGGCCCTGGGTGCTTCTGCTGAAGGGAAGGGGCAGCTGCCTCTTGTGCTTGAGCCAGGTGGCAGGTGATGAAGGGGAGAAGGGCTTGAGTGCTGTGGGGGTACCTGGTAATGCAGAGCTTCTAACCTGTTCTTGTTGGGAGTGCTGGATGAACACCCCTCACCAGCTGCACCCACCTTGACCCTGCCCACGACATGGCTGGGCACAGGGAGTGACCTGTGTCTCCTGTGAGCTCTCACCATGCAGGCAGGCTGTTAGGGGAGAAACTGCAAACTACAGAGAGCGTGAGAAGTTAGGCTGCACCGTGCCATCCTAGCTTTCCCTGGAGAGAGAGCGAGTGCTGCGCTGCCCAGCTCTGGAGCCAGGGGCGAGTGGATTTCCTGCTTGTTTGTAATGTCTCGGCTCTGCTGAGAGCGGCGATTTGTTAGGGTTAGCAAATTGGGCTTCTTCATGAAGCTTGCTGGGAAGGGGTTCTCTGCAGAGAGGACTCTCCCCTCTTCCTCCTCAGCTCTGAAGGGTGTCCCTGCTGGATCTGGGAGAGGCAGATACTAGGGGATTAGCGCGCTGGAAGGGCTGCAGCCAGAGGGAAGGCTTGGCACCGCCGCCTGGATGAGAGCTTGCAACAATGGCGAGCTGCAGCCTGCCAAATCTCAACACAGCAGGCAAGGCTAGGCTCAGCTCTAGCTAAACGGGAGCCGTGTAGGACCCTCCATTTTGGAAGAGCGCTAGCAAGGTCTGGCACTTGGAATTCTTGGCATCCACAAGTGTCTTCGCTCTTTCTTATCCCCTCCTGTTCCCAGTAGATTTTGCATCCTTTACAATGGATAAATTATACATGCAGAGTTTACTCTCCTACCCGAGCTTCGAGAATACCCCAGTGCCAGCCAAGGGAGCTGGTGCATGGGGGAATAGCCAGGAATGTTTAAAATAGTCTGGCCATGTGACTTTGGGGATTGGAAAAGGAAAAAAAAAAATCCTTTCCCCCAACACTTTAAATGCAAACCAACTTTTTTTTCATGGGAGAGAGTCATGAACTGGTGATCTGTGCGCCAGTCACGAGCCAGCAGCTCTGGTTTCCCTGCTGGATGCAGAAGCGCTGTGTCTGGGCCCTGGGGCGAGGCGCTCAGAGCCAGAGCCTGCACGGTGGGTGGCTGGATCCAGCCTGGGCCGAGGTGGAGGCGGCTGCCATAGGGAGAGCGGGAAGGTGGCAGAGCCTTCCTGTCCCTCCCACTTTGGCTGGCGCTGAATGATTAAAGCTAAGGGCGTACCTGCGCTTTTACATACAGCTTGTTTTGTGTCAGCTCTTTGTAGGGAGAAAAACCAGCCATGAAAAGGGAGACTCAGGCGATTTGGATCCCAGTTTGGACACGAAGCCCTCTGGGAAAAGCATCCCCGCATGCTCCTCCCTGTTCAGCTGGCCATGCACACCCTGTTCGTCTGTCCCTGCCCCTCCCTGCCTGTGGTGGCACCCACTGCATCCATCTCACGGTGTCTGGGCACAGGAACACCCCCATACCCCCAGGGATAGTGACAGGGACAGTGCTCCCCACTATTCCAGCACTGCCTCATGCCCAGGGTCAAATGCTGCTGCTCACCCCACTGCTGGGGGGCAGAGGGGCAGCAGCATTAATGAAGATTTTAATGATGGCTACCGGCTTGTACTACAAGCATCTGAGTCTCATTTGAATTCAGGCAACTTTAAGCTCTTTTGGCAGTATAAAAGGGCCTGAAAGTGGATTCCAGTCACATGTGCATTTGCTTTTAGACTCCAGTGCAGTGCCAGCGTGATGTAAAGGGGCCTCCGCGAGCCGGAGAATCAGGCCCTGCATATTTTACACTCTTTTATAGCTTACTGTGACTCTGCTTATCTCTAACAGTTAAAAAACGAGTGCCAATGGTCTACACGCTGGATACGTATCATGCAAAACCAAATATAGCACGGCTCAAGAACACTCTTTGCATAATGTACATATGTATTTCATTTATTTTTGTAAAAATTCTGCTTAAGCATATGGAAGGGAAGGAGTGATAACACTGCCTAGAGGCAGATATAATGTGGTCAGGCAATGTGCAAGCTTCCTCACACAGCTCGAGGAATGTGCCTGAGTTTGAAGTTGTTACATGAGTCCTGGACAATTCCTTAGTGGCGAGGAGCAAGTAGGTCATACAGATGACTTCGTGACAGGGGTCTTCATTCACATCAGATGGCAGAGATCCTCCAAATGCACTTCACCTGGGGCTTATGTTTTCTAACCCAGAACTATGGATGTGCAAGACTCTGGCTGAAAATAACCATGTAGATCCATATTTAGGAGCCTGCATGCATGAATTTTTCTTCAAACTTTTGGCTTGCCACACCAACGCTGTCCTACCAGTAATTCTACAAACCCTCTGGCTTATATTGCATAGCACAACCACAAATGCCAATTGCAAAAAAAATTAAAAAAAGAAAAGGCAATCCATTAAGATAAAAAAAAAATTAACCATATTTAATGAAATTTAAAGCTCCTTGTCCTTCCTTGGCAGGGACAGCCAGACAGGACTGACCCCAGTGCCTGGCCCTGAGAGATGCTGGGCTCCTGCCAGTGCTTCAAACAAGAACTCTGCTTTGTTCATCTTAAAGTGTGCCTCTGTTCATGCTGCTTTTTCCTACTTTCCTTGTATGAAGACAAAATTATATTTTTAAAAATCAGAGTGGTTTCTGCTACAGATTGGAATAAACCACATGTCAGCTTTAACTTGGGCATTCATCACCTCTCAGCCACAGTGGGAGTCACTGGGACCCGTTTGACACTGCACAACACATACCAGCTCCTGGATGCTTGGCCAAAGCTGACCCTGAGCCTTCTGGGGCCCTTGGCTAAACCTTGTGGCCTTGCTGTGCTGAGGGGATCTCCCAGTCCTGCTGCAGCTCCCTGTAAGCAGGAAAGCTGGGAGCACTGAACTGGCCAGCATCTCGCTTCCCATTAACAATCTCTCCTGGGTTTACCCCTGATTTTTACAGGTGCAAATGACAGGCAACTACATACTTTAGCACTGGCTGGTGTTTGCAGATCCAGCAGTGTGTGAGGTGCTTGGAAGCTGGCATGCAGCTGCCTAGACTGGGGCACACAAAATTTAAGGGTTGATCTTCCAAAGAGGTTGCACCTTGGGTGGGAAGATTCTCAGACATAATTTTGATTTCATGTTTAAGTTAATTTTGTTCAGGAGAACACCAAAGCATGTATTTATCTGTAAGAGGATAATTTAGTGTAATTCTGAATAATTTAGTGTAGCTCATAGAAAAGGGGTGCTTTGCTAAACAGGGGCTGTAAGAACACACTTAAAGCTAAACTGAAGTCAATGGGCTTTACTTCTGAGTAAGGTGACTTGGTGTCTGAATCATTGGGATCATGACCTAAAGGGCTAGATGGAGAAGGGAAGGACAAAGAAATAGAGATTACTCTAGTGACACTAATGTGGTTACTCATGGACACAAGTGCAGGACATGCATTTTACCAATGGATTTGTGTAGATTTTGGCTAACAGGCTTTGTTTTAGGAACTGGGGGATCCGTGGTCACGGCATTTTCTTACTAGCTTGCAAACACTTTCTGCTGAGAGGCTGTTTTGCAGAAGAAATTAAACTGGTCTGAGAGAGACAAGATTGGAGCAGATATGTTTTAAGAGGACAAAGAGCTATCAGGGTATGGACATAACAGAGGCAGTAACATCCAACAAGATACCTTTTTCTATGTTGTGCTCTCCCTTTCTACCCTGAGCGAAAGCTTAATCTAATTTTTTTAACTGGTATTAAGTGGTTTGCTTAATATAGTCTTATGGTCTTATGCAGCTGTAACTGAGAATAAAATTAGATCTTGGTGTGCTAATTGGGGTCCTGACCCAGAGGAGCAGTTAAACATACACTTAGTGTGAAGCAGGAGAGCCACTCCACCTGAGTCAGTAAGGGAATGCCTAAGCTTAAGGTTAAGCATGGCTTCAAGTATTTAGAGCACACAGTTCACAAGAGCTGGTTTCCAACCTCCTCCTGTTTCTGCTTGGATACCTCAAAGCTCCAAACATTTTCATCTTAAAATAGTGAGTGTTTCACTGGGAACTATTATCATTTTCCTACCTTCCTTGGAGGAAAATTGCCCTCCAAATTAAGGGGTGAATTTCATTTTGGAGGACTGCAAGACTAGAGACAAAGGCATCTCTCCTTTACTGACCTTCATTTTGGTAGCAGTGGGAGTTCCTGGTTGCTCCTTCAATGAAGGAATTAGAAGGAGGTGTTTGTGGGAAAGCCTGGGGTTCACTGGTTTGCAGACTGTAGAAGACAGGAGGACTGGGTTTTAATTTAAACTCTTAATTGGAGGGAAGCAATAAAACATAAAAGATTTACTTGCCTACAAACCTCTGAAATGTCTTCTATTTTTAGAATTCTCTGCAAATGCTTTTCATGCAAATGTACACTCACGTATATATACATACGTATGTATATCTCTGTTATGTAAATCAACTCTTGATTTCTTATTCACTGTGTTAAGGAGCTTCAAAAAGGCTTTGGCATTTCTTTTACTGTGATGGGTTTTTTATTTTTAAAGAAATAGTTAAACCTGCGTAACATAAAGGTACTTTTAAAGCAGCCTGACTCTGATAGCTGTATTCAAGCTAGATACAATCTGGCTGTGCCAGTCCCCTGAAGTACTTCCCTAAACACTGTCAAACTTTTAATTGCTTCCTTAAAGCTGATGCTGAAATATCTGGCTGAACTGAGCCTTATCCATTCATCCAAGGTGTTTGCTCAGCACCTGGAGAGCCAGGCACATGAGGTGGGACAGAGGAAGTGCAAGGAGTTAGCTCAACCTCCCTGGCCTGCCAAAACACACGTATCTGGCCCGTGGAGCCATGGGAAGCCTTTACCTGCAATGCAGGGTCCCACTGAGTCTTGTGCCCTTGGTATGTCTGGTCCTCCACCCACGTGTCCAGTGATGGCAGCTCTGGGTGTGTGTCCCCTGGAGTAAAACTTCTATTCTTTAAGTCATCATGAGTCTCCATCCTGCTGGAAGTGAGTCAGGAGATGACTACCATGGACTCCTTCAGTGCAACACCTCCTTTTATAAAGTCATCAAAATCCAGAGGGAAGCCAAGGATTCCTGAGGCTGGATTGCATTGCGGTGTGCCCAGTAAGCAAAGATGTACATTACATGTATGCCTAAAATGGAAACCCAAGCTGGTGCTTGCTTCAAAGGCAGCAGCCAGCAAATTCTCTCTGGAGCCCAAATGCTCGTCCCAGCAGAGAGCTCTACTGGCTGAGAACAAAGGTGAGAGGCAGACCCCAGCCCGCAGGTGCTGCAGAGCAGCAGCCAGATCTGCTGCAGGATATCTGCAATAAAGTGGTTGCATCCCACCACATCTGTAAGAGGACTAAAACATTCAGCAATCAGAAAACATCTTGGCAAATATTTTTTCCCCTGGAAGTAGAAGGATGTTTCCTAGTAGCAGCTTCTGCCTGTGCCCGTTGTCAGCTGCTTTGAGTGATTTCCCTTTTCACTTAACGCTGTCTGCACCGAACACCAAAGGAAATGATGTGGGATTATTTTACACCCAAGTAGTATATCCTATAAAAAAGGGAGCACCCTGCTGTGGCAAGCAATGGCTTCTGCACAGTGGCAATGCATAGAAAACAGACACCGACTTTGAAAAGTAAAACACTCCAGGGAGTCACTGCTCTCCCTGAGGAAATAACATTTATGGTGCACCAGCTCCATTTGTTCCAGGGACGTTTCTAACCTGTTGTCTCGATTTTAATGCAGTTCAAGTTGTCACATCACACCAAGTTATGAGATGCCTTTAGTGAATAAGAACAACGGGCTCAAAGGATTGGGTTTTGTTGGTCATAAATATTGTTTATTGATAAAGATAAACGAAGGAAGAGCCAGTGCGGAGCAATAAGGTAATGGAGGCAAAGCAGTGATGTCTCTTTGCCACCAATTGCCCTCCTAGAGTACCAGTTGCCCCTCAATGCTGAGCTCCAGCCGAGAGGTGAAACTGAGCAATTTCCATATTGCCTGCATTCCCTGAATATTCATCCCTCTTGCTCAAAAAGGAAAAGAAAAAAAAATAAAGAAGAAAGCAAGCCTCACATTTTCTGTGGCATCTCAAGCTGGGGGGAAAGGCCAAGATAAATGGATACTTTCAAGGTCATTAGCTTGTGGAGCTCACAGTTTGTATTGCCCTGCCAGAGCCTGGCTTGGAGAGGTTATAAATGTTTTTCGTCTGGAGCAGGGAGCTCATTGTTGGAGTTTGGATCCTCTGCTTGGCTGACAGTGAAAAATCCAAACTCTGGTGGAGCAGGCCCCCCCCTCTCTGCCCAGGAGGTCTTTTGTCTATTCATCTGTAGCAGAACACACAGGGAATTAGATGTGAGTTTGAAGATATTGCAATGCCCCACTGCTATGGTTGCCACCACCAAAAATGTCACTGGGCAGCTGACCTTCCTGGCAGCCCACCAAAAGAGAAACAAGGTCAAGTGCCGTTTGCTCTCCAAGAAAATTACATCAAAATGATGTCCAGTCCACTCCAGCCTCACCAGCCAGCAGCCTCATGGTCTGTGGAGAAGAGAAGGGAAGGGACAGAGTCAGAAAACAGGGGTGTGGGGCAAGGCACCATCTGCTGGTTGCCTTTTTGGGGGTACCCTGAGCCAAGGCAGTGATGTGCCTTTTGCAGCTGCAGCAAGTGCAGCACTGCAGCAGCTGAGCCCACCTGCTGACATGCAGGTGTCTTCTCCTCACCACTGCTCCCAGGCCTGCCAAACCACTGCTTTTGTTTGTCTGAGTAAATAATCCCTGCACCTGGCTCCTTTCTGTACTGCTTGGGGGCCCTGAGGGCTCTGGAGGGGCAGGGGTACAACCACAGTGGCAGTGAAACCCAGTGAAACTGAGGGGGAACTGGTGTCACCCTGCCTGGCCATGTACATCTCTCCTGCCTTTTCCCTCTGCTTTGCCACCCAGCAGTGACACTGGGTGCAGGAAGGGTGTGTGCAAGGGCAGACATCCTTCAGTGTCACTGCCCTGCCTTGAAGGCTGCTACATTATGCTATGTAAGACTAGAGTTCTTCCTTCAAAATCAGGTTTCTCGAATTCTCCCTGGTGTGGACTGGGTTTACTCAATGGATCAAGCTTCCCCCAGCATCTCAGACCCCGTGGCTTCCAGGGGACTCATAAATGGTGCAGATAAATTGTTGTTTGGGGTCAATGCCACCAACTGAAATGGCTAGAAAATTCCAGCTATTTTGGTGCACAGTCAGGCCAGATGTTTTATAGCCTCTGGTGGAATATCAATAGGAGTATTTCACAGTGGTAAAGGTCAAAGATGGACTCTAAAATAAGCAGAGCCAGCATTTTTGATGGCTCGCCAATTAAAGGAATATTTATTGGCAGATAATATCTGCAAAACAAAAACTTCTCACTTAGAAACAAGAGTTTTAGCAGCAGCCTCTGAGAGCCACCAGGCCTCCCAGACTTCATGTTGGCACAGGGGATCTACAAGGCTTTTCTTTTCTTCCAGGTAATGAAAGCCCCTGATACATGGAGTCAAGTATCTGACAGTCCTTGGCTGAAGAGGTTCCCTTGGTGGTTAACCTGGATTTCTGTTCATCAGTTCCAGGTCTTGACACTTAAGCAACATTTGGCATCTCCATTGCTTCTCCTTCCCTTGCCCCACCAATCCCATGGGTCTGGCTTGCCTGCTGCCTGCACTGGTTGAGGAGCAGTGGGAGATGTTTTTCCAAGCCCTTTCTCCTCACTGCCTCCAAGAGTCTCCAAAAAACTGCCTCAGCACAGAACAACAAAGATTTTTTCCCACTTAGCTGCGGCAGGATCTGCAGGACATATGGACCTAGCTGAGATTTAAGTGCCAGGAGCAAGTCCATTTTGCTACTGATTTTATGCCCAAGATAATATTCAGTGGAAGTTTTAGTTTATATAAAGATCCATCCCCAAGCATATATAAACTAGACTGAAATAATACGATTTCAAAGTAGGCAGGGCATGAATTAGCAGTGCTCTTCCAAAGATATTTCTGAAATGGCACACAGAAATACTGAGAGCAGATGTTAGATTGCTTTCAGAGGACAAAAATGGGTCAGACCTTATAGCAGAGTTTCTAACCACTGTGTAGTCTCTGTTGTCCTATATTTCTCAGGATGAGTGTGAGGAACACTAATGCTCCTGCTCCAGGTGTCCTGAACCGCTGGAACTGAGGCAGTGCTGGTATGTGGGAGTGGAAGGTCTGCCTTTCCATTTGTCATCTTTGGAAAAATAAGCTCTCCCCACATCTGAATCAGGTAAAAGCAGAATGGTCAGCCCAGATGTCGCTGTCCTAAGAACAAGAGTCTGGGGAGCAGACGGATCCCAGGGAGCATGGGATAAAGCCCAAGAAGCTGCAAGTGCTCTGGTTGTGGTGTTACCATGTGGGCAGGGGCTGGAAGGCAAGGAGGAAGACTCACGAGACCTGTTCAGCACTAGGCAAAGAGCACAGACCTGGCAGCTGGGGCAGAAGCCATGCTGGGACTGGAAACCAGGGACCAAGTGGCAGGTGTGCCTGCAGCCCAGGCAGGGCTGACCTTGGCTGAGGTGGAACGGATGGATAGCCACGAGGCACTGGCAGGACCTCCCTGACAGACAGACCAGCCTGAAACATGAGGCCTCTGGATGGGAGCCAAATCATTTGCCATCACCTTGTCAGTATCCTGGGATGACCTGGACACTGAACCACTTCAGTCTGACTTAGTGGCTGGAGAGCCTGTAGCTCCTGGGACAAATAGCTTACCATCACCTTCACCTGTTCGGTTTTGTGAGCTGAAAGGCAGCAAATAATTCTGTGGTTTTGGGTGTTTTCAAAGGTTTGCTCTTCTTTCAAGTTGTGATTTCCTGCTATAGAAGGTCTTCCTGAAGAATTGCCTTCAAGTCATCTGATGCTTGTTGGAAAGGGAGGCTTCCCTGTGTAGCAGTGGTTGAAAGACAGAGTCATGTTCCCTGCGCATTGCCAAGGTCTGTATCACTCCGTGCTGGCTGCAGGCAGCAGTAAGTCAGCCTGTGGCTGTAGCAGCAGGAGAGTTACGGAGAGGGGAAAGAGTAAGCACTGGCAGTGTACCTGTGATTCCTGCTAGCAGATGCCCGGGATAGCAGAAAGCAGGCAGTGCCACTTTAACTCTGCTGAAAACACTAGCAAAAGTCCCCCTGCCTCCCCACACAGCCCAGGTTTTGGCTTCAGTATTCCTGTCACAAAAGCAACTGGGACAGGAGGGCTGTGCTTCACAGGATGGCAGAAATCCCTGATAAGGTCTAAGAGAAAGGACACCCATTTCCCCGAGTGCCTGCAATGCCGGGACAGGGCTGCGGGAATGGCCGGACGTGGCAGGGCTCTGCCAGGCTCAGGGGTCACAGCCCGATGGCTCCCGGCAGCGTTGAACACTAAAAAGGACGAGCCTGAGGGACCAGCATCTCCGGAGCAACGAGGGGGACAATGGCAGGAACGCTCCCCGGCCCTCAGGCCAGTAGACTGTAAGTCAAAAGAAGCTATCACGCCCAAAATCATGTCAGGGGATTTGTTAGTGCCAGGGGAAGGCTTACTGGGTTTCATCCTTTAAATATATGGACCTAAAACATCCTAGCAAGATACCAGTCAGAAAAATGCCCAAACCCAGCCAAAATCTCACCAAGGCAGCCATTAATGCAAAATAATTCAGCCATTCACAACCATTTGTTTTTCACATCAGTCCTTGATTAATAGGCACTTAAATTAAGTTTTGTTTGTTTGTTTGTTTGTTCTTCTGGGATTAGCTGTTTCACTTTGAAAGAACGAAAGCCCATCAAAAGATAAATGGAGGTGACATGCTGCAAATGTTCACCCAGCCTTTGCTTTTTTTTTGGAAAGGTTAGATAACTTCTGACTCTCCTTCTGGGTTTCAGCCTGTCCAAGATGTGAAACACGAACGTTGTGGGTGCTCAAGGTGGCAGCGGGTCACAGCAGTGCAGGACTGCAGTGAGGGCATTGGCATAGCTGGGCTTTGGTGACTCAGAATGGAGCAGCGGGAGGTTTTGGGTTTTCCCCTTATCCTAAGACAACATCCCAGGGAGGTGACACCAGGTTCTGAGGGCTCTGGTAGAATAAAGGTTGGATGTGCTGCCCATCTCAGTGAGAGGAACAGAAATTAAACTTCATGAACTTGAACAAAAGACTAATCTCTGTGAGGAGAGCGGGGAGGGACAGAGAGAGGAACTGCAGACAATTAGTACACTACAGGCTCTTACAGAGTCATTAATGAGGGATAATATCCAATTAAGGAGGAGGATGGGAAATCTGGGGAATGCCTGTATGTATTCCAGTAAATTGCTCATGGCTCCTCCCTATTCCCCTCCCCAACTTTGATGATTGTCTAAACAGGAAAGAAATGTTCAAGTGAAATATAGTTCATGGAAATATTTAGAGCCCACAGGTAGGTGGCTTGCTGCCCAGACGTCCTGGGAGCACATCTCTGCTCACATGCCTCATCAGAGATGCACACATTGAAGGGTGTGTGAGAGGGAGCCTAAAAGGTTCTGGCAATGATTTAACTCAATTAAAGTCTGTGGGAGGGTTCAGCTTCACATCATGAAGCAAACACGGGATGAGTAACTGATATAAAACTGAAAGGCACTTTACTTGTGTCTTTTGTCTTTAGGATGGCAGAAGAGGGATAATATTCCTCCACTGACAGAGTAAGGCTGGAGTTGGGCAGACTCTTGTAAAGCACTGCATATTTTTTTTGTTGTCAAAAAGGTCATCAACAGCTTGGAAATGCAGATTTCCTTCCAGCAGGAAGTATTTTTTTTTTTTTTAAAGCCCAACTTTCTATCCATCTCAGCATTTCTTTAAATGGATCTGTTAGTCCTGTTGATGTGACCTAAATCAGCAATGTCCTGCATAAAAAAGAGAAATAACTCACAGTCCCCAGTGCCTCAGAAACACTTGACAGGATTGACAGAGTGAGAGTCTGTTTCCAAAGAGTCTCCTATAAAAATATCTGGTAGTAGTTTTCAGAAGTTTGAATTGTCTGGGTTTTGGGTTTGGGTATTTTTTTTTTTTTATTTTTTATTTTTGGTCTTTTGGGGGGCACGGGATTTTTGAATAATTTTATTTTTAAGGCAACCCCCACTAAACATTAATTATGCCAGCAGTGTTTTAGCACCTCCCTTAAAGTGATTCCCAAAAATAGTTTGGGGAGAAGAACTTAATTTAAGTCTTTGCATGTGCTGAATAGGATGAGAACTGGAAGAACTCCTAAGACTTTTGGAGCTTTTTTGAAAACAAGTAAGTCACTTGCCTGCTCAAGCTTTATGACTAAATTGTCTCCCTAAGGTTACTGCAAGGAACAGGGACCTTAACATATCTGCATTTACAGATGGGTTCTGAACAGCATAAGCTTTGAAGAATGGGACTTCACTTGCACTTGCTGTCGCTCCTTTTCTCCATAAATATATATATATACACACACAATTATATATAAAATCCCTCTCAGTGCCATTGTATGCAATCAGTGGCTATTGCATCAGTGAGTGTTACAGATCTCATTTTTCCCAGGGCAGGGAGGGCCCTTAGTGTGCACAAAGGCACAATGCAGGGAAGATTAATATCAGCTTCTGCTTTGCCATTCCAAGCCCCTGCTAACTGTAAATAATATTCTAGCAAAGATCTTGATGCATCATGATCTATTGTGTTGCAGCGATGATGCTGCTTGTTATGTCTTTAGCAGTGATTTATCATTCTCTTCAATGACACAAATCATGGATGGCTCATGACACTCCAGGATGTATGATCTCTTAGTGGTGGCAGTGATGAATCCTGTGCTTAGATCATAACATTTTGAAACCTGGGATGTGGAGCTGATCTTTTGCTTTTTACTTCTAGAAGGTACCTAAAGCAATAAAAACCTCTCTTTGTGAGCAATATGTCAAGGAACACATCTCCCCTTTTCACAACATCTCGATATGGTTAATTCTGGCTAAGACTCAAAGGGTTATCAGGCAACTCTGGATTACTCACTCCTTTTGCTGTTCCCCTACTACCTCCTAACCTTTAATGTCCTCCTCCTGCATTCTGGTCCCAGGGACATATTTTGAAATTCTGCTGCATGTATAATGAGTATAAAATGTTCCTCTAGGAGCTGGAGAAAGCTCAGATGTTTGGGTACAGTAGGCCCATTCCGACACAACAAGCCTACGCTCAAGCTGTGATCCCAACAGAGAAGAAAGCGTTTTCAGGTCTGAGCTGCTCTCATCCAGTGAGCTACTGCCATATCAGCTCTGCTCCGAGGAAGTGGAAGTACTTGCTTTTATTTATTTTTATCCTGTGGCATCAAAACGCCCCTGGGTAAGAGAGGACAGAATGGGGAGGGGGATGATAAAGGTTCTTACTCTTCACTGCTGGGTTTCTGCTCTGAGACAATGTGCATTTCTTTTAGGCAACGTGTAGATTATTGTGAGAATACAGGTTTACTGGCTGGTAAACTAGACATGAATGTCAAAGGCATAAAAAAAAAAAAAAAAAAAAAGAGAGAGAGAGAAGAAGAAAAAAAAAAAAAAAAAAGAAAAAGAAAATTCCAAACAGATGACGGGAGGCCAAATGCTGCCCTTAGTGATGAGCACCTTAAGCACCTGACAAGCTGCTCTGGCTGTAGTAGAGGGGCCCTGCAGGCTGCTTTCACCTTGGACACAGCTGGAAACCTGGGGCCTGGGATGGTTCAGCAGCCAACACTCCCCGCTGCGCTCAGACTGAAGGGAAGGGGCCTCTGCTGCCCTCGGCTCCTGTTGCTCGGCCTGGCCCCAGAGCGGCAGAGGAATCAGCACCGCAACCCCGAGAGGGGCTGGCCGGGCAGAGAGCCGGGCCAAGGCAGCGATGTCGGGGCGGTGCCGCGGCCCTGAGCCCGCCGTTCGTGGGGCTGCCGGCTGCACAGCAGGGCCGTGCGTGCTCCCGGCACCCAGGGAGGAGCTGGGGCATCTGCCTCGAGGGCTGCGGGAAACTCAGGCAGCGATGCTGAGGCAGCCTGTGCCCCTCGGCCTCACACTCAAAGCCCGGAGGCTCCAAGATGGCTCGTCACCACTGGATGGAGCAAAAGAGGTGGGCGAAGACAGCCGAGGAAGCCTCCCGGGATGCTGGGCTGGCTGGCTGCCTGCCCTGGCCGCGGCCCCGGCTCGGCTTCCAGGGAAGCTGTTAATAACTCGGAGCCTGCTCTCCCCTGTGCTCGCGGGGCCGGGGCCCCTCGGGTGCCCCCGCCGCTCGCTGCCCGGCCTGCTGGCTCGGCAGCCCCGCTCTGCACAGCTGCTGCCGCCGGCCGCCAGCTCTCCAGGTGCCGCGCCGGCTGGAGACGGCGCAGCGGCCAGCGAGGGCTCTGCGGAGGGACCAGCGCGGGCACCCGGCACGCTCGCCGCGCCCCAGCAGCACACTGGCTCACGGAGAGCCGGGGACCGGCTCACAGCCGGCACGGCGCCCCTGCACCTTCCGGGCAGGGCGCTCCGAGCCGCCGGGCACACAGCCCGGGCCCGGCCGGGGCAGCCCGTGGGGAAGGCCGCGTGTGACCGCGCAGCCCCACAAAGACAGCATCCCGTGGGGTGAGCGCTGCAGCCGGGGCAGCCGGCTCCTGCTCGCCAGAGTGCAAGGGAGCTGTTGCAGGCAGCAGCAGCACAGGTGAGGGAGTGGGAGGTGGCACATCCCCCAGAGCCAGGTGTGTCCGGGATTCCGGTGCTTGCCCGCTCCATCTCTGCGGGACAAGCCCAACCTGACTGCTGCTGCAAAGCTGATGCGCCACCATGTTGGTATCAATTCTCAGAGAACTGACATATTTTCTTCCATCAAAGAAGTCATAAGTCTGTCAATTAATGTACGAACTCATTGCAGGAGAACAGGGCCCTATTTAAGGAAGGAGCTTTTTTTTTTTTTTTTTTTTTTTGTTTTTTTTTTTTTTTGTTTTTTGTTTTTTGTAAAACTTAGCAAAACAAGAACTGTAATTATCAGCCTGAGACAGCCAAGCATCATGGAAAATTTTACCTCAAATGGTGAATGTTCAGCCAAGTCGGAATATAACAAAGGAAGATTTTAGAATAGAAAATCTCGGGCAATGCCGCTTACGGTCTTCAGTACTCATTAGTGCTTGTGTTTTCTGTAATGCTGTAATTCATTCTATAATATCATACCATGATTATGCTACTGCTTCAGTAGGCAATGCTGTCCTCTAAGAAGGGAGTTCTACTCAGCGTGAAGCAAATGTATCATAATACTTTTTAGGCCACATACAGAGGTATAAACACACATAGCAGCCTTTCAAATCAAAGCCTTCCTTATTACTAGTCTTAAATATCTCACTCCAGAAAAGGAAATATCTCCCAGTGGTGTGCAAAGGTGAGAGAAACCATTGGAGATGAACCTTGTCATGGTAGCACATTTCTTCAGTTCCCATTGTATAGACATGGATGGCAGTGAAATTTGTAACAGCTGTTCTACACATACAATTAATTTATCACATATAATGCTCTGTAAATATAAATATGTATTTGGAACTGAGATGCACCAAGAAGACCCTTATATCCTTTAGTATGTAACACTTTACAATATGTTTCTATCTTAAATCCTCTCTGTTTACATGACAATAATCATATTTCCATGCCTCATATTTCACCAAGTGTTTTTAACCTAACCTGTTGAAAATGTTTTAAGAAGGACTGTGCATCTATTGGATGTTTTTATTGAGTGTGTTTTTTGAAAGTATGAATAATTTGATTTGATAAAGAATTAAAATTAGTTAGACTGAACCAAAACAGACAAGAATTAAAAAAGAAAATATAAAAGTGATATGGATGAAGTAAAGAAAATTACACATCTTCCTAAGCTAAAACAATTACAGTAAAAGGATTTAAATTAAAAATATTAATGAAAAGTAAGGGATGTAAAAGATGGGAAGACAGAATGGGAGAGAAGCGAGCCAGTATCACAGCAGCCAGAACAGTTTTGTTAACGTGGAGGACTCATGTTTAATATCCAATATTTTCCTGTGCCCAGAAAAGACGTGAAGCCACATTACAGCCCTGTTCAGAGAACACCCTGATGTGGGAAATGTGAAACCCTACAAATGAAACCTAAAGGTTTCATTGAAACTGAGTCTCCTTGTCCACAGTGACAGCTCTAACCACTGTGCTACTGAATGAAAGGGGATCCCTTGTCCTTGATTTTGTAGGAAGCCTCCCCCGTTTTTAACAGGTGCCTGAATCTTTTGACTAGGCCAAACCAGCTAACAATGAAAATTATGGGACTAATTTGTCTACCATGTTCTGATGCATTTCTTTCAGCTGAAAGTCTCTGGCAAAAACGACTCGAATTTGTAAATATGTTTGAGCTGCCCTGAAAGATCATTTGTGGAAGCACCTGCTATTTTCCAAAATATGATTTGATGATGATGATGATAAGAGTAATGATAACAGCTGTTATTGTTCAGGTAACTACGAGTATTTTGTTATTTCTTCTTTTAGATCACTTTTTTACTGCTTCCTATTTTTTTGCCTACCTGCAGCATATTTTACATATATTTCCTTATTTGTTTCCTCCTTTCCACTGGAATTTTTGATGGCACCTTCATGGGCTTATATATCCTCAGGTGCACAGCCACACAACCCATGACTTCTTTTTATATTGCCTGGGCCAAATCTGCACCAGTTTTCTTCAGGTGCAATGCCAATGAAATAAGTTACATCAACAGACTTGTGCAACTAAAGAAAAAGCAGAGCCCTTATCAGTATAATGCCTCGATACATCTTTTCTTTCATAATGTATTTCTCATCACATATCTTTATTTACAGTTTCCTTTATTATTTCTCTGCACCTCATTTTACAAACCTGGCTTCTTTATGTTCAGTAGCCATCATTGTGGTCTATCTGATTTAGACAGCTGTGCTGAGACAGGGGATTTTGGAATATTACTGTAAAAAACTGGAAGCTTTTTGCCACACTTGTATTCATTTTAGTGGTTATCACTGTAACAGTTAACAAAAGACACAAAGACATCCATACCCAAAACAGCATATGAAGATTTAATTTTTTTTTTTAAATGGCACATACATTTAAATAGCTCCTACTTTTCCCATTTGGCAAGGCCATTGTTGTGGCTAATGTATGTATTTCTGAAAACAATGATACATTTCCAGTAGTATCTTCCACAATTTTTTTTCAATGAGCAATAAAGGAGGTTGAGGTGGGATGTGTTTTATCCCACCACATTATATCATTCCTCTTTTTCCTCTTTGTTGGATGGCAATCAGGAACCCTCATGCCAAGCTTGGGAAGCAACAGCATCTGGTTCCTTGGCAGATTCTGCAGGCGGTCTTGTTGCCAGCCTTTAAGCTGTGTCTGGGTCTGCTGCATGGTTTGGCTGCAGATGGGCTCTCTGGGTTGCCTTGTGCTTATGGGTGCCAGTTTTGGCTTACCTTTGATTCTGAGGACTTTACTCATTTTTATTCGTTTGTGAATAAGGACCCATCCAAATGCTTCATGAAACCAATATCAGAGTGTGCCGATATTTAAAATGAAAAGGGAAGGAGGCTGTCTCCCTTCCCCCTCCCCTCCCCAGGATGAAACATTATAATAGCATCTGCAAATGGATCTGGATCTATCAGTATTTCCATTATAAATCAGAGGCTTAGAGCTTAGCCATGAATATTCCTCCCAGAATGAAATGCAATGCGGCCACTTGTATCAAAACAACACGGAACATTTTTTCAGACCATCTAGGCATTCCCACACTCACTTCCCCTTCCTTCCAGAGGGATAATTTTGAAGACACAACAGTCTTACACCAAGCATATGCCAAAAGCCTCTGTATGGAAAAGATCCCCCCACTTCTTGCTGTTTCTGGATGCAGAGGTACAATGCTGTTTTGGAGCCACGTACAAGAACAGTGCCCAGGCCTGGAAGAAAAGCCTTGAAATCGGACTTGGTGGACACTGAGGGAGCTTTGGCTGTGAACACAGCCCTCCTGCCTCGCTGACCCACAGACCCCCGAAGCCTGGGAGGGTGCAGTAGGAAGTGATGTATCTGCCTCCTGTATTTGCTATCGGCTCCTGCCCGTCTGGCCACCCTTTGGCCTGGATTTGGGCACCCAAACGCCCTCTTGGCAAGAGCTGCCTCTCCTGGAGAGTATGGGGGGATAGCAGGGTGTGGGCAGGCTGTGCTCCCTAATTGGAGGTGTCAGGCTGTTGTCAGGGGGGAGCCAAGTGCCTCTGCTCGGCCAGGGAGCGCAGATACCGCTCAGCACAGATGGCCAGGGGGGTCTGCCCAATTGCCAAATTAAGCCTTAAAACACGATGTGACTCCCAGCACTGTGGAAGGAACCTTTCTGGACCCCAGATTTCAGTGCCTGTACCTCTGCACGCACAGAAGACCAGGGATGGCTGCTTTAGTTGTCTTGGGATGAGGGCATTTGGGGCAGCTTGATTCTCTTGGGAAGCAACAGTTCCGCTGAGTCAGGGGCTATGCAGGGACCAGCACCCCAGAGAAGTGGGTGGGATGGGGTTGGAGGGAGCAGGGGAGCTTGTTGGCACCCTATCAGAGTGTACACACAGCAATACAGGTGACAGTGCCTGGGGAACAGAGCATTTCCCCCGCCTACAACGGGGCCCTCTTGATGATGCCAAATTCTGGGCAACGCTGGGTCACAGCTGTCCATGCTGATTCCCAACATGACCCTGTTTCCCTGCTGAGTGCTTCTAAGCAAGCAAGCCAGCCAGGCACTGGGGACAATGCACAGCAAAACCTCCTCTAATTACAACAGGATCCACAGGCACAAGTTCCAGTACTGATAATGACAAAAGAAAATTAAAGTAAAAAACACAGCAACACTTTTTCAAAAGGCTATTTCTATTTTTCTCTTTGCTATTCGCAATGTAAAATACCAGTGCACAAAATTTTATGCCTATGAATATATGCTGAAGGAGTCATGTCAGTGACACATAGTGTTACACGAAATCCAGCTAAACGTAACACAACATTCAAAGCAGCAGTGTTTCTGATGTCCCTTGCTTCCATTTTTAAACCTGTCTTTTCTGTACTTAGGAAGAAGGATTCTTTCCTTTCCACGTTACCCTGCAGTCTATAGACAGTGTCTGCACATGATTTACAGCAGTCTTTCTTGTGAAGTCTCTTCCTAGATTCATCTTTTCACAATCCTTTGTAACTATCTCATGTTCTTGCAGTCTTTCTTAAATGGATCAAGGCAGAATGTAAAAAACTTAAATCACAACAAAATGCTACAGATTCTCTTTTGCAGATTATTTGGGGAAGGGAAGTGATTCACCTTTAAAATGAGTGAAGCTCTCAGTCTGGTGGAAGGCTTAGGCATCTGTGCAGTTCCAAATATGGGAGGAAGCTACCTGCATTTGATGAAATTACTTGTCTTTTAAATTAAAGTGCTTAATAAGCTTCAAATGTCAGGTTTCATTTTTACATGTAGGTCTTGCCCTTGTCTAAAGTTAATTTCTATTTTAGGCTGTTAAAAGCACACATTACAGATCAAAATAATAACCAAATATCAGTTAGTCTCCTTAATGGGAACCTCTCCCCTCTTCTGCATGAGTAGTAATAGAATTTGAAAGGAAATCACCCACTTGCATTAAAAATAGAAGCTAATATTATCTCCAAGAAAGACTCCAATACAACCAAAGACAGACGGTCCAAATAACAGAGCAGGTTAAGTGCTGAAAAACAGGACTGGTGAATATTTACTTAAATGCTATTTGAATTCTCATTCCTTGCTGTGTCTTCTGGATATTTCCTTAAGGAAGCGAGCTTTGACTATTGTCAGAGTGGTTGGTTGCTCTTTGTAATGTTCTTATTCACATAAAATGTACAAATGTTTATGAGTTTGTGCTATTTCCTTGTTTACTGTTCTCTTTGACAAATTCACCTACCCAGAGAGAAACAGACAAGGTACTGTGTGGTTTAGGTGATCAGCTCAATACTATGAGGGTGAGTAGCAAATAGGAGACTGTCAACCCAAACAGCTCATAAATAAGGCACAGGATGAAAATCATGAGTCTAAACCATTGACAGCCAAAAGTAAAAATATACCAAAAACTTAATGAATATGCTCAGTGCAGTTCCAGCTGGTCCATCAATCATCCACCAACAGAAGTGCTACAACCATGGCAAATAATATTTAAACAATAGTATTACTATTGCTAGCTGTGTTGGGCATGACTGCTGTCTCACAGAGGAGGGCCAGGCAGGCATGTCCTGCCCTGAGTTTTGAGCATATCAGAGATGCTCCACAGAGACGTGTGTCCACAGCTACTTCTTCCATCTCAGATCTTTGCTATATAAGCAAAAAGGTGGAGGATTCAGTTATTGCTGCTGCTGGCTTCCTGTGGATCCAGGCACAGTGGTTGAGCAAGGCATCTTTATTGCTGTCTCACCGTCCAGTTTCTAGTGGGCCAAAGAGCACAGTACAAAAGCTGTCATCCCACTTGGCTTTCCCTGCTCTCAGTTTTGGCACCAGTAGCTGAGGCCAAGGGCTGAATGAGCACAGGGGATGAATTCTGCTTTGAAAGCTTGCAGATCAGAACTGAGCCATGTTGGAAGAGCGACGTGAGATGCCTGTACACTTCTTTCTTGCATGCTCCTATTCTCTAGCTAACGAAGGAAATTATGATTCTGTAGGGCTAAGAGGACTCTTCTAACAATTCTGTCATTCTTGCTAATGGTTTGAGAAAGTGATCAGGTATAAAAACTATACTCCAGGAAGAGGAACCTCTGGAGAAGATTGGTCTGTTCCCTTGATTTCTTGTCCACAGGCAGTTTTTTTCTCTGGGGAGATTTGCAGAAAACCCATGTGAGGTATATTATTCTTTCTTTAGTTTGATTTGCAAGCCATGCTTTGCTGTGCTTTGAAGTCGTCTATGGAGCATTTAAACCCCTCCTTACATTTATAGTCGGGCCTATCTTATTCATTTCCCTTCCGTGGCATTTCACCTGCAAACTTAAGGCTCTTGCCATTTGCCAGGAAACATCCTCAACTCCTCACTGGGAAACAACGCATGCACACATGAGCAGCAGCTGCTCCTTTATGTGCCTGGAACAAGCAGAGCTTGGAAAGTCGGGAGAGCCGTGTAGTGCAGCCCGCTGCGTGCAGAACGGGGGCATTTGCGGCGCAGCGAGCCAGCCGTGTGCACGTTGGCCCTGCAAAATGGCAGAGGCCCTGCGTGCCTCCCACGCCTGCCCACTCTGCCTTCCAGCTAGGGCAAGGCAGCCCAGTACGTGTCAGGTCTCTGCTGTGCCCCTGGCCGTCCTGCCTGAGGAAGGGAGAGAGGCAGGGGACAAATCCTCTGCTCTGGCCCCGGTTCCTGAAGCAGAGGAGCCACTAGCCAAGAGCGCAAGTAAAACAATTGAAGCAAATCTTAAGGTTTCACTAGTTTGTTTGAGTTTTTTTGTTGTTTTCTTTTCCCCTTTTCTACTGTGTAAGCTGTCTCTTGTTTTTGTTTTTCACAGGTTTGGCAAGCATTTTGCTTTTACAGCTCAAGCTTTGCCCAGTCACAGATCTGCATATAGGCTTTGCTTAGCTTTTGTCTTGCATATCAAACAAGAATTAGGAAATAAAAGAGATATTATTAGGGTTTGGACTTTCTGATTTTGGAGTCAATAGGAGCTTTGTTCTGCACTTCTGGCAGAGGAGAAGGGAGAGCAGACTGCCTCCTGTTAACATTGTAACCCGGGGAGTTTGCTCTTGAACCCCAAACCAGGTACGTGCCGCCCATCTGACCTCTTCCACAACCCTGCTTTCAGTCCCTGGCAAGAAAAACCTTTCTGTTAGGTTCCACAGAAGCAGGATAAGGTCCAGGATGTTTAAATCCTCAATACTTTCTGTTATTTCCTGACAATACCCAATTCATTGGTCCAAGATTTGAATACACATCTTCCTCACACCATTTCACAAAAGGCTTGGACCTCAAGAATAGAAGAAACCACTGCAATACAACAAGGACATATAAATATGAATGTCAAACTGCCCCGTCAATGAAATGCTTTAAAATGCGGGGAGTGCCATGGTGCAGTGGGCCACAGAAACACAATGAAATGATAATGAGGACAAACGGAGATGAAGACCACCCACCAGTAGTTTTATGACTGTGACTTGGAACGACAGTTCTCAGCGGGGCCATTGCCACTGGACACCATTGTCATTTTTAGCACATGCTAAAGTAGCAATTGTGCATGGACATTTCAACTGTTGCCTCTGACAAACAGCAGCCAGACTATTTATGAACAGCCCCCAACCCCATTCTTGTGCGTTTGGCTATGTCTGTAGGTAGGAGAGAGTGGAAGACTGCTACTTTGTTCTGACAGGTTTTCCCATAGTCACTGTCTGCTACTCCTTGCATATGCTTAATTTTCTGAGGATTTATGCTGGCCCCTTCCTAGACAGCTCACCAGCATTAATCTTCCTTACCCAAGCTTCTACCCCACTTACGCTGTTGTCTCCTTCATGCTGCATTGTGCTTACCCTCCTTTCCTAGAGAAAAAATAACATTCAGAATTAGGATATCAGAGCAAACTTTTCTGTGCACGTAAGACAAAACTTGGATTTTGGAGGAATGAAGAAGACGAGGGAAAGACAAAGCATGAGTTGTTCCTGATATGTTTGTTCACCCTGCCAGGGAGGTGCATGTGCTGGATCAGAGCACCTCCCAGGTGTCCTGGCGTAGGTTTCTGCCTCTCTATCCCCAAATGCTGCCACTCATTTTCTTGGCAACTCTCACCAACACCTCATCTCCAGCGCAGGGCACAGGGGTGCAAACAGGGTGCAGGAGAATTTTCTCCCACCCAACTTCCATGCCAGAAATTGTTTGGCTCAAGATTTAGGTAAGCAACAAGTCTTCAAAACAATGATCCAAATGCAAATCTTTTCTGTTTTGTAACTCTGCTAGAAAATTACCAAATCACATTCAAGAAATGCAGCCTTTTAGGTTTGTTCACTGTTTCATAAATATCTGTAGATTACACAGCACTCTACCAGCTTGCCTTCAAATTTTATTGTATTAAGAAACTCATCCGAAAAGCAGTTGATATCTAATATACTCTTAATCCATCACTCTTCAGATCCTGTCATAAAATGTGTAACTGAGAGAAGCTGTTCACATTAGCATGCCACCATATCAGGTCATCACTCCCAAAGCTTTCATTATGGGATGTTGCTGAAAGGTGCCATCTTCACAGCCAAGATATGCCTAATTTATCCATTAGACATTCCTTCAGTAGTCATTTAAAGTGGGCATGATTGGGGTTTTTCAACTGTCTATGCTGTACCAAGAAGACAGCTATAGCATGGCTCAGAAAATAAGCACTCATGTTATTCTCGATGGGCTGTGCAGAAAAAAATGTTTAATTTGCATGCGCATGATGGTAGGGGAAGCTGACTCAGAATAAACTGTTGGTGCTTCTGGATGGTCAGAATTAAGGGACTGTAGAAGCACTGAGAGGTCTCCAGCATGGACCAGGGAACACTGCGTGTGTGGGTGTTGTTCTATGTTTGTACAACCCTGTAAAAAATGGGGATTTATGTATTCATCCCTGAAGGAAGGGATGAAAAGAAAAGGAGGTAGATAGGAAGAAGGAGGGGAAGAGTGATCCACAGCACACAGAAATGCATAGCTGAAGGTACAAGGAGACAAGGCACAGCATCCCCAGCTTATTAACCACTGTGGGGGAGCATTGCACATTCAGGTCTGCTTTTATCTTACCACAGCTTTGGGAGGAGGCCTGAGACACCTCACTGAGACACACCTTAGGTAACCCCAAAGGCAATGGACAGATAGACTGGAGGGCAGCAATTTCATAAGACAGTTCAAAAAGCTTCAGATAAGAGAGTCTCCTGTAATTATCTATCACTTTCTGTCCAGATTGAAAAGTAGGGTCCGTCACTGTCACAGAAGCACAGACAGGGAGCAGCCAGCCAACTTCCCTGGCTCAGAAAGCTTCCTATGAAGACCTTCACAAGATGGACAATCACAAAATTCATAGTGGGAGCTGAGTGGAGTGAGAGCTCCTGAATCATATCAGAGGCAGGTGGTGACTGTGGCTCTGCAGGAGAGGTATGCTCTGGCTCTGTGACTCCTCTGCACAGGTCCTGTGCTGGGCCAACAGCTCAGGGCTAGCAGCAGAGCTCTTAAGCCAGAGGACTGTCTCTGTAATCCAGACTACTGCTTCTAGAAGTAAGAGAGCCAGAAAGGCCTGCACCATGCAGTTATAAGGACTGACTTCATACCCAATCCAATCCCATTGCCTTATGGAGCAGAGGGGTCCCCAGCCAGAAAATACTGTCTTCTGTTTGGGCACCTCATTCTTATTTCAGCTTTCCAATGCACAAGGTAGAAAGGTAGTGTCCAGTGACTCTCTGCCATGAAGGAAATTCTGCTTTATA
Organism: Sitta carolinensis; assembly: GCA_032173965.1. NCBI lineage: Eukaryota > Metazoa > Chordata > Aves > Passeriformes > Sittidae > Sitta > Sitta carolinensis. Next base: position 9,220,529 of record JAVUNC010000025.1, on the reverse strand, counting down.
GATACTGGCTAGGAAACTCAGCCTTTCAGTGCAACACAACTGTCCAGCTATAAAGCCACTGGATCAACAATGGCTGTAGGAGTGATTAAGAATAGTGCAGGAAATTGGAATTTTCCCTTGCTCTTGGTCCTTGAACTCACTCCTTGCATTATCCCATGACTTCTCTGAAATTTTAATTAGTGAGTACTTTTGTTTGCAGTGGAGATCTGGTGCAGGTAAATAGCAGCCGTCTTTCACACCTCATGGGATGTTTGCTGTTCTGCAGAAACAAGGGTCACCTTACAGGAAGTTCAGCATGATAGGCTTGGCAATAGCACTGACATTCTTTGCCAGGCATGAATCCTCAGGCTGATGTTTCCAGATCTCAGAGCCTCTGCTTCCTTTTCAGTCTGGTTAGTTAAAAGCTTTTCAGTGGTGCTATTCTAAGCGGGATCTCAGAAACTCTCAAATATGCATTGGGACACCCAGCAAGACCTTGTGGTGTGGGTAGTCAGGTTCCATCATTTGACAGATTTCCCAGTTGAGATACATGTTGGTGAAGCGGCATATCCAACATTGTGCAAGAAAATTTCTGGTAGAACCGAGAACAGAAATCAGTAACTTCAGCTTGAAGTTCTCTGCCATAACCCTCACTCCTTCCCCTTCATCCCTGCTCCCTGAATCCCCATTCTTTTTAATGCCTCAACACAGAGATTAAATAGGCCTTATGAAGAAGAGTACGTGTGGTTGGAAAACACTGTATGTTGAAATTCAGCAACAAGAAATGGGATTACAAACAGTCAAGCAAGTTCACACATGTTAGTTATGTCCAAAGAGAGTTGCTCTCCTTTGTTGCACTGTGCTTCACTCATCTGTGCAGCTGTGCATCTGGCCTTTTGTTTCTCTACCTATTCTCATAGGTGACTTGTAATGAGGAATGACAGAGACAGAGACCTGACAGGCAGAAACCTCCTGGATTGGGTGAAACATGGGACTCACATGAATAAGGCACTTGAAGCAAAGGAATCTGGAAAAGATATTCAAATATATACAAAACCATAAATACTATGAGCAAAACTACCATTATGTCAGTTTTGCTTTCCAGCAGACCTCTGTATGCATTCAGCTGCACACTGGACTCTCTAGGAAATCTCTCCTGTTTTTTCTGTCTGTGTTCACATACCATGGTGGAGACTACATGATTGCTCTGCTGAAGCACCTGATCACAAGCATATAGCTGTTCCCTCCTCTGGACTGTGCTGAGCTTCCTCGAGTCCAGCACAGCTTGTTTGCTGTGCCAAACACAGACCAAGTCACCTAGAGCAGCATTTTTCAAACTCTGCCTCTGATTTTTAAACTGTGGGTTTGGTACTTCGTAGGGGAGATTGATGCCTGGCTGCCAAGAAATGTTTATTCTTGTGTTCTTGCCTAATCATTGTCACAGATGATTCAGCAAGAGCAGAACTGCCACTCTGCTTGGAAAAAAAAAATCTGCTGGGGTTTGTTCTTGTTCATTTTGGAGTAGAAATGAACAGAAATACATTAAAAGCCATCCTTGTGTTCCCAGAGGGTAATTTTTTGCATTTTGAGGAAGAAATATTGAGCTAAAATTAGAGAAACTGCACAGGTAGAAACATTATTAAGATAATTAATGGCTTATGTAAACCAGGAAGAATGTTTTCTGGGGGATGTTTTGCTGTCTGCAAAAACCCATAGTCCTAATATTGTTTAACCAATTTTCCCCTGCCATGAGGAGGTCAACAGTCATGTACCCTCTGTGTTGGACACTGTCAAGCCTTGTTTACTGCCATTAGAAGGTCCCAGGAGAAAGCTGGTGAGTTTTTGGCAGTTTGTGGCAGAAGAGAGAGCTACAGCTGCAGAGCAGTTGTTGTCATAACACCTATTCATCATTATCCCTCCCATCATGAATCACCTACTGATAACCAACCCCTCTTTGTTTACATTCATCACATCTAGAAAGCCTGCCCGTGCTTCCAGGAACCACATCTCTACCTGGGAAAACTGTCTGCTTTTGTGCCAGTGTTTCTCCCCCAAACCCAGAAAATTCTCGAAATCTCCCTGCTGAGAGAACAGGGACAGCTTTTCAAATGTTTTGTTCACTTCCACTTAAAATTCAACCGGAGTATCTAAATTAGGAATGCTGCTACATTCCAGCTCAGAGAGCTGCAGTGCTCTGTTACAAAGAAGGGCTCCGTCTCCTCCTTGTCATCCAGAACCCTGTCTTTCTGGATCCTCTGGTCCATTTGCCTAGGTGGAAAGCTCGGTAGGGGGCCCATGTTGTACCCTTCCTTCTGTGTCTGGTACAGCATGGAGCACCATGTCAGCGATGCACTAATACACAAGAATAATCAGCTCATCAAATCAGCTTCATTAGTTGGAGCTCGAGAGCACAGCTCTGCTGCCCAGCCCTGCAGACACGCAGCCTGCCTCACCACTCCATCTGCTGCAGCCGAGCAGGAGGGGTCTGCCCACTCGGCTGTTCACGCACAAGTGCAAAAGCCCGGGACACTGGGGGTACTCCGAGCATGTGCCATGTTCCTGCCTGACACATGTCACCAGGGGACCACTGCTCCTCCCCTGTCTCTCATATGGAGACCAAATCCAACTCCAGAGTGCCAGCGATGAAGCCGCTAGAGCGAGGGTTTAGGCCACTAATGATTTTCCTGGGTGTTTGGGGGAGGGGAGTGGAGTCTGGTCCAAGAGGTTGCCTCACATCCTTACGGCAGGGCGGGCTCCTGGAGGCACGCTGCTGGTGGGTGGCTGCACGCTGGGACCCTCTGTGTGACAGGAGAGGCGAGAGGCGGCGGTGCAGACGCTGCGGGAAGGTGGCTCCGCTCCGCACCAGGCTCAGGGCTCGGCGGTCCCTGCATGTCGACAGCAGAGGAGCAGGACATCAGCAGGTCACGAGTTTCACAGATTTGTTCACTGCTTGGAATTTCTGAGTGAGAGTATTTATGGATAGCTCTGGAGTTATTTTTACGGGAATGGCTCTGTAACTAAGCACTTCAGAAAAAAATCAGGCCACCATGTAGATGAAAAGGCAGGTGGAGGGGGCTTCGCTTGAGTGTATCCAGGTTGGAAAGGGACGGGTGTAAGCCCCTAGCAGGTGCTTGCTACGAAAACCCCCAGGGCTGGTTATCTTCACAAATGCTCTTCCTCAAACAATGATGAATAATAAACACATGTGTAAATTTCTCAGTCTTTGGTATTGCCAAGGGTCTGTGCAGAAGTATCTGTTGCTTACACTGAAGTTTTCTCTCTCTTTCTCTCTGTGTATTTTTAGCATGGATGGAGATATAGTCCCAGAAAATGTAATGACATGTGACATGCAGGATTCATATGTATCTAGGCAGTATGGGAATGTACCATGTAGGAGGAGATGTAACATACTGCTTGGCTTCTAATACCCATTACTTAAGCACAATAAGGCGCCTTATGGAAGCAGATAAGGGGGCCCCCCATGGAGCCTAAGCATTAGAAGACATATGTTTAACCAATACCTGTATTCTCTCTTTGCTTTATGTCATTATGTTTAAGTTACTTCATGCAATATTGACTGATAATTTTTACTGGCTTGTCAGAAATGCTCTGGATGTTCTCCTTTAGAAGGTGATCAGTTTTCACAAGAAAACAACTATCAACTTGATTCCACCTCCCCCATGTCATTAAGAAATATCTGCTAATGAGTCCAGTCTGATACCAATGCAATCCTATGGGGAATCATCTAAAGTTCAAGAGAATTTCTCTGTTGATTTTAAGACAGTCAAAAGGCAACGTTCCATCCTGGAGTTACCTCTGTAACTTTAACAAGATGAGACAGTGAAGTTTTGCCTTGTAAGTGGTTCTAACAAAATGTTTTTTTTCCAAAAAAATAGAATGATTAAGGAAGCATTTAATGTCCACAGTATCTCTGCCACTGAGAGGAAGTGTCTCAAACAGAAGGGATCAGCCTCTTCCCTCCCTTGTTTTCACATTGCAACCTAGTTTTAACAGGAGCTGTAGCCTGAAAATGGATATAGAAAAGGACTGCTAAAAGATCTTAATATCATAGTTCAAGCAGAACTGCCTATTTTCCTAACTAAAGTTTGAGTTGCATTGTAAAGATAGACACTGGAACGGTTGACAGCTTTAACAAGAAAACTGTGACTGCAATCCTAGTGCAAACCATACATCTTGTGAGATCAAGTGGAATGCTCTGTACAGATGCCAAAAGGAGCTGAATGTTTAAATCCTGGGGTTTTTTTTATTAGTATTTAATGGTGTATATTTAGCACTGAAAAGATCATTTGACAGCACATCAGTCTTGCCAGATACATGAGTAAAAGGAAACTCAAAAAACCCCCATTTTTGTGGGGTCTTTTTCGTCTGAAATTTTAGGAGGAAACAACATACCGACTGTGAACTCTGCTGAACTAGATGGAAAGACTGCCATTGATTTCCATGGACTTTAGATCATCCAGAAGGAGGGAAAGCAAAATGCATGCTAGGATGTTTCCTTGGTTATTTGCCTGTCCTTTTAAATGCTATATGTGACATTTTAAAGTTCAGGTGTTAAAAAAGGAATGATGGCTTCATGAAGGGTTTGTCAGTGAACTGCAGAGTTTAGAAGGCTGTTAAAAATATGAATATAAATGTCTCTGTGCATATACACTACAGGGACAGAATTTAATTTAGCTGGAGCTGGTGGTACCTGACACTTTCTGCTATGAGAGCCTGTTTTCAGTTTTGTATAACTTTGCCAAGTTTTAACCATTCGGTGTCTACCTCACACTGAATATTTTGCATCTCTTGATTCTACCAGCAAGGTGATGAAAAGCTACCCAGTACTGGAGAATGGAGAAGGCAATCAGGGGATCTGGCCACAAGGGAGAGGGAGTAAGTGACAGCAGGAGAAGCATGCACATGGACAAAGGAGGGGACAAAGTGAAGTGGAAGGTAAATCAGATGGGGCAGCCAGACATAAGAGAGAGTGATGGGATGGGGTTAAGGGCTAGGCCAGCAGGAGAGGCAGCCTGGGAGAGAAACACAGGAAAGGTTGAGGAATAAAAGACCCCCAAAGCAATCTGAGCAGTAAATCCTTGAATCATGCATTCATCTTCTTTAGGTTTTTGGCTTTTTTTTTTCTTTTTCCCCCAGGCTAAAGAAAATGATTTATGCAGCACCAAGCATAAGGGGGCCCATTCTCCACTGGCTGGTAAGCATTGCTGTAAGGAGCACAACGGCAGCAACAGCAAAGGCAGGAGGTGCCTGTTGTAATTTCAAAAGCCCTGGGAATGACTCACTGGTCAAACTGCTCCCCAGAAGAAGAGTTGCTTATTGCAACTGTTTGCTTTCTTTTCCTGTCGAGATTACAGTTTTTATATTCATTTTCCAAGCACTAGGAAGAGGCTACAGGACTACAGAAGTAGGCAGAAAAGCTGAGAAAGAGAAGCAAGGGCAGGGAGTTATGAACAGAGGCACACAGGGAGACAGAGCACAGATGAGGAATGAGAGCAAGTGAGGAGATGCAGAGAGGGGAAGAACCACCAGATGGGGGACAAAAAGGCACATAACAAAATCTCTCAGCATTTCTAACTCTTCCCCAATGTATGTGTACGATCCTTGTGCAAACACTTCTTCCCAGAGGTGCTTCATCTTCCGGGCACAGGGATGGATGCAGAGTCAGTAGGAACACAGCTGGAGAAGTAGATGATTAGACATTGCTACGTCAAAAGATGTTCTCTGGTACACCACATCAGTAGAAATGCTTGAGGAAAGTCCCAGCTCCCGTGTTCTCTCACTCTCTACCTGCTAGGCTTAAAGCTTGATGTTCAGAAAGGCAACACAGGTTTCCTTGTCCTCTGACCCCAGGACCAGAAGCCAGCCCCACCTGAGGCACGATAAAAGCTTCCCATGTTGAGGTCCATTGGCACATTGCACATAATTTCTGTGGAGCTGTTTACATGAGGTCTTGCTAATGAGCACTCATTCCTGAGCAGCCTGTGCCTGTGTGTGCCCCTGATCCACAGATTAATGGTAAGATTATGCCTGTGGTAACTGCCAGGTTGCACTGCTGCTGAGAGACAGTGTGTAGGCAAGGAGGTGTCCCTCTTGCTCCAACTGCATGTACCCATCACAGGCATTTCTGCAAGGGAGGTTATTTTGGAAGTGCAAGGAATCACGTGATTCCAGAACAAATGTCTCCAGGAGATGTTGCTCTTCCCACATCTCTTCCAAATGGGAAAAAAGAAAGGAAAAAGGTAGAGGGAGACTTCCAGCCAGCCTCACTAGCTTTTGCAGATTAATTCTCTAAACAAATGAAACCTTCTCACAGCATCAATTTTGCACACAGGTTACACAAAGTTTTTTCGTATGCCCCTGTTCATAGCTGCCTGGCAAAGAATTTGTGAAAAAAAGAGAAACCTTTGAAAATGCTACCCTGGACTTGCTGGTAAATGGGTTATTTGGAGTTTTGGCTAATCAGTTTCTGTGATGGATGTCACCCAATCTTAATGACATCACCTCTGTGCATGCCACAGTATAGAAAAAAATAGTTTTGTTCTATCTTTCCCTGTTTCACGCATATTCCCTAAGCATTTGATAGGTCTTGGAGTGTGAGGGTTTCCCAAATGGCTGCAGAAGCCCTTCTGAGGCTAATTTATCCATGTGAATATTTACTTCCTCTAAATGTCACCATCCCCGCGATGGATGCAATCATCTGTGGCAGTTAGGCTGCTTTACAGGACAGGACTTTAAGTGATGACCAAGAGGAGAGGAGAGGAAAACATAAGGATGGATTAGTGCAGCAGGGCAAGGAAGCCAAGCCAAGCAGGGTGACTGCTGTGGTTTAAACAGCCCCCAAGTAGTGAAGAGGTTATGGCTTCTGTTGTCTCACTCTTCCTTTCACAGACACTCTGGTGACTACAACCACCACCACCTTGGGAAGTAAATAAGGTCCAAAACACCAGCAGAGGGAATCAGTAGTTTTTATTCACTAAAATATATATTGTAAAAAAAAACCCCAAAAAGAAATAAGAAAAAAAAAAAAAAGCTGTAGTCACACAGCTGTAGTCTGGTCTCCCACGTTTCAGCTGTTCTCTCTGTCCACAGGCAGAAGTAATGCGTCACTTTCTGAATTGTTTCTTTAAAGAAAAAACAACCACCCAACTCAGTTAATCAACAGCAGCAGTGCTGCCGGCTGGGCGCGGCGGGCTGTGCTCCAGGCGGGAGGCGCAGCTCGGCCCCTGGGCATGGCCGCGCTCGGAGCTGCGAGGCTCTTGTGCGGCGCCCGCCGGCCCGCAGGCAGCGTGTGCGCTGCCCCGCAGCTCCCGGCGCTGCTCCGCTGCCCTCGGGGGAGGCTCCGGGCACGGCAGGGTCGAGCAGCTGCGGGGCCCCGGCGCCACGGCCCGGCCACGGACAGGGCAGGAAAATGCCGCGTTCCCCGGCAAGACGCACAGGATTTCCTGCAGCGGGTCAAGAAAACATACCTTCCCATTGTCCCCGCCGTGTCACGGGGAGTCCTTGTGCTCCGCTGGGGACAGCGTCAACTCCTACCCTGGCAACCAAGGAAAACAAGGAGGGTTGTTTGGCGTTTTACGCCGAGCTGCCGCCCGCCGCCCTCACCAGCCAGGCCTGGCACTGCAGGGGCGGCCGCCCTCACGGCCACGAACGAGCCGCCCGCCCTGGCCGTTGGTTGGCCCCGGAGGTGGAAAATCTGTTGCAGCCCTAGGGAAAACAAAAAATAAAAAAAAAATTCTCAATTTAAGACAAACAACTGTTTGTGGGGGAGGCGGCGAGGAGCGGCCGCCATCCAGCCCTTCGGAGCGCGGTGCTGATTGCTGCCCTCGGCCAGGAGCCGGGCTGGGCTGCAGCGGGGCCCGGGCGGTGCTCCGGCCGGCGCTGTGCCAGCTGTGCCCGGAGCGGGGGCCAGCCGGGCAGCGCTGTCCCGGGCACAGGGCTGGCGCAGGAGCCCACGGGGCACCGGCAGTGTGCCCGGGGCCAGCGCAGCGCCCGCTGCTCTCCCAGTCCCGGCGAGCTGCACGGCGCGCTTCCTACTGCCCTGCCCTGCTGTGCACCGCGTTCACTGTTACTGCTGCCTTTTGCCCCCTCTGAAATCACTTCATCGTTCAAAGAGCAGGCACAGAGACGAAGCGGCGGCCTTGTGTTCATGCAGCGCCCAGGACTCAGTCCTCTTTATGGGCACTGAGTGCACAGAAGCGCGCCACGCCGTGCCATGCCGTGCCATGCCGATGCCATGCCATGCCACGCCGTGCCCGGGGGGCGGCACAATGCCCGGGCACTGCGAGCCCGGCCCTGCAGCCTGGCTCCTGACCGCCTCAGAGCCCCCAGAGGTCAGGGAAGGCTCAGCTTTGGTGCTGCTGGGCTGGCAAATCTCCAGGATTAAAGGCACTATTTGCTTCTTATACTGCTTTCGTGAACCTGCATTTGCTTTTTGTCATGACACCAAGCCAGAAAGTACAGGATGAGACAGAGCGCCCTGGACGGCAGTGGCAAGGATTATAAGAAACAGCATTTTACAGGAACTTAAAGGAAAGAAATTACTACTCAGACCTTTAAAATAAGGTTAAGTACACATGGAAAACGTGTAAATCACTTTAGTGTTAACAGCAACATGGATACACACAACCCAGTGTGTAGGATTTTACCTCTGGGCTCAAGGTGGTGTTTCAGTTTCTGACAAAATATAGATTTTCCCTCTTTTTCTAAAAAGTCAGTCTGTCCTATGTTTCAATTCCCCCTAGAATACCAAAACTGTTGTTTGACTAATACAAGTTATTTGCTTGGGTAAGGACTATTAATAAACTCCAGCATAACGGAAAGGTGAAAATACTTAAAATAAAGCCCTAGAGATAGAAGCACGTATAAGCCAGGCTCCTAGGCTTCAGAAGTACCCCTGCCACTAAACCAGGTGCAGACCCAAAGTGCCATGAAAGAGAGCTGTCTCCAGAGCCAGTGTTACTGTATGGCAAGATCCACAGAGGGTATCACATGGAGGACTGCCCATTCAAAGAAGTAGAAAAAGACATATGTAAGAGATTTTACTGCTAGATTAAAAAAACCCCAAACAGTTGAAAAGTGTTTGTCCAAGAAGGGGGAACATGTGTCTTTAAATTTATCATAGATAAATGGGCAGAGGGAATAGCAGCCAAGATTTCCTTGTCTGAAAGGCTGAAGCTAATACTGTCATCTGTGGTTAAGACCCATTTGTCAAACAGAGTATGCTGAGAATAAGGAGAATCAAGTCTGCCTTCCCTTTTTAATTTGACTTAATTAGCCATAATTCCCCTCACTGAAATAAAGGCATTTTCAATTGCAGAACACATTTCTGTGCCCTTACTTTTACTAATGCAAGTACATAGCTCTGTATGCAGGGAAAGCAAAAGCCAGACAAATGTGCTGCAAAAACATGATGCTCCACTACACTCACCTCCTTCCTTGGGAGAGGAGGACAGAACAAACAACACGTGGCAGATGTTAGCCACACAGTTCAGTGCCCTGTTGGGAGGCATGCAAATACTATCGTGATACACAGGCTGGGAGAAGCTACATAGGAGAAAGCAGGGCACTTGTTGTATGTATGTCAGATTTGCCCCTCCATAGCTAGGAGGAGGCATGCACTCATAGCACGGCACAGAGTACATAATGCAATTATAATTGGGTGCAATATGTTCACAGTGCTTAAAAAAACGCTATCTTAAAAAACTGAGTGCCACGTTCAGATGGCTTAAATTCCCCAAGAGCCCCTGTGCCTACTGCTTCCTACTGGCTGCTTCTGGTCCTTCAGCGGTGCCCAGCCAAGAGGAAACTTCAGGGCACAGATGGAGTTCAGGCTAGACAGTCCATAACCTTCACTGGATCCTGCTGGCATCCTGTGGTGCGAAACCTGCATCCCAGAATTACTTGGAGCAGTTGTCCTCCCGAACCCGATGAGCACACTTGCTTAAAATAGGCACTTGCAAAGGTGTGGCAGGGCCAGCCTTAGGGCTCGCAGAATTGCTGAGGGGGACTGTGAGCCTCAGAATATCTTTGTAATTCATCTGTAATGTTAAACTTTAAATAACTGTCTTCCTCTTTCATTCCTTTCTACCTCGGCTAAGAAATGCGACACGCACTGTGTAAAGGGACTGTCACCAGCTGTTAATAAGAAAGCAGCTTTAGCTTCTCTCCGCTTCTCTTGTTCACACGTAGACAGTGTTGGAAATCAGTGAAAACGGGTGTAGCCCCTCTGCTACCGCCACCACCACCTCCCACAAAGAGAGCAAGTGAGAAAGGGAAGAGGAAAGGTTGAAGAAACGGGTTGACCTACTTAGGTACTGCGAAGGACGAGCATGCAGGCTCTGAGTGCTGGGATGGCTGCGCGCGTTTGTTCTGGGCACCTACTGTTACCCTGGCATCCCTCCAAACAAATGGCTTTACACCCAATTCCAAAACAGCTCCTTCCTCCTCCTCTTCAAAATATGCCCTCCCCACCGTGCATGCTCTCCCTGTGATCCTTGCCGCCTTGGTTTTAAAACGGCCGCTTCCCTGAGCAGGCAGCCAGCCCCTGTCTTCTCACCCACCTGTTAATACCTGGCCTCCTGTTTGTCACATGGCAGCTCTGGGCTCCGGACCAGGAACCCCCCCTTGCTCCTGTGCCGCAGCCACTGCTTCCGGCATGGGCCACCTGTCCCTCCTGTCTCAGCTGAGAGAGGACAGGACCTAACTGCAGGGTAGGTGACTGTCAGGGAGCGGACCCGGCTTGCAAGGAGTGGTTTCCAGAAGCAGGAAGGGGAGAGGAGGCAGGTCTCCTTGCTCTCGGGAGCCCTGACTCAGACCCCTTCCCGTGTGCTGCATGCCGCCCCCTCTGCTCCGCTGGCTCCGAGCCCCCGAGTGGCATCACTCGAACCCTGCGAGTTAGCCAGCCTGAAAATTATACCACTGGGATCTGGCCAGTTTGCAAAGCCTAATATCAGTGATTGCAAGGTGGGATCAACGCATTCAGGCGACACAAAGATTGCATTATAAACCCTTTTGGATTTAGATGGAAAATGATCCTTTTGCTCTTCAGACGGTATTTCTGGCAATTCAGAGCAGTCACAATTGCTTGTCAGAACAACCAAAAGTGCTTCCCTGGCAGCACGGCATATCTTACTGAGAGACTGGAAGAACCTTCTTTGGTTTCTATATAAAACACACTTATGACTCATATAGGACTCAGAAATTGTCTTAGTTAGAGATAAATGGGAAGATGCACTGCAGATCTGGAGAATGATGCTTGAGTCACAAAGCTGGAACCATGATCAGAAGGCAAAATTCCCCAAAGTTTGGGGTCTTAGGGAGACAAATGAGTTTGTTTGCATTTACACGCAAGCATTGCATTTGGCGTTTCATCCTTCTTTTTTCCTTCCTGCTTCCTCACTGAATGTGCTGTGGAGTATGAGAGGTCTCATAATTCCTTTGTCTACTCCTGCTACCACCCTTTGTCTTTCTTCACACCAGGGATATCTCAGAAGCAATTAAAAGCAGTTCCACAGTGCCACATCAGCTTCAGTCCTTTACCAAAGAATACGTAATGACATTATACAAACCACAGTGAAAGATCATTACTAAGGGTGACAAAATCAAGCACTGAGAAACTAGAAAAAGCCACTACTAAGCTGGCTTGTGGAGTTGCAGTTTGGCCCCTCTGTACGTACACACGTTGCAGCAGTCTTCAATTACATGAGCATAATCCTGCACTATGGTCCCACAGAACCCCTGCCTTGCCCAGCTCATGGAGCAGGCTGTGTTCAGTTAAAAGGCAGCTATTTATACTGGGTCTGTGCTCAGTACAAGACCCCATGCCTTGTTCACTGAACACTGCTCAGACCCCAGTGAGAAGGTGGAGTGATTCACTTTCCTGAAGGCTCTGCTGTCCTATGAAGACAGGTTGAGAGAGTTGGGTCTTCTCAGCCAGCAGAAGAGGTCTGGAAGACCTTATAACATCCTTCCAGTACCTACAGGAAAGTTGGAGAGGAACTTTTTTTGCAAGGGCTTGTAGAGATAGAACAAAGGAGAATGGCTTGAAACTGAAAGAGAGTACGTTTAGATCAGATATTAGGAAGAAAATCTTTACTCTGAGGATGATGAGACACTGAAACAAGTTGCCCAGAGAGGTTGTATATGCCCCATCCTGGGTGTGTTCAATGCCAGGTTGGACAGGGCTTTGAGCAACGTGGTCTAGTGGAAGGTGTCCCTGCCATGGCAGAGGGGCTGGAACTAAGGGATCTTTAGGGTCCTTTCCAACCCAAACCATTCTAATTCCAGTGTACTTACCAATGTTGTGTCAGTGGGTTTCATTTCTGTAACACCTTTTGGAGATGAGAAGGTGGAATTATTCCCATTTCTAGATGGTGGATTATAAAGGGGGATTAGAGGGTTCCAGTTCTTCAAGGTGACTCCTGTGGGGTTTCTGTGCTTTCTATGCTTCACACACAGGCTCTCACCTGCATGTGAAAGCTTGGTACTTCTACACAAAAGACTGCAGTAGGCACTTTTATCATCTATTCACTGTGGAAAATTTGCTGTCAATGATTTGCCTTATATAATGTAGGATGTTCTGGAGCTTTCTGGGATTTCCTTCATATACAAATATTTGCCAAAAATAGTAGTGACAAAAAAATTCTCTCAGCAAATTTTTTTACAACTCTTGCGTGATAGTTTCCAGAACAGCTAATTTTAAAATATTTATCTCTTTAGGAGTCATTTAATATACCCTTCAGTTATTTGTAGATTGAAAAGGACTTTCATATCTTCATTTAATACTGATATGTTGCCTTACTCTTTTGCAAGTAGTATGAAAATATGCATTGTTTCTGTATTATTAAGAAGGTTGTCGTCCTCCCTCTTCCCCAGTAATATGCTAATGCAAAGTTCTTTTGCTTTGATTATATTAAATAAAATGTTCTTGACCTCAGTCTGCTGTTTCCCCTGCTCTTTGAACCTACTTTGTTTTTTTAAAAAATTTGTTAGGTTATAATGCTGCTTGTTTGGTCTCTCTTGACCTTCCATTTGCATTTTTTTTCCCCTAAGAGATGACTCCTCTCTGCCTTGCAAGCAGAGTGAGTTGTCAGGCAAATCTGCCTTCTTTTTCTTAATTGTGAAAGCTTGACCACTTGACCATATAACGACCTCAGTATTCTTACACACCCTTCTTGGTGTCTTTGCAAATTTTTACTCCTAGCTTTCCTCACGTTTCTTATCACCCTGAGGTATTGACCCTTCTCAAATGTCAAGTACATGTACTACAGGAGATACTGTCTCTGGTGTAGTGAGCGCATTCAGGTCATGAAAAATGTCCCTAAACAACTGCCAACTTCCAGTCCATCGATCTGTGCACACCATAAGGAAATCCAAACTGGAATTCCCTCATGTTGGCTGCCATGTCTCTTATGTCAAGAAAGCCTCATCGACAGTGCTCTTCTGAGAACAGAGTCCTCCAAAGTGGAAATCCATTGGGATCCCCCATAACAATACAGCTCTTTTCAGATGCTGTGAGGAAGTCACTAAGAAGTACCCTTTGCTGTGTGTTGGCTGGCCTGCACATTCCTCTTCATGCTTTGGCCTGTTCAGTCTCCTGCCCTCCAAACGATTTATGCCCCAGCCTCTCTGCTCCCTATTCCTGCCTTCAAGGCTTTAAGTTTATTTAGCTCCTTACCTCACTAGATCCAGTCTCTCCCTGACAGTTTGCTCTGTGTTTTATGGTCTACACCTTTTTTCTCATACTGGCCAACAAACCTAGTTAAGCATTCCTGAGCTTTCTGTCCATTTCTGGCACTCCTATCCACCTCCACTTTGGCACTTTTAGTTCTTGTTCCCAGGCCATCCTCTGTAATCACTATACCAAATTTGTGTTTCTTCCCTGGTTGTGTTCTCCACTTGCACTTGTCTCATCATTTCCTAAGAGCCAGCATTCCTTGTGCCTCAGCAACACAGGTGATCCAATTGTCTGCCACAGTTTGTCTCCAGTGCTCGCTCACTTCAATGCTCTGTTCCTTCCTGCCCCTGGCTCCTGTTCCCAGCCTGCTTGTACAGCTAATCCCAACCCTAGTTGTTCTTGCTCTCCTGGCTCTCTAAGTCAACAGATCCCTTGTTTCAGTTGTTTCATCCCTTTTGCCATCTTCATTCCAGTTGCTGTCTCCTCTGCATTTAAGCCTCCTACTTAAACAAAACCTACCAGGAGTGTCACTGAGGCAATAAATTAACTAAGCAGAGAGTGCTCAAGATTTTGTCATTTGCAGTCCCAATTCCCCAGTTAACTGCCTCAGAGACCTTGGCAGAGCCTCTGCCTACCCCTCTGGAAGCCTGTCGAGTGGTAACCTGAAGAATACCCATCCACCTGCAAGAAGATGGACATATTTGCTGGTCCTCCAGCTTAAGTTGTTATATGGACAAAGTACACTACAGATATGGCCCCTCTTCTCAGTGCTGGCTCTATCTCAGCCTAGAAGAGTTATTACAGGAAAAAAGTGGCTTCTGTTCATGTACTACTGGCCTCAGACATGCTCTGCAATTTCATGGAGAGGTACATGTTCAGCCTCTATTGTCTCTTGGAGATAATGAGGAGATGGAACATGCACCATGACAGTGGCATTCTTGGGGTCTTTATCTGCTTAACATCTAGAGAGTCTCCACTGAGCAGCTATGAAGTGAGATTTTTGGTTTTCCCTCAAAAGCATGTGTTGGCCAAATTAGGTGGATTTTTCAGAAATGTGATACAAGGCATATCCCTGAAGTCAAGGCCAACCCCTGCCAGATTTCAAGCCCTGCTTCGAAGCATGGGAATGATGCAATGGTTCCAAGAAAAAGTTGCCAGAACATTTAAATTTGGGCAAAACAACATATTTTCCCAAACCTCGTTCTTGGAAAAGCCAAAGCCGATGGATCAGAAAATTTCCCAAAAAAATAAATCAATCAACCTGAGCAATATGGCGAATTTAACTTCAAATTGTTAATGTTTGGCACAGCTGTAAGATGCCAAACCCATGATTTTGTAGTACAAAGCTGTGGGCAGTTTTTATAACAAAAAACCAGCCAAAAATCACTTGTAATCATTATTATCCCCTCTTTAATTTTTAGTATGCTTCTGTCTTCCCCTGTTGTTTACAAGTTAAAGCAGATTTTCATGCATCCTAAAAGATCTTTTAAGGTCAACACTTCACATTAAAATATGCAAAAAAAAGAGAAAAAAAGAAATTAGAAACTGTGCTTTTGCTTTCAAAAACAAAAAATCCAAATTACAAACCAAAAAATAAGACTGGGAATTTGCTGCATTTTTATTCATCAAGTGCACCTCACAAATGTCAGATTTCTTAGCTGTGCAATCAATAAGTGAGGTGCAGAAAATCACTAAATATTTTTCATCTTGGTCTGAGTAAGCATACAAAAAGTGACTTATTTTCATGGAAATGTCTCTTTGGCTCCAAAATTATTTGCCACATCCACACCAGCTAAAATTGTAAACATTTGAATATGGAAAAAGCTCTATGGGAACCAGTTTTTTGCAGACAACTGAGGGCCTGTTATCACTCAAAAGTCACTAACTGAAAGTGTCCAGTTGCTAAAATTTTAAGTATCTCTGATCACAGTATTACAACTGTGTGGCAGGATCTCTCCTTTCATGATACTCTGTGTTATTGCTTGATACCTTGCTGCAGATATGGTTTATCTAAAACTTCATTGACTTGAAAGTGCCTTATTCTGTGCAAAGAACTGAATTTTAATTTCTGATTTACGAGCTGCGGTTTTTTTGCTCGTCTCAGTGACCTTGTTTCATCAATTCAAAATGTGGATTCAAGTATCTTTTGAGAGTTGTTTCCTCTGGCTTCCCCAAGACAGCAGAACCACTGATTTCCCTTCACAAGACATCTGAGTTCCATTTATTAATGGAACTTACTAAAACCATTATTAAATGGTTTAATAATCAACATGAAATAATGTAGAAGTCATCTGTGGAAAATTGCAAAGTGTGGAAACGATGTCATCATATACTAGCAAGGCTCAAAAATAAAATAAATAGCTCCACAGGGCTTTTCCAATATTTGTGGAGTGGCACACCTCCAAAGCACACTCAGAGAGGACAGGGTGCTTTTGGAAAGCCTATTTGCATGCACCTAGGCATGCAAGCACACACACACACATGGACTGCACTAAGGCACCAAGCTATTCTATTTTGCTGGCTGGGAAGAAGTCAAGTGTTGGAGGACACTAGTCAGTGCTGCCTGCTGCCAGGCTGAATAGGGTTTCTCTGTTTTTCAGTTCTGGTGGTGCACCACAACTGGGAAGAGCAGTCCTGCCCTGCCCTCCCCAACAGGGCAAGAATGGGCAGGACCAGCATCCCCCATGGAGGACAAAGCACAGGAAGGTGCCAGCAATGCGCTGGGCGTGCTGGCCTCCAGGAGGGGAGAGTGGCAGTGGGCACGAAGTCATGTCCCAGGCCAAAACCTGTTGAGGAGAGCTTTAATCAAAGGATAATACTCACAAAAATTCAGAAAGCTGGGTGTAATACCTGGCAGAGCCATCCCCACATTTCAAAGCATAGTGCTTACTGATGACAATCCCCATACATAAATCTGGTGTGCCCTGCTTGCCTCTCATTAAGTGTATTAGACCTTCATGAGGAAGGTTGCTGTTGTACCCAGCTTAGTTACTCATTTTCTCTCTCTCCCCCTTAGCATAAGTAATGAGCATGCTGAGGCTCTGAAATGGGTAGACAAAAGATGACAGCACTTCCTGAGATTCATATGGCAGATAAATATTTAGCATTTGATTTATGCTGTGTTGATGCTATTCATCAATTGCCTTTTAAGACCTAGAAACTTTGAGAGAACTTTGTAGATGGGAGAAAGGAAAGTCATCCCTCTGATGCTAGAAATATGGAAGAGTCAGAGGTCTACGTGTTGTGGGAAGAGGGAACTGCTCTGTTGTGTCTGATCACTGTGGAAACTGCTGCTCTGCTTTTGGGTTCACAGCCCGAGGGAACAGCAAGGATCTGCTCCTTTCAATAGGCAGATAGAGCTGTATTAAACCCCTCCACATAAAACTGGGTAGATCAGGAGTTGCGCTTTATTTTCCTCCCCCGTCCCCAATTTAGAGACAGCATAGCTGTGAGGACATTGATGTGCCAGTGAAGGCAAGGGTGAGCTCAGTTGTGCATCATTTGCCAAATGTGTGAGAGTGTGTGTGTGCACGGGGCTGAGTCAGGGCAAGAGCATCTTCTGCCAGGTCCTGGGGGAGCTGAGCAGAGACACCAGCAACACTGCAGCCCCAGAAACTTTGTGCTGGTTTTGTAGTCAGTAGCCACTGCACCAGTCATCTCTGCATATTTTAAAAATGACAGGCAGTTTGGGCATCTGCTTACATCAATATTCTGTAAATACAAGGATAAATTGGTAGCCCAAAACAGTGAGAAAGCTTTGCATAGGTTCTGTTTTGAATGCTATTTATTACACAGCATGATATACACAGCACTCTTATTCATGTCAGTGGGAGTTTTATGCAAACATGGAAAGCAGAATGTGGCTCAAAATTGTAACTTGATTTGCTGTAGACAGGCCTTTCTGCATGCAAAGCTGCGAAGGCAAGTTCTTCTCTTCACACAAAAAAGGTGCAAACCCAGTGTAATACGGAGTCTGTGGTAAAGTGCAGAAAGGTCCTGCTGCCTGGTGTGGTTTTACACCAAGTCTTCCATCATCAGGAATTAAGAGAAAGAGAGAAGGGAGCAATCCTGGGCAATATGCATAGATAAAATGTTTTCCTACAGCATTTGGTTATATTCAAATTTGCAACTGATTTTTTTAAAGGAATAAGTGTGCTTCTAGAGATGGGACATTATTATGGGCAGCTGGCAAAGTCTCTTAGATAACAACGTACTTAGATTGCTGGGGAAAAAACCAATTTCTATCATCCTAGTGTCATCTAACCTTAAATGTCTGGCCTTAATAATCATAGGTTTATGAATGGATAGATTTACTCTTTTGATAGATATTTTGCTTTATTTTTAGAAAATGTGTTGAAAAGACCTGTCTTCCCAACAACATGGAAGTTTAAAAAGTAAAGATTTTTTTTTTCTGACACTTAATCTAAGTTTTTCTTCCCCTAAGAGTTAGAGGTGTTCTTATTTATACTGGCCTTAGCACTCTGACTTTTGGATGGTGCTGTAGTGACACTGAAATTTTAAATTCCAGGGAAGCGTATACCTTTAGTATGCCTTAAAGTCTGCTAATTTTATTACATATTGAAACAAGTGGCCACAGGGTTTGTGTAATTTGGAGTTCACAAATGAAGAAACACTGCCCATGGGAAAATCCAGATGCTTTGACAATAGAGCATTATTACCATGTAGCATTACAGCACTGATAAAGATCTGCAACTGAAGGCTTGGACATATTTATCACCCAGAACTCCTTCTGTGATTGTTACTGCCACAAATAAACTCCTGCAGAGCACATAAGCTTTTCACAGAACAGACTTTTTCCCCCTTATTTTTTTTTGCTTAGAATAAAGATGATCTCCCTTCACAGGCAAGATTTACCCAGACCATTTTGAAGAAAATGTAGCGGAAGGAATCCCTAAAAGATTGTATATCAGAAGCTTAATTAACACACTTAGGCTGTAAATGCAGATATGTACTACAAGGAAAAAAATAGTCTCCTGTGTTGAGTCTATTTCATATTCAGTTTGGAAATTCTAAACTAAGACAAAGTTTTCAAGATATTTCAAAACATACTTGAAAGATTCAGTCTTAGAGCTCTGTGAACCTTAATGCTGACCACTACTGATGGCAGAGTGTGCTCCTTATCACTGCAGAGAGCAGTGCACCCTGCATACCTACTGCTGAGGACATTACCTACTCAAGGTGTCACAGCACATTATGACTGAGAAAACCCTACTAAACACAGCAAACTGCTCATAGAGTTGCACTCTCTAACATTCCATGTGTTTCATACATGGGCCCACTGGCTGGATGGGAGCTTTGTAGGAAAGGACCTGGGGCACCTGATGGATTCCCAGTTTAACAGTAGCAGCCCCTGATGCAGAGGTGGGTGGCAGTATGCTGGGCTGCACTGGGAGCAGTGTTGCCATAAGGCTGAGGGAAGTGATCCTTCCTCTCTTCAGTGCTGGTGAGACCACAGCTGGAGTTGTGTGTCCAGGTCTGGGCTCCCCAGTGTAATAGAAAGGTGAAGCTACTAAAGATGATCGAGCCAAGGGCCATAAAGATGATTAAGGGTCTGGACAAAAGGCTGAAAAAGCTGTGACAGTTCAGTCCAGAGAAGAGAAGGTTCAGAGGTACTTCTCATCAATATATACAAATATGTGAGGGGAGGTTGTAATGAAGATGGAGCCAGGCTATTTCCAGTGGTGTCTAGTTAAAAGACCACGAGCAATGGCCACAAACTGGAACACAGGAGGTTTTTTCTGAACATCAGGAAACACTTCTTTACTGTGCAGTTGTCTGGGCACTGGTACAGGTTGCCCAGAGAGGTGGTAGAGTCTCCATCCTTGGAGATACTCAAAAGCCAACTGCACGTGGTCCTGGGAAATTAGCTTTAGATGACCCCTCTTGAAAAGGGGGATTGAACAAAATGATCTCCAGAGGTCCTTTCAACCTGAACCTTACTCTGTGATATTATTAAACAGGCTAAGCAGCAAATCTAGCCTTCAGACTAGATGTGTCCTTTCCACACATCACTTCCTCAGCTTTATCCAGAAACATCTGGGCAACTGAAAGCAACCTGTCTATCAAATATGCTGCCTCACAATCAATGCACTGCCCTGATTTTAACCTTTAAATAAGTACTGACCAAGCAGTCTAGAATTTGTACCTCCAAAGCAATTGGAAAGGTTTTGGGCTTTCATACTTTGAAGAATGTATGTGCAGGTTACAAGGACACCTCTCATAACACCCTTGATGGAATCAGCTTTGATCACAGAGATGTCTTTTATTATAGTAGAATATAGGGGAAAAGTTAGTGTGTGTAGGCTCATCCATTTTTAAAAATGTCTGCTGCTTGCTTTTTAAAACCTTTACTTTCCATTTCAGAATCTCAACTTAAAAAAAAAAAAAAGTCCTAATTTAAAATGTCAGGATTTTTTTTTTTCTGTTTTTGATTTGGTTTTGCTAATTCGTCTTCATTTTCTGACCAGAAATAACTAATTTAACTAGTACTGCTATTTATTTTAGTAACTGATTTAGAACCCATGCAACCTGGAGGGGCTGCTTGTGCCAACGGCATGATGGGTATGTCTGCAGCAGAAAACCTGGCATCATTGCTTGTCCTGAGGAGTAAGGAATCCAGTTTGGAAATCATGGCTTTTCTAACCCCCACCCACAAATCCAGCCTCATGCACATGTTAAATCTATTGGTTTGAGATATGACCTGGGTTTGTGCCAGTCCTGTCCCTGCAGCACCGTGTGTACCAGCAGTTCTGACCTGCAGAAGAATTTGCTGGGGAAGCATCGAGTGGCTGCTGAGAAGAGAGAAATGAAGAAACCAGGATGGGATGAGCATCCCAGGGATGGGGAAGAGGGGTCATGAGCACTGTGAAGAGGAGAAACTCCCTCTGTGCACCAACCAAGATTTCACCTTTGCGTGCATGTGTCCTGTAAGTGATATTTGGTGCACGTAGCATTCCTCATTCAAATCCCTCACTGAGGCAAGTCATTGCCAAAAAGACCGCCCCCCCCCTCCCCCCAACCCCCCAGGAGACTTCAGTCCTTCCTCACATCATATATTAGCACCTCAGATCTCCTGCATTACTGCTCAGACTAAATGTGCATTTAAAAAGAAAGGAAAAAAAAAAAAAAAACCCACACATTGCAATCTTCCTGTGAAAAAGAATCACAAACATGAGGACAACACCCCAGTCCCTGCTGTTGGGAAACAGTCTCTGTTTGGGGGGTTGCTAACTTGTCCTCTCCGTGGTGGCCGAGCCTCCTCAGTGCACAGGCAGTGTAGCGTGTGGAGCCCACGGAGGAGCACATCCCTTCTCCTGGGGTCGCCACTACAATAAACATCTTGTTAAATAGCTGCAGCAGTGGAGGGAGATGGAGTGCTTGGTGACCCTCATAATTTCTCATTTCTTCCCTCAGATGAAGTGGTCGGCAAGTTGTGCTTATGGTGGTAGTCTGAAAAATGTAGGAGCTCTTGGATGATCTCTGCAAGATGTGCTTTCACTTATCCATGTGCATCTCTTTGTTTCTGAATTTAAAATGTGGTACATCTGAGTGAAGAAAACTAGGTTTCTATGCAGGCTGCCTCTTTTCCAGCTCAGAAGTAAAAGATGTCAAAATACGCTTTTTGAACAAACCTGCTTAGAGGCAGAAGGCTTTCTCTATTGCTCAGAAAAGCTCAGAGTGACCAAACTGAAGTAAAAATCCCAGAATGGTGTGGAGGAGGGTATCATTATTTGTTGCAGATGGCATGTCTGAGCAGCATTTGGCTTTGGTTCCTGGACTAATGCAGCATGTTCTTGCTGCTGGTAAATCCAGTCTACTAGGGAATGTGGGTGCTGCAAGACATTCCTGAAGGCTCCCCAAGATCATTACACCCCTTCCTCACTTGTGGTCTTTGGTCCCTTTCTCCATCTTCAAATCTGCAAGTGTCAAAGTTAACAGAAACAAACACCAAAGGGGGGAATTGAAGAAAATCCAAAAGGTTTTCTGTGGGAAGGCTGAGCAGGAATCCCAGAAGTGCACGAAGGACTTTTTAGTCTGAGCACCTGTGCCACTTAAGCACCACTGAAAGCTCTATCCGCAGCTTTCCTGATCAAGGGGCTAGGTGAATTTTTTTTTTTTTTTTTTTGAGGGATTTGTATGTCTTCCTCTCTTGAAGATTTCCCACTCCAAATATCTAGAGGTGTGTGTAGCCCAGGACATGTGAACAGAAAGAATTCTGCATATTTTATGCTTTTGTTGAGTGGTAGTGCAACCCAGGTGATGCAAGAGTGCCTCTGATTTTCAGCTGTGGTATTTCTTACCTGGAGAAACCCCTAACCTTCACAGACCCATGGTTTTTTGGTCTGCACACTGACAATGGTGGTATGTACTTGCCATCCTCTATAAAGGGACCCCAGCAGAGTTGAGGAAAGTTTCAAAATCATCAAACTTTTTCATCATCTTGGAGCTGCACAAAGAGGAGCAGAGAGTTTGTGGGTGCTGAAAAGGCTCAGTATGTCTGTCACAGCTTGCTTTTCTCCCCAGATAGCAGCTATAGAGTACTGGAAGCTCAAATGACTCAGAAGGGGAAGGGGAACCTGTGAAGTCAATGCTACCAAACCCAGCAACTAAGTGGTGAGGGAGAGACTTCCTCACTTTTGTGTCTGTGAGTAGGACAAAACATTCCTGGTGCCAGCCTGGAGCCAAGTAACCCACAGCAAGCTGTTCTGTGGGCAGTGCCAGCGACGAGTGAGCTGAAGCTCTGCAGCCAGGTAAACAGCCACGCACGCTTCTCCACAGACCCAGACTGCTCATTTGGTTGCTGTCTAGACGGCAGCGCCCCGGCACCTCCTCCCCTGTGCCTTCCTGCCCTTCTTTGCACACATTTGCTTGTGGGCTTCCCCACTGGACGGGGCTGCAGCGCCGCTCGCTCCTTGCCTGCTGCCCGTGTAGGCAGCCAGGCTTCCTTTGCCCCTGAGGACACCAGCTCAAACATCAGCTGGAGCGAGGAACTCGACATCAGGAGAGAAAATGAGCAGTTTCTCTAGACACCCCTTAAAGACGGTTTCAGCAATTTTTATGTGCTGCCTGGTGAAGTGCAAGTTAGCTGCTCCGCTGGCAAGGGAAACTTTTATGGACTGTTCACGCCCTTTGGGCACGACCCCGGCCCCGTGTCTAAGCTCTCTCACACATGTGGGAAGCAGAAGTGCTGTAGCAGGCAGCACAGTCACAACACGCTGAAGTGAGATGAGAACCAGACTCGCCTTTTTGGTAGCCTCTAAATGCCGCTGTATCCAAATGAACCCTTTCCTTGGGTGGGTGTGCAGGACAAATCCGGGTGGCAAACATACAAGATTGACTCGTAAGGCAGGGGTCGAGCCATCACAGGGAAGAAATGATGTATTGGTGTAGGCATCAGGAACCCCAAATAGCCACTGGAAATGTTCTCTGGAAAATGTGAGCCCTAAAATTCCAGGTCAGTGTCTTGTGGAAGGGACATCCCCCCACCCCCCCACCCCACTCAGCAGATTCCATTTCATTTTTTGAATTATTAAAAGATCAAATGTTGGAATGCTGGATAGCCTGAATTCATTTGTCAGATCACGAAGTACTCATAACATTTCTCAGCCTTAATAACACATCTGCTCTTAAAATGTGGTCTCTTGATAATAGCTGGCTGAAAGTGTCTGAATTTAGGGATTATTTGAGACAACAGATTTCCTTCTATTTGGAATTGAATGAGGCATCTGCTCCCTCACCGTCAGCTTTGTGGGATATTCTCAAGGCAATCATAAAAGGGCAGATCATTTTGTACATTATGAGAAGGAAAAAAGACCTCTGTTGGCAATTACGAGACTTGGAAGGGTGAATTAGAGACCCACAGAGGTACCACTTCATGTCTAAAAATTTTAGCTACTCCATCCATTCTCCCCTCTGTCTAGGGTGGGACAGATATAGCTGATGAGTGAAGAAGGAGGGGGCAGTTCTCCTGTCAAAGGCAATGTTGGCAAAAGGGAAAGAGAAAGAAAATTAATCAGGAAAGGATATGCGCACTCCATCTTGGATAACTGACCCAACAACATATTAGAGAGATTAGGACTCAGGATGGAGAGCAAGGCATGGATCCCTCAGAGGATTAAAGGAAATTTTGCCAATATTTATGCCAGTTTGGTACATCAGAAAACCAGGACAAAAAAATGAATGCTTGCAAATTATTTAACACATATTCATCATCAGAATCTTCTCCCACATATAAGCGGAAGATGATTAATAAAGAAGTAAAAACAAAAGCAACTGGAGCTGGGAGAAGGCACTGCTTTGCACTTTGCAGGTATATAATTAATTTCTGGATGTGACACATGACAGGCAGTGTCCAGATGATGCCAGTTGCTACAGTAGGACAGGATGCGTGCTCTGGAGCACCTGTCCTGGCCAGCACACAGGTGAAGGCAGACAGCTAAATATATGCATAAATACACACAATTGCATACGTGTAGATCTGCATGCATCCATATATACTCACATGTGCACACACATCTATACACATAGATGCATAGATAAATATATTTAGCTTTTTAGTCAAGTGACGCAAACTGCTGCAGCTGGAAATAACACTGTCTGCTCATGAAAAGACAGGCGTGTTCTTAGACTTATTTATGTGGTAGAAAATGTGTTCGAGGGATGTGAGCTGCCTCAAAGCCTTTGTCAGAGCAGAGGGGAGCAACCTGTGAGACACCTTGGATGCGTTTGCACCTGGGAATAATTATTTACCATAAGACTGATCCCAACATGAAATAGCTGGGGGAGGACCTCCTGCTGCAGGATGGGATTCCAGCAGGTGGGAGTGTGTGCCCTATGGCCTCACTGTGATGCACAGGACTCACCAGTGTGTGGTGGGGAAGGCTTTTCTGGTTGGTAGGAGGTGAGCTGCTCTGTTTAACCTGAGATGGGCAGAAGAACGCACCTGACACTGGACACTGATGTGCAGGCATATTGTAGCGTGAGTTTGGAAAGGCCACTGAACATTAAGGGAGTTGTTAATAATTTTGTGTTTTCATATACCTGTCTAGAGCCCAAAGACTGGCTTAGGAGACTCGTGTGAAGGTCCTTTTCTGAAAAGTATGACCCTTCCTTTTGAATGACTGAAACCATAGATTAAAAGTCTATGGACTCACAGCTCTTCAACCCTTCTTCAACTCTGCAGCAGTGCCATAGGCATTGCAACTGCCTCTGAAATGGGATGAGGCGGAGGATGGATTGTGCTCCCCCCCAGAGAGTGCTGCTGCCTCGGCACAATGCAGTGCACACAGGACACTCCCGGAGAGGCACCGGAGGTGGCTGAGCTCTCTACCCCGGGAAAGTGGCGTTGCTGCTGGATCAGGGCAGGTTTTTGGCTCACTGCTGACTCGGGGAGAAGGAGCAAATGCAAACGCTCTGCATAATACATAATGTACCCACAGGTCAGTGAGCACGGCACATCCTGCTCTACGGCTGCGCTGCGAAGTAGGAGTCTGCTCCTGTTCTCAGCCCAAGGGACCTGCTCTTTAGCAAAGCTGTGGGGCTTATGCTGAGAAGGTCTGTGGAGCAGTCCCCGGCCTTGGCGGGGATGCCTGGCAGCCCGGCAGCCCCGGAGGCGCGGGGAGCGCTCCGCAGCCGCGGCGGGGCCCGGCCCGAGCTGCCGTGCTGCGCTCCCGCCGGCGCTGCGCCCTCGCCGCTGCTCCCCGGGGCGAGGGCAGCGTCTCCAGCTCCAGGGTTTGCAGTCGGGGATGGCTTGGTTTCAAAGGCAGCTTTTTTAGCGCTTTGATCGAGGCTCACATCAATTCTTCATGCGTTATATTAGATATTGCAATTTATATTAGGAGAGGTGTTTGAAGTTTCTGATTTTCCCCTCGGCCACCTTTAAATCTAATTTCTAATAGCTTAGCCACTCTAATGAAGTTCTCAGTAGTTTACATTGTTATTAAACCTCTGTTTGGGGAATATAGCTTTAATCCTCATTATATACCAAATATGGGTATCGAATATTCATAGTGCAATTGCAATTAAAAAATACAACCCCAAAGGATCTTTTATATTAATTTAAATTATCCTGCACTTATATTATGGTTTGAAATAACCTATACTGCTACAATGTCTTTATTGAAGACATTTCAATGTCTGTAGTTATACTTAGAACTCCTCCTTTTTTTTAGTTAAATCCTGTTCTATGACACTGTAGTCATGTAGATATAGATTTATGGCAGTATTATATTTGAACCTTTTTTTTTCACCCTCTTTGTATTTTAAAGAAACAGTTGAAATCACTAATTTTGCATTCAGTGTTAGCAAAAGTAGAGTAATTAATCCAGGCAGCTTTTTCATGCATTTGACAAAGCTTCATGTCACATGAGCTGTTTTCTCTTTATAAGCAGAGACAGATTCTTTACTCCTTGCAAGTATCAAGAAAGTCATCAAGATAAATCCCCAAATAACACATTGACGGACTTTAAAAGGCAAAAATTACCATTTACAAGTTAAACATGAAGAAAACAATTTATAATCTTCTTCATATAGGTAGTATGGTTTAGGACACATTTGCAGTGGATTTCAATAAAGTAAACTGCTAGCAATTTACAAGATTATTCATTTAAGATAATGCTTGTAAAGATTAATACTAACTTATCTTTAATGCATCTCTCTTGATTCTTACACTGAACATCCTTTACAAGAAAAGAAAAAGGTCTTTTGAAGTCTTTAGATGACAAATGATATATTTACAGATGATGATAACTGTGTTTGAAAGCTGTGTTAACTGGTATCATCTCCAAGGGGAAATACTCAGGTAGAGCCAAGCTTACTCCCATGTAACAGCTCAGTTACAAAGAAGGGACTCCAGCTGTGGTCTCACTACTTGGAACAGACACAGCAAGACCCATCACTGGCTTGCAGTCTGCATAGATATGATTGGATATTTTTATTTAAACACTGTGGAAGAACACCTAAAAGGTCACATTTCTGCCTGCCACACAGCCCTTTTTGTTTTTACAGCCATAGTAAGTATTACATGGAGAAGCTGTCAGGCTAAAATAGAATTAGCATTAAAACAAACTCTGAAATCCAGAGAAATATGATGGAAATTTGTATATTTCTGATGCCCACCCTCACTTTTTTTCGAACTGACAAACCCAAATGGGAGGGCCAGGGGTAAGTTTCATACTTGCTTCTGTCCCTGTTTTAAACGTGATCCCCAAATGTGAGGGATGGGAAAGGGGATAGGAATGGGAAGATTTGGCATAGTGGAGGAACTGGTGCATTCCTCACTCTTTCTATGTAATAGCCTGCTGCATGCAGTCACTCAGGAGAGGAAGGTGTCCCAGCAGTGTCTCCAGAGAGCACGAGCACTAAGGATGCTTAGATGTTGTGAGCTAATAGCTTTTGGAGGCTGAGTACCCTTCCCATGAAGATATAACAGGGGGCTCTTTGGAGTGGCAGCTGCTACCAAAACCACAGTGGGAGTATTTAAACATCAGTAGAAGAGACTTTCTTCTGTTGCCATTGAAGGAAGGAAGAGAAGGAAGGAAAGTTAAAAGGGGTTCTGACATAAAAGTCATGTCCATGACTCCTTGTTCCCTATAAAGACTGATGGCAGCAGTACAGCTAAAAAGGAGTTTGAAGCTTCTTGTGACCCCTGGTGCCATCTGTGGTTGCTCCTCAAGCTTACAGCTCTGAATTTTCTGGACATCATCTGTGTTAGAAGTGGGCCCTCCCAGTCTCGTGTTTGAAGCTGTCACAGCACAGCTGGACAGCAGGGACTCCACTCCAATGCTTCATTTCCAGGAAGTCTTACTGCCCTTCCTGTTTCATCTCCTGTCTTTCTACTGAGTGCAGCCTGTGCATCACCTGTCCTTAGCACACAGCTCGATTCTCTGGCCACCCACACAGCAGCTGGAGCTGGGGGACTCCTCCTTTTCCTGGAGTCTTGGTAAGCAAAGCCAGTGCAGGGCACTGAAACCCAGCTGTTGCAGGTAGGGTGAGCTATCAAGCTCCCACCTATGTGGTGATTCTCATCAAGATTACCAGGTAGGAAAGACATCAGTTCAGTGCTGGATGCTCTTGGCCCATTCCATTGCTGCCAGAGGATTGGAGGCTGCTTGCAGGTACAGGTAGTGCCTCGAATTGAGGAAGGGGAGGAGGTTGTTGGC
This sequence comes from Sitta carolinensis, assembly GCA_032173965.1. NCBI lineage: Eukaryota > Metazoa > Chordata > Aves > Passeriformes > Sittidae > Sitta > Sitta carolinensis. The sequence goes on along the minus strand of JAVUNC010000025.1, from coordinate 9,192,674 downwards.
CTCTCTACTCTTCATGTGGACTAAGACCATAAGTGGAAATTCACACATCACTGTGATTGTCTGCAATGGGATGAGTCAAAGCTCTTGAGGAGACCTCACCTTGCCTGTGTCTCCCTGTCCTTCCACAGCCCTGACTGTACATGGAACCACGGTGGTTCTGGTGCCAATGACCCCATAAGACTAGCAATTTAGTGCTAAGGTTGTCACTGGGTGTCCCCTTGGGAAGACTCTTGCCAGGCTGGTTTCTGTGGGCTCTCTCTGCAGGGGTTACTCCATGGAGGTTAGACAGAGCTGGGTTTATGGCAACAGTCCTGGAGAGCTTTTTTCCAGGGAGCTCAGGGGTGTGGGAATGTTTTATAATTGCCAAACTTGGCATCACTTCCTTAGGGGCTAGGTCTCAGCTTTTAAGTAATGAGCACTGGAGGTTCACTGTCCAAAATTGTACCCATATTTCTTTTACCTGCAGTTAGTTATCTTATCTCCATCCCCATCACTGATTCCATGCACAGACAAGCATTGTTAGTACTGTAAGAATTAATCACATACTGTTTGAAAAAAAAAATTGACATTTGCATTTCAAAACTCTTACCAATTCTAAACATTTATTCTACAAAACTTGGAAAGATTGTAGTTCTGTTTCAAATTATTCCAGCACCGTGGGCATTGCCACAGAATGTAAAATTACAGAACATATGAGACTGAAACCTGACACCCGTTCTTCCCTGTTGTGAAGCGTTGCTGATGAAAAATACCGTAGTTTAAAGAAAAAAAATTATGTAGGAGCATGACCTATTCCCAAATAAGCTAGCCAAATTCACTCATCTTTCAGAGACAGCTGCATATGTAAATAGAGTAGGGGACACTTCTTCAAATACAATCAACTTGGTTTAAAATAGTAAGAAAACATGAAATATCTCCTACAGAAAAATCTCTTGATGCTACTGCAAGGAAGTTCAAAGTGTTAGCAGAGAAAAGAAAGGGCATGATACTGTTTGAAATTTGTATTTCTTCTGTAATCAAAACAACACAGAATTTAGTGAAATCAGTCTTTATTGGTATTAAAATTCTTCCTTTAAACATTTTTTAACTAGACATTTTTAAGTTTTGTACTCAAAGAGATGACTTTTGCATGAAATGAATATTCTACTCAGACATTTCAGTACTTTAAAATGGTCTAGAAAAGATGGTGAGACATAGGTTGAAAGGAGCATTTTTACGGAGGTGACATGAGTGAAACTGAAATAGAATATAAATACTATTGTATTAAATATAAATATAAATATAAATATAAATATAAATATAAATATAAATATAAATATAAATATAATATAATATAAATATAAATATAAATATAAATATAAATATAAATATGTGTGATACATTTAATTAAAAGGAACCCCTCATCTGTGTATTTGCACATACATGTGTACATATTTTGCTGCACACACACACTCACTGATGTATCTATGCAACGCTTTCATTTAAAGACTCCAAAATGCTTCAGAAAGCTGAGTATTGTGCTTAGCTGCTCTCCTTTTACAGATGGGGATGTTAAAGTGCAGAGGGGTTACATGTGCAAAGCACATTGCTTTCTTGGATGTAATAACCAGTAAATGAGTTCCTAGCTAGCAGAGGAACTGCTTCTGCCACCTTCAGCAAGCCACCTGTTGCCTTTGAATGGAGAATTAGCCATTTTGGTTCAAGCATTTCATCTTCCCTTTCCAGCTGCTGGTTTTCACTCTACCTGAAGAAAGCAAAAGCCATAAAGAAGTTTTGACATGTGTCAAACAGAGTAGCCCATTCTTTGAAAAAACAAGCCTAACCTCACATAGTACACACCATTAATTTCCCAGATCTGTGCCCAAGTCCGGCTTCTCACCCATGCAGCATTTAATTCCCTTTCTAAATCTCTTCTTTATCCATAAGTAAGTAGGAGTGTTATTTGAGTAAGGAATGAGCAAGAGCTGTAGGCTTTAGCCTTTGAGTTACAGAGAGGAAATAGTTTACACTCATAATATGTTGTATTATTTGAAACAGGGAAATAATATTTTTCAGTAAAAATTAAATATAAAACATATGTCAATGATCATCCACATCTTTCACAAAACATTGTGTGTTTCTGAAGGTCCTTATTTCACAAAGGTTAGACAATTTTAGTTTGATTCCCTGAACTGTTCATTTACTCTTCTTTTGATTCCCTGAACTGTTCATTTACTCTCTTTTGATTTGTTTTGTCTCTCGCTCTCTTTTATCAAATCACCTGGAGAGATAAAAATGAACTGTCCCACATAGATGGCAAGTTCTGGAGCACACGTGTAGCAAGAAGCCCTCCAAAATCCCAGGGCTGCAGAGGTGGCATCCCCTCCCACCCAAGCTTTTATGCTGTTCTGCTCAGTGGTCCACCAAGGCGTCCAATTTTAAGACATAAGTTTGCACATTCTCTGCCAGCAGTGTCTGGGAAACAGCAATAAAGGAAAATCTCTCCACTCCCCATATGGCTGCCTTTGCTGTAGAACATGAAGCCCTGGCAGACCCCCCCCCCCCCCCGTCTCCTTACTCCTTCTTCCTCTTTCACACCAAAAATGCTCTTGGAGAAATTTAATTTTAACTGTTTCTTCATCACATAGTAAAGCAAACACTGCTACAGATTTCTGTGCTGGCTGATCTACTGCTCACAGCAGCTCAGCTTCACTTCCCTCCCATTTGGGGAGGCTGGGGCAGAGCAGAGGTGCATGCTGAGGTCTGTGGTGGACCTCAAGGTCCACTGAGGACCAAACTGAAGTCTCAATTCCCTTGAGCTTCACCCCTAGAGCCCTCGACCCTGTTCCTCTCTCAGGTGTTTGCTTCTAGAGGCTTCAACCTGGGCTGCTCACCCCAAAACCTCCTGTTAACCCCAGTCCTCCACCACTTTTTCTTCACTGCTGCCCATTCTTGCTTTCCAGTCTCCTTCTCTCAGTCAGCCCTGCTTCCTTCTGGCTCCCAGCCCACCTGTCTTGAGCCATGTCCACATCTGGGATGAACATGGTTGGAGCCTTGGAAATAAAGAACAGCTAGAGGGGCCTGCCTTGTGGGTAAGTGGGAAAAAAATCTTCCAGGGTCTGGGTGGTAGTGGGGTCAGGGGGAACAGAAGGTGTGGCAATCAGAAGGACCTTGATACTAGAGGTCATGTGTCAAACTGTGGCAAGATAAAGGTTTTAATAATGCTTACTCTTAGTATTTAAGGTGGTGGATCTGCAACAAATGCTGGATTCACTCCAAATATTTCTGTAAAACACTTTTGGTTTCATCTCCTTTATAACAGTTACACAGGGATTTTGCTGAATAGTATGCTCCTCAGTAGTGTCTGATTCAGAGCCAGATTTATAAAGGCATTTAGGTGCTCCTTCCCACTGATTAAGGAAGTAAAAGCCTAAATTGGTTTACAAATCTGCCCTTGAGAGCTGCCATGTGTGTCTGGGCACCCGGAGCACTTTAAGATTTATGGTGTATGAAGACCCAGTGAAGATCAGAGAAATTCTTTGCCAAACACAAATGGCAATGAGACATACTTTGAACTGTTGGTACTGCCTTTAATTTTCTTCTCTAAAGAACAGTGTCAATGAAGAATATACTGAGTCTGGGGGCCACTTTCCACAAATTGGGTCTGATGCTGCTGCCATGAGACCAGTGGTTGTCCCAGCAGAAGCCAGACCAGGTCTAAACAACTTACTCAGTGACACAGTGCAGTGACTTACTTGACACCTATCTTCTCTGGTTTCTGTGGGCTCAGGGGAGAAGTGAAACCTCATGCCCACCGAGCAGCAGAGAGCTGGACTGCAGCTGGGCTGCAGGCACTGTCAGTCTGTGCTCACCAGCACTTCTTCAGCTTTTGGCTCTAACTGGAAACTTGGGCTTCTCATGCCTGGATGGTAATGCTGAGCTCTCTGAGATTTATCTGTATCAAATGGGAAGGTGGAAATGAAAGATGCTTCAAGATAACGGAGTGATTTTTTTTTTTTCTGCTTGATCTGATTAAATATAATAGAAGGTGTTACAAGAAAAAAATGGTCTTTTCAAACACATTCAATTTCTTTGAGTCCATTTGGCTTACAAGAATAAATAAAGCCTCTTTTATTGCTTCATAATATCAATAATACCCCTGAAATCATTCTGCACTTAATGAGCAATTTAAGAGCATTAAATGCTGTGAACAATCAATTTGCTGTGTATTATTGTGCTTCTGTTTATAATGTCTAATTATACAGGTCAGACTAGCTTGTAGCCTGTTACCTTTGGTAGCCAACTGCAAACCTCTGACTCAGCACAGTGAAAAACAATTCCTTTATAAACCTCTCCCAGAAACAACAGCAAGCCCAGAATACCCATACAGCTTTCTAGGTTTCTACTTTGCCACCAGCGCCCACCCTTGTCCCCACAGCCCCATCCCTGTGCACAGCAGCCCCTCCACGCACAGGTAATGAGGAAGGCAGGGCTGTGCTGGAGAGGGGAGCACCACACGCCTTGGCAAAGGCTCCCCATAAAGATCTGTCCTCTAGCTGCGGATGCAAACTCAAGCTGGTCGTGCACACAACTCCAGCATGCCGAGCCCACTACCCCTCGGCACAGCCAAATGTTTCAGCAGCTGCCCTTTTGTCCTGTTTCTTAAATAAACAAAGAACAGATACAAATTAATGACCTAAATTTATGGCAAAACACACTGCCTTCCCAGAGCAAATAGCCTTAAAAGAACAGATGTTAAAATAGCATTTTATACTCAGAGAGAGAAAACGGCTACCGTGCAAATGGAAAAGCTTAGGATGTGTAGAAAAGAGAAGCTAAAGCATCTAATTGTGCCACGCCGCCTCCTGCTACACCACAAACCCTGTAACCTTCTGATAGTGCCTTGAACAGAATAATTATCCTCCCTGGGGCATTCCTCATCCCTTCTTGCCTCCTCTTACAATCCCAGTAAACTTTCTCCTTTTTTCCTTTATATTCCTTTTGGAGATGGAAAGAGCAAAATTATCATTTTGCCAGCACATTAAACAGCGACTGGCAATCCGGTGCTGTAATCCTCAATGTAATTTAGCCCGGAAGAATTGTGCTCCCGCAACGCACCATCTCAACAAACCATTCCTTTGAATTACCTCTTTGTTTTACCCCGAAGGGTGCATTCATCATGCAGAAGAGATTATTTCTCACTAATTTTTTTGCTGACACTTATCTTGCCAACGCCTATATTTAAGCAATTGTTAATGATATCCATGCACCAAAAAAAAAAAAAAAAAAAAAAAAAAAAAAAAAAAAAAAGTAATTAAGAGGAATAGAGGCTTTGCAGATCAGGTAGTTATTTTGTTATTTATTTATTATTTTTGCACAAAAGCAGAGGGAGACACAATCATGCACAGGAGGTGAACGTGCATTTCGGGCAGCAAGCAGTCTCTGCCACCCAGTGCCGGCAAAGGCAGGAGCAAGCGGCACCAGGTCATGGCAAGAGGAATTAGAAGGCATCTCTGTTTTCCCGCCCAGCAAGTGCATTCTGTTTATACTACACCACATTGTATTTCTAGTCTTACTCAACATTTTAATATACATTTTCTTGTCAGGCGTCTTGGCAATCGGGTACACGACTTGCAAGATGGACTGAGAATTCCACAGGTGGACTGATTAGTGGGTGGCATTTCTGAGCTCCAGCAAGCTGTTAGCATTATGTCTGTTTGCTTTAGGTACAGATGTGAAATGATTTGACAGTCAATCTCAAAGTGTGTGTGAGTACTTGGGCTTTTTTTTGCTTTTTTTTTTTTTCCCCTTCTTGGTATGTCAAACTCTTCTTATAATACAATCCTCATCCGTCTGGTTGTCCATTGAAAAAGCATCCCCCCCGTACCCCCCTCCTGTAGCCAATCTGGATGAGTCATGCATTATTCAGGAGATATAATTTGTAAGTGTCAGAAGTGGCTTTGGTTTTTTTTCCTGTTCTCTCATTTGAGGACCACAGCTGTCGCGACCGAGAGTCCTTGCCGGGCACGAGGGTTATCCCTGCGCAAAGGCGAATTGTTTCCTTGGGGGAACTCGGCCGAATGCAAGTTTCCTTAACAAAGCCCTAGTCGTAAGCAAATGGTGTTTGACAAGTGGAATTTTCTGTTGACTTGCTCATTTCATTTCCTTCTTTTGGCAGAAACACTTGGAACTTGATTTTCTTGCAGTTACTATGAGCCCAGAATAATAACTCCTAAATCAACACTGAGGAGGTGGAAAGGTACAACAACACAAACACTCAGTAACAGTCAGGACAGCGACATGGAAATATGAGTTGACATGCAGAATAACCACAAGTGGTGCATAATTTATTGATTGCACCTTGTCATGGGAATGATGAGCTCTCAGCTAGAGGAATTATATTTTATATATTTCACAACTTTGGGGAAAAATATAAATATTATATATACAAACTGCATATACACTAACTAATGGATAGAGCAAGATTCCTATTTCCAGTTAGTGAAAAAATTATGTGCATCACAAGGCAATGTTTTCTGGAGCCGGGTAAGCCCAGGAGAGGGGAGGCAGGAGGGCGGTGAAGGGGGATTCAGTTCTGTAACATTGCTTGGGTGTTAAGGTGGACATGGTATGGCTAGAGCCACTCTATTTCAGTCTTAAAATTTCCATAATGCTGGAAATCATCTGTATTGTATTGTAAACACTAGGTTTCAAATTTCTTTGGATTTCAATATAGTATTTCAGTTGTGAAGTATTATATACATGAACTTGTAAGAAAACTGCAGCATGAACCAGTGTGTGGAGACCAGCAAACCACCCTGGAAAAGCAGGGCAAAAGGTCTGAGAAGTGCCTATTTCTTATCAACATTCAGTCTTTCAACCAGGCAGACCCTCGAGCCTCCCTGGCTAGGTACAGCCCAAGAGCTCCTTTCTCCTCTCCCCATTCTATTTGTTTTCAGCACCAGGAGAGCTGCTCTGCTCCCAGGCTGGGGCTGCCCCCCTTTCAAAGCTGTTGCTGTTTCCTCCTTGTTTTACTCACTGGGTAAGCAGGGCACCAACTGAAGCAGACTGTTCCCTGTCTCTGGCAATCACACAGCCAGAAGAGGAGACACAGACGCAGCAGTGTTTGCTGAAGGACGGTGGCTCAGACTCAGGGTGGGCACTCGACAAGCACGCACATGAGGACCAGGCTGCTCCACCAGCAGGACCGACTCGACTGAATGGTTCAAACCCACAAATAAATGAGAAATGCAAGGGCTCACCCCACAGAGGTTGCTTCCAACAGGTTAACCAACTGAAAAATTAGCTTCCACTACTTAAAATAAATTGATTTTTCCTCTTTCTACATTGGAAAAAACTGTAAGTGCTTTGATTTCTGCTGATTACCTACTACAGTGCTTGAGTTACAACCCTGGAGTCAAAGCTTTCTCCAAGTAGAAAAGCTGTTTCTCCAAGTGCTTCTTTTTCAGTGCTATGAAGAAACATGTCAGAGGAGACACGGCAATGCACTCCAAATGAGAAGCAGGGGCTCAGCTCAGTACTTGCTGGTATCAGCAACAGATTTGTCTATATCACCTTCTGCAGCTAGGAAAGTTGCTGCCGTGCATTTGCCATTTAAGTTGTGAGCTGGTTTCGTGCTGCTTAAAGAACAGCTTAAGTTGGAATAAAAGCAGCTTCATGGGAAGAAAGCAGTAACAAAGCCTTGAGTACCACAAAATCACAGCAGAAAAGTGTTCCTCAGTGTAGCTAAAGTGAAAGAGCCTTCAGCAGAAAGCTGGTCCTGCTCTAGAGAACAGCAGCTGCTGCCTGGGTGACATGCACTTTGGTTTAAATGCCACCACGGGGACAGGGTCCACACGGACTATGACACACATTTTGCATTATTTTCTCCCTTCGGACCCAGAAATATGTTTACCACCCTGCTCCCGACAATATATATCTCACCATTTCCCATGATTTACAATTAAATCTTGTCTCGCAAGTGGAAATAATTTCTGAACTGTTTATAATGTGAATATGATGGAGACCTATGACTAAATATCTCGTTTATTATTTTGCATTAGTCTTCTGACTTTTTATGAGGTTTCTCTCTGTTAAAAATAGAGAGTGCTTCTGTTAAACACATATTTCGGGTGACCTTCTCAGAATAAGAAATTACCAGGCTGAATGCACCCAGATGTGAATCACAATGAGTATGTGGAGGGCTGCAGGAGTAAGCAAAGGCCAGTGTGCAGATGCCGCTGAGGGCTGCAGGGAGGGAAGCAGGGTGGGAGGACTCAGCCTTCCCCCTCCGCGGCCGCTGCAGAGCAGCCAGCAGCAGCTGACTCACCTCGGCGGCTGCCAGGGGTCCCTCTGGCAGAGATAAATTCCCTGCGAGAACCGGCTCTGCCTTCCTTAAAGCAGAATTATTGAGTTGCTGGGCAGAGAGGTGCATTGAGTGGGTCCCCGGGAGGGCGGGTAGATGTGGGCAGCGGGGCTTTGTTCAGCGCCCAGGCTGAGCCCCGCTGAGCCCGTGGCGTCCCTGGCGTGTGGCTGGAGCCCAGCTCCCTCTGCTCAGCGCAGTTGTCTCTTGCTGTGCTGCTTATTCACACATCCCAGCTCGCTCCGTCTAGCTGCCTGGGTACCGATGCCAGGGAAGCTGAAACACCACAGGCTCTGCAAGCCCACCCAGACCACAGGCTCCAAAGTGCATACTGCTGCCTCTTCCTCTGAAATTAATATCTCAGCTCGCTAAATTAAAGCAAGCAGGGTTTCACCCAGGCATGTTGTGATCACACCTCTGACTTGCAATATAGATTTACCATGTAAACTGCTAAGCAAGGTACAGTGCTCTCCCAGCAGGAGAAGACAATGTCTGCCTGCAGGAAAAGGGGTGGGAGAGCAAGGGTGCAGAGCCCATCTCCAAAAAGCTCCAGGGCACCTGTCCACACTAGCACAGGAGACCTGGTACGTGGAGAGGAGGCTGCCTGAAGAAAGATGTTTCTCACCTGGAGAGCACTAAAGTCAGAGGCACAGAAGGTTTTACAAAGGCAGAAGCCACCACAGCTGAGCAAGGTGAGGGATGGAGGTTGAGCACAGAGCAGGCCAGTACCGGGGCTGAGCCCTGACTTGCAAACCCATCACTGCAGAGGAGAGTATCCCGGTACATCCCAACAAACGGAGTAATTTAGGATTTTTGTGCATCTGTGCAGAGCTCAGTGTTTGTAGGTGGGTCATTTCTTCTGCCCAGCCCCTTGCTGTGCCTCTGCCGAGTGCTCTTCAGCACAGCTTTGTCTGCACCCAACGTACTGCTGAGGCTGTTGGGTTTTTATTCTTTGCTTTTAAATCAGTAGACTTGTTACCATCTTTTAAAAGTGTGAATAGCTGCAACAGAAGCCATCAATTAGCACAAGCAAACAGGGCCAAAGTCCTTCCTTCCTCCTCCCCCACAGCATATTGTGAGGAGAGCTGTGCTCTTCTACTTGGGAGGCTGCTGGAGAGGCTCTGAAGTTGAGCGGTCCCAGTGCCGCCTTTGCATCTGCTCTAGGACGGACAGTACGCTCAGTGCGACGGAGGCAGCTCGGGCTTTCGGCACTGGCACCGCGACAACGGGAGCGAGACCAGCTCAACAGCAGCAGCAAAGGAAGGCATTTTTTTTTTCCCCTCTTTCTGTTCCAGAGAGCCTTCCAGGGCTGAGGGAGGTTGCCAGAGGTTGCCTGGGTTTTTTTCAGTGCCATTCCCCCTTCCCAGTGTTCAAGAAGCTACAGGGGGAAGCCCCTCCAGCAGCTTTGCTTAATTACTCTGCTCTATGGAGAGGCTACAAAACCCTCTCTGCTGAATAGTTTGCAAACTGGACCATGCGTGCCAGAAGATTTCTGTTGATTAGATGATGCAGAGTATTAATTAGAATATAGATTATATGCAGGGGCTTTACCATAAGTTTGCTGCCATTTGGTCTGGGCATGTACATTTCTTGCCACATTGCTTTTTCTCCCAAAAAAGCGGTCTCATGGAGCCAGCCTGGCTCCTAACACTGTTCCCATCCAGCAAGGAGGAGGCTGATTGCATTCTCGGTTGTGAGTGAGAGTGTTATTCCTTACCAGCCTGGTGAAGGATGCAAAGAATTACTGTCACATTGACCGAACCCCGCAGAAATGCGTAGCTTGTGGGTGAGCCCGCCCCGCCTGCCCTCAGCCCGTGCCACCGTGCCACAGCCAGCCGGGTCCCCAGCCAAACCAGACATGGGCAGTGCAGTCGAGTGGCCGCCGATTTGAGTGCCACCACACACTTGGCACTGGCTGCCCCGAGTCCCTTTTCAAGCCACACCAAATGCAACCTCCAGGGCAGGAGGGTTATTCCAGACCCTGATTACTTTGTGTTTGCTGGGGCCCTGGGATTTGCTTATCCAGGTCCCCTGGGCCACATTTGGAGGGTCTCTTTCCAAGTGCAGAAGGTCATCTGGGATGCAGTTACTACTGAGAAATGTGTAGTAATTTTTCAGACCACAGAGCAGATCAATGACCTGTCTCACCTGCTGCTCATGCTGACAGCCACAGGTCCTTGAGAGCAAGGTATGAGAATTCCATTTGGGGCATTTTTGGGAAATATGTGGCTCACAGGGGACATTTTTTCCCGAGCTTTAGTTGGCTTACTTACTAAAGCATGATTTATAGCTTATTATCCATATAAATACATATTTTTCTAGATTCTGTAACCGTTATGTGCTCTTCCAAAAACAGGTACCTTGTGGCACAGTGGTTATATTACCTGTGCTTGGAGAAAATTTTCTAGTGTTTTGTGTCAGTAAATAGAAATTACAGTCTCATAGAGAGTGAACAGAAGCACTGGCTTACCTCTGCTGTGCTATTCACCGCTTTATATACCTCTAATGTGCCCCTCTTCCTTATCCTATTTCTGAATTAAACAGTCATTCTGTTTTTTACATCTCTCATTATATATAGAGGTCTTTCCATATGTCTAACATTTGTTTGAGTCTCAATACATCAGACCATGTAACATGCTGATTCACAGAAATCTCACGTTCTGTAATGACCCAGCCTTTGAAATCTGCCTGCATTTAAAAAAATCTGGATCAGATTTTGACTTATCAAATTTTATCTGACCACCTCTTAATCAGAGATTGCTAGGATTGCTTTCAAGTAAGATTTGATCTCAAGCTTTCTTGTTTGATTCAAACTCAAGTTTATTAAAACCAGCAACTCTGTTCAGCTCTTTAAAAGGAAGATAAACACTGACTTGTTTGCAGCTTGGAAATGTCTTGCCATTTCCCTTGATCGCAGCTTCATTTAAAAGCAGGCAGACTGGCCACTGCCCCTTCCAAAATACCATCTTCAAATCCAAGAGCCACTTTGCCTTCAGATGTTTCCAAAGCTCCTTCAGCCTCGCAGGCATACACTTCTGCAGTGCAAAGCAGTTGCCCTGTGGCGTTAGAGGAGCTATTGGTAGTCCCTCACTGGGTAGCGTGGGAGATGCTGAGGTGGGCAGCTGTGGTGTCCCTGCTGGTACTGGGCCCATAACTCCAAGTCCAGTGCAGGTGAGGCATTTCTGGTCCTGTGCACAGACACTGGAAAACTGGCCAAGCCAAAGGGCATCTGTCCTGCTTGGTGTCGCAACTGGAGATGTGCAAAAGCGTCTGGACCTGGTTCTGGGCACACTGCTCTGGGGAGCCCTGCTGGAGCAGGGGGTCAGACCAGCTGACTCCAGAGGCTCCTGCCAACCTCAGCCCTCCTGCCATCTCTGACACTGGTAACATCAGCCTCCCCTCCTTGGCTGGTCAGTTAATCATCAACCAGCACTGTAGAGCCATGGATATTGCAGAGCCAGTGTGGGTGTGCAGCACAGGTTCCCTGCAGGGAGGAGAGCAGTGGCCTGGGTTCTGCTGCGGGCTCAGGCTCTGCCCCAACCAAGGCACCTCCAGCCCTCAGGATTTGCTGCAGGTCAGCACATCTGGGACAGAAATAACACATCTGTCATATCCTCAGCTGAAAATCAACTATTACTGAACCTGATGCATTCCAGAGTTACCCACGGGTGAAAAAGTTGAACTGCTTGTGTAGCTTTGCCTCTGTCCACACATAATGCGGTGCCATGGTCAGACATTGATGGTGCTGAGGCCACAGAGACATTTCAGTGACACATTCCTGATACTGATACTGAGTCCCCATCTCATTCAGGATGTTGGCGTTGTAGAGGACACTGACTCACAGGCCACTCCCATCTTTTTCATCTTGCAATTCATTGAAAAATGTTACATCTCACTACCTTTGCTTGTAACATTAACCATGAAGGGTTGTTCCTTCCCTGCACTGAGGTCCCTGCACACTCACCCTCTGTTTTTATCCTGTGGCCCCAGTGTTCAGATCAGCATATGACAAAAACTGTCCCAACCTAGGAGGTCTCCTATGTGCTAAACTTCCAGCTACTCTACAGTACAACCCACCTTGACTTCCATGCTGCTTTGATGTAAAAAATGCCTTGGATCATTCCATTGTTGAGACCCTCTACCTGTTGGCTGTTCTTACATTTCACACACCTGTGGATTTATTTCCTGCTTGTTTTGGCCCAGCATCCTACTCATACCAATTATTTCAATCTTCCTCACACACTGGTTCTCCAGCCCCATCGTAGAAACCCAGTTGCTCTTTTAGAAAAAAGAATTCTCTATTAACTGAAATAAATTGCTTTCACTTTTACTGGCTGCAGATTGCCACAGTCACTGGCTTAGGCTCACCTCTATGTTCAGACAACTGCTTTGTATGGTATTGAAGGTTTTGATCTCTTTTCTGGGGAGCTTATCATTGAGCTCTAACACAAAGCTCTGGTTCAACACCATCCCTTTACTGTTTTTAGGACTAGAGACGGGACGGTTCAGTGCTTGGACACCGAGAGGCAACGCAAGAGACTGTGCTGCAATCTCTTTTCTGGCACCGGCTTCCTGCTAGGCTTGGAATGATCACTTGATCTCTTTGGCTCTGAGTGTCCCAGAAGGGCTGGCCAGCACAGTTCCACCACCCAAACACAGTTACAGCCCACTGCAGCAGGCAACGGCTTTTTCTCGGACATCCTTAAAAAAATCCCTGCACCCCAAGGGAGGAATATTACATCCCTCTAAAGGCAGCCCCCATTCTGCTGTGCTCAGCAGAGGTACTGAGACAAGGGACACAAACTATTTCAAACCTTTTCCACTGCTGTGGCTTGCCAGGTTTGCATGGAGAAGTTTTGCTGGCGTAGCCTGGGCCAATGCATCTCCGAACCTTATGTAGGGGGGACAATAGGCAATCCAGGCCTCACAGACTATTTAAGAATAAACTCCAGACTGTGAGCTGCTCAGACATCTTGGTTGTCGACTGCATATAGGTGCCATCCTAAAACTGTGAAACTGAATACCCTTAATTTAAAAATTCATGCCCAGATCTGTGCTTTGCCCTTCATCCTTGCATTTACAGAAGGCTAAATTGAGATCCCAGATTTTACATCCAAACGCTGAAATGTTCACAATTCAGGCTCCTGTGAAGGCTTACAGACAAGCACATTTTAAAACTGCATCGTGTAAACTGTTTATGTGCTGAAAGAAAGCCAGGGATTTTGTTAATGACAAAGAAATTGTTCTCTCCTCTGATAGCTGAAAGAATTCCTCTAATGACAATAAACCCCCTCTTTTGCAAATTTGCTTTGGGTAGATGGCAAGATTAAAGAACAACCAGCCCAGCTATGATTTTTCAGATTGCATAAGTACCTTAAAAAGATGTTCATTATCTAAAGTGACGCCTCTTCCCTAATTGCAATGCCACTATTATGTGAGATTAATTTTTTTTTTTTCCCCCAAACCCTCATAGACATTAAACCCATGTTTTAGCCTCGGGAGTGAGCCTTGCTTGGAGAGGTAGTGCTTGCTAACGGAGATGGGGGCAGGTGTGGGTCCCCCCCGACGGCTGCCTGTGCTGTGCTGCGAGGACCGCTCTGCTCCTGTCCTCACCTCACCCCGTCACATCCAATCTGCTGCCCCAAATCGCAAATGGGAATAAAAAGAAGTGCAAAACCCTCGACTGGGAGGCGGTTGCAGAATAAGCTGAGCCTGACACTGAAAACCAACATCTCAGACAACTTGCACACACCAAGAAATATTTGTTTGTTTGCTTCGACTCCCGCTCCTGCTGTTGGCTCCCCTGGTCCCGTGCCAGGGCCTGGCCACATCTCCCATCCCGGTGGGACAGGGTCCCGCCGGAGGGGAGCGGCCGTGGCTCCTGCTGCCGGCAGCCAGGCGCTGCGATAGGGTCACTGGCTGGGAAAAGCCGGGAGCTTCGCCGTCACCGAGAGGAGTTAGGAGCACGGGAGGCTGGCAGCATCCCTGCCCAGCCACCGCGGTAGGTAGGGGAGCAGCCTGCCTGCACCGAGGCTTTTCTCCCCGGAGGGATAAAGGTGGAGACAAAGCCTCTTTCATGCCCGGGTGCCTCAGGCGGAATTATTCCCCGGGCCAAAAGGGCACCCATGGAATGGCTGTGAGCAGGGCCCGCAGCGCCCAGGGCCGCTCCCATCTCCCCCGAGCCCCCTTGGCGTTTGTGCCCAGGCTGCCGGTGCCGCCACCGGCGCGAATCGGCTCCTGGGTGCCCCATGGCTCACCCACATTCGGGAGTGACCCTCAGCGTACAAAAGGGGCTCTGAAAGAGTCTGTAACCCCCTCCTACCAGCTTTCAAAGAGGCGGGGTTATCCGGGCAATAATTTATTAAGGTTTCTGTTTCTCTTTGAAATACCAAAGTATAACATATGCATCCATACATACACTCGAAATTGCTGGGAACTCTGTAAACCTTGCCATTTTGATGCTATTATATGTTTCATATTTAATTGGTTGCTAGTGAGAGATGAAAATTTCTCAGCTCTCCTAAAGGGATGAATATTGTTAATCAGCTCATTTAGCAAGGGAAAAGGATACGTATCCGCTCTCTAAACCAGCATTTCACAGCACCACACAGGTTCCAGTTACTGCAGGAGTCAGTTACCCCTCAAAAAAAAAAAGTTGAAAATGAATCCAAAGCTAAATCAGTGACATGATTGTATTCCTATTACATTCCACTTAAATGCATATGTTTACAATATCCTTTAATAATAATAATTATTAAACATAGTAAAATACTTCCAAACTTGGCTCATGGCATCGTTGTACTTCTAGTGGAAAAAAATTATCTGAAGCCCTGTCAATATGCCACTTCCTCCTCCCCCATCTTTTAACAGAAGCAGCCTCCAGTGAAATAATCCAAGCTGTGTTCAAGAAGTTGGCAAGTGGGTCCAATTAAATGTGGTTTTAGTGTATTCTGGCATTTGCATATCTAGTTTGCCAAGAAGTAATGTTTTAGAAAAAAAAAAAAACCCACACCATAAAAAAAACCACACAAAAAACCCTGCGTTGGTCCAGACAGAGAGTGGATGGTGTGATGCATCAATGAACTTTGTCCCATGAATCACAGTGGTTTAAACGAATAAATAAATAAATAAATTTTGTCTCATCTACTGCCCGTTTTTTGCTAACAGGCTTTACAATAATCCGAATGTCCTGTAAAAGAAAACACACAGAGGGAATATTAGAAAATTAATGCAGCAGAAGAAAAAACAGCTTTAATATTTAGTGAATCATTAAAAAACTTAAATCACAATGACCTTTATTTAACGGAAATATTTAATGTCTTAGCGGAGCCGTTCTGCAGATAAACAGTGATTAAATAAAGCAGTCCATCAAAACAGCTCCTGTTCTCCAGGACACAGAACTGAGAAGTCAATCGTTGTTTGTGAACGATCGCTCACCGCTGCTGGGAGCGGCGCCTCGTTTTTCGTGGCTCCCTGTGCTCCCCTGACGAGAGCAACCGCAATTCCCTGCGGGCACCCGGCCCCTTTCCCCTCTGCCGCTGGGTTCGGGCCACCCCTGGGCGTGGGAGCTCTAACGTCCCGGTGCCCCAGGCCACACCTTGGCCGTCATTGTGGGGCCACAGGTGCCATCCCTCACCTTATTCATCGCTCCAACCCAGAGAAAAACCTCAGCAGAGGAAGGATATCTGGAAAACAAAAACCCCACCCCAAAGCCCTCGCAAACCCTAATTCTCCACAAGGCTAAGCGTAAAATGATGTTTAATGTATACTGGCCATGCCTTTCACTCATTTATTCCATAGCCAGGACAACCTTGCTACAAAGCAAGGAGAGTTAATTAATAAAACGAGGCAGCGTGGGGTTATATGGAATCTTTAAAGCCTTTATCAGTTTGCCAGTCCATTAGCGGGGCTGCATTCTCCGCAAACTCCCTGCTCCAATATGTGCAGCAGAGCAGTTAATTTCTTTTGGACTCAGTCTATGGCACCAAGCTGCTTTTTTTTTTTACCATCTTTATCCAAACAAACTATTAAATAATCAACAAATAAGAATATTTAACCCAAAATAATGAGAGGAACGATCGCGCGCCTAAAAACTATAAATTAAAGCTATCCAGTCACAAAAGAAAGTTGAGTCATCCATTAAGCAACAAAGGAGAAGGAAAAAATAGATCTCACTCGGATGTTTTTGTGGCATTGGTTGGCTCACAAATGTGCTCAAGCCGAGGCCCCAGGAGGATGGACGGCTGGAGACTGAAATTGCTCTGAGACCATCATCAGGAAAGAGTTTCCAAAATATTAGAGTATGCCCCAAAAAACAAAAGTAAACAAAAAGATGAGGGCCACTGTGTCCCTCACTCTGACTGAAGTGTAGGGTAAGACCTGTCGTTTGGAGCTGGCTATGGAGGGGGAGCCTGCATATCCAGGAGCAGCACAGAGCCCAGAGAAATGCACTGTGCACTGTGACATGGCAAAGCCCAGCTGCACTGGGGGTCAGGCCACCCTGCACTGGTGCCACAGCATCCTCACCTTCACCAAAAGGCTGGGGAAGGGGGTGATGAATGGCGACCTCCCTGGGTTGCTGCCACCCCACGGGGGCAGGAGTGCTTCCGTCTCCTTCCCCATGAGGAGAGCAACAGAGCCATGGCCCTGCCACCAGCCTCTGTATTGATGTGCCTGGCCTTGCTGACCTCACTGCCCTGTGTGGCTGCTGCAAGCTCAGGCAGCAGCACTTTCCAAGGGACTGTGATGGAAAGTAACCCCCAATTTTAGGAGCAAACTCCCCTCCCTGTTCCCTCCTTCTCCTCACCACCCCCACCAGTCATGCACAAGAGCTGTGTTTAAAAATGGAGGGGGGGGGGGATTCTGCAGTGATTTCCAACCCCCCAGCTGTATTTCTCAGAGTAGTTTTCATGTGGATGCTGTGCTAACAAGATGCTTGACAGGCACCAGGCTGCGCGCTCACAGCCACGCTGCCGACTGCCGAAATTCACAGCCCGCTTCCACACGGCACAACGGGAGAGAGCCTCCTGCACGGCATGCGCCCGGGAGGGCAAAACGGCCTCCCAGGGAACATGAGCCTGGGGAGCTGGAAAGGAAATGGGGCAGTAAAGGAGTATGCATATAATCTGGAAAAATGCTACAAATGAAGTCATGAGCCCTTCCTTATTTTTCTAAATAAATAGCGTAGACACAAACCAGGGGTTGCAGCAAGTGCCCACTGAAAACCAGCGAGTATCTCGGAAGGATCTGTGATGGAACAAACACTTCCATAATTAGCTTAATTTCTGCCCAGAACCCAGGGATGAACTTTTATTTAACCATACTCCTCCAGTGTTCTCCAGAGGACTTGAAAATTGTTTTCTCTTAGCAACAAATAACTCTGGGAGAACGTGTTCAAATCGGATCCGCCGACAGCAGAAAGGCGCAGAGCCAAGCCTAACATCAGGCATCAAACATGGTGCACAAAGGGGCTGGAGAGGTAGCACAGAAGATGTGATGAAAACACTCTGAAATATCAAACCCTGCATCCAGCCTCAGGAAAAACATGACTTTCACTGATGACTTTTATTCTCTCTTGTTTTTTTGTTTTTTTTTTCTTCATCCTTCTTCAATACCTTCAGTGGCTTTGAATTAGCCACATGATTTTACCAAGCAGCATTGGCCACGGACTTCCCTCTCCCAATGCCTCATTCAGCAGGAGGGCAGGAGAAAGCCAGGGGCTGCTGCTCCAGGGATGGGGTCTTGCAGTGTCCCAACAATGAGACTTCAAGTGTGGGCTTCAAAACTGTGATTCTGACATCTGTAAAGTTATGAGGAGGAGATTTGCCTTTCTTTGTTCAAAATAAAAAAAAAAAAAAAAAAAAAAAAAAAAAAAAAAAAAAAAAGAAGCCTTTGAGATGAATTAAAAATGTTTCATCCTCCAGGACTGCACCAGGAGTGGTGAGGCTCCCAACCTTGCTGTGGTATATTGCTTCCTTCCTAAGAGCCAGAATAAAAAAATAAAAAGGAAAAAAACTCATAATGCTTTTGTCCTTAATAAGAATCAAAGTGGTGTAGAAAACAGTCTTTATACCTCCCATTCCCATAGCCTGATTAATGTGCTCTGTCTTTCAACATGTGCTTTCCCTTAAACCTCATTTTTCTGTAATTTCCTTCATTCTTTTAACAATGTGCTTATCCTTCTTCTAAAAAAAAGAAAAAAAAAAAAAAAAGAAAAAAAAAAAAAGAAAGAAAAGAAAAAGCCATTCTTTACAGATGTTGCCTCTCTCTTCTCACCACAGTCCAAAGCACAGGCTCATCCTCCTTCTAAATAAAAGAAGATAAGATTGTTTCAAAGGTGAACATCAGTATTAAATTTTAGCAGTACATGGTAAACTGATGTCTTTGTAAATACTTTTTCTGCCCTAGACATATTCCCACCATGTTCTGGAAGTAACAATAGCTGCCCAAAGTAGCGGGCTGTTTCTAAAAGCAAAATTTTGCCTGCCATTAATGCAGGCAGTTTTGGACTGAAAGGATCTAGCTCAGCTATGAACAACTGCAGGACCTATCAAAGGTTCTTGATAAAAAAAATCCTAAGCCACTAAATGGTCGTGCTTTCATGTGGGGGAGCCCTGAATCTGAAGAGCATCAACCTAAAATAGAAGGCTAACATTAGGACTAGTGCTAGTCATCTACTCACTGTCTTGAAGGTGACTCATGTGTAGCTCACACCAGGTAGGTCCCAAATCTTAACACCTCCACTCGCCCTCAGGCTCACATTCCACGAAGAAGGGTTGAGAGACCAGACCCTTACATATGTCATACTTCTTTTTAAATAGCATTGCAGTACAGCACCCAGGTATCCAGCTCCAGACCATCCAGCAGCATGCCTAGTTCAGAGTACAACACTCGAAAATCAGGTTTTCCCATCAAGCACCTCTGAGAATTGCACATGCATGGGCCCAGGGCAGGCAGGCAACGCTCCCATCTCCAGTCTCTGCTGAGAAAGGGTGAGCACAGTTGTTTTAATGCCTCGTTTGAATCCCCGTTACCCAGCATCTTCCCAGAAGCAACGCTCCAGGCATTTTCAAGCCTTCTGGCAGAAGCCAGACGAACCTGCCGGCGTTCGGGGATGAAGGCGCCGTTTGCCACGAGATGCTGACCCCTGGCCCTGCAGCTCGGCCCCCCGAGTGACCCCGTGCGTGCCCCCTGCCCCGCACAGCCCCGCAAGCCGCACAGCCCTGTGTGCCCCCTGCCCCGCACAGCCCCTGTGTGCCCTGTGTGCCCCCTGCCCGCACAGCCCCTGTGTGCCCCCTGCCCCGCACAGCCCCGGGTGCCCCTTCCCGCACAGCCCGTGTGCCCCCTGCCCCGCACAGCCCCGCACAGCCCCTGTGTGCCCCTGCCCCGCACAGCCCGTGTGTGCCCCCTGTGTGCCCCCTGCCCCGCACAGCCCCTGTGTGCCCCCTGTGTGTCCCCTGCCCCGCACAGCCCCGCACAGCCCCTGTGCGCCCCTCGCGCCCGCACAGCCCCTGTGTGTCCCCTGCCCCGCACAGCCCCTGTGTGCCCCCTGTGCGCCCCCTGCCCCGCACAGCCCCTGTGTGCCCCCTGCCCCGCACAGCCCCTGTGCCCCTGCCCCGCACAGCCCCGCACAGCCCCTGTGTGCCCCCGTGTTCCCCTGCCCGACAGCCCCGCACAGCCCCTGTGCGCCCCTGCCCCGCACAGCCCTGTGTGTCCCCTGCCCCGCACAGCCCCTGTGTGCCCCCTGTGCGCCCCCGCCCCGCACAGCCCCTGTGTGCCCCCTGCCCCGCACAGCCCCGTGTGCCCCCTGCCCCGCACAGCCCCGCACAGCCCCTGTGTGCCCCCTGTGTGTCCCCTGCCCCGCACAGCCCCGCACAGCCCCGGTGTGTCCCCTGTCCCGCACAGCCCCGCAGGCTGCCAGGGGAGCACGGCTCTGCTGCACTGGCTCTGCTCAGCAGGAATCCCACCTTGGCTTTCGCGCTGCCACTTCATGTTATAGATTAGAGTGAATAATAGAGCACATTAAAATTAGAAGTCTTAAAGAAAAAAAGAAAAAAAAAAGAAAATAAAAAAGAAAAAAGCTTGAGCTACTCTCGTTTTTAACTACTGGCTATGGGCATAAAAAGTTTCTTCACCGAGGTTTTAAAGTGCATGGGCTTATTCACCCAAATTTAGCCTAAGAATAACCAATTTTCTGAGTGAAATACTGCTATATACCATTTGTTCCCTCACTTTTTAAAAGTTCTGCTTTTGCGAGACTTTTCCAATTATTAATGAAAAATAATTAATGTTTATCACAATAAATTGGGCAGAACACAACTTTGGGTTCATCTTCTGCTTCAGGAGCCTTTCTTTTTTAAGTATTGAGTAGCAATCTCGAGAAAACCTCAGAAGTATGTTGCAATAAGATATCCAACACTTGCAGAGGTATGTTGGTCTGTCTGTCAATGGGGAGCCCAGTGTTCCTGTGTTCATTAAATTATATCCTCATAATTAATACAGAGATATACAACTCCTCATTTCCCCAAAAATTAGGAATTGCCTAGTTAGTCTCAGCTCATTAAACCACCGAGTTTTCTTAAAAGTCACTCAGTCATTTGAAAATAATGAAATACTGGTATTTATAGTGTTTTTAAGCTGTCATGTACGTAAGCCTGAAAATCATCTATGAACAGAAATCATATTCTGGATATGTGGTGCCAGTCAAACTACTTTAAAAAACAGAGAATAAGCTACAGAAAATTAAGACCTGATAGCTATAGCCTATGAAGACACAATATGTTTCATTAAGATTTTAACTATATTTTTTATCTTGGTATGAATTTCCAAAATTATCTCAACACGAATCCTCACTAAGTGTGAATACATGGCAAATGTAGTTGAAAATAAATTATATCTTGTATGATAAACCTCTATCAGTTTCAAGGAGTTTTATTTATAGATAAAGTACATTTTTAAAATTGTAAAAAAATTGTAAAATGTATATTGGGAACACATCCAGAAGTTTAAAAAAAGTAGCTTTAATGCTAAAATTGAAGACTATTTGACAAAAGCATAAAATACAGCATCGAGACTAGTTTTTATTTTCTTAATAGATATAAATAAGACTTAACCAAACTGTATTTTGGGAAGGTTGTGAAAGAAATATTTAAATCCCTATCTAGATTTACATCCAGATACAGCGTACACCATGCCGTGGAGCTGTTTTGAGACAGTTAAGCCTTTTAATATACCTCCTGTAGTACTGAGGCAGTAACATATTGCTTTACCAGTTAAATCCTTTCGGAAGTCATGATGTACATGGAACTTGCTCTTTAAATATTTTACTAATTTAAAGCTGGGTTTCATGCACTGGGTTGTTATGGCTGGGGATGTGCTGTGTAAATCCCTATCTGGCATGTTCTGGACGTGGCATAAAAAAATCCTTCTTGGTGCTCAGATTAGCACTGATAACTGCAGGAATCACAAGCAAGGTTGCACAGGACCACGTCGTGTTGGCTGCTACATATGAACACTAAACATGTCTTCTAAAGATCTTTAAGGAATTACTCAGGCTGTGATTTTGATACACACCTAAATAAAAATTAGCAAGTTATTTTTAACTACTTCCTCACATGCACACACATATGTTCATACACAATATGCATTTTAAAGAACAACACTGAGTTTAAGAACGGTGCACATTAAAATGTCTTAAAAATGTATTTTGCATCCAAACATGTACTTATTTCCTGCAATCCCTAAAATACCCAATTGCACATTAATTTCAGTTTTGAGGCTAGACTGAATACCTTCCTTCTCCTTTGCAGCCCCAAGCAAAATCTTGCTAAAGCCAGGCTGTAATGTCTCAGAAAGAAAAGAAAATGTGGCCCCCCAGTAACCCCTGCGTTCCAGGAGAGGCATGCAGTCTGTCCCAGCGAGGGGAGGGTTTTACAGTCCTGAGCACTTGTGTCCCCCTGCCACAAATGGCTGATGCTAAGGAGCTATCAAGAATGAAAACTGTGTCCGTTCTGAACGAAGACAACGGTGTATTAGTGGAGCAACTGTCTTCTAAGGAAAACAAGACCGAAAGCAAGAAACTGAATAAAAGCAAAATGAACCTGAGGATAATAAACAGACAACTTAAACGAGTTCAGTTAGTCGGATAAATTGACTAACCCAAGAAGGTCCAATGTACGAGAAATACTCCTGCTCAAACGGATTATTTTTGAAAACAAGAAATACGTTTGGGTTTTCTTTTTTTGCAAACGTCTCTGTGACTGGAAATCTCTGCAGCATTTGCCCTCCCTGCCAGCCTTCAGCCTGTAGCACCTTTGGCTTTCCCTCTGCCTGGCTGTGCAGAAGGCTCACCCCTTCTCCTGCTCCGGCAGCGCTGGGTAAGCCGCCGATTATTTGCACCAAGAGCATTTCGGTTTGACAAGTGGTTGAAAGTAATACTTCCTTTTTAGCCTATGAGAACAAATTGGATAACCTTTCCAAAAAGAACCATTCCTCTTCGGTAAGACTCATTCACAGGTTTTGCTGAATTTTATCACACTAGCAGGAGCTGCTGACTGTAGATTTCAAGAAGCAGGACTCTTCTTCTGTCCGTCCACACATGCCAGCAAAAGGGAACCTTTCCATCTTCAGTTCAAAAACACTCTTACAACTAAAGGACCAACTCCTCTCTTACCATCTAGAAAATATATTTTACTACCAAAATCACTACATTTAATGACATGATTAAAACCTGAATTAAGAGTTACAAAATTTTCATAGGACTCCTGAATTAGAATATTTCGGAAGAGCCCAAAAGATTTGTGCATTGTTTTTTCCTCCGTTTAAAAATATAAGACAATCTTGTTAAAATAAAAAAAAAAAAAACGTTTACCATGCCAGTAAGAAAACCTCAATGCTTTGGTTAGATTTCTTTAATAAAAGCCCATACTCTGGATATATCTCAGTTTGGAAATCACATGGACAAAGAGTGTTAATAATGTGTAAGTTTGAGAACCTGGCCATGGAGAATTACATGACACCATTTTAGCATCAGTTTCCTAATTTTGGGGGTATTTTTTTGCAGGATTGAAATGTATTTCACCTTCATTCTGAAGGAATTTGCATTGCTTCAAAGTGAGGGGAAAGAGCAGGTAGAAATTTTCTCTCCTTCCAGGTTAGCCTCAGCTACAAATTGCTGCGGCATCACTGATCATAAAACAGGGGGCTCAGGACTTCGTTTTTGAGTAGGCTGGAAAAATATATTTTTGAAGTCACTTATTAGGAATCAATTAAAAAGTTAGAGCATTGGATTATTGCAGATTCAGCTGGGGGAGGTGGGAGGCAGTCAGTCCACTGCCAACAAATCACTTGCTCCATTATCTGCAGAAGGAAAGCAGAGTTAACGCTGTGGAAGGGAGAGAGAACAGCGTTGCCCTGCCTGAGCAGGTGAGCCAGCACGGGGCAAAAGGGGATCTGTAGCTTCGCAAATTCATTTTAAAATTTCATTGAGGCTTCCAACAAGGCAATGCAAATTTTGAGGGAATAAACTGCCTTCATTTAGGGTCAACAGAAGTACATGCGATTGTTTAGCGCTCATTTTTACCCTAAGGCTGGACAGCAGGAAAAACAATGAGGAGCCCTTCCCTTCCTTGGCCAGAAAGTTTTGTTTTAAACTCCTACCAAGTTTTTCAAATTGCACCTAATACACACATATCTCAGTAAGTAGATCATTTGTAGAGTGCTGTGTCTGGTTCAAAAGTCTCCATCCCACCAAACCCTTAAGCTACGGTTTAGAGAAAACACTTATAACTAAAAGAATATTAAGCTGTTATAGGCAGTGATTAAAAAAAAAAAAAAAAATAGCCAAATTATATATTTGGTATTTCGGCTGTGAGTAAGTCTAGAAGTACTCACAGTTAAAAAGTGATGACTATCCCTGGTCAGGAAAAGTTGCCTGAACCCGTGAAATTTAGAGCGTAGCTTCCATTCCCGCGCCATGCCTTCAACCTTCGTGGCAACACGAACGGTGAGGATTTTGTTACAACATCCTCAAGCCAACTAAAATCCTTATTCATGCTTCATTATCTAGGGACCATATTAAAAAAAAAAAAAAAAAAAAAAAAAAAAAAAAAAAAAAAAAAGAAGAAGAAAGAAGAAAAGAAGAAAATTGCTGCAGCTATTTAGGTAAGTCAGTACATTAAATGTTGTGGAGAGAAGAATACACGGGGGTATGCTTCATCTTTTCATTGAAGAAATGCTTTGATGGCCACAAGTGTGTGCTGCACACGTACAAACCATCTCCAGATAAACCACAAAGCATAAAGAATATTTTCAATTATTTTGTCACTAACAGCTAAGTTTTGTTTTCCGCTCCCATCTGAAGAAGGACTCCTTCTAAGTCTAGTTTTATTTGGGAATCTACAATCCTTGAAAATCTTAATGTTGGAGAACAAATGGTGAATCTGCCTGGAGCCACAGCCAAAGCTCATCAGCTGCACAGATTTCAGCACTGCAATATTAGCCGTCTTTCAGTCTTGACGATACTTAAAACCATCTTAACTACACATAATATTCCACCATATGAAAGCCTACAGGAAAGGTCTGCTGCTAGCAAACAGAGAATTCTATGCGACTGGAGATGCTAACATTGACAGAAGGAAATGTTTCCAAAATATCTCTAATAACACAAAAAAGCCCACACCGCAAACATAGCAAATTATGACTGAAAATTGTTATCAAGAATAAAACAGTGAAAAAGATAATTTTGGCTACATACAAATTACCACCAATGTAGGAAGATAAGCAGAGTAGCTTGGGCACTGAGATTCACTTGGTCACTGCACAACTTGAGCTGTACCTAGGCAGATGATAAGTGTAATGAATTGTTTAAATTAAGGTGGTTTTCCCCCCATCAAATTGGCCCTGCTGTCTCCTTTCCAGCCTTCTAATTTAGCTCTACTTTCGTATTCCCATTGGGCTCCACAGTGCTGGTCTCCTTCCTAGGATAGAGCAGCCTCAAACGAGAATTCTGGGTATATCCTGCAACAAGCATCTAAACCAGGTCTTTTTCAAAGGTTTAGCTCAGCTTTTTTTTTTTTTTTTTTTTTTTTTTTTTTTTTTTTTTTTTTTTTTTAAGAGAAACATTTAGTCTGTAAGAGAAATACTCAAAAGA
This sequence comes from Sitta carolinensis, assembly GCA_032173965.1. Taxonomy (NCBI): domain Eukaryota; kingdom Metazoa; phylum Chordata; class Aves; order Passeriformes; family Sittidae; genus Sitta; species Sitta carolinensis. The sequence goes on along the minus strand of JAVUNC010000025.1, from coordinate 9,167,184 downwards.
TTTAGGAATATTTCAATTTCCCTCTGTAGTCCAGACAGCTTTGATGTGTAACCAGTAGTTTGGACATTTTGACTGCCTACTGTAACACTGACAGCCAGTCAGTACCCGGCCAATGCTTCAGATTAAGTTGTTGCCTTCTGCTCTACTGTTCTCACAGAGACTGATATATCAAGAGAGTGAGCCCAAGAGAGCTCCTTGGAGTGAAATTAAGCCTACAAAGGGAATTGTGTGCCTGCACAGATATTTGCATGGCAGAAAAATTTCTGGAATTCAATAGACTGCTTCTGCCAAAGTCTTTGGGGAAGTAAAAAATAATAATTATTAAAAAATACCTCTACAGAATGATCGAGAGCTACACACAGAGAAATGCTTTCAAAACACAAGCATTTAATTTTTTTAAATGTTAAGTGAGATGTAAATATGTATGGTAGCAACAAAGTGCCCAAAAGCATACTGAAAACATATTCCATACACAGTTAGCAATAGAAGTCTGTACAAAAGTAATAAAGTTACACAATATAAAAAATACTCCATAACTATAATTTAAAAGAGGGAAAAAAGACAAGGGAATTGATTTCTCAGTTCATATAATTTATTGCAGTTAGCACACAGTTTAAAAATTCACCAACACACCAATAGTACAAAACTAAACAGCATTATAAGTTATTCCCTCCTCAGGAAAATAAAACATACTATGATTGTCAAAGCTAGATGTCAGTCTAAGTTTTAGAACAAAAGAAGAATGTGAAACTAAGGAAAGGAAAAAAGCAATCACTCACGAGGACCACAAAAAAATCCAAGAGAAAGTCCATTTTCCTCAGACACTGATTGTCTTTTCTAACTTAAGAAAAGAATGTAGTTTTAAACCTAGAAACTATTCAAGTAACTAAAGATAACGCTCCAAGGCCATTTTCACAGCTTTTTTTTTTTTGTTTTAAATGCCATTACAGCCAAATTAACACACATTTGACCAAATATTTCCAAAACAGTCCAGCAATACACAATGGAGTTTTCCATTCAGTATCTTAAGCACAAAAATAGGCTATGTTTACAGTAGTTAAGGCGATCAAATTTTAAACAAAAGCAGAGAAAAAAAAAAAAAGGGAAAAAAAAAAAAAAAAGGAAAAAACAGCAAACGTTTTCCATGCTACTCCCATAGACCTTATTTGTAAGTGCAAGACAGGAAAACAAACACTGTGCAAAATGCTTTTGACCTGCGTGTTGGTCATTAAAACCACACGTCAGGCTGCAGTCTCTGCTGCTTGGATACGCATAGTCCTTCCCCGGCCCCCCCTGGCCCCCCTGTCACTCAGGCCTGCCCAGGCCTTTCAGCCCGGGGCTTTTTTCAGTCCACAGCCTCTTTTCAACGGGGGGGAAAAAACAAAACAAAAAAAAACCAAAAACAACAAAAAAAAAAAGAACGACCTATTGTGGTGGAGTGGTGCAGCAGGAATCCTACAAATGCTCATCTGGGGAAATGGACGCACCTCAGTTGGAGCTGGCGTGGGGTCTGTGCAATTAGAAGGGGTCTGGGGTTAGTAAATGCACACCGCACATGCAAATCTCGAAGCCTGGTTGTAAACATTCAATTTTTTTCTCCTTGTTAACATAGCTAAATCGGCAACTCGTAGCTTAAGTTCTTCTCAACTTAAAGACAGTGGGAAAGTAAATTTAAATTAGATAAAATAAAAACAGTGCATTTCTCTCTTCATAACACTGGCATTTTCAACGGTGTCAGGTTTTTTTCCTAAGGAAATTAAATAATTTTCAACTCACTCGTTAAAGTTATACAATGCAAACAAAGACAAAAATATACTGAAAATCATGCATTTCTGTAGCGTTAATATTTACTTTTCAAGACTCAACTAAGAGCATCAACACAACCTGCCAAGTTCTTTGATACCTCCCCCCGGCCCATGTAATCAATTACAGTATACAATAACAGTAATTCACATTTTTTAAACACACAGTTCATCACTGCTGAAGCTGCAATATCCTTTTTCATCCCAAGCAAACCTTCACGTAAGACAGAGTCCCAGTGATCCCAGTGTACTCTCAGGGTTTTTGTTTTATGTTTTTGTGTTGGTTTTTTTTGTGTTTTTTTTTTCCAGTGGGAACTGTCAGAAATCCAGAAGTTGCCATAATAAGTTTTAAGTCAACCGCTTGTTTAAAAATAGATAATCCAGCATTTCAGAAATTTTCCATTTGGGTCTAAAAGCATTCAGGTTTCCAACAGCTAGAAAGGACTCATGCAATTATAGAAATGTAAAGGAACTGACAAAATTGGGAGAGGATTTCTACATTCAGATTTTAAGAGGGGAAAAAAGATCAAGAGTTTAAAAGAACGCAGTGTTTTGGGGAGAATAAAGCCATGTCCAAATTTTTTGAATTGGAGATTCCTTAGAAGTAAAGTATCCGCTGGCTTCTATTCCGAAAAGGGGGGAAAATACGCTCCGCAATTAGTTACTTTGTCGGATTACCTCTACAGTTCATTTTTATTGGAGTGCTAAATTAGTGAAATAGTCATGCTGCCTTAAAGTGCAAAAACAAGCTAATAGCCAAACTTTCAGTTCAAGGAAACAAGATTGCTTTTAGACTGTACCACAACTATATAGATTTATATATATATTATTTATATATATAAAAATTTTATTTCCAAAGTTCTTGTGAGCTATCTTCTAAGGTCCAGTCTCTGACAGTAGGTAAGCTCAGTGCTTCGCTTTTGACAGACAATGAGTTCACCAACTCACAGTGAAACTTCCGAATGTGTCTGTAAAGGTCTCCGGACTGTGTGAACCTGCGTTCACACCACTTACAAGCATGAGGCTTCTCCCGCGTGTGAACCACTGCGTGGCGGCTCAGGTTGTGGGAGTACTGGAAGCTCTTCCCACACTGGGTGCAAGTGTAGGGCTTTTCACCTGAATGAGTCCTCTCATGACGTTTCAAGGTGTACATGCAAGAAAAAGTCTTACCACACAACGAGCAGGTCGGGACATTGACATCGGTAGCAGGCTTGCTGCGGATCCCGTCCTGCTCTCGAAAGTGCGTGCTTAAATGAATTTGCAGGATGTGGGGGCTAGGAAAGACCTTGTTGCAGAGAGGACACATGAAAATTTGGCCAGCGGGGCTAAGTATGTTTGACACGTAAGGGAGCAAGCTGCTGTCCATGTTTCCTTCCACCTGGACTCTCTCATTCTCTGGAGTTATCATTTCATCATCGCTTGCCTTGTCCTCTCTATCTAGCTCCCTCAAGACCGAATCTTCCCTCATCGGAGCCAGGTGGGCCGGCTCGTACTGTACCCTGTTATTAGTGCTCACACTTTCTTTCACAGTGCTATGTTCCATATCATAGTCATTAGTGCCAACATCACTCTCATCACAGGAAGCCTCTTTCTCCACCTTCACCTGAACCAGGCTGTTTCTAAGCATGTCCTGCGAAGAGAAATAAGAACTGTTCAAATTTTCTACTCCTGAAAGGCTGGACTTGACAGACAGGTCCAGCACGCAGTCAACATCTGCTGAATCCCTCACGGAGGTGACAGACCTCTGGGACAAAGACTCTGTTGAGCTGCAGGGGCTGGCTACTGTTTTTCCAGCTGCTGCTGTGTGCGTCTCTGCCTCTCCGCCAGTCTGGGGAATGCCTGCTGAGTCTGAGGGCAATCTCATCCACATGTTCCCAGGCTCAGCCGCCAAGTCCCTTTTGCTGGGCAGGATGTTCAATTTTTCATCTTCTCCGTCGTCTTCATCGCTGGGCAAGTCTCCTGGCATGTGGCTGCTGCCGTCGGAGAGGCTCTCCACTTTGTCTGAACAACTTGAGGCGTCTTCCTCCTTTTTTGTACTGTCTGCCTCCGTGGTTGCTTTCTCTTTCAGCTTCTTTTTGCAGACTTTGACAATGTCATACATGTGGAGATAACTGGCAGCTGCTAGCACGTCTTCAATGGGCAAGTCTTTGAACTGGAGCTTTCCTTCGTACATGAATTCAAGCAGGAGAGCGAAAGCTGGGGCTGTAACAATGTCGCTGTTCAGATGAACAATGTCCCTTTTGTCCAGCTGGTCCTTGTAAAAGAGGTGGAAATACATGCTGCATGAAGCCAGTACAGCTCTGTGCGCTCGGAACTGGGCATCTCCTACCAGAACAGTGCAATCACAAAGAAAACCCTGATGTCTCTGCTCACTCAGACACTGTAGCAAATGTCTACTGTGGTCAGGAAACTCCATACTGTCTTCATAACCTATAAGCAACAAAAATTTTTAAAAATTAAATGTAGGTCAGAAGCACAGAACTTATAAATCCAAGTAATTCCACTCTAAAAACTGGTATTCATATTGCCAGAATTCTGGTATTGACACCATGCAAAGATTATCTAACACAAACGTAGGATGGCAACTCTTTCCCTGACTGACCACTACAGTCAGGATTTCCTTTCCGTGGTAAATAAGCCGGTCTAGTGAGCGCATAGGTACATCTGCAATTTTTTTTTCAACTATCACTGCTGTTCATAAAATCTGTTCAAGAATTTGGCTTTTTTTTTTTTTTAAGAGAACTTCTTCCAGATTGAGTCCCTAGGAAGGCAGACACTCCCCCCCCCAAAAAAAAAAAAAAATTTAAAACACAAAGTTTGAGAGATCACTGAAGTGACAGAAACAATATACCAGATCATCTATCTTCTTTCAAAAAAATTGTACAAATTGTAGTAAGAGGAGAGGTTCTCACATGAAGAAATGTTAATATATCCAAATCTGATGGTCTAACATTCATAAACTACAAAAATTATTTATGTGTGTCAATTTATATCAACTGCAAAAATGGACAGTTTTACAAATTTAGTTCATGTGGTTTTCTTCTTGTAGTAAGTACAGGTTTTTTCAAGGTTTTAAACCTTTTTCATATTGTACAATAGAACGTGAATAATTTTTGCCAACATGCAGAACATATAAAAGAAAGCTAACAACCAAAACATCAACGAGCACCACTTCCCCAGTGCAGAAGGACAGAAATTTCCCTCCCCTCCCACACCAGGCAGAGTTTGCAGTACTAAGCTTTAAAAAAAAAAAAAAAAAAAAAAAAAAGTCATTCAGCCATTCAACGTGAGCATGTGTCCACGTTTAAAAAGAGTATCCCAAGTACTGTTCTTACCCAAATGGTTTTTTTATTTGCCTTCCTTGAAGATAAAGACAAAATAAACTTTAAAAAGAAGTAAAGAAGTCAAAAATCAAATGGAAAGTAAAATCTTTTAAAAACCTATGTTAATCTATTCTTCTGTGATTGATAGCAATGGTCTCCCAAACCATCTAAGCAGATCGTGACTCTCCAGGCTGGCAGATATTATTGAAAAACCTTCATCCCTCGCAAACCAAGATGTACTAAAACTTACAACACAACCACTACTATATTCTGTAAAATACCATTGCTAGAGTAAAGCATGAAGATTTACAATACAATCACTTTAAGTGCCCCACAGCCAACATCAATCCTAATCCTTAAGAGGGCTAAAAATAAAGATTGGAGGGCAGCTCACAAGGTAGCTGTGATCAAATTAGGAGGCTGAAAGGACAGAGAGGGACGAAGAAGGAAGCTTATAAACATCTGATCCAGCTGACTGTGGCCATATGGCAGCTGCTGCCCAGATAAAGAGATTAAGAATAGAGGAGTGCGATTACAGCTGTCTGGCCAATTCAGGCAGCTCAAATCTACAAGTTCTAAATTAGTCGCAAATACAAAAACTCCTTCAAATAATTATTGTTATACTAAATAAAAGATTTCAAATGCTACATGCAAGGAAGAAAAGAGGAAACCAGTCAAGCCATTCTCCCGGGTACAAAAGTTTTTAAACACATAACTGATTTCTATCTTTCAGAAGCACTACAGCTGTATGCTACTACATTTCTGAGCTGCTGGATATTTAACCATGTAACGAAAGACTTCCCTACAAACACATTTTAGCTAGGAAGGTCCTTTTGTAATAAAGCACACTCTTGAATATTTCACTAAAACCCCTGTAAAGAAATTTAAAAGATGCACGACAAGAACATAAAGCAAAACTCTCTTCAGGCTTGCCACTAAATCCACTGCAGTTTTGGTCTCAGAAATTAAGGATGAACTTGCTCTCTCCTTCTTCCAAACGAAGACATTCCCACAATATGCATTAAAGTTAATGCTAACAATGTGCCCAAGAACTGATACTCTCCAACTGTAGCCCAAGCCTTTTGACTAAGTCCACTTATCTATTTAATACTCAATTTCATATATTACCTCTAAACTTGGTTAGAAAAGTAATGTGATTTTTTTTCTAAAATTCAATAAACAACACACCAAAACAGAAATATGCTGTATCTAATCTATTGCTACTCCTACTTTAGTACACATAAACCTGATTAAGTCCTTTCCTCTGAGTCTTGCTGGCTCCAGGTCTGTTAGATCGGTGGAAAAAAAGCAGACTAGGAGAGACAGATGCAAAGTGGAGATGATGTTAGAGAGGAATGAGATACCTTCTCCACACACAGATCTGCACACACTAACTCCCTGTCTGTGTGTTAGAATAAAAGGCTGAGGGATGGCAGGCTGTCAGCTGCTCTGACATCATGTTCAGATGGAAATGCTACCTCCAGCTGTGCTCCTTTTAATGCCATATGCTACTCCTCTACACTCCTGCCACCAGCTTTTTCTTAGGAGAACTTTTCTCTTCTGTTAGTATAAACAAAATACTTCAAAGTCTCTTTTTTTCAAACTTTCTAACAGGGAGGAAAAAAAAAAAAAAAAAAGAAAATCCTAAACATATGGGGCTCTACTGTATGTGCAGCATAGCAACACTTCTGCCTTAACTTGGAGGACCGCTTTATGTGCTGACAGCGTACCCCAGCCACGGGGTTATCCCAGAAAGCCACATCGGCTCGGTTTTACTGAGCCCAGGGGTTCATTTAAAAGCACAAATTAACCGGACCTATTTACCACCTCACAGCTCCCCGCTCCGCCGCCGGTCCTTTCAGTTCCAGCGTTTAAGACAGCGCCAAGTGACACCGAGCACCAACTCCGGCTCCTTTCGAGCCGCGGAGCGGCTCCCCTGGCCGGGGCACTGCTGCGAGCGCTCGGCTCGGCTCCTACCCCGCTCTTCCCCCGCGGGGGCCGGGGCTGCCCCAGCTACGCGACCGCGGCGGCCCCGGGACGCGGCTGCCCGGCCCCGCGGGCTCCGCGCGGCCCCCCCGGCTGAGCGGCAGCCCCGAGCCGCGCCGGCCCCCCCGGGGACACTCAGGCGTGCACCCGGCGGGGCGGGTCACCTGCCCGCGGCCGGGCGGGGACGGCCCGCCGCCCCCCGGGACGGGACGGGACGGCCGGGGAGGCGGCGGCGCGCAGCAAGTTCCCGGCGGGCCCGGCCCCGCCAGCCCCGCCGGGCGGCGGCAACTTTTGGCCGGGGCTGTGTGTGACCCCCCCCGGCCCGACACTCCCGTCCGGGGCCCTGGTCCGGCGGGCAGCGCCGCCCCCGCCCGGGGCCGGGCCGTGGCCGGGCGCGCCGGCAGCCGCCCCGCGGGGAAGGAAGCAGCTGCCCGGCGCGCAGGAAAAGCCGCCCCCGGGTCACGGCGGCAACAAAAGAAAAGTAACCGGGAGCGTCGCCGGGGCGGCCGGTCCCGCCGCCCGGGGAGCGCTGCCCCCGCCCCTCCGCCCACCCCCGGCCGGACCCGCCGCCAACTCCGCCCGCCCCGCGGGGCCGCAGCGGCCCCGGCCCCGGCGCGGCCGGTGTTGTGGGGATGGGGGCAGCGGGACTCACACTGCGCGGCGGCCCGAAGTCCCCGCGCTCCCGCCGCCGCCCGCCGGCTCCTCTTCGCTCACTTGCCGCTCCGGGATCGCGCCTCGCCCCCCGCCCGCCCCCCGCGCCCGCTGGCCGCCGCCCCCCGGGCTCCCCCCTGCCGGCGGTTGAGGAGCGAGCGGGGCAGCCGGCGGAGCGAAGCGGGCCCCGCGCTCAGCGGCTCCCCATGGCACCGGCGGGGCGCGGGGGCGGGCGGGGGCCGGGGGCGGGCGGGGGCGCGGGGTGCTCGCTCGGCGGCGGCGGCGGCGGCACAGCCGGGCCCGGCTGCGGCAGACAGATGTTCGCCCCCTCCCTCCCCGCTCCCCACTTCGGACTCCGCTCCCTGACTGACAGCGCGGCCCGCCCGCGCCGCCGCCGCCGCCAACCGCCGCGGCGCCGCGCCGCTGAGTGACGGGCCGCGGCGGCCGCCGATTGGAGCGCGGCCGCTCGGGAAGGCCGGCGGCGCCGCCAATCGGAGCGCGCGGACGGGCAGGGGGGGCGTGACCCGGCGGGGAGCCGAGGCGGAAGGGGGCGGGGCCGCGCGCGGCCCGGGGCGGGGCGAGCGGCGCGGGGCGGGGCCGGCGGGGCGGGGCGGCGGCGCGGTGCATGGCGGGACGGCGGCAGGTGCGGCGCGGCCCGGCCGGGTGCGCGGTGCGATGCGGTGCCGTGCCGTGCCGTGCCGTGCCGTGCCGTGCCTTGCCTTGCCTTGCCTTGCGGTGCCGTGCCGTGCGGTACCAAGCGGTACCGAGCCGTGCCGTGGCGTGCTATGCTGTGCTCCGCTCCTCTCCTCTCCCGCAGCCTCGTCCGGCCACCTGCGCGCCGCCGGGCTGCCGCCGGGCCGGGCGGCGTGCAGAGCGTGCCGCGAAGTGCTGAGACCATGCGGTCATTGGGGGCCAGAGCATTATTAGTGAGTTGTGGATGGTCGTAGAGGTGCTGGATATGTATAATACGGTGCGTGTTGCAGTGTTATCTCACGACCCAAGAGGTATCATCTGCCCCTTCTAAGAACACACAGTCCACTAAGATAAGGAAACTTTTTCGCTAAAATTCACACAGGCTTCCGTATGTAAGAGAAACTCAAGTTGCTGATGCTTGGTAACTTTGCAGAAGTTGAACGCAGAACATCTGGACTAGCATAAATCACAAGGATGCTAATGGATGCTGCCGCAAGATGTACGAAAATAGAGTCGCTTTGCCCTGCCACATTTATGATTGGATAATTAGAAATAAGCACCAGTGGGTAATTAGGTGATTCATGTCATACCGTTGTGTAAAACTCCTAAAGCAAAGTCTCAGGGGTGTGCCCAGTTTGGCTGGGGCACTTTAGATGCAACAATAAATATTTATGTTTGTACCTCCGCGGTTTGTGTCCTAGCCTCTCCCCGTGATTGGCACCAGCCAGCTGTGGATTCCTAACCAGAGTGCAAGTGCTTTGGCTTCTCTCTTCCCAGGAAGCGCTCTGCCCTGAGCCTCCCCTCGGGCGGTGAACTGCCGTGGTGGTGCCCGTGCTCCCGGGGCGGGCGGGCTCTGAGGAGCCGTGCCCGCAGGCTCCGATCCGAGGTGCGTGTGCCCCGGGCTCAGCGGGGCGGGCCGGTGTGCCCGGGCTGGTGTGCCCGGGCTGGTGTGCCCGGGCTGGTGTGCCCGGGCTGGTGTGCCCGGGCTGGTGAGTGTGCCTGGGCCGGTGTGCCCAGGCCGGTGTGCCCAGGCTGGTGTGCCCAGGCTGGTGTGCCCAGGCCGGTGAGTGTGCCCAGGCTGGTGTGCCCAGGCCGGTGAGTGTGCCCAGGCCGGTGAGTGTGCCCAGGCTGGTGTGCCCAGGCCGGTGAGTGTGCCCGGGCCGGTGTGCCCAGGCCGGTGAGTGTGCCCAGGCTGGTGTGCCCAGGCCGGTGAGTGTGCCCAGGCGGTGAGTGTGCCCGGGCCGGTGTGCCCAGGCCGGTGTGCCAGGCCGGTGTGCCCAGGCCGGTGAGTGTGCCCAGGCTGGTGTGCCCAGGCCGGTGAGTGTGCCCAGGCCGGTGAGTGTGCCCGGGCCGGTGTGCCCAGGCCGGTGTGCCCAGGCCGGTGTGCCCAGGCCGGTGAGTGTGCCCAGGCCGGTGAGTGTGCCCAGGCCGGTGAGTGTGCCCAGGCCGGTGAGTGTGCCCGGGCCGGTGTGCCCAGGCCGGTGAGTGTGCCCAGGCCGGTGTGCCCAGGCCGGTGAGTGTGCCCAGGCTGGTGTGCCCAGGCTGGTGAGTGTGCCCAGGCCAGTGAGTGTGCCCAGGCCGGTGAGTGTGCCCAGGCCGGTGTGCCCAGGCTGGTGTGCCCGGGCCGGTGAGTGTGCCCAGGCTGGTGTGCCCAGGCCGCTGTTCCCAGGCTGGTGAGTGTGCCCGGGCCGGTGTGCCCAGGCTGGTGTGCCCAGGCCGGTGAGTGTGCCCAGGCCGGTGTGCCCAGGCTGGTGAGTGTGCCCAGGCCGGTGTGCCCAGGCCACTGTTCCCCGGCTGGTGTGCCCAGGCTGGTGTGCCCAGGCCGCTGTTCCCAGGCTGGTGTGCCCAGGCTGGTGTGCCCGGGCCGGTGAGTGTGCCCAGGCCGGTGAGTGTGCCCAGGCCGGTGAGTGTGCCCAGGCTGGTGTGCCCGGGCCGGTGAGTGTGCCCAGGCCGGTGAGTGTGCCCAGGCCGGTGAGTGTGCCCAGGCTGGTGTGCCCGGGCCGGTGAGTGTGCCCAGGCCGGTGAGTGTGCCAGGCCACTGTTCCAGGCTGGTGTGCCAGGCCGGTGCCCGTGGCCAGGGAGGCTGGCGAGCCCTCCGGCCCTCATCATGTCTTACGGGCAGATTGAGGACAGCGGCTTTGGAGCATACCACGGCTTAATGGCCGGTTAGGACAGGGCACTGGAGGCCGGGTTTGAAGGGCTAAGGGATTCCTTAGCAAAGGACTAATCCAAGGAGATTTGGGTATTTTCCCATCTCCCCTTCAGTTTCAGGTAAAGAGGTAATATAGGGGAGTATTTTAAAGAAAACAAGGATCACCGACAGAGACTTGGAGTTTAAAGAGCAAGAACTCGGATATGTATCAACAACCAAAATTGATTGAGTAGATCTAAAAGCTGAAACCCATGTACTTCGTCTCTTCAGTAATATGAAACTGTTGCAAAGAAACAGACTGAATTCTAGCTGTGCCTAATTGCTTTGACAGCACTGCTATGCATAAAGCACAGCAGCTAGCATCTAGGTGTCCATATGCTTCAAGCATTGCATACATACATGAAAATATAAAATATATATATGTACAAAAGAAAACACTTTTCACTCCATCCTTCGCTGATCTAATTTCTCACACTAGGTGTGGAATTTTTTTTATTATTAGCTTCCAGTCTCTCTTAGATACTGATACACTTCCATCATTAAGAGTTTGGGTATTTTTTCCTTTGGCACCCTGTTCCATATTTCATTATATCTGGAACTTGCTAGGATTTTTGTCCTTGTCTGCAGGATACAGCAGCTAAGATGCTGACTCTTCATGTTTCGTGATTGTTTCCTCAGTGTTAATAATCACTTCATCTGAGAAAAATCAGTACTGTATTCCCTGCTGCCTGTCATTTCTTGAACATCTTCCCGATAGTTCCTAAACTGCTTTTTCTTTTGATTGCAAAAATAAATGTTGAAAGTGCTTTAACAGGAAATACTTAGGAAAATAGTTCCAAAGTTTACTTTGTTTGGTTTTTTTTTTTTAATATTAAATATACAAATAACTTATGCAGTTATATATATTTGAACTGTCGGTGACTGTGCCTGAAATGATTACATTAACTGTGTTGTCCTAGATCTCTACACTTCTTGCTGCCTCTTGCTTCCTCAAGTAAGCCATCTCACCAGCTGCTCTGGGTTGGTTAGTAAGACCTCAGTTTGTGAATATTTACTTACATAACTATGGCTTTACTGAGGGAGGCAATTTAGGCATTTTCATAATACAAAACTCTTTGAAAAATGAGTCTGCTTAATGTGAAAAAAATCAAAGAATTTATTTGATAAAGAGGACATTTAGCAAATGGACTTTCTCAGATCTTTACAGACTTTTACAGGACCTGAAATTTAAAAATAAACGTTAAATTTAATTTAATTGTTTGTACATTCTGTTAATTTATTATTTCTTCCTCATATACAAGAACTTGTCTCCTTACATTCTAAGATGTACTGAGAAAAAAATTCCTGTCCTTCATATAGTATTTACAAGGCTGGCTCCTCATTAAATCAGGTGTCTTTTCTTTTCCATTCTATCATTTGGCTATATGACCTCCAGCAAATTGCTTTATCTGTTTTGTGTATACTGGTTCACGCTGGGGCTGCAGGTTATTTCTTACTACAGTTACATTTAAGAGAGTGATCTGCATTTACCATTTATACAGCTGTTATAATAAAACACTTTTTTCACTGTTTCTAAATTGGAGATGGAGAGAAACAGAGAAAGTGAGTGTAGGTAACACTTTAAGATTAAAAATCTTTTTTGGCAGTGACTAAGACTTTATTGATTTAAACCTGGAACTGTTGACATTTGTCTGGGATTTTTTTAATGGTAAAGGAACTCTAATTTTTTAAAAAAGTACTTAGAGAGGTTTAAAGACTTAGCATTATGATAAATATAGAAACAAGATGATAGAGAGCGAATTAAGGAAGAAAACCTTCAGAGAGAAAACTCACAAACACCCAATAGTCCAGTTGATCCTCTATTAGAAAAAATAATATAAGACAGGCATTCCATTGGAAGGGATGGTGAAGCCTTGTTGTAAAGGGACGTAAACATCTGGCAGTACACCTGGTCTCTACACATATTTATAAATCACCTCAGTCATCCCAAGATACTGTAAAGAACACACACAAGAAAATTGAACTAAGAACATTCATAAGCCAAGGAAAATAAAAATTATCTCAATATAGCATGGAAAGAAATGAGCCTCATTTACTTCACAAACAGAGTTTGGAAAGACATGGTGCGATTTTGCACTTCTTGCACCTTTTCACTTGCTGACTTTCATTTATGTCCTCCAGGCAACAAGGAGGCCTGAAGGCCTTTGGCTCAAACCCAACGCTGACGTTGCAGTGTGGAGCTACAGGAGCGCCTGCAGCTCGGCTAGAGCCTCCTGACTTTTGCCTCTGATCTGAGAACATCGAGGTTTCCTGGCGTCTTTTCTAACAAGAAATTGTGGTGAATCTCCCAGAATTGTTTGTTGCTGCTCAAGATTCATTAATACATAGTGAGGTGCTTTGCATATGCCAGCTTTGCCTTCCAGCTTTAGAAGTGTTCGTTGTGTTTGTTTCTGGAGCTTGAATGGAGCTGTGTGCTCCTGGGAACTCTTCTGGAGGACAGTCCAGCAGAAGAGCCTGAGCTGACAAGGGTCAAAGTGCCTGTGTGACATTGGGGTCCAGAGCAATAGATTTAGATGCTAGCACAACACAGTTATACTGTGGAAGCAGATGAAAATCTGGTCCTCAATACTTTCTTATACCTGCTGTAACACAGTTTTCTACATTTTCTTCAAATTGTAGAGTACTGCTGTGCTAATTACTGTATATTCCATTATTTTATTTTCCATGGCAAAAAAAGAAATTGACAATGGAAACTGCTTGTCTGCCACCAAATATCCCAGGTTTATGCCCTAAAGGTTTTTTCAAACTGTATACTGTCACCCATATGCATTGCTACTGTTTTCATTCATAGGACAATGGAAAGTGGGTACCTCCTTGGTAAATTAAAACTTTCCCAGAAAAGTGAAAATTAGTATTTATCATCATGGCACACTTGCTTTGTTTTTGTTTTGTTTCGGTTTGGTTTTTTGTTTTGTTTTGTTTTAGTTTTTTGTTTGTTTGTTTGTTTGTTTCTTTTGTTTTGTTTTTCTTTTTTGTTTTGTTTTGTTTTGTTTTATTTTGTGGTTTTGGGTTGGGTTAGGGTTTTTTTAGTTACTTTTTATTGTAGTGTAACTTAATTTATGGCAGTCTGGCTTTCAGAAAAATTAAAAATTAAGTAGTTTTTGAAGCTACCATCACACTTGAGGTTCAGCTGATGTCACCATGGAACAGAGTTTTCTCTCTGGGGAACCAGTGCTGAGGAAGTGCCAAGATAATATAATACAGCCTTTGCTTGAATTGGCTAAATGTGTGTGTTGTGCCAGAGGCTGACTGGATCAGTAATTCTTATCTGCCCTAACTATGCTGGATAAGCATCAGGATGTACTCATCTAAGAGCTTTTCTTACCATGTGGGCCAAAACCTCCTCTCTCATCTCAAATGCTCTCACATGGAGAAGGAGTGCCCTGCACTGAGGTTTATCACCAAGGTGGCTTCTAACATTCATGCTAGAATTCATTCGTGTCCTCAGTTTGACATGAATTCATGTCCAGCTGAGGACAGGCACCACTGATAAACTTTATGTCCAGATGTCCTTTTCTGGAGCATAGGTATGTCTAATTTTAAGCTACAGCTTCTGCTTCATATGGGGATTATTAATGAGGGCAAGTACCTCTTTGTGATATCCCAAAACAATTTCAAGGCTCTGCAGAAAAATTTTATCGTAAAAGATGGAATTAGTCTTGTGGGTGGAGATATGAACTGGAACTCAATTGGATTTGTTCATTCACTGTTAATGATATGCACGCCATCACTGGAAGCAGAACTGAAATGTTTTCTCTCTAAAAATCTCTTCTTTTGGATACAAAGATTTCAAATTTCCTGCCTAGGAACACCTGGCTGCTGGAGTCCAGTCTCTCACAACCCCAGCCAACCACAAACAGATGCTTAGTTCAGAACAGAACTACACCAGGAGCCGCTGCATGCTCACAAGAACACATGGGTATTATCCCAAAGATACATAAACCACAAAAAAACTCAAAACAGAAGAGAGACAGACAAAAGTCATGACGCTCTGAAAGGAAGAGGATGGGAGTGGTGGTTTATTTGTGCTCTGGGCCTCTGCAGTGGCAGAGGTGCAGTGGGTGAGACTGCTCAGAAGGCACCCAGATGTCTTCCTTTGACAAAACCTCCTGTGGTTCCTGCTGAGGTCGTGTGGGTGCGACTGGTTATTGTACTTGGTGTAATTCTGAGAAGGTGTGAAGCCATTTCAGCTAAGTGTTGTGGCCCACCCCAATTCTGTAGGTTTGCCTTGATCAAAAGTTATTAAATAAAATGTCATGTTAGTTTTACAAAACCATTGGTTTAATTTTTGTCTCTTTACACACTTCTGTCTATATTTGTGGGGTGCCCCTTCTACAAGGCCATGCTGTAGAAACAAAACAAGTAATGGCCTCTATACTATTGTTTCACTATATTTAAAGCAGACCTGAAAAATACAATGTTTAGCCAAAACTCTGTTAAATGTTCTTATGCTTTTTCTGTAATTTCTTTCCTATCATTACAGATTACAAAGACATTTATGCCTAAACAGAAGCTGTCTTCTTCCAATCAGCCTGCTCTTTCTGCTCAGTTCATTCACTAAATCATTTAATCACCCAAGGCCATATGTTACCATCTTGTGTAAAACGGGTGGAAGAGGAAAAAAAAATATGCAAAAATCTCTGCACAAGAGTGGGTGTCAGCATCCAGCATATCTCCCACTAGGAAGCACAAAATATAAAATGTTATCACCAGTGAATGTGACTATGAAAATAAACCGAGACAGACAAAAGAAAGAGACAAGCCGTTGCAAAGGTGAAAAAGACAAGCTTTGAATATCAATTCTGGGTGGAAAAGTTGTGGACTAAATGTTGCATGTTAGTCCACGTGCTGTTATTCTCAATATTCTGCCATTAACATAATGCTCTGCTGTAATTAACTTAAAAGCACATTAACTCATGCTTACAATCCCGTTTTTCTCATGGCATGAGTAAGACCCTGTCCCTGACCTGGTTCCATCTTCTTCTGTCTCTCTCTCCCTCTCTCTCCCCCTCTCTCCCACTCTCTCTGTCTCGCTCTCTCTGTGTACTGGTGCACAATTTGTCCCAGGTATTTTTTTTGTGTGTAGTCTTGTGCTTTTATCACTTGGCTTCAGCTGCTGCTCATTGTCACGATTACTTTCATGGCTTTCTCTCTTGGCACATTTGCTGGGTGACAGACCCTCAGGAAACACACGACTTGGAGCAAGTTGTGGGGTATGTGCTCCTGTCAGGGAACGAGCAGGCTCGAGAGAAATTAGAGGTGGTAAATCTTTTCTTTTTAAAGCAAGGGGACGTTCCAGTTTTATGAAATGACCTGTAATCCACCCTTTCTTCATATCTACAGAAAGCTATTATGTTTTTCCTTGTCTTTGAGCTTGTGACAGTGCTGTAATTGGAGATGGGAGAGCAGCTGATCAAAAAGCCACTGCACTTGTAAAGACTCACAGGACAGGGGCATAACACTACAGACTTCAAAAGAAGCCCCTTTTCTAAAACTGCACATACCAGTTTATCCTAAGACTATGAAAGCATAAAAGATTATATTTTCATTTGCATGGTTTGCTGGTTTTTATTTGGCAGCTACAATAACAACAGGCTACAGCGAGCCCATAAAACAAAGTGAGAACAGCAGCTCATTTTTGTGGCAGAATGTAATGGCTATGGCTAAAAGGTTTGCATAATTCATCTTAAACCCTTATGCCTCTATTTATTGACTTTTAAATGAAAATTAAACTCTTAGAGCCATAAGGAGGCTTCTGGTATCTGAAACAGGATTTCAATGATGGTATTTTTATCTGACACTACCAGCTGAACGCTTCCATCAGGAAGGGTTTTGCTGGGAAGCCCCAGGGCTGGGCAGGGCTGGGTCTCCCCTCCCCAGCCTGCTCTTGGTGGAGACCCAAGGTGGAGGGATTGTCTGGCCATACCTGGGGGTCTGACCCGAGAGGTGGCAACCATAAGTTGTGTTTCCATGATGGGAGGATGGTCATTGAGGCAACTGACAAGATGATATTTACCACCCTGACAAAGTGAAAAGGTGCAAAAAAACTGAGGATTTGCTCAAAGGCAGGTTATGGTAATATCAGGTATGATGCCTTTCCTAATACACAAGAAGACAAAAGATTCAGCTAACCATACTGCTAGGGTAGAAAGAGGATTTTTACCTCCCAGAAGCTTTTAGAAGGTTATTTTGTTTGTTTCTCAGAATTTTCTGTGATGTATCATTTCCCCCTCTTCTTTATTCTCCTGAAGATAGAGCAGACTCAGGAAGTGAATTGCTGCTTAGGGAAGTGTCCTGCCTCCAAGCTGACTTATATAGTAGGACATATGGCATAAGTTATATTTGGACAGATGTGAACAAGTAGTCAGTAGATTTGATAAGATTCTTTATTTAAACTAACTTGCACAGTGTCACTGTTCTACTGTCTTTCTCTCCTTCTTCAATTTGATCTTTTGCTGGTTTCAAGAATTTTAAGTATACATTACAGCCAACTAGTCTGTAAAGCTTTAAATGCATTTAAGAGCATTCAGTCATGACAATAATGTCAGATTTTCTCCCCACTACGATTGGCAAATATCTGCTTTTGATGATAAAGCAGGCACAGATGACACATTGTATAAGCTGCAAACTCCAAGTGATTAATCAGACAGCCAAACTCAACGCGAATGATTCTTGTTGATTTGTTTAATTTGGCCACTAACGCTCCTGTTTCACTGCTGTGGAGTTGAGGCACAAAGTAGTTCTGTACCTCCCAAGGGTAATATAGAAATAAAATCTAAAAAAAAAAATAGGGTTGAATGAATTTCAAGAGGTCATGTAGTTCATCTCCCTGCCCGGATCGCTGTCAGGATCATCTCTATCTGGGCTGTTTCTGGCTAATGCTTGTCCATCCTGTTTTTGGAAATCTCCAGTGAAGGACACCCCACCATCCACCCAGGCAATTGTTCCCACTTCTCCATTAGCCTTTCCAGAGATAATATTTTTCCTGGTGTCTCCTCGCAAGTATTGTTCTATAAAGCTTCTTACTTCTGTCCATCCCAGAGTGCTCATGCAGGAGAGTCTGTTTCCTTTGCACATCAGTAGCTCCTGTGCTGGAGGCCAGCCCTTGTACCTGGTCCAGCCTTGTCTTCTGTAGGTTCAAGAGCCCTACGTGTTCCTTGTACATCATGTTTCTCACGTTGTATTTAGTATTTTTCAGCTGCTAGTTGGTCCACATCCTTCATGGCCATGCACTAGCTATGGATCCTTCATTTACACAATTTGTGTTTCCTTCCAAAGCAGAACAGTTTGCTCTTATCCTAATTGCCACGCACCCTGCTCTTTTGGTCCATTTTCCAGTATGCCAGACCATTCTGAACGCTTCTTTCCTCCAGTGTGCTTACAGCTCATTCCAAGATGGTTCATCTGCAAATTTAAGAGTTGTATTTTAAACTGTGTATCTGTATCATTAATGAAAAAAACAAGTGGTATCAAATCTAGGTCAGCTATCTGGAGAACCAGACTCAATATAGCCCTTCAGTTTGGCAGTGAATTTTTGGTAATGATCTGCTGTGCATGGCTTTTCAGCCACTCTCGCCACCACTGATGAGTTCTGGCTTGAGCATGTTCCCTGGTTTAGTCCCAAGCACACCACGCAGGGCAAGGCAAACAGCCTGGCTGAAGGCAAGACACAGTGTCGATTACCTCCCCTTCTTTCAAGACCTCTTAACCAGTTTCAGAGAGGAGCTGGTTTTGTTTAACATGCTTCATTCATGATTAATCAGTGCGAATCGACGCTCATCTCCTTGTTGTCGTCTAGGTGGTTTTAATATGTTTAATTATTAAGTTTGGTAATTGGCCCATAATTCTCATCCACTTGTCCTCCATAACTTGTCAAAAATGGCTCCTACTGATCAGGATATTACTTCAATCAGCCCTTTGCCATCAAGAGGAAGAAGGAAAAGTACAATACAAACCAGGAAATTATGAGCACCTTATCAATGACTTAATAGGAACTCTTTGGTGGTACAAAGGAGGGGTTGCAGTGCAGCCTTTTATCCCAACACATCACTTTCTCACCAGCCTGAGCAGAGCCCACTCCCTCACGTTAGCTCTTAAACCTCAGCTCTGCAAAATTAAACTTTCCTAGTGTGTTATAACTCTCAAAAGATAGCGTGGGTGGGTGAAAAATGCATTCCTCAAGGCTTGAAAATAGATGTAAGTGGATATTTGGCAGAAAGCTACCAAAAAAAAAAAAAAAAAAAAAAAATCCATGGAAATGTATTAATTGCTACAAAAATGGGATTTAACTGCCAGTGGTGGTTCAGCCCACGGGTCGATAACTCGACCTAATGCTCACCTTTTAGGTACAAGCATGTGCTGCATAAGCATATGTGCCATTTTAATTTCCAACCCCACTTTTTAATGGTTAAAATCTAATTAAAACATACAGTGGCATTTTGAATCAATATAGCGTATGGACTGCTGCAAATTCTCTCATCAGGCGTGTTGCCCTCAGGAAGCAACATTAACTTCAACAGCAAAATAGGGCTGTGAGCTCATTAATCATCACGCTCACAGACAGTCTGGGAGGCAGTGGCAGCAGCTCTGCATCTTTCTGGTGGTGAAGATTGGATACAATGGTTAGACATGTGAAGTGTTGCACAAACATTAACTATTACAGCCAACTGTCTTTGAAATTGGCATTTATCCCCTCAGCTCTTCAGATTAAAAAGCAAAAATGGGACCATGAGGTAGATTATTTTTTTTTTTTTCAGGCAGTGAATAAGAGTCAGTCTGCTATAAGAACTCAGCAACCTGGTGTCCTAACTCTGAAGTCCTCTTATTCCCCTGTAACAAAAAAGAAAACCCCCAAAACAACATGCCCCTCAGATGCCTGGGAATATAGGGGTAAGAAAAAAAAGGTAAAATAAAGGAGGGAAGTGGAAAGGTAGTTGAGAAGAAAGAAAAGGAAAATGGGAGTCAGGGGTAAACCTAAGGCTAGAAGAAATTAGGCAATAAAAGGGAGGAAATCGGTTTATGTGTATAAATGTAGTCTTCAGCACCTGTGAGAAGCTTTGAGATAACCTTCAGAGCTCTCTGCTTTGGTGCAAGCTGCTCCCTGAAACTGAAAACATTTGCCGTTAGAGCCCCTGCTCACCAATCAGCATTGGTGACTGAGGCAGGGCTCACAAGAACAGGGCAGAAACAGGTTCTCACAGACTCCTCTGTCCTAATCTTGCTCATCAATTTAGTGGATGCCCTCTGAAGCAAAGGTTCACAGATTCTTTTGTGCTAAAACCTCCTAAGCTGTGGCAGTTTTGTCCTTACTGCAACCACTTTTGTGAGGAGTCTGATGAGCAGCTTCGGAGACATACAGGTAGCACCGGTAGTGTGTCCCTGCAAATGACTTGCACCTGGTTTTCCTGGGATGTGTTGAAGACCAGAAAGAGAACCTGAATGTTGTCTCTTAGCTTTGTGTAGCATTGAGTCACACGAGTTCCAGTGTGGACTCTTTTGATTGGCACTTTGTGCTTAGAAGCATTCAGATTTTTCTTTTCATCGAGTCTTTTTTAAGCTTTAGGGCTTTCTGCTGGGTGTGTATGCTGCAAGAGAAACTATTCCCCTCCTGAGTCAGTATGGGTTGAGGGTGGACAGTCAAACTGGGGACATAGCACTGCTCTTTATTTTCCTCCTGCACTCTCTTCCTGTGGTCCAGCAAACCCCTCTCTGCCCTGTTGAGGAGGAGGAGAGCACATCGTGCTGGCTCTGGCTGTGTGAACTGGCCTGTGCACGTAACTTCTTCTGGGGACACGGTGGTGTGATTGGGGACCCATCTTCATGAAATCTGGAGACAGCATGCAGAAACATTAGTGATTGACGAGGACTGAAAAAGTGCCAGGGAAGAGAGAAGCTTCCAAATCAAGCGAAGTGCTAAAGGAGTGCAGGCTGCACATGTCTGACACTGCTGCTGCCTCCCGGGCAGGGCGTTCCCTCTGGTCCTGCAGGAGGAAATATCTGCACAGTCCACAGCTTCTGCTCACCAGCTGCTGGCACCACAGCCCCGTGCACTCCCTCATCCCTGCCCCACACGCATCCATCGGTCCCACTTCCCTGCACTCTGCAGTTCATTTTAGGGCTAGCAGCAAGTTTCATACCTCCTACTTTAACCTCTGGAGCCATACAGCTTCTAAGAGCCCCTGAGAGGTTTCTCCTTTTGAGGTGCTAGGGGCCTCACTTCCATGGTCCTTTTTAAGCAGTTTTTAATCAGACCACGGAAGGAAGATCTCAGGGGAGAGGTAGCTGCAGAGCTAGGAATAGGGGGATGCCTGTAGGACCTGGCATGGTGAATCAAAGACACCTTTCCTCAGACTGTTTCAACAGGTTTTTGGCTTGGCTTGGGGGGTCAGATATGGCCTGAGGGCAGCTGCTCAAACAGGTCTGTCCTGCCATGGGAGGCTTCAATATTAACCCTAAATTAAATTGGGCCAGTGTTCACAGGACCATCCAGGCAGGAGAAGAAAATAAGGTAGTGTAACATAAGAGGGCACAGGAGAAGGATTTTGCTCTGTAATGGCAAATTACCCACTCAAAAATAACATAAAAAAGGGAGGAAAAAAATTAACGAATAAAGTCTGCACATTATTTTAAATCACAGAAGTGTCAAAAATGGTAATGCCTATATCAAGGCTGCCCTAATGTAGCTTTAATTTGCATGCCATTGGCATTGATTTCATGTGAATATTTACTCTCCTATTCAATTAAGAAAATCCATAACTGCCACCATATTTTAATGTTAATGTATTTTTACACAGCTCTGTGTTTACCTTATTTTCTCTTCTATAACATTAACACTTTTTTTTGTTAAAAATGTGTGAAAGATTAATTTGTAGAATGACGGGATATGTGGGTGTGTAGCACAGGCCAGATGGAAGGGGTGTAACATGACAGTTTTCTTCTGTGGCTTCGTTTTGTTTTTATTGTTGTAAGCGAGCAAAGTATAACTAAAATTATCATTTCTTCTGTGGGCAAAAAGAACTAAGTGGTAAGTTCCTCTTTTATTCCCCGTGGCTCTCAGTGCTCCCATGCAGCTGCAACCCTGTTCAGAATAGCTGAACAGGTTGATAAATATTTGTCTGAAACTTCAGCTTATGTATTTGAAAATCACTGTGATTTAAAGAAGGGAATTTGTACTCAGGCTCCATAATTCCACATCTATGGAATAGATGCGAATTCAGATTTATTCATAAGCAAGAGCAATTTTGTGAGACTTATTAGTCTTCTCTTGGCTGGTAAGGGTGAAAACAGGCACCCTTAATGCTGAAAAAAGAAAGGAAATGAAAAAAAAATATATCCAAGACAAAGCCTTTTAAATCTATAAAGCTATCCATTCAAGAAAGCTTTTTAATTGTTGAAAGAGGGCTGTTCCAAGGCCAAATTCTAATTTACACATAAGTATTGTAGGAGTTTGGTATAGTAAATGTCCTTATTGAAGAATAAAGCAATTAGCACAGTAACTTGCTGTCATCTGGCACGTAAAGGCATTCCAAGAAAAAGTTAAGTGTTGAGGAAAGGAGAGAAATTCAGGACAGCATGTGGGAGAGGAATATGGAGGCTCCTTTTTATGCCACTCAGGAGAAAAGGAGGGGAGAGAAAACCCACTGCAGACTTAATCTGTTCCCTTACCTCATCGCAAATTGACCCAAGTTTCTTCCCTTCCCTTCTTTCAAGGGAGAGGGAAATAATGCAGCCATACCTAAGGTCTTTCTTAGAAAATCCTGAAACCACAATACCATTAGCAATAGCTGTCTGTTTTACATCCTCATCCAGAAAGGCTTATTCTGCCCTGTAAATCTACCCGTGAACACACACGTGCTTCATGAGCTTTGCTGATGCTCCAGTCTTCTGTGTCACTGTCTCATATATGGGAAATCATCTCCTTAAAATGGTCATTCTTTTTTCCCCCACAGTATATCCATGCAAATCTCTTGGCTCTGCTTTAATGTCTTGCAAGTGCACCTGATGAAACATCTGTGATCTTTAAACAGGCACTCAGCACTTTCTTCTGTCTAAAGAAAGACAAAAGACTGACCCCACCAAAAATGCTGCTCTGCTTGCACATCAGGAGATCTTTTTGTTTGTCATTTTGACCACTTTTGGTGTGGGTGCAGTTATATGTGTACCAGCAAAAGTGCCTATTTTCTTCTGATTCTCTTGACTGACAAAAAGGAAGGCTTGCTCAGGTTTCAGACAAAAAATATTGTTTTGGTTTAACAATTATAAGTCTGGTTTCAATCCAGAGCAGAAATTTCTGAGAAGTCATAAGTAGTGGAAATGGAGTGTTGTAGTTCAAATAATTTAGCAATAACTTAATTTGGTATTCTACTGTTTGAGTAATGAAATAGAGCTGCATTCAATCCTCCCAACCCTCTTACTGCATATGGAGGATTACTCCATTTTGAGTGTTTTGTCCACTCTAAGTTGCTGGATCTTTGTTGGGTGATTTTGTTAGTGAAAATAACAAGGGGTTTGCCAATTTTTCTGTGAAAATACTGCTTTCTGTTACTGTCATAACACTAGTCTGGGGCTTCTTGAATCAGGAGTCCCTTTTCTTTTTTCTCTCAGCCATACATATTTTCAAACATTAGCAGGTTTATGCCTTAAATTTAATTGACTGATAGCAGTTTTCTATTTTTCTCTTTAGTATTTCCTCCAAAATTAGGCTTTCCAAGATTGTTAGCAGTTGTTACATCGTCTCTGGTTTATGAGCTCTTTGCTGTTTAGCCTCAGTTATGTATGTAGAGTTACAGGAATTTACTGCAGAGCCACCAGCAGTTTATCAGGTTTGGGCTTGGTGTCACTGGGATGTTTTGCTCCTGTGTCACAATATGAAGTCATATTTAATGCTGAGGAAGTGATGCAACTGCAAGAAATGAGTGCTCTCAGGCAAATGTGGGAGCAGACTGTGGTTGTTGGCATTGCACCTCACCCTTTTGCACACCACCAGGTCAAAACTGGGTTTGTAGAGGTGCAGAGGCCTTTGGGTACTGTGTTTGCAGCTCCTCCCCAGAGCTATGTGATGAAGTGCAATGGCATCTAGTGCTGTAGTCACCAGACTCCCAACAGGCAGGTAAGAGTCACCCAAATGCAGTTCATAGGGCTGCTCATGCCAGCCCTGTGTGAGCCTGATCCGTTCACACCCAGTGAGGGACCATCATCACAGAACCACAGAACGGCTTGGGTTGGAGTGGGCTTTAAAGATCACCTTGTTCCAGTCACTCTGCATGGGCAGGGGCACCTTCCACTAGACCAGGCTCCTTAGAGCCCATCCAACCTGGCATTGAAGACTTCCACTTAGGATGGAAGAGACGAGCTTAGAGGATGTCAACAGAGAGGGCCAAGAGAAGCCCCAGCTGGAGATAGGGAGAAAACCAGAAAATGAGAGGAGGTGCCTCCTCACTGTGCTTCACTGGCTCTGCAAAGACCCCTTGCTGCTTTGGGTGTCTGCCAGGAGCTGGCCAGTGTTACTGAAGCCCACACAGCAATGAGTGGTAGCAAGAATGACTATCAGAAAGGAAAGGCTGCCTGTTTCCAGAAAACTTTGTGCATCCTGGCTCTGAAGGAGGTGCCAGAGCTGCTTCCTCTGTGCCCACTGGCTTCCACCCACTCCTGAGGATACAGCAGGTGTTGGATGAGGAGATAACCAAGCAGGAACAAACTACATCAGCAGGCAGGAAGGTATGTTTGCCTGGGGAGACCTTTTGCAATTAAACCTGGGTAAAGCAAGCAAAACCCATAACAAACAAAAGCTTCCTCAGCCCAGGGGGTTGACATTGCCCTGTGCCCAGGCAGCGAGCCAAGCTGCCCCACAGAAATGCTTCCCACATCTTCCAGGTCACTTTTACTGCACCCTCCCTCTCCACCCCCTTGAGGAAGAAGAAAAGCTGGAGTTGACTCCCTGTTTAACAAAGCCCTCTTATGCCATGCAATGCAGCACATGCTCTGCAGGTACACCTTATTCTTTCACTTGGCTGTTTTGGGGTAATAATTCTTGTCCCCTTCAATCACACCCACTTGTTTTGAGATACTGTAGCTTGGTTCCTGTTTGAAGGGGATTGAAACCTAGGTGGTGGTCCTAGGTTTAAAAACTAGCCCTGTCAGCACTATTTATGTCAGTCACTGACTGCATAATTGTCTGACTTCATATGGGTATGTAGGTTTTAGTTACTGACTGCTAATATTAACAGAAGGAATTATTATTCCTTCTTAAAATATCCCAAGAAAACCCACGTTTCATTGTTAAAAACTCATTGCTGGGTTGGGGTGTATTTTTGAGTTTGTTTTTTTGTGGTTTTTTAAGATAAAAAGAAGAACCAGAAGTGAGAAATCTGTCTTCAAAGCTGTTAAGAGTGAGGCTTTGAAGATGAACAGGTACAGGTGGGATTCAGAAGAAAAAATATGCATTTCGTCACTGTAAAAATATAAACAAACTCTGCCAAAAACCATAATACTGGAGGAAAGCAAGCAGACTATCAAGCTACGTAACCTTATCCACTGTCATCTTCATACCTGATGCACAGGATTTAAATCAGCACTAAAATATTGGTTACACAGCACATTTTCAGAAACTAATCTATTTGGTGGGGGTTGTTTTCCTCCTTTTTGTCTTGTATGTTTTCCACTGCTGCCACAGGGTTGTCCTTGTTCCACAGATGGAGCTGAGGATGCAGAGGGGTGGCTGAATGCTAGGCTGCTCGAAGTCCTGGGGATCATGGAAGTGGACACATGCCTGGGCAACCACGGCCTCACCTGGGCCACCCTGAGGAGGTGGGGCCAGTTTCAGCCCCTGAGTACGGCAGAGCCCAGCAGCCCAAGTGGGAGACACCTCTGGAGATTTTCCACTTTCTCTCTTTGCTTACTCTCCTCAGACACTGGCACTGTCCTGGCTCCTGGTGGGGACACCTTCCAGGTCTCCTGTCTGACCAGAGGGCTCACGTCCACCATGGCAGCTCTTAGTGGAGGGTCTGGACTGTGGCCAGAGCCAGGACAAAATGCTTGGGTTTAGCACTTTGTGCAGATTTCTGTGGTTACTTTTCATTATTAGATTGTATTTTCTTGCTAACAAAAATGATTTTTGGCCTTTTTTCCACTGTTTGGTCTTATTTTGTTTCTAGTCATCCTAAAATGCTAGAAATACCACAATGCAGAGGTCTCTTGTGTGTCAGTCATTACTAGCAGCCAGCTTAACAAGAAATCCCATGCTTTTTCCAAGGACAAAAGTCAAGCTGACTGATTTTAGCAAGAGACTGAAAAAACATTGTGCACATCTCTTAAAACTATTCCTTGCCCCAGCCAAACGAACAAGCTTTTCTCAAGGCTGAGCAATAGTGTCATGTTTTCAAGATATTGTCTGTCAATGATTTTGTTCTCTTGATGATGGACAAAGACCTGTTCTCCTGGTGATGGGAACTGGCCACAGCCAGAACTTTCCCACTTCACTGAGAACGTGGGGCTACTAATGATCCAGGGAGAGGAATGAACAGACTCCACTGAAATCAGACTCTGAAGAAATACAGAATTTACCTCTGTTCCTTTATTTAAAAAACATTAGATGCTGGATCATTGCTGTTTCTTTCATCAAGACCTTACTCAGCCAGGCTGGGTGACTGCACCCTCACCCTGCCACCTGCCAACCCGCACTGGGGTGGGAGCCAGGAAGCAAAATCTAGCCCAGCCATCTCACTTCTGGAGAAACTATGATTCCTGTCCTGCTGGACAGAGCTCATGTGAAATGTGATAATTTGTTGACATGCTCCATAAAACTTGACAGTCCTAGACAGAATCCTCTGTGTTCAGACTGGGTTTTGTGGGAATGCTGAGATGAGCTGCAAGGAAATGACCTGGAAGGTGCTTTGCAAAGAGGAAGGGCATGCTGGAAAGCATGAAGTTGACATTGCCTACCACCAGCTCACCAGCAAACCTGTGTGTTCTTCAGTGACATGGGCATTTCCCTAGAGGAACCTCAAGAAGAAAGACGCAGTCATGGAGGTCACGGGGCTAGGACTTGGGACGTGGTCCATGCTCTACCCTAAGCAGACAGCCTGTGGCATCCCCTGCCTCGGGAAAGGAGGCTCCAGTTACCAGTGCTGTGCTCTGCAGAGCTGCTTGGGAGGTTCTCAGATCAGACAGCAATGAGCTCCACAGAAAAGCTTATAAATATATTAAATTTATGAACATTTACTGTACGCTGCACACTGAAATCTGCCAACACTAATCCAAAAGAATTACACATTTTAGACCTGAACATAACATACTGTATGCAGTAACTCACATCAGAGCAACCCATATGCTACTGTTAATGTGCCAACTGACACATGTTAAGCCACAAACATAAGAAAGGATTGAATTTCAACTGCATTTTTTGTATTTCAGTTATTCCTCGGGTCCATTATTTTCATTTACCATTATCTTCTCTCCTCTCTCCAGACAGACTGATGTCCCTAATACGTTTTCCACTGCCCTCCCAGATTTCCTGCTAGGTAGAGGCTGCCCCGGAGACAAAGGGACTAACATAAGCACATAGGCTGGAGGCACAGAAATAGCACCCCCCGCAATAATCTAGGTCACTTAATAGCCTACTTTCAGGGTTCTCAGTGAACCCTGTACCCACTTCTGCTAGGCAAAGAGAAACCCTGAGAAGAAGTGGGTGGATGAGTAGACAGCCAGCCATCCCAAGTGTCAGATCTGACTCCTCGGGAGAGATGTGCCGAGGATGCTCTGACAGAATGTGTCTGAGCTGGAGGCAAATGTTTCTGTATTGCATTCATGACACAAGAGCTCTGCCACCTTGCAATATGTGCACGCTGTTGCTGCTTGATGGTAATAAATGGATTTTTCAAGGGAGTCGCTGAAAGCACCCCAATGCCATTACAACAGTTAGGTCTCAAGATTTCTTGAGCTAGGATAATCCCTCAGAAATTGGTAAGTTCTACATAAGGCAAGTCAGGAGCAACTGCAGGAGTCTTGGAGCACAGCTGTGCCCCATGTAGCAGGGAAGGATCTGCCTCTCACCTTCCAGGTTTGTCAAATACCAGCAATCAGAATGTAAGACAAAGGACCAAATTGCCACCAGCTTCAGTTCTCCTCCCCAGTGAGCCATACCCATAGATTTGCATGTGGTTAGTACCAAAAATTGTGTGAAGGATGCAATTTCATTATGTAAGCAGGAGGGTTTAAAATAGGAAAACCAAAAAGAAGACAAGAGCACATGTCATCATGCAGATTTAAACCACAAACTTTCAGTTACCTTATCAGATAAATACTACTTAGGGAAGCAACTAATGTATTTTATGTAGGGCAGCTACTGAAGAGCATCTGACAGAGAATTAAGTGATAGATTCCGCAAGTATTTGGCAATGCATCAATAACGTACTGGAGAACTCAGGCTCCTGAGTCTCTTCTTGATTAAAGGAAAGCAGCTGCTGGAGCCTCAGAACTTGAAAAAGTGGCTAAATGTGACATGTGAGAAACCAGAAATTATCTCCCTGCTAGAGCTGACCTAGTGTGAATTGTGAAATGAAGGAAAGAATAGCTGGCTTGTGTTTAAGGTAGGAGGTGAGACCACACAGTAAAAATGTCTTCCAGTGCATGGGTAGAGAGAGACCGTGATGCACATAACCCCAGCCTTTGCATCAACATATTCCTATGGATTATTTGCATCCTCTTTCTTTCTCTGTCCTTTCGGCCTGTGTGGGAAATGCAGTGTAACTCACAGCGGCATGTGCTGCGAAAGCTAATAATACTCTGGAGATGATGGAAATAGCATCCTTGAGGTAAGAGCTTGCACTTTAATTTCAGCACAGAGAAATCTTATGGGATTCCCTTATTCAGAGTTATATACCTCACTCTTTTCTAGAAACTTCAAAGTCTTTTATGTTAAAGAACCCTTTCATCATGTACTCAGACTGGCTTAATTAAATTTGGGAGACTACTGCATTTTTATAAAATAAGCAGAAACGTGCCTACCATTTAATCACAGTCCTATGTATAATTTTATTTTTAATATTACTCCAACTTCTTTTATTTCAAAAATACATATAAGATTTGGATGTAAGTAAATGCAGAACCTAAACCCAAAGAGATAAGAGATTATGTTGATAAACCTGCCCATAGAAGTCTGCAGTATCCAGGCTTTTAAGACAATTCTAAAGATAAGACAGATGGCTATCCATTAATACTAATTTTAATTTCATAAAAATATCTCCCCAAACTTTCTTTCTAATCAGTGAAGAGGGAGGTATTCCCCTTAAGCCTCTTCCTTAGACCTGTGGTCCAACTTGGGGTCCAGGACAGGGTGTCCCATCTTGCCATTTCTGTGAGGGAAACCAAGCAGAGAATCACTGCTGAGCAACACAGATCTTGCAGAAGTACTTAGAATAGGCTAGTATGAATCCTCTCCACAGTGTGATCAAAAAAATGCCTGGTTTTTATGCCTAAAGTCTGGGGTGATGAGGCAGGAGTCACCACATGCAGTAAATATTTGAAGTTCAGTAGTGCAAGTTCAGTGGCTGACAGAGCCATGCTGTGTCAGATAAGTGTCCATCTCAATAAATATTCTGCACTGAACAGTGACCAAAATTTGTTGTGGGAAGACTATAAGAGCAAGAGAAGCAGGTAGTGAGACATCCCCCTGTAACAGTCACCCAGCCTCCAGCAATTTGAAACTCAGTGATTTTCTGAGCCAAAGGTGGTGTCTTGGAGTCCTCAGTGGATTTTTTCCTCTATGATTTTGTCCAGTTTCTTCCTAAGCCTGCATAAGCTTTCAGCTTCCTCTGGCAGACCATCTGTAGCTAAACCACATGCTATGTCTCAAGGTGGAGAATCTTCTTTCATGTATTTTTGACCTGCCAATGTGACAGTGTAGTCTTGTTTCAAAAGAGACAATAAACCATATTCACCCTGTTTACACAATTTTTTTTTTACTCTTGTAATATCCCTTTCTTTTCCAGGCAGAAGGGTCCTATTCTAAACTGTCACTCCTGATATGATGTGCATAGGTCTACAAGTTAGATGAAAATTAAATTTTTTGTTCAAGAAATCCTAGAATGGGAAGATGGACAGAAACGCTTAAGCACAAGTAGGAACAGAGAGGGAACCAGGAAAATTATTAGGTGTTAGCAGGTGTGTTACTTCTAGCCTGTGAATCTCTGATGGTAAGGCATAGCTCCTGCCTAAGTCCCAGGTAATTCTCTTGGTCTGCTCACATCCCTCCAGTACTTCCTGCAAAAGGTAAACCCTCATGTTTTCCACTCACCCTATTTTCCTATCAGAGCTGTAGAAGACTTGGTTAGAAGAGACATCCTTCATGCTCTAGTAGCTGTAATGGGAAACCCTTGCTTCTCCCAAACCATGGCTTCTTCCTGGCTTCTTTTGTACAGGACATAAACTGGGAAATTTCTTGCAGATTACCCTGCCCCTCCCAAAGGCTTCAGTTGATCAGGGAAGAACTCCTGCTCTTACAGAAAATTGTGATTCGGGTGGTGAATATGAGTACAGTGCCTTTGAGTTCACACACATGCGCTGGTCTTTGTGGCACAGCTTCCACCTGCCAGGAAGGCTGGGAGAGACAGGCACACCAGGACACTGCTGGCATGTCTGTTTGCTTGGATAGTGCTCTCAGAGAAGGTGTAGCTGGCTGGGAGGCAAGATCTTTATGACAGAATCACAGAATCACTGAGACTGGAAAAAGACTCTTAAGATCAACGAGACCAAACATCAGCCCAACACTGCCAGCTCCACTAAACCATGTCCCTTAGTGCCATAGCTACACATCTTGTAAATACCTCCAGGGATGGGGATCCAACCACTTCCCTGAGCAGCCCCTTCCAATGCGTGACAACCCTTCATGACTCCTCCTGAAAGTGATTTTGGTGAGACAGTATCACAATCCTTGCATACATGGATGTCATCATGACACCTCAAACCCCAGCCTATTGTACTGCCTTTTCAACACCACTGAAATTAATAAAGAGAGCAACATAATGACTGAATTGGAAGTTCTGTTTTTAAAGTGGCTTTACACCTTAATGTTCCCTTATCACTCTTGGGGGCATTACAGGCAGAGTGGGGACCAACGTACCAAAGTGTTAGTGCTAGTGTTTCCTTAAAAATAGGTTGCATTCCTGCACACCTTTCACTGCCAGGTGTTATCTGGAACTGAAGTTGAATAAGCAAGTCAGAGATTTCATTTCCATGGTTTGAAGCAGTAGAACTGAGATGTTTGCTCTTGTCCTCCCCCCATTCAAGTACGAATGCAGACTTTGCAAAGCACTGCTTTCATTTAGCTATACCCAGTTGGTACTTGTTGCCAAATGGAATGTGGATTTGCCTCAGAGAAGATCACTCGTGACTAATGAAATGGCAATTAGTTTATGCAACTTATTAGCATTAGTATTTATTTTACTTTACAATATTACCTAAAAGCATCTCTGAGATATTTAAACTACAGCATTATCTGTTCAAAGCTGCCTTTTAAATAAATAGTCCTACTAAATGTAAAAAGCTGGCATTTGTACTGCGTGCACCTATGTTATCATCGTCGCAAAGCAGATGCAGAATGTAAGGCGACTTGAACAATCAGCACTGTAATTTGCACAGTAACATTGTTTTAGATCTAATTAGTGCTTATGCAGATCCCTTACAAAAATGTGAAAACCGCACCAGGATGTAATTGTTAATGAATTTAGTGCAAAGCACATCTGCATAAATTCCATTTCAGCAAGAAAAAAACCCCAACCTCTAAGTTCAACTGCTATTTGCTCAAGAGCCAAAACACTGTGAATTGTGCCCACTATGTTTTAGCCTTGCTCTGCTGGCTTTGATATTTCAAATAAATACTACGAAGTTAAAGCCTCCAGCTGCAGACCAACCCATCTGTAGATGTTTGTTATATTTGGCAGTATTCAAAGATGATTTGCCTTCCTGCTGAAAAATAAAATAAAAAAAGAGGTTCTCTCAGCAAAAAACCAAAATTGAAATACTTATCAGCCAAAAACTAAAGTTTAAAAATATTCTGTGTGGGTCAAGTGACAGAACTTTTGGAAGAGCAGGCATGCATGTATACTGTGCCTATAGTTTGAACTCTGTACCTTGCTCTGTGTGTATGCATAAGTCCATCTGTAGTAACTTCTTTTTGAACTGCAGAATATATATGTGGCTAACAAGGAGTGCCACTATGGATAACTGATCCTAAATGTCATGCAACAGCTACCTTAGAAACTGCTCATCTGCCCTTCAGGAACAGCATCAACATCTGTTTCACTGCCTTTGTTTCTTCAGAGATGCTTACTGAGTTTTAGGCAGGACTCTGGAGTTGGTCTTCCAACAAAGAACTGGGCTCATGAGCTTTTTGTACCAGCATTAGAAATCCCACTCAAGAGTTTAAAGTTTCTCAGAGTGAGTTTCAAGACAAGAATATATTTTGCTGCGTCTTGGCTTTATGTGTGGCCTTTATATGCAAATATAAGTCAAGGTGGACCTTGCAGGTACCAAGCCTTCAGTAAACTTATGTATGGGCTTTTTTTTGGAAGCCTTAGATACATGATTTTCCTTCCCAAATAGAACAAGGATGGTTTTTACAAGATCACAATTGTTCTGGAAAGCATTAGCCCATAATAACATTAGGGCAGGAGTCAGGAACACCCCAAACAACAACACTGCCTGTCTTCCTACCCTGGCCTACCAAAAAAAAACCCCTTCTCACAGCTCAGGTCACTCAGAACGAGTGAGTGACCCAAATCAGAACTTACAGTGCATGGTATTGGAGAGGTCTTACATGCCAGCATGTTGATACCTATAGACACAACAGATACATCCTTGAAAAAGACTATCAGTCTTGTTCTTTTATTTTATTATTTTGTGTTGGCTTTTACCCCAAATATGGCACTCACAGTTAAGTTCAGACCCTTTACCCTTTGTTATCATTATCGGAAACACTTTTCATCACTGTACTTTTTTAAAAAAAGTATCATTTTAGTTTTGCTTCCATGAAGTTTGGCTGTGCCTTTTTTCTAAGAAATCAGAATGGATTCTTGAAAGAAATGACAGAGCAATTCAGAGAGCTGTCTCTTACTTCAGGCCCTGTCAGAAACTTCCTATGGGTGATTAAATCAGGCAACAAGTTCAACCTTCCACACTTAATTCTCCATTTTTGAATAGGAGAAACGACAGCAGCAGTTATGTCATTGAGGCATTCATGATGAATGACTGTTAAAAGATGCTGAGTCATTTGGATATCACCTAGATGCACCTACATAAAAATCTTAATGTAATCGAGATTCTTGCTTAAAAATGGATAGCGTCTCAATAGATGCATCTAGTGAAAACCTTCATAAGATTGCTATCCATGCATTTGATAAAACGAGATTAGTAAGATAGATCCTGGCCAGCAGGCTTCAGTTTTCCTTTGGCCAGCAAGAGCCCGTGCTCAGTGCCTGAGGCCCCCATCCCTTTAAACGCCAGACGATGCCATGGCAGTGGCAGCTGCGGTGTCAGCCCGAGACCCCGAGCAGCGCTCCCAGGCTGCTGGCGAGGCTGCTCCTGCTCCAGCCTGGGCAGCGCGGGGCAGGAACAGGAGAGCAGCGAGAGGGGAGCACAGCAAACCTGCACGGGTGGAACTGCAGGGGACACCAGCAGACACTGAGGCCCCAACAGCACCGGGGCTTGGCTGCATTTCTCCATAAAGGTGTGCACCCTTTCATAAGGAAAACTCCTGTCTGAGCTCTGCACAAAGAGCTCAAAGAGAACATCTCCTAGTGTGTTTTTCAGTTTGAACCAACAAACAAACATTTAAACCACACTTTTCATCTCCCCCTCTTTTCCCTATTCCCTAGTAGAACTCAGCATTTCTGGGACCAAAATTTCCCTTTCTATCAAAAAGGTTTTCAAAAGTACTAGTTAGGTGGCACTGGTTTGTTTTGGGCTCCTTTTTCACATGATATTCACAAACGTGGAGGATTTAGGGACTGAGGGAAAGAGAAAGATTGGTAGACAGTAGAACATGATTGATGACACAAGTGGAGATGAGGATGTTGAACAGAAGGAGGTGAGAGGGAGGTGTGGAGGACAGAGAGAAGTAGGTGTCATTGAAAGGAAATGAGGAGACAAAGAAAAGAGTAGACGCGTGTGAACTGCACGGTAAGCTTCCTTTCCGAGAGCTCAAATCTCAGCAGTTATTTTAGTTTTCTGTTTTGTGAGGAAAACTGACACTACACAAAGGTGAGGGGACAGAAATTCATGGAATGCAACTGCTTTGTACCCACTTATGGTGGCACTGAGTTTGGGTCATTAGGAAACAGTTTCCATTCAGAAACTGGAAAGATAAATGTTGTAGACACCCAATATAAACTTTCTCCCATGGCTGATAAAATTAATATCTTCTGCTTTTTAAAAATAGATCTTCAAGTAATTCACAGTTTCCAGCATCCAAAGCTTTTTTTTTTTTACATGCTGAGAAATGAGAAGGCACATTACTAGCTGGAGTAATGGCAGTCAGTAGTGAAACCAGTTCCTCTTCTCCTGACTTGCTTCCCATCGCTGGCCTGACCCTTGGACATGCAACCAGAAAGCGATTTACCCACTTAAGTTGCAATTAATGCTTCTGACTTTTGTTTGTGTGTTTGTTTTTTTGTTTGTTTGTTTGTTTTTGGTTTTGTTTTGTTTGTTTTTGGTTTTTTTTTGTTTTGGTTTTGTTTTTTGTTTTTGTTTTTTGTTTTTTGTTTTGTTTTGTTTTGTTTGTTTGTTTGGGATGTTTTTCTTTATTTTGGGGGGGGATGTTTTTTTTTGTTTTGTTTTTTTTTCCTTAGGATTTTTTTCTTTTTTTTTGCTAATGTTTCAGGCATTTCTCTATGATCTTCATTTGTTGCTGGGGATGATCATCTGTATCCTCCTTTTTTGAGAACTAGTCCTCCAAGCACTTGCTCATGGAACTTTAGCAGCCATGGGAATTGCAGCTTGCTGCTGGTTTGGACCTAGGAGAAGCCAAAATGGGAATCCTGAGTAATCCCAGGAGAGGGAAAGTGTCTCCTCCATCAGCACATTGGCTGAAACCTGGCATATGGGCAAGACAAGCAGACGTTTTCTTCCTTGCTCTGTGAGCCCTTTTCATGTAAACTGTGCAGAATAAAAAAATTCAGCTGTTCCCTTCTCCCATAGGTTAACATGGATAATAAAGACACTTTACTATTTGCTTTCAGATATTTTTCTAAATTATTTTGATCCTTGAAACATTTATACTAACAAAGAAATTCCACTGCCCCCTTGTCTCCCTCTCTCCCACCCCCACCCTAATAACTTGCTCTGTCTTGAAACTCTGACTTGATTTTTGGCATATATTTGCATACATTAGAAACGGAGAGAGGATTAAAGTTTAAGAGGAAATTGTGGCTAGTGTGAAAGGGGAACAAAAGGACATCTGTGAAGTAGCCCACAACTGGCAAGGAAAGCTATTCCACCTCCAGCACCAGCTGCAGGGGAAGTGGTGCCCACTGCCCCAACAAGACTTTCTTTGTTTTGCTGCAAAAACTGGGAGTGGTGGCTTTTAAAGTGACACAATTGGAGGTGAAGATCTTCCCTTTTTCCTGTTCTATTCTGATATTGTATGGCAACAGATGTTTTCCAAGCAAATAATTTCTCCCAAGATTATCCCAACAAAATCTTGCAAATCCAGAGGGAGTACCGATTTATGGTGCTGTGTCTCTCTGCACCCACAGGCAGGCATGCAGGAGTTGCTGCTGTAAATTTCTCCAGGGCTCACTAGCCCTCCTAAACCTGCTACTTCCTCCCAAGGCAGAGGAGGAAATTTTCCAGCACTGCTTGGTCCTGCAGCAGCAGAAGGAGCTGGGGACTGTGTGGAGGATGCAGCAGATGGGGGAAAGTGATGTGGGACAGGAAGCAAGCTGGAGCTGAAGGGAAAGCTTGAGAGTAAAAGAAGAGGAGGGCAAAAAGATGCAAACAGGAAGAAAAAATGTGTGCAAAGCTGGCTTTCAGTAAGGTAAGAGGGAACTGAGCTTTTTCTGAGGAGGAAAGTCAGAGATGAAAGAGAAAGGGAAACACAGGAATATGAATGTTATCCCACCCAGTTGGGGGAGACACTTTTCAATTCTGAAATGGTGGAAGCACTCTGGATACATTAGAAATATCCTTTTATTACTCAGTGAAAACAATACTCCAAAACCCTGCTTACCTCCTGCTCGCATATCCTCTGGAAGGTGCAATGTGTTCATCCTCTTGCTGGGGACACTGAAGAAAGAGGTGTCTGGAATCAGACTGGTCAAATCTCTCTCCTAACATTTAGTTTTCTCAAAGGTTTAAAGTGCTGAAGCCAGTCCTCCATTAGTATTCCCTGAAAATATGGGGGTTTTGCCATGAATCTGCAGGATATTGAGATCTGAAGCGTAAGTGTTTCCTTGCTGGGTGTATGAACTCGGACTGCTTGGCTCCATTTCCTCCTCTGCCTTAGCCACTTTGCTGTTCTGTTCTCCCCTGGCTACATTCCTGCTTGGGGAGCACTGAAGACTGTAAGGTCAAAAGGAGTCCTGTTTTTTTCTAGGTGACAGCCTCCCTATGTGTGCCCAGCCCATGCAGTTGGTACACTGTGATCTCTCTCTTCCAGACGTATCCACACCACTTTTATCAGGCTGGCAGAGTCCTCCCTGCCTTCCACCATCATTAAGCTTTAATTAAAAACTAAAACTGGCTCAAACCACCGGCTTTAAATGACTTTCACGGGAAAACCAGTCAGCCAAACACCAAAAAATCCTGCATGGGCTTTCTTTTGAATATATGCAACTAAAAGTCTCTGGAAATTCTCATGTGTGATTTGATTTCTGTAAATCACTCAGTTATTGCCAGGTCCTTTCTTTCCTTGTGTGCACTTGGATGAGGAGAAGATCTAAGTTTGCAGTATGCCCAGGGGTGGCAGAGCTGAGCTTTTTTCAAAGGTTTGGGGATTTTTGTTACTTAGTTTTTCATTTTGCTCCATTTAAAAAGGGTGGGATCTCTTTGTAAAGATGAGAATTATGGTTGGAAGTACTGACTAGTACGAGTACTAACTCCTCAGCTCAAAGGCAGGTAGTTTTTAGGTGATGTATAGTAAGAAGACTTGGGGAAGGTTTCAAAAAAATACTACTTTTACACATGATTTTGTAGGGAAGTTATTTTAATTCTTGAAACTGTAAGCTAATTTTTGCAGTTGTTGGCAACCCATTTTTAGGTGGCCACATTTCTAGTTGGGAAAGTCCCGATTCCTTCTCTGTGAGGGGAACATTAAGTGCTGAGTGCCACTGAGAGGTTTACATCTCTCCCTACCATTGTCCTCATAAGCTGCTACATAATCTTCTGATGAAGCCTGACTAATAACATGGATATAAAAAACTCCTGTATTCATCCTGGTAAAGCATACCTGATAAGATTAAAAAAAAAAAGGTGATCATATTGTTAGCAGTCTGAAAAATAGCCTAGAATATGAAAGAAGAGATCATCTTTTTCCCTGCCTCTCACTAGATGAAATAACCTGGCTTTCTATTTTGGCCTCTTCTGGCTCCCATGTCTTTGTGGATACCACCAATCAGGCAGACCAGATCTCCTTGCTTCTCCCTGTGTTGGCTTCCAGTCACTGTGGAACAGGCTGTGTGTATTTCACAGTCAGAACTGGGCATTGCATGTAGAGTTTGGGGGTTAGTGGTGGTATGGCTGGTGCACAAAAGGGAAAACCACCTGGGTTCATGAAAGCTGTCACTCTTCAGAACTTGATCCTACAAAAACCAGGAGAAAGTATGTTCATTGCTAGAATGGTAGCACAACTCTATCAGCAAAAGAAACAGAACTCGAGTATAAGAGCGTGCCATTTTTTCCTAGCAGTTTCAAGGCAAAGCTGTCCTAAAAGATGGTATGGAGAGAAGCCAAATAGTGCTGAACTGAGGGACTCATTCTGAAGTTCAGAGACAGTCTGAGAGGAGGTTCATCTCAGATTGACTGGACCTGAGTCACAGAAAGTTACTTGTAAAAGATGAAAGAATGAATAGAATAGAAAGAATAGAATAGAATAGAATAGAATAGAATAGAATGATAAAGTATTCAGTCTGAAAGGATCTACAACAATCATCCAGTCCAATTCCTTGATCAATTCAGGGCAAGCAAATTAGATGTTGATGTGTTTATTTTTTTTTTTTTTTGTCACACACTTAGGTAGCTGTTAGATACTAGCACATTTTCTTCATTATGGCACAAAGATTTTGCCTTTATGTTTAGTGTCTGATTGAAAAAGGAGATAATAATCAAAAAGTATAAATTTCAAAGAATAGAAAATATTGTAACTTTTTCTCTATTTTCACAAGAATGAGCTCTACAGTAAACACATTTCCATGTGGCTGTTCACTGTTCCAGCATTATTCTGTGACCTTTTTTGAAAGTACACAATCTAGTGCTGATTCAGGACAACATTTCGTGCCATGTCAGCCCATCATTGGCAGGAGAAAGAAAAGAAAGGATCCAACCCAGATGTTTCTCAGAATGTTCTGATAAACTCAAGATTTTAATGGCATTTGCTACAATAGAAAAATAATTAAAAGAGGGGGAGAAAAAAGCGAGTGGGAATGCTGGGCAGTCATGCAGAGGTGATCACTAAATGTCCTTTATGTACCCAATTTGTTCTTGATACTTAAGGACACTGTGGTGCTTGTACATAAACTGGAGCCACTTGTCACTAGAAAGGCTGCCAGGATTAAATCAGTAAGAAATTGTTTATTCAGCCTGTTCAAACAAAAAATGAATTGTTTTGATGAATGAGATTTTTTTTAATGAATTAGCACATGTCATGCCAGTAGTTTTTAAATGTAAAGCACTGAGGCGGGTTTTTTCCCTTTCATTTTGACATAACTGCCCTAAAATAACTGAAGTACCAGGGCTCCAACAGTGGCATATTACATTATGTATTGCTAAGGACATAGTTGCCACTGTAGGTAGACCTCTTAAAAAATCCCAACCAAACAAAAAATAAAAGCAGAGAAAAAAACCCCACCCCCCTTCATATATTACATATATTCTGTAGTAGCTTTGATAAAATTGTCTTCATTTTCTACAATAAAAACCACTCAGTGTTTCAGTTAAATATACTTTCAGTGATGATGAATATTTCTAGGTCCCTCTAGTAGGAGTATTACCTTTGGGCAAGACTCTTCAGCTTCTTTTGGAAGAGGTCTTAATAATGGTGATAATTTGCATGTATTGAACTAAGCACCAACCTTCCCTACAGTTTTCAGAAGGGAGCTGACCTCCCTTTGTGGGAAGCTGTGTGCCTCCTCTGAAGCTGAGCTTACCAAAGTGGGGATATGACAACCACACATCCACCTTGCAAAGGGTTGGAAGTATGATCAGTCCTGTTTGGACTTATCCTTACCCCATCCATGAGGGGTAAGTTAAACTACTTTTTGAGATAAAAAGCCCCAACTGAACCAAGCAACTCAAAATCATACATAGGTTCACTTTGCCTATGTGAATACACTATTTCAGCTTCAGTTATTACTTTTAAGAATGAGGTGACTCATAATTATTACATTGATACATTTCCCCTGTTAGAACTTCTATGTCATTGGTATAAACTAGTTTATACACTGCTCACATTCAGGAATGTAAAGGCTCACCTTGGAAGAACTGTGTGGCATCAGCCAAGATGAGGTCATGCCCATCAAAACTGTGACACTGTACCCACTCTGCCTGGAAGAGGCACAGTGTCTGGATAAGCTCTCAGTCAAAATTAGCAAATTAAACTTGCTCCATGCTCAAGGCAGAGAATATGGTGTGGAAAAGCTCCAGAAGCTTTTTCAACCCATTCCAAATTGGCCACTGTGGTAACATAATTAAGACGATAGGGTTGTTATATTTGAAATGTTGCTAAAAATAGGGTGCCTTATTTAAGGAGCATCTCCTCCCCTGGTAACTTTTGGAGATACCTCTGGCTGAAAGAAGGGAGAATTCACTGATACACTTGGAGAACAAGTAGCCAAAATCTAAATTATGGTTCAGAAACCATACCACTAAGTCCGTTTTATTTTAAAGTCTTTCTCGATCCCTTGCTCCTAAAATAAAAATGAAAGAAATATATATATATATATATATATATAAAGAAATAACAAATAGAGAAATATATCCTTGCTGTGTCTTGTGCTGTGTTGATTCCTTTCTGTTGAAGCTATCATTTGATGAAGCAGAACATTTACAACCTGCTTTGATCAAATGCCACGACATGCAGGAGTGCTTCCAGAGTACCTAGCTTCCTCATCTGGTTCCCTGAAGTAACACACTCTTCCATAACTGGTGCTTGTTCCTGGCAAAGCCTTTCTGCACATTACTGCTCAATAGTCTTGTTAATTAAGACAGCAAACTGAAGCTCCACATTTTAGCCATATTTAGAAAATCTCAGGAAACTTTGCATAATCTCCACACCTTGACAGATTTTCCCCTGTTAGCATTTGGATTACATTTCTTTAGTTAATCTTTTAAGACAGTAATAATTAATATTTACAGAGCTTTCACACGAGGACTCGGATTTACGTTATAGTCTTCATGTGCTTACTGCATCTTGTGCCTATCTTTAGAGCAGATGGCCCAGAATTGGTGATTTGATTTTACTGGTGGTGGAATGAGTATGGAAAAGGTTTAGAAAATGTAACCAAAGTTGGGGTGCAAATCAGTTACAATGCTGGCAAAGGAAAAGTTCTCCAAACAGCAGCCCCAAAAGATGGATAGTACTCTTGTAAAGCTTCCCACATGCCTTCTGAAAAGGTTAAGGGCAAGGAAGCATCCTGACATAGGAATGAATAAATGGCAATGCTGACCTCCTGGTGTGCTGTTTCCTGGTACCCTGAATCACTGGGAATAAGTGTGGTCAGTGAATTGGTCCCAGTGGGGTTGTTCATGGAGAGAGCACTAACAGGAAGGAGGGAGGAGGAGATCTGAAAGTCGCTGTGTAAGCAGTGTTGTTTTGCCACCTAGATTATTCTGGTGTAGCAGTCCTCATCTCTCCCCTCTGCATCCACATCTTCATCTCTCTGAGTTTCTAACTGCTTGAAATTGAAGCTCATGGATCTAGTGAGATGTTTAGGCTGCTCCCCAGCTCCTTGGTGCTACCATTTCCTTCCCTTGCCTGCAGCTGATGCTTCATTTTGGCCCAATTTTTGCTCCTTACCCCACTTTTTAAACAGAGAAGTATCTTTGCTCTTACCACAGAGAGTTGGCCCATCCCTATCAGAACTTCACAGCCTTTAGTGGAACCTTTCCAAACCTTATTTCCCTTATGAACCAAGTGCAGATGCTGGCCCTGCTAAAGTCAGCCCAGCATGGTGACACACCAGGAAAAGCCATACACTGTGTCAGAGGAGACACAGGGTACCTCTGTAGTGGCCCTCAATGGAGGAGATTTCCCTGGCTATCCCTGAGCTCACAGCAATGGGGCAAGCCTGAAAAGCAGCAGTCAGGAGAAAGCTACAAGACTCAGTACAAAATAATGTCCAGTTGTTCTATTTTCCATCATACAACAATTAACATTCTTACATTGAGAGTGTTACACTGATAATGAATATTTGATGTCATTCCTGTTTTTAATGACATTGCTCCCTTGAGCCTTTGGTAATGTACATACACACACGTCTGTCTCTTACAAGAGTTTCTGCTAAGATTCTCCATCAGCTAAAAGTTGTTATAGCCACCGCCAACTGTACTAATGAATCAAAATGTACAATGGAGTTTCTACAGAGTTTGGAGCACTTCTTCATAAGTGATGTGAAGGAGTAGATGACTGCATTAGGGGCAGGGTAGGTGTAATTAAAAAAAAGATCTTTTTGAGTGTCAAGGGAAGGTTGAAGAACCACATAAGTCTAGAGAAAGATGAGTAACTACAGGAAATTTTAAGGACAAAAGGAAATAATCAAGAAAAGCTGAGGAGCAGATGGGATGGGGGAAAGAGGAAGAAGAGGGTTATAATACTGCACTGCAATTTTGTTTTTCTTCCCAAGAGGAGCGCATCTTGTATTCTCTGTGAGCTGAACTTCTTGAGTGTCACCTAAATATGTAACCCCTTCTCCCACCCCTTCCCTGTGTCAGAGAATCTGCCATTTAAACAGCCAAACTAAAATCTTTCCCCTAACAGTTCTGCTTCTGTTTGAACTTGAAAATCTGCATTATTCTAAGGGTAATTCCCAGAGGACTATTTAAAACAGCAGTAGCTTGGGGCAGTCTTCAAGGAAGATAGCAGGAACTTCAGCATTCCCAATGAACAGATTCCTTGCCTCCTTGCTGTTGTCCATTGTGGCCTTTTCTGGATTTCATGCTGTGAAAACTGGTTTTCATAACACTTCCTTACCTGTATAAAAAGTATCAGTTCACCTTTAAATTTAAAAAGTATCAGTTTACCATAAACCAATCTCATATAGACTGACTTATCTTCCACTTAGGTTTGTTTTACTTTGTTTTACTTTGTTTGACCCTTGGATTTCAGGTCTTCCTACTGACCTTAGCTAGGATGGTTTAATGATGACCGGTAACATGTAGAGCTGACATGGTATTGAGCAACAGCTTTGCTTTCACACCTTTATAAAAATGGAGTGACTAAGTAAAGTGAACTGCCTTTTAGAAGGGATGAGCCCCCGTTCAAGGTGACAGGGTTCAGCTCCTGTGAGCATTACCTCATTTCTTCCCATCTGTCTGACCACAGACAGAATACCTAATAATACCTAAAATAAATAATTCCTAAGTAGCAAAACCCCATGTAGGCAGAGGCATCCTACTGACAGAAAGGGTTGGGGCAGAATGAAGAAGATGCCCACTTCTCTGCTCCTCTTCTTCATCAGTGTGTGCTGAAGCCAGTGAGATTCCTCCAGCTTTGAACCAGTATTTCTATGAACCAAATCTGGTTCTGCACTTGGCAGAAGCACAGATACAGAAACATGGTGCTCAGCCAGATCTGCAAATAAAGATCTGCTAGATTAAAGGGCAGATATACAGTAGATGTTTTGCTTTCTTGGTAGCCTGGAGAGAACCACCCAGACTTCTAACTTGTGTACGTATACTTTCAAAAGGGCAAAAATGTTGCTTTCATAAATTAATTTCACACACTTTGCAGAGATAAAAATAATCACTGTGACATTTTGTTTGTCTTCCTTTTTTCCTGTATGCAAGCAGCCAACTCTCAATTACTTACAGCCCTAAATTCGTTCCGCTCAATTGTGAAAAGCCCCCGCAATATTCAACAGGAGGGGAAGAATTCTGAGCTGTGGAAAGTCATCATGTTTGCAGAGAAAGCAAATTTCCTCCTCTCCTGATATACTGTGCATATCAGCCAAAACAAGACTCTTACACAGAGTGCCAACTGGTATGAATTTCAACCACTTTATGTCTTATATATTAATGTTATAAAAATATGCACCCCGATTTTTTATAACAAGAGAATTTGTTGTGGCAATATCTGACACCACTTCTGAACTGACGTAGATGTGACAGCCTAATAAAAACTTGCCTGCCAGCATGAGAGCGTTGGTTGTGGATACTGAATTGCCTTGACAATTCGTGGGGTTCTGTACTGGCTTTTCTTTGGTAACAACCATATCAGACTTGCTGAGCCTTTCTCTAGCTAGCTACTACACTCTAAGCTCAAGCAGATCTAAAGAAGATTTAAGTTTGATTATGTTTCTTCTATATATTACAAGTAACAGAAACTGTGCAGACACTAGTTTGTTAATTTTTTTTGCTCATGCCTGGGGGGTGACTGCTCTGGATACTTCAGCTGTTTCAGAGAACCCTTTCTTTTTTCTACGAAATCTCATTGGTATTTTCCTCCATGAGGGCAGATGTCTCACAGCAGACATCTTTTGTGGTTTCAGTGTGTGATGAAGTAAAGCATTACATTAACTCAGTGAGGGCTTTGGAGATCCTGTGTGTGCACCTATGGAATATACACAGTCTGCAATGAAGATCTGGGATCAGGGCACAGGTTTTTGTCAGGTTTGCTGAACAGAGAGCCAGGGTACAGCAGTGGATGCGATCACCTGCAGAAGCTGGGAAGAAAGCTCCTGTTCTGTGAGAGCAGGCAGGGACAACAGAAGAGAGCAAGTGTTATTTAACACCAAGTGCCTCTTTGGTGCCATCCTTGCCTCCTGGTGTCTAAGTATATAAGAACATAGTACAAACTTTGGCTGATAAGGTATCTGAAGATATAAAATCATGTGATTATATATTTTTGCATGCAAATTCAGTGGGTCCTGCCTTATGCTGGTGCAAATCAAGACTGCTGCCTATACAGTGGATGTAAGTGTACATTCTGCATCACAGCAATTGTTGCATCACAGGCATGACCAGAAGAATGAGACACTTGCATGATTGATGAGTACAGCCTTGTCCTCCCAGTCTCACAAATAGTATTTCCAAGACTGGCACACATATTGGCTATCACAGAAGTAAATTAGATGGTCTATTTAATTTATAATAATAAATATAATATAATCTTTATAATTACCAAAAGATATGACAAAACCAAACCCTATTGTCCCTGCTCATAGTGAAAGCTGGTAGGAATAGCTCAGCTGGACAGGGAAAGTTTGCAGGGCAAATTTTTCCTTGGGCCCACTGGAAGGGTCACAAATGCCTTTTAAATTTCCCGGTGAGCAGTAAGAGGAAGCCCGGAGCGAAGCCAGGCATCCCCGGGCCGGGGCGGGGCGGGCGGCCAGCTGCTGGCAGGGATTAGGAGGATCTGCCCCTGCCAGGTGCGGGTGTCGTGCTCCTTAACCAAACATTTTTATGTGTGATCGCCTCCCACGTAGGAGACAGCTGTTCCTTCTCCTTCTCCTCCAAATGCTTGCTTCCTTTTAACCTCTGGTTTCTTAAGCCGACAGCTTCTGGGTCATGGTCCTGTGAAGTAGATAGCTGTCTCCTTGGTCAGCCAATCTCATTGACTTCAAAGGGTAACCCTGCAAAAAATGGTGTAAAACATTTTTTGTTAGCAAGCTGCTTCTTCTGGTTTTGCCCTTTTGCTTTTACTTTCTTCTTCCTTTTACTCCCTCCCTCCTCTTGTCCTCCCTCTCTCTCAAAACAGGGGGATTTCCACCTGTTTTCTCTCAGAGCAGGGAATGCTTCCCCCTAGACTTTCCTGTTAGATTTGAGATCACCTCAGTGTCCCACTGACTTTTTTAACCTTTGCCTTTCAGAAAATCTACCATTTAATGCTGGTTACAAAATCATCACATCTACAGGAAATGAATGGTACCATCTTCTAATACTGA
Source organism: Sitta carolinensis (assembly GCA_032173965.1). NCBI lineage: Eukaryota > Metazoa > Chordata > Aves > Passeriformes > Sittidae > Sitta > Sitta carolinensis. Next base: position 9,122,213 of record JAVUNC010000025.1, on the reverse strand, counting down.
CAGAGTGCAGAACTCATTTCCCCTTTAGCAGCACTCTTTCAGTATGGCAATTAGTATTATTGGTAGTAACTGTGAAACACACATTGTGGAAATATTTGATCTGGAGTCAGGACCCCACTTTTATGCTTGAATTGCTTAAAAGTTCATGAACACTTGAAAACATAAGTTAGAAGCAACTCGGCAGCAGGATGGCTACAAAAATACTTCAAGGAGATGATTCTAATAATTTACAGACTGACTGAACAACAGCTGCTTTTAAAGAAGCATTGCTGATGAAACAACAAAGAATAGAGAAACCTACTGGAAGGCAGTGAAGCCCGATGTGTAGGCTCATGCTCTTCAGCACTGAGGTTTTGTGGCTGAAGAGCTGAATCAAACATAATTCAGCAATACCAGTGCCAGAAATCTCAATAAATTGTGCTTCATCCAAAATCCTGGTGTGCTAGGTACCAGAAAGAGAAGAAAACAATATCCCAGTGAGACAAAACAAGCATCATGAGTTTTTATCATAGTCTGCATTGCCATTTATAACAGCAAGAACATTTTCTCATTGGAGAAAGTTCTTCTTCAGGCAAGAGAGTCTATGTAAACCCTGCCCAGGCTCATCAGCTGAGATGAAATACAGAGCTGTGCCTGGTATCTGAAAAGAGTGAGAGAGTGCTATAGATGGATTTATAACTTCACAAGTTTGTATTCTTCAGCTACAAGTGAAAAGGGCCACCTAGAATCAAAGTGGAGGCTGGTCACATAGGCTTAAGGCGACAAAGATGATCCAAAGCTGAGACAAAAATGAGGTTATTTTTCTCAAAGTGATTACAGCTACTGTAGAGACGTAGTTAAACCTCTGAAGAGCCTGGACATGCAGTTCCTCTGGGTACATGGATAGATACAATACTGAAATTTCATATTTGGCTGGGAAAAGGAGGTCCAGTCTAGTCGGGAAAAGTTTCTGTGTGCTTCTTGAGTGTGCAAAGCGCAGTAAACCCCAAAGACAGAACCTGCAGAGACATTTGTCCTCTCTCAGCATCAAAAAACCTGCAGTAGCCAAGAAAACGCAGACAGTGTAGTGAGATGACTCTCACTCAGCCCTATATATCATTACTTATTTTATCTTCCAAGGCGGAGGTAAGGTATTGGGACCTAGTCCAGGAAAGCACTTAGGGCTGTATTCTGATAGCATGCAGAAGAGCAGTACTTTGCTCAGCAAACAGCACCAGTGAAGACTTTGAGGCAAATTATGGTGTTAAATTTGTGCAGTGTAAGGGCATCAGCATTTGTTTCCTGGGTATTTGCATAGTGCTGCAACTCCCTGCTGTAGGTTATTCACTTGTGCAGGTGCTCTGCTAATAGACCTGGCCAGGGCAAGGAAAGAGGAGGCAGACCTGCTTCTGATCCCCCCTTGAAAAAAACAGTCTGCAAGGGACCTTCAGAACCTGGGAATTTTCTGCAAAAGCACACTTGCCCTGTGGGTCAAAAGAGTGAGCTTTGGGGCACAGGCTATTAATTCCTGACTATTTAATTCCATAGACTCTTCATAGAGGAGTCCAGAAGTACCTCTGGATGAAATTTCAAATAATCTGCATTAATTTTGAACCAAGAGAAGTGAGTCATCTTTCTCTTTTCAGGCTCCCAGGAAGATCCCCAGTATGCAGCTGAAACACCTAGATGAGTCCTGGAGAAATGACATGGGGAGCAGGTAATGTTGAGAATGTCCTGATTCAGAGCCCAAGGAGAGACTTCCATTGACTTAACTGAGGTTTGGATCAGAGGCTGCAAGAGCATGGTCCAGATTTGAATTTAAGATCTACATAGAATACTGCCGAAAAAACCTCAAACCTTGGACAATTTTCTGATACAGCAAAGAAGTTGCACGGCTATATGAAAGAGTGCACATCATTTCAGTGAAGAGAAATCTGGTTAAAAAAGCATTTAGAAAGTTGGATCAACTCCATCAATCGATTGAAGGTAAGGTATGGAATTGCAGCAAACCCAGTGCTACTCTGTTCATAAACAATCAGTCAGTGCCTGTTGCAGTGACTGCAGCGGCTCCCGGGCTCTGGGCACTTTGAGGGTGGAAAATGAACACAGTACTCCATTTTGTTCTGTGGGTAGGGCTTAGTGAAGAAAAGGTCTGGGGAGGAGATTCCAGCAGTAAGATGACAGTGGGGGCACAGGGCTGTTTTCAATGGTTAAAAGCTGTGAGTGGGATTTTTCATAAATTGGGAAGCCTGTCACCCTGGCTGTTGAGGCAAGCAAGGTCAACCACTTGGCCAGGGCACACCATGGCTCTCTGTGGCTGCAATGCCCACATTTCTGCTTCGCAGAGGTGCAGCAAAGACAAGAGGATGAGTGAGTATTGGTGTCCTATCCAAGTGAGCTCGGGTACCCAGCCAGATCCAGAAATCTGGAAGTTTCCCCAGGTTGTCTCCACAAGGAGACAATACTCTTGCTCCAGGTTAGAAAAGGAGTCTGTGGTAAAGCAGACTTCTTGATCCTAAACCAGTACCCATACAACCAGCTTTACTTTGTGCTGGGAGAGCATGCCAGGCACAGAGGGCAACCTCTGTATTGGGTGAAGGAAGCAGCCATCAAGGGTAATGCTAAGCAGACAAAGGGCCATTTACTAACTCAATTTCCAACCTGTAAATGCTGTCGCAACAGCATGTGCTTTAATCATATTAGAAAAATTGCACTTCTGCTTCCAAAATCAATTTCATGGAGATGTTGCCTCCATAATATACAGAGCTAGATACTCAATAAGGTAATCAGCAGAGTTGTGTTGGCTTTAGAGAAGATGTAATCATTCATATTTGCTGGGGAGCTGATCCTCAATCACAGAATGTTGAGACAAGAGAAAATATTGAGCTGTGATGATTGAGCAGCATCTTGACCATGGTTTTCTTATTTTCTGGAGAGTTGGGTGTAATATGGTCTCTGTGCAAAGAGGTGGTATCTGTCACAGACAGTAACTAAATCCCATGTGACCTTTATTTTGAAGGTTTAAATGGAGTAAAAATTGTGCCTTGAAGTTAATTTTATGAGTAAGATTTGATATCTTTAGGACACGGTGGGCTCGAATCATATATGTGTAAAGACTAAATAAAAATGAAACACCTATTGCAAGAGTAAAAGGTCTTTCCATATCATAAAGGGATACCTACTGCATATACAGAGCAGAGGGTAAAAAAGACAGCCATCGTTACCTTTTTTCCATTAACAAATGGCTGCATTTTACTGTAGGTCTTGCTAGGAGCACGAAGCTCATCCTAAGGTGAATAGAAATTTTCTTCAGGGTGCATCTGCTGGTGTACAGAGAGGGGAATAGCTGCTCCCTCCCCCCAGTTGCCATCCCAGCTGGGGTACCACAGCCTGGCAGTAGTTCTCCAGGGACAGCAGTGAGCCAACATGTGCAGCAACTGTTTGAAGGGGGGATTAAAGCACATCGTAAAAGTTTGCAGCCAGAAGCAAGAGAGGAATGTTTTCATGAGACATCCATAGGTTATGAAGCACTGGCTGTGCAGGCAGCTATTAAATAAAAGGCAGAGAGCAAAGCACTCACAAAACACAGGAAACCAAGTTTATTTCTTCTTGATAAGCACAGTGAGCAATGAGGCAGCAGCCCAGGTGAAGTCCTCATCTCCCTTCCCTCATGTCAAACATCCAGGTTGGTTCCTGCTCTAGGTCCACTCTTTCTGGGTGACAGGTAATGACAAGGCAGTGGTGGCTGACAGCTTTGAAGGGATGGCTGTGTGGGGGCTGCTCCTGGCCCCCACTGGGAGCTGGTGGCAAGTGCTGGATGCATGGCCACATCCAGGAAACCAGAGAGAGCTATGACTATTACTTGAACTTGGATTGAAGGAAACAGACCTGGTTTAAACTGCCAGGGTCAGCTCATCAGCTTTGCAACTTAGAAAATTTACTGCAGCTGTGCCAATATAAAGGATCTACTCCTGATTTTATGAACATTTATAAGCTGGTTTTGTAGCAGTCTGATTAGACCAATAGCTGTCTGTGCTTGAAATAAGGGGACAGGAAATTTGGGTCTTGCTTTCAATATCATTGTTCCTTGTGATATAGCTGGGAGTACAGCTGAGCAACACAGCTTTAACTTCCTCTGCTCCAAACTATTCCTTTTTTGTTTCATGAGGGTTTAGATTGTAGTTATCACTTGGTATAAAGTGTGTCTGACTAACTAGTGGTTTTGTACAGCACAAGGTAGGGGACCACATGACTAAACAGAGGACAAAGAATTACTCAAAATGGCTGAGTACTAAAAACCTTTCCAGCCGTGACAGTACATACTCATATGCAGTTTTTCAAGCTGTTAAATATTTTTCAATTCGGTATTTTTATTGGTTTGTCCTGGGTCTTGTCCTTTTTTTTTTTTTTTAAATCCTCTTTCCTGTAAATTCTCTTTACTAAAAATACCGACCAACGGTCTCTTTGTGCAGTGAAATCAGGTTGGTGAAAACTGGTTTTGTGCAAGCAGCATGATAAAAGGTGCATTCAGAAATATATCCAACAAGTAAGCTCTGCAGGGTGTAAGACTTCTGAAAAGGGAAGCTGAATCCTCCAAGCCCTTCCACTGCAGGCTTGTGTTGCTATTGAAGACAGCCGTGAATAAGGTTTTGCAGGATCAGGCCCCAGAGTTCAGCAAAATTTACTTCCTGCCTGCTCTCTATAGCATTTAACAGCAGAAATAAAAGAAAGAATTAATTTCTGTTTTAAATTCTTGGCAAGCAACTTCATCTTGTTGCTTATCTTTTCACGGGAATCAAAGGATACTGCCTTGTTACAGCTACTCACAGAGCAGAGGCTCGAGGGAGAGCACGGTATTTGCTTTCTCAGATGAAAATCAGACTCTAACCGGTGGTATTTTCAATAATGTTTAACAAAGCTGCATTGCTAAAGAATAGGCAATATTGTGGCTTCTCAATTTTTTCATTCTTGCCCTAAGTATGGTTCATTTTCCAGCCAAAGAATTAACTATTTCCACAGTGCTCACCCGGCGCCCTGCTCTTCCCAGTGGCTTCTGTCAAACTCTGTTTCATTGTGAGGCATTGCACTTTTGGAAAATATAGCCCACCAATTTGGTGGTAAACAAGCCTTGGCTTTAAGACAAAGCTTGTTTTAATCTCCATGATCAGGCTACAGATCTGACCATGTTTTTTAACAAACCTCTTATGAAGAAATCCTATTCATGATTATTATCTATATGAGAATAAAAATGTCTAATTACCTTATATTAAATCTGTATTTATCAATTGTGTTTTTTTTCTGGGAAATTATAATTTGCAGAAATGCTCCACATTCCAGGCTGTAACAGTTGGAGGTGGATGTCCTTAAGGATGGAAAAAAAGTTCTTTTTTAAATGGCACATTTACTAATTATAAAATGCTCTTATCTCTCTGCAGCCAAAGCCAAAATGAACATGTGCCTTGCACTAAGAAATCCCAGGATTGTCACAACTTGTGCCAGCTGTTGAGGTTATGACACCTGTGCCAGCATCGCCAGCTCTGCCCACTGTCATCTGTTCCAACTGTTCCATCTGCACTGTTTGTACCAATTCTCCCATTTCTGCATCTGTACCTTCTGCAGAAACGGGTCCAACAATGCCAGCTGTGTCATCGGTGCCAAATATGCCAGATGTTCTATTTGTCCACCCTGGGCCAAATCAATGTAGTTTTGTGCTCATTAGTTTTAGCTGGTAGATTCTATTTCACAATTTTTTGAGATGCACTTAGATCAAATCAATTCTAAATCACCACTACAACTGCTTTACATCTATCTTGCCATAAACAGAACTTTTTGTCATCCAGTATTTGGTCAAAATTACTTGAACCTTATTAAGTTGTACGTGATGATTTGAGTTCTGTCTTAATGGCAAGATTATTATTTTTTTTTCTTTTAGAGGATGTAGCTGCAGAGAGATGAATAGAAAAAGATAAGGGTCATGGTGTCCAGGCTGTAAATAATCCCCATGGTTACAGTAAAAATTGTCCACACACTGAAGTACTGACTGAGAAATCCCTGGTCCTGATCCCTTATTCCACCACTGCAGATAAGAAGACTATCCAATGCCAGTTTATTTGCAGTGAGTTCCTTAAGCTGTGAGAGACAGAGGAAAATGAAATCCTGGTTTTGCACTGACCATGGGCAAGTTTAGCAAGGGCTGTGCTAAAGGTCCGTTCTCTTCATGACTGTCCTGCTCAGGAGAGAGGGATCCACTGCGCTGCCAGTGCCCCCTCACAACGACCCTGTGGCTGCACCCGGTCTCAATAGCTTTTCCTTTGGAAACTGTAACCTGTATTGATTTGGGTGAAAAGTGTTCTGCCTTGTCTGTGCTTCACTAATGTCATAATATTGGAAAGCCAAATTCATGAGTCACTTGTTTTTTTGATTCATCATTTACTCACAGGACCGCCCCAGTTTGTGTCCTTGGCCACATCCAGAAAGATCACACTGTATCCATTGAACGCGGAGGGACTTTAGGGTGTGTCACGTCCTCTGGGTCAGTAAAGTCAGAATTTGCTGCTATCAAGTCCCTCAGAATAGAGTTAATTCTCGCATAACAGAACGAGCCCAGGTTTTGCATCCCTAGCACTGCTCAAAACAGCTTTGACAATAAAACGTATGTAGGACATAGCTGGAGCGCTGTGCTGGCCCAGCGTGTGCCGCTGCCGTGCCTGCCTGGGCGCTTCTCCAGCGCCGGTGACAATCCCAGACTCCATCCCTGTGACCGCTCCGACCCGCGGCTCTTGGCACCGTGGCCCAACCTGCAAGTTGCTGCTCCGGAGGAGCCAGGGGCTGTTTTCCCTCTGCGGCCCCGTGCGGGTGCAGCCTGCGGGCTCTGCTGTGCCGCCCGGGCCCCCGTGCCGCCCGGGCCCGCCGGCTGGCAGCGCCCGGGGCCCGCCGTGCGCCGGGGCCCGCCGTGCGCCCGGGCCCGCCGTGCGCCCGGGGCCCGCCGTGCCGCCCGGGCCGCCGTGCCGCCCGGGGCCCGCCGCGCCTGGCGCGCCCCGGGCCTGGCATGCCCGGGCCCGCGGTTCGGCCGTGCCGCCCGGGGCCCGCCGCGGCTGGCAGCGCCCGGGGCCCGCGGTGCCGCCGCGGCCTGTGAGCCTCCGGGCCCGCGGTTCGCCGTGCGCCGTGCCCGCCGGGCCTGTGAGCCGCCCGGTGCCCGCCGTGCCCCCGCCGGCAGGATGGCGCATCGCCACGGCAGACAGCAGCGTGGCACCGCGGAGACGCAGCTCTGCCGTGCGGGGAGCCAGGAAACAGGTTCGCATCAACTCAGTCTGCCACTCCGAGGCATTGAAATTCGCAGAGCTGACAGCTCCTCGTCAAAGGAAGGTACATATTAAAAAATAGCAAGTGGGTTAATTTAGGAAAGGGAGTGAAGCAGAGGCGTTTAAAGGAGAGGAAGGCCACAGGTGCAGCAGTGCCATGGGCATGCCCGCGATGGGGACCTCTCCCTCTGGTAGGGGGAACCACGAGGGAGAGGATTCCAGTGAGGCTGCAGAACACTTTGATCCTGTCCTGCAGCTGTCACAACATATTTAACCTTAAAAAGTCCTTGACCTTGAGGAGTTTGCTGTATGTAAAGGTTCCCAGGTGCAGTCCAATTTAGTATGTTTGTCCCTTTCTTCCATGGGATTAAGAAATAGGAAGAAAACTGATAGAGAAAAAAAAAGAAAGAAATGCTTTTTGTGTCTGGCTTGTGTAACTGAATTGGCAGTCAATGAGAGGGACAGATTTCTAATTAAGAAATAGCTCCTGTAGTTTCTCAGGCAAAACTCTGGCTGAAATCTGTGATTCATTACTTTAAAAATTCCTTGGATTTCCAAATTGTGCAGCTGGAGGACACCCTGTGCCCCAGCCTGTAAGCACTGCCACTGTGGTCAGCAGCCACCTGCCAGGCATTGTCTTTACTCATACGGCAAACGCCTTAAGTTGGGAGCTATTTATTTCTGTGGCGTTTTCAACAGTGGGTCCCTGGTCTCCCTCTGCTGAAAACAGGGCCTGAGAGTAATAACCAAATGATCCTTTCTGTGCTCCCCAGTCCCCTGCCTGGGCCATCCCAGCGCTGCTGTGAGGCAGTGGATGGGCCACAGCTCACCCCTCCCTCCATAGCAGGCTTATGGAGGTGTCCTTGGGAAGCCTTTCTGAGGCTGTCTTCCTCAACAGCTGAGCTGAAAAATTTAGTCCTGGGCATCAAAAAGAACTTTATTTCCCAAAACAGATTGGCTAGGAAATTTGGGGCATTTTTTGCCTCTTTCTGTTACACTTTCTGCTTCCTGCAATCATCCAGGAGATTCACTTGTAGCCCAGAAGTTAGAACAGCTCATCTGCTGCTGTGTTCGCCTGCTGCCGGATTGTTGGTGGTCACTGCAGGTCCTGGGTTTGTTACAGGGCAGCGGGCTGATCTGGTGATCACTGCCGTGCGGTGGCAGGACCTGGGTGATTCCTTGCCGGTTCCTGTGGCTGGAACCAGTAGCACAGCTAATCCCAGCCAGCAGCACCACCCCGCTGGCTGGCTGACATTGTCACTGGCCCCTGTGACCTGCGGGAACGGGGAAGGGCAGTGAAGAGCACTTGTCAGCCCCCCACTGTTTCAAGAATCCTGATGTGTTGTACAGAATTCTTTCCTTATTTCACTGTAAAAAGAAGAAATTTTGGAGGCCAGGGAGATGGAGAAACAGTCTTTCCTTTAAGAGTAGGCATTATTCTCAGCCTTCAGTTTTGTCCTGAAGAGATTTATAATGTTTTTCCCTAAAGACCATTGCTTCCTCCCCTTTCAAGTTTTCTTGAATTACATGGATCTCCCCCTCCTTGTCCCAAGGAGCACAGCTGACCCTTTAATCACTGTTTGCCACCTAGCTAGCAAACATAGGTCACTTTTATTTATATAAAATAAAATAAAATAAAGCAAAACACAATGCATAATAAATAAAATAAAAATAAAATAAAATAAAATAAAATAAAATAATAAATAAAATAAAATAAAATAATACAAGACTGGGAATACAGAACAACTCCCAGTTCATTTTGTATGCTTAAAACAGAAAAAGAATGTGGCTGAGAAACCTGTGTGTTAAAACCTGGGACTGGGTGGCACTAGCTAATTAGAAATATTCACTTTGACCCTTTTCACAACTGCCAATAACACAGACATCAATTTGCACACGTTCATACCCCCCCAGATGATTGTGTCTTTACTACCTGCTTGTAGGTGGCACAGGCCAGTTCCCATTAAAATCCAGCTCTTGAATTCACGGGGCATAAAGTACATTCAGGATACATATTTTTAAATAGCATTTTATAAATTAAAAAATAAAAAGAGTTAAAAGTATAAGGAATCGAAAATATTTTATTTTCCATTCTTTCAACAGAGGGACAGCTTGACTTCGAGGGAGGGTTTGCACTCAGGGCAAAAGCAGTGTGCTCTATCTCAATTAGCTTCTCTGGCTGATTCTTCCCTGATCTTGGGACTGGCCAAAGGTCAAAACCAGTTCTCATCCCACATCCACCCTTGGCAGCTCACCCTGTGGAGGGACATGCTTCCTCAAGAGACTCTCCTACTCTGGCTATCCCTACAGGGAAAAGCTTCAGTTAGCAGAGCTCAACAGAGTACTGGAAAAGGAATTGTGTAGAAGAATTTTATAGGGCTCCTGTTCTTTCTCAGCTTTTTTGCACCTTTCTGGTTTCATCTGGGTGATGGCAACAGAGACATACTCTTTAAAATTTTCCAGAAGAATTTCTAAAAACAAATTAATTTCCACAGCAAACTCTGCACATGAACAGCCCAAAGGGTGTGACTGAAAAGGATCTTTTTCTTGCAGCAGCAAACACCCAGGCTTTCAAAAAGAATGAACCCACTTCAGTATTTTTAGGTTTTATTGCGTTCATTTAACAAATGTCATTACTTGCAGCTTATAAAATGACAGCGAGCTTGTGTGAGCTCTCCTGATACTCTTTTGCATTATCCTGGTGGGCAACAGAAATAGGCAGGGGAGAGAGGAGTGAAGCAGCTGAAGGATGCCAAAACCCAGTGAATATCTATGCAGCAAAAAACGTTGATGTGGTACTGAAAAATTTGCGGCATTGAGCAGTGGTATTGGATCGCCTGTAAAAACTTTTTTAAAAATATGAGAATAGCCCATTTGTTGGGTTTAAAAAAAAAATCAAATTTCACACTGGGATGCTATGAAGGGTGGAAATTTTAGTGAAAAATTGTCATTTTATACAACTTTAATTAGCAAACTGTTCATATAAACCCGCAAGCTGTGCAGCAGATTTCACTTCCAACATCTCTTCAGACAAGACAGAATTTCACCTACTTATTTACTGATCATGTCGCAGCATCCTTTTCCTACTCGCTGATGACTGTTCAGTGGCTTATGTAAAATGTGCTGGTGATTTCACAGCACTTCCATTGGACGAGTGTCCACGTGCTAGAGCAAATCACCATCACTGGCACGCTCCTGTTGGCAGTCTTGTTAGGCAGGAACCAAGGAGCAAAAGATCGAATTATCTTTTCAACCCAAGACATGGTGCAACCAAAAGTAATCGAAAAATGTGCGTGGGGCTGTTTGGGGTCTCACGCTCTGCACTTTCCCTCTTGGTATACCTTTCAGCAGCATGAATATTTATGACTATGCTTTGTCTTGTTACAGACAAAATAAGAGAAGCCCAAGGGGATTCAGTCAATGCACATAAAAGCAATGTTTGCAAGCATGAGTAAATCTCAGTCACAGTACTTGGCATTTTATGTCAAATACAGCTAAAGCGCAAAATTGCAAGAGATAGAAATGATTTCAGGACAGAGCTGTTGTTGGGAGGTCACTGGAAAGAAGCAGAGGCTTAAGCAATGAGTCTTCCCTCTTTCAGGCCAAGGGTCAGGCAGGGTTGCCTGTGTTTTGTACCAAGCCATTTGAGGATTCTTTATCTTAACCGAATCCCCTGTTTAATGAGGTGGTAAAATCACAAATACTGGTTGGGTCTCTCGTTCCTCCTACAGCTAAGTTGTAGCTTCTGCTAGTTTCTTACATGTTTCAAAATGCACCTTTATCCCTAAAATTTTTTCATGCTAAGTAAAAGGTAAAAATCCTTTAAAACCACACTTGTTCAACACCATGGCAGAGGTTAATGAGGAAAGATAACAACTGGTTAAAATTAAGTAAATTTATTTCATTTTTACTTTATTTGTAGCCCTTCAGTAATGAAAAAAACAAAAATATTGTGCAAGAAGACTCATACTCTGAAAACATCTGCTCGATATATAAAAATGAAAGATTCGTCTTTCCCCTCTAATTGTCTTATTTGATGTCATGGGGAAAAAACTCCCTCTGACTCTATTAATTTAATCCCACTGTTTTTGCCAATACTTAGAGATAATATACTAGTAATTTTTATTTTCCTTTTCATTCCCCCAACAGACACAAACCAAACAAGAGTCTCTTTGTGCTCTTCACATGTGTCTGTAAATTTAAAACATTATCAGACATGGCTTCTTGGATTCAAGAGGTATAAAATATATAATGTTATAACTTTTTGTTAATTTTACCTAATTTCGTTGTAACTTCCAGTTTAAACTACACAGAAAAATAAAATTAAACCTTAAAATTAAAATATTATATATTTTCAATGTTGTATTTATCTGTATATGTTCTATTTATTTGTTCATATGTATATACATTTACTTGTAGATTGTGACCACCTCCAAGTGGGCTTTTCCAGATGCTCTGTATTCTGATCTTAGACTTTGGTATTTGTAGAAGGTTTAAAGCTTTTCGTGGTGGACAGTTATAATTTGGCTAAAATATATAACCTGTACAAATCCAGTTTTGTTAATATTTTTCAATACTCAATAAATGCTAATCCAGTAGGTTTTTGTTTTTTTTTAATATATACTTATGAGGGCTTGGATTTTCTAAGATGTGCAAGATATAGTCCCTCTCAAGAATCACCAGCTCCCTTTGGACATCCAATTTATTTTAAATCCCAGGCTTCTTTTAAATACCTGTATAACTGGATTTATGAGCATAACTTAAATCATGGGCATGACATGTCTGTTTAAATTCATAAACATTTATTTTTCTATCCTTTTAATTTCTTGAAGCTGCTATAAACTGAATGGAAAAAACACTAAGTGTAAAACCAAAGGTTCTCTTTGAAACATAATAGCTGCAGGTTTTCATTATTTAAAGCTCTGTGAAGCATGATCACAGGTGTATTCAATTCACAGATCTTTTCTGAACATGGCTTTGCGTCTGTACTTTTATGAATTGGTGAGAAAAATTTTACTGTCTTTGCGAGATTATTAATCAGCTTTGCCTGGTTATTCCTCTTCCTTGCAAAGCACTACAGCTGTTTTGTGTGAAAAAAGGACTCGTGTCCCTCGGCTGACTGTTCTTTCTGTTTGACTTTACAATAAAGAGTCATAATGATGAACCAGTGACTCTTCAATTTTATCATCTCAGCAAGTCATGTAAAATCAGAAGTACAGATTCACTTCATAATGAAATAGAAAGAAAAAGTGGCTTGGAGAATGGTCTTCTCAAGGACCATTACTTTAGAAGTTATATAATAGGCCAGAAGTATGAAAATTAAAATGCCTGTATTTGTTTTCACTCATATTTCTGTATAGTGCCTCTCAGCACTAAAGGAGGTTGTTAGAAGCTCCTGTCCAACTTGAGTAACGTTGATCCTTGTGTTTTGCTGTTTAACCCATTGTCTGATACTCTGTGGGGCTCTGGTAGGTGATTCAGTGTTTGCTCAAGAACCTTCTCCCTTGCATTGCTCATGGTGAGCTGCCAGGATGGAAAGCCAAGGTGTCTTTTGGAAGGAAATCCCTTTGCAGTGGGAGCACATTTATCTGCTCTGTGTCCAGTTATTCCAGGGTAAACGCCCAGACTGGTACTCAGGACAAGCTGTGATTTGCTGACTTGGTGGGACTTAAATAGGAGGATTGTGCAGCACTTAGTGCACATTGCTGAGTACAGTAACAAAGAAGAAAAAACTATTTGTACACTGGATTTGCTGTTCTACTTGAGATGCTTAATATATCTAGACTTGTGCTGTCACTGATGCAGTGACATTATTTAGACATCCACTGAAGTCAAAGCATGAGAGAGGGTGATAATAGAGGAACAAGCATGATGGTGAGAGGAGAAGTCTGCCAACATTTAAAGCACAAATTTGCAGCCACATCTGAATTGCTCCTTCTAACATATTTCAACTGTAGGGATGAGCATCTCTAAGGGCAGAAATCTGAAATGAGTTTAAATCCTTCACTTAGATGTAAGTAAGGTAAAGTACATGGCAACACACATTCAGTGCTAGTATTGGGTTTTCTCCATTTAGGCAGAGAATTAAAGGCATGATTGCTTAATAAGGGCATAACCAGAGGCATTTATTGAGTTCCTTAATCCATTCAAAGACATGCTTTCCTACAGATCTAGAGGAAAGGCTTTATCTCCTGATTTAAATATCGTCTTCATAATGACAAAACTCGTGAAAGATCAAGAAAGATTCTGACATCAAAACTATTCATCACCAAAGAAATTTCTGAAGGCTGAAACACTGAAGCTCTGTGTAATTATGCACTGTCACAGAAAGCTGTCCCCATGCAGAAGACCTGCACAAGTCAAATGGAGTTTAAAGTCCTTAAACGTTTTATCAGTAGGGTTGTCATGGTACATAGGACTCATGCTGTTCATCTTATACAGGGATGACTTTTTATCCTAAATGAAAGAAATATTGGGTCAGAAGTACATATTTATGACTATATTTAGTATGATGGTTTTCAAAAACTACATAGATTTTGTTCCATTCTCATAATAAGTTTTTAAAATACTGTATTCTGTTCTTCAGTTTTCCACAGTTTTTAAAAATCATTTTAATATGCAAGTGCCAACTTCAATAAAACTTGTAACACAAACAGCAATTACAGGAAAAAAATTGCAGCAACTCTTTGGAAGCCAGGCAGTGTCACCTGATATTTACAAATAAGAGCTTACTTGAAATGTTGCTTGAAATGCACCATTCTGCTTACTATGAGCTGACAATGACATTGTCATTTACCAATAACCATGGTCCTCATTGAAGCTGAACGTAAATGTTTGCTAATATAAGATATATCCTGTAATTCATGTTGAATGCTTCTTCCCTCATAGGGAAGAAGAAGTGTTCAAAAATTTCAAATCAAGAGTGATATCTATCAAATTACCTTCAAGAGAAGGAGAGCCTGAGTGGTCTGGGATGGCAATAAAGAAAATAAAGTGAAAATGTAGTGTAGAGAAATGCTGGTGAAGGCTTGGACCTTTCGAGGCTCAAAATATGACCAGGAAAGTTCACAGCTTGTTGTCTGATGAAAGGGTAAAAAGAGCATGAAGGAGTCAAGGAGGAGACAAGACACTGAGTATCACAGGACTGACTGTATCAATAAGATACTGAAGAGCTATCCCCATTTCTCCAGAGGGCAATTGCAAGGGTCTTACCTTGAATGACATGACCACAGGTACCACCTTAGCATTTCTATACAGACAGCTGGTTTATCATTTGACTCCCCTTTGCTGAAATACTGCTCCCACACCTCTTGTCGTGGTGAAGACTGCCCCTCTGGTGCAAGGAATGGCTCATCTATAGCAGGAAATGTTATGGAAGCACAGGTGCAGGGGAGGGGTATATGACACAAACCCTTCTTTTTTTAGTAGCTCCAAGTTCAGAACCAATTTGCTAGAAATTTGCCAGATGCCTAACACATACAATCTGTCTTTGCATGGCTCTGCTAGAGGAAAAATACTGTCACAATTACATCCATGAAAACAATATGTTTTTGTAAAGTGCAGCAACTTTTTGATCTTGGTATTGATCATTTCCCTTACTGTCTTGCTGCATGGTTTTGAGGAAAGTTTGCAGAAAGCAGATTAGACTATTATTTTCTTCTGTCTGGTTTCTGTGGTGCTGCCTGGAGGCAAGATAGACCACGTGCAAATCTAAAATGCCTCAGCACCTCCCAGGCTGTGCTCACCTTACAGTGAGGAAAACCTCACACCTTGCACTGCTGTGGTTCCCTCAGCACAACAGGCTCCATCAGCTAACCTGGAAGGCAGATGAGATCTGCTGGAGGCAGAACTGGGTTCAGGAGCCTTCAGTCCACACCAGTGTCAGGTGCTGATCCAGAGAGTGCCCTTATTTTTGAGAGGATCCTTAGTCCAGTGTTTCAGGCACAGTGTAGATGCATCCAGAATTTTGTCCTACATCCTGCAAACCCTTGATCTGCACTAACATTTCAGTGGCTTGTGCAGCCAGTGAGTGTTGGATGGCATTGCATTGGCCAGCAGGACTTCCCTC
This sequence comes from Sitta carolinensis, assembly GCA_032173965.1. Classification (NCBI taxonomy): domain Eukaryota; kingdom Metazoa; phylum Chordata; class Aves; order Passeriformes; family Sittidae; genus Sitta; species Sitta carolinensis. The sequence continues at coordinate 9,106,865 of JAVUNC010000025.1, read as the reverse complement.
AGGGTACAGGTGCCCTGAACCCTCAGGTGGGTCAGGGCAACCAGCATTCCATGTTCCAGATTGCTCTCTACACAGGTCCTGCTTTGAACACACAGGATGGATGGCACAATTTTGGGGAAGTCCAAGAATGCTCTCTATCTTTGAAAACAAGACCTGAATGTTTTACACTGAAAGCTCTAAACGTATGACCAATTAAAGTTGTTGGCTGAACTGCTTTGTCTTTGGTCCTACCCTATAACGTTCCAATCCAGCTGTTTGTGGTCATGAGTGTTGTAAAGGACAAGGAGAATCCACAGCTGGAGTCCTGCAGAGAAAATGGTGGCATGAACAACTTGATATTCCGAGTGTGATTCACACTACAATGAGACAAAGTTTCACAGAATCACAGAATCATGAGGCCAGAGCGTGTAGTCCAGCTATCAACCCGACACCAATGCAGTCATCCCTAAACCATATCCCCAAGAGCCATGTTCAGTTTCCTCTTGAGCACTTCCAGGAGTAGTGACTCCACCACCTGCCTGAGCAACTTACTCTAACATCTAACCATTCTTCCAGTGAAAAAAAATTCTAATATCTAATTGAACATCCTCTGGAGCAAATGAAGGCCATGTCCTTTCACTCTTTCACTTGAGACGTGGCAGAAGAGATTGACCTGCAGCTCATTGCAACTTCCTTTTGAGTAGTTTCATGGGCAGTAGTACAGTTCCTCCTTCCTAATGGTGATTATCTGATTTTCAGCTATAACATGCCTTTAACATCATAAAATGCCACCACTGATTTCAGCAGAGTGGTCTGACCTGTGCTTACTGAAGGTTTACCCCATTACAATCTTTTGGACAGACATGAGTTCTTATCACAGGGGCCTGACCATCAAGGTCTCAAAAGCTCCATTTCCTTTCTTTTTTATAGGAACTTAAGTAGAAATGCTAAAGGGAAAACAAACATCCAGAATGATCACCGAGAGTTTTGTCTGAGTAAATAGACCTGTACATAGAACTCAGGTGGATGGCAAGTTATCATACTGAGACATCTATTATCTGTAATGTCAAAGAATATTTTATCAAAGAAATATGAACACCGTGACTTGGTATGCCAGTGATTAAAATAAGCACCATCCACCATAAAAGAAATACCTATCGCTGTGCTTTCCTGTATATTCGTTCAACAGTGTCCCTTTAAACTTCAGAGATTTATCTCCTCTCTCTTAATCAAGGAAATTACGTGAATGCTTGCTACTTCAGCCTGAGTGTTGCAGGCAGGAAAATCCCAGAGCAGAGTCCTCAGCACATTGGTAGGCTGGAGACATTGCCTCACATGACAGGAGGGTCTTAAAGGCCGAAACTGAAGAGAGCTTTGGTGAACTTCCAGAAGGTGGTTGAGCCAGGAGAGGGATTGTGTGAGCCTTTGCTTGCAAGGGCCACTCCACGCTGCTGTTCAGTGAGAGGCTTAGCAGGCAGCAGGTGTGGGATGCCTGTGGCTGCTGTAGTCGATGTTGCCTGGCAGGGGTTGTGATGATGTGTGATCATATTTTGAGCTTTTTCAAAGGAATGAAAGGAATGAACAGAGGTTACTGTAGTGCATTATTAACAGAATAGCCCCCATTCTCCACTTAAAGTAATAATCCTCTCTTTGTGAGCACCAGTAATCTGCAGCCAGCATGCACAAAGTAATTCATAATTTTCTTTCACTTCTGCGCAATCTGCAACAGAAAAACACAAACGATACCCAAAATAACTTGGCGAGCCATTTGCTTATGTGTAAAACAAGCAGAAATGAGCAGGATTGCACTAAAAAACATTGCAAAGCTTGACCTTTGCTCAGTGAGCTCATGGCAGTCTCATGCCATTGCATTAAGTTTCTTACTTGTTAACAGATCCTACATATTTCTTTCTTCCTAAAACTTTGGTTTAGCACATTAAAATTACTTCCATGAGCTGCCACCAGAGGTGACCATATTGAATTTTCTTGGTCTAATTGTAAACTATTACACTTCGCTGAGCCCCTCAGATTCAAGATAGTGAGAATTACAGTTTCAAGCTACTTGTGCAGAAGTTGTTTTGGGGTTTGTCAAAACTACCAACAACAACTATGCACAAATTTCAAAGCTTGTACCAGAAACAAAGGAGCAGCATTTCTTTCATCTTTTGATGAAAAAGTGGAAGTAAAAAACAACAATGGTTTTATGAATGTGTTAACAAGTAACCTGAAACAAGAAATTAATTATTTTTAAAACCTTGAGAAAATGTTGAAAAAAATAATTAAAAATCTACTGCTAACTCCCTAGTCTCATAAAAATTATTTTGGAGGTTTGTTGTTTTTTTTTAATCGACAGTATTCTTGATTTTTCACCTCTATAAGATCCAATGATCTGTAGTGTCTCCAATTCCTAAATTCAGTTCACTATTATAAATTGTTGGATTGAAAGAACAGGACAAGCACAGTTGATACCTGAAGTTAGAATTACTCCAAATACACTACCATTAACAGCTGAAGACCAGAAATATTAGCCTTCTTGCTAATGTGATGAGCAATGGCCATCTGTCTTCACAAAAGATTCCCAGCCAAAAATGATTACCTCAGTCGCAGTAAACTCTTGAACTTTTCAGCAGAGCAATAAAAGGTTTAATGAAGGGGGTACAGTACAAAGGCCTAGACCCTCAAAGGTCTCTTTAGGTGGTTTATTCTTGTAAAAACTTCCTGATCATGAAAATCTATACTACAAAACACATGAAACGATATACATTTTATGTTAGGAACATATAGAATAAAAAAAGTCAGTGGAACAATTTTCTTGGAGAAAACTGTAAATGCCTTAGAGAATCTGGTTCAATTTCTCTCACTTTAACTCCCTGAAATCTCAGTTACTCTATTAACAGTTAAATTAGGTTTGCTCCAACACAAAACAGTAAATAAGAAAAAACCACTAGTAATATATGATTTTTGAATTTGAAATGGATAATGTAAGTTGTATCAGAGCTAACTCACTGCCTGTACTTCCTCACAATGCTATGTCAATGTCTGGTGTCAACATCTCTTGAATGATATAATGTGAAACAAACCCACAACCCTGAGATTAACAAGGTATCTGTCAGTAAAACTGGAAAATCAGTAGTGATTTTATTGTAGTGGTGAGCATAACCCCATGTCCCCAGTGTACTGGCACAGAATGGATTTCGTATATAGTCTGTGCAGAATTACAGAACTTGGCTATAAAATCAAGATATCAAGATCAGTATCAGCAAATAATTGCAGCCAAATGAAGGCGAACATCTGCAGGTAGAAACACGTGTGGATATTTGCATCCACACAATCCAAAAAAAATCAAAAAGCCCTGCCCAGGATGATGGAACCTTCCACGTGGATCCATTCCCTTCATAAAAACCATAAATTATTAGAAGTAGGTGTGATATAATCCAAACAAGGCCAAAAGAGTCATTGCACTTCCAAAGGTAAGAGGACAGACAGTGTAATCCTTGAGAGAATAAACCAGCACAAACAGACATGAGCTGTAAATCAGTACTGACAGGGATGGAAAGCAGGCTGACTTCAAATATTAAATAGCAGAAATTGCAAGTAAAATAAAAAAGCAAGTTAATACTATTTGGGACATACATGGCACTTTTTTATTCTTAAGTCCCAAAGTATTTAATAAGAATGGATTAAACTTCTTCCTCTTGCTGTAGCTAGAGTAAGTAGGGCATAGAAGAATTGCAGTGACCTTGCTAGCATTTGTCCCGCAGTGCTTCCATAACCACCAGCATGGGGAAAAAATAATCATGTATTTTGTAAAGGTAGTAGGTACTGAACTTATAGAGGCAGAAACAAAGAAAACATTTTAGATGAAGGAAATGAGGAAAAAAAAGAATGTGAGTGGGAAATAAATAAGAATGAGGAGTGAATGGAAAAGAAAAAGAAAATCTCTGAGATATTAAAAGGAGGGAGTTTGTACGAGCCTGTAAATGTAAACACATCCTCTGCAGACACACTGAGACTTTTATAGCAGTCCTGAATTTTTAATAGGGGTATCTTGGCATCAGGCTCCTGTCATGGACACAGATTAAGAATCACCTGAGCTCTGTGCACAGGGCTGTGGCAGGAGGCCCCTCCGAGACTGGGCTGGAAGTCGCTCCCATTAGCATCACCTTGCAAAGTGTCATCCTGAATGGTGAGGTGGGCCTTTCTGCTGACAAGGATGCAATCAGCTGAATTACTAAATAGTTTGCCTTCCAGATGAAAATCTTGCAAGTTAACCTGTATTAGGGCAAATTTTTCCCTGCCTTTTTTTAATTCTTAAAAAATCTTTGAGCTCGAAGTTTCTTATAAAGCAAAAGAGCACATTTTAAAGTCAGTATTAAAATCAGCAATTCTCAAGAAATTTTAAGCCAATGAGGACAGCCTGGAAAAAATTGTTTCTAATTATGAAAGTACAATGAAAATCAATGATACAAAATAGTAGCTTTTTGCTCAGTAGTTAGTCTCACACATCTGTTTGCTTAAAATACCATGACTTTACTGTTGTTTGCTTGTGTTTGAATTACAGCAAAGTGATGTCTCATCAATAGCTCAGTTTCCTCAGTTTTAATGGATTATATATGTGCCAGATCTTCAGAATTCTTCCTTTGTGGCATGATCTGAACCCTGCTGAAACACCTTATTTTCATTCACTTTGGGTGATTTGGCTCAGACTTGTGAAGATAGTAGGTGTACAGATATTTCTTAGAGTCTGAATTTTATATTTCAGACCCTGTGTGGACTGAGAAGGAGCTCTTGCCCAATCCCAAGATGCCACATTGATTTTTTATAGTTAGATTATAGACAGGTTATTTTTTTTACTTCTGAAGTAAGCAGGATCACTATAAAGTGGGAAAAAATGCAGTAGCCTACTAAATAATTTTTATAAGTTCATTATTCGGATATTTATATTTGATTTCTCATAACACGCTTTCTTTTACAACTTTTACTTCTTCATTAGTATTTTTCTTCTATCTAACTGTGATATTTTAAAAGTTATTTTTCTGTTTGTAATTGTTTTCTTCACATATAGTGAAAAGGAACAGTATCAGAGCATTAAGTAGTTAAGACAGTGAAAAACATGGAAATAGTCAAATTTCCATACAGATTAAAAAGCCAATGAGAAGCCCAAAAAAAGTGAGGGGAAAAAAGTTCATGTTTAAAATACACATCATCAAAGCATAACGAAAGCCTTTCTTATTTAAAAGGTGTGCAATTACTTTATTTCCAAGTGGGACTACGTATTAATAAATAGGACAGTGAGGACGAAATTGCTAAAAATGCTTAAATGTGTATTTGAGCATCTGTGCATTTTGCACTGCTGCAAGTTAGCCCCTGAAAGCCATGGGAACTGACCAGGATCTGTCCAAGAGAGCATTCCTTCACATTGCTGGGAGTTGTGATTTGCCCACAGTAATGCGTGCCCACTGTTGCTGCTCAGGCTGCGCTGCAGCAGTGCCAGAATAGGATTTGGATCAGGTGTCTTGAGCAGACCTCCTCCTAGATGGCAAACTTAGGAGATGTAAACCTTTCTTTTGTGTCTTAAGGGAAAGCATAGCTGGCAAATGAGAGAGAGTGTAGGTACTAACTTTGTTCACACAGCACGTAAGCTCAACTCGCATCCCAGACTTTACCTGCTGGAAGGCATTTTTGTTTGTCATTGCATGACTTTTACAATATTTGATAAGATTTCTCAAATTTTCCATCTGAGGAAGGGTTAATACTGCAGTGAACAAGTAACAGATTGTGAGGACTTCAGTGTATCAATATTTACAAGCTTTGTTAATCCAAGGATGCTTTTTGCTTACCTTTTATGACAGTTGTTTACAACTTGGCATGGTTATTTTGAAGGAGTATTTCTTGTACCAGCAAGGATGGTGTCAAAGTTCCTACTTTGCCCAAGGCTGTAGAACTTCTAGAGGTAATGTGGAGGAATTTCTAAGCAATATTAAGTATGTATGCCTAGGTGGGCTGCTTCAGGCCTGGTTATATACCCCCTGAGCTTGACTCAAGAGTCTCACTGGAAACAAAATATTGAATAAGTCATTATAGCAGGAAAAACATTGTCAGGATCTCTGACCTGATAACTATTGGAGTGACCTATCACGCCACAACAGATAACTCCTGCAACAACCAAAAAAAAAAAGTAGAAAAATTAATTTAGATGATTTCTAGGTCATGTGCCAACTACCACATGCCATGACTGATTCCTAAAGATATGCCAGGACCACCAAGTAAACCAAGCACATCCCTCTCTTGATGGAAGCTGTGGAAAATCCTATAGATGTGTTACTTGTGTGTTGTTGCTTCGAATGATTAGGTTTGAAGAATGGAATATTCTCCCCTGAAGAATGGAATATTTGGGAGGCAAATGGTCTGGATATTAGATAAATCAGAGCCATTCAGATTATTTTCTTAAGGATAATAATTTACAGTTGTCTGGATAGGAAAGGGTTGATGGGATTCAGAGGGTGGGGTATAACAGCAGGAGGGTCATTTGGGGCAAAGGGAGGAGGATGAGGAGGGTGAATGGCTGAGGCACAGAGCTGGTCATCAGGAGAGGTGCCCTGCACCCCTCACCAACCTGCTCTGGCTGTTCAGCAGGCTGGAGCAAGTGCAGAGACAGTGACTGCCAGGCAAGCCCTGGGTGTGGGGCAGGCTGGGGGAAGCCAGAGGAGAGTCAGCTGCTCACTCTGGGTCCCTCTGGGTCGCTGGGGTGCAGGGCCAGGGACTGCCCCCAGCTCAGGGGTGAAGTGAATGAGCAGCAGCCGTAGTCCTCTGCAGGGCTGTGCCTCTACTGCCAGATGAACATCCTACAGACACCTTTGTGAATCAGGGATGGTGCTCTTCATACACATCCCTACACAAGAGAATTAGAAGGGCTGAGCTTTATTTGAGCAATGCTAAGACCTGTGAGTCTTCAGACACAGAAAAAGCAGTGAATAAGTGTTTTTTTGCCAACCTTATATTCACACAGGTAAGTTTAAAGAAACTTTAAATAGATACATATGAGTTATGAAATCCATTTGAAATTCACAAATGTTCACAGAGGAGTTTATACTGAAATTCAGCTACATTAAAGGATGCCAGTCAAAATGCAAGGTGTAGGGAATAAAACTAAAGGCTTCCTTTTCCAGATTAGCCTTAAAGGCATGCTGGGTTTCTCCCTCAACCTGGTTTTGTGTTAACTGAAGCTGAATGTGTCAGTTCTTCCTCAGTTTTCTGCTATTACTCCATGATAAGAGTTATGTCATAAAAAATACCTTATTTTTTTGTCAACAACTGTAGGTGTGGGACTTCATAAAGATTTCAGCTGCCCTGTTCTATCATAGCTCAAATGTATAAGTATAGTCGATGTACGTACATGCACATCATTTTACACAATGCTTTATACCTTGATTCACTGTTTGTAAGATTTTAAGGGCGTTTTAAAAAAATACAAACGTATAAAGTATATATTAGCTGTGAAGCTGTTCATATTACTGAACAGAAGGGGATTTTTGTTCCAAACAGATAGAGAAGTACATACAGTAAAATAAAATGTGTACAAATAACTAGTGCACATTGAATTAACATAAAAGGTGAAAAAAAAATGCATAACAGGAAGGCCACAGAAGAAATCAAGACATATTACACTGTCTGTGAAAGAAAGACTGACATCTAAGATGAAGAGAAACATGAAACAAAATCTGTGTACTTACGTTTGACTGTTCCCTTGGGCTACAGGGAAAAGGGAAGGGTGACATTTAAGACGAGTGGGTACTGACTAAGAGACCCATCTCATTACATTGGGCAAAATAATAATAATTAACAGATAGACAGTGAGATAGATACAGATAGATTAACAGATAGATAATGAGGCAGAATATTAATAATTAACATAGAGACAAAGCAGGTTTTTTAGATATTATTGCTTGTATTTTTCCAGTACACCTTTAATTGAAAAGTCATCACACAAGAACAAATTCCAAGTGTAGTTTCAGAGAACCAAAAGGCCCTCAGCGCTTCCATGTTTGATGAATTTTGGACTACAACAAGTACACTTTTATTTCTTTTCCACGGGATGTAGCTGACTTTAGTTTTGGGCTTTGTGAAGAATAGCACAGTGCTTTTATAAATACATTCTTTCATCAGCTTACTATTTTAAGTTTAGCCTTATGTAATTTTAATTTAAGGTGGAAGTTGTTGTGAAAATTCCCTATTTGGTTGAAAGCAAGCAGAATTTTGACTATCTTTTTTTTTTTTTTTTTTTTTTTCTCATTTTTAATAGTTCTTTCATCATAGTTCTGCAGTTCCATGTGTTTCTGAAGCATCCTTCTCTGGATTAAAGTCAAGAGAAATAGCCTGAGAATTTTAAAATTTGATAAAATTTGTCATCCTTCAGAAAATTGTCTTACACATAGTGTCAGTGTATGATGTCAAACATCTACATATACATGTTTATAGGCTGGACTCAAACCAGTGCAGAAAGTTGTAGTGAGTCATTGGCCAACTGATGATGAATCATCCCCTCAGCACCTGGGACTGATTCATCCTTCCAGCAGGCAGCTATTGGCTACTGCCTTTACAGACACAAACACTGTCTCAGAGATAGCAGTTGTCTGCGTTAGGATTTTGCTTGGCTTGTTACTGCAACCATTAATTGAACAGAAAAAAGACTGCTAAAAAAGATCAGTTTCACTCTGAAAGTCTTACAGCCCACTTTCTCTATCCTTTGGTTGTTCCTGTGTCCTTGGAGGACATGTTCTAACACAGAAGAAAAACACCTGAACATTTTTTCACCAATTTCATGTGAGAGGTGCAGCTGCTGTTTACAGGCTCTATTCTATGCAAGTTCCCCTAAGTCAGAGAGTATCCAGAGATGCATTTCCGATCATCAGCTCTATTACTTACAACCTGCTTGGACATTGATATTGGTTTCTCCCTGACCATAGTATCACAGGACTTACACTTTCCCTGTTGTGACTTACTGATCTTTGCTTCATGGCCTTGGTTCAGCTTGGATCTCAAGCTTTCTAATAGAGCTGCTTGAACCTGGATTGATCTCTAATTCTGGTCTGCCCATGACCATGAGTCTGTCATCCAGGTATTGGACCAAGCCTGGACAACACTTCCCACTATCTCAGGAAAAAACAAAAACCTAGGGATCCATGTGTAAATGTGTCATCAAGTAAAGGCATTATTATCAAATTACTTTTACCTCAGTAGAGAAGAGAACAAAAAAGCCAAAAAAACAACCAACCAACCAACTAAAAGAAAAAGTGTTTTGGGATTGGAATGTTTGAAGGTGACAGAAATCAAGAGAAAAAATAGGCACTCAATCCAAGATGTGGGCCATGTATGATTTATATGCTATAGCTACAATTATTTGAATAAACACTCTGGCTTATTACAAAGTACAATGTTCACAAGCCTTAAAAGAGTTCTTAAATACCACATCTTCAGAGTAACACCTATTCCTCATTGTGTACAACTCCCCCTTTTATTTCTGCAGAAGAGCATCTGTTTGCCATGAACCTTGGCAATATCTGATGGTGTTCAGATACCACTGGTACTGAAGCCATTTTAGGTGTCCCTGGTATGCTGCCACTCTAGAAAAGTAGAGTTCATCTACAGGTTCTATATCTACTTTAGAAACATTAAATGGTGCTAGAGCGCTAGATACCTAGAGACTATAAGCAGAAACGCCCTTTATTCAGCTTACTATCAAATCAAGCTGCTTCACCTTTCTACCACAGAATGAATGCTACTATTTCCCCCTCTGTAAGCCTATTTTCAGTCTGAAAGAAGCTTTTCGATAGTAGAAACAAACAGAAAAGTCTAGACTACAGCTAATGTTTTCTGAAAATCTTCCTGTTGTTCATTTAGAAAAGTGGTTGTTCCATGAGAATGAAAAGGCAGACTGCTATGGATGTAATATAATGTGAATATATAAATAAAGATGTCTTCTTGGCCATTTTTTGAAATGAAGGACAAATTAGTCCAGATCTGCCTCAATAGGAAAAGCTATTGCTTCATTTCTGCTGAATCTATTTTCTTTATAAAAACATAACATTCCTGTAAATTCTATGCAGTGATTTTATCAAAATAAAGTTTGACCCATAATACTTTTGCAATTGGACCAAATGACACCCAGAAGCAAACCAAATTGAAAAATATCAATAAATTCTTACCAGGATAAAATTATTTTGGATTTTTTTCAACTGACCAAGCAGACAGAGCCAGATGACTCTCCAAAACATGCAGAACATGATTTCATGTATGATATTCTCAACATAATTTAACAGCTTTTCTTTAAAAACATGGATCCAGGCATTATTACCAATCTCACTAAAGCACAATCACTTTGCTGTTGTCTTCTTGTCTTAGGCTTGGGTTTTCTTTGGTGCACGTCCCTTGTGAGCTCATGGTGGAACCACAGGCACTCTCCAAGGTCCTGAAACGTGAGACTGGACTTTGGAACATTTAGTTACTAATTAGAAGTATTAATATTTTAAATCAACATCTTCAATTAACTGTGGGTGAAAAATACATTTATTTAAATTTATTTATTTAAATTCAAGACTAATAGAATCAGTCTTGGAAAAGAGAACTTAGGTTTAAATACATACTTGTATTTAGATCACATTTAGATGCTACAGGGTACAAATGAGAAAGTAAGCAAATTGGGGTTAGGCAACCTTGGAAATGTGAAATATCATACTCGTCATATAAAATACTTGGGAAGTATTTTTCATGGTTGTTGAATTCCTGGAAAACGAAGTTGCTGAGATTTGCCAGACAAGCTGAATAATGTAAACTTCTTGCTGAGCTCTGAGTTATCAGTATGCTCATTATTAATAAATATTGTTGTTCTTACTTTACACATATGCTTCAATATTTTTTATCTTGGTGGTGGCCTTTTTTACTCAGAAAAAATGTTACAGAAGAAATGTCATGAGCATTTGTTCTGAAAAGAGAAGCACTGCACTTGTGTTTCATTCCCTTGTAGTCCCAGCTATTTATATGAAAGAATGGTGTGGTGAACTATTTTCTTTTTGGATTTATTGTCTGAAATTGTTGCATGAAGTATGTTCAGGATACCAGAGATTACTTGCATATTTCTGTAAAACAGTTCTGAGCTGCCACACTGATAATGTAAAAAACCAGTTCAAGCTTTGAAAAAAACATCCAAGTTTCTCAGTGTATAATGTGTATTTTCTGTAAATTATGATGAACTCTTTGTGGAAATATGCATCTAAACATGTAACCAGCTCGCAATCTTGCAGGCTTAATGAAGAGTCAAGAGCTGAGTGCTAACCTTGACTGAGCTATCTGTCTGAAATTCCATGCCACTCTCTGTATCACAGTTCAGAAGGAAAATGTCTGTGTTGCTCAGAAAAGCTTACTCTGCTGGTCCATTGATGTCTTTTTCATGGACAAATAAATGACATTATTTTTAACCTACCTTTAATTTGAATTTTCTTGTCCACTAACCTAATTAAAATGAACAATGTGGTATAAATTAAACTTGTACTATACTACACCACCACCTCAGATCTCAGGGAGAATTTATTAGTAAAGTCTTCCTACTGTAAACCCTGAGAGGTAATTTATTTAGAATGCCTTCTTCAATTTTTACCGTGTTTTCTAAATTATATTAATATCACATATGTATAGAGAAAGAATAGTTCTTGAACCAGTGAAAATCAAGACTACTGAAGACAATGCAGTATGTCAACATTAAAATGTCAGGAAATATTTTAAATAACAAAATAATATGAAGATAATTCTACTGGAACTATAGTTTAAGAAAAATATAACAAACAAGCAAACACAAGACTCCCAAAGTGGTGATAGACCTGCCACAAAAAGGAATTCATTTCCAAGAGAAAAAAAATATTACAAAAATTATTTCTTCAAGTCTTTCTCATTTAATTACTGTTTTGGATACCTGATTCAAAAGACTGTATAAAGGAGGAATTAATTTAATCAATAAGAAATTCTGTAGGTGCTTCATCAAGAAGAGCAGTTAACAAAGTAGAAAGGCATTTCTGGACTGGAAGACACAAGAGTTCATTATGAGAGTAAGCATAATCAGACAAAAGTGCAATTAAAAGAACATTCACTATAATTGGAAACACAGAAAGCAAGAATTACAGGATTTTCGAAAAGCAGTGAAACAAACTTATACCATCTATTTAAAGAAAGACTTCTTAAATATAGAATTTAAATTAAAATCCTAATAAAGACATGCAGGCATGCCTAAAGCAAGCACAGGATCTTGAAACTGAACCTTAAGAATATTCTTCTTGTTGATTTTAGCAGTTCCAAAGAATTTTACTGCCCATGTGAGTAGTTCTTGAATTACCTTCTCTATGTGTAAATTGGTGATCTTTACAAAGATCTTTATGAACTGGTACCATAAATAAAATGTAGTTTTGCAAATGTATAGAGCTTCAAAAAGCACTGGGAGCATTCAAAAATGTGAAGAAAATAGAACCCTAGTATCCCTCTCTGGGATGTCTGTAGCTTTAGGAACATACCTCATGGAGAGGAAATGAATGCACCCAAGATTGATCCCTCTCTGCCAGGGACTACTTTCCCAGTATTTTAGGAAAATTTAGAAAAGGGAGACTGGCAATCAACAAGTTCATCCATCTCTTAACAGTGAAAGGGAGATGATAAGCAATTAAAAAATTGCAAAATCACCACAGAGGTGTTGAAATACTGTAGAAGATTTATTCATTTGATATGCCAATGAATCTCCTGTCCCAGCTGATGGGCTTAAATTAAGATTTGGACTTTGTGCACAGATTATGCTGAGATGATGCAATTCAGTCTCCTGGGTAGCAGGGTAAAGATTTAAGTCTTATTGGAGAGGAATAAAACAAAGCTCAGGTGTTTGTACCTTTATAGTGCCAGCAGCAACAGCTATACCTGGATCTACTTTTTTTGTATTGTTTCCTGAAGAAATCTCTTAGGTTATGACATATTTCATTGTTTACAAAATAAACCAGATTTCTACTAGAAGATAAAAAGACGCTAAATGTTACTCATAAAGCTTGTGCTGCTCCCCTCCTAAGAAATTAAAAATAATGTTACCAGATGTTCCGTGTGGTCCCCTGTGCTGGAGCTGGAGAAACTTGTGTTTACATTTCATTTACTGTGAGAAGCAAGATGCAGAGAAGGCATTGTATTAAGTGGCACTCTGAAGAGCTCTGCTGCTCCACTGCCCTCGAAAGTTGAGGGCAACAAAATTTCTGAGTAGAAAGCTGTCTTATGCTGTCAGTGTATCTTCACCTTCCAGTCTTTCCTAATAGCTTTTGAATCCATTATCCAATTCCTGTCAAATATTACAAGGACCTAGAAAACTCAAAAGTATTTTTTTTACAAATATTGTGAAAATACATGGTTAGGCAGCGGGAGAACACAAATAAATGCCTCTGTATCCTCTCCAAAGGAAAAACATCACTTCAGTATTGAATTCACTAATTATCTGTCCCATTCTGTTTCTGAGCTGAGAATATCAACTTTACAGTTTGCACAACCTCATCTAAAGATCCATTTAGTTCGAGTCTTTGGACTTTCTTGTGGACCTGTGCAAACATTGTTTACCATTCTTTCCAGTTTTCTGACTTATTTCCGTTCAATTGCTGCAAGATTTGAATTTCTTTGGAGCACGTTTATCAAACATTTGTGAAGCACCTCACACACAGTGGGAAAATCTGAAAAGGATTAAGAATAGAGGATTTATAATTTTTTCTAACCAACAGTGGTTTATTGTCAGGATAGGGCACTTCTCTAAAAATCAACTTTTTTCTTCACCCTTAAAGAAACAAAGGACATTTATTTTGGTTAGATGTAATCTAAGAAACAAATCAAGATGGTAATTAGTGCAGCATTAAAACATACTTTAATTCTATATCAGCAGAAAGATCAAATTATTCCATAAAAATTAAAGAAATTGCAGTGGAATTGACAAGTACAAGACAATATTCAACTTGAGTAAATTTAGAGTCCCAAACTTCATTTTTGAATTAAAAAACAAATCTGCTGAGACCACCACAAAGTGAATGAAGACAGCCAAGTTCTCCTAGAAGGTGATTCAGGGCAAGATGCCATTAACAACACAGAAAACCTCTGGGAATTCACCTTCTAACTAATATCATGACTTAGACTTCTAAATGTGCAGTTGGAAGCTTAATCAAAAGTGGAGATCTGAAATCCATTTTCATCTTATTCCCATGATTATCTGTAACCCTATAGCCAGGCTCAAGACTTGTAGTAATACTTAATTACAACCCTTTTGGAAAGGGTTTTGTAAGGACAGGGACAGTGGAAAAAAAATAATTTTCACCTTTAGCCTATGCAAAGCTAAGCCCAGGACTTTTGTAGAATTTGGAAAGCTTTCTAGCTTTGTCACAACTGGAAAGAAGGAAATAAGCTGGTGGAGTGGCAGGCTCACTTGTCTACAGGGTAGTAAGGAATAAATAAACTAAAAACAACACAAAAGATAACCATTATATGGAGACACAGCAGTGCTAAGTGTCATTATTGTGCTGATTTAAGAGGAGCATAATATTCTAAAGCAGTACAATACAGAAAAAAACTTGAGTTATTTAAACATTTCTGTAGGATTTTAAACATTCTGGTGAATCATTTATAATTAGCTATGATTAAAAAGTCACTGACAAATAGATAACCCCAATGAAATACATGCTACAGAGTGCTTTCTCAACTCACATTATCTTCCTTTTTTGTGTGTTAAAAAGTAAAAAGATTTTACTATAATTACAATCCTGTACCAATGATTCATAAGGAGATATTATATTTGGAGTGCCTACTGATAGCCATCCATATTGGCTAGTAAAAGGAATTAAAATGTTTCATGTTCATCTGAAATTTCAGCTTAAGGCCATGCCAAAAATGTTTTGGTTTTTTTACAGATCAAAAAGGGACAAAAGTGAAAAGACTTCCAGAAATAAATGCTATGTAATAGAAAAATATCAACCATATGTGCGTTTCAGATTTGTAGATCAAGTTACAAGGTTGGCAATCAGATTTCGACTCCCTAAATATTCTCAGAGTTCTAAATATAATCTTCTTCTGTTCTTCTCCCCCCCACTTCCTTCCCAAACTGTTGTGTAGCATTTCTATGTGCAGTAAAGTGACCTGTCTTGTACAACTTGGAGGAGACTGGATTTGTTTTGTGAGTAAAATGACACTTATTCCTTGCGTACTGTCCTGTGCTAGTGTAAAGAAAAGGGTAGAAGCATAGGAACTCTTCTGGACTTGATATATATTGAAGTAATCTCAGCCTCTTGAAGTTTTCATTAAAATTTATGAAAAGTCAAATAGATACACAAAGACAATTCTTCTGATAATTTCCAGCGTGGTAACTAAGTGAATTCCTGCACTTTCTTTATGCCCATCTGCCTTTCTGCATGTCCTTTCTCTTCCACTAACTTTTTGTCCATATACCCTCTTCCAAAAAAGTTTCAAGGAGAAATGATCTCAGAGAGAGTAAATGAATAAAATTCTCATTAGAACTCATCACTGAGTGAAAGAACTCTCTATTGTTGGGGTTTTCCATATGGCAAAGTCTAAAATATTAACTGGAGGAATCATTGTGGTTTTGGGCATATAAGGAGGACTTAATCTGTTCTTGAAGAGATGAGATTTTAGGGATCTGTAAGGCAGCTGGCATCAAGAAGTGTAATGATGTGGGAAATAGGGCAGAATTAATCTATAAAGAATCTCTCTTCAGTTCCTCTACTCATGGGACACCTAATTTTTTTATTTGTACTTGTCTATGCTTAACAGCCAACATTTGTCTCCAGATCATAATACTGGGGTTCAAAGGCAAAAAAACCAAACTGTTCCCAAGCATGGGGTTTATCACCAGAAAATTTTACTGTGATCATCACTCTGGACTACCAAGTTAATGCAGACCTCAGCATTTTCTTAATTTCTTTACAGGTGAGCTGAACAAGAATATTTAATTGTGATTTAAAGTAGCAGACAATCTAGCAGTCCTTGCTTTAATTATTCCAATTTAATATTATCACAGAATTTTATATTCCTTACTGCTGAAGCTAAACTTACATTTTTAGTTTGTCAGCTCCGTTTTTATTCATCAGATCTTCCAAAAGGCATTTACCTTTATATGTTGATTACCACATTACAGGGTAAAAATATTAATTCTTTCTTTCTTAAAGAGATCAGACTCTTTCAATATAATTTTTTAACACAAAGTAAGGTTTCAGCAACATGTCATTGATTTTTAAATTCTTTTAAATTTTCTTAGCAGTTTTTAAATACTGAGCTTTGGCTGGACATGGTATTCTGGTACTTGCTTTACTGATGTGGTAATAAACAACCTATTTAAAATTATTGAAATTAAAAATGCAATTTTACTACTTTCATTTTAATTCATATGTCATGTAAATAAATACGTTGTATTCTCAGCAGCCTCAGTGTAGATTCCCTGTTAAGGATATATTAAAACTATTTCAAAATTCCTTGCAGTTATTCTGGATAAAAATGTTACTTTTTGAAAAGAACTGAAAACTGATTTTATGAAGATGCATACTGACAGCTTACTAAAAAGTTCAGCCTTGAATCATCTATAATAATAGCTTTTTCTTGGTTTACAAGATGGATAGATTATAGAACGAGGCAAGCTATGAATTCCTTACAATAGTAATAAGAATTCTTATCTGCTGTTCTGAAAGGAGAATTGCCAAGAGTTTTTAACATAACAAACAACCAATAATATTTCTGACAGAAGGAAGAGTTACAGAGATAACATAAATACCTGAATTCTCACCAGTAAATCCAAACCCTACCTGAAGGAAGATACCACAGAAGACATACAAACTCAGAGGTAACAGAACAGGACACGGCAGTCAGGTGCAGAATTTCACAGCATCTCCTGTGTCAAAGCAAGACCATGGCAGAGGAGCTTCTTTTAAGCCATCATGAATTGTTTGGAGAGACATTCTCTGAGGCCAGTTACAAATTTTGAATCCATCAATACTGGCAAAGGTTACCATTTGCAAGCAACAGATGTGTCCTCAAAATGTATGCCTTAGCTTTAATAAGTGGAGATTTTTTTTCCCAGTGTTAGTATTTTTCTTCCTATTTCCTAATTTGTAAAACATAATTTTATCCTAGTATTTTTCCTTGATTTTTTTTTTTGTTTTCTGTGCTATAAATTCCATAATTTCTATTGAGAGGAGTGCTTCTGTTATCAAATTGGCATCAGTTTATAAAACTGCTATAAAAATGAAATATAAAATAAATTCATTATTTGCCCACTGTCTAAATCTAATAGAATGCAAGCTACTCTACAACACTGCACTTTAATAAAGTTAATGAGAATTCATCATTTTAATGTTAAACTGAAATAAATTACTACATGAAATCCTGACTGTTTAGAATAACAATGACTATAAAAACAACAAAGGAGATATTAAAGTTTTTACATTTTGCATGATAGTGGGCTTAAAACAATTCAGAGGGAGAGGAAAATTTTGCTACCAAAAATTAAACCCTTCCATGATTGCGTGTATGCCATTCTCATGGAAGTCAAGGACATAATTTTGACCCAAGAATGTCAACAGGAAGTCAGAGGATTAATTAACTAGGAAAACAAAAGCAAATTCTTATAAGAGGAAAATTTCAGAGACAGAAGTGTTAAGGACAGCACTTAGGACATTTAGATAATTAACATCTTTTCTAGAAAATACACAACATTCTTGCTACAGAAATCAGAATCTTAACCACCATTTTGTAACATTTACCTAAAGTTTATTTTAAGAGAAGCTTTGTTTTTAACAATCATCTTAAATCCTAGTAAACTGAAGAATTAATTAGCAAGCACGGAGGATCAGCAAACTAATGCTTTAGTCTGTTAAACCATCTGCTCAGGAGCACCCTGTTCAAATCTTGGCATTAGGAGAGGATGGATGAATACTTTTGTCTCTTGCACTTAGTCACAACTTGCCATTCTTTGCTTATGCACATTTTTTTTCCTTCAGCTCGTGGTAAATAAAGTTATAAAGAGGTCAGTAATTGATCAGATTTCTGTTACCATGAGTTTTGCATAGCAGATTGCTAACAAATTTGGCAGGAAAACCTTACTGTAGCCATCCATTCCTCTTATTTCATACCAGATTCCTGTGTTCAATAGGTATGTATAAAGGGACAGATTCAGCATTATCTTTTGTTTTCTTTGTCTAATACAAAGCAGGCCTATATCCAGTTAAACCAGGAAAAATAGTGTAAAGTAAGCAAAGTCTTCAAGGCAATCTGTCCTTCATTTCTGAAGACTATTAATGAATGCTCCATTAATATTTTACTACCTCATTCTTTTTCATTATTAACAAGAACATACTTATCAGATCTGTGGAGGTCCTTGTTACTGCAACCCCAATCTGTCTTCATTTTCTAAACTTTTGTGCTAATTCTTTGATTTTGTGTCACAGCTTTGTTTCCAGAAAGTGCAGGTACATTCTGACACATAATGGATCAAGGGTGGTGTTTGGGAATGAGGGTAGCCAACAGTCTAGTCTAATGGAATACTTTTTTGTTGACACTGAAACTGTTTTCTTGTGCTTCAGCCACACTCTTACAGATTGAAAAGATGGAGGGCTGTCAGCTACAAACAAGGTGATTGATACAGTAGGGAAGCCATCCAGCAAATCACACTGTGAAGTCTGCACGGTAGCAAGGGGCAGAGAAAGATGCTCCAAGGAGCACACTAAAAGACGAAGGTGCTCTGTACCACTGCTAATCAATTTGCCAAAGACAGAGCAATGTTCCAAATAAAGGCAAAGGTCTGGACTAAACCTGGCAGTAGATGGTTTCCTCGCCATCAACAGCCAGCTTTCTCCACAGTTGTTTCTTCCCAACTCCTTGGGCAGACGTGATGCTATGATCCTCTCAGGACCACATGGGAAAAATGGTCCTAGTCACAATACCTCTGAAGAGCAGAAAGTTGTTTAAAATTCTGTTTCTCTCTCCATTAAGCTTTGTGCTCCTTGATTTTGCACATGCATTACAGACTTGATCCACCTAACTAGCTTCAACTGGCATTTTCTCATTGACTTCAATTAAGTGAGACCAGGACACAGATAAGGTTCTGTGTGCGAAATCACTGTATGGTAGTAATTGCAGAATTTTATTCAAAGACATATTTTATCTGTGTTGATGAAATTAAAATAGGATAGGAAGGAGGGGAAAAAAAGCTCAGGCGGAAGGGCTGGCATTTTAATTTTTTCTGGTTGCTTCTGTAGTAGATTGACCTCCCTCAGATAAATCTGTGTACCATGGAAACTATTTTCTCACTGAGGAAAAATTTCCAAGTTCAGCTGAAGGCCTATATATCAAGTTAAGCATATAGTTAAACTGTGCAACTGTGTAGTCTTACTGCCCTCTTCCCATCCTTCTCTCCTGTTGTTGTTATCCCTACTGTCATATCTGGTTTCAAAGCAGGTTAAGGTCACTGGGGTAGGGCATGTGCCTTTCACACTGTTTGTAGACCTCCAGTGTGTGGGAGTCTGGGAAAGAAGGGGAAGGAAAGCACTTTAAAAAATCTTCAGAGGATAAATAATAAAGCAATAATAACATGCTGTAAAATAAATGCAATCAACTGATATTTACACAGTCTTATATCCAGTCTCTACTGTGTCCAGCATAATTATAATACTGCTCAGCCATATATAGGCAGATAGAATGATTTCTTTATTGCTATCGTGTTTTACTGTGTATTCACAGATAGCCTACAACCTGCAGGTCTAAATTAATAATAATGAGTATACTATTAATAATTATAGTATGAGTACATGATTACATGAGTTCATAAGGGCCAAACTTTTGTAAGCACTGATGAACTGTGACCATCTGAGCAAAGGAGAACTTTCATTATCCAGATAATTTAGTGTAGGAGCCAGACAGCAGCAAAAGCCAGCTTAGCCATCCGCTGAGGGTGGAGCTGAAGCACTTTCATGGAACTGGTGCAAAACAGCCTGCAGATGCAAAATCTAGAGCCCAGCTTGAGGGTTTTTTTCTCAACTGTTTTTATATTAAAAATAAATAAATTGCTCTCTAATTTTTCAACCTAAAC
This sequence comes from Sitta carolinensis, assembly GCA_032173965.1. Taxonomy (NCBI): domain Eukaryota; kingdom Metazoa; phylum Chordata; class Aves; order Passeriformes; family Sittidae; genus Sitta; species Sitta carolinensis. The sequence goes on along the minus strand of JAVUNC010000025.1, from coordinate 9,086,743 downwards.
ATGTCACAGATATCTGGGGACATGGAGTGGAATATTGCCCTCAGAGGCATCCAAAGAAGCAGAATGCAAAAATTAATTAATTAAATAAATAAATAAACAAATAAAGGCCAAGGGACTACAAAGAAGCAAGATATTAAAGCAATAAAGTTACTCAGAAGTGAATTCAACAGAAGGGGAAAAGATACGAACTGTAAAATCAACTGACCACAAGTTCTGTTTCCTCCTAGTATCCAGTGGATTCCAGCATCCTCTGCCTACATTTTTTCCTACGCGTCTTATCTGAATGCTACAGCTTTACCATGAGTTCTTTCTTGTTCTGAGAAATCCAATTATCACGAGGTGACTACAGTGCAGATGGCAGTGGTTAAAGTCCTGAAGTGTCTGTGCACACAGCAGTAGGAGAATCCAGAGTCAGGCTCAACATCAGCTGAACAGGTTCACCCTTTGTAGCAGCTGAACTTAGACTCGCTAATAGAGGTGTTTCAGGTTTTTAAGAGCTACACGCTGAAGTGAAAAATAAGCAACTCTTGCTGGCAACACCTTAACTTCACTACAAAAAATGCATAACAAATATTTTAAGCATCATTGTATGTGAAGCAAATTTCATTGCTCTCCTGTTAGTTAGTTTCCACTGACATTTGTGTGTGCTTTTCAAACAATAACAAGGCAGACGATAATAGAGTTTAATACCAGAGATTGTCATCTGACCCATTGTCCTTTTTTTATTCTTCTTCCTTTCTTTTTTTTTTTTTAATGAAACTTCTACACTTTAAGTTGTTTTGTCTTTTTTTTTGTTGTTTGTTTGTTTTGTTTTGTTTTTCTTTATGCGTTCTTACATGGAAGCAATCTTATTAGCTGACATGAGAAACAAGGAATGAAATTGAACCGAAGGCGATGTTACAGGCAGAGAACTGATTCTGCAGGCAGAATCTTCTCTCCTATTTAACTATTTGTTTCCAGGATGTAAATCTCTGTAATCTTAGATCCTATCACTCTGGTAGTGATAAAAGTTAACATGAACATATTAAGTGAAACAAAAGATACACCCTTTTTAGCCTTGGAATGGACAGGTTTATATTATCTGCAGGGCTTCCCTTTGGTTTCTGTTGAAATAATGATTACAAGTTATCATATAAAAGTTTTTCAAGCATCTTGATGGTGCCAGATAGATGACAAAGAATGGGTTTTATTTGTTTGATTTCATGACAGTAATTGGAACACGTAACGTCAGAGGCTCCCATTTTTTCCTGAAATTATATGTAGCCCTATTCTTCTTCTCATGTGAACTGCAATACTTTCTTCATTAGCATATGCTGTTAATATGTTCATTAAATTCATGTCACATTGTAATTAATCCGAAAATTATGTCATTTCTGCAGAACCTACAACCTCATTATGTTCACAGTATGTACATCACAGCCATTTTATTTCTGAACGAGGTATACCTCTGTTTGGTTATTAATCAAGGGGTCATTTCTGCCCAATTTACAGTGATTAACTCTTTACAAGAAATAATTTTGAAGCCTTGAAGTATGATACTGGGGAATAAAATTACTATATATTCTATATAGAGAAAAAATAATTGCATAGCAGCAGTTATTTATATAGTACATTTAATAATCCATGTAAAAAATATCAGTTTACATTCAGCATACTGAGGTTAATATATAGGGCTGAGCAGGATCAAAAACTTAGGAGTAGCTAGAAACTATATATTTCAAAACAGAGCACTGCTATTTGATTTATAATGAGTAAGCCGGTAGTAGTGAACCTGATTTCAAAGTCATACTGAATAAAAAAATAAAATTATCTGTGAATAGTTGTCTATATCATGTAGAACAAAATTTTACTAATCGAGTGTTGCTGAAAAATACATGTTTAAGCTCCAGATCAACATGACATATATTTCAGCCTGCTGTTTCATTTTCAGCAATTAGTAACAAAATAAAAGTGTAGAAGACTATTTGTTTTTGTAGGTAAATGTTACCTAATACTTTTTTTTTTAATTTTATTTTTCTTCTTAGCAAGATGGAAGGGGGAATTTCTTTTAAAAAGTATATAAATGTGCTTTTAGGTGTGATTTTTCCAAGGTGATTTACACCAAGTATCTATTTATAAATGCAAGCAAACGTACTGTCATCATAAGGGAAGTATTTCACAGCTGGCTTTTGAAGATTTGGAGGCATCAATTAGGGTGACCCACCATACACACATAGTTTATTAATAAGAAATTCAGAACTGTGAGTGGCAGGGATTAACATGGAGCAGGAATGACCTAAGTGGTATCAAATACCAGGACTTTCTGTGGGCCTGGATTCCATGCTCAGTGTTTGGCACCTGAACAGTTGATTGGCAGTCTATCAGCTACTGCCCATGCAGATTTCACGCTGCGTTAGGTTCTGAGGAAGGAATTGCAGCAAACAGAAGGCACATTCCAAGAACTACACCTTCAGTTTTTCAGGAGCAGCATAGTAGCAAAGGAGATCAAAGGAGACATTAGTGAATAAACATATTTTAATAATTGATACTATGGTTCTCTGTGAATATTAATGGTTAATAAGATGCTCACTTCACTAAAGTGATTCTGAGAAAGAGGAAGACCAAATGGCAAATTCTGGGAAAGGAAGTAATGCTTGGCAAGGTCCTTTTTAACTTATTTTTCACAAAGATGCATTAATCAAATATAGTATGAATTTCATTTTTCTTCAGAGTTTGGGGGACAGGGAGCTTAAGTTGTAGCCTGCTAGCGAGAACAGTGCAGCAAACTTCATAGTTCTAAGAGGAAACTCAGCATATTTATGAATGGGATTATTGGTGTGGTTGCTTGCCGCAGCAGGGAAAGGATTCAGTGCCCCCGGAGGCAAATTTCCAGTCCTGTGCCAACTCATATGATTATTTAGAGTCTCAAAAAATCTCTCTGGAGCCCTTTAGTGGTACAGAGAATAGGAAGTATGATGTTTCAAGGAGTTGTAGAAGATGGGATATGAGAAGAAGGAAAACTTAGAAATTAAAGATGAAGTTCATGCTAGAGAAACGTGTTTTGATGTTTGGTGTTTTTTGTTTTTTTTTTTAAATGTGATATTGACCAACGTGCATTTTTACAAAAAAATCTGCACTGATGAAACAGAGCAAATAGTTGCATTTCAAGCAATCAAAAATATCTATTTCTCCTCTGCAGTTAACAGGTTCTGACACAGGTCAGTGTGAATTGCGTGTGTAAACAGATGCATTCCTACAGAACATTAATTTGCGCGTATTGAAACAATAAACGATAGAAGACACGTTTATGCGCACTGCACTCCTGTAGGTACCCGCACGCACAGAGCCGTGGAGCCGAGCGTGCAGAGCGCCGTTGCACGCCCGCAGGCACGCCGGGGCTGCCGGAGCAGGCTCGGCAGGCCGGGCATCCCCGGCCCGTGCAGCCCGGAGCCAGCGCTGCCGAGCCGGGCAGCACGGCTGCTCTGCTGACACCAGCTCCGCGCCGGCACTTGCTCTACGCTTTCTCTAGGGGTTTATTTGTCCGTCGGGATAAGGCGAAGCCTGCAGACAATTTAGCAACACTGAGGCTGGCGCATCCACTAAACACTTCAGCGAGGGATGAATTACGGCTTCCTGCGGCGTAACTGTAGTTCTGTTCTTGGAGGAAGTTGCAGAGCCAAGTGGACCACTCCGGGTACCAGGGCAAGCTCGGGGCGGGGGGCTGTGCAACTGCGGAGTGCGAGAACAAAGGGAGCTGACCCCGGGACACGCACACGGGGCTGGCGAGAGGCCGCGATGCCGAAAGACCCAGACGCGGTGCGGCGCAGCGCCGGCGAACGCCGCTGCCTGCCTGCATCCATCCATCCATCCATCCTCCCGCCCGCGGCCGGGCGGCGGGACAGGACACGCCGCTCCGCTCGGCTCCCGCCCCTGCCTGCCTGCCTGCCTGCCAGCCGGGCGGGCGGGCTGCCTCGCCTCCCCCGTCCTCCCTCCTCCCTCCGCCGCTCCCTCCTCCTCCTCCTCCCTGCCGCCCGCCCCCCCACCCTCACCTCAGCCGCCCCCCTCTGTCTGGCTCCCCCCGCGCTGTCTGGCGGCCCCCCCGTCCCCGCCGCGCTTCTCGCGAGAGCCGGGGATGCCGCCGCCGCCGCCGCCACCGCCGCGGAGGGGGAGACACTCGGGGGGAGCCGGTGACGTCGGGAGTTTTCCTGAAAGTCAATAACGAGCCCGGCGGAGGCGGCGGGAGGAGCCGAGAGCGGGGCCCGGGCGGCTCCGGGGTGAGTGCGCCGGGGGGGAGCCGCCGCCGCCGCCGCCCTCCTGACCCCGCGCATCGATGTTGCGGCCGCGCTGCCCGCCCGGGCGCCTCCCTGCGTAGCGGGGCGCGCAGCTCCATGTAGCCGCTGCCGCCAGCGCCCTGGGGCCGGAGCCGCCTCCTCCCGCCCCCGCGGAGACACCGGCCGCCAGGGACCGCCGAGCCCGGCGGGGGGACAGGGGAGGAGGCAGCGGCGCCCTCCCTCCCCTTCTCCCCCCGAAGCCGCCGCCGCCGCCGCCCTCGGGCTCCGCAGCAGCGCCCGCGGCGCCGCCGCCTCTGCAGGTACGGGGCGGGAGGGGCCGGGCGGCGGCGGGGGCGCTCGGGCGGCGGCGGGGGCGCTCGGGGAGGGGATGCGGGGCGGCGGCGCGGCGGGGCCGGGGCGGCGGGGAGCGCGGGGTGGGAGCGCCCGTGGCCTAGCGCCGGCGGCGGGGCGGGAGCGAGGCGAGGGGCGGGGGTCGCCCCGCCGGGGTGCGGGGCCGGGGTGGGGAAGGGCGGGGCGGGGGCGTTTCGGCGGGGAGAGTTATGTAACGGGGGAGGGGGGGCGGCAGGGCAGGGCAGGGCAGGGCAGGGCGTGCGCCCCGGGGGCGCGGGATGCGCGGGGCCGGCGGTTCCCACGCGGCGGCGGCCCCTCCCCGCCTCCCCTCTCCGCGTCCGAGCGGCGGGCGCCGGTGCTGGGACTAGCGCGGGATTTTATCCGCTGGGAACTTCTGTGCGTGTGCGCCAGCGTGCCCGCGTGTGTGCCCGCGCAGCCCTGCGCTAAGAATAGCTCCGCGTCCCGCGGGCCGCCGGCGGCAGCGCCGCGCACAAGGGATGGGGATGGTGATGGTGATGATGATGATCAGGATGATGCTGCTGCCGCCGCCGCCGGCTCTGGCTGCAAGTAAACAAACCGGCCCCCCCGCCCGCCCCGGCCATCATGGAGGCCGCGGCCCACATGCCAAAGTTGATGCGCAGCCGGCTGCCCGGGTGACCGGCGGCTGCCCCGGGCGGGGCCGGCAGGTGCCGCGGCGGGGCCGGGCGGGACCCCGCGCCCGCTCCGCCTGGCGGGGTCAGCGCGGAGCCCCGCGGCTGCGAGATCGCAGCGCTATATATTGTAGTTTAAATGCAAATGATCGTGATGTAACGAGCACTACCGGGCTTATAGGCTGCGGGGTTGCTTTGTATGGGCACCGCTTCTCAGTTTACTTCTAGATGGGAATCCAAGAGGCGTGAAATAGCCAGGACTGTTTCACGTTCTCTCCATGATATGTTGGTTAAATGTAAAAGAAGAGCAATCTTATTTTCCTACGGGTGGAAAGGATAAACAGTTTAATCTCTCTTGACCTTTATTCTAGTTGCTTTTTTTTTTTTTTTTTAAACAAAGTTATTAGTTGACTGGCTCCTTGTATGCATCTACATCATATCATAGTTTTTATGAAAACGTGTCCCAGTCTCTATTTAAGAGTTTTATTCCAAAAATTATGATGTACCTGCTACCTGCACTGCCAACTTTTTTCAGTGCTGAAGAAACATAGAGCAGTCTCTTCTGCTGATGTTTGTTTACATCTTGCTAAAACTTTGCTAAACATGGTTCCCCACATTTTGCACATAGAGAGCTTTATATCTCAAGGCAGGAAGCATGCCGATAAGTAGACCTTAAGACAAGGAACATTTTAAGCATGATCTTCTGTTTCTGCCAGCTATCCTATAGGCAAGATCTGCTTGTTTACAGGAATATGGAGAGTACATGAGGTAGAAAAGGAAGCTTATTTTGGCTTTAAAGTAAGTGTACTACTGAAGTTTGTAGGACTGTTTGGTTTTGGTTTTTTTAATCTTTTTTATTATTATTATTTTGATAGGCGCCTATAGGTCAACCCCAATATCCTTTACTGGATTGGATTACTAATTATAGTCCATGTGGATATATTTTGGTTGGATGCAACCAGTAAGTCAAGTTCAAATAAGGGCCAAAGAAAAACTTCAGAGATAAGATGTCTCTGTTTCCTAGAAGGCTACATGTATTGTTTAAATAACTAATTTTTTTTTTAGTCTGATGTGAGTGCATGGTGTGTGTGTAAACGCAGATAATATTAGCAAGACTATCTTGTTTTAGACAGTTTATTCTATGGTGCATTACTCTAACTAGGTTTGAATGGATTCAGTAGTCTCTTTAGTTTCATAAACAGGTTCACAGAGAGTAGTATTTCAGTGTTCTACTCCCTCATTTTTTCTGTATCTCATTTTGGGGGCAGAAGATGTGTTTTTGAACAAAATGCTGCTGTTCTAGGGGAATCAGGTGAGAATTCAGACGGTACTAGTTTTAACTTTGCCCCAGTTGAAGTAGATACATTTGTAAGGATTGGATAGCATTGAAATGCAGTAGAAATTGTTGACTGTTTGACACTGGAACAAATACTTTGTCAGAGGGAATACTCTGGTGTGTTTTTTTAAGTTTGACTCAAACCCACTTACTAGAGCTCTGCAGTTATTTGTAACCCAAACTTCTGTTTGCAAGACACTAACCAGAAACCGTATCTTGACTTCCTACTGCATTTTGCAACAGCATGTACCTGAAGTTTCAATTATAACCAAAAGGTCCTTCAGACTACTTGGAATTTGCCTAACACCAAGTGGTTGTGTGTTCTTTCACCTTCTGGGTGCACATTTTCCCAGTTTAAAGACACCTACTGAATAATAATTTCTATGCCCAAGAAGAATTATTTGCTAAATAACTTTGAAATACTCAATTGTTTTGGAAGTTATGAACCATTACTAAAGTGGTTTGTGTTAAAATGCATTTAAGATTTCTGTGCTGTTCTGAGTATGAAGATGACACAGATTCTTGTAACTGTTTGCTTACAGTTTCATTTTGTGCTGTTATTGCAACAGGTGATGTGGACTTGGCAACATGGTAGCCCAGCTTTCCTTCACTTTTTAAACAGAGACCCAATATTCTTTGGCAGCTTTTATGGCTTGGGCATGCTACTTATTTTAGTCCACACGGGAGAGGGGAAGGGTGTGGACATAAACTGACTGAAAACTTTGTTGTGCCATACTTTCATTTTGACATGGATATGCATAAAGGAATTGGTTTCATATGAAAGTAACACACCACACTGTAACTGCATGTTTTGAAGGGGGTTTGGTCATGTATGTAACAAAAGTCTTCTGTTTGCTTTTTTCCAACTAATAAAATAAATATTCTGTTCAAAATGTGCGGTACTCCCCTTGTGAACTACAGCAGCAATTAATAAAGAGGGAAATAGTTAAATGTGTGCATCTATGAGTTTGGTTTAAGTTAAAAGGTTGCTTTTGTTTTCAGTGTTTGCATAAACTTTACAACTCGTTACTTGTTGAAGTACTGTCTTTTATAAGAAAAGATTGCCAACTTCATCTCTCTTTTAAACTATTCTAGAATATTAATTTGTGTCATCTCAGATTCTGTTAGGATAGGCTGGATAAGAATGCCATGGAAGAGGCAGGGGTGCTTTCTAGCACAACATGTAGTTCAGGAAGTTTTGCATTGCTTGTGAGGAAAGGTGTGGTTTCAGTGAGAAACTTGCTTGTCGACCAACGCGTTTTCTTTCTGCTGTACGAAAGAGACTTCCCCAGGACCACAGGGTCTCCTTGGTAAATAAATGTGTTGCACAAGTTACTCTTCTTTGCAACAAGTTGTTGTGGTAAAGATTACTTTCTAAAGATAAGTTACACAATAGCTAGAAAAGCTGTTTCAAAGTGTTTAAAAATTAATGTTAATGACTGAGAAACAACACCAAACCCCCCCCCCAAAACCCAACCTAACCCAAAACCTACTAGCAAATACTAAAACACTGAATGTCTAAGTTAACTTCTTGGGGTTTTTTCTTAGCAAAAAAATTAATCTTTAAAGTTTTGGTTTGTACATTTTTCTTGGGTAATTGTATGAACAACATTCTGGAATCCGTATAAGAGTTTATAAGTGAAACTTATTTAGGCAAATCACCTGTATGTGCTAAAAAACCAGCAAAAAAAAAAAAAATCCAAGGTATAGTAGGTGATTATTTGGTGTTTTATCCTTGTTCCATGACTCTAGATCAATAAGTATGGACATTTATGATGCATGCCAAGGATTTTAAGCAGATTATTTTTTCCTTTATTATTTAAAGGTGTTGGTTGGGTGTAGTCGGAAGAGGTAGCAAAGTCAATACTTCCAAACTAATCCCCCAAGATTTAATAACATTAAATGTTACAGTCAAGGAGAGTAAATATATTTGGCTTTTGTATGTGAAGGTGCTTACTTTCACTCAATTTAAATGTTTCTTTGATTTTTTGACACTATTTGTGTCAACACTTACTATGTTTAGGATAAATAATACATGTTGAACCCATCTTGACCAATCTTCTTCTTCCACAGATTTCTATGTGAGTGTCTAAGTGTGAGTCATACTGATCAAAAAATAGCATTAAGAACACATTGTTGCTCTGTGATTTTTTTTCTCTGTAATATCCTGACTAAATAACAGTAATGATTTTTAAATTCTCTTAAGAATGCAACTGAGACCTCAGTATTTCGTGTGCGTGTCTGAATGACTTGACAGCATGGTTTGCCAAACTTCCCTGCATTGTCCATGTGACAAAGATGTTTGAATGCCTCCTGTAGCAGGAGCAGAGATGAAGACCCTGCTTCAGCTTTAGAGCAGTGAAGATCTCAGCACTGCCTTTTTGTAGGTGTGGGGTGTCAGTGCCCAAGAGTCAGCAGCTGCTTGTACAGCTGGTTTAACACCACAGGAATAATGCAGTGGTTCTCCATTGGGTCTCAGCAATCTTGCAAAACAATTTCTACCAACACACATTTATTCTTTTCCCCTAAGCATTCAGTATGTTTCTTGAGATGTGTAATTGTTGCAGCTTGCCTCATGAGTAAAATATCATTCTACTGATATTATTATATCCTTTTCTAAATGTATTGATACACTTTGAGACAGAGAATTAAGGTTGGATATATTTCATGTAATCTGACTTTTCATAAAACATTTGCCAAAGACCTTCACCTGGTGAGCTCTACACCTCTGTGTAAGTTAGGGTTGTAGAGAATTCCTTCGTCCTCAGGAAATCCAGATCTCAGGTTGATGAGAATCATGCATTTTGAGTGTGAACAAGAAGATGGAAGGTTTTAGGTTAGGAGTTGATTATGTTCTAGTCATGTTGCAGTGTCAGGGTTTGACAGGAGGTTCAGCAGTGTTTGGTTGCTCTGTAGAAAGGAATCACAAAGTTCATTCCTATTACAAGACAATTCAGAATTTGATTTGTTCAATGTGGACATGATAAATAAAGCCTACTATGTAAGAGTTTAAAAGAAAATTATTTGGTAGGCGTGTCACTGAACTTTTATCATCTTTTATATTAACAGTTTGAGAACTCCCCTTTTTTTTTTTTTTTTTCTTAGTACTTTCTTGTTACTTATGAGTAGTACATGTATTTCTGGTTTTTATTCAGTGGTGTGCTTGGTCTTTTATGCACAATACAGAGTTGTGCTGAAGAAAAGTTACTATCACAGAAATAATTAAATACATGACTTTAATAAAGCTTTGATTTGTATCTCTTGAAAAGTATCTTTTAAAATCTCTCCTAGAATGACTAGGAATTTCCAGATGCTTTGAACTTTTGAGAATTAGGTTAGGTTTTTTCCCTGAGTCTTGTAGACATAGAAAAGTAATTTTAGTTTGTTTGAAAAATATGGAACTTATGTTTATTTTTTCTTCATTGTTTGAGTATTTTCTAAACTGTATTTTTAAAGAGCAAAGGAACTTTGTCTCTAAAAGGAAAGATTACTATTCCTACATTAATTAAACTTATTACATGTGCTTTGAAGGGTTGAGTGAAGTAGCATTATCATAGTTGTGATGCTCAGCTAATCTTTGATTTGACTTCCTCTGAGTCTCAAAACTCTCCCAAGATCATTGCCTCAGTAACATTTTTTATGCATTATTTTAGCCCTCCCTTCATCTTTTTTACTTGAAATGTAGTCTTTGATTACATTTCAGACATACACTCTAGTAAATTTTATCTCTGCTTCTGTCTGCTTTTCAGCTATTGTTTTATGTGATTTGAGGGAGACAAAAAGGATTTAAAGCATTTTTGTCAATAAACACAAGGCAAAACAATGGGTTGTTAATGTTTCACGTGGGATTCTAAAGAAACAATTTAGTTACATTTAGAAACTTCCTTTATACCTTGGTAAACAAAGGCAAGGGTGGCTTTGTTCACCTTGCTTTAATTATACCTTTGTCCCTTAAAATAACTTGCTTTGTCATTGTAATAGGAAATAAAATACAGAATGATGGTTTCTTTCCTGATAAACTTATTCAGTTGCAGAATCTAAATAAAAACCATAAATAAAACATCTAACTTGTGTATTAATATTTCAGTGTGCCTGCAATCTCCTAACTAGGTTTATCTGAGCATATATTAGTTGTGAAAGTGAAGCTTTTTGACATACTGAAAGTGAAAATAGAACACTGAAAATATTAAGCATACATGTAAGCATGCATTAAAAAGAGCTGTTTCTGTTTTCCATAGTATGTTGGTTTTCCTTACCACAAGTGTAGGCAGTACCATTTTCCTAGCATGTCCCTCATTATTCCAAATCAAAACTTACAAAGTAAAGTTGTTACAAGTAAATTTCGAATATCAATCTTCTTAAAGTTCACTGAAGTCTTTAGTATGAAATGTAGTTTCAAAAGCATTTGTAATGTCTCTCATGGAGATATCTTGGGATGTTTTTTTAATAGAATTTTAATGGTATGTACATGAAGTTTACTATTTTATAAATTTAGAATTTATTTTCTTTAAATAATAATTTTTGTTAATTTCTTTGTCTTGCCAAATCAGTTAATCTTTTGTGTTGGTTTGATATTGTGGTTTATTTGTATTTATTTTTTTTTTTTTTCAATTTTTAATTGACTCTAATTAGTTGGACAAATACTATCTGCCTAGAGGTTCCTTTTTCCTCAGTCTAAGTTGTGATAGTATTTAAATCAGTCAGTATAAACAGAATTCCAGAATAGGTAGTTTATAAAAGCCTGTATAAGTACTTCATACTTTTGGATAAAGCACTCACCTGAATGTGATTCTTCAATTAGCAGTATTGTCTAATTTGATTTAGCAAGTTTTGTAGCAGTCTCTGTTCTGTCACATAGTCTTTTGTGTAATTCTTGATGATGTGCAATATATCCTCTAATTGTTTGGCCAGCTTTGCTAGGGGAGGAGGATATGCATGTGTTTTTCATATAAATAAAACCTGGATTTCAGCTTCCATTCCTAAAGATAACTCTGGTTTTAGTTTAGAGCCTTGACATTTTGAATTCCTTGCTCTGGGAGTGCAACCTGCTTTGGGAACAGTTTCAGCCTGCTCGGTTGTTTCGGAGGAGTCAAACTCAGACTTGAGAACTTGTAATAGCTTGATCTGCTACCAAAAAAATCCCCCAAAGCCAGGAAATGAACGTGTGTGATGGAAGCCACTGAGAACTGCTTTTCTGGTGGTGTGCATGCACAAAATGATTCAGTTACTTTTCTGGAAAGTAGGGAGATAGAGATGATGAGATTTGGCTCTGCTTACATGGGGGACCAAAGAATCTCAGTGAGTCAGACAAAGGGAATCAGAAAGGTTCACTTACTGTTTTTTACTCCCCAAACATTTTACTGAACAAATGATTGCTTGTAAAAAGGGAGAATGGTAGTACTCCTATGTTGAGAGAACAAGGTTGGATGATTCACTGAGTTGATGATGGTACAAGAAGTTATGGGGATCATCTCTGGAAGCACTGAAATTGATTCTCTTGGTATTCTCTTTGGTAACTTGAGTTGGTAAATGTGAGAGTTTCTGTTTTTTTCTCAGCTCTAAAATTGTTGAAAGTAGAAGCCTGTGTTTATGAAAGTTCTTACAACAGAGAACTGAATCATACAATTTACACTGAATTTATGGGTGCTGTCTACTTTACTCAGCTGTCTCTTGTCATGGGGAGTGTTATAGGTTTGACGTTGGCACAAGGCCAGTGCCCCTATGAGGATATACTGTTTCTGGTATTTGCTGTGAGATGTGACCAAAACAGAGCAAAACAGTTTCTAATTTAGAAAGTTAAAGAAAAAACTTTATTACTTATAATATGCAAAGAAGACACATACAGAAGAACATGAAAACTTTAAAAAACACTCTTCCTCCCCCCCCCCACCAGTTCTCAACACAACAAAACAAACTGAAAATTCCCCATCACGTTACTACCTTTTAGATAATTAATCCTTAGTCTATTACCACTCTTTTGATAATCAGTACTTCATCAAGGAGAGATAGGAGTCTTCCTTGCACCACATCGTGGCCTCTTCCTTTATGTCCAGTGTTCTCACCACTGTGCATGGACCAGAGCTGTTTCTAGGGTTTTTCTTTTTAAAGATGCTTTGGTTAGTTCCAAGAAACAACAGCTTCTCAAATTTTGGGACACCAGTCCCCCCCAATATTACCCCCTGGGGCCGAGGGGCCTTGAGAACAGAGCTCTTCCTCTCATCTCTGTTCACACTACTGTTTACTTTTGGCTCTAAGTTAATGCCTCTCCTCAGATGCAGTTTCTGTGTTACAGAAAAGAAATGAGTCCATCCATGGCTATAAGAACAGTCCAGCCAAAGCCACTCCATCATCTCCTCCCACCTAGGATTCTTTTCAGTATTCTCTGACAATCTTCCACTTGCACAAACTTTCATCATCTTTGCTTAGTTTTCTCTATTTTTCTTCTTCAAATTCAGGAGGATTAGCATTTATAAAGTTTCTATCATCTACAAAAAAGGATTAAAATCTTGGGCTTTTTTTTCTCAGAACTCTCACGGTATCTTTGCTGTTGGCACTCTTCTCGCGCCCACCCCCCCATACTCCTTCGGCCGTGCTGCCCAGCTGCTGATATCAAATTTCAAGGTGACACAGATCACAGACACGGTTTCTCACTCTCTCTCTCTCTCCTCTCTCTCTCTCTCTCTCTCTCTCTCTCTCTCTCTCTCTCTCTCTCTCTCCTCTCTCTCTCTCCGGGGGGAGGGGGGGGAGGGAAAAGAAGGCTGTTTGATGCTTCTTAAGGTTCTTGTACTCTCTCCACCCTTCCATCCTGCAGGATTTTTCCTCTCCCCCTCTGTGCCCGAGGTTCCAGCCTACCTCACCCAGGCCGCATGGCTTCCCCTCCCCGCCCAGCCAGCCGCTGGGCAGGGGAGATCCCTCCGTCCTCAGGGACCGGAACCAAGAGAGAGCTTTCCGGGGAGCCCTCTGCTTTGAACCCCTTGTGTTCTCAGAGGCGGATCCTTGTCCTCAGTGGCCACACCAGGTGCCAGTCTTTAAACCTGAGCACTCATTGGTTTGACCACTGAAGTTCAAAAAACTCATTTTTTTCAAACTACAATGGGAAGATGCCCAGATTTCAAAGGAGTCTTGTCTGTCCTTATGGATTTCAATGATAATTCACTTGCACATAGTGGTTGTTAAGTGTAGACCTGAAACACAGGTTTAAGTTCTGCTTGGAAGGGATTTCTTTCCTTCTCACTATTCTCCAGGTCTCTGTAGGTAGCTGACTGCTGTGATGGGCATGAGAGCCTCCTTTAATTTAAAAACAGAAGCTGGGGAAAAGCTGTCTTTCTACTGAATGGTCCATTGCTCATTTTAATTGTCGATCTTATAGTTCCCATGTGGTAGCATCATGAAATAAGATGGTTCTTCTCTATATTGCTGTTATTCTTAATGTTCAAGATGAAAACTGACAAGGTGTTGGCTAGTTTTTACCATGGCTCAGGGAAACTGAGCATTGGCACAGGGATCGAGAACTCTGTTGCTCATAGTAGTCTCTGATTAATCTTTGGTCAGAAAGTTGCCTTTGCAACCTTTACAGCAAGGAACTTGAAAGTAGCTCTTTAGAAGTGTGCTGAATTGTTTTATCTCACACTACAGAAGTGGCTTAATAACTTCTTGAAGGAAAAAGGAAAAGTTGTGGATTTTTGAAGATAACCCCCCCCCCCCCCAGCAGGTTTTTGCATAGAATTGTAGAATCATTTAGGCTGGAAATGATAACCACTAACTTAATACTGCCAAGTCCATCACTAAACTGTGTCCCTAAATTCTTCACATCACTGATTGTAATGGAGTAAATATTTATACCTGCATTGTAAAGTATACTGACAGTGCATTCTTATATGTATTGTGCATATACATGACTATCTGAATATACTGTCTGCAGAATATACACAATATACTGTTGGAACAATACCTTCCATGTTTGATAGGATACAAAAAAATTTGGGGAAAAAAAAAGCAATCTGACGTGTTCTCTAGTTGCTGGAAAATATATATAAACAAGAGAAGTTCTTCCCTGTAGGAAGCAGCTGCAGTGCAAAACATGGCCAAATTCAGTTCTAACATATTTTTCTCCTGTTTCTGTGGGTTCATCCTATATAGCAGTAAGGTAAACTGTAAAAATTACTGCATAACAGCTGCTGAAGCTTCAAGTGCATTGGGAGAGCAGAGCTGATTGCTAACAAGTATTTAAGTTCTATGCCAGATGTGCAGAATAAACATTCCTGTAGCTTTTCTTGAAATAGTTGAACTATCAATGAAATGCTGTTTTCATGTGAGAGTTTTTGTTCTGTGTGTTTCAGAAAACTCCTTTACATCTGTACACAATTCGTTATTACATCTTCAGGGAAGAAGGCTTTTGTGTGACTGTTTTTCACTATAAGGCCAGTTTTGGTCATGATAAGAAATAATTCTCAAAATTCTGCTCTTCTGGAGCATTGGTGAATGACTTTTAGAGTAAAGTTTTGAGCTTTTAGAAAGGCTCGAAGGCATTTAATAAGGGATAATATTACAGATGCTTACAAATGGCTTCTTAAAAGTGCAGTGTGCACGTATAACCATTATTTTCATTAGCTTTTTAATGCTTTGATTTATCTCCCTCAGCTACCTATGTAATTCAGCTTGACTTTTAATTACCCACTAATGGAGCAATCAATACGACCATAGAACTGTTGGTAATTCTAAAGCTGTTTCTGGTAATACTGTGAAGCTAAAGTGGGGAGAGTGCAGTTAATTTTATTTGTGTGATTTTTGTATTTTGGGGATTTTGTTCAAAATTCAGTGAAGCAGTACATGTGATGGGTGGGATGCAAGCCTACAGACATACACTTGAGGTTGTTTCAGGCACTGTCTGACATGAAAGTCGGTCATAGATCAGATTTTGATTGTGTAACACTGACTTAATTGTAATCAGTGGGTAAAGAGGGAGCTTCAAGCATGAATTCATTCATAAATCACGGACTGATTGATCAGTCTGTGGTGTGGGCAGACAAGATTATTGCTACTTAGTACAGAACTTAATTTCTTATAGCTATGTCTTTACCAGGAAGAATAAATCATTGAACTGTTCACAAGTGCACACCAAAAATGGAAAGTACATTAAATTTGCCAGAAGGGTAAAATGTATTGCAGCATATGCCAGCCCAAGGTAAATACTGAGTGTTACATTGCTTCTTTTGCCTTTATAGCTGGGGAAAAAAATTCAACTGCGATTACGTCTCAAAGAATGCAATGAAAGTCTTGTAGAAAACTGAACTTAAGTTGGGTATTTGGAAATTTATGTGCCTACACTTGCTTCCCAGAACAGCTGCTCTTGGGTCACAGTTGTTTGACACCCACCTCTGGGCTTTGTAAAGATTTATGTGTTTGTAATAAGAGCTGATGCTGTGCTGCGGTGATCCAGAACGGCGGCACAGCAGCCTGCTCTCGGGCGCGTGTCTCAGGCTGTCAGATCTCTTTTCATGCACAGCTGATAGACTTGCTTATCTCGTTTGAAGCATGCAAACAAAAGTTCTGATAATGTCTGACCCAGGAATTAGCTCTTGCATTAGTAAGGTGCAGGATGTAGAAATGCATGCTTTGGTTATTTCTGCTGTGCTGGTTTGCGTATAATATGATGCCTAAGTGGCTAAAGTTAGATCAGTTAATATCAGTAAAGTATTCTCATGGCCTTCCAAAATGTACATAGCATTTTCTTTTACCTCTTATGACAGCTTAGCTGGTCTTTTTATAGACACAGGAGTGTGGTCTCCTGCTAGACATGAGGGTGTGATGCCAGTGCCAAAGGTTTTGTGCCACCTGTGCAGGTGTCATGAGGATGTCTCAGAGACACAGTAGCCAATATCAATTAAACTTTACAGTGTTAATGAGTTTAACATTGTGATTTTTACTTTTATGCAGCCAAAGTACCGCCAAAGAGTGCTTTTGAAAAAAAAATAGTTTAGTGAAAGCAAGACTTAGATGGGCACACTAGAGTGTTTCTGTAAAAACTTGGGTTGTTCTGTATTTTCGTTGCATACTACTTGAAAAAGTACTCAAACCACATTTTATTTTTGCATGTTACACCATCCCTGCAGAAGTAGCCTTCCATCTAGCTGCTGTGTCATACAAATACACCTATTTCAAATGAGAAATAACCTGTATATCTATAATGGTTCCATTTTTAGTTTGTACTTGATTGTGTTAAAGAAACTGATTTCCCAGTGCTTTCTTCATTCATTTGTTGCACAGATTGCTTCTAGCACAGTCATATTTGTTTCTTTCCTGTTTGTGTTTGTTGGTCAGTCTACTAAATGGATATGCATGGGCTGCATTTGATAGCACTAAACTTGTTTGGGGGTTCCTGTTCTGTGCCACCACTGTGTACATGTATGCTCCTATGTGTAGAGCTGTGGAAGGGTGTTCCTCCACCATCAGAGAAATCCCATTTCTTGCCTTCCCACACTTTTCTGGATGAGCATTATTTGAATGCTTCTCTATATTTTCAAGGCTAGAGGGGAAAGGCAGCTTGCTGGCAAAAGCAAACATCTCGTGGCCTCTGGTTTCTCTTCCTACTTAATTGTAGTGCTATTTATCTCTTTTTCACAGCTGTTAGGTACTCTGGGAGTGAGGTGCTCAAAAGAGAGGGTTCTGGCTTCTGAGAGCGGTATGTCCTGTTCCAGGACTAACTTCCCTTCTGTGCCCTGCAGGCTGAGGTTTGTAGGGAAAAGAGCACTCTTGTCACCGCCTGGCTTAAAGCTTTGAGGGAACATAACACTTCTTTTTAAAAACTGAACATTGAGGGTGTTTTTGGTTAATTTGTACTTATAAGAAGTTGCTTTTCTGTTTGTGTGCTTGGAGATGATGCTGTTTTTGAAAGACTCTTTTAAGTTCAGGATTTGTTCCACTATAATAAAATTATAGTGGAAGTAGCAAGAATGTAACCTTTCATTCTATTTTCTCACATTTCTCACTATTTTCTTAATTTGATTGTAGGTAGCCATAGCAGAGGAAGCACTTGTCCATTGCATGGGTTCTGACAAGTGTGGGAACAGGGAAAGCTCCTGTGTGTTCAGAGTTGGACCTTTGAAGCAGGGCCGGCAGCCTTTCATTTAGCAGCATCCTGTGCATTAGTACGAGAGAATTCTGCTGTGTGCCTTTTATAAAAGTGCCATATGACTTAAATTTTAACACATTCTGCTGCTTTTTAGTATTGTAGTGTTCATGGAAAATGTGCTGTAAGACTAGAAACATGATTGTGTTATACAGTTAATTAAAAATAAAGGCAGATTTTTAATATGAGCTCAGTCAGTGAAATACATCAACAAAGACTTTTTTGTTGGCTGTCAAGTGAGAAAACCAGAAAAGACTCAAATTCTTTCTCTAATATTTCCTTCCAGTCTGACTCATCAGTAGAAATTGTGAAGAGCTGCAAAAGAGAAGCCAAACAGACAAGCTGATAACTCAAAGAAATACTCTTTTGAGTTTGGGGTTCAGAGTGGAGTCATCATGAGCGATGTTACCATTGTGAAGGAAGGCTGGGTACAGAAGAGGGGTAAGTTCTACCTTTAAATGGAAAGTGCTTCTGATGTCTCCTGTACTGTGTGCAGTGGTATTACATGGTTACACAGATGAATGTGCTTGATTTATCTTCTGGTCTGGAGCAAGCTAATCTGACCATATGGTCAGGTTAGGGCCTTGTTGGTGTTGATCCATAACCCTCAGCACTGCCCCTGTTTGTGGGGGTAACTACAGTGCAGAGGAGGTTGGACTCAGTAATTCCCACTTCACCTTGAGCTGCTGCTGCCTGTGCAGCAGACTAAGCTGGCTGTTGGGGCAGCTGGGAGAGGCAGTGATAGAGGTGTGCAGTCAGAGGTTGCCTGGAAGCTGCTGTAGATATGAAATTGTGTGAGATTTCCTAGATGCCAAAATCATTCAGTGTGGCTCAGCTTGTATTACAGATACAAGCAGTCCCAGTAAAGTCAACATAATGGTTGCATAAAGCTCAGCATACACCTAATTACTTAGCAGACCTGGAAGCCATATGATTAAAGAATATGTTCCTAACTATAAGCCAGTATAAATTATGGTTTTCTATTATATTGGAATTCCTATGAATTCTCGAGATGTCTCTTTAAAATGTTTCACCATGTGATTTTGCGCAAATTCAGGGAGATTGCTTTATGTTCAGCCTTGAATGTAAAACCTCTAGAAATAACTGGCATTCATACTGTGTGATGAACTTTGGAAGAAATCTTCCATGCTTCATGCTGTTCTGCTTTAGGTTGTGGTTGCACATATGGTTGTTTTCAAAAGAAGAGAACCTCTCTCCCAGAGAGGAGGTGATCTGGATTTTAGGGTGATTTATACCATGAGTTTCTGTGATCCTAGCCCAGAAAGATTAGACTGAAATAGTGGGAGCAAAATTACCCTTTAATTTACAAAGAAATTCTTTGCTTCAATAGCAGTGTGTGAAGACAAAGATCATTATTAGCTTTATTATTGCAGATTGACATTAAATGTCAAGGAAGGCAAGATAATGAGAGAAAATTTTATTATTCTTTTATTATTCCTGCATGAATTGTATTTCAGGATGCATTATGGGTATTGTAAATGAAAATGGGCTAAACCATGTTAAGCTTAAGGCCTACTTCCTATTTTGGAGTATATACCTGTATTTATAACAAATAATATTTTATATGACAGGAACCATTTAAAATTTAAAATTTTCTTTCTTTCCAGTCATGTTGTTCTTTACTCAGTTTGGAGATCTGATTTCCTTTTTTGATTGTTTCATACAAATTTCTTTGAAATGTATTTGAATTGTTAGGATGCTCCGAATAATTTTCTTTTAAATGACATCAGTTCCTTCAGGTAATATTGCTCATTCTTATTACAACTGCTGTCAACTCTGTGAGCACTGCATATGCATATATTAATTACTGTGATCCAGAAATGGACAATGTACACTGAAATTCAATGTCTTACTTAGTAGTTGAAATTCTGAAATGTTAAAAAAAGGGTTTTCTTCTCACCCTGTTTTACTATTAATTACTTGAAGAGAAGCCCACCAAGTTGACATTTTGAGGTCAGTTTTGTTAGTAATTGTTTTCTTTTCCAATTAAAGACATTTCATGACATTCATTTTGCCTTATCATAAATGACTGTATTTGTGGTTGTTTATTTTTTTTCTTCTTGCTATACTTTACTGTGTAGGTTTTAGTGGGATTTTTTTTAATTGCATCTAATATTGTCCTTAATTTTCTTTGTCTGACTTATAATGGTTGTTGGTGGGTGTTCTCCTATGTCTATAATTTGTTTATTTCTGAAAACAAAAGGAGAAGCACAGTTGTGTTTCACAATGCTAAGAATTCATAAGCATTTTATTCAGTGGTTATATATTTCATGTAATTGCAACTTCTACTCTGACCTTGCTCAGGAGCAAGCAAATCAAAGTTGGTAAGTGCATTTGTTAAATGTTGCCAACAAAAAGGATCCAACTTTAATCTATATTCGGAGAATACGCTGGGTAAACACTAATTTTGGCAGCTAGATATTTCTCTGTGCTAAGAGGCTTCCTGGGATTGGGTAGAGCTGTCTTGATTCCACAAGCCATCATTCTGTTACAGTTTTAAAGTGAATTCCTGATCGCTGATGTTTGATGCTCACTGGCTCAGTTCACAGGCTGGTTTTTTGGCCACCTGGAGAAGGGCGAGTGTGGGATCTCTTCTGCAGGCAGACACTGAATGAATTCCAGCCCCAGTGACTGGTCCTTTGGACAGCCCAGAGCCAAGTGTGTGGTGCAGCATAAATTTCTGAGACTCCAGACTGAATTTATCTAGAAATAAAACTTGTAAACCCTTCCTGCTGGGGACACTGGGGCCTGGGATGCTTCAGTTGACTGATCTGTTTCTATTTTGCTGAATTACTTGGTCATGTGACTATAGCCCCAGACCTTTTAAAATTGTTCCCTTCTGCAGTCAGTATGGTTTGTGATACAAGGAAAGGGAACAAAATCCAACTTCTTTTTGTGATTCACAGCCCAGTCAGGAGACTGAGGATGACTTGAAGTATTGAGATGAAAATGGTTTTGAGGAGCTGTCTAATGAGATGGGCCATTACAAAGATGAGTTAGGCGAACTCAATGTAGAAGTGAGAGGGAAGGACTGAAAATAGAGCTGAGGATCTTTCTCAGGATTGAGGCTCAGCTAGGGAAGACAAGGGTGTGTTAGGGCACCATGAATCACTGTGAAATGCAGTGAAAAGATGTTTGCTTTATTATTATTCTTAGTGCTGTATCCCTGTCAGTAATAGAGGGCTGTGGGCTCTGTGTGTGTAAGGTTTTAAGTCTGCTGTTGAGCACTGAAGAATCAGAAGTGATGCTACACAGTTGGCTTGAAAGCCCTGGTTTTTTTTTTATGTGTGCTTAAAAAAGGCACCCATTAAAGTATTACTATTTTACTCAAAGTTAAGAAATGGCAGAATTAAGGTTTTTTGAGACTGATCATACTAGGGCTTTGAGCAGTCTTTGGGAGAAGCAGTTTCAGTGTGGTGAGACTAGATGATACTGTGGTAGAGTAAGTTGTTGTATGTGAAAGGTCAAATGAGCAGAGATGACAGGCTGGAGGTGAGAACTTTGACAAGAGAAGACACAAAACCCAGGTAGAAGCAGTGCCTGAAAAGCTTGTGGGGCCTTGGGTTCCAAGTGAAAGGAGACCCTGATGCCAATTGACTGGGTGTGCCTGAACAAGTAATGCAGCCCAGCAAGAGCAGATTCGGAGAGTGAAATAATTGGTGATGGGACTCGATACCTATCTACACTTAGTGCATTTGTAAAGAGACGTGGGTGTTCATTTGGCCTGGCTTCAGCCTGCTCTGGGCCCCCGTGACAGTGGGAGGGCTGCTGGAGTTCATCCTGCAGCTTCCAGTGTGATCCGAAGGGAGCCAGGTTTGTGCACCGTGGGACTGCTTCAAGCAGCAGAGCAGAGCGCATTAACGAGGGTGGTGGGAAGATTTGCTGCTAAAGCACTTTCCTTATCTGAACTAAAGTACTAATTCAGAGCCCTGTGAGCATCAGAACCTGAACAAGTGGAGAGCCAGCAGAGCAGTCAGTCTCCTTAGAGCAGAGTCTCTGCTCAGGCCAGAGGAGTGGGAATGCATTTTGTGAGGATGGCTTTATGGCTGTAGCTTACTGTGTTAGAGCCACTGACAGGAACCAAGCAGCTCATGGCCTGTGTCCATGTGTGGCTGCAAAGATGATTTTGCAATTCACTGGCTCAGTGAGGGTAATTTTATTTTCCTTCTGTTCTCCAGTTATACCTGTAGCCAGATGAGGAGAGAGATGGGTTGTCTTCCTTTGTGAATTTACTTTTTAGCTGACACCATTTTCCTTGTAATGCATACAGATAAAAGGGAAGCAGTTTTGACTAAAATCCTTAAATGTAGTGACCTGAACCTTGTTGCTGATATACAGAAATTAAATATTTTACATTACTGCAATTAGTGTAAGCACTCTGCAGTAATTGCTGAAATGACTTTTACATTTTGGATTTGCAGAGGACAATGTTTTGCAGAGTGAGTAAATTTATGTAAAAGTTAGTATCCTTAATTTTACTTAACGTGCTTTTACTGTATTTACCTAATTAAATTTAATGATTTGCAGAGAGGGATATGTTTTTAATTTATCAGTTTGGAAACAGATTTTTTTTTTTTACATGGTGAACTTGCCTAGTGTGATTAGGGAGGTATCATTACAAAAGTGAGTTTTATGCATATAATTCAGGTGGTATTTTTTCTTTAAAGCCAAAGTTTTTTGAGTTGTAGACTTGACCTTGTCTGTGGTCTATAATAGTCACAACAATTAGATTTAAGAATCTTTCATAACTATGCTTAATTGCAACCTAATTTCTTTATATATAACCTGTGCACAGAATTTCAATTAGTTTAAACATATGAAAAGATGTAAGAGTTTCTGTTACCATGTTATTGAAGGATCATTAGGGACAAAGGAAGAATTGACACAGATGCTAACTTTTTAAAGGACCCAGTTTTAAATTTAACGTGTCAGCTAACTTTGTCTTTAATTGAAAGAGTATGGTTTTGGTTTTGGTGAGGGTTATACCTAGTGTGCAAGGCACAGCACCATGGCTAAATCATTGTGCAAAGACAGGGTGATGTGTTGTGAGTTTAAGTTGGTGCTTGTGTTGCCAGCTTTGATTGCCTGGCCTCTGTCTGGGCTTTGGTGTTCTGGAGTGGTGCCTTAGGTGACGCAGTTTGCCATGGCAAAATTCACACGTGGTACATGTACCAGCATTCCAGTTTTATAAACAGGGACCCAAAGGCCAAAGTTGTTGTGGCTTAATTGTAAAGTTTGATGTAATGAGATGGTGGTAAAAAAACAGATGTCGTGAAGCTTTCCTGTAATGAGATTGTCCTGTAAATAGTGTGTCACTGAAATACTGTAATATGATTTTTCACTCAATGTTTTTCTTGTTTTATTTTTTTTTTTAAACACTTCTCATAACTTCTTAGTATCTAAAATTGAAGTAGTGTTAGTATTTCTAAACTCATACAGTTCATAGAAATTATTTGGTTTACTGTGATGAGATTGACTCAACTCTGCTCTGTTTTCAGTTTTGAGATTCAGGACATGATGCAGGTATCATGGGATTTTGATAAATAACTGTGTGGAAAATATTTACTGTTGTTGTATCTTCTATCAAGAAGAATAAATAGCGTAATGGAATAAATCTATTGTTCCAAATAGTAATAGAATTGTTGTTTAAAGTACAAATTATTTATAGTCTTAGGGTACCATGTCTTCTCCCTCCTCCCCCTGGCTCAAATCCAGAAAAAGAACTGTGTTATTTCATGTAGTGGACATTGGGTTTTACAGTTGAACCAAGACCAAACAGATGTTAATTTTGGAAATACACACTGGAGATTGAGTTCATGAAGCATTTTTTTTTTTTTTTTGGTTTTTTTTGGTATGTTTTTTTAATGGGGGCATAAATGCCTTGATTGGAAAATTAATTTCAGAATTTATGGTATTAATTGAGTGTTATTCACAACCTGTCAGAAATCTTGTTTGCAGATTGTCTGAATTATTTGAGCAATTTAACACACCTCTAACAAAGACAAATTTAAATAGACTATGTTGAACATCTGCTGCACTAAGTAGAAGAAATTTCAAGAATTTTTTTCTAATTGCTTTAACAAATGATTTAAGGTAAAGTCTTGATTGATAATGACTTGAAACTAAACAAGCCTTTCATACTAGTAGTTGTTCTACTCTAATTCTATCTAATTAATGCAAAGTGTGAAGTTCCAACAAAATATATGAATGTAAAAGTGGCAGTTCCATGTGGACCAAAGGGAGGAAAAATGGTAGTGTGACCTTTCTTATTTCCTTATATGGTAGTTATTTTTTTATTTTTTTAAATTTTTAATTTTTTTTTAAATTCTCAGATAGTTAAGAGATTGCTTTCTCTTGACTCACTGTAGAAGAGGATTTAGGCAAATCTGTAAAGTTGCTTGCAGTCAGCACTGTTAGGGATGTTTTGGGGTGTTTGTATGTTTTTGTTGTTATTGTTGTTTTTTTATTGGGTTTGTTTTTTGTTTGTTTGGATGTTTTTGGGTTTTCCCCCCACATACACTATGAGCAGAGATCTATGGATTTAGATGCTGTTTTCCTGCCAGTATCCCCCTGGGAGAGGAGTGTCTCTGAGCCCTTTCTGTGTCCCACTCACTTGGGAGTTGACTACCAAGATCTTTTCTTTTGGAATAATTATAACCTCTTTATCCACACTTTTCCTTGAAGAGGATCATCAGAACCATAGGAGAATCTTAAACTTGATTTAACTAGGATGAGGTGTTGTCTTTGCTAAATACCTTTATTCCAGGTGCTTTTTAGGAAGTGCATAGGTGAGTGTAATTTTTGCAGATCTCCAGCTTGTACTGTTACCAGTTTCTGTTCTTAAAGGAAGCGTGCAATAGAAATTGAAGCATGAAACACAAAGTATTTTAAACAGTCTCAAGACTATTCTTGCTGCAATATCCTTGTTGAATGCCAGTTTAGATAATTGTGCATGGTTGATTAATTTTTAAATTTTTAAGAATTGTTTTTGTTTCATTGTAGCTATAAGAGACTGTTACCAGTTTTTAAATGGTTGTACAGTTTTGGTTCTCATCAGTAAAAATGAAGCTCTCATACATGGAGCTGTATTGATAGTGGCTAAAATTCTGTGCCTGTTCTTTGATTGACTGTGTTAGTTTCTACCAGTAATATGTCAGATAGCAGATACAGTGATATCTTTGAATGGGGGAGGTGTCTCCTATGTCTGTAATCATAGTGTATTATTAACATGGAACATTCATGGGGCATATCAATATATTTGACTTTGGAACTATTGATATTCACATTTCTGAAAAGAAGTAACCAAATTCAATGCCTAAATCAAATCTTTTTTTTTGTTTTCCCTGCAGTTGCTTGTAAGGCATGTTTCTGGTGCTTATCACTTTGAGCTTAAAGCTTTCACATATCCTGAGTTTTATGGTAGAAAAGTGTTTTTGCTATTCCTGACAGCAACAGGTTTCTTGTTACACAGGAAAATACCTGGGCAATGGGGTTTTTTGAGTTTTCTGGACCCAGTGGCCTTACATGTTCTTGTATGTCTGTTCCATTTCCTGTATAATGAATTGCTCATGTTCTGGAGGTTTTCGCCATTCCTGCTGGTTTCTCTTACTCACCCTACTTAGTTACACACGAGAGCAATACTTCTAAAGAAGCAAGGTAAAGCATTTTCTGTTGCAGGGATTAGGGAAGCAAGATGTTAACAATTCATTGCCCTTTTCCTGCTCACAGCCCTTTTGGCCTGGCAGTACTGCATGATCAGCAAATGTCCAAGGGATGCTGTTGAGGAACCATTTGACAGATACATGTTTTCTGTTTATTAAAACCTCTGCTTTTTACTTGAAGCTTAAATAGTCACGCTGTATAATATCTTTGGCATGCTGTAATACATTGGTTACACTTGAAATTCCTTTGTGTTACTTTCACATTGTTTTTGTAAGGATAATATGCTTGCAATGCCAGAACTTTTGATACCTTGTAAGAAATCATTTTCTCTCAATATACCTACATGACAGTCCAACAAATCTCCCAAGTCTTTGTGATTTATTTTATTTCAGAAGCAGCCTGTGTACCTGTTCTTCCCACCTCAGCTAGGTCAATCAGCTTATGCCTCTGTGGGAACCAGTTCTTTAATACTACACCTGCTGTAATTGTCAAAAACATTATTGAGGTCAACAGCTGTGACTTGAAACTGGGTTCTGAAAGAGTTTAAGGACTGGACTAGGAACTCAGAGTTTTAGGGCATGAGACAAATGAGACTGCAGATTGAGATATTGAAAATAAGCTTTTTTTTTTCAATAAAGAAACTTTAGGGAGAAGACCAGGGAAGAAGGTTTTATAACCACTCAGTGCTATCTTGGTTGTCTTTTGTTTTCTAAGAGGAAATGTTTACCCTTCATGAGCATCTCTACAAATTGTAGACAAAATGAGAGGCTTTTTTCCATCAAAACATGGAAAGATGCTGGTAGTGAGTGGGATTCATTCAATCTCCAAGTTCTTGAGAGTGGTTTAATCTAAATTGCAGGCAGAACATTGTTGCTTAGTTCCAGCAGCACAGACCTTGACTTGCTCTGGGAGGGAGTCCTGCTTCCCAGGGTAGGAGTCTGTTGAGACACGCTCAGATTTTGGTCCAAGCTACACATGAAGGTTTGCAGAGCTTTGCTTTGGATGTTTGGATGCAGTCACAGCTGTTCCCGTGGGCTCAAGAGCCCCTGGCAGGGGGAATGGATGAGTGGTGGTCACAGTGTAAGCCAAAGCTGGTAGGAGTTGATGACTGGGAGATTTGTTTCAGATGTGTACTCCTTATCTGTAATGTTGGTGTACCTCCAGTCTCGTTTTTCCCAGTGCTCTTTAATACCATCTCTTACTAGTGCTGCTTTGTCTCTCAGCTAGTCTGCATTGTTACTGATTCCTTCCCTTGCAACTCGGGCATTGTTACCTTACTTTATATAAACCTAAGTAAATGTCTTTGTAATCAGATCATTGCAACTGATGTCTTGTTTGCTGTAAATTCTTAGTTTATAATTTGCTTTCTAACAAAGTGCTTTCTTAAAAACTGATAGGAAGATAGGAAATGAACGTGTAGATGCCAGAACACTGATAAGAAAACACATTCTCTTTTTCTAGATAGATTCAGAAGATCACTTAGAAATTGATGGCTATCTTGACTTTGGGAGTAGTCTTCCCAAAAACATTGAATTACAATATGGGAGCATATTAACTGTGTAAAATTAGAAAGTTCCCAGTTTCAGTAGTTATCATTTTTGCATTGAAATTCTAAATTGTGTAATCCTCAGTTGTTCACATTTGAACAGTTGAAATGTTAAAAATTTTACTGGGCACAGCTTTCTGATAGTCTTTTATCAACATTGTCACAATGAGAAAGTTACTGTAACCAGAACAATCTTCACAAATACCTGCTAATTAGGCTGAGGTACTGAGAACTACACCACCAGCAAGAGATTTGAGGGCTACCTGATACAAATGCTCTGTGATTTTGGTTGTGATCGATTTATGGACAACCTAGTTCATAGTGAAGGAAGACATGTAAGGTGGTAAATTATATAAAGAATTGGGCCAATAGTACCTTAAATTTTGAACTCAGCGTTGTGGAAACCTGAATTTGTCCAAGTCACAGTTTCCCTCAGATAAAATGGAAATAGTATTGTTAGTTCACCTCAGAGACTTCCTGAATGTGAGTTTGTTTATCTTTGTGAAACTTCTAAATGCCTTACATTAAAATATTCAGGCTTTTAAAAACATAATTTTATATAATCAAAATATAATTTTTGTATAAGAATTAAAATCAGTCTAATAGTTGAAGTTTAGTCTGAATGAGAAGAAGTGGACTTTTTTTGATTTTGTTTATCCTGACACATTGCAGAGGAAGAGGTAAAATCTGTAAGGTCATACAGAGACGACTTGTTAAAGAAAATGGAAAAATCTTAAGGTTAGTTCTTTTGTTAGATATCTTGCAGAGAGACTGGAGGAAACCCTTGAACAATGATCCTTGGGAGGGAGTAATCTGTAGGAACATGACAGCATCTCTTCCTATCCTTGCACACTTCTGATCTCATGAAACTGCAGATGGATTAGCGGTATAGCTTCTACACGCATAAAAATTCCTTCAAGTAGTGTGCTTCCATATAGTGTCGTTTGCTTTGAGGCTGGTATTCACTCTGTTTTGAACTGTGTTGGCTTTTATAATATCGTGCCAGTTTATGCATGCTGACTAATACATTGGAAACTTTTCTGAACAACTTTATTCTTATCTTGAGAAACAGCAGCAGCTACTATAATTTAATTAGAAGCTCGTGAACTTGCCCCTGATGCTCTTCCATGTTTATTTGAAACTCAAGTGGAAGCTGTTGCTGAAATGGGGGAAGTGTCATGTCCTCCCCTAGCTCAGTTGTGTTGGCACTTGTGCTCCTAATGGTGACATGGTGAATTATGCCAGGAAATTTATCTGGCTGAAAATGAATCTATTTTTATTTTCTAACTAACTTTCAGATGGATCATTTCCCTGACCTGACTCACCGTGGAGCTGCACAAACAGTGGAGCTGGCAAACAGGGCAATGGCAGAGCAGCCATGTGGAGGGGCAGGACAGCTCCCTGCTAGTGGCAGCCCCCAATTTGCAAGAGTGGATTGGCTACAGGACTGCGCCTAAAACTTATACTGTCACTACCCCAGGACTATGGCACAGCTAGTTTGTATTTCAGGATGGTTTTCTTTGAAATTCATGCTTAGAAAAAGACCATTGATTTATTCTGTCCTAGTCCTAAATGTGATTGAATTAAAAAATGCCACCAGGAGGGTTAGCTAATTTATATTCCTGTGTGTTTATAGTTTTTAAACAAACAGATTTTTTCTTTTTTCAGAGAAGAGTGACTTGGCTGATGTCTGGAACATTAAGTGGTTCTTTAATCTAAATAGCAGAGTAGCTTTGTAATCCTCTTGTGTTTATAGCTTGAAAGGTATTTAAAAGAGTATTTTAACCAAAAAACTCTCAAAGGTTATGATAGACACTCTTCTGAGGCTAGTGAGTTGTTGGTTTCTAGGTATTAATCCAGATTAAAATGATGCTTGATGGTCTTCATAGTTCAGAATATTCATACTGCGTTGGTGGACAATTTGTGAAACTTCAGGTAACGTTAATATTTGTGAGAGTCTTGAGTTTTCTTGTAAATTTTCTGCTACATTAGGTAGAATCTTGTAAAGTAGATTTTGTCTGAACTTCATTCTTTGCAATATATACCCTACTTCTGGGTTTGCTTGGTTATGTAACAAAGCTTGGAGAAGGATCACATTCTTTGATTTCAACTTGCACATGAATATTTTAAATGAATTTTTGTTGTAAACATTGTATTTAAGATCCCTTTGGATGGTTTTCAATCTCAGGATCTTACACTTTTAATTTACACCATGTGCATAGGATTTTATGTGGAACTGCTGTTGGCACAAAGAGGCTTATGTAGAGATGATGAACATTTCCCTTTCCAACTATCCTTGCTCCAAAGGAGATGGGGAATTGCTGTTATTTGCAGCTCTGTGGACAACCATGCTGATATTAGATGAAATAGAAAAATTTCTTGGCAAATGAAACAGAGTCAAAACCCCCAAATGAAAGCAAACCAGCTGGTTTTGGGGATTCTTTCAAATACTTTGTGTTCCCCTACGTCCTCTCCAGGGTAGAGAAGAAGATCCAAGAAGTTAGCTGCAGATATTATTTAGTCTACAAATGGACAGCTGGGGAAACAGTTATAGCATGTTATTTGTGGTATATAATAGCTGTGTAACACTTACTAATGTATTTGTCTGAGATAGGTTTTTGTGCCAGCTTCCTCCATATCCGTATAGTCATTAATAGATAATCACACAGATGTTGAGTGCATTGGTAGTGAGGATTTAAAGAATCTGCTGTAGATAGGTAGTAATAATAATAATAATAAACCCAATAATAATATTATTATTACTATTATAGTTACTATAGTTATCCCCCTCCTTCAATAAGAAAAACTTGACCCATTCAAATTAGGTCACATTCTAAAAAATTCTAACATTAATAGATTTCTTCTGTCTTTTTAAGGAGCATACTTCAATAATTTAACTTATTCTTGCATAAGAATATAAAATCCAAATTTGTATTCGTTTCTTGTAATGAATTTTCCTGCTTAAAAAGTAACAAGTTGCTACTCTGGAGCAGAATAAAATAAACAGGGACAAAAAGGCTCTTTATATTGGGAGGCAACATGAGGGCAGAAGCATCGTTGTGTAGTCATCCAGAGAGTGTCTGACCTTTCCTTACAAAAGGAAAGTATCTCTATGAATTTTGGTGGATAGGAAACCACATGTTGTTGCATTCAATGAAATAATTGTCACTGGTAAATTACCTCACAGTAAGCATTTGTATCTTTGTAGTAAATACAACCCTGCATTTTAGCTTTAGCATATTAATAGCCTTTCCTTTCTTGCAATGCACTAAATTCCCTGAGAGCCATCTGTGGATTATGAGCTGTTGATATCAATATATTTGTAGCTTTAGCATAGAGGAAAGTTTTATATTGATACATGCATGGTTTATAAAAAGGTTGGCTTACCATGATCTCTTGTCTTTTGCAAATTAGCAAATTTAAAAATGTTTCAAATAATTTGTCATCTTTATAGTTCCTTGAAAATCTGCTTGTATTTCTTCACTTAGAGTGTGATATTTAATTTCTTTTACACACAAAGCAAGAAATTAATCTATTTTAGTCTCTCCTTGGAATAGATAAATATTAGGAATTACTCTCTACTGAGAAATTCCATGCATTGTGATTTAACCAATGTCTGAGGAACGCAGTATTGCTGTTTAGAACACACCCAATAGGAAGAGAATGGTATTTAAAAATGCACCGTGTGAAACACAAATGTTTTAGTGTGCATAAAGCCTTGTGGAGATTTAGAATCAGAAAGATAGAGCATGTGAAGCATGCTCAATAAAGCATGTGAAGTTGGCAGTTTTTTTAAGTGCTCATCGTGCCTTTTTGTAAATCTTAACTGCACTGGTGTTTCTTTTTAACTATGGAATGGTGTGAGCTGCTGTGGAGCCTGGTACCTGAAGCAGGTACCAAGAGCAGTAAAGATCAGGAGAACTTTTCTCAGAGTCTGTTTTAAGGATAATCTCCAAGGAAATTGCCTTTTATGTTCCTGCTGCAGCAACCAGCATTCTTTTCTCTGACAGGAAAATATGCACTGATGGTTTCAGCCTCTACCATAGCTAGAGTTTCTATTCCTAGTTTAAAATCATAAAAATGGAAGAATTGGTAGTGTTTTCAAGATATTTTTATTTTGATTCATACTGTAACTTTTACTGAATATTTCTGGTGTAAAAATCTGTCATTAATTTTGCTGCACATTTACCTTTGCCACAGTTGCTCTTTGGTTTTGTTTGAAAGAGTCTCTGGCAAATGCTACTATTTTTGCTTGGCTCTAAGCAGCTGATGAGCCTGTAGAGAGTGATTGGTAAAATGGGAAGGAGAATGAGAGAAATTTGAAAGATGGGTTAGATAGGCTGGGAAAATGAGGAAGTTTGGTATAGAAATGAGATACCTGTATTGCTAGATACAACATCAAGGAATTATAAAATGGAGAAGGTTTAATGTGGAGATAGGGTTTCAGGAAAAAAATACTGAAAGCTTGTGTTGCAGGGACTGGTAATTTTTTAATTACTGAAGAAAGCATGAGCAGTCTCTGAAACATTTCAAACAAGAATTCCATGGTAATTGCAGTAGCTTCTGCAATGCTGCAATGCATCCTTGTCTTTCAATGTTTAGAAGATGAAGTTAAAACCAATATTTTTGGTTTGTTTGGGGTTTTTTTTGAGAGCTTTGTTTCCAATGCTATTATATAATTATAAGGAAAAAATATAGACAAATAAAATTTATTCCTGAAAACTCCCAGCTCAAAGTCTGTACTGGAAAGTAAAAGAATGCAAGAGAGGAATAAATTTATATATCTTGGTAGTAAGGTGCCTGTCATCTGGGGATTTCAGTAAGGACCTAGCATTACAAATTGGCACGGCAACAGTTTCATTTACCAATTAAATAAGATACGGTCATAAAAATCCATGTTTTAAAGACCAGGGTGTGAAACTTCAACTCAGATATTGCTTTCCATCACAACATATGGATGTGAAAGCTGGAAATCCAACAAAGGTACAGACATCTAAATGCCTTTGAAAGCAAATGCCTTAGAAAAATACTATGTATTAAATGGAATGAATTTATAACAGATGCCAAGATTCATTAGACAGCTCAAAAACCCCTTGGCTCTAAAGTTATCCAGAAAAGAAGATGGAATTATCATCTGGAACATATGTTAAGAATGAAGCCAGAGCATCTGTCATGGAAAGCATGCCACTGGGCAGCTGGAGGAACACAAAAAGCACCAACTGAAAGAGTCTCTGCAGCGAACCACGCCAAAGGTAGAGAAGCTGTGGGACACTGCACTGGATGTGCAAGGAGTGGCTCAGAGCACACCAACTGCACGGGGCTTTTTGGCTCTTCCTGGGCTTTTTCAGCATGCTAAACTGAAGAGTTTTGGGTCGTTTTCTCTTAATATTGCAGATAGCAAGGAGTGGTTAAAAGCTGAAGGTCAGAAGTAAAAAATACAGATTACTAAGTATAATATTTATTAGAATTTGTATGTAATTTCAGCCCTGAAAAGAGAAAGAAGATTGTGTAATTAAATAAATCTTCAGATGCGTTCCCACTGATTAGCTTAATGTATAATAGAGCATTGAAGATTATTTCAATATAAATCCAGGCTTATTTTTATCCAAATAACCTACAGTTAATGACAGTACTAGATTACCTTTTCTCTGAGTACACTTGCTCTTATATTTTTCTACTTTTTTCACTTCATAGGAGTTCTGGAATTTCCAAACCAGCATCTCTCTGCAATATAGTTTCTTCTAACTTGCCCTACTATTAGCCTGATGTTACAAAGGTTTGTGTTGGAAACAGCAGAATTTAAATTTTATAAGTCTTTTAGTAGAAAGGGAAGCTTTCAAATCTGTTATCTCAATCTATCTCTTGCTCATGCGTTATGGAAAACATTTTATTAAAATAAAACAATCTCAACCAAGTTTTTCCAAAGTAAGCATTCAATAATGTCTTAGACTTGGTAAATGTTTTATTTTTCCCTTGTGATATTCAAGGGGAAAAAAAAAAATCTCCCAAACAGGAGTGTGGGTGTGGGTGTTGGTGGGTGTGTGTAACAGCTTTTTTGTTTGTTTCCTTGGTTTCTTGGGGAGTGGTTTTTTGTTTGTTTGTTTTTGTCCATTTGAGTTGTTTGTTCCCCCCTTCCCCCACCCACTTAGTCATCGCACTGAGTCCCAGCCTAATGCATGGGAATGAGTGTCCTGTGAGAGCTTTGAACACCTCATGCACCTTCTAGATGCTCCTATCATTCCAAAAAGTGAACTAAGACTGTTAGTTCCACTTAGCAGGATAACAGTTTTAGGCAAAATAAATAACTATTCAAACATTTCCAAAGTTTATTGATGGCTGCAGCTTTTCTGCTTCTTCATTTACAGTATGATGAGTGTTATGGTGATTATCTCTTAATGCCTCATAAAGGAGAGAAAAGCTTTCAAATGCAATTCAGCTGTACTTACAGGTTCAATGTTGAGAAAACGAAACTTGGTTTTATTTTGCTTCTAAAATATTTACAGATAGTATTTTTTTCCCATTTACACATTTGGTGTTGATGGAGCTCAGTTCAGATGCCTTTCTCTCATGCACTGGACATAAGGCATCTAGCTTTAGTCTGTCCTGCAGAGCCTACACACTCACAATGTTCCACTTTGACAGATTCTGCATCTGATTTATTGTGTAATTAGGTCCAGTTAGGATTGTAGTTAAAACTAACAAATTTTGTCAGAGGTTGTCTGGTTTGTCAAATTCAGAGCAGATTTCAGTTATGTTATATGAAAAACATTAATCCAGCACACTCCAGACTATCTCCTCTCTTTTTGTTTCCGTGGCCATTTGCTCTTTTGTGTGGATGGCTACTGAAATTTCTGTGTATCCAGATTGTAATAATGTACTTTTAGTAGTATTGAAGGCAAACTTAGAAATAATATCTGTGACAATAAAAGAAGTGAAAGTTGTGTAATATACTGTTTCAAGTTATGTGTTGCCTAGAGGATTGAAATGCAGTTGTCCTGTGCTCACTGCTAAATATTTTTGCTCAAGAGTACATAACAATAAAAAATCTTCAAGGGCTAAAAATACAGGATTACTGTATTCTTTGACTTGTGGTCAGAGAGTTGGCAGGAGTCGCCTTGTATTGTTTGTTCAAGGTTTGTTTGAAGAGAACAATTATAGGATGATCATTAAAAATATTGACATATTTTTCAGGAGCAGAGGATTAAAAGCAGATCTTTAAGAAAGAGAGTTTTTAAGTATTAAGTTGGATTGCATTAAACAAAGTAGGAACAAAAAGAAAATGTTTAAATCTTGAGTTCCAATTGTTGAGGAAGTAGTTTTTTGTTGAAATGTATATATTTCTGTGCATTTTTATTGCAGTGTTTTGATAAAATATACTCCAAAATCTAATTTAACATAATCTTAATTTCTTAAGCAAGATAGGAAACCCTTCTGTGTAGAAGATTTCCAGTAGGATGAGAGGAGTCCTTGATGGTTTTTTGTCAAAGACTGTGTGAAGACTTTATCCCCCCAGTTTGATGCACAGTCAAAATCAATCTATGCAGACAGGGTAATAGTTATGGCTAGGAGGGTTTGCCAGGTTGATGGCCTTGAATGAGTGATTCTCTGGTATTGAACTCTGCTTTGCACACATCAGAATATGTGGGTTCCCACAGTACAGCTCTGCTGAGTTTATGCCAGGTTTTTTACTAAATTAGTTCTGTAATAAAATTGGAATGTTTCAGTCTTTGTCTTTCTGCTGTGTAGGGTCAGCACGCCTGTGTTGTTTTGTCCTTGTCCCTGATTCAACTCTATTCCCTTCATAGCTGGTTTGAGATATTGTTTTGGGAATTGCCTGTGAAGGAGGACTGGCATTTGCCTCCACTTTTCCTTTGAAAGTACTGCCTTTAGTCACTCGTGCTCCTCCCAGAAACTGTTTAAAGCAAAATAAATTTTCCCCTCCAGACAGACTTTTCTTAAAAGCAGGTAATCTTTAGTTTTATAAGGTTTATAATATTTGATAAAGTGACTCTTACCAATGTTGTACCTATGATGACCGCAGAGTGCTTCTGTGTATTAAAACTGTTTATTGAACAAATGGAGAGTTGCAGTGTAGATGCATTTCTCCATTATCTTATTAAGAGTGTCACTTTCTCACTAAGCTCACTAAACTGGGAGAGCTAGTACTGTTGTCCTTATGTTGTAAACTACCTACTAAAATAACTAGTTAAATGCAAAAATACTGGTCTGTGTTTCCAAAAAGGCTGCCAATTGAGATTATGTATTGATACATTTTTATTTAACTTAAAAATGTAATACTGGAAGAAATTTTGAGTGTTAAAATTGTGTGCCCCCATTTTTATGCTGACTTAAAACCAAAATAAGTCCATGCATGATGCTTTTCTTGGGTGTTCTTGCAAGCTCCAGTGACTGCTGTTGGATACAAACTAGTTCTGCAACTTAAACTCTATTTGGACCTACTTTCTAATGACATGTAGTCTAAATTTCCCTGCTGATCGTTTTTTGTACTGCCATCTGTAGATGTGAAGCACAATTAATCACTGTCCTCCTTAGGAGACTCGCATATTTTAAGATTATTATATTCCGCCTTCCTCTTACTCCCTACCATATTCTCTGTTCTAGGATAAGCCTAGTTATTTTTACTGTACTTCAAACTTGGTATTTTCTTAAAAACAAACAAAAAACCCCTATACAGTCTGGTTCTCTCAGGAGCTTTACTGATTCAGTGGCCCCTCCTTTAATTTGTTAGTGCTCAAAATTTGTTAAGTGCTGATATTTCAGAGCTTTTATCTTTGCCGGATAAAAAGAATAAATTCTTATTTTAGTTGTTTTTTCCTTGATTTGTGTACAAAATCTTTGTTAATACAAAGCATAATGATATTTATCTCTTATGTTATTTGTCTTTTTTGTAACATCATTGCATTGCTTGTTCTTCACAGATTTTTCTAAGACAGTCAAATTTCTAAATCTGGACTGTTGTAAAGAAAGAACTCTTGCTGTCTCGGCATCTCCATACATGACTGACTTGTAACTGAATGATAATTTTTTTTGCCTTTAGAATGTTTATCTTGCTCTTTATTATTCTGTATCTGATTTGCTAAGAGCATTCTTACTCCAAAGGTGTTTTATTAAGATTTACTAATCTGTTCTGTGGGGGTTTTAATTTTTGTTGGCAAATAGCTTTTTTCATTATACCCAAATAAATGATCTCTTCAGTGTGCTTTGACTGTCAGCTCACTCATCAGCTAAAAACGAAATTCAAAGAAATCAGAAATGGGGAATTATTTTTCCTTCCATCATTTAATATGTTAGGGGGAAAAAAATATCCGAGGCTTTTAATGAGTGGTGAGATCAGAGTGATCAAGGATATTTTGATTA
Source organism: Sitta carolinensis (assembly GCA_032173965.1). Classification (NCBI taxonomy): domain Eukaryota; kingdom Metazoa; phylum Chordata; class Aves; order Passeriformes; family Sittidae; genus Sitta; species Sitta carolinensis. The sequence continues at coordinate 9,050,421 of JAVUNC010000025.1, read as the reverse complement.
TTCTGGGAAGCTGGATGAATAATATTCAAATACCTTTTTTTAATCTGTTGTTTTCCATCAACTGTCATAGTGTTATTATAATCTTGTCTTTTATTAACACATCCTATTACATTTAAATTTGCCCATGACTTTTTTGTGCTAAGGATTTTTAGTTTGCTTGCTTCAGCTTATATACTATAAAGAAAGCTGAAAATAGTATTTGACTGTTTGTGGGTTTTTTAATATTTTAATATTTGTTTCTATTTTGGTTGTTTTAGAAATTATTAGTCTTCTCAGAAGAGACAAAGGGCCTTTTAAAATCAAAATAATGTATTTTTGCAATGTTTTATTCACTATTTTGCAATAGTTTTCTGTTTGCTTATATAGAGCTTACTGTTTTCACCTGGGGAGAATAAATATAGTGATATTCTGAACTGTCACAGGTGGTGAAGGTACCCTGAGCAGTGATCTTTTTGCAGTGGTCACTGCAGGAATCCTGCTTTGGTAAAAGATTAGATGGTCTTTACTTGTGCCCCCTACTCTCCCTTGGGGGAGGATTACGAAGTCTCTTTAAAAGGGAGTCTGTAATTTCACTACATTGCTTCTTCTCTTTGAGAAGTTTGCCTTCAGGTTTGTGCTGGTGCTAATTTTAAAGAGAAAATACATATAATATATATTCCATGTTTGTTTTTTCTTTGTTGGGGATGTGTGGGGGGTTTTTTGGGTTTGCTTTGGCTATTTTTGATTTAGTTTTTCATTTTTCTCCCTCTTGCTTCCCCGTTCCCTCCCACATTTGCACATTCGTTTGCAGAAAGGGGCTCTGCTGTAATAGGCTCGGGAGTGGAGTTGCTCTAGCAGAACTTTTCTGCTATTGTGGTCTCCTTGGCTGTTCCTTTCGTTCCAGCAGGTTGTAAGTGTGATTATATAGGAAATAAACTTCGGAAGGGCTTCCCCCCTTCCCTTTCCCTTGCCTCTACAAAGCAGAGGTCCGTGTTCCTAAGCGGTTCTGTGTGAAAAAAGCGTCCTGATGTGTCCCGGCCATTCGGAGATGCACTTTGGTTTTTGGGGAAACTTGCAGGCACTCTTCTGGCTGACATCTCTGCCAGATAGCTCAGATTTTGGAGCCCGGGCCAGGTAATTCCTGGGAGAGCAGTCCCACGTGGCTGGCTGCTGTAGCACAGGAGTTCACCTTGCTCCATTTAGCACCTGCCATAATCTCCTTACAACCCAGAACAAATCCCAGGGTGCAGGAGGATTCCTCCAGGTTCTGCCCTATTAAAAGGGGGGATTTCCTGCTATGGGTAGGCTTTGATCCGACAGGACACCTACATTCGCAGGAATTAGCACAGCAGTTGAGACCTAAATGCAGACGTGTGGAGAGAGGGTTATTTTAAAATAAAACTTTTTTCCCTGTAAGGCAGTAATTAAATTCATGGCTTCAGCCTTTGGGTATCCACAGAATTGTTTGGGATCCCAGCCCCCAGGCCAGGTCAGTCAGGTTTAACTTGCAGATCACAGGTGCCCAATATTTGGGTGCCTAGGAATGTGGAGCCAGCAGGAAATGCTGTTCCTGACAGATGTTTGTTCTGATTTCCCTTCTTGCTCCTCCCCATGCCAGCCCCCAGCTTTGCCCGACCTCCATCATCGGGGGCTTCAGACAGGATACATTGGTAAGCCTGTACTTTTAAGGGCTTGGAATATTTTGGAGATGGCAGGAGCCATGTAATGCTGAACTGGAGATAGGAAACGTGGTATGGTTTTCCTAGGAAGTTACTGTACATTTCCATGTAGATTTCTACTTAAATTCAGTGCGCTCTTCTTCTGATAAAGTTTTTGTTGTAGCATGGGATTTCACACGCCTTTTGTAGTTTTAGACTCACATTCCCTACTTATTAAGCAAATTGGGTGTTTTAATGTGGTGCTACAAGTGCTCATTAAAGCTATTTTTCCAACAGCTGATCATTATTTCTCCCTTTTTTGATTTTTTTAAATTTCCTTTTTTTTTTTTTTAAATTTGAGAAAGCTAGCCAGCAGAGATTTTATTTCATTTGTTCTGTGTAAAGTAGTAATTTCCTTTTCCATTCTTTGTTCTTACAGCCCTTAAACGCTTAGAAATTTGTTTTCTGTTGCTGCAAGTAGCCTAAAAAAGTTTCTGTCTGTTTTATTCTTACCTATGGACGTAGCTGGATGCTTTGTTTATAGTGCCAGACACAATAAGGACTCTATAATAAGCTAATGCTTTTTCAAATGAGTCAAGTGTTTTAGGAGTGTGAATCAGCTTTGAGACCTACTTCTCAGTTCTGAAGTCACTCATCTGAGAAGCATGAAACACAAGAATGGGAGAAGCAGGACTGCAAACTTTGCTGATAATGTATTTTTAAATTTTTATAAACTTATTTCAAAATCATATTGTTTTTATTGGATGTGAGTCTCCAGTGGCCCGGTTGGCATTGTTTTCAGCAGTCTGGATGATATTTCTCTTTAATGTGTGTTTTGACTGCATGCTGCATAAAAGACTTTCCTAGATGAAAATTCTTACATGAACAGTCTTTTTGCAGTTTAACATTGTAGATTTTTTCTACAGAGCATAAGCACACTGAGATATATATATATATATATATACACCACTGAAGTGGTGTAAAATGGTGATACTGGAGAAATTTTGAATCCTGGCCTAATTCACTTTAACTTTGCGGTAGCAAATTTTGCCTTTTCTGCTTTTCAAACTCATTTTGATAGACATAATTTCTTCAGAAAACATATACAGGAAGAGCTGCATTTTTTATTCCCTTCTATAAAGTAATGTTTGCTTAATGGCACATGAGGGTTGTGTTTGTGAATTAGTACACTTTCAGAAAGTACAAATTGCAAATTAATTACATTTTCAAATATTCACTTGTTTTATCATATCCAAAGGGTTCTTTGTGGTTTGGTACAAATGTCTGCACTATGAATATGATCCTTGTAGGGAGAAATATTTTCATAGTTACGCTGTCGTACCTTAATTTTTTGCTTCCTTGCCATTAGGTTTGGAAGACTTGAAACCTGATGGAAGTGTGGTGATAGACACAGATAGGAGGCATAATGCTTACTATTCTAGTTGTCAATATTTGGGGTGGAGAGGAAGGACCTGGGTGAAGACCTGTGAGTAAAATCATTTCAGTTCACATCAGAAGTACAAATTGTGACCTGTATTGTGTTAAGAGAGTGTAAAGGAAACTGATAATAACTATTAAAAATTTAATATATCTGTAATAATAAAAAAATTGCTAGTGAATACATTAAAGAAGTTTATTATTGAGCTTCAGATATTTAAATGAGGTTTTTAAGACCAGACAGGAAATATGTTTAAATACCTGAGAGCACCCCTAGAAATCTGTAGTATTGTTATATGTGAAGCTGTGAGCATATCTTAGCATTTTACACGTACAATGAAGGACTGCATAGATGAAAGTCCCAAAGGCTGGAGCCGTTGACTCAAGCTCTGTAATGTTACTCTCTAGTGTAATTGAATGCTCCTGTTCCAGGGGAGGGTTTGCCTGTGAAGGTCTCTGCTGTCTGTGCTGAGCCCTGCTGAGCTGGGTTTGAATCACTGCCAGTGCATTTCTCTGGCGTGTTACAGCCTTGCTTCTTACAGTGGTAATTTCGCCTTAAAATGAGAGATTTCCAGATAATATGCTACTGCATTTTAAATGCACGTACTTTTGGGATTTGAGGGTGAAAAATAATAGCAGAAAACAGAACCAAGGCCTGGAGCTCTCAAAGGAGCACATCTCTGGAGCTGGGTTCCTTGGGGCTGCTCGTGGATGCCTCCTGCCTGTGCCTGGTGCCTCTCATGGACACAGGAGCCAGGTAGATCCCTGCATCGCAGCAGAGTTTTGCTCGGATTCAGCCCTCGTGACCTGAGCAGGTGGCTGCTCAGAGAACATTAAAATGAGAGAAGTGTGATGGAGCAGGCATAGCTAGTGTTTTCACCAGTCTTCTGCTGTTATTCTACCTGAATGAGTAAAATCTTTGGTAGTAATGCATTTTGTGTTCTCTCTCTCTTTTTCTCCCTTCTCTCGCTAGTCACCAGGATGTTGAAATATCAATACCAGAATTTTACATCCCTAAGGGTAGGGCTCCCTGTTTTTCTGAAGTTACTGCTCCCCTGCTGGATGTATTAACTTGTTGTGGAATCTGTGATTCTTATCTTAACTATTCAGGTGCCTGAATAAAGAGTTAGGGTCTGCCCTCAAATAATATGGAATTATGCTTACGTAACTTATTCACAAAATGACAAGGTTATGTAATTTTTTATGTGCATAATTTCTTTAATGTTAAAAATGGGAATTTTTAAGTCTAGTGTTCACGTAATTGCAAACTCATAGAATAGAGACAAAATCATAAAATATTCTTAAAAGGGTGAAGAGGACAATTTATTGATTACTTAGATCTGTGAAGAAATCTCATAGTATACTGGTGGTGTGTTTTCCAGAAATAGTGTTACTCTAATTCAACCCACCTTGAGAAGTGGTGATAAAAATCATGATGCAAAGCACACTTTCACAGCAGAAGAGTGCAGGTGCAAAATGGAAAAGCAAGCGTTTTTTCAAGTGGCATTGATTGTTTTCTGTGCAATACATAGGAACACCAGAATATTTTTAGATGAAAAAGATTAAAAAATTATCCATTGCATTTGTGATAGCCTATATGTTTGGGTTAGTTATGTATCCTTTGCAATATCCATAAAGCTATCTTAAGCATCCTAATTAGGTTTCAGCTTTTCTGAGGGAGGCTGGGAGGCTCTTGTGCAGTTGTGGCACTGTGGGGTGTGTGCAGCACAGCTGCTTTCTGATGTCAGTCGCTATTTCAATGACACGAAAGTGGGAGAGGAAGAGCAGGAAAAAGGCAGACAGTTTTTAAGAAAAAAAAGTGTCATCAGTAAGCAAATTATTTTTGCCTGTTTTGTTTTGATTAGGATATGAACTAACAAATAAAGTCTGATTGCTACAAAAGAAATTACATCTGGAGAGTCTAACTGGGGCACTTCGAGAAACTTTTTGGTGAAACGTGTCTTTTTTTGCCCCTGTGCTGGGAAAAGTTTGGATTGTCTTTGGCAAAAATCCTGGTAATACACATAGTTCACCTGGCTGCAGGCAGGGCAGAATCCTTTCCTCTCAGTGCTCGCTGGTTGTTTGGATTTCAGTGTGTGCTGTGTTCGGGGACACTGGAGGAGTGATGGCTTTCCTGTGGAAAAGGGGAGTAGCTACAGGGATCCATGTGTCAGGTGCTAGGTACCTGAGGAGCAGGGTGAACATTCCTGGGGTTATTTCCTCCCTCTGGGGCATCCTTTTGCCGTGCTGAGGATAGTATGGTATCCTTTGGGATTTTCTTTGGGTTTTCTTGAGTTTTGTAGATATGAGTTTAAAGAAACACAGAAGATGTCTACTGATCTTTGATCTCAAAGATCTTGGTTTCCAGTGTGAGGTGAAAATTGTTTCTTGAAAATCTTTCTTAGGGTGGTGGACTGTCAGTTTCCTTTCAGGTACATCCACCCTGGCACGTGGGTTTTGTGGAAGGGCAGCAAAAGTGAATATGTGGGCATTGGTAGTGAAGGAACTTTCTGGATTTTGTTTTTTGTTTTTCTCTTTTCCAGAGAAAATCAGAGAATTGTGAAAACTTTGGAGGGACTACATATATTAACAAAGTGGTTAATTAAAACTGTGAAATAGGTCTTTGGCCAGTAAAAATCTGGACAGTGTTTATTAATGGTTGTCATAAGATCACTGATTTAGATGTGTAAAGATTGTTGCTTGAGAATGTTTTGTGCTACCATTTAAAACGTGGTTTGCATACTGACTTTGGTTTGTTTATTCATACACTTAGAGCAGTCTGAATCACAGTTGGTTTTCTATGGCTTTTTATTGCATCTCTTTGTTTGACTGACCTCAAAAGAAGAGAACTAGATGATGATGGTAAACAATAAAATATGCTTTTAAAAATATATAGATATTACTAGCAGACACCATTTCAGTTAAAAAATAAGTTTGTTAAGAGGATATATGTATTTTTTTTAATGTAGCACAGCTATTTCTGTGTTATCTTCAAAGCACTCTTAAGGAAATAATGCATGCCTTTGTGTGGATTTCCTTTGAAGGTAGGTATGATTTCCATGACTGTCATCTCCTTCTTCAGAACATTCCTAAAGAGATGTGAATCAACAGCTGCCCAGTTGAGGGCAAGGAAGTAGCTTTTCTGTCTTTATACCTGTACTCAAGTGCGTGGAGGCTGGTTATTAGAAAAAATATTGTGAACTCCATTTTATACTTCAGGTAGAAACACCCAGAGCTGCATGGTTTTCATACCAGACTTTTTTTCTTCTGTATGGGAACCTTCATTTGCTATGTGAAACATGTAGGATGAACACTTAAAAATTAGTAGTGCTGCCTGCAGATGGTCCAGTTTGGCTTTCAGCATCGAGGACAGTTCCCCTCAAATCAGACAGAGAAGAACTACTTGGAATTATAATGTGGGATGGAGTGAGCTAAGGCGTGGGTGATATTACTGGTTTGCTGCTTTTAGTAAGCTTATCTAGACAGGTGTTTTTTTTTTTTTTTTCTTTTAATTTTTAAGTGTGATTTAAAAAAATTAATTTGCAGTACAGCTGTACTAATGAATTTTCACGCATTTTTTTTTTCTTGTTGTGTTGAAAGTATTTTCAATATTTACTTTAAAATCAATTTTCTGCTCTCAAATTGCCCTTGAATGTTTGATGCTATAGAAACTATGTTTGGATATGATCATGTTGTACTATAATTGGCCCATGATATTTTGTATGCCAAACTATACACTAGCAGATTTAAGTAGAAATACTGCAGAGTGACACATTGTACTTTAAAGTATAAACATTTATTTAGCAAATGATAGAATTAAAGTTCAGCATCCTTTCCCCCTTTTTCCACTCAAGTTTTTTTCTTTATAAAAATAACAAGATTTTTTTTTTCTTTTCCCTTTCCCCTTTCCTCCTTCATTCCAATGAGTTTAAATTCATTGTGGTATTGTTACACACAGAGTTAGGGTTTGTTAAATTCAATTAATTTTTCAAAATGTCTTGTCTGTAATTTAAAAAAAGTAGGTTTATCTTAAGTTTTGGCTTAACCTTTATAATTGGTTAATAAAACCTGTAGAGAATCACAGGAATAACTTAGCCATCTTCAGAACTGTTAGAAAATGTATTCCATGCTAGTGTTTCCTTATATGTGTTCATGTATGTATAAAGAGTAATTTTGACAGTGGATGAAATGATAGGAACCTTCCTCTGAGTTTGGAGGAGAAAATAATAAATTAGTGAATTATTTGTTTTACTATTTATGGTGACATGCTATGTCATGCAACCTTAAGAAAAAGTTGGTTGAAACATTATTGTTTCACCCTTTTCATTGAAAGTGTTGATTGTTTGCTGAACCCTTACTTGCTAATTCTGTGCAAAATTAATGCAAATGCAAAATTAATTTATGGATTTATAGTATTGTTCCTCAAGGAACTCTAAATGCAAGCCTTCAGCAGTGATGTAACCTCTTTCTCTTCAAACGTTTGATGATTTTACAGTGAAGTACAAAGTTTCTTCAAGGAGCTCTATATTGATGTGTGTAATACTTTGTAAGAACTAAGGAAGTATAGATTGTAAAATTAATGTGGTTTTTATTATTTTTTGTTGATACCAAGACTGAAACTTCAGTGTTTTGTGATAAAAACATTTAGAATGTTGGTATGTCTATTTATTATTTCTTCCATAGGTAGTGATTTATTGGGTAAGTTTTTTGGACTTAAGAAGTTGTTGGAAAAAATTTTGCAGATTTTCTCTAGCTATTACAACAAAATAAATCAGATTTGTGAGAGACATCTACCCCAGAGTGTTATGGCTTGTTGTGAAGTAGGCTTGACCTTGTAGTTTACACACCAAACCTGTCATTTCAGTGGGTGCTGTTAGCTTAGGTTATATAACATTGCTTTTTGATGCCATATCCTTGCAACTGTCCCCTTGTATTTTATGGGATACAAGGCAAATATGGAATGGCTCCATTCTCATCGTGCCCATGTCGAGCTTAAACAGAATTCTTGCTGTTTTTTCTGACCTGAAGTGACAGCTGAAAGGTGAGCTCTTCTGTGTTCATTCAGTATATTCAGATCAGCAGAGATTCCTGATCTGCTCCAATTCTTTATTGTAAATGGATCACACCATGTGATTTTTTTGTTGGAATTCGTTCTCTTCAGGTTTTTCCTTCTAATTAAGGCAACTGGTATTTTAGTGTTGCTAATATATCCACTCTTTGCTGTATAAAGATTGTCTTCGTAGCATTTTTGTACTTGAAAAAGTAATATTAATTTAAAATAAACGGTCTTTTTTATTAATAACCACATATGCAAAAAAAGGAACATCTGCCTTCCAAATGTTATTCAATGATTGTAATTAAAAGGTTAAATAAAAGCTGAGGCAAGCTTTGAATTTTGAAGCATTTGCAGCAGCTAGTAATCTGACTTACTGCAGACATTTTTGTCAAAGTTGAAAAAGTTAGAGCTAATTAATTTCTTGGGAGACATATGATGAAATTGTAGGTGTGATAACATATTTGAGTAACATATGGTCGTTATGGGGCACCTTTCTAATGACTGAGCACCAAGTTAAATATAGACTTTCCATTTTTTCACTTCTTCTATTAGTGGTTCTTTGTTACTACAATTTAAACTCATCTTATTTTCTGTCGTGCATGAAATAGGATTCTTTATATGTTTGTAAGAAATGTAAAAAATATTGCCACCACAGTGCTGCACCTTGGTGAAATTTACTTGGGTGGGCAGTTCATCTGTGACAGCCTTTTGATTTTTGTAGCATTAATTGTGATTATATGCATTTTGATCTCTACTTTATAAAATGTGAAACTCACCACAAAATATTTAGATGCATGTCCCCAAAGTAGGAGCGTGAAATATTCTTGAGAGGTTGGTAGAAAATGCATGTTGCTCTCCCTGTATGTAATATATTGAAATTTGCTTTAACCAGCTATTGTAATATATTATGTCATATAAAGGAGGACAGAGGTATTTTTGGAACACTTGCTGATGCAGTCTAAATAGCCCTAATAAACTGTATTATGTTTCTTGAGAGGCAGTTCTGCTTTTAGGAGGCTGTAAATAAAGATTGTGGGAGAATAAACAAGTGTTGTATTTTGTAATTAAAGTAATCAGAAGCTTTACCTAGTTTTAAGTTTCATTTACCTATTATAATAATCTAGAGCACATTTCAGGCTTATATTATTTCAACATCAGTAAGCAGAATGAGAGATTCGAGACAGAATAATTTAGTGATGGTGACGTGACTGAGGAAGGAAATAAAAATGTTTCAGGTGAAAATGAGGAACAAAAGGGAAGGAGAAGGGTGGGGTGGTTTTGGGTAGGGATGGAGAAAGTAATGGGTGCATGGGAAAGCTGCTGTTTGTGGTGGGAGAAGATAAAGGATGCGTATTGAGGGCGGCTAAGTGGGAATTGTATTCTGAGTTGAATAAGAATTGTTTTGCAAGTCATGGTTTTTTCTGTATTTCAGTATCAACTGAAACGCAAGCTGTGGGTTGGCTTATTTTTCCTTTTTTAATGAAAATTACAGTTAATTTGGTTCTAAAGGAACTCTATTGCTCATAAAATTTGCCTTGCTGGAGAGGATGCTGGATTATCACAGCATCTGACTTCGTAGTAGCTGCAGCTTCAGTTCCAAAGCTTTGTCATCCAGCCTTTACTGTGGCTGCAGAGCAACGAAGGTGCCAAAGAGATTTTTAACTATTACTAGGAGCATGGCAGCAATTATTATTTGAATGTGGCCATCTCTTTCTTACAGAAGTGTGAAAAAACTGCTGATACTTAGAGAAAATCTCCTGCTGCTGGGAAGGAGTAAGTGGGGGGTTGTGTCTTGGTCTCTGGGGTGTTAGAGGAGATAAAAACAGCCTGAGGAACACAAGACTTCCTCAGTGCCCTGGGAGTGCCCGGTGTGCACAATGGCAATGTTTGAGCATTCTTTCCTACACTGATTACATTTCTCTTTTCGGTAATTTTTGTAAAAAGGAAGCTTTAATATGTTTCTTGGTGTGTGGAGTTTTTGGCTAACTGAAAGGAACTTTGTGAGCAAGTTCCTCTTTTGGTGGCAGGAGGTGATGAGTACCTGTTGACAGTACAGGTAGAGTGATGGGCTGGGGAGGCAGGCTTAACCTTCATTCAGCTCACACTTCATGTTCAGATAAGCCTGATGTGCTGTGTACATGAGAGAATTGGATATTTTTATTTTAGCTGTTTCCTTGACATTTGTATGTTTTTATTTTATCCTGTTTGCCTACAAGTAGGTGTGCTTAATTGTGGAGCGCTCGCATCAGAAATCATCAATGTTATACTACTAATGCATGAATTGTGGGGCCAGATGTGATGAGATCAGGGCTTCAGCTACTCACATATTTCATTATTTATTGTTAAAAATCACTGAAGCCCAGAATGGACTAGTGATCAGGGCAGAGGGTGTATGTTAAAAATCTAATTAAAAAAAAAGCATCTTGAGGCACATGATGAACTCTCACATCTAAGCATTTTTGGATGCTTTCATAGCCATCTGTAGAGGAAGGATCATTGATTATGCATCAGCCAGATAAAAGAGATCTTTCAGATACATTTCTTTCTTCACCAGATATCATTTTACTGCAAAATACTATGGTATATTGACTGAATGATAAAACCAGGTTTTTTTAGTGGATGGCAATAAAAGCATACTGTATAAAGAGCACAATTATATGCTGCAGTGAAAGATTGAGTTTCTCTTAGTGGTTAGTGATAGCTGTATAAATCATAGGAGGAAAGAAAATATTGATGAATTAAATTTAAAATAAATCACCATCAGACACCACCCCCCCACACTATTGGTGAACTTTTCTTCTGAGTTGAAAGACTGTAAAAAATAATATTGACAAACCACTTTCCTACTTAAAACTTTAAATGTTCAGTTGAGTATTATTTAGTCTTTGGTTATGGAACTAAGAATTAAAAAAGAGGTATACAGATTTGTTTGTTATGGTAGATGAATTTGCCTTCTGCATTTGTTTAAAATAATTGAATTATTTCATTGAGAATGTACATCATACCAGTTAAATTCTATAACATTGAATGAGCACTGGTTTATGAAGAGACTTGAAAGACAGATCTTCATAGTTTCATATGGGAGACGGATATAATGTAGAATAAATTCACTTTTTTTAGAGGTGTTAGATCACAGCATAAGCTTAATTTGCCTGATACGAGCCCCATAATGTTATTTATTAAAAGGAATTCAGAAGAGCAGAAAGAAAGAAAGCATTATTATTAGTTTGTTTGTTTTCTCTTCGAAACAGTCTTTCAGCTTTGAGTATTGAAATAATTCCAAGCACTTAAATGTTAAAATATCACATTTGGCATATGACATTTCTTATTGAGAAGCAGATCTGTGTTCGTAATTTTTCTGTGCTTTGGGGTTTTTCTTGGGTCTGGGGGTGAAATATGAACCATTTGCAAGGTTTTATTTTTCATTTTGAAGAAAATAGGAATTTTTTGTTTCAACTCTTTTTATCCATTGGAAAAAATAAGCAATTGCAGAAAATATGTGGGGGAAATTGCTCATTTTCTTGTTAGGTTTCTCTCAGCAATCCAACACTGTGGAAGATGCACTCATGTCTTTTTTATTCTGTATGAGCTGGGACAATTTCTCTCTCTTTACCATTCTCATTTTTTAATACTATGAATTCTGTTGCAATTGCCATTGAGTTTGGAGGTTTTCCTTGTGTTGTTGGATTTTTTGTTTGTTTTTTATGAGGTGTTGTTTGTGTGTTTTTTTTTTTTTTTTTTTTCCTCTGGGGAGCTCTCTAGATGCAGAAATGCAAGAAAAAATACAGTATTCTTTGACATAAAAAGATGAATTAAAATGTAGATAAATACATAACATGGAAAATTCATTATCAAATGTGTAAACATAGAATTAAGACTATATTTAGTATACATACACAGTAAACTTTCTAATAGGTAACTTTGTATAAAGGTCCTTAAATCCCATGTATGCGCTAGAGAATTTTAATAGACATTAAACATTATGAAGCAAAGTTGAGTCCAACTGTTAAATAAAGGAAATACTGAGTAGTTTTTTGCTTAGTGGGACAGGAGCAGAGTTCCCATGCTAGTATTTAACCTGTGTAGTCAGCTTTAGTTCTCACATTTTTAAAAACTTTCTGAATACTTTACTTGGTAACTACCTGGTCAGTCTTTTAAAGGGGTTTGTTTTGCATGTGGCTTACTATTTAAAAGCCAACTGAAAAGTAATTGTGTCATGTGGAGTTATCTCTCAGTTTGGGTTAGAACAGACATTTGCTCTTGAAACATGGAACTGGTGGCTGTAACAAACCCTTATCTGCCCTTTCCTTCCACATTCATATGCTCTTCTTTTGGTTGTCCTGCTACTCTTCATTTGCATGCATGCAGTCCAAATCTGGCCCTCTTCTTTCTCTGGGTCTTCTCAGAGCATTGTGAGTCCCAGCTGTTGCTCCATGCTTTCAGCTCATTTCTGACAATTTTGAATTTCTCTCAACTTCTAAATATCCCAGCCATCCAAGTACCCACTCTGGCCAGCTTGTTCTTTTTATCACCTGCTGCCCCATTTCCTCATTCAGAAGTCTGCATTCATTTGTCCTGCTGTGAATTATTCCATGTGGACTGCTTCCTTCATCTCTCTACTACCCAGACATCATTAAAGGCAATGCTTGGAGTGCAAGGAAGAGCCCCTCTGCTCTCATTCTGCTGCAGGAAAGTGATTGTCAGAAGGAGCAATTGCAGGAAATATCCATCAGTCTCTACAGCAGGGGAGGGAAAGTGGCCTTTGGAGAACTGGGCTGCCAGGCTCCACAAGTCTTAGCCTAGCAGATGTGGACTGTATATATCTGTATTCAAATATTAATATTAATAACATCTGAATGGCTCTACCTACAGACATCTCTGACATCCAATGAATTCTCTGCCAAACGACAAGTTCCAAGTCAAATTTCAAAGCCTAATGATCGTAGATTTTTGTCAGAAGATTTATAGTGTCTTTATACAATAGCATGACCATGTACCTTCCCCTAATTCCCTGAGAAATAACCAACTTAACTTGTTTCAACTTGTATTGAGCTCCAGGTAAATTAGAGGAAAGGTTAGCTGTAGGTAAGGTGGGAGTTGGCTCAGCCTGCTGAGGTTCCTGCTCAAGCAGGTGGTGTCAGCCATGCTCCCGTGTGCTCCTGCATGCTTGAATATGGGGATGCTGCCCTTTAACAGTCTCAGACTGTGTTCCAGAGGTTGATAACTGCTACACTGTGAAGGAGGAAGGTAAAGAGGTTGAACAATCTTGACATATTCTTCTCTGAAAAGCACGAGGTAATCTGAAGGAATTGGTTTACTTGGTAAGGAAAGGTTTCAAAATACAAACATAATTTAAGTGCGTGTAAGCTGAACATGAAATATTACATTTATTTGACAAAAACATAATAGGTAAATCAATACAGAGCTCAAACAGCTTTTAAAATGTAAATGTGTTTCACAGTATCTGTAAAGTACATACGTGCATTCATGTAATTATTTATTTGGAATAAAGTTTCCTGATTTTTTTTTTATAAATCAAAGCCTTACAGTTGTTTAGCACCAGGTGTAATTTTTGAAAGTTATTTCTAATATTAATTATGCAAAGAAACTGGGTAGTGGTAATTTCTGTATTGCCCCAAAAGTCCAGACTTGTTGGTCTGTCAAAACAACGTGTCTGGAGTGACAGTGCAGATAATCACACACAGAGGGGGAGGATGTCCAGTGTCTTGTTTAGCACTCTGCAAGTCTGCAGTCCAGATGACCAGGGAATGGTGTTGACAGTAGATGACACTTGGGTTTTTCTTTGCACAGGTGGTAAGAAAAGAGTCTGTACTGTTTGTCTTTGATGTCTGGCAAGGCTCTCTAGGTATGTGGTGGCAGAGTTGTTACTTCCTTTTCACAACTGGTTCTCTTAATGTAAGACGTCTGTAAGAGTGTGATGTAATTTGGAAACTGCATTTTGAAGTGAATGTGGCTTAAGTGTGGCCAGCTCTTGCTGAAACAGTATGAAAGAGCTAAAATTCACACAGGAAAATGACTTTTCTTCTTTCCATCCAGACTTGAAATAAACAGTACTCATGGTTACAGCACTTGTGTCCAAAAGTAAAAATGCTCTGATTACATTTTTTGAGAGACTGGGCACCTATTTCCACAGGTTTATAGTTCCACCTGCAGATAGAGACCAGGATTTGAGAGCGACTTTCTGAAACGTTTTTACACTGAATAGAAGATCCCTGCCTAGAAGTACCATTCATGAGAAGCCATTAGAAGCAAACAGAACCCTTTAACAATATCCATCTCCAAAGCAGATGTCATGACAGTGCAAGGCCTGGGACATTCACCTAGGAGCTGACAATTGGCTCGGTTTGTCTGCACAGGTGACCTGTTCTCCTGCAAGTTAACAACCAACTAAGAACAACTAAGAATTGCACAGTGGTTACTCTGATGCTTGTCTGTAGTGGCTAATATTGATGCAAGAGAAAAATAAAAAAAAAAACATTAAAAAAAAAAAAAAAGGAAAAAAAAGGATATGTTAAGACTTTCTGCAGTTTTTCACAGCTGGCTTTCCTCTTTACTAGCCAGGACAATTCTGTGTCATCATTAGCCTTGTTTCGCCATCCCTTACCTTCATTTGCTGATCATCTCTGATAGATTGGATCCAAGGGTAGGTCACTGAAAGTTTCCAGTAATGACCTTGATGTTCATTGCGAAAACTGACCACTTACTCTGACTTTTTCTACCTGCCTTCTGACTATTTAAAATTTGTTTTATTTATTTTTATTGTGAAGGTCATCGCTTTTGTCTGGTGGAGATTGAGGATTTTTATGTTAAGGGTGTCATTGAGTGTTCTTTGGAAACCTAGGCAGTCTATATAAATTGGATTTTTTTCTGATCTAAATGTTTACTAACTCTTGAAAAAGAAACCTCAGATTTCTGAGATGTTATTTTTTTTTACAGAGGCTGTTTTGACAGTTTTTCCAAGCTTATTTGTCTGCCCACTAATTTTTTTTTCCTTGAGAGTAGTTTATACTAATTTGCTCAATTCAGATGTCAAGTGTCTTGGTTTTCAGTTTTTCTGGATCTCATTTGGAACACAAATTAGAATTTCTTTAAGCCATATTAATATTGGAAGAGTGTAGAGGAAATCAGAATGGCTCAGAAAACTTGCCTAGGTAACACTTCTTGAATTACCAACACGTCTAAACAAATGCAAAGGTAGACCATCCTTTGTGAAGTACCTAAGGTTAGAAAGCATAGTCGAGAAAGCAAAGAGTATTTGCTTTGAAGGAGAGCTGTGACCTTTTACACTGCTTAACTCATTTGTCTTTTAGCAGGAAAAGACTTGATAAAGCACTTGATGTGATTTCTTGTATTAACATGTAAACTTGGAGAAGTTTATAGGCAGGATTTTCCAGCACAGCCACTTGGGTGAAAATCCTCAAAAACATGATCAAACTTGTATATCTGTAGTAATTCAAGTCCTTTTAAAGTCAGAGTTGTCTGAAGAGGAGGCAGTGACTGTACACATGTGGGCTGCTGTGGAAAGGTCAGAAGTTATCAGAAGGGAGCGAGCAGTGATGATCAGCATCAGACATTCATGGAATTTCTTGTGAAGGCATGTAAGCACTTCTCCCTGATCTCAAAATCACACACTTATTCAGCATGCTGAAACACATCTTTGGTCAATCTTTTTTTCTCAGAACTTTTCCTTTTTTCCCTTGTCGTATGCACAGTTTTTTAGCAAAAGGAAGGGAATGTGATTCAGTTGTGAGCACAACTTTTGTGCTCATAGGTATGAAGTGTATAATAATCTCAAGGAAAATCTCTTTCTTTGCAATTGCCTCTTAACAGATTTCGTGAAGTGGACACCTTTGCCTTGGAAGAAAATGTAGCACAGTGGCTTTTAATGTTGCAGAAAATTGTTCTACAAAGTCTTTTTATATTTGTAGGATTGAATGAGCCTTGGGGGTTTGTTTTAGAGGCAATTCCTTAAATGTTGAAAGAACAGTAGCTTTGTATTTACACAAAGTGAGTAAAAGCAGATTGAATTACAAGATCAGGACTAGAAATAAAATTACAGAATGAGGAAGACTGGAGAAGAACTGAGGGAGAAAAAAAGAAGCTGGAGAAAATATATTTTGTTTCTTAGTTTCTAAAAAGGTGAATCCAGATGAAATTGCCTAGATAAGGTGGCTTACTTATATGATTTATATTCCACATAGCAAACTGCTGCTCTGCTGTGCTCAATATATAAATATTCATCACAATAGGTATCCCAAATATATAAAAATCTGTTTGGGTTTTTTTTAACCCCAAAGTAAAATGTGCTTTAACAGTGAGACTTTGTCAAACCTGCATGGCCTCTTTGTATTTCAGACATCAGCTGATACTCTGCTGGTCCACATCCTTCTGAAATCGTGTTTGAACTGCTGCTGCAGAATGCTGAGCACAATGATTTTGTCTGTTAGTGGCTGTGGATGTTGTGGCCATGTTTTCAGAGGGTTGTAAGTGATGTCAGTATTAAGGATAGTTTCTCCTATGACTACTGTGATGCTACATGGATACTGGGAGAGAAGACAAAAGATCGAAGTAAGCAGTTAGTTTCATAATGTTACTTTTTTAATAGCTTTCACTCAATATATTGCTTTTCCTGATGCTCACCAATAATCAGGAGGCTGATACGATAAATTAGTAGTGCAGTTCTGGTCTAACACAAAAGCTGCACAACTTCGAAAATTCACTTTTCTAAAAACCATGGGGAATTTGCCCAGGACAAGAGTGCTGGGGAACTGATTACTTGAAATTGTGGAGGAAGTTTTGAATTTCTTCTTCAAGGAGTTTGTCTTCCAGTGCTGTCAGTGGGTGATTTGTCCTGTGGACCTGAAGGTGTGTGGCTGTGGGAGGGGTGTCAGGCATGTGCCTTTCAGCAGTGCTCTAAGCATGGCTGAAGGCTTTGAATACTCGGGGTAACAGATTGGTGCAGTGTTTATTTATTAATTTTTTTCCTCAGAAATTTGCTCCTGCTCTTTTTGAGGTTGTGAAATTCATCAGATAAAGGGTTATTTTTCCATGGTCGTACAAGGCTGCCTTGATTATTATGGAAGGTCATAATACTTATTTGGGGCAGAGAATGCCTCAATTTTATGTAATGGAAATTTGATGTTTTGGCCCTGAGGCACTGTTATTGTTAATGCTGATGCAATTTCAATTGCTGTTCTATGAGATCTGAGGGTTTTTTTACAACACTGACTTAAGAAGCATTTTGCTCAGTACTTAATTAAGAGGGAAGACTTCCACAAGACCTCAACAGCCTGTGAATGTGGCAGAGTGAACATGAGTTAAAGATGTGTCATATAAAAGCCAGAAGCTTCAGAGCAGAGCTTACTGGTAGGAGATGTGCATTCAGTGTTTTGTTGTCATCTGTGACAGAAGTACTGGAATCCCGAGTTAAAAGTTGGGAGAAAGATTTTATAGACTTATTTTGTCTAAGTTTTATGTAGGGATATATCTGTGCAATTCCTTTTCTGGTCAGGAATTAGGATGTACATTTTGAGATATGAGGAAAATTAGGATATTATAATGAAGGAGATGGACTGAAAAAAAAATACAAGATGTGCTTGATTAATTTCCTTCTGTATAAAGACAGCTCTATAACCTAGTTCTCATTTCAGTATTTTTAATGCAACTTTAAATATACATCTATGTATTTATAAATATCACACAGAATTTTATCAATTACATAAGTGTTACTCCATACCAGTTCTCCTCTTGTTCACAGTAGCATTCAGAATGAATGAATTACTGTAGGTAAAATAAAAGAAAAATGCAACCTCCTCCTCAAGATCATATGCCAAAAATATATCACAGTAAGTTCTTACTGTAGCTGTACAAGGAAGAGTTTGCAAGTTCGAATACATATTAGCAGCCTTTCTCAGTGGGAGATCTAGCCTTAGTTTCAGTGAAACTGTTCCTTTAAATATCTCTTTCATATTTGGTCTTATCTGAGAAGTTAATGACCAATTTTGCATTTTTTTTTGTCATTAATTTTTGAACTGTAATGCCTAAAATTAAAATGCCTTGTAAAAAGCAATAGCCACACTCCAATTCTTCTTCATCTTATCTCCAGAATGTATGTTAATATCCATTAATGTGGGTTCTCACTAAGACTTCATGAAAACTGTTGAGTAATACCTTGTGCAAAATTTACTTGTCTTCATCCTCATTTCCTTTGGGGGTTAATTAAAGATGCTCATGTGTAAAAAATTCAGTGTCTAAACTGCAATTTCCCATGAGAAGAACTAGCTTAAAATGCCAATTACAATGGGAAGGTGGTAAAACAGGGAATGTAAATCATAGTTTATTAGATTAGAAAATTGTCTCAGCTCATAGTTTTAGCTAAATATTTACAAAAATCTGGCATTCACAGTAGAGCTCATAAGACAAAGATTTCACTGTTTACATGAAAAGCAATAGTAAGGAGGAAAATAACATTTTGTGTAGCTACCAGATAAGTCTCTGTTTCCAAAGGAAGAAACTATGTGAAAGAATGGAAAGGAAGTTATGCCTTCCTTATAACTCCATTATATATATATCCATTTCTATCTTAAAAGATCTCTTGAAAACGTCAAAAGAGGAGTATATCAAGGTGTTTTTGAATGCGGCATTTTGAGTGCATTTTGGCCTGCAGCACTGTTTCTCATGATTTGCTACAAAAAATAAAAGCTTTTAATATAGGATATAGGACTTCTTTGAATGGGGTCTTACAGGAAAGCTGAATAGTCAAATAATACAGAGCCTGTACAGTAGAGTTAGTATGCATATGCCAAACTTGAATTATTTCATGTTTCACTATGAATTTTTGTTAACGTTGTAAATTGACTTTTGGATATAACAGAATCACGGAATTGTTAGGGTTGGAAGGGACATCTAGAGATCATCCAATCCAACCCCGTGCCAAGGCAGGGTCTCCTAGAGCAGGTGGCCCAGGAACATGCCCAGGTGGGTCTCCAGGCAGGGAGGGTTCACCCCTGCCCTGGGCACACTGGTATAGCTCTCTGCTACCCTCACTGGCAACAAGTTCTTCCTTGTATTGAGGTGGAATTTCTTGTGTTTTGGTCGGTGGCCATTGCTCCTTATCCTGTTGCTGGGCACCCCTGAAAAGAGTCTGGCACCATCCTCTTGACACCCGTCTTTGAGATTTTTATATACATTAATGAGATCCTTCTCAGGCTTTTTTCCTCCAGACTGAACAGGCCCAGCTCCTGCAGTCTCTCCTCGTAAGAGATACTCCAGACCTCACATTGTCTCTGTGGCCTCCACTGGACCCGCTCCAGTAGCTCCTTGTCTTTCTTGAACTCTGGAGCCCAGAACTGAACACAGCATTCCAGATGTGGCCTCACAATGGCTGAGCAGAGGGGCAGGATCATCTCCCTCAGCCTGCTGGCCACATGCACCCCAGGATGTTTATTTGATTGATTTCAAAGTACAAGTAGTGTGTAGTCTTCACCACTACCTGTCCACTAGGAGGTTGAATTTCATTGGTGATGCAGGGAATGAAAGTAAGACTTGTGAGCAAACTGAAGTAAAACATGAATGTTTTTCTTTCTTCTTTAAATAAAATGTAATGACATTTGTACATGACACTTAAAGGAAAGGACTGTTTGTTGGCTGTGTTTCTTAGTCTCTTAAGCTCACAAAAGTAGCCCAGACAGTTTGCTGACCTCAGATGGACCTTTAAGTCTCTGACTTGTCAGACAAGAAGGGCAGCACTCTTAATTGGCATTCAGATCACAGGCAGGCACTGGGCTCAGCGCATAGCCAAGTGCTGCTTTAGGATTTAGACAAAGCCACTCTGGCAAAACATCCCAGTTGTCAGGGTAGCTGGCTGTTTCCTAAAGAACTGTTACATAATGGAGAGACTGAGAAAAGCTTTAGGATGCAAATTTTTTTTAAAGTAAAAATTAAAAAAAAAAGAAGAAAAAAAGAAAGTGGCGGTAATTTGTGAAAAGAAACATCCCCCCTCTCCTCGGATGATCTCATTCATTATTTCTTCCTTCTGTTTAGCTTCTCAGGGTCATAAATGTAGTTTGCTGTTTAAAACTGCAGTGATGTCACTCCAAAGGTATTTTGTGGAAGTGGGGAAGGGAATTATCTGGAAGTATTTGGGAATCAACACTTAGAGATTTATTAGCCTTACTAGAGGTCAGCTATTTGCATTTCTTCTTCTTTGTGCTTAGTGTAATGTAAACTGGGAATTCAGCTATAGAGTGAATGTTTACATTTGAGACATCCCGTGGAACAGAAGTGAACGTTGTGTTTATTGCTACAGCTGCCTTCCCGAGTGAAATCGTGATCTAAAGTCTCGCTGGTTGCAGGCCAGATTTCCAACCTGCCCCCTGTGCTGATCCCCTGTGCTGTGCCAGCCTTTGACACTCCCTGGTACTGTTTCTCCCTGCAGCCTCCAGCATGACATCAGCCCCAAGCCTTGCTCCAAAGCCACTCACAGCCCCTGCCCGTGCTGGGAACGGGAGAGAGGAGGAGGAGCTGCTGCCCTGGGGCTGTGACAGTGAGCACCGCGGAGACAGCAGCTCAGAAAGGGTTGCTGTGCTGTGGTTACAGTGGGGCAGGGGACTCTCATCTCCATCACAATATGCTTGCTTTGCCAGGGTGTTTTGGCGTAAGCAAATTTTGTATGGTCTTCCTTAGCTGTAAATGTATTACAGTGTTTTATGCATTACATGGCCCTGTTTAACAAACTGCTTTTGAAAGTGTACTTATTTAAAATATTTGTATAAGTAGTGCTCTCTTGCTAAACAAAGCAGTTGATAGGGGTACTGTCACCCAGTCTGCTGAAGAAGGACTTTACAGAGTATGTATGTTTTCTGTAATCTTATCACCTTGTATGTTTTGGGGATTATTTTTTCCTAGGAAATTAGGAGGACCATCAAATATGGGGGCAGCCAGAGAACACAACTTACAGCATGTGTTCTTGTAGGGAGAATGTATTCTTTCTAGAAGCTTGGCCTGTGAGGAAGGATGCTGTTAGGTGTTTGAGGGGTCTTTACAGAAACACTTAAATGTCACTAACTCAATTTCTTACCAAGACGCTCAATTACATTTTCTAGCTGAATTTGTAAACAACACCTTCCCCATTGCAGCAAATAATTAAAAGGAGTGAAAGGCAGTGAAAGATCAGTTTGGGAAGTCTGAACCATTGGTAATATAGTTAACAATATCAATAACCATGCCCAAAACATGTTGGCAGTAGCCATAACCCAAATCTCCTACGGCTATGAGGCCATGCCAAAGTAGTCTGCCACTGTTCCTGTTCCCCTAGCAGGGTTTCCTGTGGTTTGTTGTGCCCTTCCCATGGGCAGGGCAGTTCACTGCTCCCAGTTGCCAGGGCTGTATGAACAGTTACAGCTTTAGTGGTCGCCCTCATGCAGGCTTTGGTGCTTTGGAGTGGTTGCTTTGAACACTGCGCTGTCCACGCCAGGTTGTTTCTGGCAGCCTTTTTAATTGCTCCTTTGTTCACTGCTAGTTCTTTCTGGACCTGGGGGTGTCTGGCTGCTCCCATTAGCTGGGCCTTTATCTCGCTCTGTCACCCAGTCTGTGAGCTGCAGCTCCTCTGTTGCATCTCCTATCATAGTGGCCCTGCACGTTTGATCTTTGCAATAGACAGTCATGTACACAGCCTGTATGGAGCCCTTGCCACAAAAGGGGGACTTTCTGAAGAGAGGCTTTCCTTTCCTTACCAACAATTAAATTCTTACCTCATTAAAACTTTTGGGTGAAGTTTAGCCAACAAAGCTTGCAGGCTATAACTGTGGGCTACTCCATTTGGAGAATGTTGACCACTGTTAGATTCTTCGTGCTTTCTTCAGCATACTGATAAATATCACAGTTTCTCTGGCATTGTAAGTTAGTTCTCTGAAACAGGAAGACTTCAAAATAATATGAGAAATAGACACAAAGGCTGTGTGGGTGTGATAGGTTGGCCTGTGCTGGTCACCTTTTCACTTCTGAGGGATGGTGGCTAACAAATTACTCATAGAATCCTGAAAGGAAGGGCTGATTGTCCCTTTCAGATTTCACCCTGCTTGCTTACCTGAGCTTTTGCAGCTGGTCCTCCCTGAAGTTCCTCAGTCTTCCTGAGGAAATGCAGCAGTCAGATCTGACCTTCTCAGATCTAATGCAAATGTAACCACTATATATTTGTTGTTCAGGAGGAATGTAATCTTGAGCCGGTACTCTGGTATGAGACTTACTAGTAATGTTAGCTGAGAACTTTAGCTTGATGCAAAAGTATCTGTCCTTTTCATATGCCCAACTCTTTCTAGAAAGATCTCACCTTTCATCAGAATACATGCAAAAAATGAAATCTGAAAAAAAAATAAATAAAAAAGAAGAAATCTGGGTGCAGCATTCACAGAAGAAGTTTTTAAGAGAAAAATGTAACGAAACAGTAAACCAGAGATAGCTAGCACTGTAAGGCTCAGAATGATCTGTTAAAATTATGTTTCTTTCATTGGAATCTATGGCTGACTATTATTTTAATTTTTTTCCTTGACTGATGCACTTAAATGTAGCAATTTCAAAGCATTTGTTTAGAAAGTTACATACTGATCTCATATACAATGCTTACATTTATGTCCTGTATTAAAGTAAATGTAAACATAAGCATGGATTTTCCAGGATGCTGATAGGTTGTAAAGCTTTAATACTTTTAACAAATAATGTACATTTCTTTGCAAATGCTGATAATGACTTGTGTTTTATGCTCTTCTTTAACTCTGTCTAATATCTTGTACTTGAAACACAGGAACACTACATACTTGTGTATGTAAATGGGAAACCTCCTCCTTATGTAGGAATTCAATACACTATTTCTCCTAATTAGTTGCCTTTGAGTCTCACAAAGAGTCTTAAATAAACAAACAGAAAGCGGATGTGTCTGCATGTAACTTTGTGTTGTGATATGAATGAGTAGTGAACACCCTTACAGTCTTTTCTATTTAGCATATAGCTGAGTTACTTGACAATAAAATAACGGAACCATATTTGTGTATCTGCTTGGAGCTGTTGAAGCATTTCATAGCTGTTTATTCCCCCCTTGCAACCTCTTCAGTAGAAATTACTGTTCCCATCAGAAATTCTCTAACAGATTACTAACTCTTACCATGTTCTACTACAAATTCAGAAGATTTAGCTGAAGCTGTTACATGTTAAATTCATGTGAGATGGAGAGATTGTGATGCACTGAGATTAGCTAAACTAGTGTCTGTCTCTCCCTAGAAGGGCAAAGAGGGGGCTGCTCCCTGTGACCTGTGCATGTACATTGCAGCTGCATCTTCTGGTGGAGCAGCAGTGCTCACCTCAGCAAGCGGTGCTGCTACAGGGAATTAAACTGACATAAAAGAGAAACCCCTTACCAAAAAGATCAGCCTTGACTTTACTGCAGGTTGGATGAATAGTGGTGTTGATGATGTGCAGTGCTTGTGTTTTTTCAGTGGCTGAGTGCTACTGTATTGTGAAATTTGATTTTGGATTATTACACAGTGGGAGCTAGGAACACAAATCTCAAAGATGGCCGGTGCAAGACAACATTAGAGCTGTTAGTGTACTTGAAAAGCTTTAAGTAACTGAATCTTGTGTTTCTTCATATTTGAATATACAGCCTGTAGATACAGTCATCCTTTTTTGTTTTGATAACTTACCAGATTTTTCTGTTTGTTAAGAAAGAAGCAGCAGAGAAAACAAATTGTTTGTGTCATTGTGGGGATTGCTTGTACAATGGAAATTGTGGGTTCACTGTGTACCTCTGGCATAAGAGCTAATAGAGTGAATGAGAGTCCTTGTTGGTTTGCTATCCTCTAGGCCTTACAAAGGATGGTGTCTCTGGAAGAAACCCAAAAATTAGCTTTTCCTGGAATTTTCCAGACAATGCTTTCTGCTTTTAATTTTTTTTTTTTAATTTTGTAATATTACAACTATTATTAATCTTTTTGGTAATTCTTTTAGCCTCTTAGGAAATAATTTCTAGGAATACAGTGTGTATTGCTTGGCTGGCCCAACACAACTGAAGAATTTTTATAATTTCCAGATGAGCAGGAGTTGGTGGGAAGAAAGTAGTGGTGGTTAAAAATGTATAGAGCACTCTTAATCACCCAGCATGGATGTCCAAAAACCCAGAAGTCTTCTGTTACAGATGGAAAAAGTATTATAAGGACCTCAGGTACGTTTCAATGTTGGTGGAGGATGTCAAATAAACTGGTCAGTAGTAGAATGTCTCCAGGTCTTGGAAAGGTGCTGTGTTGTAGATTTTCTTATGCTGGTCATAGATTTTCCAGCCTGTTGCACCAAAGGTAAAGGAGCCTCTTTCTTTCTGCTGCCTATCCTTCTTTTAGTGCTGTATATTTATCACCTGTAGCCCTTCCAGTAATGTTCTTACTCCCTGAGAAGTCCTAGTCATACATAGCTTGTTGAGCTTTTTATTTGAGGGAAAAAAAAAATCATCTCAGCAGGTGCTGAGTATGAAATTATTCAGTTCAGTGGTTAAAATCTGGAAAACTATAAGGTAGGAGAGTTGGATTTCAGCTATCTGTAGGTGGCACTGCCAGGCTTATGAAATTAGCCCATTACAGTTAGGCTTTGGAGAAAGCCACTAGACTTGCTTGTCTTGAACTCACCTGTAGAAATGCATCGCTGTGGTGAAGCTTGTGGAACTGCTGAAGAGTAAGCTGTGTAGATGCCATGAAAGGCTGAGATAGACTAGAAAAATGCTTGAACACATAATATTAATAAAACTAAAAAAGAGGTAGAGGTGCTTTGTATTCATTAAACAGAAGGGAGTATATGCACTCTGACCAAATAATTTTTTAAAACACTTACTTGGAACATGTTAGAATGAGTAGTTGTCTGCAAGCAAGAACTTTCACCACCCAGTGTCTGATAGGACTAGAAGTAAAATTCTTGTTATTAAAAATAAATCTTATGTGTTCCTAGGGACATTTCTGTAAAAAAAAGGGAAAACCTGAATATTGAATATTTGCTGTTTTTATGATACTATTTTGGTAATTGTCCTTGTTTTCCTATTCACGATGAGTGTTAGATGATTGACCTGATAATTGTAGGGCTGTTAAGTTATTTAACGCTAACATAATCTTTTAACTGGTGGCACTTTAGTGATAAATGTGAACCTAGCATAGGGGTCGCTGAACTGAGAGGACAGCAAACTTGAAGCAGGAGGCTAGAACCTTAGCTTCACTTTGGTTTACAGATTGCAACCAACACAATACTGAACAGGTATAGGAAAAAACCCACCAAAGTGTAGGAAAACAGCTAATTATAGTAATTGCAGCTGGTTTCAAAGTACTTCTAACAGTTTGTGCATAATGCTTACTTGAAAGCATCAAATGGGCGCTAGTTGTGAAATAGAACACCTGTTTGTTGTTGAGCATGTGTTTATGCAGATGATTTTTGTTGTCAAAGCACCTTGATGTAGAGTAGTCCTGTTTACATTTACATTCTCCCCAAAGGATTAACAGTGTTCTCTCAATAAATTTACAGTCTATTCTCCTCTCAAAGGCTGCTGTTTGGAGGGTGGTGTGAACAAGGCAACAAGTGCTTGCTAATCACTTGAATATACATAATTAGCGACAGTCTGGTGCACTGGAGTCTTTGTACAGCCACAGCAATACTGACTGGCAGCAGCAGATAACAATAGTCATGGCAAGGTGGTATTTGTTGAATATTTGAAGGTGTTTTTCTTTTATATTTGCAGTAGGCATTTTGAGTTAATTACACCATTATTCTGGAACACACTTACTACGTTATTTTAATGTCAAAGATCAGTCATGTGGCCTGTTGTACACAAAGGAATAAGACCTTTAGTAAATCCTTTACTTTTGAGACTAAGAGGGATTCTTTTTTTCTTCCTTTGTAATTTTATGAGACTAAGATGGATTCCATTTTTTTCCTTCTAAGTTTTATATAACCGAAAGTCATACTGTAAAAGTATGACTAAAAATTTGGGAGATGAATGTATGTGATGATACTCTACTATTCAGCAGTGATTAGTTTTAGAACTGGCTCTCTGACAGGTTCAGTCAGAAAACAAACACAAAATCATTGATGATGAAATTTATGGGTGACATAGACAGTAATTAATAAATAACACTGGGAAAATTATTTGGATTGCTTTTCACGTTTGTTATGTTCAAACAAAATGTGTTTTAATATGGCTAAATGCTTAACATCAATTTAACTAAAGGGAGAATACTACAACAAGTAGACTATGAACGTCTAGAAAATCAGATGAGTCACTGTATTTGGCAAGGTTAATTTCTATGAAAGTCATCAAATTTCCTCTTATTTACAAGGTAGCAGTCTTTGTGAATATTGTATCTTGGATTTATACAGACTTCTGATATTGTGTAAATTATGTTTTCATAAGGAAAAAAGGATTCTTGCATTAGATGTGAGGTTTGTTTCTAAGAGCAAAACTGTTAGAAGACTGTGCTGAGTAATTATTAAAGGTTCCATATCAAAGTAGAAGTAAATATGGAGCAGAATTTGTTAGGTTCTTTCCTGACTTCTGCCTAAGCAATACGTTCGTTGATGTGGCAAGTAATGTTTATTAATATTTTGAGGTGTCTCCAAAATGAAAAGGTTTGCAGGTGTGCTGGAGGATGGGGTTGGAATTCTGAATGGTGTTGCTAATGTGGAGACGTAGTTTGTGTGAGGAGCTGGAAGCTGTTCAGGGGAGCAAGTCTGAATGCACTCTAGAATGATCTACTTTAGAAAGAAGTTAATGGAAAATGAGTGGCTAGGTAAGAAACTCTTCAGAAAAAAGTCCAGTAGGTACCATGGATGACAAACTGGGCTTTAATTATACCTTGCTCTTGTGAAGAAGGCAAACACATGATCAGGGATAGAACCTGTAAGATGCATCTTTCTGCTCCATGGGGCACTTAAGGTCTTAGCTGGACAAATGCATTCATATCTGGCTGCTGCAGTTCAGGATTATAAAGACTATTTATTACACAGAGATGAGCAGTGAGAGAGATCAATGATTAAGGGACCTATGAGTATAGGCTGAGTGAATTGCAATTACTGAGGCTAAATAAGAAAAGAGAAGTGATAATATGTTGCGTTCTTCATGTGCACACCGAGAAAAGAAATTGTGGTTTTAAATTGTTGCAATGCAGTTTGAATTACAAGCCAGGAAATTTTTTTAAAGTAAGCATACAGTGAGAAATAGCCAAGTGAGGTGTTCCAATGGCCCATCTAACTCAGCATTCTGTCTGCTGTGGTGGCAGAGGATGTGCTGTTTAGAGAGAACTTGCAAATTTGGCCCTTTTCTTGCTTCTCATTCCCCTTGCGCTTTCCTAGTGTTCAGAACTGTTTCATTAGTAATGTTAAATGGCTTATCAATGGATGGGTTTCACCATGGGCCCTAACTGTTTTAACGTGGTGTTTGGTGAACAGCAGTTTTGCACTTACCTACTGCCTTCACGATTTTGTAAACTTCAACCTCCAAACTAAAGAGCTCCTGTGTTTTCATCCTGTCTTAGAAAAGGTGGCTGTTCCAAAGCCTGGTTTCCTTTCTTTGTGATTTCTCGTAATTCTACTACATTCTTCTTGAGACTTGGAGACAAGACTGTGCAAGGTAATGAAGATGTGGGCACAGCACTGTTTCCTGGATCAGCAAAGCGACATCCTTTCTCTCGTTCTCAGTATCCTTTCTGACATTTCTGGCCCAACATTTTGTCAGGTTTTTCTGGCTGTTGTTTACATGTACTTATTATTTCATGGAGCTGTCAGTGATGAATCCAGGACTCAGCTAAAGCATGATTTATGATTCTAAAGTAAACATTGCTAGGCATAGTTTGTATTATTTTTTCCTAGATACATTACCTCACATTTATGCACCCAATGTTCAGTTTTCATCTTTGCCCACTCAGTTTTGTGAGATCAGATCCTTCTGTTCTCCTATGCCATAGATGTGACTACTGGCTACAGTGTAGTATCATCTGGAAGTTGTAAGATGTTTCAGATCACACCTCTGTCCAGGTCATTGAGGAAGATGTCAACGAGAATCATGCCAGCCTTGATTGCTGGGGGACCTCCTGACTCTTTCTTATGCTGACATATATTATCATCTTTCATTTTCTTCCTTATTTAGGTAGCTTTTCATGATTCATACTGATGTTTTCCCTATAATCACTTTGAACTTTTCCAGTAAGACACCTCAGTGGACCTTGGCAGGTGGGAAGAGGAGACAGCTAGGAAGGGAGAATTGCTTTATTTTCTTTCTTAGTTATGGCAGCCATTTTTTCTGACCTCAGTATTTTCATTAATATTCTGCTTCTTTGTAAGTTCTTTTGAGCTAGTTATTTGCCTTTCTAATAACTGTTTTTCTTATTTTTACCTGTATTTTTCTGTTAATGTTGAATACTTGCATGTCAGATTTAATTGGGCAGCTTTCTTCCCCCCCAGTGCTAAGTCCACTTGTGAAGCTGGGAGAGGGAGAATCTTGAACTTGAGAAGTAATATTATTTTAAAAACTATTTTATACTAGCTAAAAATTAGCAAAAATAAAGTAGTTTTTATCCTGTTTGCAGATTCAGGGGGCTGTGTGGACTACTTTGGAAGACTGTACAAAAGCTTACTGCGAAAAAACTAACCAAAGTGTCCAGGGTATAATACATAACATTTTTTTTTGATATTTGGGACACTATGTTTCTACTGGAAAATGGTAAGAGTTCCATAAACTGAAAAAAAAATATTTGAAATCTATTGTGTGATATAAAATATTTAAGTTCTTAAATGCTTGTAATTCTTGACAGTTCCTAGTCAAGTAAGGCAGAAAATGGTTTCCTTGAAGCTTTTCAAGATGCATAGTAAGAACACAGAGAAGTAAATTAGCATAGGGAATGGGAATTCATGGTTCCATTCCAGTTTCTCTTTTAATATTTAATATTTAAATGAATATTTACATGCCAGAGAGAAGAAGATAGAGAAGAAAAATGATAGGGTTTTCAGCATTGGAGAGAATGCCTCTAGAACTTGAGATTCTGAGAGCCTGTGTGGTTATTGAGGAATATGGGATTGCCTTGCCATGAGAAAGAACCTGGGTGCAGAAATGTAAAGGAGCTCTTTAGTGTAGCAGCTTAAAGAGTAATGGAGCTCTGTGACTGAAGGTTGAATTCAGTTGTATTCAGAACCAGGATGAGGATGACTAAGAGATTGAAAAATACTAAGGAGAATATTTTGATACCATCAAAACAGAGTGGATTCGGGAAGATAAGCATTTAAAAGAACAAATAGTTTTCTGCCAGTACCTGCATAATGGGAGAAAATTCTGTCACCTGTCTTTTTTGAAGAGCTCATACTGAACTGATGAGATGTTCCTGTTCATCTTAAAATATATGATGCCATGAATAAAAATCATAAAATGTCCTGTACACATTTGCACATGAGATACTCAGATTAGCACTGAAATGTAAATTTGGTGAGAATTTGTCCAAGACTTGCTCAGAGTGTTATTTAAATGAAACAGTAAAAATCCAGTTGCTCTTTGCTGAAGTCCCTCCTGACGTGCTGTGTGGGAAACACTGCATCAATATTAGAAGATAAAATTATTGTCGTTTCTGGTGTGTTTCATAGTTTTTCTTAGCTGGGCACTGCTTTTGCCACCAGTTTGGCACTTTTCCTACAGAGTATCATGGAAAGTTCGAGCTGTCTTACTGAACATGGAGCATCTGCATAGCCCAGTTGGTGTGTTCTTTTCTTTTCTCATTGTGTGGTTAAACCCATTAGGTCCTTACATTTTTTCAAGTGAAGGTACTGATTCATGATAATGAAGTAGTTTCTTAAGACGTATTCAGTAAATGGAGTTCTTTATTTTGTATTTTGACGTATTAAGTAAATGGAGTTCTTTAAAGTCACTGTGAAGACACTTTCTTTAGTGTGCTTTGTGTTCTTGAGTTCAGAATACAAGTGGTGTCTTTGTAGTGGCACAATTACAGATGGAGGGAGCTAAAGGTGTTGTGTGAGTCTCGTTAATTTTTTTCATTAAGTGAAAGCAGGAGTGTTACTATTTTTGCACTTTCACCTAAGGAGCAAACTTGCATGAAAGATGAAACCAGGCAACAGGGCATCCTTTTACAGAGAGAGGGGCAGCAAGAAGCTGTTGGTGTCTGCCTGGGGGCTTGTGCACTCAGCAGTAGGTGCACATAGAGCTCTCCATTTGCTGCCCACAGAACCAGGCCCTTTCGGCAGCTGTCTGTCCACTGGGGCATGGAGAGAGGGAAGTTTTGAAGTCGGTATCTAAAGAATGATTTAATTTTTGTATCTAATCAGATCCAATGCTAATGAAGGGGAAGTTCAGGTAGACCCTGCCTGGAACACAGACCCCTTGATATCTTCTGAATTCAGAAAGAACGTGATTTGGCAGCTGATGGGGTCTCTTTATCTGATCTTGCAGGAAGCTGTTCGGATTCTGCTGTGCTCCACCCCCTGTTTCTTTTTACCTCTTGGGCTAGTGAGCTGCTCAAGTGGCAAATCAGACAAGGAGGACCACTGGGCAGCAGGAAGGAGGAGGAGGAGGAAGAGTTTCTCCTCAGCTGGATCAGCTGAGGTGTTGTCCCAGGGACAAGTAGAAGGCTGAGACAGACTTCATTAGAGAAGCCCTTTCTTTGAGCCTGAGGTACACAGAACTCCCTTGCGTTTTTAAACTCCTTCACAGAAAGGGGTTTAAATTAAGGTAAATCCTTCCTTAGCCTCAGATATTGTCAGCAGTTTAAATTTAAGGAATTAGAAAGGTATGATTAAATCATTTAATCCTGCAGATTTTAATGATAGCAAATCAGATACATTTATAAAAGGTGAGTTATTTATTGCAACAAACGAACAGAAAGAAGATCTTAATCAGAATTACTACACAGTATAAAAGCTGAAAAATCAACTATAGTATAACATAAATGAGTAGTGCACTATATTAAAGAAGTTATTTAAAGCAGTTATATTAAAGCTAGTGAAAGAAACATTAAGTGGAGGATTTGCTGTATTTCACCACACTCTACCAGGCGTGAGTACTTCTCTCTCTTTCTCTCAATACCTGTAAATAACTGTAGAGAGGCATCCCAAACTCCACAGGAGAAACTCTGGATATTTCAAGAAAGGGATGTGGAAAAATCTAACTTGTATGAAAATAGACTGGACTCTTAAAGCATCAAGAAGCCGGCTGCCAGTCATAGGCCTGCAGGTCAGTTTAGCAGCTTATCTGTCAAGTCTTACTTCAAAGGGACAGGTTTGTGTTTGAAGCTGGTGAGCCAGGCCGGCCTTTTAGCATTTCAGCACCAAAAAATACCACTGTGGTGCCATGGTAGCTCCCCACAGAGAGCTTGCATTGCTTTGTCTTCCGACCAGATTCCAGGCCAAGCATCCTGCTACAGATTTAGGGAAAAATTTCACCCGGAATACACTGAGGGGTTTTGTTGGAGTCTGAAAAAACAGGTTTGTTTCAGAATCTACATTGCAGAAGGCTGGAGTTTTTATGTAGCTTACTGATCATTGATCCCTTGACACACACACACACAACCCTTCTTTTGCCCCTTACAAAAATGATAAGTACGTTAGAGAACAGCCAGATCTCTGGGAAAGGTTTTTTCCCTTAATCTTGGATTGTCTGAAGAGAGGTTACTGTCTGTAAATGAATAATTGTATCACTAACTTGCAGTCATTCCCTATCAAAGCTGTTTTAAGACCAAGATGTCATTGAAAACTCAATATTCTTAAATATTAAGACTAAATATGCCTAATGTACCTAAATTAAAAGTCAAGATATGAAATTTAACTGAGTTAAACTGTAGACTTTCAGAAGAAAAGCATTTCTTAAAACTGTTTCAGCTGTGCTGCTGATGCTTGGCGTTCTTGTGTGCTCGCTCAGTAAGCAGAAATGTAGAAGGCTCTTAGAGGAGATGAAAAATTTGTGTCCCTTGTCCCTGGTGTGGAACCTGTATTCCCTGGTGAACCAGCATGGAAAAATGCATCAGCATCACAACGGGCACTCATCTGCAGCCACCCCCGGAAGACAAAGCAGCGCTTTACCTCTCGGGATTAACAAACATGTGGCAGCTTTGGTAGAGCTGTTTGGTAGTCAGGTGATAGACTGGCCATATGTCCTCATACCTCATTCTGGCATGAGAGGGTTTTTTTTTTTTCCCTCTTTGAAATTTGAAATAAAAGCATAGCTTTATTCGGTCATCGTTTGTTGCAGTTCCTATGTCACAGGCAGGAAATTGTAAAAGATCTTTTAAGAAGTTCTGTACCCAGGTTTTTCTCACTCAAAGTCTTTGTTGGAAAGGACATACAGAAATTGCTGTAGAATGTAGATGGCTTGCATCATAAGAAGCTTAGGCATCTAGTTTGGAAGATGGGTGTTTGAGTTCTTCAGGCACCTGTACAGCTCAGATTCCTTCCCTTAGTACAGCCTGGTCCTTTTGACAGTGCCATGCTCCCAAATCGCATGGGGAATAAAGAGAGAAGGACCAGGTTCTTTTCAGTCAATTATAGTTTGATTAAGAGTCCCCATCTCTCTCTCTGGGGTTTGCACCAGTGATGTGAGGATTTGACATAAGAAGAGTAATTGTTTGATAGTGTCTTGCAGTGGGGAGAAATGGGAGGTATTACTGGCTTTGAAGTATCATGAAGTTAAAATATTGAATTTAAAAATAGCTGCAAGCATGGAGAAGTTGTGTCTTCTGTCTTGTAGTACTTTATCACTGGCATTTCAGTACTCTGAGGAGGTAATTTGTAGTTCACTTTAAGCAAATTAGAAAATATGAGTGTTACATCAGTGTAATGAAAACATCATTATTAAAAGCTGAAGAAAGCATAAAGTATAGATTCTCCTCACTCTTACATAGTTTTCTATATCCATTAAGATCAGATCCTTGTATTTCAGCTATTTAGACTTCAACTAATTTCTTATTTTTAAGAGAGTTTCAACCATGATTCTTAAGGAATTCTCTAATCTGTTAAAATAAAAGCAAACCACACAACTACCTTCAATAAATGCTTTGATTAAAATGGACATTTCTGAACCTCCTACAGACAATACCTGCTCAGATGTGACAGCATTTGTGACATCACCAGTACAGACTTTCACAAGGATTTTCAAGTCAGTGTTGTAAGTTTCCATTTCATTTTTGTTAATTAGAGAATTGTGCTGTTTATTTTCTAGAGGGAAAAAAGTCACTAAAAGCGTATCAAATTTGTTTACTTAATTCAATAGAAATGCAAATATATTTTTTTGAAAATTACAGTTCCTTATTGGTCCCTATTATTTTGGTGTCACAAATGTTAAATATTTGGTGCCAGTTAATTATTGTATGTATAATCAGAATTTTAGAAAAGCCAGATGTAGGACGAGATTATCAGTGTTTTCTCATGTATGAAATTTCACTTCTGCATTGAATGAACTAATTGTAGAGTTTGCTGAGTAAGGTCATCCTATAAGTTATTAGACTGTTTTGGAGGCTAAGTCATTAAGCATTTTTCAGTAGTTAGATTAGGAAGAAATTGTAAGCTAATAGCAGAGATGTCACAAGATATGTGTCTGTTTCTGAAAAACAGAGTAATAAACTTCATCCTGAGCTTGGTGAGATAAAATTTCTATGTCTTCTCCAGGTCAGTCATCTTTCAGTTCCATCTTGTGGCTGGAATTTTGGGGGTCATGTTTTATAGCTCTGTTTCAAAAGTTTCTAAAATAACCAAAAAGATGCAAAAATTTTGTGCTAGTAAAATGGCAGGGCTAAAAATTTTGCATTTTTGCTTCTCAGTCAAGCTTACTTAAAATTAAGAGGCTGGAAAAGCTTGAAACAAAAGACTTTTTAACACCTCATTTGCCTGAATATTTATTGCAATTATAATATAATAAAATAGTGCAGAATAAATTTATGTAAAACATGTATATTAGAACTGAACTGTGTTACGGTTCTTATGTGGGAGTTATGAGCTGTTTTATTAAATTTAAGGCAGTGAAAGCTTTTAGAAATATGTAGAATTATGGGGTTATAAATGAGTTAGGGTGGTTTTTTTTTTTTTGATTCTGTAATTTGAATCTGCAAATTTAAGAAAATACCAACCAAATTGTTCTTATCTTCTTAGCAGTACTGTTAGGATAGGGCATCCTTCACAGCTAACTCAAAATTTCAATATATAATGGGATCTCTAAGTGCTAAGATTTTGTAATATTATCAAATTGTAATAACTATTTCACAAATACATGTAGAAGTATTGTATTTCTAGCTTTTCACATTGTGCATTTTAAGTGATTTTTCAGATTTGTCAGAGTACAGAGATTTGTATCGTTTACATATTTTTAATTTATAATTTCTATGTGTATGTGTCGAGTAAATGACAGAGTATACCATGACACATGTCAGGATATAATTTGGTTGTATAAAATGTGCAATTGTATTAGGGAAGTTCTTGGTTCAATAGTTTGTCAGAACCATCATTGCTTAGAGATGCAACTGATCTTAGAAACTTGAATCACTTGAACCTGATTTTCTGGCTTGACTGGAAAACAAGAATTGCTTTCACAAGGCAGAGCAGCAGTCTGATTAATTACTTGTTAATCTTGCCCAAGTTCATGCTGATGCCCCTTCTCCTTTCCATCTTTCTTGCCCCCAGCTAATTACTCCCATATTTCCTTTGTGCTGATACTAGCTGGACAGTCACCTGAAATTGTTTTGATCTGGTCAAACCCTTTTTTTCTTGGGATGTGCTTTTATCACCTGTCTCAGCTGTGTGGATGCCAGTGCTGATGCAGTGGAGAGGGACATGGGATAGACTGCATGTTTCCTTTGCAGCTGGTCCTCACCTCCCCAGATGCCCTGGAATTGTTACCATGGCTGACTTGGTGGGAACCACAGTGGCCAAGGACTGGGGCTTGCATTCCTCATCAATACTTCCTGCCTAGGGCCTGATTTGTGCTAGAACAAAAGATGCACAGCAATTAAAGGAAGAACATGCCTATGTTGAATGATTACTCCAATTTCCTGATTGTGAGGCTTTTTATTTTTTAAGGAAAAATGCTCACACAGTTTGGAAACGTGTCACAGCATTGAAGGAGAGGCTGGCATTTCCTAAAGGAGCTGGTAGGATTGGGTGCTGGATTCGTGGAAGAGTGGCTGCATTGCTGTGGTGCAAACCACGAGTTTCATGGTGAATTTATAGCATTCACCTAGGGCTGTGGATACAGAATGTTTGAAAATCTTTTCCTGAACTCTTCTGAAAATGTGTTCCTGTGAAATGGCTGATACTCTGCTATTGGCCATTTATGTTGTTAAACCCTTTTGTCGTAGTCCTTCCTTTGAAAGTGAAGCCTAATCCAGTCTTTCTCTCCTCACTCTGCTTCTCTTGCTTCTCTATAACTCTGGTTATTTCTGTGTGTGTGTGTGTGTGTTTTGTCTCTGAAGCTCTTCTGTTGTCTTGTCATTTTTTAAAAATGTAGTTCTCAAAACTAATTTATTTGTTTACCTTGGAATAATATTTACAGTGTTTGTAAAATTCTGGAACTTTACAAATGAGAAGATTTTCCTTTCTTCTCAGTGTTGCATAATTAAACAAGGGTTATATTAATTGTTCTTTAGTGGTTAATTTAAAACTAAACAGTGTGTGAGCATTTCAGGTTATTTCTGTAACTGTTTATTAATTCAAGTAATTCTTCACTGAATTTCATCTGGTGTTTCTCAGCTCGTTGGCATGGAATTGCCACTCTGAAATTCTTCACGTTGTTGATAAACTGGAATAGTTTTACTGTCCGGTAGTATATGCAGTGGGAACCCTAGATCATTGTATGCATTGACTGAAAATGCTCCTCACAGAAAACTGTCAAGTGTCGTGGATTGAAAGTTGAACATTAGACTATGTAATCCTCTCTCCTCCTTTTACCCAATTTTTTTTCTCTGTTCTGTTCTACCACAGTTTTTTTTTTTTTTTTTTTTAATCACACAATTAGTTTCTTTAAACTTATTAAAAGCTTTTCTTAAAAGATGAAATAAATTGTGTCCGTTTGCATCTATTTTATTTTCTTGACATTCTTAAAGATAGCCCATATATGATGGGCATAATTTTTCTACTCAAAACCAGTGTTGCCTTGTTTATCTTATGTAAGTTTGTGTTATTAAATGTGTGATTAAAATCAGAATTTTAAACAGTTTCCTTTGATTGCCATCTAGCCAAGTGACTTGAAATTTTCAAGGTTTTTTGTAAACTTTTTTTTCTTTTTCTTTTTTTCCTTGGGGCTGTGGGGTATAATTCTCCATTTAGAATCCTTCAGTCAAACTGTTATCAGTGAAGGATAGCTGTTTTCTGCCTGTAGCTTTCACCTCACTTACAATTTCTTAGTAACTATGGATGTATTTTGCCTAGTTCTGTGACTCTAGTACTTAACAATACCTCCAATTGATCTAGAGTGACTGAAAGTATTTTTCTGTTACCTGAAGTAGATTCTGTTGTCGTCTTCTGAAGTAAAATCCAAAAGAAGGAAAACGTTCTGGTTTTTTGCAAGTGTATTATGCTCAGCTGCAGACTTAATTTTGTGTCTGGTTAATTTTTCCCCAAATTTTCATCTCCTTATCAGTTTGCATTTTTTAATTTTCCTTGCTTTGAAGTTTACTATGTCTTATTTTCTGAAAGCAGCCCTTTAAGATTTATTAATTTTCCCATTTTCACTATGTAAAAAAACCTTCATTTTCTCAGCTCCACTCAGCTGGTGACTTATCTTGTGTGATTCCAAGATGATTTGGTTGTAAGAACAGGGTGAAAAGCTGGAATTATGTGCTAAGCAACAAGCAGATCCTAAGGGCTGGATGGTTTATTTTCCCAATTTTGCAGGTCCTTAGGAATTAAGCGTTTGGTTCATTAACAGAAATATTTCAAAGGATGATCCAGGAAGCAAATGGGGGTGGAGGTGAGGGAGTGGATTTGAAGTCTTTGTCTCCCTCCCGTGCCCTGTGTTGAAGTTCAGTTTCACCTTTAATTTACTGAGTAATTCCTGTCCCAAATATGATGGAACTGAATTGTTTTGTGGTTGCTCTTAAATGGTTCTTGACTTAATTCCTCTGGACTGCGTGGGTGAGAAGAAAAATACTTCCTGTTTTAGAGCCAACAGTATCAAGGAGTGTTAGTGTCAATAAATTACTTCTCTGAACTTTTATTATGTGTGATATTTGACCAGTTTGAGAGAAATAATAAAAAGTCCTTGAAGTGGACACTATTTAAATTTGGGGGCATGGGATTTTCTGCAATTAATTGGATTGCTATGGTAGGCCAATATATTAAGTGCAGGCAGTTTTGCTGCTAATTACACACAACTTCTCTGGAGTATCAGATATTCAGATCCATTTTATGAATATGGTAGGGAGAATAACAACTGTAAAACAAAGCACTGTGCATGTAAGTGACTGTTAGCGTGTATTTCAGAAGGGATAAATGCTCACCATATGGTACAATTACTGTGTCCAAGTTTTCAAATTAGCTTCTCTCATCCTCCTTATTACTGTCTTTAAAAAGAGAGGAAAAAAACCCAACATGATTTATCTACTCTGCAGCAGAACTCTTGACGCAAAACAGCAGCCCAGTTCTGTCCAGTTTTTTTTTCCTAGCATAATAGAGGCTGTCGGACTTTTTTATACTAATTACTGTGTGAGCCTCAGATGAACCCCCTTCAATTCACAGGGCTTTGTTAAGGGAGGAGCTGTCAATGTGTCTGCCCGTTTGCAGCTGTGCTGTGGCTTTAGCTTGCTTAACATTATGCTGCTTTTTAGACTTGACAGAAGGGATTTTTTTTTTTTTTTTTTTTTTTTTTTTTTTTTTTTTTTTTTTTTTTTTTATTAAGGCAAAGCAGCCTTGTAGCGAAATGGTTTAAGCAGCTGCATTGTGGGGAAGCACAAAGAAGTTATTATTGTGTCTGTTTAGGGGGGTTGGATGGAGGGGGAGATATTCGGCTGCTGTTGATGCCGATTGTTGACTTGCCATCTGCCAGATAGGGAGAAGAAAAAAATGACAGCTCCAGCAGGGTGTTCAAGAGGTTGTTTGGAGAGACGCATAAACATGTGCAGATGTCGAACTGAATAATGGCAAGAACTTGAGACGGTTTATGATGCTGCTGTTGTGTGTGCATATACAGAATGAATGTATGTGGAGATTTGGTTAGGAGGAGGGTACATATTAATTATCATTGTCCCCCACCGCCTCCTTTACTTCTGTTAATTAGTTCAGGAGTTTAATATCGTCCCTCCCTCCGTTGTTTATTCCTAAAAAGAGCCTTTTCTTGCAGTAGGGAAGAAAACTTTTGATTTCTCCATGTGGTGAGCTTAAAAAAAAAAAGCAAACGCAAAGCAACAACTTAACAAATTTGGTACTTGTGGATGTAGAAAGAGTAATGTAGTTATTTCAGTCTCAGACATTTGGGGGACAGGTGCTTTACAAGTTCTTACATAGCTTTGTCTGTCTGCTGCAAGACTGGTACATTGCATACCCCTACTCCTGCATCCTGAGCTTTTCTTATGCAGAAAGTGCCAATTGGTGATTGTCTCGTATTATAGAGTATGCTCTAAGGGGTTAGAATGAGATTAGCAACTAATTTTCTCTCTCACTTGATCTTATTTTCAGTTCTTTCTCTGAAGGCAAGGAGCTGGTCAAGCATAACTTGTGTTTGACAGTTGCACATAAAATAAATTTGGATTGCTCCATAGGAATATAGTTTTCTTTCTTTCACTACACTCCTTTCTTATTTCTTGTTCAGTGATTACGGTGAGTTTCCAGGATACTGTGAAAGAAATATGAGAAAGGATACAAGCAATGAGGGAAATTAAGTTAGCCCAGAAAGGCTAAATGTAAGCATTGTTATACAGGTGATCTCTTACTTTAGAGATAAAAATGGAAACTTTAGAATAATGCATTTTCTTCTCTAGTATTACATGGCATTCAACATTCAGATATCTGTACTGAACTGAAAAATGGAAAATGAGACAGTGGTTGAGGTGCATTGTGGACGTGGATTGCAGACATGTCTTCATGTTATCGTTATGTATCAGGGTTTTTGTCATTTACAGTATGACTTAAATATTATTGGAATGAACCTAACTAGTGTTTCCCACCAAACCCTTACCAAAGTCAAGGAACTAATTTTTATTGTGTCTTCCATCTTAAATCTAATAAGCATCTGTAGGTCCTTGATAACAATAAGTACTGATGGGAGCATTTGATATCCCCTTCTGTCATCACTCTGGCAGAGTGGGAGATGTCAGTTTTGGACTATGTCAGTTTTAACTGAAAATTCAGGTGTGGCTGCCCCCTGCCCAAGTACCAATTTCTGCATCCAAGCCTAGACAGAGGTTTCCAGCACTGCAGATGGAGATTGGCTTTTGGCCTGGGAGTTGGGTTGTTGGTTCTTCCCAGAATGCTGGTGTTCTGTGTGGTCCATCACTGCTGGTGGGAAGTGCAGTTTCTCTGGGCAGTGCTGCAAGGCTGCATACCATGGAGCACTTCATGCAACCAAAGACATCTCCTGATGTGTGCAGCAGGGATGGGTGTTCCAGCTCAAGCACTTGGAGGAATGCTCGGGCTGATCTTGCACTGATTCTTTGCAAATGGTGGCAAAAGCAAAGATGTTGATTTCAGTGATGTGCCTTGAGGTAGAACTGGAGGTGAATGGTGTTGGTGGTGGCTTTTTGGCACCTAGCAAGGTCTGAGGCTAGGAGCACACATAGTGACAAGGAGAGAGTTCAGAGGAGCTATTTTAGAATTATTGCAACATGCCAGTTTTAAAAGTGAGACACTTTGCTACGTGAAAACATGCTAGCAAGTGTACCAGTTTTAAGGGGGGAAAAGTCACATAATTTTTGACAATGCACGTGTCTGTTAAAGAAACTCAGTTGAATGATAGTGCTATTGTCAAACATACCATATTCTTTTGCAAACAATGGAAAGTTTGAAATCTCTTGTGTAAACCAGTGTTAGCTGTTTTACAAAATGCTGTAAGTAGATAATATTAAGACGTTTAACTCAACTTGGCCACATGTAAAAAGCATTTACATTTTTTACCAAGTACATGAATTTAAATTGTTGCTGCTGTAACCGACTTATTCACTGTAATTTAAAGATTAATATTTGTATTATTGGTCCTACTCAATATATTTTCAAAACTTGAAAAAAATCCTTTGATCTACTAACTAGCACTTGTTAAAAACAGAAGAGAAGAAAGTAGTATTTTTTCTGTTATACAAAGTACCACTTGATGCTGATAGTGCAATATTAAAAAAATAAATATTTAAAAGTACTGAGAACATTAAGGCTTTAGCTATAAAAATATGTGAAACAATATTTATAATGCTTGTGTTTACACAAATACAGCCTAACTCTATTAAAAAATAATTAAAAAAAACCTGCTCTGAAAACCATCTAGATAGTGCAGCATTTTGGGGCTTTAACGCTATATTGCCTTGTTCAAGAGAGATATTTAGCAAATGTAAGCAGCATTCCTAAATGTTTCCAGACTGTAGGCCTTGGTTTTCCATTCCTGAATAGCAAGCATACTTAGAAAATATTGATCACCTTTGTTGCTCAGAGATGCTGATGCAGTACAGGACTCTGTTGTTCCAGACACATGTGCTAATAGCAACTGCTATTTAATTTATTTATTGTTCTAATTCTTATCCTTCAAGAATGAAGGGGAAGTGAGAGTGATGTTGAAACTGGCAACTTTTTCTTCCTGCTGGCTCATAATGGGCATGGTAAAGGTCAATTCTCAATTTGTCAGGATGTCAGCTCACTCAGTATTTCTGGTATGATTTTTTTAAAAGGACAAAATTGCATGCATATGAAAATGAACATTTATTTTCCAGGTGTTGCCAAAACACACCAATAATTTTGAGTGGATATTGTAGATGCCCAATTTCAAAACTGCATTTATGTGTGAATAATGGTATGTCTGTCTCCGTTACTGAATACTTTCCTCTGGATTATTTTGCATGTTTTAGAGAAAAGATTATTAATGCAACAGGAAATCATTGAATAAATAGCAGGGCCAGAAGTGCTGCTGCATTTGTACAAGATAGGATAGTGACTCACTGCACCAGTCATAATGAAAAAACCATGGTGGCTGGTGATTTGAACCCTGGAACCCTGGGACATGTTTGTACATCGCTTTCACAGCCTGGGGGGAAGGAGACCCCCCAGTAAGAGCAGGGGGAATGTTCCCATTGGCGAGGTTGGTCCTCCCCATCCCTTCAGCTGCAGCCTCCATGGATCCGTGACTGCTCCCTGCCCACCTCTGCCTGGAAGGAGTCTGCTTTACTCCAGGAGCCCTTCTCTTTGGTCACTCCTTAGTGCTGCTCCAGGAACAAAGAATCCTCTGTTTGCCAGCTCTGCAGTGCATCTGGGCTGGCATGGAGGACAGAGGGTTGTCCCTGCTTTCCTCCCTGCTTGCTCAGCTGAGGCACTTCTGGAGCTCACAGCCGAGGCTGCTCGCTGCCTTCTGCACAGTACTGACAGCTGGGGGCTTGCACTGGTGCTGGCCACAGACCTGGAAATGGCTGGGCAGGAACTGAGCAGCCTTCTGTCCGAGCTGCAGTGTTGAGACGTTGTGGCCAGTGAAAGGTACTTGGAACTTTCTCACCCAAACTTCACGATTTGCGAGAAACTTAATGGGAAGCTAGCTGCGGTATAAGCCAATGCCCACATGTATCATGAAATGTTTCCTATTTCTCAGCTGGGATTGGAAAAATTCATTTGCCTAATGCAAGTACAGATGTGCTCAAAATGTCATTCAGCATTATTGGGAACTGTGGGAAAACAGTTAGTATAAATAAATAATCACTGTCTCACAGTGTAGGAGAGAATCAGAAAGTGGCAGTTCCAAATTCGGCTTTTTTTTCAACTGCCAGCAAATACTTATGAGAGGGCATTTAATAAAAATACCTTTTAAAACGCTAAGGTGTATTAGGGAAAAATCACAGTTTCATTTAAATTTTTACTATACAATAAGGTTTTGTAAAATGCTTTGCATAATATATTATTACATACTTACATTAGATTGAAGGACAAATTATGAGGATAGGTATATTTTTTAGTTCTCTTAAACATTTTTTTACAGTAGCTTTGAACTGTGCTGCAAATTTTTTATAATGAAATTAAAAATAAGTAAATATTCTAACAAAAGTGCTTTGCATTTACTTAGTGTCTACTGACTTAATCAAATAGTCTGCTGATGCTTCCAATCGTGTGTTAGGTAACACTGCCCTCAGAGGGCCAAGGTAAGGAAATTCAATCTCAAAACCACTGGCATTATTTCTGATAATTTTATTTGACCTGACGTTAATTACAGTTATTTATTTAAAAAAAATTCATATAATTGTCTGATTTACTTTTATATAATGTTACTTAATGCTCTTAGATAAATTCATGGTTTTTCCCCTCTGTTTATTAAATGTTGTCGTAGACAATTTGATCTAACAAAAAAAAGTACCTTAAAAAAAGAAAAAAACCAAGAAGGGAGAAAATGTTTGTGTATTGTTTCTATTAAAGCCATTTGAGTAAATTGATGAAACAGACAAGTGACAGAATTTTGGTGTGTTCTCTTTTTGGAGGGTTTTTTCTCCTCATTTTTTTTCCCCTTAAATCTCACTTATGTCTGTGTGGCAGCTGTTGCTTCTTTTAAGGAAGCAAGTTTTTGAACTCAGGTTTCTGTTGCTTATCAGCACTGTATATTAAAGACATTTCCTTCACACCTCTGAAACCATTTACATATTGAAAAATGTAGATGTTTCACAAAAGTGTTTTTTTAAAAAAAATTTAAAAATAATAAGATTTATTTTAAATTACTGATTAATTTTTCAATAATTGCTAAATTTCCATGTGCTTAAGGATTACGAATGGTGAGACTAACAATAGCAAGTGCCGAATGTGGGGTGTTTGAAGAGAGAATTTAAGTTGTGAGGTAAAGTAAAAAAAAATTACAAACTTTTGGGTGATACATTTGTCTAACACAGATTTCTTTTACTACTCATACGATTTCTTAGAAAGCTCTTCTTTCTGAAGCTTCTCAACAGTATGAAAACTACCAACGATGCATCACTGGAATAAACATATTTTGTGAAATGTCCTGAAGGCAGGTTTCTTGTTACTGGCTGTCAAAGGAAAAAAAAGAAAAATCATTAAGGCTGCAGTACAGATGCAAATAAAGATACAGCCACGAGGGTCATGTTCTAAACAAACCTTCATTAAGCACTCTTTGTTACTGTTGTTAGCCAGTGTATTATTAAGTACAATGTTAATTAAAGAGTTGCATGTTACGAGGGTGCTTTTTGCGCAAAGATCAGATTGAATTTTCATGTGCTTCATGAATATACTGCTGTCTTACTTAATCTTTTGGGTGTATTCTCTCAGTAGCTACTAAAAAAGCAGTCCCCAGCAATATAACATTTGTATTTTGTGTGTATGTATTTATTGTCTGTATGTATCAGCAAGATGCATATTCTAGTGCCACTTTCCTCAAGTAGCTGAAAAAAACTTTGCCTAGAATTAAAATGGTGTAGGAATTACTTGGCTTTCTTTGCTGCAGTAGTCGCAATTAGAGACCTCTTCTTACAGTCTAATAAACAGATCCTGAAAGAATGTGGTTTTCAACTTAGAAGGGTGTAAATTTAGGCAAAACAATAATTTAGCTTACATTAACTCAGCAGGAAGCAGGGTACCAACTGATTATTGCTCTTTGGCAGATCCACTGCTTTTTTAAATACTGCAGCTCCTCTTTATTAAATTGTCAGGTTATCTTGTGGTTTGGTTATCCTGCCTGGACTTCTCCTCTCTTAGAATTACTTTTCACTTGATTTAAGAAATCTCACCTAAGAATTTTCTCTAGCTGGTTTGTGTTGAGGTATTTAATGAACATACATTCCAAGTATCTTTAAGTGATTTAATATTTGTAATACTGGGAAATGGACTTTTTTTTTTTTTTTTTTTTTTTTTTTTTAAATGAAGGGCTGCTAAGTTAGAAGACATGGAACTCTTTTTTTCTTTTCAAATACTCTGCTTTGCTTTAGCATTTATTGTATGGAGAATTTCTTTCAAGGCAAATCAGTAAGCATGTATATTAAGAAGTATGGACTAATTTGTTTTTCTGTCTTTAGGCAGATTATGTAAAAGGAATGCAGTTATAAGAGAGCACCTAGAGTGCATCTTGAGAGCCCTTAACCCACTTGAGCAGCTGAGTGAACAGTTCACTGATACCACTGTTTAGTCTTCAAGAGTGTTCAAATTACATATTAAATATAGGGCAGATGATAAATATTCACATATAGGCCTTGGGAGGAATTGGAATATTGGTATTTTCAAGACAAAACCAAGGTGTGTGTGTGTGTGTGTTCATACAGATGTTTCAAAAAACTAGTCTGACCATGATTCATGTTTGGAAACCATTTGGGAGAAACATTCTTCAAAGAAATATGTCTGTGAAAGAAATATATGGATCCTTAAGAAGCCATAGTGTTTTACAATTGCTTTTAAATTGCTTTCTGTGTGTCTGGCTATAGTTTGTAGAGCAAAGACAAAGGCACAGCTATGCTCATAGGTAAGCTGGTACTTACCTGTCCTGTGATTAGCTTTTATCCAGAGTTGCTAACTCTCTTCAGAGGAGCTTCAAAGTGCTATTCTGCTCTTCTAATGGTTCTCTCAGCTTCATGACTCAGTAGGTGATTA
Source organism: Sitta carolinensis (assembly GCA_032173965.1). NCBI lineage: Eukaryota > Metazoa > Chordata > Aves > Passeriformes > Sittidae > Sitta > Sitta carolinensis. The sequence continues at coordinate 9,005,514 of JAVUNC010000025.1, read as the reverse complement.
AAAATCTGTCCCGTTTTCTGATTAGAGGATCTCTGGCTGCTGCTGGGTGCTCAGCCTGAAGAGCTGTCCTGAGCAGTGGAGAGGGGAGTAAGTGAGCAGAGAAGTGTGCGGGGTCTGTCCTGCCACCTGCCAGAATGGCCTCCTCTCCTTTTCTCCTTTTCTCCTTTTCTCCTTTTCTCCTTTTCTCCTTTTCTCCTTTTCTCCTTTTCGCCTTTTCGCCTTTTCGCCTTTTCGCCTTTTCGCCTTTTCTCCTTTTCTCCTTTCCTCCTTTCCTCCTGTCCTCCTTTCCTCCTGTCCTCCTTTCCTCCTGTCCTCCTGTCCTCCTGTCCTCCTTTCCTCCTGTCCTCCTTTCCTCCTGTCCTCCTTTCCTCCTGTCCTCCTTCCTCCTTCCTCCTTTTCCCCTTTTCCCCTTTTCCCCTTTTCCCCTTTTCCCCTTTTCCCCTTTTCCCCTTTTCCCCTTTTCCCCCTTTTCCCCCTTTTCCCCTTTTCTCCTTTTCCAGCAGGTTTCATCCTGCAGAGGGGATATCAGCAAACAAAGGCTGCCATTCTTTCCCGAGTGACTGTTAAGTGTACTTACCCTATCAGCCCTGGTCCTTGGAGCAGGGGTTGCTTATCTCCCTCTCCAATTTATTCCTTGCAGAAAGGAGGACTCTCTTTGAAACCTGAGCCCTTGGGTGGCTGACCTGCTTTAGGCATGTTGATGCTGTCCTTGAATTCTTCAGCAGGTTTAGGTGCCTGCCTTCTAGGTAAGACTAAGATCTGGGTAGATTGTAAACCCAGTAACAGGCACTTTCTCTCACTTACTCTTACAATGAAATGAGATATCATTTACTAGAAAAATACAGAAGATTCTCTTTTTTGTCTCTTTAAGAAAGCAACTATGATGTTAATATTTTTAAAACTTATATTGGATGGTCTGATATGTAAGGTTTTGTTTTGGCTTCAACTATTGAGTCCATGCAGACTTCAGAAAGTTTGTTGCAGGGCATATTTTAAAGATTTTTAAAATACGACTTGTATCTTTACTTAGTCCTATGGTTATTTCATGTTCAAGTATCCAGCAAACTTAATTTATTGCTTTTCATGTAGTGCTGATACAGTTTGTCATTGTTGGTATTGAAGTTACACATTTGTTTTCCCCAGCTGCACTTGTGTTTCTTCTTCAGCTTACAAAGTATCTTGTACCTGTTTGTTTTGGTTTGGTTTTTGTTGCATGCTTTCATGTTAACTGGGATTTCCTGCTGTGAAATGGGCTCGGACTGGCAGTATCAGCTGGGACGTTCCCAGCCAAACTAGAACCAGATGCCTGAGATAAAGCTCTGTATCAGTACAAATGTAACTAGTGCCATGTCTGCTCTATTCATTTAGGGGTCAAATTAAGTCACCCTTGGACTTTTTCAGTTCTTTGTTCTATGTGAAAATGTCTGTACAGCAAAGTCAAGCAAGTACCCTGCTATCTGGAAGCAGGACTAAATAGGATGGGTTTTGCTGCATAAGCCAGCCTGAACAGCCCAGAGTTAATTATTCTTTTCTTCATCTTGTACTCCCTACTCACCTTCTCTGCTTAAATACATGAAAATTGGACATTTTAGTGGCTGCAGTTGTATTTGTTAAGCCATGGGTATTGTCAAAATCCTTACAAGCTGTCCTCAGGTCCATCAAGGCCATATCAGCAATTCCCATGTTGAACTTCAGTGACAATTGCTTGATTGCTGCGATAGAAAGGTGAAATTAATGAATTTGTGGATTACCATTTAATGACCTCCACATTAGATGGATGTAAACTTCTTCCTGTCTTTTGAATGGCCTAAAAGCTGTGTAGCTATAGCTGACAAGGTGCTGAGGTGGTGAAGGGCACTGCCAGGCTGGAGCTTAGCCCAGGAGCACTGCAGCCCCTGGGATGGTTTGTTCTGAACATCTCACAAATGGTGAGAAGTCCTTGGTTCCTTGTTGGAAATTCTGCATTGTTGATAGACTTTTTTTTCTGAAAATCTTCAATTGTATCATGATGAAACAGTGACTTTAAAGTCTGTAGAATTTACAGAAATCAAAGATGAGGGAAGCTGGGCAAATCTAAACTAACCTGTACTGAACTGAGTAATTGCACTCTAAAAATGAAATTGTTGCTGAATTCTGGTGTGGCATTGTAAAATATAATAGTATTAAGGAAATTTTTCATCCTTTATAGCAAATAAGTGGCATTGATTAATAATTAATTAATTAATCAGTCTGAGCCTAAATTCCTCATAGATTCAGAATGCAGAATCTTTGGCTCAGGCTGGGGTAGGGGAAAGTGGCATGGTAGATTTATTGGTAGACTTACCTCTTAGAAGGTAATTGGCTTCTACTTTTTCTTGTTTATTGCTTTTGCTTTCAGTCATATTTTATAAGTATATTTTGTGTAGGTTTTTCCATTATCCCCAATTTCCTTGTATTTGCTTAGTGTATGTTTTGAGAAAATTAATGTCTTTTGGTTTGGTTCACCAAGGTAGGTGTTCTGCCTTGTAGCAGTTTAGGTTTTATTTGGTTATTAAAAGTCAAGCTGTAGAGTTTGGTTTATTTCCCTGAAAAAATATTTAAGTATTTATGGTATAAGAATGCAGGATATTTGAAAAGTATAACATGATAAAATTCAGAATTATACAATATTTGTATACCATACTTGTAGCTTCTTATTTCAGAGGCATTGTTGTACAGTTCAGGCTTACCATTGCAATTCAATTTTCCTTTCTTTTGGACAGAGTTAAGGTTTTCTCAGTAAATTAAAAACATCTGAAAAAAATTTTGTGTAATTAATGTTTGATACTGATAATATGATATGTTTTTTAATAATCAAGTTTGGGTTTTTTTCTACAGTGTTAATGAACTTTTTTTTTTCTTCTCCTTTAGGAGAATACATAAAAAACTGGCGGCCAAGATACTTCCTGCTAAAGACAGATGGCTCTTTCATAGGCTATAAGGAGAAGCCCCAGGATGTGGATCTGCCATATCCACTCAACAACTTTTCAGTGGCAAGTATGTATTTCCAGTATTTATTATTCTCTCAGCATATTGACAGATTATCTGCTCCATATTGCTTCGTGTATAATTCAGAATTTATTGGTAACACTGCAAGTTTAATGCCATGTGCAATACCAATGCACCACAAGTCTTCCATCCAGCTCTACAAGATGTATTTACAGGAGCATGGAACAACCATGCGTTGGTTTTTGAATGTTTTTTGGAAGTCTGAGTTCTCATTTTTTGTGTTTGTCTCTGAAGTGTCTCTGAAAAACAGTGACATTTGACAAATGATTGCTGTAAGAAGAAAATTCCTGGAAAGTTTACCTTTATTTAGATCACTGACCTCTTCTCTGTTTTTCATTAGTATCTCTGAATTCACTTAAAACTCAAATTAATTAGAAAATTACCTAGCCTTTCAAATGACACAAAATCATGCTAAGTTATTTTTCTCTTGGATAATCAGGTAATCAGCTCTCCAGCCTGGTTAATGAGTCATTTCAAGCAATCAGACAATTTGCATATATTAACAAAGCTGCAAAGTGTGTATCTGTTGGATAAAGTGAAGATTGCCTGTTTTCCAAGAATGTTTCTAAAAGACAAATTTGTAGGGTTTTTGATTTGTCAGAGTGAGGTTGGTGAGTGTTTCTGAACAGAAATGAAAGTATTTGAGGAGAAAATTAAGGGGGGAAAAAAAATCTGAGTTGCAAATATCACAGCTAGAAACTTTCAGAGGAACGCTAGAGAATTTACCCAGTATCTTTCAAAAATGTATTAAGTGTACTGCAATCCTGAAAGTGGCACTGTTTAGGTGTTATGGATGAATATAGGAGCCACTACAAGAGTATTTGTACTTAGGGAAAGGGTTCCCTTCATCTTCACTACTGAAGATGGAACAAATGCTACTGAGACTGAATTCTCCTATTTTCTTGATAGAATTGTACTTGAGACTGACTCAGCCTTTGTGTATACAAAGTAACTTGTGTGTTTTATATGGTAAGAAAATAATCTTGTGCTCCAAGCCAATCTCACAGCTAGAAAAGAAAAACTTTGCATATTCTCATTGCAATATAAAATTCTATTGATTGTGCAAACCTTCTAATAGTATCAGAGGCTCATTTTCCCTTGTTGGTATTCAGCATAAAAGCAGTGATGTCTTTAATTTGTTCATATGAGTAGGAATTGACTAAATCATAGGCCATTATTCATTCCTTAGTTATTGCTCTGCATATTAAAACTACTCTTTTTTAGCAGGTAGTATTTTCTAGATACTTCTTCCCTGGTTTGCAGCAGGAAGACAATTTCTAGAAATACAGTGGGCTTTTTTGTCCTGCTTTACCATGCTCTTGGTTGCATATTCTGTCTTCCTTGCTGCAGCAACTAGAAGGGTGAGCAAAGAAATACGTAATTAGCAATTATTATAGCATAATTACCAGTGTGTTGGTACTGGTTTTGGTTGGGGTTTCTTTGGTACCCAGAGGTTCTGTTATGTAATTCTGATATTAGAATGCTGTCCCTGAACTTTGCCTTAATGGAAGTTGAAATATTTCATATTGTTTTCCAAAATGACTCCATCACCGCCCCCACCACCCCCCTGCCAAAAAAAAAAAAAAAAAAATCCTTTCTGCAGCTAGCAAGTCTCATAGGTCTGATTCTTAGGCTGTGTAAGCTAAAGGAACAAGCATGCAATATTAATTCAAAAAAATCCAGTTTTGATAAGCAAGATGACTTTTTCTGTTTTTCTGACAGGAAAAGGCGTAATTTTATCAGAAATGTTGGCTGATCAGTGCAAGAATAGGGAGATGTATCACCCATCAAAAGAATCTCATGGAATTAATTAGAGTGCCTGTGTAGAATTCTCAGGATGAAAAGCAAACCAGGGTGGTATTGCACTCTAAATTGCAAGGGACTGTGAGTTTTTTATCAGCTATTTTATCTGTCTGAAGATGAGATCATCAGTAGGGCAAATAAACAAACAAAATTGCTGTATGAATGAATCACATCTCATGGGAAGTACCTGGTAAATGTCAAGAACTGGTCTCATGGCCTCTGATCCAAGAGTTCCTGAGCTGCTGCAGTAGGTTTGTGGCCACAAGCAGCGCAACATATTTTTCCTGTAATAGTGAAGTACGTTTTTCATAAATTACTAGCCAGGCAGATGGAGTGTGAGATCACTGTTAATACCATCTTGATTAGGTTGGCAGGGACTTAAAGATATGTCTTTACAGTCCTATCTTCATGTAATCTTTGTAGCTATCTGTAAAGTGAGAGTGTGGTCTCAGTCTACTTTTTGCTCTCCAAATGATAGACATCTTTGGCTCTTGCTTGTAATTTGTTATTTAAGTAGAAAAGGCCAAGGCTGTGGTATTATTTTCATAGAACTGTTGGAGTTAAACACAGGAATGTTTGCACAGTTCTACTTTATAGAGTACTTGTTGTGCAGTTTAAAACTTTCATAAGCAGCTCTGTCAAGCTACTTACTTCTATCATACAGATATTTTCCCACCAGTGTCCCCTGCCTTCCATTCCTGTGGCATCAGGAATCTTTCCCAGGCATGGTAGAATTTCCCCTAGTGTGGCTCCCTGATTCCTTCCAAGATTACTTTAAAGTTCTGCACCGAAGCATTTCTCTTTTCTTGGTCTTTTGTCATCTGTGAACTCCGTTGGGAACAATGAGAAGGCTGGAGAGAATGAAATGATTTTACATACTGCTAAAAGTGCTTCCAGTGATAAATATGTCCTTGCTAATAGAGCCTTTCTCACTGAGGAATGCTTTGTCATAGAATGGAGTGTTCAGAGGCCATCCCTTTTCCTTGGAGTGTTCTAGGAGGAAATGGTGGGGGGAAGGCATTTGAAAGTATGTGTGTGTAAACAGGTAGACTTTTTACTTAGAGAGAGAGAGAGAGACTGAGGCAGCACACGTGCTTCAGTCCATTGCCAGCCTCCCAAAATTCAGGGGAACCACGTGGGCCTGAACTGCAGATGAGTGATCTCTCATTTTTGGAGCACTGAAGATGAAACACAGTTGAATGAAGGCTATGACAGCGTGGGGCTGGGTGAAGCTGAGCCCTGGGGTAGGACACAGGCTGGCCTTAGGTGTCCAGAATGGACTTTACCCCCCTGTGACCACTGCTCTCCCAGCTTTGGGTGCACAGGAAAGGCACCCATGGGCACCCTGCACTGCATCTTGGAGCTGCTGCAAGGTTGCAGAGCGAAGGAACCCGGCAGATTTGGTGGCACAGAATGGTGTGTAGGAATTGCTAGTTCCTCTCCTGTGGAGCCAGTTTATTTTGTACCTAGCAGAACCACCTTCTTTTAAACAGGAGTTGTGAGAGCTGGGTGCTGAAGCAGGCTGTTAGTCCCTCAATGCTCCTGCCCTGACACTGAGACTCACAAAAAGCTCTGCCCTGGTGTCTCACCCTGCTCTTGAAGATAAACGAAGGCGGTGTAATTACATGGGTGGGAAGTTCATTGTAAAAACTTAAAACCGGGTGATGCTGGTTTTCAGGGGTAAATTCAGAGGTGTGAGCTTACTGGAATTGTCTGGTTCAAAATCAGTTCAGCTCTTTTCAGGTAGAGAGGAGCAGTTGCAAGTAATCAAACTGCTGTAGCTTGTACAGATACTCTTGATTGACTGAGTCATGGTAACTGAGTGGGTGTGCATTCCTAGCCCACTTCAACTGCAAAATAAAATATGTTAATTTAAATTGCTTTTGCTTAGGCATTTATGCAGTCAGAACCAGTTTAAAAATAATTTTGGATTCAGTTGGTATGACTTCTCTGTACAGGCAAAGGCCTGATAAAAATGTCCTCTCTTTTAAAACTCCATTATGCTTCTTTGAGAACAAAACTAATACTCTGGGTAACAGGACGGACGTGTTTCCTCAATGCCCTCCCACCCCCTCAGAAAAACCCAACATGGCCTCATAAAGCAGTTTTCAACTGGCCCACTGTTGTCTAAGTGGAATAAACGCTGCTTTATGTAAACCACTTGGTCTTTGATTGCCATCATTATTTGGGAAAGCAGAGTGGGGAAGAATTCTACTTTAGGAAGATTTGTGACTTCACTGATTTAAAAAAGCCCCAACCTCTCCCATGCGCAGTGAGTGTGTAGGTAATCACCCAGCACATTTGGGATGAAGTCTCTCTAAGAATTGGCCCTTTGCCTTCATTTTGATCTTTACAGGGGGAATAATTGGGAAGAGCTGTATTCTTTGAGCTTTAGCCAAAAATGATGTCACCTGGAACTTTTTTCCTGTCTTGAAAGATAATGCTTTCTAAGCACTCTGGTGCAGCTACCCTTTTCCTTTTCTCTAAAAAGAAAAAGCGATTTATTATTATATTATTATTGTGAAAAGCTAACCTTTTATAAACTTTATTTTATTTTTTTTTTCTCTGCGGAAGAGATTATCAAGAACCTCAGCTGCTCTAAATGGAGAATCTGTGCTAAGTTTTCCCTAGTCTTAACATTTCAGTGGGCTGGAGACAAGGTTTTATTATCTTTAGGATTTAAAAATCTTCAACACAGGAATAATGTTAGGGCTTAAAGAATTCTGAAGACATTCTTTAGAGAAATGGGTAAGAAAATATGTATGTCTGTTTTAAGTGAGATTAATTTATGTATCAAAATAATTCAGCATTAGACACGACCTTGTGTGCAACTCCAGAAATAACTTTTCAATGAGATTTAAGTCCATTTAAAAAAAAAATTATTACAGTACTGGATTACATGAACCCAGAGATAAGATATAACTGTACTTATAATTACAGTGTTAATTTTATTCCAAAGTACTAGTAGTAGAATAAGTAATGTTCAATCAATATTGAAAATACTTGTGGAGAGAAAAAGTCAATGTATGTGTCATATACTTGCATTTGCAAATACATCTATGGAAATTTAAACTCAAATCTATTGTGTTTAGGAAATATTTCCATCCGTGCTGGATGAAGAAATGTTTGGGAGGCTTTAAAATTGCATTATGAATGGTTCCTAGGTGGTATAGTTGGCATCCTGTCCTTTAACTCAGGAGTTTATAGCCAGGCCTGGAAGTTTTGATGCCTCTGTGATACACCCAGCTGCTTAAATAAAAGTGGGGTGTTTGCATGAAAGGTGGAGAAGGATGTATAATTTTACTGTCCTCCATTAAAACAAGGTAAAGCCCAGGCAAAGCCACGCAGAAATCTCCTCTTTGCATGAAGGGGCAAATGACAAACTAGTTGTAGTGACAGGAAGACGTAGATGCTACTTTGGTACTTTTTGAAGCATTGGAAATAAAAGACTTTGCAGTATGATGAACTGCACAAAGTTTGATCTTTTGCAGCTTCAAGGAATATAATTAAGGGCTTTTTTGTCATATATGTTGCTGTATTATCAAAGCACATATAAGTACTTACCGTGAGCCAAGCCCCACAGAAGTGGGATTTTTACCCATACAGAACAAAAAAGTCAGTCCCTGCTCCAAAATACTAAAATTCCAAATATAAAACAAGTGACAGCAGATGGATGCAAACAGATGGGGGGAGTATGAGAAAACTATGAGACAGTATTAGCCTGTAGTACAGGCAGTGGTCTCAGCACATCAACAACTAATCCATTGTCAAGGTTAGATTTTTACTCTCATCTCCCTTCTTTTCTTCCTCCCTCCTGTTTTTTAAGGCATGGTGAAGGAGAGTTTTAAGGAGGATTTTAAAGAGAACTAGCATGACAAACAGCGAGATATTAGAAATGCTTTAGAGAACCGATGATGAAATTGTAACAGTAAAGGGATGGGTGGCATTTTGATACTGAATAAAAAATGATAACAAGGATGGGAGTAGGCTGTGGGGACAGACAGTGTTGAAAAGCTACTTATATTTGATGTAATAGAGCTGGCTAAGAAATGGGAAGTGCCAAAAAAGAGTGATGTGATCAAGGGAACAATGAACAAAAACAATCTATTATGAACAGTTTTGGGAACAGCATTTTTGGGGTAAACCTATATTGGTTTGGATCAAAGAAGAGATATTAAATTGTTCACATAAATCCCTATATGACCAAACTTAAATTTAGGGTGATACTCCCCATAGATAAGATGTAGTAAGAAAGAACAAAGCCTTTTGTAAAGCCTCAAAGTAGATTTCCCTAAGGGAGTGGATAAACAAGTGGGAGAATCAAAAGAGGACCAAGCTGAGGGTGTGTGTATGGGTACACAAATATGTTTGTTCCTGTATATAAAATTCATGGATTTTCATGTGTATATGAGCAAAAAATATGTGTGTCTGTCTCTGTGTTATGAAAATGGTGTATTAGTTCTGCCAGTTGCCTACTGTTTGTCTAAGAAAAAAGGTCATCAGAGAAATGTGGATTTGGTGTGCATAGTAGCAACAACAGAAAAAAGTACTTGTAAGGAGTGTGTTCATTGAATTTTGATATGAGAAATAAAAATTAGATTAAAGAGGGGAAGGTTGGGACAAAAATGGTTATCTTGTAAAGGAAAGACCCAGGGGAAAAAGAAAAGTCAAATTATTATGCAAATGGATAGATACATAGAGAAATATATATCTGTGTAAAGACAACACTCCCCTATATGTCAAAATGTGCAAACAATATAAATAATGCAAGCAGTGGCTTGATACTATTTTTTGGATATAATTTGATAATCACGGGAAGTTACCCTCTCTGCTAAAACTCAGTCGGTATTGTCTGTATTAGAAATAATTTCTCAGATATGCAACCTTCTGTTCATTTTTTAGTACAGTTTTTTATGGCTGCTTGAATGTTTAGTATTCTTGTCTAGCCATATCAACACATTCTGCTGAAGTTGAAACCTTTCATATATGAAATAACAAAATTGTATTAGTGTTCTATTTTTTTTTTTTTTTACTGCTGAATGACTGCATTTAGGAAAAGAATGCTGGTGATTATACAGTTAAAGTTATAGAATTCAAACTTTAAACTTTTTAATAAAATCTGAACAGATGATCTGTACTGGTTTTTTTTTTTTTTTTTTTTTTTTTTTTTTTTTGGAACTGGCAGGTTTCAGGCCCTCTAATTGGCTTCCCAGCTTTGCAGAGTAATTACAGCTTCAAGCAAACTTTGTCATCTGTGGTTCAGAATGGTGTAAAGTAAACAGAACGTTTTGAAATACAGTTTGTAGTTAGAGTTGCTCATGAGACTTTAACTAGCATAACTACTTAATTTAGACAGTAGCAGTTATTTGAAAAAGATAGTCTAACATTTTAGAATTGTCAGGTTGGTTGTCAATATGAAGACAAAAGTTAACCTCTGGAATGTGCCTGACTTTTGTTTTTTTTAAAAGGATAATTTCAATAATTGACAAATACACATTGCATTTCTTTTTACTCTTTTAGTTTAATCTTTTTCCATTTTCTGTATACATCCAAAAATGGCCAAAGGAGTGCTCTGCACTTGTTGGAACAGAGTTGTCATTCTCTGTTACTGTTTTTGTATTTTGCTGCTTTGAACAAGTGTTCTCCCCCAAGGTTTTTCCTCCCCTCTAATAATAAAGGAAAAGTTCTCATGACCGATGTTTCATCCCAGAAAGACAGAAAGCTTTAGGAATAAAATGTGTAATTCCAAGTTGTAGATGGCTAGCATACAAGAACACAAAGTTGAGTCTGTCTGTTTGCTGGCTTACTCATCTTTCTGAATGATAATTTAGACTTCCAACTGTTTTGAGTTGAGATTCAGTCCTTTAATTACATATGTTTATGTATAGTAGCAAACTTGAAGACATTATGGTAGAATGTTCTCTACTCTTGGTAATGACCCAACTATCACTCGAGCATTCGGAGCCAGCTCTCAGTAGCCAGTTTCACTCTTTCTTCTGTGCTTTTGTATTTTCCAAACTATTCACTCAGTCTTAAACTACTATGGTTTTCCCACTAATTAGTAGAAAAATATTTTGGTAATTAGCAGTAACTGTGTATTACAGCACTTATTCATCTTAATAGATTTTTTCCTCTAGTAGTAGGTGAAAGATATTCACAGAGAAGTTTTTATTCATGTTGCAGTCATGGCAGGAATACAGTTTATCCCATACATTGGTATACAGCAGCACATGAAACATGTGAGGCTACTAAATATCAGCAGACTTCAGTTATTTTTATCTATTTGAGAAGAATGGGTAGTGCACCTCTCTTGGGAATACATTGGTCCTCCACTTCTTTCTGAAACCCTTTTTGCTTCATAAGGGGTGGATTGAATGTATTCAGTTTTAACCTTCCATGAGGAAATCAAATCTTTAGCGACTTGTAACAAAATATTATTTCCCAATTAATTCCTCCAGTGATAGTGAAATGGAATTTTGGGGGGTTATTTGTCCTTTTTTTTTTTTTTTTTTTTTTTTTTTGTTTTGTTTTGTTTTGTTTTGTTTTGGGTTTTTTCAGTATAATTTTCAATTTTAAGGGTTTTTTAAAATCACCTTTCATTCATTTAGTTAATCATCTATAATGAAAACTCAGAATAATTTTTCTTTTTTGTTACTAATATATTATTATATTTATAATGTTAATAAATATTTTGTTCTTGTTAATATGTGCATAATCACTTTGAGGGTTGACTGAAAAAATGTAATATAAGTAGTATATTAGATACAGATTTACTTAAAATACATACCTATATTTATTATACTTTTATAGTATATTATATATATATAGGTGAAGACATATTATGTGTTATAGCATTATAGCATTTGGACATAAGCAGGTGTAATTCTGTTATTTCCATTTTTTTCATACATGAGTTGAAAACTTAATGCAATTTAAATATATGCCTATTTGTATATATTGGCAAAGAGAAAATAAATGGTGGAATTCAAAAATCTTCATTTCCATCACAGACATTGAAGAGGATTTTTGCTTTTTGATTGGTTCAGATTTTTCTGCAGGCTTGTCTCTAAGCCCTTTTTCCTTCAGACTGTCCTAACACCTTGGCAGCTTTTTTCACCTTCCTTCCTCTGAACTAGGTACTCTAATTTATCTCTACTCCAGCTATCCCCATGCTTTTCTTTCTCATAGAGGTTCCAGTCTTTTTCCTGTCCTATTACCACTTTTCTCCCTTTATTCCCTAGTCTTTTGTTCCTAACAGGTCTCCTGTAAATAACTTGCTGTATGCCACCTTTCTACATTGGATTTTGCCTCAGTTAGGTACTTTTTCATACTGTCTGAGGAAGAGGGTAAGGCATTATGAATATAAGTGAAATTCTTTCAATTTAGCATGTGGAGAGGCAGCAGATAGCTGTAGCCTCTGGATTATACTCAATGCATAGACTTTCAATGATTTTGTGCTTTAGTAATTGTTACTGTAATTTTTTACCCTCCTCCCACTGCACTCTTATCACTCCCACATGTAGTGTGGCCAGATGCCTTACATTTTCACAGGAATACTAAAAGGATATCAAAGGTCTTGATTTGCCAAGTTTTAAGTCTCTTCTCCAAAAAGCAGCATTTTCCAGCAGTGTGCAGCTTTAGGCAGACACCCAATAAAGAAAATTTCAGCCTACATGATTGAAGTGTGATAGGATTAAAGATGAGAGCATGGTTTTGTCAGGAGTAAGATGAGATAATCTCACAGCAGACAATGCTTCTAGTCTCTTCTGCTGGGAAGGTAGCCCCACATGTTCCTTGGAACTTCTGCTGAGGAAGTTTAATAAAAAAGCCTGTTAACCCTCCCTTTGCTGTCACTGTGATCATAGCTGGACTTCAACCATACCCCTGAAGACAGGGATTCCTTGGAACTCATGATTAATTGCACCAAGCTGCAACCCTGGTTAGATACCCTAAGGAGCTTCTGCCTGCCTTCTTTCTCTTCCAGCTTTTGTGTTAAACTCCCTCTTCCTGTGTCCATCCTGCCGTAGATATTTCTTCTACATGTTGAGGATGGCTCTCATTCCATCCAAGACCTAGCAGAGTGTGTGTAAGCAGTGAGGGTGAACTACTGTTTCTCTTTTTTAATGAAATGTTTGTTAAATGGAATATCACCTCTGTTCCTGACAGTGAGCAGTCTGACTTACATAACAATTTACAGATGTATGGTGAATATTTAAGTTTGTTCATCAAGGAACACACATGTGCACAGGACAATATTCACTCTTTTGTTTCTCTTACCTGTGTCTGTCAAGCTTCTGAGGTGTTCTGCTAAGCTGCAGAAAAAAATACTATCTATAGGCATATCCACTTCCACTCTTCTTTGTTTTTTCAAATAAAAAAATTGCAGTAGATGATAGTTGAGGTTTCAGGATCCTGAATTTGTGAAGGGAAAATATGTCAAGCCAAAATAATTTATTTCTGTGAAAGGAAAGCATGCCTTGTTAAGTGGTACATGTCTTATGACTTCTGTGAAGTGTTGACATTAACTGGAATAAAGAATAGTAAGCTGCATAAGTAAAAGGTGTGGGTCAACTGGTAGGTGGTAGCTATATGAAAAAGAAGCTACAGCAGATTGTAGGTGAACAGGAATTCATTTACCATATCATTATTGATTGATTTGTGAACCTGATGAATCATTTTAGATCACACTCACACATTTGATCTGGATCAGCTTTGAACAAGTGATAATATTCCAGACATGAGATGTGATGGTTTGTGTCTATGTTGTGGTAGCTGCAGGAAAACAAGTAACACTTTTGACAGAGTAACCTTAGCTTCTCAAAAATGTTTGAATGTATTTGCATGAATAAGGAGTTTTAGTTTGTCAGAGTTTTGCAGCTGTAATGTTTGTTGCAGTTTCCTACACTGTAGAACTAATCTGCAGCAACACTGAACCATTGCCTGAACCAGTGTTGTGCTCTTGCAACAAAGGAGCAGTAGGTGGTCAATAATATGTCTAGAATTGTGGAGCAAGGAAGATCTCAGGTCTGAGAGCACAACTGGTGAGGGACAGATTGGTTGAACTAACTTAGAGTGAAGAGAGAAAAAGCAGTGTTCAAATGTCTAAAAGGGATGGCTACTGGCAAGATTAATTTAGTCAAAAGGACAAGAAACGGTATGCTGAAATTATAGGAACAGTCCTAAATACTAGGAAGAGTCTTACAGCAATAAAAATAGTTAATTTCTTTATAGTTGGATAAAATAGTTTACTTACAGGGGTTTTGAAATTAGTACTATTTTGGATTTTAGAAGGAGCATAGAGAAATACTTACGAAAAATAGCATAGGTAGACTTGATTCTGCCCTAAGGCACAAAGAGAATTAGATGATTTCCTGGGGCAGCCCCACTGGTGGTATGTGTGGTGGTGTTCTATATTTAATAATCAAACTAATTTCAACATCTGAATTTTCTTAGTTAGGCCATTTTACAATAGATTTTACCCAGAAGTGACAGTACTATCAGTAATTGTGACATGGTTACCATTGAAGGGAAAATGTCATATTCCTCCTGCTGGGTGCAGATGGAAAAATGTGCCAGTGACTACTGCTGTTTCCTTGGCATGCTATAGCAATCCAGGATCTAATACTCTTCTTAGCCTCATAACACAGACCAAGTTAATAAATGGAGATGGCACAATATACACAACAATACAACAGGTTTCATCAATTCCTCTGTCTGCTTTCTTCACCTGCTTCATTATTACCTGCTACTTTTTGTTCAAGCCCATGATTGTACTGCTGTTCTGTATTTCCTTCTGTGCTGGTTAGATCCTGAATGGGGATACATAAGCTGAATGAATTTCATCTAAGTGATTTGATTTGCTCTTCACCCATTAACTGGGAATGTATAAAAAAGGCCATGTCATGTATTTGTCTAGAATGTCAGCTAATGAAAACAGAGCGCCCCAAGCCGAACACGTTCATTATCAGATGTCTGCAGTGGACCACTGTCATAGAGAGGACCTTCCACGTAGACACTCCAGAGGAACGGTGAGGGCTTTGTTCTTGTTCTCCTTTTTGCAATCCTGGGTCAGAAGCCTCAGCAGAGTCTCTGCTGGGCCTGCACAGCAATCAGCACTTGGAACTGTGACATTCTGAGCAGTTAGTTAAAGATTTTTAAGTCAGCTTCTGTAAAATATTATCTGAGCTCATAACTAGTGTAAAAGTTGCCTGTGAGTAGGTGGGATGAGTGTGTTCAAATAAGCCAAAACTATGTCATGATATGTCTCTGAAGTGTTAAATTTTGAACATCCAAAGCCTGGATTGAAATATTTCCAGCCTTGCTGTCTTACTCCTCCTAATGTGCTCCTTTCTTTTGGCACAGAAAGCAGCATGCTTATTATAATTTATTTTATGTTCGCTTATTAGCTTTTCCTGTTTTGGTAAACATTCACAAACTCTTAAGAATTAACTTTTTTAATGCACCAAAACCATTTTTAATGCATGTAGGAGATACAGGATAAGGCACTCAAATTTTCCATACTCCAGTCTACGATTAGATGCATGGAATCTTCCCACTGTGGACATCTGTCCTTTTGAGACCAGTACTATGATCTGGCTATTATTTTTGTATCAGTAAATAACCAGCAACTTTGCTTTTAATGTTGTTTCACTTAGAGGTCTTTTTTTTTTTATTCTCCCTTGGTACTGTCTCCACCCTGTCTTTCTTCTGTGCAGTGTAGTACTCACACTGCATTCAGTAATAAATGCCACAATAATATCCTGTATCCCGTGCTGGCTGAGCAGAAGGCAGCAGGTGCCGTGCTTGGTGTGGGGCTGGGACCTGCTCAGGGGCTGCCTGGCTGGCTGTGCTGCTCTGCTGGCCCTGCTTGTCCCTCCGCAGAAACCCTCACCTGGACCTGCCCCTCAGTGCAGCCACGGGTTTTTAGGATTCCTGTAGGAATTTAGTTATCTTTGAGCGCTGTTTTTGAGGGAAATTTGTAAAAAAGCCTGTAAGTTGAGTTTTAAGGGGAGACAAAGATTTGAACACATTATATGGTTTAATAAATATTTTTTTGTTTGTTTTTTTTTTTTTTCTCTGAAAATGTCTTGAAGGGAGGGAGAATACCAAAAAGCCTCTTAAAATAGCAAGTTATTATTATGAGATACTATCACATAAGAGATGACATCCTATGCTCCCAGGTGTATTATTCCTGGAACAAGTGTTTTCAAGTTTCCACTAGTAAAATACTTACGGAATCAGAAACTGCTAATTCTTGAAGTAACCCATATATGATCCTTTCTGGTCAACTTCACCCCCTTTAACAAAATACAGGATTTGGATTTGGAAGGAAACTGAAGTGATTAATTAATTTGAGTCTTCTGCTGTGTAACAAGAGAATTGAACATTGAAGCAATGCAGCATGTGAAAAACTTTATAAACTATGTAACATTTTTTATGAATTTCTAATAGAGGTGTTGGCTTGTTCATGATAGGGAAGAATGGACAGAAGCAATCCAGGCTGTAGCAGACAGACTTCAGAGGCAAGAAGAGGAGAGGATGAACTGTAGTCCAACTTCTCAGATAGACAATATAGGAGAAGAAGAGATGGATGCTTCAACAACCCATCATAAAAGAAAGGTAATGACCTTAAAAAATAACTGGCAGGGCTCACATGTAAATAACTTCTGTGGAATGGTCTAGTTGGGTAAAGCAGTATGCATAAAACCAACATCAATTTCAGTGTATTATAAAATCAAAGTACTTATATATTTCAATAAGCCAAACTGCTCTAGTTTTCTTTATTTGTTAAGCTGATATGGCACTTCTGAAAAACAAAGTTCAACGTTCAGGTACATGCTAACATTCTGCTTATTGTTTGACTATTATTTCATCCTTTTGTTTGTTTACTATTTTAGAAGTATGGTAGAAAAATATTTTCTTTGGACAAGTACTTTTTCCCCTTTTCTCATGCAAATAATACCCAGTACAAATTAGGTAATTTGCATGAGAAAGGCTAGCAGGATCTGGCTTTTAATGACCTTGGTTTTTGCTAACTTGGGAAATAACTTTGCTTTAGTTTTCAATGAAGTAAGAGAAAACAGCATTTCGTTTTTCTGCAGTCCTTTATAGCTTTTGGTGTAAGTAGGACCATGTACATTGTTGGCCATAACATACTTATGGTTGCATCTCCAGAGTCAACAGGTTAAACATAAAACCAAGAGCATGTTTTAAAAGATCTGATGCCACTCAAAGTTTGCCAATGTGTCTCCATTTTGTCCTGTATGGACTACTCAAACTCATGTCTCTCATTTCACTGTACACACTGACATGACACAAGAAATGCACTGAAATTGAATGAAAAATACTGACCAGTTTGCATAGGACTGACTTTACATTTTCTAGCTAGAAGTGAAGCCTGTAGAAAACTAGGTTAAAAGTCTGCTGACAGTCGAATAGCTCACATAACTGAACGCCTTTGAGTGATGAACAATATAAGAAATTGTGAACATTTCTCTATTTACTAGAAGAGCATGTTTTGTTTGTTGTGCTACATGAAGTAAGAAGCATAGAAAAGTCAGGGCTGAGAGCTATACCCTTAAGAATATAACAAAGGTGTCACAGGTAACTTTAGTTCTATCCTGTCTTAATTTCTGAGAACTTGAGTTTGCAGTCCAAACAGAGTTCTTTTATGCAATTTCATTGTATGCAAATTTCTAACCTTTGTCTGCTGTAGAAAAAGGTAAAATCAATTATATAGAGCTGCAACAATACCTGAACATGTATTGTCAGGCTGACATTGACCCTTTAGCCTGGTGGCATGGATATTTAATGACTGTGCTCCAGGGTAAAATATGGTAAGTGGTAGCAAATCAGAGGCAGTGTTTAAGATGTGGCAGTCTTGTGAGAGGCAGTGTGATTATGAGGAAGGGATTTGGGTTTGCTCTGTTAAAGATCTGAGCACTGTTCCAAGCCTGTGTATCCTCTTAGTGGAGTACAAAAACACTGCATAACAACACTTGTTTTCCAGGTGTCAAAATGAATGCTGTCTGATAGAGGTGGTTTATCTGGAATGTGCTCTCCTCATTCACAGTGCAGTGTGTTTTCCCATACAGCAAAAGGGGTTGTGGGAACAGGAGTAGGAGGATAAGTTTTGTCTCTGTCTTGCCACTTGTGCTTTAAGAATGCTGAAATAATATGCTGGGGCAGTGTATGGGCAGTGCTACAGAATATTTAATGGCTTCGACAACAAGCCAAAAGCAAACTCAGCAAAACAAAGGTGAAATGAAAAGTGTTTATATTCCACATTTAAGAACAGAGCAGAATGACAGAACAAGGAAAAAAAAAAATAAAAAAGATAATAAAGTAAAAAAATAAAAACAATAGAGCCAAAACCAGAATCCCATGACAGATTTCTGATTATTGGAAGATGTTCCTGAAAGATGCTCAGGAGTTTTTGGAATAAAAAATATGAAGTGACCGTTATGTCAGGGAATTGCCGCTGCCTCCATCTTAAATGAAACTGTGGAAAATAGATCTTTTAAAAACTGTTTCTGTTTTGTAGAAATGTCTCTGAAAAGCTGTTGTTTAAGCTTTCATAGTTGTTAATGTAATCAGAACCATTTCAGTTAAAATGACTTAATGCATTCTTATTGCTTTTTTTTTTTTTTTTTTTTTTTTTTTGTATTGGATTTCTGGTCTTTCAGGGATTTTTACACAATGTGTCCTTTTTTGACAAAAGCTTGTTTTGTCACCTGATTTTACATCTAAGCCTAGTGAATTTTGCTTGTGTATGCACCAGATGGTATACATATGAGTAGAAGAGCATAATCAGATTATGAGACAAGACAGAGAGGAGTTGGGCCTGTTCTTCACTGAAAAGGTAGCAAAAAGAAAACAGCCTTTAGGATGTGAAACTTCATTTAAATAGACACGACAGCTATGTCCCTGCTTAGATTAGCTGGAAGAACCAAAAGCACCTCTTCTTTTTCCCAGTTTTTTAAGATGGTGTCAACATGCAATTTAGGTTTTACACATCACTTAAATTTGTAATACTCAAAATTCTTAGCAAAATTTTATTAGTTAAACTGCTTTTATTTCTTACTGTACTATTCTACTACTTCTTACTAGAGTTTTCCCCTGATGAAATCAGATGAAAACTCCACGTGGTCTAATCATTGTACACATCAGAAATTTAAAAAAGAAAAAAGTTGGGTTTTTTTATAGGAATTTTCAACACCTGCATTAGGGTGTATTTTTTGAACAGATCATCCATAGGGGATGTTGTGTTTAGATGGTCAACAGATATTTCCTTAGGGGAATAAAAAGGTTTTGTAGAAGGCTGAACATTGTAATGTAATGTTTTTTTTGGTTAGTGCAGTCTCCTGTGGCTTCATTGCTTTTTCTTTGTTTACAAATTTGATTTGCAGGATTCAGGATGAATAAAGAACAGATTTTTCAGAGGAAGCCTAGAAGTAGTGTAATGAAGAAAAAGATTCAAAACTTGGAATACAGTATGAATGAAAAACTAGGGAAAATCATGAAGGGGAAAATTTCAGTCTATGGGAGCCTCCAAAGTTACCATCTTCCTTCAGGTTTAGGAAGTATTTCCATTTTTCCACCAGTTTTCAGTACACCCCTAGCTATGGCATCTGTGTTTTTATCTCCCAAGGTCTTGTTCTTTGGCAGACTTTTTGAGTTACCCTGCACTGTGTATCATCTCTAAGCCTTCTGCTAAGCTTCTAAGGAATGAGAGCATCAGGAGACTTTATTCTTAGAACTAACACTGCCATAATGTGCTGTTAAGCCATGGCTCACAATCTTGCAAACCTAATACCTTTCTCTTATAAATACACATATATTTTTAGCTTGTTTTCACTGAGCTTGCATCTAGATTCATGACTGCTTTGCTGAACGTTATGTAAGCAAATTTTGGGCAAATCAGTCTTCCAGTTTGACTGACTTGCTGCCCTTAGCATCAAATCCATGTCTGTGATCAGCTGAGCCAAGATCCTCCTTCTGTGTATGTGCAAAGGGCAGCTTTTCTAACCTGGTTTTATTCAGGCTCTGATGGTTGCTCTCTAATTCCAGTGTCTTAGAGAAAATCAGAAATGTTGGAGAAGTTACTCCTTTGATGCTGCTTGTGATGTCATAAATTTGTGACTGTTAAAGGGATAAGTTGTTACAGTCACTGGCTCGGTATTTTTATCAATAAAGCTGTCAACCATTCTTTGTCAGGGAGCACAATAGCTTATGACTGAAGGATTCTGCCCTGAATTACTCATCTTCTGCCTGAATTATGTTTTGAATGCATTTTTAATTTTTAATTGGATTTCTGTCAATATTCACTGCTTTTGCTCAAAGGCAATTGTTTTCTGCTTAATGGTTGTCACAGAACCATTGAGTAAATAACCTGAATTTCCAAAGTAATGAACTGAAAGTGCTCATTGCAAAGTCTTACCTTTAGTTGATTGAATATGAGCAGCTACACAGTGTTGTGATCACAGCTTTTCATATTACATCATGCACTGTGAGTTATCACACATTAGAGTAGATTTTGGAAAAGTTGACTCTTCAAGGATTTGTCTGTAGTAATAAACTTTAACTTTACACTCAGTCATGTAAAATGAGTTTGCTTTAGGTAAAAACTATACTGAGCCTTTGAAATCTCTGTTACCCATATTTCTTGCTGTGATAAATGCAGTTTTGTTCCTCCTGATGTGAGATGGTTTGGGGAGCAAAGCAAGATCCGTCACTGCAAAATGTTTGTGTGAGCATCAAGGCTAGTTTGCTTAGAAGCTACCAATAGATGGGAAAAAGATTTAATTCCTATTGATATAGCTAGAAAATGGATACATGGGAAGCATCTTCTCCTTAATAAAGCTTTGAAACACCCAGGTATCCGGGTGTTAAATGGAGTGTTGAAGACCTTCTGCAGCTTTGAAGTTGCAGGTTGAGCACTTAAAAGCTAAGGAATTGCACATTAATGTGGTCGATGGAACTTCAGTTCTACCTCTTGTGTGAGCAGATTGCAAACTGACTCGGAGTGAACAACTGCATAAATTACTTTCAGAGTTTGTTGACAGCAAATTCAGATCCACAGTAATAGTATCATGCACTTGAGCTTAAAGGAATGAATAATTTCAGAAGGTAATTTTGCCCTTTATTCTTTCACACAATTGAATGTATTTTGCTGCCACTATTTGTGATTGCACACCAGGGATATGCCCAATGCCTCTACAGCTGGAATGTGTGTGAAATACGTAGGCAGTGCTAAGAGGTATTTCTGGTAGAGATAAGGAAAGTACTAATTCTCTTGTGGAAAGTACAAGTAGAAGTTTATCCAGAACAGCAGTATTCAACACAACTGCCTGAGGCCACAACTAGTGATAGATACAGAGAGTGAGATGATGAAAGATAAGGGATGATCTTTTTATCTCACAAAACAGATTTAAGTATATTTAACTTAGCAATACTGAGACTCAGAGTATAATTACGCTTTAAAAATGTTTTGAAGTGTGCTTTTCACAAAGGAAGAAAGGTCATTGATACTGCATGAGAGTGCTGTAACAAGAATAGGTGAGTGTATTTCCTTGCAGAATTTGTAACTGGTTTTCTCCAGTTGCAAAACTCGATGGTTTTGTGGTGCTGCAACCAAGCCAGTAACACAACACACTGAAAGATGTGCTGTAAAAGCACAGTGATTGGCCAAGCAAATTCTGCTGTCAGTTCAAGCAGTCACTGTGTTCTCTGTATTGTTCTGTTTTTTCTCTACATCCTCATCTTTGCATCTAATGGATAGACCATGGAGTTGATGCTTCTGAATTGGCTGTGAAATGAGCTTGGGAAGCGAAGAGGATTATTGACTCAAACTTCAGGCTTGGGAAAGTGGTTCTATACTTTGGGGTCTGAGATCCTCTGGTCACATTGTTACCATGTGTGGCACGCCTGTTGAGCTGACAAACCTACTAGACTCGATTTGTCTGTTGATGGAACCAGCTCTTGGATGTACTGTGTTAACATGCAAAACCAGGGCAGTAACAGTCACAGGAAAGATGAAAACATGCCACCTCCTTCTTTCAGAGGTGGTTTGATTAATGTGTAAATACCATGTAATTGTAATCTGTACTGAAATTTTAAGTCTAATTCTAGTGGAAAGGCAGCTGTAAAGTCTTACAGGTACAGCATTTCAGTGAGAATTGTGTATGTTTCAAAAGAGCCATCAGTGCAATGGTTGGTGTTCTGCAAAACCAGCTGATACACCGTGTTTCTGTGTCCCTGATAATGCAGGAGTTAATGAACTTCCTTAAATGTGGTGCATTCTTGAAATGCTGTGTTAGGCTAAGGCTTTGTCCCGTGTGTGCTTTATGAAAATAGAAGTGTGGGCAGTACTTGGCTTTAGAGAATTATAATACTACTACTGAACAATTTATCCTGATGTTTAATGACAGCAGGTAGCTGCCTTCTTTGCCTTGGTCAACAGCAGCAAGACCAGTGTTGTCTGAGCACTCAGCCCCTCTGCAAACGGGAAGACAGGGAGGGGAAGCAGAATGAAACCTCCACAATCCAAGGGGAAAGGTTCAGTGACCTGATCCATGCTCTAGTGTGTCCAGAGAGGGGCAACAGAGCTGGTGAAGTGTGCAGGGCAAAGTCTTACGAGGAGTAGCTGAGGGAACTGAGGCTGTTTAGGATCTTAAAGGTCTTTCTCAACCTAAACAATTCTGTAATTACAAACTTAATCACAGAAGTGGGCCTGTTTTTGTAAACTGTTCTTATTTTATCAGAAACAGGGTTTGGTTATAGGTTGGAACTGGATAATCTAATTCTTGCTAATGACTGTTCTTTGCTCCTTATAGACAATGAATGATTTTGACTACTTAAAACTACTGGGCAAGGGCACATTTGGCAAAGTTATCCTGGTCCGAGAGAAGGCTAGTGGCAAATACTATGCTATGAAGATTTTGAAAAAAGAAGTAATTATTGCAAAGGTAAGAAAGGTTACATTTTTAATATTGGGTCATTTTAAAGAATGGAATAATCAATATTTAATACTTAAGGTGTATTGACTTTTGATATCACTTGGTTTGATAGAAATATGTGTATTAGCTTCAGAAAACAAGAATGCAAAAAAAAAAAAAATACATATAAGCATTTTGCATGCCTTTTCCCAGTATTTTATAATCTAGAATGTGCTAAAACACCGAAAGAGTTTACTGGGCAGGAAGATAGTGCAGTCTGAGTTTATCCAATGAAAAGGGCATTGTGGGGCTTATTGGATACTTCACGTTTTTTTCTAAGTCAGTTGCAGGTTTATTCAGATAAACACATTTAATGGGCCTGTGCTCTGTTCCTGCTATGTGTGGGACTAATGATTCCATTTTTTAAGTGTTTGAGAAATAGGGAAAGTCTGAGGCTGGTGTCTGAAGTTGTGGTTTAAACTGGCACTGTCCAGTCACTTAAACTTGATTAGTGTTCCTGGCTCTTCTGCTTGGTCATATCACTCAAGCTTAAAATTAGATCATCTCCTCTGAGCTTTGTTCTAGCAATTCTGAAGTTTTGAATCCCACTTCCACAGAACAAGTTGAAAGCAAGAAACCTACATACAATTATCAGCATGAGATGCAATTAAAAATATTCCCAATTATTAAATGAGGATATTTTGAGGGATGTGGGTCTGACTGATATTTTCGAATGCTTGAGGCTAATGATACCAGTATTCATAAAACCTGAATGTGAATGGGTAAATACTGTTGTACATATACTAAATACTAAAATATCCTTCAGATCTGTATGATTTTCCTATTGACCTATGAATACAGGGCTTGCAAGAGTTTTGCAGTCTATGTTCATTCTCTGTCACTCACTTTCTAATAGCTTTAGAATGCGTAGATCAGTTGCAATTAAATTTGGCAGAGGAGTGGGAGCCTCCCAGACAATTATATTTCCTTGAGTATCATTAAAACTAGCCCTGTTACAGAGGGAGAAATTTAAATGTATGTCTTCAGCAGTGGAGAGCCTGACCTACGAGTTCTGTGTGCCCTCAGCAGCTGTCTTGTGTGCAGTGGCAGCCTGGTCAGCATGTGCCTGGTTTGGGCTGGCAGCAGCAGAGTGCCCTTTGCTTCTTCACAGTCAGGAGACAGAGCAAGAGCAGAGGGTGCTGCTGCAGTGCCCTGGTGCTGCAGGGGAAGGAGCACCTCAGGGCCCCCCTTGTAGGATCTGGCAGCAATCCCTGTGCTTTGCCCTGTGGCTCTCAGCCTGTCTGGTTGCTGCGTGCTGAGCCTCAGTCTCCAGCCTGACATCCTTGCCCAGTGTTCTGCTCACCCCTGGCATCTGGGGATCCTCAGGAGATCTTGTGCAGCTGCTGGTTTGTATCCTTCCAGCCTTCAGAGCGTTTCAGCTTGTTTCTCTGTGTATCAATATCTGTATGTTACATACCTAACAAATCTTTAAATTTTAGGGGTTTTCCAGTTACTTTTTTGCCTGCTACAATAATACTGAATTTTTAGAATTGATTAAAGCTGATTATTGGGTAACTTTGTATAAGGTGAGCAAAAAAATCTTCACTGAAGTATGTATAAAGATAGAGAAATTTTGAAGAAATCATAGATGGAATTGTTTAAGTTTGAATTTAGCTATCCAGCCCAGTCAGGCTGTGTGAACCTGCGATGGGGATTTATCAACAGCATTTAGCTCTGGAGATCAGTGCTAAGGAAATTGTCACTAGGTAGAGCAGATCTGCAGTCCCAATTCAGCGTGAAGGTGATACAATACACGCTCTAGAATCACAGGATGGCTTTGGTCGTAAGGCACCTAAAAGATCATTTTGTTCCAATCCCCCTGCTGTGGGCAGGGACACCTTCCACTAGACCAGTTTGCTGAAAATCCAACCATCCAACCTGGCCTTGAACACCTTCAGGGATGGGGCAGCCACACTTTCTCTGGGCAGCCTGTTCTCAGTGTCTCACCACTCTCAATAAAGAATTTCTTCCTAACATTTAATCTAAATCTCTCTCCTTTTAGTTTAAACCCATTCCCCCTTGTCCTGTTGCTACCTGCCTGTACAAAAAGTAGCCCTATAGAAGGTTATACCCCTAAGCATAGTATGAAGCACAAAAGTGGTGCATTGACAGCTGTATAGCATCTGCCCAGTTCAGACTAAATCTGTTTATCCTGTTTACATGACAGATTAATACTACACTTACAAGGAAATTACTGCCAGTATTGCAGAGTCCTGAGGCAATTCCAGAAAAATTGGCCATTGCCAGCTTTTTGTGCCATATATCTGGTGAACCACAGAGGTTTAAAAATAAATAAATAAATGAACCTTTATGCCTGTTTCTCTCCTTGACTTAGTTTTTGTGTTTCCCCTGTATGTCATTGTGTACATGCGCAGTGTTGCACTGCTATTCAGCTAAATGGCATCATAATTTATTACCACTGACTGTTGTTGTTGTTCAGCTTCCTATTTTGACAATTTTTAAAGTCTAATTTAAAACTCCTGACATCTGTGTTTACTTTCCAGTTTAATAATACCTTATCTTCAGAGTGTAGTCTGATAAGCATGTGTGTAGTACAATAACATTATATTGGTATTATTTGTGGCAATAATAACGTGTACTCTGACTAAATATGTTTACTTCTGTAGGATTACAGTTGAAGTTTGAGTCACACTAGGGTAGTCTTTAGTTCAGTGTTTAGTTCACCCCCAGGCTCCTGCCCTGCCCCCTGCATGGTGCCCAGCCCAGGGGCTGCTGAGGGAGCAGGGAACAGCATGGATGAGCTTGCCAGGAAGCAAACATCCACAGCAACTGGCTTGGTTTCCTTCTCTCACTTTGTTACAGAGCTCGTTTTTATCTTTCCTGCTCAGGCTTACAGACAGGAGAGTGTCAGTGTCTGTATCCAAAGTTCCTCTTTTCCAAGTTGTGGCTGGGAATGAGCTGGGGCTCTGGGCACATCTCCCATTCCCAAGGATGGGGCCAGTGTCCTTAGGGATGCTCAGCCTGGTCGGAGGAGCTCTGCTCACTTCAGGACAGCTTGGGTGGATAAAAACAAAACCAACACCAAAACCTGAAAGTTTAAAACCAGAAAACCTGACTTTACTTAGCACTTGGCTAGATGAGCCTGGGTTTTCTATTTGCCTGTCAGTTACTCTCTGTGTACGTGTCTCGCACATTGCTTTAGTCTCTCTGTAGATGCATTGTTCAGGTGATTCATACCAGAACTGTGAAGTTGTGATGACTATGTTTTTAAGTTATCAAATCCAATAGTATAATTTCTTTCTTCTCTGAATTGTATGTAAAGACTTAATTTTAAAGCAAGAAAATAAGAAAACCAAAAATTAAATTGTTTTTTTGTCAAATATTTCCTCAAGAATTGTGACGATTCATGCATTTTTCAAAACTGTACAGTTGCTTTCTCTTTTTGTAAGTGTTGACCTTTTCATTGTAATTAATTAAATAACAATTTTGTATCTTAATTCAGACCGACTTCTCTTTATTTCTCAGGATGAAGTGGCTCATACTCTTACAGAAAGCAGAGTGTTGAAAAACACCAGGCACCCTTTTTTAACAGTAAGTATTGGGAACTAGTTTTAAGTAATTAGCAGGTAATATTTAACATCCATTATGAACATATTTTCCGAATTTTAACTTCTTTCTCATCATGATTTGTAAACAATCAGCAGCTATCTGGTGCTTATGATATCCTTTATCAGGATATGTAATTAAAAATTCAGAATTAAAGTTTCTAATAAATTTGTAAAGCTTTACTGTACTGAAAATAAATTTAATTGTAGAACTGTATAACTGTTTTTGTATATGAACACTTCTAAAATAAAAGTTATTAATTTCACAGAGATGTAAGTATTTTTTACCAAGAAAATTTAATTACGAGTTCAGTAAAACAATAAAAATAACTATTTGTTCAAAATAAGTAGCTCACAGAGCTACAAAACTCAAAGCCCCACTACCTTTGTCTTCATATGGTCCCCACTACCTATGTCTGCATATTTAATAGAAGGGAAAGACTGAAAAGACGAAAATTTTGAGACTCATGGCAAATTATGATTAATTCATTTAATTTTACAGGTGACTTTCTTCTGTAGAAGAAATTCTGATTCCTCTTTTTTGGGAATATATTAAAAAATACTTCCCCATATTTCAAAATATAATGAACATGCTTTTTGAGATAGGGACTTTTTTTTTTAATTAAAATTTCAAATTATAGCATAGAAGCTTTCCTATTTAGAAAAACTTAGTTTTTTTGGAAAGCAGAGAATTGCATTAAATTGGTGGGCCAAAATATTGGAAATTCAGTAAATATGAAAGAGATCCAGCAATGTTTCTTGAATTAGAGTGTAATGGAAAGCAGCAGTAGGGATACCTCCCATCAAAAAATGCAACAGTGGTACTGCAATTTATCTTCTTATCTTTCTATTATTGTTCAGCAGGTTTTGTATTGAGACATGCAGTTTAGTCACATGTAGTTCTACTACATTAAATTTCTTTTAGGCTAAGTCTTCATCTGTAGATTTTAAGATTGATAAGTCAATGTTGATAAATCAAAGTTTTTAATTAAACATCATAACATCTGTTGCAACTTTAAAATGATATGGAAATTAATATATTGATTTGGTGCTTAGCATTCTTAACATTCCATACTATGAAACTAGAGAGTCCTTGCTTTGGAAGTGGAAGCATGCTGGATGTTAAGGTGACTTTTAAGATTTCATTTGGGAGAAATAAAAAAGAATATGATAATCTCCCTCCTCATGGGCACTGTGGAAGTGGACATCATAAAGTACAGTGAGTGGAAATAACTGGTCCTGTGTACAGCAGTAAGAAATGAAGTATGAAATCATGTGTTTTAGAAGCCATTTAGTACTTTATTGTAGCAAGCATGATGATATCAGTGGACATGTAGCAGAGATGAAGAAAAACTTGAAAAGTTTGTGTTAATTCATCTCAATCTCCAGATAACAAGTTACACTTTTAATTACTCGTGAAGTTCTTACCAAAATCAGAATTTTCTATTTAAACAGATAAAATGTTGTTACAGTTTAAGTGCAAGATGTTGGGTTAATGTAAGATAATAATTGGTTTGATTTTGCTGTTTTCTTTGCAAGTCCTTGAAATATTCCTTCCAGACAAAGGATCGTTTGTGTTTTGTGATGGAGTATGTTAACGGAGGAGAGGTAAGTTTAAGAAAGCTCTTGTAACAGTGAGGCTGTGACTGGATTACACTTTTGAGGTTACATTTTTTCCTTGCCTTTTTGCTTTCTAGTATTAAAGTGCTTGTATAAAAAAAACCTGAACTGTTTTATATTAAAAAAGTTGACATGATTTTATAACTTTTCTGTCAATCTAGTTTCTCTTCTGAAAAAATTAGACTTCTGTATAGTGAGAGATAATTTAATGCTAGAGAAATAATTACATATACTTGCTTATTGCTCTTTTTATTTAAGCATATTACAGCACGTTCTGGCATGAAACGGTCATAATGCAGTGTAAACAAGCAAAAATAATATTGACAAGTGTTACTTTTGTTCTAATATGAAATGTGTGCTCTCTTTGCTTTTGCTGTTACAAATATCTGCTGGAAAAGAGTGGAGCATTCATATTTTTCATTGCTTGTCTTCACTTTCTGTGTACTCTGGAAATTTCAACTAAAGCCCTAAACTTCTTAGAGTGTTGTTAGCTTTGAAGCCATTGCTGTCCTCCAGCTGCTTACTAAAGAATGAAATATCAAATTGATACCCAGCAAATGGAATTAGATAACTGCAATCAAAGAAGAGGGCTTTTATCTACCTTTTGGATGCTGCTTTCTCTTCAGACTGTGTGTCTTGTTACAGCATGAACTGGGGTTATTCCTTATTTTTGTCAACTATAAGCTTCATGATAATGTTGAAGGACTAAGTGTTTCCACTAGGAGTTGTTTTTTTAATTGAAAAACTCTTCCTTCATTCAGGAATTGCTGTGGCATGATCATGTTTTGCATTATGTTTTAGCTGTATTCTCCTGCAATAAAACTGCTTAGCTATAATCCCAATGCCTGCAGCCCATTGGATCCCAACTTGCTCTTGACCATCCTCTACCAGCCATACCTAAATATGGTGCTGTAGGGTTCTTATATGTGGGGATGGCTTATTTAACTCAATGTATAAACCCAATTCTGCACATCACAGGTGTTGAACCAGATTTAAAAATCTCCCTCAGCCATAAAGGGGTACCAGCCTTCTCTTCAGCACTCAGCTGTCTTATTTGACATTGAATTTACATCACCAATATTAAGTCAGTGCTGTCTGCAATGAGTTTTAAGTGTTGTTTTATAAACTATCTAATTCTTCATGGTTTTCCTCTGTGTAAGATCTTACTGCATTCCTGTAATCTCTGGGGAGACAGTTTGAAAGTATGTTTTTAACATCTTCCTGCAATTTAGCTATTTGTCTTTTTGAAAGGTACTTTTCCATCCTGTTTGAATGCAGAGCAGAGCCCACAGAGGATGTTTTCCACTCCTTTCATATGACTGAGGATGCTCTGACTGTGTTTGGGTCAGTTGTAGTTCAGTCAATGTGTTTCTGTGCATTGGGTGGTGCAGCTTTGTGGCTGCCACTGCGAACACTGTCTCCTGGGTTTGTGGGTGGCAGCTGCCTTTGCTCGGGGGATTGGAGCAATTGCAATGTACTCGTGCCAGGATTGGGTTACTTTCTTCCAGGTATGGTGCTGCTGTTTGTCAGTGTTGCTCCTGTACTTTGCTGATGGTTCTCTCAAGTTCTGACACAGTGGGAAAAGATGGCCTTTGGAGAGTAAGGCAGTATTCTTTGAGGAAACTCTCTTGATTTGCCCATGTGCTTCTCTTTGGCTAGAGATATCTGGAATAATAAGTTGGACAAACTGGTTTTTTTTAATAGGAAAACTTTAATCTTACCAAATTTTCTTGTGAATTTCAGACTTTAGTCAATGTCTTCCAAAAGATACAGAGGATTTCCTATTTGTAAAAATAGCCTTGTTAATAACTCAGCGTTACTGAAAGTAAGTTGCTCAAAGTTTAAGCCAGCATTTTAGCTTATCTGATACACAGATTTTTTTCTTTTGCTGCTTCTGTCTACTATTCTGTATGTGTTCCAAGGAAGTTACATTTCCCTATGTATTCTGACTGTCGAAGATGTTGAAAACTCATCTTTTCATTATATCCTTCCAGTGGGAAATTGACTGTAGATGTACCGTGTTCCTTTTGATTCTCTCCAGTGCTGTACTACCTTCAGTGTGTTTCTGTTTAAAATTCCTTTAGATTACATATTTCTTCTTAGGTAAACTCTTGTACCTGAATCAATTTGTTGGGAATTTTCATGGATTATGTCTTTCAGGAGTGCTATTATACAAACTGTTCTCCTCATGAAGGAGTTCTTGAAATTTGTATACATATTCTTGTCTCCTGCCCAGGTGAAATTAAGAAAATGTCACAATTTAGGCTTCTGCCCTGGTACAGTATTAAAAACTGGTCAGTAGTAGGAGCCTTTGCTTCTTCTTTCTATGGCTAGAAAGGAAAGCAGTGAAGGAAGGGGGCACAGAACTTCATACTGCAGGGGAAGTAGTTGTGTTAAACGGCCGTAAGCAAGAATCTGTTATAGCTATTAAAAATCTAGATAATAACAATTTATCTTTGCCTTACCTAGCCTATGTGACGTCAAGTTGGTTGGGCTTAGTTAGTAAGAGAACATGTTACAATGAAAATGTAACTGCATCACTTTTACTGGTCTATGTGTGTGCTTTTTTACAGTGTACAAAGCAAAGAATTCTCTTTTGGATTCCATTAAAAAAACAAAACCCCACCATATTATATGTTAATATACTAAAGCAAACCATTAGAGGGGTTTTTTTTCAAACAGATTATTCAGATGGAAATATTGAATAAGATTTCCTTATACTCAGAACGTTTTTTCTTTTGCTGAACACCCAATCTTGAAGTAATTGTTGAGGGCCAAAAGCTTAATTTTGTCTTCATTTGGTTTTGCTTTTAGACTCTGTGGGTGAAATGTTTAGCAATGTCTATTGATCATAAACTATGTCGCTGTGTATAGCTACAAGGATACCTCTGCCACTGTAATTACTTCTCAGTACCCTTGTTGTACTGAAGGAATTATGTTAAAGTAGCATTGAGAAATTGAATTTGATTTTAAGAAAACAAATATTCATCTGGCTTAGCTGAGTTGACCAAATAGCTCCTTATTTTTGGGGAATACTTTTGGAGTGTATGTTTCCAGGTTTTTAATTCCAATATTTTGCTTTAAAGGTTGAAAATGTTTTAGGAATGAAATCTATTACATACATTGCTCTGCAGAGTATACTGATTCAGCTGATTAATAAGTTGATTAAATTCCTCGCTCTGCATTTAAGGATAATTCCAGATTCCATACTTTGTAACAAACTTAATTGGTAATTATGTGTATAATAAAATTAGACCCTAAAATTTGTTCAGATGGTTCTCCACATAAGAATTCTGAATCTCTTCTCCTCTTGGCATTTTTGTTGCACAGCTCTTACTTCAATTCATTAGGCAGGAGAGAATTAAATGGCTTGTTGTAATTGAATAAGTGCTATTACTGTCAAGGAAAAAAAAAAAAAAAAGAAAGAAAGAGGATTTACAACCTACTTAACAAAATAAGTAAAAAAGAGAATGTTCCTTAGCCTTAAATTATGACTGTCCATGGTAAGGGTACTATATTTCTCTGGGTATAGAATGTGCCAAGAAGCAGTACAAAGTCTGAAACAACAAAGAAATAATTTGAAATTTCAAGGTTGCTACTGCAAGTGCTTTGCAAAATCAACACCCAAATATAAAATGCAGAGCTGAGTATTGCAAACCCAATACACAACAGCCAGACATTCAACTTACCACATGCAAAGTAGGTCACTAGTGTGTGTACAACTTTAACATATCAATTGATACAAGGTTGTGTCTTTTCTATGTTTGGCATGCTTGGATCTGCAGCTGAATATACTTCTATGTTTGATCTTTGTTTAAATTTTTCCATTAAAATTTTTATTAGGAAAAGCCCCATGACAGCATTGTTGTTCAGTTTTTAAAGGCATACCAGGAAATTTGTAGCTCCAGTCCTCACTGTAACAATTGCACCCTTGTGTATGCCATCAAAAATGTTATGTGCAAAATGGCTTTCTTTGTGCCAAAGCTATTTCTGTTGCAATTCCAGTGATTTTATAGCACATATTTAATATCTGCAAATCAATAAATAGTGAAAATGTTGGAAACCTTTTTCTAACCTTTCATCACATTTCTTCCTTCTTTGACTTAATAAATATAATCTTCCTGTTCTGACAATTGTAAATAGAACACGGTGGCAGAATTATTCTGAAATAATGAACCTGCTGCTAAATAATTAGCTGAAAATTTTGTTGTAATCCCCCTGTAATCTCCCTGCTTTCCCTATTTTAATTTTAGAATCTGCTTAATATATTTAGCATATATCTGAGTGTATGAATGTGCTTTTAATGTGCAGTTTTATATCTAAATGTATGTTCTTCATTCAAAACTAGCAAGTATGGTTTGGTGACAACTCTGTTAGGTGCTATAATGATGTGAAGAAGAGTGACTGTAGTGTCACTTATACATTAAAATAAGCTGACTCAGAAGCTCACAGTTTCTTTGACAAACACAACTGTTAGTTGTTTCTAGCTGGTCATTTTACTTCAAAGCTGGTATTTTTAATTAATATCAATAATCTTGTTGGAAATAAACACTAAAAAAGTAAATATTTTTTTTTTATGTTAATTTGTCAGGCTATTAACTTTCAGATTCAGATTTGGGACACTTTAAATGGAAACTAAAAAAAACAAGTGTCGGTGACAAGTATCCTGAAGTTTTAGAATTTTCTAGGGCCTGTTCTGGTCCTGGATTAGTCTTTTTCATACAGAAAATTGCAGTAGTTTTTTAGAATAGATATGACGTGTAGGGCTAACTGGAAGTTACAAATTTTCAGAATATGTTGACCTATATTTTTAATTACTTTTAATCCATCAAAACAAACAAAAAAAAACCTCTTAAGAATGAGTATCACAAGCTCAATAGTTATGAAAGAGCTCATGAAACAGAGGTAAAGGCATAAATCATATAAATTTTGTATTTTGCTTTATGTGAATGAAATTCTACTTCGCGGTCTTTGTTTTCTATTTCAACTCTACAGAAGTGTGTGGAAAGAACCACACCAATTGGGAAATGTACTCGTTCTTTCCCCAGTTTGGTAACACAAGAGGCCTTTCATGAGGTCAGACTTGGTTGCTTAGTGTGGATGGGTCTTGAGACCCACTGGGCAGCCCTCAGAGCAGAGAGCAAGGCACTGCAGAGGGGCTCGTGTCCCCCCAGGGGTGGGTGCCCGAACAGGAGGGCAGCAGGAGCAGCAGACACACCTGCAAAGCAAATCTCCTCCTTGGCATGCAGGTCTGCCATTTTTATACAGGGTGTCTTGAGCACTGGAGAAGAAGATGAAAGGGGAATCCAGATACAATGAAGAAAATTTTAAATATTTTCTTTCAATCCTCCTGCAGTTTTTGTGTTCTGTGAAGTCTCTGCTTATACAGATATATGCTGTCAAAAGGCTCAGTTTGCTGGGAGTTTGGTTTAGGCTAAGACAAAAGTGATGCACCTTTTATGAATTAGAATTCTCAGGAAAGAAGTTGACTTCTGGTTCGTAGCAGTGATGTTTTAATTATATTTTGAAAAGTCACAGAACTTTCAAGGTTTGAAGCAACCTTCAAGATTATGTAGTCCAACCATCAACCCAGCACCACCATAATAACCCCTAAACCCTGTCCCCAGGTGCTGCATCCAGAAGTCCACTGAAAATAGCTGCAGTAATTCCTACACTGTTCTGTGTCGTATGAATAGTGTAGATTTTCTAAAGGCATAAAGTAGGATGTGATGAAGACAGATTAGCACTCATTGGCCTTTTTTTTATTGGTTAGCTTTTGGGTTTTTTTAACCTACCTTGCCATTTCAGAATTCTCATCTACTTGATACTTTAAACAGTGAAAAAAAACCCAAATCCAAACCTGCATGTATAATTGTTGCAGATTTCACTGTCTATGTTTAATTTATAAATGGGAACATTTTTTTAATTTCTGTTTTGTTGATTGTTAGCTTCTGTGGTGAAGCCAAAACCATTGTAACATGGCTGGTGTGGTCTTAAGGAGAGTACAGAAATATACTCACTAATCTTTGCTTGAGGAATTACCCAAACTTGCTTTAAGCAGTAATTAAAACCTACCATTTTAGAAAACATTTTAATTGAATAGCTAAAATGTGCTTTTTTAGATGTTGTTCTAGGTGATGTTGTATCTGGTAAAACACTGACAACCTTGCAGAGCTTCATCTTACATTATTTCATTGCAGCTGAAATTGCTGGCAGTACATAATGATTATTATTTTGTGCTGAAAGACTTTAAAGTGTCTGTAAAGCACTGTTACTTAAAAATATTAAAGAGAAAAAAACATCTAAACTGATGTTTACCTTGTAGCAAAGAAATACCCTAAAGATTTGTTTTTATAAGCCCTAAGCATCATGGATTTGCTTTTTCTAGTGACTGCTCTGCTAGCAGTATGAATGTGTGGTTTGTAAAATGCCAGTTCCCACTCAGTTCAAGTCTATTGAAGAACTAGATGATTTTCTGTTCAAAGAAGCATTGAAGTTACTAAAGCACTGAAAAACATGAGGCAGAACCAAAATCTATACATTTTTAGTGATATTTCTCAGTGGCTTAAAGCAAAAATCTGAGGAAGTAGCAGAGGGAGAAGTACAGAATGATGCTGTTGCGTACTTCTTTTTTTTTTTTTTTTTTTCCTCTGGTAACTGAAGGTTAAATGAGTAGCAAGCAGAATGCCTTAAACAAGATTGGTATATTGATTAAAACGCTGATTTAACAGCTCGCTTTCTCCCTTTGGAAACCTGGAAAAGATAAGCCAGCTGCTGTCTAAGAGTGCTGAGTGTCCACTGAGAGTACACTATCTATCATCACAATATGGTGATGAGAGGTGTTTTATGTTTGTGTTAATTTCCCCCACTAAATCAGTAATTATTACAATCCTGTCCCTGCTGTTTACCCTGCAGCTGTTTTTCCATTTGTCGAGAGAGCGGGTGTTCTCAGAGGACCGCACACGCTTCTATGGTGCAGAAATTGTCTCTGCCCTGGACTATCTGCATTCTGGGAAGATTGTGTACCGTGATCTCAAGGTAAAAAAAGAAAGAAAGAAAAAAAGTAATCAAATTTTTGTTTTTGCAAAGACTATGGGGACAAACACAAAGTAATTATAAAGTTGCACTATTCAGAGTTAATGGGAAAAAAAAATCTGTGTTCAGTTTCAAGTTCTGTGTGTGCTGGTGGAAGCTCTTTGCTATAGTAATCTCTAGATGGGTTCACTCCCTGACCATAACTTGATGACAGAATGAAACAGGATACTGTAGTAGCAACATTTGAAGGAGATTTAAACTTCTGATCCTCATCCTCCCTACCCTCTGCCCTATTACTCGTAACTTAACTTTGATTTCAGCACAAATCTCAAATACAATTCTCAATGTCCCCAAACAAGGGAGTTGGTGAGTTGGAACAATGTGCATTCTTTTTGTCTCAGCAAAGAGGTGTTTTGGTATGCACTGGGAACATTTAAAAGAATTCAGAATACTTCAACAGAAAAAGAATTTATTTCAGCATTGATTTCAAAATTATTTTGTCTTTTGTATCTCGGGAAAGATTCCTGTTATTGGAATGCAGTTTGGTTTAGAGTTGCCAGTGTGTACACTTGCCTGGTAGTCTGTTGCTCCAGGTACTCTGTGACACACTTTGACCATGTTCTTCTATGGAAAAATAACCTCTGTTTTCAACAGGAACATTTTCTAACTTCTGTAGGAGGAACTTCTTAATTCCATGATGAAATTTTATTTCTGTGTCAAGCCTTTAATTTCATGTACAGGAAATTGTGCTTTCCTGTTGTACGTGCACAGTAGTGGAAGTCATTCATGGAATCCTTTGCAGAGGAACCAGGAGAAGGAGGCAAGGGTAGGCAAGTTCTGCTCAAGGAGCCAAACAGAAAACAAAATACTGGGCTGCCTGTAGCAGAATCTGTTGTAAAAATGTGAAATGCTGTGAAATCCTGGGAAAATGTAGAATTGTCTGGTCAAGGAATGATAGGTGATAGTTTTTTATTTAAATTCTAAATAATAAGAGGAGTTTGACATCATTTATCTTCTATTTCTTGTGTTGTCTGCTTTTCATTTTCTTTATAACACACAGACTCAACAGGAAATCTATACCTTTGATTGTATTTCAGGCTCTTTGCAAACTTTGAATGACAGGGCTGTGATTGTTCTATGTTGGTATTTTCACTACATACCTTATAATTTGTAAAAAACCCAAACATTTTCTGTTGAGAAAAGTTGTTCAGAAAGTTTTCCTTGGTTTCAGTTCTATCTGTATTTTAAGTACAGCTAATTAAAACCTTTTTAAAGCGATATTATCCATTATTCTGAATGTTTTCACATTTCAAAGCAAGGATCATATTTAAAAAGCAATGCAAAGCATGCAGAGGTATATATTCACAATTTAAGAAGTATCCGTTGCAAATAGACAAGGAGAAATTTACCTTAGATTTTTTTATCAGTAGCTGCCCTATCCCCAATTCTGTCTATTATTAAAAAGATTCTGGAAGTTGGAGGTATTTTAAGGATTTTAGGATACAGGCTGTTTCATGACACTAAAGGTATCTTGGTCAGTAGCTGTCTTGTTAGAGCTAAGGAAACCTCAGAAGTCATTGTCCTGAGAATTACTATTGTAAACTGTATTAAAGTATTAACTAACTATGTAACTTGTGTGGCAGTAAGCACTGTTAAATGCTGTAATATAGTAGATGCTGTATTTTTTTAATTACAAATGAATTACATTCTGTTGCAAGGAATAACTCTTCTTTTACAAAATTGTTGTAATGCATCAATGTCCCCCGTTAAGAAATATTAAGGGAATATTTTTCTCCCCAACACACAGTTAGAAAATCTAATGTTGGATAAAGATGGCCACATAAAAATTACAGATTTTGGACTTTGCAAAGAAGGAATCACAGACGCAGCAACTATGAAAACATTCTGTGGTACTCCAGAATACCTGGCACCCGAGGTATGATTTAGAATATTTTTTTATAATACTGTATAAAATGTTTCTTTTCCATTTAATTTTAGACTGACAGTCTGCCTGATTAATACTCTATAGCTGTTATTCAGAATGGAATGTGCTGCTATTCTTCGTGGTGATTTTATATATATTGATGCTCTGCTTCCTAGTGTTTAAAAAGGCCTCTAATGTGCTTTTTCCTTCTCGTGTTTGCCTTCCTCTGTTAAAGTTTTTATCTTCTGATGATTTCTTCAAAAATAATCTTCCATCTGTCTGTCACTTGGAACATATGATCCTGCTTAACTGAGCTGTGTAACTAGCATTTATATAGCCTCAGTGGAGGCGAGGGGGAATAGGAGGCTACTGAGTTTGATGGGTTTTATCCGAATTCCCTGGTTGAAGGGAGAGGGAGTTGAAATTTTCGATATTTCTGCCAAAAGCAGTTGAGTGTATCAACCTCAGAACTAGTTGAGGTGGGCACCAAAACTGGCTGTTTCCTCGTATGTAAGCAGAAGTGGCATCCTGAAGTATGCCACCCCATCTTTCCTGTTAGCTGGCACTCAGAGTACCAAGCATCACACCCCTCAAGGACTGATCAAAAGATGGACATCAAGACATTGCTTTGGTTCCACTTGTGGTTTTGCCCTGCCTGGCTTCAGTCAACAATACTGATTGTGGGGCTCAGAAATGTCACTCTGCCTCTCCTCAGGGCCTGCCAAATACAACTCCAGCCTATTTTTTTCACTTAATGCTGAGGATTCTGTGGGTGCTGAATTAGCCCCTATTTCCACTCTTGTCAGCGTTCAAGATTTCTAATTGACATAGTGCTCATACTGAGACAACTTTCTAGTCAACCTAAGAGGCTTTAAAAAGCCCTTCAGTCCTTCCATTTTGTTGAAGAAAGTTTTAAAGAGTTTTCAGAGGGATTTCTTGCCTCTTGCAGGGTCTCTGCACTACAATAAAGTCTTGTTACTACATACTGTCTTTGAAGAACAACGTGGCTTAGTTTGAAGGGAGGGGGCACTGATTAGACATAGGTCTTTATTCTCTTATTTTCAGCAATGCTGAATCTGGAGTAGCAGCCACAAGCCCTGGGGCCTGCCTTAACAAGCAATTTTGATTGCATTTTTTTTTTAAATTCTAAACCTTGAAATTAAAGAATTGCAAAGAAACAGCTACACATCGCCTTCTGGAAAGTGCTGGCTGCAAATTAAGATTTTAGGATGGCTAGGGATGCAGGTTTGAGAGACTTTCTAAATCTTTTAAATTTTAAGTCCCTTTCAGTTTGCAATCATAGGAAATTGAAACTGCTAATAGCTGGCTATAAGTCAATATGGTAGGTAGAGTTACTGAGTTATTTTGGATGATAGCAAGATCTTTTCCAACAGTAAAGGAAACATCAGTATTTTTAGGAGCCACTATATTTCTCTTCATCCATCTGGTACTATCTTCCTTAACTCTTTTGAAAACATGTTAGCTCTCTTTCATCAAACTTGGTTTTAGACACTCGGCACAAGTTACTTGATCCAGTTTGCTTTTCAGTTCTCTGGAAGCCCCATTTCTTTGCTCTGCTTCCCATTGTGAGTGTTTTTGGAGATCTGCCCTGTAAAATCTGTCTTGAAGGAAATTGAATCTTCATTAACCTTGGGAACAAAGGAACTCATTCCCTTTTGCGTCAGAGATAAAGGGTTTTGAGCATGCAGCCTAGACAGGTTACTGATATGGCATGAGAAGACTCAACACCTTTAGCTGCTCACCTGAGACAATTGTGTGTTTTTGTCAGGGCAGCTGACTGATAAAGGGACCATCAAGAGCCTGGGTCCTCCAGTCTGTTTGTGTGCATGTTTCAGAGAATGAATGCTCAAAAATCACTTCTCTTGGCAATTCAGGCCACAGAAATCATTTTCAGGTACAAAAGATTTACTACCTTGTGACAAACTTCAGAGCATGAGAACCTAATGTTACAACTGGACTTGAATCCTGTTACCAGGCTGAATTGCTGCCTGTCAATCCCAAGACAAATGGCAGCATACACTTATGCTTTGCATGGACATGGTAAGTTTAAAGGCAGATATCTTTCAGGCTTTCTTTAGAAGCAAGATATTCATTCTCCAATTATATGGAGAAATCTATTCATCATCTGTCCTTTTAATAATATCCTTGGGTCCTTTTTTTCCATCTATGTCAGCTGTGATGGATTCATCCCTTCTGCAGGTTTTTTATTTCAGATTCCCATGTACTTTCTGGCTGGTGGTAGAGAACACTAGAACAGTGTACTGTGGAACACATAAGGGGCAGCCTGAGACTGCTGCCTCCCACCCCAGGAGCATTGCACTGCTGGGAATCTACACCCAGCCTGAAAACCGACTTCATATTTTCTTTTGTAGTAATTGTGGTCTCAGTTCCAAACCTGGTTTTCCAAAAGTCATTTGCACCATTGTTTGAAGCATGGTGTCCTGCTTACTATTCCATCTTTTTACAAAAAACAGATTACAGATGCTTCCAACAGTAAAAGAGGGAAGCCGCTAAGACAGATTAAGGTGTATTTCCTCCTTGCATGACAGTCTCTGAGGTGAAGGTATCTTTGTGGATCAATACAGAATTGCCTTATTACCCAAGGCAGTTTCAGAATTACTCTTGATTAGGAAACAATCTATCTGTTGCTGTATTTTCCTCACAGACCTTATGTTTCTGAGGTCAAAGTAGTCCTTCTGACCCTCTGTTGAAAAGACTTTCATCTCACATTGATAGGGCCTGACCTCTCATACAGGACTGTTGCTGACTGTGTAGATAATTAGGAGATCCAGAAAAATGCCCCTGTGCATGCAGAGATCAAATGGACAATGTGCCACAGGAAAAAAAACCCAAGCTGTAATGAACTTGCCAAGTTAGAGTCAATTTTCATCTGTGGAGATAGAATGCTGGACCGTCACTGATTTATCATTTGTGGAACCCGTAAGGAAGTTAATGTGTACCTTGACCACACACTGACCTGTTCAGGGTGTGCAGAGCTTCTGGCTCAGTGGTCCATAGGTGCATTCCCTTTCTGTTCTCCTCTCCTAGCCCTTCCCTGTTATCCAGCAGCAGTCTTCTATGGTCTAAAGAAAATAAAAATAGCATTGCCTGTGTTTGTCTTGCATCATTATGTGCTGAGCATAAAATACAGGAGGGTATGAACACATCCTCTAGGAGGAAAATAATTACCACTGCCAAATAGAAGGGCTTATATTTGTTAACAGTACAGATGTACATTTGTCACACTTATTGAAAAATGAGCAAGTAACTTTTTGTTTGTGAAATTATATAATTTTTTGAGAATAATTTGGTTGTATAATAGTGAAATTACCCTTACCATCTGCAGTAGGACTAACACAAGCCTAATTTTTGTGTGTGTTTAAGTGTAGTGGTAATAGTTAATAATTCCCTTGGCTGTAAGAATCTGTGACATTCCCCATTTGAAAGGTATAAAATGTGTTACAATTTCTCACTTAGTAGTTTTTCAGGACAAAGAGACTATTTCTTAGAAGTCTGTTTCCTTTGTTATTCTTCAAAGTAAGTTGTCACATTTGGAATCATTGTAGTGTCAGAAAATATTTGTAGATCCAATGAGAAAAAGATGAATTGTGATCCCATTTAGGTAACACAGATGAATGCTTGATTTTTTTTTTTTTTTTTTTTTTTTTAATGCTTCTTTTGTGGTTTTGGAGAGGCAAAGGCAGGACAGGACCACATGTCTTTTACCGGCAGCATCACTTGCTTAAAAAAAAAGAATAAAACTGAGAAAGTACTTGTAAATATACCTGTGAGTCTTTTAAAAGCATTTGGATTTTCATAGTTTTCCGTTGACTGTCAAGGACGAGACCTGCAGATAAAGATACAGACTGGTGCAGACTTTCTTTAATAGGACATTCAGGAAATGAAGCTACTTGGGCAGAGAAGTAAAAATTCTTTGGCGTCTGAAAATTTATAAGGATGTTTTCTTGGATGAGACAAGAGTTTCTGAGTCTCTGTATTTCAGGTCAAGTTCCTAGGACTAGGACTAAGTCTTAGTTACAGGAGGGAGGTCAAATGTGGTGTGGTAAGTTATGGTGTCATGGGAGAGACAAGCTTTAAATACCAGAAATTACTTTTGAAGTTTTAAATCTTTCTAATAACAGAAGATAAATTGTTTTGACTCTGAACAAGTCTGTAAGGGATTTCATGGATGTCATCCAAATGACTCTTAAAATATGTAGATGACCAGTGATATGTAGGTCTATTCTAATAACAGGGAAAATGGAAGGATATCGTTGCATTTTATTGGCATAGAAATACAGATTAGGTGGATGAATGGGTATAAAAGTGGTTCATATGTACAGATTAGATGGATGCATTCCTGTAAGGACAGTTGCATTTTATTTAAAAAACCAAACTATTTCTATATAGTTTATGCAGTTACAATCACTCAAAGGTAAGTGACAATGAACAAGAAAGGAGCAGATTCATAGCCTTTACCCCTAGACAGAAGATGTACAAGTCCTGTAACTTATTTTAAAATGAGACCATGAGGATTAAGGAAATATTAAGATCAATTAAACAATGCTTATATGGCCAGTATATTTTTAGTGATCGTTCTTTTAAAAATGGGAGTGGGAGAGATCACGTGTAATCAATTATTTCCCTGAGTTTCATCTCAGAGGAGTGAAGGATAGAACTCTTTTATCAAGAGGTAATTGCTGTCTCTCCTCACACTTCATGTAATTTCTTACTTATACTTACTTCCCAAGAGGAACAAGCAGTTCCTCTTGGGAAGGATATGGCTTTGATATAATCTAGAACCTGGCCATCAAAATTCAGTGCCTGAATTTCAACAAGGGGAAAAGCAGGCATACTTAGAGCAAGAAAACCCACACTTGTTCCATTGTTTTCAGGAACTGAAGGGAATTTTCTAAGAGTGTTCTGGTATATAGAGTTTCTAAAAAGCTGACAATAGAGTCAGAAAAAACATTTTGTTACTTGTGCAGCTATACATTTATTTTTGTTCTTTTAACACCTGCTTGGATTGGATGAGGATATTTGCCAAAGGCAGTCTGGCAATATTTTGGAGTGAGACTATGATGAGCTACCACATAACTCGTCTGGTACGAGTTGAACGAAGTGCTAGGTGTGTAGGCAGAGGGGGAACGACTGGCATGCACTGAGACAGGCTAACAATGGCAATGG
Organism: Sitta carolinensis; assembly: GCA_032173965.1. Classification (NCBI taxonomy): domain Eukaryota; kingdom Metazoa; phylum Chordata; class Aves; order Passeriformes; family Sittidae; genus Sitta; species Sitta carolinensis. Next base: position 8,963,335 of record JAVUNC010000025.1, on the reverse strand, counting down.
GTGTTTCCAGTCTTGCAGGCATCATGACAAAGCATTGTTCTCAACAGGGATTTTAATGCAGATACAAGTTGCAATGCCTGTGTTAAAGAGGAACACTCCTTGAAGTGTTGGGAGAAGCAGGAAGGCACTTGTTTGCAAACAGCTTGATGAAAGCAGTCAACATTGTCGGTAAACTGAGGCAGGCCAGCTGAGAGATCAGCTAAGGTGAGGGTGTTAAAACTCCAGTAGAGAAAATGGAGTTGCACAGGTAGTACAGCTGAAGCCTCTTTCCCTTCTTTCCTCTTTTTCCCTTTTTCTCCCTCTCCTCCCTTTTCCCCTTTTCTTATGGGGTAGAGAAAGAATTTGAGTACACTGAAGGAGGATGGTAAGGGAAGCTAATGGGAGGGAAAGGAAATTAATGAAATTAGTGTAATGATGAAACAGGTAGATTGATAGATCAGCAAACACAGAGATTTTTCTTATGGGGAAAAATATGATTTTGGGCAGGAAAGAGAGTTTGGACTAAAGACAATTTTGTTATTTTGTTAATCTTTTCTGAGTAGGAACTGATAAGATGTTTTGCTGGATGGAAAAGGGAGTTTGTGGAAATGGCATAAATTAAGGGAAGGCTGCTGTTAAGATGTTGCAACATGGATATGCATTCACAAGGGTTTAAGACCAGTGTGAACTTCTGAGACTTGGAAAAAAAGAGATGGTATAAAAGAAACTTTATATTGAGCTCAGTTTTCTACTGTGCTCTAGAGGATAAGTTCTCACTCAAATTTTGTTACCTGTGGTAAGCACTAATGGAAGTTTCATTGCTAGGGTTTATCTAGGGGAAGGGACAGTTCTTGTTTTTATTGTGCTTCTTTTTATTTTGTTCGCTTTCTTTAATGTTAACTCTTTCTTTAGGGAAAGGATAATGAGACACTCTACCAAATTGTGTGCATTGATAAAAACATACTGATAAAAACTTACTGATGTTCTGGTACATATGGTTTTGCTGAAGACCTAATAGGCCTGTAGTGGTGCTACTCTAAAAAGATGGAAAAGAATTTCTGTATGAAATTTTCATAAGGTGAGGTTAATGTATTTTTAGAGAATTGGAGGTATGTTTGTCTCTCCACCTTTAGTCTTGTTTTGGTCTTTTCCTGTGAAAACTGCATTGAGAAACTGCATTTACAAGCAGAAATGCTGTGTCATGGCATGATAGAGTCCTGGAAACAGACACTTCCATCATTCAGCTTTTGTGCCACGATGGAATTACTTTTCACCTAAAGCTAGAAGCAGTATCTGCTCCAAACTAAGGAATTGCATTGTTTTTCTATGCATTTCTACCCTTGGCTTAGTGTCTTTGCTTCTCCAGGCATTTTCTGTGAGATTTCTTACACCCTTGTAAATATGAGAGTCCTTTATCCTTGTGCTGTGGTAGTCGGAGAGAAGACACAGGCTGTGATTGTCCAGAAGTAGGCTGCTTGCAGCATCTTATCCTGTGCCTCAGGCAACATTGTGCAGACAGACTCAGTCAAGAGGGATGTGTGAACTCGTGTGGATATATTTCTGGGTTTTGTTCCTCCCTTTCAATACAATCTTTTTAGTGCTGAGCTAATTATGTAGTCTCAGTTTTACTGTTGAGTTAGAGTACCTGATCAACTTTCCAACTGTAAAACAGTTTGAAAATCAAATGTAGCTTACATGCAAGACCCAACAAAATTAGAAGTGTTAAGTACGTTTTGGCAGTTCACTTTTATTATGCCCAGTCCTCAAATGTACCAGCAGACAATCATCTGAATGTTAGTTATTTTTCACATGCTTATGTGATCACACAAAAAGTACATGCTAAAAAGAAGCAGATGGTGACAGATGGGGAAGGTTGAATAAGGTGGTTTTGGAAACCTAGAAAAATGCACTTCTGTAATAGTGTAAAAATAAAAATTCTTTGATCGCCAAGTTAGAATGAACAAAATAGAGTGCCCTCCCCACCACCCCCCTGAGGAAAAAACTCAATCCAGAACTTTACTGATAAAAAGAAATGGAACCTATAGGAGTGTTCAATATATATTATATGACTATGTTGTATAGTGTTGTTTTGTCCAAGGATAGAACATTAATTTTTATCAGACAGAGACTTACAAAGGTGGTAGTTTTATTCTTTCTTTCTTTTAAAATGATGAATTTAAATCAATTGTGTTCCATGCTCAAAGGATGCTGTCAAAAAGGTCATTCTTTATAGTAATACATTGGCAGTGTTGCAGGTTATGATAATATTTTTCTTCTGATGTCACAAAAAGCTTTTAACCCTCTTATTGTAATGGTAAATAAATTACATGTGTAATGAGGATATCTGTAGAACCAGGGCTAATCTGTAGCAGGCAGCATTACCTCTTTCTCATTCAGGCAAATGTAAAAGCTAAGTAAATAGAGAAGGTCTTATCAACAAAAAAAAAAGTCCTCTTTTGTGTGGACCCCATCTAAGGATGTACCCTACTATGGGGGTTGAAGGTTTGCTTGGTCATTTGCATTAATTTAGTGAAATCTCAACATTCATATCTATTGATTTATATAAAAAAAATCAATTTTTTATTCCATAAAATAGTAAAGTATCTAACCTGATAAGTTATTATTAAAAAACTTGAATGATGAGATTTATTTTATTCAATAAAATAGTAAAGTATGTAACATGATAAATATTAATTGCCAAGTCTTCTACCAACACTGATGCCATAATTATTTTTTCTTTTTCTATTTCAGTAGGTGTTTGTCTTAACTTACAGTGTGAGGCATTGCTGTTTCCTAGTGAGGCAGAATGCTTTGCTTCAAATCCAAAAAGCCTCAACTTCTGATAACCTATTCTCATTTTCTTGAAAGTATCGTTAGTTTGCTCAGTACCTGACCAGTGTAGTTATGCTGTTGTGTTTTGCTTAACTGATTTTTCTTTTGGCTTCAGAAGGATAGTTAAAATTTATTTTCTCTGTGTTTACCTAGATGCTTCATGCATAATCTGATTCTTAGCAGAGGCACAATAGAATTTGTTTTACCTGTGGAAGAGTGGTTTAGTGTTGGCTTGTGCTCTTGAACAGCTGTCTGTTGTATATTTGGCAACATTTTGTTCCTGGGTGAGGACCAGTGAAGGGGGGTGAGGAGGAAAAGCATCTATGCCTGAAAATATTTTCCCTTCTGATTTATGGGAGAGTCACAATATGGAATTTCCTCTTTATACTAGAGTTTCAAACCCCAGATTACTTTTTTACATTGTGAGGAAATGCAAAGGCAAGTTGTTTTACCTTGAAATGCTCGGATCTCATGAAAATTCAAATTTGGTCTTTTTTCTGGTTGGTTATCCCTTGTCATGTTTTAGTGTCCCCATTCTGTCCTCTTATGATCCTAAGTCATCAAAAATGCTGGTGACTTGAATTGGAGCACTTTTGTCAGCTTGGTGTTGCCAGTGGGGCCCTGAGATGAAAATGATGGAAGGTAGACAAGGCAGGGTACCCAGAGCAGAACCTCATTTATTGGCAATAACTGGTACCAAGATCAAAACCTGGGGAGCATTTAGATGAGGGTAGGAAAGCATTGCTTTGTTACACAGACAGAAGAATTGTTGCAACATAGGACAAACTAGCACAAAATTTAGACTTTCTGCTGAAAGCAGATAACCAATAATGTAATAAGAATTTGCATTTTCAAGCTACCTGGGTAACCTCACCAGTCACAAAAATCAGTTGTCCACATGCAGTATCAGACTCTTCAAGGGCAAAGATGTAACAAATATGCAAAAATAATAAACCAAACAGAATACTAGAAAAGAGGTTAGCTCAACACTGCCCATAAACAAACTTCTGTATTCAAACCAGGACTTTAAAGCAAAGAGAAATTTTCTTATAAAACACATTTCTTTTGTAAAACAAGTAAATATGACAATTCTTATAAAGACTGTGTCAATAACATTGCTTGAAATTTTTTTAGTTAATTTTCATTTAATCAATACAATTATTTCCATCTCAGCAAAAGCCTTTAGTTATTCTAAGAGTAATGAAGCATAAACAAAATCTAAACAAATGCCATTTAACATCAGTAAATATTCAAAATAATTTCAGGAAGAAAGAGCAACTAGAAAGACATATCACAGTATTATCATTATTTATTACTTCTTATATGTCTTCCATCTTATGGCAGTGTATGGTTGAGAGACTACTGCTAGTGCAGTGATAATTAATACAGATATGAACAGGTCTGCAGATTTTCTTCTAATGGTAGAGTGAGTAGAGTTATGAGAGACAAATGCCATCTTTTTGTACACTGAAATGATATTTTGCTTTCATTTTGCTGTCCTTCTATGGAAGGTATCTTTTAAGAGGGTCTTTTTAATGTGATGTTGTTGTTTTCTTGGCTTTTTTTTCCCCCAGTGTTACCACTGGTTTCTTACAGTCCTTGTTAGAATACTCTTTTTCATGTGCAGTAATTTAACTACTTTTTTCTATTTTTTTTTAAATTTTGAATTCTACTGAAATCTGCCTCTTCTAGGAGGTTAAATGGATTAATTACTATTGCATGGCCTTTACCTTAGAAAGCTTTGCTTAATTCACATTTATACCAGAATATATTGTTTCTGATACAGCACATGTGCCAACAAACAAAAAACCAAATTTGTTTGCTATGTATTTTTTAAGGGTACATACAAAAAAGCTAGGTGAGACAGACAAATCTTAAATACAAAAATGTAATAGGAAGATAGTTTACATTAGGGCCAGAAGTAAAAAAAAAAGTGCAAGATAGATACAAAATGGAAAAAAACTACATGCAAAAATTAGAGCAGTGGAAAATCTCAGCTCTTTCCCAGAGTATCTCTAACCCTGACATTTTGTCTTTCCAGCTGTGTATAATATAAAACCAGTAAGCATTCGTTTAAGTGGTGTTTTTCATCCTGGATGCAGCAACACTTCATTTTTCATACCAAGATACAGTTACAGCAACTGAATTGTGTAATTCTTGGTAAACATACCCTTCTGCAGGATGGATTTTCATGTATCTGGGTAAAAGTCTGCCTATGAAGAAGTGTATATTAGCTTTGTTTGCTAGTATTAGATTATAAACTTTCTCATTGTTGTAGTTGTTACCACAATTACAAAAAGTTCTAGCAAATACACTTTTTAACTTCTGTTGAAGAATACGTGGGTGAATATTTGTTAACAGACCATCAACTGTAGCAATGAAAATGTGTGAAGGGTTACCAAGAATGCTTAAGGAACATACACTCCACCTGAACTGTAAGGTTAATTGAAAACAGTTTTTCCCCACTTAAATTAACAGTACATTGGTGTATCCAAGTTCTCAGTTTTCTTTCACAACATAGGTGTGCAGACAGTTTGTTTAGATGTTTAAATATTTTCCCATCTGTTCTGTCAAAATTATTGATTGAGCAACAAGCTACTTCTAATGTCCTATCTGAAGGTCTATATCAAATGGATTAGGAGAAACATTACTAGGTCAAAAATGTAATGGCTTTTCCAGTCAAGTTGTCTTGATTATCTAGCACAAAGTGTGAGTCCAGTATTTTAATATTGTTCTGGTAGAGATAAAACCCAATGCTGACAACCTTTCGTGTAGGATTGACAATGAATTTTACAAAGGTTTTCACACTCAAGGTGACTGCTAAGTTTGTCTGTGTTTGCAGAGTCCAAAAGTTACAGCAACTAATTACCATGTAGAGGTGTGGGAAATACAGCTCTTGATGGTGTGAATTTCTTTTGTACAACCAAAAATCTTCCAGACACTGCTCATCAGGGATGTTGTATTTCAAGAAAATGCATTAAAGACAGGATTAAGGAATTTTCTACATTGAGCTCAGTTTATCTGAGGTAGTCACACCTCATTCTGTGTTCTGTTATTAGTAAAGTATAGAATTCTAGTTTCCGCCTAGGGCAAGTGGAAGTGCGTGACTGACTTAAGATGGTCACAGACTTCACCTGTTACACTGCTGGCTCACCTCATAAAAAAAATTATTGACACAGAAACTTGTAAAAGCATTGCATGTGTATGTATCAACTTCTCTTTGGCATTCAGCTGCCAGCTTCCTATGTCTTTGCCCAAGCCCTTGTAAATAGGAGTTTGCAGATGTGTCTCAAGCTGTTACCCCCACAAAAGCTTTCACCTCTTGGACACTGAGGCAATAAAGATAATAAAAGATGTATTTTCACTGGTTTTCACCATAAAATTAAATGGACATCAAATTCTGTGGCTTGTATGTTAGGCACTTAAAGGAGTGACATGTGTAAAGCAAAGGACCTGGAGGTGTGTTGACTAGTAAACCTAAACATCAAAATCTACAGCCACTGGTGAAATAAAGGAAGAAGTTGTTTCTGTGGGTTTTATTTTCGGGGAAAAGAGAAGTGGTAGTAACAATCTTTTTTTTTTTTTTTTTTTTAAGTACAAGACAGTGGGTGTCTCAGCAATGGGGAATAGATAAGATAGACAAGATAGGTAAGATAGTGCTTTTTTTGTCAATAAATATAAATACAAGGATATTTTTCTTCATTGATCTGTAATTACTTGCCAGCAAAATGAATTATTATGTGTGAGGAAAAAACATGATTGAATTACTGTGATCTTAGCAATCCTGCAGTATGTTTGTGTTGTCTTATTCATCACAAAAGCAAAGGTTTTTGTGCGAGTAGTTTATTTTTTATGTGGGACGTTACAATCTGCTCTGTGTACAAAGCTCTATCCCGTTGTGTACTTGGTCACTGCCAGTAATACTCTCCAGAAACCCCAAGGTGTGCAGAGACAGTGGAATCACTACAGAATACTTTGTTCTCCCTTGTTTACTACTATCTCAGTAAATTAAAGAAAATACATTTTTATTGGGCCTTTTGACCACAATACAAATGAAAATTTTAGGGTAAATAAATAGCTCTCCCTTAGCTGAAGCTCTAGTGTTGTCCAAAGCCTCTAAAAGATCCATAAAAGCACAAAATTACCTGCAAATGCCCGGCTAATGTTTCTTGCTTATTAGAAAGTGTGTGTGTTACTTAATCATTTACATATTTACATAAGAAGGGAAAATCCAAACTTCAGTGGCACCTCTGCAGTTGTTTTTAAAAGCACCCATATAACCAGGCTGTGTCCTTGCACTGCAGGTGTAAGTGTGAGTTAGAGGGGCTCCCTGCCTGTAAAAGCTGTCATGGTTTCAGTGCAGCAAGGGGCTCGTGCCCACTTTGGAGCCCTGGGTGCTGCTGGAGTACTTAGAGAGCTGCAGGCTGGGAAGAGAGGCAGGGTCTTAATCCTCCCCCTGAGTGAGCACAGCTGTTACAGCTGTCTGTGTGTGCAGGGAAAACTGGCAGAGCCTGTGGAATTTCTGTGTCAGTGTAACTTTGGGGCAGAGATTGGCAAGCATTTCTTTCTGCAGCAATGCCACACCTGATGCTGCCCATGTTCTCACTTGTGCTACTGCAACTGTTCACGTGGCAGTTCAGTGGCTTAGGTCAGAAAACTTGATTCAGGTGAAAAATAATCCAGGGTGAAACTCTTCCCCCCCTTTTTTTTCTACTGTCTGATGTAGTGTGTTGCATAGTTTTGACAAGGTAAGGGAAGCTGTGCTGAGAGAACAGAAACAAGAGCCTGAATTAGGCTGGCACTGCCTCTGAAAGAACCAGTTGTTGAACTAGAGCCCTGAAAACAAATAGAGTAAGATTTCCCCAAGTTGTAAAAATGATGGCAATTTTTTGAGTTTTATTTCCCATGATCTGTGGTATCCTCCAGACTGAACTGCAGGCAGCCCACCTGCTTTGCTCAGTGATGAGAAGTCACTTGGGTACAGTGATTATGGCAGGGGTGGAGGACTGTAAGTGTACACACTGACATCACATTGTGCTGGAGCTCTTATCTCCTAAAACCTCACCCAGATCTTGGAAAGGTGGCTTGAATTTTGGCACCCCACATATGTGAGGAGGACAAAGGAAGGGAAATCATGAATCTGAATGGTCTGACTATTGGAACAAATTTTGTGGAAGAAAACAAGTCCATCTTTACTATGTGGAAACTTGCCTGACTTGAGTCTGTCAGTGTAGGTGTGACTGACCTACCCTCTACTCTTTCTGAGCTCATGAGTTCTGTGTGATCCTTGGGTGGTACTGCCAGGAAATATCAATACATTGCTTTACAGTGATACAGAGTGGCTGACCTTGTGCCTCTGAGATGGTGTTGGTGGAGCTGCTGCCTGTCCTGCTGTGACCATGAAGGGATTGGGTTGTAGCACAGGGCATTTGCTTAAAGATAGATTTGTGGGTTCTTGTAGCTAGGGGCAAGAATTGGCTGGTGGAGGCAGCTCCTAAGGGCTGCAGACAGACCAAGAGATGGAATTTTCCACAGGTCTTTGTCTGGCTGGGTGCTTGGACTGGTACCCCACATATACAAGGATATCCCACAGCTACTGGAGAGACAGCAGAATCACTCCTCACAACCAAAGGAGACTTTTCTAAAAGCAGGTATCTACTTCATGGTGGGCAAAAGATGGAACTATTTATAGGTGCAAAGCCTGCAGCTGCATGTCATATTCATTTTAGCACTGAATTGCAGCTTTCTTGACCTATGTTCAGTGTAATTAAAACCAAATCCCTCAAATCCAAGGACTGTTTGGAAAGGATTCTCTAATGCCAGGGCAGTGTGTACAGACATGTTCTCCTGCCTGCCCTAACTGCATAGATTTGCTTGTAGGAGCTGCTGGACTCCAGCACTTCACTTCCATTGATTTGACACAGTCTGCAATTCCTGGAGTTTCTAAACACCATGAAAATTAGAAATTACTTACAGGAGATAGTAGTGTATCCTCGCCATGAATGCATTATGCAAAATTTTATTACATTTTTTGTTAAAATAAGTTGAGATCTATTTTGCTTTATTTACACTATTTTCAGGCTGTTTTCCTTTTGCCTAAATGAAACCATTTTGATGCTCTTGCTTGTCTGGCTGGCTGTAAACCAGGTATTTAAACAAAAATAAAGAGTTGCCAGTTTTGCCAGCTGGGGATGAGAACCCGGCTGGTGATATGCGGGTTTGGGAGGCAGTTAATCCAGCTTTTATGCTTTTTTATGATTTTATGTAAAAAGAGGTTAAAAATCACATTTGGCTCTTTCTTTGTACCACTGTTTTGTTGCTGTTGTGGGAATGCAGCAAAAGGTTGTTCATACTTTTTATTATTATTAGGTAAAGTCCTGCATAAATTACGTAAAGCTTCAAATACAATTTGCTTTAGCTATTGGCCATGTGATTTGCCTTGTTCAGAGAACAATATGTTTTATTTTCCTGTTGCCTTCTTTTATAAACCACACATGCAAACCACACCTCAGCTTACTTGTGAAAAGAATCTACCACTGTCTCACAATTTTATGTATTGTGCTAGCTTCCAAAGAAAAGAATAACTGTACAGATGAGAGAAACAGTAACAGTGCTAATAGCTATAGCAGAAAAATATATATTGCTTTTATTCTGTGGCAGAAGAAGTGGTGATCTAAAGACAAGCATCTCAGATTTCTTATACAATTTTTCAGCAAATAGCTTGCAATATGCTCCAACTCATAAAACATTTAATTAATTTTAAAATGCAGGAGTTATTTTAGTTAATTTTGTCATATGTACTTATTCAGATAATTTGTTGTATTTTACACTTTCCAAAATTTCACCCTCTATTTGGAAATATCAATGATGTAATGAGTCTGTTTGTTTTGGCACAGTTGTAAATCATATGTGTTAATATTTATGATTTTTTAATCATATATACACAAGAAGGATTTTTAATATACTTATTTTCATCATGTTTCCACTACTAATCCTTAAGGACAGTGAAAAGTAGGAGTATGGATACGTTAATTACTGGGGGATTTCCAAAATTGCCATTCTGGATCAGACTGCATGTTGCTTCTGCTACCAGCACATCCCAGATACTTCAGAGCAGGCTTGAGTTTACTGGGGGAGCAAGAGGAGAGGCAGATAAATGAGCTCAACTGCCCTCTATTACCCATTTTAGACAATTGCAAGATAATCTACTTATGGAAAAAGTTATTTCTGGTCTTGTAGATGTTGCCTTATTCATTAAAGACTGTAAGATTTACTTTCACTGCCAGGTACCTAAATTACTGTTCCTGTATGTCTGCTCAGTTGGAATCTGGAGGAGCTCTTTGTGAAGGTGGCTGCATGTGTCTGTGTGTTGTAAAAAGTATTTTGTTTTCTGGGGATTGGTTTGTGGTTAGTTTGTTCTTTTTTTTTTAAACCAGTCATAGGGTACTGCCTTTCAGAATCTGCCTTCTGTGATACAGTAACAATTCTTTATAAAGAATTATTTACATTCTTTACAAATGTATTTCTACTCTATTAGTTGCATTTCTTTGATTTTTCTATTTATTATTGTTTTAAGGTTTTTTATTTCTTGTTTTAAGGTTTTTTGATAGCTCTTCTGCAGCAAGTATTGGCTATTTGACACAGTCATAGTGCCTCCTGTTTTAAGATTTCTTGACTTCTGTTTCATCTTTTCTGTATGAAGGGGCATGATCTACTAGAAATTAATAGAAATTGGAATTATATATTCAGTAACCTTCAGTTCCCTTATTGCTTATGATTTTTATGGGTGAATGCTGCTGTTGTCTCCATGTCTGCAATTTAATATGAAGGTGTACTGAGGTTAAGACACACTGCTTAAACTTCTTATTCCAGTTCTCTGGCACTGCTGGGAGAAGGGCTGTGGAATAAGTTGCTTTTAGGTGCACAACATTAGTGACATTATGTTAACAAATTGTATAAACTTTACCAGTTTCTGTGTTTATATAATACCCTATAACCATAGTTTTTAGTAAACATAGTATTGTATAAACACTGCCTTTTTTTGCATTGGTGAAGTTCAGGTGTTAGGACTCTAATGGAATGTAATGAAACTGGCAGGAAAAAGGCATTGAGGACTTTTGATGTAAACAAAGATCATAAAGAAACTAAACTTGTCTTAATAAGGTTAAGGTGGTTCTAAATTGGTGACTTTAGACGGGTGGGGTAGGAGAGAGGGAGGTGACTGAGCAGACAGATGCTTCACACTTCTAACTGAGGCATTAGTGCCCGTGTAGTACCTGTAGATTGTGTCTCTCTCTAAAGCTGTGGATGACATAAATGGCCTGGTAGAGGACATAGGAAAGGGTAAAAAGAAATCATGATTGTTTAGAGCAGGTCATTGTCAATTTTTAATTTTCCTTTTAGCAATGCAGTGCCTGGTCTGGAATTTCAGCTCAGGTGTCTGAGTCAGTGCTGCAGTTTTGAGTCAGGTTCTGGGAGTCCTTTTAGTATACTGTGAAAAAGAAAGTCTCAGAAACACGTTCATATAGAGATGCATCAAACAGACTGAGATGATGGTGTATGAAATAGTTTGTGTTAAAGATGGTTTTGGTTTCTGTCTCAGGTGTTAGAAGATAACGACTATGGTCGTGCAGTGGACTGGTGGGGATTAGGAGTTGTCATGTATGAGATGATGTGTGGAAGATTACCCTTCTACAACCAAGATCATGAGAAACTATTTGAACTGATACTGATGGAGGACATAAAATTTCCTCGAACTCTGTCTGCAGATGCAAAATCATTACTATCAGGCTTACTGATAAAGGATCCAAATAAGCGGTAAGTGAAATTGATTGGTTATGCAGGCATAATAAATGCTCCAGTTGTGCTGGGTAATGTAAACATAGGTCTGTGATGCCTGGATGTCCTGGCTGAAGGAGCTGTTGATCACAGGAAAGGATCATACACAGCCCTACAGTCTCAGATTTCCAGTTTTTCAGTCCAGCAGCAATTGACAAAATTAATTCAACCAGGAAAAGGGACAAAAGCTTCTGGAAGACAAACTTTTTAAATCATTCACAGCAAACAGGGATCTCTTCAGGTTTAGAATGTGTTCTGGAACAAAGGGAAAGATCTCAATTGCATTTCCCAGCATAACTTAACCCTGAGTTCACTGCATTGTGTCATGGGCACTGTACCACTAGTTCTTGGTGATCATGGCAGGAGAGATGCATAGACAGCCACAGCTGCGTTTATTAGGGCACATAAATAAATCACAGAGTAGACCATTAAACCAGTAATTTGTTAAAGAATGCAACTGGAGTGAAATTTGAAAGCCCTTTTGTGGTGGGCTTTCCCCTCTGGGATTTTTGCCCAGGGAGCCATTTTCCAGTGGCTCCAGTACTGGACCAGCAGTGTCCCGTCTTCCGTGGCTCTAAAATCTCTGACTTTGTAAATCAATGGGATTCATCTGTAGGTATCTTTTCTTCCTCAATACCTTTGTCATTCTTGTGAGTCTCTTGGCATGTTTTAGGGCAGCAGTCACTGCCTCTCTTCTCTAGTCCTCCTTCAGCCACAGCTCGTTCTCAAGAGGTTTTCAGTGGTGGGCATTGCCCAGAGGCACAGGGGGCAGGCAGGACTGTGTGTTGTGTTTCTCCAAGGGATTTGCCTGGATGCAGCCACGTGCAGCACACGTGGTCAGCTCGTCTGCTCCAGCTCAACTTACTGTATGCAGGACAAGCACACTGCCACCAGCCAGCCAAATACAGGCAGAGTGGAGTAAAACTGTGTTTCTGTAGCAACTCCTAATGCTTTTTAACCTCCAAACAATCTGACCCATCAAATACATTAACCTTTCGAATTGGAAAGATGCTTCCTTGTAATTAATCTTTGCAGACAGTAGTGTTTATTACAGACTTATATTTAGAATCTTATTCATATTCAAGTTCTTGTGCTAGCTAATGCTAAATAGGGGAGGAACACAGAGATTAACACAACTCAGCTTTTTTGTGAGCAGCTAGAAGATATTGAGAGAAGTCTGGAGACTGAAGGCTAACTGCCATGTTTTGCCAAGATGTAGAGATTTTTACAATGAGTGGTTGAGAAACAAGGAGGAATACAGCTTGAAAATCAGAATAACTTTACACTCAGTTATTGCAAGACTGACGTAGTAATCCAGAATATTTTTGAAATTTGGCAGCAGGGTAATACCAAAACAGACTTTTTTCTTGGTGTGGAAATTATTCCTTCTTACAATAAATGCTTTAGAAAGGAATTGATCTTACTTAAATGCTTGCCTGTAGAATTTGTCTTTATGTCTGTAGCAGTTCCTTTTAATGAAACACACACTGTTTTTGTCACTCTTCTTGTTAACATATAACATGTATGTTCTGCTTATTTAGCTTTTATTCTTCTGCAGCTTCCTTGTGCCAGGGCAGTAGGATCCCCAGTCTCAGGGAGAAGTTAGAGGAGAGCTGAGCAGCCCTGAAAGTCGATGTGCTGTTGAGAAGGAGAGAGTTTCCTATCCCTGGATGAGGGGTTATATCTCAACCAACAACTGCAGCTCAAGGGAGCTCACTCAGCTTGTCAAGTCAAAGTTGACTTGCTAATGCAACAAAAACTGGCTAGTTCTCTCTTCTGTTCTCATGTCAGGGTTAGTTTTTCTCCAGGTTAGGGAGCTGATTCTGCTCACAGTCATCAAGTGGGAATGATGCTGTAGATGCAAGTGAGAGAAAAGAGTTATGGGCAGGACACTCCTCTTTTGGCAGCAGTGACCAGTTCTGTGAGCTCAAACCACTTTGGGCAAGTTCCCCCAAAGTAGGTGAAATCCACTTCCTAAGATGATTTACCAGACAGAGTCTGGCTTTGGCAAGCTATGGGCCACAGTGAGTATTATGGTTATTTACAATGGCCTTTAAATAACCTTCTCAGCAGGCCTACAATTTATTAATTTATACTAATTGACTCAGATTGAGACTATTTTATGGTAATTGGTTAATTGTTACAGCACCCAGATGCAACAGCAGTGAACACTGTATAAAAATGATGCACGAGTCATTACTGATTCCGTGCCTGGCACGTCCTTGGCAAAATTTTATATCAGCATTATTGGGTTGGTTTGGCTTTTTAATAGTGTCAGGACATTGGTTGGGCTTTCAAGCAAACTGAACTTAAGTATGTTTTTAAAATTAATGAATTACTAAAAAAGCTCATCATTGACAGTAATGAGCACTGAAGCTTGTATAAGCAAAAAGAATAGACCATGGCATGGGTACTTCCACTGTCACAGATTCTCTCAAGATTGGCAGAATTCATATTAAACATATTAAAATTTCATATTAATTGAGTGAGAATTGTTCTCAGATAGTCAAAGAGCAATGATCACTTTTCCAACCATAGCAATAATTTGATCTCCCTATTAGAGTTTAATATGTGTATTTTTCTCCCACTCTCTTTAGACTTGGTGGAGGCCCAGATGATGCAAAAGAAATCATGCGTCACAGTTTCTTTGCTGGAGTAAACTGGCAGGATGTATATGATAAAAAGGTATGGCTTTACTTGGCTTTAAATAATCTGGCTTCTGCAGGTGGTTTCAATGATAGTCATAGACTCTGTTCTCTGGAGTTAGTAATTTTATTTTTTTGCAACTTTTTTGTGTTAATACAAATGAATAATTATTCTGAACGAGGTGTACTTGCCTATTCGTTGTGTTTTCAATAATAATTTGTCACTTCACCAGAAGTAAATTTTGCAAACCAATTTTTTCCTTTTCTTTTTTCTTCCTGGGGTTTCAAGAGAAAAGTACATGTATGACTCAAGATAATGTGAAAAATGTAATATAGTTTGTCCTGAATTGTCATTTTATTTCTGCCTTTTAGTGAAAAGTTGTTTTATGAAAAAGGGAAATTAAGTGATTGTAAGGAACTCGGAGCAAAAATCTACTTTCTGATTGTTTGTGTATAAGTAAAAACCTTTTTCCAACTTAAAGAGATATCTAAGAAAATTAAAATAGTGTTAAAACATTGAGCCAAAACAGCTTGTGGAGAAAGTAAGTGCTGGGAATTCAACTGGAACAGTTTCCTCCAAACCCAGTCCTGTTCCTGTAATGATCAACACTTTGAGAATGATTTTAGAAAATGAATTTATCTTACTTGGGAGTGAAACTCAATTCAACTTAAGTTGTTTTATATACAGAAACTGATTTTATCTCAGTATTTCTGTATGAATTTACTTGTTGCTGTAAACCCTTTCTATTTTGATGAAGACTTTTCTTTTTTTCCCTGACTGTTTTACATTGTTAATCTGCCAGTTGAGCTGCGTAATTTTAAAAGATAGCTTTTTCTCCTTTTTTTTTTGCTTTGTTCAAATAAAAGGAAAATGGAAGACATACGACTGAGCAGAATATGTTTATGCTACAATGTCAATGATACAAACTGTTTTTTCAGTTGTTGTTGAACTGGAATTTTAAAAATGTGTGGTTGTTGGTGTGGTAACTTCTCTGACAAATACCGGAATTGAGATAAAAGCCTGTATATGATGATACAAAATATGGTACTCTGAAATTACTTGATACAAGTGTGATTTTTCCCTGGCAGTATCACAAGGTTTCAAGGAACTCTACAATAAATAATCAGAGCAAGTGTATTAATCAGGTTATTTTATGAGCTCAACCACTGGTTGATTATGTAAGGACATTGTAGAGAAGCAGTGTGAGGATAAAACCTAAAAATACAAGTTGAGGACCTTTCTAGAGTAAAAAAACCCCACTAAAATCAATAGGATTGCAGTGTACTAGGAGTGGGTGAGGAAAAAAAGGCTGTTACATTATTCTTGCTCTCTTGAAAAACATTTCTTAATTATCTTACATTAGAAGTAGAACTTTCAATTCTACACTGTGTTCAGCATCTTATTTAGTTAAGAATATATAGATACTCTTAATTGCTTATGCTTTGATTCTTTCCAAATGAGCATGGCAAATGTGTTTCAGTCAAGATCTTTTTTTGAGCTATTAAAATAAAAGGAGACATTTTGCAGATTTAAGAAAAAAAATTATATAAAAATATATAAATGCCAGCACTTTGCTTTTATACTCATGGAAGTGGATATGGCTTATTTTGGAGTATTATAACTCAAGAAACTCTAGCCATTCTTTGTTTACTCTGGACACTGTTGCTTTGAGAAACTAAATTTGCCAGTGAAACATCAACTGAATTTCCTCAGTTGAACAGTTCACTTCAAGGATCATAGGAATTGCTTTTGTGCAGTATTAGCACACAGTGTGTCCTTTACGGAAAAACAAGTCATGAAAATGACTTCTGACAGTGTGCTTTTCTGTTTAATTAAAAATAGTTTGGTTCCTATTTGTTCCTTACAAAGCTGTTTGCCTGGTTAAATATCCAGTTGTTCCTTCTGCACACACAGTCTTACACTCTGCAGACTTCAGAGCTGTGCTCTGAAATATAATCCTCAAACATAATAATAAGGTTAATGAACTTTCATCAAGTATGTTCATTAGAATGCTTATATGAATATTTTTGTGGTATTTTGATATTCTAAAATAACTCAGTGCATCAAATAAATTTGATTTTTAAATAGGTTTATTCTACGCTTGCTTCTGTTGCTGTTTGTTGTTGGATGTAGAGTCTTCAGCAGTAGGGTCACTTGATGAATTTAATAGTGGATATAATTATTTGCATAGTAAAAATATTTCATAGTAATTTTGCCTGAGTTTTAAGCACCATGGCACTGTCATTTTCTGGCTGCATTTCAGGAGTCTGTTTCTGTTAGAAATGAAAGAACTGAAGTTCACTTTCAGAGTAACAGAAACCAAAAAATCATGTGTATTCTGAGTAGTTGCTGGGTGATAGTTTAGTACATGTGCACACTGTGCTCCTGTGCCTCTAATTTTATCATTTTACTAGGTTATCACTTTACTGGTGTGATTAGAAACAGAATTATATAGCTGTAAACTATTTCATGTATTTCATGTGACAGACCACAGCTCTGTCAGGTCAAACGGATCCAAATGGAATTATTAGGTTTCTGATACTGCTGACTAGTTAAGCTAATTTGGTACTACATAATGATAAAAAAATATGGTATGGCGCACTGGAGCAGAGAAGGTCATTGTCTTTAAATGAAAAATGTATAGTAGTTAGCATTTGTGATCTGATGTATTTATTTTTGGCAGAAAAACCATGAGGGCATATGAAAGAGAGCAGCCTGTGCCAGGTTCTTCCTGTGATCCTCTCAGCCCTGATGAGTTTTTATCTCTCTGCCTGACTATGAGAAATTGAATAGTTTGGCAAACTCTGAAGACTTCAAAAGCCCATGTGCTAAATAAAATATTTGTTTTATTTTTAGGTAGAATTGGGAAGCATTTTGAAATTTCTCTGTTTCTCATGTAAGAATTGCTTTAGCATATTTTTATTTGGGTAGCAGACATACACTAAAGTTGTCAGATGTTCTCTTTGGGGTCTTTCACTGAACAAAAAGCCCATGGGCATTTCTTGGAAGGTCAAAATTTGGGTATGTCTTCAGGCTTGCAGTTTGAAGTACTTGGTAGCCTCATGGCAAAGGAGGTCCAGACCTTTTAGTGAGGCCTGGTTTTCCTCCTGCATATAATATGGATGAAAGATGAGAGAAACCATGTGGAAATTTGGGCTGAGATACATGTTCTGATTTGTGGTAGCACCTCTGATTGTCCCTGAAGAAAATGAGGAAGTGCCAACAAATGGCTCTGTTAGTGCTGGGCAGTGGTTGAAGCAGCAGGCTGGCTTTGATGCTTTTGGAGGCACTGTCCCACTGGGGAGGCAGTGACTGAGCAGGAGTCTGCCAGCTGCAGAAGCTGTCCCTTACCCTTCAGCTGGGGCTACCTTGGTTTACTCAAGACATGAACCCAGCAAATGAGAAATCCCATGATCCAAGTCTTGGGTTCAGGCCTGGCAAAATCTGCAGTGTAACTATGGTCTTAAAGTATTTAAGATACATTTAAGTACTTCAGTGTATCAGATTTTGAAGGGAAAGGGTGGGAGGTCAATAGAAAGTGCCACCATTTGGTTTTGAGCTGTTGCTATTTGAATCATACTATTTTTATACAATTACCTGTACTGCCACAAAACCTGCAGAAATTACCCTCGTTGGTTGCTTTTGTGCTGTTGCCGTGCAAAGTTGTAAAAGAATCAGACATCTAACCAGTCTGATCTTTGCATTGTGTTTCCACTGATCCCTTAAACTGTATGGGCAGACCAGACCAAGCTGTTGATTGCCACCCTTCTCCCAGCTGCTTTCATTTACAGAGAGGGAAGAATGCCTACATGTGTCTGATTCTGAAAGTTGTGTTGCTGGGGGTTTGTGGTTTCTCTCTGCCCATGGTAACAGCATTGTATCCCTTGGAAAACAGTTTATCCATGGGTAAACCTCCCTGCTGAAGCCAGTTTTCCAGTGCACTTATGTCCTTCACCTCTGAAATTCCAGCTCCTTCTTCTCCCCCTGCTTAGGACCACCACCTGCAGGGTCTGTGGGGTATTCCCAATTCCTGGCTGTGCTGTGCAGCAAGCTGCCTTTGGGGTCATGGATGGGGAGGAACCAGTCCCTACAGGAATGCTGACTGTCTTGAAGCTCAGCTCAAATTACCTGTTTGCCCCAGGTGGAAACTCTAGTTTGAGGGGCATGGACAGGTTTTCCTCCCATCTCTTCAGCACAATCCAGCTGCAGTCTGTTGGTTGATTGTAGTGGAATGGCCTGGAGTTGTGTCAGGGGAGGTTTAGGGTGGATATCAGGAAAAGGTTCTTCACCCAGAGGGTGGTTGGCACTGGAATGGCTCCCCAGGGCAGTGGTGACAGCACCAGCCTGGCAGAGCTCAAGAAGTGTTTGGACCACGCTCTCAGGCACACGGTGTGACTCTTGGGAAGGGTGTGGGGCAGGGCTGGGACTTGTACACAGTGATCTTTATGGGTCCCTTCCAACTCAGCATATTCTGGAATTCTCTGAAAATTCTCTTTAAATTAAAAGAAGAAAGATCAGATTGATGTTCTTAAGCATCATATTTTTCATTTGGCAGACTGAGGATATTGTGGTTGCTTTGAGGTAGTTTCAGCCACTTCCTATACACCACCAAGACAAGTGATCCCATGTAAATTATCTTTTAGCAAGTAGTGTTACATATTTTATCTCATACTGAAGTATTTGTGTAGTTGTTCACTAAGTGTGAGAAAGTTAAAGGTGTAGGATCAGGCCTGTACATCTCAGTGTGCCTACAACAGTCAAATACTGTGCCTGCCCCTTTCCTTCCTCTAGGAGATGGGTGACAAATTTTCCAGGACTTGAACTGTGGAAAAATTGTGGTGTTTCTCACACACTGATCTTGATGATGCCAAATGGAAATGCCATTCAGTGGAGATAATGAAGACACTAAGAATTTGATATTGCTTCTGCTGTCATTTCTAACATCAAGACTTTGAAATGGCCAGGGCAGATTCAGCTTGACAGATGGATATGAAATTGGATTTTTGTCTTGAACACAAACTCTTAAAGTCACTTAACTCACACTGAGTTTAGACTTTTATTTCTTTATTTGTACAGACACATGCATATCTATGCATATGTGTGTGTGTAATGCATAAACCAGAAAATCTGTATTTCTGCTCCATAGATTGTCAGGAGGTACAGTTCCCTGTTTGGCTGGAGCATTTTTCTGAACTGAGGCCATTAAAGGAAGAAAATTATCCCATACTAAAGTTTAAGTTTGGCAGCCAGAACCTAACAGTGTGATTCTCCTGCAGACTGACAAGGCCTGTGCTTAACAAAAGCTTATCTTACTCCTTCTGGACACAGGTTACTGGATGTGCCTTCTGGGGCCCACATCCCTCTTGGACTTCTGATTTCTCATGCCAGAAATGAGGAACTGCTGTGGCAATAGCATGTGAATACTATTTCCTTGTGCACCAAATGCAAATTGTTGCTGACTGTAGAGTGGCATCTTCATGTTGTGAGCATCAGAGCAGTTGTTGATATTGGGTGTTTTAATCTTTATCATTAAATCTTCACTCTTCCTTGGGATGTATGTGGAAGCCTCTGGAGTGTCACTCTAAGTGTTTATCTCTTCAGCATTTGCACCTTATTTGTCTTTCTAATGGTTTCATTACAGCTGAAATTTGTGGCCATTTTGCTTTCTGTTTTTACATGAAGTTGGCCAACTAATGGACAGAGGAGACACCCCTCCAGAAAGCTGACTGACAGGCATTTACTGGAGGAAGGGGAGGTGTGGCTTTGGTGTCAGCTCAGGCTGCAGTGGGATGTCCACAAGACTTTAGCCCCAGTTGGTTTGGTGTAGGTGAGGCAGAACAGATGCAAAGGAGCAATCCCCAGTTCTCTGTCCACAGCTGGGTGGGGATGATGCTGTGAGGGAAGCAGGCAAAGGGTATGGAAAGATGGAGGAACCTTTCTGCTACTTCTGTTCAGCTGTATCTGTACTTCCATTTTTCCAAAGGTTTTAGGGGATGGTGTACCTAAGGGCATAGCCTGGATGGAAAACAGTGTACACTGTTGTGGAGAGTTTGTTTTTGCAGTCAGTGAAGTTTAAAAATGCTTTTAATGTCCAGGATATGAAAGATACTGCTGTAAGATAGATGAATCCTGAAACAGCATTGACATAAATTTGCATTTGATATTTTTGGGGTTTTTCGAATGTTCTTTTCTCAGATAGAAAAATGAGAATAAAATGGCAATGTGAGATGTTGCACTGGAATAAGTCTGTTTTTAGGAATTGTGTGGCTGCATTGCTGGAGAGAGGTACAACTTTGGAAATCTGCTTTAATAGTGCAGAATTGTTTAGGATACCTGGATGCATATAAAAATAATTTTCAAAAAGTGAAATAATCTGTGCAATAAAATAGAATACTTTGTTTATAAACATTGGATGTAACTTGATTTATACCTGGAAGATTCTTCTGATGTTGTGTTTATATATGTCGGCTCCTTAAGGATTTATTCTACAATGCCCTGATATTTTATTTCAAAACACCTCTCTGCTGTTGTATGCTTTCCATTCTGAACTATATAAGGGAAAACTGAACTAAGTTTTGTAAAAGTATCAGATTTATTGTACTCTGTTAAGTATATGAAGTGATAGATTTGGTTTTGCTTAATAATTGCCTGCACTGTTACTGAAGATCTGAGTCAGATGAAATCAGTCTCTGTGTATGTACAGATCACGTTCATCTGTGCACCTAGGGCATAGGACTTGGGAAGAGGAGGGAGTTAGCTGCAGTTCCTCCTTCCTTGCTGTGGGGCAAATGACCAAGTTAATTGTTTGGTGTTAGTGTTCTGGAGCTGAGGAGAGGGAATGTGAAACTGGTGCAAACCCCACACAAGGTGATAATATCAGTGAGCAGGATATAACCTGTTGTATTGAAAGGAAAATCAATTACACCAGTTCTCGGGGTGTGTTTTACGTTGCATATGAGGAGATGGCTCCTAGGTACAAACAAGAACATTGTCACCCCACACACACACAGTTTGCAATGTCATACACACGAAACTGCTGTATTGTTTTGGGACTGGCAGCATGCAGTGTGACATTCCATGCTCAGTCTGCCTTCCAGTCAAAACTCCTCAGCAGTTCTTTAGGTGGAGAAGGTGGGTAGCAAAGCTGGTTCAAAGGAGGGGCAGGGGAGCCCTGCCTGCATGCTGAGAGTGCCCACCAGTGACTTGCTGTTGGGAAATGCCCCACTGTGCTGAGAGCAGCAGGCAGGTTTGGATACAGCAACTCCCTTGAGCCTGAACTGGCCTTTTTTCAAATGTAAAATTTATTTTCATATCACGTAATTTCTTTCAACAATTAGTTCAGATGAAGGCCTTCCTACTGAAAAGAAAAACCCCAAACCATGCTTATTATGCTCTCTGTGTAGTCTTTTTCTTTTTAGCTGTTTATACCACCCAGTTGTGGTGGAGTATCTTGAGATGCCTTTGCCTGGCAGCTATGTGGGTAATTAAATTGGCCTGAAGAGTTTCTAGGTAATTATCTTTATGCAGCTCAATTTATCTGTAAGTCATGTGAGAGTGATACTTAGAATTTAGCTTTGTTGTGCTATTGACTGGATTCTGAACTGGTATTTTTGGGATTGACTCAAATGGATTTTATCAGACTCTCACCTGCCTCTCCACAGACTTACTTGTTTGATCTGGGGTGTAGGGAAAAAGAACTTACTTGTTTTCCTGATAGTAATTTGGCTGCTTTGAGATTTAATAATCTTATTTTATTTCTTGGTGCCTTTCAGCTTGTACCTCCTTTTAAACCTCAAGTGACATCTGAGACAGACACCAGGTATTTTGATGAAGAATTTACAGCTCAGACTATTACAATAACACCGCCTGAAAAATGTAAGTCAGAAATGATGCATAAGCATGACATAACAATAATGTTTATAATACAGCAGTGTGTAAGGGTTTTTTTTGAATAGAAAATCTGTTCTCACTGTTATTAATAACAGTCTTCATATGGAAGTGTGTAAGAGTAACTCTCAATGACAGCTTTATTTTTAAGATGCAGTAATTGCAAAGCTTAGAATGTTAGATCACTCTGGGTTGGGTTTTGGGGGAATTTTTGGTGTGGGCTTCTTTGTGTTGATTTTGTATGGAGTTTTTTCATTTGTTTGTTGATTTGGGGTTTTGTTTGTCTGTTTTTAAATAAAAGAAGATACAGGCTTCAAGTGTTTACTGGTTGGCAGTCAAGGTCCCAGTTCAGCAAATTGGAACATGGACCCTTCTTTCCGCACGTGGACAGTGCTGGTAGCTTCAGTGGGCTGTGTAGCTTCAGTAACATGAGTGTTTTTTGAAATACTTTGAGGACAATGCTTTGAAAAAACCCAATTACTTGAAAATTAAATATCCTATCAAGTCCTGTGCATCAGCAGGGCTCTTAAAGAAGGTGTTAGTGTGGATGTAACCTTGGCAGTGGACCTTGCAAAATTTCTTTATGGTTATTTCAACATAGTTTTGTCACGCTGTGTTACACACAAGAATCATGATCTGATCAGCCCAGCCAGGGCTTTACAGTTACTTCCCAAGCCAGAGGAGTTAAAATCTTGCTCCTGAGTTCTTAAAGAATTTTCTTTCTAAATGGGGATATTTGAGGGTTTTGTTAGTTTCTTTATATTGGAGGCTGAGAAAGAAGGATCACAAAAGTAGACAATAAAGGTTTAGTTATGGTTGCTTACCCTTTCAGAAAGCAAGCTCATTTTCTGATGTTTTAGGACTCCCAGGTTAGCTGCAGTTTTCTGGTCATATATATATATAGAGAGGATTTTCTGGATTTTGCATTTTTGGTGTTTGAACACAATCACAGAAACATAGAGTGGTTTGGATTGGAAGGGACCTTAAAGTTCATGTGGTTCCAATCCCCTGCCTTGAGTAGGGATAGCTTCCACTAGACTATGTTGCTCAAAGTCCATGCTTTAAGTGATTTTACATTTTTCTGCTGTGAAACCCCCCTTTTCTTCTCCTGTCTATCTCAATAAGAATCTGTTCATCTTTGTAACTTGAACAAATTTTGCTAAAATTTGGATTAACTTGGGTTCTGTTGATTTGATATTAGACCAGGATTAACTCCAGTTTTAATGTGTAGAATATATGAAGATACAAAAGACACAAAATTCTGAAAGGCTGCATATAAATCCATTGTTAGAATAACAGTCTCAGCAGGAGTCTTTAAGAATAAGTACTGTTAAAAAGCCATGTGAGAATGTACATCCAAATTCTCAGAGTTAGGTAACATCTGGTGCTTGCTTTCCATTGGCACTGGAGGAATTATGTAAAAAAAAATATTTATGAATTTGGCTTATTCCATATTTCTTCTGATCCCAGTAAATACTATAAAAATAAATAGTTTACTAAAAATAATACCTAAAAACTGAAACATATTGTACCTGTATGAATTGTTAATTTTGTAACTGTTTTTCCTTTTAACTCCCTTTGAAATGGAGGAATATTTAAATCTATCTACAGTAAGACTCTAATTTCCTGAGCTCAGCTCAAGAGATGATGGGAACTGGCTGCTTCAATTGGCCCTTGGCTTCTGTGCTGCCAGAGGCTGGGTGTGCTGGCATGTTTGCATTAGCCTAGAAGGGGTAGTTGTGGTTGGAGTTCTCAGGTGATAGAATAGAATGAACCAAACAATCAACCTGAAATAAACAGTGACTTTTGGGCACACAGTCCTTTCAGCGAGCATCATCCTGCTGTGTGACCAGAGGCTTATGTGCTTAACTGAAGTCTTTAACTTGAGCCTGTAACCTCAGCGTTGAGCCCTGAAAAATGTCCTGCGTATCAGGGGAATAATAAAATTTTGGTGCAGATATACTGATGTTTTGAACCTCTTCCTTACACAGATGACGAGGATGGAATGGACTGCATGGACAATGAGAGGCGGCCGCATTTCCCGCAGTTTTCCTACTCTGCAAGTGGACGAGAATAACTTTTCTGTTCTGCTGCTTCACTGTCATCTTAGGTTTATCAGTGAAAATGAGTCCTGAACATCACCACCAGTACTAGATACTACTATGGTAGCAGGGGCACTTTCAGAGACCGTTCCAAATTGAACAAGTTTATTTCCCAAACCTACCTAAAATCCATTCTGGTTTTGCATGACATATGAGATTCTCTCTACTCCGCTCTCCTGCTGTTGCTGCTGCCCACAGTCTCAGTGTAATAGCAACATCAAGAAGTTACTAATAGTTTCTTTGAAGGTAGATGACTTGACTTCAGCATTGTACACTTTGTGAACAAGTGGTCATCTATTTTTCCTCACAGTGAAGGCTAAACAAAAGCCGTGTTGGTCCAGCTTATCTTCTTCCAGAAGATGAATCAAAATTGTAATTAGTCTAAACAGACTAGGTGATAACATTTTCTTGCATCTGTTTGTGCTGGTTAGAATGAGGAAACGTAGAGGTGGTGATGTACATATGCAAGGTTTCTGTTAGGCATATCATTACTTGAAGCAGGTCTCTGTCATTAACATCTGGCTGGAATTTGTTTGGGAAATGTTTGAGAGAAGGACTTAAACTGTTGATATATATAAATATATATATATTATTTTTTAATTACTGTTGGATACTACAGAAGAAGCAGAAGGGCTGGGCTCACCCAGCCTGCCACTTAGAACTTCCAGGTTCATGTGCAATCATGGAGAATCGAACATTATACATGCAAGAAATGAAGGCATAAAAGCAGCAGTTGAAGTTGTTCAAGGGGTTTTAAAATTTGCACCAGATAACATCTTTTTCATGCTTTTCTCTTTCATGATATGCATCACCTCTGATGGCTGAAGAATGTAGACAGGCATTATGGTATTGCTTTTCACCAAAATGTGTGCACCAAGGTAAACAGGTGTTTGCCTTACTCGTTTTTATTTTGAGTTTGTGAATTAGCTTCCTCTCCAGGTGTTTAACTCTGAATATCCTTATTCTTTCTTTTTTTTTTTTTTTTGTTTTGTTTCTTTTTGGTTTTTTGTTTTGTTTTTGTTTTTTTGGTTATACTGCGGTAGTATTTATTTTTAGAGATAAGGTTTGTATGTGTCATGTTTGCAAATGCTGCTACATCTTAGAACAGGCTTATAGCAGTTAATTTTGTAATATATGGAAGGACTGTACAAGCTGAAGGGAATAATGCACTTTTCTCCCATGTGGAAATTTTAACAAGGCTCTGAAATTGTACATACTGCTTAGAACCAGATTTTTGTGACTGAAATACTGTCTTTTAACAGTTTGGCAGTGGAGGTGGGGATTTCCAACTTCATCTGCCAAAGGGTTAAAAGTGAACAGACAAAAAAGCTACCTCTTGTGCTCTGTTTAGGATAAACATAATGTAAGAGCCTGACAGCACAAGAGAAAATGTCTGTTCTATATGAAGGAATTGCATTTGAACAAGGAGACCACAGTGATTACAAGAAAAGCACTTTATTTTAACAATTAAAATAGTAAATTTCTGGGATCAACCATTCTCAAGGAAGATTTGCCCTCAACCAAAAGAGCCCCAAACCCAGCAGGTTATGTGTAACCGTGGTACCTGATTGACTGAATTTCAAACATCACAACAAATGCTCCACTGGTAGGGAAATGTTTTTCCATTTCCGAAGATCCGTATCTCTCAGAACATGTGCATAAACTTTAGCTTTGATCTTCAGCAATGATAATCTTAATAATAAACCCTTTGGTGCTAGGAGCCTCGGTGGCGGCCTCGGGACCGCCCGGCTCCCGGGGATTATCATTGGAGGGATCCCTGCTCTTGTTAGCTCCCACAGACTGTGAGCCTGCAGAGTGCTCCTGCTCGTGTCGTGTGAGTGAGTAGCTGAGTCTGAGAGGAGAGATGTTCCTACACCTACACAGATGCCTTAGCCTCTTCATGTGGAAAGCTGAGTGCCCAAGCATGAAGCCCACTGCTGGCAGTGCATGTGCTGGGATGGTCAAGGGGTAGATGGGCATTTTAGCAAGGCAGCTAAAGACGCAGAGTAATTTAGACAATTTTTCATGTTTCATGTTTTATCTTTAGTAATGGATGGATAATCAGATAGAAATATATCATGGTGTATATTCTAACTGCATAGGATTTCATTGTGTCACCCTGTAACACTAAAGATGTGTAGATGTTGTCCCTGTGCAGAGAGAGGAGAGCAGCAAACGTGTTGCAGGTCTGTCCTGGGCTGGTGGGGTAGAGGTGTCTACTCTGACACAGTGAGCGAGTGAAATAACCAAGTACTTAACAGACGGGCATTAATTAGTTCTCTGCAAAGGTCTTGTACTCACAGACTGAAACTATGGTGATTCAAAATCTGTGTTACCTGCCTGTGTTTTCTCCCCTATGTTTTCAGCTTGTAATAGCAATAAGTTTCTTGGCACAGGGCACCTCCAGCCAGTGGCTGACTGGCTGTGGCTCTGGCCAGCAGCTCCTCGTGGCAGTGACATCCTGTGCTTTGCTCTCTGTCGTGTAGCCAGGTAGTGCACGCCTTGCAGGAAGGGCCTGGCACTGAACTATTTGAAAACATTTAAGGCATCACTTTGCATTGCATTTTCTGCCTTCTGAAACGTCAGTGATCCAGTTTGATGCAGAGAGTCAGCAGCCACCTTGTGCTGCCCAGACCTGGGGGATTCTGTCTTCCCAGGGTTAGAAACAGATGCCAGAGATATGGACAAGCAGTGCTGAGAGAAACTTTTGAAGCTCTTTTGCTGTCTGCAGTGGGGTTGGATTTGGACAGGAGGTGGTGGCTGGTTGTCTTGGTGAGCCTTTCGAGCACAGTACATTTCAGACCTTGACTCCAGCTTGTACTGACTTCCATGACATACAGTATGCCCTCTTGTACTGCAGCCATCTCAGAGGAAATAGGTCATTTCTGTTTGGATTTTGGCAGTTTTGCACACAGCTTCGCTTTCCACACTAATCCATCTTCCAGTACATTCCTGTTGCTAAAAGAACATTTATTCCAGTATTGTTTTACTTTTTCTTTCCATCTTTACTTGCGGCTTCTTAAAGCTGACTGTTCTTGCAGGGGCCATGTGCTTCTCCTAGAGTACAAAAGTAAGGTCTTTCCTTACTAACTGCAGGGTCTATATATTACACCTCAATGTACACACTTTGCTGCTACTGTTTGTACTGTCTACAGTAGAATTTCCTTATCTTGCTCCTGGTAGTGCATTACAGGCAAGCATGAAATGTAAAGTATTTATTTAAATAAAACCCTCTAAATTGGTAATTGAATTACCTCCCTGTAGCTTTAGAGTTTGTGACATTTCTTGACCTTGCTAGTTCTTTCATTAGATCCATGCAAGATCTAGTCATATGGTTAAGGATATTAAGCAGACACGACTACGAACCCAAGAAACCGTATTACTGTTGGTCATACTTAAACTGTTTATTTCCTTAAGTATATGACCCACAAGGATGTGAAATAACTACAAGAAACTGTTTTTGTACACTGTACATCCTTAGTATTTTTACACGTATATGATAGGGATGCACATTATTTTCCTTCGTACAGACAGCTTAAATAAAGCACTATGTCAATCTGCTACTTCTGTGTTTTTTAATGCTAATTTGTTCTGGAGGATTGTAAATATATATATATATATATGTTCAAGCTTGCCACAGAGGACGTATTTTTTTATATCTGCACATTACTATTAAATATCTTAGAGGATAAAATTCTTAAGTTGTTCTGTGTCAGAGAAAGAAAAATCAAAATGAGAAGGCTATATTGCAGATTACAAAAGATTTCTCAAGTTTTGGGTTAAATATTTACTTCATATTTTAAAGTAATTTTATATAGGTTAGATGTTTCAATCCTGAAATGCACAAAGAATTTACTTAATTTCTTCTTACAAGAAAATGTACATCATTATTTTTTTATCACTGTATATATAATGATCTGTGCATGTTTAGTTACAAGTTTTATTTGCTGTGAAGTCCTAGTGATAACTGTAACTCGCTGTGACATATTTCAGATACTGGGTGAACAGTTTCAGCTTGTAAATGATTAAGTTACAGTATTGTCAAAAAAAAAAAAAAAAAAGTTTTTATGACTAAGCAAAATGAATCTGTGCTTTGGACGGAGGCTGTTTCCATAGAGGTGGTTCCTGTTAACTCTGTGAGATGTATGTCACTTACAAAAGTAAATTTGGGTTATACTTTTGCAGATATGCTCCTATCAGAACATCCAGCATTTAAGTGATTTTCAGCTGATGAAATTCTTGGCCTCATATCCCACAGCTAGGTGATGTTTGGGCAAGGAGAGGGGAAAAGGGCCGGTGGGATTAGCAGGGCACTGCAGAATGGGACTCTTTGAAGCCCAGGGGCTGGTGCAGGGCTGTTTGAACCAGTCTCTCCAGAGGGCTGAGTGTCCCTAAAGCAGTGGGGTCATCCAGATTTTCTGACGGGTTTTCTGTTCTCTGACGTGAATGCTTCTCAGGAATAGAGGTGCTTCATCCAGGTCTCAGGTTTTATGCTTTTTCTTTTCCTCCTTTTTTTTGCTCCCTCACCTTGTAGCAGGAAAGAGCATCGGGGAGAGAGGCAGGCATTAGTTCAGTGATGTCAGGGACCGGGCCAGAGCTGCAGCAGTGACAGCACTGGCGGGTCAGGCTGCAGCCCGCGCTGACCTGTGTTTGATCATCGCGTCTGATACTTGTAAACTCTGTAAAATCAAGCATTTAGTAGAAGTCAGTAGACGCAGGGGAAGGTGGGGAGGGGTATGAGACAGGTAGGCCTGGTGCTGTATAACTTATTAATTGCTACAAAGTAGAGTAATTGTTGCAGTAGAAGTCATTCCTTGTAAGCTCCCAGCAACACAATAGTTGCACTGATGCCTGGGATGAAAAACCTGCTTTGAGCTATATATACTGGCAGCCCAGGACCCTTTGTTGCAATCAGTCGTACATGCATGTGGGTGGCTGGCAGTGGGGCCCTGCCTGTGGCCACCAGAAGCCACCTGGTAGGTGAGGCAAGTCCAGAAAGGTTGAGGGTCCCGCTGCGCTCCAGGGTCTCAGTGAAGCCTAAGGGTCAGGAATAGGTGCCTGAGTTCCTTTGCACACATAGCTAGGCCCTGTCTCCTATTTAAAGAGATTTGTTCTGTGGAATAATAAAAAATAAATTTTAAAGTTTGCATTTTCCTGCATTTATAAATGTATATTCTTAACTGTGTGACCATCTATAAAGCAGTGACGGTGAAAAAGCTGTCAGTGTGATTACTGTGAGAACTCCTGAGTTTGCCTAGAGAGGGCTTTCCTGCAGCAGCCATTCTTCTCCCTGAGACCTGAGGCCTTTCTCAGCATGCTCAGTGTTCATATCCGTGAAGCTGTTCAGGGAGGTGATCAGATGTGTTTGGCAGTTTTATACGGCAGGAAATTGAAATAGGGAGGAAAAATCACTTTGATGTTAGGGCTGTACCACTAATAATTCTTAAAATGTAAGGGAAGGAAGGATTGTGTTCCACACCCAATGGTAATTTATTGCATGTGTTGTTACTCTTATTTTTGTTATGCTTTCTGTGTTCATGCTGGCTGAAGTAGCTTTATTGCTGGGGAACTGTTCTTTGTGCTTTTTTCACCCCTTTTACCAACTACATTGAAAAAAAAATAGATATGGAAACTTTCTTCTTGTGTGTGTAGCTTATCCTACACTAGATAGCAAAATATTCAGACAAATTCTTTCTCAAACAGTTGGGTATTTGAAAAGTAACCTTGAAAAACATGAGTGCACAGTTAACCAGAAAAAAAGCCCTCCAGCTCCAAACATTCTGAGTTCAATAACGTGAAGCCAAGTTCAGCTGGTGCCCTGAATATGTGCTGGTGGAAAAGTCCAGTTTCACCAGTCCAGCGTGGAGCCCAGCACCTCCTGTAATGGCTCCTCTGTAGGAATCAAGGACTCCTTTCTCTTAAAGGCCTTGTTCAGTGAATGTTTTAAAGGGGAACCTGACCCATGGAAATTCCTCCACATTAGGTGGAATATTTCTCAATCTTCTTACACTTTTCTGATTAGTAAGTAGTTGGCTGGGCTCTCACTTTTTATATAAAAGTGTCAAATATCCTGCTGAATAAAGTTCCCAGGTATATTCTGGTAGTGAGTTTGTAAAAAGGAGGGCAGTGTACATGTGCAGCACCTGCAAACAGCCCCCTTCTCCCTCCTCCCCCTGCACATGCTTTCCCTTGAATTCATAAGAACAGAACAAGGAACCTAGAGCTCCTTTTAGGTTTATTGATATTTCAGTCTGTAAATAATATAGAAATGTATGTTCAAATATGAAAATAGATAAAAAACATTTTATAAAAATTGTACAAATTATTGACATCCACACCACGTAATAGCTGTTAAAACTGGCTTGCAAGCCTGGTATTTTCAGAAAAGTCTCAGCTGTTGTCCTAGAAAGTTTGGTAGGCTGGTAAGGCTTCAAAATGTGTGTGATTCTGTAGTTAAAACCAAATAGAAACCAGCTGATATTAGCTAGCAAGTGTGCCTGTTTTCTGCAAAGGTGTCTTTGGGCGAGCCTCAGATGAGTTTCAGCCAGGTGCAGAGCAGACCTGAAAGATAAAAGGAAGAGATGGGTAGTCTGTATGGCAGTGCCTGTGTTTCTCATTTGTGTCACGTCAGCCCGCAGGCGAGTCCTTAGAAGAGAAATAAAAGCTGGTTAGAACTGCAGTAAGGCAGAGTAAACAAGTACAGTTTCAAAGCCTGCACTTCCTGTGGGCCTGCTATCCTCACCTCTTTCTAAGCTCAGAAGTCTTACAGGTAGCAAGAACAAGAGATATCTGATTTCTGAAAAACAGGATCTCCATGAGCTTTTGACATGGCTCCTGTTTAGCAGTAAATAAATGAGCTCTTGTTTTGGGGCACGTCTAAGATCCTGTCCCTTCTCCCTTCCAAGAAGAAGATGGCAGGGCTTTGCCAGAGGGTGTTTACTGTGCAGTGTTCAGCATGTGTCTGGGGTGGGCAGCTGTAGCAAAACAGGAAACTGTTGCCTTGGTGCAGGTAGGAAACCTCTGGTGGGAAGGCTAATTCGCAGTTTTGAAGCTCTTGCATAGCTGTTGTTTGTGCTTCCTCGGTAGCACTTAAGGACTGAATTGAGCAAGACATCAAACTATTGGAGCTGGGGGAGCTACCTCGAATTAAGCCACTGCAGTGCTAAAAATTGAATTTAAGAGATGTACATGACCTCAGAAATAAAAATAAACTTTCTACTTTGGCTGGTTTTGCATTAGAAGACTGAAGGGTTTTGTTTTTTTCCTTCCCCCCGCCTTGGTTGGTTAGGCTGAATTAAAGAAAATTCATGAAGCTGCAGTTCATTAAAGAATTAAAAACAGTATCATGGTATTTCTTCCCCCCAAAATACATGAACCAACACCAACTGCTACAGTTGTGTCTGTGACCAGTGCAAGAAACTATGGCAACAGAAAGCCTTGGGGCTGAAATTCCATGTCAGTGCCTGGGGAGTGAAAACCAGAGCAAACCTACTCTGTGCTGCAGTGACCCTCAGCATTAGAGTATGGGCAGAAGCTTAAAAGGAACCCAAAGTCTCAGCTCCTGAAGAAGCCTCCTAGAAATTGCTGTTGTGGGTGTCTTTCCACACCACAGTTACCCAGTGTTAATGCTTTGTGAGATGCAGAACCTCAGCTTAATTGACAAAGTGGGCAAATCTGCTGCTGACTCCAGCCTGGCCTGAACCTCTTCACAAAGCAAGCACCAACCCTGTCAGAGTCTCTGTACCCCACTGTCCAAGGGCCCAGGTACTAAAGCTGTCATTTCAGCTGTGCTGCTCTCTAACAGAACGGGCACAACTGTCACAGTCAGGTAACTGGTAAACAAGCTGGTTACTGGACAGTGAGGGGTAGGAGCCTTTCAGTCTTAGTTTCTCCTCCTCCCAAGAATATTTTGGTTTTCAGTGCACAGAGCTCTGCAGCACACAGTGCCCAGGTTCCTCTGGACACTCCCTCCTTATCTCAGTGGCATCTGCTTTAATGGGGTGGTTGGGTAACCGACTTCCTGTTTGATTAGAAAGAACTCAGGTGGCTTTGGTGCCTCAATCCTTCACTGCCTGGCTGTAAAACCCAAGGTGGAACTCTCAGGAGGGCCAGGCTCAACTCCTCAGCTGGTGCCCAGCTTTGTCCAGTAGCCAGACACTGGACGGGAGGCACAGGACTCCCACAGCTGCAGGCTGGCAAACACTGAGGAGCTGAATACTTGAAGCCTCAAGTCAGGGCAGTCAGACATCAAACAGAGGTCTATCTTTATCCCTTCCTGTCATAGTTCAACTTGCATCACTTCTGATTAAACTCCATCCAAGCAGAAGAAAAGATTTTCATCTGCTTAAAAAAAAAAACCCAACACCATCCACCAACTCCCATCTGTGGACTGTCACAGGCTGTTACAAACACCTGGCAGAGGCACCATCTCTGTGCATTAAGACCACAGTAAAACAAAAGCTCTCTCCCAATAACCAAAGCAATCTTCAGGTCTCCCGAGGCTGAGGCCCATGTAAAGATCAGCTTGAATCACTTTTGACAGCAGAGATGGATGACCTACCTGTTTGCTGGAAATAAGGCTCCTCCCACTGTAATATATAATAAAAAAAAGCAAACAAGACACTTGGGAGCACTGCTGCATTACCTGCTGGGACCTCCCTGAAAATTCGTGCTGACACAAGAAAGGAAAGAAAACCTGCTCCAGAACAGCTGTGATTCTGACAGTGCCTCCTGCTGAGCAACTGGGGCGAGGATGGGAGCACAGGCACGGGTGAGTGTATTTTAACCTCCTCCTAGAAGAAGGGTGAGCTGAGATCAGCTCACAGACACACTCGCTGTTGACAAAGACATCTGTAAGGGGGGAGGAGAGAGCTTTAGCAGCTCAGCCAGACGGAGAGCACAGGCAGAGCGGGGGTTCCTGGCCAGGGAGGGGCTGCCTTGCAGGAGGAGATCTTCCTGGGGAAGTCAGAGCAGCAGCACAGGCTGACAGCCCTGGCTCAAGTAATCCTCAAGGTCCAAATCCCACCCGTCTGTGCTCCCACGGGCTCGGCTGGCCAGCAACCCCTTCTGGCAGCCGGCTCTGTCACGGGATTATCCACCAGGACAAATACTTATTTCTGTCAAACTGATGGACACCAGGCAGATCTGCAAGAGAGGCAGCCCAGCTCTCACAAATACACTCAGGCCTGGTGGGGGATGCTGACGTTTCCAGCCATCTCTGTTTAGATGTTTGTTTGCTTTCTGTGCACATTTGTTTAGTATTCTGTATTTCTTACCTATGTAGGAGGGCAATTAAATATCTGTTATCCTCCTGCCTTAGGGTGAGTTTCAATATTCAAGAGACTTTCAAAGGTAGAAATTCCAAACCTGAGTGTTCCAAAAACTTTCAAAATGAAAGGTCTAAATCCCATAATTAAAATTTGATTACCTTTACAAGGTCTGGAATATGCTCATGTGGCCTGTAAAGGAATGCAGCATTACAGCAGGATCAGGTACTTATTTTATGATTTCTTTTCCTTTAGTTTAAGACCCTGAATTTTCCTTACAGTATCAAATGAGTTTTCCAAGAAAAACAGGCTCTCAACACACCAGAATGCAGCTGAATTTAAATACTTTTTTTTTTTCTTTCTGCTCTTTTTTCCCCCATATAACAAACATGTAACACTAGAAATAAAAACTACAGTGGAAATAACCTGACTTTTGAAAACAAATCCTGTCAAGGCTCAGGGCTTGTTAGGGTTTGTTGACTTCATCAGCTAGATTGAAGTAAATGATGCAATTTTAAAATCTTTAAAAGTTTAGTAACTCTTACAAGGCAATAGCAACAGCTATGTTGCACTACTGTAACTCAGACAGCACCTCCAAATACAAATATTTAGATAATGTTTCTTCCAATGTGACACTAACTGTTATGATTTATTACAAAAGCAACTGCAGCCTTTCTGAAGAAATAGGGATGATTCAAGCTTCCTCAGACAGAAAATACTGGAAGCAACAAAACTAAGCATTCCAAATCAAAAGGTAAACACAGTGACTGTCCAGACAAATCTTCCAGAAGTTCCCACCTAGCTAAGAACTGTACATCCTCCTTTCCCTTCAACTTACATATTTAAGATTTTTTAAAAAAAATCTATTAGGTAAACTTGTCTCCACTATAGAGCGCTTGTCCTTACATTTTTAAGTGCTTAAAGAGAAAAAATCAAAGCACAAAAAGTTTCAACAGTTTCAAACCTAAAAATGTTTCAAACATTTCCTTCTTCCTTTTGTCTTTAAGTGTTTGCCAGATTCAACTCACATCTGCAAATGGTTTTAGTCGTGCTCTCCTTTCCTTTCCCCCCAACTCTATATATAGGATATAGAAAACAAATACCTACTTCTGCTCATTTCTCTTTATCCATCCAGGTTTTTACTTCATTCCATCTGTGTCCTGTTTGTGATCTGCATCCCATTTTTTTTCCTGAAATATGCAACTGCAGTTACTAGAGGTTTATGTTCCAAGATACAATAGCACATTTAGGCTAGCATATTTTACATCATCTTTAAAAGATTAGGTAATGGTTGGTTGCTTCCACCTCCCTCTCCACCCCCTCCCCAAAGAACCTCCAAAAACTTGGTTAATTACAAAGGAGAACTGTTGGACAAATATACAGGAAAATGGGGAATATGAGGTCACTTGAACCTTTGATCAACGCTGACTGCAGTTGTTTGGTTTTAGTATTTATTTCTATACTATTCTAGTTCTAAACTACAGGCATCTTACTGCAAAGAGCTTCCATTTATGGTGAACTGTTCTTCAGTTTCCTTAAAACAATTGTCTGATATTCCAAGCAGCTCTTTTGGGCTGAATTCCAGTTCCCAGAAAACCAATATTACTTCAAATAACTGCAAATAGATTTTTAGGGCTCATTTTGTAATAATTTTTATATCAGTCTTCTTTTCTGAGTGTTCTCAACTTAAAAAGTATCCTCTGGAGCACAATTAACTTGTAATGAACATAAAGAAGGCAGCTTTTGCCAGTCAAGTCTTGATAGAAGTGTAATATTTGAATGATTTTCTTCATCTTTTGTATGATTTTTGTACCTCTGCCCAACTCCATAAAAACACAATCACTTCCAGATAAAATAGATTATCAATAACAAAATCCCTGTGGACCGTGTAAAGGCTGTTCACAAGAATGCTTTTCTTAAAGCAGAAATTTTAATTTCTTTTGGAACAACCACCCCCTTAACCTCTCTTATAGAGAGAACACTATGGCTGCCCTAAAATTTGCCAGTAGTTACTACATGCTGATAACCTCACACTGTCATAAGCCACCGAGTCTGTCTACTAGAACAGGAAGTCCTGTAAAATGGAACACATGGACATGATTAGGGCTTAACAAAGTATGGATTTTATTCTCCTAGGTTAAACATTTACTGACTTCTACAGATAAAAAGCCTACAAAAATAGTATGGTTCAAGCACTTTAAAGTTCTAAGCCAATTCATGTTCTGTTTACTGCTAGGTGTGCCTCTAGATGAAATTTCCTACACTGAATGTCCTTTGTTACCACGTTGAGGAAACTACAGCTATCCATGGCAAACTCATGAGTTTGAAAGTTAGAAAGTATTGCAAATTGCTTTGTGACTGAGTATATACACTAACTCAACCTTGAGTTTGAATATCTTACAGTTTTACTGAAAACCTAATTTGTGCTTGTTCGTTCTCTTCCCTTTTCTGAAAAAAAGTGAAAGAATGAAAAAGAAAAAAACCCAGCCCTGTAGTCTTCTCCCTTATTTCCAAAGCACTTACTGGCTGAAGAACAGTGGCCAAAACATAAAAAGCCAGAACAGCCCATAAGAAGCCAAAGAAAGCCCAAAAGAAGCTTCCTAGGGACCACTGGAAGTGAGAGCCAGACCTGCTGGAGAAGCAGTGCTGTGATTAGTGCTCCAGCAAGATTGATTGTACATTCCCCATTCACATTTGGGTGCACAAATCACAGAATATCTTGAGTTGAAAGAGACCCACTGGGATCATCAAAGCTCAACTAGTGGCTCTACTTAGGACAAACCCAAGAGTCTCACCATGAGTGGTTACTGAGCAGCAAAACAGATAAATTACTTTTGGAAATAAAGAAAAGAAATCACAAAGTGACAGGACTTCAGTCTGACAAATGGCAGCAAAACCTCTAAGCAATTATCAACATCAAGTTATTGTTTAAACATTAATGATGTTAAAGAACAGATTTCCCTTTCCTCTGAAAAAGCAACACAAAAATCTTCAGATAAGAAAGGTAGGAACTGTCACTGAGAATAACTTCTGCTTTTTTATTGTCACTTGAAAACACTTTTTTCATTTAGATTTAAGTGAGAGTCAGGTTCAGCTACCTGTCTCTTTCCAACTGCATGTATTTCTATTTCATTTTTATAAGGTAATGCTGTATTTAAAACACCAATAGCAACAGAATCCAGTAGTTGAAATCAGACTGCTGGCAGATTTCTCTGCTAAAGCTGCAGAATATTCCCCTCAGACTTTCTTTTCTTTTGGCACAGTACCTGTGTTCGCAGAAACTGCACCTCTTCTGTAAGCAGGTGCTTCTCTTTGAGGAGCTGATTCTGTTTGCTGAGCAACTCCACTAACTGCTGGGCAGTGGCCTGGCAGTGCTTGTCAAGCTGCTGTAACCTGGAAAAGAAATAGATAAAAGTGTCACAGAGCATCTGAAGTTGGGGTTCACTGAAGAGGCTTTGATGTTTGCACTGGTGGTGGCAGCGCTCAGAGCCCAGAGTTCAGGCTGGTGGTTGGGCTGAGACTAAAGTATCACTCCTAGGATGGGCATTAAATGTATTTTCATACTTTAAATTAGCACTTTTAAAGGTTTGCACTTTTAATTTAGAAGCTTTATGAGGACATGACAGGAAATCTGCTTTGCTGTGACATCAGTAAGGACTGCAGGACTGCATCCTGACACCTGTAGCTAAACAAGCTGCACACTCTGTAGCTGCTTCAGTAACTGTCTTCTTGAAACACACACAGGAGCCCAGATTGTAAAATCAAATACCCAAATTCCCTGACAAACTGGACCTGAAGTGACAAAACCTTCTGTTTTCTGTCCACTGCTCTTTGCAAGCTGGTCAATGTCCAAAACTCATTACAGAACATAACACTTATTTCAAGTAAGCTTAGTGTTAATTAAGCATGTCAGCATAGATCCTTTAACAGTGTAACAGGGATTCCTGGGGAAAGATGTAAAGAGCCCATCATTCCAAAGGTCCTCCTCATTAGGGGCTGCAAAACAGAGGGAAAAAGCTGGCAGGTATCAGGAGAAACATGCAGAGGCCTTCTGCTTACACTGGAAGAACAAGTGCCTGAGTTGGGACAGCAGTGCTGTAAGGCAGGTCAACTGCATATTTATTTATTTAATCACAAAAGCAGGTATCACTTGTTATGTCTCCAGTACTGTTTACTACTCCTGGCATCCAGTCAGAAGTCACTCCCAACTCATGTGAATTTTCAGAACAATATTTTTCAGTAGCTAATCACAGGTAGCCCATGCAAATTTCCAAACTATTACTGGACACAAGCCTTAGTGTGCTCTACTGTGAAACTCTATGCCCTTTCAAATATACTGCTGTAAATGGAAAAGTCTTTAATTATGGAAATACTCAATTACACTTTTCTGCTTCTAACTTCACCAGCCAGTGTTACATTTAGACTGTCTCCTTGAGCAGAGGGAGAAGGATGACACAGGCACTGAGCTGGGTTTGACCAGCAGGCCACAACTTTACCTTCATCATCTGTATCTCCAGTGCTTGACTACAAGTTTAATAACATTCCAATCGAAATTCTGGGCTACAATGGATGAAAAGGGTGCAGTTCTAGTCAGCGCAGATCTGGATCTGTGAATTCCCAAATTCTGTCTGCCAGTCTGCTCTCCCAAAACTGCTGCCAATCTGGCCCTTGGTCCACACACTGGGACTCCCAGCCTGCTCTGGTGTGTTTAGCTCCTGAGGACAGGCTCTGGGCCCTCTCACAGTATCTGCTATTACGTGTGACATGTGCAGCACAGCCACACATTCCCATATGCATTGTATCTGGCCTGCCTGCTGATCTCGTAAATGATTCAAGATGAGAAATGAACAGCTCCACCCACATTCACTGTACTTCCCATATGTTACAACTGCACATTGATGCCTGCCATCATTTTTACAACTGGGTGACAGAACCTTCTGCACGTTTTGCTAATACGAGTGAGGGAGGTTGCGCAGTCGCCACGTTCACTTTAGCAATACCACCTACCAGGCAAATGTGTCCTGAGCATCTGAGTGACCACTGTGTCCTCACCCTTCAGTCTAAAGGAGATTCATTTTTCCACCAAAGTGGCAAGATCTCCCCCTTGGCCTGGCCAAGGAAGGACAGGAACTGACTCCATGCTCTGTCATGTTACTTCAAGACACAAAGTGAAAACGTAGCTCTTGAGCCATGTTACATTTGGACTACCCACAGGACAACCTGGCACTAAGGAGAAAGTTCCCAGCCAGTGGTAATAACAGTACCCTTCAAATAATTTCCCATTGACCAATTTAAACCAAGATCCCTATTTCTACATGTAGGCAAGAAAGAGACAGTTTCATGAGATGGGTGGTTCCACAGAAAGAGAACACAACCAAGGCATCAAAGCTTCAAGGTAAATGATTTTCTCTGATTCTCAGTACTTGGAACTCATAGGAAGCTTTATGTTAGAATGGCTCTAACCTACCTTGCTTTTTTGTTCAGTTACAACATGCAGAAGACTTCACACAGCACTGAAATTTGGATCTGAGACTGGGCCATACCCCAGGCTGTCCAGAAATGAAGTGAAAAGGGATAGATGGGATTTTGTTATATTTTGACAGCTATGGCTAAACAATCACTGCAAGACCCTGCAGAAATTAGGTGAAACGTCAAACACGAAGCAGAGCTTTGGCACCAAGGTGAATTCCACCTGCAGAATAAACTTCTATTGCATCCAACACCACAAAGCTGTACTAGCACCCAATATTACACTTCCCCTTATGTGTGGCCTACAGATTAAAACAAAAGCTGCTTTATTTTCTATAACAACACATTGCTAAACCAGGGGCACCCATGGACTCTGGCTGCAAGCTGCCTCCCCTGGGGGACTCAGGCCCATTAATCCACAATGAAGGTAAAAGCTGATATAACCTGTCAGCCTTCCTCTTGTTGATTTGAATCAAATCAACAATGTTGATTTGAAGGAAATTAATATACAAGGATCTGTGAGCAGTACCACTCACCCTGCAGTGGGTATCAGTCAGTCCTTGACATAGTAGAGGCATTAAAAGATTATTTACTCTTTTAGCATAGTCAGGTTACTGATGTAAAACGTTTTCACTTTACTCCATGGAGCTGGATTTGCTGAAATGGCGTGATTGGATTGCAGCAACCTGCAGCAGCTAAATCACCAAATCCAATAATCATGCTGCATTTACTGGCACACATCTTAATTAGGTTTTAATACAAGTAATCTGATAACTACTTCTGGCCAGCCAGAGCGGAGCTGTCAGTGCTCAAAGGGCTGTTGTTGAGCAGCTCGGCCAGCGCGCTGCTCCCCGCTGCAGCCCCCCATCTGCCAGTTGCCATGGCAACACAGGCCAGCCCATCACCCCAGCAGTGGGACTCACGACCCTCAGGCACCCCACGGCAAGGGCTGTGGCACCAGCCACCCGCCGGGCCACCAGCCACACAGAAGGGCCACCAGCAACAGGGCCACATCTCTGTGGGCAAGGGGTGGCTGGGCCTTGCTGCTGGTGCCCCCCAGATGACCAAAACCCAACACCATGAGCATATGCCACTGTCTAGCAAACTGCCTTTAAAATGCATTTGTGCTGTCAGGGCAAGAGTGTCAGGCTATGAGTTTCTAAGGTTGCTCCTGCATTGCTCTTTTGCCTGTGGGGGATTCAATGATCAGAGGTGGTTCCTGGTTCTGAGTGAGAAAACAAAGACCATGTTGGAGATGTCTGCAGTACTGCTGAGATGCAGCTGAAGGGTGATCACTATGGTGATCACACTTAGCCCCTGGCACAGACAGATCAGGCACTGTCTAAGGTCATCTCCTGATGAATACAAATCAGTGATCAGGTTTGCTTTGTCTATATGATGATCTTGTTGCCAGACTTGCTGCCATCGAAGAGTTAAGGTGTATGGCTGGTGCTCATGGGCAGCTTTTTTCTGCAGCTCTCACTCCCCACCCATCTCATGAGCATGGTAGGACAGGTCTGTTCTGCTTTCTTTCCACCTCAACTCCACTACAATTTTGTCTTCCCTTTTCACAGCAGAACTGATGTTGCTTTCATTAAGGCAGAAAAATTTACATTCACTATCTCTTTGTATCTTGAATCAGCTCTGTGAACAACTAGGACATTGAAACCAACAATAAAATTAGTACTCGTGAGAAATTTGATCTTCATTGTGGATTACAGCACTGATAAATTCACACAGTAAATTTTAAGGAAAAAAAATTAGAGTATGAATTTAGAAAGGCAGACAAATAGTAAATTAAACCCAAAGAGTTTCAATAGTGTCCTAAATTAATGTTTACTTAAGATTTTGACCCATAGATCAGTGCCTTGAAACAACCTTAAGTGATGAGCATCTCAGAGAAGCTACCACATGCTCCCAAAATTTAAAAAGGAAAATCTATACAACCTGTCCTTTAACTGAACTGCATTCTCCCATCTGGCTTCAAAAGCAAAACACTATGATGCACTTTTTTCATATTAATGAAATTTAAAAAGCATAAGAGGACAAACACACAGACCAAAAAGCCACTTTGTAACAGTGAGGAGGCACCAAGGGTAAGGAATAAACCTCCTCATTTCTGTCACACTGGAAGCCCTGACCTCTAACACGACACAGGGAGACAGTTCAGGGCCTATTAAAAAAGTTTCCCTGGAATTTCCCACCCTCTGGAATCCCTATCAAACTTCTGGTGCCACAAAAAGGCCAAGACTGTCATTTGCTCAGGCAGAGCAGCTCTACACCACTTCTAGCTTAGCAAGGTAAGTACTGCCCACGCTATAGGCAGAACAAACTCATCCAGCTGATGTTAACAGATGGTAACTAGAAGTTAATATCCCTTGCACAGTTTAGAACTGGCCACCTAAGAAGCAAATGTCCACATTTCACCATGAACCCCTTGACCCAGATGGCTTAGTATTACTTAGTCTTCTTTTTTTTTTTTTTTTTTTTTTTTTTTATAATGTCTATTGGGTAATATCTAAATTCCCTTTTACTAAAGACACTCTCAACTTTTCCACATACTTTTCAAGTCTCTATAGCATGTAATCTCCAATAAGATAACAATATTCACATGCCACAACAACACTTGCAAATAGGGTTTAATTAAAAGTTTACATAGGAGCTTCCACTTTGTTTCAGATGTCACCATTAACTATTAGAATATGTCTTCACTTTCACAGCTGGCCCACCAGGTTAAACAAATAGATCATGTAGGAAACCTGAGCCTGGATCTATTCCTGGGCTTCTAATAGCTCATGTCTAACATGCTGAAGAGAACATTATCAGCCTGCTCTTCAGTAGGGGGGTGTAGCAGCTGGGCTTCACTGCTTTTAGGCCTACTGGGTTTTGACAGGAAGGAAACAATGAAAGAGAGCGTACAGCAGGCTGGAAGAGATATGGGTGAAAGCTTCATGAATGTCTATTTGTGTCTGAAGCCCCTGGCTGAAGGTGAGACTTTTCCTCCTTTAAAGGAATACAGAAGAGTAAGACCATTGATAGGAATATGTTCTCTGGATCAGGTTTGCTCTAGAGAAGAAATAGTTCTGGTTACTATTTAATGCTTTTATTTGACAAGTATGAAGTAAAACAATTCTCCAGATTGTTCAGGCCAGTAATTTAAAATGATGTAAAATACCTTGGAGAAAAAAAAAAAGGAGGCAGGGCTCGAAGCAGACAATGTTACAGAAATATATTGAACTGTGTAGTCAGACTCTACATTTTTTTGGTTTTTTAAAGATGTTCACCTCTCTGATTTTGTTATGTGCCAGGCAGAACAGATTTTGCACAATTTCTCAATCATAATGGTAGGAGACATATATCCCACTATGGTATCAAAAGTAGTCTCCTCATGTTTATAAAATATATATTGTATTACTGAAATAATTTTCCTGTGCTTGTGTAACTAGTTGCAACAATTTTTTGTGGCTGGTTTACTTTTTATAAACGTGTGCTCGATTTCCCGTACTTCTTACTCCAATTCCTCTTATTCCATTTATTACCAGACAAACCCGAACCTGTACAAACTGCTAGCTGGTGTCCACATAAAGCAATCACTGTATCCAAGCTGGAGACACTGAGAATTTTTAATGCAACCTGCCCCATCTGAACTCTTTCCTTCACAAGTACTTTGCCTTTAAAAAGAAATTCCCAGCATGAACCTCATCAGAAGCGACATGTAACAGACAGTACATGTGGTGTCTGGGCAGGCAGCAGAGAATTGAAAAAGAAGTCTTCACTTTTTCTATCCCATGGCATGTGCAGAATGTACATGTGGCCCAAGCTGACATCAGGCATTTGAAGCAAAAAACCTGCTAAAAGCATCAGCTTCTCTTAATTTACTTTGTCAGATATTGTCTTAATTAAAAAAACCAAAAAAACAACTACCGCTAGAAAGGGCAGTGCAGCTGAGCTACAACTGCTTCAGTTGTTCTGACAGTCGGGCTGCAGGCGAAGAGAGGAGCTTTGGGTTCAGCCCTGCTGTCCTCACTGAGCCCAGAGCCTGTCTGCAACCAGCAAGGGCTGCAGGCACTGAGCTACTGAGCATAAAGCTCCTGTTTATCTCTCTAGCCACCAGTACCGGTGTTTGAAAGGTAAAATGTTTCCCACTAGTGACCTTGCAAATGAGAGGCCAGTAGTGCTGGGTACAGTCCTTCTCATTTGGTTATCTGCAAGGGAGTCTTGCCAAGTTTAAGGACTACGTATCACAGTCCTTCAAAACTGTTCTGCAGCACAACCCCAAGGCTGCTATAGTGCATAGGTAGATCACTATGAAACT
The DNA here is from genome assembly GCA_032173965.1 of Sitta carolinensis. Taxonomy (NCBI): domain Eukaryota; kingdom Metazoa; phylum Chordata; class Aves; order Passeriformes; family Sittidae; genus Sitta; species Sitta carolinensis. Next base: position 8,920,001 of record JAVUNC010000025.1, on the reverse strand, counting down.
CTATAAACTCTAAAACTATATGACCACTATGACCACATAGTTTGACCACTATGAAAATAAACTCTAAAAGTATCAAACACAAAGTGTTAAACATCTATGGAGGTGTCACTTGTTAGGTTTGTTGTTTAATACCCATTACCCTTATTTTCAACTCTAGAGGTGCCACTCCTACCAGTTCAGTTTCAAACAAATGATTTTGCCTTTAAGCTCTGGCAAGCAACACACATTTGCTTATTTCTCTGGGTTCAGAGAGGTTTATTGTGGCTTGCATAAACCACAGTCAAACTAATGATAGTTGGAGGATTTGTACAGAGTTTAGTTTTATGCTTGTGACACAGAAAAGGAGAAATATGACTTATATTGGTGACAGACAATTTTCTCTGTGCAGCATATTCAGATAGATGTCTTACATAGAAAGGCCCATTGCTCTCCAGCCACACAGAGCAGATTGCTTCCATTTGAGAGCTCAGCCCAAGCTCGGCCTGCTCCGCTTCTATTACAGCTCTACTTTTCAAACTTACTCTTCCCAGGAAACACAAGGGAAAACAGGGGCACATACAGAGTATAAGGATCTACAGAATGGCTGGGCAGGAGGTCAAGGTGGGCAGAGGAGCCTAGGATGTGTGTGAGAGGTAAGGAAGGTCTGTTCTCGTGATGTGCATGGATACACCCAAGGGACTGAGGAGGGCTCAGCCTCTGTCTGTGCTGGCTGGCCAAGCAAGCCGGCTCCCAGCTCCCATGGAGCTGCTGCTGCCACGCAACACAGCACTGTGGAGCAGGGCAGCAGCACCTGGGACAGCCCCAAGCCCCCCACATTCCCCAGTACACCCAAAACCAGCTCTGCTGAGACTGAAGGGAGTTGCAGCATCAAGGAAACACCATGGCGGGTGTAACACGGAAGACTAAAGAGAGGGAAAATGTAAGGTAATTCTGCATTGAAAAGGGCTGAGAGGAAAGCAGTTTCATCCTAAGAAATCACAAGTTTTTTTAGAAAATTGAGAAGAGCTGGAGAATCTGAGCTGTACAGTCAGCCTACCTTCACGAAGCTCAGCTCTTGTGAATAGAGAGTCCCCTTGGTGTTTTGTTTTGGACTATATTTTAAACAGTGAAACAGCCCGTGAAGTTAGTGAAACCTGCAATTCCTTAGCAACACTGAAGGGAAGTATTTCACAGAAAAACATCTTAAAAATGTATTAGTACATTATAGGCAGTATTACACTCTCTGTAAGAGAGTGGCTATTTTGTAATTTATATGTGCATTAGTCCAATTGTGCTTTAATTTACTGCAAGGTGAACTTATTAATTTCTATAAAATAAGGGCATTTTATCGCTGTTATGGAGGCAAATATCATTACAGTTATCTTCAGGAAAACCATTAACCCTTCCACAATAAAGAAAATGACTGCAACCAGGAAGTTTGGAGATGAGTATCAACACACCCCGATCCCAGCCAGTGCAAAGGGTCAATTCTGCCTTTCTGGTGACAGCAGCTTAGCTAGTGATGAGAGCAGCTGCTCTGGAGTCCCTGCAATAGCAGCGCGGGGCTGGCAGCAACACCACACAAAAAGAGCACAAAGGTGGCTCCAGCCAGGCTCTGCCATGCCACAGTTCAGCACATCAGTCAGCAGTCACTGGCCCCTGCACAAGCATCCCAGCTTGGTAAGACCACCAGCACCTTCCAGCAGAAGGATTCCTTCTGTCCATGACTGTGCATGTGCATGCACAGACTCTTCTGTTGCCACCACATTTTAATTATAGTGAAAAATTCGAGCAAAACTATCAGCTTTTTCTTTACTAAAAGTTGAAATAAATGTTAATAGCTTTCTTGACACATGTTCCATGTAACTGTATGAGAAGAATACTTTTCCCCTTGGATTACAGCAGGGAAAAGATCTTGCTTAGTTTTGTTAGGTAAATTATGCTTTTCTCATACTACTTCCCCATGTTCTTATCTTTCAGTGGGTAAGCAGTGGTAACTTTTATGAAGCAAACATTTAAACATGCAAATTTAGAAGTCTTGATATACTTTTGGAAACTGAACATTCTCACATAAATAAAATTTAACTGCCTTAAATCACTAGTAGCAAATTAAGAAAACAAAGCAGTGTCTCTTTGTTCAAAACTAAACCATGGGGTTTGTTCTTTTGAGTAGGGATAGAGAAGATAAAAACGTATGCCAAATGAGAACGAGATCCACCTGCTATCAGTCCATTACTGTCTCTGTAGATGTGGCAACCTCTGATACTGTTGCTGCAGCACAAATACATCATTACTTGAAATTTCTTCTAAGGGAAGGCCAGAGAAAATGCCCATTTCTCTGCTGGTGAACTGACACAGGATCATGGGCAGAAAGCAGCCGGGGTTTCGGAAAGGCAGCGAAGGCTCAGCAGGTGCCCCAAGAGAGCCCAAGGCCCCTGCCGGGGCTCGCTGGTGCCACTCTGCTCCTCCTCAGCAGCCACCACCAGAGCCTTCCAGGGAGATGCTGGTGGTCTTGGCACCACTCCTGGTGGACAACTGTCCACCTCACACCTGGCTCAGCCTTGGCTGAGGTGAGGTAATGAACAGGCAGACAAGATGAACCCAAGCCTCCCTCCCAAGGGAGCCTACTTTTGATCAGAGTTGAGCAACATATGCAGGCTTGAGCAGGGGGGCAGGCAGGCAGCTCAGGAAAAAGCATGCGCTGCTGCAACTAAACTGCAGATTAAGCTGAGTACTGCTGTTTCCTAAGCTCCAGATAAGGAGCCTTCTGGAGAGTATGAAAAAAAATAAAGGGGAAAAAGAGCGGTAATTGTAATTTTACTTTTAAATTATTGTGAATCTAGGCTATATTAGAGCAGCATTTGTCCCAGTTTTAGATAGTGTATTTTTCAGCAAAGATTCTCAGTAGGGAAGATGCTTCTGTAGTTAATGGTTTGTTTCTAATGTCTCTGAAACCATAACATTACCTGCTCAGCAAGTATTTACCTACAAATGAATGTCTGGGTGTCCCTCATGTTATCTCCTTACATAAAAATCATGATATTGGGATCGTAATGTACTTAAAATCTCTTCAAATAAAATAATCATAATTACTGAACTTCCGTACTACAGCATCAGGGTTTAATTTCGTTTGAAACAAATGTTATTAAGGAGAAAAAACTGCATTTACAGGTCTATTAAGAAGCCTGATTTCATTGAAACATACAGAGGAATTTAGAGCTCTATTGTGTAACAATAGAGAAATTAGTAAAATCTATTAGTGTTACAGATCTGGATACAATAGCTTTCATCCTGATCCAGAATAACTCCTATGAGCTGTAATGTGAAGTACAGACTCCTGTAAAGCACACAAACCCCATGAAATGCCCAATCCTGTGTTGCTAAAAACTAAAGGAGTTCTGCCTTTAATAGAAGCAGGCCCCTTGTTTGCATAAAGAGCACCTTGTCAAACAGAATACAAATGCCAAGCTGGTACATTATAGCCACAAGCACAATAGCCCCACTCTTTTTAACTTAGCAAATCCTAGAGAGAGCAGTTTCCCCCCAAAATCTGGGCATCAGCTCCCACTTCAGTGACCTGATGTCTCAAAGTGTTCATGAAGGATGCGGGAAATTTGCAGAGGGGCGCGAGCTTTTCATTTCATAGAGAAGGGAACTGCCTGTTTTCATTCTAAAAAATGAGAGTGTGAAAAAATCCTAAGCACACAATAGCTCTCTTTCAAGTACAAAGTTCAGAATTATATCTCCCAAGTTTCCTGTACGTTAAAAGAAGAGCACATAATAATGATCTAAAAATCCTTCACAAAAAACCAACAAGCAAGGATGAAGCAGTACTCGCCTGGGGGCCAATTGCCTCTCCAGCAGCGGTAAGGCTGTTACTAGGCTTGCAGTACCATTTGTTCCATTACACAATCTCCTGAAGCCTTTTACAGAGAGCTAAAACAACTGCCTGTACCAACACGACACATGGCTTTCCATCCCGACTCTTTGCTAATCCAGACGCTCCAACCATCTTTCTTTAAGATGCCATATGGTTGGCAGAAGCCTGTAGATCTAGCAGCACATCTGCTTGTATGTTACTTCTCCCCTCCAACTCCCCCCTCCACACCACAAAAGAGAGAGCAAATAATTATTTTACATGTAACCAATTAAACTGCATTTAAAGAGGACGGGGATTATTTAGCTCTAGATATTTTAAAAATATAGATTGTCGCAGAAGATCATTTGTCTGTCAGTGATTTGGGAAATACAGAGAAACAAAACAAAGAAATGAAAGGCACATGGGCAAAATGATCGCTGCATTTGAATTATTTAAATGACTGCCATTCAGACCTTATGCCCGAAGATTTATTTCCCACATTAGCGTGCCACTGAAGAAGGGACTGAATTCGCTCTCTGCTTTTGTCAGAGGTGAATCAGACAAGCAGACTAGGAAACTATAATACACCAAACCATGCTTTGTTAAGCAAGTAGAGTGAGTCTGTATGCTAATGACTCTGCAGGAATACACCGACACACTGATTTTTTTGGTGTGATGAGCAAAGATTATCGACACCATAAAAATCCTGGTTGCAGTGGCATGAATGCATCCAGGTTATCTCTTTAGAATCCACACACCAAGGAAGACAAGCTGCAAAAATAATTTTGTTTGTGATAAGGTATCATTTGTCCATTTATGACACAGTGGACTATAACAGAAAAGAAAATACACACTTTGGAGCCCGAAATTAAAATAAAAAAATAGCACCTCGAAATCATAAATAATGTTCCTATAAAACTCCCACTGACCACCCTGTGATGAATAACCATCTTAATGAAGGACAAGCAGAGACAGAAATACATAAGGACAGACTGCACAATTTTGCAGTTCTGTCTGCTGACAATTTGCAGCACCTTTTTGTTCAGAAAGACTATTTCCTCAAACTTTTCCTGCATCACTAAAATAAGACATCAAAGAGATAAAAGATAACATTTCTACCTCAAATGCTTCTCACATGTATGGTTCGTGCAATTATCTGTGAAGCACTGTGGAGCACAGGAACATGCAGCACATGTGTCTGTTCTAGCAATTTTCCAGAACAGAAACTAAACATGTATTTGCTCCAAACAGTCTCCCTGCACCAAGTCTCCATTGCAATGTGCACAGAACGTTCCTTTGCCTGCATAGAAACAGTTTTCCCTACAATATGGGAATGCTTGTGTTCATCTACACAGTGAACAAATTGTTTTTCCCCTCAGCTATTTAGGAGTTAGAGTTCCTATACAAATGATGGGGAGACTGTGTCCTATCCTCACAGGAAGAGCTGCCCAATGTTGAAGGTTTGTTTGAAACCAGCATTTTTTAGGACAATACTAGGTTTCCAAGCTGTTTGTTTAAGGCTAGTGCTTTCCTTTCCCCTAGTACTCTCTGTCTCAAGGCTATTTAAAATTTCATCAACATTGCTTTGAATAGTTTTATTCAAAACCAAAATTAAAAAGCCACTTTCTCCTCCAATAATTACATTTTTCCTCTCTTTTTCTTAAGAAAAAGATGACAGAAGTTCAAAACACACTTGTATTTCAAAATTTAAAATGTGGCAATGTATTCAATGACGTAGCAATTTAGCTCAGTTTAAATTTGATAGGGCTTGATTTTTCAGTTATAATAAAGAACTATATAAAGGGTATTTACAGTAACGAGAAATATTTATAACTACAGATGAAGATTTCAGTTAGTTCTATGCATAATGTTCAAAACTTACAAACTATGATTTTATCCCAAAATATGTATAATATAATAAAATAAAAAACCCCCAACCCTCCCCAGCCTCTTGAGTTACTTTCTTCAGACCTTCTATGTTTCACCCATTTTTCTGATCAGTAACCGATTTTCATTTCAGGTATTAATGCCCAGGCTCGGCCCACTTGCTCCAATCCTAGAGGACTCTGGGAGATGAGAGAGGAAATTGTTTCCAATTATCTGACTGCACATATTCACTTCCTTTATTTTCCTTCAAGAGGAGTGTCTCTGTGCATCTTTGCATTTTCCTCAAAGATTCTTAGTAACTCAGTAGAACTCAGGGTTGAAAAATGCCTGTTTTCTTTGGATAGAAAAGCAATTACCAACCCAGCAGGATGTCTCCTGAACTGATCAGCTCAAACCCAATTGTCTGTGACCACATTTGGTATGTCTGTGCACCTCAGCTGTGAATGAAGTTCCAGAGGAAGGTGTGCTTGGAGAGCTGTCTCACAGACTCCCTCACCCCATCCCAATCCCTCACCAGCAGCACCCAGTGCTGCCCTCCCTTCTGTAAGAGTCCCTGCAAACATCAGAATTTCAGAAATAGAAGGCCTGGCCAGCAGAAGTCTGTTGCACATGTGTATTTGATTAGACACTTCAAAATTTCAATTTACTTTTTAGGCATAAAATATGGTTTTAGATTTAGATATGAGAAAGCAAATTAACTTTGTATATGTGCTATGACTTCTTGTCCAAGAACAGGTGGATAAAGGAACCATGTGTGAAGTCTTCAACAAGACCTGCTGCAAACTGACTTCTGTAGAAATGATGAAAATGCTGCACACTTTCTTAGTGCTTGCAGGCTAAGAAAAAAGAACAATTATTGTATATATATATATATATATATATATATATATATATATATATATAGTTTATTCTCTTGACAAGCAAGGGAAAACTATGCAGGTGCAGTGCATGTCAAAAGCTTCTCTGACTGCAAAATGTGACTGAACTGCTGCTAACCCATGGCCATCATTAATGATTTGCAGTACAAAGTGCCAGTAAGTTCACTGGATTGCAGTTTGGAATGCTTAAGGAACAGGCTGGGTCTGATGAACATTCTGCTACCATATCTTGATCAGATCTTTTTGGGTTTGTTTGGGAGGGGCTTTTTAGAATGTAGGGTGTAGAGGGAAGTTTTTAAACGTTTGTAAAGAAATGACAGTTCTTATTATATGGAATAATAATGATTCTAAAAATAGGTTCAAAGCTTCCTGTATTCATGTTCTAGGTATACCTGAAATGTTTGATAAAATAATTGTAAATAATTTACCCAATTTTATTGGGCACCTCATTTGTAAGTTGTAGAAGCAACAGAATTTCAGAATCACAGAATAGTGATGTGTAGAAATGACAGAATGCTTCTCCTCTTTTGAGACACAGAGAAACAGGGAATTGAATACAAAACCCCTTCAAGTATGAGGAGGATTACATGGGGAAGTGAGGATAATAGCAAGGGAATTGATTTCTTCACGAAATAACCATATGAACACCCTTAGACATCCATTATCAAAACAGAAAACCTAGAGTCACTACACTGAATAAGTACATCTCTTCATACTGGCATTTTTAATTTTGTGGCTCCTGTTTTAGTATCATTTCTAGTCCCTGATGGTGACTTCATGCACTTAATTTTAAGAATAAAATAAGAAAATGTACCTTAAGGGGAAAATAAGTAACCAATCAGGTATCTGAAAGACTTCAATTAACATTTTGACAAGTATCATGGTATGCAAACTAATGCAATCGGATTTTATTAACTTAACTCCTTGAATATGAGAAAGCAAATAATTACAAAAATGCCCAAGATGCTCTCCAGTACTTAAGTTCCAAATTTCTGCAAGTGTCAGCTCTGGAACCATTTTTTTGGCTCTTAAACTTTGCCTCCCTCATCTGACACACAGAGACCCTGGAAGTATTCAGCCTCCACACTGCAGTTAGTAACACACCAAGTGCACATGAACAATACATGCCCTGATGAATTATTTCTTATTCAATAATGACATGTAATTTACCATATACAACTATTGTGACCTATTGCTGCAAGTTTCACTCGCATTTATTTCTACAGCTCTGTAGCATTTTGATTTCTGAAATTTTACTGATGTCTCTACCACTACAGCATTGTTATAATCAAAATTAATAGGCCAAGACAGTCTTCTAAAATTAAATTCTGATCTGAAAGGTACATTTGAACATTTGGGGATCTCCCTTCAGATGCTGACAGGGAGACAAGTGAGCGGATGTAGAGAGAATCTGGATATATGGTTCACATATGGGCCTAACAAGAGCAATCTCTTCATATAAAGACACTGTTTCTCATGCTAAGTCTACCTTGTTTTCTAATCTCAGCTGAAAGGAATGTTGGAATCTGGGACAGTTTTCCGCATCCGAGTCTGTTATTTAACTGTCTGATGTCAGAATTATTGTTTTCACAGAACCTCTGTAGTTTGGGGATGTTGTTTTGCTGTATTTTGGGTGTTGATTAAGACTACCAATGCTACACCCTCTTAGTAAATCTTACTCTTCTTGGTTATTTTTCCATCCAAAGCACCTTGAAATTCAGGTACCACAACTGATACAGGATTTTTAATTTTTTGGGTTTTTTTCAGTGTTGTATTAGAACTATGAGATTACCCCTGATTCAAGAAGCCTGGTATTTGGTATTGTCTAAGTTCTGAACGTTTATAAGCACAAGTCCTTCATCTGAGTCTAGATCCAAAAGTACAGGTCCCAAGCACAAGGCTACACCAGTTGTCATCTACAGCTTCCTTTAGTACAGCACAGAATCCAGTATGTCAGCACAAGACAAAAGCACTGAGTAGGAAGAAAAAGAAAACAAATCTTGGTTGCTAAGTTAGCCTGTCATGTAGTAAATGTTTGTGTGAAGCCACACACCATATGACCCAAAGGCTCAGAAAGCTACAGCTAGGTTAAAAAAGAATAGTACAAAGGAAATCCAGTTGCAAATATGCAGAAGGTAGGACGTGACCATTGTGGGGAAATCTTTTACTTTACTCTGATCAGCATACAGCTGTACCTGAGGTACCAAACTTTGCTCAAACAGGTTTGGAAGAAAAACACCAACATTCATTAATGCCAATAACTCATAACAAGCAATCGTTTTACAGCTTTATCTTAGAAGATGTTAGAAAGGATCACTACAGCACTAAATCCACACAGCACAGAGATGCCCTGAATCTAGAACTGTCAGGATCTGTAGCACAGCAAGGGTAAAATTGAAACACAATACTTGAAGGAAAACAGCCATAGTTCCCAACAAAGTGCTGAGAAGTCTCTGTTAGCTGCCACAGCTCAAAGCAATAATAGGATGGGGATATGACCAGAACTCATGTTTAATGGATTTAAATAACTGAGTAAAAGCAAACACAGCAGCACCTCCAAGCTGTGCAATCCCAAACAACAACTTCGAGAAAAAAACCACTGAACACAGAATAGAACATGTGAATGTGTTAAGCTTAGACATGTACTGTCTCAGTTTACCTCAAGTTAAGCAAAGTCCTCAGACAAGGAGGTTAAAGGCAAAAGTTGCCTTTTAAGGCTGTGAAATTATTTTGCAGTTAAGTCATTGCAGCAACAAAGCAGCTTTCAGGTACCTGAAAGTCACAGGGTTCATAGACCATTCTTCATTTAGTTCCCCATGAACAAAAGAAATGAAAAATTATTTTTAATTCAGGGTCCTAATTAGGATGATAATTGGAAAAAATCCCAAACCATCACACTCGACAATAAGAACCTATGTGTTTACACCCAGATTCTTTTGTAGCATATAGTCAGGAGAAAACTAAATAAACTGAACAATGTACTCTACCTCACCTAGCTGCGGTCTGAACTTGATTCCAAGTTTTGAAGGAGTCCAAGCCTTTTGAGGAAACTCAGCCAGCAATTCAGGCAAAGATTTCTTCAAAGGAAAAAAAAAGGCTTGAGTCTTTTCCCCTTTTCTTTGTCCTCCTCTTTTCTTTTTAAATAAAAGCAACATCTCTGATTTGTAAGCACAGTTTTGAAAGGAAGGGAGAAAACACCATTACAAATAGCAAGCAAAGCTTTCAGTTTATGAATCTACTAATTCATCTATGAAATATCCAGGTTGCCTTCATCATCATTTCCAAACACCATATTATATAAGGTAACAATGGAATACTAGGCTGGTCTGTTTCCCATATTTTTAGTTGGCTCAGCTGGAAAGTGAATACAGGCTATTGCCCCAGGATGAGTGAATAATTTAACTCAAATGCAATTTTGCACAAAATTGCTTTCACAACTGGAAAAAAAAAGGACAAAAAAAAAAAAAAAAAAAAAAAAAAAGCATGGCTAGTCAGACTCCTTGTTAAACGTAAGAAATTGAGTTCCCCCCACACCTAAACTAGTATAATTTACAAAGTTTAGTTCACCGTGTTGCTCTTAAATCAGGGAGGCATAAATTTTAATACCAAAAGACCAAGCTTTTCTGTGCTAGAGAGGAAATTGCCCCTACACAAAGTGTCAAGTACAAAATTTAGGCACTGCATCTCAGACAGCTCTGTCCTGGCCTGGTTGAAATCTCTGCTCAAGAGTAAAATTTATGCTGAAATAGATGCAAGACAAAATCCCCAAATTGTAGACCGATAATTTAGAAGAGGTCTGTTGAATGTGGAGATGGTTTTGATCTTCAGATCATAAACTCCTGGAGGCACAGATCTTCTTTAATTACATGACTACAAAGCACCATGTGTTTCCATTATGCTATTTAAATAATAGATTTAATTTGAATTTACATTTGTTGATGTAAACATTACTGACTGTAACATTACCCTGCAATCTGATGCAGAAAGTCACTGAAGTATTAGAAAAAATTTCCTTCCCAAAAAGATTACAAAGGAAAGAATCCCCAACTGTGCTATTTGAAAATATGAATAGCAATTAGCTAAATAGAAGAGAATAAATTTCAGTGGAACTGAAATTTTAGGATGATATTTTCACACAACAACACTAACATCTCAAGTAATTCTAATTTTTAATTCTGCTCTACAGTTTCTGTTTTGTTTATGGGACCTAATGAATTCAGATGTTTCCAGCAACCAAAGTTCCACTGATTAATAAAAGGAAAGAAAGTAGCATGGGAAGGATCACTCTTTTATCTTGCAACACTGCTTTAACCAAAGTGCAACTGGGGGACTCTGCTAATGAATTTTACTATGAGGATGCTAATCAGTTCTGGTTTTTACCAAAATTAATTTAACCGCTGTTTTTGCATAAATAGTCCCTGTTGCTTAAAACTTTGGGGCTGCTTTTCTACAAGAGGTGGAGGGGGAGAGCTCAAATGGAACAGGGTGTGCTGAGTCCAGAGACAATTCAGGGAAGAACAGCCCAGGAGTGTTTGAAGCATTTGAACACAGTAATACAGGGCAAACCTTTCCCTTGCACTCTTTATAGAAAAAACCCCAAACCAAAATACCCTACCCAAAAGCCCAGAGCTCACTAGTGCTGGATGAAAAGGATTTTAGTTGTAATTGTTGTTTTTGTAATTGTCTGTTTGCGAGAACCTAGTCTAAAAAACAAAAAAACATCTACATACCATAAAGATGGAACCTACTGGTCAGTTTATGCCATGATGCCATTAAAAACTGACTTATGAATTGTTGAACTTGCAGATTATATCTAATCATAGTATCTGCATTAATAGTAACAACAGCTAAGTCTAAAATTTGCCAAAATGGGGGCACAGTTGAAAGTTGGAGCAGACAGTAAAATAAAGTAATAATATTCTGTAAACATTGCACTGGCTTTCAGTTCTGAACATGTAACCCCACAAGACAACTGAGCAAACAAGTAAATTGCATGAAAAATTTTGAACAAGCAGAGGTTTTTGTTCACTGTGTACATCCAAAATTTTTCAGAAGATCCAGAAATCTTCAGAACTTTTCCAGAAAATATTCCCTCCACATGTACTGTTGGAGTACCTAAATTACCTTCAACATAAGAAAAATATAAAATGGTAAAGGGAAAGGAACACAAAATAGCAGGATACACAAACAGCACTTATACAGTAAGAATATTTTTCGCATTTTATCTTTGAAGTTTTTATCTTTTTCCATGTTACTTAATGGTTTCTTAGTCTGGTAGTACGTGAGCCCTCTAATCCACTCTTTCTTTTCCTTTTGTCCTTACACTAACCTGCAAAACGAATGAGTGCAAATGTAAGGCCTTCTGTCTGATCTAAAAAACTCACAGACAGAAAAAAAATCCTGGATGTAAGTCAAAAGATGATGGGCAGACAAAACCCAAATAAGTATTTAAGTGCTAGGTTTGAAAAAAGACCCAATTAGATCCAGATCACCATAAACAGTCCCAGCAGTGGGGTAACACTCAACACTGTAGAGGAAGGATCAACAGGAATTCACACAATCCTGGGGATTTGATCACATCTTTAACAAATCCACGTACTTACAGCAAGGTACTCTGGAATGCAAAAATTTAATTTAACAAATATGAGAAAAGCATAATATTGACAACTTTCTTAATATTGCAAAGACAGTCACTATAATTTGTTTTGCTCTTGATGCTGTTCACTTTTCCATCCCCAAATCTCAACTGTGCAACCCCCTAAGAGGATAAAACTCTTTGTAAAAACCTGGTTTCCTTCACCTACTTGCAGTTTTGAAATCATGTTCGGAAAAAATGCAGTGGATCTGTCAAAATTGTTATGCACGAGAGTACAGGCCTCCCACTTCAACTTACAGCAGCTACCAAAATGATTCTAACAGGAGCTGACCATTTCCAATATGTAACACATACATCTCTCCTTTTGGAAAGTGGGGGAAATAAACATCTAAAGTTTCTGGAAAGACTACTGTTGGTAAAAGTACATGTTCCATCAGATGTTTTTAAAATATCAACTCAGACATTAATAGGACTTTAAGGAATTATCACAATATATTTACAATACAAGCAGTTGTTCTAAGACCTAACACCTGGTTGTTTTCTGCAATATTTTGGTGACCTCAGAGAAGTCAATACAACTAATTTTTCAGTCAGGGGGTGAGGGGCCTTTACATTTGATGGAGTCCTTGAAGAACTGGGCTTCCATTAAAACGTAATGGAGCCCTTCTTCATTTAAACTGATATATGAAGGTATCAGTTCTGGGGCAGTAGGTGTGTCATCAGCTCCTGGATTAACTACAGGAGTAACTATCAACATTCAGTCTCACACCATTATTTATGTTCATACTATAGAACAAAACTAAAAATAATATTTGGAAATCTTTGAATATTTCAATTTAGTGTCTAAAGAGAAATTCTTACATTTCTGTTAATATGAAGGAGTAATGCTGTTTTGACCCTTGCCACAGACTATTGATTTTACACATATTAACATGAAAACTACTGTGTGAGCTTTTCATGTCACAGTACCTTTTCTAGAAACAAAAATAAAAAAAAAACCAAACAACTTTGTTTCTTTTGATACAGTTTAAAAACAGTTCTGTAAATACAGAAGCAGTTGGTGACTTAACATCCTTTTTTTCCCTTCCTCTACCTCTGTATAGAACACTGATATCAGTATTTCAGTAGTAGTGAATTCCACAAAGTGCTTTTCCCCAAAGGAACTTTATGCTTGTTGATATGCTCATAACATTCAGATCAATTTTATATCGAGAAAATTTCATTGTCCACTACCATTATTTCATCATCTGCTTCTTCCTTTGTCAACAAGAGCATCTTCTAGGTTAGGACAAATGTGGCTTTGTTCTAAGGCAATAAAGATTTGGAAGCACAAGCCTTCAAGAACTAACTTCCACAGAACATGTAACTATCCCAAATACACATGAGGGCTTAACCCAGAAACTGCTTCCAAGATTCCCTATAACAGACTTACAAGCATTTACCAGTCATAATCTTTCTCTGAGATGGACCACATAAAACACAGTAACACAGAGAAAACAATATACCTCCAAGAAGTAGCGGTCAAAGCTCCTCCTACTAGAGGTGCCATAGGACTTCTAACACTTCAATAGAAATACAGGATTTTTTTCAACAGGGTTTTGCCTGAAAGACTCTCAAACATTGTACGTTGCACTGTACTCATTTTATCTGAGTAAGCAGACCTTACTGTCAGTTGGATCTCCTCTTCTAGAAAACCTGGAATTTCGAACACAATCCTTGAATAACCAACCATCAATCCATTTTAGACCAACCAACTCAATGAAGATATCTGCACTCAGCTTTAATATATATTTTTGTCATGTCAGTCACAAACTCAGAGTAAGAGGTGTAATGACTGTTGCCTCATTGTGATCATGATGGTGTCCTTTCATTTTCAGAGACTGTGCCACATATAAAAATGATGGATTTAACTTCCAAATTGTATTATCTCATATAATTATCTATTCCTTACAAAATGAGCAAAGAACTATGCCTTGGTCAGAGAGTTCAACAGAGCACTACCACAAATAATTGTCTGCTACGATTACCTTTTCTGACATGAAGTTCAGACTTCAAGTCCTATTCTAATTCAGTGGCTTCTACTTTTGTTATTCACTTATTTTTCCTCTGCACCCATCAATGTCAAGAGGTCAACAATTAAATTAATTCAGAATACAGCAAGAATGTAAGAGTGACCCTATATTATATCTTCCTTTTTTCCCTTTCATCATCCCTTTATTTGACTGCATTTCAGTAAATTATCCATGTAGTTTTTATTTTGACAGCTCTCTTTACAGCAGTAAAACAAAATGTGTGCATTGCAAATGGCAAAGATTCAAATTTCAGCTATGTTTATCCAAAATAGCACTGAACTGCTTCTGTACTTATGCTATACTGCCTACAGCCTTACGGAAGGGGAGACAGATGGGATGAATTTAGCAGGGAAACAGCTGTGGCTTGAAGAAGAGACAAGCAAAAGTTTTGCTATCAGGCTTCATTATGTATCAAGGTACCAGTAAAATGTGTATCCGTAAGGCAGCCAAAAAAGTGTTTTTCATTTGACTAGTGATAATTACCTTTTCTCAACAGCTGACAATGTTCTAAGCACCATTAAATAGGTATAATAATTAAGCAATAAGATAAGACAGGCAGTGCCTTGCTGGGGATTATTGCTCGCCTCGGGTGTGTTGTGAGGCACAAGGCTGAAGGGTGAGTGACTTCAGCCACCCGAGAAATGTAATAATCCCTCAGAAATGCACTGCCTGGAGTGTCTTCTTGCCATTAAAAATGGAAATTTAAAAAGGACAAAATGCTAGACACACTTCCTGTAGATTTTATTGACATGGGTTAACATTACAGGAAGTCAATGCAGAAACTCCATTTCTGCCTGGCCTCTGAAAGTCCTTTCCCAAGGACACATATGCCTCTGTTCAGCTTGTTTGTGCATTTTATTCACAAAACTTATTTGAGAAGCACAAGTATTTGCATGATCTAACACAAGCGTGACAAGGCACAATAGACTGGAACAGCCTTCACAATGGTAAAACTTACAGTGCTTTTAAGTCATGTGTTCCCAAACATTTCTTCTGTGCAATTGTCTATGGCTGGTATCAATTTACAGACAAAATTTTTTTTGTTCTGAAATTGTGTATATGTACACACACACACAGATATATATATAGCACATATGTATTTTATATATATATATATATAAAAGGTCAGCCACTCAAATGATCAAAGCATTAGTGAAAAAAGCCAAACAAAACAACCCAACCCAACACCCTCCCCAAACCTGTTTTGACTACATGCAAGTCACATAGCTAAAACTAAGACTATATCCCCAGTAGTGTAGGAAGTGCTAGTGCAGCACTCAAAAAAATTACACCACTTTACATAAGCTGAGAAAAGTTTACTCTCATTTCAGCCATGCCACAGAGACAACATTTTTAAACTGGAGAGCTGAAAGTATTTAAAAGCCTTGACTTGAATCAAATCAGAACTTTAAAGATCATTCAGGATCAGGCCCCAAGTAATGAGGTATGTTTGGACAAGGATCCACTTCCATCTGTATAACTAAAGGCAGAATCTGGGTCTCTGAGGTTAAAAAGAACTTCAGAAAAAGTTTAAAATGTCCTTTCCCCTTTCTTCCCCTCCATACATGACTTTACAGTTCACAAAGAACAAGTTAAACACAGTTATTTTTAAGCATTTAATTTCTTTTAGGATGGCAATTTTTTTAGAGTGCACTCAGAAACCGATAATGAATATGGATGGAGCTCTGGAAGTTTAAGTTAGACAACAAATAGGTGAAATAAAGTTCCATCTGTGTTTCAGCTGTCAAAAACACTGGAAAAATTGGTCCCTGGTCTCATAATGCATAAAACTAAGCACTGAGTGAAAGATGGAAACAAACAGCAAGATAAGAAAATATTCCACCTTTAAGTGCAACATTGGCATGGAACTAGTGGCACAAGACACACTGAGGCTAAACAGATTTAAGAACTAAAGGCTAAAGAGATTTAAGAATAGGTTAGATTTATATATGGAGAATGAGAGTATCCACAGTTAGATCAACTTCCAGAGGAACAGTAATGGATCCTGCAGAAGCAATCAAAACACTGAAGCTGTTGGGAAAAATTCTTCCAATAACCTTGCAAAACTTCATCACTTATGATATTAAAACATAAATTATCATTAGTATGTGTCTCCTTCTCTTACAATAACCTTGAAAGCAGGCAGGTGCATAGATTTTGTTACAGAGCTGGTAAATTTTCATGATGCACTTGCAAAGCTCTTTAAATCTTACTCATCTGTCTTCATTTTCAGTTCTCCAATATATGGGAATGGAGGGTTTTAAATAGCCTTTGTCAGAAAATCTCAGAATCATACACAGGATCAAAACGAGAAGGAAATCTGCAACTGCTTAAAGTAATTTGCCAAATGGGTCAATAGTTAAATATTACTGTAATTGTGAGTTCACTGAAGGCTTAATAGGAAGTCACCAATTACGGTCAAAAATCCCAGCTAGGTATTTTCTGCTGCATAGGGGTTGTCTCACAGTGGCAGTCTAACAGTGGCTATTTGAAAAGGGTTTGGGTGGGTTTTTTTTGTTTGTTTGGTAGTTTTTTTATAATTTTCCTGACACATCACAAGGATATCACAGAAATACAGTATTGAAAATGAACTTTAAGAATGTAGATGGAAAATGCTATGGAAGAAAGAAAAGGTGAGTATAACAGTCAGGGACTTCAACAATTTAATTTTTTAGATGGTCTAAAAAAAATAAAAACTTGGTAAAGATTGTTAAATGTTTTAGGAGGAACATGGATAGTTAGGGCTGTCCTCCAGAGTTCATACTACATTGGAAAGGCTATTACCCTTTTGGAAAGGGATAAAATACCCTTTAGTTTGCAATTCTGGGTACATTTGAGCAGGTAGCTTAAATAAACTCAAGCTAACTTGAATGAACAAGACAGATATGCTTTTTTGTGCTTTCTCTTACCATTAAACAGCTATTGTTTAATGCACAAGACAGCAAAAGAGCACATTGACTCAGCTTGCTCGCTTCTTATTTCACATCTCTGGGGAAAGTGGTGAGGAAGACGGGTCCATAACTACCACCTTGGACCAGAGGTGCTACTACCAGGCACTGAAGGCAAAGTGTTTCAAAGAAGACAAAGGTGGTGGTGGTGAAGGGATAAATTGGTGGATTAACACAATCATGCATCAGCACCAGAAGCAACCCTTATCCAAAATTAAAACTTTTGCAGGTGTATAGCAAATGTAGGAGAATAAAATGGGTTTCCCCTGGAAAACAATGGGTGCACTTCTGTCCTATTATGCACATCTTTTTCAGTGTCACTTCTGATCTGCATAGCAACAAGAATTTCTAGATCTTGCCGAATCAAGGAGAGTCTGGGCTGAGCTGTCAAAGACATCACCTTTATCCACCTCCATTTTAGAGGAATCAAGAATGCTTCGTTAATGCTAAATTAACATTTAAATTTGAAACCCAACAACTGTGCTGACAACAGAAAGTAACAAGAACAGCCTGGAACCTTATGTTGTGCTGTTTTATATCACACATATTTCAGGGCTTTTTACATTCCTGGTAGACAAGAACACAAGCTTACTATTAGCGAGCTGTAGGCTTTGACTCAGTTCATGATGGCATGAATATGAACTATCCCTCTTTCTGTTTTGGAGAAGGCAGAATACATTAAAGAAGTAGGGTAGAAGATAATCTCGGAAGTGGGCAGTTATGAGACTCTTAGCAGGTGGGGTGTAAGTCAGAGAGTTGGTAGCTGTTGAACACAGGAACAAGCAAACCTGGCTGTTTTCCAAACTAGCTTTTCTTTGAGACATGGACCTATATGACTTTTCCAGATATCATCTTCCAGTTCCTCAAACAAAAAAATTGTGGTGGCCAGCAGTCTCGATGTGCAAAGTGAACATTGACACTGACTTCCCCTCTACACCTTCTTCCTCATATTGACTGTATTGTTATGCAATTAAATCAAGTGCAGCATTAACTAATCCTTAAAGAAGGTAATTCAGATAATTATCAGCCCTTTACCATGACCTCAAACGCAAAAAAAGGCTGCAATTCAGAAATGAAAGAAATATATAAGGACATTGGAACACGAGAAACTATAACATAAGCTAGATCAAGCAGATTTGGTGACACAAACCCTAAAACCTTCAACAACTCATTTTTTGAGAAAGGAAATGCAATAAATCTTATCAGCATTAACTTTAGCAAAACATTAAATACTGTGCCCGTCAGCAATTGTTAACTAAGTTGTTGACAAGTAACTGACTAAAACAAAGAGCACAGCCAACAGGAACAACTGAAAGGGAAGAAGTATTCTCAGAGAAATTCTTCATATTTAAACAGATTTTTGAATATTTTGAATTATGACTCAGCACAAAAAAAGCAGGAGTGGGCTGATAAATTTAAGAGATGTTATCAGCTTTGAGAAAGTCTGGGATACTGCACAGAAAGAAATAGATGACTCAGAAGATTGAAACAGCAGACACAGGGATGTAAGTCTTACACTATACTCAATGCCTTCTCAGTTCATAGCAAAAGTCTCTGCTGAAAACTTGAATTTACTTGGGAGAAAGAGATGCTGGATGCACTTCTTAGTGCAGCTGTCAAAAAAGGCAAATGTGACTGTAGGATTTATCAGTCAAGGAATTGCTAGTAAATATATCAACTCTATACACACAAATATATTCAAATGTCCCCATCCAAGACCCAAGAGAGTTTTGACTGTCCATATTTTTAAAAAAAGATCAACAATCAGAACACCAATGTGATGAAGAGCTGGTTGCAAAAAGAACAAAGGAGGAAAGCTTTACCTATAACCAGAAGTAGGTCTGAATAGATACATCCGTTGTCTATAAGTATTTGCCTTCCAAGTGCAGATTCTTTTGAAGAACTACTTGTCAGAATCTTGGCTCAAAGACAAGAAGGTACAAACCAAACAGAAATTAATTCAGACCAAAAATAAGAAGGATCCCAAAGAAAAGATCAGTGGAAACAGTTGTCCACATTGGAATGGTGAGGCCTGCAGAGGAGCTCGGTACATTCTTGAAGAAATACATGTGTGTATAAACTATATATATAGGTACATAGATTTTATATACACACACTTGGAAACAGATGAACACAGTACTCTGTGACCTAGAATACCTCTTACAGACCATTATTAAGTTCCCTAAATATCTCTCTGGAAATTGGGTAGGATATTCCTCTCTGCTTCTTATTTGCTTCTTAAGGCTGAGAATTTATTTGCGCACAATTTTGCAGCATTTCATGAAAATCTTGCATTTCACACTTTGTATACTTCAATTTTTGTAACAACTAAGAAAATTTTTGCTTTGTGTGTCTAGGTAGTTGGGGAATAAATCTTTAAAAATGGTGTTTGGGGTCTTATAAACTTACATAATTTATTAACTATTTTGAATGAGAATATTATACATATAAAAGCATAAATAATAGAGGTATTTATACCACACTATTATAGACATCTATTTAAACTGAGAAAGGGAAAAATAGTTAAAAATATATATAGTAAATAGACAAATGATGAATGGCAGAGGAATAGGGGGGGAAGAAATTCTGAACATACAGTTTCTATTCCAGAGAATTTGAACTGTGACAAAACACCCCAGTATTTAAAAAAGCCAAATACACATTCAGACTCTGACAGGATTTGCAACTTATGTATGTATCTGTATACACATTAGCAATTAATTATTTCCTAAGAGCAGTTCTCTGAAGTACACATTTCTCAACCTAAAATATGAGTCTATTAAATAGTAATAAAAACATTAAGTAATAGTGACAACCCCAAGGTCTGGACAGAGCTGAGTTTTATCTGTCTGCACTGCAGACACACAGTGACCACAAAGCTTTTTACAAACTCCCTGCATGAATGGCTGCACAAACAATTGTGCATCTCCAATTGATACAGCCATCCTGTCACAGCAAAATCATTCCAAAGATATGTGGGCATGAGTAATGATGCTCAGGAAAAAGTACAGCACATTGCTCTTTATATATTTGAGACAATGTGAGCATCTTTACATCTTTAGTATCAAAGGTTCTTTGGACACACCCTATGTTAATCTCTATTTTCAATTTAAAAATTTATGCATTTTGAGCTAAAAAACCACAATATAGTGCACTTTTAATCTATCACTGCATTGCAAAACAGATGACTGGTCTAATAAAATACAGGAACAATTACCTCACAGTCACTTAAAAAAATATTAATCTATCAGTAGAATAAGGAAGACAATGTATTTAATTGAGAATGAACTGGACTGAAAAAAAAAAAAAAGGTCTTTCAGGTAATGACAAAGTTGTTCTATCTAAGTTCTTCTATCCATTATTATTTCTTGTAAACACACATACACACAAGAAGGTACTAGAGTTTTAGGGAGAAAATGTAGAATTTCAAATGCAACTTGATTGCTCCTGTTATCAAGAAATAATTTTAATTACTTGTTGTACTGAAGATTTTCCAAGAAATCCAAAATCTCTATTCAGCAGTGTAATAGTGACAGCCAACTAGGTACTGTGATTTTACATAGCAGATATTTGAAAATGCTGGTGTATTCTCTCTCTAGACATGTCTCAATTCTCATAGAGGTGTTTTCTCAAGCGTACATGATCTTGCATACACTACCACTTAATAACAACAAAACCCCTAAAATTAATGGTGGAAAAAAGCCTTTAAAATCCTTGTCAAACTGAGTATCACATTTTGAAGCGAGTGGTCTGTTTAAAGATCCATTTTAGCTGCCCTTCCAGATAAGCTTATCTGTAAGAGTAATACATTTTGCCATAGGTAGAAAACAAATATAATTTGTCACATGTTGTGCTATACAGACATTTCTGCACAGTTGCTGCACTACACTAGAATGTCTGAAGGGGAAGACACCCCAGGTAGTTGGCTGCAGACACATCTCAGCAACATGGCACGTAGTTACAATTTGACACATAGAGTCTTTATAAATCCAATGTCTATGAAGTCAAACAAATCTCCTTCTTATTTATAGTAACAGGCGAGAGCAGATCTCTGCCGTCTTGTTACACAGATGGTTGTAACATTTTTATAGTTAACTTACAACCACTGATGCCTAAGGAATAGACACACATCTGCCCCAAACTGCCAGTCCTGTAGGCTCTTCTTTTTAACTTTAGCTAGCAAAAATACAGTCGAAATACGTCTAACAGCATCACCTCCAAAAAGCTACCACGACAAAAAGCCCCACACAAATTTGCATAAAATATATTATCATTGTTAATGTTATACAGATTGGACATTGATCAAACATTACAGCAAAAGTTACAGTAATATGAACTGTAACCACAAGGTCTGAGAGAAAATTCATAGCCCCAAATTCCATGTGCTGAACTTTGGAAAAATGTTTGAAAAGAAACTTACTAGGAGCTTCTAAATTTATGTTTTCAAGATTTTAGAAGAGCCTTATATTTCATTTAAATTAATGTCCAAATGCTGTTGGTTTTTTTTTTTTTTTTTCTTTAACTGCTTGATGAAAACCAAAGGCATGTCTGGCTCATCTTGAAAAAAGGCAAGAAATTGCCTAGGAATTTCTTCGCCTGCTTGAAGATACTATTCCATGTTTGCTGTATTTCCACATATCACCTGGGTCTTCAACAGGAAACACACAGAAAAGAGCTATGCTATATTTCATTGAATGCCTCCCATTTTAGACACTGGCTGTCCACAGAAGCAATCCTCTAAAAAGCTGAGTTACAATCAAATGTTTGCTTTACGAGAACAGATGCAGAACAGTAAAGCCATAATTGAACCTTGTAACTGCAAGAGTTGCCAATTAAGTTCAGTGAAAGCTTAAACAGCCTGATGAAATCTTGAACCATGGCAGCTTGGGCAAATAATACTTATTCATAAATATGTTCAGACAATAATAGATCTAGGCAGGTTCTTGCCTTTTTCTTCTTACTCTTCAAATTGGAAGGAAAAAGGGCTTGTGAGAAAGAAGATCTGCATTTACAGGTATAACTATAGAGAGGAAAATGCGTAACTGGGAATTCAGTTTGAAAACAGATTAAGGAAAGAATGAACCAACTTTATGCATACAGTTACCCAACTCATTTGGCTTTGAATTTTCCTTCATCTGGAATCTATTCGAATTATGTAGAGTGGAACACCAAAAAAAAACCCCAAAAGACAGAAACCTTTTAGTTTTGTTTCATATTCCTTTTATTCTTGGCCATTTCTACTTTTACAGCTGCTTTATAAGAAATTTTGCACTTTCTTCTAATTTCTGCTATGAACACAAATCTACAGAATAGGAATTTGAACAATTTAATAAGACAGCTTGCTTTGAGGTTGAAAAATGATAAAAATGGACTCTGCTACATAACAGATAAGAACTTATTTCTGCAAGATTCATATCCATGAAGTTACACATGATGTCCAACTTGGACTCTTAACATGTCACCTTAGTCCTGCAAACTATACATATTTCAATTCAAGTTTGCCTCAGTAGCATGTGACAGCTACCATTCAAGACGGACATCTACTTTTTTTAATGCCATATTTCACTGAGTAAAAACACACTGAAAAGGCTGAGATTTCTACTACACTGAAAAGGCTGATTCCATAGCTGTTTAATGGCTGCAACCTAAAATAATCTCTTTCTTAGAAATTTGCTAATTTATTTTTGCAAATATTCATTTGCAGCACATATTCACACAGAGATAGGAATGGCACTAAAACACTTATCTTGTTCGCTTTCAGAATTATGATTGCCAAAACATTTTTGCTACAAAAGAAATTCTGACTGATCAGTTAGGTATTGCTTCTTCCACAAAACAGTTACACCAGGGCCTGTCATACTGTTCTTGTATAAAACAAGAATGAACAGTGATTTCTTTTCAAATAAATATCATGATACTTCATTATTAAAATACAAATGTTAGGTTCCAAGTTCAGCCAAAATCATTTTAATACAATAAATTTTCTGAAGATCCAAAATAACATCAGCTAGAAAATTAGGTCAAAATGCACTTTGTGGGACTGTGTTGCAAAAAGACCATTGCTATTTGTAGCTGCATACAAAGGAGAAAAAATTGTGTTAAGAAGTAACCATCATCACCAGCATTTTGCTGTGATTATTAGTACCTAAGTGATGGATGAAAATCTGAGGCAAAATACATTATTATTATTATTTGTTCTTTTTTTAATAAATAGTATAGTCAGATTATTATTCTCAAAATCAGAAGATAAAAACTACTATTTTGTTTAGTGGAAATCCTTCCACTGGAACTGGGAGATTTATTTGTTGAAGAAGTTACACCTGCATTTCTTCACCTAGATTTGTAAACTTCATGACCAATTTACAGCATTTGGGAATTAATCCTGAAAATTTACCACAGTTTTCACATTAAAATTAAAATTAGATTACACTGATTTTTTAAAGCAGTTTAGAGTATCAGTCTTGTCACTTTTTAGTCGGATTTTAAATTAATAGAGTGCAAGATGACAATTAAATATATGTTAAAAGAGCCATCTCTTAAAATGCTGGTAAAGTATATTGTTCATGTTTAGAACACCTGATAATCTCTGCCATATTTACATATTCTAAAATATTAAATAAGACAAATGCTATTACTGCCCTGTTTTCTCTGTTGTCTGCAAAACAGCAGCAGAAGGTAAGGCATTGCCTGCAGCATGACCACTCTGCTTTCAAACCACTTTTGTGTTCTGGATTAATGCTTTCAGTCTTTTCTACTGTATAATCATTGCTGCTGCAGCACAGAATGAGCAGCATTTTCCAGTAGATCTATTTTATTTATAAAAATAGATGGAGGAAAGATTACCCTAATAACTTGCAAAACACTTTCAAATTATACTACGCACTCATAATTCTACAGAAGAGCAGCTAGGAGGAAAAAGAGGGGGGGAAATTTTTTTCCTCCTGAAAGTAACCTCGAATCCTCAATTCTACATATGGTAAGAATCCATCACAACTAAAGAAATCAAAAGGGAGGTGAGATAAATGGAAAGATTGTGTGGTTACACAGATTAGGGATGCAGTTGCAGCATTTTGAATTTCTTTGTTCTCTGAGCTATAAATGATGACAATCCAAGGTCACAGAAAAACATGATGAGGTACAGACAGAAATCTGAAAGGGAAGAGGAAAGAAACAATTCTGGATGACTGAAATGAACACATGAAGTGCTTGCAAGAAAGAAGATTATAGACAGACAGAGAATAAAGAGATGGCAGTTAAAAAAAATTAAAAATCATACTTTAAAGAAATAAGCATACAGGACTGGATTCTTTAATACATGCAAGCTCTGATACTCTCAGGTGGTCAATGATGAAAAAAAAGCAAACAGAATTTTTCCCAGTGAGGGCTGTCTAGTCCAAATAAAGATAAAACTGCATTTTGCCTCTGACTACTGACAAGAGTTAGCTTGGATGACTGGATTTGTAGAGTTGACTCTCAGCCTTCTCTTTAATTTATCCTCTACCTCCACAAGCATGTCAAAACTCCCTCCAGTGCCTGTTACACTTAATGTGGAGTGGAAAACAGAACAAGAAAGCATAAATGAACTTTCTGGAACCAACAGGATCACTCCACAGTGATCTTTGATGAAGTCTAATCCATATCACAGCACAAGCCCTGATCAGTCTGGATACTCTGGCCAGAACAGTCAATTGACATTGGTAGAAATATTTCATACTAGTCTTGCTGCAGCTATTCCCAGCTCATCCTGAGGAAACCACTGCTTCTCTGAAAGGCTAGTGGAGCCTGGAATTTGTCAGTATTTCTCTGGTCACTATGATTTTCAGTAAGATTTGTCTGTTTATACAAGTTAAATAATGGTAAACCCCAAAAATACAACTATTACATGGCATAATGGAACTCACATCTGTACTCCACATTCACATCACTGAATAACCTCCTCCCTCCTTCCTCCCCAGCTCCCCCCTCTCTTTTTTTAATATGGTAAGACTATTCATACAAGTTAGAGAGAGAACAGCCGAAGCAGCCCACACACATATGTACTAGGCTTAAATTCTTTGGAAGACTATGTTGTTCAAGCTTTCCTTTTATTTATCCAAAATGGCACAAGCAAAAGATGTTAAAAAAACCAACTTGACAGAATGGGTGGGGAGGGGGAAGGAATGGTCATTTCATAAGGAAAGAATATTACTTTCACACAACCTCATGTCATTTTTATGTTTGCACAACGCGACTGGTACAGTTGAGCATATCACACACTGACAGATTAACAGGACCTCCTACCTTGACTTCATTCTCTCATGCATTCTCCCATGCTGGATACATTGTTGGTCCAATTCATCATTCCGTTTCTGCATCTTCTCCAATCTGCCATGAAGATACTCTTTTTCCTGACTAAGCTGGTTGACTTCAGATCTACAGAAGTAAAACAAAGCGATGATGGATGTTGTCAGATTTCATCCTGCAGTGTGCCATCAATATGTGGCTTCAGCATTTATAAAATTTCATACATTTCTATGTAATGCATAAACAAGCTATTACTAGAACTTACAGAAACAAAATGCTGTTTCAGATAATCTTAAGACAAAAGAATGAGATACTGGTGAGTATCTTCTAAATATGCCACTGGCAATCACTCAGTTATAGGTTGGCTACACTAATTTCAGCCTAATTTAAACAAGCATGCCATTTGGCATTATGCGTTGATGTTAAATAAGATCAATAAATGCAAATTCATACTTGTTAAGCAAAAATTTGGCTAACATTTTGAAAACACATTTCAACTTCTTTATTAGCAAAAGCTAACATTTAGTTTAAAAAAACAGCTATTAAAATCTTGTTCAACTTTTACTTTGCTTTATAGGCTGAACTCTCAACAGTTCACAGGTTGAACTCTCAGTAGTGGTACTTTTTTAGAAACTTTAGTAACCTCCTATGTCTAAAATAACATTGCACAGATTAAAAAAGAACAACAACAAAACCCCCGTAAACCCTTCCCCCAGAAAAAATAACCACACCCAACCAAAACCCCGAAGCTTCACTAAGAAGAAAATTAATAAATCCTTAAGAAATAAGGGACAAATTATACAGACACACACTAATCTACATAAAACTCAGCACAGCCTTTAAGAATATTAGTCACTTCTAAGCAATTTTTATTCTTCACGGGTGAGCAGAGACACCAGATCCATGAATGACCTGGGACTGCTACTTGCTACATCTCTAACCATCAGCCCATGGGGAAACAGGCATGAGCTGTTTCTTAATATCAGGAAAAGACCTCAGATTAAATTGTGATAAAATATACATTATGCACTTGTACAATTTTAACTCTTTGGAAAAGGTTAATGAGAACATGTCAGAATCTGCTATACCATCAGAAGGTACGAATCAAAAGCAAGCAAATTTGATTTATGGCATCTGCCACTCCATATCTCAAGGTTAAAAAGCTTCAGATATATCTTTAAATCATAAACTTAAATATGCTGCAATTACAGCAGAAAGATACTTTACCTTCCTGGCTCTTACAGAATGCAACAACAACTGACATTCTGAAAAATACAACAAAGTGCAGGGAGAAAGGAATACTCCTCCTTCAAAAACATGTTGTTACATTGACAAGTCAAATCTAGAAATGACAACATGATCTTTTCATGTTTAAATAGCGAACAATGCATGGTATCATCTGTGAATCTAAAAGAACTTAGCAAAGGAAACTTTGGACTGAGACTGCATGTAATTGAATTTAGATTGAGAGTTACAGCTCTATTAAGGAAGATCACAGACAAATACATCAGAATTTTGCTGATAGATTTGTACATCAAACTTCAGTGCACAGGAGTTTCCTGGCTGGGTACGTAATAGTGGGCAGGATGTTATAAGAAGGTAGCAGAAACTGAATTTTTCCACTGATTGTTTTACAGAAATACTAGTAACTTAAATGTCAGCATTAACAAAGCATTGCCAGCTGGACCAACTGTTACTGCACAATGTGAGCGCAGTCTGTACTTGATACTGATACTGTAAGACACACAACCAGTGGAGAGAAGCAAAGCAGAGCAGCTCAAAGAGACCTGACAGGACAAAGCCCAACCAAGTGATAACAGGGACTAAATTCCATTCTGCGTTCCTTTTTTTGCCAGCAAAATCCAGCAACAGCATTTGCCATGTAGGAATACTGTAAACTATCACATTTGTAGGGTTTCCCAACTGGGAGATCCTGCTTCTTCTTCTGTATTTATATGTGTCTGTCTCATTCACAGAAACAGCAGAAGCAACTTTCAAGGTGATAAAAGCCTCAAAAGTTTTAAAAGGACTTATTCATCTCCATCACATTTGAAGGTGTCCAAAGTCTTTCTGGAAAGATCAAGTAATTCAAATCAACCAAAATGCTACCGAAAATTACAATTAATGAAACAAAAGTAAGTAATGAATTAATTAAAAACATGAGTAGCATAATCTTTAATCTCTAAAATAGAGCTCTAAATGCTGGATGCTTTGACGCATGAGTGTTATCTTTTCCTAAAACATTTCTTGTAATTACAGTTAAACACATGGAAAAAAAATCTAATTATGACATTATTTACACAATGTCCTTTTCATGTAACTACCTAAGAGTCTGACCACCAAGACTCAAGGTTTTAATGAAACTGAAATTTTGAAATACAGCACATATGAAGGTCAGAATGGTTAGGTCCATGTTTAAAGGTTCATGTGTGTTGGCATTAAAGAGAAAACACCAGTCCAATGCAATACTGCATATCAAGAGTCTTCCATCATCACTTGTTAATTATTCTCTCTGCATCTTTAAACACACCTTTCATCTACTTCAGTTTCCAAAGATTAATATAAGACAGCTAATTCTACATGATATTTAAGTAACTTTACACATTGTTGGGTTAAAAAAAAACCCAAACCAACCCTAATTGTAATAAGCCTGGTAAGTGTACTGAATGCTATAGCACATTTATACAGGAGTAGGAATTCCAGGCAGCCAGAGGCAGGACCAGACCTGTGTAAATGCTTCTGAATTACTCTTATCCCAAGGTATCACAGCAGGAAAAGAGAGGGGGATAAGTGCAAAGCACACAGTGCTAAACTTCAGAGACATAATGCCAGGGACAGAGGCAAATTAGAGAAATCTATGCACTAATCACTGTGTCTGATGGATCCTGCACAACTGAAGGACACAGCACAGATGTGCTGATGTTGCTGCACCAGAGCTACTCTGGGTCCAGCAGTCTGAGCAATAAGCTGTGGTGGACTCAGTAGAAACTGAAGCATGCAGGCATTTGGAGTGCTGCCACTGGAGCTGAACTCAGCAGGAAGGGGCACTTCTGCAGACTCAGGCTGGCCCCACAAGTCAGGCAGTGACAGATCTGCGTGTGCTTCTGACATCTGATACACTCAAATGACCTGTAGGAAATCATTGTTATTTTGAAACTGCACAGAGCAAAGCTACAACATCACATGAAAATGTAAAATGGATGCTTGTAATTGGATGCATACTAGATTTTGACAAATCTCATTTACTTGTCAATATATCAAAAATAATTGATGGGGGCAAAAGCAACAGCATCTACAAAAGCCCCTCTATACCTCTGGTTCCATTAAAACTACCTCAACTTCTATTTAAAAATCACTTTAAGGTTTTATCTACCATCTCTGCTGGAAGAGTCTTAGAAAAAACCCCAAAGACGTTAACCTCCAAAACATTTAAATACCGAAGGCAAAAAATGAGGAAATATTAAATCATCACAATTCAAAGTCATTCTTAGGGTATCTTTAGGATGAGCTGATTTTTGAACACTAAGGTGCTGCCTTTACTCCTCTGAACTAGGTTTTGCATTTCAGTGCTTTTTTAACACTGCCTTTTCCTGCTCTTAAACCAATTGTTTACTTGCAAAGAAATTAAATACACGATCTAAAATATTTTCTGCTGATGCAGTATTGTATTGTTGCATCTAATTTTAATGACTGAATCTTCAGACAGACTGTTCCCTATTTCATACAGCTACCTTCAACAAACATTTCATTCCTGGTATTGAGTGCAACGACTGCAGTCAACCAAACATGCAGAAAAATAGTTCAGCCGGGTATGTGTTCTTTACTTCAATTAAACTCACACAGTTGGATGCCTACTGTTGCCAAACCAGTAATATAATTTATACATTATAGTCCAAACAGTAAAACTACACTAAAAGTCATTTAACAATATTTATAACACCATAAAATACAGTGTTAAAATATATGAACTGCAATATGTACCAAAATTATAAAATTTGTTTCTCATCATCAGTGATTAAAACCAGGATCATTGCTCTAGCTTCAATACTCACAACCCTGGTGACAGATTAGAATTCAAATCTTAATGATCAATTTACAATTAACAAGATAGAAGTGAAACAAATTAAACCAACCATTATATATAATGAGACCCAATGGACTCCCATTGTTCCCCTTAATTACAAAACGCAAATCACAAATACACAGTGGGTAGTGTTAAGCATTAATCTACAACCTAGAAACCCAGACAGTCACAATCAGAGGGAAAAAAAAGAACAAAACAAGAGAGAAACAGAGAAGGAATCAACAAAGGACTATATTTTTAAACATGCCTATGCATACGAAAACCTTCACAGACACTATCTTCCTTCTGCACAGCTTGAGGGGTTTGTAATTCGTCTGACATTGTCTTTCTGACGCCTTTCTGTGTAGGGACTAGCTCAAAAAATGGTTCCAGCTTACATATAAACACAAAAACTTCAGTTTAGATTTCTCAGAAAACCTGCATTAAATATAAAAATATATGTGCCATTCAGTTGCATTCCACTGAAATTGCAGAAATATGTAATTGTCACAGAAAAATTTTAAATGTCTCTTATTACGAATGGGTACTTCCAATCAAACCAAATAAAATTTAAATAAACTTACTATTGCATCTGTTATTAAAAGGGCTTGAGTATTCCACCAATTAAATAATGGTATTAGTAGCACAGAGATATTTCTTAAACCCATGGAAATTAAGGCACAAAGGTTCTAGAAGTACAGCAAGAAAATTCAGTTTATGGTAAGGTCAAAAATATGGAAAAAAAAATGGGGAAATATTTTCTGTGAAAATAGGGCACACTGCTGCTTTGTGATCTGCTTTTATTAATGTACATAAGAACTATGTTATAAAATCTTCCCCAAATTATTGCTTTTTACCAGAAGACAAACCCACAGTATTCTGTTCCAGAATGTGCTTTTACACTACATTCAGTGACAAAGAGGTGAAGACTGCCATTCAGAGAGGTGCTACTGAGAGATACATGCTGATCATGCAGTTAGAACTTGGCTAAAATAATTTTCTGCATCTGATCTCCTGATGACATCGCTTTGTGAAGCCATCTACATTAGTCTGTCATTTTCTACCATCTCCAGTTCCACCTGGCTGTTCTCATTTTTACCTTTGTCTTTACCTGTTTCTCTCTCCCTGTTACTGACTGCAGCAGCTCCCACTCCAATGAAGGCAAGCTCAAGCTATTTTAGGCCCACTTCTCAGAACCACTTTCATGCATTCTTCCTTATAGTTTCTTGTGTAAAAAATACCACTTCCTGGAGATGCAAGAGGACTCCTTTTCCCATTTTCAGGTCCTTGACATAGTCAGCTAATGCTGCTAGGTGGAGAAACACTTGGCAATCCCTAGTATTTATTTTCAGAGAATAATGTGTTTTCACAGTATGTTTTCTGTCTTTCCTTCATCCTTTACAGTTACTAGTCTGTGACAGTGAGCTCTAGCAACAAAGTCTGTGTGCTTTTTTATTGCTGGAATAATAATATGATTTGAATCCATTTAGATTTTGCATTACTTTAGCAGAAGAGCTCTGCTTTTTCAGAAGAAAAATTCTGTTTGCTTCTCTCTCAAGTACCCTCATGGCATTTGCACAGGAAGAGAGCTTACAGTCCCTCAAGTTTCTCATTTCTTCCCCAAACACTTTGGATGGGATTCATCTCCCAATTTCAGCCACTTAACAGCTAGTCAACACTTTATATTCGGTGGGAAGTAGGATGGGCAGTGGAGGCAGTACCCGTGGGAAGCACCATATATTTTATTATATATATATATGAGTGTCTGTGTGTGTCTGTCCTCTACTTAGATCATTCCCCTTTGACCACTGCTAGGAAGAGGGTAGAGGGGTAAACGAGCTCTGAGTGAGTCTTGCCTTTCACAGTACCTCAAGAGGACAATGAAATCCACCCAGTACAAGAATCCTGTCTTGAAAACCAATTTTATCTTCGCTGAGTGTTTCCCTTACTTCCCGTCAGCCAGGAGATGAATACTAGCCTTAATTACCAAATTCTTTTTGCCTGTAATTTACAGAAGCAACAGAATGCCAACTCTCCATTGAAGTCCAGTTTACCACTCTAAGTATGAACCCAAACAAAGTTTCAATGGATACTCTTTTCACACTGAAAAATGTAAAATCAAATTATTCACTGCTAAAAACCAACAAAATTCACATTTTCTTTAGAAGATAGTTCTGTCTTACAGAACTTTTGAATAGCTACCTCCGTAGCTTAGTATTCCTTTAAATTATTATTACTTCCAGGTTTTGCTCTCTTCCTCACTTTTTAACAGCTTTGAACTTAGAGCTGCTATTGATGGATAACAAGCAGCAGCAGAACCAGAGCACTACCAACAAGCAATTTTGATGACCCTTATTTTATAGACAAAATTCAGTGTGTAGTGTAGTACTGTGAAAAGAGCTTAAGAAAATAATTAAAATGACAACAGTTTTGACATGATTGAATTTTTAGCATTTTTCATAAAACTTCAGATAAACTTGAATTTTAGCTTTTTAAACAATTTTCTAATTTTCATATTAATACTATGAAAAAAAGGAAGAAAATACTATGTAATTTTTACATTGGAATTGTACAAGAAATTTGAATTAATAGTCAGAAATATAATCTTAAGGGGCATATACTCTACTGAATTCTTAAGGGCATATATTACATTGATATGATATGTAACACCTGGAACAAAATGAAAAATAATAAATATTGAAATACAAATTAAAAATAAAGAAGCATATCAGTAATAAAAGGGTCAACTTAAGAAAAATATACTAACCTGTATTTTTCTGACATTTCTTCCAACTTCCTTGCCAACACAAAACATTCTTCCTTTAATTTTGCTATGAATGTATTCTGGGAGGTCAGCAATGAATCCAGTTCTTCTACTAGAAACCGTAAAATTATGATACTGTAAAATTACAATTACATAAATTTATAGATAACATAGAAACAATCACATATATTCTTAGTTTCTTTCTCCTAGTTCATTCTAGTTTTGAAATGTTTTTTAAACTTCAGCTACTTGGACATCGTCACTTACCAAATTAAGGCTCTATGTCAGAATTAGCTGAAGTGTTAAAGCAATGTTGCCACCGAATCTGGTCTTCTAAGGGAAGAATCACTGTGAAGACTAGATATCTAATCTGGTGGGCTTGCTTTTTAGCTAGAAGTTCACTGACATTTCTAGGAGGAATAAAATTGGCAAGCCATGCTTTAGCAGACTTTTGCTTGCTCAACTGGTGCAGAGGATACACCAGCAACCCAAATGCTCTCACACTGTAGACTCATTTCAGTATCTCCTTAAAAGAGCACTTCTTTTATTTACTGTGTCCTGAGCTTACCATGAATAATGTCATTTTTTATTCTTACATGAAAGGATTTAGACTTATTGCCCAGTGACAGCTGAAATGAAACCATTTCATAAAGTAATTTTCAGTTACTATCAGTTTGGACTGCACCTAAAATCATGACCTAGAATCCAGGTATCTTTATTCTTTCAAAAGGAAGGTACTGCAAAATGATGTTTCTTGATTTCTGCTTTTAAAATCACTGAAAGCATGACCACACTTACCCAAATTCCTTGTATGTGTGTAGGGTCATAACAAGCAAGGTTTTCTTTATATGCATTATAAATTACTATAATTTTCAACTCCCTCTAATCCTGCTAGAGATATATAAAAACAGACCCAGACATAATATTGTTTCATTTTTGTATACTGGGACAATTTATGCACCAGGGGGGTAAATTACATTTCTCTGGTGCAAAATTACACGTGGTCATATGCAGATGTGCTGGCTAAAGGAGGAAAAAATTATTCTGAGACCTTCTTTTCTTCTCCTACACTGTAGACAGCAGCCATAACGTAGCTTTTTGCATTCCCTGAACACATGGAAAGGTCCCCTAGTACTGTGGTAATACTAAAAAAAGGCAGAAAATTGTAAATATGCCTGCTACCTTACGTGTTTGTTATCCAACACTCCTTATAATTAATATATGTTATATAGCTTTCCTGAAAGTATTGCATGACTGGTGGGTAAATATGGTATTTTGTTAGACACATATCATGTTCTTTAACAGCTGAAGCTCCTCCTCCTTTCCATGCTCATGATTACTGATTTCATCTCCTAAAAATTCCATTTTTTTATTTATAATATTCCTCTATTAATGTTGTTGGCATAGTACTTCATAACACAAAAAGCTCTTGTTTGTTTGTTTGCTTGGAATTACCATTTTACTTCCAGATTAAAGTTAGATGTTATTGATGGGCTAAGTCAATGCAATGAAGTCTCCTATTATGAGAACCTGAAGTATGCAAGGGATTAAACATCTTTCTTCTAGATTGAGGATGTGGGGGGGCACATGGTAATGCTAAAAATGTTTGAGGCTGCAAAGATTAAATAAAGGAACATATCAATTTGGAGCCAGTGAATTACATCCAGCTGCGACAGTGAATTAAGAACCGATTAATGGCTAAAGCTTTTCTCCAGTTTGGATGCCGAAGCAAACTCATTAAGCTTTTAGAGTAGCTATAATGTGTGTACTGTGGGAACTGTTCAATGCTATTCAGGAGACTTTAACTGTAAGCTCAGAGCATTTCCCGCAGAGCTTCTGATGCTATTTTCTTTATATAACATGTGTGCCTGAAAATCCAGCCAAAAACAAGCCCTTTGTTTTTCTACTTTGTTGTGGTCTCTCTCAGCTTTACGTTTCTTGAACACAGGTAAATAAACTCATAATCCAGATGGTGCAGCAGATGTGAGAGCAGCACTCTGAAATCAACAGACAGTGGGCAATACTTTCCATTTTCTCTTTTAAACGCTAACTAATATGTAATTCGGAATCTCCGGTGTAGTTAGCATCTGCTCCCTTCGGCCAGCCAAAGGTTACAGGTGTTCCTGATGTCATTTCACAGTAAGGCGTGGGCCTGCCTTGTGAGTGAGTGCCCAGGCTCTAATCTTTCCCTACCACCTACCAGTTTTCTCATGCTGGGCCTCCATTTGCTGCATCTTCTGTGTCAGCTCCTGCTCTCTTTGCTGGGCCTGAAGGGCTCGGGCCTTTGCTTCATTGCTAAAGCTGTGCTGAATGCTCTCTTTCTCCAATCTATTCAAAAACCAAATAGGAAATAAAGAAAAATAAAAATCGTATACTGAAGAGGATAAATTAAAAGGGTAAAGCGGAACATTCAAATAGTAATAACAAAAACCTGGCCAAGCTTTTCACATTAAACATTCTCCTCCCACTTCAGGTTATACAAACTGACCTTTCTCTAACAATGTCAAACATTCTCCAGTGACTAGTAGAAAATGGAGAAAAAGTATGATCTATTTCCTGAGAGAAAATTGGCCCTGCAGACGAAAACAGAATTTTATTTTAAAAAATTTTAAACACAACCTCTTTTTCATAAGGAAGCTTACCAACATCCACATTGCACCGAACATATTATTTGCATTTTCTTTTAAATGCTATCTGTTTAATTCTGCAATGAGGCTTAGGGACCTGACCCCAAGATGGACTGGTTCCCAGTGAATCAGCAGGGGATAAGTCAATGGGAGCGATTGCCACAGTGCTTGTGATACAGCTACTCTGAAAGCTTAATGAGTTTTCTTAAGCAACCAAACAAGTTTTAGCTATTAATTTATGTAAATAGGAGATGAATGCATCCATTACAATAGAGTAAACTGCTAGCACCACGCAGGCCCAGCCCCTTGTGGTTCTGCTCACTGGGGTGTTGTACTGGAAGGTCTAAAGCCCAGGACTATTATTGAAGTGTGCAGGCAAGAGAGCAATTTACTTGACCAGATATGCAAGATGGGGCAATCCACTCCTGAGGCAAAACAAATGCTAGACTACCACACTCCATTGAAGCATTTTATTTAATGCAAGCCAAGCAAAAAGAGCACGGAAAATAAACCCCAAAAAGATATATGCATATAAATTAGAAAAGATCCTGAACTGCAAATTCGTATCTAAACTTTCCCAAAGGTCGTGAATATTTATCTGGTGCACATTGGGATCCACATTTAAAACGTCAGTGAGTTCACACGTGAGGATTGATTTCTAGTTTTCAAATGACGTGAGCAAACACCTTTCTACTGAAATGACATTTAATAGCTTGGGACAGCTTCAAAAAAGTCTAATAAACATGTTTTATTCTAGGGATATTACCTATTTCAGAGGACTACAAAGCAGAACACGGGCACAGATCATGTAAGGATAAAGCCACATCTCATGTGGTTGCTGCACTTAACCTTTGGATTGGTGCCTAATAACCCATCCGAGATATTGCAATATCTCAGCATGACACACACAATGTTAAATCTTCTCTCTCAAATTTACCCCAAAGCAATACAAATGGTGGGTCACATTACACTAATTCCTGGTCCTGATGTTTCAAGCCCTACCTTAGGCAAAACTCCCTTGGAAATCACAGGCAGTTTCTTCTGAGGTAAGACAGCAAATATGTTTAGATAGCAAAAATATTAGCGTGTTAAGGAAACAAAGCACATTTTTAAAGGAAATTTCATATATTGAATAGCACTTTATCACATCACTCTCAGAATTACTTCGTAATCATATTGGGGCTATCCTAAGGAGTGATGCTCCCATCATTTTTTCAGTGTAAGCTCCAAATATGGAAAGTATTACTAAGAACATTTCCCCCATATTTGCTGGAAACCAGTCTGTGCAAACCCTTTTATTTTACAAATGTTTTTTATCTTCAGAAAGTGGTTATAAGCACTGGATTGCTCAACAAACTAAAGGAAAAACAAGCCACCAGCACCTCTCACATTCCACTGACACTTTCAGCTAAAGGAAGTGTCAGTAGCACAATATTTTATTTAATAGTTCTCATGTGAGATGGCTGTGTGCAGTTGGGTGCTGTGCAGTCATCTGGCACACAGCTGGCTGGCTGGCCTTCTGCTGGGGGTAACCTTCAGCATGCAGCAAGCTGCACAGCTCAAGCTACCACGGCAAAACCTGTGAAGATCCATTCTTCACTGCTAGGGCCCCTCCTAATGAACTCATGCTAACCAGCAAGTTCAAAATAAATGGAGAATGTACTCTCCTGTGTAGGGGACCTATCCAAAAGAGCCACTCACCTGTATCACTTACTGCATGGAGCAAGCCAGCAGCAGCTCAGAAACCATGGATGTGTGGTGAGTGCCCTATGGCTGAAGTGAGTATGGGGTGGTTGAAGATGAACTTACACAGTGGATAAAAGCCCAGTTGTAAAACTAGGAAAACACACATAACTCTTGCACAGAAGAGCAGCTTCTTAGGACTTAGAAGATTTTGGAATTTAAACACATCCAATGCCACACAGAGCAATATCTGAGGTGCTCAGAAATGCTCAGGAGGCAGTTTAGCTCCTGGAGCTAAATCTGTCTGAACAGAGTAGCAAGTCCTTCATCTCCACCTTGAGTTGAACCTGCTCTCCAAGCTAATCTTCCAGCCCTCCACCTGAAAATTTCCCAACACATATATGGAGAAAAAAAAAAAAAAAAAAAAAAAAGGTATAAAACATGAAGAAGGCAGCCCAAGAGATTTCAGGATCTATTGGTAACTTTCCTGTTACAACCAACAAATATTGCAGGAGTTCTAGAACCTTTGACACTGTCTGTCCAACTGCAATTTCTTAAATCAATTCTTTCACAGTTCAGAGTAAAACAAAATCTATGGACTGTAGACAGAAGGAAACAGTCCTTAACCCCTCCAGCATTAGTGCAAAGACATCAGAGGTCTCCTCCAAAAACTTCAGAATTTCTTATATTCACTAATGGAAAGTATAGAGACAATGTAAAGCAAAGCTACAAGTGACTATTTTTGAAGACGCAGGTAATATCTGAATCTGAAATGACAGCTAAAGATTAATTTTTCCAGAACTTCTAAAAACTTCATCTCTAGAGGTCAAAAATAGGAGACGTGGTTAAAGTGCACCAGCCTGTTCTCTGCTCAAATTCAAACAGTAGCTCTGCTGAGTGCAAAACACTAAACACCCTAAAATGTACACCTGATTGGCCACAACGCTGCTCAGTTTTACTAAAGCAGGCACACTGAACTCATGGAAACTTTCACTTCTGTGTGATAAAGTCAGAAACAACCCAAGACTCCATCGTGGAGAAAGCTCCAGCTCTTCTTGAGCTCTGTTCTGAACTACAGGTTTTTCACAGTGGTTTTAGTTCTAAATGCCTGTTTTAAGCCTGCATTGTGGCTGTCAAGACCCATTGTTAACTCAATTAACTGCTTTGCATATCTCAATGAACTTGATATTGGTTTGCAGTGCATGAAAGTTATGCTTTTCAAATGTTCTTGACAAAAAAAAAAAAAAAAAAAAAAAGACACTGAACTGGAGCTTATAGCACAGGAAGAAGAAAATTGCCATCTCTGGCAAACTTTAAAAAAATCCTTGCTGCAACCGAAGTGAAAATTCACTTTGATCTCAAAGCTAACATAAAAGTATGCTGACTGACTATGAGCCATCAAATTTAATAAAAAACCCAAATAAAACCCCAAGCCAAAATAACCCCTCAAATCAAAACACCTTTTCCACCACTAACAAACAAAAACTGGATCACAGATCCACGTACAAGGGAAGACCACTCTCTGCAAAGGGTTTTGCAGTTAAGAGAAAGGAAGTCTGTAAAGACTAGTGACATAGAAGGCATATTTGACATAACTAAAAGCTCATCTATTTTTGACTAGAAAAAAAAAAAACTTAGATTGATAAAACTTTGAATTTCACTACACAGTTCAATTGTATGTTTTTCTGAAGGAATCTTTTCAGTTTGGTAACAGCAAAAATACAAAAATAAAAAAGCTTAATGTAGAATTAGGCCTCTGACTGGAGGCTGCCAGTAAATCTTCTGGCAAAGCAACTACAATTTGAAGCAACCATGCTTCCTATATTGACTATTTTATTTTTCCATGAGATCAACATGTGGCATTTTTTAAAAAAGCTAATGGAACCATTAGCAAGGGCTATGAACTTAATTGGACAAAATAAAATGTTCTAGCAATTATCTCAGTTTAGAGATACACAAGAGGCTATCATAACATTATTTTTGTCATCTTCATTTCATATTAATTACAGTTAAAAATACAACTATAAAGCATTTTTAGGTTTCATATATACTTGATTTAACCTGTACTTCATAAATCTTTAAGGAATAGCCAGCATTTAGTGTTATAAAAGCTTGAGCTATCTGAACCAACAAGGCTTGCCTAAATAATGCCCAGTCTGGAACTCTGCAGCCACACTCAGACTTGGGCAGCAGGAGGACCAGTCAGGCCTAACACTGAAGCTTTTACAACATGCCTCAGTGGAGGAGAACACCCCTCTTCCCTGGATAACACAGAGCCAAGTGGGCCAGCACTGCCAGCCACTGCACAACAAACACCTCAGAAGAGACAAAGGACTCTGCTGAGGGCTCCCTTAGCTCTTTCAGAGGAAATGAGCTTCCTCTCCCAGTATTTTTGAAAATAAATGTACAGCAGAAGATTCTCTACCAAACTGGAAAAGCTTTGAGGAGTTACCCAAGCATTTTATTCCGAGTATCTTTAGTAAAATCTGGCATGAAGTCACAAATCAATTAAAACACTTGAAAGTAAGACTTTAAAAACTACATGTATTTGGAGCCCTAAAGGCCAAATAACTTTAGGTACAAAGGCTCAGCAGTGTTTCATGCAGTCTGCTTTGCAAACTTTCCACAATACAGGTCGAGTGGACTGTCCATTACAAGCAGCTTTCTGAATCACCTCCTTATAGGCATTTTATCTTATTTCAGCTACAAGTGTCAAATAAGCTCTTCTCTCAGGCTATAAGAGGAGAAAAACCCAACCAAACAAAACCACACAGTCATAATAAAAAGAAAAAAAGCATAAAAGCTGAAACAAGATGTCATAATACCTGACTTATTTTCTAAGGGGAAACATGAGAAAATTTTTTGCTATCTCTAACTTTATTACCAGACACTATTCAAAACTCACAATCATAAAGGTCATAAGAGAAGGTATATAGAATAAGATTACACTTCATAAACTTCTTCCCCCTGTATTTTTTATATATTTTTGTATGTATGTCATACACAGAAGAATAAGGGCTCATGTTTTACTTTTTCAGGTTAGCAAACAAGTCTAAAGGTTGGTCTACAAACATGGTAAAAGCCCCCAATTTACCAAGAAGTCATTTTCTGCAGGAATAATCTTAAATAATTCCCTCTATTAATGTAAAAATTCTATAACTCCTTTCAGACCAGCCTTTCAATTTAACAGCACTGCAGTACCCCATTCAGCTATTTACAATGGAGAATGTGTTTACTGAGTTTTATCATGTGCTATCCAATCTTGGTATTTTCAAACATATAAGTAAGAAAATGCAACACAGTAAGACCTGTAATTCTGCAGGTAAACAGGTACATGCTGGTTTTAAATGTAGCTATGACTCAAAATTATTGCTTTCCAAACCTTCTAAATCAACAGAGCTCTAGAGGATGTGCCTTGCTCATATGTTTGGATCAACTCAATAAGAAGGCTCAGGGTCACAAGATTTCTCCCCTTCCTTTAAATCAGGCTTCTAGCACCCTTTTGTTGAGCACAGACTGGTTTGGGTATCTTCCTTGGGAAGGCCTACAAATTTTCATCTAATAGCACCTTGTTAATACCTATGCTTGTACTCTGAGTGAGGACTTAGCTGGACAGTGTTTAGTGGCTTCCTTTTACTAAACACTGTAGAGTTTTTTGCCATCGGAATTTTTGTAATAAAGGTTTTGATTTTTTTCAGCGCTTGTGTAAATCCACACTGGATTGGATTTTATAGCTCTTGGTGCTTTTACAAGGCAAAAGAAAGACATGAAATTAATGTTCTTATGCCAAAAAATAAATAAAAAAAAGATATATGAGTGCATGCTTCCTCAAGAATTATGTAGAAATATCTTTTAAAAGCATCATGATCAGGTCATTTCTTTAAACCTTTCCAAGGAGCTGAAAAATTGCCCTTCCTGTATCCCATTGAGGGAATTACCCACTGAGTTGCTCTTTTTGTCACTTTCTGGGAGCCGACTGGATGCTGATTCTGGAGTCGGCTGCCAGGTCTTCTCAGCAGAAAGCTCAAGTTTCTGGAAACTGCCCCAGCCAGCACACTGTGTTTGGTGAGCTTCAGTAAAATCTATATTTGCATGGTCAAATTTTGAAGAAACCCAACTATTAAATTAATTGGTGGATTTGAAGCACTGAATCATTTCTCAGGGTACATGTGGGCCTCCTCATGAGAACTGAGGTTCAAAAAAAACCAACCAACCAAACAAAACTTAAACCTTGTTTCTTGTATTAGTTGAGAAATACAGTTTCCTAAAATAATGAAATGTCAGAGCTTTCTCCTCATAGCCATGAGAAGCAATGAGAACCATGAGAAGCATTACAAGCAATTAGAAAAGTTATGTAAAGGTCAAGGGGTGAAAATTTCAGCATTCAAACTGATCCAGCTCTTTAAATATAGATCTAGGAAGTTAGAAGGTGCTACAGAAATAACTTGAAAGTAGAAATACATTTAAAGTATGTTAATGAAACTAAGTGAAACTTCACTACCCTACTTGAGATGAAAGGCTGGAAAAAACAACTTTCCAGGCTGCTACTACTATTTCAAAAAAACACTTCAAATAAAAAGAAACACTTTTGGGGGGCAAAATAAAGAAAAAGATTAAGCTCTGTACAGATTTCCAACCTCATCAAGAGATTAACTACAATTAGTTGACAAATTAGCTTGAAACAATTTTCCCCAAAATGCAGGTAATTTGGCACCTGTACCCCCATTTTAAGAATTCAAATAATGTCAACTTGTTACTATTTTCTATTTTTTTGTTAGAATTTAAATTTTGCTGAAACAGAAGTCAATGCATATAACTTTCCTGTACCCACTGATTTTTTTTTTTTTCCGTATCTCTCTATTTAGAATGCAGCCACACTACCACAACTGCTTTGTAACTTCTATACGTATTTCCACTTTATATAATAACAAGAAGTTCATAGAAACAATGAAACATTTCAGTCTAAAATTTCCACTTTGCCCTTTAAGCCCTACTAAGGCATCAGGAGAAACTATGCATTAATGGCTGAATGTGAAAAAAATTCCTACTCCTGCTTGCCATATTTGAGATCTCCTTCAACTAACTGGAGATATTAATGGGCATGAGAGAGATGAAAAACTGTAGGAGCACAGGAACAGACAGACACAGGGTGTTACTCCTATGGAAGTTTCAATGAAATAAAGAACCTTGAACATAGTTAACTTCTACATCTCTACCTCTATCTGCAAGGTCAGTTAACAAAATGAAAGGACTGGATTTCTTACTTTACATTCAGCACAACAGTAAGAATTTGCAAGCACCTAGCCTATAACACGATTTTACTCATTTGGCATTATAACCTTCAAGATATATCCAGA
The DNA here is from genome assembly GCA_032173965.1 of Sitta carolinensis. Lineage (NCBI taxonomy): Eukaryota > Metazoa > Chordata > Aves > Passeriformes > Sittidae > Sitta > Sitta carolinensis. Next base: position 8,878,005 of record JAVUNC010000025.1, on the reverse strand, counting down.
AAATGACCAGATCCTCAATAACTTCTCTTCAATCTTGATAGTCCTCTGTGTATCAAGTCACAGCCCAATATTATGATTAGCTTGCCTCTATTTCAATGTTAGAAAAGAAAAAAGTGCCTCTAACAGAAATTAACATCTCATATTAGGTCAAATATACTGGCTTGGAATCAAAATCTGATTTTTCTGGCACATTTATAAGCTTTGCCATCAAGATATGTAGCTTGTAAGTAGACATCCATTCTCTCATGACTACTACCATCAGATTGTGAACTATTTGGCTCCTAAGTCCCTATAGAAACACACAATTAAATACAGAGTAGGAGCTGCATGGGGAGAGGTGATTTTTGTGAAGCATTAATATGTAACCTGAGCACTTCCAATATTGCACACAATTCTCTAGAATATTCTTTGTTCCACACCCACTTTTACAAATGACTGTATGTTGAAATAAACACTTAACAGAAGATTTTTACAGGTATGTGTTTTGTATACACAAATTATTTCCCTCGTATTTCAAATAATGGAGTGATTTTCTTGATTTATGGTGATTCTTGAACTTGGCACCAGCAGCCACTTACAATGCAGCTTCAGGACACATTTAAGGCAGACAATGTCAGTATAAGAGGTGTGGTCCTTCTTTTCCTCTTCTTACAATGAGCACTCACACAACCTATTCTTCAAGAAATTACTCTTTTTCAATCTGAATGACCTGATCATCCAGGAACTTGTCTTACAGTGTCAGCAGAAGCAAGGGTCTGGCAACATGTGGCCAGACATAGCCAAATATTGCCACTCTAGGGACCTGCCTTTTCAGCAACAGCATAGGCTCAGACCAGGTTCAAATAACTGTGACTCTCTACTCCAAGGTTCAGCTTGCTAATACAGTAAATCCAACCGTCAGGATTCTACCATTGAATCAAAAAATGATGCAGCTAAATGATGCAGGGACCTGATCTGCTATGAACTCACTCTGCCAATTTAAATTTGTTCAAAAACCCAATGTTTTTGGTACGTTAACTTTGTACCAGCAAGCTTTATGCTGAATCAGGTATCATCTGTCCTTCCTGCAGCTGGCATAAAGTCAGCATAAACACAGCATTGCATGCTCTAGCTAATTAAAAAGGAAAGTGCCTGTGTGCTCACACCTGATCTGGATCAGCTCAGCACAGCTGAACGATCCAGTAGATCACAGATGCACTGTGACTGCTCAACACTTACCTGCATTTTTCACACCCGTTGGGTACGAGCACACAGCCTGCACTTAAGGTGCCACAAGCCTGATATTTGGAAGTTGATAATGATCCCCAGCTATTGCTGAAGTAGAGAAGAAGTTGAGGAATGTTTTTTTCCTGCCTCCAAAGGACCAAGCCTCACAAGAACAGCTTGGGAAGAAGCAGAACCGTTTGACAGAACAAAGCATTCTTCAGCATGACAATTTGAAAGACAATATTTGATTTTCAGGGAATTTGATCTAGGGTAAGCTAGATTTCTACCCATCCTACAGCAAGACACCACACGTTCCAGCAAACTGACAGACTTATGACCAAAAGCAAAAAAGATGAGAAATGCTGTGCTAACATTACACTGTACTTGACTGTTGCTGATTTGCTCTAGGTCTCACAAAAACCTCCTAATGAAAACCATGCTCATCTGCCCACATGTCACTAGAACTAGATACAAACAAGTGAGTTAAAAAAATAAAAATCCAGCCTTATATGCCTTTTATTCATTTTTTCAGCTGTGACATAATTTTTATATTACTCTGATTGTAACTGCCTACAGTATTAGAAATAATGGACAGACAGTGTAACAGTTGAGGTTTCTGGTGGTGGTTTTGCTAGGATTATTTTTTTTTTTTTTGGACAGGTTATATATTTCTTCTTTATGCTGTCAAGAGTAAGGGAGAAACATATTTCAATAGCAACTTTAAAACGAAACTCACAAATTACTACCATCATGCTAAGTGCTAGATATCCCACTGTGCAGTTTTGCTTTGTGAATTTTTACCTTCTTCTATGCACACTTTTAGCCACTGATCGCACAGCCTTTCAGTGTTTTCTGCCTTTTCCTTTAAATAAACTGGCTCTGGCTCCTTCCATCTGGTTCCCCTTCCGTCAGCAACCCTGCACCTGTTCACACCTCCTCTCCTGTTGGATTCCACTGAACATTTCCTCCTCTGCCAGGGCTATTCTGGCACTCGCAACCTTTCTGTCATTCAATCCATCTGTCAGAAGTGAACTTTGTTTACCGCAAGCTTCTGCTTTCTTCTTCAAGAAGCAAAGCCCCTCAAGGTCATTGTCAAATGAACTGTCGGTGTAGATTTAAATCCACTTCTGCTAACCAGCAGCAGATGAAGTTCTTTACAGTCCTGCATTTGTGAAGATCAGTTTGGTGTACAGGAGAAATAGTAAGAAGCAAAAGAATAGCTTTTAATCATTATTTGTTAACTCCAACAGCTAACGTGTTTTTCTTCAAATACACATATCTGTTCCCTCTTGCTAGGACTAGCACAATCTGAGAAAGACTTTGCAGACCTGTGTGAAGAAGTGGAAAAGGCTCATAGAAATATTACAAATAAAATAATAAATGAAGGGTTTTGACTAACACTATGCAACAGAGCTACTGACTAATATACAAAAAGAAAATGGGAAACAGTTGAATGAGTAAATTTACAGTAAAACCTTAAAGTGGCCAACAGCACTCATTTTAAATTATTTAATCTGCAGCATTTTTTTTTTTTTGTCTTACCTACTGATGTTTTAAATGCAACACTATTTAAGGAGAAAATCCTTTAATATTTTTTCTTGTTTACAAGCCTTGTAAAACACACAAGTTGTATATGGAACTCTTTGTTAGAACACTGCCCTCCACATTGAGGTAAATTGTTAAGATACTTTGTCAGGGCTGAAACTAAATTCTTATTGTCAACAGGATACATTATTTTTAGCAATTCCTGTGTCCATATTTCTTTTCAGGAATACACTCTAATAACCAAAAGTTCCTGAATTATTAACTAACCTCCTTGACAATCTCATTCTTCTAAAACAAGAAATTTCAATTTCATGGCATACCTTGGTATCCTTCAAATAAAAGATAACCTTTCACTAAGATTAAATACAATACCAAAAAATAAAATACATATTTGAAATTTTGTAAGCAATTATAATAAACTGCCCATTTTATTACCCCTTTACCAAAAATGAATTTAAAGTAAAGTTTTCTGGGATCGAATCCAGGAGGTAATCCAATCTCATTAGCAGAAATGCATTTATATTTATGTCAGGTCTGAATTTGCCTTTAATGAAAATTGCATTGACAAATACTGCCTAAGTTTAGCTGAATAAAAGCTTACCACTGATCCATCACTTATATGGGGATTAATCCCTGCATTTGCATGGACGCATTTTCATATGCTATGGTCTTCTTCCATAGGGAACTAGGTGCAGGTGAACAAATGCACTGGAAATACAAGAGGAACCCTGGTACAAAAAAGAGTATGCAGCAGTGTCCCACCTGACTAGAGACACACTTTAATGCCCTGGTGATTTAAGTCTGCAGAAGCCAACTGACCACCAAGGAGAAGCTAATCACGAACAGTTGCTCCTATTTCTACAGAACTATCGTTGGAAATGCCAACCACCAAACCCACAGGGGCAAACCAAGAGCAGCACACTATCAACCCTGCCAGGCTGCCAGCTCAGCCAGGGTGAGCAGCGCAGCCTGTCCAGCAGCCACCAGCAGCTCATCTGCTCGCTCGGGCCGGGCGGCTCCTGCTCAGCCTCTCCTGACCCCTCGCCGGCACAGGGGCTGAGCAAGGGCAGCAGCCAGGCGGCCAAGGCTGGCCTGCTCAGGGGATGCTCTTCCCTTCCTCCCTCCCTCCACCAGCAATGACAACCTACAGGCTGATGTTCCTCACAGAGAAGTTGGATAAAGTCTCCAGCTGAGGACCTTCTGGGTTCTCTGTTGAATTTTTTTTCTAGGCAAGAACTTCAGGAGCAGAATTTTGCACAGCAAAGAAAAAATGCCCACAAATCAACAACTGCTGTGACTGCACAAAATAAAGAACTTTGAATACATTTCTGAATGCACAAGACAGCTTTTAAAATTGTTGAAGTTCACAAATACTAAGTGCTGACAGAAAAAGTACATTTTAGCTTATTGTAAAAAGAAGCTTTCTATGTACTTGAGAGAAAAGCTTTAGAACAAGTCAGAAATAATGATAAAAATCAGAACCATTTTTTCCAGTAGCAAATTCAGCAAAAAATCCAGCAGTGTTGAATACATGTATCTGAAAGACTTCTTTGGTTCAAAAAAATAAATCATTATCCTGTTGTCATTAGTCACACAAATAAAAAACCTAATTTGAATGAGATCAAAGTAAATATTTGATACACACTCATAAACTTATTACTGTTGGTGCTGAATAATAACTGCTCAAAACAAAGACCTTATAAAGATGTTTGTTTTCTACAGCAGTTAGTCTCTTCAGTGTTTCATCTGAATTCACCACTCGCTCCAAAGCGCTTTAAGTATTGTCACTGCTCCTGAACCACACTCTACATGCAGCAGCAATTTGGCTGCCTCAACAACCTGATGTGATCATTGATGTGACCAGTTGCAGTTTAAATGCCATGAAGAAAAATTTAGACGAACCTAATACTAAAATCTGAAAATGTGTAATTGACTTTACCTTAAGAAATATTTATTGTAGGACAACAAATACAATTGTTAACCATGTTAAAATTCGTTTAAAATTAATAATGATTTATAAGCACTTTAATGTTCAAAATTAATATATGATTTTGTATTTGTTCTTTACTCTTTCACTTGTATTTTCTTTCCTTCCCTTATAAAATTTATCAATGGCCTTTATATGTTTGTACGATCACTTAAATACGTTTAAAATATTAAGTAAAATGATACTTAAATAATTGTGTGTTATCTTGACACAAAGTGTATCAGCTTCGAAAATTTTACAACGCACTGCCAGAAGACGACAGAACCGATTTATTTCAAATCACTCAGTATCAGTCTTCATAAAGCAGCATATGGTCTTATCGTGGCAGGTAAAATATTTTACCTTCTATAATAACGCAGAACAGCTAATTTATCTACATGCTGTATAATCAGATAAACAATTTCAGCTGCACTATGAAAACCTGTAGGCAAGGGAGAAATTTATCCCCCACCACTTTATTGATTTTTCCACATACACATTCATATGATTGTTAACAATACAGGCTATTCTTTCTTCCACCTCCTTCTTCAATTACCTTAAAGCAAGCCCTTCTTCTCAGTAGTGAAAAAATTTGCAGTTTCTACAGGACCAGGACAAAGAACTTGGATTTTCACAGAGTTGCTCAGGGAAAAGGAAGGTGGAACAAAAAAAAGCTCTGCAACATTCAGTTGCAAGTAAAGCAAAGTGAATGACAACTTTCAAAGCTACCACAATCATTTACTAATGTGCTGCTATAGCAAATAAGTCTAATTTTTTTGACAGCACCAAATTAGATTTATTGCAGAAACTGCTGCATAAATAGCATATGGCTACGTTATACTACCTATTTCAAATCCCTGTAATGTTTCCTCCCCTCCCTGCTCAAAATGGGTAATTTTGCCAAGCTATAAACCTTCTGCAGACAAGATAAAAACAAGTTCAAAAAGCAGATGCAGGACAGGTAGAGCTCGGTTTTTTTGTTAAAACTGTCTAAAAAAAAGTATCACATCCTGATCAAACAAAACCAGGTAGTAATAGGTAAAGTCTCCCTTGCTACACTTCGGGATTTTATTTTTCCCTTTCCTCGATAAAATCTTGTTTTCATTTCTCTTTCATGCTGACAGTCATCAACACGGGGCACGACCCCTTAATCCTCTCACACATGACTACCTCTTACTTGCACAAGAAATCCTATTGATCTTTACTTCTTACGCGAGTCAAATTATCCATGTGACTCAGGATCAGAAGGCTCGGACCTCCATTCATTCCTCTCAAGCTCTCATTTATGAGTGGGGAAGTGCCTCCTCCGAGCAAAAACAAAACATCAGCAAACTGCTTCCATTCGTTGGCGGGGCCCAGCCCTGTGGGAAGGTGCCGACCTGGAGCTCTCCCTCCTTTCACCGGGAGCGAAGGTTCCCCATGGCTTTCCTGGATCAGTCCCCGCACCCACGTGCTCTCGCCTTTGCCACTCGCCACGCTCTCCGTTCGCTAGAGCGCTGCGGTCAAACAGGGCACCCCGCAACCCCTGCACAGGGCCGGGGGCAGAGCCCCGCGTTCCAGGGCATCCCGCAACCCCTGCACAGGGCGGGGGACAGAGCCCCGCGTTCCAGGGCATCCCGCAACCCCTGCACAGGGCGGGGGGCAGAGCCCCGCGTTCCAGGGCATCCCGCAACCCCTGCACAGGGCCGGGGACTGAGCCCCGCGTTCGTGCGGAGCAGGGGCACCCCGTAACCCCTGCACAAGGGCCGGGGACAGAGCCCCGCGTTCGTGCGGGACAGGGGCACCCCACAACCTCTGCACAAGGGCCGGGGACAGAGCCCCGCGTTCGTGCGGGACAGGGACACCCCGCAACCTCTGCACAGGGCCGAGGACAGAGCCCCGCGTTCGCGCGGAGCAGGGGCACCCTGTAACCCCTGCACAGGGCCGAGGACAGAGCCCCGCGTTCGTGCGGAGCAGGGGCACCCTGTAACCTCTGCACAGGGCCGGGGACAGAGCCCCGCGTTCGTGCGGAAGCAGGGGCACCCTGTAACCTCTGCACAGGGCCGGGGACAGAGCCCCGCGTTCCAGGGCATCCCGCAACCTCTGCACAGGGCCGGGACAGAGCCCCGCGTTCCAGGGCATCCCGCAACCCCTGCACAGGGCCGAGGACAGAGCCCCGCGTTCCAGGGCATCCCGCAACCCCTGCACAGGGCCGGGGACAGAGCCCCGCGTTCCAGGGCATCCCGCAACCCCTGCTCAGGGCCGGGGGCAGAGCCCCGCGTTCCAGGGCACCCCACAACCTCTGCACAGGGCCGGGGACAGAGCCCCGCGTTCGTGCGGAGCAGGGGCACCCCGCAACCCCTGCACAAGGGCCGGGGGCAGAGCCCCGCGTTCCAGGGCACCCCGCAACCTCTGCACAGGGCCGGGGACAGAGCCCCGCGTTCGTGCGGAGCAGGGGCACCCCGCAACCCCTGCACAAGGGCCGGGGCAGAGCCCCGCGTTCCAGGGCACCCCGCAACCTCTGCACAGGGCCGGGGCAGAGCCCCGCGTTCGCGCGGAGCAGGGCACCCCGCAACCCCTGCACAGGGCCGGGACAGAGCCCCGCGTTCGCGCGGAGCAGGGGCACCCCGCAACCCCTGCACAGGGCCGGGACAGAGCCCCGCGTTCGTGCGGGACAGGGACACCCGCAACCTCTGCACAGGGCCGAGGACAGAGCCCCGCGTTCGCGCGGAGCAGGGGCACCCTGTAACCCCTGCACAGGGCCGAGGACAGAGCCCCGCGTTCGTGCGGAGCAGGGGCACCCTGTAACCTCTGCACAGGGCCGGGGACAGAGCCCCGCGTTCGTGCGGAGCAGGGGCACCCTGTAACCTCTGCACAGGGCCGGGGACAGAGCCCCGCGTTCCAGGGCATCCCGCAACCTCTGCACAGGGCCGGGACAGAGCCCCGCGTTCCAGGGCATCCCGCAACCCCTGCACAGGGCCGAGGACAGAGCCCCGCGTTCCAGGGCATCCCGCAACCCCTGCACAGGGCCGGGGACAGAGCCCCGCGTTCCAGGGCATCCCGCAACCCCTGCTCAGGGCCGGGGGCAGAGCCCCGCGTTCCAGGGCACCCCACAACCTCTGCACAGGGCCGGGGACAGAGCCCCGCGTTCGTGCGGAGCAGGGGCACCCCGCAACCCCTGCACAAGGGCCGGGGGCAGAGCCCCGCGTTCCAGGGCACCCCGCAACCTCTGCACAGGGCCGGGGACAGAGCCCCGCGTTCGTGCGGAGCAGGGGCACCCCGCAACCCCTGCACAAGGGCCGGGGGCAGAGCCCCGCGTTCCAGGGCACCCGCAACCTCTGCACAGGGCCGGGCAGAGCCCCGCGTTCGCGCGGAGCAGGGCACCCCGCAACCCCTGCACAGGGCCGGGACAGAGCCCCGCGTTCGCGCGGAGCAGGGGCACCCCGCAACCCCTGCACAGGGCCGGACAGAGCCCCGCGTTCGCGCGGAGCAGGGGCACCCCGCAACCCCTGCACAGGGCCGGGACAGAGCCCCGCGTTCGCGCGGAGCAGGGGCACCCCGTAACCCCTGCACAGGGCCGGGACAGAGCCCCGCGTTCGTGCGGAGCAGGGGCACCCCGCAACCCCTGCACAGGGCCGGGACAGAGCCCCGCGTTCGCGCGGGACAGGGGCACCCCACAACCTCTGCACAGGGCCGGGACAGAGCCCCGCGTTCGTGCGGAGCAGGGGCACCCTGTAACCCCTGCACAGGGCCGGGGACAGAGCCCCGCGTTCGCGCGGAGCAGGGGCACCCTGTAACCTCTGCACAGGGCCGAGGACAGAGCCCCGCGTTCGCGCGGAGCAGGGGCACCCTGTAACCCCTGCACAGGGCCGGGACAGAGCCCCGCGTTCGCGCGGAGCAGGGGCACCCTGTAACCCCTGCACAGGGCCGAGGACAGAGCCCCGCGTTCGCGCGGAGCAGGGGCACCCTGTAACCCCTGCACAGGGCCGGGGACAGAGCCCCGCGTTCCAGGGCACCCTGTAACCCCTGCACAGGGCCGGGGACAGAGCCCCGCGTTCGCGCGGAGCAGGGGCACCCTGTAACCCCTGCACAGGGCCGGGACAGAGCCCCGCGTTCGCGCGGAGCAGGGGCACCCTGTAACCCCTGCACAGGGCCGGGACAGAGCCCCGCGTTCGCGCGGAGCAGGGGCACCCTGTAACCCCTGCACAGGGCCGGGACAGAGCCCCGCGTTCGCGCGGAGCAGGGGCACCCTGTAACCCCTGCACAGGGCCGAGGACAGAGCCCCGCGTTCGCGCGGAGCAGGGGCACCCTGTAACCCCTGCACAGGGCCGGGACAGAGCCCCGCGTTCGCGCGGAGCAGGGGCACCCTGTAACCCCTGCACAGGGCCGGGACAGAGCCCCGCGTTCGCGCGGAGCAGGGGCGCGGTGCGGCCGCCGCGGGCCGGGCCCCGGCAGCCCTCGCCCGGTGCCGCCCGCGGGCGCACCACTGCACACATCGCGCGCGGCCGCGGCCGCCCCGCCGCTCGCCTGGCGGTGGTCAGTCCTCCCAGCTGCCCTATCCGTTACTGTCTGATTAGCTGTGCGAAGGAGCCCCTCCCCGGCCAGCTTTCCCCGCCATCTGTTCCACACGCGATGGCTGCCGCCCAGCAGCCTCGCGCTGCCCTCCTACCTGGCACCCGGCTCCCGGCCTTACCCCAAAGTGCTAACACAGGTTCTCGCTGCTGGCAGAGTCAGGATTTCATTACTACTACTTTGACAAGTGCAGGGTTGTTTGTAATTTCTCTTTTATCCTGATTTTGATTGTACAACCACCTCCCACTGATTCAGTTTGCTTCAGTTTTGTTGCTCACAGATTTTACTCTCCACATTAATCTCCCTCTGGCATGTTACTGCATCTGTTCCCTTTTTTATTATTAATTTTCAAATTCCCACCATTTTTGACAAAAAGGAGGTAATCTACACTCTGCTTCTGCCCATTTCATTTTCTTTAATTTGGAAGATAAGTATGAAAGCGTGCCAAAGAAGTTAATTCTCCGTTAACAGTTTATTTTCTGGCATCCTGATGCCTTTGTATATGAAAACCAGATAGAAATAAATGTTGACTGAATCACAACAACACAGTCACAATCGTCCCTAAATTTAATGAAAAGTAAACATATGAAGCAGAATCTAAAAAGTTTATTAGTTATCAGAGTTGTTTCATGCTTTCACTCATCCCTACATTTTAAAATAATGCTTTTGCATAAAATGAGCAGATTATAAAAAAAAATAAAAATCAATCACGGGTTACACCTCATTTCTGCCTCCTCCCCCCACACCCCAATTCTAGTGTTATTGGTTCTTTCATCAGTCAGTCAGTCTGAGAAGATTAAGTGTTACATCAGTCATTTAATATTAGTAACAATGTTTCTTCAAAACTCCTTCCCAGCATAGATGATGGACTCTGAGGTGCTAAAATCGTTGGAAAAGGCATGTTTAATTAAGCATGTGGCTAACTAATAGATACTACTGGAAAGAAAACCCCAAACAATAAATTCTAAGTGTTGTGCAACTCCTTGGAAGGCTGTGCATGACCACCAGGAAGTTTACCTTTTATCATTTAATAGTATAACTTAAATAGGGAAAACAATGAATGAGGCAGGCTGCAAATTCTTACAAGGAACACTGGTGGTGACACACAGCTCAACACCAGAGCTTCAGAGATTAAATAATGCCACATTAACTGGGAAGGGTATGTGCTTTATTTATTGTACAGTTAATAGAAATTAGCCTTAATGGAGTCCCTGAAACTAGCTTGAAGCACCAATGCACAGTAGGATGAGCATGACACTGCTAAACCCAACTGGCATGTCCTTAGATATGCTGCTTTCTACAGGTCATATCATTGTCAAAAAGAGGGAAGAAATATCACCTAATGGGGGAAAAACAATAGTCAAGAAAAACAACACCCACTAACTCACTGTAATATAAACTTTAATCCTTCGACAGAGTGACACAGGGATAGGGAAGCTTGGTGGCTCCCCTGAATGTGAAAGCACATGTTCATTTAGTAATTTTTCCCTACCTACAAGCTGACCTTCTGGAGCGCTTAGTTTCATACAAGCAAACAAGAAAAATAAAATTTAAACTAAACTAAATCTCCCTCTATACTAGTCAATTTCTTCTAATAGTCTAATCTACAACTTCTAATCTAGTTTATTATTTCCTATCAAATTTCAGATGACATTTCAGTCAAAAATATCTTGGGCCATCTATTTATCTATCTATCTACGTATCTATCTTCATACCTGAGCAAATGCATGTTGACATAATAAAATTTCAATTTTGGAGTTTGACGATTCCCTCGCTTCTTAGGATTTATTTAACTTGTTTGGCATATGTGAACAGGAACTATATCTAACTGCAACTGAAACAAATAATACCTCCAGATCTGGTTTGAAAAAAAAAAGAAAAATATTTTTAAATGATGATTCTGTTACACAAGAATAGTGAATTTTTTTTTTTTTTTTTTTTTTTTTTTTTTGCATTAGATGGCACACTAAGATCTGGACAAGTTGTTAACATCTTGCGTCTTTTATATGATCTTTTCCATGAGCATATTGACATGATTTTTAATGACTGTTTTCTCATTAACTAAGAACAATAGACCTTTATGTTTTCTACTCTGAAGAAGAGCTTCAGGTAAGCTTAATTAGCAAAACCTAACCTTTCCAAAGTAAGAGCAATTTAACACTGACTTAACTAATTTCGTAAGATTCTCCTACTACGGTAACCTCAAAGCTGAAATCAGGGCAAAAGAAACCTCCAAGACAACTTTAAACAATCATGGTCAGTCTCATAGCATGGTGACATCTGCAAAGTTACATGACTGACAAGCAAAACTACACAGTAGAAGTTCTGTATTTCCCCAGTCTTCTGAAGACATACAAATTAGAATTACTAACTAGATTCAATAGCAGAAAGTGCATGTTAATAGCAAGTATTTCTAAGCAACATATTGCTCCAGGAAGAAAGGTGACAGGAAAAGGCAATTTTAAACTCTGTGGCAATGGTTTAGAATAGCTAATTGTAACCTTTTTTTCTTCATTTTTAACAAGTACATTTTGTTAACTCAGAAGCTGTTTAGTTGGTAATCAATCAACAGTGTCTGAAAACTAGGATACAGCAAAGAAGTGGGACTCCTGGAGAAGAGTGCTATTCTGCAGAGTACTTTTCTCATTATGACGCAGACTGCATGCTTTTTTCTCATTTATTCCTTTCATATACATTTATCTCATTTTTGTACATTAAAATCCAAAGTTCTTGTACTAATTTTATAATTCTATTTATTTACAATATCCAAACTTAGAATCAGTGGATTCGTGAAGGTTTTTCTCCTTAGTAAACCAATAATTCCTACGAAACAAAGAATTCTTTCTGTATCTCCTCAGCTACCTCTAATTTCTGCCAGAACGGCACAGACAGGTCATGCAAGGCAACAGAAAGACTATCCACAATGGTGTAACAGCAGTACAGGCCTCCCTCAACTCCAGTGTTGTGAGAAGACTTGGAGTGAACCAGCTGGTCCTCTCCTGAAAAGAAGAGAATCAGCAAGACAAGGCCAAGGCCAGAATACCCAAGAGATTCACTAAATCAGTGCAATTTCTGCAGCAACCTCCCACAGGCAGGACTCTAGAGCTTCAAATCTGTTTTCCTTGGCAAGCACCACAGTGAATGAGTCTCCAACCCCCAGAGGATTGCTATTACCCCTACCCTTCAAGTATTTTCACTGACACAAGTTGCCATTTGAGGTGAAGGGAATAAATGAAAGAAGGCAAACTGCAAGTGAATATAATTTACATGCAACAACTATGGATGTACCAACCCATGAAAAACATACTGAGTTCAAAATGCAAAACTAATGCCACTAGAGACATGTAACTTTTATACCTTCACTAGCACAGAAAACCTGTTCTGCCAGGAGGTGAGCTGTGAGGAAGAAAGAGTGCAGGCTAAGAACAAGTGTCATTTCAGTAGGGGATGTTTTCCTCTGCAAGGCAGGGTAAACAGGCAGCACTACGAGAACATTTCAAACCCTGCCCTACAAATTTAAGTTCAAGGGGAAAACAGGTAACAGATCTGGCGCAATGAATTGCTCATCTCTTTTTCCCCCTTCTTCTTCAAGCAATATCACCTAACATCACCTAATTCCTGGAAAGCAGATAGACACCCCAAGTGCACAGAGAACACAAAAATCTACAAAGCATTATAGAATTTGGGGATGTCAAGTAAAAAAAATTGAACATATTTCCCATGCCTCAACACACACATTTTTCTAATAAATACATGTCAGCATACATAACATCTCAATTCTTAAAAGGAGATGCCAAACATGAACACGTAGTAATAAAAAAAAAATCCCCAACCCAACCAACCAACCAAATCCCCCAAACACACAAAAAACCCCCAAACAACCAAAAAACTCCCAAAGAGGTCAGGACCTTACAGAAAAGTGTCTGCACTAGGTCAAAGGAGCCATAGTAGTTCAGCATCTGTCTCAAAAAGCAGGCATCTGTGAAATTGTATGAGAACAGGGCCACACACAGCACTTGCCCAAAATACTGTTCCCAGCTCTGATGATTTGCATCTCAGAAACTTTCAGAGTCAGACACCATCCATCAAAAAGCTACCTGAATCATCTGTATGTTAGGTATTCAGATTTAATTACTTTGCTATGTAAAAGCAGACAATAGTTCTTGTTTTTATATTTTGAGTGTTTTCACAAAAAAAAAAATCAAAAATTATAAATTCGCTAGTCAGATTTCCTCCAAGATATCCAGAGCTTTATTGAATATAATCAGCCTTTGCTAAAAGGAGCGTGGTAAAGCCATTTGGTTAACTATCACAACAAATCATTATTAATAAAGTTCTGCTAAATCCAAACTTTAGATATCTTAACAACTCACCCAAAACTTTTTTCAAGTTCATTAACCTCTAGCATATTTTTTTCTCTAAATACAGGCTGTTAGAGTGGTACTTTCTTCCATCTGTTAAACAACCGTGCTCTGAATTATACAGAAATTTAGCTGAATAAAAAAATGATTCATTGAATTTAATAGTTTAGACAAGGCTCTATTTTATTTCCATTTACTCAATGGCAGAATTCTCACAAAGCCCAAAAAGTACAAGACTTGGATAAACACACAGACTTCTGTTAAGTGATAAAAATCTGAGCTTTTTTTTTTCCCCCTGAAAAATTTAAACTAGCTTAACTTTTTCCCTTAAGTACTGAGTGAAAGCTGCCAGATTTGTTTATGGATGTTCATTCTTGGGGGGAGCAGGGCAATGGAACAAAAAACCCACACACACACAACCAAAAGCCTGCAAACAGTTGGACAATAGCATTTTCCAACACAAAAGGAAAAAAGTTCTGCAGTTACCCAAACTCAAGTTGCAATGAATAATTGGCATGTCAACCTTCTGGAATTTTCTAGAAACATGTAATGAATAGTGCAGCAAAAGACATTGGGAACTACACTCAAGGATGAAATATGCTCAGGGGAAGCCTCTCATCACACAATGCATTGTCCTGTACCTTCACTGAGCAAGAGACTGAAACACCCTCCTCACATACTTCAGCTTACCTCATACAGAAAAAATTGTGTTCATTTATATATTTATGTACATATTCCTGATCATTCTGCTGAAGAGATTTCAGGTTATCAATCTGAGGACTCCTATGCTCAAAGGTGCTGCTCTACTCTACAGTCTCAAGCAACATTTCAAATATATTTGTCCCACTAAGCACAGCAACAGAAAAAATGGTAGCTGCAGCCTCCCTTGCTCTTCCTTCCTGCCTAAAAGCATGTCACCTCACCACCAGAGCTGAGCATTGCCTTTTCTACACTTAATTAATTCACTTTTATAAATCATAGTTCGTAACTCACTTTGTAGTTCATGACTCAGTTATTCAAATCTCCACTCCTAACACGACTGAGGGCTGCCCGTGTAGTCAGAGACTGCCTGTATTTACAACAACTGTGGGGAAGCCTGTGGCAAAAAATTAGCAGAATGAAATTGGTACTACAGCATGTAATAGGATAAGGGGTACCTGGTGAGGTGCAGTTGGTGCTCAGATTTACTCAGCAGTTCTGTCAGTTTTAGGCACTCCTCTCTGGCTCCTGTTACATCCTGCTGGGCTTGTTCCAAACGCTGTTTGTTTCCATTCAGCTCTAATCCCAGTTTTTCTATTTTCTTAGAAAATTATAGAACCAAGAAAATATATTTAAGAAATACAGAGAGATACATTTGAAGAAAAAAAAAGTGATCAAAGCACCTGAAAATAAAGCACACTTCCATTTCTGAAAAGTAGTTACTTGATAAAAACTGCAAAACAAGCAAATTAAAGTATTTGAAATTTTTCTTATGAAAAGCCAAACTGTGTTTCATATTACAATACTCTAATATACAATCAATGTTATTGTGTTCATGCAGCTTAAGAGTTACAGACATTCAAGTATTTTCCATTTTTCTCATGTGAAGGCTCCATATTGTGGCCTGAATTCACTGTGCTAGAGAGCCAGAAAGCCAGTGGAACAGTGGCCATCTTCAGAAGCTGCTTGACATAGGATAGCTCTCATGATAATTAATTATTTTTTTTAATGCCTATTACATAACCAGTGACAAGGGGGCATTTAGCTTTGTCACCTAATATTACACAAGAGAATAAAGGTAATTTTGGGATTTTCCCATTATTGAAAAGAAGTATTTATGACTTCTATCTGAACCCAAAACATACCAGTTAAAAATGATAATCCTATTATTTTTATTAATATCATTAGTCCTTATATGTCAACATAGTAACTAAAGTTGATGAGTCTATTAACTTATTTTACAAATAACCATAGTCACATTTGCATGACCATCTTCAATTCCAGTGATACATACTAGACTTATCACTGTCATACTGTCAGCAATTTAAACATTTTTCATAGACGTTCTCAGAAACAATGTTTTTCTTCAAGTCCATATACGACATACAAGTACCCCAAGGAACCTATCTGTAACACAATACTATGTCCTAAGGATGCTTTTAAAGATGCCAGTAGAGTACAGAATAAGCTGACAATGTAGTTTTATCATGTAATTACTGTTCTGCACTAACTCCCTACATAAATATTTATTTGTCATTGGGGCTGAGGGGAACTTGAATGTTTTTCAGTCAACTAACTTGTGAAAGGTCATTTGCAGTATAGAATAGAATTGTTCATATAAGGAGTTAGTGCTGAATAGCTGTTATACTTTAAACTCTTATTTGTGATAGCTTCCTCAAGTAGACAAGATGCAGTATCTTCCTTAATTAATGAAATTATTCATTCAAACATCCTACAAGAACAAACTAATATAACCCCACCCCAATACAAACATCTAAAGCACCTTCATAACAACACTGTCTTTTCCTCCCATTAAGGGGTTAACCTAAACCACATACAGTAAGTTATGAGGTCAGACAAATACAGTCTCTTCATCCAGAAAACCAACACCATTTCAATAGTGTTGGGGTTTTTTAATTTTGCCATTTACTTAACTGCACACTATTTTTCCCCCAAAGAGCACTAACAAAGGTTCATGAAGGAAATCTTGATTACAATTTAAATGTCACCTTGCTTTATTACATGCACCTCCTACGAAATCATATTGGGAATTCCAAGTTCAAATGCAAATATAGCAAAACTACCAACAAAATTGTTAATACTCTTCCCTTTAAAGAAGATAACAACCTATTACACTGACAGAATGTTTTACAATCAGGTGCTCAAAGATATTCAGTCACCAATGCTTTGCATTTTCACTTTTCAGACTTTTGTATATTTTAAATAGAAGTCTCAGTGGGCTCTTGATTCTTCTTAACAGTAGCAGTTCATAAGTGTTATTTCTCCATTCAGAGTAAACAGGGACATGAACTCTTCACTGCCTTCACAAATTAAAGATAGGGAAGTTCTGGAACATTCCTAAAATCTGATTTAAAAGTACATCCATTCAGCACACCTTTAAACAAACCCAAACCACAGATTAGTCCAAAAGCATCAGCTAAGTCCTTAAAAAAAGCACAACCACAGCTGAGAATATAAATACACTCTAGATCGTTCCTTCAGGGAAAAGTTTCAAGGAACAGATGGTCTTTACACCACTGCCTCGAGTTAAACAGGCTCAGTCAGGTTTTGACACAGACCCACAGAAGGAAGCAAATTCCAAGTGCAAGAACCTCTGGTGAAAATGTTTCGTTTCCATCAGCCAGATGTTGAACCTTCAGGCTGAACTCAAGAACACATGCATTGATTTTAGTTGTCACGAAAGTGCAGGGGGAAATTCTCAGATAGGGAAGTATCACTTCATGACAGCATCTTTAAACATTCACAGGTGTCTTATAATTTCTATTAAAAGTATCAAAAACACAATGTGGCTTGAGTAACAATTTTACTTGTGCTACTTTCATCAGTAAGTCCAAAATCCAGTATCAGCTCCTTTGCACGCATGCATATGTGTTTGTGATATATATCAGATATATACCAACAGACATACACAAACATCTTAAACTACCAATGTTTGGAGGTGCTTGCAGCATGAACCTATATTCTAGAATTCTAGTAATGACCATGACAGAAGCAGCAGACAACCTCATGAGAAAGGGATGGCAGAAAAATGCTACCCAATAAAACATGTTAACAACTCAGAACCAGCCAATCCAGGTATTTTTAGGCTTATCAACTAAATTATTCTTTTTGAAACACCAAAAAATGTTCATTAACAATAATTTGGTGGAAGCCACACACCACACCATATTTACAGGCTGAAAACAGATCATACTCTCAACACTATGGGATACTTCAATTTAAAAACTCAGGTAATACTTTAAATCATGAACCTTCAGAATCAGAGACATGTTAATATAATAAAAAGTAACCCTCTTCTCTCCTCTGTTAACAATAATAGTGTCAGAAATACACTTTGTCCTGAATTCTGAAATATGTCAAGTCTAGTCCATCATTAGGTCATCACAATGTAATTGGGCTTTAATCTACAGAGAAATCACAAAATCAATGAATCTTCTTCACTGTTCCTGAGGGGAACCTATTCAGCAGCATTTTTCCCCAACTTTTACTCAAAATAATTTTTGTGTTACTTCAGTTACCGTTTCATCTATCAGGAGAAGTAAGTAGTTCTGTAGCTGCTATCCAGGCCACAGTGTAATTGCAGGGACAGAAACAAAACCAAACCACCATCTACAGCATTTTGCTGACAGCTCTGTTTCTCATGCACTGCTAATTTGATCCCTCAGTGCCTATCACCTGTGATACAGCTTTTTACCACATGATCAGAAAGTTATTTCTTCAAGGTACTTAACTTTTCAATGTATGTGAGAGACAAGAGATGGAGCACAGAACTGTAAAAAGACAGATGACAATCTTGCATTTAAGAAAATCTGAAACAGATTTTCAGTATAACAAGGAACAGAATTATCATAATGTATACGTACAACAAGACTACATTAAGGTTAGAACAGGCAACTTCTGGTGCTTAACTCTGCAACTTTAATGTTCTTATTACTTCTGCACATAATTTCAAAAGTACTATTTAATATGTCTTGTTCTGCAGTTGCCCAAACTCCCAGGAATATCAACAGGCACTTTGCCATGGAAAGATGGCAGGCTAAACCTCAGAAGGAGAACACCATTATTAGTAAGCTGAAATGCACTAACACCATCCTGTATTCATATTCAGCTCAGTTGCACAAAAGAAGTTTTACTTAAATAAAAAATGAAGCATTGGGGAAGTACCCCTGCAGTAAAATTTTATTCTAAATCAATTATTCTTTTTTCAGTATTACCACCAACCATCTTTTTATTTTAAGTTTTCTACTTCAAAGCACATAGAACCCTTTTGTAGCTTTTCTTGAAGCAGTTAAGTGTTTCTCATTCATTAGCTTGTGATACATTTAAAAATTATCATGATTTTTACAATGTACTTTTAGGGGAACACACTAGAGATGCTCAATCAGTGACATAAATGCAACTTGCTGAAAAATATAAAAGATGATGTCTCAAACACTGAATCAATCCTCAGATATCCTTTTCATAACCTATCTGACATTCTCTTCACCTAACAATACTTATGCTTGTTGCAAAAATTTGCTTTTTAATTAACTAGACATCTCAGTAAAATCTGATTAAATGTAATAATAATTTCATTCAAAACAAGTCAAATTAAAGATTAAAATAATTATTTCTTTTCATACTAATGCTGATTCTATTGTATGCAAAAAAGACAACTGAGTTTCAAACTAGCAGATGTTTTTCACAGAATTTTACATAACAGCAAACTGTCAGAAAAGACAAATACTTTTTTTTAGTAAATGAGAATGATTAAGTGGTGATAAAAAAAATTGTACTCTGAAGAAAACGCAAAAAACAACTTTAGAAGACTTTTAACAAAATGAAAAATAAACTAAAACCAAATTAATTCTTAAGTGATTTATGACATTGTCCCAGTATGTTTACACATCAGGTAAAACAGTACACGGTATAACCTAAAAAAGAAATTTTGCACTGACTATGTAATTGCCTATGTTCTGCAGTAAAATAATTCTGGAGAGTAAAATATTAATGTGAATTTACACTACATTTTTTTTTTGTTTCATACTTCATTTGCCACCTTTACTAAAAGACTGAAGTGGCATAAAATAGAAAAAAAAATACAGAGTAATAAAAAGTGAAATATAATCACTGTGGTGGTTGATATTTGAATGCACATCCCCAAAAGGCAATCGACATCTATAAAATCATGCACATTTCAAACTCATATGGTTTTGCAGGCCATGATGCTCATAAGCTTAGCCTCATTTACTGCAGTAGCCTTCAAAGCAGAGAGGCCAGTGATAATGCTCAGGACCAAGTCTTCCAGAGAGGTGTCCCCAGAATGGCCTTGCACATACATTTAATACTATGTATATCACTGACAGGAAATTTTTGCACTCTTTCACACTAATCTCAATCCATGTTGCTTTCCATACTTAATGATATACTAATTAATCAGGGACATAACTAACAGCATTTTCTTTTTTTTCTTTTTTTTTTTTTTTTTTTTAATTAAAAAAAAAAAACAAACCTCAGCAAAACAAGGTTTTATAGAAAGATTTCAAGTGTTTTCCTTGGATTACTAACAGGCCATATGCAGCAGGGGTCATTTGCAGTCATTTCTATCCTAATCCTGATATCAATCAAGCAACTCTAGGTTCAGAGTGGTCTCTAAACCTCAGACCTCCCAGGCATGACCATCTGACACAGCATATTGCACCTGAAGAACTATCCAACTTTGTAAAGAGAGTCAGGGCCATCACAAGGTTAACCCCCACCACAGCCTAACAATGGCTTTCTCTCTTTTGCAATCTCTTTGAATTTCTGCTGCTTCCCATTCAAATCTGAATGAGGATACAAAGCACTCATGAAAGCTCCATTCTGGAAATAGATTTATTATAAACTGTGAGAATATACAAGTATGTACACAGGGCTTAAAGGAATTCACAAAGACCACCTCTTTCTAAGAGGCTAATTCACAAAAATACACAGGACTTCTGCAAATTCTACAAATCATTTAGCCTAAAATAGGAATCTGAAAACCTTTCCTGACAGGAAGGGCAACTAACCTGAGCAGAAACACGAGAAGTAGCCCCAAGAAACACACATGGTTCCTGTGGAAAGTTTTTTTCTGTATGGCTGGCTCATAAATCAATGGATCTGTAAAGTCCAGAAGGACAAGAAAGCTAGAGCCTAGATAAGCAAAGCTGCGATTTCTGAGGTGGCTATTATCCTGACCTGATCTGGTGGGGCTGGTGAATTCCTCAAAGACAAGCAGTTCTGTGTGACCCCTTTGCCACTTGCACTGCAGAGTGGGATGGCCCCTGGCAGGACCACACTCCTCGTGAGCTCCACTAAAAGGCAGAGCCTCAAGACAAGAGCCATCACCTAAGCAAAGGCCATCAGCCACAAACCCTCTGCTTCCAAACTGAGGGAGAATTAAGAGAAAGCACCCTGCATTTTCCTAGGAAGAGCAGGGGTGCTGAAAAAGCTTTATGGGAACAGCATGGAGGATGGATGTGTTTAGAGGAACACACTTTAAATTTCACTGAAGCAAACTTGTTACCTGTGGTTGTTAGCTGGGGCAAGAAAAAAATTATGTTGCAAAGTATAGATTTATGAGTACACACATGCAATTTTTAAATTAAGAAATAATCTTTAAGGTCTGTTCTTGTGCAAACTCTTGAAGAGCAACATGGTCCCATGGATATATACCCTGGGAAATGACAAGAGTGAACAGTTGAAATCCATGACAAGGATTACAATTATAGGATTACAATCCTATACAAGGATTTTACCTCATCTTTTCCATGAAAATATTTGCTTTTAATTTGTGAAAATATCTGGCCTGCAATACTATTTCAGAAACAAAACTTCCAATCCCATAGAGATTACTACAGTCACATTTTAACAGAGAACACTGCTGTACTACAGATTAGCTCACAGCTACCAGCAGAGATAAGAAAGTGATTTTGTTCACAGTGGAACAAGATGATTTTTTTGTTAATGGATTGCATAGGTGGGAGATGGGGGACAATGAGGTAGTGCAAAATACATGGTTCACTTGCTGATAAAAATTTCAGAAAAGGAAGGATGTATGTAGAAAGAAGGAAGGGGAAGATTATACCTACTTCATTATTGAAAAACAGGAGAG
This sequence comes from Sitta carolinensis, assembly GCA_032173965.1. Taxonomy (NCBI): domain Eukaryota; kingdom Metazoa; phylum Chordata; class Aves; order Passeriformes; family Sittidae; genus Sitta; species Sitta carolinensis. The sequence continues at coordinate 8,856,542 of JAVUNC010000025.1, read as the reverse complement.
AACAAAACCTGTTCTTTTTATCTTTTAAACACTATTTAAGACAACTGATGTGAGATTGGTTCTTCCTGGAAGCATTAAGAAATTGCTGAAGAGAAAATCTATGCAATAACAACAGACAAGTGATAGAAACTTTTACACTCTTTTTCTTCCGATTGTTGACACAATGACTATTGATAAAACGACCATTTTTTCTAGTCAGAGAAGAAGAAAAAACCCAACAGAAACCAAGTATTTATTTAAGTATGTAAACCCACTATATCAAGAGATGTGCAATTCTCTTTCTACTTTGGATAATTTTTAATGCACATAAACGATTTTGTCTTTCCATATACTCTGGGGTGACATCACTCTGGATGACAGAACACAGATTGAGGTTACATGGGCCAAACTACACCTGTGGACAATGAAATCCTGATCCTGTGTTATTCCTCCTGGCAGCTACATGCTTAGGGGAAGCAGACCTGTACAGAAAATGCAGAAGTGAGTAAAGAAAAGTCTACTACAGGGAATCCTAGTCCCAAGGACTTTTCATAAGGAAATAGATAGGATTTAAAGAAGGCTGATCATACCACTGATCCCTGAGGAATGGATGGCTGACATAGGAAAGCTATGGCACAGCAGCAGCCATATTATAATTTTATATATATTGCAGGGTGGTAGGTCAATGTCTTCCTCAAAAATCTTGAGATGAGCTAGTAAGCTCAGCTATAAAAAAAAGAATTATTTTCCTCCTGAGCAGTCCAGAAAATTCATATCAAACAAGGCTTAAAGTACTGCCATTACACTCCTTATTTACTCATTTTCAAATTAATGCATCGAATGCCCAAACTACAAAATGATTCATTAGGAAGAGTTCAGTTACAGTAAAGGTGGTCACATTTTCTAAATGCTTTCTTGTCCAAAAGCAATTTGGGTTTGCTGCTTTTAAGACCATTTTACTCAAGGCCATACCAGGTGAGAAAATTTCATGCTAAGAATTTCAAGCTATCTTCTGAGTTTTGAGGGGCTTCCCCCCCTGCCAAATATTACTCAGATATGTGTTTACTGATTTAAAAGAATTTCTTTTCAAAACAGAATTTCCAGAGCATCTTTATAACTAATGAGGAAACAGAGTATCAGATATAGATATATAGATACAGACTGTTAAAAGAATACATGTAACACATAATCCTAACCCATCTTCACCAGTTATTAAAACTTGCAATGTTTAAACATCTGGTGATATGCTGAATGTCACAGCTGTTGAAAACTCCAGTATTTTAAAGCCTGACTCGTGAAAGCTTGATATCTGTTAATAAAAAGACATTTCAGTGAATCAGGGTCTCTAGAAGGTGTTACTGGTCTTGCTTTGGATACGCTGAGGCATTTCCAGGATATATACCCAAATTCTTGGCCTGAACTATTTTTGATGAAGACAGAGTCAGTAATCTCTCCTCTTATAACATCTAAATTAGGTTACTATAAATCACGGATTTATGACAAATGAGATAAACATTCCCAAAATACCCTTTGGCAAAATGCTTTTGGACCGCAATTTTGCCAGATTTTTATTTGTCTGCAAAATTGTCAGTCTATAATGTACAGAGGCATCATTTAGGTTCTGTCATACTGCACAAAAATACTTTGGTGTGTAGCTCTTCCTATTTGTATAGGTTATGCATGTCAGTGAGTCTCGACTTCTTTTTATTTGGACTTATGAACTGTAATGCAGGCAACTCTTTAAAATCTGTGGCGTTTAGTAAAGAGTTTCTGGAGCTTTTAATTCTGTCATCACCCCTTCAAACAATACCTGTCCAAATTTAAAGACTTTTTTACAGGTTAAGATTAACTAGCTTGGATGTATTTCAACACAAAGTATTTATCTTATTCCATAAAATGTGATAAAACGAAATTGAAAAGCTGCAGTTAGTTTCTGGAGTTGAATTTACCATGTCCTATTATTTTATTGCAAGGACAACACAACTCCCAGTGGAGCCATGCTCCTGGTAAGAACTGTCTAATAAGGAGGATGCCCAAATTGGCTTGGACTGCAAAACCTAATATTAAAAACTGTTTTCACTTCTACATGCTGAAGCTTGCAAGATTTTATAAGCCAAATATAAATTATTTCAGACAAACAGAAAGTAAATTATTAACAGTGAACTTCATTTTTATTTTTATAAGGCAGAGCAGAAAAGAGCAAGTGATGTTAAACTGAGGAACAATTTCATAGTGTGTCAGAAGTATGATTTCTGTTAGAAATGCATAAATTACGCCATGCAGTGCTTACAAATTAACAAAAAAAAGTATTATAAAAGTGAATCCCTGCTGTGTCAAATATGCCACACAATTTTTGTTCTAATAACAGCAATTTAGGTTAGGGCGTGACTTTTCTCTGATATAGCTGTGCTAGTACAACCCCTAGTGTGGACACAGTTTACTGCCATGAAGGCATTATATTCCTATAATTTATAAAGCTTGCTCCTAAGCAGTCAAAGTATTAAGTAATGCCCTGTTATTTCAGCACAGCTACATCCACAATGGGAGGGCTGGCTGAGAGAGAAAAAGAGAGGGCAGTAGGTTGTGCTACTCTACAACATCTCGGGCCAGATGAACAGATGTGGGGTTTGTGGAGAGAAACTGTGTGGTACATGGCTTTCCCCCCACTTCCCTCCCTAATCCTGATGTTAATCAGGATTATGATGGATGGGATTACAAAACAGTTATTCAATTTAAATGGTAACATTGCTCATTTGCTTCTTAATTTTTAAGAAATATTCATGTAAAATGTTAAAAACAGAGAGTTATTACTGTTATTGACACGTAGGTATTTGTCCTAACCAAACAATAAATACAGGGAAAAAGATACCAGGGTAAAAGGGAGTATGACCAAAGATAGATTCTCTATTTAGGTTTCCTGAATGACATAAATTCGATTTTGAAAAGATTTATAAATACCAGCATATGCTAAATACCAGCCCGTATTTACTTGACATACAAATATCTGTATCTGGTGATCCTGAACTGCACATGTGGGCTTTCTGCCTATTCTGACACACCTGAGTAATTTTATTCCTTTTTCAAAAGTCACTCCATGTAAAGTAAAAAATAACTTAAAAACTGAAATTTATCCACAGCTCAACTGAAAACACAATTATCCCTCAAGAAACAGTAAACTCGCTCTTCACATGTTAAAAAGCAATCCAAAATACAATCCTTTGCTTTTAAAAGAGAAAAATAAAATAATTTAATACACAATAGCATGAAAATACTCATATTATTGTCTCTATACTTTAAAAAAAAAAATAAAAGTATGTATTTATTATGAACAGATGGTGGCCAAGAAAGGTATCAGCTCTGTCTCTTAGCCAGAAGGTCAGGTCATGGCTGAGAGACCAAAGAACAATTATTATTTGCTATTCGGTGCCACAGAAGATAAAACATGCAGGTTTTCTTTAAATAGAAAGATCAATGCAATTGAACTGTTTTAATTTTTTTAAAAACAAATTAATTTGCAATAACTTATTAACATTTGTTAAAATTTGATTTAAAAATCCCCACCTAACAAGCAAAACCAGAACAAGGCACTGTAACACTCTTTTTGGATTGCCTTTAATGTGCTAAATAATCCTAGGACCTATCCAGAACTTTTTGGGTTACTGGAGCCACAGCTATAAAACAGCTGCTAGATACTGAGCCTGAGAATTTCAAAATTGTTGGTTTCCCTTTTTTTGAGGAACCAGTAATTGTATTTGAACAATATGATAACATAATAACAGAATATCTAATCTTTATCTAATGAGCTAATTATTTTTGCTGATAGGAACACTCCCTCACATCATTTCACGTTATATCAAATTATAAATCACCACATTTGTGTGTATTCAGACCCACACTGATTAAAATACCAGTATGTCATCACATGAGGCTAAAATATTTTGTTAAATTTTGCAATTTGTTCAAAAGGCAATCCTCAAGCAAATTGGAGAACAGGATTAAAATCCAAGATACTTCTTCAAGTATCTTATTAAACACATCCTGTTTTATTTGTATGCCAAGATTATGCCAACTCTTTTTTCTGTGATATCTGTCAAGACACAGACGACAAGCCCGTTTTTTGTTTTTCAGTGTCCTTAGGCCTAAAGGATGCAGGAGTGAAAAAAAAAAAGCAAACCTTGAAAAAAAGAATGCTTTAAGAGCTGTCTTCTTCTGCGCGGTATGATTTTCTACACATGTTGAAGGGTTATTTCAACTAATAAGCTCCTCCTTTGGATTTAACATATATTTTAATTTTAACTTGAATTAATATTGCTTCTAGACTAAGCTTTTACTATTAATTTAATAAACTTACTGTCCTACATGCAGCTTTTGAGGAATTGGTAATTAAAAATTTAATTTTGAAATAATTCATTTTCCCCTTACATATATTCTTACACTCTTGTTCAGTTATTTAAAAGAAAAAGAATGGTTCAAAACCTGTTGGATAGGCTGCCCAAATAACAAAAAGCATATTTAAAAAATCGTCCTAATGTGCATCTTACATATCTGTGTATTCAGAAGACTCTTATGTGCAAATCAGAACTTAAGAAGGAATACTGAAAGTTTGAAGTCCTAGAGAAAAATGGATAGAAGCTCAAGAAAAAGGGCACTTCAAAAGATGCAGATTACACCTGTTCAAGCTCTTTGCCAAGTATGTTGCAGGTTACTCTAATAATCTTTCTTACTGCATGGGATGTTTTCTCACAGACTACCTATAAGGCATAGACTGGTTTTTGTATTAATATAAAACCCAGTTTTAGATAAACAACAGTTAATGCCAAGTGGCTTTTTTTCTAAAGTTATTATTTTTTTCTAGAATGTTACTTTTGTTTTGGTTTTGGTTTTTTTTAAACTTTTCTATGAATCCCAGCATTCAGTTACATTGATCTTTTAAGAAATTGGAAGATAAATGATTTGCATTTTTGGTATCATTAGGTTATGCTTAGAGTCTTTAATGTTCTGTTAGGCTGCACGTATAGGTAATTATGTGTGGATTTATTTGTGAAAAAAGTGTATAAACATATGTAAACAGTACACAGAATTCAAGTAGCTGGTATGAATAATATGACAGAGTAATTTCTATATGAAAGCATGGAATGAGTGATGCGCAAAACTGAACATACTAGGGCTGAAAACAAGATTAAGATAACCAAGAGGTATTTATTTAGCAGTAAAAGCTGGCTTTTTGCCATTAATTTAAACCATTTAACAGTAATAAATGACCACTATTAGAAAAATGAATCATTCCAGCTTCTGAAAAAACCCTACTTAGGCTACTAATAACTGCAAAGTTATAGCAGTATTATCTCTTACCTGGTCCTTAATTTCAAGCTCCCTTATAGTTTTTGTTCTGTACTCTCTGAGCTCCTTTTCTGCCTCATCCTTCTTCATTTTGGTTTGATTCAACTGATAGCGCATTTCTCCACACACCTGTTAGATTACACAGACAACATGATCTGTTAGCTCGAAGGAACCATAGAGCAGCGTTTGCAATTAGATCTTTTGGTGCCCTCTACAGGTCATTGAAATGTAACAGATTTTTAATTTACAGCTATTTTAGGTCTACAAATGGTAAATGTTTTTACATAGAAAGGTGGATCTTTATTCTATATATAGTCATTAACTTTGACATATGCAGTACCTTCCAGATTCAAATATATTTGGATCAAGATTTTGCCAAGTATAAATGCTTCTACTGTAAATATATATCACTAGAGTTAAATGACAGTTGTTGGTTTTATACTCTTCTCTCTTTCTCTGTAAAATCCCAAGAAAGTCTATGTCAACACTTTCAAAACCTAGAAGTAAAGCATCGATCACACTCCAAATTAAAGGTGCACTTCAACTTGCAAATTTTGCACTGTTGAAAAAGAAATTGTTTAAATGTTAACACCATTTTCAAAGTTTGACCAGAGCATTAAAAACTTATTGCAAATTGAAGATAAATTCTTTTTTTTTAAAAAAAAAAAAAAAAAAAAAAAAAAAAAAAAAAAAAAAAACCAAAAAGATAATTTAAATAGATACATGGTCCAGAAGAAATGGATCAAAGCAACATTTCAGGAAATCACTTCTACACAGGACAATTATTCTCTGCTGTTGGAGTGTTTGTTATATTACCCTCTCAATCCCTTCCATCTGGCAGCTCAACTTCAGAGGATATGTGAAGGGGTTAGGAGAAAGTGAAAGAAATTAAAAAACCCCAAAACAGAACCAGAAGATCACTAATCCCTTCCACATAACTTTACTGCTGTGCAGGGTCGTTAGTATTTCAATTTTCAGTCTAAGCTGTCCCCTTTTTGTCCTTACCCTGAACCATCACCTTCAATTTGTGCCTGTCCATTTCACCTTAATTAACCAACCAAATACATGCACATTCCTTAGTGAGAATGCAAATGTGTTTACTCACAGCTCCTCTTAGTCAACTTTCTTTCTGACTCACTCTACTTTCCTGCCTTGCCTATATTCTTCAGTGCTTGCTCCTTAAATCAACCTTTTAATTTGCTGCTACAATCCTCTGTGCTTCTCAAAAACATTCTCACATACTCTACAACCCAAGCTAATTTCTGGTTTTCAGTCTTATACCTCTTCTCATTTTCATTTTTTTTCCTTCTTAAAAAAAGGTAGGGAAAAAGTAAATATGCATGCTACAATGAAATAAATTTAGGAAAAAACTAAGCCAACTGTCATAACTTTTAAGAAATAGCACCACTCATAAATTCAAAGGACAGTTTGTGAATTTAGCCATTGCAAATAATGTCAGGCACAAATGCTCTAAAGAATGACAAAGTTCTAAAGCATTTTTTAATCAATAAAATATTAATATGCAACTAACAATCTTGAGCTGCAGCTGCATAGCTTGCTAACCCGGGATTCCTACCTCCTCCTTCCTTTATCTGAAGGGTATAACAAAATGCAATATGTCACTTCCTCCAAGTGAAATTAAAAAAAAAATACAGCAATCCTTGCCTTCAGCTCCTCCACACACTGAACAAAGGGAATAACACAGAAGAATCAGCAGATGGTGCTGTCCTAATAATGGATATTTCAGTCTCCTCAAGAATGAAGGAAATAGATCCTCACTCCATATTTTCTTTCCCTGACTTCTGGTGCACAAAGAAAAACAATATTTTCATTGTTGCTCTTTGCAACAATATTTACAGTGTTGCTATTTGCCGTTTTTAATAATGGCAAACTGAGTGTGGAAACAAGGAGTCAGATTCACAAGCAAATATGTCACAGCCAATGAAAATGCCAGGGTGATGCACATAGTCCTGAGCTCGGTGGGTGAGAGGTTTCCCCAGGATTTTCAAGACCTCTCAATTTAGTACAGGGACACAAATGAAGATGAATTCCAATCTCTCAGGACAGTGCAATTAATAGACTACTGCAAGGTGATCACCTCTTCAACTTTGTATTAACATGAAGTGAAGCAGGGACTGGAACCACAGTATCATCTCCAGAGAGGTAAGTGCAAATTGGTAGGGTACAAAATTGTTTTTCAGACCAGTGAACATTTGTACCGACTGCCTCTTTCACCACCTCCTTAGCACTGTAAGTGGTGCTAGCCATTTGTGAACCCAGCCTTAAAGACCAAAAGTGTGCTTCAGAATTGGAAAATCAAACCATTTTGACATTTTTAAAATACTCGTTTGTCTTTCAGTTAAAATTAAAATGATGTTTCTAGTAAGTTGGGATGTATTTTGGTATGAATTTTCTGCAATGCTTTTGCCTCTTTCTATCAGCCAGGGCAGTAGGGGAGGACAGGAACTGTTGAAAACCTCTCCCAAAATCTCTAGAGGCCCAAAGAATAAATTACTCCTCAAATCCTTGCAGTTAACAACTGGAGAGGTAGAATGAGGCCTGGAATTATTAGTAAGGAATACAGACATTTCCTAAGGCTCATAACAATTTTTTTTTCTCTCTCACGTTATGGCCCCCATTAAGGCTCTCATAGATTGAGAAAAGTGTAAAAGAAAGCATCCAATTGTGATACACCTATACAAGATGCAAGTTAGCAATCATTCTTAACTAGAAGATGTCTTTGCAAGAGCTGTACTATCAATAGTACTGAATTAAGCAGTATACTACATAAAAAGTCTAAAGGAAAGAACTTGAAAAACAGTGACTTGATATAGTTCCCTTTGTTTTACTACTGCAAGTCCCACAGGTAGCAATTAAGGGCACTGTTGAATTCTATGATGTCTCACTCAGACCAAACTCAATTCTTTACTGAAACTCTGGGATAGTGTTTTAAATACTGTCCCTCATAGGCTGCAAAGGAGAAGTTAGCTTCTTCCTGATGAGGTGACTTGGAAATGGAAAAAGTTATTTTTTCACTCCTGCAACTGGAATAGCTGTGTGTAATAGTGCCTCTGGGATATTGAGATGAAGTCTACAGTTACCATATTCCTTAGCAAAAAAGAGGAAAATGGCCAAGGTAAAAATTCTCTTCTTTCAGGTCACAATGATAAGGAAAAGCCAGCTCAATACTCCTTTATAAATGTGCTTACCTTATTCATTTCCGTTTCATGAGATGCAAGCTGACACTGTGATTCTTCTAACTGGTTAACTAGAGAATTCTTTTCCCTTGTAATTCTCTCTACTTGAGCCTCCAAAAGAGCCACATCCTTAGACAAAGCTGTCACCTGAAAAAGTGCAAGAACACTGTAATGATGCAATTTGACCAACCACAGATCGAATCCTTGTGGAACTTGCTCCTCAAAAGCAACTGTATGTAGACAAAATATGCAACATTAAAAATGTAATAAAAAAAATCAAGCACGTACCATAAACAGATATCCTATATTATTAGTAACAGAATATGGCTACATTGTTTTATTAATGGGTTCACTATTTTTAATTTATCATACAGTAGTTTATTTGAAACTTTTCATCGACTGCAGTAGTCTCCAGGACTTGTTAATATGGACAAGGTGTCAGAAGCAGATGGCTACATTAGTTTTACAAGGTAAGAGTACTATTTAACACCTTCCTGTCCATCCTTATGTAGATTGATTCAAACCAAATCATGTTCCCCCAGCTAAAGAAAACTGTTGCAACCACAGATCTTAAATTAATTTTCAAGTTCAGAAAACATTTCAACACTATAGATCAAAGCATAATGTTGTGCAAAACTCATATAGAAATAGTATATCAAAAATTCTAATGTAATTCAGATGAAATTTTGCTGAATGATTAAAAAATGTAACAATAAAAGAGACAGTTAACCTTCAGCTATTTAGCCCTGAAGCTTACTAATATAAGTGGAAATAACGGTGTCTGACAGTTCTAGGTTAACTTTCAGAAATTCAAAGCCAAACCTAGAGGATTATATATTCATAACTATTTTTCACTCCTTATACATCCACCTGATTTATGTATCATGCAATTTCTCCCCTTCAAACAAACCACTTCATAAAGTAAGCAATAAAATATCCAGGTGAATCTTGACTTGATCCACAGTATACCATTTCTACCACCTCATAATACTAATACATAAAAATAGTTAATCATGAAAAAAGACTACAACTACTTAAAGTGAGAATTGGTTCCAGTAAAACATCTCAGTGTGTGATGAAACACAAACTAATGTGATGACACGGAGTGAAATATTCCACCACAAAGAAGTATGAAATGCTTGTCTTATAGGCTGGATTTTGGAGTGAATACACTGCTTTAAAGCAGCTCTGTAACAAAACAACTAACTTCATAAAACAGATAACTTCTAATAGACAGCAAGGAACTGCTTAATAATGTCTCCAGTGGAAGGTTATTTTTTAAATTTCAGTTTCCTTGGCAACAGATCACTGATGATCAGTTCATGTACTTAAATATCACTTAGTCCCTATCACTGTGCTTAATATCTGGTTTTGTATCTGGAATTGGAGTCAGAGGTTTTTTTATACCCATTTAAATGGTTTATTTTGGCCAGTCCATGCTCTCCAGATTTTTAGAAATAAGCCATACAACTTATAAAAGAGTCCCAAAACCTAAGAAAAAGTCTACAATCAGGAGAGAAATTCACTCTATTTTTTCCAAACCTCCCCCAGAAATGGTTGAAGACATTGCAGATCAAACAAGCTTGAAAACCACTACATCATGAACTATTTATCTCTCTACATTTCTTCCCATTTCAATCACCACAGGCTCACTGCTGTTAGCTTGAGCTTTCCTCTGTAGACTCTGTTGGGCAGAAACCCCTCATGTTTTATACTCACATTCCAGCAGCATCTAGAAGTCTAAAACAAGGTTACCAAGACTATCACAATGGTCGCGGCATAAACGATGAGACAGATTCTGTCTCAGAGAGTTTATAAACATTAGCAAAAGTGAGAAAAGAGATTCCAACACATTTCTGCAGGTGGGAAAACTAAACATATGATAAGATCACTTTGAAATTACGATATTGTAACATTAATGTATATATAAGATCAAAGTAGCAAAGAATCCTAAATTTGACATGTGCTAACTTCTGAATGCTTGCCTTGGCAAACTAAATAATAATTTTTATAAAAGAGCTAGGTACAAACCTTGCATCACATATTACTTCATCCTTTTTTACTCTGACAGTGCATTAAAAATATTATGCAAACTAAAATAAAGTGCATAACATCAACAACCTAGTATGTATCTAGTGACATAGCACAAAACCCAGTTATTCACAGTGTCACTTATCTACCACTGCTTTAAAGAAATGGTAGAAGTGACTGAGCTCTCACACCCAAAACTAAAAATAAAAGACAAGCAAATGAAGGCCAAAGAGGATGATACACTCATTGTAATGCACAAAGAGAAAAAGAACCAACTCATACCATTGCTGCCAAGTCCTCCCTTTCCTTCTTCATTTCTCGTCGCAGCGCTTCTTTTTCATCAGCCCTCTTACTTAGGTGGGCAGCCAACTCCTTTTCAAGATAATTCTTCTGTCGTTCCATCTCATTTCTCAGTTGCTCACAGTGGACTAGAGCCTAAAAACCCCCAATCTGCTTAAGTGAAAGAAACCTAAAATTTCTAAACAAACATGGTATTTGTCTAACACCTTCAAAGAAACCAGTTTGCTATTAGAAATGTCTTTTCAATGCAGCTGTTGTGATGTCTATACATAACCTACTGTGTTAATATCTAGAATAGGACTAACAAAATGAAAACAGATGTATATGTTTGTAGGTGTACACATGCCCGACTAACTGAGAAATTTAATTGTTTTTAGAAACCATGACAAGGATGGAAGCATTTTGCCATGTGGATTTTCTAAATATGTAGCTATTATAAAACTATGATTATTTGCCTTACATTTAAAATTTGAAATTCCTGAACACACATCACTAGAATCACCCTCCACTATTTGACTTCTGGCAAATACAGAAGTTACTGTCTAACTAAAGAACTGAAGGAAAAATTAATAAAATATACACACTTCCAGTTAGTCTCCTCCTGATGTGAATTACTGAGTGCAGAATGCTAAAAACCCTGAAAGCAGTAAGTAAAGATACCAAAAAAAGATTTGACAAATAAGTTTCAAGTTTGTCAAAAATTAATTCTACTAAATTCCTCATAGAGTACTGCTTAATTTCAGGTGCTATAACACAGGGTTAAAAATGGGTTTTCTAACAAAATAGAAGAACCATAAGTTCAAGAACACTGTCTTCACTATCTTCTAAAAATGCTAGGGAAAAAAGAAGATATTTATCCATTTATGCTGCTGTATCTCTGCCAAAGTATAGAATTTGAGTGTTATGTCAGTTTAAAACAGAAATACTACTCCATTACAAGTAAATCCAAGTATTCAAAGCACCCTGAAGAGAGTTTTGCTAGCCTATGAGTAAACCAGATTTAATTTCAGCATTTCACTGATATCCAGCACATTCTGTTTCAAAGAAACTAGAGTAACCTCCCTTTAGGAATTCTAACTTATTACCCTTTATTTCCAAACTAATTTTTTAACTGCTTTTTTTTCCCTTTTTCACTCAAAACCAATCCCCTGTGTTCAGTTTTTTGGACTTTGGACTGTTCATGAGGGGAGTAAGTTAAACCATGTTTTTCTAGAGAATGCTCTAAGTCTCCATTAGTTTTATGTCACAAGTCTACTGTGGTGAAAGAATCCCTCTGTTATGGCATTGAATCCTTCTCTGTAGGAAAGGATCATCAAGTTCAGCACCAAGTGCCTGCATAAAACTGCTGTAGGTAGCTTGGTCGACATCTAAGCCAATGCCACACTAGAAGAAAGTAGTTGCATTAAATGCATTTCAAGAAGAATTGTGTATTTTGTTAGCTCCACTGTTCTGACTACACAATGAGCAGTACAAACAATTATTCTTTTATGACATTTGTGTTGAAATTATATTCCTGATTTTGCTTCAACTCTGTAACCTTAATACAGATCTCCTTCGTGCCCTGTGCAATAAGCAAGAAACTACAAACTACAGAGACAACTGAAAGACAAGAAGAAATGGTGGTCTTAAATGAAAGCACCTGAGGTTACACTTTGGGTAAACAGGCTGAGGAAATTTCAATCAGTGTTTGAAAGCTTAATGTGTAAACTTGTCACTTTTGTTACCTGGTCTCTTCTAAGGGATTCCACACTAATTATCAAGAAAAAACAGCACTTAAGAGTGAACAGGACTGGGAAAAAAAAAGATGATTTGTACTTACCAAGAGGTATACCAGTACTTGTAAAAAGGCAAAATTAATGTAGTATAAGAAAAAATATTTTCCTGTTCCTTCATATTAAAACACTTTTGGAGCATGAAAAAACCCACACTACTAATCAGCCTTGCAGACAAAATGTAGCACTTCAGACAACCCTACAAGCACACACTCTTTGCTTAGGGCACTGGATAAATACCACCAATTTTATCAACAGAACAATTATATCAATCTTGTTTGCATTCAATTAAAAAAACCAAAGCCAAGCAGCCCTCTCTCAATTCCACAGCAATTCATGAAGAGTACAGTAGGTGTCACTAACTATCAAGGAAATAATTTAGATCACTATAGGTCGATTGTGTACAGAACTAGGGCTAACACAAGCATTAGATCAAAACTGAGTTTATCATTATTATTTACATAACACCAGAAGCTTCCTGCAGGTAGCATTATACAAGGCTTCTCATCTTCAAAGAGCTCTGATATTCAATCAGTTCTTGCACTGCTCTCGCCTGAGGCAAAAAGAATTGTTTGTAAGCATTTTAACTATTCTTTCCTGAGTAGGTCAGAAATGTGGTGTCAAAATTATCCTCTTATGTATCATGAATATCTTTGAAAAGTGTACAACTCAATTAACATCACCTAGCTGTGAATCTACATCAACTAGAAAATGCAGCACCCCTCACAGTTTTGATAAGAATTGAAGAACTTGAATACAGAATTCATATTACTGCTCAGAAACAGTCACATAGTGCAGTTGTTTTAAATCTACATCGTATCAACATATGACAAAGGTCTTATGCATGTATCCTCTCATTAGCATGAAAACTAATTAACATTTGTATTAGATCTGAACACTAAAAAGCTCTAATTATGAGATGGGTTTACCTTTGTTTTTTCAAAATTGGCCTCTTCTGCCATTTGCACAGCATGCTCAACTTGCTTACAAGCATTAGATTCTCTTTGCTGCATCTCTTTCATGCTTTGTCTCGCTGAAACAAGGGCGTCCATCAAGTCATCTCTTTCTCTGCATATTAAAAAACCCAACACAGATACTATTTCTATGTCTTTTTGTAAGAGAAAAAACCCCAAACAGCAGGTATACCAAATATAAAATAGAAACAGATAAAAGATTTAAGGGTGGTAAGCAAAGTGAGACTGAAACTCATGAGTGAAAGTCAGAATGCTGCAAGCTTGGCAGACACTGAAAACACCATTTGCTTGACCACCAGTCCTTCATTGCAGAAGGCTGGACCACTAGAGAAACTGCCAGTGAGGAGAGCAGATCTCAAGTCATTAATGTATGGAAGCTGAGCACATTCTGTTGCTGCAACAAAGTGGGGATCCATGCAAACAAACAAACAAAAAAGGCAATATGGAATTACACTGTCATTAAATGTAAGAAAGGGGAAAAATAATAGAAAGGAATGGTTATGTTCAACAAGTGATTTCTAAGTGTATCAAATGACAATATAAATACATTTGCTGCAAACTAAGCCAAACAGCACGACGCCTGATTCTACAACTCTTCTGAAGTTTGCTAAAACACTAAAATATGTACTAAATGGTAAAGCAGAGTTAGTAAAACTGTAATACTTAACTTCATCTTTTCTTTATTTTGATATGTTAAAAGCTTTCAAATTAAGTTTAATTGTCTGTGGTTTAGGTGCAACTCAAGATTCTGGCTGAAAACTGTTGTGTTCTTAATGTTGTGTGAAATGGTAACACATTTTTTTGTATTTGCCAGAGGCCTAGAAGTCATACTTTGAAATTTCATTCATTTTTTATTTGGATAAAGTTCCTTTGAAAACTCCTACTGAAATATCCTTGATTTTAACAAACTGCACCACAAGTAGAGGCAGCTTTTAGATTTTTTTAAACCTCCAAATGAAATGATGGTTTAAGATAGATAAAGAGGTCAATTCAAATCTTTTATTTCAAGCTCACTGTAATATAAGAGGACAAGAATGTACTGACTTACAGTTTGTTCATATTTTCCAACATCTGTTACAAATAATTACTTTTATTACAAAAGCACATTTTGAAATATGACTTCTCAGCAATAGAGCTTTGCCAGAAAAATTTTGGACTTGATAATAGAAAAAAAACCCCATAAATCCTGGCTGTTAACATCTAGTGCCCACTTGACTGAGTATATATATGTTTTACATCCCTTCAGTCTCCCTGCTTCCAATTCACCCAGTATTCCATCTCAGGCTCATTCTAATACTTCAGAAATTCTAAGAATCTTCAGATATCTGCCAATAAATAGATGGCTGTTCAACAAATTTGAGAAAGTTGCACACTATCATATCATTACTACTAGTGAGCAGAGAGGGAGAGTTTTTTTGAAGATGATTGACTGGCAGAATCCCTTTAAGAAAAATAATGTAATGTTGGCATCCCTGAATTACATATATTCAGCCTGTATAGCTGTGATTTTAAATATTATTTAAGTAAAAGCTAGAATTTTTTTAAAAAAAGGTTCCAGCAAATAATTTCATTTATTTTTATCCAATGGAACTTCTTTTCCCTGTCTTATTGTACTCAGGGAGGAACTACTACAGGTATTTGGGGTAGGAAATGCATCCTACCCCAAGCACATGACCAATCATCAAGTGGTTGATGTATCTAGAAAGGTCACCATATGTAAGGAAGATAAAGTAGACCCATAAAAACTTCCAACTACATAACTACAATGAACTTTTGCAAGAAATGATCAATCAAAACACATGGACTTGCACAGTATTTGTGCTGACAGAGTGAAGGACTTATTTGTACAAAAAGTGCAGGAAACAGACTGTAAATAGTCTCACTACATGGTCAGCCCAAGGTATCATAATTACATGATAACAACCAAAATTCCTTCCCACTTGAAATAAGGAGGGAAGTTATTGTGGATTTCGAAGTGCTTGGGACCTGTCACTGATTTCAGCATTATGACTCCAGCTTGGGATTGTATTGCTCCACAAATGCACATCTCTCTATGAATGTAACCCAACACTTTGAGACTTAAATGGTTTCATGTCCTTAAACCAGGACACAGGCACACTTCCAACACAAGAACAGCCCCCAGCCCACCTGGTGAGCCTCTCCATGGTCTGCACGTGGGTGTTACAGTGAGTCTGGGCAAGGACAGCCTCGTGCTGGGCACAGCTCAGGCACAGGCCACCAACCTGGCTGCGATTTCTGACTGAAAACAATGACTTCTGGTGTTGCAGCCTTCCTTCCAAATCTTTACATGTCTTCTGAGATTCTGAAAGGTCTTTTCTAGAGAGAAGAAATGAAAAATATTATTTGTGAAATTTATATTTTCTACAAGTCATATTCAGATATAATACATAACTATAAATGTAACCTAAAAATAACTGTAAGAAGCCCTGTACTGAACATTATTTTACACATTTCAATAGGCTAAGGAAGACTTTAGCAGAGAAATAACAGTTGAACTGCCCAATCAAAATTACCAATAGACAAAACAATACTGTGTTAATTTGTTTCTTCCCCAGTAGTATCAGAAAACATTGAAGTTCAACAGAAAGTTATTAGATGAAAAACCTGTAGGCTTACATTTTGTCTGAATGGATTATAATATTCATTAGCAAAAAACAATACCAGCTGTATAAATATTTCAATACCCTAGCAATTTTCTGCTGCTTTTATTAATAATATCACTAACTTCATATTTATTCTCTACTCCCTAGACAAGAATCCAGATTTAATCAGCACATTCACTCAGATCCAGCAATATACACAACCTGAGGTCAAACACGTGCAGAAAAACAGGCTAAGTTTTTTACTTGTCTCCAAAATTTTTACCAGGTGCTCTGAAGCATTTTCTCCAGAATTTCCAAGCATGTGTCAGGCTGGGGAGAGCACAGGCAGTAGGAATGCTAACATCAGGAAGTTCCAGACAAACGCACACTGTGCACACAGAGATCAATTTGACAAATTGTGCAATGAATCCAAAGCTTTGGGTTTGTTATGCAGGCCATCTGGGCAGCACACACATAGGAAGTCTGACACATTCTGGGTGCATTGGATTTACTGTGCACATGATATATACACTGCATGCATTCTTATTTCCATCTGGAAAATCTTCTGTGCACTTTTTCCAATTTTAGTACTTGGTCTATTACATACAACCCGCTATAACATGAGCAGAATTTGCTCTGCATATATCCTTAGACAGTCCTGCTGCAACAAACCTATTGTTGGAAAGTCTTGGACAGAAATCAGCAATCCTGTGTACATTCATGCTTGAAGTTAAAAGGGAAGATAGTCCCACTGAAAGTGATATAATTTCTCACTTCAATAAAACTTAGTTTTGCAGAACTTCCTGTTTGCAAGATCATGCCTCTTAGGAGAAATCAGAGGCTAAATAATGTACTTGAGGAACTTCTGAGACAAACTTAGCCTACAATAATTATTTTTGAGTAAACAAAACCCTTGAGGCCAAGGGGAAAATAATTGGATTATATAGCAGAAAATAAAGATCCTCCTTTACATTCACTAAGACAACTGGCTTTGCACATTGCAGCTTTTACCAATGCAGAAAGCATTCTTTTAACTTGTCTTCCTACCAATAACTCTTTTTACACAAAGAACAGTCCAGCATTTTGAAATATATGAAACCATGATTTTGTTAGGGAAAAAACATAATTAAACAGTAGTAGACAGTAGCAAATTATGGAACTAGACACACAAGTTAAAATTGTAACTTCTTTTTTGTCTTTGAGTGGACTTCTTACCAGACCTCTTCTAGAGGAAAGAGGGTAAAAAAGATGTTTCATATTGCTACTGTTTCTATAAAGTAGCAGTAGATTTTAATTTTCTCTATTTATATTTAAGAGAACTTAATAGAACCAGTTTCTAGGGACGCTATCAGAAGACAACATAGAGATATTCAGGCATTCTCTTAGTTAAATTCAGATTAAGAGTGGTTCATGCTGTCATGCAGTGACAATTTATTGAGGATTATTTTAAGAAAAAAATATCACTTTACCTTAGAGACTGTATTTGAGCATCAAGGATATTGACTTTTTCTTGATAAAGAAGTTTTAGATTCTCCTTTAGAAAAGATGGGAGAAAAAAAATATGTCTTGCTTTCTTCAAAACAGTCTTTACAAATAAACCTAGACTTTACCCACATTCTTTTCCCCTGAGGACATAAACTTGTTGAAATACTAGTAGCAGAGAAACCTAAATATTTCACATTTCTGGAAGTCTAGAAAGTGAACAACCCTCCCATTTTTTGTTTCTAAATAAGGTTTTTTGCCAGATCCTCATATGGTAAATTGTTTCAATTCCAACTGCAGCCCTCAGTTCTCTACAATGATTTACAGAATGATGATGACATGATGATCATGTCTTGAGTCTGCTCTCTCTCTCCCACAAGTCATAATTATTATAATTATTATAAATGATAATATAATACATAATTATTAAGAACTTCAAGTACACAGGCTTTTTATTTATAATACAGTGAGTTACTCTGATTACCTGGTGAAGAACTAGGTAAAGGGATCAACCACATCCATGTTAAATACAATGGTGATAACAAACCAGATAAAGCACTACAAATTTAGCTCACTATGACACTTAGAAAGAAGTTACAATCGACAGGATTCTCTTGATTTAAATGTGGCAGATAAAAAGAGCAATTACTGTAAAAAATAGCTTCCAAACAACTGCAGGCATCAGCGACCACTGAGGTCTAAAACAATAGTACAAACCCCCCAAAACTATATTTTTCTATGAAAAAAAAAACCAAATCCCATATAATTAAACAATTAAAGTACCATATAAATTCCACAGTACACAAATGCACATGGATAAAATATACCAAAACTTTTCAAATAGCCAAGTCTTTTTCCCAAAAGATAGCAACACTACACCACTACTTCAGAGCAAAAGCAAAATTAATATCCACTGAAACTAAAAATACAGGAAGAGACAACATCATTTCTAAATTACTAGGACTCCTCTGTACCTCTAAAATCACAGGTGTGTAATTTAGCTAAGGGAAAGAAGATTGCACAAAGCTACTTTTGAACCTTACTGAGCCTTTGCTGCTCCAGGAGCAGAACTCATTATGAAAAGAGCTTGTGTGGAGGGCTACATAAATGACACCAGTTAGTTCCCCCCTGCTTGGGTGCTGTGTTACTCCTAAGAATCTTCAAAGTACAGTGAAGCCATCATCTTTAAACAAGAATTATCTCAAAGTCATCATCTGCAGATACAACCTGCCATCTGTGTCTAACTGCAGAATAATATTAATTAGGGTATAATGAGAAGATGAGGTTTAAGAGAATAAAATTTGAGCTCAGATAAAGGTTCACTCAATCAAAACTTCTCCTGTGTCTGTTACAAAGTTGATCATCACAACTGGAACAATAACACTGAACAGTTTTGCAAAGGTAGGACTCTGGGAAGAAAGGCAATACCAACCAGTTCTACAGGCCATTTGGCTTGGTCTCCAGAAGCTGCAGTAACAAAAGCCTGATCTCTGTTATGGGTTGGTGAGGAGGTGGCAGGCTGGTGTGTCCTACAGTTGTTACCACCTACAGGCCAGGAGTTCAGAGGATTTGCCTAAAATAAAAGAATTAATGCTTCAGTTATGATTATGTAGGCTGGTTTTTTAAACAAATGTACTTAAGTATTGAATCTTACAATCTTCAGTAGAATATAAGAACCAATAAACAAGTTAATTAGGTTAGCAACCTACAATAATGATGTTACCCAAAGAAATCCATGTTTAAAAATACTCATTAGATTTTGAGTAAAATTCTGTTTGTGGACAACCATTTGTGTACTTTTGTTGCATAAAAATAATCTGGCCAGATCCTTTAGCGTTGATTGAAGCAACAAAACCCAAAAACTTACTGAGGCATCTAGAAGAGTTTGTTCTCTCAACGTGTAGAATGTTCTCTCAACATTCTCTGCAGTTAAGAATTTCAGCTTCTGATGGAGTTCCTCATTTTCAAGTAAAACTGCCTGTCCTCGCTCTTTCACTTCACTCAACTCCTCCTAAAGGATAAAGGACTTGCATTTAAAAGGCTCCTTAAGATGGCCCTCAGTATTGAAATGCATCTTGAGACCAAGAGTCTAGACTAACATTTTCAAATATTTTAACCCTTTGAGAGAGACTAAGAATACCCAAAAGACAGATTTTTTATTTTTGCAGCTTAAATTCCCATTAATCTTCTTTAAGAAAAAAACCCATTATTGTGATAGGACACAAAAATGTCTTTAAAGCCCCTAAACACCAGATACCAAGACACAGGGTAAGGGATCTACTGAAATGCATTTGGCTCAGTTTTGGTCATTACAGCAATCAGCCTCATGTCTAAGTGTAAGCTGCTTTTAATGCAGTTCTTCACATTTGGGGGACCAGGGTTTTAGCAGGTCAGATATGTTGTCTGATACCTTGTAAAACTTCACTTCTGCTTCCAAATGGTTAATGTACTGTGACTGGTCATTGATTATAGGGACAAGATCAGAGAGGGCTGGTAGGTCTGCAGGCACAGCTTCTGGGGGTTTCTAAAGGAAGTAAAGAACAGCATGTGTTATGTTCTGATTTTCCATTATTGCAGTAACATGTTGCTTGCACACAGAATACAACCTGCAGTTTTCTGATAAGGCTTCAAAATGCACACAGAGCTGTTAATGGACTCTTCTCAGAGGACCAACAGGCACATTTCTAGCACTGGTTCACATTTCTGAAGGAAAACAAGTATCTTTATGTATATCCCTATTTTTGAAACTCACAATTCTAACACCCTTGATTTTGGGTCAGAAACATAACCTTTTGTGCAAAAATATCCATGATATACTTCTTAAGTATAATTAAAGTCTAAAAAAGATTAAAGAGTCAGAAATCTACATCCTTGTTTTTAAATATTATTTTGAAATATTCACCATTAAAAAACCCACAAAACCAAAAGACAAATAAACTCACAAACCAAAATTAAAAAAATAAAAAAAAAGCAAACCAAGCTACTAATGGCTAGCTATTACATCTACTAGTTATCTACAGGTTCTGCCAACAATGCATTAAAATTCCTTGTCCAGTCTTTACAGAGGTATAATCCTTCAATTAAGATGAGGTAGAACTTTCTAGCAACAAAAAACTTACAGTCCAATTATACCAAATGTAAGTATTGGCTGTTTTAAAGGGGGGAACACTCTTGAGATATCTGGAAGCAGCAGAGACAAACGGAGGATATCCAGAACCATCTGAAAAAAACTCCCTTTAGAGAAGGAATTCCAAATTTGCAACCTATTCTGTCTGGCTCATTAGATATAAGCCCCATGTTCTAGTGACTCAGAATTCACCTTGATTTTAATTCTTAATCCTAACTACTTAATAAATTAAAAAAAAAAAAAGGAACCACACTTGTTAAAGTATATATAACATAGCCTTGATAATATTTGTAAGTAATCTGTTTCTCTGGCTCCTATTCATCCATCCCTCTTCTCTGAAAGCATAATGCACACCTTGAAGCTGAGACCTCCAGCTGCCTCCCTGACAAGCTTACACCACAGCAGTGTTAGGAAATGTGAAAAAACTCCACTTCTATTCAAATTATTTTTCACAGAAAAACAGTTCTAATGTTTAAACTGAGAAACATCACTGTAATATAAACAATAGTGCTAAGGAATTTTCAGTAAAAAGAAAATAGCAGGTAGTATATTTTCTCAAAAAGAACAGAGGATCTCTGTGACATTTGTGACTTTTTTTTTACCTTTTTAACAACATACTTGTTATAAATTGATTATAAATTGATTTGGGATTTTTAAACTAATGTTCTCACAATATAACATGTAACAAGGTGAAAGAACAGAGGTCAGAGAGGCATGCATTTAAATTAGGCCATATATTAAAATCAAAAAGACACATCTGATCAGTATGAATAACCAAACAATTATGCCTGAGTCTCAGAAATATTGTTCACATTCAAATACTTAATACTAAAAAGAATTTATAAAATATAAATGCTTAGCAGCTTTAGAATCCAGCATTCTACACGGTGACAAACAGTTTCACCGACATCACAAATAATTTGGCCCACCTTGTACTTTTCCAGAATGCCTCAGATTTCAAGCATCTAAACCACAAGGAATAGAGAAACTTTGCCACCCTATGAACTGGCAGGAAACAACAGGAATCCATCACATCTCCAGCTATTACAACAGTGTCAGGAGCAGAGGCTGGGTGCAGCTAGGTTAGCCAAAACCCAGCCTGCAGAACTGCAGTTGCTTTATGAAGCAATCTTGCTGAGCCTTGACCTCAGGTGAGGAAGTGTAGAGCAAAAGGAAAATTTCTGCCCAACCATCTGGGTGTAATCAAAGAAAGGATGTACTCATTCGATGTCTATTGCAACTTTAACAATGGCAAGAAAAGGAAATTTTGTTGCAACAGTATTATTTATATGTATGAAGTGTGGTAAAGGTTACTAAAGTGCATAGTTTTTGTGAAATGTTATTTTTGGCTATAGATCCTGCAGTCATTTACTATTCAGCAGTCCTCAGGTATTTCAGCATCACTCAAAGAAAAAGGTTAAGGTTACTCATAATCTAAGTTTGCTTTCCTTGACCTTTGGGAAATTGGATTCTTCTTATACAAGAAGCATTTCTGCAGTGTCCAGTAAATCACCAGACAAGCTCGTATTTTATGAGGGTTTGGGCTTATTTTTTGTGTGTGTGCACTTCTGCAATTCAACATTTTTTTGAGCTTTACATGTGGTCTGTCTTCAGAACACTTTCAGATCCTCAAGCAGATGGAGGACAGCTGCAAAGGAGAATAAAGCCACCACTTCATAGAATATCTCTCACTGGAAACTTCAAGAGGAAGAAATGGGAAAATGCTGTACCAATATAGTAAATTCCCATTTTTTCTCTGTTTATTCCTCCATCCTCTGATGAATGCCTGAAAGCAGCATCCCAAGTTCCTTAGATAAAAGTATTCCATTTTCTAAGTTTTCCACTCTACTAAACTTCCCAATATAAGTAGAAAACTTCAGCAAAAATGGAATAAAAGATTCTTTCCCTCCCTTCCAAGGCTAAACACAAACTGATACTGATTCATGTCATGCCAAAGTCAACCAACGATGCATCAATCCCTTGAACTACGAAACACTAATTCTTTCTTATGCCATTATGAGGCAAAATACCTGGCAGGATAACAATACTAAACTCATGGATCTTAGAACACTCAAAAAAGCTAACTTTAAATAAAATTCCTTAATGTCAGGACAGTAGAGCTATGCTCATTATACAGCCTGAAAGCAACACAGCAGGAATACAGCTTTAGATTATTCTACTGTTAACTTTGACAGCAAAGAGCTGCTTGTCTTGCTTAGTGTAAAGCAAAAATATTCAGTGTAGGCCATCAAAAGATAAAACTGCAAGCATGCCTTTGAATTCTTTTTCTATAGATTCTAGCAAGCAGCAGCTGCTCTGTAGCTGAACAGTGCAGCACACGTACTTTGGAACAGTTCTGCTTCAGTGGAGCAGCACCTAAGGAGCCCTTGTAAGGGTGGAAACAACATGGACAGAGACCATTGCATTTTGGCAGAGAACCACAAACCTGTTTTTGCATGAACATCTCTAACTCTTTCAATAAAAAGCATAGTTAAACCATAAGGACACTGAGAATCCTCCAAGGTAAGCAGAAATTTTTCCTTGCTGTCTATCCCAAGTGTTTTCAAAACAAAAAGGACGAGCGACCACACTGCATGGTCAACAAAAAGAGGAAAAAAGTTTAAACCCTGCATTATAGATTCCTTTTTCTTCCATTATGGTCATAAGTATACCAAGTTCTGGTCATAGAACTTGTATTTAAGATTGTAAAAGAGATTTGATGCTTCTTTTTTTCTCTGATAAAATCAACATGCATGTCATTTATTCAAACAGAAATGAAACCAGAAAACATACATGGAATGACTTCTTCCTTCTTGAGGGAGACTCTTCACTTTCCGTTCTTTCTTGGTGTTGCAACAAAACTTTAAGTTGGTTAACTAGGAAGAGATAAAAACCATTATAAACAGTAAAGAATGATTTTTTTCATTGAAATTCGTATAATTTCGAGCAATGTTTAACCCATTTGGGTTCAGAGCAATCCTACCTGTGTGACTGCGCTGCAGCCCCTGGCTGGCTGCAGAGCCACAGTCCCCACTGGCCCTGCCATCACTGTCACTGCTCTCAGGCACAGAGCACTGCTCCACTCCAGGGCCATCATCACCTTGGGCCAAGACGTGTTTCAGCTGAGAAATGCTTTCACTGGCACGTTCTAAAAAAAGACCAAACCACATCATTAGCCACAATAAACAACAGAAAAGAAAGGATTTACTGGCTGATATTTCAAATGGGAAAAAAACATGAGAGAACTGCAAGCACTCAGCATGTGTCTAGCTTGACTACTTGACCTAAACTCAGCTACTGGAAGTAATTATCTAATGCAAAAAGCAAAAAAAAAAAAACCTGCCATATTTGCAAAATATTTACTAAATGCTGCTTTTCCAGAGAAGAGCTATTCATACCATCTTAGCCCCTCAATACATCAGGACTCTGCAGCAGCACAAGTAATAATATACTTGACTCTAAAATACTTCCTAGCATATGCACCTTCCATACTTTTCAATGAACCTAAGCTCATGCTACATTTTCTATAATATGCAGGACTGGAAACCAAGTAAAATGTTTTTGCATTTCAGTGATGCCATCACACATTATTACAAATCAACGTGTCACACAATGAAATAAATAGCTGAGTAAATGAAGTAAAAACTCAGCAAACCAAGCCACCATAAACAGTTACTTAATAAAGACCAATGACTTCTGAATAAGTGTAAAAAATAAATAACAACACACTATTCTAGAAAAAAGACACAACAAACACAGCAGAAAACCTCTATTCAGATAAACATAAATATTTTCAAGAACTGACTTATTGACAGGTGATACAGTAAAGGTCTTATCCAATGTTCAATAAATTTTTCCTTGTATTCCTTTCTTAATTTTTTCATTTGATTCAGCTGACTTCACAAAAATCAAATGCCAGTTATAAATGCAATATCACTCTGATAAAGCTGAACATTTCCAATATGACAAGAAAGAAATTTGAGAGATTCGCAGCTAAGAGATGACAACTGAATTGGAAATCACAATATATGGGCTTAGTTTTAGATAAGGATACATCTAGTTTGCACCACTGGACCTCAGAAAACTCACTTATTACTTCTTTGAGGTATAAATGCCCACAGAACAGAAATTCCACTCTTGTAAGCCAAGCTTATAAGGAAACATGTTCTATTGGAGTAACTGCTACAATTAGAAAAAATTAACCTTTCCAACAAAAATCCTTACTTAATTTTTACATGCTTGTAATTTCTAAATTGATAGGATGCATACATAACTAAAAATATTGCTTGTCACTGGCAAAAAACGCTTGAAATAATAATCACAGTTAAGCATTTGCTAGGTAGAATTCAGAAGATATGCCTCAGAGTATAGGTTACTGTAAAAATGTTAATAGCTCCTTTCTTCCAAATAGAAAGGTAAACAGCAGTTCAAGTCAGAAAACAAAAGCTAGATAAGTATTTCTGCCTTCCCTTTATCTGTTTCTTCAAGTTCACCTCATCTCAACTGAAGCTTGGAAATTGATTTTTTTCCTCACTGTAATGGTTTTCAGCATTTTTCCAGTCTTCTCTACTTGGTAGTAACTTACCAACAGCTTATAAAATATAAATAACCCCCCAAAAGCATTGTATTTAAGAATGTGTTGTCAGTCCAGTATGCCATCACTCTCTTTTTAGCAATGCTAATTTTTAGTAATGACCTGACCTATTAATCTTCTCTCAGCACTCATTTTTAAAGCCCAGTCATTTTATGGCTCACACCACCATTTCTGGTTACTCCATCCTTTAATGAATTTAATGGAAAAGAAGACATAAAAAGCATATTTTAAACAGTCATAATTTAGTAAAACAAACCCAAATACCATTCACAAGGCAATGACTCAAAAAAGAAGGGTTTAGGTCAAATATTTCACTTTTGGCATCCTTAGGCTCTTCATCATTTCTTGAGCATTCCAGGGTGCTATGAGGGCGGAAGAGCTGATTGAGAAACGGCAGAAGGATCTCACTGATGCAATGGCTTAGATATTTAGCAAACTATGCTGCAAACATTTTTTGCCAAGAAGTGTTCAAATGTCATTTAAGTAGTCATGTGGTTGTGTCATCTGCTAGCACTAACTTCCCTTCATTTCCCCATTCCCTGGAGATGCCTGCAGAGAACCCTGCAGTATCAGTATCTGCTCCCCAGCTAAGGGACAAACAACAAAACCAACCAAACCAGAACTGACCAAGCCCATAGATATTGGTTTTCCCAGAACTTCTCTCTCTTTGTAGGATTACAGCTTCTGAACTCCAAGCTATTACTTCTTTCACAAAGTTAACATAATTTTTCTCACTCTCTGTCCTCTTTCCCCATAAACACACAGGCCAGTAGTAGTGAAACACATTAAAGTATTATCAATGGTACAGTGATGCCAATTTTTTTTTTTTTTGACTGTGCCTTCTTGCCTCTGAAATAATGTCACCACACTCTGGAAAGTGTCATCAAGTATTTGCTTAAATTCCTTCAAAGCTTCCCTATTTCCAAATTACTAATGTTGCTGTCACAGACAAAACACTCACCCCAGGAAACTGGGAATGAGGAGGTCCCAGTGGTGTGGGTTTACATTCACCAGACATAAAACAGCCAACACTTACTTCAGTAAGAGTTGAACTGGATGCCTAAATGGGAATAAGTACATCACAGCATTTTTTTATTTCCAAAGTAAGGAACATAATTTTGGGCATCAGGATAAAAGACAATGCACCAATGAGTGGAAAGACTATGTTTGTTGTTCCTTACAATGTAAAAATACTCTCTTTAAATATGAAAGAAATTAAAAAACACACTGTGGTTTTTGTGGATGCAAAACTACAGGACAGCAAAGAACATCTGATTAAAGACATGAACAATTTTTAAATTAATTCAGAAGCAATTAATTTTTAAGTGCTCCACAATTTTATCTTTTTCAGTTAAGCTACTCTTGTTATACTAAGTTTTACAGAAACATGGTCTTAGTCAAAACATACTGCAAAAACTGCTCACATGCAGCACTTTGATTTGCATATCAAAATCAATCAGCATCTTCTTATCAATGTCTTAACAATCCTACAAATAAAATCCAAACATGCATTCCTGTTCTATGATAAAACATAACTGAAGTGCTATTTCCTGTCAGAACTGCTGAGGATATAATTGGAATGGACTCGTGGACTGAAATTTCAAAAAATAAAACTTACTATAAAGCAATGTGGGTTTCAGTGTTTAAAGGATCTGAGATGATTATGAAAAACGACAATCTAGCACCCAAATCTGATGGCTCAAACTCAATACATTAAAACAAATATAAAAAAAAAATCAGTGTAAGAACATTTGCCAAGTAAAAACAGGAAAAAATCATAAAAGGCATTGAACCAGGTTAGCATTGCCTAAACAAGAGGTGTTTTTTCAGGCACTGCACAGAACTCTTTAAAAAGAGTAGTCCTTTAAATGAAAAGACTTTAAACGTTTAAAAGTAGTCCTTTAAAGGAAAGCTACCTCATTCATGGACTCGGAAATGCCATAGAAAATACTCTGGGAAAAAAAAAGAACCAATCATCCAAAACAACAGAATTGCCTGAAAGACATGGAAAATAACTCCAGCTGGTAGAATCATTAAGCAGCATAAATTGAAGAAATCAAATGGCAACTCTGAAAAAGTTGTCATAAGTCTGCCACCCAAATCTAACAGTCCAGTTCAGATAATGTCTTCAAGAACATAAAGTTGCTGGCTATAAATTCAACAAACAGTGTCTTTCTGATATCTCATGGTTCCTAATCAGCAAACAACCTTAGAAAATTAGAGAAGGAATTACACCAGTTCTTTAGGTCTTAAAAAACCCCAAACCAAACCACTGCAGAATTTTTGTAAAACAGTAACTGACAAAACAATTAGACGCACTAGTGAAAACAGAAAGATTATGTCCATTTAAAAAAAAAAACTTTCCTGTCCAGAATTAGGTCAACATTTGCTTCTATTGGCAGATAAAAATCTAAAATATTATATCATATACCTCTTCAGCCAAGTAACTGCTGAGAAATAATGAAACTGAAAATTTGGTTATAGGGTTTTTTGTGTTTAGTGCATCTTGGAACTTACTTTACTTCCCTTTCTGACATGCAGCTCTTCCTCTTTATTGGCTGCTAAACGCAGGTATGCTACCATGGCAGTAACACACTATATGGCAGTTTTGACATGAAAAGCATCCTATCTCTCACCACCTGTGCTGCTAGGGTTTCACATGCAGCAATGAACAGTAGCAGTCTATTCATTAGTCAGGCCTCAAAAGATCCTAACGTGTGAAATGCTCAGTTGTTCCAAAACAATGAATCCTTCTGATTTGGTTTCTTGGTCTCTATTGCTGCTTTGCATTAAATGAGAAATAGGTAGTTTTCAGCACAATTTTACCAAGCTATCATCTTTAAAAGCACAGGGTTCTCTGGAGCTGCAGCAGTCATTGTCACGAGTTCCTAAACCAGCCCTTTCTGCACAGCATAAAACATTTCTAGAAACCCTCATTGCCCAGTTCCTTTTGAGAGATTCTTCATGCTTTAGAACATTTTATGTTCAGAAGAATACCTAGAAACACCTGCCAAATAAACATAAAAGCCTAAGCAAAACAACATTTAGAATGTAATTCTTAGCTGCTTCAGTGTCACAGCTAACTTGTAGTGATGGAAACTGGGCCACATACTCATTTTTCCTAAGACAGCTTTGACTTCCCATCTCTCCTGTTTTATTTTTGGAACCACATAAAACAGCCACGAAATGAAACTTTATTTGTAGTCTTACATTTTCATCTGTTTCTCTTAGAGGCTGCACCTCCATTTTCTGAAATTATATAGGACACTGCACTCAGCAATGCAGTGGAATACAGAATGTAATTTCCACAACATCCTAACACAGACTTGAGGTAGACAAGTGTCTCAGGCTCAGTACCTAAAAAGGATGGTTTGCCCCTCCTTTGCCCCTGCTCTTATACCGCCTCAGGTCCAACAGTGCTCCAGTGCTCTTTACTCAAGAGGCAGAAAACGCAACATAAAAAATAAGCTAATAGCTCTCCGTTCAAGAGACCAGGAATATGCTATAAACAAAGAACTGCACTCTAAATAGTCTCAATTTCCTACTGTTAGGAGAAAAGGATCAGGAAGGCATCATGCTCTGCTCTTGGCAGTGGTGTAGCAGAAGGGCCATTGGACTTTCACCTTATGCCTGTCAAATTAAAGTTATTAATGTGAATGCAGCAGCACACCACTTATTCTCCTTTACAAAATACCTCTACTCCTTTGAGAAGAACTTTTTATTAGAAATATTATCTCCTAATTTTTTAAGGTTCATTCAAAATGGTCTCAATTATATGGAAGTTTACACAGTAACCTAATAACCCCAACTGTTCAAATACCAACCTCTTAACTTCGTACTACACACAGCATGAAAGACTCTTCATACAAGGTCAGGAAAAGCTACATTATAGAACCTTTGTTATTTTAGCAAAGCCTCTCTGTTGGGCTCTAAGACCAGTTAGGTCTTAATCAGGTTTTTTTGGTCCAGCTTTCTGCCCTCTGGCCACCAGACTCAGTTTACTGAACACTCAGGCTCCCTGTCTTCTGAGAAGTTTCCCTTTGTAACAAAGGACACTGCTCTGGAATAATCAGTTACTCTTTGAGACCTTATCCACCCTTCCGTCAAACTGAATAAGGCTATAAAGTGATTCTTTTGGTGTCCAGCATGGGTGGTGAAAACCTGCTGCTAGGAGCTCAGCCTGCGTCCAGATAATGTCAAGCATTACAGGCAGGTTAAGAATGCTTTATTTCAAAACCATCAAGTAAAGCCAAAAGCATGCCACCTAAAATTGCAGAACCTGGATGACAGTGTCATCACAGTGGGGAGAAAAATCTCAAACTGTAAAACTATATAAGAGAAATAGGTAAAGCATTAGAATTGACAACTTTGAGAGTAATGACAACCTGTTTGTCTTACAGTGAATTCCTAACACTGGTCGTAATGATGTGGAAATGCTGTACAGTTCAAAGGAGTTAAAAATTGTGAGAAATTTCTGAGAAAATAATCACTGAGAAATAGAGGTTCTTTGAAAAATATAATGGAACGTAGGTTATATCGCCCTGTACTGGGGCTGTTTCTGCATCACCATATTGATTTTGCCTGAGAGCCACCCCTAGATGTATGAAATCAAAACCACCTTAGCATTGTATGAAAAGAAAATCCTTGCTTCCAAAAATGTAAAGGGGAAGGCTCACCAGAAATTTAGGTTACGAAATTATTTAAGAAATATAATGGATCCACTGTAATGGAATCTAGTCAGAAATAGATAAAATGAAAGTAATTTGTATGTAGAGAACACATGAACCCAATGTATCCTTTAGATATGGTCAGCTTTAACAGTTAACAGCCCTGATATTTGTCACCCTAACTGTTCTGCATCGACTGTTAACTGCAAGTGTCAAGAACCATTACCGCTTCCATCTCGTTTACAAGAAAAGTAAATAGAAATTATTCCTCAAAGTTCTATCTTCTGGAACAAAAGATATCTATCGCTAATGTAAAGAACCGATACTCTTTTGTGAAGGAAGTAAAAAAATACTTGCTGAGAATCAAGTAGGTATTTAAAAATGTTTCTATTGTTTCATCCTTTCTTTCCTCTTTTTGGCAACGTTGTTTCCTATGACACAGGAAACATCCCAACAGGCCATGTGGGGGTGCTGTGCTCAGAACACAACTTTTCGCATACCCACAAACTATCCACTTTCTTTCTTCAGAATTCGCACATTTACTTTGCCGAGTCAGTGACGGTATAAAGCCTGGTAAAGCCCAGGTGCCACGGCTGGCAGATTCAGGTGCGCTCTGCCAGGCTGTACACCACGCTCCTTGGACAAAGCAGCACGTATGAAAACACTTGCTAACATGAGAAACAAGCACTCTCATTAGAACCCATCTGGACCTTCATCTTCACCACGACTAGACTCCGATGCTTCAAAGACGGCCAAAACCCGCACCCGAACCAAACCCGCACCCGCAGCGCTCGGCGCCGCCCGAGCCGAGGGCGGCGGGAGGAGCGCGTGTCACGGCAGGCACGGCAAGGACGGCAGGCACGGCAAGGACGGCAGGCACGGCAAGGACGGCAGGCACGGCAAGGACGGCAGGCACGGCAAGGACGGCAGGCACGGCAGGACGGCAGGCACGGCGGCTGCGGCGGCAGAGCCGGGCACACGGCCCGGCCGGGGCGCTCCGCGGGGCGCGGGCAGCCGGGCGCGGCGCAGCCCGTCCGCACACCGGGGCGGCGGCTGGGGCGGCCCGCCCTCACCCCGTGCCGCTGCCGCTCACCTCGGAGGCGCCTCTGGTACCGCTCCAGGGACTCCTCCAGGGCGCGCTGCCCGCGGGGCGCCCGCATCAGGACGCCGCCGGTTCCCGGGGAGCAGCCGGCGCCGTCCCCCAACACCGGGGGCTCTCCGCGGCGAGGCTGGGGGACAGTAGTTCCGCCCGTCCTGCCTTCCCGCCTTGGGCTCTCGGAGGAGCCACCTGCGGGGATCCCCCCGTCTCCTGACGGCCGGCCGTTGCCGCCGGCCGCCGCAGCTGAGGCTAGCAACGCCAGGAGCCTGTGGCGCTTCCCGATGGCGGGAACACCGCCGCCAGGACTACAAGTCCCGGCATGCACCGCGCTGCCGGAGGCAGAGCCCCCGCCCCCGGCCCACCCCCGGTAACGGGGGCGGGTGGTTGCCGCAACCCGTCTCCCCTTTGTTGTGGATCGCGGCCGCAGTTGCGCCTGCGCACAGCGCAGCCCGTCCGCCTACGCCTTCGGGCCCGCGGCGGGCTCAGCGGCGGTCCCGTCACGGCCGGGGCGGATCGGGAAGCGCCGTCCGCCTCCCGCCATCGCCCGCGCGGGCAGCGCCCGCAGCCCGGCCAGCGCTATTGTCTGCGGGCGGCGCAGGCGCAGCGCGGCCCCGCCGCCGCTCGGCCCGGCGCGTGCGCAGTGCGGCGTGGTGCCGCGGTGCCGTTAGCCGCCGCTATGTGCAGGGAATAACGCCGGGGCCGTTGCCAGAGGGACACCGAGCGCTCCGCCCTCGCTCCCGCATCCCGCGGGATGCCGGCTCGCTGAGCACCCGCTAGCGACGGCCCCTCCCCGGCGCGGCGAGCCTCCTCGGAGGGGTGAGTGAGGATGCTGCCGCCGCCGCCCTGGGCTGCGGGTCGGGCGAGCGCCGTGGCGGGGAGAGGGGCCGCGGGCGCGCCGTGGGTCCGCCCGGTGCCTATTGTGTCAAGAGGTGCCCGCCCGCCGGGCCCCGGGCGGGCTGCGGCCGGCGGAGGGGGAGGCAGCACGGTCTGGCCACAGCCCGCTCCCCCTCCCCCGTCCGCGCCGGGCCCGTAGCTTACTCCGCGCCCCCGCCGCCCCTTCCCCTCGTCAGCGCGGGGATCGCCGGTGCCGGCGGGCATCGCCTCAGGCGGGACGCGGACGGCATCCCACGTCTGGCGTTTGGTGCTGCCGGGTCCCGCTGGCCGCGTCTCCGTGCCCCTTTCGGCCCGCGGGGCGCCCCGGCACACCCACCCATCCACCCAGCCCCGGCCCGCGCTGCCTCCCCTCCCGCGGGCGGATTTCCGCGGTGCCAGCCGAGACGTTTCCTGAGGTTTATTTTTTTGGGGGGTGACCCTCTTTCACTGACTGCCCCGGGCCTGGATGCGGCGTGTTCCTCCGGATTTAAAAATCAGTGACGCCCTTCGTCTGGGATGCGGCGTCTCCCCCCGTCTCCTTAAAATAATGTCTTCTGTGAAAGCGTGATGGAGCTTTTTTCGCCTTTTCTCATATTGCGTATTTCCACCCGACGAGTCAGGTCCCCTGCTTCCGAAAATATCCTTCACGAAGGCGTGAGCTTTTCCTTTTTCGAGGCGCTTCCCGGGGAAAAAACCCCATGAAAACCAGGCGTTTTGTCACCGGTAGCAGCCCGGGCCCACTTTGTGTGCCCGCCGTGGGGACGAACGGGTTACTGCGCTAACAAAAACCCGATGGCGATTTCCGAGCAGAAAGCGGCGTCGCAGCGGAGGAAGCGGGCGGGAGAGGCGGGAGCGCTGCCCGGGCCCCCTGCGCCCCGCCGGGCCCGGGGCCGGCAGCCGGGGCGGGCTGGGAGCCGGGCGGGCTGGGCAGCCGGGCGGGCTGGGGAGCCGGGCGGGCTGGGGAGCCGGGCGGGCTGGGGAGCCGGGCGGGCTGGGAGCCGGGCGGGCTGGGGAGCGCGGGCGGGGCCGGGCGGGCTGGGGCAGCCGGGCGGGCTGGGGAGCCGGGCGGGCTCGGAGCCGGGCGGGCTGGGAGCCGGGCGGGCTGGGCAGCCGGGCGGGCTGGGGAGCCGGGCGGGCTGGGGAGCCGGGCGGGCTCGGCAGCCGGGCGGGCTGGGAGCCGGGCGGGCTGGGCAGCCGGGCGGGCTGGGGAGCCGGGCGGGCTGGGGAGCCGGGCGGGCTGGGCAGCCGGGCGGGCTGGGGAGCCGGGCGGGCTGGGCAGCCGGGCGGGCTCGGAGCCGGGCGGGCTGGGAGCCGGGCGGGCTGGGGAGCCGGGCGGGCTGGGCAGCCGGGCGGGCTCGGAGCCGGGCGGGCTGGGGAGCCGGGCGGGCTGGGGAGCCGGGCGGGCTGGGGAGCCGGGCGGGCTCGGCAGCCGGGCGGGCTGGGGGCCGGGCGGGCTGGGGAGCCGGGCGGGCTCGGAGCCGGGCGGGCTGGGGCAGCCGGGCGGGCTGGGGAGCCGGGCGGGCTGGGGAGCCGGGCGGGCTGGGCAGCCGGGCGGGCTCGGAGCCGGGCGGGCTGGGCAGCCGGGCGGGCTGGGGAGCCGGGCGGGCTGGGGAGCCGGGCGGGCTCGGAGCCGGGCGGGCTGGCAGCCGGGCGGGCTGGGCAGCCGGGCGGGCTCGGAGCCGGGCGGGCTGGGGAGCCGGGCGCTGCCCGCCAGCCTGCGGAGTGCTCTTCGAACGGGAGCCGGCAATTAGCCCAGCAGCGCTCGCGGCTTGATGGAGAAAAATGAGATGTAGATGGTATGCTGATGAGTTGCGGATACATAAGGATTGCGTTCTTGTGACAAGAGATTAGGTAGCATCCACTGATCTGCACTTGGAGGAAATTATTTCCTTCCCTGTGAAAGCAAAGGTACTCATAAAATATTTAAGTACTTTGAAAGAATGAAGCCTGTTCTAGCGCTGCGATGATCATCTTTTCTCCTTTGGAATGCCATTCAAGGCATTGTGACAGCGTTCTTGGCCTTGGGCTTGTGCTGTAAAATGATACGTGGGATGGGACAGTTTTTGTAAACTGAATGGAAACATGATTACATTTGCTGTGATTTCCTATGATTAATTTTCTCTGGTAATTACTTTATGTCCAGATGCTGAGAAGTCTGTCTTGCTAAACTCTGATGATATGAAAGCGACTTGCCTTTAAATTTTATTTAACAGGGAAAAAGTTAAACATAAACACTGCAAAGAATCTCCCTTCACTCTTTATCCCTTGTTTTAGACACTTTTTCACCTTCATGTAAATGTTTTGTTCTTGTTGGCTTTTTTTTTTTCCTTTGTCTGATGGAGGTTAGGAAGGCTGTCTGAATAGAGAGACTAGTGCAGCTGAGGATACAACGAATTTTGTCAAAATCTCAAGAATCTAGAAGTTATTTGTAATGGATCAGATGAAAATGCTTTCTTTAATTTTTTTGAAGAGAAACTTTCTGACTTATAAGCTGTTAGCCGACTTTGGCATGACAGTGCATTGTTTGGGGAGTGGTTTTGACATATGGCTATTTCCCATATCTAATCTGACTTGAAGAAAACAATGGGTTCTTCCTATATTGAGTTTCATCTGCTGTAATGTGCTTGACAGACAAAATTTCTTAAAAATTCTGGTGATAACATACAAGCCAGAAAAGATCCAGGTTATGAAAATGAACTGGAAAAGTCTATGTTCGGTTGTAGGTGAGAGCTTGGAAGCTTCCTCAAATGCCTGGAATGAAACCCAAGGCATGAGTAGTTGCAGAAATGGATTTTGCAGTACCATTTCCAGTTCTTGACTTTGCAGGGAGAAGGTATTTAATGTGTATTGATACCATAGTATCTCCTTGGTTCTCCCAACAGGACGGTTTCCATGTTAGCACTGCTTTTCTTAGCTTTGCAGGCAGAATGGAACTGAGATACAACAGATTGTTTTAACTTTAGCTAGAAAGCAAAGAAAAGCTGTGAAATTCTGGTTTTCCTTTGGAAAATCCAGATACGGAATGCATGCAGATACAAGGTTTCCTACAAGAAAATTCTCTGCTTCTAGCACTTGTGAGATTGTGAAAGGACACTGTAGCACTTCCCCCTCGTAGAGGAATATGTGTAATGTAGTAAAAATTGATTCTGTGGTGACCAAGGGACTGCAGTTCGAGCAGAGGAAGTTGTTTGTCACTGAGGGATGGAGTTTCAAGTCTGCTAGCTGGGGTTGGATGTGTGGATCTCCTCTAAGGTGCACATCTTCCCTGCACTAACTGAGCCTTTCATTATCTGTTAGGTTTGCAGTGCTCTCACTAAAAGACTGTGTGTCTTCGTTCTAGTATTGATCCTTGTGTGCATCCACACATTTCCGAGGGGCTGCTCTCCTGGGAGCAGCTTCCTTCAGTGCTCAGTGCTGATGTTTCCCTGGATCACACTCCAGCTAGGGCGCTGGATGGGGCAGGTGTCGTGGGGAAAAGGAGTATGTGATTAGGTGACGTAAACTGTAACATGATGCATGCAAATAAAGGTAGCAAGAGAGCTGTCTAAACAATTTCATGTATGTCTGTTATACAGTTATATAGTCATACAAATATTAAAAAATACTAAAATAAATTGCAAACACCTAGTTCTGTCACGTAGTTTAGTTTCTCTGACTCTACCACCAAAAAGCTGGGAGGCTGTTTTAATTTTACAGATGCATTTGTGGGTAGAGTGATCTTTTTAGTTAAAATTGCATTTGACCTTCAAAAATTAGTATATATAGTTTTTTATCATGTGTCAAAACCAGCTTGTCCTTGAGGTTTCAAGTAAAAGCCACAATTATATTTTAGTAGATCGTTGAGGTAATTAAATTTCAGTGGAGAGACCTGTGTTTGGGAATGTGCTCAGTCCTGCATCACTGAAGTGTGTCCTGCCAGCTCTTAGATTGTGGGGGGGAAGTAAGGGAGTGGGGTGGATATTAAAGATATTAAAGAGTGGGGGGTATTAAAGAGGCTGACTAGTCCTCCTATCTTAATGGGTCAGCATGGAGTATTCCCAGTTACTCCCTCTTCTTTGGGTTTGGGACAGCATGGCTGCACTGCTTTGTTGCAGTGACTCTGGTAGTTTACGAAGCACATGAGAAGTTAATTCACTCCACTAACCCAGGAGAACACTGTTTCTTTCCTTTTTGTTTTGCTCTTTTTTTCCCCCTTCCTCCCTTGAATTAGCAAATTGAATTATCTTATTGTGTGGCCAGATGAGTGCCAGAGCAAGTACACAGAACGGGGACAGCAGTGTCAAGCCAGGAAGAGGGGAACATTCATTTTTTCAGTAGCAAAGATACATTTCATCTACTTTCCTGTCCTGTATGGCTGTCCCCTGCACCACTGCAGGCTACTGCTACTCAGAGAGGAGGTGGGTTATGGATTAATCAGGAAAACCAAAAAATAAAGATACCAGGTTTGTTCTGTTAGTCTTTATTTGAGGTCCTTGATGTATAAAATGTCCACGGCCACAGACTAATTCACAGCATATCACTGGACGAAAAAAAAGTTTCTTTGGAAAGTAAATGTGAAAAGAGGGAAGACAAGTAGTTAGTTCTGTTAAACATTGTGGCCTTTGTATGAGGATAAGCAGGATTTTTGCTCCGGGCTAATGTAGGTATCTCCTCCTTTATAGAATTTAGGGGTGTAAATTTTCAAGTATTTTCATAGCTTTTTTTCTCTCCTATTTACTAGTTTTGAAGTGTGAGTTTTGTGAATTGGAGGAAGGTGCTTATAGGGAGGGGTTTAGAGAAATCATGGGGTTTTAAATTCAAAACAGAGATTAAAACATAGTTTTTCTTTTTATTCCTGGAATAGAATGATAAATTTTTCACATGTGAGCCCAGCAAAACTGTTAGTTTTGTTTCTCCTTCTCTTTTTCTCCTCTGAGAAACTGTTGCTGAAAAAATAGATTTAGCTAGGTGCTTTACAGAGTTTTGGCATCATCCACTGGTGGGTCTAGTGGGTTGATTCAGATCCAGCAGCTGCAGCCCTCTTGCTGGTTGGTCTCGCCCTTTGCTTGGTTCTGCTGCTTTTATGGCAAGGTTTGGTGTTCTGTAATAGGGTCCTCTGTTTACTCATTTCCATTCTTTTGAACTAAAATGTTTTATATTCTGATCTAGTCAGTGAAACTTTAACGGGTATTGTCCTTGACAAATAGCTGAGTCTTCTGAAGTCTGTGGTGCATTTTCCAAATCTCGATTTGTACTTCATTCCAAATAAAATTCTGGTTCTGCTCATTTTGTTTCTTTCCAGGAAGAACTGCAATTATTGGGCTTTTCAGAGACATAATAACAGAAGTGGTGCCACTCCCTGGCATTTCCAAGATGTTTCTTTGTGCATGGGGTATTTAGTTAGTCTTCAGCTGTGGTATATGAAAAACTTGTAATCAATCCATTAGCAAGTCATTATGGTCTGAAAGTAGTAATACACTCAGTGCATTAAATCAGATGTACTTGCAACTTTTCCCTCAAAATTACATGTCAAATAATTTTGTTGATGATCTTTCTATTCATTTGCAAATATTTGCCCATCTAAATACGCGTTCTATTATGTCTTCAAAACCAAAGCCTTTTCAATTTTGTCTTATTTGTCTTCTTGAAATGGATTGCACTTCAGAATTAGGAAGAAAAACGCAGGAAGTTAGAGTGTCATGATACCTTTTCGGTTTTCTCATAAACATACTTATTTCCTGCTTGCATTAACCCTACCTTCTCTCCTGTCTACCCTGTGACCTAGCTGATTATTTAGTCCTGTGGAGCTGTGTCATCACAGGAATCTTGATGGTCAGGGATTATTCTACTTAACTTCATAATTTAATTTACTAACGGGTAATTTATTAATGGATAATATTGTACTTGTACTTTTTGTTTTTCCTTTGGAACTTTCCTAAAAATGGCCACATAGATGGACCTTTGTTCTGACTTATACCCAGTGTCTTTTCTCCAATAATAACCTGGTGCCAAGGGAGAGTTAAAAAAGGTGCAAGCAATATTTCTTGCTTTCTGTTGCTAGCCTCCCATCTATTTTCTGCTTCAAACTTTCGAGTCAAGTGTGGTTTCTGTTAAGGATTGTTCCTTCCTCTTGCTCTTCATTTTTTCAACTGAGTCTTGTAAAGGCAATTCAGTAAAAATGACCTAATTTTTAATTCATGTTCAGCAATATATCAGCTTAATTAAATAATTAAAAACTTGGTTATCTACAATTTTTTTTATTGCAAAAAGTTGTCCCAGTTTTGTGAGATTAATGATGATTACACTTCTGGTTATTTATCTCCTCTTTCTTTAAATGGTCATGTTTTCTTTTTATTGTACTTGGTTTCTAGAGGGGATAGTCAGGTAAAATGAGGGTAAAACCCTTCTTGTAGGAATGTCTTTTTGAGGTGATTCACTAGCCAAAAACACAACTTGAATTTTGACTTTAAGTTGACTGTCACACTGGTTATTACAAATATTTTTTTAATTTTAAGCAGAAATTAGTCAGGAAGCCTTTGAGGAGCCATTGAGAACCCAGAACTTGTTGTTTAGCTTTTGCATTAGCAAAGAGTTTTGAAGAATGATACCAACTTGTTGAACATAAGAACTATGGAACCTGTACATTTTTTTCATGTTATAGATAATATTGTCCTTGGTGGTCATTTTGTGTTTGTTTTACTATTACAGTTCTTGTTGATAACCATAATAAAAGGTCTTTTTCAAAAACTGTTTTTCTTCTAAATGTTGCTCAATCATCATGCTCTCACAGTCATTTAAACATCATGCTGATTATTTTATTGGACCAGATTGGTGATAATTGGGCAGAGCCTTTATTTTGATGAAGTCATTGTAGACTTGAATTTTGAACAGCCTTAGTGAAATTAATTAATTCTAAGTATGCCGTAATTCCTGCCTGTTTGTTTAAATAAGTGTTTTTAGTTTCAACTCTTAGCATTTTGATCACAAATTCTGTAGCATATTCTGAATTAATCACATCTACTTAGCTTTTAAATTCACCTCTTTTTTGACAAGCTCCAGTTCTAATATGTTACAAGGAACCTGTGCCTAACTGTTTGCTGCTGTGTGTTCTCCTGAGAGGAGCAATTGCAATTGCATGCCCACTGTCAGTGCTACAGGTGCATATTGTGTGAGATAGCAGAAAGAGGCATGAACTCCTCGAGTTCTCAAATGAAGATTGGAAGCATATGGGTGTTTTTCAACTGCAAACAGATTCCTGATGGAGAGAATTGTCTCTAGTTGTTTTATGGGGAGCTGCAGCAAGGCCTCTGATGAACCTGCTTATTTTTGGGGTTTTTTTTTCCTTCTTCTGTAGATGGTACTGTGTGGCTTTGTTCTCTTCAATTTTTGTCCTAATTGGAGAGCAGTAAGAAAAATAATGTTGCTGGCACAGAACTGGAATTGGTGAAAAGGAATACTTGGATATAGTCAGTAGGAGCATTATAAAAAAGAGTAAGTATTTAAAAGAACACTACCCAAAACCAGAACATAACTAGAAAAAAAGAAAACCAAGAATGAGCAGTGGAAAAATATACTCACACAAAAAAATACCAGGTTGAACTTAAGCTTGGATATAAATTGATTAAATCACTTGAAGGCACAGATATGTTGCAAGCTTTTTAAAATTATTTTTTAAGTTTGACAAAACAGTACTCAAATTAAGGTTGCAGAAAATACATCATTGTTTCCCTAATGGTAGTTTGCCACTTTGTGCTGAATCTTTATACCCCGTTTGTTTTGTTGGCTCTTTTTCTCATTCTGAATTTTATTTTTGGCTTCCTTGAGCATGGATAAGTTTCTGTCTGCCCCAGGTCTTAGTGCAGTCAATGGATCTTCAGATGCTGCAGATTACATCTGGGTATGGCAGGATCTGTTTTTACACAGCAGTACAAAGACCAATATAATTCTGTTGCATTATATTGTTTAGCTTACTGTAGGAAGTTTTTTTTTTTTGTCATTATCCAATATTGTCTTTTTCTGTTTTCCTGAAATAAATACTACTTTTTCCAGTATTTGAAGCTTCTAAATGACATGTAATTGACTTGCACACTGGATGTGTGTTTTTTCTACCATCCCTTAAACAAACACACCTTGCTTTTCTCCATTTTTGTGGCCTGACTGTGTTTGCTTTAGCAGGCTTTATTGGCAACCTCAGCTGTCCATGTTAAATGTGTTTGGTGTTGCCTTGTAGGAGGTGCAAATAGCAACAGTCACCTTTCCCTTAGGGCAGACTGATACTCCAGTCTGGTTTGTACTGAACTCTTGGAGGATTGTCATTGCATGTGGCTTTCTTCAAAATGCTGCCTGGTTACTGGCTTTGAAGAGGTCACCGTTTGTAGCAGAACTAGGAACTAAGTTATGAAACAATTGCCTTTCAATACTTGCATGTAGTTGAAGTATTTTGAAGGGGTTTTTTAATTCATCATGGCTTGAGTTCTAGTTTGTTAAGAAGTGAGAAGGTTTTTTTCCAGAAAGCCAGAGTTTCTGATGTTGCTTTTGGTCTCAGACTTTACTTACCTTGTTTATGTACCCCACACAATAACCATTTGCAGTTGGTTTGGTTAATATGGCTGGGTGTTTACTTGAATGTCTAACAAGATGAATTCCTTTTGATGTTGTCTGGGTAGACTATAGCATATGGTAAAGTCTTCTGAAATGTGGCAGTAAAAATGCAGGATGAACCATGAAAATGTGAGAGTGAACCAGGAAGTCATTAGTTATTCATTGTCCAGTTGAGGCAAATGGAACCCTTTAATTTCATTAAAAATTATGAATATTATCAAACATACTACTATTTTTTTAATATAGTTAATGAAATAAATTCAAACAGCACTTTGGGACAAGACTAGGTTTAAGAGATTAAGATCCTTGAGTTCTTGGATTTTTTGGGTCTTTCCCTTTGTGCAGTTTCATTCTTAAACCAAGAAAAGCATTAAGCCTTGCTATTTTTGTCTGCTGTGGTTTTTGAGGGACAATGCCATTGATCTTCAAAAAAATTTATTCAATAATGTCCTTGTATTGTTTTATTTATATAGTTATTTCCATAGGAATTCTTTCTTTCTATTCAAGATGATTATTCACATTAGGGGTCACTGATCTAAAACACATTTAGAAGACCAACTGCGTTAGTGCATCATGAGATGAGAGACTAAAGATTTGATCATTGGGTATATTGTAGAACATGGTTGAGCAAGGGAAAAAAGAATAAAATTACACACTGAAACATTTTACAAAGTATATAGTTTTAATCCGAAATGGATAAATATGAAAACCTAGTTTATATTTGAATAGTAATTGTGGCAAAGCACTGGACCAGGTTGCACAGGGAAGTGGTGGATGTCCCATCCCTGGAGGTGTTCAAGGTTAGGTAGGGCCCTGAGCAACCTGGTTTTGTGGAACGTGCCCCTGCCCATGGCAGGGGAATTGGAACTTGATGATCTTTGAGATCCCTTCCAACCCAAGCCATTCTGTGATTTGGTATTAATAGTCCTTACAGTTCCTATGGATTTGTCTAAATACAAGAAGTCCTGTGAGGCTTTGGGGGATTTGGTGAAGTGCCTTGTGTTCTCATAGCAGCCTAAGTGGAGCTTGCTACTGGCTGTCCTGGTGCTGCCCTGTTCTTCCCTTTCCTCCCACCCCTCCTGCACAGCCTCCCCCGTTTGCTTTGGTCCTACACTGGTGTGTGCCTGCTGGGCACCAGCCATTGCGTACGGAGTGGAGAAGAGCACAAGAGTTCTTCTGTGGCCAGGTGAGCATTGAAACAGCCCAGCTGGGCTGCACAGGCAGAGGGGGGAGTCCTGACTTTGGGGCTGGGGCAGGCCAGAGGGTTGGGATCCTGCCAGCAGAGAAACTGGCTCTGAACTGGCACTAACGTGGAACTGCAGCTCCTTCAGCATTTTTATGGTGAGGCTCCATGTTCCTGAAACTTTTAGGAGCTTTGTAACTCTGAAATCTCCAGCTCTCTAAAGCTTGCTGCAGGGAGGAATGATTGGGGGAAGCAAAATCTTTGCTTAAGCCTTATTTCCTCAGGTAACTAAAAATGGTTTCAGTAAGAGTTTTAATTGCTAACTGTGTGGTAAAAGGAGAATACTTTTTTTTTTTTTTTTTGAAACCCTGATGCACAGGAACTTCCACCTTAACATGAGGAAGAACTTCACTGTGCAGGTACCTCACATTGGAACAGATTGCCTGGAGAGGCTGTGGAGCTTCTGGAGTTACTCAAGAACTGTCTGGACTCAATCCTGTGCCATGTGCTCTAGGATGACCCTGCTTGAGCAGGGAGGTTCAACCAGATGACCCACTCTAAGTCCTTCCAACCTTAGCCATTCCAAGATTCTGTGAAACATAGGATAATTTAAAGAATACAGGATGTGAATTGTTCCAGCTTTTAAAAATGGAACTCATAATGATCTGCCTTAATCAACTTCTTATGCTCTTGTCCATATTTAGTTCCATCTTAAAATGTTGTAAAATATTTTTGGTAAACCAGAAGATTATTTCTCTACTGCAGCCGCATGGTCAGTGTTACTTAACATAGCTTTTTATGCAGCTGAGCGTAACTGAGTTTGAAGTCTAACCTTTTTGTTGGAGACATAAAATGAGTACCTTCCATAGTAACTGTGGGTAGTTCTTAAAGAAATCAAAATCCAAGCCTTCAAGCTTGTTCACTGAAGTACAAACAAAAAGCATGACTTGATCCCTTTTCATGGATGGGGTTACAGTGCCATTTCCTCTCGTGTGGTTTGGTGCCTGGAGTAGTGTGTGTAGTTTGGAGTTCTTCCCATTTAGCCTTCCCTTTCACATCTCTTCCTTTTATTTTTATTTTTTTTTTAAGGCAAAAACATTATTGAACTTGCAATGAAAAATCTGTACAGATTTCTTCCCATAGAATGACTTGAATTCCAGATTTCTGTCCATTGAAAGACACACTTGCATTCATTTAATAGCTTTTAAAAATATTTGTAGTATGATATTGATAAAAGCATTTTCCAGTGGTCTCCAAGAATTCTGAAATTAATCAGATTTTTGTTGTAGCATTCTGCAAAATATATGTTAGTGTACTGAATCAAGTTTAAATCCCTAGACATTGTTAAACCATCTTATAAAGTCCACATGAAATAGTCTGCTTACTTATCAGTGAGGACTTCTGGTTGTGTTTTAGTTGAGGGGTTGTGATCTACCTGCTCAAAACAAGTTCTTGCATAAAAATGTGAAGATGTCTATGCACTCTGTGTGTTAATTCTGAAAGTTTATTATGGCAATTCACTTGTAACTGTTTAATCATATTAGTAAATAAGAGATAACGGAAGAAATTAAGACTTACCGTGCTAGTAGCTGTATTGCTGTTTCTTGGCTGCACGCAGGAAAGGAGTGAGTAGGCACCATAAGCAGATGTGGAATAGCTTCTCTTTGGGGAAGTTATTTACTACGTACTAATTCCAGACTGGTTTAAAATCTTTGCAATAAGTAGAATTGATCATTAAAGCCACGGGTATTCTTAGCATTTGTACAAATGTCTTACCCTGCTTTCTGTCTTGCTAAATTTCTAGTACTGTTGTTTTGACAGCTGTTTTCATGTAATCATGCACTGAGAAAGTGTTTGTTACATTTAGTACCTTTCTGTTTCATTTCTTGGGAAGGAGGGAGATAGGAGGACATAAACATTAAAGAAATGCTTTATTCCAAACGGTAAGATTAGATTTCTTTTGGACTATTTGGCTCCTGATTAAAGAACCAAACAAATAATCAAAATTTAAGGCACTTTAAGCCTTGTTCTCCTCGGTTTTTATATGCATCTTCAGGAAGAGGACTTCCCATCAGGAAAAGATCTAAAAATGAAATCTAATATTTTTGTCTGATATTGAGAAGTGCTGAAAAAAATCTGATCTCTTTACATCAGAGCAACTGTGGTAATTTTTAAATAATTTTGCTTTTAAGCATGTACTGATGTTAATTACTTCATAGAGAACCCATGTAGCTCAACATAATTATGGCACAGAATTATTTTTATGCTTTGTACATGCACACACATTCTGCCTGTCTTCAGACAGTGAAGATTGTCTAAGCAAACATCTCATGCAACTTTAAGGCAAAAGTTTGAGCTTTTGCTTGCTTTGTAAAATAAGTTCATCCAACATTTTTTTTTTTTTTTTTTTAATGTAGGGCTTTTGTTACTGATCTTGGAACAAACAACTCAGTGTATTTCCAAGAAAAATACATCTGTGGATTTGGCTGTTGAGGGTAATTGTAAAAAGCTCCAAAGCATTCCATGAGGGAGAGGATGGAATATATCGAATATTTTGTGTGGAGCATGATAAATGTTCTTCCTGTTATAGTGGAGATGTAGCAAAGAATAGTAATTGAATACCTTTTTGAAGTTATTTATCTGTGTTGCTATGAATGGATGTGGAGATCAGTAACACTGGCATCAAGAATTGTCCTCCATCACTTCCACTTTCGTGTTCTGTGTACTCATGCATTGTGTCAAGAAGTAAAATAGAATTGAAAGGAGAAAGGTAAATACTACAACTACTTCAAATACATGCTTTTCTTTGGAAAGTAAACTTC
Organism: Sitta carolinensis; assembly: GCA_032173965.1. Taxonomy (NCBI): domain Eukaryota; kingdom Metazoa; phylum Chordata; class Aves; order Passeriformes; family Sittidae; genus Sitta; species Sitta carolinensis. The sequence continues at coordinate 8,811,919 of JAVUNC010000025.1, read as the reverse complement.
ATACCCTCAATATAAATAATTCCTAGGATAAAGGAAGAAAAAATTTGCATTGCCTTGAATGTAATTTAATCTTACCAAGTATCTTGAGTCACAATCCAAACTCCATGTATTTCACAATTTTGGGGAAAGTGAAATCACCACCCTTGGGAGGTTAAGAGGTTCAGTTTTATTTTTTAAATGCTGTTTGGGTTTTCAGTAGTGCTCAGGGCTGTGGTCAGTACTTGGCCAGTGCAAATAAAACCACCTTGTCACACACAGCCTACAAAATCTCTTGAAATATGCCATGATGGAGGCACTGAGCAGAGGAGGTGGATGAGGAGGACTCAACTGCTGCTTTTAAGATTACATTCTGCCTGAGTGCAGTGCCTGATTTGTATTTGTTCATTTATTTATTTTCCTGTTTGCTTATCTCAGCAATAGTGTAGGATGATATTGTAAGAGGGAAGGAAGGATTTCTGTAGCTTTCATCACAGGGAGCTTTTTCTCAAAGATGATTTGGTTATGATTTCTTTGGCTGGCTTGCTACAATCATTTCTAAAGGCTACTTATCAGATGTACTGTTTTATTAGCATACTTGGTATGCTAATCTCTCCAGAGATGACCTCTTTTGACCATGTGAAATAGGGAATTTTTAAAGTTTTCTTTTATGCAATTCCTTAATCTGAATGAGAGTGATGGACAAAAAATGAACACTTGATTGTTTGAACATAAATTAAGCCACTCTTATAAGCAGTTATTAGCCTTTATTTTAGATGTTTATTGAAAGCAGCTTTAGAAAAGTATTACTGTTCAGAGTAATGCTGCAGAGGCTGTATTACTGGAGAGGCTGCAGAGAAATACATTCACAAGAAATGATTTTTGTTAATGATTGGAAAGATTAGGAATGCCAGATGAGCTGTTTCTTTAATAAATGTAAAATGTTGTTAATGTCTGTTATCAAAGGAAAAAACAGGATCATTCTTTTAAGTCTTAATGATTTTATCCTAGTGGCCAATAATGGAGTAGGTTTTAATGTTTAGGTAGGATAACTTAAAAGGAAAAAATTAAATCTTTGGGTACTTCTTATTTCTACAAGAACAATATACATATAAAAGGGCTTATGATTGTTGTATAAAACTGGAGTAATGTATAATACCAGTCCTAAGCAAAGTTTTCTAATCAGTCTTTTTAGGATTTGCTTGCTTACCAGTATTCTCTGTAAAGATAACCAGTATTTTATTTTTTTGTCAAGTCGGTGTAGGACTTGTTTCAGTCCGCTGTTCTTAATACATTTGATCTCTTAGCTTCTACTACGGATTGTGATACGTTGTTTCTTTTCCCACTTCATAGCTTCACAGTTTATTTTTGGGGGGATAGCAGCTTAGCCACTTCACCTGTCAGTTCCCTCAGGACCTGCATGTCTCCCAGCAGGTCAGATGGGCCTGTGTGCCTTCACACAAGTTCTCTAGGTGGTCTTGACCCTGATCTCCTACAGTGATGGTTCTTCATTCTCCCAGTCCCTGCCTTTGTCTTCTGTGGCTTGGGCACTGTGGCTGGAGCTTCTGCTGGTGAACAGCAGGGCAAAAAAGTGGTTGAGTGCCTCAGCCTTCTCCATATCCCAGGTAACTAGGTCACTCTTTTTCCTTCTGGAGAAGGTCCACATTTTCCTAGTATTTCTTTTTCTTGACATATCCAAAGAAACTTTTCTTGTTGCCCTTGGCATCAGTGGCCAGATTATTCTTTAAGGGCACTGGCTTGCCTTGCCTGACCATTGGCTGTTCATACAGTATTTCTGCCAAGCCACTTGTCCTTGCTTCAGTCCTCTGTAGCCTTCTTTTTTGAGTGAGTTTGAGTTTGCCTAAAAACTGCTTTTCATCTATGCAGGCCTCCTGGCAAATCTGCACAACTTCCTCTCTGTTGGGATGCATTTTTTCTGAACTTGGAAGATGTTATCCTTGAATATTAAGGAGCTTTCTTGAGCCCTCCTTCTCTTCAGGGCTCTTCCTAGTCTAAGGAAGAGATTGAAGATCCCTGAAGAGTCCAAAGCCTGCTTTCCTAAAGTCCAGGGCAGCAAGCTCCTTGTCCACCCTCCTTGCTGCCCTAAGGATCTCAAACTCCTCTGTGGAGTCACTGCAGCCAAAGCTGTCCTTGAGCTTCTTATTCCCCACCAGCCTCTCCTTGTTGGTGAGAACAAGGTCCACCAGCCCCTCTTTGTTGGCTTCTCTAGCACTTGCAGAATGAGGAATGCACTTGCATTATGGTCAGTGTGTTCCAGGAATTTCCTGCATGGCTTATACCCTTCTGTGTTATCCCTCCAACAGGTGCTGGGGTGGTTGAGGTCCTCCATGAGGACCTGGACTTGTGGATGTGAGGACACCCTGTCTGTCCATCAAGAGCCTTGTGTGCTCAGTCTTACAGGTTAAGTGAGGCAGATACCCACTACAGTGACACCTGTCCCTGCCCTCCTTTTAATCCTAATCCATAAGATCTCAGTCAGCCCCTGGTCCATCCCCAGGCAGAGCTCCATGCTGGTTACTAATATGGAGGGGGATACCTCTTCCTTTCTGCCTTGCCTGTCATTCTAAGACCCTGTGTCTTTCCATTCCAACACTCCAGTCATAGAAGTCATCCTACCGAGTCTCTCTGGTGCCTTCCTGGCAACTGTAGTTCAAGGCCTCTTCACCAGCTTGGCAAACCTGCATCCAAAGATGCTCTTCCCCTTCTCTGATAGATAAACCCCAGCAGTGCCCCAGCAGATCAGGTTTTTCAAAGTGAGCCCCATGTCTAAGTAGCCAAATCTTAGTGTGTGGCAGCAGTCTTGTAACTGTTTATTGATTCTCCAGATTGAACTGGCCCTTTCAAACCCTTCCCTTTAATTGGGAAGATTGATGTGAAAACTGCCTGTGTTCCAGAGTGCTTTACACTGCTCTCTAATCCTTGGTACTCCTCTGGTTGCTCCTGGCTGTATCACTGGTACCCATGAAATAATAGCAGCAGGTAGTTGTCACTAGCTGGATCTTTTTGCATACTGTGACACTCAAAACACTGATAGACATCAGTTAAGCCTTATGTTTAATACATTCCTTTGTAGCATTTGTATATTGAGACTGGTGTAATGGCAAAGGGCATAATCTCAGGATTCTTTTTTTTTTTTTTAGTAATTATTGTATTAAAAATAGAGTAGGGCAAGGTCTCTAAGTCACTGTCCCTCAAAATCAAAACCCCAAAGCAACTTTGACTGGAGCTGCAGTGTAGGCAGAAAAAGAAGTCTATTTCAGTTGCTGTTCTGACAACTCTCCCTGTGTGTCACAGTGGTAAAATAGATATGGATCTAATTCTGACCTGGACCAGAGGGAGAGGATGCTTGTGCAGTCCCAGAGCTGCAGCAATGTTACAGGACAGATTTGCTGCCTGACAGAGGGCAACAGCCTCCTGAGCTGCTTTCTTGTCCTTATTCCATCAGATGCATGGGGTGGCCTCTAGGGCAAGAAGAGAATCTGTGTCCCTTCTGTAGAGATCTCAAAGTCTTTGGATGCAGGAGGAAAATCTCTATACTTAGTAATATTCACAAATGAAAGGCTTTTTTTTTTTTTTTTTTTTTTTTTTTTTTTTTAATTAAAATATGAGGAAGAAATGCTTCTTCCCTCATCTTCCCTCAAGTGCTGCTGAGGAGTCTGCAGCCTATCTGTCTGTCTGTGCTAGGGCCAGCCTGTACTCTCCTGTGTCACCACTGTGAAGCTGAAGTTGTGGCTGTCTGTCTCTTCCTCCCTACCTCCCCCTTCTCCCTTTATAATGGCAGTTTCTTGCTTTTTTGAGGTTGTTTTGGGGGGGGGTGATGTTTGGTTTTGTTTCTTTTGGTTTGGGTTTTTTTTGGTTTCTCATCTGTTAGTTATATCTAATTTTTTCTTTCTTTTTAAGTTTAAAATAACACCTAGAAAAATCTTTTTTTATAAAAGTGGATCTAGCAGCTGTTCTCCGATTTTTTCAAACGTAAGATTCAAGGAGATTTACATATTTTATTTTGCCTTCTTTCCTCCTCCATCTCTGTAGAAGAATATCAACCACGAGACTGAAAGCGTGGAGGGCAAAGAAGGTAAAAGAAACATGTACTGCAGAGAAGTGATTAAGAAGGTTTCATTACTCTCAGTATTTTCTGCTGTAAAATTTTGTCATGGCTACATCTTTCAGTCCACACTGGAAATGACATCTTACAGAAAGAGTGAAACACTTCAGTATGATTTTTTAATCTTTCAAGAAATTGTGGCCAAATTCAGGTATTTGAGCTGAGGTGGAACAGGTCAGATACCTCAGGAGCAGAATGCTCAAGGGTGTAATTCCAAGCCCTGTCAGTTACATCCTAGTAATTTTAGGAGAGAAGCCAACAGACCAAGAAGGACTGAGATTTTTATGAGATGTTTTGGTTGAGTGATAAGGGCAGTTATCCTAATTGCACTCCTGTTCCCCATTTGAGCAAGGAAGTAAAATTGAATGGATAAGTCCCTTTTCTTTCATCTGAGTTACCTGGGGTTTTCCACTTGTGTGCTTGCCATCCAGTTCCACTCTTGCCTGGTAATTTAATAAAATTTTAATGAACTTTATAACTAATACCAGTATTTCTTTATATCAGTGAGAATGGCAACAGTTTCATGCTCAGGGCTGTATGTAGCATTTGAGTGTTTCGAGAGATGTGTTCAGGTGAATTTTCCAGTTGGTGAAATATTTGAAAATAATAATATTAGTTTGTTCAATTGCTGAAAATCTAGGAATTTTTTTTTGTCATTTTTCACAAGTATGAGTTAATCTTCTCATTTTGATGAAGAATTTCAATGGTTTTAAGCATAAATTACTTTATTTATGCTTCCTTTGCCTTTTATTTTAACAGCCTTTTAAAGGAATATTTTGATTAACCTTTATGGCCGACACTTGTGAGGTACACTTGAGTGGAAAAAAGGTCCATAAATACTTGAAAAAATATTTTTATTGATCATTAGCCTAAACCATTTAAATTTAGATGGGTATTTATTTATTTAAGGGTCTTGAGGAGCAGCATTACACACTGCTGTGGCATGACACATGGCTTCTGTGATTGAATTCCAGCTCTCAGTGGAAGGGTCTTCACTCCTGCAACTTTCCTTTGTTTGTTTGTTTGTTTGTTTGGGTTGCTGTTTTTTTCCCTGCACAAGGTGCCCTCTTTGTTAACAACCTCCCTTGGTGCAGTAGCCCTGGGAGTTGGTGGGAATAGGTTCAGTCAAGAGGCTGCTGTCTGTGCAGCCCTCTGTCTGCCCTTCTGGGAGGATGGCAATGCGAAGGCAGCAGACAATTACGAAAGCACCAAGGATAGTTTCATGAGTTTCATGACTAAACATTTAGAAGCCATCCCTAGAGCATGACTTATATTCCTGTTTTTATAGTCCTTATGATGGCAAATGAGCCCTTCCCTTTAGTTTGGAAAAGTGGTCTTAATTTTCTAGCCACCCTACGTGTGGCTTTAAGCTTACTATACTAAAGCATTAGGTGTTCTGAGATGTAACAGAGATAAATGAGACCATCAAATACCAGTATATTGTGTGAAACTAGGTACTTTAAATGAAATGCTAGTGGGTTTGGAACTTAAATATTCAGTGTTAAAAAAAGCTCTCTACAGTTCCCCATTTACATAAAACTCGATCTACAACTACTTGTGGATGTTTTACCGTAAGTGTTAATGAATTTCTCATGTGGTGGTGTTGAGCATGGCAGATGAAGTCAGGAGGAAGTTAATAATTCAGGAAGGTTTTTAGTGATGTGCAGTAAATAAGGCACAGGCTAATCAAATGATGAGGAGAGGAAAAAGAACGCTGATTAACTGACTGTTAAGCTCTTTGTTTCAACCTGACTATGGCAGAGTCCTGATTAAAATACGTGGTGATGTATTTAAAGGTTGTTTTCTAATGCATGTATGTAAGTAGGTTAATTATGATCACCCATGGAACACTGTGTGTGTTACACTACCCCACTTCAGAGGGTTTTACAGAGTAGACAACATTACTGTGCTGTTTACCACTTAGAACTTCCTCGGTTTAAATTTAATTATCTTTATAGATTACTTTTTAATATCAGTTTTATGGACACAGTAATCTTCTCAGGGTTGAAGTTACTTACCTTCAGTGTGATTTTTTCTTTCTTTGGCATGGATGTCTCCATTTCAGTCAAAATTAGAACTGCTGGCACTGGTATTTTTTATTACATTGAGTAGTCAATAAAGGAGTCATGGGCAGCACTTCTCCAGTAGGTGTTGTTTGCTGTCAGCATTTCTTTGTGATCTGGTTACCAGCTTCCACTTCAGGTCTTCTCCAGTTATTACTGACTGTTCTCATGTCTGATTTCTCCCTTGTCATGGCTTACTTCTGAAGTTTACCTTTCTTGAGTCCTCATTCCAGAATGTGTCTAGGTCTGGTTCAAGTGTCTTGTCCTTGTCTGCTGGTGCTCTCCCTTGTCTCTTCTACCCCTCATGTTTGTTTCAACATAGGATGAGTTGAAAATACCGGGAAAAAGATGCCTTGGTTTTGGTTCTAACTGGCTCTATAATGCTAATACAGCATGCTCCACAAATCTATTTAACTACCTCTGTGTAGACAGATGTGTGGAGAGAATTTCTCTCTGTCCTTGTTGAATGAACATACACAAGGAAGGTTTTCAAAAGCCTCTTGCTTGTCTTTGTCCATTTGGATGGTTTTGCACAAGACCAATAATACAAGGTATTACTGTATACAGGCCTCCTGACACATTTCAATACCAATTTGCATATATGAAGTACAACTAATATTTTTTTAAAGGTAGTGACATAGAATATTCTGCTCTAATCTTGTTTTTGAAATATTTCAGTCATTTCTTCAGAAATTTCCCAAAATTTTCTCATACAATTTACAACTTAATTTTAGCAAATATATTAGTGGCTGGAAACGGGAACTTATGAGAGCAAATAATGGGCAACAAAGGGCTTCTGGCTTTGTCAGTACTGTGTCTCAGCTTCGTGCAGTGCTTTATTTAATGATGTTTTAAAATATTCATAAATAGTATTTGTACAGTAATGGGATAATTGTATATCATTAAAATGACAGTATTTTCAGTCTTAATGTGGAGGACTACAGTGCTTAAAAGTTGGATTTTCAGTTCGATTTTTTTTCATATATTAGATTTAATTTAAATTTTAGACAGCTTTTTTGTTTCTCTGTAGGATTGTTGTCTTCAGTGTTCATTAGCTTAGTTGGAGCTGTTTTCAGTTACAGGCAAGTACAAAAATGTAGACTGTAAAATGTTCAAATTTGAGATTATTAAGGATTTTTCTTTGCAATAACATGACTGTATCAAAACTAATCTTGGCAGTGTCTCTTTAGACATTTGAAATTGGTTACACCCATCATTTGGCTGCATTATACAGGATCTTAGTGGTGAAGTATATTTACAGGGATGATGCAGCCAATTTCCCTGTTGCTGCCTCATCTGTTTCAAATGACTTATTACCCACATGCTCATTCCGACACACTGGTTGCTGCCTTTTGAAAGTTGCAGTCTTTAACCATAAAATGCTGCTTCTTCTGCAGACAGTGAAATATTTTGCAGCTGCCATAGATGTTTCAGCCACTGACTTGCACGTATCTGGAATGAAGCTTTGAATGATCAAGTCTTGATGAAATGTTTGCTAATTTGGTTAAAGACTACAACACAATGCTGCCATTTTAGGAAATGCTAATAAAACCAAATGCTTCAATAAAGCGTTTAAATTTTTTTTTTCTAGAGTAGAAATATTTTGGTCAGTACTTCATCTGAAAAGTCGTCTGTACTGGAGTAAGACAGGTCCATCTCAGACAGCATCCTGTCATGCATAAAGACAGGCTAGGTAAGGAAGAGAGGGTTTTGGGTAGGACAGTGAAACCTCACTAGAGCATCCTCCCAGCCCCTCAAAATACACAGTGCATGCACTTCCTGAGCTGTGGCATCAGTGCATGTAACAGGATTGATAATAAGCACTCATGAAAGAAAAAAAATATTTTTTTGAACCCTGTGAAGCCTTTTAGTATCCATAACATTTCATTGCAAGAATTATCATGACCGAAATTTGCACTCTGTAAAGAGGCACTTCTTGTGATGATCTTGCAAGAGTCATCCAGTAATTTTATTTAGTATCTCCTAAGCAATGAAGAGTCTTTCATCCTTGTATGGTTCAGAGCACTGTGGCCAGAGTACTTGAGACAGCAGTGTACTGAAAACGTTGTAAGCTTTCAGGAAGTGTTTGGGGTGCAGGATAACTGTCCACATGCTGTCTGTATGACTAATAAGTGTGCAGGTCCATATCCAATTTTTAATGCACTTTTTTTTGTTCTGATATTAAGCAACTGTTGCTACTGGATCCAGTTTTGCTATGCTGATTCCAGTATAGCTCTGATCAAAGGCAGTGGTTTATTCTAAAGAATACTTTAAAATAAAATATGTATCTAGGTTGATGGTTTCCTGCAGTTGAGACAGCAACTGTTTCAAAAGAACATTATTAAGTTCGATAGAACTGGTGAGGACTTTCAACTAAAATGTGCTGCCAAGCTGTGTGGCAGTGATGGCTTTGTATAATACATTTTAAAAAATTATTTCAGATAGCTTAATTTAATCTGTTTGTTGTCAGGCTTTATCATTTTTAGGAAGTTTATAGAGTGTTGGTTTTTTTTCCCAGCTCTAGTTGCTGACCTACTTGTCTGTTTTATAAATAAAAATAGTTTTCCTCTTTTACAGTCAGTCTACCTCTGTAAACTACAACATAGCTTTTACTAAGATTTTTTTCCAATTTTTGAATTATTTCTGTATCATCTTGGAGATTTTCATATGAATTTCCAATTAGAGCGGAAGGCAAATTGGTGCAAATGTAATTATGATAAACAGTTGGGATATTTTAAAAGGTAGTAAAATATAAACAGAATGAGGAGCTTTGATACTGAGCAGCATGCTTGCTGTCAAACATCCAGTTAATTTACTTGTTAAAAGCTGGAATGTAGGCTGTCTGCTTATGATAATTCCTTTTCCTTTCTTAAAGGGAACCGAAAAATGTCATTTGATTGACCCAGTTTATCTTGTCATTTTAAACTAGATTAAATTGAAAATACAAATATTAGTTTCCTTCAAAGGTGCTGAATAATCCATTTTAATTGTTAACACACATATTTCGTAATTACATCACTTTACATTTTATTTCAGCAAGTTCTTACTGTAGATGCAATTTTTAATCTTTTTAGTTTCTAGGAATAAAATATCTTAGAAATGCTGTATTACTTCTGTTGAGTCAGATAACATAAAGTGGACCTATGTTTCACTTGTATGTGTTGTGGTACATCTGTAGAAAGATAATTCTATTGTAAGTCTTACTATAGAATACTGTTGCAATACATATTTACTTTTTTATTCAGTAACTCTTCAGCACATTAAGTGATTCTAAATTCTTCCATGCAAATTGCATGACTTGTTTTAAACTGGGTTGGCAGCTCTGCTGGTACATTTTACCACCTGACATGGGATGCTTTTGACTGACTTTCATAAAAATCTTTGTTATGTCACAAGCAGTTTTGACTTGATGTTTTAGTAATGTGTGTAATTTGTGGTGTCTCCTTGATGTAGTTTGTCTGAGGGCATAGTGCTCTCATTGTCATTTTATTCAGTGTTTCCCTGTTAGCCCTCGTTTTGAGGAGCTCACTGAATTCTTGGTATTCTTCAAGAGTTTGCTCAAGTCCACTACAGACTTAAGTCTCCTTACAGTACGTTTGCTAACCTTGCAGAAATTCACTAATTGACTTATAAATAGAAGAGAAATGCCAGCTATTTGGTACTGGGAGAAAAGCTGGCTGGTTGCTTTTGATTTTCTTTAGCATCTCTTTTAATGAATACAGTGTGGTTATGAATGAATGAAATAATTGCTTTGGCTTGCATTTTCTTTGAGAGATTGGGAATACTCCTAAAGCTTTTTCCAACTGTTAGCCATTGAATTACTCTGAAGAGAAATTTAATCATATTTTTGTCCAGTTTCAAGGAAATCATATTATGTGAAGAAGTTTTCCATAAAGGATTTTATCCAGTTTTATGACCTTTTAAATAGCTTATGGGTTTTTTCTTCTGTTTTATGGAATACGTTGGACCTTTATTGATAAATAAGGGTAGAGTTTTGTAGGAATACTTCTTTTGGATTTAATACTTACAGATAACTTCTGATTTGTTAATTTTGTTCTGCTGTGTTTGCAATACTAATTGCACAGTGTTAAATTTCCAAAATGCAGGTTTTATCGTGAAAAACTGAAATTAAGTAAAAAGCAAAAGTTTCTTCAGTTTAAAGCTCCTTTGATTTGGTGCTGTACAGAGGACCTGAGCTTAAAATCAGATGAGGTAGTTCTTTTTCACAGGAAAATGTAATGACACACGTGCAAGTTACTTGCTGTATTTTGTGAATGTTTGCTCCATTGTTTATTGGCTGTGATAGTGAAGCATTATTGTAGCAGTTATCTTGATAATAAGCAGTGCAATGGTAAAAGTTTTCTGACAACTTGACGTGCAACTTTGGCATTAGCTAGCTGCTTGTTCCTTTTGCAGAAGGTTCCCAATTAAATCTGCCTGCTTGCATGAAGCAGAGCCTGAGAGTCTGTAAATCTGAAGCCTGTTCCTTCCTGTGATTGCTGGATTCAGTACATGCTATTGAGAATGTTGTATTTTCAGAGGCTTTCTGTATTCCGCTCACAGTGTTTGCTGAGCAGAAACTGTAGCTAAAAATAACTAAAATGAATTTCTCTGTCTCTCTTTCTTTCTCACTGCAGGATGACGTAGCTTTGCCAAGGATTTATCAGCTAAGCAGAAAATGAGCTTAACATCCTGGTTTTTGGTGAGCAGTGGAGGCACCCGACATAGGCTGCCACGAGAAATGATTTTTGTTGGAAGGGATGACTGTGAGCTGATGTTACAGGTAATTGCTTCAGCCTCCCATGTGCAGCTAGCTGCTCAAATTGTGAACTTAATGCACCAGCTTCATGCATTCCTGTTGAAAAATAAATTCTCCAGGTGCTGGGGGAGCAATTGTTTTGAAGAATCTTTTGTGTCCTTAGAAAAAATAATTAGTTTAAATGTATTGCTGTCAATCATGCAGTTACTGCTTAAGTCCAGAGAATCACATTTTCTTCATTTAAGTCAAATGCAAAATGCAAGGAGAGAAGATGAAATAAATTTTGCAATATGACCAGGAAAGTAAGCAGACTGTGTTCCGTAAAATGTGCTAATGTTAAGAGAGCTGGATGCTTGTGAAATGAGCCTTCTTTTTTCAGCAGCTTGTAATCTAATTCAGTCACGTGATTTGTTGTAACTCTGTCCCCATGCCCTGATTGTGTTGTACAAAGGAAATGAAATTAGTGGAGAAGAGTATTTCTCTATATCTAAGGAAGTGGAATGACTCGGTTTCAATAGGACTGAAAATACACTAGTCAAAATAGTTTGATCCTTCAGTAACTTCCTCAGCTTTGAGGATCACTCTGTGGAGCTCTTAGATGTGTGAAGCTGTGTTGTTATGTAGCCATGTTGTATGCACTTTGCCCTGTCAAAGCTGTGGTCCTCTGAGTTGCCTTTTTCTACTTTTTTTTTTTTTTTTTTTTAATGACTAGTGGTAGTATTTTGGGAGTTCCTTCGTAAATTCTTGTTATTTACTGTAGAGCTCTTAAGAAGATTGAACTTCAAAACTAATATTCTCAACCCTTCCTACCATTCAATGAAATATTTTGGTTTGGAGTTTTTGTTCCTAAAAGTTGTGTATGCAGCTGTTATTGGCCAGATTAGAATTTTACTTGCAAATGAGGTTCTTGGAGATGTAATCCTACGTTTCTTACTCAGAATGTAGTATCTCTAATAAACTGCATTTGGCTCTCAGCCTCAGAAGCCATTCAGATATTTTATTGGTGATGTTAGAAAGCAGTTGAAAATACTCTTAATTTCTATTTAACAATAGATAGGATGATGTCTTGGTAATTTATGTGGGAAGTATTTTAAAAACCCCAAACAAACAACAAGCACACAGATAAACCCTCCAACATCCAAAACAAGCAACAAAAGAAAAGCAGCCAAAAAGCCCCACCCCACTGGTTCCTGCCCAGTAGGTTATAATCCAAAAATGCTTTTATTTTGCTAGTAACTTGTTTTAGAGGACTGTTGTCTGTAGATAAGGGAGTGTTTTCTTTCTTCTCTTCTATGCCATCCATAGTAGAGCAGTCCTTAGAGTGAAGCATTTATTCTTTTGTGTTACAGAACTTCACCTTCAAAGGTACCTGCCTCTTTGATTAATAACGTGAATACACTTGAGTTATTTACAAACATTATTTCTTCTGTATTTACTTCAGAGTTAGTGAAAAAAATCAAGGGACCTGGTGATTTTCAAGAATATTCTTTTTAGCCTGCTGCTATGTTAGGTCCACATGCCAGCATGACTGTAACACCACATAGTGCTGCAGGGGGAGGAACCCACCAAAAGAGAAGCTAATAATGTGTTCTTGTTCTGTATGTATAGCTCTTTGTGCAAGACCTTCCTTTCCACTCTTGACAACTTGGTTGTTCTCTTACTGCAAAGCATGTGGACAATGCATGATAAAGAAAGCAGAATTTAATGCTTTTATTCATTATTGCTTGACAGAAAACATGTTATGAAGGCTGTAATGAAAAGAATTTCAACTCTGTTTTATGCTTGAGAGACCTCAGATCTCTACCTAACACTGCTGTTCTAAGAGGTTTTGTTTGCATCTGGGAATACAGATTTGCCTTTTTTTTGTAAATATGTTCAAACATAATGTGAAGTCTTCCTGTTTAGCTGGCTGCTCCATTGCATCAGTCTGCTTGAGGATAAATATTGCATTTTCCCCTTCTTTCACCTTTATGGTTAGAAATCTTTTGGAATGTTTCTGAAGAAATCATCTCCAAGAAAAAGAAATCTATATTATTCACAATATCAGAATTATTTACAAAGAATGCATTTATATTCTGAGTATTTTCTTAGTAGCCTGGATTGAATTGAAGAGTATCTATCTAAATAGTCTAATATCTATCACCAGTTACAATTTTTTTTTTTTTAACTAAGGGTGGATTTTTCCTCTTCATATTTGTATGGCTCCTACAGCAGTTATTCTGTGATTCTTATTTTTGCAGGCATACATAAATCTCGCTGGCTGGTTGGTGGGGTGTTTTTTGTCAAAGTTGTTATGGTACTGTGTTTTGGATTTGTGATCAAAAGGCTGTTGATAACACACCACTCTTTTGGCTGCTGCTGAACAGTGTGTGTGCAGTTTCAAGGCATTCTCTCTCACTCTGCTCCTCCTACACACACTTGACTTAGGGGTGCACAAAAAGTGGAGAGGGAACACAACCAGGACCCCTGATCCAAACTGACCAAAGGGATATTCTGTGACAAATAGTGTGCCGTGCTTGGCAATGAAAACTGAGGGAGGGGCTTTGGGGACTGTCTGGGCACTGGCTGCTTGTGGGATGTGGGAAGTGATTGCCTTCTCATCACATGATTTGTTTTACTTCTTCCTTCTTCCTCTTTGCTGCTGAAACTTGACCCATGAGTTCTTTCCTTTTGCTCTTCCTGTTCTATCCCACATCTCGCTGGGGCAGCAGAGGGGGAGTGAGCAGCTGTGTGGTGTTTAGCTGCCAGCCAGGGCACCACAGTCTTACAAGAAGGAATTTTAAAAGCCCTTAGATTTGAATGGAAGGCTGCAGTTACAAATCCAAAGGAAAAAAGGCATTCAAAGACTTGCACAGTCTTTGCACCTGTAAAGATCAGCTGAAATTAATAAAAAGTCCAATTATATGCAAATAATCTGAACCTGAGGAGAACTGTGATGTTCTGCAGAATTTCAAGTGTTTCTGTAAAAGCCACTGACTTGAGTAATCATTCTTAACATTTCAGATGATGTGACACAGTATCATGAAGCTTTGAGGATCTTTTTGTGTTCTTTCTGTTTTAATTTATTTTTAATAGGATGTAGGACATAAAGATAATTAAATAAATTACTAGTAATACAGTATGTATTTGAATAACCACGTTGAGAGAAGTTCAGGATTTCTTTTTTCAATAGCTTAGTTGAAAATAGGGTAATTCTTGGTGCACTAGTTCCACTTGAGTGTGGAAAAATGTAATCTGTGCTTGATATTGTAGGCTCAGCAGAACATGCACGTTAGTGAATTTCATTGTATTCAGATTATTTTCACTTGGAAGGTTACTAAGTTAATAGAAAATTAACCATGTTGCTGTGTCTTCATCTGCCATCAAAAGCACTTAACTGATGTAGTATATTAGTGCAGCTTATATTGTCAGGGAACTTGTTCATTTGTCTGTCTCTTCCTTATTCTCCACTATGATATCCTGCCCTCTCCCATTATACCCCTCAAAAATGCAGAGCAAAATAAAAAGTGTAAAAATAAAATAGGAAGTATATGCAAAGAACACTGATCTCACTTTGAGGAGAAAGCAAAGAAGTCTTAAGATTAAATGGAAAGGAAGAATGAGAAAGTAAATTGATAATAGGAAAATAATAGTAGCAAGTCTCAAGAAATGGAGGAGTGAAGTGATAACTATGGGGTTACAATAAGAGAAAACATTTCCTTAGGAGTACTAGTTGTGTGTGCTGATGCCTTGAACCACCAGCCAGTGCACTTGGTAAGGCAGGACTTCTAGAAATGCCAGACCACAAGTGCTGGTACACAGAGGTCAGGAAGTCTGAGACAGAAATACACCATTCTCTGTGTGATACAGTCCTGAGCAGTGAACTGAGCAGAAGATGCAAACCTGAAATTAGGAAGAATGCTGATCTGCTGCTCTGCAGTGTGTTGTAACAATGCACTAGCAGAATTACTGACAAACATCAGATAGAGTGTGGGCTGATGGAGAAGAAGTGCTGTGGTCTCCATCCTCTTGGGAGCTCTTGAAGATGTCCAGGTGCTGACCATATGCATGAAGGAGACACATCCAGCCCCACCTCCTTCGCTTGCCCTCAATGCCTCAGGCTGCAAACACTTGGCCAGGAGTGAGTGCTGAAAGAGGGACTTGGCTGTTAAGGAGCTGCTGTTCTTGGATGAAATAGTAGCAAGGTTTGTTCCTCATCCGTGTGGTGATGTTTGGATATGAAATAAAGGATTCGTTAAACAAATAAATGGATCCTGAAGTGCTTAAGGAAGGACTGAGAAAGTCAGAACTGATGGGAATAGTAATTCAGGAACTGCTCAGACATTTCATGAAGAGGCTATAGCTAATTGGTTCAGGAAATTGAGCTCAAGGAGAAGCACTGTGAATGCTTGTATACTGTGGTAATTATCCCAGATGTGTGACAGGAAATGGTGTGTTTGAGAGAGAACAGCAACACCCGGAATCAAAGTCATGATTTGAAAGATGCGTGTAATTAAGGGGAAGAGGGAGAGAGAGAGAGTAAGAAATAAAGTGAAGTTGATGATATTTAAACATCAGTGATACTAGAGAGGACTGGGGAAAAACCCAAAACCTTTGGATAAGATATATCTGAATCTGACTTATCATATTTAGGGAAACATTAAGGAGATAATTATTTTGAATTAATTTTAGGCTTCTGCTATGGGTACCTGGAGTTGGGTTAGAGATTGTCTTTTTCATATATGGGACTATCTGTTTTATATAATTTGATTAAATGTGCTATGTAAAAAGAAAATAATCACATAGCTCTAAGAAATAGTCATAACCACTTCATGTGGTTTTCAAATACTTTATTTTATTTTCTTTATTTTAGTCACGGAGTGTGGACAAGCAACATGCTGTACTCAACTATGATGCCTCTACAGATGAACACTTGGTGAAGGATTTGGGCAGCTTGAATGGGGTAAGTTAACCTCAGAAATGGATCGCTCCCCGTAGTGTTCTGTCTTTGTTTTGGGATTCCTTTGAGCCATTATTAATACCTTTTTAATGCCTGACTGGAAATGGGGGAACATTCAAAAGGGAACTGTAGTCTTTGCAGGTGTTTTCCACTGCATGTTTTTTAAAGTGCTGCAGTTAATTTTAGGAATAAGAGGGCCTTGGCAGTAGGAAAAGCTCAGAATAATAAATAGGAGTATGTTATACTTATGTAATTCAGAATTGAAAAAAAACCCCCAGAATCTTGAATATAGCATCTAAAAACCCTGACATATTTCAATCTCTAAAATGTACAGTTATGATACGGATTTTATTTCACATTATATTCCTTTTTCTCCTGTTGCAATAGAGAAAGGAATGTTAAACTGTACATCATATGTGGAAAAAATAGTTATGCAATAATCATTTTGTATGAAAATCTATTTAACTAATACTATATTTGCATTTAGTTTTTCAGAATCATTTTTATTCAAATCTCTTTGAATAATTTGTGTCAAGTAAATGTAAACTAATACAGGAAAAATCCAAAGTTATGGGAAAAGTAAAGTTTCCTATGACATTTTATGTTCTAAGGCTTTTCTAGGGATTGCATATTGAGAAGTCTAGCTAAGCATCATGTTTTATAAAAGTTTTTGATATTATAGCAAATTATTAGCTACGTAGTAACTTTGTCATAATTTTATTGCCCTTTAGATACTTCTTTGTGACTGTGTATTTGCTCTAGTTATGATTGTTATTTTATAACTTTAAATGTTTGGCTCTGTCATGAATATGTCAGAATAAAATCAGGAGTTCATCCATGACTGCTTATTTGAATAATGCTTAGAAAGCTGCTGGTAGTGAATAGTTTTGTCAAGTGCTAAAAGAAATAGAAGATGAAGAACTCTCAAGTTACTGTCTTTTGATCTTGAAGTGCATTTTGAAATAAAACTCGGTCACTGTCTGTATTAGCTTTTTTTGTATTTTAAGGTAACTAACTCAGCCTTCCAAGAGTCAGAGTCTCAGCTCTGTGTGAAACCACTGAAGGGCTCTATCCTTTAAACAGTTGTAGACATACAAGGATTTTGATCCTTAAATATTTAATATGCCTCTGTATTTTCAAAGTCAGTGTGCTGTTTCAAGGCAGTGATGAAAAATAAGTTCAGCACATAGAATTTTTTTGCTGAGACATTTGATTTTGTTCCCTAGTTCTGTAACTCCTGTAGTCAGTAGGCATACCTACAGATTTTCGTTGCCCTGTCACAAAACCAGAATTTAATAGAAGTATATGTTAAAAGCATTCAACTCCTTTTTTTTGCCTCTGATTAAAGAGCTTTCAGTGATTTGCTTCAGTTGATCTAATTCATTCTCAAGTTTGAGGTGAAGCTTCAGTTGTTTTAGAGCTGTTTACTCAGAGACATCAAAGGAACTCTTTCTTCCCACTGTTTTGGGACAAGGAATATTAAGTCTCAGAAGTTCAGTCCTTGTTCTTTTTCTTCACAGTGTTTTCCTTACTCTCACTTTTGCACTGTGCTTTTCTTTCATACCTCTGCTTACCTGATTTCAGGTTAATGGAGAACACACATTGTTTTTGCAACACCATACTTAATTGTGTGGCAGAGAATGGCTCAGTACCATGTGGTGAACTAGGTAACAATTCTTGCTGCCTAGCTGCTGTTTCCACTGAGAGCACCATCTCCTTAGCAGCCAAGTGCCTTTTCTAGGGCTTCAGCAGCTTCTACCTGTCTTATTTGCCATACTTCATCAAAAGATTTATGTTGCATCTCTCCAGTTGGCCATCTCTTTTGAGAGCAGATGCAAACTATTCTTAGTATAAAGGACTATTCCATTCCTAGTGTAATTCACTTTGCTCAAGATGGTTCAGAGTTGAGGGGAGGTGGCTAATACCAATATTTTGGGTTTGAGTGTTATAATTTCACAAGCTGCACTTTAATTGCACCTGTAGCCCTAATGCCTGAATATTCTTATATGTATGTTTGATTCACACTCAGTTCAGTGAAAAGGTTACAGGAGCCTTTTCTGGACTTCTAAATCTGTAAGTCTTTATCCTGGAAAAAAAATCAAAAGTAAATTTTGCTCAGTTTTACAGGAAATGAAATTTTATTTCTGATAGTCTATTGGGACTCAATCTGGACAGTCCTGTTTTCCTTTTTTTTTTTTTTTGTTTTTCTCCCATACAAAAAAGAGGAAGGAATTTCTCTTTTCTGAAGCATATGTATGCAGTTGCTAGTATGTAATTATTATTTCCCTAGTATCAGTTGCATTCAACTGTACTTTCTCCTTTGACTTCTGAACTCAAAGACATACCAGAAGAAGTATTAAATATCCACAGCCCTATTGAATAATGTTCTTCTCAGGAATATTTACAGGATAGCAAAGTCCTTTCACACTGATGTTTCAGGACTGGATTGTGAAAACCTTTGCAAACTTTATGAAGGCTTAAAGACAGTTGACTCTCACTATTTGAAGAATAAACTTTAGAAATCATGTGAATGGAATGATTTAAAGGGGCAAAGGAATCCTTATTTACACAGGAACTAGTTTTTTCCAGCCAGCTTTGTCTGGCATCCCAAAGCATGTGATGAGGTTTTCAAGCTCCAGTGTTAGAGTAACTGAGCCTCAGTTGTTGTTTGCCATCCCTTTGGTCATGGGCATGAGGCTGGCAGTAGACTGCACACACAGCCTTTGGAGCTCTCTCTGTTGGGTGTGCTGTGCATGCACATGAATTTCAGAATTCCTGGGAGCCAAAATGCTCATCTATACAAACATGTCTGCAAGGTGGCCTCAATTCCATGGGTTCACTCAAATACTGAGTGCCTTGAGGATTGTCTTCACAGAGACAATTGCCCTGGACTCTCAAAGTGTTAAACATCACTGTAGGTGTCATGCTTAGAAACCATTAAATAGTTATACCTTTTTATTCTCATTTCCCATGGAAGATATTTTCTACAAAGTAGGTAAACCATTTTTAAAATAATGAAGCAAATATTCTCTTCCTTTAGAAAAAGAAGACTAAGTGGAAGATCCTCTTACTATTTTGGGGAAGGAGATTGTTTTTCTCTAACCACAATTCATTTAATATTAGACTCATGTGCAACACAACCATTCAAATATTCGGATTTTTGGCTTATTTAATTATTCAAGTTTTTCCAACTTCAGAGTGCATATAAAATGGCATATTTCCACTGTTTCTTTCTTTAGAAGCATGTGAATGTTGTAGAAGTTTTAAGTTAGAAGTAGGATGATCCTTTAGGGTTCAATATACTGAATTCTTACCCCTGATTTTTGGTGTTACTCAGATGCACTAACTTGGTCCATGTTTTCCTGACGTCCTTTGACAATGATGAGAAATAAGCTGCCTCAGAAGTCTCATATCCAATGCTAAATGCTGTACAAATATGATGATAAATCAATTCTGGCACTTAATTGGGATTGAAAAAGCAAATTACAAGAAAAATAGTGGAGGTGCTAATTCAAGAGAGGATTAATCAACACTTCCATGAATATTGCTAGCAAGATTAAACATGCAAGGAATTTTCCAATGCCAGTGTGCAAGTTGGTTATCACTGGTGTTTAATCTTCCTTTTGACATAGTTTGTTAAACAGCTGGCAGTTTGAGCTTATAGTTTCCTTGTGAATCACCAGTAGAAAATTTTTGGTGCTGAAAACTGTCTTATAAAATTATTTAAATGATTTAATTTTATTGTTTTGGAATGTAATGGTATTTCTTTCTGTCCTCATTGTTTCTGCAGACATTTGTGAATGATGTGAGGATTCCAGAACAGACATACATCACTCTGAAGTTAGAAGATAAATTGAGATTTGGATATGATATCCTTGCCATAAAAATGCAGTGTTGGGACACACCTGTCTTGTTAGAAGTATGGTTGTGTTAGGTGTTCTCATGACTACAAAAATGCCTATATTAGAGAAAATATCAGGGTTTAGGATATTCTACCTTGGTCTGAACTACTGATAAAGTACATTTCATTGTCTCTCACTGCAAGAAACCTGAGCTTTCAATTACAATTTAGAACATAATGTGTATCTTCTGTGTTGCTAAAAAGTATTACTTTGAGGCAGATACACAAATACTTGTATCATATGCAGTATATACCAGCAGATAAAATTGTAATTAATTATTCAGTAAGCTACTGAATGAAAAAAAATTACTTGTATTATTAAAACACTTAGGTATCCACTCAGTGTTCTGTTTACAAATAGTTAATAACTTCTTTTGTTTTGATGAGTATGACAGTGCCCAATATCCTAACAGAGACATATTTTGGAAGCTGTCACCATTCTAGTGGCATAATAAGGCTGCACAACTGTTGCTTTTCTGCATAATCCTCTTGTGAATTCAGAGTTTTTTCAGTGTTTTCCTTATAA
This sequence comes from Sitta carolinensis, assembly GCA_032173965.1. NCBI lineage: Eukaryota > Metazoa > Chordata > Aves > Passeriformes > Sittidae > Sitta > Sitta carolinensis. The sequence goes on along the minus strand of JAVUNC010000025.1, from coordinate 8,791,629 downwards.
TTTCCTACATGCTAATCTTTTCACTGTGGTCAGGGGAGAGATGAGAGTCCCTGAAGAAGCACTTAAGGTAATGATGTGCAGTTCCTGGATGTTTTTTTGTCATTGTATAATTATTATAACATAGAGGGTTTTTTCCCACTCTTTGAGGGTTTGTGTTTTTTTCTCTATTTAATGTCATGTAGCATGAAAAATTCACAAGCCAACTCCAGTTATCCCAAAAAACTTCAGAAGCAGAAGGATCGAAACAAAGCAGCTCCAAAAGTTCAGAGTCCAAGGTAGCAGACTCCACAGCTGAAGTGCACCACAAAAGTACAGAAGCACTGAAATCTGAAGAAAAATCAGTGGGTAAGGTTCATTTTTTTTTGTTGCAGAAGCACAAAAACTTGGAAAGGGTGTTAATTTGCTTCAGTAGGATGAATTTGAAATTCTTGTAGACAGTAAAAATTTCACATATATGAACATTTAACTATAGTTTAGGTGTAAATAATAATTTTTGGCAATTTTTTTTACATTAACATCCACATGTTAAGAAAACTTTTAGAGAGATTTAATCAGCATTTATAAGATTTTTGCATGTTTCTGCCCAAATCACAAACTTGCAGCATTTGTGGCCGGAAATTGCTAATTTTTGCAGTTTAAGTGAAAATATTTGTTCAGAAACAGTTTGTACTTCTTGCCATCACCATTACCAAATGCACTATTTTTCCTTTGGCTTTTTTCCTTTTTAAATGGGTGGGAGTTTTGTTTGTTTGGTTTGTAGTTCCTAGCATTCATTGTTTGATGTGTCAGGATATAACCTCAGTGTTCTGTTGTGATTTAAAGATTTGTAGATACTGTAGGTTCAGGCTTGTTCCTACACCATGGTTCATATTTATTTCATGTGTGCTGGTGGCTCTGCTGTGGTTGTCTCAACTTTGTGTGGCTTGGGCTGCCCCCAGCTCTGTGCCCCCAGCATGGGAAGGATTCTGTGCCCCTGTTGGAGTGAGGCCAGAGAGATGAGCAGAGGGTTGGAGCAGACAGGCTGTGAGATGTCCAGCCTAGAGAAGAAAAGGCTCCAGGGACACCTCACAGCAGCCTTTCAGTACCTAAAGGCAGCTGGTAGCAAAAGAGGGAGAGTGTATTTTACCCAGGCAGATAGTGATAAAAGACATGGTGCAGTGATTTTTGATTCGATGTTAGGAAGCAATTTTTTACTGTGAGAGTCGTGAGCCACTTGAACAGGTTGTCCAGAGAGTTTGTGGCTGTCCCATCCCTGGAAATGTTCAAGGCTTTGAGCAAACTGGTCTGGAAGAAGGTCTTGCAGCCCATGGCAGGTCCCTTCCAACCCAAACCATCCCCTGATTCTCAGATGAAGTTCGGCATCAGGCTTGTGTAGTGGAGATAACCAAAAGAATGTGAAAGGGATCAGGTATTGTTGTATCCTTAATATGGAACTGTCTAGGTCTGATCTCCTTAGGTCAAAACTCTGCAGTTTTGTTTAGGTTTCATCTATTCTTCCAGAAGACTCACTTCAAAGAGTTCTCTTGCCCACATAGAGGATTTTGTGGTATACTTAATTAACCTGTTTGTTTGGTTGTCTAATCCAGCATCTTGATAATGATACATAAAGTAGCACAGTGTGGGCGGGGTTATCCTCATCTTCCAAAAGAACCAGACAAGGATAGGGGTTTATAGTTGAGTGCAGCTCTCAGGAGCTTATTGGGGATTGATTCTCTCACTATTGCTATATAAATGCCTATCTGTGCACTATTGCTAATTCAGTGTACAGGAGTAGAATTATGGAATGGTTTGGGTTGGAGCAGAGCTTAAACATCACATTGGTTGCACCCCCTTGCCATGGCCAGGGGTGCCTTTGACCAGACCAGGCTGCTCCAAGCCTCATCCTACCTGTCCTGGAAAACCTCAGGGATGGGGCATCCACAAATTCTCTGTGTAACCACTGAGTTTTTAAAACAATTTAGTATTGAGTAAGACATAATGCTTTGTAAAAAGGAAGTACTTGATGTCTTAAAATCATGTTGAAACCTTTGGCATGGCTATGAAATCATCTTTGCAATAATGCAAGTGTATAAAATACTGAATTTTTTTTTTTTCCTAAAAGATATCCTAATGGGATAAAGTAACAGACAAGCTCCTAAGATAGACTTTAGAAGATGATCTTTTTTCATATAAAGACCCTTTAAACTATATTCAGAACATCTGTTACACTAAAATAGCTAATCTCTGTAGGGTGAGGTGTTCTTCCAAAAGATCAGATCAAACCTACCCCAACCAATTTATCATCAAGTTAGAAATCCTAATTATATCAGTGGTTTTTTTCTTACTTAATTTTCCATTTAAATGTATTTAACCATGTGTATAGCACTTTTAGTTGTGTTATAATTTAACCTTCAATAAAACCCCAACCTGTAGAATGAATTGTGCTCAGTAATGTTTTACACACAAGGTAACTTTCAGCACTCTGTAGTAGCTGTCTGCAATTTGGAACCTTGGCAACATTGCAAAATTTGATCAGTTTTTCATGCAGTGAGTTCAGATTTCATTGAAAGGTCAATATGGGTAAGAATGAGAATCTTCTCACAGAAATAGCAGCAAGCAGCTTTTAGGAATGTACTGCTGTCTTGATGACTTCAAACTGAAAGAAGAAATAATATTTACAGATATATCAGAGTAATAATAAGAGATGCCAACTGCCTTTGCATAAACATTTGTGCCAGAAGTTTTGATCAGGTCATTAGTAAGCTTTTATATTTAGAACCCAGATCAGTTGTCTGGACTCGAAGTTTGTTTTGTATTTAGGCAAATGCATGCAACCATTTCACTTCAGCTTCCAGAAGAAATGATCCAAGCAAATTACTTTCTGTGATTTTAACTAAATATCACAGCTAAACAGAAGAGTTCTTTTCTCTGCTTTTGGCTGACTTTATAGATATTTCTGCCATGCCTCGGGGGACCCCTTTGTATGGACAGCCAGCCTGGTGGGGTGAAGATGAAGCTGAGGAGAAAGGTGGTTGTAAGCCAGAAAACAAGCAGGAGCAAAAACTGCCTGAGACAGGGGCTTCAGGTAAGTGTGTTGTCTTATTTGGGTTTTTTTCTCTTTACTGAACTGCATATATTCTTAACTAGGGAACTAAAGAAACAGTAATATTTGGAAGTTTCATGGTTTGCATAGATTGCCTATTAAAACTGAAGGTAGTTGAAAAATACATGTTTTGTGAGAAACTATGCATTTACAGAGTCAATTTTACATATAATGTGTCAGTTTTCTACTATGTAACACAATTTTCCATCACTAAGTATAGCACATAACATTACCTGAACCAGTGTGTCTTTTTTTCAGTTTAATACATATCTCTCATTTTATATGCATAAGAATACTTTATAGAAACAATTTCTGGACATAAATGGTAGTGCTTTATATTTCTGTCTGACATTTAGCTATATAAGGTTATCTGTACTAATATTCTCTTCCATAATTCAGTAATGCTCTATTAGTGAGAATCACTTGTCATAGTTCTTGAAGTAAAGATTTGTGTAGTCTAAAGTTGAACTGGTAATGTTTATTCCCCTGTAATACAGACCTTTTCATTAGTTAGCTTGTCTAGACACAGTATGTATTGCCAGGACTCCAATCTCAGTACCTATAATTAGGCTTTTATATCTATCATCAGGCATATAAATAAAGTGACTGCTATTCTAATAAAGACAGTAACTTAAAACTTATTCAAGTTAGGACAAAATTCAACCGGGATTGTTTAGCTCTTTAGACACACATTTAAAGTCCAACAGTTTTAAGTTTGCAGTTTTTTAAAGTACTTTAATAGAGGTCAGAATTTCTCTTTTCCTGTCATAGTACTTGCCTTGGTTAGTATGAATCATATTTTGCAGGAGCTGAAGTCTAAAAATGTGTAGATCAAGCTAAATGAACACTTCAGTGTAGTGAAAGCAAGGTCTTTGGAATTAACTTTTTAAAGTTTAAAATAGCCTTTTTAATGACCTTTTTCATTTTATTCTAAAGTTGTTATCATTCAGACAGTAGAGTAAGTCTATTAAGATTTGGACTAGTATAAAGAAACCAGATAAAAAACATTTAAATATTTTTCCCTCATTAAATATAGAATTATTAAAAAGTAATATGCTGAAGTCTGTGGTTTTGATGTGATGCCATGCCATTAACAAGGTGGGACACAAGATGTCAGCTTATATTTAGTAGTGTGCCTGTTCTTAATTTTTGTAATTTTTAATTGCTTTTTCAGAAGCACCAAATTGCAGCAAATGGTTTACATGGTCTTATATTTATTTTATCAAGAGATTTTTCAGCAAGTGATCAAGTGCTTCTATCTTATTTCCTGAGTTCCAAGAAATGTAACATTCCAACTTTTACTCAAACTAATCATGGAGGTGCCATCTGTTTCAGTAGTAGACAAAAAGAAGTTTGTTCTAGACTGAATTTCAGTAATGGGGATATTTTTGACGTGATTTGCTTAGTGAAGTCATCATAAGGTAAATGATGAATAGAGAAAAGGGATTATTATTTTCTACATTATTTAAATTCGTTTGTTTTCCATATATATTCACTGTACAAAAACTTTGTATTTAATTTTTTTTTTAAATTCGTGTCCAATGCCTTCTTGGCAAATACAGCATTTTGTCCTTTTATTTTTATTTATGTGTTGCTTTTGTTTAGCCGTGAACGAATCTCCTATGTATAGTATTGATCTAACAAGAGTTTAAAAATAGCTTTTATTTTCTCAAACTGAAAGACTCATAAATCTGCAGGAGTGGAATTCAGTTTGAAAAAGCTTATGTGAAAGGAAGACTGCTGAGAAAAATCCAAAACCTGACATTTTTGCACAAACGTTTAATTTGTGAGGATATAGAATTAAAATCCCGTGTATAGACAAATGGTTTATTTATTGTGATCACCTAATCTCTGAGTAGACATTAATTGTATGCTCTGCTAGTCTGGTTTTTGACTGGTTTGTGTTGTAGATCATTTTTGGTAGTGTTGGCAGAGTCTGAGAAGAGGAACCAGGCAGTTGACATTTGCTGCTATGGACACTCCCATGGTCAGGGAGCAGGGTCTGTGTGCAGGGTGCAAAAACCATTCTGAATGTTTTCATGCAGTTATAAAATCACCAGGGGTTTTTGGCTGCTTTGGCCTACAATTATGTTCTGTGAAAGGATGAACTTCTTTTCAACAAGTTATTATGTATTTTCTTCAAGCACTTAGGTTTTATAATATAGATGAATGTAATAATAGGAAATCAGTGTAAAGACACACTTGTATGAAAGAAAATTGGAAACTTCAGCAGACTGTCATGCTTGGGTATTTTTAAAATATAGGCAAACTTTAATAAAAAATGTTCAAGATTGGTGCAGCTCATTATTCTTTCGTGGGTTAAATTGTATTAAGTGTATAAAGCACTCATCTGGGACATGCTTTTTTTATTATAAACTGCCTAAAAGTAAGTACATTACAGGTGAAATCTTAAACTCAAATCGATGAAGTCAGATAACATTTTAGCAAAGTAATCCTATTAAAAATCTGTGTCAGGCTTTGATGATTTATTACGTGATTATTTACTGAATAGAAAAAAGACTTGAATTCTAAGAGATGGGGTAAGGTTTAATGAGGAGATTGAAGTGGGAGATTTATTTCTGTTAAGCCAACTATAGACAATTAGTCTTTACAGTCTCAAGTTAATAAGATTATTTCAATATTACTGTATTTCTATCATAACAGAAATTCACCAATGAAAGGTATTTACAACCAGAGCAGAATAGCCTGGAAAACTTTGAAAATAAAAATCCTCTGTACATTTTTCAGACATATGTAATGCTGTGATTCAATGATCCATAGATCTACTAGTCTGTACTAAAATGAACAGTTGTGCATACACCCCTGGCGTGACTTTATGCTGCAGCTGTTAAATGTCCATGTTATTGGCAGGTTTATTGGGTGTGTAATTATTATTACTGCCATATGGTACACTCTCCCTTCCTGGGAAAGCGAGAACTACATTCTCTGCTGATCTTAGTAGTAGTTGTGGAGTTTTATGTCATTAATGCCTTTACCAGAAATCTAAGAAAAGACAGAAAACAGTTTTTAAAAAGACTTCAGGCATCTGAAGTAATTCTGTCCACTTGGCATGAATTTTAATTCCAGCACTGCATAAGAACATGTCAGATTAAACATTCCTGCACTTAGGAAACTGTCATTTTCAGGTAAAGCAGGCTGAAGCAGTGTAATCAGTGTGTGCAGGGGTTTGCACACATTGTCACGGGTGGGCCTTAATCAGCAGTATTAGCAGTTAAGTTCCTAGAAGTTTGTTCTAGAATTTAGATGAGTTTTGTCATGAAATATGTGCAAGTGCTACAGAGGCTTGCTTTGCACCTTTTTTTTTTTTTTTTTTTTTTTAGTTTTCCAAGTATTATTCTTTCCCTTAAATAGTTAATTTCTCTGTATCACACTACCATCCCTTTTTCTTTTTCTAATTTTTAACCTTTTCATAAATCCTCACAAGAAGCATGGGTTTGTGAGGAGCAGCATAGGTGCATTATTCCATCTTGCATCTTTACCCTTTAAATTTGTGACTTCTGTATAAACATTTCTATTGCTATTTTATTGCACAATAGTTTCATACACAAATATTAACTTCCTCAGCTAATTAAGGGTGGCTTTTTTCAGTACCTGAAAACAATTAGTTTCAGTCTTAATTCTTTACTTAGCAACCTGTAATGACATGTTAAACATCTCAGTGTGGTCCATGATAAACTGCTTCAGAACTATTCTGAATTCTTTTGCTGGAGTCTAAGTTGCCATTGCTGCTAAGGTCACAAGCCTCTGCTGCTTTTAGCACATCTCTGCACCAGGTATTTTGGCTGACTTAGTAGTTCATAAAATGCAATCAGGTTTGTTTTCTTAAAGGCATGTTGGTAGCTTTGCTGCAACCACAGGAGCTTTAGCCTTCCTTTAGGCTGTACAGGGGAACTTGGAATTACTACCCTGTGCTTTCTCTACTTTCTGCTTTTTTCAGCCAGTGAGAGCATGGCTTGCTAACATTCTGCATGCCTCCAGCTATTGTTCCTTTTTCTGTTCATCTATAAACTATGGCAACAAGAAAAATAGGAGGACATGACAGCAGGATTTAGCTTGATTCTTTAGTTTTATCTTTTGTAGAAACATAAAGTGTTCCCATTCCAAAACACTTTCCAGTGCTTAGCAGCGTTCAATTTTTCAAGCCAGAATTAATGTTTATCTTGCATTAATGTGTGAATTGTTTTTTCTGAAGAATTTGGCCAAACAAAATTAAGCTTTCTATCCACTGCAGGAGATGGAAGACCATTAGCACTTACTTTGGGAGTACCCTGATTTGATGTTTTTTCCAATAGATTGGAATTGCAATAATGATCATAAAAACAGTTTCTCCATTGTGATTTATCTGTTTTCCATATTCAAATAACTCATCTGACCTTGACATCTTCTAAAAATATTTTGTATGCATTTCAACATCTTCTAAGTGAGCTTTTTGCCACTGTACACTTTTCACAGCTGAAGTTCAAACTGCCTTTTCATTAATACTTTTTATGTGTAATTCTGGAACTATTTTTCCAGAGCTACGGTGCTCTATATACTCCACAGTCTTACTGTTTATTCCAGAAATTACTCAAGTGGCCTTTATAGGAATTCAGAAACTTCTTGAAGAGCCTGCATTTCCCAGGTATTGTGAAATCTGTGTTTTTATTTTTCCTAATAGGATGCAGCACAGATGCCAAGCAATCTGAGGAGCAATCTGCATCTGCAAATGAAGAACTTTATCCTTTCTGTAGGGAACCCAGTTATTTTGAAATCCCTACTAAAGAATGCCAGCAAGCTTCACAGGTCACAGAGAGCACTATTCATGAAATTCCCACGAAAGACACCCAAAGCTCCCATGCAGCAGCTTCAGGCCATGCTTCCTTTACCATTGAATTCGATGACAACACTCCAGGAAAAGTCAAGATCAAAGACCATGTGACCAAGTTCACATCAGAGCAGCGTCACAAGTCGAAAAAGCCTTCTTCCTCCGGTGGGCAGGACCTGCCTGGCCTTCAGACAGTGATGATGGCTGCAGAGAGCAAAGTAGCAGATTGGCTTGCCCAGAACAATCCTCCCAGAATGATCTGGGAACCCACGGAGGAGGATTCCAAAAGTATTAAGAGTGATGTTCCAGTGTACTTGAAGAGGCTGAAAGGTAAAGTGAATAATTCCAGCTAGGCTTGATTCTGACAGCAGCAATTCCTCACCAGCATGCAGTCAGAGGATTTCTGAGCCCTTGCAGAGTTCAGGTGAAATCACAGATACTCCACACATGTGCAAGGATTTGGGCTGGGAAATGTTATTGCTGAATTAAGTCTTACAAAGAGCATAAGAAACCAAATGCTGAATCGTTAGACAATCAATATGTTAATTGGACGTGTTCTAGTGTGGCTGAACACATCAGGTATTTAAACACTGATCATGAAAAAGAAAAGGAAAAAACCCAAACCTTAGTTAATTTTTATATATCTCACTTCTTCTCATGAATTACTTTAAAAATATGAATTGCTTTTTAGAATCAAAGCTCTGAAGTTCAGTTTATGCTTTTAGCAACTCTTTCAATAGCATAACTTCTGTGAATATTTGTGTGCTCTAAGAAAATCATTTATGGCAAAGAATACATCATATACTCATTCTGCTTATGTGGATCATGTTTGGTGGAGTCAAGTTGGAGTCAGGAATCAGAAATAAAGGAAGAGCTTCAGTTTTTATACTGAGCTCGAGGACTGTTGTATTCATACGAGTGCTGCTGTTGACTGGAGTTCCAGGTGATCATACGTGTTCTGTTATTGCAGACAGTGACATTTCACATGAAATGAAATCAAATGTTAGGACAAATGTCCTCCCTCTTCAGTGTCATTTAAGAGAATAGAGAAGCAGATAGTATTGATGCTCAGATTTTCAGACTTTCAGAATGAAAACTTCTGATGAGTTTTTTCAAGTATCTTACTTTCCATTTATAATTTCAGCAGGTTAACCCTACCATTCTCATTTTCCTTGGCCCTGCAACTTTATCATGTCTAGTTATTAAACCACCTGGGACTGGATACAACATTCTTTGCCTTGTAGATCAAAAGTCTGCTTTCTAAGGCTGACTCTTTCAAATTAGGCTAAAAATGAAATTCTGAAAGCAGAATTAGCTTAATGTGTTAGCATAAAGATAATAATAATAATTTCTTCTGGTGTAAATCACATTCTTTGGCCTTCATGTAAAGTATTATATTCATGAACGTTCTTTAACATACTAGCCATGACACTTTGATAAATAAAAGGGGCTTTGTTTATAAGCCTTTTCCTGGCAGAATCTCCTCAAGGTCTTACTAATTTTTGTCTGAAAGAGGTGTAAGTTATGGGATGCATATGGCCATAAGAAATACCTGAATTTTGTAATCTTCTGTGGCCTGTGTATACCTAGGTGCCTTGCAAGTTTGACTTTTTTTAAAAAACTCAAATGCTTTTTTTTCTCCTCTGCTTTTTGTTATAATATTCTGTACTAAAGTCCCACTACTAAAATTAGATTATATGATTTTCATTGTGGAGTTGATATTGTTTAATTGTTATTTGGAAATATGAATCATCACATAATTTTTGTAGGCACTATTCTAACAAGTAGAAAACAGGAATGTAAGTTGGGAATTTCAGCTGTGTTTTCAGTGGTATTAGTCTGATAAGTAAGATTAGCTAATATGTAATTACTATTTAACTGTATAGTTGCTGTATATCCTAACTATTTAAATTAGAAATCCTTTAAAAGCTAACCTCTTGAGAATCAAAAATACACAAATTATACATTATATCTATCTATCTATCTCTCTCTCTATATATATATATATATTTATATGAGCAAAATTATATTTAAAAGAGTTGAAAGAGGATGAAACTCTTCTTTCCCAGGCACTGATCTAAAATTTAGAGCATTGACATGTTCCTTGTATGTGAGGTTGCTCTGTGTTAAATACACTTACTTTGATTAAGTATCCTGCCTTCTGTGCATTTTCAGGTATCATTGCAAAGTACATTTGTAGGTGTGTGTATGATTTATGAAATATGTAATCCTTATTCATAGATCTCAGAGTAGTTTGTGGAATGAATAAGTAATAACAACCATTTTACATGCACACATCAGATGCTGAGTGGAGTGAATTATGGAAAAACTCATTGCTCTTCTAGAAAAGAGTAATAAAGAATTCAATCCAATTTTAAGTAGACATTGCTCATGATAAACTGTTGTAAATGTGGGAAGAATCCAGCAATTTGAGCTGTGGCTCTCTTTCCACTGTCGGAAGGACTTTATTAAGGTTTTCTTTTTCCTCCTAGCTGTGCCTGGAATGTGTCAGTGGTCATTTGTAATCAACTGGCTCTGTAACAAAACCCATACAATTCAAAAACATGCCATAGTACAGCTGGTAAATTACTGCCTCTTGTATGTCGCTGATAAGTATTCACAGATGAGAGTATTGGGGAAAAGATACTTCAAAGGCATTGCTGTTCCTGATCAGCTTCTAAAATGTTTCATTGTTTGACTTGTAGCAAGTGGATTGCATTTCCCAGAACTGTACCAAATTTGCAGAGCCACGTACTCTAAGCTGTTGGAGTTTAAACAGAAATCCAGTTTGAAATTATTTCCTTCATAGTTTGCTACTTGTCTTTTTTTTGTTTTTTTTTTTTGTCTGTTGTGTTGGGGTCTTCCTTTGTTTCACTGTGCTATATATTGTTTTGCTTTGCTTGTAGGGAATAAGCACGATGATGGCACCCAAAGTGACTCAGAAAATATCGGTGCACACCGGCATTACAGTAAACGGGCAGCACTTGAAGAACACTTAAGGCATCATCATACAGAGCTTAAAAACTCACACCAGAAAGTCCATTCCACAGAAAAGCAGCCAGAACAGGCTGGTTTGAGTCAGACTGCCTTTATGATTGAGTTTTTTGATGAAGACCATCCTCGCAAGAGACGTTCCTACTCTTTTTCTCAGAATGTAGGAGGTCTGTGCCCAGAATCTCCATCTCCAACATCTCACACACGAGCTGAAAGAGTGAAACCTGCATCAGGAGAGAAAGTCCCTTCACCTGTGCAAGCTAGCTCATCACATCACAGGGCAGTACATGGTGTTCATGCCAAACTTCTAAAACAGAAATCAGAAGAACCCTCTGCTGCACTACCTGCCTTACAAGCTGCATTGTTAAGGAGTTCAGGAAGCCTTGGCCATAGGCCTAATCAGAACCAGGAGATGGACAAAAAGGTGAAGAGCCAACATATTTCTGCTGCTACTGAAAAGGACAATGAGGATGACCAGAGTGACAAAGGTACTTATACTATTGAGTTGGAAAATCCCAATCCTGAAGAAATGGAAGCCCGCAAAATGATTGACAAGGTGAGAAACCTGAAATGCATTCTGATGTTGCAAGTGTTCTGGGATGTGTGGGCAGCTGTCTGCCACTTCAGTCCTGCTTAGTAAAGCTGCTGCAATAACCCAAGTTTTTAAACCAGTCTGTAATGTTGAAACATGAAATGTCATAAGAGCAGCAGCAGGCGTTTCACTAAACATTAGTCCTTGTTTCATACTGCTTAAAGTCTGGTAGTTTAAATGTGTTTTCAAAAGATTACAGTACTGTAAAAACCCTAGACACAAAAATCATCTAAGTGGTGTTTTTGTCAGGGTGGTTTATGTCCCTAAGGAAATATTCATTTATTATTGAAAGCCTATTGTCTCTCTAGTTTTCAGTACTATAAATTGGTTCCATACAAATTATTACATGGATATAGATTGTAAATGTTTTCTGTGCTTATTTAAAAAGTATATTCAGTAACAGTAACTTAAATTTCTATGTCAGTTCTAAAAAGCAAGTATGAAAATGCTTTCATTTTCCAGAAGTGTTTATATGATAGCAATGTAAATTTCCTAGTTTGCTTATTGATAGCAATAGAAATCCAAATAGCAATATAAATTGTATTGCAGTTTAAAAACTGTGTTAAATAACTACAAATAACTGTTCTTTGGATTCAACAGGAAAATGTGGGCAGCAGAAGCAGTGTTTAATCATTTTCCTTGACATGACTTGACGTGGATTTTTTCTGGTTTTGTTGTTTTCCTAGGTAATCTGTCATGGTAGAATGCCTGCATCCAGTTCTAGGCCAGGGTTTTGCTAATTTAACAGGAAATTCATCACTTACTTGTTTTAGAATTATTTAAGGTTTCATTTGCATGTCTAAAACTTTCCGAGCTGAACAAATACAGTAATATATTTAGAATTGATTTTGGCTAGTGTTGAAAAGTTTACAAGACAAGTTAGCTTCACTGGTTTGATTTTGTAAAAAAATTTGAAGTAGTGGGGAAATAGGGCATTTTATTATAGATGATTTTCTTTTAAAAAAGGTGTTTGTAGAGCATTTGGAGACAGGGATTAAAGTAAAGGGTGTTGCCTTCAATAAAATAATATATAAGAAGATAATATATATTCAATAAAATAAAATATAAGATAATAGTTTCATCTCTTATGGATTCTGAAAAGGAAATTTTTGACTTCTTTGAATCAATATTCCAAAAAACAACTGGGAACTGAAAGCATTCCAAATGAGGCAAGTAAATATTAAAGAACTACAAATTTCTATATTTTATTCTTAAATTATTAATCTTCAACTAAATTGCATCAGAAAATTTGTAAGATGAGTTTTAGCTAAATATGTTCAACAGGGCTATTTTGGAAACCACACAAAGTAATAACATTTGAAAATAGACAATTTATGTACTTTGAAAATGTTAATACTGTCTAATGTTTATAATCATCGAACGTGCTGAGTTGGAAGGGACCCATTAGGATCACTGAGTCAAATCCTTGGCCCTACACAGGACATTCCAAGAGTCACACCATGTGCCTGAGAGTGTTAGTAAAATTTCACATTTTTTGATGCCTTCAGTACCCATTCAGATTATCTAAAGTCAGTTTTTTGTTTGAACCAAATCTCTTGTGTTACAGGAGAGAGTCAGGAACAGGAAGTGAGTGGAAGCCTTAAGGATGATAGTGAAGTATTGCTTCATAATCTTAGTGTTGTAGAAAAGCTTTGGGGTATCATAAATTTCCCTTACTGCTAACTTTAAGGTGTCACCACTAGGTATTAAAGATTTACTATGAGGTAAAGCAGAGATTTTTTTTTTTCTTCAAGGTCTTTTGGATCATTTCACTTAGTATCTATGTTGAAATTTTATGAACACTGTATTTCACAGCCAGGTCAAAGAGCCCTGCTATGCAATTCTTATTTGATTTGGTAATATGAGGTAGTTTGATACTATTTTCATGAAGTGCAGAAAAACACACAGCAAAGAAAATCTAAACCAAATGGAAGCCAAAATGTTGTCCTCCAGCTGAGCTGAGCTTTGCTTCCCTCCTAGTTTAAATTGCTATGCTTTGGATAATCTCACTTTGCCAAAGGGGGTGAGTGAGGTATAAGACAAGGACTTTTGTTAGCCTGTTGACTCCCATGCTTCATTATTGAGGAATTAAGAGAAGTATTGGTGTACATCATATCATTTATTTTAGTATAACCACTCTTTCATTGTTGGCAAGTCAGTCCTTTTTCTAAGTAGTTATTATGCCTGCTCAATTGAGTCTCATTTAAGGGTGTCTGTTGGGTCAAAAGTTTAATTGAAATGCAAGAGTTTAATTTGCTAAGATTGGGATGAAAATGCACTACAAAAAGCAAGGATCACTTTCTAAAACATTTGTATGAATAATGCATTCTTGTCAGTAGCAATTTACATTAGAGTGGTGCTAAAATCTGTGTGTGGTTTATGGTTTACCTGAAAAATTTTCAGTGGAATAAAGTACTTCTGGCTTTGGATATTTTTTCCCTTTTATTGGAGGAAAGGATGAGAATGACCAAAGTATCCAAAGATTACTCCGGAGTGTGACTCATTGTTAGCCTAAGCCTTACTTCTCTTTTCTCTGGAAAGAGAAAAGCAAAGAGCAAACCACAAATGAAAGAGTAGTATTAACTTGTAAAATATCATGGTGGGATTATTAATGCTTCTTTGCATTAAGAATCCAAGAGAAACATGCAGGAAGTCAAAGCTAAAATTCTCAAAAAAAAAAAAAAATTAAAGTGCCCTTTTCTGTATATAATTCTAAGAAAAGGGAAATAAAAATCCTAATGTTGAACTGTATTACTTCCTTCAAAAATACTATTTTTGCTTAGCCTTTTACTAAAGATTTAGGAAGTAGTCTCAAGAAGATGCTTGTGTGAAATGATTTTTAAATAGCCATAAACTATGCTGTCGTGCTTATTCAGCATCTTTATTTCATCTAGGATTGCTAAGGATTCAGTTTCTCCTCTGGTGCTCTTTCAGCCTCTAAGAAAAAAGTATTGTCACTATAGCAGAAAAGGAGTAGAATAGCAAATGACAGAACTTTTATTTCTCAACTATTTTAAAGCTTGACTTTTGAGAAGAGAATGTGAGAAAAATGCATTATCAGAGAGAAAGAGGAAAACATTTCATAAGTAACAGAGAAAAGCTTTTGAATTTTGATTCTTTTCCCTAACAGAGGGGTGATCACGTATCTGCAGTCATGACTGTCTTGGGGTGAATGTCTGCTACTTACCTCAAATGCAAGTTTTCAAATACATTATGGCTTATGCCTTATACAACTTTCAAATTTGTTTTCAAAGAGTTTTTTTTATTTTATTTTAAGATGAAGAACTAGAGTGCATCTGCACATAGTTTTCAGTTGTAAATGTTAAAAGAAGATGCAAGTACAAATTTATGATCGTGTCTTCATGTTCTTTATGAACAGAGAATACTTGAAAAATAACACTAAACTTTGCTTCCTAAAAGTCCTTTCATTAGCCAATGATATTTCTGCATCCAGGTGTTTAAATGTCACTTAAATTCATAGAGAAGTATGAACTGGTTAGTAGGCTAAGGTTTAGAAAATAAACATATTAATAACATGAGGACAAAAATAGCTGATGAATCTCTTTTTATACTTGAAGAGCTCTTTTTAAAAATTGCCATTGAGAGCAATTTCACCAATGTGTTAAGAAAGCAAGCTGGTCTTATACCACAAAGCCCACCTGGAACATACGTGGCATAAAAGATCCTCTACTCAAATAGCATCAGAAAGACACAACTTTTTTCTAGCAGAATAATGGTCTTATTGTTGTAGCTACAGCTAAGTAAAAAATAAAACATATTTGGGATCTTGATTTAATTTAGAACATGTTTTCAGTTTTAAGTTTACCATATAAAATACATGAGTAAATGGGGCACAGTTGTAGGATTTGTTTTTCCTTTATATTGAGCCTTTATGCTCTTTAGATGGGATCAGTGCTTTCTTCTGTTAACACTTAGCAATTGCTTGCTTTTTATTTCTGAGTTGTAAATTTTCTGTCCATTTTCTGGTTTTTAAATAAATCAAATTCATTAGAAGAGAGGTGTTCTCAGCAGTCATATCACATTAAACAATCTTCATAAGACACAGAAAAGGTAAGTCTGTCAGTGGATGAAAGAATTCAAAATGATGCTTCTGCACTTCATCTTCCTTTTTTTGTAGAGATAAAGAGACCAAATTATCATGCTAATGACTTTCCTTTTTCAATAAAGCAAAGTACTGCCAGTAATAAATATTAATAAATGAATGTGCAAATAATTCCACGTGTTTGGAATATTAAATACTTTGAGGCTATTGCAGTAAATAAAAAGCAACTCAGCGGGTTTTTTGCAAGTTATTTGGGGGTTTTCTTGAGGGCTCTTTTTCTGCTTGTTTTGTGTAGGGTTTTTGTTTTCTTTCTTCCTCAGTCAGTTTCATTTTAAGGTATTTAAAAATTGAAATATTTTGTAGAATTTACTATAGCAGTCGTAAGCTCTTCTCTGTGTGGGAAGGGATGGAAGAGAATCGAGGCTGTGTGAGTGTTTCAAGTCCCATCAGATAACCAGGAAATCTGGAATGTTATAGCAGTTCATATGCATATGGAAGGATTTAGCTTAAAATTTTCTTTGGTACCTAAATTTTTTGCTTGATTTATGTTATTTATCATTTAAATTTCATAAAAGATAATTGATTTTTTCATCAGCAAAGTAAGTTTAGATCACACATTCAACTGATTCATACTGATTTCCAAACAGACTTGAAAAAACATCAAAATCAAACAATCCATGCTTTTGCCACTTTCAGAAATACTTACTGTGGTCGTGTAATGATTTTGTTTTCAATGCAAGCTCCAGATTCTAGATTTTTTAAAGTCTTTGTTTGTGTAGATAGACAGGCCCTAATAGTAATGATCTTGGTTTTAATGTGCAGTCTATCACCTTGAATTTTATTTGATTATATACTGTGCAATGAGTATACATAAAATTTTACTCTATTGGCACAATCTTGAGAGATTCTTCTTTCCTTTTTAAAATTTTTGAATAGTAATTATGGAGGGAAAACTGTTGTTCAATGTTCACTGCAGACAGCGCATTTTCCAATTTTATTTTCTAGCTCTTTCTGCTCATGATGATACTTGTTTAGTTTGACTTTATTTTTTAATATTTTTGAGTATAGGTGTGAATGGGAATTATTCTGCAAGATGATTGTTATAAAATGGAATCTCTTTATTATTTTTGCTCCCAGGGTGTATATGTTATAATATTGACTAATGTGTTTCTGAAGGAGTGTTTATTTTTGAATGATTTTGTGTTCTTGCTCTAAGTGTTCATAAAGTTTGTATACCAGATCTTGCCTTCTCTGTTGCAAATGTTTAAAAATTATCAATAATCCTGCAGATTTTTATCGTTATAGTTCCTCTGATTATGGAGTTAATATATATGTTATGAAACTTCTCTCAGCATTTTTTCGGTATTATAAATGGAAAAACTACCTGGAAAGAATTGATGGGCAAGGGAGTAAGTTAAGAGAAAAAAATCTCAGTATGTTCAATGACTGTTTAAGGAAGTGAGGTAGATGTATTTATTTTCAGAAAGTCACTTTCATGTCTCCTGTCTTTTCAGTCTCTGGATTTAATTGCTTTTACCATTGCTTCAGCAGTTTCTTTGAGAGAAATGCCTTGAGCCCCACAGAGTGTCTGGTTTGCAGAATGACTATTTTATGAGTACAGTGCTGAAAAAGCAGTAGACTACCTGAAGTCTGTCCAATCATCTGAGCTTATGAATTTTATCAAGAGTTCAGAGGATGTTTATAATCTTTTCTTCTTATGAGGAAAGGAGCTTCACAGCCTCTAAACTTGTTGTTTCCTTTTTAATTTGGAACCCTAAAGAAAATGAATTCTTCGCAGTAGCAAACAGGGACAAAATATGTATGCATGTAAATATGTAACTGGTGTCTGGTAAGAGGAAGCTCTTAGACTTGGCACATTGATCCTTTTCATTTGCTTATGTGGCTTTTTTTATACCAAAGCATCTTGCATCTGATTCTACAGTTTCGACCCAGAGTTGAAATGACGTAAACAGCTTCTGTGAGAATCCATGGCTGTTGAGGAGAAGTGCCCTGCACAGAACACAGTCTGTTTGCCTGGGCTGGCAGGGGGGACTGCCAAGAACAAGCAAAAACTCTTAAAGTGAAACTCCTCAGAAGCAGCTCGGTTAAACCCAGCTCATGCAGTAGCGAAACACAAAGTGAGCTGAGGAGTCACATTCTTATCTCACTTGGTGAAAGGTGGGAAAAAATGTTTGCCTTTTGTCTTTCCTCTGTGATCAATAACTGACTTTTAAGGACCAGCTTACTGCGTGTTATCAGTGCCTAAACTACCTTCTGTGGAGAATTGTCAGGAGCTCAGTCTGAACACCAAATTCAGCATTACCAAGATGATCTCCTGAGATGATCTGAAGCCTCTTCCATTTCCTTGCTCTCTGGAATCCTCTCTTACCATCAATCAATCAATCAATCAATCATTCTCCGAGTGTTGTTTATTTACAATTTCTTCTTTCTTAGTACACGCAAACTGTGATCAAGTCCTGAAATCCTGCTTGTATTTCCAAAATCATACTGCTTATTTTTATATATTTGGTTTTTGCTGGTCTGACTCATTCAGTTCACAGCTCAGTTTCTGATATCTACTTTTGGCTTCAGTGATAAACAAATATGCACATCATCTTCCTTCCCCCTAAAAGATTATGAAACAGAATTGCTATCATAATTTACATTCCCATCACTTTTCAATGACAAATACCTTATTTTAAAATAAATAATTTGTTCCTTTTTTATTTTGCCGTGATCTTTCTTTAATGCCCTTGGTCCCTCGTGCTCTTGCCAAGTGTAGCCCCTTGTTCCTTACCATTGCTCTGCTTTGTGTTGGGGTTTTTTTAGCTGATCATCTTTGAATTTCCTTTTGTCTTTCTTGTCATTGGGTTTTATTCTGTTGCTTTTATACAGTTGGCCTACACTGAAATTAATAGCATTCAAATGATGATCTTTTTAAAATATATTTCTAGATTACATCCCTGACTGTTGTTAGTATTTGAAAGAACAGAAAAAGAATTACTGAAGTAATTTTACTTTTCAAATGCCATCATTCATGAGTAGTAATTGCAGCCAGAATTCTTAGTATTTTTTTGTTGGTTTTCTGTTAATTTTGTTGATGGTATTGGTAATTTCAGTATATCCTTTTCATTAAGACTTAGCAGTAAGATTACTAGGGAAACTTTGTAAACTAAAAGTTTAAAACTAGATAGGATTATTCAGAACTTCCTATTCTAATATACATAATTTGCTGTAAAACTGAGTGAGCATATCTATTAGAAATCTCAAATTACACTTTTTTTTCCATTTATATCAGTATCTTCAGAAATTATTTGGATGAGGAACTAGCTCTGTGGTCATTAAGTACTGAATAGTTACAGTAGTGTAGAACTGCAGTGTGATCTTCTTCCACCATGAAACAGTTTAAAGATAAAGCAACTATAAAGTCAAGATATTATGAGCTTTGAAAAGTATCTAAATGAGATACAACTGGGAAAAGTTTTTATCTTAGGGAAGAACTTTCAAGTTTATAAAAGCACATAAGAAGAACATCAGGTGAGAGTTGTGGGTATGGGAGAGGATGTTAGCACTGTCTTCCTTCTTCTTCAGAAAAAATGGTTCCTGTTTCCATTATTTTTTTCTGACCAGTTTTTATTTTAATTTCTTGAAAGTATTGCACGTATCAAGAATGAAGATTGACTTCTTTGGCTTTAAAGAATCATCTTGATGGTTAATTCTAAAGTCATTATGTTCACCTCTGGTATCTGTGCTACAAAAACTCTTAATTTATCTGCTTTGGGGCAGGAGAAGGCAGAATGAATGAGACCAAAGCACTAAAGGTAGCTTGGTTAGAGCTGTGTTGCAGCTGTGGTGATGAGCAGGTGAGCTCTGAGTCACGAGCTGTTGTCATAGGAAGTGTATGTGACCTGCCATAAGAGTGCTCTGCTTTCTACAGAACTAGCCCTTGCCAAAGAGACCAAGGCATGGTCTTGGACTGGGTCCTGTAACTCACACTGTCTCTGAAAATATGCCAGTACCTCTTGCAAGATTTGCATCTTGCTTTTATTACGTTAGATAGATTTTGTTAATTCTTGGATATGGCTGGATAAAGAATTTTAACAGTTACTGCTTAATATAGATAAGATTATATTCTCAGAATATTGGAAAAGCTGTTGCTGCTATAAAGGGATAAAATTTGTGAATATCCTCATTAAGCTACAATTGTTTTGCCATTAGTTATTGCATATTTTCCTTCCGTAGTTTTCAGGGCAAGTTTGCATTCCAGCAAGTAACAAGAGAGTGCTTTGAGACTATAGTTATAGCCTGCTGTTTTGTCCCTTTGTTTTACTGGGTGAACTGCAGAATGAAATGAACTATCATAGGGGATCTTTGGAGGACTTCCTTCACTGCTTTGAAATTGATAAGTATGTCCCAAGAGCTCACCTTTTCCCTGCTGCTCTGAGATACTCAGGGCTGTCTCAAAACTTTGCACTAGGAGACCCGAGATGCTAAGTTATTATGTAAGCTCACTGTTATTCTGGAGCACAGAATCACATAAGCTGGAGCTGTCTAGTCCAACCCCCTGCTCAAAGAAGCTTTGAGGTCAGCCAGCCTGCCTGGGATCTGTTTGGGTCTCCATCCCTCCAGGGGCACAGACCAGGCAAGCTTGCTTGAGTGTCCTCAGAATGAAAAACCTTTTCTTCGTACCCTGTCCCATCTTCCATGAGTTGTCCCTGGTCCCCCAGCAGTGTGCACTGTGAAGATCCTGGCTGTCATCTTGATACACTCCCCATTGTCCTTGGGGGGCTGCTGTTAGGCAACCCCAAAGCCTTCCCATCTCCAAAGCGACCAAATCCAGCTTCCCCAGACTCTCCCACAGGTAGAATGCTCCAGTGTTGGCCATCTTGGTGGCCCCTGCTGAGCTACCCAGTTAGACAGTGTCTCTCTTGTATCACTTGGTAATCCATTTGCTTAAGAGGCCAGCTGGATTGCAGGCTAAACAAAATTACCTCAAGAACATTTCATAGACAGGTCTTGACTGTTCTACAGCATGTCGTCATTCCCGTGCCATTTAAAATGTCCTGATTTGCAATGGAAATTGTCTCATGCTTCACAGCAATAGAGTAGTTATTTTTAAACACCACCACCACAGTTTACACAATGTTTGTGTCTGTTCTGCCATTACAGCCATGTGGCACAGACCTGCAAGAACCCCATGGAATGGTGCAGATTGGTGGGCTGTCCAGATTTTTCTCTGTCAGTCAACTTTCAGGGTTTCTGTGAAAATTTTCATCCTGGATTTTGTTCTGTATCTTCATGAAACTTGAAACAATCAGGATGGAACAATGTAATCTTATCTCTTCTGATATCTCCACTGTATAGAGAGAAGGAACATTGGGAGTGCTGTTGCTTGGGTCTTAGTGATATCCATATTACCTTTCACAGAAAGAAAATAGGCAATATTCAAATTTGGTTTTGCAGTAATTTCAGTAATAGAAGAAGAGTTACAAAATTTGCTTAAACATGAGCTCAGTACTAGAAAAGGTAAGACTAAAAGAAGCATTATTTCTGTTACAGGTAAAGAAATTTGACATAGTAAATGAGTGTGCTGTCAGATAAAATGAAGCAATTTACAGGCAGCAATTTGCTGCTGTAGTCCCAATTAGATATGGAAATGTGGAATTCATATTTTCCTTTTGGTGCTTGTGTGATAGTACCACAATTTCATTTCATTTAAAAGAACATGTAAAATTCTGTAATCAGTGAAACTATGGTACACAAAGAAAAAAGTCTCTGCAGAATAGCGATATATTCCAAGAAAGGTGTCAGTGCATAGTAATTGGTTTCTATCTTCAAAAATTGCTACAACTGGATAAATCAAAAGTATATCATGAAAGCAAAAATTTAAGTTTTAACACTCTATTTAAAAAAAATTTGTAAATATTGCTAAGCAACTTTTACTCCAGCGACTCTCAATATGATTTATGTATAAACTGAAAATTCAGGGATCAGTGCCTGAATTTTAAGATGTCAGGAAAGCAGGCTATTCTTACGAGAGCAAAATAGAAATCAGTGCATTTGAGAAGATTTCCTCAGGTCTAAATGTAGTAGTGCTGTAGCAAGGTCTTGCTGTACAGTTCTCCCTGTACAGAGCATAAGGAGTTGAGTGACAGGGTGCTTAACTATTATTTTCCTTTGTCTGCTTCTCAGCAGCTGACAGCATTGTGGTTTGTGGCCATCTAGTGGGGGATCCATTTCGAAGACCCTCAACTTGTTCAGGATTGTAATAAACCAGTCCTCTAGATTTGCTATGCAAAGCTGAATTACAGCACACTTTTGGAGAAAAAAGAATTCTCTACACCTTTTCCTATTCTGCACTAGTAGTGCTTGTTAGAGGAAGATAACATCTGTGAAGATGACAAAACAATTTTTGATGTTAACTGTTACTTTTTGGCAACCAGTTTTAATGAGTGTGGGAAGTTCATTTTATTCTATAGTTTTTTAATATCTAAATCCCTAGTAGTAAAGTAGTGAATTCATTACTTAGGCATAAATTTGCAAATTTTATAAATTACATGTTTCAAAGGTACAGATGTTTTCTAAAATCTCTTTGATTATACATCAGTTCTGAAAGCAATTCATATTCCCTGTTTTCTATGACTCATTAGACATTTGACAAACAGTATGCTGGTTCTCCTGCTAAAGTTCTTATTACTAAATTGCCTTGATAATAATGATTTTCCTAGGTTTTTTTCTGAGCAATGTTTTTTAAATGCCATGGGAAAACTATTCTGGCATAAGCAGAAGAGATTAATATAAGCATCATTAGGAAACAGAGTAGTAAAAGAACTATGCCAAGTCACACCTTGGATGAGATGAGTCTACATGATTCATTAGACCTGGTGGACTTTTAACATCTGCCAAGTCTCTAACAGTTGTAAAACTGAAATTTTGTTTGTATTGGAGAAATAATTCAATCAGATTATTAATAGCAAATGCAAGATTTTGTATTTCTTATTCCCATTAGATAATAGCAAAAATCCGGAAATCTGGTGATTCTAGTTATTGGGGTTTTCCCTTAATTGGTAAAATTGGTTTTGCAATGATTTTGCTTTTATCCTTTATTCCTTTCATCAAAGTGTCATGTTTTCATAACTGATCATTCTAACTAGCAGTTCTTTGAATTTTCACAATGTTAACATAGACTTCCACTTTTTTTTTTAATTGCTATAGATTTTTCTTCTGTTTAATTTGTAGCTTGCACTAAGGTGACAGATAAGCATAATACAGTAAAACTTATTTATACTCACTCTGCAGCATGCCACCATCCATCCATTAACATTGAACATTGTATCAGGATGGTATTGGGTTAATGAATGTAATGGTTTGTTTCATTTTCAGGTATTTGGAGTGGATGACAGCCAGGATTATAATAGGCCTGTTATCAACGAGAACCAGAAAGATTTAGTAAAAGATTGGGCTATAAATTCTGCTACAGTAGTGCTGGAAGAAAAAAGACCACTGAGTACAACTGGATTTCTTGACACAGAGGTAGAATTTAATTTTTGACGGTCTTCTTTTTTCTTCCACTAAAAGAGAGCACTAAGAACTGACCAGTAAGTGCTAAACAGGAAACAAAATCTTGCCTGGAAAAGATAACTCAGATCTATAAGTATTTTATTTCCCCTAGGCCTTTATTGCATTATCAGTATATTATCAAAATATAATATCTTTATCAAAGCTTCTGTTAGAGACAGGCATAATTCATTGTGGAGGTGTTTTAAAACATGGCTGCCTTTCAGTGTGCACTGACACCAGTGTATTGGAAATGTAGCAGAAGTTTCCTTGATAACTGCACTGTATATACTTCATGTGAGTTCTTCAGCAGAACTGAGGAAAAGTAGGTTATGTTTTATAGCCCAAAGCAAGTAACCATATTAAAATTCAGAAATAAGATGTGTGTACTTTATGCATGATACAAAGTCATCTAGGAAGAAAATGGTGGATAATACTTTTCAGATTTTTTTCTCTGAAGACAGAGGACTTAGGTTTTTACATTGGTGGTTTAAGTTCTCCAGTGAGGTGCCACTCATGACAAGTCACTTACATTAGTTGATTCAGACACAGTATAACTTAATCAGTTGGTGGAAGGTTAAACAGGAAAATGCCTGGCTTTATATATATCTTAGAATATGCACACAAGCTAGATATTGATCATATTTCATACTGAAATCTTGGGAGGCATTCTGATATCACTGTGATGGTTAAACTAGCTTGAAATGTGTTTGGGACAGAACAGGCTCACGACAGTGGACTCAGCACTAACAATAATGGAGCACACAACACAAACACTTCCCTTGGCAAACTGTTCTGGAAGTATGGGCCTGGGATTTAGCAAACTTCACAAATAAGTGATTTTTTGCCTATCACGCAAATACATTGATTTTAGTATCCACTAACCTGTTTCTCCTAGAGGTGTGTTTTCTCCTGGTTGTCCTTTAGCTACTGTGAAGCCTTGAGACACTGACTATGTCACTGTGTCTGGATTGGTACCTTCCACGAGTTCCTCTAAGGCTACAGCTCCAGGTGAAGTACTGCCACACAGCATAGGCATATCCTGCAGAAGGTTTGCCACCTTGCTTCCTTGCACAAATCTATAACCATACTCTTTCTCTCTTTTTTTTATGCCTTTTACAGCACTCAGCTCTTTCATGTTTTGTCAGTTTTCAAGAGTATTGGTATTTTTCCACTTTTATTTTTGCATAAGCAGAAGAAGAATATGTGATTTATTTTATGATCATAATTGGGCTTTTCAGGTGTCAACTTTGCAAATGCCAGGCTTTGTTTTTAGAAGACTGAGACTACTTCTGCAATCTTACATCTGGTTTAAGAAACCTTCTGGCAATGACATACTAAAACTCACTTTGGTTTAGGTGGAAATTACAAGAATTATGCTGTTTTATTACTGTGACTCATTTGCTGCATTAAAAGGTCTTTATACAGTGGGAGAGAATAGGTTATTCATATAATTTAAAATATTACAAGGCATGATGATAGGGGGAAGAAATGAAAATTATTCCATAAGTCAAGGAGCAAAACTGACATAAGCAATGTGGATAAAACAAGGATTAGTGTAAGAAGACTTGAGGAAAGATGAGGGTGGAAGAAAGCTTAGTAGAGAAATTTAAAAGTAGAAGTTGGTTGATAGATATGTAAAAGTAAAAGATAAGATAGTTCAGAAAATTAGAGATGTGTTTTATAGGGAAATAATGGGAAAACAATCATGATAATAACTACTGAGAGAAGATTATTACATTTAAAGTCTTAATACCAAAACTTGCACTCAGTTTGGTTTGTCAGTGGGAAAGGGAGGGGCAAATGTGTTTGATCTGTAAAGTATGTGGGTCTTGTTCTCATATACAAACTTTTCTGCTTGAGGGTTTTGGAAGACTTAGTGCATTCCTGAGCTGCAGATCCTACGTTTCTAAACCCTATTGAAGATCTTGGTTAACTAGTCAGGTAACATCAGGGTAGCTCAGTTTTGCATCCACTCAGCTCGTGGGTGGGCCTTATTCCAGCTGTCCATCACAGATATTCCTTTGCATGATTAGCAGAAGGAGGTGAATTCAGAACATGATTGGCATAGAAAAAGCAAAGAATAAAAATCTAAGCTATTTCTATTCAAGAAGATGGAAAAGCTGGAAATCGTAAGGATTTTATACAAACAGTTTTACAGAATCTCAGAGTAGTTAGGGTTGGATCCCCTCTGGACACCCTGCAGTGCCAGCCTGCTGCCAAGGCAGGACAGGGTCATCTAGAGTCACTTCAGGGGTTGGGAGCTTATTCTGAACTTACATATCTCAGCTGTACAGGGCTTGTGAACTGTCATTAATAAAATGCTCTGAAATGCATTTCTTCTTTTTCTGTGATACAACAATCATTAAATACTTTGGAGTAGTGTGTGTCATAAATAAAATAAAATGCAGTGTGAGTGTCTTGACACAGTTGGACTGAGCCTGAGTACACTGGTTCTTGCCTTTTCAATGATTTCATATAAACAATGAAAATACTAAATCCATCTATTTAAATGTTTTTATTTTCTATATTATAAGCTGCCACCTGCCAACCAAGGTTAGTATGATTAAAGAACAAAAATTAAGTTAATAGAGAACAAAGAGAATATTATTGTTGTTGTTATTATTATTTGTTCTTACCCTATGAGTTTGGTTAATAAAAATACTGCAGGCATGTGGGCTATAATCTATCCATCCAACTTCCATTTAATTTTCAGTGGTCAGTTGTCTGTGCTAAACACATTTCTTAAATAGTGGCTTATCAACATTGTGTTTGATATGCTTCAGTTTTTGGTTGGTTTGGGGTTGTTTTTGGTTTTGTTTTTTTTTTGTAAGACTAAAGCTCAGAAACCTGGTTCTTCATCTGCAGGGTCATCAATGCCATTGACTACAGTTCCTTTTGCTGTTTGGAATGCCTACTTTATGTCTTTCCCACTGAAAATCAGATAAATAATACTACTGGCATTCTGAATATTGAATAATTTTATTCATGTAAATATTTGCTATATTGCTTCTTAAAAGTGGAGCATTTAGAGGTTGTATTTCCTTTTGCTTGTCCTCTCAAATTCCTCTAATTTCCTGTCCTGTAGAGCAATCCATTTAGTTTGAAGTTTGATTCTTTTTGTTTGAACTTTGATGCTATACTGAAATGTAGGCTGATGTATCACCAGTATCCCAGGGCTGTGAAGAGGCAAATAGGACCCTTGAATCCCCAGGAAATGTGTTCTCAGCAGGAAGGGGAAGTGTTACCACCAGGGTGAAGCTTGCCCTGTAACAATAGCAGTGGAATTGTTACCATTCCTGGTCAAGAAGGGTGGATCCCTGGAGAAGGCACGGAGTGCACTCACACTGCTCTGGGAGATTGACCATACCAGAAGAGATCAGTGCTGTTCAGTCAGACTGGCAGGGTAACAGCTGAGATGGGTGCAATTGCTGGGCTTTCATGCATGAAGAGAGTCACCATAATAGAGAGAAAAAGAACTGTTCAAGATAGGTGTCAGTGTTGTTCCAGGAATAACTTGAAGGCATTGGCTGTAAATAAATCATGTATGGAAATCTGTAAAAAGATCGTCACCCCAGAGACATGGCTCTGAAGCAGGTACAGCAAGGAGGGAAGAACTGCTTTCAAGATAGCAATTTATGAAAAGATGAAATAATATGATTCTTACAACTTGAGCTGACTGGAGTTATGTGTCTGAAAAGGCATTTAATTTTTTTATTAATTTTATTCACAAGAGCTGGAGGTGCTTTCAAGTGTTATGTGTGTGTGCTGTCAGTTTTTTTCAGATGTGGAGACTGAAGCCTTAAATCTTCAGGTGGAATAATAATCCACAGAAATCCATTGGTACATTTCCAAAAGATTTCTTAGTCCTATTGACTTTTTATGTGAGATAAGCCTAAGAGAAAGCAGATTTAACATGAAGGTAAAAGGCCGGTATCTTATAGGTAAACCCAGCTTTGCTGATTGCTTTCAGTATTCAAGAGAAGATTTGGAGGATTGCTCACTTGAGAGCCTGTAAGATGCAAATTGATAGGGGTTATAGGGAGAGCATCAGGATAACTGAACGTGCCTTTGTCGATATGTGTTTTATAAACCTTGCACCTTCTGGATGAGCTTAAACTTCTATGAAAAAAACCTGCATATTTTTGTTGTTGTTTATGCTTGTATACACAGAGAGCTGGCAAAGCACACATTTACATTGACTGCTATATAGAAACCTTGTTTGGCAATGTAATTACATTCAGAGAAAAATAATTTATCATGTTCTGCTGCACTTAATCTGCAAAATCTTAGTGTGTTTCTCCATTGTGAAGTGGAATTTAGATTTGTGACACATACCTGTGTCTCTGAAATTGGTTAGGTTATACAGAAGGAACTGGTTGAAATTTTCTGTTACAAAGATGATAGGGACGTCTATCATGTTTGGATTTGGCTTTAATTAGTTATTTTATTAGATAGAAGTTCACTAGCACACACAGGAGGAAAAAGATTAGTGATAGGAAAGAAAAATGAGGGTTCAGCAGTTGCCAGTGCATAAATGCTGTGTTTTTTTTCTAATACTCTTAGAGGCACCTCATGCTGTCTTCAGAAATGTCCATAAATAACAAAAACATTGAATTGCCTTCCTTTGCTGTTGCTAGACTTGAATTTTGTAATATTTTGATTCTAAAAAATAAATTATAAATATGGAAATTTGTATAATAGTTCAAACAAATTACCTGCTGCATCTCTGATTTACTACATTCATGATATTCTGGAAGAGATTCATGATGTTGCACTCATTTGCATTAATGAGGAGAAATTCAACATCATAAATTCAAGCTTTTTAAATGTCTGAGTAACTTCTAATTTGAAAGGAGTTGCCATATAATAGGTGACATTGTTCACTATTCTAGTTCTGCTAAATAAGTTTTATAGAATGTATAGTGTTGTTTCCTGGTCAAAGACTAGAATCCAAGGGTAGAAAAGGCATCAGGCAAAAATCAGCATTTTGAATAGAAGTGTGAAGATTTGAAGATGCAGCAGGGCTGGTGACGTTTTTTGGAGATGTAAGCAAGAGCCACTGTAAGATATTTGATAAGACAGTAACATTGCACTATATTTAGAAATCGGGTTTTGAAAAAAAGATGCTGTGGTAACACAAGAAGATGATTTAATTCTATGCTTTTCATACATTTGAAAAATTTTCAAGATTTTAAAAGGCTTGCCATCAAGAAACCACATTAATTTCCTTTCTGGTTTAGGTGCGAAAAAATTGTAAACTACTGATGACATTGACTTTACTGTTACCCAGTAAAATGGTTTAAAACTAATCTTTGCTTCTTTTTTTGTTTAGGCCAAACAAATAATCTGAGCTTCCTTTCCTTTCCATCATAAATTATCTTATTCTTTCAGTCCTTAAGGTAGTCTTTCTCTAATGAAATAAATTCAATATTTCATCTGGACAAGAGGGTCTTCTAAACTGGTAAAATGTCACTTCCTTGTCTTCCTGAAGCACATTTTTAATTTTTTAACACCCCCCACACCCCATTGACTTTTCCTGCACTTCTGAGTTGAGGACTGAAATAACCTGATCTTAGAATTAGCACATGTTCTCATGTGTTTTATATAGGTTCTGGTGTTTAAAAGTTCACTGCACTAGGAATTATTGTTTATTTGGTACTGATACAGCAGCTATTGGATTTTGTTAGTTGTTTGCCATTCTTGAGGCTGGGGACTCTAAAATTCATTGAGGTGAACTATTTTTTCCAACTTCCTCCAGGAAAATAGTGTCTGACATATCTATTCAGGAAAAACCTGGAAAGAAGGCATGCTTTTTATCAAACACTTATAATTTTTCTTCTGCTTTTTTTTCTTTCTTAGGAAGGTTCTACTAACCCTGGAAGTAAACGTTGGGTATCACAGTGGGCCAGTTTGGCTGCTAATCACACACGTCATGACCAAGATGACCTGAGGTTGGAGTCCCCTGTGCCTGCTCCATTAGAAAATGGTATTGAAAACTGTTCTTATTGTCATAATTTGTGCTGAATTTCCCCCTGTGAAAGGGAGAAAAGAATGGTTATGTACTTAATCAGCTTTTTTACTCACAATGCCTCATTTTCACTTCTGTTTCATTGAGTAGAAACAGCTGCATGGCAGTTGAGTGTCAGTATTAAACTGAATGTTACTAAAACAAGAGAGTTTATAAGCTGTTTAATATTAGAGAAATGTTCACTTAAATACAGTTTGGGTTGGTCTGCATAGTATGTTTCTTTTCTTATATCTTTCTTAGTCTAAATCGGGTTTCAGTGTAATGATTATTAAACAATCCAACCTGAGACAATTCAGCTGAAGCACAGTGTCCTTCCTTAGCGTATACGAATGCAGAAGACCTTTTATATTTCTTGAAAAACCCAGAAACTTTCTCTTGAGCAGTGAACAACCTTATCTCCCTTTCCTGTGAGTGCCAGATGTTCAGGGTATGTCTCTCCATAGTTTAAGTATTCACATTAATTTCAAATGGTTTATTCTTTAATGTCTACAGTCTTGACTATTAATGAGTTACTTGCCTTACTTCTCTTCTGCTTTTTCCTTCCTGTCAGTTTTCACTTTAGAGGTTGTGATCATCTATGGGAGAAGTTTAACAAAAAAGTTTTGCTTTTGATGTTGCATAATACATATATCTGTACCAAAGCATGAAAGAATTCTTATCAGTGACTGCTGCTTCTGTTGTAGCTTTTCCTCCCCTCATAAGCATTGAACTTTGCCTGGGATACTAAAAGTCAAAGGAGATGGAAAGGGGAGAAATTAAATTATCTGATACACACAGAATTAATGGAAATCGAGCAAATTTTGCACTCTTCGAAAGGCTTGGGTGTGTACATACAGGACACTTAAAATCATTGCTATTGAGACTGAGCCTTTGTGTAGTTAATCAGGAGATTTGGTGATCCTTTGTTTTCTGTAGTGTTTTAAAGGTCGCTTTCAGATGAGGCACTACCTAGGAGCTTCTTTGGAGAGGTAAAGGCTTTCTTTTACCATTATAAGAACTAAGATAAGAAATAAAGTGAAGTAATTACTGTGCAGCCAGACCCATACTGCAAGAATTCTAAACTGCTGAAGGGGAAATAAAGCATCAAAGGTATAATAAAAATAAAATCTAGTATGTACATCTAAAAACCAATTCACAAAACATGTCCTGTTGATTTAGATGTTGTATCTTCTTTAGAAATCCTAGTATTTAAACTCCACATAATAGATATATAGCCAAATATGGTGCTGAGCAGGTCCATGTCTTTTCTTTACTAAAGGCTGTTTGAAATTCACCAAGAAGCAAGTTACATGCTTATATATGTATAAAATATTTGATCTGGTAGGCATGTCTGAGAGAAGTCAATCTTCACAGACAGCAATCACATTGATTTTCATTAAACCTTCAATTTGTTTCATAATTTTCAAGGAAAAAAACAGTCCTGGAATTGGAAAACTTTGCTTAGATTTCAGAGGTACTTACTGTTTCTCAAATCAGTGGCTTAACATAGATTATAGAGAAAAAAGCTGTGAGTCCTTTTGCATTCTTCATCGAAGGTGTGACACAGCAAAGAGAGAAGATAGATTGAAGAGCATGGATAGAAAGTAGCAGGTATATATCCAGCATGATTGTTAATCAGTTAATTCCTTAGAGGATTCTTGCAGAGAAAGAAACCCAGTATACTCCAGTTCTTACTCCTGGAGCAACCAGTGCTGGTGGCAAGCCATGATAGGAAAGTCCCAACAGGGTGTGCAGAGCAGTTGCTTATAGATCTCTCCTGGCCAAAAGGGAATTGACAGATGTGTGTTACTGAGAATGTCACACTATATTCCAACAGCAGACAAGTGAACTGCAAAAATAATTTATCTGTCTAATATTCAAAGTCAGAGCAAT
Source organism: Sitta carolinensis (assembly GCA_032173965.1). Classification (NCBI taxonomy): domain Eukaryota; kingdom Metazoa; phylum Chordata; class Aves; order Passeriformes; family Sittidae; genus Sitta; species Sitta carolinensis. Next base: position 8,760,613 of record JAVUNC010000025.1, on the reverse strand, counting down.
TCATAGAGCAATTTATATCACCTTTGAGTAATAAAGGCTTGTTTCTGACAGCACAACTGCTGTGTTTGTTAAATGGGCAAGGAGGGCACAATCATCATCACTGTGGAAAAATGAAGTTTGGTTTCTAAAACAGTTATTCCTTGCAACAGTCCATGGGATGGCTGTGCTTTTCTGCTGAAGGAGCATTCATTCTGTGTATACTAAGAATTCAATGAAAGTGCTTTAGCAGTAGTACTACATTCTTTAGATACTTTGTATGTTTTCTATACATTTTTATGCTATAGTGTCTTGTTTGAGAGAAAGACATTTTTTTTGCTTTCTCAGCCGTAGTAAGGTCTTTATTCCTGAGTGGGGCTTTTCGGTATTGCTGAGAAGTGTCTCCCAGCACTGCAGATTCTTGCCTGAGTGAGGCAGGGCTTCACAGGGAGAGGCTGAGTCTGTCCACAAGACAGACCTCGAGCTGTGGAAGAGGCAAGTAAGGAGGAAGGAGGATCTTACTCTTTTTGGTAGTTTTGAAATCTGGTCCTGAAGGTGTTTAGGGATGTAAGGCTTGCTTTCCACTTCCTGTTATAATGATGTATGTAACAGGGATTATGTATGTATATAATTGATGTAACAGGGATTTCTTACCTATTTTAATCTACTGTGAGATCATAGAAACTTTGTTTGTATGTGTGATTCAGCTGGCTAAAAGAGTTTATTAAATGTTTTTCTACTTGTCTAAATATAACTGATCTTGCCATAGAACAGCAGGATGGACTGATGACTTTTTCAGTTCTCTTTTATCTTGTATTAGCCTTATGCAGTCTTAAACATTTAATCTGTCTATTTGCCTTGCTGTTGAATGTCTTCTCAAATATTCTTTCTCTTTCCTTTTTAGATGCAGACATCAGTGAGTCTGGTATTTCTGTTAGAAGTGCTGGCTCAGCTGCTTCTATGACCAGCCAAGGTGAAAGAAAGAGGAGGACACTTCCACAGCTTCCCATAGAAGAGAAAATGAATGAAAACTCAAAACCAAAAACTGTATCTCATCAGAGGTCAGAAATAGGTGAAAAGCAAGATACTGAACTTCAGGAGAAAGAAACTCCAGCTCGTGCCTCAGATGCTAAGTTAAGTAGAACAGTGAATGGTCTTTCACCCAAAGCTACTGGAGACAAAGTTTTTTCTTTTCCCAGCTCTTCTAGTAAAGAGAGATTTGAAACTGGCAGAGAAACCTCTGTGGTGAAACAAGCTTTAGCAAAAATTCAGCAACAAGAAAGAAAGGAGCAAGGACACTGGACACCCTCAAAATTATCCTCTACAAAATCTGCTGCAAACCAGGGTGAGAAAGGTAGGGAGGAGATTGTTATGTCACCCAAAACTTTGGATAATCAAGATAATGCCCCTGGACATGTTACAGATAAAGCAGAAATTAAGTTGGCGCAGATTGAGGGAAAAAGAAGGAAAAATGAGGAAATCATTAGAGGACAAAGTCCTAAAGTACTTGGAGGAGATAAAAAGGAATCTTCAAAACCATTAGTGAGGCAAGGTAGCTTTACTATAGATAAGCCTAGCACAAATATACCTATAGAACTTATTCCTCACATTAATAAGCAGAGTGGTTCTGCTGCCCCTTTAGTATCTGCAAACAGGTTACGTGACAGAAGTGATTCAATGGACACTGATTCCAGCATAGATACAACACTCATTTTAAAAGACACAGAAGCTGTAATGGCTTTCCTTGAAGCTAAATTGCGTGAAGAAAATAAAACTGATGAAGGTCCTGACACTCCTAGTTATAACAGAGATAATTCCATATCCCCAGAATCAGATGTCGATACAGCCAGCACAATCAGTCTTGTTACTGGTGACACTGAAAGAAAATCCACGCAGAAGCGGAAGAGCTTTACAAACTTATATAAAGATAGATGTTCCACTGGTTCCCCTTCAAAGGAAGTTTTAAAATCTTCTACAAGTGCCAGAGAAAAGATGGAAAAGAAAACTAAGAGTCGATCTTCAGATGGTGGGTCTAGAGCTGACGCTCGCAAAACTGTGCAATCCAGTGGGCGAATGAGACAACCGTCGGTAGATTTAACAGATGATGACCAAACATCCAGCGTACCTCATTCTGCCATTTCTGATATCCTGTCGTCCGACCAGGAAAACTACTCTGGCAAATCACATGGAAGAGTTCCCTTTGCCTCAGCAGATGAGCTTGTACATTCCAAGATGGAAGGGAAGTCAGCTAAATCAAAATCCTCTCCAGTTGGACTAGGGCAGTCTAGTAAATCTACCACTCTTCCTAGACCTCGTCCCACAAGGACTTCTCTCTTGCGCAGAGCGCGCCTCGGCGAAGTCTCGGATAGCGAGCTCGCCGATGCCGATAAGGCTTCAGTAGCTTCCGAAGTGTCCACTACGAGTTCTACATCAAAGCCTCCATCAGGGAGGAGAAACATTTCCAGAATTGACTTGCTGGCTCAGCCTCGCAGGAACCGCCTCGGCTCTCTGTCGGCGCGCAGCGATTCGGAAGCCACCGTGAGCAGGAGCGCGGCCTCGTCGCGCACCCCGGAGGCGATCATCAGGAGTGGCTCGAGGCTGCTCTCAGCAGGAGAAAGCACTAAAGGTTCTGCTAGAACTCGAGCCAATAGCATCTCCCGGCTTTCAGATTCAAAATCCAAATCCTTGGCTTCGGCTCATAATTCTCCCTCAGGTATGTGAGATTATTGGAAATAATTTTCTACAATATTAGATGGTTTTAACATGTGGATTTTTAAAAGAAAGAGCTTTTGTGAAACTCTTGACTGCTGGTTGATTCAGTCTTTTTCTTGTGAGTAAATGACTTCCATGGCAGGTCTTGTGGAGGTTTCTCTTTTAAAATCATAAAGACAAGAAATTGTAATCTTGTAACTCTTTTGATATGTTTTCATCTTGAAACCAGTAAAACAGAACTGAGTGGGGACAGTCAAATGCATCAGCAATCATTTGTTTTAGTGCGAAAACAGACCCAAGATCTCTTCACTCAAATCATGGTAGTAGAAGATCAAAAGGTCAGCAGCACAGTTTAGTACGTAGAAAGGTAGGCTTGTAAATAGGCAATTAGAGATTTTGTTGGTAAGAGTAATAACACTGAAGTAATGAATTGAAAAACTATGTACTATCAAACTAAATATCATAAAGTAATTTCTTTTGAAGGGAATGCCTTATCTTGGATTATTTCCCATTCTGTGTTCCAAATTGTGGTAATTTATGATTTCATCATGATTTCCAGATCATTTTGATCTTCTTTGGTGTGGTGGTTACTCTACCTTGTCTTACATTTGGGTAAAAAATCCATACAATCTACAAATTTCGACCTACTATTCTGTTAGAAGTTACCATTCTTAGTGCAAGCAGTGTGAAAGCTGGTACATTTTTTCAGCAGCAATATTAAATCTACCAAAATAACATGTGGTAATTATAAAAAAGTGAACTTCCATGTGAGTTTAATATCTAAAATAAATGTCTACTTGCTTTTAGAATTGTCATGCTACCAGCTTTACCATATTTGCAGTCAATTCAGTCTCAGAATAAAACTAATCGAGTAGCTTCCAGTGTTGTAGTGCACTGAAATTTTTCTAAATCCCATTCAGACTTGATATAAGCCACTGTGATACTTAATTTCCCACAGTCCTGCTGTCCTGTTGCTTAAGTGAACATGTCATAAGTGAGCAGTGTCAGGATTCTTAGCATTGTGTATTCCCCAGGTAGTTACTTTTGGCTCTGTCATTTATTAGCGTAAATGAGATTTCTACTGAGATACAAATGAGGTGTTTTCTGAAGTGTAGAACTGTCTGACACTATGACAGGTGTCTGCAAAGTTACCCAAAACAGGTGACACTTCAAATAAAAATTCTGTTTTTCCTTGTAAGATGTAATTGGAAAAACAGCATGTCTTCAATTTTAATCAAAATTTTGAATTGACAATGCAGCCTGAAAGGTGGCAAGGCTAGGGTAGGGAAGTGTCAGTTAAGACTTCTACATGTTTATTTTAATAGTGAATACTAGTTCACATTATGATAATGCTGATTTTCAAAAGGTGAAGCCCAGATGTTGTTTGTCACTTCACTGCTTTTGGTTTTCACAAAACTCTGTATGAATTTTGAGTTTTGTGTCCATGTGAAGTATTGCAGGCTTCCTAAACTTTTCCCAGGTTGCTGCATTGAAATGGTTTGCTGCTTCTGTTAAGGGAAGTGAGTGTATCTTTCTCCTCCCACTTTATGAGTCTATCACTGTTGTCTTTGCTGCATGTGCATTTCCCTGTGTCACACAGTCAAGGTTTCCTGTACCTTGTATAAAACAGTTTTCAAGAGAGAAAAGGTGCCATCTTCTCATGAGTACACCAACATCATAATCTAGGTAATTTACAGAGACCATTGTTAGAAAAATCTACAGTAGTAATAGCTTATGTCTTATAAAACTTTATCAGTTAATATATATAAATGGAGAAGCCTATCAATGTAAAGGCCAGAATCTGAAAGTAATTAATGTAGCAGTCAGATAATTTCAAAACAAAATCATTGCAAAATAAACCAAATAATTCTGGTTACTATATAAGTAAAAAATATTATTACTACTGCTTAGTATTTGGAATTCTGAATTTTGTCTGTATCACTAACATTACAGTATAATTTTTTTAGTGATTCATTTAGATTGTACTTTAGGAAAATCTGAATTGCTTTGAAAGTGGTGTAATCTAGTGTATATAGGAGTATATGTATAAATGCATCTCCAACTACATAAAGGCCACTTTTAATTCTTCAATTTATGTTTTTTTTGAAAGTACTAATGAAGTGCTTGACTAAAGCACCTCAACTGTTTGAATATGTTTTACTTCAGGCAAATTTAATCAAGGCGTAACAGGAATGGATTTTCTTCTCTCCCTGGACAAAGAAAGACTGGAAAATGAATGATTATTTACCACTATTGAATTTGGGTTTTGTTTCCTTTACCAGAGGAATAGCTGCTCTCAAAGTGTTAAATATGTTCCATAGGTTATCTCATCCAGGGTCAGTTAACAGTACCACATTGGAGATCAGTAGGCATTGGCAGCCTCTTAAATCCAGCCTACAAAGAGAAAGTTATTTCTGCACTTCCCAAATCAATGTTCAGACATATACACCTGTAAAAACAGAGCAAGAATAAGATGTAGTTTCTGGATTTTTTTCATTGTCTTGTACTTCCTGTGGATGAATTGCAACCTGATAGGGTTAAAATTGTTAGAGCTGGCAGCAAGTCTATAATTTCAAGAATCATTTCTAATCCTTGATGCAGTGAAGTATTGCTTATTTTATATGAAAGGGCAGGCAGATAAATGGGACATCTTGGGTGAGAAGTGTCAGTGTTGGAGTCATTACCCGAGTGTTTCTGGGGTAGGAGCCTTGGTAACTGACAACACTGTGAAGCCTCGCGTAGCAGAATTAATAACTTTCCAGCACAAGCAGGGAAAGGTCTGATCAAGGCCCTGCATCATCAAACAGGAGTGTGATCAATAGAAACACAGGAGACCAAAGACCTATTTTCACAACAGAGGAAAATTGAAGATGATGTTACAGAAGGAGCTTTGTATGGGGAAAACAAAGGGCAGGATCAGGCCTCGTGCAAAAGTGCAAAGCTGCAACTGTAAAATAAGCGCTGAGTCAGATCAGAGCCCTTGTGCAGCCAGTGGTGTTTGGCAGCTCTGCTGGCTCGCTGACCTAGCTGACATTGCAAATAGCTGGCAGATAGGTTGAGGAAAGTTCTTGAGGTAACTGTGGGGGAAAAGAAAGTGATAATGGAGAAAAAACAGCCCTTACTAAGAACATTGTAGTTGTAGGAGCTTGGAAATGGATGCACCTTGAGAAGTCAATGCATCGATGAGAGTAGAATTTTTTTTAAGGAATATATTCAATAAAATTTATTCTCAGATCTTTGAAGTGAGAGTATGTTGTCTAAATCACCAAACTTGCCAGCTTAATGGGTGTCAGGACATTATACTTCTCACAGAGTAGTCACTAAATTAGGTTTGAAGGCTGATTATTTTAGCCAGGGTTTTGGGGGATTTTCTAGTTAGTGGTACTGATATTCACAGTCTGTGGTGTCCAGATAAGCAACTGCACAACAGCTTTCAGAAATGTACATAACCTACAGTGACATTTTGGGCGTGCAAAATTTAAAGATAGTATTAAAAGCATATACATGCAAATGTATAGCTACCTAACTGGGAAACATGCTTGGATATGCTTGTCATGAATTACACAACTTGGAGATTTTTACCACTAGGCCTACAATAACTTTGTCCTCATATTAAAGAGAAACACTTTGATAATGTGTAACACCCTAACATTTCTAGGCCTTAAAATTTAATGGTCTTTAAAAAAATAGTTTTTATGATACTGTGTAATGTTACAAATTATGGTTATTGAAGTAATTTCAGTTAGTATCTCTGAAATGTTTAAGCCTTTAAAAAATTCAGTAGTTTTGATTGAAAGTATAACCTTTTCCTAAAAAAAGTGTGGTGGAAAAAAAAAAGTGTAGAAAAGAGGACCTAAGACAAATCTCATCAATATATTTTATTTAAGCAAATGCTTCTAATCTGAATGTTCTAAATCGAATTAACATGATAAAACACTATTTTGTACACAGAGAAATCCAAGCTTCTCCCAGACCCAGACCCTGATGTTGAAACTTACAGTGGTAGAGTACTAGAAATCAAATCTGTTTCTGATATTTCACTTCTCATTCAATTTTTAGTTTTTAAATATATATTTACATATGCTCATTGTACAGTGCTGAGTCGATGAACTATCTCACTTGAGAGATTTTAAGATATATTTTATAATTATTTTGAAGAATATAATTTGAACTGGGACAAAGAATTTAAACAAAAATTGATGAAAAAATGTGGGCCCAACTCATAAATCTCTTTGGACTTTGGTCACACATTGCTTGCATGCTGTTGGTGGGAAAATGTACTTTTTCTGCTCATGTTTTCTTCCCTAAAATCAAACAACTTTGAAACCTCCAAAAAGAGATCAGAAAGTGATTGGGGGGACATTGTTGCTTTCTACAATAAAGTTAGAAACTTTTTGAAAAAAATTAGAACTGGGCATAATTTGAAACGCACACTTAAATCTGAAAAAATTATACAAGCATATTTTCATTTTCAGCAATTAAAACTTCATTAGTTATATGAGGGAAGGGATGTGAGCTTATACAGCAATGTCATATTCTACATACCATAATCTTTGCATTACACAAAAATTACTTCCATTATTTGTTACTTAAATTCATACTGTGTATACTTCATTTGTAATTGTTTTTTTTTTTTAATGTATCAGGAGAAATCATTAGTAATTCTTGCATTTTTTAATACTAAAAACCAATTTGCATCATTCAATTGTATTATTTTTTAATCACCAGTAGGTGGTACACACTTACTTCATTTTCTGCAGTACTTAAAGAGCCTCATGAGTGTCAATGAATTTGAGGTATTAAATCCCCTGCAGCAATTGAACAGGTTGGGGGGATTTCTGTACACTCACTAGTATCTCTTCCTGCTGGAAATGTTTGAGGACAGCATATCTGAAATCTCTTTTCTAGCCTTCAGTAATGTGTAAGGGGACAAGAGCCTCCTACTTAGTTTCAGTCTTCCTGTACATCAGGCTGTCCTCTGCACCATGGCTGTGTAATGCTTTGTGTCCTGCATGTCAGAATATGTCATTTCTCTGAGGCTGCTTTTCTTATGGATGTGCTGCAGATTTTCATCACACAACATTAAGTTTACATATTCTTTTTTCTGTACTAAACACATAAGCATAGAATCATTAAGGCTGGAAAAGACCTATGCATCATCTAGGAGTTTTATGCTTCCTTGTGTAAGCATGCATTCCAGGCTTGGTGCTTGGTGCCAGCTCCATCCTTCCTTTATATCTCTTCTTCTTTTCTTTCTTTTTTTTTTTTTGTGGATCACATAAACCTTGAATAAAATTTGGGAAAAAAATCTGCAGAAAAAGTGCAATTTGACTATATACTTAAATGTTAATGAATTGGGCCCTTGTTTTGTAATACAGTTTGTTTGAGCTCATATACAATCACTGACTTTTACATCTTACTTCACTCATCACTATACAAAGAGCATTACTTTTATGTTTTTATTTATCAATATTTTTTTATTTAACACAAATTCTGTAGCTTTCTTTTTAAAGATATAGTAAATAAACCTTTTGTGAGGTACCTGGGGATGGATAATGACTAGCTGTGTATTTTTGTGCTGTTACTGAAATAATGCTGTTCTTTCTTATTCAAGACGCCATAATAATTCTTTTTTAATAATTAAACTAATTTAGTAAGTGCAAGATGGAGGCGCTTTCCTACAGATTATGCTTCCACCTCCGAAGATGAGTTCGGCTCAAACCGTAACTCCCCTAAACATGCCCGTCTGCGTACCTCTCCAGCCCTGAAAACCGCGCGCCTGCAGAGCGCCGCGCCGGCGCCGCAAAGCAGCAGCACTTTCAAGCACAGGATAAAGGAGCAGGAGGACTACATTCGGGACTGGACTGCCCACCGCGAGGAGATCGCAAGGTCGGTGTGAGGGCGGTGCCCCGGGCTGGCACAGCCCATGGCAGGTGCTCTCTCATTTCTGTACTGCTCGCCCTCGCTGCCTGAGCGGGTGACTTAAAATTCTTCTCGAGAGAGAACACTCACATTGCCAGCACATCTCTTTTTAGTGGGAAATGATAGTAACTTCTGATTTATGGTAGCCAAATCCAAGAAGATGACCTTCCAGTTGTATTATTGGGACCTGCAGAGGTACATTGTGTATTTCCTGAGGCTGAAGTTTATGTGATTTTATACTACCTTTACATATTGAGGTAAAATTTCAGATCAATCACAGATGAGAAAAAAGTAAGCTTTGGAATGTGAGAGACTGTGTTCTTATTTTAATTTTCCATTTATCAAGACATTATTTCATGTTAGGTACCTTCTGATTTAAGTCATGTATATTCACCAATAAGAATCTTTTTTTTTTGTTGCCAGTCTGTGAGATTATTATATCAATACCTCTGTTATTGCTGGTACCACTCCGCTTGAAGTGAACCAAGAAAAAGTTAGTACCACATTCTGATAACCAAATATTCCCACATTATTCAACACCCAGGCAGTGAAAACTTCAGACAGTTTTTACAAGCATGTAAATGTAATTTAATACTTAGATGTCATTGTTCAGGTTCCAAAGATTTTCACAGAACTTAATTGGGAAGCCTAAACAAGAAATATGTTTTCCTTTTAAGATTAATTTTAATAGTGTGGAGTATTTTCTTATACTGTGGAAGTGTTTTCCTCAGTGTGTTTAATTAATTTTTGTTTCTTGATCTTGGTAATATTTTTCAGCATTTGTTTTTCTAGTGTAATCTGTGCAAAGGCAGTGCTCTATTCACACTTCAGTAGAAGCCTGAGAGGCACATATAAGATACCTAAGGGAGTCTCATTATCTGGATAAATAATGGAATAAGTAAGATTTTCAAAATCATCTTCCTTCAGCATCTCTTTCTTTTCACAAGTTAGAGGTGGTTATAGGAAGGACTGTGGGTATATGGGAAACATAATTGGTAGCCATAGCATATTAGTTCTTCCTTATCAATAGTACTGCTGAACCTCTACTTCAGTGAAATTTTTTGGTATATTTTGCTCATCTAGGAGAGATTGACCCTGGAGGTAATTGATGATTCAGTCTAAACTCATTTCATGGTTAGGTTTGCAGGTTTTTGTCTTCCTTTGGGATTCTTACCCTTTCCTACATCGATGTATTTGCTTTAAAATTTGTTTTAAAGGCCAACCTACCCCACCTCTTCAGCTTTATTTTCAGTGGAAGTGCTGAGAGGCTCAAATCGGTACTGCCAATTTTTTCAGTTTATGTAGAGATTTCACACAATCTGCATTAAATGAGCTTATTTAAGGTAAAGAAAAGTAGCATTTAGCGTCTGAGAAATTCCAGGTTACTGTCATCTGTTGTCACTGCTTCTAATACCAGTTTTAACCTCTGCTGAGAGTGCTTGCTGTAGGTCACTAGTTCACCATTTCTGTGCCTCCATATCTTTGCAGTGATTCACATTTTTGCTCCCCTGCTTTAATTTTAGCTTCTGTCCTCCATAAGATACTTTTTGTCTCTGCTCCTATTTCCTTGCTAACCGTGGGCTTTTTTATTGCCTACCCTGGGTTTTTTTGACATCTCAGCCATCAGTCCAGCCTCTATGTTCAGGTCCCTTTAACTCTGTTTAGAATTTTTAAAAAACTAATAGATGGTTATATGCTCTCATTAAAATTAGTTGATTTATTTTTGTTGTTGTTGTTGAATAACTGATTAGATTAGGCAGGTGTAAGGATAAGTCTTTCATAAAATACATGTGTAGCAGAAAGCAATGTAGAAACTGTATGGAAACATTTCATTGCATCCATGTTACCATCATACTGTGTTCTAACTGGTCCTCCATCACTGACCCAGTTTGCACTTTTCACAGACTTCACAAAATTTGCAGATGTTAATAAAATTGAAAATTTGAAAGATGTGTTTAGAGAAACTTCCTGGAATCACTAAACTTGATTTAAAGCCTCTTTGACATGGAGGGAATTTACACCCTCGGGATAACAGGAGCTTCATGTATATTTTATTTAAGAGTGTTAAAGTATTGTTACAAAATCCACTGACTCAGTATAGGAAGTGTAACGTAGTAGACGAAGCATAAAAATGTTTTTAGTAATCCAGTAGTTCAGCACTATTACAGGTATCTCAGAAGTGTTCCTATTTCCTTGTGGTTTTTTCTAACAATGGGCATTCTTTCACTACAGGTAAATAAGAACTAGAGTTCCAGGCTCTTGATAAAGGTGGTCATGCTCTCTCCACCCAAGCCCTGTGTTCTCACCTTTTCCTATGTGTTGGAAACAGAGTCTGTTCCCTGTGTAGCTGTGTAGCTGCCTAAGTCTGCTCACTGGTGAATCCAAAGCAGTATTTCCTGGAGTGGGTTGAGAGATTTAGGGAATTTGAGGCTTATTAGTTTTGCCTCTGTGAATTAATTGATTTGCCTTGTATGATTGCTAGGTCTGATGCAGGAAGCAGTAGAGATCTGCAAGGCAGCCTACAGATGTAGCAGAGTAAACAGTGTGCACCTAAGTCTCTTGTCCCTGATTACACAAAACATACTCCTTACACTTGAGCAAAACTTTCTACGTCTGAGGGTTAATGTAGAATTAGTTGAAAACTTCATAAGTCAGGCTCAGCTCTCATCTGGTTTCTAATCTTTTTCACAATACTTCTCATTTTGTACTCTATATTGTTTCTATACAGAAATGTAATTGGGTACTGGACTGTAGTTTACTGTCACATAGAAAATGATTCCAGATTTTGTTCACATGACTGATTTTTGACTGTGATAATTATCTACCAAGTTGCTTGCCATTGATATTAGAGTTGTTTGTTCTGATACTTGTAGGATTCATTTGAATTAATTTTTATATAGAAATCTGACATTTTATGCAATTTTGATTTCCTGGGAAGAACTCAAATGAAGTGGTTGTGTTGTACTGAAGTATCACTGACTTTTGTGAAGAGTTAAGTCTTTGTTAATTGATGCTACTTTTGATTATGGTGTTTAATGGCATTTCTCTTCTGGAAAATTTGTCGATAATTGAAATCTCCTGGTTTTATTTTCTTCACAACTGCTCGTTAAATACCAGAATTTGTCCTAGAAAATCAAATGTGAATAGTAGGAACTTCTCTATTTAAGGAAGAAGTTAGATGATTGTATGACAAAGGAAGAAGCTGGTTTAGTATGTCTGCTACTAAGAATATTGGCCTTTTAATGGCCTGTGAATTGCCACATATTTGTCTACAGCCTTCTTCCACTTACACGTGTATCTAAGCAGCACAGAGTTGCACTTCATTGCAGATTGCTGGTGGTTAGCCACAAAATCCAGGGTTGGAATTTGGCTGGAATTTCTCCAGTTGTGTTTGCCTTTCTAGTTGAAATTCTGTTCACCTAGGCTTAAGCTGTCTCTAGGCCGGTGGTGTCCATTGTTTTGCCTTGAAGACAAAGGGAAGGTTAAGAGCAGAGGGAGGCTCCCCGTGCCCGGCGAGTCTCCGGAGCCCCGGCTCTGCCGGTGTTCCTGGCTGAGGTGGCACCCGCCGCTTTGGGCCTGCAGTGCTGTCAGCAGTGGGAAAGGCCAGGCAGCCTGCTCTTCTCAACTCTCTGATCCAAGCTGGAGAGGCAGGGGGCCAGAGTTAGTAAGGGCTCTTAGCTTTTGCTTTGGGGGGGGGGTTTTGTCTTGTTCCCTCCTTCTTCTGGGGTGTCCTCGGGAGGAGTAGCACAAGCAGAGCAAGCCAGAGCAAAGCTGTTTTTTGATGCAGTGAATCAGAAGAAAAGGAAAGGAATCTTTGCTGAGAATACAGCTGTATTTCTGTAATGCTATCATGTCCAGGTTTTTAAAGGTGTGTTCTATTTTTGCCACTGTGGTTTCATTTGAGGATTTAGAGTATTGGTCTGGAATTTCAGACCCAAAAGCAGCTTGATCTGAGCAAGGTGCACAGCTGCTAGAAAATCAGAAGTCCTGGAAAGATTTTTTTCAAGTAGGTAAACTAAGGTACAAATTAAATGTTTTCTGAACATTTCAAATTTATTGCCTTGTTACACAGCTCATCTGTGCAGTATTTTCAGCATATTTGCTATGCATCCTCTGTGTTGGAGATAATGCATATTGCACCCATCTGCCTGAATTCTAGGAAGAAGAAAGGTTACTCTCTTTTGAGATCACCTTCCACCTTCTTCCTCTAGAAAGGCATGCTATTAAAAACTCCAGTCAAAATTTGCTTTTATGGCTCTACAAATAATCTTTCTGTTTAGGAAGGCATAGCACGGTTATCAGGAACTCGAACTTAGAACCTCAAAGGCTGCAGACTGGGCTCTACTGGCCCTCAAGTATTTGTAGGGGAGAATGTAACACTCTCTTTATTACTAGGATCAGTCAAGATCTGGCTCTCATCGCACGGGAAATCAACGATGTAGCAGGAGAGATAGATTCAGTGACTTCATCAGGCACTGCCCCCAGTACCACAGTAAGCACTGCTGCCACCACCCCTGGCTCTGCCATAGACACTAGAGAAGAGGTAGGAGATCTTCATGGAGAAATGCATAAGGTTCTTCCTTTTCTTTATTTCTTTTGCTTTTAGCATTTTGCATAGCCTTTTGAGTTACTTCCACTCAACCCATATGCATGATCTCTACATCGTTTTTTTGATTTGAAGTTCCTTTACATTTCAACAAACAGCCCCAAAGCTATTTTGTGAACACAGCTTGTCAAAAGGATGCACACTATCTGTCTGTCTCTTTTTTTCCACGAAACATAGGCAAGATAGTTATTTGTTTCTTGCTTGTTTGTAGCCTTAGATACTGTTGAATGGTATCTAAGTGCATTTAAAGATACTAGTGTGTATGCACAACTATATATAAATGTATACATTTAATTCTTCGCTTAGTTATTAAAAACAAAAAAGTCCCTCTTTTCACAGGTGACATAAAACTTTCATCTTCTGAACACTGAAGTACTTAGGTACCATCAGTTAACTTTAGCTTTTCTTTCTTAATAACATTGTCAAAAACTGCCTTGAAGTAAGTTTGCTTTATGCTTCTAATAATTCTTATTTTCTTTGCCTACCTCTGGTGTGCTGTTCTGTGAATATATTGACTAACGTGTTCTAGTAACCATCACAGGTCTAATGCTGGTAAACATGCTAATCTCAATTTAAATCATCACTTTCTACCATGTTACAAGTCACCATAATAATGTATTGTAAATGTTTAATGCATTTTTTTCTTCATAATATTCCTTTCAAAATGTGTTTTCTTCATTTTTGTGTGCATAAATTTTGGTTAATACACTAGTTTACTGTGGTTAGTTTAATACTGGTTTTTTTTCTGTGGAAAAAAAGATATAAATAGCAATAAGAAATCTGTGAGCTGGGTACTCAGAAAAATTATAAATGCACTCACATAGATTTTGGGTTTAATTCTCATAGACTGTGGCTAAACCTTAAAGAAGTAAAATGCTCTTTTTCTCAGATCCAGTTAGATTGCTCCAATTTTGTTTTCATTGTTAAATATTATTATCTTCTTCAAAAAATACCATGCACTATGTACATACTGCAGGTGGCAGTATATCCTTTAGGTAGTGTAGGTCTTTCTGTAACACTATGACTAATTTGGAAAAAAACCCTAAATCTGAGAGTACTCTTCTTAAGTCCACAGATATGTTCCATTAATCAAAGGGGTAAATTATTCAGTACCAGTTTATAGGTAGCTATTATGTTACCTGCCCATAAGCAATATTGCAGTGGGGCAGTCTAAATTTGCCATGTATGTCTAGTATTTAAAAAAACCAAACAAATCTTGTTCATTTGTACAAGATATTCTAACATAAGAGATGCATTATTTTATCCTAAAGAAGACAACAGAATGATTATTATTTAATAGGCATCTTATAAACTGTTTCAGGAGAAAAAACCCAGTAATCTGATTTTTGGATGTATCCAGTAGATTTCATGAACTTCATTTTTCTTTTATCCTGCAGTTGGTGGACCGAGTATTTGATGAGAGTCTCAATTTTAGAAAAATCCCTCCAGTAGTGCATGCGAAGGGCGCGGAAGGGAATGGTCGGCCTGGTGAAGGCAGACCTCAGCTGGCAGAGGCCCTCGATCCCCCAACCATTACCCGCAGGAGGACTTGGAGCAGAGATGAAGTGAGCACACCACAGGCTTCTCTCGAAGAATGGGTCGAGTTTAAGCTTTTGCAATTATCTCCCCACTTAATATTCTAGATATTATCCTGTCTCTCCTACCTCTAGCAGGTGGCATTAATATTGAAAAAAAAAATTGTGTATTCTTTTATGGCAAAATGTTCAGATATCATTGTATGTGATACTAATTGAAACATAAGTAAGATTTTTTTTTATAGTTCAAGATACCAAAATATATGGAATTGTTACTATTAAACTATTAATTTCCTTTTTTATTAAAAACTTATTGCAGGTTATGGGGGACAGTTTGCTGTTGTCCTCAGTCTTCCAGTTTTCTCGCAAGATAAGACAATCCATAGACAAAACAGCTGGCAAAATCAGGTGGGTTGTTAAAAACTGCTGTTATTGCTGAAACTGTCTGTTCCCATCAACATTCCCAGCAGTAAAAAAGAGATGTATAATAGTCCCAGAGAAAATGTACATAGTAGAAACTTGTCTTTTAAAAAAGCACTGTTACCTATGGCATTTTTAGCATTCAGAAGGATTTGGAATGATTACTTTTTCCATTATTCCTTCTGTTTATTTCACTTTATATCAAGAGGAATATCAGGAAAGTTTACATGGACAGAACAGCATCCAGCAGAGGAGCTGTTCCAACATATGCAATACTGTGCAAAATCTACATAACCTCCATGCAAGTCTTGTAAAACTTCCATCCTTAAAAGTTAAGGTTAAAATATTGCTGAACTGTAAAATTGGGCCCTGTAGGTTTGCCAAGTTGTTGTAGGGATTTTGCATTTTAGGAAGAAAACTGGACAGAGGAGAGCTGTTCCAGTAAATCCTTCTGAAAACTGGTTTGCTCTGGAGACAATGTGATCCCTCCCTATTGACTTCTAAAACAACTGATGTAGCCACCTGTCATTTTTAATTGAAAGTTCATGCATAAATAACTATTTAAATAACATTCCTTCATAAGATGCCATAGTAGCTAAGAGAAAGTGCAGACATGTCAAAAATGATAACACGTTGCTCTACTGACAGTTACATTTAACTGGAATATGTGAGCATACAACCAGTTGGTGATCACAAAAATTTTATCAAGCAAGGAAGCAAAACATAAAAGAATGGGAATCTCCCAGTATGCTTTGGGGCTTTGCAATTAAAAGTGACTTCTTTAAACATGTAATGGGAGTGATACTCATACTACTAGGAATATATATAGATATATATAAAATGGACATATTGAGACTTGTCAATGAAAACTTCTAGGAAATGCGGTTTTTTAATTTCCTAAAGTGTTTTATTATTTATTAATATAAAATACAAATGTAAATGTTGAATTCCTTTATCTTGTGTTTTGCTTTTATTGTAAAATGCAGTATTAATGGGGAATTTTCTCACTACAGTAAAACAGTTGACTTTTAAAAAAATGTGTCAGTGCTGGAGGAAAGGACCAGCTGTGTCTGTATATATCCCAGAAGCAAGTATTTAGCTACAGAACTTCCATTTTAATGTCAATAATAATAATTTTGCTGAAAGCCTGTATGCTTCCCTGGAAACTTAAACTGTAGATTTAAATTTAAACTGTAAATGGTTAGATTCCATCAGGTTTCAGTATTTTATTTTTTATTTTCATTTAGTACTCCTTATGCTGTTTTCTCCTCTCATATTATTTAATCTTTCAGTTTATTTTGTGGAGTTTCTTTCTGTTTTAAACATTCTGTTGGATTTCTTTCTTCTAGAATATTATTTAAGGACAAAGACAGAAATTGGGAAGAAATTGAAAACAAGTTACGAGCTGAAAGTGAAGTTCCTATTGTGAAAACATCAAGCATGGTATGAATTTTTCCATCGTGGCCTTAAAGCTGAGATAGGGAAGATTCAGATTAGATATTAGAAAAGCATTTTTCACTGTTAGAGTGGTCAGTATTGGTCAGGTTGCCCAGGGGTGTGGTGGAGTCACCATCCCTGCGGGTGTTTGGGAGGCACCTGGATTTGGCACTGGGTGATGCTCCAGTGGTATAAGAGTTACAGTGGCAGTGCTGGCTGGACAGCTGGACTTAAAGCTTAAGGGTCTCTTCCAACCTCTTCCAATTCTATGATAATGAAACTTGGTTGTTTCTTTTCTAGGAAATATCATCAATCTTACAGGAACTGAAACGAGTTGAGAAGCAACTGCAAGGTACAAATCTTTTTTCATTTTTCTCTTCTGTGGTCACTTGCTTCAATTTTTTTTAGTAGGCATCTATATGTGTGTCTATATAACATGAAACAAAGTTACTGTGATTTATTAAAACATATTCACAGTATCAGTATGGATGTTATTATCATATAACTGCTGATACATTTGATAAATATGGCTGTTTTTTTAAAAGAAGAGATGTGATCATATCTTTTTATATGGGATTAGTGGTACATGCTTATCATTATTTGTAAATTTCCTATATTTGTTATTTTTAGTGTTCAGATTTAATCTGAGATCAAATAATTTATAATAAAAATGTTTCAGGAGGAGTTACTAACCACCTTTAGAGACAAACTATTAATAAAAGTTAATACATTTTTGGAAATAAAAAAGAGAAGTTCTGTTAAATGTGGAAAATATGTTAATATTATAATAAAATGAAATGGTACTAAGTACTTCAGTTTGCCCTCACTGTGTGTGTGGACAAATGACTGCTCTTTTATACAAATTTCATTCAATCATGAAATCAGCAACTATGGCTCTTTTCTGTTGATGGGGTGGAACTAAGCGTAATATAATGGCAACATCAGGGGGAAAAGCTGCTTAATTTAAAGCCACCCTTCAGTCCCTATAACCTAAGCATAGATGGTTTACAATCTCTCTTTCCTGTCCACACTTCAGTTCCTGTTTAGTTTGTGCAGTTTCATTCCATCTAAAGTTTTAAAATATGTAACTGTTTTAAATGTATGTATCAGTTTATATCTATATTGGATACACCATTTCTTAGTCATGGGCAGCACACATAAAAACTCACATCTATCATAAAAAAAAAGTGTGAGATAAGGATTCCCATATTTTTATAGTAACAGAAAATGGTATTTTTTATGGCTTCTTCCCTCTCCTTCTCCTCTCTTTTTTGCTTGCTTAGCGATTAACGCCATGATTGACCCTGATGGTACGCTGGATGCTCTGAGCACCTTGGGATTCGCCGGCGCCCTCGTGGCCGCCCCGGCGCAGGGCAAGTGCAGCCCCGTGGCGCAGGGGCCCCGGCCGCCCGCGCAGCCCTGCTGCCCGCCCGAGGCTCGGCCTGCTCGGCCCGGCCCCGCCGCAGCCGAGCCCGGCCCCGCCGAGGCCGAGCCCCACTTCAGCATCCATTTCAATAGGTTTAACCCAGATGGGGAAGAGGAAGATGCCACCTTGCGTGAGTGATGTCTCGGTGTTTGATACAAAAACCTTTCATGTGGAATGTTTAGAAATCAAGGAAAACTTATGTTTGTTTTTATAATTAAAAAAAAAAAAAAGGCTTGGTCAAACAGCAGTTGTTTTATTAAACCAGTTTTCTTTAATTGTGATGCTTTGATTGTCACACAAATCCTTTTCAAATCATAAAGATATGCATAGATACCAGTGTAGGAAAGCAGATTGTGGCAGGTTTGCCCTTTGTGGTTGTGTGCTTTGCAAAAGAATTATTATATCAGCAGTTTTCCCTTAATAGATTTATTTCTTTTTAAAAGCCATGCAAGCAGTCTAACATTTACTGAAAACCCCAAATCTCTTTGCCAAGCTGCTCTGATGAACGGACTTCCTCCTCTAAAGCTTGTACAGAACTGTTGAACAGTTACGTTGGATTCTGAATTAGATGATTTATATAGGAAACATTATCTCTGACTACAATGACACATTACTGCAAAAGTAAGACAGATTTCAGAAAGCATTCATTCTCATGTACTGGAAAATCTCAAACAGTTCTGTGGTTTATGTAACCTTGTTGCTGCGTAAATTGTCTTGGGGTTTACAAATAAGTTCACATATTATGTTTGCACTAAGATTTGCTGGGAGTGGTAGGTGAACATAACGATATTGTTGAACAGCAAGCAGTGTTTTGGTGTACATAGAAAAATGATAATACTGTCCTTGTATTATCATTACAGTGTTTTAATCCACTTTCTGAAAGGACTATTTGGCACTTTTTGATCTTCCTCAAAAGTCTTTTTGGTGTTCATAAAATAGAAGTATTTCATATCTCATTTCTGTCTAAATCCTTGTTGGAACTAACTAGGAAGCAAATTTGAACGTACAGCAGTGTGGGACATACTGGAGCATATTGAAGCAAATGGGCTCTCACCAGTCCAAATGCAACATAAGCTTACAGAAGAAATTACTGTTTATTTGGAACGATCATGAGATGTAAAGTTTTCTTGAGGGGACTTGGAAATAGAGTTGTCATGATTTGCTTGATCGATAGGTGCACTCCCAAGCAAATGATTTTATTTGCTTCTGTATATTTTCCTGTAGTCTTGCTAGTAAAGCTGTCCCTGTCTTACATATTTAAAAGGATTCTGGACGACGACTGCTAACATGGACATTTTGCTTATACCACTGAAAAGCAAGTCTATTTAAAGTTTCCTATATAAGCCTATTTTCCTTATCAGTTGTCCCAGTAACTTAACATTTGGAAATAATTAAAAAAAAAAAAATTAAAGTAAATTACTTTGTATTTCCAGAACACTGTAATTTGGAGGAATGTTTTTTCTGTTAAATGTAACTAATAGACTGGAATTTTCTTATGTTTGCATCAGTCTCTATATATTAAGGTTAAAGATACAGTTTTGCAGCTTTTATGAAATGGTCTTTAATATTTCAGCAATAATCCTATATGAGATTTGTTTTTAAAAAACCTACTTTCTGTACGCTTTTAAATTGTACAGGCTTTCAGAAATCAGTAAGAGTTGGACCAGTTAATAAAGATGCAAAAACTTTTTTTGTAGAGATGTAAAAACAAAACCACTAATCTGTTGTATAATGGATTTCATATTTTCTTTAAAAAAAATTAAAAACAAACAGTCTTCATGTATGACTCAATATTCTCTACTCCAGCTAACTGTGGGAGCCTGAATGACACTAGTTTACAGAGGCTACAGGAAAACTTTTTGAAGGTGCAGAAGGGCAAAAATAAATGGAAACTAGAGCTAGGTGTTGAAAACTGAGTGTACCAAACCATCACCATAATTCCTTCTTTTGTTTATTGCTTGGGAACATAATTTTTCTGCAGATTCAAGTGGAAAGTAGGAAATGGCTAGGAGGGATTAAAGGTGCAGGCTCTTCATATGCGATTCTGTTTGTGTTATTTCAGGCGTTTTTACCTTTATGTTGTGTAATAAGCATTTTGCATTACTATGTTATTATTTTGTATGGACATGTTTTCCTTATTTATTTTTGTTACATTTATTATGTATGTTATTTTGTTATATGCATTTACAACTCCATTTTTAAATAAAGTGTTTCTGGAACTTTACAAATGTGTGAAATGTAATTGAGAGCTGGGAAGTTCACACAATCTTTCTGCAGACCAACTCGCCTTTACTGAAATAGGAACTTAGCTTTTTTCATAAATATCTTCTCTCGAGAAAAAGTTTTGTTATTACCACCACTGCATCATTTATTCTGTACTGACAGTATTGGCTCGCTTTCCCGTACTCAGGTTCTTTTCCACACTTCAATTGATTTTTTGTACAAAGCTAGTGGCAAAAATAACCCAGTATGCCAGTCACCAAACAGTGGCTCTGTTTCCCTTTGTAGAAAGAAAGTGAGTTTTAATGCACCTGCCAGCTGCAACAGTAGATGGTTATCAGACTGTGTTTCCTCTGCTTCACATATTGGAAAACTTTCCTGAACATGCTGTTTTGGCTCCAGACTGGTGCCTTTTTTTCTTCTGTCCCAGGTTTGACTCTGTGCCTGCTTTTCCTGCAAGACACTAAATTGCCTTTTCTTAGCTGGCTTCATGCAAGAACAAAACCTTGAATTTAGTAAAAGCTCCAAGAATTTCTTCCCAGGTTAAGCATTTTGGTGTTGCTGAGCTTTGCTGTGACTCAGCATCAGTGCTCAGCTCTTGCTTCTGTGCATGTATTTTTCCTTTATATCCCAGCCTGCTGGCATTAAGACTTCAGCACCAAGGGCACACAGTAACACTCACTGGCACTCAGCTCTGCAGGGACAGGAGATTTTTACTGCTCTTCAGAGATGCCAGATTGGTACAGTCAAAATCGTAAGAAAGTTACAAGAGCTTTCCACTTGCAGGAATGGTTTTCTCCAGGACTTTTTCATATCCCCCATCTTCATTATCTGCTGTCATTTCCTCACTTGTTGCCAGCATCCCTCTGCCTTTGGAGATGATGGAGGAATGAACTTCTGGGCTTGTATTCTCATGTGCAAACTCCCTGATGTTTAAGCAGAAGTGTAACTCTTCCCACACAGATTTTTGTAGACTCTCCTTGGAGCCAAGGTTATGTAGGGTTGTTTTTCAGAAGCATTTAGGAAATCCAGCCAGATGGCATCAAGCATGTGCTCCTTTAGGCACCACCAAGTGGTGCTGACACGCCAGGACACAGGGACAGCAGAATTCAAGGCTTTCCTCAGCAGCACTGGTGGCTCCTCCCTTAGCTACCTGCACTGCTTGAATTCTACACACAACTTCTTGTAATGACACTCACCTCTAGCTGTAGCATACAGAAATAATGCTAAGGGCATAGTTTGTGTGCCTGAACAGGTAACAGCAATGTGATGTTTCACCACAGCATGTACATTACACCAAAGCAACTGGTGCTGCAATCTCAGCAGAGAACGCTGCCTCATACCAAAAACTGACTTGCGGCCAATGCCTCTTGGAAGGCCTTTGTCATTTGAACTGGGAGATTTTAAGCATAGAAAAGATCTACAATTAGTGCTTTGGCATGCAGCCATGAAGGGCAAGGGTGCTCCCTCATGCAGGACTGTGTGAAGCGTTGATGACTTGGTGTGTGCAGTGTAAGGAGGCCACTCGCTGCCTGCCAAGGAGATTTATACCATCAAGCCTTTTGTATCTGAAGAGAATTACAAGGAAGAAACTTGGCCACTCACCATACAAGTTGCTTAGCTTCGACTTGGTGAATAATCAGTTTTTCAAGTGTAAGAATGTCACCTCTGACTTCAAATAGAGCTAGATCTGTAAAAGCTGACAGGGTTACAATCCTGGTAGCTCAGCCATGATTGCCAAATATTAAATACATCTGACAATGTCTGTCTTAGCAATATTGTCAAAGGACAGCTGCCTAATGCTGAAGATCACTTCCAGCTGCACTAGCTCAGTAATCTTGTAAAAACAATTTTTGTTTTCAACTTGGTAAGCCTTAGCCTTCGCCAGCGCTGTTCCAGCTGGTGACGGCCAACAGAGCACTGGGTGGGAAGCAAGCCATTTCCTTTTCAGATCCTTTTCTCGCTAGTCACATATTTGGGGAGGAAAAATGCATTTACCAAACAAGTGGGATAATGCATCCCTGGAAATACTTTAAAGCAGCATAACAGAACTGGAAGCCTGCTGTGAAAGATCCTGTTTCAATGAGACCACAGTTAACAGTGGAAACTAAACCCAATGTTCTCCTTGTCTTGCTGACACCATATGATTTTAATGATTTTTTGAAACAGTTCTTACCTCATGTCTGGGGAGAGCTCTTAAAATGAGAGGGTGTTAGAAAATGTACTCTCTGGGGAGGCTGTACTAAAACAGGTGTTTGTAGTTATTGAATACTCTTATGGCAACACAGGGCAACATTTTCAAGTGATATTTGCCCAAAATTATTCAAACACTAAGGCCTTAGAGGTGGAATGAGGGGATATAGAGATTTGTTCATTTCAAGGGTAGTCCCGACATTTCCACTTACCAATTAACATGTCCTTGCTCAGTTTGCTGCTCTTGTCTGTCAATTCCTTAGGACTAGCATTTTTAGACCTATTTCAAAAGATAATAGATATGCTGATGAAGCTTTCTGCTACTATGGAATACCTAAAAGTATCAGAAATCTAAAGACAGATATATATATATATATACACACATTATATATATATTTATTTATATTTATATATATGAAAAAATAACAGCTTAGAAGCAGAATTAATTATCTTTGACCCAAACTATGATCTTAAGAGAAAATTTTATTATTAGAATAAATTCATTAATTAAACAAAAATGGGCAACATGGGATTTCTAAGTTCTGTATGGAGGTATGGACCTGTATAAAGCCAAGCACAAAGAATAAGGATTATATATAAATTTACAAAAGTTACCAGGTGACTTCACATTTCATTTTCAGGATTATTTCTGGGGTAATGTGATTTACAAGACAAGAAAAATTTATAGAGGAAAGAAAAGAAACCAGATGTGGATGTGAGTTGTGGTTCGGGTTATCCATGGCTGATTTTGTTGAGAGATGACAGAAATGACTGCAGATAATTCAGGAGGTTTTAGAAGTATTTAGAAATTAACTACCTTAATAAAATTATTTAAGAAAATGTCATAAATGTTATTTCCCAGAACAGCAACTGATTCATAAATGATCAGGCAGGATACCATATTCTCAGCAGACGTTACTGGATTAGGAGACTCAATGAAGTGCAGAAACTTAAGCAACTTTTTAAAAGAGCTTTTGAAATAAATCAAATGACAGAGATGAAGAGAAGTGGAGTGGGGAAGGAACACAGTCCATGGCAGTACGTGTGACAGAACCAAAAAGGTTCTTGAAAGGAGAAAGGAGAATGGTAAGATGCAGGAGGCACATTAAGAATTTGCCTGCAAGAATGGTACTTCCAGAGCTGGTAAGAAGCTGTACAAGAAAATATTTTTCCTGCTCCAAGGTGTGCCTCAAGTGCAAGAGAGAGCACAGCCCCCCTGCTCCTTGGCAGGGGATGGCAGCTGGAAATACGTGGGAGTTACTGCATACATCAGTAATCATGTCATTTTTCACTCTGCAGAATAGCTGGAGTTTCTCCAATAAACTGACTGAACCAATAGGCAGTGCTTTCCATACAATGGAATAAAACCCTCCAAACTAATTCTGCCTCCCAATGCAGTTTGTTTTATGCTTTCCTGAAATCATTTTTGGACTTCACAGACAAAATTTCAGTAACTGACTAAATATGCATGTGTATAATATTGTAATCTTGGTACCTGCACATTTGGGAATTCAAGTGCTTAACAAAAACTTTGTTGCACAATCAAGTTCATTCTTTCTTTTGTTTTCATACATGCAAGGAATATACACAAACCAGGCTCCTCATATGATTGCTGCTGTCAGTATGATGGACAGCGGAGCAGATGGTTCTTTAGAAAGATCCACTTTTTTAAAAGCAACTTATGCAGTATTCTGAACACCTAATAAGTTGCTTTCTTCCCATCACAAGTCTGAGGTTAAAGTGTTGCTTTAGTAATTTGTTGATTTGATTTTCTAAGTGTACAAGCTCCTCAAATTTAGATCCTCTTTGCAGGTTTAAAAATGCTGGGTTATATTGAAAAGCACATCTGAGGCTTCACTGAAGTTATTACTCCAGGGGCAGCAGAAGTTCAAATACAAAATTGAAAACACAGCTTAGTGGTTTATCTCAGCCCTAACGTGAGCCCCAGGCATGCAAACCTTTGGAGCCATGTTTCAAGCTGCATGAGCAGGGTTTGCTCTTTGGTGCAAGCAACATTTGTTACTTGTAGTTTTGAGAATGTGTTTTTAGGCTTCCAAGCTGTTTGAGTTTCTGTATTCCTCACTTTGGCCAATTTAAGTATTTTATCATAGAATCATAGAATAGCAGAATGGCTTCAGTTGGGAGGGAGCTGAAAGATCTTCTGATTGCAATGGGCAGGGAATCTGCTACTAGACCAGGTTGCTCAAAACCCCATCCAACCTTACCTTGAACACTTCCAGGGGTGGGGCATTTGCGACTTCTCTGTGCAACTTGTTACAGTACCTCACCACCCTCACAGTAAAGAGGTTTTTCCTGTTTAATCTAAAACTACTCTCTTCAGGTTGAAGGCACTTCCTCTTGTCCTATCACTATATATGCTTGTGAAAAAGTCTCCATCGTTCTTGCAGGTTCACCTTAGGTACTGAAAGGCTGCAATTTGATTACCCTGAAGCCTACTCTTCTCCAGGGTGAACAATCCCAATTCTCTTAGTCTTTCCTTGTAGGAGAGTAAAACGTATTTTCAAAGCTAAAAGACATGAATAAAGAAATCCGTCTTTCCCCTTTTAATGATGAAGTGATTTGCTTTGGAAAATACATGGATTTTATGTCACTGGAAGAAAACTGTCAATTAAATTATGCACTTGTTCTTAATGCTCCAGCAGTGAATTACAAGATAAGCAGAGCTGGTGTCCATGAAGTCAAAGGAAAGGTTCATGCAGCCAGAGTTTTGTATTTGCTTATCTCAGTGCAAACCCAGATCACTACATTTTGGTTTTCACTTGTATGCAGTTATGTAAAATTCTGCTGTCCCCAGCATAAGTATTTTTAAATGAGTTGGTTATAAGCTTTAGCCTGACATTGCAAAAGCAATGATTTTAAAATTAGTAGGGAAAAATTAATCCTGACTGACAGCAATGATTTCTTTTAATTGATATTTAAATTTCTCCAGATGAGGAAACACACTGGAACCTGTCTTACTGCCTAAAATGCAATGAGTGAAAAAATGGCAGGATAGTAGAAAAAAAAAATCCATAGAATAATAAGTATGATTAAAAAGCATATCTGAATGCAATTTCTAATTAAGGATTTCTCCTGGGAGACACAGTGAAAAGCTTAATACTAAATGAGTTTTGGAGAATCACTGCAGATCCATGAACTGGTCTTAACACTTTCTGGAACCTCCCAGACAGCAGTGCTGAGGACTAGCACAGATAATTTTACAAATAGCAATATTGCTGCCAGGCTTCCACTTCAGTACTGAAGCCAAAGAAACAGTAACAAGATTTTACCTTCCAGTAAAAATCTTTCAAGCAGTTCACAAACATTCATTCTGTTATGAAATTTCTATGCAGAAATATTTCATCCTGGTCTTGCAGGCAGTAAAAGGGACTCAGAAAAGTCTTGTTTCCTCCCTACAAAGAGCTGAGACAAGGCTCTGCCGTCACTGAAATCTCAGTAAGTGACAACACACAGCCTGGTGGTACTAGTAATGCACCACTTGATCTGACAGTGCCCATATTTAATATCAAAGTTATCCCCAACTTTTGAGTCACTGGGACAGAGCCAGAGACCTGTGTTTTTCCAGCCAGGTCAGTTTTGCTCACTTCTCTTTCCCCAGTGCACCTTGCAGCATCTTTGGAGCTGCTGAGCTGTGGGTACCTATCCCAGCACGCTGCACTAGCTGGCCTTGGCAGCCTCCCCAGCAGCTGCTTGCAGCAGGAGGCTCACTCAGCATTTTGGGAGAGTCTCTCCTCTCTGTTAACCATGAAGCAGTCACACATGTAACCCTCTGAACTGCACATATCTCAGAATTTCCATGTCTCCTGAAAATTCCTTTGTCACTGTGATGCACAGAGGGAACACAGTGACACACACAACAGGTGTTCAGGTAAAGAAGAAAAGAACTCTCTCGTTTATTGTTGACCTTGTATCTATAAGTTTCTGGACAGTGACCAGAGATTGGACAGAGAAGTTCCCACCTCTCCATCTCCACTGGTCACTTGAGAAGTCCATCAGGTGATATCTTTTCACAAAGGAATGTAAACATGATCTTTATTTATCTTACAATTCATGAGAACTGACTCTATTGTACTAAAACAAATCAGAAGGCTGATTTTCAGGGACAACATTCCTTTTTTTCAGGTTAATCCCTATTTCTTTACAACACCAATGTGATGATGTGTATCAGTTTTATTTGAATTAATATGGTCTGCCTGTGCTTGAAGTGTTCTAATTCTCCATGCAAATTATCTTGGTTTATGTGCACATTTAAAATTATCCATTTTTTTTTTTATTCTCAAGATTTAATGGAATAACACAGATCGTATCAATAGTCAAGCTCAGCCACTGGTACCTGGGGTCTTGGATTTGCTGCTACTTTTGCAGCACTGCAAAAGCACTGATGTAGCCATTTATTTTAGTTTTCTAATGTATGGATTCTATTTCTAAATGTTTTCAGAAGCCCAGTGTGAAAGGCATCTACTCAAGTGGTTTTTGTTTAATTATCCAAAAAGTATCAGCAGTATTTGAGAGACAGTCACAAAGCAGTTTCCCTGAAGGACACAGCTGCAGACCCCAGATGTTCCTAGAGGGTTCTGTAGAAACACTGTGGTCTAGAGGCACAGTTACTGATTGTACATGTTCTTCATATATGTTAAATGTCCTATCAACACATTAGAAAAAAGGAAAAATAAGGTGATGTGCCTTGTTGAGCACATGGATACATCTGGAAGGAAAAAAAAAAATCTAAAGCCTCTAAAGGTTTCTAGTTAAGCTGCCATTTTACCAAGAATTTAAGTGTTCTTGAAAAGACCACATGGCCCTAATCTAATAGATTCGCCTTCCTTTGAAAAGTTTTCCAATTTCTTTGTCACAGCTGCCAATGAACTGTGTGAAGTTAGTATTTAAAGGATTGCAAGCTTTCATTTTCTCAGGGATCTGGGAGGACAGAGCTAAGTGGATAATCTTGCATTCTGTACAAGTATTTTTTTTTTGCATTGCTGTCAAAGGAGAAACCAGAGGTGGGAGAGAGAGTGGTTATTTCACGACAGTCAAGTTCCCCCTGGTACATTCTGACTCTGGCATCCTGTGAGATAATTTCACCATGGGATATACTAGATTTGTCTTACTGATTTTCTCTCTGATACAACCAGTGCACTGACAGGTGGATAATAAAGCAGTGCTGCTGTTTGTAGCAGCAGAGCTTCTAAGGAAAGCTGATACTCCTGCTGAACCAAGCTGCAACAAATAATGCACTGGACTCAAAGCTTGTCAACGTGCATTTCCATCAGGACCAGAAAATCCTCAAATACATAAAACAAAGAGGAATAAAATTCCTATAAAATATTTAAGAAAAAAATAATTTAGGTTTCAGAGAGAGAATGGAGGAAAAATAAAGCTTTGATTAGACCAACCTCTATCAAGACTTCAGGCAAACCCGTGCACCCAGCGACAACTTCCCCAGTCTGGGTTTCAACAACTAATGAGTTATGCAGCGAAGAAATTCAAGGTGCCAGAGGTTTCTCAGAAGTTGATTGTCTGGACAGAAAATCAGGCTGTCCTCTCCTTACCCAGGAGGACTTGAGTAAGAGGCCATGTTAAGAACTGAGTATTAAAAATTTTAGAGTGATGTCTTTGCCTGAATTAAGGTGCAAACAAGACCATGTGCTGAAGTCAGTAGTATGAATTGTATTTAACAGTAAATGTGATGGGGGGAGAAGGGCAGGGGGGACGAGGTGAGAGAGACAGAACGGGGAGGGAGAGAAAGAGAGAGACAGATGAAGTAGAAAGTATCAGCACTCCACGGCTCCCAGTGGTGTCCCATTAATCCTCTGGTCTTCTTGGTGCTGAGGGTCCCACAACATAGATTTCAGTGGGTTAATCTACATTCAGGCCAGGTGCGAATGCCCAGACACCTTCCCCGGGAGCAACTTCGAGGCAGTGTCTTGTTACAGACTGGATCTGTTGGATGGTTTGATCATGTGCCGTGCTCTGGGGCACTCCGCAGGGAGTCTGGGAGCGCTGTGGGGTTTTTGGTGGGTTCTGGCACCCTCAGAGCCCCTCACGGAGCGCGGCCCTTGCCCGGGGAGGGCAGCGGGTTTCAGCCCAGCCCCTCTGTGTCAGGGGGGCCGGGCGCTCGCTGCCCCCGAGCCCCGAGGCGGCGCCCCAGGCTCTCCGCTCGCCGCCGGGCAGCGCCGCCCTCAGCGCTCGGCTCGGTGCGCCACGGCCGCGCCACCCGAACCGAGCCGGGTAACTCACACAGCAGCTGCTTTGGCTGTCATGGACACATTGCTCTCCCTCAGCCGCGTTTACCTGTCCCTGGACCTGAGGTAACTGGACGGTAGTGTCACCTTTATCCGATCTCAAGCACCCTCAAGGGGTGACTCACTGCCCGAAGTTCCCCTCAGGAAGCCTGTTGGGGCGTGGAGTCGGTGGCCACAGTTCCTTTATACAATTCTGCCATAATGGGCCAAAAGTCCTTAATGACAATGTTTAATCCATTAACCGTAACATTTCAGTCTCCCAGGGGGCACTGTCCTGGTTTTGGTCGGGCTTTTCTAACTCATTAATTTCCTACCTGGGGAACACGCGAGGCCGGCGGGCGGCAGCGCTGCAGCGGCTGCGGGCAGCGAGGGCTCTGGGGCTGCTGAGGGCAGCGAGGGCTCCGGGGACAGCGGGGGCAGCGGGGCTGCTGAGGGCAGCGGGGGCTGCGGGGCTGCTGAGGGCAGCGGAGGCTGCGGGGCTGCTGAGGGCAGCGAGGGCAGCGAGGGCTCTGGGGCTGCTGAGGGCAGCGAGGGCTCCGGGGACAGCGGGGGCAGCGGGGCTGCTGAGGGCAGCGGGGGCTGCGGGGCTGCTGAGAGCAGCGAGGGCAGCGAGGGCTCTGGGGCTGCTGAGGGCAGCGATGGCAGCGGGGCTGCTGAGGGCATCGAGGGCAGCGGGGGCTCTGGGGCTGCTGAGGGCAGCGAGGGCTCTGGGGCTGCTGAGGGCATCGAGGGCAGCGGGGGCTCTGGGGCTGCTGAGAGCAGGCGAGGGCTCTGGGAGCTGCTGAGAGCAGCGAGGGCTCTGGAGCTGCTGAGGGCAGCGATGGCATCTGGGGCTGCTGAGGGCAGCGTGGCAGCGAGGGCTGCTGAGGGCAGCGGGGGCAGCGAGGGCACGGGGCAGCGGGGCAGCGAGGGCTCTGGGCTGAGGCAGCGAGGGCTCTGGGGCTGCTGAGGGCATCGAGGGCAGCGGGGGCTCTGGGGCTGCTGAGGGCAGCGGGGGCTCCGGGACTGCGGGGCTGCTGAGGGCAGCGAGGGCAGAGGGGGCTCCGGGGCTGCCGCGGGCCGGGCCCGTGGGACAGGGACAGCCCCGGCAGCCCTGCCAGGCCGCACGGCAGGAGACGGGATGTCCGCGAGGGCTCGGGAAAGCAAGGCTTCCCCTATGTCTAGTACATAAGGGAAAAAGAGGCTGCCGATCTCTCGGGGTTTGTTCTGGTCGAGATGACCCTGAGATGTGTAAAAAGTCGTTGTTTCTCAGTTGTCGAAGAATGAGTCAGAAGTCTTCGGTTGATGCTTTCAAAGTTGCTTTATTGTTTCTTATTTAAAATATTTTCTGTCTGGCTTGTCGAGGTCTTTTCAGCAGGTCAGCCCGAGGCACAGAAGTCTTCTGCACGCAGGATACTTATTGTCCATGAAATGAGAAGGGAAAACGTCTCCTACCTTGACCCTGAAAGAAGCACCAGCCTTTACTATTGGTGTTTTGTCTCTGCCTCCATTTTCTTTTGAAGTGTAAGTCTTGGTTTTTCTTTCACCTTTAAACTCATCTAGAATGGTCCTAGATATGTGGTGGCTAGTCAGCAGATTATCGGGTCTAATGGTCTGAGGATGAGAGATACCATTTTATAGGAGAAGAAAACACTGGGTCAGTCTCCTAGTCTGGCTTTTCTTCACCTTGAAGAGAACCCCTTGCCCTCAGAGAAATAAGAACAAGACAGTTACATCTTTCTCCTATTTGATGCTTAATGTTTTAATCTTGATAGTAGTGGCCTTTGATTTCTGCTATTCACATTTACACTTCAGAACGGTGTGACACAAGGAAGTTCAATATCTGGTTTCGAGTGCTGTGCTGTCATCCCCTGCAGGGTACCTTTCTCATTGTCTCATCTATCTCATAACATTTTCCTGAACTTGGAGAAAATTAAAGTGGTTTGTAAGAAAGCTGTGGGGTTTTTTCATTATAACTCCGTAGACATTTTCCATCACACAACTGGAGGATTAAATCTGCCTTTGTAACATTTACATTTCCCATGCACATCTGAGGAATGGCACGGAGTCTAAAGTTCCTGTTGGTCATTAGGGAGTAAAGCTTGAGGCCATGAGAAACAGCCCTTAGTATTTCAGCATTAGTCATGGTGTACAGTTAATGATACTAAATTAAAGTTCAAACTACAGCATGGCTTTTCCCAAGTGACATTAAAACCATCTCCTGATTCACAGTGCAATATGCAATAGCTCCTGCTAAATTTCAACTCTCTTGTCTCAACTGTACAATCAAATACAGCAGTTCAGACACAGGTAATTAATACTGAGGGAGGCTGTGTAAATGGCTGACAAAAAATAACTAGTGTCTGGCTGCAAATTTTGGACATGCAAGGTGAATTGACAAAAATATTACTTTGTTTTAGATTTAATCCTGCTTCCTGTACACATTGAATTTCTGCCAGTTTCTTCAGATCAATGCAAATAAGGATTGATGTCTTAAGGAATGGGGAACCTCTCTAATCTTACATCCTGGGTTTTTTTATGCTTTATATAGCTATTTGCTTTAACTTTCTGAACTTTTTTCAGTAATAGGAGGAATTCATAGTGAAACACTTGCAACAACTAGGTAATATTTTGCAAGAAACTTCTTGTAAGCAATTCCCTGCACCTTTGCCAGTGAGCTTTGATGATAATTTGGAATGTGAGATAGGATTGCAAATCATACATACATATGTATTTTTTGGTACTAAGGAAGGAACTAAGATTTCTGCTAGCTGTGAAAAGAAATTGAACATATCAAACTCATTTCACACGTGACTGACATCTGGAGACTAAATGCATATACCACATTTCTGCTGAGCATACTTTAGTAATTTTAAGCTTTAGGTTTTTATTCTGTAGACATTTGAGATACGGCATATGTGGTTAAAGAAAACATATGAAATCATGTCTAAAATCATTATTTCAGATGTGATATGAAACCATCATTTCAGATATTTAAGATCCAAACAACTTGAAATTTTGCAATTTCCTTACTTCATTTTTTTGTTTTCCCTTTAACTCCCATGCATCTCTGGAGGCTGCTGTAGCTCAAAGCTGAAGTGCAAAGTGATTAGGAAGATTTGTATTATATTGATTTACCTTCCAGTACTTACACCAAGGGTTCAGACTGCTGCATTTAGCTGTTTACCCTTCACTGGCACTCACTCTATTACCAGGCATACAGGTAATGAGAACTGCTGAAAATCAACTCAATTATTCTAGAATGAGTGTCTGCACTATGCTCTCTCAAGTCAAAGTGTTTCCTGTGTCAGCCCACATCCATGCTGAGGCTTTTCTAAACATTTGTAAGGTTATCCTGGCTATTTGCCATAGATGGACTCTGAGACAATGGTTGTTGGGATTCCAGGCACAGATAGTTTGCTTCTCTTGCTTCTCCATCATTCCTAGCAAGAGGGGAAGTCTTAGAAAAGAAATGCAGATGCTCAAGTTTCTATGCCATCTATTACCAATGCTCAGCAGCTATTTCTTCTAGAAAGTTCTCTATCTCAATTCCAAACAAGAAACTCTGCTGCTCACCATCCACACATCACCGGGTGGCAAACTAAGGTGCTGTTGTCTTGGGAAAGAATACACAGATAGACAAAATCCATTAATACATGACATTGATGGAAGGGTATCTACACTTACTTATCTTGCAAGGCAAACATGTCCAGAACTGAAACTCTCATTGTAACTAAAATGAGGGAGCCAGCAGACTGTGGTGGTTGCTGTCAGGTCTCTGTCCCCTCCACTATGTGCATCTCTCCAGTCCAGGCTCTTGTTTCTCACCAAAGAACTCAAAACCAGCCAGCACACCAGTCTTACACACATCAGATGCACTAGCTCTGCTGCTGAGTGAGCACCTGGGAGGTGCTGATATCTCACATTGTTGAGGTAAATAGAGAAGCAAACATAAACTAGGAAAGACTGTGAGGATTTTATGCCCCACACTACAGTTTCTTGTCTTCCCATCTCTCCTTTTTGCTCCTTCTTTCTTTCATGAAAGCTACACCTGTCAGCCTTCAAATCAGCCAGTGTGTGACACAAGCCATCCAGCTGTGGCAGATGGCTGAACTGTGCTTTGTCCTATAAACATCCATGCAGAATTATTTATAAATACCAAACATGATACAGTAAGTGACTCAGCCAGGTTTTGTAATTGGTAGCTGGATAGTTCAAGGCTTTTTAAAACTGCGAAATTGCCTTGCTTGACTCAAATAGACATCAAAATTCTTAAAAACAGGTCTTGGATTTAAAAGCCATTGAGGCTGCTGTTAATGTAGCAACATGCACTAAAACTCCAGTGTTTGATCTCCTTCAGGGATTCTCAACTCCTGGGTGATTTAGTGGATCTAGGGTCCTCCATGTATGACTCTTCCTCATCCTTACTAATGTGCTTGCCCTGACTCAGTCTCAAGCTGTTATTATTATCTTTTGCTGCTATTTGGGAGCTACCCCAAGTCCATCAGACATGCAAGTAACTCAAATGTTTTCATCTGACTTCAGCTGAACTCAGTGGGGTGTCTGCTCATCCTTCTGTACAGTGCTGGTAGTTTCATAGGTTTGGGTAGGAGAAATCATGGGAGACAACCTGGCTGGGATCTGACTAACCTCCTGTAGTCTGATCCAGGATGCCCTTGGTGTCTTGGGACACTTCTTGAAGTGCATTATTGAGCTTGTGGAGCACTGTAAACTGAAGAACTTGAACTAATCAAGCCACAGCTTTACTGGGAATGTAAATGTCACAGTTATAGTAACATAATATTCCTACCTGAACCTATGCTATTGAAAAAGGTGTTTTTAAACACCTATCATCAGAAATGAAAATCTGACCTTCTCTTTTGTCTATCTGCACAAAGATATATGGCAGGTTGTACAGCTCTTTCACTTGTTACATCTGCTCTTTGCTGCAGTTATGTCTGAAATTCCCCTGCAGCTATCCATTTTCACAGGTTTAATTCCTTTCCAGGAGAGATACCAACTATGATGAGGTACTTCCACCTGCATGCTGCTCATGTCAGATTTAATAACTTGCTGTTATCACTCAGTTGCATTCTATTACACCTTGAGAGGAGGTGAAGTAGATGAGAGGAGGGGAGTGGTCCATCATTGTGGACCAGCAAAAGACCTGGCTGAGACCATGAGCTCTGGCTGGCTGCTCTAGACTGCCCCAGAGCAGGGAGAGAGGATTTCATGCTGACCTGGACCTTCACAGCCCTACAGGAAACCTATGTATACCACATATTTGGTAAAGAGTGGGCTAGCATGACCATTTCTGCCTATTTTTCTGCTTGTGGCTCTGGAATAAGTGAATTTCTATGGGCCTGTCCATAAAGCTCTGCATTCTTTGACTGAAGCATGCAGTCTGAAGTATTCAGACTAGAGACTGAGTCAATACAGTGCCCTTTTAGTGCTCCAAGTCCTCCTTGGAAGGCAAAACTGGGCCCCTGTAGTCTATAAATATCTTTCTGTATCTTCTCTGCCAAATATCCTCCATCTAGAAACTTCAGCACAGAAGATGAAACAATATTTCTTCTTTTATGGATGTTATACCCATGAAAGCTTGTCAGAGAGCAGTTTTGCTTCTGAGCTACTGCTTTTTTAACTGCAGGCTTGGAACTGGTATCACTTGTCACCTCAAACAGCACCCTGCTCCTTGGGGTTTTTTAAGTTTGGTAGTTTCAACTGAGAAATGATAGCAAAAGACAGCAGACAAACCCAGCTAGTCTGGACTATGATGCTTGCCTTAGATATGCATCAATTTATCAGGTTCATTTTTAAAAGCTGCAGTTTATTTTTGTTTTAGAATTACTTGTGGATTTGCAAATTCTCTTGCTGTTTTTACTGAATACACAACTAAAAAGTTAATGTGTTTTAAAAGATGTGATTTTTTAGTGTATTCAAAATTTGTGTTATGGCAAAAACTGGCACATTAAATAGAGCTGATCAGTACATTGCCCTCTGTAGCAAAAAAAAAAAAAAACAAAACAAAACAACATCCTATCTATTTATGTAGATCTATGGTGAAATTTTCAAAAATTACAAAGCTATGCATGTCTGCAAAGTCAAGTCTTTGGATGCCGAAATTAGAGGCAACCAAAGTCACTGGTCACTTCAAAACCTTTGTGGCAACAGAAACAATTATAATGGTCACTTTATACATCTTTGCTCTAGATCCTGACTTTTACATTAACTGAGATGAACTAATTTATTCTTCAGGCAAAACAGCATCTAGAATGACAACTGCATTGCTGTGATAGTGGCCACTTCTATTACCAGAGCAGACTGGTAATTGTTTCTCTGTTAATTGTTTCTCTTGTTAATTGTTTCTCTTTTAAACTTCTCAGGTACTTTGCAGCTTGGATCAGCTCTTCTGATCTTGGTCTGCTTTAGTAGCAACTGAGTGAACAATATAAATTAAAAAAAAAAAAAAGTTTGAATAGTGATTATCTTCTTATGATTGAGAGCAGCTGATTTCTTTTCTTGACGTTCACCCATGCTTAAGTGACTTTTAGTCAGTTCCTCTCTTGGTAGACTGTTCAGTTTGGCATTGTCCCAGTCCTGATCCACACGATCTGTCTTGTACTGATACCTACCTGATGCTGCTATGTTCTGCCTCTCTCTCTTGCATTCACCACTAGAAACCTCCAGTCAAGAATTCATGTGAGCCATTCATCTTTATTTAGACATTAATTTGACCAGTGTCTATTTTTAAACACAAACATACACACACATTACATGTATGTATATACATATATATGTTGGCATGTATTTAACATAAACAGAACCCATATCGCTATGCTGATAAATATTTTATTTAAAACAAAGCCCCATGCAAATAATAATAATAAAAAGCTAAATTAAACTCCTGGTCTTCTGTCAGCTTTCTAGTATCTTTTCACTGTCCTTCACGTATGGTTGCAGATGATGGTAGTTCTCTGCTGAATGATCACCTCTTGCTAATATTTAAATTAAGAGCATTTTTCAGAATAAAATGTTAATCTCTCTTTCATCATCTGCTTTCCCTGCACCAATTTCCTGGCAATTGGACATTTTCAAATATAAATGAACACCATTATAAACTAATCAAGCTGTTCTAACTGCAGACAGTAAAAGGAGAAGAAAAGGAAAGGACTCTAATATAAAATCATAAAATCACAGAAACATAGAATGGCTAAGGTTGGAAGGGACTTTAAATATCATCTTGTTCAAATGCTCCTGTCGGGGGACACCAGTGACAGCATCTACTAAACTAGGTTGCTCAAAGCCCCATCCAGCCTGGCCTTGAACACTTCCAGGGATGGGACACCCACAACTTTGGGCAACCTGTTCCAGTGCCTCACCTCTCTCATAGTGAAGAATTTCTTCCTAATAACTAATCTAAATTTACCCTCCTTCTTCTTAAGACCATTCTCCCTTTGTCCTGTAATATGCAATGCAAAAGTCTCCTATTTCTCTTTAGGACCCCTTTCGGTACTGGAAGGCTGCTATAAGGTCTCCCTAGAGCCTTCTTTTCTCCAGACTGCTGGAAAACACCATTTATCTCAGCCTTTCCTCACATAAGGAAAGAGGTGCTCCATCTCTCTAATTATCCTGCTGGTCCTCCTCTGGACTTGTTCCAACAGCTCCATGTCCTTCCTGTGCTGAAAACCCCAGGTGGGATCTCACCAGAGCAGAGTGGCAGAATCCTCTTCCTTGACCTGCTGGCCACACTGCTTTGGATGCAGCCCAGGATATGGTTGGCTTTTTGGGCTGCAAGCACACAACTTTCATGGCTGCACATCTGGCATACCCTCATGAATACCCATGAGATTCATGGATGACTATAAAGCAGGATTTTCTAAGTATGTGGGTATTTAACAGAACCTGAAATACTGGAAATAGGAGTTACAGAGTTGTGGGCTAAGCATTGTTTCAAAACAAACAAGTTTATGTGGAAATTCATTACTACAGAGTCTGCAGCACCAAGTAAAATCCAGAAAAGGCAAATCTCTTCCAGGAAGAACTGGGCTCTTATGGCAGAAGGCAGTGATTTCTGTTCAGATAAAATGGTAGAATCTGAGTTTGGTTTTCAGGCTCATCTGTACTGTCACTAGATGGCACATTGGTCTAAAGTTTCAGCTCATAGAGCAAATGCATGGACAAACAGCAAGTTATAGATGGGAACCAGCCAGTAATTACATAGTTAATTGCTCTGTGTGTGCATGTGTGTATGTACATATGCCAGTGTGTGCAAGTCCCAGGTATATCATACAGGATTAGAGTTGTGTGGATGGTTTTTCTGAGACTCTTCCCCTGTGCATAATATAGTTACATTAGATATAGACACTTGAGGTTTATATACTGGGATTCTAGGCAGGGATGGGGAGAGAAAAACATCAAGATGTGTGTCTGACTACCATCTGTATGTTCTTATCTGTTCTGTGCTTGAAGCAGGTGAAGGTCAGGCCTTCAGGCACTTCAGTGCCTTTTTGAAGCAGTTTTTGTTATCTAGGACCTCATATTTAAGAGAACGTGCCATGTACCTTAGGAATACTACTCTTAAATGACTAAAAAAGTGGTCTGTGCAGAACAGATAACAAGGATTTTAGTTTGCAGGTGGAGAGGGGTAGTCTTCCTCTAGTATCTCAATAAGGTGCTTTCAGATGTTATTTTAGATGTCTTTTCCTGAAATTTGAAAAAGGCAATGAGTCAGAGCCCAGAATACTCTTTTGTGTATTGTGTTGTCTTTATTTTAAGCCATGAATAAGTGCCTCATATTCCTAACTACTGCCATTTCCCCCTGCCCTGTCCCTTCTCTTGCCATTCTTTATGAATAAACCATTTGCTGGCTGAGAAACCCACTGCAGCTTAGAGAAATGGGTACTTGGCACATGAATTTCTTCAATGCACTGTGACTAGCAACACATTTCAGAGATTTGTTTTCTCATTTGTGGGAAGCACCTTCTTTTTCAACAATTTCCAGTGCATTCACTTTCTCTTCCAAGATTTTTATGCCTTATTGAGGAAGACACATGCAGAGATTACCTTACATGTTCTCTTTTGCTCACAACTATCTTTACCTATTTTCTGCTGTTATTTACCCCATGAGTCTGGTGAAAAGAGAATTGTTTGGGGATTTGAAACTGCTGGGAACTTTGATTATCAGAAGTAATTTAAAGTTCTGAATTCTCAAAAGAATGCAGAGGGCTAATACATATTGAAAACACAGGATTGATGTCCATCTATGGAGAAGGTGTTGCATTTATTTTATTAATAGCATAAGCATTCAATTTACCCTAACTTCTCAGCTCACTGGAAAAAGCCAGGCATGTTGAGCAGCTTACTAAGATATAGAAACAATTTTTGTTCTTGGTAAAGCTGTTCTGCACTAAAGCAGGAAATTCACGTGAGACTCAGCACATCAGGTTCATTTTGAATTCCACTGTGCGGTAAAACTGATCTTGATCTTAGACGAATTAAGTGGCTTTCCATTCCCCCTCCCCATTACTTTTATCCTTTATGTATTATGTATTTTTGTCCTGAGATGTGGGACTGGGCATTTATAATAGCATAT
Source organism: Sitta carolinensis (assembly GCA_032173965.1). NCBI lineage: Eukaryota > Metazoa > Chordata > Aves > Passeriformes > Sittidae > Sitta > Sitta carolinensis. Next base: position 8,722,329 of record JAVUNC010000025.1, on the reverse strand, counting down.
ATTAAGTGGAAATTCAGATTCAGATAAAATCCGGGGAAAAAAGGCTATTAATTCAACAACTATTCTTTTTCTTTCACATTACAGAAATTGATTTTGGTGAAAAACCTTTGCAGTTGGTGCAGTTTTAAAATTAGAGGTGCATCTCTGCAGTTGGATTCATTCTTCATCTTAATTCTGAAATATGACTTGATTTTACCAAGTCTGGGATAGCTTTGAATTTTTAACCTTGGGAATTAGCTAACAGTTCTGCTGTGATCTTTGGGTAGGAATTAAAAGGACTGTCCCAGTTCTTGAAGCAGGGAAAAGGAAGCAGTAGGAAGTGCCACCACTGGTAGTCTTTTTACCAGAGATTTTTTTAAAGACAGGCCTAAGCCCATCTTGCTGAGGGTCATTCTCTTATTTTATATACTCATGAAAAGGAAGAGAGATGGAGGTGACCACATGGTGCAGGTTGTGGTAAACAGAGGCATGTGTAAATATTCCTTTTTTGGACCAGTGCAGAGTTTATCCTTTGTCCTCTGGAAGAGGAACCAAAGATGAATCTTGCTTGTCATCTGTATCTGAGCATGGAAAGGGGACAGGATGTGTTGGTTTGTGTTCTACAGGTAGCTTCTACATGAGATGAAGAACATGTAGGTCTTAGAAAAATGAGACTTCTTCTGTTTGGTGGAACAAAATTAGCCAGAAAGAAAAGTCATTCATGAGTAGCCTACAAGGAACTCTGCCAACATGGAGATATTCTTTTTAGGGCTGTTCATCCATTTTTCTTATATTCCTCAAAATTTCTCTGAAGCCAGTGGAAGATTTAGCCAAGGGGTTTAGGAGCAGATCTTAGATCTCTTCTAAGAGATCATCTGATCCCTTTTTAGGCATCTGAGAAATGGAATACTTATGGTTTTGCTCTGATTACTTGTTGATAATAGATGTTTCCACTCTGGTGAAATAATAAAAATCCACACCTTTATCAGTAAAGAAGAATCATAGAAGATAAAGAGAACACCCAGACAGATGAAAATCACAATAAAGAAAGGCTCAGTGTACTAAAGGCTAAAGGGCTTCTTTTGCTTCTATAGGCAACTTGAAATATAGGTGACTTAAACCTTCCTCATAGGTGATAAATAATGTCAGCCAAAATCCTTTCCAAAACTATTATTTTGGAATTAGCTATCAAATATATCAATAGTTTCATTCCAGTACCTTTCATTACTGCAAAGTTAATGGAAAAATTATTGATTGGTAGTTCAAGCCATACGAATTAACTTTGTGCAACAGTAGCATGCAGAGTTTAACTACCCATGGGGAAACACTTCACTGGTATAGACATTCCTGTTGCAGGGAACACAGCCACAGCAGTATCTTTCACACACTGTGCCATTCTACAGCATAGGCTTTGTTGACAACAGTCCTTATTTAATTTGCAATCCTTGAAATGGTGTTACTGGTATGGACTGTTTTATACGAGGAAAACATTTGCTATTGCTGTGCCAAAACTGTGACCCAAAAGCCTCCAAGAAGGTTCAAATTGGAGAGAAAAAGATGTTTTATTCTGATGTCAGACTTGCTTGATGCATCACTTTTCCTCATTCTCTTCTCTGTCAGAAACTTACAAAAGCTCTGTGTGGTTTGGGCAGTAGCTTGTAACCAGGTGCTGCTGGAACTCATTTCTAGGTAGTAACCCAGCTTAGTAAGCTTCCCATCATGTGAGTCTGCTGTATTTTATTGTGTTTATTCCTTGATGGTAGCATTTGTATAAATTAGGAGCTCTGGAAACAAATTTACATTTATTAGTATTTGAAGATGGTTTTCCAAAATTTTAGTATCAGTCACATCACCCAAAGTATTTCCTTTTGTACCTAAACAAATTTTGTTTCCAACAAAAATGAATTTAAATATGTTAGCTGAAGCTTAGAGAAGGAGGAAAGTGAAATAGTGGCAAATGCAGGGTTTTAGAAATCATGCATGTTTTTCAGTTGCATCAGCTACTTTCTCCCTAGTCTGATTCTTGGGGAAACTATAACTGTGAATCATGTGAGCAGTTTTCCTGCTCCCTGTTTACTTAGGAAAAAGCCCCATGGCAATATTCTGTATCAACAAGCTGATCTCATTTAAACTGTCATATAAGTAATGAGGACTTTGCATCTCGAATTTCTTTTTGTCTTTGAGGAATGCCCAGTGTTTGAACTGTCATCTACAGAGAAAACACTTGAGCATAGGTTTACCAGCACACCAGCTACATGTGAGCGTAAGAAGGAAATCCTCAGAAGGCCAGTTCCAGAGCATACTTATCCCTTGATCCTCTTTTGAGCAAAACAACTACTTAATAATATCACATGGATTATGTGACATTTTAGGTGACAGTTGATTTAGAAACACAACTGCTCAGACAAATTTTATCTGCTGATGTTTGGCTGCAACATTAATTTTGTCTTTACTTTGAGCTGTTTATTACAAGTTGTTCATTAATCACAGATAATGACTGGTACTCTGAAGGTTAATGCTTGAATGCATTCTTTTAAATTTAAAAAATATTTCTGTATTGAAGCATATCCCACTGCTGTGCAAGATAGAATTAAACAAATGTTGTGATCCTGATATAAGGGTACTGTTGATATATGTCTAATTAATGTACTCCAGATGTCAACACTATTAAAATCTGTCTGTGATCTGCATAATGGGTAATTTGTTACACCAAGCAAAATACCTGGTTTTCAGATAATCAGATTTTAAAAAACAAAACAGATATGTTTTCATCCCATAGCATAATGAATACCCCAGCAGAGTCATACTGTCAGAAAGATTCATTCCACTGGGGAAATTTAGTGTTGTTCTATCATTTACGTCAAGAAATACCTGATTTGTGTTTCAACACTGTACAGCCTGGTATTAACTGTCTCCTTGCTACCCACAATCTTCCTAACACTTGTTTTTAACAAATATCACCACCCATGAAATATTCATGTTTCATAGCAGCAATAATTCATGACTCCTCACCAAATAAATGCAGCTAAACCATCAGCTGAAGGCACTCATGCCCCCAGGGACACTTTAGTGTAAGCTTTATTAGGATGTCTTGGTCCATGAGCAGTGCTGTTTGGTGATATCAGGGCCATGTTTCAAGCCTCTAACAAGGCAATGCACATCAGGAGAGCACAGGGCAGGGATTGTCAGGCTGCCTCCTGCAGCACCTCTTACCAGGCTCTCATGGTGTAGCCCATTTGCAGACTCTGAATGCTCTGGGATGTAACCGTGCTCATCTTCTTTCTGCTGACAGTACTACAAGCTCCAGGCCTTCTGGAAGAATCTGGCTGATTATGTCTCAGCTATGAGAATATAAAAAATACAATGAAAACTAGCTTTCAGATCTGTTCTCATGCCATAGACTTGAAAAAAACAACTAAATTAGCATAGTATGTCTAAGCTTGTCACACATAGTGAGGAGTAAACAAGGAACTTCAAAGATAAGCAAGAGGAATATCTTTAAATAGCTGAAAGGTGGATGAAGTAAACATCTGCTAATTAAATACTGAGGTCATTAATAAAAGAAGGTTCTTGAATTAGTCATCCCCTTTCTGTCCGTGGGATTTTAAACAGTTGCAAATCTAAATACAGAGACAGAGAACTGAAGATCAACTCTGAGTTGAGGTATTCTCAACAGTGTGAGACAGAGCAATACCTGTGCTCATTCTGCTCTTTCTTACAGTAATTTTGTACCTTTGAAATTTTGTCTTTCCTTGGTTCCAAACCAAAAAGTTAATCTTATAAATGCAAATTAGGGGTCTGATACTCTTCCTGTACAGAGTTGGCTCCTGACATTAGACTGGGGTGCAGGATAGAGAGACATCCTGATTTTAAGTAAAGTGACTTGGTTCCAACTGTATTTCATGGGACTGTGGATAAAATAACATTCACCAAGTCAGAAGGGATTTCAAATTCTTTAACAAAAAGATAGCAATGAATATTTACATATCAAAAGGGTTCTTCTCATTAAAAACAATAATTTTTCACTGCACAAATCTCTTCATCTGTTCAAGGTAAGGAGACTAAAGACCTGGAAGCCACTACAGTTACCCCTCTACAGAATTTATCTGTAAAATTGTATGAGGTGATTTTTCTCCCCAAAGTCACTTCTCACAGGAACAGCCTGGTTTTCACTTAAAATATGCCAATAATGTAGCAGTGATGTTCCAGGCTCTGTACCGAGGCTTTTTCCTCAAGTCTCAGGTACATGCCAGTCTCTTATTTTCACTTCTGTACACATTCAGCTTGCAATAAGACTGTCAAGAAGATGAAAGTGACTGCCTCAAGGACAGACAACCCCAGCCCTTATTATCCCTACAGATTCTTGGTTCTTTGTCTTCTGACCACTGTGACCCTCTTCTTACTGGAAGATTGATGCCATTTAGAAGGCCTTATTCAGGCCTTATTTTTCCTACAGAGTACCAGCAAGGACCTGCTGATTTCTGATGTCCAGGTAACACCCATTATAGAAAGCTAAGGATGTGTTCCTATGCAGATAATTGCTCTGAAAGGCATACTTTATCTCTGGTCAACAGATGAAGAGAATAGGCCAAGCACCATAATTTTGGCTTCAGTAACAAAACAATCAGTCTTCATAATGCATTCCCACTAAGCTGGGCTTTCATAGATTTGGGTAACTCTGCCAAATGAACAATCATGAAAGACAAAAGACATTAGCCAGCAGTCCAACAAAGCTTCCTATTTGTGCAATTTGAAGATGTGATTGACAGCGCTCCCAGCATCTTATCTTCAGCAACAATTCCCAACTGGCCTATAATGCATTAAGGCTGTTGCTACATTTATGAAGTAGCAGTACATTTAGTGCTTGGGTCCTGTTTTTTCCAGTTTTTTTTTATCATGGGGAATGACCACCTTGGGTGGATAATGCTGGAAATATGGTGTTGGGAAAGAGATGCAGAATAATTAAGCCAAACACACCTGGCAAAACACAAAATTTCCCCTTCTGCTGAATTCAGTACTGATCTACCAGGAAATCCTTCTCTCTTTCTACCAAAGTTGCCTTCACATTCATTTTTGAATTGCAAGTTGAAGGTTGTTTAGTGATTGAAGTACATTTACTTTTCATCAAGATTTTCCTAAGTTATGATGTTCGAGCACATGTTCTCAGTGCTTTAAATGCAAGAAAGAGGAAGCCCCTGATCTGCAAAAAGTTTTTATTAAAATGTGCAGACACACACGAAAGCTCACACAATTTACATGAACCAATTAAATGGCACACTATGCCCCTAATAAGCAAGGTTGAAGATAAAATTAAATTATATTTTATTTGCTAAATGAATTGACCTTTACCAACACAATCTATAAAATCAATTTAGCATACTGTAACCCTTGCAGATTGGCAGTCCTTTCACACCAGGAGTCTAAAATAATCACAACAGGCAGTTTCAGTACCCAGTAACATATCATTAAAACATGTCCCAAGGCATTTCACAACCCATAAACAGTACAAGCATTAGCAGTCGATTGCTCATTATAACCACCACATGGCCTAGATGTTGTCTTACACAGCGCCTTAATTTTCCTTGACCCTAGCCCCATATTGCTCGGGAGAGGCCCCTTATGTGGACTGGTGAAAAATTCCTTCAGTAGAGAACTTTAGCATGCCAAATATTTCTCTTTAGTTTTGGAGACACGGTGTCTTAGTGTGAACTTGCAGTTTTGTAAAATGTTTGTAACGTCTGAATTTTGTGTTTCTGAATCAAGTGCCATTTTTCCTTCAGCCTCTCAAAGAGCGCCAAATGCTGAAAGCATATTTAAATTTCTTTGAAGTTGTTTGGTTTGTAGACAGACTTTTGCTAGCAGCTGGGAAAGAAAAGGGAGAAAGTCACAAAACAAAGGCAGCCAAAAGCACCTTCATGATTGCTTCATCACTGACAAAATCAAAGAATATAAATGCCAGATGTTCTGACAATCCTGTGTGGCAACTTGGCAATGTTCTGCAGTGATGTTCATGTGGTTTCCCAAACCCACGACACAGTGCTCCTCTTGATTAACAAGCCTCTTGGCTTTTGTCTGAGCACAAACAACACGCAGCTGACATGCTACAGTGGGAAAGCTATTTTATCTGAGAACCATAATTAATTTCAGGTACATTGCTAAAATGAGAGTTACCAGTTGGCAATAGCTGTGTAACTTTTCATCCCTAGGGATGGAACAGTGGCTTGCCTGTGGTTCATTAGCCAAGCAGCTGTAGTGGTCTGGGAAAGCTGTGTCTCAGATGGCAAGAGAAACCCACGTTTGTATGCTGGGGTGTAAAAGGTCTTTTTCAGACCCCGTGGCTTTGTCTCCGGTGCAAAACCAGTCTGGGTTAAGACATGAGGTTGAGCAAGGTATCATTTATGCTTCCCATTGCTTAGCTCCTGACATAATTTTGATTTGTGACAGTTAGCACCCTCTGACACAATGCCTAGGAAGAGTCCGGGGGAAAAGCATATGCCAGAGGCCATTTTCAATACATTGTGTGAACGACACTGCTTTCGGTTTGTTTCCTTTGTCTCTTCACTAGCCTTCAGCACTCTCCAGCAAACTTTGTCAGGTGTTCCTACCCCAGAGAGGCAGGAAGAGACATTTTGTCTCATCCTACAAAAACGCCTCTCTGGGTGTGGCAGCACGGCCTCTGATTGTGTCCCCAGTCCTCTGGGGGATGTGAGTGACTGAGTGGGGGTTTTCAGTCAGAGGGGATCAACCCACCATAGACATAATTATCTGTCTGTCAGTCTGTCCATCTGTTAGAAATCCTTCAGGTTTCAATCCTGACACCAGACAATACCCACAGACACAGAATGGAACAAGTGTTTGTGGTTTGGGTACACTACACAAGACAGCAAGGATGAAAGAATAACCATTAGCCTTCTCTGAGTTTGCAGACCACACACCTGAGTATGCAAATACTCATTCCTAAAAGCTGTGGTTCCATTTGGTGTTTGGATTCAGAAATACCTACCTGCAATAAGAAAATCCAGTCTGTATCAGTGAAAGGAACGCAAGCATAACAAGGTCATTTGGAGAGAGACAGGGTAAACTTACCATTCACAGTCTGCAAGAAGTAAACCCCACAGAGTACAGCCAACAACATCTGCAGACTCATAAAGCATGATAGCTACAAAAATGCCAGGGAATGGAATTTTGTAACATATCCTGTGGCTGTTTTCCAGGTTGGACAGGTGTTATGCTTTGAAAAATTACTCATATCTCAGTAAGGGACAGTCAGAGCTATTCTATACTTATCGGTATTGGCTTGTGGAATTGAAAATGATGAATTGCTGAAATTTGGTTCTATTTATTCTTAACCATACTTGATAGTGCTTTTAATCACAGAGGCTTGTTATAAAAATGGCGTAAATTCAAGACAAAAAATCTTTAAAAAGTAGGAATATTATTTATTAAAGAAAATTCTGGGAACAGTGCCAAAATCTAATAAGCTGATCAATATAATTTTGGGGGAAGTAACTGGGGATATAATTCTGTCATCCATACAAATGCTAGGAAGGCTGCCATGTTGATGAGAGTAGAAAACATGAAAATATATATAAGTGCTAGAACTTTCCAGTCTCCAGATTGAAATCAACAAAGTTACTCAGACTTATACTTAAAAAATTTTATTAGAATTTAACCTAATTCTATAAGACAGTATATGCAGTGAAAATATTTAGTTTTTAGAGATATCAGATATTTCAGACTGTAGAATTAAATTATCTTTCCCAGACTGAAGGACTTGTGTTCACCTTACAGCCAACCAATATTTAAAAAGCAATTTCTACCTTGACATGGGAAGCAATAAATATCACCAAATAATAAAAATATTTCAAAATGCAAAATATTCAATTTTTTTATATTTCTTGTTTGTGTTTTTAAAACTATATATCTCATAGAATGGTTAAAGTAAATCAGGCTAGAGCGGTACCTTAATTTAGAGTAAAGTGATACAGCACTTTTTTCCCAGGTTTCCAGGTAAGAGTTATAAATACCGAGTTTCCAAGATACAGACTATTTCTAATGCTGATAAGATTTCCCAGTGGCTGAATACACCATGAATGAGTATATTCCTTTACATGTCTCTATACAAGCAGCTAAGGACATGAAGAAAAAGTGAGGATGACAATATGCAGCTGCGTGTCACACAAAAAACTACGAATGTACCAAGCCAAACAAAACAAAACCCAGACTCTGATTTTAGCTTCCCTTTCCACGGGAGATCTGATTTACACAGAGGGATATAGCCTGAATTCATGGCCACACACACGGATGTAAGTGAGGAGGGACAACAAAACCCAATATTCTGGGATCCATAGCTGTCATCCTATGGAAAGTGAAAGTACATGTGCCTTCCAGGAGACTGTTTCTAAACAGTGTTTTAGTATCTGTAGTAAAATAAACTCATGGTTAACCTGTAAATACAATAGACATGAAGGACTGACATTAATTTGTTGGTCTTTATCAGCTTAGAAGTTGTCTGTGATATACAGCAGTGGTAGGAAAAAATTAAATGCATTCACATCTCGAGACACATGCAAATTACATATTTCTGTTTACAAGATGATAGCAAACAGACATATTTTAAGTAAGAACACATACTGATAAATTTTCTATAGTAACTTGAAAATTTACATAAGCCTACATTCTCATATCTATGGCAGGCAAATTTAAAAAGTACTATCCAATAAGAACATTGTCATCTACTTTTCTCTGCATTGAGGTAGATAAGTACAACTTTTTAAAGATGATAGGATCATTTAGGCTGGAAGAGACCTTTAAGATAATTGAGTGCAACTGGAAACCTAACGCTGCCAACTCCACCACTAGACCATGTCCCTACATGCCACATCTATATATCTTTGAAATGCCTCCAGAGACGGTGACTCAACCCCTTCCCTGATGACATATTAAGCTTGTGGATTTATCACCAGCCTGGCTGTCAGACCCAGCCACGCATGACGGATGCTGAAGGAAGCAAATGAGATGACAAAATGGCAAGAATTTGGAGGAACTGTCACAACAGTGTCTGGTTTTGTTAAAGAACATTAATCAAGAGAGGCTGCAGTTGGGAATTAGAGCTTTTTGTTTACTGACCATGGATTCAAACACTTGGATTATCCCTTTTGTGTGGTTACAGTTTCAGGATTCCTAGGCTAAATAAATAGTTTTGAAAGATCTTACTAGACTTTATTAAATGGTGACCAAATTTACACTTAGTTTTTGAGATAAGGTGTTGATCTTTTACCTTTCTTTCTGGCTTTACTCAGATATATAGCCTAAGGCTAAATTAGGAATCTAATTCTTACTGAGGCCCTTGATATTAGGTGGATTTAGCTGAACAGCTTTAAATCAGTGTGATATTTGCTTCATTCATCTTCTCTTATAGAGATTTTGGCTAATTGTTAGAGATTACTCTGTGGTTCTTTCTTTTGTTAACTTCAAAGGTATAATGCTGGATTACTGCAGCATTGTTAGTGGGGCTGTTCACTGTTTTCTGCTCAAAAGAACTTCTTACTGTGCTTGTGTCTCTACAGTTTGAATGCCTGATGCTTCAAAGAACATTGCAAAAGACATAAACTTGCATGGTTCTGCTGCAACACCATTCTTTATTATCTGCATCTTCTTCCACATTTCCTACTCTTAAGAAATTTCCTGTCTAAGGGATCATCTTATTAGCATTCAGCAAATCCTCATGAATATTTTCTGCCAGAAGTCATGACCTGAGCATTACTACAACAATTGAAACTGAAACACAAAAAAATATAGGTAAGTAGTGGTTTGAGACAAATTCATGAGAAATTGCTGAAGTTTAAAACTGTGAACAATTTAGAGACACTAAATGTCAGAACTTTCACTGTATAATTAGGAATATTTTCATTCTGAAGGGAAAAAAAAAGTTGTAATTCAAAGCATACAGTCTGAAATATGTGCATTGAATTAGTTAGATGAGCCAAAGGGGCTCTCTGAGATAACAGAAAAGCTATCTGCATATATTATGCTTCTGCTGCACAAAGTTCTTTTGCTGTGTGAGTCATCAGCCACTGGGAGGTCTTAAGAAGCAGTTTTTTTCTTGAGAGAATGGGCTGGAGAATTAGAGAAACATAAAACCTAATTAAATGTAGTTGATGCTATACTTAAGCAAGTTCCAGTGATCAACTAGACTTTACTGGATTGAAAGATACAGTTATCTCAGAGCTGTGATGATATTTTCACCCCCATGTAAAGCAGAGCGTTCATCTCTCTTTTGGTAGCAGTTTAAAGTCCTCCATTGTAGGGAACATTTGCCACATCTTAGTTATCCTTGAGATTTATTTTCTCTAAATCTTCTGTGATTTCTCTCCTACTCTTCTAGCTATTAGAACTAGCCACGATCCCAGTAGCATTAACATTGATACAAAAAGTAGTGATGTTTAAACCTGCACAGCCTTGAGCTCCAGGCTGTTACAGGGATTGTTTCCTTATTGCTCTAGGACACTTCCACAGTGTTCTTATATGGATGTGATCATACAGTGCAGGATAGAGTTTTAAGACATAACGCACAGTCTTCTGTCTTTTAAGCAGAATGTCCCATACTCTCTTGCTGAGTGTGTGTTGTTGATTAGATTGCTTACTTTATTTTTCCTCACTTATAGACTCTTTATCCAATAACCTGTATCAAAAGTAATTACTTTAGTCAGTAATGTTCTATTAATTTGTGTCCAGCTCTTCAATCACCTGTATGTTTTATTAGTTGTTTCATATGTTTTTTTGTTTTTTTTTTTGTTCAGATTGATAGATGAAAGTCTGAATTAATTAATTATAAATGCTATTGATGTATCCTGGCTTAAGCATAAAGATTCTAAAACTGTAATTTAAATTCTGTCCAAGATGTTTGGGTTTTCTAATTGCTATTAAAATGTCACAAAGCAATTTACTATATCAATTTTTTGTAGGGTGGAGTGTGTGTGTTTGCATTCCAACATATAACACCACTAAACAATTAAGTTAATGAAAATATCCACTGCTTGTACCCATAATGCTCAGCTGTTATTACACTGTCATATTTAATTCTCACTTTTCAACTCTTTTCCAGCCATTCTAGCATCTTAGCCAAGACTGATATTTTCTAATAAGTGTTTTTAATATTATCATAGCATAAATTTTCTTCCATTATCCAGAATTTTGCCAGTGTTCCAAGAATTACCAAACACCAGCAATAATGATTCAGAGCACTCATAATCAGATCACAAAATCACAGAAGGGCTGAGTTGAAAGAGATCCCTGGATTGTCCAGTGCCCCTGCAAAGACACCAAGTCTGTCCAGGACTGTGTCCAGACACCTTTTGAGTGTCTCCAAGGATGGAGACTCTACCATGTCTCCAGGCAACCTGTGCCACATGCACAGTAAAGAAGTGTTTCCTGTTGTTCAGACAAAACCTCCTGTGTTCCATTTTGTGGCCATTGACTCTTGGTCCATCACTGGAAGCTACTGAGAAGAGCCTGAATCCATATTCTCTTCATCCTCCCTTCAGATATTTGTACACACTGATGAGTTTCTTCCTGAACTTTCTCTTCCCAGGCTCAACAGTGCCAGCTCTCTCAGCCTTTCCTCATAGGAGAGATTCTCCAGCCTATTAACCATCCTCACTGCCCTCTGCTTGATTTTCTTCTAGCAGCTCCATTCTTCTGTTGTCCTGGGAAGCACAGACCCCAACACAGCACTGCAAGCTGTGCAGAGTGAGGAAGGATCACCTCCATCAACCTGCTGGCAGTGCTCCTTCTAAAGTAGCCCAGGATAAACCTTCTTTGCCACGAGGGCATATTGCTGGCTCATGTTCCACTTGGTGTTCACCAGCACCTGCAAGTCTTTCTGTAAAGCAACTTCCCTCTGCTGACTCTGCTGGAACACACAGGATTGTCAGCTGGGACATCAACCAGATTAGAGAAAAAAGACCCCCTAACTTTAGTACCTATAGATGACTATTTTTCTGGGTTATTTACTGATGGAATTAAAATTATTTCATTATCATTTGAAATATATGTATATTTAAGTTTAAATATCACTAAAGCATGTCTCTAAGCACCACATCTATATGCTGTTTAAATACCTGCAGAGATGGTGACTCAGTCACTACCTGGGCAGCCTCTTGCAATGCTTAACAACTCTTTCAGTGAAAACTGTTTTTCTAATCTAAAAATTTTTCCTATCTCAAACTCCCCTGACATAACTTGAGGCCGTTTCCTCTAATCCTGACACTTGTTAACTGGGAGAGGAGATCAACACCCACCTTGCCACAATCTCCTCTCAAGCAGTTGTAGAGAACATTAAGATCTCTTCTGATTCTCCTTTTCTCTAGATTAAACAATCCCAGCTCCCTCAGCCACTTCTCACAAGACTTGTACTCTAGACCATTTACCAGTTCTATTATTCTATACACTTAGTAATCAGAATAGCTAAAAATATGTGGTGCCAATAAAATATTTGAATCTTTCCTTGATAGATGCATCTGAAGAATGTAGTAACGAGAAGTAACTGACATTTTCATTATGAAATCTCTCAAGGGTCACTTGTCTATTGGTCCTAGGCAACATCTACATGCTTCCAGTAAATGAAATAGGTGACATGATCTTGAATATCATCAATAAGGAGATGTCTCCCTGCTGTTTCCTGTTTTAAGGCATATATATACACACTGCCTTTATTGGGATGGCTCATTGAAAAAGGTCTGTCTTTGCAGAATAAATATTGCAAACACCTTATTGTAAATCTGAACAAAAGAGAGGTGATAATGGAGCTTTAAGGGATCCATTTGGGAGAAGCTGCAATGTAGGCTGCTATTGTTAAAGAACTACACCCACACTTTAGTAATATAGTTTTCTTACTTATGAGAGTCCCAGCAAGCGCCCAGAACTCTGAGCAGTGGTGAGTAACACTTCCTGGGAATTCTTGTGAGCTAGGAGATTTACCTCACCCTGAAGTAATAACCTGACTTCAGTTACTCATGTCTTTGGTATATCTTCTGAAGTGTAATGAGATTATAAATGAGCAAAAACCTAAACTACTCTGGAAAATTTATCTTTTGCAGCATGAGGCAGTATTTCCCTTCAGCAATACAGCTTGCCACAAACTCTTCAGATCTGTTGTACATTTCACAGACTTTTCTCCAAGCAGAAAACCCAAGGTCAGATTCTTATCTTCAAGTGTTCCCTAGGTAGAGCACAGGAAATCTGAGACATCAACTAACAATGACATAAACAAGTCTAAGTTTACTCCTCTAATGCAATGTAGCTGTCTTCAAAAAGCTAAAGCACATTTTTTTTTTGTGCTCTGTGAGGAGTGATTTCCCCTTTGTTTTTAAAAGGACATGGTAATAAACCAAGCACCTCTAAGATGAGGAGGAGCTGCTCATAGCCAACTGCTGGAGCTGCCATATCTCACCTGCACTGAGTCGTCAGCTTTCACTCATACCTCTATCAGCCTTACTGGGAACTTTCACTGGTGTGAAAGGACAATTAGGTGCATTGATATTCAAACCTCTTTCAAACCTTGCAACTTAATTATCAAAGGGAAAGTTGTGAGTCCCACTTAAGAGTAATTGCTGCAACAGATCCAATTATGTTTTGCAAGGCAGAACTTGTCTTACAAAAATCCTAAACTTGCCCTCTAGCTTCATTTTGGTGTCAATAGCAAGAATCAAAAATATATCATGTTTCTCTTCTCAGAGTTACCTTTAACACTGAGATTGTGTCAAATCCAAGCAGTCCATTTTCTTAGTTTTACTGTACTGTCATGTGCAATCTCTTTTATTGTTTATCTTATTTTTGCTGAACGTGCTCATATTTATTCACTGTACCTAGAGACTTTAATTTAAGCCCTGACATTGTCACATTTGTACTGTACAAACACACAGTAAAAGCCCTTGTCTCTCAAGGGCTGCTATCTAACCTCATACAACAGGCACAATGGTTTTAAGGGAATGAAAGGCACATGGTGTGCGTTCTTCAAAGTCACACAGGAAATTTTTGTGAGAGCTTGGAACAGAATCAGGTTTGCAATGTCCCTGTTTTGTTCCCTATCCTCTGGATATGCATGCCTCTCAACATAGGCCAAAAACAGGGAACAGAAATTTTGCTTTTTTCACCATGATCTCAGTGGATGTTGCTCTGTGTCAAACACATGAATTCTGTTTACCTAAGGCAGAATATCCACTATTCTTTTTATTTCAACTTAATAGTGGAAATGGACTAGAAATCTCCAGTAAGATATGGATCTTTTTTAAGTCTCATGCCTAAATTAACTAGAAGAATCCTGATACTTAGAACATTCTTGGTTTCCATTGCCCTGTAGAGTGGTTTCATTCCTTTTATGTTCAGTTTTGATACTTTTGTTATCACTTAGATGGAACATGTTTTGACTGAGCACAATTTTTTAAGACAATCTTCTGGATTCATAAACAGTATGGCTTTTATTAGCCTTTCCTGCTATGCATGTCTGAATTTTTTTTTTTTTGTCAAATACAATATTCTAAAAGCTAGACAGTTATTCTTCATCCTTTCAATTCTGAAATAAAAGAAACCCAATTTAAGTCACTTATTCTGCTAATGGAAGAATAGTATGTATAAACAGATCTAATAAGTTGTTTGTTCCTTTGCAATGCACTAAGAATCTTACTGTCTGTGTCTGATAAACCATTTTAATATTCGTTCCTCACATACCCTCAATCACTGATAGGAAATACATGATCTCTTTATTTCATAGTAATTTTCCTTTTGCCATGTACACAGTTAAAGTGTATCTTCACATTCCTTCGATTAAAAACTCTTTATGATTATGCCGAGTCTCCTATCAAAAAAGGCAAAGTTCTAAGCAAATATTGCATCTCATTTCAGTAGATTAATTTCAACTGCTTATTCTCATAAATGAAAAAAAAAACAAAAAAAATCCACCCAGGTATTTGTAGAATCAAAGTCTCTGTATTAATCTTCTGGAATACCCTTATTGAGAGAAACACATTTGTGTTTACTCAAAGTTTATACCAGCTGTTTTTAACCTGACATCAGGAGCACAAGAGTATCTTTTGCTTTTAAATGTCTGCATTACCAACATGGAACTTGCCATAATAGTTTTAAGTATTTCGTTGTTAAGACTGGGAAGCCAGTTTTCTTCAGCTAAATTCTAATGTCTCAGGCTAGGCTTTCCCTGAATTTGGTGTTGAGTAGTTTTTCCATATTGGTCTCCTGAACAGTACAGCAACTACTCAAACATTGTCTTCAATATGACTAATGTGCAAACCCTAAGCCTGAGTGTAATGTTTATTGTATCTAGGCCACAGGTTTCAGAGCTCCTATTGATGGACAAGCAACAGACACGTAGGCAGTCATTAATTTTAGTTTTGTTTGGTTTTTTTCCCCTCAGTTCTTTCAGTGTTTTGATTAATTTGACTTCTAATTTAAAAAGCAGAGATCATAAATCTGAAAAATATTTGAGTATGGTACCCGATTTTAGCATATGATTCAAACATATTGACTTCAGTTTTTCTGCTAGAATTAAAAAGCAGACTCCAGTGTCTGGTGTAGTCTCTGGCCTAATCTTGTTTACTTGCAGAAAGTCATGTTTCTCTATGCACAGTGTGAAACTGCTTTATTTTAAAATTGACACATCTCTTGTATCCTACCCTATACAACTGTGTCTGTGCTCTCAATTAGTCACCCTTGCAATGCTGCTTCTGGCTTTCTCCTTCAAGCTGCACAGGCTGCCATCAGTCACCCAGAAGCCTTGCAAAAGCAATCAGTACACCCATGATTGACACAGGAGGTTCTTCCCTGCCCTGGGTGTGCAGCCAAGTGCACTTGGGCTGTAGCTGCTGAGAGTTAACATAAGCCATACTGGTTATGAATCTAGAAGATTGTCTTAAAAACTTGTGCTTGGTCAAAAATTGTTCTATCAAAGTAATAATGAAGGTGTCAAAACTAAATTTGTTTTTCTTGCTAGAGAATGGAACTGGATTGCTCCAGCTGAGCCAGAAAGTGAAGCTTGTAATTCACTTTGGAATTACACAAACCATACCTGTCCTCCTCCCCAGTCTTGCTAGAATTTTACAGGAATACTTACAAACATCACTCTGATTAATTCTCCATGGTACATTTAATTGGAAATCTAATATTTTTGAGAAATACCACTACCAGTGCTGTTAGTAAAAAAAGATGTGCACTGGCTTCTTTTAAGAGTAGGAGGGAGTATTTTGTGCATGTCCTCTAACTTCACACTTTTCTTGATGAGGGGAAGATATGAGTCCTGGCATTTGTCCCAACAGCTTACATATGAAAAAGCTGCAGGATGAAATGCATGAATATTCTTTAAAGAAGGGACAGAAGCTGAAGTCTCCCTCCTTTGATCAGTTCTTCTAATCCTAAGACCTCACTAGCAAAGTCATATCCACTGTGCTTTCCAAGCTGTACTTCAATTAGTTTTCAAAACCAGAGCAGTTTCACTAGTGGATATTGGTTGTCTCCACTGCAGAAATCCACATACCATGATAGATGAAGTGCCTTGGAGAAGATTTGCCAGGAAGCCAGAAAAGAATTTCATTCCTGCTGCTAAGCTACTATAAAATCTGAGTGTTATCACAGTCTTATTTTGTTGCTGTGTTCAGGAGACCCATTTTTGCACAAAATATCTGGCAGTACTTAAGTCTGGAAGCGAGATAATGGCTTCACACTCATGTGCTTAGAGGCACTGTCATGTACCTTAGATTTAGGTACCCCGATAATGTAGAAATAACCCTTTTATGGCCTGAAATTGAAGTCTCTAGGAGTGAAAAATCTAAGTTCACCCAGATGTAGTATTCCTACGTGATACTGCCTTGAACTCCCCTGTACAGAGTATAAATATATCCTAGTTAGAAGCTGTAGTATTCAGGATGATAGCATTTCAGTCTGATGACAGCACTTTGTTTTAACCTGAATTCCATCTGTAAGACAGCCCAAAGAGCACATGATTCTTATAGCATGAGCTGAAGAAGTAGTCGAAGGCTAAATGTTCTTTGAAAGAATGCTGGTTCTCCAGCAGTGTTAATTCTGTGTCTGCAGACACAGGTATATGGTAAGTTTCGTCCAAGGCTGAGAGTGAGGGGTTGGAACAGTGGGCACTGAAGAATTTATGATTATGGCTGAATACTGCAAGATATGAAGATGCTGAAGCCAGCAAGACAGTTCTTTCCTGATTTATTCTGAGTATAAGGTTAAGGCTGGTCATTAAATCCTGCAAGATAGATAGGAAAACAGTGAGAAATGGTACTGTGATTTCAACAGATAAACCTTTCTGTTCTGAGGTAAAACTTTGCCTAAGACAGGACAAAATGGAATAAAATAGAGTAAAGGTTAGGCTGGCGAACCTACCAGATCCTTCAGAGCAAAGGTACAAACCAGATCAGAGAACCATGTTTACAGTTGGGTCTTGTATTAAGAGTTCATTAGGAGCTAATGAAGCTTTAGGTTGGTTGACAGGTCATGCAAAATCCCCATCAGTAAGATAAGGATTGGCAAAAAAATTGGCCAACAGTTTTTCAGTTTTGTTACAGACTGGATTAGCATATAGGTTTAGCTGTGGCATAGGGAGGATATTCACAATGGCAGGGACCAAAAGGATTGCTCTTCTGGTGGAATCTGAAAAACGCCCATGTGCTGCAATGAGGCAGAAGGTTATAGAATTAGTGAACAATGGTCCTAGCAGTGGGTCTATGGATATGTGCATCCATTAAAACTGTGGCTTAAATTAACGCACTCCTAACAAATGGTGACCCACATCACTGTACTTCTGCAGTCTACATCTTGTTTCAGAAATATTTCAAAATGCAACAGTTTTGCCCTTCACTGCCCCTTACTCAAATTCTAGCTGTTAACCTACCCCATCCATCTTAGCCTAGTATCCCATATCTTCTCCTGAAATATCCATGAAAAGTTGCCCAGCTGGAATCAGCTCTCATCTTTGTAGTCTTTGTTCACCTAATAATAAACTGAATCTTTATCATCATTTTATTAATCTCAAGTGCAATCTAAACTTGCCTTGAATGGGAGCTTGGAAGCAGCAAAAAGTTTTGTGGTTGTCCAGTTGTCATGTTCATTTGAGCTGTTCTTAGGATGAGAGTGTTAGGTGTGGTAAAAGGCTAAACCCTTTGTTTCTTTGAGGCATCCTGAGGAATAAAGTCCAGCTATGAATTATTGCTGCCAGAATATGCCCATGCTAGTATGCTAGTACCATTCCTCAGGTCCAACAGCCTTCTGTTGCAGGATCTAAACCCTAAAATTTCCCACTGAGAATTTTTTGGGAACCTTAGTTCTTTTGATAACAGACACTGTCCTGCTATTTCAGGCATTAAGGAACCAGAACTAATGCAAGATCCTTGATCTGTTATGTTTCGAGTCCTGTAAATTTTATTATTTACAGTCCTATACCTAATTCTGGATTTGGCCAACATGCAGTGTACTGTAACAGCCTGCAGGTAATCAGAAGCTATTTGTTCATGTCATACAATTTTTCTTTGTGCTCTTGAAGGCCAACAAAAAAAAACAAACTCCCAGTCCTGCTTACTTCTGAACCCTTTCACCACCTATAACTCAGCAACTGGCAACAGTGCAATTGCTACTTATGAAGTTCCTGCCAAAGTTACTACCAGCTAGCATCCCAGGCTGTGGATCTCACATTCAATTTACCAGCAATTCAATTTACCAGCAATTCAATTTACCAGCGTGGGTGATATTACTGTAAAGGTAGGACAGACTGTGTTAGGTTCTGCTTAGAAAAGCCCAGACACAGGAATCAGAAAAAACCTGACTGAAATCTTCCATCATTTATCTAGTATGGGAATACATAATGCAATGACAATCTTGGTACTTTTTGGGTCCAAATTCACTGCTTATATAATAGATTTGGAAAAAAATGTTTGGTTTAAAATTACTGTAATTCTAGAAGTTTCACTTTCTTATTTTCTATAACTGACACTTCTAAAAGTGGAAGCTGCTGCAGAAAAACTATAATGAAAAAGGTTCAATCCAGTAGATAGGTGTGGGCCAAATATATTATGAATTTGTTGTAAATGAAAAAGGAATAATAGCTGAAATGTGGAAGTACTAAGTACCTGATTCATGGTAACTCACATAACTCTAAGAAAATCTACTTACATCCTAGTGATCAAATATTTAAATAAAACCAATATATAATCTTGATTAATATTACAGAAAAGTGATTCAACCTGTTTATTTATGTCAGAACAAATCTATTCAATGAAACCCAGCTTACAGGTAGCTGGGAATTCACATTTCTTTTTCAGTTTGTAATTTGTTTCCTTTAGTTTTTTACTGGTCAACTCATCAACAGCTCGTTTTGCAAACACCAGACTTCTTGTTGAGACTTACCTCTTCTAATGTTTTTCACACATGCTCCAGCTTGACAAGCTTGGGGAATCTAGGCCAGACATGTTTTATTTGCATTTAAATTAAATGAAAATTTGTATAAGTTTTGCTTTTATTTTTATGCTTTACCTATAGTGGGTTTGTGCAGTTATATTAAAAAAAAAAATAAAATAAATCCACACACTCCAAGTGTAAGTCCAGAAGTGACTGTTGCATAAAGTCTCTTGATTTACATCAAATACAGGACATTATTTTTCCCTGTAACTGCAAATCAAATAGCTGATTTAGGAAAGCCGTGTCAGTCAGGGCAGTGTGGATCCCTTTGGTGTCAGAAAGAACAGTTAGCCTGGGCAAAGCACATCGGTGGTGGGGTGTTAACTGCATTTGCAATGTCAGAATAGAATACAGTACCACCATTTTCATTATTATTGCTGCAAATTGTGTTTATTTTAACTTAGATATCTAAGTTTCAGAACTGTGGTCACCTTTGTTTTCACACACTTGAACTAGTCTGTAGGCTCATCAGATAAAATCTGATGGAAATAATAATTGATTAAAAAATTTCTAATTTCACATATAAAGTGATGGGCTCTGAGCTAACCTTTTCTCTGAGTGAAATCTAGGAATTATGGTAGAGGGTTCCAAGGCAATGTCAGATTAATGCTCTTATCAATCAAAAGAGGAAATCAAACAGTAGGAATTTTTAGTAATGTGTCTGATATTGTGTACATGCATGGTATGCATGCTTCTCTAATCCTGTAAGGCATTTCCCTCTTTCTCCCATGTCAGGTAATTTGAAGGTATCATAAGCTTGTGGCAGATGGTGAGTTAGGAAGAAGAAATGTTCTTATTTATTTTTGTTCACTGGTAGGCTTTTCTGTAGCTCTATCAATTTAGTAACAGTGTGACTCATATGAAAACTAATGAACATAACCTGTCAACAACCTTCTGGGGCGAGTGAGCACCATCATTTGATATCTGCATATCTCTGAGGTACATCTTTACCCTCCATTGCCTGGAGCTACAGGCATGGATTCACTGCTAGAAACATGGATTAATTTTCATGTTCCCAGAGAGAACGGGCAGAGGTCATCATGTGGGGCCTTTGTGGACCTTGCAGGTGAGCTTGTCTTCCCTCAGCTGCACTAACTGCAAAACACCGATCCCAGTTTGGAGGTTACCTGAACTTCTCCTTTAGGCTAAAGAGCTAGCACAGGAAGTTGCAAGGCAGAGAGCTATAGTCACAGAAATTTTGTTATTATTATTATTATTGCAGATATTTTCCATCACCATCCCCTTCCTGACTCCTATTCGGCCTTACTCTCACAGCCCTTTCCCACAGGAAGATGATAATTTTAAACCCCTTCCCAGACTTGGAATTAGCTGCAGTCTGTGTGTCCCCCAAGGGATAGGAGACCCTGCCTTGGCAGAGCTTAGAGGCATCGATCCACGACAGTCCATGTAAAGCTGGCTGCAGCTTGGAGGAACAACCACAGCTGCCCCCTGATCCCTGAGAGCTGCAAGCCCCTTAACTATCCCTCTGAGGGGGGAACGGCAGCCCTGGAGCCGCTGCTCCAGCTGCTCCTCTGCGCTCCTCCTCTGCTTTCCAGCCGCTCGCTCCGGTTCGTTAGGGCCGGGAGGACCAGCGAGGGCAGTGAGCGCACAGCTGCCCTGCAGAGCGTTCCCGTGCCCGGGACAGGACAGGAGTGCAGTGAGTGCAGAGCTGCCCTGCAGAGCGTTCCCCTGCCTGGGACAGGACAGGAGTGCAGTGAGTGCAGAGCTGCCCTGCAGAGCGTTCCCCTGCCTGGGACAGGACAGGAGTTCAGAGAGTGCAGAGCTGCCCTGCAGAGCGTTCCCCTGCCTGGGACAGGACAGGAGTGCAGTGAGTGCAGAGCTGCCCTGCAGAGCGTTCCCGTGCCCGGGACAGGACAGGAGTGCAGAGAGTGCAGAGCTGCCCTGCAGAGCGTTCCCGTGCCCGGGACAGGACAGGAGTGCAGAGAGTGCAGAGCTGCCCTGCAGAGCGTTCCCGTGCCCGGGACAGGACAGGAGTGCAGTGAGTGCAGAGCTGCCCTGCAGAGCGTTCCCGTGCCCGGGACAGGACAGGAGTGCAGTGAGTGCAGAGCTGCCCTGCAGAGCGTTCCCCTGCCTGGGACAGGACAGGAGTGCAGAGCTGTCCTGCAGAGCGTTCCTCTGCCTGGGACAGGACAGGAGTGCAGTGAGTGCAGAGCTGCCCTGCAGAGCGTTCCCGTGCCCGGGACAGGACAGGAGTGCAGTGAGTGCAGAGCTGCCCTGCAGAGCGTTCCCGTGCCCGGGACAGGACAGGAGTGCAGTGAGTGCAGAGCTGCCCTGCAGAGCGTTCCCGTGCCCGGGACAGGACAGGAGTGCAGAGAGTGCAGAGCTGCCCTGCAGAGCGTTCCCCTGCCTGGGACAGGACAGGAGTGCAGTGAGTGCAGAGCTGCCCTGCAGAGCGTTCCCGTGCCCGGGACAGGACAGGAGTGCAGTGAGTGCAGAGCTGCCCTGCAGAGCGTTCCCCTGCCTGGGACAGGACAGGAGTGCAGTGAGTGCAGAGCTGCCCTGCAGAGCGTTCCCCTGCCTGGGACAGGACAGGAGTGCAGTGAGTGCAGAGCTGCCCTGCAGAGCGTTCCCCTGCCTGGGACAGGACAGGAGTGCAGAGCTGTCCTGCAGAGCGTTCCTCTGCCTGGGACAGGACAGGAGTGCAGAGAGTGCAGAGCTGCCCTGCAGAGCGTTCCCCTGCCTGAGACAGGACAGGAGTGCAGTGAGTGCAGAGCTGCCCTGCAGAGCGTTCCTCTGCCTGGGACAGGACAGGAGTGCAGTGAGTGCAGAGCTGCCCTGCAGAGCGTTCCTCTGCCTGGGACAGGACAGGAGTTCAGAGAGTGCAGAGCTGCCCTGCAGAGCGTTCCCCTGCCTGGGACAGGACAGGAGTGCAGAGCTGCCCTGCAGAGCGTTCCCCTGCCTGGGACAGGACAGGAGTGCAGAGCTGCCCTGCAGAGCGTTCCCCTGCCTGGGACAGGACAGGAGTGCAGAGCTGCCCTGCAGAGCGTTCCTCTGCCTGGGACAGGACAGGAGTGCAGTGAGTGCAGAGCAGCCCTGCAGAGCGTTCCCCTGCCTGAGACAGGACAGGAGGGCAACGGGCAACCTGAGGAGCGCTGAGCCTGCTCTACTGCTGATACCCAGATGAGCTATTGGTAAAATCTGATAGCTGATAAGCTGAAAACGGAGATGGAGTGTTAATGCCTGCCTCAGCCAGAGGGGAACATTTGTGACTGGATATGCAAATTGTGCTTAAGGACAAAAACTTAGTTCAAAGTTGTTTTGGCTTCCTGTGAACTGTGTGGGGAAGGGAAAGTGCATGTTTAAACATTGACAAGTTCTTGATTAAAAAATATAAAAGACATTTGGCATAAATTGCTTTGGGTAAGCTGAACATCAGTATATTTTAAATAAATTGCTACCGACTTCATTTAAACCAAATCTTCTTTGTCTAAAATAGCATAAGAATGCCCAGACCATATGAAGAAAAACAGTAACCACAAAATCTACAGCCTTTGGATGAATAGAAAGACTGTCAAGAATATTGGAATATGTAAGTAGATTCTGATAAATTACCTCACCTGTTATTTAATGCTAAAATATAGAAAGGCATGCCCGCCAATAACATCTTTGTGACATGCAAGTTTCTTTGAAAGCAAAAGCAAACATAGAGCTAGTTTAAATAAAATTATTACTTCATACATTGTAGTGTCCATACATACAGTGCCCCCAGGGCCTGAAGAGAACATTAAAATGGCAAAATATCTGGTACCATCGTGTATTAAATGTACACCATTGTGTACCATTATGCATTGTCATGTACCACTGAGTATTAAAATATTTTTGGTATATTTTTGTACAAAGTACAAAACCAAACAACTAAATAAAAGTTTAGAAACAAAGTGTTTGGCGAGTTTAGACATGATGGATATGAAAATGTGGACTTCAACCTGATTGCTTCAAACATTTGCTCTTGGCATGGTGGTAAAAGAAAATACTGTATGTTTATACTAAATATGAGTTATCATATAGAGAGTTATGGTTCACTGAGTGTACAAAATTTGGTTGTTTGTTTTTTTTTTTTTTGTATGTTTGTTTGTTTGTTTTTTCCCCGGTACAAGATCATGACTGATGTAAAAAAAATAAAGAAGCATTCATTGAAGGGCCACTTTTAATTTCCCTAAAAAGAAAAAAAAAATGGGAAAGAACGATGTGAACAGAGACAGATGAAGATAGATAGGCAGCACAAGTAACCGTTGCCCAACAAAATATATTTTAATATATTGGTAAATTAAGCTGGCTAAAAAATTGAAGAAAATTTGTTCTTCATGAATTTACAAGTCTGATTTTTTTTATGTAAATGCATACTCATGTTTGTTACAGAAAGAGGACTTGAATGTTAAAGAAACATAATTACGGTAATTTTTCCCAACACCTCCTTTAACAATTTTAACGATTTATTATTTCAGAAGTGGGACTGTTTTTATATTGCTGTTCCCTTAAATTTTTTTCTCCTTGTTCAGCTGTAAAATAAACTATATTGGTGTTTGGTAGTGCCAGGCCAAAAACTGAATGGGACTAAATTTTTATTTACCTCTTGACTCTTCAGGTTTTTCACTTCATTAAGTACAAGGCACAATAGAGGACTTTTTACTTTTCACTATCTACACTGTACTTTTATGTTAGTATGCAAGGGGCTCTTTTCATCATTTGCAAGAGGCACAGTCCATGGGCCTGGATGAAAGGGTGTGAATCCTTGACTGCACATATAGGACTTTTTTTAATCCTAGTGGCAATAAAAATGCAGAAAGGAAGAAGGAGGTAACTGGCTGGTGCCTTCTTTGAGCTTGCTCTGAGCAGGGTCTGTGTTTGTGATGGATGGAAGGTGTGCCTTTCAGCACTATGAGGATACAGTAGGTGCTCTGGTGTTGCAGATGGGGCACAGTGCCAGATTACTGGGAGGATATCATGTGAGTATCAGATACTTGGAGATCACATGCTCCACCAAATGCAAATAAATTTACCTGTCATGATCCATTATTTTGATGCTGAAAGTAATCTGTCAGCTTTATCTGCTTTTCTATTCTCCTTCCTCTATCATTTTTCTTCTTTTGCTGCTTCACCTATTTCTGTCTTCTATTTTCTGTCCTATTTCCTGTGTTCCTTTCTCTGTATGCCTGGTGTTACACATCACCTTGTGCTCAGCATGTGAGGAATGAGTATGACTTCTGTCCAGCATTAATGCTCTTCCTTACTTTAGGTTGGATAATCGTTGCTATTGGTCACATTTCATCCAGATTCCCTTTCATTAACTGGGGGGTTTATTAACTATTGGAGCAACTGTTCTCCCTGTAATGTTATAAACTAAATTTCATTTCCTGGTCCCCAAGAAGTCTTCTATTTTATGTGGACTTCAGGACTGAAATAATTTGAAATATTTATGCTTTGTTAAGACATACTGTAGGAGGAATATAAATGGGATGTTGTATGTTTTTACAGAGGTTATTCCAAGCATAAATCGGTGGTCTAAGGAGTAGCAGACAGACAGAAAAATACAGACTAAAGGGGAGAGGACAGAAATCAAAAATAACTGGGAAATGATTAATAAGATCTTCTGTCTAAGGAGAAAATGAGAAGAGAAGTAATTTCCTCTGCTTTGTATGTCCAACATTTAGGTGTCTAACTTGATCCTCTATAAATAAGCTTGATGCTCAGAGAATTAGACAGTCTCTTAACATCTAATCCTTTTAAAGTGTTTGAATTTTGGTGGCCAAAAAACTCAGAGAAGAAAATAAATGAGCTTTTGAAACCACTAGAATCTTTATTTAGAAACTGAGAAAAGCAGTACTAGCAGTCTGTGCTAATGAACAACACTGGCCATGCATATAATTTTTCTCCAGGTAACAGGTCCACTGAAAAATGGAGTCACAGGTTTAAACCAGGCTTGCCATTGCTTCCAATCAAACCATACAGATGGAGATAGGCACTCTAATGGACTGAGCATGAGTACTTTGTGCTAAAGAATCTTTGCTACTGTAGGTTTCTAACAAGTATTTTTTGTTTCTCTTCTGTTTTTCTCTATAACCTTCTCTTCCAACACCTACAGCAATGCCAGACTGTACCAATGCTCCCTATTGCTTTTTGTGTGTGTATATGTTCACTAGGTAAAAAAGAATATCTACAAAGACTGCCAAAATTTGGGTTTTATGCCTAAAAGCCAAGTCATATCATACAGGCACCAAGAACAGCTTTCTGCTGCTATGGAGTTGAAAAAAAAAAGCTAATTTATCCATATCTTTAATTCAGAAAAGTGCTTTCTAATCAGTTACCTTTTCTTCAATCAATTAACAATTTTTCTAGAGTTTCTCAGAACTTCCTTCTGAAAACCTTGTCCTTCTGTTGAAAATTTAGCCCATGGATTAAAATTTAGCCCATTATTTCCCTTCCCATGCATAGAAAAACAACAAAAATTCTCATTTAATAAATGATCAGACTAAAACTAAATTCAGCACCATATTTCAGGGGAAAAAAGTAGATTTCTTTTAAAATACTGACATCAATAAGTTAGTCCTTAGTTGAAGCTGTCTTATAAAACTCAAGTGTCTTATAAAATCCATGTGTATATAAAGACCTACCAAAAAGAAATAATTTGAAAGCACCTCTGATTCCCAGGCGACCTGCATTTGTATAAAAAGAGGGATTCTAAAGAGTAAGAGGTAACACCATGTTCTGCTGCTGAAAAGACTCAGTAAATAAAAAAAATGCAAATCCATTGTCAAATATTTAGTTTGCTTCCTAAGAATATAAACATAACCAAAAGAGAAATCCATTGATCACCTCAACAGAAGACATAGTAAGGATGTCCTCTTTTTTTATGTTGATCTTTCATACCTTCTTTTAAAGTTTCTTTAATTTCTTCTTTTATTGAGAAGTGGTCATACAGTAGTGGTGTGTATGTTAACATTTTCATTACAGGTTTCATGAAAATAGCACCACATCATATTAATTTGTGACAGTATCAGCAGTGTCTGCACATGTCTGGTACCAAAGAGCATTTAAAGAAATCAATCACATAACCAGCCTTGGTTTTACTTGCACTGCCTGAGATGAGATGCTGGGCATAGACTTAGTTAGAGCTTTCCCTGTTTTGCTTTTCTCTCCTTTTACTCACAGTCATGCAAGTATGGTTTCAAATGAAATGAAAAAAGAGCTCTTTGGTTTCTTACACTTTTTAAGAGCTTAATAAGATTTTAATGAGGTGTTAATAAAGTGCAGCTTAAAGAATCCTCTATGAGAAGTACAGTATAATTCTCAGAGAACTAAGAGATGCACATTGCTTATCAATAAGCAGTTTCAACTGAGTCATTAAGCCTCCAAATTTGAGCCAATTTTTCTAATGGAATATTTAAAAATAGCAGTTCAGTAAGACAACTCTTCAGCATAGAGAATCCCCAGGCTGTCTCATGCTTTTGAACATATTTCTCCCCACCCTGCTTTTATGGCACAGTAAAAAAAGGTGTCTGCTGAGATCATTTTCAGGATCAGCAGCATAATTTAGGCTGCTCTGAGATTGCTTAAGTTCCACTGGGGACAAAAGCAGCATGAACCTATTTGAGATAGAGTAGTTATGGATAGTTCCCTTTTGCAATATCTTTGCTTCTGCCAGCTGCTCCTGGGGTAAGGAATGAAACACTGTGTCTGTTAGCTTCATCGAGCTGCAAGCCTGTTTTATTTCGGTGTTTCTACTGCAAAGGTAAATCTAATTCAGGGAACAATGGAAGAAAAAGTTAGAGGTCAGAAAAAGAGGTCGTTGATTGTTTTCTTACTCCCTTTAGATTCAGCTCTGAACTGGATCCATTTTCTTAAATGCAATTAGATAGCAATATAAAAATTAGATGATTGGCATGATACAAGTATAAAATGTGCATTCCCCTAATTAAAAAAGAAAAAAAGGGTTAATTGCATCTCTAGAAAATTAGACATTTTAAACTGTCCAGAATATAATAGGTTAGGAAGTATGGGAAAGAGTGAAGCCTCTAATTGTACAACAATATAGCCCACTAATAAATCAAAGCTTTTCTCAAGAGCAGTTCATTATTAATGCCATTTGCTCATAGACAAAAATGAAAAATGGTTTAAAAATCAATTAGGACATTGATTTTTCACCAATAAAAAATCTGGAAAGTAGGGATATTGAATGAGATCACCATTTAAAGAATCATTTGATTCTCTTTGTTTCTCAAGAGTGTTATAGTGTAGCTTGGACCCTCCTTCCCTGGCTCACTGAGTGATGGAATGTATTTCTTTTCTCTGTAGAGAACATTGATAGGTGAAACTCTTCAGTGTGTGTTATGCTGGGGTTTAAGCATGTGAATCTGTGATGCTAAGATGTGCCCCAAACTAAATGTGCTTTCAGTACTTCATTCATTTGTATTCTAAATATTTATTATGTTCTCCCTTCTAAAGAACATATTTTAAGTATAGTTACTGAGCATTTGGTACAGGAAGATTGAGATGATGTCTGAGCTCTCCCCCTCCCGCTCTTGCTCATGACAATTTTAGTTTACAGTGAGAAGAATCTTCTTGTAGAAGTTTTGAATTCAAGGTAGTCTATTAGCTATCACAAGCCTCAAAAAGTTTTGTTTGCTATGAAAGAGAAGGATATTACCAGATATCAGGTGCAAAAATGAGCCATATGGGATTAGTTTACTAGAAGGCAGAGTTAAACAGGTAGACCTCAGATGTTCTGTATCTTCTTAAGTTTTTGAATCCTTTTCCTAGCTCAGCAATGTTGAAATGAGACCTGATGATTAAATTAGAAGAGGAAAGATGGTTCTTATATTCATAAAAAATGTACTTGTGCTCCTCTTCACTGAGGTCACCCCGTTGGCCCAGTTGAGTGCTTATATTATATATTTGAATTGGACAAGCAGCTTTAGACTGGAGACCTGCATCCTTGCTCAGAGCCATGCTTCTGTATCTCTACTAACAAGCATAACTATAGAAATACTCAAACTAATACCTAAACATACAGACCTTGCCCTATTAAGCTCTTTCACCATATATTTTTATTAGAACTGAAAAAATCTACCTATCCCTATACTCTCTGATAGGCATGTCAATAGGCATGGATACCTCTGCAAACTCTCATCAGTTCTTGAGCAAAACCTTTATTTAAAATTGTTTATTTATTATTTTTGCCCGGTGTATGTATTCTAGGGTAGTTTTGTTTATTTGTTGGCAGTGAAATCTGACATGAATATACCGTTTCTAATGGAATCTGAGTTTTCTTACTTGTAACAGAAATAGAAAACTCCCAACAAGTTATGAAGCATCACAGGGTGCTTCATAAAGATATTTTATATTTATAGTGTAAACATGAATGCTGAACTGGAGTTCAGTGAAGTTCATATATTTTTTCAAGAAGAAATTAACTCCTCTCTCCATATTAGTAAAACTTAATTATAAAAACTAGTACTAACATTTCTGTGGCATGCTAAATCTAAATAATTTAAATTATTTATAGCTGTGAAACCTTCATATTGTAATTTACCTGTAATTATAGAAAATACTACTAGATACTGGTATAATTATTACCATAAGAAAGCAAACATCTTTTGAAAACCAGAGCCATTTTTTGCTTAACATCGCACAGGTCACAGACCAGGCAAACTGACTGCTTACATTCATAATTTTTAGCATTGGCATTGTTTCTGGGGTTGTTTCTGCTTTTTATGGTACTAAAAAAACCAGTTATAGTCTTTGCTTGGTTATTTTTCACTTGGAAAGAAATGATCAATCATGCTATCTGCTTTTGTAAAACATCCTGCAAATTTTTATCCTCCAAAATGAGGAAAAGAATACAAATAGCTTTTAGGCACAAATATCTATAAGAAGTTGCATAGGAGATCTGGTAGCAGATTGCAAGCAAAGCTGCAGGAGAGAGCAGGATATGTGAAACAAAGGGCTCGGTCTCGGAGGAATGCTTTGTGCACGGCTGAGGTTTGGGAGTGGCACTCCAGAAGCTTTAACAGCAGAGCATGCACGTGTGGTACATGGCACACTAAAGAGAAGGTGAATTGTGTTGCAGCCACCCTGAATCTGAAGAGTATAATACTGTTTGTTTTAAATTTAAGAAATTGGGCTGCAGTTGGTCTAAACATGAGATATATGGCTAAACGGGGGTTTCATCCATAATCTAAGGAGGAGGGCTGAGAGGCACAGTGCAGCTGTAGTGCTTCACACAGGTCTCTTAGTACAGGAGCAAGTGCTGTACTGGGCAGTGCTTATGAGAGTGAAACAAGTACCTGTTCCTGCTGGTAATTTCCTGCTTATACTACATTCAATGCAAAGTAGCTGAGAGATTACAGATGGGAAATGATGTAGTTTATGTGCAATGAGCTAGGCACAACACTGTTGTATCTCTATAGATATATCTCTATAGGAGGAGCCTGATTTATGTAGGCAATGCATCATTAGTGTGTTTGGAGAGCATTTCTTAGCATGAGACAGCAGCCAAACAGCTGTGCAAGAGCAGTGCAGCTTAATAGGTGGAATTTTTTAGGAGAACAAATAGAAGTGATGCTGCTGCAGGTTACTCTGATAGACAAATGACATACCCTGTGGAAGTATGGCTGTGTGTAATGTGCAGTCCTTGGACATGTTCTCAGGTTAAAAAGGTTATTTTGAAAGGAGCTCTGTCCTCATTCTATGACTGCTGTGAGATCAGTTGTGTACTATTGTCAGCTGCAGCTCTTTATGCCTGAGCTGGTGCAGACAATAAACAATACCTGAAAGGCTGCAGTACGCCATAGATAAACTTGAAATGTTAAAGAATATTTAACTGGTTTTATAACTTGTTTGATTTTTCTTGTACCCATATACATCATTAACTATTCAAAGGGGTGTAGATGTCATTTATTTCTTTCCCTGTCTTAATTTCCTCCCTCCATTTTGGGCAAGACTTGCAATAGCACTTACTTGCTTGCGCAAATGTGAAAGTTACAATTCAACCTTATTAACTTTTCCCAAATGACTACTTTGACCATGTCTGAGTTGTACTTAGTGAATTGATCAGAACGATTTGAGACTCAGAGTTCATACACTAGTCCTCCACCTTGCTGCTGTGTTGGTGCACTGCTAGGCACCAGCTGCAGGATTAGATCTGTCATCCTCTAAACAGGACGCCTGAGTCGCTACAGCAGCTGTCAGGTGAGGAAGTGGCAATCTGAACAATGCACTATCTTTTGCAAAAGAAGTAGAGAGAAATTTCCTTGGGTTTTTTAACAGATTACCTAATATAATTTTGGGAACTATTTTCCTTTGTGAGGTTTTAATCCTGTTCAACTAGATTTTTTTAAGCGTTACAATCACGTTTGGCATATCTGATTATATCCTTTATTCTACAAACAAAAAGGGCGCTCAGAATCACCAGTTAAATTCAGAATAATTATTTGAAAACCTGTATCTCAGCTGTCTTTATTTCCTTCTAGCATATACTGTAATGCCTTATCCAAATTTGTGAGTGAGGTATTGTGCAGTGTTTAATCACCACCACAGTTACATGCAGAGCTTGTGTTGTTAAGCGTTTTCTCATTGCCCCAGGGATATCTGGAAATGGAAAGACACGATATTGAACATATTGTCTTCTCTTTGGTTCTATTTTATTTTTGAAAGGACTCTGGTGAAGAAGAAACTATGTAATAGCTAAAGCTTCACTACTTTGAGCAAAATGGTCAGCTAACTCATTTAAAGAGGTAGTGTATGTGAAATCAATTTAGTGAGATGCAGAAGAAAGAAAGGTCAGCTGCTTGGGAATCCAAGTGAATTTGCAGTCACAGATGAAATCTATTCTAAACAGCAAAGAAAGATGCATGTCCTAATATAGATTTTTTTTCTCTCAGTTCAGACCACTCATTTACTTTTTCGCTTACCTATTGTGAAGCTGCTGAAGGTATAATCTACAGGTTTTGAAATGGTATTTGGTAATTGGAAATAATACTTATAAAATAGTAAATAAGATATCAATGAAATAGTAAATAGTATGTATCACTGTAATAGTAAATAATATGCCAATGATCCCTCCAGGTGTTCTGCAATAATACAAGCACTCCTGACAATTTCAAAAGCAGGAGATCTGATTTATGTATTCCTCAAATGATACCATGACCTTGTATCCCCAGAAATCTCCTTTGGGGCAGGTTCCTTTCTAATAGGATAGGTGAGTATTAAAAGAACTAAAATCTGCTCTTCTCCCTGTCATTAACATCCCAGAATGTTGCATGTAGGCATGACAAGAGGCAGCTACACAACTTCTCCATCGAGTTTGTAAGTGCTTTTGCTGGACCTATCCCCATACTGTGTTGCCAGGAATCACTGTTTTCAAACAGCAGCTATATGATTTCTGGTGGGTAACTTGCATTTTAAAGGAAATTGACAGAGAAATGAGAGAAAAATCCTTATTACCTGTATGCTGTAACAATTCAATAGCTTTGCAAAATTCTGGCCTTAATGCAGAGATGGTTGTTACTTTGGAAGATTATCTTTTCCTGTCAGTAGACAAAGGCAGTGCATCCATATTTTGGTGAAGTTATATATATGTCAAAATAGTTACAAAGTCTGCTGTTGACTTTTCTAATAAGTTTCTGGTTTCCTGCTGAGTACAGTGTAAATGCATTTACTGCAACTTCTGACCATTATAGTGTTTCATGAGCCATTACAGAAACTCATGGCTGTAGAGAAAGTGAGTTACTTGTCTTGGAGTGTGAAAAACACAAGGAGATACTTGCAGGTTCCTATCATTAGGACAAATTCATGCTAATATCATACAAATACATTTTGTGTGTGTGGTAGAGTGAGGGACACAACTTGCAAACGTGATTAAATTGTTCTTTTGACTATTGCACATCTGAATCAGTGTCCCCAAGAGCACTGCTTGATATCTTGATAAGGTTGGTCTTCGCTGCTAAGGTAGTCCCACACCTCTGTCACTGTCATCTGCTCTTGCAATTTCTTTGTTACTTTCAATGGCTCTTACTTGATCTTGTGATGAGTTAGTTCATGCAGCTAATGTCATCCTGAAACAACTGATTATTTTGTTGCCTGTTTATATGGTTAAAATAAGTTAATTTAGCTGTAACAGCAAACTAAACTTAGGTCTCCAATTTTGCTTCTGGATGTAAACAACTTGAAGTGCTTCAACTATGTAGCTATCTTCTAGCATTCACTTTTGTACTATGAGTAGATTTTAACATGCTGAAAAGTGTGCTTACTTAGTCATTTCAGACTTTATTATTTGCACATTAGGTCATAACATTCTCACTTTTCCTTTTCTTCATTTTTAAAATTCTATACTGCTTCCGGCTGGGTAAATTTAATCTTCTTCACAGTGGCTAGTATGGGGATATGTTTTGGATTTGTGCTGAAAACTGGATTGATAATATAGAGATGTTTTTGTTGTTGCTGAGCAGGGCTTACACAGACCACTGTGGTTCCTTGCAAAACTATTTTAAATCCAATATATAGCCATTTTATACAGAATGTAGAAGAAAAGAATGTGGAAAAAGAACAAAATATAGTTTGAGCTAGGGAATTCAGAGTTCTGTTTCTGAGCTCTGCTCTGAAACTCTGGAATTGCTTTATGTGAAGAGATTTTAATCAAAATCAGATTTCTCTTGATGTTTTCCCTTGTGGATTTCTTCATTGCCACCTGGCAGATCTCTTACAGCTCTGATAGATAGAGCTGAATTCTGAGCTATAATGCAGATGGGATCTCTGGTTTTCCTTCTCACCCTGCTGCCTTTATTTCAGCTGTGCTATCTGGGGCATTTCTGCAGACAATTCCAACTTCAGAATGAAGTTCTGTTCAAATGCAAGGAGAACACAAAATGGCAACTCCATCAAGTGACTGACCTGCTTTCTCCATACTGCTTCCACATATAAAGAGGCTCTTTTCTCTCCAGTTTTAGTGTTCTTTGACAGAAACATTTACACTGTTTAGCCCTAACATTCCAATTTACTAACATAATCTGTTTTTCAAGACACTTAGCTCTTTCCATTGCTTTTTATCAAAAACTTAGGCTCCTGCAGACCAGTTGTCTTAAATGTATCTTAGGTACATGCTTCAGGAAGACAGAAGTAAGAATGTGTATGAACTCCTGTGCCTCTTTTTGCCCACCTCTGCTGGCCTACCCTGGTGATTGAAAGTTTTTGATGTGGTTTGCATTTTATCACCTTTAGATGTCAAATTATATTTCTGTAGTTCAGAATACATCTCTATATTGAATTATTATCAGAGCTTTCTTAAAAGTGGCTGAGGATTTACGTCAAAATACTAGTTAATGTTGGGTCTTTGATATGCTGAGTAGCATTAGTTTCCTTCTGCAGATTAGGGCTTCCTTAATTTTCCAGTATTGCTTCTACATGCCCTTGAAATAGACTTTTCCTGCAGTGAGTCCAGGTGTTTCTTAAAACATTTTATACCTCCTCCCACTCAGGCTGGCTTTGAGTCTGAAACTGCATTTCGTAGTTTCCTACATCACAGAGTGTTGGCGTATATTATTTAATATATGGCTTATTTTTTCTTATGTCTATCAGTAACTCACACATATATCTCAGTTCTTACTAAAGCAATGAGAATGAAAAGAGACAATTGCCATAATATAGAGATGGAACATAGAAGACCTTGGAATTAATAAAAAATAGTCAGTTCAATTCCTTTTATGAAATTAAACTCACATTTCATGGCCTATTTCAATCAAATCCTCAGATGGCTCTTTATTAAGCAGTTTCCATGAATACCACAAGAATATGTTGGAGTGCAAAATATCAGAAATCAAAATCATCTTTGAGGCAAAGTCAAAACCATTTAATGACGAAAAAGCTTTGCTGAAGTAGGTTCTTGTTGACATCGTGTCTTCCTTGCTTCATGAGCCAAATTGATTCAGAAAGTGAATTTGTAAGGAATTTCTTTAACAATAGAATAGGACCACATTTCCTGAAGTCAGATTTAGGTTTTGAAGAAAAACAGTGGTAGTTATCATGAAGAAACAGGAACATACTGTACAATTGCCCCCTTGCTATAGAGAGGCCACTTAACACCAGTCCAGATTGAAATGATTAAATAGACTCAAATTGCAAAATATTTGCTTTTAATTTAAAAATATTTTTACATAATGATCTTATGTGCAGAAAATAGGGTGGCAGTACTACATACAACTTTTGCTACATCTACAAATAAAATTTGAGTGAACAAATTCAATATCACCAAAGAAGCCACAAGCCAATCACATTTTATTAGCCAAAACCATCTGTCACTGGTAGTTCCAGCATTTTTTTCTATTGTCTGGTGAAAAACAATGTAAGCATATTTAAATGTGCATTCATAGTTTTCATTACTGTGTCTCTTTTTCTCCATTTTAAACATCTAAGGCATTTTTCAGTTTTGAAATCTATGTATCTGTGTTTTTTCCATGATTTATAGATGAACTAAAATTTGAAAGGATCTTTGTACAAGGATGACACCTTCCCACTGATTTCATGGTTGGCATTGTTTTTGAGATTTTGTTGATATTGCTTTTAACTAGGCAGCCTCTCCTGAATACAAACTTGTCTCAATTTATTCTTAAGTGATAAAAACAGTCGTGATGAGGTACAACCTTTGAGGGTGTCATAGACTTTATGAGGCTTTTGCAGAAGGATTAGATTTTACAGTATATTTGTCCTAGGAAGTATTAGATAAACTTGCAGTCCTGCAGGTAATTAAAGAATGGATTCAGCCCAGTGACAAACTGATAAAAGTTCTCATAAAATGTGCTACACCAATTAAATTGGAGTTTTTGTTGTGATTGTTAAAGTGAAATCAGGTGCTGATTCAGGACATAATATGTGCAAACAGGATGTGTTGTAAAGAGCCTGAAATCTCAGCCAGCTTCTTCTTCCAAGCTGCCACACACTGATTTTTAATCTTATAAAGCCATGTGTGTTATTTAAATAACGGGCCTTTGGAGGAGCTTAGCTTAGAAACAGGCTCAGAAGAAGCACCTGCAAGTTTCGAGTCAGTGAACAGATGCTGCTGTATTCTTGAGCTTGTATTTGCAACCAGAATCCGATTCTGCCATTCTACCCCATTCTAGTCTTGGAATTTTCCTGCATGAAGTAATCCAATAATGGATTTCCAATATTGCAGTGTCTTCTGGATGACAAAGTAATTCAAGACATTGGGCTATTTTAATGGTTACTTCAATTTTTCAACTCACTAAGTATTAAATCAACTGCTGCTTTTCTCGGCTTTATTTAATTTTAAATATACTACTTTTAGGGATTACTTTCCAATAGGTAATCAATTGAACAGCTGAAATCTGTAGCAGAAATTTTTATCTTTGCAAGATATTACAGATGTTGTATACATGCAGTTTCAAATTGAGAAACGAAAATATTTCTGCTTTTCAGTTGGAATTAAAAAGAAGATAAAGTTTTTGTTAGTGTTGGGTCCTCTGAAAATTAGAGAACAATCACAGAATCACAGAATATCCTGAGCTGGAAGGGACCCATAAGGGTCATCCAAGTTCTTGTTCTTCTTGTTCTTCATCCAAGTCTTCTTCTTCATCCTATCTTGTATAAACCCCAAGAGTTATACCCTGTGCCTGAGAGAGTTGTACAAATGCTTCTTGAAGTCTGCTGGGTTTGATGCTGTGACCTCTTCCCAGGGGAGCCTGTTCCAGTGCCCAACCACTCTCTGGGTGAAGAATCTTCTCCTGATATCCAAGCAAAACCTCCCCTGATGCAGCTCCCTGTCATTGCCTTGTATCCTGTCACTGGTCACAGAGAGAAATGCTCAGTGCCTGCTGCTGCTCTTCCCTTCACAAGGAGGGTGGAGGTTGAGATGAGGTCTCCCTGCAGTCCCCTCCAGGCTGAGCAGACCCAGTGCCCTCAGCTGCCCCTTGTAAGCCCAATGAAAGTTTGGCTTCATCACATTGCTGAGCCAGTGAACTCTGTGTCAACAACAATGTGCTTTGGCACTGTTACCTAGCATAGAGTGCGATTTGAGAGGTTTTAAAATTGCTTTTAATGGTTGAACACAGGGTTCCACACAGGTGGATACCAGCCTCTTTAAATGAAGTAACTTGTTCTGTGAACATGGAAATTACTCCCCGTGGAAAACTTCCAAGTGTTTAAAATTTCAGTAATTGTAAAGGCTTTTTATTCTGGTGGTAGACACCTCCTAGTAGTTATGATGTAACAATATACTTTAGCTGTAATTTCTTATATGTACCTAATCAAAACCAAAACAGTTTCAGGCCACAGATTATGTCTTAGCAGCCTGGAGTTCCCATGTTAACATGTTTAAATTTTTACCCATCTAGCTTCAAGGAAAGGATTAGCAGTATTGGGGATTTCAGATTTAGAAATATAAAGTAAAACCTGTCAGTTTACTCAGCAAACTTGGTCCTTGTCATGAGACAGCCCTGTAGATTGCTGTACAAACTCAGTTTCCTTCAGGGCCATGGAGCAGTCGTTTTCTTCCCCTTTCTTAGGAGGCTCTCTGCACTGGACCTCACCAGAGCTCTGTTCTTACTGTCAGTTTCCATTGCACAAATGTTCCTTGCTTACTGCAGGAGATTTACTGTGTCAGCAGTCATTGTCAAGTATGCTGGTATTTGAGAATTCTGAAAGAATGGCATGCAGGATAGTTTGAAAGCTGTAAAGAATTTAAACTATCTCTGCCTGTTTGAATTTTCAATGTAGGATAGATAGTTACATATACTGAAGGTAACCTTGGTTTTTGGGGTTTTTAAATCAGAGATCAGCACTATTCATTTGCCTCAAGAGGGTACAGAATGCAGAGCAGAAAAATAAAACCAAAATCCTGAAACAACGGAGCCTTCACCTTCAGAAGAATATGACTATGTGGAATTTTACCAGCTGGTTTTGCAGCTGGCTATGAATTGCAGGGTGTTTGTTTGCTTCCAGCACAATGTCTCCAGTCAGTGAACAGAAACAGCAATCTTCTCTGGGGATTTTATATCCAAAACAGATTCAGAGTACTTGTTCAATGATGACTGAAGGCACAGATTTGTCTGCTGTCGTCTGAGATGCATGAGGAGCATAAGACTACTTCTGCACTGAGTATTCTTTGCACGTCTTGCTACCCTAATCTATTTTTTAGAAAAATAGTTATATACAGTCATTGTTTTCCCTCTGAGAATTACTCTTACAGTACTGTCCTTCTCTCAGTCCTTGGAAAATGTCTCCTGTTCAGCAGCAGATTTCTACATGGAAAGCTTATTGAGAGGGTCCCTACAAAACATATTCAAAAGTCTTGGATGTGCCTAAAGTAACTGAAAAGCAATTATCCATTAAGATAATGTAAGTTGTCATACTGAGAAAAAGTGGAAAATGTTAAACTTGTGTATCAATATGTCACCCAGTACAGAAAGAATGCTCTTATTAAGGAATACCAAATGCACTTATTAAGGAATATTGTAGCAGTAAGAGAACTTTCCAGCAGGGGAGGGGGAGGAGAAATGCTGCTGTTCTGTCAAGTTATTCCAAATGTATGCAGGCTCCTACTATGTGAACATTCAACTTAGTGAAGCAATTGTAAGACAGCCACTGTAAAAGAAAGAGGTATCCCACATATATGAAGAAAAAATCCCAAATCACCCACCAACCAAACCCCCAAACATTAGTAGTAGATTTAACAACAGCAAGAAAACTGAAAAGACCATCAGGCAAGTATGACACAACCATTAGCTTTAACGTGTCAGGGAATCACCTTTTTTTTCAGGTCCAATGGCCCCCTGGTTCCATTTCCTGCTCTAACTCTTTACTTGCAGAGTAAAATTGGTGCTGCCAACTTCTTTAACCACATTCACCTGAAACCATATCACTTTGCAGGCACATTTTGAAGGACTTCAAGCACATAGTTTAATCTGTTTTGGAAGTGAGATGAGATACTGCAGCTATCATCTTGTGCAGTCATACAGACTAGCCTTGCTTCACCACTTGTTTTATCCATCTGGTTGCAGGTCACAAATGTGACCTCTCTTCTGTGTTAGAGTATGCTTGGCTTCAGCTGACATTCAAAAATTAACAAAAGGCAGCTACTTGATTAAAAACCCCATGGTTTTTCTATTGTTTCTTGTATAAAAGGAAAATATTTTAAAATGCATTGGGAAACAAAGAACTTCCCATGATTTTTAGCAGTGATTCAGGACAAGAGCCTGTAATTAGGTGGCTAATTCTTGCTGATTTCCCACCTCCTTGATTCCATTGGATGCAGAACTTTAGTCTGTAGGAAGAAAAGATACTCAGAAGTACAAGAATCCTTACCTTACATAAGCTAGGAATACTATGCCTCGTTTTTTAGAAATGTTCTTTAAAGTTATTTCTTGTATCTTCCTGCTACAAAATATCTGCTAGAAAAACTCAATCAAATGGAAGAGAAATATCTTGTCTACAAAAATAACATATTAACCCCTAGCAGTTTTGACAAGTGTTAGTGTAAGCAGGGATGGATTGCACATTTTCAGCACCACAATAAACAGTGACTGGCTCAGAGTCTTTTCAAAGCAGAATATAAACAATTGCCTTAATAACTGGTTTTCCCTTTCTGAATTGTCAAAAAGACTCTATTTACCTCTTCAGTATAAACCAAGAACCCATCAAAGTACTTATTTTCTTCTTTGTTTCAGGATTCAAAGACTTGTATGATCAAGTGGATTGCTTATGTACCAAAAAGATTGTACAGCTTTCTCATTATTACCTTGGTTTGAATAATTAACTGGAAAAAAAAAGAAAGAGAGAAAAAAAACCTATCTCTGACTGACAGGTGTCTGCTAAGGCAGGCAGGAGCATTTTTTGGAATGGAGATTGTAAACCCCTTTTTTCCGAATTAATATCATTTTGAAATTA
Organism: Sitta carolinensis; assembly: GCA_032173965.1. NCBI lineage: Eukaryota > Metazoa > Chordata > Aves > Passeriformes > Sittidae > Sitta > Sitta carolinensis. The sequence goes on along the minus strand of JAVUNC010000025.1, from coordinate 8,682,960 downwards.
AGGGGCTCTCAGGCAAAGATATGGGAATAGGAATAACAGTTCTTTATTAGGAGAATTAAAATAAAAATGCAGTAATAAAAAACCCAAGCTCCACAGACAAAGTTAGAATACAACCTAACACCCTGGGGGTCAGGCTGTTGGTAGCAGTCTGTTTAAAGGGTAGCTGCAGTCCTCCTGGAGAGGCAGATGTAGATGAAGCAATGATCTTGTAGAAAAGAGTAAATTTCTTCTGAATGTCTAGTAGTAGTTTTGATAAGCTTAGTTTTCCTCTGAGAATCCAGTGGAAAGGGTTGACTTTGGTGTTCTAAATTTCAGATTTTTATCTAGGTAGGAGTGCTTAGCTCCTCTCCCTGGATGGAGCATCTCTTAATAGGATGATGTAAGTTTATCAGTCATGAAATAAGAACGGCCCATTAGCAGAAGATGTCTCTTTGGAAAGAAGATGGGTTGTAGAAAAGATAAAGAAAACTGCCCACCAAATAAATTCTTAACAGTTGCCTTATTAACAGAGGATTACCACAGCTCCACTCCCTGCTTTGGTTTCAGTAGATGGTGATAGATACATGCTTTTGGTCACACCTTGCACTGCAACTCAAGACAATACCCCAAAGCCAAGAAAGGTTTGTTGGTCTGTTTTAAATGAGAGTCTGGGAGGAAGCTGCCTGCTCATCACCATTTAGAGTCACTATTACACGCCTATAAATCGATCTTTTGCTCTGTAGAAGGATTAATCATTTGATTGCATGGATTATCAACCAAGTTTATAGTCAGTTCTTGTATATTGTTCTTACAATACTTACAATATCTTTTTGAAAATATCATTCTACATTTTAAAACATCTAATGACAAAATTAGTACTTGAGGAAGATAGCTTATTGCATTTGTCCTTCTAAAACTTATGCTCTCTGAAACCTACAAGTAAGGACGCTAATCGAAAAGAATTGTACTTTTTGATTTATTTTTTTCAGTGAGAAAGTTTGTCCTCTGGTGTCTGAACTGAGAAAAACTATTTTCTGTAGGTCATTGGACTGGGAGAACCCATTGGCCTCCTGTTAAAAGCCTCCATATCTCATGACTAATCCTCTTAGCCATTCTGTCTGAATTTATCTCCTGACAGCAGCCAGAACAGAAAACAGCTGGAGATCAGAATAGGTAATATTAATAGCAACAGAAGCATATGTGTTCTTGCTACAGGTAAAGAAAAGCTACGATGGAAAAAGGGTTGGCTAATCATTTGATTTTTCTATGAATACCTGAGAGCAACTCCTTTAGTCCTGCTTAAGACAGATTTAATGCAAGATGCAACAGAAATACAGCGTGCTATGCCTAAAAGTGCTTGGGATGACATAGGAATGTAGATTTGGAGCACCCCCAGTTAGTAACGTGTGTATCTTGAGTTACACTCCTAATTCTCTTTAAGTGTGTTAACTAAACAAGTAATGGAATAATATTGTTTCATGGCAAGCTGCCATCCATATCTGCCTTAACTATATTATATAATGAAATGAAATCTTACAGTAAATATTTCCTTTCTGGGTAGCTGCCCACAAGTCAGAAAGTTTTGTAAAAGGAGCATTTTAGTTAATTAGCCTTCTTAAGTGAATCTGCTCATGACTCCTGAGTAAAAAAATGGAGTGCATAAAATAATTATTATAATGATTGTTTCTTTCAATGGACGTATAAATATGGGGCAATTAAGGGAAAATTTTAAATGGATCATTATATTAAAATTAACTGTATTCCAGGTGTGCAGTTGTTATTCATCTTTCACTACATGAGTATGAGGGCATAAATTTTTTGTTTAATTTAATGATGAGAATGAAATTCACTGGAAAGTTTTCCAAAGGAGTTTTAAATTGGTGTGGGGCTGTCTGTGCCTAGGTAGGCAAAGCTGAATGACATCACATGTGAATGCTCTTGCCACACAGGGGATACAAATATGCAGCTATCATAGCAGTGAAAGTCTAGGTAAGATTCGAAGAAATGAAGTAAATAGAACCTTAAATCACTCCATTTATCTGAGGTTGTATTCTCTGAAGTGAACTTGGGTAAGAACAGACAGCCCAAAGCAACTCTTGATGCTGTAAAGGGAATGGGAGTTTTTCTTTGAGAAGTTGCTTTATGAGCTCTCAGACTCAGAAAGTAGAAAAATAACTAAAGCATGTGGCTAACCCACTAACCCAAGCTAAGGTCTCACACTGGAAAATTTGGTGTCACTGCAAAATCCACTTCCTTCTTAAAACTGGAGTTTTCTGGGTTTTTTTCCCCAAAGAATCTCAGTTGAGTCTCAGTTGCAGCACTGTATCTCCAGAGCTTAAAGTTACCATAAGACAGCTTCAAGCAGAGTTATTTTATTACAACCTATGATAACAAGTGAGCTACATAGCTGGTCCATGAAAGACCAGTGAGTTAGATCACCACACATGAGCATGTTTTTTCAATGATTTGGAAGAAAATGGAGCATACATTATTCTTAAAATCTGAGTGCCTGAAATGCAGGCTAAAGCTAGTGTCACCTATCTTGCATTTGTTGTTTACTTTTTGAGTAAAACCTCAACTACCTCTACTCACAGATCAGAACCAGAAATGCAGAGCCCTGCATTCAGCTGGTGTGCCCTTGCTGCCTTTGTGCTAAAAGCCCACCCAACAACAATCTGAGTGCTTTCAGTGAAGCCAGAGGGAAAATGCTGAGAAAGATCTGTTATATTTGCAACTCTCCATTGCTGAAATCTAGTGAGAGAAATGCTGCTATATCTCTGTGGCATCTCAGCGTCTAGGAACAGCCATACCAAGGAGCTGAGCCTAAGGCAGAATATTCTAGTATGAGAGGTTTGGTTCTGCTTCCCATTCACTATTATTTTGCTGTCTTTCACTGTAAGAGATTCTGCATTTTAGATCTGTAAGTAATTTAATACCCTTACTCAGTGAAGAGAAAAAATGATTTTGCTGTATCTGCAGGATGTGTTCTGCAAAAAGATATAAATGCTACTGTAGCAGTCATTACCCTAAGGAGGTAGCAAAAATAGAGTATATATGCTAGTTTATCTTGAAAGACCATTTAAAAATTAATTTGATATTCTAGCTAAAAGACTCATGCAGTGAAACTCTACTCATTCCTTTGGGAGACTTACACTGCCTAAGAGGGCTGAACATTAGAAATCTGTTTCTGACATGAATGCTTAAATATTCTTTATCTTATTTAATCCTTTTACTCCTAGACATTTTTGTACCACACTGATAATTTACCTCTTTCATATAATCTTTATAATATTTTTTTATAAATAGTCATTATGCTTGCTTTTAATTATTAAATTTATGTAAACATTCTTGGTTTTTTAGTATTTTGTTGTATCTAGGCTTCAGATTAGCAATCATTTCAGCTGTGTGTTGCTGAATTCCTTCTATTAAAGTGTCATGTCCTTTCCATTCCTTACCTCCTCTCATTTTTCTATCTGTAGTTGCAAGAGATCCATAATAAAAAAAAACAAGCACCTTCTTACTGAGACTGGTTTCAGTAGAGATCAGAATGTCTCATATATTCTTGCCTGCTTGTGTCTAATTTGCTGTCAGCTTTGTCTGAAGACTCCTGCTGTTTCACCTGTTAATTCTTGCTGCATGGGTTTTTTTCCCTCCCCTTTCAGTGTCAGGGTCTCAAATTATTCTCCTACTAGTTGTGCTTGTGAGTATTTCCCTACTGTATTGTACTTTAAGAGTGCACACGAAGTAGCAGTCTGTGGCTTACAGAACGTGGATTCTATTTCTAGCTCTCCCACTGGCCTGCTGCATGATGTGAGACCTGTGACCCTATTTTCCTCTGTAAAACCAGAGCATGGTCACCTTTCTCCTGGAGTCCTAGATCTCTGTCCACATTATAGTGGTAGGACAAAAAACGAAAACAAAGAACTCACAGAAGCAGAGTGAACAGACTAAAACCAAGAGTTTAAAAAGCAAGATTGAAAAGGTTGCAAACTTGTATTTTTTGTTATATTACTGTAAGACCTGATTTAAACTTACTAAACATTTTTAATAATTCTAGATTTTGTGCTCACTATTTTTGCTATTTAATTTTTTTTTGTGAGGAAAAAAGAGATGATTCCTTTATCAAATCATATATCTTAATTGTTTTCTCCAGGTGTGTATTAAACCTGTGCTTAGTACTCAATACACTATACCTTTAACTTAGTCTATATGTCTACAGTTCAGACCTTTTTTCAAAAAATTATTCTTTATTATTATTATGTTATTTATTAGCTAATATTGTCCTAGATAAAAATTCTAAAGCAAGTATAGACAACAGCAGGTAACAAACCCAGAAAATACGTGGTTTTTTTTTTTTTCTTCCTCCAGAGCTGCTATAAAATCCCACTCTAAGTACTGGAGTCTTTAGTATTTATTATTTTTGTATATAATATTTTGTATACTTTAGTATTACAAAGGTATAGCACTAAAAGTATTACTTTAACACCCCCTCACTTAGGTGGAAGAGACCAGTGTGAAATCAGTTACACCCACTTTATATGACTGAGCAACATCCCAGCATGACTTTTTTTGTTGTCATTGGTTTTATTTTCCTTACTATACCAACCCCCTTGGAAGTCAGAAAATAAATGCATACTGATATCTCCTGAACCAGAAGCAGGCATAACCACTCAAAATAAACCTAAATTTCTTTAAGCCTTGGGAAGCTAGAGAGCATATTTGCATTCTCTGGGTAAAGGCTACCCCACTCAGCCTCATAAAGTGCATGCTGGGGCCTGCTATTGATGTTTCTATAAATAAGGTGCAAAGCAGGCAAACAAATACTCTCTTTGTGGCACATTTTTCTCTTAAGCTCTATGAAATATTTGCTGATTTAACTCTACATGGAGAAATTAAGATAGCAATCCTAATTTTTGTCCGTTTTGGCATGGAGGCTCAAAGAATAAAGAGCAAGTGTCTCTCCTAAGTATGTGCTTGGGCACATTGCTTTGATTAAATTACCACTTAGTTCATGCAGGTTAAGGCTTGTTTTGATGTCTGGGAGGGTCTTAACATTCCACTGATTGTAAGGATGTGTCAGGGTACCTAGACTTTCATTTGGCTATGTTTTGCTTTGGATTTTCTTTCCTCCTGAGCAGTAATTAATTTAAAATTTTTCTTTTGGTCACATAAAGATTTAGCACTGCTAAAGGACAGCATTTTCAATTTGAACTGGTCACAGTGATATTTAATACATGGTGATGCTTCACAGCTCTGAAACATTAATATTATTTCTGAAGTATGGGTAAGAACTTAAAGCAGAGACAAAAAATTGCTAACTTTTTCAGCTGTACTTATGTAACCAAGAAATTTTAGAGCACCTCCTGCTCCTCTTTCTATAAGAATGTGTTCAGTTTTAAGAGTTCAGATGTTTTAAAAAATAACGTCCTTTGTGCTGAACAAAGTTATGCAGGAAATTTGGGATAAAACAGTCTTCCGGCTAGTGCAGTAGTCACAAGACCATCATTTCCTAAAATGTAAGACTGCAAATGATCTGGGGTATCAATGCAATCTTCCACAGTAGATTATCTCATTATATAATCTCTTTCATAAAATGATTTACCTTCATCTGGAAACTGGTCACTTATCTCTTCCCTTTCCAGGTTGTTTTCTGATTTCCAGAGAACACAGGTGGCAGCAGATGTGTTCTGATCAGACCTCTTCTTCCTGTGATTGCCAGCACCGTGCTGCTTTGTGGTCTGGGTCTTAACTAACACCCAACTGGATCTTTTTCTTGTGCACTTCATCCTAAGAGTTTCCTTATTGGTATTTGTTCTCTGTAAGTATATACAGATAATATGACAGCTAAGCAAATTCCCAAGCTCTTTCTGTCTTTACTTGTAGTGTAGAATTCCAATTCCTTTGTTTTAAGTAATGGATTTCCTCTGGACCACTTTTATTTAGATTTCATCTGCTTTGAATCAGGGTGAACAGAATTTTGCACAGATGTGCTTAAGACCATACCTTACACTGTACACCATTAATACCTTTTGCCAGAGACAGCCTGTGTTCACATTAAATATCTCTTTAGTGGCTCAGCTTTTGCTGTGGTTGGCTGTGACAGCCAAATTTTTCTCCTTCACTGTCATTGCTGACTAATGGATTCTTCAAGACAGGTGTATTTATTAATCCCTAATAATAAGATCCTGCGTGTATTACATATTTCCAACTGCAATTGTACTAACAGCTCCCAGTGCAGTATTTTGATTTGTTTAAGAAAGTTTGGGATTTCCTATATATTGATTGCTTAACTGTGATCGTTTTTAAACTTGGTCCATTTCCTACACATTTTAGATTCCTAAATTTCAAGTTTATGAGCCCAATTATAAACCCCATATTTGGAATTCTCAGAATTCAAACATGTATTGTGCAGTCATTCCATGAAGTACAGTGCTCCATTTCTGCCTGCTTGAAGATCATTAATGATAAGCACAGTATTGGGTCTCCTGAGTTGCATATATTCTTTCTAATGTACATCAGGATTTTTTAGATTATGGTTTTTTTTTTTTTTTTTTTTTTTTTTTTTTTTTTTTTGTTTGTTTTTTTTTTTTCTGGTAAAGACAATTATATAGGGTAAAAATGAGACTGTCAAAACTTTTAGTCTAAACTCAAACAACACATTTAGAATTCTATAAGGAATCTGGACCACTGTGTGCATTCATCTGTTCCTTATTTTATTACCTTTTTGAATTCAATGCAATAGCTCTATTTTATTCATCCCAAACTTAGAATCTAAGATTTTTGTCCTGAGAGTAGGTAGAAAAACTGAGAGAATAAAACATTTTTCATAATGGAAATCTGGGCTCTATTTCCAGCTGTACTAGAGCTGACCTTGTCCAGCCTCAGTGCCCCAAACACTCATTACCTCATAAAAGAACGTGCTGTGGCTTGTCTACCATTTCAGATGAAGTCAGGAGATTTTGCTGAGGGATCAAAATGGTACCCATTAAATACTGGAAGAGATGACAGAGATCAAGCAAACACATACTTCAACCAATTACTAAGGATGCTTTAACATATGTCAGTACAAAAAAAAGCAGAAATGACAATGTGTGTAAAAATGTTCTTCTATCTTTTCCCTTCTATTCTTGTGAATATATATTTTAGCAATGATCCTGGTTCATTAGGCAGTTATGCACATCATGGAGACATTCTCTAGAACTAAACACATTCTCAAGTACCTCACCAAACACTGCCTATACACTTGGTAAATCTCATTTTCAGCTTTGGCTGGGGTTATTTTTTGTGCCACTTTTGAACACAGGAATGTTTTTGTCCTAGCCAGGGTGACTTCAGAAATGAAGGAATTTCATTGCATGACAGCAGAATCCCTTGAGAATGCAGCAATGCTTCAGGTTCTTACAAATGTCTGAAGAGATATGAAAGAGCGAAAGTAGTAAGCATCAGTGTCACCCTTTTAAAGACAGACTAAACTGATATATGAAGAGGTTACATTTCTCTATTCTACAGAAAAAGGTAGAAGCAGGGAGAAGAGCCTTTTTAATCATCAGTGCTGTAGGCAATAGACCAGTAGTGTGTGTCATTTTCCTCTATAATAAAACTGATTTACTGAAAGAATTTTACAGTTACATTTACAAGTGGAAATAGCAAATTTTTGTCTTTCAATGCTGCCTTCTATCATCTGCAGAATAACTGCTCATTACAGGATGTTCATTTGTATCTTAAACTTTTAGGGACAGTTAGGCAATAAAACAAGATCCCAAGGGAAACTGCTAAACTACCCCTTTCTAGAACACATACACGTTCACTAAAGGCGAGTTAGGTTTAAAGAAATCTGTTCTGGCAGAATAGAAAAAATTGTCTTCACTTTCTCAATAATTCTGTACAAGCGGCCAAGTGAGGATCATGACATCTTATTTATGTAGTGTTCTTTCTGATTTACAGTAGCACAAAAATGTTTAGGGTGCAAAGTGTTAGGGTTACATGGTGTAATTAGTTGTTTATGGGTGTGCAGCAGGGTCGTGCTTAATCTTTGATCAAGCAGCATGTGTGATCATAAAGCAACTCACTGAATCTCTTACTCAAGTTTCCCCAATTGCTTATTTGCAGAAGAAGGAGACTATTTATTGTGTACCAACTGTTACAGCAGTTACATGTTTATTGGAGTGGGCAGAGGGATTTAGAAAGCTGTAGCCCAATCACATTTTCTGTTAGCACCATCTGGAACTGCATGTGTTCTTCACCACATGGTACAAGAGAAAAGGTAATCATTCCTTCTTTGTCAGCATCCTGGCTGAATCCACTCCTTTTCAGTGGAGTTATCTTTAACAGGAGCAAAGATATCACAAACCGAAATAATGGAAGGCACAGAAAACTTTATTGATTATGACAGAGAGGAGAGGCAAAGATCTATATGACTTCTGTTATACTCCATTTCTTGTTACAAACACCACTCTGAAGCTTTTGAACCAGATCCCCCTCAAAGAGACAATTTTGCAGTGTAAATTGCTCTGGTATCTGTCTAAGCATGAAACACCGTGAAACTGTGATTCTGAAAGGATCTATGAATTCCAAAGGAACGAACAAGTCTGAGCCCCTCCATACGCTCTAGTGTCAAAAAGACCTAATACACAGAGGTAGAGAAAATAAGAGGGAAGTGATCTTACTTCTGTGCATGGTTTTCGTGATAGAAAACTTCATCTGGTTCTCTTTTCCAAATTTAAATATGGATTTTTTGAAAAATAGTATGGACTACAGTAATAAATCTTGCATGTTCTCAGGATCATTGAAATTGTTTTGCAATGGGGAATTTGTAGCTTTGTCTGCTTAGTTTACCAAAAAATAGAAATTTGCTGAAGTTAAGATGGACAAGAACTTATGCAGAGAGAAAATAACAGGTGCAAAGGAGGTGGCCCAAAGCTGTGTCAAAGCAAATAGCTAGAAGTTGGATTGAACAGGAAATAAATGTACATTTCAGCTAGTTAGATTTAATGGTAGAATATAGTTAATTCTTCTTGGTCTTAGGATGTGTATAACCCTAAAAGGAAGTAATAGGCTGAGGAGGAAGAAAGCACAGTTGCACATTTATACTGTTTTTACTACTTATGTGTATGTATGACATATGGCAGCACACTCAATATGTATACTGGTGGAAGAAGGAGGAAGAGGGTGGCATTTGCAGGGATGGTGTTTGTCTTCCCAAGTCACCTTCATGTGTGATGGCACCCTGCTCTCCTGGAGGAGGCTGAACACCTGCCTGCCCATGAAAAGTGAATTAATTCCTTGGGTTTCTTTGCTTGTGTGTGTGGCTTTTGCTTTCCCTATTAAACTGTCCTGATCTTTACCATGAGATCTCCAGCTTTCACCCTTTCAATTCTCTCCCTAGTCCCACTAGTGGGGATGTGAGTGAGTGAGTGAGTGAGTGAGTGAGTGAGTGAGTGAGTGAGTGAGTGAGTGAGTGAGTGAGTGAATGAGTGAGTGGCTTCCAGGGGCTTGGTTGGTGTCTGGAGCTGAACCACAATTATATAATTAAATATCGAGCTTCTAGGTCATAAAAAACAAATTATGTGGAATGCAGGAAACCACAAACTGAATAATGAGCTTGCCATACAATGACTGAAGTGTTCTACATCAAGTTACAGAATTATCTTAGTACTTTCCATCTTAATTAGATGTTTCTGGTATATTTATTGTGCAGTGTTCATGGACACACATGGATGTCATCTCTATGATGGATCATCTATATAACTTTAGATCTGGAATTTATGCCTTTAGCATAGCATAGCCTAGATCCAGAAGAATATCTAAATAAAAATCTGAAAAGTTACTTATCCAATGACTCTCTGTGGCCTGTGGCACAGATACTTCAATTTTGAATGCACACCATTTTGGAATTATCAAAAAATATGGTGACAGTAAAGGTCTTTCAGTGGCTTAATTGGTGCCCAACAAGGAAATTATTCCCTACACCTTCATTAATATTGCAGTGAAAGCCCTCATTAAAGCAAAAAGTTGAAATAGGAAATAGTCTAAACTGGGCCACTGTGACAGTGTTCATTATGACTGCCAAATGACAGACTAATCCTGCTTGTTCTGGGTGGTTTATGAAAACCTCTTTTGGAGAGAGAGAAATAAAGAGTGCAATTTTCAGCTTTAGCTATGATGGAGAGACTTGTCTTTATGTGATTACTAATGGACTGTCAGATAAACCTAAACTTAGAAGAATTCGTTTGAATCAAAGTTTAAAAGACATCAGACTGAAGGGTATATTCACAAAATCTGTAGAAAAGCTGTAAAGGTGAAAACATTAATTCTTGTACTGAAGTGTTCCTTGACACCAGCACATGTACTGGCATTTTTGACATTAATAGTGATTTTGGTTTGTATCGTGTGGTGGACTAGGCAGTGCCAGGTTAATGGTTGGACTCAAGAATCTTAAAGGCCTTTTCCAGCCTTAACTCTGTGATTCTATTCTATAAATAAGATTCTTGTTATTATTAATGTATTATCACCTTTTATTATATTTATAAATAAGTTTTTTGTTATTTTTAATGTATTATCACCTTTCTCTTTCTTTCCTCTGCTTCAGATAATTGATAAATCTATTTTGTACTTGCTCTTGTACACATTGGTGTCCAGTTAGGAAAAGGTTAGTGAAACTGAAACAGAATGCACCTTATGGAGATGCAGTGGCAGTATTTCAAAATCTTCTAGCATTCGGATGAGCTGATGAGCGATGTGGTGGGAAGTAAGCTCTTCGATTATGCATTCCTGGATGTTCTGTTTTACTGAAATTGATTTTGATTTTACTTTAAAGTGTAAAGGACACAGAGTGTTTCCTCAGTTCATTGCTTGCATTGTGCCGTTTATAAGTTTCTCAGTAACAGATGTGCAATAGCATTTAGTGTACTAAGTGTGCTAAGCACATCTACTCTCCTAGTACTGCTAGCACTGTAACTTACATAAAACTAAGCTATATTTAATTTGCAGTACGGAATGATCTCAGACGTCTTACTGTGTGACTGAGACATTTGTTTCAAGTGCATTTTGTTTATAAATATGCTGTGATAATGTGCCATCTACTTGCAAATGGTGATTACTGCTTACACTTCAAGCTACAATAGTCAGGGCAACCTGAAGGGAAGAGGTTGCAGAACACAGGCTTAATTAAAAAAAAAAAAAAAAAGTTTGATACAATGTTGCACAAACTATTTAGGATGTTTTTTGACTAAAGGACGCAAGGGTAGAATTACAAAAGATTTATTTCAAGATCTGGGACGGCCCCTGCCACCACCACATGGGAAAGATGGTATTTCTAGGAATTTTTGAGGAGTTCATACACAGCTGAAATAAACTGTTAAGCATGATTATCCAATAGTACACAGATCCTTTAGTCCTCCCCAATCACATTTGCGTCCTTTGAAGTATTCTTGGGCAACGTGGTGCAGTTTGGTTGTTAACACATGACCTTCTGAGGTCCATATGTTTCCCTTCTCTTACCAAAAATAAGGAATTGGGGTTTCCTTTGTCTTCTCAGGGTATCCTGCTCATGTCACTTCTCAGGGTAGCTATTCAGTGTCTAAGCTCAGAAGTTAACTCTTTTGTCACATACCTTATCCGAAACTTACACAGTGTTTCAGATAAGTAGGTTTATTTATGGGCTTGTAGGTTTCTTTAAATTAATTTTACAGGACGGTCATAGAAAGTATTTAAGAAAAATTAGTCTGTATATACCATTCTGTATTGTACAGTATGAATGAGAAATTCCTAAAAATTTTTTCACTTTTTGCAGATGGATAAAATGTACTATTTTACAAACAAATAATTAGAAGTGAACCCCCTTTTTGAAGGTGTTCCTCGCTAGCAAAAGGCAGTGGCTTGCACAAAGAGTTCCCAGAGCACATTATTGTGCTGCCAGGTGGCAAGCAATAGTACTTTGGTGCAGCTGTGAGGTGTAGCATTCACAGTCTCTGAACTGCACAGGCACAGAGGTGTCCTTCTGCACGGGGCAGCCCAGGGAATCTCAGAGGTGCAGACCTGATTACCCCTCTGGGAGGAACTTCCACAGACAAATATCAAGGTTACACTCATTGAGTTTCATTATTGCAGGAAGAACCCAAACCAACACAGCAACACTGCCATGCCATTACAAGTTCAAGAGGGAGCTTCTGTAGGTGGTAATCAGAATTTTTCATCTCATCTCAGTAATTTCTGTTACTTGAAAATTTCTGGTGCTGCAAAATCAGATGTGGAAATACAGACCTATTGATATTCACATTCTTTCTAAAGGGGAAATATTTAGCTAATCCTCTAGTATTGCTTTTTATGAAAACTATGCAGCAGATATGATTCTGTGTGAGTCTGGATAGACTGAACTGTGTGACCTGGATAAACAAAAAGCAAAATTAAATTGAACAACTGATTGCAGACAGGGACAGTCTGATTAGCAGGAACAAAGAACAGCTGTACTGCTTTAACTAACATCAGAACCCAGTCACAGCAAATAATTAAATACACTTTTTTTCTTGGCTAGGCTTACATGGTATTGCCTTTTTATTAAAAAAAACCCAACATTTTTCATTTTTCTTTGAAAGCAACAAGATATAAATATCATGCTTTCCATTTGTTAGTCTTTCAGTCCTCATCTTAGATCTTCTGAAATTTATGGAAAATTTATACCAAATATAACAGTAGTGGATTTTTTAAAGAGACTTCATTTTTTTAGCATTTTATTAGAATAGGTGGCTGGATAGAGGAAACCAGTAAGAGTATTCATGATAGAAAAATTTGTTGACCTGGATTTTATAACAAAGCCTCTAGCCACAGAGAGACATTTTAAAACTTTTCTACTTACAAGAAGAGTTTCAGCTGGATCTTGCTTATCTTGTTCTGACCTTTCCTTTTGTTCTTCTTTGGTGACTGTATCTGTTAATCTTACTGTCTTTGGAATATGTATGTTGCTGTCAACTCATTTTGCCAGGTGATATGTTATGAAGCTTTATTATTGTCCCTTTCACATTGCTAAATTAACAGCAAACGCCCTTCTCCAGGACTGACTTCTTTCTGTACTGTAGCTTCATGTCTGTACTTCGTCTCCTTTTTTTTTCCCCTAATGTGAGTAGATCCTTAATTTATTATAAGATTTGAGGGACATTTGTTTCAGCTGTCACACACAGATACCTCCTATAAACTTTGTCTCTTGTTTTGCTAAGAGCATTAATGTCATCTAAGGAGCCATGCTGATGGGACTGATATTCCAGCATCTACTGTCCACCATTATTCCTCTTCTCTTTGCTGTGATTAATTCTGCACACTTGCATGTTGCTTGCTCAGTCAGGTAAAGTCTCTGCAGTTGATGGTGGCTGTCTGGTTTGAACAAACCCGTTGTAATTAGCACACACATCTGTCAGCAACATTTCCTTTGTTGTTGAGAAAACACTTCATCCTCTAAAAAAATAAAAAGGTTCATTAGAAGCACTGTGCTTTGAAGTAATAATGCTCAACGATACATTCAATTATGAATCATAGCATTAAACAAGGCATAGTTGAAGATGTATTTTTCTTGTGAAAATTTATAGCATCCCAAGCCCTACTTACACATTTCTTTACCTGATTATTTGGCTGGCTTTGACATGGATGATCAGAATTTTTCTTCAACGGAATGTCCTTCAATCAAGAAACAAAACCAACAAAAATGCTGAATGCTTCAGTATTTTTTTTTCTAATTAGGAAACAGAGGAAAATTAAAATTTGTAAGGAAGGTATATAAACAAAATTTGCCCACTTCTTCTGCCCAGCTAGTCAGCCTGCAGTAGGAATGAGACACAGAATGGATTCACAGATGTCTGTAATGCAGATTTAATTATAAAGCCTCTGATGGTCACTTTGTGTTTTTCAGTATTTCAAGGTGTGTTTTGAAAACGTATTTCATAGATTCTTACCTATGGGTTATCCTCTTTCAACATCCTCCCTAGTTTTTAACTGAGTATTCACAGATTTCATTTGGAATTCCCCTCTGTATCAATAGAATTTGAAGGTGCTTAGCATGATTTGCCAAGCTGTTGTTAAGAGACAGGCAGCAAAAGCAGCAAACCACATTTCCTTTAGTTTCAGCTGCTTTCAAATACACAACCAAGACTTGCAGATGAAGTATTAGAGGTAGCTTTTTCTCCCTTTAGATAGTCTCACTAACTGTAGATTATGTCAGGAGAAAATTAATTTTGGATATCTGAAATGTTTGTATGCTCAGGACAACAAATTGCAAGTCATGAATTTATTTGTAAAAACTAATTGCTTGCTTACCATGAGAGAGTAAAAATAGAAATTTTCAAAAGGAATCATTTCTCTTTTACCCTCTCAGCTGGATAATTTTCTATAATTTTTTCCATATAATTGTCTGCTAAAGAAGGAATATTCTTTAAACTCTGAGTTCTGTTTCCACTGAGACTCTGACCCCTTTTATTCCCCTTGGAGAGGAACAAGAGAGAACTGGGATGCTTCGCCTTGAGAATAAGCCTTGTACCTCTGACATCAATATTCTAAGAATGGACTCAAAAGAACAGTAATCTCCCAAAAGGAAAGAAAAATGGGGAGAAGTGTGTGTCCAAAATACACAACCTCTGTATTAAGAGGTTTTACATTTAAGAGAATTTACATTCTGCTCTGAAAGCATCTTATGAAACTACTCTGACCTGCTTTCTGTGGGGATGTCAGAGTACAAAGAGCCACGTTAGTGTAACAGTGTTTCTCTTCCCAAGATGTGCTTTGTTTCAGTTTCTGTTTTCAGTTCTAGATAATGCCTTGTGGTCTTTGAAAGATCAAGTCGTGATTTCCTAACACTCAGGGAAAAATAGGTTGATGGTGTGAGGCACAAAACCAGTCCTGTTGCGTTCAGTTTTGTCATTCAAACTCAGCCTGCTCATGCCTGTACTAAAGGTTGAGGTAGAATTCACCATCCTTCTTTTCATCTTACTCCTTACAACAGACACTCCTTAGCTAAATTGTGCAAGAATAATTAGAACACACCTTTATCCTTCTGTGTGGTACTCCACGCTAAAAACTTCCGGAAGAAATATATTGCTGTTGATTCATACAGGCTCCTGCAATGATGAGTGTGAGGAAACAAATTTTAACAATGACTTTGACAGCAATGCCAACAATTTGTCACTACCATTTATCTGATCATGTTGTTCTGTCCTAGTGATACCATCTCTTGGGCAAATAGCTCTAGACAGGTCACTAGAAGTCAATATAAGAGTTATAAGGGAAGAACATGAACAAGAAAAGA
Organism: Sitta carolinensis; assembly: GCA_032173965.1. Lineage (NCBI taxonomy): Eukaryota > Metazoa > Chordata > Aves > Passeriformes > Sittidae > Sitta > Sitta carolinensis. The sequence goes on along the minus strand of JAVUNC010000025.1, from coordinate 8,667,695 downwards.
GATATTCCTTGCTATTTCCTGTCTTTCAGCTCCAATTCTGCCTTTTAGGATGAGTCATTCCAAATCCTCTTCAAAACAATGTTTGGTGGGTTTTTTTGCACATAATACTGTGATAATAAGAGGACTTCTTTTCTATTAGGCCAATTTCAGTATCATTTAGTTAGAATTTTTAGTACTCTGAAGTGATAATTTGTTATTTAACCCCCAAAGTACAACAGCAACTAACCCAAACCAACTAAATGGCATTATTTTTATTTTTTAATGTAGTTGTGTAAAAGTTGGGCACAATGGAAAATAAATGTTAGTGATTGCCATTACAAATGTCTTACAAGTATCACCAGACTAAGTTTTTTAAGTTTTTCCCTATGCTGAAGTTGTCATCATCATTAGGTACAGTCAGGTCTTCTGGAAATTCCCTTGCTGTCCAGGTCTATTTTGACTAAAGGCTGTATACCAATTTTTTTATTCTTGCACAACCCTCTCATATATTTCTCCTTCTCTTGCTGTTTTTGTGACTAAGCAAGCCTTTCCCCCTGTGCTGGTTCCAGATTTGCAGGTGTAACGGAACAGATGGAAAAAGCCAAAGGTCGGTGCAGCAGAAAATCACTGCTTCATGTTATGGCAGTGAGTAAAAAGGTTTGTGGTTTATAGTTGCCTCTTGTGTGTTTCACAGTAGCAAGGTTGTGGAAAACATGCTGTAATCTGCACAGCTCTTGAGTCAGAGCTCCTGGAAGTTGAGAGGAAGCTCCCTACTGATTTAAGTAGCTTTGCAGGAAGCCTTACGTTTAAGATAGTCATGATGCAAATGTTTTGCAAACATTTAACCTGTCTTACATAATTAAACAAGTTTTTATTCCTAATTGTTCTTTTTATGTCCACTGTCCTTCAGGATAAGGAATGTATGTGCTCTGTTCCAAGGAACCCTTCTGTTACATGCAACTACTTTGTAGAGTTGTACCAAGCAATGCATTAGCCATAGATAAAATACTGTGCACCTTTTAATTCAGTCACTAGCAAAATTCCCAGAGGATTTTTTTTTTAATGAAGCATTATTTGTCCCTAATGTCTTTGCTCCAGAATGCATTTTGGTTTATATATTCATCTTGGTCTGAATAAACAGCTCAGAACAGCTTGGTTGCACATAAAGTTAATCACAAATCTTTTCTTTAAGTTCCATTGTCAATTCATAACAAAGTTCAAGCTATCAATTAAAATTATTTTCATGTTTCTACAGAAGGTTATGAGAGGTTCAATAACTCTCTTTAATGCACCTATTAGTATTTCAATATATAATTAGAGCTCTGCTGAGTCTTGGAGCTGACAGCAGCTAACCAACATACTTCTTGCATTTTGACACTTTCACCAGCTCTTACTAAACATACTTATCTAATTATAAAAATACCAATTGTGTGCTGTTAGAAAATATGGCCATTAAGGCAAGGACTATTGCAAATTACTTATTTTAGTTCTGTAATAATGAGCAGAATGACTGACTTGATTAATCAGTTCACTTGATTTCCTGAATTTGTTGTGTTCTTTGGTTTTGTAGCAAAAAGCAAGAAATAATGACAACTTTTCCTCTAGATGTTGCATTAGGATGTTTTATAGGAGACTAAACAATCCCTAATTTATTCAGTGTTCTATGCTTAAAAGAAAGCCATGAAATCTAATAGCACTGTACTTTGTCATTTATAGTCAAAGATGGTATAACAGGTTTAAGAGCTTCAGTTTTTTCCAACTTTTTACTTTAACTGAATTTGCCAGCTTGTAAAGATTTAGTTGCTTTCTCCAGTTCTCTGAAATGAAAACAGTTATTTAAACTCTCTTATGTTCTTTGTAATTCAGGACTCATAATAAGGTAACAGCAAGTCTGGAACAAGATTCTGCTGCTGCTCCAAAAAGCTTGGCTTGAGTCTCGGTTTGCAATCATTTAGAATCATTCAGAAATACTGTGGAGTCAGAATGATGGCAATAGCACCTCACAGTGCAGTGCAAAACTGCTCAACACTCATATTTTAGATAGGGACTGAGGTAGTTTACTGTTTTATTAGACATCTAGTTAATGAAAAATCAGTGATCTGTATCTTCAGGATCAGTATTAGTAATGCAATAGATAAACCACAATAATAGGTATTTTAAAATATTAAAGTACAGGTACAATTTTCTAAACACCTTTTTGTACTGAATCCTGGAAAGTTCTACCCCTGCCCCATGTCAACCCCACTGTCATGCAGCTTCCCCTATTCATACAGGACTCCTGCTGGAGATGTTGGTATTCCAACTTTCTGTGAACCTCGGCCGCTTCCCATAGTCCCTTGGCACACACCCTGGTGAAATCGCAGCCCAGGAGCCCTCGTGTACCCTGCCATGTGGGTGTCAGCACTGCTCCTCTGAACTGCCTGCCTGTCAACTGACAGCATCGCCAGTGCAATGGCTCTGCCACGCCCTCGCGGAGAACACAATGTAGATCCTTTCTGACACCTAATCCAACTTGGACTACTGCTTTGTTCGTGCCTTGCAAACATTCATGCTGCTTTTGTAACTATTTCCACTTACACTCTTACCTGCCAGACCATGTTACTGAAGAATTCTAGGATGGGGCTGGTCAGATTCACCCACAACTTACTTTGGAATATGTGATAGGGATCTAATGTGTTGGCAGCTATAGAAGAACCTGCTGCTCAAGTATTTTTGTCACAGTCCAATTGTAGGTCCAAGGACACTATGTATTGAGATGAGAAGGAGGTAATACACCCGTTGGTTGCTAATTTTTTAATTCCACTTGCACAGTTTTGAGCCCATTCCCACTAGCACATTCAAGTCTCCTTTTGAGCTTATTGCCCTCCTTCATTTTGTACTTCCCTTTGCTGGTTTTATTGAGTGGTACTTCTGTTCCTGCAGAGCCAGGAATCAGGTCACTGTACTACACAGAGGTGTTATTTCTAGCACCATAATATACTTAGGACCATGCTGAGTTGCTAATCCTGCTGCTTACTTGTAGTCAGTGGTAATAGTGTCACAAAACAAATCATTAGCATGAAACATCCTTGGAATTTTTCATCTAGATTTCAGCATCACCTGTCAATCACAGGTGTCTCAAAAGCAGATGAACATTTTCCGGTCCAGTTAATTTTTTAACATCCTTATCTGGTGTGACATTTCGTTGTTGAAATGATAATCTTGTTTGCATTTATCTCATTAGTAGTATATGTGTACAAGCATTCATACCCATTTCTAGCCCTTGTAGTGCCTACAGGCACATATTCATATTTTATTTTTTTCCTGTGAAATATGCATGTTATAAAATGTCAGGTGCAGCTCTAAATCCTCCATCTTATTTCAGTCTTCTGGATAATTTCAAATATTTCCTCTGTGCCTTACCCAGGAAATGGCATACTCTTCCACATGATTTGTCCTATTATTTCTTATTTAGGGAAGTTTTATACTTACTGATGTTTACTTCAGGTGGGAAGTTGTTCTTGTGTTTATTACTTTTTATTTTTATTTTTATTTTTAAAAAGTTCATACTTTGATTCTGTGTTTTCTCTGGCAAAATCAAGGTGTGTTCTCAATCATCATGAACCACAGGCACTCTTCCTAGAAATTATGAAACTCAGTGCATGGTCTAAGACAGGTCACAAGAAGATGACATAACACCAGGCTTAGTGACTTGTCAAATAAAAAATAAAAGATCTTTTTTGTTCCAGGTTAAAGGGGGTTTATCGTATACTGCTTTGTTGGATGATTTTAGAATGCACCCTGACCTTTTCTGGCAGACAATTACATGGCAATTTTCTGTGAATTTGGCACCCAACCTTGTTGCTGTTAAACTGACTCCCTGACCTGTAGCAGTAGTGCAAGCTGTAGATTTACATGGCCACCTAGGAATCAGCCCAGTCTTTCTGGAAGATGTTTCTTGGGGAATTTTGATCTAATGACACATCTGTGTTAGGGTTGAACTGCTTTGTTTTGGACTTTTCTATGAATGGAGGGAACAGTTTGAAATTCTGTAGCTGTGCTTAGGGAGGGTGAGAGGCTAGAACATTGTTAGAACTGCCCTCCCTTCATCATATAATTGCAGAAGAATATGAATAATCTGAACCCCAGAATTTGATAAACACCAAGCATTCCTATCCTAATTAATGAGGCTGGTTATAAAGGACATGCAGAGTGATACAAATACATCTAGATAGATGGCAGATTCCTTCAGAAATTCAAAAGAAACACTTCATTCACTGACTTTACAATCCATGCTGTTAGGAAGAAGCATGTGATTCATTCTGTAGGGAAGAGTATGACCTAATCATTCAGATGCCATATATAATAAGAAATAATGGAGACTGGCAATTTAGATCTCAGCCATTCATCAAGTATCTAGACACAATTTATAGATATGAATATAGATACATAAGTACATAGACACATACAAACATTTTCCCAATCAGTTTTATCAACTAAAGTTTATCAAAACAAGTAATTATGCAATAACTTAAGCTTTGTAAGGAAAGGATGCACTGTGGGATTTTGTTGTTGCTGTTGTACATGGCTTGGAGGGGTTTTTTGGTTGGTTAGTTGCTTAGGTTTTTTCCCCCTTTAGGTATGTGCTTTTTAAATTGTTACAAAGCAGAATCCTTAAATGGATGTTTGCAAGGAGAGAACTCTTGGCTGTTCAGATGTGGTGATATTTACTGAGAGGGAAACAGTCCTGGCCCATTCTTAGTCTTCTTAGTAACGTTGTTCATGCAATAAAACTGTCTCTGCTGTTTTATGTTTGTACATAAAAACTGCCAGACAATATAATATTTGTCTGGAAGACTAGAACTATGAATGTGCAGAAAATTTTTATTGTGCTAGGAACATATGCATTTTAGAGGGGGAGTGATAGTTTTCTCTCCCTCTAAGCCCAAAATGGATCTCTACAGGCTCAATTAAATTTCAGCAGAAATACTGAAAACCCACAGATGCTTCCCTTTGACTTTGTTGAGATTTGATTCATGTTCAAAGGATAAAATGGACATATATTTCAGCTTTACTGGAATTTCTGTAAGGCCAATTAGGACTCCAGACATACCCTTAGTAAACATACATTTGTATGCCTGTGTTAATTGCAAAATATTGTTAATAAATATTTACTTGAGGTTGAATTTTTTATGTACTTATGTGGAATAAATCATGCAGTAGAATAACATTTATTGCATGGAAAAATATTTTGCTTGATATATTTTGGAACAGAAAAGAAAATCCAGTTCTCCCTCTTTTTCTCGTGTATTTAAGAACTTGTTAAGATTATTGTTCAAAGCAAATTTTTGTTGGCTGATGTTTCATGTTTGAACTTAATGATGAGATTAAGTTACTGTGGGGAGAAAAGTCGTGCATATTATGATTAATGTAATTCATGGTATTCAAAAAATTGTTCCATTTATTTACATAGAAAAATTACACAGAAATAAAAACAATTCAATTATTAGTCTAACGTTGTAATGAGTCCTGTGCCTGAAGGAGTGCTAAGCATTGGAAAGTTAAACTTGAAGAAACTATATGGAAATTAATAGAGAAATCTGCCTGTAAAAGTGAACCAAAGTCAGGCTGACAGTGTGCATAAACAAAGGCAACCTGGATGCACATTATTGTATGCTTCATTCATTACTCTAGACAGTTCAATTACAATCTGAAAGACATATAGAGTAGTTACCACGGTTGTTGTCCCCTTGCTTTGGAGGCATATGCAAAATGCCTCTTTTGTTGATAAACCTGTGTGGCAGGAACTTTAACATGTTAAGAATTTTGGGTGAAAGTAATTTCACCACCTCCAGAAGAAGAAGAGTGATACCATACATATAGCTGTACTTTCATTTGGTTCTTTGTGTAATTATCCCTTAAGGTCTCTTGGATATAAAATGGAATTTCACTTCTCCAGCAAGATTAATGCTCTTAGTCTGTGGAAATATGATTTTTAATGTCTATATGCAAATGAATAATTTAATTGCAAATATTCTTTTCACATCTCCATTGTCCCTGTTTTTTAAATGCTCGTTCTTTAGTCTTAAGTAAGTTATAATTTGCCCAGAAAAGAATAAATCTGCTGCATTTATGAATTTTGCATGAAATTCACTTTCAGATACTTCTTGTGCTTTCCTCGTGTGGTGTCATCGATTTCTGTCCTTGTCAGGGCAGCCTCTGCACTGATTCTCCAGGAACCCAACTTCTTGCAACTGATTCGTTTGGGTCTTGCCCAGGTTAGAGGGAATGTTTCTTTAGGAAGGCTGCATTTTCAAAGATGTGGAGTTAAGCTCTTCACATTTTATCCTTGAGCCGTTCCCTTCCCACTGCTTGGCCTGCTCCTCAGAAACACCTCAACTCCCTGATCAGAAAAGAACTCTTGCCCTGCCTTCTTCCTTCTCTACCCATGAACACACAATTCCCTGTGCACCAAATAAAAAGTAATTTAGTGTTCTTCAGATAACTGCAGTTAGTGAAATTCCCCTTTTTCTTTACTGATTAAGGCAGGTTACACGTATGGATTAAATAAATCAAGAGAGAAAATTTACTTGGAATGTGGGTTGTTTAGGATTTTTTAATATAGACTAGTTTGTTGTCATGGTAGATCAATAATCCCTTCTGGTAAGATCTAAAATTCTGAGAAAACTACAGTGACTGAAGTCAGAGAGTTTTAAATACAGAAAATGTAAGAGTCTGATAAAGATTAAAAAACTTCTATGATTAATATGAGCATTTAGTATAAGAACTCAGCTCTAAAAGTGAATTAGTTTGAAAAATGATGATGATGAAACAGACTTCATATTACTATGCTATTTTTGCAACAGCCTTAATTCCTTATTCACCAATAACTGTTCCAGAACTAAATACCTAACTGGCTCTTGACAAATAAGAATACATTAGCCTTTGGAATTAGCCTTAGATGATTTTAACACTGGAGAGTTATAACTAACTAGACTATATGCATTGAGCATCTTCTTGGTAGCTGGGTTAGAGTGATCAGTTTTCAGCCTGGGAAAGTTTCTTGGGTGTCTTGTTTCCCATAGGAAAGACCTAATTTTAATTATGAAGTTACACATTTATTCTCATATGGTTTCAATGCCTGAAAAAGAGCAGTCTGAAAGAAACTTTGTCCACATCGGGCTATGGAGATTAATGGTGAATTGTAATAAACTCTTTTCTTTTTTTCTTGATTTTCAGTTTTTGCTAAGAGTTTTCATTTGCTTCTGGACCTTGTGAATCCAGGCCACCTTAAAGAAAAATTTGATTTTTATGGTTTATCTTTTGCTATTATTTCAACTCTGTTTTCAACAAGATTGAGAGCAGCTTTTTTAAGAGGTTATGGGTCTTGGAGGCAGCAACAGACATTTTACAGAACTAGGATCTAGTAGGACACTTACAGCTCAAATCATCTACCTGCAATTCCAGTGTTTCATGATCTTCTAAATCAGTTACGATATATAGAATCTATTCTCATTCTCCACAGAATTTAATCTGGGCTAGACAATATGGTGGAAATTCACAGAGTTAGTTACCCTAAATCTGCTAATAATTTTTGTGGGATGTTCAAGGATTGTGAGTTACTGAGATCCTCAGTGAAGTAGTTGCATAATCATTTTATTATGATTGGAATAATGGGCAGCTATTACCATTGTTAGGTTCATTTCAAAGAACAGATCTCTTCCCTTGAGGCAGGTAGAAAATTTCATTTTATCTCAGCAGCAGGATTCAGCTTTTCTATCACAGTGTTATGCTAATTTCAGTAGGTTAAAAAAAAATAATCTGCAAAGCAGATCTTCAAAACATCTCTTTGTTTGAGTTCTTTTCCCTAGTGGACAATAGTTCCCATAGCTGACCTTTTAAAAACTAGAGGCAATCTATTTTGGTTTTTTAAATATTTTTCACAACAAATCTCTAGCTGAATATCTTTGTATACATTATAAGCAAACAAAACAAGGTGTTCCTTACCTAGCTTAATTTATGATAGCTGTTATCTGCTAGTCCTCTCAAGTATGGTGTACCTTACACTGCTTTCATAATAGGTGCTCATATTCCATTAGTTATGTTTTTTCTGTTTCAGGAAAATGTAAGAAATGGAAGTAAGATTAAGTCCCAGGCAGGAAGAGGTTTATACAAAAACAAATAGAAAAATAACTATTTCTGACTTTGCTTTAACATGTTTCTATCCTAATTCACAATTTCAAATAACAAGTAGGATAGAATTTCAGCTCTCTTAACATCATCATGGGAGGCAAATGTAGACAATAAGTAGAAAAAAAATCAGTGATCTGTGATTGCACATTATGTTAGTATTTCTGGGACACTAGGAAAAGCACTTGGTCCATGAGATGCAGAGGATTTTAACAATAAAACTTTTAAGCCTCTGGAGATGTTTAGCATGAGAATTTCTCTGGTCTGAATACAAGCTTTTTCTTTCTTCTTCTTTTACCAGAGATGTATTCTGAATTTTATATTGCAAAATATTTTCCTGTAGTCAGTATAGGTTTTTCACATACACAATTACAGCAGCCAATATTTGTTTTTCTGTTTTAACATATAAGTTGTGTTTCTGCTCAAGTCCTAGGCTGAACTCTTACAAACTTGGGTGAAAAATTTGGATACAAACCAAGACATAGAAGTTAGTGGCATACAAACCAAGACATAGAAGTTAATTGATGAATTATTTCTTCCTTTCAATATTCTGTAGGCAGATATTCTCACTCATAAATCCTGAGTACCACTGCAGCATTGACCATGAAATACTTTTCTCACATTTGAGAGAAATGGAAAGAGTCTAGGATTGAGTAAAGTGACTCATTCTGCAAAGAGGAGCAGCCAGGAAGGCAGGAAGTGATAAAGAGTGTAGGTTTTAGGTAGAAATTCTTTACTATGAACATGGTGAGGCACTCAAAGTGGCTGCCCAGAGAAGTTATGGATACCCTGCACCTGGAAGTGTTAAAGGCCATGTTGGATGAGGCTTTGGGCAACCCAGTCTAGTGGAAGGTGTCCCTGCCCATGTTGGGATTTGGAACTAGATGATCCTTAAGGTCCCTAGCAACTCAGACCACTCTAAGATTCTATTATTCTATTTCTCTTTTTGCGGCAAAGACAGAACTGCAGGTGTAAAAAATTACTTCTGAAAGACAGAATTCAAGAAAGACCTGGCCTGTGACTAGAATGAAATCCCTTCTGGGAACTGAGATTATAAAACATCTCATTAACTTCTGCCTCAAGTATAAAGATGTTACTTTGATACTGTCTTCTCTAAAGCCAAGAAACAAGCCATACCTCTGGGGATAAAACCTAACATTTCCAACAAAGAATTCTCTTGCAACAAATTCTTTAGCAAAACACTATTACAATGCTTCAGTTTAAATTCTCCCCTAAAATGGGTTGCTTTGTTGCGTGGTACTAGGAACTGGAATGCACCCTAAATGCATACATTAACAGAAGTTGTATGAAATACTATCTCTCTTTTCCTCTCTTTCCTTTCCTCTGAATTTCTCTTCCTGTCAGTAGATAAGTCTGCCTTGAAATCAGACCAGATGTGCTATTCCTTGTTGTGCTTTTTTTCTGAACTTACTGATTCCAAGAATTTATTCACTCTCTTTTTTTCCTCCCCCCTCTTATCACACAGACTCAGTGGAAGTATTGGAAAGGAAATAAAGAAATCAATACTCTAGGCCAAGGCAAGACTGAATTAATTGCTAATGTCTTGCCTTGAAAGGAAGCCAGATAGAAGTTATTTTCCTTATGACAATATGTTTTGAATTTGAATGTGAACCTTTCCACAATTGTTTTTGTGAAGTTGTTATGTTATAACCCATTCTAAAAGTGGGGGTGCTGATCTGAACAGATCTGCTCTCAAATTAAAGTCCATAGCAGAACTGAGAGCAAGCATTTCACCTCTGGTCTGCTGTAGTTACTATATGTGACCATGATTTTATGTCATTATTGAACAAGAGGAAATCCTTCTAGCATTCTGAACAACTTTCTCGGGAGGATATGGGACAGAGAAACCTTCATCTCATTGTCTTATAAAGCCATAGTATGAACAAGTGTTGAGGACAGTAGAAATAACAATGTTCAGCCGTGAAAAAAGGTAATGTTGTTCAGGAGTTGTGCCATTGGGAAGAGTGATTTGTTCTACTGGAGATGGAAAATTAGTAGAGGTGGATTAATAATTAGATTATATTTTTTTAATTGTACATCGAATTTTTATCTCCTTTTTATTACTTACAATTCAATTTCATGGATTTTTTTTGTTTTCCTGTTTCAGCTCATTATCTGATAGATGGTCAATCATTAAATGGAGTTTCTTTAATTTAAATTTTGCTTGGGGAAGGACAATGATGAAATTTTCTCTTTAAAACATGAAAACACCTTCGAATTCAGACAGATAATTATATAGCTTTATTTTAAACTATCACATATTTATGGGAATATATAGACCACCCTGTATTGCAACACAAGTTTGAAACTAGTTTGCAAAAGCTAAAACATCTGTTGGTTGAAATTGCTTTCTTATGAAGAAATCTTGATATTTTACTGGCAATATTAGCATATTGCTTTCTATGGCTTAAGCTTTTGCTATTATATTTTTCACAAATAATGAAGCTCTTTTTCTGGGAATCTTGACCTTTTGAAAAGCTAGAATCTAATGTACTTTTATTTTTTTAATGCACCTGGAACTATAAAGAGCATCTGGTACAATACTTCCTTTGATTACATGGCTGATAAGAGGACAGGCTATACATTTTATCCTAGTCAGTGAGGTAGATGATACAGTACAGATTTTCCTTGGACTTCATCCAGGAATTAGTAAAAAGGCTTTGGTGACTGTGACAATAATGGAAACCATATTACCATGTTTGCTGTTTCTTTAAAAAATGAGATAATACATTTGGTTTTCCAGCAGAATTCAGATACTTAACTGCTAAATAGTATGAAGTGCAAAAATTTTTGTTCTTTTTTATCATTCTCTAAATAGAAAATTATTACATTTCTGATTTCTCTGAGGGGACAGATCTAAGTAAGGCACGTGAAAACAAAACCCCAGCATCCTCATAAAGACATATCTGACCAATGTGGCCATCTAATTGTGGACCATGTGAGATAAAATGTTAGGTGTGTTCTGGGCAGCTCTGAATATATATTCTGCCCTTAACACTGTAAATGTGCTGGACCTGGAACAGAGGCCAGGCAGAGCAAAGGGATAAAGCAGGGATTTATTAAAAGGCCTCACTGGGCACACCTGGGCAGCACAAGAGCCCAGCTGGACCACACCCAGGATGAACCCAAAATGGGCACAGAATGGTCGAGGGATCACGAGGTCTCACACTTTTATAAGTTTTGGTTCATCAGCATATTGGAGTTAATTGTCCAATTACAGCTTCAGGTTATGAAGTTCCATCCTCCTTGGGTTTTCTTCTCACTTCACTGTTGTTTTTGTTCTAGGGCCTGAAAGTTGTATCAGTTGTCCTTGGTGCCAAATAGAGAAGGGATTGTTTTGTCTGCCTACCCTGTGAAGAGAGCTTAGTAGCACTTATCAAACCCAGAACTACACCCTAAAACAGCACTGAACCTAAAAGAGATAAAAGCTAAAACTAAGGCATCACTCGAACAAAATTATTTTCTTTGGTGTCTAACAGAGAGGTTTATTGGTCATGTGCTTTCTGAAGGAAAATAGAAAACCAAGAGTCTTAGTTTATAAAATTCTCTCTGTAGGATTTATAACTCGTATGTTTTTTGGGTTTGTTTTTTTTTTTTTTTTTTTTTAATTAGTAGGGTAAATCAAATTGATTTGTTGAGTGGCAGCAATGTTAAATATGGCCCACAGTACAGAAAAATTATACTGTGTTTGATATATTGATCATTTCTGGACATTTGAGGCATTATATCACAATCTCAGTGATGTTTGTGTCTTGTGGCCAATATTTTATTGCTGGAAGAAGACATTACATATACACAGTAATATTATTTATTGTTCATTGAGCCATAGAAGTTAGGAGTAGAAATGACCTATTAGATCATGCAGTTTATCTCTCCACAAAGCAAAAGACATCTCTGCAAGTGCAACTTGATGAGAGGTAGATATATAATCATGGCAAGAGTGCTATGACTCTAGAAAGGCAAATATGCAGTCTTAATTAATTTTCCTAAAGCATGCATCTTTTACAAGCTGATGCACTGCATTGACCAATGCAACCAATACAATCACATATATATATTTATATGATCTCAAGAAGTATTATGAATGTTGAAATTTACCTTATTTTTGGCATCATGTAAAATTCAATTTTATACTTAACTGATAACCGACTGAAGAAAATTAATAAATCCTTCATTTAGAACATGCTTTCCTGGGAGAACCTCAGAGCAGATAAACAACAATTTTTTTCTGTAAGGTCTGAACCAAAATCTGTCTTCTTTCCTTTAGTAGTGAAGTTTATTCTCAGCAATGAGGACTCAAAAGTATTAAGCTATACTTTTAGTTTAAGATGCAACCAGTATTTAGCACAGGGGAATTGTGCACTTGTTAAATTTTCCATAAATAAATAAATAATTGCTTCTGTGCTGTAGGCAAAATTAAAATGTTAATGCAAGCCCTGATAGAAAAGGATAGATTTGCACTAATATTGTAATGAGGATGGATGTCAATCTTGAGAATGCCTGAAAGCTCTCCATAGTCATTAATGAAATGGTGATGGTAAACAACAAAACACTTTTCAAATATGAGGAGGGGTATTCTGTCTTTCACAAAGATCTCTGCTTCCCTGCCCAAAACTGTAGACACAGCAAGCCAGAGAAGAAAGGCTGCATTTGACCTACTTTCAACAGGAACTAGTCAAGATCAAAAATTACTAATTAAAGTGTGCTTAAGGGAGATTGTCATAAAGAGAAAAAAACCCCAAACCCTAAAAGACAGAAGTTTCAAAGCAATCATGTAGTGATGATACATGCAAATAATGCAAGAATATGTGTGTTTCTATCAGTAAGTGAATTCTGATATGAATAATACATTTTTGGGACTGAACAGCCAAACTCATTATTTGTAAGATGAAAATCCTGTCATGGTTTCTATTATTTATATTTACTTTTTCTGTTTATTTAGGGAATCATTCAAGAATTTCACTCACTCTGACTTGTTCGTTTATCTGTAAAATGACTTGTTCATATTACTAGGACAGTATACAGAGTAAATTATCTTTTAGCATGTGTGGGGCTGACAGAATCATTACCTCAGTAAGAATAATGCATAAATTTCTGCAGCATTTCTTGTGCTATTACTTTATTATTGGATACTAACTAGAAGTAGCTACTATTAACTGTAATGTCAAAAATAAGATTTTCAGAGCATCACTTTTGTTAACAAATAATTACCTGCATTTTTTTTCTCTTTATTTCTGTCTGATACCAAAAAAAATTTGCACCTGACAAATTTTTCTTGTTTTAAAAATTTTTTTTAGAAAATTTAATTAAATATGCACCATATTAAAAATTGCTGCTATGTAAAAATTATCCAGTCAAGCCTATGAGTTCAGCTATGTCTTCTGCTTATTTAATTCTAAAGAAAGCTCCTAGCACAAGAGCCAATGGCAATATAATGGGTTTTGTATGTACAATGAGAAGCTCATACCTTGGCTGGAGCTTCTCCCATTAAGCTTACCAAATTGAATTTGAATAGCAGTTTTGAGAGCTCCCCCTGCTCGTCTATCAGCCTAAAACACATTTGTCAACTCCATCTGGGAGCTCGCCAGCCTTCTTTCTCCAGCCATTGTTTTTCAACAGTAGCATACTTTTACTAAAGAATCTGGGTAAATAATGCAAAAGAAATGCTCCAAATTTTACTTGAAAAGTTGTTTAGCTGCTTTTCTCTGTCTCCCATACAAACATATATAAATGATGAATTCATCTGCAGTTGAAATTTGAGAGACAGTATTAAATATTTGTTAAATTGTTTATGCAAAGCATTTAGAATTCTTAGAAAAGTTGAACCATTTCTAATGGGACTTACACATATTTTTACAATTTAAAGTTAAGAGGTTGTCTACTTGTACAGATCTTATTTGAGTTAACAACTACAGAAACAATCTAATTCAATGAAATTGTTCTCTAGCAGAACTTGAAGGAATCATCTCATAAAAAATCAGTGTGATTTTTTTCACTACTTTGGTAGAAAATGAACTATTGGTCATTTGGATTTATAGATTAATCATGCACAAAACCTAAAAAGTTGCAAGATATGAAGTTTAAAGGTGCCCTACCAACAGCAGGAGTTGGTGGGATATTCCTGAACTTGTACCATCTGCTTTGAGATACTGTAGGGGAGAAAGAAAAGGTTACTTGATATTTACTGCCATGATCCTGTTTCCTCAGAAGGCTTTTCCACAATTTTGTTGAAACAACTGGTGGCTTGTACAGCTTGTGGCACGGACCCTTATATCACCTTGTCTTATTAATGCAACTGTTACACAACTGCACTTAAAATAAAGATAAAAGGGAATATTCCATATGCACAAGGTACTTGTTGTCTTAGCCAGTTCATAAATGTATGCATCTCTTGTTGCAGATCAGAAGGTAAATCTGTAACTCCTAATTTTAGCTGTGTTTTCAAGTGAGCCCCATAGGGAGGGAAACCAAAGAAATAATTCTAGTATGCATATATGAGGTTGCTTAATGGCACATCTGCCCTTGGTAGCTAACCGGGAAATGCACGTATCCTTACCCTTCATCATCCTTTAATACCATCTGTTGGAAGAACCAGACACCTGGCATGGACAGGAGCACCTAAATTAGACTTCTGACTCTAGCAAGGTGTTCACAAAAGCCCTGTCCAGTGGTTGGGGAACCTTCTAATGTTTAGGCAGCAGGCACCTGAACCTGCCCCAGCAAGGTGCAGTGCTGCTCTTGCACATGCCCGGTCGGACTGCCATCCTGGTGAATTGCTCATCAGGAAACTTCTGAGCAATTCTGGCATTAATCTCCCAGAGAGCTGCCGTTTTCAATCTTAATCTTGTTGTTTTAATGCCAGCTTTCAGTTGTGTGATTTCCAGTCTAAACAAACAAACATGCAAAACTGAGCTGAGTCATTTGAAACAGAATCATGTTAACAACTACAATCAGCAGGGCTGAAACCTTTTCAGGCTGACAGCTGCTACTTTTGCTAATGAAGTATTAAGAGAACCAGCTGGGTGTTGTCTTCCATGTAGAGTGGGAAATGGTGTAGGATGTGGTTTGGCAGGGTATCCAACTGATTGTTGCAGGTGAGAATTAGAAATCTTGGTTTAATTAATGTACTGTGGCTGCACTTCACGTAATTTCTTCAGATTTGATATGTTTTAGCTTTTCTCTTTGTTTCTTAATTTTTGAGCCCAAATTTACTCTTCCAACCCAAATATCCCTTCCACCTCCCTGGAAAATACAATCTCCACTTAGGCACTACTGCTGGTGCCAGTCTTTCTGTCTAGTAATCATCCTCCCAACATGGCATATATTTCTTAGATGTAATACATCTAGACCCATCTCAAGGTGTGTTATACAGGTGATGGTTCAGCCTGAACTCTCCTCTCTAGAGAAAGAGAGAGAAATCTTCAGATGATAATTAAGAACAGGTAAGAATATTTGTAGATCTTTGTACAAAGAGTCTGCAGCAATTGTATTTCTAGATGGACAAGTATCTGTGATTAGGAGGGTCAGCTGCTGGCTATAGGCCATATTTATTCTATTGATTTCCCAGGACACTGTTCTGTCCCTCACACTTCTTTAATCTGAACGACTGAACAGAATTACAGGACAGGCATCCTTTCTGCTCTGCCATTTCAACAACCCGGCCTGAAGTGAACTCTCAAAAGCAAGAAAAATCCTTCTGTGTTTCTATAGGCTTGCTTCCAAACCCAACTGTGTTACAAGAACAAAGCTTCCTAGTTTAGGGAAAAATAGGCCTGTAGGAAACAGTAGGCTTGTCTGTGAGTTGAATAATGATCTTCACTTCTCTGGGATCAGTGCAAGACAGCAAACCTAACTAATGCAAGCTAGATTTGCAAGCTAGCCTGGCAGCAGGCTTAGTTTAAAATCTATGACCAAGACGACACTTTTTAGAAGGTAAGGCTTCCAATACAACACAAATAAAAATATATTGAATATCCAAATTAATAAAACAATGAAAGGAAAATGATCCCTTAAAAATTTAATTGAAAATATGTGCGGAAATCACCTTAGCACATTCTGAATATTATATAAATCTAGTTTCCTAATTGCCCTATTTTTATGTGACTTCAAACTTGTGGGAGGCCCTATTTAAATACACACATCAATTTTTATTATCTTTGTAAGTGACAAGAGCCTATGCAAAGCCACAGGAAGTAATAAATACACTATTCTATTACATTTCCTAATATGTATACACATATATCATCCAGGGATAGGACCATGGCATGCCCTTCATGATTTTACTTCTAGCTCCTGTCATAAATATTCCTGCTGGGTGCTAACAGCAGAGAAAGCTGAGCATGATTCATTGCATATTCCCAGTCACATAGGAATTTCCAAATTACAGCGGATCCAATTAGTATCTTAAAACCTCTGATGTATTTACTGCAGATACTGTAATCTCTGCACAGCTTTAAACACCAGCTGTGTTCTTTCAGCAGTGAAGCCTGTTGGCTGCAAACTTCAAATGTATGATGATATTTTGAGGTGTAGTAAAATGCTGTGACCATTTTCTGACATTTAAGGCTAGTCTGTAGGTCTAAGACTTCAGTGGACGGCAAGCAATGCTCCATCATTGTTCCAGGCTTGGAGGGAAAGGATTTGGCTTCCTATCAGTGCTTTCTTGCAAATATTATGACTGTTTAAACAGGAAATGGAAAAATCAAATCCTGGAAGTCTGAGCTCCTTGGGCGGAACTGTCTAAAGCCACTCCATAATGGTGTTACTGGCTCTCAGATTCATGACTTCTGTTACACAAATCAAAAATATATAACTTTTATAAATCTGTAAGATAAATGTCGCCATGGCACATCTGAAACAGAGATTTGGCTGAAAGCCTGAACCTTGTGTTACCTTTATAGATCAAACTCCCAGTTCCAAAAACTAAGATTGCACATGGAAATCACCTAGCCTCCAGCCACAGAGCCTGCACACACAGAGTGGCAGAAGGACTCTCCTACCTGATTCAGCTGTTGCATTGCGACAGGCAGCGCTGTCTGAGGTCACACAGGAAAAACACACTTAACACCTGAAATTTGCTGCCGGTTTAGTGGAAAATAAGTGCTCTTTATCTTATAGAAGGATGCGTCAAACCAGGATCCAGGGGATAAAGATGTTCCATCTCATATTTTTTAGACTTTAGTGATGGTACATTCTGTGTAATTAACTCATGCAAGTCATCTCTGAAGGAAAATCTGCCTAACCGTGTGTTTAATTAAAACATCTGTAGTTTCTGTGCAACACTGCATAGGAACTGGAATTTAAAATCAGGGTTTTTGTTTCCCTGTATTCTGCAGCCAAATAAAAAATAATAAGCTTATACCAACATAAATAAATCCACACTTTTGTGCCTGTAAATATCGGTCAGTAAAAAGACAGTAACTCATGCATGGCTGCTGCCTTACTGAGAATGATTTTGTAGTAACACAGGACAGAAATTTTAAAGTTGGGCAGGACTTCATATTTACCTGGATTATTTTGAGTTCTTGGAGATTTCTATGATTTTAATATTGAAGAGAAAGAAACAAGAACATTAAGACCTTTCTTTCTATGCAGGAGAAATTAGAGTAATCTGTGATGATGAACCAGGCAGAGAATGTGCCCTCATAATGTAGCAGAGACCAAGAGGTGTGACAGCTAAGAATGTTTTTCAAATATTGACAGGATTCTGTTGACGAGTATATGCTGTCTCCTTTACCAGCAGAAATGGGACCCTCTTCCTTCCTTGATAAAAAATTCCATTATCTTCAAGATGGGATTTTGCCACTGTGTTTATAGAGGGTTGAAGTCTCTTTGGGCAATATTACCATAATATATGTAGCGAAAAATAGCATAAATTTAGAAACATATCACTGTACGAAAATAATGAGAGAAAAATTGCCAACACATTTACAGAGTTATGTGATGGATGCCTGAAGAATTTAATTGTTAAAATAATACTGCCTTAGAAACTGTAGCAGGCTTTCTTGAATATCCACAAGGAATTATATTTTTATTCATAGATTTGTCGTATTAGTTGGCAAAGTATAAAATAATTTTTTTCACACCAAAAGGATGATGTATTTGTCTTTAAAGTAAAAAACAAAATTAATTTTAATAAAGAAATTGCTGCTACTTTTGTCTATCCTTTGTCTTTCCTTGGATCTAGAGCAGCAACTTGATTCTGTGTTGAAAAGCACTTGAAACCAAAATTGTGGATTTGAAAGTAATGTGACTAATTAATGTCATTACAGGTCACTGATAATATTTTAACTATCATAATTTACCATTAAGGCTCAAGTTGTCAAGAGGTCCCAAACTGAAATTGGAGCCTCTTCTGTAGCTGTTATATGTTGTCATAAAATTATTCCCTTTCTCTCTGCAAGCACTGGGGATGAGATGACTTTTTGCCTTAGGATTAAATTCACTCTGCATGAAAAATTATGGCCAGTTAGGTACTACTCAAGTTTTAGATTGTTCTGCAATCTTACTTGAGGTATGTAGGTCCAGATCTGTGTGCTAAATCTCCTTACAAGCATACTTTCACACATAAAGAGTGAATTTCTCTTCAGGCAGGGGATTTGTATAAGCAGACATTGCGTCAGAAGAAAGATTCAATGAGGCATCTTATAAACCAGATCTATGGTATGACTTCTGCTTGAATCAAAGGAGGGGGAATAAAAACTTTTGTTTGACTGCACATTGTCAGAAATGGAAGACCTGGTCTTTGGCCCATTTGAGGCTTGTCTATTCTAATTTGGGATGATTTAGCCTTTACTCAAATGTGACCTGCATAATAGAATGTGATGCTCCAGTAACAGTTATGGCATCTCTAGATCATGGTAGGACTATCTTGGACTGGGAGAGCAGCAGAGAGTGATTCAGAGTGGCTTTAGGCTAGTATAAACACATGATTTAAAAAAAAAAAAAAAAAAAAAAAAAAAAAAAAAAAAAAGTAACTACTAAATTAATCTTTAAAGCCCGAAAACAGGACAGACAAATGCTGATTCTAGCTTATAGACCTATATCCACTCTGCACATATAATTTGTCTTCAGAAAGAAGTGCCCTGCAGAGGACAGTAGTGTAGTTAACAAGAAATCCTAATTTATGTGGGGAGTTAGACTAATATCCAGAGCTTTAAGTTCACAGAAAATGAATTCCCATGCTAAGATAACACTAAGCATCTGCTTACAAAAATGTAACTGACTACTTTAAAATGTCTGTGATAACATTCGAGGAAATAGGAGAATTTCTTCCAAGTGAGATTCCTGGGAGGAAAATGAGATATTGAAATTACAGCACCTTCTTAGTAGTAGAGAAACTAAACATTAAATAACCATGAGTATACTTCACGAGAGTTGGAAACAACTTCCCAATAATGATTAGAGAGCACTCAGTACTTCTAAGTGGTGTGTCATCACCTCATGAAAAACACTGCATGATGTAATTGCATGGGAAAGCAGACCCTATGAACTTGGCAGCTCCCTCAAGCCCCAAGGCCATTTCTACTTTCTTTTAACATTTGATCCTTGCTTTTAAGTGGACGTAAATTTTTAGAGAAGGTACCATATGTCACTCCATCATATTGTAGCCTAAGCAGAGGCAAAGGGAACAGAGTTTTAGGTATTGCCTCAGCTTGTGTTAGACAATGTGAAAATACTCTGTATTTTATGTAACAGCCATGTTTTTTCATGGTGACTCTAGGAATAGATGAACAAGGTTTGCTATGATTAAACTTAATTTAATGCTGGGTTATGGTAATTCTCATTTCCCACATTTGGGGAAACAGAATACATCTTATTAGCTGTAGAGGTTGTTGCTACATAGAGGAATATTTTCAGACTGTTTCAATTTGAAAAAGCTGATGTTTTAGCTGTAGAAATATTCAATTCAGTTGAGAAATTGAGAATTACTGGCATTATTTATCCGGTGTGTTACAAGTTTTATTATCTGTGATCAATACATATTATGTATTCAGACTATACATGAACAAATAAAAAACAATAGATTTTGAAGAATCTGGAAATAAGAGAGAAACCCCCCAGTATCTTGTAAATTAGTCCTTCAGCTCTCAAAGTAAAAGAAATGGCTCATATCTCCAAAGACCATTTTATTTTGTAAGCCTCTATAAATCACCAGGACCAACGAAAGGATGGATTGGAATTTTCTGTCAGAACAAAGAATGAGTAGGAAGTAACCAGTGCGGTCCTGCAGTACAGCAGAGCTCCTTGATATTCTCCTCTTGTTTCAGTCTTCTGTTTTCTTACTCTCTTCAATGTTGCAGTGCAAAATTATTCAACAGTTTGACTAAGAATGAGAATGAAACTGCATTGCATAATCACTAGTTTCACATAAACTACAAGTTATCCCAGGGGTATTCTTTTCTAGAAAGCTGATTTTCCTTCATTTTCACAATATATACTCAAGCTTCAAATAAAGAATCTGCAGCATTGACAATGAGGAGATACTATAGACCAAAATTATGATTATTTTAAAAGAATGTGCTTTCTGTTATATCACACAAAGCTCTAGCAAGCCTTTTGATCAATTTATCCAGTACTGTCTTACCCAGTTTTGTGACAAAAATAGTTTTTCTTTACTAGTTCATCCAAATTGCAGTGACATTTATCACTTCATTCTGTTCTTCTTTGTGTATTGCAGAGATAAAATAATGAAAGAACTTCTGTCTGTCAAATACTCTTCTATTTTCTGTTCACAAAAATCACAGTAATGCCAGTGAGATTTACACCTTATGATGATGGGAATCAAGAAGATATTTCTAATTCATGTTTCAGGATTTGGCAGAGTATGGCTTAGAGGTCCTCATGTGCTTTCAGCTTTGCTGACTGAAGAGAGTGAGACTTGAGGGTGAATTTGGTAAAAAACTAAATAGGTAACCACTGAAATGTTTTTAGAAACATTAATCTCATAAAAGTTGTGTAAAAGTTGAAGCCCTGTCACTGGAGTGCCTGATAAATGTGTCAATAAGCCATCTGTGCTCCCTTCCTAAAGTGAATGGCTCACTGAGCCCAGTTTTGCCTTCCAGATAAAGCAGCCTGGTCTCCCACTGTTGCCACAAAATCACCCCTTTTCCTGTGGCACCCTTCTCTGTTGAGTCCACTAACTCTTACCAATAGCTCCATCTCTCCTGCAGTGAGGAGATCACTCCATTCAGTCCATCTTAGTGTTTCCCTGGAGGCCTGGCGCTTGCTTTTCCTCAGCGAGTATAAAGCATTAATGCCAGGTAAGTCACCTATCAGACATTTGTTCCATGCTCACTTTCATTTAGTTTCCTGATACCTTGAAAAGATAGATAGCACTCATCTGAAACAGGCTGGTAGGTGGAAAGGTTGACATAGTTGCTACTGCCTTTTCATCTTTTGGAGTATTATGGTAGTGGATTAGATGATATCAATCATACAGAGTTATGTACAATATATGGTGTTTTCTATTTTATGCTTTCAAGCAGAAACCCAGAAGGTCTGTTTTATAAGCTCAGTGTACATAGAGGTGTACCTCATGAGAGTAGCTGTTAGCAGTTTGGAGTTTTAATTATCTATGACATAATAGCTTGGAAACATCTATTCTGGAAGCTATTGATTTTGTCTGAATTGCACAACTTAGTTTTTAAAATTTACATAGATTTTTACAGCTGCACTGATTAAATTTTCCATTTGCATGACCAGGTCAGGTACTTCATAAAATGCATTTTATAATATGCAAGCAGTAAAATGAAGCATATCTCTGTAGGGTTTTACTGTTAGATTATTGAAGTCTTTGTATGTAAAGGTACATCCTTCTTAGCGGCAAATTATTATACTGTAAGTCGAACTGTATTAGAAGTCCAATAGATGCTCATGCTCTCACAATGCTGTTTTGATGTGGGATACATCCATCAAATTCCAGTGACTTTAGGCAGTGATAACATGTTTTGTTTCCCCAGTGAATCAACTGGAGAGAAGTCATTGTTTTAACATAGAGGAGATATTTTATTGGAAGACCTACTGCCTACTTTCCACAGCTTCTTGCACATTTACTGTCCTTGCATAAACATGAAAGACAAAAATAGTGATGTGATATAGGAAAGTGGTTTTTGCTGACTAGACCCTTTCTCTAAGCCACTCCAAGCCAAGGGCTGCATGGATCTGTGCTAGCACAGTGCAGGACTGGTGTCAGAGCTCTGCACTGTTCTCCCAAGCAGTGCTATCAAAATACCCTGGATGCAGACAGATGCATCTCAATGGGCTCAGTATTCTTGTTTCAGCACAATGTGGCTACAGCTGTGAGTACAGAGGAGGAGAAGGAAGTGGCAGGAGGAGGTCAGAAGCATAGTTGAGGAAATTGAGACAGAAATTCTGAGGCTTAGATAGACTCATGAAGGATTGGTAGATTTCAGAGCAGGGGCCAGGAACCAGGCAGACCTGGATTCGCCTGACAATATTTTGAGCTGAATCTTGGTTATCAAAAGGATGAGAACCCCTGATCATGGAAATCTAGGAGTGTGAAAAGATAAATCATGTACAGGCTAACTTTTTCCTGTCAATTTCTCCAGATATAAAATGATGACAATATTTTTTAGGGGGATTTATAGGCACACTGAAAAGTGTGCATAAAATGTTTGTATATCATATTTTTTTCCTTAGAATATGATTTCCAAAAGGAGATTGCTTTTTTTCACCTATTTTGGGGATTTTTTTCTACTGATGTGGAAACAGAATTGAATACTGATATATAATTTTTTAAAATAAAAATTGCAGCTAGTTTGGAATCTGGACATCTCAGTTGTCTCATAAAGATATTTGTCTATAAAACTAGATATGCCATATCTCAGTGTTTGGAAGGCCTCACTCTCCTGCATCACTTAAAGTATTCGTTGAGATTTCCTTTAAATTATGCAGTGGGAAGAGACTTGTAGAGCACTGATAATTATGAGGAGAATCAGCTATGAAAGGATTGCTCTAAAATGCATACTGCATAATATATTTCTGTGCATCTGTGTGTGCCAAGACCCTCACCTGAGAAAAAACAAATTAATCCATATTTGCACTGAAGAAATTGCTTTCAGACCAAAGTGCTTTGGATTAATCAGGATTCACCCACCTCACCCAAATTCAGAGAGCTCTACAAGAGTTCCTTCTCTGTTCTTGTGTGGTTCTTATGAGGAGAAAGTCTGGGTCATGGATAGCCACAGGAAAGCAAAACCAGTGTGTGATAAGAGCTCTGAGAAGCAGCTGCTATCAGAGCTTCTAAAAACTGCATCCAGTGAGGAGCTCACTTTCAGAGTCCAGTTCTCCTGATGTTTCTTTTCTGAGACTAACACATGGGTGACCTGTTCCAGTTTTAATGACATTGTTTCACAGTGAAGTAACATGCTCATGGAAGTATGAAAGAAGGAGCAGCATCAGTGCAGTGGTAAAGGGAGGGCAGAATCACAGTCAAGGAAATTTAAACAAAAATCCTTAGTCTTGGGTAAAATCAGAGAGGATCAGTAGATGACAGAGAAAGGGACCAGGACAAGGCAGACCTGGATTCACTGAATCATGAGACACTGATGGTTTTTTCAGCCTTTTATCTGAGCAGAAACAGATAATTGAAATGCTTTAGGGGGTTGGTTCTTTTTTTTTTCCCCTGAGTCATTTCTTGCTGCTTCTCACTCTTATTTTTAGTAAAGCTCTTAACCATGAAGATAAAGCTAATCAACCCACAGGATAAATATGGAATTCCCTAAGTAAAATCCAAATGGAAGCATGAATTTGATCAATCATTTTTGTATATACTTGGTAACTAGCTAATACAATGTAATAAAAAAATAAAGGCAAAACATATAAACAAACAGTGATGAAGAGTGTCATCCTATTCAACAAAGTGTGGTTAACCTGTATGGCTTTACCACTCTTAAAGCAGATTATATGTTGGGAATAGTGTTTCTTTTGAATTCCCCACTGGTGTTCTCCTGTTCTTTTCAGGGCTAACTCAAAGGTGCTTTAGTGAGCCTTAAGTCCCAGCTGGTAGTTGGTCGTGGTGCTGCTTCATTTGCAATGAACTGTGCAATTACTAGCTGTCCTCCTTATCACTGCCTGGGCAAACATCCTGGGATTCTGCAAAGGAGAAACAAGGAATATGTGAAAAGAAAAAACAGCAATGAAAAAAATCATGTTTAGACACATGCAACTTCAGTGTTCAGGTTTTCCTGGAGATAAAACACATCCCTTTGAATGAGTGTGTGTGTATGTATGCCATGGAGCAAGAGTTTTACTTCTGTAGCTAAGCTTTGTTTTTGTAACTGTGCTCTGTTTGGAGATCAAGGTTTCCATCTCTTGATTATACATGAATAAAATAATGTGTTATTGCATAAAACTGCTGCAAACTTTACTTTCTCTTTGAATAAGTGATTGATTTTACAAGGAAGGCTATTCATTAGATTTACATTTCTTTATAAAGTAGATTCCTGAAGAAACTTAACATGTTTTGACAGGGTTTTTATTATTCCAATTGATTTCATTAGAAACATTCAGGGGACCTTGAATCTTCTAAATAATTTACATTCAGTGCAGAGTCACTGTCTGTGTTGATGCTTTCTGGTTTTTTCCCCTAATTTCTGGTCTATTTTACTAATATTCTTAACTAAAGGTATGTTATGCAATAAAACAGTTAACGATCTTTTTTCAGAGTTTTATTTTTCTTTGAAGATCTAGTCCTCTGTTTCATTCTTTAGCCATTGCATTACTTCTCCTCTCGGTTAAATACATTGTATATGTATCAACTCAACTGAAGTGCTGAGATGCACAAAAAAATCACAACCTATATCCCTTTGAGCCATGAGGTTGTTAAAAGATATGGTGCAAGAAATAATATTTGCAGTGTGCACTGGTAGACTGGTCAAATTACCATGTATTTTGCATTTGATTCATCTGCTAAAAATCTGTATTTATATTTATTTCAAATATTTCATGTAGAAGGATCTGGAAATGCTTATATTGAGGTGATATTTACTCTAGGAAATATAGTATATGTAGGCTCTTGTCATCTCACAAGCATACAGAGAGAATTACTCTGTATTCTAAAATCTTTATTTTGAAGTTCAAAATAAATCATAGAATCACAGAATGATTGGAACCTTTAAAGGTTGTGTAGTCCAACTCCCCTTCAATGAGCAGTATTTCTTCAATGGGAGCAGGCTGACCATACAACATGACCCTGAATGTTACCAGGGATGGGGCATTGGGGCATCTGCCACCACTCTGGGCAATCTTTTAGTGTTTCAATACCCTCACTGTAAAATGCTTCTTCCTTATATCTTATCTAAACTGACCCTCTTTTTGTTTTAGGTTTTACCCCTGGTCCTATCTCTACAGGACCTGCTAAAAAATCTGTCCCCATCTTTCTCATAAGCCCACTTCAATTATTTTAAGGCTGCAATACAGTTTCCCTGAAGATTTATATATCTCAGCATACAGAGCAGTGTTCAATGGCACCTATTTGTCTCTGACCTCACCAATTTCACAAAGCATCATATCTGAGCCCTTGAGAGTCCATGAAATGTAGTATTAGGAGCTGCTACATCTTAGTAAGTAAGAAGTTTGGAATTCTTATTCACATAACAATGTGTTGCCATTGTCTTCTTGCCATCTCTGCTGGGTTTATTTTGTGACAGAATGCCTTACCCTGTGATTTCAGAGTAAGCAAATGACAGATGACATGTCAGCTGGATGTGTCATGATGACGTGTCCATCTGTCCATTGTTTTGCTAGTGAATGATGATTTTCTCCATAAATAATGACTTTTGATAAATAAAATACTCTAATTCCTCCTGCCTGTTACCTTAAATGCAAGTATAGAAATCTTTTTGAATATATCCTTAACAGAAGGTCATTTTAAGAACAGTGCTTTTGTTCCGGTGGCTGTTCTTTAAGGGAGGAAGACATTTTCACTTCAGAGGTTTATGGCCTCACAACAGCCTCAGATAATTCAGGAACTTCAGCAGAGTTTTCTAAATCTTTTGCCTTAGAGGAGAATAATAGCAAGGAGATCGTTCTAGAACCAGTTAGAGTTTTAATGTCCTTCATAAGTTTTGGTTATTGATTAGTTGTTGCACAAGTTACAGATACTTAATCCAATACTTTTTAGTTGACATCTTTCTATGGATTTTGAGATGACTATTACTAAAAATGAAAGGCACAAGGGACAAATAATATTTGAGATTTTCACAGATTTCACTGATCTCTTTATTTAGATTGTTTTATGTCTGGAGGGGTTTGATACATTAACACTCTCTTCTC
The DNA here is from genome assembly GCA_032173965.1 of Sitta carolinensis. Taxonomy (NCBI): domain Eukaryota; kingdom Metazoa; phylum Chordata; class Aves; order Passeriformes; family Sittidae; genus Sitta; species Sitta carolinensis. Next base: position 8,641,229 of record JAVUNC010000025.1, on the reverse strand, counting down.
AGCTCAAGTAACGAAACAGATATGCACCTTTGGATTAAATTCAATTACAAGTCATATTTTCTCTGAAGAGCCAGATAAGCTTTTCTAAAGGGATAGTGGCATTATAATAAGAAGTACCAGCATTTGCTATAAAGCACATTAATACCCACATCCTTGATAGCAATTTGGTAAGGCAAATTATTGGAACTTCTTTGTTAGCTAGAGATCTGCTCACAAGAAGGAAAATACATTCTAGAAGACAAATAGAAAAAATTCAGGGAGAAAATGTTAGCACAACTTGTTATATCTTGATTCCTAATTGAAGGCACCAAAATCCATGTTTGGGAGTTGAAATACAGCATCCCAATATCAGAGGTGTGGTCTTACATGTAGGTAAATATGAAGGCAAGTGTTTGATTATTATCTTAATATTGTATATTTGAAAATTTCTTCCAATACTTGCACTCAACTATTTGACCAGCTCTCTATGTGACACTAGATATTTTACAGCACTGCCAATTAAATCATGAAGGTCAGCCAAAATACAGCCTTGAGAAGTATCTTCACAATTAATCATGGCAATTTACTTAATTCAGTTCTGCCTTATGCATTTAAGCACTTTGAGAAATTAATAGCTTTGCTGATTAGAGTAATAGAAACTGAAAAAAATAGGTGTCTATTTTATCTTTGATATATCTCTGCTAACACCCATTATGGTGCTTAAAACCTCTAGATATTGAAATGTCACAGCAATAAATAGTCTTTTCTCACATGCACACTGTTTTGTTTATGCTGTCTGCAAACAGTTATTGAGAATAAATTATGGAATTGAGAGTGATTTTCAATCACATCATGTAATTGTATTATGAAAATTTTTTTTTTAGTATATGCTCTTATGAAGTTTTGCCAGAAACAATTCTGTACAGATGTATTTTTCTAAAGAGAAGATGTTTGCAGCCTTCAAAAAATGCATGTTAACACTGTAAGAAACCTGGTTTCTCAATCAGGTGACCTCAGATTCTTGCTTTTTCAGTGCTGCAAAGCAGAGTGATATCAGGAATGAATTAGATAAACAAGAGGTGTGAGTATTACTTCTCATCCCAAGCAAAAAGCTGACACCACTTGTATTTAATTACCAGTCAGGTTGCACTTTTCAGGACTGCCATCCCTGTTGGTACATTACTCATTTTGTAGTTCCACCTGTGCTCAGTTAGTTTTGACTGTCCTTGAAGATTTCTGATACCAAAGCCTCTAGACTTGCAGGGATAAATCAGGTTCTAAAAACATTAACTGTCTGTGCTGAGTAATGCTTGGTTAATACTGAAAAAACAGACAGTGAATTGAAAAATCACCATTTTGACTATCAGAAGGGCAGTGATTGCTAATAAATAATCACTGCAACTCAACTTTAAAGTAATGTCTACTGACTGTTTTTCAAAACAATAATTGATGAAAGTTCATAATTTGTTTTTAGAAGAGTTTTTGACTAGATCTGCTTCCAAGCTGAATTTCTCAGTTTGTGGAATTTTCCTGTCTAAATATACATACAATTTCTGTATATTTTTTGGTGTCTTTTGCCTGAAAAAAGGGACTTTTTTTTCAAAAGTAAGTTTAGGGAACTCAGATGCTGTTCCATAAAGGAGGAGACTGGCTGCATGGGATAAGTTATTATCCACACTAGGACAAATTTAATGCTGAATATTACTGAAACAGAATAGTTGATTTTTACATTCACTTAAGCTTTTAGATTTTCTGAGATTTCGGAGACAATGGCTTAGTAGGTCCTTATTGTTAAAAAATTGAATTTTAACAGTAGCTTGAATCTCTCAATTATTTGCTTGTAAGTACTGGCGGTTGTTCTGCCTTTCTCCCTCTTTTGAATATTCTTGTTTTTGAAGTTTTATTCCCTGTGTAGATTCTATTCTATAGTTATGTCAGTTCTTACTAAAAATTTTATACAAGTTGAATGGACAGCTTTGCAGTTTTAAATCTGAAACAGATTTCCAGTCAGTTTTTCACTACTGCAAAGACACAGAACTACAAAAAACTGTCCCTCTGGTAAGCATGTGAAGGTATAGTGAGAAACTAACCTTTAATGTTTTCCACTGTTAGCTTCCTTTGGCACTTTATCCAGTTTGATAGTCCTGGGTATTACTGTTCCCAAGTGTGCTTTTGAGCCCCCACATCTGGATACAAAGGGGGCAGTGCCCACAAGCTCCTGATACCCACAGGAGGGAAAGGAGGGCACACAGGACTCACGGGGCTGTCAGCAAACTCCAGACAGGGGAAAGACATGGATCATCACCCCAGACACCACGTGTGCTTCCCAAGGGGAAGCAACACATCCAGCTCGTTCTGTTTTCTTGACAGATGGTATAAATACCATCAACTGACAACTGCCAGTGGAGTATTTTGAAACTGGAGATGCCCTTTTCTGTACCACACAGCCTGGCTCTGCTTCTCAGTCCAGCTGGATCCAACTACTAATCTGAACTTTACACAGCTTGGGAAAGGTAGTAGATACTGTGATAAAGTGAAGCTAAGTGTGGACAGTCTTTGTTCAAAACCTAAGCAGCCATATGCTCCCTTATGTCTGCAAGATCAAAGTAATAGTTTTGCAAAGTTGGCAAAATTAGCATAAAACATAAGAGGATCAGATATTGTGGGCAATGCAGTGTGTTCACACAAAAGTGAAGGCCTGATTTGCCCAGTTTAAGTTGTGATATCAACATGATAATTACTGTCTTCCAAGGATGTTAGAGGGTGAATAGGATTAAGTATCTCTTTTAAAATTAATATTTATGTGACTGAAGTGTTCCACTTATAATCTATGCTCCTTTTTACATAGCTCTACAATATATTTTATCACCAATTAAATTTTATCACCAATTAAAATATCTTACATTATTCTCATATTTTGTCCACTCTGAAATAAAGCAGCATGACAAAACCTGTGATTTCATGTGCTTATCTTTCCTCTTAAAATGTATGCATATGCAATTTAGTATCAGTAGATCATACTGTGTCATCTTACTTTCAGTAGAACTTCTGTTTGGAATCATCAAGAAGAGCACTAAAATGTTGGTGACATAATATCACTCAGTGAAACTAGCAAAATGTTAGACCTGCCCATCATATGTGAACAGGATTAGTTATGTTAGTATCGCAGTTGTCAAATGTACTGTGGCATGAATACTAACAATAAAACAGATTATTTGAATTTCATGAGTATATTATGAAAAAGAACTGTGAAATTGCTATCTCATGCCACAATTTTAGAACTTACAAAGCACACTAATCTGACAAAAGCCAGGAATGGAGTCTGGGGTGTTGCAGAGTTATCACTGTATTCATGCTTTTGCTCTTTTTTTCTTCAAATAACAAAGGTCTCTGGGAAATGTGAATAAGCAATATGCAGTTGTACATATGTTCACATGTCTGTTCATTGGATAATATAAATAAGATTGGAAGACTATCAATATATTATCTCACCAATCCTCACCAGCCCGCCATAATTCCTGAATTACTATACAGACATTTCCAAAATGATATTGCTTCCTTCAGACAATTGTTTAGACCTTGGTTCTCCTATTACAAGGTGTTTTCTAACATCTATTATAAATATTTCTTGCTGTAATTCAAACATTATTGTAAGTCATATTCAGACAACACTTGCAGAATTTTTGTGCTCTTATTTTCTAAAATACTAGGTGTTTGATTAATTTATTTATATTTGCTCTTTTTTCTCCCTGTAGAACAAAGAGATTCCATTTTCTTTTCACTATAGTTTTTAGATTATTTGGGGATGATATTTTCTTCTCTGCAGTCTTTTCAGTTGTTCCACATCTTGTATGCATTACAATGATTAGCAGTCAGCCTCATAATCCAGGTGGGGCTCTACCAGTATTGAGCAGAGTGAAGTAATTTCGTTATGAGTGTTACCTGGTAATTGTAATTGTACACAAGAATCTCTATTTCAGGGGATCACATTGCTGTTGATGTATGTTCAGTTTCTGAACTATCTTATGCTTCACGTCCTTTTTCAAGGGAATGCTGTTTATGTGGTTTTCCTTTTTCAGAACTTTTGGAATAACAGCTATATGGTGGAGGAGGAATTTAGTGGATTGTGTTACCTCTGTTCACAATGTATTTTCATTTCTGCAGTGATAACATATTGAAGAAATACTTTACTGAAGGTTAGGGTTTCCATATATTTCAATGGCTTGAGTATTCACTTCTGAACTTTTCTTCCTGTCCCTCTTTCTCCCCTCTTCTTAACACTCAATTTTCACTTTAAAGAAGTCTCTTTAGTAAGTAGTTTAGCAGGGTAGTTTCAACTTTAATACATCACTTTATTCTTGGAAATTTACCCTAAAGCCTCAGACAGAACTTTAATAAAGAAGACTTTGCATTGACTGGAAAAAATGTGACTTTATACTGATAGAAAAGTTATTGTTTATTTTAGTTGTTTTCCCTGGGGAGGCTTCTAAACTTCTGGCTGATGTGGCAACTGAGGTGTCCTTAAAGGAGAGCAAAGCACTGTCTTTCTCAGGAAAGTTTTTGGATCAGAATATTCCTTGCTGATTTACTCAAGGCAAACTCATGCAAACTGAAAAACATAATCAATTACTCCATGTATACAGATCTAAAATAGCACTGTATTTACTACCACTGCAAGTGCTGATAGTTCTTACCCTACAAAAGTTTTGGAACAATAAGTATATATGATGTATGTTGGGAAGCAATAATTTAGCTGGAAAACATTACAGGCTATCCATTGTTTTAATTAACTGAAAAAAACCAACCAAACAAGCACATCTTTGAAATAAATCCAGATATGTCATGCTAGAATGTAGTCAGCTGAGACAATTACTTCTGCGGGTCCCAGATTGGTAGCAAGAAAACACATTTCATTTAGAATTTAAGAAGAAAAATAGATCACTTAGTATTGGGGAAAATAACATAGATGAAATTATACACACAAACTATGCAAAACCAGACGCAAAACCAACCTTTGGTGAGTCAGGAATATTAGAGTACAGATTGCCTGGCCTTGTGAACAGACAACTTGATTTCCAAGCTTTATTCCAGCAAATAATATCATGGTACTTTCATCTGTCTGACCTTGACACTTGTCTGGCTTTGCTAATAGTGATACAATGGCTATACCTTAATATTCAGACTTAACAGAAGGTAGCAGGTCTTTCTACTTTCTGACTTGCTGATTTTCTTCCTTATCATGGAATTTCATAAGTCCACTTATGATCTCCTGAAATGGAGGCAGTAAGAATACTGATAATATTGCATGTCACTCTCTCCTGCAGCGACACCTGTTTACTTTTCCATCCTGCTGGCACTGTTCTTTCCTCTTTTAGATGTTATTAAGTCAGCACTCTGTACCAAACCATTTTGTGGACTGAACTGGCTCCTCTTCTATACCTGGCAGATCTTCCCTGGTGTAAAGTTTACACCAAAACAGTGTTTTTCAACTGAGCAGGCAGTGAGTTGAGAAGTCTTTATCTTCCCTTATTTAGTATGCTGCATATCTATTCCCAGCAAAGTGATGAGCTCTATGTAATTGAAGCGTGTTAGCTGAAGAAGATGTTGTAGGCATGCAGAGAAGACTTTAGGGAACTCAGAATTGGAATAAATTCACTAGGAATGCATAAACAAGTACAGAAGGGAAAAGAACTGTCAGGTCTTCAAAATACAAAAGTAAATCTTTAAGATTAATTTTGATTATGATTAATGATTTTTTTTAAACTTATGCTCTTCTAAAGTGCAAAGTATACTTGGAGGTAATTTTTCAATCAATCATTTTCCTCGTTTGCTCCCTCCTTGAGGATGTGTTTATTTGTGCTCATGAGTCCTACATGTAGTTGTTCCCAGTAGTGCCTACGTTGTGGGCATCTTAAAGATGCCTTTTGATTTCATTGGCTGTCTAAAGAAAAATACCTAGAAATTCCTATTGCACTATCATTACATTCCATAGTGCTCCAAAGTCTCCAAAGACTGTCACCTGCACAGCAGGTATGAATCACTTTCTAGCAGCATCAAAAACAAGTGGAAGAATTACTAGATAGAGAAATGTAATTTTCTGTCTCTAAAACTGATGGATGACAGCACAGATATATCTACAGTAGGGAGCAAGAAATTGTTACTGTTTAAATGGAGCCATGCCACTCTGAACAGAACTTTTATCTCCAAGAGTATCCATTTCACTTGTACTCATTGACCTGCAGATTTATTTGATATTATTCTATCTGATAGAGTTTCTGCTTGAAAATGAATGGGCAAAATCACTCTGTTGGCATCCATTCTAGGAGCATTATTCTCTGTTATTAGTGTGTCAGAAATGCAATTTCTAATTTGAATAGAGTACCATGAATAAAATAAACTTTAAAGTCCTATAGAGTTATGAAATTTCAGGTGACATTCTGAATACATATTCTATATATATGTATGCTTACATTATTAACTACAATTTACTGAAGTTTTATGTTTTTTACAATTATTATTGTCTCTCCTTACAGTCCTCGTAATGAACTCAGAGTTACTCTGACTGATGTAGATATTGCAGAGTTATTTCATAAGATTCCAAACACCTTCACCAGGAGGAAGAGAATTTTTGAGCTCATTGATTTGTCCACTTGTCAGAGAAGTTTCACTTTGTCAGAGAAGCTGTCATTGAAAAAAATCGAAATCGGTGAGTGTCTGTGATGGAACTCAGATGCATGACAAATGTATCACTTTTGAATTTCTAATTTCAAATTATTTCAGTACTGTTAATATGGAATTGCTGATATAAAAGACATTTTTAAGGAAATAATTTAGAATTATGTTAGTACATCAGTGAAAATTTTGAGTTCTGTTAAAGATATTTTCTTCCAGTCAGAGAGGCATTGAAATTTGGACTAATCTCACTTCTCTTAGCTTTTTCCAGGTCATCTTTTACTCTACCTTTTTTTAATCTCTCATATTATTTTAGTTGTTTTGGCTCTATGGCAAACACTTTCAGCAGTGACCCTTTCCCAGAGACACATTATTGAAGTCCTGTCTTCCTTGAAGAACTTTGGAAATTTTATCACAGATTTTGATAGAGATTGGCTGTTATCTCTTTAATATTTATTGAAAGGATAAAGAAGACATGAAATTCAATATTACCAAATGCTACATAAATGTTAGATTTGACAGTGTAAGGATTATACACTGCAGCATTATTAATCAATTTTTAGAGGAGTATAGGTATCTCATGGCTATTGTTTGACTGTTGTACTATCATTATTTCCTGTATCAGCAAATTTAACTGCCTAACAATGTTTGCTTTCAATTATGCCAGGGAAATTCCTGAAGATTTTTTAAGTGAAACATTTTCTGAAATTTTCATGTATGTGAGCAATATTGTTTCTGGTAAGCTGCTGTTGTAAATGGGTGGACTAAGATGATTTTTGAAAGTATGCTTTCTTTCAAAAACATCTTGTCACCATACCATCTGTCTAAATATTTTCAGAAACATGATTAAAAATAGTTGCTATGCTACCTTTTTTGCTTGGCAAATGTCTGCAAAGAACAATGGCTGAAGCATACTGTGTGTTTTGCCATTTTTTACAGTGAGGCAAGAATAGCAAACTTCTCACAGGCACAGAATCACTGAAAGGCTTCTTCCCCAGTGCCTCTCCACAGTATGTGGCGTTTCTTTAGTAAATATCAACTTGAATGATGTATGTCCTGCCATTCGGAGATCAGGCTGGAGTGTGAATAACAGTGATGATATACTCACTATAATAAACGAGCTGCCCAAAACAAGTGCTAGGTTTTACATCATAATATTGAACTTGGTTCAATTTCTTGTCCTCAGAAAGCCAGAAGTAATTGAAATGCTGTTTTGTTCTTAAATTAAGTGGATTGGTGACAAACTCATTATTATTTAAGTGCTTCGGCTTTTACCACCTAATGGATAATCCACAAATTCTAAAGCACAGAATTAAAAATTTCCAGGCTAAATAGATTTAAAGTAGGAGTTTTGTCCTTAAAGCTGATTATGTTAGATAGCACAATACAACTTTTGAAGGTAAAGAAGTTGATCGTGGGAACAGGAATGCCAAGGAATATAATCTCTCAAGACCAAAACTCTCTTAAACTTTCTCTTAAGAACAAAACTGTTCTTTGGACATATGACATAATGCTTTTATATTACATAATTAATTTCAGTGAAAAGTGTATTCATCTCATAGCATGAAACAAATAGAATTTTTGTTCTACCCTTTTGTCTGGTGCACTTTTTTCTGCTTTTCCCAGTTTCCCCATTGAAGCTGACTATGGGGTTAGAGTACTTTTGTGTTGGCTAGAGGAAACTCTTATTCTTTGTGTAAAAAGTGTCATTATTTTCAAGTTAAAACCATCTTTTGAACATTAAAAATATGAAATACTTTAAGGTGGAAAGACAGCCCTATGACAAAGAACTATTTAAAATATGGTCTATTTACTTCTCATAAAAAATTCTTTACCATTAGAAATGTGTTCCTGTATTATGAAGTAAAAATTGATGACCAAGGATTTCCTGCCTACTTGCTGTTAATGTTTAATGTAAAACTTTCTTCTTAAATACATTTCCTTTTGAGTTTGATCTGATCTGGTGATTTTGAAAGTAACTGATCAATGATAAAATCAATGACAGCTTCTCTGAGTATTTCTGTGACTGTCTTTGAGGGGTCCATTTCTGTTATATTTTGTTAGGTTAGTAAGAGAGGGTCTTAATCCTCAGAAGAAAGGATAAGTCTTACATAAGAAACCCATTTTTCATCCTGCTAAAACTGTTTTCTTCTTGATCCCAGGAAAAGTATTCTGTGGAAAAATTAGCTGCTAAAGAAGAGCTAGATGAAATGTTTAATGCAGCTGCTATAGAGCTCTCACATTAGAGAATAATAGTGACTGAAATTAATCCTCTTTCAGGGTTTCCTGTACTGCAAAGTGTAAGTTGAAACCATTTGGCTATTCTTTATTCATCATTGCATTAAATTGAGGAATAAATAATTAATGTGGTTTTCTCCTTAGCATGAAACAGGGTGATTACAAAGGGAAAAGGAACTCAAAGATGTAGAAAGATGATTTGAAATGCTAATGAATTTTGCAGAAAAGTTTTGTCAGGAAAAAAGCAGTGTCACAGTAGATACAAATTGCTTGAAGAGAAATGTTAGGCTCTCAGTGAAAAGGTCTTAAAAAGGACGCAGGGTAAAGTGACAGAGTGGCACTGTACAATCCTGTGTTTCTGTTTCTAGAGTTCCTAGAGAGATGGGCACAGATAATTCAGAAAAAACAAATAGGCCGTAGGGTTCAGCCACTTGGAGAACTGACAGGACTGCATTTGATTGCTACAATAGTCAGTGACAACCATAATGCTACAAACTGACACACTACAGCAACTGTGTAAGACAAACACATTAAACATCTTTAGACAATATAGATAATGACAGATATATGGCTTTTATATATAAATTTATACACACACACACACCCCTGTATATATCTACCTGTATATCATGATTATCTATAGTGTTTCTTCAGAAAGGCAATTCTGTAGTTAAATGCTATGGTTTAACAGACAAAAACTAAATTAAATGTTATGCCTATTGATGCTATTTCTCCTGCATATTATTTTTTATTTAAATCTTGGTTGGTCAAATGATGTACATTGAGGTCGTTAAGTGATAATTGATTTTTCATTGCAGTTGTTATCCTCATTTCAGCACCTTAGTGTAAACAGTGATTTTTTAATTTTTTTTTTTTAAATTAGTGTGACTCAATTTAAATACCCTTTCAATAAAAATATTAGCCTATGAACAGAAAGAATCTGAGTGGTGATTATTTTCAGAATAAAACTGCATTTTTAATTTTATAGTAGGGTGGCATCAGTGCACTCATTGAATATAGCATGGACTATTTTTTTGGTGAATGCAAGTATATAAAAATGTAATGCAAATGAACAGCACTACTGGAAATGTTTGGCATTGTTCTAATAAACAGTGATTGAACTACAGAAAATACAACATTTTTAGTTTCAGGTTGTTTACCTATTCACTGTCTCAGTGACTGATCAGTTCCTCATCCTTCAGGTTGTTTTGACTTGCCCAGTAGTCTTCACAACTTTGAAGCCAAGCTTATGAGGCTGAACACTCAGTCATAGGCTAAATCAATTTTTTTTCAGCTCAGTAGTGTTCTTATACATAAGTACATGTCAGAGAATATTTTGCTTTCTAGAACACTGTTTGTACAAAACCATAATTTTTCATTCCCAACTATTTTTAGATAAACTGGGCATTGTATTTTGATGTTGTAAAAAATAAACTGAGCCTTATCCATGAGGCAATTTGTCTCTGACCCAGTTTTCAAAGTAAATTAAATAAATTTTTCATGCTGAAATGACAGAGAGTTTGTTATTACATAGCTCTATGCATTCATAGTACTTTTTGACCTTGCCTTTCATTAATGCAGCTATTTCACTTATACTTACGCTGACACTCTGCAACTACGAAGTAATTCTAAATGCAATTTAGAGACTTTCTTGGAAGGGACTTTTGGAGGACATGATAAACTTGCTCACTGCACACTTTCCTGCTTTTAGAGCAGCTCTAGGACTTGTGCACAGGAGTTTTGAGTCCATTGGCAGGGATTCTGCACTTATTTGGGCAGCTGGGTACAGTGTTTAAGCACATTCCTTCAGGGGAATTTTTTCCTTCTCTTTGGAACTTCCCTTTCTGCAAGTTGTGAATGTTGCATCTATGCCTTTTGCTGTGCACTTTCAAAAAGACACTGACCTTTCCCCATGTATTTTCTCCATAGCCTTGGTAATTGAAAACTACAACTTTATGCCTCTCTAACCTCCTGTTTGTCAGACTGAACAGATGCAGCTCCCTCCACTTCTTCCCTTATGTCATGTCATCATGTACTTAAGCCCCTTTGCCACCATGATACTGATCCACTGGATTCTTTCAGCTACTTGCATTCAAGGTTTCCTCCCAAACTGAATGGTTAAAAAAAATTAAGTTCACTGAGAAAAATATTTCTCACAATTGTCCTTTAGACAGGAAAGTATTTCTAGGTCCCCTTTAATTTTGTTAGCTTCTACCTGAAATACATTTTGTCTCTGCAGAGAGTGTATAATTCATATAATTATGAATTATATTAATAATTTGTCATGGGTTTTGCATTTTGATTCCCTTTGTGACTTAAAGACATGGCATCTTTCTTTATTTTAGCTCTTTAGCAGTATGGAAGGGTACCATGGAACTGAGGTGTGTGAGCTAAAGCAATGTCAAACTGTCCTGTGACAGTGGTTGGGATTTCAAGCACTGAGTTGCTGATAAGCAGCTCTGCATTTGTACCAGGTTGAATCAGGCTGCTTAGCAAAGGAGGCTCTGTAGCTGGTACGATTTATGGTTTTGCTATACTAATGTCACTTTATGTTTTATTTCTTCCATACTCAAGCAAATTTCTGTCACTCTTACTTTTTCCTACTAGGAGGTGCAATAGCAAAACTTAGCCTAGTAAAGAGATCTCATTTCACCTTGCCTCAAAGCCCAGTGCTGTAATTAACAGTACAAAAATAGGTGTATAAAAAGTGTACATTTGTTATAGTCAAAGACACTCCTTATTCAGAGCCCACCTTCTAAGCATGACAAAATTAGCATCAAGAAGGCCACAATCCTTCTTCTGCACATCTACTTTTAAATTCCTTCTGCTAGTTTGCTCATCTGCTATCAATGCTTCTCTATAGCCAAAGGCTGCTTTGGAGGATGCTTCCTTTTATGGGTAGAAAATGGTCACCACTTTCACACACATCTTTGTTTGCCCTTTTTCAGGGTGTCTGAGGACCTACAGATAGCAAGAAAAAGTGACATCTCATCTTTTAACAGTTCTTTCTCCAAACCTATGGGTGAGGCTGGTGTGAGATTGCCATGACCCTCTGTGGTACTGCCAAGCATTGGCCTCACCAATCTGGATCCCACAGCCCAAAGAGCTGAAGGGATTTCTCCAAGACTCTTCCCAAGCTTATGTGTTACAGTGGCTGTTCCAATGGAAAGTTGCTGCCAACATCAGAAGATGGATTCCCAATAGGCTGGATCCCAGCAGGTGGCATCCAAGGAGGTGGAGTGGATCCCAGTGGGTGGAGTGGAGCTCCAGGATTTTTCATCTGGGATCAACTAAAGGGTTGAGAGAATTTGAAGAAAGGATTGTGTCAGATTCAATTTCTATCTCATCTGTACCTTGTTTCTATGCTTGAAAAAGGGGGTATGGAGGATATTTTGCACTTGCTTCTGATATTGAAAGTCATTCTTCTAGGACAGAATATGTTCAGAGGTGGGGTTTATATGGGAATATTCAATCAGCATGGTTATATTATTTGCCACAGTAATATTGGACTGTATGAAATTATGTTTGATGGTCTGCTACAAGTTTCTAGAGGGTAGGTTATGCTCACCTCTAGTACTAGTAATTAACTGTTTTTTGGTAGACTCAGCAAAGGATGAAATATTTCTTAGGTATGGAACTTAACATGACATCTCATTCCTGCACAGAGCATTAGAGCATGGAGCTTACAGGAGAAATTTGTGTGACTGGTGTGTTTTCTCTCACATGGATAAACACAGCTTCAGCTCAAACCTGGTGGTTTTTGAACGCAGTGTTTCCCTGAAAATAGGTGGTTGAAGAAGATAGGGTAACTGGAAGCTCCCTGCTGTGAACTTAGAAGGACCTTTTGGAAGAAATCAGGCAGATCATGAGCTCAGATATTTACTATAAGAAAAAGAACTAAAGGAAGTAAACATTCAAAAGCATAAGTTAGTACCCAGTATGCAAACCAAATATAATTAGAGGTAAATCCAGCCATTTTTGTATTTATCATTTTGATACTTATTTGCATTTTCACAAACTAGCATATGTGAACAATTTTCAGATTAAAGATGGTGAACTATGTGGTTTAGATAGTCACTGCTTTTTTCTTGTCTGTGACATCTGGAAAATCTTCTAAGGGTATTGTTTCACTAGCTACATTAATTTATTTTTATCAATCAAATAATAATACTGATAGAAAATGATAATTTGATAAATTCCTCAGTCTGCAATGGATATTGTCAATAGGTTATTAAATTTCTTTTTATTGCAACATTTTTTTTTACTTTGCTTAGATTCTTATAGTCTGTTTTGAATTACATCACCTGAAGTGAAATACACATCTCTTGCTCAGACACCATTTCAAAGGTTGTTGAAATCTCTCCCTCAACACAATAGCTGTTGAGAATGAATTCTTCACTCCTTAAATCAAACTCATCTCCTGGGAGATAACATCACATTTCTGTGTCAGAGGAAAAAAAGCACAGTTCTACAACCTACAGCCTGTACAAGTCTTCTTTGCTGTCCCTTTGACAGCACTGAAAGTGTGTATTGACTTAGTGCTGTTGTTCTGACATTGGATCTGTCCTGACAAGGTGCCTGAAAATTATGCATAGTTGGACTGCAGACCAAATGTGCAAGAGATTAGCTACCAACTGCCCAGGTTTGATAAAAGGTTCAACTGTCTTGAACCTGACTTCTGGTTTTCCTAAAAAACATTTCTTCCTTATCTCATTAAGCTAAAATGCAATGAAATTGATCTAAATGTGGGGGTGACAAGCACACCTCAGATAAAAAGTAAGTACCTATCAAAACTTCCAGATCTGTTTGGAAGTAATGGCTCAGCTGAGTTTTATTTTGTGTGAGGAGAGATTGCTATGCTCCTTTTCTTTGAACCAAGGTACCATGAGTCGTATTTATATCTCCTGCTGCATCAAATTAAGGAGAAACAAAGAAAATGTGCTCTACTTCATCAAACCTCTTTGTCTGAATATTCTCTTCAAAACTTATCACTGTCATGTCCCCTGACAGCACACCTCACACTAGCAGCACTTTATCAGATTTTTCAATATAATTCAAAGGAATGCTGGAATTACTTAAAAGGGGCAATTTAAAATTGCCGTTTTAAAAACTGATGTATTTTATTAATTTGTAAAATTGCTCTTCATTATGAACAGTGTCTATTATTGTTTAATATGCTGTATGTTTTATTTTGGGTTTGCCAGATTCTTTGCATCTTCCAAATGGTACTGGAGCCCATGCAACAACAAAGGAGTGATGCACTCTTTAAAAGAAGATAGGGAAGTAGGCCCTTTTTAGAAAAATAAGTAAAGGAATATTTTCATGGTGAACTGAGGAAGACAGAGTATAGGCCGTGGTACAAAAGGTGAGGCAAAGAACTAAATTATGATACTGGGAATAAATGAGTAAGGATCAAGGTACTTATTGTGAGAGAAAAGGTGAAGACTAGAAGAGAAAAAGAGTAATTGTAATGAGGATGAAGCTATAAAATTGATCCCTGTCCTGCATCTGTGGTGAGAACTGTGGGGATGGGTTTTGTCCTTATAAGACTATTTGAACCTCTCCAAGATCCATATGGAAGCTGGGATCTGGGGATGTGTGGCCTTTAGGATAATTTGAGCCCTTCCCTCTGCCTGGGTACCCATTAAAATTTCCTTCACCATAATTAGGAGAATTGGTAGGCAAAAGAAATACTCAGCCTCATGTGCACAGGAAGACAGTCAAACTCTAACATGACTCTCACATCAAACCATTACAGTTTTCACAGGGTTTTTTTACATCATAGAAGAGTAAGGTTTCCTGATGCCTCTGTACTTTCTCATAACTCTGGTTGGCTGGTGTTTCCAGTGTGAATAAGCATGACTAGGAATTCTAGATCATTAATTTCTCTGAGTATGGCATATTCTTCCATTTAAGTATATGCCAGAACATAGCTAACATATACAACAAAATTTTAAGAAGGCAGAATTTCAAGGAAAGGATGCTGAAGTAACCTGGATTTATTTTCCCTGTTAGTCAGCTTCATTGTGCATTACCATTTCAGTGGTCCTGGTTTCCTCAGATGAGTCAAGTTGTTCTCAGCTTTGAAGAACAAAAGAGTAATTAGATTAGTCAGGTTTGAAGATCAGTTGAGAAGAAAAGGTAGATAAATTGTCAATAAAATAAAAGATGAAAATAATTGCTGACAAATCCATAATAATGCATATTAGATGCTATTTGTAGGCTCTGTTGAATTCTAAAGGATGTCTGAAATACAGAGATGGAAATGATTGTTTCTAAACCAAGGAAGGCCTCTAGCAACATGCAACAGCTCTTACTGAGACAAAGATATATATTAAGAATAAAATAATAAATTTATTAAGAATAAATTAATTAATCAGTCAGTAATTGTGTTTAATAAATTGTGCATGCTTTCATTGGAATATTGTATGAAATTTTCATGAATAGACAAAATATAATAGAAGCTTCCTTTTTGTACTTGAACATATAAAGAGCTCCTTAGAGTAGAGAGATTGCTAACAAATTAAAAACATTTTAGGAATTTAAAATAGTAAACATTGTAAAACAGTATTTTGAAGATAGGAAATGAAGATTTTCCTCATTTCAATGAACTTGAACAGTAATGAAAATTAAACTTGTAGTAGAAAATAAGATAAATTTTGAGAAATGTATGATACTGCATACCAAGTAAAAGTGAGGAGTAAATGGATGTGGAAAAGAGCTGTGGCTTGAATTCCATTTCAAGCTACTGTCAGTTGGACATCACAAACACTGTTTTGGCACGAGTACTTTATGTTTTACTTGGTCATTTTTGAAGGAGCTTGAGATCCAGCTAGTTTCTGACTCCATAGATAAATCTAATAAGAGATGTCCTCACCTGGGGCAATCACTGCGAATCCTGACAACTGTAGTCAGTTGTGCAGCAGTCAGTGGCGAGTCAGGGTGCAGATGGTGAGGGAGAGAAGGGTAGGAGAGGCAGATCATCAAAGGAGAAAACAAGCAGCCACAAATCTTTGCACAAAATAGAGCAAGTGTCATCTTCTTATCTGGATGTGAGAAAGAACCAATTTAGTGATGCATGAACATACCTGCTTTTTTATAATGCCTTTGATCTACATGGTATCATCAAGCAGATAAATTCTTTCTGCTGTCCTTCACAAGTGCTCAAATTACTCCATAACAGTAAAATAGCCATGAATTTTCCCCTCCTGGTGACTTCTGAGTAGTTCTCAGAGAGAGAATAATTTCTGGTAGTGTATTGTCATTTGCCAAGGGAGGAATTGAAGATTAATTGTTGTACTATCACTACGAATGTGTTCCCCACTTTGCCCTTTCCTGTCACAACCCACCTTATGTGTCCCCTCATTTTTCAGTCTATTTGTACTTCTTGCCTGTCACTGAGAGCTGGCCCTCAATATCTTCTGCTTTTAATCTTTTCCATCCTTCCCTATGTACTGTGGTCACTTCCCCTCAGTTGTACATCTGCAAATCACAGCAATTTGGTATGCCAACAAAACTAAAGACCTAACTGTTTTCCTGCATGCACACAACAATGTGAAAGCCACAGAGAACTCGTTATTCTCTCTCACCCTCCCAGCACAGTCCTTAGGACTGCATTAGATCACAGTTGATATAAAGAGATTAAATTCATGCTCAATATCACTCAATGGCCTTTCAAGAGCATCACACACATCAGCTGACTGACCCTTACTGCCCTATCAAAGCAGTCTGTTTTAACTCTTCTGCTCTAATAGAGGAACAAAACAGACTTGCTGCCAGTGACAGTGGGCCAGTAGCAGAGCTCATCTCAGAACTGTGATGTTTTGGCAACAGCTGACTGTAATCACCAGTTGTATTCTCTCCTCTGTGCAAACCCAGACTCCAGGCAGGGCCTCAGCTGAGACCACACTCCCCCAGCCTGAGCACAGATCCTGCACTACAGAACAAGCTCCCCCCCTTTCCACGTATTCACCACACTTTGCAAACATTAACTAATTAGTTAATCTGAGGTCCCACTTAGAACTGAGATACTTTTTTTAGCATCTGATTTAAAGCTAATTAATTAAGATACATTTTTGGCTTATTAAGCTCATCATAATAAGGACGTTATTTTGATTAGTCTAACACTGCTGTCTCTCTTATTTTTTTTTACTCTAAATTCATATCATGCTTGATGAAAGAGTAAAAATTGCTTATTGACAATTTCACAGTGAATAAGAACAGCAGGGGATAAAGTTTGCACTTATAAAAGCAATTGTCTTTTTGCAAACTCTGTGACACCCAGAATGCTTTTGCTTGGTAGTAACTACAAAAGCCCACTTGGCCTCTTATTCACCTCCAACACTGCATCCAGTTCAGTGGAATTTCAAAGCCCTCTGCAACATTGTCTCTAAGCAGACAGTGTTTCTCTATATTTCTCTCCTGAAAAGCACAGAATTACGTTATATACAATACCTGAAGGAAACCCACAAAAAATTCATCAATCCTCAGTCCTGGTGAGGAGGGAACAGAGAGGAAGGACCTGCTTGTCTGTGTTCCCAGAAAGCTTAAATCTTAGATGCTTCTGAAAACCAAGCCCCGCCTAAATGCCTATCCTCTTTTGTTTTTGTTTTTTTTTTTTTTTTTTTGTCAACTTAAATTCAATGTCCATCAGATTTTTACATTCCTGTACTACTGATATAATAAGGTGCTCACTCAAACCTGCCTTAGTATAAAAGATTAAAAAAGCAAGTAAACAAGTAATGACCTCCAGAAAGCAACTGAGTGCTTAAAGCATATTTCTCAATGTAATCTTATTGACTGCTAAGGAAGAAAAAGATTTTTTTTTGCAGCATCTTTCTACTAGTCTGCATATACATTTAAGTGGACAACTTTTAGGTAAACTTTGACAAAACTTCCACTCTCAATAAATTAATGAATGTCCTTCTTTTCTTTTTTTAATTGCTTCATTTAACAATGTGGTGAGTTTTAAAAGTCACATGCTGCTTCACATTTCTCTGCTGCTCATTAGAAGGAACTAATTAATGAGTGTCTGGGAGAATTTATTTTCTTAAATGTAGCTCTTCACTTTTCTAAGTCCCAGACTTACCATTAGAGAAACTTTAATATTAGTCAAGATTTATTTATAGAGCTAGAGTTTGTCTATCTCATCTTTTCCTTTCTAACTTGCTTTTCAGTATTTTTTCCCTTCTGTGATTCACAGAGCAGGAGCTAAGGCTTCCTTCCCTTTGCTACTGTTCTCCAGAAGGCAGCTCCCCTCTTTTTTCACCTTTCTTCATATTTCTTTATTTCTTTACATATTACTTTTCACCCTTTGAATGTGCAATAAACTTCTATCACTTATCTAGCAGGATATTCAACACACATACAGCTTAGAGGTGTAACTTGCACATAACAGGAATCTTCAAGCAAGATGTGTAAATACAGCTGCAGGAAGAGCTATGTTAGCATTAGTAGAACATTCACAAAACAATCATTATGTCTTGGACTTCAAGGAAAACTTTCCAAGTGTCATTAAAAGATAAACCTAAGAAGTGAAGCTCATAACTTTAATCCACACAAAAAAAAAAATCATATAATGAGATCAAGACTTTAGAATTTCCTTTGTGCCAAACATCATTCCTACCTCATTGCTCCATAGGAGATAATTACTTCTTTTTCTGTATTCTCACAGGAGCTACTGAACTTTTCTCCTCCTCCCTTTGCTAACATATCACCCTATCTTACGACTACGAACTCCTACCTCTTCTTTTTTCAGACTGATGAATATAATCAAACTGAGACCAATTTTCATAAGCTGTTTGAAGTGTTTTGTTTCTGTTTACTTACCTGAAAAAAAGTCTGTGCAAAAATGCTTGCCTATTTTTCCCATCTGTATCAACTGATCAAAAAAAAAATACATTTTTCCATTCAAACTATGACCACCACATGTTCTCAACTAATGGAGAGACTTTCATTGATTTTGGTATAAATGAGATGACATAATTTGCCCTCATGTAGTTATGACCATATAAACCAGGACTGTTCAATAGGACACCAGCAACATCATTCCAATTGTTCTTTCTTTTTCCATTAATACTTGACACAACCTCCGAAGACTTATTTGCTGTCTGGCCAATGAGTAAGATATCAGAATATAATCTGCCATCCAGTTTGTAATAAACTGCAATACTCAGTAGATCTTAGAGCAAGACCATGACCTAAAAAAGGGAAGAGGTCCATTGTGGGCACAGCTATGAAGCAGCAGCATTCAGCTGTTACTGCTTTCTCTTGCAGAGGAAAGCCTCAGTGGAAACTGGGCTCCTGGAAAAGTCAGCACTTCTTTCACTCACAGGCTCTGCATGTATGTTTAAACATGAATGTGGTATGGACTAACTTGACAGAAGAGGTGTTGAATGAAAGAATGAAATGTCTGTCTTGAGATCAGTTGTAGCTTTGAGGAGCCGTAAATGTGACAATGGAGAAGGTATCACCATGGTAGATTAGATTAAGTCTGTAAAATACTGTAAGTCATGTGAGCTGAGTTCATTCCATAGGGGAACAGATAATAAAAACAATAATAAAAAAATCTATACACTGAATTAAAAAAATTTGGAATAAGATCCTTGTCCCTAAAGCTAATTTGTGTGCATGTGCCTATGCCTACATTGCTTCTGGCTGGGTCCTTCTACAGCAGGGCAGCTATTTACCACATGGTTTACATGGTATCCTGTAGCCCTTAAACACAATTACTTTTATGTTCAAAGTGCTTGAAATACTGTGATGAATGTTCTCCATTTCACCAAAACGTTTTATCACCTGGCACTGACATTGTTTATGGCAGGCCCTAGGGTTCTTTGGCTGTTAAGGATGGGGTGGTGAAGAATTGTGCAGGGTGGAGAGAGCTGACAGTGTTGCAGTCTTATGATCACTCTTTTTCAGTGTAATCTCTGATGTGAATCATCCCCAGATGAAGTGAGGGTGCTTTGGAGAAAACTGGTCTGAACCATGAAGGCACAGCCTGGGGGAGAAGGAATAACTGGACATTGCACTCAGCCAGGGGTCAAGCACTCAGGTTTGATTCTTTTCGTTTTACCATTGCATACACCCTTGAGGTTTCACTGCTAAGCAATTTTTCAGACTAACACTTTTGAAAACAAAAGGTCACTGTGAGAAAAATCTATTATAGTGAGGCTTTGCAAAAGAGGACAGGAAAAAGACTGTATTAGAAGGTAAAGAGAAGAATATTTGGAGCACAGGAAGGAGAGCCCTATTCCTTTTGAGAGTGTAAATAGAAGGCAGGAGGAAGAGAGCTGAAGAGAGAGACAAAGGTAAAGAGAGGACAAGGCCAAATAGATTGTATAAGAGAGGTGTGCAAATAAGAGCACAGAAAGAGGAAAACCAGACAAAATTAATCAAGCTGGGAGCAAAGTGGAAGCTGGCTGTAAAAGGTCACAGCAAGGTGTGCTCCTGGGATTGAATCAGGTTTTAAAGGAGGCAGGTGAGTCAATCTGCAAAAAAAAAAGTTGCAGATGGCTGCAGGAAAATGAGAATTTAACCCAAAGGAGAACTGGGACAGAGGGAAAGCAGCAGGTTTAGGAGCAGTAAGATAGAGGTTGTTCTGATGTAATTTTTTTAATGATAATTTAAAAAGGTATCTTGGGCTTGAAGTGGGTGAAGTAAAAGTGTAGTTAGCTGTAAGTGGATACTGACCTCATTTGGTCTCAGTACTAACCAGATGTACCTGATATATACTCTGATGGCTTTCTTCCTCTCTTACAAGTTTTACTTTGCCTAAGGAATTCAAGCTGTAGGTGATGTGTGCACTCAGGCACAGCTGCACATGATGCTGATGGTAGCCCATACCCTCAGTATGATCTCTCTTCAGAGGGTGCCTGAAATCCAAGCTGAGGCCACTGAAAGAGCAAGGGTAGACATATGTCTCTAATTTTAAGCATCAAACTTTCAAGTTGCAGATGAGCTCCTGTCAGAGTTCCCTGATTCAGCCTGCAGACCTCCACCACTTGGGTGGCTCTGCTGCTCCCCAGACCCAAGCTCTAACCACTCCAGCTGACCTGCAGCGTTTGCTAACAGCCTTGAAACAGCCGAAAGCCTCATCTGACTCTTCAAGCAAATGAAATGAAAACAAAACTTCTACTAAAAAGAGCTTCCAAGAAAGGTGAGGGCATCAGGATGGATGGATGACTCAGTGTAAACACACTGCCTTCAGAAATAATGCTGAAATCCCAAGTTCATTGTGATCTTAGAGAAACACTGTTCAGCGCAGGAAATGAACAGTATAACAGAAGAGGTTTGGATTAGTCATTAACTGGCTAGACAGATATATGACTTGATGACAATCTCTTCAGTCAGAATCACAAAACATATGGTCACTTCATCTTTAATTCAGCATGTCAATCACTATTGTGAAGGATGCCCATCTTCCACCCTTCCTCAAAATAAGTATTGGGACTAAGCACAGACACTGTGCTTTGTTCAGTCATATAGGAGATCACCACCCCAACTCTATCACTACTGGTTCATTTTGAGGACTAATGTTAAACTGTGAAAGGAAGGTGAAGTAAGCTATTTAAGGAATTCTTCCACTTAGAATCTGAGAATACAACTCATGACAGAAGGTACAATATAGGCCAAAAGTAATTACTGGAAGTTAGCTAAAATATTATTTACAATTTATGACTGAAAGCACAATCATTGATGGTTTAACTTTTCTATTGCCTATGAATTTATTTAACTCTAACTTTTTATTTTGCATGTGTCAAAATACTGAATACTTAGAGTTCTACACATGGATGGCAATACCAGCTAAGGTAAAAATGCTTTTTTGGTTATATTCTCTTTCAGAGGTGATAATCTTTCTTCTATATTTACATTACATACAGGGGGCACCCCAATCATTGTAAAAATATATGGACTTCTACACAAATTTTACAGCCAGAAGAAACAATTGCATTGTTTTTATGACCAGAAGAAATAATTGCATCACTACCTTTTGGTAAGCTATTTAATACAAAGGATATTCTTAATCATTGCCTTTTTAAATACCAAAGCACAATTTTGTGTGCTGCTGAGTAATACCTAGTGGGAACATTAAGGGACAACTTCCCAGAGCTGTCATGAAACCTCTTTTATGTAACTGTAATATGATTTTACAATTTTAATTTTTGCTTTGAGGAGTAAGTATCCATGTGACTGTACTCCTGAAATCTTCAATGCCTGCTTTTATGTAAAATAGCACATAGGAGAGGAAAAACTATTCTTTCTGAGTACATAATTTATTTGGTCATTCTTATTTCTCATCTTCATTAATCTGAGGCTAGAGTTTTTACCAAATATATTGATTACTTTTTGATAATGAAAAACCACAGTTACTAGTGTAAATAATGTTAAAATTAAGTTTAATTCAATTTTATTGATAAGTCAATTTTTTATAATACAAGTAATTTCAATACCATTGGTGATTTTCAAATTTCATCTGAAAAAGATTTTTTTCTGGCTTGCTTTGGCAGGCCAAAAATTCTTTGTATGAGATCAGGATTATGCCAGAAGAATTCTGACAGGACTGCATTGAATTGGCAGGAAGCTGTAACAGTGTACTGTAAGTTTTATTAATTTTGATTCTCTTCTAAGAGTTTCCTAATATCAAAAGGCCCATTCTAGGTGACTGAAATGAAAAGTTAGCTGATGTTTGAATGTTGGTTGGTAATCCTTTTGCAAGCTTTACTCAGTCTTTTTTTCTGAGCAAAACTGCAATGCTGTCTTTGCAATGCTCAGATTTTCTAAGCCCTGAAATGCTGATGGTTATCAGTCATTCAGGGTAGCAGTAACAGTACTACTGAACAGATAAATTATTTAATACCCAAGACAATTCTCACAGAGAGGTGAAAATCATCTTAATCAAAGTACTCTTTGCACATATTAGAGACAGCAGTAAAATGAACTCATAAGATCACTGAATCTTCCACTCGTTTAAAGTAGCCTGATTATCTCCAAGTTAAAACTTAGCAGTTTGTTGGTGTTGGCTTTTGAGCTGTTAGTTCATTTACTTCCCTTTATCTTCCTTAGTACTAAAGAATTAAATTTCTATTAGACATTCTCCATTCATAGGTGGTAAGTTCCTTCAAGTTAAGTCACAATTCTTACTTTTCTTCTTTTCTTTATCTCATGTATATGTAACTAAATACTCCAGATCCCTTGGTGGTAGCTTTCCCATCTTTCCAGCAGACACTTTGGAATCCAACCAAAGCAGCATTTTGCTTTAGAGAGCAAAGCATAATTAGTGCTGTCTAAGTCCAAAAGGTGAGGTGGGTGCAGGGTGGCCACATGGAGCTCTGTGACTGAGTGCTGGCAAATACTGGAGCATGACTGGGCTATGGGACTCCTTACCTGCTCTAGTAGAAATGTCATCAGAGCAAAAAGAGTTTGCTCCAGCTATAACAAGTACACATTTGAATGATAAAACCCTCAAATGCTCAGTGATTTGTTTTGTTCTTTATGTTAACCATTTTGACAGGTTAGGATGATTTAAGATAGCAAATAAACCAATGCTTCCTGTTATCTGAAACTTGGGATCTACTTTTATTCTTAAAATAAAACAGCTTTCCAAATCTTTTCCTGCATAATAAAAGTATCATCTTCAACAGATAACATAGATCCATGTGTTCTGAGAAGCTTAGATTTGCTTATAATTGCCTAGAATCACGCTAATAATATTGATGTATTGACTTACCTATAAAATGGAATGAAATTTTATTCTAGCATTATTTACACTAGCACTGTGTTTTTTCATCATCAAATATGTACTACCAGTATGAATTAAAGATCACATATAACAAGAAATTTACCTATTTTTAGCTAGAAACTCTGGTTTCTTCTGGTTCCATCCTTCTGTTATTGCAAACCAAGAGTCTCTTCTGCTTTCAGAGATAAAAGTTGCATGCATAGCATCATCTGACACTCTTTAGTTCCACCAGAAGTTTTTTCATCTATTACCTTTTTCTACAACATCTAAGATAAAAATTCTGCTCTCTTTGTAGTTAACTGATGATGGAAAATTTCTAGGATTTCATTAATGTGGATGAATTATTAAAGTAAATTTAGGTGTGCTGAGCTTTTTTCTTATATCACATGTATTTATAACAATATATTGCAGAGATTTACATTATGTATGTTCGTGTTTGTGTAGTATTTTATTTTAAAAAACCCAAACCTTATCCAGACTATTTTATCACATATCTGGTGACACTGTTCCTGACAGTTCACAGAAGATCATAAATTTGTGCAGTCATTGTGTTCCTCATCATTCTGTGTTGAAATAAATCCCTCTTGCATTGCCCATCTCCTCTAAGAGTATGGAAAGATCCACTGGGGAGTCAGAGAACTGCCTAAAGTATGACTCACACATAAAGATGGGTCAGTCTTTGGCCTGACTTTGGAGGAGAGGTAGAAAAGTGAAAGAGGTGGGAATTTCACTTACTTTCATTTGCACAGATCTGCTTTAAAAGAATAAGAAATGCTGATGTGAAACAGACCATCACTGTTTCAAGTTATGCCAAGAATTTTCAAATTACAATAGTTTTAGGATTTACATTTATAGTAAAAATAAAAGCAAAAACCTTAAAACACAAAAGTAATGTACTCAGTTTTATAATTCATTAAATATGTTAAATATGATTTATATGTGCTCACATATTAGCATTTATATATTTATTTACATAACTGTGGAAATACAGCTTGGTAACTATAGAAAGGATATAATTAAGACTTAATTTGTTAAAATCAAGATTGTTGCACTGGGGCTTGTGAAGAAAGGGAAAATCAAACACTGCTGAGATGAATTGTTTTTTGCCTGGTAGAATTTGACTCCTGCAGATATGGTTTTGGTTAGCTGTGTGCTTGTTTCTGGACATAATGATATTATGCTTTGACAGGCATCTTTAGAGTCTGGACAGCACAAGTTAAATCCTTGGTGCAAAGTATCTAAAATTGATGTTGTTTTTTCTGAAAATATGCCAAATAAATAAATTAAATATTTATTAATATTATAAATAAATAAATAATTATTTATTTTTGCTGAGTACAAAGAGTGCAAGTCTAGGAAACTGAAAGTCTCAATCACATCTGTGTCTTCAAGGTGTATTATTAGGAATTAATCATTGATTTGCAATGAAATACCACAGCTGTGAGCTTGGCATTTTTCCACTTCCTTCTTTAGCTTTTTCTTGGTCCTTCCCTTTATCTCCAATACACAGAATTGCATTCTGCTCCGGAGACAGTGAAGAAATTCCTTAAGTATTTCTTCTCCTACACATATTTTCTAAGTTCTGAGGAAAACTCATGGGGTAAATATTCTGAATATTCTCTAAGCCTTCTGATTCAGTATCACTTGGCATGCTTCACAATTGTTTCTTCTCTCTCTTCTGCATTACAATGGCTGCACTGTCAACATATTAATTTCTACATATCTTGAATGTAAACCCTAAAGCATGATTTCTGAAGGAGTTCTAACCAATATTTTAACTATTGAAAATAAGTAACTTTGTGCTTAATGTTATCCAGCTTTACCTTCCAGTAATTGAATATTCTTATGCTTTCATCTACTAGGCTAGTGATGTTTTCAAAAATACTTCTCAGAAATACAGTTATGCATTGTATAATCAAGTCATATTTTGACTGAAAATGTCAAATACAATCCCTCAGTGTGTCTGGTGCCTGCTGACTTTTGTATCCAAGTTTGCACTACACTTCAAAACCAACTACTGGGTTTCAATTTACTTAGCATATCTTTATGTTTACTTTACATAGTTTATGTCTTACGTTTTTTGTGAGACCAGGAAATCAAGATGCCTTTTTTTTTTTCCCCTTTTGTCCTCTAAAGCTTAAGCTAAAACACAAACAACCTCTAGTTCTGTCTGAGATAATTACTGGAACACTGATCAATCAATTAGAACTCATTCTCTATGAATAATGATAAATAAAAAGGAGAGTCAGAGATTATCATAGTCCATGTCTTCTCAGGAATTTATTTAGGAGATTTTTATTTCCGTAACAGAAAATAAAAGATAAAAAAATATGCTTTTAGATCTGTGCGCAAGTTTTTCATATTTTACATGGCCTGAAAAGACAAATTTTTCCTTTGCTCCTTACATATGATTACAAATGATTATGGTGACACAAAATAAACATTAAAGCAACCAAGACCATATATACGTGAACTCTGGAGAGCATCATCTCTCAGTGTTGTGACATTTTAATGAGTTACTTTAGGTAATTGATGCAATCAAAACATTTCAGCCTGATCTGATCTGTTCTGTTCAGGTAATCTTCAGTTTAAAAATACCTGATGCAACTGGGTCATTTTTGATGAAGGGCACGTGCTGGATTCTGCCAGCACTTTGAGGTTAATCAGAACACCAATCTTTCCTCAAAAAAAGAAACACAAATCTTAATAATTTTTTAAAACAGAAAGATTCTAGGCATGTTTTTCTAGAGATCACAGAATCATAAAATCACAGAATGGCTTGTTTTGAACGGGAGATTAAAGCTCATCTGGTTCCAAACCCTGCCATGGACAGGAGCACCTCCCACTACTGGGGGCTGCTCAGGTGCTGCATAGGAGTCACAATTTAGATTATACTGTGTTTCTACATTTTGGAAGCTAGGTGCAGATAAAATGCCTCTTCTCAGGCTGCTGTGAATTACGCTCAACTCTTTACATTATCAGATCCTTTGTTGCAATTAATTAGTGTAGAAGTCCTGTCTAACTTTTTTGCTTTTTTGAGGATGTAAATACAGCCTGATTTACATAAAGTACTGTAACATATAAAGATGTTGACATGAATGATAGAGATCAGTTTTATCCAAAGTTATCCAAGGCTCTGTGGTTTTAGACTTTTTTTTTAAATGTACATCTCATGTTTTAATTGACAGTATTGAACAACTAAGCTGTTAATTGAAATCTGTAAATTCCCATTGGTGCCAGAAAAGTTGCTACAGTCCAGTGTGTTATATTGCTATGTTGCATTTAAAAAACAAGACATTAATATTCTGGTAAGTTTATTCCTTTCATCACCATTCTAACAGTTATTTTTCTTTGTGCAATTATGGCTTAATTACTTTCTAACACTTTAATCTATCAGTGCTTTGTATGGTTTGAATTTGGGGAGGAGGAGGTACAGCTGTTAATACATTCATGGCCAGTTTCAGGGAGGTGATTACACTACAAGAATAGCCTCTAATCATTTTGAACCACCAAGTTCTCCTGGGCATGCATGGACTACAACCACATTTTTAAATCCCTTGCTACACTTCTCAAGGAACTTGCAAACAGCATTGCATTAGATTTTGCAAAAAAATTATATTCTCTTCCCTCAAGTACTATAGTTACAGGATATTTGGGAATTTTTACTCTAAAATTGTAGGTCTTCAATATAGATCAACAAGAATTTCAAGAAGAATAAGACTTTCAAACTACTAAACCAGAACTATAAGTTCTCAATAGCTTCTAACAGGTTTGCAACCAAAATCACTTTAGTTTCTACAAGAACAATGGGACAAATTTAGCCAGAGTATAGTCTAAATTTCACAAACTTCAGAATTCAGACTTTTTACAGTAGGGCTGAATGTTGGTCAAAGTGGTATTTTCAGTACCTCTTCTAAGATGTTAGTTTTGAAAATGCAAAGAGGAAGTTGTGCTGAAGCTGTGCAAGCCGTACAGCAATTTAAGCAGGATGAAAGGGCAGGTTAGCAAGGTTCACAATATAAGCCACATCCTGCCTTCAGAAGTAAGCAGAACAGACTTCATTGACAACTGAAGTTATGAAATTTGTAAAATATACATGAACGTTTTTTCAGCATTAAAAATCAAAATAAAAACCTTAACACCTAGAAAGAACAAGCTTTCTTGTAAGATATATTTTGTTTAAAATTTATTTTTTCTGTATTTAGATTTTTTTCTAACATCATGATTCTTTTTAGCAAATTGTGCCAATATTTTGGTATTAAAATGCATTGATAGACTAAAGAATGTATAAAATAAAACAGCTTTATGCTTACATTCAGCAAAAATCAAAGTCATTGCTTTTTGCCATCTTTCTGTGCTTACTGATATTGCAAAGCTCAAGGAAAAGTAGGTGACTAAAAAAACCAACCAACTCTCAGAGTACCAGCCTCCACTCTGCAGTATGTACTTTCCATTATGAATGTTTTATACAGGAGGTGCTCAGCAGTGTGGCTGCTTCATTAGCCCTTTGGTGCAATACCCACGTTTAAAGTTGGCCTCATTTTCATAGGTGCTTACAGCTCATTATCAAGTCTGTGCAATCTTACATTTGCTGTACTGCTCTGTAAATCAGGCCAGCAACTTTCAGTAGGGGTAGTAATTAAAAAGGAGACTGGTGATGTGATGTTAACTTGTGTGATAAATAAGACTGAATGCAAATACAACTTATTTATCACACACAGTAGGGTATATTCATGTTGTCAAATAGTTCTAACAACTGTTGACAAATCTAGTAAAAGAAAACGATATTCTGTAGAAAGCTAAAGAAAAAAATATATTCATGTACGTACACAAATATACATGCATATCCTCTAGCCCAGTGCAGACTCTGCCTGTTAATCCACCATCCCATCATATTAGCTTCTCTCTCTTTAACCATTTTCCTCCAAGTTTCCACTCCATAGTCCCTAGTCATTGATAATTCCCTGCATTTCTATTGTACATCTCTGCTTTCCTTTCTCAAATTAAGACCTGCACCTCAAGTCCTGCAGCTACTTAAGGCACATAGTCCCTCTACAGCCCTGTGGTGTGTACATCACCCTTACCCTCTCTGTCTTGAAGTAAAGCGTTTTCTGAGCTGCTTATACTCCTGCAGAAGCAACCCTACTAGCTCTTTAAAAGATGTGGCCCAAAGCAACAGCTGTGACTTATCACTGCATTCACAAAGCAGTTTTAGAATTTCCCTCCCTTAAAATGACTCCAGTTCTCACATCATAATGACAGAATATTTCTTACTCAGTGAAAGAAGCAAGCAGTTTGATTTTCCCAGGTCAATGAAATGTGGCTTATTACTGGGTGGGAGCTTGGTATGCTGAGTAGCTTCAGTTTTGCAGCTCCTCTCTGGAAGTGCTTTGCCAGTGCTCCAGTTCTCCATGGGGTTTTCATGGGGTTTTCCATGGGGTTTTCATTGCCAGTAGCCCTAAAAGATACAACCCCAAATGCATCATGATGGACATGGGGGTTGTGCTCCCCCTGCTTGGAGAGCTCTGGTGTGATGGCAGTGAAGTAGCAGTAGTAGAAATCACATTTTCATTTTCCTCTTTCACACACACAG
The DNA here is from genome assembly GCA_032173965.1 of Sitta carolinensis. Classification (NCBI taxonomy): domain Eukaryota; kingdom Metazoa; phylum Chordata; class Aves; order Passeriformes; family Sittidae; genus Sitta; species Sitta carolinensis. Next base: position 8,612,007 of record JAVUNC010000025.1, on the reverse strand, counting down.
AGTGTGTCTTGCTTCTAAGTGTGCTGCCAGCTCTTTCAGGAAACATTTCCATGAAAAGTTTGTTTGTATTTGCCATTATTTTAATTGTGGGTCATTTGCTTATATAAAATCCTAATTGGGCAAAAGCTCTCATTATTCTAGAAGAATTGACAATTTAAGAGTTGTATGTATATATTTTGAGTACAGTCCTGTTTTTTAAGAGGCAGTTCTATTAACAAGAAAATATTCTCATGATTTGTAGAGCATTATAAATAGTCGAAAAAAGAAAAATAAATCAGTGAAGAGTTTGATAATAATTATTGCCAAACAGGAGCCACCATAAATTGTATTGATAAACAGTGACCTCTTATTTGTAAAAAATCTTTGAAAATATTAGAAGTATATTATTATAAGTGTATAAGAAAAATATGTAGTTTCCATTTATTCAGACTTTGATTTCATTTTGTTCAGTTTGCTGATGCTACAGCTATGCACTGGAAGGAGATTCAAGCCAAAACTTAGAGATTCTGAGCTGAGACAGAACTCTACAAGGAAAGGATGACACATTCTCTCCTAATGGCCAGGTCAGACACCTCTCTGCTTCTGGTCCTATTTTGTTCAATACCCCCAGTGTCTGGGGATCCTCCAATTTCATAAATTACTGTGAAAAACTCTCTGGCAGCCATCTCAGCCAAATGTCTCCAATGATCTCCCTTGTTTCTAGGCAAAGCAATGTATAATTGCAATAGTTACAAACCTTTTGTGGACTAGAATTTTCTTGTTGCATCCAAAAATTTGTCCAGTATCTCAGAGCCAACTGTTCAGAAGGAGCAAATGATCCTGGTGAGGGCTGGGATCACAGGGGCCTCACAAGAGGAGGTGGCTCTGCCCACATGACTTTGCAAATTAAAGACTTACTGCATGAATCTGGATGTTAGAAGTGGGTATGGAGTGGGAGCTACAGCCCTGGAAGGAGAAGGTGGGGAGAGTTTGGGAGTCAAATGTATCTGCTAAACACTTTTTGCTGCCTGAAAACTAAACATGAACTGGGAGGTAACAAAATAATATGCTTTTCAATACTTGAAAAGAAAGCTTAGTTACTGGATAGCCTGGAGCTATGCATGAAGTTGCTACCTAAATTTAATAACCTAAATTAAGAGGTTAGTGTGGAATTCATCTCACCAACTTCTGGCATTTACAACATTAGCTGAAGGCATATGCACTTAAAAAAGCAGTTTGAGTCTTCTTTTTAAGGTCAACAGGAGAAGAAGAAAGTGATTCCTTAGACCTATTACAGATATGCAGTTTAAAAATTTACTCCCTATTTTTCCCACTGACCTTGAAAAGAAGCCTCAAGTGACCAGCACAACTCTTCATATCTGCATTTGGTCAGACAAATCTCGTTTTTAGGCTCCCTACATAGTCAGCTTTCAGTAAGAAAATCAAAGGAGAAGCCACCTCTAGGTACTTCGAGCTGTCTTCCTGCTCACTACTGACTACTAGAGAAAACCAAAAACAATTAGATTTAGCATTTCAGTTACATATTTACAAATTTCACATCAATAATTCCTTTGCCCTCATTTTTCACTGTTTATTTTTGCCATTGGTGGCCATCTGAGAAGTCAGAATATGTCGTATATTAATTAAGTTGGTTGAAGATGTAGATGCTGTTTACATTACTTACAACTAAAAAGAACAGCATTCAAAAAGATTTAAAGAAAACATACAAACTGAGAGTGTGACAAGCAGAATACAAGAAACAGGAACTCTGGAGAGTTTAAACATTAACATAATAAAATACAGCTTTTACTACAGGTATTAGTAACTTTGAAAAGAGCAGAATGTACAGAATGGCACAAACTCCCTGTGTAATCAGTGCCATATTCCTGTCTTGAGGTCAGCTGTGGCTGAGCACAGGAGTTTTAATAAGAAAAACACAGGCTGGGTTTTTTTTTTTAAGGATGCAAAGATTTAGGTAGAAAGGTACTTATTAAAATGTAATCTTTAATGTTTAAGGACAGGTGAACTTTTAAAAGAAAATTATTAAGATGAGAGAAGTGGTAAATTCCCAGCTTCTCTTAATGTGAAAGGGAATTTTATAAGGAGTGGAAAAGTGAAATCTAAGCCTTTGGGGAATACAGTAGAAAACTCCTGTAAGCTGCTCTGCCTGTATACATGCATAGGTGCCCACAGCAAAGACACCAATTTCTGTGAATTTAGAGGTGGTCTGAGAAGGTCAAAGTCATCCTCCTGAACTTGAACTTGTCAAAGGAGATAAAAGCTCTCCAATCCATAATGAGATTGAAACTTCGATGGATACCTGTCCTTTGGGAACAGCTCACAGGACTCATGATTTTACAAGGCTATAGAATAATCTTTGTTGCTGTCAGACAAAGAGATGATAAAACAGGTTTATGCTCATATTTAGTGTATTCCCTTGCTGCTTCGAATTGTCTTTGTCTACTACAGGCTGTGGAGTCTTCTAGACCAAACAAATTGCATAAATTAGACAGAATATAAGGAAGGAAAGGGTTTTCTCACTACGAAAAGGCCTTTGAACTGAATCAGGCTAAATCTAGGTCAGTGCCCTAAAAGAATCTTTCAGCACTCCACATAGTTAACAGCAAAAAGTGTAAAACCTTGGCCTACAAAACCACAGCCCAGCTTCCAGCTGTGACCACAGTGAAAGCACTTAGAGGTTGAAGCTTTTTTTTTTTTTTGATAGACCCATTTCGATCACATCCTCCAGGTGGAGAATGTAATATATGTGCTGCTTTTTCCTGAAGCTTGATCCAAAGTGGTTTTCAGGGATCCTTACACCTCAGCAGGTGGCTTTTGTGACTTGCATCATCTGAACAGCTCACCTGTCCCTCAGCATTTTCAAGTGAGAAGATAGCTTGAACTGATATAATTTTAAAGATTATTTTCTAATTACCTCTGCTGTTCTTTATATATATTCTAAAATAGGTGATTCAACAAACTCATCAGACACTTTCTTTTATAACTACTAAAATAATAGTTTACTGCAATTATTATTGGTATAGAGATTTTTAGCATATACCTATTTTACAGCATTAATTACAATTACCCAATAAAATTATCTAATTTATTTTGTTTTATTTTTAGGGGCAAGTATAAAACAAAAAACTGCTTTCTTTAGAGCAGAAGTTGATTTCATCTTTTACTCATTCATAAATATCCTGTTACATGTGTTAGATTTTTCTGCTATATATATTAATAATATTCATAGAATTCAAAGTCAGAGAAATATTTAAAATGTCTGTTTGACCTCTTAGATAATATTAATATTGAATTGCTGAAAGTCATTGCTACCTCTGACTTGCAAAATCCTCATTTGAGTGAAACTTTTAGAAGGACATCAATCCTAACTGAAGGTGATGAAGAATTCATCATCTTCCATGATATTCACCATCACTGTCTCACTACTAAATGCAGAATAATTTTTCCGGTTTGAACACTGCTAACTTCTTTCAGTTGTTGATTCAAATTCTGATTATCTGTAAAATCCCTTAATCCTTTTCTTGACATCATGATCTTGGCACTTTCTAGGTGAGAGAGCAGTTGAGGGAAGCAAAAGGCCACTGAAATCTATTTGCATCTAACAGGTGGTTTGATCCTAAGCATCCCTCTTTTGACTCTTGGTCTCAGTCTAAAATGAAGCCTCTTCCTTCCTCTCATCTGGAAATAGCAACAACAGTACTTTTAAGTCACTGTTTTGCCAAATCCAACTTTCTGTTTCCTCCAGGTATTTGTTCAGTTTTTTGAGGCCATGGAAAATCATTTATCCCATTGCCATTTAATTGTTCTTCTCATGGGACTAGACACAGTATAGATTGAAATTCATTCTCTGCCATGAAAATATTATTTACTGGAATAAGACTAACAGAAATAGGGACAAATCCTCATGTGGGCATAAATCTGCTCAAAATCAGATCCTTAAATACACACTACAAATGACTAATAATTTTTTACATCTAAATTTCATTTGAAAATAGTATCAAAGAATTGTCCATTTATGCTCACATACTCAGTGTGTGGGAGATGAAATTTTATTTCAGTATTCTAAAGTATTTGAAGCCAGTCTTTTTAAAAAAAAACCCGACCACACAAAATCAAAACAAACCCCAAAAGGATAGCAATTACACCACATGCACATTTCATCATTTGCTACAGGCCATATGATAACAACTTTCTATTTACTGTAATAACACAAAAGACTGACAGTTTGCTGATGAGTGTTTGTCCAACTCCTAAATTCTGTGGGGAAAAAAACACATGAATATAGAAAGAAACTACCTCACTTAAATTCCACCATTGCTGTAAGTCTATGTCTTTTCTTTCTCATTAAGATCTTATATACCATTTACATACACATACACACATATACAAATTTCACACATACTTATTTTTTAACTAAAAGATACACTCAAAGAAACAACAATCAGTGAAAATGTTACACCAACATGTGATTTCCAGGACTGCTTTCCAGTGTGTAACAAGAGCAAGTTCATACACATTATATTTTATAACTTCTTTCTAGTTTTCTCTTGATAACTTTGGTAAAAAGTAAAATGCAATAGGACTGTTACAGGATGGAAATAAAAGAAATTGTAGACAACAACCTGAAAAACAAGAGAGCCTCAAGACCTCAAGTGGGGAAGTGGTCTCACAATACAGTATATGAGATATTATTCTGATTCTGTACCTGAACTTAACCAAAAACCCATAAGTCAATATGCATAACATATTTTGAGCATGTCCTAATGTAGTAGTAAGAGAATCTTAATTCTCAGCTTTCTGCTTGCTGTCTCTGTTCTTCAAAACTGCCTTCAAATTTATGTCTGCTTTTAGGCTCTCTGCAACACCCTTTTACACTTTGATTTTCTTTGTACTCTCTAAGAGCAATGAGAAGAGAATGTGCTCTTTTACAGACTTCCTTTGGAAAGAGCTGCAGAAATATATTTCCATACTTCCTTTTGGCCTTCTGGCCACGCTCAAATTTGCAGCTTCAGTATTGAATAGATCTCTTTGGAGGATTAGATACTACTGCTGAGGTGACTTCTCAGATTAAAATGCCTCCTCCTTCCCTGACAACTTTGGTCTTTGAAATGAATTGTAATATTTGGGTTTGCTCCAGTTGGCATTCCATTTGTGTTATCACATCCAGATTAAGATATATTCAGAAGTTTTTGCTAGGAAGGGACTTGCTCCTGATAAGGAATGGAACACATTGATTATAAATGCAATTAATGCCAATAGAACATTAAGGAGCAAAAGGTTTTGTAAGTCCAGTTCTGTACAGAACCACTGGTGGTCATCTCAGAGGGGTATACAAGGCAAATTCAGATTGTTCCCCATATAAAGAGAGGGAAATACATTAATAAAATATATATTTTTTCAGAGTGGATGAGATTATGTTATCAGGATACTTCTACTTATATATGCTTAGAAGATACTGGGTAAAAAAAAATCAAAATTTATTACTTATGGTGCATTTTTTATCATGGTAGAGGATATTTAATCAGTTCTAGGCAAGGAAAAATATATTAAGAATACTCTGTAAGAGATGTATTTATGATAGTAACATAGTATTTACAGCTTTAATAAGGGTGCATATATTTTTGCATCCATACCAAAGTACTGGCATTATACTATGGATAAAAACTGATATAATATGTTTTGGCCTTTATTTTTGAGAGTAATTTTAGTATTAACTTTAAATAGCATTAATCTGTAGGAACTCACATTGGTTGTTGTGATTAATATAAATTCTTTCAAGCTATTTCTCCTGTTCCTAGGATGATAGAGCAGTTAGGAATAGCAGTAACAAATATTTTTACTGGATTTGTGTTGTTTTACATGTTTAGTGAGTTAGTTTTTAAATAAGTCTTATGTTTTTATTTATTTTATTGATAATAGTAGTAATCTCAGTCTGTATTATAATAAATGTAGAAAAAATTTGTTTGGCTACACAAGGACAAAGAGCTACCCAGGAAGCTTGCACAGCTTTTTGCAAGTGCCCAAATGCCTCTCTAGCTATGAAGCCTGTTGGTTTTCCTGTCTTTTTTTGACAAAATAGATTTCAGAAAGGCAGAGAATAATCTTGAATAGTTTCTGCACCTATGCACTGATGGTATCTGCAGTCCAGAATAAGCAATTAATAGACTTGAGAATTACTAACTCCTTATTTCTCTTTTGTAGAGACAGAAGATGTAGAGATTGTCTTGCATGAATGCAAAATCCAGCCCATTACAGAATTTAACAAATTAGCAATGTCCATAGAAACAGCAAGAAACTTCCCTCATGTTCCCCAATCAGATTCTATTATCTATCTTTTTGCTCTGTATGGCATTACTAGATTGATGTGGCTGCTGGCATTAGTATAAACAGAAGCTTGGGATTTTTTTCTGAGTTTCCTCCATTATGGCTTAATCCAGTATGATAAAGAATCTGTAGACTTTGGAAAGATTACTCAGTTATTAAACAGAGATGAAATAGCAGCACGAGGAGATAAATTGAAGGACCAGAACCTTGGTGTTCATTAATTTCTATTGTTTAAATATAGGTTTGAGGTGCTGAAAGAGAGCCTTCTGTCATAATCAGTGTGATGAGGAGGAGTGCCAATGTTGTGGCTACCACTGCTAACCAAGGGGAAAACCCAGCACTATCAGACAACAATTATATACTCTACCTTTTCTGGACACAATTTTGAAATGTTTTTGAAAATGTATTTCACACTATTGCTGAAATGTAGGTGTCAGTTAGCTGCTGATGCTTTTGTATTCTAAAGCTTGCATGCTTTTCCTGACAAAAGGCACAGTTTTCCTCCTTGTAGTGGCCTGTGTCATCCATCGTGTTGTCTGGTTTTGCAGCCAGCAGCTGGAAAAGTTGGGCTGGTCTTAGTAAAGAGTGCAATTTAGGGCATTCATTTAGTACTGTCTTGTACAACTACAGTTCTTACAGCCTCGATTTTAGCTTGTGATAATGCCCTAAGGCTTGATTAGTGAGGAAAATACCATAAGGCTTTGGGAAAAGGAAGGTAACACTATATGCTATCATGTAACAATATGTACAGAGATGTTTTATGAACAAGGATGAGCCTCGGAACAGGAGCACTGCTGTAAATGACCATACATGACAGAAGTAGTGAGGAAAGTGGCATATTGCCTTGATGTTCTGGGGGGGGTGGGTGGGGGGTGGGATGTGTGTTTATTTGTTTTGCATTCATTTTTGTTGCTCAAAATAATAATCAGAACAGCAATGTCAGAAAAAGGTCAATGTCCTGCAATTTTTATTCAGTTGTAAATAAATTTGCTTTCCTGTAACAAAAATGTAGGAATTTGCATACATAACCACCAGGTAATAAGAGAGAAAAGGTTTTCCACTGACAAAAACTCTCTTTACCTCATCGTTGTTGGTTTAATTTTCAGAAAATATGGTTTTGCATCTTTTGAAACATGCTCTTTTCTTTTGGTCAAGAGAAACAAGGGGTTAATATTTCAGTGAAAGATATTTATGTGTTGGAATTATATGTTGATTATTATGAAGACAGGAAGGGGAAAGTGTTGCATTACATTGCAAGATTGTCAACAATCTATTGTTTCTGTACATAATTCTCCCTTACTGTGAGCTTTTGCCTTCTTTTGTCCTGTAAAGCTATGTCCTACTTCCTCTCATGAGTCTTCAGGTCTCCGAAAGGCTCCAAAAATGAACTTGGATGTATACAGTAAGACCAGTGTGTTAAAATTAATGGATTCACAGAGAGGAGAAGTGCCACAGGCAGCAATGAGAATAAAAGGCCATTTGCTTTCCTTTGCAAGAAGAAAAGCCCTGCAGCCTAAAAAATGTGCTGCTGCTGCTTTTCTTTATGTCCTCTTTTTTTTCCTTTTTTTCTTTGTCCTTCTCCTCTGTGGGAGGTCAAGTGGACACAAGGTAGAAAGTTGCTCCAAAGTACAGGAGTCACGCCAGGAGTTCAAGGAGAATTCTCAGTCTGTGCAGAGCTGTGAGCCCATCTGTATTGCTGTTTCTCCCTGGGTGTAGGTAGAAAGGTAGACAGAACTACAGTGTGTAGGCCTGTGTTGCTGTAAGTGGGAGAAAAGCACACAGTGCAGTCACTGCTCCCATCCTCTGGGCTATTGATTAATCCACTCTCTCCTCTGTACATGTCTAGAAACACACACGAGTCCAACAAATACCTGCCTCCTTGCCTTCCCTGCCTTCCCCTCTTTCCCCTTCCCTTGCCTTACCTTCCCTGCCCTGTCGTACAGAATGAAGTGTACAGTATGGAAACATGGAAAATAATGAAGTTATATCCCAGACAGCAGTCTGTTATCAATATCCTAACTTCCAAGATTTTCTGCCTGATTTCTTTTCTATTTTCACGTTCTTTCTGTTTTTCAGTGTGTTGTTTTTCCTCTCTGATACCAAACGTCCAATAATGCCAAGCAGAACACTGGCAAATGTTTAAGCTTTTAAGGCAGGCTCTGTAACAAGCTATTAGCTCTTCTTATCCCACTATACAAAACTACAGAAGCTATAGTTATGTACTGCAGCCACAAATATTGCAACAGTTTTCCAAGCCCTAATGATAAACCGATCCATGAATTACAAAAGTATCAGTATTGTTCCAAACTTCTAAAACAGTCAGTCTGGGAAACCACAAATCACCTCAGGAACTGCTGTCAATGGCTTAATTAGTAGTACAAATGCAAGGAACTGAAGTCTGTAAGGTATCCAGGAAATCTTGGATAACATTATTGACAAACTCAATATTTTAAAGAGGATGAAGCATGATATATCCCCAAATGCCAAAATTGTTGGCAAAATGGATCTTTTGTATCTGCATTCTGTTTCTCTAAAACCATAAGGTGCAACTGGATCATATTTTCAGGGCTTCTTCTATGAACCTGGGTTACTCCCCTCCCCCGAATATGCAACATGCAAATTTTCACTTGTTTGCAAAAAATATTTTGCATTGTATTCTTTGCTTGGTTGTTCTTTTTTAACTGAATATTTTGAATGCCATTAGATGGTCTTCCAAATTACCAAGGGTCAAACACCTATTTGATGATAACCTCCTTAGGCTGAGTAATAAAGACATGACAGAACACAGCTATGGGACATGCTTGTGTGAGAGTGACCCCTGTAGTGTGCTCTGGGGGTTAAGGACAAGCCTTTCCTTTTTTTTTCTAAATTAATTTTGAAATTTTTATATTTGAGTTTCAAAAGTACATAGTGAATGATGGTTGTAAATAAGAGGGCTGGGTAGAGCAGCTGTTAATGAGGTAAAGTGACTGCATTCTGCAGTTTCAGTAGTTGTAGTAGTTCAGGTTGAGTAGTTATGCATTAGGTCTTGGCATTTCTTCATAATCTGGCCTGAGGGTAATGGAGGATGCTCCAGATCTTCCTCAGTTTTTGACTGGTACCTGGGTTATTTTACACTGAATGTAAGCATCCTTTCTGCCAAGCCCTACCCACACCCGAGTTTCTTTTGTTTGTGAAAATTTCTGGAGGCACATCCCACTGCTCTTTCAGATGAGCTATATCAGATGTCTTTCCCAGCCAGTTATTTCAGTTCTTTAAAAGAAATGTTTGGGAAGAACACTGGAGCAATATCAGCTCACAGTGACTGGTTCTTTGCTCATAAGCACTATGTGAGGTGTTTAGGCTTAAAAGAGTAATTTTTACCTTTTTATCATGCTTTTCTTGTCTGCATTTTGAACTGCTTTACGGTTTGTATTACAAGAAGAAATTATATGTTTACTGCTTTACTAGATTTGGAAGACATATTCTTTATTATTAATAATTTAATTTTTGGAAAAATATTCTGTAAAGAATTGTTCAAAATGGATTCCCTTGACATATTCATAACGATTAAGGTTTCCTTCTGTACCTTACTAGTAGAGAAAAGTAAATAGAAAACTTTTACAGAATTTAGTTCTTTCTTTTGAGATGATAACACTAAGGAGTATCATAAGAGAGTTGAAGGATATTTCAAAATCAAATGTAGGTAGTGATATTCTCATCTTGAATTGTGAATCCCTCATGGCAAACAAAAAATTTAATTACAGTTTGAATAAAGAAACTCAGCTTAGGGAGATTGTTACATCACAGGCACACAGATAAATGCTAAAATGTTTTCCCCAGCCTCTCTGTTCACTCTTAAGTCCATTTTTAAGTCCTCTTTGCCATGCTCAGACTGGGGCCCCACTGTCATTAAGAGACTTGATAATAACTTCACCCTCCACTTTAGTTGTGACACACCCTCAAAGCAGGCAGCAAAGGAGGGAGTGCTGATCTCTCTCTGGTGACCAGCATTAGGACACAAAGACCTGGAATGAAGCTGCATAAGGGTAAATTCAGATTGGACATTAGGAAATTGTCTCACCCTCCCTGTGAGAGGGTGAATCACCAGGCTTCCCAGGGGAGCAGTGACAATACCAAGCTGCCAGAGTTCAAGCTGCAGCTGGATTCTGCCATACTATTTACTTTTACGTAGTCTGCAAGGAGCAGGGATTTGGACTTGATGCACCTCATGGGTCCCTTCCAGCTCAAGATAGTCTATGATTCTACATAATACTGAGATTAGTTTATTGATTTTGGTATGGTGCTAGGCAGGCAGTGCCACATTTGCCTAAAGTTAGAGTTACAGGGAAAACTCTTGAAGAAGTAACCATGGAACCTACAGAAGGAACTTATGTTTGAACAATACTTTGATTGTAGAGATGTAGCACTTATGGGATAGCCCCAAAACAGTATGTACTGAATTGCAGAAAGACAAGCCAGAGACTTCTCTAAAAGCAGGCTCTTGTCTCTTCTGGTGAAAACCCCATGACTGCCTTCAGTCCTAGAAAGCCAGTCCTAATTAACTCCCACTTTGCAGTTCCCATTATCAGAGATAATATTCCATCTCTAAGCTTCCTTTCCTTTTTGAACAGCCTCTTCTGTTTTTTATGCCTTGCTGTTAAGACAGAAGTTCACAGAACAGAGAATCTTTTCTAGTTCTGGTTTCCAACCCCAAAGAAGAAGTACAGACAGAAGAAGCCTGCAAAAACTCTGTTTGGTATGTGATATTCAGGTATTCTTTACCTATATAGTTTCTTAGAATTTCATGTGAGCTCCAAGAAGTATATAATGAGCAAATTGAGTGATTTAGAAGTACAACATGGTCAGTTGTGGATGGAGTTTTACAAGAAAGGAGGAAGCACATTCCTGGTACAAAATCAACCCCTTCTAAATTCTACTTCTCTTCCAAAGCATAGAGCATATTAAAGCTCTTAAAAAAAAGATCTCTAAAGTGGCCTTAATTTGATTTCTTATAACATTTCAAGATTTTGAATTTGTAAATTCTAGAACACCTGATAAATTTGGTTGATGGGTTTAATCATTTATGTAACTGCTTCATGTTTTTCAGCTTCTAACTTTCATTACATAAGGGTAATTAAATACTTTATCGAAGGGAAGTAGAGTGCTGCAAATTAACTGGAAAACAAACAGCAATAACCCAGTATGCCTACTAAATACTAAGATACCTTGCACTGCATCAATCGTTTCTACCTTTTCCTCAGGACTATCACAATTGCAAATTGTTTTCTACATGAAAAAATCTTAGTGACGCATCCAGGGATTATGTGAATCCTTCTTGTGCAGTTTAAAAAGGGATCAAAAGCACCACAATTTTCAGAAAGGGGTAATACCTACTTCAACATTCAATAGCTTGAACATTTACAGTAACTTCTAGGCTTTGTAGATGATCAAAATTCCACTTTGAAAAAAGTTCTAATAATTTTTAATTTTCAGTCCCTTTAAAATTTTGGATTTTTTTCCTTTCTAGAGTAGAGTACATAATCTGTGATGACTGCAGTCCCTCCTTCACCAGTTTCCTGATTTCACAGGGGTTTTAATATTTCATGTCAAGAAGATTTGGTTTAAGCCATTGAGAGTGTTTATGAGGAAAAAATAACTCTTCCCTTAGAATACATTTCCTGTGGACTTTATTAGAATGAAACACATTTTGCACCAGAAGTCAGCAAAGTTCAGCAGGAGCATGTCTCACATGTTTTACATGTGGCTGTGATAGGTTGGAGCTATGGCAGTTCTGCCTGGCTCTGCATACAAGGGCCTATCCATACAATGGAGTGGAGGAAGCACTGCAGAGATAATATCCATGCTCCCTCATCCAGCTTTTGTCTTCCACTATAACCTCCAAGTGAGGGTACAGCTAAGTGAGGATGAGCTAAGACTGTTTCTCTGAAGCTGTGACTCTACAGGCGAACATAATATGTCAATTTATGTTAATGTGATCCCAGAGGTTCATAAAAAGGAAGACTACCCTATATCCCAAGGATCTCAAATACATTCAGTCCTTTCTGAATCATAGGCATCAATGATTCAGCAAAGTGTTGGTCACTTTGGTCACATTAATACAAATGCACACCAGTGCATATTCAAATGGGCAAAACTAAGTATGAACCAACAGCTTTACTGGCCAATTCCAGCATGTCCCCTTTTGAATCTGTTAAATGTAGCAGAAATATATGTATGAGAAAGAAAAATGTTTTTAGGGCAGGGAAAAAACAACATCATTCATTCTTCCCCATTTTTCTGAAATGTGAGACACTATACACATATACATTTCAATCTTCACACTAACTACTGTTTCTTGGGGTGGAAAACAGTTTGTCAGAGACAGAATACTGGCAGCTTTGGCCCATGTCCCCTAATATAATCAAGAAACAAAGCTGAGACAGATGAGGGGATCTACACCAATGAAAAATCTAACCTTGACTGTTGCTATTTGCATTTGTTTCTTCCTTTGAACTAATTTATCATGGTAAAAATCCCTTCTAGCCCTCCAGCTGTAAATCTTTTTGTACTAGGAATCCGCTCTATTTTTGTTGTCAAGGTAGATGCACTTTCCTGAAAATTTTTATTTTTGTCTTGTATTGTTACAATTCACAAACTGGTACATATTGCTTGCTTTTTATCACTATCTTATTACTAGTGGGTTTTTCCTGTTAGCATTTGGCACCAAGTTATTAATTTCCATCTCCTTCAAATTACAGTTGACATATTCTGTATTTTCGTTTTTCTGTACTTTAATTCTCCTTCGCTCTGTGTTACTTTGTGAAATAGCATCAGGGTTGTAAAGAAATCAGGAGTTTGTAATGCAGCTGTCAACATCACAGAATGAATTCACTAAGTTCTGTTGAGGCTCTACCTGTTTTACAGCACATCTATAGTATTTTCAGCACCCTTGCTGGTACTCATATTAGTAAAGCCCTAGTAGAGAGACATAGTGAAATCCTCACTGCATAACCACTGGGTTGGAATTTCCTCTGTAGTGTGTAATCATTGACACAAATCATGGTGCATTTTCTGGCTAAAGAGTGGAATGAATTCCAGGAGATCTTATCTCAATCTTTAGGTCTTTTACAGGCTCCTTAATAACTTTTGGCATGTCTTCTTTGTATCTCAAGTTTTATCTGCTAAAATGGAATAACTTCTTCCTTTCTTTCTCTGATCTCTGTCTTGTTTATTCAGATAGAAAGCTTAAGAGGCAGAGAGTATCACTTATATTATATCTATGCAAAACCTTGTACAAAGAATCCCAAGATCTCTGTCACAGCAAATGTGAATGAGACAGTGTCTGTATTTTTTTTTTATATTGTACCTGAGCCATAATGTGTGCTAGGCACTGATTAATAATAACCTTTAGAAAACTTGTCCTAAAATGTTAATCATGTAGCTAATCTTCTGGGTCAGTCAAGCTTTATATAGAATACACTGATTTGTAAGGATGTGATTCTCTCTAACTCAAGCCACTCTAAATCCAGGCTGCTACTGTCTGTTCTTCCTCTCTCCTGCACCAACCATGTGAGAACACTGTCCTCCAACTCTGCTCTTCTGTGCACAGCTGCTCTGATTCAAACACAGCCACCCCAAATGCTCTTCCATCAGTTGGGCCATGCTACAGAGATCAGCTCTTAGTTGAAGAACACGTGTCATAACGCCTCATGGATCTTAATCTTATTTAGGTGCTGTCACACCAATGAACATCTTTCTGGTCACACAAGTAAGTCTGATGTCTGATGCAACATGACATAACTCTTGTGGGGAAAAATTGTGTTTTGTGACATAACTTCCTGCTTTCTCTCAGTGAAAAATATTTCAGCAAATAATGACCCTTTCACCAGTATTTCACTGGAAGCCACCATCCAAATGCTTATAAACACTTCAGTGAAAAATGTTTTAAATCAACTGTATCTACAGTAGACAGGATGGCACAAATACAGATGAATCACTTTTTCTTCTAAGTTTTATTGCAGTTAGAAAACATGTTGTGTTAAAACTTCTGATACTGCAGCTTGCAGTTTGACATTGTTTAGAAACTTCTGAGCTAACTTCCAAAAGGCAGTTATAATTTAGAGAATTTTCTTAAGTTCAGAGTAATATCTTAAAAAATTAGGCAAAATATACTGAAAATTAATTTTCTTTGTTAAAAAAGTTTGGATTATTTGAAGGTATACACTTCTGTATGGTAGAAAAATCTTTCATAGATAAAAATGTCTTATATTTAAGATTGCTTTTGATAATTGCTGTTTTAATACTTTTTCTGCTGAAAATTTTGCTGAGTAAGTACAAACATACACTACAGAGGTACTGCTATAAAAAAAATACAGGAAAAAGTCTTTGTGCTATTTTGTTCTTTTTGAAATACATTTCTTTCTTTGCACGATATTAAGCCTTGTGTGAATATACTAATGGGAGACTTCAGAGTGCTAATCTTAGACCCTGTTCTTTCCTTACACTGCCCTACCAATCCAACCACAAAAGAATATTCATCAATGTTTTATTCTCTTTGTTTTACTTCCCCACCTCCTAACTGAATTTATTTTCTTTACATTCTCTTTTTTTGTTTATGCAGTAGCATTCAGGCATTGGAACAGGCTGCTTAGGGAAGTGGCAGAATTACCATACCTGGAAGTATTCAAAAGGTGTGTGGATGTCACAATTGGGGATATTGTTAATTGTTAATTGGTGAACAAAGTGTTAAAGGTTCGATTCAATTATCTTAGAGATCTTTTCCACCCTTAATGATTCTATTATTCATGAAAGGTTGTTCAATTTTTCTCTCCTTTTCCTCTCTACCCCTCAAGTTGTGCAGATGTAGAGAATATATCCCTTGTTATCAACCAAAATTTATGTATGTGTTGAAAATAAAACTGAAAAAGCATTCCTCTATCCCTGAACAAGTGTTAAAAACATTGTCCCTTACAGTGTTTTTGTCTGCTGACTGCCACTTCTCTGGAACAATTTTAACAACTTGCTTCAGAGCAAAACTCCTAGAGAGCTTAGATCTTGTCAGCAGTCTTCCTATTGCACTTAGCTGCACCCACCAGATAAATTCAGCATGAAGAACCCAAGCTGAGATGGATGTGAACCTGCACAGTAAACAGAAAAAAAAAAAAAAGGCAGGACCCTTCACACAAATGTAAAGGGTCTCATTCTTAGGATAACTGGACACCTATTACTTGCTGCAGATTTCTTTTAAAGAAATGTAGGCCAAAATTTGCCCCTGGTTACAAATTCATTATACAATTATTTTTGTTTCTTGACTCCAGTGGGACACAGAGGTGGAATTGAGGACAGAATGCGGCCCAGTTAGTATGTGCCACTAATGAATATTATTTTAAGGTACAGGATGAAATCTTGTCTGGATAAGATTACTGAGGCCCAGAACTGAGAATGTTCAACAATGTACAGGGTGTGGGGGAAGGGATGAAGGAGAGTAGAAAGAGCAATGGCAGAATTTGACTTGAGATGGAAGATATCATATATTATCTCACAATGCCTAGTGACAGTGAGATCATCCCAGTCCATGACTGGACAGCAGCTGAAGCCTGCAAGGCAATTGCTGCCTGCTGTTTTGGTCAGGTGTGGTACATTCTGAAAAGTGGGCCAGTGCTTGTGTGTAGCTCAGCTCTGCATTAGGAATTAGTGCTTTTTAAAGAGGCTTTGAATCTATTACAGGTGCACATATGCAAGGTATGCAGCCAAAATAAAGTTTTGGTATAGTAGTTTTTATAGTTTTAGGTATATGCCATTTGCTGATAAAAGGTACTAAGGTTCTTGTAGATATGTGGAACTACTAGAAGCCCTTCATTGAAAAAAAACTGTTTAGAAAGCTGGAGCATAGGGAGCAAGTCCTTTAAAACTTATCTGGATAAGATTTTTGGAAGAAATTGAAGCTGTCTTTTTAAAAAAAGTAAATCTGTTGTAGCCCTACCTACATGTTTCCACTTATATCCTGATTTTCTTTGCATTGGCCTAAGTTAACTCTGCCCCCTACAGCATTCATCTTGTTGGTATAGAAAATGGAAAATTCTGTAGATTGCTTTAAAGGACTTCCTCTGAGTCTTGATAAGATGGGCAGCGAATTGAAGACAATTGTAGCCTGAACCATGGTAAGGTAAAATCATATTATGATATGCATGACTTGCATCTATTGCTAATTATATAAGTGTGATGTTTGTAATTTCAGTCATCCTTGCTGCTGTAGTCATCTGGGTATGGAAGCAAAGGCCTTGACAGGAGCAGGTGTTTGGGTAATTCTGAAAATTGCATGGAAGAGAAAGACAGCAGTTTAATCCAGCTCACACAGCCAATTGGAATTGCTGATCTAGTACAGAACTGATTGAATTTTAATGAGTTGAATTATCTTTGAATTAAATTAGTTGATATGCTTGTGGTTGTTTGAACAAAACTGGGGGGTTTTTGCATAGATCTAACCTGGAAATAAACTGGAAAATCTGGAAAATAAGCAGAATCTGGAAAACAGCTCTTTACTCTTTTCAAATTAGATTAATAACCATGTATTCACTAGGGACTGACATTGTATTCTTAGCTTATTACTTTGCCTGAGTAAAATTTTTATGAAAACATAAAAATTTATAGTCATTAGATTACGTTTTCCCACTAGAAATCTCTTCTGCTTGGGGTCAGCAAGCAACAAAAGCTTTGCAAGCGTAGCTTGTTCACATGATTTTAACAGACTTTTTCCAGGCTTCTTTTTTGCCTTTCTACCTCATTCCTAGTGAGAGTAGGACTGGGATAATAATAATGTTGGCAGTAGTAGTAGTAGAAAGCAGCACACCTACATGTCAAAGAGGGTGTTTGGAAAGAGGAGCAAACTCTCTTTATAGCCTAGAGCCTAAAAGCAACTTTAGGACTCCATTTTCTGACTGTTCTGGATAGGCAGAAAGAAGTTCCTCTGGCAGTTGAGGTCTGCTGGTAGTGGAGCTAGGGAAGGTAGGATAAATCAGCCCTACCAAATAGCTAATGTACATTTAAAAAAAAATCTTAATCCAGTACGTATGGGGGAATGAAACAATCTCTTGTACTGAAGTACAGTGGCCTATTGATTATGTTATATAGTATTAAGGGATGGGGAGCAAAGCAGGTGGCAACTGCAGAGTGACACTGAAAACTTTTCTTTATGAATATTTGCAAGCAGCAAAAATGAGAAAGATCAGAAGGATAAAGAAAAGGTTGAAGTGCTTCATATACTGCTGTAGAAATAACGTGAAAATTCTTAGGCAAAACCAGCATAAAGCAGGCTTCCCTGAGTTGCAGCACATGCGTTTTTTCTAAGAACACTATATATATTTATGTATATGTACACCTGTTGGGATATGATATATTTGAAGAAACACAGAGGCTCTTTTGTTTTCCTTTCTTTTCCTTTCTTCTGAATGAATGTTTGCATTTATTCCAGTCCTTTGGGAGTAGGTGCATCTATGAGCATATAGAATTCCTAAATGGGCATCTGCAGCTAAAGTTCAGTTCAGCAGGCTTCTAATCAAGTTATTCTGTGTGAGCTTAAAACTGCTGCAGCTGGGATGTGCCATAAATAAATCTCAGTGCCTTCTTCCAGTGTGTCCTGCATGCAGCAGGATCACATAGGTCTCATTCTTGGTCCAGGTGTTTTGAGGTTGCATTGACAATCCTGGAAATGCATAAATTTCCTAACTGAACAAACTGGAAAGTTATTAGAAAGGAAACTGCAAGCACTTTATACTGGTGAGTTAAAAGTATATAATATTGCATATAATATTGATGGTTCTGGTTGTTGGTATTTTGATGTACTTTTTTTGTAGCCGTATTTAGGTAAGGATTGTCTTTCTAATTTGAAATTGTCTTTCTAGTTTTAGAAGATGCTGTAATTTATGTTCCTACCAAACCTTTGCTACAGTTCAGATTATTTTTCCAGTATTTCCAGTATAAATATAATAGTGTTATCTATTAATAATTCTCAATTATGAGTTGGGATGTGAATTTTGTCTTTATCTTTAGAATTTTGACAGGAAAAAAATTAATTATCTGGTTTCTGGCCGATATTTTGCAGTAATACACCTTAAGTCCAACCATAAGGATATTTTAAATTTGCCTTTTGATCAGATGGAAGTAGAGCTCACTGTAGATCAAGTGATTAGCCGAGGGCTCTTCTGTAATTTTCTCAGAAATTTGGATGAATGTCTTTACCATTCAAAGGTATTTTCATTTAAGTGGATTCAAGTGTAGACCTCTAGTCAGCATCCCTTTATCTGAATAGCGACATCAGTGTAGTTCTGTAGAAGGGAAAAAAACCCTGCAGATGCCGATATATCAATTGCATACTCATAGAGGCACCTATTTCCAAAGGACTGGAATACATGCAAACACTTGCCTGATGGCAAATATTGACCAGGAAACTGAATTGTTGTTCTGAGCTCCGGTAAATTTCTTGATGCACTGTGTGAGAAAGTTTTCTTGTCTATGCCTAATATAGCTGTACAGAGTGTGTGGGCAATTAGCGAGGTGGCTTTTCATAGTGTGAAAAAGGAAAGTCCTTTTTTCTGCTGAAACACGTTTGAGCTAAATAGCAACACACATCAACTTCTACTAAAAGAGATGGCAGCGGACTATAGAAACCACCCTAGAAAGTCTTTTTTATTTTATGAGAGAAATCCTAGAAGCCAGGGATCTACGAATGTGGGCATCCCAGCGCGCGTGTCCATCGGGACCGCAGGGGCGATGTGATCTCCGCGGGCTGGGGCGGGCCGAGCCGCGGCGGCCGCGGGGGCTTCCAGGCGGGACCCGGAGCCGGAGCGGAGCCGAGCCGGGGCTTTCGCCTCCCGGGCGGGCGAGGCGCGCCCCGGGCTGCCCCGGCCAAAGGGCCGGCAGCTCGCTCCCGTTACGCCCGGGAGCACCGGGCACTCCTGCCCAGGGAGGGAGGGGACGCCGGGGCGGCGAGGCGCTGCGGGAGAGGCCCCGGCGGCCGCAGCCCCGCATCCCCCGCCGGCCGCGGCGGGGCCGGGGGCGGGAGAGGCGCAGCCCTGCCCGGGATGGGCAGGGCAGGGCAGCGGGCGGCGGCCCCGGGAGCCTCCGCCGTGGGGAGATCGGACAAAGGCTTCCAGGAGAGGGAGTGGCAAGCGGCCGCCCAGCCCTCGGCGGGCTGCGGCGGGTCGGTGCCGCCGGGACGGGGGAAAAGCAGACGAGACAACTTCCCCGGGGCACGGGGGGCCCAGCAGGGCGGCGGCGGCTCCTGTGGGAAGGACGGGGCTCTCCCGTGCCGCCGGCCGCTCCCCCCGAAGGTGGCTGCGGGGAGGGGAGGCGGGGGAGGAGCCGCGCTCGTCCCCGGGCGGGCGGCGGCCCCTCCACTGCGCCAACCTGCAGGCGGGCTGGAGGCGGCGGCCCCGCCCGGCCTCGCACCGGGGCCGCGCCGCCCCTCGCCTCCGTCCCGGCCAGAGGCGCAGGCAGCCGCTTCCCGCTGCGGCGCTCCTGGACTGCAGCTTGCTGGCGGCCAGGGCAACAAGCAGCGGCATCTTGGAGCGTCTTCTTTCCCGAGTGCCCTTTCATCTCTCCCAGCCCGCTCCTCTCGTACCTGCAGCCTTTCTTTCTTCCTCCAGTCCTTCTACCTTATTTCTGCTTGTCTCCCCCTTCTCTTACCATTTTCTGGTTTTAAAGGTTTTTTTTTTTTTTTATTTTTTATTCCTTCTCTTCTTCTTCCCTCATCCTCTTCCTTTTTGGACCATCTTCGTTTAGTGCCTCTTAATTTCTTGATTTCTTCTGATTTTTTTCCCTTGGACTTTGCCTTGTCATGTCAAGATGGAAGTCAGGCATGACTGGCTTTCCTCATCCCCTCATGAGGGCTTCGAGCAGATGAGGCTGAAGAGCAGACCCAGGGAGCCTTCCCCCAGCCTCACCAGAGTAGGTGCGAACTTCTACAGCACTGTCAAGCAGCAGGACTACAGTGCCAGTGTCTGGCTGAGGAGGAAAGATAAACTGGAGCACGTAAGCCAGCTTCTTTTTCCCCCCAACGTTTTCTTTTCTTTTTTTTTTTTTTTTTTTTTTTTTTTTTTTTTTCTTTAGATGTCTGGACCTCTGTCTAGGTACTCTGTTAGGCTGTGTGCAGCTGGGACTCCAGAAGAAAGGCGTTGCACCAGTAGGGCATGGCATTTCCCAAATGATAGAGAAAGGAGCTGTTTAGAGGTCCCGTAGTGGTCAGATCTGAGGTAAATGGAATGTCAGTACTGTTCCAAACTACATGCAAGTCTCCTTCTAAATGGAAATATTTTTTAGCGTTCTTGGCTGATTCCTTCTACTCCAGCAAATTCAGCACTGATGTGGGAGGAAAAAGATTGGAATGGTGCAGATGGAGGTTAGAACATTTATCTCATGGTGATTATAATGTGGTTCTAGAATAGCTAAAAGAAAATAGCTGCTGGTTGTTTGTTTGTTTTGTGTTTTTTTGTTGTTGGGTTTTTTTTCTTTTTTTTTTAATTTTAGATGTGATTTTCATTCTCCCCCTCCCCCATCTTTTTCTCCTCCATGCATGGGACTTTGAACATACTCTGCCTGTGTGGGGTAGAGATTTCCTTCAAGACTTTTCTTGCTGCAGCAGTAGTATATGAATTAACTATGTTTGAAGCCACAATAGGGCTGATACTGTGGATAGCTGCAGTGAATATTTTATGAGAATTTAAGGCGCTTCAAAGTGTTCCTGTCTCAGATGATGTTTGAAAGCATTTTTCATGTTACTTGTAACAGCAAGGAAATGGGTTGAGATGACCTGCGTGCTGTGTAAGTTTCCTGAATAGCTTATTAGGTGAAACCCATTGTTAGAGTGTACAGTACAATCAAGACAGGAAAGTAGCTGCATTTACAGAGATGCAAAAGAATGTGGATGGGCTTGCATAATGCAACAGTCTGCTATTCTTTACATTAGTGAATAATTTGCAATCACAGTCACATTGACTTCGAGAGGCACAGGAAAATATTTCTTGTGGTACAGCCACCTGAAGTCTCTTTGAATAGAAATGGTCTGATTAGAAGGATAAACCACCTTTATTACATGAAAGTCCTAGGTGGCATAGCAGAGTCCTTCAAAGATGAAACCTGAAAAAAGGTTCTTTACCAACTAGTTAATGGACTGTAACCCTCCCTTCCCCCTAACCTGCAGAGTATTTTATCCCTCTTAGTGAAATCTTAAACTTGAGTTGTTTATACTTCGAGGAAATGACAAGAGCTGATGATCTGTTGGAAAGATCACATTTCAGATGTTGAGGAAGGTATTGAATTCTGTCTGCCTTTTAACACAGTTTTGTGATTCTTCACACTGACAACAAGGCTTCACAGTAGTAAGCTTGTAAGTGGAGTATTCTCCCATTGTCAATCAAGAGTAAAGGTCAGTGCCTTCCCAGTACAGCTAAAACATCGAAAGCACAGAAATCTGAGTGGTGGCTTTTGTAACAGATTTTGCTACATGTTGATATCTGCGATCAAATGAAAAATTATTAACTGGGGGGGATTGATCTGTCAACAGTTGGATATCTGGCAGCTGAATGGTCACATACCTGTGTATTAAACCTTATCATAATATTAGCAGGAAGAAAAGAAAATCAGCATTAACTTGTTTGAAGATTGAAATTGCAAACCCTTTATTTTTTTATGTGGTTTTGTTGCTGGGATTTTTTCTTTTGTTGTTGTTGTTCTTGGGGGTTATTATTATTTTTATTAAGTCAGTATTTTCTCACAACAGTAGTCTTCAATATCCCTGAAGCATTTGTGTGAAAAGCTTTCTCTGTAATCTGTAATGCGTGTTCTTCTGGGGGTTTCCCTCTCATTGGATCCAGTTATTTTTCACTCCCACAGCCTATTTGAATAATGCAAAAAGAAAAAAAAAAATGGAGCATTGCTATCCCTTGCTTGCCATAAAGTATTTATTTAGTTTACATTTATTGTGATTACCCTGCAGTACACTGATTTGCTAACAGTAGATATGTGAAAATACTTTGTTTTATGGATTAAGGCAACTGCATTACTCGTGAGTGTTGTAACAGACATGTTATTGCATGAAAATAAATAACATATCTATTTATTTATAAATTCTATTTTGCTCATACAATTTTAGAACAAGGGTTTGTTTTTTTTCAGATAAGTCTTTGAGGGTTTTGAGTGTTCTCTTGCTAAAGGAGTTATTTCCTACTCTCCACTCTTCCACTCCAAGAGACAAACCAATTACTTTGAGATGCATCATTTTCAATGGGATAGTCATTGATATATGATAGCTTGTGGCCAATATTGCATAATGAAGATATTCACATCATCCATCCACCTCATGAAATTCGCATAACATTTCATTACAGCTCCCTCCGAGATAAGCATGTTACTTGATACCTACAAAGAAAATCAAAATACAAGGAGTGAGCATTCATGGAGGCACTGAATTTAAATCATCACAGACTTGATGCTGCACAGTGACAGGTTAGGCAGAAGAGGGGTATATAGTGAGTGCAAATCAATTTGCACATGAACAGATTTTGAAGTTTCATATGTACTCTTCCAGCATTGTGGAGGGGGTTGGGTTTTGCTTCATTGAAATGATTTTTTAAATTGATTTCAGTTGTAACAGAGATGATATTGGGCCAGCATATTTTGTTGATTACTTACAATAAGACCTTGTAGGCCACAGTAGGTATTTTATGTTGACTTCTGTTGAAGTGAATAGCCTAACATAATCATGTGCAACACTTACTAATCCACATACAGTTTGAAGGGTTAAAAAACATCTTCTGAGGCTAATTTGTATCAAATTATGTAAGAAGATTCTTAAATCTAGAAACAATTTGTTTCTAGATTTTGAAACTGTAACAAAGTTGCGGGGTTTGGTGTTGTGGGTTTTGGTTTGTTTTGTGTTTGTTTTAGGCTTTTTCTTGTACTGATGTCAGTTTGAGGAATGTGGTAAAGAGGTTTGAGAGTATGGTAAAGAGGTTCAAAATTCGACTGCTTTATCTCTTCAGAAAGCACAGAACAAGTTCAGATGCACAAATGTGATTGAGTTTCTTTAAAACTGATCAATAATTAATTATTGACTGACCATAGAGGAAGTAAAAATCTGGAACATCCTGCTGGTGTCTTGCTAATTAATTGTTCTTTAAATGGGTTTTAATGTAGTGTGGCTCACACTACATTACATACATACATACATAATGTAGTGTGAAGTTGTTTTTGTATGGTTTTCCAGGTGGCAGCAACACAGCTTGTACTGCAAAAAATTTGAACACAACACACCCCTGTTCTTTTGTGAACTCAGATGTGGTATCTAAGATTAAATGAATTTGCTGTCACATGTTGGAAGGCCCAGTGAGGAGTTTTGGTTGAAGTGAGGCATTGGTGTACACACATGGAGTTTACAAGAGATGTGAGGAACTCCAACATTGTCGATGTGGCCATAGTGATGTTGCAAACCTTTGCCTGAAATCCCTGCAGAGCTGAAATTGTTCAGATTCTATGTATTTGCTTCAACTGGTTCCTTGTGCCTCTTTGTGAAATTGTTTGCCTGGTATTGAAGTGTTGGAGAGAAAACAGATATGTGAAATATTCTTTAAGTCTTCTTTGCATAGTGGTTTGGGATTTTTTTTTTGTTGTTTGCTTCTTTGTCTTTGTCTGGTATTGCCTTTTGTTATGAAATTTGAATTCATTATGAGAAAAAGCAGGAGGTAGAGATTGGGAAAGAGTAGCTAAGCTTTTAGGCTTTAGCTGATACGAGTTACTCGGTCTGGTTTAATTTGCAGCAGCTCTCCATCCTGTCTCTGCATCCCACAGTAATGACAGATATTGAATAGTTGCTTTCTTGCAAAGCAAGAATTTCTTGCTTCAAATTCTTTTCAGCAAAGAATTCTAAAGAATTTAATTTTAAAGAATAAAAGCTTCAAAACTGAACAGATTTCTTTCTAAGCTACCTGAGACGTGCTTCAAGCATATATTTGGTTTTGGCAAATACAGGTATTCTTTCTCAAGGATGTAGTGGTAGTCTTTCTGTAATAACTTCTAAATTTAATTATTTGCTCAATCATGTTAAAAGATTTTAAAAATTTTCTTTTAAGAACCTGGTTCAAAACTAACTTTTGGGGAGACCCGATATCAGGAAAATATTGCCTGTTATTTCCTGGCAATCCTTAGTCTGTAATTTTTGAAGAATCATAATTAGGAGAAGTTATTGACAAATATCACATCATCTTTTGGGGGTTTTACTGAAATTCTGATCAGCAGCAAGGGCAATGTAGGGATTTTCAGATTCTAAGTGCTCTTGCTGTTACTTGACCAGCTGATGTTGCTCAGCACACTGCTATGCCTGTAGCAGCATTGCTGCCCAGGGAGAAAGTGGCCATGAGGTACAGGCACAGCAGTGTCACTTGGCAGCATAGGCAGACGTCTAACATGCAACTGCCAGGCTTAAGACAGTTTACAAAGGCGCCTGGCAAGCATGGCCAGAATATTTCTCAGAGCTGCATGAGCAAATCATGAATAGAATATAGCTTTAATTCACCTGTCATAATACCTTTATAAAAGTTGAAATTCCAAATCCCATTTTGCCAGTTCATTTTTTTTTATTCAAAACTAATAAGTCTGTTTGGCAGCTTTTGTTTTCCTCTTCTTTTTTTATGATATTGGAAATCCTTAACAAAAGCATTGTTGGACAGTTTCCAAGTGCATTTCTGTTTTTGCATTAAAATTAACACTAATGTTAAAAGTCAGAAGACAGATCTGTAATCTTCAGAAGGATGCAGAAAACATCACGTGCACAGCTATAACCTGCAACACCTAAACAAAGAAGATGGACATAGCTTGACGTAAAGCACATAACAGGAATAGAACTCAGTCAAGCCAAATCAGTTGCTGGACAGTGGCAATGGCTTCAGTTTAAGGAAGAATAATGCAAGGATATAAATCAAAGAGCATTCAAATATTATTCAAATATTCAGAATTCAGAAAACATTCCCATATTCCCAAAACAGCCCCAGTCTTGAAATAAATGCAAACCCATCTCTTCTTTTGATTTAAATGAGTTCATAGAATCACAGACTGTCCTGATTTGGGAGGGAGTCACAGGAGTCACCTACAAGTCCAACTCCTGTCCCTGCACAGGACACCCCGAGGATCACACCATGGGTGAAGAGCATTGTCCAAATGCTTCTTAAACTCTGTCAGGCTGGTGCTGTGACCACTGCCCTGGGGAGTCTGTTCCAGTGCCCAGTCACCCTGTGAGTGAAGAACCCTTTCCTAATATCCACCCTAAACCTCCCCTGACACAACTTAATTCCCTCAGATCCTGTCGCTGGTCACCAGAGAAAAGAGCTTGCTCCTCCACTTCCTCTCATGAGGAAGTTGTAGATGGCTATGGGGTCTCCTCTCAGTCTGAACAAGCCAAGTGACCTCAACCACTTCTTTTTTGGCTTCCCCTCCAGGCCTTTCACCATCTCTATTGCCCTCATTTGGACTCACTTTTACAACTTTATATCATTCTTATCTTGTGGCACCCATATCTGCCCTTGAGTCAGGCCACAGCAGAGCTGAGCAGGACAATCCCCTCCCTTTCCTGACTGGCAATGCTGTGCTTGGTGCACAGGTGTCAGAGTCTTTTGCACTAGGCAGGGATAAATAATTTGTCATCTGGAATAATGTCAGATACCAAGAAGACTGGCATGTGCCACATAGGAATGTACATAGATGGGGACAATTCAGAGGGTTAGTTTCCAATATTTGAAGCTTTTTGATGGAGTGGTTGCAGGTTATAATTCCAAATGTCTGTCTGGTCCTGGAGCTAGATATCTATATTTAGGTTTCATCATTAAAATCAAGGGAACAAACTCAATTAAGTTAGAGGGATTTTAGTTTTTTCTCAACAGGAGACTGGTATGTGGATTGCCTGCCTGGAGCAGTGGCACTTAGCATGAGTTGTGATTCTTGGTGAAGTAGCAGCATGCAGTTTGCTTCACTGCTGACAGACTGTGTGTAGAGGGGAATTCTTATGTCGAAATGCTGATTTCCTTGCAGGTGTCTTTCTCCAGTAATGTTTTGTAGACAAACATAATTAGAGAAAATAAATGTTCAGAAAAGTGGAAAAAGGGGACCAAAATAATTGAGCAGTGTTGGGAAAATACTGAATAACATTTTAGAGCAAAAAAAATATGAAATGTTTTCTTTTGAAAGTGGTAAGGGGAATTTCAAATCCTGAGTAATTTATTACTGTAGTTACCACACACAAAAGTAATTTAGTATTGCAAAGCAGTGAAAATGTAATACCTAATAGTTTGGTTTTCTCTTTTCAGTTGTCGTGGGTTAACCTTGGTTTTCTGCCAGCTTCCTACCAAGTCACTCTGTCTCTCTCTGCCCCTCTTAAACAGGACAGGGAGAGAATATGAGATAAATTATCTTTTAGCTTGAGATAAAGATGGGGAGATCACCAATTACTGTCACAGGCCAAACAGACTCAACTTGGGGAAAATTAATTTCATCTCTTTCCAATTAAATATAGAATAGGATAGTGAGAAACAAGGATGAGAATAAAATCACCTTCTCCCCTCCCCCCATTTTTCCAGGCTCATCTTCAATTCTTTTGTTCCTGAATCTTCACCCTCCTTCCCCTCAATCCCCTGAGTGGCACGGGGAGTTGGGGAATGGGGGCTGCAGTCAGTTCACGACACTTTGTCACTCCTTTTCTTCACACTTCCCTGCTGTGGTGTGGGATCCCTGCCACAGGATATAATCCCTGTCAAACTGTTCCAGTGTGGGTCCTCCACAGGAGCTGTAGCTCTTCAAAAACTGTCCAGCAGGATCCTCTCCATGGGCTGCACTCCAGGACTGCGCTGCTCCAGCACGGGCCCCATGGGCTGTGCTTCCTGCTCCTCTGTGGGCTCTCCACAGGCTGCAGCTTCCTTGAGAGCACGTCCACCTGCCTGGCATGGGCTGCAGTGTGGGCACTGCTACAGCTGCTCTGGTGTGGTCCCCCATGGGCTGTGGGCAGACAACCTTCTCTCTTTGTGGGCAGCAGTGGAATCTCTGCTCCAGCGCCTGGAACGCCTCCTTGCTGTTCACCTTCACTGACTGGTGTCTGCGGGGCTGCTCACCTCACACTTTTCTTGTTCCTCTCCCATAGTTCCTGGGCAACAGTTGTTTTCCATGTATGTGTTATCACCCAGTCCTATGGATGGGCCCAGCTTTGGCAAAGAGCAGGTTTGTCATGGAGCCAGCTGGAGCTGGCACTGTCCAGCATGTGGCAGCTGCTGGTCTCTACCTCTGCAGTGGCCCCTCGTCCCCCAAAACCCAGCCATGTCAACCAAATGCATTAATACAAGAAGCAGCTCTTCTTTCTCTGGTGTATGAGAAAATCATTCAACATTGCATTAAACTAACACATCAGTTCTGATGATTTGAACATCAGTCACTTTCAAAGTCCAAATCTCTAAAGCTAAATTTACAATATTTGAGAGGCATATTCACTGTAAAAAGCTTAATTTATAGTGTCTGACTTTATGTTGTTGCACAGGAATACAAAGTAACTTAAAGTTTCAAAGTTGCTCTAGAAGTTATATATATATATATATATATGCATGTATAAATTAATTAATAATTTAATTCAGCCTATTCAAGACTTGTTAGAAATGAAGTTTTCTGGTTTCTGAAAAAAAGGCATATATATTGGTCTATATTTCTACCAGATACTAACTTCAGTGTAGGCATAGGAAAAGTGCTTTCCACTGCTTTGCTTTTCCTAATGGTACCAGCATTAAGGAAAATCAAAATTAGTTTTTCTTACTCTAATCCCTTATTTTAACAGTATTTACCATCCTTGTTTAAGGATTTTGAAAAAGGAGCTGCAGAAACTTGCAACTTAATCTCCTTGTGTGTTACACAACCAAATACTCTGCAGTCTTCAATGATTTGGTCTTGTAGCTGACCATTGACTGTAACACACTAAAGGATAGTAGGAGTACTTAAAACACTAGGAAAATTATGCTTTATGAATATCTCCTCACGGATGCTCTCAGTTCACTGCCTGTGGACAATGCCCAGAGAAGCTAATTGGTGTGACTGGTTGTATGATTAGCTTAGGCCTTCTTCCATTCCATAACCAGGAATGCTGAAATACTGTAGGTAAAACAACTTTACCAGACTGTTAAAAGGATGGAAACAACTGCCCAGCTCATGCCAATGATTAATAAACCCTGCTTTATTGCCGTTCACAATGGGAAATCAAATACTCTTCATT
Source organism: Sitta carolinensis (assembly GCA_032173965.1). NCBI lineage: Eukaryota > Metazoa > Chordata > Aves > Passeriformes > Sittidae > Sitta > Sitta carolinensis. The sequence continues at coordinate 8,583,413 of JAVUNC010000025.1, read as the reverse complement.
GCTCCTTAAAAAGAAAGTCCTGTGCTGGCTGTAAACTCCCTAGATCTGTCTCCCCCGATGGAAGGTTTTCTTGAGACACAAGAGATGGGTTTCTAACAGCCCACCTCTTGCTTTGCTTTTTTTATAACTTTATTTCAGGTCTGATTTCCATGCCTTTTTATAGTTTCATTACTGAGAGGAAAAAAAATAGGCACCCTGCTAATGTCTTACGAGGTCCATATATCCATATGCACCAAATAGCTTCTCTGTTGTATTTCAGTGTCTGAAAGGAGGTTTCTTAAAATGAAATTTGGATGCAATTTTTTAAATTTTTGCACTTCTAGATGACAGCTGGGAGAGTGAAAGAGTATAACGTTCATTTTCCAATGCAGTGACACTTCTCTAAGACTCCTTACTAGTGTGTAAGATTGTGTACAATGAGTGGACAATGAAGTTGTTTTCAACTTGCCCTTCACAGTTTCTGGAAACAAAAGCAGAGTACCTGAGGATATATCTCTGTTAGGCAACAAGTGCATGCTGGGATCCATATTCCCCAAACAGCAAATGCAGGACATGTGCTGCTGCTTGGTTGAGACCTGCCTGCCCATGTGGCAGTGATGAGCTGGGTGTGCGCCTGGGTGCTCCCTTGCTTGCTGGGGATGCAGTTGCTCCAATCCCTGAGCAACGAGGCACTCACAGAGTCCCTGGTCATTTGTGTTTCGAGGGAAGGCAGGTTACACACTGTCCCCTCAAGTGACAAACGTTGGGCTTCTTGCAGTTTGACTCTCTGCTGTGCCTGAATGAGCAGAGGGGCCACTCAGCTAAAGAAGTGTGTGCAGGGAGTTGGGAGAACCTCAGAAACTCAGGAGGGGGAAGAGAGGAAATTAATTATACATTGCTGCCTGTTAAGTGAATTGATTTAATCAGAAAATAATTTTTATTAGATTTGAAACTTATTCCAAGAGGTTTTTTTGAGTGCTTATCCATCAAAACTTAGTCTAATGTTTTTTCTTAATGGGATTTGCTCCTCACAATTCTTTAACTTTTACAAAGGCTTTCCAAATATAACATAGGATTTGAGTATTTTTATGGGGATTTGTCTTCTTTTGTTTTGATCATTGCACTGTGAATTGGACTGTGTAGATCGCATCTAGCCCTGGACAAAGAAGTATCAGAGTGGTATTTTTAGTAATACTACTTTGGCCTGCTCTCTGAAGATGAAGAAAACTTTCTCTATTTTTCCTACTTTTGCACAACCTGTAAAATCCTCTATGTGCAGTATTTGTAGCTGAATAAAGTGCATTTTACTAACTTCTCATCCTAAAGCCAAGATTTGGGAGAGCTTAATAAGTTTCATTTTTGGCAGCAGGATGTCAACATAGTCAGTAGCTTGTTTTGTAACTGATAAAGTTGTTGCAGTTCATAAATACCAGTCATTCTATTTTTGTTTTTGTTGCTATTCATATATCCCTGTTTACAGTTGTAATTAAATGTTTAATGGAATAAAAAAGCTGATGTATTTGAGAATCGCTGCTAATAAAACAAATAGTGATTTAGATAATTCCTGGCATTCTGGTACATTCAATAGGCTGGATTTCCCCAAAGCATTTTTAACTGTTTGGAGCACAACCAAATGTGCAGCAATGATAAGATAGTGATAGATAGTGATAGTGACCAGCTTAAAATTCTTAATCCTGTTGTTACTGCAGGAAAGTAACAACAGGATGTACTTGGGGTTGTACTCTAACTTGTTTTTCTAAAAGCCAGTATATGCTGTAAAAAGCCTGCCATAATAAGCAGATTTGTATTTGTTTTGAAACACAGGAATGTGTAAAAGCTAATAAGATCTTCAGCGTTTCCAGCCACAGCAACCATGCCTTACTCTGCTTTTCATGTTGTGGAAATTCTGCTGCTGCCCATTAAGTTTCATGACTGATCCTTTCTAGGCAGGGTATTTTTTATAGGGGAATATGCTTTATGGGCTGAACAAACTGCATCATTACCTCAGCTGAGGCTATTTCCTTCTGAGAATGGTGTTTAAGGTGACACTATTTCCTCAATGCAGCTTGTGCACTTTTGTTTGACCTTGTTCCAAAACCATGACCTGTTGACTTCATTGCTAGGGATACAAATCGTACATGAGTTCCTTGAGAGAAAACTGTAAGGACTGTGCATCAGCTCCTCTGCCATGGATTTGGTGCTAAAAACCAAGTTCACTAGCTCATGCTAAACAGTTGGAGGAAAAAATCTGTCTTGGAATCCTCACCTTTTTTTGAGCTATAAGTCTCTGGGTCATCAGGCTGCTTTCTGTATAAATTATTTGAGAACACTTTGCAGTTAGCACAGGGCTATCAGAACAGAAGGCATCCTAATATAACAGAAGGGATGTAAGAAACTGTAACAGCTATGTTAATGTGAAAAATTATATAGATCCAGTTATTCACCATTTAAGCCCACTTTAAGGTGTTTCAGAAGGGAAAATATACAAGGAAATCAGATAGGTGCAGGGATCATTTGAAACTGCAATTATGTGCCAAGAGTAATGAATGGGTATCTTAAGAAAACAGCAAAACGAAGCGACCTGTGAAATTATTTCTTTGTTCCTCATTAGAATACTTCTGTACTTCTTTAGAAAGTTTAAGTGAAAAACAGTGATGATCATGCTAAAAAGCAAATCAAACCTAAACTGGAATATAATTTCAGATTAATGATAGTAGGTATAATCTGTTTTCATGTTTTGTGCTAATTTCAGTGCAAATGAGCACCTGCTTCAATGGTAATAATTGGGGAAAAAAGGACAACAAAACCACCAAAATGTCATGTTGCCACTTGTGAAAAATTAATTAGATGAGCAAATAGAATAATTTCCATTGGAGTGACTGGTACAATACAGCTACAATAAAGATGGGGACTCACATCAGGTTCTATTATTTCCCCATATTTGTTGGAGAAGACCCATGAGCATCTAGAAAGGCTTGTATTCCTGGAACATTAAAAGGAGATGCAGTAAAAGTGATTAGGGATCTTATGGAAATTCTTGTGGCTTTCTGGCCGCTGCTGACAGAAGCTGGCCTGTTTTGGCTTGTCTCTTCCTGGGCAGTGATAAAGTAGCCAGCATAGAAAGGGTTGGGAAGATGAGTGAAATGGAGTAAGTTAGAGTTAATGCTCTGTCAGTTTGCTCTAGGGCTAGAACAGCTCTAACACACTTTGCAGTACAGTGGGTGGGCATTTCTGTCTTCCAAAACAGAAGCTGACGTGCTTTTGTAACCCTGTGCTCCCTGTTTGCTGTTACCTGGTGGAATAAAGTGTTTCAAAGGTTTCAAGCCAATGGGTTGTCAGGGAACACAGAGTATTCTTTCTTCCCTGAATCAGCACATTCCATAACTTCTTCCTGCTTATTAAAGAATTGTCTTAGGCCTGCAGCTGTGTATTTAGTCCTATAAGAATTAATACTGAAGGCAGCTTGCTAGTTTTGTGATCTCGGATGCTTTATGGAAAAGTAGCTTCCCTGAGTTTTCAACAGGATCCATAGTGCTAAATTTGGGTAGGATAGTGATATTCTTTGCATCATTCAGGCACGGTTTGAAGTGTTTGCTAAACTGTACAAATTCTCTGTGTATCTTTTCACTGAAAACCAGTATGTTGTGTGACATCTGACTTTGGCTATTGACTAGGTAAAGAGTTGCTCAGAGTCATGCATGCAGTCCTGTGCATAAGTGCTGCTTAAAACAATATGGGATGAAGCATATCTAATTCTGCTTCTCTGTTGGAACTGTGCTGTTTAGATCCTTGAGAAGATGCATTATTTGAGTAAAACCTGTTACATCAATAAAGACTACATAACTCCCCTGGTTAGTGCAGCAGATGGGATGGTTCTGAGAAAAAATGATTTGAAAATTAATTACTTAAAACAAGCAGACAAAAAGATCATTGATGAATGAAAGCCAAACAATTTTGAAATTATTTGCAATTTTAAACTATTTTTGAGTGACTTGTTTGTAGGATGTGGACCAAATTGATGATGCTGAAGACTGATTGGTGTTTATTTAGGATGTTGTAAGCATCAAAATACATCAATACACCAGATGCTGTTTTCAGGCTTTTACAGTGTAAACAATTTATTGTTTGAATAACAATTCCTTTGGGTCTAGCATGAAACAAAACCCTTAAGTGTTTTGGAAAACGTTACCCTTTTGAACAATGCAATTTCCTTTGCCAGTGTGAGCTGCTGTCCCTGCAGACTTTTCTTTCAATTCCCCATTGGGCTCGTGGCAGGCAGCTAACCCCTTCTGTGTTACTTTATCCCATTTTCTGCAATATTGTTCTCTCTGAGCCTTTTTGTCATGGCTTAGTTGCATCAAACTCCTGCTGCAGAAATTTGGAATGTGCCACACTGTATTCTCTGGCTTTGTGTATATAGTCTTAATGCACATCAGCCTAAATCAATTTATTTCTGCAACCATATGACAGCTGAAACCTTAGTCTGCTGGAAATTTCATTTTTTAAATAATACATTCTTTTAGTTTGTGCACTTTGTTCCTCTAGTGTGTGTGTGCTAGGGCTGTTCCAGGCATTATGTTTGGCTTTAAATAACTGTTGCTCATATCCATTTTTTACAAGATGCTGTATTGCACAACAGTTTTCCTTTTTACTTCTCCAAGGTTGAGTTTACCTACCCAAGGCCCTTGGTTTTTAATTTTTTCCTATTTGTATCATCTCATCAATTCTTTCACGATGCTTATTTTTAAATTATTTTTCTTTATTCCCTTGTCCCCACTCTCTTGCTCTGTCCTCTCAAACTCTTCTAACAAATCTGCAGCCTTGTTATGCCATGTTCAGCAGTGCACCTAGTGTGAAACATCCGGGGAAAATAAGGTGAGCAAAATATATGTAGGATTTTCAAGGATGCAATTCTCTTACAAGGTTTATACATAATTTTTGTTCTGGCAGGACAATACTTTCTGAAATTCTTAAGTTATTTAAACTCATAAATCCCAAAAACACTCTTAGGAAGCTGTGTTTTCCTCTATGTAATAAAGTTTGAGGGAATAAAGGTGTGGATTTTACACTGGCCTTTTCCTTTTGTCTTGTCTTTTGGGATCTTAAACATAGGACTAGTTTATTTTCTTTCATATTCTAGAGGTAGTGGCTGATACCTTGTTCTCGAAGACCTCAAGAGAAGTTGTATACTACTTGGAAAACTTGTTCCTGAGCTTTTTTAAAGTTTTTTTTTAACTGATTAAATTCGGTGTGACTTTTAGAGTCTATGGTTTTGTTACACCACTGTAACCTTTTATACTCTTAGGATTATATGGGAGACTGTCAGAAGCCTTGCCAATGTCCAGCTATGCATTATGATTGCTTTCCTCTTGTCCATGGAGTTCCCAGTCTTGTCACACAGAAGGCATTCGGGTTAGTTGAATACAATTTGCTCTTGGTAAATCCAGGTGATGTCCACATCATCTTCCTCACCTGCTGCCTCCTCTCTTCATGTATGAAAATTCTGGCTGCTCAGTGGCCAGTTCCTGAGCTTGCCCTCATTTTGACTCTGGGAAATGCTTGCCATTTCCAACTCTAATAAAAAAGTAGGTGTAATTTCTCCCCTGCACCTGCTCTTAAGTGCACCTGGCTGTTATCTTCCCAGGATTACTCCCAAGGCAAGCTGTCTGCAGTTAGGCCGACTGCAACTTTGCTTGAGAGATTTCAGAACATATTTGTGACTAATTCTTTCTGTAGTAGAGAAAAGAGTATCTGAAAGTAGAAGTACTACTTCAAGAATAAAATCGTTCACCAAGTTTCCTCATCTGCCAGAAGTTTCTTCTGTCGCAAAGTTAGCTTTGCTTAGCTTCTCTGAATTTTTCAGGAGAATGGCTAGTTTTTGAAAGAGAGATGGAAATGAGCAGAGAAAGTATTACTCAATTTTCGCTTCATTATGCTTTTATATTCAGTTTCTAGATTCAGTCTCTAAATGTGGGCCTAGTGTAAAGAAATGTTTTGGGCATAGACAGGGAATAAAATCTCAGGACAGTATCTCAGGACTATTCCTTTTAAAGATAGAGTAGAAACAGGTTTTGTGTTTTTCTTGTGACCTTGGGCAAGATGCCACACTTACTGCAACTTGTTTCTCTCTTTGTATAATGGACAAATAGCATTAGTCAGCTTTCTGGGGATGCATCCAGTAAAGATGGTAAAATATACACTTAGACAAGTTGTAAACCATGTGAATAGTCACCAGCTCACCAGAATAGATGGTACACTGGAAATTTTAGATGTAATTCTAAGCATGTCTCCTTTGAGGGTTGATAGTGAGATGGGGTTAGCCACATTCCTTGTGTTGCTGCTGGTGATCTTGTGACCAGAGACTAAGCTGATCAACTTGATAATTTTTATAGAAAGTTTAATTAGTTTTCTTCCCAAATGGAATTGCTTACTTTCAGATAGGTGAACTGATCTAGCATTCATGTTGCTGAACAGTGAGAAAAATTTGATGAAAAGAAAGGAGCAGGAATGTGAGAATAGGAGAGGAGCTGATCATAAACCTCCCTTGTGATGGCTGGTGTACACAGGCTGGTTGAAATGCAAAACAATGTGGCATCTTTAGAGATGTGTTTGACTTCATTTTGGCTTCATATAAAGTATGCTTTTTAGGTCTCTGGTTTTTTCAGAGTAGGAAACTGGATGGATGTCTGGCTGTGGCAGGCTGTTGCAATACACAATGAATGGTATTTGGGGACAGATTGCTTCAATTACTTGTTTGTTCCATGTCAAGATCAACATTAGCTATTAAGCAGTTAATAAAAGGTAAAATATTTCCCAAAATGACAGGACTAGGATATTTCTGTAGACCTGCCTACTGACTTTTGTGGTTGGGCTCTGATGTGCTTGGGGCTTTTTGAATTTACAAGATGTGTCCTCACTGCCTTGCAGAACTTGGGGCTAAGAGCAAATTGAAGCATATAATTTGTGTTCTGACAGGTGAAAACTTAAATGCTATCGTGGTACATTTTAGCATTTTGCTAGGGCTCCTTCTTCGGCTTATTTATCTGAACAAGGGCTTTTGTTTGGCTTCAGGGTGAAAGACTGTCTAGGTCTTAGTTTTGAAAGGCAATATTAAGATGAACAATTCTTAATAACAGCTGCTTCAGAGATCCTTAATATGATGTTATGCAAGTTCAGATTTCTTGTCTTCTAGCATACTGATTTAGCTATTGTTTCCTTTCAGGAAGGGTGAAAATTTGAAGCATGCGTTATTAGACTTTTCTTGATTAAACTTGCATTGCTAACACAAATTCATAATATTACTTACCTGTTACTTCATTTCCCACACAAAGTGCTTCTTATCTGTCTCCTTTGAGGAGTGCGCTTATTAAAACATAGGCACGCAGGACACACAGGCTCCAATAACTTTTATAGAATTATTAGTATTTCCATATGCTGTGTGGCCACAGTTTCACACAGCCAGGAGAGCTTATCTTCAAATACTTGGATAAACTGTGCAAGTAAATCTGTCTCCGTTGTCTCTACATCTGCCTCTCTTCAGACATTTTTACATACTGATGAAATCCCTTAACTGTCTTCATGGCCCTTTGCTTGACTCTCTCCATATTTCTGTTGTCCACAGCACTGCAGCCGAGGCCTCATCAGGGCTGAGTCGAGGGGGAAAGAACCCCTCTCTTGACGTGCCAGCAATGCTCCTTGTGATGCAGCGCAGGATCCTGCAGGTCCTGTTTGCCAAAGGGCAGCTGGGTGCCTGCTGGCATCCCCAGGGCCTCCTCTGCAGAGCTGACTGACCCAGCACGTATGGGCACAGGAACTGCTGGGGCTGTCCCTCCTCAGGCACAGGAATTTGCAGTTCCTTTTCTTGAACTTCTTGAGGTTCCTCCAGCCTGTCAATGCCCCTCTGGATGGCAGCACGACCCTCAGGCGTATCAGCCACTCCCCCCAGTTCTGGATCATCATCTTGCTGAGGGCATACTCTGCCCCATTAGCCACCACTACTCTCTGGGCCTGACCAGTTTTCAGTGTCACTGTCTGCTCATCCAGCCCATATTTCATCAGATTCCCTATGAGGATCTTGCAGGAGACTCTGAGAGATCAAGTACCAAACCATGTTTATTCTTGATGAGATCTGTAAAATGGAAACAAATTACCAGTTCTTTTCATTTTTCTCAAGTCATTGGAGCGATTTAAACCAACAGGTGGTCTTTGAGAGATGGTTATTAAAATATTTAGTTATGTTTCTCTGTAATTTTATAAAATACTTTTTTTCATTTAATTGCGAGCTACATATGCAAACAGTGTGGCACAAAAACCTATTAACTATTAAGCTGTTGCACTGATAAAAGATCACTTTACAAAAATGCATGTAATAGGTTATTTTCCGAGAATATAAAGGTTGCTTTGCTGGGAAGTGGAAAAGAAGAAAAATGGCATAATAATATAATGTATATACTTTCTGTCAACTTTTACAATTGTGTATATTTTATAATTGGATCACTGGAAACAAGCCCATGAAATATGTCCCTCTTTTAAGTAAATCATAAAAAAAAAAGACTGAAAGGAAGATTAGGGGTCACATCGTCCATGCTTATGCCTCTGGAATGCATTAGCTATAACTAAGTTTAATAATAAACAATGGATAAAATTTATTTTATCATCAGTGTAAAGACTTAATCATCAGGTTAAAGACTTAAAATAGTGGTTTATTGTAAAACAATATTTAGAACTTAGTATTCTTGCATTTTTGTCAGAGTTAAGGCTTATGTATCTAATCTTTTTCAGTGCAATTCTACATACAGTTTTATATCACCATATAAAAATGGTGATATTTTGTTCTTTGCTTACAAAATTACAAAGTCCCTGTGGGTTATAATACATTTATTATTACTTTTTATGTTTGGTTTTATTGTTTTATCTCAAAATAAGCTAAAGATCTTCAGTTCAAAGAAACTGCTGCCTCTCGCACACAAATGTAGCCTGCAGTATAATTGTATTAGGATTTTGAAATAAAGCAGGTGTGCAAGTTGTTTCTCAGGAAATAAAGTAAGCTCATTCTTACTGTTAATAGGTTTTTCTGTTACCTTGTCCTATATTCCAGTCAGCCTATGCAGGCTTATTTCTCTAGGACATAATCCAAAGCCATTGAAAACTCAGCTAATTCCAATGAACTTGAGATCAATGCCTTAAAATTCTCAATTTTAAACTTTGTGGGAAGAAATGTTGATGGCTTATGTCGTGCTGATTACTGTGGAGCCCTTGTCTCAGGGGCTTTAGGCTTTGTTTTGTTTTTAAGATTGTATTCAGCACAGATACTGACTTGGTCTTTAGTTTGTCATAGTTTGAAGTAGAGTCTTTTTCTTTATAAGTGTCTTGTATTACAGTTAGGGGTTGGGGCTTTGAGAGTGGTGTGGTTTTTGCTTTTGTTTCTTTGTTTGTTTTCTTTCTATTTGAACATGAATGAGTAACCATTTACTTAACATATTCCTTTTCCCCCCTGTATTAAAGGAAACACATAACAGAAAGCCATGTTTTACATAATGCTGTAAAACAGACCTGACAAAATTACCTTTTTTTCAGAAAATGAATGGTACCTTTATTTAATTTTTAAAAAAATCATGCAAATAGGGCATATGGTTTTAAGTACTTTTACACGTTTGTGAGTCTGTCTGCTAAAGCAAACAAGTACTAGTTTGTGATTTAAAAAAAAAATAAAATTAAAAAAGATGACAAGGTTACCTGTCCTGCCTGCCTAACACCTACCTTGAGCTCTTCAGGTGATTTATAACTGTTGACATTCTGCACTGTTTGCCATTTGGAGCCCCAGTGTTTCCAGTTCCTATTGGTTTGGAATACTGCAGAGGATGATCATGGTGCAGTAGGTGAGGAACAGTATAAATCAGGCAGCATTCAAAGAACCTTAGTGGTGGCTGCACTCCTATTCTTCAGAGAGATAATTCTGTTTATTCCATTTTTCAGAAAATCTGAGTAATTTTTAGTAAGATGGAATTTGACAAAGCAGCTTGGTCAAAATGTATTGTTATCAATCAGCAATTGTAGTTTTTGTCTAAGTAAAAACAGGTAGAGTCTAGGTAAAAATGCATGAGTACAGTAATTCAAAGAATGATTGACTATCTTGGGTTACAGACTGCAACAAGTATGCTTTGATTGCAAAGTGTATCAGACGACACCTATTTTATGTTCATTCTTATCAAACTTCTTTTACAGAAAGGGTGGTTTTGCACTTTTGTTGTTGAGATTTTTTCATTGAAAAATAGTGATTTGTTTTACACCTCTGTGCAGGCACATATGCCAGTTAAAACAAAAAACAACAATTCTTGTCTCATTTGATAATGCCATCAGACTATTTCAGGTTACAGACTTCCTTATTCCTCACTGTTTTTTAAGGCTATAATTTCACTTTTTTTTTAATGCCTGTTAAAGATATCTGTGCAGTAACAGAGTTTGACACATTGCTACAGATTGTCCATGTTGTGGTAGATATCCAAATGATAATGTAACAAATGAAGGCAGAAAAGTATGAAAACCATGCCTTTATTTTGGATAGAAGGAGATTCTGAACAATTTCAGATGACTCACTTTATCTTCACAGTAAGAAAAGCCCCTTGGCTCAGGAGACTGTAATAGCCACTATATATAATATTTAGTATGTATTCAGTGGTTGGAAAACATGAAAGTTACCATTGAAACATCTGGCTATTCTGGTGAAATTGCTTTCTTTTTTTTTTAACCTAACTGCAAAAGTTGTTTTGGTTCAAACTGAGTGGTAAACCTGTATTTAACTACAAATTTGTAAACGTGTCAGCGTCTATCATCAATTTTGCAGTTCTAGTAGCAGTGGAGTGACTTAGCTCAGGGGTTATCTTTTGAAAACATTCAGAGATTTGCACTGGCTTCACTGGACATAGTGGCAAAGTTGGACAGGTTCTATACTCACTGTATGACACAATCTTAATTTGTGAATGTATGTATCCTAATCTCACAGAAATTAAATTGTGTGAAAGCATGCAGAGAAAGTTGGAGGTCACCTTTATATTTTTAACAGCATATGGTGTAATGTGGATTAGCATTCTGTACTGAGAGTAGGGCCATTCCTGCAGAATGCTGTGCAAATTCAGTGAGAGGCCTTTTGTCATGAAGGCTGAGGAGGTAAAATAAAGGCAGAGAACAGAAATTTGTCTCAAGTTTGTTGGGTTTGGATTTAAATTAGCTCTCTACCTCCTAGATTAACGTCCTGGGCACTATATTTCACTTTTGGGCTTGTCTTTCTTTATTGTAAGTGCCTGTAAGAAGAGGCACACTGCCCTCAGTTTTCATCTGGCCCTGGCACTTGCACAAATTTATGTCTACAATCACAAATAGTACAGAAGCAATGTAAAATTCTAATTAAGGTACACCCATCATGTAGCTAAAAATAAACTCCTCAGGAAAACAAAGTAGGGTTTGCATATGCATAACATATCTTACAATTTCAGTTATGGGATTGAAGCTCTGGTCCTTGGGTTGGGGAGGATATAGTTTTGGTTTTTTTCACAGAAATATATTCAGTTTTCTTCTTAAATCAGAACTGAGTTAGCTGGAGATTCTCCTGTGTTCAGGGGGCTCAATAAAGTTTTGAAAGCAGTCTCCTGAAAAGTGGGCAGAAGAGATTTCCAATGGGAGTATGTCCAAGTATAACTTTCTTTTGAGAGACCGGTTTTCATGAAGTAATGAACTACCTTGTTTTGAGAGAAAGAGACAGAATGTAAAACTGGTGTCAACAATTCCCTTCAGATTATAATATAAGAATATAATCCAAATGTAGTTAGTTTAATTGTAAAGACAAAGCAAAGAAAAAATTAAAATGTTTAGATCTTTGGAAAGAACATTGTAACTCGGACTAGTTTGATTTGTGGTTTTTAATAGTTCCTGTAAACTATGTGGACATGCTGTGGCTTTTTCTCCAATTAGTGGCCAAATTATTTATAGCAGATTCAAATGCTGATACTGTTTTAAGGAAATTTATATATACAGGAAGCTTTATTTTGTTGGCTACAGAAACATTACATGTAATTCTTGTAAATAATGAAAATGATTACATTTCCCTCTCTCACCCACCCAAAAAAGACTTACCAAAATAGGAAGTATTATATATATCATACAGAGGGTTGTAATTGATTTAAGAATTAAATCTGAGCATGGATCTTTGAAGTTCTTTATTCAAGAAGATGCCTTTAGAGACAGGTTTCTTGCTGCTGTAAAGCAATGTGTGCAGCAGCCAGGTGCAATGTGGAGGTGTTTCCAATAATGTTTTTACTATTCACATACCTGACTTATGGATTCTTCAACACCTTGTGTGAGGTATTTGGGTCTGTTACCACTGAAGCTTATCCAGTAGAGGCTGAAAAGACAACATTAAACAAATGTAATGCAGAGAGCCCTGCTGGATGCTACTTTAGTATGCTGTTAAAATTAATTAATCATAGTTTTTGTACATCATCAGGGCAGAATCTTCCAATAATTTATCTGTTTTTAATTTCTAATAATTTTCTGTTTTATGAAGTCTTTGTGGTACTTATTTTAGTCACAATGGAAAATTGATTGTTTTTCCCAGCTCCAGTTGAAAACTTCTGATTTGGCAAAAAGAAGCATTCAACGTGGCTGCTGTATATTTGCTATGTAATATTTTGAAAATAATTCTTCATTTATTTTCAGATATGATTTTCCTTTCCCTACCATTTGAAATACAGTAATTCTTACCAGTAGTATTAAACAGCATCTTCAGCAATGCACTAGATGTGTAAGTCAATAGTGGGAAACAGTAATGCTGTGATTTAGTTGTGAAATTTCAGAGAGATTAGTTTGGCTTTGCAGAGTTTTGTGCATCACCTGGGAACGAATTTTATTAGAGTTTTGCAGGTAAACAAATAGCATCAAGACTTCTTTTATGTTTGTGAGTATTGGTTTTGTCTACTGAAGAGACATTTGCCAGAAGAAGAAGGGGAGAGATGAAGACATCATTCTGCAATGTGTGGCATTCTCTCTGTGTATTTCTCAGTCCTTAGTTTTTCAAAGGTTATTTTTGTTTTCCTGTCAGGTCACTCTGGATCTCACCAAAGCTGTATTTTTCAGTTGTGTAAACAATTGGAACATAGCAACAAGTGGAACATAGCTGAAACTACTGAGACTGTATATGTGCTATGGCAGCAAAGAATTTGCCCAGGAAGAATACCTAGGCCTTAATTACATCTGGATGCCTTAAAATCATTAGATGATTAAGCTATTAATGAACTTAAGCTGTGCCTTTGGTTCAGCTTGACCGGTAAATAAGTTCATTAAGTTACTCATCACCTGACTTTAAATTTCAGCTACCCTGCTAAAATGTGGGTATTAATTTAAATTACTATAAATGCATATTATTCCTTTCTTCCCCTGCCAGTGCAGTATAATGACTGTATGCACCAGGCACAGTATATTCTTGTTTTGTCTCATACTTTACTGCAAAAATTTTCTTTACTTTCTACTCAACCACTATTCCACTGTCCAGTCACTTTCTGCTAGCCTGAAAAACACAGCCTTACAAGTGATCACTTTTCATCTGGAAGATGTATCCAGAGAAGTCGAACAGCCTTGTTTAACTTTGGTTTTTTTGGCTTTGGGTTTTTGCTACCTTATTGATCACTTTCCTTTCTCACTTTTCTTTCCTAACTGTAGCTCTTATGTCATCCTACCAGCTGACTCCAAAGAACATCTACAAACATTTAATTTGAGAAGGAAGCAATGCTTTGGTGACAAAAAGCAAGGCTGAGAATGTTCATGTATGAAGTTATATCTGATTTAATAATTTATTTCTCCACAGAGACTTTTGAGTTAGCAGCAACTCCATCTATGGTAGCTTCAGGCAGGTTGCAGCATTCTCTCTTGTGCTAAGACCTGTCTAACATGAAGCTGTCCATATTATCCAGATTGCTGCTTTTTCTGGTTGCCTGTCCAGACAGTCAGCTTTCTTGCAAAACGGTTGTACTGAGATGTAGTTAATTTTTTCACAGTACAGTGTGGTGCTGTGTTTTGGATACATGACTAAAACAGTGTTGATAATGCACTAACTGACTATTGCTTAAGAGTGCTTGCACAGTACAAAGGTCTTTGTTTCTCTGTCTCCCCTCAAATTCAGTAGGAAAATAGGCAGAGAAGAGGTTGGGATGGGATGCAGCCACGACTGCTTACTTGGCAATAGAAACTGGGGGTAGAAGAAGGAGGGTGTGGGGGTGTGTGAGTGTTTTCCATGGTGCTTGTTGCTTGAAGGGTATCCACACTTGTGGGAGGTAGTGAGTGACTTCGAGTCACTTGCTGCTTTGGGGGAGGCGAGTCCCCTCTTTCCTTCACCTGTTAAGCTGTCTTTATGTGATCCACAAGTTTCCTTGCTTTGTTCTTCCTTTTGTCTCCTGTGTGCCACTGAGAGGGGGAAGTGAGTGAGCAGCGCTATGGGTGTTGATCTGACAGGGTCATCCCCCACAATAGTTTATGTAAGCATGAACCATTTGCAGTCCTGTGGATGGAGCAGTGGTGCTCCCCAGGCACCTGTTCCATGTGCCTGTTAGGTCAGGAGTGTCTGTAAAAGCAGGTTGTCACTCTGATTGCTGTGTGTCTGTACTTCAGTGCTCTTGGCCATTGGACTGGCAGCTCTGTGCATCAGTCTCCAGAGAGAGGCAACCTATTCTTTTTCAGCAACTTCTTTTGTTTTAAAAACATAGATTTACAGAATTTATTTTAAGACTCTTGACTTCACTTTTTCATAGATTGCAGCCTCTTACTTCTTGGGACATGGAATAATCCATCTTGTGATCCTATGTGGAATGGACAGGTTTTAAGCTTGGTCAAATGAGTGAAAGATTTGGTCTGTTGATCTCACTGTGTTTGGCCTTAATTAGTTTAGGGTGAAGCCATAACTTCACTGTTCCTCAGTCTTTTCAGCCAGCAGTCCATCCCTTAAATGAGTTTTTCCCTTTTGCAACATGGATAATATTTTGGTTAAAGAATTTAGTACAGAAGCTTGTGCAGAGTTTTTAGAATGTTTTCAAAGACCTTGCCACTAAAATCAGCTTTTCCCTATTCTTCTTTCTTGTATTCTTAGCACAAGTGAGCCAGATTGTCATCCACTGTTATGATCAGTTTTTCAAATGATCTGTCATTTCCAGAGATCGTTTCTGTTCAGCTGTCTGACCACTTGCTGTATCTTTTCACAGAATGCTGTCAGGTAAGGGGGATATTGAGTTTACATATGTCTTTCAGCACTGCAGGTCCATTTTTTGCTCAGCCTGTGTTGGAGGTGCATATTGTGTACACCTACACTTCTCAAGTTTTCACAAATCTGTAGCAGTCATTTGCCTGCTTGATTTCTTGCTCATGACTCTTCATTTGGAAGTGGGTATAAATCAGCATCACCTGCTTCGTAGTGTCTGGTACCTGAACAAGTGCTGGTGCTGTTCAAATACTTTTCCTTTATTTCTTAAGATTGGTCCCTTCCCTGAGAACCACTTGTGCAGACTCACGTGTTGCTTTTCAAAGTAGTTTTTATCTGTCACTGAGCTTTTTAAGCTGGAATAGTTTGGCACTCTCCTGACCTCCCAAGCCCTATTGCTTGGGATTTGCCACCATGTCTGACAGGTACTGTGTCACACAGGAATATGAGCCTTAGACATCCAGTGCCTTTTTGAGCATTATTCTTGTCCATATGTACTCTGCTGTGCCTCCTATTTCATCTGGAGTTTTTCACACATCTCTAGCATGTGTGTCAGGCATTTGCTTTCTCAAGACTGTTTTGGGGAGGTGTCTTGGTGAAGGAGGTCCAACAGATGTAGGTAACGTTTATCTATAGTAACCCTGAGGTCACACAAAGCCCTGAAAATCTCCTTGGGGGCTGCTCCATTTCCTCTACTTCTGTATTTGGCTGTTTTCAACTTAGTGGTAGCACCTTTTCTCTTTTTGCCATTTCGTTGCTCTTCTACCAGAGTTTGAGACTGGCATCAGGCAGAGTATTGCAGCAGAATGAAATGTCTTTTATGATCCAGTAAAATCATATTAAGTGTCATTTCGCATGGAAACAAAAGGTAATTACATCAACACAGCTAATGGCGTTACACAGGAGGCCAAATACTAATTGGCTATTTTTAGTGTCTGTATTGCGTAGGCTCTTTCCGTAAGAACGCTGCCTTGTGAAGTAGCCGACCGCGTGTGCTGCGGCCGTTTCTGGCTGGGCGGGCCGGAGCGGCTCCGCTGGGTGCCCGCCGGTACCGCTGGGTGCCATCGGTACGGCTCCGTGCCCGCCGGTCCCGCTCCGTGCCCGCCGGTACCGCTCCGCTGGGTGCCCGCCGCCGGTACCGCTGGGTGCCATCGGTACGGCTCCGTCCCGCCGGTCCCGCTCCGTGCCCGCCGGTACCGCTCCGCTGGGTGCCCGCCGGTACCGCTGGGTGCCACGTCGGCTCGTCCGCCGGTCCCGCTCCGTGCCCGCCGGTACCGCTCGTGGGTGCCCGCCGGTACCGCTGGGTGCCATCGGTACGGCTCCGTGCCCGCCGGTACCGCTGGGTGCCATGGTACCGCTGGGTGCCGTCAGTTACCGCTCCCACTGTGTTCCCGCCGGTCCCGCCGTGGTCCCGCCGTGTTCCCGCCGGGGTCCCGCCGTGTTCCCGCCGGTCCCGCCGTGGTCCCGCCGGTCCCGCCGTGTTCCCGCCGGTCCCGCCGTCCGTGTCCCGCCGGTCCCGCGGTGCTGCACCGCCCCCCGGCGGCCGCCGAAGGAGAGGTCGCGGCCGCTCCTGCGCTTCCCGCTTGGAATTCGGGCCTGGGAGTTTGTAAGGGAGATGCTGTCCCGGCAGCCCCGTTTCTCAGTGACCGAAACGAATTGTTTGATTGTTTGCTGAGTTACGCTGGTTGTACTCTCAGTGTTTAAAGGCTGTGTCCGATCTTCCCTATGAAGATGAAAAGAAGCGATATTTTGTTTCCTTTTGCCTGAAATAATAGGATAATGCTCTTTCTACTTCGTTTTTTTCTTTTCTTTTTCATTTTTTTTTTTTTTTTTTTTATCTCTAGGCTACTTTGTGATGGAGAGATTGCTGCAAACTTGGAAAATAGCGTTCTCTGGTTGGTGCTCAAAGTACCCTTAAAGTTCTTTAAATGGGACTTCTTTGACATCTGGTTTTGGCTTTAGAATGTGATTACAGTGTGTGCTAATTCCAGTGGTTAGTTCAAGAAATACCGTGCTGCTCTGAGTAGTTTGGCTGCAGCTTGCAGAGAAACAGCGGCGCCACCTCTGTTGACGCTGGTGACAAAGAGTGGAAGCTGCCACCCTCTCAGAGCAGCTCTGCATCTCGCCCTGTGCCCTTCTCCCCAGCCCTCTCCCTGCAGTGCTGAAGGGGCTCTTACAGCCCAGCGGCTGCTCCCGGTGCAGGAGTGGGGGCAGACCGAGTCTGTGCAGAGAGAGGGTCTATAAACTCTGTTTCCCTTTAGGAGCTTCTGAGGGCAGGGATTCATGTGCTTAGGAGAGAGAGAGAGATGAATTCGGCTCTATTTTGAAGCTGATACCTGTCTGTGCTGTTTAGGCAATACACAGGCCCAGATCTATGTTTAACTTAGCTGGGGTGGGCCAGTGTGACCCCCTCAGAACAGTGGCAGAAACAGAAATATACTTTTTCTTTCTCAGCCCTTGGAGATCTTCTTGGCCACTGAATCACTGTAAAAATAGAAAGACTTGTTCCAGGCAGCTGGACTCTGGGAGGCAGCACTCATATGTTTTTTCAGCTGCATCTGAGAGAGAAGGCTTTTTTTTTTTTTTTTTTTTTTTTTTTTTTTTTTTTTTTTAACAAAAATGCAATGAACTTTCTTTTGCAACTGTTCTTACCTTTAACTCACACTTTCAGCTCCTCAAAAATAAAGGGAAAACACTTCTCTGAAACATGTAAGCAATGTTTGTGCTTGATGGCAATGACAGCCCATCATCCTCTGTGTATTGATCCTGCCCATTTAAACAGCTGCCACCTGCTCCAGTTACAGCCTGTGAGCTGGCACATCATTTAGGGCTGGGTAATGTTTAACACCCAGGACCATGTTTCAATCTTTGTTTACTGCTTGAGCAAGTTTTAATTGGTAAGGAGCCTCTTCAATTCTGTAGATGCTGTACCAATTTCATAAGATCTGAATGTATTTCTGCTGATTTGAAATTTCATTCCTAATGTGCAAGGTCCAAATCTCTACAAGCAGAATTTTGCATAAAGGTTTTCTTTCTTGCAAGGTCAGTAGAACATCTTAATCTTCTTTCTGCTTCAGAACATTATTTGAAGTATTTGAGGCTGTGCTTTTATAAGTCCTCTTGAAGAACAGAATTTTACCTCTGGAAAGTTTCATCGATATTAATATATGAATTGTGAGTGTTTTCAGCATGTAGCTTTTATCTGAGATTTTGGTAAAGCTTCTTGCAAGGTGAAATACTGCTGTGTTTGTGGAAGAGTAACAGACTAGGTGGAGATATCAGTTTTTGATTTTTGGCATAGTTGGTTGTTTTTTATGCTAGCTATTTATTTGTGGATCCAGAAAATCTTGAACCAGACTGAGATACTGTGAAGTCCTGGCCCTCTCTGCACCCCACCCCACCTCTGCCAGCTCTCTGCTTCCAGCTTTCTGCTTTCTCTCTATTTTCTACAACTTATTACTTATCAAGATGTGGTTTATTTTTATCGATTTATAACAAATTGTTCATACATACTTTCATTATTTTTACAACTTATGGGAGAGAAGGTGCTTCATAACTCTAGGCACAATTTGGACAGACTTTCAGAGTGCCCCAAGAGAGCCAGAATTGCATGTCCCTGAGGCTTTGTGGCCTCTCAAGCAAATCCAAAATGACTAAATCATTCTGCATTTAAATTTATTAGGATTTTTCATTTAATGAAAAATTGATTTTTTTTTAACTCTTCTCTCCAGACCACAATCTAATGCTAAAATAAAAGAAATTCTATCAGGGCAAAAATTCAGTTCTTTGATCAGTTGCTGCATGTTTGGTACCAGTTAGTACAACCCTTCAGTTGTTGCTGATTGAGGGCTCTGGCCTGAATGGTTACATGTTGCAAAGAACACTTGTGGAATAACTCCTATTGCCATATCTAACCTATTTTCATCACAAAAGAGAGATTACTTTAAATCCAACTTACAGTTTTTCAGCTTTGTTATGCATTCCTTGATCCTTTAGAGCATTCAAGGGCATCTTTATGTTGTCTAAAATAAGTATTTAAATTATGTGGCCTGCTACTACAGGGGCCTAAAGAATGTTATCAGATGCCTTTGAGAGCTTTTTTTTATTCTTGAAATAGCCTCCAAAGCATGGAGCTCATGGTGGCAGTCAATATGCTGAGAGGGGTAAAGTCTGGCAATAGGGTTCTAATCATTCAGCAGGGATTAAATTACAGGTTTTAACTCAAACTTGTGAGGAAGTTGGTTTCCTCATAAAATGGAGAAATTCTGGACCTGTCTGGAGAATTTAAGCTCCCATTGCTTATGGATCCTTCAAGAATTGAAGGGAAAGAAAAAAAATCATCTTTAAGGCTTACAGATGTAGAAGCTGGAGTTTGCATTTAAACTTTTGCAGTTATATCAGTACATAATTTTTTCACTTAGTGGGCACTTCTTTTTCTGTGTTAGAGGGAGTTCAAAGGAAATGGAACAGGTGGCTTTGTTTTGAAGCAGGTGTGCTAATACTGAAATAAATTAGTCAACTTGAATTTTTTTTTCTGCCTGTATAGGTGCGTGATAACATTTCTTCTGTATAGAAATGTCTTTTAGTTGAATTTAGGAGGTGTTATTTGTGCTTGAATTTGGGAGGTGCGTATTTTAATTGTGAGAAGACTGTAACAGAATTCTTTCTGAAATTTGTATACATTCGATAATTGAATTACTTTTCAGTAAAAATAGAAGTGTTCTGGCTTCATTGACTGAAAGGCAGAGTTGAAAATTGTTTGTATGTATGCATAGGGTCATACTGTCCTGTCCCACACACATTTTGTGTAGAAACATGCAGGAGCACAACTTGGCTACCTGTCTTCATATTTGGCATCTGGCCACTATTCCAGCAGAAATCTTTGTGAGCCTAAGGGTTTCATAAATTTCAAGGATTACAGGAAAAGTTTGTGTAGACTAGTAAGATGACTGAAAACTTTCTCATGGAAAAGTTTTTACTTCTAAAATGAGCAAGACCTCTGTAGCCTGATTGATTGCAATTGAATTGTTTCACAGAGTTCTCCTTTGGGTCTCAGTGATATTACATGTGGAATGGGAATCCCATTTGCATGTGTGACTAATACAACAGAGTGAGTTGTTTATGGACACTGCCAAAGTTCTGGTCATCTTCTGCTCCTTCCATGGTGCTGATGTTGCTCAAGACAAAGTATCTGTAGTCAGCTTTCTGGTCAAACAAAGAAACGAGGGCTCTCTACTGATTTTCTTTGTCCTGCAAGCCATCTTGTATATTGTTGTCCACTTTTCTTCCTGATATTTTGTCTCTCTTGCTTTCATTGAACCTGGTTTATTTTTTTCCCTTCTATCTTCTTAATCAGCCTTTCAGTTCCTCTTTCCACTCCATCTTGCTATTTTTCTTAGGGGTTGAACTGTGGTCCTTTTATTTACATCAGACAAGCTAATCTGTAAATACAAGTCAAATTCATCTTTGCCATGATGCCTTGCAAATGACTTTTTTTAGCTCTGGCTGAAGAAGAAAGTCTGGAATAAAGAGAGCTGCTTGTGGCTGTTCAGCTAGATGTCAACAGCTCAACATGGCTAAAACAGGCCTCCTGCAGGCTCCCCTCCTGCTGCTTCCTTGTCACTCTAGAAAACAACCTAATCATGCCATGGTGTTCATAACACATGTCATTTGTTACTTTGTTCTATCTCTAAATTCAGAAATTACACTGTCAGTGTTATTAATGATTAAATCTTATTTTTAAATGTAATTACTTAAGTTCATTGCTGTTTCAACAAACATTCAGATCTTCCATCCAGCTCCTCTTTACCTATTAAACAAGCTTGCCAATTAGTCCAGCATCCTTTTCCTTGTGTTCTTCAGGTCAGTCCTGCACTCTTGTACCCATTCAGATTCAGTGAAAATCATTATTATTTCCTTTGGCAAACAGAACAGAAGAAACCTACAGGCATCTCTTCTGAATTTATTTTCCCTCCTTGCACAGAACATGGTCTTCACTTTTCTAGACCTTTATAGACTCTCAGTTGTTGCAGAAGCATCACTCCATCCTTTTTCATTATTCATTAAAATTTCAGGCTCTCTTAGTACAATAATATGCTTTCTTCTTGAGAGATTTGATATGCTTTCTAATATGCTTTCTTCTTGAGAGCATCTCCAAGGTAGTTTCCATAGCCTCTTGATAATCCTTTCTTTAAAACCCCTTTATTGTGAGGCCCAAAAAGCTTGGAAATTATTCTAAGTACCTGTTAAACTAGTCACTAATATGACTTGGTTCTTTTTGCCTCCCTCTTTGTCACCTCTTACTGTGTTATTTGATATCAAGATCCATGGAGTCAGGACTGTGTTAATTTTTGGGTTTGTGGGGGTTTTTTATTTGTTTCCTTTGGTTTGGTTTTGTTTGGGCTTTTTTATTTTATCACACCAAACACAGAAGCATCCTGAGATACCACTGAGAACATTAAGATGGCTCTAATGTTAACTAAGTAATTAATCATAGTGTAGCATTGCAAGAAAATTTGCTGTGAAATTTGTTGTGTGAAATTTGTTCTTGACAGGAGTGGCAGTAGAAGTGCCAGTTGATCATTTCATCCCTTTGGAGCTTACCACCTTGTCTTCCCTAGGGAAAAAAGTGTTAAAAAAAACCCCAAAAAAAACGAAAAGCCAACAAAGAGCAACCACATTGCAAATAAAAGATGCTCTTAGCTAATCTGAAGGGGCATTTGGCTGCCTCACAAAAACACTGTGTATTTTGGCAGTTAGGAGCTTTGGCTTAGGAAGATCCATGTTTGGAATAACAGGGTGTGTTGCAAGTCAAAATTCAGGTATCTTGGCTGAGATGTATGCGTAATCTGGCATGATGCCTTTCTGCACTGTGCCTAGCTATAGCAAATGCCAAAGTCCCTTGTGAACAATATATGAATCTCATTTTGGAAAAAAAAAAAAAAAAGAGAGGAGGAGGGAAAAGGGAGCCAGGATTTATTTTAACATTTAGTGGGTATAAAAACAAGTATCGAGAAGCAAAACATTTCCATGAAGCACTCACTGTGGAAATTCTGCAACTTCTTGTTGAAAACCTCTTTATCACTTGGATTGGCTGATTTCCAGAGCATCAAGGCTAGGAATTGAGGGACTGAAATATAATCAGTGGTGATACATTTAAACCACATAAAACATTCTCTGCTTCCAAAGCCTCCAGTGTCTCTAGTAAGCAGTGCAACAGCAACAGCTCCTTGCTGCTGAACTCCAGAGACGGGGAATATACTGGATCAGGATGGTAAGAAGCTCTTTACTTTTTCACCAGATCTAGGTTATTACTCTGTAAAAAATGTTTAAAAGATGATGAAATTAGTAGAGGTCAGTATTTAAAACAAAAAAAACAGTATGTAGGATACAGAGGAATTATGTTTTTTCTGCAAGAGAACAGCAATGCAAGTTGGTGACAAATATATCTGGCACTGAACATGTTGTGCAGCTTATATAAAATCTTTTAAAACTGGGAAAGATTGCTGATGAGTATTTGATGTAAATTTTAAGTCTGTCCACTTGGTTTATTTCAGAAGGACAGATGTATGGGCTTTTAAAATGATTTTGGATTAATATCACTGACACAGACTTTATACATAAAAATATAAATAAACCTATGCCAATCACTCATGCAGGCTGTATGTTTATGTGGTTTCTTTTGATGGGGTTTTGTTTTTTAAAAAGAAGCATATCTGTTTAGTACATGCCTTTGACTTTTAGGGAGCTATGAAGTTTTTATTTTTTGGGGTTTTCAATCCATGAAGCCCTGTTAATTACATTGTTTCTCTAGTGCATTTATTTGGTGGGGAAAATAACCAGGGAAAAGTTTTGAGAATAATGATTTTATTATTTGTACCAATTTAAATATTCTGATCTAAGTACTAAAACAGTAGAAGTAGAATATAAAACACATAAATGTGAGATCTGAATATAGTGTAAATTGATACCAATACTATTAATGGTTTTTAAAATGCCTGAGAATAAAATAAAAATATGCTTATTAGCATTTTTCTATGCATTAAAGAATTGGAGGGAAGAAACGTATCCTGGGAGCGTTTACTCTCAAGATTCATAGTCAAGACTGTTTTGTTGGGGTTTTTTTGGGGGTGGGGATGGGTTGTTTATTGAAATAAACATCAAGCCCAATCTCCTGTAGGGCAACTCAGCCGTTCATTTTAAGTGATACTAAGTCCAGGAATTTATTGATTAGGACATTACAGTACATCAGAGTGAAAGGGAAACAAATTAGTAAATAAGTCTGAAGAGCACTGAAATACATTTACTTGACAGTCCAGTTTGATGCATAGGGAATTATTCTGTTTGTGATTCAAATGGAAGAGGAGATTTTTAACAGAACAACTATGAGAGTTTGAAAAGTGTACAGCAAATGCAAAACAACGTTTGATTTGCATTTTTTCTTTGTTGTGTATTTGTTCTTTCTCAGCAGTACAAAAATTAAAAAAACCCCAAAACTATCACTAAATTCTTTCTGATCTTTTCCTTTTTTAAGTGGTTTCACTGAAATAAAAGTCATGAAGTCAATCATATTATCATAGCCTATTTATTTCATGTCAGACATTTCACTTTGATGTGTTAAAAATTTATGGGTTTCCTCCTCAGTGTGCAGAATAGATTGCAAAATCAATAATTGAATGGCAAGCAGTCTATAAGGTTCTTGGAAAGATGTTTAGTATGAATCTACATGTGGTTGTTGTTGTTATTACTATTAATATTGCTAATTTTTTGACAAAAATCCCCTATGTTGATTAACCATTAAACAGTACTGTTGAACTGAAGGGACTTGAATCTATTGTTGTTTCTTGTCAGAGAAGACTGTACCCATAGTTACTATTATCCTGCATCTAAATTTTCTTATAGGAAAATGCTGGAGGTAGGAGATCTGACTGCATTTGCCTATTGTGATCACAGAACATAATTAATAACAAATGATATTACATATATATCCAATATTGTGATTCTCTAGTTCCTACATAAGTCAAATGCAGATTATGCTTCTGTAACAGCAAGTCAATAAAAATATTTCCTTCTAGAAAAATAATGTTCACTGCCATATATTTGCTGTTGATAAAGTTTTAGCCAAAGTTAACTTACATTGTGTCTTGCTTGACATGGATTATTTCAGTAACTAAGGCAGTGAGTTCACAAGGGATCTGTTTCTTTTCAATTTGGGTGGCCTGGGCAAGGATCTAGCACAAGTTACTGAAGGGGAAAAAAAAAAAAAAGAAAAGAAGCATACAGCATACACACCCCCAGAGGTGCACCCTTAACAGTAGTCATCAATGTAATAAATTACATTACTAGTCAGAGGGAACAGCCTCTCACTTAAAAATTTTAGATGATATGATTTCTTGTAGAATGTAAATAGTAAATGGTCTTAAAGAAGCCCAAATTGCAAGCTGTCAAATGCATTAGATATCAGTTTTAATTATTCAAAGTGTTTTTTCTAGTAAGTCTAAGGAACAAAAGTAAAATTATAAATAATGTACTGGCTTTACCAGAAAATCTAAAAAGTTGAAGACTATTATGTATGACTATTACAATGCTAAATTCTAATAAAGTATAATAAGTGCAAGAGATATATTTGGTATGGCAAAGTTCATTTGCAGCGTCTTCCTGGTGCAGAATTTTAAAAAGCTTATTCAACAATTGGATATATTATTCATCCAGATGAATTGAGCTAAACAATTTTTTTCATTTCAGTGACTAAATTGAAGTCTGATAATCTGCCTGAAAATGTAATCCTTATTTAAAGAGGTGTATTATAAATATGTAAGCTGTGGACTTTATATGTAATATAGAATATGTTTAAGGGAAGGAAATACAGCTTTGCATCTGCTATGAACTTGATTCAAGACTTAACAATATTCTCAGGTTTTGCTCTTTTAATATGTTATTGCTTTGTTATTCTCCCAGTTTTCTGGTTAAAGAATAGGAGTTTGTTCATTCAGAAGTACTCATGGTGACAGTAGTCAGAAGGAATCTGATGCAGTATAGCTTTGTACACGTGTCTGGTATTAACTTCCATGTCCCAAGTAACTTTTGGCACAGTTTGCTTCAGGTGAAAAAACTGCATGTCATGCTGTTTACCACACCAGTAAGTCTGGCACTATTCTACAGTGAAGTGCACTCTTGCATGCTCCATAAATATTTGTGAAGGATGAAAATAAAGAATGATGAATTTTGATTGAAATATAATACTGAAATATCTCCATATATATAAGCATTTATTTGTAATGAAATAAGTTTTTATTTTAAAATCTCAGCATCTTTGTTTATGGAGCCTGAATACTTCCAGGGAATAAAATATGTCAGCAGGTAAGGTTTATGCAAGAAGAGTAGTATTTTTGGTGATGCAGGATTATGTTTTTAAACCATTTTCCTTTTGATTCTGCAGTCAACCTACTATGCAGATCAGGTTTTGCTCACTGAAATCCATCTTTTAAGCTATGCCATTATGCCACTGGTAGTATAACTTAAAATGAGTTACTCTCAGAAAGTTATAAATTATTTGCTGTGTTTTACATAATGTATTGGCATGCCTGCTGCATCTGTGTTCAAGACAGTTTTATTCCTTCAGCCATGGGATATAGGATATTAAAAATGTGTGCTTTTAGCATTAGTCTGTCCTTTTGGCTTTGATCCTGTCAGAATTTGATCAGAAATGAAGCTGATGAAAATGAAGGCAGGAAAAAAGGTCAGTCTGGTCTCAAAGTGAAATAATTGATGGGAGCAGCTTCCAGAGGAATACAGCTTTAGTGAGAAGGTGGCTGGATAATACATATTTTTCTGCATTTGCTTAATGTTTGGATCATAGCATTTGCAGTTTGGGAATATCAGGACAAAATTGTGTTTCCCATACATCTTAGGACCCTCATAGCAACATGGTTCTTTGCCTCACATAATTGTTCTTGTACTTCATGATTGTACTGAGAATACTGAAAACAATTAAAGTTGAGACTTACCATGCACCTTTTATGTAAAAGAAGTCTGGAGAAGATAAAAGGGTACTGACAACTTTATACCACCTGAGATTGTGCAGATGCAAGAAGAGCGAGTTATGGAGTTGTGCCCTGAAGGATGTGCTTCCAGTGCTTGTATAAGGAGTGTGCTCTGACCCGAGCTGAGATGGGTAATATGTAGTGGTGGGGGACATGATGCAGTTTCGGTAGATTCCTGGTTTGCTTCGCTACACAGTGATGATGAGAATCCTAAAGGACTTCTCTAGACCTTGCACTTGAGTTTTCAGTCTACTGTAAATCTTTTGTTATGAATATTTCATTCAAATGTTTTTCAGTGTTGCGGCGTCACCTGGCGATAGGCAGCCCACAGTCAGCCCTATTATATCTCAATAATGACATTTCACCTTGGAGGTGAGAGTTTTCTACTCCCCTGGCCCTGTGTCAGGGCTCCACCTCACTCATCTCACCAATATACACCTCAGGTATCTGACTAGAGGTTTTGGACCCATAAAGATTTTTGGAACCCACAGCAGAAGGTTGGTGATCTCTGGTGTTGATCCTTATTCAGACAAAGACAGTAGGTAAATCTGGTGGTGAAACCCTCAACACTTCTGTCTCCCTTACTGTAACAGGGTGGTTTTCTTAACAGCCATGGCTTTAGCTTCATAGTGCTAACTTTTTGGATAGCTCAGAGACTTTGAGACCTTATGTTGCAGCCTTTTTTCCCCTTATGTGATCCTTTCATGACAGGATTTCTATGCAGTGATCCTCCCTGTCACAGGATAGGAGGTGGTGCATGTGTGTCAGGCTAGAGGCTCTAGAGGCTGCTGACATGTTCATCCTGTGACTGGACAGACACACGTCCAGTGACAGGGAGAACTCTGCCTTAGCCATATAATGCGTGTTTGTTTGGTCAGGTGATGACTGAGACTACATAGTCATTTGGAAAAAAGAGGATAATATAAGACTACCCCTCTGATTCAGGTTCTTTTCTTGTTAACAATTTTAGCAGTTTTTGTTGTGGTCCTTCCTTTTCAGAAAGAAAAAAAATCTGTCTAATGTGGTAGAGATTTTTACCAGCACTAATTCTAGAGAAGTTTTGGGAAAATATATGCTTGATTTGGGCTAACATGCTGTCTGGACGATTTGGTTTTGAGTAACTAAAGAGCTACTGCTGACCTCTAAATCATTCACATAAGAATGATCTTCCAATGGCTCAAACTGACCTACAAAATTTATGTCAGAAAATGTTCCTCATGTATTTTTTTCTTATCATTGAAGAAATAGAAGGGACTAATTTTAGAGAGTGCTTGATAACTTAAGAAAAGGTCTTTTAAGTTAAATAAACTTTTAGATTCTCTTCTGACTAACCTTGTTGTATGCACTAATGTTAATTTTCTTTTTTTTCTCTTTGAAGTATTGTCAAAAGTATTAGGCATGTTAAAAAAAAAAAAAAGCACCTTTTTTTTTTTTTTTGTTCCGCTCCTAATTCCACTGTTACAGAGTATTGATCACTCAGCACTCGCATCTAATAATTCATCTACTATGGCACAGGTAGACAGAAAATTGGTTTCTTCGTACATGCAAAGCATGAAAAAGTGAGTTCTGTGTGAAGGATGAATACTACACACTAGGGGTGTTTTAGGCAGAGTATATTAAGGTCTCTACTGACATTTGTTTGCTGCAGAGATTGTCATGAAATGATGCTTGTAGATGCCTGTTACTTCTTTGTGCACTAAGGCTGCTCATGGACTGCATTTCCTCTGCCCATCAGTGCTGGCGTGGTCCTGTAGTCAGCAAGTGGAGTTCCCTTGTCTCCAGCTGTGCCTTCTTGTTGTGCCTTTTGTTGTCAAGGTCATTCATGTATTCATCATCCAAAGCCAACTGCTTAGTTTGGTCTTCTAGGAAGTTGAAGACCTTGAACGACTGAGTTCCAAAAGAGTTTTCTGTCTTCGTGATCCTGGTGGATTTGACGGGTTTGGGATTGACAGGTAATTGCCATATTGCAAGGTTCTGAGAAAGGAAACAGTCATAATTTTGGGTTTAAGCTTGGTTTGTGTTAGAACAACCCAAAAAATACTAGGAAACTGCTACTGTGGATATAGTTTTGTACAGATTGAGAACACATGCTCTAGGGTGGCAGCAGTTCAATCCTTTGGTGCTCGCAATAACAGCATTTGTTGTGTGCCAAACAACATATAACAAATAGATTAACATAGAACAATGCATTGCTTGTTCCTTCCTTTTGAGAAAAATAAAAACCAAACACTCCAGAAGTTTAATTTTTTGTTAAAGTTAATATTTGTAACTTTCACCCAATGTGTATCTAGGTATTTTACTTCGGATAGGGAGTAGTTCCACAGCCTACTAACACACACTCATTTAGAGTGCTTGGAAAGAAATCAACAGATTTAAGAGTGTACCAGCATAAACATGAATCTTTCTACTGCATCAATTTCAGGACTTCTTGAAGTCATGGCAAATGCAAGCAATCTGACTGAAAAAACCAGTTTTGATGCAGTGCATCATAGCATAGACCATGCAATTTATAAACTATTATAGAAATAAGTTTATTATACAATAATTAAAAATTTTATACAACTTTGTGGAATATTAATTTTTGTAGCAGATTTTGGGTTGTCAGCATATCACAAATCCCCAAAATGCTACACCTCTGTCATAAATTTACTAATGGAGTTGGCTTCACTGTTGAATAGAGTCTCTTTTCAGTATAAAGAAATGTAAAAATATTTGTGGACGAATCTGAAGGGTGAAAAAAGGCTTTAAATTCATGTTAATATAGAGTGACCTTAATAGTTTTACCAGTTGTTTCAGCCTCATAGATTTTCTAGTGCAGGTTCATGGAAGTCATGCATTTGCTGTGGATCATTTTAGTACTCCAGTGAAATATTCTCTCTGATCTGTGTCAGTGGGGGTAGGCAAGCACATAAAATAAATGCTTCCAGTCAGTGATGAGAGTAGGAGGATTTTTCATGAACAATATAATTAAATTCATGCATGTAAAAGATACCTGCAAGATGCTGCTTGAGAAAGTACTTTATAGCAATAGATAATTATAGGGAAAAAATTACTTTCCTGGAATGATAGTACATAATATTAAATTATCAGTGGTATAAAGGTTTTCTGAGCAGTTTGTTTCCTATCTGTAACACAGCATTTTTTTTCTAATAATCTTTGTCTTCAGCAAAAGACTTTTTGATCAAAATTTTTGTTGGACATATTATACTGGAACTTTAATACGACCCTAATACAGGCTACTGTTATAAACACTTGTTTCATAGCTTAAAAATTATTTGCTCTTGCAGAAGTATGGGAACTATGGAAATTTTCCAAAGTCATAGGTTTTCTTGTCTGTTTAATACAGTTTTAATTATGTGCATAGTTGCCACTGCTGTGGATCATACCATGTTTGTTTAAAGGTATGCAGAAGAGGTGATAATATTAATTCACCTGCTGCTAAATACTCTCCTACTTAGAAAGTAACTCAGCAGTGACTCAGACATAAGAATTGAAAACAGAGTCAGTTGCTTAGGGCTAAATCTTGCAAGTGCTTACTGCTGGGTATGGTGTGTTGAGAATTTTCTGGGCTTAATAGCATCCTAAGCAGACAAAAAAGAGGTGTTCAGTTCTCCTCCTCCTCCCCACTACTTCTTCATTTTCTGTGGGAAGAAAAAGGCTTCAGTGGGTTTTGTTTTAGCTGCCTCCAAACAAAGCTGTAGGCAGTGTGTGTAGCGGTGCAGGTAACATTTGTTTGTTAGACTGGACAGCTCAGATACACCTGGAAACTCTTGGTCAAAAATACATGTTGGGGGCTGTGCTCTTAGTGCTGCCCAAAGAAATCCTTGCCTGAGGAGCTGGAGCGTCCTGAGGATGCTGTGATGCATTGCCCTCAGCTAGGATCTCTGACAGGCAAGGCTGCCTCTCAGTGCCCTGACCCTCCTCAGCCCCGTGCTGGGACAGCTTCTGCTGCACGAAGAGTTTGCTGTGGAGCATTTTGGTTCTAGGCCTGATCTAAGAAGTGCTGTGGAAAGTATGTGGTGAAAAGTGATTGCCACAGCAGTTAGCCTTTGGGAAAGGTTCATTGAAAGATGTTACATTGAGTCAGCCTTAATTTCAAGGAGGAGTCCTGCCCAAAACCATAAGGCTGATTTTTTTCACCTGTTAAGAGGTTTCAAAACCTAAACCTATGTAACCATTTCACCTTAAAAAAAGTCAGTGCTGTTGGTTTTAAGGGTCAAAGTGAGAGCCACAGCTGAATATGGTAAACTTGCAGACTCTCTTCTATTTTCAGTAGTGACATGTATATTTTCTTCTGAGTCTCTGATCTCAGACTATGTTTTGTAAATGCAAATGTATTTTTTTTTTTAAATCAAAAGCACAGTTTCTGAATGGACAGTGTAGTCTAGGGAAAGAGATGTAGCAGAAGACCATGCTTCGCTTAAGATTTTTACTATCTTTAGGGCCTGGCACTCACTAGGCTGCAGTGAGAAGCATATTATTTTTTGTTATAAATACCCTTCTGTGTTAAATTCTAAAATAGTTTTTCCCAGAGGAGGTTTGGAATAGAAACTGATGTACCTGATAGTTAATTAAAATTCAGTGTTGTTTGTTCTTGCTTAAATTAGTGGAAAAAAAGCACAAAACCTTCCAGGAAACACCACAGAGAATAACATTCTGAACATTTCAAATTGTTTTGAAATATGAGAATTCCCATGGCTCAATTCTTTAAAGAGCTGGAACATAATTGAAATGCTTCTTTGCCACCTGTCAGGTTTGTTTGTTTTGGTTTTTTTTCATCTTTAGTGTGTGAATTTTCTCTCATGGAGAGATAAAGGGAATGAACACTTTATTTCCTTTTTTATCCTGTTTTTTTTTTTTGGAGTCCTGGTTACTGAACTACATGTGCACATTATTATTCTATTATAACATTGCAAACTACCTGCACAAATGCATACCTAGCACGAGACCAGTTTTTTCATTAGGTTACATCAGAATCTGGCTGATATGGTTGTACAAACCAGAGGAAACCATGTGTAACTGATTTTGTTTGTAATGCGAAGTTACTGATTAGCCAGCTAATACCATTTTCTTTCCCAAGCTCACGGCCTCCCACACAGAGAAAGATGCAAAAAAATAGTGTAAAAATAAGGTTTTAAGCTACAACAATGAGATCTCCAGATGTCTGATTCCTTGGTTTAGAAAACTGCACAAGAGCTTATCTATTTCTGAAATAAAAATGATTTAGATAGTCCAAACCGTCTTTCACAATCTCCCATCTGCTGGTGTGCGCATTTCATTTTCATGTAAATAAAATTTCTAAGTAATTCTTCAAATCCTCGCTGCACAGTTCATTGCAGAGATCTCATGCTTGCTAATACTTACTGCCAGAAGGCAAAAGGACTGATAAAGCATGTGGAGCACTCACAGGAGGCTTGCAAGGCAGGAAGTCCTTCATGGAGAGGGGAATATTTCAATGGATTTATGTAAAGCATTAACCAGTTCACCTGTGCTATTTCCCTGTTGGGCTCTTTCAGGAAATGCAGATATCTAATGAGGGGAATGGTAAAGGAAATTTTCCAAGCTTAGTTTTTGGATTTCTGCCACAAATTGCACCTCTAAATCAGACAATTGGATTTTAAGATGTCGTGTAGTCTCTTACAATGGACTGGATTCATACCCGTGTTTAGGTAGGCAGACTTCTAGTCTTAATCCTTAAATTGAGCTCAGAATTTTTGAAGGTCACTTTGGCTTCAGTCTAATGGTCTGTGGGTGCTGACATGTTGGCAAAGGCCCCTTCTGTACTTTATACTGAGGTCACAACTGGAGAAGAGGAAGAATCATACTGACTTGTATTTCCAAAACTGTACCGACTTGCTTACTTTGCTAGAGGTGCATTTAATCAAAACAGCTGCAACTCAAAACACCTGGAAGTTGTGCAACTCTTAAATGTCTAAATGTAGATTTTAAGAATCTAATTTTAAGCAGGCAGATTTGATCAGTTTGCCCCATCGTTACCCTGGAAACCACTTAATTACTATGCCTTTGCTTCAGGCCTCTGCATGTAGCTTTTAAAACATTTTGTTATAATTTTTCTGTTCTTTTGTCTTAAGCTAGTGTTTGTAGAAAGGGCTGGCTTGACAGCTCTGGCAAATGAAATAGTCTGCCTGCCCACGGAATATGTGCTCCCTAGACAGTGGCAGTCCAAACTTCCACATGCTGTTTTGTCAGTGTGCTAAAACTTTTCTTGGGGGAGTGGAGACAGGAGGGAGGAAGTAGGGTCCTTGTACAATCAGGTCTTTGCCACCAAAATGGGCAAGTGTCTTCAGGAAAAATGGCCTGTATTTTCCTTCTAGCACAGAAGACAGGCAGCTAAGAAATGGATGAGCTCAAGCTTTGGAAAACCCAGATATGGTCTGTAAGCTATTGTCAAGATCACAAACTCAGTCCTGCTGTGTTGCAGTCAGTGCTGAAGACAGATGAGCTCGTGAACTGAACAGGGTTTTCCTTGCTCAGTGACAAGACAAAAGGATTTTTCAAGAGTTCTGAGTTCTGCTGAGCCTTCAACTGATAGTCCTGGAAAGATATTTGCATGGAAGTGGGAAATGTGGGAATTTACTCTAAAATATTAGGACTGCATCTTCTCGTGTTTTGCTTTAAGATTGCTGATCTTAGCACATACAGTTCATTGCTTCAGTTTGTCTTGGTGATGACTTTTTTCGAGATACATGTATTGGATGAATTGTGATAGCTGTGAATCACCTAGTGCTCCTGGAAAAGTCACCCAAGAGACAATCTTTTCGACACAGGATTGTGTGTTTGATTTCCAAGTGCTTTACAGGGCTCCTGGTTCATTTAGCTAGTAGCCTGAAAATCATGGAAGATCACTGACAGAATCATACTGCTGTTCTTTAGTGATCAGTGTGAATTCACAGATGTTTCAACAAAAATAGCAAGGCGGTAAGGATGAAACATATCCATGACATCTTTTAATTTCAGAAAATTTTGCTCTACTATGACTGAAAATGAAAATACAGAAGGACCATTTACATCATCCAAAATAAAGAATCTGGCTTAAATAGCTACAATACTTCATAATCACTGTTGTTCTCTGTAGTTATATGAAAGGTAATCCAAGAATTTGTCAAGACCACCTCTACTCAAAGCAGCTGAAACCCAGTCCAGGCTCATGTTGCTGCCATGCCCCAGGCCATGCAGCCTCATCCTTTTCCTCCAGCCAATGCCATCACTGGTAATGAACCAATTCTGGGAGCTGCTTGCCTGAAAGCTAACCATGAGGTTTGGACTTCTGGGGTGAAAGATATTGTCTGCTGCAAGGGAGAGTTTTGCAGACATTGATTTGGCAAGGATTGGGCTGGTAAAGGCAAGAGTATTGCTAAGCATAAATGAACATTACAGTATGTTAAGACTGTGAAAGCACAAAAGAAAACACTGGAATTTACTCTCTGAAGTAAAAATGAAAGTCGCTTTGGGGTACTTGTGTTCTCTGCATGCTGTTTTGACTTACAGAATAATTTCTCATAGCTTTTTGTGTCAGACTGTGCTTGCAGTCTGAGAAACAGATGGAAATTCTACTGGTTTTCCTTCTGCATACTGTAAAACAAAGATGCTTAAATTACTGGTGCTCTAAACTAATGAACCTTTTCAGCATCTAAATCCAAGATTCATTGCTGCTTTTAATGTTACTCTAAGAAATTCATGGTGCATTTATATAACTCTAGCTGTGCTATCAGCATTGATCTCATACATGCTGCTCTCCTTTAAATGAAGTAGAGACAGTGCATAGGAGAAAATGGAAAATATCTCACTCATCATCTGGATTAGAATATATAATTTCTCCCTGAAGAATCAATGTTTTAGAAAGCAAAGAGCACTATGCTTTGCTGTCTTGATGTCTATGTATTGTTCTAAAGTTTTAGAAACCAGTAATCCAGAAAAGAACTATAGAGTGGGTTTGCATTTGAAGGTATAAAGAATATGGTTCTGTTGTGGACATGTTAGTATGTATTTATTAATTTATAATTAGAATTGAGATCCTGCTTCATAACACTAAACATTTTCATTTTTGAAACCTAATAAACACTTTGGGTGTGTGTGTGTGTGCGTGCGCAAATGATTTTAAAATTTAAATTTGGGGGTCTTTTGCCTGTTTAAATAGCTTCATGATTTGCATAGCTGGTTCTCTTATTCCAGAATTGTGGCCAGGTAAACTCTGAATTATTCACAGAATTGATGTAGCTTGTAAATTTTTACTGCTGAGTGGTTTGCCTATTGTAAATACCCCTCATACCTGAACAAGGAAGAAAGAAACTAGATTTAGAGAATGAGAGTGCTGAAAACATGCCAAAGAGTCTAGAATATCTTCTTTACTTTGTTGAGATTGGCTTAAGAAATAGCCAGAAATTGCCCAGCTACTATGGATTGCCTGTATTTATTTCTCCTCTGTGTTGGTCAACCACCAGCAGACACATTTTATGGAGCCATAAGATGGTGATGACAGTTTTCATCCCTAGGCAGTTTATTAGTTGCTAATTCTGTTTAGTAGGAACTTGGATCAGTTACAGCCTTGTCAAGTTTCCAGTGGGACTAGCAGATCTTTTTCATTCACTTTAATGTTATTGACATTGTGAATTTTGTGCCAGTTCCATTAAATTCAGTGAAACTTGCTTTCTTTGCCTACTGATATTGAGTGTAGCTTTTGTCCTATTTGCTGAGACATTTACAAGCCTTTCATAATTATGTCAACTTAAGGAGCTTGAAACCTATCCTTTTAACTTTTTTTTCCCAGTAGGGATAAGTATCTCTTCCTTTTGTTGTATTCAGAATCTATTTAATATGAGCAAAAACCAAATTAATAAAATGTGTGTTATAGACAAAACAGAGATAATAGAGACTTCT
Organism: Sitta carolinensis; assembly: GCA_032173965.1. NCBI lineage: Eukaryota > Metazoa > Chordata > Aves > Passeriformes > Sittidae > Sitta > Sitta carolinensis. Next base: position 8,548,256 of record JAVUNC010000025.1, on the reverse strand, counting down.
CAGGTGGCTGTGGGGTACTGCCAAAATTAGCTTATCTTCTGTTATTTGGGAAAGAAGAGCATGCCATATAGCCAAAGTACACATACCTTTGTACATGCAGTTATTGAGACTCATTTGCATTGCTGCTTGTGTTTATATGAAAAGTTTATATATGAAATCACATAAATCCATAGACATAAGAGCTGTTCTTATGGTGGACAAGCACTACTTTTTCTCAATAAACTTAATTCTTAAAGTAGGAAACAAGGATAAAATCATTCTGTTGTCTTCATGAATGTAGTGTATTAGGTTTCAGGAAGCTGAGTTTTGGCACAGAACATGTGGCAGTGTGGGGCACTGGAAGCTCCAAGGTCTCATACAGTAATAAAGACAAAGTGTCCTCTGAAGGCTAGGACTAATACATTAGTATTAGGTTTTAGATTGATACAATTCCTTCTTTAATAGGTTATCAGATGTTGTTTACATTACATCAGACAGTGTTAATTCTAGCTTTATTTTTTGACATTTGAGCCAGTTTGTTGGATTCATGTTGGTGCAGTTGGTACAAAAGAAATTGCTGTTGTTTTTATTGAAGTCATAAACTTTAATGAACCCTTACAACAGTTATCATAAATTAAATACAAATGGTCTTAAATTTTTACAGATTTACATAAAGGAGTTTCTCTGTCTTCCTTCTCTTCCTATGCCATGAATAAAATTTACTGATCAGCCCAAAGTTTTAATTTTTTATGCAAGTAATACATCTCCTTTGTAATGGTGACTGGATAAAGCTGACAAGTGAAAGTTAATGTTCACTTTATAATGATGTGCAGGAAGAAAGTAATCTTGAAAATGTTCTTCAGAGTAGATATGCTGGAAGTTAGGAGAAGATACTTCCATGAAAGCCCCCTGGACAGTGACACTGACACCTGAAATTGCAGTAAATGCTAGAGAGTTCAGCTAAACACCTTTTTGCCATTTATCACAATCTTAGGGCATAGAAAGAGTGTGACTTCAGTGATATGTTTAAGGCAAATGACTACAGAATTAACTTGTGTGGTCATTCTTCAATTAAAATGTAAGGACAGCTTACCTGTCATCACTCAGCAGTGAGAACTCTGGGTCTCTAAAGCAGGAGCAGCTGAGACCTCACTGTCACCCATGACTGTGTGCAGTGCAGTCACCTCTCCCTTGTGCCTGCAAGGCTTGTCCCTAAAAATTGTGATCAGTGAGGGTGTCCTCTGGTGCAGATTTTGAGGGATCAATGACTGCATTGCCTTGCTGGGGGAGGCTGCTTTGTGCGGGCAGAACCACTGGCCAGGGGCACCCCTGGGAAGCAGAGTCCAGCAGGAGTGGGGCTTCCACTGGTGGGGGTCTGTTTGGTGGCCAGGCCCCATCCCACCAGCCCAGCCAGGGAGGAGGGTGCCTGGGGGGCAGCCCTGGTGCTCCACACTGTGCTGCAGGCAGCCCTGGCTCTGCAGGACAGGGCTGTGGGGAGCTGACATCCCTGGAAGCTGACATGGGCTCCTGGATCCTGGCAGGACATGGGCTCATGGGCTGGCAGGAGGAGCCAGGGGCTCTAGCTGGTGCCTGTAATGTTCTGTTACATTCCTTGTAACTCCTGAATGCAAATCCTAGAAAATTCAGTGTTTGTATTTTTTGCCATAAATGACTGTGTTACTAATATTGAGCAGGCAGTGTGTCTTCCAACAGAATTGCCCTGAAATAGAGTCTTGGAGTGTTTAGCCAGGGTTGTTCTCTGGGAAAGGAGTACCAAGGGCCTCAAGAGGAGCTGTATTGTTCAGACTAAACATCTGACCAGCTTTGTATCCTATCTTTGACAGGACCCTGGCAAAGTGGGGAGAATATAGACCTAATCATGTAATTTCTGGTTCCTGGAGTTGGCATTTCTCTTTACAAGCTCCCAGGGCTTTTCTCCATGAAGAAAACCCAAAGATACCCACTTTCAAATCCATGTAAGCTTCTATCACCTATGTCTGATGGCATGGGGTTCTACAGCTTAACAATGCCTTGAGTACCTTTTTTTGTTTGTTCATTCAAGCTTGCCAACATAATTAATTTAATGCCCTCTAATGTTTTTATTGGAAGAGACAGTGAATAACTGTTTCATGTTTTCCATGCTGCTTATGGATTTATTGTTCTGTCACAGTCCTCTGTTAGTCGTGTCTTTTTCCGAGCTGAAGATTACCAGTTTATTTAATCTTTCTTTATATAGAAATATTCTATGCTTTGAGTGTCCTTTTTACTTTTTTTCTATACCTCTTGCAGTTTTTGGGAGACTTTTGAAACAAGTGAACCAGGACTTTGTGACTGTCAGGTTTTGGGTCAACAAATGTAAAAAATTCACAATGTAAAGAAATTTTCTTTGGTGTTCTGCTCTCTTTCTAGTAAATTCAGCTTGCCTCTTTGATCTTCAGACACTAAGTTAGTGTTTCCATAAGTTTGCATGCTAAATCTGTCATCTTGCTCATGGATGGTTATAGTTTAAAAATAATTTTGAGGCAAATAAAATCAGAAATGTCATGTGCATTTTTCTGCACTATAAGTAGCATGGAGTGTTTTGATATTGGACTGGTATTTTGGAATTAGGTGTCACAGCTACATAGGTTTTTATATGTTATTATAGATGGAATAAGTCATAATAGGAGCCATAAGAGTATGGTCATGGACTGGGACATGCTGAAACTATTGGAAGCTTCCAGGTATTTATTGAAAATGACAATCTGAAATGGTAGCTGGAAATTGCTTATGCTACTCCTCTTGTTTTGGCACCGTCCTGTATTCTCAGGGGACTTTGATGTTGTTTTCTGACACTTCTGACAGCAGTCAAAGATTTTTGTAGAACATACTGAAGCCTTCCTGGCTATTTGAGTGAAGGTGTTGAGGCATGCTACAAAGCCTCAATGCGTCTTTATTCTCCTGTGCAAAGATATCTTTTAAGAGATGAGACAGGGAACTTGCTGAAATTGAGGGAGAATTACGGAGTGGTAGCAAAAATGTAATAATATTGCAGAAGAAGTAGCAAAATATTATTGTAATTGTTATATTAAAAGATTGTAATTTATTCCTTGGGTATGCCAGACATTTAGGAAGATATAACTTCTAAAGGTGTATTTATAAAGGTACACCAGTCACAGATGAACAGGGGAAGATAGATATAAGAAATTTGAGCATAGCTTCCTTATGGAAGAATTTTTTGAATATCAGATGCACCATGACAGGATTTTTTTCCTTCATTATGCTCTGTGCTCCAACATCAAGGCCATGGAGAGTGAGCACAGTTACAGGAGTTACTGTGGCAGTGCTGATGCCCTCATCCTGGGCATCCTTGGGGATACAAGCATTGGGCTTTAGGTCTTTTGCTAGATTTGCTTGCAAGTCCCTATATCATTTTCAGGGAAATTCAACAACAAATACCAGTAATACTTTTGTAGTACTCATCTTTTCACTTTCCTAAAAGTAATTCTTTAAATTACTTATCTTATCACTGTAGTTAGTGAGCTCCAGCTTTTGTCTTCCTTCTCTTTTCTCCTTGTCCCATAGACCTGCCTCATTCTAATCCACAGAGCATTGTTCTGTCAGAGAGGCTGAAAAGGATGGTTTGGAACCTGTAATATTACATAAGGGAACCACATTCTTGACTATTCTGGCTGTATGTATACTTTGGAGAAATAAATAATAAAGATTTTTCAATTTTTTTCTCAGCTGTTACAGCCAGCCCACTATCTCCCATCTCAGTTTTCATCACCTTGTACAATAAGCCAAGACTACTGTCCAGAAAGATGGCCTTAAATGACTTCATTATCCTAAACTGCTTTTGGAATGCCATCATGAACATTAATTCACTTTGATGGTTTTTGGTGTTGCTCTGTAGATATTCCAGCTCTTTGAGTAATGATGGGGCCAGGCTGTTCTCTTCTCCTGTCTTACCACAGCAGAGTGGCTTAGTTTGTCTGCACTTTAGGTACCCTCCTTGAAGTAGCCCTGTGAGCTTTATGGCAGCTCAGCATAGAGGCTGGAGAGGAGACAGGGCTTGCTTTTCAGAAAGGGTGCCATCCAAATCAGTAGTTACATTTTTAAACAACTGTTGGGACCACATGCTGTGTTCAGTCCTGTGCTTAACTAAGGCAAAGGAAGAAGATGACTGCAATTTTTTTCAAACTGTTTCTTGGTTGCTTTTTTTTTTTTTTTTTTTTTTTTTTCAGTCAGGAAGATTACCTGGATGCTTTCTTTCAGCTTGTGATTCTTAAGAGTCTAACAGAGAACAGAGTATTGGAAAATTCTTGCATCAAGCCAAAAAACTCGAGATGCTTTTAGTCAAGTAATCATTTACAGTCTCGGAGACCATTCTTACATAGCAAAGAGATAAATTGCCAGTCTTACCATCTACAAAGCAATTTGCACAGCTACAAAACATCAGAAAGGGAATATATTAATTTCTGCAGATATAGCAAATAGATGCAATGTCCTTGGAGGGATCTCTGGATAAGCACGAACATATTTATTGAATTTATAAATTGCTAGGTAATTTCCTTTAGTTTGAATTATTGCAGTTTTGATGAAGGCTAATTATTTTTCTCCTCATGTTTAATAAAATAATTAAGTTTATATGCTTCTCAAGCAGAACTGCTAAGCTTTATAATAACTTTTTGCAAACTACCTCAGTTTATTATTAATAAGTAGTTGAGATAGCAAGCTTAGTTAGCTTCCAGTGTACCCTTTGTTTTTTGAATGTAAGAATTGAGCTGAAAGCCATGAAAGAAGCAGATAGATCAGACTGACTTGTATTTAAATGTTTCCATCTTTACTAAGTAACTTCATAAAAGTATCAGCCATGAAGGAACTAAGAGCAAGGGCTGAATGCTGTTCATGTTTATATTAGCAAAAATTTTGAAGAAAGTCCATGAACTTTGAAAGGTTATTATAGCAGTACCTATATGATAGCAGAACACAATTGCAAACAGAAAAAGAAGCTACTGTAACACTTTATTGTTCTGGTTGTTTGCTTACTCAGTAAAAGAGCTCAGCAGCTGAGTGCAATGCTGATGTTTAGAAAGAAATTGAGCCCTGCAGCCCCAGCAGACAAAGGGAATTGTTTTGTCATTTAATGTTTCCCAAGGAAGAGCAAAATTGTCATAAGAAAAACAAAATTTAGAACTTCTGCATGTTGGGAAAAGGTCCCTAAAGAATATAGAGAAGAAAGGGACAAAGAAAACTATAAACATGTTAAAAAATCTTAGCATAAAAGGAAAATGAAATTGCAACCTATTCTTGGTATTATATCATAGGTTAAATATATAATAAGGTAGTATCTAAATATTCCATTAAATGCCAGATGCTTTGAAGAATCAATTAATTTTTGGTCAAGTCTTTTGTATTCAAAGTATAAATCAAGCTGATGACTTTATACCATATCTAATAGTTTTTTCTTTATATATTTAGTGTAATCTCAAAATGGGATCAAGAGTTTTGTCTAGCAGAGAGCCATGTTAACCAGAAGTGCTTGAGCTATGAGTGTGCTGCCTGCCTGTAGAATATGAATGTGGCAAAATGAATGTGGTAGATCATAGCTGCAGTTTTATGTCCTTGGCAATATCTGAATTTGAGCTCAGTGAAATGGATGAGTTTTAGCTTGGGCATGTATCTTGGGTGACATTTAGGACCATAGGGAAAACTGGAGTTTTCATAGACAGATAGAATAGAGATGTAGAAAGGGAAATAATTTAAACAATGAATTGCATATTACACCTAAATAGGTTTTGAATTAGTGACTTTTATGTGATTGTAGTCTGCATTTTAATTCCCCTGAAAAAGAAAGGCTACAGTTTTATTATTTGAAGGAAATGTATCACAGTTTTATTCCAAGTGTATTCTTGGGTTTTGCAATATAAATCCAGTTGTGTTCTTTCTGAAGGTTGAGTTAAGCCTTGTTCCTTTTAAAGGCAGTGGCAAAATTGTTATTATACACAGACGCCTTTTCAAAGCCAATAGCAAATTCAATACAAAAGAAAGGTAGGTAGCCAAGAGAGGCAGGAGCAGATGGGAAGTTTGCCATCAGTGTAAAAATGGGGAACATGAGGAATGTCATAGATCATGGCTCATAATGTGGCTTAAATCTGCCTTGGGGGTGTGCTAGCAAGCACGGTGGCTTTTTAGTGGGTAAAGAGCCTTTCAGAGCAGCCCTCTCCCCAGTGATCCTTACTGAATGTCACAAGTGTGGAGAGCTTACTGCAAAGCAAGTGTCATTTTTAGTGATAGAATATTTTGGCACGTTTGTGGACATTTCTATCTGTAATGCATGCACATGCATGTGTTTAGCTCAAAGCTGCTACAAAATGTTGTCCTTTGCTGTATATTTAGAATACCTATTCCAAGCATCTCTGCTGTATGTTTAGGGAGTTAGGTTGTAGTGAGATCTGTGCATCTTCCCCGTATGTCTCCACTACAAGAAAAGCAAATTTTGACCCCAGATCATTAAGCTCTATCTGTGAATTTTTTAAGGATGTAGTCTGAACAGCACTGATGACCTACAGAAATTATGGTAAGTGATCTGTAGCTGACCCCCTGAACTGTATTAAATACTACTGCTTACTTGACTTTTATTGCAATTGCAATTTTTAGATAAAAAATAGTTGTGTGTTTGCATTGTAGCTCTTGATGTCTGGAAAGGTTTCAGTGACTAAGAAAGTTTGGGACCTATTACATGCTTTTGATATACAATGGCATTTGCCCAGAAATGTGCTCTGTAGGACATATATGTGTACATGCACATATCTCTTACAAATACTAGCAAAGATATCTATTAATTTGCTTGGCTACCAATAGTTCATTCAGTGCATGTTGGTCAAGAAAATGAATTGGTTTTTTGGTTTATGGGTCAAGGCTTTCTGTGTAACTGTTTTTGTGGAAATCTCTTAATAAATTAATATGGGAATAAATTCCTGTGATTAAAAAAAAATAAAATAATCTCTATGGAATATCAATCAGCTGATAGCATGAGCACATGCTTGGCCTTTCATATAGCTTCTGCTGTAAGTCTGTTTTGTCTTGTTCAAATGTTGTGTATTATCTCAGGAAAAAGGAAGAATAGTTCATTTTGAATACACTGTGGAAGAAGCACATACCTAGCGTGTCTGTAGCACTGGAGATTTTATGGGATTTTTAAATAAATAGCTAGGGAACTAAGAAAAACAAGCTTGTTGCAATTGGAGATACATTTCCTATAGGGAAGGAATCTGTATGTGAAGAATTGTGGGAACCACTGTTGTCTCAACAAGTGTGTGCAGAGACACATGGTGACACAGAGTAATCTGGAAATGTTATCAGTTTATACTATTCTGAGTTTGCTATTTTTGAGAAATAGAGTATCTATATACATTGCTTAAAATTAAACTTGTTAAAATATTACACATTCAGAAAACAAATTTCAGACCCAATTTTACTTGAATTTCATAGGTTATTTTACCAGAATACACAGTAAACACTGTATTGGTTTTTATTCATATGGAATATATTTAAGCCTTAAGCAACACATGCAAAAATTATTAGGACTAAGCTTGTTTTTGTAAGTACAATGTGCATGTGTTACATAGATATTGTTTTCCGGAGATAACTTAAAATGCAAATTAATATGACAGAAACCTACATAAAATAATGTTCAAAGAGGTGTCAAAATATGGACATAAAATAATTGCAGATACACAGATTACTTCAAATATGCAATAAATTAAATAGCTTTTTTTTTGCTTTCCGAGAAATGAGGAAATTTCCATATTTTGACACCTCTTTGAACATTATTTTATGTAGGTTTCTGACAGTGTGGCAAATGAAATGCAGATGTCTGTGTAAATTTTATAGTACTTAAAAAAAATGGCTGCTTTTTTGAGTGAGAGCTTCCAATAAATTGTTGCTAATACTTCCAGATTAGGGAATGAGATTGTCACCCTGAGACTGAAATTTCACAGATAAATCTCTACCTTTCTCTGGATGCTTTACTGTGTTATGGCCTGATATTGTATTGAAAACTTAAACTGTACTTTATTTTTCAGTTTAGAAAGTGCTTGTAAGGTATTGTAAGACAAACCTGTTCCCATAACAATTTTCATAGTCTGTCATAAGAGGTTTTTGTTCCAAATAACTTAGTTTCTTTTCCTCCTAAGAAAATATTCCCAAAGAATTTCATTGTCAAAAGAGAAAGGGAGGGGAAAAAACACAAGCACCAGAGAATATTGGACTTTTGAGCAGGATGAAAGGTGATGATGGTTAGTGGCACTCTTTGGCATGCAGTCACTCTTTCCTGGAACTCTGTCTGGTCCATCATCATCTCTGTTGGTGAGGTGCATACACCTCCTCTGCTTTCAGGAATGTTGAAACTTCACTGAGGGATTTGTACCACCACCATGTCAAATTGCAGTGTGCCTGTTTTGTATTCAAGGTTCGTCTTCGTCTCTCTCACCATATTTACTTTTCTGGGATTCTCTGCTACAGAACTGAGAATAAGAAGACAGAATTTCACTGTACCTTCATTCCATGTTTTATTTTACAGACTGATTAAAATTCCAAGTTGGCAATCATTTAAAAAATCTGTAGTGACTGCCTACTTTAAAACAATAATAAAACCAGACACACATTCAGCTAGGTCAGAACATTTTATGGTTTTCATGGAAACAGCCATATTCCTGGATAGATATTTTTATTTTTTTTTTTTTAACCAGTCTTATATGTTGGATATCATATTTGATCTCTGAGATTGTTTTCCTGTTGAACTGAGACTTTTGTGGTCATGGCTGTACATGTATATATGTATATTCATGTGCTTTCATAGTTTTCCTTCTGAATAACTTCTAAATTCATAGGTTGACTTACACATTATGTAATACAAAGGAGGAGTTCTTCCAGACATTTGCAAGTTAGATGTCATGATATTTGAAGGTGGATTGAGGGAAAGATTCTCTGTCACCTAGTAATGTGAAATGTTTTACATAACTGGGCTCTGTTTTATTTGTTTTTTCAATTACTTGGATGCAAAAAAACATTGAAGGACAAATAGAAAATACGGGAGACCAAGTCAACACTTTTTGTGTGTGCCCAGTCAGTTATGATGTTGATAGATTGTCCTTATATATCTTGTTGTGGAGATTATTATTCTTAGCAACAATTTTATTTATCCTATAAACAGACTAAGAAAATAAAAATAAATATTTTGACTAGATATTAGAACAATAGGCAATGAGTCCAATTCAGTAGAATACTACAGTAATATATTAAACAAAGAAAAGAATAGGACAAAGCCTTTCCTGCAAAGGTAGCAAATGAAAAAAAAAAAAAAAAAAACAAGGCTGTGCAATAAAACCTGACAAAATGCCTTAAATCAGGACACCTTGATATCTCAACATACCAGAAGGAGTCTGACCTTATTCATGTGGAGATAAGGCAGCACAGGAAGGGCAAGCATCAGGGAGCATTGCTGCTGGTAGAAGAGCTACCTGGTTATTCCAGTGAGAGGTGAAACGTTAATCAGAGTACAGTAGTTTTCACTCTGCTCCTCCAGGAACCTGGTTGCAGCTCCCTCTAGAAAAATGATCTCTTTGACCCTTCACACTGGATCCTGCTGGTGCTGATTTTTTTGTTCTCCCCTCAAGATATCCATTCTCTTCTGCTGGTTCTGAAACCAGGTGTCCATGTTGTGCAGCTTTTGTCTGCACCTTGTGAAGGCAGAAAAGTTTAAGATGGCAGAATAGAGTGGGGGCTTGTTAGCTGGAGTGACACCGTGACAGCAATGGATTATTTTTCACTGTTTGGTGAAGTAGGGAGAAGGGAAAGGATGAATATAATTGAAATAGTGAAAAAAGAAAACATCCAGGAACAATTTGCTTTGCCCAGTTAAGTTGATTATCTTAGCTTTATCTCCTCCACCCATAATGGTGTGTGTCAGCTCCACTTGGAGTATAAAAAAAATACTTCTACAATGATGAGGAACTCTGAGAACACTGGAACAGATCTCACACACAGAGACTGTGGTCGAGGGAAGTAGAAGATGGAGGTCTTAAATGCCTCCTGCTGTTTGTTTCTTTTCTCTGTTTCTCTTGGTGCTCTTTTTTGGTTTGCTTGCTTGGTATGTATTTGTGTGTGTTTATAAATTTATTGTATTTGTAAATATTCAGATATTTGTTCATTTCTTGTGATTCAGGGAAGCTGAGGTCAATATGGTAGTACCATCTTTACTCAAAATATTACATATTACTCAGCCAATGAATGAATTTTCAATCAAGTGGGGTTTCTTAAAGTATAGTATGAACACTGTCATTTAATTCAAATACAGAATTCTGTGGAATAAAAACCATGGTACCTAAATTACCTCTTGAATCTCTCAGAGGAATGAAAGCATAGATCGGATACACTTAATCACTATAATTAACTAGTTTACCTTTATATCTCTGATTAGCTGCAGATCATAAGCCTCTGTTTTCCTTTATCTCTCTTTACAGTAGAATATAATTCCTATTGTGAATGTCACATTGGTTGTGCTCTCTTTGACAATGGAATTAACTTCTTGGCCAGATGGCAAATCTATTAGTTCAACATGTACTTGCAGTGTAGTTAAAGATTCAGAATAAGCTAAAATTAAATGCTTCCCGTATGAGATCATTTCTTTTCCTGAACTTATGTTAATTTATAACAGAGTTAATAGAACTTTTTCTCTAAGTGTATCTTGTCAGAACGAGTGAAAGCAAACTTTAAAAAAAAAATTGAAATAGTCTCAATTTGCCGTTTACACTTTATGAAAGAGAAACTGTGATTTATGTAACAAAATTTGTTAGTACATCCAGGTTCATTTGTACCACGTGCCTTTGATTGTAGAATTATTGCTTATAGGAAATTAATGTGATAATGCTGTAATTGATGGTAGATACATTCTTAGCCTGTTCCAATTGCAGGATTACATGCTAAAATCTCATTGAAATGCTTGAACATAGTAGTGTATTTTGCCTTGTTAATTCGGATAATTGACACCAGTCCAGGCAGAGTGATGGATTTGTAATTCTACAGAACTGCACTTGAGCTCAAATTTCTGTCTAACAGCCTTCCTGATAGAGTCTATATGCCAGTAGCCACAACTTTTTATTTTTAGTCTTTTTTTTTGGTCTTGTCTCATTTTGAAAGTATCTTAGCAAAATAAAAGCTGTGTGCATGAAGCTTGAGCAGACTGTACATATGATCATTTAATGTGCCAAAAATGATGTACGTAAACACTGTGAATAAAATTTCTTCATTACTTTAAATTTTCACTTAGTTTCTCTTAAAGCTTTATTAGCAGCACTATTATATAAAACTCTTTCTTTCAAGAAAAACACTTTCCTATTTTCAAGACTTGTAGTTGAAGCTGTGTTGTCAGCAAGACTTACATTACTTAACTGAGCACATTAATGGAATATTTTTCTGCAGTTACTAATCTTATAGTTAATTTTAAACATAACAGAGGCATTGCCATTTGTAAATTAGAGTATTTTAATTGTAATGTAATTGTAATGTAAATTAGTGTAAATTGGTGTATTTATCTGTATAGAGTCTGGTCTGCCTTCACACTACTACTTTGCTCTGCCTACTGCTAATTTGTCCTTGTGGTTTAAAGACAGATTTATGTTGGATGTTAATGGTCATTATTGCTTGTCTGTTTGGGTATATAAATATACACATTTAAGAATATATGTGTGTATATATATATAGTTATAGATATACACAGACACACACAAAAAGAATAACAGTTCTGGAACAAGAATCTACATTACAAATGCTCACCGATTTCAGGAAACATGGCACACACGTGGGTAAAACACAGAGTGATGCAATATGGCAAGTTACTGCAACTCCTTGTTTTGTGTCCATGGAAGATTCTCATTTTTTGAGATTCTGATATTTCAGTCTAGCTTTTCATTAGAGGTGAAGACTATCAGCATCAAAATTAAACAATGTTGAGAGAAGTAGGCCTGCAATTCAGAGTAGGGCTTTCTAACTGCTTGCTTCACATGCTGTGGACTCCAGAAACATACATAAAGGGTGTAAAATTTGAAAGAGCATTTTCTGCTGGGAATTGGACTTCTAGACTCTAGGCCAGTCTTTTTATCGTCTGCTATATATTCCCCAGCCAGCTGTCCTCTGATGATTATAATTGATTTTAAATGGACTGTTCTGAAATATATTAATGGTTTACATCTTCGTGTTGTTATTAATTTCATTCTTTCTGAAAATACTGCCCTATGGGATCCAACTCTTGATGGGAAATAATAGAACAAATGTTTGTTTGCTCAGTTATGACCTGCTGGGTTTCATCTGATTGCTGAAGAGTTCAGTTTTTAATTATATTTGTGAAATAAAGATGTACATAGAAGGTCTCTTATCTGTACATAAAAGATGTGATATATGAAATTAAGTACTGTATGTGTAACACAGTTTTTTGGTGCTTTTTTTGTTTGGTTTTGTCCTGGTGAAGTAATGGCTTCTATGCTAGCTGGGGAAGGAGTCCTTACTTAAGAGATTCCAGGTTTAAAGATGCACAAAGAGATATTGGAATATAGAAATCTTACTTGCACTATTTTTTCCTACTAATGAAGTATTAATAGTCTTCTGAATTGGCTGTTCAGGCCAGGTTCAGATTATTCAATACCTTTTTTCTTTCTTTTTCTCTTGCAAGAGACACTAGATTTGAGTAGAGTGTTATTTTTAGGGTAGACAATGGCATTTTTTTGACGTTGCCAAATTATAACACTGCCTTGCATTATGCTTGAGGCTGAGTCAATATATCATGATGAGAGTCAGGGCCCAATTTCAGGAAAATGGCACATGAACACTTAAATGTATTCAGGCTTTTCACCCCTTCTCTTTTGCCAATTTTGGTCGACAAATTGCATCGGAGGTTAGTTGGTTATGTGCTGGAAACCTTTTTTTCTTACAGACCTCATGTTCTGAATGTTAATATCTTTCTGCAGTGTAGAGCCCTGTGTGGAGGCGGTCCAGATAAGCAACCTCTAAAGCCTTGGATTCCTTCCAAAGTAGTTTATTGGTTTTCTATTTATAGCCCTGTGCCTGTCCATGTGTGATGTGCCTGAGCTGTTGGATCAAAGGTTTGTTCAGAGAGCAGTGAGGCCAAGGCAGCTGCTTCACTGCTGTGTGCTCAGGGCACAGGCCCCAGAGCAGGGAATCCTCCCAGCCCCAGGAGGCTGCTGAGCCCTGGCTGGGTGGAAGGCAAACCCTTGGGCTGTCTTACCACTGCTAGAGGCACTGATTTTTGTCTTTCTCAGCCTGCATATAGATCTTCTAAAATTTCTGAGATAATTATGTTATATTAAGCTTTCTATATAAATCAGATTCTAAAGAAACTGGGCAGACTGGGAGACTGCTGGACAGTGTGTCTTCTTGTTTGCTTGGAAAATGCATTAAAGGATTTGTTGTTTGGAGAATTAGTTGGTGATTCTCTTGTTTCAGTGGGTAACTATAGGACTAAATATTTACTGTTGATTTTGCTTTAAACTGTCTGCATTCAGTCTTGAAAGGTAAACAAAATATGCCAACTTGAAGTAGAGGCTAAGGGTGATTTTTGCCTTGCATGCAGTTCAGGCATTATAGCAAGATGTAGAATTCTAAGTCAACACAATGTGACATGATGTGACACGATCTGGTTGTTCTTTCTGTAACTCCTGATTCCTTCTGTGGAAAAATGAAACTATTTAAGAATGTAGAAAATACATTCTGCAGCTCAGACTCACAGCGTGTCTAGTCCTGTGCTGTGTGCCTACCAGTGGCCAATGGCCTGTTTGCCACCATCTCTAGTAGGGGGCACATCCCAGCCTGTTTTCTCTAGCATCTGATGTGGATGTATTTTTGAAAGCTTTGTCTAATCTCTTTTTAAACCTCCTGCTGCTGTTTGCTTTCATGGCCTCCCATGGCAACAAATTCCAGATGCTTAATATAATCATAAAAAAGCACTTTACCTTTTTTAAACGTAACTCCCGAAGTTTCAATAAACATCCACTATTTCTGGAATTGTAGTACTTGGTGGATAATTCTGCCTTCACTATACCTGATGTTCATGTATAGATATTGTACCCCTTGGTCATATTTATTCTTCTCTCCAAACTATGGACTCCTATTCTTTTTTGGTCTGTCTTCCTAAAATGTCTGTTTCACCTTGTTAATAATTTTGGTTATTCTTTTTCCTAGTGGTTTTTCAGCTCCTGTATGTGTGCAACTGGTGGGTCCTACCTGCTTGTAGTTCTTTTCCTTTATTGAAATTAAACGATTTTTGTTTACATACTCCCTAAAGGGTCAGGAACATTTCTAAATTTTAATCTAGTCTTCAATTCATACTTCTATGGATTTGATTGAAAACTTAATAAGCAGTTTTCTTTTCTATTCCATAATTTAAATTGTTGAGACATGAGCAAAAACAGATACAAAGCAGAGTCCTCTGAATCCATTCTAAAGGCAGAATCCATTCTAAAATGTCCTCCCACTTTTTCAATGAGCTTGATTTTTCAACCAGCTTTACACCTCTCCTGTGGTAATCTGAATTTGTAATCTGAATTTGTGTGGTTTGTAAGAAAGTTTTTATTAAAGGTGAGAGTATATGTTATTTTCAGCTTCTCCAGTAGGATAATAGGGCTTGTGACTAGGAAAGATAGAAGTCAGAATTGATCGATATTACTTTTGCATGACAAAGGTAAGAAGTTACCTGCTAGATCTCTACATATTTTCTAGAGACTGAAGCTAAAATAACTAGCTTATTGTTTCCCAGCTTCTACTGTCTGATCACCAGTTTTTCTTGAATATGGGTAACACTTTTGCTTTTCCAGGCTTCTGATACTTCACTCGGGCTTGTGAGTTTTCAGAGGTGAGTCCTAAAGGTCCTCTGTTAGTTTCAGCCACTACCTTAAATATCCAAGGATGAAGCTAACTAGGTCCAGCCAATTTTAAAATATGGCAGTCTGTTCCTTCCTATTATTTTAAAGAGGATTTTAAGTGTTGATTTGCATTAATCATACTAGCTGGAGATTCAAGGCTGCAATGAAGATTATTAGTGTACATGGATACCAGATTAAGGGGAAATAGTATTTATAGTAATGTTTTTCTCTAAGAAACACACATGCCCAAGGGTAATCCAGAAATGATTGCTAATTCTTGAAGTCCAGTTCCTTGCTGTCTTTGGCAGGTGTATTGTAGCACACCACAGAACCTGGATCATAAACAGCTCTTTGAGGGCTGTTGAACAGTTGCAGGTGTTGCAGACAGTGCTTTTGTTGTCACATTCGTGTTCACGTGTGTTGCAGGAAAGAGCAGACCAGTGAAATGACCAAAGATGTGAGAGCCTGCCTCTTAGAGCCTCAGCAGTTCTGACAAGCAGATATAAATTCTGTATTAGTGTGGTGCATAAGTATTGCCTTCTTCAGTCTTTAAATAGGTATAAAAAATGAAGCACAAGTTCAGAGCCATGGCATGTTTTGTTGTTATGTAGTCAGTTTTATCAGTAGCATTGCGATTTCATGGCTCCTGTTTTGGGAGAGGTACTACATTGTACTACATTGTACTACATTGGAGGAAGAATAAATTCCTGATTAAAACCTCAGTCTCACAGAGATGCCTGTTGTTTGTGAAGAAACTGAAAGCTTCAGGAGCCAGTGAAGTGTTCTTAACAGCTTTTGAGCAATGTGAGTGCAGTAAAGATGGGGGCCTTTTTCTTGCTTTATTCTCAATTCTGCATGGGTATCACAGGCTCTGTTAAGCTTAATTGACATAGGCTATTCTTTTTCTTAATAATAAACTAACTAACAGATCCTTCCTAGATTAAACTTTAGTCTGAATAGTACTCTACTGCATACCCATTGTGCAGATTTTGCTTTTCTTCTCACTCTCTCTAGATGTATTAACAGCATGAAAAAATCCCCATGCTTTGTTTTAGTAATGCAGTGTTTTGGTGGATTTATTTTAACTTAGGTATTGTTTAAACTAGTTGAGCCAGGTGAAAAAACCACATTTTACTCATAGTATTTTTGATAGTACTTGTTCCTGCAGGAGTTTCTTTCCCAATCTTCCTTAAGCCCTGAACAAATCTTTCTGTCATGCAACAGAATTTCTGGGCTTGCACATCAGTACAGTCAAGCTAGTAGGTGGTCTGGCTCAGGGCCTCTTAGCATCTATAGCAGCCTTTAAATATGTAAAAGAGAGAATGAAATGCTCTGTTCACTGTTTTCCATGAGTACAGGAAGGAAAAAAAAAGAATTGTTGCTGCATAAGAGACTTAAGTTAGAAATTAGTCAGGAGGATAGATATAGGATGAGGTTGCCTGAAAAGACTACAGGGTCTCTTTCAACTCTAGGTTTTTGAGGACAGGTTAAACAAATATCTGCTAGAATTAATATTTGTAGAAATTAACTGTGTATATGGACAGACGGACTGCATAAGTTTTAGAGATCCCTCACGACCCTGTATTCCATAATTAAGGGTTGAAGACTGAAAGCTTGAGCACTGAGGCATTTACTGGAGGAAGCAGGATAGGTCTGCTAAGCTTGGAGGGATCCCAGTTGCCGAGGGGATGTGCAACAAGACAGCCTCCAACAAACAGTCTGCCCAAGCCCACTGACACAGGGCTCTGAAGAGCAGCCCAGCAGGCCCCTTCTAGTCTGTCAGTCTAGAGCTTTTTGATTTTGGATTCTTTCATGAAGCCTGCTATTACTTGCACATAGATGCACCCAGAGGCATGCATGGATGGTATAATAGAAAGGGATATGGTCTGTCCTTATCTCTTTCAATTAAGAAGGGGTTATTTGAAAATTGTCAGCATTATGGCAAAGTGTGTGAAAATAAAGACTTATTACTGTTGCGAAAAGATAGGCTCAGAAGCCTTGTTTTCTAGTATAAATATGAATTTTAATGTAAACAATTCCAAAAAATTATTTTATAATGTAAATTATAGATTTAAAAGCAATGAAGAACCCACCACTCAGCAGGAGGAAGTTCAACATGAAATGTGAAACTTTTTAAAATCCACATTATTGTCTTTAATTTTTTTTTTACTGGTCTTTACTTGACCCTTCAGACCTGTGGCTGAAAATGTTGAGTTAGGAGAATCAGAAACTTGGAATTTTTGCTTTATTTTATTTACTATTTTGTGCTATCCTTAATTCAAAGAAAAACCACTGTAGTCACAGGGGGGTTTTGAATGTTCCTTTAAAAGGTTCCCTATGCTATTTGTAACCATACCGTTAAAAGATTACTTAAGAAAAAGTGAAATAATGAATCCATTATAGTTGTCAAAGACAACTGCATAATATAAAGGATCTGTGAAATAAGAGCAGTAAAATAAGTTTGTTTGGTTCTGTCTTTATTTTAGTGCTGGTAGAATAGCAGTGGTCTTACTAATGGTACTAAGTTTGTGCTGTTTACAGTGAGCAGTAACTCTCAAAATGCAGAGCTTGACAAGCTGTATACATGAAAGAACAGGGATTTAAACTTCCTGGAGTTTTCAGCTACAACACAGAGGTAGAGAAACCTTGAATATTTTCCCCAAAATTATGTGGAAGGGAAATTAATGCTAGATTAGGATCCATTCAGAGTTCATTGAGCTCTCCTTTCCAAATTGCTTTAATATGGGCACCTAGAAATTGCTGCCATAAGATTTCCTGGTATTTAAGTCTGAGCATCTGTTGCAGCTGCCTTTTTCCTCCCACACCCCCTCCTCCTTTGATACCATATTATTGTTGGTACACTATAGGTTTTATATGGATTTGGCCTTCAAGCTCTAAGCAGGCTGAGAGGTTTCTAGAGGTGTGCTATGACTTAAAGCACTGTGGCCACCTTTTAGTGAAGCATCTGCTGCTGTCTCGGGGAGTGCCCTGCAGGCTGGTGTGGTTCCTGCTGGTCCAGAGATCCCGCTGCTCTGTAGCTGTGCAGCTTGCACGGCAGCAGAGAGGATGGAGTTATTCCCTGGAGCAAGAGCATGAGGTCTTTCCCAGCGCCGGCCGGCTGGACGCTTGTGCTACAGCTGTATCCACACTAACTCCAAACTAGTCCCAGTGTGTAGAATGGCCGCAGTTAGCCTGACTGGGGAGGAAAAAAGCCTGCTGTGTGAGCCCTGCTGGGTTGCATCCCCTGCTCCTTAGGGACTGGAAAACGAGCCCAGGCTCTTGCTGTGTGCTGGCTGTGGGAGCAGCTTTGCTGTCTTGCTGCCATGGAGATACGGTCAGTGCGTGGAGGAGCCTGCATCAGAGTTTCTGTGGGTGCTCGTACAGCACTGCAAAAAGCTGCCCGAGACAGTGGTCAGCTATCTTACCAGCAGTCTGAAGTGTCCTGATGAAGAAATGCCACAGAGCAGTGTCCCAGGCCTGAATACCTGCTTTTCTCTGGCACTTCTTAGTTTTTATTGCCGGGAGTATGAGGCAATGGGACAGTGTTTAAAAATTATCTCCTAAGTCCCACTGTGCAGCCTTAGTTCTGGACACACAGGTGCTGTAATTTACAGCTGTTTTCAAATGTTGCCATAATTCTACCTAACAGCAGGAAAAGAAAATTTCCAATTTATTTCCTTCATGAGTTGGCTTTTTTACGGCTGAAGAATATTTTCTTATGCTGCATTCTTGTAAGATTTTAGTTAATATAATAGAAATAGGGATTTAAACATGTATTTGAAATGTATAAAAGTATCTAATATGCATTATATTTAAAATATGCATATAACCTGAACCACACATTTGGTGTTGCTGTTAAAGGCTACATTGTCACAAAATTTCAGATGAGTTTTTCCTGTTTTTCTGAAGAAGTTGTTTGCTGTGGTTTGTATTTTCATAGACTGAAGTAAAATCTTTATATCTGATTTATTCTGAAATGAAACATGAGCATGTTTCTCCTGAGAAGTGCACTAGCTAGGAAGTATTGGATTTTTTTGGTTTTTTTTGCTTTAAGAAAATGTTGGACCTTTTGTTTAGGTAGATGGGAAAATGTTCTTATTACTCTGAAACTTATTGCCTCCTAAATAAAATATCAGGAACAATGGAAATACTACGAAATTGGTTATCAGCTCCAAGCATGATATTGTTTCCTTTCCCTTACATTTTTCATGTTTTCCCACTTTCCCATTCCTTTATGAAGCCTTTTCCTCCATGTGACAATTACAGAGCAATAATGAAAATTAAGAAAATAACTGTCACAAGAGAAGTCAGACACTGATGTTTTTATATATGAACATGGTCCTGTTTAAATTTACTTCCGAAGAAAAAGGCACAGTGTATTTGTTTGAACATTTGGTTTCAGAATAGAATATACTTTATGTTTATGCAGCTATGTAAATTGCATGTCAAGAGACTGTCTTTAGGAGGTTTCACATTTATCTAGGGCACTACCAGTGCATCTGATTTATTACTGCAAGGTTTCATAAGGTAGTGCTATGCCATGTTTTAATATTTAATCTGAGATGTGGAGGGCATTACCTGTCATACTGAGAAACAGTTTCCCATTGTTTCCTTGAATCCCATTTATCATCTGTGAATTTGTTTTCATTATATTATACTTATTGTGGGACAAGGACTTCCCAAAGTGTCTGAGTGGCTGTGACAATCATAGTGACAATGTCATGTACTTTTGTAGCAATAGAGAAAAAGACTTTGCTCTTCAGTCTTCTTGCAATGACATGCTTTATTTCAAGCAAACACAACCAAACTTTTAAGTGCCATCCCAAGTGGGTACTTTACCTGTGAGGCACAATCAGAAAATACGTAGTTAATGTAGGAGTTATTATTTTAATGCATAATGCTTTCCTTGTGGTACAAACAGAAAGCAGTTTAAATTTGAATATTATTTGTGACATGAATTATTTAACAGTGTCTGAGAGATTTAAAATGCATCTCAAGGTGATACATGAAGGACAGTTTAGAGAGTGTTTTCATCTTGAGGTGTGTTTCATGTTGACAGCTGAGGCAGTAAGGTCTTCAAAGAAATGTAGATCTTATGTAAAAGTTTTAGAGTCTCAAGTTGTTGACTAGAATGTGCTCATACCATTAAAACTTTTTTAATCTTAATCTCTTTCAGTCCCAGCAAAGATGCATTGTGATCTTTGCACTGGTATGCTGCTTTGCAATTCTGGTTGCACTGATATTTTCGGCAGTGGATATTATGGGAGAAGATGAGGATGGACTCTCAGAAAAGAACTGTCAAAATAACTGTCGGTAAGAGGTAACAAACAAAACTTCTCTTTTGGGGAGGAAAGGAACTTATGTGTGTTGTATAAGGGCATGAAGTAATTGCCATGGTCCTGTGGTGTTATTGGGAAGAACAGCGAACAGAGGAAGAAGTGGTTTCACGTTTTGAATTTCTAGTTTTGGAGGTTAGTTTAACGAAGTAAAGCACACTTTTTGAAGTTATTTTTGGTGGGGTGTTTTGAGCCAGACCCTTGTATTAGATCAATTATTTTGTAAGCCTGAGCCAAAGCCCATTAAGTTTCAGTAATTGAGTACTGAGATGGATCACATAGTTCCCAGTTCTTTCATATCTATTTCTCATCAAGACTGCTTCTTTCTTTCTCCAGAAAGGTCACTGATGCCTTTTGACCTAAGATTGCTGTCCCTTTTGTGTAGGGGGAGCTTTTCTATTTCCTGTTTGATGCATTCCTGTTATAGACACAGTGGCTTACCTATGAACTGTGAAGGAAATTAGTGGTATGATCAGAAAGATCAGTGTTGACAGTGTTGAATTAAGATTTACCTCAGACGCCTACCATGGTTGTATACATCTTTTAGCATTTGGTTCTGTTAGTTTTAAGTAGGTGATTATTTCTTGGGCCTTTCATTTCAGACTGTGAATCTCATTTTGCTGCTCCTCACTGTCAGCTTACTCTGTGAATCTGTTCATTAGTGATGACCAATGCTTTTCCTGGGTCATATTGTCCCAGGTCCTCTTCTGTCCACCAAGCTGATTTAAAAATCATTTGTAGGCTTCATTTCAGTTTGTATTCTGTTTTATCAAGACTTTTATTTTTATACAGAGCACCTTCTCATATCCACTGCATTGAAAAAAAGTCATTGTTAAGTAACTTCACAGAAATCCATTCTAATCTGATCATGGAATTGCTGGAGTGGGAGGGAGTGCCTGGGCATCCTCCAGTCCATGACCCCATCCAGAACAGTCAGGCACAGCAGGTTGCTCAGACATGTGCACAGTCATGCTCTGTGTAGCTCCAGGAATGGACTCCACAGCCTTTCTGGACAACCTGTTCCACTGTTTGTGCAGAACCTACCAAGCTACCAATGGCTGGGTATACAGTGGTAGGACCTAATTGACATTTGCATTTTAGAATAATTTAATGAAATATTAATGTTTCTTTGAACCTTTGATTCTTATTTCTGCTATTTGTTCATTTTGTGTGAAAACTCTTTCAGGACAGTGCCTTTTTATGCTGCGCCTGTCACACTGCAGACAGCACTAATTCAGAATCCAGAAAATTTCCTGATGTTTTTTCAATTATAATGGATTTTATAATAATTTTTGCATGCTGTTTAAGAAGCAAAAACCAAAAAAAGCAAACCAAGAGGGTTCTTTATATCTGTATCTCCTTCCAAATGGAATATGCTTGCAGCATCAGGTAGCTTTGTCCTGAAACCAGCTGTCCTTCTGGCACTTTTTCTCATAAGTGTTTTTAGGTTTGGTGGTGTTCATTTCATTGTGCTCCTACAGATCTGGGCAACCTTCTGATATATTCTCTGAATTTTCTAGAGTTCAGCCAGCTTTTTTCCCCATCAGGGTCTTAAGTGCCTTTTGCTGTGAGGTGTTGCCTTCCGAAATTTTTGAAGATACTGCATGTGTCACCTCTACACCCTCTGTCTCCATGTGTGAATCTTTGACAGAACTAGGTCAGATGAGGGGAAAGTCTTTCTGCTTATTGGCTTCAGTGTGCTGCACACAACTTCAGCACACTCAGAAACTACTGCACCACGTTTCCTTTTACTTGTACCTACTAATGGCTCTCATTTTGTTCTGGGTAGCTGTGTAGGCCTAGCCAAGGAAGGACTTCACCTCCTTCACTTTTTATTGTTCAAAGGGAAAAAAAATCAGAGTAGAAGTGATACACAGTATTAAGAAAAATGGGGATATTATTTTTTTTCCATGTGAGAGATTGATTTCTTCTGTCTCTTTGTACGGGTTATGGCAATCTGCCTTTCCAAAGAATACTTGCCTTTGCTCAGTGTTTTGTTGGTTCACATGTGTCAGTCTTGTCCCCTCCTGGATTATGTTAGAGGAGCCTGAGACTAAATTCAGCACCTTGACTTTAAACACAGGAGTGGATTAAACTGCTCTGCTGTTACAAGGATCAGAGTGAACCCAGACCCCAGCTCTATTTTAAGTGCCTTTCACAGTGATTCGAGTGCGTGATCTAGCTGCTAATGCCTGAACCAGAAGGCACATAAATGCTGTGCTTGTAAACTGCCTAAACCATTTCTAATAACAGGATCCAAGTGCTGGCAGCTGCTACCTGCTAACATTGAGTCCTTCTCTACACGATGAAGCTGGGGTCCTTTATGTGTTAAATACATCACAGAGTTTACTGAAGTGTCACAAAACAATTGCTGCCAATGGCATATATTTAGTACTTAGGCTAAGCACTTTCAATAAGTAAGACAAGAGTTACTGAATTGTTACATTTCTGATGTATGAGTACTTTCCCTGACATTCAGGAAGAGGTGCTTACATTTGCAGGATGTGCTGAGATAGAATGATAATAGATGATTTTTTTATTTTTTTTTTATGAAATGTTTGCCAAATCCAAGTTTATATGTATGAGCCTATAATTCTTTTTTTGGTTTTAACTGATTGAATTTGTGAAGAATGTTGATGGGAAAGGATGCTGTTGATTTGAGAAGAACTTTGCTGATGGTTTGTTAATGGCTGTTTTCCTTGGAAAATTTAATTTCTGTGTTTTGGTTTTAAAGGAAAATACACCTGATGTAGAACTGTGGTCTAGAAAAGTTCTCTGGCTAGAAAGTTTCAGAGCTTATGTCAAAAAATAGAATTTTTAAGAGAGAAAGAGAACATAAGAGGAAGACTTTTTAGAATCTAGAGGTTTTGCAAGTGGATGTTTTCCAGTAAAGCTTACATCTCTATTAGTTGTGATTGGATTGTTCAGGAACACAAATGCCGCTTTTCTGATCTGCTTGTTGTGATTCAACATGAGGTTCCTCTTCTATAAGCCATTCCTTAAACTCTTACTATATGAGGAATACTTACTGCATATTTTCCCAAAATGACCTTACTCTTTATTGATGTATTTATATCTCTTGGGGGCTTTGTAACAAAAATAAGTCAGGGAGTGGGAAATCGGGCGGTTTTGCACATCTTCTCTGATTGCTGGAGGAATTGATGCTACCTGTCCTATTAAAAGGGATGTCAACTGATTGAAATTAAAGGAATAAAAGAAGTAACAGTGACTGTGAAAAGTTGAGGCTTTGCAGTTTGTGCTTGGTATGTGATGGAAATAATTCCCTTGAGATGTCCACAGTAATGTTGTTAGGCAGCCCTGATGGATGAGACTGGTTAAGAGGATATGCTTAGCAGCCTGGGAATTTTGCCTGTCTTGCTGTGGGTCCATTAGACACTGAATCTATAAAATTAGATTATTGTAATTTGAAAACAGTACATTTTAATGGCTGATCTATTGTGAATAAATCTTGGGTAGCCTCTGATGTAATGTCAGTTAAGACTTAATTGACTTTCTTGGAATTGGCTGATAAACTCTAAAAATGGCAATTTGGGAAACAGAAGAAATTACAACTATTAAGAAATTGTCTCTGCTATCCAAACTATTTGAACCAAGGTTGTTTTGATTTGTTAACGATAACTTGAGTTGTTCACAGCTCAACTTGAGCCTCCTCTCCTGCTTGTTGGGGCTGACAGTCACACTAGGGATCCTCCAGGGTTTGCACACACCCTTAGTTATCCTTGTCTCCCTTTTCCAATATCCCTTGAGCAGTGGTAGCAGCTGGCATAGCTCCTTCCTCTGGCTGTGGGTTCGGCCCTGTCTCTTGAGAGGGACTACAGGATGAGGTAGAAAGGGAGGCAATGGTAGCTACTTTCCATGCTTACCAGGCTAAAACTAAAACTGTGTCATGATTTTTTTTTCCAATGTTGCCTTTCCCTGATGATAATTGGAAGGATTTTCTTGTTTCTCTGTGTGTGTGTTTTCAAGGCAGAGTCTGTTTTGCATTCTGTTCCAGTGATGCTGTTTTGATCATTTCTCTTCTCCTTGGAGTCATATATAGTGAAGGCACTTGTTCTTTTGTGTTTGGATTTGCATTGGAAGAATTTGTTATTGTTTATCACAGGAGTGGCAATGCCTATTTAGTTCACTGCTTGATTGTAGGGAGGCTTTGACCAGTGCCTCCCTATAACAAGTAGGTGGTGAAACCTGAGTGATTTCTTTAGAGATTGTTTGGATTGCTTTAGATAAGGGTTGGTATCCTGGAGAGGAGCTGAATCTTCCTGTTGACATGCAAAGTTTTAGAATTCAACAGTACCCATAAACACTGAATTTCAGAGATGAAATCTAGTTGTATACAATAATTACTTATATTGAACAATTACTGTGTGTTGCATGCACTGCTTTCAATTTCATTAGATGATTATTCTCTGGTTGTGAAAGAGGGCCCACAATTGATTTTTTTCTGTTGCTTTATAAATCTTTCTTTCAACTACTCTGCTATTTCACTAAGTAGGGTTTTGCAGCACTATTAAATAAGCATACTGCAGCACATGTTTACATTCATTTACCTTGGAAGTGCCTTGCCCCTGGATTATTGTGGAGGAGATTTTCTCTGTGCTGCGTGGGTTCCGAACATAACAAGGTTTCTATTGACTGGTTTTTATTTAATAAACAAACTATGACAAGCATAATAGTTACATGTCTAAACAGAACAAGATGCTCAGATTTTGAAAACAAGCCTGTTAAAGAGCAACTGAAGATTTCTATTTACAAAACAACTATTCCACTTGGCATAAAAATGCTTTCTGTCAACATGATGGACAGAAGATCAAGTCTACCCTCAGTCAGTTTGCAGACAGCACCAATTTGAGCAGGAGTGTTGATCTTCTGGAGGATAGGAAGGCTCTGCAGAGGAGTCTTGAGAGGCTGAGTCAATGGGCCAAGGCCAAAGGTGTGAAGTTCACTTAGGCAAAGTCCTAAAGCCCTTAAGTCCTAAGGCTGACCCTTGGGCTGAGTCCTGCCCTTGGGTCACAACAGCCCCTTGCAGCACTACAGGCTGGGGCAGAGTGTCTGGAAAGCTGCCCAGCAGAAAAGGACCTGGAGTGATTGACAGGGACTGAACATGAGCCATAGTCTGCCTGGGGGAAGGAGGCTGATGGCATCCTGGCCTGTGTCAGTGATGGTGTGGCCAGCAGGGCCAGCACAGGGATTGTGCCCCTGTACTGGGCACAGGTGAGGACTCTCCTTGAATCCAGTGCTCAGCTCTGGGCCCCTCACTGCAGGAAGGACATTGAGGGGATGGAGCATGTCCAGAAATGGTGAAGGGTCTGGAACAAAAGTCTTGTGAAGAGCAGCTGAGGCAGCTGGGGGTGTTTAATCTGGAGAAAAGGAGGCTCAGGGCTGACCTTATTGCTCTCTTCAACCACCTGAATCAGGTTGTGTCAGGGGAGCTTCAGGTGGGATATTAAAAACTCTTTCTTCACCGAAAGGGTTATGAAACATTGAAACAAGTTGCTCAGGAAAGTGGTAGAATCCTCATCCCTGGAGGTATCTCAAAGAGACAGAGATAAGGGGCTCAGATGTGGTTTAGGGTTGAACAGGGTGGTGCAGGGTTAGTGGTTGGACTTGGTGATTTTAAGATCTTTTCCAACCTTAATTCTAGGGTGACTGTTTTCCTCTTTGGTTTTGAGAGAGAATGAGCTATAAAACCTCCTAATTTTTCAGATGATCTCTATTTGTAGTCATTTTTATTTTTGCATCCAAAGAAGAAATACAATTTCAGTTGAAGTTTCTTGGCTGGACTCTGCAAAGGTGTGATGTAACTCCTGCCAGTCCATTCAACATCTGAAGCCAGGAAGGGAAATCACAGCTTGCACAAGAAGAAATTCTACCTAGTCTACCTTTTATTTTTCATTTTTTGAAATGCATTTCAGTGGAAAAGATAGTGCATTAACAGAACAGTACCTGTACAGAGTACAATTTTTTTCCTGTGTTTCAGCACAAAATACAAAAAACAAAGGATAGTTTTTCTTTTGTTTTGCATTTACTTTCAGCTGTAGAGAGTGTCCTCACAAATGAAAAAATTTTTGACAAAACTCATGATCTGTTTGGATCTTGTTCTGTCTGCCTTACTCCCAGTAGATAGTTCATTGTTAATTATGTTGTATCAAATACGTCTGGACTTCCACTCATTTTATTCAAACACACAAACCTATTCTTTTTATTCTTTGTCCAGTTAAATCTAATTATTTTCTGTGGAGTTTAGGACAAAGGGCTTTAGAGTATTCTTGAGGCAGCTTTTCCTGTCCTGATGCATGTTGTTTAGAATGTAAGACAGAGATTAACATATTTTGTATTCTTGGAAGTTACCTTTTTAAGCATGTGTTTATTTTTTCTTTAATGACTTAGAATTTATGAATTGATATCAGAGAAATTGTTCCAAACTAACAGAATTCTAATTACTTTAAGGTTCCTAGGTAATGCCGATGGAATAAAGGAGCAATTCATGTGTTAGTGTCCTATCTCCTGTGTAGTTTGCTGGAGCTTCTCTGTGATGAAATCTTTTTCTTTTCTTTTTTTTCCTCCCTTTCTCCCTTCTCAACTTAATTTGTTCTTTTCTCTTTTCACCTTAATGTCTTCAGAAAACTGAAATTACTTAAATGGAGCAGGACTCCAAAGATTTCTGAGATAATTTTCTATACCAGATTGTAAGGCTATACTAAACAGTCATATTAAATCTAAAATTACTGGTCATTCTCATGATCTTGAAAAACAATTTATGGCATTTCAGAGAGGCTTTTATTCTGCTTGGTGAGAACGGCCACCCAGCTCAAAGATCCCTGATAAATCATTCTTCCTTTTGCTTGTGGGAAAGGCATTAAAAGTAGCTAAAAATTGTAGTAGACTCTCTCTGCATTCATGCTCCATTTCAGGGTGACTTGTTCGTTCAGCCAGAGCTGACTTTGCATCAGACCCTAGCAAGCACCTGTTCCAGTGACACCATTTATATTTAATTGCTTCTCCACCCTCAGAGCAGTATATGAAAAAGATACTTATTACCCTGTCGGGTTACATTAGGTGTGTTGGGTTCTGCCTCTAATCCTAGCGCAGCACTGTGAGTGTCCTCTGGGCTAGCATGAGCTGATGCTCCTCAGGAGTGCAGTGTACAGTGCGGGACCATCTCTGTGACCTGAGCCGGGGGCTGAGCCTGCCTTTTGGAGCACCAGGGCAGTGCCCTGCTTTAGGAGCAGCAGCTGTGGTGCCTGCTGAAGCCCAAGGTGCTGTGCAGAGCTGGTGGGCTCGAGCTGCCCCTCCTGCTCAGCCACCTGCAGCTCCCTTTGCTGCAGTGGTTTTGAGGTTTTGAGGCTGCACCCCGAGGGCAGCAGCTCTTGGTGCTTGGCCCTTGGCAGCAGGCACAGCTGGTGGATGCAGTGTGTTAGCACTGGCTTTGCCAGATGCTCTTTACATGTGCAGGAGGACAGATTTTGGTGAAATGTTTGGGGTTTTTCTTTGTTATTCTGAAGATTTTATCTCTGGTTTATTTTCTTCTGAATATGTGGGTGAAATTTGTGTGAAGCCACAGTCACCTCTGGCTGGTCTCTGACATGGTGTCCATGTGTCCACAACTCTCTGGTTGTCAGAGCACCATTGTGAGTAACACTTCAGATACAAACTGCTCTGCATGTGGGGCAAGACATCAGTGACCTGTGTTAACCAGGAAAGTATGAGTTTGCTTCCTTTATTTAACTTACCCACATCCAATTGTCTTGATCAAGGGTAAAAAATGCACTGGAGAAATGTTTCATTATCATTAGTATTTTTTCATTTTATGTTTTAGGGTTTTTTCCCATAATTAATTTGCTTCCTGTCAACCAGACTGGAAAAAAAAAAAAAAAAAAAAAAAAAAAAAAAAAGCAAAGCAATGTGTAAGAACAGCTTTGGCAAGTGCTGGATGCAGATCTGTCAGTTATCCTCTATTTAATGACCAGTCCTTTCCAAGTAAGAGTATTTCAAAATTATTATACAGTCAAAGAGTTTTTATGACTGACAGCATCACAATTTGGTAGATTTAAAGCTGATTTCTTCACATATTAAATGTTGAAATGGCTCTTCTAAGAACCATCAATGATTTTCATGCCTTCTGATATGAGGGGGAGGATTCATCTTGCCTCAGACTAAACGTTTGATGGATATTTAATGGCACATTCAAAGCATTGGCTTTGACTTTTTACTCTAGAGCTGATTGGAACTCTTGGAATAAGTATGTTACACTCATATATATGACCACAGATGATATCTGATATCTTTTGTCAGTGTGGCAGGTATTAGAGTTAATTGATTTTCACTGATTTATCAAAATATTTCTTGAAAAAACCTGTTGGGAAAATAAAATTATTTTTAAAAATGTTCTTTGTTGTCATTTATGAAATTGCTCCTGAAGTCAGCTGGGCTTGAGTAAGAATAATTTTTAGAACTCCTTTACTGGCTGAGTATTGGAGAAAAATGCACTTTTACCAGTAGTTTAGCAAAATATGAATATGCATAAGCTTCATTACTGATCATGACACTTTAAGGCAAGAATGAATGTGTCACCAGCATCAGGCAGGCAGCCATGATTTGGATTTTGTTCAAACACTGTCAGAAACTCCAGTCCTTTTTTCAGCCAGTTCTGGGTCACTTGTATCAGCTTGGCAGTGCATGTTTTACACTTCATTGCAGGTGCTGGTAGAGAGTGTGGTTCAATAAATGCATTAGAGGATACTCGAGGTGATGTATTTGGGCCAGTGGAGGCTGAAGCACTGGACTGGTGGAAGTGTCTCCTCAAAGGCACAGCCAGCACCAGTGGGACGGGCACAGACTGCCAGAGCTGCCCCATCTGGTGTGCTTCACCAATGCATGTGAGCCACCCCAAAGACAGCCCCACAGACCTTCCAGTCTGGGGCCAAGACAGGCTGCCAAAACCAGAGCCAGTCCCTCACTCCAGCCCTGGGGGATGGGCTGGGACAGCAGTAGAGATGTAACCTCTGTGTGACAACAGACTGACTTATTTTCCCTAGTGGCACATCTGTTTGCTTGTCTAAAGACTTCTTCAGGACTGACTAGAGAGGAGAAAACAGGGAATTTTTCAATTTGCTCTTGAGAAGAGTCACACAAATACCTAAAATGGGCAGCCAACTGATTCTGGCCATGTACACATGGTAGAATATCCAGAGAAAAATGTTCTTCTAATATTTGAGGGGGGTTTTATGTTTTCAGACCTTTTTTGCGAGTCAGGATTTGGCTATTAAAATGTATTCCATAGGGTAAATACCAATAGGTCAGTTAATGCTTTCTACTGAGACCTAAGGAGGTGTTGATTGGGGGTTTTTTAATTCTTTGTTGTTTTTAAGATATTGCTTTATTAATCTAGATAGCTTGTGACTGTTAGAGGAAGAGGTTCCTGACTTTGATCATCTTGGCCAGAAATGTACCCATCAGTTTTCCTTTTTCCCCTCCCAGGTTTTAACTTGAATGCAACAAGTTTTAAAGATGCCATTCTAGATGGACCTAACTTAATTGCCATTTAAAAAAACCCCCAACTTAAAAAACAAACAAACCCCAAAACCAAAATTAAACTAACAACAACAAAAGAGAAATGCAAGTAGATACCATGTAAAACTCTGGCAGTAGTTAAACCTGTACTCCTAATGCATCCTGGAACGTTTCCATAGACTCTTGCCTCTGTAATTTGAGCACTGGCAGTGTCCTTTGGGAATGGACACTTTAAGTACTTTATTCTTTTCATCTGTGGATTTTTATTACTGTTCCTACCTTGACTATATCTGCTGAATTTGCAGTGCTGATTTCAAATAGTTGCTGACTAAAGTTTTTACCTTCAATTTTCCTTCGTTGTTTTGCAAAGCAGTTTTGTTTGTTCTTGTTGGGCAGGAAGGGCATTAATTAAGTTTAGGGCATTGTTGGATCGTGTAAATGCCAACATCATAGAATGTAATTTAATTTCTATTCTGGATAAGAGAGCTCTTACTTAGAAAATTCTCATTAAATTATGTTAACACCATAAAATCATGCTTCTTTATGAGGAAAGATAGTATTTTGATTCTTGATTGGTTTCTGTGACCATAAACTAACACATTTATCAATTCCAAGACATACCAAGATAAACAGGGCCTTTTAGAAAGATGCATGGGCCAATAGAAAAATAGTAGCAATCAGATTCCCACTTCTTGTGTACTGATTTGTGATTATTCAGACCAAATTAATGTTGCTCTTTACAGTTACAGAGTGTCCATATGAGAAGATCAGGGGTCTGTGGAAGGAAATAAAAAGGCAACATAAATTCTGTTATTAAAAAAAAAAAATTAAAAAAAATTAAAAAGCCTAGTTTGCCTGTAATAATTTGCCATATTCAAACCTTATAAAAAGGTTTAATATGAACACACAGAGTCACAACTGAATGTAGAAATAAAATAATAACATCTGGTTAGCTAGTTAATGTATATGATAGGGACTATTTATGCAATATTTGTTGTTCTTCTGTGAGGCTTTTTAAAGTTGTTATGTTAGGATATTTTAGTGTGCTTTACAGACGGGTGAGCAGTGAATGGGCTGCTGCTCAAAAGAGCTAAAAAGGCACAACAGCTGATGAGGGGCTTGTGTGGCTGCTACATGGCTTTGTACAGGACTGACTAAATACCTCAGCTGTCGAGTTTTACATAGTTTGAAAGTCATGGTAATGGTATTTACTCAGGACTTAAACAAGGTACAAAAAAAAGGAAAGAGGCTGAGATTTTTTTCAGTACTAAAGAGGCACCAAGTGAACACTTACTGTTGTGCTGGGATGTCTCAGCTCCTGATCCCTGACTGATGGATATGCAGGGTGTTCTCTGAAGTGTGCAGCTGGGTTTCCTTAGGCATGACAGGGGCAAGAATGGCTTCACCCAGGGAGGGCAGCAGTGACCCCATCTCTGTTAGGAAGGGAGCTGCCTGCCCTGGGCAGAGCTTCCCCATTTAGGTGCATTGCCTGGAGTCAATGTCAGGAAACAGGCACGTCATATCAGGCAAACCCCTGGATGTTACAGAGTTTAGAAGACTTTTTCTAATAACATTTATAATGAATCTTGAAAACATCAGCTCAGAATTAAGAATGTATAAACAAATAAGATGTTGAGAAAACAAACATGGTAGTATGAGGGGGTTTTATGTGTATAAATTGAGGAGATGTTAGAACTGTGGCATCAAACTGCAATGAAGATGTTTAGAAGCACATAAAATCTAGGCCAGCCTCTCTGTATTCCTGGTAAGGGGTAGAAAGTCTAATGGGCAAAAAGTGATTAAATAAAATTAAAATTGGCTGGTTCTTTCTCAAAACGAAGGAGAAAGTGGGAGGGGTAAAATAGTGTGTTTGGTAACTAAAATTGGGGTTAAAAAAATTTCTGCTCTGGTGGTGTCCTTGTCCATTCATGTTTAAAGATTAAACATGAACTTTTGAAAGATGTAGACAACACAACTGTGTGGGTTTTTTGATAAGCATATCCTGGAGATCTTCAATTACAGTACGGTAGTGAACAGAGAAAACTAAATGATGTAGTGCCTCTTGGTTAATGGTATAAATGGCATTCTAGATAACAGACATGACAAATAGATTTCTTATTCTAAATTCAACAGAACTGGGTCACTGTTTCTTTTTTTTTTAGTAGAAGTTTTGCAAAATGTACCTTATCTTTTTTTCATTTCAATTCACCTCAGATCCTCAGGATCCTCATGTTTTTGTAGTTTACCCTTCAATGTAGCACCTTGCTGTCCACGATGTGATAAGCTACAGATCTGTTTTTTACAAGGGTGAGGTTTTAATTTTTTTTTTAAGCACTGAGTGATGTAGCACCTTGATGTTATGAACATGACAGAGGCACTGTGGCTGTCACATAGGCAGGATACTATGGGAATACCATTCCCCTCATTAGCATCAAACCTGAGAAGCAAGCTGGATTTCAAAAACTTTCATGTGAGTGTAGACGTTTTGAATAATGAATGTTTGTGTGTTAAATTGGTAATACTTTTTGAACTCTGCCTTGAAGTAGTTCATCTTACTGCTTGTGTGTACTTCATTTCTCGTGGCTTAGGCACTGATTAAATCTTGTCACGCTATAAAGGTGTTTCCTCATTGCTTTCTTACTTCTTGCGCTTTTTAAAATTTATTTTCCTTCCCCTCGACAGACATCTATAACTTGTTTTCCTTCTCTCTTTCTTTACCTTGTCATTTGGGTTTGGCTTTGTGAGATTCTAACAGTATGCTTGCCCTTCCCTTGGGCTTTTCATTACAGGCCTCTTTGTGGTCTTTCCCTATCCCCCAGTGGTTTAGAAAGTGGCATAAACTCCATTCCTTGGAACGTTTTCAGACTCCCTCCCACACACATGCGTGTTCCCTGCCTAGATGAGCTATCTCGAGTCTATATTTGGAGACTGAGAGTGTCTGGAGGATAAATCTGTGTTGGCCACAGTGCTGCAAATATCAAATGAATTCGCAGTTTTAAGTTTTATGTTAAGGCAAGAATTTGGCTAATTAGTTTTGGTGTAATTATTAGAGATTCTGTCATAAGATAGTTAATCCAGTGAATAGGCTTATGTGATGCCAGTTTTATTAGACTTGAGATCAAAATATATCAGCTCTTTTTACACCTGAGAAGGTTTATGTTTTGTGACAACAATTAGTAGGCTTTAATAAGGTGTACTGACTGAAACAAGACAGACTCTTCTTGGGTTGGCCAAAGATGTCTTTTGGAGAGAAATATGTAGGATTAGTTTAACTAAGAGATGCTGTGGAGAAGATGTGCTGTTATGCTTTAAGGGAAGTGTGTTTAAACCCTTACTTAGACTTGGATTCCTGAACTTAATTCACACTTTGAAGCTGGGCATCCAGATGCTGGATCACTGCCCTGTGGAATGGCAGCTCCTGGTACTGCAATGCTCTCCTGCCAGCCACCTCAGCATGGAGCTCTTCCAGAGAGACTCCACGTGCTGATTAGTTCTTGGCATTGCTGCCACCTTTCACTGTGCCCCTCACTCATACATTTAGGTAATGTCCTTTGAAGAAGCACCTTTAAGTCATTCACACTGCTGTCCTCATCCCCAGGAGAAACTTGGGACACTCTGGTTCTCTGATTTTGCTCTTGCATGCAGTAGTTATTTGGATCTGTGATTTAAACCTCATGCACTAGGTGTAACTTATGGGACTGGAAGTTGCAATTGGCTAAGCTTTTGTTCTTTGATGAGTTCTTACTGAAAGCTGCTTATTTTGTTAAGATCAAGAAAAAGAAAGTAAGGATTTTAACGTTCCTTGCTACACAGAGCCCATGAATCAGGAAGGGCCCTTGTTTTGGTACACTCATTGGAAGTGAAAGATGCTGTTTGAATTTTCTGTGGAGTGTGAAGACTGGTCAGGTCAGCTGGTTTCTCAGCATCCTCAGGCACTTGTCTCTCAGCAGTGTGCCATAAGAATCCGCTGACCAGCTCTCAATTCTCCCCACAGCTGCAAAACCCATTAAAATGTTGTAGTGCTGACAGGCAGAAATGCTGTAAAAATGCAAATTTTCTTGTGCTGAAGGGCAGGATGCCAAGAAATGCTTTGCAAAATGTTTCCCTGCTGCATAAGGATTTAAGGTAGTTGATACAGCTGGAATGCTAAGTTTTAAGCAATGGAAGAGAAGCTTTTACCATTAGTAAGTTCACTAGTATTTTGGTTCTTCAGTCACCTGAGTACTTTGGTGCAAAGGGTTTGTTTTATGTCTTTTTATATTTTTTTTTACTTTTATTTTTAAACAGAAAATAATGGGCTAAGAGGTGATGTTCTGCTCTGTTGGTGCACAAAGGAAGGACTGCTTCCTGTGCTCAAAAATGGCACTGAGGTCACCTGCCTACATGCAGTACTCAGAAGCTCTGTAGAGAAGCCCAGGATAGAAGGGTTTGCTGTGTTTCAGCAGATATTTTGGCTACTTGTACCCATTGATGCTCTGTAGAGCAGTGGCCAAGGCAAATGCACAGTGGTGCCCATGACTCAGTCAGTGGAGTACTGAGCCAAGGAGTTGTTTTTTCTTTAAAAGCAAGATGCTTTAACTAAAATAATTATGTCTTCTGTTGCGAAAGAAAGTGGTGGTGAGTGCTTTGTGCAGATTTTAGAAAAGGCAGTGACATGATCAGAAAATTTTTTAATTATTCTTCCTTCATCTCTCTTCTGAAATAATTTAACAGCTGTGTAACAGTTGACTATCAAGACTGTTTCAAAGGATGTTATTTTCTTCCCTTAACCACAGTTTAAAAAATGGGAGGAGTTGATGATATTTCTGCTTTTTCCCACTGTGGTAATGTATTTTCTATTGAAACAATACAATGATTTCTTCCTCTGCTAGTCCTCCTTTGCCCTGTATGAGCTGTTCAGGCATAATGTGCATGATAAATTTTCTCTGAAGTGCAGTCATCTGCACTGATGTGCTGTATTTATGTTGCTGTATTTATGTTGCTATATTTTGTCTTAGCTCCCAGTTTTACTTCAGATGATATATAACAAGGACAGGTGGGATTTGGAAAGGGCTGCTTTGCAGTTCAGCAAATTACTCTTCTGAAGATTGTCACTACCACCTTCAGAATGCTTTACACAAGTGTAAATAATAAGCCAAAATAATGTCTTTTCTGTGTACTTTCTTATAATACTACTGAGGTGCATACTGAGTGTTTTGTGAGCATTTCTTGTTTCAGCAATATCAAGAAACAGGAGCTCTTTGTAGTGAAGTTTCTGTAGTGATCTCAATTGTACACAAATATGGAATTAATATGTATACCTCAGTATTGTCTAATTTTAATCTGAGTAGTCAGGAAAGGGGTAATACAAGAGTCTCACAAGTTACTCAGAAAAATCTGGCTCACACATAGCTGTCTGCAGTGTTCTATGCACAGTCCCATTGATAGGAGCAAAATATAAAGAATGTAGAAAAAAATTGTACCCTCCCACAGGAGAATGAAACTGAAAAATGATAAATGTGGGATGTTTAACACTGTGTGAGAAGATCAGTGGTGTTGGTACAAATGTACCCCGAAGGTGTGCACTAATTACAGAAGAGTAGCTTAGCTTTTTTTGATCTCTGCTGCCACAGACTTGCTTCTTTTTTTGTAATCCTTTGGTAATCAATGACCTATCAGCTGGATAATCTGTTGCTGTACCAAACTTGTTTATCCTGAAGCTTATCTGAGAAACCATATTGCAAGATAGAGGAGTTTTCAGTGGGCCTGACTGAAGCTGAATTAGCTGTGTTATGGTATGGAAGATGTATGCATTATCTTCATTGTCACCTTGATACATTTGTGGAGTATTCATGTGTTATAATAAAAACAAAACCCAATTTCTCTGAGTTTTCCCTATTTATATTGACCTAGTATGCTATTAGATAAATAACGTTTGTAATAATTCTAAGAACAAGCTAGTTGCAGATTCTTTACAGGAAACTTGGGGTTTAGTTGTTTCTATATCTTTTGTCTAGAAATAAACTGGACCTGCCATGTCTAGAGTCTTAACTCATAAATTCTGACTTTACTGGTTTTAGTTATAACCAAGATGTGTTTGTTTAAAAAACTCTTTAAATAAGTTAAAGATAATAAAAGCTTTTAATCAAATTCAAAGACTTATCTACTGTTTGTAAACCAACAAATGGTTTGCCTGTAATTTCTTTGGAAGGCATATAGGTGAAGTGTTTAAACAGTAACAAAAATCAAAGAGTGAACATCCATTTTCTAAATGCTACCTTTTATTTGGAACTAATTTATTTCATATAGGAAGTAAATTGTTTTCATAGCAATCTTTGTTGTTGTTGTTGCATCTTCTCTTTTCCTCTCCTTTGCTCT
This sequence comes from Sitta carolinensis, assembly GCA_032173965.1. Lineage (NCBI taxonomy): Eukaryota > Metazoa > Chordata > Aves > Passeriformes > Sittidae > Sitta > Sitta carolinensis. The sequence continues at coordinate 8,512,135 of JAVUNC010000025.1, read as the reverse complement.
CCAGATCCAGCAATCCATCATCATGATGGTATGTACCTTTTTTTCCCCTCTTCCAGGTTTCAGGTAATTCCATTCTTTGAACTCATACTGTTGCTAATAATGTGACAATGAAGAGGGACATTTGTTTGACATATTCAAGATTAATGGACTTCCTGTGTGTCTTGCCATGGAGTGAGGCAATAATGCTGATTGGCATTTTATTAATACTGACTCTAATGTGGGATACTCTTCCTACACATAAGTGACAAGTTAGGAATACAAAATAGCTGGAATTAGAGTGGAAAAACAACTAACCTTTGGTTATTGTTCCTCAGACCTCAGGAAATATTCTGTGTTAGGCTTTGTTGAAGGTCAAACTAAGTGGCAAAGTGTTGAGCTCTCCTATCCTTGTCTCTTTTTTTAATGAAGTTAAATGTTGTAAATATTGTTCTGCAGTTCAGTGCCAACGTTTTAGAAAGCTAATACTAGAAGGTCATTACTTTGCATGCACAGTGGCCAGCCTTAAAATTGTACAGAATACCTGACTGCTTGAAATGTAGCTAAATAAAATTTACCCATCTCTGAATCAGAAACAGAAAAACATTAAGGATCTTTGCTTATTTTCTGAGGAACACATTCCCAGCAGAGATATTTTTTTCTATTATAATTAGTTCAAAATCCAAGAAGGCTCTTTTCTGTTGGGTAAGCAGCTCAAGTTAACAGTTCTAAATGCAAAGCACTGCTCACCTCACTCTGGCTAGCTGTGATGCTGGACCCATACTGGTATTAGATGATAGGATAGTAATCCACGAGAGCAGAGCACAGCAACTAACTGAATTCTCTATCCCATTGCTAATGAGACAGTCATGCTGTCTGTTTATGTCCCTCTTGAGCCTTTAAATATTACTGCCAGGCATTTTGCTTCTTTGGGAAACTGTGGTCACCTCTTTCCTAAAGTCCTTCTCACAGCTCCCCAGATCCCGTGGGTAGGAAGGGAAGGTGGCTGGAGTAAAATGTGCTGGGACACCAGCAGTGAGTGGTGAGTGGGGGCACCTCATCTCCAGCTCCACCCTCGGGGTCCTTATCTCTTGTCTCTGACTCTCTCTGCAGGAGTATTGCTAATTATCTGAATCTGGAATTACCACGTGTGAATGCAGTAACTACTGAGTTAAAAGTTGAAAATACTGCTGCAAGTCTGTACTGGAGTAAAGAGTTTCGGCTTGGTCTCTCATTTGAAGAGAGAGTCTACATCACAAACCACTTCCAAATTAGTCTAAGGCACCTATGTTACCAAGTGTTATCATTGTTTGAAGAGTTAATCTCTTAAATTTACTTCTTTGCCCCCACTCTCCCAAATTTACCTTATTTTAAATATTTAGCTGCTGCTTTTAAGGGGTTTTCTATTAATTTGAGGATAAAATGAAGACTTTTAATAACAGCATTTTTCTCATTAAGAGTAAAATTCAGTTTAATTTAGGATTTATTTAATATGCAAAGCATTTGTAGTAAATTCAGTACTACTTGGAAGTCTGTATTTTGGCATGGCACTAAAGTAGAGCAACAATAACACAAATTTTCCTATTTCATTAACCATTCAGTGGGTTTTTAAAAAACATCTGATTTGCAGTGAAAAAGAACCAGTTTGAGATGATAAAATAGAAAGCATTTTCAAGCTGCTGAAACTTTACTCTATTTGAAGACAACAGGGGGAAAGTGATTTTCATTACAGATGCCATTATTTTGTGTATAACTACTAACTAGCAGCAAAAAGCTTCTGCTAAGGCTTAGAAGTATTTTGCTGAAAAATTGCAATAATTTTATTTTATTCATGTGTGTTCATTCATGATTTTGTTGCTTCTTGTACTGCAATAAAGTCCAAATTCCAGGTAGTTAATAATTCAACTCTTCAGTTTTGGGGTTTGTACAAGAAGGTGCCTTGTGTATGTGGTTTCTGGATTTTGGGTCTTGGTAGTTTTTGATAGAAAAGTCGATGTCTTCTACCTACAACAATTTTTTTTTTTTTTTAATTATATGCTCATGGAATGCTTGGGAGCAAAGGCACTGGAAAACCCTGGGTCAGTCAGCCAAGCAAGTGGAGCTCAAGACAGTCTTGATGTCTCACCAACTCAGAATTAAACCATTAAACTGATAAAAGGTCCCCATTTTAATTTGCAGAGCTTGTTTTGAGTGGTGGTACATGGTGGGGAGGTGTTCACCATAGATTATTACGTCAGCAAAGCTTTTTAGGTTTTTCTTGTTGGTGATGGAGACTTTTGTGTTTGTTTGGTTTTTTATATCAAACAACTATTGTCCTAGTCCTCATTTTAGTTGCTTGTTGTCTTTTAGTTTTTCCACTGTAGCAAGCTTGCAGTGGCAGAATGTGTTTGATTTTCATGCAGTCCCACCCTCCTGGGACTGTCTGTTTATGTGCTGAGGACAAAACAACAACGCATATTTTGGGCTTTCATACTCTTTGAAGCTGAAGTAATTTCTTTTTCATGAGATCATTCTGTTATGGCTCACTGATATACTTCATAAGAACAGTTAATTATAAGTTATGTGGCTATTGCTTCTTGGTTTCAGTAGCTGAAATGACAAAATATAATAATGAGTAAATTATTCATGTTCCCATATTTTAACAAAGATGGATTTACACTTAGTGTAATTCTCATGTATTCCAGTTCAGACACTCTAAGGCTGATAACTTGGCTAAAACTTCCCCCTATATTATGCAAGATATGTTATTTTAATTGACTAACATATTACTTCTTTCACCAAAGCTCTCAAAATTACAATTGCAATGCAGTTATTAAAAATAGAATTAAAATTCAGCAATAATGAAGGAGATAAGAAAGAACTGTCTAGAAATTATATAGAGTTCATAAATGTAAAATAGTATTATGAATTTTAGTTGATATTTAAAACTACTATTCCATATTGGGAGCAGGGGAATAATACATTAAAATGTAAAAACAAATTAAATTTTAAAAACCAAACCAAAATGCTTTATAATTTTTTAATTTAATTTTTTTATTTAATTTTAATTTGCCACAAATACTACACCTGAGTTCTATTACTTAATTTCTTCTAGATTAAATGTCATATATTTCTAAAAAAAAAAAAAAATAACCTACAATATTTGGAATTAATTTGATTAAAATATGTAAAACCCTTCAGCTTCATGCATGAGGCCTACAGAAAATCTTGCTAAGCATCCTACATTTTCTTTGCATCAAAGACTAAAATTATTGAGATTTCTTTTAATAGTGGCAAACTAGTATTGAACTAGTCACATAGCAAAATTATTTTTAAACTGGCTTTTCACTATTTTATTCTGCTTATTCTCAGGTTGTGTAGTATTATGTTACACTTTTAAGTTTTATGTTTAATACAACACAGGTGTGTTGTTCCTTTTTGGGGTTTCATTAGGGGTTTATTTATTGGAATATGGGCAAGTTTAGGGGTGTTCAGTGTCCGTGCCAAGCTGTGCTCAGGCAGTTATGTCTACAAAACACAACATTACTTTCCTGCTACTGAAAACCATCTGTTTTGTTTATTTTTTACTGGAGTCTATTTGCTGCTGAGAGAGTACTATATTTTTAAAGCATTTTTCAGACAAAAAGGGCCCCACTGTGTCGTGCTGTTCCCAGTGCTACTATCTTGAGTCTCATATTTCTCTGCTTTCATTGATGCTGCAGAGTGGAGAGTAACAGGAATAAGCCAAATTCATTTTCAAGTGTCAGTACCTAAAAGGTCTGTCCTAAACTTGAAAGCCTGAAGTTTTTACTCCTATGGCCAAGAAGTTTTTCACAATTTAATAATGCCAGAATTAGAAAGACCAGAGAATATGCTGTGGTGTGTTGGCCTTAGCTGGATTCCAGGTGCCCACCAGGGCTGCTTTATCACTTGCCTCCTCAGCTGGATGGGGAAGAGAGGATTTAACACTCATGGCTCAAGATAAGGGCAGGGAGAGATCACTCACCAGTTGCTGTCTTGGGCAAAACTGACCCTACTTGGGGGAATCAGTTTAATTTACCACCAATCAAATCAGAGTAGGATAATGAGAAATGAACCCAAATTTTAAGAACACCTTTCCCCAACCCCTCCCTTCTCAGGCTCATCTTCATTCCCAGGTTCTCCTCCTCCCCAGTGGTGCAGGAGAATGGGAAAGGGCTGTGCCCAGCTCATCCCACATTATCTCTGCCATTCATTTTTCCTCAAGAGAGGGAATCCTCACTCTTCCCCGGCTCCAGTGTGGGGTCACAAGTCCTGCCAGCAAACCTGCTCCAGCATGGAGCTCCTCTTCCCACAGGTTCACAGGTCATCCAGGAGCCTGCTCCACAGGGTAACAGCCTCCTTTAGGCACATCCAGCTGCTTTTCTGTAAGGTCCACGTGGGCTGCAGGTGGATCTCTGCTCCCTGGTGGACCTCCAGGGGCTGCAGGGGGACGGCTGCCTCACCAGGGGCTGCAAGGGGATCTCACCCGTGGCACCTGGAGCACCTCCTCCCACTTCATCCCCACTGACACTGGTGTCTGCAGGGCTGTTTGTCTCACATATTCTCACTCCTCTGTCCAGCTGCAATTGCTCTTGCACAATAGGTTTTGCCCCCCTTCTTAGCTGTGTTATCCTGGGGGTGTTACCACCTTTGCCTTGGCTAGTGTTGGATCCATCTTGGAGCTGGCTGACATTGGTTCCACATCCCAAATCACACCTTGTGATTCAGTGAAAACACACTGAAATGCAGAATTTGCAGAAATTAGGAGCTGAAGCTCAGAGCATAATCCATGTTGGTTTTTGTGGGTTTTTTTAATTTATTTTAAAAATTGCTCTACTGAAAAATGTACCCCATCCAGGCAAGGTTTCTTGTACGCTGTGTTTCTAACACTGCTGCCTTTTTAGCAGAGTTCTCCATCTTGTCCTTCAGCAAAATTGGGTTTCACAATTAAAATATTCATCTGGGTAATTACTGATCTGTGAGATATGCTCAGACAAAACCAAGCAGAGCTCACACCACTGAGCTCATGACCTTACCAGGTGAGGATGTGTGTGCCTGTCTTTAGAGAGAGCAGTAGATGGAAAGCAGAAGAGCTGAGCTGTAAAGCTTTTCTTTGCATATCCCCTTCTGGACAAGTGTCTTAACCACCATATCAGGGGTTAGCCAGGTGTCTGTGTTGTGGTGTGTTTTGTGCTGTCTGTGGAAACTGTGGGTAGAAAATAATGCAGAGTTCACAGGACCCATAGAATGAGCAGCTGTGTAAAGAGAAAGCATGTGATTTATTAAATTTTGTGTGTTGTGTCTGTGGGCCCACTGCTGAGGCTACTCCTAAGTGGATCCTGTCTCATACAGAAGGTATTATACAGCCTCAAATGGCTTTTTTTCTACAATGATTTTGATTATCAATAACCATTTAAACTAGAATGTTAAAAGCATTCACTTGCAACTTTAATTCCTTGCAAACTAAACATTTGTAATCCTTCTACATAGTAATTATTTATTCTTTTTTTGTATGCATAAAATCATGAGACGCATGAAATTGCTGAGCCAGAATTAACTAAAGTTGATTATTAATGAGATCAAACAGTTAATGGGTTTGAAAAGTGAACTACTACAGAATCCTTTGTCTGTTTCTTGGAGGTTATTTAAAATGAGTAAGTTGGAGCTAAGTTCTGTTCCAAATGAAGTGTTAGGCATTTTGTTATTCACTTTAGTGAGTCTAGATTTTAATTTGTTTTGCTTCATCACAATCCACCATCTGCCTCCTCAGGTGAGGGACACATGAGGGATCTGTGAACAGTTTCCATAAACAGTTGGCTTGCACCTGGGAGGCCTGAAGGAAACCTAGCACTTTTGTGAGAAATTTTTGCTTGCCAATGGACAAATAGGAGAGACAAAGAGCTGATATTTTGTTACTGTTTTTCTTTCTCCCATCACCATTACTATAAAGCTTTTTAGAGTCTTTTATTCTCTGTGTTTTTGTCTCCATTTCTATCTTTGGCACATCTGCGAGGAGGGCTTTGTTTTGAAGGTGCTGTGCAGGTTATCAGTAATTTGTGTTATTTATTGGTAGTCACTGGGACCAAGGGACAGAGACATACTTTGAGATGTTTTTCATGCCATAACATCTCCATTGATATTCATAGTTTGATTGAAGAGTCATCAAAATTCTTTCTTCAGGACAGATATTATTAAAACATTTATAATCAGGTATAACTGAAGTACCAGCTCACAGAAACAAACTCCCCTGCTCTGTCTCAGCCTTGAGTTTTCTATGGATTTGGGAACAGAGATGTGAAGTCTTCAGAACAATATCCTCTTTTCAAAACATCTTCTATAGTGGTAGACTGGGGAAGTAGCTTCAAAAGATTGTGTGATAAGGTGGCAGAAATCTACTCTGAATTGTAGGTTGTTTGTTGAGGCTCTAGGTGTTTTTACCAGTAAAGTCTAGGAACAACAAATTTGTCCAGTTGTAATCTGATGGGTTTTATCTGTCCTTTCATCTGTCTTTCCATCTTGACATGGTCCTAATATGATGTGCAATGTATTCTTGTCCAGGATATGTTAGATGCTGCCCAAACCCAGGAATGACACTAGCTATACCTGACAGAATTTAGTCTTGAACTTGTGAGAATGTTGATGTAATAACCTTTCATTATACCTCTGAAGTGTCCACCAGAAGAATTATGCTAGAGTGAATGTAGCTCCTGAGAGGATTGGCATAGAGCAAGGCAATTCCTACCTCAAAATGTAGAGTTTTCATCAGATGTTTCGATCTTGAAGCAGGAAAGTAAAATTTAAGAAATGTAGACGTGTCAATCTTTATTCTTTGAGTAAGCCTGCATGAATTGTTTGCTATAAGACACTACAGCACACAGCTTATGAGAAGTATTAGAGACAGAAGAAGAAAAGAATGAGTGGCAGTTTAGTCTATATGGGTACTGCAGGCAGTCCTGATGAACTTTAGTTGTGTTAACTGAGAAACTTTTGGTCCACAAAATACCAGAAATGGCAAAATTAAATAATACTGAGGGATTTTAATAGGAAAAATGACTAGCCTGAGTAATGAGTAACCAATAAATGTGGAGGTTTTTTCTTGTTTTGAATCGAGGTAAGATGACTTCATATCTAATCACTTTGTAAAAGGTAAAATAATAGGACATTTTGTGTTCCTCTGATCTTAAATGTATTTTTATGTAGAGATTTACGTAGAGATTTCTAGTTGTGAATGTCCAAATTAATTTAAAAACAATAATGCTGAACTAGAGTATGTTAGGTAATATTTCTGCTTTACTATTTAGTGTTCCTATTGAAGTTCCTTTGAAATAAATGTTATCTATGTTTCTGTATCTACCTTTCTTCTCTTACACTTGGTTTTGTTCTGTAATAATTTAATTAATCATCTTCATACATCTCATTCACTGTTGCAAGTGAATTTTCCCATCTGTATTGCTTTAATTTACTGATTATAGGTTGCTCATTATAATTTATGATTAAGTCAAGAAAAATTCTTTCATCTGTTCTGATGAAAGTCTGGTCTCTTTGGAGTAGGTTACTTGAAATTTTATGCTTCCCCAGGTAGTGTTTGTAAGTTAACATATCTTCTACTTAAAAAACCCCAGCCTGTAAATTTTACTTTGGTGTTATACAATAACACAGATGTTAGAAAGAGGGATAAAAAATTCCCTTTATTTTGTATGAGGTGGGTTCTACCAGACTAATGTATTTGCAGGGATAAGGAAATTGGCTCCTTTAGCAAGGTAGGGCAGTAGATGTGCTCTGTATCAGTCTGAGCCAGCATTTTGGAGGGTGAGAAATTACCACAAGGGAGGCAGCAGTGGTACTGGAACTTCATGAATGGGGAATGTACAGCAGCATCTTTTGAGAATCAGGGATGCTCAGTGTTACATATAGGTAAAGCCTTATAAAACAAGGGCCTTTTTACCCTTGCAAAATCATGGCTCAGGCCTGCTGCTTCAGCTAAGTAGGAGAGGACTCTGGGAAAGTGACTCAGCTGAATTAGAGGTAGAAAAACAAGTTATATAACCATTATGTGTTCACATCGTGGTGTATGGTGGTTGGTTGGATTATGTTTGTTATGGTTTAAAACTATGTAAGTGATAAAGGGCTAACTGCTTAAAAAGGCCTGGGTTTTGCAGTGGCTTCAGCATTCCTGCAGAAGCAGGAGATGACAATAACAGGGAGTGGCAGCTGATGGTAGAGCCTCCTAAAGAGACATTTCCCTACAGAGATCATTAGAATTAAATCTGAATAACAAATAATTTTTTCAAAAGGCAGAAAATAATTCAATGATCAAAAAACGCCCTTTCCTCATACTGAGAATGGAAAAACGCTTTTTTCAAATTTTTGAATTTGAAAATACATCTTTTTGTTTCTCATGGGGATATAGGTGCAATTTTGGTTAACAGTTTAATTTTTGTCACTCCCAAGCAGTAGACCAACTGAAATTTTACTAGATTTTCCATCTTTATTCTGTTTAAGGGAAACAATTCCTTAGGGAAGCTGTGATAAAAGTAGACAGAATTGCTTGGAGATAGATGCAATACTATTTATATCAGGCAAGAAAAGTGCCAAGTACTTAATGCCATTTTGAAAGGCATCGATAAGTTTTAGTCTGGAATATTGTGTGTTACTCACCATCAGTAATCAAGGTGGTTGAACTTGTACTTAGTAGGAGAAGCTTCTGGAAGTGAAAAGTTGCTTTAGTAAGAAAGATACTAAAGGCACTTGTCTGTGCAGGGTGAAAGCTAAAAGGGAAATTATTGTCATCAATGAAAGTAGCACAGGAGAGAGAAATTACAGGGTGGGATCTCAGTAACTGAGGATAAAAGCTAGAGCAGGTAAAAGGATATCAAATGAGGCAGGTTTCTGCCTAGGAAAGCAGCAAGATAAAAGTATTCCAGTATGACAAGTGGTGGTAAAAACTCTAGCCTTGTCCTATTATCCTTTCCTCACCTGGATGCCAAGGTCACAGATTCAATCTCTGTAGAGGCCACTCACTTAAAGAGTTGGACTTGATGGTCCTTGTGTGTCCCTAACAACTCAGAATATTCTGTGATTCTGTGATAATTTAGGAATAAAGGCATGGGAAACATTGCCTGAAGTAGCAAGCAGAGAGACTTGATCACCCAGGAATCATTCTCCATTTGAGTTTGGAATGCCTACTTTAGGTATTACACACTGCCCACAGGTTCCATTTTTAAAGTGATATATCTGGTTTTGTATTTGCTGCAGCTAAAGGAGAGTTGCAGGAAACTTCCAAAGAGTTATCGTTAGAAATAGTAATTAGAAATCTTAGTTGTTACTGCTGTGCTTCTTGTAATTAGGAAGCTGCCAAGTTATCTGTAAACCCCCTTAAAAAACCAAAACAAAAAAAGAGGAAAAGCCATATACAAAAAAACTGTCACCCAAAACAGTAAGCCAAATTAGGCTTGCATGAGACATCTTGCATAAAGAATTGAATGATGACAATTTAGGTAGCAGTACTTAAAAGTATGTCCCTGGATAATGTTTATTATCAGCAGAGTTTTTCAGAGTCCCATGCTGCTTCTTTCTAATGTAGTAATTCCTATGAATATGCCAAAAATTAATCCTACTTTGTCACTACTGCTTGAGTAACAAGAAGTGCCACTGATAAGAGCTTTCAGTCTACCTGGATACATCAGATATGGTGGAGAAACAGAATTGAATGCACACATCTGTCCTGGAGTTTTAGTAACAATATTGTGTTTTCTGCAATTAAATAATTTGGAGGAAATCTATTGAGAGGCACACTAAGAAGATAGAACAAAACAACAGAGGTCATCTAGGGTTTAATACACAGAAGAGGGAGGCAAGGGGAGAAGGAGCCATGAGAGTGGTAGAGTTAAAAACAGGGCACATCTAGAGCAGAAGATGGTGGAAGAAAAAGAAGATGGCACATGGTTGGAGCAAGCTTTTTTGATGCAGAGAATGCCCAGGAAGAAAATATAAGAGTAGGCCTAATGTCTTTAGAAAACCCAGTGATCCTCACAAAAGGACTCTGCTGACTCCATTCTCCATTCTGGCTTCCTCCCAGCATTTCTTTTCTCAAGAGCAAGAAGAAAGAAAATCTCACAAGAATGAACAGTTTATTCAAAGGGATGCATTTTGAGCACTTGCGAACACAGTTTAAATTTCATTGTATAAAGCATCATCACAATGAAGGATAACCAGGAGAGAAATTGTCTTTGTTCCCTGTCACAAAGTGCTCCACAAGGAGCTGGAATGAATAAGCATCTGGGGACAAAAACGAAGGAATTGATGAGAAATATGGGAGCTAAAGAATGAAGTAGTCATAGAGAAGCTGGTTAAGCTACTTGAAGTTTGACAGAGCAGATATGAGCTCCTGAAGTGCTGTTGTGACCCCAAATAAATTTCAGTCATGTGCAAACGTTGATATGACATCCTTCATTGGCAATGCATTTTTTTAATAAGATCAAAACGCAAGCTGTTTTCCCTCTGTTGTTTTTAAACACTATTGTGAAATCCCAGTCTGAAAGGAAGTTATTCTGGCACGTGATAAGGTGCTGAAGAGTTTTGTAGCACGTTTTAGACATGACGAGGACAGGGGCGTATCGCAGACAAATTTTAGAGCTTCTTGTCATGGTTCGTCATAGCCTAACAATAGCCTAATGGAAGTGTCTTACAGAAAGCCCAAATATAAATGAGGAACAGATGGCAGTTTCTGTTCTTAGTCTGTGTCCATTAAATAGATTTCACACATATCCCCGAGGCTTATATCTGTTGTGCAGAAAGAGAGCCATGAGCAGAACACTGCAGCGTTTGACCCCTGTATTGTGCCTTCTTGTACATGAAATTCAGCTACAGCATGCTCTGAAATGAATGATGATTAGTGTCTAGAGATACTGTTGCTTTCTTTGGCATAAAAGTGCCTGTGTGTTGCATTTGAAAGGAAATTTCTAGTAATTCAAATAAGAGATTGTGAAATAAGATTTACTTGAACGTAAGATTTGCTTGAAGCTTAAGAAATTTTTTCTGATGAAAATATAGGCATTATTCCATTTTAAAAGGATGCAAATCAAAGCTCTGAGAGCAACCAAAAAATTTCATGAATCTAGAAATGTGGTGTATGATGTCTTTTCTATTGATTATGAATTTTGAAAGGTCAACTTCCATCAGAGCATGGGGAAAGTGAGATGATGACTGTGCCAGTTTGGTTCAAATAATGTCATTTTGACGTTTCTTGTGGCCTTATCAAACATTCCGTTTTTGCATTATGATGTTTAGCAAATGTCCTTATCTTTGTGCTGAACTTTTAGGTAAAGTATGAAAGTCGTGGTATGTTTCAGCTCTGATTACTGATTACACAGCACAGTGGGGCTTCAAGAACTGCCAACAGTCTGGATTTAGATAGTGATGATCAAGTGCTCATCAGTTCCTCCAAGATTTCACCTGAAGTTAAATGATTAGATACAACACCTGAATGTTTCCTAAAATGGAACTCCGTTCTGTGTCTTGGAAATTCAGACATAATTGTCACTATTGCAGCACTGGTTGTCACTATAACAAGAAGTTCTTCCCTTGTGGAATAAGGCACTGAGTCTCGTAGATGAAGATGGGAAACCTGGGACAATAAAGCATAGTGTTGGAATAGTGTCATAATTTTCCAGTCAAACCAGCCTTAACTAAGTCTGTGGTTAATCTGTTGTTAATTTCAGGTATTGAGTTCTTTTATTCTTCATGGATTTATATTCAGAATTGAAATTAAGAGCAACACAAGACCTCTATTATATAGGTTTTAGCTTTATTATATTTTTACGCTTTATTAAATGTAGCTTGTTTCTGGTTTGATGGCTTGGCTGCTCAGCTTCATAATGTAATTTTCCCTAGCTGGTGTAAAAAAAAAATTCTAAGTCATAAACAATGCAATATTTGCAATTATTCTATAAAGTATTTACATGTTCTGGCATACTAGGTCTTTATCTGTTTGATCTGTATGTATATAAATGTTTACAGAAGGTATAAAAAAGAGGATAGGTTGTTCTGAGATTTTTATGTTCAGGACCTGTGAAAAATCTTCTTTTACTGAATTGGTGAGAAATGTCAGACTGAAGTCTGAAAGACTAAACTCTACATCCTATCTTCTCAATAAATTAAAAGTCAATTCAGTAAACTAAATATTTCTTTGGTTCTCTGCATTATGATGATAATTCTACCAGTTAGAGAGAGATTTCAGAGTCTCAGCTGTTGATACTTATTAGTGGTTACTGGTTCTCAGATTTATTTTGTTTGTATATGGAGACTTTAAAAATCAGAGAAGTTAATTTGCTTTTGAAATAATTAAAAAATATCTAATTTATTTAGGTATTTTCAGATGGGGATTCTAATGCTATGGTTCAGGCATAACATAACAGAACTAGAAACCTGAAGCAAAACTACACAGTATTTTATTCCAAAAGGGTCTTTGTAGATATTTTGTCTGTCCCTTTCAATTAGATTCTAATTTTTTTTCTTCTTCTTCTTTGAGGGTTTTTTTATTGAGTCCTAATGATGCTAAATAGTTTTATACAATGGAAACAACAATATTAATTCAATATCCTTGTTTCAACATTTACAGAGCCAAGGGCAATTGGTAAGGATTTTTTTAATATTCACCTGCATATGTAAAAGTGTAGGAAAAAGATCAGTATTGAGTGGACTGTTCTGCATAATTCACAAGAAATCCTCAGTCTGCACAAACCAGACGAAAAGTCCTAAGGCTATTTAAGGCTCTGTGCTCATTGTACTTCATTTATATGTTTTTTTGAATGGAGGCAAATATCAATCTTATCAATAAAATAAATGAAGAATGTTTGCTAGTCTTTCTTGTGCTCCTTTTTCATGTGATACTTTATATGATGGCTATCTTGGTTCCAGTATTAAAATTATCTTGGCAGGCTAGATTGAATTTCTGAATAAGTTTCAGATTTGCTTTGACACCAGGGAAATAACTGTCCCCAGCAGGGTGAAGTGACATTGTGAAACATCTGGTCAATTCTTTCCCTCTTTTGCATGCAGTTTTGCCTTTGGGAACTGAAATCTGCGTCTGAAATGCAACTGTGAAAACTTCATTTTATCACCTAAAATGTGTTTAATTAGAAATCATTCACAGGTTTAAACCTTGGATGAATTCGTATAGTAGCTCCTTCTTTTGAAACTTTTGTGCTTATGGTGTATTACAACACAGATATTGTTACTCATCACAGTAGGACATTATTATTCGCACATTCTTCTGAAGATGATGGTACCAGAGGTTTGTACCTAAGAATCAATGGGACAATCCAAAGAGAAGAGGTATTCTGGGAATGCTTCTAGTTATTTTTTTCTATAGACCTAGAGAATTGAGTCTAATCTTTAACTGATAAAAAACAATATTGTTCCACTGACATAAGTGCTGACTGAAAAATCTTATTTTCTCTATTGTTCCAACCGAGATTGCACGACATAAAATCTGTCAAGATTAATGGATGTGCTGTGCGTGTACACATACTGTATTTGTCTTCTAGACATCATGATGAGTGGGCACAAAAACAATTATGTGGGCACAGCAATAACAAAGTGATCTTCAAGTTGATTACAAAATATATAAAAAGGCCTAAGTGGTGCAGAGTTAAAATATGTTTTGAAATATAATTACCATACTTAAATCACTTCTGTGGACCAGTAAGAAGAAATTAAAAGAAACTAAGTGCAAAGAAGAGGCAGCTGTAGAAGGGGAAAAATGTAAATTCTAATTTCAGGAATTAACTGGTATGCTTAAAGCTGGACTTCAGTGAATACTTGAAGTTGGCAGGGCTTTTTATTCCCACTCTTGTGCTACAGCCATTTTCTGCAGCTGCTTGTTTAAAAGGATCAAGCCTCTCACTTGGATAAAGAGGCCCATGTCTTCTGTGTCCACTCACAGATGGATTCCCAGAATTTCAGCCACTGTTTGGGAGAAGCTGAAGAGAAGGTGCTCTTGGCCAGCATGACAGCTAATGATTAGATCTGAGGGGGAAGAGTTGTAGAAGGGATGTGATGAACAAGGAGCTGGAGGGTTTGAAAGTGACGTGGTGAAAGCCTTAATTGAAAGCACTGGTCTGATAAAGATGGTAGGTTTTGAATAAACATTAAAAGGCTGGTGTTATAACAGAGGTGGAACTGGAAGTCTCTGTGTAGATGTGGTCCTTCATGCCAGGGGATGGTGATTCCAGGGCTTCAGGGTTCACAAAGAAAAAGGGGCCACAAGAGAGTATCTTTAAATAGGACCCTAGTGTAGGGGCAGGACTCATGTATCTTTCTCAATTATCTTCTCTTTTTTTTCTCTCCCTTGTCTGAAATAGAGCAGCCTTATGTCAGAGCCTTTGTTCATCTTTTGTTTCTTTATTTTCTCGGACAAATCATTGCAGTGTTTTCTTACTAAGTTTCTTCCCTTTAATGGTGAGTAAATTCAGATGATGTAGAGGTGCTCAAGTGCATATGACCTGAGTTTTCTTTAGTGGATGACTGTGGATTGAGACAAACTGGAGTGAATAATGTTCCGAGTTTATCATTTTAATATGGTATGAAACATCAAAAAATATTCATTTTATACTCCTATAATTGTCAGAGCTATAATTTTCCAACAGAGCTATAAATTTCTGCTGATAGCCCCAATTTTTTTCAAGAGACAGGCATATAGCATCTGCCTATTTTCACTGTCCTAGCCCTCTCTACTTTAATTAACCCATGTGCTAAATTAAGACCCTTTGTTTCCCTCTGAGGAACAAATTGGTGTGACATCAGAAACAAACCTTCTTGCCTTCTGACCAAAGAACTGTCAAAGATGAACAAGAATCCTTAACTGTGTACAGAATTCACTTGGAATTGCTAAATCCAAGTCATACTGAGCTCAGAAGAGTCTTATGATTGAGGTCATGGTCTATTCTGTGGTAGGCATTCAATACCATTCTATTGCCCCATGTCTGTAAGCTAAGAGGAGCTTGGATCTCACTCTGACCCTTGTCTCTCTGTCTAACTTCACAGAAATTGTGTAACAATACCTTCTCGGTTTGTGTGAGGTAGTTTTGAGGATATTCAGCTGTAAAACTGAAGAGACAAGCCTATGTCGGCATTCTCAGATGAAACAGAGCACCAGGCAATCAGAGAGGGGAAGGGCATGTTCATTCAACAGGTGTAAGGTCATCTGCTAGTGATTTTGAGAATAGGAAAAATCTGTTTTAATCACCATGGTGCATTTTTGTTTTGCTTTGTTGAGATGCCATTTTTGCAGAATAAATTAAGTCGCTATGTCTAACTTTCCTCAAGGTCTGTGAATGACCTTCTCTCCTGGAAGTTTTTGCAATACCATATTTGAAGAACCTCTTTGTGGGTCATATTGGAACAAAAATGAAAGCTAAATTTAGCTTTTATTGATGGAATTGGGGCTTGCAAACTCAAATTTTTGCACAGAAGTTTTAACAAAACTCATCTTAACTAAGCACTGGAACTTTGCTATTGTGCCAAACAAAAAGGGAATAATAAAGGCAAAATCACTTAGTATAAAAGCTTGGTGCTTGGCTTTTTGTATTACTTCTGATCTTGGTATTGGGTTTTAACATTTGAAGTTTATGGCAGAATCAATTCATTATTAAAGAGAAATCTACACTCTGAAAATAATGTTTTAACTAGTGCCCTAGCTAGACCAAATGTCTTTTTTTTTTTTTTTTTTCCTTTTCTTTCCTTTATTTTTGCTAAAGAACACAAAGTAGAATCATAGAATATGATGAGTTGGAAGGGCCCCATCAGGAACAGTTAGTCCAGCTCCTGGCCATGCACAGGACACCCCAAGAATCACATCATGTGCCTGAGAACATCGTCCAAACCCTTCTCACACTCAGGCTTGGTGCTGTGACCACTTCCCTGTACTTGCTCTTTGGTAAAACAGAAGAATTACCAGATAGTGTCTGTTCTGAATAACAGTTTTGTTAACTGGAATGCATTTGGCTTCCACTGGACAACCAAACCCAAACTATACAATGGCAGGAGCTGTGCAGTCATGTGTGTTATTTAGTGCTGGTGCCATGGCCTGGTGAATGCTGTGCAGACCTAGAAGCTGGGAGATGATCTCCTAGTGAAGAGCAAGTTCATTGCAGTAGTTGTGACAAACTTCCTTGCCAAGAGGCACCTTGTCCTTGACAAAGGGCCCTTTTAGGAGGAGCTGAATTCCTTATTGCCCAGTAAATTTTCCTTGCTACTTTCTTTGAAAAGCAAAAGATTTTAACCCATGACAAATGAGGAGGAACCCAACTGTTTTGCATATCTTGATGGTATCTGTAACAAAATGTATGTGACCCACAACTCTTCCTGCATTATAGCTTAATGGACATCTAAATAATGTGAAGTCATGAATAAACATGTATGCATTTGGCTAGATCAGGTTCATCATCTCAAATATGAGATTTTGGGTTTGGTGATGTTGGGGATATGCAAAATCCTGACTGGATAGTGTCCTGATCAACCTGCTGGCATTGCCCCTCCTTTGACAAGGAGGGTGAGCTGCATGACCTCCAGATCATCTCAGCCCTTCTGTGGCAGAGCAGGCAGGAAGGTTCTTGGCAGCTCTCAACTTGCCAGAGAAAGACAGGAGAAGGGAAAGTTAAGCAAATGCTTTCCAGTGAGACACAAATTCAGTACAGCCTATAGGAAACACTACTAAAAGCCACTGGAAATGACTGTGACAGATTCAGTCCTATCAGTTATTTTGTGTGCTCCTGTGTAATTCATTTACATAGGCTCCACTAGAAAACACTGTGTATGTCAGGCAGTATTGTAATGTTGGGAAATTTTGGTCACTGCTTCTTCAAGGGAGTGATATGCACTTTTAAATTCTAGCTGAATCAGAACTGCTTTGACATGATTTTATTTTTGAATAATTATTTGATATTAAGAATGACTTTGAAGAATATTCAGACTAACTCTTTTCTGTCTCTAAACATGATTGAGTTGGGGATGGAAAATTTCAGAAAGAGGTGCATCCATTTCTGATCTTTGCTTATGCTTTGAGTATGAGGAGGGTTTCATGACCTTGCAGAGAACACTTTATCTTCTCAGCTTCAATTTCTTGCTCTTTAAAGGTGGCCATCCTACAACTCTCCATAAAAAAGTTCTGGAACCATGGGCATGATTGTGAGCTGTGATATGATTAGTAACACTAACTATTGAAAAAGAACAAGCCAGCCTTTCAAGGGATCTAACCAAAGCTTTATGAAGCTCTGTAACAGGATTATTGGCAAAAGTTTGCCTAAACCCCTGAGCATTAGAGTAAAAGAGTTTATTTTTGAATGTTTTACAAAGGGCACTCAATTTTTATAACATTAGTTATTTCAGAAAGTTTGTAAATGAGGTAGGTTGAATGTTTTTGAATAAAATTTACTTTAAACACATTAAAAAATCCAGTTGTGTTTTTAATATTTTACAGCTTATTTACTGATTTGCAACTCCATTACTGCAATGTAGTTAATTTTAATGTTAGTAAATAGAATAGTGTGTTCAAAGTAAGTTCTGGAGATTGTCGTTGGTGATTTCAAGTACCTATGTTACTTGACACATATTGGGGAATAAGAGAACATCCAGGAGGAGCTGTGCCTGTTCTGGTTTGGGTGGTGGGATTTTTTTACCGGGCCAGGAGATTGAGAATGTGATAATGACCACAGGTTTACTTTATCATAATTCTTGCTGGGTTTTCTTAACTTTGTTTAAGGGTACCATTTTTAAGTCTTTTAATGCGTTTACAAACATGCTTGATATTCTGAAATAGCTGTAAAAGTTTCTATGTGAACCCTCTAGGATGAACTGAATTAATAGAAGATACTGCACTAATCTGTTTTTCTAAGAGTCAAAACATGTACAATTCTCTTTTACCCTGGAATTTTGTAATAATGTTTTAGTTAAAGTTTACAAATTATATTCATATTACTGGGGTTGATAATTAACACTATTGACAAAGACAAAAACAGTGTGGAAATGCTTGATGTACTTGTAGAGGAAGGAGTGTTCTCTGAGTTTCCATTACAGCTTTCCTACATCTGTTTTCTCTCATTCACAGTAGAAGTGGCAGATGTTGGGGGCATTTATATGAAAATTTATTCTCTTTACCTAAGGACAGAATTGAAGAACTTGTTTGACTTTATTTCATTTTAAAATTCCTCTGAGTGTGGAAAAATGCTTTACTGGCTGCAATTTAAGGAAATCTAGGAGTGAGGTGGTGTGCTGAATGAAACCCATCATTTCCCTGAGGCAGAGGAGCATGTTGCAGGCTGACAGTCTACTACAATGCTTGTTCAGCTCCTGGGATGTGATTCTATCTGTAGGAATTTATGTACTCTAATTTGAAAATGTTTTGAATACTGTAGACAGTAAGATAAAAGAGCTCTCCAAAAACAGCAAGAAACTAAAAGGTCATAATTCTTTTTTTAACTACTGGGTCCAAGTTAGAGTCTTACACAGGTAAACAAAACCAGAAAAATTGGGTAGCTTAAGCAGTTGGAAAGGGAGAATTCATATGTAGAGATGGCAGTGTAATAAAATGTCAGCTGTAAAAGCAGACCTAAGAGAATGCCAAGGAATGTGCATCTTGCCACATTCCCTAAAAAGAAGAAAATAATATTCAGAGATGAGAGTGGCAAAGCAAGAGGAGATTGTTTTACTCTTCCCATCCCCACCCTAAGGACTGGTTCCCACTTACTGTGTTGTAAGAAAGAACCTTTTCCCTGTGTAAGCTAATTTTGCAGAGCTTTGAAAGCTTGACTGCCTTTGCTGCATTAGCAGTAGGTCACTTCTGCACTTCATTGTTCTGGGAAGTGTGGAGCATGACAGACAGATGCTTCAGAGAGAGTTGCAGGGTGGCAAACTGCTGAGAGCCTCTGGGAGCAGATGTTGAACCCCAGGCCCAAAATCTTTACAATTTGGAACCTTCTAATAAAGAAAAGTGCTTTTGTTAAGTGGTTATTTTTTCCTTATCTATTCTCAGGGTTGCTCTCGTGGAAAATATTCCTGAAGGGATCAACTATTCAGACAGTGCACCATCCCATTTGTCTCTTTTCCAAGGCTGGATGAATTTGCTTAATATGGCTGAAAAGTCTGTTGACATAGTATCTTCCCAGTGGGACCTCAATCACAGTCATCCATCAGCATGCCAGGTATGTTCTAGCCTAACAAAAGAGTGAGACCTTAACAGCCTGTTCTTGTTGTCAACTATTAATTTTCCAGAGCTAAAACCCTTCCCTGTAGCAGAACTATTTGTTTGGGTAGTCTAAAAAATTATTTTCTTATGGAGATTTTCCTGTCAATACAAAAGTTTCTGAGAGCAGTGGTGTGCTTGGACTAGATAACATTGAACATATACACTTCCATCTTAGGAAAGAAAGTCATTGTGTAGCCTTAAGAAAGCTGTCAAATTGTATCTATGTTAGCACGTCCACCTATTTGGGAATATTCATAAATCTATGCCATTATTTTCTGTTTGGTGCTGCTGCTGAAATAAAAAGGCAAGCGTGTGTATGAATTCTTCAGCCAAGTAGATGGAATTACACTTACAAAGAACAATATTGTATCAGATGATTCATAGCGTTTTGAAATTAATCTTAGGAGGGAGCAGTGTTCAAGATTTCTTTAATTAAAAACAGCCTGAAAAATCATAAATTATAGTGAATAAGGCAGACATGCATTGCAGTGATGCTGTGCCAACACTTGATTCTTGAGAGTAATCCTCTTAGAAATATGGTCCAGAAAGGTTTCCATTTAGCATCTCTTGTGAACCTAAGCTATCAGAGAAGGGATAGGTTGAGAGTATCTCCTCTTTTCCACTAGACAGATTGTTTGCTGAAAGGAGCCGCTCAGCTGACATGGAATGGGGCTAAAATGACAGCCAGGTCATTTAAGGAATCAACTCTGTTATACCATGGCATAAACTCCTAGTTTTCCTTTCTAGTTCTGTTGATGCGGTGCAGTAAAAATGCCTTTTGTAGATGATAGGCAAATCCTGGTATTCTAACCAACTATATTCTGCTTCTTTTGAAATAAACAGTAGCCTAGCCGAGCAGCATACATTAGCTTTTCTTCAGAATAAGTTTGCTGCATGTCCATTTAAAATACTGAAAATATAAGGCGAGCAGATGTATAGAAAATGTAGTGCAAAACCTCCATTTCAGAATGCTTATAAATATTGGAATATGGATTGTGAATAAATTTATGGAATATCAAAATATTGACTTTTTTCACAATGTAATTATGCAGCTAAGCTATATTTAAATTTATTGGCTAAGTAGCTTCAAACCCATGTACTGTCATTCAAGCAGATGAATTCAAGGAGATAGTGCCTTCGATGTTTCTGGGATGTGCATGAATTGATATGTGCATGAATCTTTCAAAAACATTTTGTCTGAAAAAAATTCAGCATGTCATTTGCTTCAAAACTGGCAGAGCCTAACAAATCCCAAACAGAGGACCAAAAATAGCAAAATTGAAATTGGGATTCCAGTAGTTAAGCATCAAATCCATTCCCTTTCTCACATTCGCATTGCAAAGTAAAAACTGTAAGATATTGTTCAGCAGGGAAAGGAAGAGACATCTCAGAAGTGGATTTGGCCTTTTGTCCTCAAATGCACAGTTAAAGTCGGAAAAATGAAACATTTTTCATAATATTCTAGCTATCTTTTTCTGCCTTCTAGTAGTCTTACAAAAATGAGTAATTACTTCAGTTTAAAGGCAATTAATATTCCAGTCATTTTCCCATTTGTACAGCAGTGTGGGCTGAACAGCTGATAGATCTTTCTGTCAAGCTTGTCTATTCATGCCAAAACACTATTATTGTTATTGGCCAGTCTGATTGCTAAAAAATTGCCAAGAGGCAGTGTTTCTTAGCAAATTGCTGCCCCAGAGAATGTACACAAAGCTTACTCTGTGAAAGGGAAGGGAGAAAACTTATATTGTCACATCTGCTT
The DNA here is from genome assembly GCA_032173965.1 of Sitta carolinensis. Taxonomy (NCBI): domain Eukaryota; kingdom Metazoa; phylum Chordata; class Aves; order Passeriformes; family Sittidae; genus Sitta; species Sitta carolinensis. Next base: position 8,491,157 of record JAVUNC010000025.1, on the reverse strand, counting down.
TCCCCACTCAGTGAAGTGAAAGTGAAATTTCGGAGAAGTTTCAATAATTATAATCTAATAATTGTTTGAAGAGTAAGTACAGTGTCTTCAAATCTTTACAATTTGAGTTTGGGAAAATTTGCCCAGCATAGCAGAAGCACTATGAAAGGTAAGGGGGTGAGATGCAAAACTCCCAGGTAGTAAAGTGCTTAGTGAATCAGTTCTACTTGTTTCTTGAATGAGTCTTGCTTTTTAGAAACTAAGGACATAACCATTTTCCATACAGACCCACATCCTGCTATATAATTAGCAATTTCCATTTTAGGAATATTCAAGTCATACTAGAGATAAAGGTTCTCCACAAGAGCCCTTGAACAGACCTGGGTTTTTGAAGGAGAAAAGCAGAGTTGGCTAGATCTCTTTTTCTCAATTAGTTACAAGGTTTAACTACATTCTCTATATATGTCTGTGTAGTCACATGTACATGTACACACACATATGGAATATACCAAGAAAAATACAGCAGGAAATTCTTCAACTTTGTATAAACACATACATGTAAATGCCCAATATATGTGTCATCTGTATGTGTACATATTGTCTATCTTGTCCAAATGTATATTGGACAAACATAGATGTGTATGCATTTGCATATATAAAATTGCAGAACTTCCTGCTGTATTTTCTTTATTTTTGTTTGTGGGTACATCACCTGGTGTCCTTGTATGCGACTCTTGCTTGTCTGTTTTTTGTTGCTACAAATCTAAATAAACATTCATTGCCAGCTAGACTGTCCAGGCCACAACAGCCACACTCAGTCAGCTGAGATGATGAGTTTTGCTAAATTGGATTCTCTAAAGACAAACACATGATGAGACAGTGTTTCTGTGCTTCAACAGATAAAGCAGTCAAGTAAACAAATATTTGCTTGGCAAAATAGTGAGTGCTCTCTAGGCTGCTTTTCTCATTCAGAAAAAACCCACATATTTTGGCCAGTTTGTGCCATATGTGTGTTTTCAAGATAGCAGGGTAGTTCTTGTGTAGCAGCATTGGGGTTTCTGTGGAGTGTGAGTATGTGACTCTTCCTGTGGTAATCTGTGTTTAGAGATATTAGAGGAAAATGGAAACATTTTTTTGAGGATGGCTTTTGATTAATTTTCAGTTAAAAGAGAGGTCATATGAGGAATATGAGAGGTTATAAGGAATACAAGATCATGCCAGTTCACAATTTTCACAGTTCATTTCCTCTGGCTCATCTTATGTTTTGAAACTTTAATTTAGAATGACCTTTTAGATTTCCAACAAGTCCTTCACAAAACTTCAGTTTGTTTTTCACAAATCAGAATCAGTGCCATCATGGCTTATTGGTATTGCCATGTGTAATGACACAGTTGTCCCTGGATGGATATTTGGATAAATATAAAATGATCAAGGGTAGATCTGCATCTGATTTTTACAAGTATCACATAAAAAATAGGTATTTCTGATTTTATTCACCAACCTACTGCACATCTCCTCTATGGCTTGATGGAGAAGTCCCCCATCCATCTGATACCTGGCTCATGTAAGGCAGCTGTCCAGCTCTGAAATGAATCTCTGATGAGAATCATGAGTCACTCACACATGCATTGCCCAAGGAGCTTAAGTGATTTGTTTGGTAGAACAAATGTTAGTGCAAGAGCTTAAGTTCCCTTCCTTGAAAATTATTAAAAATTGAAAATAAATACAAAGAAGAGGATCTCTCCAAATCTAGCAGCTCCCAGTGGAAATTGGATAGGATCAGCTCTAGAGATCTATAAGCTCATCTTTACATAAATATTTCTTCTCTTTTGGTGGTGGTACTGGCTGAGGCATAGAAAATAAATTCAATGAAAGGAGAGTTTTTAAAATTAAAGCATATTCCTTTGCTTTAGCTGTTTGGTTAGAAGAACTGAGGAAGCATTTAAGTTTCTTTGTTCTGTATTAAATAGCAGCTGTAAAAGTTAGAATTTCTTGATGTATTTGCTCTATCGGTTTCTGCCAGCATGCTAAGGTTTTTAGTGAAGTTTTAGAAATGTACCCAGAGGGTGTATTATGGGAAAACTTGGGAAAAAAATAGTAGAAATATATAAAAAACCAGAAGAAAAGTCTATGAAATAACCAGGTTGTTTTTCCTGTGGGATTAAAAAAATAAGCATTTTCTAAACTGTAGGAATCTAAGTTACTGAAGAATACAATAATGCAATTTGAGAGTCCTTCAGTAAATACAGCCTTTTCATATTTGTATCTCCCAGTTTTATTTCTAATGAGGAACCTGTGCTGATAGGGACAAGAGCAGACAGGGGAAATCAGGCAGGCTACAATCAGCCTGTCTAGAGTCTGCCAATAACTTGCATTGGGGGAAATTTCAGAACCTTTTAGTAATGACAGCTTTGGATTTTTTTTTTAATTCACTGGTTTTCTGTGGCAGGTACAGTTGAAACTGATGTTTGAGATTTATGATGGCTTAAAGCTACCACGTGAAAGTAATTTTTTTCATGTGATAAGTTATTACATTCTATTTTGTCACTTTTGGTAAGTGTTTTTCAAACAGCCCAGCGAAAAGTGTAAGAGAATATTTTATTAGGGTAAGCAGATTCCTGGTGGTATTGTTTGTAAAAAGGCAGATATTGCTATAAGGTAGCCACAGTCTCATAGCACTTGGCTGCTCCTATTTCTCAGTCCTCACAAGCTGGGTGTGTAGAAATGCTTCTGATCACTGCAGCAGCCTGGTATTGCCTCACAAAGGGAATGTGGTCTGAATGACAGCATAAGGGTTTGTATTCAGCAGAAGCATTTCAAATGTTCTGACAGCAGTTACAAAACATTTCAGACCTCCCATCCCATCTTTTTTACTTTTCATAGAACAAACCAGTAAAATTGCAAGTAAACATGTCAGAAAGTGTAGAAACTGGGTTTCAAATTAATATTGATGGGGGAGAAGTCTCGGTTCTTCTGTGGTGTGGGAAGAATTTCTAGTAACCATGTTGACTGGAGTATGTACTTGCTTTAAAAGCAAGTTGTGAATTTTTCATAGTTTGGTTTGTTGAGCTTAAGCCTTGGTGAGGGTATGAATGCCTGCTGAGGGATGATGCAGTGACAGGTGAGACAAAGGGAATTCTTTCCAACTTTGCCGCAGGTGGTGTTTTTTATGCACCTGTATAAACACAGATATTTGTGGCGAGCACACTCCTAGTTTTAACCATCACTACTTAGAGATGCTTTAAATGTTGAATCAATTTGAGGTGTTACCATTTATACACATAATTGAAAAAAAAAAAAAAAAAAGCCACAGTTGATTAGCTTGTGGTGTCCCTGATGGGAAATGCATTTTCAGAGGAGATGGTTTCATTGGAATGCAGGGCTGCACTCCAAGCAGTCTCTGAACCCATAGGATGGGCTGTTCAGCAGGCAGCACAGCCTGTAGGAGATAGCTATGCTGTTACATCAGGGCATAGTAATACCAAGGAAAACTCAGGAGGTGCTACCAGGTTCTTTTTTCTCCAAACTACAATTAATACAGAAAGTCCAGACTTGTTTGTGAAAGCTTTCATAAAGCACATGTAAATATAATCTCCTGCAGGTTGAAGTGACAATAATATCCAAAAATAACTACCATAGGGAAATAAAATTAGGAGCCATCCCCTGAAGCAATTAATTTTATCAGTTTTAGACATTAACTTCCTAAGCATTTATCAGAACAGTTAATGCATTAATTTGTATAGATAATGATATTCATTTTCCATCAAATTTATTAATACATTTTCCATGTTTATTTCCATATGCTAGAGCTTTCTGCTGTTCTTTTAGACAAAATCAGTTTTTAAAGATAACCCAAACAAAAAAGGTGTTTATTAGTCTAGCTATTAAATGGAATACAGAGAACCTGAGTAGCTGTTTCTACTTATATGTATATTAGTTAATATGCATAATGCAAACCTTTTAATCCTTGGTTTTCCCAACTCACTTTTGCAAAGTTGTAGCTAATGAAAACCAAAAGTGCTGGTGTTTCCACTCAGGGGAGCCATGTGAAGCACATCCAAGGGCTGGCTGAGCTCTGGCATTCCAGGAGCCTGACACTTTGGGGTAGCTGGGGAATGGGACAAAGCAAGGATTGGGAATTCAGCAGACAGCAGGGCAGCGTTGGCTGTTCCCAGATCTGGTTAGAGTCTAGCAGTGCCAGACTGTAGCATCTGCATGAGAAACCCTCTTGGAGAGAGCAGGGCACCCAGGAACACTGGTCAGTGCACCTCTGCTCCCCCAGAACCACGCTGGAGCATCCATCTCCTCCACACTCCTATCTCATTAATTCTTACATTCTCTGTAACATCTGCTCTTCTTCTGAAAAAGACCCAACACAATCTCTGGTGTAAGAATGAAGGGGCTGTTTTAGCTTGATGAGGCAGGTGAGGGAAAGCCACTCCTTGACTTACACAACAACCCTGGGCTCTTGTGTGTGTGAGTTAAAATCATGGATGGCATTTCTTACATATGGATCCACCTAGCCACCTTGAGAAATGCTGAATCTAAGAAGCATTTGGAACTTCATGCAAAGAATTTTTTTTTGTTTTCCTGTTCTGTTAGCTATTCTCTAATGCTTTCACTATAGCAGCATTGTGTTCACTGCTAAGTTCTTGTGGGCCCTGGGATGAGCAGGGAGCTATACTGTGGATTTGGGTGAGCAAGCAGGTATGCTTTACAAAAGTAAAACAAACAGTAGTTCTGTTTGCATTACAGCCTCTTGCTGATTGGTAATTTTGAGAAACCTATATTTTAGGGGTATTTTCTATTTTGCCACATATATTCAAAATAAGTGAATATTAAAAAATAGATCTGTACTTTAGACCAGGGAAGCACTACTTTCTGTGACTGTGTAATGCTTAAAGCCCAGCAAGGCTCAGACTATCAATCTGACTAGGCAATTACTGGGCGGATTTCTAGGCTTTCCACTGTCTGCTGCTAATGGGTTTTCAGTGTGTGGGGAGGGCTTTTGTCTGAGGTTTTGTTGGTCTATGCTGTGTCATATTATATCATCTCAAACTGTTCTTGGTTTGGTCCTTTTGTTGAATTGAAAGATCCTTCTAAGATTCTTAGTTTGTACAAAGAATGGTTCTGTGAAGAGCTTTATCTACTACCTATTTGTGTGAAAGTTGATGTATAGCTGTTGATTTTTTTTGTTTTAGGCTTACCTTGGGGCAAACTTTACATTGAATCTAAAGTGAGCTGTGTAGGTAGGGTAGGCATTTTGTCAGGGGCATAAGCCTAGAGTCTTTCGGTATTGGACTGCTAATTGAAAGTGGTATCTGCAGTACTAAGTTAGAATAGCAGCAAGGAAGGCAGCTCTGGCTGTGATTGTAGTAACAACACAGGAATGATACCCTGGAGAGTTTATTCTTTACATGGTCTAGTTGGATGTTACTAAACTTTTTTTATTTAATTTAAAATATTGAACCTAAAATTTAAACATTCGCAATGCAAACAGAAATTTTATTTCTTGTTTGTTTCTTAGATATGGAAAAACATGCTGATTTAAGATTTTATTTTTGTTATGAAACAAATATCTTCATTTCTGTTTTGACATGTATCCAGCTCACTATGAATTTCCTTTTCTTGTTCTGTGTTAGAAATAGGGTTTAAATAGTAAAATTTTACAGCACCATAAAAAGTAAATGCACATAAAATACCTATGTATCATTGTTTTCCTTCTTGGTATAACTCATCTAAAGATGAGCATGCAACTACTATGGTTAGAACCACTTGCAAAAATATCACTCAATACAGAAAAAATGTAATAAACTGTTTTCCTTAAGCTTTAAGTCAACAGACTGCAATTATTTAGAAGAAAGTTAATGTCAAAATGTGCTTATGCAGCATAAAACCCCTGGACACTTCATTTTCTGCCTGACACCTGTCACTTTGTCCATGCTGCACAACCTGGGAAAAGCAAGAAACCTGATTGGCCTTTGGAACAGTATTTCTCCAAGAAAACATGTTTGAGTTGCAAACCTTTAGGACAAGTTTAATCATATCTAGGAACACAGTTATTCAGATGTTGGTTTTGATGGTTTTGTTTTAACGTGCTTTTTTAATGTGTTGACATGCAGTTTGATCAATTCTGTGTCTAAAAGCTTCTGCTTTCCTTTAATCTTCTGCCCAGGGTCAACGTCTTTTTGAAAAATTGCTTGAACTGGCATCCCGAAATATTGAGATAAAACTAGTGAGCGATAAACTGCCCATGGAATCAAAGGTATTAAACGACTTGAAAACAAAGGGTAAGACCAAGGTCTTTATGTTGTTATGGCACTGTCTGCTGTGGGATGTTCCTGTTATTTAAAGTGCAGGCTGGGGTGGTACATAGAATACACACTACTGGTATTGCACTCTTACACCGTAATCCTTCAGCTTCCTCTGGTTCCTAGGTGTCAGAAATCTGGAACTGTTACTGATGTTTGCAGTTCACAAGTGAATAAAAAGGCAGTGCATCATTAAGAAGGTGTTTAAATTCCCTGTGGTCATTTTAATACTAGGCAATGCAACCTGGGAGTCTGGGCTAATACCTTGTGGGACAAGAAACTTTTGCTCTCTTGAGCAATAGCAAAGCAAATTAATAAAACATGTGTATGGTACTGATGATTTGGAAGCACTGGAAAATAGACCACTGGTCAGATTTAACCAGCTGACAAGGTTTTCTGTGCTGTGTATTTCTTTGGTCTCTGTTTTCCTAATCATTATTTTAAGACTTAGAAATCCCCATCCAAAGAGGGATTGCACATTAGCACTACATGAATGAACTTGTTTTATGTGAAATCGTGTGGAAGAATAGTAAAAAGAATTTAAGAATTGCTGAAATCTCTTAGGATTTCTAGCAATCTCATTTCTCCTCTTGGTTATCTATCTCTAATAAAAGCATGATTTTAAGGGTAAGATACACTTTTCAAAGATCAAAAAGAACATATGTGTTTTGATGGTGATCATTTTTGACAATGATACCTGTATGGACCACAAAGGAAACTAAAAAATTTAATTAGGCAAAGGAGTTGTTATGTGTAGTAGCACCCTAACATAACATGACTGTTCATGGTAAAGAATAAAGGGCACCCTCTTCTCACAAAAATCAATTTATATTTGTTTAAATTCCTTGTAATCTCCTCACTGCACAAGTAAAAGAATATTATTAATGGAAGTCCTTATCCCTGAGGGAGATCTGCTTTTAATCAAGATTGACATGTTATTTAAATTTAATAAACTTAAATGAAATTAAAAAATTAATAACTGTAGATTCTCATCATTACATGACACCACCTATTCCAGGGATGTGATGGTTTCTGCTACATAACCAAAAGAGATATTGATCCTATAATAACCAGTAAGAATATATCAAATACTTTGTCAGATACATGTGGAGCATCTTTTTCTGATGTGTTCAAAAAAAATAGGTATTTCAACATCAATGTCATTGAAGTCTTACAAAAATAAAGCAGAACTTACATGGACAGGGGAGCAGAACTGAACTGATGTGGAGTAAAATAAAATTGGTAATTCACCGTTGCAATGCTAGTGCAGATGTCTGAGCTAGCTGTGAACCTGTAGGTTTGTCATCACTCCAGTAACTTTTTTTTACCCTGTCTTATGCTATCCTGGCTTACATGAGGTAGCTGTAAAGCAGGGGAGCTCAGTTATGGGAGTCCAGTGGCTGCGGTGTGAAACATGGATTGATTTATTGTGCTATCACACACCACACTGTGTCAGCTGTGGTGACAGGATTCTCTGACTGCTGAGATAATGTACTTTTGCCAATAATTGCTGGACTGTGGGAGTGTTATTTAGTTGCAAAACTAAGCATGCAAAAATGAGGAAATACTAATCCCATAGCATATATTTACAATAGACTTTAATAATGTTATCAGATTCTGTATTTTTCACAGAATACCTGGCTGGTACTTGTAATCTTACCATATTAATCAGAGGGTTTTCCCTTATATCGAATAAGAATACATCAAACATTTAATGCCTAAGGCAGTTGATGTTCATTCAGGGGATATTATTTCTGCTGGTAATGGCTAGAATCTTTTTTTATCTTCATATTTAATGTATGTCTCTAGGCTTTCTTCATTGCACATCTGCCAGATCCTGCACTGAATGCAGAATGATTAATTTCCTCATAGGCCTTTCTATGCTGTTTCTCACTGTGGTATCTGAGTGCTCTGCAAATACAGTATTAATGAATTTCTTTTTACAACATCCCTGCTACGTGAGGGTTCTTGCTGTTTCTGTCTCCTGGGGACAGCCAGTGATTATTAATGGCAACACAGGCACCATAAACCAGATCCAAGCATTTGTTTTCTATAGTCACAATTAAAATTTTAAAAAGTATATTAGTAATTTAAAAAAGTAGCTACATGTAAGTTCTTCCAGCTCATGCTGTTAAAATTATTACTAATCAGACTATAAACTATGATGGTATTTTTATAGGACATATGTATATCCATACTATGCATATCTGTATATGAATCTCTTGTGAAAGGTAGGTCTGTCTTTAGACTAAATTTGGCTCATTGTGTAAACAAACATGTTCTTCTTTATCCTCTTTGTACTGTGACAGTAGCTTATTAATGCTTGTTTTCATGGTTATTGTTTTAGGCTTTCCTCAGCTGTGACTCAGTCTAGTAGACTGAAATGTTTCTTGTAACCCTCCCCCCTCCTTGTACATAATTATATACCAGTCTTTGTTCATCAGTAACATTTGAATAGCACTGTCTCCAATTAGCAGGTTGTTGTATTATTTCTCACATGTGCAGAATCTAAATCCCTTACTAATTGCTATCTTATTTTAGCTGATAGTGTTCATGCTTTTTAAGACATTCCAATGGATTTTCCTTCTTCAATTTGCATTGCTTCTTTCCTTTTCTATTTCTTTTTTTTTTTCCCCAGAACTCCTTTTTCATGAAACATTTTTCATATATTTGCAAGGAATATTTTGTCTTTTGTCAGTGGTGGCTGGAGCAGATAAGAAAAGAGGAGTCTGTCCGTGTCACAGTATGATTTAAGGAAAAAGTATCCTCTAAGTAGTGGGAATTACCAAGATGAATTTCCAAAGCTAAGTGCATCCCATCTTAAAGGATGGGATTAGCAGGTGCTAGTTTTGCATCAAAGATTCAAGCATTCATACCTAAAATCTAGGCAACACTAACATGCAGAAACTAGGTTTGTTTTAGGAGAAGCATCTTTCTGTTTAGGCACTTAAACTGTCTTACCTCAGTTTATGTTGCACATTGTGCACACAGCCAGAAACATCTTGATCACAAAGGAATGTTCAGCACTGGTTTTATGCCTAAATCCCATGAGAACTCGTATGCAACATTTCCTGCTTGTTTCAGCTGGGGAGCTGGGTCCTGCAGTGTAAAGTCAGCCACATCCAACCTTATGAAACATGGCTGAAAAGAACAGGTGGGGAGTAATTTTGTTACATGCGTGTCAATAACCAAATGTCTTCAACACAGAACATCTGCCTGAGTTGCAGAGAATGATGTTGAAAATCTTGCTCTGTCTGAAAGTTTCTCAACTGCTAGTTTTTGCCTTACAGCTGTCTGCCGTACCAGGCACCTGACAGAAAGCAAAATCACTTAAGCTAGTATTGCACATTTTAAACATCTTAAAATTGAGCTTGCAATCACAAAGGTTTAGGAAGAGCAGAAGATACTTTGTAGTGGTGCTCCCTTGGTCCTTCCTATTTGAGTTCTAACAGTGTGCAGAAAATCTATTAATCTTTGTATGGATTTAAAGATGGCTGTAGTAGTCACACATTTGTTTGGGGTGGAAAAAACCTGTCTTCCAGTCCCTATTCTGCTTCTACTCCTTCTATTGCCTCCAAATATATTTTGAAAGAAATGTCTTACCTTTAATAGTAAGAGAATTGTTTTAAGGTTCTGATTGTAGGACAGAATTTTAAAACTTCATTGGAGAATTCATCCTTCTGTGCAATTCCAAATGAGGAACTGGGATAAACAACATACTTTCCATCAGCATTGCCTGCTGCCTAGTTTGGATGTCCTTTAGCTCAAAAAATACAATTAACTGGTGATAATCTGATTTTTATTATAGGTTCTACAGGAAACTAGATGCCTAATCTGGGAATGAAACTTCTCCTGAATACACAAATATCCTCATTTTAGTCACCATAATAGTTCACAATGTGAACAGCTTATTTTCTCTTGTGACCCTGAAGTGCACTAACTTTAAAAAATACTTAGGCATAGCCTGACTTACAGAATTCTCTAGCAGGAGAGAATTAGCAGTATGAGGCTGTCACATCCACAGCCAGTGGAGGGAGAAAAGAACCCTTAAACAACCTTCAGAATAATTTAAATTCTGAAGGCAGCCATGGCCTTGGGTTGCACTGGCTTGTTTTGCAAAAAGGAAGGGGAAGAAGGTTCACTTAAGCCAAAAATTCTGTGTCTTTTAGTGACAGATATGTAAGCAATAAATTCTGATTCTAAGCTCTACAGCTTCTGTGTGTGTAGACTTAGAAATGAGTACCTTTGCTGAGCTAACTGGCTGTGTACCCAAAGACAGTACCCTCTCATGGTAACATGTACTTTTGCATTATACAATACCCATCGTGCTTTCCAGTATCTGTACTCACTGTTTCAAAGATGCATAGGTCAATAATAATACATTCATTTAATTAATTTTCTTCATTAATCAAGGACAGATGTATTGTGAGGTTTATTTGTTAGGGACTATGTACTATGGACATAGATGTACTATGAGGCGTATTTAAGATGTTAGGTGTTTAGTAGAAACAATGTCATAATTCTTCTGCTTTGAAATTTGTAATTGAAAAGGTCATTCGTGGTAGATTGGTCAGTATTTTAGTACATAATTTCAGTTTGCAAATATTGCACTCAGGTCTGGTACTAATGTGTGTGTATTCAAGGATTTGGCAGCAGTAGGCATTTTTGTATTTAATAAGCTCCAGCACAACTATGCACATTTGTAATCCAGCCATTTTGTGAACAGCCAAAGTGCTCTTGTCAGGTAGGACCTAGCCAGGTCCAACATAGCAGCATGTGCCACAGGGATCATCTTCAAATCTTGCTTTATGGTTTACATACTGGAATGGATTCTTCCCATATGGAACTAACTGCCTTGAGTTGCTGACACTTTTTAGTACAGAGAAACCAATAATGATGGCATTAGCAGAAATTAGTTGTGACATTTTTAAAACATATGGATAGCATGCAAGTTCCTACCTACAGCTACTGAAAGAGCTGGTAAGAGCTGCCAGGGCCATCTGAGCTCAGAAATCACTTGTTAGGTATCTGTGCTCCCTTTGCAGAAATTTTGGCATCCTGTGCTTTCTCTTGTATGCAAAAGCACTAATGTTATCTTATCCCAAAAAGACATGAAGGTCAATGGTCCTAAAAGGGGTCCAAAGAAAAATTTCATTGTCAGTGTTGTCATTTTGATTTACATGTCTTAATCACTTGTGTGAACCTGACTTTTTCCTGAGGACTTGTAGACTTGACGGTCAGTCAAAGCAGCGTTGTGGGTATGATTTGGTATATTTCTGATTGCTACTCTTTTGCAAGCAGGTTCCAGCCTTCTCAGCTGGGCAGAGTATTTTTTCTCTCTTGTTCAAGTTTTGTATGTCATTTAGACTGAAGTGTAACTTCAAACCTGGGCAGCTCTGAGCAGACCATCATCCGAAGTGACACGACATGGACACTTGTATTGCATTGTTTTAGCTCCTACACTGCTTAGCTCAATCAGTATAACATTTCTGCTTCAAACCTGATTAAATACTGTGTGCTCAAAGTTATATAAGAAGCATTAATAAATGCCCAAACCAAACTGGCACCCTTTGACCAACACCATTTGGTTTTGCTTTGATGAACACTTTGGAAAGGCTACTCAGCTTGGGTTATTGTGTACAGCACAACTATAGCATAAAGTAAACCTATGTGACCAAATCTTGCTGGTTTATACAACATTAGTTACCAAGCACAATCTTTGTAACAAGGATTTGCTACCGTGATGCTAATACTGCTCTTTCTGGTAGTCTTCTGCAGCAGTTTCCAAATTAACCTTTGGCTTCTACAGCGCTTTGGTGTGTTATGAATTTTCACACAGCCTCATGGTTGGAAAGCAAATGACATTAAGATCCCTCTAAAGTTATTCAGCTAGAAGCAAAGTTCTCAGAGTGATATCTGTGTTACTCTCCATCTTTTCCATCTCTTTCTGCATGTCCTTACAGAGCAATTGTCTCTAATGTTTATCCTTGAGAACAGAGTGATTTCAGCCCCTTTTTCATCCTTTGGACAAAATATTAACTTTCTACAGTGTGTAAGTATTAGTAATTATGTAGTACAGAAATCAACAGTCATCTCAGTGACTCAAAGCAAAATAGATCCCTGCTCTTGAAGCTTTTAATCTCAATAGTCTTGTTAGCATTAAAGTGATGGGTAAAAGTACCAGCATTTATAGGACTACATAATAAGTGTACTGAGCTCCAAATCGCTTCAAAACAACATTGTGATGATTGCAATGAGAAGCTTTCAAAAATAATATTTCCTAAGCAAAGGACCACAGAGCAGCTGTTCTCTGCCATAAGACAAGGGATTGTAACCAAGTCCATGATTTGATATTGGGACTTGAAATGCCTGTGCTGCCTTCTGGTCTTGCTTTCATAGAGATCCCAGCAGTTCACTGCAAGCAGTCCAGTTCCTGTACCCTGCTGCCATCCCAAATGGCTCTGAACTGGTCCATCTCTGTCTCTTATTGTCCTCAAGCTAATTCTGTCTGTCCTCTGTGCTTTGGAGTAGAAAAAGAAGTCCTACAGACCTGGTTACCCACCTGTTCAAAATGTCACAGGGGAGTAATATAACTGTATCCCTTCCTTCACAGACAGATGCTGATATTTACACTGGAGAAATGAAACAATATTTGTGGTCTAGTCCCTCTGTGGTGCTAAAATCCTCTGTGATTCAGTGTGCAGTTGCTTTTATTGACTGTATATTGTGCGTGTCCTTCACCCAGATAATAAGATTGAATATCTGGAGTTGTGGTTTCCTTTTGTTTTGCTTTCTACATTTTAAGTAGGCTGTTTGGAAGAAAGTCAATCCATGTTAAAAATCTGCTAACTGACAAGATATTGATTTGTATCCCCTAGGTATTTCCTCAAATTAAAGCATTTTTTCCCCAGCTCACTTCCCTAGACTTTAGGTTTTTCTCAGTTTACTGTCTGGATTTTTCTGATTTTAACATCGAGGCATGTCCATTTTTCTCTTTAGAATGCCTCCATTTAAATTAATGAAGTATCTGGGTGACCAAGCTAGAATAATGAAGCCCTCAAAGATGCATCTGACAGACTAGTTAGAACAATAGTAAATCAAGTGCGAGACTCTTCAGTCTGCTACAGCAGAGTTGCAGTGGCTGTTGTACATGCTTACTTTAATAAAAGAAAAGGCTGTAGAAGTGTCTTGTTCTTTCAGGAACCTTAGATTCATGGTAATAAAAAGCTCAGTTTTTGTTGGACTAAGAAAGCAAGAAGAAATGCCCAGAGTCCTAAATTGCAACAAGCATCGGAAATCTGTCTTTATTTTGGGGGTGTATATCATCAGTTAATACCTGTACAAGTCCTAGCATATGTAAATAAAGTAAAATTAGGACCTATCTGGATATCCCAAAGCTGTGGTTAGCTTTAGAACTCTTAAGAAAATGTTTTTTTTTCCTTTTCACAAATCTATTTGTAAAGGCTTGAAGAATATAAAGAACTGCTTATGTAGTTATAAAAATAAAATATATTCCTCAAGTAACTGGAGTGAGAAGGACTGAATGAGTCTGGATGCATATATATGATAAATGAAACAATGAAAGAGTAGGCAAGGGCAAGAGTGAAATTTTTAACTGAATATGAGGTGGAAGAGAGCGAAAGAGAGGGAGGATGAATGATATTGGGGAAAGTAGTGGGGAAAATGAAATAAGAGGGAGGAATGAATCAGATAAAACCGAAGGTCAGAAACTGAAAACTGAGTAATTAATTTAGGAAAAGATCAGAACAGAATGTTTTCAAAAGGTGAAGCATGTTATTGGTGGACTTGTGACAACATGGAGAGAAAAATAATTGCCATTGAGATAGGAATGACCTGAAAAAAATGTAGAACAGCCAATGGCTGACTTGTCAAGATAACAAGACAGAATCAAAGGAAAGAGGTGGGGAAAATTGTTTAGAGACAAAGGAGAAATAGTGAAAGGAAATGTCTGTGCCACTGGCAGACCCTGGTTACAGGAGGCTGTGTCTCTGCTCTTCTTGTATGGCCACAGCCAGGTCAGCTGGAGCTCTTGGCTTTTGGTAGCCTGCAGATAATACTCTAGGGCTGCTCAGAGAATCACCTAATGAAAGTTCAGGGAAAAAAAAAATATTCTGTTATGAAGGTATTGTAGAAATTGAAAGCAGTAGCCACCCAAAGAGGCAAACTGTCCTCACCTCTTCACCTGCCCTGCAGTATCTCACATTCCAGAACTGAGATTTATTTCTCCTTCAGAAGGAAACTGACAGGACCCAAAGCAGAGCTCCAGATGTCTGAGGAGACCATTTTGAGAATGATGCACGAGTGTTGTTACTGCTAGTCAGCATATTTAGAAGTGACTGTTGCCAATACTGATGATTTTAGAATATCTAAATATCAGAATGAAATCATGTTGCTAAGTTAAAAAGAGAGATAGAGATAAATAATCACTGCATTTTTCTTGGTAGAGATTTAGCCTTGTTCATTCATAAAAGGTTGTGATCCTAATTCCTCATGCATTAGGATGAAAAAATGCTACTGAATTCTTGGATGTTTCATCCAAGAAGTATATAAATAAATACAGTGGTTCTTAATGCTAATCCAAGTAAAGAAAAGTCTTCAAAAGGAAGTGGGGTAAGCAATGTGCAAGTTTACTAATCTCTCTATTATATTTAAAATAGATTTCTTTCATAGTAAAAACATATGCAATTATACTTAGGCAAAGAAAGAAAGCCACAATCCAGCTTTAATAATGCTTTTACTGATTGTATTATTAGTCTTCCTTTAAGCAGTAATATGCTTTGTTGTCTGAATCAACTAAGTAAGAAAATTACTTTTCCCAATCTCCAAAGCAATCACTTTTATAGCTTTGTCTAGTAAATGAGCAGTCTACTCTCCAATAATGAAGGGCAAAAAAAAAAAAAAAAAAAAAGAGGATTTTTTTTTAATATTCTAGCAAACATTGTTGTATATGAGTTCTCTTACAGACTCTACTGAATCATCAGACTCTCAGAACAGATTTGTACTAAGAAAATGCTATTTCAAGGAATGCTGAGGTCTGCTAAGAGGAAAGAATTGAACTGATCATCAATGCTCTCATTATTCAAAATTTTATTCAAAATTTTCTATGGCTTGATATGAAATATTTCAAATAGCTCAAAAAGAAGTAAAAAATAATTTTAAAATACTGGTATCAGAGTCAAGGCAGTAAAAAATGAGGATTTTTCTCAGGTTTGCTATATCAGGCAGCACCACTTCTTAAAAGACGCAGAAATGTTTGCTACTTTTTATAAAATTACTAGAAGGAAAGGAAAAGCTGTTTGGAGCTTTTTAAATTGCACCAAATTCTTGTGCACAGACTCTATTTTTTTTAAAGACAGACTAAAATGGGAGCCCTGATCTTTGGCCCAAACAGCAAGAGATTCTTTAGCAAATACAGTACAGAAATCCCTGGCTTCACAGGCTGCGTGTAAGCTGGAAAGTGTAAAGTTGATCCATGTCCTTTCCTGTCTTGTTCTGTGTAATGAGCTGTACTCTTGGCTACTGGGTGGCAGCAAATGCCTCTGAAGGCCATGCTGATGCCCTGGATTTCCATCACTGGAAGGACCAGAGATCTGTAGTTATATGAGCTTATCCCTTCTATGCATGGGATCTCTTTCTGTGTATGGGTTAATTAAACACATCCACACATGATTTATCAGCTCTGATGGTGCAAGGCATTGGGACAGGCTGTCCAGAGAAGTTGTTGATGTTCCATCACTGAAACTGTTCAATGCCAGTTTGGATGGAGCTTTCAGCAGCCTGGTCTCCTATCTTCTGGAAGGTGTCCCTGCCCATGGTAGAGGGGTTGGAACTAGATGACCTTTGAGCTGTCTTCCAGCCCAAGCCATTGTATGATTCTGTTCATGAGGAAGGTCAAGTGTTCTCCTGCTACGTCTATCTGTGGGTAAAGAGGGCAATCTCTATCTCCATGCTGTCATACTTGAGATGGACCACTGGCTATTTGCTGGGGAATCAGAAATTAGATGTAGCTGGGTGGGTAAGTATTGCAAAGAAAAACTGTCAGGCCTCTCTTCTGTCTCTCCCATGAGATGAGATGGGAAGCACTTTGGTTATATTTCTGGGATCTTTCTGCCAGCAGGCAGCACAAAATGCATTCACATGGGGGAGAGCTGTAACGCTCCCACGCTGAACTCCAGCTACAGCTGAGTACTTAGCTGAGAAATCAGTGTTTTGATTACTTGGGCTAGCAACAAAGGCCAACATTTGACTTCTTCAAAGCCAGTGTAAGGGCATATATTTAAATAAATATTACTTTGGGAAATAACTAGCTCCCAAGATGTTGTTGAAGTTAAATCAGCAATTGCAAGAAATTAATTCTGACCTTTCCTTTGTTCTCAAAAATCTGCCCTCCTGTATCCAGAGCAAACTCTGCACACCTGAAAGTCCCTGATGGGTCTTTTCTTGATCTTCTGTGTCACTGTGGACCCCTGTGTAAGCATGTAGGGAATGTCAACCCAAGTAAATGCTAGCATTGCCTTCCTTTCTGCTTTGCACAAGACAATTAATTATACAAGACAAAAGACAAACAAATTCTGGAGCTTGCCACCTGAAGTTACTGAGGCCTGATTTTGAGAGGAACGGAGTCTGAGACTATGTGGGTGTACCTTTAAATGGCAGCTCTGGCATAAGCAGTTCCTGTATCTTGTTGCACCCAGCCACAGCTGCTCATTCCCACACTTGCACCATGCCTTCAGCTGTGTTGGAAAAAATTGTTTACTGCCATGTGGTGAGCTGGACTAGTGAATTGTTCTACATTTGAAACAACTTTCTTATTTTTATTTATGTTTAACCCGTATCCATTTTCTGATCCAACTCATTCCCTGAATAAGCTACTTTGGCACCACTGAGGAGGCAGTGGAGGGATGGAGAAGGGTTGTTGAAGACAAGATCTGTTCATGCTACTATTTTGGTGGGTAATTGGTGTTGGGTTTTTTTTTCCCTTTTTTTAACAAGACAGTTCTGTAATACTTTGGTTTCAGTTAGAGCTGGGTTTTGTAATGCTCATTTGTCCCTATTCCTTTTTCTTCCTGCTCTTTCTTGTCCATATTCTCAGCTCTTGGCTTCCACAGCTGTGTGGATAGAGCAGTGTCTGGGCTGTACCGCCTCAGAAATTATTTCAACCCACTGACTGAGTGAAAAACAAAGGAAAAAACCAATGGTGAGTGTAGAGGATATTTGCTCCCCTGATGCTGCAGGGCAGAGCCAGCAGCATGTTGCAGTCTGCTGGGCAGGGAAGGGAGCCAGGCAAGGAGCTGGCACGGGGCCTGGCGAGTGGGCTGGGAAGTCAGACAGCAGCACTGGAGACCTCTTCTCACGTCCTCAACTCCACAGGGAGATCCTTGACTGCAGCCTGTCTGCTTAGGAGAGCTCTCTTGTAGCAGCCTTTCTTCCAAGCTCCTGCCAGCCAGGGACACGTGAGCCTGCTGGGGACGTGCCAGAGGAGGTGAACAGTGACAGCAGGAGGCACAGTGACTGCACTGTTCAGCTGTCCCTGAGCCACCCACACCACAGCCCCGAGCATGTGAGCCCATCCACTGCAATTCCAGTGGGTGCTGCAGGCACCTGTGCCTTTCCAGAGAGACCAGAGGGGCTCGTGGAGCTTTGGTCACAGATTCCTCTCCTGGGCATTGATTTCTTCAAAATTATCTTTGTATCAGTGATCTCAGATGTTGTAAAACAAGATTGTAAGCATTACAGTAAATTTTTGTGAAAATATCTACATCAGAAACAGCCCAATTTTCCAAAGGCAGTTTTGAGAAGCTACATGTGCACACAGCTTATTGTACATTGGGAGTAAATGTTTCTCATGCAGGTAGTTTGAGTCTAAAATGGACTAAGATAGAGGAAATGTAAATATTATTGTGAAAGCTTTCTGGGGTTATTTGGATTGGTGCTTGAATGTAATTTCTTTGAGTAATTATGATTTCATTTTTGCATGTGTGACAGTTGAATATAGAGCTGCTAAAGAAAAGGCAGCAAGGTTTTGATTCTAGGCTGCTTCTTTTTTAAGTTACTGTGGCTTTAGACTGCTATAGCACATAATCCTAGAGTGACAGGATTCAGTCCTGATAGTTTTTAAAAAGGACAGGAGGATGTGTGAGAAAGAGAGAAGCAGAGGGCAGTGTAAACAAAACAGCTGCTTCAAAGTTAAGATACTACCATCAGAGAGTTCCCTAAAAGTCCTTGATTGTTCTCTCTGAATCATTAATCTTTCTGGGCCAGGCAGACTTTTAAATTGTATTTCAAATCTGATATTCCATAAAGAGCACAGAAATAGTAAATAGTTTAGTTTGTATTTTGATCATTCAGAGACTTGGTAAAAACAACTATTTTCAAGTTGTGCATTCTTCTGCTTTTGTGCTTGTCCTCTTCTAAGTGGTAGCAGGTCACACTAATGGGGCTGCTGGAAGAAGTCCATACTTTTTGCAATCAGTTGAGAAAAAACCCTGAAAATTCATCAGGAGGTGATCCTCCTCCTGGGTCACTGGGGCAGCCCAAATGAGACAGCTACTCCTTCACTTGTGACCACTTGTATTGAAAACTGAATTTTGTCTCAGTAGAATAAAAATTATGTTTATTCATGGGTGTACTTTGTGCTAAAGGTTATTATCAAAAGCAGATAAATAAAATGAAAGCACATATTGCAAAATGTAGAGAGAGACATTTTTATCTATGCAGACTTCCCAGATAACTCTGGCTCTCCTTTTACTCATAAAGTTCTTCCCTTTATTTCTGTTTCTCTCGGGTTTTAAACACACTATAGTGAAAGTAAGAAAGTTGTTAAGACATAAGACCAATTTTAGGCATGGTACAAGCAAATGCAGCTTCTGTTTCTTGGGCGTTATGTTTGCTAACTCCAGAGTGAGTTTAGCCTGTAACTGGTACTGCTGAAAACTGTGGCAAGCAGAATTTGCATGTTTGCTTTCAAGGCAGCTGTAATAATAGCAGCCTAAATAGTTGCTCTTTCTGGGTCTTCCTTACAAAAATTATTAACTGCATTCACCAGTGAGGGGATTTGGCATAATGATGTTTCATCAGTACAAGGACAATATTGCAAGCTGCTCACAGGTGGTGGATTAAAAGCCTCAAGAAAGTGAAGACGTCCAAAGAAGGTGCACCTTCTCCAGACTGTTGCATAAACTTGGATGTGGAGCCCAAGTAGCATCTCTGTGAGTTCTGACCTCCTGCAGTCTCCCACAAAGAAGTATCTCACAGTTTGTGTAGCTGTCTGGTGTTCTTGCTTGAGCAGCAGTAATGTCCACAGCCACAACACAGCTGAGCCAGAAATGTGTCTGACACAGTTTTTCATTACATCATGTATGTGATGAGCTCTTCATCAAAGGTTCCTGCTTAGAGTTTAGTGCTTTGCCTCAAATAGGTAAAAAATGTCCCAGTGTTAGGTTCCTAGAATCATAAAATGGCTTGGCTAGGAAGGGACCTTAAAGATCACCCAGTTCCAGCCCCCCTGCCACGGGCAGGGACAGCTGCCTCCTCAGAGCCCCATCCAGCCTGGCCTTTGACACTTCCAGGGATGGGGCATCCACAGTTTCTCTCTGGGCAACCTGTTCCCAGTGTCTCACCACCCTCACAGTAAAGTTTCCTCCTAATATGTAATTTAAAATTACTTTCAGTTTGAATTCATTCCCCTTCGTCCTTCCCTCTTTCCAACATGCCCTTGAAAAAAGTCTACCTATGTTCTTGTAGGCTCCATTCAGGCATGGGAAGGCCATAATTAGGTCACCACAAAGCATTCTCTCCAGGCTGAATAATCCCAATTCTCTTCAAGTTCCTATGCTTGAAGTCAAGCTTGCCCTGTAGCTTTCAGACATTGTTAGTGAAGTATCTGAGAGCAGGCAGCTGGACAAAACAGGATGTTGCAAAGCTAGAAATTGTAAATGACATTTGCTTGGGACATCCCTGTTTGGGATTACTTTGGGAACTGGATTTTTAATTTATTTTTTTTTTTTAATGGATGAAAAGTCAGTTTTTCTTGCAACACTATTGATACCTTCTGTTTTCTTCTTCTGTTATGAGACAAAGCTAGAGGCTAAGTTGCAGTCTGGCACTTCCCAGAGGCTGTGTTCACATCACATGCAGAAGGTCCAGGCTCAATGGCAGGGTCCCCTCCATACATCCCAGACTGCAGCAGTCATCTACCTTACACACTGTGAAAAAATTCCCCACCTAGAAGAAAAAGTACTCAGATAAATGTTTGTTACTTACCAAATGCTTTGATCCCTGCAGTGTCTCTTTTATTTTGTGGGTTTTTTCCTGCAGAAAATGTGTAATCTGTCCCAGCCCCTAAAAAGCTCAATTTTAAGGCACAGACAAATCCACTTGAGTTTTAAGTGACAGCACAGGTTTTCTCGAAGTTCTAATCCTGAATATTAATCTCCAGTGAAACAAAACAGTTAGATTTATTTGGCATGTTTATTAGCAATCAAGGCTACAAATGTGCCCTTCTGGTTGAACTCAGTAGACTCAGAGCTTCGTGTAATTGAGACTGCAGCATGACAGAGAGTTCTCTTACAGCCTCACATATCGATCAGTCCCATTTAATTTCCTCATGGGACCTGAACCACGCTAGGGATGGTGGATTGTGTTGAAGGCTTGATAAACCGATTTTAACAAAGCTTCTCAAGGGCTTCTGAAACAGAGGCAATTATCAATACTGATACATGTTTCCTTTCATCAAAAGGAAAGGGCTCATTAATAGGCTGCACAACAGCTGCTGTTTGCAACAAATGACTTTTTTTTTTTTTTAATTACTTGGAGCTGCTACTTCCTTACCTGTTCACTTACCAGTTGGCTGTTTCCGAAAGGAAATCGTGTTCCAGGTTTTGATTTTACTGGTATATGTGACAGCAGTGTCTTCTGCACTGATATAGTCACTATTTTGGTAATTGAAGCCCAGATTATATTTTAGAGTAATAGTCCCATCCCACTGCTTATGCCCAGGTCTGAACAACCCACGCCAACAAATTCTGGTGTTTTACAACTTTTGAATTTTGTGTCAAGTTACTGATGATGTCTGCTATTTTTATTGTTGGTATTACTGGTTAAATAGTCTCCAGTTATAGCTTTGGCAGTCAGCATTTTTGTTTGTCATTGGATATTTCAAAAATGTTTTTAAATTGTGTTTATTTTAGGCTCTCAGTTATGAGAAGGCAGCTCATTGTTGCTTCCTATTGTTTTATCTTTACTATGCAAAAATCCTAGCATTTCATTTATAACCTGTTTGGTGTAGGTGTGTTGTGGGTGTTAAATTCATACTGCTATTTAATGCTGCAAATTGGATGTATGGAAAGAAAACATCATCAAGGAAAGCTGCTTTGTTAAACCTGATTTTAAACACAGTTTTTGGATCACTAGCTACAAGTTTAGTGCCTTACAGAATGGTTATCCTTTGCTAATAGCAATTGCTTTTGTTTTGTTTATTCACCAGGAAACAATTTAAACCATTTAACAGCTGCTATAGTGTTTTCTGATTTCTTTTCCATTTCACACTCATTTTCTCAATAATTAGCACAGTTCTGCTCATTAATGCATGAATTGAAAGTAACAGCAGTAGGTTCCAAGGAAATTGGAAAAATCTTTGTTTCTAAGCATAGATGAGTGTGGGTGAGTGAAACATGCAAAAAAATTGGAAAGGTAACTGGGTTGCACCAAATGCAACTGGCCAATAAACCAAACTCTGTAACTTACTCAAAATGTTACTTTGTGTGTTTGGTGCATCATGGTAATTGATTTTTCTTCTTCTCTTGATGTCTGAACTTTTAGAATAATTTTTTCAAGGAAAGTTACTGTTTTCATAATTATAAAGAAATATTTAGCACTGGTAACTGTTGCCTAAAATTCCAAGTCAGATGTTTCTTAGGAGATCAAAAATAGGAAATTCGATGAAGAGAAATACATTTTAGTTCTCTATGTTTCCTGGAATTCTTTTAAGGTTGTAACTCATATTCAGCCCTTACTGGAATTCATGGTACTGGAGGCCCCATGAATGTTTAACACTCATGGCTGGTACCATCACTGTCCCCCAGGCTGCTGCTCACTGTCACTTCTCTTCCCTGGTTAGTCATGACCAAAATGTGAAGATGAGTGGGTTACTGTAAAATGCCTTCAGCAATGATTAATTCAGATTCATCATCTAATTTTGCAAACACTGGAGCACTGAAAGAACAGTAATGGTGTGAGAAATCCCCTAAACTTGCCTAATATTAAATATGTTCTGGATTTAGTTCAAACATCCAGATGGGGCCAAGTCAGACGTTCCTGGTGATGTGATGGAGCATCCTTTGATTTCAGTGGCCTGTAGTCATTAATAAAACTGTGCCATTCAAAGTGGTAGGTTGAATGTCACAGACTAGCAGGATTAAGATCAGTTTCAACATTCTTTATTTAGGCCTTTGCTTACTTCCTTAATTCTCCACCCATGTTCCTCTTGTCAAGGTTTGTTCTGAGCCACAGCCAGTGCAGCTACCTGCTTAAACCATTGCACAGGGCATGAGGAGCAGAGCAGAGTCAGCTTTTTAGGCTGGGGTTTTAATTGCATTTATATTTTAAAGGTCATTATTGCAATATGTAATATTGGTTTGTGCTACAGAATAGAAATATAGAAATTAACTATTTTTAGGAACATACAGTGCTGGAAAAAAAATCGATTATTTGATTCTAAAGTGGAAGGAAATCAGGTAAACATTATAATGCACAGGAATGTTCCCTATACTTGGGACGTGCATTAAGTAAATATTTCTTCATATAACTAGAATATATGTTAATTAAAGTCTTAAATATTGGGACAGTAACAACGTTTATCATTGCTTTTAAACCTTAGTGGCATGTTTCATTATGCCCCTCATTAATTTTGAAAACTGAGGCTATAAAATGTGAAGTCATTTCTTCTTTTAATAATGTAAAATATCTCATATTAAGTAATGCCATTTTTTGTTTTATCCTTAAATCTCTAGGTGCTGAAGTGCTGTATATGAACATGTCTGCATACAATGAAGGTCGGCTCCAGTCATCATTCTGGATTGTTGATAAACAGCACGTATACATTGGAAGTGCCAGCCTAGACTGGAGATCCCTGGGACAGGTAATTGAATTGAAAAACTAATCCTATACCCTTTGAGTGTATAATGAAAAAAGAAAAAGTAACATTTTGAGGACACTTGGATAGCTCTATTTTATGATAGTTCCCTGGAAAAAGTGCTAGCATCAAAACCTGTACTGCCACAGTTTTGATGACTCTTCTGTGTTGGCAAGAATGTACTACTAAAATTTTTGCTACTTTTCATTATAACAGGTATCTTCCATGGTTATGCTTAAATTTTAAACATTTGATTGTTTTTATTGATTTCTGTGATGGTCATTTTATGTTCCAGTTTACTTATTTAAAAATAAATAAATAAATAAAAGCAAACCCACTGGTAAACGAACCACTATGGAAACTCTATAGTAGTAACATGGGCAAGACATAGTCCCTCTGATCTGCCATTTAAAAAAGCAACCCCCAAATTTGGAGAGACTTCCAAATGGGTAGAGGGTATTCTGCTGGAATACCCACTACCTTCAGGGAGGGTCAGATTTATGGGTACAGAATGCCAAAAAGCATAATGCTTTTGAGGGCTGCAGGTATTAGAGAGAATTCCACGTTTTTATTCTTCATAAACGTGATGGTTGAAGCAACAGCCAGTGCTAAGAACTCTGTGCAGTCTGTGACCATTTTGAGGAATTTGTCAGTAGCACAGCTTATTTGTATTTTTGTATTATTTTGTATTTTTGTATGTATGTGTGTAGGTATGTGTATGTATGTTTTTGGTTTTTTATTTCTGCAACAGTCTCTGGATCATTAGTGGCTGTCATATTCATTTTTTGCTCTATACCACTGACTGTGTGAGGCTGCTCTCAGCCACACTTACAGAGTGAAACCTCTACTTTGAGATCTCAGTAACTGAAATGCACAACAGAGAAGGAAAAGCAGCAGTCCTAGGTAGTTATTAGTTAGAAGAAAACTTGCTTTCTAAATATGAACAGAATCTCAGAAACACAGGAATAATTTTGGACATAGGTTCTAATGATTTTGTAAAGAAGAAGGCGTGTCTTGGTTCTTGTGCTGAACTTCTTAAGATTTGTTTACAGCTAAGAGACTAGAAGTCTGATTAAAAACAGATTAGCCAATTTAGTAAAGAAAGTGAATAAATGAATTTTTTCTCTTCCTATGATATTAATTTATTTAAAAGGTAAGTTTACAAAAGAAATCTGGAACATTGGTAGAACAAACAATGTTGTTAGAGAAAGTCTTGGAAAAGAAGATGTATTTTCAATTTATGTAAGAACATACAGTTTGGGCTTTTGTCAGTCAAGAAAATGTTTTTACATTATTTGTGCCTCATGAGCTAGACTTGTCTGTCATAACAAAATAGCTCCTAATAGGATTTATTTAGCTTACAAATATTTTATCTTTGAAACTTCTTTTATTTGAGGGTTTGAGTACCAGTGAAAATAATAAATATGGGGAAGAGAAGCACATTTACCACACAGATTATTATATTATTTATATATTGCTTATGAATTTATGATCTTCATCATAGCTGATACAATTCCATATAGGTTTGGTCTTCTCATGGTGAAGTAAATCTTAAATCTTGTAATATACCTGTGTTAAACTTTGATGCCAGTTACCTGTAGGCCAGTGTTTCAAAAGTGATTCCTCAGTGTTAATTTTATCACTCTTTCTCTGTGCATTTGGACTTGTTTTAATCTTATTGTCATAAAACTGTATACTTTTATATGTAGTTATAAGATGAAGCTCCAGAGAATATTTGTACAATGCAAAAAGAAATCTCTCTGCATTATGGTAAAAGAGAATCTGCTTTCAGTTAGTTGAGAAATGTATGCTGGGTATCAAAAGAACCAAAGGAAATTAGATGCTTGGCTCCTGTTGATGTTAGATATGAGTATTTAAATCCTTTACCCCAGAGTTGCAGGTTAATAAATCAGGGCAACTACCAAAGAGATCTGATATACTGTCCTAAAATAATAATCTGTCTCAAACTTTCCTTTTCACATAAGCAAAATAAGCACAGAACTCTGTCATTTTATTCTCAGTCCTTTCCTCAAGCAAAATGCTTTGCACATGTGTGGGACCTAATCTTAATAACCCCGATGAGCTGAGTGAGCCCTGCTGGGGAAATGTATCTCCCACGGGTCCTCATTACCAGAGTTCCAGTACAGCTGCAAAGGAGGGATCAGCTCCCTCTCCTTCTCCCTCTTTCTGCCTCTCCCTTTCCCTCTCCTCTTTTGTCCCTTTGCCTGATACTAAAAAAAGAAGCAAACCCCACAAACCCCAAACCCCAGTCTGTTTAGCCTTGTTTATCTCTTAGGAGGCTAAATTTAAAGCTGAAACAATAACTTTTAGCAGCTCCTTGGAAAACATCATGTGCTTTGGGTTTGCAGTATTTGTGGGAATTCTTTGTGTTTATAAGCTGGATACTAGAAATCAATCACATTTCCAGCATATTTAGTTTTGTTGCCATTTTCTTGACTTGCCAGCACTGATAAGAAGCAATATGAGTATTTTCTTAAAAGTAGATTTTCTGCATCAAGGAGAGATTTTCATATGCTGCATAGCCTTTAAAGTTGTACGTATCCTGTGCCTCTGCTGGCAAAATTTTAATACTTGCCAGAGTCTCAGCTTTGAAATTATGAGCAAGGCTAAGAGCACATTATTACTTTTCAAGTAAAACTGTGTTTCAGTTAAATTGAAAGTTTGTCAAAACTGTAGTAACTCTGGCTGAAATAATCTATGCCAGCTATCTGCTTCAGTCTGAAATCAAACCCCACAGGGAAATGCTAAGTACTGTTTAGAGTTCCTGAAAACAGGATTTTACAAAAATCGGATTTTTTTTGTTCATAGTGGAATATTTTGATTTTTTCTTTGTACAGGTCTAGATTTTGTGCATATTTTTCTATTGTCATCAATAGATCCAAATATTACCCAATTCCATAACCCATTGAAAACTTAGGATTGTGAACAACCAGAGTTTTGCCACTTTCTTAAGATATTGTAATCTCTGTAAGATTTTACCGGTGAAATCATCTGGTTTCTTGCTGGTAAATTTATAGATACTGATAGACAACTAAAAAATTAGTCACTCCAACATGCCTAAAATTGTCTGCATATACTGATTAATTTTTTCCTGTGCCTCGAACTAACAGCAATCAAGATGGCCATGGTGCTGTGTTCTAGTTTCAAGTTCCTTGACCCAGTTGCTTATTGTTACCTAATAAAAGAAATTGTTTATATAATAATTGCTATAATCCATAAACTAACAAAATGTATCATATATTTCTTTTGTTCCATTACTCCCTCCAATAGCTCCAGCAAAGCTTGAAAATGCATTTATCTCTTTAATTCTGTTAAGGAGCATGAGGTTTGTAATACATACACACATTTCTGGAGCTTTTTATACTAGCAACATTTTTAGAAAAGTTTTATTCACACATGAATAATTGAATCCAGCAGGCAAAAAACTGTAATGGATTAGTTGAACCACTTCAGAAAAATACATTTATGTGCAACAAATAATTAGCTCTTAGAAAATACTCTTACTGAAAATTCCTGAAACAAGCAAAATTCATCCAGTTGTCCTCACTGGAAGTGAAATCAGGCCAATATTAGCTAGTCTTATTGGCAAAAAAAAAAAATAGCGTAAGTCATGAATACTAACAGTACCAGGTAGTTGAGTGTGTGTGTGAAGGTTAGAGATCAAATTCAAATGTTCAAGGTCTCAAGTAGAAGGTTGCTGTTTGCTCCCTGGAATTGTGGAGTCTGACTGTAAGGATCTAGACTTGGGAAGTGGCTTGTCTGAGGTTCCAGGAGGAACAGTATTGAAACAGAGGAGGGGGACCTGAACAGAAAGAGGTACAGCTCCTGACTGGAAGAATAGTCCTTAAAAAGGGAGAGATGCTGGAGATTAGAGCACTGTGGGCAGATGGAAGTCACTGGCTGATGATGCCTGAGGCAGGTGAGCAGCCATGCAGCAGGGATGGACCCGACTTTCTGCTCAGCACCTGGGCCAGCAGCCCCTTCCCTGCAGGAGCAGAAGATGTGGATGGAAAGTGTGAAATATAATCATAGTAGTTGCAAAAGCTCCCATCTTGTTGGTTCTTAGACAAATCCCAATATCTAGGTCCACCTCAGATGGTCATTTGTTCTCTCTTGCCTGGCACATCTTTAAAGCATTATCTTAAAAATTCTTGCTTAAATTTTGGCTCAGCTGATGTTGATGCAAAGCTCCTAAGCATGATTTTTTCTCTTAGCTTTGTAAAAACTGCTAGCAGAGGATTTTTCTTTCTAAGATGCCTCTTAAGTCCCATGTATTTTCTGGATTGTTCATTCTTCTGATCATTTTAAATTCAGATAAATTTAAGCTGCAAGAATGGCTGCAAGATTTAATTTTTTTAAGGACAGACACAGTAAGACCTCAGAAAGGCATTTAATTTCTCTTCATCTTAAAAATCCATCAGGATTTCCTTGTCAGTCAGTTTCCTCTCCATTCCCTTGTTACTCTCTTGTTGTTATAAGTTACAAACTGCTGATTTTATCTACATAATTTAAGCTAACTGGAAAATTAGATAAACTGTCCCAACAGTTTTTGTCAGATTGGAAACAGAGACCTGTTTAATCTGAGGAGTTAGGTTTCTATTTGATGCACTCTAAGATGTTAAATAAATCCCCAAGAGGGCTAAAGTACTGTACAAGGTGAGATGTGACAGTGTGTGAATGAGAAAATCTCTGTGAACTATTTTTTCCTTATGGTTATTAGTATTTAAAACATATTTGTCTTGTTAATATTGAGTCCTACAGCACACAAAAGTTGTAGCAATTATGAATTTTTCGGTTACATTTGAAGGATAAGGAATAAGTTGCCCAGTTTATTTGTTGTGTTAATAATTCAGTTGAATCAACAGTCAAATTAGCTGAGATGGAGACCTATGAGAGTTATTCAAAAAAAGATCTATTAAGCATCTGTAGATACAGTAGATAAATTAAGGTGTTTTTCTTACAATAAATATGAATAGTCAAGGGCATACTTACAGGAAAAGTATATTGGATTCTGAAATTTGTGAAATCAATAAGCCTATACTCATTAGGAAAACAAACAAACAAAAAGGCAGGGAAAAAAAGGGGAGGAAGGAAACTCCCAAAATTTCAGTTGGTCAAAAGATAGACTTTTTTTGTGTGTCTATTTGAAGTAAAAACCAATGAGCCAATATTTGATTTGCTTTAGTACGAGTCTGTTTCTTGAACTAAGCTATAGGAAGGCTTACAGCATGATGTCTCCAAGAGTGCTTGGAATGTGGCTGCCTGTTTTGCCTGTTATCAGCACACAGGACAGAACTGGTTTGAGAAATAATGGGGGTTTCGGTGGAGTCGTTCAGGCTATCCTTCCTGAAACATAGAAAAAATGATACAAAAGCAGCAGTCTGAATTCATCTGTACCATCTTCTCCTCGAATCTTTTGTGACAAAAGGGCTGATAAACCCCAAACTTTTTCCCTTCCTACACTGGAAGGATAAAAGTTGGTGAATGATGGTATTTCAGGTGTTAAGAACTGCATCTAAAGGGGCAGGTTTGGGGCAATTTATGTTTCTGGGAATATTAGAAGAACCCTTTCATTGGTTGTGGTGGGCAAGACCAACTGGAAGCAATCCATGTGGTTCTTTACTCAAAACTGTCATCCCAGCTATACTGATGATACTCATAAGGAGGAGATAGAGCTCAAAGGCCACACTTATGAGTGACAAAACTCACCTCAGAATCATCCCTTCTCTTGGTCTTCGTTTCTGGGGATATGGATACTAATAAAAACTTTCCCAAAATTCAGTAACCTCTGGAATGCTGCCAGAAGAGAATGCAACCTGTGTTTCTTTTTATGTGTCTCTCCCAGGGAAAGAGAAATGATGATTTCCAACAATTATATTATCAAACACTGTATTTTCTATTTATTTTGCAAAAAAAAAAAAAAAATTGTCCTTCAATAAAACCAGTATGTAATAAATACTGGATTTCTATAGATCTCAAAATACTTCATGATGATCTTATTTGTTTCCAGCTTCCCCAAAATCTTGCTATAGCAGAGCCACCTCTCAAAACTGATCACTGAGACAAGATCTGCACATTTGCAATTTCTGTTTATGATCTTTACAGAATTCATAGAGCGAAAGCAGGCTATAATCAGTCAGTCGTTTCTCTGAGTCTCTTGAAGTTATGTAATGGTGCATCTGGTCCTTTTGAGATAAGATATTTTGTCTGACAGTAGAATTCTGTCTTTTCAGTCAAGCAAAAGTTATATTGAGAGTTTCCATTTGATACCATGTTGTGCTAGTATGAATTACAGATTTGTCCCTAATGTGCACTTTGTCAGATTTTCCCATCTTCTTCAAATAATTTGCTTAATTTTCTTGCTGTCTCAGTGGTGCTTGGTATCATATTGCTATTAGAAAAGTGAACACAGTCTCAAGTGACCTATAACATGAAACAAGGCTCTTTCAACTTCATTGTCCACTGAGGTTTAATCAAGCTCAGATGGGTAAATACAAGACTGACAGTACAGGCAACATAATACTGGTGTATTCTATCTAAATTCTTATTTCTGTGATAATGAATCTCTCTTACATGAGATAGAGAGTATCTCCTTCTAAAAAGTTTTGATATGCTGTTATCCATGTGATCCAATTCTTAGAAAAAACCTTCATGGGTTTTCTGTCTATGGGATCATTTCCCAAGATAAAAGATATTAAAGATAATAGAAAAGTGCAACCCAGATCTTTAAGTGTAGGTAAATGAGGCAACATGTGAAAAAGGCAGGTATAAGGAGATATTACAGAGCTGTATTGACAATTATCTTTTTAGTCATTTATTACTCAGACTATTTATTGTTTTTTTTCTATTTACTGATGCATAGAAATCTAGTTGTATTGTGAGAACTTTGCTATAGTGCTATTACAGCTTGTCCTTCAAGGACAAATTGAAGATACTTTTACTATTTTCACTAAGAGCTTTTGGCTAGGGTTTTTATCTTTGACTAAATCTAGGGCACTTAAGTGGCTGATACGTATCTCCAAAATTGCAATTTTTCTATTTTCTTTCCTCTTTTTTTTTTTTTTTTTCCCAAAAGTTAGGGTACTGCAAGAAGAGACATTGCTCTTGTAAATGTGCAGATCTCACAGCATGCATTTATCATGGTGTAAAGTTTGCATTTCTGGAAATACAGTCTTTTGTTTGATTCTTTAACTGAGACAGGCTGCTTTTTCTGTTACATCCAATAAATCAGGATAGTCAGTGTTGCCCATTATGCTTACTCAGCTTGAAATTTATTAGGTATGCATCTGGTATTTACAATTAAATATCAGTGAATCAAAAGGACCATTGCTGTGCTCTGCTCACAGAGGGCTGGTTAAAGCTGGACAGGAATGTGGCAATGTGGCTGCTCCACTTGTCTTGTGTGTGCTTCACTGCTGGTAGAGCCCTTGCTTCCTCCTTACTCCCATGGGCTTCTGGTTTTGTGATTTACCAACTAAAACCAGCACCTATAGATGCACCTTGCAGCTGGAGCCAGAGAGTCCTCTCAGCTTGCCTAACTTCTCTAGGTGCAGTGCTGATTCCCAGCACCAAGGAACTTGGAAGTTATTCCTGTTTGTCATACTTCTCCCTCTGTTGTGCTCCATTCTCACATGCACCAATGCTTCATCTGCATTACGTGTCTGCATTTAGTGTAGGAGAGCTTGCTGCTGGCTGCATGTTTTTATTTGATTTCTGTTGCAATATGCTCATCACTCTGTTCCTGACCTCTGAAACTACAGATCTTGTCTTTTTGATTTTTTGTTGATTTTTTCAGTTGCTCTGAAAGTTCTGTGAAACAGGTTTATCTACTGTTGAAATAGTCAATAATAACTTGTAAGCCAGTAAGTAATAAACCTTAGAGCAAAATGATGGAATATTTGGCTTGAACAGAAAAACTGACTTCTTTCCAAAGCAACATGGCGTATTCAGGTAGCTGGGTACCTCATTATTGCTCAATGCCAGGCTTAATTTAAGTAGATTTAGACTGAATATTACGAAAAAATCTGTACTGTGAAGATAGTGAGGCACTGGAACAGGTCGACCCAGAGAAATTGTGGATGGTTCATCCCTAGAAATGTTCATCCCTCAATGATCTCATCTAGTAAATGGCTTCACTGCCTGTAGCAGTGGGGTTGGAACTAGATGATATTTACAGACATTTTCAATCCAAACCATTATGTGATTCTATTTTCTTCTCTTTTTTTTTAGCTGCTGTGGGAGTCCTGTAAACAGGTTTGCCTGTTATTGGAATAATCAAGAATAGATTGTAAATCAATAAAGAATAAGACTGCAGAGCAAAATTATGGAATACCCATTTTGAATTAATAAACTGACTTCTTTCCAGAGCATCAGGGCATATTCAGGTAGTTGGATCCCCAAAACACAAAGGAAAATAGAAGGTTCTTTCTCCAGTAAAACTAATCTCATAATCATTTGCTTGCTTTTTAATACTTGCCATACCATCACTATGTCTTAATTAAGAGTCATAGATGTTGCAAAGAGAGTGTGATTGGTTCTGGTTTATTACTGCTCCCTGAGATATTTGACAAATAATATCAGTTTACTAGCATTGTCAGACTTGAGAATTTTGGATAGGTTCTAAAAGTGTTTAAGGGAACTGGAGGCATGCAGGAATTTGCCACCAGAACACAAACTGTACAGCACTGCACACAGGGCAGAAAATCACCTGTAAAAGTGTGTACAAATAGGAGACAGCTTTTAAGACCTCTTCTGCTATCTTGAAGCAAATACCATGGTAAACAGACAGCACTGGTGAGGTGTGCTTGGCCTGGGGATAAGACTCAGTAGCCTTAAAGTTCAGTTGTTGAAATTTATAAAAACTGTTTGGGAAGATGTCCCAGAAACTGCATCACAAATAGCTCACCTGGCAGTTGTCTTGCCTTAAAGAAAATTATATAAAAAGATATTGGTCACAGAGATGAAAATTTTTTCTAGGCATATCGCCATAAAGTCTGTTTGCAGAGTTCTACCCAGGGGTAGTCTGAAGTAACCAGTAAACTTACATGGATATAAAAAAAGCAGTAAATCCACCACTTTCCAAAAAATTTGATTTATGTCATGCTGAAAGAAAACTTGTTCATTAAACCCCAGCTGAATATTTGATGGGGAGCTAATGCACCACAGCCTATTCTGGCATCTTCCACAAGAATTTGCTGGCAACTAATCTTGGTCAGCGATGTTAACAAATGGAGGCAGATTCCTCTCAGAGGGATTTAGTTATTAGCATACCCCATCAGATCAATCTTGTTCAACTAAACAATTAAAATAACAACATTAAAATAATCATGAAAGTGTATTCCCAATATGTGATTCCACCCACGCACACACACTTTGATATTGCACAGATGACAGTTCCCCCCTAGAAAAATGTCTTCATTCAGAACTGCCTCAATTCCAAAAAGTTCCCAGATGGAGCCCAGTCACCTCCTGCTTGAAAGTTTGAATCCTTTCATGGAAAACTGGATTTGGTATTGTCCTGTGAAAAAGACACACAGTAAATCAGGCTGAAATACCATGGCATAAATCTCCATGAGTCGGGGTAAGGAAGGACAATCATTTCAGTCATTTTATGACAAATGATTCTGCAGTTCAGAATAAAATCTCATCTTTCTATACCCATAAGTCATCAAGCAGAACAAAATAGATTCTGACAAAGCATTCCTTCCATATGAATGTGCAGCATTAATGTCATCACTAACCTTTTCAGATTTTGATACTGTCGTCATAAGCATCAAGGCCTGGTCTAGAAGTCATCATGCAGTCACCTTTCTTAGCTTTTCTAAGTAAACAGCAGTCATCAAAACAGTGAAGTCATTGACATTTCCCTGGAACTGTTCAGTGGAAAACTATTAATCCCTGCATGAGGGAGGTGTATTGGGCAGGCAGTGCCTGCAAACAGAATTGTTAAGTATGTCTTCAGAGATCTGTAGAAGTCTTAGGAATCGTGATACTGGACAGGCAACTTGTTTTAATCAGTATGATGACTTACTAGGCATTTCTTTCAAATGAGAGCTAGAGCCCCTCACAAGAAATAGCTGAGGAAACTCACTCTGCTTAGCTCAGAGAAGAGATGATTGAGAGGGGATTTCATCAATGTCTCTAAGTAACTCAAGGGGGGATGTTGAGGATAGAGCCAGGCTCTGCTTGGTGGTGCCAAGCAATAGGACAAGAGGCAGAGGCCAGAAACTGATGTACAGGAAGTTCCACCTGAATATGAGGAAGAACTTTACTGTATGTGTGTCTGTGCAGTAGAACAGATTGTCCAGAGAAGTTGTGGAGTCTCCCTCACTGGAGAACTTTCTGGATGCCATCCTATGCAATGTGCTCTAGGATGACCCTGGTAGGATGGAGGCTGGACTAGATGACCTCCAGTGAATCCTTTCAGCCTTACACAGTCTGTGGTTCTGTGTTCACAATTTTTCTGTTAGAGTCAGGAAGCAGAAATATGATGTAGTAATTTAATTACAAGTTTTCTTCCTAGGGGCCTATACCAGGATCATATCTTTACAAGAGACATTACTTCCATGTTGAAGCAGCCAGAAACCTCACAAATATCAAAGATGGTTACTCAGAAGGAAAAGGACAGAGAGCACAGTGGATTTCTAACATAGATTTTCATATTGACTGGCCATTGTTCTGGGGCTGCCTGTACCATTTGGCTAAATTGCCTTATATATCTAAACTGCTTGGATTTCTAGCTTACCTCAAGGTCCTGTACACTGAATTTAATCAAGGCTCAGTCAAAAGTTAATTAGCGCCTTTGGCCCTCTGCTTACATGAAGAAAATAGGTTTCTAATTCTGATCAGGTAGTCTGGCAAAGCTCAACAGTTATAGCAATAATTCATATGCAATGTCACTGTCCCAGTTTGTGTCCCCAGCATGCCTGCTACCAATCTCTATTCAGTTTGCAGAAGGAAAACCCACTGTGTGTGTCAGTAATGTTATAAATAATGCATCCAATTAGTCAACTACATGCTGTTGCATTTCCCTGAAGGTCACTGATCTGAAAGCCCCAAAGAAACAGTGTGCTTTGAGAGAAATGTTTAGACATAAATATTGCCCTTACTCTGAGATCAGCCCTTTGCACTCTCCTCTCTCTGCTGCACAGCAGAAGATGTGTGGAGGCTGCCCTTTGCAGCATCGCATGGGATGAGAACAAATGCTAAGGGCTCCTGCTGTGAATTCCAGCAGCGTGAGGAGAATGCCAGATAAGGGCTGACAGGACAGGCTCTGGTGCAGGGAAGATGGAAAGAGGCTCCAGGGAGCTACAGGCATGTACATGGTGAAGGAGAGTCCAGCCCTTTTCAGAAGTTAGCAGGGGCTTTCACCTCACCTGTTAGTTTCCCTATGGTTTCGCTGGAGAAGCAAATTTTTTAATGCCATGTGAATGACACCAAGACTGAAATATGATGCAGCTTGCCAGCACTGAGATGGGAGGCCAACACAACGTGATCCTTTTCTTTCCAGCCTGCACTTTTCTTTGACAAAAAGAACAAAACCATTTCAAAAGAGAAACAGAATCAAATTAGAATTCACATTAATTAGATTTCCTGCAGTAAAACAAGAAATAAATCAAACATGATCCTGGAAAAATGTTTTCTTGCAGTTGCAAGCTTCCATTTCCCCTAAAGAAGACACTTGTGCTTGCTTTGAGGGGGTAATGAAACTATAAACTGAAAATTCATTTGAAAATTATAAATTGGGCTGTGATTATGCCAAGTGATATTAATTATACTGATAGATTATATGGCAACGAATTTTTAACTGATTCAGTTCTGCCTTCTGGCTTGCTCTGACAATTTGCCATGTGTCAGGCTTGGTTTGTTAGTGAGCTTAAACAACAGCAGTAAAAAGCCCAAACTTGCACTCACAATTCTGTGGTAGGATCTTTGTAAACATCATTGCAGAGTGGTCCATGGTTTAAACAAACTGTATTTGAATTTCTTCTACAAACAAATTTATTTTTGCTGAGTTTTTCTTATCAATAGAACAGGTGGCTGAAAAAAAATCATGATGGGGCTTCTTTCTAATGTGATGAGGACACAGGGGATTTCTGATTTTCTGCTTTGAAGATGCATTGCTACCTCTTCATCACAAAGTTCTTTTTAAACCACACCATTTTAAAACAAGCCCCCCTTCTGCCTGGGTGCCTAACTTGCTTTGTGTCTCAGCAGCAGTACTTTTCAACAGAAAGGAAATGCTAAGGCTATCTTTTCTTCTCAGCATGATTTTCTTAAGATCAGGGTGCTGTGGAAAAAAATGGCACAGTTAAAGTGAAGTGGAAATTAGTAGAGCATCACTGTGCAGTTTTGTTTTCTTTGCCTATGGACCACTGTAAAAAAGAAGGTGTCGTAGTTTGGAAAAAAATGAGTTTTTTCTGAACTTCAGTGGTCAAACCAATGAGTGCTCAGGTTTAAAGACTGACACCTGGTGTGACCACTGAGGACAAGGATCCGCCTCTGAGAACACAAGGGGTTAAAAGCAGAGGGCTCCCCGGAAAGCTTCTCTTGGTTCCGGTCCCTGAGGACGGAGGGATCTCCCCTGGCCAGCGGCTGGCTGGGCGGGGGAGGGGAAGCCATGCGGCCTGGGCGAGGTAGGCTGGAACCTTGGGCACAGAGGGGGAGAGGAAAATCCTGTGGGATGGAAGGGTGGCAGACAGCCTTCTTTTCCCTTTCCCTCCCCCCCTTCCCCCCCCCCGGAGGGAGACTGAGAAACCGTGTGTGTGATCTTCGTCACCTTGAAATTTGATATCAACAACTAGACAGCACGGCCGAAGGAGTATGGGGGGGTGGCACGAGAAGAGTGCCCAGCAGCAAAAATACCGTGAGAGTTCTGGGAAAACAAAGCCCAAGATTTTAACCCTTTTTGTAAATGATGGAAACTTTATAAATGCTAATCCTCCTGAATTTGAAGAAGACAGATAGAAAGAACTGAGCAAAGATGATGAAAGTTTGTGTGAGTAGAAGATTGTCAGAGAACGCTGAAAAGAATCCTAGGTGGGAGGAGATGATAGAGTGGCTTTGGCTAGACTCTTTTGTATAGCCATGGACGGACTCATTTTTTTCTATAACATAGAAACTGTATCTGGGGAGAGGCATTGGCTTGGAGCCAAGAGTAGACAGTAGTGTAAACAGAGATGAGAAGTGTCCCCAAAATTTGAGAGGCTGTCGTTTCTTGGAACTAACCAAAGCATCTTTAAAAAGAAAAACCCTAGAAACAGCTCTGGTCCATGCACAGTGGTGAGAGCACTGGACATGGAGGAAGAGGCCACGATGTGGTGCAAGAAGGACTCCTATCTCTCCTCAACGAACTGAGTACTGATTATCAGAAGGGTGGTAATAGACTGAAGATTAATTATCTAAAAGGTGGTAACGTGATAGAGAATTTTCAGTTTGTTTTGTTAAGTTGAGAACTGGTGGGGGGGGGGAGGAAGAGTGTTTTTTTTAAAGTTTCCATGTTCTTCTGTATGTGTCTTCTTTGCCTATTATAAGTAATAAAGTTTTTTTCCTTTTGCTTTCTAAATTAGACACTGTTTTGCTCTGTTTTTGGTCACATCTCACAAAAGATACCAGGAACAGTATATCGTTATAGAGGCACTGGCCTTGTGCCAACGTCAAACCTTTGACAGAAGGGAATACAAAACTTAACAGCTCCTCAAAGATCTTCTCTGCCTTGTCATGGCAGCTTTTTGTCATTAGGTAATATTAGTGAAAAATAACATATGAAGTTGTAACTTCTTGGGACTTCTATTCTGCATAAACTACAGCTCCAAATCTATCAAATGTACTTTGTAAAGTTGAGAATTAAAGACCAGTGGACTGCTGGTGGCTGACAACTCAAATTCATCAGCCTCAGTGGTACAGTCAGTCCACTTGTGCCACTTCCTTTCCTTTGGTGAAAACGTGTCCTGGTTTTATAGTGGCATTCAGTGCCAATGCTGGGTGCACCGTGTATCAAATGCATCACCTTTTCTTGGTCACATGCTAAGACTCATTTCCAGCATGAGTGGCTTGAGTGACAGTTTTCCATTTTCAGCGATGAGATTGAGTTCCTGGCTCAGGTTGAAATTTCATTCTTTTGTCAAATGGAAGAGCTTTTTTTCTGGTTTATTAGAAATTCTACCTGGAAATTATTTTCAAATTACTTAAAACCAACGCAATAGAACTTTTAGCCTTAGATGACAGAAATGTAAAACCTACAAAACCATAGGACATAGGCCAGGCACAAGAGAGATCCAAATGTAAGACCTACAAAGTGATTAATTTGAGAATGGTTGAGAATTGAATGTAGGATTTTAAAAATACCATTGATTCAATAAAAGTGTCTATAGAAAACAGGAAAGTTGCACAATTAAACAATGAAACAGTTAATCTCAAAATTTAATCTGTTTTAATTCTGTAAGTAATATTCAAAAGCAATTTGTGGTTGTCAAAATAACAGGGAATTCAAGTAACAACATTTATTGTGCCCCAGATGATTTCTGACATCCAAGGATGCTGTTAATTTAGATTTGTTTGCTTTCCAATAGCTTAAACTAGACAGAGTTTTATTAACTTCCTGAGAAAAAAGTTCCTTCTCATTTGTATTAATGTTTTCTGTTTAGTATTTCCCAATATCAATGCTTTTTTCGTAGCAACAGGAGAAGAAAAAGTGGAACTTGGAGCAGAAGCAGGACTGTGCTGGATTTGGATTTTGCTGATTTACTTTTGATTTTAGTCTAACAAAATGTGAAGTCTCTGTACTGTATTACTAGCCAAGCATGGAAGGAGGATTTTTTTGTCTCAGGAATGTATGGGTAGGGTGCAGTTTCTAGTGAAGCTGAGGCACATCCTTTTGCTGTTGTGGTGGACTGTAATACCTGCAGAGGTTTTGTGAGAGAGGGGCCAGGCAGCGCTAGAGCCTTCTCAGCCTGTTCAGGTTTCACATTCGGTTTACACCCAAACGGGGGCAGCCTGAA
This sequence comes from Sitta carolinensis, assembly GCA_032173965.1. Taxonomy (NCBI): domain Eukaryota; kingdom Metazoa; phylum Chordata; class Aves; order Passeriformes; family Sittidae; genus Sitta; species Sitta carolinensis. Next base: position 8,452,695 of record JAVUNC010000025.1, on the reverse strand, counting down.
TGGGGTCGTTACACCGAGTGCAGTTGGGATTAGCACTACTCCTGTCAGCCTCTGTGTGCTGCAGCAGCCACAGCAACAGCCCTGCACAAAGAAACACTTCTGCCTTTCTCAAATCTCTGACTCTGTTGAGGGTCACTCCCATCAGAATGCCCTTCTCCTCCTGCACTGCTGCCACAGCCACCCCTGGGCTGTCACCTGTGCCTGGCATGGGATGGGCACACATACCTGCTCAGCAGGTTTTGGTAAAGAGAGATAAATGGCTGCACAGAGGCAGCCTTCAGTGCTATGTATGGCTGGGAAATATTTACTCAGTATTAAGGGATACCACATGAAAACATAAGGGAGGTCTGCAGCAGGGATCAGGTAAGCCTGATAATGAAATAGAAAGTATGTTTGGAGTGCCAGGTAACTGGATAATTAGAGTATATGTTATGCAAATATTAGTATACCACTGTAAATATCTTTGATTTGTCTTAAGCTGATAATGAATACATGGTATGTATGACTTTTCTTTGGAAGCTATTGAAATCTTAGGCTTTAGTAATTGATCTATGAGTACGGAGTGCTTTTTGTTACTCCATTGGTTTACCCTGTTGTGATCCTGGCTTTGCTTAGTCATTCATTTAGAAACTGATCATTAAAAAAAAAATCAGAGGCTTGATTGCACAATTAAATACATTTTCAAACACAGACAAATGACAGATGCATACAGCATCCTGTATCCCAAGTATGCTTTAGTAAATTTTGTGTGCAATAGGCTACCTGTGTCCAGAGTTTCTGTAGCAGAGGCAATGGATTCCTGGCATCTGCCAGTGGCCAGACCTTTTGAGCAAGAGGCAGTTTGTGCCTGGGGAGAGCTGCCTGTTGTTTACAGGATCAGGTTTGGGTGTGAACAACTGCTAAAAACTTTTTCTTTAAACAGGGATTTTCTAAAGCTTCCTGCTACATTTGCCACAACTCAGATATTGCAAGCTGTGAACCCGATTGTGTCACTCTTATGTAGGTCAAATAGTACCTTGCCTACACAGCAGGCTTGTCTCTCAGAGTGTAGCTGAAGGTAAATATAAAAGGAGCTGTCTGGTCTCACAGTGCAGGGTAAGGACACGTTGTACACCCTCTCTGGCCCGTGACCCAGACATCCCTGAAAAGTCCTGCTAACACCTTTTCACAGTGTAGTAATCTTACAGTGCTTTGTGTCCACAGCCTGGATTGTTCAGGTCCTTTTCCCATGTTTTTTCCTCCTTTTGCATAGGATGCCTATGAATGTACATGGAAAAAGAATAAGCAAAACTTCCTGTTTGTGAAATGCTGCTTTTTGTCCAATTAGCAAGGAATTCCTCTTCTTGTCATAAAAATTGCTGGTTTTCTATCCAGGCCATATTTATTACTTTTCATAGATTAACTGAGTTCTGTAGTTAGAGTATCATTGTACAGTGGGGAAAAACTACATTTCTTAAGCCAAGTATAATTATTCACTTTTCTGGTGCTTTAAGAAAGCCCTTATTGGCAAGAAAGTCAAATAGTAATTTGGTAGTCTCTAACAGTTGCTCTACACAAATGTAAATGGCCTGGGGAAAACCAAGGAAAAACAGCTCCCATATTTTTCATTCTTTGATTAGAACATAAATAGTAGTTCTTAACAAAGAGGAGAAGAAACCTGCTCAAGAGATGACACAAAATTGTCTGTGCAGATAACCTTTCCTTTCCCCTGTCCCTGGCACATGCCCTGGAAATGTCACTCACAAGAAACTGTACAACTTTACCATCCCAAACCTTTTGTTCCATTTTGAAGTAATCAAATTTGTGACTATATTTTCGTTTCACATTTATCTTCCTTAGTTTCATTAAGGTTTTGAGATCTTCTTCACTTTAATTTTTCAGTGACATTTTCATTACTGTATTAATTTGCTCTCAAAACGCAGGATGAAGAAGTACTTCCCTTGCCTTAAGAGCTCCTGCCCTGAAGGGTTTTACCTTAACAGATACATCAAATGATGCTTAGCTGAAGATTTCCTGATGACAAGCCAGGGACCAACACTCACATTTTGATTTTTACGATGTAGATGTTTTTTTCTGCTTCTCCTCTGAGACTACTAAATAAAAGTCTGTAATGACAGCAGCTCTCAAATGGAAGAGAAAGTCTTTTTCCTTATCTAGATGTCATACCATTCGTACTAAATCTGTCCCAACCACATCCTTGCTGCCCCCTGTGTCTCCAGGATTATAGGCTTCATGATTAATAGGAAGAAAAGCAGTTTCCCCTCACTCAGAGTATGGGAGTAAAACTAGGCTTAGTGTAGAAGGTGCTTCTGAAACAGGATTTTTCTGTCTCCTAACTTATTTGGGCTGTTGTACAAGAAAGGCGAGAGGTGGGGGCTTGCTACGTACATGTATTGTTTGCATTTCAAAGGGATGGATCACACCCAAGCCGAGACGGTCACAAAGAGGCAGACTGACGCCTAAAACAGTTTCTTAAGAAAATTCGGTTTGCGCAACAAGCCTGAGAGTCTCAGTCTGCCCTCTTCCTATGGCTTTGACTCTACTGTTCAGGTTGAGTCAAATTTGAACTTAAGTTTATAAAAGCTTAATGAAAACAGGCAGCAGAGGATACCTCTGTTTTCCCAGCGAGGGAAAGGAGGAGCCCTGCTTCTATCGTGTGTTAGGGAATCCCCACGGGGAAAAGCTCTTACAACAGCTTCAGAAGCAGCAAAAGCTTTGATCAGTGAGAAGCCAAGTGAAGGACGCAGCTCCTTGGGAAGGCAGTCGGTGGCTGGCGGTAACGCATCCCTGGATGGCTCCGCCGCGGCCGAGCCCGTCCCGCGGGCAGGGGCTGCCAGCTCCGGCTGCACAAGGGGCATTTAACAAATCCCATGAGTGCCCCTGGCTTCCCCCCATGTCTGCACGAGGAACGGCTTAGGCAGAAGGGCAATCCCTTAATTCGCGGGGAGGGGACACCGCAGGCACTGCCGGTGCCAGCGGGGTTACTCCTGCAGATGCAATCCTGGCAGCTTCTGGTGTGCAGTGAGGACCCTTTCATCTTTACTTTTAATAGAAGGGATAAAGTGGAATAGTAATAATGGGAGTGATAAATGAAAGGAAAACCGTAACCACATAATTATGTCAGAATCAACTAACAGCCATGAAAAGCCGATTAAACCACATTATGTAGATAGATGTAACAGAGTACTATTAGCAAGCCCTCTGCAATAGCCTGCCTGGCAATTAAGAGAGCTGTATTGGCAGCACACAGTGAAAACAGTGATAATGTATAGTTAAAAATATTTGGAGACAAATAATGCCCAGACTATGGGGACAGCCTAGAGCTGGATACAGGAGCATCCTCAAGGATACCAGCACCCAGGGGAAAAATTAAAGATGTTATTCCAAATAGATTCTTCAGCTAGATGTTGGTCATATTTATATTTAGCGTCAACATTTATTTACTGGTTTATCCAGAAATGAAAGGCTGCAGTGCAGTATGTCTGTTTTTTTCCAACTCTCCACAAATTTCAGGTGGTGCAGGCTAACAGATTAACAAAGCTTGCAGAAATATTCTGATTTAAGAGTAATAATACTAGGTCTTTTTCCTGTGGTTGCAACTATTTGGCAAATATTTAGGAACATAGGAAGATATCTCAGTGTTGTGTACTCTTAGGTATGTAGTATTTCCAGGTCATGGACAAGAAGAATATGTCACCCATGGAATTTCCTTCTCACTGGAATATTGGTGTTTATTGTTTCTGCTCACCCACCACAGAAAGAGTCAAGGTTCAGTTTTATCCTTCGCTTTCCCTCTGCCCACTCCTGCAGAGTGGTTCCAATCTGCAGTCAGGGAGAATTGCACTGGAACAAGCTCTGAGATATCCTCAGTATGGGGTTCAGAGTTCCCACAGGCTTTACAGAAAGATATGCTTTTACCAGAAACTAGTCCATGTGACTGTGGAGAGCCCATCTAAGGGAATAACATCAGTGGGAATATTTTGAGTGAAAGGGTAAGCATGCTGGAGAGTTCATATTACCCTTATTTTCTTCATCATGCCAGGCAGACTTCACAGGCATGCTACCGAGAGAGTTTGCCTGTAGAAAACCAGCATGGATCCTTTAAATATTCATCCTACGTATGGTTTTCCAACAGATACACACAGATTTTCTTCTTGTTTTGTTTTAGAAGATGGCTGAACTATAGTCAAATACAGGTAATGAGAGGTCAATAGCATCCAGCCCAACCCAGTCCTTTCCTGAGCTGTTCTAAAGCAAAGGAAGGGAAGAGAGTGAGCACATGGTTACATTTTGATCACAAAAGCCAAGCAATACATTCAGCATGAAATTCTATCAACACCTAGGTACTAGGGGTGTGCAATTAATGAAATCTCTGCCAAAACAAGATTTATGATGATCAGGAGACATGCCTTTACCTAAATGAGAAGTGGGACTGTCCTTGTTGAAGGCTAAAGAATTTAATTGTACTCTGCTGTCTGTATTTACTGGACTATTTTTAATTTAATCCTAATTTATATGTGAGAATATTGATGCTTACAGAGTACTTTCTGTGAGAGGAAAGTACCATTATCTCCCATGTGAAGAAACTGACACCCAGAAAACTTGGGTACCTAAGGTGAGGATTTTGTTGCATACTTCCACAGATCCGTCAGCAAAAATATCACTAATGATCCCACTTTTAATTTCACAGATGAAGGAACTTGGCATCATCGTATACAATTGTAGCTGCCTGGTCCTGGATTTACAAAGGATATTTGCCCTGTACAGCTCATTAAGGTACAAGAATAAAATACCTCCAAGTTGGTCTAAGAGACTCTACGGAGTGTACGATACTCAAAATAAACTGACACTGCAGCTGAACGAGACAAAATCAGAAGCTTTTGTGTCGGTAAGTTCTGAAATGTGTTCCAGAGTGGGGGGTGGGGGGTGAGGGGAAGGGTAAAAACTTACTTACAACCCACAAGATCTTTGAAGGGCTGGAAATTTGAAAAATCACTTCTTTTTTTTTTTTTTTTTTTTTTTTATTCTGGTTTCTGACATGCAGTTTGCTAGGACTGAAGATGCTGCAGGATTTCATTTGAGCATTATTCAATTTCCCTTTCTATGTAATGTTCAACAGTTTTCCACTCATGTTCAGAAAATGATAGAGAGACCTTCAAATTAAATTCTTTTATTTACACTAATAGGTAGAACATGAATGGCATGGGAGTAAATGAATCATTAATCAGACATAGAAAATGATACAGAATAAGCTTGGTATCAGAGCTTGCATTTTTATCAATGTAATTTATAAGGATTCACCCTATTGCAAAGTATTTGTACTTCTGTACAAGATAATCTACTTCAGCTTTATTTTTAAATGACATTTTAAAAATTCTAAAATTCAAGCAGTGATTCCCATGGAAGCACTGTCTGTGCATGTATTTTTAATAGAAAAAAATTGAGTCCTCCATGTCAACAGTGATGTAGCATAACTAGAAAAAAGTGCCCAGTGAGATAGAGATGATGGAAGATGTGGAGTGTCATTCATTTTGGAGATAGTTACATGAGTGTAAACCACCCCTTCAAAATCAGGAATATAAATAAAGTTGCAGAGAGTAATTTTCCATTCTCTATAAAACAAGGGCAAACCCCCCATTACTTTATAGCCATGCTATGTCTAAACCAACACAGCACACGTAGCCCACTGTTAAGCTGTACAGCCACTGGCATCAGACAGTGCAGAAGAGTGGCTATACAGGGCAGAGCTCCCCTTCCCTTGCCAGGCACCAGGCAGTGTTCTGCTGTCCAGGATTTGTCATACTCCTACAATCAGTGGACAGACAGAGAACTATTTTGGAGTGAAAATGTGGACGTGCCTAAGACGGCCAGAATTAATAGTGGTTTGAAAAAATAGACACTTCCATTGATTCTGGAGAATCTTAAGGACTAGCTTAAATGAGAGACGGACTTTTGGACAGCTTGTTATGCACTGTGAAATGAAATCCTATTCTTTTCTAAGAAATCTATAAGAAATGGAGAAATCCTGAAAGGTCCTGAAATGCTGGAAGTCGATCCTGAAGGGGAACACAGAATGGAAAGCTGGTTAAGGCCCAGTTTAAGAAATCTGGGATCCTAGACAAAGGCAGATGGAGAGAGACTCTACCTCTTTTTTTCAATTTGCAGAGTCTTCTTTCCTCTCTGTGATTTTTTCCTTTCCTGTGGGCAAGGAAACCTCTTCTCTTGGTATTTCACTTCAGAAAACCAAAGGAAGGACTCAGTGATACTCAGAAGCTCAGATCGCAGAAGTCTAACTCCAAGAACTGCCTCAATTTGTATCCACAGCCATTTGGGCTGGTTCTTCCTTCCTGAAAACAGGCTCTTCAATAAATTTCTCACCCACTACAAAATTCTCAGTGTTTGCCAGCACAACCCTCTGAAGTGCAGTCCTGGAGTTGCTTGGGACTGACTTGCTGTTAATGCTGCTGTGTGTTGCTGAACTAATGATCAGAAGGAAGTTCCCAGGAGAACTTCCAGGCTGCTGCCTGCTGTGGCTTCAGGACAGCACAGCCCGAGCAGGGGCATGGGAAGGTGCCGTTCCCAGCCAGAATAAAGGCCTGTTCTGGCAGGTGAAGAGGAGGAACGAGTGGGTACTTGATGAGAACAGCGAGTGCTACACAGCATGGAGACAAGTCCTAAACCATTCCCTGGCTGGGGGGCAGGGATCACCTGTGCCCCAGATTAACAAGTGGAATGCCAAAGCACAGTGCTACAGTGACAGCTTTTACTGGGATTTTACTTCTAATTATCCTCATGAAGTCTTTCACTTTCCGATACTTATATTGAACACATCTGAAAAAGAAAAGCACATAAGAATTTCTTTCTTCAGCTGTTCTGTAACTTAAAAGTTCAAGAAAATAATACAAGTGTTAAGAATAACATTTCTGTGCAACAACTTCCAAAAAGTTTCAAATAATTGAAATAAATTATATTTAATTATTTCACTATATCGAAATCACCTTGCACTTTTTTCTTGAGTTAAATTCTTTTTTTGAAAACATATTTCAATGTTTGTGCTATATAAAACAAGGGTAATACACAGTCATTGAATCTTTTTGTTATACTTGGGAATTATAGCTTAGTGTTGCTTAGCAACAAACTCATCTTCCAGACTGGCTGATAAAGTGTAAGAGGTTTTGGTTTTTTAGTTTCAGGAATGGATCTGGAATATTGGTCTTGAAATCTTGCTACGGATAATATTTCTAGTATTTTCTGTACTTAGTTGTAGTAAATCCTGAAGAACACCAGTCAGTAATAAGAAACCACTGTGAAAGGCAGTGTACTGAAATTAAGGAAGAATAATAAAGCTGCTGGGATCTGTCCCTAAAGGAAAGATACCCACTGGATGGCAGCTGCAGCCCAAGCAAGTAACAAAGGTGAGAAGGTGGAAGGAAAACACCTGTTCCAGCTGGGTTAAAGTGCCTTTGACAAGCTCTGTCCAGGAATGAAGTTGTTGCCTGCAAGCAACTGGAAAGGGAGGTTCACTTTTCTCTCCCTGCTTGTGCAGCAGAGTAGAAAGTCCTGGGCACATCTGCCAGAGATGAGCAATTTCCACTGGCTTCACCTTGCCTTCCACAGCCCCAGATGGAGGAAAGGAAAGCTGCAATCTGGGCTTGCCAGTTACCAGCTCTGTACTGGGTAATTTACACCTGAAGCTTTGTTTTAAAGATAAGTTTCTTGAAAAACTGCAGTGTCTCCCTGCAACTGATATAAAACACTTAATTCCTGCTCAAGTGAAGGATCAGGCTCATGTGGCAAGAACATATGAACACTCCATCTAATAGAAACCAGTCCTGGGGCTCTTTGGAACAAAATTCTCTGAATGTAACTTCAATTACAGCTTCTTTGATGTCAGCAGATATTTTGAAGTCTGTGTCTTCTGCATTTTACCCACAGCTACATCTAAATGGTGAGGCTTTTGAGGACCAAGTAAGTAAGTAGCTTGCCTTTGTAGCTTTGAGGTTTCTAGCAGGACAGCTGAAGTTAATAATAACTGCTAAAATAATGGATGCTACTTATCATCTCAAGAAGACTGAGGGGGAGAGAAAATAAATCAATTATTTTTAATGCCATATTTGAACTTTTCCTTCACAGAATTCACCTAAACTCTTCTGCCCCAAGGACAGAGTCCTGGATATTGAAGCTATCTACAGTGTTATTGACGATGCCAAACAGTTTGTGTACATTGCTGTCATGGACTACTTGCCCATTGTCATTGACACCAATGCTAAACGGTGAGTGTCCAGGCCCAGCTGGTTACCATAATGCCAGCAGAGTCTGCTGGAGAAAATAAACCCACAGGAAATTAGTTACTGCTGGGGCCCAGTTTTTTGGGCCCAATTCTGCTCTTATTGAAATCAGTGAGAGCCCTGCCATTGACTTAAATGGGAGCAGAATTGGGATCTAAGAGGACATTTCCAGTTCTGGGTCCTAAGCTTTGGATCTGCCTTTTGAAGGAGATCAGAAATTGTCTAGTCTGGCCATGTGCATGTGACTGGGACCCAGGAATGTAACAGTCTGCTTATACATGAATCCTATTTCTTACACTATTATATTGATTATCCTGAGACCACAACTACTGGCATATTATGAGTATCATTCAGATATTCAACATGACAGAGTGTATGTGTGCTAAGAGAGAAATAATGTGTTGTGACTAGTACACAGTGTGGGAAATGTCATTATCTTACTGGCATACACATATAAACAAAAATTCCCAGTTCAGAATAGACTACATTTGAATGATATTACAGTTTGCTTAACTGAGAGGTGCTAAAACCAAACAGAACCTCATAATTTTTTGAGCAGCCAGTTTGTATGGACTGTTAAAAACCATGGGGTAATGGGCTCAACACTGGAGCCGGAGTGCATCAGAACCATCCAGCTCAGGAAGCAAGTATCCACTGGTCCCTCCTAATCTTGGTAATGCTCACAATGAATTTAGAATCTAGCAAAGCCTGCTATTCCATCTATGAATTTATTTGAATGCAGTTAAGCCAAACTAAGCATGTGGTTATGTACTCTTTTCTATTTAGAGCTGTTCTTTTCAAATTTTTCAAAAAAGAATGATCATATGACTGATACCAAGTATAAATTGTTTTAAGTCTGTGAAAGAGTTTTGTCAGTAAATTCATTATGTACAGCCTCCATCACAGGGAAGGAATCATGGGCAGTGCTGTAGGAGCCTCAGTTTCACAGTGTGAATCCCTCCTACTTCTCCTTTATGTTGGAAAGCATTTTATTATGTAGAAACACTACAGTGTTGCAGTTCATGTTACCTCCTATATTCCTCCTTAATTTATTCTGATGGTGGAAGAATTCAGAAATCTACTGGATTAGAGAGATCCGGGGAAGCCACCTGTGTGAATTCTTCAACATTTTTCCTTCATCATGGCTTTGTTGTTCGAGGCACTGCCCCAGCTTTTCTACCTTGCCAGCTCCCAGTTTGTGCTTGTAAGCTATTTTCTGGCATGATAGACCTCAGGTTTTATTAGCCCAGAGGTTTTTGGTGCTGCTGGAACGTAGAAAACATTCATTTTTCTTAGTTTAATTCTCCCTGGCCCGACCTGCTCCCACCAAATGTCAGGCATACAAAGCTAACTGTCAGTGGTGAGAACAGCACCACGGAAGCCACCATCCATGCCGGGCAGGATTTCTGCAGTCCTCATCAGGAAAGAACAGAGCATCCTCCTTAAGCCACCCATCTCAAGGGCTGCTCCCGAGGGATGCAGGCACCCTGGCCAGCAGCTCTGTGTCCCAGGGAGGAATTACAGGAGGGTTTCAGCGCCAGCCCGCCCAGGGGCTCAGCCGCGGGAGATGCGCTCGCCGCTCGCCGCGCCGGGCTGGCCGGCAGCGCCCTCTGCCAGCGGCGCTCCCGGAGATTTTAACGACTTTAAAAGTTCAAAAACCAAATACTGTCTTCTTTCTTCGCAGGTACTGGCCATATTTAGATGGGAAGATAAGAGAAGCGTTAGTTTTACGAAGTATTAAAGTACGACTTCTCATAAGTTTCTCAAGAGACACGGATCCCCTTACTTTTAACTTTGTTTCATCTCTGAAAGCTATTTGCACTGAAGTTCCAAGCTGTAGTTTGAAAGTTGTAAGTATAATATATACCTAAAATTCTTCTTAATCTATCTATCTATCTATCTATCTATCATCTATCTGTCTGTTGTCTTCTATCTATCTATCTATCTACTATCTATCTATCTATCTAATCTCTCTCTCTCTCTCTCTCTCACACATCTCTCTATCATCTCTCTATCTCTCTAATCTAAAACTTCTAGCTTCTTCGTATTTATCATCAAAAATCTATTTACATATTCAATTTTTTTTTTTCAAGTGGTACCTAATAATTATATCCATTGCCATCTATTTACAGCAGGTAAAATCCTTTGTACAGAATTTACCTCGTCAAGAACTAAATGATAAAAGGGAAAAAAAAGTACTTCCAGACATCTGTTGTAGGTAAATAGTCCAGCTAGAGTCTCTGCAGTTAGAAATACAAAAGCAACTTCCAGTAAAAAAAATCAGTTGTCGAGAGTTGTAAAGGTACAACACTAAGTCAGTTACCTCTGTGCTGTGCATCACATTTCCCAGTCTGGGTGAGCCACTGCCCTAAATAAACCTTGCCCAAGGGTCAGAGTTTGCTGGTATCAATCTGATTTTGGCTGAAAACTGTGCCATAGGCTCCATCTCAATACTTTTTTAATTGAAAAAGCATGTCAGATGAGCAACTGCTTTTTAAAGCTGCATTTCTTTTGTATTCATCTGTTATAGCCAGGATCAAAGTGAAACAAAACTATATGTGTATATGGAGGAGAAAAATAGGTTAACCAGGTAAAAATTAAATTACCTTTTTAACTGCTGAAAACACACCTTTTCTCTTTGCTTCTGCTTTGGCTATGAGAAAATATAAACTAAGCTCAGTACAAAAAATACTGTCTCTCAGACATGTATTGTGTGTGCTTAAATACAAAACCACTGAAATTTTAAGAGAAACTTGTTACAAATTCTGATTGAAATTACACTTAAAATTTCTAGGCTGCCACAATGCTTCTGTATGGTTCTGACCAAAATGCCACCCACACCTGCACCACATGATCTCCATCCCCCTGCTATTTGTTCTTTTGGGGATAATATATCCTACAAAGCATCCTCAGTAGCTTCTTATATTTCATTTAGATTTTGATCCTTGTGGTATGCTTTGTCTTGGTTGTTTTCCTTTCTCTCAGGTTTTTTTTTTTTTTGGTTTTTATCCCTATGGAAAGACCAGTTTGGCTTGAAAGTTAAAGTTTGCAGGGAGTGCCAATGGCTGGCTGCAGCTGCAGGGTTTGCCAGTGGTCATCCTGGAGAAGGCAGATGCAGATGTAATTTCTCTGTTAGGTGGAAATCTCCTGATTTCTCCTGGTCTCTGCCCAGGCTAATGCAAGTTTTGGTATTGCCTAACTGCAAGTATAGAGTTAGAAACAGGGCACTGCAGCCCTGTTACACCTGGCATTTTCAACATCTCAAGAGTCCCATTCACATAAGCATTAATAATTACTGGATTCAACTGAAACTGTTTTGAGAATGCAAACTCAATACAAGTACTCTGAAGAAAATGATCACTGGAAGAGCTCCACCTAGAAAGCTTTGAGGACTAACTAAATGCTATAAGCACAGAGCCAAAGGGCCAGGAGTAACCTGCAGATCAAACTGCTGCTGAAGCAGGCAGCTCTGTCCTATTCACTGAAACACGTGGTCATGAAATTAAAGCTTAAATCAGAAAGGGCAGACTCAAGGTGAAGAGCTCACCATTGTGCTTCTTGGGACCTTAATTCCTTAAGTTTGGGTACTTGACCCTGTAAATGCATCTTGTGTGCATGACTGCCTGGTCTAACTCAGAGGAGCAGCAGGAAGGGGCCAGTTCTGATGGGTGCAGGGCTGAACAGAGGAAGGTGTGTGCTTTGAAAGGGCCCACAGGAGTCATGACCTAGAACAAAATTATCTGTAGACAATTGGAAAACGCAAAGGAGTGGCATGGACCACACATCTATCTACTGCCAAGTTATTCTTGGGCCTCCACATGAATCTATTTTTGAATTGTGCAGGTGTACTCTTGCTTATTTTTGTCTGGTACTGATTAGACAAGGAGTGCATATTGCTTTAAATTTTTAAATAAACAAACAAACAAATCTTGCTAATTCTTCACTCTCCAGGGTACAACATTTTCCTCTTGTTGCCTGGAAAATTTGATCTCTTCATACCAAACTTAATCCTGAGAAGCTTCTAAGTTTCTGAAATAGCAACTTTCTTGTTGGAAACTATGCAATGTGTGATTGCAGAGGTATTAATTCAGCTGTTGCTGTGTCTGCTGATCCCGATCCTGAAGCAGACTTCAAACCCCAGTGTCCCTTGAGAAATGAGGAAATGAGTTAAAGAAAAGTTCCTGGCTCTTACTATGGAGAACAGAAAGATGGGTTGGGTTTTTCTTTTCATTTTACAGCCTTTACTACCTGGCACTGTATTGCTTTTAGCATGCAGTAGCCATATACTTTGTATAGTTCAGAATGTCAAGGCATGAGAATCACAAACTATGAGCATTTAATTAGAAATACAATGTTCAGTATTTTATTAAAGTTAATGCTTGGCAATAAAAACTCAAGCTGTTCTGTAACACCAACTCATTTTCCATAAAGATTAGAGAACAGACTGTATTTTTTCAGTCTCTTATAGAGCAATTCTCATTAACCTGTGCTTCTTTCTATTTTATGGCAGAAATTCTTTGACCTTGAGGAAGAGAGTGCCTGCTTTCTTAAAGAACAGAAGAACACTTCCCTTCCCAAACTGAATCGCAACAAATACATGGTGACTGATGGAGCTGCATACATTGGTAAGTTACCACATCTCAAGAAATTCTAGTTTGTATCCAAAAGCCCGAAATAGCAACCTTTTGTAGATGAGCAATCTACAGCTGATACGTTCTTTAACACAGCTGTTCTTAATCTACAGCTGATATGTTCCCATTTCTTTGGGAACCTGGATAATGACTTTGAGACTCTTCTCATTTAAAACCTTTTCTTCCTCTCTGAATCAGTTTCTCAAAACCAACATTCTGCTTTCAGTATCTTAAAATAGACTGAAAACACAAATATAATATAATTTATGAAGCAGGTATAATTATTAGCATCTTCTCTTGTTCTGCAATCCAATGAAGACGGAGTGTTCTCCTTTCCCCATGTTATTATTAAAGCTATGGTCAATCCTGGCAAATACTGACAGGTTCTGTTCATCCTCATCATCCAAAGCCTTACTCCATTTACTATAATGACATTTCAGACACCCTCCTAACATTAGATACATATCTAACTGGTATTTTGGCTTAAAGGTGTATTTAAGTAAAACTGCTGTATGGCACCTCACAAAAGTTCATTACCAGTCAAATGCCCACTGAATGGAGGCTGAAAACTACCTTTTGAAAAATCTGAGTTGTGCATAAGCTTATGGGATCAGAAAGCCACTAGTGCATTCAAAAGCAACTCATGACATTTTAGAAAGCTATCTGATGGGCTGCAGCTTTAGGGATCTTACTGACACACTGCCCAGGGCTTGCTGCCCTGCTGGCAGAGGCACTGAGGGAGGGCAAATCCAAGGGCAAAGCTCACACACATCAATAGTGGGACATCCCAAATTGTGTAGAGATACAACTGAAATCTTCTCTGAAGAGCCCATCTTGATGGACTCGAAACACACACCTCGTAATCTATCCAAATCTTATTTTCTACATCCAGTACTGCAGCTCATTCTTCCCTCATCTCCAGAAGGTTTTATGGTACCCACTTGCCCTCTCCCAGATAATTTTCTCCACTCTGTTATAACTCATTCACATAGCTGGATCAAATCTCAGTCCCTTGGAACTCATCTACACAGCTTAGATTCTTAGCCAAGTTGGGTTTTTTCCTTTCTCATTATCCTTGCATCCTTAGCTACCTATCAATAAAAGAAAGAAATAATCAAATTTCTGTTAAATACAAATGCATGCTAGGGACCAGATACATCTTTTACTTGAAAGCACAGGAAAAATTGTCCCTTGTGATGAGGTTTCAATTTACAATCCTTGACAACTTTAGAATCCTTAACATTTCCAGCTGAAGTAACAGCCTTGTTTGTCCAAAATACTGCATGTGTTTTAAGAGTATAATTTAAAATACTTACAGTGTTAGTGAAACAAAAAAAAAAGTAACTGAAGCACTTGATTTTACCTGTTTTCCATTAGTCCAAGTATCATTTTTGCTCTGCTATCCCCAGGATTCAAAGTGCTTATTTGTTACCTTAAATTTCAACAAAGATTGTAATAACTGGCATAAACCAATAAAATCTATTTTTCTTTCTTCAAATAGTATCTGTCAACAGGTAAGTTGTAAAAGATCTACTGGTTTGGAGCTTTGAATTGTTTATACAGAAGAAAAAAAAAAAATCATTCTTTGCTCTGAAAAGGCCAGTGAGGAAAATAAATGGAGTAATAATATAATAAATGTAAAAGGAAGAGCAAAGTAGCTTTGAATAAATAGAAGAATCTGTTTTCACTTTTGAAGGCTTAGAGCTGTTAAAACTTCAAGAAACAATCTTCAATGCACATGGTATGTATTGGAGCTTTTCTTTTTCTTGCTTGTATTAAAAAACCCAAACTTACTTCCATCTCTGCACTGGGGAAAATGGTAGTGTTTCATTCTGGATTGCCTTTAGGGAAATCATCTTATTATTTGGTTCTTTTTGTAATGTTAGAAACTCACTGTTTATTCCTGCCTTTGCTTGCAGGTAATTTTGATTGGGTGGGAAATGCTTTCACACAGAATGCTGGAGCTGGCCTGGTTATCAACCAAGCAGACGCAGGGAACAGCACGAGCATCATTAAGCAACTCAAGGCTGTTTTTGAAAGGGACTGGTATTCACATTATGCCAAAAGTTTACAACCAACAAAAATCCCAAACTGCTTTAACCACAAACTCAATAAAGGAACTTCAAATAAGACTGCCATGAGCAATGTGAATTAGAAAGACTATTTTACTGTTTAGTATGACAGTGAAGAATTATGTTGGGGTGTAGCCTTCTTTCGTATTTACAGACAAAAGACTTAAAGAAAAAGAAAAAAAAAAGTTTGGTTGGGGGGTGTTTTTAGGAAAAAGCACACTTATATTAAATCTGTCTAACCTATATTCTCTGTATGAATTATTTAAGACTTTCAAATTTGTTACTTCTGACACTGAATGTCATTTCCGCTTCCATGTGAATTTTAATGTTCCATATTTGAATTTATCAGCATGTGTCAATGTTTCTGTTTTAGGACTTTTCCCAACCCGGCTATCTTGAGGCAAAATGAAGTTTCAAGCTATGAAATGGCATTCTAGGATCAGTTATTATTGACATAAAAATAGATGGTAGGTTTATTGTAATAGAAAATATAAAGGCATAAGCAGATTATCACCCATATAAATAATTCCCTTTAAATAACTACCCTGTCATAAAAATACTTCCTGGTTTTGAGCATTTACTTTGAGTATCACTATTCCATGTCTTCTAACTAGCCTTAAAATACACTGGAGTTACAGGACTGGTAATTCGTTCATCTCCTAACAGTATGAGGAATTTTTGAGGGGTTGGGGTTGACCTCATCAAGTTTGTCATATTCCCTAAAGCCTCTCAGATTTTTTATCAAAGTACTGTGGATTCCTTTCAACAGAACAGTTATTTCCAATTACATGCTTTTCATCTAGCAGTGAAAATCTCTGGGTTAATAGCTAAAACCTAGGACTGATTTTTTTTATGTTTTTCTAATCTCAAGAAAATTTCTTCCCCAAGCTAAATATTTATCATGTGTGAGTCAGCAGATGTGTGAAGACTCATTATTAAACCAACGCACATCTCAAAATCAAATACTGCTTTTTAGAAAGACCAAGAGTTATGCAAAACCATGCAATAATTGTTGTTAAATGATCATAGAGCAATTTTGTGGATTTTTACACCTGAAGAATTTCTTTCCTAACTTCTACTTTTAAAAGAAATAATAATTGTGAAGTGACATTTTTTTGTTAAAATGTCATCCATATAGG
Organism: Sitta carolinensis; assembly: GCA_032173965.1. NCBI lineage: Eukaryota > Metazoa > Chordata > Aves > Passeriformes > Sittidae > Sitta > Sitta carolinensis. The sequence goes on along the minus strand of JAVUNC010000025.1, from coordinate 8,436,565 downwards.
TAAATACACCTACATGGACAGAAAAGTGATGCCTTCATTCAGACCACAATTTTAGTTGGTGTCAAAAGTGTGCCTCTGCAATCACAACTCAGTTGCACCAAGAAGCGACTGTTCTATAAAAGTTCGCGTTTGCTCTTTGAAAAAATACACATAAATGTTTGACAACAGATTTTTCTCCTGTCAGAGATGTAATAGCATAGTTTCATAATAAAAATGTTTCACTACTATGCCTCTGCTTTCATTGAAGAAACACAGCCATGAAAGCAAACTGCATTCTGCATTTTGTTAAATATTCACAGAACCTTTTCCAAAATTAGGACTTTTCTTCTCGCCTCCTGAAGGCACACTTCAAAAGCAGAGGGCAAAAAGAGAAAGAAACCCAACCACATTCCAATGTATTAGTTTAATCTTAAGAAGAAGTTAAAAACCCACTTTGACTTTCAAAACAGCTTACATGTATGAGGTAAAAAATTCAGATTTATTTAACAGTGAGCACAGCTTAGGAAATTGTATTAAATTAACGTATGCACAACTTCAAATTGTCAGCTAGAGATGCCCTACAAGACTAATTATGACCACAAAATTTTTGTGGCACAATTTTGACAAAGAATCTTCATTTATTTTGCAATTGCAAAGATTTACATCATCTTACTGAAAATAATGATAAATAAAAAAACCCCAACCTTATTAGACTGTCAACTTTTATAGAAAATATTTTGCGCAGCTCCAATAGTCAACATTTTCTGATATTCAGATAAACACATGCCATGTATTAGACTCACACACATACTGGTAAGAACAACTATTTAAAAAGAAAAAGGTTTCCTGAGTTGCGATGAAGACAAATCTTTGTGAGGAGAAATTTCTGGATTTTCTTCCTTCTGTACTTAATTTGGAGTATGTATACCATGTATGGGAGAGAGATTCCCAGCACTTTACTTGCTTGTTGTGGATTTTTTCTTTTGTTTTGTTTAAGAAATTAATATTAGTCCAGACTACTTTCTGGTGAAAATTTCAGCTGAGTTATACCACCAATAACTTTAGTCTTATGAGTCAAATTTACAAACAAAAAGCCCACCACATTTTTAAAAGCTGGTGGAGACAGTTTTACAGTTTCTGAGGTCACTGTGGATGGGTGATCTAAAAGTTTGAGATAAACTTAATACTATGTCCTTACATAAAACACAAAATAATTCATGCAAACAAAAAAAAACCCCAACAAACCCACTGTCTGGAATTGTTAATCGTAGCACCTAATGGCAATAACATACAATAATCAATCAATGTAGAGGTTTTTTTCCCCTCTTGCATTATGGATACTGCAAATTTGTTAAGTTTTTAAAATGACATCTTGTATAAATAATGGAGGATCTGAGTAGAACACACATTTGTCAGATGATAAAGATGAACTGTTTACAAAGCAGGATTTATTGATGAAATCAGACTGACTATTGGCTGATTTAGTATAACAAATAAATGGCAAAATAGTTTTACTGGACAGATCCTAGGAAAATGCAGATCATGAATACCAACAAGATCTGTTAGTTTGCAAATACTTTCTTATTGGCTAGATAAACAGATTCTTGCTGCTTCAATGACCCCCCTTCAAAGAGCAGATGCATAAAAGTAATTTTTAGAAGTGGCAGTATGTTTTGGTTTTATGAATGGAAGAATTTGGGTGGCTTTGAACAACTCTCAATGTGAAATACTGGCCAGCCATCCTATAAATTTCATTTGGTATAAAGTATGGATCAGTACTTTAATAACTGTTTAGACTGGTGTCAGCTCCACAGTAGTACATACGGCCTTGATGTATTACATTAGCCAAAAGACAAAGTGCATCCTTGGACTTCAGCAAACAGGAAATTTAAAATACCAGATTATTTTTTGAAACTGTCTAAGGGGATTATTGTCAATTATTTGTCCTGGGCCAGTGCTGTTACTGTTTAACTAGATTTGCTAAAACAGCCTCAATTTTGACTTCAGATCCTTCTACCACTGTAACAAATTGTGAGCAAATCCATTACAGTGATTTCACACTAGTTTAGCAGGGATCAGAATCTAAACTAGTTTCCTCTTGCTTCCAATCTCCTGAGAATCACCACTGCACAGGCTATTTCCTGATTTAAACAGGGATTTGCTTTCAGGGGTTTCTCACAGACCTCACAGGCATAACCCAAAAGATGCACTTTCTCTAGGCCCTTCTAACTGGCATTGGTAACTCTGTCATATTAAAGGCAATTTCCTAAACAGAACGGTTTTATTCTTAAAGAATATAGACTGTAATTGTTGTTTGCTGCAAACATTTACTAGTGCCTTATTCATACAAATTTTTGTTTAACTGTTCCTTACATGAAGTCCTGCTAAAGATCCTGTATCTAGTACTGAGGCATAGAGCAAACTTCCTAAGAAGATATTGTGAAGTTTACAGTTTATACCTAAAACTAGAGTCACAAAAAAACCCAAAACTTGACTGCGAGATGTTGGTCCAAACCACAAGCACATCTAAACCGGAGCATTTTTATCCAATCCCAGTGCAAGAACTAAATTTCACAATTTACTCCCTGCCATTATCAAATAATCTCCAACAAGGTTGGCTTATTCTGTCCTGCCAAGGTATAAAATCTGAATTCCCCCAACATCTGGCTGCTATAAAAACCATAATCACAGAAATTCCTGTAAGCACAGGTTGAAGTCCAAATATCACACAGTGGCTACTTTCCGGATCTTGCATGTTAAGTCAAGTTGTTTTGGGCCAGCTACTTTTTCTGCCTGAAGCACAAACTAGTGTCCACAACTACTCTCACCTCTTTGAAGACCAGAAAGGCACGGATTACATGTTTCAGCACAGTGGTTATAGCTGTTCCCTAACAGGAACAGATTTAGGTTTTACCCAGTATAGGGCCAGGTGTTCCTCCCAGTAAATCCAGGCTGTGCTGGTGGTTCAGAAGAGAGCTTGAGAAACAAGTAGAAAAGCCTCCAAATGCGATTTTTAAGACCTACCCATTACTTGTTATACTACCAGCTACCTAAATTCTGCTACTTTGTTGAGATTTGCACACATGAAAACTAAACAAGTATGTTCTGTTACCTGCCAATTAACCCTAATCTAAAAGAAAATGTCTAGGTTTTTTTGTGACTCTTTAACTGGAAAGAGTGTACACCCTCTCATCAAGATGGTAAAGACATCAGCTGGCTATTCCAGCTCTCCAATTTGAAGTTCTAAATATCCCTGTCTCAGATAATTATACACTTGACTCCTGAGAATGGCCTTAAAGAGTGCACTAAGTTGTCTTAAAACCTTTCTGGTCTTCAAAACTAATTCTTCATTTTAATACAAATATATTGACTAAATGTTTAGTATGTTTCCAGATGATAATTTCTGGTGCTGTGTTTTTCTTCCTCTCTTATTCTTTCTCTGTCTACATCTATCACATATTCATGGTTTTTCAGTCATCATTATTCCAATGCAATCTATGTAAAGAAACCAGAATGAATCCTTGGTGTGTTTAAAACTCACAATGATGCCTCCCAAGTTGAAGGTACCAGTGAATATGCTCCACTTCTAACCCTGCAAGGTATAGCAGCTTAACTGATACTGTAAGAGATTGCTTTTCTTAGCTGTAGTTTTTCACTTTAATTACTGCTGGATGTTATTTATGAATTTCTCAGTATTGAATCAGGTTGCTCTTGGATCATCACTTTGCACAAATGCCTTAGAAGCTTGCCAAACTAGCATGTAAAAGAGACCTCATTCAAAATAGTTTAGACAAGAAAAGAAGAGCTCACGTGCTTTATGCTCTGAAGGGTGCTGAAATCAATGGATAAACTCCAGTCCTATAATAAAGTGGAGCTTTCTGTTGTACCTGCTGTTTAGATCAACCCTGCATGGGCTTCCAAGAAAAGTCTGTGAGAATTGTTTGTTTGAATTACCTTGTGAACAGGAATTTACAGAGGATATCAGTGAAGAATCCGGCTGTATTGAGTGGCTCAAGACAGTAACTTAAACTGGGTTTTCATGAAAACACATTTATATTCCATATCCATATGATAAAACTACATTAACATGTTAATATCAGGTTTTCCCTACAGTTCAAAAACATGTAGGACAAAAATCAAGCTACTGCAGCCTATTTCTGAAAACATTGTTAAGAATAGATTTTAAGAGCGTAATTCAATTCTGGCTGCAAATTATTCTGCTATAGTAATGTAGTCAGCTCTATTTTGTTCACAACAAATTCTACACTGCAATTTTACAGGAAGACTCAATAACTTTTTAACCCTGTAAAGTAACTGTGATTATTCTCCCTTTAAGAACAGAAAGGAGGTTGATGGCAAATTCAGGCTGCAGAACATACCAAAACATAATGAAATGGCTGGCAACTGCAGCAGAAGATTATTTTGTGTTATTTTATGTTGCATAGCCACAAACATGAACAATACAAATTACACCTATCACAATGGTGTTGTGTGAACACATGGTGGACATTGAATCTCATACAGTAAAATACATCCCTCTTGTAACAGCATAAAATGTAGTAAGGGTAGAGAGGAAGGAGCAGAAAGAGCCAGAGGCAAACTAACTTGGATCAGCTTGAGTTAATGGACTGGATGCTGACATAAAAGCTCTGGACTGCAATTTAATTTTTTAAATTTTCTCTGCAAAATCCTGTGTTTCTTATGCATCCTCCTTTCTCATCTTTATACAAAAGAACTCCCATGATTTTTTTCAGAATGAGGAACAAACCTCTAACAACTATGAACTTACTTAATAGGAAGAAATCAGCATGAGTGAAAGCCCATTGATTTCTTTTTAGCAGGTACCAAGTAGCAAAGCCCTATTTGAAATGGGACTCCTCCTTGGAAATTAGAAATTTCTAGTGTAATGTAAGCAAAAAATTGACAACAAAGCACAGGCCTGCAAATTTCACATCAGACACAACATTTGCTTGTGATTTGCTTGTTCTCTCAATGTACAAATACAGTGATCAGGCAGATACCACTCTGAACTAGTGATAAACTGGTGAAAACTAAGCACAAGGATCAGGCAATTGAACTTGATGAACTCAAATGAGGAAAAGGAATCCTCCCAGAAGAGCTAACTGTATGAAGTTTATAAAGTCACTTAGAAGCTAGAATGATTTTCAAATGTAACTTTGAGGGACTTAATGGGGGTTTTACTGGGGAAGGAATCTTTCTGTTAAAGATTAAAGGAATGCACTGTTACATGTAGTGTCTAAGCAAAACAGCATATAAAATGTAAAATGAGAACATCTTCCAATTGAAGTATGTAGACCAACATTTTATTGTCTGACCTGCTAAAAAAGACTTTCTAGTGGATTTTCTCAATGTTCAATTACTTCACAATAATCTCTTAAATTACTCTGCGAGTATTCCTCATTTGTATTTATTCAAGTGACACTGTACCTGTATTCAGTGTTTTACTTGAAACTTGACAAAAAAGCAGGTTGCTTCTGGAAGTGATAGCTATTTCTTTCTAAAGGTCAGAGGGCTTCCTCTCATCTAACCTGTCCTTTTATTGTCTCCTACTTCTTCAGCAACCCAGTCCAGGCTTACATTTGTCATTGCCTGATTAGCAAAAATAATGAAGTATTTTTAGTCACCTGCTGTTTCTGAAAACTGCTGTCTGTTCAACATGTTCTTGCTCTTTGAGAGATCCTTCCTCTAATGAGATACTAGAAGTATAATAAAGGAGGCCCAGCACTTAATTCCAGGTGCCTCACGTAATTCTTTACCTGGAAAGACACAATATACGAAATCTGGAAAAAGAGATGGAGGGCAGGGGTGGGGAGAATGCTTGGCAAGATTTAAATGAGGTAGAGGCTCTTCTGATGATATAAATACCTCTTCTGATGAGCTTACTTTATTCTAGAATAAACCATTTTTAGCACACAGCCAGATGTGCAATGACTAAAACGTGTGGCTAACTTCAGCATGAAAAGGTGAGAGGTCAAACGCCCCTCCTCTCTATGAACTGAACTGATTCCTTCACTACATAAGAGAGGTGGAAGAAGCAGGTAACCTTTGTTCCTCTTCTGAGGGAACAGGCCAGGTTGCTGCTAGAAATAGAGCTAATAAGGTTTCTAAAAGAAGCAAAGATCTTACACATCTAACTTCTGTTAATACTCACAAGATGGTGCATCTCTGTGGGGACTTGGGGCTCACAGCTTTTGTACCAGTTTCCTTGTGGCAAACTGTCAGACTTCTCAGGAGAGCTCCTTTCCCTCCTCCTCGCTATGCGCAAGACAGTTTTGACATCTACTTTTAACAATCTCCAGATTCTTCAAAGACATTTCTAAACTAGACTGGAAGAATTTTCCCTGTGAAAGGAAAAATAAAGGGCAGGTTCAGTGAGGAATCCAAACAACCTAGTACAAGTAGTAAAATACATAAGAAATCAGGATCAAAACCAAAAGGCAGTCTCATTTTTGCCAACAAATGAGTCTTGGGAAAATAAATGAGAGGCTAATGCAGTACCTCAGATTAATGAGACTGGAATTTATAAACCAAAACTCTTGTTTTTACAGACAGTCCCCACATCTGAGCTGCTGCTCTCAGTATGCAGAGATGCAGTGAAGAATCAGAGAACTGCTTTTGATATGCTGAACAGAGGTTTCAGCATTCGAAGTCTTATGTCCAGTTCAAAATGTATACAGATTAAAAAGTAGGCTAAAAAATGGGATTCTGTGCACATTTATACAGATCTTACTGCCAAATAATCACTGAAAACCAGTCACTTCTCACAGCAGTTGTGTCTTCAGATATCACCACAGAGATCTTACTGAACAAGTCTGGAGAAAGGCAGAAAAGCAGCATCTGTGGCAGCAAGTAAGCCAACCAAAAAAAGCTGCAAGCTCATTTTCCAAGTGCTAGTTGATACAATGAAAGCATTCAAATGCCCCATCCAGCTCAGATTCCAAATGCCCTTGTATCAGATTCCAAATACAGACTTGAGGCTCCTCACACACAGACACACAGAGCCATGTCCTCAAAGGAGAAACTGCTATCTTCGCCAGAAGATCTTGGAACATCTCTTGCACAATTACTTGTCCCACTGCTGTCCTACTCTTAAATAAGGCTGACAGGAAATAGTACAGCTTTCTGGAAAGGGCCACATGTCCTTTACTAGAAAATGCAAATATGCACACAAAGAATTACGAGTTACCAAAGTGGACTCTGGCTGCAGCATCGAGGGACATCAGAGTCACCATTTCTGATAGCACACACCAAAGCCATCTACTCACCTGGTAATTCCCACACTGCATGTGGGCCAAAGCTCACTTTTTTAAAAAACAAAGGACAGTGTTTCTCTCTGAATTAAACATTCCAGAGGATTATACTTTTTTTTTTTCTTTTTTTTTTTTTTTTTTTTAATGGAGAGAACAGCAATCACTGCCCCACTTTTCTTCCCTTTCCACACTCCACTTTGCAAATTAGCAAATGTTTCCACCATCTCTGCCTCATCTGTCTTTTTCCTTTTCAAGCTATTTCCTGAATGCTGTTTCTGAATCCCTTGCTTCTGCTTTATACATAAGGATGAATCCCTGCAACTTGCATTGTTGGTGCTGTAACATCCTACAAGGTTACTTCCACTAGCTTTACCTGAAGTGCTCAGAAGAAGGAAGTGCATGCACACAATGTTTAAAGACACACAAATTACCATGTATGAAGACAAGGGAAGTCAGGGCAAAAGCAGAATGCAGGCACTACTGGAAAAATACCTGGATGGGGAAAGGGTCTAAAGTCATACTCCTCAATCTGATTTAATCTTGGCCCACCCAAAACCTGTGTCAGGTTCTAGAGCTCAATTTTGAAAACCTTGCACAACTAACATAAGCCTTGCCTCCAGGCATTCTGTTTGCTGTTGGCCTGGAGTCACACTCCAGGTTAACCTGCCAAGATAGGCAATAACAAATGACTCAAAACCACAGACAGCTTCAAGCCACGTGACCTCAGCTTTATCCTCCAGGTGGCATTTGGCCACAGAGGGGGTCTAACCTGGGTACTTGTCATCTTGTGACAGTTAAGATGGTCCAACTCACCATCATATATACCACCACCACCTTCAAAAGAGCAAACGAAGAAAGAAGATCTCTCTGCAAACATATTTTAAATCTCTGAGTGTGACTTTGGCACCGCATTGTATTTTCCCAACACAATCTAAAAGTATCAAGAGTCCTGTGTAGAGTTTGCAGAGCAAAAAGGTTATGTACTATATGTTTCCTACTATACCTCTTCTGATGGAATTAATATCAAATAGAAAAATCTGTCTAAACTTATTTTGAAAACTGCATGGCCAGCTTATGCAGTAGCTAGATATGTGGCAAGGTTACAGTATTACTCTCTAAGGAGAATACAATTAATATGCGTATATATTTTGTTCAATTCAAGCACTGTGTAGTCTCCAAGTTCTGCTATGAGAAGTATGGATCACTTCTCATTACCCTTCCTGTTCCAAAACACAGTATTTATCACAGAGGTGTACAATACAGCGGCATAGCTTAGGCCTGTTATATAGGTCAGTATCTGCAATGCACATGAGAACATAGTTTGCCACTGCAAAGCAGAGTGGCTGCAAAATCTATTTTGGATAATCCAATTTATATTTGAGGAAATCAATGTGTGGTCATTTCTAGAACTGTGAATATAAGGCAACTGCTGCATGCTTGTATATTTGATAAGTTTTATTATACTATATCCTTATATGAATGCCTATGCAGTGTAAATGCTTTAATATAAGATACTGAATGGTTTTTTTACACATTATTTTCTAAACAATGCTACATTTTACTGCATGTTTATTAATTTATTTTTTTTTTGTGTTGGTACAAAGCGCAAGCTGCAAGACACATGATTTTAATAACTCGCACAGCAGCTATTCAAATCCATTATAAAAACATGTTCTTATGTAAAGACTTAATTTGGCAAGAAATGTGCTTCCTTCAGACAATGGGCTTGGTTCACAGCAATACCTGTGTACTTAATGTTTATTTATTAAAAAACCCTGCATTATCCCTGAATCTGTAAATGGGACCATTGATTCTGCTGTGAACCACTGCGCTGGTATGCTTTGGTACTTTGAAAATGCAAATCTGCATTTACTAGGAAAACAGATGACCTGGCCTGATGCAAGCTGTAATTGAAAAAGCCCAATCCTGAGCAGGCATTGCGTTTGGTGCTGCAGGATGACAATGTAGCAATCTTCTTTTTTTCTTTAAACAGTACTTTCTCATGACCTTAATACAATAAGTTTGTGTTACTTGATTGTGAACTGGGCCCACTGTTTACAGTATTATATTACCATTCATAACCAAAGTTCAATGCAATTAACAAAATTGATCAAATTCATTTGTTTGGAAGAAAAAAACAAGAGAGACTGATTTTGCTGATGTTTTGGAGGGCTGGCCTGGTACAGAGTGTTGCTTCTGTACCAATGCATTTTAAATGTAAGGAAATCACTGGCTGAAAGACTGACGGCTAAGACAGCATTGTCAGTGGTAATATACTGCTGGAAACTAAGTTACCAATAATATAACATAAATCAAAGTAGTAATTAATTTAAAGATATGTAAATATTGATTTTGATGCTGCAGCATCATTTTCACTGCTTTGATATCCAAGGATTCCTAGTACTACACGTATTTTATCTGCTCTATTTTTTAGTTTCGGTACTTTCATTCAAAGCAAAGTAACTCCCATTTCTTTGTACTGCACTGAAATAAAGAATCTTGTTTCAGTACATAACGCTTTTCTTATTCTCTCTGGTCTGTTTGTTTCTATGAGCACCAAATCCCAGATACCAGCCCTTAGTGTCCAGCTCCCAGTACTCTGTACACACACACCCCAAAGGCACAGCAGGCAACACTGCCAGAGCACGTGGTGCCTCCATCCAGGGCTCTGCCTAGCCTGAGCAGCACTGGCACTGGTGCCAGACCACTGGGACTTCTGCAACATGATCCTCTTTCCTCGTAGATTCACATTAAAATTCTAGTAGAAATCTGGGAAAGCAGGCACTACCCTGGATGTCTCATTTCCCAAGAGACTGACACAGTCATTGTGATTTCTGTTGCCAGGACTGCTGTCACATTCTGTTAAGACAGGAGTCCTAACCAAATGAACATAAATTCCCCTCTGATTTGCATCTAAAAAGCTGCTACCAGGTCTAATTCTAAATAATTTGATCTATGGAGACTCATGTTCCAAGTAGTTTGGAAATGAGAACACTCAGCAGCAGATAATACTCAAACAAAAAGGTGAAGACTGACAGGGGATGGGAGGAAGATGAATTTCCCAAGATAAGCACTGGCCTCAGTAGGATGTGCTTTTGTAAGAGCTGGTTCATGTTTCCCAGGAAGGCAGCTTCTGACTGCACAGGTGCCAGTGGGGTGAGCAAGAGCTGCTGCCCCGTGACCCCCCGTGCTTCCAGTACAGCACCCCAATGGATTTCACGTACAACAGGAGCAAGGAGGGCAGAACAAGGAGAACCAATCAATCCCCATGAAGAGAAGCTTTACCTTAATTCCCAAACTACTTACGTCCTTATGTCCCCCTTTTTTTTTTTTTTTTTTTTTTTGACAATATCAGAGCACTTTACTTTCACACTTTGCATGCTTTTTGCAAGACTATTATTCTACTTGATTATTATTTTAGTGCCCATTTTTACGAAAAATTAATATACACTTAACAAAAATATGCATTTAGGAACTCAATATTCTTTTCACATATGCAGCTTCACAATCATATGAAGCAGGAAACAAAATATTAGTCCTATTTACAGACAATTAGCAACTATAATTGCTTACTATGCACTGTATCACTACAATTAGTCTGCAAAATACACAAAATTTAAATTCAGCTGCTGACATCTATTTTCATGTTAAATTTCCTTTCCAAATATGAATTTTCCCTGGAAATATGCTTGGAAATGTTCAGATGCATTCCATAAGAAGACAAAAAAAAAATTCAGTACCAGTAGCTGAAATCAGCTGCAGCGTCACAGCTACAGTGCAGGCCACAGCTCCTGGACTGATTCACAGGGAAGGAAAGGATTTTGTCCTGTTCCCTGCCTTTGATCACACCAGGATTTGTGCTCCTGTGGAATGAGATGATCATGGGGATATGGGTGGGTCCCCTCTCCATTCAGCATCACAGGCACTAGAAAAGCCGCCTCTCAAGTAAAGCAGACGATGCTTCCTTACAATACTGTAATGTTTTCTCACAGCATACATTTTTTCAGACTTAATATCCTCCTCCAAGGCAGTATATACATTTTATCAATTAAAGTAGGGCACTGATCTCAAAGATGTTGGCATCTGCAGGAGCAGTTTCCTACAATAAAGGAGCCCTCCTCTTCACCCGATTAATTTTTGAGTACCAATACTCATTTCTCACAGAGAGCCATATGTCTTCAAGCAATGCTGCACTGAAAGAACCCAGCAAGTGACAGCACCTGTACCTGTATTATAGACAGAAGAAAAAATATTTAGAACAGGTGTTTGGCTCACTGCAAGAAATCTTCCAAATCACTTCATTCCTGCTGCCCCACAACCAATGGTGAAACAGTGCCATCAAAATGATGCACAGGAAGTCTGAAATCAGAGGGCAGAGAAATCACTGAACAGCAATAACTCACTTTTCAGGCTCCCATGTCTCAATATTTTCCTCTGAACCAAGTCCTGTTTTGAGACAGAGAAGGGATGTCTTTCTTCAAGCCTTGCAGAGCCTTCTGCAGCTCGCTGTTTAAAACTCATTCATGATGCTGGATAACACAAAGATGAAAGCACAAATCATGGCTCAGTACCAAGGAGTCGTGTTCCAATCCCCAGCCTGTATCCTTTTTATGGATATAGCCACTAATGAACCAATATGGCAGTAAGCCCTTAGGTAGATTTTACTGCTGGTGTAACATAATACTCCCAAAGACTGTGTTCAGCCTGCCAACAGAATGCCAACACATCCCCAAGCTCCCAGAAAGGTCATGGCTTCTATAGCAGAACCAGCTCAGTGAGCTCTGTTTTAAAGACTTATTAATGCTTAAAGTGTCTCAACTCATGTACATCATAACAGGACAGTCCAAGAGTATCTGCAGGGCCAAGCTTAAAATTTAAGGACCAGGTCATACAAACCCATTTCTAATGAAAACTGCCATTTACATCAATGGCATAATCTCAGGAAGAACCAAAGAATCAGCACATTCATCTGTTCATATTGATGCAGAATTTAGAGTTCCAATTTAGTTGTTCTAACTGAATACAGTAGATTCACCCATATCATGGGACACCCAAAATAGACATAGTGCTGCAGCCTGACCTCTTTAGGGCTGAACTTCAGTGCTTGCAAGGAAATGGTGCACAGCAGTCAAAGTCTGTGCCCCATCACTGATCTAGACTCTGACCTAAGTGTACACCAAAAGTCAGTTTTCCCACTGAAGGGTGAAATTTATCTCAAGGCCTCGCATTTTTTTGCTGTTACAGTGCCTTGTCAGAATTAATGCCTCCACAATGGTTGTGGTATATATATGATAGAGGGAGCTACTTGACATGCATCCTTCTTTTTTGTGACTTGATAGAAGTCACTCACACAAGTAAAAATCCTGCAGGTTACAGGGCAAGAAACATGTTACACTCTAGTGAATGAATAATTCAAGAAAATAAGGTGAATTCCACACTATACCATAGGTGCAAAGGGAATGGCAGGATAACAAACAGGAAAGTGGAAAAAATAACAAAATCTGAGGAAAAAGTTGGAAACCACTCCTAGGTATTCACTCTGCCATGAGGTTTCAGTCCCAATGTGCTTGGAGTCCTAAATCTTCTCTAAGTCTGAAAGTTCTTTAACTAAAACATTTTGTGGAATGAGCCAAGTAAGAAACAGGCAACAATAGCAAACTACTGTTCTATTTTGAGTATAACCTTATGTGCAATACAACAAAAGATAAAGTAGAGATTTAAAATTTTGATAAGGATGGAAACATTTTGAAGATTTTGGCTTATCTACCTTTAAGCAGGCAAATGAAAAGTTTAGGACAGCTGCTAAATAGTATGCTTTACAGGAAAATGCTTTCAAAATTGCTATTTTTCCTGTGAACCTTAGGTAAAAAATGCATCAGAATAATCTAAAAATAAACGAACAAGGAACAAAATGGTAGGATTATGATCTTGTACCTAAAGTCTGTATTGTCAGGGATTCACATTGCTGCCTTTGGCACTCTGTGGCCAGACACATCACATTAATACTAAATGCCAGGACTAGAAGTTCAAACAAATTGGAACTTGTTCCATTGCCATTTCTATAAGGAGGAAACAGAAAAGTCAGTTGTCACAAGTTTTATTCATATATCCTATAAAACTGCTTATTTGCAATTCCACCAAGTTTTGTGAGCCTGTTTTGCATTTCATTAGGTTAGAAATGTGGGAGAGGGGTTTACTATCATTATGGCTTCTGGAATGTGTACAGGAATTGAACATGAATTATATTAACAGCAAAGAAATTCATGAGAGAATCAGGGGCTCCAGTCTGGAAGAGAGAAGCATTAATTTAAGCTACTACCCAAGTGATCTCTCTTGGTCTTCTGCCCACCTGATACTCTGCACCTGTTGTACACAAAAGTGTCTCTTAGAATAAAGCAGATTGTGTAACAAAGCCAGGACTTGAAGAAGGCCAGGCACGGATTCATCCTGACATAGGTCAGCATTCCCACAGGACCTGTACAAGTTACAGGCAACGAAGGAAATTCTCTGCAGGGACCAGAAAGGCTTCACTTGCCAGAGTCAGGTATCACAGCTCAGTTTTGGATGGGTGCTCAAGTGTGGTGGCAAAGGGCCCCAGGGGATCTGTTTGCAGCCTGCCCAGGGGCCATGGGACCAGTTTGTGGGGTTAAATGCTCAGAGCCCCATCAGACACATTTCCCCAGAGGCAGAGGCCTGAAAATGCAGTCAGTAATGGCCTCTTCCAGAAGGTGTCTGGTAACAATTAAAAACTATTTATGTACTCCACATAAGTTTAATATCCCTCTCTTTATTTCATTTAGTGATATTTTTCCTCAAAACTCCATACAGGTTTCCTGACTTCACAGGAAATGTGCCCATAATTAGGCCTGTCTGATTTCATAGCTAGAAATTTATAGCAAAAAAAACTTTGAACATTTTAGCCCAGCTCCGAGGTCAAGCCAAAGATCTTTGGAGCACCTGTTGATCAAACTCAGTCCCAGTTTCCCAATGACTTAAACAATGTGCACAGTAACTGCAAGCCCCAGTGAGACTGTATATCATCCTGCTGGATTAGGAATTCTTTACTTTTAAGACTAACACTTGAGAGATTACCAAAGATCAGTTCTGTCACAGCTCAAAGGAAGAGCAGCTCACATCAGGAATTTGAATGTTGGTCTGCCATCACTAGAGTACTCAGTGACAAAAGTCTGAATAAATTCATAGCACATCCTTTCATTTATTTATCTGGGCCAGTCCACTTTTTTATCTGGGCTATGGTAGGTCATAAAAAGCATTGATCAGATCCCATGCAAAAAATTACTGCCTTTCAGAGTACCAGTCATTAATTAAAGTTCTGACTGTAATTAGGCAGAGGGAAACAGAGAGCAGGCCTCTACTGCTCATATAGTCTCTCTCAAGAATACTTCAAGAAACTTTCTTCTTTCAAATAACAAAAAAGGAAATGTTTGTACACTGTGAAAAGGGAATTATGAAATGGTACCATCAAAAATATAAACAACTTTTGTTGTGGCAGCAGTGTGTGTAAAGGATTCCCAAGACGTCAAGGCTAATACAAACAGCTCTCTCTGGCATGCTGAAGTATTCAGGTACTCCCAGATGGCACAAATATATTCTTACACACTTTCCTTTGCCCTGGAACTAGATAAAGTGTTTCAAATAATTCCAATTTCTCAACTTGCCACAGCAGGGGGCTGCTAGGTGTCCTAGACCTACACACAGCTAATAAAGCTCTTTTCCTCAAATTTGCTGGTGTTCCCAGATGAGAAACCTACAGGTAACCAGAATTACTTTCTACGAACAGCATCATGGATGATGAGCAGAAAAAGTGCAGAGCCAATAAATCTGTGAAGTATAAATGACCTAATGTACCATGAAGCTCTTAACAGGTCTTTTTCTTGGCTCCCTGGCAGGGAACTACCTCACTTGTCACCAGAGCTTCAATTCAAATCCTACAAGATCTCCTAAGACACTTCTAGTTTCCAAACACACACTGTCCTGCTCCAATGCTTCCCCTCCCTGAAACAACAATGGAAAATTATGGAGAATTTGACAAAAAGAAACGTGCCAATTTGAGAAGGATTATGTCACAAGTCAGCCGGCACTATATATTTTATTATTGCTTTGCTTTACACAAGGTCCAAACTTAAGCAAAGAGAAACATCTGTTTGTCAGCGTTGTATGGTACTTTTCAGCTCACATCCCAGCACACCTTCACAGGCCTGTCTTAAGGGCTAGGGCCAGCACCAGAAAAACAATGTTAGTAAGTGCTGTTCCTCAACATTTAAAAACTGTTAGCTCCGGGGACAAAGAGAAGTAGCAATAAAACAAAGGTGTGCTCTGCCTCGAGATGTTTTCTCATCACAGTTGACGCTAAGGGTACCAGGCAGATTGTACCTAAATGAAAAAGTCAGTTCATGTCACATCATTCTCCTGAGCTTTTGTGTGTCTCCATGAAAGGGTGTTACCACTTCATTTGACTTCAAAACCATTTAAATTCCAAATAAATCTTTAAAAGAGGGGCCAGGCACAAAAAGTCACAGCCCACACTGGCATCCCCCCATGTGTGGGTGCTGAAAGGGGGACAAGTTAATCTAACAGCTCCTTAGGTATTTCCTATCAAAAAATGCTGGTATTCTGAAAAGTAGTTCTCAAGCCAAATGAAAATATAGGCTGGTCCCATCCTTCTGCAGGCCCTTTCCTTCTGCCAAGCTGCTGAAAAATGGCCTTCACTGCAGAGGCATTGTGTGGAAAATGAATGATTCTCACAGCACAGTTATTTGCTGTGCAGAAGAGCAGCTTGTGCAGTCCCTTGGCCTGGGCACACATCACTGTAACAAAGAAATCCATGTGGGAAAGCTGGGTATCTGAAATGTAAAGGGAGGAGAAACCGAAGCACAGCTGATCTTCCAAATGCAGCAGCGCTTTGTGCTCCATGTCCTGAGTGCCCCGAGGCTCCCACCCTCCCTCCAGTGCCCAGTGAGGGAACAGAGAGCAAGACTGCCCCCAGTCCTCTTGGAGAGGATCTGGAGAGCACTGTCATTTCTTTGTGGGAAAGGTTGCTTCATTTCTGGCAAAGATATATTTGTATTTCATTTCTCTGGGAAAGAACAAAGACAGTTTCTCCGCAGGGTTTTAATTTTAGAATTTTCAGTCCCCAAACTTGCTCAGGCTATTGCTCTGGGCAACAAACTAGCCTATTGAAACGAGTGTAATGAAAAGCTGGCTTTGGTGAGGTCTGTTACCACAAGCAGGAGGCTCTGGAGAAATTTAATAAACATGAACAAAGCATAAGGAGAAACACTGAAGGGAAGAAGTCCTTTGCTGGCCAAGCTGACACCATATGTCATTTGCCCTTAAAAACCTATGGCCTGTGCAGACCTGAAGCCTCAGGGGATAACATCACAGTAAGTCTGGAAGGCAATTCAGTAGGTTATCTAGGGCATTCTTCTCCTTTGTAGGACTGAAAGTCCCTTTAATTCATGTGCCAGACCAGCACTCACTACCTCTTCTTTTACCACAACAGTGACTAAACTAACCCCTGTCATTATTATTCACACCACTCAGTCTTGATTGAGGCAATCTGAAAGATTTAATGGAAACTGGAGTGAATTTGTTTCATTAAGTAATTGCAGAAAGTTCAAACCGAGTTTGCAAACCCCTTTAATGATGCTAATCACCTTCTTCTAAATAAGTCTGTGTTTACTTGCTTTGCTTATCATTTAAATGCAGAGTGCCTTACATCTAGGTGAGTTTCAAGTCTGCACAGAGCATGCCTCAAACCAAAGAATGAGGCTGCAAAAAGATGAATCCTCAAACATTGCTACTAACGAGGTGCAACCTTTCTGTGCATCCACTGCAGCTCTCTGGGGACAGTTGGAGGATAAAGCTCTCAGTGACAGCTCTGCCCCATGCAAGAACCCTCACGAAGATAGATGCCCTCTTTGCTATCCAGAGAAAGAAGCACAGAAGCTTTTCTTTCATGTATATGTTTTGTCCTGCCTTGAAAATAGCTAAGTGTTAGGGTATTTGCAGAACTAACTTCAGCTCATGCCGTTTTTGAATTTCAGAGCAAAATCACTCCAACTGACTGAGCAGACTCATATTTCATCCTCCTCAAGCATCTGAAATGACTTTTCTATCTGGAATGTATGCATGTCCTACAAGGGACAAAACAAAGGCTCCTACCATTATGCAATTTTGGGTTGGAGTTAACACATTAAAAAGAAGAAAGCTGTTCATGAGATATAAGTTTTCCCTTGGCAGTAGATCTTTTCACTTAACCTTTTCTGGTTTTATGCAGTGCTTCTGTTCACACAGATGCAGGGAGACCCACAGATGGTCACAGTGCTGCTAAGATACAGACCATAGCCAGCAGGAAAAATTAGCTCTCAGAGAGTGTTCACTGCAAACCTGTGCTGTGTCATTCGTAATTCTCTGCAAATGACCCCTAATAGCCATGGAATTTAGTTCCATTTGGCATGAATCAGAGAAGCTGCTAAGTGAGGGCCTCTAAAATGGGCCTGTTAGGAAAGATAAATACTGAGCTGTTGTACTTTTTTAGCATTCATAAAGTGGGACAGCTGCTGTTTAACAGTTAACTGCAGGAAATAAATGCCAAAAGTCATAGATACTGCAGGTAAGGAAGGCTACCTGCCCTGCATCTGAGCAATTTGCATGACAGACCTGAACCACAATCAAAGATTGCTATTTTTTGTAAACTATCTCTTAGTGACAGGTATCAGGTATGGCTGTTACTAAGAGGGTAGAAGATGCATCACATTAAAATCCTCCAAAGTTGTCGTTGACAGTTTCCAGCCAAGCACAGTAGTACCAAGGGAGCATGTTGTGTGCCATTTCAGAGCCAGTATAATCACCATGGCTGGAACCTCTGGAGTGAGAGCCCTTAAAGCATATGTGCCATGGAGCTCATAATCCCATACCACATGTCCCATGCCCATGGGAAGCTTCTCCTGCAGGTGGACAAACACTGCACCTTGCTGCTTTCACTGCAAGTCAACTCTGTGTGCTACTGGCAATTGCCTTCCTTACCTTCTTGGCAAATAATGAACAGAAAGCTGATTTATCATCTATCAGCTCAGAAGTCCTGCTACAGCTGAGAGACAGGAGCTGTGATTTAAATCCTTGCAGGCAAGGGCAAGAATGAGAGACAGGTCTCTGCTCCTTATGCCCTGAACATCAGGGTCCAGGACTGCAGTGTGAGGGGAGAGGCAGCATTACCCTCCCAGCAGTTGACAAATGCAGCAGGAGTGTGGGGAAGCCGTGTACACATGGTGTGATCTGAGCATCCTTTCTAGACCAGACCTCTGTGGAGGAAAACTACCTGGTTTGAGATGTTTGTAGGTGTGCAGTAATGACTAAATTATTCCTCCCTAACAGACTCAGGCAGCTGAGGCAACAGGCTGCCTAAAACCATGCCTCCTCAGTAAAAAAAAAAAAATAATGAAAAATAGAAAAATACAACATCTGCACTCAGGGGAATTTCTTCCAAGTATGTTGTCATCAAACAAAATATAAATGAAGAAACCTCTTATGGGAACAGCTTGGGAAAGTTCCCAGTTCCTCATCTGTCCTCAAGTTACATGGCAGTTGTATGTTAGGATAGGATTTGAACTCAAACAAGTCTGGCACTAGATCTTACACTTCTAATTATATAAGTGTAATTCTTTCTTGCAGTTTAACTGGGGACCTTGAGATCCATGACACAAGTGGTTGTGTCTCGAACTCGAAGACTGACAAAATTACACAACCAAGGCCACTGCTGTACTTTAAGATGTGCAGTGTAAGGTATGGTACAATACATTTATCATCAGTGGGTCTTGTTGCTATTTAACATCCATAAAATCCTGGGATTGAGACTCTTGTTCTCCCACTGCTGGTAAATAAGCTCGGTCTACTGGTGGTTGTGCATGATAAAGAGGACTGAAGACACTATTCATTTTCAATCACATGATGATAAAGCTGACAATACTCACATAAAAATATTGGGAAAAATAAGTAGTTTAAGATTGTGAAATATTTTTATAAGGTTTAAAATATTGTGCTGATAAGCCCGTCCCCAGGACTCTGGGATAAACCGTAGCCAGGGAAATGGAATTGTTGCAACATCTTTGCTGTGCATCCTTCCAGGAATAGCTACCTTTTACTGCAGAGGACACGTTTCCTATCAGTGTGCAATGCTTGCAGTCCCATCACAGTGAGCTCTGTGATGATTAGTTCTTGTGCTGCTGGGAGTTCACATGGAGCCACTGTGCCATCAAAAAGAGCCATCAGGAAGAAAAGCTTGCAAGTCTTTCATCTGGTTGAAGTTCAACTTATTTCTACACTATAGTGAGTTTTTGTGATGACTACTCTTTGGATTACTTAGCTTTAACATTGTACTTCCCAAACAAAATTCAGCTCTCTTGAGGCTTCTTGGAAAATGGTATCCCAGACTGCAGAGGTACTATAATTAGAAGAATAGAGAATTATTAGCAACTAGAGGAAAGAATTACAGCCCATGTGGAAGGTAGCTGAGGCTCTTGTAAGGTGCCAAGTTTAGGTACGACAGGATGTAATGTTTCCAGAAGACCACAGCAAAATTCTAATTCTTACTCAGCACTAGGAAAAAGCATAAAGGCTGGGGGAAGAAGGTCTGGGCTAAACATCTCAGAGTGAAATTATCATACAAGGAATGTGTGAAAAGAGCCAAAAGAGCTTCATGCTGCAGAGAAAAGATACAGGTTGCTGCTCTCTGTCTAAAAGATTTTGAGAATCAGAAGACCTTTTACTTCAGATTTAAGGGATCACACTGAGGCCATTAATGCCCTAGGGCTAAAAGGCAACAAATTGCCACCAATAAACCTGAAATAGCTGAGATGTCAGGATCCTGCCTACATACATGCAAGGAACGTGCAGGAGTTTTGTGCAAGCTCTGGTGGACAAAGATCAAAGGGT
The DNA here is from genome assembly GCA_032173965.1 of Sitta carolinensis. Lineage (NCBI taxonomy): Eukaryota > Metazoa > Chordata > Aves > Passeriformes > Sittidae > Sitta > Sitta carolinensis. The sequence goes on along the minus strand of JAVUNC010000025.1, from coordinate 8,416,361 downwards.
CCCAGAGAAAATCCTGCTCTGGGATGCTGCAGCAGATTGCCTGGTGGAAAACAGTATTTTTTCCCTCTCTCTTACAACCTCTAGTGGCCAAAATGCGCAAATCCAGGCAGAAACTACTTGCTGGAGTCAGCAAGTCTGCCTTCCACTGGATTTGATGCATATGCCATAAGTGGAAAGGGGAATCCCACAGGAAAGGATCTGTACAAATGTCTCAGAGCAACTCCCTGTACTGGAGCAGGATTCCTTAGTGAAATATGTCTCAGCAAATGTGTTTTTAAAAAGCCTCCTTGGAGAACTATTGGAAAAAAAAAAATAAATAGCCTCTGTCACACTGCTGTGATTTTGCTGGTGTAGCTGCTCTTCTGGCATGGGAAGACCACAACAGTAACAACAAAAAGAACAAAATAACCAGGAGAGAGAATAATATTTGATATACTGTATCTTATTATTGCATCTCCATTTAAACTTTCGGTTGTTGCCATCCTGTAGTCTCTTTCCAACTGGTATAATTTTATAAGGGGATTTAATATGTTTCCATTGCACAAATCACATACTAAGAGAGAGCTTTTTCCTATGTTTTTGTCTTGCTCTTGTCACTGATCTGCAGGATCACCCCTGAAACAATGACAAAAAATGTGCAGATGGAACTGCATAAAGTATTTTTGCCGCTGGTTTAGCAGCTGGATATGAGCAGGAGGAGCCAAACACAACATAACATGCTGGAAAGCTCTCCCAGGACTGCTCACTGCTGCTGGAAATGGCAATCAAAGGCCGAGGAGGAGCTCTGCAAAATGCTGTGTCCCCACTAGTGGGAGAGAGGAGCTCACAGTATGCATAATTTCTTTCTTTTTTTTTTTTTTTTTTTCTATTTGGGCACTTTTTTCTTTTTTTAACTTTTCTTCTTTTTCATTTCCAATTGCATATAATCATAATCCAAGCTCCATAAATACTATTAATACCAAAACCTGAGACACAAGAAGGAAAGCCGGTGATTTCTGGTTACGAAATGCGCTCAAAAACACGGGTAAGAGTGGACCACAAAAGCTTTGAGCATAGCTCTTTTATAACCCGAGATGCTGTTGCAACTCAGAAATTATTATTTTGACCTTTGAAATCATTGCAATGCCCTCTCAGGGTGCTACAGCCCTGGCTGTAGATGTGCTGCTCTTCATCTTACAGCTTGAATGCTTTGCTGCATAATTTTCTTTTCTTTTTTTTTTTTATGCACAAAACCAGGTTCACTGTCTTGAGAATATAACCAGGGAGCAGATGGTGCTCAGTAACAAGGGATCTTTATGAATAGCAGGGACAAGCTCACCTGGTGAGTGGCTACTACCAGTGAGCTGCTGGCCAGTGAGGTTCCAGGGCAGAGTGATATCTGAAAGTTTAAGATCTCCCCTCTGCTCCTCCAGGCTTCTGCTTCCCTCATGATTTCAGCTTGTCTTTGAACTTCACCTTTTTTCTTTGCTTTTATGGAAGTTCCTTAAGGCTGACAAGACTTTCCTTTGCTTCACTGGATATTTGTTCCCACAGTCCAGAGGTACTGAATAATATATTTCCCTGCATAACTTCCAAAGGGGAATGGTCCCCAAGGTGCAATGGGTCCAAGCTGGGACTGTCCATACTCCCAGAACTCTTCTCAATTGGTATTGTATCAAAAAAACCCTGCCCAGAAATGGAACTGCATGGGAAAAATCAGAGGGAGCTTACCATAAGTTGCTGTGTCCTGGGGATTAAGGAATAGCCCCAAGCACATCACCAAACCGTCAATGGATGAGAAAAGTGTTCCCCCTCCTTGTAAGGTCACAGGACATTCAGCTGGTTGGTGGGAGACTTGTTTTGCACCAAGGTCTACTCCAGTGCTGAATGGCAGGCTCTGTCCTCAGCCTCAGGGATCACATCCTCAGAGGAAACACTGAACTCCTAAGAACTTCCAAGCTGTTAATTCCCGAATCTCATTAACAAGAGCCAGCTCAAACATCTGAGAGCAGATCACAGCAATGCCTCGCTCCTGTCTCCACCGGCAGCCAGCCCACCAGCCCCATTTCTCCACGGTGTTTTATACAAAACTCAGGCTGAAGGATCAATGGACAACTTGGATAATCGCTCTCATTCCCTCCTCCCCCTTCACAAATGCTCTTTTCTCGCCTAGAAAGCCTCATAATTTCTACAAGTACCTTCCCTCCAACAGTTTCTCTTCAGTTCTCTGTTCTGCACTGCAAGTTGAATGAAAGTTAATGTTTTCCCAGCTGGAAACGGCCCCTTCTCTCCCTCCCTTATTGTCACGAGACCTCACGAATGTTTCGCTGCTACCTCCAGGACTGGCCCCTTCTGTTGCTAATTAGGGAGCAAAGAGGTTCCCCCAGGCACTTCCCAGTGAAACCGAGCCCAATAAATGAATGGAAGGCAACATCTCTGGGGGTGGGGAGCTGAGTTACACAACAGCTGTTTGGAAACAGGCGGTTTGTTACGTGTGCTGGATTTAGAGACGTGGCATCATTAAAAACAAAGGCAACTTTCAAGTCCAAACCAGTGTATTTAGGTCAGTGATAGCGCAGGTTTAATCTGGGGGAGGTTGGTGATGGGAGGCAGGCAGCAGGCACGGGCTCAGAGCCGGGGGTACAGGTCCTTTCAGTGCTCCGGGACTCAGATCCTGCTGTCCTGCACACAGAGTGCTCATCCTGGAGCCTAACGTGGAGCAGAGCCCCTTGGCCTGCACACATTGCTGGCATCTTGGGAAGTGTGGTGGAGGCTTGCGGGCTCGTGCACCGGCTAACCTAGGTGCACAGCAGCCTGGACACAAGGAATTGCTTATATAGAAGGAAATTCCATCCAATCAGTGGAGGAACAAATTTAAACCCTGGTCAGTTTTGCTATTTTTATTGTTGTACCATCTTAGTAGGGCACTGTGTGTCTCCTGCAACCGTTCTCCAAGCAATGTAAAATTACCATCTTGCAAAGAAAGTAAAAATCATTAAAAACACATAATGCAACTGCTCAAATGCAGTTGAGGGAAGGACTAGTCCTAAGATCTGTGCAACAGTATAGATATAAATGTCTTATGGAAAAGAATATCCTGGGTGATTTTTTCATTATTGTAGTGACAGAAGTATTGGTGGCAGAAAAAAGGCCATGTCTTCAACAAAGGGTTGCTGATAAATCAGTATGTGTAAGGGATCTATACTCAATAATTTATATAATTTACAAAATAAAATCTAAAAAAAGCAATTATCTTATTTGGCTGAGGCAAAAAGTGGCAGAGAATGATTCCCATCCTTCTCAATGGGGATTACTTCTCCTGAGGATTCTTTAATAGTAACTATTATCACAGAGCAGATCCCAAGTTCCTTTTCTCCATCCTGATCTTGGCAAACTCCTGGAGTGGCTTTTGGTGAGCACCATTGGGGTTTGTGGGATGTGAGGGATGGGTGCATTGCAGGAGAAAGGCAGGGTCTCTGCCCTGTTGCTGTGCCATGGCTGCACATAGGCAGCTCCCCAAAACTGGGCCTTACAAAGAGCCCCTTCAGAGGGGAAAGCAGGAGCCCGGATTTAAGGGTGGTTTTGCAGAGATATCAGCTGAGCATTAGGCACCCACAGGGCTCCCACAACTGCTTTGGGAGGCAGCCAAGGGGCTGCTGGAGCGTGAGCTCCCTTTGCAGGCCTGAGGAAATGCACAAGAGAAGATGTGTGTTTTGAGAAGTCGGTCTCATGATCTGTTCATTTCAATGGAAATTTTGGATGCTTTTCTGCTCCTATTCTGTGCATTATTTTCTCCCTTTTGGGAACTACACTAGCTATCTGGAAATGCTTCTGTGGTCTCCTTTCTGAGTAATTATTTATTCTCTCTATGGTAGCCCTGCTGTCCATTATTAGTTGTTATGCCTACATTGTATAACAAAAACAACAACAACAATCTGAAGAAACTCTTCAGGTCCAAAGGCATTAAGAAAATTAAGACTGAATGAGCCGAACTTCTAACGTAAGGAAATGATTTTCCTTTTTCATTAAAAACACAGCTAGTCTGGAAAACCAGGCATGTTTGAATATAATGTAATAACAGCACTGCAGACATCTCACGTAAAGAAAATAGCACTATGGATCCTGACCCTATAAGAAGACCCACAAATGCAGCTGGGAAAATAGGCAGGGATTGTTATTTAACATATCTGTCTGAATACAGTAAACAAGACACTATCAACAAGCCTGTAAGCATATTTTTTTCCCCTTTATCTTTTCAGCATTCTTGCGAAGACTTAGCTAAGTCAAATCCCGGCATAAATAACTGTGTGGCTCTTCCAAAAAGGTACAAGGATAAAGCCCTTTACAAGTGGCTCTTAAGAAAACTTGGCAACAACAGCTTGCAGGATGAATCCTTGCCAAAGATTAATAATCAGTTCCACAAGCAGCGGAACTAATAAAGCCTCATTTTCTACATGTATTTGCAAAATGCAGCTACTATTTGCAAACACAAAGACTTTGTATTTTGCAAGTACAAACACAAAAACTTCCTGAGTTGTTCTAAGACTTTGTTCTCTCTAGGTGTGCTTATAAAATTCCCCCTGCACCTCCCAAAACCATGGGTTTCCATGAAACATGTAGAAACACCTTTCAGGACTATTTTTGAAATCTCTGCTTGCTGAAGTTGTTGAAATTGGCAAACAGATCAAGACATTACTAGGAGGACACACCTATAGACGCACCACGCGATTGTACAAGCATTGGTTCTGTGAGAACTCAAGTGAGGTTGTGAAAGAAAATATGGAAGAAAGCATCCATTTCTTAGCACTTAGGGATTGATGGGATTTGCAAGGCAACTCCCATGATCAGGGCTGAGACACATTATCCAAGAATGATCCTGTTCTTTTGTTTTCAAAGGCAAAATCTTCAGTGTCATTAGGGAGATTAGAGCTCACTTTTGTGCCATATCCAAAGGATGAAATGTTCAGTGAGGTGGCTGAATCTATGTAAGAGAAGAGTAACTGGTAAAACCTTCCACAGGCCTAGTAAATGCCACTCCTTTTAAACCAAGCAAGAGTTTTGGCATTTGCATTCAGTGGGAATTAACCAAAAGTTAGATAAGTGGGACAAAGTGATGGCAGATGGAATGCTCTGTGTGCCAATGTAAGTTAAGGGGAGCTGGAAAAATGTATTTCAGTTACCTAATATTTAAATGAAAAAAATCAGGGTTTGAGATGATCTGTGGGAAAAGCTCTGGGCACCTCTGGGAAGAGTAGTGCAGTGTGGAGAGAGGAAGCTCAGTGCAGAGCAAAATAAAACTGGAACAAATTGTCATCTATTAAACTGGTCAGGAATGTATATACTACAAGAACAATCTCCAAACAAATCAGCTCTGTATCTCTACCTTGAAATCAGTGATAGGCATGATCACTTCCACAACAAAGGGGCAAAGAGGAATAGAAAAGCCTGGAAAAAAATTGGCACCATAATCAATGAGACAGTGGAGGCTGTGATGGGAGAAGGGGATGAGTGAACACCATGGTTTAGCTTTGTGGAGAGCTGAGTCAGAGGAGATGATGAATTTCTAAGTAAACCTTTAGCAAAGTTTCTTGTCATCTTCTGGCACCTTCCATGACTTTATGTGAATTATAATCTAGGAATTACACAACACCTGGTGTAATAAAGAAGGGAAATCTATATTATGATACATAGACCTTTGAGACAAAAAGAACTGCTGGAAAGTGTGACCAAGACAAGAAACTGTAGTGATAGAATTAGTATTAATAAAGCTGTTGATGGTGAAAGTTTCTCAAATCTTGTGCCTCTTGTTTTAGGGTTCCCTTTCAGCTTTGTGCAGCTCACCAAAGCTGAGCTTATTCCTGCTGCCCTTCAAGCACAGCAACATCCACACTAAGAAATACACTTAAAATGCAGAGAACTGGATGAGGATCAGAAAAAGCCAGTGTAGTCCTGGTTTCTGTTGCAAAAGCATCACTTGAGAGCACAGTTACCCTTTCCACAGATCCTGTGCCATTACAAGTCTGTGTTGAAATATCAAAGGCTTTTTTTTAGGCTGCATTTTCTCTTTGGAATAACCACCTGAGGGCAACATCACACACACAATGGGACATGCAGGGCTCCTATGTCTGGAATATTGCACTGGACGGAATATTTTGCACATTTTGAGGAACCCCATTTACCAGAAAAATCATGACAAATGAGAAGCAGATCAAAGAACAGCAACAAAGATGCTTAGGAGGCTGGAGATACTACACAGAAAAACATTACAAGAGCATTACTTAGTTTGCCTGTCTAGTTTGATTAGAAGCAGAATCCCAGTCTCCCAGCATTTGAAGAGTGATAAGAAATTATTCAGCATAATAAAGGAAGAGAAAACTATGATTTGTTGGTGGAAATGAAGCAAGGAAAATGTGTAGTTTTTCTGTTGTATCTTTCCTTCATGTGAGATCCTGGGCTGCAAATGGGAGGTATTCATATTCTGCTTCTCTAAATGAAAGATCAAGGCTCTGTTAGAGTAAGCATAGTACGGGCCAGGAATAGAAGTTCTTGGTCAAGAGCAGCTTATAGTATATTTGAATGTCAGGAGGTGATTGGTGGGTAAAGCCAGACTGTGACATATTTCAGAGGGGTGGTTCTAGAGCAACACTGATTTCACACAAGGGCTACTTTCCCATGCCAGTGTTTGAGCCCTTGGTTGGACACAGTCCATGGGACACATCACCATTTGCTCTGATTCTCGAGAATTATTTTTCTGGTGAGGAGGGGAGCTAAGTTCCCTTCATGGATTTGGGATTCATTATCTTAAAGTGTAGAGATATAAAAGCTTCAGGGTGATCTGAGGCCACTGGAGAACTCCAGAAAACCTGTCCAATGTGCAGAATGGCATATCATACCAGGATTTGCAGAGAGATCCACAAGATATTCCTTTTCAAAATGCAATTGGAGAAGGGAATGGTGCACTGGCAGACATCTAACTCTGAGTAGTCAGGATGTCAACACCAGTCAAGCTGCAGCAGTGTGATTTCACAAGCTTGCTCAAGCCCCTGACTCAACTTGATGGGCCTCCCTGGGTTTCTGTCTTGCTGTTACTTCATCCCTTTTAGAGTTTATATGCAGTTGCTATGCTGCAATTAAACACTGATGCTGGGGTAGGCATGCCTGTGTGTGATAGAGCCTGAAAATTTGGGAAGCAAAGAAGGCTTAAGTAACTAAATTGCCTCCAAACAGAAAGCAATAAAAGACAGCAATGCCTCCTTCCCTTCTTAGATCCCATATTTAAGAAAGGAAATCCTAATTCTTCTAACAGTGCCGTTATGGGCCTGAACTGTATCAATGATGACAGGTTTAAAAAAAAAGAGTCTATTGTCTTCTCTCAGAGAGATTATTTGCGAACGAAGCTAACCAGACACCTTTCCTACAGTCTGCAGCAATATTTTTTTCCCCTGAGATTGAGAAGTCAACACTGTATCTCAGATCATGAAGGCAGTAATGCACCGTCTCCAGTACATTATTCCCACTGTCCACTGTTTACAGGTTTCTGTTAAAGATTAATAATCAAAGAATAAACAGCTTTTGTTTTTACTCTAACATTGATTCAAGCCTGTATCTCTGTTTAAGCAAAAGCAAACCCCAGTGAGGGTTCACTTGTTCTGAGAACCACTGATTCCCAGGAAAGAGGACAAATTTCTTTTTATGTCTTTTGGATAGCTGGTGTGGGCAGCTCTGTGCCCAAAAGGCTTTCATGCCTCCATGGCACAGGAGCCAGGAGCCTGAACAAGTAAGTCCACGACACATCCCTAACCTGCAAAGTTAGAAGCAACTGTTAGGAAAAAAGAGGCAAAGTGATTTTCCAATAGAGAGTACTAGCCCATGGCCTTCCTGGTAAGTTAAAGCTCCATCTGTTCTTTATCAGCATCCTCTGCAGGTTCCCAAACTGGCTGTCTCTCAGTGGTGGATGAGAAGCAGAAAGGAATAGCAAGAACTGAAGTGCTCATTGCTCTGTTTATTTCTTCTGCTCTTACATTCTACTCTTGCAAAGCAACATACAAACTGAGTCTGGCATCCAAGTACCTGATCTGTGAAGTGGCATGAAGAGGGAGATACAAGCTGTTATGGAAGACATGGCAGAGGTTTCCCTAGCTGGAGGGGAAGACACTGCTAAGAGACTGTTTCGTTTTTCCTGGCAGTTCTTTCCTGGCTTTGTAGGGTCCTTGCCCATAGGCTGTTTTCCTGGAAGAAGCAATCAGAGAGGTTCACTTGATGTCATCATATCCTGTTTTCAGGATTTTCCTGGCTTCTGGAAAATGAACCTGTCATGAGCATAAAAGAAAAAATAAAATGGTTGAGCCCTTGAACAGCCACCCGTGGAACAGCAATAGCTTCCATAGTTATATGTGCTCCCCAGCAACCACAACCTGTCCTGCTGTGCAGATACCAAGGAAGAAGGTGTGAGGAGGTCCTGCACCCTCCCCCAGCACAGAGATGGGGACAGAAAAAGGTACCCAAATATCCATTGGTGCATCATAACCAACAGGTTATGGCCACCACTGGCTCCTGCTTCTTGGACATGTGAGCAGGTGTCATGGTTCAACTTCATGTAGGTGAGAAACCTTGTGGGTTGAGATAAAGACAGTTAAATGGGGAAAGAAAAAGCCACACTTGCAAGCAAAGCAAAACAAGGAATTCATTCACTGCTTCCCATAGGCAGGTGCTCAGCCATCCCCAGGAAAGCAGAGCTTCATCATGCATAATGTTGCCTTGGGAAGGCAAAACACAGCAGCTCCAAACGTCCCCCATTTCCTCCTTCTTCCCCCAGCTTTATGTACTGAGCACGATGCTGTACGGTGTGGAATGTCCTTTTGCTCAGCTGGGGTCAGCTGTCCTGTCCAACTTCGTGTGCCCCCCAGCCCCCTTGCTGGTGAGGAGCAGGGAGGGCCTTGATGCTGTGCAAGCCCTCAGCAATAAAGAAAACATCCCAGTGCTATCAACACCGTTTCCAGCACAAACCCAAAACATAGCCCCATACCAGTTACTATGAAGAAAATTAACTCTGCCCCTGCCAATACCAGCAGAACAGGGCAAACAGCTCAGCTTTCCAGGTCTTTTCTTGCTCCCTTTCCTCTTCTGACTTCAAGAGGAGAACACATCCACCCAAGCAGACAAGCTGGCCTGAGTGATGTTGGTTTGGAAAATTTGAAGCCAGCAGCTCCCTCTGCTTAGGGCATCATGCTTTATTCATCCTCCCTTGCTCTGAGTTTTGGGACTATAGATCCAGCCAGCTTTGTCTTAGAGCTGGACATGGAAAAGGGTCATTTCACAATCCTTTGGAGCTGCTCTAGGTTCACTACCCTCCAATATCCGTCCCACTGTGTATTCCGGACATCCCTTTACCATCTGAACTACTCTTCTACGTGCAGTAATGCCATCACTACTTCTCCTGACTGCAGTGTGCAGTCATGCAGAAGCTGGTGCCTCACTACTTCAGTTAAGTTCAGTGCTGTATATGTTCCTTTTGCTGGTGACTTCCCGGATGACCAACATTTGTAAGGATCCCAGCCCTCATGTTTCAAAAGGCTCAGAGGTGGAAGGCAATTGATATTAATTATCCTTATGTGCTTCCCAACCTGGAGGAGTTGCAGGCACACCACCAAACACCAAGGCAGAAAGTGGAAATTATCTGGAATTTCATACACTGCTTGGAGAGAAGAGCCTCCCTCCTAAAGTCTGTCTAAATCCTTTGTTTCACAAGGAGCTGTCACCCTCCAGGCTGCTGCCCTGGATGCTGCTTTGTGAGTTCCTTCAGGAAGGGGTTAAATGGAGAAATATGCCACAGAGTATCTGTGACCACTTTTCTCATCAAGAAATCATCTTTAGCAATGAAGCATTCCTGAAGCAATGGTGGAAGCTGAGGAAGCACAAGGCCTTTGTGGAAGACTGTTAGTCCATTATTCCCCTTTCCGTTTCTCCTAAAGCAACTGAGTGTGTTCTGTGGTAGTTGAACAAATATAACAGCTATATGAGGTGAAAAGCTTCGGTGGCTCCAGGCGAGGCCACCTTGCAGACACTCTGTAACAGGGTGTGGATGAAAGGAAGCCCAGGACACTGTCCTGACTTGCACCCTTGTAATCAAAACAACTGGCAGCAGTGGCATGAAGGGGAACCAACTTTCATGGCTCGGCCTCTTCCCGATGGGGTCTGGTGAACCCCAGGAATCCTGCCAAGTCCAGTGGGGGTAGGAGGAGCTGGGCCATCAGAAACACGCTGGAGTCTGCAGCCTGCACCACCTCCTAACACATCCCAGCCTCAGGGTTCCAGCAGCACTGCCAGCCTATGGAGCCATCATCCAGGACAGTGGCTGGGGATGTGCCAGAGCATGCAACTTATTATGCATAAAAGCACTACCTCAAAACATAAAAGAATAAGAGATTAAAGGGGAACAGATGTTGGCTGATCTTGTCCACCCTCCTCCTGGGAGGCAGCCCAGTGCAGCTGCTGCCTGCCCCAGGCTCTGCTAGATCACAGTAGCAGGGCTGGGATCCTTGCACTTCTCCTTGAATGACAGTACTGAGTGTGGCCCTGCTGGTACCCTTTCCTGGTGTGGCAGCTTGTTTCATATACTTTTTGTGAAAATTCATTTAAATGACTCCCCACAATCACTGTGGGATGCTGGGCCCCACTGAGGTGAAATGCCAAATCCGTAATGGGAAAGGAAATCTGAACCTCTGGGTCATTAGTCCCACATCACATTAAACCAGCCATGATGCAAAGCACGGCATTAGAAAAGCTGAAAAATGCTACTGACACTGCTTGGCTGTATACACAGTTCAGCTGCCAAAACTCCTGTTTTTCACTTAGTCCATTAACTACATTATTCCCAATTTTTGTATAATTTTTTCCTCTCTTCCTTTCATCGTTTATAGCTTTTCTTTCAATACTTAATCTATTGATGCCTCCCTTATTCTGCACTCTGCTGTTTCATTTCAGTGTTGAACTTGGCAGTTCAGGGTTAACAGTTGATTTCAGGGATCTCAGAGGTCTTTTCCAACATAAATGATTCTATGATTCTATATAATGTCTGTTCTTCCTGTCCTCATATCCTCCTTGCTGACCATCTTGTTTCCTAAATCCTCAGGGAAATGCTGCCACCTACACTGACATCCTGAGGGATTGGTGTCTCAGCCAAATCTGGAGAATTTATTGTACCATCCTGCCACTTAAACTGTACAAAAAGGCCCAGTTTTCAGTCATTTAAATTTCTTTCCCTATGGTCCTGATGGAGAAGGATGAAAAAAAACCTAACCTAGAAAATCCCAAACTGAACAGCTTATCCTTTTCAGAATATTCTCCTGCAGTGTCTCTAAGCCTTTTCTACTGTTTACTAATCCCTCCCTTCTGCCAGTCCCCACCACTGGGAGCTATTGTCCACCTAATGCAGAGCAGACCACGAAAGTAAGCTCCGGCCAAATTCAAACCATTAGCTGCAATGTGTCTACCACTAAAGTATCTGCAAATAGCTGTGAAATCCCAGAGAATTAAGCTAGAACACTAAACCTCAGAAACTGACCTCTTGATTTTTATTTGCATATAATGGCTCACTCAAACACATCTGATAACTGAGGAATTGCAGATGTAACTGGGAAGCAGAGCTCAGCACCTTCCAGGCCCTGACAGCATCTTCCCCACAACTGTGTCCTGCATCCTGCCTTCCCTATTCCCATCAGAAACAGGAGAGGGGACCAACCTGGCTGGTGCACCTCTTGGACTGTCATTTTTCCCTAATATTGCACTCACAGGGCTCTGCTGGAAGCCCAGTGACACAGCTACTGCTCTGAGGTGGCTCTGTGCCTTGCCCACTAGAGCACCTTAACAGCTCACCATGTACCCCTGCTCACACCTGGGCCTTCCCCAGCACCCAACACCTCCAAAAGCACCTTTCCTGTGTCTCTCCTGATACAGCATCAGAAGCTACCTGATCCTTGAAAAAAAGAACATCTTTCTCAGCAGGTGTCCTGAGCCCCCAGGAAGTGTTTGCTGTTCTCTATTTGCAGATCTCTTCCCATTTATCAGGCCAGCCTGGTCACTCATCACCTCCTGATGTTAATGCTGGAAGATAGGGCCACTGAGTGCAAGAGTGGCAAAGCTGTCATGCTCCAGCTGGGCAAAAGTGGAGCCTCACTCAGTAAATATTGACATGTCTGCAAGCAAACAGAAAGCAGCTTTCAGCAAGCAGCTCTCTGACTCCCTAAGCTGACGCTGGACCAGAGACGCCTGATGCTTTGTGGTTATGAGCTGCTGTTTACAGAGGGCAGGATACAGGAATGGATCTCCAGCAGCTGTGATGACAGTGGCAAATTGATGGACTCACAGGAGCCACCAGCTGCATGCCCATTGCCCACCTGCAACACAACAAGTGGCTGCAACCACTTCAGCTTCTGGAAAAACAATCTGTCTTTTCCATCCCTCAGCAGCTTCTGGACAGGCTTTCATCAAGAGGATATTCAAAACAGTCTTTATTAAAAAATAGGTAGCTCAAAACAGACTTTTGCTCCAAGTCTTAGTTCCCCTGCTTTTCTGTCCTAAATCGCTGCTGTTAGTATTTAGGTGATTGCACATTCTGTACGCTGTCAGATTTAGGCAAGTCAGTATAATCTGAGTGCTTCTCGTGATCTATGGCATTGAGTAGCCAGTAATCAGCAGCATTAGTTCTTACCCCTTAGAAAAACTACAATTTAACCTACACCCTAAACAGGGAGTTTTATGCTCCCATTCAATCTATTGCCTGGTAGCTATATGACCACATTCCTGCACAGGTGGAGCAGAGTCCTTATTTAAAGAAGAGATGGGATTGCAAGCAAAGGCTAGTGATGGATTGAGTTCATTTCCTGGCCCATCCTCTCTGACTTTCAGCAAGTTATTTGATCTCTTAATGCTCTAGTTCCCATACATGAAAAGGAAGTGATAATGCTTTCTTCTCTACAGCTCTTTTTTTTTAAATCTTCTCAGACTGAAAGAAATTTTGCTCTTTTTTCTGTGCTTCTGTGTTTTCTGTTTGTTTGTATTTCTAGAACAATTAGATTCCGATACTCAGCACAAGTTCCCTAGTACTGCAGTAAATGCAAATAATTCTCTGTTCTCATTTGGAGTCTGTGGGCACCATGAACAGCCAATAAGAAAAGGGATGACGCAGATCCTTAACTGACACTGAATGGATCTTAGATAGAGGACTAAGGAGTGGAACAGTAAGTTCAGAAGGGGATTCCAGGAGTCACCATGCATTTAATTCCTTTCAGCTTTTATGAATGTACAAGTTAATTCTTTACACTACTTTTCCACTCCCTGTTTTGTTCCTACTACCTACTGCTTGCCTGCAGAGTAAAGACAACAGCTAATCCCTACCTCCTTTCCCCTGCATGAAATAAACACTCCAGGCAACATGTGTGCTCTAGGGAGAGGGCAGATCTCTGCCATGGAACACATCTCTTCTTCCTCATATTTTTCCCTTCTAAATCAAACAACAATTTCTTAGAGCAGGGATGTTGTCTGTGTGAGGCATCAAGCACAGCATTTCTATAGCACTGCCATATGCTTGGCAGGCCATTGGTGTGCACTGTACTAGGCAGAATTTCTCGTTTATTAATTACTAGAATAAGTCAGCCACAGAAAGTTTTCTGCCAGATAGCTCCTGTGCTGAACCAGGTGTTGGATGATGACAAGTACCAAAAGTATGGAAGACGTGGGTGGAAACCACAGCCTAGGGTCAGTGGAAGGGAGACCAAGGACTGAATGTCTCACTGCTACAACAGCTATAGACCAAGCGCCAAGCAGGGCCAGAGGGCACCTAAGTGCTGCTTTGACAGCACTGCTCTTCTGGTCCAAACCTCAGCTTAGACAAAGAAACTGATAGCAAATCATTTCAGCTGTCTCTCTCCTTTGGTCACCCCTGCTCTGTGGGGCCTCTGCAGAGCCCTGTAAGGAAACCCACAGCTCCAAGCTGGGGTCAGTTCTTTCGCCAGGATTACTGAAGATCACATCAAAGCCAGTGCCAAAACTTCTGCCTCCAGGCCTGGCAAGTCCACCGGTACAAATGAATTGCAGGGAACAAACATTACAAAGCACATGGGAAGGACAGAGACAGTAGAGAGAAACACAGCAAAGGATGAACAGAAAGAGATACAGCAGACACAAAATGGACCTATGGGTAAATAGATGCACAAACTGGTGAAATTTTGTCAAATATTTGTTGAAGGATGGTTTGCACAATTTTACAGCCAGAGGCAACATTAACAGCCGGCACTGAAACGCTGCTGGCAAGCTGCATTCCTCTTCTAAAAGCCACCCATCCCTACTACTGCAAAAGTATCAGTAGAACTGTCAGTATATATGATGCGGAAAATTATTCTGGACAAGTTTTCCCTACAAACTGCTTCCGTTATACACAGGCAGAGAAACTACACTGTATGTCACCTATGCATTGAAGACAAAATGCACAATCCTGTTATTTGGTCGCTGGTCTCTCCCCTCAACACTGTAAAAAGTGGGATTGGACTGCACCTTTGCCTTCAGAAGAAGATGAGCAGTAAATAATTCATTTGGAGGCTTTTTCTGGCAGAGACAGATGTGTATAGACACAGAAGGGAAACACTGCTTGTTGAAAGGTCAGCAGATACTGATTATGAGCAGGGGAATGTTCTCACAGGAAACACTGAAGACTGTGCAGAAGTAAACATACCTCCAGTGTGGAGTGGTGCGGTGATCCAGCTGAGTCTCCCTCTGGGGACTAGCTTCCCAGGGATGATGCACAAGGCCCTTGGGGTATTTACACAGCCTGATTCCTAAAGGCCAGCTGCCACTCAGCACAGTTTATCTTCTCTTCCTGATTATTCAGTCTGTGTTTTCTTTGCTCCTTCTGGCTGCCTCGTCCTCCAGTTCCTGGAACTGTGAGCAGCTGAGGCCTCAGTAGCACCTGTGTGTGCGCCAGGCACTGCAGCTGCCGCATCCATGGATGCTGAGTGCAATCTGTCCACCACACACATTTCCACACCACTGGGCAACAGGCTACTTCCAGGTTCTTCCCATGCAGATTTGTTTCTAACTCAGAAACTTCATGTTTTCCTGGAGTGTGAAAACTCTTAGTTTCTGGTATGTCTGCATTTTGTGTTTCTTTCAGTAAGGAGGGCTCTCCAAAAAGACCCATCCTCTTGTTGCTACCAAAATTAGGAGAGACATTTCCATCTTGTGACAAGCCTGGTTGAACTCTAGTAGAGGCACAGGGAATATAACCAGTGAGAATCTCACTGTATCCTTGCATTTGGGTCCCTCAAAGGCTCCAAACTTCAAGAGGCTTTCAACAGAAAGAGCATTTGAAGCAAACACAGTTCTGGTGCTCCTACAGAGGGTCAAAGCCCCTCTTCTGCTGGCAAAGATTTGTGTGTCTGTGTCTAATAGATCTTCCTACAGAGGCACAGATGTCCAAACTCAGATATTTGTTGCAGTCTCCATTTTGGCCTGGAGAAGCCCTGACTAGCACAGCATTTCCAGACACACAAAGATTAAGGAGGAGGCCAAGTTGGACAGCTGGCATCCCTTCAACATACTTGTTAGCTAGAATTTTTGTTATTTCTTGCAAGAGCAAGGTTCAGAGGGATGCACTCTTCTCTGTGGAACAAAGAGGGCACTGTCTACCAACCTTTTGCTGCACAAAATCAGTTCAATGAAGTTCCCATTTGCTGTATGCCTGCTGCTCAAAAGGCCTGCTGTCTCCACTACCTCCACTATTTTTTTTTTGATCCAACAACCGTAACAATAAAAGACATCAACGACTTGCCCATAGAATACAATTCACATCTGTTTCTGAACAGAGTACCTGCAAAAGAGAGAAATTTTGCATCCACTCCAGGTATTTTCTAGTCATAACCTTGCAAAAGAAAAATCTTTATAAAATATGATTTTAAAAGGAACTTTAAAAAGCACTTAATAAAAAACAAACAAAAGCTTCCCTTGCTA
This sequence comes from Sitta carolinensis, assembly GCA_032173965.1. Taxonomy (NCBI): domain Eukaryota; kingdom Metazoa; phylum Chordata; class Aves; order Passeriformes; family Sittidae; genus Sitta; species Sitta carolinensis. The sequence goes on along the minus strand of JAVUNC010000025.1, from coordinate 8,400,380 downwards.
CCTTTAGGTTGTATTAGCATTAAATTTTCTGCTTAAAAACAGCAGAGAGGAAGAGAAATTATAAAGTTACTTGCTATATATGAGTTGTTCAGAATACCCAAGGAGGTGTTTAAATTAAACAAAAAGAGATTTCTTTCATTCTGCCTTCTTCCAAACCACTTCCTACAGGGTAGGAATGACTATTTGATGCTCCTATTACTGAGGGAGCAGGGGCTGCTCTGGTGGGTGCAATGCCTGTGAATATTTACCAGGTAGGATTTCTACAACATACAAGGGAGCTTATCATCAGCCAAGGTTACTTCTGGCTTAAGCAATCAGTTCAGTGGACTTTAGTATTGTTATATAATTGTAACCAGAAATCTTCTGGGAGTTTGAACCATGCTGTTGTGCTCTCACAAGTAATTTGTGAGGAATCTCTCCCCTTAGGAGCCTGCTTTAGTCAGTAATGTGAGACAGCTGTGAGTTTTCTTTGGGAGAGAGGAACTCCCAGTGGCCAGAGCCCAGGCCGTGCTCTAATCATCTCCCATGATGTTATTTTACACCCTCCCTTCAAAACAGGTAGACACCGCAAAACCACTTTTAACTTTCTCATCAAGTTCATACTGTAGGTTTGTAATATTGTTTCTCCATATGAAACATTGACCACAGCTGCTTTACTGCTGCTTCTGCAGCTTCAGTTCCATTGACTCCTCATTTGCACTCTCCAGATGAGATCCTGATCCAGCAAAATCAATGAAAGCTTTGACACTGACTTCTGCTGGACCTATGCTTCAACCAATAGCCTCTGGCTGTTGTTAAACCTGTATTTTAACCTATTCCTGATTTCAGTATTTTTTCACAGCACTATTCTTCCAACCACTTGGCAATGCACATGTCTAACAGCACACCTGAATTCCTATTTCTGTTTACATCAAGTAGATGATGTGTAGAAACTGTCTGCAGCATTCACCTTCCTTCCAACTTCATATAGCTGTGGCCTATAATTTCTAAGACAAATGATCTCAAGCTGAAAGGATGTGATTCTGAGTTAACAGGGGCAAAAATAAAGCTGTGGTCAAATGAAAAGGAAACTTTAGGTGGTTTTGTATTTTAAAATTGATTAAGCATTGCACATAGAGACCCACTGAAGTCCTAGAACTGGGCAGATTGGCCGGCATTGACCTAACAGCCCTCTCCCAAAACAATTATACCTTAGCTCATCCCTGCTGGTAGTGGAAGCTGTAAAACAAAGAATGCTTGAAGACACCTCGTGGTCATTGTCTGGGAAGGGAAATATGGTTCACAGTCCCAGTGTGCATATCTTAGGTGCTCAGAAGCTGGCAACAGCTCAACAGCTGGCAATCCCACAGTGTTTCTACTGCGCCAGGTCAAGCTTTGCAAAGTGTTTTTATTAGTCTGAGGTGAACTGTATGAAATTCTGAGGCAGTCTAAACCAGGAGACTGCCACACCTCCACCCTGCTGCCCTTGATCCATTTTCTTTCCAGTGGAAAGCTGAAAGGTAGGGAGAAGGGAGAAGAGATGGCAGACAGTTACACATGCATGCTGCATCCTGATAAACAAGCAGCATGTGGCTGCAGTGCACATCTGGGCCTCCAAGCTGGAAAACAGCCCCAGGCCTCACAGCTCAGATGCACCTCTACACTTCACAAGTTGTTTTAAGCAGGAAATTGCCCTGTGGCTGGCTATGAAGCCCAAGTAACTGGCTGTGAGAGACCCACACCATCTTTCATGGGCATTGCTACTGTGCTGCTGCATTGACAAACACACTGGGGGCACTTGGGCATGTGGTTTCTCTTACTGTCATAAGGAAACTTCCTTGGCTCAGATCTGCAATGACCTCCAGACCTTGCTGGACAAGGTCACTCTGCTGCAGGAAATTTGGAGCTAGAGGCTGGTAGAAGCAAAGGCAAATGTAACAGTTCCTGCAGGAAAGCAAGCTGGTACTTATTACTGTGACACCATTTGTAATCCCATATAGAGTAAAGGCCAGACTGGGAGGAGGCTTCATTCTGCAAGGTGCCTAACAAACCCAGAGTGACCCTCCACACATGCAGTTCTAAGCTGGGATTGGGTCAAGGAAAACTTCCAAAGCTGCAACATTTACTTGTGCACTTTTTGGTTTTTGCTATAAATTGTTTAGAGATCAGAGAACTGGAAAATAAGTGAAACCAAGAAAGACAGGAGTCTGAAAAGAATGTGGCTCAGGCCTACAAATTATTATTTTATAAAGTAGATGAGATTTTGAGAGTGATGCAGACAATAACAAACAAATCAAGACAAGAAGGAGAGAGAGTAGGAAAATTTTAAGGGATTAGGACTCTGGATCAGGTTAATAAGAAGAGTCTTCATGCATACCCATGAAACCAAAGACTGCATTCTTTATTTAGACCAAATAGAAGCCTCTATGCAGACAAGAAGGAAAAATTACTCCTACCAATTATGAAATGTCAATAAAGGTTCAGTTGTGAAAACAATTTCCCAATGCAGAGGATAAAATACTTTTTACAGGGTGGTCTATTACTCCTTTCAGTGACAACCCTATCCTCTCAGTTACAAATGATTACTTAGCTTTTCAATAATAGCTATGTTGGAGGCACACATCCATTTAATATTTGGCATTTTCACATATAATTCCCTTATGAATGGGAAATGTGTGCTTAAGATTACTAAAAGAAAAGAGACAAATTTGCCCTTTGAAAATCTAATGTATGGTATCTGCCCTAATAGAGATTTATACTTGTAGTTAAATCAGAGTAAATGAGAACAAACTTCAGCCTCATGATATTCAGCTTAGCAGTAGGAATGCAACACAAGAAAGGGTTACTTTCTAACTGCTTGCAGGATTTAAAGCAGATAAATAAATAATAATAAGCCTCTGTTTCTGAAAGGAGATATTCAGTCTACCCAAAGCACCATCCAAGTCATTAAAGGATTCCCAGGTGCCAGCATTTGGAAAGGGTATTATCTATTCAAACAGTTTAGGCAGAAGGCTCTGCTGCTCTCTCTCTGGGTCATCTCAGATTTCCTCGATCTCTGCCCAGAGCTGAGCAGAGGCAGGATAGAAAAGCTGGAAATTTCAGAGGAGCAACATTTTCTCCTGAATTAGACAGAACATATTTTTCAGCCTTGCAGTAAAAACGAGGAAACCCCTCCTTTGTTAGTGCAGCTGCAAGGCTGCCTGGGTGAGGGCCACACACTGCATGAGGAGGAACAGACTCTGCAGCAGATGCTGTGTGAAGAACCCTCTTTTCCTCCCCTTTTTTGATATAATTTACCTGGCTCACCTCTATTACTGGGAATTGAATCCACATACAAATGTCAGCACCATGCAGCCAGGTTTTTAAAACCAAGTAATTCAGCAGCAGGTGGAAGAGTGAGTACACACAGGCAAAGGCTTTCTAAGGAGATGGCTAAGCTTTGCTGGCAAGAGGCAGTGCCCCAAAGATGGGGATGCAAACACCTCTCTGGATGTTTGATGCTTTGGAGGGCACAGACAGTTATCTGAAGCTGCACACCTCACCTGAGCTGGTCTCTGGCTCTTGCATATTTTTAAAAGTTAAAAGACCTAAGCAGGTGCCTGAGCAGAAATTTCATATTGAGAGGTGTTTTCTGAAGAAGAAAAAAAAAACAAAACAAAACAAAAAACTGTTGAAAATGGCAATCACTATAGAAAGTGACAATGAGAAAAGGCCAGTGGTCTCTGACTATCTGGCAAAGAGAGACATAGAGATGTCTCCAACAGGAATAAGCTCTACCTGGATAAAAGCCAAGCTTACTACAAGAAGAATATTTTCTGAAAAATTTAATTAATGAGACCTGTCCCATCAATTGTTCTGATCCCAGAGCTCCCCTGCATGTACTTCCTTACTTCTGCTCTGGGCTCTCAGGTGCTAGGCCAGAAACATCCATCCCATCATCAGCTTTCCACATGCACCAGACATCACCCCAGTCTTTGTTGCTTTTTTGCTTAAACACTTCAAAGAGATTCTGTCTGGAGCCACCTGAAAGCTTCAGACTTGTTGAGCTCTCTTCCAAGGACAAGTTGATTAAACCTTACAACACCAAGACTGTGATTACTGCTGACTGCTGATTCATTCCTCTCTGTGATGTGTAGTCTTGGTCCTGGCTCTGAAGAGCCTAAATCATCCAGATCCCTACATTATAAGGCATGTTATTCTACCATTTTGTTGTAGCAACTGCAGCTTGTAAAGGTGAGTGTCAATCCTAAAAATTGAGCTTACAAAGACCAGAGACTGTTGTCAGCAAGTTGCTTTCAGGGAACCACCAAAACAATTTAGCAATCTTTCATGCACTGCCTATCCTTGTAGCATGTCTGAAAAAACCTGTATTAGTTATTTGTAAATGTATTAAATCCTCATGCCAAGACACTGAAATAATGGGCTGGATAACACCCATACCAATGCATTAAAACCTCCTGAAGCCTAACCACAGTCAGAACTACACTGACATAGCAATTTCTCCTGTGCTGTTTTGTCTTTCCCAGGATTCCTCAACATCACTTTCCTCCTCAGGCTGCCAGCAGTCCGACTGGCAGCATGATGTGTGCAAAGTCACTGTGCTACATCTCACCCCTCTGGGTACCTGAAAAACAACCAAGACTGACACGTGTTCAGCTGTCAGCTAGAAGTATCACAACAACTCGAGTGATGCCTGGGCAGGATGATGTAATCAGCACATTGGTATTTCTTACCCCAGTAAATTCTACCTGCCCCCTGTGCCAAGAGCAGTCAGTATGATAGATGCTATTAGGGGAGTGATGAAAAGCATGACACAAACCTTAAAGACACAGAAAATTTCATGTCACAAAATGACAAAGCTCTTTGGCTCTTGTGCTTGTCTTTTCCTGAGTAAGGCAGGATAACCACTTTTTTTGGGCATATTGCCTGCCCAGGATTATGCCAAAGAGAATCTCCAGGGAAGGCTTGTGACAGTCATCCTGCAGATTTTCTCTGTATCTCAGCACAGCTGTTCCCATCCTGACCTACTAGCCCAATTTTTTGCTGAGTTGTTACTGAGAGTGCTACTGCAGGCATTCCAGAAGAGGAGGAATCCAGCTCATGGCACACACTGCACTTTCACACCTTCCTCTCTGTGTCTCCCCATGACTGCACACAGATACCCAGGAGAAATGGAGAAAATGGCACTGGTCCTGGACAAGCCAAAAGACCCACACCCTTTTCTTTGGTGTGCATTCAAGGTATTCCCAGAGTTTTTCCATATTTAGTACAATCTCCAAGACAGAGGAGTGTCTGTACTATATCAGGTAGAGACACTCCTGATCCTTTCTTTTGCTATTAAAACATCACTTGGCTCTAGTTCCTTACTTTTTATGCTCAGCATAGCTCAAGGCTTCACTTTGCAGTTCTTGACGTTTGTTCAGCTGTTTGTCATCCACAGTCTCCTCCCCTTCTGACAAGTAGCCATCTCTTTCCTTTCATATGGAGAAAAACCTGGTACTTCCCTCTCTTTCTTACTGTTTTTTACTATCCTTAGCAGTAATGACTTACAAGCTGGAAAATGATTCAAAGCTGCAACGTTTCTGAAGTCAGAGACAGTCTGAACTTTTGAGATGATTTGAAGGAAAATTACATTTTATATTCAACACATCTGGGAGGAATAACCCTTATCCATTTTTTGCTGCAAGAGAACCAACTGCAGATTTTCCCCACCACACAAAAAAGCAGGTGATGGATAGCACTATAACTTGTGATCTGTGTCAGCCCAACGGATGCCTAGGACAGTGCAATAGTTGTTCTGAAAGAGTATTTTGAGGACAGCCTTATTAATGTATACCAGCAGAAACAGAAGTGACATGGAATGATAGCTATTTTTCTTTCTTTGGACATGAGGTATACTAAAGAACATGTTGGAAGATGAGCTCACTTCACTGCATCACTAAAAGTGTTTTCAAATGAAGGTGTGCGAGCATCCAGGACCCTGCAGCAACTCATATCTATTTCAAGATGCTCAGTTCTGAAAGCTTTGCTGCCTTGCCTGAGATGAGTGGAAGGGAGCCTGAGACTGATTTCTCCCCCAAAAAGGTGGAGCTGGGAAAAGCTGAAGCTGTTTGGCACACAGGTATGTGCCTGTTTTGTGAAAAGGCAGGAGAACTCAGTCCTCCTGATGATGGGAGCTGCTGGACTGTGGCACCTTCCCTTGCTGAAGCAGGTGTCTCAGAAATGCCACCTAGCCAGCTGCCTGGTGCCTCTCTTCCCTCCTGTCTGCCCAATGCTGAGAAGCTCCTTGTTTGAGCCTGGGATGGCAAGGAATGGGAGAAACTGCTTTCAAACTGTTTAATAACAGTGATGGTAACCTTTGACCTTACTGAATAGCAGCGCTTTTGACCTTTCATTTGTTAAATAATGCAACCACTTACTTCCCGATCCTTATCAGTGTTTAGTAATTGGGGTCAAGACAAAGGGGAGCAGAATTACCTACCAGACTTTACAGAACCAGGAAGAATTTCCTTAAGCTATAGATATTGTTTTTGATAATCTTCAGTCAGGACAGGCAAAGACTAGAGACTAGGTGGCTTATAAGATCCATAACAGGCTAAAGAGCCTCTCAGCTGTTAGCATCTGGTTTGAATCCAGCTGTGGTTGACAGTGACAGAAATTCATTATGATCTTGGGTTGCCTGTCTCACTCATGTCAAATGAGTTTGGCTTGTAGTTCTGCTGTTTACTGGTCAGTTGTAGCCCTAACATAAAATACTAGCACACACTTCTAGAGAAATCAGTGATTAAATGAGTCTACAAAGCCTGAAAATTCCTGTTCTGTTGAGCAAATCAGGCACAGGTAGGTGGCAGCGTGGACAAAAAGTCTGAGGTCACTCCTGTGTGTTCTGCCTGATTCGTGCCAAAGAGAAGGTGGTTTATCTTCAGGAATCTGAGTTGCCTTTTGTACAAGGTAAGCAAAGCTAATGGGTCAGCTTGTGTGCTGTACAGCTCATTAAACACCTCACTTGACAAAAAATCAGGTGACAACTGTAACAGGCAGTAGTCCCAGGATCAGTGTTTTCCTTACAAGTGAACAGGAAACAGATGCAAAAGAAAGAATTTATGACTTTACAATGGATTTGAATGTAAATGCATGCACATATTTATTTATATAATGCACACATATAAAAGCTTAAATTTCCTGAAGACGTCAAAAGAAATTGTATTTGTCTAAGCAGCTGCACAATCTCATTACTTATTTATTGTATTTTATGTTAAGCCAGACGGCAAGATTTTTAGGGCAGGAGCTGTTTCCTGGATGTCTGTGATTCAGCAAAATGAGCTGCCAAAGAGCAATCCAAATGCTGTAATTTATAAATAAGCCATTTATTTATAGAGGTACATGAGCTAGATAAGAATCATGGAATGTTAAGGGATCGGAATGGTCCTTACAGATCATCTAATCCCAGCATCTCCCACTGGACCACGTTGCTCAAGGCCTTACCCAACCTGGCTTTAACACTACAAGGGTTGGGGCATCCACAGCATCCCTGGGCAAGCCATTCCAGTGTCTCACTATTCTCACAGTAAAGAATTTCTTCCTAATATCTAACCTAAATTTCCTTTCTTTCAGTTTGTACCCATCACTCCTGTCCTAGCTCTTCGGTTCCAGATGAAGAGTCCCTCTCTGGCTTCCCTGTCGGTAGTGGAAGGTTGCTATGAGGTCTCCATAAAACCTTCTCTGACCTGTAAAGCCCCAACTTTCTCAGCCTGTCTTCATCGGGGAAGGTGCTTCAGTCCCCTTATCAATTTCATGGCCCTCCTCAGGACCCCTAAGAGTGCCATTGCAAGCAGCTTCAGCAGGGCTTTCCCCCCTGTTGTCCATGTCAGAAATAAAGCAAAAGGAGCCCTTCGTGGTGTCCCGGTGAGGGTGCAATGCAATCGTGCGGCCACCCGCGTTTTGGACTCGGCTCTGGCCTGAGGCCTCCTGACCGGGGGGCACGGCGCGGGCACACGTGCAGCGCCGCGCGCTCCCGGGCCGGGCCGCGCGCTCCGGGGCCGGCCGCGCGCTCCCGGGGCCGGGCCGCCGCGCGCTCCCCGGGCCGCCGCGCGCTCCCGGGCCGCCGCGCGCTCCCGGGCCGGGCCGCGCGCTCCGGGGCCGGGCCGCCGCGCGCTCCCGGGCCGGGCCGCGCGCTCCCCGGGCCGCCGCGCGCTCCCCGGGCCGGGCCGCGCGCTCCCGGGCCGGGCCGCGCGCTCCCGGGCCGGGCGGAAGCGCGGGCAGCCCCGGCGGGGCCGCCGTCTCCCGGCAACGGGGCCTGGGAGCCATGGAGGCGCTGGCGCTGCCCGCCGCGCTGGCGCTGGTGGCCGGCGGCGGCGCGGGGCTCAGCCCGGAGCGGCGGGCGGCGCTGGGCGCCTCGCTGCCGCTGCTGCAGCGCGACTACCGCTTCGAGCGGGTCTGGTTCTGGGGCTGCATCCAGGGCGTGCGCGGCAGCTACTACATCGCCGAGGGGCTGGGCCCCGACCGCGCCGCGCCCCGCAGCCGCCTGTACAGGTGCGGGGGCCGGCCCGGGGAGCGGGGGCTGCGCGGGTCGGGGGTGCTGCCCGGCTCTCGGGAGGGAGCCTCACCGTGCCCTCAGGGGCCTGGCGAAGCTCCTTCGAGCCCTCTTCTTTAACGGGCTCGGCCCTGAGTCGTGCTTGTCGTTGGCAGCTTGAACTGCTTGGACTGGAGCCTCCTGACGCCAGCCACCAAGGAGATGCTTGCACTGGCTGAGCAGGTGAAGGGCCGCTTTCAGGGGGATCCTTCTTTTGAGTACAGCTTGTCTGAGATAAACGCAGAAGCTGCTGCAAGAATGATTGAAAGTGGCAAGGAGGTAAATAAAGCAAAATGTTTTCGAGCTCTGTTCGCTACATTTGTGCCCCTCGCGCTGGGCTGGTGGTGGCTTCTCGTTTGTAATGAGCAGCCTGAGCGTGTGGTCAGGCAAAGGATACACAATTTCCTCTTGCTTAGAGCACGGTGCTTACAACACCAAGGTTGCAGTTTGAATCAGTGTATGGGCTGTTCCCTTAAGAGTTGGATTTGATGATCCTTATGGGTCCCTTCCAACTCAGAATATTCCGTAACTCTGTCTGTAATTCCTCACTGTCATTGTGTAGCAACATGTTCCTGACTGAGCTCTTACTTCAGTTTTTGCTGGAGTTCAACAGGCCTCAGAAATAGTAAATATCCCTTATGCTTTATTATGCTCAACGGGTATTGATCCTCACTATGGTTTCTGAAACGTTAATAGTAACTGCAGGCAGCATTCTTTATAAATGAATAGACAAGTCATAAGTAGGTGAATTGAGAGAGAGGAAAGAACAGATGAAGTGATGGATAGTTAGATCTCTGGTGAATCTAAGCTTTTGGCTCCTAGCCATGTTTTCTGTCATATCTCAGGAGAGAAATGTCTTTTGAGGTCCTCTTAGTGCCATTGGACTCCAAGATGATAAGTCCACTATGTCACCTCAAGTGTATTTCCAGAAATGAAAACAAGGAAAGCCCTGCCTTTAAAATGTCCCTATTTTTCTTTAAAGCCTGTGATCAAGGAGGAGGCCCGCCTCACAGCTACAATAGAACAGATAGACAGAGAAGCTGGTATCATCCCCGGGGGGCATTTGTGAAGACTCCTCTTGGGTCTGTGCATGAAAACAGACACTTTGAAGGTAAATTCTGATTGTCTTTATCAGGATCAACTGTACTTTCATCCTGAAGGCTATAAATTAAGATGACTTTCTCTTAACTGATGTTTTGATTTGAGTTGTTTGGGCTTTTTTCCCGTGGATAAGATGAACAGGGAGGAGAGAATGCATGCCACTAATGTTCAGGTGCATGATTCAACTCTGGAAGGTGGGAAAAGAGTCAGTAATAATTCTGAGTCATTAAGCTGACTCATTTGTCTGTATAAATTGTAGTTTACGTCAGTGTTTAGCAATTATAGATGTAGTGAATTGTCCATTTAGATGTAGGGTATGACCAAATAGGCACAGAAAGTTGTCCTCAAGTCAGTACCCATTGGTTATCTGGGACTGCAGTCAGTATGGTCTGCAATGCACAGTATCAGGGAGTGCTGACACCTGTTTCTGACAAGTCTTCTGGGGAGTCTACCGGAGAAAGATTGTGATTCTCTCCTAGGCTGTGGGCATTAGAGAAACGATGTTATACTCATTAGTATGATGAATGCTACCCTAGTTCATTCATGAATGTATTAATGTTCACCAATGGCTGTTTGCAGGTCTGTCTTTGGTGGAGGCAAAAAAGTTAAGTTCCTATTTCCATTTCACTGAGCCTGTTAACCTGAAGAATAAAACCCTGCTGGAAAAGGCTGACCTGGACCCATCCACTGACTTTCTAGATTCTCTGGAGCATGATATTCCACGAGGTAAAGGTAGCAAAATCAACAGATGCAATGGAAGGGAAGTTTGAGTAGCCTTGGAAACACTGAGGGGCCTGGTGTGGGTTACTGCAGAGGTGGTATAAGGAGCTTCTGTGAATCGGTAAAAGAACTTTATCCTTTACTAAGTATTGTAGTTACTTTCTGTTTTATGCTATTCTAAATACTCACAATGGAAAGATATAAGTGTACCAGGGCTGTCACATCCTCACAACAGGTCTGACCACACTCTGCCTCAGTGCCTATTCCCTCGTGACTTCTGTAAAGCCTGTGACAACTGGTGACCCTATTGGGAGAGATAACTCCACCAGTGATAGAGGGACTTTATGTGGTTTGAAGTATTTCACACCTCTTGTTCCATCCAGTATTTCTCTTCTTTATCTAAATGGGCTCTCATTAACACCAAGCTGATATCTCAGAGAGGCTGAATTCAAATGTTCCTTTGATAAACTGTTGGAATAGTCTGTACTGTGGCAGGATTATACACCGTGAAAGGAGAAAAAAATACAGGCATACTGGACTGTATGTTCAGTTTACATCTCTACTGTTCTGCTGGACAATTGCAAATATATTTAAAGTCTCTTCCAGGGATCCCTCTGGCAGGATATTTCTCTAAAGAGATGGGAGTGGTTTGTTATTTGTTTCTATCTGTTTTTTGCTGATTTGCTGCAGTTTTTTGGATTGGACCAAGTGTTTTCATGTCCTCTGTCTAGGGAGGTTCTAGGGAAACAACTCAAACTTAGATTTGTTATTTTACTCCTGTCCAGGAGTAGTAGGATAGGATACTAGGTGACCTGTGCCAGATAGAATTGAGTGGATGGACAGTGATGTAAATAGCTTTAAAGATTCTCTTTCCCTCCCTTCTCTCTTCTTACACCCTCCTCCCAGTCTTCCCTTTGGCAAAAAAAACTGAGAATGTGAGCTCCTGCCTGAATTCTGAACATTTTTGACAGAGCATAAACTGCTAAAATCTAAACCACTTTTCAGCTCACTGGGAGTGTCCCCATGCAGTCGTTTTCCTGAGGTCTGGAGAGACTGCACATTTTTACATGCACTGGCTCACTGAGGTGGTCCTTTTGACTCAAAGCAGAATTGCATGAGGGATTAGATCCTAGATATCTCCTAAGAAAATTTTAGCTGCAGATTTGTGTAGTAGTTTGGGTTTTGCTACTGTTTCCTTTCCTGCTGTTCCCCTTCTTTTTTCCTCCCTCCCTTGTGGTAGGGAGACACGATATGTTAGATATGAAGATGGTGGTTTTGTTGAAGTCTTCAAATCAAATTTGACTTGGAGCTGTATTTTACCTGGTGGCAGATAGAAAGTGGGGCTCAGCTGTGCCACTGTTTGTGTTCCTGTGGCAGCCTGACATCTGTGGAAGCATGAACCGTTACCCCCTTCCCGGGAGGATGTTGCAGTTAGTGTAGATTTCCCTATTCTAAAAAAAGTTGCCTGTGAAAGTCTACCTGAGCTAAAATGCATCTGAGTACTTCTTAATGGAAGAGAAAATTCATTATGGTGCCTGTGCAGCTCTGCCTTCTCTGTCCTGAATTTGGGGATGAGATGAAGGAGGTAAGACAGGAATTGGTTATAGGATCAGCAAGACATGTAGCCTCTCTAATTGCACTCTATATCACATGCAGATAGGAGCTCTGACATTAAAGGAAGAGCAACCCAGCCTCCTTTAACAAGCATTCAGGTTGCCTAAAAGTATTGGTTGCTTGTGAAAATGTTGGGGGAAAAAAACCAGGACAGACACAGGCTTTCTGCTGATTTTATCAGCATGGCTCTGCAAGAGTCACTCCTGGTTGTGAGATACTCAAACTCTGGTTCTCAGATTACTTTCCTTGAGCTTTGACAGTGCATGTTGGTCCTGACAGAGTAGAAAAAGTAGACAGCACTTTTTCTATTTACTGGCATGTTGTTCATAGCTCTGGCAAATCCCCTTATTTTGACCCAAAGTTTTTCTTGCCTTTCCTGGTTCGATCCTGTCTTGAACAGTTATTGTCAGAGCAGAAGTAGGAATTCTCAAATTTATTGCATCTAGAATTGTGACTGAAGCTAGAATTGTCTCTTTTCTCAATAAATACATAAGAAGTGATCTGGAGGTAAATGACACTGGAGTGAAGCTCTCAGTCTGCATTGGCTAAATTCCCCTAGCATCTTAAAAGACCTAAAGAACAGAACTGAGAGATTAAGGGCTGATTTTAACCCGTCTAAAAGTAACAACTCTGTTGGAATAGTTTTCTCTATTAATTGGAGACTTAGCATACGTGATGGCTGTCAAGGGGGTAACTGTCATAAGATATATGGTGTGTCATTATGGGAGAGCAGAGGTGTCTTACAGAATGGAAAGTTGGAGGCAGAGAGAACATTTTATATGACAGCTGAGAGGTGGGAAGAAAGGAAGTTAAAACTGGGTTGGATAAAGGCAACAATGGTAAAAGCAGAGTTTAGTGCAAAATTGGAAAACCTGGAGTTTTGTAACAAAACTGTCTGCCATTCTTATCTCTACCAGTGATATCTGTGGTGTTTGCAGGTTCCTGATTCTGTGTATCTATCTATCATGTTATCTGTTCACTTTAAAAGTTCAGAATGTGTTGCTGTTCCTCCTTTAATCATTCTGTCTGTTTTTTCTTGGTGTCTCAGCTCCCACAGACAAGTGACTGACTTAGCTTTTTTTTTTAAAAATGCATTTTAAAAAATGATTCTAGAGAAAAGTGGGAAATGAGAACCTTGTCTCGACAGCACGAACACAGATCTTCTGTCACCACAGTATCAGATCATGTAATGCTTCATCCTGATCCAAATGGCCAGCTGGCCAGAAGGTTGCATGCTGGGATCTGTAGGTTTTGCTGGCCATATGTCTGCATTAAAGATAAGCTTGTTTGCTCTAGTCTAAGCAGACAATCTGCTCAACTTTATGCACAATTAGATGTGGCCTTTCAGCTGCTGGCACACTGCCAGCGCTGTCATTTCTGCTGCATAGAGTTTGGAACCCTGGACATAGTATTTCAGGAACTAGGCCTGTGGCAGTTTTACATCTGCTTGTAGATAATGGAATGGCAAAGCAAATAGCAGTAATTCCTAGCATGCCTACAGCATTTTCACTTGATGACTTAATGTTGTGAAGATATGAAATAATAGACACTTTTCAGGCATTGAAAATGATGAGGAAAGTGAAAATGGAGGGGGAAGGTTGATTTTACTGTGACCCTGGTATCAGATCAGACTATGCCCCATTCTGCAAGGGTAAAGAAAGGGGATGAGTGAAAACCTAAGGTACGAGTGTAGAATGGAAAGCTTGGAAAGAAGTGAGACAAGGGATGAAGAAATCAGTTCTTTGGCACTTTCAAACTGCAATTCAGAAAAGCAGTTTGAGGGTTTGTTACAGATTACTGACTCAGATCACTTTGATATGGAGATAAGGGACACCAACAGAACACTGCTAAAAACTGATGTAGATGGGGAGGTATGTCTAGATAGGAAAAGATATGAGTGGAAATAGGATTTATATGAGAAGACTTTCTTCAAAAGTCATGACCCCCAGGCTGTAAATAGCTGCCTTTGGCTGAAAACATACCACGGTTCACTTGCAGATTAAGAGTAGAAATTAGAATGAAAAAAGACATATAAAAGGAAATGCAGAAGGTTTGGAATGATTAATGATTGATATAAATTGGAATTTATAATGAGTAGAGAATGACAAAGGGAGCCAGAATAACAGACTGTCATGGTGTAGTCTGTGACAACGGTAAGGCAGATTTTTTTTAACTATACTGAGAAGAATAAAAAGCATAGTAAAGGTACTGGAAACTATCACTAAATGGTGATGGTAAAAACACTGATGAGCATGTGGAAGGGAAGAAGAGATCAATTTTTTTCTGGTTTCTCTTTTTGTAAGAATATGGATTTGCATCAAACAAAGACAATAAAATACTGGTTTAGACAGTTTTCAGACTGTTTGCTAAGGGAGGGTAGAATTAAACAACATTTACTGTGGATCAAAAACATTAAAATGGCATTCAGGTTAGTTACTTCTGAAATCATTTTCTCAGGAGGCTTGTGGCATAATAATCTTTAATAAATCCCAGCATTGCAGAATTATTTCCCTGAACTGAAGGAAGCCTTAGCAGTTGTGATTCAGAATTTACTGAATGGGTGTACTTCTGGGAGAGGTCAGAAAGGGACCAGTGCCAATACTGATACTCTTCAACTTATTTATAAATTATCTAAAAGTAAAGAGTTGGTGGAGAGAGAAATACTGACAAGGGCAGGATGGATACAGAGATATGGAAAACTGAGTTTACTTAAATACAGTACATTTTGATGTACCTACATGCAAAGTCACATGAGGAAAGTAAGGACTGTGAGACTTTGAGAATTGCATTCTAGAAACTGGCTCTGAAAGGAAATCCAGGCACAACCCACTGAACATCATCTCTCAGGCTGATCCTGAGACTTAAAAGGGTAACTTGATCTGCAGATACATAAACAAGGGTGTAGCAACTAGGAACAGGGGGGTGACTTTACTTTTGCATATACTGTTAGTGGAATCATAACTGAATTACTGCACATTGCAAAACTGGAGAGTTGCAGAAAAGAGTCACAAAATGATTCAAGGGTTGGTGAGAGACATAAACAGTTCAATCTGTTTATCTTGAGGAAAAGCCCGTGAGAATGGCTGTATTACACAGTGTAAATACTCTGTGGAGTTTAAGCATTAGGTATTGAAGATCTTTTTATTGTAGCAGAGAAAGGCATAGCAGGAATCAGCAGCTAAAAATTATAGCCAGAACTAAAATGAATAGTGAGATAGAATTTCTAAGAGTGAAAAGATTACAAGTTAGAAAGGGTAATGGATGAACCTATGTCTCTCAGTATCTTAACATCATGCTGGATGTCTTCCTGGGAATTGTGTTTCAGTCAAATGCAAATACAAGTTGATAGTCCCAGACATGCGTGACTTCAGTTTAATGGGCAGTGGTATGTAGGAGTCCAGATTCCTGGTATGCCTGGCCATAAACTTGATGACAGCCATGGAGGGTGATGTTCAGCTCGGACTTCTTCATTGTCAGTGACAGTAACACAAAGGTGACAATGGGTTCCAAGTGCAAGTCAGCTCATTTCAGCTGGCATTGTTTTCTGAACTGTGATATGAGAGGACTCAAAAGAGGACTGAGGAGATTCCTGACTTATTGCCATTCTGGATCTTTATTGCTGGGAGAGATTTTACAGCATCAGTCCAAATGGGTATACAGTGGCAGGGTGAATCAGTGAGTCTCATCCACACTTGCTGTTTCAAGATGAAGGTAGGGTAGAAGAAGTGCCTAGACAGAAGATCATTCCAGCTCCTTTACCATTTGACTGTGGAGGAAGTGACAGCCACTTGGATTGTAGCTCTATTTCTTCACCCAAAAGTGCAGTGGTTTTGGAGCACTCCTTATACAGCATTACAGACAAAGGGATTTGTGGCCATTTCTTTGGCTGAAAACCCAGAGCACGAGCTTTTCTGTAAGCTTGGTGAACAGTAGCCTCAGTTAGAACACTAACCTGCTGTCATCTGAGGTTTATTAGCACGGTCTTTATCGGTTTAGCAAAAGCTGGTGCCTAATGGGTCCTTGAAGATGGAGGGGCTGCATTTCTAAGTGAGAGAGAGTTTCCGTGGCTGCTCTCAAGGGCCATTTTGGTGGCCCCATCATGGCTGTCCCAAAAGTCAGGGTGCAGGAAGGAAGAAGGCCAGGAGGCACGGACCCTACTTTATCTCCGTACATTAACACAGCTAATTAACTTGCTTTCGATCCCCCTCCCTCCTCCCTTCAAGGCGAGTAATCCCCTATCAGCCTGGGTCTCCAGCCATTTGAAGAGTCTGTGTCTGCAGAGGTATTTACAGCCCCCAGGCAGCCACCAGAGGCGAGAGCCCTTTATCAGGGCTCTAAGACAAATGGCTGCCTATCTCCCTAGTGGCCTTGCAAAATCCAGCGAAGTGCTATGCTGTGCTGGCCACCTA
The DNA here is from genome assembly GCA_032173965.1 of Sitta carolinensis. Classification (NCBI taxonomy): domain Eukaryota; kingdom Metazoa; phylum Chordata; class Aves; order Passeriformes; family Sittidae; genus Sitta; species Sitta carolinensis. The sequence goes on along the minus strand of JAVUNC010000025.1, from coordinate 8,383,985 downwards.
CTTTCACCCAGCCTCCCTTCTCCACTAACATTTCACAGATGTGACCTGAGCCCTCCCCTTTCATTGCTTAACAATAAGCAGCACCTCCCCAGCCCTGTGAAAGCCGAGAGCAAGAGCACTTTACTCCTTAGCTTGCCAAGAGCCACACGGGGACAAGGCTTTTCAAGCTGTCTCACTGAAATCCAAACTAAAAGACTCATAATAAATGAGAGGGCAGTACTTGATGTTCGCAAGGATAAAAAGAGGTAGTGAAAATGTAGACCGAAATATCTAGCATGGCTAACAGCTATCCTCATTCCTCGGTAGGAGATGTGATCCTTAGGCTTGGTGACTGCATGAAACTGAGCTACAGAATCTCATGGAGTTACCTGACATAAAGACAAGTAGTTTTGACAAACAAGCTTTAGAATACAGTGTTAGAGAATGAGAAAACCAGATGAGTGTGCATCAGAACAGTAGGATTTCTGATCTGAAAATCGAACCCAGTAGCTGGCTTAGTGGGTGGTTAGTAAAACCATTGGTACCTGAATTTCTCTGTTCAGACTGAAGTCGGCCATCCCCAGAAATAATTCCAGGATGACTCTAGCTGCTGCCTTCCACCAGGGTGCACTATGGTGCCAGCATTGTCAGTGATGAGCACAGAAAAGGAAACACGGAAAAGTAAAATGAGAAAGAAAATCACCAAGAGCCACATCAAATCAAGGAAAATGTATGTCCTGAGTTTCCAGACTGTGTGTGGCATACTGGCCTCCTGAACTGTAGGTATTGAGAAGATATTCTCTCCCTTTCAAGCTTATCCAGTTTCTGGAATGGTCACTAGGTTTTTCAATGGCTTTCTCAGCATCCTTAGAGATCATATGCCTACAAATGGACATGCACAATATATAAGCATGTCCCCTACATTCTTCAGAAGTAGGGTCACTCTTAATTTCTGTCAGTGTTGTGTAAAGGCTGTTAAGGCCATTCCTGCAGTGTCCCAAGAAAGCTGCTTGGGAGCAAGACAAGATGCTGTCCCTCCTACAAGGTGGGGTGCTTCCAGCTCAGGAGTTCAAGATCAGACTGGAGCCTCTCGTGTGGCAGCACAGTAGGAGGACTCCTGGGCCAGCTAGTATTAGAATTTCTGACTGGCTGATCAGGGTCTGCTTTGATTACTGGAAAGGAGCCTGTTTTCCTTGGGCTTTGTGTCTATGGGTAATAAAACAGCACATTCACTCCTTTTGGGTCCTGGGTCTATATCACCTCAGGGCCTTGTTTAGTCAGACCTTGGATGAATTTATACTGGAACAGGGCTGCTCATCAACTGAGAGCTGTGGTGGAGTCCTTCACCCTCCAGACTGCTGTAGGGAAAGAATGAGGACAGAAGCAGAGTCTTTGTAGCAACTTTCCAGGGTTGAACAGGGTTTTATTTAAAGGGTTTTTTTTTCTCCTCGGTGAAAGAAGTCATGACCCACCCTGTCTCCATTTCAACTCCTGATTCCTTGAACATAAAAAGAGATGAACTTCTTGCTAGAATGATGGGAAATGCTGATAAAGCCTTACAGAACCAGAAGCTGCAGGTTTATCACCACATCAGTCAGCCTTGGCATAACTTTTCCCTATAAGGAATGATGAAAAATTACTTGTGGGGGAAATCCTAGAACCGTTTGTGTCACTGAAGTCAGAAGGAGGTCAGCTTCTGCTAGGAGTGATCTGTTTCTGAAGGGGCTCCAAGGAGTGGCAGCTCCTGCCTGTGAAGTCGTTGGCATTGGGTATCAGCCCTGCATATAGCTTTGCTTTGCTGTCCATTTGGCCATGAAGCTTTTGAAAGGAGGAAGCCAGTTGGTATTATCTTGTTCACAAATATCATATGGATTGAAAATCTGCATGCTGAAGGGGTGTGTGGCAGTGTGTAAAGGGAAAAGGACAAGGGACAGTTCATCTTCGGGTATATTTGTACAGCAGTTATGCTGAGCAGAAAAAGCTAGGCTATCAAAGGCATTAAAAGATGCTTAGACTTTAGTGTTCAGAATTAGCACTGCACTGTGCTGTGTGGAAATGCTCAGTGACAGCAGTCTCAGAAACTGGTAAACTCTTTGAGTAATTTGGTCCAGAATTCGTATCTAGTTTAGTACAAAAACATCAACAGTTTATAATCCATGCCATCTGTTCCTCATCCCAAGCTCTTTTAACTAGCCTTGCTAATTTGATGATGAGGTAAGAACTACAACTGGGGGACTGACAGGGCTTGTGGACTTGCCCCTCCTGCAGGAGAGTGAACTGGATGTGCTCTAAGCATTTGGTGGGTTTTGAATCCCAGCATCGAGTCCTTTGTGTTTTCTCAGAATTCAGAAATCAATGTGAGGTTCTTTGCCCCTAATCCAGCCCCTGTTCATCATTATCACCTCCTCAAAGTGGCCAGTGCTTTGTTACCAGGAGAGGAAAAATCTTACAAGGTGGCCATAATCTCCTCTCAGAGTCAGACACATATTCTGCCGTGGGTAAGAAAGTGACAGTGACCAAAAGCTCTAGGGGAAGCAGGCTAGAACAAAGCTGCCCATTGCATCCTTTCATCAAACTGTTAATCTTTCTTTCAAAGACATCACATTTGTTTGGTGACAAAAGCCCCAAAGAAGCTGAATTGAGCCTGAAATCCTGTAGCAAGATTTAGAGGAAGCGTCTTTCATACAGAGCAGGGAGGGGCGAGAGACTCCTTTTTCTTCCTACCAGCCAATGGGCTCAGAGGAACCCACGAAGGTGACGGATTAATGCAGGGGCTCCCCAGGTAGATGCTACGTGACTCCTGGCACGCTCCAAAAACGTTTCCACAGCGACCAGCTGAACAAGAAATATGGAGTGTGATGAGATCCAGCATAAACTTGTACTTTGGAAGGAGGTGATTTGCCACTCTGAGAGATTTCTAAATGTACTAAAGAAAACCCAAGATTCAGTGATCTGTACTGTAGTTGTCAGAATTCAAATAGCATGGATTTTAATCAGTTTTTCCTACTCCTTGTAAGTTTTGATTGCGTATGGTCTTGTTGTTTCCTCTAGTACACAGCTCTATTCTAAGTCTTTATTCTAATGCTTTTTGTGCAGTCTGAATCATTCTCTTAATTAGAATATTTTTGTTTTGTTTTATTTTGTTTTATCAGGTGGATTTAGGACTAAAGGGTAAACTAACAGGGCTGTAAGGGAGGCTCTAATTTGATGTGCATTACTTCAGTGCTAGCTTTTTCAGTCCTTCCCATCCTCTGGTACTCATTTATTTTTGTGTATTGTCCCTTCTTTTGTGTTGGCATTGCTGGCTGTGCAGATTCCAGCTGGAAAAATAATGTTATTTCTGTCTAGTATATTTTTCAGCCAGATTATTTCCCCAACCTGACTCACTAAGCAGTAAATAAACACTTTTGTGGTCTCTGTGATGGAAGAATGATGAGGGTGGGAAAAAGGGTTTGAGGGCAGAGGCTGCTTCAGTTGTATTAAGCAGTACTGTTGTTGGATGTCTAAGTATGGCCTGAATTTCATTTTTACTTGGAGGTACCTGAATACCATGTACCTGGGACAGCACTGCGATCCCCAAGTCTTCCTTGTTAGCAGGAAACAGGTTCTTCATGTGTAAACAGAAGCCCTGGGCCTGTTGAAATAATTTCTACTGCAGAGGCATCCCCAGTGGGAGAGGATAATGGAGAGGTAAAGCCTCCAAAGTATGACCATTTTAGTTTGGAGTTTGGGCATAGTGGTATTTGTGTGTCAAGAACATGGCAGGCTTTAGGACCATGCAAGAGCCACTTGGCAGCATCTGACTGTAAGCTGTGCTTTCCTGGCTCTGGAGGCTTTTAAAAATAGTACTGAACCTGCAACCAGTCTGTGTTTTTATTTAATTATTATTAAATAGTTATATGGGGAATTGGAAATATTGACAGCAGTGTTAACATATGGGGTGCAGGTGGTGTGTCAGGCAAATGGAAGAGATTTAGTTTGCAGCCAGTAAGTGGCACAAAGGAGTTTGGGCCCCACACAGGACTGTTTGGATGTGTCCTTATGGCTGGTAGGCTGTGCGTGAAATACCCATGTGGCACAATTTATTGAGAGCCAAAGCACAGTGACCTTTCCTTACAGCTGCTCTGGTTTGCAATTTGTCTTTGTTCCCTACAGACAACAAATTAGGAGTAGGAAGCTCTTCCCAGTGTAGGATTTTCTGTTGGAGGGAAATGGAAGCTAAATCCCTCGGGTGTAGTGAGGCTTTGTCAGCTCTAAGTGCTTGAGGTCATGCAACCAAGCAGCGGCTAATTTTGCAGAGGGAAATGGTTATGTCGCCCCTCTCTGGGTGTTAATATTTGTCCTGTGACTCCATACTTGACTCTCACTCAGGACTAACTGCAGCAATAGATGTTGTAACCTGCTCTTGTGGCAGCATAATGTGTTAATGGTAAGTGCAACCACGCTGTGGCTGCTTTTCCCTTGAGACATTTCCTCCTTTGAAGAGGAATTGATAATGTCACTTTTATGACCCTCTCTGAGCTTTTGTGACATGGAGCCTCTCTATCAGGCTGTCTGGTTCTTAAAGCTGTTTCTTCTCAAGCTTGCACTGAAATGAGGCATTGCTGAATCACCTCCAAAGCAGCAGTGTTATGAGAGGTCACACTGCAAGTGGACCAGTTACAGCAGGAAAGTTCTTCTGCAAACAGCCCTCTTAAAAGGGTTTTGTTTAAAAGCTCATGTCTCACACACCCTATTGCTTCTGTGGATTACAAGACTCAGCCCATAGCTGAGGCAGACATGGGGGATGAGACAGGGATTTCTATTGGCGACTGGGAAGGAGGAAGAAGGAGAGAAAGAGGTTGACTTTTGAAATTCAGCCCTGGAGTATCTGGCAGCTGTTGAAGGGCCATAAAAAAGGCAGTGGTTTAACACTGGGTGAGCATCAGGATCTTCAAAGCACTTTCTTGTTTGGGAAAGATGTAAGGAACTCCTCAGAATGCCTGCCTGTGTATGGAGGGGTGGAGGCTGCAGCCTGATCCAAAGAGGGAATAGGAAGCTCCAGATCTTCATCCAGGGTCTACTTTTCCCATGCTCTTTCCTCCCACACAGCAGCTCCCTCCCTTCCCTTCTGGAGCAGCAACAGGCAACAGTTTCAGCACAGACAGTGCTTGGCTTTCTTAAGTTTGCTGGGTGCAGCTTAAATATTAACCTGCTCTTTTAAGAAATATATTTTGAACTTTGGGAACCTCCCCAGAGCAGTGTTACTGGTAGGAATCTCTCGTGTGAGAGCAATGACCAGTTCCCTGCACCCCATTGAGCTTTACATGAGTGAAGTTCACTGCCTGACTTAGAGACAGCACACACAGACGTGCAAGTTAAAATCAGTATTTAAGTCTAGGAAATCCTACCTTAACTTGCTGTCTCCTAGTTCTAGTTGTATTCTCTCCAATGTAAACAGTAATATCTTTAAATCTTTTTTTCTTGACAACTTTAATTTAGCAATCTTGGTGTACCTTACAGACTGATGCTTTGAGCTTCCCAGTCTCTCATTAAGAGACATATTGTCTGACACAGGGACTGCCAAGGAATATTCTCAGCCCATGATGGAAAGAATTTGGACCCAGCAGCCCACTTCTGCATTTTTGTAGTAATACAGACCTGAAGCTATCTATGCAATGGTTTTACCCCAACAACCATCTGTAATAGGACAGTTTAAAAAACAAGAGAGAAAAAAAAAAAAAAAAAGAATGAAAGTAGCATTTAATTTTCATGGTTCTCATTCCTTTTTATATTGCATTATTAAATGCATTTCTAAGACTCTCTTAAGGAAGAAAAGGTGCATATTTATATTAAGCTATTATTGCATACTGTTCATTTGTTACTGTTTAAAGTACTTCTAGAGTGATTTATGATATCAATATCACAAACTCCTACAAGAAAGGTAGGCCTTCCCAAAAAAAAGCATCTTGTTTGAATATTGTGACATTTGAACTGTGATAGAAGAGAACACAAGTGTCCTGTATCTTTCTGAGAGAACACCTTGCTCCATGTCTCAGAAGTTCAAATTTTGTTTTGTGCACCATTTCTTCAAATACTGCTGATGTGGTGAGGTATGGGGGGGGGGGGGGGGGGGGAAAGTAATGAGATAACAGGTTCTAATTTTTTCCTTTTATGAAAAAGTCCAAGGAACCCAGAGAGGTTTAATGTAATCTCTTCTTAGAAGATACACCAGGACTGCATTTCAAATGCAGTTTCTGAATGAGTTTTACGTGTTGCAAAAGTCCAGTCTGGAAAAGTGTATTGAAAAAATCACCTTTGATGATTAGGTTAGAAAAATGTCTCTAGTGATCCAGTTAGTAGAAGGTGGAAGGTGGCACTGCTGCTACTCTTTGGCTCTGCAGAATGAAGTGCAGCTCTAGGATTAATCAACATTCTGGCTGAAAACAGGATGCCAGTGAAAATGACATTACAGTTCCAGACAGCTTCTTGTAATTTTTCCTGTTCTCAACCTATGTTGTGCTGCTCCAGATGGGATTGCCCTTATGTAACCTGCTTGTTTTGGTTCAGGCCCTCATTTCACAGGAATGCTTATGCAGCATCAGCAAAACTTTACTGTTCGTATTTGTGTAGAACTGCATGCAGAAGGAAGAGCTGGAAAGTGTAACAATAATTAATATTCCCCAAAGGTCTCACATTTATGAAATGACAGATTCAAGCCCTTTGACAGTCAGCAGCTTGGACACATGATAGGGAAATGTAGAAACTGCACATCACAGCCTTCAGAAATGTAGCATGAAAGTGAATGGAGCCATCTTCAATTACATCTGTCCATTTCTGCCAGGTGTGAAGGTGCATGGGAGGTTCCTTCGATCAGCAGCATTAACTGCTGATGAATACTTTGGTGAGATTGATAATCCTGTGTGTCAGTGGGTAAATGTTCTGAGGAGATCATGGATCCATGTACTCTAATACTCCAGAGCACAGATATGGGGATTTAATTATGCTGAACTTGATTTACTGTACCTCCTCTGTGAATTTATCCAACAAAAATACGTCTAAATCCAGATATAGTTCCTAAGAGCATTAAAAACCCTGTTTTCCCTCTTATCTTTCCCAGTTGTCATGCTCCAGGCATTTCTTTTTGGTTCTGTGTAAATGGTTTGGGGCAGAGGGTTCATCTGTGTAGGTGAACATAGATAAACAAGTTATCACATGTACCCAGGTTGTTAGATCATTCCAGTATCTTGGGAGGCATTAATAAATTAGATAATCCCTAGAGGTTTTCACCACCCAGCAAGGCAAGGCATAGCCCTATTCTTGACAGACTTGCTTCTCAAAGGACTGGTCCTAAATCAAAGATAATGAGAGTTCCTCATTGCATTATCTTTTTGCCAGAGAAACTTTTAAAGAAGTTTAGTGTGTCGTCATTCCTTTCCCCACAAACCAGTGTGCAAAGCTGCAGCAAGTACCACCAGTATTTGGAGGAAAGACTTGCAGATCATTTCTACAAATTCAAGCTGAAGAACCATGTGCTGGGAGCAGGACACACTTTGCTCATTCAAAGGAGAAATTGAGAGTTACTTGTCACTATTACATTCAGACCTATTTGCCTGCTACTTGTTGATCAACACTCCTATGCATGGTCATGCTACTGTCACTAGCAAATGCTAAAACTTTTAGAGACAAAGTTCAAGAAACTGAAAGCTTGTCCTTTGACAGCAAATGGCTGTAGTGCTTCAGTCACTGGATGATCTGCCTTGTGAAGTGTTCCTCATCTGGGTTTTCATGCTATCCAAGTGGTGAAATTTCTTAAGAACATACAGATCCCCTCAGTCAGGATCTGTAATCCCAGTGGGTGAACCATAATAGACATTTTTACTCCAGATATGAAAAAAGATCCAGTTCAGTTTGTGTCCATATAAGTGGCACTGGTGAGACTGGATGGGAGGTTGGGGTTGCCTTGTATGTGAAAGATATTAGTTCATGTTGTATGTAGGACTTGTATAAAAAATGTCATAGTGCAAGGAAGGCGAAAAGATGGCACACACCTGTATTGACCATCTGATATTAAGTAGTGCTTTGCTTTCCTGCAACCCCAGTTGTTTATCTTTAGTGGAAACATGGAGAGTGCATCAGAATTAAGTTTTCCAAAGCAGAGATCTCCTGAAAAAGACTCTGAATGTCTGTTTTGTGCTTCTGTCCAGCAGCTCAAGGCAGTCTGTCAGAAAGGAGGTAGGTATTCTTGCTGTTCACAGAGTTCCACATTTGCACCTGACAGAAGAGGGTACTTTGAAAGGTAAGAGCTAGGAGAAGACACAAGACTTGCATATTATAGTATAACATGTGGAACTTGCTACTGAAGGAGACAGAGGAAACAGTGGTGTCCAAGAAACTTTTGAGAAGTACAGAAATACAAAGTTAGGTCACAGGTGAGCAGCACAACTCACAACACCTGGTTTTACAGGGTTTTGAATTGTATTGTTCCTTTCTGATTCTGCAGCCACCCCATAAACGTTTCCCCTCAAGTTCCCTCCTTCCCTCAGCTACTGGAGTGTGCCATGAATGCACGAGACAGTACCTACTGTGAGGGAGCACGCAAGAGCCCAGGGCTGCACAAACACGGATTGCCCAGCTAGCTGCTGCCTCGTGGCTGCCAGGCAGGCCTGACAGCCTGGGCTTCCTTGCAGCTGCTGGCTGACCAAAGCTCCAGGAGCTGCAGTCAGCCCTTGGGCCACATCCCAGAGAGACCTGCTTTAGGAACCTGGGGTGTTAAAGCCCTCCAGCCCTTTGTTGGATGTGACTAAAATTGGCCAAGAGTCACAAGTGAGTGGGAGCAGGACAGGCAGCTGACAGCAATCACAGAAGCCCTTCCCCAGGCTAACCGTGACATGAGTAAGCATGAATCATAGCATAAATTGATGAGCCTAAAATTAATGAGCCTAAAATTATCTACAAAGATGAATACTGCCTAAATGCCCCAACACATTATTTGCTTTCTGCTTATTCTGGAATTGGCAGATTTTGGCTTTGGGTACAGATAGGCTGACTGCTTGACTCTAGGCCAGTGGTAGCCTGATAGTTCCAACTACTTTTTTTTTAAATTTGGGCCTGTTCCTTTATTATTTTAGATGGAGATAAAGCAGGAACCTTCTTCACTACATTGTAGCTTCTAGGCATTACTGATTTGGTGCTGAAGCTGGTATTTTCTTCTCCTGGCAGCTCCGTGCCCTCTGGCACTGAATTCAAGCTGATGCTTCAGCCCCCTCCCTCTGGCACAATTCCTGAGCTGTCATGTCAGATGCAAAATAAATACTCAGAGGCTCTGAGCTCCTTGCATCCAGAAGAAACTGCATTTTCACACTGGCTCTGAACCTCTTCTGTGGAGCCAAAACAAAATTAATGTGGAAACTAATCCCTCTGCCCCTACCACGCACATCCTCTTCAATGGTGGAGCCAAGAAAGACTGAAGAGAATTAACCTTTTCCATAAATTTCTCAGATAGGAAATACCCTACTTTTCATGTTCTCATTTTTTTTCAGCTGCTGCATCAGAAAAACCAGTCTTCCCTGAAGGAGGAAGCACCTTCTTTCTCTTCCCACTACTAATGCTAGAAGTTTATTTTAAGGACAAATTTCATACCCATGCAGGATTGCTATAGCTCATCTTGGCTCTCTATAGCTATTTGCTACACCAAGTAGGTGGCAGAACTTGTTGGAGTAACTGCTGCCCACTCAGAAACAGCCAAAAATAGCTGCAGCCTCCCCTGGGGATCAGCTATACCAGTCTGGAGCTAGCGGGTCCCTTCCTGTGACGCATATGACATTACCACCACAGCCATGGGAATTTGCTACTATGTGAACCCAGACAGACATCTGGAAATGAGGGCAGCCTGCAGGGCTGAACTGACAAAAGGAAAACAGGGCATCGAGGTTTATTTTCTCCCTGACTTCCCTCCTTTCAGGTGTCACAAACGCCAGTGCAGCCTTGCACCCTGTTAACTGGTCAGGCAGAACCCATGGCTGCCCTTCCTTCTCTCAGCCTAGGATAACTTGCTGCAGGAATGCTGCCTCTTTCTCTTTTCCAGTGATTCACCTGCACATCTCCTTACACAGGCTCCTGGAGTATCCAGCTGGAGAAGGGAGGCACTGTGGTGGTGCTGCGGAGCCTGCTGTGGCTGGGACTGACATTCTACCATGTCCCAACGACCAAGCAATTCGGCTACGCCTACTTTGGCACTGGTGAGAAGAACCTGGACCTGCCCTTCATGCTGTGATTCTTCTGTCTGGGAGAAGAACTTGAGAACTAGAAAAGATCTAGATTTTATACTTAGGAAATTCTGTTTACTTCTTGTTCTAATAAAAATGTGAAACTTCTGCACTTTGAGCAGAATTCTTTTGTGCCTGGACACTGGCCCTGATTATTTTCCTAGGACTTCATTGTATGCAATCCTCTCTCAACTCCAGATTGAATTCAGAGAATCACAAAATATTCTGAGTTGGAAGGGACCAACAAGTCTTGTTGAGTCCAGCTCTTAAGTGAATGGCCCATATGGGGATTGTACACAGCCTTGGTTCAAGCTTTCCCTGTAACGTGTCACTGTGGATTCTTTAGATAGTAATAAATGGCATTTTCTTCCCTGACAGGCCAGCTTTAGGTGAGAAATTATACCCAGGCCATCTATCTGATTACAAAAGCACCTTGTTTACATAAGAACTAATTTGGAAACATGAATGAATACCTGCTGTCACCTATAAATAACAAAGCAGAGGGAGTCAGAGTAGAAAGCTGATGTATACTGTAAGAGATCTGTACTAAACCCTGAACTCTAGAAAGGCATATTGAAGACAGTATTTTGCTTTTCTGATGTTAAGATTTCACTAAAATTAGAGGGGTCTTTTCAGCTCATGTCACTAAACTGGAGTTAAAAAATAGCTGTGGGCATCACCTGGTCTTGAAAAATATGCTTATTTAGGTTCATTTCAAGACAATGGTTTAATCCAGTGACTTTTCCATTAGCAAAGGTCACTGAGCAGAGCTACCTGGGCTAGAAGACAGAGTAACTTCTGTATGTATGAGAATAAAGAAAAATATTTTCCTTTCTGAAGGGATGTAGCTTTCAAAGCTTTATAAAACAGGGACAGTCAGCCAGAGATTTTATCTCAGTATGGTTAATGAAGTCTTGGCTCTGTCTCCCAATGCAAAAGGTCTTGGACAGCTCAAGGGGCTGAATCTACGGCTCTCATTTCACAAAATAAGGCTAAAAAGAACCATTTAAATCTAATTTGATTTCCTGGATAATACAGGTTTATCCTTACCTTTTGTTCCTGTCCATTTGTAGCCCCCAGATAAATACCAAAGAAATGGAACCAAAACAATAATGACCATGACAAATTTAATGAGCTTTTCATACCAGACCCATAATTAGCAATTGTCAGTAGGTGGAAGATGTGTACTACACAGGGAGAGAAATGGTGCCACCTTTGGATAATCACTTCCAAACTATCCCAGGAAGCAAACATATCACTGACATGGAAGATTTATGAAAAATTTATCTGCCAGGGGAAAAAAAAAAAACAGGTAGTCATCAAGGATGTCATCACTGTGTATTTGCCAGATTCAGGAGTGAAGCACAAGCCAGGAATTCTTAAAGGGACATGTAAAACACATACCTGTTTACCACTGCCACAGGTGTTCTGCTGAAAATTATGGATAGTACAGATGATAATAATAAAAAAAAAAAATTTCAGTAGTCATTAACAATTTCTGTTACTGCTGAGAAAATACAGTCCTGCAGAAAAATTTTTCTTCCATCTGTGTCACAGGTACAAAAGCCCAAATGAGACAAATCTGAGTTGAAACAAATGTTAATGGGGAAACAACACTCACTGCTAGGAAAAGAAGGAAACATCCTTTTCCAAACCCATTTGTAGAACATAAAGAAACAAAAGCCTAAAGATCCTTTCTGGCTTTGAGGTAGAATTCTTTGCCCCTTGCTTTCATCAAATCATCCTGAACACTGAATTTTGCTTTGATGGTTCTTATATTTTCCTAGAGGACAAGAACACAGCTGGAGACAGAGTACTAAAGACATTTTTGGAGTAAGAAAATTTGAGATATTGACAAACTTGAAAAAAACCCCAGCAGAACAGTGGAAAATGTGCTTACTGACTATGCCAGTTCTGGCCACTAGTGGTTTAAACAGAGAGGCTTTTGTGTATATTTGACATTATCCTTCAGCAAAGGGTGTCCGACTGGAAAGGGCTTTTTGCACCACTTAGGGCCCCTCTTCCAAATGGGCTTTGCAGATCTGACGGACCAGCGGGTCAGGTACCTGTCAAAACAGCACAAACACATTTCAGTTTGAGCACTGAGAAAAGGTTCCAACTGAAGCAGAAGCAAGGCACTATAGCCTTTGCCTCCCTAACATGCCTCTTTATAAAAGGAATAACCATGAGTAGAGCTCCCTCAATTCAGAAGGGACCACTGGAAAAAGAGTTTTTGTTTGTTTTGGAATTTCTAAGCTCATCTCTCTACTGAACCCACTGGCACCTGCTTGACCTCCAGTTCCACAAAACAAATCAGGTGTAGTCTCCAGGCTGCTGGCAAGTTGTCCACCTGCAGCTAAACTGGACTGCCAAATCCTTTCACTGCAACTAAGTCCAAGACTGAGTGCATCCAGCCTCTAGGGGAAGTGTTATTTCAACAGCTGGTCTCAATAAGGTAAACTAATTACAAAGGCTAAATTCTGTGAGAAAACTTCTAAAAACGAATAAATTTACTTTGGGGGAATAATTAGTTATTACTTCTGCATGCAATGGGTTTCTGGCCTAGTCTTGTATTTTTATATGACCAAATTTGCTCTAGTGTTCTCTGTACAATACAATTGCAGCTTGCTAGTGCAGGATGTCAGCACCTACAGTGTAAGACGTATTAAAATGGAATTATCATCACAAGTACAAATCTCTGTGAAGAGCAGTGTCTGGCAAATATCCTCTGCTTTTTACCATTTGAAGTTTTAGACTTGGCTTTGCAAACAGGCAGGGGATTTCAGATCCAGAATCAGTTACTGGAAATCTCACTCTGTGGCTGGGTGGCCTGGAGTTTTGTTAGGCTTTAAATCTTTTGCTACCATTAGAGAGGGGAATAGAGGTCCTTAGAGAAAGAGGAGTCTTTTCAGACAATAAAGATCCAAAGTAAAACCTTAGCATAATCTGCACAAACAATGCTCCAACAAATTAGAATTTGGAACAGACTGATAAACTTTGTCCAGCGATGTTTGCATGCCTCTGTTAAGTAATCCCATGGTCTTAATGTAACCTCAATCACTCATCCTCCCCACAAAAAGCTTTGTTACCTTTTATTTGCATCGTGCAAATTTGAGATATTAAGAACTTTGGACAGAGACCATATAATACATTTGTTTGAAGGCATTTGGCACATTCCTAAGAACTACAAAGAAAGCCTGCTATGCCAGGCAGCTAAAGACTGCACAACAGCAGCCCATTTAGCACTTTTCTTCCACAGTACTGCCTAACAGCACAAACTGAAAAATGAATCACATGTGGAGCTTTCCACCTCCAAAATCAAGCCACTTGCAAAATGCTTTGCTTTGAGGAGTTTATGACCATTAAAACACCTAGAAGCAACAGCAAGAGGGGCTTGGGTGACAACACACTGCAAGATCCATCCACTTGTTTTCCTATATGCACATTAAACTCATCCCTTCTGACCTGTAATGCTAGTGCATAAGTGGGATCCCAGCACTGGAACAGGAAGTAGCAGAGATTTTCCTGTCTCTAATTTCACATGCAAGGGGAGTTCAGAGAGACCAAATGCAGGTCCCCAGTTTGGAATCTGGCACAGGACCATGGTAAGGCAACTCCTTTGGGAGAAGCTGTAGGGGTATTAGATGAGCACATGGGCTAGGTCCTCCTTTTCATATTCCCCTTGCTGTCAGGGGGGTGCCATAGCACAAATTTTGGTATTGCAAGACTACACTTACAGAAAAGGAGGGAAAAAATCCCAAATTGTTTCAATGCCTCAATGTGCCAAGTGCAATTCTGGTCACGTGTCCACACGATTACGGGAAAGTGCTCCTGTGATAATAAATGATCTCACTGGGAGAGAAGTGAATGTGTGAATGTGAGATACACATCAATGCTGTTTGCAGGTTTAGACAGACAGTGGCTTTTTAAGAAATCCCTCTGTTTCTGTGGGGGGGCTGGAAGTGCACACCCCAATTCTGCATAGGAAGGAGGATTTAGTAATGGCCTGATTTTAAAGCTTTTGTTATTTCTCTTTTGAGCAGGTCTAATCCAGCCTCTGGTCCAGGCTTTTGGCTTCCTTTGGGGACTGCAGGCTGGGGCTTTTCATTGTTAGCTGAAACAGACATTTGGACGCTTTCCCTTCCTGGAGCACATTTGCTTTTAGGGCATTTAATACTTGCTTTGTCCCAAACTCAAACTTGTCCTATTTTGTTTGCTGCATTTTTTTTTTACCTTGATTCAGCAGTGCAAAAGCCTGATGCCTGGGAGCAGTCAGTCTACAAAGTTCTTTCTCCTCTTTGACTAACTCCATTTCCTACTAATTTCACAGATTTTTTTTTTTTTTTTTTTTTTTTTTTTTTTTTTTCCTGTGAGTAAAAACAATCCAAAAAACTCATACAGGAAAGCTTCAAAGCCCAGGACACAGGACTTTCCTGCAAACTCTGCCATCCTTGTAAGGCAGGGTACACCCTTCCCTTCTAGCCAAGTCTCCCTATCTTTCATTGTATTCAACAAGGTTTGTCTTGGGGAGTTTTTATAATCACCTGCAAACACACACTGGCAGAGTGTTTCACTTTTCTCAAGCAGCTGAAGGTTGTCAAGACAGACCCTTCAAATGGATGCCAAATGCAGCTGGTCCACAGTGTCCTGACCTGTCACTCCAGTGTGCAGATCTCCCACTCTGGGCAAGGGGGGATGTGACTGCCCATCTTGGGAACTGTGACCCACCTCGGGGCTCTGCTTGACCCCTTGAGTATGGCAGGGTCCTGAGCAGGAACAAGAATTCCAGACTCCAAGTACACAAATGAGTAGTTTGGATAAAGTGTGATAGGAACCCTGGTGGGATTTCCCTGATGGGAAAAGGCAAGGCAAGGATGGAAACTGTGGTTAATTCACCTGCAGTCATTGTAATAGCCTAAAATCTCTGTAGCATGCAAAAGTCTGTTTTCATGGATTCTATCAGTGGGCAGGACTTCCCACTTGGAGGCTGTCACTTTACACCTAGGAGTAGGCACAAGGCTTCCATGTGCAGGGTAAGGGAAATGGGAAAACCACATACACAGCTCAAGCAAAGGCCATGTTGGTACAGTTCAAATCTGAACTTCTGAACCCTCACTGAATTCTTTCAATATGCTTTTGTTTGGATTAAGAGCAGAAGGCAGAGGGCTACAGCCTGCAGGAAGCACTCGATCAAAGTGCTGGCCAGACTGCCTCCTCCCTGCCACATCCCTTCCCATGACACCTCTTGGCTTTGCTCACCTGCAGCCGCTCTGGCTCTTTGCTTTTCAATACACATGCTATGCACAACACAGCTTCCACGCAGATGAGAGGAACCACATGCTGCTGGAGTGAAATGCTGATAGCAGGGAAACCAGATTCTGCTCCCTGGGACGAGAGGTGTCCACAGAGCCTGAGAACTTTGTAATTCATGAGGAATTTGTAGGGAGCCTGCCTCCTGCTTAACACAGAGCAACCCCTCCAGTTCAGGTGATGGAGGAGGGATTGACTTGGATACTATCTGTGTGCCAAGTTATGTTCTTCCAGTAGGAAACTGGAAATGAAGTGGCAGCTGAGCAGTCAAAATCAAGTACTCCATAATCTTACAGCTCCCCTTGCTGACAGATCTGAGAGTCAGGGAACCTGTGATATCCCCTAGTCCTTTTGGATAAGGAACAACTTCACAGTGTTGCATCTTAACCAGTACTTTGGACCTGCCAGAAGAACATGAGTGCTATATTCATATTAAAAGAGCGTCTAGATGCTGGCTTGAATTCAGGGACTGTTCTGGATAGACTATTAGTCTACATTTTCCATGCAAAAACCTCCATGCCGAAAAGAAAACTGCTGAGCTATTCAGGTTTCCATTACTGAAAGGAAGAAGTTTGACCTACAGCTGAGCTTGACTGTTTCTCAAATGGTTCTGGTGTGTGGTGGCCTGCACACACATGACTCTGGAGTATGGGAACAGTCTGTCACCCTACACAATGCTGGTGAAATCACTTAGAATTTCCTCAGCCTAACAGCCTAGTGAAAATATTTTGTTGCTGCAGCACTTAACTGGAACATGCCAGGCTGAAGCGTGAACAAATGCAGAAATAACAGCAGGAAGTTTTGAAAGGGAGAATACAGGCTGAGGATGAGGGAACGATCCTTGGCTGCAAGACAAATTTGCTTGTGGAATGATCCCCCAGAAAGAGTGAAAGGCCCAGACTGGGCCAAACATGAGGAAAATGAACTGTAGGGAGTAATTCTGCATTGACAGGGTAAACTTCATTTGTTCTCAATGTCCAACTTCTGCAGACAAATGATACATAAAATAAGGTGAGGACATGAGACTCAAGAGTTCATGGAATGTGTGGGTTACTCACATGGCCATTTCTTCAAAAGAACCATATCTAGTAAACCAGTTAAGAGGTAACATTCATGAGCTATCAATGTCAAAAACAAATCAGGCAGAAAGCAAAAAGGCAAAGAACTGAAGTCCAAGAGATGATATCATGGCAAGTCTTACCTAGACAGTGTCCCAACTGCAGGGGATAGAAGAGGGAGATGTGGAACGCTCCCCAGTTGAATTCTGACCGCAAGGTGTTCTTTTACATCTCATACCACCCTCAGGACCACAAAGCTTAGCATTTCACTTCCATGTTATGCTGCCTTCTGCAGTTCCAACTTGCCTCCTCTATGTTACATTACATCATGGGTGAATGTTCCATACTATGCTAGACAGCTGTATAACCAAGGATAAGGCAGGATTTGCAGGTCAGATGTTCTCAAAGCATTCTGCTCTTGAATTCCAGTAGTGGAATAAGGATAAGGAGATGAAGTGGGTAGAGGAAGGCCAGCTGCCAAATGACCCAGTGCAAAGCAGGGAAATCCTTATCTCTTTGCAGAGAAATCTGGGGCGTGTAGAAGGGAATGTCCAAAGTTCGTACAATTGAGATAGTACAACCAGTTTGGAAAACAGAGGAGGAATTCTGCTCTTTGGAAAACACCATAGAATAAGCACCAGAAGAGCGCCTTCTTGAGAGGCAGAGGGGTTCTGCATGATAAATCCACACTTCACAACACTAAATCAATGGCATGTCAGCACCCCTGACCCTTGTTAAAACAAGGCAGCTTGCTGATAGTTCCATGTGGTGGCATGATACCTTTTAATCCCAGCTAGGTGCTAGCCAGTGCATGCCAGACTCTTTGGATTTGAAGCAGGCTCACTTTAATCAGGATGACAGTGACATGGGCCAAACATTCTGACCAAGACAGCCACGACTGCAGTAAAAAAATATCTGAGGAACAGCCTTTTTTTAGGGCTTTCAAAAGTATACATTAATGCAGCTCCTCAGTCCTTTATGTCCTTAGCACCTTTGCCTAGGAGCTGCAGAGCTTCTCCTGCATGGCTGGCCTGTATATTGTCTAAGGGATACATCAGTTTTTCATCAGGCTCATTTGTCCCTCTTTCAGCATCAAATGAAGATGCTCTCAAAAATACTGACACAGCCTTGGAAGAAGCCTGGCCACAGGGAGCACCAACCAGAACTTTGACAGACAGGAAAAAGATGTAAGGGACTGCTCATCCAAATGAAGTAACCTGCCAGACTTCAGCCAGGCCAGGGCTGCTGCTCTGAGTCTACAAGCAGTAATTCAATGCTCAGGTCTGTATCATGGCAGAGGCACTGGGCTCTGACTCCCACTTCACATTGAAGTGATGAATCTCCTTCAGTCTCAGACTGAGTGGAATCAGTCCCTATCTTAGGCTTGTGTCCTGTCATTCTAGCAGCTGATGGTGTAGTAAAGGAGCTTTACCAAGACCAGAACATTCTTCAGCTCAGTGTAAGATGGCAGGCTGTTCCCAGACACTACAAATTCCCACAGAAGTGTATGAGGTAACAACTGGAGTAGACAGTGACTTCTCAGAAGTCCTTACTTTACAAAAGCAAAAATTTCTCCATTCAGAATAAAGAGACAGACAACAGATTGCTTACATTGCCTGTGTTTCTGTCTTGGAAAGGCTTTAACAAGGGGCCTAAGCATATTATGAGGCATCTCAGTTTCTCCCTGTTGCCATTCCCAGGGCTACAGCAGCAATGCTGAAAGGCACTGCTACCTCTCATCTAAGCAGAGTGGTAAAGATTGCTAGAACAGACAATACAGTGACCTCAAAAGGAGATGAAGCTCAAAGATCTGGAAAATACATCACTTAACTGTGTAATGCACTACCTGCTATAATAGGCCCTCTTTAGATCCTTCTGATCCCTTCTTGAACTGGCACTTAAAAATCCAGTGGACATAAACACAATGAAGGAACAAGGTAAGTCAAGCGAATAGCCCTGATATTACACATTTAGAGGATGACCTAAACATGTTCTGATAGCTTTGAACAAGGCAGCTTGTTACACTCCAAGTTCAAGCCCACTTCTGCCCCTTTTCTCCCCTGTCAGCTCACTTCCATTTGGCAACACCATAGGTTGAGAGCTTCCCAAGGTACTGCAGACTTACAGGAAGCTTTGGAAACAAGTACAGAGGCAAAGACAAGGTAAGCTTGGACAAGTCATTTATGTGGGAAACTTCTGATAAGAGCTCTGGCTTCATTCCCAAAGTAAGTACCAGCTAAATGACTTCAGTCATTCAGTATGTGGGTGCACCTCAGGCTAGAGGAAGGAAGTGATTTGTAACTCCTGCCTTATGCCATGCCAGCTACTGCTCCAGAGAGAAACAAGGGAAGTGGGGATTCGCACACTCAAAACTCATACAGAATAGCCAAGATTTTGCAAGACTCCAACACACAGAGCTTTCCCCTCCCAGCAGGCTGAGAAGACAGTATCCTGAGGGAGCAGGAGAACACTCCTGAAGTACTCCTGTGCTTTATCCTAGCTCTTGGAACTCATTTGTGTAGTGTCAGCCCCACCACCAAAACTCTCAATCCCATTTCTTGATCCTATTCTCTTGTCTCCACCCAGACCCCAATGTCTGCCTACTTCAATGCTACTCCATATCCTCAGCAAACAGCTCTGCTCTCTTTTTCTAAATTGCTTCCACCAGGTCTGCTACATTCCCTCTTTGGGAAGAGAAAAACAAGGGTAGTGTTAGGAGGTGCTAGCAATGCAGTAATCTCCAATTAAATTTAGAGGTGTAGCACACCTGTTTGCATGTAGAATATATTTACAGGTATTCATTCATACTAAAGGTCTACAGAACAATTTTTAAGAGTCAGGGCATCAGATCTGGAGTCCTGGTGTGATTCCAGCAAGATACTGCATTTACCATTTCCAGTCTCAACCTGCTACTCAGGGTTGCAATGTGAATGCTAACAAGATAATGTGCTCCACCCCACAGCTGCCAGATAAGACACAGATACTAAAGAATCTGTAAGACACAAGGAAGAAGCTATTACAGTTGAAGTATCTGATGGCAACAGGGTTGCATCAAACATACAGTCTTCTAATTTGACCCTCACTGACACCATTATGCAGCCTGCCAGCATTTTCTAGAGCTTCTCTCAAACCTCCACTGTAGGGTCAGACCTGAAATGCAGGAGTCCCCAACCATCCTCAGCCTTGCAGTCTAAGCTCTCCCAGCGACAGCCCCATGGCCTCTGGTAACCCCGGGGTTTGCTAATGCGAGTCTCTTCCACACTCTGACATTCCCATGGAAACAGAGTGTGAGGTTATAAACAGGGGATTAGCACCTCCAAGTGCCCAGCACAGAGCAGGAGGCGCCTGCAGGCTTTCTCTTCACCCACCAAAGGCCAGGGGCCATTCAGGTTGGGAGGGGGAAGAGACTCGGTTGCATAGGAAGGGCAGGCAGAGGGTGAATTGCTGGCTGGAGGAAACTGGATGGGGCAGAAGGTAACAGGCCTGTGATGTGCTGGCTGCTCAGCCCCCCTTCCCCCACTGCTGGTATCACTGCCTGGGCACCCTCCTGCTGCTGGGTGCTAAAAAGGCTAAGAGAGAAGGGACTGCTGAGCCTGAAGAACAGAAGGTTCAGTGAGATCTTACCAATGCTTGTAAGCACCTGAAGGGAGGGTGTAAAGAAGAGGGGGGGGCAGGCTCTCCCCAGTCACTGGTGCTCAGTGACAGGACAAGAGGCAATGGGCAAAAATTAAAAAAGAAATTCAGTCTGAATGTAGGAGAACACTATCTTGTACGAGACTGGTTCTCTGGAACAAACTGCCCTCAGAAGAAACTGGGGAAAGTCTATCCTCGGATATACTCAAAACCTGGCTGGACACAGTTCAAAGTAAGCTGCTCTAGGTGACTGCTTAAGTGGGGACCTTGGACTAGACAATCTTCAGAGGCCTCTTCCAACCTCAGCTACTCTGTGGTGCTGTGACTCCATCTGTGGCATCCTCCTGTGACTGCCTGACTGATTGTTAGTGATGAGGAGGTGAGCACAGCTGAGGAAGGGCAGGCAGACTCTAACGTGTGTCAGTTTTAATTTTGTGTGAATAAGTGGTTTATATGAGATATGACTTGTCCTTAAAAGACTGCCAAGAAAATATCGTGACAGATCTTCTCCAAAATGCTGAGCACTCTCCGTGAACCCTGCTGCCTGAGGCATTTCTCACCCAGTTGTAAGGAACTGTTTTTCCCTTTCCAATTTATTCCCAAAAAGGAGAAATGTAGAAAGACAAGACTATCCACCTGTTCAGCTTGGGTTTCTTGGGAATATGACCTTCAGGAAGTGGAGGCCTGTGGTTTGGCAACAAACCTGAAACAGAAAAAGATGTGAGAATATTTTGCAGTGTCTCTTTGTTTGTATTGCATTCAGAAGTCACATTTACATCTCATAAGCCAGGCAACCCAGATCACTACTGGGACAGCAGAACAAAAGCTCAAGTAGAGTAGAAAGGCTATTTTATCTTCAGTTACTGCTGAACCTGCACCCCAGCCAGAGAAGCTGGGAAGTTGTGCTGGACATAGGGAGGAAATACATATCAAAGACACTGTCACTTGGGCTCATAGCAGAGACTTTTACAGAAGACACAGGGCACTCAGATTCCATCTCCAGCATGGAAAATCTGACTATTGAAATTCTCACTCCATTTAACTTGGACACAACTCAGGTACCAGGCATAAAGATCAGCACAACACTTTTGACTGCATCAACCTGGGTCCCACTCCCAGGGAAAAGTAAAAAAGTCATCACATGGCAGATGGTAGAGTCGCATGTTACTAATGGGGTAGGTCAAGCTTAGGCAAATCAAGTAATTTCAGAAGCAGGTGTTTAATCATTATTTACTGGAGACTGAGCCACTTCCCAGATCTTTCTGCAACACTAGTCTCATCTACGGGAATAATCATCTGCTGTCAAGGCAAGGGTCAGGACACGGAAAAAGCAGAACAAGTAGTCTCTGTTCCATCACCCTGTCCCAGCACTTGGACCATAACGAGTTTGCTGGGTCACTGGACAATGACATCTCACTGAGCTACACTGATTGGGCAGGAGACCCCTGTCAAAGGGTTCAGTAGGTACCCTGCAGTCAGGGGCTGTCTCTGGCAGAGCTATGTACCTGCACGGTGAGCCATCTGCACACAGACAGCGACCTTCTTGTGCTCCTCCAAGCAGAGGCCTGTGACCCTTCGTGGCAGCATCCCTCCATCCGAACGGATAAACTGACTCAGCAACAAGACATCCTGAGGGAGAGAGAAGGGCAAATCCATCAGTGCCTCAGCTACCTTCACTGCTGTGACTGAAGGTGTTGTGCTGAGCCTTGCATTGTGTACAGAACTCAAAACAATGTAAAACAATGATTCCTCCCTATGCATTTTGTCTGCAGCTTGACAACAAGCGGCTTTTGCTTGCTGTCACTGCCTGCCAGTTTAGCTTAGTAAGGTCACTCAGATGGTTTGAGTCTTCCCCTGACTTCACTACTGTAAACACATGATGTCAGCTGCAATCCCTGCTCCTTCACTGTTTCGATTCTTGCTCCAAGATTCTTGCTAAGATAATGTGTCCTAGGTACTCAGGCAGAGTTACACAAGATCTACAGATGGATATTGTTTACACAACTTGAAATGCCATCACAGCTGCTGTCCTAATGTTCACAGATATGTTAGATCACCTCTGACCCCTCCTTGTTCCCTCAGAGGAGGACTGCTGTTCTCTGCTATCTACTCCTCAAACTTTTATCTAGTTTCCCATGGTGGAGCTTCTTTCAGGTCTCTCTGGAGGGGTGGAGAGCAGGAAAATGGTCCAAGATCTTGCATGAGGAAGCTTTATGTAAGAAAAGACTATGTGCTGATGAGTAAGGACTAATAGGATAAATTGCTGCACCCAGTCCTTCAACTGTCTGTGCATTACGTGTGACAATCATGGTGGATGAAAGAAGCACTTGAAGCATGCTGAGAGCTTGTCTGTAATTCAAGAACCATTTAGACTACACTGCTGTTGACCTTTACAATTAAAAACTCTAGAAATGTAAAGCAGCCCTCTTAATAAAAACAAAATTAAAGGGATCTCTAGGATCAGATAGTATCACAGGCCTGGAATGACAAATTTTTAAACACAGCAGCAACAGCTGTTGCACAAGTGTCCCATTAACTGTACACAGTACAACAGCCCAGGATTCAGATCCATGCTCCCCATTTCCAAACGTGGCACCAGTGCAAAGACATCCCTCAGGCCAAGCAGGTATCCTTGTCATCCTGGCAGCAGCAAAAACGGCTCGAAGGGCCTCCAGAGACTTTGCACTTGTTTTTTCCCCTTCTGCTGACAGATTTGCTGCTGGTTGAGCTCTTGTATGTTGCTAGATGAGGCACAGAGCAGGACCATGCAGTGGCTGCCTGCAGCCTGAGGGGACCTGCCAGTGAATGGCCAGAGGGAGCGAGTCCAAACAAGGCATGGCAGAACTTGGCAGCCCCTGGCCAGGGCAACAGGCAAGAACAAAGTGGACTTGCTGCTTTTCATGTTGGGTGACCCTGACTGCCTGTTCAGAGATTCACAGACCTGCTCCTACTCCCTATTCCTTGCTCTTTTACAAAGAGATCCCTGGAGCATTCCTACCTTCATTTACAAGCCTAGCAAAAGCAAATAATCACAAGTGGATATAAAGTGCGTATTCAGAAATTTACCTAACTAGGAATTATACACCCACCCCCACTATACCAGCTCAGCTGTAAAGGGGGCTGCTGGAATTTAGGACGCCCTTCTGGTAATGATGGATTCTGACAAATGCTGTCATAGAATTGTAGAATGGTTTGGGTTGGAAGTGACCTTAAAGACCATTGAGTTCATCCCCTCCCTTGCCCTGCTGGCCATTCTGTTTGATGCAGCTCAGGATAGAATTGAGTCTGTCCTGTGAGTGCTCATGGCTGGGTCAGGCCCAGCCTCTCACCCACCAGCACTCCCAAGACCTTCTCCCCAGGGCTGCTCTCCATCTGTTCATCCCCAGCCTGTCTTGGTACCGGGGGTTGCAATGACCCACGTGCAGCGCGCTGCACATGTTCTTGTTAAACTGCATGACATTCCCACAGGCCCACTTCAACTTGTCCAGGTTCCTCTGGATGGCATCCCGCCCCTCAGGTGTGTCATCTGCAAACCTGACAATGGTGCACTCAATCCCTTTGCCTATGTCATTAACAAAGGCACTAAACAGAACTGGTCCCAGTAAGGACCCCTGACGTACACCACTCGTCACTGAGGTCGATCAGACTCTGAGCAGTTGACCATTACTCTCTGGATGGGACTCCTCCAGCCAACTCTCCATGCATCTAACAGCCCAGCCACTGAGTCTCTCTCTCTCCAATTTAGAAAGAAAGATATTGTGGGGACTATGTCAATGGCTTTACAGAAGTCCAGAGAAGTAACATCTGAAGCCCTTCCCTTGTCCACTGATGGAGCCACTCCATCACCGAAGGCCACAGGGTTGGTCAGGCAGGACTTGCCCCTGGTAAAGCCTTGTTGGCTGTACCAAATCTTCTCCCTGTCATCCATGTGCTTCCCATAATTTTCCATAATTTGCTTTCTTTCTACATCCACTTGTCTACAAGTGATTTTCAGATCTAGCCCCTTTTGGGCATGTCATGTAGGCCCACTAACATTTAGACAAAGACTTTAATGTCTTTAATGATACAAAATGACTTATCAGGGATCCTACAGAACGATGCAGTATCCAAAAAAAGAGAAAAGCCCAGCTGAGCAACTAGCAGCATGTTCCTGGGAGGCCATCCATGGTTAAAAGAGAAGCAGAGCCCAGCTAAAACATGGCCCTGCCAAGGAGAACAGTAACCAGGGGACAAGATGGTGCCAGCTGCACTGGTAGAAACTGGATAGAGGCCAGCCAAACAGTCCAAGGGCACTGACTTTTAACCACTCCTGAAAAACACTGGATTAGATTCAGGAAACTGGAGCGCGGCTCCATCCCCCTTTTTCCTCTTCTTTGGTTGTCTGGATCTTCAAATCACCAAGAGCTCAATTTGTCATTTAGCACATACCACTTCCCTAAGTGAAAAAGGGCTGTTCAGCTCCAAGTGCCTAGAAAGAGAAAAACGTGCAAGACTTTGCTACTAGCCAGCTGTGTTACTCTGTGGAGAAGAGGACAAAGGGAGCTGATGGCAAGTCTGAGGCAGTTTCTGTCTTTTCAGCCACGAAAGCCTAAGTAGGCCACACACTCTTGTCAAGGGCGTGTGTGTGGTCCAAGTGATTTCTCATATTACCACCACACCTCATGGAGTTACAGGCTTGTTATCAAGTGTTTCCATGCAAAGGGAGGTGATGGGAAGCAAATGGAGATAATATTTTTTTTCTCCCTGTGGAAAAAAAAAAAAACAACAAGAAAATCTGTTCTGTTATCATCTCTGACCAACAGTGTCACCAACTGACCAACACCCTGGTGTGGCAGTCATTTCTTGGCTGAAATCATCAGTCATGTCCCAGATGCTAGAGCTCCAAATTACACTCGCGCTGCTTGGCTTAAAATGCTGCACACTTGACAAAAGGTTTGTCCATTTCTGAAGATTCCCCACAGTTAACAGACCAGGTGCCTCTCCCAGAGTATTCACACAGATGTATCTTACCACTGGGAGAAAGGAGACAGGTACAGCCAACTTCATGGGGCAGCTGTGGAGGGAAGTGAACAAGTACACGGAGCGGTCAAATTAAAAAATATGTCTGGCAAGTTCTCATGGTGCCGTCATGTTCCATGAAATTCACATTTTGTGCTAGTGGACAGCCAAGCCTGTAACCGCGGATTTGCTTTAATCACTGGACAGCTCCCACGAGGCTGGGCCAAGATTCCCACCCCTGTAATCTGCAGCATTTGATGAAAACAACTTGGACTGAATTAACCTAGGGCTAATAGGCAAAGCTTGCAGTTCGGTTTCCCCTAACTGTTGCCAAAGCAAGATGACATATTTACTGCCTACTCAAACTAATGATGTTTGAAGTGGATAAGGGGGGGAAATGAAAAACAAGTTTAGTCTCAACTTCAAAAAAGGGCTGGCCAAACTTGCTAGATGGAGTGCTATATAGCGCACATTCTTGTGAATAGATGGTAACCAAAATGCAGAGGCACCTGCATTTTAATGTCTGCAGACACTTTGAAAAGCAGGAGCCTTGATTGACACGTGATTCATTAAAACTTTCATTTACCACAAGAACAGTTCTATCTGTGCAGCCAAATTAATACTGGGCTGTATCAGACAAGTCTGCCAGTCATTATTTCCAGTTATACAAGAGTCTAGTTTTTCCTTTCTCCCTCACTCCTGGGAGCTGTACACCATTCTCCATGCATTTTGTAACCGAATTGTGGGTTTCAATCTAGTTGCATTATTCAATGACCAAAATAATATTATCTACAATGGATATGAAAAAAAATCAACTGAGATCTCAGTTTCGCTGGACAGACAGACACACGCAGACCACAAACTGTGAGAATTTATATCTTAAGCTCTGTTGTCCTGAGCCATAGCAGAGGATCAGGATTGAACTGGCAAAGACAAATGCAGCCCTCTACACCTCAGCTGAGACAGGTTGGAATCATGACCTGCTAGAGCTCACAATGCCTGTTCAGTTGATTAATGACTTTGGAGACACTGGTCCCCCAGTTCTCTGACAGCCAGAGTAACTCATTATGCCACTACTTTAGACTGTGCTAGCTGCACATGACAAAAGGAAAGTCCTGTGAGATCATATTACTCAACTCCCTCATGGGCTAATTCAACACTTCCCTTTTCATAGTGCCTCATTCAGCCCAATTACAAGCGTCCCAAGCAAAAAAGCTCACACTTTCCCTTCTGTGCAACCGACTGATCTCAGCTTATCAATCTCAAAGGAACCACAATCTATTCCAATCTCTCACCAAGCTCAGCTTATAGGTTATGCTGTATGAACTAGGCTATATCTTTAACAAAAATAGCTGCTCTCAATTTGCAGACATTTAAGAAAATTAACCATCAGTGAGAAAACTGTCCCACTGTTTAATTGCCCACAGAGTTAAATGCTTTGGTACTTAAGCATCTCAAGATTCTGCTGCTCATCATGGCTATAGCAAAGAACAAAATATCAGACAGTGCTTTAGTGTAGAAGAGGGAGATTTTTATTCACTTTAACATTCAAAATTTTGAAAATTTGTGACTGGTACAAAGCATTCAAAAACATAAGGGACTTACACAACCAGAAAAGTGATCTACTCCAGAACTCAAACTTTTCCTAGCTCTCATTAGCCCCACAGAGGGAAGTTTCCAAATATGAGGTGAGAAACTTCTACAATTCCAAAATACCATTTCACACTGCTCTCTTTAGCTTTTTGTTCAGAAGGAGTATTGGATATATCCACACTAGATGCACATGCAATCAAAATCTATGTGCCAGCTGAGATGGACATGTTCCTAGATTGTCTCTCAGTGCCACAATTTCTTAGAAATGATCTTAGCAATGATTCTCAAGACTGGCTGCATAATCTCTCTTCACATTTAATTTTCTCTTGCCTCCTTACTGAACAGTAGAAACCAGGATCTAAGAATCAAAATTGAAGCATGGAAGAAAACTTGTAACTTAGTTCAGTCTACAAACACAAGTAAAACTGATGTTTCACACTGTCTGTCACGACCAATTTCTAATCCTGGAACTCAGACTCTACAGAATCACATTGTCTAAAACTTCTTTGGTTCTTGATGGATTATCTCTCCAGATACTCAGTGGAGTCTTCTACCACACACAGCAGTAGGAACTGAGTCGATGTAAGTCTATATATAAATTTCCAAGATGTAATCCACTGCTATAACTTATTTCATCCCTGAATATCAGTTTATAGTTTCTCAAGGGTTGTTAATGTGTGACTCATGGAATGCTTTCTGTAAATCTCTAGAATTACCCAGTTTAATGATGCTGTTTACTTCTTGCACTTAAAAGTCGCATAAAATGATATGAACCTTAAAAAAGTATTTTCCAGAGTAAGTAACTAGTTGGTTTTGAACACAACACAATTCAGCAACCATGAAAAAGAATTGCAAGGAATCTCTGCATTTGAACATGTGCAATGTAAAACAGACATGATCCAGTTTAGCACTACTTTAGAAACGTTAATGGTATTTGTCATTTCACCTAATTTATTATAATCTGCAAATTCATTGTATTTCCAGGTTTCCCATGTTGTTGAGAAACAGGCCAGAAAATACTAAATACTCCCCTGCCCCCAACTTATTTCACTGTGTAATACTGCTTCCAGCCTGAGTAAGAATCACTGACATCACTAGATTCTAAATACCTCCATTTCTGCAACACAGGCTTTGAAAGACACTAAACATTATTTCATTTACACTTCACATCTGATGTTTCACCCCTCTGGAGTAATTACAAGTATTTTGTCTGGTACTATTGCCATATTCATATTCTTCACAATTAATGAGTCTTAATTAGTCCTATCCAACAGGCTATTTGCTTTTACTCCTAGCTGACACCTTTTATTTGGAATTTGCAACATTTTATTTACCAAGAGGTAATCATCAGCATCATTCTCTTTCCCCTCTTATCTACTTAGTATGTCACTTGCAGTTTTCAAACCATTGGGTGACTCCCAAGGATTTTTTTTCATGTTTTAAAAAAATCCTGAGTGAAGTATATATTTGGTAGCTAATTCCTTCAAGACCTTGAGGCAGTGTGCAATCCAGGCCTGCTGGTCTGTACCTAATTCAACGCTTATTCTGTATTTGTTTCTTCCTGTTGTTTTACATTTGCAGATTGCCATCAATATACAGATATTAAAACATAATTTTTCCTTTGCATGTGTGCACTAGGACTACACACAAGCATCTCAGTCGTTTTGCAACCAATATGCCTTTCAGTCCCTTTCTCCTTTCATTAATGGACTTTCTCACAAACATTTCTTTTTCTCCACTGTATTTGTATCTTCCTCCCTAATCCTATTGATATTAGCTTATTCTGAGTTTTCTGTTGCCTTATCTTAGTAACAGCATGCTCCTGTCTGGTTTTCTTCTCTTTTAATTCCAGTGCTGGGTTTTGAGCATGCAAGGGGGGGAACTTAGTCCTTTTGTAAACTCTGTTTTTGAATGACCTCTTGTAAAGTTACATTCTGCATCTGCTATATCATGCTTCTTACTCTGAAGTGTTCGTGACCGTTGTGCTTTTGTTTTAAAGCACTACAGGATTTCCTTCCCAAACTCTAGGTTTAGTGTTATTTATCCCCTCATTAGCTAATAAACTTCTTATTGGCATTTCCTGAAAAATGCTTGAATAAAACCTGTTTTTCCTCTTGCAAGGTAAGTAAAAATGTATGCTGTCCTTCATACTCAAAAAGAGTTTTAAACGCTGTATGGAACAGTTATTAACTTAGTGGACAATGACAAATGAGAAATCGTAGTGCTTGAAGTCATGTAACTGACCCAGTCAAGTCTTCTGGCCTCTCTGGAGCTAGGCCTGTATCCACTGACTAAATGCTACATTCCAGTTTGATTCTCTGGGAAGTGCAATGTGAAAGGCAGCTGGGCACAGAAGAGCAAAATGGCCTTTTCAGATCAGACAGCCATGTGAGAAATTCCAAATCTCCTATTTGATACAAGCTCACCCTTTTTCCCAGGAACACCATCAGCCAAGGCAAACAATCACCGTGTAGGAGGCTCTTGCTGCACCAGAGAAGCAGAGCTGGAGTTAAGTATCTTTACTACACCCAGGAAAAGAGGAGAGGGGCAGGTTGTGGGGTATGCAGATTTGAGAGCAACACTTGTCTAGTGATGAGGATTGGGGAACTCCTTCATAAACTTACCACATAATCATACTTATGCTTCAGGTTCCAGCGACAGATGGGACACTGGCCAGCAGGGTTTGGAGGAGGGGGTGCTTCAGCATCCTCTATAATTCTCCCTTCAATCTAGGAAACAATTCAAAGCATGTAATGATCAGGCACTGTTTACAGCTCTACCAGTGACTTGAGGAATACTTTTCATCGAGTCCACAGCATGTTGACCAGTTCTGTGTGGATATAAGGGGACCAGTATCTGCATCATCCAACTCACTTTTATATAGACAGAACAAGCCTTTTGGTATGCTTATGCCACAGACTATGGGGAGAGGGACAAATTCAAAGGGCACAGAGAACCTTTGGCAAATTCTTGTGTATGTTTTTCTAAATTTAAACTACTTGACAGTCAGTATGAAGTTCTCATAATCACCTGAATTCCATCTATTGCAGTATGCTTTTGAACAACCATGCCTTTAAGGTGTAGAGGCCCTTTAGCCAAAAGCTTTAAAACAACTTTTTTTTTTTTTTTTTTTTTTTTTTTTTTTTTTTTTTTTTTTTTCTGGGAATATAATATTGTCACAGAATAGCAGATGCATTTTATAGCTGAAAACATGAATGGGCTTGCTGGACTATAAATCACTAGCAGAGAAATCTCTGAGTAAAATTAATTTTTAAGAAAGGATAGTAAGGAAATGTCTGTGGGGCTTATAGATTTTTTTTATAAGTATATATATTTCATATATATTTTATCCAGTTTAATTATCTGAACAATTCTTTTATGAGATTACAGAAGTATCTTTTCTCCATCACTATAAAGCGGTGGCATCTAATACTCAAATTTTCTCACAAGTAACGTGCAAAGAGATGTACGAGGTGTGTAAAGGAAGAACTTGACAACCTTGTTTCCAAATCATAGATGTGTTAGAAATACAAAGTCTGTCTACATGTGCACTTGTCTTTTTTTTCTTTTTTGAGGACTTACTAATGGAAACAAGCTATCTCAAATTGCACCCAAATGAACAGAAAAGACAATAAAACTAAGCTGTTTTTTGCCTCCAAGATATTTTGGAGTTTCCTCTGGTCAAATTAAGACTAAAAGCAGATTCTGAACACCAACTGTCAGCCTCAAAGAGTACAAACACCACAGTTTGGAAAGAAAACCTAGGTGGAATGCAAGGTTACTTTTAAGAAACCTTTAGGTTCTGTGCCTGAAAACCTGGGAAAAGCATGACCTTTCCTGTAAATGTGCACAGGAAGCTGGCACCCAGATGAACTCACAGAACTATTTCATACGCCAGATTTCTGCCTGATGATAAAATGGAAACAGGTAAGTTAGTTGTAGTTTATGCATCTCAGTACCTCAGACAGAATTGTCAATTTTTAAGTAAGATTCCCCCCCCCCCACAAGTACAACAGCCAGTTTTACAAAAAACAAATACTTAACTAAGAATATAAGATGTAGGACAGTATCTAATTTTCGGTTAATCAGTAAAGTTATTTTCAGGGAAGCTGGTCTATCTAGTCTTGCCAGTCTGGTTTCAGACTGTACTATGACTGTAATTCCATCTTGGTAATAAATAAATATTCTACATCAACATCAATTTTTCTTGAGATAAATTTCAGTGTACAGATTTTGGCAATTATTTCCCAGCTGCTGAGGACTTCTATGCTGTCAATCCCCTCAGTTGCTATTTTTCTGTTAAACAACTAAGAGGGAGTGTAGGGGCTCATCATTCTCAGTATGCTGATGAAATCTGTATTTTTCTGTGATTTATTATTTGGTTCACATCAAACACTTCCTTCAATATGGATTAAAAAGGAGGACACAGAAAGATGAGCAGGAAAAGATGGATTCAAGGAAGACTGATGTAGGATTGGCAGGATAAATAAAGTGACCAATGGATACACTGAGAAACATATCAGCCCTTTGGTTTATCAATTTACACCATTTTTGACAACAGATTCCTTATCTAGGGGCACTGATGGATTCCAGACTGATGCTAGCATATTACACAGCAAATAAATCCAGATCTCTGAGAAGAGTTATTTTCATAATGGGCTCTGCTAATGTAATGCTTACTTTTTCTACTTCAAGCTTCAGTTAATGTTTTGAACTTTTGAGAATATAATTTACATCCCCTTTGAAACTGACAGAGTGCAAAATACAGCAATCCACTGAGTGTGTTTTGTTGGTGTGCACACTCCCCCCCTCTCGTTTTGGTTAAAACAACTTCAGGTCACACTTGCAAGCTCTTCAGGTTTCTGGGCAAAGATTAGTAGTTTGGCACATGAAGACAAGAAAGAGATACTTTCCATCTTACCTCTGTCACACCTTAAACTTATTTTTTGTTGATAGTCTTAGGACATCTTGCTAACTGCTGTGTATTTTAGTTTGTAATACCTAATAGAGTAAGTTATCTGCTCCATGCAGATTTCAGACATGACAGTATCTGCTAACACAAATACAATGAAATATATTTCTGACAAAAATACTTAAAAGTTGCAAAGGCATGAACAAGCAGTTTTATTCTGTTTCATTAGCAAGCAAAATAGTCCATCCCCTTCTTATTATTTATGTATAGATTAACATTTAAATGCACTATCTTCTAGCTATTCCCAAATTTCTTCTTCACTCTCCTTATATCAAAAAACCTGTGTTATCTCTCCCCAGCCAAGGCCTGTAGCGCTACTGCCATATGCAAGGAGAGCAGAACAATGCAATCTCCTTTCCCTTCAGTAATTTCAGTGCTTTTAAAAAATGACAATTCTCTTGATAAAAGTATAACAAATTAGATGGTGATAACTAGGCAAAATTCTAATTCTACTGCTTTAATCTTTTCTTTCCTGTCTTAAAGTGTAGCTAAGAAGAGTTAAACTTAGCTAAGAGCTAAGATGCTCTTCTTTATCAGTTACTTTAGAACTTCTGTTTCATTTTCAGGAGCAGTTTTCCTTTAGTATTTAAGGGCTTCCTTTGAAAACACCCCTTTCACTTAAATTTTTTAAATCACGTGTATTATAAGATGGAAGTTTTGTATCATCTGAAGTCAGTATGACACACACTGTTTAACAAATGCAACACAGATTAAAGGCATAAGATGTGTGTGCATGTAGGTGGTACAGACACATCCTGCAATGTCACATCACACTGCCGGTGCAGGATGAAGTGACAAAGCCCCTGGAAATTCTCCGCTGTGCCAGTCCACGCTCAAGATGATGCCAAATAGCACCAGTTTAGGAAAGGAACCCGTCTGAAAACGGGTTTCGGATCCTGAAGGCCCCTGGTCAGGGATTCCGACGGCACCCGGGCTGCGGCGGGGCTTTGGTGCTCAGAGTGGCTCTGACTGGAGGCGCCCGACAGCAGCTACAGGCTGACCATCCTGTCCTTCGGCAGCCGAACCCTCCGCTGCTTCTCTGCACCAGCAATAAACTGTACCTCGGCTCTGCCCTGGCACCCTGAGAGGGCTCTCGGCGTGGAGCGTCCCCTTTTTCCCTTTACTACTTGTGCGGAAGGGCACGGACACACACATGGCTGAAGGAGGAAGAAACCACAGCAAAGGCCACGGGAAAAGGGGCGCAGGGACTTACTGTGGTCGTGTTGCCTTCAGTCATCTCCACGACTGCAAAAGCAAAAAGAGACGGGAAGTCAGAATGAGAGCCATGCAGCCTGAAAGAAGCATTTTTTTTTTTTTGGGGGGGGGGGGGGGGGGGGAGAGGGCGAATTACAGTGACCGCAACCATCTCTCCGAGACAGCGGCGAGACAAAGGGGCGCGGGGCCATGCGGAGCGCCCTCCGGACTCACCCTGGCGGAGGGCTCGGGCCGGCGGCGCGGCCCGGGCGCTGCCCAGGAGCCCGCCGAAGATCCGCCGCAGGCCGCCCCGCAGCAGGCTGCGCGCCGCCATCTTGCCGCGGCCGGCGCTGCCGTCACGGCGCTTCCGCCGGCGGGGGCGGCGCTGCCGCCGCCATTTCGGGGCGCGACCCCGGGCTGAGGGGGGATGTGTTCCCCTGCTCGGCTCTTCTGCGCGCGGTGGGCCTCCTCGTTGTTTTCTGTGAAAAACGAGGTTCGCTTTCCTGATAAAACTTAAAAATGTTTAATAGAGACAATAAGAGAAATAAAATAAAGCGAAGAAATAAATACGGTCGACCGGGTGTCTGCGCGCTGTCAAGAGCACGCAGGTGTCTTGGAACCACTCCTTTTTATCCTGTTCCTCATGTATGGACTTAGCACATTCACTTTTCTAGGAACTGCTCTGCATAGTCACTCCTTGGGTCTGTCAAGTGTAATCCCACTTTTATTCAATTATCATCTTTTTGATTTGGGCTTTGGTCCCTTTTTTCACAACCGGTGAATGCTGAGAGTCACTTGGGCCTCTTTTGGAAGTGATCTGTTCAGGCAGCTGAAACACTCTACACCTAAATTCTGAACTGCAGCAAAAAAACTCCATTATACATCTATTCAGGCAGTTAAAACACACTAAAAACTGCAGAAATAAAACATATTTATAACATTAATTTCTATATTTGTGAAAAGCCAATACCAAAATATGCATTTATAACATTTCCTTTGTTTAAGTTTATTGTGGTTGGTACTGGGCGTTTGGTTGGTTGGTTGTTTGTTGGCTTGGTTTTTTTGGCGGTCATATCAGCTTGAGATCACAGCACACAGATTCAGCTAGGTTGGAAATGACCTCTGAGGTTATCGAGTCCAACCCGTGACTGAACACCACCATGGATCTAGACAATGGCACTGTACCACGTCCAGTCTTTCCTTGAACACCTCCGGGGATGGTGACTCCACCGCCTCCCCGGGTGGCACATTGCAATGTTGAATCACCCTTTTCCTAGAGGAATTGCTCCAGCTGTCCAACCCGAGCCTCCCCTGGCGCAGCCTGAGGCTGTCCTCCTGTCCTGGCCCTGAGTGCGGGGAGAAGAGGCCGATCCCGGCCTGGCCACAGCCTCCTGTCGGGGGCTGTATAGAGTGGCAAGGTCTCCCCGAGCCTCCTCCAGCCTAAACACCCTCAGCTCCCTCAGCCGTTCCTCATAGCACTTGTGCTCCAGACCCTTCACCAGCCCCATTCCCCTTCATGGCCACTCTGCAGCCCCTCGATGTCCTTGCAGTGGGGAGCCCAGAGCTGCACACAGCACTCGAGGAGAGTCCTCACCTGTGCCCAGTACAGGGGCACAATCCCTGTGCTGGTCCTGCTGGCCCCACCATCGCTGACACAGGCCAGGATGCCATCGGCCTCCTCAGCCAGCCGGGCACACGCTGGCTCATGTTTAGAAGGATGGATGTAAATCTACAGGTAGTGATGCCTTTGTGTTGTGGAAGCCTGAGCTGCACTCCTGCCACAGCTCCTGAATCTCCTAGCTCTCCAGTGAGGGAAGGCTGAGAGGTTGGTGGTTTTACTTCACCTATGTGGCTCCTCTGTTTGAATGGGCTCTGGAGAGCCTCCTGCATCCAGGACGGTTTCAGGCCAGCTGTGAGATGCAGGGAAGGGGTTTGTTTCAAATCACCATTATCACATCTGTATGTTCCAGGATCCTGAGGTTCTTGCCTGTTCCTGCAGTGCTTTATGTATTTCAGCAGGTGGCAATTTGAAGCAGTGTGTTGCCAGGCTGTAACTCTTGTAAACATTCCATCTAGTTTAAATACTTTACATTTTTGTTTTATTATCACTTTGCCTTTGACATTCTGAAGGCTGCTGAAAGACCACTTTTCCCATCATCTTTCTTAGCATACCTCATCACTTGACTTCTTACACCTGCCTTTGGTGGCAGTAGCCCACAGATGCTTGCTCAGATCCACATAGTCCTCTGGGATTTCAGATACCAACAAACAATTTGTTTTAGATGATAATGCTGCGTCTTCATGAAGGGCGTCCTTGAGTTGAACTGTACTTGAGAGCAAAGGTCATTCATTGAGTTTCTCCAAGTGGTTGTTTGTTTTTTGTCATTTCAACTCTTTAAAAAAATCCAGAAAGTGAAAACTAACAGAGTAAATTAAAATCACTTGTGAGTCATGCACACTAATGGACATTCATGCCATTTTGTTTCATCAGTGGTCAACAGTGCTCATCCAAGTTGTTCTGCATGTTTTTCTGAGTTTGTATCTAAAATGTGGTCAAAACGTAAACTGCAACATAAATGTAAAATTTATTATAAAATATAATTTGATCTTCCTGTCATGGGAGGTCTTTCCATCTCCTTCCTCTCGTGTGTTACACTCGCTTCTTGTTACAGGGTACTTTGCAAATTTCTTTCTGTTGCAGGTCTAAGCGCTCAACTCTGGGACTTTCCAAAGAAGTGGGAATGAAGGCAGGGCTTCTGTCCAGGCTCTTGTGCTTTATGCCAAGCAGTGAAAGCAGGGCCATCCCATTTATTCAGAGAACAAACTGAGTAAGAACACTTTCTGGAAGAGACCTCTTCCTCTCTCACTGCTTTATGCTATATAATGATTTCTAGAAGCAGGGTGATTTTCAATTTATCCAATAGCTTAAACATAAGAGCCAAACAAAATATTTACTGCCATCCAGTCTGGGAATTATTTCCTTATGAGGAGAAGGAACATTGCTGGGCACAGTGGTGTAGTGAAGTCACAATTTTATGAGTTGGTTGTTGTTTTTTTTCTTTATAAGATGAGTTTTATCCTAGGGGAAGAAACAACCTAACAGAAGAGTTTATTCAATGGCTTAAAATAAATACAATTCCTTCTGCTGGCTTTGTTGCCTCTTGTGATTGGGAAAACTTAAGGGATGTCTCTCTTTATGGAATGGAAATCAACAGTTGATAAGCACGGTGCTTGCTCACCATGGGATAGTTATGTGGACAGAGGATTAGTGGCTGTTCAAAAATTTCACCATGTTATGGGACTTCTGAAGGAGATGCTTAAGCTGCAGTATGGCTTTTGGTCAGACAGAAAGAGACCAGCAACATAGTTCAAATGCAGTAAGTACTTCACTTGCTTGCTTCACCTTCAAACAAATGCTGTCTCTAAAGCAGTTTAAGTGACAAATAATTTAATGCAAAGAGGGAATATTGTTGCATTCTTAAAGATCTGCATGCTTGGGTTTGAGCAATTTGTCTCCTGAGATTTTATTTTTTTTCGTCTTATGAATATTTCTACAACTGTTAGCAGTGCAGACCATCAAGTCCCAAGGAGAAAAACAAAGCATGTGCCAATTTGAGTTGAAGCCCATAATCTATTTCCAAATTTGGAAATTTGACATATTTCTGATTTCTTGCAGATAATTTTTGAACGTGTTTATTTCATCAAGCCCTTGTGTTCAGGGAAGAAGAAACATAGCCCTGAATACTATGTCCCCGTACATGAGAGAAAAGAAAGTGATTTTCTTTCCGTAAGCTGGTTCAGCCATGGTCTGTGATTTGTCAGCACTGTGGTGGGTCATCCAGTTTAGATAGAACTGGAAGTTTCCAAGGAGCAGAACAGGATGTCACTGGCCGTTGAAGAATTAGTCCTTTTCCTTTTGAATAAAAATTAAACCCGTGCTCCTAAATGTGGGTCTGGTCAGGAGCAAGGAAGTACCATATTTTAATTGAGAAACTTATACCCTAACTGCTCACAGCCTCCAGAGGTTTTATGGGACTTTTCTTAAAGAAATTGTATTCTCGTGTTTGAATTGCTTTGGGATTACACATTGTCGATGTTCTGTAAGGCTCCATTTTATTTTTCATACTAAATTGTGTTATGTTCTTGTCTGAAAATGGACTATGTTTTGTTATTTTTCTTTTTTCTTGTAATGTATTAGTGTATCCGCTTCCATCTACAAAGAAACTTTTCTGGTCCTGTGAGCCTTTTCTGGTTCGCTGGATGTTAATGGATGACACGTATATTTGCTCCAGAGCCTTACCCATGCAAATAGCTTCTGAAGGCTGAGGCTGTTCCAACCAAACATGATTAAAAGTCCTAGGAATCAAGATGGAAAAAGCTATTAGGTCAAGTAGTTCCCACACGCACCCCAGGACCAGCGCAGGTTTGTTTCCAATGGTACATTCTTGGTGCTTTCCAGAAGGGGTCAGTGCAGGTCAGCGCTCACTTTGCATCCAACAGCCCTTCCCCCTTCTTGAAAAATTAGGAAACCTGAATCTGGTTACAAGTAGATTGCAAAACATCTAGAATTTGTGTTAAAGTCTATAATTTGAGGTTGGGTGATCAAAAGCAGAAGAAATTGTGTTCAAATACAACAATTGACCATCCAGTATTTTAAATGAGGAAACTTAGTAAACTCTTCAAAATTATTTGTTAGATATATTCATACATTAGATGTTAGAGATCCTAAAAACTGTTCTGGGGATGCTTGGCTGTAATGAGAAGGACACAGAGAAGGACAAGTTTATCCTGTTGGGTTGTCCATACTTAGAAAGCACATATTACTATAGTATTTTATAGTTACATAAACAAAAGCCTGGATAATTCAAAATTCATAAAAGACAAATGTGACAAAAACTCTCGTAAGTCTAAATAAGGGAAGAGAATAACAATCATCCTGCACCACAATACTGTTCATCCTACTCAAGTACTGAGATACAGGAATGTCCTTGAAGATTGTCCAGTGTCACGAGTCCTTTTGGGCATGGAGGCTCCTGCAGGGTTCATCCCATGTGAATCAGCTGTCTGGTCTAGAGTGGCCCCATCTCGTCAGCAGGAAAGGCAGGCCCATTCCACACCACAATAGTGTACCCCAAGTGCCTGTGTCCATGAAGAGGTGACAGCTAGCTTCTCAAACTAGCTAGAGGGTGGAGAGAATGACATTGGGAAAAAAATTAATAGATGGAAGTGTGAAGGGAGATGAAAAGGTGGCTAGAGGTGGTAAGAAGGAAATGCTGCAAAGAGAGCAGAGAGAGATGGCATTGGGATAGAAGAACGAGTGACTCACTTGAATATAACTTGTTTATATTTTTAAGGTTTTCTTATTTTCCCAGTGGATATGGCTATTTTTCAAAGTAAAATAACCAAGGAATAATTTCATTACGTTTCCTTCCAAGATTTCAAGCTAAGTGTAAACAAGAAAAATCCAGTGGGAAAATTAATCCAACTTCCTTTTGCGAGAGCATTTCAGTTCTGTTTCTCCACCCCCCATCCCCCCCACTCCTTATACATTTTTTCTGCTACTGTTCTTATACCCAGTATCTGTGGCATTGCTGACATCCACTAAAATACCTCAGTGATGGCATTTTTTAGAGGGAGAATTTAGGATCACTCAAAATCACTTCTGATATAGAAATTATATGTTCTGAGCTTCTTAGTGTTTAAAAAATGCTGATGACTTTTGATGCTTTGGGAATGTTCCATGTGGGTAAGTCAAAATGATGGAAAACAACTGAGCCACTTGCACTGAATTTGATCTCTGGCAATTAATATTTCGGCTGCATGGAAGAATCATAAGGAACAAAAGCTCTGTAACAACACCATGGTAATCAGACCAGCAAAGCTTCCAAAGCTTTAATTTTTCCAGATGTTAAGTGCCTTGATTTTTCCAACCCAGGTGAAGGAGGGCCTTCAGAAAAACAGGCAATAAAAAACCATTAAATTTTTAAGGGTTGGTTGGCATAAAGACTACTGCATTGCTGAGCATTCAGATACCAGGGTTCTGAAACACGAGCAGTCTTAATTTGCATTAAATGAAATCAGAGGCTTTATCTGAGACATAAATCAAGATGTGTTTTATAAGTTTTAAAGTACATTTATATGTTTTTATAATAAAAATGTTGCTTCTTCAGATGTTTCCAGGCTGTGTCTGCCTTCTACAACAGACATGCTTGTAAATGGCCAGGAGGAGGAGACCAGAGTCCTCTGGTTCATTCACAGAGGAGGGCCCTGGGGTGGTCTTTCACTGGGAAGTCATGGAAACCTGAAGCCAGCTCTTGGTGTCAGTGTTCTGTGCTGTTGGCTGCAGCACACAGAGCCTTGACTCAGTTTCTCTCTTGCTGCTACCAAAGCTTGAGATTTATTGGAGAGGCCTTGGGACAATATACTTTGTGAAAAGAGTAGGGGCTGTGTCATAAGGATGAACTTTTCAGTCCTCTTCTTGCTCATCTTCCCATATTTCACTCCATGAGATAGGAGTGGGGGAAGCCTGCTCTGTGCTCTGATGTTGGACCATGATGGGACGTGATGGGGAGATCTCCAGCAGGGTTTTACTCTTACGGCTCCTCCAGCCAGATGGCTTCAATCTACTGACCAATTCTCTGTGCTTTGTGTGAGGTCTGTATGCAATTTAAATGGAGCCTGTTCTCAGCTAGTTTTGCCTTTTCCTTGCCCCCTCCCCCACATGCACATATATTCCCAGCTGACCCCTTTCATGCTTCTCTTTTTCTTTAGCCATTCAGGGAAATTATGCTGGCACCATATTACAAATATATCAGCTGGATTTGCCTCAAAGTCCTTTACTTTTGAAGACTTTCAGTCATCTAACTCCTCCAAGTATTTCTGAGAAGAGTGCTCACTTAGCCAACTGTGCTGTTGTAGTTTTCAGAGTGGTTTTTCTTTGTGATGCTGCTGTTTTCCAGCTGGATAGATATTTTAAAACATGGCACTTCTTGTACACACCTATATATGCTACCGTTCTGAGTCTCAGCAGATTTGTCTAATCCACAGAGAACTGTTATCTGAACCTTAATTTGTCTCTGCATTCTGCAAATCTGGAAATAATGCATTTACTTTCATGATTTTCAGTTGGTTTTCTTTTTCTAATTGTCTTTTTTTTTTTTTTTTTAATTTTCTGGTATTCAGCATGAAAAGCCTCCTATATCACAATAAATAAAAGCAGGGAATGCTCTTCTCAATGCATTTTTATCACTTAGCATCAAAATTGCA
Organism: Sitta carolinensis; assembly: GCA_032173965.1. Lineage (NCBI taxonomy): Eukaryota > Metazoa > Chordata > Aves > Passeriformes > Sittidae > Sitta > Sitta carolinensis. The sequence goes on along the minus strand of JAVUNC010000025.1, from coordinate 8,343,735 downwards.
CTGAGTAGTAAACAATAGGAGACCACCTGATTAGAATCTTCTAAAGAGAAGACAATAGAAGGGTGATAACAGTGCAAGACAGTAGGACATCTCTGTTTGTTTTTTTTCAGTCATCATCAAGCTTGGTTCCTGGACTGGCACATTGGAAAAAGGATTAGATGGGCTGGAGTGATGATTTGTGGTCCATTTAAATCAGTTTTACTTCATCCCTAACTGTATGTGCTTTCTGCTTTGCAATCTGTTGAATTACAATTTGAGTGAATTCTTCACTTTTATTATCATTGATCTGGAAGAGACTTGGAGGCTGCTGGAAAACCATAGTGATGTCCTCCTTGCTGTCAGGTGAAAACAATATGATCTAGCATTTCCCTTTGTCTTCCAGGGTGGATAGCTGGATGCCTGACCTGTTTAGAGACAGATAAGGGAAAAGAGAATTTCCAAAAGAGTATTTTTATGACACTTTCCAAATCTCCTGGTACATGGAACTGTAAGGTCTACACGGGCCATGTTGTGCAGCTCAAAGAGCTGTTCCACTGATGAGGATTCCCACAGCGTGTTGCTTTTCATTTAATGTTTGTCAGTTTGTTTTTGGGAAAGACATTCTGTGCCTGTTTGTGTGAGTAATAATGACAACCATTTTGGCATCCAATACATGGAAATAAAATCCCCTCCTGGCCCTAAAGATACCTGTTTCTGGTGTCCTGCAGATCTCATATATAAACAAGGACTGAGTGTGGTGTGTGTGTGTGTGTGTGTGTGTGTGGTGTGTGTGTGTGTGTGTGTGTGTGTGTGTGTGTGTGTGTGTGTTTCCCCAAATAACAAAACAAACTATTAACTGTAATCTCACTGAGTGCATCAGAGGAGAATATGAGTTTGGCGTGCAACAAGAAAGCTGAGGCAGTGCTCAGCAAAGATGAAAGTGAGACACTGATGGCCATAGTTTAATTGGGTTTTCATAAAACATGCTGTTCTTCACAATTTGGCTAGAGCTTGATAGTTTCTTTTTATGAGTCTGGCAAGACAATCAAACATCAAACCATTTGCTTTGCAACTGGGAAAATGAACCAGGGAGATATTCAGAAGAGCACTAAGACTCTTTGTCTCTTGTATTAAGAAGAAGCAATTCAGCAGCAAGGAAATGAGAGCCTCCTGCAAACATACAAGCACAATTTAGCAGTAAATCAGCTCATCTGCAGTCCTTACCACATGATATTCTGTAGTTGCCACTGGGGGGAATTCTGCTCATCTCCAGACAAGAGAGTGGCTTGAGTTAATATTTATTTCCGTTTTTACAGATGTGCTGTCCTGTGATGGATGGGGTGTGTTAATCTCCTGCTTTTTCACACCTGGTCCACACCTGTTTGGGATCTCATTCTCTGTCCTACTGGGCAGCAGCTCTTGAACTTTGTTGGATCCTGGATCTCAAGCCAGCTAAGGGTGATGAACAGCTTTGAAACTTGGCCAGAGGGCTTTTTGTTTTTAAAGTCAGAGAGGTTGGTAGGTTCTGTTTTGTTCTTGACTGAATATTCATTCTCATGACAAAAACATTTCACAATAAGCTGTTTCCATTTGACCGCTCTTTGGAAGTAGATGTGTAAAATAAGTTGGGTTTTTTGTAGTCCAGTTCCTAGTGAGCGAGAACATCCCTTTCTCTCAAAGGCTTTGGACTTTCATTGCACTCATTGACTGTTTAATCAATAAAGTTGTGCACTAAATGTTACTCAGAGTCTAAACTCACTAGGGAGTGTAGAAGTCAATTTTCCAGCATACCATGAAGAATCTTGTCTTGCGTGTGCAGCTCCTTTAGAGTTAAGAAGGGGACTTTGGTCTCCAGGGCTGTGAATTCAATAGCATGAAATTCAATACGAAAATTTTAAAACAAAAAACAAATGGTATTGTTTTGAATCCTTTTATAGCATGTTTTTTTCATTTGCACTGCGTGAGCTTTAAACATTACTATGTGAGCACTAGCCAAATTTAGGTTGATCAAGACTGGAGAGGAGTTCAGAGAGACCCAGCTAAACTTACTGAAGAGGAGGGTCCATGGCAATTGAAGTTCCCTGTAGAATGCCAGGAGACAGGGCATGATTTGAGAGAAAATTCATTTGTTCAAACATCTTGAATTGTTCTAATTTAATTCTATTAGTTTAGGAAAAGACCTGGGTAGCACTACTCAGTGCATTTATAGTATTACTGTTTACTTGGTTGGGCAGTGTGTGTGAATGGCAAGTATGTGGAGAATCACTGTAGTTATTAACAACATAATTGAAAGCCAGAATAAACATGATGTTTCAGGCTTTTAAACTAATGTCGGCTCAAATTTAGATGGTAGACAGGCTGCCAAGTGGATTTTAAACCCTCCCCTCTCTAGTCTGGTAGCTTTTACAGGAGGTAAAATACTGAACTGTGGAGACCTTGGGACTGATACAGCAGAGCAACTCACATGTTCCACATCTGCTGGTTTCCATCTGTATGGGTTAAAGAAGGTGGTGAATTGGGACTGAAGTGCATGGAAGAAGCTGTGCTGTGAATGAGGGACAAGAAGAGTTGGGATGTCATGAGCGAAGGCCAAGGCATGCAGCAGAGATGGGCTGTGGGATCCCAGAGCTGAGCTGTGATTAATTTGGGAGTAGACCACATGTCACTGTCACACTGGCTGCTGGTCAAGGCTCAAAGACAGCTACTGGGAAATATGTTGTGGTCCCAGGGTTAGAACAGTAGGGAGAGCTGCATGTCAGCAGAGCTTCTTATGTTGACACCAGGGAACAACAGAGAGAGGTGGGGAGTTGCCAGTCAGGAATGAGAGATGTTAGCAGAGCTCAGTATTTGGACTAACTGGATAGTGCTGAGGTGCTTTCTTCTTCCTTGGATGCCATTATGTGTTAGTTTTCTCATGTTTTGGGGTTTTTTTGCAATTTTCCTTTAAGAATCTGTATCCCCTTGAGCAGCAGGTGATCTTAACTACAATGTAGAGGAATAAGCTTGAGAAAAAGAGAGTGGGTTATGAAAACAACTGTCTCTACATAGCTTGAACCTGTCAGCGTGACGCTGCCGACACTGCAGCTGGAGGGGAACACGGCAGGCTCCACAGCCCTGGAACAGAGCAGCCCACACAGCCTGCAAAGTTATGGGCCCGATGTTGCTTTGGGGGAGGTGTGCCTGCTTTGTCAGGTGGGCCATGCATGGAAGTCAGATGCTTAAGTAGCTGTAAGCCTCTAATTAAAACAATAATTTTGAATCACAGTTCTGCCAAGAGTTTGAGAGGGGTAAGGAAAGTGCCTGAAAGTCCTGTTGGGCTCATCTCCAAAGTACATGGCGCTTTTGAGTGTCTGTTTTGGGCCTAATCTTTTGGACCCTTGCTAGATGAGAGAACTCTTCATAATGATAGTTCTTGCTGCAAGTGGCTGCAGCATGCAGTTGTGCCGGTGTCCAGGCTAAGGGCAATCAAATAAAGCTAGAAAGAAAGTGGCCAGGGGCTGGGAAGACTTGTGTCTCTGTGGCATGGGATGCTGGTCTGTCCAGGATGTCCTGGTGTCCAGCTCAGAGGCAGTAGCCTTAGAGCAGGGGCAAACATTTCATCCAGACAAATTGACACTGTTTGTTCCTGTTGGCTTTGTTCTTGTCTCCTCTGTGTTCCAGAAAGGGAGAATTTACCCTCTGCTGATGCAGGGCTTACACACAATTTTCCTGGAGCTCAGTCAGTCAGCCAAATCAGCAGGAGCTTTTTGGAAATGACAGGAGCCAACTGAGGTCAGTTTTGATCTGGTGGGAACTTTACTAAACCAGTATTGGTTAGGAGTCACTTTCATTAGACCAACTCAGTAGGAACTACAGAGAAGCTGGCTGAAAAGGTGTAATTCCTGGTGAGGAGCTCTTGGATGAAAATTGCCTCCTAGATGAAGGAGTCAGAGCTGTGCTGAGTTATTTGCTGCTAGGAGTCTTTATTCTCAACCAGCTGACCTAGACAAGTCTCTTCAAGATTTTTATTTTTTTTTTTCAATTTTCCTCATTGTATACTGAGAACTTTTCCAAACAGGCAGCAATGGCCCTACAACTGTTGTGTAAGGAGCATCAGAAGTTACTGTGCCCTTTTTGGGTACCCAGGGGCCAGGCTGGAACCTTCTCTGTTCCCAGCTGCTGTCTCAATCCCACTGTGTGGTCCTCACTCTGGTTGTGTGGTGTCTTCTCTTGATCTTCAGAGGTACTGCAGGAAACTCTTTGCTCTCACTGTCCTCAGGGCTGTCCATTTGGAGAGGAGGTGTCATAGCCTAGCATGACATGCCCATGTAGGTAGTGCTACCCTGTGGAATATTCAGCAAGCCATGTCTCTAACTTTCCAGCACCATGTGTGAACATGCCCTGCAGTCCCTTGGGTGAGGTCCTCATCTTTTCTCCCAGGATTATTTTGTGTTCTGTTTTCTGGGTTGTTACATTCTGATGATGGCATAAATTTTCTTGGGGTGCTGCTAGTCTGTCCTGCTTTTCATGCCTCATCTGATCCATTTTCTTAGGTGACTAGCTGGGGACACAGACCACCTGGCATCAATTCTCTGCTTTGCTACAGACTTTGTGTATGACCTTAAAAAGTCATGAGGTGATTTTTCCAGCATGTTTTTCTTGTGAGCAATTAAGGGGGACATTTTTAGAAGCCAAAGTCACACTCCAAGGGAATAACAAGATTAAACTTGCATGCTGGCCATTCATGAAGTAGAGAGTACCTACAAAAGTGTGTTTTTAGTGGAGGAATAATAAGTTAATTACTCTATGATCAGGAGCATAACAACATTGGCTGAGCCACCTAGGGGGAATATGGTCTGCATGTCTAGAAGCTGGACTGGGCAATATTTACTGCCTTCTTTTCCCAGCCTTGGGCCATTTCCTTGTTTATCCAGTGACAAAAATGAAGACAGTATAGGGTTGCATCAGTTTGAAGACATGTGCATGAGAGGTTTTGCTACACAGTTACATCAGCAGCCCTCTTTGGCTGAATGAGCTTTGCAGTGTGGGACAAGCTGTAGTCTTTTGAGTTCCTCAGGGACTTGACCATAATTGGGACATAATTGTGCCTCTCTCTCCTGTTGGTCTGTATGAAGATGAACACATTAAAATTAAGAGTTGCACAAGCTGTAGCTGAAGGGCACATTGAAAAACTTTGATAGGTACAGTATCATTCAACCAAGACTTCATCAAATGTACAATTCATAAGATGACTTGAAACATATGCACTTGATAAGTGGAGGTGAAAACAAGCAGAAGGTGGAAAGGTAGATCAGGTCAAACATTTCCTTAATTATAATCCTTTATCCTATATAATCCTATATATAATTATATATATATAATTATAAAAAATATAATCCTTTGCAATGCTGCTAAGACACTTATGTTTATATGCAAGGAGGGAAAACATAAAGCAGAAGAGCATGAAGGTGACCTGTTTACTTCTAGCTGCTCACCTGGCTTTCAGAGTGTTTTGGTTGTTGGTGCTCAATCTTGTCTCTCAAACAGTAAAATCACTGAATTGGGGATTCTGAAGGGGCAAGTGTGGATAATGCCATTTTACCGCAAATTTGAGGCCTTTCAGCTAATGTTTGTTAGTCTCTGCTACAGGGCTAGTAGTTCTGAGACTTAAAAAGTAATTAGGTTTCTTCCAAAATAAAATTGTGAAATGGATCCAACTTTATGCTTGAAAGCTACTGCTGGGGGAAGTTCTGTGACCTGATCCTCCAAAGACCGGACTCTGCTACAGGAGCTTTTTCTAGCATGGCCTGTAAAAGCAGCTCTTTCTCTTGGCCTGAAAACTGATGGTCCAATTGACCTACCACTTTTGGCTTCAGGGAAAGGCCCTGATCCCACTGGTTTCAAAAAAAAAGCCCCAAAACATTCCTCGTGGCTGCTTCCTAAAGTCAGCATTTCACATCAGTGCATTCTTGGCCTTTATATTTACAAAACTTTTTTTTTCTTTATTTCCCTTGCAGACACTTGGGAACAGGAGGTTCAGAATGTTTGGTGATGCAAGAGCAGGGTGATGCCAGGGGCTGTATTGCTGGCTGCATAAACACCCTTAATGTATAAGCTGCTGCAAGATGAAGGTCTTAGAAAGCCACAGAAAAACTATCTGGAAAATCAACAAAGCTGTAATGCAAATGAGCCACTTTCCTTTTTGTAGCTCTCAAAACAAATCCTTCTTCTTCAAGGTGGTTTGGGCATTTTAGGGAGTAGTAAATGAACCATACCTCTTCTTCCAAATTCTTCTCACTGACCCACCACTGGGCCTTAATTCTGCCAAGCAAAAGTCTTTTAAAGTTCAATGTCAACAGACAAGTGTTGTCTGTTCTCTGTAGGGACAACATGTATCTGAGTGATCTAAAAATATCATTCAATGTTGAGAACAAGAAAATCTGTGTTCTTCATAGCGACCCAAGTTACACAGAGTAAGGGAAATACAAAAAATATTAATTTTGTCCAATAATTGATTGCTGGTAGGATGTGAGGACAGTTTTCAGGAAAGACCAGTTTTCATTCTTGGTTTCCTGAACTGATATAGTGGAACTCTTTCTACTTACCTGCCAACCTCTGCAGGACATACATGAGATTATGGTGAAGAATACAGATGAGTTAGATTCTGAGTGAGATTCTTTGCACATCAGCTATGCCATGCATGGACAGCTGGTGGAGATAAGGAAGCCAAATGCAACTTTCTTGTCATATGGGACAATCAGAGAGTTAGTGAGTATGCTATGAGCAGTTCTCTCTTATACTACCAATGGCTAAACTCCATGGACTCTTATTCTGATGAAGAATCATGTAATAAAACAGAATCTGTGAAGACTTCAGCCCTGTTAAAGCATCTCTTCAGTGTCCCTTTACACTCAGAGTCCTGACGATATGCATTGAGTTATGGAGAACGGTGGGGATGGAAAAAAGACTGATGAGTGATATGTAGTTTGCAAGTCATTTATCCCAGCCTCACTCCCTACGTTTTTATAAATGGCAGGGAGGAACTGGACTATAGCATATAAGTCATATTACTTTTTTCTGTTTTTTTTTAGTATACATCATACACTGAATTGTGACATAAACTGAAAATGCTCTGTAAAGGGCTTTTTTGCCCTTCAATACAAAGATTTTGGTCCGTGCTCCAGTACAGCTCTGCCTCACTCTTTTAATGGGAGGCCTCTACACAGGGAAACACATCCTAAGAAGGCAGAACGACAGGGCAGGAATTAGTCGGATGCAGTGGAGAGTAGCTCGATACTAATGGCCAAATAGGCTCTGACAGCCTCACACCAACGAGCCACTCTCTTCTATGGGGAGTTTATGAGGCCTTGGCTTGTGTGGCCACCTCCACTTATGAATTCAAATCAAAACCAGATTGATGCCCCCCTCCCAACAGCAGCTGCCTGGTTTTTTGCATAAATCATGCTCCCCAGCCCCTCTCCAGGGGAGCTCCATAAAATAAATGGATTCATTACATGCGGATTTCCTTTTCCTTCTTCTCTGGAGAAACAAAGAGCCTATTAGACACAATATGGAAATGCACATACACATGCACACATGTGCAGACAACATGAAAATGTGCACGTGCACATGCAGCGTAGAAGCTCCCTCCCACCTCCCTACACGGGCAGTGCCATAGAATACATGGACAAAAACCCTTCTCCTTTATGTGCACAGCTCTGCCAAACACACAAGCCTGTATTCATTCATGCAGATCTGCAACTTAAATTCTAAACTAACAAGGACAGGAAAGACCAGGGCAAGTTGCCTCCTCCCAAAAGGTGAAGGACTGCAAGTAAGCTGAGTGGGGGTTGCTTCCTTTTACCAAAGCCTCCCCCAGTGCCCAGGAGCTGTGTTTTTACCAAGAGTGTAAGGCCCCGTCCTTCGCAGAGCAAGGCTTGCAACAGGCTGCACTCGTGGGATATTGTAACCACAGAAGCTGGGAGGCTGCCAGCTCTCCCTCCAGCTGAAATAGAGGAGGATGCTTTGTGGCTGAGAAAAGGGAGAGGGATGAAGGTAAGGAAATGGCTGGGAGCCCTTCATTCCTCTCATCTCCAGGTGGCGGCAATACTGGCACAGAAAAGAGCTGGAAAACGCACCTTTCCTGGAAAGCTGTGCCTGTGTGCAGCAGCCACAGATGCAAATCTGACACACCTGCATGCTGGGGTAAAGGAGGCACTGGAAACCCCTTGCTGAGCAGGTTACACAAAGTTAGGAGATGTGTGCATTCATCTTCAAGATGCTGCTGTAAGATGTTGGCCCCAGGACATGACTGTAGTATGTGGGCATGTTCACACTGTATGCTAAACCTGGGTCAGAGCCTGTGCTTGAACATTAACTTGTTTCCCATGCAAATTGAGAATGCCCTAACCCTCAGGTCCAATTCCATCTTCAGTCAGAAAGCCTTTGGGGTTCCAAAAGCCCATCCCCAAAAGTGTGCTGTGCTGTAGAAACAAGAGCCAAATTACAACAGCAGTGGAAAACTGGTAATAACATTTACTAGCTCATGTCTACCTCTGCTAACCTGACAGGAGAGCCAGGAATGGAGGGGAGGAGAAAGAGGAGAGCTGCTTTTCCTGCCTGGCCAGGGGATGCTGTGCCCTGAGACGAGGGAAAGGGACGCAGAGCTCAGCTGGAAGCAGACACAACAGTGACTGTCGCTGGGACAAAGCTCAGGGCTATACTAAGGACATACTACTAGTGCCTGAGCTGGACTGAGTTTTGGTGTTCAAAGGAACACCAGTCTCCTTCTTTCATCCAGAATCCATACTGTTGTGGAGCACTTCTAAGCCTTTTAGCCTTTTTAGGAAGCAGCGGTGTAAATGTAGAATGGCAAAAGGCAAAGCAGCAGGTTGGAGGCAAAAGAGACCTATTCAGAATCAAGGGCTGGGGAGAACAATGCTGCCAGCAGAAGGGGTTCAGATACATGATCCAAGGCCTGGATCTCTCAAATCATAATCTCAGTAGTGTAAGAAGATACTAGTGTTTTTCTCAGGCCTTCAGTATGTGGCTTTTGGGTTACAGCAAGGCTCCACTGCTAGCTTTTCCTTGCAGCTATGAGGAGTAGGAACTTTTCCTTATATAATGTTAGTTTGCACATTATTGAGTGAGTCTGAGAGCTGGAGCTTTAAGAAAAACAGTGACTTCAACGAGATGCCTGATGAAATCTAGAAAGTCAGCAGCATGGGGGGAGGCAGACCCTGCAGAGGAAGCTAGAAAGAACTGAGGTATAAGGGAGCTTACAGCAGTTTACGTTGCCTTAGATTCAGTATCCTAAGCCCCAAGGATTCAGATGTTTTAAGCTGGACCACAAAAATTTGTGGTAACTATAAAATCATGAGGTTTTATAAAAGAATAAATGCAACATGTTATCTCTGCGTAGTGTTGCCTTTAAATAGCATTTTTTTTTTTTTTTACCCATAGTGAAGACTACGAGAAATTTCTCTTGTGTAGAAAACATGTTGCATTAGTATCACAATTTTCAGTTTTACATACACACAAGCAGACTAGAAACTTGTCTTATGCAGATAACATGTTTCTCACCTAATCATTTGTCATCAGGTTCTGGAGCTTTAAGGAAAAACGAGTACAGTATAATCAGATCCACAGTCCATTACAAACACTGGCAATGCTACTTCAAATGGCTTCACTTCCCTGGTGTCTGCAAGGACTTTGTCTATGCAAATATGGAGCTTGCAATCTTGACCCCAGAAACACTGGAACCTTGAAATGGTCAAACTGGGTGAGCCCCAAAATCCATTTATTCCCAGATCCTGTCACTGATTATCTGATGTTTTCTCTGATGCCTTTGCCAGATGCTTCAGGGAAAGTGCAAGAACATTGCAGTAGGCAGATGTGACAATCTGTTCAACACTTAACATCATTCTCTGGTTACTCTCTGTTAGAGATGGGATTGGGACCAGGAGGATAAATTTTAGCATATTTTACAGAAATATTGTTAGCTATCATTAGTGTGCTTTTTCGTTTCTTCTCATTCACATCATTGTCCAATCTTTTTGTAAGATATGCTAAATTCTTGTCTTCTGCATCTTCTTGTGTTCAGGATGGCTTAGTCTGGATGAGTGAAGGAAATTTGTTACTTTGATGAAGTTTGGACTGGTCGCTTCTTCATCTAATTTAATATTTGTTTGCCCTTGTGTGTCCAAGGACAGCAGCAACACCCAGTTGCCTTTCTCTCTGTGAGTATTTTGTACACTTTCATCAGGATGCCTTCTGGTTACAAGAATAAATGGTACTGGGGATTTATGCCAGGGAATCTTCGCTCAAGTCTCCCATGTGCTTTACCTACTTTCTTTTACAGACCCGGCTTCTCTTCAGTGTTTTCTCTCCCTACATGTGTTACCCTATAGCTGAGCACTCAGGTTGGACTGAGACAGCCTCTGATGTTTCCTGCTAGGACCTTTTGTATCAGCATCTGCTCCTGCTTAGTCTGTACTCTGAGGCAGGGATAAGCTTCTGTGTATATGTCTCTGCTTGCAAACCGTGATTTCCACTGGAGCCCCTCTGTCCTCCTGCAGTGCACATAGCAATTAGCAAAAATTCACACCTAAATGAACCCTGCTCTGCTGTTCACAGGGTTAAATTTCAAATTCCTTCTTTGTGACCTGGTATCCAGGCTTGGTGGTTGGGCTCATCCCAGGAGTACAAGGAGAACAGTGTCTTGGAAGGGATGCAGGATGCTCCTGATTCTTCTTGGGAAAACAGAGGTCATGCTATTCTCTCTAGAAACTATCCTGCCTCTGGTGTCCCTCCTTATCTCCTTATCTCCAAGGAGATAAGGGTCAAAGGCTCAGAGATGTGACACAGACTGAATATGCAAGTGATCAAGGAGGAAGGATAGAGGCAGGGGATCAATCTATGACCCTTCTCTGACAGTCACCCTTCTTTCTTACACTTGGGAGACACTTGCTGCTGTTTCTGGAACCAATACCTCCCCTGTGAATGGAAAATCCAGCTGGAGATGTGCCTGTGATATCTGACACTTGTATTTCATGGTATGTTGGTCGTTTCTGCAAATTGGATTGGGAGCACAAACATCTCCTCATGACTTGCCAGCCACGTGTGGAATTCAGCAGTCACACTGTGTGTGGGCTCCTTGGAGAGGAAAAACCTTTCCAAGCACCAATGGACTGTGATGAGGGTGATAGGTGGGAGGGGTGCTGCTCCCCAGTTTGGGTCCGAGCAAAAAGGAGGCGAAGGTTGATAACTTGCAGATTTGCTCAGGCTCAGGAGCTGGTGAGGATTTGGAGGTGAGGAGCTGAGCACCTAGCAAAGGAGACAGTCTGATGGAAGGAGGAGTGAAGATTTTGTCTGTGCTCGTGTGGGGCTTTTTTGTCTTCCTTCTCACTGCAGTCTGCCTCCAGGATCTGGAACTGCAACTGGACTGAAGAGTTCAGCCTGGGCTTCTTGGAGAATAACTTGCACTTTGATCAACCATAGCCATGTGCCTTCATCCCTGCCTGCTGCCTGAGCATGGAATTCATCTGTTCAGACAGGTGGCAGCTTGGCTGGAGGGGGACATGGGCCCTACTACTGTGACAGCCCTGCCAGGGCCAGCACTTGCTCTCAGGGCAAAGAGAAAGAAGCTGGCCAGTCCAATTTCCTCTGGTGTGCAATGGGTGTTCAGCTTCAGTATATCAACTCTGCTGCCCAGACCGCCCCACAAGTCCCCACATGGGAGGAAAGAGCCAAAGTAGCCTTGGAGACATCAGTGTCCTGGTTCTTAAGAGAGACTGGGATGGTTTGTAGGGGTAGGACAGAGAAAAAAATGACCAAGGCAGCTGGAGGGGACTGTGCTGCTTCTGCCAATCTCTGTCTTCAATGCCTGGCCTACTGAAGGCAGCAGAAGTCTCCTCTTGTGTATATGCCATGTCCTGGCAAATGACTCCTCCCTCAGCAGCTGGGGCGTACAGCAATAAAATCTGTCTGCATTTGCAGGTTCATCTATTCCCTGTCCCTGCTGGTGATCCCTGGAGAAGAAGGATATAGTAATGATGGAAGGGTAATTAATATCCAGGCTGTTTACAGTCTAGGAAGATCTTCCCTTCACACTCATCACGTACACTATGCCGTGGGTTAACAGATCTCAGGAATGCACTTTGGAAACCACCCCGGTTGAGTTCCTTGGGCTGCAGTGATACTTGGGCGCTACTCAAACTGTTGAAGGCCTGAAACCTCAAAGTTTAGAGCTCTTACTGGCTTCTGGATGGGCCCACTGGCCCAGCCCACATCCAGACACAAAGCCACATCTATCCTCTGGTTTGCAGACAGGATGTTTTTTCCCAGTAGTTTGAAGGTAGACTCAGGTCTGGCAGCCTGCACAGCCTATTAAAAACCAGCCTTATAAAATATGAGCTAGGAAGCAAAACTCAGCGCTGTAAGGGAAAGAGGAGGAAACCACCAATTAGGAACAACTCCCGAGGGGATGTTTTCTTAGGAGCCAAGAGGCACTCTGCCAACAGGGCTTTTGGAACAGCATGGGGCTGGCTGGGGAGGGCAGAGCCAGGGGTACCTACCTTGCACAGAGCTTTACTGCACTCAGGAGGGCTGGTCCTTCAGCCCAGAAGCTGCTGCCCCTGAAGCAATGCAGCAAGGGATTGCAGATTGCACCCTGGTGGGCAAGGACTAGCACCCAGGAGTGGGGAGGAAGAGCAGAAGGAACATCAGGAAGGTACAGCCCTCCTTAGCCTATGGCAACCAGCTAGCAATGAGGAATTCCTTCTGCCAGAAAGCAGCTTTGCCAAGGTGCAGCTGGGAGAAGCTTCCAAAGCTCTCCTGATAGCCAAGTTCCCACACAATGGCAAACACGTGCCTGACCACAGGGTGCCTGCAGGCAGGCAGAGGCTCTGTGGCCCTGCACTGAGCAGAGAGGTGCTCTCATGAAAAATAAACTCACAGCTGATGTCTAGCTCCAGAGGTGGCCTCTTACACCACCAGGGATAGGTCAGTAGAGAAAAAGGACATGAGGTCTGACCTTTGTAGTGAGTGCATCCTTCTGGCAGTTTGGTAAATGCTGGGGGATTATTGTTATTATTGTTTATGGCTTGGCCTGTGGTGGCTGTGGGAGTCAGGGTTATTGTCTGTTGGTGGTGTCAGAGCATGGTTGGTGCTGGGGGCTGCACTCACTGCACTCGCGTTGAGACACCAAGGGCTGAACAACCAGGATGTGGCTTGTGGACCGTGTGCTTTCTGATGGAGAGGAGTGGGTGTGCAGTGTGGCCTTTATTTGCTCCAGTCTATCCTGTTCTTCAGTTTTTGTGGAGATGACAGCTGTTTACCAGCTTAGGAACATGCTTAGGCAATGGGGTCTGGGGAATGATGAATTAAAATACTTGCTTGGGGCCACTGTGGGCTGCCTACAGGGACTGTCCATGACCTGTGAGGAGAAGGGCCTCCAGTGGGAACTCTGAAGCACCTGAAATCCCATCTGCTTTTTGGGGTGCCATTGGAAGCCTTTTAGGAGATTTAGTCCCTACCCTATTGTTTTCTCAGCAATGAAGTGGCTCATTACCTGCCTGGCATCTCAACAGTTTTAATATCTGTGGTCACCACTCACTGCCCTGTTAGGGTTCAGCACTCTGCTTCAACTCTTTAACAACTGGTTAGGTGCTTTGGCAGCAGCTCAGCTGCCCTTACTAATCCCCTGAGTGAAAGGATACATGACAAGGGCTTCAGGTCAGACCTGCCAGGCACGGGTCACTGCAGCAGCCACCCAGAGCACTGTGGGCAATGTGGCACAAAATATTTTGAAGATGCTGTGTGAGAGCTGCTTAAATATTTGCTTGGATTGAAGCAGGGACTGAGATCTCAGTCTTTAGTGTCCTAGACATTTTGCAAGTTTCCATGTGGAAGTGGTCTCCCTGTTCCCAAGGAGCTGTTTCATGTTTTGTAAGGGATTCACTATTCATTAGGTGAGGGATTTGAGTACAGGCAGAGGAACCACAGCAGTGTAATGAATCAGTCTCCCTGGTCCATTTGATGTGGACCGTGAATCTGGATCTCCTGCATCCTTTCTTGAGAACCTAACCTTGACCCATGTGATCTGTCAGCCTTGATAAGTTTTCACAAAGCTGTTAATTTCCAGTAAATTGATTTTCTTTTTCAATTAAAAAAGCTGGCAAGAAAGCTTGCTGAGAAATATCAGGTAAGATCCAGTCCAGACATGTCAGTCTCCCACACAGAAAAGAATCTGTACCAGAAATCACCTTTCACCAGTTGAATCTCGTAGAGAAAAAATACACTACAAAGTTACTCAGTAAGCCTTTTGCCTATTAATAAATAAAATAAAAAAAACGAACAAAATGGATCTTTAGTTTGACACACCAGGTAACAGAAATCAGGTTGTGTAATATTTTCTGCCTGACTACCCTTATCTAATATGAACAGCATGGTGAAAAGGGAAACAAGAAGTGGATAGAATTTAGAAATATGTCTTCTGAGTCACTGAGGAGTGAACAGGAAGTCCTGATGATTCAAGATTTGGCACTTTCCCTTGCTGAACCCAATGGCACATCCGAGTACTAGGAGAAACTAGGGTGTAGGAAGTGTAATCTTTTGGCTGAGATAACAGGCCTTTGATCTTCCTCTTCATCAATAATGAGTCCTGTGGTATTTTTCATAACAAAATAAAGCCCTGTTCATAGTATCCTGACTGAGACTATGTGTGTAAGTCTTCATCATCTCACTTTCCAAATGTCATGAAATCTCTCCTCATTTCAAGCACCTATTGCTCTGTGGTAGTGTGCACATACATTATCACAGAGCAACAGATATACATTGTACATTTGTTAGTCTACTGGAGGAGCTAGTTATTTTGTTCATTAGGAAATATTATATTTATCCTCTTTATTTTGTTACTTATAGCTTTCATTTTTCTCTATTTTTGAAGTGTTGAGATGCAGAACCACTCTGGCTATTTGTGGACAACACCATTGTTTGGTGTGTGCATTTTGCTCCAAATAAAGTCAAATCTGTGCTCATTGTAACTTCCCTTTGGAAAGCAACATTACTGGGAGAAAGATTCTTATGGCCTCTTGTCTGCTTAATGGATTCTGTGGACCAATATGGGATGTGATAGTGTTAATTATAATGGCAACCCTTATTCTTTCTCTGCTGTTCGTTTTTTGAGCAGTGCTCTGCTATTGTGCTTATCCAAATGTCTCTCCTCCTGTCTCTTTCTCCTTCTCCTCCTTTCCCTTTTTTCTCAGCCCATCCCACTTGCCCACTGTCCAGGTACCTTTGGGGAAGCTCAGATGTGTGTATATCCAAAATCCTGCTGTGAGTTCTTGGTAGTATTCCAACAGTGGCGAAAACTTTATATTTCATAGCCAACTCAACAGAAAGGATGGGCTCTGCATGGATGACTCATTTCATTTCCCTTTGCCTATAGCAGAATGAGCTGAAGAATTTCCAGTTGATTGCTCCTTTAGCCAGGGTGTCTTGCTGTAAGTGTGATGAAATTGCATACGTAGCAGCAGTCACAGTTATTGCACTGGTGAGCTAAAGAGGGCACTTGAGGCTTTCGAGCAGCAAAGATGGAATCCTGAGGAAGAACTAACATGTGGAAACCATGATGACTGTCCCTAGGCTGCTGGCTGGTCTGACCCTCATCCCCATGGCCTCTGCCAAGCCTGCCCATAGCAATGATGTCAGTGAGTCGCTCTGTGGGGTTCTGGAGAGCAGTGAAAGGCACCCAGTGAAGTCAGTGATGACATTTCCAGTCCTGGGGGTTACACCACCGTGGGTTGCCCCTGTGCATGTTCTGTTGGATGCAGATCTGGCAGCAGGACCCCTCAGCTCCTTGAATACTGTAGTGATGTGCTTTTTCAATACAACTTGTTTTATCTGGGAAAGGAGCTAAAGGGGAATGAAGGAGACTTCAACTGGTGTCAATCCTAGCTGTACCTCTGCTTAGCAATACACTGTCCACGGCTTTGCAATCTGCTTATTTTTTTGCTGCAAGAAGAGGCCCATTTGGGAGCTGAAGCCATCCCTAGGACCACTGACCCAATGTAGCCAAGAAAGTTTTGGAAATGCTAAATCTATCAGCCACTGAGCAGTAGCATCCAACTCCCAGGTGCTGCTCCTCATGTCTGTACAGCAGTGATTGCCGTGGGTCCTGCAGCAAGAACGGCAACAAGTCTCTGCTCATCTTCCTAAGCAGCCACCCAGTGTCTGCTGCACACTGGCTGCATCTGCTGCAATGTGTAAATGCCAAATGGAGGAGACTTTAAGATCAGACAAATATTTGAGGAGAAAAAAACCCTTCATATTAGAGACAATGTTACTGTACTTTCAGTTTGGGTCAAAGACTCCTCCTCCATCCTTCTAGGACGGAGGTGCTTGATCTCAAATCCTGCTGGTATCAAGCTGGGCATGAGCTGAGGACCCTGTGTCCATGTTTCAAAGGGGTCATGTGTATGGACGAAGTTAGTGACACTTTTCGCTTTACCCCTAGGTGCCTCCAAGCCTCTGCTGGGTTCAGTGGGTGGAACAAAATCTCTTCCAAATACTTAGACAACCAGAGCAGGGCTCCAGAGTTTCCCTTCCAGCATTAGATGAATTGACCTAATAGATGAAGCAGGCCCCTGGAAGGCAGGACTGCTGAAATCATGTCCTAGCAGCAGGAGGGGTTGAGGTTAGGTGGCCAGGAAAGGGGATGAGGAGCCAGAATTCCTAGGCTGTAGCTTTATCCTTAATGGAGAGTCTTTTTCTGATTGTGGTGGAGAACTTGGGTTGGGACTGATCAGTATTATGGACAAGCCACCCAAAAGCTTTATTTGTCTGTGATTCTTGTCTGGGTTTATTCAACTTTTGTCTAATGCCAGATCTGGTCCCACTCCTTTTCCTTTGAAATGGTTTTCCGTTACTGGTGTAAAGGAGAAAAAAATTACTCAATCATCTCGCTGAGTAAACAGTTCCCACTCCATCCTCTAAAAACAAAAGCTGAAGATTGATTTTCCTCAGGACCCACGGCGGATGAATCAGAAGGCTGGGCTTTTCACGTGTGTGTCTGAGTGAGCTGACAAGAACAAGAGCCAAATGGGTACAGCAGAAATGGCATCAGAAGGTGGTACCTCTGTGCACTGGGGAAGTGAACACAACTGAGGAGGAGGGACACTCCCAGCTCTTGGCCTCCAGATAGCTCATCTGTTCAGTCAGATGAGCCTGGGGCTTTACAAAACAGTGAGGGGGCAAGGGTAAGCAAAAAGCCAAGAGCATGAGTGTGCAAGAAAGACATTTCACCTCTGGCAGCAGGCCAGAGGAGCACTTACTGCAGCTCTTGGAGACACATTTGCACACACACATGCTGGCTTGCACACACACACACTCTCGCTCACACACACTCCCACTAACAGCACAGGGAGGCTGCTCCCAGAGGCCAGCCCTGCTTCACACTGGTTCCTGTTAATGACCAACATCTGGTGAGGTAGCTGGGGTGGAGAGACAGCTGGGGCCAGGCAAGCCCTTAGGCTGGCAAAGAGTGAAAGGGAGGGCTGAGGGCTGGGCTGGGGAGGGCTGAGGGCTGGGCTTGGGTGGGCTTCACTTCTCTAAAAGCAGCCTGCAAACACTCACTTCTGCTTCCTCTGTGGAGAGTAGGGGTCGAGCAGCTCTCTACTTTCATGTTTCATGTGTTCAAGAGCTGCTGAAAGAAAATCACGTGAAACCCCAAACCTCCAAAGGTCCCTAGTTGCACCAAGCCATAATAGCCAGGGCAAGTTTTGACAGCCCAGCCTGATTTTGCCTGGTTTTAGCTTTGATGCACAGCATAGGAGCACAGATATCCTCCATATATCCTGTTAGGAAGGATGAAAGGATTTTTCAAAATGGATGTGGTCTGTTTACAGATTTGGGTTTCTCTGACCTTATTGTTGGCAAAACTGGGAGGAGGCAGCATCTATCCCATGGCCCTGCAGCAGCCCTCCCCACAAAGAACCAGTGGTGTTCTGGCAGCCAGGGAGGATCATTCACTGGTGTGAACTGATGGAAGATGGTGATACTGCTAGAGGGTGTGTGGGTTTGCCCTGCTGCTGCCTGTCCTGTGCCTTGTGTGCTCCCCAGGGTCTGATGTTAACTGAGGTGGAGTAGATGATGCACTGGTAGGGAAATATGGGAAAACTTTGAATTTTTTAAACTACAGCCATTCTTCATCAAGATGGATTCGCCTGCCAAGCTGGGCTGTCGCCCCCTCCCTGCTCCTTAACAGCTGCACCCCATATCACCCCTGGAATTTATCTGCAGGGGCCCAGTCTGCTCACACCTTGCCCAGTCTGGAGAATCCCAATCCTCCCCTCTAGAGCTCCAGGCAGCAGAAACCCTCCCCCATGTGTCAGCCTGCCTGAGCATGGACTGCAGCTACCCCGAGACAGCACTAAGCAAACATACCACATGCTTTCTGAGCATCAGAGAGGTGATATTTTCCAGCTCTGCTGTTATCATTGCCTCCTCCTTGGGAGTACGGGAGGGCTGTCAGAGGTGGGGAGAGAGAGATGGAGGGTATGAAAAGGCAAAGGAAAGAGAAAAGGTCTTTCATGAGCAAATTTTTGAGGATTTCATCTCTACCTGTCGAGAATGGGACTCCTGAGGAATGAGGCTTCATTTCCTGTAGCTGAGCATGAGCTGGCTGCACCTGCTGGAAGATGCCCTGCCTGACATGGCACTGAGCTGAGGATCTGGGGAGAATGATGGGGACAGTCGGGGCTGGGAATGGCACCCTGGGGAAACACACCACGTGGTACAGGGCCTGGGGAGCTGACCCTCACCAGGATCCTTCCCCCTGTCATCATCTCAGCATCTCACCAACATTCACGTGTAAGGCACTAGTTGGTAAGTGCTAAAATGAACATCAGAGTATCTTTTCTCCCAGGGATGTCCTTGAACTGGAGGTCTCCCCAACCTGGGGTCAGCAAGGCCAGACTATGCCCTCGATCTCTGGCTTCCAGGTTGAGTGTGGGGCCCCAGAGGAAGGCTGAGGTTAGAGTTTGGCCACAGTTCTAATTACTCCCCCAGATGTGTGTAAGCATGTCACGACATCACCAGACACAATCCGCACGTCCCCAGTTGCTCACCAGTGAGTCACGACAAACTGGAAAAATACAATCCCAGTCTGATACTGCAACAGATCTGTGAGTGCTCTCTAGTAATACGTGAGTAGCTGTGTGAGCAGCCAGTCAGGACAGTCAGCATCTGACGTTGCTGTCTTGCAGAGTAGGTTGTTTACTGTACTAACTGTAGCTATGTTGAGTTCAACAGGGAATGACTCAGGGCAGACCTCCAAGACATGCCTGAGGCGTTTTGGGGATGATGGTCATCAAGTTCTGAGGACACTGGCTTGACCTCCCTCCCCTTCCCTTCGAGCCCATCACACAAACATTGGGTAATCAAAGCCCTAAATCACAGGTATTGAGGAAACAAGGGAAGTCCTGTTTTATCATGAGACATTTCTGCTAAGAGGGAAGGAATTCATCCTGGTGGGTGTTTGGGGAGAAGTGCTTTCTGGAGTTTGACCTCTCTGGGGCACCATGATGAGCTTGTGAGCAAGTTGGTGAAAAAAGCAATGTCTCTCCACTATCATCCCTCCCCACTGGATACTTGTACTTAGTGGCATCCAGGCACAAAGTCCTGCTGCGTGGGATTATCCACAGAGGACTAGCCAGCTCCTGTCTCAAAGGCTGAGAGGGGGCACCAGCTCCTTGCTCAGAGTTGTAGGAACAGCCCATATGGCACACATAGGCTGGTGATTCCTCTCTCCTCAGGAGGCCCTAGATGCTGCCAGTGCTGCCAGCTGTGCACAGCTGGGTTACAGATGTACTGCTGTGGGCACACCCACAACATGCCCATGTCTTTGCTGGTGGGATCAGGAGAGAGCCCACAGTGATCTGAAGTGCAGGCAGGAAACTGAATATTCCTGGGCTCTGTGGCCTTTTCTTCAAAGGCCCATCTGTGGAAGGAGCCAGTGCTGACCCAGACGTGGGGTCAGCAGGAGTGTTCTTTAAGCCTTTATATGTCACACCTTGGCACTTGCATACATAAGGGCCCAAGAGTTGGACAGCAAGGGGAAGATGGTCTGGTCTCCTGACATGTTGAACTTGGAGGACTAGAAAGGCAGAGCCTCTACTTGGTGAAGGGATGGATCTCAGCCATGATCAGCTGGTGGGGACCTGCTCTGTAGTCTGTGACATTTGTATAGAGCAGTTTGGAGGCTGCAGGCTGTTGCTGGGGTTTTGTGCTGTGTCTGAGGTTGCTGCGCCACTTCCCAGGCAGAGGAGACAAGGTAAGACTTCAGTGAAGAGAAAGGGAAGGGAGCTAGGTGGACATTCTGACAAACCCTTGGTGGCACTGAGCTGCCATGCAGTTGGAGCAGCAAGGAGGAGTTCGGTGCTGCTCTGTGTCCCATCGAGATGGACCATTCCAACCCTCTGGCTCTGCATCTCCAAACAGCTTGACCACAGGTGTGAACTGTTTGCCTTCAACCAGCATATCCTACCAGCCACTACTTCTTCCTTGCCACTGATTCCCATCTCGTATTATTTGGATGCATCCACTGCCAAAAGCAAGTCACGGAATAATGGAATTACAGATTCATGGAATGGTTCGGGTTGGAAGGAACCTTAAAGATTATCTAGCTCAAACTCCCCTGCCATGGGCAGGGACAGCTTGCTCAGAGCTCCATCCAACCTGGCCTTGGACACTTCCAGGGGTGGGATACTGAGTCCGTGTGAGCTGCATTAAACTCAGTGTGAGTGAGCACCTCAGTATCAGGCCTAGGGCAGACCTCCAGCTGGAAGGCACTGCAGGCCAGACCCACACGGTCAGTTTGGCATCTAAACTGCTGTTGAAAATAACTCACTTGTCTCTGAGGTGAGACTCATCTGCTCAGGTCTGCTGCTGCAGCACAAGACTGGGTCTTGTCTCAGCAAAATGATGGAAAACAAAATAATATAGGAAAGACAGTGAAGCTGACAAAAAGATCAGAGGAAGCTTAGAAGCACCTGGGTCCAAAGAGTTGGCATCACATTCAAAAATCCTAAATGAAAGCATAGCACGAGACATGTTCCTGGGTTGGTTCCTGACCCTGCCGTTTTGGGTAAGGGCTTTCTACAGCTTGACACTCTGCTGAGGTGCTGAGCTGATGGCTCAAGGGTGAATTTTACTGTAGGCTCAAACAATTTGTCAAGTGACTAGTGTAAAATGTCACCTCATCTTGTGGGGCTGTAGTCACAGATTTGAGGGTTTGGTGGCTGGTTTGCTGGCCACCAGCAAGAATAAGCCCCTGAGTGAGACCCAAATAGCTGCTGATGGGTATCCAGGGACTGACCTGACTGGTGTGCTTTCTCCTTTGATATCCGGGTCTGTCCTGAGCATCTGGACTCAGACAGTGGTAAGTGAGAAAAGAGGAACCTGGGAAATGGGGGAGAGGGTGAAAAAGGTGGTAGGAAGCAGGGAGGGCTTAGCTAGCCTGGCATTGGGTTGAACCCATAGCATCATGAGTTATCCCTTAGCAAAAGGGAATAGAAGCTTGCTGAAATGCCTTCCTCCCACCATGGTGCCTCAGGCTCAGAGCCAGAGGATGTGCTAGGACTGTTTCTAGCTTGGTTGTCTGCATCATGGATGAGTGTCCAGGTGCATGACTGGGTAGGGGTGGGTCTGCCAAAGCAGTTGGTTTAATGCTCTCTCCACTGGTATTAGGTTGTTGCAGAGTCAAGGTGGCGTGTCTTTGGGAGCTTTGGTGAGACCACTTGTGAGGGCAGGGGGCTGTGTTTAACCCTGCGCGTGGCCAAGCATGCTAGGAGGCTGAAGTCTGTGGAGACAGCCCCACTTCCAACTCGAAAACTGACTGCGGTTTTCTGCCAGCTGCGTCTGCACGGGGAGGAAGGAGGAGGGAACTGCACGCCGCTATTATTCCTTGCGCCTGCTTAGGGAAGGACGAGACAGGCCGAGGTTTCCCCTGCGTCTGTGGCTCCCCAGCCGGGTCTGCCGCCGCGGGTCGCGGGTGTCTGCACGCCGCGGGCTCGGCCGTGCCCGCTCGCCTCCATCAGCGCTCGCACGGAAAGCGGCGCTCCGGCCACCTGCCTCTGAATCACCGCGCCCGCAGCGCGGGGATTTCCCAGCGCACGGCGTTGCGTGCGGAGAAGCCTCCTCGCAGGCAGCTGGAAATCGTCTCCAAAGACACATTCCTGGACACGCCAGGGCTGAGAATGTCGCTGAGTGGGTGGAAGTCCCTGAGGACTTCGCTGTGTTTTGTGGGTTCTGTCCCTGCAGTGAGCACACAGACGGAAGGCGCTGGCCTTGCTGCACTCCCTGGTGTGGTGTCTTTTTCTCCAGAGCATCCTTACATTTCCGCAGTTCGCGGTATCTGTCTCCAAAGCCATCTCCCTCCACAGAATGGACAAGTCCTGACAGTGTTATCTGGATGGGAGGGGGCATGAAAAAACCCTGGGTTACTGGGGCTGTGTGGGGCTGTGACACCCTGACAGGGGCCAGTGGAACCCCTTTTATGGGGGTTTGCCTCTCTGGTTGCTCTTGCCGTGGGCTGCAGGACAGCAGAGTGAGTGCGGGACAGCTTTGATTGCTGCTCCTGCACAAGGATAATCCTTCCCCGGCCTCCTGGCCACTCCTTCCAGTGCTGAGCACTCTTTTCTTGAGTTTCCCAGGGGAGGAACTGCTTTCATATTTCCGTGCTTCTATAGCATGTAGCTGATGTGAGAGATGCCAGAGTTGCAGATAAGACATTGTGGCAGCAGGGATCTGTCAGAATGAGATTCTCTGGGCATTTGAGTGGAGGGTGCCCACCCCATCCCCTGGGCTGCTTCTCATTCACTGCCTGTGGGAAGAAAGAATATTTTAGCATTAGCCAGGCGTGGATGCCAAACAAGCAGCCAGCAAAAGCACAAATATTTGGCTACCCCAACACATCTGTTTAGAAGCAGCTCAACCCCAATTTTAAACAAAATGGGGAAGAAAATACATTAATTGAAGCCATGTCCTTAGGAATGCAATCCCTTGGTGGGGGCCCAACAATGGCAGCCTCTTTGGGAGATCATGTGTCACATAGCAGAGACAATCACCCCAGCTCCTTGTGCTGCTTTTGGGCACCCTACAGAAGCTGAGGGAAGCTGTACCTGGCTGTGTGAACACATGGTGCTCTTGCAGGAATACATACTCTGGCAGCGTCACACATCCTCATTGCCCTCCCCACAGCAGCATCCTGTTTCTTGGGAAGAACTCAACGTCAGGGGTTAGCCGCTCCTGTTCTGCTTCATCCTATGAGGGAAGGATCCAATCCTGGGAGATCCTAAAAAAAGATCAGCTCTTTTCCCAGCAGCCCCTCGCTTCGTGTGTGGGACTTGGATTATTAGATTGGGAACAGCTGATCCAAAGTCTGTTGACAAATCCATGAAGAGCCAGTGAAGCTTTGACCCTGCTCTCCTGATAGCCTCCTTTGGTTGACCTCAGACCTTGTTAATCTCCCAGAGGCAAGCCTGCAAAAACAGTTTAAGATGGGAAATTAGTGTGTGGAATGGAAAAGGGAGATTCCAAGCTTCTCATCTGCTTCTTCAGTGAGGTCTGCAGCCCTTCCTGAGCTCAGTGGTGTTGCAGGTATCTGGGATATTTAGACTGAACTTACAGGGGAGGAATGCCTGCACTGTGGTTGCGGGCACATGCCCAACCCCACTGATAGACCACTGCCAGGATGGTGTCTGCTGTGTTACCCAGTGCCTCATGTGTCCCACAACACTAGTGTCCTTCTCCCCATCTCCTTCTTTACAGCAGAGGCAGCACAACCTGCCCAGCTGTCCCAGTTTGGCATATGGAAGTCTGTGGGAACTGCTGGAGGGAGGCCAGGCCCAAGACTACTACAGTAGGGGGCTCTCCTCCCTCTCACAGCTGAACAAAACACATGAGCTCAGGGTCTGGGAAAGAGGCTGGAGAAGCCCAACATAGAGAAATAGGGATAGGGAAGGAACCAGCTGCCCCATAGCCCATGGGATGCCCATACTGCAGCACTCAGCATTGGGTAAAGCCCTGAGGGACAGGCCCTGGCTTCCCAGCAGGGAAGATCTTCCCAAAGATCCATTGGATGCCCTTAGGTGGTGATGCTTGGTGGTATCGTTGGGTCTGTCCAATTGTCAGCTAGGGTTGGCATTCCTGTGGGCTCCCTTTCCTTGCTGGAATTGGCCGTGCTCTGACATGGAGAAGGGCAATGGTTAACAGCAGTGCCATCATTATTCTTACACAACCTCCTCCTTAGTGCACAGCCAGCCCCCAGGATGTAATAAGTACTGTCATCCTGGGCAGAGGCAATGGGGGAAGGGAGTGCCTCAGAGGAAACCCTTGGCTCGTGTCAATCAGCACAACTTTTTATTTTACAGATCACGCTGCAGAGTGCTTCCAAGTATGAACAAACCTAAATGAAGACAGCTGGCAGAGGCTCTTGTCATCTAATTCCTTCCAGATGTGTGGTCATATGCTGCAGTTTCTGACTAATGACATCCCAGAGGAAAGCCCTGGGGATGCTGCAGCCATGGGGCGGGCGAGGGGCATGCCAGGAACCTGTTGGTGGGCCGGCAGCACTGACTCCCCAGAGCTGCTGCCTGGAGATCCTGGGCAGGGGCCCTCTGCTCTCCCCCTCTTCCCCTTGAGATCAGCAGGGCTCAATGGGTAGCACAGGGCTGTCTCTGCCACGCTTGGGCACCCAAGCAGCTCTCCACAGGTGGGTAAAGCTACATAATTCAAGAGTTGTATCCAGCAGAGATAGCCACTTTATGGCTGGAAGCAAAAAAAGCCACACTTGGTAGAGTTGTGCTGGAGCAAATTAGCGATGTCTTCTGATAATGAATTGAGGTTGAAGCGTTTATGCTTCTTCCTGCTTGCAAGCCCATTCAGATCTCCCTGTGGGTGCCTCTGTCTGCCACAGAGATGTCTGAGAAATCAGTCTGGGTGGGAAGATTTGCAAATCCTGCCACCTCCCTCTGAAATAGCTGCCCTGTATGTTCCCATTTTATGTTCATGCACAACCTAGATTATATTAGAGCTGTGCACAGTCTCCAGTGAGCTGTGCACAGTCTCCAAGTTTAGTTTCCTCACCCCCCTGAGGAGGAGACAGTGCTAGTTTGATGACCTGGGGTTTAGGAGATGCTCAATGGCTTGGAGATGGGTCAGGAACTGTGGGGGATGAGTGCTTCTGACCACAGGTGGGTGAGCAATCTTCCTGGAATACTGCCTCCTTCATACTGTCTTTCAGAAACTGCAGCCCACCTGGGGCCAGGCTTGCTGCTTAGGAAGAGGAGTCATTTTGGGTCTACCCGTGGTCCCTGTTTTCCCCTCTTCCTCTCCACACCTTTGCAATTAACCTCTGAACTCTGGCTAATCCCAGGATTAGCACGTCATGGGCTATTGGTTATGTCTTCCACCACCCCTTCTGTGTCCTGACATCCCTGACAAACTTGCAGGGGGGTCCGGAAAGCCAGGTTACCCCTGAGAAAGGAGGAGGCTTGTAATGAATGCACGGTGTCAGGAGCCTGAAGGGTGGTGAGAGATAATCCGGGAGTCACCTGCGACTGATAGTGATCTCCTGGAGCCTGGGACCAGGGTGGAGGGGCACAAAGAGCCTGAGGGGCTGTGGCAGCCACTTCAGCTTCCCTAACTTGGCCCCTTCTGCCAGGCAGAGTGGGCTGCAGAAGAAAGGAGAGCCCACTGAAAGGTGGGCTTTCAGTAAAGGTGTAAATATTTCCTCTGGCTGCTGTTAGGCTGCAGGCAAAGGAGTAGCTTGTAGCTTTTGGTGCAGCCTCTCCTCCAGGACTTACTTATGCATGTTTTCCCTTGTGAGGGTATCCTTGGGTGAAGGGAGAATGCGCTCATGGGATTTATTCAATATCAGTGCTTGAGATGCACTCCAAGTCTGTGGTTGAGCTTTCTGCTCCCTTCTCAGCTCTCCACTGCCTTCCCTATTCCTCCCTGGGGACACTTCACAGCTCCCACATGACTGATTTTCAAGGAGAGCCCCAGAGAGATTCTCATTTAACCTAACAGAGGCAGTGAAGTGACCTCTGTCACTTCTCCCTCAAGGTGAAAATTCCCAGCCGTGATGAAGCATTAGGCAGTACAGTTCACTTAGCCACGAGAGCTGTTTTTTATGTCCAAGACAGTCAGCTGTGTAATGGACCACACGGTGAAAATAACAGAAGTAGAAAGGGACTCATACTGGGGTTGGCCCAAAGGAAAATAGTGACTGCAAGGGAAAACCTCACAGATAATGGTCAAGACATACTGAAGGGACCCAAGTGCCTGCTTCCCTTAGCTGAGGGGTTTGTCTCAGGTTTTCAGTGCCTGTTAACACCCTTGCCCGAAGTGCCTGTGCTCTCTTCTTCTCATGTAACTCCATGAGTTTCTGCAGGACCCTGGGCCAGGGGAGAAGGGTGAGCTGGAACAATTGCTGGAGCAATTCCTTGCCACTCTGGCAAGGTGCTGGGGGCTGAGGCTGGTGGATGCTGCCTGGAGGGGAGAAAACTCCTGGAAAGGCACCTGGATTTGCAGCAGTGTGGGCTTCAGGTTTCCTTTATCCCTGGAGCAGAGGAGCAGCACTTTGTCCTGCTTCCACTGTGCCCCAAGGATGGAAAAGGGAGGGGAGTGCTCCCCAGAGGTTGCCTGGGGAACAAAGAGGTCAGCATGAGCTGGAAGTTTGTTTGCACCTCCACCTCTTGTTACATGCTGGGAGCAGGACTGAGGGCAGGTGCAGACATGCTCAAGAGGAAATGGCAATGAGCTCATGTCCCTGTCGTACCATATGCTGTGCGTGTACTGGAGGTTTGGTTTCCTATTGATCCTGTCCAGAAAGAGTAGGAACAGGAGATTCTGAGTCCATAGAACCTTATACCCAGGAAGGGCCTGGCTGCTCCCTATTTGAATGGGTTTCAGTCATGCTTTGGCTCCCAGCTGCAGGATGGACTAGAGGGAAATGGGTGGTACTTTCCCATCTTCTCACTCTTCTTAGCAGAGGTGGTGAAGGGAGTACCAAGGAGGGAGTTTAGGAAATAAAATAACAAGGTGCAGGTACCTCTGAGCCAACCCTGCCCCATCTGATTTCTGTGATATCTAGGGGAGTGAACCCCAGATGTGCACTCTGAGCAATACTTTGTTTGATAACATTTGTTTAAAAAAAACATTTAAAAATGAAATGAGATGATTTTGGGCTTGCCACATTACCAGGTGCTGGAAGAGCTCTGGCTGCCCAAAGAGCAGGACTTGGGTAAGCCTCAGGCATGTCACTGGGGATTCCCTGGCTTCAGAGGGGAAAACTTCTGGGAAGAAGCACCACCAGCTTCTGTGAAATGCTTTCATTCATTGCTGTCCAGGAACTGATCCAGGCAAAAAGTGGCAAGGGGATGTGTTTTATTCCCAGCAGGGGCTGGTTTTGATCAGAAATGATCTGGCACTGGACCTCGGCACGACTGATAACGGCAACCTGCTGTCCTGAGCACAGCTTGGCCCTGAGGAGGCTCGCTTGTGTTTGCATTTGGAAAGGCCTCCCCTGGTCCCAGCAGCTCACAGTTGAACGGCCTCCAAGGCGGCTTACTTTTTTCTCTTTTTATCGCCATTATTATTTTTTAATAAAGTTCTCTGATTAGCTTCTGAGGCTTCGTGGTAGAGTGGCCTCAGAATTAATTTCCTCTCCTTGGCTACTCACAGTGGATTCCAAGCCAGCTCAGCACTGCTGCAAAGTGAGACTAAGTGTGGTGGCTCCCAGCAGGCTGAGAGGAAGGCCAGGACACTGACTCTGTCCTGATGCCACAGAGCTCTTTGGGAGGTACCAGATGGGCTGTGGGGTGAGGGAGGGCAGTGGTAGGAGGGGAGTGTGGTGTGAGGAGTGCTGGTGTGGGATATCCACCCCAGTTCATCTCCCTCACTTCATCCCCCTCTGCATCTGCTATAGGGATTTTCTCCACTCCTCAGAAAGCACTGTTTATTAATATCAATTGTGTTATTAGTAACAATAATTAAAACATCAGCAAGAATACCAATTCACAGTGTTTGTTGCTATTTGTATAACTGAGGACAGAAGGAACCAAGTCTGCATAGAGAGAATACACTGCATCAGCTCTTCTCTTTTTACCGTCTTTTCTGTCTTTTTCCCCTCTCCAAAGCCAAGAGAAAGCTTTTCCTGCACTCCTTTAGGTGCTGTGGCTGCAGAAGGCCAGAGGTGTAGGGCCCCACAGGGAAGGCAGGTGGATTGTGGAAATCCAGGCTGGGTTGCACTTGAGTCCTGGCTTGGCAAACACCACAGTGACAAACAAAGCTGACCTGGGAGAGCACTTCCAGCATATACCTGGGACAATTTGGTCACTGCAGGAGGACAGGACAAGTTCAAGGCTCATTTCCCCAGAGTGCAAACTGAGTGTGGTGGAAGCAGTGGCGTGAATGGATCAGAAAAGTAGAGAGGCATGAGGAGAAATTTTGGGTTCCTTACTGAGAAGCCTGAGCCAACCTCACCCATAGCCACTGACAGACAGAGGGGACATCCTAGTTTAGGGTGAGCAACAGACCAGGAACTGAAAGGACAGGAATTCCCTTGGTCTCCTTGCTCTGTTGGGACACACAGAGTGTGGCTACATCCCTGCTGACATTTTCCTTTTCAGAGTGGTCAGGCAGAGGCACAGACAGGAAAGAAACCTACCTTTACTGGAATATATGTATTAGGGTCAAGTGCCGTAGCGACTGGGCTTCCCAGCGAGAGGGCCACTGGTACTTGGAGGCACCACAGGGCTCTTGCGTTTATGAACTTTAGGGATCAGCAAGCTCTTTGCAAGCCTGCACTTCATCCAAGCTGCTCTGGCCATCTGTTCTTTACTAGCTGTTAATTTATCACTAATTCGCTTGTCTAGAGCCTGAAGGCTCCTACACACTCCTGATGACTGGGAGTCTGTATAGAGGATGGAGATGCTTACATCCTCATTCATCTTTTCCCTCTCTTCCTCTTCCTTCCCTCCTGGGGTGCTTTGCTCTTTGGCTGTGTTTCTCCCTGACTGCAGCACCTCACCTCCCTGCTCAGATTTGGTCTTTGGCTGGCCTGAGGGAAAGGCCATCCATTTCAGGCATATCAATCTTTGCTTGCCTTCATTTCCTCAGGACCTTCTCTCCCAAGCTGACGTGCTGAAGATAATATATCTCTCCCTCCTTTTGCCTCTCTCGCCTTTCCCCTTTACTGCATGTATTTCTCTCTCTCTCCATCCCTGTGATTGAAACTTGGCAGGAAATTCAGATTTGCTCTAAAGTGACTAAGGAAAGGCCAGATCACAGCCTGAAGCAGCAGAGGGAGTGGAAATGGGCTCTCAGCTGATCCCCATCATTTCCACATCAGCTGGGAATGAGAGCCCTCCTCTCTGTGCTAGAAACAGCCCCTGGCTGACCCCAGGAAACTGGCAATGCTTGCCTACCTGAGTGGGGAGTGGAATCTTCTGGGACAACTTCCTTGATGCTCCTTGCCCTGACTTTTGGGTTGGAAGATGAAACAAGTGCTTTGAGTAGTCCCTGAGAGAGGGGATAACCAGGAAGACACGTCTGGGAGTTAGGGGCAGATCCCTTGAGCTGTGCTCTGGAAGGAGCCTGCTGGTGTTGGACGGCGGTGCTTGGGTCTGTGTGTGCATTGCTGCTGTGTTTGTGTGTGTCTGTTCACACAGTGGGATGCTGCTGAGGCTGAGCTGTGTGTACTCATCGGGTGTGCTTTCCATGCACAGAGGTTTTGTCTTTCCTTGCTGCTCCACCATTTCTCCACCTCTGTGCTGTATGGCCAACTCTGACCCTCAAAATGACAGGACAGGAGGCAAGACAGGGAACAATTTGCTGTAGCAAGTGCATGACCTCAAACAAGGGAGCACTGTGGCCTACCTAGTAGCTTGAAAAGGAAATAAGGGCAGTGCAATAGTGGAATAAATGTTGCAGGGAGAAGTAGAGAGGCTCTGGTGTGTCATAGCTTTCAGTTTCAGGTGAATGGGGCACAGGCTGAAATGCAAAGGGGCCAAACTCCAGGCAGATAAAAGGGGTGATTGTGCAACCCTTGAAAACAGTGAATAATTAAGTGCAGAACACATGAAATACTTTTAATTACCAAGAAGAGCATTAGCCAATTGCTTTATAAAGTGCCCCAGGTGGTGCTGTTTAGCCACTGGAGCCAGGATCTGGAGAGGCTTTGGCCAGGGTCAGGTACTAAGGGCTGAGTGCCCAGCTGTGTCAATGGTAGGTAGCTGGACACATGCAGTCAGGAGAAACCCCAGAGAGAGCAAGGGATGCTGTGGGGAACAGAGGTTATGTTTTGCTGAAGCTGATGCTCTATGACCCTGCTACTGTTTTCCACTTGGGCTGGACACCATGATAGATGAGACCTCCTGTTTCTGTTTGGCAACAAGCATGATAACAATCAGTGATGGTGTCTGGCATGGCAAAAGAAAGAGTGGTTTGTGGTAGCTGGCCGGACCATGCCTTCTTCAGCTTCACTTCACTTGGTGCAGCTCTGGTGGCATTCTCACAGCATGAAGTCACTGGATCTGGATGTACAACAGCTCTGGGCAAGGCTGGGCTTTGATGTGCTGTGGTTTTGTTCTTTCATCTTCCCCGAGAGATGTCTTTCAGGCAACATCCTGGCTTCCCCACGGGACAGTGCAAACACCAGACATCATTAGGTCTAGAGCAGATGTAAGGAGAAGCCACAGCTGTTCCCTGCTAACACTGCCCTGTCTTGGGCTTGGTGGGAGTGAGGTGATGTGAGCAATCTGTCCAGAGCAGGTCTTTGGGAGCTCCTACCTGGATAAGGCAGATCTTGGGAATGACAGGAACTG
Source organism: Sitta carolinensis (assembly GCA_032173965.1). Lineage (NCBI taxonomy): Eukaryota > Metazoa > Chordata > Aves > Passeriformes > Sittidae > Sitta > Sitta carolinensis. The sequence goes on along the minus strand of JAVUNC010000025.1, from coordinate 8,312,887 downwards.
TCAATCTTCATAAGCCATCCTACTCCCTTTGTCTCTAAACACATGGATGCTGTCCAGACCGTAAGGGGTTGGCTCGTCAATACTCATGGTGTAAAAGTGCCTTGTGGGTTCTGTTAAGAGATCTCTCGTGTCCCCCACATGGGATCTTGGTCAGTTTTAGCTCCCCCATAGAGCTCAGCCTACCACCAGCACGCTTTAGGGGAAGCCAGACTAGAGCTCTGGCTGAGATGGCCCTTGGAAGTCACTGTCTCCAGAGCGGAAAGGAGCTTTATGAGCATTACTGGAAGCTGCTGTGGCTGAGTTACCAGAAATAAACCACTTCAATTTGGGGCCAAGTGCTCTCAGACCACTGCATTTCCCACTCTGGTAGCTGGGCCACCTTCCTAGTGCTTTTGCTTCTCAGCAGGGAGATATTCTGAAAATGCCACCCACTGCTCTTGCTCATTTGGGTGGGTGGCAATGAGGCAGGAAGACAAAGGTGGGTGCCTTGCCGAAGGCTCCTCTTAACATGGATTTTTTTTTTCTTTTGTTTTCTGGGAAATGCATTTTAAAAGAAGTAGCGATAATAGCTCCATTTCATCCACAGGCAATTGCAGGGCTGGGGGCAGGAGGCAGCTGGAAAGAGATGCTCTGCCCACAGTCCAGGAGCAGAGGATGTGTCCTTGGGGAGGCAGAGATGCCTCAAATGGAGACTACACACATGGGGGTGGCAGGATAAGTGGCCCTTAGCCAACGCATCCCTGCTATTCTCCAGCCTGTCTTTGATTTTAAATAAACTGCAGACATGACGCACAAGCTATGTGTTAACCTGCTCCCCATCAGGAAGCATGGGGGCTGATGCCTACACAGCCCTCAGCAGATGAGAATTTTTTTTCCCATCAACCCAGGAAAAGGGGGTGGGGACCTGTGAGCCTTGGGTTCTGGAGGGGAGACTGAGGCAAGGAGGGGTTTGCCTGCTGCATGCAGAGGAGTGAGGCCTGAGCCCAGTGCTTTAATCCCAAATTCCTATTTTCTCTTCTGTGGGAATACCTGGTGAAGAGGAAAAAGCTGAGAACTACAGGGATGTGCAAAGATTCTGTGTGGCTCAGAGCAAAAGTTGTGACTAGTTCCACCTCTGTGTTAGGATGGAGCATCATCTGACAATTCAGGTCTCCTTGTAATTTCCCTTGCTGAGTCTTTGAGCTTTGTGAAGACAAAGAGCCTGCCAGCAGGTCCTCTTGGCCAGTGCTAGGAATTGCCTTCTCCACCAAGATCCTTCTTCAAGGGTTTTTTGGTGGAAAGAATGTGGCAAGAGCCCTCTGTGGCTGAGGCTGGTGCCCTTTTAGCAGCATGTTCTAGCCTTGCCTGCAGCATGGCCAATGCACCAAACCCACCAACTTGGCCAATATCCTAAATCCAGATAACACAGTCAATTGCCAGGAAGTGCCTGGTTTTCTGCCCTGGAGTCAGGGAGAAGGAATGTGGGTGGCTCTGCATGCTGAGGCTATCTATGCCATGGTGGTGGTTAGCCCTTCTCAGTGTTGATTTCCAGTTTCCCTGGGGGTTGGGAACCTGCAGGAACCCTACCCCATGGTCCCATGTGGCCCAGGCTTGTCTGCGCAGGGCAATAATCCTGCACTGAGGCAGTATTCAGTTCTGGAGTGGGTCAGGGTGGTTTTGGAGGGTATTACTATGCCCTGTTGTATCTCATGCTTGGTATAACACCTGGTAGCTCACTGTACACGTGGTGCTGCCTTACCTTACCCCCTTATGTCACCCTGTGGAGCTGGGATTGCAGGCCACAGCCCAAAGTCTGCCAGACTGCATTCTCTGGCACAGGACTTGCTCCTTCTTATATGCCCTCTATCCTGAAGCCCTTGGAGGCCTGTGAGGAGCAGGTTGTGGTCCCTGCAAACTGTTCCTGTTCTTTGCTTCTCCCAGCCTTTTCCTTGTGATATGACTAGCAATGTCTTCAGTGCATGATCAAAAGCCTGGTTTTCTCCATTGCCTGGAAAGGGCAATCCTTGCCACGTGGTGGGAATGGCTATGGATGTCAGGATGGAGGTGGACTTCTTCCACAGAGCAAGAGAGCAGCCCTGCAAAGAGGAATTTCCCTACCCTTGATCCAGTAGAAGGCATCAGATGTTTTACCTACAACCCAAAATTCCCTAAGATAGACCCAGTTATCTCTCAACAGAGGACATAGCAACTTGATGAAGGGGCACTATCCACTTAAAAATGCACTTCTCTCGCACAGTTATTTCCATTTGCTGAGCTGTGAAGTTCCCAAGAGCAAAGGAAAATGCTCATGCCCAGCTCCTGGCTGGGTCATGCAGTGCGTGTGTCAGCACTTTGGGTGCAATCAGTTTTCCTTTGGTCAGTGAGTTTCTTCCGTTGTTTGGGTGGGCCTTGCACAAACTTTGGGGGAGAGCAAAAGCTTTTTTAGAAAGTGGAATATATGACTGTGAAACCACAAGGGTGTTGGAGGGTCTCAGGCGTGGGTAGCCTAAATGGCTCCTGGATTTCAGGATGTTAGTCACCATCACTATCACTTTCCTGGCCTACTACTCCCTGCTACCCACCTTTTGTCAGCATCCTAATTCTCCATGAATCATGTAGGATTTTGGGAAGACCATTCTTTCCTCACCATCTGTACAATTCATAGTGTCTCATGGCTGCTACCGTGACATAAAAAAATGTTAGTAAAACAACCACAACACACTCATTTTGGAAACATATGAGAATTCAAATTGACAGTTTCCCTCTATACTTAGGAGTAAAACCACAGGTCCTGGAAAAGCTCCAGCTCGTATGAGGCTTAGCACGCATAAGTGTCCAGGAATATTTGAGGTATGATACAGGGAAAAATTTCCTACTCTCAGGCTAGTTAATGTAGTGGCAAACAATCTAAGGGTACAATGGGAGATCCTTCCTGTGATTTTTTCAGCAGGTCTTAGACTAGGATCTCTCAGATAGTGCTGATGATACCTGAGCAGGGCCCCTTTCATGCCTACACCTCTACAATCTATCCTTCTTTCTCTTCGGGAAGACAAAGTCCTGTTCAATATCTCTGGTTGTAGACTTGGGACTCTGTGATGGCTTGGGAGCTCTCATGGATTAAGCTGAGCCTAAGAAAGGGATTGCATCTATCCATGGCCATCCTCTGTGAGAAGTATGCCATGTCAGTGACTGAAAGGTCTCCGGGGGGGCTGCAGAACATATAATAGGAGAGCAAGGTGAAAGTGAGAGAAATATTGCTGAATTTGTGGTGCCATCGTATGCTGCAGAAGTTCCTGGAAGAGCTCCCTGGCAGAGGCTGGAGCTGTTCCAAAGAGCTAAGGACAATATCAACCTCAGGATCCATGTCTCTGGTCATGGAAAAGCAACAAGCCCCATTACACCTGGGTATGATGGAAAAGACACTGGACTGAGCTCACATGCCTGTGCATCCCATTACTTGGGTGGCTGTATCCAACATCCTACCAGGAGTCTGGGGTCATAGAATCTTGTCTGTCATCCCAGACACCACCATGCTTCCAAAAGAAAAAACTACCTACCTAATTTTTTTTTAAATTATTATTATTTTTGTTTTGGGTTTTTTTGTTTGTTTTGTTTTTGTTTTTGTTTTTGTTTTTGTTAATTTAAGGTGGTAGGGGAAGGCAGTATCATGTCCAGTACATGAAAAGCAAAGAGGGTTAATCCTTCGTAGAACCCCTGGGTAAGCATCAGGATGCAGTGAGTGCTAAAAATCTGTGATTCCTGTGACGATGATTAATCAGACACAAGGAGTAACAGTCCCTCAAGGATTCTTAGTTATGAAAGCAGTCTCTGTCTCAAGAAGTCCTGAGCTACAATCAGCCTGGAAAAGCATGCAGAGGCAATATCACTGTTGGCCTGCTCTTCTCTTCTTCTCCCTCAGGCATCTATCAGCCAGCACTGGAGACAGAGCACTTGGCTAGATTGATGCTCACTTTGACTCAGCACAGCTGTGCTTGTTCCTTATGTGTGGAGCCACAGGGAGGCTGCTGCTGCACGTAGAATTTTGCCCATGACTCTCCCTGTCACATCAGATCATAAATATTTTGCAAGGGAAAGCTTTTCAGAGCCAAAATGTCATCCTCTTCCCTTTTCCTTGTGAAAAAGTATATTGCCTCGCTTTCCCAGGCTGTTGATCAGTGCTGTCTCTGGTCACTGATGCCAGAGTGTGTGCCTTTTCTGCTGTCCCTGAGGGCACCCAGACATGGAGTTTCATGGAGCTGGGTGAGATCTCGTCATTTTGTGCAACTGTGTTTAGACCCTATCTCCACATTCACAGAGGGAAGTGTGCCAAGAGAGGAGTGACCTCTGGGAGGTCAGAAGTCAGAGGACAAGATGGCCCTTTGGTATCTTTAGCTAAGCACTGCATGATCCATGCACTGCAAATTCCCCTGGGAAGAAACTGCACAGAGCCCTGTGGTGGGGGAAAGGAGCAGGAGAGTGCATGCTCAGGGCTGTGGGAAACATTCTGGGTTCTGTGAGGGAGCTGGTGTTCACACCTTGTGAGGGATGAGGGGACTGCTGAAGTGAGGTCCACATTGCTCTGAGATTTGGTGAGGGGCACAGCTGATGCCAGCCCCTGGGCACTGCCATGCAAAATCCAGGTGGCACATGGGAAGATGTCTCCCACCTTGGTGCTGCTGTATGTGCCAAGGCTGAGGAGCTTTCCAGAGAAGTCTCTGTCAGGGAGATGTGGGGCTTGGTGTGGAGAGGCAGGCACAATTCCTTGGTCTAGGATGCTGCCTTGGAGAGCCCCTCCGAGCAGTGGAGCTGTGCTCATGCCCTGCACACAGCGTGCTGGGTCTGCTGGCAGAGCATCCCTGCCTAAGAATCCTGGAGGAACCTCTGCTCGTGGAAAGACCTGCCAGGCTTCTCCTGCTCCTTCCCCCACTTTTGCCTGGAGCCGCCCTTTGGGATCTGTGGCAGACTGAGAGGACTTTTAGTTATGCTGTTTTCCTTTATCCTCTCAGAAGGGCAGAAAAGGCCAGGCTGGAGATGAGAAGCTGGAAAAGGTGGCTGGTTAGCCAGGCTCCAGCAGGTGGGCACGGCCATGGCAGGAAGCCGGGCACCCCCGGCCGTCCTTGCAGGGGCTGAGGCCGTGCCCCCTGTTCCCAATCCCCGTGACCTGCTCCCACCACACGGCTGCCCCCCGGCCCGGCAGGGCTCTCCACACAACGGAGGGGCTGTGTGACCTGCCTGCTCCCAACTTGGTTGCTATAGGAAAGGGAAGAGGCTGGAGAGAATGTGTGGGCCTATTCACACCCCCAGCCCCGATTCACGGTGCCCCTGAGGTAATGTTTGCCCGGCTCGCCGTGATCTTGCCTGATAAAGGGGCCTCCTAAAAGCCGGGGGGGACACACCAGACCAAAGAGTCTGGGAGAAATATTTGCCTTGAATGCCGGTAACATGTGGAAATGGGGAGGTTGAGTGGGGGGGGGGGATGATAAGAAAGGACCCTTTGAAAAAGAGGGAGGTGGGGAAAAAAGCATGCCTGACTGGCCCCACAGGCCTGCCGCCTCTGCAGAGCGCAGCCATGCATGGGAAAATTTGGGTTCCTCTTCACTGCAGCCAAATAGCGACATTGCACAGGTACGTGTGTATGGACACCTACAGTGGTGCTGCGACCTGTATCCAGGGTGGCTTTCTCCTGACACTGGGGGTCAAAAGAAGCATAAGCTCTGCAACAGCAGCAGGGGCTATACAGCTTTCCAAAACCCACCTTCGTTTCTTTCTGTTCAGCTGTCTCACCCTGAATGCTCTCATGATTCAAATTATTACTGTTAGTGTAATATTTCTGGTTTTGTGCACTCAGAATATCCTGTGGCCCCATTTTTTTTTTTTTTAGGTTGTAATGATTTTGTTTCAGAAAAGTCTTTTGGCTGCATGTGAATCCTGGGAAACAAAACCAAAATTCCCATTGACTAAAAACAAGCAAAATAAAACTCCAGTGATCCTGTAAATGTTTCCCTGTGCAGATTAAGAGCAAGAATTTTGTTACAGAGCAGGCAGTGACCACCTCTTAAATTCTCATTGCTGATCTCAGCAGATGTCCTTACATGTACTTGATATTCTTGAGTGGCCTGATCAAAGCAATGAGATGAGTATGTCACTGCTGTTGGGATACTTTATGATGAAGACTGCATTCAAAATGCATTTTAAACATTGCTGATGAGGCTCAGAGGTTTCCTTTCTGGGACAGTGTTATCTCTGCTCCAAAGGAGGTGTGAGAAGGGCAGTGGGAACATCTGGACCTTGAGGCCCAGAGAAGCCAACCAATCTGGGGGAAGGTGCATGGCAAGGCACTGGTCAAACCATTCATTCAGAGGATTTTTTTTTTAAATCAGCTGTAGTTGCTTGGCCGGGATGCTCAGTATCACTGGGCATGGCTGGGTGGAAAGCTCTTCCCAGTGTGTCACTGGGGTCAAAAGGAAACAAAAACGGGAGTGGGGTGGAAGAGAAAAAAAAAAAGAAAACCCAGCAAATATTATAGTGGCATTTTCTCATGGGAAGGGAATATAGTCTCCAGCTCTGGTAAAAAAGAAACAGAGGGGGTTGCGGCACTGCTACAGAGAAAGGCTGGGAGCCTGGGAAAAGCACTTCTATGAGAGAAGGAAAAGATGAGGGTGATTTAGGATAAGAAATGTTGTCGTTGGCTTTGACTAGAGGGAGAGCAGGTCTGTTCCTCCTTTTAAGTGGCAGCTATCATTGTAAGAGGAAAACAGACTCCAAACAGACCATGAATATTGTTTATAAGAACCTCTGATTTTCTGGGAAAAGGGCACCTAGAAATGGGTTTCTCAGCCTTTTCCCCTTGCAAACAGTAAGCCCTCACTCGGGAAAAAGAAAAAAAAAGAAGCCCTTCTGTGTGAGGGCAAAATAAAAGAAACATCAAAATGCTTGACTGATGACTTTGGGAAGAGAAATGGTGTTCAGAGAGGTGACTTCTGGCCGTCTAAGAATAGCACTGGGAGAGAGGCAGAAAGAAGCAACATTGCTTTTATTTGTGATTAAATAACACTTTGGCGGTCTCGCCCCCCCCTCAGCAGCCTTTCTGCAGACAGCAGCTGCCCCTCCAGCACTGGGGATACACAGCACAGCAAACAGGGAATCTGGGACTTACTGCAAGCTTTATATTTCATTGCAGCAGCTTGATTGGGGTCTTGCCATTGGGTCGGTCGCTGTTAATCTTGTATTTAGCAGATACACCTCTTGTTCTGTTTTCTGGAATTCCCCTGGAGAAAGCTCTCATGGGTGATGCAGGCTGCATCTCACAGAGTTTATCTTTTGTTTATCTGCAGAAGAAACAAGACTTAAAATACTTTTGCCGCTGCTTAGGCTTAAAGTCTCCCCTGCTCCCTACCTTCGGTTAATTTCATATCCATCAAAGGATGTTTTTACTTTTGAATGAAAGTTTTTCTTTAAAGCCTGTGTTGCAAGTGACCTGGTGAGGCTGTGCACATTTTCTGAGCCCTCTGAGAGCTCCCATGGCTAGAGTGGATTAAAGGAACTAGGTCATATTTCTAAACTATAGCACACACGATACTGCTGTTCCAGCTGGACTATCTATAAAAGCTGGAAAAGAAAATCAGAGTCCTGGAAAGGTTTTCTTGGATGTGCACTTCCCAGAACTCCCCCAAAAAGTCATCCAACTGTGCAGGCAGGAGTGCAAAAGCTTCAAAAGGTTTCTCCTAAATCAACCCAGCCAGCTGAAATCCACAGGAAAGCTTGTGAGAATTCTGCTTATGAGCTGACAGATAATGCAAGCAAAAAATGGAAGAAAAAGCATTTTTCTACATGATGTCACTCCCAGCATTATTTAATGTGAACTACTCCATAAATAATTGTGTTCCTTCTTCAGCCTTAAACACAGGTAGGAGGACTTTATCACCTGTTGCAGAGCAGTTTTCTCTGGGGTGGGACAGAAAGCTGTCCATGTGTACTGGAGAATGGCTTGGGATGTGCAAGGAAGAAAAGTTTGCAGCCCATTAAAACTCCCTCAGGGAAACAGAGAGGTAGAACATGGCATGCTGTGGTCCTCCGTGGCCAATCTTTTCTGACCAGGCAGAGGGACTATGCTGTCCATCTCATGAACTTTTTTGATTTCTGGCTTCTGTGAAAAGGGTGCTGGCCACTCAAGCCAGGTTGGAGCCTGGCCAAAACAACATCCTGATTCTGTGGCAAGTGCTCTGGGATCAGACCACACGTGATGAGTACCCCAGATTTGTGCTGCATTGCGAAGACACTATTGTCATGACCTGCTGGCCCTGGGAAAGTCCCTCGGCCATGGCTCACAGGGAGGAGAAAGCTGGCTGTCTCTAGATTCAAGAGTTCCTCCTTCCCACTTCTCCTCTCTCTCATGTGCTGCACCACAGCTTACCCCACTGCTGGCACGCCAGGATCAAAAAGCAACATGGAAAGGTTGTGCGGGCTGCCAGCGTCGCTGTGCCAACACGGCGGCTGGCGCAGGCTGTCTTGTCCCCATTGGAGAGGTGGCCGTGCCTCGCCCCGCAGTGCCGCTCCCCGCGCCGTGCTGTCCTGCGAAGCGGCCCGGGGCAGCCCTGGCACGGACCGGGCACGGCTGAGCACACTGCCCTAATGTGGGAAATGTCTAAAGAGGCAGCTTCCTTTAAACCACATTTTCATTTAACTAGTCTAAATATACTTCAGTTTCAAAACACACACTTAAAAATAACTTACAGAAATATTTATATGGACACTGAAAGGAACTTTCCAGCTTTGGAGATTCAGCCTGCAGCCCACGGCAGAGCCCGCAACTGCCTTCCTGCTCAGTCACTCTTCGCTTGTTATTGAGCCTCTTGTTTTGGGAGTGTTTGAGTCTCTTTTTCCTTAAGTTATCTCGCTTCACTCCACCCTGCCTCAGGGACTAAGACGGTTATGCTTCAGTGAGGTCAAGGCTGATATTGCAGGATAGTTTTTTTAAGAGTCACAATCATCACAACGCTCTCGATGGTACAAGTTTTGTTTCAGACCCAGAAAATTCAGCTCCCCCTGTGGTGGGGCCCTGCACGTATTTGGGAAGTCCCTCTGTCATCACCTTGCCCCTCTCCATGCTCTTCATTCGTTTGCCTGTCTCAGTTCATGTGTTGCTTGGAGCAGACCTCAGCTTTTGGCAAACATATATCAGCCTTGCACACTGGGCTTAAAGATGGGATTTGGAATCTTCTAAATGGTTTTGCAACCCAAATGTGATAGTAAGGGTAATAACAAAACCTTCTGCCTGGTGGTTTTCACCATCGTTTATTCAGTGCTGTCAATATTTTCTTCAGTGACACTGTTAACTATCTGGAGGTGTACCAATCACTTCCCCTTGTCTATGTGGACAATCCCCTTTGCTAAAGAAAGGCTAGGCTCTTACTAAAGCATCACAATTAGGTCAAGTCCACAAGTCCATACTATACATCATACAGGGGAGATGCAGTCATGTGCTGGGACAAAGGTTGTCTGATAAGGATGTGTTGTGTCATTTGTCTGTGTGTCTTGGCTTTTCAAAAGACATCCCCGTAGTCCAGGAATGTCTTATAGAGGGGTTTAAATGTCTCTGTTTTTCATTTCACCAGGTTTTATTTTTAGATCACGGTACAATGTTTGTTCAGTACATATTGCGGCACTGGTAAGAATCTGTCCTGTGTTTATCAGGAACAAACAGCCCATAGGAAGGTGTGCTCGCTATGATGAAGAGTATTTGGATTACAAGAGAGGTTAGATGACTGCAAAACTCTGAAGCTGTATGGCCATTCAGTCTTGTTTGGTGCTGCAGGAGGAATTGATCTTAAAATGTTTAATTACTGAAAAAATTCTGCTACAATAAACATTTGTGTTTTTGCAGATGAGGTAACTTGCATAGGAAAAAGTACAAATCAAAACTAGTTCTGCAGTGTGTTTTATGGGAATAACTTGTGACACTTTAATGTGTCACTACCAAGAGGTCTCTGTTTTTTGTTTTTATTTTCAGAGTAAGATTCGGCATCCTACTGGTTTGTTAATGATTTTGCCTCTCTCTCTCCCTCCAAATTTCTTTTTATATGTAAAGGTTGGAAGCAGGTTTGTGATTGAATTCAGTGTTTCTCATCAAACTGTAGTCTAAAACTTCATACAAGGCAGTGGGAACAGACTCTAAGTCACCAATTAAATGCAACTAGCTCTGAAATGTCACACGGCATCCATTTAAAACAGTCCAAACTCCAGGCTTGGATTAAGATCCAGGCATTCCTAAAAACATAGGATTAAGCTGAAAGCTCATATTTCCTTTAAAACAGAAAGCTTCCTGCTCTCTGCCTGCATAGGCAAGATCAAACCCCTGATCTAAAGAGAAGCAAAGCAACACTTCGTTTTGGGGTCCCAAAACCCCAAGGGTGAAGTTCAGAGCTGCAGTTTTCCTGGCAGCAAAAATGGGCAGAAGTTTCTCTCCCCTGTGCAGAGGCTGATTGTGCCTTCGGTTGTGCTGCTGCTGTCATCTGCAAGCTGGATCACAGAGAGGGATGCAAAGGGACACAAAACTTCTTTTAATTTTATAAGCTGCTTTTTTTTTTTTTTTTTTTTTTTTTAGCCCAAACAATTTCAATGAATGGGCTGTCTCTCTGGTCATGTACATCGATGCAGTGGCACCACAGGGGGTGAGGGACAAGAGGAAGGACAAGTTGCTGTGCAGGGTCAAGAACACAAGGCTAGGGCAGGAGCTTCCTCAGCAGCAAAGCTGAGGAGAATTTGTCATCAATATGTCCCTGAGAAGGCAGAACATTACAGCATGGATTCAGGAACAAGCAGACAGGCATAGGAAGGGTGAGAAACTTTTAAATCAGCTTTGGTTTTGGAGAAAAACGGATCAAGACTCAGACCCTGAGATCGCAGCTCTGAAGGGAACGAACTGGTCTGTCCCCTCCCTGGGATATCCTTTCCAAGGCTCATCTACAGCAGATCCAAGCAGGCACTGGTCATGGCCTTTCCTGGTCACCATTGCTATGGCATCATTTGCATCCTCCACAAGAGGGTCCCTTCTGTAGCACAGGCCTACTGATGGCACACTAGTAGCAGGATGTGGGGAGACCCATGAGCTACCAGCCCACTTGGAGCAGGACACCACGGCCTCATGGAGGCTGCTGTCTCAATGTGGCACTCCCTGACCCCACATAGTTTTTTTGGGAGATCACAAACTTGGCATGCCCAGGGACCACAGAAGGATGTTGTCATGAGGATTAGGGGCAAATTTTCTTTCCAGAGGTGTCAAGGGTGTTGCATTATTTTTACATCAGGAGTGAGAGCAAAGACATCGCTGGAGGCAGCAATCCCCAGGGACTGCAGTGTGGAAGCTCTGGAGAGCCTTGCCACAGGGGGACCAGCTCCCATCACACTGGCAAGACCAGGCCAACCAGCACACCAATTTCAGACCAAGCCAGCAGAGGTCACAGTAGGTCCAACAAATTCTCCACACCTTTGTCCAGCCCAGTCTACTCTCACAGTTCACCACTGACTGACTGGTGGTAAACCCTTGTCCTACTCAACAACCTGAGCAGACCTGACAAAGCCAGGTTTTGGCTGCTGAGTACCTTCCTGGAGGGAGGAAATAGCTGCTGGAGACTTGGGCTGTGGCTTGGTTGTAACTCTCTTCCCCAGCGTGTGCTCCTGTTGCAGCTAGTGTACAATATCTTGGTGTTAAAATCAGTCATGAGGGTGTGGGCGTGTTTTCCTCCTGTCATTGCAAAGAGGAAAATCACCAGACGTGCCAGCTTGTCAGGCTTCTTTATCTTCCCAGGCCTCTCACCTTCATCCTCCCTGTGCCAAATTCATGCCCAGGCTGAAGGATGTTCCTGCTGGATGAAGCTGATCTGGTCCGCTGAGAAGGTGGGTCCATGTCTTCTTGTGCTGTGTTACCACCTTACACCTGCCCTAGGAAAATCTCCTGAGCATCTCAATGCCACAATCTGGGTGGATCCCTGTTGCATTGGGCTTTCCTGTGGTCTTCTACAAGAGCTGGGATGATCCCCGTGGACATGCATGTACTGCAGGGGCAGGTAGGTTTGCAGACAGCCAGTCCATGTCTCTGCTCAATTACAGCTCCACAAGGAAATCGCCATTGTGGGAAATGCAAGACCAAATGTATACAGAGACACTGGGTATTTCCTTACTTCCTTCCATCATTTCTAGCAACACTATCCTGGGCAGAGGAGAAGCAGAAGTCAAAAACTAATTTTTTTAAGTGAATGTAGGAGCCATGAAAGTCTGTATGCCTTTGCTGATGTAAAGATCTGCGCAGGATCAGGGTCTGGTTGGCTGAGGTCTCCCACAGGCTATTTCACCACACGCCAGGACACCTTTCTTGCCGAAGACTTTCTTTTTACAATGCTTGGTGGCTTCAGAACCCACCATGGCTGTGACGTGTGGCATTGCCCGATGGTCACAAATGCCACGTTCTGCTATGGAAAGCGTGAGATGGCTGAGGCTGGGGAGCTGGGCAAGCGAAGCCTGGTAGTTGATTCCTGTAGGTCTCTGCCACTGGAGGGGGACAGAGCACCTCGCTGCAGAGGTTGGTGCCCCTACACCCCTCCCAGAAGAGATCCTCCCATGCTGTAGGGCATTCATCCAGTTCATCCCGGTGGATGGGCCACTGCTTGCAATGCCGCGCCCTGGAGTGGGTCATCGCGGGATTGCGCTCTTAGCAGAGGAGGGGCGCCGCTTGGCAAGAAGGCAGCGTTTCACACAATAGCAGTGAATCCACTGAACACTGCCGAGCCTGCCACCATGGGTGGCCCAGCACATCCAGGGAGGGGTGTTGATCAGGGGCTCTCTGGAGAAAAATGCAAACTTCCATTGAACTTCAAGTATGCTCCTGGTGGTCTGTGATTTCCACAGACTTTCTTGTCACCTTTGGCCCTTGAAGAGCCACTCACCATCTTTCCCATTAGTCCACGTCCTGAATTGCTAGAGCGGGGTGGTGCTGGTGCAGTGCCCTATCCCTGGCTGCTTTGCAGATGAATTCTGCAGATCCTGGCAGCAATGTCTAGAGCAGCCGCTACATCGACTGGGTTCAGTGCTGGGTTGGGCTGACCAAGACCACCTGCAAGAGGTGCCACACTGACACACCATGGTGAGGTGGGTGCTGGGCTCTGAAACGGCACATTTTGCCTGGCAGAGTTTCCCGTGGAGTAGTGCCTGCAGAGGGTCTCACCTAAAAGTCATGGTCTCGGCTTTGTTCAAGAGGAGGCCACCTGGGCAGCTCATGTCTTGCTCACCAACTGGGCTCTTGTGCTGCTGTTGTGCCAAATACCACAGAGAACTGGGTGGCAACTCCCCCTGCACATTTTGGGAGGGTGCGGTGATCTGGGAGCGGCTTTCCCACACTGGGGTACCCTGAGGAGCAGACACCTCTCTCCTGACCAGCTTGCTGTGGCTGATGAGACCTGATCAATGAATGAAGATGGCATGCTGCCATCAGGCAGCATTGTGCAACGCTGCGTGATGCAACTGAACTTTATATAACCTGATGCAACACTTAGAGCTGGAGTTTAAAGCTGCAGGTCCTGGGTCATTATGGTGTATGTACCTCCCTGGTGCATACATTCATGAGGTCACCCAGTGTGTGGACAGTAGCACCGCTCCAGGCAGCTCCAGCTTTACTCTTGGGTTAGAAATTGCTTCAACCAACCAGCCATCCATGCCTCATTGAGGATAACTAGACCAAGGGCAGAAGCAAGATCCACATTTATTGCAGACAGCAACTGTGGAAATGTCATCCATGCAGCTCAGCTTGTGCTCTCTCCATTCCTATCTGTGACTCATCCAGCTCAAAGCATCTTTCCACACTCCTGCCCTTCAGCCTTTGCTGGTCCAGCCCTGGAGTCCAGCTCTGCCTGTGTGCTGCAGCCTCCCAATGCTTGTGATAGCAGTCCTTTGCAGGCCCTCTCCCCCAGATGCTCCTGAACAACTTCCTCTTTTCATGTGAAATCATGGCTTTGAGCTCCATGCTGTGTTAGACAGGCTGCCTTGGACTATGCAGAGCTGATGCTTAGCTTTGTGCTTTTGGAAAGGTGGCAGTATTCCTCTCCTGAGGCAGGACACCAATGCTCTACAAGACATATAAGATAACTTAAGATAATTGCCTTAAAGAAAATTACCTTGAACCTGACTTTCACTATTGTCCATACTGAGCTTCAGGCCAAAGTAATTTCTCATCTTTTCTTTGACGTTTGTCATATTTAAGCTAAAAGAAAACAGAGAGGAGTTGCTGGCTTGTTTTCTGTACAGCAATGAGAGTTTGCAGCTGTTCTGAGGTCTGTCATGTGCATGGTGCATGAGCAAGGCAGGAGCAGGAACCTGTCAGAGAGGAAGGACCCACCAGATAAGCAGTCATGGTATTTATTTTCCTGTTAGAAACAGGGGAATCCTGCAATGCCCCTCACTGCTGTAGCATCAGACCAGCCTAGGTAGCCTAACTACATTAGCTTCCTTGGGGTTTTCTGTCTCTCCCTCTGCCCTCCCAGCCAGTACCCCCTGGGGCATGTGGTTCCTATGCAGGCAAGAGAAAGAAGCAGAGCCTGGGAAGAGTCCAGTCTTCTTTTTGTGTGAGGATCAGGCTAACATAACTTCAAGTATCACCTAGCTTTCCCTTCCCCCCTCTAGGGAAACTAATCCTGGGCATCACCAGCTCTGCCAAGTTTACATGGAAAATACCACTAGCAGGACCAGCAACTCTTTCTGAAACCGGACTGGGAGGGGACAAGCTGGTATCCCCTTTCTGATGTGACTCTGCACCTGTGACTCATTGACATCTCAGTACCTTTCCAGCCATGCTGTTGAGCCTGTAGCCAGTGCTTGGGTGCCTGGTGAAACTTCTTTCTTTTCTGCGTTTTTTTGCCAGCCCCAATGATGTAACACCCCAGGTGAATTGCCACAGACCTGTCAGAATATGCTGTGGTGCCAGAAGAAAGGTGTGAAAAATGCTTTTTCCCTACCAGGTGCCTGGTATATTGATGCACTATCCCTCCAGTTCTCTTTCCCCTAAGACACATGAGCCCTCTTTCTCTGCTCCTGATTGTGCCCTCCACAATTGATACACATCAGACATTTTGTTGCCTGGCCATGGGCAGGCCTGCAGAGTAAACAAGCATCCTGAGGCACATCTGCATCTGCCTGGCACGTGTAGTGCCAGAAGAGAACCCCCCATGGCATAGGGCGGAATCTCTCATAGCCATCCTGGCAGCTAACTGCTGCATTTGCAGTGGCTTACAGGTAGGCTGAGTCCCCATGGCTGCTGCACAGTGATGGTCTCTTTACTTCAAGTTCCCTATCAGCAGTGGGAACCATGGACTGGAAAACAAAGGCACCACATTGTCCCTTATGGAGAAGAGAGAAGAAAAGAGGTCAAAGGCCTGAAGCTGTGAGCAGAGACGTGTGTTGGCAATGGTGTGAGCTATTTGTGTGCTGTGGTGAGGCCTGGACACCACTGACCACGTACATACAACCTGGGTGTTTGAACTCCACCCTGTGAGGATTCACTGGTATGAGAGCAGCACCTGACATGGAGATCACCCGGTGCCCAAGATCAGTTCACAGATATTCTGGGAGGATACGTAATCAAACCTGTTCTTTACATCGCTAAACTAAACAGCCTCCAGGAAGCAAATAAATGGTTAAGAAGAGAGACCAAAATGCTAAAGGAGAAAGCAACATTTACTCCATACTCATGGCCAAGTTGTAGTGGGAGAGACTGCTGTGTATACTCAGCAAGCGCTGATCCTTGACCATGTGGCTCTTTGTATTATGTCTACAAAGGAAAGAAAAACAAGAAATTGTGACCAGAGTGGGATTATAATCCAGGAATACAGTGGCTGCTAAAAAGCTAAAGAGGAAACCACAGAATAGTGGCTTCTGTTAAACCAGTGGGTGAAATAGTTGCCTAGATGATGGAAGTTGTCCCAGATCCTCTCTTCATAAAGGCACTTGTATGGCATTGTGTTTAAGCTCCTGAAAAAGGCAGTTATAACAAAAATAAAAAGGAAAATTAAACAATTTCTACATAAAGCGCGGGGGGGGGGAGGGGAAAGGGGGATGTTTAAAGAAATTACTAGTGTATTGCCAGTTTGGAGAGAGTTTAAATACTGTGTCAAGGGAGCAGTTAGTGTGTGGTATGTAAAATGATGCAATACAAAAACGGTTATTAACTGAGGCTGATTTGGCCTTAAAATGTGCTCTAGGAACTGCTGTGTCAAAGGATATAGCTACTCCAGAAGACAGGGAGTTGCAACAGCATCAAACAGCCTGAAACAAAACTTTTATTGTTCCCCTTGTGGGGATAGTCTCCCCTTTGAGGTGAAAGTCCTTCAGGAGCATATCAGTATTGAAAAAAATAATGAGAGAAAGCTTTGTTGAAAGAAAAACATGATTATAATTCCACTGTGCTTCTGAGAACCCATCCACAGGACAACCTGTGTAGAAGCAAAATGACAACATTACCAGGGATCCTCTCCTCTCCCTCTGCTGAGGGAGGATGTCAGTGAGGACAAACAGGGTGGGAAACCATTTTGTGGTGGTTTCCTAGTTGCTGTGGACAAAGAGGGATATTCTTTTCCTAGGTTCGACTAAGCAAAACTTATCAAACCTATGGGAGTGCTGGCTGATGGCAAAACCCCCCGTGAATAATAAACACAAGGATTTCTTCCAGCATAACAGGCCAACACTAGGATAGTTTCCACACCCATGTTGTGATAGAGGGTCTTGGCCCTTCTGTTGCAGAACATTCTTAACTTTCAGAGAGATGCAGGCAGGGATTATTGGAGATGACAAGGGGTGTCTGCAGAGGTACTGGTGAGGCTGTCAAGAATGGCTGCAGAGCAAAAGAGGGAAAAGTGATTTTTCCAGAGTCTCAGCCATACACTGTGGGTCCTGTGGATGATATTCATAAATCACAGTAATGCATGAGACCATCCTCAAGGCACCTCAGCTACAAGATATGTCACAATTATCTTCCTTTCTGGGGATAGGCAGTTATTACCAATGGGTCTTGCCCAACACATCAACACTATTACACTCCCTAAATAGACCAGTGCACAAAGGACAGAAGTAATGTTGATCCACATGATGTGCCAAGGCTCCAGATGAAGCAAACAACTTTGCATTAACAGAAAATGAAACTGCCTGTAAAATCAGCTTGCAGTGCATCGCCATGTGCCTGAAACACTGATGCTGAAAGCCAGACATCAGGGTAAAATAGTCCAAAGAGCCACACTCGGGGCTCACTGGCATCTGTCTGCAGCACTGCGCTCACACCCAGAGAAAAGACCCACGGGTCATCTTGGGAGGTCAGCGGTTTAACCACAGCTTATCTCAAGAGGAAACAATTTACTCTGGTTGCAAATACCAAACACTGGCCTCAGTGTTATCCAGAAGAGCCTGGTTAGGAAGGAGGAAGGATTTCTGGGGTACTTCCTGCTTGTGTGGTGTGGTAGGAATACCTAGTGACTGGTACCACAAGCACCTGGAGAGTGACAGATATCTTGATGCAATGTGAAAGAGGGAACCAGCCAAGTCGAGAGACATCTGATGAAAGGATGAGGAGATGGGCTTAGCACACAGCCTCTTTGAGCTTTCTTGGATGCAAAGAGAGTACTGAAATACATGTCCAGGTTGCCTAACGTGTGGCACCAGAGCACTTACTGTAATAAATCTCAGGTCTACTGTACTCCAAGAATTACATGATGGCCCTCTGGGAATGATAGCTATGAAAGCCCTGGCTGCAAATTTAGTTCAGTGGCCAGACACTGATACACAAATAGGAGGAATGGCAAAACAATGTCAAGGGTATTAATAAAGCCAGTTGGGAAATTTTCCATCAGAATAATTCTCCAATGGAAAAAGCTGTTTTTACTAACTCAGCTGTTTCTGTAACAAAATTGCAGATTTCCATTGGGAAAATCAAACTGAAGTATCCTTGGCTCTTTTTTTTTTTTTTTTTTTTTTTTTTGCAAGAAGAAAATAAAATTGCCAAAAGCATTGTAGGCGGACTAACAGAAATTGTCTTTCTGTGCAGCTCTCAGACACTCAGCCTTCCCCTCAGGTTCAGAAATCAGAGATGCACCTGAGCAGTCAGAGATGCAAGAAGGCTGCAAAATGGGAAGTCACCCTCCTCGGTTTTTGACAGCTCACCTGCTCCAGAAAGCAAATATTTCCCTACCAGATGGACAGCCAGGAGGCCAGAAGTTTTCATTCTGGTTCTTGTAAAGCTTAATTTTTGGAACTCTAATGAAGACAGGATTTTTGATTTTTCAGTTTTGTATTTTCTTTAAACAGAAACTCAGATACTCTTATTTTCTTTCTTGCTGGAAGGGATTTCTATTTCCCAGCCAACTCTGGGTATCAGCAAACACGACACTTGCTTATATATTCTCCTTTGTATTCTCAGGAATGGCCAGCTGCTCTTGGAAAGCAAACTCAGAAATGGGCCATTTACAGGACATATGTTTTTGATTGCAGGAAATGTGCCTCATAAATGCCCCGAAGTGCTGCATATGAATGCTACTAATTTAACACAGACTGGGAAAGTGTTAAGATTAGTATTTTCATGGACAGGAATTCCTACTTGCATTGTAAGTGATGAAGGGTTGCTTTTTTGATGTTCAAAAAGTTGTGTGCTTTTATCTTACAAAATAGTATCAGCCCTGTCGTGTAAGCTCCTTGCTGTCCTGCCATAGGAGGAGCAGTGGGAAGATTTGTTCAAACATCCAATTCAGTGATCCAAACCAGAAGTCTGAATAAAGTGAACTTTTTTGGCCTGGAAAAAACAAGTTAATACAGATCACAACTACAGTCATCCATGGTCTTGGAACACAGATTTTTCTTGCTGGGGCTTGCTAGCACCTGATTTCCAGGGGGGGTGTTTGTTTGAAAAGTGATAGGATCAAATGGCCCCATATAGTCATGCATGAGTCTGCTGACTTCAGATTGGAAAAAAAAATCTGTGCAAGAGGTAACTGTGAAAACTCAGAGAAATTTTAAGCAAATTATTTGATGACCTTCTACTCTGTTTTGTCAGGAGGAAATGGCATTGGGAGCCTTGGAATTAATTAGAAAAATGGAGTGGTTGAATTGGGCCCCCTTATCAAAAATAATAATTGTCAGCTTTATGAAAATGTTTGTGGTTATGGATACTGATGTAGGTCAGCTGGCAATTGTTCAGGTAGCAACAGTGGGGACATGAAAAATCTTGGAAAGACTGAGACAATTTTTATCATGCCTGCAAGTGCTTTTAGACATCTGATTTAAGGCTTCTACATTTAGAAACATCGTTTGGAATCTGCTGGTGCTTTAGTTTCCTGATTGGTTAAGTGGAAATGCCTTTTTTGCAAGGATGCAGTGTTTAACTGGTTCTTGTCATGAAGGACATTGGAATTCTCTGGAATTCCCAATGGAGGTGTTATGTGTTGCAGCTAAATGTTTACTTCATGCTTGTTCTACCGTACTTGTGGTTTTTTGGTTTTGTTTTGTTTGTGTTTTTTTTTGTTGTTTTTTTTTTTTTTTGTTGTTGTTTTTTTTTAAGTTCTGCTTCCCTCTGGAGCACCTTGGCACTCAGAATTCAAGAAGGAATGATTCTACATGTCCTTCAAGAAGGACATGTAGAAATGGCCTAATGACTTGGTGCTCCTCTGCAGAGCTTGTTAGCAGGGTCAGCTTCTCCAGTGCTGCTCCAATGTCTTTGTGGCAATGTTTTTCCAGCTTCATGTCATTGTTTCAGAACTCCCAGAACCTCTGTCTTTTGTTGCAATGTGGGATCTGTCTCTTTCAGTGGCTGGCCATAGCATGATGTTAATGACCTTCAAAAAGTATCCCAAAGGAGCATACTGGAGCTTTGCTTTTTCTCACTGACTTTCAGTTTTCCCCTGTCCTCCTGCAAAGCTCACAGTCTTGCTTCCCTTGGTCTGAGCTGCAGGAAAGCTTTTATCCATCAGGGCCAACCAATCCTTCATCTGCCTCTCGCCTCACTGAGCTTTCACCTTTTACAAGTTCCCCATCAGACCCAGCTGTGGATAGATTAATCACATTTCTATCAGATAAAGATCAGCAGAGGCGTCACAGATGAGGCTGGGCTTGACTTCCTGGTGCAGGGTCAGCTAGTGTATGATCTCACCTCACACTCCAAAACACAGCACTCTCCATCAGCTTCCTTGCTTTTGTTAGCAGAAAGTAGCAGGACAGTGCTGAGTTAATGGTTGGACTTAGTGACCTTTAAGGTCTTCTTCAGCCTGAGGGATTCTATGATTCTGTGACTTCTGGTGGTGGGTCACAGGCCTGAGTAAGTATAGCTGTTCCCTCTCATGGGAGAAGGACCCAGGGTGTCCAAGGAGGGATCATTTACACAAGCTCAGAGGGCCCTGAGGATTTTGGTACAAGTACCTGTTACATCCAGTGAAATGCAGCCACCCTTGGCAACAAATTCTTGGGAATTTACTTGCATAAATGTAGAGTGATACACTTGTATGTATTACTGAGTCATGTCCTGTTGGTACTTCCTGCACCAGTTACATCTGTGGGTTAGATAAATAGAAAAAAAAAAAAAAAAATAAAGGAAGCAGTGAAAAATGGAGTTTCATAGAAATCTCAAGGACCAAGATCTTAAAATAATGCAAGTTCAACAAATGGCCTTAATATAATACACATATCAAATGCATGAGTCTCTCACCCTTCTCCATGGCTCTTCTGCATCTAAACTAGAAAAGCACAGGCAATTTGGGGAGTTCTGGCCCTCTCCCAGCATGTGCTATAGGGCATTCTCTGTATATGGAAAAAGCAAACTGTCTTAGTTTTTGTCCCTCTTCCCATTCCTCATGATCTTGATCTTACATGGGGATGGCAGCTGATGTTTAATACTTAGGACAGCTGCATAATTCATTGGCAGGATTGCTAAATTTATGGACAAGATCGGATATCAGAATAACGGGGTTCTGGACTGGAGGGATTAAGCTCGCAATATTGAGTTTTGGATGTTCCAGTTGGTAATATTGCCAAAAGGGACATGAAAAGTGATCTCATTTTAGTTTGGTGCAGCTCACTAATTCCAAGGAATATACACAATCCTGCTAAATTAATCCCTATCTCAAGGGCCCATATAAACCCACTAACAAACCTTTTTTCCCTTTTGATTCACTTAGAAAGAATGCTGAAAAGAAATTCAAAATGGTTTTGTTTTTCTTTTCCTGTGATGCACAAGTTACCAGTTTCTGCTCAATATAAGAATAGCAGATACCACTATATATACATAAGGGTATCATGGTGGTTTTAGTGGCACACAGAAACACCTCCAAGGCCTGCCTGACATGTCTAATGCATGTGTTCAAGCTATAAGGAAATGCAAGACTGGGGGTTAGGAAAATATTTCCATCCTAGTCAGGTTGGTTGGAAAAATTTTTTACCTTCTGTAATGCATGGTATAATATATTTCCCTTGGCCAGCAGGAGATATCCCTGTGAACTGCAGAGGAGAAAAGTGACAAATTTAATTCTGTGAGTGATGGAGAAGATGAAGGTGAATGTCCTTGATCTCTCTGGATCAGCTTGTAGTTGCCTGAACTGGGACTGGTGGCCATGGTGGTCTTAACCAATCCAATTGTACTGCAGATGACAAATAACTGCCTGCTTCTTCCCTACCTGATGTTTAAAGGATGCCTTGTGCTTTGCTTTAAAAGTTTCCTGCATTGTGTGCAAACATTTTGATCCCTCCACTATACAGAAATTCAAATATAATAGAAGTTTGATATAGAGCACCATGCCAGTCCCCTCCAGAAGCAACACCTCTGGGCTTTGCACTTTGTCTCATCTGCTATGGGACACACTCCCACCTCTGGGGCTGTGACAAGTCAGGAGAAGTGATTAGCTCCACATTCTGGGAGAGGACCCTGCACATGTCAGTCACTGCTCACCCCGCAGCAGCACAGCCAACATGACGTTGCCCTCGGCAAGGTGAAGGGTTTCCCTTCTGGGAAATGTTTCAGAAAGCAGCAGTGTCTCTGTCATGGCAGGCAGAACTCCTCCCTGGCCTCGCTAAAACAAGCCATTGTCCGTGTGCCTATGAATCACCCCAAGCACACTCAGAAACACAAAGGTGTTGTGTCATGAATTGAGGGTGCAAAAAGAAACCAGGGGAGTTTCAGGGATTGGCTGTGCAAGTGGTCAGGAGCAAGATGGTTACTTATGGAGGCCCTGTCTGTGCAGAGGGTTGTATCAGCGAGCAGACCAGCTACATGGGGCATGCACTGAGGATTTCAGCAGTAATCCTCACCACAGGCCAGCATGCTGCAGCGTTCCCCTCTGCTCCCTGTGGAGGAAGTGGGAAGGATGGTTGGCAGGATCCACACAGCTGCCTCATGCCTCCTCCAGTTTGTCTCTGCACTCCCACTGCTAGTGAAGCCCCTTGAAGAAGTATCTTTATAGCTAAGTCACCCAGTGACCCCTATGCTTGTGCATTAGTTGCAGTATTTTGTGATGTGAGGCTGCTTCTGGGAGCCTTCACTTGAAGGACCTCTGTGCTCCTTTGTTTTCTGCGTCAGAGAAACCTTGATTATTTGGGCAATGGTTTGCGGCTGGGATGGCTGCTGGTATGAATTAGAAAACCCTCCCCCTCTGTCTGTGAGGTTCTAGGCTGTGCCCCTGTTCACAGCACTTTTTATGGATGGGGCTTATTTGTCTTTTAATGCAACAAAAATCCTCACCATCTGCTCCCATGTAGATTTATACTGTAGTTACTTCACAACTGAAGCTCTTTTGACTGTGCTAGGTGAGAACATAACTCACGTAGGGTTTGTCTGCTTCTTAGCTCATGCTAGCAAAATCCAAACTAGGATAGAGGCAGAATTTTTCCATGGTGGAGGCAACTCTTTGCTGGAGCACTCTGTTGTGGGTGATAGCAACTTCTTTGTTTCTTGATGTCTTTGGATTGAAACTGGATGACCTTCTGGAAGGTATGCCTGGCTAGATGCAAACATTTGGGATCAGAAAGGGAAGAACTGTAACTCAGTTTCACAGCTAGCTTTATATATGAGGTGCCAATCTGTTTTGGCCTGAACACACAAGTCTGGGGTTTGGCCCCCATCTAAATACAACAGCATGCCGTGCTTTGGAGAGAGCTACTCTGCTTCGGCTGAGAAGTGGTGACCGTGCAGCAGCTCCTCAGACAGAAGTGATTTGCTCCTGCCAAGGGTGAGCATTCATACTGGCTGCTGTGGAGACACAGCCAGCCTGGGCTACAGCTGAGATGCAGTTTGTTGTGTGGCTAAGAGCTGAGGTTGGCCACATCTGCCTGTACCAGTAACCCACTAGACAGCCTGCTGCCATATCCTCCCAGGCTCTTCCTAAAGTCTCTTTTGGAGCCCAAGTCTGTAATGAGATGTGGCTCTCTGGGCAGGGATTCTCATACAATACCAGCTCTGACAGCTGGGCAACAGCTGGCTGCAGATGATTGCCAGCATTAATAAAGGAGGCTGTGTGATGGATTCCCTTCTGTAGCAGTTACTAAACAAATAGAGCTTGAGGAAACCTGGCCTTCTCCAGGAGCAAATGCAGCACAAAAACTCTTCTTGTTCTGACAGGCCAGCAGTGGGTCCTTCTCCACTGTGATTTGCAGATAATCCCATATACAACAGCTTCAGAAACTGATCTGGTGAGAGCAGCTCCTCTCTGCTTCCCTCACCAGCCTACTAGTTGTAAGGGAAACATACACATTGAAGAGCAGGATGATTCCTTTGGGGCCTTCTAAATGATTTTTCAGTGCCTTTGGGAGAACATAGGCAAACTGTGGCAAAGCTCCCATACATTATATACTCATAGGCAGAGGTATATGTATGTAGGGGAATGGGAAAGATTGCCCAGGCCTCTCAGGATGGTCTCAGATGTATGGTGATGTCTTGAAAGGATCATGGGAGGGGCAACAGGCCACAGCTTCTGCTTTTCTGCATCTGTGAGCAGTGCAGTCCTCATATTGACTTCCATCAGGCCCCTGTGCTCATAAGGAGAATGTTTCCCATCTCCCTGGGACCAAGGTGTCCCTTGAACATGCAGTTCCCAGTGCTGTGGGGCCCGAAGGACAGCCTCCCAAAATGCACCAGACACCCTCTCTTGAAAGGCAGGCCCCTTCTTGGCAGCTGCTGAGCTGCCTCCACATGTGCTACTGTGCTACAGAGCCCTGTGGGCAAACCTAAGGGCACTGAGTACCTGCAAGGGGGGAGGATCCTCTAAGGTCTGACTTTTAAGCCCCCATTTCTCTACTCTTCCTTGTTCCCCTCTTCTTTGTTTTGAGTTTCCCTGATCCCTCACAGCCTGCTGTCCCTTCCCTCACCAGGGCTGTGGAGGCTGGAGGCTGGAGCTGGGCAGGGGGTTAAGAGGCAGATGGGAGTTGGCGGCTTCACTCTGCTGGAGTGAGGGAGAGCAAGTCACTGACCTCCCAGCAGGAGTGACACAGGAAACCTATAATTACATGCTTGTGACAGCAATGCTGGATCTTGTTAATCACGCTGCTGCCATGTCAGAGATGCTGCCTCTTGGGATTAAGGAAAACAAACAAGCTCAGGCGGCACTGGCAGCAGTGGTGACTCTGTCCAGTGATTACCCAGCACCTCCCAGTACAACCCCCCCACAGCACTGGCCAGCCCAGCTGTGGGGAGAGCGTGATGGGAGCCGAAGGCCCAGCAAGCAAGCTTGTCCCAGTAGAGCCTAAGGGATCCATCACTTGCAGTGGCAGATTGGAGTCCTCTCCCTTTTTCAGCAGCTCTCTAAACACATGACACCTTCACCTCCCCTTGGAAGTCGCCCCACTTTTTTTCTTCTGTGTTTGGTAGGAGTAGGCTGAGGCACAAAGGAGGTTTACACAAAGCCCTGCAGGGAGTCAGTGGTAAAAATGGGCTTTAAGTGCAGCAATGCTGCTTCCACACCCTGTTTCCTTGACACTTGCTCTGCTCCAACGCTGCCTCTCAGCCCTTCTCCTCCACTTTGGAGGGAAGCCCTGGTGTTCTGCCCTGCAGTAACCCTGTCCACTATGCTGGCTACTTTATTTTTTGGGTTTTTTTGGTGATTGCTAAATATCTCCACTTTTTCAGTATGAACTTTGCTTGAGCAGTTTCCTGTCCTCATGAAGTGACTCCACCTCGGGTCCCATCCCCACCTATTGGAAAAAGCCTTGGCAAAAACAGTCAGGGAATACAAGATTTGGGCTAATTCCCTCCTGGATAAAGGTCTCTGCCTGAAGTGGCCCTAATGACAATCCCAAGGTGGAGAAGACACTGTTGCCTTACTGACCTTTACCAGGTTATGTTGTAGTGGGCAAACCCATCCCACATCCTTGTGGAGTCCCCCGTGCCCCATTAGCCAGAGTCCAGAAAAGGACATTGACACAGGACAGAATTTGCCTCGGGCCAGCATGGGAAACAGAGGGTTTGGGACTTGGGGTACGCAGGTCTTTGGTGCATTCCCAGAGAATGAGAGGAGCGAGCCTCAGACTGGGGGCTCCAGGCTTCAGCCAGCCCCTAATCCAGTGTACAGCTGAGAGGATCAAGAGATAGAGAGGTTGCTCACTGTAAATCCTTTTGAAGTCTGTTCCAGCTGTTTTGCTGGGAACTTGCTGGCCTCTGTGCCAGAGGGGATGCTAGGCTGAGAAGCCATGAGGAGCAGGGGGTTGTGTCCCCTGTGGGGCCTTAGGCTCTGAAAAACCATCCACTTGCTCCAGGGTCCACTGCTGCCTGAGACCCCAAACCCAGCAACAAAGGATGATGCTGGGGGGTGTGAAAACATCAGGATTGGTGTAGCCCCTCTGCTGGAGCCCTGCAGGCCAACTGAGAGGGGACAGGGTCACCAAGTGCCAGGACAGCCCAGCTGAGGAGATGGCTGGCGTGGGAGCAGCTGGGTGGGCAAGGCTCCAGCTCTGACCTTCTGTGGCTGCAGGTTTGCAGGATGGCTTGCCGCTGGCTCTGTCTTTACATAAACACACTTTGCTTCTTCTTGACTTTTCTCTTAATGAATTCTTCCTCTACCAGCTGTTGTTTTTGGCCTTCAGCTGATACTGTGGTTTTCCTTCTCCACACGTGATAGAAACACTCCTCACCGACTGCTTCCTCCAGGTGATGGACACCTGTAGCTGGCCTCCTGTCCCCATATGGGTCAGGGTTAGTGGCGCCAGGACAATAAGTCATCACCACACTGCAGACTTGCTTTCTGGACTCTGCAGAACACAGCATGACAACGTGTGGTGGTGTGAAAGGGGTCTGTGCTCCCTGAAGCAGAGAGGGACATTGGGAATGCAGCAGAGGGAAGTGAGATGGAGGCAGTAGGATTGCTGTGGGGCTGGATCCTTCCCAAGCAGCATGGGCCACAGAGCTGGAGCAGTGCTGTACCCCCACTTCATTTTCTAGCAAGGCAGAGGTGACCAAAGAGCAGCCACCCTGCCAACTGGCTCTTAAAATTGACAGCTTGAAGTGCACAACAAATTGATTAAGTTAAAATATTGGTAAAGAAAAGTATTTGTATTTAACAGCCCTTCCCCACTTCCAACCATTTACTCTTGAAATTCCTCTTGGGACACAATTCTAAGCTTTTCTCTGAAACCACCAAGACTAGAAACTGTCTTTCTTTTCTAGACAAGTCCTGAAAATTTTCTTTCCTCAGTGGAAGCAGAGTATTTAAGGAAAATCCACAGTGTCACAAAACCTCTCCTAATTTGTGTGCCTCTCCCTCCTGACCACTCTCCTCTCCCTATTGCATGGGGCAGGCCCCTCTTCAGATCTGTCCTTCCCAGCTGGTATCTGTCCCTGCTCCTGAGGCCAGTGCTCCCAAATCGTGGCCCAGCACTGTCCGGCTGTTGACCTCCACTAGTGCTGCCCACAGCACCCAGTCTCCCTGGCCCATCTCCCCAGACTGTGTTTTTATCCTCCCTCCTTTTCCATGAAAATGTAAAACACACAATCCTGCTCCCTCTTCACCCTGTGCTTTCCTCTCCTACAACTCAGCGCCCTTTGTCTTTCTTTCAGTGAGTTTCCCATAAATGCAGGTTTTGCAGTCTCAGAGCAGATGCAGCAGAAATGCCTGTGCATGAAGGAGCAGCACTGATGGCTACTAAATGGTATCACCCTTGAGGGACTCCCCTGGGATGGAACAAAGCAGACGTAAGGTATAGCTTCTATCCTGAAGGCACAGAGTAATTTTCCTGACTGGGTGACACTAAACACCTTGTTTAAAAATAGAGAGAGGAACCTGAATGAACAGGCACAGGGGATGTGAGGTAACACAGGTAAAACTCCAGTGTGCCAGATGCTGGGCACAGACAAAGGGCCACACCTGTGGTTTCACTAAGCCATCTCACCTGATCTGGCACTGCTGGTTAGTGACTGACGATGGCAAATTCCAGTCCTGCATATCCACCAGGAATCCCTTCCTGCATGTATCAGCAGTGCCCTTTGATCTGCCCGTGGACAGTGACCAGGGCTCCTGGGAAGCCCCTGCTTCCCCTCACACCCAACAGCCCCCCATGCTGCAGGAGGGCTGTGAGAACCTATTGGTATGGGGTCTTCTGCAAGAGGAGCTTGGGCTTGGCATTGACCTTGTCCCATTTATCTGAGTTATGTAAGATCTTCCCGTATGGGTTGCTGGCTACGTGACACCTAACTATTTAGGCCAGTGTAGTCTGTGACAAATGTGACAGTCGGTTTGGGGGAGGGAAGCGGGTAGGCTGGCTTTCACTGTCTCAGGCAGGAAGGGAAACAGCTGGACCCCATGAAGCAGGGTCACTCCTCAGCTGACACAAATTTCCCTGTCCTGCTGCTTGTGGGAGATGCCTAGTTTCAGCTGAGCTCAGCAGTTCTGCACCCAGGGCCTCTTTTCAGAACAAGAGGTACACTAATAAATCACCATGTTCCTATTTGCCCATCCTATTCAGGGCAGGAGGGGAGAGAAGATGAGAGAGTAACTCAGAGATCTGGGTGCTTTGCCTCTCCTTTGTGGGTTCTGAGTTGGGCTGAGATTTCCTTGTGGTTCATTCAAAGACTGTGCAATTCTTGCTGGAGCTTCAGTTTGCATTTAGGCCAAAAGAGCCAATACAAAAAGCAGGAGCTGCTCCCTGGGCTTTGGGATACAAATCCCTGGCAGCTTTGGAGACATGAGCCTGGGAGATGGAGATGGCAGCAGATGGGAAATGGTAGCATATGGTTAGCATGGGGCTTGTTGGAATAGGAGCAGCATGAGGAGCTTGCAGGCACAGGGAGCTGTAGATCACAGTAGTGCTGCCACTGGCTTGCCTGCAGAAACTGATATTGGACTTCATCTATCTCTTTCTTGCCTGTCTGTTCCATCAGGGAGGCATTCATCTCCCTTCTGGGCACTATCATGGGAAAACATTCCCAGGCGAGGCAAGGGATCTTCTGCCTCTCCCTGTGTTATGCAGAGGGTGCTCTGTGTGTGACTGTTCAGAACTTCCAGCAATGCAGACTTCCACCCAGAATGTCCTGGACCCTTGTGATTATGCTGCACTCAAAATTAAGAGGTGCTGTCAGACTTCCAGTTTCCATTTGAGGTGTAATGTACTCCTTCTCTCCCTATCACAGTGCCTTCAAAAAGCTGCAAAAATATTTGCTTGAGGAAGAGGAATGGAGAAAGCACCACTGACAACAGATGTGAGTTGGCAGGAACCTGAGCCCCTTACAGGTGCCTTCCAATAGCCATGGCTGTGGTCTGACACTGTTCCTGCCACCATTCTGCTTCATGACCATGGGCATATTATTCTGCCAGGGGTCACAGCTTTGACCCCCAGTGCTGGAGGCACAGGAAGCCAGGGTGTGTGAGGTGCCATGTCTCTGCTACCAACCTGGGGAGCACTTTAGGGGATGCAGGAAGCTTTCTGATAAGCACAGATGCTGTGATAGTGATAGATGGGATGGCATCTAGGAGACCACATGTATTCTTAAGTGGTACCATACATCTGGCTGATTTTGTCACCTCTCATAAAGCACTACCTTCTGGATGCAGCTCATCCAAGACATTCCTGCCTTTGAGGTTATTGAACATTGAGGGTCTCTGGCTTTCTTGGCTACTAGTGGGAAAACAGTCAGGTCTTGCACTCTGGTGCAAAACACCTGGTCATGCTCCAGTGTCCCTGTTACAGTGCATCTGCAAGTCCAGTGCATGTGTGACCACTGACCAGATCACACAGAATCACACAGACTTTTTAATGTTGGAAGGGAACTCTGGAGATCATCCAGTCCAACCCCTGCCAAGGCAGGGTCACCAAGAGCAGGTTGCACAGGAATGAGTCCAGGTGGGTTTTGAATGTCTCCAGAGAGGGAGACTCCCCACAACCTTCCTGAGCAGCCTGTTCCAGTGCTCTGCCACCTTCAGTGGAAAGAAGTTGTTCCTCATGTTGAGGTATTGTATAATAAACATAAACTTGTATTTTAGTGTATGGCTCCTCATCCTGTCACTGGGCACCATCCTCTTAGTACCCTCATTTAGAGGTTTAAATGCATTTATGAGATCCTTCTCAGTCTTCTCCCAGACAGAACAGGCCCAGCTCTTGCAGTCTCTCCTCATAAGAGATGCTCCAGACTCTTCATCCTCTTTATGGTATCCATTGGACCCTCTCCAGTAGCTCCTTGTCTTTCTCGTGCTGAGGAGCCCAGAACTGGGCACTGTATTCCAGAGGTGGCCTCACCAGGGTTGAATCATCTCCCTCAGCCTGCTGGCCACACTCTTCCCGAGGCACCCCAGGACACCACTGGCCCTCCTGGCCACAAGGGCACTGCTGGCTCATGGACAGTTTGTCACCCTGTCCTTCTCCACAGGGCTGCTCTCCAGCAGCTCAGTCCCAGGCTGTGCTGGCACTTGGGGTTACCCCTCCCCAGGAGCAGGACCCTGCACTTGCCCTTGTTGAACCTCACCAGGTTTCTCTCTGGCCAATTCTCCAGCCTATTGAGGTCCTGCTGAGTGGCAACACAGCCTTCTGGTATATGAGCCACTCCCTCAGATGCTGGCCACTGCACAGAACATCCTCCTGAGCACAAGTTCAGCCTGAATGGGCTAGAAGAGCTCACATCACTATGAGGTGGTGGTGGATGTTCCTGCGTGGGATTTTTCTGCAAAGGGAGCTTGCTGCACTTGAAGAGTTTCTGTTCCATAACTTGGTATCAGTTTGGAGCTAGGTCTTCAACTTCACTGTTTCTCCTTACCATCCCTGAGACAGGGTTAAGACAGGACCCTGTCAGCCTTTCCGTTTTCAAATGGCAAAGTGGCCAGGGGAAGCCTGTAAGGAATAGGAGATGTGATACTGTAAGAAGTTAATTTGTTAACATAACTTGAATTTGCATCAATGTTGCCTCTTTTTCATACCTTGAAGCCTTCGATCTTCAAGGCTGCCTGTCAAACACCTTTCATCAGGATCAAATTTTTGATTTGGAATGTGCCTCTGGACAGAATGAGAACCACTCCCAAATACCGCATGTGCTGATTCCGCTCTCTGTGGCGGTGACACAGGTATTGAGGCTCTGTGCAGGGCCTCTCACCGGTGTTTCCCTGCAAGGATGTGAATGCCTCCTTCCTTGCCTTCCCTCTGGACTGTGGCCTCCCTACAGCAAGTGTCCCTGGAAATTATTTTGCCTCTCCTGGACTTGCTTGATCAGGGCAGGCTGAGGCTTGCTGGCAGCACTTAAGCAGGATCTCCTCGATCATCCAATTCATCTGTGCCACAACTATATGCTGTTATTAGGTGATTATGTTTCACTATCTTCATTGTGTAATTGTTCATATGCTCATAAACAATGTAAATAGCCTCTAATGAGTTGGTAAGTTAATCATTCAGTAATGACCTTGAATGTCAGGAACTGTCTGCACAGAAAAGCAGCTACTTTAAAGTATTTTCTTTTTCTGTGTTGCAAAACCAGCTTTTTCTTCCTTCTTTTTCTTAATGTTCTGTGGGCTATTCTGTTCATAAGGCACTTGACTTGAGTGGATTTACTCATAATTAATCCAGAAAATTTGGCTGCCCTGTTTCATGCTATTGATTATATTTATTAAAAGAAAGCAAAAACAGAACAAAAAAGCCCCCCCAAACAAAACCTGTAGCAAGTTTCTCTTGTTTTTCTTTGGTTTTTTTTTTTGTTTTTGTTTTTTATTTTAAAATTTTATTTTAGTGTTGATAGTCATGAATGGATCCTTGGCCCTATTCTTCTTTGACTTTGCTATTTTTGAAAGTCTTTTTCAGGGCAAATATTTAGGTCAAAGTCTTACTTAGGCAGGAGCTGCTCTGCATGTAACAGCAAGGATTTCAAAAGGGCTGTGACAAAAAAAAAATCCCAAAATCAGTTTGATTTTTTCCTCATCCATGTCCTTCACTTTTAAAAACAAATTTCCAACCCAAAGAGCCATCAATAAAAGCTTTGGAGTATGAAGTCTGGATGCTTAAATGCTCTGTTGCAGATATAAAAACTAGAGCTTACCATGTTGGGTTTAAATTTTTTTAAAAAAGCTCATGTTTTTTTGGTTTTTTTAATCTGAATTGTGAGCATCGGTGCCTGGAATTGCCATTACTGGGTTAGAATGATACTATAGTATCTTTCTGTTGTGTTTTTTAATCATGGAAGCTTCCTTTTGTGACTGACCCCCAGTTCCCCCCCCCCCCAGCACTGCCCATGTCCTTGGCCTCTGGCTTTTCCTCTCGTAACATCAGAAAAGGAGCATTTGAGCACTTCTCAGAGCCTCAGCTTCCAGCCACAGCCATGCTACCACTTCTGTGGAAAATAGACTGTGCCATTCTATTTCAGATACATTTACGAATTGCTGATATACATCCTTGTATTTTCGGACATTTCTGGAGTGAGACTGCCATGGTAGATAACCAGAGGAAAGCAGTTCTGTTTGGGAACAACTTCCAAAGCTTTCTAATTAGCTCTCAGTCTATGTTGGGACAAAGCCACAATATTTCAACTATTCTGGCAGAGAGTGTGTTGTGTCAAATTTCCATTTTGTGTGTGTGAAATGTGCTTTTTAGACTGAAACTTACATTTTTCAGAGCTGAAATATGAGGGGTTCATGCTAGCATTTGTACCTAGGGAGAAATGCCCAGATTCAAATCTCTGCCCAATCTCGTTTTGAGCAAAATATCTATCCCTGCTCATGCACAACCAGCTATTGGACAGAGCCTGATCCAAGCTGAGGTGTTCCCTCTGGCACTGATTCCTGGGTGTCTGCTACGTCCTTCTGCCCCACCAAGCAAAAAGTGTATGTTCACAGGGGAGGAACAGCTGTGCTGTGTCACAACAAGGGTTCTTGGAGCCCAACAGCCTGTCTCCAGCAGTGGCTGATAACACACGCAAAGAGCAGTACTTGAAGGCAAATGTATAGCAATACATCTCCCAAATGTTCCCCCGTGTCCCACAGTTTGTAATTTGGGGGACTTTCTGAGGCAGACCTAGTATCTTTGTTGCATTTTTTGTTCTTTTCCCACACTTTTTTTTTTTTTTTTTTCCTCCTGGTTTTAAACCCTGTGAACTTGTAATATCCACAGCATCTTGTGGGGAAGACTTCCAGTGTCCCTACCTTTTGCATAAACAGACACATCCTACTGTGTGCTTTGCTTGCTGCTTTCATTTGATGCCCCTGGTACTTGTAATGTACTTTTACAATTTCCTTGGATGAATTTTCACTGAGGTCTTTCCTGTCATGCTTTTGGTTGCAAATACACTGCAGTATATTCTCACCCTAAGAAATGGAAGAATGTGTCTGTCCTCAGCAGGCAAAGGCATGACTATGTCTCTTATGTGATTTCTAGGTTGTTTCAGAAAAGTATGTGAGCAAGATGCAGCTATAAGTTGTTGGGTTTGTTTCAGTTTTTTATGATGAATGTGACTAAAAATGTTTGGAGCCTCCAACCTGCTGAAGTAATTATCTTTCTGCACATTGGCTTGCTATGCCCTCCATTTAGGCAGGAGACCTCAGCAAAAGCCTATTCTCAGTAGGTGGCATTTTGCATTAAGACACCTTCTGCCAACAAAGCCTCTCCAGACACAGGCCCTGAGATTGCAACGGATATGATCTAGGACAGCACACAAACACATGCTTAACTTTAATCCACACATGCTTAAGTGCCTTTTGAAAAGAGCTTTGCTCCACATTTGTTGCTAGATATCTGTTAAAGGACCAACAAAATCCAACTGCTGAGTTTCTACTATACATTCCTCTCGTTGGGCAGCAAAGCCAGCATGTATATTGCTTTTGGGCGTCCTCCACATGGCCACCGACACCTAAGGCAAGAGTTGCTGGGATGATAACAAGCTTTATTAGCTGTTTGATATAAGCAACAGGCACCCTGTGTGGTGTCAGGTCTTGCCTGAGCTGCTCCACACTCACCCAGCTGCTGGCCTTCTCCAGCAAGACTTCACAGTATTCCCCCAAACTGTGCTCCTTGTCAGTCCCAGAAGGCACTCGGTGTTGCCCCAGGAAGGTGGGTGTAGCTCCCCTCTGGCATGTCACCGCACTGGGACGTGCTGCGGGTGGTGTGTTTTGGCAGCAGAGGACCAGAGCCGTTCCTAGAATGCCAGCGATACCTTGCTGTGGGTTGCTTGGCCCTACCTGGTGCTGTTTGCGTAATAGAAACTGTCTGTCTGTTATCACATGGGAGATACGAGGCTGTGATTATGAAAGTTGCAACAATGCGCAGCCTCCACACTCGGGTGCGTTAGGCACGCGGCATTTGGTCAGGCTCCTGTGCTGGGGACACACAGCGCTTACGAAATTCTAGTACACTGCTCCATGAGGTCCTCTGCCAGGGAATGAGTCGTGCCTGCTTGTGCCCTGTGTCTGGAGCTCTGCAAAGCTGTAATGCAGTGCAGACCAGCACATCTTGCTGCTTTGGGCTCTTATAAAGGTATATAATAAATATAATGAACGGGGTATTGTTTTTATGGCATCTGACACACAGAGACATCCATGCCTGTGTCCCATCATGGCACTGACCTACCCTGCTTCTGTCATTAACGTGTTTCTTGTGACTCAGGCAAGTGAGAGGTTATTCACAGCTTAATGCCTACCAGTGTTCCTGGCAGCTTAATTCCCTTGTAGAATTTTCCACTCCTTATGTGAAGCAGTTAAAATGGAAAGGGAGAGATGGCAGCACTGTCTGGGATAGGGAGCCAGCACAGCTCACTGATTTTGGAGCATGCTGAGAGGTAAGAAGCCAACCAGAGCTGATTTTTCCCATTGCTTCTTGCTGTGGATGTTTTCCATCTGCTGCTGGGGGTGAGCTGCAGATAAGTGGGACTTTGGCAAGGGATAGGGCAGGAAGTGTGTATTGCACAGAGGACTTGACTAAGCAAAGGGGTTTTGAGTTGGCAGCTAGGGCCAGCTTGGTGAGATCTTGACTGAGTTTCTGGTTCCATGTGGACCTGAGGAGTCATGCCTGTAATCAAGTGAGTAACAATCCCAGTCATGTATCTGGGGCACTTCAACCCTGGTCACGCTATTAGGCAGCCCATGAGTTTATGATTGATTATTTGTCATCTCAAGTGATACATTTATGTCTTGCCTACAGATGAACACTCAGAAGTTTGTTGTTTACAAATCCCCAGTGCTTCAGAATCAAAGTAAATGTGATTTTCTTGGCACATGTTGATCACCTCATTTGTGGTCTTGGTTGTTGAGTATCGTGTCTCATCTCACCTCTTGTTGCTGACCTTTGAGGATAAGCCTCCCATTTGGAAGGATGTATCTTCTGGAAACAAGGTTTCCCACAAAAAACTAGCAGTCACCTGCTATTGTTGTGGAGGTTCCCACAGTAAAATCCTTGGCTGGGGCAGTGTGGGGAGGTGAGCATGCAGAGTGTCAGAGCACAGCTGAAGTGAATTCCAACTTCCATTCAAGCAGAAACCTTCAAAGTATTTGGGCCTTTCTAAACAGGAGTATTCAATTCTTCCTTATTAAATGAGCAACACAAGAGAATGCCTTGTGTGTTCTCCACAGGGATTCAGCCTCCTCTTGGCCTATTGTATAAACTTGTATCAGCGACCTTTTAAAAGCAGCTGAAATCCAGTCAGACACAATTAATAGATACTTTGCTTATACTTGACAGACATGCAAGGTAAGAATGAGGATGTTAGCATGCCAGCCATGCGAATGAGAATGCTGTCACGCTAAAGTATTCTTGGCCGGTTCTGGTGGTGTTCTAAACCAAAGGACAAACTCCAGCACAAACCCCCAGAAACATTCTAATATTTCATGAATGTTTTGAACACCTCCATCTCACAGTGGTTCCCATGCTCAGCACCACACAAGCCAAATGGCTGATGTATACACAAAATCTTCTTCAGGAGGCAAGAGCTGTCAGTTGCTGAGTACTGACATGCAGTGTTAGTACTTTCCTGGCTGCAGGGAAGGTGTTGGACAGTCCTGGATGTGTGGCATGTCACTTATTGAGAGCAGTTTCCTATGTCCCATGCATATTGCCAGTACCAATGACCAGAACAAACACTTGCAAACATTTTCAAAGTTATTTCTTTAAATACATCAATTCCCACACTTTATATTGGGTTCTTTATAGATATGAATATTGTACTTGTGTACATATATATATATGTGCATTCTCTTAGATATGTATTATGAACTTATATATTATGCATCTATTACATGTAGAGGTAATCTTTTTGGATTTCAGTAAAGTTTTTGATCCCTTCTCTCACAGTCGTTTTCAACAAAGTGTCCAGCACACTCAGGATAAACACATCATGCAATGGGTGAACAACTGGTTCATGGGTCTGGCACGAAGGGTTACAGGGAATGGGCTGACATCCAGCTGGGGACCTGGCACTAGTGGGGTTCTGCAGGGCTCTATCTTAGGCCCCGTGCATCTTCAACATCTTCAAAAACAACTTGGATATAAGACTGGAAGGGATACTAAGCAAGTTTGCAGACAGTACAAAACTGGGAGGAGCTGTTGACTCCCTTGAAGTCAGAGAGGCCCTGCAGAGAGACCTCAACAAATCAGAGGGTGGGGCAGTCATCCCCCGTGTGTAGTTCAGCAAGGCAAAGTGCTGGATTCTGCACCTGGAATGGGGCAGCCCTGGATGTAGGGACAGAGTGGGGAATGGGATGCTGGAGAGCAGTGGCACAGAAAGGGACCTGGGGGTCGTGGCTGACAGCAAGCTGAACAGAGTCAGCAGAGCCCTGGCAGCCAGGAGGGCCAGGCATGTCCTGGGGTGCAGCAGGCACAGCATGGCCAGCCAGGCAAGGGAGGGGATTGTCCTGCTCTGCTCTGCCCTGGGGCACCCTCACCTCGAGCACTGGGGGCTGGTTTGGATGCCACAATATAAGAAAGAAATTAAGAGATTAGAGAACATCCAAAGGAGGGCAACCAAGACAATGAAGAGCCTTGAGTGGGAACTGTGTGAGGAGAGTCTGAGGTCACTTGGTCTGTTCAGCCTGGAGAAGAGAAAAGTGAGGGGAGACCCCAATTGCAGTTACAACTTTCTCATGAGTGGAAGAGGAGGGGCAGGCACTGATCTCTCTGTGGTGCCCAGTGGCAAGACCTGAGGGAATGGCCTGAAGTTGTGTCAGGAGATGTTTAGGTTGGGTATCAGAGGGTGACTGGGCACTGGAACAGGCTCCCCAGGGCAGTGGTGACAGCACCAGCCTGACAGAGT
The DNA here is from genome assembly GCA_032173965.1 of Sitta carolinensis. Classification (NCBI taxonomy): domain Eukaryota; kingdom Metazoa; phylum Chordata; class Aves; order Passeriformes; family Sittidae; genus Sitta; species Sitta carolinensis. The sequence continues at coordinate 8,276,214 of JAVUNC010000025.1, read as the reverse complement.
TCAAGAAGTATTTGGACAATGCTCTTGGGCACACAGTGTGATTCTTGGGGCTGTCCTGGGCAGGACCAGGAGTTGGACTCTGATGACCCTTCTTGTTCTCTTCCAATTAAGAATATTATATTATACTTATTTTCTTGCATACATTTTCTCCAGAAATGAAGACCTGCTAAGTCTTTATCTATTACTGTGTGCTATTAGTGTTGTATTGCCCTCTCAGTCAAGCTCATGGCCCCATTCTGGAAATGCTGGACACTTCTTCACTTAATGCCAGCCTCCTTCCCAAAGAGAAAACAGTTTAAACAAAGCAGATGGACAAACTCTGATAGAGCAAATACAAAAAAGAGTTGTTTCTCTAAGATAATGTGGAAGGTCCTAGAAAGAGCTGGGAGAGGAACTCAGATTTCCCAGCCCTCAGATAAGAGATTGACAAAGCTGTCTCTCCAAGCAATGCACCAAAATCTCCAGAACTAACCTTCAACTTGGACTCGAAAAGCTGCAATAAAGGCCCTCCAAAACAAGTATTTGGCAGACAATTTCCATAATGCTTTATTTTGGGAACATTTTGATCCTTTTGTGGGCTGCCAGCAAAGCAGATGCAAGGTGGAGTTTTTGATTCATTCATGAGAGACTGAGTAGTTTGGTTCAGTGAGGAAGGGCCAGGTCTCTCTGTCTGCATGCTGGGATGACTGCGGTTAGGAGTGCTGGATGAAGGACACACTTTTACTGAAGGTCAGCACAAAAGAAGAAAGTCTGGTTTATATTCAGGTATTTTTAAAGCCCATTTTCCAAAAGAAAAAATGCTTCTTTGGATGTCCCTCCTCCTTTTTTCCAGCAGCTTTGAAACATGTCAGTCAACTTCAATCACATCTGAAAGAGCAGTCAAAACCAGTAATGTTGTGGCTGTCAAAATAGGTGAAATAATAGAAACCAGTGATTTCTGAAGGAAAGAGAGGGAGAACCCAACTGTTAGACATCAGCTGGCCACATCATAATCACATGTGATCATGACTTGCCTGCTGGCAGGTATCTAGCTCTAGATTATGCACACTGCTATTGTCCCTTGCATGATGTGGGACGAGGATTAATGCAGTGGGTGAGGAGAAGATATCTGGGGACAAAGGACATCCCTTTTTCACCAGGAACCCCAGGTTTTGCTAGCCCAGTTGCTCAAAGGGTAAGTTATTTCCTTTATGTGTGAGCAATGCTGAGGAATAGTGAGCTTGTCATTTTGCCATGAGCCTGAGAGTCCCAGTCTCCTGCAGGAGTCAGTTCCAGGATGCAGTTCCAGGGCACACTGTGTCCCACACATGTTCCTCCCTCCATTGTTCAATGGTGGTCTCAGTCTGTCAGGGTACCATCGTCAGCAGCACCCAAAGTGGACATGAGCATGAGAGGCAGCTGGGAAGACAGCAAAGGTCTACCAGGAGAGTAAACAAATAATGGTCTCAACCACACAAATAATAATTGGCTGTTTGAAATATCAGCTGAAAGGAAAACAGGTTGGGCATGCTTCTGGGAGCACTTGGGCCAACTATACATTGCTTAGGGCATGCTGAGCACACCACACACTGTCATTAAGTAAGAACTGGCCACTGGTGTGGTGGGAGAAGCCCTCAGTGCCAGGATGTTCACTCAAAGGCATCTGGGACATCTAGCCCATCTCACCACAGGAGCTCTCAGGCATCACTAGGTGAGGACACCCAAGGACTTTCTAGGTGAGAGTTACAGGACTGTGTCTGAGCCACAGGGACTTGTCAGACTGGCCTAGCTACTAGTCCCTGAGAGTCTGGGACTCTGGCTATTAATTTTAGGGACTGGGATCAGATCCATGGTTGGAAACAGAAGCTCTCTACAATGAAGTGACTGCACCCTGGGGCTGACTTGTGCGTGGCCTTTGCGCTCTTCTTGTTATCTGATAGTTCAGATAAAAGCCCAATTCTCCTTTAAACTTTTAAGCACTTTATAAATTATCATAGGGCTTTAATCTCTCTTTTCATGAGATAAGGGGCCTTCTAAGCCCCAAACTCTAATTGAATGGCTTTGGTTGTTTTGTTTTAAGCCCCTCTTTGGAGGAAAGCCGCCCTTTATCCTGGGAAATGCCTTCCAATGTGATCTCAGCTGGAGCAGGGTTCAGATGGGCTGTTGGGGATAGGCCCAAGCAAAGACTCTGGCTGGTTTGTACTCACAGAGGAGTGCATGGAAAAGGGATAGAACAAACAGTGGATATGGATTTATCTACGTCTACACTCCTCTACTTTAGCAGGGGCATGGAAGCTTTGCACAAGCTCCTGGAGAATCAGCTATTGCTGGCCTTACTGTCCAATCTGCCCAGAGGTGTTTGCATCTCTGATTAAATTGATCCATACCTACTAATTTATCTAACTGCTTTTGAACAGGGTGATTCTGCCTTGAGTATTCACTGTGCTGCAAAGGGACATGAACATCAGACAGGAGAGACTGACCTCAAAAAAACAGTTCAGAGTTTGTCTGTTTGTGAGAATATCTGCAGCATCCAAAGGATTCACCTCATGACAAGGGACAGAAGGATGCCATGGCACCTGCACATCCACTCAGAGCAACTAGTATTTCAAGCTTTCACAGAGCTGTTCATAAGTGAACTGATGCTCAGGAGCCATCTGTGGAAACTATCTGATGAATAGCTTCACAGAACAAACAGCAGAAATTGGAAGAGAGAGAGATGAGAGAGTCAGAAAAGAAGACAGCTGAAACAGGGCAAGATGCAGCAGGAAGAAAGTATTCTGCAAGGAATCACATGGTGGGGACTTGGCAAAGAGTGCCCACCACTCAGCCTTTAGGGAAGGCCCTTCTGGTCCTACGAGTGACCGAGACATGGACCCAGACTGGCAGGGAATCTGAATCATTTATTCAAAAAAACCCAGCTGGTTTTGTACACTTTTTCAAGGCACAGTATTTCCTTACATGGTAATTCTCACTATGTGACCTACCCCATGTTGCCATGTCAGCAACACATGTTCTAAATGTCCTTCTGTGGGGTGATGCGCTGTTGATCCGTCTGTCAGCTTCCAGCAGGCTCCTCTCCCGTAGGGCTCTGCCCCATGGCACCTCCTCCCACCAGGGTCCAGTGGAGACAAGTTTCTCTGTGCTGCCATGTGCCCCTCTGTGCCCCTCTCTGCTGCCATGTGCCCTTCTGTGCCCCTCTCTGCTGCCATATGTTTCTGCAGGTGAGTTCCACAGCCTGCAGCCCAACTCCATCCCATCTCTTCCCACATGGTCCCACCTCTTTCATCCTCAGAAATCACTCCATGTCTTCTACACAGTCATCCAGATTTACAGCATCTGCTGTAATAAAGTGTGGTCACTGTGTTGGAAATTCCTAGCACTCATGGAAGGCTGAGGATGAGTGTGGTCCTGCCTGTGTTGGAATAACCATTTGTAACCCCTGCAGAGAAGCTGGACAGCTTGCACAGCGCAAGGCTAGTGTTGCAGGGAGCTCTTAGTCCTATGCCCTTTCTGATGGGGAGACAGACACAAAAAGCAGCCAACAAAGGACAGGGGATAAACTGCTAGCAATAAGTCAGGCTAGCAAGGAGTCCATGCTGGGGATTTAACATGGCACAGCAAGGCACTGTCACCCTGAATTTAAACTCAGTTTGAACAACAGAAGATAAAATCATTAAGATGTCCCAGAGCCATCTCAGTGGCCTGCAGAACGTGACACATGTCCTCCAGCATGCTCCATGTCTTCAAGGAAAACTAGTGAAGGACCAAACCACCCCTGCACCTTGAAAGAACTTGCATTGCTATCAACGTGGCTAGACAGCTATGGATAAATACTTAGCAGAACAAGGAAGAAGTATACACAAAAGTCTTGGCTATAACTAAAAGGTGCAGCATTTCTATAAGGCAACAATGTATGTTGTTATTATTGTCTGAGTGTAGCATCTCCTACTCCAGCTCACTGTCATGGTCAGAGCAGGAAGAAAGGAGTCAGAACACTTGGGCCTCTCTCATGACTGCATATGGTTCATTTGTTGTCTATGGGTAATTCACCTCATATTCACTGTCTGTTTTCTACCGTGCAAGAGGAAAAAGTAATAATTACTATTGAGTCTCTCTGGTCTGTTGAGAGGTGAAACTGATACAAAATGCCCAGTAGTCCTGATATGAAAGATACTATGGACATCAGTGCTGTGGTTTACTCTGGTTTCTGCTTTCTGGACTGCTGATGAAAAAGCTGAATCTGGAAATCCGGATCTCCAAATACCCTGAAAGCTGTGGCTCAGTAGCTCTTGTTGGAAAGGGTCATGGCTTTCCTTTAGTGACTTTCCTCTCCGGAACTCTTCTTGGAGCAGGCATCTGTGAGCTGTGCTTCCTACTCTGCAGCATCTATCCAAAAGCATAATGCCTGGGAAAGGAGGCTTCAAAATATTCCTCCAGTTCCTCCCCTGGATGCAGGGTAAAACAATCAGAGGCCTAAGTCACAGAGTCAGGATCAATACTGCTTAGGACTAACTCAGAAACTACAGAGATGAAAGAGTAAGAGCCTACATAGCAATAGAGGTTAAAAATATTGTCAAATCTCTCAGTGAGGAAATGGTGGAATTAAGGCTTTCTTTGCATCTAGGATTTAACTCCATGAACATAAGGAGATCAGATACTATAGAAATACCAACATGTTATACTTTTTCTATGTGTTTTTTCTGATTTACATTGGTCTTAGGATTGCTGAGCATGAATTTGTCGTCTCTAAGGAAGGAAACCAGAGGTGTTTGTGACACACAATCTTGGTCATGGCAGAAATCAAAAGGTATGTGAAGCGAATGAAGTTAGGGTAGATTTGATAAGTATTTTCAGCTAATGTTTAGAAGCCGTGACTGGATGATTCAGCAAGATTTTACAAGGCAAATGTTTATGTACTTCATAGAAAGTAACATTTCCATCAACATGCTGCACCCCACATTTATTGTCAGAGAGACATGCAGATGTTCTGGTGTAGGACCAATTTGGTTTGGTGCTTGAGAGTTACGGGTGGACATACAGCACACTCACTTGGGGCAGAAACTTTGCAGCAATGGAGCCGCCAACTGTGCCAAATCTCTTCTATGTGAGTATCGAGCTCATAACTGGATCAAAATCCAGGGATATTTTTCTTGGGGACAGCAGAGACATATTCTTGGCAGCTAGGAACTTCTCTTGCCTAATTTCAAGTTCTTGCTCTATACTGCAAATTCTCATTTAATGAGTTGTAAGTGTTGATTTTTTAGCATGGTCAAAAGGATCTCTTTTCTTTCTGGTACTCTGAAAATGGTCAAAATCCCTAAATGTGCATGGCTCTTTTTGTTGAGTTGTTTTCCTTTTTTCCTCCTCTTTTTCTTTTAACAGGCTAAGGCAGATGCCTGGCCTGGAAAATGTCAGCCCAAGTGGTGAAAGTGGAAAGTTATAAGCAATTGAAACCAGAACTGGGAGAGACATGTAAAATAGGTGCTGGTACTTACTTTCTCTAGGACAGAGCAGATCAGCTCAGAGCATGACACATCACTGCTGGGTCCTGGGGAAAACGTTTGGCTGCTCCCCTTGATGAAGATCTGTTTTCTCTCACTGCTACAACATTGCCTACATCTCTCAATATTCACAGCTCCTTGCACAGCCTGTAGCTTCAGGACTGCTATTCCCCGGCAGGCCCTGGTGTGGACACGGGGCTTCTTTATCATCTCGATGGAGTGCTTTTTCTTTCCACTTCTTTATTGGGGTGAGCCTGGTCCCAGAGTGTGGGACCAAGCAGGGCGTTTCCCCCGGTGCTGCATAAAGCTAGCAGGCAGCTCTGGGTGATGGGCTGGTTTCTTTTTGCCAATCTCATCTCATCTCATCGGGAAGGGCCAGAGATGAGGCCTGAGGGAAGCTGTGATTCATTCTGTCCACAGCTTTTTTAATGAGACCATTCCCATTGTCTGTGAGTGCTGCGTCGGAGAGCACATCTGAGTTGGAGGCTGTGCTTGGGCCCAGGATGAGAGGATGTGTGTGTGTGCCTCTGCACTCTTGGGCTGGTAAGAGGGCTGGGTGTTACGGTCTGGGGTACAGACCAGTGGTACACTCTGGTCTTGCCAGCACTGAGCACTGAATAGCAACAGTGTTTATGCATGAGATGAAATGCTGCCACCCACCTCGCTGCTGCCAGGAGGTGGGGAGTGGGTGGTGGGGCTTGGGCTCCCCAGGGATGCAGTCTGGCAGCCATGGAGAGTGCAGAAGACAGGCCATTGCCTCTGTATTTCTGGGCAAGCAGCTCCTGTGGAGCAAGTCATTAAGTAACAGCTATGACTGCTGCTGATTGGTGTCAAAAAGGCTGATGTTCACAAGAAGGGAGTGATGAAGCAAGTCAGCAGAGCAGCAGGAAGCAGCTGGCAGGCAGGTGAGCATCTCTGAGTATTGTGATAAATGCACTGCAGTTGCCTTTCCATGTAAGGCACTCCAACACCAGGACGGCCAGATGTGTATAAATTGTGAGAGATCAGGCACTGAAATGTCAGCGGTGCCTTTGAGGGTGAGAGCTCCTGACTGCATTAGCAATGTTCCACACATACTTCCTGGCAAAGCACCAGGCTTTCACCTGCATGGTGCTCAGTCAGCATCACATCCATGTGCAACCCTGACTTGGGCTAGATCTGACAAGACAGAAAGGATACAAAGAGGGCCTCTGCTGCTTTCTGTCCTGTTGTATCTTGCATTCCCAACTTTCTTGTTTCCCCCTTGCTCTCAGTTCATGTGATACCCTGAGCTAGTAATAATACCTGTGTGGCAGTGTCCAGCATGAAACACACACATACATGCTTCCTTCTGACATATGCAGCAAAGCCAGTAAAATGTGAAAGGGACTTCTCTTTGGGAGAGGTGTTTATAGTATTGCAAGGTCCAGGGGATTATTACTAAATGGGTAAATGAAGAATCTGAAGTCCCAACTCAGCATGCTATCTTTTCTCTCTGTACACCTCCTATGATACCCAGTCCTATTTTCCCGGCTCTGCACCTCTCTTTGTTGTCAACTCTTCCCCTTTGGACACTAATGGGTATTTTTCCTTCCCCTTCCAGCCTCTCATCTCCACTGTGCCATCTGTACTCTCCAGCAACAAGAAGAAAACTTGTGTCCGTCCTTCCTGATCCTTCTGGTCCCCTGTTGGCACACAGACTCATTTCCCCCGCACTGCATGCAATACCCTACGTCTCCCATTCCACACCCACTGAACACCTCCTGCCACTCTCCTAGCCCCGTGCCACTTCCCAGGCATGCATACAGCCTTCCCTCCCCAGAGACAATAAGAAAGTGGGCCAGAAGTTATGGATGTGTTTCAAAACCGATTGGTAAGCCCTGGATCCTTTGAAGTGTAGCAGGAGCTCCCAAAGAGAGTCAGGTCTTTCTATTCTCATTAGGATTATATGCTTTCAGGCCAAATTTAGCACACAGTTAGTAGGCTGTCCAGAATGCTTGTCAGAGTAGGGAGTTTGGAAGAAGCAGAGTAAGACATTAAAAAAAAAAAAAAAAAAAAAAAAAAAAAAAAAAAAAAAGCAGCCAAGACTCAATAGCCCAGAGGCTCTGCTTCTGACAGCTAATGTTCCTTTATAGCTTGGCTCTGGCAGGCTTTGCCATCTTTCTTACCACAGGCCCCTCTCCTTGTCATGAGAGCCAAACTGGATGGAGCCACTACTATAGCTCCATTCCTTCTGGCCCGGGGTCTTCACAATTTGCTCTGGCATTGGTTTTTAGTTGGACATGCAGGCATAAGTAGAGTCAGGGGATTTTTCTTCCTACTCTGATCCTTTCTCCTTCTGACACTTTATGCCATCCATCATACAGATGTGGCCCTTCCTCTGTTTTTTGGTGGTGGGATCCTTGACTAGGATGTCTATACTAGGTTGCAAAGTGAATTAGTATGTGGCTTTCCTTGTTCTTAGCTTCCACTGACCACTGAGGAAAACTGCAGCCCCTTGATTTCTAGCCTGAGGGGCTTAGTGGGATATTGTTATAAGGGTCAAAATAATAAAATGAGACAAGGAGAACTAGAGAAGATCCCTTCTCCCTGAGGTAATCTTGGAAGAGGTCAATCCAGGTTTGGCTGTCAACCATAAGCTCTTTTAGTCAGGCTGAGACAGCACACACTGTTCTACGTGCTCATCTGCATCGATCAGCTCCCTGATTTCATGTTAGGAGGCAGTTGGGCACCTTGAGAAGAGCCCGGCCTTCCTCATCCAACCTGGCTTACAGCATGGAAAATTCTCCAGCAACTGTTCCTCTGCCGGCATATGGGAGGTGGTGCAGGTGTGTGTACTTTGGAGAGGGAGAAGCATGGTGCCTCGGGGGCCGGGGAACGTGCCCATGGCACAGACACCCTCCTCCTCCATGAGCAGCACCAGCAGCGGGCACGTTGTGCACGCAACCGCCAAAGCTGCCGCTGGGCGCAGGGCGGGATCGCACCCAAAACTCCTTTGTGTTTGCAACACAAAGGTGGAGACAGAGCGTCAGGGAAGGGGAAGTCCTACTTGTTCTTCCCTCCCGGTGAGGCGTCCTGCCTCCACGCCGCTGCGTGTCTGGGGCTGCCGGCAGCGGCAGCGCTGCTGGGCAGATTTTCAGCACCACTTCTGCTGCCCCTCGGGGAATGGGATTCGTTATTGTCCTCAGTGGAGTCGAGCAACATTAAAAATGCAGCTATTTCAGGCTAAGCTGCCGTTTATTTTGTCAGTCTCACAATGAAATTGATGCATGTAGACGTAGGGAGTGTATTTTTGGAAGCAACCTTTCTATACTCGGAAGAATACCCACTGAAGGATACACCAGTATTGAAATGTTATTGCTAACTCATCCCAGTCTGTCCAAGGGGCGAGGGCAGCAGTTAGTTAGGGCTGGGGATGTGTGCTCAGTCCTGGGAGCCCACCAGGTTCCCCTACGTCTTAGCAGGTGCCAGCACCCAGAGAGCAGTGCACAAAGTGCTTGTGAGCTCTCTTTTGAGTGCACCCGACACACCTGACTTTCCCACCTTGCTGAAGTGAGCTGTAAGGGCGGACTGGGACATGAAGGGGGCAGGCGGCACAATCAGCTGGGGGCTGTGAGTAGGGGGCAATAGAGCCTGGATGTCTGGGAGGATGTGGGGAGGGGGCACTCCGAGCAGCTTTGCTCTTGCTGCTGGAGGTGTTGGCAGTGGTCCTGGTCCCAGCCTGTGGAAACGGGCAAACCCTTCCTGGCAAGTGAACTCCGTGCTAAAGAGAGGCACGGATGAGCACTTGCAATCAGTCGAAATGTGTGCATGAGAACTGCCAGGCAAATGCGAACTTGCCCTCCTCTGCCAGGCAGTTACAGTGTATATCATCACGGTCCTTTGCAAACAGGGGTGCAGCAGGATCGTGGGCAGAGTGCTCAGATCTAAGGGTTGATGCCAAATTCAGCAGATAAGTATCTGAATGAGGAATCATCCAGATGAGGAACCCTGCAATAGGAGAGCAGAAGAGTAGGAAGGAGACAGCATGCTCTATGGATGCCTGTCCTGAAGAGCTTGCTTCCCTGTCAAGTCTGGGAGCAAAACCTTGGTGTGTTTGACACAGGAACTTTTACCGGTATTTGACAGCACTACTTGAATTTGAGGAAAAAATTTTCTTCTCTCTGCAAAGGTCATGGAATGATGCCTCTGGCTGTCAATCCTGTGCTGTCTCTGGCTGGGACCAGGCAGGGAAGTGTGAGTAGCTGAGAGCAGCTGGGCTGGGCAAACAGAGGAGCCCAGTTTTGCTCCTGGGTCTCAGCACAGTGCAGAAAACAAGTCTTCTTCCCTTCTCAGCCCCTTCCTTTCTCTGATGAGCAGAGCAGTGGGAATGAGCTTAAAGCCTGTGTCAGCCCTGCCTTGATCTCCATGTGCACTCCACATCTCTTGTGACTTTGTCAATACAACTGGCCAGATGCTGTCTCTGGTGACAGGGCTGCCTCCGGGGCAGCTGAGCAGAACAGAGTGGAGGTGAGAAATTCCCTCTGGGAGAGATAAGCAGAACTCTCCTTCGTGTCCCTTTCTCTGCTTGTCCCCTCCTACAGCTGCTGATGCACGACAGGGAGGACCTCTAGGGACAAGTGTGGGGATGCTGAGGCAGGCAGGCAGGCAGGCAGGCAGGCAGGCAGGAAGGAAGGCAGGCAGGAAGGCAGGCAGGAAGGCAGGAAGGCAGGAGAGGCAGGCAGGAAGGCAGGCAGGCAGACAGGCAGGAAGGCAGGCAGGCAGGAAGGCAGGAAGGAAGGCAGGAAGGCAGGCAGGCAGGCAGGCAGGAAGGCAGGAAGGCAGGCAGGAAGGCAGGAAGGCAGGCAGGAAGGAAGGCAGGAAGGCAGGCAGGCAGGCAGGCAGGAAGGCAGGAAGGAGGCAGAGGCAGGAAGGCAGGCAGGCAGGCAGGAAGGCAGGAAGGCAGGAGGAAGGCAGGAAGGCAGGCAGGAAGGCAGGAAGGCAGGCAGGAAGGCAGGCAGGCAGGACAGGCAGGCAGGAAGGCAGGCAGGAAGGCAGGCAGGAAGGCAGGCAGGCAGGAAGGCAGAAAGGCAGGAAGGCAGGCAGGCAGGAAGGAAGGAAGGCAGGAAGGCAGGAAGGAAGTCCGGAAGGCAGGAAGGCAGGAAGTCAGGAAGGCAGGAAGGAAGGCAGGAAGGCAGGAAGGCAGGAGAAGGCAGGACAGGAAGGAAGGAGAAGGAGGCAGGAAGGCAGCAGGAGGAGGCAGGAAGGCGGAAGGCAGGAAGGCAGGAAAGGCAGGAAGGCAGGAAGGAGGAAGGCAGGAAGGAGAGGAAGGAGGAGGAGGAAGGCAGGAAGGAGAGGAAGGAGGAAGGAGGAAGGGAAGGAAGGAGGAAGGAAGGAAGGAAGGAAGGAAGGAAGGAAGGAAGAAGGAAGGAAGGAAGGAAGGAGGAAGGAAGGAAGGAAGGAAGGAAGGAAAGAAGGAATTTAAAGAGCAGCTGAACCTGCTTCTCTCACTTTGGTGGAGGTTGCTTTCGACCTGAGGCAGTAGCTTGGGGCTGATAAGGGAATTTAGCACCTCACTAGTCAGAGAGCTTTGACCCTAAGCACCAAGGCATGAAAGCACTTCAACCTTGCTTTAGGCATTCACCATGTGAACTCACTTTGCCCTGGTCCTACAGTACCTGGTTTCTTTCTACTGCAGAACTTCTCATGTGGTCAAATCGGGGCAGGGAATGAGATGAGATCTCTGGAAACACCTTTCCACGTAGGTACATGCTGGCGTGATGGCAAGGCTGCATTTGAAGCCATTCCTTGAGAATCTTGCTCCTTTCCTGGGACAACTACTGCATACAGTCCACTGCTCCTGTAAGTGATCCAAGTGCTCTCTGTGACAACATGGTGGAGGCACCAGTCGGGGAGCGTGGGCTTGAGCTTCAGCCCATTCAACATTTGCAGTACTGGTTTCAGTGCTTGGACATGCTGGTCAAGAGGGCGTGCAAGGACTTTAGGCAGTACAGCTTTTTAACAGCCTCAGGGAAGGAAAACACTGGCTGCTGGGAGCAGGGGAGCAGAATTTCAAAGGGCAGCTCTCTGGGTGGGTCTAAATATGCACTGCTCCAATTTGTCACCTGGCCTGGCCTTCCTCGAGCCAGTGTGACCCAGCAGCATCCCACGAGCAACAGCAACGAGATGAGTGTGAGGTCTCCCCAGCTGGGCCAGGCAGGGTCCAGGAGCCCAGCGGGGGAGATCATCTCTGGTCACCCTGCGGATGTTACCTGCGTCACAAAGGACGTCAGCTCCAAAACAGCTGAGAGGAGCAGGGATACTTCTGCGTGGAGGAGTGTGCAGGGGGGAGATCTGGAAGAATATACAGACTCAGCAACCCTCCTACCCCCAGCTCTCCACCTGGAATCCTGGGCCTGTCCACAGAGATCAGGGAGCTGGTTTTACAGCACTCATTAAGTGGAGATGGTAGAAAAACAGTAGAAAGACAGGAAGGGATGGTGTGGACCTGTGGCCTTCCAGAATGGTGAGAGAGTGGGAGAGCTGCTTGGAGACAAGTCCCCACAGAGGAAAAGCCCTTCTGCATAGCTGGGATTGCTGTTTTGGCCCTTGAGGAGCTCACCTATCTCCAAGACTTATTAGCAACTTCTGAAATGGTTTCACCTTTCTGGGAGGAGTGCAAGAGGGGGACAATATTTGTCACACTCAGTGTGAACGGTGCTAGTGACAATAGTAAAACCATACTTAAGCATGGTCTCAATCCCATTGTAACTGCCTCCAAGGCCACAGTTTATGTGGATGAGCCATGCAGTTAAAGACTTCTCTCCTAGCAGCTAATTGATCTTCTCTGGACCCTTGGGCAATATCTCATAGGTGTTATTTTAAGTATGCAAACTCAAGTGATCTCTATTGCATGCCACCTGAGGTCACTGAAAGCACAGCAAGGATGTCTTTGTGTGCTGTGTCCCCTCAGGGAAATTGGCCACATTGAGATTGCCCACAATGAGAAGTGCCATCTTTCTAACTCCATCAAAGAGGAATGAGCCTGATGTTCAAGGCTTTCGATTAGGTGTAGCTGCCTCTATTTTACAGGCAACCACGAAGGCTTCTGAGTGCTTTCTAATGAGGTCAGTTCCTTCAGGGGTGAAAGGAGACTGGGTGCCTTCCAAGCCAAGATGTTAATGGGAGTAAGCATATGGCGTATGCGTGTAAATTATAACCCAGCTATGTGCTAACATGCCAGCACCTTCCTGGCCCTGCTTTCTGGAGTCTCCCTGCTGCCCCAGGGGTGAAGAGCTCCATTCATCCTGCAGGCCACCCAGCTCTCCAACTGAGAAACTCTGAATTTTTAAGTGATGGATTTAAAGCTATCGAAAGGAAGCAGGATTAGCAGGGTGAGAGACCTTTCAACCACTTATCTGTGCCTGCCCTCGATGCTGTGAATCACTGGTGCTCCCTAGGCACTTCCCTCTGTCCCCACACAGGGAATCCTGTCCTGATCCACAGGGACTATCGCTGATCTTACCTCACCTCACCAGCTTTGGCTTCTTCTTCCTAGCCACCACCTATGGCAGGGCAGGAGTGTGCCATAACACACACGGTTTTCCTCTCCACTCCACAATGGTGCTGGAGGCTGCCCTGCCTCAGACTGGATTTCCCCCCTCCCCTGCCTGAGAGCCCTACAGCTGGAGACTGTCATTTCTGCCCTGGAGGTCATTGTGCTGGGGGAGTAGGGGGTGCAGGAGCCCAGCACACAGAGGGCACGTTTCCCTCCCGGAGCCTCCCTCCTCTGGTCCCTTGGCCCCAGCCCCAAGTTGCTTCAGACCCTGCTGGTTGCTGGCAGTCCTGCTGAGGACTTCTGTCTCCCGACCCTTCCCTGACTGATCTCTGCCCTTGCACATCTTTGTCCTGCACCCCATGCTGATCCAAATTCTTTGGCCTCTTGCAAAGCCCAGCAAGGTGTCAGCTCTGCCACATGCTGGCACGTTATTTGGAGCCTGAGGCAAGATCAGGCCTGCAGCAGGAAAGACACTCCTCTGCTCTCATCACAGCATTGCTAGAGGGTGCAGATGCTCATTTGGAATGTGATGGCACTTCTTGGGTTCTGAGGGAAAGGGTTTTGCAGCCAGAATGGCCCCCAGCAAGACAGATCCTCTGGGACTCAGTATGACTCCCATGGCCAGGGCTGGGAAGGGACACCTTAGTACTGGTGTACAGTGTCAGCCTGTGGCTGGTTTGCTCCCCAAGTACAAGGCTCCCAGATGTTTATTTTTCATTAAGACTCTTCATTAAGGCTGTTTCTCATGTGACAAAGGGGAGAGGGGATGAGGATGCAAGGAGAGGGTGGTGACAGCCTGCCCAGGTTAAGGCACTGGGTCTGCTGAGGCGCAGGCTGAGCTGGAGACTCAGGCTGCAGCCCCCGGGGCTGTCAGGAGCCAGGGCTGGGAGTGAGGAGGAAGAGGAGGAGGAGGAGGAGGAGGAAGAGGACAAGGAAGAGGAGGCCCCTGTGCCAGGCCTACTGCCCAGGGGAGCGGGCTGGGCACTGCCAGCCAACCCGTGTGCCTGCAGGGTCTGGAGACTCCAAGTGGAGCAGGGTCTGCCCCAGTGGGACCCTTATTTCTGCTCACATCCCTCCTGTAGCGCCCACTGCCCTGAGCGGCGCTGATAAGGGTCTGGGGGAGAGGGGGGCCAGGAGAAGCCTGATTTATGGCCCCTCAGCCCCCCTGGTGGGTCCAGTCACTGTGGCTCCTGCCAGCTCAGCCAGCCCCATGTCTGTGGGGACAGGGCTTTCCTGGGAGAGGGTGTTTGCATTGCGGGGGGGGGTGCCTGCACCCTCAACAAGGGTCACATTGCTTTTTAATTTCTTGCTGGAAGAGCATCTGGAAAGTGTAGTCAATTACTGGATGGAAGACTCCCTCACAAGACCATGGTATTTACGAGTTCCCCCAGCCTGTGGGGGTGCTGACCGCAATTAGATGAGATGAGGGAGTGAAAGTTGCCTGTGGTGAACTCCAGGACAGTGGAGCTGGAGAACAACTCCCTGGCCACTGCTGTAGGGGAAGTAGCTCCTGGGGTGATCTGTGAATGCGTGACAGACCTGAGAGCTGGAGGAAAAAAGGCAGTAGCAGAGAGTCTGTTGTTGGGAGGAGATGAGGAAGATGAAGCAGGATGGGAACAGCACATGGGGCTGGTAGGACAGAGATGGATGGGGAGTGATGTGGAGAAATGTCATGTTTAGACCATGATGAAGACGTGGGGTGCATGAGGAGGATTGTGCACATATATCCCGACTCCTTTGTTGTGCCTGAGACCCAGTGTGTAATCTGATATAACAGATGTTAGGACTGAAGATTTGTGCCTACATGTAACCCTCTTGGGCCCCACAGAGGGGCTGCAAAACATGCTTCAGTGTCATACACATCTTTTAAATGCTGTGTGCTGATCAGGCAGCATTAAGGGGTCATCAGCCTTGTCCATTCCTGACAATTTTTTGCCTGCATAACCCCATTAATTAAGGGAAGGAAAAGTCATCCTGTCCCTCCCATCAATACAGTAATGCTGGCAAGAGTCTTATGTGCTGCTCCGCTGGCAGAAAATTCATCCAAAATAAGCCACCGTGGCATGTGCAGACTTTTTGCCAGAAGAAGCTGGGTCTCTGTTGGGAGTGTTTTCCTTGCTGGTAATGAGAATGAGGTGCCCTGTGTGGTGGCAGGTGAAGAAGCTTGTGGTCAGCAACCTGTCAGTCAAGCGGTAGAAGAGGACCAACTGCAGGCCCACTTCATGTGTCCCCTTGCCCCACAGGCCCCATCTCCTCAGTGATCTTTCTCCTGCAGTGGCTCCCACCAAGCTTAGAGTTGGTTCTTGCCAGCCTTGCCCCACAGCTCTTGCACTGCTTTAGCTGCCAGGGCGGTTGCACTGCTTGAAGACACGCACCCATGCATGGAGCCACAGGCTGGTCCTCCCCGCCTCTCCCTGCTGGCCTGAGAGCAGGTACATGCGTACAGTAATTGAAGAGATCAAGGCTGAGTGCGCCCAACAGACCGACAAAGCCAATTACCCCGCAGGAATTTCTGCTCCTCAGGCTCGGATGGTGATTACAAAACCTTTGCCATTAAAAATTAGCCAAGAGAGAAACTTGTTGCCAGAGTCTGGCAGGAATTTCCCATGCCCATCTGATACACAGAGTGACCACAAAATGTGCAGCAGCCAAACCATGGATACCACCTTTTCACAGGCTTGACATTCCCCTCTACTTTAGGAGGTGGGTAGCATGACACACAAATGCATGTATATCCACAGGAACCGTGCATGTGTCCGCATTTGTTGGCACACAGAGCAAATAAACTGTAAAGCTGCAGTAATAAGAGGTTGTGAAACCAACAGTGATTGCACTGACAACTTCCATTTCTGGCTGTGTGCTCTGGGCCCAGCTTCAGGGTCTCAGGGTGGAGGAGGGATGAGTGGCTGCAGTACAGGCAGGGGGAAGGGGTTCTGCTGCTAAGATCCGTGTCCTGGACACTGGCAGGAAAGCCATGTCCTGCCCTCACTTTGTGCAGTTGGCAAAGAGATCACTGGGTGTATGGGGTGAAGAGAAAGAGTGGGAGGGCTACAACTGGACCAGTACTACAAGCCTGACTGCCCTATGCCTCTTTTGGATTCATCCTGCCTCCCTGGCCTCTCTGCTTAGCGTGGGTGTTCACTGAAGAATTAATGAGCTTATAACTCCAGTGTTACTGGTAACTTGTGTCTTATCCACACCCACATCCCAATAAATTGAAGATGCTTTTCGAGCTGGCTGGCCAGCCAAGGAGATAGGCTAGAGTGCAACCCCAAGGCTGCTGACATAACTGCTCTGCAATGCGGGCACAGCTACCCCCTCTCTCATACTGCCAAGTCCTCCAGGGGCTCTCTTCCCTCCTCTGGGTCAGACAGACATCTCTCCTCCCAGCCCCCCTGGGAAAGGGTTTGTAGAGCCATGCCATTTCCTGCACAGCACATGGGGCTGTGGGATAAGCCCCCAAAAGCATGGAGAGGAGCCAGTAAGGCACAGCTGCTCTTCTGCGAAGTCAGCTAATGGAGAGGGAGGCTGGACAGTAAACTACATGAGTTAACTCCATCATGTAGATAAACACTTGCTGGCATAAACCCTGTGCATCCCAAAGGTTGGATCTTGCAGTAGAAGAACTGGAGAAAATCTCACGATATGCTGCCAGTCCTACTATTTTTCATTTCTTCTCCCCTCTGGGGTTTGGTAGTGGAGCTAGGAAATTTTCTATAACAGTCTGGTTTTTGTTTGTGGGAATTCTCTCCTACGAAAAGAAAATAACACTAGGCTGGAGTCCATTGACATCTCAATTAGGCCCAAAGTACTCCACATGTATTCAGAGGGAGCTAAAATCTTAGATTAGGTTGTTGTTAGCCATTTGGACCACGTAACTGTCACTCTAGTATATTTCTCCTCCTTTTATTCTCTTTATACTACCTCAGTTATTGTAGGATATTGTCCCTAAAAACCTCTTAGTGATGGCTCTGAAAGCTTCCTGGGAATTCACTACTCCTTGTAACTCCAGCCACGAGTCACTCTTACCACTCTGGCCTGCTGCTGTTGCTGTTTCCTGATATGTGAAGAAGGAAGGAAGGAGGGATGTGATCAGGTCACTTTGCCTTTGATTCTCCTGTCTGGGGAATTAGTGAGAATGATGAAGCTTTTTGGAAGTTTCACACTTCTTCTCATCCAGATCTTTTAAGCCTCACTAAAAGTCACTTCCCAAAACTGAATTTGCTGGTAAAACTCTGGCCCTGGTCCTGTAAAGAGCAGTTTATGAGTGCACAGCTGAGTTAACCCAGCCACATCTGGAGGGGGAGGAGGGGTGGCACCTGTGAGAAACACATAGTAGAATCAGGGCTTGTGTTTGTAACCCTGCAGCACCTTGACAACAGTATCTACAGTAAGAAATCTCTTCTTGTTGTATTGTTTCCTCTTACAGCTGCTGAAGATGAATGATGAAAGATACAGCACCTTTACAAGATGGGAACTTCATACTCCAGTTCAAGAAGAAATAATCCAGTTACTTGGTTTCCTAGCCTCTGCTTCTTGTTTTTCATGTGCTCCATGTCTGTACTTTGCAGCCCTTCTGTCTACTAATTCCCATTAGGAGTTTGCTGTGATTTGTTACACTTTTTGTTTCTGCCTGCCAGTTAAGAGCTCACACATACCACTTCCTTTGTGCTCCAGTCAGTCCTTCATAAATTCACTGCCTGAACTAGCTAAAGTTCTCCTGCACCTCATAGTGTAACTTTTAATGCCTGGATTTGCAGTCTTCCTGCCATGCTGCTGTTACCAATATGCCACAGAGCAGTCTGGAAGCAGGAGGTGCTTGTTGGATTTAACAGAACCATTCTTTCACCCTTCTTCTGTTAACCATCTTTTGTCCCTGATATCTGAGCACTTGGAGAGACCTTATCCTGGGACTGCTGTATTTAATGGAATCTCTGCTTGTTTCTGGTTTGATTTAGAGAAAGTCTGTGCAGCTGTGGCACACAAGAGCAGCATCAGATCTTGATGTATTCCTGTCCCTCTTCCCACCCCTGTGGCACCCTGGGCTTTGGAGGCTGTGGTCCCGTGTCCTACTGTGTTGCAAAGGGTCTCTCCTTTGAGCACCACCTCATGAAGCCATCTGCTGCTGACCACTACTCCCTTTTCTTGATGCACAGAAAGCACGTGGGGTTGAAGTCCTCCTCACTCTGCCTCATGAACTCAGTCGAGTGTGTGCTATACGAGCCCACCTGCTCCAAGCCCCACTGGTGCTGCACAGGATTGCACAATTCAGGCTTCAGGAGCTGCCATGTGGGTGTGCCTGCATTCTACACTGGAAGAAGCACAGATAGTTCCTTGTAATAGCCTTTGTTTCAAGGCTCTGGGGAGATCTTAAGAGCCTGTCCCTTTCCTTTGTCAGCTGTAGCTTCCTTTGCACGTCACTGGAACACACACAGTGTGTGGGAGAAGTAACGACAGTGGAAGGAGAAAGTACCCACAATGTAAACAGTAAACACACTTTCACCTTGCACAGATATCAGAAGAGAGCCCAACAAATGACCCTGCAAGGAAGAGGATCTCCTCCCAGCCTGGTGTGTCTGCTAGGGGAAGGTAGCAGACACTGCCTGCACAGACACTGTGTTTTCTGCAGGGCAGTCTGATGCTGTGAGGAGCACTGTCTCTGTGGCTGCACTTGTTTACTGCAGTGTGATGTGGCTTTTGGAATGGCAGACAGAAAAGTTTTATACTTGGCACACATCTCAGAGACCTGTTGCTTGTAAAACTCAGACTGGCCTATTTTTTCTTCCAAATATTCAAGAGGAATACTTGGAAATTACATTTTGCAGAAAAAAAATTGATTTCTGACTTTTCTGATTAATTTAGAGAGAAAATAGAGGTCCTGGAATTTCCCACAAAGCAAAATTTCTATTTTTCCGCCAGCTTGACTCAGCAAGAATATTACCCACAGGAATTTGACCATGAGCATTCATGCTAGCTAGACAGTATGTTTGAATCTCTGAAGATGGTGAAAGCAAGAAAAAGAGTATGTCATAAATCTTAACATAGTTTCCACACCATACCTTAATGCGAGCAAAGAAGATCATCTCACCTCTCTCACCATTCTCCCCTATAGGTTTCCTGGGAACACCCTATGTAAATGGTACCAAAGCAAAGGTCTGTGGAAAGGGCCAAAGCTGACAGAGATGTGCTCTGTGAATTGTTCCTTGTAGACAGCTTCCCCCTTTGTTTCTCTTTATGAATGAGCTCAGCTTTACAACACAGCCTCTTGGTTGCAATTACATGGAAATTTCAGCCTTTTTTATTAGGACTCGATAACTGACCTTCAGAAATGTTTTTTCAGGTGTCATTTTTGCTTATGGGTTCATCAGTGGGGAAGGGTGGGATGGAAACAGTGGAGGCTTGAGGCAGAGTTGGGGGCAGGGAGAAGTGTTCCAGAAATGGCAGAATCACTGACTTGAGAAGCCTCATCTCGAGCCCTGTATTGAGACCCAGATGAGCAACTGGAAATGGTCTGACCTGTCCTTACCCAGATAGGGTGTAAGGACTGGAGTGATGGAGATTTTACCATAGTTCTGTCTTTGTGTGGCTTCTTCTTTCAAAGCTGCATTAGGGAAAAAACCAAAAACCAAAAACCAAGAAACAACCACCTAATAAATAACTTACTTTCTCTTTAACAAAAAAACCCCAAAAAAACCCCAAAAAAAACCAAAACAAAAAAATTCCAAGATCTTGGAGATCTTCCTGGTACTGCTAGCAGAGATTTGATGAATGCAAGTATAGCTCTTGAACTGCTGAAGTCTGTGGCCTGGAGGCAGCCATGAGGTTAGATGAGATGTTCCGGCTGGCCCTCTATGGCCTTAAGGGGCTATGAACCTCGGATAAAACAATGTTACCCTGAATCAAGTTCAAAGTCTATGAATTGAGAATTCAAGCCTGAGCATAGTTTGGGGGAAAGGAACAAATTCCTGGTATTTGATGACAGTGCACAAAGCTACTAAGAAGTTTTCTTGTGTATGCATAGCAAAAGCCAAATAAGTGTCTGTGTTCATGTCCAAAACATTTATTTTTTTAATGGAGTGATAACAGAATCTGAAGTGTGATAAACAGATTCTAAATCTGCCTTCATCTCAGTGCTAGTATAGGAGGACTGGTAATTTTAAAAGCTTGTTTGAAACCCAAGCTTTGATTGGTGCTACCAGGATAGCTGCTGCCCTTCCAATGGTTTCATAAGGGATGTGCCCCTTAAATTTGTGTCTGGGCATAAGCCTGCACTTAGAACCACTGGTCCACTTGGCTTTCCTCACCATGGTGTGGTTTCACTGACTGTGTGACCATGTGTGTGCTGACTTGCAGGTGGTCTGCACTTTAGCATGTCCAAAGAAGGACAATGAAGCTGGTGAAGGGTGAAGGGTCTAGAAGACATGTCCTGTGAGGAACAGTTGAGAAAAGTGGGGTTGTTTTGTCTGGAGACAAGAAGACACAGGAGGACCTCCTTGTTTGCTACAACTACCTTTAAGAAGGCTGCAGTGAGGTGGGGGCTGACCTCCTCTACCATGTCTCCAGAGAAAGGATGAAAGGAAATGGCTTTATGTTGTCCAAGGAGAGGTTCAGATTAGATATTAGGGAAGAAATTCACTGAAAGAGCAGTTAAGCATTGAAATAGGTTGCCCAGGGAGGTGGTGTTGTCAGCATCCCTGGAAGTATTCAAGGGGTGTCTGGATGTTGTGCTTGGGGATATGGTTCAGGGGTGATAATGGCAGTGATGGGTTGATGGTTGGACCAGATGATCTTGGGGGTATCCTCCAGCCTTAATGATTCTGTGATTTGGTGATTCTGTGATATGGGTGGGGATGGCTGTATGAAGCATGACTTGGGGAGCCTGCTGGGGTTTAGACCCCTTCCTAGCTGTGTGGGTGCAGAAACACTTCATCCAGGTGACCACAAACGTGTTCTTTGGGCGATGGATGGGAGAAACAGGAAATCCTCAATGGTTGCTCACAGTCAATGAAGTCAGACAGCAAGGAGCTGATCATGGAAGTCTTGTACCTTTTGTAGGCTGATTGCACATTCAATGATTGCCAGGAGCTTCATAGATTTTTGGTAGAATTTAGTAACTCATCCTTTGGCCTGAAGATAGCATATCTTCATACTGGCTTTTTACAAGCATTGAAATTGTACTTCATATTGCATTTTCAAATTTCAGAGCCAAAGGATGAGTTAGTTCTTTTCTTGCTTGAAAAATGACAAAAAAACCACTGTGATTTTTAAAAAAATTACTTCTGCATAGTAATGTCTCATTTTTCTTTCAAAGTCTCAGGCAATACCAAGGTGACAGCAGTAGTTCTGCTGAATGGCACAGGGAACATCAAGATCGCTTTGCTGAACTGTTTAGAGCTGTTCAGTGACAGATCCATTTCTACCTTGAAGCTCAACCCTTTGTTAGCGTTCTAAGATGGGAGTGAGGTTTTGCAAAGGACTCATTGGTTCTTTAGAAAGTTGTTTAGGTTTTTCCCTGCTGCTCTGAAAGCATATTTTTGTTTTAACCCATGCTTTGTGAAATTCTCATGCTTTTGCTGCCCAAGGAGAAAGTTATAACAGTGAGTGGTTAGATTTGATTCAAATCTTCTCTATGCTCAGGTGTAATTAACATGCCAACCTCAGGAAGCTGGCAAATGGCCAGCATGCTCTGCAGCACTTCTAACATCTGTCACCCTGACTTGTCAGGAATCAGAGTTGCTTCTGCCTCTAGGAGCAAAAGGTCTTTACTGATGTCAGGACTCTGCATGGTCCAGGAGCCAGAAACAAGCCACCAAGACTGGTCATTACACTCAAACACATCATTTGGTGGGGTCTGCTTGACTTACTTTCTACTCAGTCTCTGCTGTTCTGCTGCTGTCATAGTGGGGCAAAGAAGAAAGGCCAGAAATGTTTCTCTAGTGTCTGAACTCGCAGAACATTTAAAACTTGGGTGAGTGCCTGGATGGGATGGGCTCAGGATGATCCCATTCTGCATTACGATTCCAAGCAGGGCAGGGTATGTGCTCACACTGTGTGCTGGAATATGTGCAGTCACTGCTCGGAGGGCTACAATAAGGTAGTACAGATTGCCTGGTCTACTAGTGTATTTTCTTCCTTGGTCCCCATCACCACAATATCTGAGCAACATGTCTGGTAAAGCAGGGGAGTCAGTAACAAAGGCACTCCTGGTTATCAGTGGTGCTGACAGGTGAAGGCATTAGCATCCTTTTATCCTCACCTGGGGCCCAGATGTGCTTGTCTTGAAGCTCCAGAGGGAAATACAGCCTTTGCCAGGCTTTGTATATTCTCTACACTGACCAGCCCCTGCTTGGGTTCCTTCGGTGAGCACTCCTTCCTTGAGTGAATGAGAGGGATGTGCAGGCCCTGGTACCTCCAGGGCTCCTCCAAGGTACATAGGTCTGCTACCTAGTTTCACAGAAGACACCTCTGGTACCTCAGGAAAGTGTCCTGCTCCTCAGGAAGCTGAGAATTGCTCTCTAGTACCCTCTAGGGTTCAGAAGACACAGAACCTGGGAACTCATGGATGAGAGATGGTGTCCATAGGAGCAGAACCGCAGGTTGGGCAGGAGTGCAAAAGAGACACACTGATCATCTCACAAGTGCTCCAATCCAAAGGACTCTGAAGAACTGTTTTGTGCAGGGGTGGGACTTGCCGTTGTCTTGCAGACCAGCCCGAGGCCCTCACATCACCTCTGTCCCACCTGCAGGGCTGACCCAAGCAGCAGATGGAAGGCAGTGACTCACCACCTCACAGCCAAGTCACTGAAGCACAGCATTTAGAGGCAGAGGCGTGCTAAGGATACTTGGGTTAAATCCTGACACTAAAACAATGAGCCTGAGGGGTCTTTATTGTCCATGACAATGTAGACAATAATATTTTTGTTACCAGAGCAATTGCTAGGCTGATGTGGAGACAGAAAGCCCTCTACATACACAAGGCACAAGAAAATATTGCTCAAAAGTTGTGTCATGTTTTGGATTGCTACTCTTGATTTATTGCTTATCCCTGCCTCTGGGGATGCAGTGCTGAGGCAATCCAGGAGTAGGGATGCTGCTCTTTGGAGCACAGTCAGGGCTGGACCGTCAGCATTATTTGTAAACACAGCCTAGGTCTCTCACCAGTAATAAAAGCCATTTATCCTACAAACAAAGCTTGTTCAACTGCAGACCCCTAACAATTATGCTTTGCTTTTCCCCTGTTTCCTAAGAAGAAGATAAGCGTAATAATTTTAATATTTTAATGATAATGTAGCTATCTTTTTTAGTCCCTTTTTCACTTTTCTTGAATTTGGACTTGTAGCCATGAGTCCAACTCTAAGCTTTTCTACATTAATTTCTTCCTAGAAAAATCAGGCTGCAAGTGTTTCCAGGAAAATTCAGTCCCAGCTCAGGGCAATACAAGAGACTCTCTGAGTTGTTTCTTTTCCTTTACAGAGCCTCCAGGAAGAATATCTGCTTCTGGTCTTGGGGAAGGATCTTCTGGGAAAGGGTCTTGAGTGGGGAAAGAATGAGGGAGTGCTGAGGGGGAAAGTGGCAGGAGGTTTCACTGAAGGCCAGTAGGGAGGGAGAGCACTGGAGTGGGTTGACCTCAGCCCCTGCCAGAAGGACATCCAATATGCCACCAGCAGGACCTACTTGGATGCAGCCTTTAAAGGAGTTATAAAAAATGTCCTTGAAGAAATGGGGTTGCTGGGACAGCCTTTCAGCGAGGCTGAGGGAAATAGTGGGACTTAATTAGCCTCCTGTCCTGGAGAAAGAAAGACAGAGGAGGGTTATAGCTTATCCTAGAGGTATCCCCAGGGTTCAGAGCAGACATCCAGCTAGATTTCAGTTGTGTGAGGGTCAGCTTGAAGAGAAGGAGGAAATTGCAGTGGGACACAGCAACCTGAAAACTCAGTGGAAGTTGGGGTGTAACGCATGGTAGAGCCTGCCTTGACATGAGCAGGATCAGACTACTGGTTTCCCTGCCATGTTCCTCAGTGAACAACTTGCCAAGGTGTGAAAGACCCTACCTTGCCACAGGAGGCAGAGCTGTGCCTGAGCTTCGAAACTGGAGAGATTATCTGTGTAACAGGAGGGAAGCAACGTCGAGAAAGAAAGAGCTTGAAACCATGGAAACGGGTCTCCCTGCTCCTTCACTTCACTCCCATCTGTATTTCCCAGAATAGACATTGAACTCTGGTTTCTTTTGATGAGACAGACTTGGGTCAGTGAAGTTGAGAGTGAAATGGCCACTGCCAGGCTAGGTGAAGCAAAACCAGAAATGCTCTCTTCCTCACTTCTCCTCCTGAAGTGGCCTCTTCATCTAGAGGCAAATTAACAGTCCCTCTGTCAGGTCACAAAGTCAGAGGCCAGGATTAATATGAAGGGCTTCTAGGCAAACAGCCTAACTTTCCTCATCTCCTCCTTATCTTGTTTAGTGCCAGTGATTCATTTTCTCAACTGCAGATCTATTGGCCTTCTGAGAAAAATCCTGACATTTTAGCTTGGCTCCAGAATTTCCCTCTAGATTTTGTTTTTAAGTGCATACAGACCACACTGCCCATATTGCAGATCCAGTAAGATTTCAGCAGCCACTCCACCCACTGCTGTTCGCACGCACGAGGAAAAATCTGTGCCCTAAACTTTTAAGTCTGGTAGGGCTGGAGAACGTAAGGATGAATGGTGTGAGATGGCTGAAGAGTCTTCCAGGGTAAATTGAGATATGGAGAGTAACTGATGAGGGAAAGGACAGCTGAAACCGAGGACGAGGGACGAGGGAGGAGGAGGAGAAAAAGTCTAATTATGCATATGTGGAAACAGATGATGCAGCTGGAGATTACTGAGGCCTTCTTTCATTCAGCCTTCAGAACCTGTGTGTTCATTCATAACTACTGAAAAGGATCAGTTATGCTCAGGTAATATTTGAGGAAGAAGGGTGGCACTGATGTCTTGCTTGAAACTGTACAAGGGGAACATGGAACTCCTGGGAAGGGCCCCCTGGAGGGGTTATGATGACTATGCAGTGATAATACATCCTCCTTTATTTCTGCTTGGCCTACACTAGCCAACCACCAAGCACAAAAAATGTTCCACCACAGCCTCTTTCCCTCACTTAAAAAAATATAAACCATCCATTCAGAACAGCTTCTTTGGACTGATGCACCAAGATATACATGCTACTAACGAGACAGACACATAATCCATAAGGAAAGCTTTGTACTCATTCATCTCCATCTCCAAATATCAGACGTGGAGAACAGGAATTTCCTTTTGGAATAGTGAAAGGATAAAATCAAAGACAAATTAAACAACCTCAAGATGAAACTGGGGATGTAGTGAGAGATGTCTCCACAAGCAAAAGAGGACTACTCCTTCTGGAGATCATTGCACAGACATATAGGGATATATGCTCTTGGATGTACCAGGTTGCAGACAAACACTTAGAAAGGCTAATTTGTAGCTAAAAAAGGTTCCAAACTGAGGCAAGCAGATTTCACTGTGAGCAAGGGAGGAGAAGGGTCTCTTGCTTACCTCAATGACTTTGGCACTCAAGAGAGGTAATGAGAACAAGGAGAGCTCCTGCATAAGAAGACAAGCCATACTTCTTAAAACAGTGCCGAACACACTCTGTTCTTGGCAGTGCTTGAGCTTCAGCTGTGTTGAGATCAGGCTCAGCTGCACCCCTCTGCAGCAATTGCTAGCACAGATATGCAGCATAGGCAGCACTGGGACTCCATGAGGCACAGGGCTGCTTAGATGGATGCTCAGATTGCAGAACGCCACACTGAGCCCTCCCGTCGCCTCCAGGAAGTTCAGTGTACAAAGCGTTTTCAAAAGCTTTCATCATGATAGACACTGCAGGGGGCTGAGGAAGAAGCCTGTGGTCACACTAACCTGTGCAAGCTGGGGATCTGTGGAAAATATTATTTCTGGTATATGGAAAGGAAGCCTTCCTTTTTGTATTGGTATTTCTGGCATGGTTACAACCCCAGAAGCAGGGGAGAGCTCCTGGCTGGAATGTTGTGGGCATCTTGATACTGGAGAGAGCAATAAAACTGGCTAAAAAGCTCTGTTTTATGTAAGAGCAAGAGCATGCTACAGGTGCCCTGCCAAGTGAAAATACAACTGGGTTTATGGCCTTGTTTGTTTGTTGACACTGTGTAATCAGGACACGAAAGTAAAATGGGAAGAGGGAAAGGTTTACTGTTTCTCAGAAAGAAACAACAAAGTTTTTGCATTGGCATTTTCCTTCATTTTGATGTATGTTTCAGAACCTACAGATGTCTCCTGTCTAAATTTACAGAGTTGTTGTCAACAAAGACACCATTTTTTCCTATTTTTATTGGATGTCAATATTAAGAAAAAGAAATTAGTCCTTCTACTTAAAAGTCAACATGCTTTTTTCTTTCTTATGATGTAGGAAGTGCCAATAGTTCTCACCATGTCTTGATGTTCAGGTTATAGGAGTCAGAGGATGAAAATTAAAAGAAATCACTCCTTTTAAAATGCTATGAAAACATTGTTAAATATTTACCTCTCAAGGTCTATAAATTCAAAAAGGTTTTCTTTGGAAGCAAAGTTTAAAACATTCATAAAATACGATGTTGTAATTCAGAAATCTAGCGGAAGAATCACATTTAGATACAATCAGAGACTTTGAGCAATTGTTTTTCTTTGGTTTTAATTCCCATTATCTTTTTCTTTCTTCTTCATATCCTTTCTGCTCTGGTTTTTAATTCCTAGTGGAGGTCAGACATTTGAGGCATCCAATTCTGACTGATTGCCGTGGAAATAGTGATGAGGCAAAAGTGACAGCAGTGACATCATGGGAGAAACAGATGGCAAGAGCTGATGAACTTCTAAGAAACAAAGACACTTCTGCCAATAAGTGTTCCTAGAGAACAAGAAAAACAAAACTGAGAAAAACAATCCTAGTTCATAACACAAAGAGAGAGTGCAGGGAAATTACTCCTTAGCAGTAGACTGAAAGGCAGAAGAACTAGAACTGTGGATAGCTTTTTGAACTCCACTATGCCTTTGACACAAATTAAATTAAAGCAGTGTTGAATACATGTAGAGCAGATCATTCAGGGTGTAAAATCTCCCTGACACTTCCACATTATTAGGAAGGTTGTTTGGAGCATGAAACTCACAAAAACCTTCCTCTTCGCTCAGGCACTTTTGGAAAATTTGCTTTTGGGTAACAAGACTCCCCACAACAAACCAGGCTTTGCAGTTATGAAGCGATATTGGTGTCTCTAAAAGTCTTGTTGAGATGCTGACATTGTGTGAATGTAGCTAAATTTAGAAAGGAATATGGATAAAGTGACAGTCAGCCCTGCTAATAAAGAAAGGAAAAAACAGGAATATGCACCCGTGCTTCTCTGTTTTCATCATACGAAAAACATGAAGGAATGGTTGATTTGGAGAGGAGGGTGTCAAGGGTTTTGAGCTTCATTCTACCACCTATCATAATATTGGTATTACAATTACTCTGGGGTCCAATTATGGGATTATTTTGTGATTATAAGGTTGATTAAAAGCCTGCGATATGGGGTCTCTGGTCTGCATCATCAGTGCAGGTAGTAATTGCAATGTCTACTCTTGGGGGAGTTTGAGTGTGGCCTCCTCTCATGAAATGGACAACATGAGGCCTCACTGGTGATAAGGTGTGTGCTGTGCTAATGAAGACAACTGACTTGATGCACCTTTTTGATATAAATTTAGACACAATGAAGTATTTTGCCTCACATTACTTCAGGGACATATGAGCTGGCATTATGGAAGACTGCATCTGCTCAGTGATGCCAGACAAGCACCTCTTCCCTTGAATGAAGTTTGCTGTAAAGTTATCCTCTTGCTGAGACAAGGCAATTTGGTTCCATTGATGCTAGCAGAAACACTCAAACTGAAGTTTCTGAGTTTGAGGCTGAGGCTTAAGCCTGGCTGTCTTCAGGCATGTGAGCAGATACCTCAATAAAGGACTAAAGGGTTGTGATTCTTTCACAGAAAATACTCTTCCTCCTTTGCTGTTGCTATTTGATCACATCATGGAAAACACATAGATATTACTTCATGCACTACAAAGACCCAAAGCCCAGTGACTACTGAAGTGCCTTTCTATTAGGCACTTTGAGGATCACACACTTTCATCTCCCTTCACTTTTGATGTTTATGTTTGAACTTCTGCTCCAGGCAATCTTTATAGCCAATGGAAAGAGATAGGCACTTCCAGGACTTGGTTCATCTGAGTGCTTTTCAACATGTACCTTAAAATGAGATTACCCATGTCCCAGAATGCCTGTTTCTCTCTGCTGTCTGTTAAAGCATGTCTAGACGTCTAGCTCTGATGTAAATGCCAACATCTGGACAGGTTTATCCCACAAGCAAAATGTCTCCTGGTAAAATCCATAGCAGTTATTATGTTTTCTTGAAAGGACAAACACTCAAATGAGGGGTGAGTGCAGAGAAGAGTGA
The DNA here is from genome assembly GCA_032173965.1 of Sitta carolinensis. NCBI lineage: Eukaryota > Metazoa > Chordata > Aves > Passeriformes > Sittidae > Sitta > Sitta carolinensis. Next base: position 8,247,717 of record JAVUNC010000025.1, on the reverse strand, counting down.
GTCTGAAGAGAAATCCAGGAAGAAAATGATAAAGTGATCAAATTTCCACACCACTTCAAGGCCAGTAAGGATCAGAATGGATGCAGAGGCCTGGCTCATCCCCTTATCTATGGATTTGCTGGGAAGAATTTGTAGATTTCAGAGGGAGGAGCCAGAAGGATCTGAATGTTTTGATATGGTTTGTAGGAGTGAGTTAATAAGTACTGGCCCTCTATGTAAATGAAGTTACATAGTCCTATTAGCCTAAACTCCGTGATTGTGCTCTGGCTTTAAAACATGACCTATTATATGCAAAGGCTATAAACATTTTGGGGGAAAAAACAAAGAGAGAAAAAAAGAAAAAAGTCTGAAAAGGAAAAAAAAAATAGAAGAAAATATAATGCTTTATTTGATATTTGAGAGAAACACAGAGCCTCTATGGCTTAGACCATTCAGTGACAACTGTACTGTTTTTCCACAATAGGAGCAAAAAAGCAATCCTAGATGGAGTGTCATCAAATAAGACTGCTTTTTTATCAGATCCCCAGAACAAAGGACCCTACAGATACTGTTTTCTCACATACTTGAGAATACTTGACAATTTTTAAATTTCTTTCTTTTCTACCCCCACTCTTCCATCAAAACAATGGATCCTGAATTATATCTCTTTAAATTTGGTCCCTTAGATAGTACAGCTATAGAGCTGCTGAACTTGACCAAGACAGCACAAGACACTATTTGGTGTTCACTCACACACTTAGCTGCATTGATGCATTTTTCTTTTTTTTCTTTTTTTTTTTTTTTTCTTAAAATTTCCTTCCTGGAAATTTAAAATGCATCTGTTCCTGTTGCTGCTTGTAAAGGCAATTACTATTTTGTATGAGCAACGCCCTCTGTGTGACCACAGTATATATTTATTACTGAGTTTTCTGTTGTAATAGAGTCAGTTAAAATTCATTTAGTGCAAGGAGTAAAATACCAGTGTGACTGGTGGAAAATAAACCAGCAACTAATGTCCCACATAGGTGTATTCATATATGACTTGTTATAAAATACAGCATAAAATATGAGAGGAAGAATGTTGCTATAATTAAAAACAAAGAACTGGAAGCAAGAATATCTGGTTTCTGCTTTTGGCTGTGTCACAGACGCTCTGTGTGGCTATGGAAGGATCACTTCTTTCTCCTGTGGGTTTCCCCATCTGGAAAATGGTCTAATGATACCTTCCAAAAAGGTGCTTGAGAAGCATGACTCATTAATATTTGTAAATATCCAGGGATCAAAGGGCCTGTAGATATACAATGTAACATATTATTATGCGCTGTTCTTAGCCAATTTCCCTTCTCTGTAAGGATGAGCTCTTTGAATTTATTGCTTTTGACCCAGGAAAACGGCCCCACGGGTCTCTGTGTTTTTATTGACTCCAGATGAAGTTTTCTCATGTTTACAAATAAAGCGATAACTTTCTGACCTCCAATGCCCACCGCGCAAAGCCCTCCCTTGGATCTGGTCCCCAGTTCTCCCTGGTCATGGCAGTAAGCAAAATGCCACATTTCTGGTGAGCAGGACCAGTTTTTTCTCTCATAGCTGGCTGGTTCCTGTGGGGATAGCACAGAAGGAAATGCCCTGGGTGGGAATTGTGAGAGTAAGAGGCACAAAGCAGGCGCAGACAGCTCAGCTCTGACATAAGGAGTGGTCACAGCCACAGATATTTTGCAGACCATGACACAATGCTGTTGTAGTAACGATTGGTCCTGTTTTCCCTGCTCTGGGAGGCAGAGAGTTCACAGGTTTAGGAGGAAAATCACTACTGCAGCTGCTCTGCTGAACCGGAAGAGCCAGAAAGCAGCTCTTGCATATTATTGTCTCTTGAAGAGAATATATTACCAAACCAAAAGGGTCTTGGAAATGCTTAAAAATAATACCAGAGTTATAAACTTCCAGCTATTGGAGTTTGAGAGAGAGCCTGAAAGTGCTGGTAGATAACATTTCCAGAGAGTGATTCTGCATATTTGCAGTCAAAGTGTTTCATCAGCCCTTAAAAAACAGAATTTACTTCAAAATTCATTTATTGTTATTCTGTTCTTCAGAGACATCTGAAAAAGTTTTCACTCTGGTAAGATGAATGGGTAGCTTTTACTTACTGAATACTTATGTCTTTTGGAGGTGGATAGAAAATGTGTTTTGCTTAAAATAAAATGCTTGAGCATTTCAGATATAGCTGCATTTCTCCAAATGCACTGTATGACCCACTAGAGAAGAAAAAAGTGTGATGGCCTAAAGCCAACATTGACTAAATTAGGGACAGAAGTTTTACCCAAAGGAAAACTGGTTTAGTTTTGGGAAATTTTAAAAGAAAATATATTATTCAAAAAATGTTAGCTTCATGGGAACAAGAGGTTGCAGGAGAGGCCAGGGCTGGCCACTTTGAGCAGGAAATTATTAACGATTCTTATCTTCTGGAATTTGAGTAGATTTGGTTGGTGATCTTTATAGAACAATATTTATCTTTCCCTGGTGGACTTTCTCTTTGTCTCCACCAGCTATCACAATTATAACCTGGCATTCTGCATGAGTGGTCTTGCAACTGTGAGCCAAGGCACCCAGAATCAAGGACAATAGAATTACAGTTATGGTTGGGAAATTGTGAAGACTTTTTGTTTAAAGGTTGGACAGTAATTACAGGAGATTAGGGTTTGTGATTATTAATGGACCTTCAGTCCCCTCTCCCATGTGAGTCTTTCCCTGTACAGAGCTGCAAGTAATTGCATGGAGTGAGAATTTTTTTTTTTTAATATGCTGTGAAGTGAGTTAAGATTTCAGCATGTTTTTTCCCTTCCTCTGTTCTGTGTTTATGAAAAAGAGGAGAAATACTAATATTCTTTGGGGATCATCTGATGTTCAGAACTTCCTCATTCAAATCCATATCTTCCTCAACCTCTCAACTGCCTTGGGCAAAATTTCTCATTTTCTTTTCTTCCTACACCACCTTATCTGTCCTTCCTCACTCATAAATACCCTAGAGTCTATAAGTTTGTATGACTATTTTTATTTCCACTATCTTGAGCTATTCCTGGTGCATATGCAATAATAAACAATAACACAAACTGATGGTATTTTTTTACTCTTTGTATATAAATGTGCCTAGTCCCAGTTGTTAGGAAAAGTTATTCTTCACTTCCCTGCTTGAAAACTGGTACTGTCCTGTGGGTTAACTGTGTGAGAAATGTCCTACCATGGAGGAAATCAATGCTGGATTCCTTACCAGATAGGCCAGAGATATACTAAAAGTTTAATCTGTTGCTGGTGGGGCTGTTCTGTCCCTTTTCCAGCAAGGCCTGTGCTCCCTGACTGCTTTATTCAGAGTGTTTTTGTGGTGATGTGAAGCCCACAGACCAGGTCACACACTGGCCTGCTGTGTTGCTAGGCATATCAGGGTCATTTCTGCAAAAGTCTGAGATGCATTTTTCCTCATGAACCAAATTCTGAATGAGAGAAGGTTGGGGTAGAGGGGGAACTTCGGCAAGAGTTACAGGCTTATTTTGGCAAAAAGATATTGCCAGAGAGATGGGGTTATCCCATGGGTTTCTTGAGCCTCAGCTTTCTCCAACTGGAGTAATAATCCTGTTTTTCATCTTTGGAGTTTAGCAGCCTTGCCACAAAGTTCTCTACACACAAAAAAATGCTCAGAGTAGCTTCAGTGTGCTCAGGGTCAGGCCTTCTAATGGCCTGATGGGATCTGGGGACCACAAGAAATATGAGGTGCAAGAAGGCCAGTTGCATTTCACTCTGGAATTTTTCTATCTTTTCGCAGCTAGAATACATTCCCTGGAAAGCCCAACGAACATGCCCCTCCATTAGCTGCATGTTAATTATTACCAGCTATCTCAGAAACGGAAGTCTTGACTCTTTTTTCCCCTTAATCCCTATCTTCAGCAGAAAAGTCATGTCTTCAGAGGATGTCTGTCAGGAGGGGACAGGACATTCCTTTGAGTCCTCTATCTGGCTTCTTAGGAGTAACAACAATGACAATACTAATAAGTTAATTTTTAGCGATCTCTTTCCGCTGGGGTTATGACCATCCTGTCAGAGGGCACAGGTAATGGGATTGCACTTCCACTTCCAGCTATGAGTCATGCAAGGCGTTAATGATATTCCTGTTCACACGCCTGCCCAATGGCCCTCCTTTGGTGCTGTTGAGTCTTTCCCATGGTGGCATCTGCAGGCAGAGACTTCCTTGGCTCAGGTGTCTGTGTTTTCACGAGCATTTTTCATCTGTAGCATCAGCTGAAGAGAGGCACTCCTCACGGTTCCCCTCACCCGGGCTGAAACTCATGCCCTGTCGAACCACGTGGGTGCGGGATATTTGATCCCACAAGCCTCCGAGGCACGGGAGGACATGCCGCGGGGATGTTACCCGAGAGGCGGAGCCGCGGAGAGCCGTGGGAGCGAGAGGCGGGCAGGGCCGCGCGCGGCCGGCAGGGGGCGGTGTGTGCAGCGCGCCGGCACCGGGCACGGGGCGGCCGCGGCTCCGCCGCTCGCCCGTCACCTGAGCGCCATGTGGGCGAGCTGAGAGCCACGCGAGCTGCTTTACCTGCTCAAAAGCTGGCCGGTAGCCGCCCCCAAACTGCCCGTGACTCAGGCCTGAGGCAGTCACACAGCCGCTCGCTGTAGCTGAAGAGGGAGAGACACGGGCATCTTCCCGGGTGTCTGGAGGGTCTTCTGTCCCAGAATTGGGATTGAACAGCAGGAGTAGGGTTTGGAGGAATGGGGAGACCTGGGGACACCAGGACAGGAATGGAGCGGTGGGGAGCCAGGAGTGGCCTGTGAGAGTTTGAACCCTGTTGAAAGTAAGAGGAAAGGCGATGAAGCAGACTGCTTCTTCTGGCTACAGCAATGAAGAAGGAAAAGAGGCTGTCAGGAAGGGAATTGCAACTGGATGCAGAGAAACAGCACTGACTGACCAGCAGGTAGGTGTGAATCCCTACTGCAATCGGATCAAGCAACAAATACAGCCTCAGAATACAACGTCTGTAATAGATCTGGAAGCATAGGTCAGAAGGGACTGTGGTGACCATCTCATCTGACTTGTGTAAGAACTGACAAAGAAACTTCCTGAGTTTGTCCCTGTTTCACTTAAGGAGAAACATACTCTTTTCTAGAAAACTATCTAGAAAGATTTCCAGTTTTCAGAAAATCCACCAGAGCATCTTGTAATTTTCCTCAGTTGTATTTTTGCCTCATTTTTAATCTCCAATATTTCATTGCATTGTCTCCTCCCATTGGTTCTTTCAATATTTGTAGCTGCTAAACCAAGGAGAACCTGGCTGTTGCATTCCTGTCTCCTGTGTAAGACTCTTATATACCATTACCAAATCACCCATGACCTTCTCTTTCATCCAAAAACAGGCTACATCATGGGAGCCCTTCTCCATGGCATCTTTTTCAGTGCTGCAGTCATCCTCTGGCACTCAGCACCCTCACAACTCCTCCCTGCCAATGCAGTGACTCCAGCAGCAGCTTTCTTGGTGCTAAAGGCTGGTATAATGCAACCTCCCTTTTCCTGTTTAATAGTTCCTGTTTTGCAGCCCAGGATCTTATTACCCTTGACACTGTATTTCACTCTGGCAGATACTTCCATGACCTCCAAGTCCTCAAGATTTCTGGCTTGCTTGGGTGGAAGTCCCTTTCTGGTAGGAGGAGGACTCCTTTCTGCTACAGCTGAGTCATACATTTCTGCATTAAAATACATGGTGTTTGCATGACCCCATGCAATTTGTATTGTTCTGCACCAAAGACATCCTCTTCACTACTTAATAATTCATTCTTTACACTATCTTCAGGCTTCAATAGGAATCATTCTGTACACCTTTTTGAGCTGGATTTGAATGAGCTGGGCCAAAAGCATCAACTATCAGTGACTCTTCACTTAAAGTCTCACTTCCCGAGACCTACTAGTTATCCAATTTTTTAATCCTTTTAATAAGATCCGTGCCTATTTTCTATCATTCTATGGCATGAACTAAAATGTCCTGAAGAGGTAAAATAAATCACATCGACCCTTTTACCTCTGCCAAACAAACTTGTAATCTCACTGATAAAAGCTGTCATTATACCAAGCTGGTCCATTTTCTATGTATCTAGACTCACTGATGCAAATTATACTATCCCCTTGCATTAGTTCTTCCTAATAGAAAAGCTCAGGGGTGGAGGCTTCACCAGCTCTCTGGGTATCTTGCTGCAGTGCCACCCAACGTTCCTCTTTCACTCATGGTAATACTGGTACAGTGCCACCTTATTTCTAGGCATATGAAATCTGTTTTCCCAGACTTGTCAAAGCCCCTTGGAATCTTCTCCTAACACACTTTTTAGTGCTTTACAGATTGGGGTTTTTGTATGTGTTCAGTCTAAATCACTGCTTTCAAGTTTCTTTTGCTTCTGTTACATTTGTAGAAAACTCCATGGTCTCTTTTGGGAAGAAAATATGTGTCATCACTGTCTGAACTCTACAACAGCCATATTTGTTAGCTACAGCTGTTCCCTGTATCATTATTATACAATTATTTCACCAGTAGTACCACAAAGTAATTTTCTAGAATTAGATTTTGATATCCTTTGGTTTTGCTTTGCTTTAAAAAACTGTCTTACTGTCCTTAAATCTCTTGTTCACAGATATCTTCATGTGCTTTTGCTCCCCATGTCAATTTTATACAGTTGCAATCAATTAAGTTACATTAATTATTGCTACTAGTTTCTCTCTTCTCACCATATCAATATATATAAAAATCCATACAGAGACCAACATCTACATATTTAATTATTGCTTTATTTTACCTGCAAACCACCCTTCTTTCTCATTTATGATATTTCAGCACCAACAAAAATATTCAGTTTCCTAACTATTCCATTTTTATTGTTTGTGTTCCTCTCCCATCTCATTTAGCTCAAAGCTGAACTGTTTTCCACTTTGAAAACTGGCCTTTTTAAACCTTCAGGTTTGTATATGAGCAGTTTGGACTTTATTCTGTTTGCCTGTAACAAATCACAGAGTCATGCTCGTTTCGCTCTTAACTGATCAATAATTAATTTTCAGTTCTGTAGTTACTAGTCTTGCTCTAGTGCAGAATACTAATAGGGAATGAATTTCCTCCAGAGGAAAGTGTTTTGGAAGGTCCATCCTGACCCTTTCTACCCCACTCTGCCTTCATTCTGCTAGCAGAGATGTGTGCCGCCCTTGTGGGGTCACCTTCCAAGTTAGTCTAGGTATGACCAGTGGTGATCAGAGTAAAATATGTACCAGTCTTCTGGGATGCAGCTGACTGTTTTGGCCTTAATCCTGCAGTGCTTTGGAGTTGGACATGCTTCAGGACAGAAGCAGCCAGCAATAAACCACCCTGGATAGTTTTTTCCTGTTTGCCAGCAGGTGACTGTCCCTAAAGTGTCTACAATGACAGAGCACAGTCCATCTTCTGAAAGATGGACCCAAGCTGTGTGCTTGGGTGCCTCCATCTCGCTGTTGTCCATCAGTGTGCAGGGACATCCGTGTGGCCCATGTCCTGACTCTGGTTTCTGCTACCTGGCCATGTCTGGGGAGGAGATCACTCCTGCACTGGAGCCTGCCTTAGTGATGACCCCGTCAGGGGCCTTCCTTCTCCCACATGTCCAGGCACACAGGTGGGATGCCAGGAGAGCAGTACCAGCATGATCCTCTGGGTGGTCCTCCCCTTGCCAGAATGAGTCCTGGACATGGGAGAACAGGTAGCTGACCCAATTGCTGCTCTCTGAAGCACATATGCACATTGTTGGAGAAAACACAGCCAGCTCAGGCAACCTCAGCAGCTGATTAATGAATTTTGATTCATACTAATTTTCCAAACTTTTGACTGGATGAAATTGGCACTGGCTGATGCAGTTCTTTCATTTGCTCTGCTCAGTCTGGAACAAAATGAAAAGCAAGTGCTTTTGACTGAAACCTGGCATGAGCCCCCAGCCACCAGCCTGAGCTCTCTGTCACACAGGATGCTGTCCAGCAGTGAGGCCAGTCTGCACATGGTGTGCACCTGGGTCAAGAATGCATGTTATTAAAGAAGGCAACACCCTTGGCAACCATTTCATTCTTCAAGGTGGTAGCCCTTGGGCTTCTCAGTGTCTCTTATTGCATCAAAGCTCCTGTTACATAGTGAACTGAAAGCTTGTTCTCTTCCCATGGAATTCTCCAGGCACCATCCTTTGGGTGAAGAGCTACAGATCTTCTACCAGCACCTCCTCTAGCAAGCTGTGCATCATCTTCTCATCATGCACTCTGCCCAGCCCAGTCTTGTGTGATCAGACCTCTCCGCAGCCCCAGAAGGGGCAGGAACGAGGGTACATGCACAGCAGGTGTGTTCAACAGTGAAAGAACTGAAGTACAGAACAAGAAAGTTATTTCTCTTCTAGAATTGACCTCTTCCCTTCAAGGACTTTAAAACCACCTTCCTTTCAAGCAGAAAAGGCCAGCTCAATCACAGGCCCAAATGGTGCTTCAGCAGAGTTGCCAGCTGGAGCCATTCACCATTGCAGGCTCCTTCTGCTGAGAACCACGAAAGACCTAAGCAAACTCCCCAAGTGAAATGCAGTGAAAAGTGTCAGTGTGCAAAGAGGAGAGTGAGCAGACGTGTCAGAGATAGGGCTGCTGGTCTCCAGAGCCAGGCTAGCTAGCCAGGCATGGCGCTTCATGAAAAACACTTATTCTTACATTGAGTTTCCTGCCTGGCTTTGTTTGCTTAATTATTTGTTTTCACAGATAGCACTGGTTTGTGCAATCATTTTCTTTGAAAACGGAATTCAGCTCATGTTGTTTCACCTAACTGGACTCATGTTGAGTAAAGCAAAAGTTGTTTTGCTGACAGCCCTGGTCCCCAGCCAGTATCTGTACCTGGGATGTTGCCTCAGAGAACAGTTGTCTTGTCCCAGTGTCAGGTGTGGGTGTGTCCTGGGGCCCCAGCACAGCACTGTGCATGGCACTGGGAGACATAAAAATGAACCTCCCCAAAACTAATGGCACACAACTCCAGCTGTGGCATAAAGATATTTTGGATGGGAAGGATGGCTTTTTGTCATCCAAGCTTCAGGGTCATGAACTTTAAAAGGTAAAGTGATTTAAACGTTTATTTTTGTTCAGGGTAGAGAGGGTGTTTTGGGACTTTTGCAACTTTTGAGTGTGTGAATGAGAAAGGAGGATGGAAATAAATGGCACACTGCTGTTTCTAATGGGTGAAGGAAATTTTATTCTAACTGGCCTGCTCCTCTTGTATGGGCAAGCAGGTTGGCTCAGGGCATGGGCTGTCCACATATAAAGGCATTCCTGTAAGAGCTGTTTTATGAGTCACTTTCAGCAAAGACAAACTGTTAGGTACTTCATAGCAAATGATTTTGGAGCTAGGGCTATGGATTTTCCTTTGCTAGGGAAGTGGCTTGTCCTTTCATGACTGCTGCTGCCTCCCACTGCAATGACAAGAGAGCACTACCCTGCACATGTTTGGAGCGCTGGCCTGACTGTCCTGTGCTGTCCTGCAACACAAGTATAGGTGGATGCTTGTCCACCCACAACTCAGCTCCTGTGAAATGTCCAGGAAGGGGAGGGGGTAAACCTGCACTGTGTTTTCAGTTCCCAGGATAGAGACAATATTTTAGATTCACCGGTGATTTACAAACTCACATCCCTTCCTCTGTCCGTTGGCCTTTAAAACAATTAATATTGTATATTTGGGAATACAGATAATACTGAAAAGCAAATTTTATATTGAACTATAGATGTCAAAATCTATGCTCTTTGACCTATAATTTAGTTCCAGAAAAAACACTTTTTTCAGATTAGCAGAAAATAAGCTGGAAATGATGAAACTGATCATATGTTTGAACTTAATTTTGTTGATGGATGGCATTTGTACGAGTAGCTGTCTCTATGGTTTTTGTTTTAAATCATTTGGGCTTTTAATATTGACCTTTCTGTGAATTGGTGACATCAGAAAACCTATTTCCCAATTCAGATTTTGACAATCTTCTTCAAAAGTAGTTTTATTTACAAATACCATATTTGTAAGAAAGGAGCCTTTTCTGACATCTCAGGCATTCTAAGCCTTGGCTACATTTTGTCCTACTGGTGTAAGTGAAGTTTTCCCAGAACTGACACTAGTGAACTGTTGTCTCAAGTTAAAGCTGTTTTGGACCAAAGTTCTTTCCTCCAAGATTTGGCCTCAGAGCTCAGTTTTGAAATGCTAAGACGAAAAAAAAATTTGGGAAATTATAATTAGCAAGGAGGAGGACAATGAGTTTGCCCAAGGATAAGGAAGGTTCTCTCTCAGCTTCTTTTCTCATGAAGTGCTGTACACCCTGCTTATCAGTTCCAGAGCTGAGAAGGGCTCCCCCAGGAGACTGAGAGCTGGAGAGTTTAGGAGCCTTCTGACAAATTATTTGCCCTTATTTTGATCTTTAATTATTTGGGGTATTGCCCAACCTTTTTCGGGGTGTGAAGGTGTGGTTCTGGGCAGACAGCCACCGAGGTGTGTGGGCATCTGTGGAGTCTAAAGACAGAAGGAATTTAAGAAAACTCCCCTGCTTTGACCAACCCAATGTGCTTTCATGAAATTGCTCACTGAACTGTATTCAATATGCTCTACTTAAGAACCTCAGAAAACTGAAATACAATCTTATGTAAACTGCAATTGAAAAGAGTTATAAAATTTTCATTTATCCTAAACTATTTGTAGGGTCTGTTATTTTTTAAAAAATTTCATGTTTTTAGAGCATAGAGCCAGACACTAATACCTCTGAGATGGAAGCCTTGCAATTGAATATATGGTTTGTGGTTTACACATCAGATAAAAATCTAGCATAAGTATGAAAATATTTCGCTGGCATCCAGCTGCAGATTTTATTGGAGCATCCTTTGGTTGGGGTTTATAGCCCACACAATTGAGTGGGCAGGATTTCCTGAAGAGGTCAGGTCCCGAGTCATTTGTGGAGGTGAAACTGGGACGATCACGAGTTACTTGTGGGAAAGGGGGTGGGAGGAGGAAATGGTGCAAGGAGGTCTCCAGTCACCTATGGGGAAGTGGTGTTTGGGGATGGGGAGATTCCCTGCCTCAGACCCTAATTACTGGGGAAGAGGCACAGGTATTGTTTTGGTGCATATACATTTCACATCCCTCTGGTACCCTAGGATGGGGAACCACAAATAGCCAGTAGCTGCTCTCTGGCTTTTCACTCTAGAGAAATTATACCTCCCACCCCCCCATACCCCCCATCTTTCATTGCAGAGGGGATTTTGAGTCTCACCAAGCAGATGAGAGGAGGTTGGGTCAGCACTTGTTGGCACCATGCCTGTGTGGCAGGCCTTCTGTGGCTTCTTCCTTCTAGGGGAGCACTGGTGAGTGAGTGGCCAGAGAAAAGTCATGATCTGTGGCAAGGTGTGCTCATGATCCCGTTCCTGTGTCCCCAGAATTTATTCTGACTGTCAGATCTGTGGGCAGGAGGGAGTTCTTTCTGGATCAGATAGACACCAGGGTTGGGGTTTGCTGCCTTTCTCTTTGGTGCTGGTTGTGGTGATAGTGGCGTGGGGCACTGCTGCAAACGACAGCCTGCCACTGCCAGGACTTTGGAGAGGGCCTTTCCCTCTTGCCTTTCTGTGGTGAGGTGTGTTTGTGGTATTTGGCCTTTGCAACAGTTCTGAAGTGTGGTGAGAGGTACTGGGGGGACTTTGAGGCCCATGGAATGCAGAATAGGTGCTTTGTGGGTTCCTCTGGACTGAAGTCCAGTTTGCTTGACTTTGCAGAGGACTGCATATGCAGAAGACTGTCCAACTCCTGTGTCTCTGTTATTGTACTCATTTGGTGCCTCACTGAGGTTGTTCTGATCTGATTGTTGAATAGATTTATTTATTGTTCAAGTCAATATTGCTAAATGCCACTTGATTTGCAGGGGAGGGATAGGCATACTTGAGTTTAGTTTTATTTTTGTTTGGAAGTGACCAAAATGTCGAAATCTGAGATCAAGCCATATCTCCTTCAGCAAGCAACATGTGTCTAGCACCTGGGACAAACATCAAGTGATCAACCTCAGACAATATAACAGTTCTCCTGAAATGAGCATTTGGTTCTTAGACCCATAGCCATGAATAACACCCACTCCTTATGCTCAGAATGTAAAATATGAGCTCCAGGACAAATGATAATAAATGAGCCCAAATGAATTCTCTCCTCCAGGAAATGATTTAATAAGTAAGGCTGCCCCATCAGATACTTCTCCAGGGAATGTGATGTAAGTGTAAGGTGAAGTACTATCACAAAAACCGTGTGTGCATATTCCTACCAGATCTATTAACCAGGGAAATATAAGTCAGGGTCAAGATGACTGTACCCTTAAGCTGACATTACATATCGTTTTGGCAGGAAGAGCTGTTTTGAGTTTCTTGATTTTCTCTGTAGATGTTAAAAGCAATGCCGCTGACAGTTGAGGACCTGTCCTGTTACTTCCACTCACTTGTCACTGCCTCTGCTGCTTGCTGCAAAAGGATGATACAAAGATCCAGTCAGTGACAGGAAAATAGACAAAGAGTAAGGAAAGGGATGCAACTCCTCATAACATGATGTGATTATTGACTATGGGGAAATGTCCAGGGAACAAAATCAACCCAGAAGGACGGAATGAGTGACGGTGCTGTGCATTCATGAGCATTTTTCTCTCTTTCCAGAAGCTGAAGATCTTTGGGAAACTCCTGAGTGACAGAGGTAAGTGAAACTGCCAGTGGGTGGTGCATGGGCATCTCTAATGCTTGCAGATCCGAGCTGAGCGCTGCCCTTACCCGTCACATGTATTCTATTTACATCACAGCAGAGGGAGCGTCGGCAAAGCATCTCAGAGAAGCAATCTTTTGTTATACCTACAGCTGCTCCCTTCCCTGTTAGTGCAACCGACACAAAAATAATCACAATAATAAGATTCATGCAGTTAATTGATTCACCATTTTATGACCATTGCAGCCAACTTGGCTATGGCTTGGTTACTGCATCTTGTGTCCCCATGATTTCTTACAGGGAAAGAAACACCTGAAATACATCAGGATGTTTAGGATCGGTTCACCTGGCTGCTTCTCTCAACATTTCACTCCATTCTGGCTTTTTTTCCATATCTGCTAGAAGGCCGTACCAAGATGTTGATTTTTCTCGTGCTGTCCTCCATGCTCTGCGCTGAGGGACTATATTTGAAATCAGTGAGTGAGCTGTGTGTTAAGAAATAGCTCTGGCACTAAAATGCTTAAAATTACTCTTTGTTTCTCTGACTTCTCTCCTAATTTGGATTATCCCCCTGGACTCGCCCACAAGATGGAATACTAAGAAAATATTGGTTTGTTTAATTTGTTTTTTGATGTCCACATTTCTCACATTTCCTGTTCCAATTTCAAAGTGAGTCTGAGCTCCTCTACTAACATTGCTCCGGCTGTTATTTTGGGGATCTGAGAGAGGGGATTAAAAATAAGCGAAGTGCGGGTAATGCGTTTCTTGCCACAGGTTCTCTTAGTTAAAGTTACTGACATTCATCTCTTTTCAGGTTAAATAGAGGGATCAGATGAATGGTATTACTAACACAGGTCGAGGTATTAAAATATGGATGCCTAAGTTTAGGCTCCTAGTTTTGTATTTTGAGCCCCTAAATAAGGCTTGATCTTATGCCCTTTGAAGTCAATGCCAAAGCATTGACTGAGTTCAATCTGCAAGATGAAGTCCTAAGTTATTCTTAAAAGTTCTCAGCGTCTCACAGCTCCAAGTAAGTCATCACCCTGCCTCTTTGCAGATCACGCGTCTTTCCTTAAATTCCTAAGCATGGGGCTTGTGCTTTTAGGTATTCCATATTTAAAATCTGCCTGTTGATGCTTTCTGTCTCAGGGGCCAGGGATATGGGAGCATAACAAGGCTAATAAAGAAGTATAGCTGGGACACAGACAGATTTGCTTTTTTGGTGAGCAGTGCTTAGCACGAACACTGCAGATTCTATAGCAATGTCAGTATTTATTATGGTGTAAAGTTAACATGGAAGGCACATGAATGTCCTTGCTGGTGCCAGAATTCAGCAAGTACATGACCATCTGCACAAAGTTCACATACACTGCTCTCCTGGTAACGGGATGTTGGCAGGTGGGAAGATCACAGGATCCAGATGAAACATAAAACGAGATGAGCAATCCCGTAGTGGTAATTTTAGAAGCTGGGTTCTGTACATTATTTACAGTACATGGTAGCTTTACGGGGATAAGGCTGCCCCTTGCCACTCATGGATTTAATGTTTTTTGTGGGGTTTCTGTGGGGGACTTTCCTCAAAGCAGCAGATGGAGGGATTTTAGAATTGGAGGTTATTTGCAGGAGAGCTACCTTCGTTCATAGAACGCTCATCTAGCACGAGGGGAAAAGGCACCTAAGACCTTCCACCAAATAAAAGGATTGAGTGAGTTAATCTGCTTGCTGCTGGTCTGAAGTGCAGAGGCCTGGAGCTGTTCACAGTGAACTGGGACAGAGTCAGAAGTGGTTCCTGCTTCCAGGAACTTTAAATTGGCTTTATCTTCAGTTAATGAAATATCCCCTCTTTTTCCTGGGAGAAGTTGAATTCTCCCTGTCTCTTGGAAGACATTTTTGGCAATTGCATTCTGAATATGGGGAACTCCAATTAGTTATTTTGGTTGGATATTTGTTTCTTCAGAAATTCTCTGCAACAATTTGTAAAAAAAAATTACAGAAAAAGCGAAGGAAAAGGAATTATTTTGCAATGTTTGAGCAACACCCACCACTCCACTGTAGGGACGCGATCCTTGAGGAGAAAGGGTTTATATTCTGCTTCAGGCTTTCGACTGGGCTGGATTCCTACCCTTGCCCAGATGGAAGGCTGTGGGTACAAGGGGTGTGGTGTGTGACCTGCAGCGGGGCAGTGGAGGGGCCAGAAGGGAGCTGCTCCTTGCTCAGGCAGGCTTATCACTCATCTCCCAGCCTTCCTCGGGATCAGCGTGACCCGGCAACATCCCCACATATTGCACCAAGGGTGACACAAAATCTTCAAAAATTAAACAAAGGGATGAACAGGTCTAAGATCTACCAAAAGCAAAGATTTATTTTTTTTAGGGGGGGGGGGGGTTTGTTTCATATGTTTCTCTCAGCCAGCAGGTGCCTCTATAGAGCCAATGCTTTGCCTTTATCACTATGAGTCTGTAGCACAGCATTGGAATACCTGCTTTTAAATGACAATATAGCCTTTTCTTTCTTCAGTGACATTTCCCCCTACCCCTTCCTCCAACCCATGGTGGGCCCTGGGATCTGACAGTCTGGACTTCCACTCCACCTGCCACATAAGGTCCTTGGAGGATGAAAGCAAGAGAAAGATGTATGTTAACATTTGTATATTGTTACTATGTATGCTGTAGGAAGAAATTTTCTGTGTGACAGGAACCAAGTAGCTCAGTTGGGGAATGCCCGCATCAAACTCAGTGAGACAAAGCTGCCTCTTTGCCCTTCCAATACCTTCTCAGAAAGCAGGATGGAGTTTGTCTGGCAAAACCTTAACCCCTTCAGTATGGCACCCTTCTGCACACCCAGGCACCACTCAGCCAGCACGGGCGGGCCCCTGAGCTACGAGAGGATAGCGCTGGGTTAAGAGAAATAAAACCCACCTGAGGATGACGCTCATTTAGCCCCTTAACACATAGGTGCTAAGAAATCACTGTATCTGAAAAGCCAAGTCCTGGGGTGGGGTGGTCAGATGATGCCTGTGATTACAATTTGTCCCCCGCCGCCCCTCTCCCCAAATGGCACTGCTGGACTTTGGAACAATTCCCACGGGCAAAGTGATTTTTGACCCGAACACGTATCCATCGGCATGGCAGAAACCGCGGCGAGAAACCGGGCAGGGAGCTGGGTTCGAAACGCGCGAGCCGCGGGGCTACGGCCCCGGCGCACGGCACCGCAGGGCTACGGCCTCCGCGGCCAGCTTGCAGAGAGAGAGGCGGGGAGAAGGCCGGGCCATCGCCGAGGAGGTGGGACTTGCCGGAGCGTCTCTCCCCGTGGCCGCCGCGATCAGTTGCAGAGTGCTGACGAGCGGCGGGCTGTGGGGCGGGCGCTGCGCGGGGAGCGGGCGCTACGCGGAGCCGCCGCTGGAGTGCGCGGAGCGGGGCTGCCGCCGCGCCGGGGGCGAGGAGCGCACGCCGCGCCGGCGGGGGACAGCGCGCCGCGGGAGCAGCCCTCCCCGGGCACCGGGACCTGCTGCTAGCTTGCCGCCTTGCTTTATCCTCTCGTTTAATTTATTTTTTCCCCACCTATACTTTGATCCGCTGGGATTTTTTTTTTTTCCTCCCTTTCCTACAGAGCCTTTCCACGCCCCAGTTCCCTCCCTCTCTATCCAGCTTGGATTTTTTTTTTTTCATATATTACTATTCTGATTTTTTTTTTAAGCGGTGGACAGAGAGAGGGAGAGACAGTAACAGAGAGGACAGGAGGAAAACGCTCTGTTCGTCCTTTCCGCCACCACCACCCCGATTTGCGGAGAGGGGTCGGGCCGAGCGGCGGCGGAATCAGCCCCTTTCCCCTGGGGAGGCGACCCCGGCTCGGGGAGCCTCCGGAGGCAGCCGCCGCGAAGAGGGGGCGCAGGAAAAGAGATGCATTGAAAGTTTCCGCGCAAACTTTGCCGTGAGTGCGCGAAACCGAGCGAGCGCGGCGCGGGTGCCTGTCTGCCCCGACGCGGAGAGAGCGCCGCGGACGAGCGCCGCTGTGGAGCTCGGACTGCCCGGCGGCGGGGGCCGGGCGGCGGCAGGGCGGCCGCGGAGCCTGCGCTCGGCCCGGCGGAGCGCCCACGGAAAGCAGCAGCGGGGGCCGGCGGAGAGCCGGGCTTATGGAGGGGTGAAACCGGAGACCCCGAAGAGGAACCCCCCTTCCGCCGTAACCCTTCGCAGCGCCCGGCCGGCGGCACCCCAGGAGGCGGCGGCGGGCACGGAGGAGGCGAGAGCGAGAGCGCGGCGGGGCGGCGGCGGCGGGGCGGCGGCGAGGCGGAGCACGGCGGGCCCCGCTTCGCGGCGTGCGCCGGCAACCATGAACTTTCTGCTCACTTGGATCCGCTGGGGGCTGGCGGCGCTGCTCTATCTGCAGAGCGCGGAGGTAAGCGGCAGGACGGGGGCTTTTGTGCCCCGCGTAGCGGAGGAGGAGGGAAGGCAGACGGCCGAAAATACTTTTCCCCTTTTTTTTTTTTTTTTTTGTTTGTTTGTTTGTTTGTTTGTTTTTCTCGCGCCCCCCCCCCCTCCCTTCCCAATGCCTCCCACCTGCTCGGTGCGGTGCGGCCGCGCCGCTGGCGCGGGGTGCGGGTGGGTGCCCGCAGCACAGACACGTGTGCTTGCCTGCGTGCGGTGCTGCACCGGGGGACAGCGCTGCCCGGAGCTCCGCGGGTTCCCGGGGCAGCGGCAGCGCCGTGCGGAACGCCCGCGCACATGAGCGCGCACCGGCGCGGGGCTCCCGGCGCGGCGCGGCCGTGGGGTCCCGCCGGGGCCGGGGCGCTGCGGTCGGCGGGGCGCGGGGCAGGGAAGGCAGCGCGCTGCCTTCTTGCATCAGCCTCGGGTCTCCTGACATTGCAAAAGGCTGTTTCGGCGATATTTGCCTTGGGTCCCAGCTCGGGTTTGTGCCGCCGAGTGGAGTTCAAAATGCCTAGCTGGAAAAACAAATAAGAGATCAAAGAGGACAAAACGGATCCTGAATTTCTTCCAGATTGGGGAAAAAAAAAAAAAAAAACCAACCCCAAAATATAGCTCTCCTGCACCGAGATTACAACCCCAAGGATTCTTCAGTCACTTTTACCTCATTGTCATTCTTGAGGAATTAGAAACCAACTCTTCCTCCTTTCCTCTTTTTAAATAAAAAAGAAGGGCAGCTTTCTTTGCAAACCTGTCCTATAAATCTGTTTTCTAAAGAGTCAAGAGGGCTGTGTTGCCATGAGATATTAAGGGGTTTAGACAGAGTGCCCACGTGAAAGTGGCTGTTCGCGAGGCAAGCATGGATTACGTTTTAAAGGTTATAATAGGTTAGTTCTCTCCTTCCATTTCTGCTCGGCACTTGGAGAAAGCGCGGGCCAGATCATCTCCCACAATCGTGAAAATAAACGTCGCTTGCAAACTAATCAGTTATTCACATTGTTTGTTCAGCACCGATGCTGGAAGGCAACTCCCCAATTAGGAGCCATTTCAGCTGTAACTGAAGTCATGCAAGCACTGCACGCTTTGTTTCTAGCCTGTTATATCTCTACTTTATCCAGTGACAGCCGCACATTAGGCTGTGCTCGGCTGTGCTCGATGGGAACTGAGGCACACTCTCACTCGAGTGTGGCACAGAGCAGCTCCCAGCTGCCTGCTTCCTGCTAGATTTGGCTGGTGGGGCAATTGTTTCTGCTCTCCAGTTTTTCCACCGTCACACAGAATAGGGGTTTCTTCGCTTCCCAGCTCCTCAGTAAACTTGTACAGTAGCATCTATTCCCCATCTATAGTATAGACAACTCTGTAACCATGTCCAGTGATAACACCCTTTAACCCTCCCCTTGTTCCTTTTCCCCTCCCCTTCCTCTTCCCCAGAAGAGGAAACGGTGGATCAGGTAAAGGCGAGATCTGTCTGTGCTCAGGAGTTGCATAAAAGCCTCATGCTGCCTTTTCTTCTAGGCTGGAGGATGGTGCAGATGAGAAAACAGTATAAAGATGGAAAAAATGGTAGGGAAGAATTACAGAAGTTTGGGGGAAATGTTACAGGGACAGACACGAGAGGTGGCTAGAGGTTCAGGTACCTGGGTGGTGTGGGCTGTGTAAGTGCACAGGCAGATCGATGGTGAGATCTGCCCTTTGGTTCTGTCCTTATTTGTCCGTTGGTTGTCCGGGCACCACGGTGATGGGGACGTTAGAAATACCAGCAGATCTCACGTAGGCAGCTTGATGATCACTCTGAACATGGCAGAAGGCATGATTCTTCACACAGGACTGGGGTTTGTGCTTTGATGATAATATTTATCTGGCTGTCAGGCTGATCTAGCTAGCTAGCCAGGCACATTCAAGAGCATTAAATAAAAGCCATGACAGAGTCTGAGCTGGGGAAGCAGGGTCCAGCATGAGTGAAGGAGAAGGGATGAAGGAATCACAGGGCTCCTCTGGTGAAGGTTCAGGGGGATGATTCCTTACTGAAGTAGTTGTATAGGGAGATAGTTATGGATGGTGAAGTTGTTTTGTGGTTGAGTCTGAGCAGCACTGGTGCCACAGGTGTCTGCCTCTGCTGGTGGCAATAGACTTTCCATGCAGGTGAGGGAAGGAAAGGTACTTTTGCAGTGCCAGCCTCCCAGCTTTTGATTGTGCTGAGTGGTGTGCACAGTCCTCATGCACCATGGCATTAGAGAGGTTGCGTTGTTGTCCCCTTTCAGTCCTCCCTTTCCTAGAGAATGGGGGACAGGTGATTATTCCTTCATCTGCGGGTCTTGCTTCCAGCCTTGTGACAGGTCATTCCTGATGATGGTCTGGGAGCTCTTCCCCTCCTGCCCTGAACGGCAGAGGGACCTGGATATACCAGCTGTATTGCCATAGGGAAGAGGCAGTGATCAGACACTGAAGGAGGGAGAACAAGCCTGTGACTAGACTGTTAATGATCGCACACCCACCAGGCTGCCTGCCTTTGCTGTGCCTCTGCACCACGCCACGATGGGGAGCCACCAGAACCTGCTTCCACAGCCCTTAGGCAGCTGGGACGCAGCAGGTCACCTTCCCCAGAGTCATTCCTGTGCTCTGAGGACGGGCAGGAAAGAGGAGCACTGCTTTGGAAGCAGGGGAGAGGGACGTCTAAGGGGCTCACTGATTCCTGAGCAACCCAAAATCCATTCTCCTGTCTGTTCTGTCAGAGGTGCCTTGGCTGTGCTGGCAGCTTGCAGGATTACTGACCTCTGTCTGCATGTACAATGGAGAAGGAGTGCAGTGAGTCCCATTCCCCCCCTCTCTTAAGCAGAAAACGCTGAGAATTTCTAGTGCCTAAGACGAAAAGTGCCTTAACTCCTGTCCCAGAGTCCCTCTCAAAGTGGATGGATTGTTTGTTCCAGTCCTAAACAGTTACAAAGCTCTTTTAATGAGGCTGCACAGATTAGGGGGAGGGGAAGGGAGAGAAAGAGTGCTGGTGGTGGTGGTGAGGGGGGTGATGGTTAGAGAGGAATGACTTGATTAACCTTTTCTCTCCCTTCAGAGAAAAGCTTGCTCTGGACAGGGACTGGGGGAGAAGAGAGACAGGAAAGGTACAGACACATGGATAACATGAAGTGTATTTATTTGTTAGGGAAAGTTTTACCCCACAGAGGGAGGGATGTGCATTTGCTACAACCTGCAAAGAGCACAGAAAGGAGTTTCCTCTCTCAGTCTGATTCCCAGTCTCATTATCCTACTCTCAAGACCGGGCCAGGGGTTGCTTCCACACTACTGTGAAACGTAGAAAATCTATTGGAAGGAAATTGTGTTACAGAACTCTTGGGTAATGCCAAAAGGCAGCAGAGGAGAGCATGACCTTCAGGCTCCTACTGAAGGGCACATTTGGCCTGCATGTCCTGAGGAATGTTTTTGGTTCCCCATGTCTGATATGTAGCAGACTGTTTTGAAGTGAGGCACAAGGCCCTGCCTCACCTGCTGTTCTAGTGACGTGCTTTGAGGGCACTAGGCACAGGTGAAAGGCACTGCTGAAAGGGCAGGAAAGTTTTTTGGAATAGTGAGCAGAGAGCATGTTACTGATAGTTCTGGGAAACCTTTCTAGTTTCTGCTCAGAGTTCCCCTGGGAAAGCTCAGAAGCTCTTTGCCCACTTTGCACTGATCTCATTTCCCATCTTTGGGGTCAGATCACATCCCAGGTCCAGGTGAGCACTGCGAGAGTGTTCTGGCTCCTGCTTCACTACATCAGGGGCATGGCAAGGTATTGGTTAGGTGCAGGTGAGTAGCGAAAGCATGTGGCTTGCTTCTGCCACTTGTGCACATCACCTGTCAGTCTGTGTGCTTTCATGTGAGGAGGCAGTGGGCTTGGCAGCTGGCTGGGTAGTTTTGCACAGAGAATGGGTAAAAATGACCCTCAAGGTGTCTCCAAGCTAATTTTGTTCAGTCCGTCATGGTCATTTTGTGTGTGAACCAGAAATCCCTCTGTGAAAAATCTTGGGGGCGTTGTGACTTGAATAAACTGACTTGGCTCGTGATCCTCTTCCTGTGCCATAGCAGACTGAGGCTTTTCTGCCCTTGATGTGGTTTTCTTTTTACCCATAGATTGTCAGGCACTGAGTGGCTTTGGAAAGCTGCTGCAGCCTCCTCTGCCTCCATTTTGTTTGTGCTGTTGCAGTGACCTTCACACTTCAGGAATGAAACTGTTTCTAGGAACGTACTTTTTAAAGTGTTGTCACAGCTCTGAGACTGGGCACATAGCCCCTTCCTCCCCAGAGAAGAAATAGATCCACACATGGGGCAGCTCAGGTCTGGGCTGGTAAGTTATGCCCAGGTATAGAAAGACTTTGGTTGAAATGAGAAACAAGTTTGGTCTGGGGGACTTTAGACAAAGGGAACTATGCAGAGACACAAAGGAATGTCTGGGAGAGGGGCTTCTAGCTGGCTGTCTTGCCCCCTTCTTTTAAAAGCTGACATTTTTGTCTGCTTGCATGGTGGTGCTGCCCTGTGCACAGGACTGCTTAGAAGACCATAGGTGGCAGATTCGTGTTGTGAGCTTGGGGTGGACTTGGCCTTAATTCAGTTCTGTCTTCAGCTACAAGATCAGAGGGTAGCCTGACCTTTTCTAAGCCTGAATACAGCATATTGCTGACAAAGCAGTATTTTGTATGGATCTCCAGGCTTCTTATGGGCCTCTGCTGAAAGGCAGCGGGTTCTGGAGTGGATGGCATCACACAGGTGGCAACATACCTTGGAGAAGTGAAGAAAGCTCGGCCTTTTCCATTTTGGTTTAGAACAGAACAGCAGGGGGAAGCCTGACTTGGCTGGAAAGTTACGTC
The DNA here is from genome assembly GCA_032173965.1 of Sitta carolinensis. Classification (NCBI taxonomy): domain Eukaryota; kingdom Metazoa; phylum Chordata; class Aves; order Passeriformes; family Sittidae; genus Sitta; species Sitta carolinensis. Next base: position 8,225,688 of record JAVUNC010000025.1, on the reverse strand, counting down.
AGAGCTAAAGCCCTTGCGAAGAGCAGGAAGAGTGGTGTTCTTGTTTCACCTGGAATTAAAAAGACTTCCTTAGTAAAGTGGTGTAATATTTCTCCATACCATTTTGCGGGTGGGTTACCTGTCACCACTCCTGCCTGCATCAGTGCTTTGGAAATGTCCCTAGTCTCAAAAGGCAGCAGGAGCGACTGCAGAGCTCGCAGCTTTTCGGTTTTGACCCATGGGAAGCTGTGGAGCGCAGGAATGGGATCCATGCAGGAGCTGGGGACTGGGACTACTAGGCGAGGACGCGCGTCGCCCTCCCTGATGGAAGGGAGGAAGAAAACCCGGGCGGTTTGGCGGCGTCCGTCGGCAAAGTGGTGCTGTCACAGTTAATCGCCCTGACACCCGGCCAGATGCCGACACCTCCGTGGCCACCACTGCTGGGTGACAGACATCTGTGACATTGAGAGGGGAGCGATGCCCTTCCGTGCCTGGCCGCCCTTCTCCCCCCTCTGCCCTCCCGGGCCAGATTCACCTTTACGGGGAGAAGCCGTGCCCGGGTCCGCCGGTCGTGTCGGCAGCAGCAGCCGCAGGTCACCCCGTTACTTCTCTCCGCCGGGCTCGCATTTGCTCCCGGTGTTTGCCCGCGGTCACTGACAGCAGCTCCCGGGGACGCACTTCTCCCTTCGGGGCCTCTCCCGGGCCCGGAACACCGCCTTGACAGCCCTGTTCCCCGGCCCGGGGCCGTTCCGACCGTGCCCCTCTCGGCTCCCCCGGGGGGATCAAAAGGTCCCTGTGTGCCCCGGCGGGGAGCGGCTCCGCCTCGGGGCGACCCCTCCCGCCGCGGCCCCCCCTGCCCCGGGACCCCCCGCGCCCCGGGACCGCGTCACGGTTCCGTGTTGTGACTGATTTTCTGTTGTCTTTGCAGTTGTCGAAGGCTGCGCCTGCCCTGGGGGATGGGGAGCGGAAACCAAATGAAGGTAAGCGCCGGGCGGCTTCCCGGCGGGCGGGGACGGCCGGGGCTGGGGAGCAGGAGCCCCCGGAGCCGGCGGCGGCCAACACCGCCCCCTCCCGGGAGCGGGCCCGGGGCAGCCGGCGGGAGGCGCCGCCGCCATCGGCCCCGCCGCGCCGGGGGCATGGGGGCGGCCGTGGGGCCGGGCTCCGGGGCGGCCGCCGTGCCAGGGCGGGCAGCAGGGCTGGCCCAGCCCGCCCCTGGTTTACCACAGCTCCGAGGGAAACTGCGTGCGTGCGCTAGTGCACATACGCACGCTCATTTATATAAATATATATATATATATCTCTGCACGCATACGGGCGCACACAAAGAGCTGAGTAGAGGCGAGCAGTTTGCTGGGGATTCGCCACAGTGCTATAGGAAGGGGTTTGTCAAATTTTGCTGCCTATTTCCCGGCGGCGCTGGTGATGCCCGGCTGGGTGGCCGGGGCTGATCCCTGAACAAAGGCCGGAGCAGCCCCCAGATGGCAGGTCTCTGAGGAAGAGAAGCAGAAAGAGGCAGTCCAGGATGATTTTCTGGGCTCATGCCTCCCAGCAGTCCCAGGTACCCCGCAGTCAGGAGATTGCTAAGCACTGTAAAGAGCCAGGCTTGAAAAATACACATTTTTATTCTGGTTTGGGCTAGCAGACTTTGCAGATTCAAGGAACAGCACTATGATCTGATGGGTTCTACTAGTTGGTTCCTGGTGGTCTAGTATAGATGGGACTATTGCCTGATGGGGAAACAAGGTGGTGGCTCTGCAGCTGCTGTGATCTTGTGTCTTTCTGGTCGCCCAAAGGCCAGATTGTGACTGTGTCCCCTGCCTCGTTGGTTCATGCAAGTAAATGTAGACCAGAAGGGCAGCCATCCCCTGGGTTAGTCAGAGCTGCCTCCTGCGAGCTGCCTGTCTAGTGAAGCCCTGTGCGTGTCAGGAGGTTGGTTTCTGTCCACAGTCCTCAGTTCAGCAGTGGGTTAAAAGGGGTGTGGACTTTGGAACCTTCAGGCAGAGGTGATCGTCACCTGCTTTAAGACCATCCTTTAAAACCGTGTTTTCCCCTTACCTGTATAGCAGCGCAGATCACTTGTTGCATGTCAGGGTCTGGCAGACGTCTTGAAGGGTCCCTAGGGGCTGTGACCTTCAGCGTTATTCCAGCCGGAGGTCAGCAGAGGGCTCCAGCAGTGTGGGCCAAGATTGGCTTTTTTTTTCGTAGCAGTCAGTTTCAATTTCTCTAACTTTATTGGAGTGACAGACTCCATGTGTGTTGCCAGAGGTTTGTGGCAGGCTATGTTTGGGATAGGTGTCCGTTTTGCACAGGCAAAATTTCTGATTTGCTGGCGGGCTGCCGCCCATTGCGCTTGACCCTTGCTCCTGCTGAAGTCAACAGAAGAAGGTTCAGTGACTCCAGAGGGATCAAGATGGAACCTGCTGTGAGGCTTATTTTGCTAACCAGTTCTCTGCTGTTGGTAGAAAAGAGCTAGTGTCCTCATCTGTGCCATTTGTTGTGTCCAACAAATCCTCCTGTGGAGGAAAAGAATCAAACAGAATTAACTTCTGTCACAAGAAGGCTGTTGGGATTGCAGGAGAAGCTGGTCTCGCAGTATGAGTGGTGAGACTTTAGTGTTACTGTCCTGGTGCTATTTCAGGTTCTGTGATATAGATATATCTGTGAGCTAGAAGTCAGGACTCTGGACGTTACCTTCCTGGCTCTACTTCTGTGGTTTGACCTTAAGAGGTCTCCTCTCTATAGCTCAGTTTCTCCTCTGTGAAGAGATGATGACGGGCCTCTTCTACCCGAGGACCATCCTGTAGTTCCTTCTGCTGAAGCTCTTAGGAGCTTGGGCTGAAAGGTGGGTTTGTGTCTTTGGCCATTTTATGCTTTCTCTGAGATGTCAAGCTGTGACAGGTTTTTATTTGGGATGGACTTAACTCTGGTTGGAGAATGTTATTTTCACTTAAGCCCCTACCCGTTTGTGCTCAAGAGAGGCTTCCACATGTTTTGTGGCACAGGAAGTTTTAAAGGAGTCAGACAAACACTTTTGTTTCACGGGAAAGGATTTTCTGGTATAAATAAAGGAAACCACCAGCACTTGCGGATGCACTTTTATTTTCAAAATAACAGTGTGTCTGTATTGCTGCTAAGCTGTTGATGGAGAGGGAGACAAAATGATCATAGACATTCTCCTTTTCTAATCCAGCATGTTCTCACTCAGCTTCTCCAAATTTGAACTTAAACTCTGCCTTGAAGAGTTAATGTGAGTCCTGTCTGTGTTTTAACCTTACTTCCCCCTTCATTCACAACGAAGAACCTCTGACTCAAATCTGGAGGTGTTCTGCAGGGTAGGAGCGTGACTTAATTGTGGGATTAACTTCTAATGTGGGCTGAAGCCCAGATTGCAGGAAGGGAGCAGACCTAGTGTGTTAGAACTTCGGTGACCTTCATGTGCTTCCCCATGAAAGAGACCTTCTTCCATTTGTGACACAACCAATGGAAAGGAAGCACAGGCAGAATCAGCCCAGCAAAGTGTGGAATATAACTCTTAGTACATAGGAGTAAGTGTAGGTATGGTACAAGGGGCAGGGCTTTGCTGTAAGGTTGACTGTACCTCAGTCATGTGCTCCTGTTTGGTTTGGGTGGTAACTGTGCAAATGAACTACTGAGCATTGCACAGTCTCCATGCGAATGCTCTGTGTCCAGCAAAATAAGGCTACGTGCCTTTTGTGGCAGGATTTTCTGTCTGGCACCTGGGGAAAGATTCCCTGGTTCCTTTTCAGAGGCTGATTCAGGCTTTGGAAAACCATCATGTGTTAAAGTAAAGGTAACTCCCAAATTCCTCATGAGAAGGATTTAGTCCTGTCAAATCTCCCAGATCTCAAGTATAGTTGTCAGGGTGCAGCTGTGAAAGTAAAGGCCCTGCAAAAGAAGTTGAATGTGCTGTTCCGGGGCCAATCTGTAATCTGGATTCTCTGGTGTAATCCAGATGCCTGGGTAGTGCAAACATTTAGGCAAACATGACAAACGTCAGTCGGTTTCACTTCACTTTTCTACTCTGTTTCGGTTTCTGCCTCCTTTATGCCCCTGACTGGTGTGGTGAGCAGCATTTGATCTGCACAGGTAACTGGTGCCTTCCTCTTACTTTCCGTCCCTCCCCTTGACGTAGGTCCATAAACATTTTTATCCTGAACTATGCCTTTACTGCCAGAGTTCTCAGATCCTGTGTCTGGCACAGTGTGAATAATCAACAGCGCAGTTCAGCGACTGTCTTTGTGCCCGCAGAATTTCCCACATATTAAATTGTTCAACTTGTTGGAATATAGGCGGTGACTAAGGTCACTCCAAAGGGGAACAGGAAGAAGGAGGAGAAGGAGGTAGTCACAGACAAGCTAGGAGAACAGTCAGGAGACATACGGCAGTTAGGGGAAGAGGGAAGAGGAAGGGAAGGAACAAGAACAGAAACGTTGTCTTCTAGACAAGGAATACCAACAAGCAGTCCATGCCTGCCAGGTTACATTTCCCTTTCACAAGCCACTTTCTCTTTTAATAGCTGCTCACGCTCTCTGACAGTTCAAACTCCTTGGATGGAAGCTCCTCCCCTCTTGTACCCGCTCTCAGCATTTCAGCACTATGGCACTGTCAGCCCTGCATGACCTAGAATTAGCTTTCAACAATTAACTGCAGGCTGTGAGTTCCAAGCCCTGCAGCTTTTGCATTTTTGTGGCAAAGTAACCTTTATGCCAGTTTGTCACAAGTTCAGGGCACTTTAGAAACGCTTACTGGAGACCATTATTTTCCATGATGCAAGCAGTTTGCTCTTATCACTCTGAGTTATCAACCTTGGTGCTGGAGGACTCTGCATACCGTACAGGTGGATCATTATAGTGAATAACAGCATGGGGCAGGTACTATCTCCTTGTGCATATTCTTACCCTCTGCTCCATGTGAGACATCCCGTGTTGCCAGTGTGGTGCTAGAACTAGGAGGCCTGGAGGGCTTCAGGTACTCGCTGTTTGCAGTACTGTACTAGCACCTGGGGTTTGTGTGTGTGTGGACTTATCTATACTATCTCTCATCTCTTTAAATCTCTCCAACCCTTGACCAAGCAGCAGAATGAAGCTTTGGCAAGAGGCTGGGAAACATTGAGAAATGCTTGTGAAATCAGTGTAGATCGCAAGCAGTTAGTGTTTGCTCCATTCGTTGGGAAGGCATGGGATAATGGTGGATCCACCCTGTTCCCCCTCCCACACTGTCTCATTGTGGTTCAGTAGCCAAATATATAGTCTGGTTAATCCTGGGGGTGCTGTGAACTTACTTTGAATCTTTCAGTGGGTGTCTTGGTTCCTCGGTCTGGGAAAGTGGTCAGTGTGGAGACACGGAGGCTGTGACTTGTAGTGGATGCTGTCATGGCTCCGTGGTGACCTGCTGAGGTGGATGTTCTGCATGGCCAGAAGAGGTAGATGACAGGAAGGGTGAAGATGCATAGCTCCATGTTTCAGAGCCTCTGCTTGCTCTTAGAAGTGTCTGTTCGCTGAGGTATGTACAAAGGATGCTTCTGGCTTTAAAGGCCACTGGGGCATCCACTGGCTGTTTTGAGAGGGAAGGGCCTTAATCCAGAGTGCAGATTATCTGCTGTAACTTCAGGGTTTCTTTGGCTGAGCTGAAATTCTTAGTGGTAGCATACCAGGAGTATGGAGAATAGCAGAGAAGAGGTTTGGGGAAGAGTCATCTGTGGCATGCATCATGGTACTAGGGAGGCAAACAGTGAGGCTCTCTTGTCTGTCTTGCCTTTACCCTGAAGCAGCTGTAGGAGGAGATTGTCTTTTTCCCTTCCAACTTGATGTGTGTGTCTGTAGAGCACAGACGAAGGATTTAGGCCTGCAAGACTGTCAGTGAAGAGCATAGGGTAGTTGTGTTGCAACTGTCTGGCTCACTTAAGGGGTGAAGCACTAGACATTCTTGAGCTAAGTTTGCATTAACTTATTCCCTCCATTCCTCTTTTAGTTATCAAATTCCTGGAAGTCTACGAGCGCAGCTTCTGCAGGACTATTGAGACCCTGGTGGACATTTTCCAGGAGTACCCTGATGAGGTGGAGTACATATTCAAGCCATCCTGTGTGCCTCTGATGAGATGTGCGGGTTGCTGCGGCGATGAGGGCCTAGAATGTGTCCCTGTGGATGTGTACAACGTCACAATGGAGGTGAGGGTCCAGCTTGCAATCTGCCATGCTTGGTTGGAAGAAAGCAAGTCAGCAATCACAGCCACTCCAAGTCCCAGCTAATTCAGAGGAAGTGCAACCTACCCCAGGGAACCTCTCTTCTGACTCTGGTGCTCCATGTTACACCACACAGGGTTAAAGATGAGTTGCTGATGTCTATTTAAGGCTAAGAGGAGAGTCTGTTTTTTTGGCTCTTGCCCAAATACTGTAGGTAGGAGCATGCAAAGGAGAACTTTGTGCTTAGAGAATGGAAAGGATCATTTCTGATGGTGTTATCTCTGAGTTCCCAAAGAAGATACTCCTAGGGCCCTTGTTCAGCTTTAACTCTACACACAGCTGTTGTTCTGAAGGCAGCTGAGTAGGGCAAAAGGGGAGAATCTGTCAGTACTCTCTCTCCTAAAGGGCATGTGAGGTCAGCCTGTACCAAAAGAGCAGGGCATTTGGGTCTTCAGCTACCCTGGCACAGCATGGGTTAAAGGTGCTCTAAGAAACTGCTTCTGTGTCAGCTGGAAAACCCTTTCTGCCTCTGGGCATCTTCCTCCTTCAGAGGCTGCTGAATTCATTTCTTGGAAGAGACAGAGGTAGCCATGATAGCAAAGGCTGGGCCTATGGGGAAAGATGCAGATTGCTTTAGAGAGCTTAGTTACTGCTCTTGTCTGTCAGACTGGATCCCAGCTCTTGTCCAAAATCATGCTGGTGCCTATTACCTAACCCATAGCTCCCACACCTACTTTTGTCCCTTAGTCTCTTGAATGGCCACTGTAAATATTGCTGTCACTTTTTAATATCAATAAGAGATGTGCTGTGCTGTGTGATTAACCAGCAGATCCTTTTACTTGAAATTTGGGCTGTGTTTGAACTCTGTTGGAGAACCTCCCTGTGCCCTCTCATGGTTCCCCATACTGCTTTTCCGCTTGCAGGCTCCAGTCTGGGCCAGAGCATACTAGTTTGGTGTAGCTAGGGATGGTTTTCTTCCTGCCATTCCTTGCTGAATTGTAGTTCTTGACTGGTCTGCCTGCGTGCCTGTAAAGGGTCAGAGGCATTTAAGCAGATCTCTAGAGCTAGTTTTCCATCCATGTTCTGGGATAAGAGAATGTGACAATATCCCATAGCTTCTAAATAACTTCCCTGAGGTACCTGGGACTGGGTGCCTGGCTTTGCAGGACTCTTAAACACAGATCTCCAGATTTATTTTGTGTGTCAAGTTACTGAGAAAGTGAGATATCAGCTGGGAAGGAATGGTGGCTCCAGGAAAAGGAGTTGGATTTGGAATTTTCACTTGGGACCTTTGTGAGGGACTGAAGCCTGGCGTCTGCATGAGCAGGCTGGATGTTCAGCTACTGTCTGTCCAGCATCAGCCAAGGAGGGCTCATTGAGAACCTTGCTGTGGTGGTACACCCTCTCCCATGCCTGTTTCCAAGGCAGTCCACCAGTGCTGGCACCAGGCATGCACGAGCAAACAGAGCTTTGGCACAAGTCTGGTGCTGCTGCTCGCTTGTGATCAAAGGCCTTCCCTGACTGGGAGAACAGGGCCTCCGAGCTAGCTCAAACTCTGCCCTGCTCTTCCCAGGAGCACCTGGGGTGTGAGTGCTTTGCTGCACAGCAGCCTAATTTGGAGCTGTGAATATGAAGAGTGAACAGGCAGTGACCCTCTCTGTTTCTTTCATTCCAGATCATGAGAATTAAACCCCATCAGAGTCAGCACATATCACACATGAGCTTCTTACAGCACAGTAAATGTGTCTGCAGGTGAGAATGGAGCAGCACTGGTTCCTCTTGCAATAAACTTACTCTGATCCTTTCCTTTTCTCTGCTATTGGGTTGGGACTCTTGTTCAGATGTTTCTGCAGCCTTCTCAGTTGCTTTGCAAGTGGGATGGCTGAGCCTGGGAAAAGAAGCCCTCTGCTGTCAGGGGTCTTCCATCTCTAGCTATCACAGATGGTCAGTGCTAGCCTGCATCCTGGGTTTTTTTGGCACTAGCTACCAGCAAGGATCAACATGAAAGCAAAACCACTTTGAGATGGACCACTTAATCTGTGCCATGGTCATCCTGCAACGCTGCCTGTACATGTGCTTCTCTGGACTAGGTGGGAACTGGGGGTAGTACCAGAAGTATACGTGATAAGCTGTCTTCTAATGAGGCCTTTGTTCTGTCTTTCCCTACAGACCAAAGAAAGATGTCAAAAACAAACAAGAAAAGTAAGTGACAAGCCTTTCCTCCTTTCTCTTTTGGTGGTTGGTTGGCATTTTCTCTCCCACTGCCCCTTGCCCTTTTCTTTGGTTGGATATACTCTCTTTAAGGTGTTTTTGGAAATGGCATATGGTACTGCATGGGGCGATGCTCTGAATCCATTCCAGGTGGTCTCAGAAACCCAGATCCGGTGGTCCTTCCTTCATGCCCCAGACATGGACTGTGCATGACCCATGGCCATGGCAGTCTTCCCTAATGCTTTTTCCCGAATCAGGGAAGTCCCGTCGTGTCTGTCCTGCTGGAATGGATTCAAGGTGCAGCCCCTGTTCTCCCCTTCCCTCTTCCTGGGGTTTTTCTGGTTACTGCAAATTGCTGCCTTTCTTTATTATTAATTTTTTTCTTGCCGCTTGAGTGAGTACTTGCTGGCTTCTTTCACAGCAGCTTTGGTAGGAACTCTGCTGGCTACAGGGAGAGGTGGAAGTAGAGGTGGTGGAAGCAGGACTGATGCCATGCAGGATTTGACACTGTTTTTGGTTGGTGGGGACCTGGGAGGGTGTAAAGGGAGGTTGATGTCCTAGCTGGGTCTCGGTGAAGGCTTTCATGAGGGGTTTTTTGAATCTGATGGATTTGCTTTGGTGGCCTGATGGAGGTTAAGTCACAACCTTCCCGTTACTTCCTCCCCAAAGTAAAAAGGTTGTGAAAAGTAGAAAAATAAGCTCTAATCCTGCAGTGGCTGCAGGGCCGAGCATAAAATGTGAACCAACGTTGAAAAGAAAGAATTTCCTCTCTGAACGAGAGGATCCTCTGGACTGCGCGTGACTGGGGAAGCAGCTCTGCCATTTAGAGGAGCGGAGTCCGGGAGGAAGGAGTGAATATTTGGAGATGAGGCTGAATCTGAGACAGAGGGAGCAAACAGGAGAGAGAGAGAGCTTCTTTCACCCCTCTCCTGGTGGTTGTATGTTTCTAGCTGCCTTCCAGCCTCTCCTCCTCCCCCCGGAAATCTGCTCCTGGCTGCCTTAGACTGCGTGCAGCCAACAGTCCTCTCTGCACAGGGCCGTGTCGGGGACGGCTGGTCTGTGTGGCTCTGTACTTTGAAGGTGTGCGAGAGTTTGGTCTGTGTGAGCTCTGGTGAGGATGGGTTGTGGGTGTAGCAGCCAGCTCGGACTGTGTTGCATTCACTTTCCTCTTCTAACAGCACCTTGCCTGCTCTTTGCTGGTTCTGCACTCCCCAGGGAAGGAAGGGAAGGGATGGGAGAGACTGGTGTGCTTTGATTTGTGCTGGATTGAAAGTCTTGTTATATTGGTGCCCCTCTCCTCCCTTCAGGTTGATTTTCTTCCCCTCACCGTCTCCCTGTGACTCCTGCCTGACATGTAGGGCAGAACCGGGATTGAGCTGATGCTCTGACACTCGTTCCAGTGAGACAACTTGAACAGGGCCTAGGAGACACCTATGGTGCTTTCTCTTCTGTCCCTCCAATTCCCTTTGACAGCTTTCTCCCGAGGTGGGCTGCATCAGGGAACGAGGGAGCCTCTGCTGAACTGCCTTAGAGCTGGGACTCATTTGCCTGACAAGCCCTGGTGCTTTGCCCAGGGCCTTCTCCTTGCATGTCTCTCCCTTGCTCCTGTGCTAATCTGGCTCAAGGAGCAATACAGGCTCCAGTCTCCCTCGCTCCCTGTGCTCTCGATGACCCATAGGGATCCATGGTTAGTGTCCAGGACTGCATGTCCTAGCCCCTGCCTGCTCAGCTCCTGCCCAAGAATCAGAGGCAACTGGTGAATTTTTCAGAATGGAGTCAGTGCCTTGGCTCCAGCTGCTTGTCTGTCTGGCAGATCTACATGGAAGGTGACAGGAGGGAAAGGAGGGAAGAACTGAAAGCTGCTTGCTGATTTGATTATCTCCTGGGTAAAATAAGTAGGTCAGGCCATCCTTTTCCCCCTCTTTACTCTTTAGTACTCAGAATGGAGGCTGCCAAAGGAGATGTTACAGACACCCAAGTAAGGTCTCTTGGAGTCCTCTGAACTCCAGGCAGGAGGTGAGGTGGATGAGCAAAGCCTTCAGCTTGGATAGCCCTCTCTCAGCAGTGCTGTGTAGATCAGATCTCTTCCCTTGTCTGTGGAGTGCTCCCATCCCAAGGCAGGATTGCCACCTGCTCTACAGCAGAACTATTGGAGCTCAGCTTCCCCCTCCTAGGCCCAGTACTGGGCAGTGCATCAGGTCGGAGTGGTTTCCTCTTCCCTGAAGAGAGCCCTTTCACTCAGGTTGCCTTTTGTCAGTCGTTGTGCGCCTGTGCTTGTCGCCTGGAATGGTTGTCTGCACTCACTGCGGTGGTGTGATGCTTTCACAAAGCTTTCTGTTCCTTCTCCCTCTCACCCCCTGCCCCTTTCCCACTGTGCCTCTCCGGAGGGGGCAGGTGCCCCTCTGAGGCTCCAGCAGATCCGCCTGTGCTCGCAGCAGCCTTGCAGGAGGTGGTCTCTGCCGAGTTCCCTGGTGTTGGCTTGGCTGTGGGCAGGCTGGTTGCGGAGCTGACCGGAGCGCTGGAGCCGGTGAATGTGTGTGCAAGGTGGAGATCTGTGCTTCGGCCCTGGGATTTACCCTCCAGTCCTGCCTCATGTGCTTCTCCCCTCCCAGCAAGGCACATGGCTGTATTTTTTTCTCTTCTTCCTTGCATTTTCTTCCGTTTTCTCTCTATCTCTCCCTTTCTTTCCCCCTCTCTCTCTTTCTCTTTTTTTTTTTTTTTTTTTTTTTTTTTTTTTTTTTTTTTTTTTTTTTCTTCCAGAAAATCAAAGCGAGGAAGGGGGAAGGGTCAAAAGAGAAAGCGCAAGAAAGGCCGGTACAAACCACTCAGCTTGTACGTTTGTGTCCTCTGCTTGTAGACTCTCTTCCCTCCCTCTCCCCAAACCAATCTGCCTGCTTGCTGCTCGCTCAAATCTCACCCTCCCCTCCAAGTCACTGGTGGGCTGCAGATCCTGCAGGGGCAGCACTGGTGGTGGCACTGCTCTGGCACTAAGGCTGTCACAGGGAAGGTGGCTTTAGCTTGCTTGGCTCTCTAATCATCAATGGTGACCATTGTCCCAAGGCACAGGAGTGTGGTGGGTGGATGAGTGCCCTGCACCTCTTCACACCTTCAGTTGCAACTCTGTCATCTGCTTTCCACCACTTGTCTTGTGCCCCCACTGCTCTGATGTGTGCTGACAGGCAGGCTGGCATCTGCCATGCATGTGTGTATGTGTGTGTATGTGTGTGTGTTGTGTGCACATGTGCGTGCGTGTCTGGTGGAGTCACAGGTGAAGAGGAGAGTGGGACAGCGGGAAGCCAGAGAGGGGGTGCTGGGAAGCTAGGGGAGCTTTGTTTGTTTTGGTTTTTTTTTCCTCTCTTTCTGCTGGATTTGGTGGCTTGTCTCTCTCTGTCTCTCTCGCTCTGCCTCTCTCATGGTGGTTCACAAAATTCTGCATTGTAAATTCATGGCCCCTCCATAGGAGACTCTTAGGTGGTGAAGTTGGGACAGGGCCTACAGAAAGGAGGGCAGTGCCCTGGCTGCAGGGGTCAGCATGTGATGCTGGAGCCCAGCTGCTTTCCAGGGGAGGACAGACCCTGTGTATTTAACTCATTTAGCCGATGGCCACTTTCTACTCGAATAGTCCACTTCAGACAACTCCTTTCACTGATGTGTCAATAGCTGGCTGGGACCTCTCACCTTCCCATCCTTGCTTTCCCCTTCTTCCTCCCTGTGGCCTGAGCCGATGGATCCAATGCAGCATTTGTGAATACTGTGCAGAAGGCCTGTTTTCTTTCTCTACGCTAATGCAAGGGGTTGCTGTCCTGGGCTGTCGAGGTGCTGCTGGAAAATCCATCAGCCCACGGCACTCCAGTGGGCAGCATGGGGGCTGTGGGAGGGGGCAAGGGGATTGCTTTGATGTTTAGGGTGTTGCATGTGTATTTTCTTTCTGCTGAAGCGCTGTAGCTTAGACATCTTTCCTTTTGCCTTTTTGCAGTCACTGTGAGCCTTGCTCAGAGAGGAGAAAGCACTTGTTTGTACAAGATCCCCAGACCTGTAAATGTTCCTGCAAATTCACAGACTCACGTTGCAAGTCGAGGCAGCTTGAGTTAAACGAGCGCACTTGCAGGTTTGTGTCCTGAAGGATGAAACACACAAAGAGAAAGAGAGAGAAAGAGAAAGAGGGGGAGCTTGCTTCCTGCTGACTTCTGGCACCACTGCTATTTGATTACTTCTTTCTTCTGTCCTACATGGGCCAGACAGCAGAGGGGCTAACGGGTGAGGACAGAGTTTCCCTGTGTCAGAGGGCAGCTGTTTGTTTCAGGTGTGCTCTCAGGACTTGGATGGGGATGGCTCCCAGAGACAGGGCCTTTGTGTTTCAGGTATTCCTTACCATAGAATAGGATAATGGAGTTCATGTTGCTGAGGTAGGCAGGGGGAGGATCTGTATCCCTCTGTTGCTTACCTGTATTCAACCCTGAGCATACTGTTGGACAGACAAATCCTTAACTGACTAGTATTTGACCACTCCTGTCTTCAAAGCCCTTTTTCTATGGCTTGTAGATGCTCTGCTATGTGCAGAATGAGGAAAGCCACTAGGAGCCTCCCTCAAGGCTGAGCCTACATTCTCCTTTGACTCTGTTCTTCTAAAAGCCAGGGAGAGCACTCTGTGCTCACAGTTCCCTGTTCAAGTCCTGTCCAGAGTCGTGGTTTGAGAGGCTGCGCTTAGGACTGTGAATGGAATACAGCAGATTTAAGTCTGACCCTGGGTGAAGGCAGAGGTGTGTATTTCAGGTGTGAGGCATAAAGGCACTGTGGGGTTAGTGTCAGTTCAGAGATCCATGCTGTGTATGTGTCATCTGAGTGCTGTCACACACCATCTGTGGCACAGACACGTAAAGAAACTGATTTCCCAGTTCTCACCTGAGCACTTCGGTGAACTCGGTGGGGTGTCTTGATTTGCACAAGTTTTGTGTGCACCTCTGGTGTGGGATCATCCTACCTGTGTAGAGGCAGACAGAAATGGGGTTTCTAATGAGCACTTGGCTGTGACTCTGAACTCAGATCCCTCTCACAGAGATCTAGGAGATCATTCCTGTTCCTGCAGTATTGCAGTGGCAGTGGCTCAAGGAGAGAATACAAGAGAGAGACATCCAGGGTCCTCTGCGGCTGTATCTTGAAAGGAGGAGACATCCATTGCCTAGATGGCTAAGGCTAATACAATTAGCAAGTGCTTCCTTAAGGGTGTGAAAATGCTTTGCAGAGAGGCATTTGGCACTGCCAGCATGGTGGAAACTGTTTTGTATACAGAGAATTTTTCTGGGGTGCTGTAATTTCAGTGGGAAAGTAATTGATGGAGGGGTCAGAATAAAGCAGCTTCTGGAGTTAAACTTCTCCTAGTAAGCAAAACCCCTGAAGTCTGAGACCAGACTTAATGTTGGCTTTTCCTCTCCTGCTCCTTTTCCCAAAGTCCAGAGTAACTGATAATTACCCCACGGAGTTTGAAGAGTGAGAAATAGTAACAAATACAGTGAAAAACTAAAGAATACCCCAAAGAAGTGAGGATGGCAGAAGGGGTTTGCTAGTTTCTCTTACTAGTCCCTCTCTGTGATGGGATAATTGGCACTTGTCTAAAGGAGGTTTCCAGAGCTGATGTGTTGGCCAGAAAAATGGGAAGAAGTCATAGGAGTGGTTAGCTTATCAGTTTCCAGGAACAATGCTGGTTAAGCTGAAGCTCCTCTTGCTCTTTCTTGTAGAATTAGAATTGGGATCTACAGGGGAGGGTGAATTCTCATTTCTTCTGCTGCTTCTTTGGGCCACTGCTTTTCTCTGGTGCTAACCCCCACTTACAGGAGCTAGTGGAATGAAAAGCACTTACTTTTCACTTTCTTGCCTGCTTGAGGCCTTGTTGTCCACACTGCTTCCAACCCAAACGAGAGGCTAGGTGGAGAGCCGAGGGTGTGTCTCTGCATGCATTGCTTAGCCTTGTTTTTCTGTGTTTGTGTGTATTTGTGTGTGTGGTGTGCAAAGATGCAAACAAGACACTCAGCTTACCTGTGAGGAAGCCACTGATTCTGCTCCAAAATTTACCCCTGTTTGAGTATATCCCCCCCCCATCTGTCTAGGTGAGCCTGGGGGAATAGAATTCATTGACTTGTTTGTGGGGTCGAGATTCTCAGCTGATTTGCCCCATCTGCACAGCACTTCACCCCACCAGTGACGTCATGCCATGTCTTAACACCATGTGCTCTTAAACACACTAGCCACCACCCTTCCTTCCCTGCCCTGCCCTAGTTGCACCCCTATCACAAACATTAACCCCTGTTCTCTTGTTTTCCTTCCTTCTCCTCTTTGACAGATGTGAAAAACCGAGACGGTGAGCAGCGGAAAAGAAGGGGAAACAGCCCTGTTTCTGGAGCCTGATTTCTCGCCTGGACAGAATAAAACAAAACAAAACACTAATCCAAATGAACCCTAAAAATGAAGGATCGGTAGAGCACAGCACTTTCAGTACGGACGATGGACTCCGGAAGGAACATTCCCCAAGGCACCCGCCGCACAGAATTCACCTTTGGGTTTTGAACTGTTTTATTTTATTTTTCTTTTTATGCTGCTAAATAACAGAGCCAGGAAGACTTATAGGGGTGTATTTGATGGGTTTTCCCATGCATACATATATATGTGTGTATACATGCATATACATATATATATATGTATATATATTTTAACCACATCTATATATACATATATGTATATCTTAACCACACACACACACAAAAACACACATATATATATAATATATATATATATATATATATACTGATTATTTTTTTTTAACATTGCTAATGTTATTGGTGTCTTCACTGGATAATACTCGACTGCTGTGGACACAAGCGGGCTACTTGGGGCATAAGAAACAAGCTAAGACTGGACTTGAGTAGAAGCGCTGGGTGTAAACTTTTTAACTCTAACTGACTTGTGCGGCCTCCGCTGTTTCTCTGTAGAGTGTGCTGTATCACAAACCACCTTCTCCTTGCCTGGGACAGGGAGGAGAGGTGATGGAGAGGATGGGCAGGGAGTTCCAAAGAGCGGCATCCTAGGGTGCGATGGGTCAAAGGCCAGAGACATGGCCATCTCCGTGATCAAGGATTCCTCCTCCCCTCTCTTCCCCCAACCTTCGCCCTTACTCGTCTCATAACCTGCCTGCCTTGCTGGGACATGGGATGTCAGTGTACATTTTGCGTTGACTTTATTCGCTGTAGAACCTTTGCCAGAGAGACATGCTGGCTACTCTTAAGGATGGTGGGCAACTGATGCACACTGACTTTCTGTTCAAGGAATTATCACAGGAGTCTAGATTTCCCGCCCTTGGTGGCTGCAGAAGGACACAAGGTCTACAGTGTGCTGAAGCAAGAATGGGGACCGGTGCATAGCCACACAGTTATTCAGCACTGTCTGCTTTCTTCATGCACAGAGCTGCCACTCAAGAGCATCCAAGATGCTTATGGAACATTTCTGGAAAGGGATATTAATCAAAAGTATATACACAGTTGTGGGGGTGTGTGTATGTATGTGAATGTATGCATTTGTCTGTGAGTATGTATGTATGTATGTATGTTTTTCTCTCTTTTTTATATATATATATTTATTTTTATACATATATATATATAAAAAAATAATATATATGTATGCCAAGATTGAGGGGGGGGGAAAGAAAGCAACTTTTGCTGCCTTTAGTTTGTGTGCCCAGTGTGAATGACCCTTAAGAACATCAAGATTTTTTTTTTAATGACGTACTGTAAATATCAGGCCCCTTTTCCATGTCTTGGGCATCAAATGTGAAGACAGCTGGAGTCCCTTAGCTGTGTCACAAGATTCTTGGCTATGTGTGTATCTGCAGTGTAGGCTGTGGTGTAGGTGAAACCCACCTTACACACGCGTGCACACACACACCCCCTGAAAGTGTGTTTGTACATCTATGTGGATATATATAATCTAGTTCTGTGATTAAAATTATTATTAATAATAATAATAATAATCAAAAAGGTACTCGGTCTGTGTCAGAATGCTGCCAAACATCATCTGCAATTGAATTTTCAACGCCTGATAATGTACAACACGGAAAGCTTCCAAAAAGACAAGACAGTCTAAAAACAGACTCACAACAAGTGACTACTAACCACTAGGATCTCCCCATCCGACTGATGGCTTTCAGAAGGAGAGAAAACACACGGGTGGGTGCTTGCATCTGCAATGTAGAATACTCATGCTGAATCGTGTGCAAGACAAAGGCTTCCGATCGGGGGAGGGAAGAGAAAGTGTTTTATATACTTATTTAATATCCCTTTTTAAATTAGAAATTAAACAGATAATTTAATTAAAGAGTAGGGATTTTTCAGTATTCTTTGTTAATATTTAATTTCAACTATTTATAAGCCGTACCTCCTTTTTTTTTTTTCTTTTTTCCCTTTTTTTTTTTTTTTTTTTTTTTTTTTTTTTTTTTTTTTTTTTTTTGTACTGGTTGTGTATAAATTTAACCTTCCTGTTGTCCCATCCCATCTCTCCCCAATTGTTGGCAGAGTCAGTAGCATGTTATGGGCAGTTATTTAATTAATTTCTCTAACACCTACCCCTACACATTCCTATTGAGACAACGGTTAGATATACATCTACATACTATATATATATTTGGCTATGTGTTTGTATATATATATATGTTTATGTATATGTGTGATTCGGATTAAATAGACACTACGATTTTTTTATATATGTAAAAAGAAGGAACAGGAAAAAATAGAAAATTCTACATCTTGAATCTCTCTCCTTTTTAATTTTAATATTTGTTATCATTTTATTTATTGGTGCTACTGTTTATCTGTAATAATTGCGGGGAAAAAAGATATTAACACTACATATTGTGTCTAGTGAATTTTTTCAAGATATTCCTTAGTACATATTTATTTTTAAACAAAGAAATTACAGATATATCTTAAAACAACGACGACGACAAACAAACTTTTTTTTGTATTAAAGAATTTAATTCTGACCTTGATTTCCTTTGCCTTCTCCTTCTGCCTTGCATCCTGGTTTTCTTCCATTGTGTAACAGTTTTTCCAGCATTGCCTCTGGAGGCTACAGGGCATCAGCAACCTACCAGTAGGACTCTCGGATTTGGGCCCAGAGCCTCCAAAAGCATCTAGGTACCAAAAACCTGTTGAAATGAATGGGAGGTAGGCGCCAGAATCCTTGTTTGGAGCTCAGCCTGCTTGATGAGAAGAGGGTGGTGTGATGGGCCTGACCCAAGGGGGCAGGACTCCTGGGTTGCTTCCCAGCCTGATGCCAAGCAGTGTGGTGATGGTCCCAACCCTGCCTATCTCTTGTCAGGAGCCAAGTCCCATGAGCTGGGTTCTATACAGGATGAGTAGATGCAATCCTGGTGGAATTTACAATCCAAGGTGAACGTAATGCTGTAAGCCTGCCCTTTCTGGTAATGGACTTGGTGTTTGCAGTTGAATCTCTGTGTGTGTAACTCACTGTCAGTGATGGCTCAGCCAGACCTTGCCATCCTGGACAACGTTGAACAAAAAACTGTCTAGCTCTGACAGTGCTTATCACTTCATGAAGGATTTTGAGACCACTGCAGCTTTTGTGATGTGCTTTGGGGTCTAGGAGGAAAAACTTCGGCAGTGGTGTCATTTCTTCGTCATCCATGGAGATGAATGTGTCATATGTCAGTCACCTGTCCACACTGGAGCATGCAGGATGTTTCCTGGATGTCTGGAAGGCAACTCAATTAGGGTAATAACAGACCACTGATTTCATGGCTGCATCATTCCTGCTCTTGCAAAGGTAAAGAATCTGGCTTCTATTTAGGATGGACTCGGGTAGCTCAACAGGTGGACCTGAAGTCACTGCCTCAGCAGAGGGTGGAGTGGAGGAAAGAGGATGAGTACCTGAGGACACTGGTACACTGTTCAATAACGTCTCGTGGACTGCAGCAGTGAGGTGAGAATGTGAGCCATCTGGATGTTTCTGCCTGAGGAACCCAAGGAGTTGCTTCCCTTGTATATTCACCGCTGGCTTTTGTTCTGTGTGGATCTATGGGCTCTCACTTGTGGCTGTGCAAGGTGATACAGACAGCAAGCCTATCCTCAGGAGACCTGCGCTGCCTCTTTGTGACCTGGGAAATGTTTACAAGACATTAAATTGGAAAAATTAAACCAGCAGGTAAGTGCTTCTCCTCTGGGCTGAGCTGGGTGTGAATTCTCAACATGAAGGGACCCAGGTCTCCCGGATGGATGAGTCAGCATGTTCCTGTCAGTCACAACACATCAAACCCTCATCAACCTATCAAACCCAACACATCAAACCCTGTCCCACCACTGGCAGGCTGGGCTGGCTACTCCTGGTGCCCCTCTCTTTTCCTACCTCTAAGGGCTCAGAAGTAGGATATCTGCAGAGCAAGGTGACCTGGTAGGCACCTACTTCATGAGACAGTGGCTGAATGGCATATTTCAGATGGGACAACTCATAGAATTTGTTTGTGTGGCTGCAGCAGAGCCAAGGTAGCTGCATCAAACAACTGCAGCAAGACCAAGCCAGCTCTGATGGAGGTTACCTGGGGCCCTGGAAGCAGTCTGACTCTTTTTTCTCCAGGATGGGTGTAACTGGGCTGTCACTCTTTTGAGGGGAGTGATCATAGCTTGGTGTTGGAAGTGAGCTCAGGCTGGTTGGAGAGGCTGTACGTGATTGTCCATGATGAACCTTGCCTTTGGAGAGGCTGGGATGTAGGAGAGCAGTTGCACCTCACCCTACCCAGAGTTCACACCTGGCTCGCCTGTGCCCTGGCCCGAGGTGAGGCGAGGACACATGGAAGGAGGCCAGGTTTTCAGGCTGGCACTCTGTTCTTGTCATACAGCCTTTCACCCTGTGCACGAGAACCTTCCCTGAAAGGCTTCTGGTCACATCCACCTTTTGGTTGCTGGCTAATTAAAATGCTATCTTCAGGCAGCCAGCTGATGCTTTCCTCGTGCCTGCTGCATTTATTCTGTGTGATTCAGAGAGCAGAGGCACTGTGAAAGACAGAAAAAGGTACCCTGGGCAGACACAACAGAAAACCCCACTGGCAATGGAATAAGGAGTGCTTTTGGTTGGAAGCCCTGTCTGTCTCTCCCTTTTGGCACCTGCTAGCTGGTTTAACTCCTTGTTGCTGTCTTGCGCTGCTCATCAGGTCTTGTAAGTCACCCAGGCTCTGCTTGGGTTCCACCACCACCTACAGTGTCTGTATTAGAAATGCCTATAAATCTCCTGTCTTTCAGCATGGTCCCACAAAGGACCTTGGAAGCCCCAAGGAAATTCATTTCACAGGCTGTGTCCTCCAGTGGCTGCCAGTGGGACCTTTGGTAGTGAGAGATGGGTATTTTTATAGTAGTCCATGTGGTGAGTGTGCAGGCAGTCTCTCTGTGCTCAGGATGGCTGAAATTCAAGGCTAATCCAGATCATCCAGCACAAGGTCTGCAGTCCTGGTCTGGGCAAGCACTGTGCTTGCTCCCAGCTCCCTGTTTGGGGCCAGGCCAGTGTGGCCCCGGTGGCACTGTGCCACCCCACAAGCAGCTGCTGGCCCTTGCTGTGCCCCACAGCACCTGACACCCTGCATGATGGGGTGCCTGAGCTGCTGGCCATCCCAGAGCAGCCAGGCACTCGTGCCTGGACCTCCAGCCAAGTACCCCCTATCTCGTAAGAGGTGGCAAGTTGTGGATAAGAGCAGGGAGTTGATATCCCCTGTGCAGCAGTGAAGGAGGGTGGGAAAGGAATGCAGAAAGTGCCTGACCACAGCTTTAGGGAAGGCTTGCCCTTTGCTGTGGGGAGGTGGGAGGACCCCAGGGACCTTGCATCATTAAGGGGAGAAGGGTCAGGTTCCCCTTCAAATGTCAGAGGTTTGCTCGCTGCCCACCTCAGAATATTATCTCCAGAGGTGCAACTTGCTGTCTGAGGTGATTACAGACATATAAAGGAAAGTGGGCTTATTGGGCAAGTGCACTTGTTTACCTGCCCAAGGCCGGCTTCCCAAGCCCAGAAAAGCCTTTCCATAAGGATTTCTTTAAACTTGCTGTCCGAGCTGCCTCCATGCATCCAGGTGAGCAATGTTGCCCATCCACCACTGAGAGACATCAGGAAATATCTGCAGTTCTGGGCTATACCTGTACATTGTGACATGGGGCTAATCTTGCTGATTTGTGCTCTACATTTTTACCTCGCTTTTTCAGATTCCCCAAACACTTCTTTGGGGATGAAAAAAGAAGCCCCACCTCTCCCTAGCCTGTGTGTGCCCAAGCATCTCTTTAGGCCTCGGGGCTCCCTGCCCACTGCATCGTGGGGTTCTCTGTGTGTTTAGCACCCAGGCACCTCTGCTGCCCAGCCCACCATGTTGCCCATCTCCTGGCCAAGACTGGTGTCTGAAGACACCAAGACTGGGGGAAGGCATCCTGCAAGCCTGATGTCAGCACAGGAGGGTTTTACTTTGGGGCTTGCTTTCACACATCCTTTGTCAGCTCTTCTGAGAGTTATTGGTGTGTTCCATGCTCGGAGTGTGCTCCATCCTTGGAGTGTGGTGGGACTCAGACTAGGGAGGGTATCTGGTTTTGCTCAGCCTCCTGCCAAAACTGGTGGTGAGTGTCAATTCCTGCTGAACATTCCTTGGGGGGGCTCACATAATCCCAAAACAATCTGGGATGCAGGTCAGGATGCCTTGCCCCAACCTGTGTGGTATCTTCGAAGTGAAAGGCTTTAGACCCAGATAGCATTATCTCTGAATCTTGGTCAAATGGGTCTGTGGTGAAGGGAGGGTGGGATTGATGCAAGCCCTTGAGCCCTTGCAACCCTTTTCAGTGGGAGCATTACTTAAGGGGACATAAAAAGGGGGAGACCTCACCCCTTAACTGCAAGCCCTACTGACAGCTCAGGAGAGGCAGCACAAGGTGAGCAAAATGTTCAACTTAGGCAAGTAATTCAGTTCCATCACCTCTTCAGAGGTTTTGAGGCCTGAGCCCTTCACATTTGTTTGCCCAGAACTCCCTCCTGAACCATGGCTCAGGACACTTTGGAAAGGTGTCCAAGCTTCCGTCTCACTACTTGGTCTCCCTGTCCTCACCTACAGAGAACATGCTGGCACTGGATCCAGCCTGTGCCACAAACATGCAGATACCTGGGAGTATATGTTTGTGTCATTGGACTCTTCTCCAGAAGCCAGACTCCCACCAGCATCCCTACCTGCCCTTCCTTCTGTCCTCAGCTCTGACACCATGAGTGCAGAAGCAAAAACCCCAATAGAGAATTACAATGGACTTATTCCTTTCAAAGAAACCCCTCACCTTGTTGCTCAGACTCATGTGTAGATACTCACTTCCTGGAAATGCAACTTCCTGTTGATCATCTCTACATTTTTTCTTCTCAGCTCAAATTTGCCCATTCCCCCTCCAAGTCCCCTTCCTTATGTTGGGCAGCTTGCTGGAAGGTTCAAGTCTTCTTTTTTGCACTGCGGGGACCTCACATTTGGGAGAAGCAGCCTGAAGACTCCTGAGCAGAATATGTTTGTTCAAAGGTGTTGTTGCTCTTGGGGATAAGAAGCTCCTAACTCCTACTTTGATTTATCTCACTACTGGTATTGTGATGAATGGGGGTCAACAGCACAGGATATGATTGTTTCCAGTCTTCATAGGCATAATAAATTATGAGTCATAGGATCATCCTGAGTTATTTAGTGACTAATCTGAGGCTGGTCTTGAGGCTGAGGCAAATTTTTTCCTGCAGTATTGGCTTCCCAGAGCTCTGTGTTGTGGATGTGCAGTGTAGACCCAGTTGATACACAGCACCTGGGAGAACTGGCTGAGCTGCTGGAGGAGGTGCAGATGAGTCAGGGAGTGGCACTGCCCTCTGCACCAGTACCCCACTGGGGTGGCTGGATGTACAGTGCAAGTGGCTGTGACTTTTGTGAGTCACTTTGTGGGACTGAGTGTGATCCACACCCTTGCTGAATTGTTGGGACTCAGAGACATCCCGAGAGGAACAATTTGTGGGTTTAGGTTGTCTTGTTAACCATGTGCTGCTGTCCTGAACAGCCTAACCTGTTGCACTGCCTGGACTCTGACCTTATCTTTATCTTCTCTTTTCTCTGACTTAATTTCACCCTTAAGTTTGCAAATGTGTCAGTAGATGTGTTCCCTTTCTCTCTGACGTAGACCCTCATATGCTTGTGGAGTCTGATTACAACTCCTCTGGAGTAACTTCTTGGCCAGTGACATAAAATGGATCTTAAAATCCCATGGTATCAGCTCATCTAGCTCTGCCCTCTATCATTCCTCTTTCTTATATCCCAATACCTTTCATATACAAAAATAAAACTCCTTTCCCCTCAAAAGTTTTCTACTGATGAACACGCTCAAAGGTGAATCACTCCAAAAACACAGAAGAAGCAGCTGGCTCTGAACATATCCCCTCATGTCTCTCTCTCTAGATGCATCTCTCCATGGTTGCTCTTTCTCAACCTCTTCTGGCAGTTCTGCTTCCAGGGTGTCCCCTCCCACTGCAAAGCCGCTTTGCCCCAGATACATTAGCTTATCTTTTCCCAAGTTAAATCTCATTTTGTTTCCTGCTCATTTCTAATCTCTCTAAATCCTTTTGGAGGATTTCTCAGTTTGCTCTGGAATTTTCAATCACTGCTGCTGGAGGTGCCAGCTTGGGGAGATCATGGGAGAACCTTCTCCTTGGTGCTGCTGAGTCAGGAGGGTGCTGTGGCTGCCAGTGCTGGGGTGCCCACGGAGTGGATGCAGTGCTGTCCTGCACGTAGCTGTGCTCAATCATCTGGTGAGCTGTGTTTCTGCCTCACCATCAGATAGAGATTGCCTAGCACAGCTGAAGGAACCGTGGGAGTCAGTGCGTCCTGGTCTGTAGAACAGAGCAGAGGTGTGGGAAGAGAGGGATCTGAGTTCAGTTCCCAACTGGATCACTGATACCTCGCTTTCCCTCCCTTGCCTTCGTTCATCCATGCATAGGACAAATCCCAACCTCCTTTTGGGACCCTTGACAGACACCAAGTCATTTACTAATTCTTATTTTATTTCCAGTTAGTAGAAGGTTTCCCATCTTCCTGAAAAGGTTAGGGTTCTCTGTATACCTTCTCCCAAAGCAGGTAAGTCATTGGCCCCTCCCCACGCAGTCCCAGTGGCAGTCACATCTCCCTGCTCCTCTCCATCATTTGAGAGAGAATCTCAACAGGTATTTGGATACCAACAGCATCTCCTTCCATCTGATATTTGGGAAGGAGACAGAAGCAAAGAGGCTGGGGGATGGGGGGAGGGGGAACAACAAGGCACAGCTCAGAAGGGGCTTTATTTTGTTGGCTGGGAGAGGTAGGACGTAGTGCAAAGGCGATGAGGATGGAAGGTAAGGGATGCCCTGTCAGGTGGGGTGGGAGGATGAGAAGGAGTAGGCTGGCTGTGTCTCAGGAGTGGGGTGGAGCAGGTCTGAGATTATCTGGCAGCCCAAGGTGCAGGGAACCCTCCCAGTTATGAAACCTCCTGCACTCCCATGGACACATTTCTCCCTGGTATGAATTGCTTTGAGTGCTGGAAAACTCATGGTGAGGGTTTGCAGAAGGGACCAAGCTTCCATCCTCCCTAGCACCTGATGCACCTTCCCTGGGCATCCCCTTGGCCTCCCCCTGGCACAGAGAGCCCTACTCCAGACAGGGAGCCTGTGGCTATTGACTATGCAGATGAAGAAGCACCAAGCAATTGGGCCAAGATGGCCAATGACGAGAATCTTGTATCACTTACACCAGCACAAGACCAGTGTGATGTGAAAAACTACCTGCTTTCAGCTGAACCAAAAGATTTTGGTGTTTCATGCTCCTGAAGATATGAAATCAAATATGACCCAAGTATACTAAAAAGCTCAGAAGGCAAATGTACCCAGATTGCATTAGTTTTCAAATTGCTGTGAGGTTCAGCTAGGCAAGAGGTTTGGTAGCAATTACTGTCATTCCTAGCCTTGAATCCTGTCAGTGAGTCCCCTCAGGCATGCTTCAGACTCTGCTCTTCAGGCTCTTGTCATATCCCTTTACATCCAGGTTCCACCCTATTTTTAATCCACTCCCCATCTTCTGGTGTTGTCAATCTCAGACCTTTACTAAGCCTGGAAGGGAGCTGTATAGACATCCTTGTCTTGCCGTAGATATTTTACAGTTTCTCACCCAGTTCTTGAGCTCTATTTGCCTCTTGGGCTGTAAATACACACAAACCCCAGATATTCAGTCAGGGGTATCCACAGCAACTGCTAAATATTTTTTTCCAGAGGGAACTTTCAAGAAATGTTGGTGAAGAGGTGAAGTTCCAGCTGTTCTATGCCAGGGTACTCACTTTCTGCCTACCTGGGGGCCATTTCAGAGGGCTGTCACACTGATTCACACTGAAGTATCTTTACATCCCCTTCAGGCACCCCAGATATCCCAGCACCATGAGCCAAACCCATTAGCTCCTCATCCCCAGTGTCCCGGGATCACTCAGAACCGACCAGAGTGCTGGCACCCTGCAGCTTCCTCACTGAAGGCTCTGCTCTGAGCAGCAAGTTTTCACTTTTTCTTTAATCACATCACCAAGTTTTAATGCCCAGCAAGAACTTTGACCCTTATCCAGGGATTAGTTGTTATCCTTAAGAGCTTTCTTCGGCAAGCCTTATAAAAGAACTCCAGCTTTGGAGAATGTAGGCAAATCATGTCCACTGGGTTAATTTTCTTTATTAGCTGACTACCTCGTTTTTCCATCCACAGATCTCAGATATTGTCTCCTTGCTCCAGGAAACGGGCTGTTCCCATCAGTTCACAGGAAGTTCACTGCTGGGATTCTTTCTAGCACCAAGTCAGCCTTAGCAAGAAGGGGAAATCTTGGCTTTGGTGAAATTAAGGGAACAAATGTTATGTTCCCTTATCAGGCTGTTTCACGTCCCACCCCAGCACAATTAGGCAGTGATGGAGGGCTGCCAGACACATCCTGTAAAGAGGCAAAATGTTTTAAATAGGGGCCGTAGAGGCAACTGAGGTTAAGCAGAAGTAGCAAAATCCATTTGACTGATTAGCAAATTTCTTTGTGAAAAGAAATTTGGACATCTGTGTGTCTTTCCTCCTATCTCTACCATAGCCTATTTCAAGTATAATCCTGTTCACTGAGCAGGATTTCAGTAAGGCATAAAGGGGAAATTCTGCTCAGGTTATTGGCTGTTATTTTTCATGTGTGTGCAAGGTACACAGATGCGGGAAAACCAGGAGCACAGTGTGTTTTGCTCTAAATAATTAGAGGCAGGATTCACAGGTATATTCTGGCTGCTTTCAGCCTTTCCCGTGACAGAAAGCAGCTGCACACCCAGCATTAGCCAATCTGCTAATAGGCTGTGTCACAAGACACAGCATCACCATGTCTCACAAAGCAACTGCATTGTCCTCCCTAAGCTTATTGTGTGAAATATCACGGGAACACCACAAAATCGTGTTCCACAGACCGTTCCAGACTAAACATCCACGGCCCAGCTCCCTGACCCAGACTGAGGGTCCTTGAGGGAGGAGAGAAGGCACCTTGCTTTTGCTGTGCTGAGAGGACAAGAGCTCTGTGCGCTTGATCAGCATCTCCACGCACACCTGCCTGTGTGAACAGACACTAATGCACGCAGAGAGTCTTCATTTCCTCCTTCAGATGATGAGTGTGTGAACATGCTAGTGACAAACATTTTTTTCTGTGGATACCTCTGAACTAGATCCTTGGCTCTTTCAGTCCAAGCAGCCTGGAAGACTGGACCAGAAAACATTGGATCCTTTGAGTCCAAGGTGCTGGCTAGCACTGCATGACTGGTGTCTAACTCACTGAGGGTGAGAGGGTGTGAGTAAAGATGGAAGGCAGTGTGAGGATGGGAAACCTGCCTCGAGGGTTCTACAGAGAATGAAAGGAGTTTTGAATAGGATCTTGTAGCAAAGACAAATCAAAGCTACGGCATCTATGGAAGATACTTTTTGCCAAACCCTTTGTTTTGTCTTGGTGTAAAAGAAACTCACTAAAAGTTATGGTGTTGTGCATTTACAGGTGTTTCTGTACCTTGATATTCTGCCAGAGCTGGGAGTCTTCTGTTGTCTTCCCAGCTCTGTCCCTTGTTTCCTAATTAGTGTGGTGTCAATCACTACTCTGGTCTGTGCCTCAGTTTCCTCAGCTGTTAATGGTGATAACAGTACAGCGATGATAACAGTATTGAGCTGCCCTGGGGCATGATCTGTGAGTGAACTAACGGTGAGGAGATAAAGAAGGATTAATTGGTGGCCTCTGTTGAGTGCTCAGAGATTCCTCGATAGCGGGCAGCGAGTGCTGAACAGGGTTTTGTGTGCTGTGCAATGCACGCCCTCCGCTCTCAGCGCAGCCTGTCCCCTACCTTTGCTCCGCGCCGCCTGACTCCAAAGGAAAGTCACGCTTTCACTGGGACGAGCACTCATCAGTCACCTAATGTTATTTCCAGGTGAGCAGCAGGCTGTGTGGGCAGGGTGGAGCAGCTTCCCAGCTCCAACTCGTCTTCCTTTGAAGGAATACGTAATGAGAGAATCCAGGGCTAGCATTCTCTGGGAGACCCTTTTGCATGTTGCCTGTGATGGCAGAGAAAGGAAAAAAATTATGAGAAACAGTAAAGTGGGATGTTGCTTGCAGCACACTCGTGCTGTAGTGTTTTAAGCATAAATTGGTAAAATCTAGGAAGCACAGCTCTTCAGGAGAGAAACCTGGAGAGTGGGAAGCATCACATAAAGTCTGCTGGGACGGTAAGATCAAAAACTGGAAATAAATGTCTGCTGAAAAGTGAATTTGGCCTCCAGCTCCAGAGTATGAACTGTGAGTCTGGGGAATGACGACAGCGTATTAGGTTTCAAGTTTTTTCAGTCTCTGAACCCCTGCCCCTCATTCAGGGCTGTTTCAGAGCTTTTCAGAGAAGCTGGGTATGTAGATATTTGCAGAACACCCAGCAAAGCGTCCTACTTCATCGATCCTTCTGGATCACTAAGACGATGTCATGAAATCTCTGGAGATCTCTGGAACACAAGCAGTAGATCACCCTTGGTGGATCATTTCTCCTCTCTACTCCTCAATTTCCTTTCCTGTGAAACAAGGATTTTAAAACCCAATGTCCTCCTAAACAGCAGCTTGATGCCTAGAGCCTGGCAGGGACTATGGGGCAGGAGTCAGGGGCAGGGTCAGGGCAGGGGGGCCACATACAGGTTTGAGAGAGGCCCCAGGAGACCAAGACTCTTCATGGGTAGTGAATGGTGCCTCAAGCACAGCTGAATGCAGGTGTTGGGAAGAAGGTGGTGCTCAGTGCTGGTGCCTGCTCTGCACCCATTTGTACAAACTGCACTGGGTGTTACAGCAGTCACTCTGGGACCCTCCTGTCCGAGGGGCTGTCCTGTGTCTCAGGCCAGGATGCTACACCCGTAACCCGCTCCTCTGCATTCACAGCAGGTCATTGAGGCAGCCAGCCCCTCTCTCCCCATGGGTTCTGCCTCCAGAGATGGACCCTCTCTCCCCTGAGAACAGAGCAATGTGGCAATGCTCTCAGACCTTGGCTTGTAACAGCAGTAACCTCCGAGCTGCTGACTGTTGCTCAGCAATAAACACCACTCGTGCTATTAATAAACACTATCTGTCAGCCTTGGTATTTTTAATGCTGGGACACTGTGCCCTGGCATGTGGAGCTGCTCAGAGACTGAAGGCCGGATTCAGAGACGAACCTAAACTGCTGTGAGGTTCTCCATTGTGCAGCCCTGCAGCCCTGCTGCGGGGTGGAAGGTCTCTGCTCTCCTTGGTGTGCTAGACAGGATCCAAGTTCCACCCCACAAGGGATTTCCCCTCCTGTCCTTTGCAATCCCGGAGCACTGACACTCACAGACAGGCTCTACTCACTGTCATAGGCTGGGATAGATCTAACAGGATCTCTGGACCCGTGTGAGTCAGTGAAAATGCTTCAGCTTTTTTCCCGTGACGATGTGCCAGTACATTCAGCTGAATCAGCAAGGGAACGCTGTCTGCTCACACTGTGTCACACTGTGTCTTTGGACTCACAGTCCTGCTACAGGGGCTTTCACCCACCAGACCTTGAGAAGTGCTCCCCAGTGCACAGAGGTTGTCAAGGGAGTCCTGATGGGATTGGTGCCTCTGAATGAAGCACATGGATACTGCCTCCCACAGGAGACCTCTCCACCGGTAGCCGGGAAATAAAATAGGAAGGAAGAGGAAAATGAGGCATTTATGGGGACTGATCATGTTGTACTGGAGCTCCTGGCTGCTTCCAGCTGGTGCAGCGTGAGCCATCCCTGCACCAAGCTGGTGTTCGCTGCTGGGGCCAGCCTGTACCAGCTGCTGAAGGGCACTGCTGTGCGGCTGCGGGGGCTGCACGGCTGACAGTCCGGTGCAGGAAAGGGCTGGTTTCACCTTCAGCCTCGGTGTTTGGCCCTGTCAGCCGAGCTGGGGTGGTGGGTGTGCGGCAGAGCTCAGGGGCAGGGAGGGGAGCCAGTGAGAGCAGCGGGGAGCTGCTGTGGACCCAGGGCTCTGGGGCTGCACCCCAGGGCTGCTTCGCCCTTTGCCACCGCAAGAGCAGCCGTGGAGGGTTTTGGAGGGGCGGTGGGAGAGGAATAGCCGAGCAAACAGTGAGCTGGCCGAGCAAACAGCGGGCGATGTGAAACAATCGGGTCCCGTTCTGCTAAAGCTCAGCAAATAGTGCGTGAGCCCTGCTGCCGGCAGTGGTGCTTGCCCGAGCCATCAGGTAGAGCGCTATCAGAGGGCAGATACGCAGCAACCCGGGAGGCAGGGAGAAATTGTGCAAGAGAAAGCTCTGGCCAGCATGACTCAACACTCATCAGCGGCACACCTACGAGAAGCCCATTAAAACTGAAAGGAAGAAGGTCAAGCACCTTATTTCTTCCCTTTGTTGTAAATAATCTCTTTTATCTGAGTGTCTGCAGAGACGGCAGCAGAGCGAGCAGCAGTGTGTATTGCGATCCCTCCCTGGGCCCATCTCTCCTGCCCCACGGCTCCTACCAGCCCAGCTCCAGGCTCACAGAGCTCCCCAGACCGAGGGGCCTGTCACTGGGGATCCAAAGCCCATTTCTCACCCACTGCCATTGACTCTGCCTTTAGAGCCATCCTCTCTGGTGTCTGCAACCTCTGACAAGGGCCGAGGTAGCTGAAGGACAGCACTGCCCCTTGCACTGTGAACCATCCTGCACTGATGGTGAGCACATCCTGCATACTGACTGTGCCCATAGCACAGGGGTACCTCTGCGCCTGGGAGGTGCCCTCAGCTTTTAGGTTCAAGCTGGGCTCTCTGAACACCATCCACCTGCCACCTTGCCCTTGCCTGCTGGCTGGTCTCTTGGACATTCAGCTGAAGTATCAAACCAGGAAGGGAGGAGACTTCTATGTGTCTAGGTATAAATACCCTGACCTGGGAGATGTGTGCAGAGTGGAGACATGAGCAGAAACTATGTCTGCAGTACACCTGACAGTCGTGTCCTTTGCTGGTACATCACTGGGAAAATAGCTTTGTTTTTCTGCTCAAATTAAAGGCAACAAAACATAGGTTTACTCTGAAGTGTTTAATGCACAGCTGTACAACTAACTGGCTGTGGAGAAAAACTCCCTTAAGTCACTTCTCCATTAGTATTTTACAGGGACATAGCTGAACCCAGCCATCCCTTGCATGTCTGCATTACATTCCAGGGGGGGGGATTGCATCTTGGTAAACACCCCCTGATGAGCTTGGGTTTAAATCTGAGTTTTACCTAGTTTTATGCCTCATAGCATGTATCCCAGTAGTGGTATGTCACTGAGATGTCTGGACTGCATACCCCTCTTAGACCAAGCTTGGCTGTCTGCTGCTGCTGCCCATACTCTCACACTAGTCTCCATCTAGTTTAAAGATAAAGGGATGTCTTCTCAAGCCATTCCCATGATTTTGGACTGCTGTTTTGTCACTTTATGTCACTGTCAAACTCTCATTGCGTCCTCTACTGCAAATCCAGCCCAAATGTTCCCCTTCTGCCCTGCTTCTCCTAATATGTCTGAGCTTTTGGGCTGGCTGGTCTGGACTAAGGTGAGCAGCCCCCTTTCAGTTCTGAAGAAGGGACCTCACTGCAAAGGCATAAGCTCTGGAGGGTGTGCTGTGTGCTGCAGTGGGGACAAATGGTCCCAGCCCTCTGACCCGAGTGGCTTTGCTGTTCTAGACTGTGATCTGCTGCAAAGGAGACACTTTGTCCTGCCCCATCCTACCACCCCTGTGTCCTTTTCCCATCCTCACAGTGCTCACAGCAAGTCTTTTGGAGGCTTCTTCTCTCTCAGAAATACCATCTTAGGCCCACTGTCTTTTATCTGATTCAAATTAACCTTCTCTCTGCTTTTCTCTTTCTGCTGTTGACACATGGAAGACTGATACCCCCACAGGGGAGGGTCCGGATGTGCTCCAAATGATGTCAGCTTTGATTTATTATTGTTTAATATCATGTTGCTTACTGTTGCCATTTCATGGAGTTAGCTCAGTTTGGGAAAGACTGCTATTCTTTGGACAGGACAGATGGTCTGAAAATTAATTTTTTCCCTTGCCTAACTAAATATCCAAGGCAGGCTGTTCTGTCATCAGAGCTTTGCTTAGGCAAGATCTTTCCTTGGCAGAAGTGGTGAGGGAGAAAGGGGGGATAAGGGAGAGAGCAAGAGGGGGATGTGTACGCTCTACCACAGTTGAGGTTTCTCAGTTTGTCTCCTTGTCTCCCCTCCAGAGAACCCCCTTCCACTCCTGCCAGTTTCCCAGTGGTTTCATTCAGAGTTACATCTGGGATGGGGCCAGTGCCAGACATTGCAGGGAAAAGGGGCAGGAAATGCAGCTGCAGGTAATTACAAAACAACCTGCTCAGATATGTCATTTTGTCCCTGTCAGTCAGGGCTGCCTTGTATTTTGGAGGAAGAGGGCTTAGATCTCTTACATTTTTATTCTATCTCATGCAGCTCTGGATGTTCTTTTTTATCCATTGAAACATCTGATCGTTTCGTGCTTCCTGCAAAGCTCTTGGCCTCCCTGATGACAATGATTTCCATCTGTGCTCTCACTCAGATAATTTCCAGGCTCCTTTTGGTGAGCATGTGGATTCACAGGGATCTGGGCTCCTGTTTTGTGAATGAGCTCAAGGGAGGACAGTTTGAGCTCTTGCTGCCTCTCAAAGTCCACAAAGCTTAGCTCCCTGTCCTGCAATTGGCCTGGTCAGTGTGGATGGATCCCCATCAGGGTACCTGGGTTCTGTTGTGCTTCTTGGCAGGGTGACGAGCAAAACTGCTGGACTGTTCAGAGCAGGCAGAAGAAGACTTCAGGCAGAAGGAGAAGAAGGCTCCCAGAACCACATGCTCAAGCCAGCCCTAGTTTCCACCTTAGCCAGAACCCTACCTGACACACACTACTTCTCCAGTATCCACCAGAAAGAGAAAGAATACTGCATTTGTCGCTGCTACCACTATTAGTATGCAGCTCTCAAGCACATAGACTTATACCATCTCAAAATGTTTGCTTATTTTGTTTGGCATGAGTTCTAGAGGACATAACTGTGGGTTTCCGAATATTTAAGGCCAATGTGTTATTTATAAGCCATGTCGGAAACATCCTGAGCATGTGGATTTTAGTGAGGACAGTCTGGGTTTGGTATGTCCATACACCTCGGGTTTGCCATTCTGCAATGCTGTCAGTGGTGATTGCATTTGAGGTTAGAAGTGTCATTAGTGGTGCTACTCTCATGACATTCTCTTCTCAATATCTTCAATCTGCAAACAGCAAAGAAATTTCAAGGCAGGTAGTGAAGGATTGAGTGAGACGCTGCTTTTGAATCCCCTGCAGTGTCCCTGTTTAAACTCCCAGTATCTGCCACACCCCTGCTCCCTGTTCTCCTTTGGCTCTCAACAGAGCCCTCACCATTTTCATGTGAGATGGTGACCACCACCCTTGGCATAACATCCCAACCTGGAACTACATCCCCAGGGAGGAGCAGGAAGCAGGAGAACTGAGCCTGCTTCTCTGTTTACTCCTCTGTCCACCTATCCCTCATGATGTTTAGACATGGCTCATATCCATGCTGGCTGCCACAGCATCCATCTTCAGCAGCCTTTCCTCCAGGATACACAATCCCTGCAGCACAACTGCCTGACAATTAGCCAAGAGCCAGAGCAGCTCCTGTGGCCCACATTTTCCTTCTGCAGGAGCAATTAGGCTGCTCAAGACTGTCTTCAGTAGGCTGATGTTATCTCCACCGTGTCGAAGGCGAGCAGCCTGAAGCCCTTGTGGTAACTATGCCAGGGTCACAGAATCACAGAATATGCTGAGTTGGAAGGGACCCACAAGGATCATCGAGTCCAACTCCTGGCCCTGCACAGGAGTATTATATTTCTCCCCTCTGCCTGTGGTCCTCTACATGCAAGATAGGCTGAGCTTCAGAAGTCTTCCAGCTATCTCCAGCCAGTGGGCAAAGATTTTCCTTTAGCAGAACCAAAGATCAGGAAAGCCATTCCATTGTGCTTGAGTCAAGCCTGCAGGGCTTTTTGGAGATGTATCCTGCACTGCCTGCAAGAGTCACACTTTTCTTGGCATGTTGAGAGTAGGGAGCCACTCTGGCTGGTTCTGTAGGGAAGACCCTTAGCTTTCCAACAAAGCTCTGACATTTTGCTGCCTGCTAATTGAGACAGATAAGCTTACATCAGGGATGCCTGTTCCTGCTGACACTGTCATATCCAGAGGGTCTGCTCTGCTCGGGTGTTAATTGTGTCTAGGAGCACTTCCAGCCACTCTGTGTCACTGCCCAGGGAGAAATGATCTCTACCCTGGAAAGCTTTTACCTAATTAGACAAGACAGATAGTCAGGGAGACAGAAAGAAGGATGTGGCAAAACCTTGCCCAGGGCCACATGTTGGGTGAGTCGTGGCAGCCAGGATGTGCAGCCAGGTCTTGTGATATTTGCACCATGGATACACATCACATCCACAACGGGGATCAGGCACACATGGTACCAGAGCCATCCCAGGATCCACCTTCCAGCCCACCCTGCCCCTGCACCCATGGTCTGCATGAGAGTACTTCCCTCTCCTGGCACAATCCCCAGCTTGGCAGGGAAAGCCTGGCTTGGCTGGGAGTGTGGGTGGAAGGACAAGGAGACAAGCCCTGGCCAGCCAGCAACCACCAAAAGCAGATGGAGGGTTTGGAGCATTGTCTGCAGTGGATGGTGACATCTGGGCAGATGAAGGGTATGTGGCCCTGGAGCCCAGGGTTCAAGGGTGGTGTGGCTGATGCTGGTGATAAGCATGCAGCCACAGGAGTGATGTGGTGAGCTTTTCCCGTGTACTGGTCATAGGTCCCCTTCCCAGAGCAATCGCAGCACTGATCACTGAGCCTGGGGTCACCTCTGACACTGTGGTGTCTGATGCTGCATCAGTCACCAGAGAGAGAAGACCAGGGTCAGGCTCCACACATTACACTGGCTTAGAGTACTCTGTTCCTGCCTAATGTGGAATATGTCATGGGTCAAAGAGGCCGTATCGGCTCCAAAACTGTCCCTTTGATACCTGCCTTGCCTTGAATGGCCCCAAAGTAAAATTAACTAGATTACCAATGCTTCTCTGTATGCTGTGGGACACATTCTTGTAGGTCAGTAAGACACCCCCAGCCCTGTCCTAATCTCCCACTAGCCAAGGCTCTACCCTATATCATCCTGTTTTGCTTCAGAGTTGGGATATTTGAGTGACAGGACACGGAAAGAGAGCAGTCCAGGCTAAGGCCCTTCTTGATGAGATGTTTTATTCTTCTACCCATGATTATTTGGGGTACATCTAGATCTTTAGTTTAACATCCTGGAGGAACAGTTTATATCTTACGGTGGCTGCAAGGTCTTTAAACAGCAAGCCAAGGTCTTGCTAAGGAGGAGAAGGGCAGGAATGAGAGAAAATGACCTTGAACTGTGAGACACTGAGTGGAAAAAAGATGCTTATTTCAACTGTTTCAGCAGAGTTTCTTCTAGATACCAACAATCATTTGGGAGCTGCTGCCCAGCCCCCAGAGAATGAGAGAGGAAGTAAATCAGGAATGATGTGTTTCCAGCAGGCTGTGAGGATCATGGGCACTGGGCTTCAGATTCAGGCTGATTTGCAAGCCATTTCAGTGTATACATGCTCAGACATTATTGCCCACAGGACTCCTAGTGTGACTCTTTCTGCTCTGTTCAGCAATTTCTGATGTTTGGGATCACCCAGCATTTGGCTCATGGGCTTTGTTCATTGAGGAAAATCAGCCGGGGTAAGAAACAAGGGATTTCACCTTTCTCCCTGATTAGATGAACCAGTCCAATGCAATTAAGCAGCTTAGCTTAAGGCAACAGAAGCCATTATTTCTGGGCTTCTCTGGTCTGCTTGAACTCTGTTATCCACATCAAAAATGTCAGAGAAAAAAAAATTTTCCTTCTGTGCCTGGCGTCTCCGTGGCGCTGGCTGAGTGGCAGGTGCATATCTGAGATACCTCTATGTGCATCTATCTGATTACCTTCTCTCCCTACTTCAGGCTGTCTCATTTGAGGTGGGGCAGGAGTCAGCCTCATGAAAGAGCAAGAACACCTGGCCAGGTATGACTCTCAGCCCTCTTAATGGAAAACCTTGCTTTGGCAGCCTTCCTCGCTGTCAGGGAGAGAGCTCATCTTGGCTGCTGAAGGTACCGTGCAGAAGTCTCCATCTGCCCCTTAGGAAACAGCAAGGGTTGATAAGGGTTGATGAGAACTCCTCTGAGTTCTCTGTGCTTCTTCATGCTTCTTCTCCACTACCCCTGCTCCAGAGCAGAGGGGATGCCTGGGGAAGGCCTGTAAAACACTCCACTTTGGGGATAATCCTGTGACACTTTATCTGAGCCTGAGCTTGACATGTACTGCAGGGTTGGGAGGGGGTTTGCAGACTGACATAAGTATTGCACCAACTATTCTCTTCTGCTTATGAAAATACATGCTGCACTCCCACTCCCCCTTATTTCAAAAAATGTGGAACATTCAAAGAAGAAAAGATGCACACACAGATGCATTCATGTACACACATTCATGCACAGCTGTGCAATGCACAAAACCAATCCCTATACCCATCCCCAAACACAACAGGAGCTTGAGGGTAGGGTGTATTCACTCCTGCCCAAAACCACAGCCCATCTCTTCCTCCACAGCTGGTCCCAGTTGATTTCCTATTTACCCAGATGTCACTAAGCGTGGCTCTGCTACTCACACAGGTTTTCCCAGTAATAACTCATTGTGGGTTTTTACATTCAGGTGCTGTTATCCCCCATTCCTGTATTAATAAAGACAACTGAGGGCCTGTGTTTAGAAAGAAATCTCCAGTGAAAATGCTTCTAAACTGTCTTGCTGGTTAGAAAGTCCTCAGTGTCCATTTGGCACAGCAAGAGTTATGGTCCAGTAGTTGCTTCCAGCTAAATAGCCTAAGAAGGTGCCCAAGCTCTCTGAAAGGGATATGGACAATTCCATGGCACTTCAAACACCACTTTTGCAACTGGCTATGAAGTGTCCCTACAGGAGATGTTGGCATATATCACAGCAGCTGCAACGTGATGCTCAGAACAGAACAGCAGAGCTTGAGAGACAGGGTACAGAGGGCAGAGCCTGAGCCAGCAAAGGGTACAGAGCCTGGTGGAGGTAAATACACACCAACACAGACTCCTGTGGACATAATAGAAACTGCAATTATGGAGACACCTCTGTCTTTCTTCTGACATACAAAACTCACACTGCACCCTGGGAGAAGACCAGAATGTGCTGGTTTGGCTTCAAGGTGAGCCTCTGTGTAGGATTAGGCAGAAATATGAGCCCTTATTCTCATGACAGACCTCTGACTAAAATTGAAGATCTCATCCCTTTCCTTGAAGAGACTGCATGAGTTTTAAGAGCAAAACTGCTGCAATGAGCAACAGAATTTGCTGCCAAATGGGTAGAACTCCTCTGGACTGCCAGGAGAGCTGTCTGGTGGGTTAGATAACTGTCTGCAGGAGCAAAAGAGCATCACAAGCATTCCCATCTTCTGTCTCATACATGAGGGAACTTCAAAGCTGCTTTCTCTGCCCGTGGTACCTGGTGAGCAAAATAAAACACTTGCATTGCATTCATGCTTCTGCCTGTGGGAGAGGAATGAGGAAAGGAGTCCCATAGGGCAGGTGTTAGACTGCCTCAGGTGCTTCCAGGAGGTCTTCAGACACCACCACGATAGTTTGTGTAAGGAAGGGAGCAACTCCAGGTTCGTGTTACTGTGGGATGGGGGTCGTGGCTGCTGGTGAGGGATCTGACATTTGGGGAAAGTCATCAAAGCCTCAGAAGTGTGAGAAATGTCTGGTGCTATAAAAATGACACATGGAGAGGGAAGGAAGAGGAGGGCCTCTTTTTATGAAAAGTGTCTGGAGTGGGCTTATTTTTTCACTTTAGCAGGTAGCATATTATCCTGGGATGGACAATGATGGTTTCATTTCTGAAGCTGCTTGTCCCTGTGTTCCTGCACACACAAATATTCTCCCCAATGCTTTTACAACACAGAGAGGAAAGTGACTTCATGGCATTCCTTTTCTGACTGTTTCTCTGACATGTGCTTTCTAAACATAGATTTAAAAATCAGAAAGCACTGGGAGAATTACGGGTTTCTACACTCTATTGTGCATTATAATAATTATAATTATTGTAAATACGGCCCAGACACTGTAATTTTGTGCTCTCCATTGGGCCTTTCTTTTTCATTTTGTTCTTCTTTTTATGACTGTTTTCTAAGAAAGTTTTCATATGTCACCTTATAGATGGGAAATGGCAGAGTCAGCTCTTAAAATAAAAGGAGAGGAGTGGCTTGGGGGGATGGAGAAAATGATGAGAAGGGAGTGAGGAGAGGGAAATGTCATATAGTCTGTGTGAGGGCACCAGTGGAGACAATCAGGAGACCTAGTGCTGCACCTAACCAATTGCCAGCTTGCTGTATGATTATAGGCTCCATCTTTGCACTTATTTTTGGTTGTGGAAGCCTTCTCTTATCTCTTATCTCATTTCCTGGCTCAGCTCCTCTTTGATTGTGAGTTTAGAGGTGCTGAGCACTTCTCACAGGCAATGTCTGGTTTAAGTTATTGTAAGAAGGTATGGTAAAGAGATTTGAAAAGGTGGAGTTTTTGCAGCTTTGTTCAAGTATAACCAGGAAAACCTGTTTATGTTTTGGATAGAGGGGTACAGGCTACTATGGTAGGGGCTCTGGTTCTATGCCCTATGAGTCTCCAGAGCAGAGGGGTGGCTTAGAGGTGTCTTCTTGCACAGGCAACTTGATCTTCTTCCTGTGGACATTAAGACATGGCATAGAAACATGGAGAATCAAGTATATCCAGTATTTGTCCCACCAAGAAATCAGAATATGGCCAGGGTATGGACTTAGATGTGCAAAGCAAAAAATGCTCCCACACCTCAGAGAACAGAAACAGGTGATGCCACCTACAGTCA
Organism: Sitta carolinensis; assembly: GCA_032173965.1. Taxonomy (NCBI): domain Eukaryota; kingdom Metazoa; phylum Chordata; class Aves; order Passeriformes; family Sittidae; genus Sitta; species Sitta carolinensis. Next base: position 8,187,714 of record JAVUNC010000025.1, on the reverse strand, counting down.
GGTGAGCAGTGAGGAAAGGACAGGAAAGATGCAAACAGCATCAGGAGAAACAAAATATCCAGACACCCTGGAGTCGGGAAAGAGAGTTTACACTGAATTCAGACTGAACTTGAAGAAAGAATTAGAAAAAAATGGAGAAGGTAGAATAAGATGGATAAGACCTGGGGTGTATAGTATAATGGACAGTAGAAAAACAGGGGAAATATCTATGTGCTGTAGAGAATAGGAAAGTGGAAGGCAGGCAAAGGAGAAATCACCTGGAATGAGAATCAGGGTTTTGAAATAATGAGCTGAGTTGAAACATCACCACTAAAAGCACAGCAGAGATTCAGATTGAACTGCAATGATTTATCCAACTTTTGCCCAAACAGGAGCAAAGCAGTTTTGAGAAGTCTCTGAGAGCTCGGACTTCTTCCTATCCTCAAGAGTCTTCACTGGAGACTTCCTAAGGAAGCTAAAGAGCAGAAAAATGCACTCTGCCACACGACCAGGGGAACTTTGCTTCTACATATAAAGAAAGTAAATGAGTCTTTCTGGGTGACTTTCTACCAAGATTGTAAGGTTTAGAGTGTGGACTAGGGGTGTGAGAGATGTAGGTATTACTCTGCCAATGAAAAAGGGAAGATTGCAGTCAGTGCAATCAGGATTTTGGCTTCTAATTCAAGGCTGGAGAAGTGATTGACTGTAGCCTGAAAGTGGGTTGGTAGAGTTTAATTTCTGCCTTTTTCAGTAGGTCCTGCAGTAAACCTACTGAATCACTCTCTTTGAACAGCAACTCAAATCAGTTGCCTCACAGAGGGTTTCCTTGCTGCTGAATTTACTGTTTGCAAAAAAAATTTCTGAAAATCAGAAATCTGCTGCTGAAAGGAGGAACATTATGCCTTTGCTGTATGGGTTTAGAGTTCTTACAAGAAAGTCTGTGTATTTGCTCCTGGCCCTCCCTGAATACAGTGCTACTGCAGGCGATAGGCTGAGCACAGCCCTGTACATTAGGAGGAACATTTGCCGTAGTATTTGGAAATAAGTCAAATCATCTGCTATCTGCATTTCTTACAAATACCACAGATTCCTTACATTTGTGCCTCCACCATTCCAAGCTGTTGCTTTGACTTGTTAATAGGTCTCTGTTGTTTAAAAAAACCCCATGTGTGCTTTTTTTTTTTTTATGGAGCTAACACTCAGATGTTACTTTGTGCCCAGAGAGACAGCAAGGACAAGGAGTCTGCTAGATTCCAGGAGGAAAGGTCTGCAGGGCTCCCAGAGGGAAAATTACCAGGCAGGTATTTATGAAAAGAAGGAGATCTGGTTGAGTTCAAGACTGTATTACAAACTATGTGCTTATCTGGTGTCAATTGGCAGTTTCATTGAATTAATTGTAGCAGTGCTGATTTATAACTACTGAGGGTTTAGACAATTCTACATAAACAGCTCTAATGAAGCCCCTTTCAAGGCACCAAGAGTCTGTACCAAGAGATAAATCTTGAAGAGCTATAGGTCTTTGCCAATTGTCTTCCAAACTCTGCTCTTCCTTGTCACTGTAAAAAATGTATGGAGCTTTCCTGATCCAGGTTGAGCCAAATCACTTTCCATTGCTCTCAGCTTTACTGATGCAACTCCTTCAGCCTGTGCTGAGTCACTGATCATAATTAAAAACCAGCATCAAACATAAAGAGATGGATATTCCCACAAGCAGCTGCATCGAATGAGAGATGGTGTATGGAGCTAGGGTCATGTGACAAATTCTAGTTTGACCCATGGAGAAATGCACATCAGTGGAGTGGGATCACTGAGCCTTGCACTCCCAACTTGGGACTGGCTGTCTTTTCAAGGTATTACCTTGTTCAGCAATCACCAAAGCTTGCAGAAGAGAGGACTGGAAGGAAAGTTATGGCTAGTACTGAGCAGGTGTTAAGAAGAAAACAGCCTGAAAAGCCTGAGGATCCCAGTGGACATGCAGAGGTAAGGATTTAGCCCTTCAGACAGTTCACACAGCCCTTCAGCCCTTCACACATTCTTTGCGGGCTCACATCACCTTCCCTGCAGTCCTGTCTGTGGTGTAGCAGCAACACTCAGCATCTGTCTCCCCAGCAGTGGGTGGAGGATGGAGGATATGTTACCCACCACACAAGACTGCCAGAGGGCTCTGTGGCATCTACTGCACCTGCCTGGGCCCTGGGTTTTGCTGAGAGCACTCAAAAAGGGGAGAGCATGAGGATTTCCAGAATAGGCAGCTGGCAGTTTAATTTCAGCAGAGGTAGGAACAAGGTAATGCAACATGAAAAATCAATTTAAGCTACTTATGTAACATGACAGGCCCTAAATAATTTATTTCTTACTCAGGAAAACATTGAGGTCCTTTTCAGGCTCCTTAAGTGGCAGCAATCACAATAGCTAGCACTGAAAATGCTGTATTATGATACCTGCCTAGGAATCGAAATTATGTCTACATTTGAAACGATGTACTCAGATTTTGTCACTTTTCTGAAGGATATATCAGAAATAGAAGATGTCTAAAGATAGTTGATTCAAATTATTAGAAGACCTAAAAGGATTTCGCTAAGAAAAGTTTAGGACTATTAATTCAGAGAGAGAGATGTGACATGAGAATGAAAAGAATATTGGCAGGGAGAAGGCACATAAGATCGTGGCATTTACTCTTTATTAAAATACCAGAATGAGAAAGAAAAAGATCATGACTTAAAATACCGTACCTGAAATACTAATAAAAGAACACACTGCATTACACAGTATGTAACCTGTGGAATTTGCTGTGTGAAAGCACGACTGGGGCCAAGAACTTGGGAAGACATTACTCTCACATTTTCCATACAGAAGCAATAAAAATATCATCCACCCCTACACCAGCTGGGCTAAAAACCTACATGGGATATAAATCTTCATCTTGCACGACAATAATTGCTTTGAGCTAGACAAGGAAGCCAATTGCATAACTGTCCACTACGAGGGTTTTACTACCTCCCAAGAAGCATGTGGTGCTGGCTGCTGGCAGAGATGTGTTGCTGGCAGGGATGCTGCTGCTTTGCCTTGCCATCTCTCTCTTTTCCATACAGTCTTTCCTCTGGAGCAGGTCCTTTAGCTGTGCTGGGGACCTCTGCATCAGTGGGACAGACGACCTGCTCGGGTGCTCACAGCAGTGAGGGCTGTATTTGGTATCTGGCGTGTGTGGCACTGTTCTGGTGAGCTGGCTGAAATGAGACATGCCTCTGGCCTTGGGAGATGGGAAAGCTGGGAGTCATTCCTCTGGCTCCCTGCAAGGGCAAGCTCCATGGGTAGGAGTCAGCTGCAGGGAAGTTGCCCATCTGCTGCAGACATCGGCATTCCCTTGAGACAGAAAGTTCTAGGGTGAATCACTGCTGCTGTGAACGGCCACCACCAGAAAGCATGAAACAGTTCCCTTAGGCAGCCAGCGCCCAGACTGGGAATTGGTCTGGTGAGAAGGGCTAGAAGACTTGCTTTGGCCCAAAATTTGGTACAGAGCTAGTGCAGAGAACCAAAGGTACTGATGTTTGAAGTTGGTGCCTGACCTGGAGTTAGGGGCAATGAATTTGTGGGAAGTCATCTTTGGAAAGGCTGATTCAAAACGTGAGTACGACAGGAAAGAGGTGCTGTCTCCTTGCCAAAAGATGCTTTATTACTCTTCATCTGCAGTATGACCAGGTGCCAGTCAAGAATGAGACTCTGCTGCTCAAGGCAAGAGTCAGACAGAGGAGCAGATACGAATCTAACAGATGTGGCTATTTCAATGTCTAGAAGTGAAGAGGAGCCAGGGAACACCAAGGCTGTGGGTTGTCCTAACATGTCCAAACATTGTCCCATGATTTTCTTCTCAGCCCTTGCCTGCTGATTTTCAGGGCAAGACCCTCAACTTTTCCATGTGAAGACTAATTCTGGAAGATATTTGCAAATCAAATCAATTTTTTTCCCCCTTACAATATGGATCCTTATAGTATTTCCAGTTTGGGGATTTTGGGGGTTGCATTTTGTATTTCATTTACATCCTGGAATTTCAAAGCATCTGTTAAAAATCCTAATTCATGTCCTTTTTGTGTTTTACAGAGATTGCTGCCTGTTTTAGGACAAAGTTTTAGTGCATGATATGACAAGAGATTTGAAGCCTTTCATTCTTCTATTTTTAAGCAGAATTAAGGACAGCTGTTATATAGTACCAATTAAAAAAATCTTATCTTTCTCTACAGATCAAAGTGACTTTTGTTTGTAATGAAACAGTCTGACAAAAAGTCAAACACAAAAAGTGTCACACTGCTTCATTACAAAACAAACAGGAGACACTTTGATCTGTGAAAAAAAGATAAGGTGTTTTAATTAGTACTAATAGCAGCTGTCCATCATGACTTAAGAAAGGAAATAAACCAGCAATATTTCAAGTCTTTCATATGGTGATGTGCATGCTGAGGGGCTCTTGTTAAGTTAAAAGCTTTACAGTGAAAATTGCAATAAAATTTTGAATTTTTTAAATTTATCTATATGTATTTCTCAACCCAGAACAAAGAAGACACTCATATTTACATATTTTGACAGGGAAATCTCTACTGATATTTGTATTTGGTTATTAAAAACAATGCATTTAATCTAAATATGTTTGGTTGCAGGAAGCTGTGTTTTGAAACCTTCCATCCTGCTCTGTCTGCCGACACTGGTTTCAGGTATAGGTTGCTGGGTGGGGTATGGAGGGAGATAACCCCATGCAGCAGCAGCAGCAGCTTCCCCAACACACAGCTGGCAGGTCTGCAAGCACATGTCACCTGGGCAAGTCACTCTGGCCTTACAGCTCGGCCCTTGGCACGCTCTTGGCTGCACCACGAAGCCACAAACTTTCCTGGATGTGTTGGGGGAAGGCAGATGAGCTGAGGTGTCACAGGTAGTGCTGGCTGTTAGGAAGCAGCAACTAAGAGCAGTTTTCTCTTCAAGGAGCAAGGCACCCTCTCAGTGCAATCTTGCTGAGCTTTTTTATGTTCCTGGTCCAGGGGAAGTGTTTTGAAGCTGGCTGTGTCAAAAGTTGCCAAAAGCAATGCAAGCCTGCTCTTAGAAAAACAATGATTATCTATCTGTAAGTATTTCCACTGATTCTCCCAGGCTCTGTGTGTTGTGCAAACCTGGTGAGGGGAAACCCCTGTCCCAGGGAGCTGTACTAGCAGAGGGAACATAAACTGCAGGAGGACCCCATTGCTGATAATGAGGTCAGTGTGATGGATGACCAGGCAGTGGGTGAGCATGTCAGAGGGTCAGTCAATGGTCTGAGCTATGGAGTTCAATTTGTTCTTCTCTTCCACTTTGCTTTTAACAGGCAGTGAATTTCCTATAGGAACCCCATGTAAATTGTCCTCAAAACAACATCCTCTGATCTCAGGGGCAAGCAAACATCAGTCTCAGTCCAATTCTTGAACGTCAACTCTGCCCCTTGTTCCCGGATCATTGAGAGCTGCTGGGCTCCTGTTTATCTCACCTTTGGTCCTGCTCTGTGTTTACAGTTAAGCTGTTCATTCAAGTGCCATATAAGTTTGTTAGGATTTGCTGAGGGAGCAAAGGTCTTCAAGCAGAAGATGAGAACAGAGGAAAAACAGCCTCTGGCTGCCACGCTTCTCCGGGGCTTGCTTCAGAGATGTTACTCAAGATGGGGTGGCAGCTAATAAGTACAAAGACAAGAGAAGTAGCGGTAAGTCGGCAAAATTTGGAGGCCTCCGAGATTCCCCTTTGTGGTTCTTTGTGGTTGACTTCTCAGTGCCTTTATGATGGTGATGATGCATTCACTGCTGATTTTCCTTCTAGTATTTTATCAGGAATGGTTTTTATGGTTGCACTAAATTCTGAAATACAGATGGGGTGACTGCTCCTGCTGCCTCACCCCAGCCCTTCACGTTTACAGTCTTCCATATTTGTGTTATATCTGTGGTAGATAATATAAATAAATAAAGTGTCATGGGAAGAAAGTATACCTCTTGCTTGCACCAAATCACATGATTAGGAAAAAAGATGAGCTTTAAGGCATGTAAGGGCAGGTTTTCCCTCATTTTCTCATATTCTACAGTAATGTAAGACATCCAAATTTATCATTTTAGTTCATCAAGGAAGAAAATCTTGTCAGGCTGGGCCTTTTTCATAGGATCCTTGATATCTCTTTGAGGAAGGCACAGGCCTCCAGTGCTCTAAGAATCCTTCAGTTGTGGCTGTGACTGAAATACAGTGAAATTATTTGGGATGCAAGAAATTCAGGGCTGTGGCTGAAAGGCATGTGTTTCTTATGAGGTAAATGGAAGTGAGAGCCACTGGAGAAGAATGTTAACTCAGGCAGGGACTAAAAACCCCATCTGCATAATGAAGGACAGTAAAAATATTGTGTGATGGTGGAAAACAGGTGATTGTTTGTACACATTCAAATGCACCCTTGAAATAATATTTATGAAGGGTCAGGAGAGGAAAATCCATCTGTTTATCCAGGAAGCCATACTGAATAAAACTGGAAATGGCAGCAACACTGGGGTCAAGACCAGGTGTGGGTGTCATGTTTTAACCACTTCCTTCAGAGTACAGGAGTGTTAGGGAAGGGTGGCCATGCAGGTGCTTGGGCCTTGAGGTGTGACTCCAATGGCAAGAACAAGCCTAAAAAGCAAGCTCCTGTACAGGCCAAGAGCCAGTCCCCATGGTAGGCAGTGTGATGCAGACCTGGAGGATTAGAGCTAAGAGGCTAGGGTGAGGAGGTGGCTGGAGGAACTGAAGGAATAAACATGCTAGAGGTGGAATTTCATGTTTTGCTGTATTTTCCAACTTGTGAGTCTGAGGAATCAGAGCTGGGTTTGCAGGACTGACCCTAAGTGGAACCTACCCCAGTCTGTAAAGTCCACCTCCATACCACATATGCCCCAGTGACTGTCCTCTGCACGTCCCTTCTGCTTAGGTCTTTCATTTTAGGGACTCATGGATTCCTTATTTCCCATAGCCCATACAAATATGTTCCCAAATCACAGTCACTTTCTCCACTAACCACCCCTTCCCTGGGCTCATAAGGCAAGGACAATCAGCCCTACAGGCATTAATCAGCTTCCCTTGCAGCCTTCCCCAGGAGGGAAGACCTGGTGTCCTTAGGCAGCCCACGTGCTCTGTAGCCATGCCAGCCACAGAGCAGCATCCCCTGGGGCTGCCCTTTGGTGGCAAGCTGCATGATATCTCCAAGGCTTTCTTTGCTTTTCCTCTCAGGCCAGTCCCAAAGATCAAATAATCCAACACACACAACACCCAGTTGTGGTGGAGTAAGTGCTGCTGGGGTTGCAGTGGGGGAGTGGGATTGCTCTCACCAGGGTCCCTTCAGACCCTTCAGTTTTCTTACCTGTTTACTATGGGTACCTTCCTCTTCCAAGCAGGCATCCAGAGGTGAGCCAGGTCTGGTGACTCTGCATGGGAGGGGTCTGTGGCATCATGCCCTGTAATTCAGGTTGGCAGTATACGTATGTGCAAGCCCTGCCCTCAAATCCCAAGGAACCCCTTTGGCCCCACGTTCTGGAAATAGCATAGCACCAGGCGTGCCCTATGCCTCATGCCTTTTCTCCAGGATGAAAAGGTGACTGTCCCTGTCAAGCCATGTCTCTGGAGATGCCTCACACTCCAGATGCTGTGGTGAAGGCCGGTGGAGAGCACAGCCATCTCTGCTCTGAGCTCAGCCTGGGCTCATGACTTGTGACCTTGCACACATTTATCCCATAACCACAGAGGACCTTGGCCTGGTCCTGTGCTCAACATAGAGAGCAGTATCCCATGTTGCTGTTTTCAACCTCTGGTTGGGGTGCTCATGTTCTGGTAGCTGGGTCTCCAAATGCTGCATCAATCCTCAGTGGGAGAGGGTCTCACTGGGCTTTCAGGGGTCATGACCTCCTCCAGGGTACACCAGGAAATATTTGGACAGGACGTCACAAACCCTTTTTCTTTCTTAACAAAAGTCATCTCTAGACGAGATTATGGGCTTTTGGCCTGTGTGGAACTTCCACCTACTGGTTCCACAACTTAATTGAGAATTAGTTTTCAGCCACTTCCTCTCAGCAGCCACTGTGAGAAGCTCTGGTCCATGAAAACAAAGCACTTGCCTTGGCCTCATGCTAGAGCTGAACATGCCAAGCAGATGGCCAGTCAGCCATTTCTTCCCATCTCTTCAGTGGGGGTTCTCAGGATGCTTTGATCATGTCCTCTGAGTGAGGACAGCTGGGCTGTAAATCAGGGTCCCTGCTGCTCTGAACTCTTTCGTCCACCCAGCCACCAGAGAGAGGAGACATGTTTTTCCTTTCCAAGCAGGGGTGAGCCAGGGTGAAACCTAGACCTGACAGCTGGGCCAATAGACCTTTCTGTGCCATTCACTTCTTGCTTTTGCAGGAATTTTCCACCTTAAAACCCATCTAGCTTCACCTTTTCCATGCAAATAATATAGGTAAGAGGTCAACTTCTTTCTTGTGTAAAGAACAACCAATTACACTTAGATGATAAGCTGAAAAAGTGCCAAAATTCTTTTTATAGCTTCTTTATTGCTCCCTGTCTGTGTATATAGAATGAGGAGAGCTGTGATTTACATGGTAACTTTAAGGCTGATCTGTGGAGACTGGGAATAGACCGAGATAATTTTAAGGCAAATGGGTCATAAAAATATAAACAAACACTGGGTAGCTGCTGAAACATGCATGCTGCCTCTTCCATCTTAAAAGGCACAAAGGTGATGCACATGAGGGCGGGACAGCAAATTTGGAGGGAAATTCGAAGGATGCTCAGTATTTCTGACATTATCCAAACTTTAGGCAAAGCTCCACTTCTGCAATCACTTTTCCAATGAGGCTCATGACCTCTGTTAAACATGCCATAACCCTGGAGGAGTTGTGTTCAGTAACTGGGCTCTGAAAGAGACTTCTACTCCAGGCAAATACCAAGGCCCTTTTAAGATGGAATTCAATATATTCCTGAAATGTAGTGCCTGTGAGAACTGAGGACCAGGCTGGGTGAGCCAGGCAGCCCATACAATTTCACATTCCTTGGCTGGAGACAGGTAGTGGATGTGTGCAGTTCTTGTACAAATCAGGTCTACAGTCGACTGGATTTTTCTTTCTCCAGCTGTCACCCTGTATCACCCTTGCCATTTGGAGTTTCCAGGTCTCTCTTTTTGGTTCCAGAGGGGTTCTGTCTGGCAGAAAAAACATTAATTAGAGCCTCTGTTGATACTATCACACTCATTTTGTGTCCTTGCAGATGCCAAGTGAGTGAAACAGCCTCCCTGTCTGCACAGTCCCCAGAGGATTGACGATCCCCTCTCCACATTCCACCTGGTGCAGGAAAACACCAGAGCATTAGAAAGACACCCATAAACTTTGTATGAATTTGTGTGTCCTTGGTGTTATAAAAGCACTGTGCTCTACAACTTCTTTACTCAGGTAGCCATTCTATGCTTTCCTATACAGCCCAAGAGAAGATTTGGATGTAGTCTAGGAAGACAGAGCATCCCTGAGGACTGTGGAAGAACTTCCCATCTCCTGCACCATGCTTTATGGCATCAGCATAGAATCTCCAAGCAAATGAGACTGTCTTTTGGACTGGAGTAATTTTATTTACCGGCATGTATTTGACAGGGGGCTAGCAGGCTTGTTGCTTGGCTCGTGGTACTGCCATGGCAGCATGTTGATCTGCTGACCCTGGTGAGCAGAGAGAGGCTAAAGTTGCCAGGGCACCTACCTGCCTTCCTTAGGGCCTCACTCCCAAGTGCAGTGATGTCAAGGAAATGACCAGGTCCAGTGAGAACCTGGAACTGAGGTTTACTGGACCCTCTGGGTCTTGGTGGGCAGCACACACATGTTTGGATTTCTTCTTGGGACCTGTTTTACTCAAAGCTGGGTGAAGGGAACAGTTCTTTAGGTCACACCTACTGCTAACACTGGCTTTTCTGGTCACTGCTGTCAGATATAATCCCCAGTCTGAAGCATTCTTTGAAGCAACTGAGTGTGTTAGAAGCATTGAGGATCATTTTTGCTTCTGGTTCTTGCATGGAAGTGCTGGGGGCATGAATTTCAAAGCCTTTTGGTCAATTGGAAAATCTCAGTACTGAGTTTTAGAGTGAAGATGGAATGAAAAGGTAACACACAGGACGTACAAGGAAGTCACTACTTCCTCCCAGGCAGCAGTTTCCCACAGAAAAACAGGACATGTCTGCCATGCAGGAAAGTGTAAACAGTAAGTTCTGCCCATATCCATTGGCCAGTGTTATGTTTTGAAGAGGCAGGAAAACCTGTCACGCTGGTGCAGCTGCCCATGAGAGCAGGTGATTAGAGTACAATAGGCAGCCCTGCAAAATCACCAGGCTGATGCCAGCATCCTGCAGTTGCTGCGGACCATGTCTGAGTCATGTGCAGGGTCCAGAGACTTCCCTTGTGGTACAGAAAATGAGCAAGGCTTTCCTCTGAGTGTTCCGTTTTTCCTGGTGCAAATTGTTGTTGTGAACTTCAGGTGCAGGCACATCAATTATAAAACCACACAAATTAATGTCTGACCCTTCTAACAATATACCAGCAGAGGGAACACACAGGAAATATCCTGAGCTATGAAAGAAACCCAAAGTCACTCAACCACACAAAACCCAGGCAGAGCAGGTGGACTTAAGAGCATACACTGGAGATGGCAACCACACTGCACCATGCCCTGAGGAGCCTGTCTGAGGGTGTGTGCCATCCTTAGGGCACCTACAGGCCTGCCACACACTGCCTTTCTGCACATACTCAGTGGTACCTCATCCCTCGATCTCAAGGGGTTGTTAATGAGCTTTGGGGCATGCTCTGTTATTAAAAATTACATCTCAGCAGCTGCATGTTTGCTTGGGCTGGAGGTGAAGGGATACAGCTGAGAACCAGAACCCAGGGTGCAAGTGCAACACTGGCAGACCTGCCAGTTTGTAACCTTGGTGACATGCAGCCACACAGGTATGACATAGGTCAATGCAAAGGCCAGACTTTGCTTGCCTTTCCTCTTACATGAAATGAACACCAATTCCAGAATTTTATGGGAATGACTGCTAGTCTTGTCTAAAGAAAAATATAAGAAATAGTTTTCTCCTGAAAGATGTCCCTAGTCAGGAATGAGAGGAGTTCAGGACTCATCTCTGGAGACTTTTATCCCACCCATAATAATGTCACTTCTGAGAACTTTCCAACAGGACATTGGACAGCTTGTTACTGTTTGAAGGCTACAGATGGGACCATTCTCCTTGTGTATGAATTTATCTACCAAACAAAACCCACACTGGTATGTAGCGAGAATTTTCAAAAGCTGTTCACACCCCAAATCCTACCCTGGGGTTTGGTTTTCACAAAGAGGTACTTGGCACTAGCTTGTACGAGTCTTGAAGCTTTCAGGATCTCAAGGTGAAGCCATGCTGAGTCTCCTTCATGCAGAGTGCAGACACAGGACACAGAGATCCCTGTGCTCGACTGGACATTGTCTGCAAGTGAAGGTAATCTTCACTGTGGGGATGAAGGAGGCCTGGGGATGTTTCTCAGGGTGTCCACACACCACTGGTTGTTGCCATACACATTAGAGGGCTGGTAACAAGGGACACCCTCATCCCCAGGGTCGCTGATTCAGGCTCACTGTGAATGATAAGTGAGGAAGTGAGGAAGACAGTGTACCTTTCCAATCTGTTGTGACAACTTCTGGCAGCCCCTGTGACAGAAAGATGCCTGAGAGTGACAGATACTTGCTCTGCAGGTGTGGCTCTCTGAACACCACCTCCTCCAAGGCAGGCAGCTCATGGGGCTGTGCAGTGCTTCCAGACAGAGTCCACAGGGCACGGGTGCTCACACGTGGGGCTGCTCACATGTTCTGGATTGTGTAGGCATGCTGGGCCATGTGGGGCAGGGAGCATGCTGGTCTGCTTGGCTGCTGGGGTTCCCAGCAGTGCTGGTATTTGTGGAGTGCTGTGGCTGTTTTGTTATTCCCCAAATGCAATAGCTTGCCCTAATGCTTGGGAATATTCTTGATGATGAAGTCACAGGTCCACGTGTGATCTTGACAAACACACAATCACAAACATACAAACATATAATCCAGGGCCAGGCTGTACAAGCATTCAGGGCAGAAGGCATTTTGTCTTGGGAGATCTGTCATCGCTCGACAAGTTAGATGTATTTGAGTTTCTGGTGAACTTATGTTCACATATGAGAACAAAAAGACCTATTGGATCATACACACGAGAACGTAGCAATGGCCTTGCTGGCTTGGACCCAAGTGTTCACCTGAACATTCCCTTAGGTCTGGGTGTGGGGACCCAGGAGGTCAGGCAAGTCGGAGTAGAGAGGGATGACGTGTGGGAAAGGACGAGGCAGCAGGGAAGATATGCCCTGGCTGCCAGGCATCAGGACACCTGGGATACCCAGCCCAGGGGTGCTGTGAGTTGGTGAGAAGCCATATGGGTAAGAAGCACACCTGCATGTGGCCAGATGTCTCCCTGACAGGCTGCAGCCCTCTGTGAACATGCACCACTTTCAAAGCACCACACAGTCATAGGTAGGAAAGAATAATAGCTGCTGGGAGGCCAAGGGCCCAGAGTAACTCAGGAACATGGGCGTTTCATTATTGCTGGGTTGACTTGGCACAGGGAAGAAATTTATAACCAACAGCAGGTTTGCCAGAGCAGTTAAACAGAGCAGTGTAACAATAGGAATAAGTATTTCAAATATTTTGTTTTCCTTTGCAATTCATTTCAGGCTGCTTCTAATTAAGAAGGAAAACTTTGTCAAGCCTTAAGTGACTCCGATATGGTAGATAAATTCTCAGGTCTTGATGTTGAATTGTCCATCCCTTTGCCTCTCTCAACAAAAATACTCTACTTATTTTTTTTTTTTTTTTAATTGGCATATGTGGAAAGTAGAAAGCCTGAGCAAGGGAACAATTCTTGTCTCTTCTAAAAGTAGCACATGGGTCCAGATCATGAAAATTTAATGATAGAAGTTCCTCTTGTTTTTAAAGCTAAAATTTTATAAGAGCAATTTATCATTGGTAAAATCAGTCCCAACGTGATGCTTCAGATATTTACCCAGACACTTACTGAGAACAGTGCTGATGTTCTGATGTCACAAATCCATCTTTGTTACTGAAGATAGTAGTCTGATTTGCTCTGCTGCTATGCTCATGGTTAAGTGGCCCATGCAGTTCCCTTTCCACAAAGGTGCTTTGACAGACTGCACCTGACAGCCTGATCTACAAAGGTGCTTTTGAGTACATCTGTGTACTCAAGATGTGTCATGGTTGTTTGGCACAAGAGAGGACTGGTTGCAAAAGTTTCTTTCCACTGCTCTGCCCTGTTCTCAGGCATCCAGAATTCTCAGGGATGGTGTCTCAATCTCTTTTCTGGGAAATGCTTGAAAAGCCTTCTGGTGAAGAAATTTCCAGTCTAAGAATTGAATTATACCTCTCCAGGCACAACTGGAGGCTGATTCATCTCGTCCTGTCAGTTGTTACCTGGGAGAAGAGATCAACATCCACATGGCTGCAACCTCCTTTCAGGTAGTTGTAGACAGCAATAAAATCCCCTCTGAACCTCCTTTTCTCCAGATTAAACACCCCCAGCTGCCTCAGCTGCTCTTCACAAGACTTTTGTTCCCCACACTTCACCATTTCTGGACACGCTCCATCCCCTCAATGTCCTTCCTGCAGTGAGGGGCCCAGAGCTGAGCACTGGATTCAAGGAGAGTCCTCACCTGTGCCCAGTACAGGGGCACAATCCCTGTGCTGGCCCTGCTGGCCACACCATCGCTGACACAGGCCAGGATGCCATCAGCCTCCTTCCCCCAGGCAGACTCTGGCTCATGTTCAGTCCCTGTCAATCACTCCAGGTCCTTTTCTGCTGGGCAGCTTTCCAGACACTCTGCCCCAGCCTGTAGTGCTGCAAGGGGCTGTTGTGACCCAAGGGCAGGACCTGCAATTTCACGTTGTTGACCCTCGTAGAATTGGTCTCAGCCCATTGATCCAGCCTGTCCAGATCCTTCTGCAGGGCCTTCCTATGCTCCAGCAGATTGATACTCCAACAGAAATTGCAGTCTGACTGAGGGTGCCCCCAGTCCCCTCATCCAGATCATTGATAAAAATTAAACAGAGCTGTCCTCAACAATGAGCCCTGGGGAACAGCACTGTGACCAGCCACCAGCTGGAGTGACCCCATTCACCACCACTCTTTGGGCACAGCCATCCAGACAGCTTTTTGCCCAGTGAAGAGTGCACCAATCTAGGACAAGAGTGGCCAGTTTCTCTTGGAGAATGCTGTGAGAATTGGTATAAAAATCTTTAGTTAAGTCCAGGGAGAAACACCCACTTTCCCTCATCCACTAAGAGGATCACCCTATCACAGAAAGTCAGGAGGGTCAAGCAGGACCTGACTTTCATAAACCCATGATCCCCCTCATTGTCCTGTGACACTTTCAGTCCTAAGGAAGTTCAGTACTATTCTCTGCTGGCAGAAAATTCCATGCAGACATCCATAATTTCAGAAAGACACAATGGAAAAGGCTGCTTCTCAAAGTCGACAGGACTTCGGCTCACGGCTGTGAACCTAGCAGCTTGGATCTACATTTGGAGGCAAGTGGTTTGGGGAGGACACTTTTGGGGTGAGGTGTTGCCTCAACCCTATGCACAAGAATGGGTTGGATACTAATCTCCACCCCAGTAGAACCAACAGTGCTCACTGATCCTGTTAATTAGGCTGCTACTCGGCCTTTGCAGCTGCTGTTATAAAGTGGTATAAAGTCAACTAAGAGCAAGCAAGACCCAGATTCTGCAAGGTCCCCTGGCAAGTTTCCAACTTTCTGAGGCAGAGACAAATGCAGAGAAACAAGGCAAGGATACGTGTTGTCATTCCTGCTTGAGACTTATATCAAGGGTTGCACTAGCAGCATATTCTACCCCATGCAGGCAAACACAAATGGAAGTGGGGGGATACATGCCATTGCTTTCCTCTTCTTCACTTTGCTTTCCAGGCCAGTTGCATGTACTAACACTTCCCCTCTTCAAGAAAGAGTAGCCATCACAGGAACAGTCCTCCATCATTAGCCTGGGTCCCCATTCTGTCTGAGAGCCTGAACAGCCTCCTTGTTTGGCCCATGGAATAGGAGTGACAGGAGAGTCTGCCTCCCTGGGACTCATGGTTGAGCTGATGAAAAGCAAAAGGCTGCTCTTCTCACTGTTGCTGGAAAATCGCAGCTTATTCTGCTCTCAGCTGTTGGAATTTCTGCATCAGTATGACGCTCCTGACTTCAGTGGCAGCATGGATGGAAACAGCCTTCTTGTCAGCAATGCAAAAGCCATTTAGCTTGTGAAAACACCAGTGGGAATGTGTTGCCATTTTACCATTAAAGTAGCTTGTAATGGTTTCCTCATGTTGTGGATGGTCTCTGGACACTGTGTGATCACAGTGGCTCCAGGACTGTTTGCTGTGTGGAAGGATGTCCCTATCCCTCCTTCATTCCCACGCTCTGTGGGATTTTCCCAGCTTATTTGACATGATTTGGATTCTGCCCTTGCTTTTATCAAACTGCACAAAAGGACAACAGATCACAAGTACAGGAGAATCCAAGAGCAGAACAAAGAAGTCTTCATGGATGCTGTTTGAAATTCCCAGGATGCCAGCTGGGTCTCCTCATGCTGCAACATGACAAACACCAATACAATGCCCGAAGTGTGAGATGTCACAGAACACCTCACAACTAGCCTGTCACCCTGGGTGGAGGGGTGGGAAATAGGAGGGTGCACTCAGCTTTCAGCAGTGCTGCCAACAGGCTGGAATAAGCCCCAGGGAATGACTCTGAATCTCTACCAGTGACCTGAGAATTTGGATCAGCACAGCAGAAGAGGCAAACAGAGAGAGGGGTTGCTGGCATAAGGGTTTCAGTATGTAACAGGGACAACAAGTCACATCAAAACCTCAAATCTGTTAGTGGATATTTTTAAAGAAAGGACTTGCAGTGAGGTAGGAGGTCTAGAAAACTTTCCTCAGGCAATGCTCTGCCTGGGTTTCCATTTAACCCTATTTGAAAGGGGACCTAGGACACTAATGCAGAGACTGTTCTCTAACAGCTGTCAGGTGATGGCAGAGTAAGGAGGAGAAGGGGTCAGGATTACAGGTTTGTCATGAGCTTCAGTGAACAGTGTCACTTTTCCAGGCTTTCTAGTCTTAGTATTTGTTTTTGTGAGGGGGCATGCAACTGAAGATGCATGGCATGACAAGTGTATGCACCTGTCTCTGACAGTTATTCCTGATACCAGGTTGTGCTGTATGCTGCTGCTGCCTTTGTCTCCTTATCCTCTGCTACAGATTTCCATGGCAGGATTTCAAAGCTTGAGAGAGCAGAGGCTCTCCTGGTTGCATTAAATGTGTTAGGAAACACATCTCAGGAGGATGATGCTCATGCTCTTTTATCAACAGCAATAATTAATTCAAGGGTCCCAGAAAATACTCTATTTCCTTTGTCACTCCAAACCCCATCTTCACTTAAGTCAAACCTTGTGCTACTTTTCAACCCTGCTGGGTTTTACTCTGCCCTTTCCAGTACTGCCTGACTCCTGGCAGTAAGGGCAGCTGAAGGAGTTAAAGCAGCCAGCTGGCCAGGAGAATTCAGACATGCAGGAGCTGTCTAAACACACGTAGCCAGTCGGCTGGCTGGCACATGACCCACTGAACAGATCAAACAATGCTGCTAGGAGCCAAGAACAATTTCCAGTACCTGCTGCAGTGTCCATATCTTCCCTGTGTCCGTCCCCCTTCTTCCTTTTATGGCCAAGTCAAAGTCACATCCTCCAATGTTACTAAAGTGACACGCACCTGGTCCTGAGCACATGCGTCTCACAAGGTGACAGCTGCTCGTGCTTAGGCAAAGTTTATGCTGCTTATGTCCATGACAGCATTTGAGTCAACAGATTACTGAGGTGAGCACGTGTGCATCCACAGAAACACAAGTGCCTGGGACACACAGGAGTAAAACAGTGCTTCATCTTGCATTGTTATACAACCCCTTCCCTTCCCTTCCCTTCCCTTCCCTTCCCTTCCTTCCCTTCCCTTCCCTTCCCTTCCTCCCTTCCCTTCCCTTCCCTTCCCTTCCCTTCCCTTCCCTTCCCTTCCCTTCCCTTCCCTTCCCTTCCCTTCCCTTCCCTTCCCTTCCCTTCCCTTCCCTTCCCTTCCCTTCCCTTCCCTTCCCTTCCCTTCCCTTCCCTTCCCTTCCCTTCCCTTCCCTTCCCTTCCTCCTTCCCTTCCCTTCCCTTCCCTTCCCAAACCTTCCCTTCTTCCCTTCCCAAACTTCCCTTCCCCTTCCCTTCCCAAATTCCCTTCCCAACCTTCCCAAACCTTCCCTCCCAAACCTTCCCAACCTTCCCTTCCCAAACCTTCCCTTCCCAACCTTCCCAAACCTTCCCAAACCTTCCCAAACTTCCCTTCCCAAACCTTCCCTTCCCAAACCTTCCCTTCCCAAACCTTCCCAAACCTTCCCAAACCTTCCCACCTTCCCAAACCTTCCCAAACCTTCCCAAACTCCTTCCTTCCCAAACCTTCCCTTCCCTCAAACCTTCTCCAAACCTTCCTTCCCAAACCTTCCCTTCCCAACTTCCTTCCCAAACCTTCCCATCCCTTCCCAAACCTTCCCTTCCCAAACCTTCCTTCCAAACCTCTCCCTTCCCAAACCTTCCCTCCCTTCCCAAACCTTCCCTTCCCAAACCTTCCACCTTCCCAAACCTTCCCAAACCTTCCCAAACCTTCCAACTTCCCAAACCTTCCCAAACCTTCCCAAACCTTCCCAAACCTTCCCAAACCTTCCAAACCTTCCCCTTCCCAAACCTTCCCCCTTCCCAAACCTTCCAAACCTTCCCTTCCCAACCTTCCTTCCAAACCTTCCAACCCTTTCCCAACCTTCCCAAACCTTCACCCTTCCCAAACTTCCCTTCCCAAACCTTCCCAACCTTCCAACCTTCCCAAACCTTCCCAAACCTTCCCTTCCCAAACCTCCCTTCCCTTCCCAAACCTTCCTTCCCAAACTTCCTTCCCAAACCTCTCCCAAACCTTCCCCCAAACCTTCCCTTCCCAAACTCACCTTCAACCTTCCCAAACCTTCCCAAACCTTTCCCAAACCTCCTTCCCAAACCTTCCCAAACCTTCCCAAACCTTCCCAACCTTCCAAACCTCCAAACCTCACCTTCCCAAACCTTCCCAAACCTTCCCAAACCTTCCCTTCCCAACCTTCCCCAACCTTCCCCTAATAGCAGATATGACTCACACTAAATATTGACAAAACAGACAAACACTTGGGGCAGCTGGTTTGCAGAGGCACTGAAATTATCCTGAGCTATTGCATACCTTGTCAGTGCCACAGCACAAAAAACTCTGACTGATGTTCACTGTTGCTAAGGGTAGATTTGGGATGCTGGGGTGGGCAGATCTTGAGAAGTGTTGGGAAGCATGTTTTCCCCAGCACTCCAGATGCAAAAAGAGCAAAAAGGTGAACGCCTCTCACCCATTTGTTTGTGCAGTTTGTTTCAGGGATACAAAATTCCTATTTCCCTGCCATGCTGAGAAGCTTTGAGCTAATTTTGTGGAGGGATCCTTACAATCCCTTCTTCATCCTGTTTCTGAACACCTGAGCAGCATGAGTACATGTATGGCTGTCAAAGGAAAGATGGAAGGTCTTGCTATGCTGAAGCTGGGAGGTGTTATTTTTCCTTTCACTTTTCATTTGTATCTTTGAAGGATGGAACAGATCCTTTGTAGAAATTTCCTCACACTTAGAGCACATGCATGATGCGTTCCAGCCAGCTAGAGGAAGGTTCATCTTGCAGTTGAGATTTCCCAAATGCTGAAGAAGTCAAGCTGTCAGTCATGATGTGAATCTCAAGTGATAGCTGGTCCTTCTGTTATCCCTGCCTTTGCACTGGGACACTTTGAAGTTAATGACTCTGACCTCTGAGTTGTTTGGGTGTAATGTGGGAGTCCAGGGAAGAAAGGCCAAGATCTCAGCTGTCCTGGGGACAACCTGTCCTGTGGTGGGGGATCTACACTGCAAGGAGCCTGGAAAATGCATAAAACATTTAAAGTTTCATGCATTGCCACATTGCATTGTTTTGATCACTGCTTCATCAAATCATGGTGACAAAGAAGACAGAGCAAGATCTTGCAGTCCACCCTGTTGTAAGAGCTCATTCTGCTGGCTGCAATATCTTTGCAACTCTACACAGTCTAACATCACTGCACACTTTGCTTTCCAATGGTAGTGGAAACATTTTCAGTGATTTTTCATGAAGATCTGAGCAATCTGGAACCTTATATCTACCCTTTGTAGTAGTTAGGAGTTGCTCGTTTTTCCTTGGCAGTGACATTGAGAAGGAAATTCTGCTGGGACTGAAGACCATTCTGAAGGGCAATAGGCTGCAGGGGCTAAATTCTGCCCTTAGCTGCCTGCTTTGCCTGTTGCCACGTATGGGAAATAGGAAAAACACAAATTGGCCATTTGTGCACTGCTCTCCTCTGCCTGCCCCTTCGAGTCTGGTTCTGGCAGTGAATGGTGAAACTGGAGAACCAGGATCAGATTGCAGGAGGGATTTTGTGTGTGGCCAGAACTGGTTGCTGGAAGGCATAGGGCAGCTCCATTTGTCCTGGCATTACTGAAGTCAATGGGGTTTTGGCCATAGTCTTCAACAGAGCTAGGATTTCAATGTGCATGCCTAAGAAAGCACTGTATCATACAGTTGTGTTGTCTGCCATGACATTTACTGCTACTGAAATCAGTGTGCCCCATCTCACTCTGCTCTTTGTCTATCTTTATAGGCCTTCACCTACAGGAAGGTTTTTCCCCCTCCCTGCCACTCTTCCCTCTCTCTCCCTCCCCCCATCTGTCCATTCTTGTTTCTGTCTGACACTGCTCGCTGTCCTCCCTTGCTGTCTTCTCAGCTTGCTTTCTTGAGTACTATGCAAGGAATGTGCCCACAAGAGGTATTTTTATTTGGCAGCCTGAGTAAGATTTCTGTTTTGGCTGCAGGTACCGAGATGAGCAGCCAATGGAGCTGACATCTCTTGTGTCATGTTTTTAGCTCCTTCTATCTGATAGAGAAGATGACCTCATTGGCTGACTTGAGTTGAGGAGGTCTGGTTGCAAGGGCAAAACAAGTTAGAGTTAACCTTGAAAGAAGCAACAGAATGCCTCACATGGGTTTTTAGGCCGTTTTGCTCTAATGTGAGGGTGTCATAACGGATTCAGATCTTACTTCAACACAGAGGGTGTGCAAAGACAATGAGAAATCCAGAGACTGGGGAGTAAAAGGATTTTGCTAGGACTTCAGCAATAGGTAGAGGCTGCCAAAGGAGCTTCATCAGCTTCTGAGGAATGTCCTTGGAGCAAGTTGTTTTCTGACCAACCTAGAGGTGATATGAGGTGCCGTATGGCTTTTCTCTCGTCTGTTGAAGAAAGTGGAGCTGTCATGTGTCAGGGGCACAACTGATTTGCTGTTCTGTATCATTGTATCAGGC
Organism: Sitta carolinensis; assembly: GCA_032173965.1. Classification (NCBI taxonomy): domain Eukaryota; kingdom Metazoa; phylum Chordata; class Aves; order Passeriformes; family Sittidae; genus Sitta; species Sitta carolinensis. The sequence continues at coordinate 8,167,166 of JAVUNC010000025.1, read as the reverse complement.
CAGAGTGGCCCAGTATAAATCAGGATAAAACAGTTCATGATTGCCATGGAGGGACTGAGCCCTCAGAACAGTGTCATGAGCAAGACCACTATAATGTAATCCAAGACAAATTTAATGTCAACCTAATTTAAAGAAATGTAGGAAAATAGTCTAGACACAGATGTTAAGATCTCCTCTTTCACTGATCTTTGAAAGGGCAATACTGGCAACCTGAGTACATTTTCAAGACACACAATTTGATGCTGCAAAATCAGGGAATAGCTAAGAGGAAATTGTGGTCTGAGATATTATGGAACAAGGATTCAAGCAGGCCTGGGAAAAAGACTGGATTGTATTGCTTCTGTTGATGAAGTTTCTGAAATCCTATCCCCTTAACACACAGCAAAAGATAGCACCAAAACTGGCTGCAAGTGTAAAAAGCCACATGATGTTCTTGAGACTTCGCTTTGCACACTATCCTACCACCCTTCCCAGCTTTCCAACATTTGATGCTGGGAAGAAGCTGCTCTCCAGAGAAGGACTGTGGTGACCAAGCTGTTACAGCAGCATGATGGGGGAGTGATCTGTGTGTATTTTGGGTAAGAAAGGCCTACCCTGAACAGCCTGCACGTCACACGCCTGGAGACATGAGCTCATTTTTCCCTCTCAGTGCGACATGAAGGAAACCGTGACGCTTTTCCAATGAGGTGTGTGCGTGTGCAGACACAAACCCAGCTAATTCTGCACAAACCCAGCTAATTCTGGTCCACGCAGGTGCTACCTCAGGCTGTGCATCCTCACACGTAGTAACAATGGGGCGGATGGGGGTGTGTGCTGAGACAGCTAAACTGCCACGCTCTGACAGCTCCTTTGCATGTGCTAAAATAACATCACCCTTACTTGTTGTCTCTCCTCTTCCACTCCATCCCCTCACTCAAAATATCTAAAGGGAACAAGCTCTAGGTATTAAAATAGCTCCAGTCTAGCTTGTTCAGTCTATTTCAGGAGGCTGGTTCCATCCTGACACAGATAGAACACAGAGACGTTGTGGAAACCACAGCCACAAGAGGCCATCAGCCAAAACTAAATGCTTTCCCAGCGTTTGCCGAGTGGTTCATTCCCCCTGCTCCCTCCCTCCATCCCCTCTCCTGGCTTAAAATAACAGCTGGAAGCTGTTTGGCTTTGTTTTGTTGGATTCTTCTGCTTGTTGTGCTCAGTCTGGTGGCATTGAGAGGAAAATCTGGAGGCGCTTTTGTGGCAATAGGGGCTCATTGCCTTCTGGACTTCTAGGTGAGACCTTCAGAATCATCATGGAAATGAGAGTCCCACAGGTATTTCTGGGATGATTTTTCAAGGAGCAGACAATCAGCTGGGGCTACAGCAGTGATAATGCATGGATTTACCAGTTTACACCATGTATTTTGGCTCGTAGCCTTCGATTGACTAAAAAGGCAGTGGACATCCAGAAATAGGTTAGGGGAAATGTGGCTGAGGGATAGCTAAAATCCAATGAATTGATCTGTAGGGAAGGACTCATTTTCTGGTTTCTGTGACCCTTCTGTTGCTAAATGAGGGCTTGTGACATGGAAATGCACTGCTTCACACCAGCTGAGGGTTTGGCCCAAAATATCCCTCAGCTGAGGATCTGGATGATAAGACTGTTATGAAAACACCATGAACAAGATATAAACGCCTCTATCTGGTATAAATGCCTTTCTGCTTCATCTGTATCCACTTGTCTGCTTGGAGCATCAATGTTTTCTGCATTTTTTCACTTCCACATTTGTAGGCGTCCTTCCAGTTTCTCCTTCTTCCTGGTGTTATCTATTGTTCCATGCAGAACAACAAGTGACACCAGGGCTATTCCTCACTGGGGTCAAAATTAGGTGTTTAGTTAAACCTCCATCCTTCAGTCTAAACAGCACCAGAGTTTGTGATTATTTCCAAATACCTGTTTTGAATTTGAAGGTGCTCTTAACCCTTAAGGAGAAGAGTCATGAACTCTCAAATCCTTACAAAAATACTACCCTTATTTTCCCAAGAGATGTCGAATTGTGGGTGTGCAAATTACTGTGGGAAACTGCAAACATGAAGGGGACCAGATGGCTCAGCACCAGAAGTGTTCACAGGCAGCCTGGCTTCAGAGGTGAACCTTGGTGCTTGGCAAGTGAACTCCCAGGGCTTGCTCTCAACAGTACTAAATTCCAAAGTTTAATATCATTCTTTCATTCTAAAAACCTTATGACCTGATATCTTCTCTGCCTCATCCCAGTTGTTTCATTCATTGTAAAAATAAAATTTGTTTTAGCAGCATTCAATGAGCCATTGCAAGCAGTAACAGTGCACAGATGCAATACTCAACCTCAAACAGCAAAAGCTTCTAAGAGTCATTTAAAGGTGTCAACACAGTGTAAGCATGTAAATTATGGGTTCTCTATGTCAGAGACATCGTTTATTTTACATAATAGCAAATCTGCTCTATAACTTAATAACTTGAGCTAGAAAAAGATTACCTTTTTCTGTATGTGTTTGCTGTTATGAAGAAGGAAACTAGAATAAAAATGAGAATTTGTATTTAATGAAATAGATGCTTCAGCATTTGTTTTATGCAAACATTGACTGTACATTTGAAAAACAGAGGGGTAATTGAATGAAAAAGTTTAAAGCATTTACATCTGTAAATTACTTCTATTGACATTTCTGAGGGGAATGGGCTATTTGACTTTTCAAGGTGGCAATGTTCTGAGTCATTTCATTAATTTTAGAAGAAATTGCTTTCTTTTGCCTTCCTTCAATATTACAAAGAATATTTGTATTGGGGCACACAACCCAGGTTGAATGGTAGCCACAGTTCCTTATGTGAACCAGCAAATTGTTATATTACGGGAAAGAAATGCAAGCACTTAGGACACATTGCATCACAGTATGCAAATGCACTTGAGAGTATTTTGGGTCAGGTCAACAACAGAGCATGTAGTCAGTCACACTGAATTATCTGGTTTAGAATATAGAGGTTTGATTTTCCTAATAGAAAACTTAAAGACAAAAAAGCCCTTGGGAAATAAAACCTGCTGAGTTTAAAGTCCATTACCCTCAGACAGGGATTACAGCAGAAATTACTTGACTAGATCTATTTTAAGGTGCATAGACTTTATCATCTATCTATCTATCTATCTATCTATCTATCTATCTATCTATCTATCTATCTATCTATCTATCTATCTATCTATCTATCATTTCCACCTTTCCACATTTCCATCTTTATAGATCTTGGAGTTTAATCAGGGTTTAATAATTTTGCTCATAAGAACAATATGTCCTTAGACTTTGGATCAAGTCTGAAGTCACTGGCATGGGTCAAATTATTTGTCATGTCCCACTCTATGTGCAAATCCACAGACATAACACAGCAGTCTATTGTCAGTAGTTGAGTAATTACCTTAATTTAAGCAAAAAGGTCAATGGGACCAAATGTTGCTGTAGCCCTGTGGTTGGGGTATTACTTACCAACCCACCCACACATGTTATTATTTGCTCAGTTTTCTTTTTTTTTTTTTTTTTTTTTTTTTTCCTTTATTTTCTTTTTCTGTCAGGCTTTTATTTATTTATTTTTTTTTTACAAACCATAAAAATAAATTGTAAGTTCCTGAAATATTATATGTCAAATTAACTTGTGTAAAAATGCTTTCCACTTACATAGCTTCTAAACACTGCTAGGGCAGCCTGCTCTCACTGAGCCAGACATGCAGATCCCTATTTCAGGAAACATGGCACAGGAGGCGTAACCCAGCCAGGGCAACGCAAAGTCAATGAGGCCACCTTGATTTGCACTAGCACAGTATCTGCTCTGATGATTTCTCTCTTTGTGGAGCTCCTGCTTCACCCAATACCCAGCAGAAGCCCTCACTCCCTCCCCATTTGTACCCATGTTTTCTCAACTCTATTTGTCTTTGCTTTGCAGCCATGAAGAAAGAGGTGCCTGGGTGCTGGCAAGGGGGTTCCCCAGGACCAGATGAATCTTTCTGATTTGTGATGGGCAGTTTGGCAGCTGAATGGGTGTCTAACCAGAGCTGCAGCAGAAAATTAGGGTGTCTTGGGGGCCATTCCTTGGGGCTCTCAATGAGAGAGGTATTATTTGAGGAGTCTCTGAGAAACAGAAGCTTCATAGTGAACAGTTTTCTAGGTATTTGCTGGAACAAATTTTCTAGAGTGCTTTTACCTGGCACACTGGGAGTCACAACCCAACATTTTGAGCCTAACTGGGGAAAGAAGTCTAGGGTTGTCAGGATGCTTACATTCACCATCAGAAGTGACAAGGGGGGAGAGAGTCCCACCTCATCAGATAACACCTCTGACTGCCAGGGTAACAAAAACAGGATCTCTGTCAGTGGCCACCAGAGGAGCTGCAGGCACTAGCCCACACATATCCCTTCTGCTGTACTTGCCTCTTTCCTCAGGCCAGCCCCAGGAACACTGAGTATGATACAGGCTCTCTTTCCATGGACTGGAGGCTGGTTCAACACAGCCTACTAGCTGCCACAGTGTGCTGGGATGTCCCTCTCCTGAGGGCTGGATTAGCTGGTCCTCATGTTGAGAGCACCTGACAAGGACCTGAATGCCAGTGGGACTGGTCCTGATGAGCCATGAGTACAACAGCAAACACCAGAAAATCCCATTTCCAGAGAGGGAATCGGAGCACAGGCAGCTGAAATTGTTTCCTGTGTGTCACAGAGGAAATGTGTCTCTGTCATACAGGGCCTCTGCAACAGGAATTATATTCCATTATATTCCTATATTTCCAGTACCAACCTGCTGACTTCTCCTTAAGACATTTCTCCATCCCCTGCCTGGACCAGGACACATCTCTCATTTTTCTTCATTTCTTCCCTTGCTGCTTGTTGTGCCAGTGTTCTTTGTCTTCAGCTGTGGAAGAAAGAAAAACTCTGCTTTTCTTTCTTTTCTTTTCTTTTAGAAAAGATTCCTTTTCTAAAGAAACTTCTTTAGAAAGTCCTTTATGAGATATCAAGTGGGGTTCCTGCTTTATTTTAGATGCTAAGGGGACCTGTCAGACTCCAGCACAAGTGCAATAGCAGTCTGTCCAAGTGTGCTTCTTTTCTTTGTGGCTTGCAGGACAGCAGGAGCAAAGCCACAACTTTGGGACAGCAAGTGCTCAATGGAGGCCAGGTTCCTACAGGAGAAGGCAGTGTCTGCTGGGGGTCCTTGCCAGCATGAAAACACTGCTTTGCATACCCAAATTGGCTTGGCAAAAGCTGGCTGCAGGCTGCTGCTCTCTGACCTCCACTACCACAGTAGACCAGTCAAAGTCTATGCTTTCTATTCCACCCCTAGGTCTGGTTGTGGTGCCCCAGCTCAGGTAGGAAATGTTTACGCAGTGCTGATCTCTGTTGAAGTCACTGCTTAAATACCTGGGCAGATGTTGGATTGGGATGAGACACTCCCTGAAGCTACGTGGATAATGGGTGAGATGTTCCTCTTGCATGGCCTTCCTTGCTTGTTACCATCTTATTATTGACAGTATGACTGTCAATCCTTTGTTATCTTTTAAAATAAATACTTCTCTTGGATCTAAACCTACACTGGAAAGGCTGTGTCTTTCCAAGCTTGAGAGGACAGCTGACAGCCTTCCATATGTTGTCAAACAGGCCCTTTTCCTCTGTCTGCTTCCATGGTTTGAAAGGGCTGAATGTCCTCCCCTGTTGCTCAGTCATAGTGGCTGTGTCTGCCACTGGGCATTTATTTACACTTGTATGAAAGGAAAGGTATTGTCCCCTACCTATAAATGAGCATGCAAAGCAGGATGGGAAATAGGACTCTGTGTCAGATGTAATTCAGTTTACTTTGACAATTTTAAATTTTCGTGGTACCTGAGTCTGCCTGAGGTTGGGTTGTACAGAGTATAGAAGGGAATGCTGGGAAAACTGAACAGCTCAGAAGGTTCCCACTGTGCCCACCTTATCCTAGGGAAAAAATGCCCATAGTACCTCACTTTGTTCTGTTTACTTATACTGAACACTCTATAAAGGTTTCAGCCACAGACTTTCTCTTTGTATGCCTCTGGTAGCATTTTGTAAGCTAGACTTTTCTTAGTGGATGGCTTTAATTTCACTCCTTCCCTGCACGTGTTTATACCTGCAGTGACAAGGGATAAAGGTATGGCCATGGACAAAGAGAAAGCAGAGAGTCATTCCTTGTGGACAGTTTCAGAGACTGCTCATGGATGACTGTTGAGGTTCTGCAAAATCACGATGTGGCAACAGCAAAGAGAGCAGTTGTTATTTTGCACTGTACTAACATGACAGTGATCAGTAACTGGCATTCTCTGGGCTCTCCACACTGCATGATTGTGAGAGATGTTCTTATCTGCCAATGACATTCATCTGACTACACACACCCTACATATTCACAATCTGGCTCCTAAGAAGGAGGGGTTGGTTTATTTTACTATGTCACAGTGAATATTTCATCTCTGTGCTAGGGGAACCTGGTGCTGATATTTAAGGGTGTCCTCACATGGCTTCTGCTCCCTAACAGATCACACAGATAGAGGGAAATAGTAGGGGCAGGGTCTGATGTGGCAGTGGTTAATGTCCCTAAAGCTTGTGAGACCAAGATCTCTGCTTCACAGTGCAGGGTACCTGGTCTAGGTAATGATGGTGCTGAATACATCCCATGCAAGGGAATTCTTCTGTGGTGAGGGTGATAAATACCTGGTGCATCACCTGCATTCAGCAGCCTGAGTGGGAATGTGGTGGGGTTGGGCTCTGGGAGTGGAGCTGGTGTAAGGCTAGCTGTTGTGAACCTGCTGTGGTTGAGGAACATTGTCTACTACAGCATGGGACCTTGATGCCTGATGCTGCAGGGAATACTTTTGTCTACAGAGAGGTTTTAGACCACTTGTTCATAGGCTCACTGAGCTTCTATGACAGCAAGGAGAGCATCTTCACCCCTGCAGACCCTATTGCTCCATCCCCTCCAGGTTATGGGAACAGAAAGGCCCTCAGCCTGCAGGTGGCATTGACCTCAGGTGTCAGGTAGGCTCTGAGTAGTGGTGGGAAGAGGCAGCCCCTTCATGAGCAGCCACACACTTGAGAAGGAAAGCAGTGAGGGGCTGAGAAAGAGACCCTGTAAACATCTCTTCCTAGCAAGCAGCTGCAGTCCTTGAGCAGCCCATCCAAGACACAGGCTCATTTCTCGAGTAGAGTCCTCCTCACTGGGAATGAGGTAATCAGATGCTGATATATAATAAAATTATTTCATGGGTATATCTCAGTAGAGAGCTGAATGAAAGGCAAGATATGGATGGGCTTTGGACTGGAACAGAGTCTGGAAGTTGTCCTGAAAGGTCGAAAATATGTGTTACAGTGAGCCTCAGCTCTCTTTGAAGTCTGATGAGAACCTCCAAAGAGTGTCTGATTCATATTCAGGCTCCCCATGGTGGTATTTGTCTCACTCCACATCTGGGTGACTGACCTGTTAAACACTTCTGTGAAGTGCATACCATCAAATGGATGTAATGCCTCACTGAGCAGTGATGGGGCTTGGGCTCCTAGGTCATTTGTTCACTTTTGAAAATATTTTCCTTTACTGAAAAGGGGTGACACTCAGAGATCAGGAGTAAGTATGCCAAACTGGCAGGGTGTCAAGTGCAGAGGGAGTGGTGTATCGTCATTTACTGTACACAGCGCATGGAGCCTGATCAAAGTGACGCTGGTTTCCTTCTCTGTGCCTTGGAAGTGTGAAATCTATCTGGGGAAGGCGCCACTCACACTCCCTGCTTCTATGCCTGTTCTGCTGGGAGTTTGCAGCAGAAGGAGTCTTGTGGAAAGCAAAAAATACTATGCAACATGGTGAGAAAGTTGTTGGAACCTGCTGGTCTCTGCACATTATGTCCTGAGCCTTCCTCCTGTACTGTGTAACCCTGCTCTGGGCTGCTGGGGGTAGAGGAGCATGACTGCAGGGTTAGGGAAAAGGATGGGAGCCCTGCCATGGGCTTTGGCAATACCTGGCTGAACTGAAAGAATACCCAATATAGGCCCATGTTGTCAGGTTTGAGAGTCAGTTACCACTGTTAGACTTGTCTTCTCAGACTCATCATGGAAAGCTTTCCTCTTCATCCTCCCTCCTCTCTTCATCCCTTGTCTTTTTCTTTCCCATGGCACACTTCTCTGAGTCCTCCTCACGGTGATGACCCATAGGTATTAATGAAAAGGTGCAAGTGTAATTTAGATGGCATGACTTTAAGATGTAAAAATGAGTAGGGAAATGAGTAAAAACTGATTCCATATGAGCAGGACACAAATGTTCTCTCTGGCAGAAACCACTTAACACAGATAGCACTTTCTCAGTCACCAGCACTTGGGAGAGGCAGGGAATACACTGGCAGTCATCAACACCAAATGTGCATTCCTCTTTTATCATGTTTAGCATGGGTGATCTGCGCATGTCCATGCAGGAGCCCTGCACATCTCCTGCCAGTGGGCTGGTGGATGTGGTGCTATCTCTCCCTGCTTCTTTTGACTGAACAGTTGGGTTGCTAGACATGACTCTGCAATGGTGCACCCTGGAACTGATTCTTTTCCAATGCAAAGACTTCTACCCCATCTCTGGGGACAAATCTCTACCGGGATATTACAGTCTGGGGCTACTGGCTTGATGTTTCCTTCCTCAATTAAGAGGGATAGTCTCTTTACACCCCTTCAAGTGTTACTGGTGAGTTCTTCCTCAAGCATCTTATTATGACAATTTTGCCATCTGCCTGTAAAGGAGAAGATGTTGGCAGCATTGCAGTGAGGTCCCAATTCTCTGTTTTGTAATTCAGAGTTGTACTTTGCTGTTTAGATTTGCACGAAAATCAGCTTCTTGTCATGAAGGATGTGCAGTGAGAACCGGCATGTGTGTGTGTACCACGAGATCCACGGAGCATTACAGAGCACATCAATTATGCTCACAGACCAACAGATTGTTAACTGCTACTTTTTTTTTTTTTTTTTTTTTTTTTTTTTTTTTTTTTTAACTTTCCACACATGTGACTGACCCTTGGATAAATAGTCCTGTGACTAATCTGTGCCAGGAACATCTTGATGGACTTCCTGATCTCATGTGCCCTGTAAACTACCTGGGCATCCTGACTGACAAGGAAGTACAGTCCTTGTGACGTACAACATTCTGTGCTGTTGCACTTTCTTATTTCTCATTAGAAATGATTTTATCACATTAGAAGTCCATATTCAATATTTTTCTTAGTCTTTATTAAGGTACAAGTCCCACAAATGGCCACAATTTGACAGGAGAGGTGTTGCTGTTGTGGGAAGGCCATCTGTCTATTAGGGGCAGTGACAGGTAAAGTCAGGCAGCACTTTGTCTGATTATAGGTTTTGTGGTTTTTCTCTCGCAATTTCTTATAATATTGCCAGTCATTATTTTACTTAAAATTTTCCATTCTGGAAAAATCTTGCTCCAGCATGATTAATTAATGAATGAGTTGATTGAAAAAATAGTTTTTGTTAAAATGATTCATAGGTTTCTGAGAATAAGTTTTAGAAAATGACATTTCTCTGCCCTGAAATAATCTTTCCTTTTTTGTGGTATTTTTCCAAAGTCCCAAAATAGGCTGAAAAGGGAAATCTTCAGCCAGCAAGGTGATTAGAGTCACTCACTGAGGGGTTTCTAACTCTGCCCACTATATATAGAGGTGATATTTGGTAGTCGGTTTCCCACCATAGGGACCCCAGGGGACACAGCAAGAACCCAGGTTGAGCATGAACCTGGTGGATGATCCAGATCTTGGAAGCTTAATCTCATCACATTAGCCTTAATCTCATTAATGTTTGTGAAGCAGCAGGTACAGTGGGAAAAGTACCACAGCAGGAAAAAATAATAGTATGTTCAGGGCATAGATTGAGTAGAGAGTGGTTAATAAACACAGATAAAGAAGAGGGAATTATGTATTTGCGTAGATTGCATATTACAGTTTGTTCTGTGTGGACAGGAAACCTTTGGGGTAAAAGTGAGCATCTTTTCCATAGAAAGTGTTTGGACCAGGGGGAGGGAATGTAGGGTTATATAAAAAATTCTAACTTATGGTCTTCCTAACCTGGTGGTTCTTGACTCTGCAAACATACCTGGTTCTGAGAAGAGCAAAGAGAGTGAGCTGAGGGTGTGGTCTGTTTTATGGGGCTGGGGCTCCCTCACACATAAGAAGTCAGAGTAGGTTTTAGTATCCTTGAGCAGGGGAGCACTGGCAGTGGGGGCATGGGGTTTGCTTAGGGAGGTCTTGGTTGAGTTTCTTTCCTCTCCCAGACCAAGAAAAGAATAATAAAATCAGGGAATCATATAATGGTTTGGATTGGAAGGGACATTTGGAGGCCATCTAGTCCAACCCCACTGCAAAAAGCAGGGACACCTTTAATTAGATCAGGCTGCTCAGAGCCCTGTTCAATCTGACCTTGAATGTTTCCCTGATGGGGCATCCACCACCTTTCTGGGAAACCTCTTCCAGTGTGTTACCAGAACTGCATTGGAGAGCTTTTTGAGGCAGGCAGAGGCACAGTAGTCTGCCATTTTTATTGCTGCCTCGGGGTGTGTCTGTGGCCCCTTCCCAAGCCCTGACAGCCTGGCCTCATGCAGTGAACATCACCCTTGTGCAGCAGGCCCACAGGAGGCCTGTGTCCTGCTGATGTCTTCAATTAATGCAGCTGGGCTGCAGATCCTTTCCATCATACCCCCTCAGACATGTCCCTGAGAGGAGGGTGGGAAGGGATCAGCAGGCAGTTTCACAGCACTGCTCGTTAACAGAATTACTGCAGTGTTACCCTTTATGGAAAATACTACAGTGAGAGCTGAGTCTTCAGGGAAAATATTAGATGAAGATGCATGTGTCAACTTGGGGGTCAACAGGTTCTCAGACAACATGTCCCCAGGTGCCCAAGTCCTTATGGGGAGCCACTGTATCTGGGTTCTCGCTATTAAAAAAAAAAAAAAAAAAAAAACCTGGAAGGAGGCCAGAGGAATTAGTGCAGTGAAAAGCTTACCAGGAAGCTGAAGATAAATATTCATGTCTGGATTTGTTTCCCATTGACATTTTTAATCACATAAGGAAGAGATGATGTCTGTGAAAGAATTCCCCTTTTCCTCCCACAGGATATGTAGTGCTTTGATGCCTGTCCTTTTCAGCAACAGGAATCCTCCTGAAGTGAGTTCCTAGAAAGTCCCTGAGGAAAAGATTTTCACATTTTCTATGGCTCAGCTGCTGGCTCTGAAGAATGGGACGGACAAGATTCCCCCTGTTGAGCAGTGAAGCTGAAGGCCTGTTCATTGTCTGGGTGACTCAGAGCCCTCTGCTCTGAGCTGACACAAGGGAGCTGAGGGCCCTGCTCTACCATGAGGTAGCACTCACCTTTTTATTACTCTATTATTAATTACTCCTGTACTTTTTGTAAAATTTATAAGACTCTCTCTTTGGCTCTGTCTGCACAAAAATACTTCATGTGGGAGTTAATGTCAGTATTTTGGGGGCAGTACCTCCCTCCTGTCTCACACATGGGTGATTGCTTGCCTTGTCATCTTCTTTCAGGTACGTGGCATCCCACTCCCCATTCACTGTTTTGCTCAGGAGGGAATTGACTCTCATTTGGCATCCTGATAGCTGCTTTGTTTTCTGACAAGCCCAGGTGTGCACAGACACCTATGCCTTGCTTGTGCTTTGATGGTTTTGGTCCACTGTTTTTGGTCTTCTGCTGACAGAATCGTCTGGGTGTAACATGACACCAGCCGCAGAACTGCAGAGTCTATCAGGCAAACTGAGCTGGAGGAACTCAGGAGCAGAGTTCTGTGGGGAGCCAGGCTGCAAGTCTGTCACAGGGAGAAATGGTGGCCAACAGAGCATCGATCTGGAAAAGAGGAGACTTCCTTGGTACATTTAGGGCTCTCTTACATGCCATATGCAAAGAAAACCATGGGGTTGGTCCTCAAACCCAGACAGAGATGATCTGGCCACACCATGAACAAGTCCCTTCCTGGAAGGATGCTGTGTTATGTTTACCACAACTGCTGCCTCAGGGGTGAGGAGCCTCAGCTTCTGTACTATGCCGATGCCTCCCTTCCTCTGCTGCTGGCTTCATGGAAAAACTGAAACACCAGAACATTTTATTTCTGTTAGGCATCAGAACATATGACCACTGGCCAGTAACACTGCTTCCATTCCTCTCATTCTCCCTCCCTTTTTCTCCTCAGCCACCTGTTCCCATTTCTCCCCACACCGATGTTCCCACCCTACTGCAGTCTGGCAGAGTCTTAAACAGGGAAAGGGAGGTTCCCCATTTGATCAATGCCTTCATTTTTAGCTGATACCTAGCTGCTGCAAGGCAAATTGCCCAAATTAAATTGACAGAGATCTTTGGCTTTGGCAAAATGTTCCTGATTATTTTATTTGCTTTTAATGAGAACACTGACTGCAAAAATACTTTGTAATGCAAGTTGTGTTTGCGTGCAGGCAAATACAGGAGAGTTTCTTGTAGACTTGTTTGTTTGTTTTTGTCATGCACACTGTGAAGCAGTATAATCCTGCTGGAGCCATCAAATAGGCACTAGCTTATTTTATTCTTTTCCCTCTTAATATTTTTTAGAAAAAGTAAGAGTAAAAAAACTATTCTTTGCCTTTGAAGAACTAGCCTGCTGAGTCCTCAGGTAGCTGGTCAATGGGTTCCTGTTGCCTTTTCTAACTTATCTTCCTTCCTGGACAGCTGAAAACAGGACAGGGTGTCCTACAGGAGAGGGAGCCTTCTTCTCCTTGGTTAAGGTGTTCAAAACTGCAAAACAGGAGAAGGGCATGAGTTCTGGGAGACCCATAGCCATGGGGGACAGGCTTCTCCTTCACCTCTTTTCCCTTCAAGACACCAAGACTCCCCTCAGCCTTTCCACCACCCAGATGAAACCAAAGAGCATGGTTATATCCAAGTGTGGCTGGAGCAAGGGCAGTGCTTGGTGATTCTCCCAGCCCTTCACAGGGCAGAAGTAGGACTGCTGGAGGCAGTCCAAGCACACTTGCTGGTACCATGGGTTTATTCAGAGTCTTCCTTGGCAATATGGATGAAGCTGTGTGATGATCAACCAGACTTCTCAGAGCTGCTCCTGTGTCAGGTTCAACACTGTGACTTGAGGTGGAGAGCAAAGAAAAGGCAGTTGAGTCCAATGGACAGTGACAATTCAAGTCAGGAACCTTGGCTGTGTAAATATATCAATAACTGCTTTGTTTATGTTGGCCAAAGTACTTTTTTCTCTGAATTGTGGCATTCACCCAGTATTGTGCTTCTCTCAAAACAAACACCCCACTGCCTGGGCAGATATCCCATGGTACTGCCGCCATGCTCTGGGCATGCTGGCAATGTCATACCGTTGCTATGTCAACAGGAATCCAAATGGAGCCCTTTCCTTGGCTTTGGGGTGCTGTTCCTGTAAGCTTTCCTACAGGATGTGTGCTTAGTGTAAGGGTAGACCCTGTTGCAGTCTGCATGGAATTGCTGCTTACTCAGGCACTGCTGCCATGGGGCTAAACATCCCACCACCCACTGGCCAGTAAAAAGCCACTGTAAATTCTGCCAATGACCATGTGGTCATCCTTATTTTCCTAGATAACTGCCTTCTAACTGGGGTGGTCAGGAGCAGACAAGGCCTGGGTGATCATGGCTATATTCACTATCCCAGCTCACTGATCTACAGATTTTGGAGGGCTAAAGTGAATACTCCACAGGTGTCTAGGAAGGGGGCATTTGTTCTGCTCAAGCATGACTTAGAATCACAATAACAGACACAGCTGTGCTCTGTTCCACTAGCCCTATCACACTGGAGTCCATAAGAGAAGTCAATTCCTGGACAATTAGCTTTCTGGCTCGAGTCAATTTGTCTTCCCCACCACCCCAGCGCTGGTGGTTTTGGCAGTCAGAGCCGTTGGTGAGAACGGCACTTCACATGGAGAAGTATATTTTTAAAGACTGCAAGGGTGATAGGTCTCTTCTTGGGAGGAGCACATGCTTTGCGGACACTAGGGACCTGAGTCTGGAAAGGTGAAAGATACTTAGTGAATCTAAATATCTCTCCTAGGCAGACAAGTTGTCAGATTCAGCCGGGGCAGTAGCTAGTGATTCAGCCCACACTACCTGTGGTCATGGAGCAGAGAGGACTGAACTGGCAGCAGGATAGTGCATCTTGCCCCTGTGCAGCCAAGAGACAGTGTTTACACTACAGTAACCTTCCTGTTTGCCACCTGACCTTTCCAGTCTCATCCCCACTCCTTTCTGCTTGACTTTTGACTGTCCTCAGTTAATCTCTTGCTATGCCCTTTCCTTTCCCCTTCCTAGAATATTTGCTATTCAGCAGGTTCACACAGCAATAAATGATTAACCAGCAGATTTGTTGTTTCAGTCCCTTATTGGAATGCAGCAAAGATCTCCACTAATTTGTACATGAGGTGTAACAGAGAGGCAGGGCTTCTGCTACAGCGTCAAACAAGCCTTGGCCTGCACTTTAAAGGTAAGTAATAATGACAGGAAAGCACTTTTTTAAAAATCACATTGACTTAAGTAGGGAGCCAGCCAGCCCCAGGCCTGCTGGAGACAGCTTTGTGCATGTACCTTCCTCACTCAGGGCAGGGACTGCTGAACAGCTGGGAGAACCTCAGGGCACTGAGACCAGACCACATTTCTCACCAGGACCCACACCTCCACGCCAGCCCCACAGGAACCAGCCATGGGGAAGGGCTTGGCTGGCTCAAGGCTGGGGCTTGGGCTGACACAGCAGCCAGCTGGGCACCACTGCTGCAGGAACATGAAACAGGTGCAACAAAAGTGAGGGAAGATCTGGCAACAGAGAGAGAAGACCTTCTTTCACCAAGGTGACCTCCCTTCCTTCAGAAGCAGCCAGAAAGCAGCTGGTGGGAAGCGGAAGGCACCAAGCTGCTGGTGCCATTGCACCCCAGCAGGCGAGGAAGGGCTGGGGAGGGAGAAAACTTCCCCTTGCAGGGTGCTTTCCTCCGTCTAACAAGGCAAGCCAGCAAATAATTCAATTATATATCAAAGAACAATGAATTAAATGTTTACAAGGTGCTTTTTTAAATGCCAAGAGTTATAAACCAGTGAGTGGAAGAAAGCAGGACTCAAGATTCCCTGGTGCCCAATTCAGGCAATGCTTAACTACTAGACTGTGAGGTATTGGAAAGGCTCCAGTTCCTCTTCTGGCAGCTCTCCTCCCAAATCACAAGCACAATTTTTTTTTTTTTTCATTCAAAGAAATAAATAAATACCATCCTCAATTATGTTCTGTGTAAGTCCTTGAATGGAGAAGGAAAAGGAGAGATAGCAGCTTTTCCTATCATGCCTGTCTTTCCTATCATTCCAGGCTCTTCCAGGCACTGGCACGTACACAGGCCCTTCCCTGGTTACAGGCATATATATAATTAGCACAGCAGGTTACACATTGCCTCCCTATTTGCCAGCGTAGTTCACCTCTGTGCAGAAAGGCACAATGCCTGAGTGCCACTTATGTGGTATCACCAGCCTCAGCTGTCCCATGTCCCTGGGTCAGACTCCTGGAGGTTTGCCTTAAAGAGCACTGGCATCGAGAAGAAAGGCAGTGGGGGCAGGAGGATTTATTGGCCTTTCAGTTTTCAAACCATTACCTTTTGCATTGTCAATTCTTTCTCATCAGTATGGGTGTCTGGAAACCAGCTTTCTGTAAAAAAAAAATTACAGCAGGTTTCTGGAGCTGGAGTTGGCAGGAAACCCACCCAGACAGGGGAGCACTATCAAGGTTCCTGCTCTGCTGCCTGTGACATATTTACCTGTGACTGCAGAGGGTAGGTGAAAGCAGAAAGGCATGCCCTGGGTAATAGTGACCAAAGCTGTGCAGTTGCATGACCTTCTTTCCTGCCTGTGTGTGATTCCTGAACAGGTGGTCCTGCCCCCTTACTCTTGTCTACCTGGAGCAGTGAGTCAGGTCATAATACCAGCAGGTGTTTCTGGTGGGTGAGTGGGGTCCATGCTGAAACATGTCAGAAGATTTTTCCAAGGAGGTTTCATACAAACAACTTTACCCGGGACAGACAGCACGAGAGATTTAAACCCCTGCACAAGAACACATGCTACCCAAATAACAAGGAATGATAACACAACTGAAGAGAGAAAGAAAAAAGAGAAAAGGAGATGAGCATATGTTCAGGGTCTTTGCATGACTGAAAAACCCTAACAGCTTCTTTTGGGACGTGGACTCTCCTGCTCAAGCTTTCCTGAGCAGCACCTTGAGGATTTGCTAACTGGGGACTATTGTGGCTAAACAAACAGTGGAAGATGAAAATGTGTTCTGAGTGGGGTAGGGCATTTGGTGCCCTCTTTGCTACTTGCTCTAACGACTATAAGAGGAAGAGCTTAAGAAGGTTTTGCTACCAATATAGGCAGATGATGAAAGGAGTTTATTTCTTTCCCCAGCCACCAAAAGTCTTAGGTTACTGCAAGGGGTTGTACCTGCTCTGCTGGAGTAGTGCAGAACTGGCATCAGCCTTGAAACTATTCAGAAATTCAGGACA
Source organism: Sitta carolinensis (assembly GCA_032173965.1). Classification (NCBI taxonomy): domain Eukaryota; kingdom Metazoa; phylum Chordata; class Aves; order Passeriformes; family Sittidae; genus Sitta; species Sitta carolinensis. Next base: position 8,150,593 of record JAVUNC010000025.1, on the reverse strand, counting down.
GAAGAGAAGCATGAGAGCCTTGGAGATAGAGGGGACGGCACTGGAGTTTCTGGATGTGTCTGCTGTTTACACTGCTACTGTATTTGCTGACAGATTCTAATAGCTCAGACTCTGCTCGCTGGCCGACTTTGCTCTAATATCTTAGGAATGATACACAAAGAGCAGGGCAAAAAGGCTGCTGCAGATTCCTGGTGAGACCGCAGTGCCAGTATAACTATGTGGAGGAATGGAAGCAGGGAACAAACATAGATGTGGGAGTGGGAACTTCCGCAGATTTGAAAAGTGGGCATCAGTGTGTTTTGACACTTAATATGTTTAAATCTTTAAGAACCCAAGAGTTATTTTCAAAAGCCAATCAGCTTTAGAAACCTCTCCTGCTGAAAGCTCTCTTCATTCTCTTCTCTTCTGAAATCACAATCCATTTCTGAAACAAACGTTTAGGGCTCTAAGCCACTTTGTTACCCTTGGGTATGGGCTCTCTTCCATGGTTGCTTGCTTTCTCTAGGGAAGGAAAGACCAAAAATTCTTGAATGCCTTGCATAGAGACTTCTCTTTCCTGATTTTCATCCCCAATGTAGGGATTTCACCAGTCCCCTCACAAGATGCAATGCTTATCCTCATTTCTGGGTCTCTCAGGATTAGACATGCTTCCTTCCACATGCAGATTGTGGTTGTAGGAAACAATTCTTACTTGTTCTGCTGCCACTGCAGCTCTGTTTATGAGAGAAGCAATCAAGGGCACCAGCCACACAGTGGCAGGTAGTTAAAAGACTTTGGAGCAGTTTTACAGGCATAGCCATCCACTTATGCAGCTTGCACCACAAACTGTAGATCTTTCCTGCCTCCCCTTCCTAGACTTGGGCTAGCTGGCTTGACTTTTGCCTGTGGTGAAGTGCCAAGCAAAAATAAAATAACTGCACACCTTTGCATGGCAGAGGTTCCTTCTATCACAATGACTGCAGGATAGCCTTGCACTCCTATGTAATGTCCTCAGACTGCCTCTTCTTTAGACTGTGCAGGGTTTGGGGTGGGACTTGGGCCTCCCAAGCAAGGTTGGTGCCAGAGAACAGCTTATCCTTAATTACATTTCCACGGTAGGATTTGACTGCGGAAGAACAAACACCAGTGAATTCAAGGTGATAGAGCCATTTTCCAGGCAAAATAAATCAGATAACTGGGAACCTGAAATTGAGCATAAGTTCTCCAGAGATAGCAATTTCATCATCTCAGAAATAGCCCTGGCAAAGCCCCAGGAGACAATGTAGCTAAGTTATTCTGTGGCTTTTATGTTCTTTCATGTGGCTCCTGGATAGCTAAAGCCTAACCACAATTACAGTAATTTTATTTTAGGGAATCACACAATGGCATGGCCATCTACTCAGACATTTTGGGTGGCCCCTAAGACGGATATATTGGTTGCATTTTCAGTCATTGGCATTGCGGGATGGCAAGTTCCCTGTAAAACTATGGAGTGCAAAGCCAATACTTTTTTTAAATACTTCTATTCAAAACTCTGTCTTCTTTTACTCTCAATAAACTTTCCATATGCATTATTTCTTTCCTTTCATAGGTGCTGGGGCAGTGCTTCAAGGCCCTGGAGGCTAGACAGTATTGGGGATGCAGAAGCATTTGTTAAAAGCATATATGGAGGTGTTTGGGTGCCTGGTAGAAAGCGGGAAGTGTCCAGGAGTTCGTTTTTCGGAATTGCTCTCCAATGGCGCCAGTCTGCCTGTTTGCAACATTTCACCCAGTTTTGCAAATCTGACAGCCCTCTGGCCAGTGTTACATGTTCTGCCACAAAGTTTTGCGAAACATCCTCTGTCTCTTATCGAAACAACAGGGTAGAGTTCTGCTTGTGGTAAAAGTTCACAACACTGAAGCAGCCAAAAGAAAAAAAAAATCATTTTGGGACAGATCAACACCTAATTTTGGAATGAAGCTGCACTAGTGTGCGCCACCTGAGGATACTGTGGTGTGGTAGTAATGCCATTCCACAGACTTCCGTGGCCCACTAACTTCAGGGCCGACTTTAAGGGTTTGTGTGCCCCCTCAGCACTCTGATGAACTGAAGATCTGATATCTCCTGTCTTGTGGACATCAGGGCACTGCACCTTCCTAATGGCTAGTCAACTCTCAATGGCTCATCCTGAGCATTCCTCCTCCAGACCTGCCTGTGGGGATTTTTTAACCATCTCTCAACTTGCCAGACCAATTCCTTCAGTATGTGTTTGCCTACATTGGCAGACATTCTCTTAAGCACTGTGACATTAGACATTCTCTTAGGGCACTGACAGAGATGTGAGCACAGTAAGCCCTAAACACCCACGTCCCACTTTCTCTTTCACCCTCGTGTGATCTAGGGTTTCACTTCCAGCAGGTGTCTTGGTGAGAGATGAAGAAGGAGAAGACAATGGATGTGAAGTTGGGCTGATATTCATAGGGACAGATCACATGTGAGTTATGCACCATCAGACAAATTCTGCCTTTGATACCACTGTGCCACCTCCCTTATCATCCAACTATTCTGACCCTCCTGATTTATCCCCTCCCACCCTCATTCCCCATACTGTGATTTATGTCCTTGCTCCATGGTGTCTATCTGTTCTCTGGGACAGGTTTGTACAGCCAATACAGAGTTTATTGCAACTAGGGCTTAATCTTCACCCCATGTTTGCAATTTCTCATGCAAAATAATAACGAGCATGCTAACAAACTTCACAGTGAGGCTGTAGAGATATGTGTTCTTGCAGTATATAAACCTGCTCTAGGGAGGAGAGTGGTGCTTATGGAAGAAGTCATGCTCTGCATTGTCAGGTTCCTCACTGACACCCCTCATCCACTGCATGGCGTGCCTGAGGTTCTCCAGTGTTCCAAGAAGACAGGGAGACTCCTTGGAACTCCTGTACCACTCCCCCTCCTCCTTGAACCAACCTCTAAATAAATGTCAGACTATAATCAGACAAGGAAGCTTGGGAACCCTAAAGGTTTTGGGCTTACCCAGCCACAGCTCATGTTTGCAGTGTGCAAGCATGCCCTTTTTGCCCTTGGGCAGAGGAAGGCTGGGTCCACCAGAGCAATCCCATTCCTGATAACCAATTTCTGCTTTTCCACAGATCTGAAGCATTCGTGCTGCAGAGCAGGTGATATTTTACTCTTTGTCTTAAATCTAGAAGTTATCTTCAGCAAAACCAAAGACTTTTAATGAGCAAGAGAAACATGGACTAGTTTTTTTCCTAGAAAATCCATCTGCCTTCTCAGTGGCTGGAGCTGCTGGTTTGCCTTGGTCTTTGTAAGGAGTGCTTCAGATAGATTTGTGGACAGGGTACTCCAAACAGAACTCTCCTGCAGAGGCGTTCTCAGAGGCCCCCTGTGGTGTGTTGGGACTTTGAGATGGACCTGTGTTCTGTATTAAACTCATGAAAGGGACACAGAGGACTTAAATAGCATTTATTCAATTTCTTTGTGGGTATTTTTTTTTTCTTGAAATAAAGCCCTTTTCTCTTTTGTTTTATTGGAAGCACAACCACAGCAGGGTGTCCAAAATCAGGCAGGGCTGTGCTTGGCAGGGCCCCAGAGGGAAGCAGCGTGCCGTCCAACAGGGTTGTGCCTTGGATACATTCTGTGGTTCTCCATCCCCCACTTCAACTAGTTCATCACTCACATTCACCAGGTACCAGATGACTCTCAGACTCTCCTGGCTAACTCTGCCTCTCTCTGTCACACCAGCTGCCATGAGATAGGTGTAGATCTAATTCTGGCCCTGAACTGTGTGCTAATAGGCCACAGCAGGTCACCATCCCTGCAAGCTTCTTTGAACTCATGAAATTTCCACTGAGCATAACTCCGTGAAGTGGTTTCCCTCTCTGCAGGGGCACAGGAGGTGCCAAGATACCATAAACCAGTGCCTGAGGTAGTGCTCATAACCACACTGTACCCAGAAGATCCTGATCTCTCACACTGGGCTTTAGATATGAGTATTTTGCACCTATATAACTGTATGTATTTTATATATTAGTTTTGTGTATGTGTTATACATAATTTTTTTAATAAAGTATAAGAAATATTTATATTTGGTTTATATGTATTAGATATAGATATAGATATGTAAATATATAAAAACAATCCTGGACATCTGTGTGGACAGCTGTTGGGAAATCTTTTGACTCCTAAATAGTATACTTCTTCTGCAATATCTAGTTGTGTTTAGTTGGGAAATGCAGAGCATTGATGCAGTGTCCAGCTACATCCCATGCTTCCCCTGCTCCATGGAGAAATTTCAGAGGTCCCTCTCCTGCACCATTCCTGCACACTGGTCTTTGCAAGTGATTTGGTGACAAAAATCTGTCTGTGGGAGAGAGAAGCAGCTCTGCTAGGACATTGTGCATTTGTCTAATGATGAGGTGCCACTCTTGCTGCAAGAGGAGATGAAAGCATGCACTCATCTAGCACAATCATCCCTTGAAAACTCAGTTTGTGTCAAATAGCAAACCTCAGAGCAATCCAGCATGGCCAAGGCCCCTAAATGGTGATAGATGTCATCCTTTTGCCATGCAAACAACGAGAAAGCAAGCAGCCAAAAGCCAAATCTCTGCTGAATCATTGATGGCTGTCATTCAGGCTTAACCTGGTGACTGGATCAAGGCAAGCTGGCTCTTCAGAGCAGGTATGGGAGCTGTGTCTGTCAGCACAGCAGATGGCCCGCTAGCTCCCATACCTCTGATTCTGGTGGTGAGAAGAATGCAGCTGGGTAAGATTCTGCAGGGCATCAGCAAGGGGATGGATGTAAAAGTTGTGTTTGCTCTTGAAAGTGGAGCTGAGGTGAGGGAGTGCCAACAGGGAGCCTTGAAATGATTTAATTCAGTGGCACTGGCTAGAAAGCCCATCCTCCTTTTACAAGTGTTCCTGAAGAACTTACAGCTGGAGCAGGATGTGAGACCCTGGAGTTACAGAGCTTCTGTGCCATGAGTGAGGTGGAGCTGTGTGGCTCCTGCTGTGATGAATTAGCACGAAGTAGCTAGCTGCTGTTCTGGGAAATCATTCAGATGTACTGAGGTGTAAACAATCTCTTCCTGAAGGAGGAGCCAGGAAAGAAGCTAGGTGTCTAGCCTTGTTCTTCCCTCAGAATTTGGACTGGCCCATACAGAGATACGAAAGCCAGATGAGAGTGGCCCAGCTGAGATAAGGCACTTGTGAGCCTTGTCAGAAAGACAAGCATTAGAGGGACACAGCAGCACTATCTGTTGTGGGTACCTGTCTCCCTCGTGCAGATATAGGTCCATTCATTTAGATTTGTTAATATCCACTGCTGTAGGCAGAGCAACCCAACCTGAATGCTCAGTCATCACCTCCTGCAGGGAAAGGGTACATGCAAGAGAAATCTCATGGCAGTTCTGGCTGCCAAAGGAAGATGAAAGGATTTTAGGAAGAGAGGTTGTGAAAACAAGTAGTACTGGAGAGCTTATCCATGCATAAATGAGATGGAGCCTGAAGTGACGGAGAGTTCCCATTGCTTCTTTAAAAACATTAGGACAAAACAAAAAGATTGGCTGAATGGGGTGTAAGGCAGGAAACAAGATCTTTTAAAACTGTTAGCAGTCAGGAAGGGAAGGAAAAATGTCCATGTGTGCAAATCAACTTTGATTTGATGCCCATCCCAATGTCCTGCTGCAGAGGGATAAGCTTACAACCCTCCCCCAAAAAAGAAATGGAGCATGCTCCCAGCTCCCTGGGTCCATGCCAAACTGTGAAGTTCACTTTCAAAGGCAAAGCTGACACGGAGACATTTGACAGGACTCATGCTTCTAAATCACGTGGATGCTTTTGTAAACATTACTTCTGGGCATACTTAATATCTCCACTATTAATCAGGTTGCGGGGAGTTAAAAGCCCATTAATGGCATTAACAAATGCTATTTAACTGGGCTGAATTGCAAATGCAAGTTTAGACAGAGTACAAATACAATGTGACTTTGGAGGAGCAGAAAGCCAGCCAAAAAACCCCACATTTCATCTTGAAAAAAAAAAAATAACCCACAAAACAAACATCAATTAATCAACCCAAAACACACAGACTATGAGAAGGGAGGAAAAGCCTTGGCAGATGTGATATTGAAAGAACTTGTGAGTATGTTGGTTAAAGCCAGATGTGGGGCTCAACCAATGGAAGGTGGTAGGTGGGCTGATACATGGAGCAAATTTGATAAGATCTCAGCATGCAGTGTGACCTAAGGATGATCAGTGGAGTTAGGTCTTGCTGGCACAAAGAGCACTCAAAACAGGACCAGGAAGTTGATCTTTCTGTGAAATCAGTGGTCTATCAAACAAGGGAGGTGGTGATAACCTGGATGGTCTTCAAAGCAAAACAATAGCAAGGACTGAGGGTTTGGAGAAATCATTCAAGCCTTTTTGGGTTTTTGCAAAGCACACTGAGAGAATGACTCAAACATGCTTGGTTTGGTTGGCTGTGTTTGTAGGGGCATGTTAATACCTGTTCACACTTACTGTTTCTGAGCAGTCAGGACAATGATTCTTTAATGCTGTGTTTGCTTATATGTAAAAATATAAATATAGCAGGAAATTGGTTCAGGGAAAATGTAACCTGAATATCATGGGGAAGTATTAAATAGTGAAATGCACAAGGATATCTCTCCAAGCCGTTGTCTGCTTTCAAAAGCAGACAGTAGAATGTATCCTATGAAGTCAAATTCTCTACTCTGTTGCAGAGCACAAATGCCTAATAAAGTCATTATTTTCTAAACATGCTAACTCCATAATATTTGAACTAGACGGACACCTATTTTTATATTGTCTGTCCTTATTACTTTTTAATAATTACATTAAAAACACTGAGGTTAGAAACACGAATTGCTCAGAAATAGGACATTAAAATCATGACAGTTCTTCATTTTTCAATTTTAACTTCTATATGCATCTGCATTGTATCACAGTCAAAGGATTATCACTGTATAGGACAGATCGTCACGTGCTCACTGGATAACTGCTCAGAATTTCTTCTTGCTCTCATCACTTGACCTCAGGCCTTATTTACTAAACACCACTTAAGCTCTGCCTAGAACACAAACTGATTACGTTTCCTCATGGGCTTTCCTGTGGCACTTTCACTCTAAATCTGAGCAGTTCAGAAACATGAACAGATTTCCCCTTACCACAGCCCTTATGAAAAGAGGAAGTAGCTAGTAGCACTTCCATTTTACCAAAGTGGAATTAAGATAAAGACATTAGAGTTGTGACCAGTGACTATTGCTGTTCACTTTAGAGCTGCTTTTTATTATTTTGTCGGCTGTGTGTGCTGTATATATTTAGATGTTGTCATGTTACTTAATTTTGCAGAGAATTTACCTTGCACGTGATTCTCGTGAAAAAGAAAATTGCAGATACATAACAAAACCAATTGGTTTCTGCAAATATGAAAGCTGGGCACCTACTGACAGAAAAGAACAGGAACAAAATAAATACAAAGTTTTGTGAGGACCAGGGAGTAGAACAGGGAGGGACAATGGTGATTCAACAAGAACATCTACTATTGTAGAAAATTTGTGAATAAAAAGAATGAACACTTAAGTACCATTTTAGGCAGGACATGTAGCTGAGATGTCAGAAAAGAGGTGAGCTAAGTAGTCCCTAGAATATCCTTGTTAGCAGGTTTTGATATCGAAGCCACCCAAAGGGAATCTCTGGCAAAAATGTATTATGGCCAACAATGAATGATTTCTAGGGGCAAAACACATCCTTGGCTGAAGAGTGTGAGGCAGGGAATTTTTAAGAGTGGCCAGGATTTCTTGAATCTATAATACCAGGAACTCTCATAATTTCATGTTGAAGACACAGCTCCCAGCAACTTTGCTTGCAGTGCAGAATGCTCAGCACTTTTGCCAGTCTGGCCCCAGGTGTCCATAGCTTGGCAAACAAAATGGGAGGTAGTGGCCAACTTAGAAAATGCTTATTTAAGTGACTTGCCAGTAGCACACAAGGGCGCAGTCGTAGGAGCAGGGTTAGGCAGTGTTCAGTTGCATTAATGATCAGATCATCTCTTCTCCCCCTCCAATCTCCTTCCTCATTTCCTACACTCCCCTCCATCTTGGCAATAAAACATGCAGGGGTCCTGTGGGAAAAACCCAACAAAACACTGTGTGATCATGTAATTAAAGGCTGTACTATAACACACAGGCACAAAGGAGATGAACTAATGCTTTATGGAAAGCCTCCAGATTAGCTTTTCCTCACTCCACTGTGCAGTCATAATGTTGCTTTAACAGAGCTCTCCAGGTGCTATTGCACAGACTTGTGGGGGGAACCACAACAAAGTTTCAGAGCTTCCTTTTTTACTCCTTAAAAAGTGAGTGGTGTGTAGATGGGCTGATCCTGACAGGTCACCAGGGTCCAGGGAGATTTCCAGCCCTTTGCCACCTGAGGTGGTGGGAGAGCAGCAGCCCACCTCAGTGTCAGGAGCATGCTGGGCTTGGTGTTGGGGCCTGGGCTGCCATGGGACACAGGTGTGCAGACACAAACCAGAAATTTACAGCTTTAACACTTCTAATGTATCCTTTAGGTTCTGAATTATGTACCCCCAGATACTGTGGTACTCCTGACCTCTGTCTTGCTTCTCTCACTCATACCACATCTCCTCTCAGCTCTGGCTGATACCGCATGTGGTTTTTTTGTTCCTACACCTCAGCTTTTTCCAGTTTATGTCTCAATTTACCTCTGCCTTTAAAGGCAGAGTGGGTACAGTCCTCTCACAACCAGAGATGTCAGTAGCAGTGGTGGCAGAGGCAGCCCTGTTTGACTGTTTTGTCCCCATACAGGGGACCAACACCAACTGTACCTACAGAGGAGCCAGAAAAGATGAAGCGCAAACCCATAAGAGATATCCAAGAAACCTTCAGAGAAAACAAGTGCTTGACTCGTCTCTTTTTCAGGCAAGAATCAAAGTTGGCTTTTCTGAGGTTTATAAGGTGGCCAAAGTGGTGGATTTTAGTGAGGTTTCCAAGAACACATCCTTGACACCAAGGGCAGCCTCTGCTTGTGTGCCCACTGTGAGACATGGGAGTCACAAACCACTATGAATGTTTCACCATGAGGCAAACAATGCATTTTTCTTCTCCTTGTTCTCAGAAACAGCCATGCCACTTAAGCAGAAATGCAAAAACAAATGAACAAAACAAATTCAGCTTGAGGCAGACACTCAGCATGGGGAATTGCAGGCCAGATGGTTAGTGTGACAAAGTTAGAAGCAACTGAAAACAGCCTTTCAATAAGAAATGTTAAGCAACTTCAGGATTAGGTGGTATCACCTCAACTGAACCCCCTTCCTCTTTTTAAAAATTACTTTTCTAAAGTCAGCACCCCAGCAAATTTGCTGAAGAAGCACAATGATGGCGCGAGAAAAGCTGCGTGGTGAAGCTGATGCTGTTACATCATGAATGTGTCAGAGGACAACAAACCTTTCTACCACTTGTCCTGCTACTGAGCCCTGTTCCCTTCTCCTCCTCTTGGCCCTGTTCCCTGGACCCACTCTCTTCTCACCCACCCTGTAGCTAGTCCCTTGGTGCCTGTCTCTTTCCCCTTATGGCAGATGCCCACTCAGCTTTCTGAGCCTTCTCCTCTTTGCCCATCCCACTGCTGGCTCTGGCAGCATCAGCTTGGAGTCCAGCAAAGCTCCTTTCCTTGGCTCTCTGCCTCCCTTCTGCTCCCCTCTGCTGTCAATTAGCCTCACCAGCCTTTTGGAAAAATCTCTGTCTTCCTAATCTACTGTAAAACAAAAGGGAGGGAGCCAAAATCCCAGCTCCTGATGATTGCTGCTGTTTCGTTGACTTTTTCCAGAGCCAAGGCTGTGTTACATCGCTTCACATCACCAAAGGATGAGCCCTGCTTTTGTCAGTGGACAGATGCCAATTTGCTTCAGCAGAGAATCTGTCTTGTTGGCTTAGGTTTCAGTGTGGCTGAACTGATTGGTGTTGGAGGACAACCTGACCCCTGACTCCAAATGAATGTAGAAATGGCTAGGCACAGCTATGTATGCCCTCCTCATCTGCTTCACCTGCCTTCTGCTTCTTTCATTGCAGAAGCACCTGCACATACAGAGACCAAGCATGTATAAGGAGTTTTCAGTTGTTCTGTGCACTAAGGCTTGTGCTCTTTAGTTCTTGGAGGATTCCCCTGTTCTCAGGAGATGCAGCACACGCATGATGCGTTTACAGTGTTTGCATGAGTTGTTCCACATCATCAGGTTATGTACTGACAAGTGGAGCATATGCTCTCAACAGCATGTCTGCTGTGGCTAAATCATATCCTGGGTCATCAACTCAAGGCTGGCAGTGTGTTCTTCCAGTTCCAGAGGGAACTGTTGTCTGCTTGCATTGTTTATAACCCTTGGGAGACTTGGACAAATCAGGACAACCATGTGCAAGACCCAGCATTAGTTTCCTAAGCTGCACAGGCATTTGCTTTCTTATCTCCATTTCTCTCTGCATGCAGAACAGGCATCTACTCAGTTGTGCAACATCTCGGGTGAAGTAGAGCTCCTAAGTCACCACTTGAAACATCTGTGCAGAACTTGGTTGCTTTTAATAGGACCCTAAAAATGCAACCTAGAATGATATCAGCACATACTACAAGTGGTTACACTTCCTGTGTTGTCTCTGCTTTGGCAGTGTTTGGGAAGTCATTTCACACAGGTTGTGAAAATCTTGCCATGAACTTAAAACTCAACATGTAAGAGAGAAAGAACTTCAACTGTATAATTTTAAGGTCATCATGTGTAACAATTGGGATTTTTTCCTTGTCTTTTTATTTCTGTTTTTTGTTTTTTTTTTATTCAGCTGAAATTTTATTTTGCTTAATTGAAACCTTTCTCCACTTGCAACTTCAGCAAGCACATGCTGAAACAATTCCTGATGTTCAGTGACAGTTCTGTCCTAGACAATTATATCATCAGTAGACACATTTTACAGTTTGTAGCATCTGTGCACTGAAATGTTTTGGAACCTGCCCAATAAATATATGGAAGTTGCTCAACCCTGGGCTTTCCATGCCAAAGGAGATCTGAAAAACTTTATCAGTCTATCTAATTTTCTCAAGAATTTGGCTCCCATCAAGCAAAAATTTCAGTCCAAGTGGAAATTTTCTCTTTGCATGTTCCTGTTTCAGAGGCTATTTAAGGCTGAATCAACTATGCTGTCCTCCATAATTAGAAAGGAGCAAGCTTGCTTGCATCTCCTTCTGTTTTGCAAATACTGCCACTTACTGTCATGCAGTATCCCCAGGCTTTCCACTGCAAGGCTGGAGGAATGTTTTGGACCGTCCAGATCTAAGTTTCCATGATATCTTCATCTTCACTTGGATTCCAGAAGTGCTTTGCCATGACTAGAGGTTTCACTCTCCCATACACTGTCCAAAAGTGCAAGGAGAGAACTTCTCGACTCCCATTACATTACAGATGGCAAAGAGAAATTAACTACTCCTGTTTCTGTTTCTGTGGAAAGAGCAAGCGTTGGCTCAGTGTCCTGAGTTGTCCTGTAACCATTTTTGGACCCTGTTTCACTGAGAATATTTTACCAGAAAACCATTACTTCCTTCTTTGAGTCAATCAGAATCAGATTTTTATGGCTTGGGGATGTCACAAAGGTCATCCATTCTTTCATTTTCCTTTCTTTCTTTCTTTGTTTCACATTCTCTCTCTCTCTTTCTCTCTCTCTTACTCCCCACCTTCCCCCCCTTCTCTCATTAGAAAGCAAAGCATGACTGTGGACATCACCCCACCCCACTGGTGGACCCTCTGTTTTTTACTTCCAGCTTGATGCACAGCTTGTAAACATTACAAAACGATGGGGTATCTTCTGGGTGACTGTGAGAGGGAATTACATTCTGGCAGCCTGTGAAGGCATGTGGATGCTCTGATATTTGATATTCTTTTTCTTTCTGTCTGCTATAGTTATTTCCCTTCTGTTTGCAGGGCATTTCTTTCTTCACAACTGTTAGTACCTATAGCCTAATGAGTTCCCAGTGTGAGATTATCTGTTGTAGTTGTTGAAATTCCTGTTGGAAGCTGATGGACTTATTGCGAATTGACAATCCTGTCACTACAAACAACATTAGCCAAAACTTTGTCCTCTGTTATCTCCATATCTCAAACTGAACTCCTTGTTAATTTTTTCTTCTTTTGTTTCACTAGCTTATGAGATGATATTGCCAACTATGTAAATAAGTATATATTCACCAAAGTCAAAAGAATGTGTATTGATTTATACAATCCAAAAGCCTAACACAAGACCTTCAGGGAAGGAATCTGGAACATACTGAACTCAAACCCGTGTTTTTTAAAGTGTGTGAAATTCCTCTTTGTTTCTTTTTATGTGTGTTTCATTTTCCTCTCTCCTCTCCTCTCCTCTCCTCTCCTCTCCTCTCCTCTCCTCTCCTTCTCCCTCTCCTCTCCTCTCCTCTCCTTTCTCCTCTCCTCTCCTCTCCTCTCCTCTCCTCTCCTCTCCTCTCCTCTCCTCTCCTCTCCTCTCCTCTCCTCCTAGCAGGGGCAGAAAAGGCAATAACTGAAAAGCCAATAGCTGTAAAAGTGATGCTGTGCCTCATTTTCCCCACTCAACTGTGCAATTTGCTGTTTTAAACACCAAACCTTCCTGTCACTCCAAAGTTTCAGAGCCTTCCTCTGAATCTTCCTGGCATGGTTATGCCAGTCTAATGACAGCTATTTAACTTTTATGGTTTCTTGCTCCATACCACTGAGCAGGCTGATCAAATCCTGAAAAACAGCTTTTCATTCTGTGACATTGTGCAGAGGAACTTAATTCACAATGAAAATCTGATATGGCGGTGACCCACATGTGAAGACATAATCAAAATACTACCCAGCACAGAAATGATCTGTCATCCTAAGGCTGAGTTTCTTGTAGCACCTTCTGCATGCAGCAAGCTGAGGAGGAGGAAGGATACACTGGTGTTAAAGGTAACACAGGGAAGTTTATATTGCCTCCTACCACTACTTATTTACCATTCTCTGAATCAACATCCCCCTTCCTTGGCTCCAACATTAAGCCACATCTTTAAACTCAACTGTGTTTAAAGAAACAAGGGGGGAGAATAAGTGTCTGGGCCATTCTTCAGAAGCCCCGTGTAAACACTGGGTGACCCAGTCCTTGTTCTTTTCCTAACCTGGCTGAACTCTGGAAGCAAGCAATAAACAGCAAAGGTTAATTAAATCCATTTCTAAGTTTAACACCCCCGCTCCCCACCCTGTCCTAACCAGACTTTGGGGTCTGTGTGTTTTGGGCAAATATAACCTGGTTTGGATTTCAAAACATGATTTCAAGCTTCCTTTAGAGACAAAGAAAACTGATTCCTATATGCCAAATGAGTCAGTCAAAACAGGGAACCTAATTAGGGTTGCAGCAGCAGCTAATTTCACCACCAAAAAGAAATTTTGTGCACTAGAGAATGAAGTGCTAGTTCCGGGCAGCAGCACCAGACACTCAGTGTAATTATAATTTATATGGCCCTCACTGCTGTAGTAGTTAAGTGTTTGACAAGAACCAAGGGACTTACTCTGAGGTAGGGAAGAGTTTTCTTCTCTTTTACAGCCAGGGAGCCAGAGATGAAATGACCTGCCCCACGCTATTCAGTGCACTTGGCCAAGCTGAACTCAGGTCTCCCTAAGTGTCTCTTTAATGTTTTCAGCAGGAGTTTCAGACCCTTCATTTGCTCTTGCCTCTGCCCTGCCTGTAGCCTGTAGAGAAATTGTGATCCTGTTTTTAAGCAGGATATTGAAGGGAAGGAGCAGCCTTCCCCTCTGAAGCAGGGCCATGTGTCACAAGTCCAAGCCACAGATTGTTTGAGTAACAAAATTCCCAACAAGACACAGATAAATATTTCCCAGATTTCAGAAGGTGAAGGGCTCAGCTTCCAGTTCCCCAGGGACACCAGACTGATTTAGCTGTATCACACCCCTTTTCTGGAGAACTCACACCTGACCCTTACCTGTCACCATTCAGATGCATCAGCAGGGCAAGATTTGAGTACACTTGACTTACAGAACTATACCATGGGCTGCCCTGACTTCTTTTTTTGGCTTTCCAAGAATTCTGCTATCCAAAGTTTCTCTACAGGCCCAAGAGAATATTATATATTATTCCTTAAAAAACAAACAAAAAACCCAAACGCGAACAAAAAAAAAAAAAAAAAAAAAAAAAAAAAAAAAAAAAAAAGCAGAGGAGCAGCATAGAGCTGGATTGTCATTGGGAGTGGTTTAGAAATGTTTCTATGCTTTAATGAAATCTCCTCTTTAGGAAAGCAAAAGCCATGTTGCAAACCTACAAAAGAAAGTACTTTATTTTTCTGAAACTGAGACGCTTGGTGACTATGCTGAGGTGGCAGTACTGGCCAGAATTCCTTTGAAGCTGGCAAAGGCTGGAGAGATTGCCCCTGAACTCCATTTTGAGCCAGGTGGGAAATGGGAAAAGATCCATGGCTTAGCCGTGGGGTAAACATCCCCAAATGCAGTCTCTGGGCTGGTGTGGCAGGGCTGGGAGCCTTGCAGCAGGGCTGGGGCTCATGTCCAGAGCTCAGGTCTGGCTGGGAAATGTGTCACACATGCCCTTGACACTGAGGCTCCCGTCAGCCAAGAGCTCAGGGCTGCCTGGGGCTTTTGTCCGGGCCCCGAATCCTCCTGCTGTCCTGGGGGCTGTGTTCAGTCCTGGAGGCCAGCCTAGAGCAGCTACGTATGGTTTCACTTTTGCTGTCAGAGGATATCTGCATTGCAGGAAGCTCTTACAATAACAGTAAACATGAATGAACATGAATCCCTGATAGTGTCAAGTTTAAAATCCCATATTTTTCTCTCTTTTAATGAGAAATTCTTGCCCTTCAATGTCTCTGACCTGAAGCATATGTTTTTACTATTGGGTGACAGTGCTGTAATCCCATTCTTATTCCTGATTTATGGAGGCAAGGCCTGGAGCTGTGCAGGGTCGAGGCCCCGTTCCATTAGACACTGTATGGGCTGTTAATGAGAGAGTCTGTACCTCTAAGAAGATGGACAAAAAGTGGGAGGGAAAATGAAGGCATGGTGGTTATACCTGGAAGGGACCTGATGTCTCCTGAATCCTGGAGTAGCAGCCCAGCTGCTGACATTGTTGCTCCTGTAAATATTGCAGAATTTCCATCAGCTTTGCTGTGGCTCTAGCTCTAGCCAGTATTCTGCAGTTGTTTCACCTCATGGGTCAAGCAGCAGTTACAGGATGCAGAACACAATAGTGGATTTAAGTGACACATATGAACTTGATTATGGTTTCCTAGGAGGAAAGAACCATGTCTTCCACTGTGCTTCAGGCATTATTGAGGGAGTACTTTTTTCCAGCTCCTCAGGTTGAGAGTGCCTGTGTGGATATAACCACAGTGACGCACAGAACCAAAGGATGGATGGGTCAGGCAATTAAATAGAAAAATCTGCTTAAATAAATAAACAAGCCTTATTAAAGACCTCAGGACAGCTGCTGATGAGCTCTATATGGAGCCCCAAAGATTAAGGCTGTCTACTTCTTATATCTCTCACAGGGACAGGAAACGGGAGCCGATGACAGAGCACAGAGCACATTTAATGGGGTCTTCTTTCTCTCCAAGAGAAACAACACAAAGCAAATGGACCAGCACTGGCTGCAGCTCATCTGCAGTCTGTGTGTGAACAATGTGTGGGCCTTGTAAGGACTCCTACTAGAGGGGTGGGCTCTGCAAAGCATTTCAGTGGACATGAGAGCAGCCATGCTGAGCATCCACAGAGAGCTGCACCCAGCTGCCTCCTGCCACACGGGAACTGTCAGGGCAATGTTGGCCTGCAAGAAATTCTTGATAAGCTGTGGGGACTCTGGTGGAAGGCAGGAGATATGGCTAATTTCCCACCCCCAAACAAAAGCTGGAGTTTGCTTTCTTTCCCCTTCCAAGAGCAAGCCTAACCCTCACCCAATCCCCTTGGGAAATCTTCCCTGTGCTGTCTGTAACACACAGATCTGCAGCAGAGTACAGACCATCCATGCCAGTCTTCTCATCTCTGACCAACCTCCTTTGCATATCTGTTTCTAGATGGCAGATGGAGGAAGAACAAGTACTCTTTACTCTATGATGTGCACATGTGTTTTCTGCTCACTTACTTACTTTAAACTCTCCCACTTCACTGCTTTACCAGGTCCTTAATAATTCCAATAAATGTCAGGTCCAATCTCACTTAATGAAATATACACCTATTAAATGAATGAAGTGGAAAAACGGCTTGCTCTGCCTGTCTGCCTTGGATCTGAGCTGCAATAGATGGTTTTTTTCCATGCAATCAGCTTATTTTTACCAGGTCCCTAGGAAATTTCCAATAAAACAAACAAACATTAAAAATCCTATGACATCCCCAGCTCACTTTGAAGAGGAACCATGAGATGTTATTCAATCCTTGGAGCCATTTGTTTCACATGTGATCCCAAACACTAACTAAAGGCAACATAATATGATAGGTATTTACAACATATCCATTATCTTATCAGAGCTCCAGGTACAGCTGTAAATAGCCTGTTCCAGCTGGGCAGTCTGCTGAGTTTAATGGGTTCTACCTTTTAAAGCAGGAACTGGAAAACATGTCCCGTTTAATCTGAGATTCATTTGCACCAGAGGGATGGAAACTCAAACAGCAGGCCTCAGCTGCAGAGGAGGTCCATACTCCATGAAATGCCTCTCCCTCTATCTGATGCAGAAGGTTGGGCTTGCAATCATCGCGCCACTCATCCGGGTGCTTTGTTGACAGACCCCTGTTAGCAGCTCGCCAAGCATAGAGAATTGCTGCTCCCTGGATGGATGGCAATTTAGAACAGTCAGCCAAAGACAAAAGGGAGCGTAAGGCTGAGGGTGGAAAGAAAAGAGAAAGGTGGAAAGGGAGGGGGCAGAGAGCTGGTGGCTGGAGAAAAGGGGAAAATATGAAAAACAAGACCAGAGAAAGTGCAATTGTCAGGGAAAATCTTTTCCGCTGCTTCCCTGGCTGGAACCAGTCTGAACAGGACAGAGTGTTTACTCTGTGCATGCTGCCACACACTGCATACCAGGTGAGATTGACTGGTCTTCCACTACAGGACCCCTGGCAGCAACTTGATCAGTGCCAGAAGGAAAGAAATTTGTTAAATCCCCATTCAGTCCATAGGATTTTTAACTCTTTTTAAGAGCCAGGTGTAGAGTCAGAATTGAGTTGCATTGAGTCTGATCTTATGTAGAAGAAAATGGTATTTCAAAGAAACAGAAGTAAGCAAGTATTATAACTCTGAGGCACGAGAAATCATCAGCCAATTCCATCATGACGGAGATTACTCTCCGGCCCTCAGAAGCATCCCAGAGGCAACTGTGCAAGAGACCTCCTGTCAGGAGATGCTGTTGACTGTTTTTTATCAGCTTGCTGGCTTAAACCGAACCTTGCTCATTAATGGTTGGTTGGCAGCTGATCTGACAGTGAGTGACTCATGGTTACTGACCACAAGAGGAGGTTACTGCTAGAAGTGGACTTAATTTAACAATTTGCACCAAAGATTTGGGAATTCAGTGAAACCAGCACTTGGAAGTGTTAACAAGCAGTGAGCCAGTGGTCATGAATCTACTTAAAGATGCATACCAGGGCACAAAAACCAGTGCCAGAGTAAACAGAAAGCAGAGAACAGATTGGTTTGCAATAAGCATGGAAGCAATTGCAACAGAAAACAATGAGTCTGACAAAAGAGATTTAGTTACAAACCTTCAATAAAAGCATCCTATCTAAAAAAAGTATGCTGCTTTGGGCAAACAACAAAGACATCCAAAACCAAAGCACAGTTTTGCACAAATGGCTGAGGGGACAAAGACTTCAAACTGATCAGTCTGATGATGACACAGAACCTGTGGTTCTTCAGGTACCCAGGCTGGCAGGAGGAGAGGCTGCTTTGTGATATTGGAGTGGAACAGATGCACTTGAATTCCTAAATACTGTCAGTACCAGAGAAGACTTTCTACTTTTATAATTAAGACAAAATGGTAGCAAACACAAATGTGATCACACAGAACACAAAGGGTCTATGTGGCCAAGCTTCATTGGGTGTTTACAGAAGAGCAAATGCTAATCAGGACACAGAAAGTGAAGAAAGCCCAAGTCACATGAGTGTCTGTAACTTCACACTTAACTGATGCAGCATCTCCTTTTAAAGAGATGGTGGGTGGCCTTTAATGCTCTGAGATGGATTAAAAACAACATACTCATTGATGATGAGAATGCACAATTGACTGACAAACTGCGTACAAGAATTGGCCACCAAGGACAGAGAGTGAGAGTAAAGCTTACATTAATTTTGAGTGTTTACTGAGTGCTAGCAGCTTGGCAAAGAGACACCTACAAAAAATAAACCAAGCGTTACCTCCTCAGTTTGAGACTGTGAGGGTAGTGCCAGAATTTCATGATGGGTTGAAAATGGCCCATAGTCGGATGTGGTGGTCCAATCGCAAGCAAGTAGCTGAGGAAAGGGAATGACAGAGAACTCCATGGGAAACACAGGCAGAGGTGCTCATCAGGAGGAGTAAGCCTCTCAAAGAGTAAGATTATTGTGCAAAGGGAGTAAGAAAAGATTTTTCTGTGAGGGGAAGTGAGTCACCTCTGAAATGCAGGCGTATGAGAGGAAGGCATTTTAGGAGCTCAGGTACCAGGGGAGGTGACCTCTTGCCATTCCTTTTGCTTCTTATGTAAGATAAAATGACATCACTGCAGGGACAAACAGCTTTTGTACTGTGTGGCAATGTCATTTATGTAGCCAGCTCCTGCTGCCCACAGCAGACACTTGGGATTTGAACTCACGGTTGTTGGTGAAAGGTCTGGATTGAGAACACCAGTTTTCCACAATGGTCTTTAGGAGGAGGTACAAAGCTGGATCCCTCCCGTGACATAAATCCTGAGTGAGGGCTTTCCCTGGGCAAAGGTGGCTAGTGCCTCTAAGGTCAGTTGCAGAGCAGGGTGGGTGGTCAAATGGGAAAAACAGGAGAGCAAGCTGTCATATTTCACTTCCCCCACTCCCTTCCTGGGACTGGCAGGGTCATTGGCCATCCTCAGTCCTGTGCTGTGGGTCTAACCTTAAGCTTGTGCCTTGCAAAATGGTTTGAGGGGGCTTTCTGAAGTCTGTGGGGCTTAAACAAGGTGGCACGTGGCGTTGGGTAGATATAAATACACATCTGTCAGGACTGTGTCTGAGTGAGGGTATCTGGGGTGATGGTATGGCCTTGATGTAGAGCTGCATCTGGAGTGGAAGGATCTCTCACTCCTGTCTGAGAGATGGAAGAAGGTTTGTGCATGCAGGGCATGTCAGGGAGAGGCACTAAGGTAATTGGCAAAGGGTGGCCAAAGCATGAAAAGGGAGCTGTGTGGTGAAGCCAGGATGACGTATGCCTAGGCAGTGAACACCAGCATGTAACACAGTCAGGTCCTTCATGGGGTAACACAGGGAGCTCTTTTAAACACACACATACATGCACGCACAGAAAGAACAATTTATGGTTGTGTCAGACTCACGTCTGGGCTTCTCATTAAAATTAATGAGGTAACGTCTCTGAGGCATTCTGAAACGGATGCTGCCCAGAGAGTGTGGGTAAGACCTCTATCACTTTGAAATAGCTACTTAGCAAAATCAATTGCAAATTTTATTTTCCATAGCCATGCGTCAAACTCATGCCAGGAGCATCAAAGACTACTGTCTAAACTCATATGCAACTGACCTTTCTTCAGACACTTTGGTTGCCATGACCAAGGTTGAATGGCCAGCAGTGAGTGATGATGTAACAGCAGAATGCTGCTCAGTGGCTCATCCCGATGACTACCTGCACCCTGGAACTGAACCTACAAGTCCTCAGTCTCCCTATTTGTCTGTTGCCTGCAAATAGCTGTGAAATTAACTCACAGTCAAAACTGGTGTCCTGCTCCATTCCCTTTTCTTTAGTGAGTAGCTTCTCTATGAAGAAAAGAACAGCTTGTTTTATGCAGCAAATCTGCAGTGCAGACCTTTACTACTTGACTGAAACTAATAATTCTTCTATGGCAGCCAAAATGGGTGTTCAATAAAAATCCATGTGACAAAATGTTTGTACCATTTTTTCTCCAAAAGATTGTCTTTTCTTCTGTTGCAGTGCCTTATGTTAAAGTTGCAGAGTTGATCACTCAGTGAGGAGATGCCAAGCATAAGGAATGTCTCTGTCTTGTGCTCAAGAGACATTCTGCTGCTCTCTGGTTACGTGAGCACATACAGTATTTTTGGTATGACCTCTGCCTCCTTCAGCACACAGGGCTGGCTGATCTGGGAAGGAATTGGGCTCTGCAGAAGAAAGCTGCTCTGGGTCAATTGCCAGCAGTGTCACTGGTGGGGCTGTCATGGCAGGAGCAGCAAGTGTCTGGTAGACAAGACAGAGAGATGTTTTGCTGGAGAAACAGATGCTCTCTTCCTTGTCTGGGCAACAGCAGAGCCCACTCAAACTTCTCTGTCTATCACTCACTGTGTGTTGTGGTTTTTGCTGTAGACAGTATTTGTGGCAATGCTGAGCACGCATACCTGGAGGGGAAATCAGTGGGAGCTACACACTGAATATCTAAAATGCTGTAATCTTGCCCACAGTTTTGGGAAATTAAGCCCTGAGTGCCTTCATTTTGGCATCCACAACTAGTGAGAAGCTTCTGGCAACTTTGATCTCTCTCTTTTTATGGAGCAGCATCATCTCCTCTCCCATGCATGCTATAAAGAAACATGCATTGATTTTTTTGAAGCTCTCTGACTTGAGGGTCAGACCATGAGGTAATTCAGTAATGATGTTTACAGGGCTGCTTGTGGAAAACAGAAGAAATATTAATTTCAGGCACCAGCTTAGAAGGACAAATATCTGGTCTGAGTAAACCAGTTGTAGCAGTGAAAGCCCAATGGAAAGAGAGTTTGTGTCCATGAGATTAAGTGCTGTACAATGCCATATGCTCAAGGTTGTGACAAGAAGTGTGTAGACACCAACTTTTGATGGTTAGGCCTTGGATGTGTGGATGGTCAGGATGGATGCTTGTTTACTACAGCTGTTTGTAAGCCAGACTCCAAGTGGGCAAAGGGTAGACTTCCATGCTGGAAAGACATTGCCTTTTCCACCAGCTGAGCATCTTCCCCATGTCTTCTCCCTATCTGAGCTGCTACAAGATTTATTGTTATTTGATTTATATAATTGTGGCTTTGTAAAGGAAGTCCTTATTCAAAATATCCTCTTCTGTATTTAATAGTTTTAACTCTTCTTGTGCCTGCAGATCGGCTTGTTGACTACTTGCTGGTTTGTTTGTTTTGTTTCAGTCTCCATTTTACTGCATGAAAGGAACATATTTTGAAGCTTATACTTTTCCAATCCATGTATTTCAGGAAATGGAAGATCTAGTCTCTCACTTCCTGCATATTTTTGAAGATAGTTCTGGGCCTCTTCGACATATCAGTAATTTCATTTAAATTGGAGAATTATCTTGAAATATTTATCATCAGTATGTATGAGCTTCATTTTGTATTAAACAGGTCGATAAAATTAAAACAGATCTGCTTTCTGCAAGTGTCCTGGATAGTCCTGGGGAGCATCAGGCACAGGTTCACCAGCTGGGCAAGGGAGTGCATTGTCCTCCTTTATTCTGGGCTGGGGCAGCCTCATCTTGAGTCCTGTGTGCAGTTTTGGGTGCGACAATAGAGAATATTAAATTATTAGAGAGCATCCAAAGGTAGACAACAAAGATGGTGAAGGGCCTTGAGTGGAAGCTGTATGATGAGCAGCTGAGGGCACTTGGTCTGTTCAGCCTGGAGAAGAGAAGACTGAGGGGAAACTTCATTGCAGTTACACCTTCCTTGTGAGGGAAAGAGGGGCAGGCAGTGATCTCTCTGTGGTGCCCACTGACAGACACAGAGGAATGGCCTGAAGTTGTGTCAGGAGAGGTTTAGGTTGGATATTAGAAAAAGGTTCTTCACCCAGAGGGTGGTTGGGTGCTGGAACAGGCTCCCCAAGGAGCACAGCACCAAGACTGACAGAGTTCAAGAAGCATTTGGACAATGCTTTCAAGCACATGGTGTGACTCTTGGTATGGTCCTGTGCAGGGCCAGGAGTTGGATTCAATGATCCTTACGGGTCCCTTTCAACTCAGCATATTCTGTGATTCTCTGATTCTGTGATTTTCCATTCCTGTTGGGAGTGTAACATCTGTTTATTGAACATTAAAAAAAGTGGCAAAAGAGAAATCTTTGCTACCCCCTGTTGTCTGAATGTTATTGAACCTTATCCTGCTTCTCCAAGCTTATGAAGAGATTAGTAGTATCAGACACATGGAAGCCTACAGTCATTTGATTAATAACCCATAATAATGCAATAATGCTTGAAAAACAGAAGCATTTCCTGATTTCCTAACTCAAGTCAGTACAAACCAAATTGCTAGATAACAGGAAATGATGAAGCATTAAGAATGGTCCATCTCAACCCAAATCAGCCAGTTCTTGTCCTGCATCTGGTGCTCACAGCATCAGAGGGTTTGTGCCCCTTTCTGTTTCCACTGCTTCTGTTCTTGTGTGAGCAGCTGGTCCAGTCCTCAGAGTCCCACTTCCCTCTGGGAAACCTATTCTTCATCCTATACTGGCTGGTGTTTTCCGCAGCCTCTTCTTCAGGTGTCCTTCACCCTCCTCATCCAAAGATCTGTCTATCAACAAATCTTGATGCACATGTCTGTAAGTCTCTTGTTGTGTAAGAACACCTTTCTTCCCTTCCCCATCAGAAGCATGTGTTCACTGTAGACATTCCTAGCATACTGCTCTCCTCTTCCCTGAGCTGTGAAAGGTGGTATTTCAAGGCAGCAGCCATGCCACTGTGTCAGATTTGAGGATGACATTTTCTCCACAGCAGCTCATGGTGTCATCCTCTTCTGGTTTCTCTCTGCTGCTGTCCTCAGTTCCTCCTCTCCATCCTTCAAGCAAATAGAACTCCTTTCTCACATTCTTTTTAGTCTTTCCTCTGGGCTCAGCATTTTCCCTGTCTGACAGATGTCACCAACAGCAGGATGTGTCCATCCACAGTCTCTGACCATCTTGTAGTACACGGTGCCTTGCCTGCTGCAGAAAGACCATGACATGCAGGTGACAGAGTGCCCTCAGACCCCTCCACAGTCCCCACTGAGCACATGGGATTGGTCACCTACCTTGACCTGGGCTCTCCAGAAGCAATCTTCAAGTGGGGAGTTACCAGCATCACAGCATGGCTCCTGATCAAGCCTGGTGAGATGCTGAGCACAGCTGCCCCAGCCACACTCATCCCTCAGCCCTGCTGTCTATTTTGGGACTGGACTTGTATGTTCTGCTGCCTCTGACCCATCCTCAGAGACATTTCCCTAGCACAGAATAACCAGTTGCCCTGGCCTATTTGATCTGATGAAAAATCTGGATTCATTTTCAGAACCAGAGGGAAGGAGGAGGAAAAAATAGGAGATCAGTGCTCAGATGTTTGGTCCTGTGCAGCTGACTTTAAGAGAAACCCTCAGGCCCTATCTGCAGAGCAGCAGATCTGCACCTGGGCAACAGCCCAGGACCCATGCTTGATTATTTCCTCTTTGAATAAGTGCTCTGGCATCAGGGTGTGGATGCTGGCAAGGCATCTAGGGAAGGATCTTGGATACAACAGCAGCCCAGATTCCCAGGGAGAAAAAGCGTGTGGACTGTTGTGTGGCAGGGCCACAGGCTACAAAGAGCACTTGTGGCTTTGAGTTCAAGACAAACAGACCCTAAAAAGCATTCTGGCTGATGTGTCCACATTACTAGGCCAGCACCACTGGCAGGGGAGCCAAGGAGCAGAAATCATGTCTTGGTTGCACTGTCACTGCCATTGCCATGGTACCCAGACACTTCATGCATTCCAAGGTAGAGGGCTAGAGGCAGTATGGGTGCTAAACACTGCTTTCCCTGAGGAGACCATGATTTGCCTCTCAGTCAGCTGCTGCTAGAGTGTTCCTGTGGCTCAAGTTCCCCAGGACTCAGGCTCTGAACTCTGCCCATGGCAGGGCTCAAACCCTGTTAGACTGCCCACCGCCCCTCTCCTCACTCCAGGAAGAAGGTGTCAGTGGGATGATGACAGGCAGTGGCTGGAAATGCTTGTCCATCATACCACAGCTCTGGTTCCTGGTGGTGGGCACTAGGGACCAGTGCATGCCACAGAGACCTATTAATCTGCTCAGCTGTTTCTGGGATGACCTGCACAAGTGCATAGGCAGTGGTCAGCAGAGATCACAAGACACCCTCTGGACTGAGACACGCTGCCAGAACAATGAAGCATACTAAGGTTAGTGACTTTCTCAAGCCAGTGGCTGGGAGACATCCAAGGAATGCAATGAGAATAGGAGTCTTCTGGGAAGCTGCCAGCAACCTAGAATCACATGCCTACAGGATGCTTAATATTCAATGCAGTGCCTCTGGCCATCCAATGCCAAGCAAGGCCTTCAGCCTGGGGTCCAGGTCTTTTGTCTGCAGAGTGTCTGGGCTATTATCAGTTTTGTTGAATGCATCTTACCTGATGCTGACAGCATCCTCTTCCTCTCTCCAGTAGCTGCTTTTTATGCCATCGAAAGGCAACGGGCGCATTATTGGGTTTTGCTAAACCATGGGATTATGTCAACTTAAATGCATGTTTCTGGTGTTTGAAGCTCTTGAAGAAAGTTTAATACTTTGACACTGATGTGCCTGAATGCTTGACATCTGCATCAGAATTAAAAAGATTCTTGCCTTTCAAACATGTTTTTGAAGCCTTACTATTTCTATCCAGACTTACATTTTTGTGTGCCTGAACTCTGTTTTTTATGTTTGTGTGAGGCAGGAGCATAGATTTCCAGGAAATAAGCCTCAGTAAACAAAGGATAACCTTATCTATTACATGATGGTCCTGGTAAATACTTGTAAACCTAGAATATTATTAAATACAGGCTAGGTGAGGCATTTGCTTGCTTTTGTTAGGCTGTGAATGACAGGCTGTTCTTCTGACAGCCCCAAGACATTAAGGATTATGAAGTTGTGATCTCTGCTAAATATGGAGACAGGAGATACCCAGAGATATGCCTCTAGTGGAAGCTTTTGGACTGGTCACACTCATTTATTTTTTAAAGTACTTTCAAGGCATTAAAGCATAGCATGAGCCAAAAAAAAAAAAAAAAAAAAAAAAAAAAAAAAAAAAAAAAAATTTAAACAAATTTCTTAGCTTCAGACACCACAGGTCCAGATGGTTTTTATGCAGGTCTCAGCAGCACAGGGTCCAAACTCCTAAAGTTCCTTTCACAGAAATAATACAGATAAGAAACCCTGCATAATGGGCTGAGATTATAACATCCAGGAAAGCTGGTGGCTGACAGAAAGAATCATTGGCAAAATCACTACTATAGTGAAGAAGGATTAGAACAGCAAGTTTAATAAGATCATATGTTTTTCTAGATCTGTGATAAGGAAAGTCTAAAAATTAGAGGTTAATTCCCACAGAAAGAGTTAATTAAGCTCCACCAGAGGCAACAGAGAAAGAGAAAACCATTACAAAGTGTTGTCATTAGCTTCAACAGCCAATATGTCATAAAACGGGTGAAGTATTTGTAAAATTCTGAATGACAGAAGTCCACAAGGTGTGTCATTTTAAAATAGACACAGGAGCACAAACAGAGCACTGCACAATGTTAACAGAGTTCATGGAAAGTAAATGGAGTAAAATCCCATTGCACAATAGAAGGGTATCCAGGGTGCACAGTCCTGTCAGCCTGCCAGCAGTGTGAGATTTGGGTATGTTACAAAGAAGCTGTGCCCTATAAATGTGTGGATGCTGCTTCTGTGTGTGTAGCCAGGTCTAAAATAAGGTAAGGACTAGGCACAATTAAAGGAACCGAGGAAAATGGGCTTGACAAAACCTATTTTATAACAGAGCACAGGCAAGTTTTCTCAGGTCCAGGATTATTGCACTCAGTTGCAAAACTACACTCATGTATTAATACCTAGAAAAGCTCCACTGATGGTCCTGGCTGAACTATGGGGCAAAAGAGAGATTGAGCAAGAGGGAGAAATCAGAAAAATTCCAGAGACTTGGGAAATTACAGAAAACCAGTTTTCACAAAGGACTTAAGAGAACTGAGCCTGTGCTTAAATCCGAGATAATTGAATGCTATAACATCATGACACCGTCTCCCCACGGCACAGCTCCTGTGAAGCCAGCCCAGCAGGCAAATCCTCAGGCTGCCTACTGTTGTGTTTGCTCCAGCCATGCGAGTGCTTCTCAGCGTGAGGTCACAATGAAGCTCCAGGAGAGACATGCCAGCTCACAGATCCCATCTGCCCAAACCCCACTACCTCCCATTGCTAAAATTATAATCTGGCTGCTAGAGAAGAAACCTTGTGAATAAGCAAGTATTTGGCTATTTCCTTTGGGTTGTTCACTTCTTGCATGTAGCAGGACCTCGTGTACTATTGTCATTGTTTTGGATGCACGCTTTCTCCTTTTGGCAAGTTTTGCTGTGAACTCAAGAGGAGACCAGGAAAGCCATTCTGAAATTCTGTTTAAAAGAATTCTTAGTCCATGACAAACTGCTAGAGGGAAAATATATCAGAATGTTGATTTTCAGAAAATCAGTCAATGTCAAATTCCAATACAAAAGGACAGATGCTTTGATGTTGGTAAACCAGTTCTTGGTCCTTAGATGGATGGAACTACAGGAATACACAACATTATTATTAATCTAAACACTGAGTTATCCAGAGGCACAAAACAATGCAGTACAAAGGGGGATGCCTCAAACCTTTCTTGCAAAAGCACACCAGTGCATCATTTCTGAATATGCTGGGAAGGCTGTTGACCTTCTCAGGCATGGGACGGCTGATGCAATTCACATGAATGTTCCTTAACTCAAGGGCTCTTTATCCCAAACACTGAATTTACAAACCACTTCCCAATAAACAGAATAGGACTTGTGTGAGACTTCTTAGTTGAGAAAATGAACAAAACCAAGAGGCAAGAAAAAGAGAGATCTTTGACTTCTTTATCACATTCTGCCTTAGGACTTGTGCTGTGGTCTTTAAAATTATATTGCAAATGTCCGTGCGCCTCTAGAGTATCTTAGCAGTCCTGTGCATCTGTTGGGACTCCAGGAAAACTGAACTAATGCTGAGAGGACTGTTCACCACCTTCACCCCTCCATCTACTACACTCTTCTGCTTGATGGCTCATCTTTGAACACACCAGTAACAGGAAGCCTACACACAAATCCTCACTGCAAATACAGAGAAATCCGCACACCAGTGTCACACTCAACTTTCTGAATTGCTGGAGTCTCATTTGTTCTTCTGACACTTCACAGCCTCCTGGGAGCCTGTCCAGGAGGTTCCTGACAGGGACCAGAGGACCTGTCACCAGAAAACACTTCCCAGCCTATGCCAGAGGTACATGGATTTTTCCCTGCTTGCACTATAGTGTTCACAGTCCAATTTACAAGCTTCTCTGAGCTATTAGTAGCACAGTTGATAAGCCAGGGAACATTACAGTAGCTGTCCCCTGCATCTGTGATTTATGTTTCTTGCTAAATATAAAGCTCCCAAGGCTCGGCACATCAAAATTTTGGAATGGAACACATGGAAATATTTGATGGACTGGGGAGAACAGATCCCTGTGACCAGTCACTCACACTTGCCCTTTTGTGAGCAATCTGTCTTTCCCTGCAACAGGCAGTGGGATTTGGGCACAACAGCTGGAGTTTCAGTATCCCTGCATGCTTTATTCATGAGGGAGCCTGGATTCAAGCCATCCAGACACTGACCATCCGCAGATGCAACTGTAACAGCAGCAATGCAAGAGCCTCTCTGAGCTCTGACAGGCTGGCTGGAGGCATACCTCCTGCCCCTGACTTCATATGCTGCACCACAGCCTCAAGGAGTTCCTTGGGAAACAAGCTGTCCTGCAGGGACTCCAGGTCTTCTGGCTGTGCATGGGGATGGTCCCTGCTTAGCTGAGAGGCTGATGTTCCCAATGTGGCTCTTTGGGCTGCTTCTCTGTAAGAGTACTAAAAAGCCCAGAAATTCCCAGTCCTTTTATAATGGTGTAAATTTGGGACATGAGGCAGTGAGATGTATCCATCCAGGGAAAGGAAGAGGGGCCAGTGAATAACTGCCAGTGGGAATGGCTCCCTGGATGGCAGAGAGCAAGAAGGCCATCCAGTGTGTGCACACACCTTTTTATGTGCCATACCCTTATACCCCAGCCACTGCAAATCATTTTAGCTCTGCTGCAGTCAAAGGAATTTTTTCCAGCTGAGAATCTGCTTTTGGGTGGAGCTATGCCGGGTCTGCATCACCCTGGACATGTATCTAACAAGCAATGTTTCAGATCTACCGCAGAGGTATCCAATATTTTGGACAAATCTCTCAACACAGCGCTTGTTTTATCAGTCCAGGGTAGGTTGTTTTGGTCAGAGAGGAATGTAGCAGAGGAAAGGCGTGGGGCATTTTTAGCGTAGCAGGTCTGTCTGTGTGGCAGATGTCCTCTGACCTGTCAGACGGTCTGGCTCAATCACAGTTTAGGAACCTCTGTCAAATAGAGTAGAGCGTATTGTGGAAAAAAACCAAAAGCTCTCAAAATTAGCAAAAAACCCCTCAAAACAGCAATCCTTTTCAGAAATGTTTTCAAAGTTCCCTTTTTTGTGTTTTTTAGCATCTAACATTTATTTTGGAGAGGGGAAGAGAGGTGGATTGGCTGCTTGCCTGCCTTCTGGGATGGAGAGCTTTGCATAAAAAGAAGGAGGAAGAGAACATCAAAACCAGATTGAGGGGAAAACAAAGTCACCTCTTTGCAGCTAAATCTTATGGTTTTGTGCAAGTTCAGGTTATAACAGTTATTTTCCAGCTATCACTATTCTGAATTTGTCCTACTGAATAGCCTAGTGGAGTGGCCATGACAAAATAAGAATGCATATGCTTGTTCTCACAGAAAGAAGACTGAATTTTACCATGAAGTGGGAAACAAAAGATGTGTGTAGTTAGTTCTGTTGTGTGTAAACCACCAGGTACTGTTTCCTTGCACGAATCTCAGTAATACTGTGTTTGAATCACTGCTTCCTAACACACAGGTTCAAGCCAGCCATGCAAGCCTATTGTTCTGGCTGATTGAATTCCTCCAATGCATTTAATTCTGCAGCATACCAGAATGTCTCTGAGATAAGGGCTGGTTCAGCAGCCGCCCTGCCAGGGGAAAGGCAGATTGTGGCTTGGAACGACAGCCCTGGGTAGGAGGGGGGCCTCGCCAGAGTGCTGGAGCATAATGGCTTTTTTCTGGCCATCCAGCCCAGTGTGCAGTGGCCAGACAACTGTCGCCCCCTCTAGCAGGAACATGTGCACTCTGTGTCTGCATAAGACATACTATGACTATGGGACATGTCCTAGCACCCCAAAACTGACATCCTGGCTTCAAAAAGCACCTGTCACTAAGGTAAAAAGGGCCAAAAGCCACAAGCACCAAGGACAAGAAAGTACTTGTGCAAGCTATGGCTCAGTCCATATTCTCTAGCACTAGCAAGGGATTTGCTAAGTAGAGCTCCAGTAAGGCTCAGTCTTTCTCTTGGAGAGTTGTACCAAATCCCTGTAGTGAGCCTTCACCAGGGGAGTTCTTAGAGTCACTTCCTGCCTGTTGAGTAGGAAGTATAAGGCCAGGGAATCAATAAGCAGAACTCCAAACTTGGATATAAAATTCCTGGTTTACTCCTACCATGCCTGCATTTTGGCCTGGGTGTTTGGTGCTCTATGGTTTGATGAAGCCTACAGTTCTGTTTTCCCAGACAGCAATCTGCCAGACAAAGCAGGTACAACTTCATCCCAAAAATACCAGACAGAAAATCATACTACAGGCAATGCCAAACTGGTGTGTTTATACAGCCACCTCTGTTTCTAGTCACTATGACCAGAAAAAAGATTCCCTCTTCACAAGCTGGCTTTGCCTGACAGGTCATGAGAAACAGCCAACACTTACACTCTTACCTCTTCAGTAAAAAGTGCAGAAGAAGGAGACCCCTTCTGACACCAAGAACTTCATAGCATGCAGATGTGGCATAGAAAAGACACACAGGATTTTAAGATCAGAAGGGGATCATTTCATTTTAATGTGTACATGCCACAGGCTACTGAGCAACCTTGAATTTTCATGCTGAGATTGCAGAGGAGCTTTTAGACAACAGACAACCTTGATCAAAAAATTTCCCACAGAAGAGAATCCATCACAATCTCAGCACATTGACCCACCTTCTAGTTGCCTTTCTTCTAATATAAGATCTCACTTTGTCTTCACAGGCTTTTCACCCTTGTGGATAATGGTCACCTTTCTTTTCCCCAAAAGACATCATCATTTTTTTTTTTTTTATGCAGCTCACCATAAATTCCAGCTCAATGTCTAAGTGTGAGATCCTTTTAGCTTAATAAGCTACCTAAAATTAAAACTCTGCTGTGACCCAGTTTTCTGGCCTGCCTCTAAGCTTTGGAGAAGTATAGGCTTTTTAAGATGGTAATTTGTCATGCTTAGAACAAATGTCATACCTCTCTAAGGATGGGTGAGACTTAATTATTCATGGACTTATGTCTCCTTCCAGGCTATCAATAAAAATGTTAAATAGCAGAGGGTCTAGGGCTGGAGGACCCTGGATATCCGGAGGAATTCTAAAGAAATAGTTGAGAAAAAGCACACCCTTTAGAATGACACTTCAAACCTTAACTGCTAATTGTTTCAAGAGTGCCTTGTATTACATATTTCCTTAATAAAATTACTGTGTGATACCAAGCCAAATTCATCACAGAAGCTTAGGTGAATCACATCAACTTTTCCTTCCACTGACTGAGCCTGTAAATCTCCTAAATCTGAGATTATAGCCTTAACTGACACATATTGCCTTCATGGCCCTGTGGGTCAACAGCAAGGGAAGGTACTCCTTTTAGGAAATTGTTTTTTGAGCACTGAATATGCCATCTTTGGCTTTTGAACAAAGACTAATTTTGTTCAAAGTCTGTGTGGGAAGCAAACCTCTGTGCACTTACATCTATTATATTTCCCTGAGAAGACCAACCTGTGGCCTTGGGTCAATCACATGCTCCTGATTAGAGAAGATTCTATGGAACTGGAATGACTTGGGCAGCTGGCCCTTAGGGACAGAGGTTGTTCAGATGCAGGATCTTCTTCTGAGAGGCCAAGAAAACCTCCTGAGACACAGGTCTGAGTGAAGTGCACTGTCCCACCAGACAAAACTCAGTCAGGGACATTCTATGTCAAACTACTTTCTCCTATCCTATATATCATATATTCAGTTTCTACTTTTCATATGTTTTTTCTCCCTTGATGGTTTGGTTGGTTGGTTGGGTTTTGTGTATTTACATTTGTTGGGGCTTTGAATGCCCTATTCTGAAAACAGTTCATAGTTTGGAGGCAGTTGAGTCCTGCAGTTCATAGATCATCAATTCACAATTTCCCATCTTGTTAGCCTTGCCTTAAGCCTAGGAATGATTGTGCTGTTAGACTGAAGAATAACGTTGAGAGAAGCATCTGGCCTTGATTTGAAGATACCAAGAGATAGAGAATCCAGAACGAGCGCTGGCTGCTTGGTAGCTAAGCACCCACACTGTAATCCAATTAATCTGGCTTCAGCTTTCAGTTCCTTGATCTTCCTTTCCTTATGGTTTACAGAGGCCTCATGTCTTTAAATCTTCTCTCACTCTGGCTTTAGATAGGCAAAACAAATGGAGTTCTATGAGAAAGATACTGGCAAACTGGCAAGAATCCAACAGGACCACTGAAATAGCTGGGACATATACGGTGTGTGAGGAGAGCTTGAGGGGACTGGGATCACTCAGCCTGAAGAAGGGAAAGCTGAAGGGGAGTTGCTTGCTTTTTTTCCACTCTCTAATGGGTGATGGAGACAGACTTCTCATGGGGTGTCACAATGGCAGAATGAGAAGCAATGCTGGAGGTTGCAGCAGGGGCATTTTCTGTCTCTGCACGTAAAGATTTCATGGTGGGGGGAGGCAAAGCACTGGAGATTACTAGGGATTTTCAAACCTGGGGCAGACAAGGCCTCAAGACACATGCAGTCCCCTGCAGCATAGTTTTTCCCTAAGTGATACTAAATAAGAAAACTTTCTACATCCATAGAGACATCTATGTGGTTCTCTTATGAGGACCATCCCTCAAGATTTAAGCATCTTTTAAAAACTGCAAGTAAAATTGACTACAGCATTCTGACATTTTTTAAAAAGAGACACAGAAAGATCACCTTCTGTGAGTCTTTTTATATCTCAAGGGATTGTATTAGCCATAAGAGAGTCCTTGACTGAGGACATTCAGTTGTCCTCTTCTCACCCTTAATCATTTTCAGAATCATCCCTTTCCAGAATGTCATCTCCAAGCTGTTATGAGCAGCTTATGTTCTCTAGATGAATATATTAGCATTTGCTTCACTAAACATGTGTTGTTTGAAGGGCCTAATTTATCAAGTGATACAGTCAGGCAGTGTGATTGCCATGCTTTCCACACTATTTACCCATCTGCCAATCTTTGTGTCATCAACAAATGATTACCAGTGGTAATTTCAAGCTTCCGGCTCATTGATGAAAATGTTGACTACCACTCTCACCAGCGACACATCCTCCTTCAGCAAGAGCTCTCTGCTGACAGCTGCTTTAAATCTGTCAGTCACTTTGTCCTTCATGCCACTTCACCTGCCCTTTCCTGATGTTTGGTTATGCTAATTTGTAATCAGACTGTTACATGGTTACAAGGTAGACACCTCATCAGGGACTATCATGTAATAGTTGACTAGTGACTTTACTGGCCATACCTGTGAACTCATCAGAAGAGCACTGTTATATTTATTTAATGAGACATACTTTCCAAAGTGCCCTGCTATAGGAATTAATTGCTTTTTTTGTTGTCCTTTTATTCTTTATCAGTTGAGTCCCATGTCAGTTTTTCCATTTTCCTTGGAATGGGGTTCAGGTAAGTGATCTGCAGTTACCTTGCTCATCCAGATTGCCCTGTTTGAACTGGCATTGTGCTAATATCCCTTCCATTTTCTGGGCTCTCCCGTTTCACAAGATGGTTTTAAAATTAATCCAAACAGACCTCAGCTAACAATTTCATGATTCCTGAA
This sequence comes from Sitta carolinensis, assembly GCA_032173965.1. Classification (NCBI taxonomy): domain Eukaryota; kingdom Metazoa; phylum Chordata; class Aves; order Passeriformes; family Sittidae; genus Sitta; species Sitta carolinensis. The sequence continues at coordinate 8,117,361 of JAVUNC010000025.1, read as the reverse complement.
TGCAGATTATTTGGTCTTCTGGTTTGTAAATGCTTTGTCTATAAGGGACGTTTAACTTTCAAAGACTTTTAACACCAAAGTGGGATTATTCACTGAATTGCTTCTGATTCATGTTATCACTCCTGCTTTTGCCGTCTTCATCCAGTAATGAGCCTGAGTGGTTGCTGCAGTTGCCTTTGTTCAGAATATCCTTTTGAAAACATGCTTCTGTTGCCCTGGGTCTTACTGGCCATGTATTTTCCTCCATTATTTTCCACTCTTATCATTTTAAGCCTTTAGTTTTAAAATTCTGAAGTTTGAAAAAAATTATTATTTTCCCATCTGTTTATTGAAAATTCCCTTTTTTCCCCTGTTACTACCCTCAACCTTGCCATAAAGCTTTTGACTAATGTTTTGCTAGTTCTTTTTTTGTAGGCCTGCAAATATTTGCCATTTAATGTAATTTTACTGGACACGTCTACTTTTACTCACAATTTTTTCCTGTCTGAGTTATTCCTCACAATCTGGCTAATTCCTAGTTTTCTTTGAGTTTGAAAACTTAGCTCTTTTGAGGTCCTGATGCACATATAACTATTAAGGACAGTTGTTATTTGCCCATATTGAATACAATCAAATCATGCTCATTGTTCCCTCAACAACTGTCAACTTTTGGCCCAGTAATTAATTCATCTTTGTCAGAACAAAGTCCAGAAATGTTAGAACATGATGGCTCCTTGTGTTAGAAAACAGACTATAGTTTTCCCCAAATCAGCATGCTTTCTCAGTGGCTATTTGGAGCTTACAGTGTAGGGAAGTCCCCTGGAGCATCGTCTTTCTTTCCTTGCATTTCTCATGGAGGCCGTGGAGTAATTCCTATTCCATGGCCTGCTTTTATGGCATGATTCACACAGTCCATTTTCACCAACTCTATCTTTCCTAAGCAGGTCATAACCAGTTATTTTAACATTCCAATCATGCAAATTGAAACCAGCAGATTTGAGTAATCTTGATTATATCACATTTCTTCTCACTAATGAGAATTTCCAATTCCTCTTGCCTCTGACCCAGACAACTAATGGCTACATAAAATCAAATGGAAAACCTCTTCTGTTCACATTCTCTGTCACACGATTAAATCATTTTGCAACATGCCAAGCTTGTTTGTAGTTCCTTAACCCACAGCTCTTGCATTGTGTAATGCCTTTACTGCTGCTATATTCAGGCAAGGAAGATTAATTCTCTCTCCTCACCAGCAATACGCCTGTCATCCTGTTTATACAGGGGATGTGACCTAGTGCCCCTCAAAACCCAGACTTTCAATGCCAACTCCCTCAGCTAAACAGTAGTTAGTTCATCTTTGTGTTCTGTCACTGATGGGGCTAAAGGGATTGTCATTAGGTTACGTGAACCTTGCTCTTCTTTGGCTCCTTTCCAAGGGTTCCTCAAATCTGTTGTCTGTGCTTCCTCACATGATGTTAAATCAGGAATTTCCCCATTTATAGTCACCAGTGTGACTTGCTGAAAGAATGCACAATCCAGTACCTACTGTACTGTTATCCCTGTTATTTTCTCTAGGGATATGACTTCCCACCCCATTTTCTTCGTGCCAATGTCCTCATCCGTTTCACAATTAGATTTCCTTGGTAAGTTCAAGAATCCTCTTCATTCTTTTCACGGTTACCATCAGCATGTCCCTGAACAAGTTCTTGGCTATTTTTTTTTTTTTTAATTCTTTCTTCTAACCAGACTCAGTTCATGTAACTTGCCCTAAGTATCCCCACACTAGATGCTATTCACATGTAGATAAGTTTGGATTTAATTTTCATGAACTTAGCAAGTACAGTCTTTTGTAAGATTGCTTGCATGTAAACAACCACTAAACTGGTCACTTATCAGTTTCGCTTCTCTGTCAATATCACATCATAAAAATATATGTGAAATGCATAAAGGATGCAACTCTTTCTAAATCCAGAGACTGTCACTTGCAGTTTTGAATGGCACATGGGTAGCTGTATATTAAGGCTAGCACCTTATATCATTCTGATTGAAGCACCCTGAAGCATTTACTAGGATTATTGGTTAATGTTATGACAACCTCACATCTCAGAAGAAAGTTTAGGTAAGTTCATTTTTGAGTAAATTGCTCCATTTGCCTTTAAGGAGGTGTGATTTCCAGAGTGTAGTAGAGCCAGACTGTGCTGGAAGCAGTTCAGTCTGGTCAGGCTGGAGTGTTTGTTTAAAATCAGAGTTGTTTCCTGAACCATTTGTTAAAAGCTGTATCATCACACTCTTCGCTAGGCTTCTGCCTCTGCTGGGAGCTGCAATGTGCATGCCCAGTTTGACTCAGTAGTGATCCCTTCTCTCTGCCCACCCAACACCCAACATGGGACTCAATCCACAGGGCAAGGGGGTGAGAATCCACTGGGTCCCTTTGATCTCAGCCAATGGGGCTGGTTTTTGTCTCTGTCTCTGTTCATTTTATGATCCAGATTCAGATGTCCCCAGACTAAACAGGGAAAAATCCTTACCCTGAAATGCAGTCCATCCTTAGAGCAGGCCATTAGATGGCTTGGGATGTCTGCTGCCTGTCTCCAGCAGACAGTGGGATAGTTCAGAGCTTTCTTAGAAGTTTCAGCAAAAGACATCCTCTACTTGTCTTCTGTGGGGCAGCTTTGCTATCCACAGTGGAGCAACCAATAATGGTCATGGTGCATGCACATTGCATTTCTGCATCCCTTCCTTGCAGAATCTAATCCCTCTGAGTAGCAGGAATGTAGCAAATCATGTTAAGGAAGGGTCACTAAGACTGCTGGGGCAGAAGCCCAGCTCATATATTTAAGTGGCTGTGATCAGAAGGGCCCATCCATATCGCCTTGGAATATCTTCCCTTGGGTAGTGGCAGCAAGATCAGAACATGGAGGGAATTTTCTGTGTTCCATTCTGGCTCTCCTGCCCAGCATGTAACATGGCAATAACTTCATGTCAAAAAGTCCTTCCTGGACATTTTCTTCCACTGTTCTGCTGAATCATCAGAACATCTGAAGATGTGATATGAAGATCTGATTAAAAAATAAATAAATAAAATAAAAAGATCCAGATTTGAAGTTAAGTGTGTTTTTTCTGGGTATTTTCTGGTGATTCTGGAGGCCATGTAAGACTGGGCTAACCTCAGGTGTGGAGTGAGACTATGGAAATGTAATTGCACTTTCAAGTTTGAATAGATCCTCAAGGCCATTGTCTTCAAGCTGCAACATATGTGTACAGTGGCCCTAGGAGGACCTGGATCCTGGCTGTTGATAAATGGCATTATTTAATTTATTTCTTTTCTGCCAGTTGCAACATTGGCCAGGGAAACCTGCCCCACCAGTTTTGCCATTACATTCATTTTTGGCTTTCAGCCACACTATAAAGTCAATAGTAGTCAATGAAACAATAATGGGAGAGGAGGACCAGGATTAGAGACAGAGCCCATCTCTCACCAGTAGACATGTGAGTCCAAGGCTAAGTGTTGGCTTATAATTATTATTAACAAAAGCAACCTGGGAAGGAAATGTGATCTTCCCTTTCTGCCATGTGCAGGGTCAAATCTTGAATATGCATCCTGGGAAAAAGAAACAACCTCTTGCACAGCAGAGAAAGGAAAGGACTCTCTGCTGAACCTGTGTTTTTCATTTGTCTGGTTTCTGGATGACTGCATTACGTTACGGAAAGTTTTTTGTAGTTTCTAAGTCCTTCTGTGAAGATCAGAAAGGTACGCTGGATGAAGAACAATAAATCAAAGTTGTTGCCATTATCCCTTCCCCAACCTTACATTTTGCTCCAGCAAAGAATGTGATTTATGAGAAATTCCCTGGCTTTATTGTGGAAAGTATCAAGTGCAAGGGTATATCCATTTCATTCAGCATAGCTTAAGATGATATAGCTGGGAGTTGACTGAGTTGAAATCCCAGGGTATATACTGCCAGAACTCAAGTGGCCTAAAAATACACACAGTGATTTCCTGATGTCCTCCACACTCACCAGAACAGTGTTAATGTTCTGGTCATGGCACAAAATGCTGCATACAGCAGGCTGCTAGGAGAAAAAAACACATTAGGTTTTAACTATTCAGTGTAAGACCTGCTTCAATGCAGTTTGACCACTCTGAACATTCTGTGCCAGGGGAGGTTTTGCCACAGTCCTTAGAAACCACCTCCTTCTCAGGTACCACTGCAACATTTGATCAGATGACTCATTCCTGTACACTTCTGTGTCTGGGGTGAGGCCTTTTGATTTTTGCAAAGAATCTTTTCTTCTCTCATCACAACTCTCCAGGGCAAGGATTAACTTTTGTTCTGCTGTGTTTGTACAGCACCACACACAATCTTGCATGGTCCCACAGAGCTCAACCCTTCCCAGTCTTCTGACGGGCTGCTGCTGCTGGTTACAGCTGACTGCAGAGCTTGAGTTTCCATAGATGCTCCTGACAGAACTGCTAACTTCTTACAGATCTACAGTCAGATTATAGATACCCTAAAACCCAGACACTGCCCTAAAACAGCACCCCAATGCTGGGCAGCAGTCTTTGTCCTTTAGAGGTTTAAATGTGTGTAACCACATGGTTCTTTGGTGGGGCCCAAGTAGTTTTTGGCAGCTGATGCCAGTACCCAGGAGGTTTAACCTTCCACTTTGCCCATGGATGAGGAAGCCTTGAAGAAGAGCACATGGAGCATAACTCCTGTTTGCCACAAAGACAGCTTTCTGTACAATACTCTTCATGGGATTCTTATCATGGGCCAAAGCTTTCAGAAGCAGGATATTAGGTGGAGAAAAATCACATCTAGGAGGACATTAACAACTTGATATGTGCCCCTTTTAAGCAATGTCTGAGGCTTTGCCCTTTGGTGGGATGGTATCCACCAGGTATGCAAAAGCCTCTTTCAGAGATAGGTCTTCCTGAAAGAAACACAGAGTAATTGTAAAGGTTACCAGCACAAACGTGAGGAAATACATACAAAGCTGGGACTGGAGGTGGTGTATGGGTAGGAGAAAGACAGAAGGTATCAGATGAAGAGCTTGCCAGGCCTTTGGTCATATGCTTAGTTTAGTGGAAAGGAGAAGGAAAAGCCTTCTACTTTTCCTCTTAGCATGTTATCCTCATGGCCTATATTTGTCATCTAGGACTTGAACAGTAGAGAAAAAATTTGCATTGCAGTAAAAATAAACTGGCTTTTTTGTTATTGACTATTTTTATCAAATGTTTAAAATAAAGGAGTGCAAAAAAATGAAAATCATACCCATTCTTTTGCCAATTTCAATACAGATAGAGATGGGCTGAACTATTTTTAAGAAAAAATAAATACCCCTCTTTGAGGTCTTCCTCTGAATTTCATACCAGGACCCTTTGTGTTCCCTGGCATGAGTGTTTGATCCAAAAATACACAAAGAACTGCCAAACCACTAACTACAACTGAGACAAAGTTGAGTAAAAATGGAGCCAAAAAAAGTTGTGTGTGTGGCTTTTCTTGAGAGGTTAGATCTCTTCTGTGTTTTAGAAATATGTAAATATATAAATGTATACAAGTATATTTATAAATGACTTATTGTTGCTTATCAGGGGAAACTGTGCAGGTAAATAGAAAAATATAGGAAAGACCATTAAAACAGGCACAGGAGAGACATTAGAGAATGGAGAATGGGTCAGGGAAGTTAAATTGGTCTGTTCCATCTTCAAACTGAGGAAAATGATGGTTTTGTAATTCTTGGTGGAATTATCATGTAAAACCCCATGACACAATATGCAAGCAAACCACAAATTTTGGAGAAATACTAAAAGGAGCTGACAGTTCTGGTGCTGATAAAAACGGCAAGACTTGAGTTGGGAAGGACTGGTAATTTTTGAGAGTGCACCCAGCTGGCAAAAATGCAATTGCAGAATCAGGGCTTTCAAGCAGAAGTGGGGCTGCAGGCTGAGAAAAGAGGCTGGCACCTGGGAACTGGTACTCCTCATGCTGGAAGTGGGAAGGTATTGCTCAGCAGATCATTTTGTTCTGTCCCCAGCTGGAAAAAAAGGCTGACCAAGGAGTACCACAGCCCTGCGGAATTATGACTGCTCTACACCACCAGTATATTTAACTGCTGAGGGGGACCCCAAAAGGACAATGACAAAACTTTCTTAGAGAGTGGGCTATGTGCAGAAATGGGGTGTTACCTTAAGTGATAGCAAAACTTCCTTGTGAAAGATACAGCCATGTGGATTTACACCACCTAAGCCCAGTATTCAGGACAAAGTAAACTTGAAAGTGCATACCTGTCTTTTCTTTGTGCACACATATTTGACTTTAAATTACCTGGAATGAAATTAAGTGAAGCCAGTATTTCTTCTTTGTGGCAAACCAGAAGGTCCTGAAAGGAACCAGGAGAGGTAACTGTCTTCCAGAAAACATTTCCAGAGTATTGTACTTTTCTTTTGTTTATTTAGCTAAATGAGACCTTTTTAGTTACACTGAGAGTTTTGTGTTATGTTTCATCTCAGCGACCCAAATATCCTATGTGTCACAATTTGGACCTGACAATCCAGGGACTATATCTTCCAGACAGTTTTGATGGTGTCTTGTCCTTATTCAGCTAGCAAAGAGATAGAGGAAGGATCTTTCACACAAAAGTAACACAAAGGATGCTTTACTTTTGCTTTTTATAGAGAGGAGAGCTTTTAAGCACAAAAAATTTGTGATAGGTACATAACTTGCATAGTCTTTCACTGGAACTGGGGGCCCTGTCTTCTGTTTGCATTTTAAAATGTGTCCTGACTCAAACATATTCAGCTAAAGCATTACAAACAGAGAGAAAAAAAACCAAGACAGGGAGGCAAGCTTATTTTCTGGTACAGTAGGAACGCCAGCTTTATCTGGATGAAACAAGCCAGAGATTAAATTTAGTTCCTCAAAAGGATGGTGAATATCAAACATTACTGCAAGGTTTGGATAAGCCTTGTTTGTTTGGATTCTTATCCATTCTGCAGGCAAGAATAATTTTCCCTCCACAAACAGAAATGTTTCCAAACCCAGTCCCTCTTTACCAAACCAAAGTGTTAGACCTAGAGACAGCAAATGTTCCCCAGACTCTCTGTTTCCTCCACACAGCTTTCCTATCAGCCCCAAAATCTGAGCTCTCCCAAGCATCCTGTTTTCCACAGTTGCATTCTCACTTTCATGGTATTTTCTGAAGCATACCCCACCACAGCTGGTGTAGCTTCTACTTGGGAAAATATTATTTTCCTATACTGCTGCTGAATCCCCGGAAAATCTCTGCACAGACACCTGCACAAAGAACTCCTCTGAGAACTCTACCATGGACAGTCAGTCTTATCAAGACCAGACACACAGCCTTCAAAGCCTAGAAAATGTTTGATATTTCAGGAGAAAGTGATTTCAAATTGCTTCACACCTCCCTTGCCCAACTGTAGCAAAAAAATGTAGTGCAGGGGGAAGTAAAAAATGTTCCTTGTCTGTCCCGTGCCCCTGCTGGCAAATAGTTTAATCCTGAAAGCAAATTTCACTGATATGTGGCCATTGTGTAATGGGCAACATTATTTTGACAACACCTTAAAAAACCCCAAAAATCTTCAATGAAAAATGGCTTTTAATCTGAATGAAGAAATGTTTGAAGAAAATGTCTGCTTTGGTAAGTACTGTTTGAGGTTTCATTTGCTTTTCAAATTCCACCTTTTCCAAACAAGGAACCTGATGGGTCACTGGTGGGTGGCAGGCACATGGATCCACTGACAAATGCTGGGATTTGCCAAACTCTGGCACCATTGTCTATGAATAGGTACTTTATAATTGGGCCCTTGCTGGCAGGTGATGGCAGGAATGGTAGATCTTTGGGGTTATTTTACACGGGGCAGATCCCTCTGGCCTAGACAAACAACCTGGTGGACAAACACCCTCTAAACTGGTTCCCCAAATCCTGCATAGAAGATGCATTCTGGTGATGGCTCCTCCTAATCCAACTCCTGTCACTGGATGATGAAAACCTGAGAGACCTCCTGGAAAAACCTAGGATAGCAAAAGACATGGGAGTACTACCAGATAAATCCCCGTCAATGGGGATGTGGGGTGCTCCTGGATAAGACCTGCTCAAGGGAGGTGACTCCAGGTTGTTGTTTCCACCTCTGGCTGCTGAGGCTGCTGTGTCTGGGCTTAGGTGTTTGCCTCTCTCTCCTCTCCCCTGTGTCTGCTCTCCTGTCTGGCTCATCCTCCCTTTGTTTACTCACCTGTGAGATATATTGTCTCAAGGCCAGACTGCTCGTTTCCCAAAGCAGGCAGCCTGGGAAGCACAGCTGCCTGGGTTATGAGCTAGGACAGTTATGTGCCAATCCTTTTTTAGGGTAGATGCACATGAATGTAGGGTTTGTAATAAAAAGCGAACAACAAAACACAGGGGTGAGCAAAGATGTGGCCGGCATATCCTGGTGAGCAAGGACCTGGAGGCAAAGAGCCCCAGGGAGAAGTAATGGACAGCCCTGTCCCCTTGTCCTCTCCCCTCTGCCACCCTACTCCAGCCCACCATTACCCACACCTCACCCTTTGGTTAGGCTGCTAGAGCAGGAGGACAAGGAGGTGAAGGAAATGTGGCACCCCACCACCTGAGAAGACCCCAAGTGTGATCCAGGAAGGATACAGAAAGGACTTCTGCTCTCCCTCCTGCTTCAACCTTATCTCCTGACCCTCCCAGCCACTGAGGGGTTCCCCAAGAACTGGCTGGAATCTCATTTCTGGTGCAGTTCAAATAATGCAGACATGATGCTCACCTGCCCTTCTGCTTCTTTATGTCCCGAGGGAATAACTATGTGAGCTTTTTGATCATCCATACTGCAGCTGGGTGTGTGCAGGTCTGTTGTGGGTGGAGACATGCACAATTAGGTACAGAGAAATCAATGACCTTCATTCTGGCTGGAAGCAGGAGAGTGAAGTGAGGTCCTGGGAGCCGAGGATGGAGATAACAATGTGCCATTTAGGGCACAACTAAAGCTTTCAGGCATCATCTCCGAGTTTTTATGCATTGGGGTCACACACTTTGGCCCATCACTGGAGTGAGGGCTTTCCAGAGTCAGCTTGAGCCCTGTGCCACAGCTGATCTGTTCTCTGGTGAATGTTGTGTGGAAAGGTCCTGTCACATAGGTAACGATTTTGAGAGGGTCTGTGGAGAACAGAAAATGACATTGTTCTGCCTTGGCCTGCCAGGGAGCCACTCTGCTGCACAGGTACTGTATATAACATGTTAATTCAATTTTCATGTACGTTTTGGAGGAGCTGAATGTGGCTTTTGTCTAATGCTTTGGCTCACAGTGGCTTTTTCATAAGAAATTCTATTTAAATGAAATAGAAAACTTTCTGATAGTTACCAAACACCAGGAGACAATGGGAGGCTATATATGTTCATCGTCATCAGCCATTCATTTATCCTAGGAAGGAATTTCTTGGTGATAATCCTGAGTGAAGGCTTGCTTGTTTGCATGACTGGATGAGATCCAGAATTGATAGCACCTTGCTGAGCCCTTTGGAGTGTCAAGCTGAAATTACAGGAGAGAGGTAATAAAGCTTTGGAAGCACTAACACAAAAACCCATTCTCAGCTGCACCATAAGCATCTTTCCATCATGGCACAGGAGAATATGAAGAACAAGAACAGATGGGCAAAACACAGACATGCCTCCAGCAAGAGGTACTGTAAAGAACAAAACACGTACATTTTAAAAGGATCAACAGGGACATGTTGGAAGGGATAATGTAAAGAAATAAGATGGTGAAACGTGGTTGTACTAAGAGTGGGGTGCAGGAGGGCAGCATCACAGCAAATCAGGAACCTGAAAGCCACCCAGTGCTGCTGAGCCCTGCAGCTTGGGCTCACCTGCCCTGTACAGGTATGTGCATCATCTCCCCTTAAATATACCCTACAGTCTTCCCAGGCACTGTGTGCTGCTGCCTTACACCTTTAGCATCAGAAAGCAATCCCCAGTCCCTAACGTGGCTCTTCCTTTCCTCTGCTTAAGCTCATTAATTATTATACTGCCCCTGGAGATGTGATAATTAGCTCATTAGGGAATACTTTTGCCTGCATAGAAAGCAACAGTTGCAGCCGTCATCAGGAGAGAGGAGAGTGTCTGCGTGCAGCCATCTCAGTGCCAGATGGAGTCCAGGTTTCAGGTGAAATTCTGCCTAAAAGAATTGGCTGAGAAAAGAAGGCTTTTTTTTCTTAATGATGTTGGATATGTTCCAGGACCTTGCAGAAAAAAGTCGAGTTAGATCCCGAAGGAATTAATGCATCAGTTAGCTCCAACTAAAGCTTCTAGGGAAGTGATAAGGCATAGTAAATATTTTACCAGGGGCTAGGCCGAAATATCTGAACCACTCTGTGGCAAATTAGTGGCTGAGCTCCTATCAAGAGCACCTAGCAGAGCACAGCTCCGAGGACGACGCACAGCCTTGTTTAACCCCAAGGAGGTGTCAGTGCTTCCGTGGCAAGTTTCCATCCTGCCTCCGGCAAGCAGCTGGGCACGGTCCAAGACTGCTTGTGCTTTCCTTCACCAGTACCACAATGAGCAGCATTCCCCTCTCCCACACTCGCCAGGGTTTCCAGAAGAGCTCACATTCTCCATTTGCATTTCAGGTGGTTTCAAAAATGTGAGCTCTTTGTCACCTCTTGATGGGAGCAGAGACCTCTGAGTCTGTGCGTGGGGAGCAGCTGGGGAGCAAGGGGGCTGAAGATATGAAAATGCCTCTACCTGCTGCTTTCAAGCAACAGTGGGGAACTGCAGTGCAGGAGATGAGCTGTAGGAACTAGATGAGCATGTCATGTATAAAGGCCATGGGGTCAACAGACAATTAGTGAAAACCAGAACTGTTATTTTTCTAAGTGACTGCAACAGGTTGGGTTCCAAAGAATCCAGTCTTCACTAGGGGAAGCTGGACCCTGTCAGTCTGCCAGAATGCCTCCACATGAGGCAGCAAACTGGTAGCTAAACCGATTCAAATGATTTATTAAGGGATTGTCAAACCTTACTGGCAAAAAGCTGTCAGAGAAAAAAAAAAAAGTGTAAAGGAGTTGGGTAAATGACTACTCTTACATTAGGCCTGGGGCTATGGGCATGTCTGTGAAGTGTTTTGCAGCCAGATACTGATACACTGCCTGAACTCTGAACTGATCAGACGCCATAGGATAGCACTGACCCTAAAGTAACCTAAGCTTGGGTTTTTCAAGGTGATAACTCCTTTAAAGCAGCTTCTAACTCTCAACTCTGCACACAGAGAGATCTTGGGCATGCTTGCTCAGTGCCTGGGAGTGCAAAGTCATGGATGGATGTAGCCTGAGAGAGAAGCTTAATTAACATATGCAGATAAGGTCCTAGAAGGCTTTATGCTGAACCAGAACACAAGGAAAAGGGCATACTCAAAAAATGTGAAAACAAAAAAAAAAAAGTGTAGTGTAGAGAAGAGAAACACACCAGTACACAGTTATTTGTGGCAGTGAGTCCCAGGCATCACCCCTTGTTTAGCAGGCTGAATTGCTCATGTCATTGTAAATAATGTGAATAGGTGAAGATACAGTAGCAATGGCTAAATGAAAAAAAAGAAGCAAAACTGTTGAAAGGTTCATAGAAAGTTGCTTCAGCACCTGAGACTCCCTGCATTAGAGATGAAAAGGCAGATATCTCTGCCTACAGTCAGGATTTCTAAATGGTCCTATGGAGCAGGAAGGACACCAGTATCTGGGGGACTTGGTCAATATTTTGAGAAATATGGAGTTCAATACTGTGTATTGCTCTTTGCACTCAGTGTCCTGGCAGGATCAGGTTCCCCACCTTGCTGGACCCTGCTAGGCAGCTGCCCACAGTGATGCAAACTCTGCTGCTGGCTCTGCCTGGCATGGATGCGGGCAGAGAGGCTTCAGGGCAAATGGCCACTTGGATGGGCTCCCTCTGGGCTAGCTAGGGAAGGACAGAGTCTGGGGCCACCATCAGGGTGGGAAAGGGACAAAAAGAGCCACTGCTAACATTCTACCTGTCTTAGGGCTTAAATTTAACTCTTGGGTAAACCAGAGCTGCCAGCATGGCACCTTCTGCCAGCATAAAACAGCCTTTAAAGTGGGAAGGGAAATGAGTATGTAACACAAACAAATAAAATTGGTTGACCAAGAATTCAGGGAGGGCAGTATAACTGCACACAAAACTGAGTTTTGCTTCAACCACCAATTTACCTTGTCTTGAGGGCACTGGAATATGTTAAGAGGCATCCAGTGGCCACAGACGTCTGCTGCTCACATCCAGGGCCCCGGCGAGCGGCGCCAGCACTTGCTCCTCCTTGAGCCCTTCCCAGCTGGCAGAGGTTGTGCCCTTCAGTTCTGCATCCCAGGCCTAAATGTGGCTCTGACAGCCCTGGACTGGCCTTTCACACTCCTTGCTGAACACCTCCTGGGTATGCCTGGTGAAGGGTCCTGTAACTCCCAGAGGAAATCCCACTGGAGCTCAGGAAGATGTGAGGAATTGGGAATGCGCATCCAGCAAGAAGCAGCAGCCACTGAGCATGGCCCTTAAAAGCATTGCAGGAAAGCTGGAGAAGAGTAAAATATATTTGACTGCCCCACCTGGAAGGGATATTTTGTAGTGACTTCACTGCAGGCTAAGCAGTCATGAGGCAATAGGGGAAGAAATGCTCTCTTTTTGCAGTGGCAAGTCCCAGACAGAGGACTAGGGTAGCTCTGCCATTCTTAGCTGACTGGAAATATGCTTCTGTCTTTAACAATGTTAAATACAGATGCATTTAGAGGGCAAAATTACAGAACTGAACTTCAGCTTTTGGTTGTGGGGTTTCTGATATTGTTTCCAGGGTTTGTTTGGTTTTTTTCATTTCCTTTACTTGTACACCATTGCATCATTTTCCCTCATGCTGTCCTCCACCAGAGCTGCCCCACGGAGCAGACTGACCTGTATCAAGCTCTTTGGATGGTGCTGCACATCCAGCTTGTTGTAGCATTGCTATACAAAAAAGGGTACCCAAGAGAGCCATGAACCCCACAGCAGGGCTGGTGGTGTACTCCAAACCCAGCTTCTGCAGAAAGCTCAGTGCCCAGGATGTTCCCTCCTTTGCCTACATGGCTGTGGAGCTGACTGCAAAGAAAGACTCAGAGGTGTTCAGTTAATTTGTCAGAGGTCTGGCATTTTCAACCCTGTTTTCAACTGGTTCAGGCTGGAACCTCTTAAAGACACAGCTGTCCCCAAAACCAGTGAGGAAATGCTGCTAATCCTGCATGGCCAAATCGGAGAAGCTACAGGTCACTGCAGACCCCAGCTACAGATGGTCAGCTTTTTAACCCAAGCTATCTTATCTCATGCTTTAGACTTCGGAGAGGCTGGGTTCAACTCTTGGCGCCTCAGCCAGGAAGCTGGCTGCCTTGGATGCTCTCCAGTTCTTATTTACAACATACATATGCAGTGTGGCCATTGATTTATACTCCAGGCAGCCTCCACCCCAAAGAAGCAGATTTAGAAGCAGTGTCTCTTCAAAGCAAAAGCAAGCTCCACTTTCCTTTGCCCTCAGCTAAGCCTCATCCTATCTGGATGCTCAAACACCAGTAGTGGTGGTGGAATTTTCAGCAAAGGCCCCTAGCAGGATTAAGCACCCAAGTAGGAGCAGAATTTTCTATTCTCTTACATCAGTGTCTTGGTTCTCCACAAGCACTGAGGCTCTCCAGGCTTTGTAAGGGAGTCTAATCATGCTCCTGGACAGATTTAGGTTCCTAACTTTAGACCCTTCTTTGAGAAAGTTGGCCTTTATTTTTTGGGCCCAAAGTACTTCTGCATGGTGACACGCTGTCGTCCCTTCTATTCTGGCACACTACCACCTATTCAAACACGTCAGCCATGCTAAAACAGCCAAACCAAAGAAGTTGCCTTTTCTTCCTCCTTTTTCCATGCTCTACATGTGGCCTATTTCTGTCCTGAATCACCCAGTCTCCTCTCAAAATGAGGCTCACACACCTAAAAGGAAAAATGTCCTGTTTGTTGCATGAAGGGGGAAGTGGATGCCAAGGCTGGGCAAGTTTTGGCTAGCTGATCTCTGCCCCACAGCTGCAGCTGAGCATCCCATTCTGCTGACCTCTTCTCCCAGCACCCCAGCCTCATGGCTCCACTCCACCAGCCAAAGCCTGGCTAGCAGCAGCCTCACACCTGCTTTTCTTCAGCAGATCTCCCTTTTCTTGGGCACATGAATCATTCTATGACATTTTCAAGGATCTGCCTGGTGCCCAGGATCAAAGGCTCAGCACCCTCCTTGCATGTGAACTGGTGCCAGCATTTTCATAAAAAAAATAATTGTGTGCCTTGTTCAACAGACCTGGCTAATGGCAGGTTCTGAGGAGCACCTAAGTACCTGGTAGTGGAGATGTAATAAAACCTGCTATACTTAGGCCCTTGCAGGCACTTCCAATTATAAAAATCTTTTTTTGTACCTTTATAACCAACCTTTTTTAAAACTGTTCTTAACAAAGAGCCTCAACCTTTGAGCTATATATTTCTCTTACATTAAAGAGAGTGCATATTGTTTTGCTTATTTTGAGCTGAGCATTTGGAAAAAAAAGCAAACAGGTTTGCTGGTGGGACAGCTATATTTCATGTTTGTGCAAATAATGAACACTGTGATTAATAAAAATGAAAGTTCACAAAGGATGCAAAATTTCCCTTTCAGTAAGAGAGTTCTAAGCATGTTTTCTGAGGTGTTTTTTAGAGGATGCTTCAGGGCTTGTGGTCTTGCTCACAGACAGGAAGCGCTCTCTGAGGTAGGGAAAAACTCTCAGGAGAATCACTGAAGACTTCCTATGCCTTGCCTGGCTCCAGGCTCACTTCAAGGCAATGCAAAAAAACAATTACCAGTGAGAAGAAATTTCCTCCTCACTTGATAGTTTAGGAACATGACCTATGAAAAACCAGAAAGAAAGAAAGAACAGCTCCTTCTGACTTCAGCAGGAGAATGGATACAGAAAGTCTGGAGCATTTTAGCTGCCTTCCAAATAAAAAAGATAGGTAAATTTCACTATCTTTGATTTTTTCTTTCTTTTCAACCTAACAAGTGAAACTGGAAAATACAAACTCAAAGACCAGCTCTACACTGAGAGTCACTGAGCCAATTCTGTAACAAGAGTGCAATTCAGGCATAAATGTCAAATGTAAATTTATATTTCTTTTAAATTGGTCACGTCCTCTCCTACTACGTTATAATTTAGTGGGAAGGATGCTGTACTTGGGATGGACATGAAAGAGCCAGAAGTGCAGCCCGATGCACAGGCTGCTATGCAGTTCATGGGATGCAACGCCTCGCCCCTTCTCACAGGAGACCTGAATAGCAGCAGGGCTGGGCAGCCCCAGCAGCTTGGGGGCTCCCAGCCCAGGCAGTGAGCAGAGCCATGTGCACCCAAGCAGCTCCTTGCATGCCCAGCTCTGGCTGGGCACCCGTGGGCAGGGTGTGGGGAGGCTGGGGCAGAGGATGGCTGCAGGCAGGGAGGAGCTCAGGGTGCCGTGGTTGTGCCTGCTCGGTGCAGCACGGTGCTGTGAGCAGCCCCGGAGCTCGAGGCCATGCACAGGGCAGCCCGCTCTCTTTCCCATCATGTCCGTGCTCCTGTGCCCTGCCCTAGGGGCTCCTGGAGTCGGTATGGACAGAGTCAGCTCCTGAGTCTCTGCCAGTACACACACGTTTGAACCACTTAAGTGTCTTGGTAGAGAAACAAGCAGTTGACATAAGGGACAAGGGTCATGCCTTGGTGACCAGCTTTGGCAAGGTGCTGCTGCCCATACAGATGGAAGGCTGTGCTGGAACCGGACACATATGGGGCCAGAAGTATAGAGAACAATGTACTTTTGTGTGTGGAGGGTTTCTAGAGGGAGCACCAAAAGTGGTTGAGTTAACCAAGAGGGGATGATTGGTTCACCACAGATGGATGGAGAGGCCTCTGGCAGAGCTTTATCCCATCGCCTTTCATTCCTTGGCTGCTGACCTTTCGACGGTACACTTAAGAGTCAGGGATAGATTAATAGAGGTGGCTCTATCCAGTCTTTTTGTGGTATGGGGCTGTTTGTAGGTTCCCCAGAGACACCAAACCAGGAGACACATCAAGCAAAAGCAAGACCAATGCCAAAGGTAGTATTATCCATGTGTGTTTTTAGATGCTTTGTATCAGCCCAGGGTAAGAAAGAGCAGCATCGGTACACAGATTTTGAGGTGACGATTCTGTGTGCAAATAAGGTGGATGTGTGCTTCTGGTTTATTGCTATTTCTCCTAGTGCTCCTTTGTCCTGTGAAACCTCTCCCCAGGCCAGCTGTGAGGCAAGGTGTCCTGCTGCAACCCATGTCAGATCCAGCAACCCTGCAAAAGGGTGAGTGACTTGCTCTGGTACTGAAGACTTTGGGTATCTCTTGGGATCTGGGAACTCTAGTGATATTGTGGTAGGTTTGGGACATAATTGAGGGAGGAGACGTGGAGAACAACAGCTTTTACTGGATCAGATGTTACGGGCAGAGAAAAACAAGTGAACTTTTGTCCATATATGTCCTCCTGAGGGGTGCCCAAATGCTTCCTTGATTTTTCTGCCCATATCTGTAGGTCCAATGAAAGCTGGTACTGGCCCCTCCAAAACTTGCTGTGGGAGTGAAAGGCAGTTTGAAAAACCAAACCAAAGCAACAATGTGTAATTGTCTGTAATCAGAGACAATGTTCTCTTAGCTCAGTTTTTCAGGCAAGCAGGATAAACGCTGACACATTGCCTACGGCTGAAATCAACTTTTGGCAACAGAATGTGGCAAAGCAAAGAGCACCTTATAGTGTCTATGCCTGGTACTGCTAAAGCTGCTCATGCACTGGTCTTCTCTTCAGCTGTGCTTGACCGAGCACAGAGCAGCACACTGTAAAGTGCTACTTCCAAGAGCATGCAGTGGAGACTGCCTCCAGGAAACAGCCCTGGGTTTATATTTGACCAACGGCAATGCACCTTCTGCTGTTCCTAGGCAGACTAGGGGGCATCTCGGCCAGAGGAAGAGAGGAGGAAGGAGACCAGAAATGAGAGACACAGAAGGAATCCAGACAGAGAGAGACCGGCTCAGCTGAGCTAAGATCTGCTTGGCCAGGCGGATGCCTGACCCGCCAGGGGATGGTCAGCATGTGCAGAATGAGGAGGACGCTGCAGGCACTCACACTGTCTGGCCCGGCAGCAGGGAGGTGACCTTGACAGACTGCTCCCAGTGCCAGGGTAGCCGGAGGCAGGAGGGCAATTGGAACCATGTCAAAGAGCATGGATCACTCCAGAGGGAGAAGGACGCATGAGCCGTAGCAGCTGAACTTGTTTATAACTTGTGTTTCTCGGTATGTGAGTGACAGGAAGGCAGGAGGTGTCTGAGGCAAGGAGCTCCTGCCTGCACACAAGAGTATCTGGTTTTGCAAATTAGTCTCCTTGTTGCCTAAAATACTCTCACGTGTATGTGCTGTACTATCATCTCGAGTCATTATAAATACACTCATAGGTATATAGATGATTAGATACATAGATTTTATAGATGATAGATATAGATAGACTATATAGAGACAGAGACAGAGATAGAGATGATAGAGATGAGATAGAGATAGAGATAGAGATAGAGATAGATAGAGATAGAGATAGAGATAGAGATAGAGATAGAGATAGAGATAGAGATGATAGAGATAGAGATAGAGATAGAGATAGAGATAGAGATAGAGGTAGAGACAGAGGTAGAGACAAACAGATAGATGACATATAGATAATTGATATATATAGAGATATAGAGATATAGAGATATAGAGGTATAGAGATAAGCCAGTTAAGTTCCACTGGTCTATGGGCTGCATCTAGTCACATTTCTGCCTTACTCTTTGGTGTTCCCAGTGCTCTGCAGCCAGTCTTCAGTGCATGGGTACCTGCATCTACTTTCCTTGGGGGTAGCATGTTGAAAGCCTAGGAGCTGCAGATTCTAATTTCCATCCAAAAGCCTGTGATGAAAACCTGGAAGGAGTAAAATCCAAGTTACATTGCAGCAGCACAATTTCACCTGTGTGTTGCAAGGGTGGTTTAAATCTGTCCCACCTCTTGGGGAAAAAAAAAAATGTTGCTCAGAAATAAACTGTACCTTAAAACAAGAACTAAGGGCTTCTAGAAGGAAAAATTTTCACTAAGTTCTATTTTAGTGTAGCTGGATGTGCAACTTGTTCTAAATACACAGACTCTTTTAAGTGCACTCATCAATAGAACCCACTTCCTTCATCCCTGGGACAATAGAGCAATAAATGGGAACATCCCTCCAGGACCCTCCATAAACTGGAGCAGCATTATTCAATCTGTAAGCCAGACAGCATCCAGGCCAAGCAAAATGCAGAAAATAAAAAATGGATTGAAATTAAAAAAAAAAAAAATTAAAAAAAAAACAAAGTAAAATGCATAGCTTTTCACCCAAATTTTCATCAGCTGAATGTGAAAATTGTGGCTACACTGAAGGAAACACTTGGTGTTGTTCAAAAAGGGCAGGTGACATGGGGAGAAGGATACCCTTACAACTATCAATAAACCTGCAGCTCTTACAACCAAGAGTTCCTTCATGATACCAGGGAAGACCATGGCTGCCATTTCTGCTCAGGGTTCAGCAATACCTTTATGAAATGCCTCATTCAAAATCCACTGAAGACTTCACAAATGTCTCCTACTTACCTGCTTGGACAAATGTTGGTTGTGGTTCCCTCCTGAAGGACTGAATCTGAGCCATTTTCCTTGGTCTACCTGTGGCAATTCTATACAAGCTTTTAGTAATAAAACACTTTGTAAGTGTAATTCAGTCTGATTGAAAAGGGCTATGACAAAACTGCTTCCTGCTTCAAAAGAATTCTCCATTCTATTATTCATATGCTTTAAAATATTTTAAATGTTAATTTTCCTGCTCCTTTTTTGGAGGGAGGTTTGGGGGTTTTTTTTGAGTGCTTGCCAGTGCTGTTTCCCCTCCACAGTGGAAATGAAGAAACATCCTAGCCCTGTGCCTTGAGAGCCAGTAATTAAGCTGTGCCTGAAGTAGGCTGAAGTGAGAGACATCAGTAATTCCAAGAAGCACCAACCAGGAGGCTTCTGTGGGACAACATCTGGTACCACTTCAAGGAACTAGGAGATGGAAAAGACAGAGCTCTGTGAGCATTGTCTCATTCTCTTTTTTATTATTAATGTTGTTTTATTGTGCTAAGCACAAGGCACTAGAAGCAAAGCACGAAAAGCAAACAAAGAAAGAAAAAACCCAAGGCTCTGGAAAACAGTACTCCTAAAAAAGTCACAACTCAGTTATTGAGGTTGGGTGGGGATGGATGGTTGGTGTCCCTCAGGCTTGGAGAGAGGAAACAACCAGGTGAGAAGCCCATGCCCTCCATCACAGCTCTCCTGCTTGCAGTGATGCAGGGGGAGTGAAGGCAGCAAAGAAGGGTGCTCTCCCCAGAGGGAAGTGAAGACACCACGGCAGAGTCCCACCAGTTTCTGTAGAACAGAGCTGTGCAGCCTTCAGAACTCTCCCAGGATGCTGCAGGAGTCCTCTCGGCCTGAGATGGAGCTCGCTGTGGGTACCACAGCGGGCAGGAAGTGTGGAGGAGGTCAGGATGCAGGGGTAGAAAGCACAGGGCACTTGCTGCTCAACTCAGGAAACCCCTTTGGTCTTGTTGACTGAAAGCTCAAGGAATATTTGAATAGAAAGATTACTCTTTTCAAGTCTATGATTAGTACACTTTCCCTAAGTATTTCTTGTCAGGCAGAAAATAATTAGTGGGGTAAATGAGCCACTATCCTGATCTCATGTACCTAATAACTTTTGACAGCTGTAGAAAATAGCAAGGGATGACAAGAAGGCATCCAGTTCCTGTCTGGCCTACAAGACAGATCAGCTTATTTCCATTCATGTTTTCCAGGGATCTCTGATCCCTTCCTACTTTGAAAGAGGACTGGGTCACTTCTGGCAGTAGTGTCCTGTCTCGGAAAGTGACAACCTGGCAATAGGATGCTGGTGCCAGGGGAATTCAGCCAGCCTACACTCTCTTCCTGAGTTTGTCCCAGTAAATAAGGTGATCAGGAATAGTCAACAACCCAAGTGATTGGATTTAGAGGCCATAAAATATTCTTCAGAGAATAGAGAAGACAATCCCGATTTCACTCTTTTAGGACACCCTTCAGTAAAGCAAGGAACATATGCTCTACAGGCAAATCGATACTCCAAAAGAGTAGAAGTGACCAACAGATCCAGGTAAAATGGTAATCACTCAGAAGTAATTTTTCTGTTCCCTTGAGGACTTTTGTGTCTTTGGAACCCTTGGATTCAAATGTCCTTGGCCAATAGCAAAGCTCTTCCAGCAAACTTTCCCATCTCTTCCTGTCTTTCATCTCCCCTTGTTTAAGATATTATTTCTTAAAAGCAAACTTCGTTTGTTGCTTCTCTAGTACTGGATTCTTGCATTCTCTATTTCCATGTGGAAGAGCTATCAAGACTCAGTTGCTGTTCTGGAAACAATCATGAGTCCTCATCAGCATAGAGTTCTGCTGAACTGTCCCTACCTAAGGATCCATTTCTCTTTTCCATATGCTGTTTCAGAAAGACAAATCCTAATTCATTGCAAAAAATATCACAGAAGCTGGTTTTAGGTTGGTAAGGCAGAATTCCCTGAAGACTCACAATCTTGTAACAGCTCCTCCACAACCAGGTATCATCTCTACTCATGCTCAGGGCATTGCATTTTTCCTACCTTTGCTGCATGCCAAAGGGGGATTTATCTGAGGGACAATTAAGCTGGACCATCCTTCAACATCATCCTTTACTATGGTTTCTAGAGGGAAATAAATAATTGTTTCTGGTACTTCAGAGTCATATCCATCTGCTGAGATCCCTGTTCAACACAACAACGTTACTGCAAGAGAATATCTCTGCTGCTGCTTCCCACATTTCAATTTCCTGTTAGTCCTACCCGTTTGTTGTAGAACACTTCTGCCATGTAACAAGTCCACAAGTAAATGCCTTCAGCTTTTGGAAGGCTGCATGATTGTCAAATCATGGCAGTGTAGATTGTTTGAAACCATAAGCTTTTTACAGCATGTCTGCACAGGTCCTTGCACAAGAGGAGGCCATGGAGATATCCCTGCCAGCCTGGTGACAGCATATAATGTGATGCCAGTAGGAGAAAACTCCACAGCTGTGTGGGATTATAGGGACTTGAATCAGCAGGCTCTCTGTTCTCTCTTTCAGTTCTGCTTGTGGTCCTGTAGTGATGATGGGGGCTATCCTTCCTCAGCCAAGAAGATGTGACAGAAACTTCTATCAGTAGCTCTGGCCACTGACAAATATTCCCTAAAAAATATGAATACTTTGGACTGTTACAGCAAAGCAGGTGAGCAAAGCCCTGCCCAAGCTTTACTGCCCCATTTAAAACTTTTCTGATATGTATCTGTATCCTGGGTGTGAAAAGGAAGGGCTGTGCATGTGATGTGTCTCTGGGGAATGCATGTGAGAAGACACAGACCAGCAAGAATTGTGCCTCCACCTTTCTTATTCCCTGTGGAGCCTTGGGGAGCTGTGCCAGTCAGACCTGGTTATTGTTGGCCACTGAGTGCCACTCCGTGGGAAAGCAGTGCTCCCATACCCTTGACATGCTCAGTGAGAAGGTGTTGGTTCTCACAGTGTTTTCAAAGAAGGTACAAGTATTTCAAGCTTATTGAAACATTTGTTTTGACTTTTATCACACTTTATAAAAGTCTTTGAGTTTTGTCTATTAGGTTTCCATGCCATAATATTATGACGGGTCATGGCATAATAGTCTTACTGTTTTGACTCCAAAGCATGCTGTAACATGGGTCAAGCTGATGAAATCAAAATGAAATTAATGTTTTATTTTGACAAGATTGTGTTTCTCTTTCATTTGTTTGATAAAGTCAAAGCAAAAATGTCAGCAGGATTTTTCCACGGTGCAGTCTCAAAATTACATTTTCTCATTGAGGTGTGGATTTTGAATGGGCACCATAACTTTGTTTTGTGCTCAGATCATAATGGAAATATTTTACATGGATAGCATCTCAGAGTAACAGACTCTGCTTGACTCTTCAGGAGTTTTAGAGAGCCTGTTGCAAAAGTACAATCTTGGACTGTTCTTTGAACTATGCCACCTTCTACTGCGTACTTCCCAGTCACCCATCCCTTCTGTTCAGCCAGCAGGAACCCAGTTCAGAAACATACTGAGAAGGAACAGCTCCTGAAAAACTGGGGGTGTGTCCTGTTGGGTCAGGGAGCCTACAAAATACAGAATAAAATTATCCTAAAACAGCAGGGTTTCTGTAAGGTGCCAGTGGTGTAGACATGCTTTCTGTGGCTATAAGCCTGAACGAGCTTTTATTCATGTAGCACCAGAAAGCAAAATATTTTAATCCTCTTCCTAGTCCTTGCTTCTCACATACGATGTTAGAGAAGTGTTTGTTCCTGCTTTCCCCTCCCCATTTTTGTCTACTTGGACTGAAGTGTTTTGGAGGCTGAGACTTAATTACTATGTGTACAGGGCACCTGGGGGTCTTGATCTCTGCTTCTGGTGACTGATAGTGTATCCTTTCTATTGTGCAGTTTTCTACTCTGAATACTGACTTTCATGGTAATATATTTATTTCCCTTGTTTATTCCATCTCTTTTTTTTTTTTTTTGTCCCCCAGAGCTTCCTTTTTTTGCTTGGTTGTGCTCTGATGCACAGGTATTTATCTAAATGGGGTCTGCTGTATTTGTACCAGCCCAGGTGGCAGGTAAGATGCAAACATCAGACACCTCTTTACACATCCCCAGGTTTCCTGAATGACTGATTAATTGCTTTCTCCCTTATCAGCTTTTCTTTCTCATAACTGGGGTCAGCTTGCATGGACTAACACCTTCAGGGAGGCCCTATTTCCTATATACATCAGCTTTACTGGCTTCTTATTATCTTAGCCCTATCTGTACCTTTGTTCAATTCAAGAGGTAATTAAACTCAAAGCCAAAGCAAATGTCAGGGTGATAATGAAACAGATAAGATTAAAAAGAAGTTTTTTTTTTTTTTTTTTTAAAGACCTTACACATACCTGAAGTGCCTGTTGGCTCACAGCCAGTGGAAAGTTTCCTTTCTTGCTTGGATATAGTCAGAAAAGTGACCATGTAAAAAAAATGGCACCACCTCACTCCAGGTGTGTGCTGCTGAGAACAGCACCTACCTGGCAAAGCACTCAAGCATATAAGTATTTGCCCTGAAATTGTTTACTCATATGCTTAAATTTAAGCAAGTGCTTTAGTGTTTTGTTCAACCAGTGCCTCAACCCAATGAAGCTTGAGTGGGTGTAATTCAGCAGGTGCAATTCCATTCATTTCAGTAATGCCATGGGAATCACTCTGGGCTGTAGCCATTGCCTTCAGTCTGCTACTCCTGCTGAAAGCCCACAGTGAGTGCCAGGGCTTTGCTGTGCTGCCCAGTTTGCAGGAGAGCTCAGAAATCACCTGGTCACTCCTTTGGGCTGCACAGTGCCATGCATCACCTGCTAGATTCCACCTTTCTCTGCATTGTTCTGGGATGGAAAGATGGACATGCTAATCTCTGCTCTGGGATAAGTTTTTTTTTTTTCAGCAGGAGCCCCCAGTGGCTCAGAAACTACTTTTAGGGAAGATTGTACAGGGGATGTTGTGGGCTCTCTCTGCCTCATGGGCTGTCCACGCTTCCTTATGCCTTTCTGTGCTGAATGAGTTTATAATCTGAAGCAGACATATGGTGTAATTTTCAGAGGTTGGGGTGGAGAAGCCACTAATCAAAAAGTGCTGCAGTTTTCCAAGGGAGTTTCAAAGCTCTCTGCAAGCAGGAGAGCCTGTGAAGGCTACACATGTTGCTGGCTAGGCAAGCCCTGATGGTTAAAGTTTTACTTAAGCCCATGTGTTTTTCCACTGGGTATTTTTATCCTCTGAAGTCTACTGTACTTGGCTATGTACTGTAAACACACCCCTGTTGTTCTCTCACATTGTGTTTACTTTGCAGCTGGGGGAGCACAGCTCACCATGATGGCTGTTGGTAGCTGGATGAAAGGGAAAATGAGGCACCAAATCACCCCAGAAGCCCTGGTGTATTCTGCCTGTCTCTTCCTGTGGCCTCTCTGCCTTGGAAACCTGGTCTCTGCCTCCTCCCACAGGGCAGATGCACCTGAGACCCACACTGTTCTCAGCATCCCTTTTGCAGTCTGGCTCTCATTCTGCTCTGTTGCCTCTGCAGCACTGGGTTCTCACCTGCCAAGACAAAGAAGTTGTCCAAATAAGCCTCTCATAGAATGAGTGAGAAGTGGATTTATTAGCTCGCATCTGAATGCTGAGTAGATGCAGTAAGAGAAACATCTCTGTGCTGAGATCATGCAAAGAGACCGTGAGGGAATCAGGAGCTGAAGGCTCTGCATCAGTGCAGGACCTCACACGGCCTTTCAGCAGCTTTCAGTGCTTTGAGGTGGATGCTAGCTGCCAACAGACTGATTCCACATGGCTCTGCATCCTGAAGAAAGATATTGAAGGTGATGGCACCAAGGTCAAGTAATTATGTAAGCAGTAAAATTTATTACACCCTTTACCATGGCTCTGTCCTTTGGGGACTCTTTGATATTTACCAATATGTCCGAGTTCCTCCCAGAACCTTTACCCTGAGAAAGGTGAGCAATTTTATTTTTATTCTTTCTTTAACTAGATGCCAATTTTTACAAAGCAGGTAGACATTCAAGGTCTCTTGAAATTCCCTTTTCTCTGCTGCTGGGCTCCAAAGTTGGGAGGGTGTGGAGCTACTAAACTCCAATAGTTGTATGAACATTGTTCTGTCAAGATACCAAACTAAGAAATATTTTCATGGAGCTCTGAAAATAAGCAAGCAAATAGGATGCAAGAGAAGAACCTGGTTGGGAAAGGTCAAGTTCAGCACAAAGTGCTGCTGTTACAGCCACACTTCACCCTGTGAAGAGGCTTTGTGCTTTGGGTGAAGCTTTGGTCTGCCTAAATAACTGTCTGTCTCCTTCCCAACATTGTGGGGAGTTTTTGACTGAAAAATAGTAAGTTACACCAATGGGTGATCTTTTCCTGCTGTAACATGAGTTACAATAAGTTTTAAAATTTTCTGCAAAAAATTCTTTATGCCATCAGCCTTCCATTATTTTTGACTGCCTTACTTTGGAAGACAGCTAGGATAGAAAAGTTTAATATAAAGGCATGAAGAAATATCTATGTAATTTTGAATGTAGATTGTGAATATATATTTAACTGTATTAAATTATACATATTAGTTTGAATATATAAAGGATTATATAAAGGCCCTGCAGAAAGGACCCAGCTCCCAGATTGAAATCTTTTGAAGCAGTTGCTACATAGTCCTTGATCATAAGGAAAATGTCTTTTTCTAAATGGTTTAGAAAAAGAACAGTGGTGAAATAGAAGAGAATCACTTCTTCAACAATTAAGCACACACATTTAGGAAATGTGGTTCTTGTCATGTCTGGGACAATACTAAAGAAGCAAAATAAAATTTGCCTTGATATTTGCTTCTTGAAACTTTCTCCCTCTACCTGGGGTAAAAGACAAGCAGGCTCCACCCATAAAGGTGGGAAAGTCCTTTAGGTTTCTGCTGCCTCTATTTGGATGGGTTTACCTAAGGGATTGCTTGGCTCTCATGCTTATAGGCAGCATTACCTGTGTGAAGGAAGCCCCCTGTGGATAAGATGACGGGGTCTCTCCCCACTCCCAGTGTCTTGATCCCACCCAGAGCAGATCCTGGAGTCCCTGAGGTCAGGGCACCAACCGCAGCCTCCCAGGAGAGGTGACTCACTGTGAGCCATCGAAGGCTGAGAGGCAGAGCTAACAAATGCCACCCTGGGAAAGGCAGGATGTGCGGTGGGGGAGGCAGCCCACCTCCCTGTGGGGGCAAGAGATGGGCACTGAGCTGCTGCAGTGTTTCCAGCACCACAAGGACAGTCAGACCGTGCTGAGGGCAGGCACACACTCACTGCCTTGACCAGGGGTTCTGAAGAGATGGGAAAAAAGTCCCCAGGATCAGGACTTGCTTTCACCAAATCTGAGGCCCAGAGAGAAAAATTACATTATTCTTCTATGAATTTCATGGCAGGTGCCAAAAGCTCCTGAGCAGTGGGTATATTGCCACAAAGGTCTCCTTCTAGCTCTAGGTTTTACTCTGCTTCCAGCCTCTGTGCAATGGGTCAAAAATGGTGAACCAGCCTGAAGTCATGTCTGTTTGGGGTGTTACCTTGCTCCTAGACCCTGCCTAGAGTGGTGCTGGGAGAGTGCCCCCCAGCATGGCTGGACTGAGTTCATTGCTGGTGTCAGGGAGGTCTGTCTGACCCAAATAAGCACCAGCCCCCAACTGATACTGTAGAAACAGGGGAGCTCAACACTCTAGGAAAGAACTGAGTAAGATGAAAGCCAAAACATAGAAGTTTCTGTAGCTCTTTCTCCCTGCTTCTGCTGCTTTTCTGTGATAAAAACTTAGCAAGAGGATGTTTAAAATGCCTGTCATGCACTTACTCATTTGGTTTGTGATGCCTGGAATTTCAGCAGAACAATGGGATCCAGCTCATACTGTTGCAGTGTGTGTACACAGCTCAGGGAAGGGCAATTGCACCTCTGCTCATGAAAGATCCTGTCACAGCACTTGGACAGGAGTTGAGCTGACAGGGTCCCACAAAGAAGAGTGACTCTTCCACTTGAACCATTGCTCTGTACAAGAAACTTCTGTATCTTGTACAAAAGTGCAAGAAATTATTTACTTGCTGAGAAATCAGGAACTGAAGATCGAAGCGACCAGCTGATTACACCTGGTATTGCAAAATGGGAAATAGCAAACTGCTGCTGTGTTTTGGGGAGTATCTCCTAGCCTTTTCCAGGTAGGACTACCCATTTTTAGGTGAGGGTGAGATGCTGAGGACTAGGTTGTAAAATGTGCCCTTGCCTTTCCCCAGGTGCATGTATAGAGCACTGTGAGATCTGGTCATGCAGTTGCTGATACATATAGACAAAAGAGAAGATGCAAATTTCTGCAGCAGAAATGGTGGGATCAACACACAGCTGAAAAACTGAGACAGGCAGCATGCCCGTGACATCCATGGATTGAAAGTTATAAGCAGAATGAGACACTGCATGAAATCTGCCATTCACCTCATGAGCTGCCAAGAGTGGTATTAGAAAAAAGCATAGGCTTGAACATGCTATGGGGCTTGGGATCAGATTTTCTAGGTTCCCATGGAAAATCAAACCAGCATTAGTTTGATTTTCCAGCCCATCTAGGGTTTGGTTAAAGAAGCATTTTCCACGGCTCTATTCTCTGGCTGGGGCAGAACGGCAGATGTGCAAAGCTGCAAAGCTGCAAAGCAGTTTCCAAGGTATCTCCTGAACACAGCATCCTGCTGGCAGCCTATAACACAGACCTCGCTTCATTTCCCTCACATTGCTGAACTCTAGAAGGAGTCACATTTCCCTGGAGGCTTCTTTCTAGGACTGCCGTGAAAAGCTGGAGAAAAGAAATAGGCAGAGCATAACCCTCTGTATTTGACTTTTTAGTGGTTCATCAGGACAAATCTCAGCTGTTCAGAAATAAATGGTTGTCCCCTGTGGTGGGAAAAGGCAGGGTAGGGAGAGGAGTGCTGAGAGAAAGGGCTGATCTAAGGGAATAATTCTCTTCTGTCATCTTGCTTTTACACCCTTATTTTTCTTGTAATGGGCCACATTTTATGCCCAGTTTCAAGTGCTCCAAAGTCTGGCACATCATCTCCATGCTGATCTCATTTCACTGGGGCATTTTATGGTTTCAGTTTTACTCTCCTTTTAAGGTGAGTCAACCCCTTTCACCGAGCTCTTTTATTTATGATCACCCTGTCAAAGAAAGAGAAAATAGAAAACCTTTTTCAATGAATGTAGAGAACTTTCCTTCCTGGATGCTCTGAGCCTTGAAACTTGGTGGAGGCTTCACTGATGAAAGTTTTTTTTTCTCCAGGACTGTGCCTTGAGGTCACCTGCTGTTTCTTGTGGCTTTGGGGAGAGGAAACATCATCTCACCTTTCCGCCACCAAAGCTTGGTATCCTTGAAACTGGTTTAGAATTAATTGGTACAATTGGTTTATTTATGCATCCAATGGCTCAGCAGAGACATCAGTTTAACACTCAAGAAAATGAAGAATGGAAAATTTTTCCTCTCTGAGTCATCCAGAGAGAGCTCAGAGAGGATGGGAAGAGCCCATGGCAGCACACAGGTGATTTCTGGCATCGTGAGGTGTCGTATGTATGGTCCAGGAATCCCTGGTACTGACAGAGGCAAGTATGAGGGAGGTTCCACAATCTCCTTTAACCTAAAGTGTGAGGGGACACTGGAAACTCAAAATTATGTTCTTTCTTTGAAGTCACACCAGGACATACTGCACACTATTCATGTGCCAGTAGTACATGTACACTGTTGGTATCCAAGACAGTTTCCTGTAAGGGGGGTAAACCTTGCTCTTAACCCTTGCTCTTAAATATGTAGCCAGACTCTTCCCGGACCATGGACTTGGACCTGGTCTTAACACAGCCTCAGAACCAACCTCAGTCTGTGCCAGAGGATGTCTTTTTTTTTTGCTCAGGACAAAAATGGAGCATTTATGAAGTCAGTGTTAATCTGCCAGATTTCTTTTTTCTTCATTTTCATCAATGACTAGAAAGTTTTGAGGAAATATTTTATTCTTTTCCACTCCTTGGGAGTTTTTTAACTAGTCACAATGCCAAGTCAGCCATCTTGTTTGCACAACCTGACCAGAATCACTGAGAAGCTAAATGCATTCAAAAAGAGGACCGTGAGAATGTTCTGTTCATTCTGAGGATCCTTTCTGCAAGAAACGTGGGAGTGAGCCTCCTAGCCAGACCCGGCGTTCTGCTGGGTCATCATCCCCAGTACAGACCAATACAGATGTTTTACAGGAAAGAATTATTTTCTTCAGCAAACCCATTAAGAAGACTTTGGCTTGAGCTCAGAAGGTTTTATATCCTTTCTGTGCGTTTTAGATGCCTATGTTCTTTGCCTAACAGATATACTGGTGAATCCTGGGGAGAGGTAAACAGAAGAGATAAAGACTCTGAAGCTCAGAGCTTGTTTGCCTGGTGTCTGTTTGAATGACATACAACAAAGCTTTATTGGCACAAAGCAGCAAGGTCTGCATGTGGCCAGAAATCTCTCCTGCCTGTTGTCTCTGCATAGCCCAGGCACTCACTCCTTATCCCTGGTTTATACAGCTGGCCTGAGGCCCACCCCAGGTAACAAAGAAAACATCAGCTCTTGAAAGATCCCTTGGGAATAGAAAGATGTCGTATTATTTACCCGTCTGGATTTATGCATGTGTGTGTGTATTTAACAAGGAGCCCAGTGCCTGCTGGACTCCCGAGGCTGGAATTTATACAGGCCAGCATTTGGCTGCTGCAGTTTATCTTGAATGCAAGAATAATAAACTCAGCTGACAGGATGATGCATGCAAAGCATCTTCTCCTCCCATGGCGTGTGGTAGAGGTGTCTGGTTTGCAAGGAGTCCTATTATTAAGTGATTAGCCTTGCAACATTATCAATATCAGATTGCTTAGGGGCTTTGTGGGATCAGCAAATACAGTAGGACTTGGTGTCCATCTGTCACACTGGCAGTCAGATACAGATGGTGGTGGGACAGCATTACCTGTGTAGGTGAAATAGATGTGTGGGTTTGTCACATGAAGACTCCAAGAGACATTTGCAAAAGAAAACAAGGATGCGCCTTCCTCATCGTAGTTCGGTTATGAGATAACTTCTGCTACATTGTTTAATGGCCCTCTTTGTCTTGTCCTTCCTTGTCCTGCTACTGGCTCTCATTCGGCAAGAGCACAAACAAAAACATCCCAAACACCATTGAATATAGTATTTTCTTGACTTTTCAAGCAAGGCTGATTTATTCACCCCTAATTAAGTTTCAGCAACCAGGTGGCTTCAATCTCCTCTTTGTGCTTCTGCCAGTTCAGATGATAATTCTGAGATCCTAGGAAGCATGAATCCTTGGATATTTTTTCATGGTCACAGGAAGATGCTGAAAAGACCATAAAACCCCGACAGCTTGCTGTACTGAGTGTGTTTGACCCTGAATAATCATTAAGGCCCACATGGCCAAAGGCAGATTGAGTACTTCAGGGGAATGGTTTGTAACTATTTAAACTCTGTTCTGCTCATAATACAGATAGTGCTCACCCATTGTATAATGCAAAAAAGTCCTTCACAGCCACACCTCACCGTGCATGTTTCCTCTTGTTGATACTTTTATCTTACCCTAGCTGTGAGACCAAGATCCCCTAGGTAAGGGTCTGCTGCTGCAGTTCATGATATTAATTCACAGTGTTGTACACCCGAATGATAACAGTGGATTTTATATATGCAGGAATTATTAGTCCCTGAAGTGCAACTGCTCCCATAATACAGCAAGACTCTCAGAAGAGGAAACGTTAGGCCAAGTACAGTCAGGCCAGACCAGTGCTTTTAAGAAAATTTGAGTCTAATCCATCATGTCCACATGGAGCAGGCTGGAGTCTAGGTTCTAAAGCCTTTCTAATTCCCTTACCTCCCAGTAAGTCTTTGGTGTCCTGTGGGACAGACTAAGATTTGATCATGTGTTTCTGGGAGGGAGAGCTTTTAATCCTGTGATTTGGACGTGTAAGCAGACACTTCCCTGATCCCACCCATCTCAAAAGTGAAGAAAGAAGTGGTTGCAAAGAATCCAGGCCACTCCTAACTAAAATGTTCTTGTGCTGGCTGTCTAAACTGAGGACCAAGTCTCTCTAAGCATTGTTTTCAAGCTTGGAGCAGCTTATAGAAATTCATAAAGCAGTTGTGGAGGGAGGCAGTAAGACCACAGACCTAAACTGCTCTGGAAGAGAAAGGCTTGAAACCAAGACACTGACCCCCATTTCACGAGGGTAGTTTCACCTGAACAGTGACACTGGCTTGCTTCTTACTGGTGTCTGACACTTCTCTAGGTGGGCACACTGGCTTGCTCCTTTAATGGGGATCCATTGCTGAACCTCTAAAGTCGGGGCACTGGTTTGGCTTTTCAAGGACTTCACAATCCATGGATAGTGTTTTTGTATGGAAATTTTCCTGCAGTGACAAGAAGACACAGCTATCTAACACAGAGTATTACATTGCCTAGAAAACCAGAAGGTCAGTTCAGGTACCTGAAATCCCTTGCTCTCTATGTTGCTTCACATTTCTCAAAGATGTGAGAGATCCTACAAAACCACCTTTCCTCTACCTAGGAGGACATATTTTTTGGGAAATAGGACCTGGTCCACTGAGCTCAGTGGGAAGTCATCCATCGGTTCTAATCAGCTCTGAAGTGGGTCCTGGAGGGGCATCATGCAACTCAGTGATGCTACCCAGATCCTTCATTTGCATTTTGTCTTGTCCGCTGTTTCCTGTTATCTGTTTTCTCTTGTTGAGACAGATTTATCCTAGCAATTTAGAAAACACCTTCTGCTTCTTTTTTTCTTTTCTTTTTTTCTTTTTTTTTTTTTTTTTGTGTCAAATCCCTTAAGCTATTTCTTCATCCCCTGACTTCCTCTGCACAAAAACCACCTTTGCTTTTCCTTCAGCATGTTTGCCCCTAAGCCACCCAAGTTACAAACCATCTTTTTCAAATAACCAGCTTCATAAGCAAGACACAGTGTTGTTTTTTCCACAGTAAACTCCAAAGAGCAGAAGTTAGCTGATGGGGCAGGATCAACACCACTTCTCTGTTGGTTTGGGTTTGGGCCATCATGTATCATACTTGGCCCTTGGATTGTGGCATCATCCTCCCCACATCGCCCACCCCACATCTTGCAGAGATGGAAAACCGAGCAAAAGTTTTATCTGAGCTTTCAAATATTTCACATTGTGGGTGGCTTGGAGCAGATCACATCCTAATGGACTGTTAGGCCAATTTGGGCTTGCTGATTGCCTTTGTAAGGATAAGAAATGAGCTGGGACAGAGAGGAGCAAAATGCTTTGGAACATATATTTCATTATCTGCTAGCACTTCTGTGGAAGAGCCAAAAGGGATATCGCTGTCACTCAAATTTCCCTCCTGCTGTTTACTTTATGGTCCTGCCCCACAAGGCCATGCTCACAGTGAGTGTGCAAGCATGCCACTCTGCTGACCTCATGGAGATATGGTAGCAGGCACCCAGTGAGGCTGTGGGCCCCCACTTTCCATGGGGCACACATCCCATGGAGAGGATGGGGACTTGGCTTGACACTGTTCATTTCATCCAGTGAAACGGAGACACACATGGCCCCTGTGGGCAGCAGCAACAAAGCTTTACTCCTTGCACCTACAGGAAATAATCTATGTCAATAGAGCACAAGGAAGGGTGGCTGGGATGTAAATGCAGACATTTTGCTTTATAACCACCAGGTTATGCTCACCAGATGAAAATTTTACTGTAGTCAGCTGAAGGGACCCCATACAGTCAGTACATGGTCACAGAAGGGAGAAGGCAGTGCCAGCATCAAAACATGGACAAAAATGGTGGGGGTGGGTGTGTGTGTGTGTTGCAGAAAGACAGGATGAGAAACCTATAGGAGGAGATCTGTGAAGCTGGGATGAAAGCCATATTACCCAGGGTCTAGGTGGACCTGTTTCAGGGAAAAGGAGGAGAAAGGGAATATAGCCTTACTCCCTATCACTGCAGTCACAGAATGTGGTTTTGTTTTGCAAAGGGCCATTATGTGCCTGTTGATAACTTTGCAGCCTTCTGAACTTTTCTCCCCTTTTGCACCATGACTTTTTCAGCATCTGGATCACCACATAGTCTGGGGAATGGGACCATGCATATCCAGAATTGTATTACCTCATGAAAGCAGGAGAACTGTTTCCTCTGCTTGGTCAAACAGAGCAGGTGGGTATAGAACAATGTTCATGGTTCCAGGTTTCAGTCTGGCCAGCCATGAGATGTGTAACTGCAGCACAACCACATCCTCATTTGCCAGCATTCCCCATTCCAATTGTTCTGAGTGCTAAGAAGAAAAGAATTAATGTAGCTTCCTGTTTCTCCTACATTTGGAAATACTTCCTTCCTTGGAGCTGATTTAGCATGCTGGGGTGCTCCTGCACAGGCCAGCCTAGTGTGGACAGAAGCAGGCAAACACAAAGGAGTGGAAAGAAGTTCTCTCTCTCCTAGTTGGTTTCTAGTTCTTGCTCACCCTAGGTAGCTCTAAGGTTTTGGAGCTCTCCACTGGAAATCCAGAAGAAACACAGGAATGCTTTACCCGGCTGATCCACATGCAAATAATTTACTGAAAATATCTACTGAAAAAAAATTCAAAACATTTTAGGAAACGCCATTCTGAGCCTCCTGATGCAATCAATACCTCCAAAATATATCTGCAGTGTTCTGGGGTCATGGAAACAACATTCTTTTCTTAAGCTTCTGGGTGTGCTGGATATTGTGGGTCCATGTTGTGCAGAGAGCAAGCACAGGTGGTGCTGGATACTCCACTGATCTCCATGGAGTGCCAGTCACCACCAGCTGCACAGTCAGGGGGGTAAAGAACAAGCAGCTGATGGACTCCAAAAATTTCTGCTAGTCTG
The DNA here is from genome assembly GCA_032173965.1 of Sitta carolinensis. Lineage (NCBI taxonomy): Eukaryota > Metazoa > Chordata > Aves > Passeriformes > Sittidae > Sitta > Sitta carolinensis. The sequence continues at coordinate 8,083,692 of JAVUNC010000025.1, read as the reverse complement.
CTGCTGCTTTACAGGTGTCTATCAGAAGCTCAGATCAGAATCCACCTCCTGGTACCTGCCCATCTTGTTCTTCCAAGGCAACCTCTTTTAAGTAGATGTTTTCCCTTCTCCATCATTAGAGTTACACTTAACTTGCTGGATGACTTGAAAATTGGTAACTTGCACTCTTGCCTGCCCTTGCCATTTTTCAGAGACGGGTTGTCTGGGGACAGCGTGGTGCTGAAGATCCAGAATTGTGCTTTGGATTATGTTTTGTTCTGTTCTTGCCACCTCAGCTTTCTTCATTATAGTTGTTTAATGCACAGCATATTCCCAGTGGTGAATCAAAGGATGGGGACCATGGCATTCCTCCCTCCTGTCTACCATGCAGACTATCCTAAAGCCAGGCAGCCAGGCTTCCCTCCAGGTGCTGGAAGACATGGGGCTAAATCTTCCCATGGAAGGCAGACAAAAATACACAGCTCTGTCCCTTGCACACTTGCCACTGCTATAACCCTGAATTACGGTATGGGCAGCCTCCCCTCCCAGTTGTTCTTTTGAATGAACTTTTTGGGACATTTATCCTTTAAGCAGAAGTGAATGGCAAGTTCTGGGTCCTAGGCTGGTCCATTTCAAGTCCTTCCTCAGGAGATGGACAAATGCATAATCAAGGCAAAACTTGCTGACCCACTGTCTTTCTGTCCTTCTCTCTGAAACCAGGCACACAGGACAGTGTCAGTTCTGTATTTCACTGCTACTTGCTCTGAGTCAATCAGTGGCTGGATACCTCCTAAGTGACCTTTCTAAGATGGTCACGCTCCCACTGTCTGTAACCTTCCAGAAGTCCATCTCTCCTGAAAGCAGGGAAAATGATTCAGCTGAGGATCCCAAGGAGAAGCTATCTCTTGTATAAAATCAACACCTTTCCCTATTCTCTGCATCTTTTGTGCATGACCCTATGCTCTTGTTGGGCATAAAAGCCTTTCTGTACACACTGTCTGGGGTGAGCTCATTGCCCACTTCCCTTCCTTGGGTGGCCTTTTGCTTTGAGCTGCTTGCAGTACTGGAGCTGACAGAATGCCTCCAGCACACTCTCTTCCTGCAAGCCTGCAGCTCCCTTGCTTGCAGGGAAGCAAGGGAAATCACACAGTCATAGTGTGAACATTTGAAAAACATTTATAGAAAAAGGAGGGAAAAGCGAGTCAATATTAATAAATTACAGAAAGATAGAACATCTGCACTAAATTATTGCAAACTCAAGTGAGAGTGGAAAGCTAAATAAATAAAGCAAAAATCATGTTAAGTTGGAAGATGAGTAATAGAAAAATTCTTCTTCAAAGTGCCACCAGTTAGTCTTTTTGTACAGCACTTTATACAAACAAAACTAATGGAGATATAACAGGGGTCAGAAAGCTTGATGCAGCTGTCTAACAGCTGTCTGCCCTGTTTATTTTGCTCCCTTCTGACTCTACATTATTTTATGGCTTGGATAAGTGCAGTGCAAAGAGAGAGACCCTGAAGTTTGGGTTGTCTCACCCTATAAAGGCTGACAGAGGATGGACTAGATAAAGGCAGAGGTCCTGTACAGACAAGGACAATAAAGTAGGTTACCTGCACACAGAAAGGGTTTAGAAATGGTCTTGGAGAAACCATGTGGCAGTCAGGAAATTTGAATGGCCAAGGAGCTCAGCAGCTCCTGGCCTATGAAAAGAACACCATTTGCTTTTGTTCTTCCAGTTCTGTTGCCATATCTACTCCCAGTTGGATGTGATGGGGCACTGAGGTGGAAGTAGATGACTTTCAAGTGTACCTTCCAGGTATGGGACTTGATGCCTCTTACCCTGCCTTTGTTCAGGGATGTGAGTGAAAAAAAGGTTCAAGTTGAGATATATGCCAGCGGGAGAGTGGCTCAAAATGTGGTAGACCGTTTTTCTCTGTCCTAAAGCAAGATCCATTACTATACCATCGCTGATACAAGTACTTACTTATTGGTCTTAAAGGCATTCTGAGATACTTCATCTCTTCCTCACGAAACCTATACTTGCCACTGGAAATTTTTTTTGAACGCATAAATTGCTTTTCTTGTAGTAAGGTAGACCCAAGGATTTTCTATGTCTGTGCAATTAAAACAGTCAGTCCCTTTTATTTTCAACAGCCATCTGCTTGTTGAAAGTAAGTTGTCATTTCTCCTTCAGTTTTCCTTAAACAACCCTGATTCTTTTAGTCTTTTTTCATAGACAGCACTTTCTGCATTTCGAGGAGTTCTTGCTCTTCATTTTTGTGGAAGTACTTCCTTAAGTTTAAGGAATAAAGTTTCAGTGAAGGCCTTTCCACTGCTAAGTGAGCACAGTATCACTTTTCATGATGTGAAAGCTTAAATTTCTGTTTGCACACTCCTGTGTGATAATTTGCCTTTTCCACACCAGCCTGACATTGTTGTTTCAAGTTCAGTTAACCCACAGATCCTTTTTTCCAAGAGACTCCTTTCTAATCAAAATATCCTTCTGCATTTTTAGCATTATAAAATTTACTATGTGTACAATCTCCAGAACTGACCTGAACTTAATCCATTGATCTTGATCTGTGATCTCACCTGCTTTTTTCAGACTATTTCTTCAACATGAAAAAATCATCTGGAGTCAGATGTTTTGTTGAGATGCTTGGAAACACAACAGCTTTCCTTCTGTGTGTAAAGTCCTGTTTTCCTAAATACTCCCAAGGCTGTGCTTTTCCTACTTAGCTTTAAATCTTACCTATTTTTCATTGGATTGGCTGTGCTAATTGCATCCTCACATTTGGCCATTTTAGATGCAATTAAAAAAGACTGATCTTTTCATTGTAATCTCCCCATTATCTTCCCTCTTCATGGACTAATGAGCTAATATTTCCCTCCATCTTCTTTTTCATCAGTGATTGAATTCTGTTACCTTTGTTGTCTCTTGCTAATTTAATTTCAAGTTTCCAGACCTTGTTTTACATGACTGTGTTCATACTCATCCTTGGACATCTGGTTTTGTTTCTTCTTGTTGTGGTTGCTTATTGTCTTTGAGATTCAATGAAGAGAAGTCAGTGTTTTTCATTTCTAGTCGTTTTCTGCATCTGAACTTCTGCCTTTAGCATTGTTTCTTTGGGGAACTACTAACTCTCTCTAAGTCCTCTCTTTCTTGGCAGTGTCCCGAGCTTATTGAAGTCTGTCTGTCTGAAACCCTTTGGGTTGGGTTTCTTCTCTTCTCCTGGCTTGCCTTTCCAGGGACCATGAAGTCTACCTTCCATGGTGACCCCCATCCACACTGCTTTCCAACTTCCCTTTCCTATGCTGCTCCCCCCTTGAACTAAGACTCAAACCCAGAGGAGATTTTCCTTTAATTCCTTTCTGGGTATTCTGAATATAAATAAAAGTTGTGTTAACTCTTTGCCACAAAGGTGCTGAAGATTTTTTAAGCTGCTGAATTCTATTTGTTCTACAAATGTCTCTAGATGTAGCTAAAATCTACTTCCCACAAGACCTATGCTTCAGGCATCTCTGTTAGTTACTCTCAAACAGCCTCATACACCCAATCTTCATGAATGGATGCCCTTTAATAGACTCCAATGAACTCTGACAATGGTGTCCTATTTCTGCCTTTGCATAAGTCCAGCAAGGCTAACTCCATCTGTCTTCTGGATTTCAGAACAAGCTTATTCCTACAAGGCTCACAAAGTGACACCTCTTTTATGTCTCTGCTGTCCATTCTTCTTGAACAAGCAGTATCCTTTCCTTTCAGCATTCCAGTCATATGAGTGATCCAACCATGTCTCTGTGATTTCAGTGAAGCTGTAATCTTGATCCTATATTAAAACTCCCAGTTAGAATAAAGGGAATGTTTATTAAATGCTGATTTCACCATGCTTCTTTCATTACTATGCCAACATCTAAGACTGATGCATTATTCTCATTTCTTCTGTGGCATTGTGACAAAAAAGCATTTTCCTTCTTCATTTAAAGGTCTTCCTCTAGTTTGATGTGGTGTCTGTGTGAGCATATACTGTCATGTGGTTTTGACTCCCTGTACATTGTCCTTTTCCTGAAACATCATGCCATAGGATAAAAAGAGGAGTTTTTATAGGCTCAAACATTATTTTATTCCTTTTTTTTGGGTACTGGTGCTTAGGACACTACTCTGAAGTCTTTCAACCCAGCATTTGCTCTCAGGAATCATGAATTGTGACTCTTTCTCTAAATTAAAAGAAGTTGCCTTAAAATTACATTTGTCTCAGTTCAAGAATGAGATTTCAAAAATAGGGATGAGTTGAGGACATAAATTCATCAGTAGAAATAAGTGAAGATGAGAGGGAAAGTGCCTATCTCACTAAGCAGAATTTGATCTATTTCCTACAGACTGGAAAGATACACAACTCTTTCCATTCCTTAAGTTGGATGGGGATGCAGCGTGCCATGCCAGCAGGAATGCTCACTTCATCTACATGCAAGAGTTTTTCCTCACCTTGGTGACCACACAGCCCAGACCCAAAGTTCTCAGCAATAACACAAATGGAGGGAATTGTCAGTCATGGAAATACTTCAACACATTATGTGTTGCCCAGAAATGTAAGAGACCATCTGGAATTAGTGTTGAATATTTTTGCTAATGACCTCATGATGGAATATTGAGAATGTTTATTAAATTTGCAGATAACACCAGGCAGAGATTACTTGTGAGTCTGGTAGAGGACAGGATTAGAATTCAAAATTATCTTGCTGAACTGGAAAAATTGTCTGAAAAAAAATTAAATAGAATGCAATTCAATAAGAACCCACGCAATACATACACTTAGACAGGAATAATCATCAGCATAAGCCCATAATGACAATTTTTAGAAGTTTGCACAAAAAAGACTGGGAAGAATTCTGGCAGATCACAGAAGTTGTCAAATGAGCCAACTGTATCATACTTCTGTGAAAATGTCAAATATTATCCTGGGATATATAAATGGGAATAGATCTTAGATGATACATTCTACTCAGCACTGGCAGGGCCTCAGGGGCAATATATGGTCCTGTTTTGGGCCCTGCACTTATGAAAAGATACAGGGTGTTTGGAGGAAGGCAGGACAGGACCAACACAGTAGTGCAGAAGCCTGAAAAATGGGAATTACAGAAGTTTGCATGGAGGCTGTTTAACAGTGGAAGAGGCATGAAATAAATTTTAGATAAACCACACTCTTACAAAGAAGGAAATTGACTGTTCTCCCAGCCTGAGAAAAGAAAGACATAAATGCAACAGGAAAAATGCAGATCAGGCACTACTAAAAAACCTTCCCGCTGGTCAGAAAAACAGAAAGAGTTTTCTTGAAAAGAGATCTCTACCCTGGAAAGTCTGTAGGCATGGATCTTCAGCTAAGGAGAATTGTTGATACAGAAAGTTGTGGACAGCCTCCCGAAACAGTCTGGCTAGCTGAATGCACAACTGTGGCCTACGAACCAGAGATAAAGCAATATTTTAAACAAGGAAGCTTCTGTCTTGAATCTAAGCAACTTCGGGGCATGGCCCTCTTTAAAAAAATCAGACATTGTTCCTACATGCTCCAAATGGGTATTACCACTGCACCAGGAGCCTGTTGTTCTCTGTTACTTGGGGATGTTTGATAATGTCTTGCTCAACAGCTCCTCAGTGCCTCAGGTATGCCTGGGTGGAATGCACCCATTGAGCTCCAGGTCACTGGGGTAGACTGCAGCTTTCCCCTCTCTCCCTGAATGTGAGCAGGATGAGGGCAGGAGTGAGACACAGGGCAGCATATCAGCACTTCTTTCCACCTGTGTGCAAGCACACAGGCCCCTCATGTTACCCTTCTCCAACCTTCCTGTCTCCAGGTGGACTGAACAAGCAGGAGCTCAGCACAGGATGCAGAGGAACACATCCCCCAGTGCTGAGGGACCATCTTCCCTTATGCCTTATGCAGTGCGGAAGACAGCAAGGGGGGGTAACTCTACTGCCAGAGAGGCACACCACCAGAAAGGTCATGGTCTTGGGAATCAAGACAGGAAGTGGCAGCCTGATCACCTTAAATTGAGTAAGACCTGTATTTAGGGCACTGATGATTCAGAGATGGTGTCATTCCAAATGGAGTTTAGGTTTGCCTTTATTTAAATTTATCACTTCTGCATTGGTTCTGTTTGGCTTTCAATGATGTTCCAAGTAAGTAATTTTAAATTCCTATGATTCATATTATCCCTGACTAATGGTGCCCACAATGGAAAATTCTAGGAGTTTTGTGATGAAAACCATATTTAGTGTTAGTAGTATCCATATATAGTAGGAACTGACAGTAGTAAAGGGAACGAAAAGAAATATGGTGGTAAAGACAGGAAGTGGAACCTCTAGAATAAGACTTTTTCATGTGACATTTAAAGGGCATGCTAGAAATATTTTGGTGGGATATCTAACACCACCATTCTCCACATTTTGGTTTGATGTCTAATCATTCTTCTTGGTCAGGTTCTAGCAAGTAAAACCACAACCACACACTAAACATCTTCTCTTCATCTTCTGTTTTTGCAGTTGAGGCTCCTCCTCCCACTTCAGCACCAATCCCTCCCAGCTTCCACATCACCATGGGGTTATTAATCAATTGTGATATCCACATGACCTCCAGTTTCAGCTCTCTTTGGTCCCTCTACTTCACTAGCTGAACTATTTCTAATTGGCTAATCAGCTTATCCGGTTTGGCCCTTGATGCAAACCAGGTCTAGACATGATCTATTCCTGGGAGGCCCCTGGGTTCATGGGGCCAATCTCACACCCTGTCCATCACTATTGTCAGCACAGTACCCTATCTCAAAGACATGCCAATGAACATTAGTGAGAGATTAAAATGACAGCCTTGGTTTTCTTACATGCCTTTTAATCATCGTAACATGCAGTCTAATGTTTCACTCTGTCTTCCTTTCCCTGCAAACGCATGTTCTCAAGGAAGAAACCAGGAGGGATGAGAGCGGGTCAAAGACCACAGCAGGGTGAAAGCAGTGGAAAGGAATTAAAATGGAGGGTGGGGGAGGAGGAGACAAGAGACAAAACCCAAGTCAGAATCTGGCAGCCAGACACAGAGCAGCAAGGCTGGAATATAAATTCCTTCATATGGCTCCCGTAGGCTAACATCTTATAGGTACCACTCACATCACACCAGCACACCTCCATGTGCCAATGCTTGTGTCTGCTACAGGCTGCCTGGCACCCATAGCCACACCCCCAAAAGCCCCCAAAGGCTGCACATCTAAACTCATTCTGAGAAGAGCTGTGAGGCCTGGCTGCTCTGGAAACCAAGCCGCCTTTTTGAAGTGCTTGCATATAGATTTAGCAGCTGACTTTTAGACCTTTGGGTTTCTGAAAAAAGTCTCATCCTGGTCACTTAGCTGTGACTTTATGCAATTATTGACCATTTACACAAACAACAATCAGAGGGCTGCACGCAATAGGATCGCGTCTGAATTCCTTCTTGGTCTCTCCGGCAGTGAATAGTCGTTGGCTCTTAAACAAAGCCCCATTCTCTCTTCAAAGAAGTGTCAGTAAAAGGCGGATGCTCCTGTGTGAATATCTGCTAAACAGGCAGGCATAAAGAAGGTCTCCCTGTGCCCCAGCTGAAGAGCTGTGTAGCTGTGCTAACAGCATGCACAACCAAAGTTAATGACCACACTTGTCCAAGACTTCCTTGTGCTCGGCCAGCTCTGAATGCAGACAGAGCAAGTTCACGCCTGCCTGCAAAATACCATATGGACATCATCTGTTACAAACTTGCTCAAATGGTTCATTTCTAAGGGGCATTCAAACTTTTCCTCGATGTGTGTTTTTTTCCTCTCTTAGTCATGCTTTTACTGAAAATTTTAGCTAGTGTAATACCAACTCCTTAGCTTTTCATCTCCTTGGTCCAAAACTATTTGGCTGGTGGGATGTGTGAATTCCTTTAGCCAACCAGTGGAGCATGTAATTAGCTCTATATGCACGAATGAATTATGCATATGTTTTGCTATGTGGCTTCAGCTGGTAACTAAGCATGAGAAGTTTCCAGCTAGAAAAGGAAACCGGTGAGAAAGCTGGGAAAGGCTGTGAAGTGGGCAGTGCACAGGACATCTCTGGTTTTCCTTGCTCCCTTTCTGCTGCATACCTGATTCTGCCTGCATCCTCATTTTTTAGGCTGTGCTTTCCATGGAATACAGGTTCTTCAGAGGATGCTGGGAGCATACTGCAGGATGTGCACTGTTTTCCATGCATCACATTCTGCTTTCACTCAGCATTGAGTCTGGATGACTTTTGCTGATCCAGTAAGGGTTAAGCTCAGCCAGCTGCAGCCTTGCTCACCCATCCCAGCCTGCCTGAGCAGGAGATGGAAGCAGAGCCTTGCAATCACACCTGTCCAGCTTACGAAGTTCCTGTCTCTTGGCTGAGATGAGGTGTGTGGCTCTGTGTGGGTGCACAGTCAATCGAGTTTGCTTAAACAGCTTCACAGTGCAGCTACATCGTGTACTTGCAGAAAGACCTTCCTGCTAAGGCAGCTGTCTTAGCAAACTGCTGTGCTGCTTTGCTTCTTTTTGTCACCTATTTAGCAATTCTTCAAAGATGCAAGCCTTAAAAGCAGGCCAGAGTTGAGGGAAGTTTCATGGTTGTAAGCCTTCTCGAAGTCCTTTATGGCAGTCCTCAGCTCATGTTGAGTTGGCCTTCCCTGAACAAGGGGAATGTAACCCCGCTGGTAGCATCATTATATTATTTATACAGCAAGTTACAGTGCAGAGTTCAGACTTCTTTTTTTACATGTCTGGGTGGGAAAAATGATTAGAATGTTTTGCACAAGCAAAATTTATCCTGTCCATTTCAATAGTCAATTTTTGTAACGCTCCCTGGCAGGTTAGAGCTATTATTTCTTGATATAAATAACAACCTAGTACACAGAATTCCCGCCTGTTTAAATCCATCCTGCTTTTTTAAAGCAATACCATGCCCAGATGGAATAGGGTGGATAGAAACAAATATTTTCAAGGAGAGGCTCTTTTAGCAGATATCACATCTCATTTAATTTTATGGTGAGAGAAAGCCAGAAGTGGATTCGATGTAAATGCTGATGTGTTTTACTAATGTTTCATACTGAACTGGGGCTTCCTGAAGCCAGCAGAAGTCTTTGCACCATTTCTCTGGTTCTCAGGCATCCAAATGAAAGCTATCCAGATAGGCAGCACACTCAGCGCCTTTTCCTCTGACCTTCCTCAGAAATTGCACACAAGGCCACACATTTGGCAGATGGTGAAAGGCTGAACAGAAAGCATTTCAGCCTCTTACAGATGTGGTTAAATTATCTTAATGTATTTAAACAAAGTGCAATGTCAAAGTAGCATAAATACCATATTTCAGCAAAATGGCTGCTTCTCTAGGGTTCTGCTTGCTGATGCCAAATTAAATATTTCCTACTGTTTATTCACAAAATTCTTTCTTGTCCACTGAATTTTCATATTGCTGGGCTGGGCCAAATAATCAGTTTCCTTTTAAAATAGAAAAACCATTAGTACATTCCAATAGGCTTTTCATGTTATGTTAGAAACCCTTGGGAATCCAGTGTGATTAGCTTTTTTGGTCTTAATTATTGCTGATGGGAGCCTACCTGTGGGGGAACTCTGAAAGGCACACGACAGCAGGCCATCCACACCGAGGACCTAAAGGAGGAAGTTTGGAATGTGTGGCAGCCGTTTGGTATATTAGTGGCAATTCCAGCCTTCTTAAACAGGATCCCCTTTGTGTTCAGAACCACACCTGCACTACTTCAGAGATTAATGGGCAATTTCTTGGCAGTACTTGTGGACATTTCAGTTGTCCATTAGGATGATAAAAAAAATAGAGGAGAATTTTTTTTTATCAGCTTTAATTGAGTGGTAATCTCTTCTCCTTAAAGTAACTTAAGTTTCTTGGGAAACTCATAAGCCTCCTTGACTGCCTGGACAAAGAGTAAAGAAATGACAGAGACCTCCTAAAGTATAAATCCTCCTCCATCCTCCTCCATTAGTCAAGTCTCTTCTGTGAATGAGTTAACTTGACAAAAATCATATTACTAAGTATTTTATCAAAGCAAACATTTAATCAAAGTGAAAGGAGGAGATACTAGTCCCCTTCTGGAATGGGATGGAGACTGCCAAGATGTGTTTTAATTTCTTAAGAAAACAAACTATGTCAAACACTGGGTTTTAAGCAAGCAGATGCTCATTTATCATTTGTTTTGTCTGTGCATGCACTTGGGATCCTGCTGAACACAAGTTTTCTGAGATGGAAATGACCATATGGCCAATACCTTAAAAATTAATTCAACATGCCCTGCCTCTCGTGCGCATCACATTCTTTTAATGGTGCTTTTCTTCTTTTTTTTTTTTCAGTGTTGGACAATGGAAACAGAACAACTGCCTTTGTGAGAGTCTGATCCATTGCAGACACAATCTATGACTGATGCCGTATGCTACCAGCAGAGTTTGGATACTTTGCAGAGGCTGTGATTTCATGGCCCCACATCTTTCAGAGGTTATCTCACAAAAAACCCAAACAAAAAACCAGCTTTGCTACTGTTTTAGGTGTTGTGAGAGGGCCCACAAGAAGCGGCCTGCAGCTGCCCCAGAGCTGTGCTGGTGTGCTCTAAGCTGAGCACTGGGTGTGTGGTGTTCAGAGATGTCCGGGGATGACAGCAGTTTGTGCACTCACCAGGTGTCGTGTGCACTCCTCATACATTAAAAAACAGCTAAAGTTTGCTGACTAAGGAAGATGTGAGCAAACAAAACAGGGTAGCTTTATAAACTCAGACTCCTGATTTGCAGGTGCAGTTACCATAGTCACTGAAGATTTACATGGTAAAGGCCACTTTGATTTCAGAAAGCTCGTTTGTGAGCAAAATTAATGCAAGTGCAGTTGCATTAAATTGTCGTGGGTCCTGATGCAATAAAAAGACACCCAATGGAACACAGCTGTACGTCATTGGAGACTGTAGTTTTCACCTTCTTCATAAAGACTCAAGTGGCAGCCAAGAACCTGAAACATAGCTCAGTGACATCATTTATAAATACCCACTCTGTCTTAGCCAGGGCAGGGTGTTCCCCTGGTTAGCAGAGTATAATTTTGTCTGTGTGCTGGTAGCATCGCTGTCTTGCCCCCTCTGCTGCTTTGTTCCTCTGCCTCCCCTCTGCCAGTGAGGGGGCACTTCACCCCCTCATTCATGAGGAATTGTCCTCAAACTCTACAAGCAAGAAGCAACACTGGCAGGCATTAGGGATGAATATAATCAGCAGGGTGTACTGTGACTGGTCACACTACTGACATCTTTGACACCTCATAAACCCAAACTTGAAACGGTCACATCCCAGAAAAATCATCTGCTGACCTGTGCTGACGCAAGCAGCAACAGCAGAAACACCTCAAGCCTGCATACACAGCTCACAGGTTTGATGCTCTGTAATATTGGATGCCACAATACCAGTTAATTATAAACACCATGCACCCTGCATGTGACACAGCTGCCCACCTGGCCTTGAGCCTGGAGTTAAGGGAGGAGCAAGGATGACAGGAATGAGAAAGGAAGAGTAACTAACTGTGTTTCAGCTCTCCTCTTGTCTGCTTCCAGAGGATGTGAGCTTCAGTTTCTTCAGATCCAAATATCTGAAGAAATACCTGCTGTCTAGAATGTTCCCAGGGAACTCCTTACCCGGGAAGTAACCAGATATTTGTCTTCCAAACAGCACTGAAAGCCCTGATTTTGGCTCAAACAAGGACATTAGTCATAATACTAGGGAATAAGTGAATAGACTATTTCATTTGGAAGGGACCTGTCACGATCATGTAGTTTGACTGCCTGACTAAGTTAGGGCTAAAGAAGTTAAACCATGTTAAAGGCATTGCTCAAATGCTTCTTAAAAGGCATTGACCACCACTCTGAAAGCTTGTTCAGTATTTGACAAGTCTTTCAGTAAAAAAATGCTTCATAATATCCAGTCTAAACCTCATCTGATGTAGTTTTGAACTACTTCCATATGTCCTATTCCTGGATCCCAGGGAGAAGAGTTCAGTCTCTCCCTTTCCAATTTCCCTTTTCAGAGACCAGTGACATCACCTCTCAGATTTCTTTTCTCCAAACTAGACAAGTCCTCAGAGCACATTCCTTACAGTCCTTTTGCCAGCTTTGTTGCCATTATCTGGATCCAAGGACCTTCATATCCTTCTTAACCCATAGGCCCAGAACTGCACACAGTTCTCAAGGTGAGAATGGCAGACAGCAGCATAATCACCTCTCCTGACCTGCTGGTTGTGCTGTGTTTGATGCATCCCAGGATGTGGTGCCCTCTTGGCTGCCAGGGCTCACTGCTGGCTGACCAGCACCCCAGATTGCTCTCTCAAGCCACTCCTCCCAATTTATACTTGTGCTTGGCATTACTCCAGCTTTTCAGCTTGTTAAATTTCATCCCATTAATCATAGCCCAATGCTCCAGCCTATCTGGATTCCTCTGCAAGGCCCCTTGTCCCTCAAGAGAGCCAACAGCATCTCCCAGTTTGGTATCATCAGCAAACTTGCTAATGGTGCACTCAACATGGAGTTCATGGAGAAGTATTGTAGTAAAATTAGCAACCAGTGATAGTTTCAAAAGTCAATATCTAGTGCCTGGATAGATGGCAAATATTTATTTTAAATAATAATATTTTAAATACAGAGCCAGTCTATAGACAAGTGTCCTATCCAATATGTCCATGAATCAGTGATTGATCTGAGAAGAGGATCCAGGTCTCCTGCTGGCTCCTGTCACCCTCTGTGAATGTCAGGCCATGCACTCCCCCTTGGCAGGTTGCCACTTCTCTCCCAAGAAAGAGGTGTCTCTTATCTGCACTACTTTATACAGACAAGTCACCTGATTTCACTGCTAAGGGGACATCTGTAGGATCAAGACCACACTCTATGTCCAAACCTGTGATTGCCTGCATTGATCAAAGTCTGGCTCCCACGTGGGCTGATCCCGCTGATCTGCAGACTGGGGTCACACAGGCACAAGCAGAGTGCTCACCAGGGACTTGGATCCTGCCCCATGGGCAATGTGGGTCCCAGCAGGCTGGGCCATGCCCTACACTGAATCCCCTAGCCCAGCAGTGGGTTCCTGTAGCCCTGTAGTAAGCCAAAGGCTGAGTTCCAACGTGACTATGAAGAACCTGGCTCACACATTCATTTATCAGAGTCTGGCCATCTTCTACATATCTCAGAGTATTTCTTCAGGAAATTTTATTTTTTCCTTATCTCATGATTTAGTGTTTGTTTGTTTTAAGTTCCTGGAACACAATCCAAACAGGTTGAACCCTGTGACTTGTGGCTGACTGAATTCTTCTTTGCAAACAAATGTGCCATGACCGCATGTCAGTGGGCTTCAGTCCCAGGGAGATCTCCTTCTGCTCTCCCTGCAAGCCTACTAGCTTCCACAGTGGAGTCCACATCTGCACACATCCAGAAGTCTACCCTGGAGAGGCAAGCTCTTCTTTGACCTGACACCCCACCTGCCTGATAATCTCCAGCCTTCCACAGCTACATCATCAACCCTGCAACATGAACAGTCCCATGCCCCGTGCCTCAGTGAAAAGGCAAACATGAGCCATGGGGAAGAAATTACTACTCTCTTTTGGTTGTCCTCTCTGGCAGCTGGTGGCATTCCCACCTGTCATAGGTTTGATGTTGGCACAAGGCTAGTGCCTCTATGAGGATATACTGTCCCTGGTATTTGCTGTGAGATGTGACTAAAAACAGAGTAAAACAGTTTCTAATTTAGAAAGCAAAAGAACTTTATTACTTATAATATGTAAAGAAGACACATACAGAAGAACATGGAAACTTTAAAAAACACTCTTCTTCCCCCCCCCCACCAGTTCTCAACACAACAAAACAAACTAAAAATTCCCCATCACGTTACCACCTTTTAGATAATTAATCCTTAATCTATTACCACTCTTTTGATAATCAGTACTTAGTCTATCAAGGAGAGATAGGAGTTTTCCTTACACCACATCGTGGTCTCTTCCTCTATGTCCAGTGCTCTCATCACTGTGCATGGACCAGAGCTGCTCTTAGGGTTTTTCTTTTTAAAGATGCTTTGGTTAGTTCCAAGAAATGACAGCTTCTCAAATTTGGGACACTAGTTCCCCCCAATATTACCCCCTGGGGCCGAGGGGCCTTGAGAAGAGAGCTCTTCCTCTCATCTCTGTTCACACTACTGTCCACTCTTGGCTCCAAGCCAATGCCTCTCCCCAGATGCAGTTTCTGTGTTACAGAAAAGAAATGAGTCCATCCATGGCTATAAGAACCGTCCAGCCACAAGCCACTCCATCATCTCCTCCCACCTAGGATTCTTTTCAGCATTCTCTGACAATCTTCCACTTGCACGAACTTTCATCATCTTTGCTTAGTTCTCCCTATCTTTCTTCTTCAAATTCAGGAGGATTAGCATTTATAAAGTTTCCATCATCTACGAAAAGGGTTAAAATCTTGGGCTTTGTTTCCTTAGAACTCTCACGGTATTTTTGCTGTTGAGCACTCTTCTCGCGCCACCCCCCCATACTCTTTTGGCCGTGCTGCCCAGCTGCTGATATCAAATTTCAAGGTGACACAGATCACAGACACGGTTTCTCAGTCTCTCTCTCTTCGGGGGTGGGGGGGGGGGGGGCAGAAAAGGGGAAAAGAAGGCTGTTTGATGCCTCTCAAAGTTCTTGTACTTTCTCCACTTTTCCATCTTGCAGGATTTTTCTCTCCCCCTCTGTGCCCAAGGCTCTAGCCTACCTCGCCTAGACTGTATGGCTTCCCCTCCCCCGCCCAGCCAGCCGCTGGGCAGGGGAGATCCCTCCGTCCTCAGGGACCGGAACCAAGAGAGAGCTTTCCGGGGAGCCCTCTGCTTTTAACCCCTTGTGTTCTCAGAGGCGGATCCTTGTCCTCAGTGGCCACACCAGATGCCAGTCTTTAAACCTGAGCACTCATTGGTTTGACCACTGAAGTTCAAAAAAAACTCATTTTTTTCAAACTACGACACCACCGTGTCCCCTTGAAAGTCCTGATCGTTCTTGTCAGACTGCCTCTGTGCTGATAATTCAGCACACCAGCAGCACCTGTTACACCAATCTCCTCCTTCAGTGCTGGCTGCCTTGGGCTTGTACAGCAGAAACTTCCTGCATCACATCCTGCCTCCCAGGAAAGGCATGGCTGGAGTCTCTGCTGGTCAATGAGCACGTTCAGCATAGCAGCTCATGCACTGTTCCCTGTAACTTTTCCGTGGCTTATTTTCAGCTCTTTGATCTCTGGGTAGAGCCCATGGTGTGGCAAAGCCTGGAGTCTCCTTCTGCTGAAGGACTGTCTCCAGCCAGGGTAAGAGGGGCAGATTGCCCAGGCCAGCTGGTGCCCTTCTGTGCACTGCCCTGCTGCTGACTCTGCCGTCAGAGCACCTGCTCAGAAAGGCCCACAGACCCTCCTGGCTGTGACACGAAGTCTAAGTCTCCCTCAGTACTGTCCTCAGTACTGCAGAACAAGATTTTTAATTTCCTGGAGACACAGGAGAGGGAGAACATAAGACAGGAAGATCAGCAGACAGCAGTTTTAACTCTTCCTTTTCCTGAATATATGTGTTTCTTCAGAGAAAATTTCTATCTCAGATGTGATATTTATCTTATTTTCCCCTCTTAGACAACTCACCAGCCTCTCAACAAGTGATAGGGGTGAATGTAAATGTGTTTGTGTGTGTGACCTTGATGCTGTCCAGGGGATCTCTGTGCACCCCAAACTTGCTGTTATCTTGAGACAGATACAACTGTGGGTGACTGAGTTTGAGCCAATTACTTCAAAGGTACATTTTACCCCCAGAGGATTTTAATACACTGTTAAACAATAGTGGGGAAGGTGCTCCATGTGTGTTTTGGCTTCCCAAGCCTACAGTCATGTCACTGTTCTTGGAAAAGTTGTTGAGACACGTTTTTTATATATAAATTCATTTATATATAATAAATTATATAAATGCATACATAATCAATATAAGTGAGTTATATTATAATTCATTTCCTAACACCTCAATAAGTGTACTTTTCAGAAGTCCTCTGAAATTTGAAAAGTCAGCTTCTCAGCCCCATCTGTCCCATGTCTGTTCTCTAAAGTGGGGGGATGCAGATCCCCCTGGCAGTAAGTGTCCATAGTCCTGTGAATGGATTATGCAGGGTTACCTTGCTCCCAGCTGATTCATTTTCTTGACTGGAGGTCTGGGAGCAAATATCTGGGGGTTTCTACTTCCTGGGCTGAAAGGGAACTCGATGGTGCCTTGTATCCTGCAGTTTGTTTGTTTGGGAAGTTTGTCTTTGCACAGACTACAGACCCTGATTAATGTGATGTTGTTGCTATGGTCATTGCTCTATCCTGCAATGTTTTCAGTTTCTGTCTTTGCTGACAAGGCCTTTAGCACCAATCTAAGGGCAACGAGTAATAACAGGGAGGAACAGAGTCATAATGACCGTCCTCTGAGCAAACAATTGATATGCTAATGACGTCGGTGGGAACGCAGCTCCTATCTACAAAGAGAGGGACTGAGAATGAAAATAGGACAGGGCAAAGAACAGAGGGGATTAAAAAAATGAAGAAGACTCTTGTGAGATTTTTCCAAGGACCTAGAATAATTTTTGTGGAGGAAAGGGAAGGATACAATGTGATTTCATACCAGGAGGAAGTGTGGTTTATCAGCAGAGCTAGCAGAGGAACAGCTTCAAATTTAATATTATCCCACCAGAGAGAGGATATTAAAGTACAGAAATCTGTGCAGAGCTTTTTATTTGAATTTTCTCTTCTGTGCACTTCTGGTACTGAGCAAAGGGCTCAGTTGTTATTGAATCCCATCTCAACCCACATTTTCAAAACATCAGTGATATGCTCTAAATGCTACAAAGAAGGACCAGGCTTCCTAGGTACCTGTGGTCCTGAAGAATGGAGTGCTTTGAGAGTGGTGGCTGGAACACAAAAAGTTGCGTTTGAGGCTTCATCTCTACAGGACAGCAAGCAAAGTCAGTGGCCTAGATGTGTTTTGAGACTGGTCATGGAGAAAAGGGAGCTGCGGTCAACCACAGTGTGTCAGGGCCCTGGGAACTGTTCTGGGAATGCCTGAGGAGGGGATCTGTCCTAGCCAAGTCATGGGCAGTTGCATTTCACACGATCATTCTTTTCTTATTTGCCCCCACAAATGATTAAACCATACATCATTTTTAGAGAAAAATCCACTCTTGTCCAAAGACTTCAAACAATGAAAAATCTAGAAGTCTCATGAAAATCTACTCCAGTGCTAACACCCTCACTGTTAGAAGCTTATTTCTGCTCTCTTTTTATTTTTTCCACTTCAGTTTCAGAACATTTCAGAGTAAAGAACCTCTCTATCTAGATACCTCCTAGTGCAGATACTTTTTAACCCAAATCAAGTTGTCTCTTAGCCGTCTCTTTGATCAACTAAATAGATTAAATTTCTTAAATCTCTGTAGAGTGCAATTTTCTTACCATGAACCACTCTCATGCAGTCTAGGATTTGAGCAGAACAAAACTGAGGGAAAAAACTTTGGCCAGACTGTGTTTTGAGAAAATACTTAGGAGATAGACTTTGTTATCTGATTACATTTGGTGTTAATAAAAACTTGATTACACAGCAATAAATTCTGCAGTTTGTATTGTTTTGAAACGACAAAAAACTTGAGTCATCCATTTCCCTTCTCTGTGAACTTCTTCCCTTTGAAACTATTAAAACAAGTATGATTATATTGCATCAATATAAATCAACAGTGATGCCCTGTCCTGGTTACAATATATTGAGCTTTATTCACAACATCATGAGTTTTCTTTTAGGCATTTTCAAAAGTATAAATCTCCCTTTCAGAGTGCTCAGTAGAAAAATTAGCATTTGCTTTTTGTCCCTGTGCTCCCAATATTTTCATGGTTGTCAGTCCAAGTATTTGGCCTTCAGAGCTGTCTGAGGGGAAGCATAAATCAGGCATATAAAAATCCAGTACATAAAAATGTAGTTTCTCTTACAGACAAGGCAAAAGTTCCTTTTTGCAGGTGTAAAAGTGGGAGTCAATCTCGGTTTAAAAGTGTGGTCACTACTTTTTCACTGCAGAAAACTGCAGCATTATGTTACTACAGAGAGAAAATTGCTATTGGTCAGCTAAAAGCCAGTAAATCATAGCCTGCTACTGCGTCTCCCATAGAAGAAATTGTGATCTCATGATGGAAATGTTCACTGGGCTATATTATTACTGCAACTTGTCCTCTAAGAACAAGGGCAGAAGCTCCTAATGGATATGGCACCCGCACAGTTACACATGAGAGTGCTCTGCTATCCACATGCCTCTGCACCACTTCCCCTCCCACAGAAAGGTCAATGACAGGGAGGTGAGAGGATTTACGTACTTGGTGCCCTAGTAAGAAATGTTTCTAGGTAGGTTGGGCCTGTGCTGTAAACAGCCCCACTAATTTCAGCTAAACATTATTAAGGTCATAAAATGTCTCAAGATTCATGCAGACTTCATGCCAGCTTGGCTGTGGCCCAGGTGCATCTGCTGTGAAAGACCCCTGAGAATGGTTGGGGAGCTCGGGGCTATGTTAAGTCAGAGCCTGAAAGGGGTTGCTTTGGGAGGTTTTGTGTCTGGTTTTGGCAGTCCAGATTTCTCTGGGATGAAAACACTGCAAAAAGAAAATGCAACAAGGCGGTCATATGGCCTCCTGAGGCCATCTGTGGCTGTGAGTGGCATCTCCAAGGCAATGGCTGGGGCAGTCTGGTATTTGGGTTGATCTGAAAGTGCAGGTGTGTTTTTTTGGAAAACAAGGCAGGCAGTGGCATTGCAAGGTGAGGTGAAGTTTTGCAGTGCTGCTGGCTTTCATGGTCCAAGTACAAGGTTTGCCCAGTAATCCTCAGAAATTATTTATTGTGCAGGCTTTATTTTGAAAGCTGTGGCCTTTCTTTCTCAGGATGGTAACAGCTTGTTCCTCTCCTTTTGCAAAGTCACTGGCTGCCACATTTAGCTAGTGGTGGGGCTCGGTGCTTGGCTTCCTTTTCCTCATCCTTTGGCAGGGCGGGGGTATGAGGGGAGTCTCAACAACATAGCCCAAACTCTGCATTTGCAGCGTGGGGATGGGGATGTCCCACCTGGGCATCCATGCTGGGATGTCAGCTGGGAGGAAGCTGGAGGAGTGAGGGATGCTGGAGCCAGGAGTGCCAGTGAGCTCCCACACACCCATGGGGTTGTCAGCTCTGACATCCTGAAGCACCTACAGGGCATCCTGTGGCACCTACAGGGCATTCTGAACACCCACAGGGCATCCTGTGGTACCTACAGGGCATTCTGAACACCCACAGGGCATCCTGTGGCACCTACAGGGCATCCTAAACACCTACAGGGCATTCTGATCACCCACAGGGCATCCTGAACACCTACAGGGCATCCTGATCACCCATAGGGCATCCTGAAGCACCCACAGGGCATCCTGTGGCACCTACAGGGCATCCTGTGGCACCTACAGCGCATCCCATAGCACAGGGAGAGATGGGAGGCCTGCCCAGGCTAGGGAAGGGCTGTGCTCCAGTGACAGGAGAGTAATCAGGCTGTGGCAGCCTATTGCTGCCTGATTGGTCTATGGAGACATGATGATATGCTCCCAGTTCCAGGGGACATATTCCTGAAAGAGATTTTGTATGCTAATCCCTTCTGCCCTCATCAGCCAGGCCTCAGGCTGCCGGTGCTGAGCTGCCAAGTTCCCAGCAGGAGTAACCTCTGCTGCACTGATAAGAGGGGATAAAAGCCACCCTCCCCAGGCTCCTGTGGCTGTGGTGGGCTCTGCCCAGAGCCCCTGCAGCCAGCCCCTCCCTGGGAGGGTGATGCAGTCACCCAGTGAGGATGGTGCCTGTGTTGGGGTGAGCGTGGACCGCCAGTCCATAGATGGGGTCACTCCAGACCCTGGGGAGCAGGGAGTGGGTTCTCTACCCCAGCACCCTGGTCTTGGTGAAACTGCCCCCTTTGCTCTGCAACTCAGCTTGTGAAGCAAAACTGGGCACACAGATGATGGACAATAATATCACAGAAATACAAGTAGCTCTTTGCTCCAAAGCTCAGTGAGCCGAAGAGGGTCTGCTTTTCCCCATGGTGATCTCTAAGTTCCCTTTGCACTGTCATTGACCCCTGGGTAGTCACAAATATATCCCACAGCTCAGAGAATCCTCAGGGTTGCTCACCATGTCAGCAAAAGCCTCCTTTTGGCAGCTGGGAATGGCTGAAGTAGACCATAGATTGTGTCATGGGCATTAGACCAACCTTTCTGCAAAGAGGATTATAAGAGTAAGTAATACACACCTCTCTTGTTGATGTTCCTGCACCATTGGGATTTCAACAGTGACAAAAGACTCAGGCATATGAACTCCCCTGCTTTGCTGCAGAAGTTCTGAAATACAGTCAAGTTTTGGGGTCCTGGAATTTTGATTTGTTTTGCTGTCATATCTCAAGAGATAACTCTTAAATTACACATCACCAACCAAGCAGCATCCTGCTAAACAGGAAAAAACCCTTGTTGCAGCAAATTGTTCTATGACTAACTGCATTAACAGGTTTGTCTCTCCTTCAGAAAGCTGTTTTAAGAAAATTAGGTTGGTTATGGAGACAATTCATGTCTCTTTAGTAAATCTATAATCAGGTGAGGTAAATACCCAGAGACTAGCTATGGGGGCTGTATAAATACCTCCATAGATAGAGGCATCAAGAGATGAGATGCAAAGATATTTATTATTTTATGAGGCTCATTCCTTTCTCTAGGATCTAAAGAGACATGCTTCATTGAATGCCAGTAAATTGTCTTTGATGTAGAGAAAAGTCCACTTTAGTTTTGATGGATTTGATCTTTTAAAACATAACTGCATATTAAACTATTTTTGGTGGTGCTGCTGACCTTTAATGTCACATTACTGACTCTCAAGTGGCCATACATGGCTGTGACAGAGCAAGGGCTCTATGTGACTCAGGGGTCCTATAAAACAGGAGCTCTCTGAAAGTATTAAGTGAACAGCACAAAGTCAAGACGCTGTAGATTCTACACAGTGTGTTTCATATCCAAATGCTTTTGCCATTTAGCTTTTTGGTGATTGATTGATACCATTGTAGGTACCAGGAATTTTTTCTGAGCCTACTGACTGTGGAAGATGCTGCTGCCTGTTTCAGTAGTTACATATGAATTGATTGGCATTCCAACCATTTGGGCTGCTGAGATAGACAATGCTAACACATGAAGTCAATGAGAATTACATTTGCAGGGGCTGTCCCTGGGAATGGGCAGCCGGCCAAGGTTTCACGGCCTCAGTGATGTCCTCAGAGATGAAGGTGAGGGGTTAGCCCCAGTTGCTTATTTTAGGTGACACATAGAGAGTTGCTTTCAGAGAAAAGCAGATAGACACAGCTGTTGATCAGAAATTTATCCTGTTTGCACAGCAGCTTATGAAAGAAGGGAAAAAAAGGACCATGCTGAAAATACCTATGAGAGGACCAGATGGTCTCAGGAGCTGGCTAAAGGAGACCTGAAGCTCAGATGGGCAGAAAAACTTCCTCTGACAGTCCTTTCCACAAGAAGTGAGAAGGAGGTGGCAAAACATCCAAGCCCCTAAGCCCCTCAAACACTGCTTGTTGGTGTAATCATGCAGGGAGAGTTTGCTTCTTCTGCTCAGGATTTTAATCAAAGTTTTATTCTCAGAGAGAATAGTACTTTTTTTTTTTCCATATGGGAGTGTTTGACTTCAATTACAATGTCTTGCTCTGGACCCTTTGGCCAGTTCAGGGTCATTAGATACCATTCAGTTCTAAGGATCTCTTTAGGAACAGAAAAAATTGATGTATCTGAGATTCTTGCCTCTTAGTGGAGGACATTCCAGAAGGCCAGCAGCTGGGAAGGGAGGTGTTTGTTACAGGTTTATTTTGGTCATGATCTTCACCCTCCTTCCTATCCGCGGGTTAAAGAAAATGCTGGTTTTCATTCTTGCATTTCTTTCAGTTGCTGATTGCTCTTAATGACTGCAAAGCCCCACCCTTTCTATTAACGGGTCAGTGCCCAAAACATGCCCACTGTTAGTCAGATCTGCTGAGTTTAAACAGGTGCTTTTTCTAACCCACAGTAAATATGAGCTGACTTTTTAAAGTCAAGTTGTCCTTCCCATAGCCTAGAAACAGATCTCCCTTTTTTACCCTCAATTGCTGTGAATTTAAGTTACCCCTATCTTGAACAACTAGTATCTTGGGACATAGTCTCTGGCTAGTGCTGAAACTGCTGCTTCTGATGAATGGTCTAGTAAACTCTCACATGACAAAGACACCTGAATCTAAAGCTGTTGGCAAGCAGAGAAATGACTGCCACTGCAAAATGCCATGTGAATTGATTTTTTTCCATTTCAAACCCTTACCCTAAGATTGTATTTATAGCAGGGGAGGGCTTCCATGTATTCTTCCCGGTGTGGAATGTGCTCTCTGATACTGTGACACGTGAGTGACCACCCCACATCACTGCTGCTGAAGGTTTGGGTGAAATGTGTTCAGCAAACTGCAGCAATATGATAAGTATTTGGTCTTCACATCTTCTCACCACCAAGAGAAGGAGGGAGATACAGCACTCAAGGAACTGGAGAAGGACTCAGGAGATTCACTTTTCCCAGAAAGAACCTGCTGCCCTTGCTTGGAAACAGCCAAATCCTGGGTCCACAAAGATGCTGCTTAGGACAATGGGAAGAGTTCTGGGGGGATGACTTCGGGAGCTAAGTGAAGAACATGCAAATATGTGTCATCAGGGAACACACATTACATCCCAAGCCAGAGCCAAAATCCATCATTGCTCTCCAAGATAAAACATATTTGCATTTGCTCTTTTTACAAAATGCCAATGAAGGAGAGGCCACAGCCAGTGGTCCCAAAATACGACCCCAAGAACCTCTTGATGGTATTCTTATATGGATTCTGCCAAGGTGAGGTTGGAGGGACTGTGTACCCTGGCATGACCAGAAGTCCTTTAGATTACTTTTGCTCTCCTGCCAAAAGTAGCACAAAACTGCCCCAAAAAGGAAGACCAGCACTCTGTCCCTTCACAGCTGCCCCCAAATGAAGACAGAGACCTCCAGTCTGTTCCACAGCACTCAGGCAGCTCATAGGGAGGGATCAGTCTTTTGTGGGAGATCAGGTGTCAAGCCACGCAGATCCAAGCTGCGTTACAGGGTGTGTGACAGCCCAGGATACCACAAGCTACCCCCAGGACAAGGAGGGGCAGAAGCCTTTGCAGCACAGTTTCCCCTTCATAGGCTACAAGTACCAGGATATGGGGCTGTAGACAAGGCAGGGCGAGGACAGGCTGGAGAAGACACCAGTGGGCTGAGGGTGAGGACCAGTAGGCATGGAAAAGTGATGCCCTATGCTCACAGACATGTCTGCTGAAACATGGCCTGGACAGATCAGTGCACCTGAGGAGCAAAATGGTACTGTAGGTGCACAGATGTGTAACACCTGTCACTAATATTTGGCAGCTCACATCTGTCTGCAGGGCACAGGGGCAGGGTGAAGGAGGGCACCTTCTAAGCAGGAGGTGAGCAGCAGCAGGACAGAGTGCCACAGAACAGCGGGCATGCAAGGGCTGCATGGGGGGATTAGCGAGGGAGTGGGGCATTTTCCAGAATTCATATTCAGTGTGCTTAGCTTAATCCACTGTTTTGCTCCATTCCCTTTCGAGCACCATATCCCACCAGATATGACGACTTTTCAAAGCCCCTTTTGGGTTGACTTCTCTGTTTTGTGGGGTTATTTTTCCAAAATACTGCAGAGGCAATGTAACACAGCCCAGCCCTGTGTACGTGCTGCACCATTCTGGAAGATGGAAAACAAAAGCTAAAAGAGGATGGTTAACCTTTTCTAATTGTCACAGCACAGGACTAGTTGCCAGGAGGAACTTGAGTGCTAATCCTACTTTACTCACCATGTGACCTTTGGGTAAGTTACCTAATTAACTTGTCCTTCGGTCTGCCCAGCCTGCAAAGAGCTGGTGTTTCAGGGAAACACAGCATTGCTGAGCCAACCTGTGGCCTTAGGAAATAACCAGGGAATAAAAGCTGCTGCACTTTTTAAAAGGTGGTATTAATAGAGAGAATTTAAACATCCTGCTGTAAATTTAAGCTAATTTTTTGGTGGGGTACAGGATTGAGCCCAGACTATTTGGTCAAATTGAGGGTCATTCTGGATGAATTTGTATTTGTGGAGGAGTGATATACAGTGATCAGATCAAATTATAACTGAATCAGTTCTGTTCTGCCGGAATTCAGTTCCTTCTGCTGGAGGTACTGGATCCTGATTTTCCCTGACCACCCTGTGCTGAGCTGTTGTTGTTAGAAGTGCTCTCCAAATATCACTGTGGCTGCCCTCTAGAAGGATTTGGAATTATCCCTCTTTTCCCTTGCATTTGAAAGGAGTTTTCAGGCTGAATTAAAAACGCTTGATGCAAAAAAGTATAGTTATCCCTTGATTCCAAGGTTTTTCCTATTCAGTTTCTTCCCCTTCCTGCATTTTTTTTTAATTGACTCACTTTAGCCATAGTTGAATCTCTTTTTTTTATTGAAAGAATTCAGTATTAGGTATATAAACACAGTTGGATTCTTCATGTTAATGCGGAATGAAAAGATTCTAACAACCATCCCCAGAGATCATCCTCTCTCTGGTGAAAGATCTTTCAACCTGCATTGGAAAAAGCACTTTACAGAACTATTCACTCCCTCTTTCGCATTTAGTGTCAAAGAAGATGCCATTGCATCTCTGCTGTGGATTACAGATACATCATTTATTATTATCTGGTGCTCAGGAGGCAAGCCTGCCTCCTGGGGTAGGTATGGCTTGTTTTCCAGGTTTGATCTCTCATTTAAAGAGGGAGTTTCCAGGGAGATGTTTTTGCAAAGAGCTTACACTCGTCTCTTTCAAGAAGTTTGGTCTTCAGAGTCTTTTGCTGCAATGGTCCAATACAGTGTTTATTTAAAACTTCTCTTTTTATATTATGCAGTGGACTGGACAGCTGAAACACAATCTTGGTTTGGATTAATGGGTTCTACAATCAGGTTTTCAGAATCAGGTTTTGATCCCTTCTTATTTAAAAGTGCCTGTAACCATGAATGGTCTAATTGAAACCAGAGGCACTTGCTGCAGACTAAGGAACAATTCAATGGGATTAAGGCAATGTCTCATCTGGGCTGTTGTGATTAAATTTTGCAAATATTAGCTGAAAAAATCTTGGCTCAAATCCTAGCCAATATGTATTTGAGCAGTTCCCCAGAAAAGAGTGGACCTGAGCCTTGCCTGAGGTGTAGCAGTGGTGCTGTTTTAACACATGCTTCCATTGTCTTCACTTGACAGGACCTAAGGATCTGGGCTCAAAAAGGGCAAGCTCTTTGAGGGGATGTTAAGGTTTATCCTGGGCTGAGTTTTAAAAGAGCAATTTCCAGGGGAAAAAATTTGCAACATGACAATGAATCTAGACAGAAACCCTGCTGCCTTGAAAAATAACTCTGGGAGTGACAATCTCTCCCACAAACCCAACGAGCTCCTTGGGGCACATCCCCAGCACGCAATGAAACACTCTGCAAGGATCCCAGTGCTGGCCACTGAGCTAACAGCAGGACCAGGAGCAGAACAACTGTGTCAGTATCTTGTCTGCTCAGAGGGCATTATGCCATGATTTCAGCGTAGAGCTCACCTTCCTCCAGGCGTTGTGCTGTGCTCAATTTACGGATGAGTCTGGGGTTTGCGCTGGAATTTTGGCAAAGGCAGTATAGGCACACTAGTGTACTCCCTCACACAAAGAGTAAACTCTGGGACATGAAAAGGAAGAATTTCCTTTTCTGGGACAACAGGACAATATTGCTTGTCCCTGAATACATTGCTAACAGACTGTTTTGTTCTTTGTATGCTCTTCAGAGGAACTCATCATAAATCTATCCAGAAACTGAAGCAAAAATAAATTTAACTGGGTATTTATCACAAAGAATATCAGGCAGTGAGTCTACCATGACAGTTCTAATGGTGGGAATTTTGTGTTGGAGGTTTTTGGTTTTTTCCTTTCTACAACTGCCCATTAGGCTCCAGGATGAATCTGAGATGCTAATATCCACCTATGAATCTGCTGCTTCTCTGTGAGACTGCCAGTCTGACTCAGAGCCAAGTTCTGCAGAGCTGCCACAACTAGAGTGACTAGGTCATTCACAGTCAGGATCTCCCAACTTTGAAACTACTCCCCTCTGGCCTTTGGCCTGAAGTAACCTGTTGAATCAATCTGCATCCACTTGTGAGCACCAAGCTTCATGAATAATTTCACCAACTGGAGAGAGTCCAGCAGTCAGGAATAAGAGTGATCAGTGGGCTAGAAAACATGAGCTATGAGGAAAGACTAAGAGTTGGGTTTGTTTAGTCTGGGGAATTGAAGACGGGTAGATGTGCTAACACCCTTCAAGTATGTGAAAGACTACTGCAATGAAGAAGGGTAAGCTGTTCTTCATGTCATCTGGGGACAGGAAAGGAAGTAACGGGCTTAAAGTGAAACAAAGGGAATTTAGGTGAGATGTTAAAAGTCGTTTTCCAGTTGTGAGGCTTGTGCACCTCTGGGATGGTTTGCAAGTGCTCTTTTGGGAAGGATTTAGCAGCAGCTGAGATAACTATCTCATCACTTTCAGCACAAATGATCCTATCTGGAGGCTGGTGGAAGGGCAAGATAACCTTTAAAAGTTTCTTCCTGCTTGGTATTGTGTGATTTCTGCTATGGATGCAAAAAGTCACAAGGGTGACTCTTAGTTCTCTGGTATGTGTTTTGTGACCAGGCCACCATCTGGTTTTACAGACTGTTGTCTGATGGGAGAAGAGATTTGTTGTCCATCCTAATATTGTCCAGAAGGATATCCCCAAAACACCACAGGGGCTCCTCTTCAAGGGAGTTACAGATGCAAGCAACCATGACGGCCAGGTCTCAGCTGATGTAAAAATAAGTAAGTCTCCCTTCTGGACCAGCTGCCTTTGGCAATGTCCTAAACCATTTCTCCAGTGGTGACCCATGTGGTGGCCTTGCAGTGAGGAACACCTTGGTGCCCCAGCAAACTAAATCAGACAGACACCCAAGCAGCCAAGAGTTGTTGAGTTTCTTTATGTAACTCAATAAAAGGAATGAAAACAATAGCAAAACCTGACACACAACCAGCAGCACACAACAATCCCTCCTTCTTGAGTTTCACAGGGAAGCAAGTTCCAACACTGTAAAGTCAAAGATTAAATAAAACCAAAAATATTAGACCTGGGTAAAACAGCATTGAGCGTACCCTCACAGATTTAAACACCATGAGGTGAGCAGGGGCTTAGGACCCAACAAAGAAGCCTCCTTTTCAGCAGGTTCATTTGGCCTGTATTTTTAGCCCTTCCTTTTCTGTAATCCTGTCCATTTTTAATCATAAAACATTTTTCTACCAGCATTTCTGCAGAGGAGTGCCCAATCATGGGCCAGCACAGGAGGAGGGAGGGCTTGGATGGCAGTGGTGTCTTAGAGCTCCCCAGGCTGTGGCTGCCCATGATGCTCCTCCTGAAGAGGCTGGAGCTCATCTTGGCTGCTATGAGCAAGGGCCTGCTGGGCAGAATTCTTCCATGCACGATTATCATTGGCTAGTTTAGAAGTAAAAGGCATCTCAGACATACTCATGGAGAGCAACTCTCCCCTGTTTGTGAGTTCAGTTCCTTTCTGTTGCACTTCTGTGTCCTTTTGTCCTCTTTTGTGACTCTTCTGGAATTTAGATTTGAGAAGCACACACCAGCCAAGGGCCAGCGAGCTCCTTTGACCTTCCACTTCATCTGCAACAGACCCATTTCTAAGTAGGAATAATGATAGATGCTGATGAGGTGCAAGATTTGACATTCATCTGGAAGTGCAGAAGCATGCGATTGCTAATTTCACCAAAAACTAGAAATGGGTGGATATTTATCTCTTTCGTCTGTGCAGTTTTGAAGATCAGCAATTCAGCTGAATTTCCATAGGTTTCAAAAGTGCTTATTTTTCCATGGATTTTCTACTTGCTCAGATTTTTAAAATAATCTTTCTCTTCTTGAAAAAATAGGAGTATTAAATTCTTAACTTCAAATTTAAAATTTTCTTTGAAGAAAAAACATCTTTTTTATTGTTAGCTTTGAAAAACTGATCATGCTAGTCTAGGGAAATGGCAGTTGAAAAATCTAGAATAAATTCTGGAGATGAAGACTATGGGAAAAAATGGAAATACTTTCAAAAATACTTGCAGAGGAATATCCATGTCTTTCTCTAACACTTTTTAAATGGTTAGCAAGCCTAAGATAAATTGTTCACAACCTTGGTTCTATCATTGGATGTAAAAGGTAACTTTTCTCCAAGGAGAAAGTTTCCATTGCAGATGGAGGATGTTTTTGGTTTATATAGAGAATTCTTGAAAATTAGGAAATAATTTTCAAATTATGTGCATCGCTTCTTTTATACCCCACCTCTTTTGCACATCTGAAAACATTCAGGTCTGATAGAATAACACTCCCAAGATGGCAACTCTTGGAGAATTTTTTCTGCTTCCACCCCTCTCCTCAGCCACCTGGAAGGCTTTCTGTGCTGGAAGGACATGTGCCCGAGGATTTCAGCAGCCCAGTACTTGGGATGTGTATCTGGCTTCTGAACATAGCTGCTGACATGCACTGAGGGAGGAGAAAGTTGTCCTTCTGACTAATTTAATGCTGGTACCAAGTCAGGGCTGGGATAACAATGGCATCAGATGCTTTGGAAATACTTATCAGGACAGAGAGGTGTGCGTCCTGGACAGTGGGATTGCAACCTTCATGTGCTGTCCAATGAAAAAAGTAAAATAATTTTGCTGATCACATTCACTATTTAGGTTTTTTTGCTATTTTGTATCTGGAGGAGTTTTTGACAGGGTGCCAAAGCATTCAGTTATTTTTCTATTTGAGAGTATTTCTCCCCGTGAGACCCAGGCACCTACTTCCTGTGCCTTCACTCACAAACACAAAGGATGTGACTACAAGTCACACTGTGTGTGCTCAAGTTGTCTCTGGGAGCATGGATCACCCAGATGGCCAGGAGCCATGCACACAGGGCAGGGGCAGGGCTGGAGCAGGGTACTTCTGGGATGCAGGCTCTGTATGAATGCCTGGTTATTCTTCCCATCATTGCTTGGGGCAGAGGTTACCAAGTTCAGCTTTACCCTCAGCTCCATACATGCAGGATGTACTAACGCTTTAAAATGCTGCTGAATTAAAGGTGTTTTATGTATAGAGGGTATTAAGTCTTTGTACAGAACTGTGGCTTGTGTATTTACTTTGGGTCCTGAACACCCAGCCCCAGTTACTGGAGCAAGTAATCTCCCAGTGCATGTTGTCACACGCACCACAAACTGCTGCCTCGTGAATCCATTCTGGGTTTTAGCCTCATGGCACTGCTTCAGATGCCAGTCAGAGGGACCTCCTCTTCTCTTATGCAACGGTGTTTGGGTAAGGTTCTTTGTCTGGAAAAATTCCTGCAGGGGAATCCCAGGCCAGATCTTTCCTCGACTGCTGCTCCTGCCAGCTGCACACCTAGTACACTGCAGATCTTGCTGAGACTAAACAACTTTAAGGTTGTTGAGGAATTCTGCCTGAATGAATGTAGCTAAATTTGCACACTTCAGCAGGAAGAACTCTTCACCCAGTACAACTATGGTGGATTGTAGCACTTAATGCACTATGGAATAAGCTGTGGGCCCAGTACAAAGCATTCTGGCTGCTCTCAAATCCCACTGGGACCAGTCAAACAGGAATACCCCTCTATGAAGCCCTTGACTTTAGGCAATTGGCAGGGCTGCAGTCCTCCAGGATAACGAATTTTCTTGTGCCTCCAGTAGAGGTCAAGAGAAATGAGGCCAGCCCAGGCAGCAATATCTAAGGCACCCAAAATGGAAGGAAACATGATTAAACTGATTAAATGAGTCACGCCTACATAATCCTGTGCTGCAGAGGTAGGCAGAAAATCCCACCCCTACCACTCTGAGCTGTAGATAGCAGCGTCTGTTAAAAGGCTTCTTATTGTAAATGCTGGTATCTGTGTTATTTCCTGGAGAAAGGGTGTCATTTTTGCTTCACTGAAGCATGACAAAGCAAGAACGGTCAGTGTTTGGCCTGCACTCAGGTGTCAGGGTATCTTATAACTGTGATACAGTGTCTGTATTTTTGTGAAATTCCTGAAGTGGAGGAAGTATGAGGAAACCAGAAGGATTAGGCCAGAAGGCATACCCTTTATTTGTGGATATTTCCACAGGAAAGACTTAAGTCATTAAAGTAGCTGCAGCCGTGGAAGGTCAGGATAAGTAGACTGTTAAAAAAGATAAACTGCTTTAAAGTGGGTTTGATAGTGCTGCTGTAGGATCAGACTATTCAGGTAGAAGTGGAGACTGACCCCATCTAAAATCAAGTATTTCAAGGGCCACCAAAGTATATTTGGTGGTTTCACAAGCAGGACACCAACTGGGATAGTCTGGTCTCTGATTTTGAGGCCTGGGTGTGTGACATGGAACAAACCCCAACATTCTCATGTGCTCTCTATCCTATTTATCTTTTATCTTCCTCTCTTACCCTCACCAAATATTCAGGCCTTGCACAGGCCATTACTAAGTGTTATTACAAAAGTTCATGTGCCCTCTGATGCCTCTAAGTATGAAGTTACCAGTTTAGTTTCCAAATATTGTTAAATCTTTATAGTACACAGAGCTGTTTCTTTCCACTGTCTCTTATTAAGCAGTAAAAGAAATGGAAAGCTTTTGTGTTTTCCTCCCTTGAAGACAAATGGGCAACCAATTCCCACACAGTCACCTTTTCATCTGACAGAGGGACAGGGACACCTCCCAGGACTGGTTCAGGGATTTAATTTCCCTAAAGCTATGATGATGAACATGAAGGTTGTGTTCATCATCAGCTTTTATGTCACTTTTCCAAATGTGACGTAATCAGAGAAGACTGCCTCTTTGGGAGAAAGAGGGGTTTAAAGAGGAGACCACTAGCTCAGCTAACAGACCATTTACTAATATTTGCTGGCTATTTCAAGGCAGATGGGCAAGGAAAGCTGGACTTGCATCTTGAATAGCTTCTCTCAGACCAGGACTTTGCTTCAGAGAGGAAACTGGAGACTTGGGAGATCCATCTCTCTCTGCCTAGCCAGTGCATGAGCATGCCACGAGTAGAACAAGCCTAGGTGAGGTCCCTCAAGTATAAAAGCCATCCCAGAATCCTTGAGGATTCCAACCAGCTACCTCAGGTATGGCTACCCATGCTGTGTCTTGCTTTTCCCAGCTGCAGCCTGCATAGCTGGAGAGCTAACACAGATGGAGAATCCAGCTCCCTTGCTCCCAAGTGTCCAAGGAATGACCCAGCCATCTGCAGAAATCATTACCATCCTCCATGAGAGGGGACAAGGTCAAACCAATTGAATGTTGTCTAAAGAGGATCTTGGGGAGGGAATGTTTTCATTACAACAGTTCATCTTTCTTTTCACAGTTCATCAAAAGCAGGCCTTCTGCATACACACGCAAGACAAATAGGGCCGAGGGGTGATGACGGATACCGTGGGCCCACGGTGATTGGGATGACCCTCCACTCACACAGTTGATCAAAGGCAAGTAAAACAATCAGCCAGCCATCAGCAAAGATGTAATATTAAACTCCCCAAACACCTCATTTAATTAAGTCTTTAAGATCAAAATCTCCATACCAGATCTTTTAAGTTAAACACTCCTAGACCTTGCCCTAAGATAGCAGAAAAAGACTTCCGGAGGGAAAATATCTTAAAAAAATTATTCCTAAAATAGTGTCTCTTCCCCCTAGTCTCCCAAATAATTTGCCCTCTGGGAGGATACACTTCTGTCTGGTTTGCCCAGGCAGCACTCAGAAGGGTGGGGTGCCTCATGCCCAGCACTTATCCCCGCTTATTCTGCAGCAGACAAAGAGCAAGAAACAACAAATCTGCCTTTTATGATGTCATTTTTTTTGTGGTGGTGCTGACCAGGCTGTGATAAATCCTACATCTGTGAACCTGCTGCTGGCCTTACAAGTCTGAGCCAAAGCTGACTGAACAATGTCAGGCCTGGACAGGTGCAGTGCTCAGGTAGCTGTAGAGGGTGAAAAGGTCTGCCAGAGCCTCCTCTTTTCCTTATGATGAGGATGGTGAAACTGAAACCAATTGTCCAGAGAAGTTGCAGATGCCACATCACTGGAAGTGCTCATGGTAAAGATGAACAGGGCTTTGAGCAACCTGATCTAGTACAAAGTGTCCTTGTCCATGGCAAAGGGTTTGCATTAGATGATCTTTAAGATCCTTTCCAATCCAAACCATTCTAGGATTCTTTGATCTCCAGATGTCTCGGATTCCTCAAACACCCATCTTTGTATTAAATACACCCTGCTTTGGAAGCTTCTCCCTCCACTGATCAGAGGAATCTGCAAAACTAGCTTAAACTAGCTGGTAAAGGAGCAGAAATGAGCCCTATCCTTTAGATTTGCAGTAATTATTGTAGACATCAGAGACTATAAGGATGACAAATAGGCATTCTTTTAATTCCTACATGAAAAAGGTGGGTTTTTTATTATTTTCTCTCTGTTTTCATCATTGGCTTAAGCAATTGTACCACACCTGAAAGAAATGACTCAGTGCTGCATCATGTGTTCCCACCTCACCACCTGTGCTCCTTGGTTATTAAATCATTTAGCAGTCAGATCAGGGATTTGGATGAGGGAACCTTCACTTTTTTTTGCTGTTTTCTGCTGGATGGAGCATTTTTCTGGCTCAGCTTAACGTGCTCCATTTCCCAGCTGTCTGTTTGTTTGTTTTCCACCTTCCCCTAATTGCTAAACTACACAGAGATATGTTTTCCTGGGCAGTAAAAATGGTGACTTAGACCCTTGCTACCAGATAGCTGTACCTGGAGGTTTTGTCATGTGTGCATTACTGTGGAAAGACAGAATTGTTTGTAGCTGGAATGAGACTCATGGAGCAGAGCAAAACTTGTGGTTGCAACTATGTTTGGTGTTCCATGAACTAAACTCTTGATGGTGTCAATGGAAGAGACCTCTTTCATAACAATTTGGTGAGGAGCCATTGCTGTGTATTTGAAGATGGATTTAGTGACTACCCTAGCTCCTGTCTTCACACTAGCCAACCTAAAGTCAGCCCAGAGAGAAGGGATGTGGGGAGGAGGAGCTGAAATGAAAAGAGCCCTCTCCACCTTATCATTAAGTCTTCCTCTGGGGCTTGGTTTTTGTCATAGGTTTGACGTTGGCACAAGGCCAGTGCCCCTATGACGATATACTGTCCCTGGTATTTGCTGTGAGATGTGACCA
Organism: Sitta carolinensis; assembly: GCA_032173965.1. NCBI lineage: Eukaryota > Metazoa > Chordata > Aves > Passeriformes > Sittidae > Sitta > Sitta carolinensis. The sequence goes on along the minus strand of JAVUNC010000025.1, from coordinate 8,050,255 downwards.
AACATAGAGCAAAACAGTTTCTAATTTAGAAAGCAAAAGAAAAGAACTTTATTACTTATAATATGTAAAGAAGACACATACAGAAGAACATGAAAACTTTAAAAAACACTCTTCCTCCCCCCCCCACCAGTTCTCAACACAATAAAACAAACTAAAAATTCCCAATCACGTTACCATCTTTTAGATAATTAATCCTTAGTCTATTACCACCCTTTCGATAATCTGTACTCAGTTCATCGAGGAGAGATAGGAGTCTTCCTTGCACCACATCGTGGCCTCTTCCTCCATGTCCAGTGTTCTCACCACTGTGCATGGACCAGAGCTGTTTCTAGGGTTTCTCTTTTTAAAGATGCTTTGGCTAGTTCCAAGAAACGACAGCTTCTCAAATTTTGGGACACCAGTCCCCCCCAATATTACCCCCTGGGGCCAAGGGGCCTTGAGAAGAGAGCTCTTCCTCTCATCTCTGTTCACACTACTGTCCACTCTTGGCTCCAAGCCAATGCCTCTCCCCAGATGCAGTTTCTGTGTTACAGAAAAGAAATGAGTCTACCCATGGCTATACAAAAAAGTCCAGCCAAAGGCCCCTCCATCATCTCCTCCCACCTAGGATTCTTTTCAGCATTCTCTAACAATCTTCCACTTGCACAAACTTTCATCATCTCTGCTTAGTTCTCTCTATCTTTCTTCTTCAAATTCAAGAGGATTAGTATTTATAAAGTTTCCATCATCTACGAAAAGGGTTAAAATCTTGGGCTTTGTTTCCTCAGAACTCTCACGGTATCTTTGCTGCTGGGCACTCTTCTCACGCCAACTCTTCATACTCCTTCGGCCGTGCTGCCCAGCTGCTGATATCAAATTTCAAGGTGACACAGATCACAGACAGTCTCTCAGTTTCTCTCTCTCTCTCCGGGGGGGGGGGGGGGGAAGACTGCCTGATGCCTCTTAAGGTTCTTGTACTCTCTCCACCCTTCCATCCTGCAGGATTTTCCTCTCCCCCTCTCTGCCCGAGGTTCCAAGCCTACCTCGCCCAGGCCGCATGGCTTCCCCTCTCCCGCCCAGCCAGCCGCTGGGCAGGGGAGATCCCTCCGTCCTCAGGGACCGGAACCAAGAGATAGCTTTCCGGGAGCCCTCTGCTTTGAACCCCTTGTGTTCTCAGAGGCGGATCCTTGTCCTCAGTGGCCACACCAGGTGCCAGTCTTTAAACCTGAGCACTCATTGGTTTGACCACTGAAGTTCAAAAAACTCATTTTTTTCAAACTACGACAGTTTTCAAGACGATTCTCTGAGAGTTGCATAAGATCAGAGAAACTGTGGACTGTGCATGCAAAAGTAACACAATGAAATCCTAAAGGTAGACAGCAGAATGGAGAACACAAATTATCCTTCAGTAGCCTCTGTAGTGGTGAAACCTTTCCAGTTTCTTCCTATCTCACTGCTAAGGAAACAGGATGTTCTATAGGACCAGGTAACAGTGAACCAGGGTCTCTCCCTCATCAAGCAGCCACAGAGCTTAAGGGTATCCAAGATGGCTTTTTTACATCTTGTTAGAGAAGCTCAAGTTTTGCTAATATAGCAAGGGCCTGTTTTTTGGCTCAGTGGTTAGAACACACTGGGATGGGAAGGGGAGTCATCTGACAAATAAGCTGTGATCCAGGGAGGAGTTAATTAATTTTGCAAGTTGAGTCCCATCAGCAGAAGTCCTAGAGAGCCACTCACCAGTGGGGTGAGTGCTTGAGGGTGCAAGCCCAGATCTGGGAGGTGGCCAAGATGTCAGCTTAAAATGGCATTCACTCATCACTATACTGTACTTCCAATTGACTTGAAGATTTCCAGTGACCAGATTAAATTTTAAAAGTGTTTCAGCAACAAAACAAAGAAGCAAAAGAGATTTCTTTCTATCCAAACCAAGACATTTGGGGATGGATTCTTCTTTCTTTTCACTTGGCTGATGAACAAGTAACTTCTGCATTATTAAAGGAAATGAACTAAATCTTCCATTGTAATAAGTCATTCCCCTCTCCCGTTTGGTTTCAGGGATTCAGGAAGGCCAGCAAAGATTCTGACCTCGTAGTTCACAGAAAACAAAAGGTCGTGCTCTCCAGAACAGTTGCTGAGAACTCTGCCTCAGGATTGACTTTGTTTTATTCCATGAGTTTGTTTGGGCTGTCTCCCACTTTCTGAAAAGTCCCACTCATAAATGTTAGGTATCTGCAACCACTTTTTGGCACAAAAAATTTATGGATGAGTCACGATTCTGGAAAAGGGAGTGATGTCTCCTCTCCATGGACAGGGATAAGTGAGGACACTGGTAACAAGGAGTTTGTCCAGCTACTTGCCTTCTCCTGAGTGCTGAGGCACAACCTCCTACCAGTTCATATGTTTCTATATGTTCACTCTTCTGTCATCCATCTTGTCTCATGACAGATGAGCATGAAAAGACCCAAACTCTGCCACGTCCTCAACAAAAAAATTAATATAATTCACCTTCCAGAGCTCTGCTCCAGCTGCTCCGCACTGTATCTTTTGTTAAATACTTGTATGAATAATAATACCTGCACTTAGTCTAGCTAAGATTGCAACAGAAAAAGAAGTTAACCCTCCTGCTTCAGGGCACAAACCAATTCATGTTCTGGCAGATCTGCCAGGCCTGAGGGTAGGAGTTCATACAACCTTCTCCACAGGAGCCAGCACCACCTGCATCCTTTCCCTCCACTCCTCCTTCCTGGTTTGTTTTATTGACCTCTTGCACTACCTTTCAGGATTTTTTACTTGCTGCCAGCTTTTGCCCCTGCCTGAAGAGGCAGACTGTTCAGCCTGTTGCATACACTTTCTCCACCTGCAGCTGCTTCCAGCTCTCCCCTGTTCATCCTGGGTTTTGTCAGTCATCTCTTGCTACAACTTGAAGTGAAATTTTCTGGTTTTCCTTCCCTGTCCCTGCTGTTCCTTTCTCCTCAGCCTTAGCCATCTCCACTTTCCTTGATGCTTTTCCTACTCCTTTTTCCTACTCCCTTTCTTCCTTTCTCCAAGCACAGAGTTTAGCGACCAGGCAAGGCATAAGCTTGGGGCTGGACCTGATAGAGCTGAGTCCACACACCTGCAAAGGCATTCCCACCTGGATGCACATGCTGCCTGTGTCTCCTTACCCACCTTGGTCTTCTCTTCTTGCATCCTGAGAGGGACAAGATGGCACTGGGGGGTCTCCCAGCTCCCTGTTCCCACCAATAAGAGCCCATGTGCCCTTGTGCCTGCCTGCAGTTCCATGCTGAGGAGTGGCCCATGGCACTGATATCCATTTCCTCACTATCAGCAGTCTCCTTCCTTCCTGCCTACTGAGGCTGGGTTATGAAAGGTGTCCCCATTTGCTTCAAAACACTGAGTTACAGAGGGATGAAGATTTTTCTAGCATGCTCATCTCTGGTTTTCATTGATGCATGGCAAGATGAACAGGGAAAATAGTCCTTAATCCCTCCTTCATATCAATCACACAACACCACCACTCCCTTTGCCTACAGGGTGCTGGATAAACATTAGAGCTACTGCCTGGAGTGCTGACCAGAAAAGTCTCATTTTTTATACATTCTCCCTGAACTGCTGCCTTTTGTTTATATTTGGACCACAATTTTCCTGGAGCTGGAACCATCCTTCCACTCTTTTTTTATAGCATTGAACACAAGGATCTTACTGGGTCCGTAGTCACTGCTCAGGTACAATACTGACTTCACTGGCTGGTTAAATTAGAGTACATGAGTAAGGCAGGGCTGGAAGAGGAGTGACAGAGCACCCCATCACCCTGTCCTCCAACCTGGGACAGTTTTCTGTCTCTTCTCCCTGTTGCTAGAGAAAACATAATGTTACCTGCTGCGAGAGTTTTGCTAGAGGAAGTTTACACAGCCAGATTCTGTTGGTAGCTGTGCTGTGCAGAAGGACAAAGGGCAGACACCCTCTCAGGGTCCACTGTTCCCATTTGAGGTGGGAGATGCAATGACAATTACTAAGCAAAGAAAGTAGACTTACCCAGTGCATCTCAATGCAGACAACAGACTTCAGGCCACAGAATTTGGTGCCTCACACCACATATTCTCCTACTATGCTCTCACCTTGCCCCCTCCCATTTTTGCTTCCCTCAAATCTTTCCCTTATCATAAGCAGTAAAATGTATCAAAGCAGAAGATGCACTCCTTCCAAATCATGTCCCTGTTTGCTTACATTCTGTGTTTTTATTTCTTCTCTCTTCCATTGAGATCATTTACACAGAAAATAGCAAAGAAAATATAGTTGGTCCTAATGGAAGCCTGTTACTCGCAGTGGCTCACCATGCACGTAGTTGTAGGCCTAGGAGAGTGTGATCACATGTCCTAGAATTGAGGAGTTTATAATGGCCTGATCCAAACCCCTGTAATGTAAATGGCATCCTTTTCATTGGCTTCAAGGGGCTTTGGGTAATGCTGTAAATAGTCTAGCAAGATACTGGACATGGATATGACAACTATTTATAGGCGTTATGATAGATAAGATGATGTACTCACCATCTAAATCTAGCCACTGTGTCATCTGAGGAGAGACAAATCAGGACTGATGCTTAGCAGAATGAGAAATATTGATGACGATGAGGGACCATTGACTAATGTGTGATCTACTTCCCCACCTGAGGTCCTTCATGTCTACTGCAAGTGCCCTTTTAAAAGATAGTTTTGCTCTAAAGGAGAGTTTTGTCAAATACAGCTAGGTAATAGCCTTCAGATTCATGACATTTTTCTGCAGTAAATGCTCCTAAAGCATCTCATGGTAATCCAAGCCCTCTGAGAAATCTGTAGTTTTATATCTTCCTTTGGCTGGATCTTTCTAACTGAGGCCAATGACCCCAGTCATTGAAAACCCATGCTTGGTGATGGTGTAAGTTAATGTGGATGACCTTGGTACTGAGGATTACGTGTGCAATACAGACTTGATTGCTATCATCAGTACCCAAGGTTACCAGCCCTGACAACATCAGAGTTTAGTTACCTGTGTGGAACACCCTATTCATATTCATACCCGTGAGCAAGCTCCTCACTGGCATTCATAAACACACTTCTCCCTCTGAGCAGAACACAGTGTGCAGATGTTATCATGCAAATGAATTTTTTCAGATAAAGAGGTCCTAGCTTCCGATGTTGGAGGAGTGTGTCATTTCACATATAGAGGGATCACCAGCAGATATTTTACAAATCTCACGTCAAAGTGCAGGTGAGAGCAGGTTGTCCATACTCTTTTAATAATGGTGGCACCTAATCAAGAACAGCCCTATTGTTTTTGATACTGCATAAACAGAGAGAAATAGACAGTCACTGATTCCAAGAGTTTACAGCTAAAAAAAACAAACAAAAAACCACAACCAAACAAAGAAAAAAAGTCCTGTTTCTCTGTCCTGAGGAAAGAGAGAGAATAGGGGAACAGGAGTAAAAAAGAGGAAGGATTCCATAACTCTTAATAGATGATGTTGGTTTTACTTCCTCAAAAACACAACTGGCAGACATTCACTTTGAATATGATCAGAACAGATTCTAAAGGCCTCTTTCCACCCACAAAAAACTCCAGAGCCTTTTTAGCAAGATCCCATGCAATAGCAAGAAGAGAAGTCAATCTGGCTTGTTTGAGGCTTACCACTGATCCCAAGATAAAGGAATGACAGGAACATTATGCTAGGCTTTGAGGAAATGTACATGCCTCAGCCTGGACAGAAACAAGAAATATTCATGGAGTGTAGAAGAGCATCTCCATTCTTTGAATTTCCAGATGGAATTTGTGCGGCTTGCACAGTGGTTGAATGGATCTTCCATCATACCTACATGGCTGGCAGACTGGCAGTGCTGGTTGTGCTTGAGGCCCAGGTAGCAAGTTCCAGGCACCAATATCCAGGGTTTTGTGTCAGTGTGGCTCCTCTGTCATGCTGAATTCTGCAATCCCATTTCTGCAAAGCGTCTATTTCATTTCAGGGATCTGCTCACATCCATTAGTGTTCATGGAAATACTGGGGGCCACACTTACTGTTAATCTCCAACTCACATGCAAGTCCTCTGCTGAACAGAAACTTCTGATCCCTGGACAACACAGGGATCCATGCTAGAGACTGTAGAAAAGAGGGATGTACAGAAGTCAGCTGTCTCACACTGCCATCAGCACTTGCACACATGAATTTGGGATTACTGTGTTCTAAAGAATACACTAAATCACTGCTGTCTGCATACACACTGTTACAGAGTGGTAGGATAAATCTGTTTGTTCATTTTATTCTTGATCCATTGAGGCTTTCTAATTATTCTGCACTTGTATTTTTCTGTTGACTTAGTTATATAAACTTCCTCTAATGCAAGAATAAGTATCTTTTGTGATGTAACCCTAAGATCCTCTGTAAGACATTCTGCATGGACTGCAAATGATCTCAGATATTGTGACCCTATAGTGACCACTCAACTGCAGAGCTCTCAGACCTTGAGAACAGACACATGAATTGCAACCTCAACTCTTTCTGGAAGTCCAGTCTGGAAAAGTCTGTACTAAATCTTTTACTTAAAAGATTTTTAAGGGATTTTTATTTATTTTTTTTTTTTTTTTTAGGAACCTGAAGAGAAACTACTTTGGTTGCAAAGGTTTCCAGCGTTGGGTTGTAATTTTCAGTACACAGTCCCTAAAAAATGTAATTGCATTTGTCTTTCAACAACTGGGGAAAAAGAAATGTTACTTGACATAATCCCCAAAGTCTAACATGGATTTCTTCCATATTTTTTCCAAATGTTAATTCTGTCCACAAAAATGTGCCAGTTTTGTTATCTTCTATTGTTGACGTAATTCAAATAAAATCCTGGACTAACTTTACTCACTTTTTTTAATGATCCTTCCTCTGTCTGAATTTTTTCTTCTTTAAATGCCTGCATCTAGTCAAATTCCGAATTCCCTTGCAGTAACAGAGCACATACCAGGAGGAAGTGTGTTCTTCCCAACAAGCAGGACAGGGAATCCCTTCTCATCCTCTCTTTGTGTGCAGAAGAAAATACTGTGTTGCTCATTTCTTCCAGTTATTCACCATTCTAAAAACTTCTGTGATGAACACTGATGGAAAATATTCATTACAAAGGGAAGTGTTTTCTTGGTGAGCTCCCATGTGTCTTCTTCACAGTGAGACCAGAAGCATTTCTCTATTTGGGTAGCTTGTTACATATGCCTCCAGGGCCTCTAGTTTAGGTACTGAATTAACACCAAGCTGGAAAATGACAGCATATGATGTATACCTCCCAGATACATAAAATTGGTGGATTTGTGGCTGGTTACACTTCTTTTATTTTTTTTTTATTAATTTATTTGTTAATTTTCTTTTGGCCAATTAGAAACTGTCCACTATACTGAGTAAATTTTAAATGCTAAGTCAATGTACATATTCCATCAGTATCATTCCCTAGAAAATTATAAGAATTTCAGGTTATGGTGGCCTGAGATCTGGGCACTTCCAAATCCTAAAAGCATAAAGAGGTCAGGCAAGTTCTGAGCTTCTGGAGCTTTTTCACAGTCTGTGTCTCACACCTTCCTTGATTGCAGATAAATTCTTCTCTCTTATCTGCTTTCTAGAAACTTTCCCCGACATGAGAAGCCATGGAGAATAAGCAAGCACTGATTTATGGTGCATTAGCACATGCAGCATATGTTTCTCTAACTCCAGAGAAAGGCTGGCTCTGCAATGCTTGGAAATGGTCTTTAAAAGCCCAAGGCAGTGTTACACACATCAGAATGTGCTCTCTGTGGGTGAAATTCAGCTCTCTGTAGTGACATACCACAATGCTGAGGTAGTTGCTAAGTTCTGTTCAAATGCCAGGATGTGTTTCATCCTGTAGCTTTTATTGATATATTAGAGAGCAGATCAGAAGTCATGTACTTTGGCATTGATTTGGTATTGGGACTAAATCAACATCAGCTTTGATTGCCCCAAATTACTCTGTAAATTAGCAGGCTCTGAATGCTCTGCCAGGGGATTAATCACCAACAACAAAGAATTAACTACGTGTCAAAGTTATAAAAGGAGGGTTTTTAATAAGCCATGTCTTTATCCGCCTCTGTGAAAACAAAGCAACGCACAATGAGAGACATATAAATAATCAGAACACCCAAGGGGGAGGAGCAGAGGTGCATAACAAGCTTCCAGCAAGACAACCTGCTAAAAAGGTTACTTTAAAAGCTTTTTGATGATGGAGCTTATTGTATTTATGAAAGATGTGACAGGACACGCTTTTCTGTAATAGCAAGGGATTGGAATTGTCAACTGGGGACAGCCCTTCTGGCCCTTTTCCTATCATGCGCTGTCTGAGGCATTGCAATTAAACTCAGCACAACAGCTGTAAGTAGGGAGAGCTGCAAAAGTACAGTCAGGTGAAACTCTTATCAATGAAATAATAAAAGCAGCCAGTGTAGTGTGAAGAAAGAGGGTAGCAGGATAGAGAATGGCTGCACAATAAGAGAGGGAAGCCAGCAGGCCAGCTTCTGGACACAGACCAGTATCTTGTGATGCATTGTGTTGTGAAGTCAATCATTTCATGAAGCTTAGGACTTGTATCTCAGGAAAAGGAAAAGATCATTTTGAGTTCAAATTTCTGTCATCACAGCTAGGTTTGCAATGTCTTTCCAAGAGCTGAAATAATAGCTGAAAAGGCTCATCTGTGTACAAAATCAAATAAAAGATAAAAAGACAGATTTTTCTCCACTGGAAGGTTAGTGAAATTTATCAAACCATTAAAACCACTTTATTTCTTCAGAAATCCTCCAAAAGCAGCCTTTCTGATCCTGTGTTATTTCCAGACTGCTCACCACTTCCTCTCATCTTTATAATACACGAATGACCCTCCTATCTTTCAAACTTGGCTTTGCTGAAGTTTATATTCTGCTAAATAAATATTACATTGTGCAGCTCTTAGCACTAAAAAAAATATTAGCCCATCTGGGTTTTTTTCCTCTCTAGATGAAAAGTATCTTCAGGGAAGACTGCACGTCTGTGTCCTGAAGGATGGGGGCAGGCAGTAAATCCCATACATGGTGAAAGCCCTGTTCTGTATTTCCTCTTTTTATTCTTGATTATAGCTGTACACACACTTGCCTTTTGCTATTTTCCCATCTTGAGCACTGTCCAGACCTTAGAAACACCAGGGTCAGGGTTGAAAACACTATTCTGGAGTCTGACTGATGCCAAATTTGTGGGGATGGATCCTGATAACTGACTGGTGACTAGCTCATCATTACCACTGAGGACATCGTGAGCTACCTGTCCTTCAGTCCTTTTCCACCAACCCCTCCTGTGGTCCCAATGCAAATGAAGCCAACAGATGGGCTGGACTCTGGCTGCCTCCTGATCTGTGAGCATCACCTGCTGCTGTGTCCATGTCACTCAACCCGGGAAGCAATGGCCATTGGCTTCACCTAAGAGCTGGTCTCTGTAGCACAGGCATCCAAGTGCAAGTGTGCCTAGGATAGCACGAAATGGTCTCCTGAGACCCTCATTACTGGCAGATCTGGTGCATGAGTTAGGGGGAAGAGCTGAGGGCAGGATGGGCACAGGTAGATGGACAGCTCCAGCAGGACCCAGGCTGGGGGCAAGCCCACCCACCTCCCCACCAGTGGCAGGATTTGAAAATGTCCCTTTTAACAGTCACTTGAGTATCTTGCTGATTCCAGTGTGGTTGGTCTATGGCAGACCACAGGCATTTCATACTTCTTGAGATTTTCTATGGCAACAGAAAGAGCCAAGTAGTTCCCTGCTCCCTGATGAAGTTGCAGCCAGCATTTGAGTGATGCAGGCATTGTTTCCTTCATGTGAGTGGGTGGGGCCAGATAAGCTACAAGTAACATACCCAGTGGACATGAAATGCCAAGGAAGAGAGAAAAACTCAGAGCAGACAACCAGATCTGAAGAGAGGGTGCTATCTTCCATTTAATGATGTGCATCTCTGACTTGTATGGTCGACAGCCATGGACTAAGCAGAGAAATTCTCCTGCCAAGAGGCTCAAAGAGCAATGTCTTCTCCTCGAGAACCTAAGATGAAAGGCAGGTCTTGCATGTAGAGGTGTCCATCAGGCTGACTTGATTTCTGACCAGTCTGAAGAGATGACTTTTTGTTCTCTCTGAATTGTCCTCTGTGTTAACATTTGTTTTAGATTCTTGTCAAAACAAGACCAGGCTCTTGAAGTGCAGATACACTCTGTCCTGTTTAGTTTTGTAATGTTTTGTTTGGCTGCTGGCAGCTTGTTCATCAGAAGAAACAATACGTCCTTGGTCCATGCCCTAAGAAATCTCCTCCTGTTACAGCAGAAATCTAACAAAGTCCACCCTGTCCATCAGATTTCAACAGAAATAAAATAACCAACCACATCAGCCTTCTGACAAGATGTTGTCAGAAAACCAATTGCATGAAGCTGTGCAGGAAGTTCCTGGGATCAGTTTATTGGGGAACAAGTGATGGAAAGGACTGCTGCATTACGAAATATTGTCCACATGGTCCAGTGCCAGAACTACAGCTAACAGTAGTGGATGCTTGAAGGACAAGCGCAAAACCCTTCCTAATTCACCTTAATTCCATGCCAGTAGGGATATCTTACTCTGCCTCTTTCATGGCTGATTATTTCATGCCCTGAAGCTGGGCACTGACAGTGCTTGTGATTTCATCCTGGCCAGCCTGGGCTTTGAAGGACATGTATGGCTGGTGTACTGTAAGTGCAGATGTCACTGTTCATGCTTTATTAAGGCCATTCCCTTTACCTAACAGCAAAGGTAAATTTGGTCCCATGTCTATCACATGTTCAATCTAAACTGTTTGCCTCAGTATCATCCTGCAACATAGTCTTTTGAAAGTACTATATGCCAGAAAAAATATTTCCTTTTATACTTTCAAGTCTATCTTCTTAATACAAAGGGAGACTCCTGGTCTTCTTTTATTGGAAAGTGAAGTAGCAGTGCTGTTTGGAGTCACCTTCATTACTTATATACTCCTGCTTCCCCACCCCATGCTCCCGCCTGAGTATAATTCCCCTGACAATATTTTCTCCTTATATCAAAGCTCTTCTTCCCTTCCCACCTCCTGCATTTTTTAACTCTCTGGGTAGACATATTTCATTACCAGTGCTTGATTCTCTCTTAGGAGCAAGGTGATTTGTGGCCCACACATACCCAAGCCTTTCATACTGGCAGTCATCCAGAGTCCCTGCACTGACTTAGCTGCTGCCTTGTATTCATCCCACCATGAACTGCCTGTTTGTTTTTCCATCACCTGCTGCAGCTGATTCTAACTTCATTTGGGAGCTCTTTGAGGACAGAGGTTGCCCTTTAACTAGTACTTGTCCCACACTCAGCCTCACGGAGTTCATCATGAGTCCCATACCACAGGCTGAGTGGATTCCCTGTCCAATATAACACAGGCAAAGACAGCTCTTTAATAGGCAGCACATCCTCTTCTCCTAAGCAAGACCACTGGCAAATACAAGAGGATCAGGAAGAAGCTTGCTGAATGAAGTTGTGTTTCAGTTAATATCAATGAGGCTGGCACCAAGGCAAATAACATTTTCTTCATTAGCTTCTAAGCACTTCCAATTGTGTCTCGTCCTATTTTTCTGATCAGTTTTTTACAACCAACAATTGCTCTATTTTGAAAGAGGGTTTGAAATTATTCTTTCACAGATATATGGAACTAATTCTGCAACTCTGTGATCATGAATAGACCTGAACAATTACCACTTTTGCAGAGAATAATGCATACTCTGTAAATGTGGTTTTAGTTGTCCTAAAACTGTTCACACATTATTAGTACTGGGTTTCATGAATGATGCTAGCTGGGAAAGAAAAGAGAAAGAAAGGAATTAACATCACAAACAGGAAAGAGGAGGTAGTGCTCTTCAAATCGTACCTCCGTCTAGTCTTAATAGTTGTAGAACAGTCAAGTTAAACTCCCACACATCAAGGGAAGATGCAACCATGCCTCTCAGCTGCCTGGAGTGTGGCTGTGGGTGGCAGGACACAGAGTGTCCTGTCCAGACCCTCCTAGGGTGTGAGTACCTCTCAGCCTCCACTCTCCTGTTGGCTTTTCCTGATGTAAAGCTCATAGCCCCTCCCAAAAGGAGGGGAGTCTGTGCATCTCATCTTGTGGGACAGTACTCCAGTCCAGCAGGATGAAGAAGGCTGTCTTCTGGCCCAATCAGTATTTAAACAAAAATGTCTTCAACAGGAAAAGTGGAGAGTTAAAGATCAGCCAGCACAGAATCCTTTGGAGACTGAGACTCTTGTGCAAGGAGGTGTCAGAGCCCCAAGCTCAGGGCTGCTGCTTTACTCCAGTCAGGGACTTCAGCCTGAACTAGCCTTGCACTAGAGATGGGGAATCTCTTATGGCCCCCTCTAGAACAGATAAAAGGCTGCAATGGCAGTAACTGATCCTTTCTTATGAGGTTGCATAACCCACTCCCACTTTGCCTTTTGTTTGCATGTGTCCATAGCAAAGCATTTCATTTTGGATTACATGGAACATTTTGTTTCAACTGAAAACAATAAGACTGATCCCCTTCCTCTGCCTGTGAGTTAAACCCCGAAAAATTTACATTTGTTTTTTTTTCTCTGAATCTAAATTATTTTTCCACTGAGGCTGCCAAGCTCAAAATCACTTCATCATGCAGCTCCAGAGATGAAACAAATTCATCGTGTCCCATACCTACCTGATTCCCAATGAGAAACAGGACAAGAGAACCCAAACCAGTACAGCCTGGCTTAGTAGTAAAGGCTGTTGCTGATGTCCACACAATGGACATGAAGAAGAATTTTGAGCTATGTTAGAGCAAACAACGTATGGCCTTTTGGAGCAAGATTTTGCTGAAGAATCAGAGGACCCTGACTGAATTTGTACTCAATACAGCTGGGAAGATGGAGATGATTTGGAACTAGAAAAAGGGCAGCATCTCCTTCCCCTTGATCCACCCAGCTGCAATAGAAGATCTCAATGCCACTTCTACCTCTTCTGTCACAACAAAGTAAGACCCCCCCAAAGAACCACTTTTAAGTGTAATTCATTAAGTTCACTCCCCAGTTCTTTCGAGCAGGCATGCAACAGATGTTACACCCCTGTATGAAGCCGGACTATACTATCACAAGGTTTTTATTATATCTTTTGACAAGCAGATGCAATCTTTGCAGCCACAAGCTATTTTTACTTTTCAGGGCAGAGTTGTACTTTAGAGTGGAGAAAGACTATGCAATCAACAGACTAAAGTGGCTGAAGAGAAAACTAACACTCTAAACCACAGGGCAGGTACAGTTACTTTCTGTGTGCTAATCAACGCCCCCGACGTGGGACATCAAAGCCGGGCAAACCAAGCACAGAATTCAATGTGTCCCTGAACTCAAGGCTGTGTGACAGGCACAGCATAGAAATGACCCGATTGTGTTTCACGAGCTGGCAGATCTTAGACCCGCCCTCAGAGGAAGCCTGGCCCTGAAGGCTGGAAGATGCCGTGGGACATGCTGTTCTGTGTGACTCCAAAGAACATCTGTGATATCCCTGCTTTCATGTGGCACACTATCATGTGAAATCTCCAGTGAAGATGACAAGTGTTTAGAGTGGGACACTTGTTTTGGTGGGCTTTCCATGGGCCAGCCAAAACCTGATAGCAGAAGGCACTGGAAAGCAAGGATGAGTGGGAATACTCTTCCTTGGCAGTGTTGGTCGAGCTCTGACCCCGTCACTGAATGGGAGATCTTGGAAATAAGCTTGTTCCATTGACATGGCTCAGAGGGATTATCTCCTCCTTGACCTTACAACCCTATGGCTGATGAGCTTACCAGGTGCTTTTATCTAGCCTCAGCTGACACTGCCGAGGGGTTTTGTCAGATCCGCCGCTGTTGAGCGGAATACCGTCGGATGGATTCTCCATGCCCATTCTGTTTTATAAATGACTTGGACAATGAGGCTTTCACACCAAGCAATGGAGCTTTCAGACTGAGAATCAGGGCAGGAGGACTGAATGAACCCACACTCACGGTCCAGTCTGGTGTCCAACAGAATCATGGATCTCAGCAGCTGAAAGGAGAGATGAACCTCTCAACAAATGCCTATAGTAGGCATTTGTGTCTACTATAACTCCATATGAGGGGTCAAAACACAAGCAAATAAACCAGCCATTCAGGTTTAAATGCAGTGCTCATGAACAGAAATGTTGCTGTAGTCAATCTACCTCTCACCCACCCATCACCAGTTCTTCTAAAGCAAAGGACGGATGATCAGAGCTGCTGACAAAAGAGCACTGGCCACTGAAGTTCTGGAGTGCATAGCACTGAAAGTGCATTTTCCTGTACCCGTGTGGTCAACAGAAGATCTACCTAGACCAAAGAAAAGGTCAGTGTGAAGACCTGCTAGCTAGTTTCTTGGACTCCTGTGTAGTTCAGGCAAACCATTGTCTTGACCTCACATACATGAATAATGACAGTAAATAACTATGATTTAAGCATCCTTGCCAAACCACAGGCAATCTGCTGCTCTATAATTCATCACAGCAGCAGGTCCATTCTCTTTCCCATGTAACACTCACAGTGGAGCAGAGAAACATATTCCCTGGCTGGAGAGCGTTTAGACCATAATTCAAGATAGATATAGAGCCTGTCTGGCAGTGACACATGCCTGTATGTATTACATAAGCATTGCCAGTGTTTCCCTCTGAATGCCATGGCACAATTCAATCCTAATGAGCTAGTTCAGTCCTTTAAGGAACACTTTGGCCATAGAGACAACTCCTGAAATAAAGTGAATCCTGATGAAAGCTGATTTTTAAAACAGACAGGGTTACATGATTACTGCTTTCATTACAGTAACTTTAGTGCTGGCAGCCCATTGTGCTGAACTGGCAGCCCTGGAGCTTAAAGTCCTCTTCATCTCCCAGAGTGCTACAACACGAGCATTTGCTTCCACTACAGCGACCTGTCAAGTTGCCTCAGCCTCGGCTCAGCAGGGTCACTTCCAGGAACAAGGAGATAATTCAGCCATTGTGACCCTGTCCAGCTCTCCCGTTCTTTGATAAGCCTCCTAACAAAGGTACCAATTAGTGACAAGTGTGATGGGGAATTTTGCAAGGCAGGCACCTGGGAGCTGAGCTGAGACAAAGTGCTGGTGGCCATCAGCACTGCATTGGGAGATGCTTCTCCTTGGCGCTCACAGGCACAGGGTTTAGGGATGATTTCTGGGGAAAATCCCACTACTGCAGGAGATGCAGTATGTGCTCCAACTGTAGGCATTTTTACTCCAGGCTGGTAGTGAGCTCCTGCTCTCTTGCTGTGTCTGAGATAGTTTGTTTCAAATAAAAATCAGGCTCAGAGCACTTTTCTGTCACAAAGGGTCCCATAGAATATTTATGGCCTATTTCAGGAAAGAATAAGATGGTAGCTCTTACATCCTCACCACATGTCCCTCTCATCTTTATAAATCTCCTCCGCGCTGTTTTATTTGGATAATGCGGCATTCACAACGTGCTTTCCATTATTATATGCTGCTGTCCAGCTGTTCAGTGTCAGGCTTTGCTTCAGGCTTCTTTTCTCTCCAGTCGTGTGTCTTTCTTTGCACGTTTGATTCACTGATGTGCAGCGTATGCTCCAGGGCAGTTCTCTTTCATGGGCAAGCACCGGACTAATAGATGATCTCAGGAATTATCAGATCAATTCATTAACCTTCTGAATAAAGTTCTCTATTGATACAGCCCTTCTTATCAGGGGAGCCTTGGGTATTATTTATTCCACAAAATGGAAACGCTGCTCTCCCCCTCTCCCACCCTGCCAAGGTTATGGCCTTACGTCAGCCTGTGCTGGGTGACCTTGAGGGTACTAACCCTTTGGAAGCGCGGGGCTCTCTCCCCGCCGCCGGTGCGTGCGCGGGCACGGCTCCCACCCTGCGTGGTGATCTGCACGTCGCACTGCGCTTTGCAGACACAGGGCTCTTAGCATATATTTGCATGAGGGTTATTGGCCTTCTCTTGCTGTAGCACCAGCAAGATGTTTGTCGTCAGAGCAGCCTTGTTGCAGTGATTATCAGTACGTGGGCTCACGAGCCAGCGGCTGAAAAGGCTTGGATTTGTCAATAAGCTAGAGCTGGAAATAGGTTGACCAAAGTAGTTATGGAGTTTCTATCCACCATGGTAGTAGTTTAAGAAACAAACAACTGGGCATGGCCCTGAACAACCTGCTCTAGCTGACCCTGCTGTCAGCAGGGTTGGACTAGGCATCTCCAGAGGTGCCTGCCCAAGTCAACCACACTGCAGATGTGGGACTTGGTGACCTTGCTGAGTGTGTTTTCAGGTGAGGAAATTTAGAGGCAACAGGACAAAGGGAATTTAGGGGATTAGAAAGGGCAATGCAGCCTTAGTCCAAAAGTGAATCCACACTGTTTCTTCCTGAAAACACATCCCTGGAGAGAGGAGACTGCAGCATAAAAACAAAAAGCCCAGCATGATGTTCTTGTGAGGCCTGGAGTCATGTACATTTGCAAGCTAGCCCTGACTACCTCTCCTCTTAAATCCATCAGTTTAATTGCTCACAAGAGGCTACAGATTTCTTGTTGTTCTTATTGCAATTACTTGGATTAGCACTGAATCATCTTTTTCAGCTGTAATATGTGAGACACACAAGGTTTTGTTCTGTGCCTATTTGTTCTTCTATTTATTCAATCCACAGAACCCATTAGCTAGATCATCTTTCACTTTACCCCTACTCTAATAATGTCCAAATGTAATTTTGAGCGTTTTGGTTACAGTTACCAGTTGTCAAGCTCCTGGAAAGTTTTGGCACTTCTCAACTAGAGAAAGTAAGCATGTCCCAGCCTCCCCTGTATCCTTTTGAATAAATTAAATAGTTTGTATCACAACACCACAACACTCTCTTCCTGGCCAGTTTGCCTCCCCAGACCATGGCTGTTGAGGGAAGGAGGAATTAAGCCCGTTCTCATTGCTGCCCTTCTGGGGTAAGAATGAGGAGGATTTTTTCCCTTGCCATAATTTTATCATGAAAAATAAAGGCATTTTTATAGTGCAAAAGGTTACATTTCTGGTAGCACTAGCCAGCTTTTATGTGCTATATTTTCATGGAAATTTCCTCAGGAAATTAAATTTCCCATTTGCTTTGCTATGGAAAGCTACTGATAGCAGCTGTCAAAGAAATTGCAAGTACCCACAAATATTGTCATTTTCAAAGGCAAATATTTCCAGAGCATGAAGTCAAGTCATGGAGTTAAGCCATCCCTTTGGAAGAGTTCCTGTTGGCTAAGACACTTCTTCTAGTGCCACTATTCACACCTTTTCTCTAAATGGCATACCTACTTTTCCCTCCTTCACATTATTGTTACTGTAGTCACTGCAATCCCAAAACAAATCCAGGGCCCTACCTGTCCACTGTACAAGTATGGATAAACTTACTTTTTTTCTACTCTTATTCTTTTGTTCACTCCCCTTTGCATTTCACCTGGAGTGTGTTTGGAGACATGTTTTATTTCCTCTTTGAGTGGTTTTCTTTTCTTTACAATAACAAGTTATAACCCACTCACCCTCAAACCAGAAGTGGTATTTGCCTTCAGCTTCAGTTGCAATTTGAGCTACAGGAGCCTTCTCCCCTGCACACACCCCACACACGTTTAAATAAAACAAGGGATCCTTGAGCAATCACCTGGTTTCAATACCTACAAATGGGAAATATTGTGGAATGTTGACAGTATGTCTTTGCAAGCTGATGACCCAAACCCAGGTGTAGGGTTTGCCAGTGCACTACAGGTCAGCACACACATGTACCAGAACCCACCAGAATCCCTGGTACCCCAGCCTGCCATCCCACTGAACACAACTCAGTAGTCCCATGCAAACACAGTCTCTAAGGCAAATCAGCAAAATTAGCAGGAATTTTCTCAGTTGCTTTAAGAGCTCTGCAGTCTGCACAGTGATGGATTCCAGCAACTGATGGATATAGGCTCACCAAAGGTCTACAGTAAGTCGCTCACAAGTGTCCCTAACTTGAAATTATGCTCATGGCATGAGAAAACAAAGATCTGTCATGTATTGAGGCTTGTGTGAGTGCAGGAGAGAGAGGGATTTGGGAAGGTGTGAGGAGAGAGCCTTCTGTGTCAGAGCCTGTAGACAGCTGTATAATGTCCCCTCTGAGAAGCTTCAAAACTCCTTAATGATTTTCTCTGCTTCCTCCTGGACAGCCATCAGATCCCTGCCAAGACAACCAAATACAGGCTGTGTGCCTTGGGTCTGAGGGGTGATTTTTTAAAATCCAGCCTCTCTAGTCACACATGCTTTTACTGTGGTACTGTATAAGTACACCGTCTCTGGGCAGGAATGTTTCCAGGAACAAACAAGTGGAAAACCTCAGTGTTCCTAAGAAGATAAGCAGGAGTTATCATTATATGAGGGACACTCCCTTCAGTATTGTCATGGTAAGGATAACATATGACTGTAAACACCATAGGCTAAACATCTCTCCATGAAATCAAAGGGATGTGCATTATCTGGTGAAGAACAGCTGAGAAATTCAGCTGGGTTGGCAAAGAATGGCATTCAAATTATGAGCTTCAGCCTTAATCCTCCCTTTTGGATGGGCAGCTGAAATCTTTCAGGATGGTACTGGAATCCAAAACCATAAGAAAGATAAAAATGTGCCTGAGGAGAAAGCAATTTCTGGCTGTTGCAGTGTTTGTGAGCTCCCATCCACAACACAGGTGGGGAGCACAGAGCTGATGGAGCACCTGGGGGTGATGGAGTCAGTGGCTTCAAGGATACCATTACCATACACAGATGAGGATGGGTTTTGTAGGCTTTCTCCAACCCCACTTCTGACAACCCATTTCCTACAAAAAACATCTTGATTTGTGTATGGTAATGGTATCCTTGAAGCCACTGACTCCATCACCCCCAGGTGCTCCATCAGCTCTGTGCTCCCCACCTGTGTTGTGGATGGGAGCTCACAAACACTGCAACAGCCAGAAATTGCTTTCTCCTCAGGCACATTTTTATCTTTCTTATGGTTTTGGACTCCAACCAAATGGGTTGCCAGAAGTGGGGTTGGAAAAAAGTAGACTCCTTACAGCCCAAAGTGTATTCGAAATACAGTGTCACCAGCTGGCCTGAAACAACTGTATCCCATGGCTGTCTCCAGAGGAGCACCAAGGGGCCACAAGGGAGACTTGGGGCGGACATGGTCTCTGTTTATTACATAGCACTGATGGGATGCCCCACCATTGGGACAGTCCTGATGAGGTCTGAGCTGAGGCCAGTGGTGACAGCTAAGCTCTCCAGCTTGCTACCCATACAGACACCAAAGGAGATGTCACCTCCTTTAAACCCTTTCACCAGGGCCATGAGGAGCAATCCCAATCTTTGCAGAGCAGGAGTGGTGGCAACTCTGGACACTGAGAAAAACTGTTCCACTTCTTCATTAGAAATACATTTACCTTTCCTCCTGCTAGTGTGGCAAAGGGACACCTTTGTCATAGGACTTATGGGTAAAACCTAGTAAACAACAACATTTTAATAACAGTAAAATAAAAACATTTTTGGCAGTGCTGGGGCATTTGGTGTAGCAGGATTTACTATTAGTTTAGTAAGATTAAAAGGGATCAGACATGTTATGTGAGGGAAAAAAAATATAAAGTTCTTTAATGCTTAGCTCTCCTGCCTCAGGTATAAGCCTGCTGGAGTCTTCAAAGATGCCTTTCCATTACTCCTGTCACTCATCCTACAAATTGCAGTGGCATCCCTGTGTGGGCAGGGAGGAACAGCACTAGTGATGGCAGCTGCCAGGCACACAGATGCCAGCCAACAGCTGTGGAGAGTATGGGCTCCCTCCCAGCCAGTTATTCCTGTGATTTCCAAGAGCACCAGAGTTTCAGAGGATCCCAAATGAGCCCATGCAGGGAGACATCATTCCTCCTTCCCTCCGTGAGCTGGCTGCAGGCACGTCCACCCTGCTGCGATATGCACGTTTCAGATTATCTGACCTTCTGCAGTCTGGTTGTTTTGGCTGTGCAGCCTTGGTTTATATTTGGTCTGGGCTGGCTTTTGCTTTGCAGATCAGGTGGGAGGGTTTAACATTGTGTTTCTGGGGATTTGGGGATTTCTTCTTGCTCCCTCTCCCTCTCTCTTATTTCTCAATGATTTCTCTGGCTGGGTCAGGTTGATCTGTGTGGGATCCTGGCAGTGCACCAGAGTGTAGCATAAGCAGTGCTTGTAACATTGATTGCATTGTATACTCAGTCACTGGGCTGCTTGGGAGCCGGAAAACCTTTTACAAAACAGCAGATTTGTCCCCATTGAGCACACTTACAACAAGTGAAACAAATAAAAAGCCAACCACAGGCAAACCTCCAGGTATGTCTTGGGCAGAAAATGTACCAGGATATATCCTGTCACACTGCAGCCTTCTCACACTTGTGGGAGATCAATGCCAATTCCATTTGGCAACACCACTTCTTTCTATGAGTTATTTTGCTTTAGCTGAATTTTGTAGACATGAATCCATCCTCAGGCATACACAGAGGTCAAAGTGATCTTTGCAAAGTCTGCTCAGTCCTGATTTTCCCTCCACCTTCTAACAACTCTGGTTTTCTAGGTTATGGCCTCTTCTAGACCTCTATATCACTGCTCCTACCAGCAGTGCCAGGTAATCCAGCCATGGGGGCAACAGGGAAATTCCATGGAGACTGCTTGGTTCCTCTTGAGCACATCTCAGGATTGTCCCCCGGAACAGGCTCCACAGGGAAGCCTTTGAGCTGAGAAATTCTTTTCCTAGTGATGCTTCTGTGAATCGCTGTGGGCCATTGCCTGCTCCCTTCCTCACTGAGAAGGCTAGTGTGGAGCACTCTGCACTTGCAGATCCTCTGTGAGCTTCTCCAAAGCACCCATGAGAGATCCAAGGCAGCAATATAGTGTCTGCAGACAGGGGAAGGCCAAGGTCAGAGGAAAAGTGGGTCTGTACCTAGCAGAATAAAATTACCCAGGCTAACTGGATGCTGGTTCCCAAGGAGAGAGAGTGATGGGGGGGTAGCATGCCAAGGCTGCCTTCCCCAAAGGTTGGACAGATGCAGGATGGAGCTTGCCAGGCACTGCACACACCCAAAAGTCAGTTTCTAATTTGAGACATTTTCTAATGCCCACTGTACTCTGGGGAACGTAGCCTGGCAGAAGGCATGAGCTGAATGTGGAGTCCTCCTGCCACACAGCTCCATACCTCTGTCCCCAGCAGAGAAAAGGGACATTGTGGTGCTGGGACCACCATGCCATGGAGGGAGCAGCCTGGCCACAGCATAGTGGCCAATGCCATGAACCCTTTGGGACACCTATGGATGTGGTCAGAAGGGAATAGCACAGTGGGAAGGTCTTCACACACCTCTGTGACAACTTCCACATCTCAGCCTATCTCTCTACCTCCTTAAAGTGGAAGGTGGTGCACAGGGAATGGGGTCCCAGCAGCTCCTGGGGGCAGGTGATCTGACATTCATCTGGATGCAGCTTCTCTGTTGGAGAGGCAGCAGCCTCATGTGGGTTTTGCAGTCCCATGGGCTTAGAGCTCTTCCGGTTTTGAAGCAAATGCTCTAAGCTGGGCTGCACTTCCCTGCTGCTCTGACACCCGAAACCCAGCATTAAGTTTACGAAGCTCGCAAGGCAGCCTCGTGAGATGTTTGCCAGGACATGAGGCTAATATTTTAATCAGGTGAATTCAGACAGGGTCCTGCGGCAGCTCGGGTTGCATTATATAACGGGATATATAGGAGACTTTGCCGGGTGATAGGCTGGATGCTGCACAGCCTGCTCCAGGATGGCCATTAAAGAGAAAGTCTGCCTCCGTTCTGTACCCTGTCCAATGTCATGAAGTTTCACGAGGAGAGAAATGCGTCTTCCTTTCCATAAAACTGTGGCAGGGCTTTGAAAATTAAAATGGATTGGTTTTATAACAGAAAATATTGTGTTGTGGCTGCCCGCTTCCAAAGAAACAGCCATAAATGGTGCAATCCAGTCTAAGGGACTGCACACAGGTTTCCATCGGGCTTTTGAGCAGGTTTAGCAATCCAGCCAGCTGGCCCTACTGAGCCACTTCACCTGCAAAGTCTATCAGCACATGCTATCAGGGGCCTGGGACAGAGGGCTGGGTGAGAACTGCTGCTCTCCTCAGGTACATGAGGTCTCCTGGGCTGGTATGACATGCTCACTAGCCTGTCCTTCCTTGGTGGGTTTGATTAGTATCTGCTCCACACTCAGTGTGTTCACATCCTGCCACTGCATGGCACTGACCCTGTGACTGAGGGCACTGCTGCAGTGTGTGACAACACAACACACAGGACACGAGAGTAGGAAAGATTCAAAAACTGCAGTGGAGATTGTGTCTGCAGAGGCAACACAGAAATTCCCTTTGCAACAGACAGAGCATCAGGTTGGGAGGGACTAGCAAATAGGAATCTCAGCTTTTTGGATCATTTGGACCCCACTCATCTTTCCCTTCCTTCCAGGTGCCCCACTAATTCTCCACTGGTCATAATGAACTGCAGACCCAGCAGCCCTCGGGGATGAGTCAATCTCTAGGTGGGAATCCAAGGCTTACACTTAGGTTCATGCTGTTATTTTAGCTTGTGGTGTTTGCTTCTCATTACGGTAAGCTCCTAGGAATGTCAGCACCAAAATAGCACAGAATCACAAGGTTACCTGACAAAGAATGAAGTAAACAAGAGGTATATTCTTTCTCTCTGCTTCTCTTATTATTTTTCATTTTCTTTTTTTTTTTCTTTCCTAAAAAGAGGCACCTTGAGCACTGACACTGAACACCAGGGTGGAGATTTCTGGTTTGGAGATTAGGTGTATCCAGACACAGGAGGTATTTTGGACAGGCTTTGCCTAACCTCCTCTGAGGATATGCAGACAATGTGTCATAGGTCTGCAGCAGCTGTGGAGATGCAATTCCTGCTGGCCCACCCTTGCCAGACACAAAGGTGGGGCTCAGCCAGTTCTGGGGAGCACCAGTGCCCTGGCTGGCATCAGCCTACCTACCTCTGGTAACTGGAGCTGACACTGCAGGATGACCCAGCAAAGTTAAAGAAGCTGCATATTAGGGATGTTGAACTGGAAGCACTGCCTCTGATCCCCATTTCCAAGGGAAATAATTCCCACAGGAATTATGGCACATATAGTTCTGTGTTCAGGAACTTCACCTGCAGCAGACAGCCCCTGGCCCTCTCTCAGGGGCACAAACGAGCACTCACAGCCTCTTTCCAGAGCCACACTGAGGTCTCCTGGGATACCATCACACAGTCCAGAAAGGAGTCAGAGCTGTGCCTCTCTCTTTAAACTCCATGCGAAATCAGAGCAGGCAAAAAACAAAATCAGTGTCTGGCAGACAGAGAGGGGCCAGGAGTGACTTCCCTGTTTCTAGGAAGGCAGTGCAGATGGTGGGAAATATTTCAGCCGTGCAGTGGCAGCAGTGGTAACCCGGCACTAGGGCGGCTGGGTCCAGCTCCCGCCTCTCCCGGGCCCCTCGTGTGACCTTGAGCATCGGGCTCGTCCGGTGCCTGCACTGGTGCCCCACTGCAGCCTGCCTCCACCGGCACAAGGACGAGTGCACTCAGGACAGCAGGGGTGACCTGAGGAGCCCATTAGGATGTGGAGGGACCAGTCCCCTCGGTAGAGCCACAGCAGGAGATTGGGTGCAGTCTCCACCTCTGCTGCTGCTTCTCTGTGTGACTTGGGAAGGACATCACTTGGTCCAAGCTTCTGAGAGGGCACTTGGGATGGAGGCTCACACAGAAACCTGGGCTCTCCATCTGAAAATTAACAGCTCAGGCTGCCAGCCTAGGGATTGTGTTATGCTCCTTCTCTGCCTAGAGGATGCCTGGGGCAGCAGCAGAGGCAAACAGCAGGGGTCTCCTCAGAATATAAACACCCCTACGGCTGAAGGGGACTGCTGAGGCAAACAACACTTTCCAGGATTAGCTGCTCTCTTCATTTCCCCTTCCACTTTTTGGAAAAGAAATCTACTATACACAAAATTGTTAAAAAAAAAAAAAAAAACAAAACACAAAAACCAAAAAACGAAAACAAAACAAACCCAAAAATAATAATTTAAAAAAAAAAAAAAAAAAGAAACCAACCATTTTTGTCTTATAAAACAAAAATTACCTGAATATAGCAAAAGTTAAAATGGCAGCTCCAGATGCTGTACCTGGCTACAGTGCAGTTGTTCTGTGGGATCACACATATGCCAGATAGTCAAGATAAGCCAGCAGCTGTGCCCTTTATCCCCATCTGGTATACTAACAAAATGATTAAAAAGCCACTGTTGTTTCTCTGGCTACACTGCACACATGGCTCAGGGCTCTATGATGGAATATTATGACAAAACTGGGGAGACTTCAGGCATGAGGACATGAGATGGCAGCTCTTTCTGTATCAGAAGAAGGGACAAGAATGTAGAGCACTGCTGTGGGAAGATGTGCAACAGAAATTGCCTATCCCTGCAAGGGCAGGGATGAAAGTTGGAATGTGGAGAAAGGTGGAGTAGAAAATAAGGTACAGAAATGCAGCTTTGACCTTTCGTCTTCCTAACCTTCAACAGAGAAACCTGTGGGGAGCACATGCACAATTCCTTCAGACATATTTGCACCATGCATCACGCTAAAAACTCTGTTGGAGTTTCAAATAAACCTGCAGCTGGATTGGTCAGGGAGAGGGCCACTGGTGCCTGATTTGGGGCTGCCTGGCCCTGGCTTCTTTTCCTTCACCCCTTGTTATGCTCAGACTTAACATACTTTGGAAAGAAGATGACTGCTTCAAAACAGTGGCAATCACTGAATTTGGCCAGAGGCAGCCAAAAGGTGGAGGCAGGCAAGAGCTGGGTGGAACACAAATAGGATGTGAAACAGTCATAGCTAGCAGAAGGAGCAGCAGCCCCAGTAGACACCACCTGCACAGAAATTTCCAGGCATGGCCAGGTTTAAGTTTTTCTACTCAATGTTACAGGGGCTTCCCAAGGGAGAGAGGTGACTTGTATCTCTGTGGTGCTCACAGGCCCAAACCAGCCAAGTCACAACCCAACAAATCCAGGTTTTGTGCCTGCAATTAGGTGGCAGGATGGAGATTATTCATGAGATACTGCAGGACACAACGCAGCAGATGTCCTGGCTGAGAGTCCCAAAGGGAGATGCAGATACCAGGAAAAGCTGGGCAAAAGATTTCCGTTTGAAGGGACTTTAAATGGAGGAAGGTGTAGTGTCAGCTGGAAGTGTGTGGGGGACCTCACAGCTAAGCAGGGGAAGAAAGGTGAAACTTGTTTTGAGCTTCAGGGTCTACTTAAGGACAGCTGAGTCCTGGACTGCTACAGCTGTGTGGTCAATTGACATCTGGTTGAACTTGAGCATGGGAACATGCACAGACCGTGGGAAGGGGCTTCATCACCTCAGCATGGATAGATCTGATGTTAAAGTGCTGAAGCAAGTAGAGGGTGAAAATGCAAGTTGTCACGTTACAGCTATAATTTATTTACAGGTAGTTGTGGGGCCCTTTGAAAGATAGAGTATGGTGCTAATAATACCAAGGTTATGGGTTTGATCTCTGCATGGACCATCTCATATAAGAGTTGGACTTGATGATCCTTCTGGGTCCCTTCCAACCTTGACAATTCTGTAATATGATGCTTTTACACCTTACACAAAGAAACAGCACTGACAAAAAAAAGAGAGACCTCTAAACTGAGGACTGAACTCTGTGGAGAAACCCCATAAAAATATTGTGGATGATCCTGAATTGCTACAGAGAGAAACAGAAAACCAGAGCAGATGGGTAGGTATGGAGAGGTCGTGTGCACAGGGAAGAGGGAGAGGAAACCCGTCACGATGGTGGGAATGGTTCAGGCTCGCCTGCTAGAGTTCGTTTTACACAGACCCTATCACTCTTTCAAGTGATTCCACCACAGCACTGGGATGAAAGCAGAACAGAGATCTCGAATCCATTTTAACCACTTCCTCTCCCTTTTTGGCTGAGTAGCTGAGCTCGCGAGATCCCACAAAGGTCACCCTGCAACAGGATACCCATTCAAGTGATGTGGAGAGATCTTGCTTCTCTTCTTTAACAGGCCATTCTCCTTCCATGGTGTTTTCATTCTCTGGTGGCAGGCAGGGGAAGGATTTCACAGGGACCCCAGAAGGAGTGAGTGGGAGCTAGTACACGTCACCATGGAGGGCTTTCATGGTCCTCTGCCACAAAAAGCTCTGAACCCTATTTCCTCTGTGAGGAAGAAACACTACACCAAATCCTTAACAATGGCTCTCCTCAGCAAATCCACAGCCTTCAGGATGTCTGAGAACATGGGCTGCTGTCTGCCTGGAGCTTCCTATCTGGGAGGCAGCTTCGGTGGCTTCAGACATTTTCCAGTAGCATCTGTTTCCACACTCTCCTTCACAGATGGTGCTGCTGCAGGAACCCCAGGGTTCAAACTTACACTCAGCTGCTGGATGTGCTTGTGCAAGGCCAGGGCAGCCACAGCCAGGCAAAGAAGAGTGTAGCCTCCTTTATTACAGTATATAAAAGCAATGGATGTGTTTATGGAGGTCAGAAAGGGCTCGTTCAGGACTTGAGATATTCTTCAAAAGGACAAGAGCCAGCTGCTATGGGAAGCAACCTCCATCTTGGTCCTCAGTTGCATGTCAAATGTAACAGCAACCATTAAACAACAGTTGATAATGCTCACAGCAGTAATAGCTTTGAGACATTGTACAAATGGTCACTCAGTTAAGTATTTGCAGTAAAATCTGCCTGGGAAGCATTTTTTCTCCAAGTAGATGATATCTGGCCCTTGTTGAATTTTTTTCTTTCCTGTTTCAGGGACTAGTTCCTCCCTATTTGGCAAGTCAGCATGTTACTTCCAGGTGGGCAGAAAATGAAGACTTGCTAGAGATTCAGTTTTAGGTCTAAAGGGGTTCTTATCGCTGCCAAACACCCAAAACTCCCCATAGTTTCCATTTTTATCCAAGTCTTGGACAACCTTAGCACAGCTTCAATCTTTTGCCTGAAATCAGGGTTTAAAGGTTGAAGACAACATCTGCAATAGTTTTGAGAGTGAGCCTGTGCAACACTGGATTTCACATTAAAATTTCCCTCATTTGCTTCATACACAAATCAGCTTTATATACCTTGTAAGAGTGCTCAGAAAGCGCTTCGAGTTCCAGAGAACAAAGTGGAGGTATTATTAGCAGAGAGCAAAGAGCAGAGCTCTTGCTCCCTCTGTAAGCAGGCATCATGCTGAGTAGGAGGTTTTAAATAGTTTCCTCTGAGACAACTTTGGCTCCTTCTGTTACACAGTTTTGCTCAAGTGTTCAACAAATTATCTCATGAAGGAAGCAAATATCACAAGAACAATGTCCCTCGTATGTCTTGCAGGGGTTGAAAACCACAGCGTGGAAAGAGCAGCCTTAGCTCCCTAAACAAGTTAAACAGAAAGGAAAGGCACAGAGAGGGAAATCCTCTCTGACTTTGTTATGGAAATGTGATACAGTTTGACATTTTAATTGCGATTCTCCCGTTATTATCTGGCACACGTTCATAGTGCCCAAGATGTTGTTTAGTGAATCCAGCTGCCTCCTCCACTCCGTTTGAAGTCCGGTGACTCCGCGTGATAGGGGAGTGTGAGAGTCAATGTGATTTGTGTATGAGGAAACATAAATATGTCACAGGAGTTTAGTCTTATAGGTCTGCAGAGTTTATACTCACAAAATCTGTTGTACCCTTGTTTACACACCCAGATCCAAAGGCCTGACACACCCTCGCTCTAGCTCAAAGCTTTCATCATTTCTGCCTCCTTTCTAATGAGGCCATTGTAAAGCATGTGGATGATGTTTGACCACAGTTTAATATATCCAGGAAAATGTGCTCTCAAATGTTAAGAGCTTTAATCAAAGTGATTCGTTGTCATTAGCTGAGATGAGCACACACAATGTTCTGCTGCCACATGTACAAACTCCTAGGCATGGGCCTCCTCATGTGCCAAAAACTTGTCCCCACCAAAAAAAAAAAAAGTGGAGGACTTGCAGATATATGAATTTTAGCACACCCCTGAGCATAGACACCTGAGTACAGAGATGCAGCTGTGCTTAAGTGATGCACAGTGTTCATGCTCTTCCTGCAGCTTGCTCCTGCCAGCCAGAATTGTAGAGATAAACTCATCTGTTTGGTACTGGTTTTCACCTGAACTTCACTACTGCTGCCAGCCACAGGGGAAGGCTTGGCATAAAATGGTCCCATGATTTTATGTAACAGAAGAACGGAAAGATTTACAAATGGGCAAATTTAAAAACAAACCTTAGGAAGCCAGGGGTCTAACTTAAGGGGAGACACTTTCAAGAACGTCCTATTGGAAGCAGATGTTCTAGTCTCTGAGAGTCACCTTCAAACCCCAGGTTGTAAGAACTGTGTTTCTGAAAATGAGAGATAGTAATAGCCTCCCTTTGGACAGGAGGTTCTTCGAGAGAAGCAATCATGTGAATACAATGACACAGCCTATTCCACCTTAGGACCACAGCTGTCTCCCTGAAAGCAGTAAGAACTCGGTCCTCCTTTGAGTGAGAGGAAACTGGTAATTAATATTGCTGATATTGCTGGAATAAATGTCCAAGTAAAGGCTACCACAAAAAGGCTTGGTGATCTTCTTAACCGCAAGTCCAGTCCTTTCTCCAGCACTGGGAGGGCAGGGAAGAGTGTTGGCAGGACACACTTGAAAAATCTGGCTAGAGATGAGACCTATGTCAGTGGAGCCTTATGTAAAGGTGTCGCCTGGAGAACATCCAGTTCTGTGCCATCTCACTCTTAATTGAGGTCTGAGCTGTCAAATTTCTCTTGCTTCTAACCTTTACTTCTATAGCCCTGATGAGTGAGTTGGTGTGATAAGAGCCCATAAGTAAGTCACAGTTGGAGGAACAAGATTCAAAGTAACATTCTGTTCTGGATGCTCAGACAGAAACTTTAATGAGTAGTAAGACAATCACCACATGGAAAATGTCAGCTGATTGCAAGACCAAATTATTGGAGCTTTGGCTTCTTGGACACATAAAAGATAGCTCCAATTATTAAAAAGCAGTTTTAGAAAAAGCACGTAAAGAGAGCTTAGATGCACAGGTCATAATTTTCAGGGGATCTGAACACATGGTTTCAGGTAATGGCATTTCCTGCTCAATTTCACAAGAAAGTAGGCTTCTTCTCAAGAAGGAACAGAGGAATAATGCTTAGGCAGAGCATCTAATGATACCGTGATGATGTGGTTGGTATAGGAATTGAAAAAGCTCAGATTGCTCTTCTGGTTACTTCTTTAACATACATTCATCAATTCACTGCAAAGTGACTTGACCCCCAGATACATGACTATAGGCTGCTATAGTTACACAAGAAATGCAATTAACACTGCAGAAATGTCATCCTTACTGCCAGCAGCCACCCTGTCCTAGTCTTCACCACCCTCCATGTAGCAACCAGCTGAGCTGGGGAGATGGCTGGTGGCGAGATGTGGAGAAGAAGCAGAAGTGGGTAAAGGTGCCCTTAGAGAGAATTTCAGAGAGGCTCACAATATTTTATCCCACCTGTGGCATCTTAGTGATCTCATTGTCCATCTCTTCAACCTCATTTCTTATGTCCAGCATCTTGGCAAAGGGACCCGTCCAGTGCCTAATGCCAGGCTGAAGCCAGGGGTTTAGTGATAAGGGAACATGGAAATGAAGCCAATACTTATTTTTGTCTCTAAAGCATGCACCTGATACTGTAGCATGAGCTTTGTCAGGCCTTACTTGTCTTCACGCCAAATGCTCAAATCATGTGAGAGTGGGGGGGGCATTCAGGAACATTTTGCTGAGTGGAAGCTCCTCAGGAGGACTTCCCTTTCCCCTGCCTTCACCCTTTTGTTGGAAGAGAGCTGGTCCCTGACCTGCACAGAGCATGAACTCAGTTAACACTTGAGCCAGTTAGAGGCCAAGCAACTTATGAACCTCTTGTCTGCCTGCAGTTACTGCTGGGAAATTGCACTTGTCCCAGGAGCAGGACCAGGGAACTAAACACACAGCTGTGAATTTGCAGCTGACCTGGGTGAGAAGAGCCCCCATGCTTTAGACAGCCTCATATCTATTTCCACCAGCAGAAATATTGCCACCCTAGCCACTGAATCAGTGATCTTGGGATTAAAAAGGGAGCTGTGTCCACCTGAAAAAGATTATTTGCTCTTTTACTTTAATTGTGGTGCTCAGAAACACAAGTGATTGTAAAAGCTCCATGAGCTCCAAGATATCAGCTGAGCCACAGTATCTAGCCACCCCAGGCTCCTCACCCACAGCAAAGGAGGAGTTAAAAGCATTTTGAGGCAGCAGTGAAACCTGCACCCCCCACCTCATATCTGTGACGTGCTCACACACAGAATCCATTCCTCTGTCCAGCTGACACACGGCGATCTCCAATGACAGACCATATGTCTGGGCCTTCAGAAGTGATTTAGGCTGAGTGACTGATTTGTCCAAGGCAGAGAAAAACATCCTTCTGTGGTCCTAAAGAAAGCCAGCAAAGATATCACCCAGCCCATCTGCCAGTCACTCCCTGTTGGCTGATGGGAGCTCTCCCTCATGTGTTTTAGTGCAAACTTTTTAGTGCAAACCAGTTTTAGCGGTAGGTTAAGCTAAAGCAGATGACTCTGTCCTTCCTCAGCTGAGGAACACCACCCTAGCAGAGCTGTGGGATGTCATACAAACTCCAGCAGAAGCATCATTGCAAGTAGGTGTTGAGTGCAAACATCCTAAAACTTTTCCTGGTCACTTGCAAAGTCAGTGTGCATCTTTGTTCTCAGTGGCAGTGATCATTTCATTCACTGCATTGCCTGGGTCATTTACCTAAACCAAGGGATCCTTCCAGGTTATTCCATATGGGAGGCAGACATACTCTGCATGCAATGGGAGCTGCCTTACAAAGCTTAGTTGGGGACACTGCAGGAGAAGTGAGTTTCTGCAGCCAGCTACTGACATTGAATAGCCCTGCTCCTTTCAGGAATCCACTTGTGAGACCCTTTAACCACCCATTCCCTTTTATCCCTGCCTAACATTGCTAGTTTCAGTGACTCTCCTCCTCTCCTCTTACTCTCCTTTCTCTTTATGTGATCACCTAACCTCTCCAAAATTAGTAGTGCTATGTTTAGCCTGTTCTGGCACTTCGGGCACTCCTGTGGATGTTGAGATGGTCTCACAGGGACTCTACAAATTTCCACTGCTATTGGAAAGAGGAGTGTTTTCAAAACTGCTGACACCGGATCCCAGTGAGTGAACTAAACCAAGAGGCTGGAGCCTGTGAAATGTTCTTAATATAACCGGGGCAAATGGCTCCCATCTTGTGTTACTGAAACCCCACAGTCATGTGTCCCAGCAGCCCCATGTTCCTGTCAAGCACGAGGGCAAAAGTGTGAGGTCATTTCCAACAACTCTGTTTCTGTGACATCATCACAGGAAAGCCAAGCATCTACTCATTTTGGGCATGGGAAGTCAGAGGAAGGGGCAGGTGCAGGACTTAAGCTTTCCTTTCTGCTTCCATGTGAGCCAAGCATAGTTTTGAAGGGTAGAGTGGGGTCATTTTCCTCCTCTTGGAGGACACTGTAGCCGCATCGCTGGCAGCTGTTTAGGAGGGCTGGGCTGAGGCAGCTTAGCCCTCCGGAGTATGCAAGAGCCATCTACAGGTGATGGGAGATAAGGCGGCACAGCCCTACCTTCCCTTGCCAGCGGGAGGGCAGGATGTTCACCCCAGATGCTCACCCCAGCTTCCCTGCGTTACAGCCCATCTCCGGGGTCACCACCATCCCTCTCACAGGGCACCCGTGCCTTCTGCTAGTGGCCACAACCTCTTCCAGCTCACAGCTGCTAATTTCAAGACAGGGAACCACCATCTCAGCTTGCTGGGATGGCTGGCAATCCCTGGGGGGGTGAACCCTGTCCAGAGGGCCACAGGGAATGTGCCACTTGCAAGCCACCACAGGTGTGAGAGCCCTGTGGAGACGACCCTGAAGCAGCCCTTGACATGCCTCTAGTGAGGCAGCAGGAAGCCGACCTGTGTGAGGCCAAGAGTCTGAATTCACAGAGCAAGAAAGGGACCTTCACCTCTTAATCACCAGCCTTGAGATGTAGCTAGACTTCGGCCAAGTTCCAGAGAGCTTTGCTGGCAGCTGCATCGTACTTGCATGTGGCAACCTGCATGACCACCGTGCCAACACACAAAAGGAGACAAAGGCCAGCTGGCTGCTGGAGAAAATGCAGTGGTCATGCACAGGATACTAAGGGGAGTCAGTCTTGCATTGAAAAGAGAGAGCTCCAGATGGAGAGCAGTGATTGCAAAACATTTAGAAAAAAATAGGAACTTCTCCTATTCAGAAAGGTTTGTGTGAATTGTTGTTGGAGGCAGGAGAAGGTCTAGACTGGAAGACCACTTTCACTCAGTAGTCCTTGAGAGGACTATATATAAGTCCTCTTATATATATAAAGATCTATAATTCTATACATTTTTGTACATTTGCTTTTTTCATCTGGTGTTACCATAACAGTTCCTTCTTTCTTCCCCTTGTATTTCTACATGGACCAGTGCTCACAAGAGACAGGAGGAGAGCTCTGGGCATGCTCTGTGCCTAAAATTATACTGATCCCAAGAAAGGAATCTGGTGTTTCTCCACCACAGATATTTGCCTAGCTCTTTTTGTTTTTTTTTTTTTTTTTTTGGCTTTCCTTTTACCCTCTTGCCTCCAATATCTCATCGTTCTCTTTGTTTCCATTCAGGATCTTCCCACACTGCCCCCACCATCCCTCTGTCCTCTTCCATTTGTTTCCTACATATTACTCTCATTGAACCCAGCTCTGTCGAGTGCTGTTGTCCCTAAGGGCTCTGTCTGACTGACACATGACACACAAAAAAGAGTGTGGACCTAGCCCCAGTGAGGTGAAAGAGCAATAGTCAGCATGCATGAGCTGTGCAGCATAATAGGAAACACAGCTTTTAATTAAGACTGGTATTTCAGGACCTCTGCTGGTGGCAGCCCTGCTGAAATACGACATTGCTGAAGCCCCATGGGTTGTAGTGTGACCCTATCCACAGGAGCTGCCGTGCCCACCACCAGTGCCAGCTCTTGGAGTGATGGGAAGGGAAGAAGGGAAGTGCTCTGTGTAGTGACTAAATACCCAGCTTGGGCTCAGAGCACTCCCATGACAGCATGGCAACAGCTTTGTAGCCTGGAGAAATGACCTGTGTGGCAAAGCGCAGGCCACAGCCATGGCACTGCTTTGCATATTGTTTCCAAGAATATCAATTTTAAATTACATGAAAATGAAATGTTGTGGGATTGTGTCCCTGTTGTCACATACGTTAAGTGGGACTAGATCCCAGAAGACTGGAAGTAAACTCTTCCAACATTAACCCTGTTTATTTGACACAGGACAGCACCTGCTCTTACACCTTATTCTGCCAGTATCTCATTTCATTTATTCCTTTAATTTTTGGCACCTGCTGCAGATGACTCTTCAAAGCACTCTCTGCAAGGACAGCCCCATGCCTCTCCCAGCAGGATGCAGCACCCCAGCTCTCTGTTCACTCCTCAGCCCCTTGAAGGTATCACCACGGCTGCAAGGGAGACACAACTGGGGGTCGGAGCTAGTGCTCCAGGCACAGACGAGCCTTGATTTGCTCCTTGTGATGCTACTGCCTCCCTGTGATACATTGGGCAAGTCACTTGGACCTTGATCTGCAACAACAAGCATGACTTCCTCAGTCTTGGTGTGTGCAAACCTGATTAACAGCACAGCTCCATTTCTCAAGGTGCCACAGTGGAAGCGGATGTGCCCTACAGAGAACTTGCAGGACCAGGATGCGGTCTCAGGGAGAGAAAGCAGCAGCAGGCTGAGCTCGTTATGAATAATCTCTTAAAATGGAAGCAGTGCTTCCCATGTGTCCCTGAATACCTTATCCCCTGGCACAAGTGGAAAGGGCACTGTGAACCTCAGCTTGCCCAATTTGGTTCCTGTGCACACGGTGCCCTTGTACAACGAAACCGATGAGCTCTCTAAAAGCTGCAGCAGCTTGACACAGCACTTCTCATTTCCCTCTGTGCCCTTTCAGCCAATCCATGACCTGTGCCTAAGGCATGCCTCAGAGCTGGGTATCTCTCAACTCAAAGTCACGAAGTTACCTTCTCCTGAATTTTCAAGCCAAAAAACGCCTGCTCCCTGGGTGAGCCATGAGATTGATGTTTCCCAGCGAAGGTGAAGTAAATTCATGCTCTGTCCTTCAGGGTGTGTCTGCCAGGGGCCATCAGTAAACAGCACTTCAGAGAAAATCAGAGGGAGATGAGAAAGAGTTTTTAGAACTAGAACAGAAAAAAATATAGGTTTTGGGGCACACCTGCTGCCCAGAGCTTATTTGATTAAAAAGGATGGTTCTTTGGATTTTTTTTTTTTTAATTTATAATATCACAGCAGATCATGGGGAACAGCTCCTTAACTTGGACCCAGCACTACCTCTACCTGTCAGCAGAGGAAACAAACAGCAAAGAAGAGCTGCCAGAAGTGCTCCTCCACCAGCACTGCCCTCAGTGAGGCTCTGGGGCTCCTTGGTGCCAGATGCCAATGTGGGAGCATGCTCCTCCAGGTGGGAAGAGGAGTCAGCAGTGATTGAAGGTAGTCATTCTCTCTCCATAGAGCACCTCAGAGGTCCGGCAAGAAAAATGAAAGACCACCAACAAGAACCCAAGTTCATGCTGGCTGCTGACTCAACATGGGAATGAGGTTTCAGGGTAGGAGGTGCAGGTCTGGTTAGGATTTCCTGGGGAATGTTTTCTGCAGCTCCGGAAATGGAGGGCTTAATGACTGCTGCAGTCATGTAATGGAGGGAAGACCAGGGTTCTGCCATTTAGCCCTAGACTTCCTGAGTGGAGACCCTTGAGAGCTTCCCCAGGCTGAGCAAGGACTGCAGAGCACAACGTACTGACCATCTTCCCACTCTTGCCCTTGCTGAGACCCATTTGAGGAGAACCATCCCCTCTGGGGGATGGAGGAAGAGGAACTGTGCCTGATGCTGTCCCTCAGCACCTGTCCTTCAGGACATGTGCAGAGGTGCTTTGGCTGTCATCAGAGCTCAGCAAAAATGTCCTGAAGAACCCATCCCAAGGCACTCCTGCCCCTTTTATCTACAGGTTTAGGTCTTTCACGCACCAGCAAGCATGGAGTTAAGACTGCAGTTCAGATGAAATCCAAACATTTGCAAGTGTGGGAATTCCCAAAGAAAGCAACAAAACTACCTTCATTCTGCCCTCCCAGCTTTTACACAGCCTGCAGCTGAATCTGCCTTGGCCAGCTGCAACAAAGACTTTAATCTTATCAGTGACCATAAAAACTCAAATTCCTCTTAGCAGAATTGCTGATGGGGACGGTAGTGCTAAGCCTGGCTTCATTGCAGGCTTGTGCAGTCAACAGCAGGGAAAAATGCTATATCACAAATTCCTGAATCACAAATTCCTATATCATCCCCCACTCCACAGGATCCAAGATGGCTTTTCCCTCCATCATTCTAGGGGTAGGATTTTCACATTACTGAAGTTGAACAGGTAGAGTGCTTCCTTGTAGGCTCATCTAAAAGTGCTGCAGAATTGCTCTGCCCTGACAGTAGGAGTGCTTGGCTGCAGGTGGGACTGACAGCTCCCCTGCATGGCTCCACCAAAAAGGCAAGGCAGGACTGTGTGCCTGTGGGCAGAAGTTCCTGGCAAAGACACGCTTCTTCCTGTAAGGTGCAGTATGTTCAGCAAGGATGGCTTATGTCCATGGGAATGGCTTGGCATTTTGATGGTGAGAAAGCAAAGCTTCAAGTGCTTGTCTCCCACCTGGGCTCTCTTCCATGTGTGAGGGCAGGTGCCAGAGCTGAAGGGCAAGAAGTGGGGTCAGGTCTCAGACATGGAGCTGACACGTGTGTTACACCTCAGTGGCTAATTTTGGTGTTACTGATAAACAAAAAGGTGTCGAAAAGGTTGTCTCCCATGGACTGTAACTTGGAGGTGTGAGCTCCATCCCATAGACACTTGGACCTTGGGCAGGAGGTGGTGAGGAGGACATCCCACATGCATGGACCTTTCCTGGGCTACACTGAGCTGTCTCTCCCTTGCACATCTGCCACTGCCATCATCCTTCCTGCGGCCTCAGGTTCATCCCACTATCTCCCTATTTGTCCTCTCTTGAGGTATTTATCTATTATCCACTATGACCCCACCAGCTATGCCCAGCCTCCCCACATTTTCAGAAGAATTAACCATTTCTGTTTCCCTTGCCTCTCCCTGACGATGCACGTGTTCTCTCATCCCATTCACCCACACTCATTTCCCTCCCCATGCACACGAGTGGTCTTTCCATGTACACTCCTCATGAAGGGCTGTGAGACAATCTGAGCCCTGCTCCAGCTCAGTCTGGAGTCTAATGGAG
Organism: Sitta carolinensis; assembly: GCA_032173965.1. Classification (NCBI taxonomy): domain Eukaryota; kingdom Metazoa; phylum Chordata; class Aves; order Passeriformes; family Sittidae; genus Sitta; species Sitta carolinensis. Next base: position 8,013,734 of record JAVUNC010000025.1, on the reverse strand, counting down.
ATACCTCACCCATGGAAGGAGGTTTCCCCTTGCTTTGCAGCTGATGGCTCATTTTGCCCTCTGGGAAGAGCCCCCAGGATACCCAAGGACAAAGCACCCTTGTGCCAAAGACCTGGAATGACTGTGCAATGCAGACACACTTGAACACCCTCTGAACACAGGTCTGCAAGTACTGCTCATGGCTTTCCAAGGTCTCACTCCTGATGCTGATAGGAAGTCGCTCTGCTTACACGGGAGAGGCTGGTGGAAATACTTGGCATGCACTTCAGCTGTTGATAAGGCTGGACTATCTGCCAATACACACTGTGCCTCTCCCTCTGTCTGACTTGGAGTGGTCTACAGTTCTCATCTCCATCATATGTCAACAGCTGTGCCTTCTGGCTCCTTCCCTTGCCTCACCCTTTGTACATCTTGGATTTGAGTTGCTCAGCATAGAGTTGGCCAAGACCCCAATGCCCAGGCCCTGTGATATCTGCCTGCTTTGGGCACAGAACCATGGAGGGTATCGCAGAGGGACACAGTGGTGCTTTCAACTGCATTCAAACACGTGGCCTCACTTGCAGAAGTGTGCATCTAACCCTGGTGTTGGACAGAGGGAGATAATGGGCCTCCTTCCTCCCACTGATGAAGGCTGGGAGGTGACAAAGAGCCATCCTAATTAGAGGCTACAGAGATGACGCTTCCACTGAGAACAAGTTTTATTTATGAGCCAGATTAGGAGGCATTAATTGCTTTCTCTCCTGGTTTCTGCTCAGAAAGGTACAGTAATCACAGGAACATTTTTGACATTGTTGACATAGCTTCCCAGCCCTCCTGCTGAGAAACAGGGACTCTTGCATACTTCAAAAGGGCTTAAAGGCTCGGGTTGTGCCACCACAGTAGTAGTGCCGATCTAGGACTGGGGTGGGGGGAATTTGCATTAGAAGGATTAAATACCAGGGCTATTGTGGAATTTTAAACTGATGTTTTCCGGCTGACCACAGGCCCAGAGCTTGTGTGTGGCATGTTTGAGCCTCAAAAGTGCTCTTGATCCTCTGATCTTTTATTTCATAACATTTCTCCCCACTCCCTCCCTTCAAATGTATTTTGCTTTTCAGTTGGCTGCTGAGCAGACACACACTAGCAAAAGGAACACGTTGGGTTGACAGTACTGAGAGCAGTCAGAAGCTCAGGAAAGATTTCTTTGCATGTATTTGAAATTCTGAGTGTCTGGATTACACTTGTAGTTCTGGGCCCTACAGTAACAATGAAGTTAAGACAAGATCCATTCTGATCTTTCTGATCCAAATGCCCTGTGAATCCCTGACACAATCCTGCCCAAACACTGAGGAGTGATCTTACATCTGATTATCTTATGAGATGTATGTCTGGCTTGTGGTTCATACAAAACTCTCCTGACTCTCATAGCATGATGCAAAATGGGTTTTCTTGCAGCTTCATCATCATAATGGTGTCTCTGCTGAGACAACCCATCACCAAAACATCAGTCCATTATATATTTCTGGCACTTCTCAAGTACCTCACTCTGCAAGAGGAGATTGATCCTGTGAGGATGTTCAGCCTCTGACACCACTGCAGCCATCATGTTTCTGTGCCAACCTGCCATCCAGCTGTCATTAAACACAGGCTCAGGCTGCACACGGATGTCCTGCTGTGGTAGCAAACTGGTTCTTATTAGGTACTGCAGCTGTTTCTGGGTTAATTCTCGGAGCAGTTAACCCCCCCCCACACACACAGCATTGTGTAAGAAAAACATGGTTCTGGCAGGAAAAGATATCTGGGGCTGGGGTTTTGGGTTGGTTTTTTGTTTGGTTGGTTTGGGGTTTTTTGTATGCTCTGCATAGAGGTGAATACCCAGCCTTCCAATATTAGCCTTGCCACATGCAGCATCCCAAAGTTGAGCAAGTGTTGCCTTGGCTTGTTTTGAGACAGACATCAGAAGCTGGAAAGGGCCAGTCTTAGAATGCAACATTGTGGTTTGATGTCTGAGCAGGGCCTGAAAGGGAGGCACATGCCCCCACCTGAAGACTGGGAGCACTGGGAGTCCCCTTGCTGCTCGCCCACATCACCACATCACAGCCAGCACGCATCCCTCCACAGGATCATCATGACAGCCCCATAGAAACAGGACCCACAGCCTGCTCCCAGCTCTGGAATAAAGCTGGTTGTCTTCCCAGAGCACAGCCCTGTGGTTTACAGGGCACATGCACCCTCTGTTAAGCAGAACCAGTCTCTTTCCACTGCCATGTGGCCCTTTGTGGCTGAAGGCCCCTGTCAGTGTCAGCTAAAATTGCTGGGGACCTAATACACACATATATTATATCTGCTCCTGTCCTTTCAAGAATCACTCTTTCTGGTGTTTCTAATAGTTATAATTCAGCAAGGACTTGGCAACTCATCAAAGCTAGCATTTTCACTTAGTCTGATGCAGCAAAATAATAAAAGAGCAACCACTAAAGATCTTGGACCAGTTACACAGAGACGCAGCAAGAGGATTCAATTTTTTCCTTGCAGCCATGACTCAGCTTTACAGCCCATCCCCTACAGGGTAGTTTCCCCAAAGTGTTGGTTGTACCACAGCCAGCTATCTCTCTACCACATTTTCTCACACATCCTGGGATGAATCCTCCATGGAAGCTGAGCAGGCTGTCATGGAAGCAGCAGCAGATTCAGGCTTCAAGAGCAGGTGTGCTCTCATCTGCACTTGACAGATGCCTGTTGAGTATTTATAATGCACAAGAGGTGTACTTGCTGCTAGCCCAACAGCAAGCAAGACCAGCCCCTTTCCCAAATGAGTTTTCCATGAAGATTATGCAGATACCAAGAGGCAAGGCAGGATTAGGCATGAAAGAGGAAGCCAACCATGTCACAGAGGAGGATGGTGATGAAAGGAGGGACAAAAGGTGTAAGACATTTAATGGAATTGAAAGTGAATGGTTTGAAGAAGGGAAGAGAAATTGTTTTCTACACCTGAGAAACAAAACATAAAGAGGCAGTAGAAATTTGTCAGAAGTCCCAGAGAGTATTGAGAAGACATACCAGCTTTAGGATTAAAATGAACACAGCTCCTGCCCTGGCCACTATAGCTTATTTGTGCAATAAGACTGTTGGAACCCGGGAATGAATAGTCCTAGAAATGCAGCAGAAGGGGCTGCCATGAGTTGGTCTTTTGCAATATGCATGGATGTAAAATATTCTGGATGTGTAGCACAATAGGATAAGTAGGAGCTGAGGAAATATAGGCATGAACATATCTACGCTTCCTGTACAGGCCCCTGTGGTCCTGGACACTTGGGAAGGATTTGTCTCACAGTAGTGTTCAGATCCTCATGTCATCCATCTGATTAGGAAGGGGTGGGCAGGAAAGCACCAATGATTACTATAAGAGGGGCATAAAGTCACCACTACCTCCTCACAGGAGACACAGCCCACAACTCATCCTGCTTCACTCTTGCAGCTGCAAACTGACAGGAGAAAAGCTGCTGACAAAAAGGATCCTTTAAACCAGTAGACAACCCAATTGCTTTTTGATTCACAGTGCCCTGATTCAATATCCTTCTGGAACAAGGATAAGTCTCTATTTGATGGTCTACTCAGTAAGACGCCTTTTTGGAATCCTGCACTGACCACATCAGACCATGCAATTCCTCTCCTCCTTGCCAGGATGCACTTACATGTCGCCTGGTTTAATAGTTGAGGTGGCTCTTTTATTTCAATCACTCTTTTCATTGGTTTCTGCAACCTTCTGAAACCATTTCAAGCTGATTTTTTTCCCCTGGGCTGAAATTTCTCGTGCTCATGCTCAGCCCCGGGTGATGAAAGTTTGACGATAATTTGCTGTTGCTGGTGTCTTGACTCAACAAAGTGGTGATTTTGGGCTGGAACAACTGGAACTCACTGATACACTGATTGAAGGAGGCACAGAACAAATTGTGTCTCCTCACTAACTCCACACACTCTAATTTCAGGTCCCGGGATGTCTCTTCACCACTGCTTCAGCACCCAAGCAGCGTCCAGACTCCAGAACACCCTCCTTGTTTCAATCCATGCTGCCTGCTGATCCAGCATGTATGGTCCTGCTATGGCTTACCCATGCAGGTCACTTCATTTAAGAGACATTAGCAAAGTGGTTGATATTATTAAAAAGAAATGTAATCAAACAGAACCTGCAGGCTTCACAAGCCAAGTCATTGCAGGGTCACACTACTTTTCATTAACTTTTCTTTTGGCACAAACCTTGCAAACATGTGGCCCCTGATTTTGCACCTGATTTTGCAGAGCGTCCATCCTTTTCCCTGTATGCCTCCCCTGACTTCTAACACATGGTACACAGAGTTTTGCTTTGAAATCCCTTAGGACAAATGGGCCTATTCACAGGATTAAGTGCTGCCCACTAGGGTTTCCAGAGCTAGCCTGACTGCAGCACAAGACCTGAGGCTCTTGATTTCAGCTGACTTCCTCTCAGTGGGCGGGAGTGAGCTGCCTCTGTGTAGGTTCTTATGGCTCTCTTGCATTCCCTTATTCTCTCTTTTTTAGGGTCCCTTTGCTTCACCTTTTCCACTCTCCTACATGTACTACTGCCAGAAGACCCCTTCAACACCACCTTCCCTTCCCTGCAACTGAGCCCTTGGCAACATGATCTCAGCTGGGTACTTCATCTCTGTGCCCCACCAGTAGCTCAAGATCAGTCAAGGGTGACATCTGAGCTCACATTCTTTTTTACATGGCCCCTGTGTGCTCTGCAACTGTTGGACAGAGCCCTGCTGAAGAGTTCCATGAAAGGCTACACAGGTCAGTGGCAGAGGACTTTTCGTCTTGTTTCACCCTGTGAAGAGCCCAGCTGAGCAGATACCTCAAACATCTGTGAAAGGAGGGTGGAAGAGACTAAAAGTCTTGAACCCCTTTAAAGTCACAAAGTAGTCTGATAGTGAAGGCATCTGATATTGGCCAAAAGCTAAGGGGTCATGGCAGGGGAAACTACCCAAAGCCAGGCTAAATTCAAAAGAAGGCCAGAGTTCATCCGTGGTCCCCTTGCTCTCTCTTGGCACTCTCCACCACCTGGAGCACCCACTGCAGAGCCCGCTAGGAAGCAAGGCAGTTTTGCAAAGGGCAGACTATTAACTGTGAATCAAAAGGACATTCAGGCAGCCAGCAGGTCTGGGGGGAGCAGAGCATGCCATCCTGCCCAGCTCTTGGAGCCCAGCCAGATCAGCTGGGGCAGGGGGGAATGAAACGTCTCCAGTGTCAGCCAGTGAGGTTTGCCTTCCCTTTATAGCTGCCCTGATGGCTGAGTGAGAGACACCGCCAGGAGAGCTGAGCTTCAGGGGTGAGAGGGGGCCAAATGCTGGCCTGCAAAGTCAATAGTAATTTAACACCCCACTGACTTTTTTGGTTGGCAACAGGATAGATATTTAAATCATAACCTTCTCTCTCCTATACCCTTCCTCCCCACCAAAAATAAATAAATAAACCCAGCAGACCCGGTTTTGGCCTGCCAAGAACTTGGAGCATTTGCCATGCACTCCCTGAGCCTCACGTTGGGGACTGTCAGCTGAGTCTTTCCTTGAATCAGGGATGCTCACTCCAAACAGCTTTTGGAGGGGTACTGAGGACCAGGTGTCAGCAGGGCTGGCCCCAGCAGCTGGCTGGGACCCAGGCCTGTGTCTCTGGGTTGCTGTGCAACCGGAGGTACAAGGCTCAGCAGGGCAGTGCATACGTGCTGTTTCATCCACGCCGCAGCCAGCTCATACCAGCCTCTCTGACCCCTGGCACCGCACTCATGGGCCCCAGCTGGGCTCATTGCCTCTCAGGGGGAGCAGCAGGAGAGGCCAGGAGTCTGTGAAGAAAGTGGGGAATATGGGGAAGGAGGGAAAAAATAAAAGCTTTTTTGAGTCTCAAGTAGACTCAAAAAAGTAGTCTCTTAGAGAGCCACCAGGATCTGAGACTAAATTCTTTTCCACTTGGAACAGATGCCTGAAAACAGGTCCTACAAACTCTCTACAAACAGGTTACAGAGCCATTGCCCCTCAGCCCCTCAAGCCTGCAATCTTCTTTCTATTAATTTGTTCAGACCCTTGAAAAAAATGGAGCTCATTGCAGAGACATCCCTGCTCAGTGGGAATTGCCCCAAAACCCATGTTTTGTCCTCCCACCCCACAGCGTAGTACAAAGACAAATCTTCAGCATCTCCCTTACTCCCTTTCCCTTGAAGGAGTGTCTTGTCCTTGCACATGGTACTGCAAAACAGCTCTTTCCCTAAGGGAGCTCTCTGTCATTCTTTACAGCTCTGGATTCTGTTTGCACCCTCTGTCCATGGGTCCTAATCCACAAGGCAATGAATTCAGTGGAAAAACATCCATCAGCTGCAAGGCCCATTGAATATGCCTGATATCAATTAGGATCTAATTTGTCCAGTTTTATTATTCACATATGAGTCCTGTGACTGAGACTCCCAGCTGTAAATGGGAAATTTTCTCTCTTTCTGCACCTGGGTTTCAGTGGTTTTGATCAAACTAAATAGCCTGGCTTGAACTTCTATGGCTGCAGCCCCAGCCTATGACCACTGGGGTGGATGTAGCAGAGAAAAGCAACTGGCTTTGGGAAGGGGGGAGCAAGAAGAGGAGCTAGCTTGGAAGAACACATGCAAGTAATAAATGTGCAGTGGAATGTCCAGTTATCCCCAGAGTCTTTCTAATAGGATGACCTTTAGGTGAGCAGCAGGAAAAGGAGTTTTTGTTAACATGTGTGACGAGGTCTGTGTGCTGTCACAGGGTTGGCAGGGACTGAAGTGCTCCCCAACAGCCTATTTCTCATTGGACTATGCATGCCAGTTGTCTGAAAAGCTGAGAAGTCAAAAAAGGGGACTGCAAACAAAGAGCTAAGTGATGCTCAGTATAACAATGGGATCAGGTCCCTCCAGTCTCCCTTGCACATCGACAAAGCTCAGTGCAGAACTGTGAGTCCAAGCACCTATAAATTAAGGATATAGTAAAAAAAAAAATGTCTGAAGAGTGCCCTGCTGCCAAATGCAGGTGCTGACTGTGAATATTAGGGCTAAAGCTGCTGCTTTAAAATTTCTGAGAGTTGGATTCTGTCCTATTCCCTCCCTTATAGTGCTGCAGCAGGGGAGCTGCTCAGTGCAGCCCAGCCTTTCAAATGTTGGTGCCTGAAAGTAGGTGCCAAAATATGTGTGAGCAGCCCTTTTCAGAAGCTTGGTGCATCTTGGTGAATAATGTCAGATGTCCTCACAGCTATTGAAAACATATTCCAGCTGCCTAACTCTGGTATTTGGAGCCAAATTTGAGGTGAGTAGGATGGAAAAGTTTGGTTTCACTTGTTAGCAAGTCCTTCAGTTCATACCCAGCGGAGAAAAGGGACTAACAAAATTTAGGATGGCTACAGCAAAAGACAATAGAGACAGAAAATTGGTCTGTTAGCAGATTTCCACCCATTTCTTTTGTAAGCCCATGAATAAATATCTCTCTGATGCCACTGTTTGTTTTTATTCTTCCTGAAAATGGTCCTCCTATTATTTTTACCTCATCCCTTGGCTCTCTCTGTAATCCCTCTAGTACATTCTTTTCATAAAGAAATCTAGTCTGAACAGAAAAAAGGTCATGCTCTTGGCCACACCTCTGCTAGAGCCTAGACAACAGTGGGTTATGAGTTTATTGGTTGTGCCATTGACCGAACAGAAACAGGAGTGGCTGTGGGACTGTGCTTCCTTTGTCCAACAGACTTTCAAGAATGGTGCATAATAGGTTCTAAGGAGTGCTCTTTTTTCTCACTGACTATTTAAAATTGAGAAATTTTTCTTCCTGTATCAGTTTTGTATAACTCTTAGTTTATACACACCTCCTTTCAGGGAGGAGGGGATATTCAGGAATGCTGAGCTTCATAGACCTCTGAGCTTTGCCTTATGACATGAGCAGACCCCAGGCACTGCTGAGTGGACAAACCTGGATGATGGAAGCAGTGGGTCTGAGAGGAGAACGGTTATGAGTGTGCAGGGCTGTACTCAGAGGAGTTCCACTCGCAGCTCTTCCCATCAGAGGGAGCCTCTCGCTCCCTGTGCCTTTGGGAGCTAGCTTTATCAACTAAAATCAGCCCAGGATCTTTGCCTGCAGATTCCAAAATAGCCCCATCCTTGTGTCCCTCCTTCCAGCTCCCTCTCTTTAACTAATACCTCCTCAGGGCTAGGGGCATGGCAGACATCCCAAGGGAGTGGTGGTGGTAGGGAAATCCCAGATATCTGGAGACAACCTGCTGTAGGGGAGGAATTTAAATGCCAGCCTTCCCATGAGAACTCAGGAGACATGGGGAGAAGGACCAGACCACTTCTTTCAAGTCCCTTTGACATTCAAGAAAACGTTGCCCCAAGACCCCAGTGGGATGGCTCTTACAAGATGCATCTTCTTGATGTTCTCCAGGCACAACTGCTCAACAGAAACACATTTGGCCTAAGCAGGAATAAATGAGCTTGTGTGTCCCAGGCCTTTAACCCTCTCAGTCCTGGCTGGTCAATGTACCAACAGACACTGGTACTTGAACTATGTCTTTACAGAGTTCCACAGGTAGGGAGGAGATGTTCTCATGGCAGAGAACTCCTGTGGGGGACACAGTGACATTGTGAACTTGGTATTTTATGAGTTAGTCTCTTGTGTGAACACAGTCCCAGAGGAGAAAATGACACAAAATCAATTGCACAGATCAATACCTGTTCTGATGTATTTCCTGGTGACAGGCCAGGTGGCAAATTGAAGGTAAACATAGTCTGAACAAAGTCTGGACACAGCAAAATGTTCCAGATGGGAACCAGAAGTTCAGAGCTCATCAGAGCCATCTCCACACACACATTACAGGCACCAACCAAACACTAATAAATGATTAACAGGGCTGCTATGCATTAGCCCCAGCTTTTCCCCTCCCACTACTTCTGAAGAATTTCACAAAAAAGACAGATAATAGGGAATTGTGCATTTGGAGATATTAGATATTTATCTCCCTGTGAACCTCATACAATCCTGAGAATCCTGTTTCCCCCTTCTAAATGCCTCAGACCACAGACCAGTTCTTTCAGATGGAAGTTGCTCAAAGGCAGTCCCCTTTGGAGTCCATCCAAAGTCTTAAGCATCCAACTCTTTCCTGAAGTCCTACAGAGTAATGCAGCAACACTCTTCTTCCTTCTGTGGCTTGATCTTTATCTTCAGAATCCTCAGTTCTTCATATGATCGTAAAGAGAGACAAGACCTAAGGGATAAATGTTTCTGCTTATGATGAAGAGCTGATACAAGAAAATCACTTGGGTTTATTGCCTCCTTCAGACCATTTTTCCACATTTCCACTTCCCCTTCACTTTAGCCGTGGGTAGTCTGGACATCCATCTGCCACTTCTGCCTCTTGGCCCATTTTCCATGCCTGTAACACTAAAGCACTGTAATATCAGAAATATTCTTTCTTTCTTGGGTGCTGCCCACTCTTGCGCTCCATAGTACAGTCACACTGTCAGACTTGTAAGAGGCTGAAGGGAAAGAAGCCTTCATTTATTTTGTCAGACTACAGCCCTAGTTTTCAATATGGTCTGAAACTAGTGGGAGGGACTTGAAATCCAGCTATGATCAGATAAAACCCAAGTGGGTGCAAAGAATCTGGAGCTGAAATTGGTCTTGTTCTTTCTATTCCAAATGGAGTCTTCCTAGCCTTTCCCTTGAACATGGGCTTCTTGACTAAGAGAAGACCACTGGTCATCCTCTCCAGGAGCAAGAGAGGATGGCACCAGAGGGGACTGTACCCTGACATCTCTGCAGAGCACAGCAGCTCTGCACCAGACAGCTTAATTCTTGTTCTCTGACCTTTAGTTCCCTCTCTCAATAATTTTATTCATTATACAACACCAGGATTAGACAGTGCCTGCTGGTTGGCACACTCTGATGGACATTAATACCTGCTGGCACAGAAACAGGCACATGCCAATACTCCTGTGTGCTAATGAAAAGGCACCATTTCCACTTACATTTCAGCACACACGAGGTTTCCTGAGAGCCAGCATTAATCTTTGTGTTCAGGGGAACTTGTGCTGCCGTCAGTCCTGCTTTGCAGCTCCAGGAGTCCTGTGGCTTAGGGCATTGACAGAGGGTGGGATGAGGGCAAATTGAATCCCTACAGAATTTTCGTGGGGCCAGAACTTGTCAGCACAAAAGAACTCCCAGTTCTAAGGCCCAACAGCAAGACAACACCCTAAAAACATTGCACGTGACCTTACTGTCATCAGATTAGCAGGAACTCACTGTCTCATAGTGCTATGGGGCACATGAGCTAAGCAAGGTATTTTTCTAAGTAGGTAGTATTTATAATGGTCTCCAAATGTTGTGTTGGAATAGTAACTATTTAAAGCATGTTAGACCTCCAAAAGAAAAATGTCCCTTGTTGCTTCTGATAAACTGATTTCAAGGCCACGGGGCTGAGAAGGAATTTGCCCTCAAGCTTGCTTAGTCCAGAACCAACCACTGCAGAGTATCTTGAAGTATATCTCTGGAGGAACTGATAACAATCACATTTCAACTCAGAATGGACAATGGAGCTATGGAGCCATTAGGCTGATTCAGATGTCTGCTATGACCAGAATGGACAGCATCTGTCCACCTGATCCGTAATTGTTTATGTTTTTGATCTAGAGGTGATGTATGGGAATATAAAACCTTTGAAAAAGTGGGGTACTAAGTGCAGAGATGGGCATGAAAGGTACTAGCATGGTGGGGTTCATATCCAGCAGGTGACAGATCTGATGCTGTATGGCAAACCAATTTAAAACAATGCTCCAAGACTACCAACAGCAGCCTGGCACTGCTGCAGTTCATGTGTCAGACAGTGGGTCCTCTGAAGCCTCTGTGAACAGCACCATACACACACACATGCCTGGTGATAACCGCCCACCCCCAGCAAGTTGAGGATATGAAGATTTGCTACTCAGCTCTTGGGGTGTGGGAATTTTGACTCAGTTCCATGCATGCAGCTCTGCAAGTCAGGCTCTGCAAACAATAGTCTGGTCACTCCAAGAGCAGTGAGCATGAAAGGGGTGTGACTGGAGCGGCTCTGTTCCCAGAAGTCAGGCCAATTCTCTAATGGGAGCTCAACCAGCATCTCTGCTGAGTGTCCAGGAAAGCGGTTTTGGCAGCGTCCCTGGAGATAGTTCCAGTTCAGGAGAAACTGCTACTAGAATTGGGACAGACAGCGTGCAGATCACGCCTGTGTGCAGCCAACAGCACAAGCAGACATCTTTGCCAGAGACACTTCTACAGCATGCTCGATCTTGACTTTTTATTCACTGTATTGCATTGTTCTTGCATGTCAGCCCCTTCCACTCCCCTCTGCCTCACCAGCCTTTCATTGCCCAACCATGCCACATCTCCTCTCTGCCCAAAACTTTGTTTCTCTGCTCCTTTCCCTACAAAAGGATTTCTCTTTCTCCTCTGTTTCAGACTCACATGCCCCCTAGAAAACACTCTGACCTGACTGTTTCCTATTAGAAGCACAGTAAATACAGGAAATTTTTTGCTTAAACAAAAGGCCCTGCTACTAACCTGCATGAGAAAAACATCCTCTCCTGTAAATTCTTTGGGCCAGGCACTGTTTCATCCTATCTCTCAGAGAAATCCTCCAGCACAAAGCCTCTGTGCAGCTCAGTTGCAGTTAACAAACAGGAACTATGAACTGAGCTTGCAAGGGATGAAATGGTAAAACTGACCTTACTGGAATAAGCTCGTTCCCGTTTGCAGTTATCTGGTGACAGACTTCACCTCAGGCTGAATAAATATAGTAATTCAGTTTCCAGAGCTCCAGTTACTATTTCATAAATGGTGCTCAACTGTGACTTGGCCTGGCTTCAAACAGAGATGAGTAGCTTAGCTCCAATTGATTTGCTCTTTAAGTAAAAATTAGAGCAAGTACAATGCCAGGATTGCAGTCCCCATGTGGAATATGATATCTCTGAGAGAGAGAATATGGCTTTTGACCGTGAGCTGATAGCTGGGTTCTGAAACCAAGTCAGCAGGTGATCTTCAGAAAATCACCATTCTTCAGGTTTCAGTTTCCTGAAGGAAAAGAGGAGCATCATAAAGCAGTACCACAGGAACCACCAGAGTGTGTTTCCCTTTCTTGAAACCAGCATAGAGTCTTGTATAATTACATGTACAGTCAATTTCATGTGGTATTTCTTTCAGTGGAGTGCTTCCTTCCTGAAAGCATTGTCCTCAAATGCTCATGAGCACTGCTTCAAAGAAGGGCACCATAGGCATCTAGCAGTCCTCTGACAGAACGAAGCTTTCCCTGCTGTCTGGTCCAGATAGGTCAATAAGTACAAAATCTACCAGCAGACATCTAGGTTGGATAGATGTTATGTTTTAAATAAGGCAGAAATGAGCCTCCATAATTCGGTGAGTATCTGTTCCTAAAACATGACTCAACACTAAAACAAACACGGAGGTTTTAACCATCTCCATTGAGATTCTAAAAGACAGTGACTAGAAACACCTCTGCACAGCAGCATAAATCAAGAGCAAGGGGATACTGAGGTCAGCTGAAACATGTACTGGTGGAACCAGGCTTGGAAAACCTCTGGACCAGCTGAGCAGTCAACTGCATCTTGGGCAGGCGGACAGATGACAGAGCTGTGAGAGGCCTGGGACTGGAAGAATGGTGGAGATGTTCTAGATCTGGACAGAGAGGCAGCAGCAGCAGCAACAGAGCTTCAATTGAGGCAACGTGGACTGACAGGGGAAGGGATGCTGTCAGGAGGAGTGGTGGCCACCAAGGCTGCACACACTGGCCTGCAGCCAGGCAGTGCTGCAATCAGCCTCTCACTGCTGTCAGCAGCTGGTGAGGCCACAAACTGAAAGACAAGGCTGCATAGACAAGATTATGAAACCCACCACAGCTGCATGAGTAGGAGCAACCTTAAGTTGCTTGGAGAATGAGATATTAAGGTGAGGCTTCACACACCAGGCTCCATACCATAGAAGCACCACCTCACAGCAGTCCTCAGCACACATAAAACTGGCCCTGCTGAAGGTAATGCAAGGACACAGTGGAGTATTTCTGCAGGGCTTGGAGCTATTTGCAGTGCAGTAGTAGCTCTGGTGACAGCAGCATCTCCGCATCCATCATGAGACACTGCTTTGCATAGGGCTGGCTGCTGGAAACCCAGGCTATAGCATAGGGGGACAGGGCTGGTGTTTAGACCCCTTGATGAAAAAGGGCATGGTCTGCCTGAAGGGTGGCCAGTGTTCCACTTCAGCAGAGAAAAATGAAATGGATTGTTTGAAGGAGATACAAATGTTAAAAATCTTCCCTATAACCCTGCCTGGAGATGGTTACTGTAAATACCATCATGAGTGCACCACATCACTTCTGGCATAGCTGGCTATTTTTAATTTTTTTTTTAAATCACTCCTACTGTTGATAAAAATCCAGAGACACTGACACAATCCCAAAGTTATCCAGAGAGATTCAAAATATCCCATGGCTGGTAAACTTAAATAAAAGCTTTGATGTACTAAGAATGCCTCAACAGCACAGAGCTGCAATGTTAGGTTAAAGAATCTCACAGGACAACCTGCCTTTGACTGCCTTGACACAGCTGCAGCAAGAGGGATGGATGGTAGCCCTGCAGGGGACAGCCTCAGCATGTAGATGACCCATGGCCATGGGCACTGGCAATGCCACAGTCCCCATGGGCCACAGAGTCCCCTTGGCTGGCAGGACTTAAACAGAGAACTCTGCTGAGAACCAGGACACATGGCTGCAGGACTGGCATCACCAGCCACCACTGAGAAGTGCTGGAGGCCAGCCTCAGAAATCCTCCAGACTGCATTTGTCTCTTAAGGTACCACCTATCTGCCTCTTCCCTAGGCAGCTGCCTCACAACCAGCTTCTTCTGCAGCTTCAGTTGCTGCACAAGGCTGTTCACATCATCCTGCATGCAGACACTGGCCAGAGCTTGTATGAGCGGGAGAACAGTAGGAAGATCCTACTCAGAGAGCATGCAAGCCAAAACAAATTAAAAATACACCCATGTTGGCAAGTAACAAGACCCTAAATGTTTGAATTCTCCAGTTCATCATGCTCAGCTCTTGCATTGCTGATGCATGGGGTCTCAAGGTGGCAGAAGGTGCCAGCACCCGAGGAGAGGACCCATCTTTCTGTCTATAGATTTTTTTGGCCATCTGGCTTGAAATGTCAATGTAAGATATCTTAAACAAGTCTGAATTGTTTTTTTCAACCAGTATTGAAAGCCCAGTCCCTAGGCAAGTGGGCACTGAAAATCCCAAGTAAATTTTGAAAATCCTGATCCAAATAAATAACCAATTAATACTTATGATACCAAAGTACTCCAATGAAGGGAGACAACCCTGATAAGTGATATAAACCTCACTTCATTGCAACTGCATTGGGAATGAGATCTGGAAAACCCCATTTCCGAGCAGGGCAGGATCTCTTGCATGTGCGTGTGCACATGCAGCAACATTGCATGACTGCACATTGTCATTCATGTCCACTCTTGCAGCAACTCCCCAGCTTCATCCTGGTGTCAGGCACGGAGGTGAGTTTCACTCATGGCAAACATCTCTCACAGACTGTCAAACCCAAACACGAGTTACTGCCCTGTTCCTGGAGGTCAGGGGAGGTAAAGACTTAACATGAATATGCTGGAAACAGAAAACAAACACACAAAAATCCCCAGCAAGAAAGGACAAGCCAACCTTAACAAGCAAGTCCGTTACCCATAAATAAAAAGAAGGCAATCACAACATGCATTAAGCTTGGGGGAGCCAAAAGTCTCTCATCTGTGGGTGACTGATGGCTCATGGGCTTTCCAGCACAAACTTGCCTGGTGTCGTTTGTCACCTGCGAGGGGTAATCTGCTCCTGAAGGCTCCTCTGTGCTGCTGTGTGTGCGTGCGTGCATGTAACTCACGGAATTTCAGCAAAGTCGCATAAGAGGATTGTAGTCCTGGTTCAGCTAAAGACTTAGGATTCTGCATAATGTGTTAAGAGGAGCTTAATGCAATCCTACTACTCTGCCACAGAAACCCTGAACAGCAGCCTGTCTGTTCTCACCTTTCCCCATCTGCTAGCCAGCTGTGGAAGAGCTGGATGGCCCTAGGACTACTTAAAGGAGCAGGTGCATAGGCAGAGTCTGGGATTCTACATCTGTCTTCTCATGAGAGCACATTTTTGTGCTCACTACAATAAAAAGACACTGTGCAGGACAACTGATGCAAAAGTCATAGTGTGGAGAATTTGTGGTTTTGCATAATCTGGAGGCCTCTGGTCGACGTCTTGTAAGAAAGGAGGCTTCACAGCTCTGAAAGAGGAATAGAGAGCCAGAAAAGAGCAGTTTCATGTCTCAGTGGTAGGAAGTATTCTGAAAGTGAGGAATGGATCCCTTGGCCAAAATTACGTCACCTAGGAGGACATGTGCTGTTGTGGAGCAAGTTTTCGTGGCTAAGGCAACACAGGTAAGTGTGCACTTGAGATGAGACCAGCTGTCTGAGGATTAGAGCAGGGATGGCAAAGGGTAGGGAAAAAAGAACAGAAAGGCAAAATACTTGTAAATCAGACATGAATGTCAGGCAATAGTGAGGTCAAAAGGTTGGGTGAGGGTGTTTCCTGCTCTCAGTTGCTGGGAAAGTTTGGGTTTTAACAGCCAAGCCAGAATCACGCACATCCTTATTCTGAACTTCTCCATGTCATTGTGCCCTGTCCGCAAAACAAATCAATTGTGAAATCCTTTCTCCTAGATTCTGAGTATCTTCTTCCTAGATTCTCAGATTATGAGGGTGCAGTGTTACCAACAGCCTTGCTACATGCTTAGGAACAAGCCCCTCTGGAGTCTTCAGTTACCACCTCATATAAATAAAGAAATAATAGTGCAGATTATGAAATAATACCTATTAGGAAATAATTAAGCTTTTTGCCCAAAGTTATCACACTGACCAGGATACTAGCACAATAAATACTGGGGGGAAAAATAAAGGAAGAAAATTTATTAAAACATGGTTTGCATACACTCATAACAAAAAAAATAACAGTTTCAGGTGAATCTGTATGAGGCAGGGAAAGGAAGTGGACTGGAATATGAGTTATTCCTTATTCTGGAAGACAGAAGAAAGCATTTCAATGCTCCCCATGCTGGAGAGTTTCTGAGTAGAGAATCAGAAAAGCAAAATGGCTGTAACAGAACATCAGTGATACAAAGTGATTCCTGCTGTTCATAATCAGTCAGCAACCTGAGGTGATGTGTGTAACAACTGTCCTAGATGAATATTGCAGGGAGAAGCCCATATAGACAAGCTTTACATGTTTATGAGGTTGCATTCTGGAAAACAATGACTTTGAGAAGCTCTGAAGTGTTACAGATAATTCACTGGAAGCTGGCACTTGGCAGAGCAAGAAAGCCTAATCCAGTCCTCCTGGTAGATAATTAAAGAGATATGGAGTAGCAGAAAGAACATTTCCCACTGGCATGGCATTGACAAAACATTTACCCACATTCAAAAGGGAAGCAGAATGACTTGGAAAGGTTCAGAAATGAGCTACAGAAATTACATACAATCTCTAAGATACTATCTAGGATAAGAAATTCTTCAGGATACCATATAATTTATCTGAAGAAACTTAGGGATACTCTGATATTTTAATGTTCTACTAAAGAAAAATGCACCCAAGAGCAGGAAGACCTATTACCCCACAAGCAAAACCCTAATGAAGTCCAATCCAGAAAATGGAACTCATAAAATTCAAGCTGAAAGTGAGATGCAGGAGTGAAGGGTTTTGTTTTTTTTTAAGATTTCAGGAAAGAAATAACTGAAATCATTTCCTGAGAAAAACGGTGAATTTGTCATCACTTGGACTCTTTACATCCAGTCTGTGATAATTGCTAAAGTACGTGGTCTAGTTTACCAGAATGTACTGGGTTTGATAAGTACTGGGGAAGAACAAAACATATGCACTGCCAGCTGGCCAGGCATAGCTCTGTGTGCTGGGTTTTGCAAGTGATGTGACGAGATCAGCCACTGTGGTCCTTGTGGCTGTAACAGTCAGCACTGTAATGCATTTTCCATCTGTAATACTCACAGTGGCATTCAAAAGCAGCCAGTGAGGTGAGCTGACCCACTGTGACTGTGACCAGAGAGTCTCCTTCCTCAGTGTATGATCAAAGCTAAAACCTTTGTTGGCACTGCCTAATGACCACTTTTCTTCTGAGGGGACAGATAATGAGAAATGGCCTTGGTGGGATTTCTCCACAATGTCCAAGCTACTTACAGTTTAGCATGTGGGCAATCCTGGAGTCAGAACCAGTATCAGTGGAGTTTTTCTTACATCTACTGATTTTATCATCCCTGTGCTGTGTTCTCTAGAAACTTATGCACAGGGTGGGATGGGAGCACCAACCTTTTATATCTGTCAAGGTGATGACTCAGAAATGTACTGCTTTTCACTAGGGCCAGCATTTGATGTAGAAGAGTAAGTGTAAACAATAACTATTATCAATTTCAGAGTGTGCCTACAGAAGAGTTGGGTCCTATCAGGAAACTTCATAGAGACAAGAAGAACTGGTATAAGCAACAGTAATGGAGAGTACCATACTTGACTCCAGTCCTCAGCTTTGCCATTAATGGTCTGTGATTGCACGCATATCCTCCTCCATGCCTGGAATTCTGCAGCAATAGAAAAATTGTACTTCCTATCTCCTACCTGTATCTTTACAGATTCCCAAATCCAGGAACTTTCTCTTTCCATCTACACTTGTGTAATGCCCAGCAAAGAAAAGCACTTTTGAGGTTCTTGGCTTGTTTTCTAAAACAATGTCTAATAATATGTCTGCTGAATATGGTCACAATTTAGGAAGCAAAGTGTGTGGCCCTAGGTGAGATTTTGATGGAATCAAACAGATTGTATTGATGATGGCTAAATTGTTAACATTTCATTGTCATCACATTCAGTTAGATAGATAAGTTTCCCCAATACCTAGAAGATATATAGTTCCCCCAATCTACTTTGCAGTCTGTGAGCTCATATGGTTTTAAATTACCCCAGCTCTCATAACATTGTCCACTAAAGACAACTTCTTTCTCCCCTCTTTGACCACTTCTCTTTCCCAGTATACTCTGTTCTTCCCTACTTGAGTTATGTCAATATAAGTATTTAAGCCCTGACTGCTACAGAGTGATTTTTGATTTTGTTTTGTGTCCAAGTAGAAGTTTGCTACCCTACTATGGAAATAATTTGAAGTTTTTCCATTCTTTTCTGTGAGCTCTTGGACTAGGTTCACTCAGATTTTCAGTTTGTCTTATCTTTAGTGCTGAGAGCTGGATTACTATTGCTGGCAGGTATGCCTTCCATAAGGCAATTGCTTGCTTAAAAGCCAGTGAGAAGGAAAAATATAAGCGGGATGAGACTGGCAAAGGAGAGTAATACTGGTGTTCAAAACCCCATTTGTCTACTGCTAATGAAAATAATGGTTCACTAGAACATTTACAGAAGCAAGAAACACCACGTCTCACATGTTGGGAAGAGAATGGCATAAACTGCTTCTGGAGAAAAGATTGAAATTCAGTGAAAGATTTTGGATAACTAGTCATCATTTGTTAGTGAATTATTTCATGTATCATAGAGAATGTAAATATTTCACCTTATATAGTAGAACACCATCAAAGTATCTACCAAATGCTTAAAAGACCACAAAGGAACATACAACTTGTCACTTCCCAAAGATGTGCACTCCTGCATGATGACATGGAGAAAGAAAATGCTCTTTCCCCTAAAGCAGAGGTGGACTGTAAGTACCACAGCAATGCCTTTGGGATGCTGATGGATAAAGACAATTCAGGAGAGCAGAGATGAAGCTTCAGCATTGGGAGGGAAGTCCTAGTAAAGCCAAGCAAGTGTTTAGTTGCAGAGGGTGGAATGAGAGATGTTGCTTATCAGGAGAAAGCTTTTCTTTATCTCTGTGCTGAAGCTCTTTGCTAGGGGTGGGGAGCAGTTGCACATCCAGAACAAGGCAGACTGTTGAGAGCTTGTCTCTTGACACTCTTGCTCACAGGGTCTTGTGAAGTCAGACTCTGCAGAGCACAGGTTTCCCTCTGAGTATTACCTCTGTATTCCAACACAACCAGCTGATTCTGACTCAGCAGTGGTGGCTTCCAGAAACAGAGAGAGTGCCCATCCATCTCCAGACAGGTGCTGAATAGAAAAATGAAAGTAACTGAATAAAAATCCCTGGAAACAGAGATGGTGACAGCAAAAAAGGGGAAAGTAACTTTGTTACTCATCAGGCTATTACCTTTGGGAAGGAAACTGTGTAATTTAATATTACTCTGGACCATTCATCTTCATTCTCATAACTTGATATCAATAGCTGCCAGGTGGTGCCTGCAGAGGCCATTCAAATCAGATTATATCATCATAGTTCTCCAGTCATCTCCAAGAGCAGGATCATGATCATGGGGAGGAAATCTAGTTATTCAGGTACATGTTACCTTATTAAAAGTTTGAGCAAAGTACATTGAGCCATTATAATGGGATTAGGGTTTGAGTTGTGTTCTCAGGGTTGCCATGACTATGTGATTTTGGTACTGTGCTGTGGGGCTTGGAGAACACAGCTCCACTCTGGCCAACCGTAAATAATCCAGGCCATCATCACAGAGGAGTGGACACCAGCATGGACTGTGGCCAAGAGCATGAAGCTTGTAGAGATTAGATTTATCTAGGTACAAATGCCTGAGGCAGAGACTGAAGAGAGGTGTGGAAGGATACCAATGCCTACTCACACTAAGCAAAGCAGCAGTCAGAGAGAGCAAGAAGAGAAAGCTTTGATAAACCCTCCAGAGTGTCTCTCAACACCCATTTCCAGCCTTTTGCTTCAGTATTAACACATATTGCTCCAGAAATCCAGTTTTTTCTCATCAGGACCACCTGCTGTAATAGGGTATGAAGAATGGTTTTTCCTCCATCTGATAGCAGTTCATGGAGTTTGATGTCCTCCTCCACATTCTCAGTGAATAGGAACCCACATAACAATAGGCAGTGAAAGGTGCCTCTCAGATACAGACAGTGAAGGACAAAAGCTGAGGCAAGCAGGAGGAGCAGACTGTGACAAACATCAGCTTCCTGAGCTGCTTTTACAAAGAACTGTCTTGTTCCAGAACCAACAAAACAGCATTTTTTAACACTACTACTATTTGAATAGAACTACTATAGAGGTGAGAGCTCTGTCTAGGATCTACTCTTATAATTCAGCAACACACTGGCTTACCAGGGAAATTTTATTAGTGATATGACCCATGGACAAAATGGCCAGATTCTCCAAAAAATCTTGTCTCAGTGTAGGATGCAGGTCTCTCAGTGAGTCCTGAGTATGTTTGAAGCCATATGCCTTTAATTTTAAACTTTGCCTTTTAATTTTTTCTGGTACCACCAGCATTAAAATGGTAACTCCTCACATTTTAGTCCTGTGACTGGTGCATGGCTAGCACAGGAGACATTCCTAACAACAGGGAAAGCAACATTTCTTTTCCAGCTACTCCTGTGCCTGGAATAACACTGACATTTTGGGACCACTTAGTAGGTTCCTATTCTTAATCTCCTGACAAGGAGTCAAAAGTACCTTGTCAAAACTGACAAGGGGTAGTTGTGGCCCCCTCAGAGAATGGCCAAAGCCGACACGTCTCCACACACACTTTCCCAGGAGGGTTTATGGCACAAAGTTCAGCCCTTTCCTGTTATTACTGCAATCCTAAACTCACATGGCAAGCACTAGCCCAGATGTGTGCCCTCTGGCCATTCCCAGCTTTTGATGGTATGTATATACATCACTGAATCACACAGAATCACAGAATGGCAGGATATGCTCAGCTGGAATGTCCCAACAAGGATCATTGAAGGCCAGCTCCTGGGCCTGCACAGGACCATCCCCAAGAGTGACACCATGGGCCTGAGGGCATGTTCCTGAGAAGCATTCCCTTCTTGAACTCTGGCAGGCTTGAGGCTTGACCACTTCCCTGGGGCCTGTTCCAGGGCCCAGCCATGGGTAAGAAAAAAGTTTTAACACATGCCAAACCCTCCACATTTACGTATGCCACTGCTGGGTAAGGAAATGCTGTCAGTACTGCAGGGCTGTGGCAGAGAACAGAACACACCCCTGATTCACTGAACATGCAGGACATTTTCTCACTCCAAACCAAAAAGAAGTGTGACACGTTCTGTGACAGAAGACTGCTCCCCTTCTGCATGGGGACCTGAATGAAGACAAACTCCTAATGTGCATCTGCAAAATGCTCCTGGCCCTGGGATTAACTGCTGGAAAACAGTTACACACTTAAAACCTTCAGCTGTCATAAAGCCTTTTTCACACACTCCCTCCCCGGATTGTTCTCCAAACCTGTCATGTGCTCAGGGATAAATCCCTTGATGAAGAGATTTAGGTTTTTTTTCTTCTTCACATTATTTTAGTATATTTTATAATCATTTTATTCAGCATTTTTTCTTTGGAAATTCAGATTTTAGATCTTGGAGTGGTGAGAACACCCATGCATTCATGAAATACAGTAACTTCTGTTATGGGTTAAATGGGAAAAAACATGGAGTGCAGATTTGGACAGGACAGGATTCTCCTCTCCTGTGGACCCAATGACTCAGTCAAAAAAAAAAAGAGACAAGGAGTTGCCTGGTCCAGGGTCTTGGCATCAGTTCAAACTCTTCCCATCTTCTCCCAAGGGATCCATTCCCTAGAGGTGTGTGGTGGAAAGAGCAAGGCAGTGGAGTCCTATGGAGGTGGCTGGAGGGTGACATGCATCCCCAGTGGGGAAAGCTGGACCCGTTGGGTCTGAAGAGACATGCAGGCTCCTGCTGGCTCTCTGCGCAGGGCACCAGCCACAGCGGGCTTCTTTGTATGAAATCCTGGCCCCGCTCACAGACTACCATGTGTCCAAGAAAATCCTCTTTTTTCTCATCCTCTCTCCCTCCACAAAGAAATTCTTCCACAGAATTTCTTAGAATCCCAGAATGTTGGCCATTTAGCTGAAGTTTCTGGCCGCAGCACAATTATAATTGGTCTCTCATGGACAGGCTCAGCACGGAGGCCAAAAAACTGCAAGGGTTATTAATGACTGAGTTCCCTTCTACTTCCTAACAACCAGACAGGCAGGAAAGCTAGAGGGGAACACTTGGGGCTGAGCCACTACTCTCCTCTCATACACACTGTCCTGGTGCTCCAGCGCCTTCTTGCAGACACAAAACCATCCACAGTGCAGACACCAGATAGCACCGAGAGCTGTGAAAAGCAGAGCAGGCATTCAGAAGTCCCTCTGGTGCTCAGAGAATATTTTGGGGGCCTTCTCCCCGCAGCTTCAGTGTGCATCAGGGTGCAACCTTTACAAAGGTACCTGGTTTGCTACAGGCAAGGTTGGAAGGATAAAGAGACACAGCTGGAATGGCAGACTGAGAAAACAGTCAGACAGAGATCTTTCTCCACCCCTCAAATAAAAAGACTGTCTCAGGAGAGGTTCAAACTGAGCAAGAATCATATTATTACGATTATTACATTCCCATTTTACAACAATCACTTGGCACAGTGCCAGCTGGCACAGGGAAGCCATTGCTGCTTCTCCTTCCTTTCCTGACAAACACCGTGACAAGAATACAGTCCTTGTTAGGTTGAGAACTGAAGAATGGGAGAGGAGAGGCCAAAAACACCTCCTTGAACAATCACTGACAAGTAAACAGAGCTACACTTGGGAAACACATATTTTAAACCTATCTTCTCTGAGGTTTTTGGGGAGGGGAGCTTGATGCATGGGTTGGGAAGTTGAGTGTGTTCACACTCGGGCATATTTCTGTCGTGTCAAGCAGGCTAGTGGCAGCTAAGAGGAGAGTCTGTGATGCCTTCATTTCACAGGGGAAGATAAAAGTCCATGAAGCTGAGAATTTAGGGACTCATGCCAACATAGCAGCTTGGGTAAATTTGGACTGGCACTCCACGCTGGTCACGGCTGTGCTCAGCCTTTGATAAGGCTTTGTCTCACAGGAGCTCCTAGCAATCTGTGGTCATTCCAGCAAGCCATTCTCTTATCAAAGGTCATGTCAAAAATTTGGAGAGGAGCAGGCCCAATAAATGCAGATGACATAGGGCATTGTTTATTCATGTTAATGTTCCTAAAGTCATACCTTGCACTGACAAAACAACTGTCTGGAAGCACTGGGAAAAACTGTTGTTTTTTCATCAGCAAAATTATGTATGCCAGCTGCTGTGGTTGAATAATTTTATACTGAGTTCTGTACAGGGGAGCTAGCACTAAAGATTTGGAAGTAGGGAATTTCAGAAAAACTCGTGCCTAATCCCGAACATGAACCACTTGTACCTATAAGACAATCTAAATGAACGGTCACCACAGCACAGGTACTGGGTTTGTCCAAACATGCATCCTTTTCCCTGCCAGTCTGTTAGGCCAAGACTCTGGTAGCTGAAACACTGCTTTCACTCAAGCAACATTTGCACCAACCTACCTGAGCAAGGCAGGACAAGATTTGGCCTGTGCAATTTCTGGATGGTTTGATAAATAAGACAATAGCTGTGTTCTTGTCCTGCCCTAACTTCCCAGGGCTGGCCAAGAGACTCTGTAAGGGGATGTGTCACAAGGGGCATTTATGTGTCAATGTTTGGCATCTCCTCCCTAGAAATAATTGCCCAACTATTGTGTCTCCCTGCAGGAAGGTCCTACATTTGGTCCTATTTCTGTTGCACTTTTTCTATGACCTTTATCTCTTAATTGCTGCTGCATCTCAGACAAATTCAGCTTCACTGTCTTAAATAGGCTGGGGATCAGATGAAGCTTCATGAGTCTTCTTGGACAAAGTCCACCAGCTGCTGTCTCTTGAGCAGCCCTCCCTGAGATGGCAGCAAAACAAATCACTGTGCTGAAAGTGCCATGGCCCTTGTGATCCACATGCAATCAAAAAGGCAGAGACCAAGAAGAAGTCCATACCTCATTTCTAGTCTGCAAGGTTGAGGAGTCTGGTACAGCCTCCTGTATAGCTCAGCCTCTTCTTCTGTCCTTCCTTCCATATGCGATTGATTCAGGAGAGAAAAAGGCTCTATGAAACACATAAATGAAAGACAAAGAGACCTCTGGTGAATGTCCAAAGTATTTGTCAGTAAAATCCTTTTAGTGGCCAATTCTGCCTCCACCTTCCTCCCCAGGACAAGCATCCTCATAAAAGAGGGCTGCAAGCAGACTACAGGTATCAGGCCTAAGATCACAGCATGGCTACTCCACAAAGCATGAAAGTGACAGAAAAAGGGGAAGGGTGGGTACCAGCTAATACTCTTCAACAGCCTGTCCTCTCATGCTTTAGTAAAATTGACACTGTGGTCTTGCAAGATAATAAGGAAGACAGAGAGATCTGCTACCATCCGCCCTGCACCCCTCCTATGGTAAGATTTAGATTGAGCTGTCAGTGACCAAACACAGCTGGTGAGAGATGTAGTTCTCTGCCTGGATCTATTGGCTTAACTTGCTCCTCCTCTCTTCCCACCTTGCATTTCCCACAAGTAATTTTGAATTATTAAAAATCAAATTTCCTTGGTGATGGGTTTGTATTAATCTTGGGATACATTTGCATTGATATTACTCTTAGTTCCTTCTCTTCTTCAGTTATAGGATGATTTTGCACATGGATGGGAAATCATTTTCTCAGGCTTGATATTCAACCCAGGTCTAGCTGAATTAAACACATGATTTTTATCAGGATGCACGTAATGGCTAGGTCACAAGTAAAAGACAGCATGGCAGTTGTGGAAGGCTGTCCATAGCTGGCACATGATAAAGCCCTTCCTCCAAGCAGCAGATTACTCTGCAGGGTGTACCACTCAGGTGGATTATGCAGGGAAAGAGAAGGGCAGGACAAAAGGCCAGCCTTCAAACATGCATTTGTGGCACTATTCTTTTGGAGCAGGAATGGCTGGTATGAACAGCTGGTTATTGTAGGCAATGTCCCAGCTTCCTTGTCTCCAGTCAAGAGTGCTACACACCCCAGCGGATTGGCCCTGGTGACCACGGGAGAGAAGTGCAGCTTTCTGAATGACCCAGGCTTTCTGGCTACAGCACAGATTTCAAGGGTGTGGATAGAAGTTGATAGTGAAGGACCTCGCTTATTCAGCCCCCAATTTATCACCTCTGCTGAGCCCACACCAAAGCAGCCGCTTCCTGCTCTACCTATGCCTGTATCTCTTTTCCTGGTACCCAATAAATACTCATCAATAACAGCACTTAGTGCTTTGTCACGTGCTCTGCCTACTAACCCCAGACCAGAAAATATTTGACCCTGAGTGATGTTTTCTTTCTCCCCAACCGTACTTTGTAGTATCAGACTTCAATCTACGTCCAACTCAAACTTCAGCTAAAGAATGTGTTGCTGCTAATGTATAACCAGGGAGTGTGAAGCTGTGTGTGAGAACAGCACACACTACCAGAGTGAGAACAACAGCAAGCACATTGTGCTGCTTCAGAGCATTGTTTGATGTACTTTTTGCAGGACTCTGTCTGAAGACCTCAAGTTGAAGCTAGCTCCAAATGCAGCTGCCTGCCTGTCCCAGGACCAAAGCACATCTTGGAAGAACTGAAGATTCATCCCTTCTAGGTGTTTGGTTTTAATCCACACTCCTCAAAGATGCCTAAAGTCTGACTAATACCAAATCTGTCTCTTGCCCCATGCCACACTGTCTGGAGTCTGTCTGGGAGAAGATTAAACGTAGTTCCCTACGTCTGTGGACCTGGCATCAAACCTTGCCTCTCCAAAGCTCGATTTGCTAAGCCTGCTGTTGGCCACATCCCGTTCCTCTCACATGCAAAACTTCTGCTGTATGATGAGCTGAGAGACATTGGGGCAAGGGAGAAGCAGCTTCCAGGATGACTTCAGTGGTGTGTTATGCACAAAAAAAGGCACTTCCTACATTTAAGGATTGCAAAGGCATATGCGTAGTCATTTAGTGGGAAGCATTCCTGCAGTCCCATGGAGAGCATGCATGTGAATACACTGCATTCCCTGGTGCCTGCTAACATCACCAAGGCTTGACAAACTGGCACCTGCTCACAGTGGGCAAAGGTGTTTCAATTAAAATTCCCTTGGATCAGCTGAGACACTCCAGTTTGGCAGCTGGCGTGGCAGTTGCAGGGTCAGTGTGGTGAGCAGGTGAGTTGCAGCAGCACTGCTGCAAGCAGCACAGAGGATCCCCCAGGCAGGAGAGGCTGCATGTGCCAGGTCAGAGCTGCCTCCTACAGCCACAGCAATCACCTCAGAAGCACTACGTGCTTCCACCCACCACAGAACATTTCCTAATACCCTCTGACAAACCCCGCACGCTGCCGAAGGAGAACAGAGTTTGCCTGCAGCTAGAGTGCCCAAATCCAAAGTACGTGGCCCAAGCCAGCATGTGCGAGACCAGGCAGAGGCAGGGAGATTTTGCACGGTGTATCCAGAACAACCAGATGGGACAGGTCTCACTCAGAGAAATGAGTGAAATGATGGCAGGCTGAGGTGGCTGAGGGTGAGCTTGGCCCTCACGTTAAGGGAATGCAGCGTGAGGAACTAGCCAGGAGCACTGAGCAAGAGTATCAGAGGAAATGAGAATTAATTTTGTGGCTCAAGAGGTCCTAGGAGGCTTCTCAGGAAGTACTCAGAGTGGGAGCAATCTCTGTCCCATTGACTGTTGGTGAAGAGACATCTGGCTGTATACACATGACCTTGATGCACTGCAGGAGTCCTGCTGCCTCTGCCAGATTTGCTCTGGTTACAGACTGTGCAGGGGCTCTCTGCAGAGACTGGGCCTGGAATGGGACCCAAACTTGGAAAGTCTACCCAGGACAGAAGGAGGTCAACCAGCCCCTCACCTCCCTATACTGCTAATTTGGGAGCTCTTCTACTGGTCAAGCCAAGAAACGTCATACTCTGAGGTGTAAAAGGGCTCAGGCAGAAGCCCTGCTGATGACTGGTGTCTACTCAGGAGACAGGATTGTTTGGAAGAACTTGTACATGTCATAAAGTCACCTGTGGCACAGCAGAACAATATCACTGCTACTCTCAAGGCCTGGCTTCTGTCCACAGCTTTGTCATGGCCTTCACAGGGTGATGCTTGGCAAGTCATATCCCTGATCTGTGCTTCCACCTGGGAAAATGTTGCTGCCTTGAGGTAGAAGGAGGATAATGAGGACAGACCTTTGGGCCCCTGGACTGAAGGCTCCCTGCAGGTTCAGGCTGAGAGTGGATGAGAACACCATCTTTACCTGACACACCACCAGCGTGTGGTGTCAAAGATGACATCATGGCATGTGAACAAGCATTTACCCTCAGAAAGAGAAAATAGCAGAAGCATGTGTAATCATTTGCCTTTCATGCCAACATATTTTCCTTATGTAAAGAGAGGCTCTGGCGGCCCTAAGGAGGCTGAGAGATGCCCGTGCTCCCCTGCGAAGGTGGAACTATCAGGCAAGGATGCCAGGGTACCCGCCTGGGTAAATTTGTGCATACACTTCATGTTGTAATAGACTTTTGTATCTGATAACAGAGCCCTGCTGGAGTCTGGCATGAGGACAGAAGGAATCAAAGGTCATGCCATGAATTCCAGTTATGCTGATAGGCATCTATAGTCAGAGGAAGGAGCTCAGGAACAGGAACTGTAAGCTGGTGGGGAGGGCTGAAAAACAGAAGCTGGTTCAGGGATGACAGGTATGGGTCATTTTGGATCCCAGCTGGACATTTGGTTGCACATGTTTGCCAGGGACATGGGACAGTGTTTCCCCTGATGGACTGAACATGAACTCTGCCACTACTAGTTTAACCAACAGACTAAACGCACTGCAATAAATGCATTAAATAGCTCACACATGTCTCTCCAGAGGCCTCTCCCTCGTGGAGGAGCTGATTCATGACACGGATGATGATCAGCAGACAGGTAGGAGGTGTAAATATGCAGTGTGTACCTTGCACCAGGGGAACTGTCTGCACATGGAAACAGCTAAGAAAGGCTATGATAGAGCACCAAGTTGCTCTGCTCACTGCCTGCTTTTGCCTCCTGATTCTGACGCTACCTCTCACCTTGTGCCTTACTCCTAGCAGATGCCTGGGTGGCACAGTGCTCTCTGGTGCACACTGTGGGCTGAGAGAGTTCACACAAGGAGAGAGACTCGGCAGCTGTGCACGGACATGGTTCAGCAATCCCTGCACAGCTCTGTGCTGGGCTCTGGAGCCAGGAGGAGGAGTTTTAAGGCCCTGTGGTACCCAGAAGAAAAGGATGGGTAGAATGGGACAGAAAAGAAGGAAGGAGAAGCAGAAGAAAAGCTCCTAGCCAGTGACTGACACTTCTAGTTGCATTGCAGTAAATTATCTTATTTCTTTCTTCGTATTCTTCAATGAAATTATTCCACTGTTTTCACAGTTCCACAACATTATCCTTCAGCCTCAGACTAGATGTGATTCCCTCTGCCTTTACTTTTAAAACTGTGACTTCTGTTTGGGTTCACCTTCTTCATGGCTGTTGCTTTTTGCCTCATCACAGGTACTGGCAAAGGTTTTGATGACAGTGTCAAGTCACTTTCGAGATGGGAAAGATCTGGTAAACAGGCTGGAGGTTGAAATAGAGGTGCAGCATAGGCAGGAACAATACAAATTGTTAGCATATGTTATCATGAGAGCATCCTTTTTCTTTGCTCCTCTGCTGTTACTGGAACACGTCAGGCAGCGACAGAAGCAACCTGTGAGCAATTGCACGAGGGGTTGATTTTTAGCAACTGAGTGGTCACAGATCCAGACCACTGAAAGCTGGTCCCAAACTCCTGGAAAACTGAGGGGGAAAATCTGATGGAGTTCAGGGAGGCTTGTCTTCAGCTTCATAGAGAACAGCCCGAAATTGAAACATCAGGCGCATAAAACTCCACCCCAACTACCAGGAAACTGGACTAAAATTGATACATTTGAGCTTCAGTGAGCAGATTAAATCACCCATTTAAATTAGTAAACAGGAGAGCTTATTTTTAAATATTAAATAAAACCTTCTTTTTCCATTTATCCTTTTAATTATTTTCCATAAAGAAAGGTTGATAGTCATCAGGCTGTAACCAGAAAGACTCTGTTGACTTAAAACCACATACAGTCTATCTACTAAATTACTGTTACCAGCAGACTGTATTATCTACACATATTTATTTACAGCTTTACATGTTTTTATTAGATCTTGATTATTACAATTTTCTGTGCTGGGAAATAGTGAATTATGTATTTTTAATTTGTTATAGGATGACTGTTTATCTTTAGAATTGATTCTTATCAGGCTGCAATTGAAACTAATTTGAATCCATTTAAAAAATCTCTAAAAACATTTACATTAAACTCTTGGTTTATGATTTTTATAAACCACCTTAATTGCAAAACACAAAATAAAAATGAATATTAAACAAAAGAAGTTGTATCAGTGGCTAGTGGGTTAAACAGGTTGTTCCAGAATACCATATACCCCATCAGTGTAGATCTGCTGGATCTTGTTTGCTCATCCTCATTTTCCTCATAGGTCAGAGGAGAAAAACAAGCTCGCCTGGTTTTTTTCAAACTTGATTAAGTTTCTTAAGTTTGAATAAGCAAGTCGCTGAATTAAACTTGTTGAATAAACTGAAATAGAAGAGTCATCTTCTACTCATGGAAGAGGAATTGGTCTCAAAAGTGGACTTATCAAGCTTTGGTTCCAGGTGCTTTGGCAGCATTTTGGTTCAATTTTCTGAAATGTTTTTGCAGGAAGCGTGTGTAAGTTGATATTTAAAAAAATAATCAAGACAAAGAGATATTTTTTATCAAATATACTAAACATCCAAATACAGACTGCCATTGTTTCACATTTAAATAGCTCTATTACGAAGGAGACAAAATATATTTAACTTACAATTATTAAAATTATTAAAAGTCTGCCATTGTTATCATAAGTCATCTGCAATGGATTGTTAAGAATAGGATGGAACTTGCATTTCCTACACAGTGACCAGTCTACCTTAAACTGCTACTAGGAGACTGTGAGCGGCTTCAGCACCGCAAATCAATGCCCCAGAGACAAAGTTTCCACCTGAGAATTACAAGTATCCCTCAGACAGAACTGGGCAGAGTTGTCAGAGCAGTCATGTCCTCTTGGTTTATTTATCCTCTTCCCCCCAGCCTGTTTCTCCTGTTACAATCACAAAGTCTTTCTATACTGGTGTGAGATTGGAGGAAGACCCTAGACAACATGAACAGAGCATAAAATCGATGCTGATATGCCTGCTTGGATTGGAATGGCACCTGAAACACCACCTTGAAGATCCTGCAACCCTGGCCTCTCTGTCCACCCTGGGAAAGTAATCTAATCATGTGGGAAAGGGGCAGCCCCTCCCTGTGGGACACTGAAAAAAGTCCTGTCCTAAAAGGTTGCAATATTCTTCTGTTTTATTGCCAGTTGGCATTAATTGGCCACTGTCTTCTTTCAGAATTGTCTCAACCAAGCAGTATCTGTTAGTGATTTACACTTGGCACTTCCCTGAAAAAAGTTTTTCCACTCTAACTCAGCTTGAGCAAGACTTGCCTCTTCTTCTTGCCAACTTCACTGAAGTGTCTCATCTTCTTGCTTCTGCCTCTGTTTGTACTAAACGCCATGGGAGACACAAATGGACAATCTTTGCGCCAGTAGTTTGTCTGCTACTCTTCCATCACCAGCACTCAGTCTGTCATCTTGCCTGGTGGCAACAAACATGTCACCATTAAGAGGAATTGTTTCAGGGTCAGATGCTCCTAACCTCCAGCTTCACTGGCTTCAGTGAGATGAATCTGTGTTATGCCAGCTGAGGACCTGCTCCTTCAGGAAAACAAGGCCTATCAGAAAGGCTGCACAAGGAGGAAAAACAAGGTTTCTTAAAAAGTTAGCTAACACTGCTTTAACTAAAGCCCACCACAGCCCAGTTTCTGGAGGCTTATGGCACGTAAATCTTGGATTAACTCGATATTCAGTAGAGCTTTGCAATCCACTCGTAACATTTTCCAGTTCAGTGTGAAGAATTGGGCCTCTCATGAGCCTCTTTTCAGCATTTCTCCAAAGCTCTGGATATCCTTCTCCAGTGAGGGATTTGGAGGGGATCCACTATGAGCAGGACACTAATCTGCTCCTCACTGTGGTGTGTGAGGAACAGAATATCACATGGCATCGTGTGGCATTTGATCCCTATTTCATCCCTAGGGTAACCTGGTGGAGATCACTGTGCAGCCCTTTCAGCCCAGACTGCAGTGTTTAACTGCTAGAGACATTCTGGTGTCAAGTTTTCACAGAAGATTTTAGGTGGAAGAATATAACTAGCTCCTAAATTAACTTGAGTAGAGAAAGCAGTCTGCTGTCACTGCTGGAGCACTGTTGTCAGTCATTGCTGTTCAGAAATTTTATATACATCTCAGGAGCCATGACAGAGAGAAAACCTGAAGCTCAATCTGCTAAGAAATCAAATCATGGTGCTCACACTTTTCATTTCCAGGTTTTTTTTGTTTGTTTTTTTTTTTTTTTTTTTAAATGCCTGAGAGGTCTTCTGTTTGCAATTCACTGCAGGCTTCTGGCTACAAGAAACAATTAACCATGCCTCCAATCAGGACGGAAACAGAAAGGTACGGAGAGAAGATTAAGATCAAATCCCCAAACATAAAAGGAAATATAAAACAAAAAATTGAAAAGTGGAACGGCATGCTTCATCTCTATCATTGATAAAATATTTTGCAATCCTGGAAAACTTAATAGCTTCTTTGGCATAATCTTTATGACCTTAAAGGGTTGATAAGGAAGGCAAAAACTCTTTCTGAAAGGTTATGCATTTTCCTAGTCAACTCAGTTTTTCCTTCTCACCTCCAAGGCTAACATTTGAAAGGAAGTTTGACACGTATGGGTTGTGTCGGAACTTGGAAGCTGTTTATTTAGCTTCTCCCAAGATACTACCTATAAAACCTTGCAGAGCAGGGCAAGAAAGGGAGCTCTGTGAAGTGGCCACAGCATCAGAAAAGTAAAGGGTCCATAGCTCAAACTGCTCAAGTTTATTAAAACTAAATAGGTCAGCGGAGTTGCCCAGAGGGTTACATAAGGCAGAAAGTAGCACTCCACAGGAGAGGAGAAGGGAGCCTGTTAAAAGGCAAAGCCACTCCAGTTTGTTTATGGCCAGAGATAACTGTCCTGTGGTGTGTCTGTTCTCCATAGCTGACAGAGTAAATCACACTCTTTATCTCCACAGCAGATGAGAATTTGGACTGGGCTGTTGTTTTGTGAGCTGTGAATTAAAGCAAATGAGACTGTTATTTATTATTATGGCTAGCATTATTATTTTGTTCCTGCCATCTCTGCATTTCAGTCTCTATGTAAGGAATTTCACCTCAGTGGTTTCTTGCAGGGAATGTTAGGCATCGTAATAACAGTAAGGATAAAAGCTTGAGCCACCTGGAAAGAAAGGTGGCTTGGCAGTTGCATACAGGCAAGGAAAATGATAAATGTCCTTTGGAATCGTGACATTCTCACTCTAGGCTGGAGGTCAGCATGAAGTCGGATATGACATCTGGGAACTCAGAAGTGCCTGTGGACTGCTGACACATCTGTCCCAGTACTAATCTCTTCCTGTATCAGAAATCCAGCTTCCTACATTAAACACTGTCCTCTGTGTCCCAGTTCTATGGCCCTTGGTGTAGACAGGCATGTTTTGCAAAGAT
Organism: Sitta carolinensis; assembly: GCA_032173965.1. NCBI lineage: Eukaryota > Metazoa > Chordata > Aves > Passeriformes > Sittidae > Sitta > Sitta carolinensis. Next base: position 7,980,936 of record JAVUNC010000025.1, on the reverse strand, counting down.
GTTTGGTACCCTCCAGCTCTCACATCTGGTAAGGGTATTTTCTATTTCACGTACCCAAATCTCAAGTATTTATCCTTCAGAAGGGGAAGCCTGCTGTCCCTTTTTGTGCCTCCTCTTTGGCTGCTGTGGTACATTGCTCCTTCATTTCCACAACTTCAGCTCAGTGACGGGGCAGAGCCATTTGTACTGAGAGCTCTTCCCAAAATCAGGCAGCACCCTGGTCCCGAAGCTCATACAATCAGAGAACACCTGATCCTACAGAAAACACGAGTACTTTTTTCATGTTTTCAGGCCTGTAAGAACAAAGGAGAGCCCTTTGCTAGTTTTTAGACTGCCTGATCCAATGACACCTACTGAGTGGGCCATGACCTAGGAAGCTTCTCAGCAGCTTCAGGAACAGGTTCCTGGGAGGAAACATGAAACACATGCCTTTGAGCTTTTGCTGGGAGCTAGTCAGAGGAACAAAGGAGCTTTATCTTCCATGGGAAAATGCTGAATCATCAAAATCCACATTTTTCATAGGGGCACATCAGTTTTCATTACATTTTCAGGAAGAAGCTTCTCTAATGCAGGATAGAAAGCAGAAGGTTATTTTTATTTTCATTTAGGGCAGAGAGTTGAAAGAGAGACAGGGATAAAAGACTAAAATCATATTCAGTCCAGTGGACAAACAATGTGAGAGTCAGTTCAAGTTTTGCTCTGCCCAGTCCAGAAGCAGGGCTGGATCTGCTCTGAGCAAACACCTGCATGCTAGAGAATAGCTGGAGGGGACAAGGGTGTAAATGTCTCTCCTTGCATAATTTTTGCAAGACACATTTGAAAAGGCCTGGGTCTGTCCCATGTCAAAAAAGCAGTTCTGACACCCTGCAAACATCTGTACCTGAGGATTCGGCCCTCCCAGCCAGATGGATGGTTTACATTCTCCTACACCTCATCTGCATCCTGCCAACTCTCCACTGCAGCAGCATCTGTGCCACGTGTCAGGGTCACATCCCTACAGGAAAAAAGGGGATATGACGTGAGCCCTCTCCTTCACTCAGAGCACTGCTTCCTTTTTTTCCTGTGCAGAAACTTTCCTCTTTATCAGCCAACCTCTGCCACGCCAGCACAGGATAGGTTTTTGGCTGTGAGAGCACTGGCTTCTTTCATGCTACACCTATTTACCCTCACAGAGGATCTGGGCCCCTGGAACACAGCAAGGATGCTCCCACCACAGCACTCAGCCCTTTCTGGAACAAGCTCACAAGAGCACTGCACACCAATCTGTCCTGATCTGTCAGAAACGCATCAAGCTCCTGCTGCAACATCCACCTGGACAGGAATGCTAGTCTTTAGGGTCACTTTCTTCCCCACCAGGTCTGGCCCTTTCTTGTAGGATCTTGCTGCTGGGTGAAATGCATTTTCTTTTGGAACACAGATGCCTTTGTTTGGTTGGCTCTGCTCTTTTTAAGGGATCACCCACAGCCCATACAGCTCTTGCCCTTAGCTCTCTTTCTTTTTGGTGCCCCTGAAAGTGTGGCATTTTCTGATTAATTTGCACCAAAGCTCAGTTCAGAAGGGGCCTGATGTGTGTCTTTTTTTGTGGCCAGGCTTTGGCAAAGCAGAAATCTTTCTTAGGTGAGGCAGCCCTATTCTCCCAACAAGTAGGCATGTCCACGACTAGTACAGGTATTCATTCCTCCTCACGTGTGGCTGGGAGCCTTAATTCCTGGGAGTGAAGAGCACAGTGTGACTTGTATGATCCATAGTGTTACAGGCCTTTGAAACTGCATTTTCTAGTCCTTCAGCTTCTCGCTGGCTCCAAGAGGCCAAAATTTAAAGCAGGTCTGTGCTCTAGTGAGTAACTGATGTAATTACGCTCACTTGTTACAAGGAGAAGCTTTCACAAGAGGGGGAGGCGGTGGCCCCACGCCAGGAGGTGTGTCTCCGATGACAAGCCGCGGAGCCAATCACAGCCCGGAAAGATCATCACATTCATACCAAAAAGAAAAGAAACCGCCCCAGGGTATTTATATTGAGGAAGAAAAAAAAAAAAAAAAAAAAAAAAAAAAAAAAAAAAAAAAAAAAAAGCTGGCAAGAAAGAGAAAAAGAAACTGAGAACCTGCAACTTTGTTAACTAACTCTGCAGCTGAATTGAAAAAGGCCAGGCTGGTCCCCCTACAAATCTTGCTTCCTATCCCCTCCCCTCTCTCTCCAAGCATCTCTGGAAATCTGTCTGTAAACTGGAGTGAAAAGTTCAGCTGCTTGGAGTGGTCCTCCTCTCCCCCCGGCAGGCATTCCCGTGCCCGCCCTGGCCGCAGCAGAGCCCGGCCCGGCAGGGCGAGCCCCGGCAGGCAGGTGGGCAGCGATCCCCTGATGGCAGCAGGGCAGGGAGCAGGGCCGGCCAGGAGCCCCCGCGATTAATGATTACCTTCCCAGCACCCAGCACGCTGGCACGGGCTCCCAGCTGCCCGTACCTCTGTTAAATAGCTAGGGAAAGAGAAGGCAGGTTTAGCTTTAACCAAGGGGTAAACGGTCAGCACTTACAAATGCTGAACCACCAAAAATCAGCCAGCCACAGGTTATTTATTCCACTTGCACAAGAGGACTGTGAGGTCCAAAGGATGAGAGGGCTCGTGTCAGCCTACAAACCCCATTTTCTGAAGCAGGGTAAAAAATGCTTCCCTCCCTGACTGGAGTTTCTTCCTGCCCGCCCTCTCCGCTGCCTGTCTCTGTTCTGACTGCCTGTTCCCGGTACAGACTGTCTCTGACCGCCTTGTGCGGAGCCTCGCACAATGGGGCTGTAACATAACCTCAGCGCGAACGAGCTGCCATTAATAATAATAATAAAAACGCCCATCACACCCTACGGCAGCTGCGGATAGGGCCGAGCAGCAGCCGCAGCCCCGCTCCCCCGTGGGAAACCGGTGTCCCCCGGGAGCGGGAGCCCCCTCTCCGCCGCCGCTCTGGCTGCCGGGGGCAGGCGCTGTGCTTTGCCGGGGTGGGGAACACAAAGGCTTGTCCCCGCCCGGGCAGCTCGGCGGCGGGGCTGCCCTGCCACCTGCCGGCTGCGGGGCTCCGTGCGGGCCGCGGGCACGGCCTCCGCCCCGGCCGGGAGCCGGGAGCCGGGCCCGGGCTCGGCGCGGCCCCTCGGCCCGGGCCGCCAGCGCCGCCGCGGCCTAGGTCAGAGCCGGGGGCCTCGGCGCTCTGTGCGGCCCTGCCCGTGTCTGCCCGGCCCGCGGCGCCGCACGGCTGCCGAGGGCAGAGGCGCTGGGGCAGGCGGTGGCCTGCAATGGAAGGGACGTGGCCCGCCCCGGGCGGCAGGGGCAGCGGTGGGGAGAGGGCTGAGCTGCTCTGCCATGGCTGGTGGTGCCGCGCTGTCAGCCCCGGCCCTTTGTTCCCTCTCCTCCCCACCTCCCGCACAATCGCCTGACTGTTTCAGGCACGCACAGCTCTGGCTACTCAGCCCCTCCCCTTGCAAAAAACAGGAGACCAAGGAAACTCCTCTCCCATCCGCATGGTGTGAGAAATGGGGAGGAGAGCTTTCCCATGCCGTACTGTGCTGTCAGTGGGAGCTCCCTGTGGGGCTGGAGTCCCTCTCTGGCTCCGAACCAGGCAGCAGACCTGCACTGCCAGCTGCCCAGTCTCTGGTGGCCACGCATCTCGGGCTGGGCAACGGGGCTTCTGCTGGAACGCCAGAAGTCATAGGGGTAGGGAGGGGGAAAGGCAGAATGGGCACATCCAGGTGGGGCTTTCAGTCAAGCAGGAGGCCTCGGGGGCGAATTGCAGTGCCTTCTCTTTTGACAGGGGTGATGACCTCAGTGGAAATATGTGGGCTCAGTCTAAAGGTGCCCATCTTGTAGCAGCTCAATAAAGAGCCCGCGTCGTGGGGCAGCCATGCCAGATGTCAGGCTTGCTGTCACAGCCACTTGGCCAAAGGTGGTTCTCTGAACGCCACCTCCCTGCCCTGCACTACAGTCCCTTCTCTCCCTTCCCATGAGACTTTCGGGCTGCCTCCCTTTAGCATCGCTCCCCCTTCTCCTCACACTGAGACTGTAGCTCACTCCCCTTCTCAGTAGAGACCACCCATTGCCATGGTAACATTGCCTCTTACAAAGTTGCAAGCAGACACAAAGATATGTTTCTCGCCTGCTTTATAGCCCCCATCCCTTCATCCTGGTTAATAGGCCAGGACTTTGCTTGTAGGGAGCAGATGGAGGGCTCTCGCATCTCATTTTCATTGAGGAGGGAGAAGTTATTCCAACCCCTTTGCTCCACAAGTGCTGAAGCCTCTGGTCACGGTAGGAAAAGAGCTGTCATTCATGGACCACCTGAAAGCCCTTCAAGGCACTGGTGGATACTGGTAGTACAGATACTGGTCCTGCACTGGAAAGAGTAGCTGCCAGTTAGAGAAGACAGGACCCACAGAAGTCAAAAGAGGGGGAATGAAGACCTGTATTTCATCCACTCTGAGCAGAAAAATCTCTGCTGTGGTTGTGTTCTGTTGCTGCTCCCTGAGCAGCTCTGGTTCTCTTCCCAAAATGATTTCTTCAGCTTATAAAGCTAATTGGCCTGTCTCCAGGACTGCTGGCACCCCTTGCTGCCACAGCCACACCATGAGTAATGGTGTGGCACTACTTACATGGCAGTACCAGCAATTTAATACTACACTGGAGGTACCCATGGCTCACTGCAGCCATAGCTATGACTGCATCACGGACAACAGCTTATTCTCATCAATCTCTTGTTCACTTTTCCTTCCCTTCTTACTTATGTACATCTCCCTCTTCTCTCCCAATGTATCTGCACCAGGCCTTTGCAACACTGAACAAAATCTTTCTTTCATCCTCCTTTTTCTTTTTTTTTTTTTTCTTTCACTTCTTTTCACATCTTTTCTTCTCTTTCACTTTGACCAAGACATTCCTTCTCCTTGAAACCAGTAAAGGATCTCCCACATCTCCTGACCTCTTTGTCAGTCTGGTCCCTCCCAGTTTATAATTTTTGTTGTAGAGTTGCCATACCAGACTGTCACATGCTCTCTTGCCTCCCTTTTAGTACTCCATAAGTCTTCACCTCTTCCAGTCTCCCCTCCCCTGAGTTAACCTTACCCCCATCACCACTGAACTTCTCTGCCCTGACCAGTCTCTGTTTCACTAGCCACCTTTTCCTAGGGATGGGTTTGCAGTCACAGTGTAAAGCCTTGGGCCACTCTGCTGGTGTCAAGTGCTGTGGCTTGCCACATGCTACTGTAGTGCCTCTGTGCCAGGCTTTTGCACCACAGCTGTGCAGGAGAGCTTGGTGTGAACATCAGAAGCTTCCTATCAAATGCCGTTGCTTGCAAAGGTGCTGCTGAACCTGCTGACTGCCACAAAGCAGGAGTGTGTTTACAGCACCTGAGAACTGACTTTGAGCATTCCTATTGAAGGCAAAGGAGTTATAATAAAATAACATTTTCAAAAGGTAGCTGGAGTGAGGTGAAGAAGAACTGGTGGCAATAATGTTTATGGTCTGGCAACCCTGGGAGAGAAAATGGCATGAAAAGGAAAGGAATTCTCTCTTTTAATATATTTTGCAGCAAATGGAAGAATCTGAGGGGAAAAAAGAACTGGTGCCATTAAAGTGAAGAAAAGCAATAGGAACCATTCCTGATACACAATCTGGACTCATCCCAGCATATTTCGAAAAAATAAAAATAAACACGTAGGCGATTCCAGGCTTGAATTATCTTTGACAAACTCCACTGTCAAAGTCCCTCTGATTGACTGCAAATTTTGCACCCTTCTGAGCATGAATGAGAATTAGGAGGAAAACTACAGTAAATGAGGCTGTAGCAACAATGGACTTTCCCAGAGGCTGAGAAAAGTCCACAGAGGGGAAATCTGCCAAGCCAGAAGTGCAATGGCACCCCTGACCCCACTGCTCTCGTCCCTACATGTTCCTTCCTCAGTGAGGAAAACTGTAAACTCAGCAGCACCCATGACAATCAGCAGGGTCAAATCCAAACATGAATTTTGTTTGCAAGTCAGAGCTTGGCCTAAATCCTTCTATAGTCCACCCAGGTTCCAGCCATTGTTCTAGTCCAAACATTTACAAGTGCTCTGCTGTAGTCTTCTGCTTATTCTCATGGTCTTTTTCTCTAACTTTTCTTTCCATTCTAATTTTTCCTTGAGATTTTGCCAACATTCCAACACACTATGTCAGGAGCATCCACTCCATGCTAATTTTACAGTCATGATCTTTTCATTACTGTCTGGTCTCCTTCACTCTGACATGGAGGCTGGAGCTCTGGCCTTCCTGCAAAACTCAGGCATTGCCATGCCAGCTGACCTCTACTAGGGAGTGCTCTTCCCGTGGGATTTTATTGGAATACTAAGCCTGGGATATAGGGTTCTAGTAAGCACCTTCTGCCCTCCCTGCAGTCACAGGGACAAAAACACACCTCTACAAAAAGCAAGACAGACTTTTGTTGACCTGCGTATTTCTCTGGATGTTCATCTCTCTTCATTGAATATAAAGTAAAGCCAAGGGTGTATGAGCCCCTCATTTTCTGTAAAGTGAGCTGAATTCAGATTTTTCAGACACTATTGTTTTTTTCTATAGCAGTTTTTCTTCCTCATAACAAATAGGCTGCAATGCTGTGAGAAAAGCCTCCCAAGAAAGAGGATACTTTTTCTTCCCATCAAATGTTGTTGCTTGGCTCCCCAGCCTAGCCAGAGCTCAGACGGCTACTGCTCTCCCAGGGCAGTGAGCCCAGCAGTGTCCACCTACAGCACTACTGAGTTTAAGGCAGGACATACAGGACTTGTATTTGATTTAGGTGGGCTCCTCCACTCACCAGCTAGAAATTCTTTAGTGTAATCCATATTGTCCTAGACTCTTAGAATACCTCTTGCATGTACAGAGGACAAGCCTGCATCATTCAGTCTGAGCCTGAATATCATGGACCCCTTTCTCAGTTAGGATAAACCAGCACAGTTCCAGAGCCTCCAGAGATGCTGTGCTGATTTACACCCGTCAAGAAGTGAGCCCCTCGATGCAATGCCAACCCTTAACTACATAACACAGATCACCTGGGCTAATTGGAAGGCTCACTGGGCTGCCTTCTTCACTTTGATTCCTTGTGAAACCATTAGGGCTGGAGGAAAGTCGCCACTGTGAAAGGGCAAAAGTCACCACTATGGAAAGACACATACTACCACACAATATTCTTCCTAGCTTTGACAAACTTGTCTGCTCCTATGTTTATTGAACCAGCACCCAGACATGACAAGATACTTCAGCCCCCTCTTTCAGTTCTTTTCAGAGCTACCCTGGGAATCTTCAGAACCCCAGAGTAAACAGCATAAAATATTCACTCATGTTTGGGCAGAAAAGGCCGCTGTGCCCTGCAGGATACAAACCATTCCACTTGTGTATGGTGGCACCCCCAAAAGCATGGATAGGCTGCACATTCAGATCAGGAATACTTGTTCAGAAGAGTAGTGTTTAAAAGACACTGATTTCTGACCCTTTTATTATCACAACCTCCCATCCTGTATCACTGACTTCCCCACAGCTGCCTTTCCTCTCTAACTTGCCTTCTCTTATGCACAGACCAGGAAAAGGCATTGGATTGTCCAAGAGTTAATTCTGTAACTCCATCCTCCAGAACAGAAAAGATCCTATCTGTTTCCTGAGAATAATTTTTACTGATCTGTAACATAATCATTTGGCTTGTTCTGATCTCAGTGGCAGGTGCGTCTCTGAGCAGCATGAAAAGGTTTCAAGGTTGGATACTCTGATACTGCTTCTTCTGGGCTCCTCTTCATATTGAAAAAGGCCAAAAGTGCCTTTCTGTTCTCAGGCATTATCTCTTCAAATACCTAATTAGAAATTATATAGAAAACTGAGACTTTTCTGGAGGTGTACAGCAGAAGAACAAGAGGCAACAGAACAAGTTGTAGCAAGAGAAAATATAATTAGATATTAGGAAACATTTTTGCACAATGAGGGTGGTCAAACACTGGAACATGCTGTCCAGAGATTGTGTAATGTCCAGCCCTGGAGATCTTCAACTGGACAAAGCCCTGAGCAACTAGATCTAGTTCCGAAGGTGGATCTAACATAGATTTGCCATGCTTTGAGCAAGTGCTTGGACCAAATGACCTCTAGAAGTGCCTTGTAACCTAAATTATTATATGACTCATGAATCTGTAATTGCAGAAGCAAGTTGTGCTTCCCTTTGTCACAGTACCCCACACAGTACCCTGCAGCAACTTCAAAATCTTCTCTGCCAGTTCATGATGTCTCACCCTTGAATCACTAGGAGACCCTTATTAAAGAAGCCCAGATGACTCCCAGTAAAGCAGAAACTTAAGAGACTGCTCTGACAGTTCTGATTGCACTCCCTCAAACCTTCTGAGCAAGCCAGAGAAGGGAATGATGGAGTCTGGATTGACAGCACATCCTGCACAGTGGTTTGACAGCACACCCTGCCCAGAAGAACTGTGTGGGTCATGCTGCCCATTCACATGTCTCTTCAAATGAAGGGACCAGTGGCCTGCATGCTTTCCTGGTGAACTGCTGTGACACTGTAGTGTTTTGGACATATCTAGAGGCTCTTCTTCACAGGAAAGAAATGTTTAGCACATGGGACACCAGGTCTCAGAGCCACCTCACTCTCAGGATTATTTTGGAGGCACACTCCCTGATAGTCAAAAAGGAGAGGTAAAAGACAAAGGCTAAGAGCTCCATAAGCGGCCATGTAGAAAATCCCTCCAGGGCTGCTCTTTACTGTTGCCTAAATCTACTCCCCTTTCTTACTCCTCCTGCTCTTCAAAAAGGAGCCAGATCACCCCAGTGAGTTATGATGTACTACATCCCAATGTGCCTCGCTTTTGGAAACCCTTAGTACCACGTTTTGCTTAGGCTGCCATGCTGCACTAAAAGAATATTTCTGCCCTCTTCTCGATGTTTCCAGGACACTTGTCTCCAGGAGCAGCTGTAGAAGAGCCAGGAAAACTGGGGAATGCTGGATGTTTGAAAGGTTCCTTGGGTATGGGAAGCAGCTACCATTTGGGGTTTGGACATGGATGCAGATGAACAGACATATGTGCATTTATGTGTACACCCCATTTCCCAGCCAGCAGCATGTAGTATTTTTCCCTACTGCAACAAACATTCTCCTGGGAACTGCAGATGCTTCTGAGCAAGTAGTACATCCCCAGACAGATTATTGATAGCAACTAATAGAGGGATGTAAGTCCCTAGCTGGCTTTTTCCACAGAAATTGCCTTGTAGCCACTGACTTCTCAACCTGATCCTAGGGAGATTTATGAAATACCTTCAAAGAAGAAGCTGGGAGTTACAATCCACAGTACTTCTGGATGGCAAAGCTCATCAACTCCGAAAATGTACTATTTTATTGCACAGTATTTCTTATTTCTCACTACTTCTCATCCCTCACAGTTTTACAGGTGCTAACCACCTTTTATTTCAAACTGCCCAGTTGATTACCAAACCCAAACTAAATTCAAAACATTTGTTCTCAACCAGTCCTTTCCAGGAGTTTGCTGTTTGTCGTTTCGAAATTGAAAGGTGGTTTTCGTGCCTGTAAGTTTTCCCAGTTTTTTTCAAAACATTTCACTGTATCAAAGGAAATTGGTTCTCCCTACAAGCCTATTTGCTTCATGGCTGGTAAAGCATGGTGGTTGCACCAGAGTTATTGCTAATGCCATGGAGAAGCTGTGCTCACCAGAGGAGACAGCATGACTCAGCTGCCAAGGAAGGCAGATGAGCGAAGAAAACCTTAATTTCCTGATCAGGCTCAAAGCTGTAACTCGGGCAGAGATGCAGACACACAGTGAGGAGGGAGCAGGCAACTAGGGCAAAGGAACTGCCAGCATATCACATGACTTGGGGAAATGTATCCTGTGATGGGAATTGCTTCAGAAACAAGGGCCCTTAGCCATTTTCATCCAGCCCTCCCCCAGCTAAACAGATTATGATGGAAAAAGATGACACGAATGACCAGAAAGAATTAAACGATTCTGAGTGGGATAAATGAGCTGACTGAATTGTTGGTGCTATGAGATGCAATCTGTTTAGATCTGACAGAGATCAGAGCAGGGATGCTACTTACCATTCAGGGTCTCTCTGCATGCAGTAGAATACCAGCAGACACTGATGGGAAGTTTAGTGGCTAACATGAGATGAGCACACATACACATACATAATAAAGCAGGACAAAAATCAGGGCTGGTGTCTGCTGTAAGCATGTGTAGCTCAGAGAAGAAATCAATACATTCCTGCCTGGTCACACGATGCTAATGGCAAGGTCCCAGTACATGGTAGTCATGGAGGATTTTAATTACCATTCCTGCATGTCTGCTGGGAAATGCACAATGCTAAACACCATCCAGCAGGAACTTTCTGAAAGAGCTTGAATACCATTCTCTGATTCAAAGCGCTAGAAAGACATGCTAGGCTGATAGCTAAGTAAGCCAGTAATGGGATATGGAGCCTTTCACCTCGAGGTCACCTTCTAGTGACCCATGGTTATTACCATCTGATTGCTGTTGCCTGTGTGAAATGAGGTGAGGAGATTCGCCCAGTTCCTCATGGCCAAGTGCCTCTATCACACAAAACCTATCGCTGAGGTTGGTGCTAATTGGCCCTGCTGGTCACCAGCCTCTCCGGGAAGGCTGGGGATCCTGGCTCCCTTTCAGCAGTTCTCCCAGATGACAAACAATGGCTTGCCACCTCCTCGGCTGCACAGAAATGATAATCAGAGGTTCAGCTAACAGGAGAGAAAGGAAGCTGCTCCCTGCCCTCCCAACCCCCGCCATAGCATGATTCCTGTCACATGAGATGAGGTGGCAGATGGGTCTTCGGGGCTGCATTGGCTTTTTTAACTCCTTCCTCCCCCTCACAGCCCACTCCAGAGGGATGCATAGAGACACCCACAAAGCAAGGAAGCCCTGGTCCAAGGGCTAGTTTCGCCATGGTGAGGACCACAAACTGTTGGCACAGAGGGCCACTCTGTATCATATCAATATCACGGTGTTATATCAGTTGCTTGTTTAAAAGATGGTATCTGTGCTGAGTGAGGTACTTGGTTCTATGGCATTTCAGTCAGCAGTTCTTCCACACTCTCACATCCACACAGGGAAGATGTATCTGAGAAGGATTGTGGGGCATTGGCACATAAGAGAGGGATGGAAAAAAGAAGTGTTTTCCTGTCCAGTGGCTCCATGTGCTGTACCTCATGGCCATTGTTCACACAGATTGGCAGTGACAAGTTCTCCCCCTCCACCTCAGCATAGACTGCCAGCATTTGCTTAGCCAAGTAAACTTCACTGACCCAACCTCTATGAGGCAATGCTACTCCTGGTGCAGGGACAAAGCCTGTGAAACTCCTCAGGGTCTTTTGCCACATCATTTCTTCCAGGATGCTCTGGTCTCCAGCAACTCGAGGAATGGCTGCAGGAGGAAGCATGTACCTGCTATGTGCCTATCTTTGGTGGCTTCTTTTTTACCAGCAGTGGTATGTGCCGGCAAAAAGAGAGCCTGGCAATCTAGGCTGAGCTCTGCTACTGATTACATTGCTTCAGTCTGATCCCATTATCCCTGACCTACAGGGACCTGGAGTTATGCCACTGTTTATTACCAGGCATTATTAACATTAGAAACAATAGCTCCTGGCACAGAGGTTATGGGGGAGTTGGGGCATCTTCAATGAATTCTGTGGCATTTCCAGCATTTTTTGGGAGTGCAGTATTGTTGCTCTCTTTTTATTGTTGTGTCACATTTATTATGTGTGTGCTGCTTGTACTCAATCTGTTTGGCACATTTTAAAAGGCCACACCATGCAAAGGGATGCTGCTCAGGAGAAGGCCATGTGTGCTCTGTTAAGACAGCCCATGCTTTGCTTCTGGAGATGTGTTTGGTATAGCACCATGAGCCATGGTTTTGCAATATCGGTGCCATCAAGAACTGCACAGCTTTACCATTGTCTTTGGACCTTGCAGCCTCCCCACTAGCCTAGTCCTGGCCCAACAGCTCTACCCTACTTGCTCCTGCCCCACAGTCCCTGCTATGCCCTTCCTCCAGCTCTGCCAAATCCCTTCTCTCTCCATTGCTATAATGTTATTCAATTGCAAACTCCTAATCTTTACTAAATTAACGTATCACATTAACGTTTTTCTCTTGTAGCATCTTCCAAGAGAAAAACCTGTCTGACACTGAACAAGAAATACTCATGTCAAGTGTCTGCTTAGAAATAGAAACCCAGCAGCATAAGGTGGGAGCTGGAAATCTTTGAAGGGCCACATCCTGCCCTGTAATTCCCATACTAAGTTACCATGAGCATGCAGTTTATCGGTGGCATCTTGTCCCCCGTGGGAAGCAGTGGGTGCCTTGCTCCTGTTAAATGTTGAAATGAGAAGCCAGGATCCCTGATCTCTCATGGATACAAGTTCAGAGTGTAGCAGGCAAAGTTTGCTGCTTACTGTGTTTGACTGCCTGATGGCAGGTTGCTCCTGCTGCCTCCCATCAGGAAAGGGCTTTCTTGCTCACCCACCTCTCACTTCTTTCCTCCACACCTGATGCTGTCATAAGATGCCATGGATTAAAAAGCTGCTCCAGTTTGGGCAGGTGGGACCTCCAAAATTTTGCTGTGCTTTAGGACTCATAGGTAGTGTCTGCATATACCAGCTGTGTAAATTGCTTTCTTCCTTCATGCCCAGATTCCCAGAGATCAAATCACAGAATTCAGGAAAGGAGAGGTTGTTCTTCATCCTTAGAAAGTTCCTCGATCTAAGCCAGTACAATCCTTACACAGTGAGCAATCCTACTGAATTAACAGACATCGATTTTCCAGAACCTCACCCAGCCATCCATTTAACATACCAGAGGAATTCCTTTCCTCATAAAACCAGACACTGCCATTGTTTCCAACCCAGAAAAGATGTGTGGGCTCAAGGATCCCACCAGAGCCACCTGACCTCTGCAGGAATGTCCATGGACCTCTGCAGCCACTGGACTGTGCTTTGAATGAGCCAGAGTCTTGTGCTTAAGGAAAATATAGTGCTCTATTTTCTCTTTCCCTCTTTCATTTGGGAGAAAATTCATTTCACTTGGTGAAATCTTCAGACAGTAGCTCCAGCTGCATGTAGGGTTTTAAATCCATTTTCTGCTCAAGCAGCTTCTGTGTGACAACTGCAAGTCCTGACCAGACCTTGCCATGCCTCAAATCAGAGCAGGAGCCAGGCTTGGCTGCTTCAAGCTGCCAGCACTGTACTGGGGGGTCAGAAGCAGGCCTGGGGGGGGGGGTCACCAGATGAGCAGGATCTGCTGGGCAGTGCCAGGCTTGCAGGAGAGGGAAAGGTACAGAGGCTTTCCCCTGGGTGGAGGTCTGGCTGGTGGTGACATTTGAGCACCTTAAGCCAGGCAGGAGTGCAGGAAAGCCTTCCTATTATCCTCTGGGGACAAAAAGAGCCTGTGAAACAGATGTGCAAAGCCATGCTCTTCAGGATGCAGGTTGCTCCATAGATTTGAGCTGATCAGTGAACCACCCACCGTCCTCCCCATCCGGCTGTACATGTGTTTCAAACGACAATTACATTTGTATTTTACAAAATACATTGTTCATAAGAGGAGGGAAGGCATGGTGCTCCCTGCCCCCACTCTTCTGGGCCCCCATTAAGTCTGTTTGCCTGTGATTTCTTCCAAATGACAGAGCCAGTCTGTTAGCAGTTAAGTTAAACAGAGCTTGTCCTGTAATAACCCCGTTCAGGCTGCTAATTGGTACCAGTACCTACTCCCTGCCTTCTCCTTGCTACTGGCAGGGCTCCGTCTGCTGCTCTCCTGCCAGCTCAGCAAGAGAAGGGGTGTCACCTGCTGGCCTTTGCTCTGGGACAGGGCCTTTGCCAGAGCACAGGTAGCATTGGCACGGGGAGACCAGCAAGGATGGCAAGGGCTTTTGCAGAGAAAGCAATGACCACATACCCACGAATGTGCTCTGTTCTCCACTGCCGAGATTGACGACAGCAGTTGCTCTGCCTGATCTGGCCACAAAGTCATCCTAATCCTCTCCTTATGACTTTGAGTGCATTGCTGTTCAAACAATAATGACATCCCAGCATCACCACAGCAACATATGGCTTCACAGCAGGGAAGGCAGGCAAGGTACTGCTCCAGCTGGACCCAGCTATGCAGTGCTGATCCCAGGAGGTGCCCAGCTTCCCTGGAGATGCAGCTATTGTTACTACCAGTATGCTCAGGATTATCTCATAAAAGTCAGCCCTCATATAGCCCCATGCACTAGGAACAATTCAAGTTGAGCAACAGGTGAAAATAAAGATCCTGTAAAGAAATGTATTTGCAGCACTGCCCAGTCTCTTGGAGAATACAGGTGACTGGGCAGAAGTCAAGGGTTTTTGTTTGGTGTTCATAGTACTTGGGTTCAAATCCTTTGGATGACTTTTGGGAGTATGATACTATTTCTCTTCCATGAGAAACTGTATTTTACTGCTCAAGATACTTCTAGACACCACATTTGAGTCCCCTGCACAAAATAGGCAAAATACAATTATTTTTGCAGCAATTTGCCTCTCAGAGTATATACTTGGGGATCAGCAACACCCTCTACATGTGAGGAGCCACCCCCACTAACACACACTGAATTTCAAATATTTGCTGTCAAGTAACAGGAAAAGAGATGACCAGATGTTTTCATTGATTAAATCAACAAACAAATGCAAGAATGCAAGAAGAATGCAACTTCATAGTGAGTGCAGTTGAGGAAAAAAAAGAGAAGGCTGAATGTGACAGGCTGCCTATTGTGAAATATTTGTGCCACTCCTATTATTATTAGTCACTTGTACATTTCCGAAGCATTTAACTCAGTAATCCTCACAGGGCCCATGGGAGGTAAGACAGTTGTTACCCATTAAGTAAAAACTCTGGTTGTCAATGGTACTAATGTTTTGGCTGCAGGACGGCTACCAGAAAAGAGGATGCTCTGAACTCTTGGAAAGTAGGGCTTTGCTAGGGCAGTACAAGATCTTAGTTCTCCTTTTGCCTGTATCCAGAGTCAAAATGGTCTATCTGCTTCCCAGAGAGGCCTCCCTGCAGCATGTGCAATGTTTCCAGGCATTGAAGGAGTAATTTGAGGCTGCATCCTTCTCTGAAGACCTTTGGTAAGATTGTAAAGAGTCGTCTCATGCCCCTGACAGAGTATCTGCCAGACCTGATGCTCTTCCTGGTAACTCCTGGGAATTACAGGAGCAAAGGATCTTTATCCTGAATGTTGGCTCATCTTTGTGTTGGCTCCCACAAAAACAACTGGAAGATCATCCTCAGGCACTGTAGCCCTGCACAGAGAGGACCCTCCCCAGCCTTTGGCCCTGCAGAGCAGAGAAGGAATTCAGCATGGCCTTCCCCCAGAGTTATTCAAAGATCAAGCTCCAAGATCCCACCCTGAACACATTCTTGGGGAGAAAAAGAAATTTCTCTGTTCACTGACCAAATGCCAAGAAGCGTGTTTAAGCAACCCCTTCTTTGAGAACAGTGTTTGATGCTGCTCACAAAGCCTCCCTCGTCCCCATTAGGCAGAGCTCCAAGCTCCTCCAATCTTCCCCAGCTCCAGCTCCTTGGACCTGGAGCTATCCATGGTTGTGCAACACACACAGTTCTCATGTTCTCGCTCACTGCAAACATCTGACTTCATGCACGCCTCCTATTTTGGCATTGTAGTGTCCAAATCATCCCGTCACATCACAAAATTGTTCAGCTCAGAACAAGTGGCCCCAGCATTCACCCCACCACCCACCAACACCAAAAAATGGAGAAGTCAGATTGTTGCAATTTCTGAACTGACATCTTAAATTGAGGAATTTTAGGAATCTCTACTCAGGAGAGAAAGATCAGAAATGAGAGGTGCTCTGGAGAGACTCTGGAGCTCCAGGTAGTGGAAGAAAAACTTGATGGATTTAGGAGTTGGCAAAGACTGCTGGTGTGTGAAACTGTTCCAGACAGTCCCAGGACCATCTCCACACAGAAATGGTCAATAGCCTCTGTGGTTGGACCAGAGGGAAATCAGAAATCTGTGCTGGCTGTGAATCCCAGAGTTTTTGCATCTCAGGAGCTCTACAACCAGCACTTTCTGTGTCTCTGAGCTAGTGGAGTAGTTTTAGGGACCTTGATACCAAAGAGCAGTGAGAACTTGCAAGTCAAGTGGTTCTCATTAGTAGCTCATTTGCTTGGTGTGAAGAATAAAAACGCAGAAAGAGCTAAAGCATCTTTCAGCCTTTGGGTGGAGGGGAAGAAAATAACTACAGATCATCCTTTCCCCAGGCAGTGACTCTAGAGTTTGGCACGATGCTGAAGCTGTATTGCACCCCCATGCTCTTGTCCCAGGCTGAGTGCCTGGCAGCACACCTCCCAGCCTTCAGGAGCTAAACTTGGCCAACAAGGGCAAGAACACACCAGCAGTGCTTTGGAAAGCTGTGGGAACCAGGACATCCTTCTGACTGTCCTGGGAAGATTTATAAGTCACAAGAATTTAGACAAAATTATAATTAGCCTGTCACAGGGTGAAAAAGTAGAATTTTGAGATTTTAGAATGCAAGATCAAAGGACAAAGATAGAAGAAATAGAGTGTGTCCCCGAGCGTCTTCTTTGTCCTCTTGTTCATCTTCTGTAGTTGTGTGGCACATTTTAGTTAGTCTAAAACAAAAGTACACTGTACAACATAATAGATAAATATTGGAAAATTGTTCTAAATAAAACATACATAATTTTCAGTATAAAAGATAGTGCCGTCCCAAAGGCAAAAAAAGAGCAACCACAACCTAACCTGAGGAGTTCGACACAACCTGGCCTGCAGAGAAAACCGTGGCAGGCCAGGGAACAAATATGAGATAAGCAAAGAATAAACAAATTCCTGAACACGAGAAAACAGACAACTCAACTTCTTCTTCAGACGCAAGGCTGAGAAAAAACAAAAAGCCTTCACAAAAACAGAGACAGAAACAAGTTAAGTCAGGTAGAAGCCAAGCTCATAAAAGCTGAGAAACCCCAGAGAAAAAAACAAAACAGAAAAAGAACATATGTATTTATATTTAAAAAACCTGACAGAAAGCCACATGAGCATGGTGTTTCTGGAGCTTGTAGGCTTGTAGGGGTCTCCTGGTTTTCTGGAGATTTCTCAAGGAAGCTGATGTGCCATGCTTGAATATAACCAGCTGGGAAGCATAAAATATATTTATATATCTGTAACAATGTTTGCAACCATTTTCTTTCATTTTAGGAGTCATCAACATGCCATCAAATCAGTGGAGTACTACTGCAGGACTCAGATCAGTCCTGTAAACTGGCAGCATTAGCAGGCAGTATTCTGACCTTTTAGTGTTGAAGAATCAGCATTAAAAGAGGACTCTGGAGAATGGTCCCAGGGTTGAGGAGTGAACTGATGAAGGACTGTTCCTCCCGATGGCCAAATGGTGATGTAGCAAATCTTCACTAGTGATAGAGAAGAAACTTGTATGTTTAGAGCAGCTGCAAAACAACTGGCCATGCTGACCTTCCAAAAGATAGTGAGAATTCTCTTAAATTATCTAAGAGGCTCTTGGTGCCTTTGTATCCAACTGTTTGCACACTTAGGATAAATCCACTGCTTTGGGACCCATCCACCTGAAATCTTTACTGTGAGGGTTGGCTCTTCTGAACACTCACATTTTTGGAAAGCAAGGTGCAGCCCACAGAAACAAGGTCTAACCTTTCTAACCACAGAGCGCCATCCTTCTTTGAGTGCAGCTCACAGCTGTGTGCCATGACAGATTGTAAATCTGAGGGCTGGAATGGGAGAACATCTGGGTGGCCCCCAGAGAGGGCTGGGGGGAGCTGTCAGGGGCACTGCCTGGCTTTTGATCAGCCCTAGGAATTGGCAACGTTCAGCAGGCGCTAATCCGCTCTTTTAGTGATTCTCAGCAATCAGCTTCCTGTCACAGCTGAAGGAGGGAAAAAGTTACTTGATCACAAACCTGAGAGAGCTGGTGTTGAAACATAATTTTAGCTTTTTTTCTGAATTTCTTCAAATTATAAACGAGGAAGGTAGGAGGGAAAACCAAAGAAATATACACCAAATATTCACTCTACAGAGTAGAACTCTCAATTAACCCATGGTACATTTCCAAACAGATTATTTGCCTTTGGGTTTTCTGCTTTCTTGTGATTTCACATGATTTGGAGAAGGGATTTTAATCTCTTGCGATCACACAGGCAACCATCAGCATAGTCAACTGTGGCTGCTGCTGGAGACTCATCCAGCCTGTTAGGTAGCTTCACATTTTCATGCAGCCTTCTCATATAAAACAGATAGAACACTGTTCCCCTCATAGAGAAGAGAAAGCTGAGAGCCTCAGCTCATGCTGCAAGGCTGTGGCTGGGAACTAGATCCAGATCCAATGATCCCAAATGCCTTAGCTGTAAGAGTGTCATTGTGAAATCCTTTGTTTGAGCTGTCTTTTCATTTGCATGGTGCTGTTTCTGCATTTGATGGACCACCCTAGAACACACGTTGTCTCCTCAACCCAAAAGTGGATCTATCATTTAATTACTGTCAGAGCATGAACTCTCTTCTCTTGCTGGGATCACAAAAACTTTCTACAGAAACACTCATTGGCTGCAGAGAAAATGATGCCCAGTTAAAATTTAATTCACAGATGGGAAAAAATCCTCTAAAGACTGACCATTTGTACAACAGCTGTTTTAAGGGGAAGAGAGACTAAAGACTTGCTGTGCTCTGTGCTTGAAATTGCAGTCACTCCCTAACTCAAAGATTTATTGCTCAGGCAGGGTCCTACTGGAGGCTCAGCACTCCCTGGCCTCTGTGATGTGAATGGAGCCACAAGCCAGGTGGCTTTCCCAACATCGTGCTTTGAATCCAGCTGATTAAAGTGCAAAACTGAAAACTCCTGAGCTCCATTACAGCTCCTGGCATGTGGGACAGCCCTGCCTCTCTGAATTTAATAAGCTTTTAAATGGGACCAGGTGGGCAGCATAAGCTGAAAGAGTCTAAGAGAAACCTCTCGCTGATAACCACAACCATCTTCAGTAGGTCTAACCACCAGTGTCACAAGGACACTTAGAACTGTTCTATACCACCAAAGTATGTGTTGCTGTCCTTGATCCTAAACATACAGGCTGACTTTTAATTAGCAACACACGGCCCAGGAGAATGGCAAGATGTGTCTGAATTTACCTCTATCCTAATTGCATCAGGAAGTTGCCTTCTGGCACTGATCAGCTCTAAAACTCTTGGCACATCTCATGCTAATGGAGTGAGGCTGCACCTGGCAGCTCTTCCCAGGCTCTCCCTGGGCTCTTATTCACCAACCTCACCTGCTGCAGGTGAAGCCTCCTGGGAGAACCAAACTGGTCCAGTGTTCCCATGTGGGAGAATAGGATGCTCCACTGAGCCACCTCAGTGCTGGCAAGCAGAGGAGTTACAAGGCTGCAGTGGGATGGGGAAAGGGTAATTGAAAGGGTGGGAGGCTTATACAAGGATCATCCACAGGATGAATCTCAAGACTGGATTTGTCATAGAGAAATCCCACTTTGTTATTCCAAATTATCTTGGTTCCAGTTCAGATCTGTGTGGGTGGAGGTGTATGTAAATGTGACTGTGGTACGTGTGCAAACAGAGCACAGCCAGACTGACACCTCTACAACCATCTGGCTTCCCTCACACTTGCTACTGGCTCTGCTGTGCCAGGGACTGATGTGACCTCTCTGATAAGCAGGCACAACTTGTCACAGCACAGCCCATTCTGCCTTCCATAATGCTGGCTGGGAATGCAAAATGGGAAACTGCAAGAGCACATCCCTTCTCCACCTGCCCCCTTATTCCAGAAGGGAAAATGGACTTTGGTGAAGACCTGGCTCACTCCAGCCTCACTCCTCTCTCTCTTCAGGCTTGCTGTATTTCTTCTCCCGGCCTAATTTCCCTGTGAGGGAGTGTGACCAGGCTTGTTTCTTCTCCCAAAGCAGATGTGAGGTTTGGGACTGGAGCCCCTGGAGAGCTGGGCTATGTTGCCCTGTGCCAAAGCCCAGCCGTGTGGTGGCCTTGATGTTGCAACACACAGTGAGTTCAAAATGGCAGGGAGGTACTTGTGTTGAGCACATCTCCCTTGTTATACTGGGTGGCCCAAGCCTGCTGACAGCTTTAATTTAGGAAGCTGATGGTGGCTCTCTACACACTCTGTCTGCCTGTTGGTTTGACTGAGCTTCAAACACATCCCCTGCACTCCCCATGGCACAGCCTATTCGGGGTCACAAAGTGCCTCTGCTACCATGGGAATCATGCATCCCCAAATTCCCCTCCTCCACTTGCCCTTTTCCTCTTGTCTTACAGCCTAGAAAGCATCGCAGAGAAGTTTCTGAGGTCTGGGAGCCTGGCAGCAGCAGATGACAGCATCCCTGCCTGCAAGAGCCTTAGAGTTAGAGAGTGATGTCCAGTGGCCTTCATGGAGTCCATGCCCCAGGAAGGAGGCAGCAAGAAGGTCTGCAGCTTTCCAGACAGCCCTTAGTACATGTGAGCAGCCCTACTCTCCTTTCCATAGTCTGGTTCCTTGGACACAAATGTACACACCAGCAGAAATAGGGTCTGTGTACAGGAGAGACTGAGCTGGAACAGGCACGGGGGCTGAGACAGCCTTCTTGGTGATTGCTTTATTTAGTATCTACTGCTGGAGGGCAGCTTAATCCTAGCACTTGCCTTTCTTCCCACATTAAATGCCATTGCTCCGACTCTACACACCCAGGTGCTAACAGACTAAACAAGATGAAGGAGCAGGGAGTGTATAATTGTGATACCAATATATGTCACAGCTTACACAGCAGATAATCGGTGTGTGCCAAAAAGGCAGCGGAAAACGGCTCCCAGAGGAGATTTTTCCCCAGAAGAGCAGCATTTCACACCACCAGCCTCTGTAATGAGGGGAAAACTACGCATCCTTAGTCCCAGGGGTCCTACCATGAAGTGTAAGCAGCCGCCTTAGCTCTCCTGCGGTAGCCCTCAAGCACAGCAATTTGCCTTACTCGGGCAATGGATACACCTCGTGCTTCCTCAGTTTGTTTTGATGCTCTTCTACTGTGAGACAGTATTTAAAGAAAAGAAATGAGTTAACTCTGCCAAACCAAAGGGCTTGACATTTGATTGCAGGTTTTGGGAAAAGAGATAAAATAGGGGTTTTTTTCTCAGCCATGACCACTTAGATTCTGGTTGACACACATCCCACCACGGCAGTGCAGTCTTTCAGAGCACACTGCTTTCTTAAGCCATCTTTTTGTTTTGGGCTGTGGGGTTTTTGTAGTGGGTCTCAGGTTTCCTTGTCAGATTTGGGAGCTCTGTGTGTGTCCTCAAAACTGTTAAGCATGTATCACAGACCCCCTTCCCTGCACACCTAAGAGTGGGGTTTTAGGTATTGTTTTCTATTGCTCAGGGCTGAGAAAATGCCAGTGAAATAGGGCAGAGCTTGATGGAGAATTAATTTCTCTAGAGGAAAGAGAGAACCACAGACGCCTGCCCTCCTATTCCTGTTTACCTTTGCTTTCAGGAGGTCAATTAAATTGTGGGCATAAACTTACACTGCGGTTTGCAAACTGATACTCACCAGAAGGTGTTCTGGCGTCACAGAGCCTTTTGTGTTTCAGTTTCTTCTTTCCCAGCTCCTTTATGGCTTGGTAATAACTTGCAACACATGTATCACAGCAACATTATTTGCACAACATTTTTGTAGCATCACAATTAAATTTTGTTAGCAAAATTCCCATGAAGATGTTACTCATATGGAATGACCAACGACCCATTTCGAACTCGGACTTTCCAATTTTTTCTCTGTGGTACAGCTGTGGGATTTCTTCATAAGCAGTGATTGTAAGGTTCGTAGTTTTTAATTCTGTGTATGTTGAGAAGGGGGCAGGGGGTAATGGTTCAGGCAGCAAACATTCATTTGGCCTCCTACCCACTCAGTTATCCCCTTTCACATGGGACACAACCACCCCGCGGAAGTCATTGCTGCAGGATATTGAAGAAAACAACCATCCCAGTGGCTCAAATAGCACAACAGGTGATAAGAAGCCTCTCATGACAAATACAGTGGTCTAGCCAAAGCTCCATCTCTGTATGCAGTCAAGCTGTCAGGTGCTAAAGGATGCAGAAGGGAAAAGATCTCTCTATCAATGCCCAGTTTTCATATTTCAGTTGCTGTCAAAGCTAGAAGAATGAACTAGGTGGACTTTTGATCTGATCCAGTATAGCACTTACTTCAAATTTACGCTGGCTGGGAGTCAAGCCTGGTTTCTATCACAGTGTGTTGTGCAATTCTTGTTCTCATTTCCAGTGTTGTCCCCCACTGCCCCATCCCACAGAGGTTAGTGAGTTTGTATCTCAAGGAAAAGAGACTGCAGTCACATTTGTGCCACCAAGCCTTGCCCAGTTTTTCTTCTGAGTTCTTACTCAGGGAACTGCTTTCACTTACTTCAAAGAAAGTGCTTACATGCAGCTGACTTTAACAGATACCTTGGAATGAGGCTCCATCAGCTCTCTATCCATGAGATGGCTGTCCCCTCATTTTATCATCCATTTTCTCAGTACTGGGCTCTAACAGAACCTCTCTTAGGCTCTCCCTTCCCATGGATACTGTCCTGAAACAGAGCCCAAGAGCTGCTATCTTAGGTCCTCAACTCAGGAGGAACTTTTCTTTGCTAGACTGACCTAAGGAGAAGAGTCAGCTAATTCAAGAAGAGACTTCCAGCAAGAATTAATGGGATATAATGTGTTTTTCAAATTCCCTTAATAATGCCCTGAAGTCAAAGACAGGCTGGTAGATCTACAAAGTGGAACTGACTGAGATTTCTGTCCACTCATCATGTAGGCTTTTCTACAAATCTGCACTGTTGCATTTGTTGGCAAGTCTGTATTTTTAGCATCTTGAGATCCCTTGCATTATACAGTAATCCTGAATTCCCCTGATCACAGAGCTTGATGTGCTTGCACCCAAACCTGATAATACTTTACCTTCATTCCACATTCCTCCCTGGCAAGGCTCCCTCACTGGTCAGCAGCCCTTCTTCACCACCATGTGCTGATTGCTTTGATGATTAAGAAAGGAAGATGTACAATAATACAAGAAGAATATGTAATGAGGTAAGGAAGATGTATAATGAGATAAAAGTGATGCAAATGCCTCCTGGATAAGAAAGGACTTGAAAAAGCTTGGGGAGTCACTCCTCAGTGGTTCAGTGAAGAGGGATCCCCTTTACAAGAGAAAATCAGAATTATGGAAACAACTAAAGGCATCCTGGAGCCCTTCTCTGACTCATGGACTTTATGGGGCTCTTGATGATATGTAGCAATGCTCTCAGGGAGGAGGCTGGCACTTGTAGTCATGGTGGGACCACTGCTGAGGGCCCAACAGCTTTGTATCAGCTGCTATGAGCTACAGGTCTGATCTCCCACCCCCACAAGAGGTAACACAGTGAGAGTGGCAAGACCCTGATCATTCCAGGATGAACATTGCCTCAGGAAGGAGAAAGTGAGTCATCAATATGAGTGTGCCAGTGGTCTTAAAAGGGACAGCTGGGAACACCTGCCTTTTTCCCTTATAAGCACAAAAGTGGAGGAAAAAAAGTTAAAGAACGGGGAATTCCAGTGGAATACACATATTTTAACACCAGCCATAAACTCAGCGGTACTCAGAAAGGGCCTGCATAGCTAGAAGGCACAGGGCCATTGCAAATAACAGTAAGTTATGCAATTTTTTTTCTCATTCTTATTGCTGGCTTCTGAGAGTTAGCCTAGGGAGTTTCCCTCTCAGGGAGGGGGGGAATGTCTGACTTCAGTTATCTCTGTACCATCAGGCCAACTTCTATAATTTTGAAGGCAGTCAGCAAGGCTCAGCAACACTGCAAATAATGACCACTCATCAGAAGGAGTATGAGTTATCTTGCTCCAGGCCCTGTCCTTAGCTGCTCATTGACTGAGCTGCTTAGCTGGCAGGGACACCCCCGACAGAATGAAGAGCAGAGATATGCTTACCCCACACTTGAGCCCTCCAAGCCCTGACATCTTTTCTTGGAAACCTGGTGCTGGCCACTGTTGGACATAGCATGGAAAGAGGCATTCATTCCATGTACACATTTCCAGTGGTCCCTTTTCTTTTTTTCCTCTGGTGCTGCAAGCGCAGCTTCAGGCTTTTGCTCCTACATCCACCATGACCACCATATCTGAGCAACTGTAGAGAAATCTGGAGCATCCTGCATTTGAATGACTGATTCCACCAGCTACAAGTCTGGGGATTACACGGCTGTCATGGTGACAGTCTGGAATAATACCTGGCCCTTCAGGGTGTAGGAAGAGGGTTGGATAGTGTCAGAGTGATTTGAAAGAGAGGCAAAAGTTTGTCTGCTCCAGAATAACTATGGACTTTGTGTTGAGCCAGCTCAGTGGAATCAGCAGTTCTCAGGACTGCTCAAGACTGTCATACCCCACCTGTCTGGGGACTCCAGCAATACTAAAAGCTGGCATTTTGCTTTATTAATCAAGTGCTGTTTTCTTGTGGCTTTCTCTTAGCTGCAGTTACAGCCTGTCCAGTCATTAGCAGCTCCAGGCTGACAGACAAACAGAGAGAAGACTGCTCACCACCCATCAAATGCTGAGCTTATTTGCATGCTTTCAGTTTTCGTGCAATTTTTAAAAGTGCAAACAGATGTCATGAGATTTTTATCTCGTTACCTTCGTAACTTTTATCCCCATTAAACTTTCAAAGAAATACTACATGACACCAAGTTTTTGGTCCAGCAACTGCAAGAAGCCCCATACGAAGAACAGCCCAAAGCTAGGTAGTTTGGTTACATAAAAAGCTTAAATAATCCAGGACTGAAGTGTTGCACAAACTGGAGTCTTAATAGCTCAGACTGATCCAAGGTACAGAAAACTGTCTTCCTTTTTCGTATGCTCTTCTTTCATTTACAGCTCTGAACATCTTGGTATGAAACTCCCTCCTCTCTCTTCTGATGAACTACTTGCTTTCAGTGCACATTGCATCAGCCCAAGAGTAGTCTTTGTGGTCGGGAAGTGCTCTTGCTGATGTGCTGCAGGCACACAGATGGGGGTGGCACCCCTGATAGGCTCCCCATCACACATCAGAGGGGCCCTGGTGAGTTTGGTGTCCAGGTACCATGTCCAGCCTTTTCTGTCTGCTACACAGCCCGGGAGAGGATTTGAAGTGGACTGGAGGGTATTGTAAGAGTAAGCAGGGAAGCTTAGAGAGTTCCAGCACTGCAGGGCAGCCATTAGAAGCTAGGATTCCTTAACTCTGCTGCTCCCCATAGATTTAACTTCACTTACTAGAGCTCATGCCTCAGAGCAGTATCTGCACCTTCACAGGGGACCAGGCTGGTGCTCGTCTTTCAACAAAAATACCTTCTGCTTCTTTGAAGCTGGAATTGAACAAATCTTCCTTCAAGTTGCTTTATATTGCATGTAGTCCAGGCATCAGCAGGAAATTCATCTGCATTTCTGCATTATTGTGCCAGCAAACCAGGAACTGCAGCAGCATCCCAAGGCAAGGTCTGATCTCTTCGCTCACATCATCAACTTTCACAACACCATAAAATGGTCCTGTGCCACAACAGACAAGGGGGCAAATCAGACAGACCTCTCCACTGTTCTGCCCAGGTGACAAGCACTATTGTCCTTGATATGACATCACTCTCTATGGGCTTTGACTGAGCCACACAGAGCCTCCCACAAACAAAGGGGATGAGACAGATTCTGCTATGAAGCACTCGGCATGTAAGGAGACAAAAGAGTGATGGGATCTGAGAGGAAACAAATAAAAAACCTTTTATTTCAAGATCACAGAACAGGTCAGCAGCATTAGGTAACACAATGCTGAACTAAATACCAAAGTGCAGGTGCTTCCTGTAGGGCTCCTTCTGTAGATAATTTAGTCTATTGAACAAGTTTTGTTACAGAATATTTAGGAAGATGCTCACTGCTTTGATTTGGGTTCACAAGCACATCAAACGTTGCAGCTGTGTATCATTAGAAGTAAAAGAGCAACTGACAGTGTAGAATGGGACAATCTGTCAAAACTCATAAAGCCCTTTTTGATTCCCATTTCTAGGAATAAAAGAAACATTTGTGCAATCCCATAAACTGTTAAATATTCTCGCATCGTTATGCTGTTAACTCCCTTCTGTACCAGATGGAGGAAGGGGCATTAGACTTTTATCCAATCTGATTTTTGCTAAGATTCTTTAAGACCCCTGTAAATCTTGTCAGAAATGTATTTGACATTAAAAAAAACACTTAGGTGAGAAAGCTGGAATGTGGAATGGTGTTCTGCAGAAAGAGCCTGCCCTTCTGGAGCATCCAGCCCATGCTCTGCTATATCTGCCAAGGCAATTCTGAAGAAATAGCCCCATTGCCCAGTTTCCAAAGAAAATATCAATTTAAAAAAAAATCTTTTTCTTCAGTTTTTCATTCCATTAAAATATTGAGCTGGAATATTGAGAAGGGATGCATGGATTTTACTCTGGTTATTTGCAGAGCTGTTTCACATCAGCATCACTATTTCATCAATAGAAATGTAAATCCCAGCTGAGCCAGTAGGAAAGGTGAAACAGCTAAGATGGCAAGAATCCATTGTTTCAAGCCTTTTGCTCAGAAAGCTTTTTCTATTTCTTTTCATTGACTTCTCATATGTTGTTTTTTCTATTCCTTTTTTTTCCTCACAAAACATAATTAACTTAATCAGATTTTTGTTACAGGAAGGAGCCCAGAGATAGGCTGAAGCATCTCCTAAGCGCCTTTCTGTCTGGGAGGAATCCGAGTCCCAAATACTGAATGTTCCAGTCTGGCATGCTGAATGTCACACAAATATCAGCTGTGGTACAAATCAATTGCTTTGGTGAATCACTGGACAGTGCCTGAGATGCTAACAGTTCAGTCCCATCCTATTAGCAGCCCTATTAAAAAAAAAAAAAAACAGCCTGAAAATTATCCAGAGTAAAAATATGTAATAAATTAATTTAGTGCAGATCTCCTAAGATTAACAAAACACACCCTGAACTTACTTTTATAAACATTTGTGATCACAACTGGCCTTTTCAGAGGGTTCAGAATTTGTACCCTGGGTAGACAACTACCTAAAAAAGGAAAATTCACTGGGCTTTCTCTAGCTACACTTTATACCTGATCCACTTAACTGTCTAGGGTTTTTTTCTGGGAGCAGAGGCATGCACCACTTTCATTGTTTCTTGGCAAGGCTCTCCCCACTCTCCAGACGTGGAGATTCCTAGGAAGAACAGGGATATCTAAGTGGATCAGAGATATCTTAGGCTGTGGACCTGTCTTCTGCTGAGCAGTAAATTGCAATATCATCCTCTCTAAATGAGAAAATATCCACTCATGCAACAATCGGGTGGGCTGCACTCTGTCCACAAAGGGGTGCAAATCTCACTTGGTCAAAAATCTGAAAGTGTTTATCATGCACTACTCAAGAAAGAGAAGAAAGTGTCAGGTTTAGAACTTACTGCCTAAATGACCCAGTATGAAATGAAAGAAACTGCCCTTTTCAGAAAGGCAGTATCAGCATGGGAGATAATTTTTGGGATTTTAAGGCCAATGAGGCCTACATAGTTCATGGACCAACACACCAACTCACAAAGCAGGAGCTCAGTTATAGTCATACTTTATAGAATCTTGTGCTGTGTTGGCAGGTAAAATGAATTTAAGTAAGGGAGAGGCACATGAGGCAGGTGTCTGCTTGAGGCTATAAAGCAGTGCTTAAACTTGACGTAAGTAAGGAAATAGAAGCCTAAAGGAGAAAAATGTGAAGCTGACACAGCAAGGTGGCTGCAGTCATGGCTCGTGTAGCAGCAGTACAAAGGACATCTGCAAAGGAAGATGATGAAGTGAGGTTCAGTGGAACATGGATTTTTTTTTTTTACACTGCTTGTCCAATTCATTTATTCCATGTTGGCTGGTGTCACCTATCACAAAGATTTCAAGATGCTCCTCTGTCACAGGTTTCCAGAGTGGTTTCAGCTGTGGAGTCACTGTCTACCTTCAGCATGCAGCCACAGCCACCAGCCTGAAATCACCTGAAACATCCACAGCCGAGCCAAACTTCTCCATAACCCCAGCCAGCCAGTCTCTTTGTTAAACTTTTCCCACGCCTGTCATGCCTTCTAGCCAGGGACCACTTGCCACGGCTGGAACAGGCACTGCTGGGACCAGGGACAACAGCCACAGCTGGCACAAAGTGAGGGCTGGTTCAGACAAAGCCAGTGACAACACTGCTGTTCACACCAGGAAGACAGACCCAGTCCTGTCACACTTGAGCTCTGTCCCATGCTTTAGACATACACCACCTCTCTTCCCATCTCAGCATTTCTCCAACGTCCATTGCAGCACATGGTTCCCCAGCTGGCCTGTGTCCTCCCAAACACGTCAAGCAGCAGCACCCTGACCACAGGTAATATTTTTCATTCAATTTTTTGTTTGTTTTATTAAAGTACTAACAGTAAATACATTAATTAGTAAGACAGAGCAAGTAGGAAACAGTAGTCAGGATGGAAAGGTTTGACCAGCTATAAATAGCAATAGAATAAACAGACAACTGCGAGCCACGGGCTGCAAGGCTGGGTTTCACATGGAGCCAGCACCTGCTGCCGGGAGACTTTGCTTTTAAAACAAAAATTATTTACAATGATGGACTCCAGGCTCAGGGATTTGCCACTTTCTGGGAAAACACTATTACTTAGCCATCACTGGCAGGTGTTTTTTTACCTCCTGTGCACTACTTGACCCACTCTGCATGCCAGAGGCAAGGTAGGGGCTTTTGGCACAGACTTCCCTTACCCCAAAACCCTGAGACGTGCTGGCAGCCTGGGCAGCTGCTTGCAGATTAGCAGGATGGGTCACAGCATATTATCTGAGCCTACAGGGGTTTAGGATATTACACAGAAATTGGGATTTTGGGGACAGGAGGCATGGTTAGACAGGGGAGCACATGGAGTGCTCTGCCCTAGGGGCACACAAGACGAGGGGATCCTGAAAGATCCAAGGGAAACATGCACTGATGCTGTGGATGAGCCTTGGGAACATTTCTGAGCCAGGGAAAGAAGGCATGCAGAGGATTGTCCTGAAATGTCTACAGAGCCTTCACAGAAAGGCTTCCCAGGGAGTGGGCATGGTGACTGAGCAGACCTGGCACAAGTTGCTGGAAGCACATATGGGGTGCAGAGGCTCAAGCATTTTGTCTTTCCATGTAAGCAAGTAGTCAGGGACAGGAGGGATCACCCAGTACAGCTCTCAGAGTGGCTGTCCCAGATCGATGTGTGTGGTATGTTCTTGCAGACACTGCAGTGACTCCTCCTGGCCTCAGGCCTCCACTCCAAGATCCTGCTTTCCCCCAGGCAATAAAGGGGATGCTTTTCTTGGCCATGCAAACTGTCACAGCCCCTTAAGAAGGTGACTGCACTCACCACCACCCTGGAACAGTCCCTGTGGGTGAGGTGCTTGGTATTTTTCACTCAACTCTCCACCTGAATAAAGAAAAGGCAGGAATTCTTAGCCTGACTAATGCTCTGCCACTGAATTTCAGCCATCACTGCAGTTGAACTCAGTAACTTGTTTTTATCTCCCAGAAAATCAGCCTGTCTGGACACCAAGCCGTTAAGAGACAGAGAGCCCCACACAACCTCCACACATCTTCTGTTTCAATGTGTGCCAGCACCCCTGTGCAACATGCCTCATTTCTTATTTACATTTGCCAGGCTTCAAACTGCAACCCCTGTTGCTTGTTATGCCTCTCTCTCCTAGACTAAAGAGCCCTAAAATGTCACCCTTTCAGTGTTATTATCTGTCCTCTGCTATTATTGCCTCTCAGGAAATAATAGGGAGTTCCTAGTCATTATTTTATACCCCACAATGACAGTGCCTTTTCAGATCAATTAGTTTTCGCTCCTCTTATCTGCATTCAAGCCTCACCTCCCTTTCAGTGTTTCCATTGCCTGCTCAGAGACCTTTCCTGTGTTTCCTCTGACCTCTGGTAGAGGAGCTGAGCTGACTCAAAAGGGGAGCTTGGTGTGAGGACATCCGATCTTCTTACAGACCAGCCAACCTAATGTCGAACGCGGCCGACGCCTTTGTGCATGTCTGAGCTTCTCTCTGCACATCCCGGGAACATAATGATTGCTGGCTTGCCTGGAAATTTACATCCCCTTTAGCACGATCAGCTTGTACAAGACACATCAGCTTTTGTGACTGAGTACTTATCTATAAGGACTTTCATCCTCTACCTTGTGCACAATTACCTTTCAATAAGAACCTCTCAATTGAAATCATCTTATTTTACACACTCTCCCTTTCAATCCTGAAATACATAGAAACATCAGGGAAAAATATTTTTCTGCAAACAGCTGCAAAAATTAACTTGACTGGGGATGTTCTTTGGATTTTCTCCCTCTCTCATTCAAATTAGTATCTTTTCATTCTGGAAAGCACCCACCCTATTCCCACCCAACACACAGAAACCAGAAACTAATCTTAAGTGGGTCAGACCAACTTCATTGTCCATCTTGAGAAAAGTTTAAAGCATAAGCTGTCAACAATGCATAGTTAAAAAGCAACAATGCGTAGTTAAAAAGCCATCGAAGGCCAGTTTGGACTACGTGACAGTGAAATCTCTTTTAAGGCATGGTAGGAAACTGTGTTTAGCTTTTAAATATAGCTTTTCAACCCCCTGCTATGGTTTTACAAAGTAGGAGCAGGATCACTGTTCCCCAAAATATCCTAACCACATCATGTTAGAAATTGAGCTTTACTACTTCACTTTGTTTCCTAGCTACCAACATTTTTTTTAGCTTAGTAGTAGAGATGAGCCGTGGAATTTGGCATTCAGACTGCAACTTCCTAAAAGCCTAAAAAAACCTCATGCATATATACATATCTATCTATATATACATCTGTAACAATTACAGTTGCTACCATAGCTCTCTTTTCAGAAATGTTTCTGTTACTACTGCCTCCATCCTGGTTATCCACTCATTCCCATCCTGGGGCCCCTGCCAGCCTAGTCCTGGACACCCCTGAGTTCTGCCCCTGCCTCACAGCCCCCTCCATCCCAGCCCCCACCCCTGCCTGACACCCTCTTCCCACCCCAGCCCCATCTGCTGTCAGAGCATTCTCTCTTCTCTCCTCTCACCCTTTCCAGCTCTACCAGTCCCTTTACATTTATCACATTAAAGAAAACATTTCATGGTCATCTCTTTTATCTCCTTCAGTGAACAGTTAATCAGAAAAAATGCTTTCATGTTGCTAAATCAGGGCCAGTGGGCAAAGCCAGGCTGACAAGAGACATTTTCCTCTGCTACTAACCTGGGCTAAATAATATTAATTACAGAGGCTGGGCTTTGATTGCTGGAGTGTGGTGGGGCTGGCGAGAACTCCCTTCTCCCCCTCTGCTCCCTCCCACCACGGACTCACACTGTGCCTCCTTACCTGCCTGCCCTCTGCCAGCATCCCCATTTCATGGCACTGCACAGCTTCAAGTGGGACCCCCCAAATCTTCACCTGGGCTGCTCAGACTAACTCTGGGAGAGTCAGGACTCTGGGCTGGAGGACAGTCCAGCTGCGTGGTTGGGGTGTCCCTGTCCCTGCCTCCCCCATGCTTGTCTGCCCAAGGCAAAGTCTTTTCCAGGACAGAAACTGCTTCTTTTCATGTGTTTCAAAGAACCTGAGTCCTGGAGGCAACTCAGTGGACATCACCCCATACAGTGTTTCTCAGCCTGTGGTCTGTGGGCCACAAGTGGTCTGTCAGATGTCAAAGGGACTGCAAAAAGACTGCAGACAATTTCTTGGGACAGACATATCCATCCTCACACGTGCCACAAAGGAGCAAAGACAACAGGCAGTGGGAGCAGAAGGCAAATTGAGGACAACAAGCTATAACTCAGTCCTCTCTGGGCGGTCCAAAGGTGTTTATTGCTCTTTCAAAGAAAGAAAGAAAAAATCAGACAAGCCCCACAGACATGAGAAGAAGCCCCACAAACATGAGAGGCCCACCTCTGCACATATCCAAGGATATTATGAAGGAAGTGATGCTGTGCTCCAATCTGTGTTGGTAATAGTATCCCATGCCTCCCAGGTGGAAGGCAACCTTCCATCCCAAAGGCAGCATCAACAAACAACTGGTTACCAATTCTGCTGAATTGGCTTCCCACAAATTAGCAAAACAAGCCAGATCCCCACTCAAAATGAATCACAGCTGAAACATTCTGCTTTTTAGAGACAGAATGCCACTAACTTCTTTCCCCATGCCTCTCCAAGCCGAGCAGGACTTTACAGAAGTGACCACAGGAGGAATTTTCAGAGTGGTGACTCTCTGTTTCAGAGACTTTCCCTTGGGATGGGTGGCACTGTTTGAGGCCTGAGTCAAGCTGTGGTTTAAGCTGATTAAGGTGACTGTCTCTGGTGACCCATGGTGCCAAGCCCTGATCCCATCCAGCTTGTGGGCAGCATAATGGGAGCACAGCACTCCAGGAAAAAGGCACCTCCAGATGCGCTACAAAACTCATCTGGAGCAGCCAGGCAGGACAATATTTTTAGATGCTTTTTTATTTGAGTGGTTTTGACTGTATATGAAAACCTGTTTCTCCAGCCAGCGTGAGCTGGAGTGTGAGCACAACTGGATAACCTTTGAAAGTTGGGCTCCCACATTTCCATCCTGATACTGAAGACATGTTCTTCCTCCTCCTCTTCCTCTTTGTCCTCCTCTTCCTCCTCTGTGCTATATCAGGTTCCCACAGGCTCACCCTGCCTCCTGAGTCAATGCTTTGCTCTACCCTGCACAAGCACAGAGGGAAGCAGAAGGGGTAGATCTGGTCCATTTTTCCCCAGTCCACACTCTGATCTTCAATGTGCTCTCCTCAAAGACACACAGATCTAGTTTTCCCAGACAGCAACAACAGGTTGGAGTCTCCACCAGGGAAAATCAGCATATGGCCTTGGAGGTCTGCCAACATGGTCTAGCTCTTAGACACGTTTCCTCTGAAAAGCAAAGAATAGGAGAATTTGGAAAACACCTGGGGTGATCAGGGCCCAGCAACCAAAGTCAGCTAAACCTTGATATAGCAGCAGTTTGCATGGATCCAGATGCACAGGACAAGATTACTACAAGTTTTTTGGTAACAGGGCCCTTTGGACTACCTGGATCTCTTGGGCAAAAGACTTCACACTTGTCAATAGCTTCATTCACACCTTCAAATTACAGTGTAGCACTTAAGAGAATGAAATACCCAAGTAACTCAACTAGGTCCTGTTCACCACGCTACTCCTCTCTATATTCAAATTTGTTTTAAGCTGACAGTGCTGTATTTATAGGATACAGGAGAGCAGTTACTGTGCAACACCCTGGAAGAACTGTTGAGAAGGCAGAAATAGGCATTTTGCCGTCTAGGAGGGCAGTACAGAGCCCAGGGGATAAACACATCCTCAGGCAGCATGCAATAGTGAGGGAAGCTAAGGCTTGAGTGGCCATTGCTGAGTTTAGAGTTAAGAGCCTGTTGATGTAAGTGAGAACTCTGAGTCCTCATTGCAGCATAATTCAGACTACAAACAATGCAGTGGCTTTTTATATTAACTTCAGATATTTAGGGCTCTCTTCATTGCCAGAAACTTTTTTTTTTTTTTATTTTTTTTTTTTTTTTTTTTTATTTTTAAGTGAAAATGTAGAAGATAAGATCAGCCTGGATCAAATTAAGCCTCCATGTCACCCAAAGTTTTCTGGCAAGCCAGTTTTTGGTTGTTTCTGAGAGAAAGGCAAGAAGCTTTGCATCAGTGGGATAATGTGCTTCCAAAAGAGTTTCTTCCTCAGAATTGTCTCTCTTGCTTAGAAGTTGCCTTCTGCCTTGAGGCAGTGTGGTTTCTGTCCAAAGCTACTTGATTTGACTTTGTTCTTTGTTTATTTTCAGCTCTGCAGGCTGTCACTGTGAATAATGGGGGTTTGGTGCTAGAACACAATTCTCAGATGAATATTGTCTTCCATGGTAAATTCCAGGGCT
Source organism: Sitta carolinensis (assembly GCA_032173965.1). NCBI lineage: Eukaryota > Metazoa > Chordata > Aves > Passeriformes > Sittidae > Sitta > Sitta carolinensis. The sequence goes on along the minus strand of JAVUNC010000025.1, from coordinate 7,946,838 downwards.
GCTCAATTGCAGAATAAATCTTATCTTCACGGAGGTGCCTTTGGAAATGGGGCAGGATGTCTGTACAGCACCTTCCTGTCAGTGCACAGAAGGTCATAGCTCCTCACTGAAGTTCTGCCTGTGAGGGCAAGGCCATCCTCCACCCTGAGCAATGAGCTGGGCCTGCCTGAAGCTCTCCTGAGCTCCACACTTGGGAATCTGCTGCCACATGGTGGCATACACTCTCTCTTCCTGGCCCTAGGAGTCTCTCCTTGGCTTCCAAGAGGTAGCACATGGGGAAAGAGCACTTCTGAGCTCTGCATTGCAACTAGCTCACCAAGTTTCCAGAGAGCCGTTCTGGAGATGCTACAAGCTTTTCCAAGAGCATTCTTTCCTGTCTGAAGCAACACAAAAGTATGGGGAATGCTGGAAAAAAATTCTGAGAGGATCTCATGTGCTTTGGGGTCAGCAGGTAGAATTTGTTAATGAAAGACCTTTACCTAACCTGAAAACACTAGAAGTATTTCCACAAAGCAGACCAAGGTCTGCATCCATCTCCTTGAATTTCTGCTCTGCAGCAGATGCAAAGGCAGCACAGGCAGGAAACTACAGAGATCATTCCTGTTCCTAACAAAGACTGAAAAGCAGAAAGGTGGTTGTCACAAGAGCTGGTGGAGAGCATCACTGGCTCTGTCCGTGTGCAGCACTTTCAATTTTCAAAGCAGTTTCACTCCTTGAGGCCACAGGTAGCTTTGTCCTGGGTCGGGCAGCTGTGTGCTAGAGAGGATGCATTTGCAAGGCAGCTGCTCAAAACAAAGCTGACTGCTTCCTTCCACAAGGGTGGTGGCACCTGTGGGTGGAAAATCCATGGGAAGTGCCCTGGGGCCACCCTTGCTCTGGAGGCTGTGAGGCAGCATGCTCAGAGCCTGTTGTTCACACGGTGCTCTGTGCACTGCTGGAGATGGCAGCTTTGCACAGCAGGCTTGGCTGGCTGGGAGATGCAAGGAGCCATCCAGTCAAAGAGGGAAGGCACCTGCCCAAAAGGGTCACCTCAGTAGAGCCACTTAATTTGCAAAGAACCTTGGGCATATGGGCCCAAACCAGTAATTCCTGGAGTCTGCAACAGAAAGACTGATGCCTGGCATCGACAGCATTCCTTCTCTCCTCCACATCAAGACAAAGTTGAAGTCCATCCAGCAGCAGCTCCTGGATGCAGGAAAAATACAGATTCTGTGAAAATGGTGAGTTGCCATGGACCTTCCTCCCACCCCACCATAGCCTGTGCCCAGTGGTAAAAGCTGCACCTATTTCTTCTTCCAGCTTCACCCCTGCTGCAGTCCTCTGGCAGTGAAAATAATGCAGGGAGCAACACAGGATGGGCACAGTGACACTGGGAGCAGTAAAGTGTGAGAAAATAAGGACAGGGGCGTTTGGCTCCTAGGGAGGAAGAGGGACTGTCCAAGAAGCAGAATGGAGAGGGGGAAAGGAATACAGCTGCTGTGGGCAACATATTAGGAAACTCTGTGCTGTGGTGGAATCTCTGTTTTGGCAGGGCACTGGTGCCCAGAGGCACTGAGTACTCATGCCTGCAGAGCAGGGACTGGAAGGATCACCTCTCCTGCAAGCCCAGTAGATGTGTTCATGACACATCACAGAGCTGCCCCACCTTCTGCCTCTGCTGTTCTCAGCTGCTTGAGCTGTAGGGGAGAAAGGGATGGCCAAGGAAGGGGATTTTGCAAATGTTGGAACAAAATAGGCAACGAGGCTGTTAGAAGTTCACCCACTGTCATTCCATATGGTTTGAAGTGTTATGGCAGTACATGCAGATAGGAGGGAGGCTTTGAGATTAGCAGTATCCAGCTGTGGGGCATGCAGGAAGAGCCCTGGGACAAAGTCATGGGCCAGTATGGCAGCAGCCAGGCCACTTATGGTCAGCTGTGCCTCTCTTCCTCTCCTCAGGGAGATGGGCTAGCCCTCTGCTCCAGATCCTCTGTCCTCACTGCTGCTCTCTGCTCTTGCCTGCTGCATTTTGTTTCGTGGAAAAGGATTCACTATGTGGGACAGAGGCCACGTGTGTGCCCTGGGGGAATGATGCTCTGCCTGGGAGACCTCGCGTACCAGGCTAACCCGCCTGGGTGATTTAACAGTGGAGGAAGGTGCTGCAGCAGTGCTCGGGTTGATTCCCCACAGAGGCACTGTGTGAACGGGCAGACACATCAAAGGGTGTCTCCCTTTCATCTCCCTGCTCCAAGCAGAGGGCCCCGAAGCATCTCTTCCAAGGACAATATGGGGGAGAACTCTAATAACCTTACAGTGTGGAGCCGTGCCAGCGCTCCCAGTGGCCGCTCTGGCGGCAGCTAAAGGGGCGCCTTCTCCGCTTCCACCCTAATTGCCCTTAACTGGCTCCTCCCTGCTGGCAGCAGAACGGCCAGGACTCTCCAAGGATCACTGCACAGGAGTGACAACGTCTGGAGAAGGATTGTCGGCCCCTGCCTTGCCCCACCTCCATCACACTCTCCCCCACCCATCAGAGCAATACAAAACCTTTCCAAGTAGGAGATTTTTCTGTCAGCACGTATCTTTTTCCTTCCAGGCCCTGCTCTGGAGGGGGCCTTGCCAGGGAGCAAGGGCAAGGTCTGTGTCCTGAGCCCAGAGGAGGGTGTGTGTGGTGGCTAAGGGGGATATAAGCATTGTCCCTTCATGGAGCACTGCGGCCACGGTGTCAGAGCACGTGTCAGTGCAGTGGGCCCTGCTGCTCTGCTGTGTGCCAGGGCTTCCTCTGCAGGTGACCAGAGCTTTGGGGTCCCCCACTGCAGAACCAGCACACCAGGGGATTCAGCCCGCAAAACCCCAATTTCCCCGGAGAGACGTGCACCTGTCCCGGGGCAGCCAAGTGGGAATGGGGCTGCACCCCAGCGTGATCTCCTGGCTATGGCCTGCACTGTTATCTTGGAGATGTGGAGAGGTGGCAGGGAGGGCTCCTCTCTGTCCATACTCCATATTCCAGTGCCAGGTGAGGGCACACAAAGCAGAGGGTCACCAAAACTCCCTTCCCTTGGAAGGGCTATCCAGGACAGGCTGGCCCTTGGCTCATCTAGCTCCAGTTTCCTGTGGCATACCACCCTGTACTTCCCCTCTCCGCCTGACACCCACACAAGCCACCCCCTCGTGTCAACAGGAGGATGGGAAGCTGCAACACAAAGGGCACCTTGTAGCTCTGACCAGGCATGTCCCCATCAGACTGCATCCCTGCTGCAGCTTCCAGCCAGGACAAACTATTGCTGCAGAAGCAAAATATAGCCAAGCATCTTCCCAGTGCCTCATGGCTGTCCACATTCCAGCCAGGGCCAGTATCTACAGGCAGCAAGCATCACATGAGCAACATGCTCCACAGCAATGTGGCAGGGCCATGGATGCACAAACAGGACACAAATTCAGCTCTGATGGAGCAAGCTGCAATGTCTTTCCCACTGAGGTTATTTTTAAACTGTTTATCAAAGGCTCACTGCTCTTGGCAGCAGGGTGGGCTATTTTTGGATGCCTGCTTCACCTCTCCACGGAGATATGCTGGCAAAGGCTTGCCCTTCTTTTGCCTGGCACCCTCAGACCTCCCATGGTCTCTGAGGTTTGCCCTGCTACAGTCACTGCTGTTTGCTTCCTCACATGTCAGGGGACTTTTTAAGCAGGAGGTCTGAGCTCAGGCACAGCCTCATTGAGTCCTTGTTAGCAAAGCCCCTCATCCTTTCTTGCTGTCAGTGGTGACACCACTGCTCGGGTATGGGCAAAATACACACTTGCACCTACTGTTCTCCTTCAGGATTGGTGGAATTTGTCCTGACCTAAGCCTGGCACCCTGGAGCTTTGCATTCAAGCTTTTTTCACTGCTATTGGCTTTCCCCTTGCTGCTCCTGTGTCTCTTCACCCATCTCGAAAAACAAGACCGTGTTTCCCTACTCCACAGGATTGCTGGGACAAGTAATTGGGACAGGATGACTGAAAACTCACAGGGCCTCTTCTCTATGGATGGGTGGAGGACATGACAAGTTTCACTGAGGTGCAACATTGGCAAAGGTGTTCTGGTGAGGCAGGGCTCAGAGCAAGTGCAGGGAGGCAACGGGGGTGCGTGGAAGTGCAGTAACTGGGTGTTGGAACCAGTGAAAGCACAGACTGGAATGGGAATGCAGAGCAAGCTGTCAGGCTCTGAGGGTAATAATAGGCTGTCTGAGTCTTGACTGTGTAAAACAAAATCAGTCCTTAAAAGAAGCTCACTGGCAGAGTGCTTGGCCCTGACAGAATTATCCACAGGAGCCCAAACAAATGACTGGCCTCATTACCGACCCACAGCCTCAAGAATGTCTTGAGACACGCTGGGCTCACATAAAGAAATCAGCACTGTCCACACTGCCCCTGCAGTACCAGAGAAAAGGACTTGGAGAAGTTTCCCAAGAACATCAACAAATTCAGGGATTCCCTTTTGTTAGCAAAGCACAAACCTTCTGCTGAAGGCAGATTTTCTTCATTCAAATATGATTTTGGAGAGCCAAAGGTACGTGCAGGCCAGGAGATTCTCCTTCAGGAGTGAGGACAGAGGAAAGCCAGTGCTGGCATGTGCGAGGTTTGTACTCATTTGTGAGATCTGTACTCAAAGAGAACGGATGTGTCTTTTCTTACAGGAAGTGACTGGATGAAAAGGTGAAAACCACTTACTTGGGCTGGTTAGAAAGCTTCAAGCTATACAAGCACACATAATTGTACTCTCCAGCCCTGAGAATTATTGGACAGACTTCTCTGAAATAAGAGACTGGCTCAGGCTTAGGAGAAAATGAGGTGGAGCCCATTGTGATCTGTGGCATCCACCACCCAGACAGCCCTGTGGCCTCACTGGTCACCAGCTCCATGGGCAAGTCAGAGGGGACAGGAATTGCTGCCAGACCAACAGCAAAGAGCTCAGGGAAACATCCTCAGGTTAAAAGAATGAAGGGACAAATGCCAAGGGAGAAACACGGGTGAGGGAAGGGAGGTGCACCTCCACGCTGAGGACACAGAACTATATCCAACAGCACCCACAAGTGCTGGATGTGTGTAAGACTGCCATGCCAGCACAAGGCAGTGTGTCTGGGAAAACAGGAATTCTGATTTCTAAGCAAGTCAGGAATAAAATGGGCAAAGTCACTAAGCAGCTCCTTCAGACACGCACCAGGGGAGATGACAGCAGCATGTGGCTGGCTGTGGGGGCCAGCACTGTAAGCCTGGCCAGGGCAAGCTTCACAGGGAGCACATGCTCATGGAGTGAGTTCCGCTGGTGCACTGAGGCTGCTGGCACAACATGTATTGCTGGCATTGAGGTCTCACTGAGGCAAGTTGCCCCTGACATCTGTGGGCATGTTGGATGTGAGCAGACATTCCCGTGATGAGTGAAGGTGATGCCATGGGGTACAGTCAGAAAGACACATTCACCATGAGAGGGTGCAAAGAAAAACTATCACACCCTTGACCTTTTCTCTTAGTAACAGGGGGAGACTCACTATGAACAGCAGGGGTATTGGAAGGGCAGGGACCATGAGAACCTGAGCCTGTCTGGATGAGGAATGAGTTCACTGTTCACAGTCAGAGAACTCAAGAGACAGAGTTTCTGGAAAGGAAACAAATGGAAGGCAAAAATGAAAGAAAGAAAAAATATCAGTGTGCTGTTGCCGTAAACAGGATTCACAGTTTAATGAAAGCAAAACTCATAAATTCCCCTCAAACCTTGAGTCAGAGTCCACTTCATTGCCTTCTGCCCTGGGTCACCTACAAAAGAGAGATGGAGAAAAATGCATCAGAGGGCTTTGCACAGTACTATGGCCAAGAGTCTGCCATAATACCATTGCCTTTCAGGGGTCATGACAATACAGGGGAAGTTTTCCCTGATATCAGTGCAAAGAACTCAGGCTGGAAAAGCTGGGGAAAAAGAACCTGGTGCAAGGTGGGAAAGAGACAAGGATTTGAAGGAACAGTGGGGAGAGGGACATCATCCTGGACGTCACATAGAACACTAACAAACACAAATGCAAGCAGCCCCTGTGCAGTACTAATGTCCAGAAGGGTCCTGGTGTGTCCCTTTTACTCTTCCATCCCTCCATCATCGGAGTTGACAACATATAGGCTGAGCATATAGGCCCCTTCATCTGACCATGGTTTTGTCACAGAGCTCCTCATCACCAGCCACCCCTGTGTTTTGCACAATGTCCTTATGGGTCAGCCACCTATCTCAAAATCTGGGCCAGGCCACCCAGCCCTGTGTGTCACAGCAAGACCCTGATGCGACACAGGAAAAGAGGGGAAGCAATTACTTAGTCCGTGCTGGCAGAGGCCCAGGGGTCCCAGCCCCACGTGGCAGCAGAACCCCTCTGCTCTGGGCAGCGGGAGCCAGGACAAAGACACAGTCGTAGGCACAGCAGCTGCCTGGAGCACGCTGCCCCCCCCATGGGGGACATGCTCCCTGCCTGGCACAGAGACCGTCCGCTCCTCCTTTGTGCCGTGGAACAAAGAGCAGAAGGAGGGAAGGAAGTGACTTCTCTGGAAGCGATTGTGGTGGTGGGATGAGCACCCATCTCTTTCCAAACAGACCAAGCAGTGATGCCCCGGCCCTTCTCCCATCCCCTACTGCCTCCCATTCACTGCTGGCTTCGCCTCTTTCTGTGCCCTCCGCCTCTCCTTATGCAACAGGGCGAGTGGGAAAAAAAGAAGCAAAGAGAAAGGCAGAGCGAGGGAGGGAGGAAGCCGATGGGGCACTGGCTGGCAGGCACACAAGGAGCGCGGCAGGGGCGGCTGGGAGCCCGGGACACGCTCCCCTGCCAGGGCCTTCTGCGCTGCGGGCAAGTACGTGCGGCCGGCAACGTGCGCTGCTGCGAGCGGCCGGGCACAGGGGCCGTGCCGAGCGCCCGCCACGGCTGGCAGCCGCCCGGGGGGCTCCCTGCACCAGCACAGCCCTGCGGGCAGCGGGGCAGCCGGTGGGCGACAGGCTGCTTGTGCCCGGCCAGCCCCGAGGGCAGCGCTCGCCACCGCGCACGGCCCCGGCCGCTGCCAGCCAGGTGCTCGCAAGTTTCCAAGCGGGCAGGTGTGCGGTTCTGTCCCACCAGCCGGCTGGACAGTTTTGACCTAAGAGGGAGAAATTGTGGCCTCCGCTGTCCCCAGGCCACACGCCTCCTCCGGCTGGCCCGGGAGCGATGCCGTGCCGGGGATCACGCTGCTGCTGCGGCTCTCTTCTGCTTGTGTCAGCAGTTTCAGAGCGGTTCCCAGCCTGGCACAGCTCCCAAGAGCACCAAAGCTTCCTCCTCCGCTCAACCCCCTGCATCCTGGCCACCTCCTGCACCTCTCTGGGAGCACCCCACCCTTCTCCCACTTCTCACCCACCAATTCAGGAGCAAAAGGAAGTCTCACTTGTACCCCCACACTCAAAAATGCCTCCCCAAATCACCCAACGTTCATGTTCCACGCGCATATACAATTTCTCCTATATTCATAGGGAAGGGAAGGTTTGGGAAGGGAAGGTTTGGAAGGGAAGGGAAGGTTTGGAAGGGAGGTTTGGGAAGGGAAGGTTTGGGAAGGTTTGGGAAGGGAAGGTTTGGGAAGGGAAGGTTTGGGAAGGTTTGGGAAGGTTTGGGAAGGGAAGGGAAGGTTTGGGAAGGTTTGGGAAGGGAAGGTTTGGGAAGGGAAGGTTTGGGAAGGGAAGGTTTGGGAAGGTTTGGGAAGGTTTGGGAAGGTTTGGGAAGGGAAGGTTTGGGAAGGGAAGGTTTGGGAAGGGAAGGGAAGGGAAGGGAAGGGAAGGGAAGGAAGGAAGGGAAGGGAAGGGAAGGGAAGGGAAGGGAAGGGAAGGAGGGAAGGGAAGGGAAGGAAGGGAAGGGAAGGGAAGGGAAGGGAAGAGGAAGGGAAGGGAAGGGAAGGGAAGGGAAGGGAAGGGAAGGGAAGGGAAGGGAAGGGAAGGGAAGGGAAGGGAAGGGGAAGTTTGGGAAGGGAAGGGAAGGTTTGGGAAGGGAAGGTTTGGAAGGTTTGGGAAGGGAAGGTTTGGGAAGGTTTGGGAAGGGAAGGTTTGGGAAGGTTTGGGAAGGTTTGGGAAGGTTTGGGAAGGGAAGGGAAGGGAAGGTTGGGAAGGTTTGGGAAGGGAAGGGAAGGTTGGGAAGGGAAGGGAAGGTTTGGGAAGGTTTGGGAAGGTTTGGGAAGGTTTGGGAAGGTTTGGGAAGGGAAGGTTTGGGAAGGGAAGGTTTGGGAAGGTTTGGGAAGGTTTGGGAAGGGAAGGGAAGGTTTGGGAAGGTTTGGGAAGGGAAGGTTTGGAAGGGAAGGGAAGGGATGGGAAGGGAAGGTTTGGGAAGGGAAGGTTTGGGAAGGTTGGGAAGGTTGGGAAGGTTTGGGAAGGGAAGGTTTGGGAAGGGAAGGTTGGGAAGGAAGGAGGAAGGGAAGGGAAGGGGAAGGGAAGGGAAAGGGAAGGGAAGGGAAGGAAGGGAAGGGAAGGGAAGGGAAGGGAAGGGAAGGGAAGGGAAGGGAAGGGAAGGGAAGGGAAGGGAAGGGAAGGGAAGGGAAGGGAAGGGAAGGGAAGGGAAGGGAAGGGAAGGGAAGGGAAGGAGGGAAGGGAAGGGAAGGGAAGGGAAGGGAAGGGAAGGGAAGGGAAGGGAAGGTGGGAAGGGAAGGGAAGTGGGAAGGGAAGGTGGGAAGGTGAAGGGAAGGGAAGGTTTGGGAAGGAGGAAGGGAAGGAATGGAGGAAGGGAAGGGAAGGGAAGGGATGGGAAGGGAAGGGAAGGGAAGGAAGGGAAGGGAAGGGAAGGGAAGGGAAGGGAAGGGAAGGGAAGGGAAGGGAAGGGAAGGGAAGGGAAGGGAAGGAAGGTTTGGAAGGAAGGTTTGGGAAGGTTTGGAAGGTTGGAGAGGTTTGGGATGGAAGGTTTGGGAGGTTGGAAGGTTTGGGAAGGTTTGGGAAGGTTTGGAAGGTTTGGAAGGGTTTGGAGGGAGTTTGGGAAGGAAGGTTGGGAAGGAAGGTTGGAGGGAAGGTTTGGGAAGGTTGGGAAGGTAGGGAAGGTTGGGAGGGAGGTTGGGAAGGGAAGGTTGGAAGGGAGGAAGGGAAGGGAAGGAAGGGAGGAAGGGAAGGGATGGAAGGGAAGGGAAGGAGGGAGGGAAGGGAAGGAAGGGATGGAAGGGAAAGGGAGGAAGGAAGGAAGGGAAGGGAGGGAAGGAGGGAAGGGTAGGGAAGGGAAGGAAGGGAAGGAAGGGCAGGAAGGGATAGGAAGGTGAAGGAGGAAGTAGGGAAGGGAGGTGAAGTGGAGGAAGGGAAGGTTTGGGAAGCATGGGAAGTTTGGGAAGCAACGGATTGGAAGGTTGGAGGGGAGGGTTTGAGGGAGTTTGGAAGTTAAAGTTTGGAGGAAGGGAAGGGTTTGGAAGGGAAGGGAGAAGGTTTGGGAAGGGAAGGGAAGGGAAGGTTGGAAGTGGAAGGGAAGTTGGAAGGAAGGTTTGGGAAGGTTTGGAAGGGAAGGGAAGGGGAAGGGAAGTGGGAAGGGAAGGGAAGGGAAGGGAAGGGAAGGGAAGGGAAGGGAAGGGGAAGGGAAGGGAAGGGAAGGGAAGGGAAGGGGGAAGGGAAGGGAAGGAGGGAAGGGGAAGGAAGGGAAGGAGGAAGGGAAGGAAGGGAAGGGAGGGAAGGGAAGGGAAGGGAGAAGGGAAGGGAAGGGAAGGGAAGGGAAGGGAAGGGAAGGGAGGGGAAGGGAAGGGAAGGGAAGGGAAGGGAGAGGGAAGGGAGGTTTGGGAAGGGAAGGGAAGGTTTGGGAAGGAAGGGAAGGTTTGGAAGGGAAGGTTTGGGAAGGGAAGGGAAGGGAAGGTTGGGAAGGTTTGGGAAGGGAAGGGGAAGGGAAGGGAAGGGAAGGAAGGGAAGGGAAGGGAAGGGAAGGGAAGGGAAGGAAGGGAAGGGAAGGGAAGGGAGGAAGGGAAGGGAAGGGAAGGGAAGGGAAGGGAGGGAAGGGAAGGGAAGGGAAGGGAATGCACAGTGGAGCATTTCAGAAGACATGGTTTCTTCATGTGCACCTCTGTGCATCATGTCACAGGCCAACTGGGAGTTAATTCTTAGTCTCCTTCTTTTCCTCATCTCCTGAAAATGAATGAGGTTTCCAGATATTTTGGAGACCGTTGGTGTGCTGCACCCATGAGTCAGCAGCTGTCAGAAACAGTTCCACACATGTGGGTGACACCGCTGGGGTAGGAAAGTCCCTGGAATATCACACACCGGACAATGGGCACGTAGTGACTTGATTACTCAAACCCGCCCTTGGCACAACTAAGAATATACCAACACCACAGCCGAGGTGTCCCTACGTCCTGCAGAGCACGTAGCCCTTCTGCTCTCCAGGGAGGTGGCCCCAGTGTAGCCATGCAGGGATAGAGGCTGCAGCAGCTCCTGCAGCCACGACTGCTGCCAGTGCCTGTCAGCTGTGCTTCCCTGCCATTCACATCTCCATCTGCACACTTTTGGGATATCCAACCCAAACTACCACACCTCAGAGGGGATGGGTTTCAGCAGCTGAGATCCTCTGAGAAAGTTATTCATCCTGCAGCAGACAAACCCAAGAGGATGCAGGTGCTTATGGGCTTGTGGGTAGCTGGTGCCTTTTCAGGGTACTGAGATGCTCCTGGGCAGCAAGCTACCTCCCTGGCTGGGTGTCACTTGCAGAACAGCCCAGTAAGCATTGTCACAGAGCCCTGGCTCTTCGCAGGGGAAACACCGAAAAGACTGTGGGCACGAGAGGCAAATGTCATGGGTATGCAGGAGCACCAGCTTCTGAGCTCACATCAATCAGGCTTGTAAATATTTTATTCATTTCTCAGTTACTCACTGTAGAAGGCTACTAGCCAGCCTCTGGCTGTCAGAGAGCAAATGCATTTAAGAGCACTAAGTGTATAAGCAGGCCTGACATGCAACAACTGCTGCATGCAGGCAGCACTTTTCAACTTTGTGTCTTCGCTGTGGCTTTCTAGCCCAGCCCTGAGGCCCTAGCTCTGCCCCTGCCCTCACCCCTGCCCTGAAGCATGCCTGACTGCCACCTAACAGGTCATGTACACAGCAGATTTATATCATACTTCTAGTCACAGTAAAGTAGGGGGTGCCAAATAATAACCCAGGTTTCTTGAAGCAGATGAGTAATTATGTGTCTATAAAACTGGAAAAAGCTAGATGGGCAATGGGCTGCCACCACACTCCCTTCAGTGGAGGCAAATGAGGCAGATCTAGTCACATCATTCATTGAACCCTGCAAACTGCCTTTGCAGTGCTCAGCGAGGAAGAGTGAGCCTTTGATCCAGGTAGCCCAAGCAGAGCAGCTAAGATGGACAGACATGCAAACAAGGTCCAAGCTCCTGGGTCTAAACCAGCTCTGGAGAGCTTTCCAAATCAGTGGGTTGTTAGTTCTGTTCTTCTAGTGGAAAGGCATCTTGGCCTGCTGGCCAAGGCATGGCTATAAGCACATAAGCAAGTTGGACTTCATTTCAGACCACTGGGCACAGTGCTGGGATGACATGGCAACATCTCTGCCACCAGGGAAGCAAACAGGTCACTGGGGAAGAGGAAGAAGAGGGGCCAAGAAGTAGCAGGTGGGAAGCTGGGATGAGTAGAAAGCAGGTATGAAAAATATAGGAAGTGGCATGGTCAGACAAGGAGGGGTAGAAAGGAGAAGACAAGTTAAGGGATAAAATGAAAGGACCAGAAGGGAAGAGGTTGTTCAAAGGGAATTACAGGGGTTGTTTAAACTGAGACCTATCTGGAACAGAGACTGCCTCCATGGCTGCCCAACCTCTAGGCCTGGATCCCAAACGAGCAACAAATTAACAGAAGTGCAAATTTAAAACAGGTCTTAGAAGGGAAATGAAAGGGTGGGAATTACCAGCATTCAGAAAACTGGTGGAGACATCCAGATCCAGAGAGGCAAATATAGAAAGAAGCTGGAAATGCAAATACATTCAAGTGTCTGCACTGAAATCCCTAACACACGGGGGATAAGCAAAGGAAATGATGAAGCTGAGCTGGCACATGGGGAAACAGCCTGGCCCTGCCATGTGCCACGAGCTCTGCTTCAGAGGAGCATAGCTCTGGAGCACTCCATTAGGGAAATATCACTCTGGAAATAGTCTAGTTGGTGGTGAGATCATTCATTCTTCTCAGCTGGAAACCTGACCCTGTTGCCAAACTTATTTTCCAGGCTAGAAGCTGATGCTCATGGAAAACTTTGGCCCTAAGGCCCAAACAGAGATCCTGAGCTTGTCAGTGCCAGTGCTCAGCACCCGGCAGTCTGCACAGCCATCTCAGAAGGGTCTCTGGCCACGTTGCAGCTGGGTCAGGGGCTCAGCTGGGGAAGATGAGCACAGCCAGCATGATGTGGTGGCAAGTCACACTTCACACACTGTCACCAGCTCCCAGGCAGCCATGTGCTGGCTAAATTTGGGTTGGCATGGAGTATTCATTGCATGATCTTCAAAGAGATTTTCAGGGGCAAAAGCCTGGCAGTAAGTGGAAAGGGTGTAAGAGGGCTCAAATACCTGGTTTGATATTAGGTCCCCTAGCTGCTATTAAAGGGAGTTAATTTCTCCTGGATCTCTGACAGCAGGAGGAGACATGTTTTTAGAAGCCCTTTCTGGCTCCAAGCATCACATGAATGAGTGTGGATGTGTCAAACTCTTCCAGTCATGGCTTTTGTCACGAAGTCATGACTCTGCCAAACCACCATCCTACATCTGAGGTTTTGGGCAACTTACACCGTGCCATGCCAGGGAAGTGAGCCACTACATTGGCAGGGCACTCCCCCAACCCAGCTCTGTGCTACCTGCTGTCCATGCAGCTTCAGCTGCTTTTCCATAAGCATCTGGCCTCAATCCAAAGAAAACAGCAGCAGCGGTGCCATGTCAGTGCAAATGTCTGTGGGAAAGCCAGGCCTGCCGCGGGCAAGCAGTCTTCATGGAGCTCAGGGGGAGGCTGGGCACGCTCCAGGCCCTGTGCCTAATATTTACCATGACACCCAGATAATATTTGTATGAGGCTGGCAGGTGCTCACCTTGCTTTGGCTGGGGCAGTATTTGAGTGTGTGGTGAAGGTGTGAATTATACTCTGTTTCAGGCACTGCGGAGCACTGAGGGACAGTCAGGGGCGCAGGAATCTACCCTGCCTCCAGCTGGGGCTGCAGGCAAATTCCTGCAAAGCCCTCATCTCCCTCCCCCACCTCCCCTGCAAAAAGCCTGGGGGGACAGGGCAGCCCCAGGAGCCCCCAGCCACTTCGGTCTCAGGCACACCAGGGAGAAGCAAGGGACAACACTCCTCAGAAGAAGCCGAATTTGGAGAGTCAGACGCACATCATTTAGGGCACTGGAGTGAACTGAAACGCCAGGTGTCCGGATGGAAAGGTGGCGAGCGTCATTGCTCCGGCCGGCAGTGAATAACCATGAGCCAGGGCGCCTACAAAGGCCGCTGCCTGCGGGCAGACGTGATTGCAGGCACAGCCTCGGCTCCCCTGCTTGTGGGAACCTGGCGGAAACCCTCTCGGTTTCCCCTGGTCTCGGCTCAGCTGCGCTGGGAGATTTGCATTGGCAGCCGGGCGGCGGGGAAGCTCGCCCGCCCCTCGCCCGCATGCTGCCAGCGTCCTGCCAGTGACGGCAGCCTCTCGCCTCTGTGAACTTTTTGTCTCTTGTCTGAAAGGGGAGTGTTTATCGAAGGAATCGTTTAAACAATTTAAATGCATCTTAATTACACGTGGGCAAATGGCGCCAGGAGCCATTCAAGGAGCAATCCCTTTAGCTTGGAAGCACACCTTTGCCCGTGCACTCCTCTCTCACTTACAGACATCCTCCCTTCCATCACAGGTCCCTGGGAAGCTCAGCTGGCTAGGTACCCCGATGCACCCTGGCAGCCTGCAGTGTCCCAAACTCCAGGCTGTCCCCAGCCCAGCTGCATGTTACGATATGCTCGGCTGGGTCAGTGCCCCCTCCATCCCCTCTCCCAGCCTCCCACTGCTCTCCCAGCCCCAGGACCCTGCCCCTCCCTGCCACCCCTCGCTCCTGACCCTGGTGTCACCTATAGCTGCAACAGCTATTCAGCCTATATCCATTACTAAAAGAAGAATCCTCTGTAAAGCAGCAGAAAAGCCCTGGCTGTACAATGTGCGAAGAGTGAAAAGGGAAGGCTGTTAACACCACTTGGAAAGGGGCCTGCATTTGACAACAAACACAGCCAAGTTTCGAGCTCCTTGCTAATTAGTATATTAGCTGTATGAGCAGAGAAAGTCTCTCACCATCCAGCGCCACTCCACTCTCCGCTTCAGCCCTGTCCCCTCAGGAATGCCGTGCCCCATCTCCGTGGTCCGGTGCTACGTAGGCATCACACCAGCGGCTGGCCACTCGCCTGCGCCCGCACAGAAGAGCCAGCCAGAGATGGCTCCCTGCTGCCGACCTTCTCCAAGGCACAAAAGCTGCTTAAGAAATGGAGCCAAAGTCCCAGGTGCTGCTGGGATGCCAGGCTGTGGAAGAAGAGAGCACCCTGCAGTAACCCACAGACCTGCACATCTGCCAGATGGACACCCCCAGCCCCACGGTGCTGGCAGGAACCACTGGGAACAGTCCTGTGAAGAAGGTGTTGGGGAGAACCCATCCTCCTGCCAAGCAGCACACCTCCCAGTCATGCTCCTGTGCCTGCAGAGCCATCAGTCCAGGGAAGATGTTGCTCCCTGGGGCATATTCAAGCAGGGAATGAGCAAAGCCATCGTTATTTGCCCTGGCACATGAACTGGTATACCCCTGCACCGTCAGCCTTTCAGCACTGTTCTGGCAACCCAGCCAGCCAGTCCAGCAGAGAGAGGTTCCCAGTGCAGCAGCTAGCGAGCAAGTCATCCATCCATCCATCATCCATCCATCCATCCATCCATCCATCCATCCATCCATCCATCCATCCATCCATCCATCCATCCATCCATCCATCCATCCATCCATCCATCCCTCCATTGTCCAGGGAATGGGTTAAACAGCCTGTGCCCCACCCTTGAGGCCAGCCTGGGTTTCCAGGCATAGAAGGGAGAGGCTTACAGCTGGGGATCATTACTGGGCAGCCATAAGGAGGGTGGAGGCCTTCCTCCCACACTGATCAGAGGAGCTTTGCAACTGTATGCCCTGGAGCCAAGGGATGAGGTCCAGGGCTTGTTTACCACCTTCTGCAAAACAGGGGAGTTTTGTCCACACAAAGGAGAAAATCTGCAGATCCCAGCATGAAGTGATGTGCCATGTGCTCCCCAGAGCAAGGGGACCTCTTGATGACCACCCAGTCTGCTTTGGTTTTCTCTAAATCAGAAGGCCCTGATTTGGCTGGCCTGCCTTCAGATTCATCTAATATTCTCCTGACCAGGAGGCAAGAGGGGATATTGTGTTCCCTAACCTTTTACTCCTGCTAACAGAGCCCATTGACAAGTCACAGGAACAGATACACCTCTTCTGCCTGAAAGTATGGAGCAGCAAAAGATCTGATTCAGTCCTGCCCTGTGCAGGACTTGCAGGAATCAAGGGAAAAGGACAGGCAGCCTTTCTGACTTGAACACAGTGCAAAACCTCCACTCTACTCAGACTGTCCAAAAGACTTGGAGAAATTTAGCAAAATCCTAAAGGATGAACTAATAGTAGAGGAACTAAGCAGCAGCCATTTTGTCATGGGGATGGCATGTTGCCTGGACATCCACAGATGAATGGAAACCCACATGCCAAGGGATGCCGGAAGCTCAGCCTTTTCCTTGGAACGACGGAGAGCTCCACATGAAAAATGATGACTCAGTCTCTTAAGCACCACAGTCAGACAGGGAGGGGAGGAAGTTGTGGTACTCCTCTAAGCTCAGCCCCTGGAACAAATTTGCCAGATACAAAAATGAGATGTTATGTGATGTTTGGCTAGCGTGGCTGTTTCCCTGCTTCGTGCCCTCAAGCAGCAAAGCTGTGCTGGCTGGTAGAAACCAACAGTGTAGACACAATCTACTTGTTTCCAATGAAAACCAGGAATGTCTGGAGGGCCAGTCGTAGCTTCTGAGGGTTAAATGGATGTGCACATCTTCATCCAGCAGAATTGAACCAACTGCTGGGGAAGTTTCATCTTGGCTAAGCAGAACATCCAGAGAAGGCACTTTCCAAGATCTAATTTGTACTATCCACTGTGACCCCCTTCTCCTCCCTTCCAAGCACAGGGGATTTTGTAATCTCTGCAGGATGGCCTTATCAAATACTCTTGAGCTGCAATATAACGTCTTGGAGGAAGCTATTCCTCTTAATTTTATCCTGCACATTACACAAGGCTGATTCAGCCAAGGAGTTTGGAGGAATTATTTATTAATGGGTCATGAGATCACTGACGTCGTTTTTCTGTGAAATCACTGAGAAGCATAAAACAGATCATTGGCCTCAGGTCCTTGAAAATCATATAAACCTGTGGGGAATGTCTCTGCTGCAGACCTCATCTGCTCTTGACAGATGTTTATACCAGAGTGGCCTCTCTCATCTCAGAGCTGTAATCCAGGCAAAAGTAAGCTTGATCATTGCAAATGTGCCTCCATTACACTAATGTGTGGTGGGTTGGCTTTTCTGTGTCAGAAAGTTTTAGGGTCTAGTTTTTCCATGCAGACTCCGCCAGCCTCTGTGAACATGCTCACCCCTCTAGCAGAGGCACCCACTGCTTGAGCCACCTTTTACAGAGCACCTGAGTTTGAAGGAGCAGTTTGCACACTTCAGCACCAGGCTGAACAGCAAGACAGAAGAGGATTCCCCATGCAGACAATGGCAACAGTTTGTGGAAAAGGAAGGTAGCTCAGGTCTGCTCTGGACAGCCTTTTGCAGAAGTCTGGCATGGCTCTGAAGGACTCCTGTGGGTTCACTTTCACACTGAATCCCAGCAGGACTCAGCAGCTTCATTGTGCTCTCCTCCCAAAGGGCCACTGTGAGGTCTAGTGGAGACTCAGCCCCCCTTCTGCTGTCATGAAACATCATTCAAAGACTGTTGTTTACTCCACATTTGCACTTTACCTTCCATTAGAGGTTTAATTTCAGTCACTACAAACGGTAGGCTTCCTCTACCTCCTCTCTAGATCTCCACTATTATCTACCCAGCACTGATGAGGGACCTATTCAAGAAGGCTTCCCATCTGATTCTTGTACACAGGAATGATGTAAAAAGCCTTTTTGGTTAATTGCAGATTTAGGAGCCTCCACAGTCCAAATAAGCCCCTGTATTTCCCATGAAGAAGTGATAGCAGCACGCTGTCCTCAGTCAGCTCAAAGGCAGGTCTGTCTGAACAGCAGGTTAAGCTTCCTTTAGGCTTCCTGCTGTTGTGCCATGTATCCTGCAAGGCTATCCACTTTTTGAAACAGGGAATATGGTGTGGTGTCTAGAAAACATGGCGATGTGAGGAGAATCACTGTTATGCCCCTGTCACCCTGCAGGTGTCCCTTACCATGTAATGGTGCATGACCTAAACAGAGCACCTGAGACATCATCTAGCTGTATCTCTGCCAAGGACAGACACCACTGTCCAAGCAGGCCTGACGAGGAGTGGATTCAGTGGAGGGTAAGAAAGATGATTAAAGGATTGGAACATCTTTCTTGCGAGGAAAGGCTGGGGGAGCTGGGCCTGCTCAGTCTCAAGAAAAGACAACTGAGAGGGTACCTCATCAATGTCTGTGAGTATCTGAAGGGAGGGTGCCAAGAGGGTATTTCCAGGCTCTGCTCAGTGCTGCCAAGCAATAGGACAAGATGCAATGGGTAGAAACTGATGCACAGCAAATTCCACCTGAATATGAGGAACAGCTTCTTTACTGTGTGGGTGATCCAGCACTGGAACAGATTGCCACAACAGAGAGGTTGTGAAGACTCCTTCACTGGAGATATTGAAGAACTGTCTGGACACAATCCTGTGCCATGTGCTCTAGGATGACCCTGAGTGAGCAGCTCACTGTGACCCACTGTGGTCCCTGCCAACCTGACCTATCCTGTGGTTCTGTGATTGTGCATTCTCCACACAGCACTCTGTCTTAGGAGAATGGGAGCCCTTAAAGAGCTGAAAAGTTTTTCTGGATGTCTAACCTTGTGCAACCTCCTGAAGATGGAGAACAACTTGTTTGGTTTCTTTTTTAGACATCTTTTATGAATCTGAAGGTTGTCACGTTTTCCTTTTCCTACTCTCATAAGCAGACTAAACAAATTAAGTTCTTTGAAACTTCACTCATAGGTCATGGTTAGCAGGCTGCTGATCATCTTTCATGGACTCAGATAGGTGTAAGCTTTTTTTGAACTATATTGCCTAAACTGAATCCAGAAAGTATGAGGCTTTCCTAATACTTCATAAAGTGGAATGATTGCAGCATGCCTGAGGCTTGTGGCACTTTTGTTTATATAGCCTAGCAGCAACCTTTGCTTTATTTCACATCTGCGTGTCATCAAGTCACTCAGTAATGACACCCATCACCTCAATGATATCCATGTCCTTTTCTGAAGGCCTTGTTGCCCCCTTGTATATGCACACAGCAAATTATCCTGCTGTGTGTGGCTTGCATTTGCCTTTATGAATTGCATCCTGTTTATATCCATTTCACCACTGTCACACGCTGCCTGAACTCCCATCCTGAGCTCCAAAGTGCCTGCAACCACCACATGGCAAATCAATGTCAGTAAAAAACTCAACATGAGCCAGCACTGTGTGCTCACAGCCCAGAAGGCCAATGGAATCCTGGGCTGCATCAGTGGCCAGTAGGGCAAGGGAGGGGACTGTGTCCCTCTGCTCTGCTCTGGTGAGAGCCCACCTACACTGCTGCATCCAGCTCTGGGGTCCCCAGCACAAGGAAGGACATGGACCTGCTGGAACAAGTCCAGATGCAGGCCATAAAGTTGGTGAGAGCACCAGAGCACCTTCCCAACAAAGACTGGCAGAGGAACTTGGGGCTGCTCAGCTTGGTGAAGAGAAGGCTGCATAGAGACCTTATAGGAGCCTTCCAGTATCTCAAGGGGGCCTACAGGAAAGCTGGGCAGAGACTCTGCATCAGGAGCTGTAGTGATAGGACACTAAGTAAAAGCTACAAACCGAAAGAGAGGGAATTTAGGTTAGATATTAGGAAGAAATTCTTTACTGTGAGCATAGTGAGACACTGGAATGGATTGCCCAGGGATGCTGTGGATGCCCCAACCCTGGCAGTGTCCAAAGCCAGGTTGGGTAAGGCCTTGAGCAACCTGGTCTAGTGGGAGGTGTCCCTGCCCATAGCCGTGGGTGCTGGGACTTTAAGCCATTTCAACCCCTTAACATCCTATGATTCTGTGGAATGTGATACAAGTCTTTGAAATCAACAAACAGGCTGATAATATAATTAGCTCTCAGCACTAGGGCCAGGACACATCTTGCTCATCTCCTACATCCCTGTTGTAGAAGGAAATAGGCTGTTGCCAAACCCATGCTGACTCTCACTTCTCACTTTGTTCTCTTGGTCAGCCTTACAAATAGAGTATCTGTTTCAGGGCCCTTGCTGTTCCTGAAGACAGCCTGAAAGTTCTGAAGTCCTGTGTCTCCATTTCCTTACTCCTTAAAAACAGGTACTATCCTTCTGCCTTTTTTCCCAAGTCACCTGGAACCTCATCCCTTCTTCTTAAGATAATTACTACCACATTTAAAACCATTTCAGCCAGGATTTCTGCAGGGCCAAGTAATCTGAAAAGAAGGGAGACACATCTGAGGTCACTGACCAAAGGTCAAGGGAACCAGTGACTCTGCCCCATCTGTGGGGCACGTGGCTCCAACTCCTCTGCCTGGTTAAAGGAGCCTGCAGGTGCAAGTCCAGCACCTCCTGTGGCACAGGGAGTGTACGTGAGCCTGCAGACAGCATCCTGCAGCATCTGGCCTGTTTACATAGCAGGGTGCTTTTGTTAACATCAGGAGGTCAGCCAATGAAGGGAAATTTTACAATTGCACCACACAGATCTGTTAACTCAAAAGGAAGAGTTAACTTCAAAGCTCCACGTAGCTAGGCTCACGTAGCCCAGCCAGCTGCACAATGAGACGTTTCAGCAGAAGGCTGGGGCTCTGCTGGATGGATGCAAGACATTCACACGGGGCAGATAGCAGCTCTCACTAGGCAGCTGGCAAACGGGCAGCTCCCGGGAGCCAGAGAGCGCCCTGGGAAAGGGGCAGGCAGAGCAGGGAACAAAGGCTGCCGAGAGGCTGCGGGTGTGATGCTGATCAGCATCCTCTCCATCAGGCTGGAGCTGGCAGCTGCCTCTGGGCACCCTGGATGAGTGGGCCACTGAGTTCCCAGGCCCCTTGAGGGATGCAACAGCAGTTTCACAAAGTGCAGCTCTGCGCATCAGTGAAGGGGCTGCCCCAGCGTTGCCCCCCTGTCCCAGCCACACTGTTTTTCATTTCTTTTCCTAGACAGGATAGGCCCAAGTCTTTGGGGAACCTTTCTGCCTTGCCCCCTTACCTTTAGCCATGAATGAATTTATTCTTTGCCCTGTTCTTGGTCCAGCAGTTTTCCCAGCCAAGCCGTGAGTGAGGTAGGCAGAGGGAAACACTACACCCAGCTCTAACTCACTCATCCCCTGCCCGCTGCAGAGCCACCCCTGCACACGATCACTTACAGGCACGGAAATGCCCCGTGCCCAATATCCGGTGGGGCTGAGTGATGACAGCCCACTAATCATTTCCAGAATTTGTGATTGGAACTAAAAGGCTGCGTTTGCCTTCAGTGAGTGTGGGAAGGGCAGCTGGGGGAAGGGAGCAGCCCATGTTTAGGTAGGGAAGAGACAAAGCTGTGCAGAATATTGCTGTGCTGCTGCAGTGATTCAAGCTGACAGATGATTTATGAGTTTATAGGACAGAGACAGATGTCCTGTGGGACATCTTATGATAGTGAGTGGTTACAGCTTCACTGGACACCAGTCTCCCTTCTCACCCATCACACATAGCACCTCCACTTCCAACAACTGCATCGTCCCATCACTTTCTTAAGGTCCTGCCTCCACTCTGCTGCTCTACCAGGCAATCAATTCTGCCTGCTGGCCTGCTTTCCCAACAGGCACCTGCATGCTCCTTCACTTCTCATCTGCTTGTGTCCAAAGAAGTTTCCCACACATCTTCTCCAGATCTCTTTTTCCACTGTGGTGCTGGGAAGCATAGACAGAGATAAGCCACTTGCTTCATCCCAGCTGTGAACCTGCCTCACTGAATTTCCTGGTCTTCCCCATACTGGTGCCTGGTGCCAGGGCTGTTGCTTGGCTGCCTGCTCTGGAAGAAGTTTGTCCTTGGAAGAAGCCATCTTTTACAGTTTTGTGTCCCAGCAGGACCCAGCAGCACCCCAGGAACTCTGCTTGCACAAGGAGTGTTTGGTCAAAAATCAGCTCCTGCACTCCAGACACAAGGTGTGGCCCCCAGGATACCAAGGAAAAAAAAAAAAAAAAGCCTTTTATTATTACCTCTGTCACCATGAGATGATCACTCCAGAAGAGAAGGAAGGGTGTGCTTGCTGACCTGGCTTGTTGCTTTGAAGCCCCTCATCCAAAAGCAGCCCCAAGATGGTCTCTAGCATGTTGTCCTTTCTAAGAACAAACCTGTTTTCCCCTGGGAACAGGGCACTGCCCAGATTTTCTCCCATGCTCCTTTTAGGGGCTTCTCTCATTTGTGTTTGAAGGTATAGGTCTGGTCTATAAGGTAAGGAAAAAACCCTTGGTCATTCCATATATCCCCACTCTGGGCCCCAGCTATGAAGCTCCTCTGAAGGGAGGCTAGTGGCAAAGTCCTGTGGAGACAAGCTGGAGAGAGCTATGGAAATGGAAGCCAGCAAAAGGGTGGGACGCCTGGAGGGCTGCAGAGAAACTTTTAAGCAATTGTTTCAGAGGAAGAAGAGATTGGGCTGTGGAATGGAAAATAATGAGCAGTGTAAAGCTCACATGCAGGACAGGCAGGAAGCCTTGGGACACTCCTGGAGCAGGGTGGCCAGCTCCCACAAGAACAACAGCCTATGCAATACCCTCGTGTCCATGCTACACACAGAGCTTTGGCAGCATATATATTTTGGGAAGAGCCTCTCTGCCTGAATTCCAGATAAGGATTTTACAGAGATTACTTGCTCCCAATTTCAAACCACTGCAGATGTAACATGTTCCCAAGCTTCAGGTGGCCACTTTTTCCCAACTGCTTCAGGCAGGGCTGGGACATCCTTTAGCAGAGATCACCAGAGCAGCAAACCTTCCCTGCGTAGCCTGCTAAACGCTGAGTTTAACAACATTCTGCAGCCCCTGCCTGCCCCAGCTGGGCGAGGAAGATGTTTGCAAAGAGCCTGGGATGAAATCACAGTCTGGGAGCTCTCTTATTCCTCCTTGCAGCCTCAGTGCCCTGCTCAGCTCCACTTTATGAGCGCTGCTGTTTTATGTGAAATCTCCATCCTGAGTTCAGGGCTTGAGATAGATACAATTAACAGGTTTCATGTAGTAACTGAGATAAAGGGGGACATCTGCTGGGTGCCAGGCCAGCCCTGCCCAGGATCATGCCAACACACACATTTGGGAGAGCAAACATGTATCAGGAGTGTGAATTAATTACCCAGGCTCATTTATCACCGCCTCTCATTTATCCCTGCCTCTCAGGGATGCTCACCCGCCTCAGTGCCAGGCTGCACGTACAGGAGCAGGGCTCTGGCTAAGGCTTGCCTAGGAATCCCAGGCAGCATGCTCCCTTCTCCACACCCTGGCTGCTCCCTCCTGAGCCTGGCAGGCAGGGCAGAGCTGGGGGCAAGCCAGGCAGGAGGGTGGCAGCAGCCCACTCATGCCTTTCCCCTGCTCCTGTGGGCCTTGCTGCTGACTGCTGGCAGCTCCCTGCAGGTGCCCAGCTGGGATGCAGGTCTGGCTAACGGGACAGGCAGAAGTGGGGATGCTGCGGGGCTGGGGCAGTGCTGCACAGCTTCCACATGAGGGATGGTATTTGTGGAGGGCCTGGGTGATGGTGGAGTCTTGGCAGAGATGTGGGGGAGAGAGGACACAGATCAGCCCTTCTCAGATGAAGAGTGAAGCAAGGAGAGACCCCAAAGACCAAGGTGTGGTGTTACATGTGAGGCATTGGGAAAAGCCTGCAGTTGCATCCTGAGGCACAGTGATCAATGGAAACAGAGACGTGTGTGCTCTGCTCTGACTACCAGGGCCACAGAGGGAAAGGTTTCTCCTTCAAATGCCTTTATGTACTTCAGTACACCCCTGAGCTCACAGCAGACTGGCTGCCCGAACTACCAGGACTATGCTCCTCCAAAATCGACAGTGGTGAGGGAACCCAGGGTGAGGGAACCAGTCCTACCGAGCTGCAGGGCTCCTCCTCCAGGCAGCCCCATCTCCAGGGCCCTCCCTTGGCTCCTGATGGGCTGCATCTCCTGTCACCCCACAGCCTCCTCCTCCACCATTGGCCACCAAGAGCTGAGTCTATTGGTGCTGTTTGTATCAGCCAGTCTAAGGCTGATCCGGCCAGGGATGCTACTGAGGAGCTGGCAACAAAGAAAACTCTCTACCACTGCCCAAAGATTCCCAGTATGCTTCAAGAGCAGAATCCATTTGGCTTGTAAGGAAGATGCAGACAAGCTTGTAAGCTTGTTCAGCAGATAGTACCCTGTGGTCACCCTCCTAGCACCCCACCAAGGGGCTAGGTCAGTACCAAAACAAGGATAATGTAGTACGTCCCCAATGTCCAAAGAGCCCCACGGCTTTCTGAAAGCCCTCATGCTCTGCAGGCCCTACAAACTTCTGCAAGCACTGGCCACACTGGGACTGCAGCTTGCAGAAGAGGGCTCAGATCTTAAGGAGAACTTGGACAGTGTTAAAATTTGGGGAAATAAAAGACCAGGCTTTGATGTAAAATAATCCAAGGAAGAGAGAAAGTTTGTAACCAGGACAGAGAAGGAAGCCTGTGGGAGGACAGGGAGCGTGCTCCAAGGGATGTCGTGGTGCAAGGTCTGCCCAGATACAGCAATTCCTGTATGCAGAGAGCTCTTGTAGCAGCAGCAGTAAAGGGATTCAAACACAAGTCAGGTGGCCTCTTTCTTAGAGGAAGGAAAAGGTGTAGAGGACAAACACCAGTCCGGTATGTGGCGAAAAGGGCCACCACCTCCTCTGCTGAAACACTGTTCTGGGCCTCATGTACCAGGGGCTTCTGCAAGAGGAACCAGCAGCATCTCCCAGGGGAAGGGATTCACTCCAGCTGCAGTCACAGGTCAGATGAACAGAAATGGGGGAGCTCTTTGACACGCTGGCTAATAAAATACAGCAGCAGCCCAGGTACTCAACTTGAGAACATGTTCTCGAACACCCTGCCCACCGCACGTCCCTTGCCCTCCAATGACATCTGTCTGTGTACTCAGCACAGCCACAGCAGGCAGCCCTGATGGTGTGCAGTACAAGGCACAGAGACAAGCACAGGCACCACAGCAAGCTGGTGAGCTGCCCAGTACAAAAATTCCCTGTAAGAATTTACTGCAAATTTCTTGACTCCTTTGGCATCTTCCCCAAACACACAGCAGGGTACTGATGAGGAGGATGGCTCTTGGGCTCACGAGACATTTGTCCCAGAGAGTATATGTGCTGTCCTTGCAAATGGCATAGCATGCTGCAAAGGACTCTCTATCAGTCCTGAAGGATGAACCCAACCTAGCATTAAATCCAGCTGGCTTGAGTGCCAAGACCAACAAAGCCCTAGTCCCACAGACTTCAATGAGTCATTTACCCCCAGCATGGAGCCTGGACCATGTCCTTGTAGTGACTAACTATTGGCATTGCGAGCTCAGAGGTGTCTATATATGTCCTATACCTGCCCAGCTGCTGTCCTTATCTAGAGAAAACTCATCCCTCACACAAAGAGCCCACAAGCGCTGTTCTGCACATTTCCTGCCCTGTGCTGCCTCCCCCTGCCTTGACTGGCAGGCAGCATGGTTGGTGCTGTGGGTGCCTCAGTTCTCCCTTCCCTGGTGCTGCAGCCAGTCACAGAATCACAGGATTGCAGTCTGTGGGAACAATGATGACAGCAGAAATTCTCAGAATGCAGTATGTACAAGCACTGTTGCTACTCTCAGTTCCAGGCCTACAAGACCTCTCCTTTCTAGGTCCCCAGCATTTTGTTTTCACTGGAGACTATGGGCAGACTATGACAAGCTCTGCTTATTTAAAGAGACTCACTCCCAGTCAGTACAAGATTTCCTTGGCCGTCCCAGTCCCACTGGCTGATGGGCATCTCACACAATCAAAACATGGCATATTTGTGGCCAGCCCCAAGTCCTGAGCAGGATGAGAAAAAGGCTCTTCTCCAGGGTCTTTATTGTGGTTTTTCACCCTCCTTGGTCACTGGAAAATAGTAACCCAGTGGAAAAGCAAAAGAATAAGTACCCCTGTGTCCCCTCTGTGAACAAACTAGCCCCAAAGACCCCAACCAGACTAGAGTGCAAGACCCCCACAGGTATACTCACTGGGAGAGTAGCAGTTCAAGGGGTCTGAGCCATGCCATGGCTCCCAAAAACCTTCTTCTTCCCCACCTGCTTCCCAATACCCCTACCACTGCCTCAGCTCCCTTTTTCCCAGCTCCCTTTCTCTCTACCTCTGCTAGGTCAGCCCACAGCTGTGCTCACTGTGGGATTCAATCACTTCCTGACATTCAGCACTGTGCAGGGTGACCAGGGGCAGATGTATAAGAGCAGTCAGGAGAGAGTGGGAGATCTAACAACCACAACCAACAGCACACAGCGAGCATGTCAGTCAGGCAAGGGAAGGGAAAAAAAAAAAAAAAAAAAAAAAAAAAAAAAAAAAAAAAAAAAAAAGAGAGAGAGAGAAGAGAAGAGAAGAGAAGAGAAGCAGAGAAAAGAGAAATAATAAAAATAAAAAAAAAAAAAAGCTAAACCACAGACGGCTCAATACTTTCCATGTGGTGCCGCTAAGGAGGAAATCGCCTCCATTTGCTACGTGCAGAGCCGGGTGTCTGCACAGCGGCCGGGAAGAGAAGGGAGCCTGTTTCCCAGGTGGGGAGGAGGGGCTGCCGGAGGAGTGCAGCCGGAGGAAGGTGCCTCCCGCACCCACGCGGGACGGGGGCGGCGGGGCGGGCTGCAGGCGGCGGCGAATCGCTCGCAGGGGCGCCGGCCCGGGGCGCCGGTGCCCGCTGCCCGCGGCGGGGAGCGGCCGGCCCGGGGCTCCCGGTGCCCGCTGCCCGCTGCCCGCGGCGGGGAGCGGCCGGCCCGGGGCTCCCGGGGCTCCGGTGCCCGCTGCCCGCGGCGGGGAGCGGCCGGCCCGGGGCTCCCGGTGCCCGCTGCCCGCTGCCGCGGCGGGGAGCGGCCGGCCCGGGGCTCCCGGGGCTCCGGTGCCCGCTGCCAGCAGCGGGGTGCGGCCGCCCCGCTCCGGCGCTTTCCGCCCGGGGGTCCCGCGCCCGCCTACGCTCCCAGCGCCAGGGGCTGCGGGACACCGGCCCTTATCCAGCATCCAGCCCTGCTGCTGGTGCGGGGGTGCCAGCGCTGACCCCCTGTCCCCGTGTGGCACCGTGTGCATTTTCCCACTGCTCAAAACTGGCGTTAGGGCAGGTGAGGACAAATTTCCCAAGCCCGCCGCGTCCCTCTAAACAGTGCGGTGGGTGGGACGAAGGCTACAGTGTCCCCCCGCTCCCTTCTCGTGACTGTCCCTCTGGCCTCTGCACCCACCAGGGTGCTGCCAGCCGGCCACGGCAGCTACTGTGCCCTGTCCCCTTCCTGGACCTCCTGCCCAGCCCAGCCGCCTCTGGGAGCTGCTGCCCCCATCCTTCATCCCAGCTGGCAACCATTTCTGCTGGGGCTGGAAAGGGGGAAGGATGCTCCTGCCCAGTGTCCTTGTCTGAGGCACACCCAGATTGCTGCTTGCGGGATGATGGCAGAGGATGCAGCACCTGAGGGCAACTGAAGTCCCCTGGAATTTTGAGGGCTTGTCCTGTGAAGTGCTGAGCACATCAGAGGATGGGGGTCCATTCTCTCCAGCCACTCCTTCCTCGCTTCCACCATCACCACCAACACAGCAGCTACCCCTTCTTCATCCTCAAACTTGTTTCTGGGCTGGTGCCACAAGGTCCATGCTCCTCACTCTGTCCCACAGCACAGCTAGACATGCTACAAAAGCCACCACTCCTTGCCCGCCCCCAGCACCAGAGTGGGGTGCAGTCCTTGTGCCAGCCTCACTAGGGCAGGGGGAGCCTTGGACTGAGAGGTGGCACCACATTACCTCATGCACTTGGATCAGGAGTCAAAGTCCCTGATCAGAGGGCTGCCACAATCACACCTGGGCTGTGCAAGCCAGGGAAAGTCCATGGTGTGCAAGATGAGCAAGGTCAGGTTGAGGGCAGGGGCTCAGCCTGGGGACCCAGCACAAGAAGCCCTTCTCCCTCTGCCCTGGGCCCCTCGGTGGAAAGCAAAGGGGTGTTTGCTGTGGCCTTGCTGCTCCCACACTGCTGTCCACCACAGAGCACATGGGCTTGACATCAGGAGACTCACATCCAAAGTGTTTCTCCAGCTGTGAAAAGGGACTGCCAGAAAGGCTGGGAAAATACCTTCAGCTGCCTGCAGCAAACACCTCAGCTGTGAACTGTAAAGTCAGCCTGGTTCCGCTCCAGGCTGCCTAAACACCAGCCCAGACCCCCTGAGTGCCTTCCCCCTCATATCTGCAGGATCACAGCTGCTAAGGAAGTTACAGCTCTCCCATCCCTTCTCTGGGAAGCCAGTCTGTCCCAGTTTGACCCATGTCACTGGGACCTTGCCTAATCTAATTTGCACCGGTGGGGAACCCTTGTAAGCCACAGATCAGCATCCATGCCAGGTAAAGCACAATCAACCTTTAGGCCATTGCTGTTTCCTGGGAAAAGACAAGATTAACAGGGCCAAGTAAAGGGAAATCCAAATGGCCCATTTTAGAAACTGTCTGCCACAAAAATGGTTCTGGAGGAAAAGACAATATTTTGATGGCTGTGGCATCTTTTTCAAATTCATCAACCATAAAACACAGGGAAGCAAGACAGTGTGTAGCTCAATCCATACCATTTTGGCTAGTCCATTACTTTTCCCACAGACCTGCTCATCCTCAGAAGACCCCATGTGATTGGTGCCAAGACCCATTGCAGATTTTTGTGGAGTGCACTGGGGAACAGATCATGTGGCAAAGCCTTCGAGCCTTCTGTGATATGCAGAGGAAAGCTTCAGACTGACACACACAAATCTCCAGCACCCCACTGGAGAGAGGAGGATGCCACGCCGTTCTCAAAAATGCCACTCAGTTCACCTCCTGACCCACAAGACCTTCTGGCAATCTTGGTGTCTATAGGATACCAAAGAAATCAGGATCCTGGGCAGTCCACCCTGAGGCCCTCCCCAACCTTTTGCAAAGAGCAGAACTTACCTCCAAACACCTCCTGACATGTGGGACTCTTCCCATTGGGATGTCTCATGGTTGCCCTGCAAACTGTCACAGCTGGAGGCTTCCTGGGCACCTTCTGCAATGAAGAAGGCTGTCAGGTGGTGAGGCTGTGTGTCCTAGCTCTGCAGCTGCCAGCCAGCTCCCACTGGAGGGGCCGTCCAGCTCTGTATTCACCACTGTGCTTTCCTGAATGTACAGTGTGGTCAAGAGATGATGGTGCCTTACTGAGGAAGGTCCAGTCCATCTGCCTGCAGGATGGGCGACCCCTCACCACATGCAGAGCTTGGAAGCAGCCCCAGCATAACTGGGCACAAAGCCATGAGACAGCAGCTTGTTTTTTCTTGGGAATCAACATGGTGCCCATAGGAGCTAGCAGTCCCCCCAGCAAAGCACAGGGACTTCCAACAGGGACCCCAGCTCATCTTCCAGGAAGGTATAGGGAGGCAACATCTTCTGCTTGCTGGTGGTGAAGACACAAGTGGGGATGATGCCACACCATGCTGCCCGTGGGCAGAACACCCACTTCTCCTAGGCATCTCTCCCTGTATTGGTTTATTAATTTATTTTTCATTTTCTCTCCCTCCCCTTCTTCCTCCTCCTTCTTTCCCCCTAATCCATGAACAAGACTCTCAGAGCTAGAAGAGAGGAGAAAACCAGCACAGCTGCAGATTGGATCAGCGGCGTGCTGGCAGGCAGGCACGCACAGCTGGGAGAGGGGAGCACGCTCTCACACACACAAAGCAGCACCAAATGGAGCTCATGGAAGGAGGCCAGCACAGGCCAGTGACTCACATCCCTGGCCTCCATAGCTTCCAGCCGAGGAACACCAGTAGATGACCGAGGCTGGCAGGAGATACCACAATGCTGGAGATGTGCTGAGCACCCACAAGCCACCCGAGCAAAGGTTGAGCAAACTCTTCTGACCTCAGAGGCTGCTCATCACATCTTGGTGGCAGCCAGATGCAAAGCACCACGTTATCTTCTGTGGATCCGAGTCTAAATATTTATTTCCTTGTCCAGGCCCTGGCATGTCCCTTCTTTCTTCTTCATTTGTCAAAAACATCCATATCACCAGTGGCAAGAAATACTTAAATGGGAGAGAGATGCCACAGACTCGGCAGAAAGAAAGTGTGGTTTGCTCCTCACTGAGCACCCAGGAGATGTGGAGAGCCTTCCCATGGCAGAGGTGGAAAGTAAGGAGGCTATTGTGAAAATTGCAGCTGCACCATGAGTTCCTGCTATCCACTTCTTGGGCTATTCTCTCCCCTCCCCAAACACCCCAGTGACACAGCAGGGCCTGGGATGACTTCCAGACTCTCCTTGCTCAGAGGCTATTTAGTCTCCCAGAGAGGAAAAAGAATGCTCATGGGAAACTGTCAGCAGAGCAAAACCAGCACCTCTGAGAAGAAACAGCATCTTTGCAAAGGGCTTCCCAGCACTGCCTGCACCCACTGCAGCACCACCAGAGCAGGGCCAGCTTCTTGCTTTCCTTGTCTTCTGTGACAGCAGTGGCCTGTACCAGGGCACAGCAGTGGTGCAGGAGAGAGAGGAGGGAAAAGGGCCCTAAGCTGGTGGAGCATCTGTACCCACCTCTCAGTGCACAGTGTTTCAGCAGCTAAACAAGGACTTAATGCTTCTACTATCCTCAGCAACACCTCCACTGCTGCAGCACAGCCCTCTGCCATTTGCTATGGCCCAGCTGTGCTTCCCAGTGCTGGTCCTTGCAGTATGAGTTCCTCCCAGTCCTTGGAAGCATCACTTCTGTTTGGGATGCTGACTCCCCAGCATGACAGAACACAGACACACCAGAGACCACCAGAAGAGAAGCTGGTAAAGCACCATTTCAGCACACTGCAAAAAAATGGGAGAGGATAGTGTACAGCCCTGAGTGGTGGCACAGCCTCATCCAGCCCTGCCTGCCCCCAGAGCCCCCATCTTCAGCCATTTCCTCTTGCACATCTGCACTTCCCAGCACACCTTGGTCTGTGATGCCTGGCTCTGCTCTTCTCTCCCCTCCTCGCCCTGGGGTAAGGATCACACAGCCTCCTCCTGATGCAGGATGTGTTGCAGGATACACCACCACTCAGAGCTGCCATGAGGTGTAAGTTTGAGGTAGCTGGAAAGCACTGGTATAAGCTGACCAACTCTACTGTGCCTCAGAAATCATACCATCTCCACTCCAAGTGCCATCTCCAAGCCAGGGCATGCCACTCACAGGTTAAAGACAGAGCACTGTCATTCTGGCTTGGGGGAGAAAGAAAGTGAAGGCAAAAAAGGATGAAAGTTTTTGTTTCCTCCACCCTGACCAAACATTATCACCATTCCAGCAGATCTATGAGGATCTGCTCATAGGGACAGGCATTGCAGGTAAGCCTGCTCCTTCCAGTGCTGTGGACCTGCAGTCACTCTTCCCATGCCAAGTGCTGTTATTCAGCTGGTTTTAACTAGGCCATGCTAAAATGTTTGGGTTGAACTTCATCTTGCTGGTTAGCTGCCTAATGCTGAACTATCCAAGCAAATATAGTTATAAAATATATAATTTCAGCCAAAATGTTTTATCTGCTTCCAAGAACATTGTAAGGGGAAATGCTTTGGTTTCTCTTGCTTTTGTTACAGGGAAATCTGATGACCTTTTCTTTGAAGAGCTCTTCAAGCTGCATGTTTTTGGCATGCAGACTTGAAGTTTGGCAAAAGGAGAAGCAGGGAAGGCCTTTGGTTTAGTCCAGATGCACCCTTTGCTGCCGCCAAACTTAGCCAAGTCTTTGAAATTTTCCGTTTCACATGTGCTCCCTTAAGGCAGTCTTACAGAGCTTACCGGCCGAATTCCCTGAAACTTTTCCCTTTTCAGGATGTGCTCCAGCCAGGGGCTGAGCAGGATTTGCAGATAAGCAATGCTGTGGATCACTGCAATCCAAATCACAAGTCCAGTCCATCCCTGAGATGAGGCAGCTCCTGCCACCTCACACGACCCATCCTGGCTCAGGCAGAATGAGCAATGCATGCACAGACAAGTGGGGAAAGGGGATGACTGGACCAAGAGACAAACCCAGGAACTGCTGGGAGAAGGGAGTATTTGGGATGGGAACTGGAATGAATCTCAGAGGGGAAAGAAAGGTGAACCTCCATGTAGACTCAGCATGAAGAAATTCAACCAACTGAGAGCACAGCACAATGATGCAGAGGATCCTGCAAGGCTTCAGCCCTGGAGATAGCTGTGGTATCCCAAGAACCAGAAAAAACAAGGAGAGGGGCAGGAGGAGGTGGCAGCCAGCTACTGAGTACTACCAACCATAAATGAGGCATGCACTCAGTTAAACCAAGAGGTCTTGGATGGCATTGCAGGCAGAGGTGACAGCCAAAAGGTGTGCAGGGAGCATAAGAGCTGACTTTGGGGGTGTCAGGTCAAGACTGCATCTGCAGAAAGGTTTCTTTAACACGAGGTATGGAGGGGTAGCTGCATGTCATGGAAATACACTGTGAGTGCTCATGCTGGTAGGGGGTGAATCAGTCCTGCACCATGATGCCCTGGCAGTGGAAACCAACAGAGCCCTTTAAGTGTGAGCTGAGAGTCTACCAGAGGTGTGCAGGCTCCCCTCCTGGAAGACAGAGGAGGGAATTCACCAGAAAGTAGAGGACTGTAAATCAGGACACTGCTCCCAAACAGGGAGGGACACATCCTGCATGCTGTGGTGCAAATGAAACACTCCAATGTGTCTGAGGCTCAGAATAGCACTATTTGTTTATTTATTTATTTTCATTGTGATGGCTCTGGTTTTGCTTGGAAGCAGCTGCACTGAAGTCTTTGCAGCTCTGAGGTCTCCAACCTCAGCTGTAGCCCAAAGGAGGGCAGAAGGTTTGGAGACCATCCAAGGAAACATTTGAAGCTTGTGAGCCTTGCTTTGCACTAGCATTAGGAGCCCCCTTCACAGTCATACTTCATTAGCTCTAGGAACCAGCACAAACAGACTTTAGCCTTTCATGGAACCACTGTTCTCCATGGATGAGTAGTCAACACTACCAGTCTCTGCTTTTGCTTAGTTTTTCTCTTAAGGATGAAAATTTTCCTACCACTTTCTTAAAAATAAAAAAATGCAAGGCAACACACATTTAAAAAAAAAGCAGTGCTTACTCTCAATAAAGCAGCAAAGCCTTTTCATTTTGACCCCAGAATCCCACAGGAAGCCCAGAAGAAATCCAGTCACTTTTTCTTAGGAAGCACATCTCCTCTTCCTGGTCACATACCTAGGTAAGAGCAGAAAGTCTGTATTCAGGCTGTGTCAGCAGCATGGGGCTGGCTCATCCATCTTCCAGCCAAGGTGCCAGCCAGTGACTCATCCACCATGGAAATCAGGGTGCATGAAGCAGAAGAATGGAGAAGGCAGTGGTCCATGTTATCCCAAGTGTGTCACTTTGCCAGGAGATGTCTTCCTATGCAGATGGGGTCACAGGTCCTGGCAGGCCCGATGGGCAGAGCTGGACCTCAAGCTGTGGGGAAAACTGAGGTGGAGAGTATTTGTGCATGTGAGGGCCATTGGGGAAGGGAGCATCTGTGGGCAGCCCTCCCCTAAAAGGCTTTATGTATGGAGAGTATCTCTTGGAGCTTTCTCTTTGTATTAGAATATCCTGAGTCAGAAGGGACCCACAAGGATCATCGAGTCCAAATTATAACTAAGTATTGAGTATTGAATTTTTCATTCTGCTGTAACAGTGGGTTCTGTATTCTGCGGGGAGCTTTTGCTTTTTAACACAAACCTGAACTAGTGAAAGCCAGGCAGACTGGCAAAATGCCCTCCTTCCCCCAGACCTTCACCATGAAGAGCAAGGGCTGCCTCCTGGTCCCCAAGTCCTGCCCTGCCAGACACTCCCCTGCCATGGAGACTCCCATTCCACACCATGGTCATGTCACAACGTTTTGTTAGCAGGGCATTGTGGCACACGGTGGGATCAGTGGTCCAGCTAGGGTGCTAAGCCTGCAAAAGGACAAGGTGGTCATGAGCTACCTGGACTGTAGCTCCCAGGAGACAGAGCAGTGTGGATACCAGGTCTGTGTTTTAAGCTCTCTCTCTCTAGAGAAAGGCTGGGCAGGCATCCAAACTGGGGCAGTCCTCAGGAACTGCACAACCCAAGTGGCTTTCACAGGAGCATTTGGCTCAGAAGGACCAGATAAGATTTGGCTGCTGAAGTCCATCACCCTCAACTTCTCCTCCACAGGCTGGCTCCTGCCAGCTGTTTCTCCATCTTTTCACCACAGCATTTTCAGTTTTGGCCAAGCTGAAAGATGAGCCTCAAAGCTGGGAATCTGCCGAGGGGAGCTAGACTTTAGCAGAGATTGTTTGCCTCACAAATTGATCTGAGAGCTCCTCCAAGGGGCAGTGGCACTGCTAACCCACCATTTCTCTCCCCCTGCATATCTGCAGGTGTCTGCAGAGCTGTCAGACCTGTGATGCTCAGCAACCTCAGGCGTCTGCTCCACTTTCTCTGGGAGAGACAGCCAGGACACTTCGCTGAGCTCGAGCAGCTCCCACGCAGCGGGCCAGCACTCGGTGCCAGGGGACGTGTGTGCAGAGCCAGCCGGAGGTAGAACTCGAGCCTGCTTTCTCTGAGACAGCCAGGGCCAAGTCCAGAGGAAAAGGCAAAGAAAGGCTTCGCTGTCAGAGTCAGGGTTTACAACCAGCCACAAATGGCCTAAAGTTCCCATGGTGACAGCCGTAGTGGGAACAGAGCTGTCTCCTCTGTCCAGTCCCCACCAGCCCTTCCCGGGTCAGGGGGTGCAGCCACCTAACACAGCCTGGGTGAGCTCCCCCTGAGATGGGCAATGAAGTGCAGGCCCAGCTCCAGGAGAGCAGCAGCCAGGGCCCCTTGCATAGCATCTGTCTAGGTATGAGTTTCAAATGCAGCTGAGTACAGGGTTTGGTATCCACCTCCTTCCACTCAGGCTCCAACAGGCAAGAGATTGGAGACAGAATAGATGTACCATATCTCCCCCGGACACAGGCATGGAACACCTTCCACCATGGTCAAAGGCAAGCTTTCTGGAGAGAAAGGCTGTTTGCAACACATGGTTTTGGCTATAAGCTTCTCTTCTTCATTCACTAGCTAGTTTTCTCTGCTTGAGTCTGGACATCTTGACTTATAACTCTTCACAAAGCATGATATTCTGTTGCTTGTTTTATCAACTTGCTTACTTAATGCATTCAGAAGGAGGAGAGACCCTGCAGAGGCATCAGTGTGCAGTGCAGATCTAGGTTTGCTCCCAGGGAAGGATCTCTTTGACCTAGTGGGAGACCATGGGTGAATCACTTGGTTCTTCTGTGTCAAAGACTCCTGTGTATGAAAAGAAGACATAGGTTTTTGCCTGCTCTTGCTCTGCCTTCCATGCTGTTAGAGAAAAATCTTGTAGAGATGGATGGACCACATCCTGCCATAGGAGCTCCTCTGGATTCCCAGCAAGTGTGACTGGTCCCACCAGACTATCCCTGCTGTGGACACTGCTGCCTGAGACTGACTCCTGACTCCTCATAGAGCTGATGGGAAAAGAAAAGCATTTTTAGGACTGCTTGATTTTATCCTGTTTGATTCTTCTACTTGAGAACAAAACACCTGATGCCCTATAAGTGCTACTGGCTGCTCATGAAATCCAGGACATCTGGGGGCTATTAGGTGTCTCCACTGCAGAGCCTGAGATGTGGTCAGACAACTCATGCTGGCCATGGCAGCTGCAGTTAGGATGCACAGATGGTGTGACTCTGGTGAGTGAAAGAGCTGACTTTCCTCATCCATCTCTCTGTGTAATTCCTCTTAAGGCAGAAGGCCTTGCCTTGGCTGGTTATGGCATCACTGTGCAATGAACATGAGTCACTGCTGTAACAGGCTGAATTATGGCTCCTTGCTTGCTGAGTTTAAAACAGAGGAAGGCAGTTTAAGCAAATGGAAGGGCCTAAGCATGTGAAAAATGTTCCCTTTTCAAAACTGCCATTAGCCAATTGCAAATCTCTGTATTTGGGTTGTGAGTCTATGCCAACTCTCTGTCTGAGGCTCAGTTCAAACACTCAGGCTATATAATCCCTTCCAGTCTGGGCTCATAATGGAAATGCCAACAGACCGTTAAGCACAGCAGTATTGCCAGGTTTTGCTATAATTAAACACACACGGGAAAAGGTATAAATAACCAGGTTAAATTAAGGCAGGGGGCTGTGATTGAAGGGATCTCCAGGAAAGCCTGCAACCTGGCTGTGTCTGACTGGTCCAGGGGTGGTCGACCAGGGACTTGGGATTTGTGCCTGGCTCAGATGAACCCTCTCTAGCAGATGCTGTGTATTTAAGTGAAGTCAGCTAGCAACAAACCCCTGCAGAGCATGATGTTCCAGCCCCCAGGTCTGTGCTCCTGCCCTTGAGGAGCAGCTAAACCTTGTCTTACAGAAAGCCAGGTGAGGGGGAAAATGGGAGCCTTGCGGCCTTCTGAGTCAC
This sequence comes from Sitta carolinensis, assembly GCA_032173965.1. NCBI lineage: Eukaryota > Metazoa > Chordata > Aves > Passeriformes > Sittidae > Sitta > Sitta carolinensis. The sequence continues at coordinate 7,910,948 of JAVUNC010000025.1, read as the reverse complement.
ACATGACCTTGCTGGGTTTATTTGCCCTGTTGGGGGCCCGTGCTTGTCTTTTGCCACCTTGTCCTTATTTCCAGATGAAGTGGACTGAGGAAATGATGATGCAGGAGCCATAGATAGAAAAAGTTAAATGTATAGCAAAGAAAGCATGCAGAGAAGGAAGAGACTTCCTTCTGGGACGTTGGTTCTTGCAGACCACTTGGTCCACAGCCTGCATGTCTCCCAAGGGAAGCAACTCTCTGCAGCAGGCACACATCACAAAGCAGCCAGCAGAGACACGGTGGGTTCTGCTCTCTCCTCTCTGCACATCGTTCACACTTTGACATCCAAGCTGTCTGGCAGTAAACCCTCCTGTATGTAAATGCAGGGAAAGGGGGAACACCCCCAAAGAGGACACTGGCTTAGGTGTGCCAGCAGACAAGTAAAGCTAGAAAAAAAGGCAGATTCACAAGAGAAACACTCCCAAGCCAGCCTTCTTCCTTCTGATGATGCATGTAGGTAACACCACAGGAATGCTGCATGACTCTCAGGGAAGGCAGCGTAGGCTGCAGGATGCACCAACATCACTGCACAGTCCCATCCTTACTCAGGGCAGCAGTGCCAGGTCCAGAGCTTTTCAGCAGAATTAGCTGCACGCACACATCCCTCATGGTTTTCCTCTTGTGACTCTAACTCAGTTTGAATGAGTTTTCTGGGCCAACTTTTCTAAATTTGTATCAGTATCCAGGGAGCTTTAGTAAATAGCACAGTAAATATTTGTTTTTAATATTTGTCTTTCAAAAAGACAATGAGGCAGCAGCCACGCACAAGGACACAGCCACGCGTGTGACCTCAGGCGATCGCAGAGCTCACCCTGCATCTGAAAACTGAGGCTCGCTTTTTTGTCTAAAGAAATAACTTGACTGGGATTAATGTGAAAAAGACCCCCTCGACTGAAACCAGATCCATGCATGTTCTAGCACACACACATTATTGAGTATGGTCATATATTTTTCTGAGCAGAGTCATCATGCACCAAATCTTGCACTTTCCAAAAAAAGAAAAAGCTCATTTCCAGCCTGCAAGACCAACTCTGACCTCAGCTTGTGCTTCCCCAGCTGAGCTAATAACACTCCCAACCCCCAAAATATGGAGGCAGCTCAGAATGGAAATGTTAAAGAGCCGTAATTCCAGAGGATGTGAATGGCTAATTCTGTACATTCAAATGAAACAGAGGGGAAATATACTGAATGGAGCCCATGTATAAGATCATATGAAATGTAAAAAGACTTGTTGTTCAGCGCACACACTGCCTCTTCAATCTAGTTCTGTTTAAATGCCCATTCTTTTCGTTTGGCATCTCCTTGTCCCTCGATGGCTGAATCAAAAGAGGAACAAAATAATGACACAAAGATTTTTAAAAACTCAGCTCCAGCTGCAGCAGGGAGAAGCCTGAAGCGAAACGTGAGAGCGTACGGCTCTTTGTTAAGGCTTCCTTGGCTATAGAATATGGTATAGGAAACGCCTGGCGGATCCCGTTTGGTCCTATGGAGGGAGAGCTCTTAAGGTGGCTCCCTTGGGTTTGTGGAGGATTGCAGGAAGGCTTCCCCACATTTGCAGGCAGCAAGCGTCCCACCTGCAGAGACCCTAGGGCCCAGATGGTTCCCCCTCCAAGCACCCCAGGGGCCCAGGGGCTCTCTCCCTGACAGTGGGTGGTCCAGCCTTTTTTTGTCTTTTTCTTCATTGTAGCTGCCACTTTACATCGGGAAACTAAACTCAGCACTTTTTGTTGGGAGATGGTTCCAATTTATACAGATTTCTAAGAAATAAATACATTTTATTCCATGCTTCTAAGGTATTTTTGCATGCCCAGCTGGCAGAGCCACACATACAACTGCTACGAGATGCTGCTGCCAGTGGAGAGCAGCTCACAGTCCCCCAGCCACAGCCTTTCCTAAACTCTGCATTTGGAAGTTGGTGGAATAGTCGATGCTCTGATGACTGCAGAGACCCCAGTGTCACCATCCAAACAGGGCTGGGACCGAGCTGGGGCAAGGCTGAAGGTCACTTCCATATCTCCAGCACCCACAAGAAAGTTCAGCAGGTCCTTGCACCAGATGCCCCACCACAGTCTCCTTGCAAATCCAGCATATGCCTTTTGGGGCAGGGCATCACCCAGAGCATCCACTTCTGGAAAGGAAAACCACCACTGCCTCAGCTCTCTTGCTGAGGAGAAACCAGAGAGAGAAGCTGTGGTGCAAAAAAGGAGGCTTCCAAGGGTGGGGCCAGCTCTCCCCACCACCACTCAGGCCCTTGGCCAGTGCCATGAACAGCAACACCAGAAAACATCCAGTAAGTGCTGTGGTGACCAGCTCCCCACAGCTGAGAAACTTGGAGCCATATTGCTTAATCTAAACAAATGTTCAGTGAACATCAACACTAATCCATTTTCCGTGGGCTGAATACTTTTCTTCTCCGGGCTCTTCCAGCAGCTGTGGCTGATTTCTGCTTATGCCCAGCATGCCTTCCCCAGGACCCCCCACCTTCTATGGTCACCACAGTAGTTCTCAGCATGTCCGCTCACAGACACTGGCCCTTGGCACATGATGGGAGTGGGCTCTTTCCAGGGGCTCCCTGGGGGAAATCTCAGTGATGCTGGCATGCCCTAAGCTAGCATCAGCACTGAAGGTCCAGTATGGAACCTGTGCACCTGGACAGGTATGAAAATCGTTCATCAGCATTGAAGGATTCTCTGTATTGTGTGTTACTTGGGAAGTGGAGTCCCTGTATGTTGTGCCTACCCCATCTCACAGCTGCTGGCACCACAGGGGCAGTACATACAGAGTGCCATGCCTGCACAGGCAGCACGATGCTTCCCTGCTGCAAGGAGCACAGGTCTGCCCTGCTCAGCTCATTGCCTGGCATGAGGAACCTTGCAAAGCAGAAGGGAGAAATTTCCAGAGGCATTTGGTCACCAAAGTGCCCTTGGCTATCCTTGTTGGATCCCTGAGAGAAGGGCTGCCATGACCACTGCCGCCTGCTGCCAGGGCCATGCCCCAGCCACGTGTGCTGCTGGCACCTCAGGAGCCACGTCACCTGCCTGTCCTGGGGGCTGGTAAGGAGCAGCACGTTCCTCCACAGCCACTGAAGCCACCTCATGACGCTTGCACCCGTGGCTGCCAGAAGGCTGTCGCAGTGCAGGGGAGGACAGCCAGAGTGGCCATGTGATCCCCTCGCTGCTATTCCTGGTGCCCTTTGAGGCTGGAGGACTGTCACACGCAGTGAGAATCACCCGGCTGTAGCGTACAAGCCAGGTGAATCCAGCTGTGGTGACAGCAAATTCCTAATTAGTTCATTACATCAGATGGCCAAACACTCAGAGTCATTACCCAAGGATGGCCTACGTGCCCGGCAGGACGTACTCCCCTGATCCCTGCTTCCCAAAACAGGACTGGGAGAGCCAGACGAGCTCACCCTGGAAAAGGGACATGCTGTGTGGTGTGCCCAGCAGGCCAACAAGCTCCAGGTCCCGCAAACCTCATGGGGAAAACCCAGTGAGACAAAGTGCCAGGCATGCAGCAAATGGCCTGAGCGTGGCTGTCCTACACAGGAAGGTTTCATCCTGCCCATGCATGGATGTGGAGCGTCTCCCACAGCCACAGGGACCTGAGTACAGGATTGTGCACACCATCCTGCACACCAGCTCCCCCATCCTGCTCTCCTCCACCTGAGGCTGCAGGCAGGCATTATCCCCTCCTTTCTAACCACTTCTTGAGGACAGAGATCTGGGCACACATTTGGAGGCCCCTCAGCAAAGTGGTATCAGGGCAAGATCCCTGTGTGCTGGCTGGCAGGTTTGCAGAGAGATCCTCTCCCCGTGAGCTGGGCCAGACACTGTGTGAGTGCTGGATGGTGGGTCAGAGCCCTGCCACACACCCACTCCCAGCAGCACCACAGAGCAGCAGCACTGCTGCCTCAGAGGTAGCACAGGCAGGTTTGGCAGGGATTTATGTATCTTGGAGTTGCTTTCCCTGTGGTGGTAGCTGGAACTGATTCTGAATACTTAGCTGGTTTAATATGAAAACAAAAATCCCTGGACTGACAGCTTGTCCAAGCAAGGCACCGTTTGAGTTCCTGGCAGCCAAGCAGTGAGAACTAATGCTGGTCATAGGGTGGAGGTGGAAAAAACTGCAGGCCCAGCTGAGTAGCTGGGCCCTGCTCCATGCTTCATCTGGAGTTTAAATGCTCTTCTTTCCTCGAGCCCGGCTAACACAGGGTGGCAGGGTGCGCTGTTATCCTCCCTGGGCTTGAGCCCCATCAAGGCCTGTGATGCCAGTGGCTTGGAGGTACTGCAAAGTGCAAAACTAGGCAGGGACCTCCTGCCCACTACAATGCAGAAGCAGCTGTGTCACTACGGGCTTTCCTGTCTTCCCTCTGCATGCCCTCACAGCCCCAGGGGCACCTCACTCCACTGGATGGAGAGTTCTCCTCTTGCCTGCCCTCAGGATAAAGGATCGTGCAGGATCCAGGATGAAGCACAGACTCCTTTAGAGTAACCACCTCCCAGCACACAGCAATCCTACCTAACTGGTTCAGACATGGGGTGATGAAAAACCCTGTGTCCTGCTGAAACCACTGTGGGATTTCGGTCAGGCAGGTGGAATCAATCCGGGCTAGAGCAGGACCAATGTGCCTGAAATGGTGCCCAAACAGTTCCAAAGGCACCACCAGATCTGTGTGACACCATTCCCGGGGCACAGCTGGCCATGCTGAAGGGGTCAGTGCTGCAGCACCATCCTTGTCCATCCCCTAAGTAACATGGGTGCTGCTGAAAAATGGGTCCCAGCCACTGCAAGCGCTGTGCTGGCACTTTCTGCAGGGTCCTGGCCCTCACTGCAGGACAGCTCTGCTCCTGCATAGTGGCATGGGGGTGACACATGGGTAGGTACCCCCGGCAGGGACTGGGTCAATGTGCTATTTGGAAAAACCATGTTAGACCTTCTCCCCCAAAACACCTTTCTCAAAGTCTCGTGCAGAGCTACCCCTGAGTAGCTCTGCAGCTACAACACTCCCCGAAAGGAAACCCCATCAATGCAGGCAGACAAAGCTGCCTCTGAAATTTCCTCTGAAGGAAATTTCATTCCCCGTGTGACAGAATGAGCAGGGTGGATAGGAAAGCAGAGATTGCCCCAGCTCAATAACTCCTGGGAACAGCAAGGGCTGGGTCGTGCTGCATTGTAGGCGTGATCTACAGCCGCCCCGGGGGAGAGGGAAGCTTTGGGGCTGTTCGCAGTCACTTCTTCCTCTCAGTCACCCGTCCCGCAGCTGTGCCAGTGAAGCTATTGTCCTGGTCCCTACAGTGGGAAATCCCAGATCCAGCTGGAAACATATATAGTCCCAGGTGAGCCTCGGAGGCCTCAGAAACAAAAAAAAAACAACAAAAAAAGGGGCTTTTCCTCTCCTTATATCAAAGCACCAAGCAGACCTCACTTCCTGCCTCTGCCTGAAAAAATCAGGGAGTTAGCTTCTCGTCTGGATTTCCCCACCAAAGGGGAACTCCGATGCAAGTGGTGGGTCATTGGAGAGAAGGATGTGGGGCTGTGTACATGCCCCAAGGCACAAAGAAGCTGCCGAAGAAGAGGTTGCCCCGGCACTACCCTGCGAGGCCGGGGATGGAAGCCGGCAGCAGGGAGCAGGGAGCAGGGAGTTTGACCGCACGAGGCAGCTGTGCCCCCCAAAGCCCAGCCTGCTCCCAGCACCCCCACCCTGGGACTGCCAACAGGGCACCGAGGGGCTCTTGGAGAGCAGCGCTGGGCCACGCTGGGGCCCCAAGTCACGGTGGCAGTTCGGCATAAAACCTGCGCCGAAGCCGGGCAGTGGGCAGCGGTGCCGGGCGGGGGGCGGCGGTACCGGGCGGGGGGCGTTGGTACCGGGCCGGGGGCGTTGGTACCGGACCCATCTCCTTGAGGACACCTTAACGGCGGCGCCCGCGGGCGCCTCCCGCCGCCCGCCCCGCTCGGCTCCCGCCGCTCCTCGCGGGGAAGCAGCTGACTCGGGGCGGCTGCCAGCGCTGCTGGCTGCTGGATCCGGCCGCGGCAACGTGCAGCCCGACATGTAAACCGGGCAGGCCTATGCTAATGGCGGGGGGAGGGTGCCTGGCGCAGGGGAGAGGGGGACGGAGGTGGAGGCCGGAGCGCAGCCAGAAAATTCCCCCCCCCCTCCGCCTCCCCGCGTCTCCATCACCACCTCCCCGCATCCATCTGCCTCCCCTCCTCCTCCTCCATTCATAAAATCCGGGCGGCACTGCCACCTACCGTAGCGTGCGGCGGCCGGCCCGCCGCTCCGCTCGGCCCGTGGGCAGCCCCCAGCCCAGCCCCGCTGCCCCCCGACACCAGCCGCACCCCGACCCCTGCCCGCGGGTACCGGCCCCACCGCCAGCCCCCGTGCCGGCAGCCTCCCCAAAGCCCACACGAGACTTCTCACGGGTCAGAACGGCAGTCCTGCCCTTAAAACCAAGTTGGGATCTCCGTCCAGCCCCTCACCCCAGCCTCAGGTGTGCCCCAGCTGTATCTGGGGTGGTCTTCTCGCCACCGTCGAGGTGAGAGCAGCTGAGAGCGGAGCGACCTGTCAGCCCCGCCACCGCCCAACCTGCTGGAAATCAGAAAACAGAAGTCTCCTACCTATGCTGTCTAGTTTCCCACCCTTAGGAAAACCCCCAGCTCGTGTTTTCAGGCACCTCCTTAAAACCACAAAGCCCTCTCTCGGCACGGGGCGAATACAGGAGATAAAAGCCTGAGACAAGTCATGGGCCTTAGGTTTCAAAAAAAGAGATTAAAGTTGCACATACCCGCCAGGAGAAGGGTGAGTTAAGCCATCAGCCATAGTCCCTGCTCAGGAAGAAACCCTCCTAGGGCCAAGCAATTCTCTCCAGGAAGAGACACTGAGGGGCAGCCCCTTTTCCTCTGCAATCCCATTCCAATTCCCCACTGGGGAGGGCCGAGACTCCCACCGCTCTCTCCTTGTAGCGTTCTATTCTCCCTTCTCAGCACACAATGGGGCAATCCCTGGTTGGGTCTTATTCCACATCCTTTACCAGCACCTACTGGAATAAACTGCTGTGCCTTCCCACATCAGGGGACTCTCCACATTTCTGCATGACTTTCTTTTCCTTCCTTTCCTTCCTTTCCTTCCTTTCCTTCCTTTCTTTCCTTTCCTTCCTTTCCTGTCTTTCCTCTCCCCTGACAAAGGATAGTTATCCCCGGTCAGTAAAGATGGCAACCCCACACCCCAGTGGGAAGTGAGCAGCCCTGCAGGGCAGCAGGGCCCGGACCTCCAGGCTCATAGGTGCAGGAGCAGGAGGCTCTCTGTCCAGGTGTCCCCTCTGGCAGCATTTCAGCTCACACCAGCCTCCCTCTTTGTTCACCACAGTTCCCCGCACCGGGACTAAAGCCTCAATGGAGTGAGAGAAAGGGAAGGGGGTGAATTTGAACAGGCCCAAGAGAATCTGCATGCTGCTCAGCATGTGCAATGCCTGTGCAGGTGGAAGACCTTGTGCTTGAAGCTGAATGGGGAACACTGAGCATCTCTGCAGAGAACAGAGAGAGGGAGGGAGGGAAGTAGGGAGGGAGAGAGGGAAAAAAATTCTTGTGAGTGCAGAGTTTGCAAAATGAGCTGGTGGTAAATAGCTGGAGGATAGACAGCGTCTCTGTACGTGAGGCGCAGCACGGAGAACTGCACCTGAGCGAGGCTGGGCCACTGCTCGCTCCAGCATCACACGTCACTCTCTGATGCATCCTCCCCTGCCTGCCCTCTCTCTGCACCAGCTCCTCCGCCTCCACCACGAAAATGCAGTGGGGAAAATGGGTTCCCCCCACGCTCAGCCACAAAGCAGAGAGCTGGGAGAAGCACAACTGAACTTGATTCAAGGTCCAGCAGGTGCCTGCCAAGGGAGATTCAGCACCACGAACCTCCTGAGCCCCTTTTCCTGCTGGGAACGCACAGCCCCTTGAGCTCAGTGTCTCCCCACGCCCCTGCTCAGCTGCCTTCTTCCCTGAGCAATGGCAGCCGTGTTTGCCAGCACTCCCTGCTCGCTAGTGCTGCTATCCAAGGCCCTTTGTTCCCCCGTCGGGCAGCCTCCCTTTGCATTCCGCAGCCAGACGCTGAGACCCAACACAGCTCAGGTCACCTGGGGTGCTCCAGACGGGAGACCACCAGCTTTCCCCTCCCTCCGCTGAAAGACCAGGCAAAACTCACACAGCACCTGGAAAACGTATCTGCCTCTCTACATGGGAAAAGGAAGAGAAGCCATCCTTTCCCTGTAGAGAGGCGCGCTCAGGGGTGTCAGGCAGCGAACCCTGCCCGTCCTTTGCAGTTTTCCGCGGCGTGCTCGCCAGGCGCGCAGGATCGCCGGTCCCACGGGCGGTCCCGCAGCCCGGCTCCGGGGGAAGGCAGCCCGGCACCCGCCTGACACCCTGTGGCCGCCTCCCGCCTTGCAGGGGCGCGGAGCGGGCTGGGATGGGGATGGGGATGCTGCGTGGGAGGGGGCACGCAGGGTCTCTTAGCAGAGCAAAGCTGACAGCAGCAAGGAGAAACCATAGACCGGGCACCTGCCTGACTCCTGCCACCCGCCATGCAGGGATGAAATGCTACATACTTTAATAAAGCAGCACACACGTGTCCCAGCAATTTCCAAAAGTGCCTATGGATTCAGCCCAGCATGTCCAGCAGGAAAAGAATTTCAATTTACTGCTAGCTGATGCCACAGGCTCATATGAGTGCACAAGACCTCTTGCTCTATGCCTGCATGTGACAGCAGGAGCTGCTATAATTATGACCCAATAGATGGGAGGCTCCTAAGAACATCCATAAAGGTTTCAGGCCCCTCAGAGAGTCCTCTCTACTGTCCAGCAAGGCCTTTTCCCTGCTTCCTCCCTGGCTTTACTCACCTCCTGCCAGAAGGATGAATTTCTACTTTCCAGAGCATAAGGGTCGGGGTCTCTGTGGAGGCTGGAGTGAAACGCCATTTGCACACCACCAACCCCACAGGGTGCCCACTTGTTGCATCCACATGTGAGGTGTGAGGGTCACAGTGACCATGAGTGGCATGTGTCCCACCCAGGTCGGGATGGGGGACACACTCGTGCAAGAGTGGCACACCTTGGAAATTCTCATTGCTCAGCACTAAGCCTGCAGCATTTCTGAGGCACCAGCAGCAGCTGCAGGACCCCAGCCCAGGAAACTCCTGCAGAAGCTGTGGGTGGAGCTAGCACTCACCCTTCTATGGGGAGGGGGGGAATGGCTCCATGTGGTGCTCCAGGGGAGTTACTGATCCTTAGCAGCCTCCTCTTTTCTCATCCCTGGAAAAGCTGCCAGTACAAGGGGGGCAGGGGGAGGTGAAGGTGTTTTTCTTGACAGCTAAGCCACCTTGGAGCAGGAAGCCCTTGCTCCAGATGATCTCCTAGGTAACCCAAATGAAGCCCCGCAACCTTGATAGAAAAGCCTGTCTCCATTTAGGAGGGAATCCTTTGTATACCCTTACTGACCTGCCTCGCTTCTCCAGTTTACAAACCCCAGTGGAGGTCCCTCCCTTACTCCTCTCAGACCCTTGGAGAGAGTCCTCCAAACTCCACCAAGCATGGCTCATGGCTGCCAGCTTGATTCTCCTGTGGGAATGTCAGCCGTGCCCAGGGAGCTGGTGATCCCTGCTCACAGCGTTCTGCAGGGAGCAAGGCTCATTCCCAGGCCTTCTTGGGGCAGAGCCCCCCCCTTGCTGAGAGCTCACTGGCAGCGGGGCAGTGAAGCCATCAGCTGCTTTCTCTTCTCTGGCTTTCTCCGGCTGCAGTTTGGAGAGATTTTGACCCGATGCTGTGCCCCCGCACATCCCTCTGGCTGGAACCCAGCGGGAATAACAGGAGACATTCAGATGATGCATTGCAGGGGAACCATTTTAATTAAAAGTGATGTTTGGTCAGCGGGGTACAGACTTCTTTGAGAATATAGGGAGGAGAAGTGAGCTGGGTGAGTGATGGGCAGGGGGGAAGATGTGCCTCGTCAGGGTTAGCTCTGAACTCAGCAGCTTTGCTAGGAAAGTGGGAAGTGGCAGGGTGAGCTCATTCTCAGAGGTCTTAGTGTGGGGCTGGTGCTCTTGGCAATGCTTAACAGTGTCCTGAAAGCCTGGTGCAAACTGGGGTATGTCCTCCCCAAAACTCAAAGCATTTGCTGCTTCCTCAATACCAATCCCTTTCCCAGCAGAGGAGGAGGATGTCTGTGCACTGCTTACAGATGTTTAGGGCTACAGGGACCTCATGTTAGCTCTCTAGTTAACTCTTTTCTTTCTGCCAGAAAAGAAATCTAAAAGCTCAGCAGGGCCCTGCACCCGGTGGATTAGTGCAGCACAGTGAGGAGCCACAACAGCCACAGCCACCTCCTGTCGGTGGGAATCACCACAAGGCCTGATGTCCTGCTGCAAGCTCAGCTGCTGTGTCCTCAGCTCTGGTGGCAGAGGGGGTCCATCGCTGCTGGGAATGGTAAGACCAGAAATTACTTGTGAGGGGGAGTGGGGTTTGAGGAAGAATTAGGTAAGGGGATCCCTCCTCACACAGAAGTGAGGAATCCCCTGGGACTGGAAGGCTTGAAAGAGGGCCAAGCCCTGATGTCCATCCTAGAAAGCCTCTCTTAGGCTGGTTTTCTAGCTAGAGCCTAGTCCACCCTGGACATCTTCCTGTCTTCACGAAGGACGCTCAGGGAAAAACTCACAGACACCAAACCACACGATTCTAAACTACCAGGTATGGGTTTTTTTTATTCAAACTAGGTCTGTTTTCTGCTCCTGGGACAGCCATGGCAAACCACATCCAGGCCCTGCATGCTGCACCTGCCCACAGCCATTCCCCTGGAGGAGTCAGAGGTGGAGCAGCCTCCAGCCTGGCACAGAAGCAGGTGCCATGATGACTCCTGTTCCAGCAAGGACGTGTCCCACCACCTTCCCACCTTGGCTAACAGCAGCCTGGCTGTGTCAAACCAAAATTACATCTCAGGTAACGTGGGGAGCATTTCTAACCTGCACTGCTAGTTGCTGTGAAGAGCCATATTTACTGATCAGCAATAGAAAGATAGAGGGTGGCATAAGATGGAGGTGGGGAAGTTATGCCACTGGACCTTGGCAATGCCTGGTGAGACAGCGAGGAAAGGGTGGAGAGAAACTACGTGATGCTTTGCAGGGAGAACTGATCTTATTAATAAAAGCTGCTTCTTCACAAGGCCTTGATAATCTCTCCTGCTGCAGATTATTTACAGCTGTGGAATTTAATACTCCAATGAACAAAGCTCTCTGAAGTACAGAGGGAGCAAGCAGACTGTTAACCCTTCTGCATGGCACCAGGGGCTTTCGGCTCAGGTTTGATGTCTCAATGCAGCTGAGCCACATGCTGCCACAGCCCCAAGAGGTCTCAGCACCTGTGAGGCCAGCACCCAAGCCAAGAGACTCGGTAGAAAGTCAACCCAAAGCCCATTCAAACTCCTGCATTCTCTTAATTAAAAAGGCAGGCCAGTGAATAGTGCTCAGAGGCAGAACTTGGGCAGGGCTGGGGGGCTGTGTTGCCAGTGAGGTGCTGCTGCATTACACCACCAGGTAAGCACTTGACCTTACAGGTACTGGGTCAATAAACTCAGCCTCCAGTCTGAGGAGATTGTCAGCCCCAGCTAAGTTATCCACCCCCCACATTCAGTGCCAGGTGTGTGAAACTGAGTCAGCTAAGACCTGGGAGCCTTGCTGTGGGTCAGCAACACTGGTGGGGACACAAGTGCAGCACAGCACTCCTGATGCCTTCCCTGGGAACAGAGAGCCCATGGCTAAAGTATATGCATTAGTATATGGTCTGCAAAGTAACCTCTTCCTCAGATTGTCTTGAAATCTGGTGCATCTCAAGAGGAAGGCATAGGAACCATTAGACTTGGCTTATTACCCGAATGGCCCTTTAAATACAGGTAATTTGGAGAGGAGAAGAATAGGGAGCGCTTGAGGCACAGCCTGGTGAAATCAGAGATGAGAGGGATGTACAGGAAGGATTGGGTAATCATATGGGCTTGTCCCACCATGTGTGGGCCTGGCTTGAGTGTATTCATTGCTGAATGGGATGGGCACAAGACAGCAACCAGGGTAAGGGGTGGGCTGAGATGGAGAAAGAAAGGCAAACACCAGCCTCACTTGCATGCTAAAATCCACTGATCACCCCATAACAAACTGGCAGATTTTAGAGCCATGAATGTAGCCTGGGTTTGGTCTGGGACTCTCTTAGCATGCCTGTGCTTCAGACATTCCCCAAGAATTTGTAGACCACAGAAATTGGTGGTCTAGTTCTGCATAGCATTGTTTAAAGGGTTACAATAGCATCCCTACCATAAACTAGGTAACTATAATTCCTAGACATGATAAACAGCCCTATCCACACCCCCTAGTCCACTAGGAAAAGGTAGAATTCATGTGAGATTTTTGTCCCCACAGTGAGTAAAAGCCTGGCTGCTGAACTGCAGGAAACACAGAGCTTGTGCACCAGCTCTGGAGTCCCTTGGGGTGGTAGTCCCTTTATATCTCAGCAGCACTCAGCCTTTGCACAGCACCAGAGCAGTATAGAATATCTGCCTTAAAACCTCAGCATATGCCTCCCAGGTTATGAAGCCCCTCTGCTCTGAACTTGAACCCCTCTCCCTACAGTTCCTCTCCCTGCCCTGTGATGCCATCTGCCAAGGATTTCTCAGGGCTCTTCCCCATCCTTCAACCACCCACAAAGGAGTAGCTGAAGGTTGTAGAAAGTAGTTTAGTTCAGCCTCAGGTGGCCCAAAATTTGCACAGGACAGTCCATTAATTCTGCATTTCCCCTTTCTTAAAAGTCTAAAGGTTTGTTCAGCTTCCCACAGAAACACAAGGTACTGCCTGCCAGCCATCATTCTGCCTCGGCAGTGTTTTGCCCTTGAGTTTTCCTGCAAGCAAGCAGGCTGGCAAAATGGAGACACCAGCAGTGAAGGGAGCACAGAGCAAGGGTGGATCCCATCCCACAGAGCCTGATGAGTGTTTGGAGATCTTCCCCTGCAGGCAGGAGGACAGCCCAGCTTCCCTCTCCCCCAGGTTCCACTGCCTGAGCTCTCAAGCCTTCATGAGGGAACTGCCTCTGCAGGGCTGCATTTGATGCCCTGGAGGTCCCCATGTCCTCAGCCCACCCCACTGCAGGTGAGGCTCCTGGGAACCTATTCCTCCTCCACAAAGCAGAGCCAAGGCAAAGTGTCAGACTCGTGAAGCCAGTTAAACCAGCTATTTACAGATGTTACCATTATGAAACATGGATTGGAGGCTTCCTGGAGCTGTCTAGAGCCTCTGGAATAATGTCCAAGAGCCAAGCATCAGACTCAGGAAATAGGGGCAAAGATAACATCTGCCATCCTACCACCTCCTCTCCTCACTTTCTACTTCTCCAAGCAAAGAGATTTCTGCTGCCAGTGAACTGGAACCTTTCCTACCCTTCTCCAGACACCCACAGGGAATCTTGAGGCTTGTTCAGAAGAGCAAAGTAAACATGATTAGGAGTAAAGCTCATTTTTGTCCATGTCCTGGCCTTGGCCCCAGGGAATACTCATCAGTGCCCCTCACACTCCACAGCCATAGCCACAGCTATGAAGAACAGCTCATTTGAGCTAGAGAGCAAGCAGGATATGTGGTACAGCCTTGTACCAAAAGACCTTGGATGTCCTTCACAGGCTCTGCCTCAGGCCATGTTGTACCTTGGGGCTTGCATGTTTATTTTTAAGGAACTGCATTTGGTTCATGGAGTTTACAGCCTTCAGACAATTAAAAGCAAGCTCATATTTTTAAGGCCCAAGGGACAACCTGTCCTTGGTGTCTATGCCACAATAACTGGGCACATCACTTCCCAGACTTCTGGGGAGTGTGTGTGTACTATTCACACTGAGCACACTCACTGTAGGCAGCATGGAGGTGAGCATCCAGGTTTATTTTGAGCTCTGTTAAGCAGTGAAGCCCTGGAGAAATTAATTTCATGAGGCATCTTGTGTCTTGAGTGAAAGGAAAAATGAAAAAAAGGTAATTTTATTTCCTCCGACAGCCTGTTTGATTGAACACTGCCTCTGCTGCACTCTCAGAGAAGGTGAATGGATGTGCCTGATGTGTTTTCTCCACATCCTTCGTTTTATCCTTCTGTCATGAGCCCCCATTAATCTTTCTTCTTTCCCGGCTAGACACTCCTGAGATTTCCAATTCTATTTTCCTGTTAGAGGGTGCATCTGTGACAGGCCCAGGAAAATTTCCATCCTCTATCCCTGACAGGTTCTGAGATAAGCTGACCAGCCTGGCATGCTCACCTGAGGCTCCACCACTGCAACAGCATTCAGACTGGACTCAGTGTCATTCACCACCCCATTTCTTATGCTGTAGAACAGGAGAAACTACTCAGAAAATGGGTTGGCAAGGCTGTAGTTGGTGCTAACATACTCAGGGGAGAGCCCTTTGAGCAGCAACCACACAAGCTGATCCTTGGGGCCCTGCCCTGGCAGTGGTGCCAACCCCATCCCCCTTCCCTCACTCCCAGCTCTTTGCCTCTCTGGCCCCTCTGCATTTCCCAGTACAAGTGTCCAGCCCATTGAGTTTCCCTGATGGACACTCTTCCCCTGCCCTTGCCTATCTTGAACAGTAGCTGCAGGTTATAAACAAGTGTTCAGCTCTTTCCCTGTCCTCTTTGCTCTTCCTGGGTCATGTCAATCCTAAACATTCAGATGAGATGCAGACACTTTAAAAAAAATTACAGCCTTCACTTGTCTCATCAGCAGGGCTCAGCAGGGTCCTGCCACTGCTTCTGTGTGTGGCTGGGTGGAAAATGCTGCTCAGCCTGCAAACCTGAGTCTCGGCACGCCTCTCCCTCGGGGAAGGAGATCTAGCATCTGCCTCTAGATGGAAGACCCTAGCAAGGAGTGACAATGCATTCTGCGGGGTTGTTTTGCATCAGGAGAGTGGCCCAGCTCAGGGCTTCACAAGAGAGCCAGGCTGTGCCTCCCTGCTGCCCACCCCGACTCCAGTTTTTGCACGCCCTGCAATCCACGAGCAGCATCCTGCTGCTATCTCTCCTCTTCCCAACCAGCTACCAGCCCCACGGGAATCACAACGCTGTTTCCTAGACCCTGACGCCCCTGGTTACCCAGCAACCTTCCGCGGAGACGGAGCTCGAACGCAGAGTTCCCTGGCTCTCCAGGCGGCTTTCCCGAGGGAGCAGCTCAGGCTCGGTCCCGCAGAGCCTTGCGGCGGGCGCTGCGCTGCTGCGGGCCGGGGACCTGCTGAGCCGGGGGGTTTTGTGCCGTCAGTGGCAGGCTGCCGGGCACTCCATCACGCCCACATTGCCATATAGCCTCCCGCTCGGGGATGTGCAGCTCACCGCCCGCAGCACTGCCCGCCGAGCCAGACGTCCCGTCCCCGGCGGCACCACCCCCGGTTCGGATGAGGTTTCAGCGCTCTCCCCCTCCTCCCAGCCCCCAAAGCTGCCTCCCCCAGCTCTGGGGTCCATCCACCCTGCTGGCACAGGACCACGAGACGGGGCTGGCTGTCTCCCGGCCTCAGTCTCCAAGCAGATGGAAGACATCAGCTCCCTGCTGCATCCTTCCATGAGAATCTGTCTCGCCTGCTTCCTTTCAGGGACACCTCTTCTCACGCCCAGTAAATCCCCAGTGCTTGCCTGTCATTTTCCAGAGCCCAGCCTCATCACGTCTTTCATGGGCAAGCATCTTCCCAAAGGCCATCTTTCCCTACCCATGCACAAAGCCCTAAAAATAGGCACCTCTTCCCCAACTCCCATGGAAGAATGTCTGGGCACAAAGTCCCCACCATCACCAGCAAATAGGCACCCTCTTAGGAGCTTCAGCTGATGCAAATCCTATATCCAAAGGCATGGGAATGTACACTAACCCAAGGACCTAGCTGGAACTGAATGGGGAGCACATTTGTATTGAAGCAAGAAGACCCCAGGACTCTGCCTTTGCCTTCCCCTTCCGTTTGCAGCATGTGGCAGCTCCCCCAGAAGCTGCACAGGAGATGAGAGAACTCTTCCTAAGCATGGGTCACGCTGGAAAATTTTTTCATTTATGATATAGAATCATGTTAATGGCAGAATAATAAAAAGGGACAAGGGGAGAGAATGACCTTCTGGCAGCAGCTGAGACAGGAAGCATTTTGGTTTTTCTTCCCTTCTCTGAGGATTCATTCTACCTGCCTGTAGCCATCCTTTAAGAAAAGGACCTGCAGGAAGAACTGCTGCACAGAGAGGAAATCACATCTGCTTTCCCAGTAGGATGGGTGCAAAAGGAAAAGCCTTCGAATGTGGAGTTAAGCCTCAGTGGATCCCAAAGAAGGATGCCCCAAGCCAGAGCCTAGGAAACCCAGTAGCTGCTCCCAAGACAGCACTGGCTCACTGCTCAGAAGGCTCTGGAACAGAGAAGAGCGCAGCCTGGAAGTTGAGAGCAAGCAGGTATTATCCCCTGTGCAGGAACAAAAGAGGGGACCTGGAAATGAGGATCCTTGAGCAGGGTCTACTCAAAGGAAAAGATGGAGAGCCTGGAGAACACACATCAGCCTAGGCAAGGCCCCATCCATCTTCCCCTGCCTGCAGGGGCACATCCACAAGCCTGACTCTCTCCCCTTGGAGAGATACTGCTACAGGCAGAACCTGGAATTTGCCAAGCACAGAGCTGTCAACAATAGGCCAGGGATTTCTGCTGAGACTATACTCCTCATCTGGGAAGACAGGTAAAAACTGCAGGACACGCACTATGGGATATGCTTAGCTTAGCTGTCTGCAAGTCTGTTTATTAAACTCTGAGATTAAGGATTTAGTTCCACATGTATCAGTTTACTTAGAACTAAAGCATCACTTCACATTTTAATCTCAAGTATGCGGCATTGTCTTGCCTGCTTCCTCTCGTGCCCTCTCCCCATGACCTCTTCCTCAGCAAAATGCTGGAAAGTTATTAGCAAATATTATGTGAAATGTTTAATATCCAAACAGCAGGGTCTGGCATCCCATGTGAGATTCATAGCCCCTATGGTCAGGACAAGAAAAACAAGGATTGTTTGCAGGCGCCCAGGTCCTGCTGGTTGATGCTTTGATGCTGGAGTTGTTGCCAAGCAAAAATCTCACAGTAAAGTGTCCCTCCAGACAAGTTATAAACCAGGCTAGGCAGGAGTGAGGTATTCAGCTGGGGTGTACCCCGCTTCAGCTCTACCCACAGACTGTGTACAGAAACAAAATACCCCATACAAGTGCTATTTCAAATTCTACTCTCCAGCACTGTGTCAGTGGAAGGCATCTTCCTCTTCTGTTCTCAGAAGCATTTACATTAAGGAAGGCTGAGCTCCTGTCTGCAGGAAGGCTGGGATAGACCTGTCAACTGGCTTATGATTAATTAAAAAATTATAGAAGTATTTGTTTGTGTGTTGATCAGAGTTGGAGGAGTTTCAAAAGTTGGAGGTTTTCTAAAGCAAGAGCACAGAGCAATTGAGTGAAATAAACACTTTCCCTAAAAAAGCATATACCCTTTTTCTTCTCCAAATATGATCCAGAAACATATGTAACCATGAAAAAAAGGCAATGGACAATGTCTGAGACGTCAGGCTGTGCCATGCCCTTGTGACACCAAAGCAAACCCCACCCAGGGAGGGAGGCCAGTCACACTTATCACAGTGACTGCCACAGTTTGCTCACTGCCCACTTAGAAAAACAGCACAAGCATCTCCGAGCACAGTTACCCCTGGAAGTTGACTTCACTCAGATTGACTGGAAACACTGACTTCAACCTGGTGAGCATCTGCTCTGCTGCTGTGCCATCGGGCAGACACCCACGGAGGAGGCAAGCCCAGGGCCCGAAGGCAATGCCCATGGGGCACAGAGCATTCCCTGCCCCTGGAAAACAGCAAACCAGGAACATGCTGCCAGCAACAGATGACTCTGCTTTCCCACAGAACTGAGTTCACAGCGAAGTCTTACTTAGTGGGACAGTGCCATTACTTAAAGGTCAATATTGAAATTAAACCTATAGTATAATCTTTTGTGTGTTAGCTGGAGTAATGGGGTTTGAGGGGATCCAGGGCTCACTTTTTCCAGGGACAATGTGGATTTCAGAGCGGGGACCATGGGGCAGATACTCCTGCAAGTAGTAACTGGAATGTGCAATAGCTCAGCACTGCATTCTTTGCATCTTCACACTGAGGCAATGCAGAGCCAAAGGAGCTTTCCCAGTGTAACAGGAAGAGGAGGCAGAAGGGCAAGGAGCAGCCAGCTACCACTGCCACCCGACCTGTGAGGAACTGGCTTAACTCCTGCTGACTGTGCTCCCTGCACCCTCTTCCCCAGCACTGCTGTCTAGGAGTGCTCTGCACTGATGTTCCTTCACCAGCCATGAGCACCAGGTTTCTCTGCTCAGCTCCACTGAAAAGCAGCTCTTGGGCTCCTGGATCCAAACAGTCCTGAAAGCAAAAGCAGCATTTGCCCACTGCTATGCCGAAGCTTAGGGAACTGCACAACAGCCAGCCTCACCAGTAGCCCACGAAAGAGATGTCCAACAATGGTCCCAAGAAGCAGTCCAAAAGGAAGCTTCTTTCTGTGGACCTTTCAATGTGAACCCAGCCCTTGCATTAATCTGAGAACAGTTTTCAGGGGTTGGTCAGGTGGAGAGCACAGGCTGCATCTCAGCTCACCCTTTGGCTCCCCCTTCAGCTCCCCTTCCTACTTCTGCTTCCCAATCTCTGGCGTGCCCCGTTCAAGCACACATCACTGATGCTGCAGGCCACCATGCCCTCCTGATTCTAATTGTTCCTAAATATTTCTCGTAGGCAAAGACAGAAACTAAGCTGTTTATTTACTGAATGTGCCCAAAGCACCCACAGCTCATTATGTATCTCTCCTACTCCATTACTTGTGAATCCTTTTTGTAGACCCTCAGTATCACTGGGCCAGGGATTGAGTCTTGCTCCTGGGGAACTGGGAAAAGCAGAAATAGGGAAAAGAGAGCATAAGCAATACAGGACAAGGATTTTCATGTTCTCATTTTAATGATGACAGACCAGATTAACACCACAGAAGAATTAAGGGTGAAGGACCATTTCCCAAACATACTGCAGGTGCTCTGTGAAATAAATCAACCTTCTTTTGGAGAAAAAGGAACTATTTCAATATTTAAATCAGTTGCTTGAAATTCTTAAAAGACAGGAGAGATTCTTGATGAACATCAGCTTTTTCACATTTCACCAGTTCCTGGAAAAGGACCAAGGAAAGCTGCTGTATGAAAGGATATAAAAGGATTGCTGAAGACCTCTCTTAGTGCTCACACAAAGTTGCAGGCAATGGCCAATACTTTGGAGAACTCGCCTTCTCTTCTCCTCAGTGTATAGGGTATTGGTGTTTTTATTCTAGTCCCTATTGGATTTCCATTATCTTCTATGAGTACCACATTGTTGGAATCAAATCTAGGCGTCATGGTGGGGCCAGGCATCTTGTGCCCTACAATTAAAGCCTTCTTCTTTTCTCCTTTGATAGCCAGAAGGATCTTATCTCCGACTTTGCCCACTCCAGTCTTGTTATACACGTGGATACATTTTGGTGGCCGGTGATACGGCGTGTTCCCCAAGGCACTGTTGTCCACCACTCGCACACGGGTCAGTTTCTGTATTGCTTGGCATGCTCCAGTGATGCTACCAAAAGACAGGAGAGAATGAAACACACATCTCCTCAGCAATCCTTGGGGAGCAAAGGCAAAGCCAGCACAGAATCTTGTCATTACACAAGCCACTCAGAAGGCACCAGCAACAAATATATACCATATGGGTGACACACTGACTGTATACAATGTGCTCTTTGAAAGCCAGATGTTACATTGGGATTTGCACACTCTTTACTAAATGTCAAATATAAAACGACCTTTCTACTCCAAAACACAACTAAAAGATGGCGTGAAGAGTGGCTTGCATAACACAGAAAATACAGATGATCCAGCTTATCTACAAGCAAAAAAATGTGCTCACTTCTGTTTCAAATAGTCTGCAGGAAGCTAAGACTAAAGTCAGGCTCTTTCAATCTTGCAGACAAGCCTCAGAACTAAGGACTTTTATGACCAACCTTCCTTTCAGTGATGTCTGTGAGTCTCACAGTTTATTTTGCCCTCAGTAAGACCTCTGAGGTCCTGCTGTGGCTGTGCTAAGCAAATCCCAACTAGAATCCAAGAGATCACCACCTTCCCCATGTGGAAGGAATACAGAGAGACAGTCTCTTCTGTATGCTTGCTTTTTGGGAGTAAGAAACAACATAAATAAACTGCACAGTACTGAATTGTTAGGTCTAACTGAATATACTTGGGAATATCAGGAACATACTCCCTTACAGAAACCATTATTTTTTTATTCAGTGAGCTCAAACTCAAGTGATTTGTTGCTTGTCTTCAAAGGACACCTAGACACAGACTACTGGAAAAGCAGGAAGATCCTCTCTCTGCTAAACAACTGCTTTGCAGTGAGGTACGAGAAACATTCTGGCCAGAACTGCAGGAAGGCCAACATGATGCCAGCTGAGCTACTCAGTGACAGCATTTGGGAGCAACCCAACCATTCATCTTGTTTTTCAGAAACATGTAAAGTAAACAGGGACCAACATCCCTTCTTGAAGAGGAAGGGCCTATATTTGCAAAGCTACCTAAAAGATGAGCATGCACACCAAATGCGGTGTGGATGGACATCAGCTGAAGCAGGTATTTTTATACATGGTGAAGAAAGGCTGGCAGAGTCAGTCTGCATTACTCCAACTGCTCCAGAGGTCAAGCACTGCCATTCAAAATCTGTTTCCCACAGTAGAGGCCTACTGTAGCTTTCCTCTCTCTCTCAGAAGTCACCAATCTCTGCAAGCAGGCACCCTCTCCCATCCCATCTCCTCCCCCTGCAGGGACTGCAGTACTCCACTCTCTCTCTCCTCTGCCCGCCATCTGTGGCTGCACAACAGGGAAAGCAGAAGGGAAGAGGCTGAAAAAAGAGAGTGTTGTCACAGGAAGGAGCAGGAAAAACTTTGGTGGGACCAAACGTACAACACAGCAGTAGCATCATATAAATGTGACTGTCCAGGAACATGACAGTCATAGACAAGAACAACTGCACTGGGAGAACTTTTTATTTCCCTTTTTACTTCATTTCTGCCACAGTCTTGGAGGAATACCCCACAAACAAAAGGTTTTCCAATAAGTTTTTTTTAAGTCCTGTTCAACTCTATGGTCTCCACCTCCCTGCTATTGTCACTTAGATATGCTTTAAATGTCTACTGGCCAATGTTCTTGTGCAGCCCACTTACAGACAAAACCAGGAAAACCTGGATACCCCTTGAGATAGCTCCCAAGATTACCCTGAGCATTGTCTTAATCCCCCCCTCTAAACCACAGTCCTGGAATGACTATTCTCATCCTTTAAACTGAAGCCCTGACCCTTCAAAGAGTTGTAGAGATTCCCCAAATTGGCAGAGTGTACTGTGGGATTAAGCTCTAAGCTTTGTGCCAGGCATTGTAAAAGATGAAGTCCATAACTTTAAATGCCTAGAGCCTGGAACAAGAAATAAAAGAAAATAACAAAACAGATACTGCTAAAGTATGAGAAAGTAATTTGAAAGATTATTTTTATTCTCAGTAACTTAAATGATAAAGCAGGGGCTCACTGTTGGGTTTGGGTTTTTTTGCACTTGCATGAGGAACACAGACATTTTCCACTTCTACTTGCAGGCCCATGTATTGCTGTCAAAGGCCCAAAAGCCTCCTTACACGCATATGAAAATGCACAGCTCAGACTGGCAGGAACCTGCAAATGGATTGTCTGGGCTCACTTTTCAACCTATTAAAGGACAACTGTGAGACTTTTATTTTATTATATTATCCTTTTGAATTACAAATATTGTATCTTATTCTGGATCTACTTAACAGCATCTCTTTCGATCATGAAACATTCTGAAGAAAACAAAAGCAAAAATTTAAAGTTACCTGAACTGTCGTTGGATCACAGCACTGCTGAGATGGGTTAAAGATAAACCAAATCGTCTATTCAAGAGAGCCATTTGGTAACCAACCCTGCATAAGAAACAAAGGGATTAACTCTGGAAAATATATAGAATTTGGTTTGCTCTCTTTCACATCAATCACACACTAGGGCCTCAGCACCTATTTAGATGCTGCAATCCACAGGAGACAGAGTGCATCTGCAGAACACTACAAGCAGATCTACAACCCCTGCCTGAATTCAGGAGGCAATGTAATTCACATATACCACAAAGCTGGATTCAGTATCACTGCATTGCAGTTCCCTACACACAGAGGTAAGGGCCCTTCTGCATGCACTGTGAATCATGTCACAAGCAGGTTTGAGAATTTGAGATGTGAACTGGTCTAGAGGCTGCAGTGCCCAGTAAAAGCCATTACAGTTACTTGTAAAAGCTACCAAGGTTACCTACAAAACCAAGCAAAAGGCCAAACAACCCACAGACTGGCATCACAGCTTCAGGAAACACTTTGCCAGTCAGAGCTCCATTGGTGAGGGCATGCTCTCTCTCAGCATACCATACAAAGGTCTTAAGCTGCCTGTTTAGAGACCACAGTTACACGGCTGCCAGTTTTGTTCAGGGTGCCCAAAGAAAAGAGTTCCCTGCACCTTTACAGTGCTGGCTCAATGCTGCTGTACACTGTACCCCACCCTGACTGCAGCAGGGCTGGGTTACAAGGGTAACCTCCGACTGAGAACCACACCCTCTTCCCTGCCCACGTCTGTGGCGGTTCCCTAACCTCATTCTGTCACACTGAAGGGGACCAGCTTGTGTGTGCAGTCACAGAGGCTTATCTGAACCCACATCACTTTCCCAAACATCATCAGGGAGCAGTGACCCAGGTGGTTAAGCCGGCAGATCCAAGTGAAGGGAGGAAGCACAGACCTGGAGCCAGTCCTCTTCCAGGCCAGCTCAGGTACAGCTAAGACTTTCCACCTGACTGCAACTACTACCATGTGACACTGCTTGCTGTGACCTTGGCAGCGTAAGCAACACTTGCTCAGGTTCTCTCCTTTCTAAAGCAAACACAAAAAATCCATTGACCTCGTCTTTCTCTCTGACAGTTCTGATGAGTTTTGGGCCAAACTCTAGTAATACATTGTAAAGCCATTTTTTTAAACTTTTATTTTGAAAACAAAGCTGAATTAACTTCTCTAGGGAGAAAAAAACACCCACAGAGCCTTCTGACAGACAATGCCACAGCTCTTATTACAACCAAGTCCAGCCTAAATCTTCACTTCCTCTTTCATTACTTTTTTTCTCCAATGTGTTTGCTTATCTGGGACATGTGTAAATTTTACAGTTTGCAGTTGTTCTACACAGCAAGTGTTACCTGAGAGCACAATGAGAAGCACAGGAGTACACCACTGCAGTTTTGAGCAGTGCTACCTGAGCACCAGTGGCAAACCAACTCTGTCATAAGGGCAGGTTTGGAAGAGAACAGCAAGAGACAAAGCTTATATTTAAAAAAACCTCAAAAAAGCCCCCCCCCCCAACAAACAAAAAGCCACTCAAGGGCTAGCCTGCACTGTCTCCTCTCTGAAATGAGACTCCAAAACGGCTGTGTTTATGCCACATCTCCTTACCTAGCTGTGTGATCCTAATGACAGCAAGGCCCTGTTGCATTCACAGTGCTGCTGGCAATCAAGGTCCAATACCTGGCCATGCTGCTGCTCAGATTTCTAACCAAGTTCAACTATGCTGACTTGCTTTAAGCCCACTGTCTGCCTGTGTCCTGTTCTGCACGTGGGTGGGCTGTCTCCCCATGTGAAATTCAAACTTGGTGGGCAATAATGCTCCTACTTCCTCCAGAATCACAGTGAGTCTTTGGATCCCTCTAAAAACACAAACAAGCAGTAGCAAGTTGGCCTCTCTGTTGTCTTTCATGGACACATCTTGGGGAGTTCAGACACCACTGTCATCCCCATCTCTATCTCCCAGCAGGCATGGTAGCCTTGGTGGCCGGAGAAGGTGTTTGTTTATCCTCACTGCTACATAAGACCAACAGGAGAGGCCTGGGGGTTCACGACAAGGCAGGCACAGCTGCAGGCTCTGCCTCCTGTCAAAGGGACAGCAGCATCATGACCAGCACAGCCAGATGTGCTCAAAGCACATCTAAAATGTGCTGAAGTGCTGCCTAAACTCTGAACTCACTCATCACTCCTGGGAGAAGTCACTGTTTGTTTCTACCCCGTGGCAGCAGTGAAGGTTTGAAGTTACAAAACAACCAGCGGAAGCATCAACAGCATTAAGTGTCCAAGGACTGTTTATTTTTCCAGATGACTCAGTATCCCCTTCTTAGCTAAGAATTATTCCTCAGCACATTAATATGTCTCACAAACTAAGAAATTCTGCATGATTGATTATTTGGTATGAAGCGTCCTGTTAGCAATTGAGTAAACAGGGGGGATGCTTCTAATTAGCAGGAGGGCTCAGGGTGGAGGGAAAAGAAGAATGTATCTAAGGCATAAAGAGCAGCATTCAAGGGTGCAAGTGTGTTCACAAAGAGTGAATCACAACTTCAGCTATTGTAACATGACAGTTTCCTTTCTAGAAAGGAACAGCCAATAGCCTAGGTCTGTCTCCAGATGCTCCTCTACCAGACCTGGTCCCAGTTTGATCTTTCTTTGGCTATGAACTTCATCTCTCCTGCCCTCAGATTTCCCCTGTGGAGTTGCTAATTACTAAACAACTAAATTTCGAAGGACACAGAAGCCATTCACTCTGCCACACTTGGTGCTGCCACATCAACACTCTGACTTGGTGCCAAAATTGAAGAGCTGCTGTAAATCGAAGACAGCCATAAGCCCCAGTGCCCCAAGCACTTTTCTCCTTCCCAGCACACGTTGCCCCATACCAGTGAGCCTTAAAAAGGCTCAGAGGAAGCTGCACTTAGGCATGGGAATGCATATGATCCAAGTTTGCTCCTGAAGGTGGCTGTCCCCAGGTCACCAGGTTTCAGTGCTCACAGGTGTATGGGAAGAGTAACCCCATAACCTTCAAGCACAGGAAAATCTGTAGGAATTCCCAGAAGTCTGCCATCAGTACTGCCCAACTGATACAGGCAGGTGCACACTCCAAAATACCCTGGACAGGGAAAACACAACCACTTGCTTAGTACTTAGTCACTAACACACTTCTAACCAAGCATTTATCTTTGAAGGGACTTTTGGAGGTCATCTAGTCCAATCTCCTGCTCAAGCAGGATTAATTTCCAAGTTTTTCACGCTAGGCAAAAGCAATATTTAAACAGACACTATCCTAAAATGAGAGGCCTAACACAAAGGCAACTATTGATATAACGTTGACCACTCATAGCTCCACCAAAGCAGCAATAAAGAACCATGCAGAGGAATCTCTTGCTGTTTCTACCCTGCTGCCCTTAATTTCTAGTAGAGGCTCCATCTCGTGAAAATCCCAGTCATGGAGACATTTTGCCCCTCTCCACATATCTGTTAGAAGTTATCAGACCTCAGACAAGAACTCAAAGTAACATTCAGAAAAGGGTGAGGAATTTGCTAATCAAATATTCACTAAAATGACCTTATTTCTACTTCACTGAATTACTTTTGAGCATGCAATAACCTGCTACTGCAAATACTCTTCTGAAGGGCCCTCCAGCCTTACCCCATTCAATGCAAAAGACCGACATAAAATTCCAACACTACTCAACAAAGAAACTCTTCACCAGTTATAAACGTCTGGAAGTTATTTACCCACTGCACCATTTTCAAGTGCTCTAGCTATCACCTTCAGTGGTTTTCCCTGATATTAAAGAACTAACATATTTACTGCAATCTTGAGTGGCATTTGAATGGAGAAATTCTGGAAAGTTTCATCCCAGCTAATAAAATTGGAAAATACAAAATATACATGTACAGTATTTTCATCAAATGCACACAAACACATGAGTAGACCACATCAGGGAACTGATACAGAGCAGGAACATGTGCCAGACAAGGAAGACAGGATTGTATACTGACTTTGAATGAACATGAGGGCATGCAGCACCAAGAAAGGAAGCCCTGTGTCCCCCCAACACACACTTCCATCATCTCCCTTATGCTGGCTTTAGCACTTATGTAAATCAGTGAGAGTTTTCAGCTAGCTCAGTTTCTTGATCCAGCTCAACCTCCAGGCACGTGAACACTGGTGTTAACAGAATGTGGCACAACACAAGACTGGGATTCTTTCCACTGCCAACTCAGACTTATGTGGTGACAGTATCTCCAAAGAAATACCACGAGATTTGGACAAGAACAGGATCTGTCATTTCAGCAGGAACACTGATGTGTTTCACAAGAATGGTCTGCATGAATCTGCTCTACTAATACAGCCATGGGAGCACTGAAAAGGTCTGTGTCTGAACACTCCAGAAGCCACTGCAACAGCTCTGACCAAGTGGTGTACACCCTAAAAAACAGTCAAGGCATTATTCTTACGTTGCCCGCATGCTAGAGTAAATGTAATTTTAAAGAGTGCTGTTACCTGGCAATCCAGTACTACTTCCCTTTTTAATCACAAGTTTTGGAACTAACCCCTCCTCCCTATATTCCCAATATCTGTAATTCCGTAATTATTCAGAAATAATTATTCTTTTTTCTTCTTTCTGTTGGCAACTCATCCACACAAACAGGCCCCATGGAGAAAACCAAAGGATGTTGCAAAGCAAATGCTGAGGCCAACTATCCAAAGCCTGCTGTCAAAGCCAAAGAAACCAGGTAGAAATATTCTTTACTTTTATAGCAGTGACCTGATCTGCACAGTCAAACACTGGGGACCCACATCACCTTTATTCTCTTAAAAGATGAAAACAGACACGTTCCAGGCACCATAAAGATTTGAACTGCATCTGTCATACAACATTAAAACGCAGGAAATGAACCCACGACAGTACATGCAACCCAAATGCCTAAACCCCTACTCTGCCACTGCAGGTCTATTTATAGAGTGTCTGCCACAGTGAGCTGCAGGAGCCAACTGTGAACTACGGGACTCAATCCATTCACAGCCCTCCTCATAAAGGAAACAATGTGATTAAGGGCTGCATGTGTTAAAAATACACAAGATATTCATTACCAAGACATAATTGGTTTTACACTAAAAACAGACAAAAAGGCTAGGATCCACAAAGAGGAATTAAATCTTCTTAAAATCTGTTTACGAATAGGATTAGCTATTAAACAGGATATTTACTGATCCAAGTTACCAACAGAAACTCATTACAGGTACATCTGTTAACAATTTTGAAGCAAAACACACTTAACCCCATTTTCCAAATCACGACCAGGAATGGCAGATAACAGAAGAGCTGCATACCTTTAAAATAAAACTTACTTTTGGCATAGTAAGTATCCAGAAGTCCCAACTCTAAAATACTTACGGTATTTATTGTTCTAATATCCAAACAACTAAAATCATCCTATATATTCACAGTCACAGCACTGTACTAAAATAGGGAAGGGTTATTCCCAGTGCACCAGCAGAAAATTAAGCTACAGAGAGGACAACTATCGGTGTAAAGTCAATGGAAATAAGCAATAGAGCAGGTACTGGATTAGCCCCAGAAGTTCTCTCTGGTGGGCCTGTGGGGTTTGAGGGGAAGTCAAGAAAGCTCCCCTGTCTCTGCCTTTTGGGAATTACATGTGAATTCATGGAACTGCCCACACTATGGTAATTTTACACTGCTGTCACCTCTCAAATGTCTCTTTACTGGTTTTAGGAGTACTGCCACAAGATAAGATTTGGTTCACAGCCCCAACCTGAGTGGCCATGCCCCAACCAGGGAGATGCAATCAGAACCCAGACAGCTGTAACCACGCTGGGGGAGCTGTGGCAAGGCGAACACAAACAAGGAGGAAGAGAAGGTGTGTAGCTGTGACCACGAAAAAAAGCCAGAAACTGACCTAGGCTAGCTGTTTACAGAACAAAAAATGATAGTGGCTCTAGGTCTTCTTGATAAAGCTGTACCACAAAAGGATGCCTAATGCTGTCAGAATTCAGGCTTCAGAGAAACATGGCCTGGAGACAAAGGCATGCTCACATTGCAAGGCAGTACAGAGCTTCCTGCAGCTTTGGTGACCTAAGCCTCGTTTCTCACTCAGAAACTTCCCTTAACTCAGTGTCTCTCCTTCCAACAAGGCTTTCTCAGGCAAGCCTGGAGAGCTCTGGAACCAGAGAAGCCAACAGAGCTCAGATGAGCATCTGTGTCCTGCTGTTAAAAAGGCTGGCTTGTCCACCTGTTTTTACTACACAGATTAAGTTATTCATGCTTTTAATAGATACGTCATGCTGTCTTTTTCTCCCAGTTGCCTCCCCTTACTCACTGGGCCTCCAAAAGAGCTTTCTGGAGAATAACCAGGAAAGCACAGACAAGCACCCACACTTCCCGAGTCCCCATGACACACGCGAGTAAATGCCACGCTTGTCAGGACACAGGAATTTCGCTCTAACTTTGCTGCACGGCTACTCATACCCACAAAAGCCTAACCCCAGCATCGCAGCCCCACACGAACTGTGAGCAAAGAAACTCTCCAAACATGCAGGAACTTCGGAAGAGTGTTTTCCCCCTCTCCCAGGCCACACTGCGGCGGCACGGGCTACAGTCCAGCGGGAGCACAGTGTGCAGGCGACACAAAGGCTCCAGCCCCGGCTGCCTTCGCGCGATGTCACCACCCGGTGCCGCGCTGCGGGCCGCTCCAACTCCGCGCATCCTCGGCGACAGCGCTTCTCCGGCCCTCTAGAGCAGCAGCTCACGCCCAGGGCTGACACGTTCCCAGCCCAGTGCACACAGCACTGAGGGCACCGCAAGCGGCTCCCTCCAAGACACGGGCGGCAGGGCCGGCACCCGGGGGCAGCGGGCCCGGCCAGCAGCGGGGCCCACAGGCGAGCACAGCAGAGTTCGGGGCTGAGAGGGACCGTCCGCGCCCCGGGCCGCTCGGCCACAGGGTCCTGAGAGGGCCCAGCGGCGGGACAAGGCCGGGTACCGGCCCTGCTGGGCGCTGCGGTACCGCGCTACGCTACGCTACACTGCGCTGCGCTCCCAGCGTCCCGTAGCGTCCGGTCCCCGGTCCCCGGTCTCCGGTCTCCGGTCCCCGATCCCCGATCCCGATCCCCGTCCCGTCCCCGGTCCCGTCCCCCGTCCCCCGTCCCCCGTCCCCTCTCCCCAGGCCCCACCGCGCACCCCCGCGTGCAGCGCGCGCCCTACCGCCCAGCGCAGCCGCGGCCCCGCCCCCGCCACTGTGCCGTGCCGGCGGCTGCGCGCCCTGCCCACCGCCGGGGCCACGCCCCCCGCCGAGCGCAGCCGAACCCAGCCGAGCGCAGCCGAACCGAGCCGAACTCAGCCGAGCCCAGCGGTCGCCGCTCGCTGCCGAAGGCGGTGGAGCAGCGCGGTACCGCAGCGCCCGGCCCGGCCCGGGGCGAGCCCGTCCGCGCTTGACACGGGGTAAGGAGCCGCCGGTAAGCGGGCAGGAGCTGGGGCGCGGCGGCCGCGGCTCCCCTAGGCCCGGAGGGCTTTGCCGGTGGGGATGGGGGGGCTCTGCCGTGGCTCCTGAGGGTGGGCCGGGCCGGGCCGGGCCGGGCGCGCGGCCGCTGCGCCGAGCCCGCGGTGGGGGCGGCCGGGGCCGGGGGCGCCGCTGCCATCTTGGGGCGGAGCGGGGCGGGGGGCGCGCCCGGCGCGGCGCCCCTGGAGCGGCCGGGGCCGTCCCCCAAGGCCGCCCGCGGTTTCCTTCTGTCCCCCGGGCCTTCTGTCCTTTGCCGTGCCTCGCCTCGCCTCGGCTGCTGTTGGGTAACGGGGTTTGCGCGCCTCGGGGGTCGCCGGACCCCTGACCGGGGCGCGCCCGTCTCTTCTGCGGTCGGCGCTTTTGTGCGTGTTGGGGCTCGAGAGCTGCCTGCCCGCCCTCCGCCGCTCCTGCAGGCACCGCTGGGGAGGAGAGCAGCACGGAGAAAGGAGGGATGCTCCAAGGGTGGTGGGAGTAGCGAGCAGGTTTCTGATGTTACCCTGATTCTCCTCCCCTGGAATACTTGACAAAGGGCTATCGGATACAGCTCATGTCCGTGGAAAGATAGTCAAGCAGCCCCTTTTTGCTCTTGTCTCGGTCGCCAGCCACTCCACATCGGCAACCCGTGTTTTTTCCTCCTGCCGTATAGTGCACCCTTTATGTAGCTACCTGCTGGAGGGGGCATCACGCCAAAAATCTGCAATGTGGCTGCAGTCATCCCCGTGTTATCAGCAGGTTTGGTAGCTCTCAGCTGGATGGAGAGCAAGCGCTTTGGCAATTTGAGGTTCTGGGCGCCTCCCTCGCTTCAAAAAGCCTATCAGTGTGTGCTCAGGGTGGCTAATTTAGTTGTGCATAGCCCTAGAGGAGTCCCCTCTCTCCTGTATTTGTCTGTTACTGTAAAAGTGTCCTGCTCCGTGGTGCCATTCTCTGGGGGAGGCACCCACGGAAGGCCATGGGCTGTGGGGCAGGAGCGTAGGCTGTGACTAGCAGCAGTCACAAAGCTGCTGAAGGATTGCATGGCTCAGGTGCCTCTTGGGTGGTGCTGCCGATGTCCCGCCTGAGTATGGGATAGAGCTTTTGCAGGTGCATGGTGGGGACCAGTACCCCTCCCCTCCAAACAATCGCCCTGTACAGTCCCTAATAGCTTTTATTACTCTTAATGCTTCTGAGAGAGTATAACTGACTCCAAGAGGACTCCATTCAACCAGAAATAGCAAAGCATTATTTCTAATGACTGCAATTAGCTGGTATCTACAGAGGAAGGCCTTTTTCATCTTGAGCATTTTAGTAGTAGAAATATGCTATCTTTATGGGGAGAGAAGTCCATTCTGCAGTCTTCACCTGGATACCATAAGAGCAAAATAAACATGAAAGAAGATGCCTTTGAGGGGGCTGGGAAGAGGCTCTGGTTTGACTCATAAGTATGTTTTGTTGCAATAAGTTTGCTCTATTTTTGTCTGTTCCTGTCTTTGGTAACCTTGGAAGGAACTGAAGCTACTGTATTTTCTGAGGGTGTCAGTTTTCATGTCAAGAAGTCATCACCATGAGGCTTTGCAATGCTCCATTTTCTTGCCCTTTGACCGCAGCACAGTGCAACTATCCTGAATTGTTCGAAGCCATGAGTTAAGCCAAGAAAAGAAAAATCCTGAGTGTGCTTTGCTTCTAGTTTGCGTGGGGGTTTATTTTTTTTTTTTCTTTCTGGGCTTAAAATATCCTTGGTTATATGTTTCAGCTTTCTGCAGTAATAAAGTGGGTTAGGAACGTGCTTGGAGGGCTTTTTATATTGTTTACATGGAAAGAAATCTTCACGAAACCTCTTCATTCTGGGAACTAGAACTTCCCAAAAATCCCAGGTAGCCAGGGGTTTGCAATAAAAGCCTGAGAGCTGGCAGTGCTCAGGCCAGGCTTTTTGTCTGTTTCTAGTTAAACTTTTTGTGAGCCTCCGGTCACTGGGAGCCCCGCAGCATCCTGCGGGCGGCTCCTCTGCCATCCGCCCATCCACACCAATATGCAACCCCAGCTTGCATCCTTTCTGTAAACGCCCCATCTCCATCCTGGTGGCCAGGGTGAGGCTGTGTGCTGACAATCCAAGGACTGCAGGCAGCACCTCCCGCTCCCACCGAGGACGGTCTGGACCTGTGTCATCTGACGTGAAGCCTGCTCAGCCGTGTGGTGCTTGGGGAGGGAGGGAGGGAGGAGGCCCTGGGTGTAGGATACTCCGTGTGCGCTGTTCATTGCAGACAGCGCTGGTTATGGATCCTGTGGCTGATTTGCATATCAAAGCATCTGAGAGCTCTGCCGTGGGTAGGGATGGGCAAGGATGATAAGGCTTGCTGGAGGCTGAGACCGGATCTTCCCTGGGGTTTTTTGTGGTGCACAGATGAGACAAGATGATGGGACTGTTTGAAAAATGGAGTTTGTCTCCATGTCCTTGAATGACAGGACTATAAAGGCTTTTTTAATCTAGCAGCTGCTTTACAGAGGATGGGAACCAAGCAATTTGTGGTGACAGTCCCTTAGACTGCTCCTTCCCTGTCTCCTCCTGTCACTGAGAGCTTGCTGGGTAGCCCACAGTGTCGAGCCCTGCAGATGCTCACACACATCCTCATTGTCCGGCAGCTCCTGCAGCAAATAGCCAGTGTGCCCGTCTGCTGCCTGTTCTCCCCACATAAGGAGACAGAGGCCCTGCTTGGAGCCTCAAAGCAAAGGGGCAAATTTTCTACTGCCTGAACTGGCTTTGCAGTGTCTCTGGTCTTTCCTGATGGTTCAGGAGGTGTTGGGGAGAGGGGGATAAGGAATGTCAGAGCCTTGAATGGGCCATGGCTTTGAGATCCTGAATGAGTCAGAGGGATGTTTGGCTGTGTCTGATATCAATACAGCTGTCAGTTCTCCCTCCTAGCTCTGGAAATGAACCTGGGGAGCTTCAAGCTTGCTTGCAGGCTTAGCAAGAAGGAAGGGAGAGAGGTGAGGGTCCCGGTGTCCCTCTGCCACTTTGATCTTAGCAAGTGTGTTGCTGCTCCTGATGCTCTAGCTCCAAAGGACCACTCTGTGGGGCAGGTAGCCTGTCTGAAGGTAGTTGTGTTCATTGTGGGAGTGCCTGCTGCCTGGAACTGCAGTCCTTTTCCTCTTTCCTGTGCCCTGTACAGCTCAGGCTCTTGCTGGGAAGGACTCCTCACCTTCCCATCCGTGAGGTAAGTTGATGTGTGCAGGACCTGCCTTGAGTGCCGCCTTCTCAAGAGGCAGCTCTCTCCCTGCAGCCTTCACCTGTCAGAAGCATTCTGGCTTGTCCAGGGTAGTGAGCTGGGGGGCAGGCCTGATGCATTGCCTCAAAAGTTTGTTAAAAGGAGAAAAATAAAGATCAAGGAATGAGGAAGAAATGCATATGTAAGTACGCGTTCGGCAACAGAGAGAGGGTGAGATTCGTGAAGTCACTGCCAAGCTTGTAGAGCAAAGGCTTGCGGTATAAAATGGCTTTTCTCTGAGCCTGCAGGCCTGTGGTTGGCACTGCCTTCTCACTTCATGTCCTTCCAGCATGGAGCTGGGTGTCTGCCCTCTGCTCCAAATACAGATTAGCTGCAGGAAGCCTAAGGCTGGCTTGCTATGAGAGCTGCAGAACCCTTTGCTCTGTGTTTCTCTGCACCATGCTCGCTGCCCTTTTTACAGGGTTATGTTTGCATGCTACCTATTCCTTGCACATGATTGCTAAGCAGTCCTAGAAAGGCTTCTGTTTTCCCCGTGGCTCTTGCATGTTGAAATTGCCTGCCTGTCATTTTCCCTCTTCTGTTTTCACCTCCCTTCCTTTACTCCTTCTTAAAGCCAGGTTGGTGAATGGAAACAGTTTCTTGGTATCCCAGTGCTCTTGTGAGGCCAAACTCTTGGAGGGACTACACAGTTTATATGGGCAACACAGGCATCCTGCTGGCATACTCCACTACAGCTGAGCAAGGTCTCCTGCTCTTGATGTGTTTTGGTCTAACTGTTGATGCCAGCAGCCTCTGCCCACATGGTTATTGTGCTGCGAAGAGAGAGAGAGCTCTT
The DNA here is from genome assembly GCA_032173965.1 of Sitta carolinensis. Classification (NCBI taxonomy): domain Eukaryota; kingdom Metazoa; phylum Chordata; class Aves; order Passeriformes; family Sittidae; genus Sitta; species Sitta carolinensis. The sequence goes on along the minus strand of JAVUNC010000025.1, from coordinate 7,877,326 downwards.
CTTTTATGCGTGCTGTTTTTCCCCAGATAAATCTGCTGTTGGTAGTACAGGTCTGGCTTAAAGCAAGGTTTTGAAGGTTCACGTTTCTGTTGGCTGTCTGTGCTGGTGCATTAAAGAAAGGGTTGGGTCTCTTAAAGAACCGTGTATTAGAAAGGCAGCACATTGCATCAGCACAGGAGAAAGCAGTGACAGGCCGGATTCATGCTGCCTATTTTCAGCATGTGTTTCTGTGTTCTGCTATTGCTTTTCTGAACTACCACAACCATGCTACCTCTGAGCAGCAAGCTGAAAAGCCTCCCTGCCTTTCTCTGTCTGGAAGAGTGACTGTTGCAGACCATTCCTGTGTGTCTGTTCTGTCTGTTCCCTCTCACTCTCTTGAACATCTGTATGCCCCCAGAGCTACCCATATCCCTTCCCTGGGTGTGCTCATCACCTCTGCCCCCCTGTAATTTTCTGTGCAGAGATACTGACTGGACACCCATTTCCCAAGCAATGCTCTCTCAAGTTTCTGCGCACGTCTCTGTTCCCAGCTTAGTGCAGAGCATCACTCTGCAGACAACTAGCTGCCACCAGTGATGTGACCTCTGGCTCTGTCGCCATGTGGTGTGGCTTGTTGGGAGGTGTCGTGCTTTCTCCTGTTGACCTGCATGAAAGAACTGTTCTGATGGGGTTCCTTAAATCATCCACCTCTCTCCTGATGTGTTGCTGACATGGGTCAAGGGGAGCATGCTATTCTTACAAGTGCAATTTTGCACAAGTTTCAAGTCAGGGAAAGCAGATGCACAAGAGTGTATTTGGTGGGAGAGTTGTGTTCCGGCCTGGCCCTGCTTTTTGCCAGATAAACTGTGGTCTTCAGTAGACTTTGTTTCAGGTCCCTTCAAAGTCAGAAATAATCCTGGCATGATCATTTACTTAGAGGAAACTCAGATGGCAGCAGGCCTTGTCTTCTGCTTGAAATAATTATCACATCTGCTGCTTTCTGCTGGAGGGCAGAGAGCACCTGGCAATGACACAGACTGGGGAGGGTCTCTGAAGATGGCCTCAGAGAACTTGTGCTCTTCAGACAAAAATTTAGTGCCTTTGGGTACCAAGAAAGATCTTAAAAGGGATTCATCCTTCATCTCTTTGTGTTTATGGCCTACACTCCCTTTATATAAAGCTGTTGAGTTTTGAAGGTTCTCAGGTGATGCTGGTAAAGCTGACATCTTGAGGATGTCTGCATATCCAAGTGGGTGGTTTGGTTTTCCTGGGCTCTAACTCCATGCTTTAGGCATAGACATGGAAGTGAATTATTGTTGTGTGTCCACTGGGCTGCGGTTGCTGCCCAAGGACTCGCTATTACTCACAAAACAGAAAAGGTAGCTTGGGTTGGCATTTGTCACAAAGTTATAAATCTGGGAGGAAGGAACTGGGTTTGTGGTGGATGTGAAACTTGGTGTGAACTCTGAGCTAGGGCAGAAGGAGCTGATGCAGCTCTTGGATAGAAGGACTTAGCTCCTGCAGGCATGGAAAAGAGAAGCAAATAAAATGTGACAGTAAGAGCTCTGTCTTCACCTTGCAAAGAAGATCAGGGGTGATGAGTTAATTTTAAAAAGCGAATCCAGGCACAAATCAGAACAGGTGTCAGGACTATTTTGGTAAATTAGATGTGGTCATATGGGCAAAGCCTTATGAAATTTCCCTGAAAGTACTTCCAGACTAAGGCAACTTTTGCATGGTGAGCTGCCACCGAAGAAAACATCTGGTGAAGGGACAGTCCAATGTTTTAACCCTTGAAATACAGGGGGAATGAATGGGACTACATCCAGCCTGTCTTAATAAACTGGAATAAGCAGTTAGTGTTTATTCTGTTAGGGAGGTGGAAGAATATGCCAGTTGAAAATCACCAGCATCCATTCATCTGGAACGTAGTGCATCAAGTTGGTCAACACCCTTGCCTTAGAGCATGGCCTGCCTCCTAGCTGAGCGGGGGCGACGGATGTAAGAGATCTTGACTGAAGTCGTCAGCCTGTGTCAGTGACCCAAGTGTAAGCCTTGTAAACAAATGAGAAAGGGCTAGGAGATGGGAAGCATGCCCCTGTGGGCCTCAACTAATGGCAAAGCTGCATTCAAAAGAGTTTTTATCTGATAAAGGGACCCTAGCTAGGCAGGCAGGGGAAGATATCGGTATTGCCAGAATTTGGGGATTGAGGGTTAGTGCTCTTCTGGGGAGCAGAAAACCACAAGGAAAGCCTTGTGCCAGGCTGTGTGAAGAGTGACACCTCTAAGATGCAGGAAGCAATTAGTGCTGTCCTGAACAGAGATGAGGTATTGCTGAAGGGCCAGGCTCAGATATAGATACAACTCTTGGAGAAGGATCTGCGTAAACAAGAGGCTATCCAGCAAAGCAGTAGAAATTAAGGTCTTTAGAAATATGGTGTGGGAGGAAGGATGAGAAGGGCTGTGTTGACTAAGAAAAGGTGGAGGAGGGAACTTCATGGTCTTTAAGAATGTACAGCAATGTACATTTTTAGAAGACTGTAGTTGTAATGAAGACAGGGCGGGAAGTCACCTTACCTGTAATTAGGGAGTTCAGACTTTATGGCTCCCTGTAATATCAGTTGGGATGGTGAAGCAGAAAGGAGGCTCCCTCGAAGGGCTTTTTTGGGGGATTGGGGTATATACATTAGTTTTGGAAGAAATTAGCTAAAAGTCTGTAGATCTGGATGACTTACAACTGGCTGTGCCTCAAGCGAAGAATCTTGACAGATGACTATTAAGGCCCCTTCAAGCTTGGCAGTTGTATTGAAATATTTTACACCTGGAAAGGCAGCAATGAGTAGCCCTAAGAATGAGACTCTGCAGCTGTAGATGATGCTGGGGAGAATGATACTAAAATACACTGTCTAAATGCAGCATTGGTGTCAGAAAAGGCTGCTGAAAAATTGAAGAGAATGCAAAAGTTACAGGATTAGTCTGAGGCCTGAAGAGGTAGATTTGTGGTGAGAAACATAATGAGATCAATCTGCTTATCTACTCAAGGAAAAGATGAAGGTGAGGTTTGGTTATAACCTGCATAAGCATAATATATCTTATGACTGTATATCATTAACTTGGTAGAGTAGAAATGCCAGGCTATGAAGAGTGGCAAAAAAACCTGTGGTGAGGTGTTGGGACTGCAGTCACCTTCAGAGCCATGCAGCCAGCTCTGCCTTCTCCTCTCGAGAATGTGGAGGTCTTTGCCTGTTACATTTTCAGTGCACCTCGGTTCTCAGGGTTTCTTGTTCCCTTTGCCTGTTGCTCCTTAGTATCTAAGGCCTTTTGTTGAGACTACCTTATGAGGAGACAGCTCCAGTAAAACAAAGCATTCACCTGGCCCCAGCTTATGTAGGCTGATGCCCTGACAAACCTACGCCCATTCTCTGTGCATGTGCCTCTGGAATTGTTCCCTTCCTCTCCTTGTCCCATCCTCTCATCTGCCTCTGATTTATAGCATCCCTTCTCTGGTGCCTGGCTACTTGGCCAAACAGGTACTTGGCAGCAGCCAACACCTAACACCTCTCCAAACTCAGCACCCTGGCAGGTGAAAATGATTAATGAAACCAAAGATCACTCTTGCCTCTGGTTCTCTGCAATGCATTGCTTTGTCCCTTTGAGCTACTGGTTTATTTAGGGACTTTGTGCCTGTTTTCAGTCTGTGAAATGATGTTTCTTCCTTAGTCCAGTGAACAAACCTGGAAAGGGAAGACTGGGTGAGATACTGCAACAGATGGGTCACTAAAATCTCACTGCATCCACAATTTCCCTTTCACCCACTAACTCTGTAATGCTGTTAAAAATAAAAATGATCCGGTGTGCCTGACAGGATGTATCCCTTGTAAATCCTTGCTGCATAGTGCTCCTGGAATCTCATGCTCTCTGTCTTCATGTTTTATTACCGCCTAGGGTAGGAGGGGAATTTCAAAGCTAGTAGAAAGCTCCTAGAAAGTTTCAAGTCAGGGAAAGCAAATACTTTGATGTGCTTTAAGCAAAAATGGAGGAAACCCCCCAGCATTTCACTTCTTTATTTCATTTTCTTTAAAGCTTTGTTCCGTTTGATGAGAGCAGAGCTCTGGTTTGTAGGGAATAATGCCAATAAGCCTTTGTGTTTTCATCTGGGGAGTTGAGTGCTACAGGGTGGAACAGCCAAAGTTGCTTCAGGAGAGTCTGGTGGAGTAGGAGCCATAGCTCAGCTTTCCTCTGGTGGATATGGAATGAGGGATGCAACTTTGCAAATCAAAGGTTTAAAACCATGATATAGTGGCAGTATTTGAGCATGGTGTGGGCCATGTCTCTGGGGCGTGTTAGGTGTCTCTTCCAAAACACCTGCAGCATCCGATGTGTAGGACTGCCTGTTTTGATTGCTTTGCTAAAACATTATTTGAGCAAAAAATGCCTCTGCTTCTGAAGTCTGGTTTTATTTCACCAGCTTAAAACACTGAGAAGCAGTTTTGCCAGTATAACTGCACCTCCATTAGCAGACTTATGCCTGTGGAGACTTGTTGATTGCTTAGGTCTTTGCCTCAGTGTCTGACACAGCTGTGCTTGCAGATGTCTATGGGGGTGGCTGGATGTGAAAGATCAAATAGAAACTTTAGATGGAGCTTGCAGATCTGGAGAAGAGAAGAGATGGGAGGTAGGCAGTTTTGTTGGGTAGAGTAGAGGAGGTAGGCAGTTTTGTTGAGCCTCTTTTCAGAATACATGGGAGTGAGTGGAAGTGTCTCTCTGGTAAACAGAGAACAAAGCAGGTTTTGGACAGTGTAGGCAGAGGTGGCTTTGCTATTTGAACGGCAGCACCAACCCATCCAAGTAGTGGTACAGGTAGGGCTGTGTGTTGTGGCTGAATAGGTGTGTGGGCTGGAGACTCCCAGCCTAGTCCTGAAAAACTACTGCAGGGTGGTGAGCCTGTCTGGCCTGGGGCAAAGATGCCCACCTGCTCTTCCCTCTGGTTGTTTCTATCCTGCCAGGCATCCTCCTCATCCTCTAGTTGTTTCGAAGCCCACTCCAGAGTTTCAGAGCATCCTTTGACTTGCAACAAAGATTTCTAATTGTGAAACACGCCCTTTCTACCAGCTCCTTTCTGAGCTCGCTCTGGAGACTCCAAGAGCTCTGAGCCAACACCCTCTCCTCCTATCCCAGCACCAGGGCTTGGTTGCCTTGTTATTCCTGCTCTGCCTTCCCACTTAGACAGGTGTACATTTTCATACCCTTTTTGCCTGCAGGAGTTTGTGGCAGGTGCATTTCAGGATCAGGGACGGTTTGAGACTCAAATGTGGCTGGAGAGCAGTGATTTGGTGTTGGGAATTTTGTTTCTTGGGCTGTTTTGTTGGGTTTTTTTATCTGCCTGTTCTTCTTAAAGTATGTGTGTTGGAGATGGTGGCACATGAACAGCTGTCCCATCGCTTGGTGAGTAGGCAAAAGAAGGTCCAGGAGGAAGACCTACTGGTACATGTTGCTGCTTGCAGTGCTTTGGGGAGAAACCAGTATAGTTCCTTCCCATCCTGTGGTACCAAAATAAATACCCAAGGGAATAGTCAAGACGTGGTTTCCACTCTCCTAATCTGATGATTGTAAATGCCAGGGGAAAAGAAAAATGGTCAGGCGTATGTGCTGTCTCTCTTGACACCCCCACAGGGCTGGGGACTGGCCTTGCCCTAACATAAACTTGAACACTACCTCTCCAGGTAGGAGAGAACTAGAGGAGAAAATGTGACAGTGGAGACAGGTGGCAGATAGCAGGAGGAGACACTTGATAGGCTGCATGAGGTGTAGAATGAAAAGCCCATGGATGGGAAGCAGCAGCTGGGGGGCCCCGAGAAGAGCAGCCTCACCCCACCCAAAGAAGGATGCTGCCTGCAGACAGGAGAGGCTGTGCAGGGGTGGGCATGGGGTCCCATGACTCACACTAGAGATGGATGGGGAATGTTTTATTCCCTCTTTCTCAATTTTTGTGTTAAACTTGCAGCTTGGTGCCACTGCATCTGCCCTGGAGGGCAGGGAGTATACCTGATCCTGGAGAGCCTAAGCACTGACCTTGGATGGAAAATTAAACTAGCAGTTGCAAAACTTCATAAGGTGTGCTGCTGCCCACCTGGGCATCTCCTTGTCTGCTTGGAGCTGACAGGAGCTGTGTGAAGCTTTTTCTCTTGCAGTTAATCTGTTAAACTGGTGGGAAACCATCCAAAAACATCTTTGGTTCCAATCCTGTGGCTAGTTCAGGTGTTGCTCATCCAGGTTAGTGGTAAATTCACAAGCCATGGTAGGAGAAGGGACAGCAGGGCAGTGACAGCTCTCTGCTGCTTTCCTGGACCTTAACAATGGGAGCAGAGGTCCATCACTGCAAGACATATCCTCCACTCCTGCTAACTCAACAGGGATTTCAGCTGACTGTAGGTGAGAGTGCAGGCAGCAACAAGTACTTGTGTACTGCTAGTATGTATCATCCGGAAAGTGGATTGTCTTTCCATTGGCTGGAAATTAGCTGTGTAATCTCCCTGGGAGGAGTTGTTCTGATGAACAGAGGCAAGGGGCATATCAGCAGCATGCCTGTAGTCATGCATCTGTTCAGAGTGGGATGCAGAGCACAGCCAGGTTCTCCTGTGCTGTGGATCCATGCTGCTTCACTGCTACTCTCTAAAGCAGAGTGTTGGCACCTCACCCTGTGTCTCTGTGTGATGAGATGCCAGAGGCAGGCTGGATGCACGGTTGGGAGCAGCAGGGAGTGAGTCAGTGCTGGGGGCGGGTGAACTGATGCTGGGAGGAGCGGGTGGGCAGGGGTGAGGATGGCCGGGAGCTGCTGCACGGACATGTGGGAAGCTGGTATAAAGTGGGGACCCAGCAGTGGGTACAGGGGTGAACCAGGAGGATGACGGGAGTAGAGGATCATCTAGGCACGGGCAAAGTTGCTGGTGCCTTTGCCTCTGGCAGTGCATGGAGTGCTGAAGCCTGCACCCCTGTTGAGCCGTGCTGAAGGGATGGTACACAAGAGCTGAGTGGATGGCTTATAGCCAAAACTTGTTATGCAGTTGTCCAGCAGTTCCTGGACCCGATGTGTGACAATGTCCCATGCTCCAGTCATGCCTCTGGTCTCCAAGCCTTGTTTGAACATGCACTAGAAGTCAGCTGAGGCTTTCTGGTAAAGCCCCTGACACCAACCCTCCCTTGCCTGTTAGGAAAAGTTAGAAATTGATCCAGCCCCTTAATGTAAATATGCATTCTGGTCAGCCCATTTGGGGCTGATAAGTGCAGTGGCATAAAAGACAAATCTGGGGAAGGGAGCCAGGAGGTCCATTATGAGTTTGGTAGGGTGGAAGAGGTGTTGGCTGTTTGAGGTCATGAAAGCAATAACTTTCTCAAAGATGGAGGGGAAAATGTGAGGCTCTGAAAATTAGCCTGGCATCAGGAGATGGCTGGATGCAGCCAAGAGGGAAAAATGGAAAATGCAGTGGTGGCTCTAGAAAGAGTCAGGGACTGGCACTGATGGTTTTGCTTGGAAGGGCTTCAAGAAATCTGATCTGCCACCATATGGGTGTGCAGTTCGATAACATCACGTGGGATCTGTTTCCAGCCATCCAGGATGTGATACAGCTTGGCACTGGAGAAAGTCTGCAAAATTTGAGGAGCCCTAGAAGGTGCTCATTTCTTGCCTTCTCTTGCTCAGGAGCATATTCTTGGACAGTTATTCCAGGTGTGAGATGGTGCCTTGGGGAGTTGGGGTTGTAATCCCTTTCCTTCCTCAACCCTGCTTTGAAACCCATTGCAAACCTTGTCATCATCTCTGCCCACAGCTGAAGGCTGGTCACCAGTGCCTCAGCAGATCTTCCCAGGGACACTGAGCAAATGAAATAACAGTGACCATCCAGAGCAGGTTGGGCAAGGGTATGCACTGGCTGGAGGGGTTGTGGTTCCCCTGGAGATTTCCTGAAGAGGCCCTGTCAAAGCACTGTACAACCAGCAATGCTTCATTGCAATACTGCAAGAGGGTCCCAGGAAATGTCAGGAGGTTTTGAGAACCTTCATTTAAAATTGGTGCTTCAACACCTGCTGGCACTTGGTGCTTCTCAAGCCTGGAGCAGGCTGCAAGGGGATGCTGGCACACTCCTTTGTGCTGGATCTGATCTCACACTTTAACAGGAAAATGTTCCCAGAGCTTAAGGCTCTGATGTGAAAAAAGGAATGTGCCCTTGAGCCTCCTTGCATTGGTGCAGGAGTTGCAGGTGATCAGCCTGCTGCAGCACCCATCCCTAAGTAACCCTCCCACGATCCCTTCATCTTCCCACGTCAGAAGAAAGTTCCCTTGCTCATGCTCCCTTGACTCATCTTGTCCTCCACTTCCAACGGGAGTGTGTTTGCTGTTAGTAAACATCATGTTATAAATAGGCAGCTGATGCTATATTGGGAGGAGTTCTCTGTGCTGAGCACAGGCTTAGTGTGACCTGGGCCTGGAAGCTGTGAGTGCAGCTCAGGCATGCAGGGGCATTGGTGACCCCTGATCAAGGGGCAGCTGTGGCTGTGCCTGAGGGGATGCTTTTGAGCTCCAGCTTTATTTACCTAGCCCTGAGAAGCTATCCAGAGCCTCCCACCCCTACCAGCCCTGCCTACATCACTACAAGGATGTTGAGCTGCTGGAGCGTGTCCAGAGAAGGGCAGTGGAACTGGTGAAGGATCCAGAGCACAAATCTAACGAAGAGTGGCTGAGGGAGCTGAGGATGTTTAACCTGGAGAAAAGGATGGGGATGGGGGGCATGTGTACCTACTTGAAAGGAAGTTGTAGCCAGATGGGAGTCAGTGTCTTCTCCCACCTAACAAGTGATAGGGCTTAGGGACATGCCTTTAAGTTGCACCAGAGGAAGTTTAAGATATTAAGAAGAATTTCTTCACTGAAAGAGTGGTTAGGCATTGGAACAAAATGTCCAGAGATATGGTGGAATCCCCATCCCTGGAAGTATTAAAAAACCATGTGTGTGTACCACCTGGGTACGTGGTTTAATGGTGGATGCAACGGTGCCAGGTTAACAGTTGGACTTGATGATCTTAGAGGTCTTTCCTAACATTAATGATTCTGTGAATCTGTAATGTGTAGATTTGTGTTAGATAGGAGAGTCTTGAAAGCAGGTAGGATTCAGGAGGAAGGAGTGAGATGCAAATGGCTGTGTTGGGCTACACTTAGCCCTGAGGGTCTGCTGGTGTTTCATGTAGGGACTAAAGCATTGCTGGCTGGCAGCAGTGGAGTAAAGCTTGGAGCTTGGTAGCTGTCAGCTTCCTTCTGTTGAGATGGTCCCTGACTCAGGAGAAGGTGTACAGCCAGCACCTGTGTGACTCTCTAAGATGAGCAGGTAACTGTCCTGGGGCGCTTTGCAGTGCCCACTGGGTTGCCAGGCAGAAGGCACCAAGCAAGGGCTCTCTCTTTGGTTGCTGAGGAGTCACACACACATCCCTGTGCCTGTGCCATTTGAAGAGTAGGTGTTGACCCTAAAACACTGCTGTGGCTGTGGATTTCTGATGAGCTGCAGTAAATGAGTCACATGCACATGACCAGTTTGAGTGCATGAGGTGGAGCCCAGCAGAGATGCATGTGGCAGAGTTGATCCCAGAGCTCCCAGCGTTGACTTTAACAGGACATATCCCTGCCACCCAGACCTGGCACTCAGTCCCCAGCAGCCATGTCTGGCACCACAGCTTCAGTAGAGACCTGATTTCCATGTGTGGGGGTTCTTGAAGACTTTGACTGGGATGCTGGTCAAGTGGCATAAGCAGAGGGCAGGGTGCCAGTTGTGAAATTCCAGCCTCCTCACTCACAGAGCTGTGGCAGGATTACTGTGGCAAGTCTTGGGCATAAACAGGTGGGCAGGGCAGCAGCAGTAGCGGTGCTAGCCACCCAGGACAGGAGGCTGGAGGAGTTGCTGCTCTCCTGCACCCCTGTACTTTCCCATTTCAGGCCCTGGAGGACTGAGTGTGGATGTCAGGTTTGCTGTGGGGACAATTGGGCACTGTCCCCTCTGGAGGCTGTTCCCAGCCCCAGCAGTGTAGGGAGGAGATGTGATGTACCCTCCTCAGGCTGTGATTCAAGGAGGAGCTGTAAGTTGGCATGCCTGGATGGTCTTATGCAGGGGGCAGCTGACTTTGCTGCCTTCCCCTGTACCAAATGTGAGGGTGACTGGGGGAAGGAGTGACAGGCTTCCCTGGGAGCTCTGGGAGAGGGGGGTGGATTGCAAAGTGCAAATTGAGTTTGGGGCAAGAGGCTTTGCTTGGTCTGCTGCTCAGGTAAGCAGTGTTGTCTGCCCTTACTCTGCATTGTCCAGGTTGTGTTTTAAGCCACGTAAACCTAATGCTGCCTTGGGCTTTCCTGGACTTGCTCCTCAGAGCTGATTGGGTTGTGTTGGAAGAGGTGTCCCAGAACAGCCTGATTTGCATGCGAAATTCAGCAGTGTGGTTACACTTTATCCATTCATAAAAAGCAAGATGTGCTGTAAGAGGCTCCTGCCTTATATGTAGTATGTAGCACATGCATTCCCATGCCATAATCTAAAAAACAAATGTTGGGAAGCCTCTGCACCTTTATGCATTAATGGAGTTTGTCTATGCCCCAGTAAGAGTGCAGGAAATTCTAGATCATACAGCTGCTTGGGATTACTCTGAGAGAGCTTGAGTGCTTCAGTGCAGGAAACCTTTTCAAAATACCCTGTAACATCAGGGGAAGTAACAAAGGTTGTGTTGATTGTGTACTTGTATTTGCCAACAGTTGATTGGCAAGCCCTGATTGCTGATGATCCACAGCAAGTCTGGTAACAAGGTTCAGATGTTTCCCACTATGTAAAAATGGCACAACTAGGATGTTTTGATGTTTGTTGATATAAATGGGAAAACTTAAGTTCTTCTTGTAACAATTGACACTTATCAAAATACTGTATTTATTTAATTTTTTTAATTAAAGATAAAACCAAACCAAACAAACCTTACTTTCCCCTCCCTCTGTGGACAGTTTGGGCACTGTGGGAGGCAGCTGTGCCGGAAGGAAATGGGAATTGAGAGGACAAGGTAGGATGACAGAGTACTGGGATATATATATATATATATTTATTATGTATGTATGTATGTATATTTGGCCACGATCTGACTGAAAGAGAACCCTTTGGCACCTCAGGCTAAGAGTGAAAAGGAATTGTGCTGCAGAGCAAGGAGGCCACAGTATCACTCTCCCTCTGGCTCTAGCCGTATCTGTGCTTGGGGTGTTTGGGCACAATGCATTTAGAAAGATGCTGACCACACAGAGACACATCAGCTGTGGAAACAGTCACACTGGAAAGGTGTGCTTGGAAAAATGACAGGTGCGCAGACTTTAGCTTGAGGAAAGTGGAGGCAGGTAAGAGATGTCTTTGGTCAGCAAGGGATCTTCAATCCCCTTGCTGTGAAGGGAGAGCAGTATTTTTGAAGAAGCAGTGAGAAGCAGAAGTAATGAAATTTGGAAGCAGAATCGGGAGAAATGGTATGCCTTTCAAGCCTGCCAGAACCATTTCCCCAGGAAGAGAAGAGCAAAGCTTTCTGGTCTAGGATCATTTATTTAACTGGTTGCTGTGAAGTGTACTGCAGGAACCTATTTGTCATCATTAAAGAAAAATTCTACTTAAGCTTCTTGGTCTTTGCTACCCCTACTCTGAGGCACCCACCTGGGGCTAGATTGGTAACTGCACATAGCCAGAGTGCAGAGAATGGTCTTGGAAAACATCTGGTGCTTGAAGCAGAGCACAGTACTCAAGTCTGTCCCTTTTTGGGTAAACACTTTCATTTAACTATGTACTTACAATGACTTCAGTAAAAGTGTTTCAAAATAAGTATGTACTTGAGAGCTTTCCTTAGCAGGGGTCATTTCTTTTGCATGAAGATTACTGAAGGAATATCTTAGCAAGCATTATGCTGTACAGTTGCCAAGGATTTGCATTAGGAGAAATACTAAGTGGTAATCTCATCTGGGTTATTAATAAGTAATTTATCTCAGAAGGTCATAGTCTACTAATTGTTGGGTTTTTTCCTCCTGCTCTTGCAATGTGTTTGGAAGGCCAAGCAAACTTCATGCCTATAAAGAAAATGCCTCAGCCACTGCTTTGGATGGTTTCTTTTCATGCAATACATGTGGTATGTCATTCCCATTCAGAAATGAGGTATGGAGCAGCGTGTTCACCCCTGTGAACCTGCAAAGAGCAGGGGTTTTGTCTCTAGGTACCCTAATTCTGCACTTTACATCAGTCTAGCCAGCCAGATGCCCCTTCCTTAGAAGGTGAGCAGTCAGGAATGTGATTTCTTGGTAGAAGTCCATGGCGTGTTTTAGTGCATCCTGCAGTGTTGTGCTGTGTACTGGTGTCCAGCAGAGGGTTAGGGTTGTACAGGGTGACCATCAAACTTCAGGACTTCACACAAGGATGGAGACACGAGATCAGAGATCAGTGTCACCTCAAGTTTGGGGCACACTGTTTTCATTTGACATTAGAAGTCATCTGTGGAAGCACAGAGTTTGAAAGGCTTTAGGAGGGAAAGGTGTTCTCAGGCAATATGTCCAGAATAAGGATTGAGCTGGAAGGGCTTAGCAGGGCAGGAGACGTGGTGGGATGGGAATAGCACAGCTCTTTGAGCATGTCTCTTTCAGAGCTAACCACTACAGCTCCCATCAGGCTGTTCACCACCGATTTACACTCCTTTTTGGGCAGTGCTTTCCATGGAAAGCAGTGTCCAGGTGTGCTAGCTGCCTTACAGCAGCTCCAGGCTATGATGCTTAGCTGCTCCTGGGTGTTCTCCAAACTCAAGCCCATGGAATGCACCTATGTCTGTCTTCCTTTCAGCACCACAGTCTGGAGCAGCAGAGCTCAGGAAAGTATTTTACCACCTGGCTGGCATACCTGAGGGGGCTGTCAAGTGTCTGGTCTTAGTTCTTCTGTATAATACTGGTATACTGGGCTGTCTGGGCTGCAGGGCTGTTCCTGCCTTCACCTCCAACAGAGAGGTGAAGGCAGGAATGCCTTAGTCTGGTGTTTGGTGTGCTCCACATTGTTTTTGGAGGTGACCTCCAAGTATTTCCTTCATATCAAGTTAGGATTTTGGTGGTCTTAGTCGATTCGAGCACCCTGTCTTGAGCCGGGTCTGCAAGCAAGAGGAACCCAGGTTAATGAACTGCAGTCTTTAGTGGACTCTCATAGGCTTGATATTTGCTTGTGTGGAGCTGTGCTCTGTGGATAAACAGTGACTCAGAGCAGCTTCATGCAGTTAAAGGACTATTTCTTTGTTTGCCCTATCATTGAGCTAGAGCCTGGTGACATGAGGCTGACACTGCCTCATCTTACCAAAAATTCAGTGCCCTCCTCCAAGGCCAAACAGCCACTTTATCTTGCACACTTTTTTCAGTGGGTCTGGGAGCCAGGCTGCTTACCTTGAAGTACCACTTCAGTGTTCCTTGGTCTCTGCTGGCTCTCAGTGCCCAGCGCCCAACTGGCGCTTTTTTCCCTGTGTTCCCAAGCCAGGCCCAGCTGCTCTTGCCAAGCCCAGTGGGGTGGAGCAAAACCATTGAAAAGAAGAGCCCAATCAGCACCTCTCAAGTGTTAGTGGCTGGCTGAGAGCCCAGCCTGGTACATGCCAGTGACTGCTGCCTGCAGACCCCAGCCCCAGCAGGCAAAAGCAGGCAGGGCTGCCCTGAAATCTGGAGAAGAGGTAGGTGTTCAACCCTAATTTTTTCCAGCAGGTAAAGGTTTTAAAGGGCACCTGTCCCCAGATTAGAACTCTCTGGCAGCATCAGAGCAAATATCACATAGAAGAGGAATTGGGACATCTCTGGATCCTGATGTGCTAAGTGAGGTCCAACAGATCTCTCGTGCTTTGGAGCAAGGACAATCTCAGTGCTCTGTTTAATGTCTATCTACCTCTTCTGTGACCTTTGGTATTTATTCAGGGCCCAGCAGGAGCTCAAAATGGGTCTCTCATAATATCTGTCTCTCTTACTGGAGTTTGCTAGCTACTGGGACAGAGTACACAAGGGGAACCATGTGCTGTAGGGCCTCAAGACTTTTCCAGTGGCACAGTTGTCCTAGTTTGGACTTGTTTGTGGCCAAGGTTGCCCTGCTGCACTTGGTTATGCTAGATGCCATGCCAACCCTGTGTGTAGTTCCCTGGTGCCATGGGTTAGGCTGTGCTGTGGTTGCTGGAACTCTGACTCTGTTGAGACTTCCCCACTGGATGCAGAAAGCAAATTCCTAGATGGTCTCCTATAACTGTCCAGGCTTGCTGGCCACATCCAGACCTCTTGCTGTGAGAGCCCTATGCTGGTATGTGCTGTTGTTGAGGAATAATTGAAGACTTTCCTCCTTCTGCCGTTGCTGCCAAATCTCTTTACAACTCAGCATGAAGTCGTAAAGGGAGTGTGGGAACCAGGACATCCTTCTGACTGTCCTGGGAAGATTTGTAAGTCACAAGAATTTAGATAGAATGATAATTAGTATGTCACAGGGTGAAAAAGCAGAATTTTGGGATTTTAGAATGTGAGATCAGGAGGTAAAGATGGAGGAAATGGGGTGTGTCCCTGAGCTTCTTCTTCGTCCTCTTGTTCTCCATCTTCTGTAATTGTGTAGCACATTTTAGTTGGTCTAGAACAAAAGTACGCTGTACAACATAGTGGATATATATATTGGAGAATTGTTATAAATAAAGCATAGGTAATTTTCAATATAAAAGATAGTGCCCTCCCAAGGGCGGGCAGACGAAGGAGAGGAGAGCACAGCCTGGCCTGCAGAGCAGACCATGGCAGGCCAGGGAACAAATATGAGATAAGCAAAGAATAAACAAATTCCTGAACACGGGAAAACAGACAACTCAACCTCTTCTTCAGATGCAGGGCTGGGGGGAAACAGAAAGCCTTCACAGAGACAGAGACAAGTTAAGTTAGGTGAAAGCCAAGCTCTCAGAGCTCTCAGAAACCCCAGGAAGGCCCAGACAAGAAAAACAAAACAGCAAGAAAGAAAACATATATTTTTATATTTTAAAAAATAACCTAACAGGGAGCTCAATTTTGCTTGCTGCAGGGCTGTGATTACCTTGACCTTTGGCATTCAGCTGTGCTGTAGGTCCTTTGTAGACCAACTCTGCAAGGCAAGCACTATCTTAGGAATGCTTCAAGGAAGGTGGAAAAAGGTGAGAACATCCCCAGCCTGCAAATTGTAAACACTTGAAGCTGCAATCTGCTTAAGGACCTTGGAAAAGAATCAGCCTTTATCTGTTACAGGAAGGGTGCTGGTGCCAGGATTTGAAGTAGATGTTCCTGTTTTAGGAGCAGCACTGAGGCTGCTCCTGTGGAAGCTCATGCAGTACCCTGGCAGCTTGTCCCTCAGTGCCCACGAGGGAAGGGGGTTCCCTCTAGGCTTCCTGGTTTGCATTCTGGGTGTCTGCTGCTGGAGATGAGAGCCAGGCTGGTGGGCCCTTCCCTGCTACTGCCAAGCTTCTTCACCAGTATGAAAAGGAGGATTTTCCTATGTGCCACTATCTGCAGGGATGCTGCTCTAAGAACATGGACCCATTTTGCCACTGTTCTTGAACTGATGTGTGGTTTCAATTTTCTCATGTCCCTGTGGAACAATTGCTCAAGAAGAGTGTAGTGAGGTGATGCTGGCTGAATGCCAGGCACCCACCAAAGCCACTCTCTCACTCCCTTCCACAGCAGGGCAGGGGAGACAGAATATAACAAAGAGTTCCTGAGTTGAGGACTGGAAGATAGCACTCATTAAATGCCATCACATACTCAAATTAGAGATATTACTTGATTTTTCTTGCTAACAAAATCGGAGCAGAATAATGAGAAGTAAAATAAAACCTTAAAAATACCTTCCCCCTAGCTCTACCCCCTATCCCAGTAATGCAGGGAGACAGGGAATGCGGGTTTAGGGTTAGTTCATCAGCTGTTGTTTCTCCTGCTGCTTAGGGAGAGGAGTCATTCCCCTGTTCCACTGTGGAGACAGTTCTCTGTGAACTTCTCCAACGTGAGTCCATCTCATGAGCAACAGCTTTTTGTGAACTGCTGCAATGTGAGTCCATCCCACAGGCAACAGCACCCCTCAGACTGCTGCAACGTGAGTCATTTCCACAGGGTGCAGTCCTTCAAGGACAGGCTGCCCCAGCATGGTTCCTCTCTCCATGGGTCTCCTGCAGGTTCTCAGCCTCCTCTCTGGCATTCACCTGCTCCAGCATGGGTCACCTGCATGGAGTGGGAGGTGATCTCTGCATCCCCATGGTCCTCCATGGACCGCAGGGGCACAGTTGCTTCACCATGGTCTTCACCAGAGGCTACAGAGGATTCCTAGCCCTGATGCCTGGGAGCATCTCCACTGGCCTTGGTGTCTGCTTACCTGTTCCTCTCACATGTTCTCATCCCACTTTTCTGTCTGCAATTATAACTGCACAATGACTTTTTTTTTTTTTTTTTCTTTCTTTCTTAGGTATGTTATTACAGAGGAGTTACCACCATTTCTAATTGGCCCAGCCTTGACTGGCTTTGGAGCTGCCAGGGATTGGCTCTGCTGGAAATGGAGGAAGCTTCTTGCAGTTTCTCACAGAAGCCACTCCTGTAGCAGCCCTCCCCTGCCTCCTCACCCCCCTTCCTAAGCTTGGCCATGCAAACCAAATGGAAAGGGGCAGGAAGTTTTTCTGTAGTATATCCAGCAGAGGTAATGCCTCAATCCTGTGCATGCTGAGTTTGGTGGTATCAGCTTAGGGCAGAAGGACCAGACAAGAGAGAAGCTTACCCTCAATAACTGCTGGCTGCTCAAGCAGCTTTCCTGCTCTAGAGTAAGGGGTAGGGATGCTCTCAGGGCTGATGCAATAGGGTGTTCTGGCAGCCTCTGGTGAGGAACCAGCTGTGAAGCCCTGAGAGGCAGCTTGGACTCCTCAGAGAGATGCTCATTGCCACTGTTTGGTGACTGGCATCACCAAGGAGTTTCCTTGGTGGGAAGTGCTGATCATACTTCATAGGCAAGTGATTGTAATTGAGCCCAGTGAACAAAATTCTTCTGTATTTGAATACTACGCTGCAAGGAGGTAAAGACTTCTGTCATGAAGAAGAGAGGAGGAGGAAACAGTCAATGTGACCTTGAGAGACTTGATAAAAACCCAGTTTTATGAGAGACACACACATGTTTCACCCAAGAGGAAAAGCTGGATGTAGATGAGAATACCCAGTCTGTGACTGGCAGGAAACAGATCCGAGGCCTGAGGAAAGATAAATATGTGCTACTCCCCTGTACACAAGGGGATTAAGATCAGAAGCTTTAGGATGAAGTATGGTTACTGATAAACAAAGGAAAAAGGAATGAGAGCTGCAAGAGTGCAGAGCTCCTGTTAAAAACATGCCCCTGTGCAAAAGGGACAAGATGGTATTTAGTCACTTGAGAAATGGGGGAGATGTGGAAAAATTCAGAGTAAATATGAAATCACCAGGGAGATTTTTGTTTTTTGTTTATGCCAAGCCAGATGTCATGCACCTGAACAGCTCTCCTTAACAGTGCTTGAAAACTAACATGGTATTTGTACAGTAAAGATCCTGTATGAATAGTCACTCTCACTTAAAAAATGAAGTATGGGGGAAGTAGCCTAGAGCAGGCCCACAGATGGGTTGTAAAGAAAATGCAGGCCATATGCAGGGAATGAATAATGATAATAAACGTGGGAGATAATCAAGAAGGCAACCCATGAAGAACAGCCATTGTGCCACTGGAATCCATTAGCTAGAAGCTGAAAACTACTGGTGTTGTGAGATCATGAAGTCTCCATCCTCATCTTTGCTAAAAGTCTACTGGGAACTGGTGAAGTTTCTGCTGCTGGGGGGTGAGTAATAGGTGAGGAAGCCCTGTCACATGGGATTTACTCCCAACCAAATGACTTGGTTGCCATATGGCCACTGCTCTGTGGAATATACCATGGGAGGTCCAGCACCTCATTGGTCTTGTCACTCTAATGGTTTATTGTGTTTACTGGATCCCCATCAGCATATGCCTACAGGAAACAAGGGAAGCCAAACAGTAAGCAGTATTCCTTTATAAAGTACAAGCTGGCAGACAAACTTGCTATCTTTCTGAGATTTATAGCCCAGGAACTTGAAGGGAAGGTGGCAGGCAGATATATTTGTAACTCAAGTGTTTGATTTGGTAACTAATGAAACACTCAAAATTTACTGTAAGTCAGGGTGACTGTGATTCTGCTATGCAAACAGAGAGCTGATTGATATAGAGAACTGTTTGATAGATTGGGCTTTCTCTTGATGCCAAAGGATGAGTCCCTTACCATGGACTGGGATACATGGATAGGTCCCTGTGAGACACCATTTAGAGTGTCCGTGTGGCAATGAGACTCCCTAGCGTTTGTCCATAGGCTGGGGACCTCTCCTTACTGGTGCCGAAATGCCAGGTACCATGGCTGTGTTGTTCCTTGTAGCCAAGTGGAGGCAGTCAAGCTGCCTTGGCAGCAGAAGTGCATCGTGGTGTTGTGTGGGTGTCACTGTTCTACCAAACCTCTTTGGAGGGGAAGGGGTCATCCTCAGCCCTTCCCTGATGGCCAGGCAGGAACAGACACCCCTTGCCCAGGAGCACCCAGTCCAAAGAGATGTGAAAGTTGAGGCAGGAAGACAGCAGTGTGGGACATGCAGCATGGGAGCAAAATGCAGAGCCAGAGAGTCCAAATTGCCCTTAGGCTGAGGACAGATTAGCCAGCTCTGATGTGAAGAGCATGAACCACAGCATACTGGATTTCAAGCTGTGGTACGGCCCTTCTTGGCACAGTACGTTGTGTTCAGGGCACCATATGACTTGAAAGCACTCCATCAGATTGGAGGGAGTTCCTGCAAAAGAGAGGCGTAAAAAGATCTAGCTTCTTGGAGCTAAATCCATATCACTTGGCAAGGTAGAGTTTCCGTGGGTGAAGGCAGCATGAAGTGTTTTGCTGATGCTTTTGTGATTATACTGGGTGATTTTGACTGAATTGTGGACAGGTTCCTGACCTTCATGAAACTCAAACCTAGGTTTTACATAGATCCAAATGCTCCCTACTGCTACAGTCTACTACTATTCATGCCAGGTGTCGTCCCAGCTCAGGGTTACTTGTGTGGTTCCCAGTTGTGCTGGGAGCAGGACCAGGGGCTCCTGGGCTTTGCGATGTACACAGTCAGCAGTGTGCAAGCCACCACAAAATGGTCCTCCCAGCAATGTGCAAGTCACCACAAAATGGTCCACCCACAATGTGCAAGCCACCACAAAATGGTCCTCCCAGCATTGTGGGATTGGAGCTGGCTGTAACAGTGACAGTACCTGCCAACACCAGGACTGGGAGCTGATGGGCACTAAAGAAAGGTGTGATGCCCTTTAGTGGTAGATACTTGAGGCCTGGTGCAAAGCCAGCTGGGAAGACTTTGTACCCAGGGCAAGGGTGCACTTAGTTTTTGCTTTGAAGAAGCCAAGCCTTCCAGACCAAAGCTTTGTAGGCCTGGTGTCTAGTTGACTAGTCCATAGAGGTGAAGTGTGCAGGGAGCTTTGTATTGACTGGAGGAGATGCAAAGGAGACAGAGAGATGTAGGGCTTTGGCAGGCCCCCTTCCTTTCTGCTGATACAGGACCGATCCCTGTTGGATGCTTGTCAGTGCTTTGCCCAGGCTTGTTGGAAATGCACTGGTAGCACATTTGCTTCTTGATGTTTTTCCCCTTGGCCTGCAGATCATGTTCCTCCTCACTGCACCCAGCATGTCAGCACTTCTCCAACCCTCAGCTGCCTGAATGCTCTGTGCCAGATCTGAGGCATGGTGCAGGACAGCTTTCCCACTGCTGTGTCTGCACCAAGAGTGGTATTTTCCCTGTTTAACTGTTGTACTCTGGGAAAGGCTTTGAGCTAACTTGTAAGCCCCTTTCTCCCCATCTCTCCTGAGGCTATTTCCTACTTGCTTATCAGAGTCAGACTTCTTCCTGTGGTCTGCTTGTGGATGCAGGCAGTTTGCTCAGAGCTCTGCTGGACTTTGCCACTTAGGTGCAGGTAACCTAGGTGGCTGTTTGAGGGGGTGAGAAGGCTCCCTCAACCTTGAGTGCCAGCTGCTGTGTGAAGGTCCCCAAGTCCACAGTGCAGGCAGGTCTATACTGCCCTGGCAGGCAGAGGCTTAGGGTGGCACATCCTCTGGGCTCAGGTCCCTGGGGTCAGAGTGTGAGTTACCTGTGGTACTTGAGAGACCAAGAGGACTCCAGAGGAGCAGGTGTGAAAGGTACAGGCCATGTCCACAGCACCCTCCATGTCTGAGAACCAAAGCACACCTCACCTGTCTGAATGCCATTCCCCAGAAATTTAACAAGGTTTTTTTATGTTTAGTCTGGAAGTTTGGTATTCTAGCCCCAGACCCATGGTTTCTGGTTGCCTGTCTCTGCACCTCCAGCCTGCTGTGAGACTGTCACATTTCCATGAACAAATGTGTCTCTACTAGAGCACAATCTTGCTGTTCTAATTACAGATGGAGTTATTAACATTTACTGGTGAGAAAACAACGTAGCTTGTGTGCTTACGTCGTTCCGTCTGTGAGCTCAAGCATCCGCTTTATTGATTTATATTTTTCTGCAGGCATTTTGCAGGTCACCTCCTTGTGTCTGGCTGACATCAGTGGTGTGGCTGGAAGAACACAGACACTTGCCTATGTCAGTGCATCTGTCTGCTGGTTAGCCAGCTGTCCAGATCCTGCGTCACTCCTGCCTGAGTCCCAGCTCAGTGCTTCCTCCTCCTTTCCCCCTGGTGCCAGGCATTTGGCAGAGGACATGAGTGCTGAGTGTGAGGAGCAGAGACTTCAGGGTGCTCTGGTGAGAATGGGAGAGGCTCTCTTTGCAGTGCTGTTTCTGTTGTCTGCCCTGGCCTTACAGTGCTGCAGCAGAGCTCAGTGTGGGACAGGCAGCCTCCTCGCAGACGCCTGCCGAGCCCCTCAGACCTCTGCTGCATGTCACCCCCCACCAGACTGTGGGATGGCTCCATAAGCATCCTGATGCACACTTTACAGCCAGAGTCATAGCAGCGAATGACCAAGGCATGTAATCTTGGCCTCCCCACCCTCATTCTGCCTTCTTTTTTCTTTCTCTTTGCAATGGATGGATGGGAGCATGGAGGCTTGCTTGGCTGCTGTTTGTGTCCTCATTTGGGTGCTGACCTGCAGGCCAGGGACAAAGACAAGAAGTCCTACCCAGCTCTGCTTAGACCACCAAGCTCTCAAGAACAGCAGTTCTCAGCACTGTGTTTGCACAGGACTTAACAGGCAGAAGCTGGGGCTGCAGCACCAGGTGGGATGTGCTTTAGGGACTTCAGGTTGGAAGCTGTATGCTTCTGTTCCTGATGTGTGTTGGTGGAAACATGGGATACTATGGACATGCTTGTCCTGCTGGGGGTGTAGATGCTATGTTGTGGGGCAAGATCTTCTGTGTGGATGGGAGAAACTTGCTCACTTCCTCCTTCCTACTGTTAATAGAGAAGGGGATGGAGTCCAGTATTGCTGATTAAGAGTGGAAAATGCCTTTTGGCAAGTCTGTCTTTGCTGTTTTGAGGAAGTCAGCATTAATTATGCAGAGTGCAGGAGGAAGGCCTCTGGGGCTTGCATGAAATTGGTTTGATGTCCTACCCTGTGTCTTCAGCCCCACTATATTCTGTGGAGACAAGCCATGCTTGTGGTCAAGAAAGGGCTTGGATACCTTGAGCTAGTTCCCACTGTTCCAGTCTCACAGCAGCTTCCCACCATCTCCCTGTGCCTTGTCTCTTGGTGCTTGGGAGCTCATGCAGATGTGAGCATCTCAGCCCAGGCTAAGCCTGGCTTGCCCTGACCTACAGCCTTTTAGGGGAAAGAGGGACCAGGAAAGGGACCTTTAACCATGTTCTGGTGCAGCACGGTTTGCGTGGTCACAGATGCTCCTTTACCTCTGCTGGCAGCATAAGGTGTAAGGAGACATGCAGGGTCCTTCCCTAGAGGGAGACACTGGGATAAACCAATAAAACTACCTCTGCCTTCACTGTGTATTTGAGTTGGGGAGAGCAGCTGTTGCTAGAAAAATCCCCTTATCCCTCCCACTCTGCTGGAAGGGATTTCCTTTCATAATTTGGAACTGTGCTTCTGTACCATAAGACTGTGCATGCTGCAAGCAACCTTTTCTCCTTGCCTGTGCTTTGTCTCAAACACTATACCCAACATCATCTGTCTGCAGGGCTGGCTCTGTACCTTGCAGCACAGAACTCATTGGGGCGTGCTCTGCCTGGCTGAGGCTGGGGGCAGACAGTCCCTGGAGTGAACATCTGAGACCAAGGCGCAAACTAAATGCAAGGAAAGAGGTATTGCCATGTCCATAGGTTTCACTGTGCCTGGGAAAACCAGCCAGTCTCCTGCCCAGCTGCAGAACTCCTGGGAAAGGCCTTTGGTGAAGGATACTAGGTAGGCACTATTGGTGAAGACTGCAGAGTTGGTTGCCAGAGCATATTTCTTAGTTGCCTAATTGGTGTTGTAACCCCAGTAGAACCATGGTGGGTTGGACCTAAAATGACACCACGGCAGGTCACCTCTAGCCTACTGACAGATGTTCTTGCAGCTGGGAGCCCTAGAAGGGCACAAGTGGACATTCCTGTGAGCTTTTCCCAGCCTCCCACACACCTGAAGCACCTCTGTCTCCATGGGGAGCCCCTTGTGCTTATCAGCTGGGTGGAAGGTTGCGTAACTAAGGATGGTGTGGACTGCTTCTGTGCCTCCTGACTCAGCTCATGAAGAGGCAGTGTTAGCCTTGGGCATATGCCACATCTTTTCCATTGCTGGGTGTTCTGCCTGGGTTACTGAAGAGGCTAGGAAGGTTTATATCCAGTCCATCCTCTAGGCTTCAAGTAAAAAGTATATCTGGGACCCATCTCTCTGAAATGTGTCTTACATTACCTGTAGGCTTGCAGAATTTGTCTTCAGTATGTAATGATTTATATAAATAATGTTTAGGTAGGGCTGTGGGCAATCGGAGCATGTAAGCCTCATTTCTTTTAAGAATGACTGGAAAAATGGGGCTATAAAACATACAAGAATGAGGTAAATAATTTGGTGTCTGCAGAGGAAAATCATAGTTCCCTGATCTGTTGCAAGTCTTTCAATGCTGTGGTTAAATAACAGCATCAGCAAACTTGTGTAACTTGCTTGGATGTTCAGAAAACCTGAAATTTCTCACAGAAAACTGTTAATAAAACTGTCTACTGGAGGAGATGTAGAGTTCTGGCTCAAAAATTGGCTGAGGTTCCACAAAGTCAAGGGGTGAACTAGCCATTTTAATGTGACAAGAGCAGAGGGATGAGGTCCTTTGCTATTAATGACCCAGAAAAGGTAATGTGCAGCAAGGTACCTAAAATCTGTCAATACCCTGGAGTCATTCGATTTGCCAAGAGGATGTGACTCCAAAGTGACACCATGTGTAGGGAAGTGGTGTGAGAAGATGAGAAGTATGCAGCCCAGATGTATTGGAAGGAGTGATTTGCTCTTGGACGTGGCTGGCTTCTAATTTACCTTGGCTACTCAGGGCAGTGGGATTGCAGGCTGATGACAGAGATGCTTTTCCTCAATATGCAAAGATGCCATCAGAGAAGTAAATTGTGCTCAGCCATGTGAGGAGTAGTGTAAGGAGAGATGCTGAGAATATCAGGGTGCTGGCAGTAAAGGTCATTTGCCTACCAGGATGTTGTATGTGATTCTGGTCACCTTTCCAAAGGGGTCAGAAGAGAGAATGTGTTAAGGATGTGTGGGTGAGTGGTTAGAGCTAGAGGACATCTTGTGTCCTGGGAAGGAGAGAGCACTTAGTAGTGAATTTAGTAGGTCTAGAAGAAGCAAATGCTTTTCTTCTTTGCCTTTTTTCACTATACAAGGAGAATTCAAGGCTGTGGTGTTACAGTACGGTTGTAGTCTTAACTCAAAATCTGGAACTTATTGCAAAAAGTTTACAAGGTTCCCAAAAAGAGGATTGAGAGATACTTCTTTTTTCATTCAGCTCATCTAAATTGTGCTTACAGAGGGGTGTAACCATTCATGCTCCAAAGTGTGTGATATTCCTTTGAGTCTCATCCCATCATTTTTTCCCATCACTCCCCTAGAGCTTCCGAGTCTCTAGTTAATCCAGCCGGGGTGAGTTATCCTGTCTTCACGACTTATTCCCAACTGTGATCTCATGTCTTGGCTTGTTTTTCTCCTGCTTTTCTGCTCCCTAGATCTGCTCTAGGCAGCTCTGCTCCACCTCTGTACCTGTGAATTATGTCTTAACAGGCTGCTTTGTGGTTTTTCCAATTTGGGTGACCCCCTCTCAGTGCCTGTACCCTGGGCTTTTGCTTCTTGGGCTGCCCTTTGTCATCAGTGCTTCAGCTGGTTTGTAGCTGTGCACCCGTTGGAGCTGAGCCGGGAGGGATCACTTTGAAGCAGAGCTTGCTAGGTCACTGCGGCCAATCGTTTTGTGGTCGTTATCAGCTAGAGTTGTGCTGGGATGCTGATAAATCTCTGCAGTCAGGCAGGAGATGGCCAGGATTATACCCGGGAGCTGGAGGTGAGATCCCTGCATCCCCTCTGCTAATGTCACCAAACAATGCAGGGCTTGAAGGGCAGTGGTGGTAGCAGCTTTCTCATCCTTTGGGCAAGAGATGGCTCTTTTGCCCAGCCCTGAGGGATGGCATTTCTGGGGAAAAAATCCCCAGGCATTGCCCAGAAGTGATACTGTGCTGTCCAGTCTTTCTCTGTGGTTCATGGTAGTAGTGAAGTATTTGGGGTGATTTGTGGATGCTGGATTAAGAGGAATGGTTTAGGGATCAAAAGCCTGTATAGATCTTCCTGTTATCACTGTTCCTTCTGCAACTGATGAGGTTTTCTCAGCCTCGTTCCAAAAAGTGGTTGTGTTTCTGTTGTCAGTGTGTCCTTCTCCGAGTTACTCAGTTTGCATTTATCCATTGTGACCATAATTTCTCTGTGTTTCTTATGGAGCTGCTCAGGACAGGAGGAGGAGGACCTCCCCATGTCCAGGCAGTGATGCTGACCTGCATGCCGCTGTGGATCTTGTTTAGGGAAGGCACTGAAATAAATAAAGTATCTGACCCACTAAACAGTAAAGCCTAAGCCTCCCTTCTACCCTGTGTACTTTCATCTGAATGGCCTCCAAGTCAGAGGAAGGAGTGGAAGCAAGCAGGGGGTGTGACCAGCCCCTGATGGGTGCCCTGGGAGCTGGAGGCTGAGACCCGCAGTGAAGAGAGGGCGATGATTCAGCCTAATAAAGCTAATGGCTTTATGCAGCCAGGCAAAGGAAATTGTGGGATCATGATGCAGCAACTGTCCTATAGCAGTTTGTTTCTATCATCCAGACGTGATTTCATGCCCAACCCCACCCTTTCCCTTTTTCCTGTACCTAAATTCTTTCCCTGCTGAAGAGGGCGAGCTGAAACACAGTGTTCTCCGGAAGAAAAGTGGTATGTGAGACAGCTGCACCTAAATGGTGTGAGAGTGGACAAAGAAGGGAGTTCTGGGGCTCCATGGTGGGACCATAGCTGCTGGAGTATATGGGTTCTTCTGGCACCACCGAACTCAGCAGACTTCTCAGATGACCTAGTCCTTGGACACTGGTCCCAGGAAAATCCTGTAGCACAGAAAAGCCTGAGCTGGCAGGCAAGGTTGGCCCCCAGCTCCAACAGGGCCTCACTGTCATCAAAGTGGTGTGTGTCTAACCAGCTCTTTCTCTTCTTTCCCCAGGGAAAACGATGAAGCTGTAGAGATGCTTCCCTACGTCATCGCCACCCTGGGCTCAGTAGGGGCCCCCTGCAAAACTCCCAATGCAACAACAACAACAGCACTACCAAGGACTACTGCTACAGTGCACGCATCCGCAGCACTGTGCTGCAGGGGCTGCCCTTTGGTGGGGTGCCCACTGTCCTAGCCCTTGACTTTATGTGCTTTCTTGTAAGTCTACCTACCGGTGCTTCACACCTTCTCCCCTAATTAACCATTGTCTTGGTTTGAAAAGACAGGTGTCTGCTGAGGAAGGCAGGAGCCTCCCTTGAATTGGAAAGTATGAACCCCCTCCTTCCCAATTATTATAATTAAGGGGCTCTCAGGTAAAGATATGGGAATAGGAATAACAGTTTTTTATTAGGAAGATTAAAATAAAAATGAAGTAATACAAAAAAAAACCACTGACAGAGTCAGAATACAACCTGACACCCTTTTGATCAGTGTTGGTAGCAGTCTGATTAAATGGTGGCTGCAGTCCTGCTGGAGTGACAGATATGGTTCTGTTGAAGCAGCTATCCTATAGAAGGGTGTTGTTTTCTTTTGAAGGTCTGGTGGTGGTGATAGATGAACCTGGTTTTCTTCTGGGAATGCAGTGAAAAGACTGCCTTGGTGTTCCAAATCTCAGATTTTATCTAGGGTAGAAAATGCTTGGCTCCTCCCCCTGGGTGGAGCATCTCAAAGTGGGATGATGGAATATTATCAGTCATGTAGTAAGGCTCAAAGGCCCATTTACAGAAGATATCTCCCTGGTTGGATGATGGGTCATAGAAGAGATAAAGAACACTGCTCTACTTGGTTTCAACAGATGGTGATAGAATACACACCTCTGGTTACATCCTGCACTGCAACCCCAAGACAACCATGAAACAAGGACAGTGATCAGATGATAAGGGTTGAGGGCCCCAAATGCCATCCCTGGCATTGCTGCTGGCTGACATTCTGGTCCTCCTCATGTCTCCTAGACACTCGGGGCTTAGCCACTATTAACTTAGCTCCAGTACCACCACACTGAGCCCTGTGGAAGGGTGTGCAGCCATAAGGATGGGGGTGATGTTGGGTCAGTCCTGCATCCCAAAACTCCCACTTATAATGCCACATCCCTGCAGCTTTATCCCCCCAATGACTTTGCATGTTCCTTCTTAGAAGCTGTGGGACCACAAATTATATAGCTGTAATTTTGACTTCTTGGAAGCTCAGGGCCTTTTGATCCTGTGGGCTACCTTAGCTATGTGTGTTGTATCCTGTACCTCTGCCTCCCACAGCTGTCTAGATGGTCTGATTTAACAGTCCTGGGGAACTTGTGGTCTCTTCAGCGTGCTCTTAACTAAGGACTCTGTCCCCTCCTTGTTCCTGTGGCACTGCATGCAGAGGACAAGGACAGAGTTGGACAGTGCCTTTTCTCACAGCTTCTCTTTTGGTCTCTTTCAGGCACTGTTGTTTGTCTTTTCAATTCTGCGTAAAGTTGCTTGGGACTATGGACGCCTGGCCCTGGTGACTGATGCTGACAGGTAAGCACAGGAGAGAGGCAAGGGAATAAGATACAGATAGTGCCCTTCTTTGCTGTGAGGCAGAAGGAATAAATCTCATTTTGTGTGCCTGAGCAGCTGGAGAGGAGAGGCAAATGTGCTGATTTCATCCCTTGAGCGCCAGGAATAGGAAGAAATTCCCACTTACTGGCTTTTTTGTTACAGCATCTTTCTCCCAACACATGGAGTGTCCCCCCAGCTCCATATTGCTTATGGGCCCTTCAGTGATAGAGATGTGCAGGGGCCCTTACAGAGGAACAGCAGATGGAGGGAGGAGAGGAACAAGAGGTCACAGGAAGGGTGAGGGCTGCCACAGTGAAGTCTTTGTTTAGCCTCTGAAGGTGTCTTTGTAACTCTGCTGGATGCAGTTCTTGTTAAGAGCACTTGACAGTAGTATGCTGCTTTTCCAGGTGTGGTACTGCTGTGCTGATGTGAACTTAGCTCACATCTCAAGGGGTGATGAATTGGTCCAGGTGTGGATCCTTCCTGCCCAATGCATTTGTGGACTACACTGTCTGCCAGCAAAAACCAGGGCCCATTGGGGCTGGCAGCTCCACAGCAGAGGGAGCATTCCCTGCACAACAGTGGAAAAAGTTGGTTTTTACCAGCATCGAAACAGGATTTCTTCTTGTTTAAATAAGTGGTCCTGGATAGGGTTAGATAAGCAGCTGTGTCCCTGTGGCTCCTCTGCCCAGCCTTTCCTGATCTGGCTGGGGAAATCAACTGTAAAGAGATAGTAGAAGGGAAACAAGAAGAAAGGAATAATTATAGAAGATCTCAATGAGGAGAGGACAGCAGGGTTAAGCAGCCTGGATCCAGATGGTGGCAGGAAGCCATGGGGGCTGCACAGCTCTAGCCTCCAGTGGGGGGAGAGAGCTGGATTTTCTCTGAGGATATGTTTGAGCACCTTGGTGCAAGGGTGTGCAAGCAGTGGCTGTAGGCAGAAAGGCAGAGGGGTGCCAGCTGTTTGGAGAGGGAGAGGATCAGGGTGGCTGTGGGTCAATGGGTCTGCAGTTGCAGAGAGGAGCCCATGCTGCTTGGCTTATCTGTGGGTAGGATGAGATTTTCAGGAGGGGGGTGCATGTGTGTTTGTTGCCTGGGTGGGGAGAAGATATATGGAAGGGGAGCTCAGATGGCCGCCAGGCAGTCCCTACAATCTCTCTTACCTGACCCTGTCACTCAGGAGCTCCCTGCAATGTCCATGGTATGGAGCCAGGTCACCTTCCCAGTGAAGCTTCCTTTCAGCTGGCAGCAAAGTATTCTGCCCCTGGACCAGTGGGTATTCCAGATTGCTGTGACTTGAGGCATTGGAAGGAAAGTTCTCCAGCCTGACCATTGGCAGGTTTCTCTTCTTCAGGACGATGGGAAGCCATCTTGGATGCATAGTTCCCTGCAAAAGAGGAGAACTCAACACCTACTCCCGTGGTTGTAACCTCTCCCTTTCTGTTTCTGTGCCCCCAGGCGCCGACGCTGGGAGACTGAAAGAGAGGAGCGGGAATAGTATGTTGTTTTTTCAGGGTCTCATTTCTTCTCTCTTTCTTGCTCACAACCTCTCCTTTTTTCTTGCAGCTGTCTTGCTTCTGAACTAATCTAAATGGCTGGGAGTTTGGGCATGAATTTGTGTCTCTCAGTGGATTTGTGCTCTTCTTTCCCTCCCCTTTGTGTCATCCACTACCACAGCTGAATGCACCCTGGTTTTCCCCTAGTAGGCCCTAAATGCTCCTTGAGAGCAGCAGTGCCAGGGAGCTCTCAGTCTTGGCCAAGGCAGAGGGTGCTGTATCACATGCCCCACTCTATCTGCTTGTGTCCAGCTATGCTGCCTTATGGTGGAAGTAAACAAACCCGCTTGCCTGAGCCCACAGTACACTCAGGTCCCCCAGGTGCAGGGGGGGCTACTTTGCCTGGTCCTTCTTGTGCCAGGTTGCCACAAGAGCTATTTCCTCACCATCTGCAAGGGTAGGCAGATGGACAAAGAGGATCTGGCAAGAGTACTGTCTTTCCTTTTTATCCCACGAGGCTGGTGGGACCAGGGCAACCTTTGGCCCTCGTCCCTTGCCACCTAAACCCATACCCAGCAAGGCAGCACTATTGATTTTCTCTCTTTCCCTGTGGAAGAAACCTTTAGCCTCAGTGCTGCTGAAGGCATCCTTCATCACCTTGGTCTCGTGGTGCCCCTTAAGCCCTGCCATGGACTGTCCTCCCTGTTCTTACCTCTTTCTTGCTGCTTTTATGGCTGAGAAAAGACCATCGCCTGTGCCTTGCTGACTGGTTGGGCGGTATGTGCTGCAGAGGGGACGATCAGCTGATAGTGCACAGCCTGCCATGATCAGTCCAGCCACAGTGGCTTGTGTCTGAGACCAGGACAGCAAGCTGCAGCTTCCTTTTCCCATTTGCAGAGCAGGGTCCTGCCACTGCCTTAAAGAGGGTACAAGAATGTGCCTGCTTTTGCAGCTGATCCTTGCCCTCAGGAGCAGAGCAGTTGAAGTTGTTAGAACTGATGGTCGCTGTGGTACATGGCACAGAGGGGACCTCTCACTCATGCTTGACTGCTTCACTGGTGGTTGGTCCTGCTTCAGGTGTGTCTGGCAACTTTTCACTGCTAACATCTTGTGGGGGGACTAAGTCAGAGGTAGTAGAGCCATCATGCTCTGAGGATTTTTTAGGGAGCCACTTCATTTATCCTCACAAGTGCTTGTCTCTCTCCAGGGGCCCACTTCTTCCTGCTCCTGTTTTTCATTTGAGCTTGCTGGAGTGATCTGCTCCACACACACCGCACATACCACCCCTAAAGCTACTGCATGAGCTGGGACAGTGATAGCAGCCAGAAGCCTCCAAAATCCTGCAGAACTCAGTGAGGAAGTCTCATTCTGTCTGTGCTCCTTCAAGATTAATGGCACATTCCCATCCCCACTGTTCTCTGCTGGGGAGTGCAGTGGTATGTAGTGGGTTAGGAACCCATGTACGTCACCTGGTGCCCCAAGTCCCTGAATGTACAGTGTTGTTCTTTGTGGGAGGGGGCATCCTCCTCTGATGTGTTCCCTTTCTCTGAGGACCAGCAAGTGCCCTTATCTTGCAATTTGTCAGAGCTTGCAGTAGCCATCAGCAGTCTCAATTGGCAACTCAATCTGCACTGGGTGGTCACAGCAGCCCACTTGCACCTCTGCATATGAGGGAAGTGATCACAGAGCTCTGTGGGACTTGCCACCTGTGCAGCCACCTCCATCTTTGCACCCCAGCAAGGCCTTTCCACAGCATGCCTGGCCTGTCCTCTCGGAGCCTGCAATTCCTTTGGCCTGAGGCTAGCTGTGCCTCAGACCCTGTCCTTCTCCTTCCCTGGCAGTGCCTGCACCAAACTTGCATCATGCAGGGTCCCACCTTAATCTTGTGATTTGGGGCAATCTTGCTTTCACCCACTTACACTCCTTTCACATTTTACACAGTGCTTTGCTTTAAAAGGTCTCCATCCAGGTGCAGGTGCTGTTGGAGGTCCCTGTTCAGCTTTCTGTCTTAGGCCAGGTTTTGCATCCTCTGTCTTCTAACACTTCAGGTTATCCTGATTATTGTCACTGCAACCCCCTGCATGGAGCAGAGTTATCCTGGTTATCCAAAAGCTCATGGTGTCATCAGGCTGGGCTTTCCTCAGGGCAGAAATTTCTCTTCCACAGAAATTCACCCTTGCTCCCTGTGCCCAGCTGCAAGGCCTCTGTGATTATAAAGAGCTGAAGGTCTGAGAGCTGGGTCAAAGCTGTCTGTCCCTCCAGCAGAGCAGTGTTGGGCTTTGCAGTGGTAAGGCTTCACACCAATGTCTAATCTGCACTGCTGTAGTCCCCTGACCTTCAGCTAATCTCCTTTCCCCTGTCTGTTACTTCCAGCAAGGAACTGGGGACTCAGCAGGTGCTACTCTGCTCTGAGAGAGGCAATGTGTCTCATGCACTTTCCTTCAGAATGTTCATGAG
The DNA here is from genome assembly GCA_032173965.1 of Sitta carolinensis. Lineage (NCBI taxonomy): Eukaryota > Metazoa > Chordata > Aves > Passeriformes > Sittidae > Sitta > Sitta carolinensis. The sequence continues at coordinate 7,846,020 of JAVUNC010000025.1, read as the reverse complement.
GATCTCTGCTTGTTGTCCTTCCCATAATGTCATCCACCTCCTCTCTAGCACTTGTCTCTTAGCAGGTGTTTCTCTGTGTTCTTGCCTATCTTACCCTCCTTGAGGCTGTACTGACTAAAGGGAGACCATATTTTCATTTATTTTTTTTCCTTTGTTTCTAGTCTTCAGATCAGTCATCTCTCTTCTTGCACCTCCGAGATCCCAGCCTGCTGTTGTCACCTTGCAAGTGCTATTTAATTTACATCTCTGGACCATTTTCTTGCCTCCTTTTCCAGCTGCCCTCTCCCTCTATTTGAGGTGGGCACTGTTGTCAGCCTTGGATGCTTCTCCTGCAGGTTCTTCATCTAGGTCCCTGCCTCTGCCTGGAGTAAAGTGGTTTTGTGATATTTACCCCTTTTGCTTTCCTGTCCTTTAGCATGGAGACATTCAGTTCTAGCTGTCTTCCCTGCTCCTGCTCAAGGATTTCCGGGCTGGAGGCTCAGCTGAGGCTGGGAAGCCAGTTGCACTGATCCTGGCTCCAGGCAGCTGTATTCTTCCTCCTACACTGAAGCACTAAGGGTGGGGAGGACTGGTGCAGCAGGATGCAGCCCACCAGACTCCTTCCTTCCTCTTCCTGAAGATGAGTGATGTCCTCCAGGACAGGAGCTGCTCCTACTGCCTTTCCAGCTATGCCAGAGCCAGAGGGGCTGTGGCAGCCTCCAGTTCTCCCTTCCTTTCTGCTGTCTAAACTCTGTGCTAAACAGACCTCACCCCTCCTCTGTGCCAGCCTCTCCTTGCAGGGACTGCCACGTAGTATTGGGTGCCTTTCAGAAGGTGCCAAACAAGTAGCATCCATGGGCTAAGCCCATGGGCTTTGCCAGGCTCAGCAGGCCATCTGAGGAGGGTTCTGTCTTTACTGCTACCTCTGATCTTACCTCTCTCCATCTCACTGGGCGCAAACTGACCTGAATTAACCTCTCATCTCCTGGGTGCTCTTGGTTCCTGGCCAGGCTGCCTCTTTGCATCTTCTAACTTTCTCCCTCACCTCCCACTTGTCATTGTAGCGTAGCCTCCGCCCTGCATTCTGACAACCATGACCGCTACGAGCGCCTCACCTCCGTCTCCAGCTCTGTGGACTTCGACCAGAGGGACAATGTGAGTAGCCACATGAGTCAAACACTTTGCCTTTGCTGGGCCAGGAACCCACAGCTTGGCTGAACCAAAGGCTCTTCAGAAGAAGCGCTTTTGCCTGTTCCTGGGCCTTAAGTCCCACATCTTGCAGTGTGTGAGCTTAAGGACCTATGCAGCTCTTAGACATGTGCTTACATAAATAGGCTTTACATCACTGTGGCTTAACAGACATCTCTCCAGCCTATAATCTCAGCATTACAAACAATACTTACCTGCCAGCCCTTCCTCACGCTTCAGTCTACCTCTACTGGCTTTTTTCCCTCGCTGAAGGGGAGGGTAATGGGTGTGATGGATGGGGGGGTGAAGCTCCCCCAAGTGTCCTTTGAGGAGCACTGCCTTGGCCCAGCCTACCTTCACAGTCCTTATAGAGCTCTTGTCCAGCATGATGGCTGAAGTACCTGTATGCTGACTTTTCTGGGTCTGCCATGGCTTTGGAGATCTTCCATATTAGCCAGGGGTCCATGGGTTGCCTGGAAGGTTGAGCTGCCAGTTGGCAGGGGACAGCCACACAGCAGAGTCCAGCCTGTGTTGTGCTTCAAGGAGTAGCCCTGTCACCTCCTTCACCTAGGCCCATCTGTGGCTCTGCACACCTGGGTGCTTGTGGTCTACCCCCCCCAAACCAAGTATGTGGATTTGCAAGGACATCAGCCTGGTCCCTGGAACCTTTGAAGGAGGGAGCTGGGATAAAGGAGCACAGAGTGTTGTGAAACTGTCCTGTTTTCTTTTTCCACAGGGTTTCTGCTCCTGGCTGACAGCCATCTTCAGGATAAAGTAAGTGTCCCAGGGCCTGTATGGGGGACTCACATGGGGAGGGTGGGGCAGTGCAGGGTTGCTGGGACACCCAGTGCAGTGCAGCTTCATGATGTCGCTGCCCTTGCTGCAGCCCCCTCTCTGAAGAGCACAAGTGATGTTTGTCCTCTGGAGAGGACAAGAAAAGACAGGACTACATGAGGAGTCCTAAAGCCAAAATAAGGTCACTAAGTGAGTCTGTGACAGGAGATAGTCCAGGCCCATGGCTGCCCCACCTCAGTCTCATCTCAGAAACACTGTCCAGTGCTCTGCAAAGATAGTCATCTCCCCGGCACTCTTGCTAGGGGCGCTGCTGTCTCATGGATGGCTATGAGGAGGGCACTGGAAAATGTAGATGCTCAGGAGTAGTCTCTCAAGCACTTCTATTCAGAATTCTGTGGGATAGCCTCAGCATCTATATCTTAGCAGGGCAGGCAAGGCCCACCTGAAGGATGTAAGGTGTGTCCAGTTGTCCTCTCCTGGGGGACAGAGAGCAGGGCCATGGGGAGCAGGGCTGGGTAATCATTGCACAAGCAGGTTTCTGCCCAGGCTGCTTCAAGGCTAAGTGCTGGACTCCCAAACCCAGAGTCTGGCTACAGCTCTGTAGGGCAGAACAAGGGGTGCTGTGTGTGCTCAGATCAGGAGGGCAGCTGAGACCCTGTACTTTTCCCCAGCACTTGAGGAAATGTAGAAAATTGTCTGACAGCTTTTCTCTCCCTGGCAGGGATGATGAGATCCGGGACAAATGCGGGGTTGATGCAGTGCACTACCTCTCCTTCCAGAGGCACATCATTGGGCTGCTGGTGGTCGTGGGTGTCCTTTCTGTGGGCATCGTGTTACCTGTCAACTTCTCAGGGGACCTGCTAGGTGAGAATAAGGAGCCTTTGGCTGGGCTGGGGCATCTGCTGTCAACACCATGTTCCAGACCACTGGGTAGCAGTGGAGGGCAGTACAAGACTAACACAGACAAACCCTAACTGTTGTCTCACTGCCTGTAGTGCATCCACAGGGTCATCCTGTGTAACTTGGGGTTTTAGGTATTCTGCAGCTGATACTCCTGCTGTAGGTCACTCTAGTGGTGCTCTGTCCCACTCAGCATAACTCAACATGTTTGTGTCTGCCTCTTTCTCTCTAGAAAACAATGCCTACAGCTTTGGGAGGACAACTATTGCTAACCTGAAGTCTGGGTATGTGTGGGCAGGGGTGGGATGGCTAATTGAGGCCCTCAGGGGGGTGTTTTGTAAATGTTCACTTGGTGCAGAGCCTCATCTCCTTTAAGGTTGTATTTCTGCCCTTGCTGTGAGGCTACTGTCCATGCTCCAATTTCCAAGCCGAGTTCCTGGAATTTGGTTGTGGGGCATCTGTGTGCTATGCTGAATATACTCATGCCCCCAGTGCCTTCAGGGCCTGACCAGCCATGCACAGACCTGTAGTGGCAACCTTGCATTGACCTTTGTGGTCTCCCTTGTGACAGGAATAACCTGCTGTGGCTGCACACCACCTTTGCTTTCCTGTACCTGCTGCTGACAGTGTACAGCATGCGCCGGCACACTTCCAAGATGCGCTACAAAGAGGATGACTTGGTGAGCAGGATCTGGTCACTCTTCCAGGCACATTTTCCCATGCCCTCTGGTCAAGTCAGGTAGCCTTGGAGAGAATGCTGAGCACCTCTATTTCCACAACAATTTAGCACTGTCATGTTTTGGCTGTTTTTATTCTGCCTGGCCAAAGGCAGATCACCACCAGAGCAGCAGCTGTGACTGTCTTCGGGGAAACAGGAGAGGCCTCCACTGGGTCAACATGTGGAAGGACCCCATTCTTCCTTAGGGGTTGTTCCAGCAGCTTTTGCCTTCTTCGTTTCTGAAGGGTAGCTGTGTTTCTGTTCAGGTACCTGCAGTGTAAGTCCCTAGCCTGTCAATCTGCAGCACACCCAGGTGAAGGATGACAGACAACTAGCAGAAGCACAGGAGAGGGGGAGCTCTGATAGCTAGAATTTATGGGACCCCCTTTTTCATCACTGACACAGGTCTTGAAGGGGGTCTTGCTGCAATCTGGTCTTTTACACCATCCACACCTACCTACCTGTCCTCTCCCTTCTCCTTTCCAGGTTAAGCGAACTCTGTTCATCAATGGGATTTCAAAATATGCTGAGCCAGAGAAGATCAAGAAGCATTTTGAGTAAGTCTCACTGTGTCCCTAAAGACTGCTCTGTAATAGGGATGTTTTTATTAGGGTAGTACTAGTGTTATCTGGAATGGCAATACATTGAGAGCTAGGCAAAATCTGTGAATACCTTTATCTTGGGCCACTCACTGTGGTTTTTCTGGTTTTTATCTGAATTTGAAGGATCTTTTATTTTGGGCCTTGGGATAGGCCCAGCTATCTCTTGTAGCGCCATCAGGGGTCAGTGTGGTAAGCAATGGACAGGGCATATCTTGAGTTGTAGTTAAGTTCACAGATGAAATACAGGCAGGAGGTGCTCAAGCAGTGACTGTGGGATGTTGTGCTGCTGCCCTGATCACAGTCCTTGTAGAAAGTATATCTGTTTAACAAGAAAATTAAATTCCTCCTCTGTCAGAATCTCATTGTCAGGACCATGTTTAGAAGCACCATGGATAGAAAAGAAATGCTTTGACCCTTTGGGAACCTTTCTGCCTCTTACTGACCACAAGTCTATAAAGGCAGAGAGGGGAGTGTGGGGTTAGAGAGGCTCCTAGCTGCAATAGGGCACAAGTCCAGAAAAGCTTCTTGTGCCAAAGCCTAAAGGATGTAGCATTTGCCCTGTATTTTGCGTCCGCTGTAAGGGACAGAGCCTGCAGGCTCCCCTGCAAACTCTTGGTGTGCATCACAGTACTCAGCCCAGGACACTATTCTCAGGACCAGAGAGAAGTTCTGAACACTTGGAGTTCGCAGTTGTGATGAGCTGATGCTTCTCATCCACAGGGAGGCCTATACCAATTGCACTGTCCTGGAGGCCCGTCCCTGCTATGATGTTGCCCGGCTGATGTTCCTCGATGCAGAGAGGTAACCTCTATTTTGGGAGAAAAGGCAATGTGGGCTGATGTTGCTGATACCCCCTCAAGTCTGATGCCATAGAGCTTTTATGAGTCACCCTCTTTCTTTCCTTTCTTCCTTCTCTTCCACTCTCGTGTTTCAGGAAGAAAGCTGAGCGTGGCCGAATCTACTTCACCAACCTGCAGAGCAAGGACAACACCCCATCCATGATCAACCCCAAGCCCTGTGGTCACCTGTGCTGCTGTGTCATCAGGGGCTGTGAGGAGGTAGGGCAGAGCTGCAGGTGTTGGGCAGAAGTTGGGTGTCCCATGGCTTGGGTCTCCAGATCATCTCTGACCTCTGTCCTCCTGCTCAGGTGGAGGCCATTGAGTATTACACCAAGTTGGAGGAGAAGCTCAAAGATGACTACAAGCGGGAGAAGGAGAAGGTTAATGAAAAGCCTCTAGGGATGGCCTTTGTCACCTTCCACAATGAGACCATCACAGCCATGTGAGTGCAGATGGTCCTGCCCTCCCCAAGAAGGTGACTTGTCCCAGCCTTTGTCTTAAATCAGAAGAGCAGCAGTGTTAAGGCATTCCCTTGGCTTGTGCGTGCCAGCCTTTGGTGCCAGCATGTCCCTCTTTGTCTTGTCCAGAATCCTCAAAGATTTCAACGCTTGTAAGTGCCAGGGCTGTGCATGCCGTGGGGAGCCCAGAGCCTCCTCCTGCAGTGAGTCCCTCCATGTCCCCAACTGGACCGTCAGTTATGCTCCTGACCCACAGAACATCTACTGGTGAGCAGCTCTGTAGAGTTCAGGAGCCCTGCCAGTGGGAAAGGGGTGCATCCTCCCTCTCTCCCTCTCCATCTGCTCCTCTGATGACAGAGTGAGTTGTTCTTGCTGAAGCCCAGCCTGGCTGAGCTAGAGGTCTGATCTGACTGGGAGGGGAAAGCCTTGGGCTGGCACCCCAAGTGCTATTCACCAAACTGGGCTGTGGTGTGCATGCAAAGCCCCACACTGGTATCCTACCCTGTGCAGCCCTCCTGATGCCCTCTTTCTCTCTCCCAGGGAACACCTCTCCATCCGGGGCTTTATATGGTGGATCCGCTGCTTTGTGATTAACGTGGTCCTCTTCATCCTTCTCTTCTTTCTCACCACTCCTGCTATCATCATCACCACTATGGACAAGTTCAATGTCACCAAGCCCGTGGAGTACCTCAATGTAAGGACTTTGGAGACAGGTGCAGGGTGGGTAACACAAGAACCTAACCCAAGGCACAACATCCCCTGTGAGGCTGAGAATAGGAAGAGAGATTGTCATTGTTCCCTGGGTCCTGTCAGCCTGACCATGAGGGAGGTGCTGAGCCTGGACAGGGTGCAGTGGCAGTCACAATGCTGGGGCCTTGGCAGCAGCAAAGGCAACTGTACCTGTGGCTGGCACAAGAGCTGGTGCACCGTGTAACATGTGATTTCTTCTCTGCCTTGTTGCAGAACCCAATCATCACCCAGTTCTTCCCCACCCTGCTGCTGTGGTGCTTCTCTGCTCTTCTGCCCACCATTGTATACTACTCTGCCTTCTTTGAAGCACACTGGACCAGGTAAGGACAGCCAGCACCTGTTCTTACCTTCTCAGTGAGCTGATTGGCCACTAAACACTTCTCACTGACATAAAGCTATGGGCTGGATCTTTCTGCTTGAACTTCTGTCTTCCGCTCCAAGCATGGTGTTATGTTGCACCTCTTGGGCACCTGAGGACTGCTGTGGACAGCTGTTCTGCCAATCTTTAGCTGCTGTTGTGCAGCATGGTTGCCTGAGCAGAGCTTGCCAGGTCTACAAGGAGAAGAAAGCTGGGAGGAGTTGGGGCTGGTCACTACGAGAAATGCTAGTAGTGAGGGAAGTCTTGGCTCAGGTGAGCAGGCAGGGGTGGTGTGCCTGTACCATGTGTAAGATGTAGCAGTTCCAAAGGAAAGTCGTTTTAGCTGCTCTGGCTTCTGGCCACAGGGAAGGCACTTGAATTGCAGAGCACTAGAAGTGTGCTTCTTGTGAGGCACATTCCCCACAGGACATGCAATGTAAACTTTGATTTTAGGTCTGTGTTGCAGGGACTGGTGGGGAGGGTGTCACCAGCTCTTGGGATTGCAGGTCAGGGAAGCTGATTGCAGAACCCATGAGACAAGGGGAAACAGAGGCACAATAACCGATTTCAAATATTCTGGAGGGAGAGGGGATGCATTCATGTACTAGGAACAGACAGGGTGGGATTTAGACATTGGGAAGTACTTAGAAAGCCATTGGGAGCATAGCTTGTATGGCTGGTGGGGTGAAAGGTTAACAGCCTCTCTGTCCTCAGGTCTGGAGAGAATAGGACAACCATGCACAAGTGTTACACCTTCCTCATCTTCATGGTCTTGCTGCTGCCATCACTGGGCCTGAGCAGGTAGGGTCGTGGGAAGGGAAGAAAAGCACAGAGATATGGAGCACAGGGAGGGTTGAGGTGCACCCTGATTGTTCTCTTCCTTTTACAACTTCCTTTCCTCACTGCACTGGTGCCCTGGCTACCATCCTCTTGGGAGACTGGTGTTTAATTTTAGTTGAGGGAGAGCAGGCCAGACCATACATGACTGGGTCTCTAGGACTTGGTTGACTCAATCTGCAGATGCATTGACATGTGTCCTGTTGTTACAAATAATGCAGCAAAAGTTGGCATGATAGACGAGTATGTGTGAAGAGTCTGCTCAACATCTGCTGGTGAAGGAGGCATTCTCCACCTCTGTGCTCAGTGTGCAGTCCAAGTTTTGCACAGAACTAGTGAATTACCCCTTTAAGCTAGAACTTGAACAGGTTGCACTGCTTGGTTGGGTTGGGATAGTGTGGTTACAGAAGTGCTCATCCATTTGGATGTATGCCTCGTATCTTTTTTTTATCATTTGGGTGTATGCCTCCAGTCTTCCTGCAGAGTTTATAGAATTGCCCTGTGGAAACACTGGTGCATCTCCTGCCAGCCATTGGCGCGGGACTGGCATTGAACAGGGGACAAGTAAGGGAACAGTGTAAGGAAGAAAAAGCTGGGGAGTGGGTGGGGGACAGGAACTCTAACAGTGCTAGTTCATTCTTTACACATTGTGGGATCAGGGATCTTTAAGATCCCTTCCAACTCAGGCCATTCCATGATATTATTGTCTACACCCCACCTAAATCCTATATTTGAGATACAGCCCCTCAGTGGTGATGTCAGGCAGCTCCTGAGAATAGACAAACCCTGTGATAGTAGCAGAAGAATAGTCCTTCCTCCCACTGGGTGACTACATGTTTGCAACACAGATTAAAAAAGCTTTGTTGCATGTAAACTTGCATCTCGAGCAGGTGAATGTTCTCAGAAGGGTTTGCATTTTGACCACGAGACAGACCATGCTTCCTTCTGAGGAGTCAATTTCCCTGCTGTTGCCTGTTGAGCTCTGTACTCCACCAGTGCCAGAGGATTGGATAGTTTTGTATAAAAAAAATAAAAACTGAGGAAAATAGGATTTGTTTCTTCTGAAGGATTTTTTAAATCTCTTGTTGGAGGTTACCTTGTACCTAACCAATTTCTTCTGTAGAGCCAGTCATCTGATCCTTACATGGATGATGTGCCCAAACTGAGGAGAGTGGAAAAATATTGATAGGATCAGGGTAAAAGGATAAGAACACACATGAATGGGAACCTTTACATCTCTTTTTGAGTGTGGCATTATTTTGTTCTGTTTTATTTTTTTCCAACATCCAGTTTACATAATTTCTGGTGACACATTCCAACAGAGAACAAAACAGTCTATGGTCAGAGCTTTGGATCCTTCTAGAGAAGCTTACATATTTGCCATGTGCATTTCTGTCTGTTGCTGCTTCTGATGGTTCATCTTTTCTTCTCGCCTTCTTCCCCCACAGCTTGGATGTATTTTTCCGCTGGTTGTTTGACAAAAAATTCCTTGCTGAAGCCACTGTGCGATTTGAGTAAGTGGAGTTGAGCAGAAAGGCTTTGTTTACAATGGGAGGTGGTTCTTGTCGGCATCCAAAGGTTTTGGGGGCTCCCAGCTGCTGCCCTGCAAGGAGGGAGCACCCTTTGCAGTCTGCTCTTACTGCATATCCCCAGGTGTGTGTTCCTGCCAGACAACGGGGCTTTCTTTGTCAACTACGTTATCGCCTCTGCCTTCATCGGGAATGCCATGGACCTGCTGCGCATCCCTGGTTTGCTCATGTACATGATTCGCCTCTGCCTGGCCCGCTCGGCGGCTGAGCGGAGGAACGTCAAGCGAGTATGTAGCGGGGCTGAGGGATGGGTTGTGTCCTGCACCCAGGGAGGGGACTGCTGCAGTGGGACCCCATGGGGCTGGCACGGTGGTGTGTGTAGAGCTGGGTGTGTTGCACACGCCCGCTCAGCTCTCAGGGGGCCCCCTGCTGATGGGTCACCATTCCCTCCTGCAGCATCAGGCCTACGAGTTCCAGTTTGGGGCTGCTTACGCCTGGATGATGTGCGTCTTCACCGTAGTCATGACATACAGCATCACCTGCCCCATCATCGTCCCTTTTGGTAAGCAATATCCCTCTGCCTCCCTTGTGCCAGAGGTGGAGGGGAGGCAAGAAGGCAGATGTGGGGGAGGTATTCCCTCTCAGTCTAGGAAGAGGCTGATGCCCCATTCATCTGGCTTTTTTCCTCTTCTCCCAGGGCTCATGTACATGCTGCTTAAACACCTGGTAGACCGATACAACCTGTATTATGCTTACCTGCCTGCCAAGTTGGACAAGAAGATCCATTCAGGGGCTGTGAATCAGGTAGTGGCAGCCCCCATTCTCTGCCTCTTCTGGCTTCTCTTCTTCTCCACAGTGCGTGCAGGTGAGCACTGGGCTGGGATGCCAGTCCTTAGCCTCCTACTGAGCCACTTCCCTGGCCAGGTCCTGATCCTCCAGCTTCCAGCCACACAGCACAGTCACAGTCCTTTTGACACTGCCACTTCGGTTTTCCTTTGCCCCAGGGTTCCTGGCCCCCACTTCCATGTTCACCTTTGTGGTCCTCGTGATCACCATTGTGATCTGCCTGTGTCATGTCTGCTTTGGGCACTTCAAATACCTCAGCGCTCACAACTACAAGGTGAGGCAGAATAGTTGGGTGTGGGACCCTTCTCCTTGGTAGCACAGCTCGACCTGAGGCTGTCTCTGCTGCCTGTATACTGCTCCCGAGGTGGGACAGCAAGTATTTTGCCCTGGCAGTCTCAATTTCTCCTTTTTTCTCCAGATTGACCACACAGAAGTGGATGCCATGGACAACAGGCAGAATGGGAGACCTGCCACCAATCTGCCAGCTCCCAAATCAGCTGTGAGTCACTATCCCCACCTCTGCCCTAGCACACTCCTTACCTGAGTTTGGAAAGGGGGAGGTAACTCCCTGAGTACCTCACTCCTCACTTCTCATTTTTCTGAGTCAGCACCTGGATCCCTCCCAGTGAGGGTGGGAGGCAACTGTTGGGCACTGCTCCCTCCCCTGCTCTGGGTGATGAAGTGTAACCCCCACACACACACCTCTTTCCCGCTGCTCCTCAGATGCTGTGCATTTACTTTCCGTCTCTCTTTCGGCTGGGACAGTGAATCCAGCCGGGTCAGTCTCCCTTCTCATTCTGCATCTTTGCACGCTTGCACGCCAGCAGAGGCTGTCCCCCACCAGGCTTGTCCTAGTGCCAGCACAAAGGGGTCTCTGTGGACATTGCCTTGAAGGCCATGGAAGTGCACTGGGGACTCTTCTCTCCCCTGTGCAACATTCTGTTTTTGGAATTTCACCTTGGCTCAATTGGCACACTCCAGCTGCTTCCTTCCACAAGGTTTTTGTAGTGGGGATCTATGCAGGCTTCAGAGATGGGATAAAGCAGAGCCTCCTGCTTCCTCAGGAGAGCAGGGTTGGGGTGTACATACGTAATCCAGGCTCCTTTCTAGTCTCCAGACATCTAAGAGCAGCAACATTTCACCAAAAGGAGAATGCCTATAAAAGGTAGACAAGGCTTCAAGGACGCATCTACTAACAAAAAAGGGAGTGCAGTTTTCCAGTTCACATGGGCTCCAAAGACCTGAGAAGCCATGTTCTTTCCCAGCCCAGGTGCCCTGTCCCAGAATGCCAGGGTTTGAAACACATCCCGTGTTTCAGGGCCAAGCCCCACTCTTACACCTTTCCTGGTATATTCCATGGAGTCTGGACTCTTCCTTACCCTCACAGCATATCCCCACGCTCAGCCTCATGCATGGTGCTTGGTGTGTTGTGCTCTGCTTCCTGGAGAAGCTCCCTAGACTCACACGTGTTTCTGCTCTCTCCCTGCCCCTTGCCTGCCCCGTGCCTGGCCCTGACAGAAGTACATCGCCCAAGTGCTGCAGGACTCCTCGCCAGAGGGCGAAGCAACAGAGTCGGAGGAGCAGGGATCGCAGGATGAGGAGCTCATCAACGCAGATGGCATGAATGACACAGATTTCCAGTCGTGTGAGGACAGCCTGATAGAGAATGAGATCCACCAGTAGGGACCTCAGAGGGCGGGAGGGGAAGGAGGCCCAGGAGCAGGGCAGGCTGTGCACACGGAGACCTGGGAAGAGGCACCTGAGGGTGCTGGCTACTGCCCTCGCCCTCCCGCCCCCAGGGCCGCTGCCTTCAGTGAGGGCAGGGGCCCTGCTGTGAGCTCTCCATGTCCCTGCACCAGCCCGGCTGCTCGGCAGGCATGCTCTTTACTAGCTACCTTCTTCAATGCATCCCTGAACCCCAGACTCCCAGAGGCTGGGGAGGAGGGGGACCATAACCCCGGCAGTGCTGCCCTGGACCTGCAGGGAGGAGGAAAGCTGGGTGCTTTGTGGGAAGGGGCATAAGGGAAGCATTTGGAGTATTCTGAGCAGGCAACTGTCTCCCCTGTCTCGCTGGTGAGAAACACTAATAATTTATTAGATTTACAAGGTGATAAACGAAAAACTTCAGTCAGTCTATTGGAAACCCCACCCAGGGTGGGGCTGGCTTTTGTTGCACCTCCTCCCTGTGCCTGCCTGTGCCCTTTCTCAACCACTTCCAGCATCCAGCTGGTGCGGCATCCCAGGAGCTGGTCCAGACCCAGGGGTGGTGACAGGCTTCCCCCTCACCACAGGGATGGTGGTGGTGACAGCCTGGCTTTGTGGTCAAGGGTGGCATCATGCCAGGGAAGGGGCACTGGGTTGGCATGAGCTAGACAGGCCCTCGCAGGGTGAGGGGTGGTGAGGCCATTCCTCATGAGCAGGAGGAGGCGCAGGCAGCCTCTCCCCCAGGCCCTGTTCCCTCCTCCCCCAGGGCAGGGGCTTGCAGCATCATTTAAAGTGGCATTTTTCTTTGCACATTTTACTCCCCTTTCAAACAAATCAACCTGACCCCCATGTGGTACTGCAGCCCCCCTTTTGCTGCCCTGTGTCTGCACAGCAGGGTCAGGCTTGGGCGTGGGGGGGCTGTGTGGGGGTCTCCTGGGTGCTAGGGAGAGGGGAGAAAGGGTCTCAGGCTACAGGCCCTCAACACCCTGCAAGACCAGCGCTGCCTGGTTGCAATGAGGCCCTGTGGGCTTCCTTCCCTGAGCTGCTGCAGGGTCTTCCCCCAGCTGAGGTGGTCAGAGAGGGAGGGAGCCCTGGGAGAGCAGCCCCTCGGAGCCATCTCCAACCACAACCACCATCTTCAGGAGCACAAAAGTCTCATGGGGCTGTGCTGACTTTCTTCACTTGCCCTGACTGGTGTAGACTCCCCTGCCACCACCCAGCCTGAGAGGGGGGTTGTTCCTCTCCTACCTCTCGCCCTTTCCCCCTCCCTGTTGATAGCTGTGTCCCAGTGGCAGGCAGGGAACAGGATGGGAGAGGTGGACTGGAGCCCCTGGCACATGGAAGAAGGACTGACCCTGTTTAAAGACACTTTGTGAGGTTGTTTCTGGTCAGTATCAGTTGCCCTCAATTGCTTCCCCCTTCCCCTTGTGTAAAATGTAAAGGAAAATAATAAATCCCTCTGCTATTTAGCTATATTTATTTCCCTCAAACCCTGCCACCATCCTGTTTGGTGCTCATTGCGGACACTATCACCCTCCCTTTGCCTGTCATCTGTGGGTGCTGCACCTGCTCCATGGGGCTGTGCCCTCCAGGGCCTGAGGGGCCGAGTGAAAGGGGACATTCATTTACCTTTTCAGTCACCCGTGCTGGCCCTGGAGCTCCAAGCACTTTAATCGACCAGAACAAGTGAAGTGTCAGCCCTGCCCACCTCAGCTGCCAGGAACGGTGGTCACATCTTATGGCTTTTCTCCCCTGTGCCTCCCACTAGAGGAAGGGAGCCAGACCCACAAGAGCAGGTGAGGGGCTGCTCCAGGGATGATGTAGCTGTCTTTCCTGTACAAGACCTCTGTAGGAATCCCAAGCCTGGAGAAAAGGGTGGATAGAACAGAAGAGATGTGGGTCTTCAGTGCAAAGGGAGGGCAGACCACACCAGCTTCCAGGGCTTGACTGGGATTGGAGCTGGAGCACACATGGGTGTGAAGGGGCATGGTGAGAGTCACCCGTCCCCTCCAGGTAGCGGCCAGGAATGAAATGAGCACCTGAGCTGAGAGTTCCCGGTCCACTCACAGGCTGGGGCAGGGGGGATGTTGATCCTGCTTCCCTATTCTTGCACCCACCTACTGCCCTTGCTCCTGGTCCAGCAGGGGGGCTGGGATGCAGTGGTCTCTGTAGGTACGGCCATGCTCTGGGGCTGCCTCTGCGGCTGTTGGGGCCCTGCCCACAGAGAGCTGTGTGTTCTGAGTGGCACTGTCTGTGTAGAGATGTGTATAATACCCTGTATATATTTGTGTACAAAAGAAAAAAGGAAAAAGAGCTATTGTTTGTGCAGTCTTTTCTTTGTAGAGTGCTTTGGGGGCTGGGAACTGGGAGGAGAGGACCTCACCTCAGCATGTGTGGTGCAAAAGGAGGAGTGGGGGAGTAGTGTGAGCATAAGCCCTGCCCTGCTGCCCGGAACTCAGCCATGGCTCACGGGCTCTCGAAGCGTGAATGGCTTTCCCTCTTACTTGCAGAGGCATCAGAGACTTTGCTGCTCAAAGCAGGTTGATAGGGAGCTGTGTGCCCTGAGCCTGGGATGGAAGATGGTTTGGGAATGATGTGGTAGGGGTGTTTCACTGGCAGCCTCATGCCCATGCCAGCCCACCCCTACTGTTCCAATAGGAAGTTTCATAGCCACTCCTGCCATATCTGTTCAAAACCTGGTTTGGGTGGACAGCAAAAGCCTCTGGGAAAGTGTGAGGGGTGCTAGACCCCTGGAGCACAGAGGAGCACTTTCCCAAAACATGATACTGCTCTGTGTCAGCCGTCCCCTGAGCAAGCAGCCAGTCCCCAGGATGCTCCCTGCTGCTCTCTGTGCAGGCTGGATCTGGCGTGCTTCCCAGGCTCCTGCTGCGTGCTCTGCTCCTTTCGTTGTGCACAGTGGCCGTTGCTCGTTGCTTGGACGATGGCACAATGGAGAGGCGAGGCCTGGCCTGGGCTGCTCAGAAAAAGACGAGTGAGCCCAGCTCCGTCCCCGCCTGGCTGTGAGCAGGCTCTGCAGCTTCGATGTGCACCAGCAGGAGCCAAAAGGCCCTCCTGCCCGCAGCCAAAGGACAAAGGAAGAGGCAATGCCAAAAAAGAAAGAACTGAAGACAGAAAGAAGAACTGTGCCTGCTGCCAAGTCCCTGCAGTCATCACTGCAAAGGAAAGCTTGAGGGGAGGAAGCAAGGAATTGCACAGGGATTTTGCAGGTGTTTTAGGGAAACTGCTTCCAAGCATAAGGGGGGAAGACACAGGACAGCCTTTGTGACAGGATTATTGAGGAGCTGTCTCCTGCCCCAGGAGAGGGATCTGTGAAAGCAGCTTTGGAGGCCACTGAAGGGTAATAAGGCAGGAGCTGAACAGGACAACAGGGTCACAAGGATGGGCACAAACCCAAAGCAGGAACAAGCCCTGGCACTACAGGCCTCTTGCTCTTTGAAAGCACAGTGCTGCCTGCAGTTCGTGTAGAGCTAAATAATGTCCCCAGCAGGGACCCCCATTTGCTTCCTGCCTGTGGCAAGCCTGGCTGGGAAAAAGATGGAGCAGCCCTTGGAACAACCCCGAGCAGGACACCCCAGGCCACCTCTGCACTAGGGTGGGCAGAACGAGCTGCCTGTAACAGAGTCCCCTGTATAGGGATAGGGCAGTTCTCGTGGGTGCTGGCCAGGACTGGACTGGTCCGTGTGCATGCAGCAGCAGGACCATGCTACAGCTGGTTTTAAATGTTTGGGTTGCCCTTCCCTCAGGCAAGGGACATGGCTCCTGGCCCCATGTGCAACCTGCTCCCTGCTTAGGAAGGATTTACCCCTGGGGCAAGGTGGGGTGAGGTAGAAAGCAGGTGCCCTGTGAGGCCTCTGCTCCCGCAGGCTCAGTGCCAGCTGCTGCAGTGAGTCTGTATGGGCACAGCCTCCCCAGCTGCAAACAGGCACCAGGGAAGGAGAGGGAGCTCCTGGGTTGGTGACACCCATCACGACATCATGGCAATACAGAGCTGCTTTCATGGGACAGGGCTGGGCTGAACTGAGCTGCTCGTGCCAGGCCAGGCTGTGTCAGATCTGCTGGGCTAAGCAACACCAGGCCATGCTGAGCCATGCCATGCCTGGCAAAGCCATGATGAGCCCACGGGCTCCACGGTAGGGTGCCAAGCCCTGTGTAGCCATGCCCGCTGGCAACAGCACCACCCCGCATAGCTGCACCGTGAGTCACGGAGGGCACGCAGGGGCAGCCCGATGTGGCTGTGGAAAACCCCAGAGCAGTGGGAGCTGCCCGCAGAGGGCTCTGCCGGCACCCAGCAGTGAGGGGCAGCTGGGGGGGCGTGGGGCTGGGGGGATGCGCCGGCCGGGGCAGCTGGTGTGGCGGTGTTGAGCACCTGGGCTTTAACGATTGAGGTGGTGCAGGCACAGTCCCCCGAGGCATCAGGGAAGGAAGAAGGGACACAACAATGTGGGATACCCGGTGGGACCCCTGTATTCAGCCGTGGCACCAGAAGGTCAGCAAGTCCTGGGGACAAGGTGCAGTACAGAGTTTCGCCCAACTACAGCTGGGGTGCCGGCAGTGTGGAACAGTCACCCGCAAATCCATTCCTACAAGAAAGCTGCTTCCTCTTTTCCTTCCAGCCCCAGTTTCCGTCTGCACCCAACCCTTTCATCAGAACAATGGTGGAAGGAGCACGCCCATTCCGGCGGTACCCCTCCATCCCTGGGAGATAGGAGAGGGTGGCTGCAGACAGAAATTCAACGTCGGCTTCGATCAATAGTCCCCTCCACTGCCTGTAAGCTGTCACTGCTCCTTTAATTCCCCCTCCCACTGCCCTCCCAGCTTTGCTCGTCCTGCCCGCCGAAACTCCACCTTCCGCGGGGCTGTACTGAGCCGGGCTGGGCCGAGCCGAGCCGCAGCGGGCAGGGCGGTGGCGGCAGCAGCTTCCGTAAGTCCATCCCCGCCATCCTCCCCCTTATCCGACCCCAGCAAGGGGTTATGCATCGGGGGCGAGCCCGCCGCTCGGCGGACAGGGCTGCGGGTCCGTCTGTCTCCCCCTCCCCGGCTGCTTCCTCCGTTTTCTAAGCTTATCTAGACATGCCTACCCCTCCCATCCCCTTTCTGTCTGCGGAGATTTTTGCATTAGGTAACGCATCCTCAGAGACACAAAAGCTTCCTAGTCGGGGCGACGAGTAATTGAATACCGCAGCGTCCCGGGATGCGCTGCCGACCACAAAGCCAAGCCTGCATCCCGTCAGAGGGATGCGGTAACATAAAGGGGATCATTTGGGAAACGAGGATCTTTGTCATCTGGAGGGCTGGAAAGGGCCTAAGAGCTGCTTGAGCACTGTGGGATGCTTTGGGCGGTGGTGATGCCTTGCCCCGAGCTGAGTATGCGGCAGGATACCGTGTGTCAGGGCTGGTTTTGAGGAAGGGAATCCCCACTTCCGTTGATTTGTAAGAGCAGCTGGCAAACAGAGGTCTGCAAAGATTTTTGGCTGGACTTCAACAGTGATGCTACCCAAGGGTTTTGCAGTATTTGCTAAAGTGCACAAGGTGTCAGGGACCCTGCAGGAAGCAATGTGTCTTTTTGCTCCCACCTGGGAGGGATCAGAGGTGCCTCGAGTATTGGAAAGCATCATATTGTAGTTGGATCTCACCTGTGGTGGAAAACTGCCCTGGGGTCTTGGCTTGTTTCGTCACCCCTTCCTCTCCTTCGAGGACCTACAGTGTCTGTCAGCAGAAGCCGGGGAGGTGTCAGCAGCCGACCCCATTGCTTTCAAGACCCATGTGGTTCCTCTCCCATTCTGGGTCTAAATACTTTTCTTTGCTCTGCGCTTGCGTGACCTCTGTCTGCCACTGAGCACATCCTTCCCGAGTATTTTGAGCCACAGAGCTAAGAATAACTCGTACGGTACCCGTGTCTGCACTGAGCTCCCCATGCCCGCAGCCATGTCCGGTGCCGGTAGGTAGAGTGGGAAGGGGTGCAGGGAACCCCTCAGGGGCTGTGGGTAGGGCAAGTTCCCTGGCCACTGCCAGGTTGTGGTGTGAGTGCCGGGGAGGTGGTGAGATGGGATCTGGAGGCAGTGTGGGCAGCTGTACTTGGGATCCCTCCTCCCTCAGGGCCCCTGTGTTCCGGACAGTGCTTGGGGCTGGAGAAGTCATCCTGCCAGCTATGCAGGCACCTAGTAGCCAGGGTGCTGGCTGCAGGGCAGGAGTGTAGGAGGAGCTCTGTAGATTTGGGACAATCATAGAGGAGAGAATGGCTAGTGCTGCCCTGGAGAAGGGTAGTGGGTTTAGAGCATCCCAGAGCAGGGGAGTGATGGGGAAGAGTCGATATTTTCTTCTAAAAAGCTTCTGGCTAGGACAGCCACATGGATTAGCAGCCAAATTTATGCCCTATGCTTGTGCCAGGAGCTTGCACCCTATTCACTGTTGCCTGCCTTCCCTTTAGCTATTACAGCACTTCAGGACAAGGAAAGCTGCTCTTTGGAGCCAGGCTGCACCCTGCTCCCCCGGGATAGGGTACTGGGGAGGGAGTGGGCCAGCACTGGCATTCGAGTTTGCTGCTCTGAGTGGGTTGCTGGCTCCTGGGTTATTTACCCAAGAGCTACGCCACTTTCTCACATGGAGAAACCTCTGAAGTATTCGGCACCAGCCCAGCCAAGCAGGAGCTAAGATGGCTGGGGCGTGGGGCAGGATGAGCCGCACATGCCAGTGCGCTGAAGGTGGTGGTACCTGCCCCATGGCCCTGCTGCAGGGGACACTGCTTGCATGGAGGCTTGACCAGGCGGTCCCAGAGGCTCCTTCCAGCCTGCGCGGTGCGGTGGTGTGAGCGCTGGCTGCTGCTGCCCTGCCTGGACAGGGCTGGGGGCAGCTGGACGCCGGGAGGGGAGCTGAGGCTTGCCCGCCGCTGCTGGGCAGGGCTGCGGAGCCAGACATGGCTGCGGGGCAGCTCTGTCAGGCTGGTTCGAAGTTCCTGGCCGTGAGCTGCTGGGCAAAGCCCCGGGAGGATGGCCAGGGCAGGGAGAGCTGCGGGGTGGGGGCTCTGCGATGTCTATCGTGCCCTGCTCTCCTGGTGCCGGGGTGCCCCGCTGAACTCCGTAATCCCTTCCCGGTATCTCCCAGCAGGCTGCTCCACTGGAGAGCCTTGAGTCATCCTCCGTGTGTTGTGTGTGTGTGTGTGTGTGGTCCCGCCTCTTCCTTCCCTGTCCTCCTCTGGCCCCATAGCTAGAGCTATCTGCGCCCCGCTGGGCTCCTCCCTACCCGGCCCTATTGACTCAGTGCTCAGGCAGCCGGCAGGGCTTTCGGAGAAGAGGGAAAAGGAGAGGGAGAGGCCCCTGGGGTGGGAGAAGCCGCGGGCGGCCGCTGACGCCCTCCCTGTCGAGGCGGGTGAGGAGGAGCCGGGACGAGGGAAGAACGCGGAAAGCTGCGCCGGACGAGGTTGGAAAGCGTCTGAAATTCCTCCGGGCTCAACCTTTTGGCGTAGCGGGGACAGGACAAGACCCTGACCTAGGTGCTGGGGGGCTTCTCCCAGCCAGCCCTCAATGCTGCTTTGCCCCCTGGCAGGGCGGCAGCGGCCAGGCTGGAGGACAGGGCTCAGAACGGGGCTGCTGCTGGGGATGGGAGGTTCTCGTAGTGTGTGTGCCCACCCAGAGGTGCTGTGCGTGTCACTGGGCTCACTGCACCAGGCCAGTGCTGTGGCAAAAAGTCCCTGCTGTGGGAGTGGTGGGGAATTGGGGATTCAGCCTCCAAGCCTGGCTCTGTGTGATGGCTGATAGCTGGCTGTTCTGTCGCAGGGAGTGGAGCAGAGGGTAGCCGTGCTGGTGCACAGGTATGATGCCCTTTGGCGGGATGGCTGCTCGTGTGGAGAGAGACCGCCTGCGAGCCGAGGGACTTGGCCAGCACAACAACGCCATCAAGTACCTCAACCAGGACTATGAGGCCCTCAAGCAGCAGTGCATTGAGAGTGGCACCCTCTTCAGGGATCCCCAGTTCCCAGCTGGCCCATCTGCCCTTGGATTTAAGGAGCTGGGGCCACACTCCAGCAAGACGCGGGGAGTGGAGTGGAAGCGTCCATCGGTGAGTGCTGGGCTTGCTTCTTCTCAGGCTGGGCTGGCATCCCTACCTTCATGTCTGCACTGACGTGGTGTGCTGAGCTGCAGGCTGGCCCTTGCTGGCACCCCTCAGTGCTCAAAGTCCCTGGAGTGCTGCAGAGCCACTTTCCCAAGGGCCCAGGGCCATTCCCTGTGAGTGCTCAAAAAAGAATTGTGTCTAGCAGGCACTGCTTCCTCTGGGCAGCAGACTGGGCTTCAGAACAGTGTGGGTTGTGCTGTTCCTTCTAGGTGTCATGGCATGGACGTGTCACCCCCAGGAGCTGGGGCTTTTGAGGTGCCACAAGGGCAAGGGGAATGTCATCCAGCCTTGTCCTCTCATGGCTACAGCAGATCTTTCCTTGCCCTACTGTGATGGCCTTGGGGTTGCAGTCAAGCAGCCTTTGCAGGCTGAGGGCAGGTGGGGTACATCTCACAGGGACCATTTCTCTCGAGTCAGAGCTGCACTGGGTGCCAGCCCTGCTAAAGCCCAGGCCCTGCCCAGATCCATCACCAGTATGTGATTCTGTCCTTCTACAGGAATTAGTGGATGACCCTCAGTTCATTGTTGGCGGTGCCACCCGGACTGACATCTGCCAGGGAGCTCTGGGTGAGTGTTGAAGCTTTGTCTCTGGACCTTGGTCCAGACAGTAGTGACTGGAGAGGGCTGGGTGGCCCTTTCCTTTCGGTGAGGTGGAAACTGCAAGTCAGGGGGCATCCTGTGCCTCCTGGTAGCTCCTGGTAGCTCCAAGTTAAAGCTTCAAAAAAAAATGAGTTGATGTGTGCACAGCTGGACCATGCTGAGATCAGTGGAGATTCTGGGTGCATCCATGCCTGACACATGCTGACAACAATGCCAGGAGCTGCTGCAAAGAGCTTCCCTGCTTTGGTAAATGGTGAGGGATGGCAGCTGCATGACAGTAACAAACTGAGGTGGTGGTGGTGGTGGTGACAAAATGCTTGCGAAGCAATGTGGTGTTGCAGAAGGGAATTGAGAAGTGTTTAAGTGAGGATTTGTCTTTTCTCCAGGGGTGTCTCCCAAGGCAAAGGCACTGAGGCAAGGAGAGAAGTGTTAATGGGCTGGGTAGGCTATCAGAGTTGAACCACAACTGGGATTTTGTAGTCATCGGAAACAGATCCTGGTATCACAGACAGTGTTGTCCTGATTGGGAGCAAGTAGGGAACTTGATTGGGAGTACTGTATACCTTAGCACATTTAGCATGCTGTTTTCAGGGCTGACTACATTTTATATATCCAGTAATTAGGACAGACTTGAGGTGGCAACTGGAGTGCATAACAGCCCAAAGCACTGTGGTAATGTTCACTTGGTCATTAAAAACTCAGAAATGGCATTTTGTCAAACCACAGCCCAGTTACAGGTTATCCAGGCTCAAGGCTAAGGTGTGAAAGTCTTCAAAGGCAAAAGAGAAAAGAGAATCAGGGCAAAGAATTTAAAGCACAGTTCTGGCCTGGAGCAGCACTTGTGGTTAAGATCACTCAGAAGGACAAGTTTAGTGGTGTTGCTTGCAAATTGAGAAGCTGGGGCAGCAGCATGAAACCACTTGCTTGCTAAAATGGCTTTTTACATGCAAAATGTAATTCTGCTGCAGAACTTGCTGTCTGAGCTATGGAGGGCAGTCATATGAATGAGTTCCAGGAGGGAATAAATGCAGATAAATGGCTTCAGGAGGGGGCTGTTGGTGCTGACTGTGTGTGGTGGTCTGGACATAGTCTCCAAGTGAGGGAGGAATGTTCCCTGTTGCGTTGAGCTAATACTTTTCTCTGTGGGCAGGCTGAGCAAGCCTGGATCCCTGAGTTCTGCTTGCAGGACCTTCTCTGGTATTTCCTTGGACTTTTTGAGCTGGGTAGCCCCAAACATTTGCAAGGAGAGCACACCATGGTCTCCTAAACATCCATCACCTTCCCTCCCTCCTAGGGAGGTGCTGGGTACTCATACCAGCTTCCTCTCCTCCCCCAGGTGACTGCTGGCTGCTGGCTGCCATCGGCTCCCTCACGCTCAACGAGGAGCTCCTGCACCGTGTGGTGCCCCATGGACAGAGCTTCCAGGAGGACTATGCTGGCATCTTTCACTTCCAGGTGGGCTGGGAGCTTTTGGCCCTCCCCAGCTGGTGGGCTGTGGTGGAAGCGAGGGTGGTGGGTTGAGGCAATCCCTCTGGGGTAGGGGTGAGCAAGCCATGTGATGCTCTGAGCTCAGCCCACTCTCTCCTCACCCCCCAGATCTGGCAGTTTGGTGAGTGGGTGGACGTGGTGGTGGATGACCAGCTGCCCACCAAGGACGGGGAGCTTCTGTTTGTGCACTCAGCGGAGTGCACCGAGTTCTGGAGCGCTCTGCTGGAGAAGGCCTATGCCAAGTGGGTATCCCCGTGGTGGGCACGTTTGGGGTAGGGCACCTCGCTGTGCTGGGTGGCTGGGCTGCTGCAGAGTGCTGCCTCCTTTTCTCCTCACACCCCTCAGGCTGAATGGCTGCTACGAGTCGCTCTCAGGGGGCAGTACCACCGAGGGCTTCGAGGACTTCACGGGCGGCGTGGCAGAGATGTACGACCTGAAGCGGGCACCGCGCAACATGGGCCACATCATCCGCAAGGCGCTGGAGAGGGGCTCCCTGCTGGGCTGCTCCATCGACGTAAGCCCAAAAATCTGGGAATTCCAGCCCCAAAACCTGGGAATTCCAGTCCCAAAAATCTGGGAATTCCTGCCAGGGCTGCTCCATCAATGTAAGCCGTGGGCGGGAGGAGCCGGCGCTCTGCCACAGCGCTGGCCCAAGAGAGGCCTCACAGCCCTGTTTCAGCAGTCCCCTCGCTGGGGGTGGGAGGTTACTTCTTTGCCCTCTTACCACAGCACCCCTTCCAGAGCCAGTGTGACAGCCCTGTGGCACAACCTGTGGTGCTGCAGCCCAGCTGTTGTGAATGGGCTCCCTTGGATGGAGTGGGATTGTTATCTCAAGTGCAGGACAAGGGACTGCCTATAAATCTGGCCGTGTTTTGCATCAGCAAATTACCTGGAGCAGGGGTTTTAAGTTCTGAAGTTTGGGTGGTTCCTTGATGGATCTTCAGGGTCCTCTGCTAAGGAAACTGTCTTTAAATTGTCCACAACCAGCAGGGTTTGAGCACAGAGAGCTGCTACCTGATAATTCTCTTGGCTGGAGCAGTGTAAAGCAAGGAAAATTCTCCACACAGTGGAGGGAAGGGGTAGGCATAAGACTACATGAATACAGTCCTGTTGACCTGAACGTTACACGTTCTCCTCAGATCACAAGCGCCTTTGATATGGAAGCAGTGACCTTCAAGAAGCTGGTGAAGGGCCATGCCTATTCTGTCACAGCCTTCAGAGATGTGAGTCACCTAGATTAGACTTTAGTAGTAATAGCAGCCTGGCCAGTGGCATGACCTCCACCTCCTGTGTCTGGTGTCTGGCAGGTGAACTACCGGGGTCAGCAGGAACAACTGATCCGCATCAGGAACCCCTGGGGTCAGGTGGAGTGGACTGGAGCCTGGAGTGATGGGTAAGCAGGGCAGGAGGGATGGCAGTCTCACTCTGTCAGGCCAGCTGTGCACACAGCAGTCAAGCACGGGGCACTGCTGAAGGGAAGCTCACAGGGTGCAGAGCCCTTCGTGTCAGAAAAGAGGAGTTGAGGAGCAGCTCTGAGTTGCTCTCAGGAGTCCCTATCTAATTGTCTCTCTCCTGCTATTCCAGTTCCTCTGAGTGGAACAACATTGACCCTGATGAGAGGGAAGAGCTGCAGCTGAAGATGGAGGATGGAGAGTTCTGGTGAGTGCTGGAGCAAAGTGCTGCTCTATTTTAGCAGCCAGTCTGGGAAGGAGCAGAGGAGCTGGGGAGAGATCCTGCTTCACCTGAAGCGCATGACCTACCTTTATGAGCTGGCTTTCCAGCTCTGGAGAACTTGCCAGCATTTTATCATCTGATCTAGTTAATAATTTTCCTCCCTTGAAGGAAATTCAGGCCAACTAAATGCAAAATAAACATCTAGGAAGAGTAAACATCACTTCTTACCCAAACCCAGCACAAAGCTTTAAATAAGCTATAACTGTTTATGGTAAAAGATTTTACTGTCACTTAATTCTCTTAAAATGTTAGCTGGGTCCAGAGCTGCTTGTGCTCTCCCCCTTCCCCACAGCAGAGCCGTGGCCTCAGCCCCTCCTTGCCTCCCACAGGATGTCTTTCCGGGACTTCATGAGGGAGTTCTCCAGGCTCGAGATCTGCAACCTGACCCCCGATGCCCTGACCAAGGACGAGCTCAGCAGATGGCACACACAGGTGTTCGAGGGCACGTGGCGCCGGGGGAGCACTGCCGGCGGCTGCAGGAATCACCCAGGTACCTCTGGCCTCCACATCTGTGCCCTTGGCAGCTTGGTGACACCCAGTGTCTCATCCACACATCCCCTTCCTCCCAGCCACATTCTGGATCAACCCCCAGTTTAAGATCAAGTTGCTGGAAGAAGATGATGACCCTGGGGACGATGAGGTGGCCTGCAGCTTCCTGGTGGCTCTGATGCAGAAGCACCGGCGGCGGGAGCGGCGGGTGGGAGGTGACATGCACACCATCGGCTTTGCTGTCTATGAGGTAACCCCTGCCCGCCCCAAGGCTTCTTCCTTGGGACAGGCTCAGCCCTGCCAGTCCCACCTCATCCCCAGTCCTGTGGGCTAATGTCCCTCAGCCTATGCTCCCTGCAGCCGTAAGGGATGGGGCAGTACTGGGATTCTGATTTTTTTCCCTCCTATCTGCAGGTTCCTGAGGAGGTATGTCC
This sequence comes from Sitta carolinensis, assembly GCA_032173965.1. Classification (NCBI taxonomy): domain Eukaryota; kingdom Metazoa; phylum Chordata; class Aves; order Passeriformes; family Sittidae; genus Sitta; species Sitta carolinensis. The sequence continues at coordinate 7,821,642 of JAVUNC010000025.1, read as the reverse complement.
TGAGCTGTCAGAGCCTTCCCCATCTTGGAGGGAAGCACAAGACTGGGCAAAAACGGGTTGCTGCATCCAGGGGCATGGGAGGTCCCACAGCACTGACTGTGGCTAGGGTGCTAGTGGGTGCTGGGCACCTCCATGTGGGAGGGAGGGAGGGAGGGAGCGAGGGACGCTCCTACTGCATGGGGAGGGCAGGGCTGTCCTACCTGATGGGGCTGGTGCTGGTCCCACAACTCCCTGTGGGTGCTTCCCACTGTGATCCACAAGCACATTCCTTCCCCCAGGCCCAGGGCATGCAGAATGTGCACTTGAAGAAGGACTTCTTCCTGCGGAACCAGTCCCGAGCACGGTCTGAGACCTTCATCAACCTGCGGGAGGTGAGCAACCAGATCCGGCTGCCCCCCGGTGAGTACATCGTGGTGCCCTCCACTTTCGAGCCACACAAGGAGGCCGACTTCGTCCTGCGGGTCTTCACCGAGAAGCAGTCGGACACGGCGTGAGTGCTGACCTGGGAGGGAGGCCCCGTGTCTGTGAGCAGTGGGATGTTCCCCACTGCAGGCAGCCTGCTGGCTGGGCACCCTGCTCATTGCTTTGTTTTTCCCTTTCTGCCCCAGGGAGCTGGATGAGGAGATCACAGCAGATCTGGCAGATGAGGTAGGAGCTGCCACTTTGGATCGGCCAGTGCTGAGGCTCTGGCACTTGGGAGGGGGAGCTACAAGCAGGGGGTGGCTGTCTGAGTCTGGGATGTCACCACGGCTGGAAAGGGGCTGGCAAAGTGATGGGGATGTGGGAATTAACAAAGATGAGAAGGACAAAGAAGAGCTTCCTTTCCAGTTGGTGTTTACTGAGCCTGGAAGGCAGGGCAGAGTCTGGATTTGACCACTAACCTCTTCTTTCTGGTTTGCATCACCCCAGGAGGAAATAACTGAGGATGACATAGAGGACAGCTTCAAGAACATGTTCCAGCAGCTGGCAGGGGAGGTGGGTATGGCTGCACCAAGCTCTGGAAGGCCCTCTGGGGAGGGGAGGGGGCACGACTGAACCCCTGGCCATGGGAGTTCCAGCCCACCCCACACTCACTCAGTCCCATCATGCATATAAGTCCATCTTTGCTGTGGCTCAGCCCAGCTGCCTGCAGGGATGGTGTGACAGGGGCAGATTTGGGGAAGAGCATCCAGCTCATCAAAACTCTTCTGGGTGTACAAGAAATGTAATGGCATCCTCATGCGTTGTAACTAAGGCAGAGATGTTTAAGCAGGGGGGGAACAATGGCCACAGGTAGGGTGGAGAGCAGGCACAGGGTGATGCTATCTCTGCTCTGCTCCAGGACATGGAAATCAGCGTCTTTGAGCTTCGGACTATTCTGAACAGAGTCATCTCTAGACGTAAGCACTACTCTTCCTACCCCTTGCTCCCTGCAGCCCAGGCTTGCTCAATAGGTTGGGTTTTGATGCATGTGCTCAACCTCCTCCTTTCTCCTCAGACAAAGATCTGAAAACAGATGGGTTCAGCCTGGACTCCTGCCGCAACATGGTCAACCTGATGGATGTATCCTCTTGGTGCTGTGGGCCTGGGCCAGGGCCAGTTTTCGTGGTGCTCAGCCTGCAAGAGACAAGACTTGTCTCTTGGAGCGGGGGGTTGGCTCTCCAGCAGAGCTGAAGCTGTTTAACTGGGGGAAGAAAGGGAGGGGTCCTTATGGGTTCAGGGTCACCTGCCCAACACTCTTCAACTTTAGCAGCAGGTTTTTTGGCAAGAGCCATCACTTCCCCTGCTTGCTTGGGCCTTGGCTCTGCCACCAAAAGCCCAGCACGGTCCCACCCCATACTTTCTACTTTCACCTCCAGGAGGAAGTTCCTTCCCACAGCCTCCCTAGCCTGATGTGCTCTTGTGCCACCCAGCCTTTGAGGCACTCCTCAAAGGCAACAAGGACTATTTGGCTTCCTTCCTCCAAACCATCCTGCCCAGCTGTTGTGGATGAGTCAAGTGACAGGAGCCATGGCCAGTCTCATGCTTGTACAAGGACATGCAGCTGAGGGGTCAGGCAAGGAACACCTCTGAGCCCTTCACCAGCCTGGCCCTACAACTTTCCTTTTTGCTGCAGGCCAGCCCAGCTTTGGTCCAAGGACAGCACAGCAATGTGCTTCCTACAGCAGCATCACAGCTGCTCCCAGGGAGTGGCATGGCTGCTAGTTCAAGTGTCACCCTTTCCTTGCTGGGTTGCAGGCTCTTATTTTGCTGATGCTTCAGGAAAGAGGGGAAGGTTGGGGGGAAAATTGGGCAGGCCAAGTGTGTCCAGGCTTTTCTCACCTCCTGTGGCTGGGATCTGGTAACTGCCTTTGCACCCCTACCCTTTCCTGGCCACTTTGACCTCCTTGACCCTTTTGCTCTCCAGAAGGACGGCAGTGCCCGCCTTGGGCTGGTGGAGTTCCAGATCCTGTGGAACAAGATCCGGAGCTGGCTGGTGAGGAGGAGAGGGAGCATGGTGCACTGCACAGGGGTAGCACCCCTCCTGTGGACAGCCAGCCTGGAGGCCACAGGAGAGCCTTCCCTTCATGTCCTCTGATGTTTTTGCAGACGATCTTTCGCCAGTACGACCTGGATAAGTCAGGCACCATGAGCTCCTATGAGATGCGCATGGCTCTAGAGTCAGCTGGTAGGTCTGCAGAGGATGGGACTGGGCTGGAGGCTGGGGAGGGGGCTCCTGCTGTCAGAGTCCTGTCCCAAACAGCAGGACAAGAGTGGAACCAGCCTATATTGCATGCTTGAAGCCAACCTGTTGTAGTGAGATGTGGCTCATGTATGCACCAGGCTTTCTGCATCATAGCTGTGCCAAGTGCTGGAGCCTCAGAGTCAGAGATGCACACAAGATGGTCCCAGCCTCTGGCCTCCTCTGACCTGCAAAGTCCCCTCCTGGCAAAACTGAGGCCTGGGGTGGATCAGTGAGCTAACCAGTCATATATGGCTGCAGGGAGAGCATCCCCTCTTCTTACTGAGGCTGGACACGGTGCCCTTCCTTGGGTGGGTTGGTGGACCTTTTGTGTGGGTGCATGGACTTTGCCAACTACACCCTGCTCTCCTGCCTCCCTGGGGGCTGACTGCTCTCTGCCTTGCAGGCTTCAAGCTGAACAACAAGCTGCATCAGGTGGTAGTGGCCCGCTATGCAGATGATGACATGGGCGTGGACTTTGACAACTTTGTCTGCTGCCTCCTGAAGCTGGAGACCATGTTCAGTGAGTGATGGCCCTGGGGCAGGGAGGGCAGGAACAGAGACAGGAGTTGCTCACTTTGCTTGTGTCCCTGCAGGGTTCTTCCATAGCATGGACCCTGAAGGCACTGGCACTGCTGTCATGAACCTTTCTGAGGTGAGAGTTCTGCCCACTGGAAGTTGGGGTGGGGAACAAGGGGACACAGCATTCAGGTGAATGGGGCACCTGGGGTGGGTGGCAGAAAGCCCTCCAGTCCCCTGAGTAGGGAAAGAACCCATAAAAGATCAGGATGAGTAAACAAGGACTGCTGCAGGCTCTGTGTTTCTTGGAGGGGTGTTAAAATTGACTCATGAGGACATGCCAAAAATGCACCCTGCTCATATCTTCTCCCTCTCCTTCCCAGTGGCTGCTGCTGACGATGTGTGGCTAGGAGTTACAGCAGGTCTGCTACACCTGGGACACCCCAATGGGCCAGACCCATTCCAAGTGCCTCCCCTTGGATCATGGATACAGGATACTCTTCCCCCCTTGCTCCATCCCACGCTGAGCCACCAGCCCTGCCTCCCAGCAAGTCTCACACCATCTTCTCCAGTGGACTAGGGGTCAAGGCAGGCGAGGGATTCCCTTCTCCTCTTCTGGGCTGGGCTTCTTTCCACTCCACCTTGCTCCCTCTCACCCCAGAACAGGAGGAGGGCAAGCAGCATGGGGTACCTGTGAATCCCTGCATGGTGGCAGGCTGGGGCCAGCTGCAGAGCAGGGAGAGGCAGCTGCTGGGGCATGAGGGGGAGGACACTCCTATCACTTGTTCTAGTGCTGACCCATCCCCTCCAGCCTATCTCTGCACCCAACCTGGCAGCATCAGCACATATTGCCTTGCTCAGGCAGCAGGTTCCTGAGGGAGCCACAGTGGCCTTCTGGGAGGAGGAATGGCCATACTCGATGCCATGAAGCCCTTGCACCATACTTACCACCACTAAGAGACCAAAGCATGGAGCCTGCTGGCTCTTTTCTGCGTGGCCTTCAACACATCCCTTGCACCTCCATGCCCCTGCTATGCCCACCACTGGGCCAAGCCCTACAACTCAAGCACTGAATGTTTAGGGGCTCCTCCATCATGTGGACACATGCAACCCTGTAGTGCAGCAGCTGAATCTCCCCTTGTCCAGTAGGCACAGCTATGCCATCACTGTCACAGCAGTCTGGCCTCCCGTTCCTGGGAGCTCCTGGGACATCTGCTGCCCTTGGTCATGGCCCACGGCAGGGCTAGGGGGTACAGCACCCAAGAGGCAATGCCTTCCTTCAGAGAGCAGGGGATGGTGGTTTAGGGGGGTCTTCAGCACAAAGTTGGGTTTTTTCTCCCAATCCCTCATCGTCCCACACTGTAACACTCTGCTCTTATCTTGGGCTCCTTTGCCCAGTGCGGATGGACTCCAGTGCCAACATATTTGCACTTCTCTGTGCTACTCCATTCCCCACACCTTCTTCTGGGGAAATGGGGTGGCTCCAGCCTGGCAGTGGGCGAGGGCCCCTCCCCTGCCCTGTAGAGGCAGGCAGGCAGTTTGTTTCCCCCAGACCCCTGTTGTCACTGGAGGATGCACCTGCAGAAATAACCACTGCTGCCTGCACGGCAGCTCTGCTTCCTCACCCTGCTCACTGTGCTCTCCAGGAATAAACAGATCTGTTAGACGTGTGGTCTGGGAGGTGTCTCGGGGTCTGTGTCCTCCCTCTACTCACCATGATCTGGTGCAGAGCCAAGGCCAGGTCACAATGCTCACCCAGCCTGAGGGACAGGTGGAGCAGGCATCAGGGCAGGCCTTGCTGAGGGGCTGGAAACATCCACATTCCCTACGACTTTAAAAACCTTGCCTCTTCCTTTGCACGGGTGTCTCAACGCTGTCACATGGGGCAGCACCATGTAAGAGAGAGGGAAGGGAGCACTGCTCTTAAAGAAAGGTGTCTTGTGGAGACTGGGGAGGGGAAAGGGGATAGGATGAAGTTAACTGTGGAGCTGGTGGAAGTGGAGAGCAGCCAGAACTCCATACCCTGGAAGGGGACCAAAGGAGGTTGATTTCTTCCCTAGGTACAGCCTGTGGGAAATAAATGTATTCCCCTGCTTCCTTTGAGGTCATGCCAGGTATAGCTAGAAGCAGAAGCCTTCCACAAAATTACAGTGGAGTGTCGGATGGTGGGGCTTTTCACAGCATGGCTCAGAGCAGGCCTTGCTGTCAGTGCATCCTGTTCCTTGCTCACACTCCAGAAGGACATTGCAGCCTGGATGGCCCGTGGGTGCTCAGCATTTGTAAGAAGAGTGACCCTGGATACCTTGTCCATCCCAGCATCTCAATATCCCTTATATGGGTGCCCTGTGGACCAGCCCAGCTCTCTGGGACCAGTGTCCCCACAGTGGGGCAGCACTCAGTTCTGGGGCAAGCCAGCCTGGCTCAGAGCACAGACAGGGGCTGAAGTGTGCTGCCAGGAGGAAACAGCCCCCCAGCTGCCTCACAAGGCTGCCCTCTCCTACAGAGGCTCCCCAGGGCTGGATGGAGGTGGGCTACTTGTGCTTGTCTCTTGACTACCTGTGAGCTGAGCTGCCTGCCTGGGTGGTGGGCTTAGGGCTCACCAGTCCACGTTTCCTGCTCCTCCATGCAATCCCAAATCCCCTGCAAAACAAGGCTGAGGTGGGACAGAACAGGGGTGCAGTGCAGGCAGGCAGAGCAGTCCCAGCTGCAGGGCCTCATCACACACACACAGGCCCAATTGTGGGCATGGTGACACTCTGGCTTTGGGGTGACAGGTGCCCCTGGCGTAGCCTTACCAGGAGCCCCCTCCCTCCCTCTGGGTGCCAGCTGGCAGATCCCTGGCAGCTGGCAGGCCAGTGTCAGCAGGGGCTTGGCAGGTGGGGGCTTCCCCAGCTGCCAGCTAATGTCACTAAAAGTAGCCTGGCTCATCCCCCTCATTGCAAAGGGGCCAAGCAAGATGGCCAGCAGAGGACTTTAATGCTGAGGTGAGGTGAGTAGCAAGGGGGCCAGATGTAACCAAAGCTGCTCTTAGCTTTGGGTTCGTTTTGGGACAGGCACTAGCCAGCAAAAGCCAGCCCAGCCCACTTCTGCTTTTCCCACACCTATCCCACAGGTCTGTGTTGGGTGGGCCAGCAGCACCCATGGATACACAGCACCACTGCTCCTGCTCCCCAACATCCTGGAATTTCCTGCACCTCATATGGCCCCAGAGCTGCCTGCCCTTCCTGGGGGTTCCCCTCTCCCACCAGCTGCTCATGTCCATCCCCCAGGCACAGGAGGGGGGCCAGGACTGCAGCCCATTCCCACTTGGCCCCATCAGCTGCCCCAGCAGCTGGGCTCTGGCATCTCCCCCTCGGCTACGCTTCACTCTGCCCGGGCCCAGGAATGTCATTCCCGTGGGCACAAGGGCCCTTTGTGTGAGCAGAGACAGGGTGTGGGGGCCCAGCCCAGCATCTCAAGCTGGGGCTGGGAAGAGCCACAGCTGAGGGCTCGTGGGTGGGCAGCAGCTGACTCCGGCATGGCCCCACAGCTCCCACCCAAGCACGGCGGTGTCTCCACTGCTGCAAGTGTTATCAGGGAGGAAAGCCCTCTCCTCATCCTCCTCATCCCTCCAGCACCACCAGCATCCTGCAGTCACTGCTGGTCAGGAAGCGACACCAACGCCAGTACAGAGCTGGCATCACACTAGTAAGCCTCAGCACCTGTGCCAAAGGATGCTAACTAAGGTCTCGGACACCCCACGAGGGGAGCAGGAGGGCTGGGGCAGGGACCAGGAGCACTAGCCAGCAGCTGCTGGATTCAGCCTTTTTCAACAGCTGCCATCTCAGTGCCAGCAGCAGGGAATGTGCATGAGCTGGGGCTTTCCAAGGCCTGGCCACAGTGCATTAAACAACCTATTTATAGCACTCGTGTCCCTCCTCAGCAGGAATGGCCTGTGCTCCTCCTGCATGGGGCTGGGTGCTTGGGTGCCACCACTGTCCCATCACCAGCACCCTCTGGGATCCCTGCCAGAAGGGTGAGGTTTCCTAAAACAAAATACTCTTGGCGTTCCTGACTCTCATCTTCCTCTCCTGCTGTTTCTGAGAGCTCCCAGCGAGATTTGCAGCAATTCTCATGCATCTTGTGAAGTTGCCCTTCTTCCCAGGATCCCTGCTGAATCCTATGGAGATTTTTTCAAACAACAGCCTACTTAGGCATTGGCAGGTGCCGATGGTTGCTCTGTCCCTGAGCCTGCCTCTGAGATGGCAGAGGGTCTTTCCCTCCCACAGAGCAGAGATGCTGTTCTGGGAGCAGGCTGAGTGCTGGCAGGTCACTCATGGGGTGGCCTGTGCCAGATTTGCCTGCTGTGTGTCAGGGCACAGGACTGCTCAGAAGACATTCCCTCCACAGAAGGGCAGCAGCAACCAAGAGGAGTTGTACCAGGAGGCAGCACAGCCATCTCCTGCCCAGACGCTGGCATGTCACACACCTATGACCCTCCAGCTGTGCCTCCTCTGAGGTGGCCTCCCAACGGGTCCATCTTCTCCCAGAGGAGATGGAGATTGGCTGGCTCCAACCTCAGGATCTGCCCTGAGGATGTGTGGGCTGTGAGCTCACCATGCTCAGCAGTGGGGAGGGCTTTGGAAAAACTGAAATCTCAGGGCTTTGGGATGGTAGGGAGAAGACAAGAGGACAGCTCTGCACAGTCCTGCCACCACCCTGAAGGTAGACCCCTGTGTGGGCTGCTTCCAGCCCTGCTATCTCACCAGCAATGCTCCACCCACAGGCTTACCAGAAGCCCAAATCATCCTCGTGCTGCCCGGGGGAATCTCCCACTCCTTGTTTGCTGATGTCCAGATGTTAACTGATCATCTGAGAGAAATAATTACTATGGAGGGGTATACAGCCCCTGTTTAGGCTCAGGAAGTGGATCTCAGCCCTTACCATCAATTAATAGGTGATATGTGGTTGTGTAATTGATACAATAAAGAAAACGGATGCCTGAAAGGAAGTGGTCTTGACACATACCCAGCAAAACATAAGCCAACCATCTGGTGAGGAATTTTTAGTTCCTTAGTGGAGAGAGATGAAACATAGACAAGTAAGAAGTGTTGAGAGACAGAGCAGTGATTGCAGGACCAGAAAGTCCTCCATGGATCAGAGAAGTTATAGCAAGGCTCTACATGCCTTGGCCTAGGAAACACACAGGCAGGACTCTGCTGCCCTACATCTTGTGTTTTGAAGTAGATATTGGTGAGATTTTGTTTTCTTTCAAGGTTGCATTCTCTTCCCAGCTCTGTGCATGACTCGACAGAGGAGCAAGTTTACATCCCTTCATCTCCCTGGGCTGTACTTTTGCCCAGTTGGAGGCTAAAGACCCTGACCTTCCAGATGGGGAAAGCGACTCGGCAAGATCTCTGCATTTTTGGCAAGAGACAAAAATCTGTCTTTTTCTGAGTCCCAAGAGCTTGGCAATTAAGCCCTGCCCCACCAGATGTTGCAAGCATCTGGCTCTCAAAACAGGGTGAGAGCCTCCTGCACTCCCTCCTCAGGAAGGAACAGGTTTCTGCAGAGCCCACACACTACAGCCCCTTTGTTCCCAAAGAATTTTCCATCCACTCCCTTGTGTATCTCGGCAACACCACACTCAGATACAGAGTAACACTCAGAGGCAACACTCCCAGAAATGCGCTGCCAGCGTCTCCATACCTGGTCAGCACCTCCCTTTCCCCATGGGACTGGAGGACAGGATTCCCCCAGTAGGGATGGCAGGATGAGCAGTTCCCCCAGCTCAGGCAGGGCTTTCCCTAGTAAAAGGCTCCCTCGAGAATATGACGTCCACTCTCCTCCATTACTGTCATCACTAACACTGACCTGGGATGCTGCAATTTCATCCCAGTGGTCCCCAGCCTCCCCAGAGGTAGGATGCTGCAAGTGCCCTCTGCACAAGGAGAGGATATTCCCAGTGGAGCTTTACTGCTGGGGAAATCAAGGCACCAAGCAAGGCTTGGGGAAATCAAGGCACCAAGCAAGGCTTATCTGGGATTGGCTGCAGCACAGTGAACCCAAGGAGTCTCAAGAGCTGGCCAAGCACTGCACCCGCTGCCTCCCGGATCGAAGGAGGGGGAGATGCTCCCTCCTGGGAAACGTAAACCCTGAGAGAGCTGCAGCAAAGCTTTGGCTCCCATTTCCTTCGTCTGAGCTCCTCGTGCTCCCCGTGGGGCGGCCAGCACGGAGCTGGCAGCAGCGCCCAGCAGAGCCCAGCGCAGAGCACGGCAGAGCCGGAGCCTCCGGGAGGCCAGTCCCAAGGGGCTGACGTCAACCCCGGGCCTGGAAGCCCTGGGGCCATCGGGGAGCTGTTTCTGCTTTCAGCACATGGTGTCCCTGTGCTGAGACATGGCCAGCCTGCTTTCCTCATCCATGGCTGGCTTTCTGGGAAGAATCCATGGGGCTGGGAAAGGTCACCCTGGCTGAACTACCACCCTTGGATGGGACTTACTGGGCAAGGGACAGCTCACAGCAGGCAGGCAGGGAAACAGAGCAGTAGCTTTTGGTCCCTCGTGTCTGTTCATTCTCCTAAATTCTTCTTGAGTGAGATCCAAAAGTAGGGCCTTGGCAGGGTTTTGGAAGGGAACAAGAGGAGGAAGTGAAGACAGACATCCACCAGGAACAAAACAAAGGTTCAGCACAGGAGGGAAGTGGAAGGGCACAGGCATGACCACGGACCTTCCTGCCTGCACCCTCACTCTGGCTAGCCTGTGCTCCCCTGGCAGCTTGCCCCAAGCTAACTCAGCTTGGGAACACTGGAACACAGATGGAAAGTGCACAGGACACTCCTTACCATCCTGCTCTTGAGCCACTCAAGGAGCCAAACCAACGCTCTTTCTCAGGGAGTACCCAGCTGCTCCTCACTGTATTGGGCCACCCTTGCCCACTCTGCTTGTAGGCTCACCTGGTCTGCATTCCTGGCCCTTATGGGAGCAGGGTGACAATTGCTGGCATTGGCAGGGAACGACAGGCAAGCATACTTTGGACTCAGCTGCCTGCTGAAGGGCTATAGCAAAGCCTTGTAGTGAAGCAGAACCCCATCCTACAAGCCCACATTTCTGTGGTGGGCAGATGTTGATCCTCCCTCACCCCCCTTCTCTCCCCTACACTGTCACCCCGACAAATGGGGCCTCGGCTGCAAAGCAGTATCACTTTCAGGGGAGTGTGTGTCGGGCCTGGGAGGAGGGGGCGTTTAAATGAACAGCTGGGGGATTTTTGTTGTCCCTTGCTCTGGAGCTGTTCCTGCCATTTGGGCTGGTGGCAAGTTCGGGCTGGGGAAGCTGAGCAGTCCAGGCTGCTCCAGGAGAAAGAGCTGAGTGGTGTCCCGGAGCAGGAAGGATCCCCAAGAGGGTAAGAGTGACCCAGACAAGACGCTGCAAGGAGTTCCCTCCACTGCTTCTCCTTCGAGCCTGCCCCAAGCCGCCTCCCGCTCTCAGGGGGGTGCGGACCCCCCAACTTCCCGCTCAGCTCAGACGTTCCAAACCGTGAGGAGCTGCCGAGCACCCCCGCTACTGCAGGTCAGCCGGGGGGTGTGAGGCTGTGCCCGCAGGCTCGGGGGCAGCATGCCCGCCCCGCCGCTGGCCGCCCCGCTGCTGCGCGCCCTGCTCGCCCGCCTGCTGCCGCTGGCCCGCCGGCGCCTGCTGCCGCCGCTCCGCCGCCTGGGGCGCCGGCTGCGCTCCCGGGAGAGCCGCCAGGCCGTGCTCACCTGCCTGCTCTGCCTCCTCAACCTGCGCAAGAAGGCGGACGACTGAAGCCGGCCGGCTGCGGGCAGGGACGGGACGGGACGGTCCGGGACGGGACCCGGCAGGGCGCGGCGGCTCCTCCCGCCTGCCCGGCCCGCCGCGGGAGGAGGGACCGGGCAGGGGAGAGGACGCGCCCCGGCGGGGGCGGACGGCCCGCCCAGGCAGTCGAGGCCGGACGACTGCCCGCGTCTCGCCGCTCCGGCCATGGTTGCTGGGCCGCCCCCCGCCCCGCTGCCCCCCGCCGCGGGGCCGCCCCGCCGCTGAGCGCCCCCGCCCGCTCCGGGGAAGGAGCCGGCGCTGCCCGGGACGTCTCCATCACCCGCTCTCCCGGGCGGCGGGGGCCCCACACTGCTGCTTCTGCCCGGGACGGGACCCCCTCTGCCCGCAGCGGGCAGCGGGGAGGGCGAGGATGTCGGGCAGCACGGCGAGGAAGGTGCAGCCCTTCACCATCAGCACCAGGCTCTCGCTGCCCAAGTGTGCCGCGGACTTTCCCGGAGACGCCTGCCCCGGCATCGCCCTCGCCTCCGCGCTGGACAGCCACCGCGGCCTCCGTCGCAGCATCAACGAGCGCATCTCCCTCTACCTGGCCCACGCCCGGGCCGGCCCCGCCGCCCCCGCGGGGCACCCCCGCAGCCCCAGCCCCGGGGAGCACGGGGGCACCGACGAGGACCGGCTGAACCGCAGCTCCCTAGCTCGCTCCATTAAGAAGATCACGCTGTCCAACTGGTATGGGGACGCTGGCACGGGAGAGTCAGGGGGACCCGGGGACCCTGTCCGCGCCGGCGGCGAGAGGAACCACAACAACAACAACAGCAGGGCAGGGAAAGCTCAGTTCAAGGTAAGCGATCGCGGTACCCTGTGCCCTGCTCTCGCCCCGTCTTCCCTGCAGTTCCCCATTCCTCGCTGCCAAGGGATGGATAGGTCCTGGGGAGGCTGCGCCCATCCCTGTTGCCTTATCCCCATGCCGTCCAGGCAGCAGTCGTTGCAGGGCTCCTGGGGTAGTTGGTTTTCCTCCCATGTGCCCCCCACGCACTTCTCTGTCCCATCAGCCTGGAGGGCAGGAAGTCTTCGCTGGTGAGCGGAGATGAGCTTTCCCCGGGGCTGAGATGAGCCAGAAAAGCCCTGCCCCAAAGCCTGCTATGGAGGGCTCAGCTTTCGAGATGCCTGTGATGATGCAGTTGAGTGCGGGGAGCTGGGAGCTCACTCTCTCGTTTACCAGAGGGGAAACGGAGGCTGGGAGAAGGGAAGTGACTCATGAAGGGCCGCACAGCCAGGCAAAGCTGGGACAAGGCTAGGATCAGGACCCAGGGCTCTCGGCACCCCGCCCTCCAAGTCCGAGCTGTAGCGGGTGCAGAGGTACAAATTCAACGGTGCCAGAGCCCGGGAGACCCCCTGTGTGGGTGGGATAGGGCGGAAGGCATCTCGGAGACGTTGCAGTTTCTGGCAAGAGCAGGCAGGAACTCCTTGGGATTTAACCCTGACCTGCAACAGCTGGTTTCTCCGCAAGATAGTGCTAGGGATAGCCGCACAGCCCACTGCCAAAACCCTCATCTTCATTGCCAATAAAGGCCAGGCACAGCCTCGCAAGAGGTGCCGCTTCCTCGGGCACGCAGGCAGCTCCTCGCTGGGTGGCCGGAGTCTGCGCAGCCCAAAGGGCATCGGCATGAGGGCTCCCCTCTTTCATATAAGGCAGGGAGGGACACGTGCTGGGCACGGTGGTGTGGGACTCTCGGGAGGCTGCCAGCATCGGCCCCTCCTCCCTGTCCAGCATGAGCGTGTGGAGCTGAAGAGGTGGCAGGCTGCAAGATGGAGCTTTGGGAGGGAAAGAATGAGCTGGGGAGCAGGGGAAAACATGGGATGGCAGCTGGAGGAGAGAAGAGACACTGTCTCTCCCACACAGAGCACGGTAGTGCTTCCCAAGAGTGCCCCGCAGCCCTTGGATTTGCCCTTCGCTCCTGCCCCGGAGGAATGAGGGGCTTCTCCGCGATGAGCACAGTGCCGCCTAGGAGGGTCTGGCCCCGCTTGTCTTGTTCGTGGGAAGTCACCGGCGCCTATTCTGTGGGAATGCAGCAAGCATATGTGCCGTGTTAATTTTGCTTTCAGAGGAGGAAAGAAGTGTTCGCAGAGGCGGCAGCTGAGGCTGCTGCACTCATCTCACGTGTGGCTTTGCTCATGTCATGAAGCCTGCGGTCCTGCTGGGAGAGTATTTAGCACAGCACCTCATGGATGCTGAGGCAGGCACAGCTCCTTCTCCCAGACTTCGGTTGCTGAGAGAGTTTGTTGTTTTGCTGGATCGAGGACCCAGCTCCAGCCGGAGGGACCGAGGAGGGGGGCAGTCCCGGTGGAGCGGCTCTGCGGGAAGGATGAAGTCATCGTTTTGCTGGCAGCCCTGTTTTCCTGCGGCTGACGGATCGTGAGACAGGGACTTTAAATAAAGCTCCCGTGTCACCTGCAGGCTTGTCTCCCACAGCTGAGCCCTGGGGGCCGGCATGAGACGTTACGGCATAGGACTTTCTAGGGTCTTATGCCTCACAGGCACTTCACATTTAGCACCCTATCATTCCCTAAATATGCATCCAAACCTCTCTGCCCCGTGGTCAGGCAAGGAGGTGCCTTCCCCTTCTGATACCATCCTGCTGAGTTCTCACTGTGCCTGCTGGGCTGTGATTCAGCCTTGTACCCTGACTGTTCTTCCTGCTTAGGATGGGATCGTGTGGCAGTGGTCTCTCCTCTGCAGCCACAGGCCAAGCTTTGCAGGCCCTTGGAAAGGTCCAGTGGTGCTGTTCTTCTAGGACTTACAGGGCTGTTGGGCTCTTTGCAGGGCTCTGAGCCTTTTTGGTGGCAGCAGCTCTATGCTGGGGGCTGCCATTCATGTCTGAACTCTTCTGCAGTACTGGAGAGATGGTGGGAAAGCCATGTTCTGTGCAAGGGGTGAGTTCTGATTTGCCTAGGTTTGTTTCCCTTGGTCAGTGTCCTCAGTTTGGAGTGGCCTGAGCAGTGGTAGGCAGCTGGCTCTGGCTGATCCAGCACCCTGTTTGTGGTGGTCTCAGAGGAGGAATTGTCAGGGCAGTACCCATTGTCCACCACCCTGTTTCTGTAGCCCTGTGCCTGCTTGGATGGTTGTTACAGAGACAGCAAGGTGGCCCCAGGAAGGGAGTGGAAGGAGGTCCCTAAATTAGCCTGTTATATCCAACAGCCCTAGAAAAGATCCATCTGTAGAGGATGAGGTTTAATGCCCTTGGGCATGATCCAAACAATCCCACGCACCTCTACTCCTGGGGCTGTGCTGCATCAAGAATAAGGTAATGTGGAGTTCATCCTGGACATCCTCTCTGTGCCTGGCAGCAGTTCCTGGACTTCCTTCCTCCTGCCTCTCCTGCTTCCACCCTCACCCCTGTCCTTTGGAAGCCCTTCCCAGCTGCCCCCTTAACTCATCTCCCAGCTAGGCTGAGATCAGGGATCAGCAGCTGAGAGGATCCAAGTTCATGATGTTGGAATTAATGTCATCCTGTGCTCTCACGCCTTTGCCCTACTGTCCAGGAAGAGGGCAGGGGAGTCTCACTCTTAACATCCTTAGATGACCAGGGACCAGTGGTGATCACTAAATGGGTTTTTCTGGCTATGGAGTCAGTTCAAGGAGAAAAAAGGGTGTTGGGGGTACTAGGTGCTAAAATGGAGAAGGCACTGAGCAAAGCAGGCTCAGGAGCTCTTGCCACTTGCCAAACACGTGGTGGGAGCTGTGGATGCTGTTCGAGGAGCCTGGCCTGGATGTGTAAGGAGGGATGGGCAGGAGTGCAGCCAAGCAGCATCCGGCTACTGCCAGCAGCCCCTCTGGCCCGGGGCAGGGGGAGGTGGATGAATGTTTCTCTGTCCCCTTGGCTGCTGGGACAGTTAAGCACAACCAGGAACAACCGTGCCTTCCTGCCTCTAGGTCTTCCTCAGGAAGGATGTGGATGCAGAGGACAAGCAGCAGGAGCCTGGGAGTGTTCAGGCCAGTGTTTTCTGCTCTCCCGTGGACAGATGTTCTCCCTTCTATGCGGTATGTCCCCCTGCCCTCAACATTAGGGGGCATGACACGCAGCTTGGAGCTGAGCAATGAGGCTGGTTGCTGGTGGTGTGCCCAGGTGGGGATGGAGCCTTGCCTCTTTCAGTGAGTGTGGGAACAAGCTGGGCATGATGGGGCAAGGAATCAGCCCCCCAGGCAGCACCCAGAGGTTTTATTGCTTCCAAGGGACCCAGATTATGGGCTCCTCCAGCCCTGGCTGAGTCAGGCAATAAAGGTCACAGAGTCGCAGGAGGGCCTGAGAATCTGTGTTGCTATTAAAAAAAAAAAAAAATACAGAGGATTTCTGTAGTTCTTGTGGTTAAGTAGAACAGGCATTGGAAAGTGAATCCTTTGCTGTCAGCAGGGCAGCACATGCCAGAGTGCTTAGAGAGCCTGAAACAGTTGCCCGACCCCCACTGCTCCACAGGCTTCTGGAAGATTGCTCCCTGATGGGCTCGGGGGCAGCTGAGACCCTGTGGGGCAGCTCACACCCAGCCCTCTCAAGGAGGAAGGGCTGTGCCAGGCTTGCCCCTGGAGCAATTTCTGCCTGCTGAAAGGAGGCACCTTTGGGTTCCTCCTGAAAATGCTCAGTTTTCTGTTTGCCACCATTTAGAATGCAGTCAGATCCCCATCCCTGGGCAGAGGGTGGGAAGTAAGTGCCCGGGTGATGGTGTCTGTCCCCTGGGCTGCCTGCAGCTGGGCCCAGGCCTGAGTTTGGAGAAGGGCCAGCACTTTCACTGGCTGACCTTTGCTGTCACCCCTGGCAGAGCTGGAATCCTGACAGAGGGTTTCGTCAGCATCGACTGGCCACAGGGCCAAATCCCAAGGGAGATGCTGTGCTCTCTGCCCCCTCCAACCACTCACTGGGGATGGGGGTCTTGGGTGCCACCAAAGTAGGGGCTTACCAGGAACCTGCCCCATGGCCCCTCCATCCCATCCCCTGGCAGCATCCCCCTGCATGACACCAAACAGATGCTACAGACATGAATGCTCCTGCAGGGATGCACTGCCTCAGGCTGGAGGGGTGAAAAGCACTGCATCCCTCCCCATTGTGGGTGCTGGGACCAGTCCAGGTGCTGGGTGCCATCCCAAGAGCCTGGAATGACCTAAGGAGTGACCCACTTGAGGGACAGCCCAGCAACCCCCCGCTGGAGTTGCAAAAGCCACCAGTGTGGCCTTGGTAAAGGGAAGTGGTACCTCAGTGCCCTGAAAGAGAACCCCAGATATGTCAGTGAAGGAGTGGAATCAAGAGTACGGCATGCTGACCTACTTCATTTGGGTTTCTGAAATGTTCCTGGGAGGTGATGGGGCGGGCTCCCTGGGGCAGCACTCTGACACCCTGCCTCTGCTCCCCCCAGCTGGCAGGATCCCCGGTGTCATCACCCCAGAAAGAGAGCCCTAAGGGCAAGGAGTCTGCTGCAGCACCAAGATGCAGTGGGCGAAGCGGTGTGGGAGCAGCCCCTCTCCCTGACCTGAGTCCTCTGATAGCCCAGTTCAACCGGGAGATGCTGCAGGTAAGGCCAGCTGGGGCCCTCTGCCCAGGGGCTGCTCAGGAAGTGGGATGGAGGGCCACCGGCAGCCTTTCATGTGTGCTGTGGGGTGGGGTGCACAGCAGGGAGGGTTGAGCTCCCAGCCCGAGTGAAGCCATGGTTGTGGCATGAGATCATGTTTGGCTGCCTCTCCCTGGCTGTCAGCCCCAGGGAGAGGGGGTCAGCCCACACCAGGGCCCTGCTTCCTCTCCGTGTGCGCATGCTCCTCCCGTCCCCTGTTCTCCTCCTCCTCCTCTCAGACCCTGTCCCTCCCCAGCAGCATGAGAACCGAGATGGTGGGAGGGCTGCTTTCATGCCATTGTGGCAAGAGCACATGGATGTTTGCACTGGGGAGCAGGGTGCAGCCAGGAGAGATGCTTTGTGCAGGGATGTTCTGTGCAGACTGGCCTGCTTGGGCAAGCCCAGCTTCTCCTGCTGGGTTGAGGCAGGTGCTGGAAAGCAGTGAGGTGCTGCACACCTTCACACCCCCATTGCCACAGATGCTGTCCTGAGTACCCGTGCTGGCCTGTTGATTCCCCAAGCAAATGGGTTGTCAGCTGGAAGGGTGCACTCCAGTCCCTGCCACAGCTTTGGGTCCCCAAAGCCGTGTCCTTGAGGCTCTGGTGGAGGCCCCATCCACGTGGCACTTTGTGTGTTGCAGGCAGAGAGCTGGGTGCGAGGCAAGCTGCGGGACCTGAAGGATGGCTGTGACCTCCAGGACTGGGAGGAGGTGGCTCAGACCTTGCAGCGGGACATGAAGGATTTTGAGAACACCCTGATAAAGCTCAATCAGGTGAAGCCAGGCAGACCATGGCATGGCATGGCTCCTGTTACCCACAGCACCTGTGTCCCTGGGTTCTCTGCAGCAGAGGGTCCCTGGGAACCCCTGATGCTGAGTGGGTCCCTTGGCCCCACAGATGGGTGAGCAGCTAATGTGGAGGGCAAGCCCCAGTGCTGAGGCTGTGAGGAGGCAACTGCTGACCCTGCAGGACCAGTGGCAGCTCCTGAAGCAGACGGCTGCCAGCCAGAGCAAAGCCCTGGGGGGGCTGCGGAGTCTGCAGGATTTTAACAGGAAAGCTGAGCGGCTGGAGGCATGGATCAAACACAAGGTTTGGGGGATGGGAAGCATGGTCTAGGGAAGGGGACAGCCTAGCTGTCCCCCCACCTTCTCACACTCTTGCCTGGCCCAGGAGGAGAAGCCCTCTCTGGCAGCCCTCCTGCAGGAAAGCCCAGACAAGATCCAGCTCACCCGCCGCATCCTTGACTTGAAGCAGGTGAGAGGTTCTGGGGAGCTGACAGACTGTCAGAGACCCCAAATACCTCGAGGCTGGGGCATGGCACAGGTCCCTGAGGAGGGATGCTGATGTCTTTCCTCTCTGCTCTGGCCAGGAGGAGCAGCAGTTCCAGAGTCTGCACAAAGAGCTGAACAGCCTGGCCCAGAAGCTGGAGAAACAAGGCAAGAGTGAGAGCAGAAACATCTCAGCCCGGCGCAAGCACCTCAACAAAACGTAAGTGGAGGACACATGGGCTGAGCAGGGCTGAGCCGGCACCAGGAGCTGACCAGCTGTGAAGCAGGACACCCCAAACTTCCTGGCCTAGCTCTGTGCAGCTCCCCAGACAGGCACAGACTGCCATTCACCTTTCCCCTTCCACCTGCTCAGGTGGTTGCGGCTGCAGGGGACCCTGAAGGAGCACCATGAGGCTCTGCAGCTGGCTCTGGAGGTGGCCTCCTTCTTCCAGCAAGCAGATATCCTGCTCGGGACCATCCATGCAAAGGTATCTGCACTGGAGCCAGGTTCACCCTGGTATGCGGGGCTGTTGCATGGCCCGAATGAGACTTGGGCAGCACCTTGCTCTTGTCCCCTGTGTGGAGGCTCCTGTGCTCCCAGCACCCTCAGCCTGGGGTCTGGGGAAGGAACCAGGGGATGGAGAAAGGGAGCCAGGTTGGCAAGTGCAGCTTTGCACTGTATCTTTCTGCTGGAGCTGGGAGCAGGGCCCTGTCCTACTCTCACTGCTGACTGTGGCCTCTTCTTACAGCAGAGCAGCATCTGCAGTACAGGGAGGCCAGGGGAGGGTGAGCCATGCCAGGATCGGGATGTCAGGGACATAGCCAGCCAGGTGATGGTGAGTGCAAGACTCTGCCTTGTCCTCTGAGCCCTGGGGAGCATTCTGACAGAGGGGGAATGTGAGTTTCCCAGGTCAGCTCTGCCACCAGCAGCTGTGGGCTCTGTGGGCACCCCACAGCTGTGTGGGTGGCTGAGGCTGTGTGATGGATGTGGGAGTCTCCCTGGGGGCAGCCAAGGACTGGAACAGGCACTCACTGCCTCTTCTGCCCCAAGAGGGCTGGTTGTCATCACACACCCTCCCCGTGGCCTTGGTGGTTCATCCCTCGTGAACTCTTATCTCCATCACTTCCCAGATGCTCTCTCTTCTCCAGATGCTGGATGTAACAGTGTCCCAGCTCCTAAACTTGCAGCCCAGCCTGGCAGCCCGAGTCACCTCAAAGCACCGAGATGTAAAGGAGAGCTGGGCACAGCTCCAGCAGGCACTAAGGTAGAGCATAGCTGGGCAGGTGCACCAGGGTCCCAACCCTGACCTCCCAGCACTGGAGCCAGAGGCTTGGGAAAGACCTGGGTTAGCCCCTAGCAGGCTGTCTTTGGGGCACCAGCTTCACCCAAGGTCTCTCTTCACCCTCTGCTCCCCTGGGCTTCCCTTGCCTTCCTTTCCCAGGACAGGGAAGGCTCCAACACGGGCAAGCAGTTCCCCAGGGGGAAAAGCTGCAGCTCCAAATGTTGAGCCTCGAGGAGACAATAGCAATCGTGGGGCTGTGGGTAAGGAAGCAGCAGCCAAATGGACAAGAGGACTTGGCAGCATGGTAAGCACTTGTCTTGCTCCAGGCATGTTCAGCTCCTCTGCTTCGAGAAGGCAAGGGAACCTGTGGGAAAGGGGTTCAGGTGTTGGGCAGAATCCAAGCTGAACACTCCTGGATCTGATCCCACCAGTTATGGGAAGTGATAAGTGCCAGGCCTGGGGCAAAGCAGGTGTGTGCTTTGTGCTGGCCAAGGAGGAATGGGAACCTTTGTGCTGCAGGTACCAAAAGATGTGCTGGAGAAGATGGCAGAACACAAGAAAGGAGAGGAGAGCAACCCTGGCTCCCCAGCAGTGGGACAGCCCCCTCATGGAGGGGACAACAAAAGGTACCAGCTTGTGAATGTGACTGTGGGAGCAGGACAGAGTCAGAGGGGACAGGGAGGGGGTTCCCCTCTGCAAGGGGGAACCTTGTAGTCCTGACTGTCCCTCTCCTCTCTCTGCTGGAGGAGGAGAGAGGCAGAGGCTGAGTGGGAGATGCGGCAGCTGGAGACCCAAGTGCAGGATGTCAGCCAGGTGGTGAATGCGGTAATGTCTCCCAAGAATCCCCTTTGCTCCCTGCCCATCCAAGAGCAGACAGTTTTGGGGAAGGACTCACTTCCCTGACCCCTTTCTGCTGCTCGTGGGCATGCAAGCTTGTGCACACACACCTGGTGTGGTCACTAACCCAGCATGTCTCCTGGTCCCCAGCAGACTCTGCCCCCATACAAGGAGAGTGTGGGTATGGGAGTCCCCCCATGTCCAGTGGCAAGCCTGGAGGCAGCACGGATGCAGCAAGAGCCCCTGGCCCCCAGCTCCAGTGCCAGAGCTGTGCTTCTGGTGAGCCTGCTTGGATATGAGGTGTGGGGAGGACACCTGGTGGGGCCCACCCTAACTGCCCTCCCTGCCTCCCAGGAGGGACCTGCACGAGGGAGGCCTCCCGGGAGCCCTCAAGTGGAGGCCATGCTGCGAGAACTGGGGGAGTTGTGGGAGGACCTGCAGAGGAAGCACCAGGAGAATGGCATAGTGCTGCAAGAAATTGATAAGGTACGTGGAGTCAGGGCTAGGGTGGGCACAGGGCATGCTCCAATTGTAGCAGCTTGCTGGGGATCACCAAGAGAGGCTGGCACCTGTGGGACCTGGAGCTGCAACACTGGCACTGAGGTCTCTGGCTGGCCTTGCAGATGGCACACTTCTCCCACTGTGCTGCCCGTACCCCAGCTACCCGCAGTGGGATGCCAGCATGGCTCCTGCCTCCTCTGGGTAGCTCAGAGCCAGCTGAGGGCTCCCATCTCTCCCTGAAGGCACTGAGGCTGGTGGGGGAGCTGGACCAGGCTGAACGGTGGCTGCAGGACGTGGCTGGGTCGCTCTTGGAACCGGCCACCATGAGGAACCCGGCGGAGCTGCGCCAGGACCTGGAAGAAATTAGCCGGCTGGAGAAGCAGCTCCTGCTGTGTGGCCTCAAACTACAGGCACTGCGGGAAGAAGCAGCAGGCGAATCGCCCACTGAGCACAAGGGGGCGAGGAAGATGCAGAGGAAAGTGGAGGTGGTGGAAGAGAAGTGAGTCCTGGAGCAAGGTGCCTCTTCTCTGGTCCCCAGGTTGGGTGGGGAGGAGGATGCTGTCCCTGAGGAGGTGCAGAGGCTGCCAACACCTCTGATGAGCACCTCTCCCCCCAGGTTGGCACACGTGCAGGCAGCCCTGAGGCACCGGGCAGCAGATCTGCGGGACTCCCTGGTGCTGTCAGAGTTCCTGCAGGACCTGCAAGAGGAGGAGGCCAGGAGCCAGCAGGGATCTGCAGCGGTGAGCAGCGTGGCCAGGCATCCCTTGGGATCACACAGCACCTGGGACTGGACCAAGGGTTGATCTGTGGTTGGCAAGGGGACCCTATTGGGTGCTCCCCCTCCAGCCCAGCTGCATGGGGTATCACTCCATATCTCTCTTACTTCTGGTGTTTCTGCTGGCTTCAGCCAGGGAGTGGGCGTTGCGGCTCGCAGGGGTGTTTTCCCCTGCTCTCAGCCCAGGATGAGAAGTCTCCAAGCAGTGAGGACATGAGCCGCCCCTTGGGAGAGCTGCAGGAGGCTGTGGAGATGCTGAATGATGCAGCAAAGGAGCGGGAGCGGGTCATGGAGGTGGCAGCAGAGATGGAGAGCCTGGAGCGCCTGGTAGGGAATGGAGGCAGGGGGCCTGGGGATGCAACTGTGTGCTTAATCTGCAGCTGGACATGCCAGCTAACTGGGACAGGGCAATGTCAGCTGTCCTCAGTGGGACACCAGGGCATTGGGATTCATGGGGCCCACTCTGTGCAAGGCTGGTGTCCTTGTCTCTGCCATGGCTGGCACCTGCCCTTTTGAGGCTGCATGGCAGGGTGTACCCAGGCTGGGGCTGCCTGGCAGGTGGTAACACAGGGGCTTCTACCCCGGGGCTAATCTCCCTCTGTGTCCCTTCCTGCCCGTCCAGGTGATGAAGGTATCCCCACAGCTGGAGGCCCTTCAGTGCAGAGCCAAGGCCCTGTCTCAAGACATTGCCCTAGCAGAAAACAGCTTCACCACGGTGAAGAGTGAGAAGGACCTGCAAGGGCTGCAGGACTTGCTTAGCTGCCAGCAGGAGATGGAGGTGAGTCAGGGGAGCGCTGCCAGGGAGGTGTCCCGGCTGGCTGAGGCTGTCCCAGTGAGGCACTGGCCCCCTCCAGGGGCCCAGGTGTTGTAAGCCTTGGCACACTGCGGCAGGGCGGGCTGGAATTTTCCAGTGGAGCTGAGACCTGCCTGCTCTGCTCCCCTCTGATAACATGGACCAGGCAAGGGGACAGAGCTTGCATCAGCTTCCATGTGCCAACACCCAGCTGCCAGCACCTCAGCCGTCTTCCCACTGGTGGGGAAGCGACTCATGCACACAGGGCAGGGAAGCCAGGCTGTTCTGTGCTCTTCCTGTGCTCCCCACAGAGGCTAGCTCTGCCCACTCTCTGCAGCCCGTGTACCAGCATCCTCTGTCCCTGCATCCCAGAATGCAGGGCAGTCCAGCCTGGGTCCAGAGGGGCTGGATGCATCTCGAACCTTTCCTGCCTTGTGATCTTTAGCATGCAGTGTCACAGACCCTGCAAGGGCAGCTGGAGGAGCTGGAGAGGGCGGCTGCCCGCTTGCAAGAGCTGTGCCCCGCTCGGCAGTGCCCCATCAGCCGGGAGCTGCAGGAGACTCTGTGGGCCTGGGCAGGGCTGCGAGAGCTGCTGCAGGAGACCCGGCTCCGCGTGCAGCAGGCCAGCCAGCTCCGGCACTTCTTCAAGGATTATTTAGCCATGATGTAAGTGGCAATGAGCTGTTGGGGTTGCTTCAGTGGTGGTTGAGGGGGAGCTGGTGGGAGCGTGGCATCGGCAAGTATGTGGGCAGTGCTGGAACTGCAGCCAGGCGTGACCGTGGGGAGCGTGTAATGCAGGGTTGCACCACAGCTGTCTGTTGTGAGACAGCCCTGCAGCATCTTGTCCTGACCCAACAGCCTTGCCACAGTCCCACTGAGCTGCTTCCAGCTATCCCTGAGCATGGGAATGGCTTCCCTGGGGCCTGCAGGGCTGGAGAAGGGTTGGGTCATTCTTCAGCCTGTCTTTCACTTGCTCATAGCTCCTGGACGGAGGACACACGGGCTCAGATCTTCTCTGAAAGCCCAAGCAGCTCCAGTCCCCGGAGACTCCATGTGAGGAACTGGAGAGGAGAATCGAAGGAAAACTCAAGGAGTTTGAGGCACTAGCAGCAGCAGGGCAGCAGCTGGTGTCTGAGGAGCACTACCTGAGTGCAACAGTAAGGACAGGGGAAATAGGGTTGTGGGAAAATTCTCAGCACTCCCTGAAGTCCTCTGGGGACAGACCATGAAAGAAAGAGCAAGATGTGGGTGGCAGAGCCCCAGTAAGTGGGATGGGGACAGCTATGCATCTTTGGGGCTGCTCAGGGCAGGAAGAAGTTTCATCCCGTGGATCCTGAGATCTGAGCTGATGTAGCTGTGACTGTATCCCAATCCCAAAAACCTGTTAACTGCTCTGTTGTGAGATATCCTGGTAGGGCCGGTGTCCCTGGGCCAGGAGTCCTTGCAGGCTGCCCAGCATCTCTCTTCCTCTCAGATAAAGGAGCGCTTGGAAGAGCTGCAGAGCATGCTGGGCTGGGTGCTGGTGCGCTGGCGAGCACAGAGGCATCAGCAGGATCTGGGGAGCAGACAGGAGGACAGGAGGGACCCAGAGAGCCTCTCAAGCACATCCCCCACTGGTCAAGTGAGTACCCAGCCATGCTGAGACTGTCAGGGGGAATGACCAGCCTTGAGGCTGAGGGTAGCAGAGGCACTGGATGGGGTGGGTGGTGCAGAAGTAGGGGAGGGATGTGTGCCAATACTTCTGAGTCTCTGGAGTTCAGGCAGGGCAAAGGGAAGGCTGTCTTGAGAAAACGCCTGGCTCCAGCAGCCCTTCCTTCATGTTCCCTCTCTTGCCTTGCTCCCCAGGAGCAGCATGCCTCATGTGCCCCACCCCACCTGGAAAGCATCCACAGCCCAACAAAGTTCATGCCCTGTTCCCTCCTTGAGCCGGCACAAAGATTAGAGCCAAAGCTTCCAGAGAAAACAGCCATCTCCCCACCTGCATCACCCCTCTCAGATGCCCATCAGGAGTGGAGCAGAGCTGGGGGGAGCCCAGCAGCAAAACACCCCATGATGCAGAACCCCCCAAGGAGGCTGCCACCTGGGATCCTGCTGAGACCTCCACGCTGCTGCTGCCACCGCGGGGCCCCTGTGGTCTCGGGGGGACGGTCAACCTCATCCTGAGCATTGGCAAGAAGGGCGAGAAGAAGAAGGCACAGCTGCTGGCCAGAAGCGAGTGGCCAGGGGAGGAGGCACTGCCCACGGTACGGGGGGCACGGTGGGCGGCTATGGCAGAACCATGGGCGAGCAGCCACACAGCCAGGGCAGCTCTCTGGAGCTGTTCAGACTGGGAGGCTGCGAGGGCTGTGGGGTAACCCCCAAGCTGAGACCCTTGCTAGGCCGTTTCTGAGTGAGCTGCTGGGACTGTGTCACTCTCAGGAGAGGGGCCACTGGCCATGCTGATGCTGCGTGATGCCTTAGAGCTGAGGCTGGCTTGTGCCATACACTTTGCCTGTGCTCTCCTGCTGCAGCTCCTTGCCCACTCTGTCCTCTCTTGTGTGTCTCTTTCTCTCCCCTTGCTCAGCTCCCTGCCACTAAACACTCAGGCTGTAAAACCTTTTGGAAGCGTTGCCAGGGGCTTTTAGGAAACACTTGGGGTAGCTTAAAGCGAAAAAGAA
The DNA here is from genome assembly GCA_032173965.1 of Sitta carolinensis. Lineage (NCBI taxonomy): Eukaryota > Metazoa > Chordata > Aves > Passeriformes > Sittidae > Sitta > Sitta carolinensis. The sequence continues at coordinate 7,796,945 of JAVUNC010000025.1, read as the reverse complement.
AGCCACCACGCCAGCTGGTGGAAGAGGTAACGTCCTGGGGAAGGCTGCATGCTGGGCAGAGTGGCTGCATGGCATGAACCTGCCTGCCACCAACCCTCCTGGCCATGCCACTGTGCCCTGTTGGCAGTGGTCTACTGGGAGAGGGAAAACCCTTCTGGGGCTGTGGGGTCCAGAGTGTGGGTGCTGGGACTTGTGAGGAGGGGGCTCAGGCAGGGCTTGCTGCAGTTTGGCCCCCCCATTCAAGTGGTTTCGGTGGCCATGGGAGGGATAGCTAGCTGGTGGCCAGTGGGAGAACCTCCCTGCTCCATTGCTGGGGGGCAGCAGCAGTTCCTTGTGTAGCCAGCTGAAGGGGACAAGGGTGTTTGTGGCTGTGTGAGGTGCACATTTTGCAGGGGTGGGGGTCTCACTCCAGGTTGCTTGGCTTCTTACCCTGGAGCTGGGAGTCTGGGAATTTGTTTGGGCTCACATCTATTTGTTGTCCAGAGACTGTGTAAAAAAGGTCTGTGTGTGAGGAGACCCAAGGACAGCCAGGCTCAGTACCCCAAAGGAAAGGGCAGGAGGACAGAGAGGCTGGAGGGCATTGAGGCAGGGTGAGGGGCTGCTGGGCTGCCAGGAGGGTTTTGGTAATGGGCACCATCCAGCCTAATGGATACAGGGGGTCACTGCTCCAGCTCCTGCAGACTCTTGCAGCTGTGGAAGCCCGAGAGAGAGTCTGCAAGGAACGGGAGGGGAAGGGTCTGCACTTAGTCTCTGCCCTTGCATCCATTGCTTTACTGCCTGGAACATACAGGGCTGGCAGGCATGGACAGCAGTGACTGCTGTCTCAGTAGCCACCCAAAAGTGATGGCTTAGAGGTCAGCAGTGCCAGGGAAAAGCTGTATGGCCCAGCCCCAGATGTACCATGCCTGGGGGACTCCATCATGGCCAGGTTCCCTTGTCTGCCTCTACCCTGCCTGCACCAGTGTGGGAGCAGTCCTTAGGGGACTGAGGTGGAGCTCTGTCATTCCCAGCACTGCATGTGCTGCTGGTGAGCATTTTTGTCTGCCTGCCCTTGCAGCTCCCTGCTTTCCCAGTCGCAGCATGTAAAGGGGGCAGCTGGCACGGGAAGCTCCGGCGCTGGGGATCACGCCTCTCTCCTCTGTTCCCTCAGGTGCAGGTGGAGGCCAGGAAAACCTGCACGGCAAAGCGGGCACCCGCTGTTGTGCGCCGCCCTGAAGCGTGCGGCGGCGGGATGCCGACTGTCTCCCACACCTGCCCAAGGCCGGCGCTGGCTGTCTCTTCAACAGCCTGCAGCGGCGGGAGCACGCCAGGGCAGAGCAGGCACGGCTGATGACTCTCCAGGGCATCATGGGCGACAGCTCCCTGCGGCCCTCGCCTGAGGAATGCCGTGCCCCCAGCAACACGTGGCCACAGAAGTGTGGTTGGAGGAAGGGGGGACCAGGGGCAGCTGCTGCGGGACCTCAGCTCGGGGAGCTGCTCCTCTATGTCAGGAACCCGCTGGTGCAGGACATCGATGCCGAGTGTGGGGCAGCCCCTCAGAACCCCTGCCTCCCTAGCCCAAAAATCACGTGTCCCCGTGTTTCCCTGGGCTCTGTGCTCAGCCTGGAGTTGCCACGGGATGCAGTGGTCCTGGGGTGCCGCCGAGGGGCTGTGGCAGGGCAGCAGGAGGCAGAGGGACAGGAGCCGAGGCAGGATCAAGGGGTGAGGCCTTGGAAGCCCACAGCCACACATGGAGTCAGATGGCAGGAAGATGGGCACAGTCCCCAGGGGCCCAGCAAGAGGCCAGGGATGTCCCCCAAGAGTGAGCAAGGAACGTGGTTGGAGGACGTGAGCGTCAGCCCCATCTACAGCCAGCAAAGGGCACACTGTGCTGGGAAGGAGCACTGGAACCTGCAGCACCCCAGCAGCACCAGTCAAGACCTTCTGGACTTGAGGCCGAGCCAGCTGTCCTGTGTCGGTATGGGGGACAAGCTGGCCACCCGCTCTGGCCAGGACGACAGCCCCACTGTCACTGACAGGGCCAGGCATCACAGAGCTGCTTGGCTAGAGCTTGGATCGTTCCCTGCCAGCATCCCAGGCAGGGCTGGAGCCGTCCCCAGCCCTGCCCATGCACAGCAGCCAGCCAGCAGCAGCCAGCCCAGAGGGTCCCCAGCTTCCCCTGCCGCCCCCACCCAGCTCTCTGTCTTCGAGTGGGCACTGGGGTCTCCACAGCCCCAGAGCCCTGCACTGGGCACTAAGGAAGTTTGCCACCCTGCCCACAGGCAGTTTGAGGAAGAGGAGGAGGAACTGCAGGCCATCTGGGATGGGGCACATGAGCGACGGGCACAGAGCCCGCCAGGAGGCAGCTGTGCCAGCCACCACACAGGCAGCAGGACAGGCAGCTTGCCCAGCCCCAGTGCCACTGCTGGCGGGCCCCTCATCCTCTCATCAGCCAACAACGTGCTAGTGGCCAAATTCACCCTTCCCACCACTGCACAGCTGCTCCACAGCCCGTTGGGAGAGAAGAGCCCTGGGGTGGTGGGCAGTGGCAGTGACAGCCCCAGTGGGCTCAGGGCTTCCCCCCACGTGGAGGAGCTGGTGTCTGCAGCCCCCTTGGATGTCTCCAGCACCTGGGATCAGCGGAGGCACGGGCAAGAGGAGAGAGAGAGCAGCAAGGTGAGATCCATAGGCCAGGGACTCTCCCTCAGGCTCAGGTAGGGGGCTGGGGAGCACCCAAGGCTGCGGCTGGGTTACCCACTCCAGCAAACATAACCTGTATCTGGGGACTCCCTGACTCCAGTGGCCCCTTTTCTTCAGCTGGTGGGGAAGGGCTAGTTGTGGTATTTGAGGGCCCTGCATCACACATCCCCCACCAACCCACAGCCTCAGCAAGGTGGCATTTCACCCCTAAAGCTGACACTCAGCCTAGCCCCTGCCCAGGTGAGAAAGTTGTTCCTCATTGTCATCCCACTCCCACTTTGGATCACTCACCAGGGATGGGTCACATAGACCTCCTGTGCATGGAGGCTGAGCTGGCACCACCAACCCCAGAGAAGTTTTTGCTTACCCTCTGTGCCCTTGCAGGTCCTTCCTGGTAAAATGGAGTTTCAGATGATGGAGGGGACGCTGGAAAGGAAACACGTGTTGCAGACAGGAGGGAGAAAGGTACAGATACGGCTGTGGGGCTCCTTTGGGACAGGGGTGCTGGGACATGGCAGGGGATGGAGGGAAACCAGGGATGTTCCTGGAACTACCACAGCAGCACTGCTGGCCCTTCTGTAAGGGCAGCACTTCAGAGGGGCTGGGCCCCATTTTGAGCAGCATGAGACTATCTGTCTTCTTCCAAAGCTGTTGGCATCGCAGCTGTCCCTTGCTTGTGTCCCACAGGCCAGCTGCCGGGCCTGGGGCCTCTTCCACGCCGTGCTGATGAGGCAGACACTGTGCTTCTATCAGGACCGCAGGGACAGCCTCAAGGTGTGGTGGGGGAGATTGGGGTGACGTGGGATGGGGCTGGCAGCAGAGTGATGGCTCTGGGCCCTGTGGCCAGGGAAGGCAGAGCCATCCAACCATGTTGTTGCTCTTGCTTTTCTTTGTGCTGCAGAGCTCCGTAGTGGCCCTTCCCCTGAACCTCTCTGGTGCAGTCTGCACCCCAGATTCTGAGTACACCAAGAAGACCAACTGCTTCAGGCTTCAGTGAGTCCCCAATCCAGGACAGTAACCACAGCCCTCCCCAGTGTGTGCCTGCTGGGGCAGACACATACCAACACCCCCAGGAAGGACCAGCTCAGTGCTTAGATGAGGATTACCTTACTTCTTTCTCACCTGCTACTCTTCTTTTCTGGTCTGATGGGGGCCATCATATCTGCACCCCTACATCATTGTTGTTTCCCTCTCCCTGCAGGCTGCAGGATGGCTCTGAATACCTCCTGAGGGCCCCCACCCAGCCCCTCATGAACGAATGGGTCTCAAAGCTGCAGCAAAACTCAGGTGAGCAGCCCTTGCAGGCAGAGCAGGGGTCCAGCTCTCTGCGGTTACCACGTTTGTTCAGCCCCGCTGAGCCCTTTGATACATGGTTGGTCAGAAGAGAAGAAGCACAGTATTTTACTCTGATTTATGCATTCTCCTAGCCTGCCTTGGGAACAGCAGTTCTCTGCCAGGCAGGATTTAGAAGCTTTGTTTTCACACCACATACACAGCTATAAATCAGGAATAGCACAACTGACGTCAGTGGTGCCTCAGCAGTAAAAAGCCCATGTCAGGAAAATTATAATTGTGCCTTGGTCTTCCTCCATATCCTCTGGGTCTGGAAATGCCTTGCTTGCCCTTGAGACAAGGAGACCTGCGTTACTGAGGTGTTCCTGTTGCTGTACCCCTACCTGGGGAGTTCAAGCCCTACTATGAAATCCTAGGCTGGTTGTCAGGATCAAGAGCAGGCACTACAGCAGGAGGTTGGAGGAGCCAGCCATGCAGCAGGACCATTCAGATCAGGGACTGGCTCTGTGTGACAGTCCTGTGCACTGCCAGCATCCAGCAGGATGTTTGCTGTGCCCCCAGGTTTCCCTGAAGTGGATTACTTCCAGGCAGCAGCATGGCATGTCGAGGGCACTGCTGGCACTGGCAGGTGAGTAGCCAGGAGCTGGCCAGCTGGGTCTTGTTATGATTCTCTCCCACATTTGCCAGTGCTGCTCCAGCACAACATTGGTGGGCCAGACTGATCTGCTAAATCTCTGCTACTATCAGTTTCAGCAACGTCTCCAGCCCTGGGACCTCCCAAGTCCAGGGACATCATCAGATCTTGACCACCAAGAGCCAGGAGATTGTGGTGTTACCCTGCACAAGCACACTACTGCAGCGGCCTCTGGGCAGCCAGGATGGCCCAGTCGATGGGACTGTGGCAGCAGCAGCAGGTGACTTTCCTGTCGGGCTGGGTTGCCACTGTCCCCCAGCTCCTCTCCCCAACCCAGAGAGGTCCATGGGAGACAGCTGGGGGAGGCTGAAGGCCATCAGTCAATCTTGAACTTGGTGGCATCTGGGCTAGGGGTCCCAGGGCTTGGGGAAAGGAACATTTACTTCATTTTCTGGGATACTGAGATAGTAGTCATACTACTAAATTTCCCTGTTCTCTTTGGGGCTGACGGAGGGGTGTCCTGTGGTGGCCTTGTCTTGTTACATGTCTCCATTCTGCTTCAGAGAATGCTCAGGGGACTGGGCACAAGGAGCAGCAGTGGTCAGCCAGGACTTCCCCCGGGCTCTGGGACAACATGTGCCCTGAAGACGACTATGGGCTGGTGGCCAACAAGAGGAGGTCCTACTCCTTCACCTCAGGTACAGTCCTGATGGCGCCGTCACCGCCAGGAGGTGGCACCAGTGCCTCTGTCCCCGCAGACAGCCGAGGACAGATGCGATGCTGCTCCAGCACGCACCTGGTCCTATACCTGAGCCCTTGGCTGCAGCCCCCATTCGGGGAGAGCTCTCGAGGGCTGCCAGGGCCTGCTGGCGCCCTGCCCCTTCCACTGACCGCTCCTTCTTGCAGCCACCTACCAGAAGCTCAGCCCGCTGGCCGTGCCCAAGGAGGCGGTGGAGGCGGGGAGCAGTTACTCCGTCACGCTGTACATCGGCGAGCAGGGGTCGGCCGTGCCCCGGGCACGCTGCCACTCCTTCGTGGCCCGCACAGGAAGCCCCCGGGACACACGAGGGGAGAAGACCACCAGCCCCCTCGCACCAAGAACAAATCTGTCTTCAAGAAGTTCTTTGGGAAGAAAGAGTGAGCCCCGGACAAAGGGAGAAAATGCCCTAACCTGCCTCTTATCCTCCTCTTCGGCCATTCTGGCATAGTCTCTACTCCCAGCACCAGTTCATGGCTTGCTGCCTCCCCAGGGGCAAGAGGCTGTGCCAAGTGGCTCTGCTTCAGCCAGCCCTGGGGCTGCCCTGTGCCCCAGCCACTGCAGCCCCCAGCCTCAGCCTGGTGCTGAGCACCCCTCCTGCCCAGTGCTCTCCCTGGGTGCTGCTGGCTCCCCAGGCACCCTAATGGCACAAGCAGAGGGGGGCAGATGATGGTTTTTATTAAAAGATAAATAGATGCTTAGTGTGGGAGCATTTTTGTCCAGTAGCACCCGTTGGTGCAGGAGGAAAGGAGCTCTCCCCAAGGGGGTCCTTGCTAAGGAGTCGGGAGCTTCAGATGAGGAGGGTCCTGCAGTGAGGTTCAGTCCTGCTTGGGGGGAAGCCTGAGCCGTTTGGTGCCTTTCACAAAGATGCTTTGTCCCGTGCTTCCTCTTGCCTGCACTCAGCCCAGCTAATCCCACAGGCTATCTGGGCCCCTTTTCCCTGCCCTGGGAGCTTAGCAGGGAAGTCACTACCTACAGAGTAAATACTTCTGCCTGCACAGCCCTGCCAAGCCTGCCCAGCCCTGCTCTCTCACAGGATGGCTGCCAGCCTAGGTCACAGCAGGTGAATGCTGCATGACACTGACGGGGCCAGGGGTGTGTGGCTAGACCCCTAATCCTGCAGCCCAGATATTTTTGCAGTAACTTCACCAGACCATGCCAGTTTCAACTGCCCCAATTGCTACCTGTACTGGGAAGGGGGAAAAGCCACTGGTCCAAACTGCCCTGAGCCTGTACCAGCCCTAGAGGGAGAAGGGGAAGTTTCTAGGGATGTGGGTAGCAGGGCCTCTCCCTGTCGGGCTGTGAGGCTCAGCTGTGCACACCACTCGCCTCCTCAAACACATTGTGGGGCTTAAAATAGAAGTGCTGGCTGCAGCCCAGCTCTGCAGTAAGGGCTGGGAGAGCAGAAATGCTCCTGCCACCCCATCTCCCTCCTGCAGTGTTCCTGGGGCTGGAGACAGACAGTGAGGTGGAGGTGGGCACATCAGGGTTGCCAGCAGAGGGTCTTTCTCCTCAGCCAGGAGTGGAGGGAATGCCCTTGTGAGGTGCTGCTGTGTGGGTGGGGGTGTGCTTTTTGAGTTCCCCTGTGTTTTACCACCCTCCACTTGGCTCCATCACTCTTGGCTCTGACACCTGTTTTCCTCCAGCAGCAAAGCTCAGCTGCCTGTACTTCCTTAATGGGAAAAGACGAGCAGGATGGTAAGGCTGGGAGGGGAGATGCCCTGGGCAGGGGCCAGACCTGTCCAGACCAGTGAGGAGGCCAAGGAACAGCATTCCAGCTCCGGCTGCACATAGCAGGAGAGCAGCTGGTGGGCTGGTGCCAGTTCATTCCTGAGCAGCTGCGGGGCCCGGCAGAGGGGCAGTGGGTACAGGGTGCTTTACTAAGGGCCCCCCTGCTGGCTCTAGGGGTCGATGCTGACCAACTCAACGGGAGTCCCACCATGGCCCAAGTCCAGTGCAGGAGCACAGGGTGACATGTGCCACTAGAGAGCTAACACCGTCCCAGTGGATGATGCTGGCACCTGCAGCACCGTTTTCGGTACCCTTCTTGTACAGGCTTCATTGTCCCCCGAGGCTGCTGCCCACCCACAGCCTCCCCTCTCTCCTCCCTGTGCTGGCGCTTGGCCCCGCAGCAACCCGCTGACGAATCCTGCCTGTAGTTCCTATGGCAGAAGCCAATTCCTCCCCCCCACTAATCTGCCCGTGCATGCAGCCTCCACCTGCTGAGCCAGCGGAAGCCGTGCTCAGCCAGCCCCAGCCAGCGCCAGGGCTCTCAAACCCACTCTGGCTGCAGAGCCTGTAGGGTGGCGAAGCCTTTGCACCCTGGTCCTGCTGCCGTGGGGAATCCCAACCCTGCTTGGCACCAGGCAGTGAGGAGTCTTCAGGCAGCATCATCTGACACCAGGAGTTCTGAGCTATCAAGGTAAGGGCAGGGTGCAGGCATGGAGGTGACCCGAGTAAGCGCTGTCCCTGCTGTGCCTTTTTCTGCTGGGCACCAAGCAGAGGGTCTGGTTCCAGCCTCCTCCACTGAGCCAAGATCTTGTCCCCCATTTCGGCGGCTCGAGTCCTGCTGCAAGGTCACCCTGCAGCTGGGAGCCTGTGTGGAGCTCTGGGACCATCATACATTAGGGACCCCAACCAGGGTCCGGAGCTTTCTAGTCCCAGAGATGCAAGGAGGGTTTGGAGCCTGACCCCAGCGTGGGGGGAGTGAAAGTCGGGAGCAGCAGTGGAGGGTATGGCTGCCGGCACCCTGCCCTCCCTGCCTAGGCAAAAGGACAGCACGGCTATGCCCCCTCCCAGGGCAGTAGGGCCAGCCGCCTGTTCCAGGAAGAGGGGATACACTGGCGAAAAGCCAGCGCACTGGCCATTCCTCTGCCGGAGTTGCGGGAGCGGGGCGACCCCAGCAGCCTCCCGCTCTCAGGTGCGGCCGGTAGAGCCGGGGAGCGGGGGGTGGGGACCCCGGGCTGCAGTCCGGCGGGCCCGGAGCCGAGGGCAGTCCCAGCCCGCCCGCGCCGTGCCCTTGGCGCGGCGGGCAGCGCTAGGACCCGGCCTGCCGCGGCCGGCAGCGCTGGCCCCGGGCGCCGCGGGACGGGACCGTGCCCTGCAGGCGGCGGCGCCGCGGGAAGGAGCCGGCAGCCCCCGGGGAAACGTGTAAGCGATGCGGCGGTGCCCCGGCTGCCCCGGGTGCGGGTGGGTGCTGGGGCGGAGCGGGGCCCCCGGCAGCGCTCGGGGGAGCCCTGGCCGCCGTCCCGCGGCAGTGCGGAGCGGCCGGGGCTGTGGGGCCGGCCAGCTGTCCCACCGGGGTTCGGCCCCTCTCCTGACCATGCTGGCTGCTGCTGCCTTCCCTTCCCCTCCCTCTACGGGGTCGGCGGGGAGTCTGTCCCGGGAACACAGTACCACGGGGCAAGAAACGCTTCCCCTTTCGCCATGCCCCGAAACAGCCAGCTGGGGACGGTGTTTGGTTACTCTGCCCGTGGGGATGTCACCCGACCGCTGGCACGGCCACCGCTTACTGGCTCCGTCACCTTCATGTGTCAGTCCCAGCCTTCTCTGAGTGCTGGCTCCCTCCCTGCCCCGCCAGTCACATGTTCCCGTATGGTCCCGGAGGTGCCTGCACCACAGGGAACACCTCCAGGGAGCCCTTCGCGGTTTTGGGGTTCCTGGGGCTGTGCCACCGCTCACCTCCGTGCCAGAACTTCTACAACCCCATTCTCCTCTTGCACGCCCTTTGTCCCAGTAACTGGGCACTCTCCCATGACCCTTTCTATTGTAGGCTGACCGCTGGGAGCTTGCCCTCCCCGCTTGCACCATTCTCCATGAAGGTCCTTTTTCCCCAGGCACCATTCCCTGGCTGCCCTCGTGTGTGATTTGGCCCAGCGCTGAGGTCCTGGCTGCATTCTGAGTCCACGGCATGGCCCAAGGCTTGTTTGCAGGAGCCTAACCTCGCATGCAGGCGGAAAAGAGGTGAAGGTACAGGCAGAGCAGGGTCCATAGCATGGCCCTTGACCCAAATCAGTCCAAATCGGTGGTGCCTCGTAACATCAGGGCACTGCTCCGCTGCCCCAGTAAATGTCTTAATGCAAGAGGTGAGAAAACAGAGTCTCCACTGCTGCTTTTTGTCCTCCGGTGCCCTAGTGCTATCCTGGGAAGGGAGCAGGTGCTGTAGGGGCTGAAATGGATCAGAAAAAATAGGGAGTAAGGAAAGCTAGCAGAGCTGGACAGTAGGAGATAGTGAAATTTATCTGTCATGCTCCTCAGTGCAGGGAAGGTGATGGAGGATGTGGTGGAGGAGCACCAGCTGTGCTGCACAGACATACAAGAAGTGCTGCCATTCCCTGCCAGGAATGCCCATAGCATCCCTGAAGGCAAGCTGGATATCCCTGTAACCAGCAGGATGGGAGGTATCAGGCAGCAGTGAAGCCTATTCCCATCAGAGAAGGCAGCCCTGCCCTGAGCTACTGCCAGCAGCAAGACCCTCCAGGGCTCTCCAGAAAGCTAGGTTTTTGTGGAGCTCTTTTCCTAATGAGAAGCCTGCTTTTCTGCAGGAAACCCCACACTTCTGTGACTGCAGATGCAAAGCAGCAGCACTGCTGGGCACTGCATAGCAGCTCAGCTCTGATGTGAAGCTTCCCAATTCTACCATCCCAGGACACAGCACTAGCAAAAGTCAGGTGAGACTTTGCACCTGCTGGCATCCTCTGGAGATGGCAGATCCCTTGTGGAGACTGGAGAAGACAGGGGGTTGGTGATGTCTGCATCTCCTCCCCAGAAGGGGGATCTTTGTGGGAAGCCAGCCACCACTGTTGTCTGGGCTGACTTTTGTCATCTGGCTTGAGATTTACTGGGTCTGGGCAGCAGTGTTAGAAGAGCAGGCTGTTTCCCCGGAGACTGAGTCCCTAGCAGCTGAGTACGGGTGTACAGAATAAGCCTGAGGCTGTGAGGCCCTGGGAGGGTAGTGCCAGCCCCGCTTGTGCCTGAGCCACTGGATTTGTGGCACAAGTGTGTATCCTGATGCCTCACAGCCCAGGACCAAGGAGAGAAGCAGGCGAGCTGCCTTTTGAGAAGTAACCTGTGCTGAGAAGGTACACTTCAAGCCTTTTCCCATCCCAACCCTGTGGAACCTGGAGTTCTCAGGGGACCAGCCAGGACTCCTTCCTCTGTAGCCTGCAGCTGAGCAGCAAGCACAGCCCTGCAGGACAGTTACCATGGTCAGGGTGACTGTCATGGTCTTATGTCCTTACGTGATCCACCCTGACCCTAAAATCTGCTTCCTATCTGCTACACTATCCCTGCCCTTCTGCACAGTGTGTTACCTATAGGCAAACTCTGTTTCTTTAAACCACCTTCAGACAAAAAGCTCCTGCTTCTGCCCTCGGACTTCCCTGCTTACTCCCAGATTTCCCAGCTCCTACTCATTCCCAGTCCCCCCATGAGTTAGCACAGCACATACAACAAGCCCCACACTTCGGAGTGCCCTGTCCCACTTTGTGTACTTGGCTCCCAGTGCCGTTTACTCCCCCGTCTCCCCGCTGCCGCTTACTGCCTCCTCATCCTCATGGCGACCCCAGTGCTCGGGGCCGTGGCCACCCTCCCCTAAACCCCTTTCCCGAGGACTGTCTTGGGATGCCTTCTCACCCTGGAATGCCCGACCCTCTCCCACCACCCACCAGCCCAACACTGCTGCGCTCCCCCCACGCTGCTTCCCCGCCCTGACTGCCGCATTCCGCGGAGCCGCTTAAGCCCGCGCCCGGCTAATTCCTTCCCCGTGCGCTCCCCGTGCGCTCCGTGCGCTCCCCGTGCATTCCCCTGTTCTCCCCGTGCGCTCCCCGTGCTCCCTGTGTACTCCCCGTGCTCCCCTTGCGTTCCCTGTGCACTCCCCGTGCTCCCCTTGCGCTCCCCCCGCGCTCTCCCCGTGCTCCCCGTGTGCTCTCCCCGCGCTCCCCGTGTGCTCCCCACGCTCTCCCCGTGCTCCCCTGTGCTCTCCCCGCGCTCCCCGTGTGCTCCCCACGCTCTCCCCACGCTCTCCCGGGGCGCTCCCCGGGCGCTCCCCGTGCTCCCCGCGGCTGCCGCTGCGCCACGCTCCCGCCAGGGGGCAGTGCCGCACCGCGCCCCGCCGGAGAGTTTGAGGGGCTCCGCGCCGAGCCCGGGCGGGCCCCCGAGCCCCTGGAGCCCCCCGAGCCTCCGGAGCCCCTAGAGCCCCCCCGAGCCCCTGGAGACCTCAGAGCCTCTGGAGCCCCTGGAGCCCCCCCGAGCCCCCCGGGGTCGGGCAGCTCTGCCAGTGCTTGCCCCCCGGGACAGGCAAACTGTACCGCGCTCCCCCGGCAGCATGGCCGCGGGGCCCTGTAGGCTCCCAGCCGCGTCCCCCAGCCCCTGGTGCGAGGGCTGCAGGACCGGCCGAGGGTTCCCTCCTCGCCGTCCGTGTTAGAACATCCTCTGCCCGCCGGCGGATGCTCAGCTGTGCAGAGGGGCTGAGGAAGCCGGGGAGGGCAGTCCCAGTGGTACCCTGGCAGCTGGGCTGCTGGTCATGGGTTTGGCCTGCCCTTCTTTTGATGTCCCATGGCTCTGCTCCACTGGGTGGCCTGGGGGCCTCGTTTCAGCTTGGGAACCTGCGCAAGCATGACTGGCAGGGAGAAGAAATGATGAACGGCTGGTACTGTTGGAAGCTGTGGGAAAGGGCCCTCCTGGAGACCTCCCTGGGGGATGTTTAGGAGCATTCAGCCACAGCTCCGCTGCTGATTCGCCCAAAGGGGAAAGCATGACTGGAGGGACTTAGAGTCCAGACAGGATTTAGTCAGTCTTGACAGACATTTGCACAGAGCGGAATTCCTCCACACCAGCCAGCAAATGTTGGGCCAGGCACAGACCAGGGCTGGCACGGCTGTGAGAGCTCCTGGACCTGTGTGTGGAGCCCTCGTCCCTGCAGGTGGCCGTGTGCCATGGTCCCCGTGGTGCCAGTGACCACAGAGACTGCCCAGACTGGCTGGGAGAACAGGTAGGCACCTTGGCCCTGCCATGCAGGATGGGCAGACTGGCTGCAGCAGCACTCCCAGAGAGCTGGAGCACAGCTCTGTCTGCTGCCACCAAGGTGCCTAGGGAAGGCTGATGGGGAGCCATTGCTTCAGGCTATCTTCCAGAGCTGGCATTCACCCATCCTACAGAAACCCACCTCCTTTTAGATGGTTCTCAGAGACCCCAGGAGTTGCTGGACACCTTGCTTCACTTGGATGGACTTTGTCAAGGGGGGAACAGGACCACACAGCAGCTGCCACCCCTCTTCCTCTTGCCAGGTTCCCTGGTTCCCAGCAGCCTATACCTCCCCTGCAGTGTTTTACGAGTGTGGCTGAGTGCCAGCCAACTTCTTAATGGCTGTGCTCCTTCGTGGGAGACTGCTGCTGCCAGCTAAGGAGGAGGATGTGCCCCCGGCACTGCTTCAATGGGCCAGATGACCTTGGCTATTGTGTGGTTTCCTCTGCCAGCACCAGCTCCATCCTCAGCCAAAGAGACCTGGAGTGACACCATGACAGGGTGCCTGGAATGGTCTGTGCCCCAGGACTACCATTTCTGAATGCCACAGGGTGTTCCTGCCTGCTGCTGAGCCAGGGGTTAACCCTATCTCCTCTGGTGCAAGTGAGAGCCTGAACTGTGTCTTGAGTTTATCCAAGCCTCAGCTTGGGCCCTGGCAGGTAGAGACTGCCTGCAGTAAAGCAACATTTCACCCTTGGCTGGTGTTGGCACAGCTGTCACTCAGTAACTAGCACCCAGCAGCTCACCTGCTAATTGGTGCCATTAGTCAATATTTACTCCCTTAATGCTTGTAGAAGAAAGCAAATGGGCAGCTAGAGCTCAGAAGAGGGCAGCAGCAGTGCAAGGGAGGGAGGCAGAGGGATGGGGATGGAGGAATTGCTTGTGGAAGGACTGTGCCCAGGAGGTGGTGGGGATGGGAGTCCCTTGGGCAGAGGGGCTTCCCTGGCAGCAGGGAGATGCCCTGTGTCCCAAAGATGATGCTGTTCCACTGGAGAAGGCTGCCCCCACCTCCAGCAGCCTGAGAGGGGGCTGGAGCTTGACTGGACCCCACTGTCCTTGCCAGGTCCCAGGAGCCCTGTGGGCACCACAGGCCCCTTGCTGAGCTGTGACCAATCAGCAGACAATGGGATTTGTTTCTGCTTGCCCAGCTGGAAAACACCCATGGCCCTGTCACTGCCACTGGGCTGGAGGCACGTGGAGGCCCTTCCTTGTCATGTCTCCAGACCATTTGCTCACCAGGGCTGTGAGTGCTTCGGGGCTAGTGGTACCAACACATTGCATCTCAGTGCTACCAGTGCAGGGGGATGCTTAGCATGGGGAGGTGGTGGGGCTGATTGGCAGCAAGGACCTCCCTCTCCCCTGCCTTTCCTTGCAGGATTTCACCCAGGGCTGCCCTGCTGCTGGCAGTGAGCTCCTGCTGCCCTCAGCCCACTAGTGAAGAAGTCACAGGCAGCTGCCTGACTTTATCCCTGCAGGTCGAGTCGTGTAAGGAAGCAGAGACACGACAGGATGCTGGAGGTCTGCATGGCTCCCTGCAAGCGGTGATGTGCCAGCTGGATCTCTGTACCACAGGTGGAGCTCAGGAGAGTACTGCAGGACACTCCTTCCCCACCGTGTCCCAGCAAGGCTCAGGCCATCAGGTGAGCATGACCTCTGCCCTACCACATCATCCCAAAATACAGGGCAGGGCAACAAGAGCCCAGGGATCACCGTCAGGAGTCCTGCAAGCAATGACTGGAGATCTCCCACCCCAGAAAGAGCCTGCCAGCAGCTCTTGAGTCAGGACCCTGCTCCAGGGTCAGCCAGGACCAGCGAGGGAATAGCAAAACTAAAATGATCAGTCCCCGAGCCATTTGCTGACCTAAGCAACAGGCTGAGATGCTTTGTTGACTATCTGTAATCACTGTAGTCTTGTTATAACTGGATTTCCAGAAGGCTGTAGTAGGTTTTAATGCCCCCATTTTCTAATAGATTAATAACCTGCTGGCACTTGACAGAGGTTCAGCATCTTCAATGTTTCCTTCCATATGACTGATAAAAATTCCCCTTTTCCCCCTTTCCCCATATGGCTGCCTTGTCACACATGCAGGCAATTGGATACAGCTGCTAATCTGGTTGCCATTCCACACCTGCCTGCCTGCTCTGCCTTTTAGACATACTGGCTCTCTGTTTCTCTGCTCCCTGGCACTGAGGGCCAGTGCAGAGGCTCTATGAGCTGACCTGCCAATGCCTTCCTCTGGAATGGGGCAGGCAGCATCCAATGGAGGGAAACACAGTCAGTGTGGGTCATGCTTGCAAAGGGAAGGGTGCTTTTGCAGTGGAAAGCAGAGCTGGATGGCATGCAGCCCCCTGGCCTCAGCTCTGCTGCAGGCTGATGGCCTTGCCCTGCCTCAGTTTACCCTGTCCCTGGCACAGGCACATTACAGGGAAATCTCACTGCATGGGAGGGCTGGTGGGTTAATTAATTTATCATTGCAAAGTGCTTGCAAATCTCCAAGGAAGTCGGTCGACGTGGGTGCTAAGTGTAAAGGATTCTGGAAACATTAAGAGCCTGCAAATGCTGCCTATCTCCTCCGGCCCTAAAACTCAGATATTGCCCAAGAGGCACCAAAAATATTCCTTTAGCTCCTGTGATGCATTATCCACTGCCTGGAATAAATCTCCCTTTTTGCTCTTGCTTTCCAAACCAGCTGTTTGTTTGTTTTCCCCTTTTAGATTTCATAGCTTCAGTTAAAGCAGGGAATTGCTACCAGGGAGGAGGGAAAGGGAAAAAAAAAAAAAAAAAAAAAAAAAAAAAGCTTTTGTGAAAGGTTTGGCAGTAAGCGTCACTGAAGGGAGGGCATTTTGCCTGTTTGTTCTGCCTGTTACAAACTAGCTGTGAGCAGAGCCTACAAATTGGGCTCCAGGTGACGGCATCACAATGCCTGCAGTGCACGTTCAAGTTTTCAGAAAAAAATTCAAAGGGCTGGGCAGCTTCAGCCCCACCAGCATGTTCTGGGAAGAATGTCCATGGGACTCACAGCCTTATGTAAGGGAGAGGCTTTGCTGGCTGCCTTCCTCCCTTGCCTTCTCCCTTTGCTCTGGGGAGTGCAGCAGTCTGCCAACAGCAGCAGCGTGTTTTGGCACTGTGCTGCTGCTTTGGGGATGAGGGTGGGAACACAGCAAGCCCCCGGGCCACACTCGAGGCTGCCTTTTCTCCTTGCCCAAACTAGGCAGGGGAGAAACATCTAGCTCTGTGGGTCATACAGTGGTGGGCCCAGCACCAGTGCTGGGCAAAGCACAGCTGTTTCCAGTTTGGAGCAGAGACTATTTTCCTAGCTGTTTGCTTTTTCTAGGAGGTTTGTTATTGTACACGCAGAGGTGAAGATGATAACATGAGAGTCACTTGGGAGCAGAGGGTTCTTCAAACACAACACCTTTGCCAAGATGAAGCAAGGCCACTTGGCCCTGCAGCAAGGACTCATGTTTGTGGGGCAAATGAGTTGTTATTGGCTGTGCAATTTGTTACCTTCCCTTGCACTGTAGAGGACCCCTCTGACACTGCATGCTGCCATTGACATTACACAATGCAAAGACTTGCATCACTTTTGGGAGCAGCCAAGCTCCCTAAGGGCCTGAAGTGCCTCTATGGAGAAGAGAACTTTGAGCGAGATGTCTCCTGTCCTGCAGCAGCCAGGGCTGGATTTTAAAGGACACTCACTGTCTCCCAGATTTAGCCTTCTTCACCCCATGGTGTCTTGCCCACTCCAGGTCTTCTGCCTGCACGAGAGGAGACATTGTTAGACCCTGTCCTGCCAGTTGGTGATGGGTGTGTGCACGGGTCTGTGCAGGGAAGCAGCCAGCAGCTGGTGCTGTGCTTAGGAGCTGGAAGCTGTCTTTCTCCGAGCCTGCCCCGGGTCTGTCTGCTGGCCTCCTGTTTGCCTGCAGTCACCAGTGGCTGCGGTCACCGCTGTTCAGCGCTAATGGATCTCAAACCCCCCATCTCCAGTGAGAGGCGTCTCTAAGGAGAGATGTTTGATTCCAGTGTCTGGGGGCGTGGCTGTGCAGACAGGACCAGAGCTGCAAATTAGAGAACATTTAATCCTGTACTTTGGTGATGGTAAGTGCTAAGCGCCCTGCTGCTGAAATCCTGGGGTGAGGCAGCGGCTACACACGCCCTGTCCTGGAGGAGAAACTTCCTGGAATATCCACTCAAAGGTAAATTTTGTGGTGTTTCTCCTCCCGATGGGGTCTGAGGCTATAATGGTTGAGGCTGAGAGCCTCGTCCTGTCTTCTGGAAGCACAAGTGTCAGTTTGGCTGGGCAGTTCCAGCCTGGACCCTGTGCTCAAGTTCTTGGGAGAATTGGTTCTCACAGCTTTTAATCTGTGCTGAAGTTGGAGCTTATATAGAAAAATAAGATTGTAGAGATGCTCAAATTTTAGCTCATGCTGCTGAGCAGCAAGTGTGGATATCACAAAGAGAAACACAGCACCCAAGATGCTGTGGCATCCATATTCCAGGGACTACCAAGGGGGCTTTGTGGGGCTCTGTGGGTGACAAAATGGCACATCTCAAAGCTAGAAAGGAGGCAACATAAGACATTGCAAGCAGGCGACCTTGCTTTTCTGTTTTGTTTGGATTTTGCAGAGAAGAGAGGAGAGAAAAGACATGGCAGGGTGGGGAGAGGAGAAATCTTTTCTGTATTGCAGCTTACCCAGAAGACCTTCCAGATCAGAATGGCTTACAGAAAGGGGCCGAGGAAAGGCAGGCCCAAGGCTTGGATCTGTCATTGCCTGGGAGATGGAGCCCGGGAGCTTTAATTGGAGATGAGAGCTTTTAAATTTAATTTGATCTGATATGGATCTTAAATTTAAGAAAAGAGCCTCCTGTGTTACTATCTGGCAGCATTGTCTGCTGCTCTGCTCGTGTTGTTAGTGTACCCTACTATCTGACCCCAGAAACCCATAACCAGTGCAGAGGGAGAGGTCCAGCTGCAGAGGCTGCTACTGAGCAGATCAGTGAGGAGGTCTTTTCCTCAGGGTGACACTCTGCAGTGTCACTGCTGCAGATCAGAAAGCACCGATAGCTGTCTCAGCCCTGTTACCACTGCCTTTTCCTTGGGCTTTAAGGACTTTTTTGCTTACGTGGCAATGTTTTGTAGGTCTGTCTTAAAAATACAAGCTTGGTGCTTGGATTCTGCAAGAAGATGTGTGTTAGAGATCATCTTCCTGAGAGAGCGTGAGAATGAGAATCTGCGAGAGCTTTCGGGGGTGTTTTAACTTCTGGTTTTAATTTCTAACCCAAACTGATCACCATCTGCAGAGAATTTTCTGAGGCTGTTTATTAATGGACCAAATGTTTTAATGGTCAAAGCTGCTGCAGGGACTTTATGGTGCCACTGCCTGTGCCTGCACAGCACAGCGTATGGAGAGAGCCAGGAGGGCCCTGTTCTCCTTTAAACACCCAGCTACATAAAAGAAATATTTCTGTGACTGTTTAACCACACGGATATAAGGTTAAATTCAGGTGCACTCCCTTTGCTGGGGGACAAAGTACCTGAGGAATACTCCACGTTTGCACTTCAGCTGAGCAATAGGCTTTTATCACAGCAGAGTAGATAGCAATTCTGGAGAGATAGGAACTTGGAAGTGGCATCCAGAAAAAAAATAGAGACCATGCCTGCCCTTTGGATACTGAATACACATGGTATTATATCCTCCAAATATAGGGGGATTACTAAGGTTCACAGGGCTCTGCACATTGCCTGCCATCCTGGGTAGCACCACCACGAATACACAGTGCAAAAAGCTGTCTATAATCCTCTCTGTGACTTATAGAATCATAAATGCTTTGGGTTGAAAGGGACCTTAAGAATCATTACGTTCCAATCCCCCTGCCATGGGTAGGGATGACACCCACTAGGCCACTAGCTCAGGAAATTTACATTTATATGTTTATTTATATGCTTATTCATATTTATATGTTTATATTTAGATGTGTGTGTGTGTGTATACACATGCATATTTGTGCGTACATATATATACACATCCGTATATATAAGCATTTATATATATATGTTATTTGTAATTATGTATTATGTGTAATATATGTATATATATTACACCTTTATGGGGTGACTGCCAGCAGACTGTTTTTGTCTGAATTAGAATGCCGCACGGGGGACAAGTGAGGAACGTAGCGAACACGGCACCAGTTCACACTCCCTTTAGAGCCGTAACTTAATGCACAGCTCCCTTTAGCGCTCTAACATCTCCAAATGCGCGGAGCTGACCGGCCCCCCGGCGCGGGCTGCGGCTCCCGAGGGGGCTGGCTGTGCTCTCTCCCTGCCCCAAAAGCAGGCGGCCCGCGGGGTTTCCCGCCAGATGCGGGGCGGGGAGATGCGGTAGGCGCGGCCGGGGGGAGCCGGGGCGGGGCAGGCACGGCAGCGGAGCGCGGCGAGCGCGGCGCAGGTGGGTTCGCCCCGGGGTGCGCACGGCTGCCCGCCGAGGGGTCGCGGCTCCTCTTAGATCTTTCCTCCCGGGGGCGAGGGGGGACGGGGAACGGGGAACGGCCGGGAAGCGGGGAAACCCGCCGCCTCTCCCACGCGGGAACCGCATGGCACTGAAGGCGGCAAGAGAGGCGGAGTTTAGAGAGCGGGACGGAGGCGGCGGGTTCTCATCGCACCGGGGAGAGAAAGAGCCGGAGCCGGCAGACAGCGGTGGGCGCTCGCGTTCGAGGTATTGGCTTAAAGTCGCCGAGCTTTTGGCCACCCCGGCTCCCTCCGAGGCTCCGCGCGGCGTTTCAGCGCTGCTGGGTGCGTGGGCAGCCGGGGGATACCCCAAGCTCGGTATTGGGCCCTCTAGACTCGGCTTGGGGGACTTGCCGGGGGGCGTGGGATGCATAGATGCTGCTTTTCGCGGGTGGGTGTGTGTCTTCCTTGCTACCTTGCACGGCAACTACAAATCCCCTTTACAGTTACTGCCTGGGGGAGAGTATGTGGCTTTGGGGATGCGAGGTGGAGCGGCCAGCACGTGGCTGTGGGGATGCAAAGCGCAGTGATGCTCTCATACCTGGGATGCGGAACTTCACCGAGGGGTTTGTGCCGCGGTCTTTCGGCTGCAGAGGTGCACATCCCTGCCAAGCAGTGGTGCGTGTGCACAGCAGTGTCTGCCGGCATGCTTCAGCCGGCGCGTGTGGCGGGGACCCGCTGGCAGGTGCATGAGCAGGGTGTCATGTGCTGCTGTGCCAGAAGTGGGGCAGAGCCCCCTGAGCTGGCAGAAAAACTGGGTCGGGGTTGCTCCGGGTCCTGCTGAAGAAAATGCTCCCAGTTGGCTGTGGGGTGTTGTGGATGATTTCAATGAGTATTTCTTTCCATTCCTGATTAAACCGTCAGCGTTAATGGGAAGCCTGGTCCAGGCAGAAATGCCAAGAGCTCTGTAGAGCCCTTTTGTGCTGTCCTCCTCACCCCCGTAGTTAAATCGGAGCCTCACACCCCTGCTAGATGCTAAAACTGCCAGACCAACACAGTCCCTTCCTGTACTCACCAGCGCTCCCATCTGCCTCTCGGGAATGGGCTGTGGAATTGCAGACTGTGTGGGAAGGCAACAGCAGCTAAGCCCTTGAGCTATGGGATCGCAGACAAGTAAAGCCTGTGTCCTTGATCCCAGGGCTAGGGGCTGCAGGAGGAATTTGTGCAGCTGTTGGCCACAGCTGGATGCACTTCCCGCCTGCTCTGAAACAGAAAGCAGCCCAACGGCCCCTCAGTTGCCTGTTGTGAGCAGACACAGTTGAGGGACTTTTGTGAGTGCCGACATGGGAAATCCCACTCTTCCTTCTGCACTGCATCCCAGCTTGGTGGCATTGTTTTCACTTGCCAGCACCTGCAAGCTGCTGGACAGTCTCAGGCTCCCTCGAGCCTGCCCTCTCTACAAAGCTATCTCAGGATGTGACTGTGCAGGGATGCTTTTCCCTTGGGTTCGCTGGTTGTCTTTGTGCAGCTCAAGGGCCATTGATAGTGTCAGTCCAGCGCTGACACAACACATATGCCCTCCAAAGCACTTCTGCTCCTGCCATTGTTTTTTGCCTCTGGAAAAGACAGGTAGGCTTGCTCTTGGCTCACCAAAAAGATTTTCACAGAGCAAAGGCACTTTCTTTTCAGCACCAAGGGCTGTTCCATCAGCCCCAGAAGATACATTGCAGGATGACTGGTCCTTCCACAACTAGTGCAGACAAGAGGTGGAGGCTGTACCAGATAGCTGAAGTGAGGATGCTGAAGAAATTCACTTCAGCTTAAATCAGCAGATGTGGCACCAGCACACAGGACAGTATGGCACCTCCATCCTGCAGTTGTCCCTCTTCTCCATTTTTCACCAAGCTGCATAATTAACTACTGGCATCAATTCCCCAGCATGGCATCCCTGCTCTCATTATCTTGGGCTGGGAGGTGTTAATGAGCCTCTTCCTCTTTGAAGATGAGCCATGGGCTTTGTTGTTGCCCTGGCCTGACCTGTCTTATTCCTTGTTGTGGTATGGGGGTAAGCCAGAGTGCGGAGGACAAGGCATCCGTTCACCCACTCCCGTGCTGCACCTTCTTCACTGCCCAGCATCATTCACAGTTTTAGCAGAGGCAGGGCTTAGGGACCAGCCCATTAAAATAGAGGGAGCCCAGGACCTGTGTGCCCTGTCCAAATGGGAAGCCACCAGCCACTGGCTTTAGGAAGGCAGCAAATGGCTTCTGTTGGTTTCCATGGGACACATGCAGATAGATCTTGGTTGTTTTTGTTCAGTGTAACGTCCAGGCCCTTGGCAAGTGTTATGAAAGCTGCAACGCCCTCTCTCATCTGTGGAATTCTGTTTGCTTGTGGTCTTTGCCAGCTCCGTACTGACCCCACAGTGCAAACCTCGCTTACCTCCCTGTGCCTTTCCAAGAGCCCTGCCAGCCCACTGCACTGCTTGGGGCTGCAGGACTGCCAGCTCTCAGAGTCTCATCTCCATGCTAACTCATACTCAGCTGCCAACAAGCTGAGGCCCAAAGCACGATGCAAAATGAGCTATGGGCATTTGCAGCTGGGCAGGAGTCAGGGTTTTACCATCCACACAACTATTTTGATTTGATTAAGCAGTTCTGTAAAGAGAAATTGCTTCTTAGGTTGAGTGTGCAAGATGTGGGGTGGGGAAAGAAGTGTGCAGAGTAGGGGCAGAGATGGGTTTGGTTACATCAGGATGTGTGGTCTGGAGAGTCTCAGTGCCCCAGCTGAGGCTACAGCACAGTACTGCACCCCATCTCCCACTCTAGATTCTATGGGCCTGCCTGGGGTGGGGGGCCTGTACATGGGCTCTGGGGCCCGTGTAGGAGAGGATGCTGCATGAGGAATGCATCTGAGGATTGTTGTTCCCTGAGACAAGGGAAGCTTTTGCATAGGAATAACACTAATATATCCTTTGTAATTCTATTGCTGATGACAGTGGTGTGAAAAACGTCACTGTTGTGATCTTTTGGTCCTGCTCTTGCTTGGAGCAGGCTTTTTCCCGGTCTCACTAGTCCCCAGGAAAGGGGAGGCTCAAAGCCCTGTGTGTGTGGCTGTAACTGTGACACAAATTGGTGAGCCTGGCATTCTGGGTGCAGTGCTCAAGGCTCTCTTTCAGCCTCTTGGTTAAGCCGTGGGTGAGCACAGTTAGGCTTTATCTCCAGGAGATCAACTTTCCTTGGGGCCAAAAGGGAGCAGAGACCTGTTGCCTGCCTGGTGGCTTGTGCAGAAGCTGTGAGCAGAAACTCTGGCAGATTTCCGCAGAGCCTTCTTGCTTCTTTCCACCACACCACTGCCAGTGAGCCTTGCTTTAGTTAATTTCCTTTAGGACTAGTCTGATAGGAAGGCACCTTGCTGTGAAATTTCCAGCGGGAAATTCTTGGAGGGAGCAGACCAGGAAGCTGCAGAGGGAGGAGGCAGGCAGGGGCTGGAGGTGAAGAGCAGGGCTGGAAGGGATGTGACTGGGTGGGCAGCAGCAGCAGTGGGACTGGAGGGTTGTGCCATCAACCTCCCAGGTGCTGAGCAGCCCGCTCTGGCCACATACTGAGGCTCAACCAGAGCAGCAGGACTGTGTCATCAGCCGTGCTGTGCTAAGGGCAAGCCTTCAACCTGAATGTTTATCTGAGTCCCCAGACTGACACTGAAGTCTCCAGCCTCCTGCAAAGCTGCTGGGGAGAAGGGTGTCCTGCCTGGGTTGCCCTGCTTGGTGTCTCCTCTGCTGCCCAAGCTGTGGATCCAAACATGGTTCTTATCCTTGCCTGGCTCATTTTGCCCAGTACATCCAGCCATGGACACAATTTACACCAGTGGCTGAAGGCCTGTTCACCTGGCTCGAGCCCGTGACAGCTTTGGAGTTTTGCTAGAGTTTTTGTTCATGGTCATGGTAAACCCTCATGAGAGAAACTCCCCTGTTTTCAGCTTGGGGTTAACCCCTAGAGAACAGCCAGGGAGGCAGGAGGAACTGGTGACAGATCTGGCTTCTCAGTCATGCCCAAGGCTCAAGGTTGAAGGCAATGCCAGCCCTATCTGCCTTGCCTGCTCTGTCTCTGACAGGTGTAATTTCCTGGCTTCAGGACCAAGTTGGAGGCAATTCTATCTTTTTATCCTCCCTCAGTGCCATACCCTCAGCTCCCTGATGGTATTTGCTCTGGACTGGACTTCAGCCCCACAGGGAGCCTACTGCTGCAGGATGCACACAGAGCATGGTTCTTTCATCCCATCAGGGTTTGTAGGCTTAGGGCTGTGGCTGAGGATGGCAGGGTTGGGTGGGTCTTCATGGCATCTGGGCTAGAGCAGGAGTGTTATCCATTAACCACAGGAGGAGACAGACCAATGGCAGCACAGCCAAGCCATTATGAACTGATCCACCCTACCCTGCAGCTTCTTCTTCCCGGCTTTACACCCACTCTTCGTGGCAACACAAGGCTGGCATGCCTGCATGGTGAACCACATCAGGACATTCATCTGCCCTCATGTTCCTGAACAGGGCTGGAGGCAGTGGTTATGGGCTGCCCACGTGATGTGGGTCAGAATCCATGCCTTGCAGAGGGGTGAGGAAGGGGCTGAAGAGCACTGCACTCCCCTGCTTGGGCTCTGCAGCTGGGCTTGCTCCAAAAGTGGAGCCTTTGACCACAAAACTCAGCATCAGTAAATAGCCTGGCAATTGATACTCAGCACACCAGTCTGCTGTCCCTCCCTTCCTTCCCTGTGGCTGTGAAGGGGATGCCGTGTGTCAGAAGGGACTGCTTCAGCAAGGCTCAGGCGCTGGGCTCCCTATCACCTGGCATCACTGTGGAAATATATCAGCATCTACCCAGACAAGCCCTGACAGCACACCTTGCCAGATGGCCAACTTACCTCAGTGGAGGCTCCTGTAACCTTGGGTCTCCCAGCAGGGTGTCTAGAGATGCCTTCACCTCCTCTGCTCCATGCATTAATCTGGGGAGGCTGACAGGCTGCTGGAGCCTGCCAGCCAATGCCAGTGGCTGCAAAGTGCCATTTCCACAAGAGCAGAGCACTCGGTGGCTCTCATCCAGAGTTTTCTGTGCTTCCCTGAGACATCCTGAAGATGCTCAGGGGGCCAGACCAGCTGCAATATCATGGCTGTGGCACACTGGGCGGTGTCTGTTTGCACGGATGTAGCAATGCAGTCTGGGATTTGGAGGGGATGTGACTTGCTCTTTCCCAACTTGTGGCTGGGTTTATTATTGTCGGTTGTATGTGAGAGTCTGTTTTGATAGCATTTGGGCAGACACAGCAGTCCCCACCTCCTGTTTGCTCTCCCTGCCTAATCCTACTTGCATAAAGATTTTCCTGTTTGCTGCTCTTTAGCCAAGGCCGGTGCCAAGGGTGGGAGGTTTGGGCTCTGAGTTATTTGCTCCGAAGGAGGTGTCTGCCTCAAGTCTTGCTTTGGCTCCTCATGTGAGATCTCAGTCCTGCCAGGCTGTTTGGGGAAGCTGAGTTAATTCAGGGAAGAGGGTGCTTCTGCCCTGGGTGTTTGCTCCAACTCCTTTGCTTGTACATCGCTGACAGCACGCTGCCTCCTTCGCTTTCCACTCCTTGGTCCACAGATCGTATGTTGCCCACACAGCTCTTCTGTGTTTGCCCCAGAGCAGGGATATGGCAAACCCAGCTCTCGGCAGGCAGCATCTTCCCTCCTGGGAAATGTGCAGGCATATGTGGTTCTTCGAGTTCCTTCAACTCCTGGGGCTTGTGGGGATGGCTTTACCCCACTCTTTGAAAATGGCTGCAGCACTGGAAGTGAGTTGATTTGGCACAAACAGACCCAGACAGGGCACCCATCCTTTCTCCTTTTGTTTCTGGGGATTGTGGAGTGCCCCTTCGCTGGGACAAAGTGAGTTTTTGAGGTGAGGGGATGATAGACACTCCCTGTCTCTTGAAGTAGAGCCACTGTGAAATAGCTGCATTTAGCATCTGGAGACAGTTTGGGATTTGCAGGATGCTGTGGCTATCCAGGCAGTGAGCAGGATTTTGGCAGGACAGGTGGCTGACAGACAGACTGTACAGGACCCTGACAAGTCCCAAAACTTGCTTCTGTGCTCACCATCACCTTTCTCAGTAGGGCTGACACATTTAATGCCAAGAGCAGCAGTCAGCCAGGGCCCCTATTCTGAGCTGGCCTACAAGTGAAAGGCCCCTTTGGTCTGCAGGGACCCAAAATAGCCTGTGTATTTCTGTCCTGGCCACTGGGACATACAGAGGACAGAGCCAACCTCGACTCGCCACAGGCCAGTGGTGGTTGGCTCCTGCATGTCTGTCCCATCCTTTGCCATGGGGGCTGCTGCTCAGTGGGAAGGAATTTCCTCTCTGAATTCTGGAAGCTGGGGAGATGGTGACACCAAGGGAAGATTGTGTTGTTCTGGCTCTGGTTTCGTTTCTCTGTCCTCCACTAAATTGGAAACAGCTGTGCAGCCCAGACCAGCCTGTGAGAAACTGCTGAGGGAGAGCAAAATGATCTCTGCTCCTGGGCCAGTACCCCAGACAGGACTTGCAGCCTTCTGCTGGGCTGTCCAGGCACAATGGAAAGGCTCACTTTGTCCAGCCCTGGGGATGTTCTCCCACCTTCTCAGGGGACAGCAGTTCAGCAGCTCTCACTGGGTATGGGGCAGCTCTTACCTGCTGAGGGTCCTGCCAGCTCTGCACCTTTGAATCTGGCTCCATAGAGGAAGGAGCCAGAGCTGGAAGGACAGCCTTTCTCCTGGGAGGTAGGGGAGGTGGCCAGGTGGCAGTGGGTTGCTGCAGGCAGGTGTTCTCACTGCTGGTTGGCTGCTGGCTTTTCCTGCTCTTCTAGAAGCATCCCTGTTTTGGGGACAAGTGAGTGAGGGCTCAGACTCTCCTTGGGAAAGAGAGTTCCTGTAAAGTGCAGGGTGGCATTTGGGGTGGGAGAGAAGTTGAGCTGAGCCCTCCAAGTCCCTTCTGCCTTGCCCCTCACAGCAGGACTGTTTTGAGGACCTCTCAAAGAGAATTTGAGCTTTCCCCATCCTTCTCCTCCAGACCCTCACTACAGGTTTCTCCATGCTCAGCTCCCTTATGTTGTTCCTGGCCTGACTCCTTCCTGGGTCTGCCAGCTCCAAGCTCAATTCTGGAGCCAGGAACATGAAGCAATGAAGGGGGAATCATCTCCACTCTACATCCCAACGTCATGGGGTGCCAGTGGCAGGTGGCCTCCTGCTCTTCCCCTCTGGTACTGCTCTCCAAGCAATGACCTTGGGGTAGCCATGTGTTGTTGGTAGACATGGCCCTTCCAAGCCCAGGAGATGGCAGGCTACGGAAAAATTCATCTTACTCCTCTTTCATTCCTCAGCTGTGGGATTCTATCCCCTGGGTTTCCTCCCACACATTCAGTGAGTCCTTATCTTCAGACTTGTCTGGCTAAGAGCTGTTTTGCTCTCATCCTGTTTTGCTGTGGGCTCCTTTTTCTGTCTCACCTTTGCTCTGCTCAGCTGTAGAAAGGAGGGGGAAGTGGGACACGGTCCTGTAGACTCAGCCCATCCCTCTGACCTGCTTTAGCTGCTGCCCAAGGTGTGGCCAACCAAGATACCATGGTGCAGACAGAGACAGGTATTCTTCTTGAGCAAGCATGAATGCAGGGAGGGGGAAAGCTGCTAATGCAAAAGAGGTGCATCTGACAGCCACATTCCAAGGGGTTTTACCTAAGTGCTGTCCCAGCCCACCAGGGAGCATCCCTCTTCCCACCTGACTGGGTGGCAATAAGGACCTGCTTGTGGGATAGCTGTAAGCAGGCAAGAGCCATAACTGTGCCTTGTGTTGTGCGTGGTCGGGATTGCCTTTGTCCTCTGTGCATGGCTGTCCTGGCATGGGGTGTCCTGTGCCACTACTGCATCAAGACCCAGGCTCCTCCATGCAAGGAGGACCCGCTTCCAGTTCGGGGTTGCTCCTTGTGCTCCCAGCTGAATTTCACATTAATGATGTCTGGTTGTTCTCCCCAGGTGTCCCATAAGGTTTTCTCCATTTGGAAGCGGAAACATGGTTTCCTGCCATTGTGCTTCTTCCTGCTGCAGCCCCCAGATCGATTCCAGGGAAGTACCCCTTCCCACAGCACTTCCCCTCCCCATGGCCCCCGGGCAGCACCTCCATTGGCCATCCTGGCACCCCTGGGGACTTGGACCAGCCCTGCAGACATGGGCTGTGAGGGTCAGCCAGCTGCAGAGGGTTGCTGGACGAGGATGAAGGTCTGGGGCAAGGCATTCCCAGGCTCTCCCCAAATCCATGGTGGTTCCTCAAGAAGCCACAGTAAGGTGTTGTGAGCTTGGTGTGACCTGTGCATGCCCATAGTGGGTCACCCTCTGCCCCTCCCCCACCTCCTTGCAGCTCCTGAAGGTGCTGAAAGCTGCCTGGAAGCACCATCCAGGTCCTGGAGATGGTTTCTGCCTGGGCTTGGAGGCTTCTACACCTGCACTGAGTAAAGCCCTGAGAAAATCTCTCCCTCTGCCCTTGGGAGAAAGGTTCTTCATTTTTCTAAATTTCCAACAAATGGCGACTGAAGCTAGACCAGGAAAAACGTGTCTCCTTCCACAACCTCCCAAGAAGCAGGTTGGGGTGTGGCTTGGAGGGGACAGTCCTTTCCCTGGGGAGAGCAGCTTAAGTGGGTGCCATCAGAGAAACCAGCTTCTTGGAAGAATCCTGTCTCTGCAAACAGTCTCCTGAGATCAGCTTATCTCTCCTCCTCTGACGCCTGCTCGTAAATGACGTTCCCCCCCGCTCCTGCCCTCCCCCAGGCACTTGTATCTCCTGTATCCCCAAGCCACCGGCCCTGGAGCAGGCAACAGCTCCAATATTTGTGGGGCTTTTCCTGCCTCTCCCAAGCTGTGTTGTCCCTGCATCGTCCTGTGGCCTGAAGTGACAAGGAGCAAGGGGCTGGGACCGTCCTGCCCTTCTGGTAAGCTAGTTACAGTGTCCCTCTGCAGCGTTTGATGGGATGCTGGGCAGGAGCACCCATCTCTGCTCCTGGGGGGTTTTTCTCTGGCCAGGGACCAGATTGCACCTGGGCTTGGGTACTCACCATGTGCTGAGGAAGAGGTGTGTGGGTTCATCGTGGGGCTGCCATCGGTGGCATTTGACCAGTGATAGTCAGGGCTGGGAACCCACCAAGCTGCCCCGCTGAAGAGGTGGATGTCCAGGGCATCCTGGGACTCAGTAATGGGTGGGATAGTCCCAGCTGTGCCACCTGGTGTAGTTTTTAAGGCTGGCTCTGCCCTGGTGGGAAACCCTTCAGGGACAGTGGTGGAGTCCCACCAGGCCCTGGGGAATTTGCTGCCCAGCTGGATCGATTTACCTGCCTGGGGTGAGGGCCCCCAGGGAGCCTCTCAGGACTCCTTGAACTCTCCAGATAAGGGACAGGCGGTTGGTCTACGCAGTTCAAAACACCAGGGCTGAGTGCTCCCCCTGCACCACCCGCCATCTGAGATAACAGCAAGTGCTGGGAGCAGGGTCAGTATCCACAGCTGCTGCTCCGTGAGGAGCTTGTGGTGGCTGCTGGTACAGCAAGCCCAAAGGCAGAAGGGGTTTAGAGCTGCCTCTGCTTTTGTCCATGGAGGGAGTGAGGTGAAACGGGTCAGAAACATTGCCCAGGGACCCTCATTCTATGGGGTGAGGGTGCCGCACAGAGCACCTTGTAAAAAGTTTTTCTCTGCTGGCCAAGCCCTGGCAAAGCAGAGGACTTTGTCTGCAGACAGTAAGTCAAGGGAGAAGTCAGAAATACCTGCTCCCTCCTGCTCCTCTGCTAAGCTCTCTTGTCAGGACACAGGCATGGAGTAGGGCTGGAAGAGCAGATCATCACAAGGCTGTTTACTGGGAGGCAGAGAGGAGGAGAAGAATAGGAAGTGCTATCAGCTTGCTGACGGAAACCTCTCACAAAGCACTCCAGGACTAGGAAACCTGCTGCAGGATGTTGGAGGGATGAGGGATCAGAGAAAGAGAGGCCATAAAAGAAAGGACAGATGAAGCTTTTATCTCTTTTTTAGCTCTACAAGAGCCTAAGCTGTTTCTTCCACCTTCCTTTGGGGAGCTCCTCAGAGCTCTGCAGAGGAAAGGTTAGAAAGCAAAGGTAAACAGCAACAAGTGTCTTGGGCCAGGCAATGTTCCCCAGAAGGAAAGGGAGGGTGAAGTGATTGGTTGTGATGTGTGGCTCTAGTCATTCATTTGCAACTGCTCCAGCCCCCAGGGACTGGGAGGAGGGAAAGATATGACGTTCTTTTCTAAGAAGGGCTGAAGGAACTTCATGGAAAAGCTGACTGCTGAATCTGCTGCACGTCCTGGGTGTCTGTGCAGGGACAGGGCCCGTGGGCAGGTGAGGAGGCTCCTGTGGACGGGCCCCAGGCCTGGAGCAGCACTTCCTCAGGAGTCTGGGCTCAGAGTGCCTGCACTGCTTCCTCCAAAAAATTCCAATCGGCTTTCAGCCCAGTTTTAAGGGAACTTGTTGGTCAAGAGGGAAAGTCCTTACTTGGCCCCATAATTAGTATGAAAACAGGAAGGAGGGTGTAGGAGTCAGCAGTCAATTTTTGCAGTGAAAAGAGATCTTTGCATTGGTCACATGATTTTCAACACATTCATGACTGACCTGGAAAAGAGAATGAGCAATGAGATGACAGGGCTTTGCTGAGGTGATTGGATTACTCAGGTTCATGGGGACAAGTGCCAGCTAGGAGGAGTACTGACAACCATTACAACACCAGGCAACTGAAATTCAGTTTAGATAAATATCAAGTGATAGACAAGGGGGGAAGGGAAGAAGCCCCATATCCACAAACAAGATTATGCACTGAGCCAGCCACTCACAGCAAGGCCTGGGGCTATTTCAGATAGCTCAGAGTACATGAAAAAGCACACTAAATCATTTTCAGTTACAAAGCAGAAACAAAGCAGGAAATCCTTGCGCCACTCTTCAAATTGGTATCTCACCCCTACACAGTCCCTGTGTGCCCCCAGCACAAGCATTTCTGGAAGGATCAACAGGAGCCAGAGAAGATTTGGAGAAAAGCAAGAAGGAGGACTGAGCCATGCCTGAATGACTAAGTGAGCTAGAATTTCTGTTTGGAAAATGTGTTGGGTGGATACAATCCAGGTCTGTAAAGCAGCCACTCCAGTGTTCATCCACCCTTTGAAGTTGGAGGCACGGGAGCCCTGGTGAGGCCCTGCATGTGGGGAGAGCTGCCCCCTCTCAGGAGCTCCTGAGTTGAAGGGGGAAGCAGGATTTCACAGAAGTGAAACCCCACCATAGCTGCAAAATACATGAACATCATGTCCCTTCCAGCTCGGAGGCTGGGGAACAGTCGGGCAGATCGTCCATACCCGTGCCACATTTACTCTGCCTAGCATTTGCTTTTGCCCTCTGATGGAGACCAGCCTTTGAGCTGGACCAGCCTCTGCTTTGACTCAAGGCACCTGCCTACCCTTGTTTTGGGAGGGCTTGTTTTTGTCTCTGTGCACACTCATCTGTCTTGTGAAATACAAGCGTGTGTCCTCAAGCTGGTGACTGAAGGTGGAGGTGGAATTCCCTGAGCCCGGCACAAGGTAGGAGGATCTGCAAGCAGCGTGGTCAGAGTTCAGGCACGCATATAAAATCTCATGAAACGGGCAGTCTCGTAAGTATTTCCTATCTTCCAGCTGAGTCACGGCCACCAAGGTTTCATGTGACTTGCATACCTGTGCTGGGCTTGTTCCATGCCTGCAGATAAACCTTGAGGAGCCCCTGGATCAGCCTTTCTGACAGGAAAACTCTGGTGTCACCCAGTGGGCAAGCAGACATAGTGGATGGGGTGAAAGGCTGGGCAGGCAACTGGTCCTGTCCCATCTTGGCCATGCATGGAGGAAGTACTGCCATTATCCCTGCAAAGGGAACCCTGACAAGTGTCAGGAGGACACAAGATGCTTGCTGATGAATCTGCTGGCAACCCCTTGGCTATGGACTGCCAGGACACTTCCACACTTGGTGTGGTGTAAACAGCTTTTCTTTAAAAAGGTGGTGTTTCTGGGTATAGTTCCATGGGTGCCATAGCATGCCTACATGGCACCAGGGAATTGCTCGAGTGGGAAACTAAGCATACACTGCTCACCCTTAGTGAAGGCAGCAGGAGCAGAGGAAAAGGTGATGTGGGGAAAGGGAGAGGTAGGGAAGTGTCCAAAGCGAGATGACAAATGGCTGCCTGCAGGTGTGGCTGTCCTGCAGTGCGGGTTTTTCTGCAGAGGACAGGCAGTTTTGGTGACAGCTGTCCCTGCTTTCAACTCCCACGGCTTGGCTGGCAATGGGGCTGCACACGGCCACCGAGGGTGTCACTTAGCATTTGTCACAGCCTTTGTGTGTCATCAATGGACAATTAAAATTGTGCCATCTCTTGTTTCTACCTGCTCAAATGTTCTAGCTTATGGTTTGTTAAGCGCACTCTGTCATCTTGCTTCTTCTGCTTACACATCACTTCCATGGGGTTAAGACAGACTCCTCTATGCCCAGGAACAAAAAGGATGTCCTTAGGCCAAGGCCCCACATCAATCCTCCTTTTCATTGTCCCTCGGGATGTGCAGCCACCAAGCTAGCGGCTGGGCTAAACACCAGCAGACTCCTGTGGGGGGCTGTTGGAGCTGTGCTGTGCCAGCAGAAGAGTGGCATCTGTTCTCATGTCCCACCAGGTAGGGCAGCTCTCCCCAAGTGGGAGCAGGGTTGCCACCTGTTGCTGGTGTTGGTTGATGTAACCTTTTCTGTTTGTTGTAGTGTTCTTTGTAACAGCCAGCAGCTGGAAGTGTTTCCTGCTGTAATGACTGCTGCCCTTGGCAGGCACTGTCTCTTTGTGGAAAAAATTAGGAGGCATTTAGCGAAGTGAGACAGAAAACAAACAGAGCAGGCAGGAGACTGCGGCCAGGCAGTGCCTGCCAAGGAGGCTGGGCTCCTGACACCGGGATGTGGGCACTCTGCAGTCGGAAGCAGGAGGCGGTGGAAAAGCAGCATGGTGGAGCACCCTGCCCCAGCACCCCCAGAGCCCTCCTACCGACCACTGCCTCCTCCCCAACACCCCGGCTCCTGCCATCTCCTCCTCAGCACGCTTCTGTTCCTCTCTTTCCTGGCTGGCTGGGCAGCAGGACCTGGGCTGTGTGCCAGCCGTGGTACCCGATACCTCTTCTCCTGCTCCGCGGGTGCCTCTGGACCCAGCGGGCTCCAGCCCCCGTGACTTGAGCCAGGGCCCGCACTCACCCCCACGGGCGGGGGTGTGGGAGCAGGGGGACACACTGCCTTCAAATACTCTGAACACAGGATTCACCCTGGCTCTGTCCTCTCTCCCAGGTATGGCTGTGTGGTCAGTCCCTGCCTCTATTGCTAGGGGCAGCGATAAGACCTGATGGGGGCTGGAAGGGGGATCAGTGGCTTGGCTGGCAAGGGGAAGCATGTTGAGGGCTTGCTGGGGACCCACAGGGGAAGCTGAGGTTCTCTTGCCTGTTTTGGGTTGAGATCTGATGGCTTGGAGACAAGCAGTGGCCCCGCTGGGGTTTCTGTGTACGAGGGGATGGCAGTTGCGCTTGCAGATCCCTCTGCTAATCCCGGGTCAGGATGTCTCCTCCCCGCAAAGGTAGTGGCAGGCTGCCAGGAGGGGATTTTGGGATGTTTTCTCTGGAAGCCCGGATGGTTCACAAGGGCAAGGCAGGAGCTGTCATGCCCCCGAGCTCTCTGTGTGGGAAGTCAGGGGAGTGGTGCTGCAGATGGCTCCGACATCAGCAGAGTGGCACCTGCCGGGTTGGCAGAGCCCTTGATTCTTTGTAGGCATACTGTTGTCCTGCTCTGTCTTTCCCAAGCGGCCCGATAGGCTTCCAAAATCCCTCTCCACATCCTACGGGCTATGTTTCGGCTCCACCGTCGCTCAGGCTCCCCAGCCTGCAGGATCCTACCGGAGGAGGAGGCGAGCTGTGCTCAGAACCCCACGGGCACCTGCGCCAGGGACGGGCTGCGCTGCCTTCAGTGTGTGCCAGGGATGGCAGGGACTACAGATCCCAGCATGCTGCTGCCTGCTTCTTCCTCCTCCTCCTCCTGGCGGGGCGCAGGCAGGGATGCTGCAGGCGGCACTGGAGCAGGCATCCGCGGGGCATGTCCCAGGGGGGCCGGGGACACGGCGCCGGCAGCCCCGCTGCAGGTGAAGCCCTGGGAGAAGTGCCGGAGCACTCCATGCTGCACCGCCCGGACTGGAAAAGGACAAGGCAGGCCTGCGGCTGCTTCCTGGCGGCTAATCCCACTCTGCCCCGGGAAGAGGGGGTGCCCGGGGAGGGGAAGTCCCCTCTTGGGACTCTGGGGGCCACGTCTGTGGGGCTCGCAGAGCGAAGCTGAGCGGTGCAGTGCCTGGGCAGGTGGTGATGGGGAGGAGACAGCAGTGCCAGGGACGCCCTTGGCTTTTCAAGGTGACACAGGAAAGGGCTGTAAAAGCCCCAGGGAAGTGGAACTGAAAACGGGGGATTTGCTGGTTCTGGCCGGGGAGGCTGCTGAATTAAATGTGTCTTTTGTGTCACCGAGACCTGGGTGTTGGAGGGAGCTGGGGGGGTTAGACACAGCCCACTGCGCACATGCTTCACTCACAGCCCCAGGATTGGGGACAGAGAGCTGCAGGCTCACAAATCCCTTAAGAGCTTGCTGCAAGCAGCTGGGCAGCAGCATGAGCAGCCTGGGTATCTCGGGAAAGCAGTTGCCTTTCGGAGGGAAGGCTTGCTGTGCCCAGCCAGCAGAAGAAGGCCATGTGTCACAACCCTTCATTTAAGGACTCTGAGCTGCAGGTTTCCAAAGCTCCTGCACTGTCCTCTCATCATTTTCTGGGTTGGTGTTTGACTCTCAGTGCTGTGGAATACTTACTGGCAGCATGGGTTGGGGCTAAAACCAGTGCTGGTTGTGTCTCAATTTCCCATAAAATATTCTGTTTGCTTTCCAGACGGAGAGCAGCCATAAGACTTGCTGGGACCTGTGCTGAATCTTGCCACACAAGATGACAGCAAGAGATGGGCCCGAAGATAGGTAATGACAGGTTCTGATGTAACTGGGGGTACATCCAGGATACCAGGAAGTGAGGGAGGACAGGGGGACCCAGCATCTGGGGGACCCCCTCTCCTGCATGCTAACTGGCCTACCAAGCTGCCCCTTCTTTCTTAGCTTTTCCATAGAAATGGGCTGTAAACTGTAAACACGCCCGGGGAGTTTAACTCCCTCCCAGATCTGGTGATGGATGCTGTGTATCTGAGTGCCACATGCTGAGGAGCAGCCAGCCTCTCCCTGCCTTTGTAGCCTCCTGAGAAGGGCCTCCCACAGCCCCTCTGCAGTGCCACATGTCTGGCAGCCCAGGCTAGCAAGGGCTGTGGGGCAATAAATATTGTCTGGTGCCTCCCACTGCAGGGTCAGGGACAGTCAGAAACAATACCCAGCTTCCCCTCCAAACCGTTCCGTCCTCTTCACAGGTACAAGGCTGTCTGGCTGATCTTCTTCATCCTCGGCCTGGGAACGCTGCTGCCATGGAATTTCTTCATGACGGCCAGGGAGGTGAGGGCTTCCCTCCTGCTGTTGTCCATGACAGTAATTGTCCCCTGTCCTATCTAGGGACCATGGTGTAGATGTGGGAGTATGGCACAGCATGCAGAGGACCATAAGCATGTGTGACCTGGGTGTGGTCACACCAGGCTCCTTCCTTTGCAGTATTTCATCGGTCGCCTTGGGGACTCGAAGAATACAAGTCAAGTCAGGAACCAGACCGTTGAGGCCACCTACCTGCAGTCTGTGTTTGACAACTTCATGACTCTCTGCGCCATGGTGCCCCTCCTTATCTTCACCTGCCTCAACTCCTTCATCCACCAGCGGTGAGCCTTGCTCCATCCTTGCCCCTGCCAGCCCCCATAGGGCTGCCCAGCCCTGGCCTGTTCTCCTGTCCTAGCACTGAGCCAAGCTACAGCCCATTCGGTCAAGTCAAAGGCAAAACACTGGTCTCCTGTCTCAGGGTTTGGCTGGGATTCCCACAGTTAGAGTTTGGTCCAAGCCCCAGCAGTTTCAGTTTTTAGAGTTTTGGGTTTTCCTCACTGAGACCCTCTTTTGTAGGATTCCCCAGCAGATCCGCATCTCGGGCAGCCTGGTGGCCATTGGTCTGGTGTTTTTAGTCACCGCAGTCATGGTGAAAGTCCCCATGGAGCCTCTTCCCTTCTTCGTCTTCACCATGATCAGCATTGTCTTCATCAACTGTGAGTAAAGCTGTGGGGAAAGAAAAGGGACACAGCCCCATGGCTAGGGCTGATCCCTCTGAGAAAAGCATGAACTTCACTGTGGGAGGGCCAAGGAGGAGGGGGACTTGCCTTGCCTCGCAGGGCAGGGGCCTTGGCTCCCTGCAAAGGTGCAGTCTGTCTTTGCCTTTGGTTTTTCATTCCTGCTCATCTTTCCCCTTTGCAGCCTTCGGCGCCATTCTCCAGAGCAGCCTGTTTGGGCTGGCAGGGCTCCTGCCTGCCAGCTACACAGCCCCCATCATGAGCGGGCAGGGCTTGGCAGGAACCTTTGCTGCCTTGGCGATGATCTTCAGTATTGCCAGTGAGTAATCCCTGCCTTGCAGGTGACAGGGCCTTCCCAGACCACTGCTGTCACAGCATCTGCCAAGGTCATGCTGTGTGGGAGATATCAGCAGGGTCTTGCTCCTCTCAGCTGTCATCATCTTCCTTTCCTCTCCCTGTGCTCTCAGTTGGTGCCCAGCAACCCGAGAGCTACATCGGTTACTTCACCACGGCCTGTGTGACGATCGTGCTGGCAATCGTCTCCTACGTAGTTCTGCCTCACATGGTGAGACTGTCGTCCTGGTAGGGAAGGGCTTGGGGACATGGGACCTTTGCACATCCCAGCACAAGAACCTTGGCCCACTAGCAGCCCAGCCTTGGCTCCTACCAGACTCCATCTCTTCTGTCAGGGCAGGCTCTCCCATGTCCCAGGGGAGCGCTCTGGGATACTTCCCTCCACAGATACCCAGTATACTTGGGGTATCTGAGTCCCTGGGTAAGCAAGAAAGCATCAATATCGGACATAACTGGAAGGAATACTTTGCCCATATTGCCCATATCTGCTGTTGTCACACAGCCCCTGGCATCCTTCTTTCTGCACACATGAATGAATCCTCCCTGCTGTCTCTCTGCAGGATTTCTTCCGATACTACTCCATGAAGGACAAGACAGAGTACCGCGTGTACAATGCAGAGCTGGAGACCAAGAGAGACCTGATTAAGAAAGGTGAGGGCCTTAGAGAAGAGAAAAGGGAAAAAGAGCTTAAAGAAACAGTGAGATAGAAGGACAGAACGAAATCTCAGCTTTTGGAGGTCTGCTATGCCCTACTTGTGTCTCTCCCTACAGATGAGAATGGGATGGAGCAGAATAACTCAAAGATCATCCCTGTCCACAACCCTGATGAGCAGCCCTCTGTCGTTGCTATTTTTAAGAAGGTCTGTGAGTCGCCTTGTCCCACCCTTCCTTTTGGGATGGGCACAGGTGTAGGAGAGCATGGGAGAGGAGACCAGCCCTGCACTGGCCTCCCGCCCTGTGTTTGGTACCAGCATTTTTGTTTCATCTGCCTAGCTCTGGGTCTTGGCTCTGTCTGTCTGCTTCGTCTTCACCGTCACCATCAGCGTCTTTCCTGCCATCACAGCTAAAGCGTCCACTGTCCTCGGAGAGGGAAACAAATGGCGTAAGTGTGCCAGGGAAGGGGGAAGGTAGGAAAAAACTGAAAACAAGGTAAATGGGAGAAAAGACGGTGGGGCTTGAAGGTATGTGTGGTGGGGTAACCCTGTCTGAATGCCAGGTGTGTTCCAAAGCCACTCCAGCTGGACAGGGCAGAGAAAATACGACAAAAGGCTTTTGCATCGAGATAAGGACAGCAAGAGATCACTCACCAATTACTGTCACAGGCAAAACAGACTCAACTTGGGGAAAATTAACTTTTTTACCAGTCAAATCAGAGTAGTATAATGAAAAATAAAAACTTAATCTTGAAACACCTTCCACCCACCCCTCCCTTCTTCCAAGGCTTATTTATAACTTCTTTATATCTTCTCTTTGCGGCAGTGCAGGGGGACAGGAAATGAGGGTTGCAGTCAGTTCATCACACTTTGCCACTGCTTCCTTCTCAGGAGGAGAACACCTCCCATTCTCCCCTTCCTCCAGCATGAGGACCTTCCCATGGGAGGCAGTCCTCCTTGAAGTCCAATGCAAGTGATTCCCATGGGCTGCAGTTCTTCATGAACTGCATCATCCTGGGTCCTTTCCATGGAACACAGTCCTTCAGGAACAGACTGTTCCAGCGTGGGTCCCCTGTAGGGTCACAAGTCCTACCAGCAAACCTGCTTCAGAGTGGGTTGGTCTTCCACGGGGAGCAGATGGATATTGACTCACTGTGGACCTCCTTGGGCTGCAGGGGGACAGCCTGCCTCGCCGTGGTCTTCACCACAGGCTGCAGGGGAATTTTTGCTCTGATATCTGGAGTGTCTTCTCCCCCTCCTTTTCCACTGGCCTTGGTGTCTGCAGAGCTGTTTCTGTCACATATTCTCACTTCTCTCTGGGGGCAATTGCACATGTTGAGATTTTTTCCCCCTTTTTAGTATGTCATCCTATAGGCCCTATCACTGTCACTGATAGCCTTGGCCAGTGGGTCCATCTTGGAGCCATCTGACATTGGCTCTATCAGACTTGGGGGTGTTTCTAGCAGCTTCTCTTAGAAGCCACCCCTGTAGCTCACCCTGCTACCAAAGCCTTGCCACACAAACCCAATAGAGAATGCTGGAAGGGAAGAGGGAACCACTGGGCATGATGGTTTGGATGCAGATACCAGCCTGCCTGGGAGACCATTCCAGGCTTTAGTGGGAAACTGGTAGGACCTAGACCTGAAAGACAGTCTCCATGCAAGGGGTATGAGGGGCTGGGGCACACTTGGCTTTCACTGACCATCCTTTTCTTCAGGTGACTACTTCATTCCTGTCTCCTGCTTCCTGCTCTTTAACGTCTTTGACTGGACAGGACGGAGTCTCACTGCCCTCTTCACATGGGTAAGTATGGGGAAGGGAGCAAGGACACCAGGCAGTGTCCATCCCTAGGTCCCTCAGCCATGGCACTCACTGAGGCTGCCATCTATGGCTTGGAGCAGGAAGGAGGTGCAGAGCTGACTCCTGCTTTAATTTCTAAGCAGAGATTTGTGGGTCAGAGCTGAGAACCACAGTGTTGCTCTGTCCCCCACCTCTCTTTCAATATGGCTTGGATGAAGCTGCCTCCTCCATTTCAGCCTGTTTGTAATCAAACCTTCACTCCAGCTATGCAAACGACGAGACAGGATGGCGACAGGGAAAGAGGGTGAAAGACAGGGCAGCCCAAAATAAAACCTCTGGCCTCAGCACAGGACACGGCTGCTTCAAAGCCCCTTGTGCTGAAAGCAGGGCAGGGCCATGCCATGTGGGTCACAGAACTGTCCCCTGCCACATCCCTTTGCTCTCATCTCCCCAGGATGGGCAAGGAAAGGGGCCGTCCTGTCTGGGTCTCTTCCTGCCCCTTTGCCCACCCCCAAGTGCTGTTTCCCCCTGTATTGTTCTGGCTGTTTGTTTAGAGAAGCTGCTCAGGACCACGTGCAGCATGGGGTCTGCCTGGGCCTGCCTTCCCCACGGCCTGGAGCTGCTTCTCCCTGGCCATTGCTGCTTGTTGCCTTCGGTCTTGGCCATGAGCCGCCTTGCCTGGTGTCCAGGCCACAGCCTCCATGGTGGGATGACCCAGCAGGAGACATTTCCAAAACACGGCTGTGTGGAAAGTCTGACTCTGTGTGGTTTGGGCCACATTTCCCCAGTCGGGGCCCCGCTTGCTCTTTTTCTCCTCAAGCAGGAGAGGCAGCTGCTGTCTCCAGTTTTCCCCACAGGCACAGCAGCTGGCCTAACCTCAGTTTCCTCCTGTGTTCATGGAGTTTCCTGTGGCCACGCCAGCCCAGCAGCTCCCAAGGAAGCTGTGGGTCTCTCCTCACGTCAGACCAGATAGCCCTGTGAATCTGGCACCTCACTGAGGGGACAAGGCCTGTCTCATTCCAGGGGCTGCCTTGGTCCCAGCTGCAGGGACAACACAGGGATGGTACCTCCTTCTTTGTCCCAGCCTTAGTTGTTCAGGAACTCTGGTAGGATCCAAGGAAACTGTTACTCGGTCCACGCCTCTCCCAGCACATTCCAAAACAGCCCCAGCATAATCCCTTTCCCAGATTGCTAGATCTTGCCCTGCTTGGCTGGGGGATGGCATAGGGCACTGAAGAGCTGGCTAAAGCCCAGTTTGCAAGCACTGAGGTGCCAGAGGGGATTTACCTCAGCCACCCTTGTTCTGCACACTGGCTCACTGCATGAGCGTGCACAAAGCTCTCTTGCCTGTCTGCCCATTGCCAGCAGGGGCTTAACAGTAGCCCACAAGCCTGGCGCAGTATTTTGGCTCTAGGGTTGCTTCAAATCTCATGCCACAGGGCTTTCAGACCTAGAAAAAAAGACCTACGTATGACTGCAGGTGGTGATGCTGAGATTTTTTGCAGGTGAAAAGATCTCTCAGCAGCTTTGCTCTCTCTGTGGCTCCTCCACAGCCCTGGTGCAGTGGGGACAGCCTCTGTAGAGCCCCTGCCAGCATGCCATGGGATGGGGAATGTCCAGTTCTCAGCTGCTCAGCATTCTGTGTTTTTCTCCTAGCCCGGGAAGGACAGCTTCCTCCTGCCAGTTATGGTGGTCCTCCGTGTCATCTTTGTCCCTCTTTTCATGCTGTGCAACGTGCAACCCCGTCACTACCTGCCTGTCGTGTTCTCTCATGACACCTGGTACATCATCTTCATGATCTTCTTCTCCATCTCCAACGGCTACCTGGCCAGCCTTTGCATGTGCTTCGGGCCAAAGTGAGTGTAAGCTGGGGACAAGGGAAGGGTTGGTTATGCTCCCAGATGCCAGCCCTGGCATGACTCCTGGAGTGTGGCTCTGCCCAGCTCTGGCATCTGGAGAAAAGGCCGCAGACACAGAAGGGAATTGTCACTACCCACAGTGTCCCATCTCCCAGGCTTGTGCCTCCATATCCTAGACATGAGGAAGCTATTTGGGCTGTCCATTTTCCCCACATGCTACACAGGGGAAGGGGCTGGATGCAGCAGGGGTCTGGAGGGGAGCAAAGTATGGCACAGCACCCACAGCAACATTGCTCAGCACAGGCAGCACAAGGAGCCCCACAGGGGTCAGAGAGGGATGTCTCTGGTGCTGGGACCTTCAGGGTGGCCTGCCTGATGCACTTTATGAGCCCACAGTGTGGAGACTTGGAGTTCTTGTGGCTCTGGGAGCCAAGGGGTATTTCTCCTTACCGTTCCTCTGCTGCAGACAAGCTTCCCAGCTCCACTGAATGGCAGAGCACTGGACACACATCCTGAGGATGGATCTGACACCTGTTTCTCCCCTAGGAATGTGCCTGCGCACGAAGCAGAGACAGCTGGAGCTGTCATGGCGTTTTTCCTGTCACTGGGTTTGGCCCTAGGAGCTGCTGTCTCCTTTCTGATCCGAATTCTCATCTAGCAGAGGCACACAGAGGGTGCAGGGACACCAAGAGATGGCTCCGCATCCTCCACTGAGGCCCTGGACACCTCAGCACTGTGGGAAATAACAGCTCACACCTGTCCCTGCCAAATCACACTGCCACAGCAGACATTACCCCCAGGATGGTTCCACTTCTGCAGGGTTGGTCTGGTTCCTGCCATGCTCGGCTGTGTGATGCCTTCAGGCCTACGTGCCTTCTCCTTCCCCGTGCTGTGTGTGTTGTAAGAGCCCCAGGATCTCCAGAAGGTCCAGCTGCCTCCTGTGCTGTGTAACTTCCCTGGCTCAAGGCCAAAAGCCATTTTCAGCCTCATTCACTCTGAGAGAGTGAAAGGCTGGTAACCAGTGTTACTCCTTCTCTTGCCCTTGTCTCCAAAGCACCTAGAGGATTCTCTCTTCTCCTTCTGGGGGCCTGGAAATATTCCACACCCCTCCTCCTGCTGGTAAGACTTGTGAATGGGGAGGAGAGCCCCAGCCAGCCTCGCCATCCCTGCTCTCTGCTAGACGCACATCCCCCTGCCCAGTGGTATCCCGAGTGTAGACATCTGTGTCCCAGCCACAGAAAGAGCCAACACTGTGGCTAGGCTGAGGGAGGAGGAGGTCTCCACACCCTACCTTCTCTCCCTCTCCTTGCCTCTGTTCTTCTTTTTTTTTTTGTTGTTTTTTTTTTTTTTGTTTTGTTTTGTTTTTGTTTTTTTTTTTTTTTTGTGATTCTGACGTTTTCATCCTCCTGGTTGTGTGACAGGAGGTTCCACTGTGGGCTACAAGAGGAGAGGCAGCAACTCCCTTCCCAACAAAGCTGCCTTACCTACCCGTGTGTGCTACAAGGGAAGGCATCACCTCTCCCTTGACTTTCCTGTCTCTTGTGTAAATGTGTCTATACAGTTGCCATTTTCTATAAAAAGAACAAAATGCTCCTTTGGGTATGTGTTTCTGTCTCTGTCGCCACAGGAGAGGGGCTGTGGAGGGTCAAGGGTTGAAGTGGGAAGGCGCCAGCATTTCCTTGGCATCCTGTGGTCCCCTGCAACCAGCATCAGATGTGGGAATGGTGTGTGCATCCCCTGCATGGCCAGGCCCAGCTATGAGGACACAGCCAGTGTGGGAAGGGCATCGTAGAACCATAAAATCAGAATGGGTCAGGTTGCAAGGGCCCTTGAAGATCATCCAGTTCCAAACCCCCTGTCATGGACTGCAACATTCCACTACACCGGTTTACTTGCAGCCCCATCTGGCCTGGCCTTGAAGACTGGGAGGGTGAGGCATCCATAGCTTCTCTAGGCAACCTGTTCCAGTGCCTCACCACCCCCAGAGTAATAAACTTCTTGCCTGGTATCTAAACCTTCCCTCTGTTTGAAACCATTCCCCCTTTTCCTGTAACCATGCCCTTTGTCCCTGTCCATCTTTATTGTAGGTCCCCTTCAGGTACTGGAAGGCCATAATTAAAGGTCTCCAAAGCCTTCTCCAGGCTGAACAATCCCAGTTCTCTCAGGCTTGTGGGAGAGGTGCTCCATCCTTCTGATCATGTTGGTGTTCCTCCTATGGACTATCTCCAACAAGTGCAAGTCCTCCCTGTGCTGGGACCCCAGAGCTGGATGTAGCACTGCAGGTGGGATCTCACCAGAGCAGAGTAGAGGGGCCAAAAACTGGCCCTTGCCCTGCTGGCTGTGCTGCTTTGGATGCAACCCAGGACACCACTGTCTTCCTGAGCTGTGAGTGCACTTGGTGAATTCGTGGCCAGCCTCTCATCCACCAGCACCCCAGGGATGCTGCCCTCGAGGTATACCAAGGAACCACCAACACCTCTGACAAAGAGCACATGCACCTTCACATTTTGAGGTGCAGTGTCCTGCAGCACAGCATCTGGGAGCTTTCCTTGAGCCTGGGAACAGCCGGAGTGCCACCTCCTGCTCCTGGGGTGAACTACACCAGCCTGCCAGCGGGAATCCCCCTCCCTCCATGCCACATCATTCACAGCCATTACCTCTTTGCACCACCAGGCACTAAAACCCATGTGGGACCTCGGGTGCCCTCATCTCACTTCCAGCTTCCTTTGCTGGTCAGAGCTTTTGTACCACAGCTTCTACACAGAATCACAGGAGTCAGGTTGGAAGGCACCACAGTGGATCATTTGGACCAGTATCTCTGCTTAAGCAGGGTCATCCTTGAGCACAAGGCACAGGATTGTGTCCAGACAGTTCTTGAGCATCTCCAGTGATGGAGTCCCCATAATCTCTGTGGGCAATCTGTTCTAATGCTGGGTCACCCACACGGTAGAGAGGTTCTTCCTCGTGTTCAGGTGTAATTTCCTGTACATCAGTTTCTGGCCTCTGCCTCTTGTCCTATTGCTTGGCACCACCAAGCAGAGCCTGGCTCTATCCTCAACATCCCCCTTGAGATACTTAGAGACATTGATGAGCTCCCCTCTCAGTCATCTCGAGGCTGAATAGGCCCAGCTCCCTCAGCCTTTCCTTTTAAGAGAGATGCTCTTGCCCCTTAATCCTAATTTTTACTCCAGGGGCTCCACGTCTCTCTTGTACTGAGGAGCTCAGAAGTGGACAGAGTACTGCAGATACTGGAATAGTAAAGCTTAATATTTATTGATATTATTATTTCCTTTGGACACTGAAAAGACGACGTCTCCAAACACTGTTTCGCAAGGGCGACACGGGCCTGCCATACACTCCGGCGCTGACACCACCTTGTCCCGCCCCATCTTCCGCTGTGCTGCGGTTACACGCAGCCTCCGGCCGGCACAGCTACGCGCCCCCCGGCCTGGGGGGGAGCTGCAGGATGAAGCTGTGCGGATTCCCGGTTCCCTATGCAGCCACGGAGCCCAAGAGGCGCCGCCGTAACCTCTGTGGAATACTCTGGAAGTGCCTTGTTAGCCGCAGCTGTGTTCCTCCGCGACGAGGCACGGCAAAGAGTTCCTCGCCGGGGCTCCCCGCCGCCCCTCGCCGTGGCACTCGGCGATCCCGGTCCTGCGGCCCTCGGAGCGCAGGGCGGCGGGGAGCCGCGGCTGACGACCGCACAGCAGCAGCGGGAAGCCGAGCATTCGTTGCACGCCCGCGCCCGCCATGGCCGCCGCTAAGCGGCAGCGCCGATGCCTCCCATCCGCTATCCATCTGTGGTTCGCTGGCCAAGACCCCTTTAAGGCGGAAGGATACAATGTGCCGTGAGCCTCCCGCCTCGCTCCGTGCCTATAAAGGGCGGTCGGAGCACACCGTAGGTCTTTCGCCGGTCCCTCACGCCCGAGACGGTAGGGACGGGGCTGGGTCTGGTGCCCTCACCGTGCCCTCCCTCGTTCTCGTGCCCTGAAAATGTGCTGAAAATAGCCCTGTGTTTGCATTGTAGATGCCCGAGAAAGTGCAGCACGAGGAGGAGGATGCGGAGACCTTCGCCTTCCAGGCGGAGATCGCCCAGCTCATGTCGCTCATTATCAACACCTTCTATTCCAATAAGGAAATCTTCCTGCGGGAGCTCATCTCCAACGCCTCTGACGTGAGCCCGGGCGGGAGTGGGCTCCTTCCTCTGCCGGGGGCTCGGCTAGTGCTCTGTCGGGGTCGGGCTAGTGTCCTTCCAGGGGTGTCCGGGGAGAGGCCAATTCCCGGCTCTCCGGGAAGGCTTGTGCAGGGGAGGGACGGAGGAGGGTGCCGAGCAGGGAGGCCGTGTCGAGCATCCCTCTCTCCCCTAGGCCCTGGATAAGATCCGCTATGAGAGCCTGACCGACCCCTCGAAGCTGGACAGTGGGAAAGATTTGAAAATTGACATCATCCCGAACCCCCGAGAACGCACACTGACCTTGGTGGACACTGGCATTGGGATGACAAAAGCAGACCTCATCAACAACCTAGGCACCATTGCCAAATCTGGCACCAAAGCTTTCATGGAAGCCTTGCAGGTGGGTTGCCTTTGGGTTCCCTGGGGTCTGGGTCACAGGCTGGCTCTGAATATCCAGATAATAATAAATATAACAATAAAAAGGCCCTGCTGCCTTGTTTGCCCTGTGAAGTGTTGGCCTACCCAAGTGTGCTTCCCCCACCTTTCCCACACCAGGGAGGAGCTGAGGGTAGAGCTGGTTGCCTGTTGGCACTTGCATGTTTTTCTCTGTGTACTTGACCCAATTCTGTGCTGCTGTGAATTAGTCACAGACATTTTCTATCTCTACACTGGTCTTATCAGTTGCTCTCTGCTTTCCCAGGCTGGCGCAGACATCTCCATGATCGGGCAGTTCGGTGTGGGTTTCTATTCTGCCTATCTGGTGGCTGAAAAGGTGGTTGTCATTACCAAGCACAACGATGATGAGCAGTATGCTTGGGAGTCATCAGCTGGGGGCTCATTCACTGTCCGAACTGACCATGGTGTGTATTGTAAAAAAAAACCA
This sequence comes from Sitta carolinensis, assembly GCA_032173965.1. Taxonomy (NCBI): domain Eukaryota; kingdom Metazoa; phylum Chordata; class Aves; order Passeriformes; family Sittidae; genus Sitta; species Sitta carolinensis. Next base: position 7,752,078 of record JAVUNC010000025.1, on the reverse strand, counting down.
AGCATGTTTTTCTGCCAGAAGCTCCCCTTTTGCTGGTGCTCCGTAGAGCCATGCTGCACTGTCAGTCACCCAGGTTAATGCTGGGTATCACATAATGTTAGGCTCGAGGAGCTGGTCATGCTTGTTCTCTGCCCTGAAATATTAATGTTTCTCTCCCCATGTTGCAGGTGAGCCCATTGGACGTGGCACCAAAGTAATCCTGTACTTGAAGGAGGACCAGACTGAGTACTTGGAGGAGCGTCGTGTGAAAGAGGTGGTGAAGAAGCACTCCCAGTTCATTGGCTACCCCATCACACTCTATGTACGTAAGGAAAGGACTGTGGGGACCAACTGGAAAGCTGGAGGTGGGGGTCAGTGGTATTAGAAACAGGAGCAGAGAAAAGGCCCAGTGTACAATCCCTTCTGGTCCTTTCTCTTGTTCCTGACTGCTGGGTACTGAGCAGTGGTGTTCTCAGTTTCTGTGGCCAAAGGTGATTTCAGGCTAGGGGCTTACTGGAGGTGAAGGAGGTGGGTATCCAGCCACACTAAAGGCCTTTGATCTCTGCAGCTGAAGATCATCTTAAATCAGTCATGGAAAAAGGAGGGTTTCCTGCCACTTGTCTCTTCTCAGACACAGCTTTTGGTTGCACAATGGGAGTCTCTTGAGGACTGGTTCTAAGAGCTTTGATTCCCAGTGATGCATTTGTTTGGCCTTGGAGGACACCATTTTTCTCATCTGGAGCAAAAGGGTTCTTGGTAACTTGGGGCTAAACCTGAACTATTGCTTGTTTTTTTTCTCCACAGCTGGAGAAAGAACGTGAGAAAGAGATCAGTGATGATGAAGCAGAGGAGGAGAAAGATAAGAAGGAGGAAGAGTCAGTGTCCAAAGATGAAGAGAAACCCAAAATCGAGGATGTGGGCTCTGATGAGGAGGAAGAGGGAGACAAAGGCAAGAAGAAAAAGACCAAAAAAATCAAGGAGAAGTATATTGACCAGGAGGAGCTGAACAAGACCAAACCAATTTGGACCCGTAACCCTGATGACATCACCCAGGAGGAGTATGGCGAGTTCTACAAGAGCCTCACCAACGACTGGGAAGACCATTTGGCTGTCAAGGTGAGTGCTGGGCTACCTTGCCTTCCAGGGAGAGGCAGAGGGCCCCTTTCCAGCCCTTATCCAGAAGCAACACATGGTTGTGACTCTCTGGGACTGAGTGCTCTCAGGCCACTTGGTGATGGAAAAACCCACACTGTGACTCCCATGCAGGTGGAAGGATTTGCACTGCCAGTCATAAGCAAGAGGGGATGTGGCATCTCAGAGAAGCACCAACTTCTCTGTCCAAGCCTGCTGTATGCTAGAGAACCTTGGCACACAGGGGATAGCGGGCCTGAACAGGAGGAAATAAAGGCTGCTTGGATGCTAGAGATGATGCTGTGCCCCCTTGCCAGCCCCAGTGCAGTTCAGCTTCCGTACTGTGGGAGCTGGAGAAAGGAGAAGTGAAGCATCCTAGCAACTGTTTTTTTATTCCTGGTTCCACAGCACTTCTCTGTGGAAGGGCAGTTGGAGTTCAGGGCCCTGCTTTTCATCCCACGCCGTGCCCCTTTTGACCTCTTTGAGAACAAGAAGAAGAAGAACAACATTAAGCTGTATGTGAGGCGTGTCTTCATCATGGACAGCTGTGACGAGCTCATCCCTGAATACCTAAGTAAGAGCCCCCTGCCTCAGCTTCCCAGTGCAGAGCTGGGATCCCCACAGCCTGTGCTACCAATTCCAGTACAAAGGGACTGGATGAGCTGCTAGCTGGTGTGGGTGCAGAGCAGTGTTTGAGCTCTTTCAATGTTGAAGGTCAGAATCCTTAACTTGACACCTGTTTTCATTCCCCCTATGCAGACTTCATCAGGGGTGTTGTGGACTCAGAGGACCTTCCTCTGAACATTTCTCGTGAGATGCTCCAGCAGAGCAAGATCCTCAAAGTGATCCGTAAAAACATTGTGAAGAAGTGCTTGGAGCTCTTTTCCGAGCTGGCAGAAGATAAAGAGAACTACAAGAAATTTTATGAGGCTTTTTCCAAGAATCTTAAGGTGAGTTGGGCACCCTACACCTGTAGGAGGGAAGGGTCCATGACCCATCTGCCTGAGGAGCAGTCTTGGTCCTATGCTGTGTCTCTTCTGCACGGATGTTAGGATAAAGGGAGTGGGTCTTGCAAATGCCTTGGAGTGCCTTTGTGGGCACCTGTCCCCTCTGGCTGCCCTAGGCCAAATACTGAAATGATCATGAGCTGGGCAGGTGGCTGTGCCTCAGGGGTGGCCAAGTGAATCCAAGTCCTATCCTCAACACTTCATGCATGTCTTCTGCCCCTAGTTGGGCATCCATGAGGACTCTACCAACCGAAAGCGCCTTTCGGAGCTGCTGCGGTACCACACGTCCCAGTCAGGAGATGAGGTGACTTCGCTTTCCGAGTACGTGTCCCGTATGAAGGAGAACCAGAAGAGTATCTACTACATCACAGGTGAGCCAGCAACGTAGAGGCAGGTAACCTGCATACAAACTCTAATTTATAACACTTCTGCTGCCTTCAGCAGGTCATCCCTGCTGAATTACAGCTCATTCCTGGGGGCTGGGGAAAGGTCCCCAGGCCTAGAACCCTGGCTGCTGCTAGTTTTATGTTAGGGGTCCCAAGTGGCTGGTGGCATTTGTCCTGCTGTAACCAGCTTTTACCTCGTAGTGATGTTTCATTTCTACCCTCCACAAACACAGGTGAGAGTAAGGAGCAGGTTGCTAACTCAGCCTTTGTGGAGCGTGTGCGGAAGCGTGGCTTTGAGGTGGTATACATGACAGAGCCCATCGATGAGTATTGCGTGCAGCAGCTCAAGGAGTTTGATGGCAAGACCCTGGTATCAGTCACCAAAGAGGGGCTGGAGCTGCCTGAGGATGAGGAAGAGAAAAAAAAGATGGAGGAGAGCAAGGCCAAGTTTGAGAACCTCTGCAAACTTATGAAGGAAATCCTGGACAAGAAGGTAGAGAAGGTGAGATGGGGGCAGAGAGCTCAGCCCTGGGCTGGAGGGAGGAGGGCTGGATCCTCCGTGCTGCAGGTGAAGGCCCCCGCTCAATGCATGCCTCTCATCTCCTGCAGAGGAGCCGCTAAACGAGACTGGAGGTCCCAGCATGCACCATCTTGCTCTAAGCAGCCAGGCTGCAGGCGAGGGGCACTGACCCAAATACGTGCATTGATGGGAGAGGGTAAGTGTGGGAAACATGCAGTGGGTGCTCTAAGTGCTGGCTGAGCTGTCCAAATTAGTCTGTGCAGCAGTCTTGGAGCTGCTTGGAGCATCTCCGCTTGCTTTGGGGTGTCCCCAGGTGAACCAGGGGCAAAGACTTGGGCTGTAGTGTGCTGTGGCTGGGCCCAGTCCAGGGCTTATGGGGGCCTTGCTCAGCTAACCCTTGGCTATGTTGGCAGGTCACCGTCTCAAACCGGTTGGTGTCGTCTCCCTGCTGCATTGTCACCAGCACCTATGGCTGGACAGCCAACATGGAGCGCATCATGAAGGCTCAGGCACTGCGGGACAACTCTACCATGGGATACATGATGGCCAAGAAGCACCTGGAGATCAACCCTGACCATCCAATTGTGGAAACCCTTCGCCAGAAGGCTGATGCTGACAAGAATGACAAAGCTGTTAAAGATCTGGTGGTGCTACTCTTTGAGACTGCTCTGCTGTCCTCTGGTTTCTCCCTGGAAGATCCCCAGACCCACTCCAACCGCATCTACAGGATGATCAAACTCGGGCTTGGTGAGTATCTGCAACTTCCCAAGCCTGCAGCAGGCCTGGCCCAGTGTCTTGGGGCAGGGGGAGGCCAGTAAGGGAGCCTGCTATGATATGCTGAAGTGGCTCTGCACATAAGGCATCCAGGAGAAAGTGTAATCCTGGAAAAAGGTACTTCAGGAGGGCTCAGGATTCTGGGTGGGCTGCCCTGCCCTCCACAACACCACGAGCCACCACCAGTGTTCAGATGACAAGCTGAGGCTTTTTATTCCTTCAGAGTAAATGTGAAAAGTCTGTCATGGATTATGTGCCCCATCTGGTGAAACAGCTTATGCTTGCACATAGCCTTTTCCTCCAAATTCACTATTTAGCTAAAAATGTAAATCAGTAGGTGCTGTGGCTTGGCACAGCTAAGTAACTGTGCTGCCTAGTCTCAGTAGGAGTAGGGTCTTCTGTTAGTTAAGTTGCAGGTAAGGGGTCTGTATGGTAGTACAATTTTCTGTTCAGAGTGTACTAAAACGGCAACCTGCAGTGTTGGGAAGTAATGACCTCTTGAGTCTTGCAACTGCTTTAGTTGTGATTTGACTGGATTTACTGCATTTTTCTCTAGAGAAATGTTCATAGCTTAAACCACATTCTCATGGCTTAATCTCCAGGTTTTGTGTTGCTGGGTGACAAGTCTTTTGTAGTCAATGTCTGCTGGCTAAGGAGTGCACTCTTAATGACATGGGTACTATGCATATACTAATGTAGATGTTGATGGGAGGATGCCGATTCAGGATTAGTGCTGGAGTTGACAATAACTTGTAACAATGTCCACTCGCATTTATTAGTTTTCAGCCTGGAGGAAAGGAGACTGAGGGCTGGGTGACCTCATTGCAGTGTACAGCTTCCTTGCCAGGGGAAGCTGAGGGACCTGCATTGGTACCTTCTCTCTGGTGACCAGTGACAGGACCTGAGGGAAGGTCATGAAGCTTTGTCAGGAGAGGTTTATGTTGGATATTAGGAAAAGGTTTCTTAACCAGAGGGTGGTTGGCAAAGGAACAGACTCCCCAAGGAAGTGGTCACACCACCAAGCCTGCCAGCATTCAAGAAGTGTTTGGACAACACTTTGAGGCACATGGTGTGATTCTTGGGGCTGTCCTCTGTAGAGCCAGGAGCTGGACTTCAATGATCCCTGTGGGTCCCTTCCAAATCACAATATTCTATGATTCTGTGAACTATTGGATGCTAATAGCCCCATTCCTCAGGCTGGGGCAGGACCCAGGTTTACTCCAGGAGAGGCTGTCATCTGGGATGACATCTGGGACCAGGTGTCATTTTTGGAGGCCTTATCTCTTCCATTCCTCCCCTCTCACAGGCATTGATGAAGATGAGATGACTGCAGAGGAGCCCAGTGCAGCTGTCCCTGAGGAAATCCCCCCTCTGGAGGGAGATGAAGATACATCCCGCATGGAAGAGGTAGATTAAGGAGGAAGATTCTTCCTTCACCTGCCAGACCTCTGCTCTATCATTAGAAGATGGTCTGCTCCCACCAGCTGCTACTGACTTCTTGGTGGTGTCTATTCTTTTGGCTCTGTTTGGTTGGGGCTGTTTTTGGCAGGTTGCAGGAGAGCATGATTCCCTGTTTGTTAGTAGTGATTCAGGTAGCCTGAGGCCTGTCTGTTCTGTGTCTTTCTGCTTGTGTAGGAACAGCTGATGGGGTGTGGAGGTGTAAGGAGGCATCAGGCTTCCCCCCTCCCCCCTTCATGGTGTGTCCCATTTACCAGTAGGCATCAAACACTGTCTGTATTCCATTGGGGTGGGAGAGCCCTTCCTCCAAACTGCTGCCTCCCTGAAGCCCCAGGATAGCATAATGTACTTTCGCTGGGTTTTGTTTGACTATTTTTCTGGTTTTTTGTTCTACTGGAATTAAAGAATTGATGATTTACATGGTGGGGTCCCTTGTGTTTCATGCCCCCTTCTACTGAGGAAAATGTTTCAACCTGTGCCTGAGGGCACTGGACTCTCCTGTATTGGTCTCCCGTGTGCCCTGACTGCTTTTCTGAGCCCTGCTTTAGGTGATCTTTCTCTCTTCCATGCCCTGGCAAGACAAGTGGGTGGAAGGAACACATGACCTGCTGTGCAGGTGGGGCCATCTCCAATGAGCAGGAGTTCTCCACCTGGAGCACTGCATGTCCCCAGCCCGGGAGCAAACTTCCAATCTGTGTGGGTCAGCTGGGTTAGCTGTGCCAGGGCTGCTGCTGGTTTCACCTGAGCACCTCTGGGGCAGGACAATGACAGAAGCCATCTTCCTGTTCCACTGCAGTATGGAGCAGGGTGTGGAGTGACAGCTCAGGACTGTAGTCAAGCTGTTGGGCCAAACACTCAGCTCCTTTCCTCCCACTTCAGCCTGCCCTTTCTGGCCTTCTGCAGCCATTGGGTGTTGGGCAGTATCTGGCTTCTTTCCATCTGTGTCCTAGATGACAAGCCTGGGAAATCACCTCTGACAGAGCTGCCCCTTGCACTGAGCTCACACTCTGTGAGGTTTGTCACCCCTGGCCACAATGGTCCTTGGGGTTTGTCAGAGAAAAATGATACCAGCATTAAGTTCTCTCGCTGCCCACATGCCAGCTGCTACAAAATAGAATGGGCTTTAGCCAGTATTCATCTAAAGCAGGGAGGCAGAGCCTGCTGGAATCCCTTGCTGCACACCAAGACACCGTGCTGCCAGTGTGGCAGCTGTGTGGGTGCAACCTGCTAGGGCAGTGGTGGAGCTGAGCTAGCAAGTTGTTGAAAAGTAGGATTTCTCTCTGGATTGGAAGGTCTTGCCAAATACTGAATCAATAAAAATTCACTTTTTAAGTTAATGTCCTGGGGTTTCTTTTTCCACTAATGTTTTGTTTAAATCTGCATTTAAATTAGAAAGGTTATCCCACTGTATTGCATTCCTGTCCTGGCACTGTGGTTTTTTGTTGTTTTGTTTATTTTAATCAAAGGAAATCTCATTCCATTTTCAGTCTGTCAGCAGGTGCTGGGTGCAGACGTTTGGGCGAATTTGTAGGGCAGGATGAAAAGCTGTGAAGGTTGCACAGGCACCTCCAAAAGCTCAGAGCTAGAAAAGGAACACAGGTAAAACTGCTGGAGAGCCAAGTGCCCTGAAGCCTGGGCTGTGCTCAGCACCAGCTCTGGGTATCCCTGTCACCACTGTCCCTAGTCTCTTCCTCTGTTTCTCTTGTAACCCTCACCTGAGTGCCCCCTTTCCCTAGCTGTGTTAGGCCCCAGTCCTGTCTCTGACCCCAGACTCATGGTTCCTCACCAGGCCTCCCACACATACCAGGAGGATGGACCATCCACACCTCAAGCCTCTCCTGGCTCTGGCTGCTGCAGTGCACCCCACAAAGTGCTACTGCACTGGCTGGCAGGTGCCCAGCAGGCCTTGGTGTTACCTCTCAGGAGCTACACCCACTGGGAATTCCTTAAGTTGCACCATGCAGGGAAGCTAGGCGTCAAACTATGCTCAGGCTAATGGCTCCTTCAGCTGCCCAAGCAGCATTCCAAACCTGGCTGTGCTCCCCAGTTGTGTGTGCAAGGATCTCTTGTCAGGTCTTGCAGCTTTGAGTGCAACCCTGGCTGATACCAGCCTTGGCAAAGACCGAGAGAAGCACCAGTATTTGGAAAGACAACTCTGCTGTCCCAGAGAGACTAGGGACACAGGAAGAGTTGGAAAACTCTTCCCTCCTTCCAGTACATGGAAACAAAACCCCAACCAACCAAAAAAAAAACCCAAAAGCACCCACATTTACGCCCATGGCACTATATGCAGCATATTTTAATTTAATAAAATAAAAAGAGAAAAAAGTTGCCTTGCAAAAGTACCAAAACCTGCTGGTTTGTCAGTCAGGTTGTGTTGATGAGAAAAGGATTATCCAATAAAACCCAGGCTTCTGGGGAAGAACAGCTTTCACTGCTCCATCCCCTGCTGTCTGTAGAGCAGGAACAAGGCACCGCAAGCGGGCTCTGCCCCATGTCCAACCCTCCAGGCACAGACTCTGGCCAGCCCCTGGGAAAACCAGGGCCAGTGCCTCCAGGTGGCAGGAGAAAGAGGGGTTGTTTGTGCTTGTCTGAATGGCAGCTGCAAAGCCCAGAACCACGGCACTGAGGGACCCCGAGGTGGTGCTGGGGCTTCTGAGCAGTGCAGCCTTTGGCCTGTAACAGCAGCCGATGTAACCAAAAAGCAACCTCAAAATACTTGGCAAGCCTTGGGATCTGTCCAGCTCAGGAGCTGCATAAAAATCAGCCTGGGCTGGGGGGAGCTAAGAGAAGTGTCCTGGAGCAGGGGCAAAGAATGGAAAAAAACAAACTGGGAGGTACTGGCTTTCACTGCAGTGTCCTCCCAGAAGAGATCCCAGACCTAGGATAGGACAGGCTGGGATTCCTTCCCCTGGCTCTGCCTGTACTACCCAGAGCCCCTCCTGGAATGGAGGAAGAGCACTCCCCACCCTTTGATGGGCTCAGCTTGCAATGCCTCACTCAGACGTGTTTCAAAAAGAAACCTAGTGTTTTGCTTGCCTTTTCCTCCTGTCAAGCTCTGTAGTACTAACAGAAATGGAGGAGCATTACCCAGAGGCAAGACAGTGCCAGGGAAGAGTTCCCTTGTTAATCAGTGACTTTGGGGAGAAGCCACAAGACAGAGGTGGAGCAGGAATACCAGCAGCCCCATGCTGGTGTGCCCCCAGGCCTGTCTTGGCTGTAAGTCTTTGACCTATTAAGGCAAATGGAAAGGTTTGGAGCTGCATCAGCCCAGAACATTTCCTGGGCTTGTTCCAGCCCCTTTCCCAAGAAAAGCAGGTGGAAAACTGAGTCACTTGTCCTGCCTATCCATACCCCACTCTTCTCAGCAGGTTCTGAGAAACCAAGCAAATACCCTTGAGTGGAGGCAGGACAGTGGGCATGGCTTAAATGCCATGGCCTCAGCTTCCTTAGACCTTTTGTACAGGGGTCTCGCCTGGCGGGAGCTTCTTACTGCGCTTCTTCATGCGGCTGCGGGCGTAGACACGGAGAAAGAGGGCCATGAAGACAACAGCTATGCCCAGCCCACCCACCACAGTGACAGTGTGCCCGTAGATGAGGCAGGAGAGGAGGATGGCAAAGGCCTGTCGGAGTGTCATGATGATGGTGAAGACAGCTGCCCCGAACTGGTTGATGGTGTAGAAGATGAAGAGCTGGCCGCAGGCGGAGCACACGGAGAGCAGCACGGCGTGGGCGGTGAACTCTGAGTGGCGGGCCATGAAGCGCAGCGACTCCAGCAAGGCACCCTGCTCCAGGAGTGAGCCCACGGTGAAAAGGCAGGAGAAGACGTTGACACCAAACATCATCTGTACGGGAGACATCTTGTAGGTGAAGAGAGCGTCCTGCCAGTTGGAGGTGAAGCTGTCGAAGATTATGTAGCCAGCCAGGAGCACCACACCAGAGAAAGTGGTGACAGTGGACACCGTCCTGTTAGGAGCGCTGGAGAGCAGGAACATGCTGACCCCCACGGAGATGAGGGCAGCAGTCAGGTACTCCCAGTACTCGTAACTCTTGCGGGACACCAGTTTGCCCATCATCATCACTGGGATCACTTTGGAGGCCTTGGCCAGCACTTGGGTGGGGAAGCTGATGTATTTGAGTGCCTCATACTGACACCAGCTGCTGAGGATGTTGGAGAGGGAGGCAAAGGAGTATTTGTACATGGGAGCCCCATGGCGTGGCTGCTTGGTCAGGGCACAGTACAGACCAGCCACTGTGAAGGCCAGGATGCGGTTCATGAACACGAGGAACTGAGAGTCCTTGAACTTCTCACCAGGGTCTGTTTCAGTGGCACCATACGTTCTCGTCATCACACGTTCCTGGAGGACACCCCATGTGAGGTAGGAAGCCTGCAAAGCAGCAGGAGCACAGGGAGAGTCAGGACCCACAACAGCAGTGGCCAGCAACAACAGGAAGAACAAACCCCAAGGGATCCTTGCTTTCCTCATCTTCATGGCAATGCTTCCCTGAGACACTGGGAGATAGGACACCCCCTGAGGGAACCCGCTGTCCCATGTGGTTACAACTAGGAACATCCTGTTCCAAACCACACCTGCTCAGTGTACAGGGGAGAAAAGCCCACAATGCAAACATCCTGGTGAGAGTGAGCAGTTACGCTCTGAGCTCCTTTAAGCCTGTGGAACCAGACTGGCGGAATCAGGGAACATTACTGATACACAGCTGCGGTTTTGGTGCCAGCTCCCTGCAGCAGGTCCTGGCAGTCTTCCCAGTGGCCCCTGCATTGGTTTTCACTTCCAGATCCCTAGGCCTGGTTTTTACATACAAATAAATTCTAGTTTCAAAACCAGCAGACAAAATTGTCCATGAGGGATGAATCACTGTTCTGGTTGTCACCTCCACTACTTTTGGTACAACACCACCAAGCCCCTCGCAGAAATAACACAGACTTCCTCTCACCACACATCTCCCAAGAAACTAAGACACAGAGAGATGGAGGAATTCGGTGGCTCACAGCAAGGCTGAATGGGCTGGGGGAGTAAGCCACAGAGCGAGTCATTTCCTGGCTGCAGGACACCTGGGTTTTTCTATCTCATGGCTCACATTGCTATTTTTTGTCCTCATTGACCAAAAAAGTTGTCCTTCCTAATGATGCTCAGGCTGTTGCTGAGACTTGGGGAATCTAAGATTTTAAATTCCTGCTTACCTGTCACTGAATTAAGTATTTTCTCTCCAGTACACAAATTCAATCTATCAAGGCAGAATGCATCAGCCCCAGACAATGACCCCAGACAATGGGAGAGCCTGGGAGAAAAGAGGGCTCAAACTATCTGCTGATCTGACATCAGGGCCAGAACAAAAGCAGCCTTAGCAATCTGCTGAATCACAAAATTTTCAGAGGCTCTAGAGGACTGTGATCAGACAGACAGGATGCTCCAACCCAAATGACTAAAGCTAAATGGAGCTGAACTATCCTGTCCCAGCCTCCAACCCTGCCTTGATCAAGGACAGCATTGCATCCTTGGTCTTCAAGGAATTGACAGTCCCTAACCCACTGGCCATTTCTTCCTTCCAGAATGGGACAGCCACACATACACAGGACCCCTACCTGTAGACCAGCAGCACAGAAGAGCAGCTTGAAGACCTGTCGGGCTGTGGAGGACTCTGTGGGCTCTGCTCGGGGTGGCAGGGAGCCATCGTCCTGATGTACAGACTTCACCTCAGAACCAAACACACAGGATTTGATGACAGGGAAGCAAATGCCTCGGCCTGAAAAGGGCAAGAGAAGATGGAGACACAATTAACCAAAGCCTGGGCACCACATGCTGCACCAGCTTGAGAGGTGAAGCCTCCCTCCTCACTAGCTTTCAGATCAGCTGGCACGGGGGCCTCAGATAAATTTGTTTCAGGATAGCAGCTGGACAGCATTGGGACACAGCTCTGTGAGTGGCTCAAGCCTGACAACGCAGGTTGGGGAAACAACCTGAGCAGAGTAGAGAGAGACAGGGCAGAGAGCTCCAAGGGATGAAGGATGTGGAAGGGAAGCTCCTGCTCATACCTGTCTCCAAGTAGTTCCTTCTCTTGAAGTACTGGATGAGGAGGAAGCCCGGTACCACAATACTCGCATAGCCAGCAGCATTAACAAAGAAACGGAAGAGCCAGAAGTCCCCCCAGGAGTCCTGCAGGGCAGGGGTGATCTCTTCACCTGTAGCCATCGCAGGGAGGGAAGCCAGCACGAGGGGAAGGCAAAATCTGCAGAGAGAGAAAGAGGTAGGTGGTGGGCTACTGGTACATGGGCAGCTCCACTCCACATACGCCTGTAATACCCACCATCCAGCCTGATCCTCATCACCTGTAGTACAGCCACCCAGACCCCACTGCAGCAACAACAGTGATGCTGGCAGCACACAGAGTAGGAAAAGTCCTCTGGAGCTGAAAAGCACAGGCCAGACATCTATGTTTGCTTCTGCTAAAGGTAATTGCTCTGGAAAATGTGGACTTAGAACCTTGGGTTCCCAGGATTAGAAATTTGGATTCTTACTCCAAATGTAAGGAGCACCTCACACCTCACCTTTCTAAGTTAAACTTTAGCACAGCTTTTGGGTGGAAAAGGAAAAGGTCACCGAATGGAAAAACTAACTCCTACCTAGAAGCTCATGTTTCAAGCCTGTGGCAATGAGTAACCTTCCTCTGGAAGCAAACAGTTCAGAGCTTTCCCCTCCAGACCAGGTGAGTAGAGGAGAGGCAGGGTTTGGGGCTGCCAGCCACCCCCACCTCCCCGTGGAGCCCTGGAAGTATGCCAAGGCATTCCTCACAGCTCAGAGGAAATTACCAGGGTTCACCCACTTGGCAAAACACAGCCAGAAAACAAGGCTGGAAAGGAACTTTCCTACCAGCTGTCTGGTTGGGATTTTACCAGGACTATGCAATGAGGTATAGCTGATATTCTTCAGCTGTAGCTGTAGGAAGTGATCTAGCCAGCTTTAACAGTCCTTAATGGAGTTCTTCCCTTCACTGTCCTCTCTCTCACAGAGGCAAACCTGCAATATTCAGGGGCACCAGGTACTCAATGAGCAACCAGCCAAGAACTTCCTACACCCGAGGCCACCTGCATCCTCCCCTCAAAAAGCAAGCTCCAGCTTCCTGCATCAGGGTAGAAGGTTTCCATGGTCCATGCTACATCCTCGTCCCAGTTTCCTCAGTGGAGAAAGCTCCCAGTTGCCTTGGGGCCAGGTGAGAGTGCTGTGGGCTGGCTACATAAACAAACACACACCAGAAAAGCGCCTGTGACTAAAAGGGATAGAGATGTTAATTCCTCCTCCCCCAGAAACAAGTGAGTCAGAGGAATTTAAGCCCTATTTAGGGGTGTACCTGGCCCCAGTATTGTAGAGCTGTGACCTATAGTAGCTCCCACACAAAACTCAGAGATTTACAAACTTAAGGGCTTTGAAGGCAAGAAAGTTCCCTGACATTTCATGAGCAAGCACTCCCACCAACCTCTTGTCCCCTTGGGAAAGACCTCAGGGACTTTTTTCACCCTCAGCTACTGTGGCCAGGCCCTTGGAGTTCAACAACCTGACCAAAGCTGAGGCTGTTTCACCCAGAAAGCTCCCTTCTGTGACTTAAAGGACATAGAAATTCCCAGCCCAGGGAGAGGTGCAAATGGCTAGGAGTGTATTTCTTTGCCTGCTTCCTACTCCTCTGTCTCCCCCTCCCCTAGAAAAGACAGACACCTCTACTCAATCTCTCCTGCTGCAGGGGCATCATCGCAGGCTGTACAGGCTCTGTGGGATGCAAAAACAGGGCTCGATGCTCGTGCCTGGGGCTGAAGCTGCCCATGTGCTCCTGGGTTTGCCTGCATTAAGTAACCCTGGCTGATGGTGGGGTGCAGAAACGCCGTTCACTTTTGCAGAAGTCAGATATAAATGACAGGGTCTGTTGCCACATTTGCAACTTGACAAGGGACTGCAAGCTCCGTTCAGCACGACTGCGCCTGCTGATTCCCCGCCAGCTCCTGCGGCGCTGCCATGGGAGGAGATTCGGCTCCGCTCTCCCACAGCGACCGTGAAGAGGAGGCTATGGAGGGACAATGGCTCTCTATGCCTGCGCTAGCAATTCCCAGGCCCCGAGAGCTGACTCAGTGCAGCAGGCCCTGCCCTCTGTGCCGAGGCTGGGAAGGAACAGGGACGCCAGTGTTACAGGTAGAAAGCAGGGGGGCTGAGCAGCCAACATGCTGAGGCATGAAAGGAGCCTTAGTCTGCCTTAGAGCAGCCCCGGAGCCGAGACAACAGAGCGGGCCGCTGCTCCCCTGGGCACTGCAGGGACAGCTCTCTATCGCACCGCTTCAGAGCCGGGCTGGCACCCAGCCCTCGGCCTGGGATGCACAACTGGGGCTCCGGGTCTGAAAAAGATCCCTGCCGACAGCCCTGATACTCCTGAGCGCGCCTCCAGCGCCAGGAAGGGCTAAGGTCAAACGCAAGCGTGGAGCTGACAAGTCCATACTACCGTCTCGGGACCTCGTGTCTGCTCCCTGTCGCTGTCCCCGCACGCCGCCGGCTCGCAGGGGGTGCTGCCATTGTCCCCCGAGGGCCGCCCACCGCCTCTGCCCAGGGGCCACGAGCAGAGGCACCGGGCTGCCGCTGCCCCCGGCCCTGGGGCACCCTCCGCCGCGGGCTCCCGGGACGGGAGAGCCCTACGCTGACCGCCCCCGGGCTGCTCCGCTCGAGGCTCCGGTGGGCCCGCGGCAGAGGCAGCGCCCGGCCGGCTGCGGGGCGAGCGTGGCCCCGGCGCCGCCTCCCTGCCCGGCGGCCACGTTCGCGGCGAGCGGGCCGGCAGCCTTCGCTCGCCCGCCCGCGCCGAGCAGAGCCGCTGCCGCCCGCGGCCCGGCCCGCCCTGGCTCGGTACCCACCTGCGGCCCGGCCCCGGCCCAGACTCGGCCGGCTCCCCTCGGCTCCGCTCCCGGCGGCGGAACCCCCGCCCGGCGGGGCCCGGCGCGCCCCACAGCGCCCCTGCCGCTCCGGAGGGGCCGCGGCGGGCGGGGCGGGGCGGGGCCGGGCGGCGATCGCAGCATCCGACAGGCGGGAGGAGACCCGAGATCATCGAGCCGGACCTATGACCGAGCACCGCCATCGCAACTACACCAGCGCACTGAGTGCCGCAAACTTTCCTTAAACACCTCCAGGGAAGGTGACTCCACCACCTTCCTCGGCCTTTCTATTCCAATATCTAATCGCCCTTTATGTAGAGAAAGTCCTCCTACCATAAACCTAAATCTCCCCTGGCACAGCTTGAGGTTATGTGCTCTTATCATGTGGCTGGTTGCCTGGAAAAAGGCCAATCCCCACCTGGCTACACCGGCCTTTCAGGGAGGTATAGAGTGACAAGGTCTCCCCTGTGCCTCCTTTTCTCTAGGCTAAACAGCCCCAGCTCCCTCAGCAGCTCATAAGTCTTTCACTCCAAACCACCAGCTCTGTTGCCCTTCTCTAGACATGCTCCAGCACCCTCTTGAAGGGAGACCAGAACTGGACTCAGGACACGATGGGTGACCTCACAAGTGCAGAGGGACGATGACTTCCCCAGTCCTCAGGAGGGCTACACTATTCTTGATTCAAGCTAAAAGCCCTCAATGCTGACCTCTGGCATCCCCCCATCCCTACCCCATCTCAGGGTAGCCCCCTGAGCTGCCAGTCCTGCCCTGGACACAGCTGGTCCCTGGGGCAGGTGCTGCCCAGGGGGCTGCATGGCACCTACTCCAGCCCCCGTCCCAAATCCCCTATCCCAGCCCCAGGCATGGCTGCAGGGCTGGCTGGAGCCAGCACATGGCCACACAGTAATGTTTTACAAGACAGCTTTTTAAAACAAATAGTTTTATTTTAAAATAACAAAACAAACAAAAAAGTGCAGATCACTTGTTTCTGCCTTTTCCCTTTGCTCCCAGCTACAGCCCTGGCTACACCATCCCACAGGGCCCTGCACCATCTGTCATTGCTTCTTTGGGCAGCCTGGAAGTGTCCCATGTCCCTTGTGAAAGGTGTCCTTGAAACAGCCCCCTGGGTTTGTAGCAGGGTTGAGGCCCTGCCAGAAGGTGAGGCAAATATTCAAAAGAAACAGAGCAATCCAGCACAGGCAAGGTTCAGAGGAAACCGGGCCTGCTGAGGAAACCAGGCAAGGTTCAGAGGCCTGGGAGGTCCTTATGCTGCTTTCCTGGCAGTATTCCCTTACAAGAAGGGAGGAAGAAGACAAGAGCTCACTCCAGAGCATCCCGGTTGATTGCACCATCCAGTATTCGTCCCAAACAACAGCAGCTGCTCCCAGGCAACAAGTGAGGAATTTTCCTGGCTGAGATGGGCTAAGTCAGCTCTGTGCCTCCATTCCCACAGCACCTTTGGCTGATTTCCTAATGCATTGCATGTGCTCCTCTGGCTGGAGATGTAAGTGGCAGAGAAAGGTGGTGAGCTGAACAGAAGGGATGAGAAGATAATGCTGCCACCTCTTCCACTTTCAGCCTGGGAGAATCTAAAACCCAGGGAACACCCATACCATAAATTTTTTAAACCTCTTCCAAGACAGGAGAGGGGCAGGATCTTCCTGTCCTCTGTGAAAGAGGAAACCACAGCACAGTAAAGCAGCAAGGTGTAAGGCACAATGGCAGAAGCAGGAATCCAGAACCTGGTCTTCAGCATCTCCTATGCTCTTTTTACAGTTCTGCAGCCAGATGCTCGGCAAGATAGCGTGGGAATAGAGCACCTTGCTGGGATCCTCCAGCCTCGCCCCTGAGCAGTAGAAAGGCTCTGCAAGTGGGAAGGCCCTGTGCTCCCACTCACCTTCTGCAGTGTGCTGAGCCCAAGGGAGCAGGCAGACTGGAGAAACCCCTGTAGCCCTCACATCCCCAAGCCCCACAGTGATGTGCAGCCTCCTGACACTGTGGGGTGGGTTAGATCACATGAGACCTTTGGTGCCCACAGCAACAGCAAACGTTTATTAGAGTGAGTGTTGACTCTCCTCACCCCACACTTATTCTGATGGGGTGCCAGATGATGCTCTGTCCAACCTACAGTGTGAAAATCAGTTCACTCCTCTCCTTCCCTGTGTATGCTGGAGATCCCCACAAGTCAGACCCAGTCCTGCTGCAGTGCAAATTCTAAAAGACAAGCCTCCCCTGTGTAGTGCTCATAATGCCACCTTCTTCCATCTGGGAAGGCAGCCTGAGGCAAACAAAACTTTTCCAAAGAGGGGAGGGGCAGTGGGGTAACTCTCCCAAAGTGTCTGTGCTCCCACAGAACTGCAGGCAGGCAAGACCCTAGTGGGCAGCAGCACAGAGGAGGGAGGCAGCCCGACAGGCCAAAGGAGACCATCCGCTCATTCAGAACACACAACAGGCTTCCCTGAGATCTTCAGGTCATCGAAGGGCAGCAAGGCAAGGAGCTGCAAAGAGCAAGGATATGGACATGTAAGCATCCAGGATTCACCAAGCTGGGGTAGGGGCCCAAATCTTCCCCCCACTCAGTCCTCCAGCCTCCCACATCCTCAGGGAAGTGCCAAGAAACCCTGTCTGGGCTTTTGCTAGGGCTCGAGGCAAAATCCCACACACCACAGAGCCAATGCCTGCAACATATAGGGAAGGATAGGAACAGCTAGACACTCTTCCTAGGAGGGTCCCTCTAATCATGCGATTCCTGCACACTTGCAGAGCCACTTGCTCCCCCCCCCAGAGACTCACATCATCGTTGCCATCAGCCAGGTCCTGAGCTGTCTCGTTCTCCATGTTCCTCAGCAGGGTGTCAGCCCCCGAGTGTGAGAGGATGGCAGCGATGGCAGCGTCCTTGCGGCCCACGGCCAGGTGGAGCGGAGTGCACCCATTGTACATCTGGGCATCCACGAACGCCCCATTGCGCAGCAGGAACTGGACAGCCCTACGGTTGTGGCACTCCACAGCCAAGTGCAATGGGGTCTTCCCGCTCGTGCCCTCCTGCAACCCACAGATCACAAGGATGTGGGTGGGGCATCCCCTCAGCTGGGCCCCGCAGCACCCACCCACACCCCTTTGACTGGGTGCACAGTCCCCACCCTGACTGCTGTCACAGCACCCAACAATCTCCTCAAGGACCTTTACTCTCCGTTCCCTCAAAGTTCAGTGCTCCCAAGCCTCACAGCAGTGCCTGCCCCAGGGCTGAAGGGAGCACCCAAAGGAGAGACCCACTGTCCCAGCCTTTACAAAACATGACACCATGCACAGTCTTACCCGAACATCAATGTTGGCGCCACTCTCCAGCAGCAGAGACATCATTGGGATGTTTCCTTTCAAGGTACTGATGTGCAGACAGGCCAAGCCTGTGACGGGGAGGCAGAAGAAAGAGCCACAGTCAGCCCAGACCACCCTGGGGCACACCAATCCCAGCCACATTCCCATTCTGCTGTGCTCCTGGATCCCTGCATACATATCTCCTGGTCTCTGCACCAGCTCTGCCACTGCGCTGCCCCCAGGTCTCACCTTGCCAGTTCTGGAGCTGCAGGTCCTGGTGGTGCCCACGGGGCTGAGTTGTGCCATCCGGTGTGGCTGGGCCCTCCAGCAGCTGCTGGGCACACTGCAGGTGCTGCTGCTCACAGGCCAAGTGCAGCGGGGTGTTGCCATTGCGGTCCTGCAGCCCAGGGTTCACTCCCTTGTGGATCAGTGCCTGGATCACACTGGGCTGCTCCAGGTACACGGCGAGGTGGAGCGGGGTCTGGAGAGAAATTAGGAAAGGGGAGGTGTAGTCTGGGTTTTTCCAGGCCTGTCATTTCTAAGTTCTGTTTCTTTGTGTTGTTTTGGGTTTTTTGAAGCCTGTTCTCACAGTTTGAACATAAACGTCAGATCTGTGTTTATAGAATGAAATCTTTGTTTTGGATTCTGTCTGTGGGACCGACTTTCTTTGATGTCACTCTGGCTTGGCCAAGGTGGTGAAGAGTTCTGTCACTCTCCCACTAATTAGAGTGGCCTGTCCAAAAAGATATAAAAAGGAGTAATTAGTTTTAATAAATTGGAGTCAGATTTCATCTCTCCAAGCTGTCTTGGAGAACTTCTGTTGTTCCTCACTGCAGCGACAGGGAGGATGCCCTGCAGGACACCAGGTGTGACAAACAGCACCAGTCTCCAGGAGCTAGCCTGGCAGCACAGGCTGACTGCCACACAGGACACCCCTGTCCCTGTTGTGACATTATATGTGGCTGACGCTGGTGGGGTCACACAGCTTGCTGTTCCCCTGCACCTCAGCTCATGGATCACCCATGGAGACAGAGCTCATTCTCCCAAGTTATCTACCCTGCCATATTCAAGCCACGACTCTTCCATGGCTGTCTGCAGTATCCTTGGGCCTGGCAAAGAAACCCTTCACCCCACAGTGCTGGGAGCTGTCACACTTCTCTCTCAGGATATCTCCACCTCCCTTCTTCCCCTCCCTGCAAAGAGCCTGCACGCATGGGACCTTCACCACACCCTGGAGGAAGCAGGTGTGGGGTCCTGGGGAAAGGGCAGACGGATTGAGCAGCTATCCAGGGAACAGCCTGTGGCATTTCTCTTTCTCCCATCTTCTGTCTATCACAACAGCATACCTGGAAAAGATCATTTTGGATCTCCAGCACCTCCCTGGGTAGCTGAGCGATGCAGCAGAGTGCTACAGCTGGGACACAGTGGATAATGGCCAGATGAACCAACCTACAGGGGGTTAATGGTGACAGGAGAAAAAAAAAAAAGAAAAGTAAGTCCCAAGTGCCACACTCAGGAACAGAGATCTTTCCCTGTTGCATAAAGGAATAATCTCCCTGCTTCCTTCAGTCTCCTTCCCTCCGGCTTGGAGATCCTCCATCTTGCCCTCTCCCTGGGGAAGCTCAGCAGAAGGCCAAGGCAGGAACATGGTCTAAGGCTCCACAGGGCAGTTCTTCACTCTGATCCCCATGGGGAACAGACCCTCTTGTCCTTGCTAAGCAACACAGGGTCCTCCCTCAGACCTCACAGCATGTGTAGGGTTTAAATCTGCACTGCCCAAAGCCAGGACTCCAACTGGTGTAGGTCCAAAGAGCCTGGGGATGTCTTTCCCAGAGTCCAAGAGCTGGGTTTGGTGGCTGTGGAGAGGTCTAGGCTCTGGCAGCTGCCCGGGGAATTCCAGTTCCCTGCTGCTAGCTGCACGCTGTACTTCTGCTTTTCCCTCCACAAAGGCAAACAGTCAAAGCTGGCCAGGAGCCCAGGGCTGGTCCAAGTTCACCTGCATGGCACAGTCCCTATGCCAGCTGATCTAGTGCTCCACACCGATTTCCTCTTCTCTCCCCCACATCCTTCCCTTTTAGCACTGTCATGGCAGGGCTGGCCCGCAGCCCGCCAGCACAGAGGGACACCAGAGACAGACTTTCAGAGCTTGGTGGCAAGCAGGGAGCTCTGGTCCTCAGGAGCCCACAGTCTTGGGGTGGCCAGGCACCCTCGAGTCCCCCAGCCCAAGGACAGGTTTAATTTCCAGACAGCCCCTGCACAGTCAGAAGAGAAGTGAGAGCACAAGAGGCAGAGCTGAGAGGGAATTTCCAGTCCCCCCCCGCCAACCTTCTGTCTCCCAGGCCCCATGAACTGAAGGTCCCATCCTCCCACCACAGGGCAGCCCCTCGGGCCAAATCTGGCCACCGTGGTCAGCAGTGAGGAACAAGCAGCAGCTCCCACTCTGCACAGCAAGGCAGGCATGAGCTCAGCATCCTGACCCCTCACCACTGCACTAGACACCCTGGGTGGCCTTTGTCTCTGGAAGGAACCAGCTCCAAACTGAAGGCTGGGCTCTGCCACCCATGCTGCTTTGATGCAGACTGACAGGGCCAAGAGATGGAGGGTGAGAGCTGTGCCAGCCCTGGCAACACATCCCACTCTCCAAAAAAAGCTGTGGGATGCCACCTGCGATGTAGGGGATAGAGAGCATCCCTCCACAGGCAGGAGAATAACACCTAGCCCTAAAGAATTGCAGACAAGAAGTGGGGCTGGAGCTGCCTTTTTCTAAGTTGCACTGGGACATGAATGGGCTGAGAAGCTCAGAGGCTAGTCCCCAAGAATGTCCTTTATTGACCTCCTCCCAAGTGCTGCTTGAAGATCAAGACAACATCTGGGACCCCAGGCATCTTCAGTTGAAACCTGATTTTCAATGCAAAACAAGGTCAGGGGAGAGGCTGTGCCCAACAGGAGAGGCTTTGTCCGCAGGGAAACCCCAGGTTATGTTGCAGGAGGGAATTCCCCACTGGAAGGGGAGGCCACCCATGTTTGCTTGCCTCTGCACAGCCATGGGGTGCCCCCTCACTGCCAGCACTCCCAGGGCAGGGGAGGGAGCTGCAAGCAGGGGCCATGCATCCCCATGAGCAGGGTCTGGCCACCCTCAGTGGAGCATGGGGCAGAGACACAGCCAAGGGGTTTTGCTAACCCTAGCCTAGGTATGATCCGAGCAGGGACATTCCCTGCTGGGTTTTGCATCAGGCCCGCAGTCCCTGTGGCAGCATCTCTGCTGAGGTGTCCTTTGCACACTTGCAGGGACAGCCCCTGTTTCTCCAAACCTGCTCCCAGGCACCACGTGCGGGAAGAGGCCGCAGGATCTGCCTTTTTCAGGTACAACAGAGTTAAGGCTGCTCAAATACGGGACTTTCCACGGCAATTCAGCTTGAACTTTAAACCGCCGGTGCTTTCGCTTTCCAGAGCTACGCTGGACTCCCAGGGGAGTGAGCAGTACTCAGCGTGGTGTCCCACAGCACACAGCCCTGTGCCCCAGGAATCCCCCGGGCCCCTCTGTCACTGCCCACACCACACTGCACTGCCACGTGGGGACGAGTGGGGCACTCACCCTGGGGAGATGGAAACCCCCGAGCAGCCCTCTGCCACTGCCAGCACCTCCCTCTTCCTGGCTTGGCTGCCTTTGCAGCTCCTCAAGGCAGTGGAGCCACTCGGGGCTGGGCTGACACTGAGCTGGTTTGGGCATCCATGCTGCAGAGGCAACAGGAGTGACCATCCCCCGGCCAGAGGCTTTCACCTTGCAGCTGGGATGTACCTGCTCTGAAGGATGGCTTTCCCCCCTCCCCCTTCCCTCTCCATCCGGGTGCAGCCTCCTCCTGGGCTTTCATTTCTGCATTCGTTCCCGCCTTTCCTCATGACCAGCCCTCCACTTCCTGAAATAGCTGCAAGAACATGAGCTACTTGGGGGAGTCATCACAGGGCCAGCGGGCTGGGAGGAGCCCACCACGAGCACATGTGCACTGAGGCGCTCTGTGCCACCGGCACTGCTGCCAACCAGGAACTGGGACTGTCTCCTGACTCAGGAAACCTCTCACACCCAGGAGACCTGAGGTGCAGCCATCGTGCCAATCTTCACTTTTTCCCACCGAGGCTACAAGCACGCCTCTCTCTGTGTCACAGCGGCCGCGTGGTCCAGCCGCTGATGGGCTGCTGTGTGCCAGAGCCAGGACAGGGCGACGGAGAGACACCCACTCGCTGCCAGAACCTCTCCTTGCCCAGCCACAGCAGTGTGCCCTTGCCAGAACAAGCCCTCTGCCATGCTCAGATCCTTGCCATCTCGGGCTGCCTGCACATCTCTCCTCTGCTTTCCTCTCCTTGCCTGCTCCTCCCTCCCTATGCTCCTGGCTGCAGCCACAGGGGTGGGTGTCCAGCAGGAACTGTCAGAAAGGGCAACAGGCAGTTTTGGAAAGGGCAAGGGATGGAGGAGCTGTGAGCAAGGGAAACACAGCAGGAGTACAGGCTGCTGGGTTCATTCTCAGCCTTTCCACTTGATCATCAGCTCTGTCCTGGCAATGGGGGACTCAACACTGAATCACAAAGGCACAGGACATCCCTGGCACAAAGTGATCTACCCATCATCAGAGAGATAACAACCCTGGAGTGGAGAGGCTGGGGATATCCCTGGGGATATCCCTGGGAATGAACATGCCATGCCCAAAGTGGTCCTAGCTTAGGCACAGGAGAGCATCCATTTCCACAGTGCTGTCCATTTCCAACTTCTGAGTTACCTCAAGTGTCCAGTAGGAAAAGTTTCCACACCTGAAGACTAGAGGCAAGAGAACAGGGTAAGGGGTGAAACCCAGCTCTGACACACAAGCAAAACTGATGAAATCCCACCAGTTCTCTGGCCATCCTTTTCCATCTCTCTAGAAAAGGAGCTGACCATGCAGACTCCCCTACCTGCAGAGGAAGACACCTTGTTCAAAAAGCAGCCTCTCCCTTTACCATCTCACCCCAGAAGCACCTTAATCAGGGGATCCAGCATTCCACTGAATTTGCTTTGACAAGTTTTTCTCCCTCTCTAGATAAGGTCCCTGTCTGCAGCAGGAACAGCTCATTCCCAGCTCCTTGTTTTGGCTAAGTGAAGCAGTAGGAAATCAAGCAAACAATTCACACAAGAGAAACTTGTTCGGGGAGGAAATGGCCCCAGCAGCAACAGAAATGAGAGCAAGGGAGGAGGAAAACAGCAGGGGAATTCCACGCTTACCCTACTCTTCTGTTCCAGCCCTGTAACCTGCACTGCTAACCGCTTCCTCAGCCAGCAGCATGAACCTCTGCCAGCGGGCTTAGCAAGCACAGCTCGATCCTGCCCTGCAGCCCTGAGCCAGCTCAGCCTGGCTCCCCTCCTTCCTCCCCACATACCAGTGCAGTGCTGCCCTTCTCCATAAAGCTGTTCCAGCTGCCCTCTGGCAGCTCCAAGGGAGCAGTGGATCTCAGCTGCCTTATCCCATGTTCTGTGTTCCGGCCCTACAGGTTTCGTCACTCCTTCCCTGGGAAGGGCACAGCTTGAATTTGAGTGGAGGGGGAGGTTGGGATGGGACTGGAGGGAGGTTGCAGCTAGAGGGATGAAAAGCCCTTTTAGCCACGTTGGGTTCAGCATTCCTGATTCCACTCTGGGCTGCAGCTGCTCCTAGGGCCAGAGTGAGGGGTGGGAACCGACAGATGAGCAGAGGAGACAGTCTCACCTTTCCTGGGGTGCTCTGCAGAGGACCTGGGCTGAGTGCTTGAGGATGAGGGAGCTGGAGGCTGACTGGCAGGAGAGGCATTGCAGGAGGGCTGTGGGCGCCTCGTTTTTCAGTGGGGTGGGGATGAGAAGGTGCCCTGATGTCACAGCATCTAGATTCTGCACCCACACATTTGAGAATTTTGCTCCATTTCTGAGCATATGGGGGGGTCTGGGATTGCAGAAGCACAAAACATCAGATGCATGTGGGCTGCTCCCTGCAAAACAAGGGGCCTGTCCCGTACTACTATCTATGCACAGATGGGCCAAGCCAGAAAACACATCAGCCCACCCAAGCAGGGACCAGTCACCATCAGAGAGCCATGATGAATAATTTCAATAAAAGCGCAAACATCCCAAAAAGTCCACTGACTGTTGACAGTCCATTTCAAACAGAAAAAACTCACACCTGACTACGTGGGAGGCAAATACATTCTACAGTTTCTGTACACAAAGAGATATCTTGAGGTCAGAGGAGCCTCTTACAAGAGGAAAGTGCCTGGACTTTGCCAGATCCTGTACAATACACCCTAGCAATCATTTACAACACCACGGATGTCCTCAATGTCTCAGGACTTTGTTTTAATGAGGCACAAGCCGTGGGTCTAAGGTACCTCAGGTCCCCCTTTAGCTCTGGATCTGCCCCAGCCAGAGGGGCTTCCCAACTGGGTGACACAGAGAGCATCCCACACAGCACAGTGAGAGGCACACAGTAACCACTCTCACAGCTCAGATCCCACAACCTCCTCCTACACAGTCATGTTTGACTCCTCATTTTTTCACATTATACTAAAAAAACCCAAACCCAAGCCAATAAAAATTTAAAAATTTTGTATTAAATCAATTGAGCTCAACCCTTTCCCAGCAGCAGTCAAGACTGCCTGCAGAGTGCAAGGACCTGAAGCCCTCTGCACCTCGGCTTATCTGTTATAGCCAGGCTTCTGCATCCCAGGATACGGAAATTTCCAACCATTCTTTCCCTTCCTCTGTGCTGAAGTTCCCTGTGTTCGTCCCCAGCTCCAAGGCAAACCTAAGCAGGCGGAAAATTTGAAGAAACTTCCTCCAGGCCAGGCTGAAGTCATCCAAACAGGGGAAAAAAACGTCTTGCATGCATGGTCTCAGAAGGCTGCCAGGACTTACCCACTTTACGCCAAGGCTGTATGTGTGTGACCCCCGCAGCAGCCAGGAACTTCTGGGGGATTCCAAAGCAACTTGTGCAGAGCTGCCTGGCCTTGCTTAGAGGGACCACAAGCTCTCCTGTTTACCAAATTCCTGAGCACACACAGAGGAAGAGCTGAGAGTTCAGGGACAGGGAGCTGGACACAGGAAAATCTCCCTCCTGGCAGACCCATGTTAGGATTCACTTTCTCTAATGCCCCACAATTGGCAGCATGCTAGGGAATAGCTTGGGATGGACTTGAATCCTGGCAATCAAGCAAGGTTTCTGAGGACCCTCTGGTAAAACCAAGAGCATCCCCACTTCCCATTAACTGTGGCTATCCCACAGCTGGGCAGCTGGCAACAGCCCAGCCCAGCAAAGCAGGGGGACTTCCCAGTCTGATCAGCAACAAGGTGTACTGTCTGCATCAGACTTCTTTAATCCTTCTCCTAAAACTGAGTCTCTCCAGCCCTCTGCTTCTTTTCCCTTCTTTCTTTTATCTTGGCTGTCACACTCAGAGCACTCCCCATTGTGCATGGGGGTTCAGCAACACCCTTATACAGCAGGGCAAGCAGTGAGAAAGCAGCTACACTGGAGCAGACAGCCTGAATGGGGACAACCTCTATTCCCCTGCTCAGGGAAGATCTCCAGCCCAGGACTACATGACTCTAGAGGGTTATGATTGGCACATGCCAATGAATAGTTAGAAGTGGCTCTTGGCTCCTTCAAGATGAGCTTTCATGCTCAGCAACGACCCGTGCAGTCAAGGGCGGCCCCTTCCCTACCATCGCGTGAAGAGTTCAGAACATCAGCTCCCATGGGGCCCGGATTTTACTCGATTAATTGTCCCCAAGCTCTTGTTAAGGCATTTCAGCCCACGACTCACTGGCACGTGATTTCTTATCATCACATGGGGCACCACTTGTCTCTTGTGGAAGGAGGAAGTCAGGCTTCCTCTGCTCCCCTCCCTCCCCAAAACACACACCCAACCAAAACCACACAGTCCCGTTTTCTATCTGAAGGAAGCCTAGGTCTTCCTTCTGTGATTGAGCTGGGGTCCCTCGACCTTCACCCCTGCAGAGGTGCTGCACTGCTTTGCATACAGAGCCCCATGCAGAAGACAGTGGCTCTCCTGCAGGGGCACAGCCCCCAGCCTTTCCATCACCATGCCACCAGGGGCAATGGCAGGAAGTGGTGTGTGGCCCAAGGACCAGCATGGGCAGAAAGGAAAACATGTTCTTAAGTTCAAGATAAACTGTATAGTCCTAGACGGAGGAAACTCTGCTTAACTTCACACACTGATGAACCAACTCTGCCTCTCCAGAGCTGGCAGAGACTGACATCAGCCTAAGGATATGGGGAGGTTTTCTCTTGTGCTGTTAACAAAAACAAATGATCCCTTCGAACCCCATTTCACCTTGAAGGAGTTGGTCCCACACCCATCCTTTTCACAGGATGCTGGAATTGTGCATCTGCCAGGTGAGGCTGGGAAGAATGGGGTTTCCTCAGTGAATCCTCAAAAAGCTCGATGTGGTCTGGAGGCTGGGGCACAACAATAAATCTGCCTGCAATCCACTCAGAGGCAGACAGGCCTACAGCTGGAAAACCCCTCTCTTCATTTCCACACAGAGCAGTCCCATCAGGGCCCGAGTCAGCAGAAAAGGAGCTTGTTTACATGGAAGAGACAGATATTTTGAGTTTTGGGTCACAAGGGAAAGATGGATGCTTGGAGGAGACCATTTGAGCTTGAGTGCACAGGGTTTGCTCTCTACCTGCCCATGTGATAAGCAGGATACAGATCACTGCCCAAAGCGCACCCACCATCTTCCGCTTGCCACCCCACTCCTCATGCTCAACTTCTGCCCTCACAGCTGAGCCACACTCTCATTAGTCTCTGGGGATTAATGGGCCTGATTACAGGGCTCTGACTTCCCTGAGGCAGAGGGGCTGCCAGTGGCACTAGAGAGCCGTGGAGAGGATGACATTTGGACAAATAGTTCTTGGAAGACAGCACCCACACATTTCACTGGCCATCATACCCCTGTCCTTCCTGTTAGCCAATTTCCTTCCTGTCAAAGCAAGACTCCTGCTAACTCTGGGCACAGGGAGAGACAGTTTTAGCCTCATTGCTTCATCCTGCCTGCTCTGACGCTCCTCTCCTGCGGAGGCAGGCAGGGAGGTATCCAAGGAGGAACCTGCTGACACTCCAACCGCCCAAGCATGTGCTCTTCACCTCTGCCTCCACCTCCTGTTCTTACCCCACAAGTGCCAGGCTGACAAACACAGGCACACCTTGAGATGGCACAGGTGGGTGAGCCTGAGGGAGCAATGGATAATGAAGATTTTTGTCAAATGTAGAGCCAAGATTTTTACCAGGTCCCTTTGTGCAAACCCAGTGCTCCTCTCAGCTCAGTACCAGCCAGGGCATCTGGGGAAACAGGAACTACTTGGCTAAAACCCCTGAACTGTTTGTATTTTCAAAATTAGAATTACAAGAAAGTGTAGTTCTCCAAGGCTTCTGAAATATAATAATAGTATGATTTTAGTTCTCTCCCTGGAGCTGTTTTTGTGGCAGACATTTAAAAAAGGCACACAAGGAAATGTGCTGCTGACAGAGATGAGGAGAATAAGATGGGTTTGTCTGGATGGATGAAAGGGATGTAGCCTGTGGCAATCTGATCCCTTCTCTCTGGGGACCTTCCCTTACTTGATGAGCAATTGCACCATAGACTTTAGCATTACTATCAGCTCTGAATTGTTTTCACTTACAAAACCAGCGACAGTTCATTGAGTCGCTGGGTGCTCACAATACCCATCTGCATCGACCTGAGTGGTGAATGTTCAGCACTTCTAAATATAAATGCCACCTACCTCTGCCGCAGGGTCAGGAGGAGAGACAAGAATAGTGGAGGCACAAATCCACAGCCTCACCACTCTGACCACAAGAATAGTTTTTTTTTCCCAGCAGTGGGAGTAGATCCCAGGAAAGCCTGTCTCCTATGTGGACATGATGAGCCCAGAGCTGTACAACCAGCAGACCTACCCCTGCCTCCCTCACTCTTTACATATTTCCCATTCTGAAATGCACTGTGAGCGAGAGAAAACAGAAGAGCAAAGGCAACCGTCTGGGGAGCTCTCCAAGAGCCTCTCCTGCCTACAGTAACCAAGGCACCACTGATTAATGTTTTCTTAGTTAATAGGATGTTTGCGTTAGGTCTCTTCAAGCAAGTCTGACAGGCAAAGGGCTTCAACCACCAAACAAGACAGCCTCAAGCATTAAATGCATCCCCAAGCAGCTGCATCTATGTGGCTCAGTAATAAAAGAGTAAGCGAGGAGCCCTGGGCATCCCATGACAGACAAACCTGGGGGAAGTGTTACTTCCACAGCTCTGAGTAAGAGAGGCCTGGCTCTCTCCATGGGCACCTTGGCTCTAGTGCTACAGCTGGGAAAACTGGCAAAGCTCCTCCATTCTGAGGAGCCACAGAATCAGCCTGTAGATAGGACAGGACTAGAAAGCCTGTCTGGGGAGTGTGGGAGGCTGGGTTTAGTCTAACTTTGCTTGGCATGAGACTTCCAGCCAATCCTCAGAACAGATCCCACAGTCAACATTAATGAACTAATTAGCAGATGCACAGACTCTTTCCTAACAGGGAAGTAAACATTGAGGCTGTCTCCCAGTTCATCTTCAGCTTCAATCCAGATGTGCTCTGCCAGGCAAGGACAGAGTATTTTTGCTTCTCTCGCTACTGAAGACATTTGCTTGATCATGTCAGTGCCTCTAAGTTTCTCTTCCTCTTGCACCATTAGTATTAAAATCTAGCCTGGTTTTGGGGCAAAGCTTTGCCCTCAGCTGTGAGAATGCTTCGCTCATGCTCTGTGTGTACACTCATGATGAAAACCTTCCATCGAGGGAATGTACAACAGGAAAAAATGCTGTGATTAGCTGAAGATAATTACCAGAAGCCAAACCAAATAACTCTGGCGTGATGCCTCTGCCCTTGAGAAGGCATTAGGGATGCGGGAAGCCCCCCTCATTAAGAGAAACACTTGTCTCCGTCACAGATGCTCAGGAGGGCTGCCCCACATCGGGGTGTGCGTCACAACTCTGCCAAAAGTCACGGCTCTGCGGGCAAGTTGGCAAAGCAAGGCGATTCCCACCTGACAACAAATAGTTCTTGGGTTGCTCGGTTGAGCCGTGTCTAACACAGCATCCCAAGGTCCTGCTCTGCATGGCCAATCTTGTTTCAGCACTTGCTTACGCGCCATCTCACGAAGCCAAGCCTCCCCCACTGTGGAGGAAATGTTGCATTCCCTGGGGAAAAGACGGGGAGGGGGGATGGATTTGCTCCCCCCTTTCTTCTCGTAGCTAGCAGCCCCATAGCAAGCGGAAGCTGGCTTCCTATGGCGGGTCCGTTCTGTGCCATGCAGCCTGGAGCGCATCTCTCTGCTCACTCCGCTGGACCTGGCTCAGACACCTCTCAGCGGGTCAGGGGGATCATCCACCCAAACAGGGATACCGAGCATCCCACGCGAACCAAGGCAAGGCGGGAGGCTCTCAGGACAGGGCCCGCAGTGTCCTTAACAACACGGCTGAACGGATGCTCCTGGGAGAGGGCTGGGGACCACGGCAAACACAGCCTGGCTTATCTCTAGGCACCGGCTCCCCGCCGCCGGGGCGGCAATCGCTCGCAGCTCCCGGGGGTCACTCACGTGTCTCCGTCCTCCGAAAGGTAGGTGAGGGCCTCCAGCTGCTGCCGGCTGAGCCCCTCGGGCCGGGGCGGCGGCTCCTCGGGGCAGCCCCCCGGCAGCCCGGGCAGAGCCTCGGGCAGGGCGCCGGAGCCGTAGCTGGAATCCAGCCGCTCCTCGGCGAGGGTCTCCTCGAGGGCCTCGGGGGCGGCAGGCGGGCCTTCGGCCGCGGCGGGGGTCTCCCTGCCGCCCGGCAGCGAGCGCAGCGACTCGATGCCCGAGTCGCACTGCCCGTCCTCGCCCTCCCAGCCCGCCGCTTCCTCGCGGCACTCGCCGCCCGCCGCCCGCGACATGGCTCAGCGCCCGCCCGCCGGCCCCGGCCCGGCGCCCGCTGCCGGGGGGCTCATGGCCGGAAAGCCACCGAGCGGCGGCCGGCGCAGAGTCTAAGGGCCACGGCCACGGCCCCGCCTCTGCCGCCTCCCCCGGCCCTGCCCGCGCTGACTCAGCCGCGCCCGGCCCGCCCGCCCGGGATTCCCCCGCCGCCGCCCCGCCCCGGCACGACGGGGGCTGCCCCTGCCCGCCCTCCTTGCCTGGGGGCAGCCGGGGCACCGGGAGAGCAGCGGGCAGGTTACGGCGGCTGCGGCACCGCGGGCGAGGGCCGGCAGCCGGCAAGGCTGCGCTCCCCCAGGCCGGGCAGTGCGGCCTGTCCTGGGCGCCCTGCTCCCCTGCCCGGCTGGTTCGGGTTCTTTAAACAGCAGGCAGGGCTGCCAGGGGAGGCAGCGGGACTTGTCCAAGCAGGCGGGGTGCGGGTGAGGATACTCTTGCGTGTGCAGGTGCTGGCTGAAGCCACAGGCTCTGTGGGAAGCAATATGATGGTTCATGTCCCTCGCAGCAGAGATGCAGACAAGGCGTTTGCTTTTCCCATGTGCGTACCTTAAACCGTGCCACCCACTAAGACACCTTCTCATCTGTTCTACCTTTACAGGAAATGCCAGGAGATCACTGTAGCCTCTCGGTCCAGCCGCTTCCCAACACCTTTCTGAGTTGCAAGTAGAAATTCTTTCAAGGCTTGAAGTGGCTACCAGGGCTCACACAAGAGCAGCCAAGACTTAGAGATCAAAGCTGAGAATAGAAGGTCGAATGAAGGCCCATCTCACTGCCTGTGAATGATTGAGCAAACTGCATTTCAGTGCTCTCCTCTCTATGCCAAAGTTCCTGTGGATCTGCACAGACATCATGCAATTGCTTTCCAGTGTCCCAAGCAGTGGGTTTTCCTCAAAAGACAAACTAGACAGCTTTGAACACAGCTGACACTTTAAACTCAGTTTCACTTTTTGCTTTTATTGCTTGAGATGACTTTCTGTCTCTGCAGGACACCCATTCTTCCAGTTCATCAGAGCAGGAGAGAAACAATCTCCTGCAAGGAATCTTACCTGGGAAGAGCTTTGTAGATGCTGGGTGGACTCACAGGAACCACATGCAGAGCTACAAATGTTTCCCTCTCCCACACTGCAGCTGTTGCTTTGGGTTTGTAGGAAGAAAGATTCTGGGCTGTGAGGGCAGCAGCAGGGAGACAGATAAGTCTCTTTCCACATCAAGGACTTGCAGTCACAAGTTTTCCTCCCATGCTCAGGATCTGTTTCAGTGTCTCCAATTGTGTCTCTGGCACTGTGTCACTGCAAGATTACAATTACTAAGGGAAAAAGGAGCTTCTCCCACATCTGTCAGCTCTGCTCATTGCAGTATGGGGATCTGGGCCATATATCCATCCACATCACTCCCTCTCACACCCTCGTGGTGGCTGCATCCCAGCTCTACCCATAGCCATTCTTCCTGATCCCCACACAGAATTTCTATTCTGTCAGGTTTCCATACCCAACTACTGCTAGGTTGTACATCCGTTGCCTTCCTAAATGCCTTCACTATTTTCTCTAGTTGTTGTTCTTGAAAATAAATCTTCTGATTTGTTTTAGTATAGTGGAGTCAGTTCTCATGAATTGTAAGATAAACAAGAATCATGTTTACATTCCTTTGTGAAAAGATATCACTTGATAGATTTCTCAAGTGACCAGTGGAGATGGAGAGGTAGTAATTTCTCTGTCCAATCTCTGGTCACTGTCCAGAAACTTATATATACGAAGTCAACAATAAACTAGAGATTTCTTTTCTTCTTCTCTACCTGAACACCTGTAGTGTGTGTTAGTGTGTGTTTCTATCTGCATCACAGTAACATCTAGTAACATACTAGATGCAGCTCCAGCATGGAACGGTTCATTGTACACTTTCCTATGGATAAAAAGGTCAAATCAACACAAACTTTTGTGGTGATATGCAAAGATTTAATTTTTCTGTGAACTAGTTGCAGCTTATCTTTGCATCAAGCATCAGTCACACCTTGATTATGTTGTGATGTGCTGTTCCAGTTGGGAAATAGGTGTGGATCCTGATTCCAGGACTAGCACATGTCCAGGAACAGTCCAGGCAAGGCACAGAACCTGGAGTAGTAAGCCCTGGACCAGCTCTAGCAAAGAGGCAATTCAAGACCCAGCACTGGGGACTCTTACAGTCCAGTCCATTGCAAGCTGTATACAGCTCTGGCTATCAAGCAGGCCCTGAAAGTGGCCTTCCTCTGATGCTGATGTGAATTTAGCTGGAGTTTGTGATCTTGCAGCTTCCTTAAGGTGAGCCTTGAACTCTTTTGAGCTGGCTAGTGCTGTGCCAGGGCTGTGTTGCTGTGGTCTGCTGCAGCTGACTGGGGAGACCAGGCACGCTCCATTAACATCAGCTATGGCCCCCAGACATCCATGGCCAGCCACTCTGCTCTGACCTTTCAGCTACACCCACTAACACCCAGCTCAGGCACCATCTCCTGCCACCCCTCTTCTGACTGGGTGTGTTTCTATTAACCTTTCAGACAATTTTACTGGAAAGTCTGAAAGAGGAACTTAGCCTCTTCGACCCATTATTTGCCTTCTGTTACTCATTCTGCAAGGCTTGGGCTCCCTTTCATGATGTCTTTCTAACAGGGAACCTTTCTGCCTGGATGTGCAAATTTTGGACTTTCATTATTTTCAGAGGCTTTAAATACAGAGAGATATATATCTGCATAAATATCTATATATAATTTACTGAAGGCAATGGCAGAGGGATTCAAACTAATTTAATATAACATGAGGCAAATCTTGATGTTCGGATTTGGTTTTGAAGGTTTTAAAAACGAAGCTCTGATTCTTGGCTCTCTCCATTCTCCTTTAATATGTGTCATTTAAAATGGTTTAAAACTGCAGGGAGCATCCAAAGAGGAAGGGATCTATTCCCACTAGAGGTCAGTGTCAGCACACGCTGTTCGGCGCTCTCCCATCACACTGCGCTGCGAGGAGGATCAGGTGAGAGCACAGCCAGGGGAAGGAATCCCTAGGCTACCCAGACCCCCGGGTATTGTCGCTGATAATGTCCTGTCCCCAAGCACAGCCGTCTGATTGACTAAATGAAACGAAGGCCTGGCCTGGAACCATCATCTTCTCTGTTCTTTGCACTGTTAACTGGGTAAAAATAAGTGAAATGCAGCTGAGAGAGATGGAGAAAGTGAAATTATATCCTGTCTATCTCTGGTCTGAGAAAAAAAATAATGGTTCTTTAATTACCAGCTGGGGTCCTGTCATTTGTAAGCAACATGGGTTACCTGAAATTGTAATAAACAGTTATTGCCACAAAAATTCACACCAGGCAACATGACTGGTGCTACCTTCCCCCCATGCAGACTATCCACTGCACAGCTTTCATCCCACATGAGCACTGAGCTGCCCCATTCCCTGGGGATGCAGCCCTTTTCCCTCATCCCAGAATCAGAAATGCTGAGTCCATAAGAAAGGTGCTAGATTCCCTTCCTATCTGAGGAAGTTCCTTCTGCATTCTCCTCACCAGAGATGTTGCTGGCCCTCCCCAAGCAACAACCTGGGCCTCTCTCTGGAGCTCCAGCTCCAGCTCAGAGCTCAGCCTGTGAGCTGGATATTCAAGGGAAGCAGAAGCCCTGGAAGAATGATGAAATTTGCAGGAAAGACAACAGACTCTCTGCTCTGACTGTGGTTCCACATATCTGACAGCAGATCAGTTCTGTGGTGCACCAAACTGGGTCACTTCACTTTCTGCCCCAATAAAGGAAAGGAGGAACATGACTTTTCAAGATTCTATGTCCAGAAGCAAGGCCAAGCTTTCCAACAGAGCAATCAATGCAAATCAGGTCCTCCTCGGGTACCCATTTTCTGGGGTAGTCTGCCCAGAAAGCACTGGCTGCCCCTCCTGGTTAGTCTGTCTGAAGTCACAGGGTCACTTTGAATCTCTCCAGGGATGCTGCTCTGGGCATCTGCTTGCTTTTTCAATAAGGGATTATTTCCAACCAGAATTTTTCTCCTTGCAGTCTGTGCTGGATGGCTCTCATACTTCCATTGTGCACGCCTGTAAGGTATGGGAGCCATTGTGCCATTGTGGTGACACAACCCACAGCAGATCAGGTTTGTCTACATGTGGTAGGTGGTCGGCAAGATGCCCAGCTAACGCCCTTCCTGTGAAGATTCCCACTGTTGCTCAGAGTCTCACAGTGAACAGGGAAGCTTCTGCCTCCTTCTGTTCACTGTGTGCGTGTATGATGTGTAGGAAGTTGGAGAAGAGGGTTAGTTAATTCCTTGAATGGGGATCACACCTGACTCACTCTGCTCTCAGCCACGGCATTCACTTCCACAAACAGAAAGTGATCAGTATAAAGATGCACTAGAAAAGTCCTCGACCTTACAAAGTGAATGAACAAAACCCCTAGATATTTTAACAAGACTCATTCTAAATTACATCCCTCTTGTCAGCCTGGTGGCTGCAGCAGCAATGCTCTCTGCTTGCATCTGGGCAAATGCATGGCTGATAGGCCTTGCTATGTATTTATGTGTGTGTGTGTGTGTGTGTGTGTGTGTGTGTGTGTGTGTGTGCTCAGAGCTCTCCCAGAGGAGATGGCAGATGTGGTTATGAATGGGGAGGGAGTGGCAGATGGTCTTGGAGAACTGATAATAAAACCATGCTTAAATAGATGGTGAAACTATGCCCTAGGTGAGAAATCTTGTCACCTGGGGCTCCCTTTATAGCTAGTGATGAGAGACTCACTTCAGAGGGTGGCTCTGATAACCTCTGTCTGCTATATCACTATAATGAAGAATCCTCCTCCCTCCCCATGGAATAGCTGTGGAAGACAGTGCTCCGCCGCGGGGCTATCATTTATTCATGACTCCCTAAGTACAGTTCATCTGGCAGAGACGACCCAAGACAAAACAAAAACCTCAACCCACCCAAGCATCCCTCAGCTCACCTTACCAGAGGGCACAGGACAGATGCTGCCAGTGCTGCTCCTGGGCTTCAGCATTGCTGCACTGGACCTGATGGCTGGTAGAAGGGAGGATGGGTTAACTTTCATTTTTGAGTTGATTCTGCTTGAGTTGCTTTCTGTGTTCCTTCAGCCCCTCACTACAGCCTTGCACCCCCACTAGCCCAGTCCTCGTCTCCCAGCAGTGCTCCAAGTGGCTAGGTATTACTCATGCAAGCTCAGCTCTGCTCTCAGGAGAGTTAAACCTCCCAGCTGCCAGACTGAATTAGGGCTTGTGTCTCTCCACACTTGCATCAGAGTGAGATGGGAACAGGCCTGGTGGAGCCACACTACTTAAAACAAGTCAGGAGCCCAGGCAGAAGCTGGGAGAGAGGGGTGAGCAGGGTGGCAGTGAGGGGAATGGGGGATGAGCAAGCTGTTTGAAATATCCAGATGCTTAGCAGGAGCAGGTGGCCATCCCATTGTACAGAGCAGTTCTGACACCATGAAAGTGATGACCATGAAAGTCTGTGTTGCCCAGGTGGTGGGGCACACAGAAAGTAGGATTGGAGCCATTCCCCGGGACCTTGTCGAGACTGACAGACCTGGCCTATACAGTGACCCCTAAGCTTGCAGTGGGTTTGAGCCCCTTCCCTAGAACAGCAACTTCCTGACTGCCAGGTCCATGGGGAGAGCTTGGTGGGGCAGGGGAGCTCCTCCAGATCAGGTCATGTCAACTCCAACCCTTCAGTGTGGGGAAGGCAAACTGCAACAGAAACCTATTTTCTGCTTTTAGGGAGGTGACTCCCGGGACCATAACTAGAGATAGACAAAATTCTCTGAGCCATTAGTTTCCATGGTTTATTCCTTTCTGGGGGTGATGAGCCAAAAATTTAAGTGAGAACAAAGCATTTGGCAAGGCAGGATTTGGCTCAGTTTCCAGGCACTTGGGGTGGTTGCTGCTGCTCTGGAGTTATATTGGACAAAATGTCCTGAGGACTGTCCAACAGCATCTGGGCAGTGCTGAATCCGCTTTTCATTTCTAGGGGTGATGTGAGGGAGGGCCCTGGGTATCCTGCTGGGCTACTGCAGAGAGAAAAGTGATTTAACCTGACCCAGAAACCTCCAGTGGAGCCTCACAAAAGCTGTGATGATGACAAAATAGGCTCTCATGAGGCTGGATAGAAAACAAACAAACTGTATACAGGCAGCCTGTTAGAAAAGAAAGGATCAGAGAGGGGATCAAAGACTTTTCAATGACAGCAATTCTATTCAGTGAAATGTGCCCCAGAGCAGCAGCTACAAACCCACCTACTTCATGAGGTTTAAGATTTTGAGTGTTTGGGGACTGCAGTCGTGATGTGTACTCCTGTTAGTGATGCTAAACAGAAATGTGCTTCCCAGTCACCAATTAATGACCCCTGGGCGTTTCCTTCCCACAATAAAAAAAGGCACACCTGGGTCTCCTCCCAGCAGACATGAAATCTGAGTGTAGCAGACAAAAACATAGCTAATGGCACATATTTCCTAGAGCACAAAGCTTGCAGAGGTAGATGGCACCCAGACAGTCAACACTACTGACCAGCAGTGGCAAAGGGATGTTGTTTAACGGGAGCAAGAGGCGCATTTCTTCACCCACACTCCCCTCATTGCATTAATAAGGAGTAATTTAATTGGAGTGACACATTCTGGAAGGCTCAGGCAGCCAGCACAAAGTATCCTTGAAATTTCTAAACTAAATAGGCATTAATTTCTGAGCATAGAAAAACCTGCATCCTATCAGGAGAGGATTCTCTGCCACACATCTTCTTAATAGACAAAAAGCAGCACACCGCTAGGAATCATTGATTGCTTAGGAACAAAAGACTGAGTTTTGATCACATTTGATCTATTGGAAAAAAATTAAGCTAAACACAATGATATATATATATCTATATGATGCTGTAAAATCTATTTTTATATTTAGACTACAAGTACCAGCACAAAGATAGGTTATCTATGGCCATCTGGTTTAAAATGCAGCTTCTGTCAAAATTTTTTCTAGAAATCGAACACAAATTTGCTGCATGGGTAAGAACTAATAACATATTTAAGCAGGAACTAAAAGGCTATTTTCTGTAGCTACCAGAGACAGAAGAGTGAGACCTTTTGCGGTTTGATGCATTATGGAAAGTGAACAAATCCTGCTAATATGATGTCATGCTTTATGCTTGCTTGGAACAGATATGAATGTCTCTGCAGGGTGGCAGATACAGGGTTTCTGGAGAACAAACCTATTGGTAAGGGCACCACCTCTACTTCAGTTGCTGTGTCTTCTTAAAAGCCTCCCTGCTTCTTTCAACCATTTTGTCAGATCAGAAAGGCCTCCATCCCAGAAATGTCCCATTCTCCAACATGATTTTCCAGTAGAGCAACCTGAAACCTACAAGAATAACTGGAGGGAAATCTCATGTATTTTTGTCTCTCGCCCCCAGGAGAAGGAGGGTTGAGTGGATCAGGCAGTGTGTTGTAATTACAACTTCTGGGTTCTCCCTCTGATGATGACACAGAACACAATCTTGGATGCTGTCCGTCTTGCTTTAGTTTCTGAAAGTACTAAGCATCATTTAGTCTTATTTCTCCCATTCCTGGGAGTCCTGTGCCCTTTGTTGCACATTATCAGCCATGTCTTTGGGCTCCTGCCTGAGGATCAAAATCTGCCACGTGCCTGTTTTCCTCAGAAAGTGGCTGAGAACTTATACAACTTCAGTTCAGACAAAGCAGGGCACACAACCTCTTTCGTGCCACCTCATCTCAAAAATAACACAGCTGGTGATGTGCTTGACAGTGTTGTCTCCAAGAATGCTGCCAGGACCAATATCAAAGATGCCTGACACAAAAGAACTCTACTTCTGGCTCACCAGTAGCCAGCAACTCCCGCAGTGGAGGATAAATTGCATTGTGGATAGCTTCAAAAGGGTGGCAGCAGCTGCTTCCCAAGGGTTAGTCCTAGAGGATAGACAGCCCAGAATGGGCACATCAAAAGAAACTCCTTGAGTCTGTGGGTGTGCTGCGAAACTCCTTGCCACAGAATACACGAGGCATCTGAAAGTCCAAAATCAAAACAAATTCTAAAGTAAATGGGCAAATTTCTTGGAGAAAAAGACACCATGGGCTCTATTAAATGCAAAGACATAATCCTGTACCACCTTTCCCTGCCTTCACCCTTCTGCTTTGCTCTTTTTGTGTGATATTCTCATCTTTGAGACAAAACCAGTGCATTTCCTGGAGGGCAATCATCCCTCAGGCGCCTTTTGCTCTAGCTGAGGTCACATTTTATAAAAAGCAGAAATGCATATAAGAATGCAAATTATTTACAACTGTCTATTAGTGTGCAGGGAATAACATTCAGTGCTGCTACAGGAATTGTGGCAGCTCTGGGCTCATGCCTCTTTGCCTTGCTCTGCCATGACACACATGCATGGGTGAGCTCTCTTCGGATCCATCACGTGAGGGTGGGTCTGAAATCGTCAAGAACCAAAGTCTGCCGGGATGATTGGGCAGGGGGTGTCTGAGTGGTAGGCAGTGAAATTTCAAGCAGGCTGCTCCTGCTTGCTGCTGTTCCCATGGAAACAGGGGAAAGGCGAGAGGAAACACATCCCCAGCCTCTTTTGAAGATGAGCTCCTCCAGCAGCACCCCCGGCCATCACATCTATTCCCATAAGAAGCAGGGGTTGGCAATTCCCCTCGGATGCATCCTTGAGTGAGACCATCAGGCCTACACACCGTTCCTTCCTTATCCCAGGCAACAGTGGAAAAGGGCATGCCAATCATCCCATCGCCAAGAGATGAGATTTTCAGAGCTCAGAGAGAGAGAAGTTTCCAGCAAATTCTGCAGCTTATGCTTCTCCCCAGTTTGGATCTGGGGAAGCACCTGCAGAGACACCTGATTCCCTGACCATCAAGTGAGCTGGGCTGTACCTATAAAATCCAGACCTTGACAAGTACAGACCCTTCCCCAACTCTGTATGTGTCCCCACTGTGAGTTTAGATTGGGGGTCTTAAGAGACTTTTCCGCTCATCCCTGTAACCAAGCAGGTTATCTCTGTGGAGAAATAAGCTGCAGTTGGCGCTGCAATAGCTAGCTGAGTACCTTTAGGCCCGGTGCAGATCACAGCAGGGAAGATCCTGCCCAACCTAAGGTTTTCCATGAGTGCCAGCATCAGCACTGGCGGTCACCACTACCCACTTCCCCCGACCAGCTGGGGTGCCCGCAGATTAGAAAAGCAGACGGGGCACATGCAAAGTGCTCCTGGTTCTCCCACTTCATCCCGAGGGAAGGAAAACCCACGGGACCCCTCACCTCTCCATCAGCTGTCCAGCTGGGACCGAAGCCAGCTTGACGACCCCTCGGCGCGGCTGAGAGCAGGAGCTTTCCCCGACAGCGCCGGGCGGCAGCTCTGCTCCCGGTGGGGCTCGGGAGGGGCGGCTGCACCGGGCTCCCTCCCTCTCTGCTGTCGGCCGGCGCCTCAAGGTCACCCGCCGCTGCGCTCGGGCGGCCGCGGATCCCGCCGTGCCCCCATCCCACTCCATCCCCATCCCCATCCCCATCCCCATGCCATCCCCGTGCCTTTCCCCCCGCCTCCGCCGCGGCCCTCCCACCGCGGCTCTGCCCGCCCTCCGCCGCGTGTAGCGGCGCTGCGCTGCGGCGGGGCCGGGGCCGGGGCCGGCGGGCGGCCAGCGCTGCCGCCGAGCCGCGGCTGGGGGCGATGCCGCCGCGCCGCCCGCCCGCCGCGCCGCCCCGCCGCCCGCCCGGCGACCGGCGAGGCAGCGCCCGGCGGCGGGCGGGATAATGCAGCTGCCCGGCCCGCAGGCACCGCCAGCGGGGCGCCCCCGCCGCCATGTCCCCCCCGGCCTCGGCGGCCGCCGCCAGCGAGGGAGGCAGCAGCACGCCGGTGCCTCCGGAGGAGGAGGCGGAGGGGGCCAGAGAGGAGGTGAGCAGAGCGGCCGCCCCCCCGGCCCGGGGCTGCCCCCCGCCACCCTCCCTGCCCGCCCGCTTTGCATGGCGCGTTCATTGACCGCCCCGCCGCGGGCCGGGCCGGGCTCTGCCCGCACAGGGACCCGCTCGCTGGGAGCCCCGCTCCGGCCCCGGGGATGCGATGCGGGCCGGCGGGGCGGGGGAGGGTTCGGGGGCCGAGGATGCCCGGCCGTCGGTCCCCGCCGCCGATGGGCTGCCCCGGCGCACCTCTTCTCCATCGCTCGCCCGTCACCTGGGGATCGCCGCGGAGCCTTCGGGGCTGGAAGGGAAGCAGCAGCCAGCGCCGTCCGGAGCGCGGGCCGGGGCTGGAGTGGCCGGGATGGAGGAGGAAGGAAAAAAAAAAAACAAAAAAAAACAAATGAGAAACGCGAGGCACTGTTTGGGCTTACTGCCGCGGGGAGAGCTTGTTATGCCTGGGAGAAGTGGACGTGGAGACCCCCTCCTTGCGATGCGCTGGTGGCTTCTGGGGGCATCCAGGATGTGGCACAGCTGCCTGGGTCATTGTGAGGGAAGACGTGGTGGGCAGCAAGGTAGAGGGCTTGGGGACATGGCAAAGCCAGGGGCTGTTGCCGGTGGCTGCTCCCAGCTAGAGGTTGGCTGGGGAAAGTGGAAGGTGCAGACTGGGGCAGGCCAGGTACCAGCACAACCTCGTCTCCAGGTGTGCTGCAGTATTCCTCAGCAGATGACTTTTCTGGAGTCCAGGCAGCAGATGCCAGAAAGGGTCAAGAGTTGGGGTGCCCTGTGCCTCGGGGGCACCACTGAGAGGCAGGTGTGTCAGCCCTGTTGTCTGCCTCTACAGAGCCTGCTTGCAGCTTGGGTTTCCCAAGAAAAAAGAAAGCAGCTGCACTCACTGGCAAGACTCACTTTATGCCATGGGGCTGGCATAAAGGAGGGCTTTATGCTGGTCCCATGGAGGGCAACTAGGCAGTGTAGGAGGGGCAGCATTCTCCCTTCTGCTGTGGTGTACTGTCCTGTCTGGTGAGACCACAGGTCAAAGGGCATCTTGGGGGATACTCAGAAGCTGGTGCATCACTTCCCCTTCTGCTGTTGAGGAGCTGCAGTTTGTGAGTGCTGCATAATCCTGGTATTCTCTGCCTCCTTGGCTTGGGCAAAACATGCATGCCCATGTTATTCTATATATACAGACTTATATTTAGATATAAATAATTGCAGGAGAGGAATGCTGAAGTTCAAGGACTAGGAAGCTGTACTAATACTGTATACTGTGCTCTGTTTGTTCCTCTCTTCCTGCCTGCATTCAGCAACTCCTGATGACTTGAGCCCAGCTCCTCAAACAAATCCTGACAAGGGTAGCTAAACTGTGAGGCGCTTTTTTAGCATGAGGACGTGCTTGAGCCATGCTGCGATGTGGTGGTGCTCTGGCAGTTCTGGTTCTACTTTCAAGACAGCACAGACTTTTCAGAGGTACCAGAGCAAGAGCCAGTTTGGGTGAAAGAAGTGTAGCAGCGGCAGTGCCCAGACGAGTTTCCCTCAGCTACAGTGCCCCCTGGCTCGCAGGGATTATGAGATTGTCCAGGCTTCAGTTACGGTGGCTGCCAGCTAGAGTGTCAGTATAATACTCCATGGGAGCAGGCAGAAAGGCTGTAGTCCATGACCTGCTCTGTTTAGGCTAAGGGCATT
The DNA here is from genome assembly GCA_032173965.1 of Sitta carolinensis. Taxonomy (NCBI): domain Eukaryota; kingdom Metazoa; phylum Chordata; class Aves; order Passeriformes; family Sittidae; genus Sitta; species Sitta carolinensis. The sequence continues at coordinate 7,710,970 of JAVUNC010000025.1, read as the reverse complement.
CTTCTTGTGGCCAGAAGCTATGACAGACTTGCGTGAAGCAGCTGGTGGAGGAGAGGGAAGCTGCAGCCTCTCGTGATGGTGCCATGCTTGCTTGTGTCTCCTGTGATGCAATGAGGAGAGGCTTTAGTGGCGAGCTTGGATTCATGGACTAGTGCAATACTCTTGTCTTCAGAACTATCAGGAGGGGAGAATGTTCCTCCTCCCCTCTAGTGCCTATGTAACACCATACGGGCTGTGCAATGTCCTCATTTCCATCAGAACCAACTGCTGGTGCCAGCACTGCTGAGTGTCCCTGCAGTGTGGCTGAATCCCACATGTCAGGGTCCATTGGCCAGGGTGAGTGGGAAGCCAGCGGAGATGTCTACAAAATGGGAAACGTGCCCTGTCCTGTTTGAAGGTGCCTCATCTTGATATCTCAGGTTGCTGTGTCTAGGAGCCAAGCAGGGCTTCAGGTGCTTCTCAGATTGTCCCAGCTAGGCAAGTAGCAAGAGCTACTAGCCAGAGCTGACTGAGCCCTTGTTCCATCTTGGCATCACATGCCTACGCCCACACTTAGTGGTGGTGAACTGAAATTCACTCATCAATGCATACTTGGAGGGTAGGAGACTCCAAGGGACAAGCTCTTCAGCCTGGGAACAAGCAAAAACATATCCTTGTCCTGCTGCTCAGGTGGGATCTGATGGAAGGAACCAGTCCTCCTCCAAGCTGCTGTGTAAAATGGAGACCTCGGTACCGCTGCAGGAGCTGACTGCTGGCAGGATTCCCTGGCTTGTCAAGGCTCAGCCTTCCTCTGTCCTCTGCAGCTGGCAACACTGCCAGCCTGGGACTGAGCCACCCCTTGTAGGCAGGTAGATCCTGAACCCGGACTGTAGGCAGGGGGTGTGTGATGTGGGTATTTGCTGGGACCATCCTGGCCAGGAGTTGCCAATGCTTGTCCAGAGCCTTGGAAGACAGTGGTAATTCCTAGAAATGACTGGATTCTCCCTTTTTCTGGGGATATGAGGTCAAAGGGATCAGGGCTTATTCATTTCTTGCATGATGTAAGTGAATCCTGGGGAAGAGCCATGGAAACTGATGCTCAGGAGTCCCTCTGGAGTCCCCTGCAAGCTGCTGCCACCACCTGGCACGCGGGAGATACCTGGGCCTTCAGGCTGCTGCTCTGGGGCTTTTTTGGATTGTTTTTTTAGCCCTCTAGAGGGCTGTCTCTAGGACATCTAACCCTCTGAACTCCAGACCGTCTCGAAAAATGAAGGTTTAGCATTCTGGAGGTGAATCAGATTTCACAGAGGTCTCTGCAGGGAGAGGCGGGTGAGAGGCATGGGAGGTAATGATATGGAAACACTTGTTAAAAAAGGGGATAGTGGATGGGGCCAGGGCCAGGCTGTTACAAGGAGTAGCTTGAAGAACTTGAAGGGTTTTAGTATTCAAAGTTGCAGGGTCAAGGTTGCAGGGGTGATTAAGGGATTTTGACCCATATGCTTGGCCACTGAGGTGCTGGGCATGTTTGTCCCCTTGAGGCTGTTTTTTTTAGAAGAGGATCCCTGAGATCTCAACGGAGCTTAGTGCAAGCAGCATTGGGGGTCCCCTCTCCTACTGCCTCTGCCCTGTGCATTGTGGGTGTCTCCTTTTGCTTCATGGCTGGTTGTGAGTCATCCCCACCATCCCCTCCATCCCTCCCCACGCATCCTGAGCAGGAGCTGCAAGTGTGGGCCTCCCTCTCTGTTCACTTCAGGGGCAATGTCAGAGCCAGTGCCGTGCAGGAGGGAAGGGAGGCCCAAGCAGCAGCCTACCCCTTGCCTTTCCCGAGATGTGTCTCAGCACCTGCTAAGGGCTGCCCCATGCGTTCTGCCAGGTGAACTGAAGCACAGGGAAGGGAGCTGGTTGGGATCCCACAAGGGGTTTGGCTAAGCTATGGCCAGCCTTGCCCCCTAGCACTGCAGAGATCTTTTCAGTACACCTGCAATAGCAGATTTGCTTACCACTCTCCAGTGCTGGAGCCTGAGCAGTGAGGGAGGCTCCTGGTGATGGAGGGGAACCCTGTTTGCAGTGAAGTAGGGCAAGTCTTTTGCCTCATTCCATCAGACTGCAGCGGGCAGATGACGATGGCATTTATATCAGTGCCTGCTCTCCTCCTAGTGACACTGTTCTGAGACAGATTTCTCTTTCCCCAGCTTTTTCATCTGCTTGCTTGCTATGCTGGACTTATCCAAGGCTGGTTAAGAGCTCGAGGAGACAACCATATCCAGCTGCTTCTGCGGGGGAATCGGTGGAGCTGATTGTTTGCTCCTGCGAGCCCTTTGCAGCCTGGGAGAGGAGCAGGGATGCTGCAGTTCCTACTGGGATTAGGCTCTGCATCTGGCTCCTCCTCCGTCTCTGCTGTGGTTGTATCCCGTCACTGGCACTTGATCAGCTTTCGGAAACCCCACCAGTGCAGCTGAGGTGTATGTGTTTTACCTCAAAAGCCTAGGACAAAGCTGGGTTGTAGACAGTTTACAGCAGGGGTTAGTGTGACCCCGTAAAAGCACCGCAGTATCTAAATACTGCGTAGTCCTAGGAGGAGACTAATGCATGGACTAGAGCCCTAATAACACAGTTCCTGGAACCAAGCCTGGGCTGCATCGTGCTCCCTGCCCTGGGTGGGTAACCGCAGTGGGGCTTGCCTACATCTCTGCAGGGTGGCAGCCAGCATCTCCCTTCTCCTGCGACACAGGCAGTGCAGAATGTGAAGGGCTGGGGAGTGACTATGAGGTGGAATTTGTTTTTCTGAGACAGACCTGTCATTCTGGTGCCCCTTCCCCAGCTGGCAAATGAATGAGCTGGATGCTTTGCTTTATTCCTTGTGCTCTGTTTGCAGATCTGCCTCCTAAATAAGGTGCTGTTTCTCAGCATTCACACCCCAGGTTTGGCGTTGTACCACTCCAAGGGCTCTGTTCAGACCCTCCCTGTGCTCTTCCTTTGGCTGAGCAGCTCCTTTAGATCCTCACAGGCAGAGCTGCCACTGCCAGGGAAAGCCTGCAACGCAGAAGACAGCAGTGAGAGAGGAAGCCTTTAGCTGCCTGGGTAGTGGTACAGTATTCCAGCACAGGAGAGCCGTGCTGCAGCCAAGCAAAGACAGAGGGGTCCGAGCAGGCTCTTGTAACTGCAGCATTGACTTCAGGAGGGAGAGCACAGCTCAGGTGGCTCTGCCTCCTAAAAGGTCCCCCCTTCTTCTCCTCACTCCCTTTTCTCTCGTCTGGGGTTACCTTCTTGCCCCATGACTGTGAGGCTGCTGCAGTGGTCAGTTGCACTGGGCAGACTGGGCTGCACGTGTGTCCATGTGCACTGCCAGCACAGCCACCCTGCACCTCTCTGAGTTGCCTGCAGACCAGCACCACCCCCCTGCCAGCCCTGGGCTCTGTCTGTCTGTCTCCAGGTCTTGATCTCAGCTAGTGGCTTCAAAGAGGAGAGCTCAACATTGCTGATGCCTGGGGCTGCCATGGGAGGTTCCAGCATTTTCCTTGCCAACAGTGGTTTCTCTGGATGTGCCCCCTGCTCTGCTCATCATGGGCTGGCTGTTGGGGTGGGCAGGCAGGGGAGCTGCGTGCCTCTAGGAGAAAAACCTCTGTTGGAGGTTTGGGCAGGATCCAGCCCTGCTTAGTGCAGTGACAGAGTCCCACTGGCAGGCTTTGAGAAGGGTGGGGAGGAAAGATTGGCCTGTAGGACTCTAGAGCACCAAGCCAGGAATGAGTGGCTCTTCAGAAGAGCAAGATGCATTTCTTAAAGGAAAAATGAGGCCCAGATCCGTCCTTAGACCTGCCAGTGCCTTGTGATCTCTGGTTCTTGCTTAAATTTTCCTTTTCATGCCAGAGTGAAAGTGCCCCTCCTGCTTTTTAATAGCGTGAGCCCATTCAGTTGTTTGGGATTCCTGGATGAGAGACCTCTCCAGCCCAGCATGCTCAGGAGTGGAGAATAATGGAGCCAGGCTTGGACTGCAGTGCCATGAGCAGTGTCATTACAGCTGGCGTTGGCCCCTGCCATGGCACAGGTGAGCTCAGGAGCTGCTGCTGCCTGCAGAAGCAAAACTTGAAGCCTCTGAGTCAGTTTTGTGGCATCTGCACAAGGCTGGGGTTCTTGATCACCTCTCTCTGGTTGCTCCTTTGGAGATTGCTGGACAAAATCTTCTGTATAAGAAAGCAAATATTACTTTGCCTGTTCTTTATTTTCCTGGGATGATGTCAGATCTCACAGACAAAGCTGGATCAATACTTGAGACTTGAGTGTTGCAGAGTGACAGAGTTTTTTTTCATGGGTTTGTGTGAAACCCTGCACTGTTCTATGGTAAAAGCACTAGTGCAATCCCTTTAAAAAGTCTTGTTGCTGAAGTTCTGCCTTTTCCTCACCATGAAAGACCTAAGAGCAGTTTTTTCAGAAGTATGGGCTGTCACAGCTGAATCCTAGTGCAAGCAGGTACATTTGCCAGCAGCTGTGAGTGGCCTCTTGCCCTCTTTGCTCCTGCAGATTGGTAGGATGCTCCTTCCTTCCAGCCTGAACATTTTTTAGGATGTTGCTCCATATTTGCTTTCTCTTCAATTGTGGAAAAGTACTTTCTCATTGGTGTGGTTTATAAAGCACTTGAGAAGCACTTTAGAGCTCCTTAGGCTGCCAAATGTTGTAGTAGGAATTGTCATTACCAAACACAGACCTTCCCAGCTGCAGAAGGTCCATTTCTCCATCTCACAGGCACACTAGGCAGCTTGTGCCACCCTGGTGGAGAAATTGGAATGTTGCTGTTGTCATTACTGGGAAGAGGGGGAGAGACTCATGTGCAGTGGATTGAGCTGTGGTGAGGAGTTCAGGTGGGATGACATCACTTAAAGCTGCCTGTGCTGGTGCAGTGGCTGCAAAAGCTGAGGAATGTGGAGATCACCCAGACTCTTATTTTGAGCTCCAAAGCTCTTCCTGGGAAGTGGCAATGGTAGGGGTTACTCCCTGTTGAAGAAGGGGGATGCTCAGGGTGCAGCTGTCAGAGTGGTCCTTTGCCACTCTCCCCCATGTCCAGCTGGGCTCTGTCTGTCTCCCAGGGAGGGGCAGAGCACCAGGAAGGGAGGTGGGAGTGAGAGTTGCCTGCACTGCATGGCTGTCATCCTGTGAGAGATCCTGGCCTCTGCCCTGCCCGCTGAGGCCAGGACCCCCTGGCATCTGCTGGTCTGTCTCTGTTTGCAGAGCTATAGGTGCTACCACAGCACCCTGCTGCTGCAGCCTACTGACCCCTCTCTTGTTTTCTCTCTCCTTTCCCCGGTCCCTGGAGCAGCAGCGGCCAGTGAAGCAGTCTCTCAGCAAATCCCTGTGCCGAGAGTCCCACTGGAAATGCCTGCTGCTGTCCCTCCTCATGTATGGCTGCATGGGAGCCATGACCTGGTGCCACGTCACCAAGGTGACCCGGCTGACCTTTGACAGCGCTTACAAGGGCAAGTCCATGATGTACCATGACAGCCCCTGTTCCAACGGCTACGTCTACATCCCCCTGGCTTTCCTGGTGATGCTCTACGTGGTGTACCTGGTGGAGTGCTGGCACTGCTACACACGCAACGAGCTGCAGTACAAAGTGGACGTGGAGAGCGTGCACGAGCGCGTGCAGCGCATGCAGCAGGCGACCCCCTGCATCTGGTGGAAGGCCATCAGCTACCACTACGTGCGCAGGACCCGGCAGGTGACCCGCTACCGCAACGGGGATGCCTACACCACCACCCAGGTGTACCACGAGCGCGTCAACACCCACGTGGCAGAGGCCGAGTTTGATTATTCCAACTGTGGAGTTAAGGACATCTCCAAGGACCTCATTGACCTGGAGAGCTACCCAGCCACACGGCTCCGCTTCACCAAGTGTTTCAGCTTTGCCAACGTGGAGTCCGAGAACTCCTATCTGACCCAGCGGGCCCGCTTCTTCACGGAGAACGAGGGCCTAGATGACTACATGGAGGCCAGGGAGGGGATGCACCTCAAAAATGTGGACTTCAAGGAATACATGGTGGCCTTTTCCGACCCAGACAACCTGCCTTGGTACGTATCTCACTATGTCTTCTGGGTGGCAGCTCTGCTGACCCTATCCTGGCCCCTGCGGGTGCTAAATAGAGTACCGCACCTCCTATGTCCATTACCACGTGGAAAAACTCTTTGGGTTCGACTACGTGGCAGTGACCCCGGCCGAGGAGCGCTCCTTCTGCCGGAGGATGCCCCGTGTCAACACGGTGGACAGCACCGAGCTGGAGTGGCACATACGGTCCAACCAGCAGCTGGTGCCCAGCTACTCGGAAGCAGTCCTGATGGACCTGGTGGGGCTCTCCGGCTGCACCAGCTACTCCGCTTGTCGCTACGGGGGCTACCGGCAGAACTGCGAGCGGTGCCACAGGACTATAAGCAGCTCCTCCATCTTCTCCCGCAGTGCTCTGAGCATCTGCAACGGCAGCCCCAGGATTCCCTTCAGCAGCAGCCGCTTCTCCCTGGGCCGCTTGTACGGCTCGCGACGCAGCTGCCTCTGGCAGAGCCGGAGCGGCAGCCTCAATGAGCAGAGCTGCCCCACTGAGCAGACACGCCTCTCCAGCCAGGTGACTGTGGAGGAGGAAGACCCCCCTCCTTATCAGGATGCCCTCTACTTCCCTGTCCTCATTGTACACCGCAACGAAGGCTGCCTGAACCACGACCACCGTCACCTCCATCGCAATGGGTCCTGCATGGAGACCTCACTGTGAGAGCAGAAGGCGGTGAGATCTCATTGTCCATTGCCTGGCCCAAGCCAGCGCAGGATTGGGGAGAGCAGCATAAGGGGGATAGCCTAGGAGGACATCAGGATGGAGTGGACATGGCATCCTGCTCCGGCAGCCAGCAAAATCTTCCCCTGCTGTGGCTCTGACCTCCCAGAGGGGTGGGTGCTGATGCTCCCCCTGACATGGCACAGAACTCTAGACAGATATCACCACATGCAAAAAAAAAAAAAAAAAATGAAACCAAACCAACCGCAAAACCATAATTCATGGTATCAAGACCCAAAGGGGGGAATAAAACGACAGGCATGATGTGGGGAGGGGGTGGCTGGCTCCAGGCTGTCTCGTGCTCCAAGGAACCAGCAGCCACCAAAAAGCACCCTGCTGCACCTCTGCCCACCCTGCTTCCCTCACAGGGTGGAGGAGAACAGGCCCCTGGGAGCAGGGTGTCTGCCTGTGATGGAAGGTCATGGGTACCCAGGCACGTGGAGCTGAGTGGCAGGTTAGAGCAAAGGCTGAAAGCCACGAATCCGCCTCTTCCTCTTCCCCCTGACCATTCCCTACCCTACCCACTTTTTTTTTTAGACCATGCTCCGACTGTTACTTTGTTCTCACTGCTGGGAATGGCATTGCCTCCACAGGATCCCAGGCTCAGCTCCTTAGGTAGCTTCAGTGTGCCAGCTGTGAGTCAGCATCCCTTGGTAAAGGTTTTTCTGTTTGGGCATACAGCACTGGGGAAGGGATGAATGTGCAAATCCAGATGGAGCAGAGATCTGCAGTGTTACTGATGTGTTTGCTGGAGGAGGGCTCAGCTGGAAAGAGAAAATGGGAGGCCCCTGGTGAGCTGGGAAAGGGGAAGAGGATGGCACTGGGACAGACATCGTGGTATCAGGTGGCACGTCAAGTGGCTGGGGACCCTTCCTGGCTTTGAAGTGAGTCCTAATTCGTTCAGCCAAGCATCAAAGAAGTCTCTGGTAGGTTCATCTGCAATTAACCTATTGATAATGGAGCAGCAGGTTGGTGCATGTCTGCACGAGTGAATTTTGCATGAGATCCAGCTGGGCTCTGGCTGTAGACTCTGAGCTGCAGGCTCCTGGAAGCCTCCTTTTGGCAGAGAGCTCTGAGAGGACACATGCAAAAGCATGCTGGAGCATTGGGAACTTTGGCTGGGGAAAGGAGGATCAAAAGGATTCTGTTTCTGTGGGACCCCACTATTGGTGCAGGACCCGTGCAGGAGGCACCTGCCAAGAGGGATCCTCTGCAGAACAGAGGCCAGGGATACATGAGAGGAGAACCTGATTAAAACTAAACGTTTGGCAGATCAGAGGTTTAGTTGTTGGGCCGTGAGAAGTGAGGTGACTTCTGTGCAGCTCATTAGCTGCTGGGTTCTTCTGCCTTGCTCTTGTCAGGGCAGGTGGCTCTGAGCTATGTGCTGCCCCTTCTACCCTGCTGGAAAGGATCTCAGTGACATTGGGCAAAGAGCCTTCCTGTCACTGAAGCTGCAGCAGTGTTTGCAGCATGTAGACACCCAGCTTTTCCTCCACCAGCAACACATCTCCAGATCTCTCATGTCCTTGTTCTCAGAAAAACTGTCTCCTTTTCTGTCAGCACTTTGGGGAGTGCATGCCAACTCAGCCAGTGATTTCTCCAGGCAGCACCACTCTTCAGCTTCGCCCCACTTCCTTCATCAGCTGTGGTGAACAAAAGCTAAGAGCAGCACGTCTTGGGTGACAAGGGCAAGTCCATTGGCACCTGGGCATTTGTGTTTGGTGTCTGCCTCCCCATCTGTAGCAGAAGGGCAAATAGGCATTGTATTTAGTCCAGCCATCTTCCTCCTGCCAGCTATTAGTGAGGGGTTTGTCTCTCTCATCGGGCTGCTGTACTGCTTTGCCTCCCAGGTCTTGAGGAGGCTGCAAATGCACCCATGTACCACACTGGTCCTCTTTTGAAAGTCATCTGCTGGCAAACCTGGAGTGGTCAGCACCTGTGGATGTTGTAGGGCTCCACTTTTCATTTCCCTCAGAGCAGTCTGTTCTGCTCTTTATGCCATGCATAAAGAAAAAAAGATGAAAAATAAAAAAAAAGGAAGATGAAACATCTGATCATGTTTCATCGTGGTTGGTGTCTCTTGCCCTTCGAGTCAGCTTGTCCTCCTGGATCTTGGGTGCTAAACTACAAACAACAGCGGTTTGCACAGGAAGTCTCTTAAAATCTCACTGTTTATGATTCTGTCTTAGCATCTGCCCTTACTTTCACTACCAGAGCTAGATGTTGGCTTAAAGAAGAGGGTCCCTTGGAGGACAGAGAAGCATAAGGTCTCTGGTGTAGGCACACCCCTCTCTGCATTTTGTTCTCATTATTTTTGGCATAGATTCAGACTGGGTGAAAGCAGCGCTGGGATTTCCTCGCTTAGTAATGACATTTGGCTTGCTGTGCACTCGTGCTTCTCTCTCCAAGGGCCTAATGTAAGCCAAGGCCAATGTGGAGTGTCCTTGTGACTCCAGGGAGATAATGGTGTGTGCTTGGATGTCCCAGTGAATTGAGACAGTGGGGCTGCAATGGGTCATTAGTGAGGAATGTGGTCCTCACTTGTCCTTCCTGACATGTTCTCTTTGAAATCTCCTGCACATTGCTTAAATTAGGCTGTAATGGCTCATCTTTCCATCTCCAGCCTCCAAGGTGCCTTGGACAGATGGATTTATCTAAGTTTTGGCAGGCCTTTTAGCCCCTGGGGCAAAGACAGTCTCACAGTAGGGACAGAATAGCATGGTCTCTGTGCCCCCCTGGCTTTTAGCACCTGCAGAAGAGTTTCAGGCACCCTGTCCTCTGCTCTTTCTGGAGCTTTCTGTGAGAATGCCTTGTCTTGTTCCTCTGGCCCCATTTTCACCTATGAAATCTTATTCTGGAGGTGGTCTATCCAGGTGGACACATGGATCTTCGAGGCACGGCTGCTGTTCTGACCCACAGGATCTGTACAGTCTTCCTGTTGCTGAACACCTTCCCCATGTACGTGGTGCCTGCTGCAGCCAGGTCCCAGCTGTAGTCCCAGTGCTTGTCTCTGTGGCTGGTCCAGACCACAGTACTCTGAGAAGTGGGACCTCTAGTCAATGTTCCCCACTGCATGCCAGGATTTCTCAGAGGTCCCATCCCTCGTATTCTTGGCCCTGCTACCCAAATGCACCTGTAGAACTGCCCCCATGGTCCGTCCTGCTCCATTCTCTCAAGGGTGGAGACATGGCTCAGACTCAGGAAAGGGGGATGGTGCACTTGGACATGAGAGGGGAACAGGACTGGGCAGCAGGGACAGGATCTGCCTGGTGGCTTGACAGAGAAGTGGTGGAGCTGAAGAGAAACTGAAACTAGGGCTTGTCCCGGTGTGTCTAGTCGGGCAGGAGAGTTCAGAACAGAAAGCTGGGCTATCCCTTCCATCTCCTGGCATGGGACACTACTCCTGGCATGGGAACTACTGGCATGGGACACTACCAGCAAAGAGGGTTTCCTCCTAAGTGTTGGTGAGAGACCTCAGTGCCCTGGGCCAAGGGCAGCTGCTGTAATTCTCCTTACAGCTCAGGTTACGAGCACAGGTACCCAGAGATGGCCTGTCCCTGCTCTGGTACATGGCATCTCCATGGTGGAGTGGTCCCATCTCCTGGCACATGCACATCACCCACCCCAGCTCTGGCCTGTACAGTCATTTGTCTGCTCTTCCTGAGACTTGTGTCTGCTCTCTGCTGTATCCACATTGGTGATTCCTTTGGCAGCTCATTCAATGGACCAGTCTTCTCTCAGGATAGCCTTCTCCCCTTATATCTAACCTGAGTTCTGCCTGCTGTATCTTAATCCCATTACTTCTCCTCTGTTGACTGGTGAGTCTAATTGTCTCTGTTCCTTTTTCTCATGGCCTTCCTGACACAAGCAGGCCTGTTATCTGTAGCCTTCTCTTCATCAATCCCAGAGTCTGAATCTCCAGACTTGCCAGACCTTGACTTGAGTGGTGGTGCAGAAGTTTTCACTGTGTAGTGAGTATGTCACTCCTGCTCTGAGCCTGGCCTGGGCAAGAGGGCCAAGGGTCTGTTGGGGTGGCTGTGTCCTCATTTCTGGTGCAGAAGATCTCTTGAAAGTGAGCAGAGTATACAGAGCTGCTGGCCACTTACACAAGGAAAGCAGGGCAGCACCATCACCCTCTGGGAAGGTCAAAGCTGGGTGCTTGTCAGTATGATGGGGGCAATTACTGAGAGGATCTCTGCAGTCAGATGGCTTTGTTTTTTTCCATACATCATTCAAGCATTGCAGTTTTCCATGGGCTGAGAGTCAGGCTCAGCATTGCACTTAGCAGCAGACTTTCCTCATATACCAGAAGGAGGGAGGCAGGAATGCTACCAGCTCCTCTTCATGGCCCTTCATGGTGCTAATGCAACCCAGAAGAGGGCTAGTCCTTACTGCTGCAAGGCTGGAGAATTAGTTTGGGCTATTTGGTGTTTCACATTGCTATCTGTATGCTTGTCAGGTTATTAAAAGCTCTCCAGCTTTTCTGAACTAGAGAAGAAGAGAGACAGAGAGGGAGGTGTGTGAGAAGCTCTGGATTAGCTGATCATCGAGACACATTTATCTGTCTTTCAGCACAGTGGAAGCTTCCCACATGGTGCTTAGCACTTTGCTTGCACAGAACCAGTCGATGACACCAACCAGCCAAGTGGTATTTCTTTGAGCCCTCTGTGTGTCATGTCTCACTCCCCAGCAAGGAGGGAGGTTTCAGAGAGGGCTGTCAGGGTGAGCAGCTGTAGGGTCATTCTTTAGGATGTGAAGAGGGAATCTGAGCCTATGGCCAAGGCCAGGCCTTCCAGGCAGATACGCAGTATTAAGGCTGGGGAAGTTCTTTTTCATCTGTTGTCAAACAAATGCACCCCATTTCCTTTCTGCTCCCCATAAAATGCACATTAGAGATCCAGCTGGTCCCTGCCCTCTTTGTTCTCTCTTCACTCAAGAGGCTGCAGAGTTGTTTAATAACTGATGGATGCCCATGGGCTGATAACTGTAGGAAAAGATTTATCAAGTGGAAGTTTAAGTTAGGTAGCATCTGATGCCAGTAAAACAGCACCTGCTGATTAGCAGATGGGATGAATAATGCCTTTTAAGCTCTGCTTCCAGCTTTCTAGCCACAGCTTCAGTACTGCTGTCTAATGTCACCAGGGTGCTGCTTTAGCAGGGTACAGACTTTGCTGCAGTGTGCTCCTACTCTGCTGCAGTCGCTGTAGGGGCTGGGTCTGAAATTCTGCACCACCACCAAGATGTTGTGTTACCAAAGAGCTGTAAGTCTCAAGTTGGGATATGTCCTGATCATGTTTCATTCGTAGTCAGTGATTAGAATAAAGTCTGTAGGAATATGATCTGCATCCAGGTAATGTCAGAAATGGAACATAGTTTAAGTGAGATCTGGTGCTGCTGCCTCCTGTGGTGCACTTGGGCCTGCACTCTCCACTGAGCCAGGTATGCATGGAGACCAAAGGCTGGTTCATAGGACCTGGGACCCCAGTGGGGACTTGGGGCTGAGCCTGCCTAGGGCTGTTTTCCCTGTGGGCATTCTGGAAAAAGAGGAAAGGGGTCATAGTCACACTTCAGGTAGAAATTAATAGGCTATGTTCATTCCTAGTGTAATTTTACTGATGCCAGTGGTACTATACTAATGTGAGGCTGGCTTAGCAGCTCCTCAGAGGGTTCTGTCCTTGAGTCCAGAAAAACTGATCTGTCACAGTGTTGCTTTGATACATAGATTTTGTGTTGGGACTTGACCAACATGAATGAATGTTGAATATCTGTAGTTTCTCCAAGCAGTGGGTTGAATTATTCTGCTCTACTGCCTCTATCACAGCTGCTCCGCCAAGGGGAACATTGTGCCCATGGATGTGATCTCGTCAACCCCCTCAAAAGCAAGCTAAGCAAATTCACCTCCACAGCACTGGGAGAGGAGCCTTTTCCCACAGGACCATAGCCTTTCCACCTCCGAGGTAAAAGAGGACAGAACTGAGCCTGCAAGACCCATGGCCTTGTGGCCTGCCCTTCTTCCTTCTCTCCTTACCTCATGTCTGTCTTGGGGGAGGGACAGTTTCCCTGTGGAGTTCAACAAGCTCCTCTTCCTGCAGCTCATAAACGGGCTCTACTGACAGGTATACCATCCACCTATGCAACTCTTCCAGAAGCTGCCAGATTTTCAGGAGCCCATTACAATGTGCAGCGTGGCCATCCAGCACTGAGAATAAGCACAGCGGCTGCTGGAAAGCTGAGTGAGTTTTATTCCTCCCCCATTCCCCAGGAAGACTCTTTTTGTTGGGCCATTTTGTTTGTTTGTTTGTTTGGTTTTTGTAAACTTCATTTGGGGGAAATGAAGCTTGTGAGAAATTGGTGCCCATCCTGAACCCTCCCCAGTCCTTCGAACTCTGTGAATGGATGGATCACCTACTGTGATTATAATTTAGTGGATTTTGTAGAACAAAATAACTTCACACAAAGACACATGAGGTTCTTTCACTCTCCATCAGCACAAGCTGCTTCTGCAATCTTAGCTACTCACATTAGTGAAAAAAATCCTAGCTAGAATGTGGTGAGATGACGTAGTACTTTGTATCAGTCCCATGGTCCCAAGGTCCATTAGCAGCGCCGTCAGCTGCCGTGACATGAATTCAGGCTTTGGATGGCAGCCCATGAACCAGTCAGGGTGAAAGTTAGGAAAATCCCAAGCCTGAGTCTGTGCACATTTCCAGAAGCAGATGCAGAGGGAGGATCAGCTGAAAGCAGGCATCACCTCCTGCTGGGCCCCGGCAAAAGCTGGTGGGCTCTGTTTGTGCTGCACCTGCCCCCAGAAGAGCCTGTCCCCAGGGGCTGAGCAGAGGGGAGCAGTGAGAGCAGCAGTGTGTCTGGTGGAGCAGCACTGCTCAGCTGACTGGGGAAACAGCAGTGACCACCCCAAAATAACAGGATTTCACTTTGGAAATGCCAACGGCTTTTTCAAACTGAAGTGCAACTAGAAGGCCTTAACAGCTGTGAGAAGTGTTTCACATTGCTGTTCCTTGCTTAAAATTAAAAAAAAATAATAAATTTTGTTGATGATGGGGGTTTAAACTCTCCACTCTTTCCGTCTCTGTTAATAATGTGCCATGCTGGTGGAGAAGGAATGCCCAAGGCAGATCAGGATGGTGGCCCTGTGGCTTTGCAGTGGGGTAGGTTGATCAGGAATGGAGGCCAGAGTTTAAAATCTTCCTCTGCCCTGGAGGTGTGACATGGCCATCCACCCAGATGTGGCAGGGTGGGGTTCTGCGTGCTCATGCACAGCTGGGATCTGTGGCCCTATGGAGGCCACATGTTTGTGGCTTTGGTGTGGTGACACCCATCCACCCTTGCAGCAAGGGCTCTTCAGGGTGACAGAGCTTGTTCCTCATGAGAGGAAGCTCCTGACCGGGTTTCTTTGAGGAGATGGTGTGAAGTGTCACATTTGCTGCAGCGAGTGGCTGGGAGCAGGGATAAAAGCATGGAGCAAGCTGTGTTTGAGAACATTGCTGGCTGCCTGAAACTGGAGACCTGCTGAATCTGCTCTCTGGACAACGCTTTCCAGCTCTTCTCACTCTCCCCAAACCCGATGTGCAAACTGTCATTCCTCTGAGCTAGCCAAAGCACTCCCCTCCCCTGAACTCCCCTGAGGCTGTGCATTCACATCATTTTGGTCCCCTCCCTGCTGGGCACCATGGGCCAGCCATGAAATGCCAGCAGATGCATGATGACCACAGGCATGCTGGTGGCCAGACCTCACCATACCCTGCCTGTGCACAGCCTTCCAGCAGTGCTCCCTGCCCTGGTGTGCCCACTGCTTGCTTGCTGCAGCACATCCTGGCATCACTCTGTGCTTTCCCAGAGAGTTTCACAGCACTTGTCCTAAGTTAGAAAACAGAAGGCCTTGATGTTTTGGTGGTTCTGGTCTCCAGACCAGGGAGGAGAGGAGAAGTAGGTCAGCTGTTGTAGCAGTGCAGGACCAGGGGACAGCATTGTTGTGGAAGCAGCATATTTACTGGAGAAATCTCCAAACATGGGCTCTGTGCTTCTCTGCTGGGGCCAAGGGCAGCTGACAGAGAGAGGGCAGAATAGGATGTGAATGCTCAGCAAGACATGGGAGGAAGAGAGCTGGTTGAGAACAGCTGTACAAGGCTTTGCAAAAGTGGTGGTTTTTACAGGAGACAGAAGGCAAAATGGGGCAGGAGGATGCAGTGCTGGAGCAACGGTGCTGCAAGGCAGGGAGGGTGGGGGGAAAGGGAGCAGGGCATTTGATAGAGAATCTCAGGAAGAGTGGGCTTTCAAAGCAATCTGTGCATGCTCTGGCTGAGGAGAAAGGCAGGAGGTATTCCTAAGCTGAGGTGTCCAGGCCATGTCTCGCAGCCTTGTTGGAACAGCAACGTCGCCTGCAAGCCCAGCACTGACAGCTTGAGCACGTGTCATCAACCACGATGGCTAATGCAGCCACAAGGTGTAAATGTCACTAATGAATAAATTGCCTTGTGCCTTGGAGGGGCTAATCCATCACCGCCAGAGACAGGGATCTGACAAGCCTGGCTATTTCAGGCATACCCTGTAGGGAGGAGGAACACTTTCTGAGCCGTCCCCTCCACCTAGGGAAGCTGATGCAGGGCTTGGCTCTGTGCCACTTCCCATCTTCCCAGCCGCATGAGCTCAGGCTTCATCCCTCTGCACTGCAACTGAAGAAACATGAAAGGATCTAGATTAGCCACAAGTGGCCTGTCGGCGGGGTGGTACATGGGGCTAGCTGGTGATTGAGTTTGGAGGGAAGCTGCTGGACACAGGGCACAGGTGCTGTAGGTGTGATGGAATACAGTGGCGGGTCCCCAGTGATTGGGAGATCTTGTGTTAGTTGTCTGGGTGTGCTTCAGGCCAGGAGTGTTTGGCACTGTGTTTTAGAAGCGTGGTGTTTCCTCCTCACCCCATGTGCTGTCCCAGAGGCAGTGCACAGGACCCCCTGTGCTGTTAAACCCCAGCCACCAGCACCTTGGCTGACTGTGCAGAGGGCCAGCAGGTACCAAACGGGCAGGGACAGCTCAGCCTAGACAAATCCAGCTCCATTGAGCAAAGGGAGGCTGAACACATTTCTGTGCACAGCCTCTGCTCATCGTTGTGGCAGCCTGCTCCTGCTCCCCAAGTCGGTGCTCAAACTCAGCCTGCCATCCTGTTTGTGACATATGCCAGTGTGACACCTTGCAAATCGATGCCTGGGTCTCTGTGAGCAGAAACTGCCAGGCTTGGGAAGCTGGCCACTGTCTCCTGCTGCCGTGTGCACTCTGCTCAGAGCAGCGGAAGCCGGGCTTGCCATCTGCTGTGGAGGGAGCCCGCCGGGTGCCCCTGCTCCGGGCACAGCCCCAGGGCAAGCCCTCCTGTCATTCCCCTTTGCCTTCCGGCCACCCCTGCCTCTCATCATCTCTCTGGCACAGACCCGTGGATGAGGGGATGCTCCCGGCTTGATTCTGCTGAGTGCTGATGATGCTGCATTTGGTGGGTGGTGGCAGTGCCCAAGCTCATTCCTTCCTCCAGACAGAGGCCCACAAATGGACCCTGCTTCTCAAAGCCTGCCAGTACTCCTTGGAGACAGATCTCATGGGAGAGCTAAGGTATCTGTTCTGGCCCTGCACTCAGCACAGTGACCAGCTAGTTACCCACCCTGTGGTAGCTGGGCCTGGAGCTGACAAGTGACCCATCAGCAGGAATGTTCACACTCCAACAATCTGCTGTTGCTGTCTAGCCAGAGTGTGTGGCATTTGAAATGGTTTCAACCCTTGCAGACTGGCAGATAGTTGACTGTGGGCAAGTGATGCAGGCCGCATGGTTTGGACTTTGCTTTTTGGCCAAGAGATTGATGGGAGAGAGGGCAAAGAGTTCTCCAGGCAGCAGCTACCTGTCCAGGCATTCCTGCATGTGGCAGCCCAGGAGTGGGTTTGAAGGGTGCTTAAGTGGTGTTAGCAGTCTCAGCTCTTAGCAGGAAAATGAGCAGTGAATATCCTGGAAAGCAAGTCAGAAGTTGTTCTGGTGATTACATGTTTTCCCAAGCCCTTTCCTTTCCATCCCTTGTTCTCATGGCTCTGGTGGCCAGTTCCTCCTCATGTGTCTGCTAGCATGTCCGCAGGATCTCATCGCTGCCCACCAAGCATGAGCTTTCATTGCACAACTGGCTGACCAGCTGCAGCCCTGTCCTTGGAGCTACAGGCAGGCTTGCCTAGGACCAGGCCACCCCCATTAACCCCCCACCCTTGCTGCTGGAGCTGTTGCTTCATCAGCCTGATGCTCATCTGGGTCTTTTCTGCTGTTTCTGAACATGAGTTCTCATCTCATCGAGGTGTGTCATCCAGTGAAAATATTTTGTAAATGCAAATAAAAATAAGTAAGTATATTCAATACCTCGGTCTCGAGGACGGGAATCAAGTAGTGGGAGACGCCCAGGTCGGGAGGTTTCACAGCTGCTACTGCTGGTTAGGAATTCTTCTGGATGTAGCCCCTGGAGCAGCCATCAGTAGTTGGGAAGGAAGCTACACAAACCTGTGAGGGCTTGGGGCTGAGCTCTGTCAGCACCCTTGTGTGGCCCCTGCTGTCAGGGCAGCCTGGCACTCCATCCTTTCTGATCTATCTGGGCGTGACACGGTGCAGGTGCAGGTCCTGTCGGCACCGTTGGTGTCTGTATCCATCAGGCAGGGCAAGGCAGAAGCAGGTATGTGGTGAATAAATTCTTTTGTGAACACTGGGAAACGGTTTTTACTTTTCGACTCTGTCAATATGATCTAGCTCTGTCTGTCTCTCTATATATGTACAAACAGTATATCACAATGTTGCCTTTTTTGTTGGAAATATCAAAGTACAAAGATTGTAAACCAAATCGGTGTAATAAAAGTTTCAGATGATTCACTGAGGGGGTTGCCAGCAGTGGGTCTGTGAGCACTGGTGTTGGGCAGGGCTGGGAGGCATGAGAAGCTCCTGCATTGCTCAGAGGGTCGGAGGGGATTGAAGTCAACCCTACTTGCTTAATTCCATGGTATCTCCTGGGCAGTGTGGTCAATGGACCAACCCACTCAAGTATGTGCCTTGTCCCATCCTCAGGTGACTACAGCCTGTAGAGCAAAAGGAAGCTGCTCCATTTTGCTTCAAGCACAAGGAAGCTGCAATGTTTTCACACTTGTGAGCTTTGTGGGCCAGCAGTCCTGAAGGGACCCCTCTATGTTATGCAAAACACAGATTGTTTTAGACAGGTTTGCACAGAAGAGTGTTACTAGGTAAAGGTAAGCATCTGGTTGTAAAGAATTCACCTGTTGCAAAGCAGGCTAGCACTGATCAAAAGCAGAGCAACCCAAAGCAGGAAACCAAGGTGGTGAGACCTCTTCATTTATTGAATTTATTTCTATTTACTTTTCACCACCCATATCAGACTCCAGACAGATTTTGCTATAAATATAAATAGATTATTGAGCAGAGCAATAGCCAGAAAAAGCTGTTGAGGAACTAGAAACAACATTCCCGCAATCCTCTATGACTCTCACATCCTCCTCAGCAAAACCTTAAAGTTAGATCTGGACTAGACCATTTAGGTGGCAGAGATTTCATCTTAGCTGCTTTACAGGTGAAACAATATTCAGTTGCCTGAACTAAGCTTTCTGCTGGAGCATATAAAAGCATCACAGGAGGTGAGATTTAGGGTGCAGTGAGAGAGAGGGTTTAAGAGGCAGATTGCTCTGTGGTGCCACTACCGTGGCTTGAGATCTAATGTCTGTCTCCAATTAAGTCAGAGGTTGGATGGTGGGGGTTTGGGAAAGGCTGTGGTGGCAGCCACAAGGTTAAGTGTTTTTCAGAAAAACAAAAACCAAGACCCTGAAGTAAAGTGTTTCCTAGACTGCACACCCAAAGCTCACTGCTCCCTGGAGCACTTTATTCAGAGGGGCTCAGTGGTGGAGTGCTGCAGAGCTCCCAGCCTCACTGCCTCCCGGTTGGCCCACACAATTTCGTGGATGAGGAAATCAGTCTCCTGGTCCACCTCTGTGTGGCGGAGATCGAGCTCACTCAAAGTATTGTTGTTTGCCAGCCCTTCAAGCAGCTGCTTCCCACCATCCTGCAAAAGGATGAGAGGGGATGGTTAAAGGAGGACATCCAAAACAGAAGTGTATTACTCCTTTTCCCTCCTCCCCAGGGCAACTTCTGCTGCTGACAGTGGGAGGTCCATGAGATGGTGCCAAAAGGGATAAAGGCCTCTGCCCAGGTCCAAAATGTTGCTCACAGGAGATGTGCAGAGGAGGAGTGTAACCTTCTGCACTTCTCTGTGATATGACACATGCTAATGACTCCCTCTGGGTACCATGTCAGGAGTTCTCAAGCTCATGCTGGTTAATAACACATCTGGCAATGATAACCCGAGAGGAGCCTGCTCTCCCTTGTCCCCTGGTTCCCAGCTTACTGCTGGCTGGGGACAAATGGATTAGAGTGCTGTTCCTCAGCTTGGCAGTCATGAGAGCCCCAGAACTGGCAGTTTTCTGCCTGGATGCCATTTCTCAGGCTGGGTTGGCTTTCCTGAGGGGAATATCACATGTAACTGAAGACCAGCCTGCATGAGACAGAAAATGTGATGTAGCCTTAGGGAGGCAACCCACTCTGAGGCATTTCCCCCCATACATGAAGCACTGTATTTAGGGATGTGACAATCTGAACTTTTTCTGCTGTTGCTATTCCCTTTCAGGTACCAAATACACCTCTTGCCCTCCTGCACCGTCCAGATGGTCCCCTCATCCCAACACCCTGCCTCTTAGCCCTTTTGCCAAAAAGGGCAGAGAAAAAAGGTCTGTGAAGAGATCTCTTTTTAATGGGGTACAGAGGTCAGAATTGAATGCATTTCTAGCAAAATCCCCAGTTTTCCCAAAGATAACACCACCGGCCACCTTTTGGGCTGCCATGGAACTTCACAAATGGGTAACAGAAGAGCTCATCAGAAGGAAGATACTAAGCACAGAGATTATTATTTACTAAACAAAAATCCTTCTATTCTTTCCAACCTTTGCCCCCTTGTATCATTAAACTCAAATGGTTTTTCACATCCAGGACCATAAAACGCAGAACTCACAAAAGGTTTTCTGCCATCAAATCCTTTTAAAACCTTGTCAAACACATTGATGCCAATATTCCTGCCAGCAGGGACAGCTGGTCTTGCTCTCTTTATTTGACAGTGAGAATAATTGAGGCAGCACAGAAAGTTTAAAAGCCAGCATGATTGCTTTTGGCTGTCTAGTTTCAGATTTCTAAAGCTCTTTTTAATCAGCAGAAGAGAAGCGGTCTGGTTTGTGGGCATGTTGCATACTGCAGCTCTTAGGGCTGCAGTAAGATCTGTAGATGTTCTTCTGTCTAGAAAATGTAAGCCTGTGTTTTAGGAGCCACTTACAAGCACACAGACATGACACCCCTGACCCACCGCGCTCCCGGGCCGCAGAGTGAGTTAAAGAAGCTCAACAACCAAGCCAATTTTCTAACAGTCTCCTCTGAGCATGTGTGATGGACAAGAGAAATTCTGGGAAGGGTGACACTATCTGTGTGCTGCTGAGTGACAGATGGCACAGCAGATCCAAAGCACAGAGGATATGCATGAGACCCTCATCTCATGCTGCCTATCATTAACTACGCTCACATGTGCGAAGCTTCTGTGATTTTTCCCAAGCATGCTTCCTGGTTTTCAGTTTCCTGGGGGAAAAATCCCTCTCTGCTCAAAAGCCCAAAGCCTCAAGGACAGATTCAGCTCTACAAACAGAGCTAGAGGTAACAAGTGAGGTAAATGCATGTTCATGCAGAGAAGGTGTTTTTCTCTTTCCTGACATCTGCTATGGTCTCTTCCCTGCTCACAACTCTTATCATAGCAAGAATGCAAAATGAGGGATGCATTTGCCTCCGTGGCTTTGAGACGGGCTCAGGATCTGCTTTTCAAGGCCACCACACAGGCTCACAGACTGCAGGGAGAAGAGGTTTCTCTTACCAGCCCCAGGTGGTTGCATGAGAAGTTGATGCTCGTCAGAGTTTTGTTCTGAGCCAGGACCTGGGAGAACACTGCCGCCGTCGGCTCTGACAGGTTATTACTTCCCAGATGGAGGGACTTCAGGCTGGTGTTGGTCAGCAGGGCATGGCCAATCGCCTCCCCACCTTTGTCCCCAGGAAGTTGAGGCGCAGATTCAGGGAGGTCAGGGTGGAGCTCTCAGCCAGGCCTTGAGCAAGGGCCTGAGCCCCCAGGTGACAGATCTGGTTGTTACACAGATCGAGGGTTTCTAATCTGCTGTGGCTGATCAGCTTGCCAAGAGCTTGTGCCCGTGGTCCCTGATGAGATTGTGGGAC
This sequence comes from Sitta carolinensis, assembly GCA_032173965.1. Lineage (NCBI taxonomy): Eukaryota > Metazoa > Chordata > Aves > Passeriformes > Sittidae > Sitta > Sitta carolinensis. The sequence continues at coordinate 7,689,833 of JAVUNC010000025.1, read as the reverse complement.
AAGTCCAGCTCCAACAAGCAAGGGTGATGCTGCAAGCTACGGGCCAGGAGCTTGATCTTGTCATCATCCACTTTGCTCTGTGTCAGCTTGAAAACCTGAGGGCATAAAAGACAGGGTCACTACAACAGCCAATGCTTTGGACTCATCCTTTGTACAAGATCATCACAGAGTTAAACCTATGGTCCACCAGACAGGATTCCATCTCCCTTCACCTTTAGCTATCAGGCTCAAGCAGTTGCTTTCCTGGTGGGCAGATACTTCCAGCAAGCAGGGCATGGCACTGATGTCCCATTCCTATTCTAGGGAAAAAAGGTTTGTTTCCTGGAAATGCCTGTTCCTCTCCTCTGACTGCACAAAATCTCTAACTGGTGGCTAAATTAAAGCAAGATAAAGCTGTCCAAATATCTGCAGCAACTTGCAGCAGAACCCACCCCAGATCACAGTCAAACCTGTCTGAATGAGCATGTTCACCACTGGTAACCACAGCACAATATCCTGTGTGGCAGGGGCATCTTATTAGCCACAAGAGAGGTAATTTTTTTTTCTGGAAGCCATATTTCCCAAAGCATGCCAGTCTGTGGGGATTTCACCCAGCTCACTCTGGCTCCACTCTGGATAGCAATACCCACTCATGTTTTGGAGGGGCTGAGTATCTGCACTGCAGTTGCCACAGAGCTGAAGATATTGTTAGTGCTTAGGAGGAAAATCCCTCATTGCACTAAGGCAAGTGTGAGTGTTTCCCCAGGCTGTTCTTGGGGGGTCTTTGCTCCCCTGTGGGAGGCTGGATTGCATTTACTGAGCAAAACTACCAAAAAGCTCCCTCTGGACTTTTCCCCTCCTCCTTCCCAGAACTATATGAGGAGTTAAAACAGTAGAGTTCTGCTGCCCCTTATGCTACAGGCAACAAGTTTTGTGGGAGCAAGTATTTTTCTCACTGATTCTCTGACAACCCATTCTAACAAGGACATGGCAGAACAATATACTCAGCACTAGGTCAACAGGTTAACATCTCTGCACTCTGACAGAGTCTGTAACTTGCAAAATGAAGGGTGCTACCAGCAAGCAAAACTGGTCCCTGTATATCTGTCCACAGGCAATTTGAAGATCTCAGCTGAGGGAGTAAGGTTCAGTTTGGGGTATATTACTTTCAAGTGATGGCAAATCTTCACTGCAGCAGCCAAGTTGGAGCAGTCCAGCTCAGTGAAGTTAAAGAGGCTCCACTCAAAGTTCATGCCACATCTCTTCACACCATAAATGAGATGGAGTGCTTCAAGGTGAGGGAGAGCAGTAATGAGATCTTTGATGTTGTAGTGATGCATGTAGACCTCACCAAGTTCAGCATCATCCTCTGTGTCAAAGAAGTCATTTGTCTCCTCCTTTAGATCCACCCTCAAAGGTGGCAGGAACTGATTGATCTCCAGTTTCCTCACATAGTCTTTGCAGAGCAGGATGAGCTCTAGGACCTGTTTGGGGTCTGTGGTGTTAGGGATGAAAAACTCCAGGATGTTCTCCAGGTGACGTTCAAAGAACATCCGTTTCCAGCTGTCTCCATAGCTGGAGACATCACACACTTGCCAGCGCTCCAAACAGCACCTCTTCCAGTAGCCCTCATGGCTTACTGTGTTGGCAGTCACAGTGAGTGGAAGGCTGGTGGAGAGCCTGTCCACCACCTTCTTTTGGTGCTCAGGCAGAAGATAGTTCAAAATAGGGTTCTCTGGAAAAGATAAAAAGAATGAAAGGTTGGTCTGGGCATAGGAACAATTGCTGGCACTGGGGTTCTTCCTGGGCCTCCAGCTGTGTGCCCGTGCCCTCCTCTCTGCTAATACTTGCTCTCTCCTTGCTTGCCAGAAGCTGGAGCACAGAGCTAAGTTGGCAGAAGACATGTAGGATTCATTTGTACATTTCCATATACAATTTCTAACTTTTACAATGGAACATCAGCATAATTGGGTTTACTCTCATAATATTTGGGAACTGTGCCAGAAACTGAGCTCCCCATTTAAAATTAGTTTGAATGCAGTTTATATTCAGAGCAGGAATTCTGCTCCCAAGAGAAATAATTCAGCCTTACAGTGATGGGAAAGCTTGGCCTGCCATTTGCTGAACTTTATCCCTTTTGGTTTCTAAGCATATTGAAGAACAGTGTTTGAGAACAGCTGTGTGCTTCTCATGCAGATCCTTGTGACTATTTATCTTAATTCAAGCATTGGTCTTACCTCAAATTGATTCCTGTTCCTTTTTGCTGAGGCACACTTCTAGATTTTAGGTCCACCTTGTTTAAATAAAAATTCTGTTTTCCCAGGTACTCTTTCCCTTGAGTCTCTTTCCCAGTGTTTGCCCTAAGTCTCAGTTTTCTCTGGTGGAAGTTCTTCACGACAAGAAATGCCAGAGAAAAGCCACAGGTACTCAACCATGAATATTTTGTTACATGTACACAGTTGTGTTGAGTAACATAAATCATCAGTGGAGGAATCTATCTGTGCATAGGAAACCAGATTATGAAACACAAAGTGGGGTTAGCTTTATACTTCCCCCATTTCTGGGGCATTCCCTTCCTAAGGACACTGACAGTTTTACCACAGCCTCTTCCTGGGGCCTATTTTCCAGTGTCCCATAGCTGACTCTGCAGTGACCTTCTCTGCAAAGTCCCACGACCCAAGCAGAGGTGGGACACATTTGTGCAGGGGCTGGGCTAGCTTCACTCAGGCTCACTAGCCCCACCGTGGGCAAGGTGCAGACTCACAACTCAGCTAACAGCACGAGGGTCCCCATGAAAACAAGCACACTGTTTTTGTGTACGCACAATTCAGGTCCAATGCATTTGGCACCAAACTGACTGATTAGGCTGCTAGGACTGCAAGGTTGTCCCAGCTCAGACCCTCAAGTACCATCAGCTCCTGGCAGAAGGCAGCACTGATGTCCTCTGTACTGTCTTACAGTCCCAGTGTGGACATAGCCTTAAAAGTATCTTTGGTCTTTACTGCCACTTCACTGAGTCAGCCAAAAAGACAGGTAGGCCTTTCTTTTTCCCCTCCCAGTCAGTTCTCAGATGAGACATGCTTCTTCTGTTTTGCTGTGTTTCATCAGTCCACCTGCTTCAAAAGCACATTCCCTGCCTGAGGATATAACTTGTCACATCACCACCAAAAGCCATGGAGGAAGGCTGAATCTGTGAATACAATACTGAGATGAGAGCTCCTCTGGGCAGGGAGCAATTCTCCATCTCTTTGTACAGCACTCAGTACAACAGGGCTCCATCCTCGAGCCCCACCCTAACGTCTACGGGAATCAAGAGCAGGAAACAGCAACTGCACAGCCCCGGTCATGGTTGAGGTGAGTCCAGAAGGGCATGGATGGAAGAAGATGTGATAGAACAAGGTCACTACAGAGTCACATCCTGGACTGCAGCCCAAAGGACTACAGCCATCCCTGGAGTGTACAAATACATACTTAGCAACTAAACAGTTTGTTTAACTGGCTGCCCAAGGGGATATTTCTCCCCATCTGTCCCTTTGGCAGGGCTGGGTGCCACATTGCCTTTCAGATGCATCTGCCTGTCTTGCTGACCCTGCACTCTCTGGGACTGACCCTCTCTCCATGTGTCCTAGAGTAAATGTGCTCCCACTTACTTTGGAAATTTTGGGCGATGTGCTGGAGGCAGAGCTCGGTGAGGGGGGGGACAGTGACCAGGGACCAGCTGGGATCATCAGTGAGGCAGCGGCGTGTGTAGAGTGAGCCATCAGTGTGGCTGGTCTGAGGTGAACTTTGTGAGGGAATGGCTTTGCTCTTGTCACCAGCTGCTGGCTGCTGCATCCTTGTTCAGGACCTACTTCTCCCTCAGGAGAAGCAAAGGGAAAATTCCTTGAGAGTCACCACTACGTGATTACCTGCAAAAGAAAAAGGCAGCTTTAGAAGGAAGCCAGCAATATTAATGGTCAGCTCACACTGCTCTCCTGTAATGCACTTGTCCTTTGCCTGCCTCCTCTGCTTTGGACTGGAAGCACTGCAGCCAAACAACTATTACTCAGCCTCATCTTTATACCCTGCCCTGTGCAAAGAGGTCTCTAGGCACCACATGCAATAAGGAGATAATAACGTGGTGTTAATTCAGAGTGCTGTTGAAGAGGATGGACAGGAATTGATTGTTTACTGTCTTTTCCAATAAAAGTAATAGGGGAAGCTGGCAGAGCAAGGCTTAAAGCAAAGGGTTCTTCACTCAGGCTGCAGTTGAATTGGGGAATTCCTTGCCACAGGATACTGTGGATGCTAGGAGTCTGTGCAGACTCTGAGAAAAGTCCAAAAGAGAAACCCTTTGAGAATGATGAAATACACAGAAGTCATGTGGCTCAGTGTGAGCAGCTGAACACAGCTGGAGGTGGGGAGAGTGCTGGAGGAAAGAGCACACACTGGCATTGTTTTTCTACTCTTCTCCAGGTGTCTCCTTCTAGCCACTGTCAGAGATGGGCTTTCGGGCCAGCTATCCCCTGGTTTGATCCAGTATGCCTGTTCTTATGACTCTCTAAAGACAGATGCTTTACAGATGAATACATTATAAGTGTATCCTTTTCCTGCTTTTCTCCATTATTCTCTGGCTGAACTCCTTCCAAACATCCATTAACTGATGAGATAGGTCAGACTTGTTCAGACCACACTGAGCCTAAGCAGATATGAACTAAAAGAACCATCCTGGAGCAGAAGGAAGAATGCCTGGTCCTATTAACTTTGCAGAGCTTTCCCAGACCAAAGTTTTCCATTTGCTGTTTCCTAATCCAACCTCAAGGCCAGCACTCTCAGAATCCCCCATGTATGGTTATTGCCTGGAAGTCCTAATGGTTCTCTAAATGGCCAGTCTGAAAGAGGCAGAAAAGACACCAGGAGGGAATCATCCACTTGAGTTCTGAGTTCCACAAGAGTATCTAGGTTTAGTGAGCATTGCCCAGGGCATACAGACCCATGCTGACCCTTACTGGGGCTAACTGGACTTAACAGGGCTGCAGCACAGGGCTGCAGGACACATAAAAGCATCATGAGGCAGAGGTGGATGGCAATGTCAGAGGTGAGAACACCTTCCTGCAAGACCAAGAGGACATCTGGGGGCAGTGGTGGCCTTGCACCACCATAGGGTCAAAGGATCCTGTGGAAGGGTAACTGCCATGTCATATCTTTGGCCACCATATCCCTCACCTGAAGGGTGGTTTGATCCCAACCATCTCCTCCTTTGTGAGGGATTTGACCCAGACATTAATCCCTAGATGAACCATCTTAGTCCCTCCTTCCTCTGCACAAGGTTGCTCCTTTCACCTCTGCCTTCCTAGCTGGTGCAGCTTCTGTCAGCACTGCCCTCTCCCTGGAAGCTTTGGAGCTGGCTTTGCTAGTGTTGTCCCTCTGCTCCATCCCCCTCCAAAAGGCATCTGAGCAAAGGGCCTGCAAAAGTGGGAAGGGAGGAGATCTGTGAAATGCTGAAGTCAAAATGAAAGGAGCAAATTATTTATGCTGCAAATTTGACTTCAAATGCACTTGAGGCAGGCCTGAGATTGACAGTCAGGAAAGGGTGGAGATGGCAGTGGCAGGGCATTCTCTGTCCCAAAGCAGGAGGATGAAGGGTACCAAGGGCAGTGAAGCTGTATTTCCTGGGAGGCAGTAGTGCACAGATGACAAAGGTAAGGGCTGTAGGAAATGGGAGCCTGACCTGATGAAGGGTGGATGTGGAAGAAGAAGGAATGAGCACTAGGCAGCCCTGAGGACGGACTGGGAGTCCTTCCCCTGCAAAGGTCTTTGTGCCCTAAGGAAGGTGTTATGATGATGGGCCATATAAGAAGAGACCTGATTCTCCATAGCACAATAACCCAGCTGAGACCCAGCTCCTGGTGCTCGATGGACTTCAGTGGAAGGGCAAAACACAGCTAGAGGGCAGTGAGGTGGCATTAATAGAAGTGACTGGGAAAATTGTTTTCTCCTTCCTCAGTCCTTTGTCCTATTCAAAAAGCATCTGTATCATTTTGTCCCCCAGGCCAATCACAGCTGATTGGAGCTTCTGATGGCTTTCCTGACCTTTTGGAAACAATCATTAAAAGCCAGCTGTTGGGGAGAGCCAGCCAGAGCTGAGCTCTAAGCCAGTTTCCAGAGGTGGATTTGCTAAGCATGTATTTAAACACAGGGGTAGCATGGAAATTCACTGTCAATAAACCAAGTCAACACTGTTAATGCAAGCTCCTTCCCACCTGCTCTATATACACATCAGTCACCTATCCTAAAAAGGCTTTATTAGACAATATACAATGAACAGAGCCATGTAGTAAATTCCCAGTTTTTGTCATTTAACACCCAGATCAGACTGAAATGTAAATAATGCTAGAACTTCTTTAAAAAATAAAGGAAATCACACTTCCCTTCCCCAGGAGAACTGACAGAAATCTACTCACACAACCAAATTATGCTGCTACTAACATACCTAACAAACCTTCTTCAGTTGAATCTGTTTTGATCTGGAAATAAAAGGTTTTTGCTCTTTTCATTCACACCAAATCCCAGAGAGACCAAAAGGGCTCCATGGAAAACTGGTGACCTTTGGCTGATGCTCCTACCAGCATTACAGAGATCCAAGAAATGGAACAAATGTAAACACTGTGCTTACTGGAGAGTATGTAAGAGCAGGATAAATTATTTTTTAGGGTGGTTATGTCCCAGCCAAGATTGCTTGCACTGAAGCTCTGTTTGCCCATTAATTGAGAAAGCTGTTATGCCACTGCAGCAGCTCCCTGAAAATGCCAGTTGTTCTGCAGGTGTGCTGACCTTAATGCTGTTACCTGTAGTCCAAGCAAGTGATCCTGAGTCTGGCTAACACCACTGATCCCACCGACACCTGTGGGGACTTGCCATGCCCAGTGGCACTTCCAAAGGCTAATTAATGCTAAGTGTGCATTAGGACACCGCGTTGCAGGCTAATCCAGGGCCTGTGACACTGCAATGGGCTTTAAGTCAGTTTAACAAAAAGAAAAAGTGCCAAATGAGGAATGTATTTAGCTTCACATACAATGAAATTTGTCTGTAACGGAAGACCGGGCAGAGTGAGGCAAGCTGGCCGTTGGGGAATTTGGTTAATGTCACCACTGTAATCCTGGCGATGTGACAGGCCAACACCGTGGTCCTGCATCTCTGTCAGCACGACCTGGGAAGGGCCACTGCTCCAGTGGGATGTCAGAAAAACAAAGCCCTTTGGGGCCGGAGCACGGCCCGCCGCTGCCCCGGGCACTGCGCGCTGCGGCTCTGCCGTGCCAGCGCCCGGGGCTGGAGAGCGGTCCCTGCCCCGGAGAACGCCTGCCAGCTGCCGAACCCCCGCCAGCCCAGCACCCCGAGCTGCCCCCCGCCAGCCGAGCTGCTCTCCAGAGGCCCGAGAGGGAAGGAAACACAGCGCGGCCGCTTCGTTCGAGTCAGACCTGCGAACCGCCCGGGCGCGGGCGCTGCGGGGCCCCGGCAAGGCCGCGGGGGCTCCGGGGCGTGAAACGCGCGGGGTCCCTCCGACCCCCGGGCCTGGGGGCTCGGCTGCCGGCTCTGTCCTGCTGCTGCGGGGCACGAACGGGGCCAGGAGCGGCCCGGCCCCCGCCCTCGCCACCGCCGCTGTCTCCACGGACGCGGCCGTTGCCGGGCGGGGCTCCCGGGAGCCGGGACTGCGCTCGGGGGGAGCCGGGGATCGGGGAGAGCCGGGGATCGGGGGGAGCCGGGGATCGGGGGGAGCCGGGGCTCGGGGGGATCGGGGAGAGCCGGGGCTCGGGGGGAGCCGGGGCTTGGGGTGATCGGGGAGAGCAGGGGATCGGGGGGATCGGGGGGAGCCGGGGCTCGGGGGCAGCCGGGGCTTGGGGAGATCAGGGAGAGCAGGGGATCGGGGGGATCGGGGGGAGCCGGGGCTCGGGGGGAGCCGGGACTCGGGGGGAGCCGGGTCGGAGCCGAGCCCACGCCGGGCGCGCTGCTGCGCGGCCGCCGCCGCAGGACCTGCCCGCTGCTGCCAGGGCATGCGGGGCGGCGAGAACCGGGAGGAAGGCAGAGGGACGGGACTGGGGATGGCGCTCCCCCGCCCCGCTGCAGCTGCTGAGAGTTAGTGCCGTGGTGAGTAGGAGCCCCCTCTTCCAGCACGGAGGAGATGTGTGAGCCCCCCCAGTGCTCCACGAGTGCTGGGTGGAAAGGGGAGGCGGGTTTTGTCGAAGTCTGGGACGCTCCTGAAGCAGCAGCTGCTGTAGCATCATTGAAAGAATGGGGCAAGGTGTGCAATACGAATGGTTCAGTACCAGTCAGTATTCAAAGCATGAATACATTGCTGTCCTCAAAATACCCATTTCATTGCATGTTTGAATGGCTAAAGATGTCTGAAACGGGCTTGCTTTGAGGCCTCGTATTTTGGGGCAGAACATCACAGGCAGGTCTGAGGGGGAGGAAAGCAAATCTGAGAACTCCACTGATGGCAAGAAGATCTTGGTCCATCTGCTGCATGTTCATCTCTTCTCCTTGGCCTATTTGTTTTTCATTCTGCTGTTAAGGCTCCTCTGCAGAGGTGGGGAAAGATCAGAATCCTCATGAAGGCACATATCATGCTGTGGAATGTACAGAGTAAACAAGGGGATGAAAACATGCCTCTCCTCTTTCCCATTTCTCAGACCTAAGCACTGCAGTATTTGCCAGGGCATTTCCAGACTGAAACAGGTTTTTCTTTCACTCTTTTGGAATGCTGATGTAGCGGGCACAAGAGGAGTGCAGCCAGCCTGTGCCCTGTGGGAGCATACATAACACTGATGCCAGCTTTCATGATAGTCCTGCAAGTCCCATAATAGCTGGCAGTTTTAGGAAGCTGTGCTGACTTTCATATAAAATTTACCTCCTGGTCATGAAGAAGATGTTAAAAGCATGATCCCAGATCACCCCAAAGGCTCAGCAACAAAACAATAAATGCAAAGAGGCATAGATTAAAAAAAAAAGATGGAGACTCTGAGACTTCCTTTGTGAATTTCAAAGATGGAAAGTTAGACCTTGGCAGCAATGTACTTCTTTTTCTAGGTGTGGCCTGATTCTGTCACTAAGCTCCCCAGAAGACAGTGACACTGCCTGCGAGTCAAGCTGGTGTTTAACATAGTGGGGTAGTCACAAGCCTTGCAAAGCCCTTCACAAATGCTGTCCTCACACTGACCACATTACTCCTGGGAACACATCTCCAGGGCTTCTGAGACCTTGAAAAGCAGAAATGAGAGCAACATAAAAGCAGAGATATTTTCTCTTGCACTGATTTCCGTGCACACATTCGGTCAGACTCCTGAATTGCAAAGGAGATAGCCAAACCAGATCCACAGAAATAGCACCCCTGAGTTACCTGCATAACAATGATCAATTTCTGAGCTGAGCTTTCAGCAAGCCATCAACACTGAGGTTTTTAGCCCACCTCATGGCCAATACAATGCAAATGTCATGTTTTGGAGACTTCACAGCTGTGTCTGTGTCTGCCCAGTCATTGATTCCCAGAGACAACAGTGCCCAATATTGCAGTCAGTTGTCAAAATGGATGCAATCAGGTGTTGAATCATGTGCTGAAAAGAAGTAGTGGTAATAAAAAAAAAGCTATGTTGACTCTTTCTCTACCTTAGCATTTATTTCCATGAGTGTAGACATTAGGTTGTTCCCAGTGGGGTGTGCAGCATCAGTTGCACCTTAAATGCTGTGGAGTAGGGATGCAGGGTAGAACATTGCATCCATTCCCATTCCCATTCCACTGTTGACATCTGAGAGTGAGGATGAGGGAAGGTGCTGCTCCCTGACCCTAGTGACTAAAGCATTGTCCTACCAGCAGACCTCAGGTGCCCTCTGTATCCCTCCAGCTAGCAGGGCTCAGATTTCCCCCAGACAGCACCTGTGATGGTGTTGTGCATTATCAGCTCTGCCAGCTTTGCCTGGAGTTGGAGGACAGTGTAACAACAGTCAAACCTCATATAACAACAAATAAATTGGACAGGAGCAGGTTCTGCTGTGCCTTGTGTGGGAGGAACATATCCCACAGGGTATTTTCTGCTGCTAATGTGGAGATTCAGGTGCTATTCTGGAAAGAGAGCTAAGGCTGTAGGGTGACAACCTTTTTTAGAGTCCCAGCATGATGGACTAGAAACGTTGTCCTCCCTGGCTTTGGCCAGACACCACACATCCTGCAGCCAAGCATTTCTCCTCTCCCTCTACTTCTCCACCTTCCTCTCCCTCTCTTCTTCTCTCCAGTTACACCAGCACCAGCTGTCTCCTCAGGGGCTGCAGGAACACATCTGGTGAGCTTTCTGCCCACAGCAAGTAGCAGGCTGTTTGCAGTGGCAGCTGGAGGTAGAAAGAATGAACAAAACTTCTCTCCGTGCATGTGTCCTGGTCAGCTCTGCTAGTGCATCTCCTGCAGCTCCCCTGTGTCCTCACATCACACCATGATGGTCAGAAGTCACCAAACCAGTCCAGGATGTAATGTTGTTTGAGTCCTGTACTCCATGTGGGACAGCCTCTCTGCTGATGCCTGCAGCGAGGTAACCTCCATCTGTCAGATGTGGTTCATCTCTCCATGGGGAAAAACCATGGGCACAGCTGAAGGTCAGGTTTGAGAGGAGCCTCTTGGGGTTTGATGTCTGTCTGACACCAAAGGCATTCATTAGAGTAGGAGCCAGCAAGGTTTGTCCTCGGCACTGGTGGAGTCCTCTTTCATTAATGGCTTCTACTCTTTCAATGAGGAGCGCAGGAAGTTGCCAAAACTGGGCAGGACTCAGAAAACGGGGAATGCTGAGGATCAGGAACTGGCTCCAAAGCTCTATTTCCAGGCCTTCCTCTGGCTGGCTCCCTGGAAAACACTGATTACAAGCAGCCAGCAGTTCCTGAAGTCTTGGAGGAAGCAGCAAAACAAATGACATCCTGGAAGGAGGAAAACTGCCCCTGTACAGCCAGTGCTGAATGATGGGGGAGCAGCATGCTCTCTGTGCTGCTGCTCTCCCAAAGCTTTCTGCTCTCCCTGGGACCCAGCAGGATCCATGCAGCTGCTGATAGCTATTAATAGATGGGGAGAACGTGGGCTCTTTTTCCTACTGCTTCCTGGGATGAATGGTAATTACCCTTAATGAGACTGGATTTGGTTCTACCTCCTACCTTCCAGCCCCCTTGCCTGTGCTGGCAGGGAGAGACCAGCCCATCTGCTGCCTGCTCTGGCTCTGTGGGGAGCAGAGCTTGACAGCAGGAGTGGAGGCTCAGCTCCCCAGGACAGCCCACCGGCCTTGCTCGTGGATGCTGGGCACAGGGCAGGGGGCAGAGCCTGGCAGCTGACAGGCTGCAGCAGCTCCCCTCAGCCTGGCCTTTCCCTGGCACACGGGAGCCCGTGGGGAGTGAGATAAATGATCTCACCACAGGCTGAGGGTGCGGGTGGCATCGATGCTCTCTCTTTGAGATTAATTAAAGACACAAAACAGGGGAACAAATAATCAGGGAATCTGACCTGTTGCTATGATTGGCATCACATCAAGGTTTGTGGAAAGGGGTATCCTTCCTTGCTGGTGTAAAACGAGCCCCAGAATATTCCTGGACTTGTCCCCCATCTTCCACAGGGCACAGTCTAGCTGCCATAGCATTAATCAAGACACGACCTGCACAAGGGGGATGGTTTTGCTCTCACCACTGCACCTCTGGCCTGAACTCTGAAGCAGGAAGGTTACCTTCAGATTACTTCAAAGATACTGCACAAATAGTGCAGGAGGTTTTCTTCATCCACTGGGAGGCTGCGCCTCCTAGGAATCACCTCCAAGTAGATGGAAGCAAATGTAGATGGCTGTTAAATCTTTCCTGTACATCTCAGACTCTGTCTCTAGGGCTCTATGTCTCTAGGATATCCTCTGCATTAGTGTTTGCTCAAGATGCTTGGTAAGGCTGCACTTCACAACCCCACCTCCGTGCTGTCCTGCCCATCTGAACAGCCACAGTGTCTCAGTGAATCTTTACTGCTCCCTGAAAACATAGATTTTCCTTTCTTGCTTCAGCTTAGCAGCTGGTAACTCTTTGCACCATTCCCTCACTGACCCTTGCTGCTTGCAGCAGGACAAGAGGGAAAAGCCTGCCCCATCTTGCCAAGCTGAAACATCCCAGGGAAGACAGTTTATTTTCCACTTAGTTTTTAATTAGTTTTTTTTCCAGATTTTATGTTTTCTTGACTAAATAAAAGAAAACCTTCCTGCAGGCAGGATCTGTGCCTAGGGACCTACTGGTTTCCATTTGCAAACCCCTGCCTCCTTGCTTCTGGAGCCCTCTCTTTTTCCCCTCTCTCTGAGATCCCTCCAACGTCAGAGCAGAAGTTTCAAGTCCCTCTGCTGACTCCCACTCAGCCCCTTGTGTTGCATCCAAGTGCCAGATGGCACTCTAGGCTTGAGAAGGAGCTGTGCCAGGCTCCCCTCCCTTTCTTTCCACCCTTCAATCGATGGAAAAGAGACAGAGAACCAGCACTGCCAGATTTCAGGCTGCCGTGTTTGTGCCAGCTTCTGTGGTCTTCAGCCCCAGTTGCAGTGGGATTGACATGGGAGTTCCTGGCACAACCCTGGAGCTAGGGGTGCCAGGGAGGAGAGGACCTATTCTGAACTCCCCTCTGTGCCCAGCTCTGTGTTATAATTAACAATCAAAGCCGAGGACACAACCACAGCCACTGCTTCCTCCATGTTCCCTGGCCCTGCTTCCTTCTTTTCTCATTGGAAAATTTCTTGTTTGTCTGGGGTTGCTCCCCAGCACTGGGTAACTGTCTGCAAAGATAGTTACAGGTGTGCAGGTCTGAAGGGTTAGCAAGCCCCTCTCAGGCAGAGCAAGTGCCCAGGCCCCCTGTACTGAAACAAGGAGGAGGGGGAAGGCAGAGAACTGCCCTACCAGAAAGTGGGTCACAGAGGCTGTGGGCAGCAGACACATCCTGTTTGTGAGTCCTGCTGGGAGCATGAGGCTGTGTTTGGACAGCAAAAGGAACTTGGGGAGGATGTGCTCAGATATTCCCAGCCTTTCTGCTTCAGATAGTTGCGTTAGCACAGTGCCTGCTGCTTTTGGCTCAGGACTGGCTGGCCCCTTGAATAAACCCTCCTTTCCTGGAGGAACTCTGGCACTTTTTGCTGGCTCCTCTTGATTCTCAGGCATAGGCATCTCCATTAGTATTGCCTCAGCTCTAGGGTCTCTGCTGTCACTACTGTGTCACAGCAGTCCCCACAGGTCCTGTCCCTGGTGCATGTGTCTCCTCACTGCCAGGTTGCTGTCACTCAGTTCCTTGGAGGGGGTGAGGAAGACATGACCCTTAGTAGACATGCACAGCAGATATCAGATGCATCCTGCTGCAAGAGGGCAGGTCACGAGGGATGTAGTTAATATAGAAATGCTGATCACCGAGATTTTGCTAGCCCTCCTCCTCAATTCCTGGTGAATGGGGTGCTGTTGTGTCCTTGCCAAGGATGCCAGCTGTGGCCAGCTTCCCTCAGCCGTGCTGGTCACATTCTGCCCTGCCCTGTCCACCTGGCTGCTGGTTGCACGGCTTTGTGACAGGGAGACCACCATGGAATCACCACTTGACCAACCTGGCAGTGGGCACATGAGCCAGGTTGGAGTGCCATGCGGGAGAAGAGAGCTGGCTGCATATTTGGTTGGAGGAGGGAAAGCTTCTCGTTAGTGACTTCTATTCCTGTCTGGGCTTGTTGCAGACTTCACAACATTTAGAGCAGGTGTGAAGCTTTTCCCTTACCAGGCTGGGGATGAGAGTAGTGGGAGGCTGTTTTCCAGCACTCTCATGGAGATGATCCATTGGTTTTGCATCGTCTCTTTTTTTCCACAGGATGGTCCATGATTTGCATTTAGCTTGTGACTCTGTGTCATTCCCTCCCTGCCCCAATTAACACCTCTCCTTGTTGTGCTGTATTTAGATAAATCCAAGTGCTTGCAACAGTGTAGGTGCTCTAGAGGGATGTGAAGCAGGCTCAGGTCCTACAGCACAGGCAGTTCACCATGAGATTTTGAAAATCCCAGAGAAGGCAGTGTATCATCGTTCCCTTGTGTGGCCACCAGAAAGCAGCTCAGAGGTCCATGGTCCTTGTTATATTTGAAATGAGGGCATCGTCCCTGCTTGCTTTATTTACCTTCAAGGCCAGCTTGGCTATGACATCCTTTGCAGAGGGAACAACCAACACCTCTCACCAGTAGACACCCCTTCCCTTGGAGGCTGGGGACACTCCCTGGAGCCTGACCCACAGAGGAAGGAGTGGAGTGGGAGGGGTGGTCAGCTAGGCAGGTGGGGGCACATGGAGAAGGAGACACATTTTCCATCTCTCAGACCCTTGGTGTCTCCCAGGAGCAGCTCCATATGTCTTGTATCAGGAGTGTTGGGCAACTTACAGGAGCAGAGGGGGGCCCTGTTCACCCATCACAGCAAGAACAATGTCGGGGCAGTGACTGTGGTGGGAGCTGGACACTGATGGGATGGGACAGCCCGGGAGCTGGAGCTGAGTTGACGCTGTCCTCTGGTGCCCTCTTCCCGACCCAGCAGAGCCCAGCACCGGTAGAGCCGTGGAGCTGCCAGCTGCCATCACTGTCCCTCCAGAGCCATGTTCTGTGACAGATCTGCTTCCTGCACTCCCTGGCCTCACTGCAGGGCATGGGAGCCATGGCAGAGCCACGGTCCCCTTGGTGTTCCTTTCAGGGCCCCAAAGCACCGTGCTGTGTGCAGGGGGGAGCTGGGTGCACGCTGCCACATGCCCCTGCTGCAGCTCTCTGCCACTGCTCCCTGAAAGTCTCTGCCGTGCCTGGCAGCACTGCAGGCCAGCTCAGGGAGAACAACTGGGCTCCCCTCTTGTGCCCCGTTGCTGCAAATGGATTACACTGGCAAAGGGAACTGGGCTGGCATGCTGCAGGCTCTGCCTGAGGCTGCTGAGCCAGGCTGTCTGGAAACCCTACACTTGAGGATTTGTTCACGGGTCAGAGATTGCCTGATGCCTGCAGGGTGCTTTTGAACCTGCAAGGAGCAACCTGGAGTGTTCCCAAGGACTTCTGCAGTGCCAGCAATGGGCTAAGCCCAGCTGCTGCCTCTATGCCTGGTCGGTCCCTGGGTTATGCCCTGTGGTGCTTCCTCTGGACCAGTGTAAAGGTTTCCATCCCTGATTCCAAGTCCAGCTGTCCCCCTCTACTGTAAGGCTTCTGGCTCTGCCTTCTAGGGCCAACTCATCCTGCTCAGCTGTGGTTTTTGGCTGCACTGCTTGGTGGGTCCCTCCTTCTTCCATCTCCCTGGCTGGGTGCCCAGGGTGATGCTGCTGCCCCAGGAGCTGGGAGCCCCAGCTGCAGAGCCCTCACTTGCTGTCTTTTCTACACAGAAATGCCAGTGTGCCAGCTCCATGGCCCCCATGTGAACAGGGGGGTCTCTTCTCCCAGACCCTGCCTCTGGTAGGGAGGGGTGGTGCCCGTGGTGGGGACACCCCAGACATCCCAGCTCGTTCTGCTGCTGCAGTGCTGTGAAAACCAGCAACTCTTGGGTCACTCTTGGGGCAACCAGCTCCAGCAGGAAGCTCTCCTGGCTCTCTGGATGTCCAGTCTGTTCCAGGTGGGTGATTCCTGTGTTTCAAACAAGGCAGGGGAAGAAAATTAAAAGCCCAAGTGAGCAAAGCAGCCAGGCTGAGCCAGGAAACGTCAGAAATGCCTCTGTCAACACTGCAGCTGAGGCAAGCAGGCAGGCAGGCAGCTTCTTAATTATTGATGGTGCTTATAAATAAATGCTGGTACAGGGAGGAGAAGGTTATAACAGCAGAAAAGCCACTTCTGGGTGGGGGAGGGAACCCGAGAACTTGCTTGTTTTAAAGGTCATTCAGTTTTGCCTCTGTTTCCCCCTTTTTCTGTAAAACTCAGTGATATTTGAGTTGGTGGATTATCTTCCCTATGCACCTTCTTCTTGCATCTGCCTAACCTGGCCAGCCAGGAGGAGGAGAGAGGAAAGACACCCATGAGGGCAGTGAGATAAAGAAGGGGGAGGGAGGGAGGAAACACTGTGTGGAATGTGGGACAAACAGGCAAACGAGGAGACAACGAAATTAGTAGAGCAGCAAATCCCAACCCGAGTGTAAATAATTTTTCACCATGTGAAAAGAAGGTCTATGTAGGCTCAGATTTATCTTCCTGTTCCTGGAGCTCAAGCCCAGGCAACCTCTGATGCAAAGCAAGAGGAAAGTGCGTGACATGAGGCTGGGCAAAGACTAGAAGGAGATGCAGGGATCTTGGTTAGGGCCTGGAATAGTAACCCAGTGTCTGCATAGCCTCAGGGACTTTTGCAGCAGGCTTAGGGTAGTGTGTCCCAGAAAAAAACAGTCTATCTGATGGCAATAGTTCTGGGCTAGGGATCCCACAGCCAGCTGAAAACCCAGGAAGGGTTTTGGGTTAGGAGTTTGGACTGGAATTACAACAGTACTTTGAGATTGATTCCACAGGAGTCTTAAATGCATGGTAGGACTTCACAACGTGGTCTGAAGCCCTCCCGTTTACAAAAGTGAACACACAGCACTGGGTGCAATACAGACTCAGGCACAATGGAACTCCTTCTAGTCTACACCACAGTTTACAGGCTCATCTTCCATCCCCCCGTCTCAAAGGAGCCACTACATGTGGTGAGCAGCAGCACCCCAGTGCCTGGGCTGGTCATGGCTGTAGCTTTGGGTGCAGCTTTTCCCCTCTTTCCACTGGAGCCTGCCATGGTTACACACCTGCAGGATGAGCAGCTCTGCAGTGCATGGGCGATACAGCAGCACATGGCTCTCTGGATGCAGCCTGGGTAACACCATGACAGCCTCACTGCACTCCCTCTGTGCTGACACCTGGGACCCCACAGCCACCCTCCAGGACCCAGAATGACATCAATCAATCAAAATTCAGCCCTCGATGGAAATGGGCTGCTCCTGGTCAGGAGGGTGGGCTCAGTAGCAGGGTGCTCCGTTGGGGTGGTGATGGGGAGGAGACAAAAGAGGAAGCAGAAGCATTCTTCCAGCCCTGTGGGTTCACCAGGTGCTTACTGAGGGGAGAGGAGCTTTGGGTTGCAGCAGAGGAAGTTATGCCTCTCTGCAAGCGGCATGGAAACGCCAGCTGCAATCCAGGCTGAGGAACTGAATGCAAAGTGCTCTAATGCAGGGAACCAGCTGGCTGTGAAGGGCATGCAGCAAAGGCAGGCTGCTGGTATTCCCCAGGAATCCCTCTCCTGCCTCCTTGGGTGCTCGGCCTGCTGCTGTGGACAGCGTTCTCCTGCGGTGGAAACTTCTCTTCCCCAAAAATGCACCCCAGAAGCTGGGGACCCAGAGCTGGAGGGGCGATTCAGCCATGGGGTGTTCCTGCCAGCCCATGCTGCCTGGCCCACAGCTGAACACCTCTAGGACAGAACCATTTCTCTCCTTTCCCAAGCATCTGGGACACAGAGGGTGAGCAGCAGCACTGGCTCGACACAGCCCTGAGCTGCTGCTGAGGGATGGGAGGTCTTGTCTCACCCTGGCTGCTGAGGCCATCGCTCCCCTCCACAGCCTCGTGTGTGCTGTGCAGCAGCTGCCCACGAGTGGGTGTCAGCTGCTGCAGGAACAGGGAGCCTGCAAACGTAACCCAAAATTCCAAATATGTGGATGCTTGGGCTCCTGGATTATGTGTGTACATATGTGATGTGACCAGTCCAGTGCACACTAGCCCTTTGCATGTAGAATCACAGAACAGTTTGGGTTGGGAAGGACCTTCAAAGGTCACCTCTGGTTCCCTGCCCCTGAGGTTCTCTCCCTCCCTGCAGGGCTCAGCTTGGACATGCTGCATTATGTTCAGTGTCTCTGGGAGATGGCTCAGCACTGGATCTGATAGACCAAGCCCCACAGCTTTTGAGCCTCAGCACGCTTTTAACATCCTCTGCATGGCTCAGCTCTGCTACTACCACAGCAATGCCAGGACCTTCCTGAAGTGAGTCCTATGGCACCCAAGGTGCAGCCTGTCCCAAGGCTTGAGGTGGCAGGGGTGCCTAGGGAGAGCTGAGCTTCTCCCAGACACCGTGTGCCAGCCTCCCAGTCTGCAGCCCAGGCAGCTGAGAGTGAAGCTCCTGGAGCAAAGTGTGTGAGAAGAGACACGCAGGTGTTTTCTGCTCCCCTTTTGCCAGTGTCAGGTAGTTGCTTGGGGTTGATGCTGGCAAGTCCTTGCAATGCAGGTGCCCTTAAGGGACCTCAGGGTCCATCTGGCTTTATGAAGGTGCTGCCAAGCTGACAGCACCGGCTCACAGCAAAAACCCCATTGTCTTTCTAATTAGTTTCCCACTTCCTGCCGTCCCTTCTGTGTGCATGTGTTTGGAGGTGCAAATGTGTGCCCAGGTTACTGCTCACACCTTAGCTCTTTGATGTTTGTAAGGGAATGTAGGCTGCAATTTTGGCTAGAGAACTCTATTTCAAACTTGTGCTTGAAATTTCATTTCCCAAAGCCTTCCCAGATAAGCATTGCCTCACCTGCTGCTGACATGCAGGGCATGCCAGGCACAAATGTGGCAGCTAGGCAGCTGCAGCACAGTATGTGAATGTCTTCTGCAGCAGCAGGGAAAGAGGAGGACAGGATGAAAATCTGCACACTAGGACTTTACCAGGAGAATGACAGGAAATGCCCTCTCCTAGAATTAGCATCCTGCTGCCATGGCTGCAGCATAAACTCCAGCGTTTCTACTGCACTGACCCACTTTACCAGCCTGAGGTGATATGGGCACCACAGAACCACTCTGTGGATATCTGTAGGATAAGATCTGTTTTATCCTTCAATTCCAGAATGCTTTCAGTGCTACTGCTCTTACAAGATTAGGATTTGGCTATGCTGTGACATCACTGATTCTTGCAAGCTCAGAAAGGACACGGGAAATACTGAATTTCATGTCTATAAAAAACAAGAGCAGCAGAGGAGGAGGAAGAATGGGGTTCCCAAGACAGCCCAGATGAGGCAGAAGAGCACCACTGTAACAGCTGCAGCCCTGCTTAGAGACCAGGTGGTTCTTAAGGTTTATAGGAAGGTGGTACAGGACATGCAGCAGCCCTGGGTGCAGTGGGGCTGCTGCAAATACCCTGGGAATAGAGAGTCATTTTCCCAGGAAACACAGGAAGGGATGAACAGACCAAAGTGCCAAGGCATCAGGTCTTTGCTGCTCACTCACCACACAGTGCAGAGAGCCCAACAGCTCCTGCAGTGGAGATGGATCTCCTTCCAACAGCTCCAAGAGCCACCACTCTGTGGTGCCTCTAGCAGCAGCCCATTGCCTTCCATGAGTGATGTCAGGGGCTCAGTAAAGGCATTACCTGGAAGGGCAGCACCCAGACCTCTGCTCTTTAATGGGCTGGGCAACAGTCTATGAGGTCAGTGGCTTTTAAGCTAACAATCAAGCCAAAGCAGGTTAATTCCATAAGGCTGATGCTGGCAAGCTCAGGCTCTGCTTTTGGAGCACCATGCAGGAGCAGCTCAAGCCAGCATTCCTTTCCTCCTCCTCACACCTACTCTCCAACACCGAGAGGAGACATCATCTCCTGTAGCAGCTATTAATAAAGTAACACAACAGCACTCTGGCAAAGTGCTTTCCCAGTAACACAGAGCATCCCATCCCCACCTGGTGCTGCTGGGCCCAAGTGAAACACAGGGCACTGATGCTGCTTTCATCTGAATGCATGAACCATCCTCTGGGACTCCACACACCCTCTGCAGCACCCTACCAGCCTTGTCACAAGGGCCCTGAAGCATTGGGCTAGGTGTCCAGCCCTCTCCAGTGCTCAGATCCAGGGATCTTAGGAGCACGAGTAGCACCTCTGCATCCAGAAATGGAAAGAATTTTGAGAAGGCACCAAGCTTCTCTGCTACAGTGGAATGTAGGCAGGGTCCGGGAGGAGCAGCAACCTGCCCTACTGGCAGTGATGAAAGAAAGGGACCTATGCCCCCCTCTGATGGCTGAACTCTTGGCATCTGCCCCAGACCTTGGCTCACAGATCCCTTTGCAATAAGCCCTGCTTTAAGCTTCCTGGCTGGAGGCAGCATTTACTGAACCAAAGGCTTAAGGTCTACACTCTTGCTGTAGCTGTCAGTGATTTGGGGGAGAAGGGGAAGACAGCTGGGAGCACTACCAGCCTCTAAAGGCCCCCATTCCTACTGCCTCTGAGTCCACACAGTCATATTTGCACTCTCCAATGCAAAACCAGCTGCTGGCACTTCACAAAGATGAGTATATGAGATTCTGGACTGGACAACCACTGGCATATGGAAGGCAACCCCTTGTCTGCTAATGATGCTCCCCAAAGTCCACATCCCTTTTCCTCCTAAGATAAACTGTCCACTGAACAGAAGGGAGATGAGGCTCTGCTCACAGCAGCTATTCCCCCTTCCTCAGGCAGACAGTTAAGAGGGAAGCCTCTCATTTGGACACAGCCATCCCCACTACATCCTCTTCATTGATCTATATCTATGTGACAGCCATTTCCTGCTACCTGTCCATCAGCATCACTGTGCTTCTACCCCTCCTCCCTCTCTCCCCAAAAGCAGGCAGCTACTGGTCCTCCACCTTCCTTCACAGTGACAGGCAACCCTACCTGCTGGTGAAATTCATCTGTGTCAGGCTGCTCTTGCTGCTCACAGGGTGAAAACCTGCTTGTATCACTATCCTGTTGCACTTTTGCCTCAGCTACCATTTATGGTCTCTATTTAGGTCAATACTGTATCTAAAATAACAATGCTTTGGCCAGGAGCTCTTGACATCACTCTAACACTGAAGTCTAAAATGTCTTTATGAATTGAATTTGCTGGGTCCACCACTGCTAGTGAAAAATAACCAGTTTATGAGACCTGCTCACCTCAAGACAAAGACACAGTCCTGCTGCATGGACTGCCATGCTGCAACACAGCAACAGTTTCCATTCTCACAACCCATTATATCAGTGTTGGTTTTTAGGTATGAGCCAGTAAGAAGCCAGAAGGGAGGACTTGCAAGAGAGTGGAAGGAATAAAGAGAGATAAGAACATTCATCCAAAGCAAAGCGGTGGAGAGGGGGACAATTCTGTTCCCTCAGTGCTGAGGACTGGCTTCAGCACTACCCCTTGCAATAGCCTAACAAGCCTGAGCCCAGAAGCAAGATAGGATTTCTCTAATTTCTAAATTAGAATAGCACATTTAATCAGAGGGATGTCCTGAGTTCTGCAGGGGGAAGGAACTGCTTAGACAAGAGTACGTGCTGACTTCTGGAGCTGCAGGGGCAGAACGAACCCCTCTGCCAGAGCAGAAAAAAGGTGCAGCTAACAAGAGACATCAGATGATTGGGTACTCTCCACCTTTTAATAGCTCTAAGATAACAGTGTCAACTCCCCATGTTCTCACAAAATCTCTGTGCTAGTCTTGTGGCAAGATTTGCACTGTTCCATGAGAAGCAGGATCTGCTGTTGCAACTAGAGCTTTCCAAGGCTCCATCCCCATATGCTCATGCTGAGAACAGGCAGCATCATTCTGTTAGCAGGGTCTCTGCTGATCCTGGATGGTCAGAAGTCAAGTGCTCCAAGGCAGTGGTTGCAGCACTGTTCAGCTGCTAATCCTTTCAGATGGGCAGAGTATATGCTTGGTATCAAGTGTCCAGCTGGGTGCATACAGCTGTGCTGGCACTAAAGCATCACAGTTTGCTCTGAGCGAACTCCAGTGCAGTAGTCAGGGCTCCCTGCATGCCTTTGGCATTTCCACTGCCCTTAGCTACGATGGGAGAGCCTCCTGCCTTCCCTTCCATCTGTGCACAGACAGCCACAGCCCAGTCGGCAGCAGAGAACGTGGGGAGGCAGTTCTGGGGAAGAGACACAGGCAAGTTATTTGTACTGTGGGGCAGCCCGCAGCCTTTGAATAAAGAAAGGTAACAGTACCCTCTCCCCACCCAGCCTGAGGCAGTCATGACCTGAGGACCACAAAGGCTGAGCTTACATGCTAACACTGTTGTCTTGTCCCTGGGCAAACAGAGCCCGGAAGATCCAGAGATATTGGTGCCCAGCAGAGACTGAAAGCACATCTGGTCCCAGTGCAGTCATCTCAGGTCCTGCCCCATGTGATTAACCACCAACCCTTTGCAAAATCCCAGGAAAAGCCTCAAGCAGTGGGTCCAGTCCCCCTTGGCAGGCAGGTTCCCCTTGTCTCTATCAAGGTTCTGCTTACCTTGGATACCTGACAGGCACAGAGCACCTCACCCGAAACTTGAGGGCTGAGCAGCAAGACTGATGTGCCAGGAGACTTGTCACACAACTGGTTCACTACTTTCATTAGGATCTAGGAGAGGCAGGGAGAAGAGAGGTCAGGCAAAGGAGACCAGCATCCAGCAGAAAATGTGCCCAGCAACTCCTCTTGCTGTTTGCAGCACCTGAGTTACTGCTGGGCCAACAAAGAATGTGGATTACTCACAGAGAGGGAATCAGCTGGGACAGTATCAATGATGACAGGCTGGTTGCAGTATTTTGCTAGCAAGACTTGTGCTGCCTTCTCAGCCTGGAGGGATTAAAACACAGCAGTTTGAAGGGCTACAGGTGGCACAGGGAGGGCTGGATGGGGCTATATCCATGTAATATATACACATAGGGAATGCAAGCACTGCTCTGTGGGACAGATGGGAGATGTTTGATAGCAAAGTCAGACTAGCAGACTGAACTCTCCATGTGGAGACCTGTACTGCCCTCCTTCCCCACCTGCAAGCAGAGATGAACCCCTGTCAAAAGTGGAAAAGAGAGTGACTCATTCAGTCCCAAGCCTCTCTCCTGGACCTATACAGTGTCACATGTCTCAGGAAGGCTTCTGTGGCATGATACTCCTCCTTTAAGAAAGGGATAGTTCTTCCTGAGAGCTCTAAGTTACCAGTACGTATTTCTAATCTGCTTTTAATGTAAATTGGCAGAACACAAACACATGTAGGAAGGACAATATCCATGTAGCTGGAAGAAAGACTCTCTCCTGTCACTGTCTGACTGTATAACTTTGTTAAGCCCACTGTGAGTACCATCTCATCTTCTCCAAGCACAAACAAGGAGGTGATGCCCAGTGCCTACTGGTGTTGGCCAAGAGTGCTCGTATGGGGCTCTCTGTTCTCACAGGCAGGGAGACGTGGAAATTCTGCAGGTGCTAAAAGCCCAGCCAGTCATTCCCTGCATTTTAAACAATGGCCCCATAAACAATATCCAGTGGAATCAACCTAACACAGGGTCTGTGCTGCACTGTGTGATTGTATTGCCTTTCTTCTGCCTTCTGAGACCCTCGTGACTGAGTGGCTGTGAAGAATGACAGAGACACCAGGTCCACTGGTGGTATCAGCTGGCAAGTCAGGGTGCTGCTGCCCCATACCTGCTGCAGCTCCAGTTTCTTGACAGCTTTGTTGGCTGTTCTCTGTAGAGCTTTCAGGATGGTCTGTAGTTCTTTTCTTTGCCACTGGGGCATTGCAGCACTGGCCACCGCCTGCAAGACAATTTGCTCTGTAAGAACATTAAACTGTACATGTACATGTACAACTGTACCCTAGACATGAAGTGCTAGTTCTCTGGGAGGTCAGGCTATAGCAGGGCCTCTTCCCAGACCCTGCTTTAACCCACATGATCAGGGCAGTCAGTCACAGTGCTGAGCAGCTTTCTCTTTTCAGCTGGCCATCTGCAACACAGGCACTTGGACACTGGCAAAGATCCTTATGACCAAAGAGGCAACAGGAGGTAGCAACCTGCCCCTGCTATTGACCATGGTAAGAAGCGAACCTGATAGGGAAAAAGGCATGTGTCTCATGTGCCCATGCTGGGCTCTTTCAGTACAGGAGTGTAATCCTTACTTTGGTCAACTGGCCCACTTCTTTGGAGAGGTTCTGCATCTCAGGAATAGAGGTCATCTTCTGCTTCATTCGTAGGGAGACAGAGTCCACTTCTGTAGCCAAGCACTGGCCTACTTCCCGGGCCTGCAGAGATGGAAGGAAGGGATGCTTCAAATGCAGCAACACAAACAGTCCACAGGGATGGAGAAATGAACACTGGAGTGTTCATGCAGGATCATGAACACTGGAGTGCTGCTCAGAATCCAGAAAGAAGACACCTACAGATGGTTTAGGAATGACTGTTCCTGCAAGACTCTGAAATACAACATTCCTCTCTAGATTAGCAACCAACACTAGATGGTCACACTCAGGCAGACCAAGCTGTCAAGCTTTATGTGGTATTTATGGTCGAAATTCATGTTTCCTCAAAAACTTGCACCAAAGTCATCAGGATTTCATTGAGGAAAAACTGGGGACCTCTGTGGAGCATCTTAGAAATCTTTTTCCATTAGCAAATGCAATCTTGAAATTGCTGACTGAAGAAACAAGAGAGAAAAATCTAACACTAAAAGAAACTTCATCAGCTGTTCAAGCATATTTCCTGAGTTTACCTATCCTGATATATTTCTTTTGTTTTCACCAACAATGCTATTAATTTTTTAAAAAGCTATTGCAAGCTTTTTTCATGAGTACCAATCCTTATGGTTTGGAGCATTTCCTCCCTGCCAGATCTCTGTGCCCAGGATGGTCCTACAAGACTTTAGAGGAGGACAGCAGAGAACTGCTCTGCCTAGCTAGGATACACAACCCTTGTTTCAATTAATTCTCTCATGCCTGCAGCCTCCCTTGTCTCATTAACACTTGCACAGAGCTCCTCTCGGGGCCTCTCCAGGTCAGCACTTCCAGCAAAGCATGCAGATGTGCCCTGCAGCTTTTTGTTCTTCTGCACGAAGAAAAGCCTCTCTGGGACACAGATGCACAGGGGATGGCCAGCCAAAAAGCAACAGATTTGCAGGGGTGGGCTTTGCCTTTAGTCTTTCCAATTCCAGTGACTATGAGTCACTCTCCTCTGACAGCAGCCTTAAAGGAAGAGGGGAGGCTTACTGGGCACCTGACACTTCCAAATACTCAAAGGACAGAGTGATCTCACAAACACAATAGTAGGTTGCTTACTTTTCATTCAGAACCAGCCAGACCCGAATCACAGTTTAGCAGGAAAAAGACTAAAGAAAGGAAGCAAAAGGGCTGTAAGAATGAGGCCAAAGCCTTGTAATCATAAAGTGCAAATCCAGCTGTGATAGGCAGGAGGCGAAATCAATGCACAAAGAATTACACCTTAAAATACCTACTGGGTGATTGAAATTTATAGACCAGAGGCTTCCTGATATTTTGTGCAAGTTTTTATCTTGGAAAAGGGTGTCTGAAGGGAGAAATGAAGGTCAAGGAAGATGGAGAACTAGGATGGGAGGGAAAGGAGGTGAATAGTGAGGTAGAGTAGCAGAGCTGAGTCCAAGGCTGAAGCAGGAAGCCAGATGAGGCACAGCAGGGAGCCTCCAACCAAAGCATTGGGGAGCTAATTGCCTATGAGGAGCCTACAAAGTTTGGTCCTTCTGGCACTGCCTTGACATGGCAGAAATCTCAGTTCCCTCTTGCTTACCTCTTTGGCTTGCCCCCCTGTCACTGCAATGACACGGCTAATCCCTCTGACAAGCTGACGCTCGCTGATGATGGCCAGATCTTCCACAGATCCTGTTTGCAGCAGGTGCCTAAAACGTCAGCAGAGAACAGGAAAGAAAGCACATTGCTCTCTGCAAACAGAAATCAGGAACCCTGCTTTCTTTTTTGAAAATTCTCAAGTCCAGCAGCCCTTTCCTAATCCTACTCCCAAATACCATGAATCCTTTCCCATCCCTAAAATCCTGATTTTAATGTTGTAGTGATGTTTCTACCTCAGCCACCAGTGACAACAAACATGCCTTCTGGCTGCAAGGAAAAGTCACTTACGTCCCACAGCAGAGCTCCACAGAGGTCTGCATTGCAGCCTTGGAGTCACAGGTCAGCACACTCTCCACAGGGACCCCCAGGGACACTATCCTCACTGGATCTGGATACTCCTGACAGAGGAGACAGGGATCAGCAGCTAACAACATGGTTGTTCAGGGGCACTTACAGACTAACTACATGGCTTCAAGTGTCTGCCTCATTCTTCCCCTATTCTAGGGCAGCCCCTGAGTCAGGGGTGGTACGACTTCTCCCCCACAACCAGCCACCAATGGGAAGAAAAACAATTGGTGACATGACAGGATTTCAGTCCACAGGCATAAACAGAAAGCCTGTGCATCACCAGTCTCCATGTTTTACAACAGTGTCCTGAGATCTCAGCTCTGTCCTATTTTCCCTTCTGAGTGTTGGGAGACAATTCCCTTGCAGAAACATGATGTGTCAACATCTCGTGTCCCAGATGATTCCTGCTGAAGGAGAAGGCCCATGAAGATGCGTGCTGCCATCCTGTCCTACCTCATCCACTGCACGGAGTCCCTGAACCCTTCTTGCCAGTGAGAGGGGGACTTCAGCCATATGCACCACCTCATTCTTTTGGATCAGATCCTGGACCACTTGCTCCACTTGCTGCAGCTGCTCCACAGTCACATGGCCCTGAGGAAGCAAATCAGCCACATTCAACAGAAGCCTCCTGAGAGGTACAGAACAAAGGAGGGAGAACTGGGGCGCAGACACCAGATGACTCAGCTTGGGCACACCACTCTTCCCCTGCATCTCATCTTCTCTGCTTGGAAAATGGAACTGTGAACATCATGGCCCTCCCACCTCCTCCTCTCATGAGAGATAAGGATTTTTGAAGCAAAAGCATCAGCCAAAGTCTTCAAGAGAGATACTGGAATGAGTGACAGCTTACCAGGGCCAGCACTCAGCCCGACCCAAAGCTTCACAAATACTCTCACATGAACATCCAGTACAGACATCAGATACGTGCCACAGCCAAGCACCATCTCTCAAAGACTCCTTTACACTATTTTGTGTCAGTCCCACGACCACTGGCCTTGCTAAGCCCTTTCCCTTCTGACCCCCACTGACCCCCTCAGCAAGCCCTGCTCAGGGTCAGGTCAAGGCAAAATGAACACAATCACCTCCAGAGGACCATGCTCCATTACTCAGATAAAACATGCCTTGTCTCTAAAAGAGTGATTACAGGGGAGAGGGGAAAAATCCCTGGAGAGAAGAGCCCTGCAGGAATGTTGGTACTGCTGAGAAGCAGGAGACAGGATGTCAGAGTCACCTGGGTGTGGAAGTCGAAGCGCAGGCGCTGGGCAGTGACATGGGAGCCGCGCTGCTCAGCGCTGTCGCCCAGCACTCGCCGCAGTGCCCAGTTCAGCAGGTGCGTGGCCGTGTGGTTCGTCATGCACGCCAGGCGCCGTGCCTGAAAGCACACAGAGCTGGAGGGAGTGCTGCCTCCACTGCCCAGGGCAGCAGGGCACCAAGAGATAAGGAAAAGGCTGCACAAAGATTACACAGTTGTGATACCTCCTTCCCACTGCACGCTATGATGAAGAATGGTCCCGAGAATACAAAGATCTGCTGTGCCCGGGTTACTCTGGACATCACAAGGAAAAGGTTAAGAGCACTAAGTTATCACCTCG
The DNA here is from genome assembly GCA_032173965.1 of Sitta carolinensis. Classification (NCBI taxonomy): domain Eukaryota; kingdom Metazoa; phylum Chordata; class Aves; order Passeriformes; family Sittidae; genus Sitta; species Sitta carolinensis. The sequence continues at coordinate 7,662,352 of JAVUNC010000025.1, read as the reverse complement.
TCCACAAAGAGCTGCACTTGGTCTCCAGCACGCAGGGTTTCCACAGCAGTGACCTCATGGATCACGTAGCCACCACAGAGATGAACTGACTCTACAGAATAAAGAACATCCTGAGCAAAGAGACAGAAAAATAAGTTAGGACACAGGGAAGATCCAAATACCTGTGCTATGTATCTGCCTGACCTGACTGGAAAACACCAACCCCTAAAAGAAAGGGACGGGGTGGGAAAAGCAGAGAGAAGCTTTCTGCAAACATAACCAGTGTCTAGACCTCGCCTGTACCCAGCCACTCACTACACAGTATGTTGAGGCTGCCAGCCTCCACAGCAGTGGAGGGGCTGTAACACCATCCATGCTGACTAATTTTCTTAACAAATATGCTCATCCATGAGAAAATGAACAGCATCTCCCAAGGCACCTGTCTCTGGCATCCAAGGTACCATTTCTGCCTCACTGGGATGGCAACAAAATTGGACCACCACTTTAGCTAGGGGAGAAGTGCTGAGCAAGGCACTATAACACTCTGCAAGGCCTTAAAGGCCCAGGGGTGGTTATCAAGAGCTGGAAATGGGCAAAGGAGAAAAGGCTGCATCCTGTGTAACATCGCAGGACAGGGTCAAACCTCTCCCTTTTGCAAGGCTGAAGGAACATGCTGCAGAAGTGGAGGTCCTCCCTGATGCTCTTGGGAGGAAAGAGTTTTTGCACTGGGTCTCATGCTGGGCAGCACTTGCAGCTGTCCAGGACTGACCAGAGAGAAGTTACTCAGTTCACAAACTCTCTGATCAATGACTGCCTTCTCTCAGCATTACAACCCCAGCTGGCAAGAACACAGCACATTAAAGGTGGACCTGAGAAGACTTTAGTCTTCCTCAGCAAGATGAAATTGCAAAGGGCTGTGAGAGACAACCAGAGCAGCAAGAACACCCTTGTGAAGTTACTGCTGATTCTGCCGTACCCCACCAACTCTGATGCTAAGCCAAGAGAACTGTCAAGAGTCAGCAGCTTGCAAATTAACACAGTAGAACAACCCATCAAACGGGGAATTCTGCCCAGCCTCAGAACCCATGGCAGCCTTGGGTTAGGCAGCAAAGGGCCTTACCTGCTGTCCTAAACGTATCATGTAGCCTTGGTCAGAGTCTTGCCCCCCCTGCTCTGCATAGAAGTTCGTCCTGTCTAAGATGACACCACAGCGTTGCCCTGCCTCAACCTCCTTATGTAGAGACTGATCTCTGTACAGCATCAGGACAGTGGCCTGGCATGGACTGAACTCTGTCAGGGGGAAGAAGACAGCAGCAGTTAGTGCAAACAGCCTGTCAGACTGCAAGAGGAAAGGAGGGATCACTTCCCTGTGCAAGCCCTGCCAACACCTGGGCTATAGTGAAAACCTGCACTTGGCCTTGGGAGGAGAGGAACAGCTACTGGCAGAAAGGACAAAGGACTGGAACTAAATCACCCCTCACTTACCTAATGACAGAACTGCTGAGTAGCAGCTAAGCAGGCAGGGACACCCAATCCAGCTCCACATGAGCCTGGTACAAGAAAATGTGGCACAAGACACATCTGCATTTTGCTACACTGCAAGCTTGGCAAAGCTGACTGACTTTTATGAAGATGTTGTGGATAGGGGACAGCAGGGATGTCACCTTCCTGGATGCAGCAAGCTTCTAACATGCTCTCCTGTAGGCTCCTTGAACCCAAACTTGGGTACTGTGGACAAGTGGACCATAAGGTGGGTGTGTAATTGGCTGGGCAGAGGGCTCCAGAAAGAATTGCTCGGTAGTTCAATGTTCAACTGATATTCAGCTACTAGTAGAGCTACTTGGTGGCTGATATAAGGGACAACACCACTTAAGATCTTCATTAATGACTATCCATGACAAAATGGGATGCACTCATATCCCACTAAATTGGCAGGGACTGGCTGAAACACTGAAGAACTGGACTGGTTTTTGAAGGCATCTGAACAGTCTAAAGAGATCTTAGGTTCTTGGGACCAAGCTGAACACAAGCCAGCAGGGTGCCCTTGCAGCAAGGAAGGCTGCCTGCCTGCTGAGGTGTATGAACACAAACATAGCCAGCAGGTCAAAGAAAGAGGTTATTCATCCCTGTTTAGCATTTGGGAGACTACATTTAGAGTACAGGAAATTCTGCCTGTATGTAAAAAAAAACCCTTTACACACTAAGGTTGATAAAGAACAGGGAACAGATAGGCTGTGAGATTTTTGTCCCTGAAGATACTGATAACTTAAATGGACAAGGCTCTGAGCAATGTGATCCAACTGTGAAACTGATGTTACTTTTAACAAGAAATTAGACATCCACAGATCCCCTTCAACCCAAATTATTCCATGATTCAGAAGCTGAGAAGGTGGGACAGTTCTAGCTTGGAGATTTCAGCCAATGCCACTGCTAGGCTTTCTTCCTCTGTTGTGCTCTTGCTGTAGTATATATAGCGTGAACGCCTCACACAGCTTAGCGCGGGCTGCCACTGGCTGTACACGGCCATCTCTAACTGTGACAGCCATACCACCTCTTGCTCCCTGGGGCTTATCGTCACGCCCTGTGGAGCATCGGCAACCTCAGCCACCCTAACGACCGAGGGCCTGCGCTGGCACCTAGTGGTCTGCCACAGAAACAGCAAAGGCACGGTTCCACACAGCTACCCAACACCTTCGGGTAATTATCCTTCCTTCTCCCGACCGAGCACACATAGCCAGAAGCCTAATTGTTGAAGAAAGATATAGCTCTAGAAGAAATCAACAGTCCCTATTTCACCACTGCACCCAGTGGTGCCAACCCAGAGCTCTGCCTTGTTACCAGCCAGAGCCTTCCTAGGGACCTACCAACAGCACCAAGGAAAGCACCCAGTTTGGGATGGGGCATGGGGCTAGGGAAAAGATGTGGCAGCAAGGTGGACAGGTTTGGACCACGAAGTACAAGCTGTGCATGCATGGGGTTAGGCAGCAAAAGCAGTCATGTGAGGGACTCCAGCAGAGCTTGCTTGGCAGGAGGGCAGGCACTCACCATACTGCCCGTGCTGCCCCAGAGCGTAGGCGTACTTCAGGGAGTCATCGGTGGCAGGCACGTTGCTGCTCTGCAGCCAAGCCAGAGAGTGCACATCCAGGTGGGTGTTTGTGTTCCCTGGCTGTGCCTCCTGTGAGCCACCAGCCTTCCGCTGCAGCAGAGCAAATGCACAGTTAGATGAGAGATCCCTGGGGGCAAGCAAACAGCTAACTGGAGCTGTAAGGCTAGAAACGACTTCTTCCACCTTCATGGAAAAGGCTTGTTCAGATCCAGGCTGATGTAGGCTACTGCTACCTAACCCCATCCCTCCAACCCTCACAAGCACTGAATACCACTCTGTTCTAGCCTTGAGCCAGGCCATACCAACTGTTATCACATCCCTCCTGGCACAGCTCGCTGTGTAGCTGTGAAGCTTCCAGGCCATTAAAGCTCAGGAGAGCAGGACCTCAAACCAATTACTGCACTGGGGGGTGGGGGGGATGGACAGTGCCAAGTATTTCAGCACTACAGAGATCAAGGAGATTTTGTAAACACTTCATAAATAATTTGCTGCTTGAGCTGGTTCTGCTTTGTATGAGAAGAGGACTGCCCTAACCTATATAAATATTTTATAACCTTCACTCCATCAACAGTCAGCATCATAAAATACCTGAAGAAAAATCACGAACCAGTACTTCAGTTCCACGTTCAGAAACAAGGGGATTGTGATGACACTGCTATTTCAGACTAATTTCTCCTTCAGGGAGACGGCATGTAGCCCTGTGGTGCTCTGAAGAGCCTCAGCAGTGAAAGGGATCCTGCTTCCATGTTCACAGAAGACAGGTAAGGCTTTGAATTATTCTGACAAGGTGGTCTCCCTCTTACCTTTGCATCTTCCTGAGCAAGTTCGTTAAAAGCAGCTGAATCCAATCTGATTCCCTTCTCTTCAAGCATCAAGTCAATCAGATCCAGAGGGAATCCCAGGTTCCCATACAGAGACCAGGCTACTTCAGCTGTAAGACAAAAGGAAGGACAAGAACTCTGTGTGAAGATAGAAAGCAAAGGCATCTCAAGATTTGTCTGGATGGGACCAATCTAGTGTGTGCTTTGGTAACTGGATCCACCTGTATTGTGTGCAACTGTACAGTTAATGGGGAAGAGAAGCCATGGAGTTCTTGCATGGGACTGAGAATTAATAATGCTCCACAGCCCGTTTCCTGCTAAAATTCAGTGCAGCACATCTAGACAGGCAGCTGCACTGGTTGGGTCCTGTGCTACTCCTCTCAGCTGTGTCTTACAATGAGCTCATTGATCAGTCAATTAAATAGCAAGGGACTACTTCTAACTTGCATGTTGCCTAGTTTGTTGTGAGGACAAAGCACTAGAAAACAACTGCTTTTTTCTGAAGAAAGGAACATCTGCTCCTCTGTCTGGGGCTAGACAGTTACAGAAAATGCAGGGGAGGCAAACATCCACCAGTCTTGACTGCAATGCTTGTGAGGATCTGGAGCAAACTGTCTCTTAAGAGCAGCTTGTCAGAGGAGGGACACTCACCTGGGAAATCAGTGGAGGGCTCCATCTGCTGCACGGTGCGCTCGATGATGCGCCTCCCACGCTCCAGGGAGCACAGGAACGCGGCCTCGTTCTCATTGATGATATCCTTGATCTGCCCAAGGATCAGAAGAAGGGTTAGCCACAACATTTCAAGAAGTTCCCCAGCTCAGCTCAGCCCTGCTCAGTCAGCTCAAAGCCTGTCAAGAAGCCTTTTTGTTCTGCATGTATCCATCACAACACGACTCTGATGCATTATTGAACAGTGCCAAAGTCATTGCGTCTCCTGTCACCATTCCTGTCAAGGAAATATTGACCATCCATGTGGGGAAGGCTTTAAGCTGACAAATGTTCCCTATTGGGCATTCATATCTGTGACCCAATTACAACTGTGTGTCTGGAACATCCAGAGAAGCTGCTGTCAGTGGAAGCAAGCTGGGACTAGCCTTAAATCATCACTCCACTTTAGACAAAGGGCACCCAGGTGAGGACAGGCTGTACTTGCACTCAGCAAAAAAAGCTACTGTAGCTTTTTGAGAGCAACAGCTGCCTTATACAGGACACACAGTCCTTGGTAAGGATCTAATGGAGCTCCCACATGGAAATATGCCACAGATACTTCTTGTGCCCAGCACATCTCAGCACACCCACGAGAACATGGTTAAGGAGGAGGCCATGCAAACTCCTCCAGCTAAGTCCCAAGGGTGGGCTGATTTCTGGCCCTGAGAGCAGTGACTCACAAATATAATGAGAGAGGGATTCCACACTGCTCACCTGGTTGGCATTCCTTGTCAGCTCTGGATAAGCATCTCCCTGTGGAAGTGAGCCTCAGTTAGTGATAACATCCTCAGCATCTTCCTCGGGGGATCTCACAGCATGTCACAAACACTATACAGGTTACTTGCGTACACTTACACATGCTTGTGCTGACTGTACCATTGACAACACTACACCCCCTCCCTCCCATCACAAGTGATAAGGGGACAAGAGGTTTTTAATGCTGGAATGCACAGCATCATGTACACCTTCCTGGAGCTCCTTCACATCCAGGACTGACTCCTGACAGTGTGCAGAAAACCGACATGGGGCTGAATAGGACATGTGGTGACCTTTTACCCCCAAGACAGCAGTTTTACTCACAAGCACTTCCACTACAGTAGGCACCAGGGAGGCCAGGAGCCCAGGGGGAGCCTGTAGAACTTCAGAGCAAAAGCGTACAGCCCTGCGCAGGATCCGACGCAGCACCAGTCTGAAAATGGCAGGATTCCACAAGCAGCCTTGTGAGCATCCCTGCCCAGCTCCCACTTCCAGCATCCCCCAGCTCCACTGGTCTGATTCATCAGCACAGGCCAGCAGCTCCCAACACTCTACACCCATCCAAAGGGAAGTCTGCAGATTGGAACGACTTCCCAGCTCTCATCTTCCTGCCTCCCCAAAAGCGCATACATTCCCTATCTGGGGCCCACACCAGAACCTCTTTCCTGGCTGTTCTCATTCCTTTCTAGACCTAACCTCCTGCACCCCATGCCATTTCCTTTGTCCTTACTCTGCTCCAGAGAAGCCTGGGTAGATGCCATCAGTGATGCACACGCACAGGGTGCGCACGTGATCTGCCACCACGCGGTAAGCCATGTTCACACGCCCAGCATCAGCATCCCCCACAAAACCTTGGTATCTGGGTGCCCTGCAGCCCTACAGGAGAAAGCAGGGAGACAAATCAGCAGAAAGTAATGGCTGCAGAAGAAGTTTCAGTGCAAGAGGCATCCAGCCATGCCTGACATCATGTTTTTCAGCTATCTCTGAACCTCGTGCACCTAAGATGTACTTATTAAATCCTTCCACAGCACTACAGACCAAGGTTTCTGTACCTAACACAGGTCAGCCAATGCCCTGGCACTCAGAAATAAAAAGAAACTGAGAAGGAAAAACAAATCAGTAGTGCTGATATTCCAGCAGATTTCCAACTTGGAATTCTCCCTTTTTTCTAGAACACTGCATTGGACCCGGCAGGACATAACCTCCTATCTCCAGATACTGCTCAGTAACATTCAGAGAAGGCTGTACACTATGCTACCCAGCAAGCAGCCTCTGTTCAAGGAGCTTTTGTTGAGCTGTGACTCTGAGCAGAAGCACCATCACCTTGTGAATGGCATCCAAGATGGGAGTGAAGAGATCTGTGTCATAGTTGGAGCGTTTGTTCTGCAGAACCGTCACCAGCCTTTCCAGACCCATTCCTGTATCCACATGGTGCTGTGGCAAAGGAAGGAGATTCCCCTCTACCTCTCTGTCAGCCAGGTAGGAAAAATAAAAGACAAAAGAGAAGCAAGGATCAGCTCATGGGTAAAAATAAGGAACAGGTGAATCAAAGAGAATGGGAAAATTACAGGAGATGGAAACAATGTATGACCCAGCATAAAGAAGCTCAGGGACAAGAGTAAAAGCAGGCTGCCTTGGCCCAGTCAGGCAGCCAGGATCTGACCATCACATAGTAAGGAAAAGGGCCTTTCCTAACAGGGCCAAAGGCCTTCTCCTCCTCCTCAGGGCTGCTGCAGACCTTGAGAGATCTCTGGAATGCAGCATTAAGGGAGAATAGGCAGTAAAGGTTGAAGAAGTCAGGGAAATAAAGCAAATGGGACCAAGAGCCATGCTGGACAAATCTCCATAGCTTCTCTCTTGCTCCTGGTACTGCCACCTTCTGGAAAACAGTGGAAAGTCTGAGAATATACACATGATTTTGGAGCCAGGCTAGCGGGAAAGGCTCTGGAGTTCAGATGATATGCTTGGTACCTGCTGTACTGCATGAAGACCAAGTTCCAGATCTCCACTACATCGGGGCTGCCCTGGTTCACCAGCGCTGCAGCATTTCTGCCACCACCCACGTGGTCATAGTGGATCTCTGTGCAGGGACCACAGGGACCTGTGTCCCCATCTCCCAGAAGTTATCCTTCAATGGGAAAGGCAGCACGTGACTGGCAGGAACCCTGGAAAGGCAGACAACAGAGGTGGCAGTGCTGAGGCACACACACACACAGAGTAGCCTAGATCACAGAGAAAGCTGGAAGAAAGGAATCCTTTTCCTACTACAGGCTAAGCAAACACATCAGAATTCCTCTGCTTCTGTTCACAGAGAACTACTCTCCTTAGCGAGATTAAGTGGGCCAAACCAGACAGGAGCCTAGTCTCAGTCCAGAATGACTGGAAACACAGACTGGCCCCTGCTGACCAAGACAGGCTCTCCACTGGGTCTGTGGAGTAGAGGAAAGATCTGAACACCATCAGTGGCACAGAGCTGGCAGCCTGGAACAAGCTCCTAAAGCACAGAAGTGCTCTCTGCAATGGCTGCACCCTCTCACTGAAGCAGCCATTGCTCGCTTGCAGAGGAGAACACACTCTCTTGATGGAGAGGAAGCAAAGGACTGGAGGTCCTGTACACACTGCATCCAGGCCAGCCAGTTTAAGGCACATACCCACCCCCACTGATACTATCTGAGAATGAATCAAAAGTTCAAGAGACCCAGTGAGGTCAGAGCCCAGCTAACTTTTAACAGCCCAAAGAAACCAGAAACAAAATGGGTTGAAAACATAATCTCTGGCCCCTACAGCTGATCAACTAAAGAGCAAATGCAAAACAGTGGAAAGTGAATTGTCAGCACCTGCCCTCTTCTCTAACACACTTACCCCAGGCGGAGCCACACGTCCCTGCACTCTTCATCTGCGTTCAGCCCCAGCGAGGGGTCTCCACCAAAGTAGGTGACATAGAGTCGGTCTCTGGGGATCTCATAGACCTCAGTCAAGAGCTCCCAGGCCATGCTGCATGCCTCCTCCTGAGCACGTAGGGAACATAAATGAAGCACAGTAATTCAGGGAGGGTCCTTAGAAAGGGAGTCAAACAACAGAGGAGTTAATTTCAGCTGTTTCTCTCCCTTTCTAATTTTCAGGAGTGTCGCAAAGAGAAGGACAAAGGTCAGGAGAGGGAGGCAGCTCACTGCTGCCAGTGGAAAACTGACAGTCCTAAAATGTTGTGAGACCTTCAGCAGGCTGTGCATCCATGTGCTTACTGCCAGACTTACATGGATTACTTTCTTTCTAAGAAATGTATTCACCAGCTAAAAAACCTAGCACCCTTTATTCGTCTTCCATTTTCAAACTTTCTACTAATAAGCATCAAATGAACTGGTAACCTCTTTTCACCATATTAACTGGTCAGCATTGTCATTCTCACAGAAAACTTTAATATTTATGTGTTGGTCACAGCTTTGACAGTCTGCAGGATACATTCAGCGACAGAGCCCACAAACTGACCACCTCTGTTCCAGGCCAGAGCTCCCAGGAATGAACCTGGATCTTATCAAAACACCTTCTGCACACAGTCCTATGGCGTTACAGCACAGCTCCAAAAGAAAGGCTACATATTTCCCTTGAAAGGGTTCACTCCTATCACCTCACCTTAAAGTAATCCCCAAAGGACCAGTTCCCCAGCATCTCGAAGAACGTGTGATGGTAAGTGTCTCGGCCCACATCCTCCAGATCGTTGTGCTTCCCTCCCGCACGCACACACTTCTGGCTGTTCACCACCCGCCGGTGCTGGGCCAGCTCGCTCCGGGGGTGCACCGTGCCCAGGAAAATGGGCTTGAACTGGAAATGAGAGACACCCGTTATGGACAGATGCCAGGCAGCACAGGGGGCTGCGGCTCGGGCTCCTGGAACACAGAATGGGTCAGGCTGGAAAGGACCACAGCGTGTCATGTGGTCCAACCCCCCTGCTTAGGGAAGGGCAGCTCTAGAACACACGGCACAGGATAGAGTTCGGACACGGTTCTTAACTATCGCCAGCGAGGGAGACCCACAGCACTATGGCACTATGAAAGGCGTCCGGGAGGGAAGCCCATAGCGCTGCCGGAGATCTCCTCGGCAGGGGACACCCCGAGCCGGGCCGCGCTCCTCCGAGATGCGGCAGCGCCGCTGAGCCGGAGGAGAGGAGGCGCGGGAGCGGGGAGAGCACCTGGTTCATGCCCGCGTTGACGAAGAGCAGGCGCGGGTCGCCACGGGGCCGCACGGGGGCCGAGGGCAGGCGGCGGTGGCCGTGGCGCTCCTCGAAGAAGCGCAGGAAGGCGGCGCGGACCTGCCCCGCCGGCGGGCAGGCGGCACCGCCGCGGCGGGGGCTGCAGCGCCAGCGGCACGGCACCGCCAGCAGCAGCCGCCGCCGCAGCCGAGCGGCCGCAGCCATGGCGCCCCGGGGCGGATGGCGGGCCCGGAAGGGGCGGCACCAGGGGAGGCGGAGGCGGCCGAGCGCGGCGGGGCTGCGGGGAGCGCCGCGAACGGGGCGGGGAAAGCGACAGCGGCCCGCGGGTCCTGGGCGCACGCGCGGGCTCCGCGCACGGCCCGGGCTCGGTGGCGGGCGGCCGCCCCATCCTTCTCCTTGCCGTCCCGCCCTGTCCCATCCCATCCCATCCCTCCCATCCCGCCCCGCCGCAGCGATCGCTCCCGCCGGCGGTGGCGGGTGCCATGGCGGTGCGCGGGGTGCCGTGCCTGGCCTGGTGCCTCCGCCGTGTCGGGGCCAACTGCGACTGGCTCCTGCTGGAGGCCGGCACGCAGGTGAGCCGCGCCGGGCTCCGGCCCCGCGGAGCGGGTGGGTGGGCACGGCTCTCGGGGGCTCGGTTTGGGGGGGGAGTCTCGTTGTTTCTTACAGCGCTTCCCAGGACGAAGAAGCACCGCCTCGTCCCGCTTAAGGAGCAGGCGCCGTTCGTGGCCGTTTGGAAGGGGTCGCCCGGCCGGGCCGCCCGAGCGGGCGCCGTTCAGCCCCGGTAACGCCCGAGGGCGGGGAGGGCGGACCCAGGCGCTGGAGTCGCCTTGGCCAAGCCTAAGCTTGTTTTTATCTTTAAAATTTTATGTCGTATTTAGATAGAATTGTTCGTGTTACGGTAACGTAAGTGAGGACGAAGGGAGTCCGTCGCCTAATTAACAAGGCGATGCTTTGGGGAGGTTAACAGTAGGTAGTAGGTAAGGCATTCAGGTGTAAACGAGGTCACGTTTAAATTGCTTTGGTTATGTTTTGGTGCAGTACAGGAATAGCCGTTTTCTCAGCCATCGTGTTTTTTTAATTAAAAAATGGGTCCTGGTGCTCTTCCCTCAAACTCAGCAGGCAAAGGCGTGTGGTGAGGTTGGGGCAGTGCAAAAGGATTGCTGTTCTGGTGGTCAAAATCAGACAGGTAGGTGGTGTGTGTGATGCTGTGGCCAAGGCCTTGTGCTCACAATGTGTGAAAGGCACCCATCCAATTGTATGCTTTTGTGACTCACCCATCATGGATTTGAAGCCCTGAGATGTGCAGATCTCTTTGGTGAAGGACTGGAGGTAACACAACTTGCAGCCAGGGTGCTGATAATTGTGCAGAGAATCCAGTTTGGGATGTTACTGCTCTGATTATCTGCACAGTGGTTGTCATAGGCAGCAGGGAGGCTGATGGCATTCTGGTGCTGTAGGTGTGCCAGGCCACAGAGCACAGTCTGCTTTTGCTGGAGATTTAAATCATAATCAGAATATCCTGCATTGGTAGGGGCCCACAAGGATCACTGAGTCCAACTCCTGACTCTGCACAGGGCAGCCCCTAAGAATCACACCACATGCCTGAGAGTGTTGTCCAAGCATTTCTTGAACCCTGTCAGGCTTGGTGCTGTGATCACTTGGTGCCAAAGGACACTGCTGAGGAGGGGTGGGGATGTGCTGTGACTTGCCAGTACTGCTGTGAGCAGCACTGAACTCCAGCAGGCGAGTGGTAGCATCTTGGACCCATGTTTGCTAAATGAACTTGATCAAGGGGGAGTTTTGTGACTGGCCCTGTTTGTTCTCTCTCATACTGGTGTGTGAGGTCCTGCAGATGTGTGTGACTGGGCCCTGAGGATGCCACTGCAGGGACAAATGCAAAGCTGATTTTATGTTTGAATCCTCATGAAGAGGGGAGCATTTAGCCATTCAAGTCTCTGTACCTCTTATATATGCAATCTATGCTGACAGAACACTGTATGATACATTTAAGAGGTAACCACTAGTGTTTTTTGTTTAAAAACATTAAAAAAACTGTTTGCTTTTGTCATCTTAGTTTAATTCCTTGCCTTTGGTTATGACATGGGGATCTGAGTTCTTGCTCTAAACTCAAGGTTTGACTCTAAGCTCAACCTGAGAACTGCTCAGGTAATGAAGTGTACAGATGAATTAAGAGAAGTGTGTACAGAAGGCAGCAGAGGGAGGGAGAGCTGGGATGTGCTTTAGATGGCAGTCTGAAATTAGATGAGATTTAATAAGATACTGTGCAACAGTACCATTAAATTATATCCCTTCTTGTAGAACATACTATTATAATCTAATCCAGTTATTTAGATCACTTTTACTACTGGTTATGAGGTGTATGTAGCTTAGATTCTGAGCCATGAGATCAATGGTGTGATTTACAAAAGTATTGTATATTTAGGGCAATGTTGAGTGTGCAATTTTTTGATGGCAGTTTTCTGGACTACTTTTTCCTGTATCTTTCCTGTTTACAAATGGTTGAACAGATGCAACTAGCAAAAGAAGAGGGTAAGGAGTAATCTTGAGATCCACACACAATAGTGCTGGTATGAAGAAATGGTGTTTGGTAGGTAATGACTGAGGTGGGGTACAGATGGCTCGTGAGTGACTTTGAGCAGCTTTGCTGCTGAGGAAGATTTCCATGAAAACTAAGGTTGTGATGTGCCTCAGAGAAATCGAATTTTCCTCAGTGGGAGAGAGAGATAATACTTCAAACTTTGTAAGCTTCCATTTTCTATCCACTCTTAAATTTAAATGACACAAAATCATATTATACCAGACTTTTTGGAAATAACTACAAGATGTTGACCTAGAGTTTTGCTGTACTTAAATTTAAATGACATAAACTGCATTTACCATGTCATTACTGATTGCAGTAACTAAACTACTTTATTTTTAGGTGACTGTAGGCCGAGGAGTAGATATCACATACCAGCTGGTGTCAAAAACTTGTCCCTTGATGATCTCTCGTAAGCACTGTGTCTTCCAGCAGGATGCAGAAGGGCAGTGGACTGTCAAGGATAACAAGGTACAGAGACCAACTGAAGACTTTGTACTCTGAGATTCATTGTATGGAATCCATTGTTTTGAATCTAGTAATGCATGGGCTATGATATAGAATAAGTGTTATAGAAGGTTCATGGGAGTGTCTTGCCTTGTTGTGCTCTTCCAGCAGGAAACTTCAGTCTGCTGCAGCTGGGATGCAAACTGTATTACTTTCTGTATGTAGATCCACTTCTTGGCTTAGCATTTTTCACACCAGGGTGGCTTTGCCAAGGGCACTTTGCAGTCTGTGAACCTGTTTGGTGTCACTTTCTTAGAAAATATCCTGTATGAATTCTGATATAGGATTTTATCCTTTCAAAAGGATAACATTCTTGTAGTGCTAATGAAAAGATAAAGTGCAGCTCTTTATTGTAGCGACTTAATTGCTTTAGTTATAATCAAGTTCAACAAGAATCTAGAGTTAGAAAAACCATGCTTCATGTTGTGTTCAGATGAGTTTCTCCTGAAAGTTCTTCTCTGCTGATTAGGATAAAATGTTGATGTCAGTCCTCACCTGGGTCTCACTTTGACTTCAATTATCTGTTTTTTGTATCATGATCTCTCCACTTTCTCATTCAGTCTGAAAACAGTAAAATGAGTAATTTGCTTTAAAACAGCACTGGTAGAACAAAAATGTTCAACACATCATGCAGATTTGAAAGATGTTTGGGTCACCAGCAGATTACTCAGAAAGAAATGGAGTGGCTACTATTAAAATTACACTGCTCTTAAACAAACCCTCTTGGTAGTACATGTATAAACTTGTAAACTTAATGTTACTGCATGATAAACATCTACCATATTAACACTTCCTGTCTGTTTTCACTGTTGACCAGTTGGTAAGCTTGGTTCATTGAATCTCATTGAAATATGTCAACTCCTAGTGTTTCTGCAGTTCATCATTAGCACAGAGCAGTTTTGCTGGTTTTGAAAACTATTTCTCGAGCTAATTTTGAAACCTTTTTTGTGCTTTGAACATTATCTCTAGAACGTTTTCCTTCTTTATAGTCTCCTTGTATTTATGGAAAACTTTTTTTCAGGGAGAATAACCAATGCTTCTTTCTATTTCCTTTTTTTTTTTTTTTTCTGGAATTTCAGGTAACATTAATTGTCAAGAGTAATTACTGTAGTATTCTACATTCCTGACAATGATCTATTATTAAGTATTTTTATTAGTTAGTTTTTATTTCTGAAGCTTTTGTGCAGGTTATTCCCCTCATAGTTCATCGTTCTCCTTCTGCACAAGCATGTACATTAAAATGTTGTTCTTGGTGCTTGTACACAAAATCTGTAATGCAAGAATAATGTGCAGTAAATAATACAGTGCAGTAACTGTAATAAATACAACACTGAGCCAATAAACTGGATATTACAAGGTTTATTTAAAGAGGTAGCTTGTTCTGATTGAAGCACTGAAGAGGCTGGCTGTGTTTATTTACAGTTGCCAGAAATAACTTTCAGAGGACTCTGTAAGTATATATTAAATTTTGGAGATTCTGTGTTTATTGGCAGAGTCTAAACGGAGTTTGGCTTAACAAACAGCGCCTGGATCCATCAAAAGTCTATCCTATTGCTGAAGGAGACCGTATCCAGTTGGGAGTGCCTTTGGAAAACAGAGACACTGCTGAATATGAGTATGAAGTAATTAAAGATGAATGGGAGAAAATTAGACCCTTTTTAGCTCAAAGAAGTGACCTGGGGAAAGCTAAGAGTTCAAGAACTAAACGTAAGTTTAGTTTGGAGGAATTGGAGACATCTGGATCAGAAGGCCCTTCAAACTCCAGATGCAAAAGAGACAGAGTGTCCTGTGACAATGAACCTTTAGATAAATCACATGGACAGGCAGAAGAGGCCAGACGGCTAACAGAGAAGATGGATGTCAAGCTGCCTTCTCCTGGCCCCAGTGAGGGGGACAGTGGTCCAGGGCATGATAGCCCTATTTTCTCCAAGAAAGTGACTGTCCCCAAGAAGGACCAGGAAGGCTTCTGTCTTGCAGAGTCATGGACTGGCTTGAAAATGCTGAGGAAATCTCTAGTAGATACAATGAAGTTAAAGGCCAAAGTGCAGGAGAAGCAGACTGCAGTTCTAAATGTGAAGCAGAAGCGCAGGAAGTGTGATCAGAAGGAGATCCTGTTAATGGAACAGGAGCTGCAGGAGTTGCAGGACCAACTCTGCATGGAACAAGAGCAGCAGCAGCAGCAGGTGGAAGAGCTGGAGAGGACATTCTGTAAAGAGCAACAGAAGCTAGAGGTAATAATTTTGGCCCGTGTCTTCACTTTTATGGAATGCCTTGGATATGACATTGATCCAAAATAGCTCTTGAACTATACAGTAACATAAATAGTGTTTCTGTGAATTACCCATGCTAAAGTTTTCATGGAACTATTTAACTTAGTATGTAACAGAGTGCATATACCAAAAGAAAGTTCAGAGACAGAAGAGATTTAGCATGAGGAATTCAGAGAAAAGTGCAAAATAAAGCATTTCAATTGGTAAAGAGGCATGCTTTTAAATTTAAGAAATGAAAGTCTTTGCCTGATCTCTTGTGCTTATAGAGGGGACAAGTTGAAAAGTAATCACTTTAAGTGTGAATTTCTCCAAGTATATGGCTGAAGTAATGCCCAGTTTGCATGGCAAATGTACCATCAATCAATAAAGTGTTTCATGCCTTAATCCCTGGAGGAAAGGAGATTCTTTTCCTACTTTCAAAAAACCATGTCTTGCAATCTGTAAGTACTTTGAAGCAGTAATTATATGTGATAAGTTGCTTTTTTGGTAATAGACCGAAATCTGCTCGAACTTGAGACTGCTCAAAATCTGGTTTAAAGAAAGTGAGGATTCATCTTGGAGTGCATCTAATAATTTATTAGTTACTTCCTTAAAGTCTGCTGCTAAAGGCAAGATACCAGTAGTAGAAGTACAGAAAGTTTGGAGTGGTGTCCTTAGAAACAATGAGACGTTTACCTGGAGCTTTATGTGTCTCTGACCTCTTTGAATGTGCTCAGAGTTGCACCTTGATCTGATCTCTTCACTTCTATGAATATGCTGGTGCCTTTTGAGCTAGAATAATGTGGAGGTATTCCAAATATGGGACTGTAAATGATATATCTGTTTTAACTCTTCACAGTAAATGATAGCTCTCATTTCTGTTGTACATGTGTAACCCTAGAGTGGAACATCTTGCCATTTGTTGAAAATCAGTGTTGTTTCTTTAAGCATATCTGCTAAAGAGAGTGTGCAGAGTAGTAATTTTCTGTGGTTTATGTTCAAGTCTTTTTTTTTTTGGTCCCACTTCTTAACCCACACAGGGAGAAAATTGTCAACAAGGGGAAGAGAATCTGAAGGAGCAGCTGGCCCAGGTCCTGCAAGAGGCAAGTGACTATGAGTCTAGGTTTGGTCTAACTGTGTAACTCGGATATTTAAATCTTTCCAAGTGCTGTGGCCTCTTGGTAGAAGACAAGGACGTTGTCTTAGATGATTGTAAAACCTATCTGAAGTGAAAGAGTAACCTGGAAGAGGGGATGCAAAGTGTGATGGCATTGGGAAGGTCATAAATAACTGGCAGTGCATTCCAATTTTAAGTTAAGGATAAACTGCCTTAACATCTAGGAGGAGGATAGAGGAAATTAGTATGCTTAACCTTATGACTGTGACCATGTATCTTTAATAGGATAGCTTATAATGGTACTCCTATAACTTCTGGAATGGTATTGTTACAGCATCGTGCTTTGATGGAAGAACTGAATCGTAATAAAAAAGATTTTGAGGAGATAATTCGAGCCAAGAATAAAGAACTGGAAGAAACCAAGGTAAGGAATAACTGCATTCTTAGTTTTATTCATAAGTGAAACATGATACACTGCAGCAGAGGAAATGGTTTATTTAACGTTTGTCTTGGCTCTGCCTGGCCTCCTATAGTGCAAAATTTCTGTGTTTGGAGGTGGCAGCTGACTCTGGTTTCCAGCACTGGGGGAAGAGGCACCTTGCCTGTTTCATAAATGAGTGTCAGACAGTTGTTGCTAGATCTTTCTCAATCATAAAGAAAGCCCAAAGCACTTGAACATGCATTGTGGAAGAGAACTGGGCCCATTGCATCCTTTCTTTAAAAAACAAACCAAAAGTCAAACCAGAAACCACAGGAAAAAAAACCCACCATCAAACCAAAAGTGTTTGAAAAGTGAGGTGCTTCGTTTTCAGTTAAAGTGCATTCAAGTAAAACTGCACTGTGACAGCAGTTCTATAAGGGCATGTAGGACTGAAGCAACATGGAATTTGAATAATGAATGAGATAAGCCACAGTTCTTCCTGCCCTTGACACAAATTGATGAGTGGAAAATAGTTAAAGAGATCCTTTCCTGTGTCTTACTTTTGTAAATGGTCACATTATCCACCACTGAAAATTTGCCTTGGATTTTTAATGCCATCTTTGGAAATTTTTTGCTCTTTGAACTATAGCTTCTATTTGAAGAATTTTCCTGTTATTTTTAGAAGATAGAGCAGGTACCTAGCCTTATCAGCCTAATTTAACTCTTAACAAGTAAACAAAAAGATTATTAGGTTGTTAAATGCAAGTAAATGTTTTAAACTCTATTGCTTCCTTTTTTAACATTTGAGGTGTTTAGTCTGTTGGGCATTTTGCTTCTTATATCAGACACACACAAAAAAATACTAATTAAAGCCAAACTCTTACCAGGAACAGGTTGAAAAGATTCTGAAAAGATTGATCAGCTGGTAGTTCCTTTAGGCTGAAGGGAATTTTGGTAATGGCTGCTATTCTTCCTTCCAAGTTCTCTGTAGTGGGTGGGAATATTCTCAATACTGCTGAGACTACAAAGAGGAAAGAGGTTACAGATCTGGGCATATGATAGATACCCACTCCACTTGACATGTGGAGATTTGCAGTATGATTTTCTTCCCCTGCACACACACTTCCTGCCAATTGAGAAAATTCTTGTTCTTTGTTGATACACAACCATGTGTATTTTTCAATAGGAGGAGAAGGAGAAGGTGAGAGCCCAAAAAGAAGAGGTGTTGAATCAGATGAATGATGTGTTGGAGAATGAGTTGCAGTGCACAATCTGTTCTGAGCACTTTATTGAGGTATGTTTAAACCTGTATGGGTTTGCCAGTAAAAGAGAGACTTCAGAAGCTTTCCACAGTTCTAATAACACAGTGTTTAAGCCCTTTTCTTTACTTCACTTGTTTAACAGTCCCAACAGACCCACAGTGAGTTCTAATGGGAAAGAATTGATCCAGAAATCTATTCTGCCTGCCCTGCCTCTTTGCTTGACATCAAATTAAGCTTTAATGTCTCTATCTGCATAGACATGAGTGCTTAATCCTAAAGTGCACATAAGTTTGGAGCACTTGTGTAGGTTTTTGAGTTGGTGCTCTGAGCTGCTGCTGACAGCTGCTTGGGGGAAGAATTATTTTGCAGTGGGCCTTGCTTTAAGCTGACTAGAGTTGGACTGTTTGAGGTTTAGCTATATGGAGGGTCAGTAAAGGAAGGGGTATTCAGTCAAGTCCTGGGATGTTTATATTGTTCAGATAAACTCTTTCTTTGAGAAATTGGCCAGTTTTCATTTGATTCTACAAGTAACAGGCTATGCTTGTCATGTAGACTGTTTTTTTTGTTCATGTTTTGCTAGAAGGTCAGTTTCATTACATTATTTTTTACTGTGGGAAACCTGATGTGTTAGCCTTGTTATAATGGCTTAATTGCTAGCTGAAATGTTAATTTCTGGTTTCTCAGTATATTAAGATGCTATTTTGCAGTATCTGTTTTTTTTCTTAATTTATCCTTTTCAAATTGGGGTAACTTGTAATAAAATTAATGAATTTTGTCTTTTTATGACTTGCTATGACTTACAGTGACTCCGTTCATTGACTTGTAAAGCTGGCCTGACCTCTGGCAGGGGGAGTTCGTGTGTGACTACTGCGAAGGCCCTAAAGGCTTTGGGCTCTCCAGTCCCTTTCCCTATACAAAACATTCATCTACTATTTCCTTGTATTCAGTATGTTTTTTTGCTTGACAGTGCCTGTGTGAACGTGCTGTGACCTGTATCCTTGTGCTGAATTCCACAGGCAGTCACTCTGAACTGTGCCCACAGCTTCTGCTCCCACTGCATCAATGAGTGGACGAAGCGAAAAGTGGAGTGCCCGATCTGCAGGCAGGAGATCAAATCAAAGACACGCTCTCTGGTGCTGGATAACTGCATTAACAGGATGGTGGAAAAACTGGATGTGGAAATGAAAGAGCATCGCCTGAGCCTGATCAGAGAGCGGAAAGGTGAGAGGTGGGTGGATGTGGCATGATGAGTACAATCTCTTATTCCATCTATTTTGTATGACTTTCTTTGGCACCTATATACCAAGAAGATGCTCAGGGACTGCTGCAGAAATACTGAAAAATAATAATGAGATCTCTTGACTAACTAGCTTTACTGCACAGTAAAATAAAATTAATACAGAGTTTGGAAAAAGACTTCAGTATGAATTCCACAGTCTGGTGGGGCAACTTAATTTAACCATGCTAAAGGTTATGCTCTTTCAAAGAGATCACTTCTGTTCCTTGAAAAATTTACCAGGCACTTTTGATTTAACTGTGGAGTGCATAATTACAGAAACTTAGCAGATCTGACAAGAAACTCTGAATTCTTTTCTGTGTGCCAGATTTACATAGGAAATCTCTGAAAGAGACACTGGTAATCATGTAAATGTATGGCTGAACTGACAGTTGCTCTGACATGTTTATTTTTGTGGAATTAAAGCCACTGTGGCTTACAGGCATAACATCTTACCTAGTTGTTGCTAAAATACTGTGCATGATGGAGATTGTTTTCATAAAAACTCCAGTATGGGTTATTCCCAGTCTGCTTACTTCTTCTAAATTTCTTTCAAGAGCACTTGACACTGGTATCTAGGTGCTGAAATGTAGATGTCTGTTCCTGCTATCCTCACATTTTATCACTGTGTTCTCTTAAGTAATTGTCTTGTTTTCCCTTCATAGAGATGCGTGCATGATCCTTAATATTGTAATGTATCAAGCCTTTTACCAAAAGCAAGGTGCTTTTGAAACCTTTCAGATGTGCCATGGTGAGATAGAATGACATCACTAAGCAGTGCTAGTTCAAGCCTGAAGTTATAACCTATGTAACCCCCTCAGTGTGATTGCCTCAGGAAATGCTGCTGCATTGCTGAGAGGCTCAGCTGCAAGAATTGCTTTAACCTCTGCAGAACTGAGCAGCCCTTGTGCAATTCATGCCTCTGCAGAGTGCCACAGTGCTCCTGAAGTGGCTTGTCAGGTAGCTAATGGGCACTAGCTGGAGTGGTGCCTTCACTGGAGCCCATTGTGTGCTAAACCAGTGGTCTTCATCCTCATTTGAACAAAAAGCAAATGAGTTCATAGGCTACCTTCAGAAACAACTACCAATAGGAAATCATTTAAATTTACCGTGACACGCTTAAACTGGAAGGTGAAATGGCTTCTGTGCCTCTTTTTGTGCAGTGGTGGAAACATTTTGATTGAAATGAAGAAAATAATTTGTCTATTTAAAATTAATTCCTAAGAAATATACCTGTTGAAAGAAGAATGATGTTGCAAGTGGCACTTGAGCTGCTGTCAGGGTTTTCCAAGCAACCTTTCTAAAAGTCTCAGTAGCCCCAGCAGTAGAAGGATGGCTTGCAATCTTAAATAGACGAAGCTTTTGATGAAGCTATAAATGTTCTGAACAATCACTACGTGATTGAGAGCCCCTTACCACATTTTTTGTTTCCTTTTCTATCCTGGCAAGACACTGAAATAGTTAGCCACTTCCATTGCCAGTTGTGTGCCTGTGAAGGGGTGGAGAATGTCTCCTCCTCATCTGTGTTAGCTTAATTGGAAAAGACATATAGAACATTAAGGAAAACAAGCAAACAAATAGCTCCCATACCTTTGTTCTTTTATGCTGAAAACTGAAAAGAAAAAGGCCTGTGTCCTGCAGCTTGAAAAACCTATTGCTATCTGACAGTGAGAAGCCAAAATACAGTTTCAAAAACAAGTAATAATTTAGCATTTGTGGGTGCAGTGGTCACAGCTAACTTTTTTATCTGTGTCTTTTGAATGCAGAGAAACAGAATGTGATGGTGAAACCAGCCACAGACAATGACAACGGTGTCCGTTCTTCCATCTACTCTGTCTTTTCAGTGAGCAGTTGTGACAGTGAGGACTCTGAAGAGGATTCTTCCTATAGTGAAAGCTACTATGTTATCTGAACATAATTACTGCAGATTCATTGCCCATGTGCTGCCTAGAACCAACCTAATGGTGTTTCATTGACTGCTGCTGGAGGAGTGGACTGGGCAGAGATGGAGGAGATTAAATCTTCTGGAAGTCTTTAGCTAGTGTTCTTTTCATGTATTATCTATGGTTTGTTCCTTCGTCAGGCTTTTGCATAAAGGGTTTTATAACTGGGAAGCAGCACATCCAGAAATTTTTTAGCAATGACTCTAAAACATAATCAGTAGCAAGAGAGGAACCTCTGCCTCTTCAGATGCTCTGCTCTCCAAATTATTGAAATGTCCTGTTTGGCAGGGTAGGAAAGCATCTGTAGACAACCACAAGGTACAGAATGAAGCACTTCATTTTATTGTTTACAAGACAACTGTTGAGCTGTGGGTTGTACTAACCTCAAGTCAGATCACTCATTCATAAGGGACTGATCAAGTCTTGCCTCATCCTATCATGTATTTGTCTACTGAGCTCCATTTTCTAGTGACTTATGCTTTTGACTTAGCTGTTACATGGAAAGGCCTCTTACACTGTGAGAACAGGATGGGGAAGCCCTTGTCATCTGTAATATCTCTTTGGCTCTTTGTATATACCTTTTTGTTTCTATGTTTATTTTAAGAACGAAAATATAAATCCATTTCTGCATTAGTCTTCTATGGTGCAGACACTGAGACTGATGTCTTTTAGTTGTCTTTAGACTTTTTTGAGAAAACAGACTATCTCATTTAATGACCTTGCTTCATGTTTTGATTGCTGTATGCAGTGTGACTACTTTAAAGTTATTTGAAAGACTTTTGTATTCAGGAACTTATAAAAGACAACCCAATCCTTCAAGACTGTGACTACCCTCATGCTAATTTAATAGCTACAATCATACCTCTTACCTTCTTCCCCCAAGAAAGATCCCATTAAAAAGACAGCATGAATTACGTCCTAAGGAAGCAGTGTATTCTGACAAATTTGGTCAGTAGGATTTAAACAAGGCAGGCCTGATCTATGGGCCAGGCAGCTTGCTTAAAACTTTAGCGTAAGGTTTCTTTTGTGAAGAAGACATCTTCTGTATTATTCTTTCTCTTTTGATGTTTGCTTTCTGTATGTGCTCTTCAGAGTTTCTTTTGTGAATAGATGCTTTCTAGAATGTGCAAGAGAAGAGTATTCCTCAAAATGCTCATGGAATAGGCTGATGTGGAGCAGGCATTTCTGATGAAGAGGAGTAGAAGGAAAATACTCTGGTTATGTAGTACTGCAAATTATTCTACTCTGTATCTCTTCTATACTGCTGTGCTTTTTTTCTCATTTCATTTTGCAAAATATATATTTATTTTATTATGTTGGTGTTTATGTATATTGCAGAGAAGGATAATGCTTCCCCTGGTAACAGAGTGGTAATCTTTGGTTTGATTTCCGAGTGTGTCCTTTTTTCACTAGAACAGAGAATGTTAAGTGGTGTATTCCAAATTATTTTTGCTCTTTCTGGTGGGTGCACAGTGTGTAAACATCCACAGAGAGAGGTTAAGTATTAATACTATCCACTTACAAAAGCTTTTCACTGACAAAAGCAGACCTGTAAATCTGCAGCCTGCTTTCCTTTGCTCTAAGATCTGGATCCTTTCTTCTACTTGGTTGTCTCTTTCTTCTACTTGGATGTGCCCTTGGAGATGTTATGCCCTGAACTGTTACCTGTCTTGGGATGGCACCAAGCGCTTCCAGATGACAGGTTACAACTCAGCTAGTCCCAGATGATGCAGGGCAGGTGCAAGACCTGCTGTTTTCCCTTGGAAGGTAGCTGTCAGGTAGTGTGATAATCAAACACTGTCAGAGCAATACATTGTCAGCATCAGTGGAACAGTTGGGAAGGGGTGCTAGTGAAAGGGATCATCACAGAGGGAAATTTACCTCATACAGATCTGTGGAGTCCAAGCCCAATCTGACAATCTTGTGCCAGAAAAATATACCAGTGTGTGGTGAGCCTGTCACAAGGCAGAGTGGGAGTTTCAGAAGAGTTTATTAAAGAAGCCTTCCCATTGAGTCACAAGGTGCGGACAGGGCCTCCTTGCTTTCTAAAATCCACCTCAGAGAGAAGCCTGAATGTGGCTGGATCCAATCTTAGCCCCAGAATGTCAGTTGTTTATGTGTAAAGGATTATACAGCTGTAAATGAACCTTTATACACTTTGTCCTGGAGGATTTAAAGATGGCAAACCAGATACATAAATATGTATGATTTATTATAATGATTGGACAGAAAGATCTTAATCAGAATTATTTACTACACAGTATAGGAGATAGAACAGGTCTTATAGTGCACTATGATGCCATATTGAAGCAATTGTTTTAAAACAATTTTATTAAAGCTACAAAAAACCCAATTACTATAGATAATGTTACTCACCGATACCAATGAAACTGTGGACTAATTTCCTTTGCTCAGTCATGAGAAGTAACCTTGAGCACCATCCCCAGTCAAGGGAGAAATCTCCACACACTTCAAGAAGGGGTATGTTAGAAGACTGCCCTTAACTGACTGTCAGTTATAGCTCTCCAGGCCAGCTGTGTCTGCTCAGGAACTTTAGATAAATTATCAGTAGTATCACTTATTCTGGGTATTTTACTAGGTCTACCACATCTTCATCCCACTATCAGGAAGTTTAATTTTGGGACTGATGAGTCAGATTGGTTTCAGCACTATTGAGCACCAAAAGCAGCATGATGACCCCTTCTTCATTTACCATGGATAGCTTTTCCAATAGTCATTGTTTGAGATGTTTTTCCCATTCCAGGCAAGCGTCCTGCTAGAGAGCCTTAGCAACAGCTGTCAGATTTAACTTTGCAGGACGTGTAACAGGCAATTCAATAATCCAGCTGTGCTCCCCTTCCCCCAAGTGAAGTGCAGGTTCTCTTTTCCAAAGGTATGCTCTGACTAGTCAATGTTTTACTTCCTTCTCCTTATCCTAGTGTCCTGACAGGTCAGCCTATTTAGACAGGTAGTTTACAGCAAATGTCTAACTATGAGCTACAATTCCCAAGTAGGATACTCCTGTCTCTTGATACTACCGTGTTTGCTTTGGTTTTTTGAGACTAAACATTCAGGCCTGTGTCCTGAGCTGTATGTCCCCAGGTTTTGAGCTTAATGCAAAGTACAAGACGGCTCCCAGGATCAGGTTGGAAAAGACCTCTGCAGTCATCCATGGCTGAACACCACCATGGATCTAGACAATGCCACTGAGTGCCGTGTCCACTCTTTCCTCGAACACCTCCGGGGATGGTGACTCCACCGCCTCCCCGGGTGGCACATTGCAATGTTGAATCACCCGTTTCCTAGAGGAATTGCTGCAGCTGTCCAACCCGAGCCTCCCCTGGCGCAGCCTGAGGCTGTCCTCCTGTCCTGGCCCTGAGTGCGGGGAGAAGAGGCCGATCCCGGCCTGGCCACAGCCTCCTGTCGGGGGCTGTACAGAGCGGCAAGGTCTCCCCGAGCCTCCTCCAGCCTAAACACTCACACCTTCCTCTACGCTGCACGCTCGATAAAGACTTTTATCTCCGTACATTTACAAATTGCGCGGCCCGCGCAGCGCTCCCCAGAGCGCCCGGCCGGGCCCGCCCGTGGGGCCGCGCGCGCGCTGCGTCAGAGGCGCGCGCCGCCGGCCGGGCAGGCCCCGCGCGGGGGGCGGGCAGGGGGCGGGGGCGCCGCCGCGTCCGAGCGGGGAAACGAAAGCGGCGGTGGTGGCGGCCTCGCGTCCTCCCCTGGCCGCGCTCTGCGAGCCCCAGCCCTTCGGAGCCCTCCGGACCGGCCGCGGCCACCCTCCTGCCCGCTTTCGCCGTGAGTGTCGCCCGCTGCAGCACGGCGCTGTCCGCCCAGCCCGGGGGTGTGCGGGTCAGCGCGGGGCGCGGCCGCCGGCGGCTCCCGCCGTCTCCCCGCCTGCCGAGGGGGCTCGGCTCGGTCTGTGGCCCCGGGGCTGCGCGGCGGGCGGTGCCGCGGGGGTGAGAGGCAGACGAGGGCGGCGAAGCTGGTGAAGGGTCCGGAGGGTAAGTACTGTGAGGAGCGGCTGAGGGAGCTGGAGAAGAGGAGGCTCAGGGGAGACCTTATCGCTCTCTACAGCCACCTGAAAGGCCGGTGTAGCCAGGCGGGGACCGGCCCCTTCTCCCGGGCAGTCAGGACAAGATTTCTTTCTCCTCAGGCTGCGCCAGGGGAGGCTTTTATTGCACGTCAGGGAGAATTTCTGCACAGAAGGGGTGATTAGACATTGGAGTGGACAGCCCACAGAGGCGGTGGAGTCACCATCCCCGGAGGAGTTCAGGGGAAGACTGGACACGGCACTCAGTGCCATTGTGTAGTTCCCATGGTGGCATTCAGTCACGGGTTGGACTCGGTGACCCCAGAGGTCATTTCCAACCTAAATGATTCTGT
This sequence comes from Sitta carolinensis, assembly GCA_032173965.1. NCBI lineage: Eukaryota > Metazoa > Chordata > Aves > Passeriformes > Sittidae > Sitta > Sitta carolinensis. Next base: position 7,637,012 of record JAVUNC010000025.1, on the reverse strand, counting down.
GAGGGGCCGGTGGTGCAGAGCAAGGGGGCTGTGGGGATGTAGGGGGGCTTTCCCTCGCAGCTGCGGGGCTCCGGAGGGGCTGGGTGTCCCTGACATGCTCCTAATTGTGCATGGTTTGAAACTGTCGGGGGGGCAGGTGCACTGAGGGACCCTTAGTGAGGTTTGCAGGGTGGGGGTCTCAACAGGGAGCTGGAAGGGGTGAGCTGAGAGAGTGTTGGTCTCTCATTTGGCTGTCTCTGAAGAAGTATAAAATGGCTGGTTTGTTACAGATAAACAAGGGGAAAAGCCCAAAACCCTCAACTGAGGCAAGAGCAGGTAAAAGTGAGTTGTCTGTAATAGAACTTCTGGTGGAAAGGAGAAGGTCTTAGACACAGTGCAGTGAGGTTGTGGGATCGTTTTGCAGTCAGAGTTGTGGGGACAAAGAAAGGATTTGGCCTTAAGCTGGTGTGTACGTGTTTGTGAAAATAAGTTTGATAACTAAAGGTTTGGGTTGGTGACCTGGGGCATCTTTTATAGCCCAACAATCCTATGCAGAATAATAAACACTAATTAAGGGTTTCTTTTTTTCAGTAGCAGGGAGGTTTCAGCTGGTGTGCTCAGCATTTTTGTCTTTAAATTTTTACCTGCCTTCCCTTTCCTTGCTTCTTGTTTTCTACAAGCCTTCCAAGCTGGCTTCTATCAACTTCATCTTAAGAATTTGACCTTTCTCTGGGTTTATGCAAAATTTATCAGCCACATCAAAAGAAGCTGGATATCTTTCCAGTGATTCCTGGTGAAAAACGCAACCACACACACAACTTGAGCACACTTATTTAGTAAAGTTCTGTTGTAAAAGTCATGCAGAAAAGCTCCTTTTTAAATTAAATCATTTGGAGTCTTGTGAGAAATTGGTTCCACCTTGCATATTCTCCATTAAATTGAGCTGACATTTTTTCAGTGTGTTTGGATAAAATGAGTCTTTGATTCAGTAGGAGTAACGAACTCCTATATATTTAAGTTATCCAGGTGTCTGTGTCTGGGTTGACTTCATCTACTTGCATTTGGGGATAAGTAGGTTGTAGAAGTGATTTGAAATTCATCAGTTATAGGGAAATTTCCGTATCAGTTTCCCATTTGATTAGTTAGACTAGGTGTTTAAAAAGGCAGGTTCAAAAGGAGCTAAGACTTTTTTACCTAAAGACATTTGAGAAGCCTAATACTGAACAGCACATCATGATCTATTCCACCATGCTGCTGTGCATTACAGAAAGTTAACTTGCTTAATGTTTGCCAAGTGTGATCTTCTTCTTTTAGCATTTCAGGAAAACATGAAGAGAAGGACAGAACCCGAATTTAGCAGTCCCCAAACTAAGCAGAAGAAGAGGATGGAAGACTTGGGATTAACCCTCAGTTCTACTTCAGATGATGAAAATCAATTTAGTAATCATACTACTCAAGGTAAGATTGGAGATCTGAATTGTGCTGCTGCAGGGGATGTAAATAATAACCAGGAATTGAACTTACATCTTCTGAGTCCTAATTGATAGCCCGAATTTCAAGGGTATGCTCTCTATTTAGGAAAAAAAGTACATTATTTCTTTTCACAGCCTTGGATTGGTGTGAATTCTTTTATGCTTTTTAAACATCTTATGTAAACCTTTTCATCTGGGAGTTGTATGAATTCAGATGTGGAAAACTGAATTTGAGGTAGATGACGTGCACAATCTAAAGCTATAAACATTCTTGTCATATTGATCTTTTCAGTCTCAGCAGTTATTTCTGGTTTGGAAACTCTCAGTACTGAGCTGTTGTGGGTGTTATGCCATAAAGAAGCATCATAATCATAATTTTGTTTAAAAAGGAAGAAAGAAATCAGTAGCCTTACTACATTTCTGCAGATGGGAGAAACTGAGATGAATACTCAGTTGCTTTGGGTTGGGGCTTCTACTTTGTAGGACCATCTCTTGTGCTGGCTCAGTGTGATTTTTCCAGGGGAGAACAGAGTTGTGAGAGTTCACGAGTGTTTCTTTTCAGAAAGATCTATTTCAGAGTTAACTAATTGCTTACTTTTTCTTGGAGTATGCTTTCTTGCCTGGATTTGGGATATACCACAGATGAGGCATGTGACCTGCACAATTGTTATCACTGTTGTGGACACTTTAAACTCTCCCAAGATGGTATTTCAGGGTACCTCACTGTCATGCCAGCTACATCAGAGTCTTAGGATTTCTCATGGCTGTGAAGTGTTCAAGTGCCTGAGCACATAAAGAGCTTCCCTTGTGGAAATGGAAGGGGGTGTGTGTGGAAGATGAGTGGGTTGCTTTGGGAGTAGCTGTAGTTGCAGGGTATAGTGTGTGTACCTGTCTGACAAAGCCTAAGGTGAGCGAGGAGGCCAGAGGTGCAGAATGTGAGAGCTGGGGTAGGGAATGCTCTGTGCACTCGGGGCTGAGCTAAAAAATTCAAACCGATGGTTTTTTAATGTTTTTCCTCCTTTTGATTATTGAGTTCATACAGGAATCAAAATAGGCTGTAGGCTTTAGTGTTTAAGAAACAAATTAAAGCAGTTCAAGGACAATATTTTGGGTAGAGTTAATTGTTTAGTAGTCTATTACACCCATTGTGGTTTCTAATGAAAGGAGGGAGGTTGTGGAAAGAAATGATTTGAGATTTAATCTCAGCTGAGCATGGCTTAGCAAATCTTAAAAACAAGAAGAGTTGTAAAGGGACTCCATTGAACCTTGTGCAGTAGATAATTGTGTTTAAGGCACTTTATGAGTCTCTAGAAAACAAGACACAGCTCAAAAGCAGGTAGCAAAGTTAACTGAAGCTGTGTACTGAAGGAGCAGAAAGCAGTAACTTGACTCTAAAGGAAAAATCCTTTGTGAGTGTTCTTAGCTAAAAGCTCTGTGAAAGAAAGAGAAAAGTATCTTGTGCGAGAGATGTTTGAAAATCAGGATGGGTATCAAATGCTGCAAACACAGGTTGAATCATAGTCTTCCTTGTCTGGAGCTGGAAGCCTCAAATGTTGATACTGTAAAACTCTAGTAGTTATGTGGGGACGCAAGTCCTGAAAACTGATTGCTCAGTAACAAGTATTGAGGATACATTTAAAGGGTTTTAACTACAGTTGTATGTTTTACTGTGGTGTCTTTCATTTTTACTTCACTTTCTCGTAATAGCCTTTTTCTGCTGATTTTTCAGTTGTTTCCTTTTACTTCACTGATGCTCAGTTTTCCAGAATAGGAAAATGCAGAGATCTGTGAGTTGAGAGAGAAATAGTCTAGGTGTTTTCTTAAATTAGACAAATGTAAGAAAAGTTCAGTCCTTCTTTTTAAGTATTATGATGCCTTTTGGGGTTTTTTAACACTTCCATGGAGCTAAATTATTCTTTCTTAAGAGATAAATAGAAGAAGATCAACTCTGCTAACAATCTTCTGTTTTATGTCAGAGCAACTTTTGTAGTTCATTGTCCCCTAGTTGTACAAAGCAGCACAAAATGATTTCTGGCACTTGGCAAACAAGGGAGCTGAAGGGGCAGAGGGCCAGCACAGAGCATGGCTGTGCTTTCTGTGGATTGCTGCTCCTGTAGCCTGTATGAATTAGCTGTAGTAAGAAACTTGTGCCACTGCTTCACCCTCATAGTGATATTACCCCTGGAAAAACAGCGCTCATTGCATGGTGGGGCCTTCCTTGGCACCCATCTGGTACAGAGCAGGCTGAGAGAAATGAGACTGCCATGATTCCTGCCCAGATCCCAGTTACATCCTGCCTGGAGTGAGTAGGTTTGGGCATCTCACAGCTGGAGAGCAGCAGTGAGGACTGTACAGCTCATATAGGCCTACATCCTTATCAACTACATCTCAAGGTGGAACTGGGCACAGACAGAGCTTCGTTATTTGGTGCCCATAAAGGTTCTGGTGCATCAGATTCTGGTGAGAAACGTTTATTTTGAGTGCTTGCTGTATTTGTTGATACTTACTACCTTGGCTGAACCATTGACTTGATTTCAAATTCTTCCTCAAATCTCTCTCAGGGTATTTTTAAAAAGATTGGTGTTCTTCTGGCCTTATCTTTCACTTGAGTTTGTATGTGTCAGTAAACTCTCTCACTTGCTGTAGTGAACTTGGGGATCCTTGCCAGTTAACTGGATAGTGGGGGTCAAACTGAAGTGTAATAAATATAACTTTCTCTTCTTTCTGGAGTGTTGGCCATTTGGTAGATTCCTGTGTACTTGATGTGAGTTTTTGGCTAAGTTAGGGATGGATTTACACTTGTAGTTAGGTAGGATATGGAAGAAAATTCAGTATGTTTTATCAAGGTGCAATTGTCACGATTCTCGGGCGAGAATGCCTGTGGACCTTCTCAGTTCCTCAGGATCATTGCAGAGGTCAGGCACCACACAGTACTATTGTGGTTGTGCTGTGGCTGCTCTGCTGGTATGTAGGGGTTTGCCCATCCCTTTGTGAGGCCTGGAATCCATGAGGTCAGAGAGGTGGTGTGTGTCCCTGAGGCAACAGGGAAGATAACCAAGTGTTGTTTGCACAGGCGTGCTTCCCATAACACATTTGAGATACTGTGAGTGTGTGAATGGAAGATTTAATGAGTCTCACTGTATTCTAATGTGACTACTGAGATGTCTCTCTTCCATTTTATATCTATTTCCATTCTCACTGTTTTGTTTGTTTTCAGAGTCTTCCAGTAGCACCAGTGGGTCTGACAGTGAGAGTGATGAAAAAAGACCAGTCTTCAGCAGTGAGTTCAAGCAAGACTCTCTTGTGGAGGGTACTTCCTCTCGCTACTCAATGTATAACAGCGTCTCCCAAAAGCTTATGGTAGGTCAAAGTAGTTTTGGACCAAACTATTAAGAGCTGAGGAGAGCGAAGTGGAAAGACCAGTTTGTTATAAAAAAATACTTTGATTCTGATCCTCTTCGTAGCAGTGTTCTCTGTCTTTATTTCCTTACTGTCTTGCACATGAAATTGACTGCATCCCTGCCTTTTTGTTATTGTTCTCTTATTGCTAAAATTTACTCAGAGAAGAGCCTGAAAAATTAGCAGATAATGAATATAGTTCTTTCAACCTAAGAGATGTGTATATGTTTCAGGAGCAGTGTCTTGTATTCCTCCTCTGAGTTTTATATCAATTTTAACTGATACTTGAAATACATGTGAATGAATGTTCACAATGAAGAATATCATCACATGATTTTTTTCCTGTACCAACATCTTTTTTTTTATGAACCATCCATGCTTACTGAACCCTGTGACAAATAGCTCCAGGCTCCTCACAACTTTTCTCTCTGAGCAGGCTGTTCCGGCATTACTGAACCTTTTGTAATTTGCTGTCATCTCAAACATCATTGTTTAGATCTAGTTTTTTTCTATCTTGCCTCAGTGAAATGAACTCACTCAAAAGTCCTGAAAGCTACAAGTGAGATTAAAAATGCTCAGTGCCTTCACATCCCTTCAGGGTGATGTGCCATTTTCCCCTCTACTCTTTGACCTTAGCAGTAGTAGATAAACTCCAAGTTCACTTGCCTCAGAGGACTCCCTTTTTTCCCCTTATAGGCCAAGATGGGCTTCCGGGAAGGAGAAGGTCTGGGAAAATATGGCCAAGGCAGGAAGGATATTGTTGAGGCCTCCAACCAGAAGGGAAGGAGAGGCTTTGGCCTGACCCTCAAAGGATTTGATGGGGAGCTCAATATCGATTGGCAGGATGAGCCAGAGGTAAGTATATCCTGTTGTTTTAAGAACCATTTCTCTTGTGTTCTGCAAAACCTGGTAGAAAGAATGTGTAAAGCAAGTGTGTTTTTCTTGGCAGCTCTCTCATTTCCAGTGTCTCTAATTTGTACTTTGAGTACTAGACCGCTGTTTTGCCTTATCAGACTCTAATAAAGGGGAACTTGGTGAGGTTTTTTTCTGATAGAGGTGTTTGGGGTTGTTTTTAATTTTAAAAATAAATAAGACATGTTTTAGTCCAGGAGGAGAAAACTACAGTTGGCACTAAGGTCATGGCATAACCCCTTATGGTAGCATTGGGAGGCAAACTTTTGGGGAGCAATTGGTTTTTATATTTTTCTAGTAAAAACATCTTTGTCTTCCCATGACTTGTGTTTGCAGCCTAGTGCCTATGAGAAGGTGGACTGGTGCCCTGAGTGCACCACGGAGATCCCAGATGCCCAGGAGCTGAAGGAGTGGATGACTGTGGGGAAGGTAATTTTTTATATCTCTGTACTTACCAGCCTAAGACAAAGCAGGAGTACTCAGCTTGGGACAGTTGCCATGTCAAATAGCTGTAAAATAGCATAGACTGTGAACAACCTCTTGAGGTTGCTAGTTTAGCTTTCTGCTTGAAGCAGATCCATCTAGATCTGATCACATTGCTCAAAGCCTTGTTTAATGGAGTTTTGAGTATTTTCAAGGATGGGAACTTTACAGCCTGGGTTTTTTTTTTTTTATATGGCTTTTGTCCATGGTTTCTTCTCATCTCTCTGTACATCTCTAGGAGCCTAGGTCAATCTTTTCTGTTGCCTGTTAGTGGCTTGTCCCATTGTTAGGTACAGCAATAGGATCTCCCTTTCTGCATCCTAAACAAGCTGTTCTTAGCTTTTCCTGGTACACCAGGTGCTTTTTCACCCTTGTCCTTTTTATGGCACTTTTGCTGCTTTTCTTCCTGAATCTCTGTATTTGTACTGGGGAGTGCTAAACTGGATACATTATTTCATATGTAGTCTCAAGATGCCTAACAGGAGAGAAAATTCCTCAGCCTAATTGCCATGCTTTTGCTGATACAGCCTAGTATGTGATTGACAGCCTTCATCCATTATTGGTATATACTGCATTCTGAAATGACAGTATCATGCTTGCTAATTGCTCTCTGGTTCTTTTGCAGAGGAAGATGATGATTGAAGATGAAACAGAGTTTTGTAATGAAGAGCTTTTGCGTAACGTCCTGCAGTGCAAGGTGAGCCCCTTTTTAGAGGGGAACTGGAATTTTGGGGAAACGAGTAAAATAATTGAAGAGGATTGAGTAGTTAGGTAATTGACAAAAGCTCATAATGTCCTCTGTCACCTTGATGTCACTGGGATGACCTAGCATCCTGGTTTTTACTATCTGTTTAGCAGCCTGTTTTGAACCTCAGTCTTCTTAGAGATTGTCTTGGTTCAACTCCAGCTGGCAACTAAGACCCCTGCAGCTGCTTGCCCACTGCCCCACCAACAGGACTGGGGAGAGCATGGGAAGGGAAAAAGTGAAGAAAAGTCATTAAAGAGATAAAGGCAATTTAATAAATAAAGCCACTCAATGGAAGGAAAGCAAAACAAGGAATTAATTCACTACTTGCCATGGGCAAGCAGGTGTTCAGCCATCTATCTCCAGGAAATCAGGGCTGCAGCATGTGCTGAGGGTTACTTGGGAAGACAAAAAACAGAACTGAATATCTCGGCTTCCTCCTTCTTCCCCCAGCTTTATCTACTGAGCACGATGGGGTATGGTTTGGAATGTCTGTGTGGACAGTTGGGGTCACCTGTCCCAGCTATGTCCCCTCCAAACTCCACAAGAGTGTGCTTCTAGCCTGCTTGCTGGCAGGGTGGTATGAGAAGCAGAAAAGGTCTTATTCTGTTCAAACGCTGTTCAGAAGTAACAAAAATATCTCTATGTTGTCAACATTGTTTCTGTCACAAGCCCAAAATGTATCTCTGTGCTAGCTACTATGAAACAAATTAACTCTGCCCAGCCAAAAGCAGCAGGGAGATGATAGAATGCAGTCACCTGCCTTTTGAAAGGCTGAGGGCTTGAATGAGCAAAGGAAATGAGCTCCCCTTTTCTTGGCTGTTCAGCCTTTCCTCCTAGATTTTATCATGCCCTTGTATACAGCAGTAGAGTGTGTGTGTGTATATATGTGAAAGAAATATTTTAGGCTGGGATTGCTTTTGAGGTGGCTAACCAGATTATCAGGCTCTGGAGCTATCAGTACAGAATTTGTCAGTTTTATTAAATTTGCTTAAGAGCTGAGGTGGCTTAGAAGAAGAGCAAATATCATTATGAGACAGAAAGACATTTTGTATTGGTGAACCAAATTCTGCATGAAGTTTCCTGTCTAAGGAGAGAGAAGCAAGAATATAGGAAATGCTGATGCCTGTCTATCCCTCCAGCCTGTGCCAGGTCCAGCTGAGCTTTGTTTCTGTTTGTGCAGAGTGTATTTGATGAGCTGGATGGAGAAGAAATGCGTCGAGCCCGAACAAGGTCTAACCCCTATGAGATGATCCGTGGAGCTTTCTTTCTGAACAGGTTTATAGAATGTCTGGTAGTGCATGTATGTCCATTTTCAGCTGTGGGAGCCAAGGATGAGACTTAACAAGCCCTTATTTATGTGTTCACAGGGCTGCAATGAAGATGGCAAATATGGACCATGTCTTTGACTACATGTTTACAAACCCCAAGGACTATCAAGGGGTGAGTGCCTCCAACTTTCAAACAGCAGTGCTTTCTCAGAGAATGTGGAATGTGGGAAGGAAGGAGAATCTTTGGGATACTAGCTGGGAAACAGGTCCTTGAAAGATTCCTCTGAGCAGTGTAATTTTTGGTGTATGTGGTTTGAGTGATGGGAGGTGTTACGGGTCAGTAGAATTTCCTCAGTTTCCTTTTGCAGGTGCCTTTGATAAAGGAGTGTGATGCAGAGCTGCTCTACTTTGCTGATGTGTGTGCTGGTCCTGGAGGCTTCTCTGAATACGTCTTGTGGAGGCGGAAGTGGCATGCTAAAGGATTTGGCATGACCTTGAAAGGACCAAATGACTTTAAACTGGAGGACTTCTATTCTGCTTCCAGTGAGCTCTTTGAACCTTATTATGGTATGTAGTGCACCCATGAGTATTACCTGATGTTTTTGCTTATGCTGCAGCCTCTCTATTAGTGGTGGGACTGGTATTGATACCAGCAGGGGGATCTTGAAGAAGCCCAGGGAGCCATTTTGCAAGGTAAAAGGGGGCTGTCATTGGAGAAAAGGGTTGAGATGGCTGAGCTTGCATATCAAGTCATTTTTCTGACAAGTCACTTTTCATTTTTTCAAGTAATTTCAAATTTTCAAGTCATAATTTGCATTTATTAACAGTCTGGCTTGGGAATATGTTTCGTTGTAACAGTTGATATTTGAGTAATTTGCTTATCTGAACATTATAGAGTACTTAAGGAATGCTTGGCAATTTTTTTTCTCACATCACTGTTCTCAGCCTGAAACACGGTGTATGAGATGATTTATCATAGAATTGTGTGGATTGGAAGGGACCAGAAAAATCATCCTGTGCCATCCCCCCTGCTGTGAATAGGGACACCTTCCATGAGACCAGATTGCTCAAAACCCCATCCAAGCTGTCCATGAACAGAGACTGGGCATCCACAACTTGTCTGGACAATGTGTCCCAGTGACTCATCACTCTGAGTAAAGAATTTCTTGTTAATGTCTATTTTAAATGTACCCTCTTTCAGTTTGAAGCCATTATGCATTATTCTATCACTACACTCCCTGATAAAAGTCTCTTACCATCTTTCCTGTAGCTCATTTTAGGTACTGAAGGGTGCCTAGACTCCCTAGAGCCTTTTCTTCTCTAGGCTAAACAGTTTATACTCAGTGTTCTCAGTCTGTCCTCATGGGAGAGGTGCTTCAGTCTCCCAGTGTGCCCAAAGATCTGTTAGCAGAGCCAGAGATAGAAACCTCATTTGCCCAGCTGTCAGCCAGTGTCTATATCAGGCCTTCCTAGCCATGTGCTGATAATTGATTGTGGGCTCTTAGTAAAGATAAATAAAACAGATTTGGGCTAGAGGCTGTATTTGAATCACTGTGACTAAATGAGCTGCTTAATGCAAGGAGGTTTGTTATGTTAACATGTTTTACCTTGCTTTAAGACAGACTAAACAGGTGTACACAGACAATTGCTGCATCTCATCTCATGCATTGTAACTTCATGATGTGTTTGAGCCCTCTATCTGCCTTGCTTTTAGGACTAGGAGGGAAAATCCAAGGATTGCTAGTATTCATGCTTCTTATTTTAGACTGTGTAAAAGAAACTGGCAGGTGACTGTCTTGTACAGCAGGGGGTTTGTTTTTCCATTGTTGTGCCTTGTGTGTTTTCTTTTTCTCTCTGCCACTGACTCTTCTTGGCTGCCACTCTTGACACCTGACTAGAGAATGGTTAGTAGCACTTAAGGATTAGATCTTAGTTAAAACCAAAGGTTCATGGCAAGGGCAGCAGGGCAGATGAACACCTTGTTCTGATGGTTGCAGTGTTTGGATCTTCATAGTTCACAGCAAACTGATATTATGGAGAGGAGGAGATACCTGGAGAAATTAATAGCCCAAATATTTTTGATTAATTCTCTTGATCCCTCTCTGTTGTGCTGTAAAGTCTTGTGAGGTGTGTACAGACTCTCTTCCATTGATGAGAAGGAAGTAGTCAGACATGATATTTCTGTTGTGAAGAATGGTAACAAATTTCAGTGTCACTTCACTTACTGACAGTTAACCTAAACCATGCATCCTGATCTCTGCTGCTTTCTAGTCCTCCAGTTGAGGTAATAGAATCTGTAGTTGAAGAAGATTTACAGGTACTAATATCATATAGAAGCTCAGGCTTCCTTAAGGCACAGTTGGTGAGCTCTGGTGAGCTCTAGAATATACCTTAGGTCAGCTTTCTAAAACACCAGCTGGGGGACAGTGTAGCTCTCTTTTAAAAGAGCCATGTGGGAAAACTGTATGAGTATTTCTGTGTAAACCCTACATCTCTTACCCTACTCCCTTTATAAACTTGTTCATGGTTTTTTTTGGAGGTTGCTCTTTTAAAGCCCAAATTACATGGTGTTTGAAAATAGACTATTATGTTCCTTTGGAATTATTTGAATCCTTAGTAGAAGGTTACAAATGCACAATATAAAGAATTTTGCCTTGTCTGTTTTTATGTTTTTAACAGGTGAGCTGTTGAGGTTGAATCTTACATTTTCAGTAGGTTCAGCTATGTTCTTTTCCTGCTTGGATGAGAATGTTACATTGTCATATAGTCTTCATTTGTCTTTTGCTGAGGCTAAAGTACAACTCATCATTTGAGCATGGTTATTGTATGGTCTTGTTTCAGCCTGACCACTCAATATGAATAATTTTTCTGAACTAAAAAGCATCTTGGATGGTGAACAAGGGACTTTGTTAATGTTTATTCGCCTATCAAGGTCTTTGTAATTCCTGACTAAATGTTGATTGAATGCAATAGATCATCTGCACATGATGATCTTTTGTTTGTACTTGCAAATGTGTTATCGATTGTCCCATTTTTTCCTTAGGAGAGGGTGGGATTGATGGAGATGGAGACATCACTCGATCAGAGAACATTACTGCTTTCCAGAATTTTGTTTTGGACAACACTGATCACAAGGGAGTGCATTTCTTAATGGCTGATGGGGTGGGTTAATTTCTTTTTCTTCCTGCACTAAAAAAAACCTTGACAAAACTGACCCCTTGTTCTGCATACAGTAGGGTGTTTGACATGTGTCTGTAGCTACAATGTGAAATTCTACAAGCCTTGCCATTAAAATTCCTGGTGTTGATTCTTTTACCTTAAAGAAATAGAAATTATCATGATTCCATGATTTAGTTCCTCAGAATCCTTTGCTTGACCAACAGATTTGTGGAGATACTGATCATATGCTATGCACTTTGCAGGGTTTCTCAGTGGAGGGTCAGGAGAATCTTCAAGAAATCCTAAGCAAACAACTCATGCTTTGCCAGTTCCTTACAGCATTGTCCATTGTCCGAACAGGTATGTTTTGTCCATTAATCTTCCTCCTTCCCTAAGGTGTGGGTGGCACTGGGGAATGTTGCTGTACAATTTTTATTAGTGTCTTGAAGTCTGCTCTGCCATGAGTTGGACAGAATTGAATGTGTATGCGTATGTCCTGAGATGGTTGTCAGAAAACTAAGAGGTCTGGTCAGAAGAATAAGCTAATTTATGTCAATTTGCTTTTATTTAAAAGCATGAGCTAAAATGCATTAATTTAAAGCATTTAATTTGTTGGATTAAGTAGCTCTTTTGGGGTAAGATCATGAAGTGTGATAACTGGACAGTCTGTCTGAATTTTATGGCCATAGCTGGACCAACTTCCTCAATATCCCAGCTGATTGGAACAGAGTGGTCTTTATCCAGTTATTCCTTTCCTCTAGCTTCTGAAGGCTTTTCTCCTGTAAATCTGCCATCTGTATGATAAGAACAAATGATGCCTTACCCTGTCTTAGCTGCACCTCATTGTTGCTAAATGATGGACCTTATACTGTGTCTGATTCTGATGACTCCTGTCTTCCACTGAGTTTAGTTAGCCTTTGGCACTGATATAGAAGACAAATGGTAACAAAATTATCATTTTTATCTTGTGCCCTATGTTTAGAACAACCTGAGGCAATGATCTACTAAGGAGTAGTCTCAAATGTGATGTGATAAAAGGGGCAGCCTTCTTTAAGTCTTTTCTACATGGGTAAATGATAAGTTCTGTAAAAATGCCTGCTTTTTGCTTGGAGAAATTGGTAATCTTGTTTGAAAGAGAGGGGCAACACAGACTCTTTTCTCTCTAGGTGGCAAGTTTTTCTGTTTAAGTAACACCTATTAGTCTTCTGCTCTAGTCTGAGGTTCCTTGTTGCATATATCAGGGCTCCTCTTCCCTGGAGGCTTTGGGATAGCATGCTGCCATGCTGTAGGGCACAGTCTGGGCCTGGAAGGGAAGGATGGGTGGCAGAGAGAAGGTTTGCTTGTGAGGCAGCCTACATACAGGTTAGATTCTTGTCAAGGGGGTGCTTTTCTCTCTTTGCTGCAGAGACATAGGGAAGATGTTTCATGAAGCCTTGGTGGATAATGTTTAATTGCATAAAAATCCTATTACTATTTCTGCAGAAGGATTGAGGTGCTCGGTAGCTCCTTGTTTCCTTATAATCTGCGGCATTGGTGTATTTCCTCTTTTTTTCCAGGAGGACATTTTGTCTGCAAAACCTTTGACCTGTTTACTCCATTCAGTGTGGGTCTTGTTTATCTGCTGTATTGCTGCTTTGAGAGAATTTGCATCTTTAAACCTGTGACAAGCCGCCCTGCTAACTCGGAGAGGTGAGATGCTTGAGCTGAGGGTCTGCTAAAGAAAACAATCATCTACTAGAGTGATAGATGGATTTGGGTAAGCCAAGTGGAAGCTTTGTGACTTGCCTCAATTAGAAGCTGTCTTGGAGGAGGAGACATTTTAGATGTTTGACAAATTACGGACAAGGTAAAGAAGATATTTGCCAGATTATCCTTATGTGAAGGAAGCTGTGGAAGTGGATATGTGACAAATCTTGTTTTGCGTGAAACAAGTATGGTTTCAGTGAAGCCAGAGGATGACATGAGCTGGCACTGTGTGCTCACAGCCCTGAAAGCTAATTGCATCCTGGGCTGCATCTGAAGCGGTGTGGCCAACAGGATGAGGGAGGGGACTGTGCCCTGCTACTCTGCTCTGGTGAGACCCCACCGGCATACAGCTCTGGGGTCCCCAGCACAGGAAGGACATGGACCTGCTGGAACAAGTCCAGAGGAGGAACACCAACATAATTTCAAAGACGAAGCACATTTCCTATGAGGAAAGGCTGAGAATTGGGATTATTCAGCCTGGAAAATAGAAGGCTTAGGGGTGACCTAATTGGGGCCTTCCAGTACTTGAAGGTACTGGATGATCTTTAAGATCCCTTCCAACCCAAACCATTCTATGATTCTGTGATATTGTTTGTGTTTTCATTGTCCCTGTCCAGTTTAGCAGAAGTGATGTACTACTTGAGGGAGATCTGTGGGGGGTTTACATAGGATTGCATTTCCCTGTCCTTCCTGAGCTTAGAAAACGTACGATGACTCAGTGAAAGGTGAGTTTGCATCTTCTTAAAGATATCCGGGGAGAAGAATTCCTGGGATTTGGGAAACTGTCCTTATAATGGGAGTGTTGCAGAAGAACTGGCAGTGTGAAAGAACTGAGCCTCCCTGATCTCTGTGCCTTGCTCTGCAGGTATGTGGTGTGCAAAGGCCTGAAGTCAGGGATTGAGGATGTGCGGAGTTACCTGTTCACAGTGAACATCAGACTCAACCAGCTGCGCAATTCTGATGTGGATGTGAATCTTATTGTCCCACTGAATGTGATCAAAGACAAGCAGGATTTCTACAATTACATTGTCCAGTCCAATGAAAAGTGAGTTACTGCAGGTGATGAGGGCTGCTGGCTGTAGGCAGATTAATTTAACATGGCTTTCAGGTATAACTTCCTGCACTGATGGAAGTACTTGTTGATGCTGCCACACTGCTCTGCTTTTGTTCCCTGAGAGGCTGAGCAGAGTAGGGGGACTGTGCAGACAGAAATGCTGTATTACTGTTAGTGACTGTTTGGCCTCCGAGTACTGTGTAGAAAAGAAAGGGAAGTACTGCCTAAATAGGGCCTCTGAGTACTGTGTAGAAAAGAAAGGAAAGTACTGCCTAAATAGTTCAGTGATCTTCCCGTCGGTTTGAATCATGTTGGCTAAGATCCCTCATTGCTCTGTGAATTAGACTGGCTTCCCCCTGTTGTCCCAGCACTCTTTCTTGTTTTAAGCAGTAGAACAATGTTGGTGGGGATTAATTTGTTCCCTGACTAAAACTTTTCTTCTATTTTAGCCACTGCAAAGTTCAGATAAAGGCCCTAGCCAAAATTCGTGCCTTTGTGCAAGACACGTGAGTATATTCCTCTGTCTTTTAGTGAAGACCAAATTAACCTACTATTAATGAATTGTTTTTCCCTTGTTTAATTAAGTTGTTGATTTGAGCTGGTACTTGACTTGGCCTTTGGAGCCAGGAAGGTGAAAAGTGCTTTTAGGTAGCTCAGTTTGTATCTCTACCTGAGTTATTTGCAGAAATATTTGGATGGTTGGAGGAGTCCTGAAAACTGATGGTCTGTTATAATCCCTGTTAGGAAGCCTTCCATGCATTGCATGATTTCCAGTTACCATAAGTGAGCTTGTTTCTTAGTAGAAATGTAAGCAGAAAGGTAACTTGCAGCTGGTATGTTCAATTTAGCAGTAACCATCCAAGTTGAGAGTGGTTCATGGTTGCTCATTTTTCCAGGGGCAATTCAAAACATCTTTGTTACAGACCTAGAATTACCTAAAGCTTGATGTTAATTTCTTGCATAAAACTAAAGCCATTGCAATGTTTCCCTGCCTGGCTTTTCTGTTCAGGTGTTATTCAGACTTAATATGTGGTAGAAAGTTGAGTGAATATGGTAGTTAGAAATTGTCTTAGAGTTGATTCTACCATGAATCATGGTGGAATTTTGTATGGCCTTCAGCAGGTCTTCACTGTTATTCTTAAGTAGGGCTGTGTACCCAGCTCTTGGAGATTAGCATAAGTTTATACAAATACATAACTTAGTGAAAATACTTACACCCAGTGGTAGTTGCATGGAATGAAGTGATGGCTGATAGTCAGTAGTGCAGACCATGAAACAAAGCTAAACACAGGAACTGGAGGGTGGGGAGGGAAAGCAGCCTCCTCCTTCATACAACCCTTTGTAGAGCAATTCATGTTTCTTGTCCCCAAGCCAGATGCTGAAAGTTCCAAATTTTATAAGGCTGGGATCTCTATAATGCTGTAAGGTCAAGGAAGTTCACCACCTTAACAGTCTGCTGTCTTTATTTAGAACGCTGGTTGAGCCACGGCAGGCTGAAATCCGAAAGGAGTGTCTCCAGCTATGGGGGGTAAGTAAGGTGTCAAGCAGGCAGATTGGGAAGGTGTCCTTGCTGTAGTGAAACAAGAGTAGAGCTGCAGTAAAGATAGGACTTCCTATACAGAGGTTTAGTATCTTGTCTTGTAGGAAAGTCAGAAACTGTTTCAAGCTGTTGTGTAATCAAACAGGATGTCCTTGATTTATTGTTTATGGCTTAACTGAGCAGGCTTCTTTGCAGTTGAGAATATTTCATTGTGCAGAGTGAGCTCAACATCTAGATCCCAAGCAACAGAGCTCTCTAAAAGGTCTTGTTTTATGAGTGCAGTTTCTGTTTTCTGAGGTTTTGACAGCATTGGGGCCATAGATATCACATTTTCACAGGCTGATGATGTGTCTTTGATGAAAGGGTATTTCATCAAAACATGCATGTCATCATAGGTTTAGATTAAATCTTTCTGGAGTTGTCAGATGGTTTCTGTGAGATATAGTATGCCTACATTAAATTTGCAAAATATAAGAGACATTTTATTTGCCAGATAACATCTCTTCTTCATCTCGAATCCCAAGAGCAGGAGTTTCAGGGGCAGGATGTTCTGTCATCTATTGAAACAAAGAATAGCACTCAGTATCAATTGTTTGGATTTGTTTTCAGATTCCTGATCAGGCTCGTGTTGCTCCTTCATCTTCAGATCCTAAGTCCAAGTTCTTTGAGCTGATTCAGGTGAGACCTTGCTAAAGTCCTTTCATATAAATACAACTTTTTTTTTTTTTTTTCATATTGAAATTAAGAGACGAAGAAGCTAAGCCTGGATTATTGTTTCACATAGAAGTTGTGTTTACCTGCCTGTTGATATATTGTGTCTATCTTGCCTTTTCCATACTTCACTTTTTAGGGCACAGACATTGATACCTTCAGTTACAAACCCACTCCTCTGAATTCCAGCACACTGGAAAAAATTCGCCAAGTGTTAGATTACCGGTGTATGGTGTCTGGAAGTGAGCAGAAGTTCCTCTTGGGGTTAGGGGTAAGTGCTAAGAACAGTCTGGGAGTTTTGCTGATTCATTTTAATGCTATTATTCTGCCTTGCAGTTTCATCCCATCTTTTCCTGTCCCTAAAGGCCTAAAAGAATCCTCATCAGCAGTACCTGAGACTGCTAGTTATTTATGTTTCTTTCTCCTGATGTCACTGCTTTTCACACTAATTAACCCTGTTTCTGTAATCTCAGCCTACACAGAGACCTGCACTCCTGCTAGTATCTCTAATTATCTTCACTGTCCTTTTAAAGGTGTTCTATTTCTGGTTCTTTGTGTGGGTGTGAAAAGTCCCTGGTAGATTAGAGTCCATGTTTTTGTTCCTTTGCTGCAGAGGTTAAGGTTCTTTCTTAAAACTTATGACAAAGAAACTGCCTGTGACAGCTTAGGACAAAAAGATTCTCCGAGGGTTGCCCTGCAGTTAGAGGTCTCTTCTCCACCCCTGCCCTCAGGAAAACTTGGCTGAATCTGACTCTGTCTTTATGTACAGAAATCACAGATCTACACCTGGGGGGGTCGCCAGTCAGACCGCTGGACAAAGCTGGATTTGAAAACTGAGCTGCCACGAGATACTCTTCTCTCTGTGGAGATTGTTCATGAGCTAAAAGGAGAGGTAGGAGCCTACTCTGTCTCTTAGCACGTTGCTACATATACAAAGAGCCATTTCACGTAAGACACTGCAGAATAAATGTTCCATCTGTGCTGGGTCCAAGTTTTGGTTTTTTTTTTTTATATGATCTTTAGAGTAACTATTTTGGATTAAGTTCCTTCTTTCTGTCCAGTGCTAGAAATAGGAGCTTTCAACATTGTTTTGAAAACACTCTGGACCTGATGTGTTGCTATTCTAAGTGAAGCTGCACATGACATTTCCGTTATGATTTCATGTGTCTGTGGTTCTCTGGGTACATAATTGCTCAGTAGTGACTGCAGGCTTTGGGGCGTGTAAGGTGAAAAATCCCAGCTGCCTGGGAGTTCCCTGTGTTCTTGCACCTTAGAGGAGGATACTGTAGTGTGCTGGGCTTTGTGATACCTGATAAGGCACCGATAGCTGGTGATGGCAGCCGTAGTCCCACCCTCTCTCCCTGCCCTAAGACAGAACTGGGTGTTTGAGATGCACCAGTTCTTGGAGAGTGCCATGCTCCTGTATAATGCACAGTAGGGAATTTGTGTGTTTCTAACATGTGGAAAGATGCCTTCTTGCTAGAAGAGATGTCCTGCCTAAAAACAGGCTATAAATCAAAGCTGAAATATCAACAGCCTGAATAATCTCTGTATTGCCCTCCTTAGGGGAAAGCCCAGCGAAAAATCAGTGCCATCCACATCCTTGATGTCTTGGTACTGAATGGCAATGATGTTCGAATGCAGCATTTCAACCAGAGGTATGTAGGGTCTGGAGATTTTTTTTTTTTGTACATGTGTAGGAGTGACTGGGAGACAGTGTTTAGACTGAAAGCAGGATGCTGAGCACAGGGAGACAAATCCATTCAGCTGAAACACTGCTATAAAGATGAACTGTGAATGAAACTGCTTTGAACTGAAGTACATATAGGCTTTTCCAACTATATCTTCTCTGTATATGAGGGCAGCTCTAGCTTCTTTCTTAGTGTAGGGTGGACCAGGCACAGCTAGGATAAACTGGCCATTCTGGGAATATATATGAGCTGAGAGAGAAGGAACAAGCCCCTCTGTTTCCTTCCTCAGGGACATAATGTCGGCTAGTCCTGCTAGCCAAATAAATATATCAGTGTTCAACAGCATGTGGACTTAGAGAGTAAGCTATGGAGACTCATTCCTATAATGGATAATAGGCAGTATCACTGGGCACTGAATTGGGAGGTTGGGGTGAAAAGAAGTCTTGCTAGACCCATTTGACTAGCAGTGGAGTCAGTCTGCATGTCCTGAGTTGTCTAATCACTTACTCTGTTGAAGCTGTTACCTACCTGCTGTGCCAAAGGCCTCCTGAATTTCTCTTTGCATGTTCCTTCAGGATTCGGCTGGCAGAGAAGTTTGTCAAAGCTGTTTCTAAACCCAGCCGGCCTGATATGAACCCCATCCGGTGAGTGACACCTGCTTCCCTCAGCCTTGCTTGCTTCTGTGTCAGTGTCTTGGAGGACCTGAAGGGGAGCTAAGTTTAAGGCTGAAATTCATAGTTCTGTTATGTTCTTTGGAAAGAGGCTAAAAGCTTTTTATACATTTAAGGTAAATATTTTTCATGGAGAAGTTGTGCTCTCCTTTCACATATCAAACAATGACGTTTTCATCATAGGTGGATTGGCTGGTTTTAATTCCAAATATGTGTGATTGCAAGTTTAACACCCAGTGAGCTTAAGAATTCTGTCCTTGTCTGCCCTGAAGGGTCAACAGCAGTACAGTGATGCTGACCGTTAGTAAATTCAGGACTGACCAGCATCTATGAGGACAAGGCTTTACTTACAAACCCCAAGAAAGCTCCTGACAAAGGGCTTCAGCTTTGGTTGTCTCCTGGCCTTCCATTTCATTAATTCTACTGCAGTGTAGCATAAGAGCACTTGCACTGTGAAGGCATCAAATATGTACTATGGACAAAACAGCTTCTCATTCATAAGCTGAAATGCAGCAATATCATGAAAGAATCTGGAGGAAGGGAAAGAGTATCTTCTCCTTGGTGGCTTTGATGAAAGGCAGAGTGGAATCTCTAATTGATGACAAACAGTTGTAATAATTGAAGGAGCCCAAAATGCTGAGGAAGGCTGAAGGTGAAGTTAGAAGGAGAGTGGGGAAAATGGATTGTAGAGGTGCTTTTGTGGAAAGGTGTTAAAGTGTTCCTGCTGTGCTCTTTGAAGCCTTGATGCTTGTAGCAGTATGTGGAAAATGTGTGGTTGAGGTGTCCAGAGGCAGTTACTGATTGTTTTTCTGTGTCTCAAAACAACAAAATGAGTTTGATGTAACGACAGGATGAGGACTCAAGATAATCTTTACTGATTTAGAAAAAACCCACTTTTTACCTCAGGGTAACTAACAAGTTTGTTGCATCTCTGAGGCTAATAATAATGGAAGATCAGGTTGTTTAATTTTACTGTGAGGCCAGCATGCTGAGGCCAGAACTTGCCTGGGACTGACCTTGATCAATTTATCTCATGGGAAAACAAAAGCACCTGACTTTCACTGTTTTTAGTTTTCTGTATAGTCAGCCTGAGGTGAAAATGCAGAGCTTCCTTAGCAGCAATGATATTTATCTGCTGCTTATAGCAATCCAGCCATGAGCATGCAGGTGTCAGCTTTTCTCAAGCCAGGAAGAACTAGGCACTGAAGCATAAAATAGAGAAGGGTGAACCTCAGTTGTGCCTGACTACCTCATGGTGTATGAACCCAACCATTTGGCTGCTCCCTATAGCAGGGCAGAAAAAACTCCATGGTTTAAACTTTTTTGTAATAATGTTTTTGTCTTTTCTTCACAGAGTGAAGGAAGTATACAGATTGGAAGAAATGGACAAGATTTTTGTGAGGTAAGTGATTGGTGCAAGTAAAATGTCAGGGCCCACTGAGGTTATCAGTCACTGGTGCACAGGAATGGATGTTCTGGTCTGTGCTAGTGGAGTCATGGAGAAAGAGCTGTTAGAGCTTGTAGTGGCTGCTGTTCCTGAGATGCTGCTCAGTCAGAGCATCATTCTGCTGCATTCTAATGCTGTAGATGTGGCAAACTTCATAACAGTTGGAGTAGCAGCAGTGCCTGAGTTTGGGTGTAGAACTGTCAGTGGCTTCTCGGTGGCTTGAAAGGTCAAGAATTCACACTTGGAATAGGAACCCCATTTGGATTAATTATGGTAGCTCATCACAGATTTTTCACCACAGCACTCAATTTGCAGCTTGATCTAAACAGGTCTGACTGATTTCTCTTGTCCTGAGTGGGAAGACAAAGCCCCCAATTCTTCAGGATGTGATGATTTGATCCTGTCCTGTGCAGTGCGGTCAGTTCTCGCTGTGACACTCTGGAGAAGAGGTGTATGTGGTACGATGTGTGTACAAGCATGGTAAAATAAAGGAAGAAACACTCTCTTATCCCTGCTTTCTCTCAACATTTAGGCTAGAGATGAAAGTGATCAAGAGTTCAGGGGGAATGCCCCGGCTGTCCTACACCGGCAGAGATGACCGGCATTTTGTGCCCACGGGACTCTACATTGTACGGACTATGAATGGTAGGCAGAGTCCCCACTCGTCTCAACTTTCCTTTGTCTCTCCAAGCAAAAAGTGTTGACCAGGCTTGCTCATCTTTTAACTTGGTAAAAAGTTACTGGCAATATTCCAATGGCTAGAGATTAAGTGTTGGCATGTGATGAGGGTAGCTTGGATTTGGGTGAGGTTTAGGGTGTTTATATAGGTTTTTCTGTTGTGGGTTAATTAGCTATCATGTGGGTAATTCCATTTATTTACCTGACTGATTACCTTCTTTTTTAATCTTTCTTCATCAAGATGTTTTCTAGAGTAATAGGACATGGAAATACCCTGTTTCAAATGTCAACTTCTAAATGCAGGGGAAAGGGACTTTTTCTCAGTGAATAGAGAACAGTTTGGGATGCAGGTTGTCTTGGGGGAAGGAAGGAAGGAAAAAGGAGTAATAGAAGGATTGCAATTATTCTTATAGATTCCTTCTCTTTACTTGCACTGTATGTGTATTTCTTCTGTGATTTTTTCCCCCCTTTTATTTTCTATCTGATCTCTGTAACCCTTCTGCTAGATCCCTGGACGATGGCATACAGCAAAAACTTCAAGAAGAAATTCTTCTTCAACAAAATGACCAATGTAGCGACATACAACCTCCTTCCTGAAGCCATTGCACCCTTTCAGTGAGTACGAGCCAGAGCCGAGGCTATGGACGGCTGTCTATCTGCGGGTGTGTGCATGCCTGGGTGTTTGGAAGGGAGCTCAGCTGTGCTATGTCCTCGCAGTCCTTTGCAGTGCAAGCGCAGCTGGTCACCAGCAGGGTGTGCTGCAGGAGCCGGCACCTTCTCAGGCTTTCAGCAAAGTGCTGACGTGGAATCATGGATTTTGCAATTAATGGCTATGAATAACAAACATCTCACAACTTTGTTCTGCTGTCTGCAGCAGTCTACAAGTTACTGAACCTCCTGCACGTGGGGAAGTAGAAATTGAGCCCAGCAACTGTAGTTTGTTGCATCTCTGTATTTAACATTCTTGGATGGAAGTTGCTAATTTCAAAGCAAATCCCAGTTCATTTAGCCTAGGCTTTGGAATAACCTGTGGGAAGCTGGGAGCTTTTTTTAAAGAGTGAGAGAGAAAAAACAGTGGCTCCTTGGGAAAGGATGGAGTGGCCTGTCATTGGACAGTCATTAACATTGTGGCTGCTGAAAATTGTCTGTATCTACTGAGTACTAGGCTGAGAGCATTACCCAAGTACAGCAAATCCTGAGTCTGATGCCTCAGGGCTCCTGGGTAGAGATGTTCTGCACTACCACCATTACCCAGGGCTGGGCCTCTGAGTGAGAACTTGATATGAAATAGCACTCCCGATTGTCTCATTTTGAACCTCCTTACCTGTCTTCGAGCATTGCTTTCAGAGAATCTTTAAGCCTTTCTTCATGTGGTGAATGGCAGAACAGACTTAAAAGGAGAGGCACGTGATGTTTTTTCCCCTCCGTGTGTCAGGGTGGGGTTAGTTCTGCCTATGTAGTGGGAAATAGGCCAGCATGAACCTACGGGAATGGCTGAGGAGGTGGAGGGAGTGCTTGTGTGGGACTCCAGAAGGGATGTGTTGTGGTTAGTGAGTACTAATATGTCTATAATTAGCCACTGACATGTGCTCTTGTCGCTGTGCTAGTACTGCTTTGTTAGAACAGAAGCACTAAATAAGCTATGAATATTAAGTGTCAGTAATTGTACAGAACTAAAGGCTGCTGTGTTGGCAGTAATTAGCAGCTCTGATTTCATTATGGCTGGGTCTGTGTTGATGCTGTGAGGGGGGGCTGTTCTTGATGGATGGAGTGGGAGATGGCATTGTAGGACCAGAACTCTCAGCAGCCCAGCAGGGCTCAGTTATTTCACATGAGGGGATGATCCTAGCTGCTTTTGTGCAGTGGGAAGTGCTGTTTGTTTGCAAAGCTCCACAGGACAGCTGTTGCTGATTATAGTAGGTATGTGGTGAGGGATTAGGTTGCTGCTCCTGGCAGACTTTCTAAATTCTTCATTAAGGCCTTTCCATTGCCTGCAGTGACAGTTTCATCCTCTGGGAAACTTGGGGGGAGGTAGGGTTTTTCCCTAATGACCTGACTCGTTCCGGCAAATACTGAACTAAATTTGAGTGAAGGTAGAATTAGCAAGTTTGTTTCCATGGAAATCTCTTAGGCTTGGCTGTTGCTGTACTTTGAGGGCTGCAGAGTTTGTAAAGTGAATGAATGAACGCACCGGTCTTTTCTAAGGTGCTTGTTCTGAGTATTTCTGTGTGGCCCCCATAGCAAGGGCAGCTGTCTCTTGCTGGGATGGAAGTGTTTTCCTTTCCCTTCCCTGCCAAACCAATCTTGCTCTCCTCTCTGCCCACAGTGTCTGCCATTACAGCCGCCTCTTCTGGGAATGGGGAGAAGGTGTCAAAGTGCACGACTCTCAAAAAAGACAAGATCCAGAGAAGCTGTCAAAGGAGACTGTCCTGTCTTTCATCCAAGCACACTACCCCTAACCCCCCTCTCTTGAGGGTGCAGGGAGGGGCTGAGCCCAGCTTGGATTCTTCAGGGACTGATGGCACTGGGAAGGCTCCACAACTTCTACCCTGGTGTTCTCTAGAGCTGATTTCCTGGAGATATCAAACCAGAGGATGGTATGCAGAAGGCACAGGATGAGGCTTTACCCTGGTAGTGTATATAAGAGTACAGCCCAGGTAGTACCTGGTGCCAGAATACCCAAGGTCACTCCTGGAGCCAAGGCCTAAAGTCCTTTTGTCCTGACCTACTGCATGCATGAGGCCAAGGGGCTGGCAGCTTTCTTTGCTCCTGTTCAAACATTCAGCAAGGTTTGTGGAGCTCTGTGCACGTCAGAACTCCCCAGGCTTCTGCTTCTCCTGCAGTATGGGGAGGAGCAGAGATGTTTTGATGGCAGAGCTGGGCAACAGCACATTGAAGCAGCCCTGCATTGCTCCTGGCAGCTGTCTCCTTGACCTTGTCAAAGACTACACTATCTAGTGGAGGGTGTTAAGTCTCTGGCAAGCTGTGGGCAGAAGTTTTATCTTTTTGTTGGTGTCTCCCACACTTCTGTTTATCAAGGCACTCAGCTAGCCACTGGCAATTCTTATGTGATGGTTCCCTGTTGGACAAAGGCCAGTGAAGGTGATGAGTACCCTTCCTGGCACAGATCTGATGTGCTCACACCCTCTGCAAGCTGCCGTGACAAAGATTTCCCCTCTTCAGGTTAGTGACTGATGCCAAGCCAGCAGCCTGGGGCTAATTTGTGAAAATGTACCATGGTTAGTGTATGTGCTTCATGGTACTTCTGAGACCAAGGTGCTTTGATTCTTGGTACTTGGTACATTATTATCTAAACCTTCAAGGAGGAAAGTGGATGTGGGAGGGAAGACACAGAAAAGCTAGGATGCTGAAGTCTCTGGAAGAAATGATGGCAATATCTAACTTAGTTAAAAAGACCCAGGGCTTCAGTGGACCAATATCTTGTCTTTAACCATGTAGGTTAATCAGAAGCAATCCTGTCCCCTGACTGTGCCCACTGGAAAGGTTACCCGACTTTCCTTTTTAAATATCAGAGTGGCTTTGACATCCTCTGTATCTCATTTGACTCTGGAACTGCATCTGAAGTGAAGGCACAGAACTGGAAAACCCTAAGTGTGCCATGTGTCAAGACTTCTCCATGCACTTCTCTGCCAGGCTCAAAGGTGGCTTCTGTTGCATGTTTTACCTTCACTTCTGGTTTCCACGGCACTTTGCCAAGTCTTCCACAGAAATCAGAAGATAACACATAGTTGAATGCTTTTGGACACAAGCAGCAAGATAGTACCTTTTTTTTTGTTTGTTTGTTTTTTCTTGGCTTATTTTTAAACAGATTGGCAAGAGGGAGAAAAATGATTTAGGGGTTTGTCTGAACTGTGCCTTAAAGAAAGCTATAGTTCTAGAAAGTATAGCAGTTGTTTAGAGTGTCTTTTTCTCCACATCCGTATGAATTGAACACGCCTGTGCAGCAAAACATAGGAATTTTGACTTAGACATAGGTCTGTTGAAGCAGGTGAAGGACTGCAGGCTGTTAATGTATCCCCTTGGCTGATCTGTAGACCCTCTCCACTCTCAAACATTGGTAGAATATGTATGAAAGAAATGGTGGCTCTTCCCCCTAAACAGCAAGAGGTGTGACATTGGTAGCTTTGGCTAAGCAAAGGCACTTCAATGAGGGTATCTCCCAGTGGGCAATAAAGTACCCCAACCTCTGGTCTCCAGGCCAGTGTACAGTTGGCTTTTTAAACCAACCAGCAATTTGAGTTCTGAGGACCTCTGTGGACTGCCTTGAGGCTGTTCCAGTGCCACCAACACATGCTGCTCCCTTTGCCAGGCTCCTTTGTGGAGTGTTGTGTCCTCAGCTCAGAGCTTTGACTCCTGTGGGCTGGCAGACAGATGACTTAGAAGTAAACTAGAGCAGTGTAGGCCTTGGAGGGTACAAAAAACCTGGTCAGTCTGTAGGCTAGCTTTTAAGAATGGATACTTTGTTTACTCAGTTGTCTCTAGTTCCTCATTTTCATTTGCTTATTTTTAATTTTTGATGCACTGAACCTTGATTCCAAATCTCCCTTCAGGAAGGCAAGCATAAGCCATCAAGCTACTTGCTTCCCTGCTTAGGAATTCTGTTGGGAAGGGTGGGTGAGGAAGGTCTTGCTGAAGGGAGCATTTATGTACGTTAATTGCACAATGCATTGTTATGAGGCTTTGTATCATTTTGTGTTGACTTCTATGCTTTCATGTTCTATTACCAATACAGCCCCTTTAGTTCACAGCAGTGCTTCTTTCCTTTGCTTCCCACAAAATTTGGGCCAGCAGTGTCTGTCAGTGTGGCAACAGAGAAATGCCACCAGGGTTAAATTTTCAAGGCAGTGCCTTTTAAAGGTTTTTGTGGCAAGTTTAGTGCATTGGAATGAGAGGGCATTACAGGGGACAGTCTCTGCCACTCTTGCAACATGGGTAGGCTCCTGTTCCATTCAAAGGAAGTACATTCCAGGCCACATCAGACCAGTAAGCCACTGTAAGAGTTCACTGACCTGGGGGTTAAGTGCCTAGTCTAGGTTTACCGTGGTGCAGTGTGTGCCAGGAGGGAAGATAGTAGGTGTGAGAATAAAGCAGTGTCTGGGAAACAGGACAGAACAGGGGGAAAAAACCCCAACCAAATAAACAAACCAGGAAATTAAATGGTCATATTATTTTATTTAAAGCTCTACAGAAGCACTTCCATCTCTGGGGGTTGATAGTAAATTGTCTTCTGCAAATGCTGATTCTCAAAGGCACAAAATGGCTACCAAGCTCTGATGCACTGGAGAGGTAGGCAGATCATTTCACAGCCCAAGCATCCAGATCTCAATGTGGATGCCACCTGCTTGCAGAGATACCTACATCCCATCTGCTTTCATGGAGGTAGGACTCCTTTGGTCCTGGAAGTCAGGGTGGAAGAGGAAGCATCTTTAGCTCACCTCTGGGAACAAACAGAATCACAATACCCACAGATTACCCTTTGAATTAAGAGCTTGGTCCCTTCAGTTTGTGACTGTGTTACAGGAGCCAAGGTGTGTATTCCACCTGGGCTGGGCAGAAAGCACCTGTCTGCAATCACAAAGGTCCTCTTCAAAAGGGAGAACTTATTGCCTTCCTGGATCAGGCTGGATGGTCCCGACTGTTTTGGCTAAGATGGCACCACCTAGAGCTCTGCTGGACCTGATTTCCAAGCACAAGTGATTTCTGGTTTGTCTCCTGTCCTCAATGTGCAGAGAAAAACCTTCCCTACAACAAAGGCTTGGAGACAATAAACAAGAACAGTAATTTGAAATGCTGATCCTCACCCTTGGGGGAGGCACAACGGTGAGAGGAGGAAGAGCTCCTTGCAGGAGTCATTTGTTCAGCAGGGAGAATTCTTGAGTGCAATCACATTGTCCAGCAGGCGTACATAAGAGCAATCAGCAATGCCATGGCCACAGCGAGGGCAGCATTCTTGCGATTTTCCTTACGAAGCACACTCAGTTCTTTCTCTGGGAAACAAACAAAACACTTGCCTGTGAAAGTTCTTCATGTTGCAGCTAACACCTCTAACACCTCCTTTCAAAACTCTTAGAAGCACAAAACTACCTTGGCCACAGGCAAAAATTTTGGGAGTAGTATGCAAAACTGCCAATTACAGGATGTGCCGAATGGGAAATAACTACCCAAACTAGCAGGAACCCTTTCATTTGCTCTCATCCTGGCACTCGTGGTAGCTGTGCTTGGGAGTACTTCAGTGCCAGAACCAGCTCCTGTTGGCAAATGACATTGCTGCAGGCCTCTACTAAGGACAGACTGTCATTAGAATAATTGTTCCCTAAGAGAATGAAGGAGACAGGAAGGCAGAGAGCTATTTCTACTATCTTCTAGATGTAACAGCCTGGTAGCTTTTTCTAGTGCTAAAATTTAAATACAACTGTGGCCACCTCTGAATGTTACACCTCAGCAGGATCTGGAAAAGGCCTGAATCTGGACATTCTTATTCTTTTGGGGTCTGAAGCTTTTTAGAGATAGGTAAACCAGGGTGAAGGAAAGCAACCTAAGAATCACAGATGCAGAGAGAGGAAGACAGTGGCTAATTCAAGTATGGACTCTTGCTGATCTCTATTTCTGTTTGGCTCCCTTTACCAAAAATGAGAACCCCACTCTTGCTAGTTCCGTTCCACAAAGCTTTGCTGGCTGTTACAGGTAGGCAGTGAGGCCTCCAGCCTTACACACTGCATGGCCAAACAGAACTGTTTGGCAGGCAAGGTTGGGTGTGGACTGTCTCCAGAGACAGGCTGCTTTTGTTGCCAAGTTCAGCTGCAAAGACTGCACAGGTTACTGCCTCTACAGTTGGCACAAGCAGCCTCCAGCAGTTCCCCAAGAGGTGCTGGTTATCAAAAGAGACTTTAGCTGTTCTTTCTGCCCCATTCTTCACCTAATACAAGCATTCTCGTGCAACCACAGAGCAATCTGCTTGAATATGCAAGGTCACAATGGAGGTGACAGGGTCACATAACCTCATGCATAGCAGTGCCAGCTTAAACTGATGCTGACAATGGCACTGTCAGCAGCTGCAGTTCCTGGCCTCAAGTGTACCAGCTGGAATAAGGAAAGGTTTAATCAGAGGCCATAGCAGTGATGTCACCATTAGGTGAGGCTGCTGCTGCTGTCTGACTGCTCTGCTGATGCCAGCAGGGATGGCTGACTGCTGGCTGGTAAAAGGGTGGCAGCAATTTTCAGTCTTCTGCTGTCTCTAGTGGTAGGCCCTTAGGGAACAGCTTTCAGTCCGTTTAAAGTAGCTGTTAAGTCTTCTGGAAACAGTCCTCTTACATGAGCTATAACTACAAATTTTCTGGCCGTATTCCAGATTTGAACCCTCTAGACCTAAAAGAATACTTGTGCCTCTTTCCCTTATGTGAGCTCTGCTGCTTGCACAGCTACAGGGTACGGCCAAGCAGGTAACACACTGACCAATACCAGGGCCTGAAGATGTGCAAAGCAGCAGCCCTCGTGGAAGCGAAGTGCTGTCAAGTGTGGTACCTCAGAGGGACTTTCATTCTGACTGTCTACAGCTGGACTTGCACCAAGGAAAGACCCTGGCTCTACAGAAGTGCAGGCAGCACATCAGTGTGAAATGCTACGCTCTTGTGCTGAGTGGCCTCATAAATTGATGCAGTAAGAGCCTTCCCCAAGGAAGGTGTACTCTGCTACACTCCTGATTACACTTGCCTCCTTGCCTAGCAAGCCTTTATTTAGTAGGAAAGAAAAAAAAAAGGTTGGGGGAGAAGAGATGTTAAAATCTACTCGAGCCAATCTGTTAGCTGTGATTAAAGACTGGTAATTTGGGGTATGTGGAGGGTACATTTTCTCCCCTTCATTAGCTGATGCTTATTTTTTCCCTATGGAAGTACAGCTCAAGTAGGAGGATGCAAACTCCTATTATAATATGCTGACTACATTTCCATTAGTCTAGCTCCCTTTGGTTGAAGCTAAATTCAAAGGCAGAAGTCAGAGGTGGCAGGGGCTTGAAGACAAAGCTAAGCTGCAGCACTGATCCCATCCTGCCCAGAGGGACCATTTTTAACGAAGCTCTTACCATAGTTGTCAGCTTTGGTCATTAGTAAGTTTCGCTCTCTCTCCAGTGACTTTCTGTAATGAGAAGAGGAGTTCATTACCTGCGAGGCACAACACAGCCTATTTCTTTGCTTACATGATGGAAGAGAGACTGTCCCCACTGCTGGGGATATCTGCTCAGAGGAGGAGTCCCTCACCCTCCCTGTTGGAAGGGGGACAGTTTAGAAATACCCAGTTGTGCAAGACAAGACAGGCAGCAGTTTAGGTTATTTTTTCCTTCCCCCAAATTGCTTTCTTTCTCTCATTTCCAGAGAGCAGTGTAGGCAAACAGCTAGAAAGGGCTCTTGGGTCAGTCCTCTACTCCCCCCCAGGTGAGGCAGAAGTTCTGACACAGCTATGGGATGGAGCAGAGTCCTTAGATGCTCTATGGAGGATCCTCCCCCTCCACCACATCAGACTTAGTGCTGGAAGAGTAATTCTCACCATTTGAAGCTGGGATCTTTTGTCAGAGGTATCCAATTTACAGAAATTGGTGAACTCAAGGAAACAAGCCAAATCCAAGCCCAGTACTAATGAGTTAAACAACATGTCATTACTGATACTATGAATCTTCAGTCTAAAGACTAAGTCAGGCCAACCCACCCAACCTTGTCTTAAACTGCACAAGATGATTAATTAATATACAGTTTAAAATCTAAACCCAAAATAAAATTCCTGAAAGCAGCAGTGTTTCCATTATGGCAATGAGGACACAGTCAGTCCTTTCAGACTGAACACATAAAAAAATATGCACTAACAAATTAGCTCCTGGTTCAGAGAAGGCAGCAAGTATAACAGAGTTTGTTGTTCCCCCTGGGGCACAGCAAGAACAACCTGTAGGAGGAAAAAGATCCAAATCTACGTGTACAGCTAGTAAAGTGTAAGGGAGTGCAAGAAAGCAAGCTACGTCAGGAACAGTAGGAGAGGAAAGGGCTCTTAAAGAAAACTGGGGAAAGGCAAGGTGGAGAGCAGCCAGGAGGAAGTGAGAAGACAAATTTACCGACATGACATAGCTGCTACTTAGAAATTTGCCTTGTGAAAAGAGTCAAGAGAAGAAGCTTAGAGAATGAGACATGAAGAAACCATGACAACTGAACTTCAAAGTGAAAAAGCAGAGCTCCTCTTCGTGTGCTATGCACTGAATCAATAATTTTGATCACAGT
Source organism: Sitta carolinensis (assembly GCA_032173965.1). NCBI lineage: Eukaryota > Metazoa > Chordata > Aves > Passeriformes > Sittidae > Sitta > Sitta carolinensis. The sequence continues at coordinate 7,606,776 of JAVUNC010000025.1, read as the reverse complement.
ACCTTCCCTCCAGGGTTGTTCAAAGGGTCTGGAATAGGACAATGGAAGTTCTGTTTCTCTTTCCATAAAGGCTGTAAAATTCAATAGAAGACACCAAGAACCCTAATTCATAATTCTTTGCTCTAGGCCCTATATTTCAGACAGAAGCCATCATATATCACATCCTGTCGAGTTATCACAACTGTAGGTTTGATTGGTGACCACCAAAGTACTTAACCAGATAAAGAATACAGACAGTAAACAAGGAGAATTTAGGGCAGAAAAGGATTGTTGAGATGAGGTGCTAAAGAGATGAGGGACAGGAAGAGATAGGACCCTACCTAAATATGGATGGGGATATAAAACTCCACTAACGGAGGAGGGGGGGAGTGCAAAGGACAGTTTAACAAAGAAGTTAAACTGAGCCTGCTAAGTATCAGGGGATGGAGACATCTCTATTGCTATGATCACTTCTAATGGGGTTCTACAACAGTACTGTAGAGCAAACATCAAGATCATCAGGACCACTCCCTGGGCCTATGATGGAGCTTCCCAGCCTGTTTTTGCTCGAAGCAGAGAAGCAGGATGCTTATGACTGAAAAAATTTCCTCAAGCAGAGAGATTTGAGAATCAGCTGGGAGATGTACGATCTCTTGCTTCACACCCAAGAGAAATAGCAGGTTCTGCCTGTGTCTGCTATAAAATCCAGGCCAAAGTCCTTGCTTGAGTCCCAGCCCTAGAAGCAAACAGTTTCTGCCTCTACAGCAGCCACAAATTTGAAGGGAATTGTCCCTCTCAGCTTTCCCAAGAAAAGCTAGTGTGTCAATGCATCCCTACATCCAGATACATGAGCAACACAGACACAGATATTTTCCCTCAGCCGCTTTTGCAGCTGGATCCCAGCCTGGTTTGGCCCTCAGTAGCAGTCACTGCACATCTCCCTGATTGAACCCAGGTGGCTTCAGCAAGGCTTGAGCAGCAGTGTGCAGAAAACCTTTGCCAGACTCACGGAGTAGGTTCATAACAGGCCAGGAGCCAGGTCTGCAAATGAACTGGCAAGTTTCAGGTACTACTTGTCTGGTTGTGGCACAGTTAAGGGTCAGGCTGATAATAAGATACAGCTCTCTCCCTATATAACTGCACTTCTCACAGAAGCAAGTTCCCCAAGAAAGCTCAAAGCTGTGGGAAGAGAGTCTTGTCATGAAGAAATTACATTTTCCACCCCTTCAAGAGCCCTTGCTTGGTCCTACAGCAGGATAACAGCTAAGCTGAAGTGCACACACCCAGCTGTGAAAGGAGCTGGTCAGCAATACCTTCCTTCGGGGCTGAGCTTCTCCCTGCGCAGTTTAAGATCCACCTCTTCCATGCTCTGTCTGCAGTGTGCCAGCTTCTCCTCCAATCCATCAATCTGAAAAACACCACACCAGTAACCATCATTTCTTCTCCCAGCTTATGAGGACTCATTCTCACTCAGATGGTGGCAGCTCAGCCACTCTTCCTCCCCAAATCGAGGGAGGAACCCCATATCTGTGTAGAGATCAGAGCACAGAGCTCATCACCTTCCAGCTCAGCCTGTGTTCTAGCCCAGATAACTGTAACCTCATCATCCCAGACAGCCAAATAGGCTCTGACACTGCCTGTTGTGCAGCTGGTCAGCACCCTTTTGCTAGGATCTTGTCCTGTTCCAGCCTGCTCTTGTTTCTTTGCACGTAGGTCCACAAGCAAAGATGTGGTCTAAGGTATCTTTATGCAATTAGAGGATAAAAGAGACACTGACCTAACCCACAGCCTGAGGGACACAGTCTTGATTTAGCAGTGTGAATGGATGCAGAAATCTACAAAGCACCCTCATCTGTCTGGCTGGGTGAAGAGGCAACAAAAGGATACCTCCAGTCTCTGTTACACAACTAAATCTACAACAGCAACAGTTGTAGTACACAGTATGCTCAAGAGAGCATTTGTCACTGCCTCCTTCAACCTGTACCAAGTGTTGGCAGCAACATGTTTCCGTGCAGAAGAACACTGGTTATCTCCTTGTGTCTCCAAGTATCCCAACAGCCACCCCTGTGTCTTCCGGTGGCAGGGAGGAACCACAGCTAAGCACAGGAGGGTTGATTTTTTGTGCAAACACTCCCCAAGAGAGAATCCTACCATGGGCAACAGTTCTGAGAATCATTCCTCTCTTCTGCCTGGCAACCACAGCATAGACATTTCTAGGAAAACTTGTCTTTCAGCTTCATGCTGAAAGCTTGCTTTCAGCAGGGAAACAGTGGGTCTAATCAGACAATATGAACACAACAACCTAGTCTGAAAGAAAACAGCCTCGGTACACTAAGGTGGCAATGACCTCTCTTTTGAGCTACTTAGTGCAACACTTCTGCTGTGCCTGGTTTTCCAGGGAAGGCCTCCCTGTGGTGGGAGCCTTCACACACAAGACACTAAGAGGCAGCGCAGGCCCGGGTAAAGGTGGAATGAGCTGCCTGGACACCAGCCTCAGAGACAGCCCAGAGCACAAACACACTCATAAACAGTAATAAGGGAAACAAAATCAAAGGTAGTGATGCCTAATTATTGCTGCTTTGGGATCAGCTCTGTTCTGATCAGCTCCTGTTAATGAGCTCATTAACAATCTCACACCTTCTGCTCAGGAAAGGCAGACAAGCACTATAACTAAGCAGGACGGGAGAGAAGAGGCTTTACATAAAGCAGACCATGAAAAGAATTTTAACCAGTCAGTTAAAATAGTCTGGAAGGAGCACAGCAGAACTGGGGAGTGGAATATAACATGGCTCAAATAAATCTTTGATTTATCAGATAGCAATTTCAAAGTCGGGGGTTATCAGGCAACTCTGCCTAACTCCCCAGAGGCACATGAAGAGCCCATGGGAAGCACCAAGGCACATTATCTGACCCAAAAGCTCAGGGAATAGCACTTCTGTGTTTGGCAATGCCTGGGTTTGCCTGGATTAGGCTAATTGTCCTCCTCCATTTCCAGCTGTGCCAGTTGAGAATGTTAACTGCAGCTGCTCATCACCATGTCATCCAGTACAGCTCAGTCAGCATGACACAGTGCCCCAGTCTACTTCAGGGCCAAGAAAGGACAGCTCTGATCACACTTATCAGCAAGTTAATTTAATAGCACAGTGTAGTACACCAGAGGTTGGTCCAGTCATATTTAAGAATTACCATCTCCCTCACTAGTTCCCATCATTTGCAAATGGCTGTTTCTGCTCCTTTAGCTGATGGAAACTCTTATGTGCACACAGAGGAAAAGATGCTTCAGCATGTGTTACCTGGCTCCTCCTTAGCCTCTTCAATTATTACAGTGCACCATGGCTTCTCTGGAAATGCATTTAAAAATAAGGTAAAATAATACATTAATGAATTAATGAGAGCTTTAGTCAAGTCAGCTGCCAACCCCACCACTAAATTATCCATGCTACTGCACTCCAGTCCTCTCCTCCACACCTGCTCCTCCTGCTCAGCTGGTAGCTGCTATCACTAGTACATTCTCTACCCATACTTCCTTTATTTCATGAGTCTTAACAAGAGTATATTCTGCCTAACTTTGTCGGTGCTTTTATTTTCTGCTGACTAAAAATCTCCAGATTCCACATATACTTTAAAGTTTCAACTGGTTTTACTGCTCTTAAATCAAAACCGAAGTTTGGGTCCCCTGCTGGAGAGCAATAATTTGCTAATAAACCACATGCCCCAGAACTGCACCATCAGCTGTGCTGAGCTGGGGGCACAAGGGATAAAAAATAACCAGGGAAAAAAAAAAAAAAAAAAAGCAAGGAAGGAGGAACAGAATGCTGAATGAACAAAATACTTGTCTTTTAGAATCTCACTACTTCCTTTGTTCTGGCTAGCCTGGGTTATTAGGAAAGCAAGAGTGGGGATTCACAGATGTTATCCATTCACCATGCCTCAGTTTCCCCACTTATAAATTAAGACAATATAATCTGCCTCCTGAAGGCTGCTCATTTGAGTAAGAAGCCTCAGACACCAACCCAAATTATGGGCAGAGCACTTTCTTGGTATGTCAGTGCCATTGCCTTGCTTGGCATTTAAGATCTGCTCCTGCAAGCCACGAGTCTCTCGGCAACTCAGCACCCAAGTTACTCTTCACTGCAGGACAAAAGAAAGACAGAAACAGAAAATAAGCATGGGAAAATCAGAGCAATGCCTGGGAACTACTGATTACTCTCTGGGCTGCTAAGGAAACTCCTAGGGGGGTCCACAGCCTGTAAAACTGTAGCACGAGAAAATCTGTGGGGCTTTGCCAAAATTCCTGCTGCAGCTAGCTCTCCAGGAGAGCAATCCTTAGAAGCAAGTGCTCACCTGAGCTTGCTGTGGATGGAAAGCTTTCCCTCCTACTAAATAATACATGAGGTTAGTTGGGATACATACCTGTGCACACTGGAAGCCCAAAGGAAAACAAAGAGGCAAATTCACTTAGCTGAACCACCCTTGCACTTCACACTGCCTTATCTCTTTAGAGGCAGGCTCAGCACAGTGCCTCCTAAGCTGCAAAGAGGAACCCTTCCTCCTTTTAGCTCTCCTTTCCTAGAACGAAACAGAGCTGAAATGCAGCAAGCAGAAAGCTCACGTGCCAGCACCTCAGGTTCACACAGATGGTAGCAGGGACACAGGACTTCACTCACGGCAACATTTTTAAGTAGTTCCAGTTAAAAAGTGGGAGTGAAACATGTGCTTCACATCCAGGCAGCAGATCTGGGCCCTTCTGAAGCTCCTCAGGAGACACTCCAAAAAGTCAAGTCCCAGTAGCTTTGGATGCACACAGGGATCTAAAACCAGATGCATCCTTTGCTCCACAGGTATAACAAGGCATTCAGCTATTTTTGCTGAATTCTGGCAACACTTGCTCATGATCTGGAAACCTTTTAAAACCAGAGAGACCTGGAATGGATTTCAATCCAAACTGACTTACACGCTTATTACAAATTCCATTTGTTGGGATTATCTTGGGCAGGGAGCCCAAAATGGCTCACATAAAGGCAGAGACAAAGAGAGAAGTGAAAAAGAAGCAGCTTTTCTTATAGAATTGAGCTGGATCCCATTTAATACATTTTGCAGGGAATTAATGAAAGCTTTCTTTCCAGCAGAAAGGCTAAAAGCGCTTTTCAAGAACTGGCACCCACCCTCCCCTTTTATGAATTCCCTAATTAAGACACTGGCAAAGAGCCATATCACACATATGTTGACATCCAACAGCATTAGGTAATGAGGTTTTCATCTTCTGACCCTCATAAAACAGATCAAAGCCGACTGAAGAGGTGGGGGCAAAGAAAAAAGCCCCTCCCTGAGCAGTCTTTACATGCCTTGTCACCTGCCAGTACACTTGAGCTGTTCTTTCACAGAAGAATTAATGGTTCCAGCATCCACAAATTTGGCTGGATTATTAAAATCAGTCCAGCAGAGACAAATTTTGTTCAAGTGCTAACTTGCTGTTCATACACTCGCTTCCATTTTCTCCATGCTCTTGGAATCATTTTGCACGCTGAAAAATCATTTCACAGACATTCTGCCCACAGCATGCTTGGAAATATTTACCAGACAAGCTATTCACAGCAGAGGATGATCCACCAGCAAAGTCTAAGGTGAGTCCAGCAGAACAACCCTGTGGGGTGCTAAAGGAGGAAAGGCTGGATCCTCCCTACACCTCCTCCTTCAGACTTGCAGGGACCATCTCATGAGTCAGTGCATCCTGCCTCAGTCCAGACCAGTGGCTTTGCAGGACCACACACAAACATGACCACAGAGCATGTGAGCCAGATTTTCAAAAACTTCTGCAAGAGCTTTACTGAGTATGAACTGTGTCAGCCTTTTCCCTATTCTTTATGCTCTTTCGTAGACACTGATCAGCCATTGCGCTGTCAGAAGCAGCAACACATGTAATAACACTTTGTAGAAACACACACCTGACATTCTGCTGCCTAGGCACTGCCTTTAATTTAATGCACTTTTCTGCTTCTCTGATGTTTTTTTTAAGTTGTTGCCTGAACCACAAGTGTATTTTTAATGGTTACAGTACCCTTTGGCAAGGAGTTTCACACCAACCCCTCCTGTTTGTTCTGAGCTTGTCAGCTGCTGGTTTCATTTGATAACCCTAACTCTGTATTGACAGTCTATGTTCATTGTTTGCTTAAAGCCACAAATAGCATGCAGAGGATATAGACCTATATTGGGTCCCTTGCAGTCATGTTTTCCAGCTTAAAAGGACTTGGAATCCTTGGTATTTTCTTGCATAGAAGTTCTCCACACCTTTGGTCATCCATGTCACTCTCCTGAGTGAATTCCATTTTCTATATTTTGGTACAAAATGGACCAGTCTTGCTAGTTTCATTTTCCTGATGAGTTTCCTCCAGCAAGTCTTAAGCATCTCAACATTGTCAATAGGGCTGCCTGTCAGAAGACTGGAGCTATATGGAAGAAGTGGCATGAATTTAAACCACCACAACATTACGAAGACCCATTTATATCTATTTAAACCAGATCGTATCAATTACATCTACAATTTGTAAGTACAAGCTAATCTGATAAGTGTCCATGGAGAAAATTGCATTCACTTAGCATCACAACTTCAGTTAAACAAGCATGACTCTGCCTAGATGAGGCCTTTCAAAGCTAGTCACGCATCACGTCATATTAAGACTCATTTGAAAAGTTTTCTTTACAATCATAACAGCTCAGAAGGTAATACTGAATGGAGCAAGTTTAAATTATGAATCAAGTATCTTGGCTGTCATGCACACTGAAACACAGCCCTCTCTTCCTCTGGCTTAAAGTGATTTTTTTTCTTCCTCCCTAACCTCTCTTCAGCAGCATTCTCATCACTTCAAGTGGAAAGAATTTTATCTTGTAGTAGTGTTTTTGCACAGAGATTTTCACCTATAACGCACAAAAAAGAGTAGTTCTACAATCCTTTCAAAACTAGTATGTTCCATCATGAAAACTTCTTTAAAAGACCCTCAAAACCTAATCTAAATCTACTACAAGTCCTCAAACACTTTTCAAGACTTTTCTGTGCCAGCTAAAATCATTCTGTGAATCGCAGGTCCCTAACAGGCTGAGCCATTTTGCCACCTCTCTTTCGTAAGGGAGATCCTACCACCTCAGATCTTGTCTGCTACCTCTCAAACCACAACCACAAAAAACCCCAAAAAACCAAACCAAATTAAAAAAATATCACTGTTCAGTTCTCTCTGCTAGGTTCACCAAAGGAAGCTTGGACAGTCACATGCCTCTGGACCCCCTTTGGTGGTTATATTTGGGTTAGAGTGCCCAGAACTGTGTTTCTCTAATGAAAGCCTTACCAGAAAACCATAAACTGAACTCCCATTCCACACAGCAGGATGAGAGGGGATCTTATCAATACATATACATATCTTAAAGGCGGGTGTGAAGAGGTTGGTGCCAAACACTTTCCTGTGGTGCCCAGTGACAGGATGAGGAGCAATGCCTCTAAACTAAAACATAGGAAGTTCCACCTCAATGTGAGTAAAAGCTTTTTTACACTGATGGTGGCAGACCACTGGAACAGGCTGCTCAGGCAGGCTGTGGGCTTTCCCTCAATGGAGGCATTCACAATCTACCTGGTCATGTTCCTGTGTGATCTGCTCTAGGTGACCCTGCCCTGGATGAGATGATATTCAGAGATCCCTTCCAGCCCTAAGGATTCTGTGACACTCACCTTTACGTTACTAGCTGATGACATATATATGACATTCCAGCTCTGCCATTTCCCTGCCCTTTCCATGCTGGTTTCCATTCCATTCTTGGTCTGCTGTGCATGCGTTCACCTTAAGACTTCAGGACACAGAGATGACCACTGAGATTTACTGAATGAATTCTGCCCCATTTCAGCCATTTGTGAGGAACACTCAGGATTTGCTGTCCCCAGAGTATCCAAACCCACAGACTTGAGTCCAGACTGCTCAGTGCAGGAGCCAGAAACACGTGTGCTTCAGAGAGACCTCAACTAACTCAACTCAGTTTGTTAACAGAAATCAAAGCTACAACAGAGATTAACAGCCCTCCTGCCACCCAGGAGATCGCAGAATGAGTAAGGTTTGAAGGGACCACAGTGGGTCCTCTGCTCCAACCTCCCTGCTCAAGAAGAGTCATCCTCAAGCACACAGCACAGGTGGAAACCCCAGTGAGGGAGAGACAGACAAAACACCCAAACACAACAATAAAAAGACAGCTCTAGAAGGGAAGCGTACTCCTAAACCCCAGCCTTTCCCCTTTCTCCTGGCTGTGATTTACAGGCCCCTCGCACGCTGGTTTACCACCGGGCTCCTCTCCAGCAGCAGCAGCAGCAGCAGCACACGGCTGACTTCCAGCGCCGCACGCACACACCGGGCCGGTGGTCACGGCCGGCCGCAGCACCCCCACGGGCGCACACACACACACGCACACCCCCGCCGCCCCGCACGGCACCGGCTCAAGGGCTCGGCAGGGCAAGGCCAGCGCACACCGCGGCTCCAGGCGGCTCCGAGCCCCGCGGCCCGGCCCGCCCCGGCCCTCACCTCGCGGGCCACGCTCGGCCCCGCTCGCCGCCGGCCCATGCTCCGGCCCCGCCCGCCCGCGCATGCGCAGGGGCCGGTGCCATGGAGGGCGGGAGCCATGGAGGGAGGGAGCCACCGCCCTGAGGGGCCGCGCCCCGGGCGGGGCCGGTGCCATGGAGGGCGGGAGCCATGGAGGGAGGGAGCCACCGCCCTGAGGGGCCGCGCCCCGGGCGGGGCCGGTGCCATGGAGGGAGGGAGCCACCGCCCTGAGGGGCCGCGCCCCGGGCGGGGCCGGTGCCATGGAGGGCGGGAGCCGCCGCCTGCCCGCGCCCCTGGGTTGGCTGGGCCCGGCCTGGGGCTGTCCTTGCGGGCCCTGCCGCTGCGGTTCGGACACGGCCGGAGCCGTGCCTCCCGCGTTGTGGCGGTGCTGCCCGCAGCCTGCTGTGCCCTCTCTAGCGGTAGCGGTTGAGGGATGCTGGCGCAGGACCAGCAGGCTGGGAAGCTGAGGTGCGGCTTCTTGGCCATGCCCGGTGCTGCCCGTCCACCCCTGAGAGAGCCCGGCTCCTTCGGGCGCCGTCTGGGCAGACCCGAAGTGATCAGCTGGTTTTCCCACAAGTGGAGCCAGGGCGTTCCTGGCCTCTCCAGACCAGATCTGGTAGTGCTGGGGGTCGGGGATCACTCAGGATCACTCAGGAAGAAGGCAACCTCGGAAACACAAGACAAACTCAGAACGGCTCCTTTGCGGCGTGCTGGGGTAAATGAGGGGTTTTTTGGACATCAGGAGGAATTTCTTCACTGAAAGGGTTGTCAAACTTCGGAACAGGCTGCCCAGGGAGGTGGTGAAGTCACCATCCCTGGAGGTGTTCGGGAAAAGCTGGTGTGGAACACGGTGTCATGGTCTGGTTGACATGGTGATATTTCATCACGGGTTGGACTCCGAGGTCTTTTCCAACCTAAATAATTCTGTGATTGCCTTATTCAGATTGTCCTTGGGGCTTCCTACTCAAACGCTAGTGTTGTGCTGAAGCAGTTGAGGAAAAGCTGGCTGTGTGATCTACCTGAAGATAGCACTTTGTGCATGCCAGCCAGTTCAGTGCAAGATGCTAATCATGATGTTATATATGCATGACAACACTTGTTCTGACCAAGAAAGCTTTTTATGAAACACTGCTATCTTGTGTTAAAAAAAAAAAAAAAAAAAAAAAAAAAAAAAAAAAAAAAAGAAAAAAAAAAAGCAACACTGAAATGCATTTATCTTCAGGGTAGGACATGAATGCTACATGACAGAGAGCAGTAGCACTATTTGCTGGCAAGAAAGGAATGCTGGGCAGCAGCAGTAACATTTATTAGACATACAGACTGAATTTTCATTTTGACTAAATACCCTCTGGTGACTGAAATTTTGCTAGAATGGCAGGAGTGCAGATGTGTGTCACACAAGCAGTGATAATATTGATACCTAATTAGTGTGTTTCATTTTTCTTTCAAACACACCCCCCCCCCTTCATTTTTACTGTGTGAAATGGCATGTGTTTCTAACAGCATCACTCTCATTTTATATCTGGAGAAAAATGAGGGACAGCTGTACTCTTTTCTGCTTCCCAATGTGGTACTTGACTCTGTGCAACAGAGTCTGTACTTCTGAAACCAAAGGAGCCAGAACTCCCACCTCCAAGCTGAGACACTGTCACATAACTGCTTTCCAAGCAGAAGCAGCTAGTCAGAAGGCAGTAAAGAAGCTTAGCAGGACCCAGCGAGCAGCCCTGGGGAAGCACAGCCATCAGGGAGAGGGAGAAAATGAAAAAGTGGGAGAATGTTATTTTTTCCCCTCTTAGACAGAAGAGTTGATTAGTGAGTGTAAATACAATCTAAAAATGCATAGAGGTTTGAAGAAACCCATCTGTTATGGTTTACAATGGGCTGAAATAGCCATTAGTTCAACAGAAAGCATTTTCTCCTTCACAAAGGTGAGTATTGATTCAGGGCAGGACTGTCAATTCTCACATACACTTCTCCACAGAGAGACAAACACACACCATTTTGCGGGCAGATGACTGTGACCTTTGTTGTCACATCTCTTGGGAAGAGAGCAAAGGGGAACTGGTTCCTCCCTCAAAAGCAAGCCACCATTCCCACTGTTGCAAGCAGCAGTTTGCAATTCATGCATTACTCCTCCTGACACTCCTGAATCCATCAAGCTGATAACCTCATTATGCCTGTTACCTGATCTTGTGTCTCCTGGTTCTGCCCCCAGCTGACACCTTTTCTTCATCCGTCCCTGTTATGTCTTCATTTCCTACATAACGTCATTCATGTCATCTACGTGCCAATGCAAGAAAGAAAAGCTTCCTTTTCCTCTGCAAATTTATGGTATTTTTCTTCTTGAAACCTGAAGAACAGATCTGGAAGATTTTCTCATGCAATGACATCAGCTTCTGTGTTTTAGAATATTCACAGACATGAGTATGAATTTGAACTACTCCATATCAAGCAGCTGCTACTGTCAACATGCATATCTAAGCTGGAAATCACAAGTTGTTAGCTTTGAGAACAATCATACTATGGAACACACCTCCTGCCAGAAAGGTGGGAGGAAAAGAATTAAATAGTTTTTAGTAGGCTTTGGAATGGGATCGTCTAACAGAGAGCCTATAAGAGGAAGGTGCAGGATATGATGACGTGCAGGTGGACACCAAATAACATATACAGTAATGAGACTGGATATGGTCCTGGTGAGACCCTGCTCAGTGTCTCTGATTATGCTGTCCCTACTGCATCTTTGCAGCCAAAATGAGTGACAAAGTGGTGTTAGAAACTAAAAATACAAAACTGTCAGCCTTAAAGGAACATTCACGGGACCCTGCACCTACATTCCCAGAGGCAGGATCAGATACACTGATGCCACCCAAGGAGGTGTTTGCCATACCCGTGCTTAACACAGCAGGAATGCTGCCACCCCCTCAGCAACTCAGCTCATTGACTGGCATCAGGGAAGTTTTGTCTCCTCTCTGTAACCTAACTGAGCTTCTTGTATGTTGACCTATTCTCAGCACACATGGGGAGCAATTGATCAGCATCTTCTAACAACCTTATGTATTTGAGGTTCATTATCATATGCCCTTTTCTGTTTGCTTCCTGTTAGACTCAGTCCTCTTCTTTCAATCCTATGCATTTTGCACCTCTTATACGGTTTGTTACCTTTCTCCAGTCCAAACCTGGACTAATCCTATCTAACCTGGATGTATTGAGAAAGCAAAAAATGATCCCCTTTGTTTTATAGGCAGCGTGCCCTCTTAATGCAGCCAAGAAGGGTATTTGTCTTTTAATGCAATATTTTCACAATGGCAATTCGTATTTGGTTCACAGCCCTGTAATTCTTCAATGCTTCCTCAGTGCTGAAGTCCAGGGTAGGTGTTACCCGTTTCTTTATTGGTGCATTTAATTTCTTCCCCTTCTCTGTTCAGTATTTTGCACCAGTTTTATGAAATTTTAGCTGGCTGGATATGAGCTATTTCTCCAATTTGCCAAAATCTTTTTCTATTGTGCTTTCTGTCTTGGATGATCTTCCAGACTCAAGGCCAACTATGCATTTTATGAACATACTTTATTTGATTATCCAAGTCACTGGAGAAACCAGTTGATGGATCTGTTCTTTTTAAGTCCTCCTGATCTGATGACAAACTACTGATAACTAGTTTCAGAGTCATACCTGTGAAAAATATTGTTTCAAAAAGCTTTACTACACATCAGGATAGCCTGCATTGCTCTCTCTACTATTTCAGTTACTGTGACAAAGAAAGCTCAGCAGTTTACATGATTTGTTCTTGGTTTTTTCTCTGCTGGCTTTTTCGTATTACCTGATTGTCTTTAAGTGATAATGAATTGATTATTTAATATTTTTTCCACATTTATTGAGGAGATGAGAAGGTAATGACTGAGGAATCAAAGTTTTCAGGAAGGTTTAGGGACACTTGCTGATTTTTATCAGGACAGTGCTGACTTTGAGGGTAATTTAATAGAATAGACATTAAGTCTTAACTAGTAATTAAGTCTTTACCAGTAAATTAAGCAACATCAGGAAACGTTCCTAGAATACAAACTCAATCATCAGATTTAAGGGCAGCATACCTCTGGCATTACTGGTAGCAAACACCTACTAGTGTTTGGTCCCACTAGGACTGTCCTGGACAATTTCCAGGCATGATTTGGGAGTTATAAGCAGAGGACCATTCCCAATGGGCTGTTCAATGAGGTCATGGTTTCAGAGGTGAAGAGAGTTTAATAACATAGGTGTGAGCCATGTGATGCCAGTTTATGGGATCTGTCTAGGACAATGTTCCTGGGCACTCCTGATTTACTACCTTCCCACCTCTTTTTGCACCTCCATCTGCAAGATTCACTGTGCTTTGTAAGGACAAATGAATCAGTCCTCTGACAAGTCTGAGAGGAAGCTGAGGCTGGATGTCTCACTTTATTGATGTGAGGCAGTATCTGACCCAATCTTCACAGCAATGAAGTAGCTGGGCTAGCACTGAATCACAACTTCTTATGCTTTGTGTCCCAAGCACATCCTTCCCCAGCTTGTTAGGCAATGTCTCAATGGACTGTAAGATGGGAGGGGGGACCTTCCAGGAACCTTGTGAGAACAGCTGTCCCCCAGCATAGTGAGTGTCCAGCTCTAGCCCAATGCTATGTCTCCCCTCCCCTCCCAGCCCTGTTGTACCACATGCAGCTGGCCACTGGCAGCACAGAAAGGAAATCACTCTGCTGTGTCAATGGAGAAGCCTCTCTGCAGGGAAAAGCAGAGGTGAGGGCAGGCAGGGCGAGCTAACCTCTATCTATATAGAGATTCTTGCATCTGTGAAGAGATGAGGGAAGCATCTTGATGCTGAAGGCAGCCAGGAATGGGGAATCCCTGGGACATGATGACTCCTAACACACTGGAATAGGTAGAAGATTTCTCTGGGGCAGAAGTTGTGTGTAATATAAATTCCCTGCCTTCTCCCCAAGCTCTATAAGCAGGGATGAAATTGCCTCTTTGCAGTGATGACCAGGGGACAAAAAATCCAGTGCAGACAGTCTGCCCCTTCCAGCAAAGACTGTAGAATTAAATTCCACCAGGGAGCAGAAGAGGAACAAAAAGCACTGTCAGATTTCAGATGTCTGAAAGATGCTCCTGTAGTGTGGGGTGTTTTTTTCCTCTGGGAAGATAAATATTGAGAATCCAATGGACTGCATCTTCAGTTTGTGTGCATCATGTTCTCTGCTTCCACCTTGATGGGCTTCCCACAGATTCTGGGAACAGCTTGAGATGATAGAATTAATTAAATGAAATTAATCAAAACAACCTACCGGAGACAAAACTGGCATCGGTGAAATGCAGAGTTGGACCAAGAAGGGATTCTGTAGTACAGGCTAATGCCTGCCCTCATCAATAGATTCTGTTTGGATGAAAGCCCGTGTCATATACAACTTGGTGAAACCTGAGGGGCTCTGAGGAGTGTGCCTCATGCAAGATCACGTCTGTCCATGCAGAGCAGCAATTGTGGTGGGAACAGATGGAGTCCTGCTTTTCACAGAGCCAGGCGCAGTGCGTAATCACAGATCTTGCTTTGATGCTGAATGAAGCTGAACTCCAAAATGTGCTTTGTTAAAGCAGAGGAAGCAGGAGAACTGGAGCAATGCTTCTAGAGATGTGATCTAAGAGGGTTCCATGGGTCCAGTTAATGTGTCCCACTCTGCAGACCTGGAAACAGAGGTACAGATTTGCCGAAATGGATTACTGAAATTGGAGATTCCCTTCTGATTCAGTCTCTGCCCATTCTCCTAGCACATGTCAGCCCAAGTGTTCTTATGCCAGGTACCAGTTTGAAGGCATTCTTCTGGGCCTGTCCCAGTCATTTTTTGTTCTATGCTTTATGGAAGTATTGCTGCCCTCCCCAAACCACACTGCATTATCTTGAGGATCTAAGAAATTGTGTGGACATGGTTTCTATTGAGCAAGGATAAGAGCACAGTTACAAGAAAAAAATAACTGTTTGAGTGTGAAGTGGTCAGATATATTGTGGAGATGGGTCCCTTATAAATATCTGAGAACAGAGAGATAGACCCAAGCAGCTTTATGAAGTGCTGTGTTATTGGGGTCACAACCTTGTGCCTGAGTTTATTCTGCAGCCAGCAGAGGTGCATCCATCACAGAGACAGGCAGCGTAACGCAGAGGCAGTACAGGGTCCTGCTGGTTGCCTGGGAAGTCACAGGGAGCTGTGCATTTCTGAATCAGGGCATGGCTGAGTAGAACAGCATGCCTGGCTTTTAACATTTGCCAAGTATCAGGGGAGGGAAAATGTGGCCATCAGTTTCCCCAGACAAGTTTGTTTCTGATGTGCTTGAGGGATCTTGAAGAGTCTCTTGAGGAGAACTCCCTGGGCTCCCTTGCCAGTTCAAAATTGGGTGACTTGGCTTTATAGCAATGTTTTTAACTTGGGGTCCCTCAGCTATGTTCAGAACCTGAGCCTTTCTTGGAGATTTATATCCTCTAATAGGCTCCAGGGAACCAGAAAATACTTACTTGGCAAGTAGGCTGCAGAGATTTAAGGTGGCAAGGCAGGCCTGGTGATTCAGAGCACACACACTGTGTTTGTGGTCCTGTGCTGGGTGTCTTGTTTGTAGCTCAGTCATCTGGTGCTGGTCATCTCATTCCTTGTCACCCCATTCTCACCTGCTCTACTTCCTTGCCTGTCTGTTGGGAGATAATGGGTGGGTGGCAAATTCTCTTCTGTTCCCATCTTGACTTTTTTACTCAATTTATGTGTGATATCCCCTCATCTCCTTGTTCCAGGGGCATTAAGATCTCTGTTTTCAGTTGACAGTGTTGTAAAAGTCATGAGGAAGCTGAATCACATCTGCTGTTTGGCAAAAGCACCATATTCTTGATCCAGATCCCATGGGGAACTTGTCCTACAAGGTTCTAGGTGCTGTTAGAGTAGTGAAGTGTTCAAGAATTCCGTAGTCTTGCTGACAGAGGCAGGAGAAACCAAATCTGTACCTCTTCCCACATGGTCTCTTCTGCAGGCCTGTCATGTGGCAGAGGCTGCTGAGTGCCGTGGCCGATCCTAATAGAGCTGTCAGTTGTTATGAGAGAGGACAGCCATGTAAATGTATTCCCTGGCACATGCACCTTGCTGTGCAGTTAGACTGAGTCCATCCTTGTCTGCAGGGACAGCGAGGTACTTGTCCTCTAATGTGTGCTGTGGTTTTCTGGACAGTGAGATGTTTTTTGGAAAGAAAGTGCCTAATATTTGTGCAAAGCACTGCCCTTCTCAGTCATCCTCCTGCTTCAAAGCCCCTCTTATTCCTCTTGGTGGTCATCAGGTCCTCCTAGGAGAGCATGGGTTGACCCTTTGCTTCTCTTTCCCTGGGGTAATGGGAGAGAGGCTTGTAAGGACAGGGGGTGCTTCAGGCTCCATGAGGAGTGAGAAGAGAGGAGTTTGCTCCTACACGAAGATATGTGCAAATGGGAGGTGACAGCCCTGTGCATCCCTGCATGCTCTTGACTTGTTTATGTAGAAAGAGAGTGATTAGATCCTTCCAGGTCTTTGCTGAGCTCCAAGGGAATGTGCAGCTCACTGCCTCTGATCAAGAGGTTAATAGGAAGTCTGAAAATAGCATTATTTCTCATGCTATCATTTCTGCTTTCTCAAATGGCTTACTGGGTGATTGGTGGAGACAAATGCTCCAGAAATGGGAACCTGGCAAGAAATCTGAATGCCTCCAAGTCTGAGCTGACCAAAAAGCTGAAATCAGACAGACACATGCACACATCATTAACTGCTAGCCTGTATGTGAAATCAATTGAGATTTCCTGAGCTGGGATCCAGCTGGTGCCCTAATGAAGACTTCCTCTCGTTCTTGCAAGCAGACAATAAAACGCAACCCTGATACACTCCCAGCTTCCCCAGCCATTTCTGTTACATAAGTAGTCTGGGTCTTGATCAGTGTTTCTTTAATTATCTCTGTGCACCCATATAAATATACTGTGCGTGTGTTCACACAAAATCCATCTATTTATCCACCCCACAAACCATTTTGCTGGGAGACAGCATGGTCTCCTGAATTTTTTATGGTTCTGCTTAGGTTGGAAACAATCCAAAGGTCAAACACTGTGCTGTATCTCCAGTCACCTTGTCAGTCAGAACTGAGCATGGGTCTCTGATACTTTCTGAATCTCTGGATCACCCACAGGGCACTAAATTACAGCTATTACACTGCAATTCGCTGTACAATTTTATTCTTTGATACACTACCTGCCTTTGTCTGTCTGCATAGCAGCGAGAGCAGTATGCATTATTTACCAGGCTAAGTACACTGCTGCTGCTACTGAGGGGAAAAAAATAACAGGAACAGGCTTGAAATATAAAAAGATACAGCTTCCTGGGAAATAGTTTCACAGTTAAATAAAACTTTCTGAAATTTTGCAGTGCTTTTGCCCCCTTCACAGAGGTGTCTGTGTCTCCTGAAGTTCTTTAGGAAGAACAAAGGTTCTATGGCAGATGGGAAGTCCAGTCTGGCCAGTGCCCTGGCTTCAGGAGGACCCCATGGCAAATGCCTCATGAAGAAGAATAATGAAAAGAATGTAGTGAGGAGAGCAGGATGCTACTCCTCTCCTCATGGGATACTCCAGGCCCTTAAGTTACCCTGTGTTTCTTCTGTTTTGGTCAAAAATCCTTCTGGGCACTAAGAAGCCATTCCTATGTTACTTTAGTTGATATGTTCTGGCCTTTCTTCAACCTAGCCATAGTTTTTATTCCCTCCAGGTTGTCCCTTTGAACCTTGAACCTACTGGGGCAGGGATCTGGGGAATAAATCAGGTTCAGAAGATTTCCGTTTAGTGCAGAGATCATAAAAAAAGTGCTTTCTCTACTTTGACAGCCTGAAAAAATGAGGGGTTTCTGCCCTGCATTGGCTGCTGTGTCCTTCGGGCTTCATTCCATGGCAAGAGTTTGTCTGCCAGGCAGCTTTTGGAACGTGCCTGGGTGGAGCTGGCTGGGTGATGCTGCCCCTGGCTGACCTGCTGAGAGGCAGCTCCAGGCTTCCTTGTAGTGTAAACAGCTGGTGGAGGTGACAAGGCAGAGCTGGCCAAATCCTGGCAGGAAGGCAGGAGTGGCAGAGCCAAGGCCAGCCCAGAAAGGGCAAGCCTGGGGATAAAAAGGGTTGCTGTTTCCACTTGAGAAGAGGTGGGATGTGCATGATGACCCACTTGTTTCTCTTCTTCTCTTCAGATGTTCCCTTCATTTCCTCATCATCAGCTGGCAGCAACAGCCTGACCAGCTTGCTGTGTCTCTGGTTTAGGCATATGATCTCACATCACTTTATCCATCAGGTTGTGAGTACCTGCAGGGAGAGTGGAAGTGGCTCTGCAGGAGCCACCTGAGAGAAAAACTGAGTGGAGTCATGCACTCAGACCAGCTCCTGGTCTTTTATTTGTTGAGATAAGCTGCAGACAGAGTGGTTTTAAATCTAGTCTGTGGTGAGGAGTTTGCTTACTGTTTGAATGTCTTGAGGCAGATTTGGAGGGGAGAGAGAGCTGGGACTCTGATTAGTGCAGAGCTGGCTGAAACAGCATCATCCTGTATTGTGGCAGTCACTGTTCTGATTGTTTCCACCCTCCCCAGTGACTGGAGCCTTATTCACTTTCTATCTGCTTTCCATCTCACCTGGTCCCACTATTGCTCAGCAACACAAAGTAGATTGCAGGCTGCTTTCTCTGTTTGGCCCCCAAAGCAGTCCTTACAGGAGATATATTTCTGATTGAAATTCTCCCTGTCAATTGCTGCAGGGGTAGGTCCTACACAGCATGAAGACACTTCTTGTGAAATTGCTAGCAAGTGATGGCTGTGTCTCCATGATGCTCAGGCTCCCAGTTCCTTCCTTTTCCTGGCAATGCAATACTGTCCCCATTTTAAAGATGCTTTTCACCCCCTTCAGCTTCTGCAGGCTTCTGAAGTGGGAGCATCAAAGCAGCCCATGGAGGAATGTCCCCAACCCTCTCCCTTCAACAAGCAAGACCGCAGGCTGGGGCATGCTAGATAGGAATCTTTCTGAAATCAGTGCTGAGAACTGAGTGTGCTCCCTTTCCCTGCTGAGCTAAACCTGTCCTGGGTGAACCCCAAAGACTGTGTTCCTGAAACACAAAGTTCCAGTTGTCTTCAGTCCCTTGTGGGGAGCTGGGCTTAGGCCACCAGCTGTGGGCTGTGCTGGGCAATGTTGCCCTCCCTTGGACCTGAATAGTTCTGATTACAGGAACAGGAACTGAACCCACACTTGGATGAGATACTTACAGCTTCCTTGCTGAGAGCCCATTCCAGCCAGCCTCTCAGCATTTGTTCCAGGTTGACAGTATATTTTTTAGCCCAGTCAAAGTGTGTTCAATGATGGGAATTCTTAGGAGACCAGGTGAACCTGTGCATACAGGTTAAACACAGTGTGAATTTTGGATGGGGTCCTGTCTACAAGCTGTGCTGGAGGAATGCAGGACCATCCTTTTTGTTGCTGGTTCTGGAGGCTGCTCTAGCAGAGCAATGTGGGTATAGTCCAAGAGACTTTTTAGCTCAGCTGGGAGGTGGTTCAGGAACAGTTTGATGTGTTCCTGCCTTGTCTCAAGGGTGACTTCAACCATCAGGATGCTGTGTGAAAAGGGACTTCCCTTTGCTGTGACGTTTTCCTTCTGGGCCCAGCAGAGGCTGTGGCTGTGTGAAGCAGACTAATAACCTTATTACCTTCTCCTCTCAGACTGTCTGTCTGATGAATGTAAAGAAGTGAAATATCAGCACCATTTTCTCTGTCTCATCCTTCATCTGACATTATCTGCTTTGTGTCTCAGACCTTAGAAAAGCTTTAAGTGTCCAAAAGCTCATCTGTCTTTTCCAGTTAGAGCAGCTGGAAAACTGTTTCTCCAGCCTCGCTTATTAGGAATAAAGCAGCTGTTCTGGTTGGGCTGATTCCTCTCCCAGGAAAAATATGGCACCTTCATGCTCTTCTGATAGCTCTGAACCTGGGCAGCTTGCACATCGAGATAAGGCCAGATACAGCTGTCTGCACTGCTCCAGGTAGGGTCTCACAGCTATTGCCTTGGCTGCGAATGTGGCATTGGCAGGCAGGAGGGAGATCAGGGTGTGGGGGCAAGAGGCCACAGCACAAGGTTTGCATTTTCTTTTTTAATTTGGAATTTGAATGCTGTGTGGCACATGCAGGTGGGATTTGAATGCTTTTTTGATAACTTTACAAAAGGACTCCACTGTTCCTAGATTTCACAACCAGGAAAGAAAAGGAAATTAGCCAAACTGCTCAGCTCTGGCCTCCAATGTCCAGTCCTTAAAATGACATCAAGCATGTTGCTTCAGAGGTACTGTCAGGGTTTGGAAGAGGATGAAGAAGAGTCATGAAACGGAGTGAGACATCTATAGGGAAAACAAGTAGACAGACAAAGCTGTTTTGTGTACCAGCTGCTGCTAAGACTGACAAACATGGCTTAGCCACATTTTGCTCCAGGTAGAGAGGACTCAGGTGTTTTCCACCCATGTTCATCCCTTCAGTTTAGCTCAAGAAGGCAGTCCTTTCTCTCGGCTGACATGCAGCCCAGCAAACACCATGCCTTACTGACCTCACTCACACTGGCAGATGCTCTTTGGAAGGCTTTATGGACAAACTGACCTGTATCTTACTGGAACATTTTGAGATCTTGGCCTGGAACACCAGTCTCTGATGTATTAAGATTGATGTAAATTCCTTTAAAGAAGGACTCATGCTGGGACTGAAGATGTTGAAGTACTACGAAAATATGAGGTCCCAGAGCATTCCTGTGACTTTGCTTCTGTGACATGAGCTGCTTCCCATGTGAGGAAATTTGAAGATGGAGGTCATGTGGTTCCCTCACTGAAAAAACCTGCTGTTCCTCTGCTTCACATTTTGGACTCTGAAGGTTTCTGCCAGCAGCAGAGCTTTTAGAGGACTAGAGACAAGGAGCCTGGGAAGAGATCCCATTTCTCCTGGAATTTCACTTGTGCATTTCCTACCCTTCCCATGGGAGTGTGCTGAAAGAAGCACTTTCCTGTGCAGTCTCTCCTGACTTTGGGCAGCCCTGGCAGCTGACAGCTTTGTTCAAGAGCTCTGTGTCCACTGGTAGCCCAGTTTGTGGGCAAGAAAGAGACAGTGTGATAGAAAATCCAGCTTTTGGCAGCCCTAACTCTGTGTTGAGCCTGGCTTCTTTTCCCTGACTGTCCTGTGGGACTGTGGGGAGTAGTGGAGGATGTGGGTGACCTGATGTCAGGGTGAAAGAGGGACAGGGGCAGCAGTGGCTGTGAACCCCTTGGCTCTGTGCTCCCCACCACGGGGGCAGAGGATCCCTGTGGAACAGAGGGTGCTGCAGACCCTAGCTGAAGGAACCCCTAACACCCAGTGCCAGGTTCCTTGAGGAACCTGGGGTTTAGTTGGGGCCTTCTATGTCCTTGTCTCTGCTGAGGGAAATTCTTTTTTCCCAGCAGACATATGTTTGGCATATGAAAGCAGCACGTACACCAGCTAAGACCCATTCCATGAACTGCATTGAAGCAATGCTCCTTCCAACTTCAAAAATGCTCAACAGGAGAACTGACTTTTAAATTAGCAAGAACAGTGTTTTTATGACTTCTCTCACCGTCCCTGCGTGGCTGCCAGCCCTGAAAGCACCAGGGACCCCAGGCTGTCATTTGAAAGCCCCAACAAAGACAAAGTGGTCACAAAAACACTCTGGGTGAGCTTGTTGGAGAAACTCTCTGAGCAATTCAGTTCAGAGACTGGTATTAGCTAATTTCTGCTTTCCTGTGCCCTTTATTAGGAGCCTGGAAGCAGACACCTCACTCCTTTGAAATGTCTCCTGACTATCCCCCTCTAGTCTCCATTTCCTGTCACCAGCAGCCCAGGCACCTCCAGGGAAGTGAATGGAAAAGCTGTGCATGGCAGATTGACAGGCTTGGTAAGAGAGCAGACACCAGGAGCTGGTAGCACTTTGGTTCAGAGGTTAATATTCCGTACGGGAGCGCTCCAGGAACACAATGTGCACAATACCTGCTCTGAAAGAAAAATTTACTCAGCAGGCTGGTAGTGGCAGTTCTTGAAGAGCCAGCCCCTCATTAATTTTGTGCTGTGCGTAAAATAAAGCTGTTAATGATATTTAGTCCTTCTTTTTCACCTTCCTTTTGAGGAGCTTGAAAGCATTTTGCAGGCGCTAATTAGTAATGAATTGCAATTCCTTGGGAAAACACAGCAAAAACTTAAATCTTTTATACCTGGGGAAACTGAGGAAGACGGACAAGGCATTTCCTACACGAGCCCAGAAGGGCACAAAGCAGTGGGTAACTAGGTTGGAGATACAGTCGGGCGGGGTCTGTATCTGTGTGTGTGTGTAAAACACTAGCCCTGTTTGCTAAGAGCAGGCCAATGTCGGAACACCGGACAGAGAGCACAGGGCAGGCTGCAGCCATCGCCTGAGACAGCTGTCCCAGGGCTTGCAGGACCGTAGGAAATCCTGACCCTTGCTGTCTGCCTCTCAGCTTGAACTGCAGTAGCTCTGTCTGCCCTGCTCTGGCAGAAAGCTGGAAGCAGAAATGAGTAAAACTGTTTTGTCTGTTGAAAGAAAGGCTGAACTGAGTACCTAGCAGAATGCTTTGGAATCTTCTCTCCTGAGGGTCAAGGAAGAAAAGAGGAGTGAGAAACAGAAGGTTCCCCCCTGTCACTGAGTGGCTGTGCCTCTCCGGAGTTTGTTTGCACAAGGTTTTCACATCAGAAGATCATGACTTGCCAACATGTTGCTATTTGCTGAGCTGCAAACCCAGCACATTCAACAGCAGACAAGCAACGGTCAAATTTCCCTTGTTCTACCTAGCAAAGACACCAACAGGAGTTCTTTTAAGTGGAAGAGTTCTGGGAGAAGAACTACTCTCTAGGTGACCAGGCGCTGCTCTTTAGGTGGGGCTGGGTGTGCTTGAGTTTGACTCAGTCTGTGCTTCACTCTGCGTGTGCAAGGGATGTATGGATGGGTCACAGGCAATGACTCTTTTGTGGCCACACTGGAGATTGGTCTTTCAGAGCTTCACAGGCACAGCCAGTAATTTTTAGGCTTGGCAAGCCAGTAGCTCATCCCACCTTCAAAAACCAGGCTATAGAACTTCGAGCTGGTCCCTTGTATTGTGTCCAGCTGTGGAAACAGTCACACACATTAGCCATTGAAGTCAACACCCCCACTCCTCTCCACTCTGTTCCTCACTGCCACCTGGAATGATTTGTGTCTCATGCAGAAATATTCCCAGCATTTTATTCTTGGTTTACTTGCCTCTGCAGTGACAGGCTTGTTGTTTCCCTCCTGCCCCTCTCATGACACTGCTTCTGCAGGACCTGTTCTCCAGGGGTTCTGCTCCAGGGGTATGCTCAAGACGTATAAACCCTGCTATGAAGGGCAGTGGGATTTTGAACACGGGAGGAAGATGGGAAGTTATTTAATTTACTTTTTTTCAGTCTTATCTAAGTTCAGTAAAGGTGACTTTTCATCCAGGGAAAAGGCTAGCTGTCCTCTGCTTTATTCAAGTGAGAAGAGATTCTCTTGGAAGAGTGTATTTTCTACTTAGAAAAAATATTTGTCAATTATTGTTATTAAGGCCTGGTGAATGCATGGCAACTACTGTGTGAAATGAGTTTGGCAAGCTTATTTCACATCCTGGACTGTGAAGTATAGGTGTCAGAAACCAGGAGCTGTCTCTTCAGTGGCTGTGGCCACTGAAGAATCCAACAGCCTTTGGGATATGGGAGCTTAAGTGCCAAATCAATTGCAAGGCAAGGCAGAGGGAGAGAAACAGGCAATGTTCTTTCTCAGCATCTCTGCAGACAAATCATAGGCTTTCTGGAGGTTTCAGCTGGCTGCCTTTGTCTGGGGCTACGAAAGAAATCAAAGAAGAGGCATTTCAAGGTCTGACAGGCACAATCTGTAAGCAGTTCACTGACATCAAGCCTTGGCTACCGTTTTAGAAAGGTTGACTGACTATGGGTTAATTGCTGCTGAAAAGCCTCCCCCAGGCAGCTCTTACCCTAATGTAGGAACAAGCATGGCTGCAGTATCCTCTGATCCATTAGAGCCTTATCTTGAGTTCTTTATTCATCTTCTAAAATCCCTTTAATTCATGTCTTCCCAGAAGATTATCAACCATCTTCTGACTTCATCCTACTTAGCCATGTATATAATCACCTAAAGTCATTAACAAAAACAGTCCTGATACCTTGCTGCATGGGTAGTAAAAATCCACTTTATCCTCCACAGGAAGAACATTTTTTTATCTCTTCCTTCCTTTTTCTTTAGACAGATTAATAATTTCCTGGGTTTATCACAACCCCCATGGGTGCCAGACTATTCCTCGTGCCTGGAATAGACTGTACTGTTCTTTGATGTTAAGTTCAGCACCGCTTCCAGTATTTTAGTATCACTCCATCACAAACAGTTGTTTACTATTTGCTGTGCATTCTGCTCTCAGTTCTTTCCTACTTTTTCCCTCTAGTATAACACAGATTTGATTTATTCCCTGGGGGTGCTGTGGGATGTGACTTGGTGTATCCCTCAAAAATACCTGGGAGGAAGGGCTACTAAGTGCGGTTGTGTGTGGGGCAGGAGAGTGGGCAAGCATCTGCCACTCACCTGGACCTGCAAGGACAAGTTGACTGGTACCTCACCTGGACTCACAGAGCTCTGGATTAGGCACCTTGGCTTTCTGATAGGGGGAGAGAAGGTCACAGCTAACCCAGCCTTCTTTTAGGACTCGTGCATCCACTTCAGCCTCTGCAATCCCCCTCGAGGGCAGGAAACACTGCCTGAAACACAGCCTCTCCTCTCACCAGCTTTTCATTTATCACTTGTCCAATGCAAGATCCAGGAGCTCATCAAGCTGTGCTGACAGCTAAGAGGTTCAAAAGAGGAACTTTTTGTTCTTCACACCTCATGTAGTTAAGCAGTAGAAGTCCTTGCCACAGGGTGTTGTGTATGCTTAAACTATACTTATGTTCAGGAGAAAATTGGATGGGCTCCTGGTGGCTAGATGGGCTTTGGTGAGACTGAGCCAGTTTCAAGATGTTTCTTAGAGTCCTTGACCCAAAAGGGAAATGGGTTCACCTCCTAGTGGTGTGCTTGGGATGACCAAGCCCAAATCCCACTAGGAGGCACCTGGCTGAGCACCAAAGCTGACGGCAATAGGTCATTCCCCAGGCCTTCTCTGGGGAGAGAAGAAGCCAGACGTGGGTTTGCCATTCTTGGCTGTGCCTGTGCCTGCTGTGCTGAACTGAGGCATTGCAGGCACAGCAGTTTCCCCCAGCTGTGCTCTGCACAGTGCCTGGCTCTGGCAGCATGCTCTGAACAGGCCTACTGAGGGGAAGCAGGCAGCTGGAGGGCTGCCTGGTTGATGTATTGCAATGCTCTTAGCCACTCACAGAGCAATAATTGTGCCTTATAGGCCCTGCAGGGATGTTTTAAGCATTTGCGTTTTGTGCTCACACAGGCTGCTTAATTCATATGTTAATTTTTCAGGTCCAAATGGAGATGGTTTTCACCCACCTGCTTCCTTGGTGTGTTGGGCTGCTGAGACAATCCTAATGAAATCTTTTGAATTCTTGTCATGAAGATGGTCCACAGAGGAAAGAGTTAACATGATCATCCCTAGGCAGGGGATGGTGGCCTCAGAATGAAGGCCTAAGGGATTGGTTACAAGTTTTCTCCTTGGGACAGGTGGCAAACCAAGTTCCTCTGCTGCGTTCTCTTCCTCTGGAAAGAAGGAATAATGCAACATGCCTCTTGGTCAGCATCAATGCTGACCTCAGTGACCAGCAGTAAGTGAAGTTGAGCTCTTCTGAGTGAGGGTAAATACTGAAGTCAAAATGGCACCAAGACAAGGCCAGTCTCCTCTGTAAATCCCTTAAAGAATCACTAGCACCTAAGTATTTACTCTCCAGCTTCAGGTAGGTGTAATTATTTTATAACTTTGGTTTTTCTGTGAAAATACTGTAGTTATGGGTGATGTCAAGATGATTAGCTGAAAACCAGCCAATTCTTCTGCCAAGGAAGGATACTTTGGTCAGATTTGCAAGAGCTAAAGCAATAACCTCATCTGGCAGAATACAGAAAGCAAGCAGGTTGAATTCTCCTTTCCTACAGAGAGATATTAAGCTGCTTCTTTGGCCTTGGGAACTGGCAGATGGCTGAACAGTGCAGGGATGGAAATGAAAAGCAATTAAAATCCCTACTACCAGACTGCTGGAATTATCATATGAGGGCATCTCTGATGTCTCTCTGACTGATTTCTGTCCTCTCTCTCTTCCTGGCACTGAGAGTTGTAGAGAAGGTGGCAGTGACTGCAGTGGACATCCACAATTTAGAGCAGAGAACATGCCCAGGAGACATCTCCCCTCTCCCCTCCTAGTCAAGCAGCAGAGGTTCTCGCTGGGCCTGGAGGAGTTAAAATCCTTTCCAGAGAGATTTTATTCTGTCAAGTGTAACAGTGAATATTTTCATTATTCATATCAATGGCTTTTTCTCTTCTGAATGCTGCTAAGCCTCTGTCTTCGGTAAAATCGCATGGCAGTGAACTTTACAGGTTAAGTATTCATTGTCTAAAAATAGTTTTTTTCCTTTTATCAGTTCAAAATTCATTGCCTTTCATTCTAATTGCATGTCCTCTGTTCTGATATTATTGGGCAGTCTATATGAGGGAACAGTTTACTCCTGCCTGTCCAGGGGTTATTTTATACCTGGTTTTCCCATCCCTTGCATTCATCTTCTTTCTGTATTACACTACCTCAATCTCCCTATCTCTCCATCAGAAGGCTCTACTGCCTTCTATTAGTTTTTGCTACACTCTCTGTTTCCTGCTGTGTCATTTTGCAGAGCTCTCATAGACAAAGCCAGAAGATGGGACTCACCCTTGTGTGTCCCATGTTTTAGTCCCAGAGTCAAATAGGGCTGCACTTGGGTGGCACAGTGGCAGAGCAGACACAGACCATTATCACAGAATCAAAGAACCTTCTGAGTTGGAACTAATCCCAAATTCCACAAGGATCATCAAGTTCAACTCTTAAGTGAATAGTCCACATGGAGATTGAACCAACAACCTTGGTGTTTTTAGTTAGTACCAGGCTCCAACAACGGAGCTAGTCTGTGTCTAGCAGGTTTTTGTTCTTTTTTATCTCATTCCTTATGCATCCAAATGCTGTGTTGACCTTGACAACACAAAGCCCAGAGGGCTCTTGCCTTGGGGACACCCTTTGGGGTGCCACATCTGGCAAGGAAGGGTGATTCCTGTCAGCATTGCTTGCTGTGCTCCACCTGTGTCTGTCGTTAAGAGTCCTGCATCATCCCAACCGTGGTGCCCCTAATACATCACAAGGCAAGAGGCAGCTCCAAAATGAGTTGGTTTCAAAGTCATGTTGCTGTGAATACTTTGTTGTTGTTGAGCCTCCTTTTATTTGGGCTTTTAAAATGCTTAGTGAATGCAACTTCCAGCTTCTGTTTCTGTAATCGTGTGGTTTGAAAATATCTAGAGGGATGAGACAAACTGAGGTGCTCAGGAAATGGTATGCCACCAGGAAGTGAGGATTTGAAATTCCCCCTTTCCTGTCCTTTGAGTAGTATAAGATTTGTGGAAGAAAGGTAGACTGATAACACAGGCTTAACTGGCTTTCTGTGCTTTCCTCCAGGACAGGTGAACACAGACACTTTTGTGTGATCTTGAAGAGGTGGCAGAGGTGCTCTTGTAATAGAGCTACACAAAGGGAGGAGGAGAATGCTAAAGACTCCTTGGGCTGTGATCATTTGTTAATTCTATTGCCCATACAGCTGCTGCTACCTGTGAAATCACTCACCAGATTGACCACTGATTATGTTTTAGCAGTTCTTTGAACCTGTTTTTGATCTTCAATAGCTGCTTACATCTTGCTTTTGACTGCTTTGCTTTCAAATAGTGCCAGTCAGCTTGAGGAGTGTAGATGGAGGTTTTTTGACAGTCCAAATAAACCACCTCACTTCTCCTTTATCTGCTGTTTTGCTGACATGCACAAAGCATTCTAGAAGTTGTGTGAGGCAAGAATACTTTTGCTGAAGCAGTGTTGGTTTGTTCCTATCACCACTGTCATCTAGATGTTTTATTCTTTGAGCTTTAATTATCTTTTCAGCTAATTTGCCTAGTACAGAGTAAGGCTCATTGGTCTGTAATTCCCAGGATTATCACTAATGCCAATTTTAAAGATAGGTATGCTTTTACTGCCCTCTAATCCTCCTTCAATACAGTAGCTTATTTTAATGAAACATTGTAAGCATTAGAAGGCCGGGATAAAACATTGAGGCTCTGTGCCTTCCTGATCTCAGGATACATTAGGTTTTTCTGGCACCTATTCTCTGGATGTCTCAGTCCTTTGCAATCCCTTTTCCATTTTGCTCAAAAAGAGTGATCCTGGACTAGTCTCATCCTCTTACTGCCCTGTCCTCCAAATGTGTGCTGGGAGGGATGCTGAGGAGAGATCACCTTCTTCCCCTGCAGTGTCTTTCCTTGCTCTAGCAATCTCTCTCAGTCTTTTGCAGCTGGCTCCTGGTAATGCTTCCTGCTCCTGGCAGTGCCTTGAGCAGAGATTTCCCAGCATTTGATCCATGACTGACAGTCGTGGTCCCTCGGTGGGGGTACAATACCCAGCAGACGGAAGGCCTCAGGTGGCCAGTGTGCACTCCTTACTCTTAACACCCTCAAAGAGGGCACAAAGGCTGTGGGGGGAAACTGTCTTGTTGCAAATCTCATTTCTTCAAGGCTGAGTTCTTGGTGTCATCTCAGTGGTTCTCTGCAACCTTTTGGGGCCAGCATTTCCTTGTGTCAGCTCCCCCAGGGCAGCAGAACTGCTGCGGGCTGGTGCCAAGGCAGGACCTGCATTTCAGACAGTGGAAGCAAAGAGAGGATAATCTGCTTTTATCACTTTCTGGTTCTTCAGGCTGCTGCTGTCTTGTTTTTTGCTTCCTTCAGTAGTGCTGAGTTCTCATGAGTTGAAGAGCCCCACAGAAGAAAAGGTGTTCATGATTTGGAGACTGCAGGGTTTGGTTCCTGACTCAGGTGAAGGGCTGAGGAACTTGCTGGGGTTCTTGCAGGGCAGAGGCTGTGCTGTGAATGCTCGTGGGGTAAGACAGAAGTCTTTCCTCCTGGGAGCTCGAGGTGGTCCATGGTACCTCCAAGCCCAGGTGCAGGAGGCTAAAGAAGCTTTGCATGGGCCACGTCAGGGTTTAGCAGAGTCTGGTGTTGTCTAGCTTCCCTGAGCACCACAAAAGGATGATACACATGCTGAGGCCTCATGAATAACCTCACCGGTGAATAAAGCCTGGAGCAGATCTCATAGTAAAGCTGGATCCTTTATGAGGCATAAGGGGAGGCAGGTACATTGCTTTTTCTTTCACCTCCTCCCATGCTGAACTGTTCTTTTCAACTAGGATTGATTTATTTACATAAGAATGACATTTAAGGGCAATCTGTTCACATTTGGTACATAGCAATTTATAACCCATATCTGCACCTTGTTTAATCCTGCTGCTCTAAAGCAAGTCTCTTTATCATCAGCTGGAAGGCTCAGTAAGTGAAATGATACATCTTTGCTCATTAAAACACAACTCCCTTTCTCTGTGATGAGTATGTAGCATAAAATATTTTAGCATCCCATTTGCTTTTCATTTTCTCATGCTCACTATCTGTCAAATGGGTCTTTTGCCTTCTAATATACTGATTTTGTGTGTGTATGCATCTGCCTTTCAACAGCCTTCTCCATTTCTGTAAAGTGCTATGTCAGAAATCACAGATCCGATTGTGGTTTATAGACAGTGACTCAGGTGACCTCTGGCTGAATTTTCTCCTGGCCTTTCCTGGTAATGTCACACCTAGGGACTTCAGTATGTGTGTCTGAGACCTGAGTGTGTGTATCTGAGGATGACATCTAAGCATAAACTCAGTCTTGCTGGCACAAGATAAGATGTGGTGGCTAATAGCACATCTAAATCACACCCTGATCATCAGCAGTGTCAAACCTCTGTGTCCAGTGCTGTCTGGAGATGGGGCAAACATGGTTTAATGGTATCATCTGCTGTGTTCCACAGGAGGCAACCTGCTGATCCAGCTTGGATTGTCTAATGATTAGCAGTGGGATGGAGAAGACACCAATTTTTCAGTGCCAAGCAGGGGCTCAGCAATCCTATTTCAGCCAGAATAAATGCAGTAAAGGCAGCCAGCACAGTCTGGAGGAAAATGCTACACAGTGAGCCATGCATCTCTGCAGCCTGCATAGGCTAAGGTAAGATTTAGTTGCTGAAATACGGATGGATGCTTGAGCTGTTTGAGACACCTTGGTGCATCCAGGGTGTTCTCACTGGACTCAGAGCGCCCTGAGGAGCAGCTGAGGGAGGCTGGAAGTCCACAGAGTCATTATGCTAGAGTAGTGGATGGCTGAACTGTGTGGGAAACATATTAACTTGAACTCTTATGCTGGGTTCAGACTGATTTTGAGATGGAAAAATGAGTGGTCATTGTCATTGTCATTGATACAATGACAAAAGGCATTCCTAGAATCTCAGGGTATCAACTCAGACAATGGTATCTGAACATCTTCACCCTGCTGCTTTGTGTCAAATTGGTTTGGATGTGGAGAGGAAAAGATTTTAAAAAATGCACGTTAGGGAGCTCTTAAACTTAAAAAAGAGAGTCCTTATCAATGCAAATAGAAACACACATTTTTACGGACACTGAACAAGTGTCAGAATCTGCTTCTTTTCTCAACAGGATTTCTAGTTCAGAGGGGGAAAAAAAAGCCATAAAATAAAGTCATGTTCTGATATCCTCAGCAAAGTGCCAGATACCTCTTTTATATCCATCCACCTAATCCCTGCACAGAGTCAGTGTCCCGAGGACATATACTGATGACACGGCTTCTGGAGAGATGGATTATTGCACAGATACTTTATGGACTTGCTTTCTGTGTGTGCATAGAAAATAATCTGGCAGCAACATGTAAGAAACCTGCCTGGATAGCTAAGGGACAAATGAGGACAGTGTGTTTAATTTTAACTGTCGATGCTACATGCTGTCCTCATTTGTTCCTCAGCCAAGCTACTAGCATGTTTTTCTCTTAATTTGATCTACTACTCCTAACCTACTTTATTTCTAGCACAACCTTTCACCACAACAGTTACCCATCTGCCAGCTGCACAACCATTCTTAGTGTGGGGAATAAAATAAAACATCTCCTTCAGTGCTGGAGTTCCCGAAAGCCCTAGATCAAACCTGTGGGTGATGCCTGTAGGGAAAGCAGCCCTGGTGCCTCCTGGAAGAGGCTCTGAGCATCTTGCACCCTCTGGGCATAAACCACTGGGGGCTGCTGCCATCTCATTCCCACTATGGCCCTTCTCAATTTGCTTTTCAGCTTGAAGCAGTTGTATTACACCATCAGCATGTTCTCTCTCTTTAGATGACCAGCTGCGAGAGAGCATTAGGTACCAGGCAGTCAGTGATCTCATCAGGGTGGAAGCAGACTTCAAATGCTGGATGTAGTCAGTTTGGGTAATTTGCATTTCCAAACTCTGAAAGACTTGCATGCAAATGACAAGCATCTGGCATGGAGCTTTGATGCATCCTTCAAACTGTGAATAACACCTGATTAGGGATTAGCAAAGGTAGTATCTCTAGTTAATGAGTGATAAGTATTCTCTGGGCGTGTACTTGGCCAAGTCTGACCTCAGCAATATTTAAAGCTTTTGAGCCACTTGAGAAGGATGGACAAATTAGCAGAGGTAAATGGAAAAGGTCATACAATGAAACATGAGTTTTGCCCTTGGCAGATCACGACAGAGCAGTCTGGTATCTCTCTTTGAGAAGACAGCTGTTTTTCTACACAAAAGAGATGTGGAAGGTCTATTTATGCTTCAAACACGATTTTGTTAGGATGCCACTGAGAAACCTGTGGAACTGAAATATTTGGAAATCAGTGGAGCTGGCAATTAAGGTAAAAAACTAGTTGAAGAGGAGATGACAACAGAGCATATTTCACAAGAGTGTACTGACCAGGCTTAATGGTTTCTTAGGGTTGAAACTAAGGACTGATCTAATGTTTTTATGAATAGAAACAGTGGTGTCCTCTGGGAGAATTTGATACTTAGGGAAGTATAGGAGAATCACAAGGGCAGAGGAGGATCAGAATATCATGCAGAAGAAATTAGGTTATTTTCAAGTTTAGAGAAGTTTGCAGTCTGCTACTACTAATTGCAGTGTCAGAAAGTCTTGAGAAACTGCATATGAAAAGCTCAGCTATTGGCTGGGGGTCTATGTCCTTGAAAGAGTCAGGAAGACAGAGATCCTGGGAGTGCTACTGCATCGTGTTGGCTGGCAAAAATGAAGACTGGTTTCTCATATGTACCTGAAAGGAAGGTGCAAAGAAAGCAGAGCCAGGCTCCTCTCAGTGATGCTCAGTGGCAGGACAAGAGAAAGTGGGCACAAGCTGGAACACAGGAGGTTCTTGAACTGCAGGAAACTCTTCTTTGCTGTGGGGGTGACCAAGCAGTGGCACAGATTTCCAGAGACGTGGTGGAGTCTCTATTCTTGTAGATGTTTAGAAGCTGTCTGGACACAGACCAGGACCACTCTTCCAAACAACCTTTCCATGTCTGTGAAAATGATACAGCCTGGAGAAAGGCAAATGGCAGTCCTTTCAAATGAGGTATTTCCTGCAAAGAGTGAGAATTACTACTGCTCTCAGAAGGGCTGCTTACAAATGAGAGTAGGCTGAAAAAAGGCTTTGTCGGCATCTGAAAGAAGTGAGGTCCTGGAATGCTTTCTCAGCTGGTCTAATGGGGAGAAAAAGGTCCAGTGGAATCCAAGAAGGATTTTGTCAACATGTAAGAAGAGTATGGTCATTTGCTTGCCAGAGGGGACAGGGGATTTGTCTCAGATAGTGCAAGTGCAAGCCTGTGTTTCCAAACTGTCAGGAAGGGCAAATCCACCTTTTAGGGTATTTTGCCAAACCTGAAGCTTCAGACAGGGTCCCTTGGTATAAGCAGGCCAGTGTTATGTATTCTTTCACTTTCTAGATTATAATTTTTAAGCCCTTGCTGAAAGTTCACCTCTTCTTGTTGGCTTCCTAAATTGGGAAAAAGTACTGGCATCACAGACTTAAAATACAATCTTCTGATTCCAGACAGGTCTGCACATCCCTGCCTCTGCCATGAACTCTAGGCCAGCCCACTGCGTATTGCTAGAAATTTCTAAACCCAGGAAGAAGAGAGACGAAATTCAGGTGCCTTTGTCCAGACAAGCATGTGATGAGTGTGTTCTAGTGCCCAGCCCTGCACTCAGGTGCTGGTCAGTGATAACATCTTGCTTTGGGCTAGTGGAGGAGTTGTGGCATAGACTTAACTGCAAGCCATAGGGAACAACAAAACACTGATGGATCTGTCAGTGGAGAAGGATAATTTTTTTTTTTTTCCTGTTGGAATGTCTGTGTGTATTTTACTGACAGTTTCAGCTGTAAAAGAACAGCAGAAAGATGTTTGTGCTACAAGACCATAATCTGTGACATGCTGGGGATCTGTGCCTCTCTGCTTCCTGCATCATAGATAACAGTAATGTTACAGTGCATCTCCACACCGAACAGAAACACCACCACAAAAGCTGCTGCAGCCCAGACTAATGATGCCATTGCACTCATAACTATTACTCAGAGATATTTTCCTCTCTGTGAATATGCTGTGTGCATTCAGGCTTTCCCAGTGTGGTACATGTTCTGCCTCAGCTGGTGAGGCAGGCTTAGAGAGGCTGAGAAGCTGGCTTTTGGTTCAGCTTTCTAGGACTTCTGGGAACACACAGAAATTGAAAAATGAGAAAGGATATGGCTTGCATTGCTCCTGACACTAATGGCATTTTTTACTGTGGGCAAAGTCCCATCTGGCCAGGCTCACATTGGTGAGAGATGCTGAAAGAAGCCCTC
Organism: Sitta carolinensis; assembly: GCA_032173965.1. Lineage (NCBI taxonomy): Eukaryota > Metazoa > Chordata > Aves > Passeriformes > Sittidae > Sitta > Sitta carolinensis. The sequence continues at coordinate 7,573,203 of JAVUNC010000025.1, read as the reverse complement.
TTTGTAGCCAGTGCTCAGAGCTTTTCCCAGCCTTGCCTTGCTCTGGGAACGCTGTCAAAGCTGGGATTGAAGCAGAGGGGGCTGACAACTACCTTTCTTTCCTGTGCACCACAAGAATGTAGAGGAAGCAACCCAAGCGCCTGGCAGTGTTTGTTTTCTGGAAAAAGCTGAAGCTTTGGAGGTCTTGTGTTCCTGTGCTAATTTTTGTTCCCTGAGCAAGGTCTGACAGCCACATTTGTTGTACCAGACCCGAGTCAGAAAAAACCAGCATAACGAGTCCACTAGCAAATACTTTATTTACCTCTTGTTTCCCCCCCACTGTTTCCAATTTGCAGAGCTCACTCCTGCCTGTGTTGCTGACTGACTTGTTCAAAGTGCTACCCTAATGCAAGCCACAGTGACAGGGAGAGGGTCATCCAGCACACCCCTCCAGCAATCTGAAGATTCCTCTTCATTGGGTTATAACTTGAACAGGCCTGGCCCAAGAAGCCAGGAGGTGAGGGGGGTATCACTCTGGTGGGCTGCTCCTCAAGAAGATGGGTGCACAACAAGGCCATGTACTCAGCATTCCTCTGCAAGCTGTCTGAGTCCTTGGCTGCTGTGTAGGAGCACACAAAAGCTTTCCAGGTGGGAAACAGCCTATGATGCTGCTGGTACATCTCCTAGATTAGCTCAGAAGGGGCTTAACTGAAGAGCAAAAGTACACCCATGTACCCTGAGGCCCACTGGTGCCTGAGCTTCTCATATGCAGGTGAATCATGTTTCAGTGGACTGAGTCTGGAATTTGTCTGTGCCTCACTGAGCTGTAGCCCAAAGCCACTCCTGGCTTGTCCCCTATCTGCACTGTAAACTCCAGCCTGGGCTGGGACACTGCCTCAGCATGGGCAACAGGCTGCTATTATGTGCTGGGTAAATGGAGCCCATGTTGGTACAAGGCATGTCCCAAGCTTGGTACCTCTCACAGGCACTGCAGGTGTTTTAAGCCTGAACTACCAGCAGCACCATGAGCAAAAGCATATGGATCACAGAGCCTGAAGGGCTCATGACCCTCATAAATCTCTTAACTGCTTTCCTCACAGCATGTAATATAGGCCGATTGGAGTGGGAGAAACCTCCTCAGGGATATCTTCAGGTTTCTTTCTGTTTCCCTTGGAAGAGTGCAGCACAACCAGTGCCAAGAACTGGTCATGCTGAGCCCATCAGCTTCTCTTTTCTTAGGGAAGCAGGCTGAGCTGCTGCTTCTTAGGATTCAGGAGACTGTAGAGAATATTTCAAGACTCATTGCACCAAAGCCTCCCTTGCTTCAGAGCTTTGATACGCAAAATATGGAAACAAATCCAAGCTTCGCCTTTTCTAATTACTGCTCAGTGCTTGAGATGTGTCTCTCACATTTCTGTCTGCCATGGGAAGGTGGTGATGTGGAAAGCTGATGTATATTTAAAGAGTGCTGGTTTGGCTCCCTGTTGCTGCTGGCTCTGCTTCTCCGAGTGCCTGCAGTACACCCTGAATTTCTGTAGATGTTGCTGCATGCCTACAGTCTCCCAGCAAAGCTTTCCACAGTGCACTAGTCAGTGTCTGGAGAGAGCTGCACTTTCAGAGGGGGCCTTCTCTTTCCTCCCTGGACTCCAGAAAGTGAAGATTAGGGTTGTGGAGGCTGTCTTTGGATGGCTGACAGTGAGCCTTGAGGAACCAGCTAACTAGGATGGATTGGGATGGGTGCTGAAAGGTCACTGTGGCTAAACCTGGTGGAGTTAAAGGTTTACTGAAAATCATTGCTGATCTGTGTTACATTGCCTGTGCCACTGGGTTCCTCAGCAGTGGCTGTGCAGTGGTGGGTAGGGCCTGGTCTGGAAATATGGCTGTTCCTAATGTCATCCTTCTACCCTGGGACGTCAAAAGGTTTGCAGGTATCACATTTCCCAGTATGTGTCCCAGAGCATCCCACAGTTATGAGCCTGGCCTTCCTCTGCATTGCATGTACTCACCCTCTTGGGTTATGGGAACCCCCTAGCTCCAAAACACCAGGTCTTGGAGCAGGGGAATCCCTGGTGTAACTGCAGACTGCCATGGCCTCTGCAGTCATGTGCAGACTTACCAGTTGAAACTCTTGATGTGCAAGCCCATGTGCTCTGTTGCCCTGAGGATATTAGCTGAAGCCAAACTAGAGATTGATGTGACTACTCTTGATTGAGGATGGGTAGGCAGGAATCAGCTGGGTCCCAGGAAACTGGAGTAAATCCCAGCAGATGGGAAATACTCCTTTGTGACAGATGCAAGACCTTAGAAGCAAGGAGCCTTCAAAGATGATTACCCTGAGATGTGATCTGTGCCAGGCACACACAGAGTGATTGGAAATACTCACTACCCTCAGTGCCACATGTCATGGGGCTCCTCAGCCCCGTGGGATGGACACTGTGGGTGGGGGGAAGAGGGGAGGGAGTGGGACAGCAGGCTTGCAGCTAGGGAGGGAGATAGGCTGCTGCACAGCTCTTCTCCCCTCCTACCACCTGCAGCAGGAAATGTGCAGGGTAATGGAGGTGGTGGAGCTCTGCCTCCTTTTTCTAAGCCACTTTCAAGTAAGTCCATCCTTGTTTTATTAATGCAAGTCTCTAATTTGCAAACACAGGGGAAATTTCTCATGGGAGAAATTACTTTGGTTTAAAAAAGCAGACGCAGAAACATGGTAATGGGTTTAAAGAAACAGCCCTGAGTGAAAAACACAGAGAGCTGGAACAGAGAACTGAGATATTTATGTCAGGATCTGCTGGGGCCGATCTGCAGCACATGGTAGGCTTGGCATGAGATTTTGGCATGTTTGTTTGTAGGTGTTGTTTCTTTTCAATGTTCATGTTCTGAAATGAAAGGTACAGTGTTTTGGGGAAGCTGACAAGTCACTTGTCACTTATCTCTGTCCTGGAGTAGGGACAGAGCTGTGAGCCCAGAATGGAGGCCAATGGTACTCAAATAATCAGGCAGTTGCAATGGGGATGCTGTTATAAAGCTATGGCTCTGTCCTAAAATGGTGGTAGCCAAAGATCTTAGCAGTAAATGAAGTATCTGGAAAAGATTGAGATGCAGGGGTTAGCCCTCCTTGTCCTTATGTCTTCATGTCAAAACAGCCAACCCTGGCTGCTGGAGAGGAAGTATCAATTTGTTGAGGGGAATGCAAATGGTTACAAGGCCAAGGAGTAGGCAGTGCCACCTGCAGCAATCAGGGCAGAGAAGAAATGTACCCCTCTGCCTCCCCTTCTCTCAGTCCTCTGCTCCCTGCCTGTGGTGTAAGTCAGCAGTGACCTGGGGGCTGTCAGACTGGGCTGCCCAGAGCACAACCAGGCTGGTTTGATAAACTTGCCACTTTTCATGGTTTGACTTTAGCTGGCAACTAACCACCACACAGTTGCTTGCTCACTCCCAGACCCTCAGAGGGATGGGGAAAAAACTGGACAAGTTCATGCATTGAAGTCTGAAGGCTTTTTAATAGGACGTAAAAAGAAGGGGAAAATAATTAAAATATACAAAGCAAGTGATGCACAATGCAATTCCTTACCACCCTTTGGCTGATATCTAGCCACTACTTGTGAAGTGGCCCCTGGCCAGCTTTTCTCCTAGTTTATGTCCTGAACATGATGTCATAAGGTATGCAGCATCCTTTGGATTGTGGGGTCAGCTGTCCTGGCTGTGTCCTCTCTCATCTTCTTGTGCCCCCCAATCTCCTAACTGGTGAGGTGAGGTGAGAAACTGAAAAGCTCTTTACTCTGTGTAGACCCTGCTTAGCAACATCTAAAACATCAGTGTGTTATCAACATTATTCTCATCCCAAATCCAAAGCACAGCACTGTACCAGCTACTAGGAAGAAAACTCTCTCTACCCCAGCCAAAACCACAACACACTTCTGGCTCAGCTCAAATCCTGGAGCATTTGTTTGTCCTGCCTGCCCCAGGCTTGCAAGGATGTGTGACTTCTGTGGAGACTGAATGCAGGAGCAGCCAACAGCAGAACTGATGGCTTCTGTGAAGGAGGCACAACAGAGTGTTCATGCCCTACATATGTATGGGTTCACATGCCATGCAGGTGTGCAGGACCCAGATAAATGGCTGTCCTGCTTGGCATCTCACCAGCTGGGCATGTGTGCTTGGGATAAGGGTGAGAAAGAGACAAGTGTGCAGTGCAGCCTCTCCAAAATACTCCCTCAGATCCCAGAGATCTGAATTGAGGGATTCTCTGATCAGAGCTGCTTGGTTAAGTCACTGATAGGTTTGTCTTCCTTGACTTCGATCTACTGCCATTTGTATCCTTATTGTGCATCCCCAACACCCTGTGGCAGGGACTCACACAGCCTAAGAAAACACTGCATGAAGAACCACAATTTCTTTTTGGCTTCAAACCAGCCCCTTCCCTCTGATGCTCCCCCTAGTTCTGGTAGCAGAAGGGACAGCAAATATCTCTGCCTTTGGATAGAAATCTGAAATCTGCTTGGATTACCCTAGATCCTGGCAAGTCTAAGGGCCAGCTTAGACTACATTCAGCTTGCAAGCTGTAGGTTGCCCATCACATTTAGGATTTTCAGTTTTCCGGACTCAGATGTCACCCTACAGCTTCATCTTTAGCAAGGAAAGGGAGACCTCATCAGGTGTATCTGCTGCCATGAAATGCCAGGGTCAAGGTGTAGGCTGCTCAAGAGGTCCTTGCTCTGCAGGCAGAACTTGAAGGAGGTCAGGGTGAGACCAAAGCTGTTCTGAGCTCCTGGTACTGCAGCCCCCTTCCTCCTGTATGCTCTCTGGTGAGCAGATTGGATCCCAGCCTGGCTATGCCACTCATGGGGCTTGAATACCTTGCCCCAGACAAAGTCTGATGCAGAGATGAGCCTGTTCTCACCGCGTGTGCATCAGGGGAGCAATAAGGCAGTGAGCTGGTGAGAACAAACCACTTTCCAAAGGGCTGTGGCTGGGTGGAAAGCATCCTTGTCCCCTTCACCGAGTAGCAGCAGCAGCAGTAGCAGTAGCAGCTCATCTCTCCCAGGCTCTCCTGTCCTTTCAGTGCACACAAAGGGAGGCTGTTTTACATTCCAGCAGAAGCAAGCCTAACCTTTGATCGGCACAGTCAGCCTTTTCACTGATTTCAGCTGCCTTGCTCCTCTCTGTACTCCCTGAAGGCCTGGAAGCAGACCCTGGGGCATTGGGAGCCTGGGGATGGGGAGCCCTTGGCCTGGAGAACTGCTGCCCTGGTTACTTGAAGCAGCTGCTTGGCTCATTTCAGATAGGCAGTTCTTTCTACCAAGAGCTGCAGCACTGAAACGGTGACACAGCTACTCTAGCAGCCTGTTGTCACCTGCACCTCCCTATGCTGGCATCCAGAAGGGCAGAAGGTGCTCAGCAGCCCTGCCAAGCCCGGTGCTTTGACCTGGCTACCAAGATCTGGTGCCCCCCCTTTGGGGGAACTTCCTTGGGTGTGCCATTTCACTCTTCAGGGATAGGGAATAGTGATCCAGCCCCTCTCCCTGGCCAGTCTGTAATGTGACAGCTTGGCTCAGGAAGCACAGGTGCTCAGGACAATGGATCTTTCACCCCTTCTTTCCTCTTCCCTGTGTCTCAGGTTCTCCATTCACTCTCTTCAGTCATTCATTTCCTGCTTTGATGTGTTTTACAAGTTTACACTCAGTTTAAATAGTCCTCCAGAATACCCTTGCTTCAGAGAGGTGTACCAGGGAGTGAGGGATGTGGGAAGCAGCTGGTGCCAGCATCAGTCAGGCTGTAGGGAAGGCAGGTCTGGGCAGCCAAAAGTGGTAGAATATATATATAAAATATATGTGTATATTTATATATATATTTAATGTTTTATTTTTTAAAGGACACCAAAATGCCATAGAACCTCTAAATCCTAAATGGAAATCTGCTTTGTCAAAGGCCAGCCCTGCCTCCCAGAGTCTGCTCCCTTCAGTTTCTTTGTGCTCCTGAGCAATCTGCTCCTGCATGTTAAGAAGCACTTAGTAAGTGACTAAAAGCCTCAGAAAAGGAATAACCTAAGGATTTAATAAACTGCAAACAAAATTATATAAAAAGATTTCCCAGGCAGTTGAGTTTTCAGTGATTAAGAAAATACAATTTCCTGTAATTAAATCTTAACAAGAAATGTTATTAAAAACACTCTGTCCCAGCTTTTGTAATAATTGCCCATTCCCCCAGAACAGTAAACAGAATTAGAGTCTGCAACACACACTGAAATCCATGTGTCATTTTGATCAAATTTACCTTAATAACTTTATCTAGAGAGAAAAGTTGAATCACAGTGTCTGAAATGGAAACCCCTGCACAGCAAATGCAGCATGTGGCTGCTCCTGGGGCTGGGGCAGTGGCCAGGCTTGGTGGGTGATGCTGCCAGAATGGTTCTGTCCTTGTATGGACTCCCTCCACAGCTGCTGTGGCACCCTAAACACTGGGGACAAACAGGCTTGGTGCTTCTCTCCATGCCATGGGATGTGTATCCTGCCTGCAGCTCTAGCCCTCAGCATCTCCATCCCAAAATTCCTTGGTGCCCTAGAATCCACCATGGCACCCCAAACCTCCCCCCTGGGAAGCTCTGCTCTGCAAGGGTCATTTATCCACATCTGTGGTTTCAGACCCTTCCTACAATCTCTCTTGTGCCTCATAAAACCCTTCTGGTGCTTTCTTTAACGTGGTGTTTGGCAACACCACTGCCACCTGCATTTTAGAGCTGCTGTGGGGCTTTGTGCCCACATGTCTCTGTCCCCATTTCCTTGGGTCTGCCAGGGGGCTCTGGCTGTGTGGCTGCTGCAGCCTTGCCCATGCTGCTTGACTCCCCTTTCTCTCTCCTTGCCCTTGGCTACAGCCTGCTGTGCCATTTCTGCCCTTGCCCCTTACAGAGTAGCTCCCTTCTTCCAGCCCTTGGCTATTCTGCTTTCAGGCTCCCCAGCACTCTCCCATCACCATCTGGCCCTGGCTTCTGGCAGAAGGGAGGTTTTTCTCCCTGCCCAATAACTCTCCCCAGTGTAGCTGACAAGGTGTCATGCATTTCCCCTCTGATTTCCTCCAAAACCTTCTCCAAATGCCAGGTTTGAGAATAAAAGTTGAGTGAAGCACAGCGTGGGGAGCGCTGGCACATTTTTCCCAGGCAGCAGAGACTAACCAGGGGCTCCATCAGCTGGCTGACAATTTCCAGCCTAACCTGAAATCAGTCTGACAGCAGCTGGGCAACCCACTCACCTGGGGGGTAATTTTTTAAGCCACTAATTGCCTGTCATTGCTGTTGTGCCAGGCAATGCCATTCACCCTGCAGCAAAGCCTGGGAAACAGATGAGGAACCTGCTTGCAAGAGGATGAACATTTCTCATGTGTGGCAAGGGTGGCTGTGGTAGAGATGGGGCAGCTTCTGCATATGCTGGGCAGGGTTGTCCTGGCTGCCCTTGCTCTGCATCTTGCAGCACTGGGGAAATATACAGGCCTTGCTATGAAGAGGAGCTGTTTGAGGCAATGTGAAAGGGGCCTTGTGAGAGGCTTGCTGCAGAGAGCTGCTAGATTTTTTTAGGAAGGGCAGAAAAACTTGGAAAGTGATAGTCTGGTACAAAGGGGAGTGCTGTGGGCTTGGATTCAGACTAGTTGGCTTCAGGTACTTCTCCCAGCCACAGGAAGAGGCTGGTTTCTCTTGGAAACCTTGCACAGATGTGCTACAGGGCTGAACAGCCTCTGCCAACAGTAGCAGAAGATAGCACTGAACAATACCTGGATCCGATATTTGCAGGGACTTCTAATATTTCAGTGGTTGATTACATCACTAGACGTAGGTGAGTGTAGAAACTGGGGAGGTTTGGAGAGGAGCAGAAAAGCTTTTGAACTACAAGTCCAGTTTATTTTTAAGAGACAAGGACCTGGACATGCTGTAGAGTTTTTTTCAGTAGGACATTGCATTTTTCCACCCAGCTTCATTGTTCCTTTGAGCAGTAGTTTAAGAACCTGCTGTCTTTGTTCCCCTCTAGAGATCCAGCTCCCCAGCTAGATGCACCCCAGCCCTTCTGCCTCCTCTGAGAGTCTGTAAACCTGTGGAGGCTCTCCTTGTTGCATTGCAGGAGATAAAAGCTAACCCAAGCAGAGAGGATTCAGCTTCTCAAGGAGAATCTGAAGCATGAGCTATGAACCCTGCCAGGGTCTTTGCTTGCAAGGAAGTGTGGGTTCAAACCTGAAAGACCTAATGAACCAGTGGCACTGTCCCTGGCCCTGTCAGTAGGTTCCTGGCTGTGAGAAGAAGACAGATCCTGCCAAGGTGTTGCTGGCCAGCCAGCATGGCAAATAGGCAGAAGAAAAATTGTGGAATGAATGCCTCTCTCTCCCTCTCTATTTCTCTCCTGACTTACTGACCTACCTATTTTTCATTCCAACCTTCCTTCTTCTACAGTTACACCAATCCATCCATTCATCTCTCTCTAACAGAGAAATGCCACATTGCACTGTTTGATGGTAGTCCCTCTCTGAGCAGTGTTTCTGTAGGGACAATCATTACAGTGTCGTGCCATCACCTACCTACAAAAGACAAGATTTGGAAAGGCTATGCACCTGTGAAATATGGTGATGAACCATTTTCTAGCTCTGAAAACCTCCAGACACATGTAGAACAATGCTTTTTAAGCAAAGGGTCCTTGCAGAAACTAAGTTATTTGCTCTATGGGATGCAGTGGTCCTGATACCTGAAAAGATGCACGCTCCCATGGGACTGAGCCCTGCATTATTTCACAGAGGTGGCAGGGCTGATGCACAGTCCACATACTCCATCAATGCATTTTGCTGGCCAATTTCTTATATTTCAGAGTCTAAAATGCCTGCTACTGTCAGAGTGTTTCAACAAACTGCCAAATCCTTGCTCTGTGTCACACTGCTGGCATCTGTTGCTTGTTCTGGCAATAAACCAGTTTATACTGTTATGATCCAACCCAACGGTTCTCCTGAGTCAGTGCAGGATGGCTTGGGAAGGCAGTTTCCTTTTCATAAGGTTTTTATTAAAAACAACATTGGAGAGTAGAGTTTCTGTGCTGAGATGGTGGAAGCAGCTGGGGATTTTTTTTTTTCCAGCACACCATGCAGCAAGTATTTTATGTGCATTCTTCCTGCGGGGGATGGCCTTGATTCTTCTCTTCCTTCCGCAGGTGTAAAAGAGGAGTCTTTTTAATGGAGTTACCCTGCTGTGAAGCAGGTGTAAGTGAGAGCAAAATCATGCCCCTTCTAAAAAGAATTGGCAAAGTTAAAGTCTTTGGGAGCACATTGGAGATTGCTGTTTCAGTAGGTACTTGAGGAATATTCTATGTCAACCCAGACAGCACGGCTATTGGCAGTAGAAACCAAGTTTAAAGAAAAACTTCCTCAACTATTCAATGAACAGCAAGGATAGGGCAGGGCTAGGCTTAAAATACAAGGGTAGCCCCTGTGGGAATCCTCTTACCTCTGAGGGGAGGACTTGGTGTGACCAATCAACTCTGAGGAGAAACCAGGGATCCTGAGGCTGGTTTGAGCACCAAGTGGAATTTAAAAACAGGAAGCTCTGTACCTTCCAGCAAAGGAGAAATTATTTCAAAAGAATCAGTGTCACAAGTGACTCAGACATGGTGCTTTGAATTGGAGCATCTCAGGGCATCTCAGTGCCTGAAATCTGTTGGGATTTGAGTTGTTTCCTGCTTGGTATGTCCCCAGCAGAGCCTTTAGCTGTGAGCCCTCAGAAGTACAGAGAAATGCAGTAGAGTCTTGTCTGGATGTTACGGTCCAGAAGATTGGGAAAAGTTTGTTCAGAGCAAAGTCTGTTTGTGGTTCTCTTATTACCTGCTAGAATTCCAGCTGAGGGGGATGATATGCTCCTGGTATTTCACCTTGAGCCTCTATTTTTGGAAGTCTGGCCTCATTGCCTGCTGGGAGGAGAAGTGATTGGAAGCCAGCTAGCTCCAACCACTGGAGTACAAGGCTTTATCTGTAGCAAAGGAAGGAGAAGGCATCCAGCTTGGCTACAGGAAGTGTTCCACAACCCTCCTGGATGCATCATGAAAGCTGGAATGGTAACACTGAGACTTCAGGTAGCACTCGTGAGGGAAGCAGCTACTGTACCTTGTGCACACTTTTGCTGGAGAAGCCTAATGGTCACCAGTTTCCCTGGGCTACAACCCCCAGCACCTCTGCCATTGTTAAACAGGACAGTGAACATTTAGAAACTTATCCTAAATTCTTGTCCCTCTAGTGATCCCACTCTCGGAGCCAGGCAGGTGCAGTCAGACCAGGGCTGTGCTGATACAAAGCTGTGGTATCAGAGGTGTTTACCCATCAGGAAATTGTCACACTGATTTCAGCAGTGAGGGTGTTTAACACCACCTCTGTGGTCCTGCCCAGCAGTGTTCAGGCTTCCCACCTCACTGCTTTCCCCTGGCCCTGCAAACAGCTGATGCCCAAGCTCACTTGTCTTACTTCCAAACTTCAGTGTCCACTGCTCTTCCTTCTTCTTGGCAACACAGTCCCCTCCTGCCTCCACCTCCTCTAGGGAGGGAACAGCATGATGTGATTAAAAGCAGAAGGCTGTAAGGAAAGGTGGCTTTTCTGCAATAGCAGATACAAACAAGAAAACCTATAGAGATGGTGTGGCTGGCTGAGTTTCTTTGAGGTTTTGAGCTTTTGGCTGATGACAGGTGTTGAATTAAATCGCTTTGGTCTTGTTTTGTAGTCATTAAAAAAAACCCCAAAGATAAAAAGTGGGACTGTAAGCCATTTCCAGGATTTCCCCTGCCTTGGTGTTACTGCAAAATTTTAATTCTCTCACTCTGCACTTTGCACTGATCTTTGGATGTTAAGACTGACACCTTAAGCTAAGGATCATGCTCTAATTTGGCATCACTGTTGCATAGTATTACAGCTCCCCTGGCACTTTTTGCAAATGTTGAATTCTTCTTCTAAATGCAGCACTGGCTGTTGGGACTCTCTGCTTTGGCCATGGCTCTTTTGAACATCATTCTCTGCACCCACCCTTCCCCAGGAGGCCATGCAATCAAAGTGACATTCTTCAAAGTCAGTCTGCCCTGCAGATGTACGAATGCAATTAGTAACCTCCCTACACACCTGCATTTTTGGTATCAACCCTTCCTTCCCTTTGAAAACACCTCAAGAATGAGTCCCTGTGATCTTTATCATCCATCTGAGGCCCAGACAATGGTAGAATCAAAAGAAATGTGAAAACAGTCTGTTTTTTCCTAAGTGTACCCAATGCAGTGAAGATCTGTGGGGCTTTGAAGATGAGCAATTTCTCACCAGAGGATGTTAAGCTGCCATAGTTTATATGGGTCTGAAAGACACTGGACCCAGAGGCAGCTCCCAATGAGTACCTGTGCCCTTCCTTGGTTCTGACACCCCTTCCTTGTGGCTGGTGTGTGGGCTGGGCTGATGCCCATCTTGCAGACACAAAACTGCTGCATGTCCCCATCTCCTGTGTCTCTACCCATCCGAGGGACAAGTACCTGCAGAAGGGCGAGATGAGCAGGCAGGTGCATGAATATATAAAGTTGGTGCAGGTCAAAGTTACAGCACCTGCTTTCTGGAGGCCACAGACAGACGTTAGAGCAAAAATGTGCCTGTCTGCTTCCACTCATTTGAATTTTACCTGGTTGTTTTTTGAAGGCCCTGAAAGGGGTCTAACTTTGTACTGTGTTATGCATGTTCAATAATGCATTTCCTGCTCACAATGTTTAAATGGTTGTCTTCATTGTTATTTATTAAAACATCTTCAAGAATGTCTGGACATTCATGGCTCTGCATCTCAAATGATTCATTAGAACACCCATTTTCCCTGTTGGAAACTCCACTCTTGCATTATATTTTGATCTCTACCACTGAGTGACTGAAAGGCTCATGTCAGATGGAATAAAATCTTTATCCCACTGCACATCCACAGGACAGAGGTGTCTGTGCAGTTTCTTGCAGATGGAGGTGAGCACAGACTTTCAGTTCTCCCCTCTGGGTTACAGTGAGTCAGTCCTCCCCTCCTGTCAACCCCTGCTAGCAAGATGCTGAGCTGCACCTGCCCTGCCTGTCTCTTCAGCATGGCTTAGGAATTTGTGTCATGCCTTGATAAACCATCTACATGGCTTCTGGATTAGGGCTGGCTGGTGCCAAGCTCAGAACACAGGCAGACAAAGCTGGCTGGCAGAGCCTGCACTGCTACCTGCAATAATCATGATGGAAAGCTCCTGGAAGTGTGAAGATGGCATTTGCAAGCCCAGGGAAAGTGTGCTGTCTTCAGTCATCCATCCCCTCTGTCTGGCACTTGGAGAGAGCATCTGGAGTACCAGGACCAGTTTGGGGCTCCCTGGGAAGAGATTCTAACAAAGTGGAATGAGCCAAGAGGAGGGACATGTTTGGGGCAGGAGCACCTGGCATGTGAGAAGAGTCTGTGAGATTTGTCTGCTTGTGAGATCTGGGGCTCTTTTCTATCTTTTCTATCTTCTGCTGTGTAAAGAGCCATTGCAAATAAGATGCCAAGTTGTTCTCAGAGATACATAGGAAAGGATGAGGGATAAAAATAGCTCCCAGGAAATTTTTGATCAGACATAAAGGGAAAAAAAATCTTCCCTGTGAGAGTGATTCCAGCACTGAAAGAGGTACCTGGAGAGTCTGTGGGATCTCAGTCCTGAAGACACTCACAGAAGGCTGGACTAGATGACTTCAGAGGTCTCCACCCTGAGTTCTTACCTTTTTGACTTATTGGTGGCAGCATTTTATAACTAGCTTTTCTCATAACAGTCCTTTCTTGATCTCCAGACAGGGCCTGTTTCTTAAGCAACACTTTTTTTTTGCCTCCTGTCACCCTTACACAAAACACAGTCAAGAAAGATGTTTCTTCCTTTCCAGTGCACAGACTTGCTGGCAGACTTCCCTGCCTACATTTTGGTCTCCCAGACTCCACATTGCTCTCTTGCAGGTAAGACCATGCTCACCTCAGCCAGGTACCCCAGAAGGAGCTTTGCAGATCTGGGAATCAGGTCATGATGTTCCCTAAAATCTCTGGAGGAGCAGCAGTGCCATCAGATTTTTGCTTGTTCCCTCTATCCTCCAATTCAAGAGGAAGCGTCATCAAATAAAGCTAGTGGGAGCTGGGCTTGAAAGAAGCAAAAAGAAGCATCTCTTCCCAAAAGAGATAATTATTCTGCCTGACTCTACTGAAGGAGGTTATGATAAAGTTTCCACTAAATCCAAAAGAGGAAAGCCCACAGCTAATTACTAAGCATGACAAAACTGCATCTGTTTCAGCAAGTCCCTGTGTTGAAACCATGTAAAAAGGAAAGGGATTAGGAGCAAGTTTAGTATATGTTTGTTCTGCTCTGCCCTGGCCCCTGCTCCCTGACTGGATCCTGGAATCCCTTGGGATACCATACAGATGTTCTTGTAGGAGGATGCAAAACTCACTCTGTTGCAAAATGGCAAATAAAAGCCTGCTGTCTTTTGTCATACAATTAGCTAAGACAATGAGCAGCCTGGGCTCCTGTGTTTCTTGGGGAGTGTGCCACTTCAACCATTAACCTGGTCTATCGAGATTTTTCAGGGATGTAACACTTGACCATAGCTGTGAAAATCAGCACTGCTTTTGCTTGCTACAGGAACAGCAGCATTTAAAAAAAACTTAACGAAACAAGCCCACAACTGGGGGTCATTGGGAAATTCATTATTTTTCCATTTCCTGCTGAAATGAAAAGCAGAAAAATAATCTTGTGTTGAGTAAATTACTCAGTTTGAAAGTAAATGTTCTGCTTAGGGATATATAAATAAAAGGTCTAATGGGCTATTAGAAATCTGTAAAAATAAATGGCTATTTCAAGAAGCTAAACCACCTAATTCAGAAAACGTTGAATTGGAGCCTTTGAACTTCTCAGTTGTCTTCCCCTAAGCTGAAATAATTCACTGATTTTTGCAGCCGTGCATGACTTGGTTTGGTCAATGCAAAGCAGAATCTTTCAGTGAGAAACGGTGACCTTGAAAGTTGTCTCCTTCTCCTCCTCAGGACCACCTCTAAAATGTCCTCCTGCTCCTGCCACACTGACTTTCAATTGCTGCAGCTTCACTGCCATCCTTGCCACTAATCAGCTCTCTGGCACATCCCGAGACACTGCTTCCCTGGTGAAGGTCCTCTAAAAAATAAACTGTTATAGTGTTGTCTGCCTCATTTCAGCTTTCTCCTCCTCAAGGGTCTTTATCATTTTTTTTCCTGAAGTGACTGGGTGGCTTTAGGTGTGTTTTCAGCTGGACAGCACACAGCATTTATCTTGGTTCCTGTTTTTCTGCCTGACATGAAAAGTGCAAAAAAGGCAAAAGCAGCAAAGGTTGCAAAATTTTTGTGGTGACCTGTGTTGTTTAGGAGGAGTGATAATGGGTACATCATCTGGCTGAAGGTCCTAGGATGCTGTGATGCTTATGCAGATCTCCAGTGTAGATCCCCATAGCCAGGTTCAGCTGCTTTAAAAGAGGACAAAGTGGATGCTAAACATTTGTTTTTAATCTTGCAGTGCTAGGTGGATATGGAGCAGTGGGGTGCATGCAGCTGTGGGTTTGGAGGTTCACTCAAGAGGAGCATTTCAAGCACAGGCAAGACTTCTGGGTATGTCCTACCATCATGGTAGCTCAGGGCTTATCTCTGCATGCCAGCCCACACTCCCTGGTTTACAGGTACTCCCTGTACCTTCTCCTTGAAGCCTGGCCCTGGCCAGCATGGACACAACCAGCTGGAGCCCATGAGGCAGTGAAATGGGCCCTGCTTGGTGGACATGGGGTGGTGAGCTGGGGCAGAATGACATTTTGCATGGTCTGCTGCGGATGAACTGTATGTCCTCAGGAAAAATGATTCCCTCCCTCATCTCCATCCCCTGGAGAGGCACAGGAAGGGAAAGGTGCTCCCAGTCTGAACTCATCAGTGTCCATGAGGAGTTCAGAGGTGGCTGTGGGGAGGGCTCTGGGGAGGCCATGGTGGTGATTACTCACTTGTAAATGCCCCCATGTTCACAGGGATCCAGGCACTTGCTAAAGCCCAGGCAAGCAGAGTCCTTTCTCTCAGCTGCTCTTCCTTCTCAGCCCCCTCTCACTTCCGAGAGATGAATGCAAAATTAACACATTTATCACACACCGTCTGAAAAAACAGAGTGATCAGTTTAGAGCAGGTTGTATTTGCAAATATTTGAGCCCAAAATAACACAAACAAGCAGTCTCATGACAACTCCATGGTTGCTTTTCATCTGAAGCCTTTCACGGAGGTGGAACATGCCTCTTGCTTTGCTTTTCACTGTCCTCTGGCAGGTGATGCAATACATTTCCACACTCAAGTCTCCAGTTAATCCAGCAAAAGCTTTTTAAGGGGCAACAAATAGGATCTCAGCCAGTGACCCATACCCACTGCTGGCTGCCCTACAACCCTTGCCTGCTTCAGAGTGCTTCTCAGGGTGGTTTCCTCTAGGCAGCCGAGGTATCCTTGGTGCTCTAGTCCTCAGGAGAAGATGCTTTTGTCCACAGTGGCTCCAAACAGGGAGAAGTTGGGAGTAGCTGCATTTCCAGGCTGGGAGACACATTCTCCTCTGCAGCAAAAAGCAGAACCTGATTTTACCCACATTTCCCATGAACAAACATAAAATGTGGTGGTCCTGGAGGCAAGTGCCCCACCTCTGTGGAGACATACATTGCAAGAGGAACAAGCTCCTCTTCCAGTATGGTGCTGCTAGTCCATCTACCACACCCTCCAGAGATTCTGGTGGTGATGGCACAGCCTGGGCTGCCATGGTTCTCAGAGGTCCCAGCTGATGCTCTCAGGGGGCTCTGCTTCCTAACACATATTGTGGTGGGATTTGTTTTGCGGTGGTGTGGGTCACTGCCATGGGGCTAAGGTCTGGAGAGGTATCTGCAGTGGAAAACACTGTGTGGAGATCTTGGAACATCTGTGTGAGGGAATGCAGTGACATAGGAGGGGAGGAGACCTGTGGGGTGGATGGGACAATCTGTTAGACTCCATTTCCTGCTGTCACTGACCCACGCAGAGACCTGACACTGGAAGTGTCACTCTCAGGGTATTTGTACAGACAGGAGTGGATGGAGGTGTAGAGACATGTGGGAAGAGCTGTTGTTTATTTTTAATCTATGCCAAGTCTTCAGAGCCAACTCCCTTCACTATGCTTCTTTCTCCGTTCTCCACTCTTCCCACCCTTCCTCTTGTCACTGTCAGAGGCTCACAAGGATGATGGATGAAAGGCCTTAAAAGCAGCTGGTTTCACATTTCATCACTGTCACATAACTTACTTTCCTCTTTGCCTGAAATCACTCCTGCTGCCAGAAATGCCCTTGGCATCCCAAAGGTGTTTTCCCTTGCCAGTGCCCAGCCAGGGGTGGCCTGCTGGTGTCAGGTGCCTCTGTAGTTTTGCAGAGCCCTGGCTGCCTTGAGAGGAAGGATTCATCCCAGGCCTCTGCTCCTGACCCTGGGAGACAATGGCATTACTTTGATCATGGGAAGAAGGGATGATCTGAGGTTGGCAGGGTTGTCCAGGCAGAGGTGACTGATGAGAGAGGGAAGGGAGCTGGGATGGGAAATCTTGGTGGTCCAGGGAGATGTGGGAATGCCTTTGGGACTCTCTGTGCTTGTGTAGCCCAGCCTCCTGCTAGCTGTGTGCTGGGTAGCTCTGCTCTGCCCACAGGGAGGTGTGCTTCAGGTGCAGCAGGCATGACAGTGACTCCTTTGGGGATCCACACTGGGTGTCTGGGGTCCCCTGTGGCACCAAAGAGAGTTCCTGTCACAGGCAGGAGCACCCTTGATGTGGGGGGGCAAAGGACACCAAGTCCCAGAAGGACTGCAGTGCTAGTGCCCTGATGCCTATGGATAACCACACTGCACCTCCAAGTCATCTCTCTGTGCCTGGGCATGGCCAGACCTCAACCTACATCCCCTGTGCTGGCAGGCTCAGGTCCAAACCATGCCTCCCAGACAAGCCCTGATCCTCAGGATGGATCTGGGCAGGGACTAGGTTGAAAATATTTACACAGTTCCCTCTCAAATCTCCTCCATTTGCAGTGCAAGCAGGTGAAAAGCTGGGTTGCAACCCCCCCCTTGCAGGCAGCTGTGATTGAATGCCTAAGGAGGGGAGGGGAGGGAGGGAGAGGAGGACAAGAAAAGAAATGATTGAATAAAAAAACCCTAAAGTAAAATAAGAACCAGTGTGAAGTGAGAGAAGACATTGTAAATCAAATTCTGCAAAAGGAGGCAGAGAGCAAACACTTCAGCCAGGTCTAAGCCACCACCAGTTATTTATTCAGATAACATATTATTAGTGAGGAGAGACACTCACATCTGATATATATCTCCCAGTCCCAGAGAAATATGAAAAGGCAGCTGGCTCTGCTCCTATCAGAACCATTCCAGATGTTTTCAGCTGGTGTCAGATATGCTGCTTGGCATGACAAAGCAAAGGGGGGGAAAAAGCAGAGAGAAAGAAGGGAAAAGAAATGTCATCATCTTTTTTTCTTTTTTCTTTTTTTAAACACAGAAGGAAAATAAATCATGGTTTCACATATTAAATGTTTCTCCTGGCAGCTCCTGGTGTAGTTGTCATTAACAGCTGAAACAGCAAGGGAGATAGCAGAACACAAGGCTTCTATTTACCATTGTTAATCAAGCGCTAATTGGTAGTTCAGACATTCTAAAATTATTGTGGGGAACATTTCAAAAGTGTCAAGAACCTAAGATCCATTCTCAGAAGTGTCACCCAAATCTGATTTCCACATGTGAATCATTAAAATGCTTTTGAAAATTTTTACATTAGCAGTCACAGCTGGCACTGGAGCATGGTGCCAGGCACTGCAGCATGGAGCAGTGGCCATACCCCAAAGGTTTTGGTGAATGTGCAGGAGCAAACTCAGTCACCCTGTTCTACATCTGAGGGATTAAATTACGCAGGGATTAAGGGTGGCATCTATATCGCTTTACCGGGTAATCCTGGAAACCACCCAGGCTGGAGCTTGTGCACAAGCCAGCAGTGCCACCCCACCTGCCCTTGCAACACGCTTCTGGTGTGACACTTGCTGATGCCTGATGGCACCTCCAGGCTCCCGCCAGGCTTCAAACACTAATTTTGTGCTTTGGTGATTTACCGTCTCTGTGGTGGACCTGTAGGGACTCTCAGGTGATGAGTGGGGAAGGCGTTGAGTGAGGTAATGCTTTACCTGTAGGGATCTGCTTGTCTGTGGTTAACACTGTCTCTGGGAAAGGAGGCTGGGAGCTGTTACAAGGCCTCAATTTTTGCCTTTAGTCATGAGAAAGAAGGAGTAAGCTGCAAATGGAGCATCGAGGATAAACACAAGCACTATTGAGGAGAGGCAAACATGGAGCTGGGATGCAGCCGGAGACAGTTACCATAGTTACTCCCATCCCTGCAAGGAGGGAGGCTCAGGCAGCTGCCCACTGCTTTGGCACACAGAGCAGAGGTGTCTCCCAGAGCCCAGGGGTACTGCTGGAAGTGTGAGTCTGCTGAGGGGGAAATCAGTCTGTTTGTCCTAAGCTTAACCCCTTACCTGTGCTGACCTGGGCAAGGGGAATGTCCCAGGCACCCTACAGCTAGCAGCCCTGGGGGTGGTGGGGCACAGCTGGGCATGCAGGACCAGGGCAGGGATTTGCTGAAGGATGGGCAAAGCTGCAAGAGTGCAGTGAGCATCCACAGGCTGGTTGCAGACTTAGCTGGGATGCTTGTGGAGATATGGGCATGGGCAACTGAGGGGGAAAGAGAGATTCCCTTGAGATTCCTGATTTGGGATCAGGTCAGGGTTTGCAGACTAATTGACATCTCCCAGTCTGGTTGGGGGATTGAGTTTAGAACTCTTCAGGGCCATTGGAATAGGTGCATGCAGGACGATTATGCAGGTTGGTGATTGACATGCACAGAGATGATTATGCAGCCCTAACTCAAGCTATGCTTTGGGCTGTCAATGGAATGACATGACATGGAGCACACTTTACTTGTATTCAGTATGAGCCTGAACCCCAGAAAAGCCAGCTAGAAGCTTGAGTCACGCTACTAGGTGTCTAAAGAGAAAGAGTAGTAATTTTTGCCCATCAAGAAAAAGCCTTTTAATCACATCAGCTGATGTACAGTGACACCTCATTAGCCACTAGCTGGCTTTTCCTCTTAGAAAGAGTAAAGAGACAGCTGCACATGCAAGAGATAAGCAGCCCAGAAAATGAACCAGGGCCGTGGAAGGTGCCTGTTCAGCTCCAGCCTACCAGTGGCCATCGACAGCATGTCAGCTGGGGCTTGTCTCCTGATAGACAGACCCAGCATCAGCCAGACCTGCTTATTCTGGCTGCCAGCCAGCCCACTGCTGCTTCCCTTGGGTGCAGGGCTCACCTTGGAGAAGGATGTGCTCAGTGCTTCAGTGCAACAGAGATGTGTTTTGAAGCCAGAAGTCTGCAGATACAGAGAGCTGATGCAGAGGTGGCAAGAGAAGTTGTCAATGGAAGGTGGTGCCAGGCTGCTCTGTCCCCTGGGAAGAGGTCAGCATGGCACACAGGCTCCCAAGGCTCAGCCCACTCTGGAGGATGTAGCTGTGAGCTGGATATTGTCTGGTTGGGACTGTAACCATGGCAGCAGCAGCTTCTGCATTACAATATGGCTTGGGGACCCAAAAAAAACCCCAAAACAAAAAACCTCCCCCAAAGCAAAGAAACAAACAAAACCCAAAAAAAAACCCAAATCAGAAAAGCAATTAGAAAGTCTAATAATTATGTAAGCTTGGTGGCAGATCAGATTTGTTGAATGCCTTCCACCCAGGCAGGGCTC
Source organism: Sitta carolinensis (assembly GCA_032173965.1). NCBI lineage: Eukaryota > Metazoa > Chordata > Aves > Passeriformes > Sittidae > Sitta > Sitta carolinensis. Next base: position 7,553,374 of record JAVUNC010000025.1, on the reverse strand, counting down.
ACCCCTGGGCACCAGCTAAAGATGTGATTTCTAGAGGAAGCCAAGCATGTGCTCTGGGAAATCAGGTTGTGAGTGTTCAGCTGGAGCCAGGGGAGGGGCTCTGCTGGCTTCTATGCTCCTGCAAGCTCCCATTACACTAACAGGGAGCATCGTGGGCACAGACATGTATACCAGCACCCTTGCTGTGCACTTAATAAAGTGCCTGAAGCTCCTCTACGTATTTTTATTAAAAAAGCATCAGTGCCTCAGTGAAAGGCAGGAGGGAATGACTAAATTGCTGTTAAGTGACATGTTCAGACACCAAATCAAGCAGAGCGCTACATTTTAAAATTACTTCTTGACAGTCTTTTCCCCAGCATGTCACCAGGCTGCAGCTTTTGGGAAGATGTGTCCAGTCCCTCTCCTGTTCCCAAAGCAGTGCCCTTGCTTGGGACCTGCAGTGCTAGATTCTGCTTTTGTGGAAGTGAGCTGACCACACTGCCTCATGGACCCTGTGCTCCTGGAGCCTTAGGTACCTGGTGAGAGCTGGGATGAGTGTGGTGGGTGCATCAACATTTGCTGGAGCTCCTCTGGACTTCCCCAACTCATGTGGGTGCACAAGCAGCTGTGTGAGTGGCCTGTGACAGCTTCATGCCATCATGGATCTCATGCCAGGGAGATGGGCTCTCTCTGGGACTCTCTCTCCCAGGATCTGGCTGTGATGACCATGCCAGACTCCTGCTTGACCTGAGTAAGTGACTCAATGATAATCCCAAGTTTCATGGCTCCTTGGTATAAGACTCTCCCACTGCCAAAAGCAACTCAGTCCATGCTTACAGCCCAGCCCACACCCAGCTGCCCATCCCTTGCTCCAACCACGTTGTGCTGTGTCCTTGCTCTCCTGTATGGCAGCAGGGGCTGGGATGATGGATAGGGTATTGCTAGGGAGGATATTGGTGTGTTGGACTCCCAGCAGTGCTGCAAGCAGAGTTAACTGTATGTGTGGAGAGGCAGACTTGTTCATGTTGCTCAGCACTAGAGAACACTCCTCTACCACCCACTCCCCAGCAGAGAGGTGAGGGATTCAGCACAAAATTCCTGAGCTCAGTTTGCTTCAGCTTGTCTGGAATTTTCATGTAGGGGATTTAGATTGCAAAAAAATGGCTTTGCAAGTTAGGAGTCAGGGTTAGGTGCCTCATTAGCTGTTACAGAGAAAACAGCAGTGACAGAGTGGTGAAGGGCAGAGGAATGAAGAGAAGTTCAGAAAGAAACTTTGGACTTGGGCAAAGCACTAGATGTCTTCAAGGTCACTCTGTGCCTCCTTTCCCAGCCCAGCATGCTGCAGGGATTCTCTTGATGTCTGTGAAAAGTAGGAGTTGTGAGCATGGGGCTGTGCTGCTTTAGCATATGCATGCCAGGTAATGTGCTGGTGAATACCAAGGAAAAGCTGATGCAAATTCAGGGATAGGCGTGTACTTCCCTAGCCAGGAGCCAACATGCCCAGCTCCTGTATCTCAGCCTATGCACACATGGTACCTCTCTTGCAGTGAGACAGCAGGGCAAGGGGCCCATGCAAGCTTTGTGGCACACATGCCTTCATCCCTGGCAAGCAGTCTTTGAGTTTAAGCCTCCTGAAACAATCACGAGATTTTTCTGAAATCTTCTCAGAGCTCTTGGGCTGCATTTCTGGGTGCAGGGAACTCGTATGTAAAACTTAAAGACTCACCCGCAGTGCACTCCTTGAAAGCCTCTTGTGTCAGAGAAGTGAAGACAGTCCATGGAGGGAACAGAGAGGGCAAGCTGTCATCTTCGATGGGCAGGGCGAGGTGAAGAAAGGAAGAGTTTCCTGTCTGACACTGGCTTGTTTCTCCGATCCATCGCTTCTGTTATGGACTATTAAAAATTAACCGAATCATGTTCGCCATTAACATGCGCTGCCTTTGTTCTCCAGGCTCCTAGTACCCATTTGTAGGGCTTTTGTTATGTATTTTTCAGCACTTTGTCTCTTTAATTGCTCACTTCTCTCTGATGTGCTGGGCTGTGGTTTGCAAGTCAGCTGGAGGGAACAGAGGGGCATTTCTATTGCTCCAGACTGGATGTCAGTGAAAGGAAAGGCTCGGCCAGCCCCAGCTATAGCGGCCGAAGCTGCTATAGACCCTGCAGTCTCTGGCGCCTATGCGCCAGATACTCCTTGCTTCCAGGCAGGCAGACAGCTCTGGAGTCTTTAATCCATTACCGGGGAGAGGGGAGGAGGCTTTTCTGAAGCTTAGGCTGCCTTTGCTCCTTTTTACCCCTTTCCTCCCAGACGCAGTCCTGCTGCTTTTCTCACTCTCTGTTCTCAGATGATGTAGCTGTTTTTGGCACCCCGAAGTGCAGTGCAGGGCTGGCTGCAGTTCTGTGGTGCTGGATGCCTCGGGCTCTGTTGCTGGCTGCACTGCAGGGGCTTGCACGGCTGTGGAGGTACCACCAGCCAGGACCAGGTTGGAGGTATTCCCCTAGCCCTTTCCTGATTTTAGTCCCTTCTTCTGAACTTAAGTGCTACCTTCACTGGAGTTTAGCTGGGCTGGGCACACCTCCTAACAGCTTGTATGGTCTGAATCCCCATAAAAATGGATGCAGCAAGGTAATCCCACCAATTGGGCTGAGGCTGAGCAAATGGCAGCAGGAGGTGTGAGCCCCACTCTTGAGGCTGTGGTGAGGCATCACTGTTGCTAAAGGGAGGTGGGCATGCAAGACCACGGTGATCATGGGTCCTGAGATGCTTCGTCCTGCTGAGGGCTCCGGAGAAAAGGGGTGAAACCAGAGCCTGAGCTCAGTAGCAGGCACATAGGCTGCCCTTGCTGTCAGGAGAACTTTCTCCTTTGCTGACCTGGGAGGAAGCCAGGAAAAGAGATTCTAGGATAGGGTACTATTGCTGAGTCTCCTGGGGCACCCCGTCACTGGAAGCTACCAGTCATCGCGGCAGTCAGCTGGAGAGCACAAAGGGATGGGTCAGCTGTTTGATGCTCATGCAGAGTGAGTCAGTCCTCTGCCCACAGCTCCCCAGTGGGATGCTGAGCAGAGCTGACAAGCAAAAGTGAAACATCTGCTTCGAACCCTTGTTCTTTTTAAGCTCAGAAATTCTGAAGCCGAGAGCTCACCTCGTGGAACAGAAGTGCCCAAGGGAGAGGTACCAGGACCCCGGGTCTCTGCTTTGGGAGCAGGGATCTGTTTGGCACTGAATCCTGCACTTTTGCAACTTGGCAGGGAAGAAAGACTTCGTTTCCCTTTGGGTATGGACAATTAAGACTGAGGCTGGGACTTACCACTTTGATGAACAAAAAAAGCCTTGACAGCATGTCTGCAGTTCAACAAACCATGCTATTGGGAAAGGCAAAGATGGTAAATTTCTTGTACCCTGAATGGAGAAAGATTTTTGGTCTCAACTATCCTGGTTAGTCCCTAATGTTTCTTATCAGAAAGGCTGTAGATCCCCAAAGCACTGATGTGTAAAATCACATCAGAAGGACTCAAGTCCTTCTGAAAATTATGTAAATATTTTCCTCGTCTTCATCAGTCTTTGGATCAGGACTGGATTCATTGTGGTCTCTGCATGGCCACTGTGATTAAAACACCCAGTTGCAGGGGTGATGGTAGGAAGTGTTAGAAGGGTGCTGGTGTCGGCATTCCCTCTAAGAGCTTTAATGCCCAACATGTTGAAATTTAATAATTAAGGAGATACTTTCAGTGTTTTTTTTTTTTGTTTGTTTTTTTTTTTAAATAGTCTAACAGCATGACCTAAGACGTTCAATAATTAATTGATAAAGTTGAACTGCACATGCCAGCACCCGAGCTGAGGGTGTGGGCTCAATCTTTGCAGACAAATGAAGTGAGAAGTAATTGCTTGATGAAGAAAAGGAAGATATTAACATAAGATTTGTCAGGTCCCTCATAGGAATTCATCATAGTGGGTCTGGGGCTTCAAATGGGATTTGTACTGCTAATTAATCACTAATTAACAGTCTGAATTGGCCCAAACATGAGCGAGGGAGGGAGGGAGCTGGGGTGATTCTAGACTACAACAAGAGGAGGGAGAGAGAGAAAAATCTTGGGTTTTTATATGTAGGATGATTCAGAAGGAAGAAGGAGGAGACAAATATGGACTGCTCATGCTGGATGCATGTGCACATGCGTGTTTGCCATTGGGAGGGGTCTAGCAACACTGACATCCACAGGGATGATCCCAATGTCTGGCTGGAGGCTGAGTTCTGAGGAAGGAATTCCAGTTCCACTCCCAGCTGACTCCAGTCTCCTTCCCTCTCATCATTCTCGGATATCTCTGCTGTTGCAGATGTTACATCTTGTGTGTCTGGGGGGCAATTCAGCCCCACTCTGGTGCTCTGCTGCCCGAGCCTTGCTCCATGTACAGCCTGTAGAAAGAACAAGGTGCCACAGTGAGGGGAGCACCTCTCCAATGCAGGCTCAATGTGGCTCTGCTGTAATATGGGGAATAACAAATCCTCCCAGCTGCCACCTACAAATGGCAGTGCTACCTGCAATAAGACATGACACTTCAAAGTTGCAGCAATAATTTAAGTATTTCTCACCAGGCTATCTGCCTCTCTGTCTCTGCATGTGTGTTATGTGACTTGGGTCTCTCCTAATTACTTGCTACCCTGTGGGACAGCTCCACTGGGAAAGACAGTGTACCTGAGCCTGGCAGCTGGTTGCTGACTAAGCTTGGGGTGCACTATTCTCCTCCATGTACTCTGTTCCACCAAGTATTAGAGGAGTGCCACTTTTCATGTGATTTTTTTCATTTTATTTTCCTTTATGAGAAAGCTTAAAAGTCTATTCCAACGTGATAAAAACACTAAAACCTTGAAAAATGTTCCTAACAGTACAATCTTCTCTTTCCCATCGCCAAGTTTATTCCCAGGACAACAGATTAGTAGCATTTAGAACTACAAAGGATCACTGGTTTAATCAATAGATTAAAAAAGATCACAACCGTTAGTGCCAGACTTTGATTTTTACACTGCCACTACATTTTATGTGGCTGCCTCCCCTTTTGTGGCATTTTATAGCACTCGGGTTATCCCACTCCAATTTATGCCCAAATTTTATCCTATTCATCTATTCCTTTGCTATCCCTCATCTCCTCAGATCTTCCTGGATCCATGTCCTGCTGTGTTTCCATCACTCACAGGTTGTGCCAGGTAGGAAGCAGTCCCACGAGAGGCTGACAGTGTTTGTGTGACATTTCCAAGGCAATGCAAGGGCAGTCTCTGTACTGCCTGCTTTTCACTTCAGGAGCAGCAACTCCTTATTCTGTCTCGAGGCTGACCAGGCACATGTGATTTGTCTCCCTAGGCACAACAGCAGAGAACTGAACTAGGCCTCTTCCCCTTGAAGGTGATGATGTGGACAGAGTGCCAGTCAGGCTCAGAGCACGTGAGCAGGCTGCCACAGTCCTCTGAGATGGGACTGCTGGGAATGGGGTCACTTCTGCTGAAGAAAATTTATTTCTCTCTTCTCCCCATTCCACTGTTTACAGCAGCTGAGCTACTTATTGCCTCCCCACCCTACAACTATTTGATCTTTGCCTTGCCCATGGTGACAACTCTGGAGCTGTCTTAGGAAGGACAAAGTCACAGGCTTCAGGCGAAACGTGCTGCTGTCAGCTGCTGCTGCAGAAAGGACAGTGGCCAGAAGTGCCTCTGTGCATCATGTTTGCAAAGAGAAATAAATGGATATAAAACCCAAACTTGTTTCCTCAGAAAATCAGCTATGAAGGTCCCCTGAACTTGTGTAATTGTTTTGCTGCCTGAATGTGTCTAGATACGTGAGTGGATGGATTGAGGTGCTTCAGCAGGACAGGCTACAGACAGAAATGAAGGCATTGACAAATTACTGTGTTCCTTTGGTGTGGTTTATTCCAGAGACCTTGCTGCAGCTTCTAGGGAAGGAGTTCCTCTTGAGGGAATGCAGCAAATTTTTTAAAGTCTCAGGAGATAAAACCTCCCATAAAAATGCTATATTGGCTTCCAGCCAAAACCCCTCTGAGGAGTGTCTCAGTACCTTTTGGGTTTTGGGTTATCCACAGATTGTACACACAAATATACCCCTTCTTTTTGTTTTCCCCCTACCCTGAAAAGGATAAAAGCTGCTTTTATGACTTTTGGAAATTTTGAAAGATAGAAAAACATAGGCAACTTCATTGAAGAGAGCTACAAGTCCATTCTCTGACTTCCTGGTACAAGTCCCTGGATGAGTTTTCTTTAGTTCTGCTACACATGACTGGCAATTTCTATCCCAACCTTAAATTAATTGGCATTGTGGCTCCCTACTCCATTATGTTTATAGATGGGAAGATGAAAAATCCCCAAAAGAGGTCTCCAGCTTTGTATTTCTGTCTTTGGAGAATCAGTCTTCATGATATGCCCCTTGGGCATTGCTGATCTAGTAGAAAGCCCCCCACAAGCTTTTATTTCCTGCTGGTCATCAAAACTTCTTCTTCATCAGATTTTCTCTTTGGGTTTCAGGGTGAGTTGAGAGTATTAATAACATTTGAGCACCATCTGTAAGCCTAGAACAGCTATGTCATTTGATAAAACACTTCGTGTTAGTCTTCTGTCTTAGCTACACAATGATTTCTGCATTGGTTTGTGTTTGCTCTAGTGGTGATGTGAGTTATACCCTGTTTCCCATGCATGAATAATCAGACATTGATTTGAGGGAGGTTCCTGCAAACACTGTAGCTTTTGTAACAATCCTCAGGATTCTATGAGGTCAACACCTCACTTGTACCTTGATGAGGACACTGAGGCCCTTTTTCCAGAAAACACCAGGGAAACCTGGCTGATTGTCAGCTATCAGTGCTATAACATCAGGAAAAAGTTGTCTCTCTCTAAAGCTGGTCTGAGATGCACAAATCAGTACTGATCCAAAGGGTAACCTCATGGCAAACTAGAAATACCTGTTACTGGATCCCAGTGCTACCTGTGGCTTCTGGATTCTCCTGGAAGGGTTCCTGTCCCAGAGCCAAACCAGGGACTTAGCTGAGGGTGTGGGGCATTGCCTCAGCATGTATACGTGGTCCAGAGGATAGTGCAAACTTCCTTCTTCAGTGAGAACAGCAAATAGATGCAACCTTGGAGAAAAGCTCAACTCCGTTTACTTCTACAGCAGGATTTTTAAGACAGAAGCGCCAGAGAATAGTCTCTGCTCTCTGAAACTCCTTTGGAATTGTGTCTTGCCACAGTGATGAGGTGGGTGCAAGCTAGGAAGAAATGCTTGGATAAAATGGCTCTGCTTTTGGTGTGTGCTGGGTTTATAGCAACTGGTGGGGAAAAGAATGACACAACTGTGGATATTCCTGTCCCTTCAGGTGGGATTTCTGCTCTTTGCCATGTGCTGTGTCCTGCAGCATTTGAACAAAATGTGTGAGGGTGAAGGTCTCTGATGCCTGGAAGGCAGAAGATTTCCAGTGAATCTTGGACCGAACAGAATTCAGCCCAACTGGGGCCCGTTGCTCTAGAAAAGACTCCAGATTAGGAGGTGGGACTGTGCTGGCTAACAGGGATGCTGTTCCTATGTCTTTCACACCCTGGAATGTTTCCCTGATCTCACAGACAAGAGTTCCAAGACATATCCCAAAGTGCTATAAATCCTGAACCTTTTTCACTTTAAATTGTACAAATCAGTTTTCTGCTTTCCTAGCAATGTGGAGTCTACATAGTCCTGGTTGTATTATTGCTTCACTGTGCTAAGAACTCTGCATCAAACCTATTACTTTTACATTCCTGCCTTCTGAAAAAAGAGATGCAGGTAGCAATAGAGTGTACCTGGAAAACACATCTGCAATGTTATTTTAGGCTTGTGGCTCCCTGGAAAGTCCTAGTGAATTGCAAGCAATAGCAATGCATCAGAGCGTTGCAAGAAAAAGCAATACATTAGCTCTGTACAAGTGATTGTTTCACTACAATAGCCAGCTCAAGCAGCTCTAATAGCTTTCCACTGGCTTTCTGCTGAAAGAATGACTCTTGGCTCGAACATCAGAGATGTATCTGTGGCCAAAGGAGGTTTCCTTGTACCAGAGACTGCTGTGAGCTCTGTGAGGGACACTCCAACACTTCCAAATCAGAAAATCTGCAATCAAAATGATTCTAAAATACCAACTTCAGTGACATTGAAAAGAAACCTTACATCTTCATAAATCAAACTGTGGTGAGGAATAGAAGTGGAGGTTCTGCAGTCTGTCTGGAGGGTATAAACAATGGAAGGAGCATCTTGAGCCATAATGCTCAGAGTCAGTTTTATCAAATTTTTGGGAGTAAGCAATAGTGTCCTGGGTGTGTCTGATAGTTAGAGGATGGACAGCCTGGTACAGTCCAGGACAGACAGATCTACAGCTGAGCAAATAGGACTGAACATGCAATACATATCAGGCAACTCAGCCTCTTTTCCTCCTGGGGGAAATGCCAGCCATCTGCCATTTCATTAAATCCTCTGAGTGCCTTACAGAGTGAGGAAATAATCACATTTTTTGTAAGTGACAGCAAAAAGATCAACTGCCAGGGTCTGATCTGCCATGGCTTGTGGCAAGGCTCTGTAAACTCTGCCATTCCTACGGGATCATTGTGTGTGGCACTGGAGGGACCCTCTCTTGGACACATGCAGGATCTGCTTTGCTTCTGTTGGCTACTTAGGAAAATTGCCTGCCTTAAGTTACCTGTCCATCTGCCCCTGGGGCTTGGTGTATTCTCCTTCCTTCTAGTATCAGGGACTGAGCAGAGGGTGGGGATGCTGCTGGTACTTCACAGAGCCATGGGGACGAGTCAGCAAGAGGTGGGGGAGCATCCACGGGAGCCACCACAGAGCTGACACTGACAGAGTTATCAGAGCAAGACCAGACAGGGAGAGCAGAAAGGTGTCACCTGTGTCTGGGGAAAGTTGTGGTGTTCCCTGGACCCCTCCACAGCCCTGGCTGGTGCAGCTTGGGAGGGACCATGCTGGGGGTAAGACACCAAGGGCAGGAGCCACCCAAATAGCCTTGGTCCATCACTTCCTTTCCTTCAGGAGAGCATTCCCTGTCCAAAAGGAGCTAAGGTGGAGCAGGATAGGGATGTGATGTAGGGAAGGGGTGACCCAACTCTCAGCTACCAGTGGCAGCAGCGCTGTAACTTTTCCCCTTGTAAACACTCAGCGGTTCCTTCTTTCAGGCAGATGTAAAAGGAAATCCAATGCCGTTTACAAGCTCCCAGCCCCATTACCGAACGGGTCCATAACGCAGCGAACAAAGGCTAATCAATATGCTGAGAGCAGGGGAGAGGGAGCCTGAAAGCATTCGCTAATCAGGGGGACGCTGCCGGCCTTATAAATAAGGAGGGTGTTTCTGCTGGGGAGCGGGCCCAGGGAGCAGTTTGGCACCTTTCATCTCCAGTCGCCTCTAAATGTCTCTCCGCAGTAATGAGCCGGCGCTCCCTTTCCCCGCAGCGCGGAGCGGAGCGGGGAGGAAGAGGCAGGCGGAGCTGCCGCTAATGGTGACTTGCCACAGGGATCAATAGATGGGAAGCAAATTAACTAGGATCCCGTGGGAAGGGATTTGTTAATATGCGGGGTGACATCGGATCGGATGGCTGTGCCTTTTCGGAAATACCAGCCTGTAATGAACCCCGAGGGAGGAGGAGGGAGGGGACCTTCCTGCCGCTCTGGAATGCTGTCTTTCCTCACCTCATCCTCTATTAGCATACACACCGCTTTGATTTTTTTCCCCCTAACGAGTTCTCCCACTGCCTCTCTCCTTCTCCGAAGCGCTGCTCTCTCCAACAAAACTTCTTCCACAGTTGTCCCTGGAAATAGGGTAGGATGCTCAGAGCCCAGGGAGCGTGACCTAGACGCTTTGCATTAGGATGTAACTGCAGCTCTTTCTACGAGGCTTGCAGCCTTCCTGCCCTGGAAATGTGGAAGGTGCCTGAAAGAAAAGCCCTGGTCTATTTAGCTTGCCTCACCATTATGGCACTGTGCTGTGAGGTGGGGAGGTGGGCAACAGGGGGCTCAGCCAGGGGTTGCTCACCCCTTCTTTTTCTGGGCCTGGGGAACGAGGGACTGCTTCTCTAGGCAATGATGCTGGCAAACCACACTCCTTTTCCAGCCAAGCCTGGCAGCTTGGTCAGTCTTTGATTCCTGTGTGAGCACTCCCAGAGATGGAGATCTCAGGCCCCTCTGCCAGCAGCCAGCCCAGGAGGCTGGAAGAAGAGGCTGTTCCCAGCCAGCTGCTCCCCAGAGCAGCCTCATGGCTGTGACACTGTGACAAGGAGCAAGCATCTTCAGCAGAAGCTGATGCAGCCTGGCCAGACTGTTTGAATCAGAGAATAATTTAGTTTGAAAAAGACCTTTAAGATCACCAAATCCAACAATTAACACAGGCCTGCCAAGTCCACTGGTAAACCCATGTCCGTAAGTGCTCCAGCTACAACATTAGGGGATTAGCTACATTACTTGTAGAGGCCTTCTCCTGCCTTTCCTCCTCCCCTGCACATGGGTAGCCTGGCACTATGGGTGTTAGTCTTGGCATTCTGCACCACAGCTGGAGCCAGAAGAGCAGGCAGGAGGAAAGGTAAGGCTCAACTGCCTGCTGGACCAAGTCTGGCTGGGAAAGGGCAGGAGCTGCAAGTTGTGGCACCTGCTGGAGATGGTTCAAACAGGAAATCTGTGTGCAAGTAGTGCTTTTAAGAATTGGAATAGCTTTCATCATCTTCATGCTCATATTAGACAGGCCTGGCAGAAGGGTGTGTGGATAGGTAGGGCAGTAGCAGGGGAAAACAGTGGGCTAAGAAAAGCAAGTCCTGAGCACACATAGAGAGCTGGAGGACCCTGCTGGAGCATCAGTTACATCTGCAGAACAGATCCCTTTTTAGTACCTCTCATTCACTGCAGATTTCAAGGCACAGCACAGAAAGGGATCTGTTGTTTGCTAAGATAGCCCAGAACTGGATTTCCCAGGGCAGTCAGCCAAGAGGGGGGAGCTTAAGGCTAAAACTTAAGGCATAATTTGGACTCCTGGAAGCCACTTCTAGCATCTTTGCAAGACAAACTTTGTGGCTGAACAATGCTGAACATTCCTCCTGGAGCTGACCAAGGAGACCCTCATAGTCCTGAAGCTCACTCAAAACAGAAGTCATGAGGGGGGCCTGATTCCAGTGAGTTTTTGGAGGACACCCAAGTTCCCTTGGAAGTCTGGGGAGTGGGTGGGCTGGAGATGTATCCCTAGGCATGCAGAGGTGTGTGTCCCATGCGTCTCGTTCTCAACACCTGTGGAGGTGGCAGCAGGACAGAGACCATGAGTTTGCTCTGTGGCAGGCAGTGTGAGCAGCGTTCTGGCAGCTGCTGATCTGACAGAGCGGGGGCGATCTCCCGGCTGTGCTGCTTGTGCTGCTCTGGCAGGGAAGGTTCTCACTGCGCTGGCGGCCCCTCCTCACTGCCTGACAGCTTATGCCCCGGGGGGCTCATTTGGTGCACATCCAGCAGAGAGTTCAAATCTCATTTAATTTTGCCCGCATGCACAAAAGAGAAATTCCTGTTGTTTCTGCTGCTAGCTGCTTGACTGGCTGCCCAAACAAACAGGCAGGATAAAGTGACCCTGGGCATCTCTGCTAAAACATGGCCAAGGCTTGATAGAGTAAATGAACCTGCAGACAGAGAACAGAAAATGGCATGAATTTGCACTGCCTTGGCTGTCCTCCCCTCCGAACACTGCTGGCACCCAAAGGAGTGGAGTCTCCTGGGCACATTTCCTACTGGGGGCCTGGGAAGGCATGAACAGCTTTCTGGGGTGGGGAGGAGTGAAGGGAGTCCTCATTTGGGAAACCAGAGCACTGAATGATCAGCATCTCACTTACAAAATCAAGGACAGAATTTCTTTGGGAGGCTTCCTTTGTCCAGCCTGGGGGCTACAGCTTGCTCATCTGCCCCACTTCTCTGCTTTCCTCTCTGCTTATGGCTGAAGAGTCCAGAGTCCCTGGGCAAACTTAGGAAGGTATGCTCGGGGCCATGCTATTAACACCTTGAAAATAAACCTTCCATCACTCCTTCTGTCTTCCCCTCACTGTCTTCTGCACCCTGCTTTCTCATACTTCCATCTTTCCTTCCTGATCTCTACCTGCCTTCCTTATCCTCCTTCCTGTCTCTCCTCCTGTTTGATCTCATCCTCCCTCTGCAGTGGAGCTGTGCCTTTCAAGCCGCCTATTGAAGGGACATGCTGAAGGAGCCATTAGTCGGAAGAAAAGCGGAGGCCTGTGGTGGAGGCGGAGAGGGAAGAGCCAGTCTGTATAACACAGCTCTTCTGCACTGCCGAGTTAGAGTGACCCCCTCGCCAGGCATCACTCGGCCACGCTGTGACAGCCATTTGGGAAGAGTTCAAGCACTCCCATCTGCATTCCCTAATGAAAACAGAGACTCACAGAACCCAACTGCATCACAGCCCACCCCCCTGCCCCCTTCAGCCCCAATATTTGAAGCATGAGCATCTGCTGGAGTTTCTGTTCCTCTGGAGGAGGCTAGCTCTATGCTGGAGGTGAGAGGAAGGTGTGTAACACGAGAAGGGACCTCAGAGAAATCTAGAGGAGACAGCAGAGGCTAGTAAGCTCCTGGCTCTTTTAGGCTGTTAGGAAACAGTTGAGAATGACTGTATTGTCCCAACAACAACACATCTCCTTGTTGACTGTCAGGCCTGGGTGTGAAGCTGTCTTGCCTCTTGGTCACTGTTGGTAGTGACAAAAAATGGTCTGTGTATAAGAGTGGAAAATAAGATTGGATTGGACATTCTGCCTCTCTATGCTAAAGCCCTTTGAGGTTAAAATGATGTCTGGATTTAGGGACAATTTCTGTGGGGACTGCTTGGCAGGCTCTTCTGAGCATTACTGTTCTTTCTGTAAAAGTGAAGCCTGGCTGTTTCCCCAGCACCATCTGAGCAGCTTCCTGCACCCTTCAGTTCCTGTCCTACCAAAGAGCCAGTGTGTGCCTGCAGGACTGCTTGATCTCTCTGTGCCATCTGCAATCATGGAGTGCATTTGCTTGGGCAGAGAGATGGTGCCCGAGGGATGGCTGGAATTCTGTGTTCAAGACTTGTGCACTGCAGCCAGTAAAATACTGGGATGCTATAGATATAATTTCATGTAAGCAAATGCTCAAGATTCCAAAAAGGCAGCATTGCATCACTCTCCATCTGTTCAGTGCTTTGAGATCATTGAATGCAACGTTTGATATAAATGCAAAATAATTATTACTTTTTAAAAAAATATTAATTTCCTTCCATTATACTCAAATGCACCAAGGAGTACATTCCCATTGCCAGGCATTTGCACACAATCTCTAGAGAGTGCCTTGTCTGATGTGTTTATTCAGTGTAAATAAGTTAAATGCTGGGGAATGAATGGTTCTACTAATTGAATTTATTCTTGTAAATTTAATATGTCATTCTCGCCAAATGTGCCATCAAAAATGTGCATTATTTTGTTCATCTGCATGGTCATCATTGAAATTCAGAGAACACATTTGAAATTCTACTGCATGGTTGGAGGAAATGGTCTTTCCAGCAACCCATGGAATACTGTGTGGGATTTCAATATTTGTATATCCAGAATGATGGCAATTGTAATGCTGAAATGTGCTCAGTGTGAGAGAAAGTACAGTTTCTCAGCTTTTCTTACTCTTTGCATATTGATTCCTTTTAGGCTTAGAGTCCCTCCTGTGCTCGGTCTTTGCTCAGGGAGGATTTTAAAACAGAGAGGAAATGGACAAGGAAAAGCTATTGGTTTGTGTGCTTGGCACATACTGTAAGAATTATATCTGGGTGTAACTTGGCATCAGTCAGGTATCTTTTGCTCGAGTTCTCCTGCTTTATAGCTCTTATGGATAACTGACTGCAATGAAAGAGCTGTTTGTGAGGACACAATTGATTTGGAAGACCTGAGTGTAGGAGTTTCTTTTTGAATCTGAGTGCTAAGAGGGTATGTTACATTTCTTTAAGCTCTTCATCCAAATCGTGCACTGCAGAAGGTCACGTATCTGCTGCAAACTCGGTACCACACTTTTGAGCCTGTTGCGTGGCAGTTCAATAAGATAGTTCAGAGGTGGAGGAAGCTCCTGCTAGCCCAGCCACAGGAAGGAAAATAAAGCAAAGCAGAGAATGTCATTATGCCACTGCGTGCTGAGTAGGGTCTACAGCTCTGGCTTCTCCAATTCAAATGCCTTTTATATAATAGAGCTAAAAACAGCTCAGAGCAGCAATGACCAAAGGTGGGAAGTGACCCGGGTGTGAAAAATTATTAACTGGGCTAGGACTCGGGAAGAGTTTGGTGAAGAGGTGTGGAATTGTGAGTACCACGGAGAAGGAGAACAAAGAGCAATTTTTCTGTTCCAGCAGCAGGACTGGGCTGGGGGTAGGAAGGAGCAGGCAGCGTTTCAGAAGAGACTGGAGGATGTGACTCCCTGACAGGGGGCATTGATAAGCTGTGAAATGTCTGGCAGCAGGCACCTGGAGCATCCTAATTGTGAGTGAACAACTCACATTTTGGTGAAAAATGTGACAACTGTGGTGAAAAATCCAGGAAGTCTTAAAGAAAGGAATGACACGCATGACTTAGTACATCTGGAAGCCAAAGGTGGCTGGGAGAATAATCTGGGTAAATCCTGTGGCATGCTTGCCCTGCCCTCACCTGCTGCTGTTTGGAGGCAGGCTGTCAAGTGAATGGGTCCCTGGTATTACCCAATATTATCATTATTGCACTTCTATGTCCATTGCTCAAAAACGCCCTGTGGTAGTCAGTTCAGCTCTAAGACCACTCAACTTCAGAAAGTTATGTGACTATTAATTGCTTTATCTTCCTGCCTTTAAGTATCATTAGGTCCCTTCTATGGGTTTAGCAGAACCCCAATGAGCCAAGAGGGAGAAATAATTGCAGCCCATATGCCTGAAATCATCCATCCCACTAAGGACTGCAATTCAGCTTATGAGCTGTAATCACATCAATTAACCTTTGTTCCATTGAACATTAGGAGGGCCATAGAATTACAGTTTTTGTAATTAACCTCCTAAATGGGGATGTATCCAAAACAGAGAGATCCCTATGTCTCCCAGGCCTGTGCAAAGGCAGGGAGAGGGAGAGATGAGGATTACTGAAGAAAAAGATAGAGGGATTAAAATGCCCACTGAGCTCTGTTGTTGCCTTGCAAAGGAAAGGGCTACTCTGAGCCCTTGGGTCTTGGGAGCCTCCCAGACAGGTGGCAGTTCTGCACCAAGGTCCTTGTATCCAATGCCAGAGAAAGGAGAGATGTGGGATCAGGAGTGGGGGAAAGGGGAAGCTCCCAGAGCCTAAGTAAGGGTGAATAAAGGAAGCTCCCACCCCAGAGAGGCAGCCTGTGTGGTACTGCACCCACCCCTGGGATCAAATGCCAAGCTGAAGATGCATGGGATGCTTGACACCTGGTCTCTGCTGCTCTCTCAGAGGGTCAGGTAGCAGAGCTGGCCTCAGGGGGGAAAAAACATGGAGCAGCCAGTTAAAAGAAAAAAAGAAGAAGATTCACTGAGCAGTAATGGGAAAGTAATTGAGCTAAACTGAAATGTAATTGGAAAATAATTATGGTGAGCACTAGTTTAACACATTTTATTGTAATCTGAACAGAAGGTGCTTTATGAGTTTGTGTTCAGCCCCATCTTGGGGCTTGTGGTGTGTCTATGATGTAGACAAAAGACTTTTCCTGTGGCTTGGAACTGAGGCCAGAAACAGACTCTGCTCCCTCATCCTCACTGCCACCTCTGTCTCCACATTCAGCGTTGGGGCAGTGCAGGAGGAAGAACCTGGTTTCTCCAGCAGTGTGGAAAAAGGATTCTACCCACAGCAGACTGTGGCAGCTGATGGCCAGGGGGGACAATGCTGGGAGACCCAACTTGCTTGCTCCATGTTAGTCAAGAGTGTTTTCCATCCATTCTTCATGTGTACTGTTCTGCTCCAAAGCTGCTTATACAAAGTGTTCAATAAATACCCCTGAAAAGTGGAGGAGATGAACAAAGTAATGTGAAGAATAATGAAATGTCCTTCATCCTCTAGGGAAGCAATATTGACCAGCTGTGGAGAGAGCTCATAATAAGCCCACTTTACCCAGAGAGAACAATAATAGCCTTCCTTTCTGTGGCCCCTGCTTGCCATCCCTGTAAATTGTGTTTGCTTAAGAAAATGATTTGTACAGGAAAGGAGCCAGGCAGCAAATGCAAAGTGGAAGGGATGGTGTGGAGGGAAGGAGAAAGGTCGCAGGGTGAGTCATGGCTTGGATACAGCTCTGCACAGTCAGTCACTGTTGCAGACAAGGTCTGCAAGGTATAAAATGCTCCTCTGGACCCTGCTGGCCCAGGATCCTGGAGGAAGAACACTTTGGGAGTGTGTGGGCCAGAGCTGGCAACAGGGAGTGGATCCTGTGCTCAGTGAGTGTGACCCTCGTCCCAGAGATGGTCTTCCCTGGCTTCACCCAGGTCTCTCTGTCCAAACCTCTGTTCTTTATGCAGGTGGTGTGATCTCTGCACTGGCCACACTCTGTCCTGACAGTCATCCCAGCAATGTCACACTTGAGCAATGCCCCTGCTCCCAGCCCTTGTTCTGCTGCATCCACCTGGCTGGAATCGGGGAACCTGTGTGCTGGAACTCACTGGCCACTCTCCTCTGGCCCCTTTACCAGCACTGTCTCCTGTAGAGATCTCCCAAGCTGTGGGAGCATCCAGCTGAGATTTATCTGGGCAAATGATCAGCCCATGGGGGTGTAACCCAGAGTGACAGGGCTGCAGTTTCCCACCCACAGTGGCTCTTGTTTTCTAGCCACCTGGGGCTCCTGGTGGCCTCTCCATCACCACAATATCTCTTGTTTCACAAGTGGTGGAGATTTCTAGAGAGCACCAGCTGCTCACCTGGTTTTAACTGTGCTGCTATCTGTTCAGTGCAGCATCCCATCCACGTTAACCTTGATCACATCATCCCTTCCACTCCTCATTTCCATTCCTTGCCCCTTTGTTATCTGGGGAGGAAACAGGTCTGTCACTTTGCCTTTCTGTTCTTCCTATTAATTTCTCTGCCTTTTACTGTCAGAGCTTCCTTTGCCCGCTCCCTCCTTGAGCAGCAGGCCAGTTGGGACCAGCATCTCATTAGACTACAATTCCCTTTGCCTTGGTCCAGTGTACAAAGTGCCAGAACATCTCAAATTGATCTGGGACTGTTGCCTCACAGACAGCAAGGTCACTGCAATCCAAGGAGTTCCTAAGCCTCTGTCTGTATGAGGCAGCCCATGTTCACACAGTGCAAAAGGCAGCTCTGCAAACTTTAGAGCAGTCTGAGTCCTTGAATGGGTGCATTCAAGCACTCATACAGTGCATCATTTCTTTGGAAGATTTGGTTTCATTATCATAGTTATTGTATCATTTATTTCTTCCATAATGTCCAGAGGAGAGACACCTTCCTGCTTCCATGGCAGGTGAGAAAAAGGTGCAGGAGAAAATCCCAAATGGTTGAGACCTGGGATAAGGCAGGAACCTGATAAGGGTGACTGGTGATATAAGACCTGAGTGTGTGGTAGATCACAGATACATGGTGATCTTCTTCCCTGCTGCACTCCAAAGTGTCCCATTGTATGGCCAAGCCAGATGGGGGTTTTCAACACTTTGTGTTGTTCTCCATGGTCTCACCCCAGCCATTGAGACAAGAGGTTTCTCCCCCTGAGCTGTGGACAATCCCTCATGGTGTGTCCATCATCCTCTGCCAGGCAACAGAGGGGTTAGGCTTCAGTGTGCCCTGAGGAAAAGTCTCTGGAAGCTGTCAGCCTAAAGGAAACTGGAAGAGCCCCCCTGCTGTGTTCACTCTGTTGATTAAAGCAGTAGCTGACCTTATTGCCATTCCTAGCAGATCAGCCTGAGTTTTCTGAGGCTGCCAATGAGCCCATTGTTAGTTTGGTTGGTTGCAACGATCTGAATTTATCCTATGGGTTTTTGTTTTTTCCTTCTTACAAGTTTGAGTTTACTTGGAAAATAACTTATTTTTCATTTTATGTTCATTGGGATTTCATATGGCAGAACCTGCCCACCTGGCAAAAACACCTTTGATCATGAGTTGCTTAGAGTTGCTGAGGCAAATCAAACTAAACCAAGCTATGTGAAATCCAAAAAATCTAAGCCATGGCCAAACCAGACCAGATTCAAAAAGACCCATCAGACCACCCCCAACCAGAGTAAACCAGAGACCTACCTTAACTTGATCAAACCTAATTCAATTAGTATTTGTGTTAAGGGGAATAGAAAGGCTCTTGAGCAGGGAGGTATTTTCTGTACTGCTTCTACTGACTCCAGGAAGAGCTCTGCTCTGCTTTTCCCTGAGAAGTTGGCCTTCTGCTCAGGTGCAAAGTTCCCTAAGGTGAGAGAGCTGCTTGCAGAACTTGCCACAATGCCACAGCATTTCAGCAGGGATGTCTTTTCTATCCATAGTAAAAGCCAAAGAAAAGCAGAGAATCATCCTTACCCAGTATTACTTCCTTATGAATCTCTGGACAGAACATGGGAAATGGTATCTGTTGTTATCTCAGCACTCACTGACTTTTCTGCTGTGGTTGACTAACCTGGATTTCCTTCAGCCTAGAGGTGACACACAGCTGTGATCTAAATGAAGGGATTAGGAAGCTTTGTGCCTGTGCCACAGGATCACAATCAGCAGCACCCACTCATGGCCTTGCTGCTGTCCCCTCAACAAGGTATCCAATAGCAATCCTGATCAGGAACAGTAATTGTCAAATGGAACAGCTCTTTGGAGACCAGGTATTTACCAGGCTGTCACCATCCATTGAAGTCCCTTAGGATTTTCTTCTCATGAAAACAAGGAAACAAACAAACAACCCAGAAGAAATAATTTTCTGCCATCCCAACAGTTAGGATAAAATGTTTGTATTTAGACCTTCTCATCTTCCCCATGCCTCAGGTTGAGCTCATTACTTTCCCCAGCTAATTAGCATGCAGCCTGCAGGTTCCACAGCACCAGCTAAATATAAACCATCCTTTTATTTTTTCTTTTTGTTTGAGGGCTGTTGACAGAGCTTTTTGTTCACTTGAAAGGTAGAGGATTAGTCATGTGAGGTTCATTCTTCATGCCTGTCTCCTGTTGTCTCATTAGCCAGGCACACATCCAAGGCAATGGACTGGGCAAGGTGTCAGACAGGAAAATGTCACAGCTGGACTCAGGGGAGTGAGTGCCTGGGCCCTCATTTAGCCACAGTCTAGTGCTGAGGACAGGAGCTTAGCTCTCATCACTCCTGGCCCTTCTTGCCTGCCTCTTGGCTGTTACAGGCAAGTTATCTCTTCTCAATGTGCTTTATGTTCTCCACATTGTTTTTCTGGAACAATCCTATTCAGGGAGAAGAGTCAGTGGGGTCTATGAATAGAAGAGTTGGAGGGGGATCGATCCCACTCATCATCCTTTTGGTTTACCCAGCTGGTTCCTGTAAAATTTGATGAGATTTGCTAAGAAATTAGCCTCCAGCATACATGGGGCAATGATATGTGTCCTCTCCATGTTCTTTCCTGCTTCTACCAACAGAGCTGGCCCCTGTATCTCCCTTGTCTGCCAGTTTGTAATGTTTTAGGAGTGATGATGTTCCAGACTGAGGAAGAGTGAACACAATTTCCGATGTTAATTTCTCATCATTTGGTGCCCCCCGTGTCCTTTTCATACCCATTAGGAGGACAGGGTGACATTAAGGGAGCCACAGACCACATTTCAAAGCCTAAGGGATCCTATCTTGGCTGAACTGTAGCTGACATTTCACCCACCCTGGGCTTTAAATTGCAGCAAAGACCCTCTGGGCATGATGCACAACCGTTTTATAGAGCACTGAAACAGCATTTTCCAGCTGGGATAATAAAGGAGGGGATGCTTTTTTTCCAATGGCTCCTGTTGGAACACATTATGAAATCCTTTGTGAGAGGCTTTAAAAAGTGCCTTTAAAATTAATTCAAATGGAGTGAGACTTGGCAGAGTTTGAAGTGGAAGAAAAATGTGGGGGATGGAGAATCTCCAAACCAAGGGAAATAATTCCAGAGAGCATGGAGAAAGTTTGTCAGCAGGATTAGATCTCTTTCCTCCTCCCAAACAATGAAGCAGGTGGCAAGACTCAGATTTCCCTCCCTGAAGTTGACACACAGTTGTCCATTTTATCACTGCATCACAGGTTTGGTCACATATTTGCTACCCTACAATAACAAACAGCTTGGTGTGGACCCTCAGAATGTGCTTAAAATGTTAAGATTGGTAGAGCCAGGGCTGGTGTGTTAGAGGCTTTCTTGGGCCTCACAGTTCTGCTGGGGAGCCTGGTGAAATAGGTGCTTTCTAATAAAGGTTTGCTTTCTGACTCAGATGAAAGGGTTTCCATAAGGGGTAAGGGAGGAAATTTGAAGATAGGGATGAGTGAGAATCTGTATGGTAAGGTCTCTTCTATGTATTGAAGTCAGAGAGAAGAGATAAAAATTAGTCCATGGCTGAAACACAAGAGAGCTGGAGCTTTCTTTGGCCTTGGGAGAGGAAGGGAATAGTGTTTAAGGATCTCCACAGTCAGCCAGTGAAGCCTTCTGGTGCAGGCAAGGTCTTGTGTCCTTGCTGTGATTTCCAAAAGCAGCACGATGGCACTCAAAACAAAAAGAGAAGCTAGAAATCCTGTGGCTTGATCACTAGCCTGGCTCCAGTATCTTTTCCTTACATCCAGACTCATTGCTACACTAGAACCATGAGTTTCAAAACCTTGATTCCTCTGTGCCTGCTCCAAAGTTGATCCATATGTTAGCTGTGCAAGCTGGGGTTTTCAAAGCTGAAAATATGCCTTGGGCTGTTTTAATGTTTCATCTAAATTGGGTCATTCATTTCTGAAGAGAAGATTAGGGAAAAAAACAAACACCACTGCTCTGACCACACCAAGCAAAATTCTGATAGATGGGTGGCTGGGAAGCGCAAGCCTACATGTTGGAGATGGGAATCAGTGTTTGTAAAATTCCACTCAACCTAAGTAGAACTGCCCCAGTGAAAAGCCATGCATCTTCACAAACTCCATGGCCCATCTGTTTTCTGTAGAGTCTGTTTCTGGACTGCTCTGGCCTCAGAAGCACCTGTGTTTGCTGAGCTTGCTCTGCTTTCCTGTAGCTCCTGCAGCCCAATTTGACAGCACTTCTAGAGGGTGATTTTTCTGGTGCAGCTGTTACTCTGTTGTATCATGGTAAAGTTTTCAGTCCACAAAACATGCTACAGCACCACTGCTCAAAGCTGTTTGCCCACTTCCCCATTTTCTAGAGTTGTACTCCCTGGGATGCAGGTGAGAGTAAGGCTGGAGGAAACTCCCCCTCCAAGTGCTGCCCTGGCTACTGCTCATGGTGAATATTAGGAAGGACTAAATGAGGGAAATGCAAAATGCAGGAGAATGATCTCATGCTGCCCACCCAAGAGACTGGCTTTCTTTTCTTCCTCTGACACTCCTCTCCTTGCTGTCAGGGAAAGGTGGCATAAGGGAAGATGTTCATTGAGAGCAACTCATTTCTTCTTTCTGAATAATAAGCCTGATTTGTGCTGTTCCTTATTATAACCAGATGGACTCATGCTTCAAACACATAAAATCCCACATAAACCCTGAAAAATCAGACTTCAAGATCTTTGCAAATCTAGCATCCCAAATTAATGATAATTTTGAATGAATTTGGGTTTTTTTCCTGGCCCTCAGTTCATCAGGTGTGAAGATAATAAAACCACTGGATTCAACAGGGGAAGCACTGATGAATAATTCATTAATACCTGTGGCACTCAAATGCTGTCATGAGCAGAACTTGGGAAAGGCTTTGAGGAAGCTCTTGGCTCTGCTGAAGGGTCTGAATGAGCTGGAGCCAGAGAGGCAGAGGCAAAACTGGGGGGATTGGAGCAGTGGGAGTCACCTGAGCAAAGAAAAATTACTATTTTTCTTTGTGGTCTCCCAGTCTGGAAACCTTCTCCCTGGTTCCTCTGAGGGGAGAAGACATGGGGATACTTGTCTGGGGGTGCTTGGTGATAAAACTGGAAGTGCTGAGGGACAATCATGCCCTGATACCTGGGAATGGGTTAAGTGGGTCATCTCCATTGCAGCATTCCATCACAAAATTTCTGCCTATAAAGAAGCACCAAGCTGAAGAGACGAGACAAATGGCTGTCCTTGAGGTAATGTGGTATTAAAAGAGGAACTCCACCAGGCCCTGGCTCTACTCTGAGTGCCAAGCTACAGGGCAGGACAATGTCACCTGACTTACCTGTCTCCATGCTGGGGCCTTCATGGCTTCCTGTCCTCCTGCTCCCTGTCCACCGTGCAGCCAGGGGTTAGACTGGGAGCAGGCAGCTTCTGCCATCAGCCCCAGTGCAACTAACCTGCAAGGGAAGGAGGAACTTGTGTTAAATATTAAATAGTGCATTAAGCACTTCAGAAAAATTGCAGCTTGGGTATACAAACTCATGTAACTGGTAATCAGTGGATGACCTCCCAAGTGGTAGTTTGTGTTAACAGAGTGGATTAAATGCTTGTGCACACAGTACAAGGCAAAGCCATCCCCAGAGCTCTGCTCCTCAGATGGGCTTCCTCCTGCTGTTTCTGACCCCACATACAGTTTTCTCAACCCCCAAACTCTGTGTCTTTTCCCTTATTGCCTCAAGATGCTAAGTTATTGAAGGATTTAATTTCAAATATTGTCGCTACAAAGGGGCAAGAATTTTCTGATAGGTGTCTCCTATATAAAAATATAAATAGGGTTCTTTGGCCTAATAATGGGGTGGTCCTCCAGTTGCTGGGCAATTCAGAGCATGTGACATGCTTCTCATGGTACAGTGGTACTATGAACTCCCTTTATGCCACAGAAGTCCATACCTTATAAAAAAAATCAAAGCAATCTCAGTGATGGGAATAATCCATCTGGAGGACTGGTGGAGGTAATACACATTCCTAGGTGATCCAAGTGTCTGAAACACTGGTCACTCCAACTTCTTCCATGGTATATCACCAGAATGTCAGAACATGGATCTGCAAGTGTGTCTTGACTGTCTTGGCTCCAGGTGGACAGCCTAGGTCAGGTCAAGCAGAGAGATACTATTTTGCACCAGGTCAGAAGTTGCCTGCTTGGGATAGAAGTACACACTTTGCAATAACCTGAGCAGTTTGAGCTAATATTTGATCAAGAAGTGCCACAGCAATGGTGTTTTCCACTGTAAAGCTCCAGTTTATTGAAATCCAGAGTGGGTAGCAATAAGAGCTGACTTCGGTGATGGGGAAAAAATATATGTGTAAGAACATACATTTGTAGGGAAGGAAAAATTCCCAGTGTCAAAAGCACAATGGAATATTTGTGGCTTTCTGTTTGCAGCAGCTTTTCATTCTTGAAATGTTGGTTAATTCATACATAGAAGAAGAAGAAGAAGGAAAAAGAAAAGCCTTGAAAGCTGTAAAGGTTGAAGAGGCTGCATGAATAGAGGTCTGTAGCCTTGGAGCTGTTGGAGAGGCACTCTTGCAGCACAAGAGCCAAGCTGTCTGTCAGGAGAACAATATCTCCCATCTCCTCAGAGGAGTGCCTGGGCAGGCTCTCAGCCTTGGAGTGGTAGCCAGCAGCTGGCTAAGAGCACCCTGTCCAAAGGGCCATTTGGCAGGAAAAGGACATGTTGCCACCGGACAAAGGGAAAGACACTGGGACTCCCTCTCCTTGCTGCTTTACCCTCCCAAGCCACAGCTGGATCCACACCTCTCCCTCTCAGGCTGAGGGGAGGGAAGGAGAGAGGGGAAGATCTGCCAGCAAGGAGGGCTGGGTGATAGCAGTCTGTTTGTAACCCTCGATAAATGCCAGAGTGCAGCCAGCGTGAAATGAAGAAATATTGCTTCTGGTAAATATTTATTTTATATCAGAAATTACCATACCAAATGTAATTAAAAACAAATTTATGTGCACGTCCCTCCCTCCCGCCACCCCCCCCAAGTCTGTCAAATTACAGTTTAGAATAACTAGTCATAAAGAATGTGGCCTAATTAGCAGGCATCCCAGCCTACTGCTGCTGTTTGATAATTACCCTACAATGAGCTTCTGAAATAAGGATTTCATTCCTCCTTCAGACGAAACCAGCACATTTCTGTTGGTGAATACCTGAGTGCCTACGTGCCAAAGCCAGCCTCGCAATCCCTGTCTTTGCTGAGCTGGGGACAGGTGAGTGGCACCTGTCAGCAGAGGCAGCCCTGTCATGCGGGGCAGTTTTTGCAAGACAGGCACTGGGGTGTCACCTGTGCTCCTCAACTCCTTGTCCAGGCATCCGAGGGCTTGCCTGAGGTGAGAAGAGTGATGGGATGGGAGGGGTTGGATGAAGGGAGACTGAAGACAGGCACCGGGAAGAGCAATTAGAAAGGTCTGGAGACAACCAGGAAAGCCGTTAATCCCGACCTGGCGTGCGGCTCTTTAATTGCTTATCCTGGCTGCTCAGGGAGTGCCTGCGCGCAGACAGCCTGCTGCCTCCGTTCACCAAGGCGTGCATGAGATAAAAAACAGTTTTAAAGATGGCTTGCAAGTCTTAAATCCCGCAGAAATGACCCATTAGCGGCAGGGAAAAAAAAACCCCACAAAACAAAAAGAACCAGACGGTGCCTTTTGAAAGACAGCCTTGTTACTGTCAGTTAACAGTTTCTACTGCAGCCTTGGCTACAGTAAAACCAAGACTGCTTCCCAAGCTCTGCACAGGTTGAGCCTGTGGAGAGGGGCTCCTGGGGACCTGAGGTTTGGGAACGTGTATAGCTCATTTTCTCCTCCTGAGATTTTTCACTCCCAGCGATCCCTGTATCTTGTGCTCATCTGCACCTCTGCTCACTCTGGACCCTTCCTTGCAGATTCATTCTCCCCCCACTCCCAGGGACAGGATGGGTGTGGGATAGTCCCTGAGGCAGGTCCCTGCTTCAGTCTGCCTGTCTCTGAGCCCCTTGCTCCCCTTCTCCCTAGGGCAGAGGGATACGGTCCTTTTAGGACTTGCTTTGTCTGTCTTAAACACTGACTGTAGTATGAGACAAATGATGTCATGGAAGAGTCTGTTTTCCTCACCTGACCAAGCAGAGACCACAGGGTTACTTGCTGAGATAAGGAAAAGAACAGTGAAATGAATCCTGTTCTGAGATCTTGTTTTCCCACAAATAGAGGCTAACCAAGACAAAACAGAGGAGAGGGGCAGATAGTATTAAAGAACAACAGAATTAACTCTAATGGGACGCATTTCCCAAGAGGCTCTTTGAAAGATGCTTTTTATCAGCACACAAGAGAGGCATTGGCTTTGTCTGCCTTTGTCTGGGATGCTTTACCAAGAGGAATGAGGGCACAAAGAGACGAGGTTTTGGAGAGAACGACAGCTGAAAGGGTCACACTGGAGCCGAGTTCTCTGGAAATTCAGAACATTCATTGCCGGTAGTTTCGATAGCTTGGTTGAAAAGAGGAGGTGTAAGGGAACCAGAGGCTTTAGGGAGAAACACTATGCATATCTGGGAAGGCCTATGGGACTTCTGTTCAAGCCACCCACATCTCAAAGGGCAGAAGAACAGCACTGTCTTACTCACTGCTTCCATCCCAAGTGGGACCAGAGACTTTGGATCCCTTCATGGTCACTGGCTGGTGAGGCAGGTTGAGGGTGAGGATCACAAAAAGTGCCATACTGCTGCTGGGCTGAGACATGCTGGTAGCCTGAGGGAGGGCAGGAACAGAGGGAAAGGGACCTGGGTGGCTTAGGAAAGCCTTCCTGAGACTGCAGTAACCACTGTCCCCTTGCTGACAGTGCTCCCAACTTTATGGAGACCTCCTTGTCTTCCTGAAGAGGGCAGAGAGGATCTCCATGCTGACACTGCAAATGCAGCAGCCCCAGGCACTGGTTTCCTAATTGCTGTGCATGGCAGGGTCCTCTTGGGGATCCAGCAAGGAGAGTTATTGAAGATAGAGAAGGCTGGCATTTCATTTTAGTCATTAGAGAATTCCTCAGGGAGCTGGAGGGAAGACAAAGGGAGAAGTATGGTGGGGGAGAGAGAGGCAGGAGAAGAGGAGAAAAGGAAGGAATGAAGAAAGGTGTAGGCAAAAGAGGATGGAAATATAGTGAAGTATCTTGGAAGTAGAAAAAGAAGAAGGAAGATTAGAGAGAAAGAAGAGTGGGCAAGGGAGGTGTTGGGGTGTGATGGAGGAAGAACGCTCCCATGTCAGAGGACAAGAAAAAAACCCTGGTACTTACCAAAGAAAGGAGCAGCAGCACTGCAAGTCCTTTCCCTGGTGTGTGTTCTCAGGTCCCGTGGGCACCTGCTTCTTCCACCCCTCTTTTTCCTCTTTTTCCCTGCTATTTGTGTCACCTTCCCAGTGGTTCTCTCCTCAATTAGTGCTCTGCTGCCATCTCCTTCCCTGAATTGGGCATCATCAGGCAAAGTTTTAACCTTGGAGTTTTTTGTTTTAATTTTTAACAGCAGTGAGAGCAGCATGGTCTCATTCACTCACTCTGTATTATCTTTTTACCCCCTTTTATCCTATTTTCTTTTTTTTTTTTCCTTTCATTTTTCTTCCTTCCTGTTTTCTTTCCTTCTCTCCCCATCTGCCTTTCTATGTCTGCCCTGCTTTTGAACTCCTAAGGTCTTTTCCATCCTCTGCTTCCCTACCATAAAAGGTGGGAAGCAGGCAGCTTTTCTTGCTTGCAGAGCAAGGAAAGGAGCTGACCAGCAGTACACAGGCTGTACTGTAATGAACTTCTAATTGGAAAAACATTGCTTGTTTTCTTTGGAAATATTTTCTTATGACAAAAAAAAAAAAAAAAAAACAAACAAAAACTTTCCTATAGACTTTTTTTGTGGTGGGGTGGCTACCAGATTTTTTTTTTTCTATCAGATGTCATGCTTTATAGATGGAGGAAAATCACTAATTTGTATAAAAAATATCTACTCCTTTCTCTTCCTCCATTTCCACATAGGGGAAAACTACATTTCTGCAAAGATGAAGTATTTTCATGGATTATTTTGAAGAAAGTAATAATTTTTGTGATTGCAGAACAAAAGATAAAAAGTTTCAACTAATTCTGCTGGCATTCTGAGTAGACAAAGCAAAATAACCTCACTGTTGTCTTTTAGCAGGAGAAACTGAGAGATGCCCAGCTTCATGGGCTGACTCAAAGGCAAGCTGTGAGTTTGTAGGAAAGTGAAGCATCATTCCTGGTTTGCAGGCAGTGCCACACTTGAAATGACTTCCCTGCTGGCCATGAATCCCATGCATCTCAGCTCAGCCTCTCTGCAAAGCCCAGGAGGCAGAGGGAACCACAGTTTTGCTTGCCCTGAGGATGGGGCAATGGGAGAGGGGCTGGATTAAACTAGGCAGCTGTGCCTAGTTGCCTTACAAACAGTTCCTTCCTTCCAGGCTAAATTGCACTGTGCTTTTCCCCATCACATGCAGCACATCTGACCTCACCTGCTCCAGCCTCTATCCACCCCAGTGCCAGCTGCAACCTTGCCCTCAGGGCAGTGGGCACACTGGTTGAGAGCTGCCCAACAAGGATGTTTCTCAAATGAGGAGGCCAGGGAGGAATGGGAAGATTTAATTGCTGAAGCTCAGTACGTTTTCCAGAGGTTGCAACACAGACTTCTTCAAATACGGGATGCGTCAAACCTAATTGCTCTCCAGGCTGGCCTGCTCCTTAATTAGAAAGTGTTTTAAAGCCCCATGTCAGCTCCCTGCTGATAAATCTGCTTTGCAGTATAAAATGAGATCCAGCTGCTCCAGCACCTTGCAGCACTGCAGGACCACAGGATGCCCACAGGGCTGTGGTGTTGTGGGGTTCAAGGGTGGCCTCTGCTTCTGGCTAACTCATTTTTTCCTCAGCCTGTTTCCAAACAGAACTGTCCCACAGGACATGTTTACTTCCCTGGGATAGAAATTCTCCTAGTAGAAATCCCAGTTCAGCGAGGGCATGAGTGGTTGTCTTGGGTTCAGTCTTGAGACTGGACAACAGGACAGCATCAAGGGGCATGCAGGGGAGTTGCTCCAGGCTTTCCCTGGCATGGAGATGCCACTGCATCAGCCCTCCTGTCTGAGCTGGTCCAAGCTGTAGCAGATCCATGGGAGAAAGAGGAAGCAAATAGTTTCCAGCACAGCTTCTTCCTTCTGAGTGTGCCCCCCTCCTCTTCCTTTCCCCAGTCTGCCATTGTCATTTCCCAGCTGGCCGGCTCCACAAACATCTTAATTTCATGCCTGCTTGTCAGGGCTGCTTTGTGAAACATCTGAATGACATTAGCACAGTTAAAGAGTGTGACAGACTGAGGAGCAGCAGCCTCCTGTGATCTCCTATTCCAGATGGTTAAGTGACAAATCTCACTTCTGATATCTTAACTAGAGAGGTGCAGGAGGAAAACATCTCCAGGGAACACCAACACCCCACCCCCAGCTCTGAGCCTTTACTGGGACCAGGCAGTGGTTAATCCAGACAGAAGGAGACATGAAGCAGATGCCATGTTCTTTAGGGACCCTGGAAATATTTTCCCCTCCCTTTGACTTGTTGCTGTCTCATATCAATTACATGCACAGCCATAAACAGCTCATCCACACCCAGTGCTTTTCCCTGCAAGTGTCTTTCACCCAGAGACTCTTCTCACTGGGGTGATATCCTATCACTTTGCTTTCAGAGGGTATTTGCAGTCTCATAGGAATTCTCCAAGCCCCAAGCCATTCCAGGACATTTGGGAAATGAAACTACATTCACAGCAGTAGTGAAAGACAAACATTGCTGGGGAAGAGTTTAGAGTGAGAACTTTTGGGGGTGTGTGTGTAAAGGTAATGTAGTGGAGGCACATGAAGCCCCTGGCTCAGGGCCTGTAACCTGCTTGCATCTTAACTGCCTTGCTGGTTACAGCTTTACTTTCCAGTGTAACATCTGGATCATATCTGGTTCCTGGACCTCTCATTAGTGTAAGAGTGTCCTACTACCATCACCTCTGGGAATGATAGAAATGCACTGTATGACTAGTGCTGACAGGCTCAAACTCTGCTAGCAAGAAAAGCCAGAAGTTTCTGGGTCAGCACAACAATTGCGTGTGTGAGTGTGTTTATGGATTGCTATTCTAACTCTTGACATGCAGCTGACTGCAGCCTGAAGCACAGCAGCTGACTGGAAGGACAGGACAGGAGGTAGCAGGGCAGGAAATGAAGCAAAATACTGTAAAACTGGGGAGGGGTACTCAGTCATCACCAACAGCTGGAGTTTTGTGCCTCCTCTGCAGTATAGCAGTGCTACAACTCTTCCTTTTGTCCCTGCAACATAATGTAAATTCCCATCCTGGCTTGGGATCTGGATCCTGAGATGATGCTGTTCTTTCTTATGCTGTAGCAACAAATGTATTCTGGGTCTGCAGGCCACAAAAAGTTCAACACACAAGGTCAATATTGAGAGGCTGTGTCCTCCTATGCTCCCAGCTCTGTTTCCATTGCTATAGGTACAGCATGTGTGTTTGCTTCATGAATGCCATGCCTCCCATAGTCCCTGCTTCCCCCAGCCCCTATTCCCAGGCTCAGACACCTCAGGGGCAGAAACTCACAGAGCCTTTGCTGCCAGCTCACCTGGCTTGCTTGTGCCAATAACCTGTGCAGGGAGCTGAGCAGCTTTATGAGCCCCCAAAGAGGGAAGTGTCCATCCTTCCTGCCCTGATTCAGTCTCTCATCCCTGCAGAGAGGGCTCCCTGCCTCCTGGAGCGAGAAGCTGAAGTCATTAGAAATTGGTCTGGGCAGTGGGAATGAAAGACAACAGCTGATCAGAAAATAACACCAGACACTCTGGGGAGAGGAACTAAATCTGGCTTTTACTGATCTTACATAAAATAGGAGGAACCTGGTAGTTAGATAATTGCTTTTGTAAAATGCTTGGATTTCAATGTGATGGCTGAAGGTTTCCTGGTGATGCCACATGAATAAATTTGGAGTCGATGCAGGTACTGCTTTCGTCTCGATGTTTGCTTTTGGTGGCAGGCGACTCACAATTGCAACTAATGCTCTGTTCTGTGCTTGCACACAGCTGCTGCAGTCTGGAGGCAGGTCTGACTTGCAGACTCCTGAGAAGTGCTCACAGGAGGCATCCATCAGCATCCTGGTCTCTGCCTGGCTTCCTCTGGTTGTGATGGAGTACATCTGTTATTTCAGGAATATCCTTTGAGCCTCTTAGAAATAGAAATACATGGGAATTAGTATAGGCTGTCGAAAGCCTATTTTCTGCCTTCTGCAGATAGGAGGCAGAAATGGGGTTGGATCCAGACAGGATTACTCTGGATGGCTGAAATGATCCCCAGTCTGGTCCCAGAAGAATGATAGGCAGAAAAATGAATGCAGGGGGAACAGTTGTCTGAAACCTTGCCAGTTTCAAGTTGCAACTGTTTCAAATTAGACACTCAAAGAAGAAAGGAAATGTTCAAGGGCCCAAGAAAGGTGACCTGGTCGGATTTAGTACACCTGAGTGGCTCTGGGTGTGAGGAATCCCCTGCCCCAGCCTTGGCTGGGACATGGTGTTGCTCATTATCTCCAGCCCCTCCTTCTCTCCCCAGAGATCCTGGAGGAAAGTGACAAGCAGAAGGAAATGGAACCTGTGGGACTCGGGAAGACAGCAGCAAAGTCCCCAGCCATGAGTAAACTGTGCACTTCTCAGCGCTTTTAATCTCCTTATTATGGTAATGGGCTGATAACTGATTGTGTAGTTAAAATGGAATTTGGCACCAGGGCTGCCGTTTCTCTGACTTCAGAGAGATTCTGCAGTAAACAACCTGGTAAAGAGCTATAAGAGCTGATGTTCTGCTTCAAACCTGTGCTAATGGGAATATGAAGAAGTGCAAGAGAATAAAGGGAAGCTGAATTTATGTGGATAGAGGCATCAAATGGCCCTGGATAAATAAAGCATTTCTTGGCCTAGAAAGGGGATGGTAAGGGAGGTCACCCTGTGGGTGGAGATGAAAAGGCACGGGAAAAGCAGGAGATGTGCAAATAAGGAACTCTAGGGCCACTGCCTTCAGTGTACAGCATCTGCACAATCCTGCTGCCATGGCTGCACACGTAGCCTCAGCAGGCAACTGGCTGAACTGGTCCCATCATCCTCTTACCCCTGCAGGGGCACATCACATTCTCCTGTTCTGGTTCCCCTCTGTTAGTCCCAGTTGCTCACCAAGTCATTTTTCCACATTTCTTTTCTTTTTCTTCTGCTGTTTTATTAATTCATAGATGCTGATTTTGTATTATCTGCTGCATTGCCTGCTATGAGGTCCAGTGTGAGCCAGCATTCTGGCTAAGCATTTACTTTCCATGGATTTCCTTTGAATTTTCTAAACATTTCAGAACTTAACTCTATAGCTTTACATGATCTAACAGCTTTGCTCCTTCCCTGTCCTGTCCTATCCTGTCCTGTCCTCCTGCATATCCCACTGTTCAGTGTAAGGCTTTCCCAGCAAAGCACAGGCTAACATCCGTGGCCTGTGGTTTGTTCTTGTATATTCACTCCTGCCATTGATTTGTCATCAAGCTGTGTTTCTACAAAGCAGGAAAGGGATCTGTCCTAGTTTAGGGCAAATCTGGGAGAAAACCTCCAAAGGAAGCTCCCTCCGGAGATCAAACCCACACGGCCCCTCCCCCCAGCCGGTTCGGGAATGATTCCTCGGAGAGAAGTGGAAAGAACCTGTTTATTTAACAGGCACAGCCTCCCCCCCCCCAGTACACAAAATGAACAATACCAGATGACAACACTTTTTCACAGCTCTGAAAAAGAGATGACAAATGCAGCGAGTCTCTCTTGGGGGTGGTCGCCCTGTTGTCACTCCCTCCGGCGCTGGGGATGGCTGTTGCCGGCCACAAGGTGTTCTCAGGTCCCAGTCCGGAGCAGGTCCCAGTAGTTACAAGAAAAAAGAAAAAAAAAAAAAAAAAAAACAAAGCAAGAGCGAAGCGAAGCAGGAGCAGGAGCAAAAGCAGCAGCCAGAGCTAGAGTCAAGGAGAAAAAGAGAGCAGCAAAAAACAACAGCCACACTATGTACTGCCCCGTCTCTGTGTCCCGCCAGTCGTGGGGGGGAAGCAGGCTGATAACAGAACCAAAACAAAACATTTGTCCTTCAGAGCCCGTCTCACAGGCACAGAACATAACATCCAACATAGCAGAACACACATAAATGGGGATACAAACATCACCCTAGGACATTCCACCCCTTATCCCCATATTATACTACCACACATCATACATTTTAAAACTTCCATCTGTCACTTGCTCAGACCTTCGACACTTACATGTTTCCTTCTCCATTTTTTCACTTGCCCAGACCTTCGACACTTACACATTTTCCAACAAATATTGATCATCTTCACCCCACGATCAGATCTCCCTGAGGTACACATCGTGTTGATCCATCTCTTTGCATTACCCACCAGGTGCAACCTGGTCCCTGAGCAAAGACAACCCCGCGGATGGGTTTGTCTGTACTCGAGGCAGACTTGATCCACACCGTCTTCCCTAACAAACCTCTGACATGCACCACTGGGACTTTATCTCCGTCTGCTGTATTCAAGGACTCAGACTGGGCAGGACCTGCTCGGTTGGTGGAACCCCGAGTGTTAACTAACCAAGTGGCCTTTGCTAGATGCTGCTCCCAATTTTTGAAAGATCCCCCACCCAAGGCCTTCAGCTGGGTTTTTAGTAATCCGTTGTACCTTTCTACTTTACCTGCAGCTGGTGCATGGTAGGGAATATGATACACCCACTCGATGCCATGTTCCCTAGCCCAGGTGTTGATAAGACTGTTCTTAAAATGAGTCCCATTGTCTGACTCAATTCTCTCAGGGGTACCATGCCTCCAAAGGACCTGCTTTTCAAGGCCCAGGATGGTGTTCCGGGCAGTGGCATGAGACGTAGGGTAGGTCTCCAACCATCCTGTGGTGGCTTCTACCATTGTGAGCACGTAGCGCTTGCCTTGACGTGTTTGGGGCAGTGTGATGTAGTCAACCTGCCAGGCCTCCCCATACTTGTATTTGGACCATCGCCCCCCATACCAGAGGGGCTTCACCCTTTTGGCCTGCTTGATGGCAGCACATGTCTCACAGTCGTGGATAACCTGAGAAATACTATCCATGGTTAAATCCACCCCTCGGTCTCGAGCCCACTTATAGGTGGCATCTCTACCCTGATGGCCTGAGGCATCATGGGCCCATCGAGCTAGGAACAACTCTCCCTTGTGTTCCCAGTCTAGATCTATCTTGGACACCCCTATCTTTGCAGCCTGATCTACCTGATTGTTGTTTTGGTGCTCCTCATTAGCTCTACTTTTGGGGACATGGGCATCTACATGGCGGACCTTCATAGGTAGCCTCCCTACTCTGGTAGCGATGTCTTTCCACTCTTCAGCAGCCCAAATTGGTTTTCCTCTACGTTGCCAGTGAGCCTTTTTCCACCTCTCCAGCCATCCCCACAGAGCATTGGCTACCATCCATGAATCAGTGTAGAGGTAGAGCTTTGGCCACCTCTCTCTTTCAGCAATGTCCAGGGCCAGTTGAACGGCTTTGAGCTCTGCAAGTTGGCTTGACCCACCTTCTCCCTCAATGGCCTCTGCGACCTGTCGTGTGGGGCTCCAGACAGCTGCTTTCCACTTCCGGTTCATCCCTACAATACGACAGGAACCGTCAGTGAAAAGAGCATAGCGTGTTTCCTCTGGGGGCAGTTGGTTATATGGAGGAGCTTCTTGAGCCCGTGTCACTGGCTCTTCTTCTTCATCTCTGACATCAAAATTCTCACCTTCGGGCCAATTTGTAATTGCCTCCAGAATCCCAGGGCGATTTAGTTTACCTATACGGGCGCGCTGTGTGAGAAGAGCAATCCACTTGCTCCATGTAGCACTGGTGGCATGGTGGGTAGAAGGAACCTTGTCTTTGAACATCCACCCCAGTACCGGTAGTCGGGGTGCCAGAAGGAGTTGCACTTCTGTACCAATCACTTCTGAGGCAGCTTGGACTCCTTCGTAAGCAGCTAAGATTTCTTTTTCTGTTGGAGTGTAGTTGGATTCAGACCCCCTGTAGCCTCGACTCCAAAATCCCAATGGTCGACCCCGAGTCTCCCCAGGCACCTTTTGCCAAAGGCTCCAGGACAGACCATGGCTCCCGGCTGCAGAGTAGAGCACATTCTTTACCTCTGGTCCTGTCCTGACTGGGCCAAGGGCCACCGCATGAGCGATCTCCTGCTTAATCTGGGCAAAAGCTTGTTGCTGCTCAGGGCCCCAGTGGAAATCGTTCTTCTTGCGGGTGACCAGGTAAAGAGGGCTTACGATTTGACTGTACTCAGGAATGTGCATTCTCCAAAAACCTATGGCGCCTAGGAAAGCTTGTGTCTCCTTCTTATTGGTTGGTGGAGACATAGCTGTAATCTTATTGATGACATCCGTAGGAATCTGACGCCGTCC
Source organism: Sitta carolinensis (assembly GCA_032173965.1). NCBI lineage: Eukaryota > Metazoa > Chordata > Aves > Passeriformes > Sittidae > Sitta > Sitta carolinensis. The sequence goes on along the minus strand of JAVUNC010000025.1, from coordinate 7,518,892 downwards.
ATCTTGCCACTTTACTCCTAGGAACTGAATCTCACGAGCTGGTCCCTTGACTTTACTCTTTTTGATGGCGAAACCAGCTTTCAGGAGGATTTGGATAATTTTCTCTCCTTTCTCAAACACTTCTACTGCCGTGTTCCCCCACACAATGATGTCATCAATATACTGTAGATGTTCTGGAGCCTCACCCTTTTCTAGTGCAGTCTGGATCAGTCCATGGCAGATGGTGGGACTGTGCTTCCACCCCTGGGGCAGTCGATTCCAAGTATACTGCACTCCCCTCCACGTGAAAGCAAACTGAGGCCTGCATTCTGCTGCCAGAGGAATGGAGAAAAATGCATTTGCAATGTCAATAGTGGCATACCACTTCGCTGCCTTGGACTCCAGCTCGTACTGGAGCTCTAATATGTCTGGCACAGCAGCACTCAGCGGTGGAGTCACTTCATTTAATGCACGGTAGTCCACCGTCAATCTCCATTCTCCTTCAGATTTGCGCACAGGCCAGATGGGGCTGTTGAAGGGTGAGTGGGTTTTGCTGACCACCCCTTGGCTCTCCAGCTCTCGGATCATCTTATGGATGGGAATCACAGCATCTCGAGTTGTTCTGTACTGTCGACGATGCACTATGGAAGTAGCAATTGGTACCTGTTGCTCTTCTCCCTTCAGAAGTCCTACTGTAGATGGATTTTCGGACAGTCCAGGCAAAGTGTTCAGTTGCTGGATGCTCTCTGTCACTACAGCCGCTATCCCAAATGCCCACCTGAGTCCTTTTGGGTCTTTGAAATACCCACTTCGAAGATAATCTATGCCCAAAATACATGGGGCCTCTGGGCCAGTCACAATAGGGTGTTTCTTCCACTCATTTCCAGTCAGGCTCACATCAGCTTCCACCAAAGTGAAATCCTGCGATCCCCCTGTCACACCAGCAATAGAAACAGATTCTGTCCCCACATGTCTTGATGGGATTAATGTGCACTGCGCACCAGTGTCAACTAAAGCTGTATACTCTCGTGGTTCCGATGTGCCAGGCCAACGAATCCACACGGTCCAGAAAACACGGTTTTCCCTAGCCTCTACCTGGCTAGAGGCAGGGCCCCTCTAAGCCTGGTTATCCTTCTTTCCTTGGGTATATGTTTTGGAGGTTCCTTCAAGGGATCGGACATGTCATCATTATCATCATACTTGGCAGTTTGGCTACGGGCAACTGGAGCTGCTTTCCTTTTGGTGGAACTTCCTCTCTGATCCTTGTCTTCCTTCAATTCACGCACCCGTTGGGCCAGAGCAGCAGTTGGTTTTCCATCCCATCTCCTCATGTTTTCTCCACAATCACGCAGGAAGAACCACAGCTCAGCTCGTGGGGTGTATTTTCTCTCTCCATATGGGGAACGTCTGCGTTGGGTACCAGAGCCTCTGATCTGTACTGCTGAGATTTGGAGAAGGTCTTCTTTAATCTCTTCTCTGAGCTTCTTATGATTTTCTTCTATCTTGTCCTCTAATTTTTGCAGACGTGTTTCCACCGCTGCAATTCTGGCATGTGTTGGGCCATGCACAGCATCTGCGTAAGCTCGGAGCTTCTTTGCCATATCCAGCACAGTCTCATTCCTGTCATCCCTCTTCATTATGGCTAAAGCAGAGGCATATTCTTGTGGCCCAAGTCGTACCAGTTTTCGCCACATCACAGACGTGCATGGTACCATGTCTGGATTCCTAGTTGTTATGTCATCTGAGAAGATAATCTCTGCCACTGCCATTTCTCTCAGGCGTTGTATCCCTTGTTCTATGGTTTTCCACTGTGTTTGCTGCATATAAAGATCGTCTGCACAGAGGTATCTTTGTGCTACACTTTCCAAGACCCGTGCCCAGAGGCTGTGAGGGTTAACCCCTCTCATCATTCCTTGGTCGATGACAGGATCATGTGACAGGGATCCCAAATGCCTCGCTTCAGTGCCATCCAGAATTGTAGCCTCACCTGCAGCATCCCAAAGACGGACTAACCAACTAATTATAGATTCATCAGGTCGTCGAGTGTAGTCCTTCCGTAGGCCACGAAGGTCCTTCAGGGAAAAGGACTCAATATTGGCTTCTGATCTGGTACCTGTTGTTTTGACTCCTGATTTTATGTCAGGAGGTGTTGAGGGTCCTTCTCCTGCATCATCATCATCATCATCCACTGGTCGATCGGTCTTGTCTGTGCACTTCCCACTTCGAGTGCTAGTAGCAACAGCCATTGGTTGAGGCTTATTATCTGTTGTAGCTGCTGCCTTAGGCTCACTATCTGGTTTGGCTGCTGGCTTTGAGCCCAGGGTGTTTGCTGTAGCCTGAGTGACCGGGATAACTGCTGATGTATCTCCCTGCCCCCCTTCCTCTGTCTGCTGTCCTACAGTATCTAGCAGTGTGCGATAAGCATATGCCAGGGCCCAGCTCACTGCAATGATCTTTTTCTCCTTAGGATCATCATGGTACTTCTCTTTCAGGTATTTCCCTACCTCAGCTGGGTTCTGAATTTGTTCATGGGGAAAGTCCCAGGCTATAGGGTCAGAGAATTCCTTCAGGATTTGGCCCATATCCTCCCATTTCCCACACCACTCAGGATTTTCCACACCTGGGTCTACTCCTGGGTCAGGGGTCTCATCAGCCCGTCTAGAAATCTCAGCCCTCATTCTAGAGAAGCTGCGGACTGTATAATGGAAGCTTACTAGATTAAAGACCAGAAAGATAGTCTCTTTAACATTCAGGGGAAACTGAATATTCTCAAACAGTGATGTGACAAATTCAGAGGAGAAGAAGGAAAGCAAAGACTGAAAAGCCTCATCCCCTACTCCTCCCATAACAATCTGGGTAAATAACCATAGCCATGAACCATCCATACCTGGAACAGCCCCCAGCAGATTTATAAACTTCTTACAAATCACCACCACCAAGCCCAGCAGTATGACTATTCTGGTCACTGCCCCTCTACTGTAAAAACTACGTATTAGGGACAATAGTAGAACTATTTGAGGATAAGCAAATAAACCTAGGGACCATAGAAGTATTATGATCTCAAAAAACCCTAGGGACCAGAAATACAGGCAAGCCTTCACCCCAAGAGACATTATAAATTGAAAGCACATGACTATTAAATGCTTTATACCACCACCAAGTAGTAACAACCAAAATATACTCAAAACAGGGTTTTTCCACTCTCTCTCGAGCCCCACGTTGGGCGCCAAATTTTGTCCTAGTTTAGGGCAAATCTGGGAGAAAACCTCCAAAGGAAGCTCCCTCCGGAGATCAAACCCACACGGCCCCTCCCCCCAGCCGGTTCGGGAATGATTCCTCGGAGAGAAGTGGAAAGAACCTGTTTATTTAACAGGCACAGCCTCCCCCCCCCCAGTACACAAAATGAACAATACCAGATGACAACACTTTTTCACAGCTCTGAAAAAGAGATGACAAATGCAGCGAGTCTCTCTTGGGGGTGGTCGCCCTGTTGTCACTCCCTCCGGCGCTGGGGATGGCTGTTGCCGGCCACAAGGTGTTCTCAGGTCCCAGTCCGGAGCAGGTCCCAGTAGTTACAAGAAAAAAGAAAAAAAAAGGAAAAAAAAACAAAGCAAGAGCGAAGCGAAGCAGGAGCAGGAGCAAAAGCAGCAGCCAGAGCTAGAGTCAAGGAGAAAAAGAGAGCAGCAAAAAACAACAGCCACACTATGTACTGCCCCGTCTCTGTGTCCCGCCAGTCGTGGGGGGGAAGCAGGCTGATAACAGAACCAAAACAAAACATTTGTCCTTCAGAGCCCGTCTCACAGGCACAGAACATAACATCCAACATAGCAGAACACACATAAATGGGGATACAAACATCACCCTAGGACAGGATCTCTATCATGGTCCTAGCAATTAAGTTGCAGAGGATAAGAAACACCCAAGTGACAGAGCTTTGTCTCCATCCCTATAAGCACATTTCTTCCACACTACAGGAAAAGAAGGTGAAGAACTTCTTGCCACTCACCTTTCTGAGACAGGTGAAAGCTGGTAAGACAAACTGCACACACCTCTGAACTGCTGGGCTTCCAGTACTTGTTTAGTTCCTCAGTTCTGAGGATTTTCAGGTTGATGACCTGATGACTGCAGGGAAAATCCTTGAGCTGGGTTGAGTGAATGAAGAAGCCCCAATGAAGAGCTGTAGTCATGCTCTACCAATTACTTTGCCTGCTCCATTCTCCCTTTAAAAAATAGAAAAGAAAAAAACATCATTATGAGGAGCTGGTTTTACTTTTTTCTAAGCTCACAATCAAGTACATTTGTGGGGGGACAAAAGACCCATTGAATTTCAAGGTCTTGGGCAGCAGCTATTTCCTCCATTAAGCAAGCAGACATGGGGAAATGAGGGAATGTGTATTGATTGATTTTACCAGGGTCCATTATAGGTTGTGTGGATTGAAATATCAATCTGACTTTGACATTAGGCAGAGAGAAAGCTGGACTCCTGAGAGGATGCTGTAATGAGAAGGCACAAGCTTGTTTTTTTCTGGTGGGCTCAGCAAGAGGGGAACAAAGAGTGTCTCCAGGTGCCAAAACTGAGGCTGTGTTCAGATGCTGCAGGTGGTCATGTGGTGCTCCAAGCAGCCTCCCAGCCCATTCTCTTCCACCTAGAGATCCATGGATGGTAGCCATGGCGTGTGTGAAGCCTCAGACCCCACCAAGGGGATGGGATTGCCCTGGCTGCCCAGGCACCCTCTGCCCATGTGCTGGCACTGAGCATGGCACCTAACACAGCTCCTTCCCTGGAGGAGCTTGGGGACTGCACTCAGCCTGTCCCCAAGTACTGAATGGCTTTGGTTCTTGATAAAATAGCAGTATTTATGGAGGGGTCCACTGGAACCTACAGCCTTAAAGGTGCTTCTTAGGGAAAGTACTAGCTGTCTGGTGTGATGAGCTGACAATATGGAGGCATTTATCCAGCTGCATGTAGCATCTTCACATAATGAGAGCTGGATCTGCAGGTCTGTGGAAACTCCTTGCTGGCCTTGCTCTGCAAGTGCTGGGAAGCAAGCAGGTCTGAGGGCATTATAGTGTGATGCCCAACAGGGTTCATGGGCTAATGGATGTCTCACATTCACATTTATTCTTGGCATGTGTAGAATAAGGAGAATTCACTGTGTAAATAAGAGTGAGTTCAGCTCCTTTAGGCGAAGCACTACTGCAAATCAAGCTGAGCTGTTGCACACAGCACATGCTAAGCTGTGGAACTCCTTGACTCAAGATATTAATGGTGAGAATAACTTAACCAAGGTTGATGACACACATAGAAAGGCAAACCAGCATTTGTAGTAATACAATCTTTTGATCCATGGCATAAGATGGAGTTTCTTTTCTCGCTGTTCAATCTAGGGAGTTTTCCCAGATGTTTTTTCAGCCAGCTGAACACATATATCTTTGCTATATGCATGTTATATGCATGCTTCTGTTTGCACTAATTTTTTAGCAGGGGAGTAGAGAGGTAACAAATGTTTTTAATCTGCAGGATGATGCTTGGCTTATGTACCCTGAGTCAGAAAAGCAGCTCATAGTAGTCTATGAGATTTCTTTCCTTCCCAGAGCTGTCAGTAAATCCAACAACACCATCCTTCAGGTCAAGCCCCTTAACCACCCTGGCTGTTGTTTGGAAGAATTTGTGACCTTCTTCTGTTCTGACAGTTGAAAGCATGCTCTACCCTTCTACTGGGAGAATCTCTTTTCCTTTTCTATCTACACCCCAGCTCCCTCATCCCAAACTTTGAGCTTGTCAGACATTGTCCATCACCTTGGAGCAGACACTGCTGCCCACTTGGCTGCCTCCTTCATACCCTGTCACTGTGGTTGCACACCAGATTCCAGGCAGTGTTCCCTGGTGTGAGCCGGGCTCTTGTCTTTTCCTTCCCTCCACTGCACAACATTTGTGTCCTTGTCACCTCTCTGATGCCACGATGCCTCCTTGCCTTGCCTTCTCCCTGGCCTCTCCTCATTAGATGCCACTTCCAGCTGTCACATTGGTCTCCTTCCCTTGACACAGTCCAAGGAACACCCATTAGCATGAGACTTCCCCTCCTTGCAAGCCACAGGCAGCCCCACTCCTTTTGGGCTCAATGTCTAATTTTAGCATTACTTTTTCTTACAGCTACTATTCCCATAAGGTCAGAAGTGTCCCTTCCCTGTCAGAGACATTATTCACTTGGCAGCAAGCAGATATTTTGCCATCGTAAAAGCCAGGCTTCTCAGAAACAAGCCTTTATCAGGCATTAGGGATGCTGTGGTGTAGGGTCATTAGGCTAGGCTGGCATGGAAAAGCTCACACACACAACAGCTGAGGGTCGCTCCCCAGCCCTGCACTGGGCACCAGAGGGGTCTCCCTTTCCTGCCTGGCACTGCCCTATGACTGTGCCTCCCAAGCGATTCCACACAGGCACTGACTTGTACTGATGCCATCTAAGTGCTGCCTCTGGAAGCAGCTCCCTCTTTTTCTTCACAGTTCCCAAGGTGTAGGTGATCCCTACAGACTCGCCTGGGGATGACTCTAATCTTTGTCCTTACCCAAAGGTTTTTATTCTGTTTTTGGGTTTCAGAGAGGCATTTAAGTGCTGGGGAGAGTAGAGTGCAGCAGAGGTCTCCCCTGGCTCCTCTGGGAGAAAGATGTGCTTCCCTTAGCAGGGATCCCTGGGTCATTCTACATCTCTCTGAGTATGGCTTTTCACAGAAACTGCCTCTGTCATCTCTGAGCTGATTGACATCCCTGTGAAGTGAGCTGCCTTTTGGTAGCACTGCACTCATGGTATGAACAGGGCTGTGTATTGAGGTTCTTCGTGAAGAAAGGCAGCCTATGAATTATTTAAGCACCTCTGTTTCTGATTAGTGTATGACTAATGCTCATTGCACTAACCCCTGAGACGTAGCACGTTAAAACTAATGCAGAAAATATAATGGATTTAATTGCTTTCTAGGTAGCAAGGTACACACAGAGCTTTTGTGGACTTATGTGTGTTTTGCTTTTAGTTTTAAATAGGTATGCTGAAAGAGAGCTCAGAAAGTCTGCTCAGGGATTGGGAGTCCACAGTGGGCCTGAATAATTTTTCAAGGTCAGCAGGGAACAACGGGGAGTGAATACCACAGAAGACAAGGGAATATGAAAGAAATCTTCTTCTGATTTTACATTAAGGTTTTGAAAGCCTTAAGACCAGGAGCAAGAAGGAGAGATTGCCTTGAGATAGCCTAGGGAATGAAGTGTGCATAAGCAACACCAGAAAATTTTACATCATGTTGAAAAACCATGGAAAATAGTGTTGGTGGAGCTCAGAAACCAGAGCCTGATGTTAGAAAAAGTTAATAAATACCTGGTGTGCCCTGACCTCTTTGTGGTCTGTGGCTGGAATTGGAGGCCATTTCTCCTGCTGGAGTGAATCTATGACAACCCCAAATACCTCCCTCTTAGCAGAGAGTGTGAGTCTTATGTAACAGCTCAGCTACTAGCTGCTGTATAGATTGAAGACACTGGCTCAGGACCCGGCAATTCAGATGTTTAACTAGCAGTTTCCTGTAGGATTTGGATTCTCAACACTACAGTGTTCCAAATGATTCCTGTACCTATTAGCATATCCCCTTGCTAGGTGGCAGAGCTATCTTTGGGTCACTGGAGACCAGAGATATCTTTTTGTCTGCTTCCCTTCTTTCTGTGGGTCAAATGAGTTGAAAAATCTTAGACTGTGCTTCTTTATTCACATGCACTGACTGTTAGCTGTGTGTCCCTCTGGATACCTCTGTGCTGGCTTATTAATCACCTGAGTTATATTTGCTAACTAAGAGTCTTGATCACAAAACCAGCAGCAACAAAAAAAACAAAACTTCATTATTCATTGTATTATTCCACAATATCAGAGCCACCTGTGCCACATTCCCAGTGGTGTTGGTTTTCTGCAGACCTTTTCTTCAGCTGAGCTCCCTGAAGGTAAGTCAGCTAAAACAAAAGCCCCTTAGAACAAAAGCTTGGGGTCCAAAAGGAACATCAGGATATTCCCTTCTGGGAACCTCAAACTCCTGCTGCCTCCTTCAAAACTTGCATCTGGTTCCAAGACTTTTTTTTTTTTTTTTTTTTTCTCTCCATACAGGTCTGTTTGGGTTCCTTCCATCTGAAGGAGCAGTATTTCTTGGGTTTATCAGGATTGTCTGAGACCCCACTTAGCATCAAGAAAAAGGAAAAAAGAAATATGTTACAACAAAGCCAAGAAACAAGGTCTCAATAGCACAATGTGCCATTCATCGAACTAAAGATCATTTTCAGTGGGTGCTTCATCTGTTCTCTTCACCTGGAAAAGATTAGATTTCTCTTGTCCTTAAAATTGCTCTTCTCCAGTAAGAGTATCCTGAGGTAAATATTTCACATGGAGGCATTTGCACAGCAGGCATGCAGAGGGTGAGCAGGAGGGGTCAGATTTTGCCCCAGTTGCAGAAGCAGATCACAGAGATGAAAGCTGTCACCCAACTTGCTGCCTTGTAAAGCAGGAACCAAAGTGGCATTTTCCAGAACAGACCCAACCAGGGAGTCCCCATTCAGACCTGGGAGATTCCAGATTCTCCTGGAAGCAAAGACTGTTTCAAAATATCTTCCAAGAGCTTCTCAGTGGTTCAGATCATTTGACAGATCCCACTGTGCAGTGGCTTGTGTGTGCCTGCTTGCTGCAGGCAAGAAAGTCAAGGGAACATCTGATCCACAGCTCATTTTCCTGCCATGGGTGCAGAGAGTGTGGAGCTCTGGCTCTGCCATCCCTGCTACCCTTGCCTCTGAGGAAGCCAAGTGAACCACAGTTCTGAATTCCTGTGGGTGCCAGTCCTGCCTTGCTCATCAAGGTATCTCCTCACTGGGTGGTGAGCACTTGCACTTATTTTCCTGCCAGTTTGCAGAGACTGCATATCTCAAGCTAAGGTAAAAGATATGGAATCTACTTATGCTTGCTCCCTTCTCTGTCTTTGTGGGGGCTAACTAGATCTTTGTAGCCTCCTGAATTCACCAGAAGGTCTTACCATAGACAGGATTTCACCAGATTTCCTAAAGTAAGTAGGATTTTGCCTGGTCAGTGTCCCTGTGGGAAGCCTGTAGGGCACACGCAAAGTGCTAAAAACAAACAGCAGTGGCTTTCAGCATCACTGACATGGTGTGCCATGAAGGGAGACTTAGATGCAGGATGAGCAGTCTTGTATTTAATCCTGAAATGCTGACTGCAGTGATGCCTTGACAATTTTTAGCCCTGATTTTATGACCATACCACAAAGCTTGTGAAGCTGCTTTGTGCACCATAGTTCCCATTGGGGTGTTCATTGTTGCTTGTCTGATTTCTGCGAGTGCTACCTCACAGTCCACCCCAGGGGCAGCTGCACTGCAGCACAAAGGGACCCTGTTACTTTTGGGAGTCCCTTGAGAGGGGAGATGCCATAGCAGTGTGTTGATGGTGCTGAGGGGGGATGCTGAAGAGGGGATGCTGCTGGGGACCAGCTGCTCTCCCTCTCTGCCATATGTCTGTTTCTGTTTGCAGCCTGAGTGCAAATACACTTTATTAAATAAAAACGTCTTTAATTCAATGAAACTTCCACAGCTGGTAGGACTCCAAAAGCAATGTCAGCTTCAGGCACTGCTTTCTTTTTCTCTTTGGCTTTTACCCTCTTAAGTCCAAACATCTCTCAGATATTATCTCTTCATTTTAAATTGGCAGGGCTCACAGGTTTAAAATATTTCTGTGCTCAGTTCAAGAAACAAACACCATGGCCTCAGCACTGCTGCCAGCAGTATGCATGCATGAGGCCATCCTGCTTTAGGAGGAGTTAGTTTAGCTGCATGGATGTCAGCACCACACCATGCTCTTTGCTTTCCTCACCAGAGAACAGGCCTTGGTCTCTGAGACCAGGAGAAAGGGTGTTTTGCCCCAGTGCTTCTGGTCTCCTGATGTTCCCTGCCACTGCTTCAGAGCATTGAAGCTGGGCTGGCTGTGGTGGGAGATAGTTTGTTGTCCCTGAAAATCAGCCTTCTGATTTGTTTTAGTATAGTAGAGTCAGTTCTCATGAATTGTAAGATAAACAAGAATCATGTTTACATTCCTTTGTAAAAGATATCACCTGATGGACTTCTCAAGTGACCAGTGAAGATGAAGAGGTGGTAACCTCTCTGTCCAATCTCTGATCACTGTCCAGAAACTTATATATACGAGGTCAACAATAAACTAGGACCTTCTTCCTTTCTTCTTCTCTACCTGAACACCTGTTGTGTGTGTTACTGTGTGTTTCTATCTACATCACAGTAACAATAGTTCACCTCCAAAGCCCCCATCCTAGGAAATGGATGGACAGAGCAATTACTCCAGAAGATGAAAGCACTCAGAGACATGTACAGTATATCCCTCAACAACATCTGAAAGGCATGGCACCAGTGTGTGCAGAGATTCCCCTTCTCTGAGTAGTGCTAAGGAGCAATTTTCTACTCTGTAGTGTGACAATCACTCGCAGGAAGATCATGAGTCTTGTGCATCCCTACTGTTCCTTTGAGCTTCTTGTCCACAGTGACCTTGCTACAAAACATCCTGCTGAACCTGTCCTCTCCTTCATCCTATCAGTGACAGCTGCTCTGAGAGGGTACCTCTCCCTTTGCTACACTTTGCTACAGCCCACTAAGGAATCTCTTTTCCCAGAGGTCCTGATGCCCACAGCACCCACACTGTGCTGAGCTAGCTGAAGCATAGGCAGCTGCAAGGGACACATGTCCTGGTGGTGGCCATATGGCTGGGATACCTGTATGGGGACTTTGAGGAGTAACCAGACTCCAGCAGGGCATTTTCTTCATTCCCATGCCAGTCTATGGCCACCACACAAAAGTCCTGGCTGTGCTCTTCCCACAGACACCCAGTGTTGAGCATTACAGAGTGATGAGCTCTGGCACTGTGCATTAGGCAACCCTGACACACACTTAACCGTTGTTTTCAAACAAAGACAAAGGCAGTCATTAGTGCGCAGACATTATCTCATCCATCCTAGCAGAACTCACTCGGGTTTCCTCACCGTTCCTCATGGCAGCCTGTCCATGATGACAAGAGGATGGCTCATCTGTCTGATTCCTCTTTATTGCATTTAACTGCTGCTCCCTGCAGCCAGCACCACAAAACCCCTGTTTTCTCCTTGCAACACATTCAGGTTTGGGATGAAAGCAGTGAGAAGCCAGGGATATTTCCCTTCTATACAGTGAGGCTGTTGCCATTGAAAGCCTTCATTTGACTGGTTGAAACTTAAGAGTGGAGCTTGGGATCTGCAATCAGAGCCAATTGCTTCTATCACTGGATGCTTTCAGCACTCACCTGGGCACAGCCCCCAGTCAATCATACTAGCATCATTTCTTGCAATGAGAGCACTTTGCTTCTGACAGTTGTCCACCCTATGCTTTTTGCAAGACTCTTGCTTAATGCTTTGCACAGATCATACGATACTGTCACAAATCCCTGGCATCTTTAGTGCTTGTTTCTGGGGATATTCCAATTTCTTGAGCAGGTTTGGGGTCAAATCAGCCTCACTCTATAATCACTGGTCGGGGGTTGTTTTATTTCCCTGAACACAGAGTACCCGCTTCCTTCATGCATCATTTATATTCCCTGCACCCTGGCAAAGCTCTGGCCATTTCTCCATTCCAGCCACGTTTTCAGAAATGTTCATTTTCTTTCAGATTCTCTTTATAAAAACAGAGCTGCTCTATCATCTCCAATGACTCTGAGGACAGGGGATTTTATAAATTTTCCACAATCTCAGCAAATGCTTTGTCTGCAGATTTAATGGACACTGTTAAACTATGCAGCAGATTATAAATTTTAGCCACTATGATGGTGAGTAAACTGCCAGAATTTTTTTAGATGCTATGCATTGTTTCCTCTCATAGCATAGGGTGAGCAGTTTTCTCTCAAGACACTGGAAAAGCCTGTTCTGCCCAGAGCTCAACATGTTTAATCCTTTTTCCTTTGCCCTCTGCATGGGTGGATTCCTCACATCACTGTACCTGCCCTGTGCAGCTCCCTGTGCTGTACAAATGGGTTTTGTGGCTCTCCTCATTCACCAGTAGCCCAGAAATGGGATTGAGCTGAACTGCAAAAATGGATGGGGAGAAAATGGCTGTAAGTCCTGAGGGCTGGTTTGTATCAACAGCTTTTCAAAGAGATGATTTTGTGCACTGTTATGGGTGGGAGAACTGTGCACCTTTTGTGCTGCTGTCCAGGTCTCCCTCTATCTTTTCTGTCTTGCAAAGTTACAGCAGACTCTCTGCCAGATCTTGCAATGGGTTTGCATGGTATGGACCATGTTGTGGTTTAACCCCAGCCAGGAGCCAGGCCCCACACAGCTGCTCACTCACTCCACCACCAGCAGGGTCAGGGAGAGAATTGGAAGGGTAAAAGTTGGAGAACTCGTGGATTGAGATAAAGAGAATTTAATAGGGAAAGCAAAAGACAAACAGGCAAAGAAAAACAGGGAGTTAATTCACTAGTTCCCACAGGCAGGCAGGTGTTCAGTCATCCCCAGGAGAGCAGGGCCCCATCACAGGTGCCGGGGACTTGGGAAGATAAATGTGTTCACTGCAAACATTCACACTCCTTCCTCCTCCTTTCCCCCACTTTATATCCTGAGGACGATGACATTTGGGCTGGAATATCCCTTTGGTCAGCTGGGGTCACCAGTCCCAGCTGTGTCTCCTCCCAACATCCCATGCACACCCAAATTCCTTGTCAGCAGTACAGAAAGCAGAAAAGGCCTTTGCTCAACAATAACAGAAATATGTCTGCATTATCAGCCCTGTGTTCAGCACAAATTCAAAACACAGCCCCATACCAGCCACTGGGAAGAAAATGAACTCTACTCTAGCTGACACCAGCATGGGCCAGCACCCTCACCTTGGCTGGGATCTGAGTTGCCATGGCTCAAACACTGCCAGTCTGCAGGCAGGTTGCTAGCACGATGCTGACATGTCTGTGCTGGAAAAATGCCAGCCTGGTGGGCTCTGTGCACGTTTTTGCCTTAGCTGGACTATGTTTGGAGCAGAGGGTGGCTGCAAACTGAGCAGGTGAGGTATTACCTGTACTTCCTCCTTCATGTGGCTGTTCTGTAAGCCATCTCTAGCCAGGAGACAGCTTCCCACCTCTTCAGATTTTATAGGCTGGCTGATGAGCATGTGAGGATGCTCAGCCAATTAGCACAACTCCAGGAGAGCTTCCAAATCCTCTCACTGTCTCCTAACTCTCTGCTTCTGATCCCATTGTTTTCACAGGACACTTCCTCTGACTGCTGGATTTTGCTTCTGGTCAGCTCTTCTCCTCTTCCTACTCTCTACAGCCTGCAGTCAGTTCAGTGGATGGAGACATCGGGACAGGAGTGGGACAGGATCAGGAGCTGGATGGACAGAGCAGTCTGTGAATGTGAGATCCATAGTCCTCCAAAGTGTCTTGTGCAGAGGGTGGGGGCTAGGAGTTATGGTACAGTTCAGTATCAAGAGGCTGGACATAAAATCCCTTCACTCCTGAGTTGTAAGATGGAAGTGTTGGGATGGCCAAGTGGTCTCTCAGGCAGAAGCAACTGAAGCAGGAGGAGCAGGGCTTTACTGATATCTCTCAGCCCCTGGTCTTCAGACAGAGGAGATGAAGTCACACTGACCATCCCAGTCCCAGTGTTCCTCCAGAGCTCTCTGCTCTGGGTTTTGATGTTGTCTCTGCTGAGCTATTCAGGCCCCTGGAGTCCTGGGAGACATGGATTAAAGTAGAGCACACCTGAGCTGTGGGAAGCCCACAGTCCATGATTCAGCTGAACAGAAAGGCAGCTGTCGAGTCTGCTGAATGTTTTATAGTGCATTCAAGCACTGAGACCACTATCAAAGCTGGACATTATCCATTTAGAGCCTTGTCTTCAAAATAAATGATAACCCTTTCAGGATGGGCTGCTGACAAGTGAAGAAAAGAGGTTGTATGTCTGATATGGGAAGAGAAACTATACCAAGAAGGCTGAACACTCTCACCTGAAGGGAGGAAGAGACAGAAAATGCACGCACAGAACCCAGGCATCTCTCCAGATCATGGCATCATGCAAAACAATTTTCCCAGCAAACAATATTTTTGTATTAAATCGGAGAATTTTGAATCCAACACTCCCAAGAAGAGAGGGTTAGCTTAGCTTAGTTAGCCTGGTTGGTTTTTTTTTGTGGGTTTTTTTTTGGGTTTTTTTTGGTTTTTTTTTTTTTTTGTTTTGTTTTGTTTTGTTTTTTTCTTTTTTTTCCACTACAGAGGTCAGTAAAGCCTGAGTTAGTACAAATGGCTTGGGAAGGAAAGGAGAAATAAAAAACAGGAAATAAAAATACTGTGCTGGATTGGGAATGTGATACCATAGGCACTGGCAGGTAAGGGAAGGCAACATGGGGCTGAGGAAGCTGAGGAAGGAGCTGTGCTGTTGGAGAATAAATGCTGGGGTGAAGATGTTGTGGGTAAAAAGGAGATGTAGTTGTGGGGAACAAGTGTGGGGTATAGGAAGATTTGCAGAGATCTGCAGGGAGCAGTGGGACTCATGAGCCCTGGGGGGGAGGGAGAGAGCAGTGGGAGAGGGCAGTGCTTCCTTCTGTGGGAGGTGTCACAGAGCAGGTGACCAGCATCCTTTAACAACAGTAAACTCACTGTGTGCCCAGCCTTGCTCAGACACACGCACAGACAACCACTGCATAGAAAAACACACCAGCCACAAATCCAAGCAGTAAACAAAAGGGGTGAGGGAAGGGAGAACAGGGGGCCATTGTGAGCACAGGAGATGCAGCACTGGACAAGATGAGCGTCCCTTTTGGCCCTTATCTCAATCCTGACAGTGGCTGATATCAGATGTTCCAGTGAAAGCTGCAAAAGCTATCTTCACAACACATCTGGGCATTTGTGTGATAGCATCCCCACAGGGGCTCTTCCTGCCAGACCCCATTTGCTGATCAGCCTACACAGAGAAATCAGAAGACAGAGCCCTTGTCAGTTTTGCTCTGGCTGATGTTGCAGCCAGAAGGACACTCACTAATACAGCCTGCTAGCCCAGCTGGTTTCCTGCCCCCTTGCTCTATTCTGTGTGTGGTTCAGAGCCCTCAGGCCTTGCGGCAAGCGCAGACCCATGAGCTAATTCCATAATCCCTGTGTTCCTGCGGACAAGCACAGACCAAGGTAGACCACACCCTCTCTAGCTCCGTCTAATTGCCATGGGCTGGGGCTCACCCATTCTTCATCCTGCTGTTTTAAACACTTTGTAGCAGCATGCCACCAAGCTTTCCCTCTGTGAGGGGCCATTCCTGAAGAATGGGTTAGCAGGAACGTGAAGAACAAACCAGGTGATCCACGTACCACTGCCATGGAAGTAATGGAAGGTCCAACAATGCTCCGTGGCCCAACTGGAGCCATGTGTGGATACCAACACTGCCAGGTGCTCGAGGCATTAAGTCTGCTGCCTTCATTCTGCATGTGGCAGGACTGATGAAGAGAAGAAATAAATTTGAGGAAGGATCCCAGGAACATAGGACATGCATCTGGGATTTACTGACAATTGCTGATCTGGGATTTATTGGCAATTGCTGAGCAAGTTGATGGAGTGCAGCATTATCACAAGAGATCTTTGACAGGCCCTAAGATGACATTCCATAAGGTACCAGAGTGTAATCTACAGATCTATTGTACACAGATCTCCTAATGGAAAACTGACACTACCTGTTCATACTCAAAGCACAAGGAGACCAAACAACAAGAGAGGGAAAAAAAAAAAAAAAAGGAATTAAAGAGCTTTAAAAGTTTGTTTAGCTGTAAATGTGACTTGCTCCTGGCTCTTTGCACGTGATGCTCTTCTGGAGAATTTCTCACCAGCTTGGGTGATCACAAAATCACAGGTGGTAAAACTGTTCTAATTGATTTTCTGGGTTAAGTTCTCCCCATGGATGTGATTAGATGTGAGCCTGGGACTGCCTTCAGAAAGACCTTTGCTTTCCTCAGCACTGTTTGAGAAGTTGCAGCATAAACCACAGGGACCTCTTGGCAATCTGTTCCTCTGGTAGGCTCCTGATAACACTGGGAGGTGTGGGGCTTTGTTTTCAGCCCTCCTGTCCCTTGCATGCACACACGTGCACAAGTGCCAGTGGTTTCGAGGCTCTTGAATCTGGGATTTACCTCAGCTGCAGAATTACACACTCAGCCAGCAGAAGTGGTTTTGTTCTACTCCCCATGCCCTCCCTCAAAACACTCATTTTGGAGAACACACTGCACCAATTCATTGCTACTCATTGAAGCTCCTACTGTAACATCCCTGACCATGGATCACAGTCCCTCTGCCTGTTAAAGGTGTGTTTGGCTTCACACCACTGCAGCCCCAGGCAGGGGCTGCATCTCACTGTCCTGGCTGTGCCTGCTCCTGGAGGAGCCCCAGGGAGATGAGTGCTTGGCTGCTCACTGCTGGCAGCTCCCTGGGAGCCTGCCCACATCTCCAGCCTGCCCTCCAGGGCCCATTGCAGCCCCCAGAGGAGGCTTCTGCTCCCTGGCTGACTGCAGCATGGGGTCAGGCTGTGCTGGCTCTGCACTGTCACTGCAGGCATGTGTGGCAGCTGAGGACAGCGGGTCATTCACAGGAGCTTTAGCACCTGGGACTTGGCTGGGTTCTTTTCAGTGTTCTCTGACAATCTTCTACTTACACAAACTTTTATCATCTTTGTTTAGTTCTTTCTATCTTTCTTCTTCAAATTCAGGAAAATTAGTATTTATAAAGTTTCTATCATCTATAAAAAGAGTTAAAATCTTAGGCTTTGTTTCCCCAGAACTCTCACAGTATCTTTGCTACTAGGCACTCTTCTCGCACCACCCCCCCCATACTTCTTCTACCGTACTGTCTAGTTGTTGATATCAAATTTCAAGGTGACACAGATCACAGACACAGTTTTCTCAGTCTCTCTCTCCAGGAGGGAAGGGAGGGGAGAGGAAGAGAAAAAAAGGCTGTCTAACGCCTTTCCAGGTTCTTGTACTTTCTCCACCCTTCCATCCTGCAGGATTTTCCTCTCCCCCCTCTGTGCCCAAGGCTCCAGCCTACCTCGCCCAGGCCGCATGGCTTCCCCTCTCCCGCCCAGCCAGCCGCTGGGCAGGGGAGATCCCTCCGTCCTCAGGGACCGGAACCAAGAGAGAGCTTTCCGGGGAGCCCTCTGCTTTTAACCCCTTGTGTTCTCAAAGACAGATCCTTGTCTTCAGTGGCCACACCAAGTGCCAGTCTTTAAACCTGAGCACTCATTGGTTTGACCACTGAAGTTCAGAAAAACTCATTTTTTCTAAACTACAACAGTACTCCAGTCGAATTAAAACCCATGGGCAGATAAATCAACGGCTCTCCAGGGATGATCTCTCCATGCACTAGCCCCTTCCCTCTTCTTTCTCCTGGCCTTTGTGGTGAACTCTCAGGCTCACAGGGAGGTAAGTAAGGACACTTGAAAGCTATGATTCACACTTTTAGGCCTATGCTGACTGACTTTTAGAATTTTTCAGAATTATTTGCTGCTGGGACATCACACTTGAACTTTGACAGCTGCTTTAGTGCAACAGTGTTCATGCAAGAGACTGCACACAAAGCACTGCCTTGGCAAGTGCTCTCCATGGCTTAACACTGCCCTTCTTGGAGCAGTGGCAGCCCTGCACACTGCTCCTCTAAGTTCAAGGTGATGGCAATAGGTAATATTTCTTGAACTGCTAATGGTTCCTGGCTTGTTTCATGTGAGCTCTGTGGTTTCTGGTACTTGGTTTGTGGTGTGGCTTATAATGCCTAACAAAGAGCAGGGAGCAAAGCCTACTCAGAGAGCACATGAATGCTTGCACTTTCTTTCCCTTTAAATTAACACTTCCATGGTGTCAACAGGGAGCTTTCCAGTCCACAGAGATTTGGGGACTTTATCCCCAGTTTAAGGTAATTTTTTCTTCAATACTCATTGTTGGTTTGTTGGTTGGTAGGTTTAGCATTTGTGTGTGTGTGGGTTTTGTTTGTTTTTGTGTTGGTTTAGTTTGTTTTTTAGAGGTTACAATGCTTATTACTAAGCTGCTTCCAAAATGAAAAAAAAAGCCTTTAATCAGGCTGGGAAAAGCCACAAATGATGCAAAGGCAGCTATGTGCTGACAGAGGTTACAGAAACACACCAGACTTCACCACCCCTTCTTATAAGAGCAATGTCTGCCCTTAATACAGAGCATAAATACATGAAATATTCCTTCTGCGGTTAAAAGAGTCCCCTCAACATATCCTCCCCTTCATATAGATTATAACTATCCCTCTCTCCTCTCTTCCCCCCTTTCCCCCACCCCCAAAGTAAAAGTACAGTTTGGAGCTGGGGTAATCCCACTATCCACACAATGCAGTTCCACAGCTCAGGGACTGCACCAGCCAGCTCTGCACTGCTGCTCTCCAAGTAGGGCAGGGGTGCCAGGGCAGCAAAGGTTGTTTCTATGAAAAGAGTTTGAAACAAAACCTTGGATTTTGAGCTTGGATACTCAGGAAGTCAGAAAAGGTAGGGATGGGAGAAGGGCAGAATTGTGCCTCTGGCAATACAACCATGTAGAAATGTGTTTAGCTGAAAAGAGAAAGATCATCTCAGTGTCACAGAATATGTGTCCATGTCCGAAAACCTTGCCTCCAATGTTGCTGATGCACACACTGAGGTGGTGGACTGAATGATGGATTTGTAGCTCCCAAATTGCCCGTAACAAAGATCCCAGTAGTGATCCATGTAGTGCCTGTTATTTATTCTGTGCATAAACAAAATAATTCATCCTTTGGAGACTCTCAGTCTACTTTCTTTCATTAAGAATAAATGAAGTATTAATAACAAAAAAAAAAAAAATAAATAAATACAGAACAAAAATTTTTAAAAGTGGTTTTTTTTTTTTTTTTTTGATTGGAACACATTTCTGTAAAGCTCTGGCTGGAATAAGCAGCTTGTAGTGCAATGTATTTCAAATAGACAGAAATAATGCCCTAAATAACCAGGCTAATTAGATGTACTTTCTCTACAAAACCACAATTCTAATGTTCCTGTCTCGCTGTAATTAAAGAAGCATTTACCATGCACTGGAACTTTTAATTAGGTCTAACATCTAATAAACTTCGAGTAAACTAACAAATATTTTCTCTGCCAGTGGGTAGTTTTTAATCAGTGTTTAGAGGTTTAAAATTTCAGATAGCAGACATCAGCTGGTGTCTAAAGAGCTTGAAGAGGCATTTGAGCATGACCATTTGAGTAACTGTTGTGCTCACCCCTGTAGTGAGCCAGTTCCCAGCCTTTACCCTTTGGTAGTTTAAATTTTGTGGGGAGAATTACTCTAGAAACTGTACTTGCACGAGGTTTTCTAGGCTGTGGAGTGGATGTAGATACCTGCTGGGTGCCACACATGGGCTCCTTCCCCCTTGCAACAGCTGTCCAGAGGCTAGACCAGCACTCCTGCTGCAGTTAGAGGAGGAAAAGTAGGCTCATTCCCTTTCAAATAGTGTTTATTTTTGGGAGGCCATCCCCCCACCAAAGATTCCTCTCTTTCTCCATCAAGACAAAGCACCTTGGTGGCATCCCAGATTAAGAATCTGAATTATAGACATCCAAAGAGAGCTAAGAGGCCTCTCCCTGCCCTGCACCCCAAGAAAGCCCTGCTGGTATGAGATGGAGTTGTGAGTTTGCTGACATGTCGCCACACAAAATCAGAGCATAGCCCACAGAGGAGCTATAGGGGAGGAGGAGAACATCTCCTGGGGGCAATGGGGTTGCAGGAATCCAGTGGGGACAGCTTGTGCCAGCCATGTAAAGAACTGTGTCCCTTTCCTCAGGAGGGAAGGACAAGGCTGCGGGAACTGGGAGCTGGATGATGATGGGGGCAGAGGGCCTGGGGGCAGAGCTGCATCCATGTGCTGTGCCTGTCTGGGGTACATAATGGACATGTGTCTTGGGACCAGAGGCTGTGAGCAGGATGGCTTGCAGTCCATCCTAAGCAGTTTGCTATGGCTGTGTTGAGGTTCACATGGCAGTAAGATAGAAAAGACATTGCAGTGGCCAGACATGCACACAGATGGACAGCAAGAGTGCACAGACCTGTCTGTGGCTGACAGGACTGCGTACAGGAAAGATCACCTGAGATCTTTAGGACAGACTTCCCTGGCAGAGAAATAGGGACTTCAGTGGAGGAGTGCATCCATCTGCTTTTCCATGGCTGTTTCAGTGGGATCAGACAAACATAGACCCTTTAGGACTTGGCCTCTCAGGAAGTTTCCTGTGCAACAGGACAACCCTTTTGAATCATAAAAGGGAAATCCTTTATGTTTTCCTCTGGAAGGTGGGGAATGATGCTAGAGCTCCAAAGCATAATCATCATATTGTGTCTCTGCAGCATCCTAAATTGCTTCCAAGAACCACTCATGCTATCTTCCCATGATGAAACAGCTCAGAAATTTCCACATTCTCTGCAGAAGAAGAAGAGGCAGGGGGGGAGTTGAGTATAGGAATATATGTTAAAGGACCTACTGAGGAAGCAAACAGAGAAGTCATGAGGCACATGCACAGAGTAAAGACTTAGGGTATGCTCTTGAGAAAGAGAATACTATGGAGTATTTGATACAGTGAAAAAACCTGCAGGATGTGGAAGGGGTAAAGACTTCCAGATTTTGTCATGGAAATGGGATTAGGACACTTTGGAGGGGCAGGATGAAGCCCAGAAGCTACTGAAAAATGGGCACACAAGACAATGCCCGTGAAGATAATATTTGTTTCAGTGCAATTGACACGTGCCAGTACTTGTGGAACAGGTCATACATTTTATTTTTTAAGTCTCCTGCATCTAGGGAATTACTTTAATGTAGCTTGAAGTACTGATAAGTGGAATAAGTATGTGCCCTCAACAATAACAATAACAGCTCTGGAGTATTTTCTACCCAAAGATCTCAAAGCACTCCTTTTTGTGATTTATTCATTGACTCCTTGTGTCCTCAGGGAAGGAAGGGATCATAATGATCACCCACTTTGCAGGAATGAAACAGAGGGTAAGTAGCTGAGCTGTGAATAGAGCCATGACTTATCTCTCAGCATCAAGTTCCCAAGTCAGTGGTTGGGAAAGAAAAAATTGCGGCAGCTGCCAGGAAAAGCCTCTGGCATCCCGAGGAACTTTCCCAGGGGATACCTGCTGAACCTCCTGATATGACTGTGATGTGAAAACAGCCGTTCAGACACCATGAGGGCAGAGCTGAGCAGGCTCAGCCTTGTGCCAGGCAGGTTCTCTGGTGCTCTGGCTCCTGTGGCCTGGATCCCAGCACCATTTGCAGGTGCTCAAGCTGCAGACCTGTTTTTGAGAAACAGATTTACATGTGTGAAGCCCAACTCTTTCTCTCCCCTCACTCCCAGGTACCAGCCTGGTTTCTCACCCATTCACAGTGGGCAATTCACAAGTCAACAAGGATGTTTGGTGTGAACTGAAAGTGTGGGGAATATTTGGGGTCTGTATCTCTCTCTGGTTATAACTGATGTTCAGGGTGGCTCTTAAGCTCCCAGACCAAAGCAAAGGGGCACAGGTCCACACAGCTATGGGTGACACAGTGTGCGTGCTCTGTATGCTGTACTGTGTGCAATACATAACAGAGTATATAGATTTAAACGGAAATTGGATAGGGAAACCTGTATCTGTGTATATCTTTAAGAAGCCTACTAGGGACTTATCTGGGACCTATCACTGTAATAGACAACTTCCCAAAAGGCAGCTTTCCACAGTTGTGGAGAAGGTTGTCTCCAGATGCAGGACAGAATTTTAAAGCATTCCTGTTGCAGTGGGAAAAGCTCAGACCCTAACTGGACAGGATATAGTTAGGTTGCTTGGCCACAACCAAAACACTACCAAAGCCTAGTAGGAGGCTAGTGAAGCCTCAGTGTTGGTGAAGCCTCTGTCTCTTCTGTCTTATCTCCTGACCCTTTCCATCAATGTGACTCCCTCTTTCCTCACTTACTGCCTTTACTGGATCTGTCTGAAAACACACACAAGAAATGCAGACTACCAGAGCCAAGCCCCTGAAGGGGTCTTTCCAGTGGGGCCAGCAGACCAGCTCATCCTGGGGGTGGAAGGTGGCCTGTCCTTGCTTACTCTGGCTGGCTCTGTCTCTCAGACTAGTACAGGCTAAAGAAAAAGCCTGAAGTTGCCTCCTGCAGCTGAGGGGAGGCTGGGGGAGTGGTGTGGCAGCACCGAGAGTTATTGCTGTGGCATTTATGGAGCATGTTGCTATGAATCGATCTCTCACCATAATTACCTCATTTGCCCGTTTTTCAAATTAGATAACAAGGTTCAATGCTTGACCAGATCATTCTTCATCCATTTGCATTTCGTCCTCTCCTTTGCAGTGGAGGGGAGCCCCTCTCCTATTAATCAGCAGGCCTTGGGGTGAGTGGGGTTACACCCTGAAAACTAGTGTCTCCTTTTGTCCCTTATGCTTGAACACTGTCACCCAAAGGTGGGAGGCCAGGCCAGACTGCCCACTCGGGGAGGACAGGGGTTGTTCGTCCGGCTGGCTCCGTGGGAGGCAGAAAGCGATGAGCTCACGCTCCGTTCAGACAGAGACATTTCCGTGGGGCAGGGCTCATCCATCATGATGTGGTGGCTGACGAGAGCTGTTAACTGTTTCGAGCTGCCTGCCTGCCTCCCGTGCTGCTGCCGAGGAGCTCAAGACCTGCAGCATCCCTGGGGAAGCAGTGGCTCTGGGAAGAACCCCTCCTGAGCAGGGGGACAGTAAGGAGGGCAGCAGACCCTCACCTTGACTCGGGGTTTGGGGAACAGAGAGCATCTGTTTGTAGGGGAACTGCTTCTGTTACAAGCCCTGCTCTGGGGAGATTTTTCCCCTTTGTACCTGCTGTTTTCTTTGCAGAGGATAGGCAGATTCCCCTCAAAAATGTTTCCTGCCTGTGCAGGGGCTCGTGGTTTGCATCACAGACTGACATGCACCCGCCTCTTATCTCAGGGTTGGTTTCTCGCTGAACACATCACCCTCCATGCTGTGGCTGGGGCTTTTTTGTTTCTTTTGCTCAGCAGAACATCATGCTCATCTGGGTGGTGACTTGGCTTTTGTGAAAACAGCACTTGCACAAAATCAAAAGATTATCATATCCTTAACCCCTCTTCATGCCTCATTCTCCTGAGCCAGCCTCCAAGGCAATACCTATTACCAGGTATTACAAGCAAAGTAAATTCTTGTCGTCAGATGGCTCATTAGTTCCTGCTTCTCTGGGGACGCCCCCGTGCTTTTCCTCTGCTCTCTCTCCCCTGTGAGGAGCAGAGGACTCCACCTTTGCTAGGGCGAAATAAAGAACAATTAGACAGTCATTAATCTGAAAGAAGGGAGGGCAGGAGGAGCACCAGCTGCTGAACTGCTGTTGCACAGCTGAAGTGTGGTTTTCCAGGGGCAGGTGGGAGTGCAGCTTGGATCAGAGATGGGGGAAGTGTCTTGTGCCTCTCCCTTGCTGTCAATTAGTACAAGAGGTTGGCCTTACCTCTAAGTAGCCAGAGACCTCGGGAGCAGCTCTCAAAGCTGCAAGCCGACTCTTTGGAGACTAATTGGGGTCTTTCACCTCCTTTTAGCTGCTTCTCAGCAATGCACTCTGGAGTGCAAGCGGGAGAACAGATGCTTATTTTACCAGGGAGTCAGCAGGGCTTTACCGGTTCCCTGGAGCCGGAGGGGTAATAGATAAGAGACCTGGGAGACATGGCCCTGAAGTCAGCAAGCCACTTTCAATCATTTACCAGTAGTCCTGGCAAACTGGGGAGATCCCAGATGACCGAAGGTTAGCAAATGTGACACCTGCCTATAAAGGTCAGAGGGATGATCCAGGAAAATACAGGCCTGTCCCCCTGATCTGAGTACCAGAGAAGGTCACGGAGCATGGCATCTTGATTGCCACCATGCAGCATGTATGGGACAGTCAGGGGCCTGGGCCCAGCCACCACAGGTTTATTAGAGGTAGGTGCTGCTTAACAAACCTGATCTCCTTCTGTGACAAGGTGACCCTCTTGGTGGATGATGGAAAGGCTGTTGATGTATCTACCTGGGCTGTAGTAAAGCCTTTGACTCTATTTCTTCCAGAAGAGACAGACACACTCTTTAATGGGCAAAAAGCTGTCTGGATGGCTGTGCCCAGAGAGTGGTGGTGAATGGGGTCACTCCAGCTGGTGGCTGGTCACAGTGCTGTTCCCCAGGGCTCATTGTTGAGGACAGCTCTGTTTAATCTTCATCGATGATCTGGATGAGGGTGTTGAGTGCACCCTCAGTCAGTTTGCAGGTGACACCAAGATGGATGGAAATGTCGATCTGCTGGAGCCTAGGAAAGCCCTGCAGAGGGATCTGGACAGGCTGGATTGATGGGCCAAGGCCAATTGTATGAGGTTCAGCAAGACCAAGTGCCGGGTCCTGCATGTGGCTGACAACAACCCCATGCAGTGCTACGGGCTGGGGAAAGAGTGTCTGGAAAGCTGCCTGGCAGAAAAAGACCTATGGTGTTTAGCCTGGAGAAAGGGAGCCTCAAGAGGCACCTTATTGCTCTTTAAAATTGCCTAAGAGAAGGTTAAAGCGAGGTAGGAGTTGGCCCCTTCTCCCAAATAACAAGTGACAGAACAAGAGGAAATGGCAATGAGTTCTGCCAGTGTAGCTTTAGGTTGGGTAATGGGAAAATTTTACTGAATGGGTAATCAAGCACTGGAAGAACAGGCTGTCCAGAGAAGTGGTGAAGTCACCATTCCTGGAGGTGCTTAAAACCATGTAGATGTGGCACTGAGGGACATGGATTAATGTTGGACTTGGCAATGTTGGGTTAATAGTTGGACTCAGTGATCTTAAAATTCTTTACAGCCTAAATGATTCTATGTATCAAAGAGGTGCTTTGTGGCTGGAGACAGACCCTTCCTTGCAGGGCAGGGTGGTCCCTGCAATGGCAGCCAGCATGGGGGCTCCCCATCCCCGGCTTTCACACCCTGCATGAGACTCCCTGCTTGTGTTCTGCTCTGTGCCCAGGTCCTTGGGCTGGTGCTCATCCAACCTGTAAGGGACCACCTGCCTTCTTCTGTACCTTCTCCTCCATGGAAACATGTGTGGGGAGATCTTTATGCCTGTGGGGGAAGCTGTTGTTTTGTTTTGTGCTGCAGAGGAGGAACATGTACATCCACAAGGAGAAGCCCCCCCCTTTTCCCTCCTGCCGCAGGAGGCTGATGGTGGCTTACATGAAACAGTAACAGGAGTGTCCTATGAAAAGAGAAGGGAAAAGACTTCCCAGAGCTCTCCTGCAGGAAAGGTGTCTCTTCCTGGGGAGAGGAGAAAGGGATGAGGTTATTCTGAAAAGATGCTCTGGACTGCACCAGAATATGCCATGCAACAAGTTTGAATGGCGGCTGGTTATGAGCCCCAGTAGGGAGGGCAGCAGGATTCAGGCTCAGTTATTAAGACCATAAATCATGGAGACAGTCATGGGAAAGGCTGATGAGAAGAGTTTGTGCAGCCAGAAATGCCAGGAGGGAGAGACGGTGGGCATCAGAGGCACACAGCTTCTACACATTGTATTATTTTAAGAATTTTTCTTTTTTATGGTAGTACTGTCAGTTTTCTGAGAAGAAGGGACCGAATGATTTTAAGTTCCTATTTCCTCAAGACCCAGATATGAATCCCAGGTTTCTCCTGATAAGATCAAGGGCTGGGGAGTGGGGAGTGAAACCCAGTGGCAAGGGCTGCAGGGCAAAAGTAAAAGGCAAGGAGAAAACTGGAGTGAGGCACTGAAATACCAGGAGCCACCCATGTTTGAGGCAGGGGCCAGCCAGGATTTGGGACTGCAGTATTTTCACTGTCAAAAGCAGAAGCTGTTTGAGGTAGCTGGGAGGGAAGCCCTGCAGAGCCAGGTTTGCTGCAGCCCCTTCCCTTGGGCAGCCCATGTGGCACTGATGGGTTCTCTGCTGCCCGAGCCCTGATGCCTGTTGTCAGCTCTGGTGTCTCTGGGCTGTGCTGTGGGTGTGATGCTTCATTACCTGAAGGGTACAGCAGGCAGATCCTTGTCCATTTGCAGCTGTCCAAGCCTCCCATATCTCCTTAGGAACCTTCAGCTCTTTCTGGTTAAATGCTGAGGTCTCTCACAAGTGTCTGGGGCAAGGAGAGGCAGTCCCCCACAGCTGTGCAGCCAGTGTGCCTGGTGACTGCACTTTGCTGTTGGGCTGAAGGCAACTGCCTGGCTCTAGCTTAGCTCTGACTTTGGTTTTGGCTCTCACTCAGAACGTCAGACACAGCTGGAGCTGCACAGGGACATACAGTGAGCTTTAGGCACTACTCATGTACTGACAGCAGGGCTCTGGATTGCTGTAAAGCCCATTCAGGACACTGGGTTAGAAGAGGCTGAGTCTTGTGAGTGTAAATCTATTGGATGAAGAATACCTCAGAGATTTTCCTCCACAGTGTAGCTCTTTTCAGAGGCAGATGAAATTGAAATCATCCAGGGCAGCCCATGAGAACATAAAAACTGGTCCTGGTGTTTTGAACAGGTGAGGTGCCAACCAGGCTGAAACAGTGCAGGAGCCTATCCAGGGGCAGGCTCAGTGTTCAGGCATGGCATGGGACCCCCTTCCTTCTCAATGGTGGCAGAGCATTTTCTGCTGCTTGCACAAGCAGGAGGTGATACCTTTGATCTGCTTTGTGGTCTGCTGACAGGCTTTATTTGCAGCCCTGCACCTTGCAGGAGCAGCCCAGGCCCTTGTCTGCTCTCAAGAAAAGCCTTCAGAAGCATTCAGTCTGGCTTTTGCATGGAGCAATCTGTGATGCATCTGCCTTCCCTCATGCCCAGGGGCTCACATGGGATGTGGAAAAGCCTTGCAGGGATGGATGGGTCATCTTTGAGCTCCAGCTGCCAAAACCTTCAGCCTGCCCTGGCATCCCCCATGATACCCACCAGCTGCAAGGTACCAGGCTCTGGGCTAGCCTGTCTCTTCTCAAGGCAGTGTGAAATAATTAGCTAATTAATCCCCATTCCCTCTCCACGGCAGGGAGGAGTGCTGGCTCCGTGCCAAACCAGGGTGCAGGAGCAGGCAGTGATTTCCCCTGACGCTGCAGGAGTGGAGTGAGAGGGAGGGGAACAGCATCCCGAGGCCCTGGGGCAGCAGAGTACAGGGCAGCGAGCCCAGGGGACCAGGCTGCACCAT
This sequence comes from Sitta carolinensis, assembly GCA_032173965.1. Lineage (NCBI taxonomy): Eukaryota > Metazoa > Chordata > Aves > Passeriformes > Sittidae > Sitta > Sitta carolinensis. Next base: position 7,491,659 of record JAVUNC010000025.1, on the reverse strand, counting down.
CTGCCTCCTTCCACAAAGAGTCCCGAGTGCAGCAGAGGCTCAAGATGCAGCCAAGAGAGGCTGAAGGGAGTCAGGGTGGCTGTCCTCACACCAGGTGGGACAGTGCTGCTGGCAGGCCACAGAGGGAGGAGGGTTTCCCAGAGATCAGAGATTCAGCAGTAGTGAAAATCCAGGAACAATCTGTAGCTGGCATCAGCACAGAGCAATTGCTGACAGAAGAGGGCTGGGCTAGGGAGTCAGGTTCAGTCAGAGCCCTCATGGGGATGATATCTGGCATGTATACAGGGCCACATGATGGAAGAGTGTGACAATGTGGAGAAACCCAGCTGGAGGGAGGTGCCCCCTCCATCACGAGATATGCAAGCATAAGATAATCCAACAGGTTTCCCCCTTGTGTCCTCACTGAGCTGATGGACAAGCTTTCCCAGCCAGACTCCGGTCCCAGCTCTGCTCTGGGGCTCATATGGGCTGGCAGGATGTTACTGTGGTGGGCTGCAGCTGCAGCCTCTATATCTAAATCTTCTCTGCTTTTTAGGTCACTTTGTTCTGCTTATAAATCCTGGCCTTGTCTTACAAGCCATAAATCTTCCTCTCCAGTCAGCACCATTTATTTTTTTTTCTGGTCTTGTTAAAATAACAGGGTCAGAATATTTTAAAAAATCCAGATTGTTGTATTTTCTGTGGTTTTGGCTGATAACAAGTATTTTCTTCCATTCTAGGAAAATGCTGCAGACCTATGGCCAGACAGCCTTGCATAGGAATTTGTAGGAAGAGAGGAATAGGGAAAAGTGGTTCCAAAGGATATGCTGAAATAATCTGCCACTCACACAGCCCTTGCACGTATGTACAATTCCATGCATGTGCATGGCACACCTGATGCACCTACATTTCACACACTTACCACCTCTCTGGCACCTGCCACCCTCTTCACTGAGGCACAGCCTTGCACACATCAGAGCTACATCTTGTCCCTCCACCTCTAACCCCCATATCCAATCCCAGGCATCAGGCAGGGAATGAGTGGTTCCATCCTCCCCCTTGCCAAGCACAGCTGTTCACACAACAATCTGGTCTCTGCCATCCCAGCTTGGTCCTCTGAGCCTTTACACCCTCCCCAGTGTCAGGAGCTACCTCTCAGCAACCTCCATACCCAGCTGTGCTCCTCACCCCTTCCTGCAAGATGCTGGTGGTTCCCCCCTGGCAGGAGCAGCACCTGTCCTCTGCTGCCTGCCTGGGGAGGGGGAGAGATTCTGTGAGAGTTGGGTTCCTGTGCTGGCACAGCAGTAAATAGCCTCTGCCAAGCACCAGGACAGCCCTGCATGGGGTCAGGAGCCTGCCAAAAAGTCACATGTGATGATGCAAGGCCAGCACTCCATGCTCAACTAGCCTGGAGCCTGCAGTGAAGCATCCATGTGTCTGCATTTCAGTTCTCTTTAATGACTGTACAACTCTTGTTTCTGCAGGTTTCACGTGAAAGGCTCTACTCACTTGAGCATGCAGTCAATACTCCTTTTGATCTTCATCACTCACTGTCTGGCTCCAGGCTTTATTTATTGCCCAGCATCAAATCACCAAGCCAAAGACAAAAATGGCTCACTCCCTTGTGGCCCTTTTGGTGGGCATTCCCAGTGATCCAGCTTTAACAAAATTAGCATTGCTTCTACCTTTGGAGGTGATATTGCTGTCTGCAGTGCACACAGGAGGGACTGAGCTGTAGCAGCTGTACAATCAATAGTACAGAGCAGTTCTTGGCAGGAACAGCCTGAACGTCAGCCTGTTTCTAATCTGCCAGCACATCCTCTTCACCCTTAGGGAAGAATTGCAATGTAAAGCTCGGAAATGTATTAGTGTGTAGGTAATGACTGCAGATGGGGTGTCAGGCAAACACAAACTAAACAGTAAATTCTGGGTTATCAGAGGTAATCCCCAATGGTGGTGCCCTGTCTGAGTGAGCCAGAGCCCAGGCTTTTACAGTATGTGTCATTTCACAGCTGACAACACACTAAAAAATTTGAGTGCTTCTGCAAAGCAGACCTAGTGTGGGGACAACTAGAACAGCAAGAATTAACAATTAATGACAAAAATGCAAAGTTCCAGGACAAAAGGTAAGTGGCTGGAGTAGACTCCAGCTCTCTGGGTGATTTTAAACAAGCTTACATTTTCCTTCTTTGGCTGCCCCCCTCTACCTCATTTCCCTCCCAGCCTGTGCCTGTTCCTCCAAAATACAGCCTGCTTTCCTGCTCAGTCCCTGTCCGCCCTCAGAGCTGTTCTGGCCTGTGTGCAAAGGGAGAGGAACTCTGTGTCTCAACGTGTGCATGACAAGGGTGAGCTGAACTTGAGCAGGAATGACAGAGATGGGTGCTATGTGCATGCATATATATGCAAAGATATAATATATATGTATGTTACATATATATATATATATACACACCCACACACATGTATTTGTTTAATAGTGCTTTCCAGTACTTTGACCTGAATCACCATGGTAATTCCAGTATCCAGCTCCCTTCAGACTCCCATCTGGAACAGTTATTTTTCATTATGAGAGGGAAAAAGGAAGCATTTACTAGGCGTGATTACTTTCATAGAATCATAAAACCAAACATTCTCTTTGTCAGTGAGTTTCACAACAGCTTGCTGTGAGGGAAGCATAGGAGGCAGAAATGCTGGGTTAGTTTGGAAGCCCTTTCTGCATTGCTTTGAGCCCTACCCAAAACTTTCTCCAGGCAGCTCAAGATGCCACAGAGTCATCATCATTAACACCAGCTGAAGTGGAGGGTATGCCTGGATCCTACTGTCCCACAGTCAGGGTAGGCACCTGGGTGCTGTTTTTGTTTTAGAACCTGGTGAGGTTCAGCCAACAGCAGCTTGTGGCATATAAAACAAAACCATGTTTGGCTTTCATGCTCAGTTCTCTAAGTGTTGCTCTTAAGGGTTCAGATGAGGCAAAGTTAGTTTAGGGTCTAAGCTGAGCCCTGCAGATCTCTTGGCAGAGAAGACACGTTCATCCAAGAACATCTTAGGCATCACATGGGTTATGGTTGGCATTTCCTATTCTCTGATGGGCCCATGGATTATCTGGACCCATGCTGGAGACCTGGGGTGGAGGGGAGACCAGGACAAGGGGCCCTGGCACCACAGTGACAGCCCAGGGCTGTTGGCTTGTTTCACATCTACTAGTTTTGGAGCTGCTGCCTTGGCTCATCCTATTGTGAGAGAAGACAAGAGGAAAGGACAAAAGAATGTTTTGAGTAGTGTCATCAGAAGCCAGCAGCCTGAACAGCTGCAAGTCTGGGGTGGAAAGGTTTAGAAAGGGCAGGAAGAGTGCTGGGCAAGGGGACATCAGGGGAGAGCTCTGAGGCACTCCCTTCACAAGGGTCCCCCAGCACTAACTGCCCCAAAACTGCCTGTGCCATGTCCTATGCCCAGCCCCTGTGCTGGGGTTTGAGCAATTCTGAGAAGCCTCCCCAGGGACTTAACCAGATGTTTTGGAAAGACTCGGGGTCAAACACTGGCGTATTCCTCCGTGCTGGGCAGCAATACAATCTCCTCCCTGCCCCAGCCACTGTGAGCACCAATTACAGGCTGCACCTCATCACCCCAACCCCACAGAGAGGGACACACAAGCTCACCCACTGGAGTACTGCAGCTTTATTTGAATGAAACAATCCACGTTGAGAGTCTGTAGGTTACACGGCGGGTGCACTGGGGCTAGGGGGAGGTGGTGGATGAGGCAATGCTTATAAAATATCTCACCCTGTTTAAAAGGTTCAGTTCAGTCCCTTTTGTGTTTTGTGCTTTTAACGTTGTGGATGGCTTGGTATCATGGTGGCAAGAGGGTCCCAGCTCCACTCAGTGGTGGTGGTGACACGTGATGAGATGTGGAGTGGGGATGGGACAAGACATGGTGGGGATGGGGGAGGTGGGTGGAGATGATCCTGTCCCAGGATCCCCACCTAGGATACTGATAGCAAAAAACCCAAGAGACACCAGAGGACCCCCCTCCCTCCTCCACAGTATCCCCAAACACACAGACCTTGTCTGTCACTCCATCTGGGGGCTGTTTCCAAACACTGCTGTCAAGTCAACCAACACTTTCTTACTGGCCTTGGTGACCTGAAGTGTGAGGAGATGCAGTCCCACTGGAACTGGATCCCACTGAAGTGGCTCACTAGGCCTGAGCTGGTTCTCCCTGCACCTCGGAAACTGAGGATGGGATTTTAGTGTGATCCCCTTCTATGGGATCCAGGGATGAAGGCTGCTGCTGTCTCTCCAGGCTGGAAATGAAACACTTGGTGAGGGTAGTAAGGAACAGGGGGATGGAGTGAGAAAGAGTGTGGAAATCACTGATGCTCACTTCTGGCCAAAGGCAGATGTCAGAGTTGTTTCCCCATGAGACAGTTGTATTTGGATGATGGCCCCTTTTCCTCTGCTATGTGTGTCATAATACAGGCAGGATGGTTCTGACTGGGGAAAAGGACCCAAGCAAAACCATGCTGGCACCAAATTCCCCATTCCATACAGAGAGCAGAGATTGTCTCCATGCTGTCAGGCAAGGGCTGTGACTAAAACCACAAAGAAAACCCATATATCTGTAGCATTCACAGCTTTTAGGGAATGTCTTGAGATGAATGCATGCTGTGGAGCCCCCTGGAATGAGATGGTACAACTAGAAGATCTCAAAAACTGGAAAACAGGCCAAACTCATCTATTTGAAAGCACTGACACTAAGCCACTTTACCCAGCTTTAACACCAACAATTACATTAATGTGCTGAGAAGCTGGGGATGGGCAGCAGAGAAGAACAAACAAGGTTTGATGAGAGGAAAAGGTCACCTCCAGCAAACTCTGAGAGAGTCTTCTTGTCTCAGGGTGCTACATGCATAGGAAAGCTTCTTTGCTTCAGGTCTGTAAATACCTTCCCTCATCAGCATCAGAATTTTCCCAGGAAGTGTCTAATGCTCCCCAGTCCCTTGCTCAGTCCCTGTGTGGTACGTGCTGCCACCCATACAAAAGACCCAAACTCTACTCCAGTCAATGCCTGTGGCATTTGATAGACAGAATGGTATTTGTACTCTCCTCTCAGCACAATCTAGGTGCTGCCTGAGCTGACCATGCTGCTACAGCCTGGCAGTTGCTCTGTTTACTGCTACCCACAGCTGGTTCTTTAGAGCAAGGCCCAGTGAGACATGATATACCAAATGCCCCATCTTTGAAGGTGCTCCAAGTTGGAGCATGGACTGTGGAGAAGGGAAAGGTGGGGACTCCACCTCCAAAAGGGGCTCTCTCTCCTCCCTGCTGCATTTCTGGCAGCTGCAATGCACACACACCTCAGCTTTTAGCTTTGATCCCTCTACAAGCTGCTAAGATAAGCACCTTACCAGTGCTGGACCTACAGTGCAAGCAAGACCTGGAAACAGCTTCATCTCAGCACTCATTATGTATCAGGGTCACCAAAAGAAAACCAGTTGGTGCCTGTCTGCAGAGGCTGCAACACAGAGGAGGAAGTGGGGTTGCACTTGCTCTTAGCTAGTTTGGGCTCAGCCTTGAGCTGCTATAACACTGACAACAAAGGAGGTGCAGCTCACTCAGACTGGCAGAGCAGGACTGCTGACATCTGGCACGTTCCAGCTCCTACCCAGGGCCTGCCTCTGCTGATGAACTGAGGCTTGCCGTAGTTATCCAGCTTCTGAAGATCTTGGAATATCTCTCCATTGTAACAGCTGGGCTTTACACAACTGGAAGCCACTTCACTGCCTAAATGGCAGGACCAGAGCCCATCTCCCCCAGCCAAAGCAGATCCCCACTGGCTCACAGCAGCAGCAGCAGCAGCAGGGGGCTTTTATCTTCCTACAGGCTTGGCTGGCAGACAGGACAGATGCACATGGGCAGCAGAGCAGACGGGTACCCTTCACTTGGCTCAAAGCTTCAGGCAAGGGCCCAGCCATTACAGCATAAGGCACATCCGTCACTATGAGCTTTGGGCACTGGCACTGCCTGGGGACTAGCTCTGAATGACAGCTGTCCAGCTGGCCCTGTCTTATACTGAGTTTGGTTTATCCCAGGGGTAAAAAATCCCACTCTATGTCAAACATACATAGCCAAATTTCCTTTAAAAAAATAGTTAATGGAAGCACAAAACTTTGTCCCATTCCACAGGAGGAAATTGTTTATAGGCCATAGCAAATGCAAGAAAAATCTGGATTTCCCACAGACCTGCACAGCTCTCTACAAAAACCTCTAACTCAGCTCCATGTTTGCCACAGTAAAGACAGCATCTCTCCCTTTCCCTTGTTCTCTGCCTCATGCTGGAAAACCCTCACTATGAAAAGCAGCAGAGAGAAGGACAATGCTCTTAAGCTGGGACCAACCCTTTGCAGCTTTCCTCAGGGATCACCCATGGGAAGACAGTGGCTTGCCTGGCTTCTTCATGTAGAGATGTGCTGAGGATCTGGAGCTGGACTAGTGTATTTTACTGGGAAATCTGGTCTCAGGACTTTCTTTAGTCTCCTTGCCCAGCATCTGAGAAGGTGCAGGCCAGAGCCTGCTGCCTGCCATCAGTGAGACAAAGGACAGTGCACTGTGGAGCTTATCTTTCCTCTCTCCTTTTCCAGAGAACACAAGTTCTGTTCCATCCTTTCAGCCATGCATGGGGCTGTTGTGAGCCCTCCTTTGCCTCTGATGAAGACAGGATATGACCCACACTAGGTCCCTGATGGAGCCAACACAGGCCCCGAAGTGCTCCTGCTCCACCACCACCCCCCAGGCAGCCCCACCAGCCCCTCAGGCTTTGCCAGGCTGCAGGGAGCAGGATGGAGGAGGTGCCAGAGCAGATCTAGGCAATCTGGACTGAGCCCCCATTCCCTGCAGCCACACAGCACAGGGACACAGTAAGTCCTGCTGACTTGCTGTCTGTCTCTGGAGCTCTCTGTCCTTTCGAGAAAGGATGCTTGATGGCACAGCCACTGAGCATGCACCCGAATCACAGCCCAGGGTCTGGATGTCAGGCACATATCTCAGACAAAATGGAGTTGGATGGCACTGCTTTTCCATGGCCAAGAGCTTGTCCTGCAGACTACAGTCCCCTGCAAGCTGCATCCTCCCCCTCTCTGGAATGTCCAAAGTGTCCCTGGGCTGTCCCACAGTGCTCCTTGGGATGTGTAAAGCCTCCAAGGCACAAGTGGTCTGATATGACCATACCAAAATGTAAGTAGCCATCAGAAGACCCTGAAATGCCCTGTGGTGTGCTGGGTGGTGGCAGCTGGTCAGCCAAACTAACATGTCCCTTAATCCCAAGGGAAGTACAGTAAACACACATGTACCACCGTTATCATTTGGGAAGCTGGGTGTACCAAGGCTATTTAGCTCCCTGCTGGAAGCCAACAGCTGCCAGTTATTACCATGGAGTGTAAATTTGGTCAGGTTAAAATGCAATATCCAGAGCTCTCCAGCATTTTTCTTCTGTAAAAGCATTTTGTCTCAGGATGAGCAGCTTGGGCCAAAGCAAACACAAAATATGGCAACAGCCTGCCCATAATCCTGCTGCCGCACACTTGTCATTGTGAGCAGGGATGCACCCACATTGAGGGCAGCTGGGAGAAGACAACATATTGGGGCAGTTTAAAGGGCCAAAAGCAGGAGTGGCAGGAGTGCCAGGAGGCCTATCCTTTGCACAGGAAATGCAGCTGCTTGTCTCATTGAAAAGCAGGGTCCTTCTCCCTGGGTACAAAAGCTGGGCATCAGGAGGTGCTGTGGCACCGTGTCCCACCACACCCAGCTCGAGGCACAGAGCCCATGTTCCTCCATGCTATTGCTAGGACACCCAAAGGCACCCAGGAGGCAAAGGGAATGCTGTAGCATTTCCAGAGAAAAATGGGTATCTGTGTGGTGCTGACAGACAAAGGTGACTAAACCAGCAACATCCCAAAGCAGCAGCTTCCTGAGCTCTCTGCTTTCACACAAAGGTTTGTCTCTTCACGTGGGGTGAGGTTTACTCCAGGTAGGAGGGAAAATGCCCTCGTTCCTTTGCTTGTCCCTGTCTGGGGCAGCATGAAGGACCCCCCTGGAAATTCCCATAGGTAAAATTCCCTGCCTCAGCTTTGCTGAGAGCTAATGGGGAGCAGGGCTTGCTCCTGACCTTGCACAGTGACCACTTCATGCTGGAGACAAGGCTCAGTCAGGGTGGGGTGGAGGGATGCTTCTCCCACCAGCACCACTGACTGTCCCCCGTGGCACCAACCCAAAAGCTGGCTGCTTCTTGGCACAGAGCAATAGGGACAGGCTGAGCAGGAGGAATCCAGACTCTGCTCTCCCTTTGGTAGTAAAGTTTGGTTTTTTTTAATTCTGGAGTACTGCACCCACAGGATTTTGTATAGAAAGAAATGAAATTTCAATACTTTGAATAGCAATAGGGAATAAAATACAATTTGTATTGTGTTTACTAGACTCAGTCTCACATCTCTAATTTATTTTTGCCAAAAAATTACCAGTCTAAATATCTGAACCCCCCACCTGCAATTTTTCCCTGATTGCTACCATATTTCTTTCCAGAAGAAAACTAGTTTCCAGAAGAAGGGCTCCCTATCACTGTTGCTACAGCTGTTCTCCAGGCAGCACGCTGTGCAGCTCTGCTGGTGCAGCTCTGCATGCCTGCCAATCATGGAATCCCAGAATATGCTGAGTTGAAAGGGACCCATGAACAGTTCCCAAACCATTTGTGCACTATGCAAAGTTTTTCAAATACATGAAACATTTTTTCACTCCCATACAGCTGCGAAGAGTTGCACTCAGGTGTTCCTAATTGCTTAACTCCAGATCAAATGGAACATATTAGGTCCATTGCTTTACAGTGGCTGATCCTTGTGGAAGAAAAATAGTCTATAATTATTACCAGCCAGGAACTGCATTTCAGGGCAAGTAGTAGGAATTGATATTCATATTGTTAAAAGCCATGGATTAAGTTCTGTTGATGACCTGCTATTTGGACTTACACTGAACTGTAGAAAATTATAATTAAAAAGTATATTTTTCAGAATACGATGAACAACTACAAAAAGAGGTTTAAAATGTAAGTTTCTTTGTAAGCCCCACTTGTAACTACACAGTAGCATTCATTGCTTCTAATATCTACAACTTATACCCAGGAGCCTGCACGCTCACATATTTTGTGTTCTATACCCTGAAAAAAAATCAGATCGAGTATATATCGGCTAACACCCACACAGCATTCTTCCTAATGTATTTCTACAACTACCAAGCAGAGGTCTCCTTGTAAATAAAAGCAGTCTCTTAAATTTATATTGCACTTTTCTTCTGCAGAGACTTTCATACTATATACAGGAATAATATCCACCATTGCTGAAATGCAGCCACTTCTGGAGAGGAATAAAGCAGCTACTCGATAGGCACAGAGCAACATAAAACATCAGGAAGAGAAACATAACATTGGGACTGCAACAGATATTTAAGAAGACAGACAGTAATTAAATTTAAGGACTGTAATTTAGCCTGAACACTGTGAAAAATGTGAAAGGATCTTTAATTGGAAGGGGTAATGAGCATGGCTTTACATCTCACCTGGGATGCATTACCACCTCAAGGAGACTTGCCTCTCAAGCATGGGGTAGTAAACCACAAATACCACTACCCTCAAAGAAAAGGGACCCTGCCTCCCCTCCACCCCATCACTGCACAGCTTCCCATCCTTGCTGCTCAAGTGCCTCTTTCCTCTGATACTGTCTCTCTGCACATCTGCCAGGGAAATGAGGTCTTTCCTTTTGTCCTTGGTACTTCTGACAAGCAGAGGCACTTGGGTTAATGACTTTCCCCCAAACTCACCACCAGCTGCTTTCTAGCCAGAGATAAAAGAACAGAGGTTTAAGTGGGAAGGGGCTTCCTGAGACTTTTACTGAAGCTGATGGACACCTGACAGCAGGAGAAAGCTTCACCTCTGGCTGGGACAACCTCCTTGCTCTGCCCTGGACTGACAGCCACCAAAGGGCTTCTTGGCCCCTGTGCCATGGATTGGTGTGTGAGGCTCTTACAGCCCTCCTTGCAGGGGCTGGCAACAGGGCATGGACTCCCTCCCTGCAGGCAGCCCTTTCTAAAGGTGTGGTGCCCTTTTGCTGACACCTGCCTCATGGGTAATGCTTTGTCCATCATCCTGAACCTTCAGGCTGCACCTCCCCAGCCCCACAGCACCTCTGATGCCCACTAAACACCACCAAAACCTGGGTGCTTGTGCAACCTGGGCTGAGCAGCCTGTAGAAGCAAACCCACAAGGGCCTCTGCCTCAGAGCTTAGAAGGTGAGTGGTTGCCCTGGGCTGTCTCTTACTGATGGGGAAGCACTCCTTCTCCACCTTCTGCCCAGCAGAAGCCTCCTGCAACCAGCAATGCATCACAAATGTTTTGCTGCAGACAGATCAGGAGCCATTGTGAAGCTTCCAAGTGCCCTTGGAATAAATGGTCTCTCTCCTAGGAGTGAAACTGGACTCTCGCCAGGAGTGGAGTGATGACTTCTGACCTCCAGCAAGCACAGAGGAAAGGAAGAGCACAGGGCTGAATGAGCTCAGCCTAAAAAAAGAGCAGCACTGGCTGCCCGTGAAAATGGCAAGAGACAGCAAGACACACAATTGCTGTTGGAACCCACTGCATCCCATGACACTGCCTGGCCCTGGGAACAGCCCTGGGTTTCCTGGTCAAACGTGCACTGTGACTGATGTCTGGGCTCTGGAGGGAGGAGTGGAGACAGAAAAGACACAGTTCCAATTCTTGAAAATGGAGAAAAGCTGAACAAGCTGGGGGCACTTGTATCATGCCCTCCCACTGTCTTGCAAGGCCTCCTGTGAAGAAGGTCCCCTTGCCCCTCAGAGTGATGTCCTTCCTCTGTCTGATGGTGGCTGGAGCTCTTGGGAGTTAAGTAAGAGCTTTCCCCCTCCATCAGTGAAGGCAATGGAGCCCCAGCCATGGCTGGAAGCTGAGCAATGCAGGAAGCAGCTCATACATTCAGGTGATTTCAGACAAACACAACTGTCTTAGAGAAGCTGATATATTCATCAGAAATGGATAAGGAGCCATGAGTACTGCGTCTTCAGTGAGACAGCTATCTTATCTGTGGTGCTCCAGATAGGGATTTTGGATGGGGTGTCCCTTAGGAGGAAGAGTCACCCTTAATTAATTGCCAGTGTGGGCTAGTAAACCCCAATTCACAGCCTTGTAGGGCTAACTCTGCCCTGTTCGGGGAGATAAGTCATGCCCAGAGCTGCTTCCAGGGCCAACAAGGCTATCACAGCTCCTGTTTGGCTGGTGCAGGGCAAATCCTTCTGCTGGGGGTTCATCTGGAGCAGCATGTGCCTCCACCTTCAGGAGGTTAGGCCAGACCTGCTACAGGTCTGCAGCAGAAACACCAGCTTCACCCACTCATGATACCACCAAGAAAAAGGTGAATTTCCCCCATCCCAGTTCCCTTGTTCCTCAGTGGCAAGCAGGGCCACAGTTCAGCACAAGCCCCTCTTTTGGGCCAGCTTCCTGCCTGCATCCTTCTTGGAGCAGTTTCCTGCCTGTTCCACCTTTCATCTCCTCTGCCCACTGCCTTGGCAGTGGAAGCATGTGTGGCTGCATGTGCTGACAAAATTCAGCAACCTCAGCCCTGAGCAGTGATGCTGTTGCTATCTTTTGCCCACACTGCAGAAAGAAATGCTTCAAGAAGTGAGAGGGCAGCATTGGAGCTGCCTGAACTGCCAGCCTAGGGGTTGGGTCATGAGCACAGGACTTGCTGTCTGGCTGAAGAACATGGCTGACTCTTCCCATAATCCAGAAAACTTGAGGTGGAGGAAGTAATGGAATAAAACCCAAAATAAATAGGTAACAGAACATAGGCAGAGAAGCAATCCTGGGTTTAGGGCTGAGGTGGTTGTCATCCCAGTATTCACAGGGGGAAGCCAATGTGCAACTGCTCCACCCTTCCAGTCCCATCCCATCACACCCCATCCCTCAGCCCCATAGAGACCAGACTTTTCTGTCTGCAGCTCAGACCTGCTCCCTATCCAGCAAGAGTGCTGAGAGACAGAAAGAGGCTCTTGGAGGCCATTGCTGCAGCTGGATCCAGCCAGGACTTCCCCTCTCAGCGTGGTCCGTGTCATCGGTCCCTTCCTTGCTCCATCTTCTTCAGGCTGGGGATGAGAAGCACAGAGCGGTGGGGAAAGGCCAAAGCAAACCGCACTGGGGGTGACTGAGTACATGAGAGCCTGGGAGGTGTGGGTGGATGGAGACACTGGAGCACAGGTGGTGTGAGGCCAGGCCCCCAGGCCAGGCCGGTGTTACTGCGGGAGCTGCAGCCGGAGCGGGGCAGCCCCAGCCAGCAGGAAAGCATGAGAGACAAGGGCAGTACTGCAGGGTGTCTTCCACTAAGCTGTGGGCTCTGCAGCAAAGAAGGTAACTGTTCTGGTAGAAATTTGTGCTTTAATATATTTTTGTTTGCTTGTTTAAAACAAGTTCCCACTTCCCTGAGGAAGCCCTGTTCGACATTCCCAAGGAAACATGGGGGTGGTTTTTTTTCTTCCGTCATTTGCTCTTCACATTTCTTCATTCCTATTTTTTGTGTTTCATTCCTTCTTTTCTCTGTGTGTATTTCTTCCCTTCCTCTCTCTCTCTCAATCTCTCTCGTGCACTTGCTTTTTAAAAAAAGTTTTGTCTTTATTTTTAAATTTTGTTCTAGACATTATGACTTTCTCAAGGAGTGCTCCAGTTCTGAACCAGATCCCTTTGCATGGTCATGCCTGTCAGTCTTTGGTAACATATGGACACTTTGGTGTGCCAGTGAGGAGGGGAGGAAGAGGAGCAGAGGTGGCTGAGTAGGAAGGGAGCAGGAATGTCTTGGTCCGAAGACAGGAGCGCTCGCTTGCCATCATCTGAGCAGCAGGTAAAGGAAGAAAGTCAATGAGCCACAAAGCCAAGGACTGTGCAGGGCTGGGACACTGCTTCCTGGAAGAGCAACAGCTGCCAGCCGAGAAGGGAGAGAGAGAATTAGTGATGGGACAGATACAGACTTCATCAAACAAGTCAGCACACATCCATGTCTTCTCCCACCACAAAGCACAGAGAGTTCCCTGATCTTTTGGAAGTTACTTTGAGGCTTTCCTGGACGTTCTCAAGGTTCCCCAAAACTAACTTTGGAAAAAAAAGGTTGAATCTTAGACACTTCTGGAATCCAATCCTCCTTTCTTCCCCAGAATTTTCAACCTGAGTCAAACAAAAGACTCTCATTGTGTTATGGTTACATCCTAGGCTAAAAGAGACCTCTAACTGCCTTTAAATTTTGAACATTTTAGAGTGTTCTGACTTTTGTTTCCCTCTTCATCTTTGGAATTAAAAAAAATTGCTAGAAGCGACTCTTACTCTGAAGGTTTTCTTGCTTCAAAAATAAATAAACCAAACTGAACCTTGCTCTCAAGTGCTTGTCTGGCTCTGGTTTGCACGCTCCAAACGTCTGCTCTCTGTCCCACCTGAGGCATTTACCGAGGGCACAGGCAGGACTAAGGCAGATGGCACACCAGTGATTTCCCCCCAATGCCCACGTACCACTTACACACACCTCGCTGTGCCTTCCATCCATGGAGCCCCCTAGTGAGAGTGGAGTTGTCTCCATCACTGCAGGGCTGGCATCAATTTATATGGGTGGACTGGAAAGGGGCTGGTGGGATTTAGCCTGGCTGTGCCTCTCTGCTCAGATGGCATTGGAAAGAAGCACAGCCCTCCCTCCATGCCCCAAAGAGCAGATTTTTTTTTTTTTTTTTCTCAGAGTAAGACTAATTTAACACTACAGATGCCATTAAAGCCTGCAGGAGGTCCTTTCCTTTTCAAAGCTTCCATAACTAGAGTCTTCAAGAAATGAGATATTACAGAAGTCCTTATCTTCTTGGGGCTGACACCTCCTGGTTGTTCCTTTGACTCTTGCTAGCTCTTGACTGTATAGAACAAGCCCAAGAGTCTGAGAGCCCCTCTGGTGACTTCTGCTGGTGGGGTCGACCATCCCATTGAGTCCCACCAACACGTCAGCGTGCTCAGAAATCAGCTGCACACCCCTAGCATGTGCACTTGTGAATGCACTCCTACCAGCTCGTTTGCCTCTGAGGCAGACACAGTCTCACCCTTATTGGGTCCGATTGGCTTCCTTGGGCAGTCTCCCTTTTTCAGAGTGACGTCGTCGATGGCGATGTCCCCCTCGTAGCTCGTGCCCCGGACACCTTCAAAGATGATCTAAGAGCAGAGCATGGGAGAGAGCCCTGTGTGAGGCTGCAGGTGTGGAGGGCCCCTCCTGCACTGCAGGGCTTTGCAGAGCCAGCAGGACACCAAACAGATCTTATCAGGCCCCCAGGAGAATGATTTCCTTCCCGTTTCTCCAATATTCATAGGATCTGGAAAGCCAGATCCCACTGTTTATGGGACTAGTCTCTTTGTGCTGAGTGTGCAGTAATAAATGAGCATTAGAGCTCTGTTTTATTACATGTCCTGCTCTAAGAAGCCAACCAATACTGAACAGAACTTGCAAGAGTAACTACATTCTTATTTATTATTTTGAGGTATCCAAAAGCACACTGGGAATTTTGCCACAGTGCTACAACTTAACCAGCCTGTACAGAGCTCACAAACAACCCTACAACAGCAAAGTAGCTGGGTAAAAACCTCAGCCATAAAAGCAGCTTTAAGTTGTACCCATGAACAACTCGATGAGCACATACAGAGTGCCGAGTTCATATTCACAGGTGCTCCTAGGGTCCTAAGCAAGGGGCACAGTGGAGGTGGGCTCTGCAGCACATGCTAGGAGAAACCTCTAGCACTCAGTCACTTCACACCAACAGGCCAGCATCCCCCAGCTGCTCAGCACTGAGGCACCTGTCTATCACACAGACATCCAAAAGGAGCTCTCCGACAAGCAGTTTCCAGACCAGCAATAATCAGAAAATTTATAGTGCCAAACTGATGCTTGCACATAAAAAACCCAGGGAGAAGTGTATTTGACTTCTGTGCATGCACTAAGCCTTTGCCTTGCCCCAGTGACCCCGGGGGTTGAGAGCTCCCAGTGCCCTCCCTTGTGCCTCACCCACCCCTGTGCTACAGAGGAAGATGTCTGCCAGGAAATCTTCTACATCCAGGCACAGATAGGGCAGGTGGCTCCGTGACTGTGGGCTTGGCTTACCTGGAAGGGCCCAGGAGGGTTGATGGGCACATGTGCTTGCTGCCACATGTTGCCCCGATTCCCACTGAGGGACCAGACCTGGGTGTCGATGGCTCGCTTGTTCCGCACACGAACGAGCAGGTTCAAGGAGCCTGTAAGAGAGAAACAGGCCTCTGGCACGCTGGGCTGGCTCCTGGCACAGCTCTGGGCTCAGCCTCGAGCCATGGCTGTTAGCCCCAGCTGGCCCAGAGACAGCCTGCAGAGCCCCAGTGGCCATCTCTGAAGGGAGCCAGTTTTCTCCTGTGTTCATGGATAAGTGCCACCAGCAATGATCCATCCACCTGGCCTTTCCTAGGGAAGCACAGACCCAGAAAAAGAGGGGCAGGATGAGGAAGAAGCAGTGTGCAGCATGGCTGGGGCGGCATGAGAAAGGGGGGGCAGAAATGCTAGCTGTCCATCCAACCTCCTGCTTGAAGCTGTCTCCTGCTCTACATGAGGGCAGCATGGATTTGCCTGGCCGAGTCTTGAACTTCCCTGAGGAAGCCAAGTTTTCCTACTATCCAGTATGAACTTCCAGCACTACCAGTTGTGGACACTGTTCCCTATCATATAATTTAATACTACGAAAAGATTTTGGTTTCATCATCTTTCAATTTGCTCTTGAAACAGTTGGGGGCCAATGTCTGATAGCAACCTCTTCTTTGCCAGACTGGACAAGTCCAGCTCTCTTATTTCTCTTCCTAAGGACTCCTGCTCCTGGCCCTTGACCATCCTGATGCCCTTCTGCTGGACCCCACCAATTTCTCCACGTTCCACTTGAAATGGGGAGCCCAGAACACGTGTTTGCCTCCCCTGTTCACCACTGACCCCCAAAATGTGCAGTGCAGCTAACAGGGCTCTCCCTGCTCTGGCCCTGGCCATCAGCTGTGGAAATACCACCAGTGTCCTCAATCACTGCTTGCCCTGGGAACAGCCTTGGAGTGAGCAGCTGTCCTCTGAAGCACCAGACAGAGTTGCCTGTTCCACACCACCTGGTACCATCCCAGCCCAATGTTTTCAGAGGTTCACAAAGATCCTGTGAATCAATGCTGACTTTAAGTTCTTTCAAAAAAAGCAATTTCGAAAAGGTTTTGTCTATCATTAAACCAAAACCAAAGCCAACAAATCTCAAAGCATTTCCAGTTCTCACTTTGAAAACAGTGTCACAGCTTCCTACCCTCCACCCACACACAAAACCATCTCAGTTTGTCTTCCTGCAGCATTTTGTTAGTATGCCCTCAGATTACTTCTTTTTCTTTTTTGCTTCAGTGAAAAAAAAAATAAAATTAAACATTCAATCACGGTCGACCTAAAACACTTTTTTTTTTTTTTTCACAAGAAATCAATCAATCAACTCTAGTCATGCTGTTGCTCATCAATGTTTCTGGTCTCCATACACAGATATATTACACCTGAGAGTACAGAGGAAATAGTAACCCTTACTTATCCATCTGTAGTCTGTCTGGACTTGGGATGTTGCATTCTCACATAGATATGCCTTCTGGAAAAGCAGCAGAAAGAGGACAGGGGAATAGACAGGGAAACAGACTTTCCTGTATAACCTCCCTCCTACAGGATCCCCCCCAAATCCTTCATTCTTGGCACATCCACCTTAGGGGCACTGTGTGAAGGACAGGAACCTGGAAATAATCCCATCAAGCACCTGGCTGTCAGAAACTGAGAGATACATTACAGGGAGTTCACAGTATAATAAAGATGATGAAATGTTTAGATTCTTAGTGAATGACTTACAAGAAAAGGTTAAAAAAATGAAATATGAATATAATTTAGTGAAATGAGGATAGAAAACACATTATTGTCTGGAAATATTCAGAAGCATTAGCTGTAAGGCAAGCTGAGAAAACTAGATGAAGGCATGACAGGACATAGACAGCAGATCCAATCCCCTTCCCTGTTGGTACTCAGTTTGGGATGCACACCACAACCTAGGACAAGGAGAAAAATAGCTTATTTCTCTCTCTCCTGAGACCAGCTGGCACTGCACAACCTTGGGTGATCCAAGCCAGGGAGACCTCCCTCCTGCAAACACAGTGCCACAGATAAGAGAAGTCACTACAGGAGTCTCTGGCAAAACCAGCTTTGAGCTGCTGATTTCTTGGCATCTTCCCTGCCCTCAGGAGCTTCCTATGAAGTAAAGCATCTCTAAGGATCCCTAGTCCTCCTGGAGCCCCTTGTCCAAACTGACAGCTCATGCAGGAGGTACATAACCCCATAGATCAGTGTCACCAGGAGTGCGTTCAGAGCAGCTAATTACAGACACCAGCACCGGTGAGGTGAGGGATTGAGAGCAAATGAAGAATTAATATGAAGCTGCTAGCAAGCAAGGATTAAAAACAAGCATTGTCTATTCTATCCTCATTTGGGGACTTGTAGCTAGGATTTGCTGCACAATAGCCTGGCTGAGTAGCCAGCACTGGGACAAATCATGCAGCAAACGAACTTTGATGCCCTAGGAAAAAAGCAAAGGCGAGATAGAAAGAAACCCAGAGAAGCAACTGGAATGCAAATTAGTACCTCCAAAGCACTGGCTGTGAATGCCTGGCCTAAACCCAAACCAAGCCTGAGCACATCCTGGCTGACAGCTCCATGTCCTTGCAGCATCAGGAAAAACAACCTTTTAGTCCCTGAATTCCCTAGTACAACAATACTGAATTTGAGCAGGCATTCTTCAAATGGTTTACAATTGGAAAGGAAGCTCCCTTATCTACTCACAACATGCAGTGTTTCACTACTCCTGTCTACACACGGAAAACTGAAGGTCAAAACAGAGAGGCAGCACGCCCATGGCTATTGTAGAAATCAGTCAGAGCTGAGAAGGGCAGCCAGCCCTACCTGCAATCCCTGCTAAGTTACAAAGGCTCCCTGAGACTGGGAAGCAACTATAATACTGCCATTTTCCAGTAACACTGTCACTGGGAATGTGCTTCTGGGAGGCATGGAAGAGGCTCCTGGACTTGATCAGTGATGAAACCTCTGTCCCATCTGAACTGAGTCCACAGTGTTGTAGACATTAAAATTTGTGCAGGTCTTTTACTTTACTCCCTTCTACCACATGTCAGCTGCCAGTCAAGTTAAGGGCACATAGCCTGTGCAGGAGGTACCTGTAAATGAACCTCCAGATCTGCACTCTAGGCAGAGCCATAAAAACATTTCAGACTTGGACTGTGGGAATCTCCAAGTCATCTTCCTTTCCAGTGGTTACAAACTGAAGAATTGAAGCGTGACCTGCTCTCCAACTCCTCATCAGTGAAGATGAGAAAGACCCAGCTGGGATGGTCTCCAGTGCCAGTTGCTGCAGTCTCTCTTTTTGCCTGGTTTCTTCTATCAGACTCCAAAGCCAGCTGGACAGTTTTGTTACCTATTTTTCTCCTTGTTGCCCCTTCCACATCTCCTCTGCCTGGCATTTTCTAAGGGCACCTCCTGGTGAGGCACACAAAAAGACAGACCATCTCTCTGCTGCTATATCTCTCCAGCTGACCAGAGACAGAAAAACAAAAGGGAAATCTCAGGACACCAGCAATCCTGTTGTTACCTCTTCCCATACAAGGCAATCTTTGCATTTGTCTTGTGATCTGTATTATTCCTTCTTCCCAATCAAAATGGAGAATAAAGGCAAGTGATGAGTGATGAGGAATTAATTACAGGCAAAGCCAGCTGTACCTTCTGCTGGCTGCCTTGAAGACCAGAGCTGGCATTTCAAAAGAGTGGCACTCATACAAAAGACCAGCTGGGCTGCCAGATAGATTAACCCAAGGGAAGCCTTTAAATGTTACCTTCTCACAACAAAAAAAGGTCTTCAGTCAGTTTCCACAGGATGGGGACTTCACTGTCACGCTGAATTTCAGTGTAGCTCCAGAAGAGCTGGTGCAGGCAGGACCATCAGCATGGTCAGTGTGGGATGGCAAAGAAGGTAGAGGTTTCCTCAAGAATTCTCTTGGGGAGTTAATGCAGGGTGATGGGGTGGGGAAAAGGCCAAAACCAGCTCAGTTTACATGGCTCAGATGGAAGGCAGGCAGCTGGAGCAGTCAGGAAGCAAAGGGAGGATGACACTATGCACTAAGAGACGGGGTGCCATGCCAAGTGCAGCAGAGCTCTGTGGGATGGTTAGGGAAGGCTGTTGGGATCCACATCCAGGAGGTGGCACGCAGCCTGGTCTCACTGCAGCTGCTTCTGCACTCCTGTAAGATCCTTGCTCCCGTAGAGGGCAATCTCAGGAGACCAGCCATTGAGGAGGATTCCTGGCTGCAGCTCCAGTTTAGATCTGACGCCCAACTGGGAATTCAGGGCTGAAAGCCCCCATGGAAATTCCCGTGGCATTTCCAGGGTAGGCAAGACAGATTGAGATAAGAAGCTGACTGATTGCAAGAGATATCCAGTAGCTAGAAAGAGATTCACAGTGTGGAGAGGACTTAGACCTTGTACAGCTTAGCAGAGTCACCTGTAGACTCAAAATGAGGGCTAAAACCAATCCAGGGAGAAAAGAGCTCTTACATTTCTAACAGGGGCTCTGAGCACTTCTTTTAGTGTTTGATGTTAATGCCACTGATCAGAAACTAAAATCCCAAAGCTTAGTGCAGGCAAATACCAGCAGCAAATGACAGTCTCCAGAAAGAATCTATTACTGCTTATAATCTCCACAACAAACACAGGTCTCTCTCCCCCGCTCATTTAAATGGATGTTAATGAATAGCAGTCAGTGTCAGGCTGGTTAGAGAGCTGGGAGGAAAGTTATTGCTCTGAGATCTAGAGAGCAGAGGGTGAAAAAATAATTGTAGCACAGATAGAGATGCAGAAATAATACCAAGTGGTACTGGCTCATAACTTCTAGGAATGCAAGTTGTCTTTGTGCCATGGTAGGATGTATTTACTTGTTCACAGTTTCTCAGGAGGCTTCACACATTAACATATGAGGAGTAAGACAATTAAAGCCTCTGGGCTGCTTTCTACTCCTGTCTACAGAGAACTTTATTTCTACATGTCTTTTACTGTGTTCAACTTGGTGTGCAGGGTCCCCTCCGCCCAGTCACAGGGTCACTACACAGACCTGTTTCTGCAGCCACTGCTTCACTAACTTCAGAGCAGGGGGATTCAGAGAGCTCATCCTGGTCAGAGTTTGGAAAGCACCATGATCCCACCTTGACTCACAAGGCATCTGCATTGGGGCATGGAGAACATCCAGCCTGTGCTGCCAGCTGATTGCTGTGGGACACTCCATGCTTTGGTACAGCAGGGACGCTACAGAGAAAGGAATCAGGGGAATCAAAACCTCCTGTTTGCTGCTGTGTCTAGGACTTTCTGGGGATATAAACAGCAATAAGGTAAGTTTTGATTGGCAATGTTTCCCCTACAGCAAACCTGTGAAAATTACTTATATATGGCTACAGGGAATTTTTTTTGGAGTTAACTGTGGATTTCAAAAACCCAAAGAAACAAACACATTTCCACCTCTGACCTGCTAAACCATCATCAAATGAGGCTGGGCTTGAAGTAATATTCCCAGACATGGCAAAGCCAATTGCACAGATTGATCTATGATCCATCACTATCTATCAGACCAGTCTGGCATGTACAGGAATTTCAGGAGGGAGGGAATGCACCAGCAGAGAAGCAACAACACTCTAAAAAGGCAAAATGGACATATGGCTGGGCCCTGGGGAAACACACTGGGCATGGGGGATATGGGCCCTGCAGACAGTGGGGTAAGTGCAGTGGTATTGTCATGGCTGTGATGAGAAATAATGGGAGGAAGGCAGGCAAGCTACAGCTACAGCTCCTTCTCTCCAGCATATCCCCACCTGTCTGTGTACATAGAGAGCAGATGGTGACATGGCAGGAGCAGATTTGCAATGGAGCTATGCTTGAGCTCCTTTGCTCATTTGATCCACCAGTCTAATTAGAGAAACTGTTAGCATAGAAAGATGAATGATACAAGACTTCCATCCCTGATACTGTCTTTATAGAACAAAATCCTGGCACCCCTTTTCATGGAAAATTCTCTCAGAGGTTGTTTGTGACCAGTAACAGGCTTTCTATGTGTGGACAATACGATGTGGTTTAACTAATTCAAAAGAGGGAGAAAAAAGATCTCCATTCTCCATAATGTTAAATTTATGCTATCTCAGAAGAACAAAGGCCCATCTGATATGCAGCTATAAGAGAATAGAAGGAGGGCACAGTGAGGGTGACTCAGGGATAAGTTCAGCACTGGTCACTTGTTGGGGCCATGGCCGTGTAGGAGCCCAGTGCTGCTGGTGACTCAGCTCCAGACAGGGCCTAGGGGAGCTCCAGGTGCTGGGCAGGGAAATGGATGCTCTCCTTTGTTTCTCTGTGCAGCTGCTGGCAAGCAGGATGGGAAGATGCTGATGGGGTCAGCTCCTTCCCCCTTTCCTGCTGTACCTGCTGGTTCCCAGAAGTGCTGGGTACTACCTTAGAGAGGAGAGGCCAGCCTGGGGGAAAACCATAGAATTGTTTACACTGGAAAAGACCTTTAATATCAAGTCCGTTAAAAATTAGAGTATGATAAACCTAGAAGTAAGAAGGAGATCATGTGTAGGCAACTTTTCCCACCAATTTTGCAGACTAAAGAAGCAGAGTGAACCATAGTTCATCTGTGAGGTCTATTTGCTCCTTGTTCACCCTCTGTTTCATGACATGCCCAGATGCCTTCAGGCAATGCTTTCTCTCCTCCCAGCTTTGATAACGGGCCCTCTCATCTTTGGCACCACAGACAGCTGGGTCCTTTGCGGAATTCGTGCACTCAGCTCTCACACTGAGAGCACGCACTGTGCTCAGCACTCTGTGACAGCTGAAACAAAGTCTGCTTCATAGACACTGCCAGGTTTAAGAGAGCACAACAGCCAGACAGGGACTCTGCCTGTCTCCCTTCTGAGGGCAGGCTTTGCAAAGACCTCAGCGAGAGAGGAGGGAGCCTCCCAGAGCCCCCAAAACACAAAAGATGCGTGTGAAAGGGTTCCTGACAAAAACCCTGCAGACACGGATGTACTTATGCTGAGGAAAACTTTGCCTGTCTCTTCTCTAACCCCATTAACAATTTCCCTATTTCCCCATCATCACCCTGTCTGTGGTGTCTCAGTCCCGGGAGCCAAGCACAGCAGCTGCACGGCTGCAGGGCTTGGAGCAGATGGGCTGTTTTATTGCAACGCCGAAGCCAGCGAGGCAGCAGGAAGGAGCAGCTGAGATCACATATTCTTCCTGCTGAACTGAGGACACCACTCAAAAGTTGTTCTCTGGTCTCACCCTCTGCCTGACCCAGGGAGATGTGAGAGGATGAATGGTTCAGGCCTTGAAAGTGATTTGCTGCAGGAAGGCTGTTTGTTAGAGCAGGCTGTGCTCCCAGCTTTGAGCTCATTATAGCTGGGATGTATTATAGCAAGAGACTTTTCCCACTTCATGCCTGCCTTACTTGCACCACAAAACTTCAAGGCGACTAGCTGAGACAGTGAGACTGAGCTATGAACCTGCAACTGCAAACTCCTTCAAATGCTGGGGTGCCTGTCATCCTTGGAGAGCTCTCTTTGGAGAGTAAGTCACTACTGGAAGTGATGATGGTGACTGACATTTGTTGAGCATTTCTTTGATTTTCTGAGATGTGTTTCCGTACATTAAAATATCATGTTTGGTTGAAGCTCAAGTACAGATAGGGATAGATGAACAAGTAGTGTATCACAGTTTGCACTCAGTCTCCATAGCCTTTATTCTGTCAGAGCACCCACGGGGGTGTCCAGATGTATGCCTGGAATGACCAACAGTGAAATGATTAATGGTCTATGGAGAGAATAGAAGAGTGACAAGGGAGTGCCAAAGAAGTCGCTGGATATGGTCTGAGAGCTCCTGTTGCCTCTTAAGTGTCTGTGAAGTTTTGTATATATCAATTTCAGAGTCTGAATAATTAATGCAACACCTGTTGTCTCAGGAGATGACCAGGTTGCAGTGTATCCTTACAGCTCCTCAACTTTGTACAAGGCTGCTGCTGTGAAGTCTGAATGGAAAGATGTTCTGCTGAATGAAGGGTGGGGCAATCACAGCAAATGTCCACCAGGGGAATAACTGTATCTCCAATCAGGTGATCAGGAACAAAGAAAATCTGTGGGGATTCAGGGCATCTGCAAATGAATGGATGCCAGCAATCTGTGCTCCAACAGCCTTTGCAACAAAACCCGCAGCAGGAAAGTAGCCAGATGTTCACCTGGCAAGACAGAAGAGGACTTTCGAAGAAGGAAACATTTCAGTGTCTGTCTGCAGTGGGAACTTGATTCAGTGATGCCCCTTTAGTGAGGGGCAAGGAAAGGCAGGGATCAGTGAACCCACATTCAAAGTAATAAACAGAATGCCTGCATCAACACGAAGACACAGTATTTGTGGAATGAAAACGACACGTAGCCAATTCACATCTGAAGACCTTTCCCTTGTCTCCATGTCTTTTTCTTTAGATACTCAGCTTTTGGCTTAGGGATGATCCAGTCCTACATATCAAACATGCTGTTGGTGCTCTTTGTAAGTCAACATCTAATGAAGGTACAGGCACATAGTACTTACTGGGCTCCAGCAAAAGTAGCTGAAGGGAATTCACTGCCCTTGGTTATGCAGGAAATTTGATTACATGATGCATCAGTACCATTGGGTCTTAATAATCTTTAAATCTATGCCTCTAATCCAAAGTTCACTGAATTCTTTAGAAAAAACCAATGACTTCATCTGTCTTTGGTTCAGAGCCACTGTATTGAACTGACAGAGGTTGAATGACACTTTACAAATACGTGGTCTTCTTGCTAGGTATTTATAATCCTTGCTCATGATCATGGTATTTGACTAATCTCCAAAAAAAACCCATGCAGATACTACTAGATGAAACCACAATCTATCCCAAGGATCCATACCAAAGACCACAGGAAGGTGCTGGATCTCTTAACAAAACATTAGTCAAATATGTATTTATCAATGGCCAAGAACACATCTGAATAAGTGGAAAAAGAATGACTATTAAAAAAACTGAATAATTTTTTTCATTACAAACTGTTCACTTAACTCTAACCAACTTGTTTTCAAGAGCCTAGAGGGAAGTGAATCATACCCATTAGGAAAATCAGCCTCCCCTCAATTAATCCAGTGATGTAATCTCTACTGTGTAGTTATTGTACTGGAGATAATGGCATGGATTTAATGAACAACACATTTCTATACAAGGCAAACTTCATGTATCCAAAAGAACACAGCTACCTCCTGAGGGTGCCACCTGTAGTACTGTGCAGTGGCAGGGTGCTGTGTTCATAAAAGTTTGGGTAGAAATGAGGGAGCTATGATGTTGAATCTTACAAAAATGATGCCTTTGTGGTTCAAGCTGCTTTTGCATTAACATAACTGGTACCTCTCAATCTGTGTGACCTGACAGCTTTGACTAATGTCACTTGTCACAAACAAGCTGAAGCCACCTGGCACCCGCTGGCTCCTACATGTGATCATCCACCAGGGCCTTTCAGACACACCTTTGCACTGATTGTCTGATCTGAGCTGAAGAAGTAAAGAAGCAATTAATTTTGGAAGGCCTTCCAGACCTGTGATTCCTCCTCAGCAGGAGGGCTTCAGTGGTGACATTGCCTGTGTAAGTGGCCTGCCCAGAACCCAATTCCCTCTGTGAAACTGCCATGACTTTCTTGAACTCATATGCTGTTGGCAAGTGATCTGATCAGGTCTCATTGTTTCCTGTGACTCAGAACCAAAATCCTTCTTAATCAGTCCCCAGCACTGTTCCTCATGGAATCTTAGAATAGAGTAGAAGAGAAAAAAAAAGAAAAGGGAAATGAAGGGAAATAAAAGTTGGGAAATACCTACAACCACCAACTGCCTGACCACTTTGATCACCTCTCCAGGAAGCCCATTCCAGTGTCTGACCACCCTTCAATAAAGAAATTTGATCCTCCCCAATGTAGTTTTGAACCATTCCCATGCATCCTGTCACTGGATACCATGGATCAGCACTTTTCAGTCCCTTTCCCTCCTCAGGAAGCTGTAGAAAGCAATGAGTACTTTATAATTTTATTGGAAGCTTCTCATCCTGATAATACATAGACCAGACTTATCTGGAGTGGTCAGATAAGGTCTGCGTCAACAATGAACAATCACACCCTTAACTCTCCATTCAGTGGCTGAAATTTCCATATCTCTCAGCAATCTCCATCCTGTGAGCTGACCACGAAGACATCTCCTGCTGCAGGGCCTGCAGGAGCATCCAGCAGGAGCAGGAGGCCCTACAGGTCATAACCTGGCTACCACTGAGTTAGGAGGCATGAGGGAAAGGTGGCAGGGGACTGTGGTGGGACCAGTCTGTCAGGGAAAATGTCCTCTTAAAGCATCCCCTTCTCAGGCAGCCCCTGGGATGGGAGGAAGAGGAGTCAGATGGTTGAAGCAAGGACTTGAGGATTTGCTCCCAAGCCAACCTGGCAAAGAGGCTTTTTGAACTTGGTGAAGATTTGCTAGCTGCCATGGCTAGTTTCCTCCCCTGAAGAAAGCAAGCAATTCCTCAGAAACACAGAATCACAGGATATTCTGAGCTGGAAGGGACCCACAAGGATCACCAAGTCCAGCTCCTGAGTGAACAGCCCCCACAGGGATCGATGCCACGACAATGGCAGCATTAGCACCAGGCTCCAACCAACTGAGCCTCGTGTGACATTTCTACACCAGCCACAAGGAAGACACCCCTGTTCTTGAATGCCTGGTGGAAATGGGATTTTTCTTTCCCTCCCCCTAATTTTTGTGTTGGGGCTGGCAGGATCATAGGGCAATGTGAATGCTTGCTACAGAGGGGGCCAGAGGAAGGAAAACAGATGACCAAATAACTTCAGAAGAATGGGGATTGCCTCCAGGGAGCTCCCCTTCATCCTGCTCTCTCATCAGCTGAGAGATATTCAACAGCATCCTGCTCTGCTAGTCACTGAATATTTTATATCATGGCTACAACCAGTGCATTTGTATTCTGTTTCTCTCTTTCGTCATATCTATTATAAACGAGTAGTGTCTGGGAACTCTCCCAGGGAAGATTTGCTTGGATGTCTATGGATATTTTATAGTCAAATTGTGAGAGTAAACCAGCTTTCAAGTTCTGTAGTGGTGGAAAAAAAAAAGGTAATAAAAGGGTTATTAAAAAAATAAATAAATGTCGGGATTTTATACAGCTACTTTTTGTAGTGACAGAGCTTCAGTTTGCTCCACAATGGAGCTGGAGTTGCTAGAAGAAGCTTGGATGGCAGACACCCTCTTGCTGGAATTGTCTGCTGACAGGAGCAATCTGGTACACTCCTGCTGGCCCCTGGCTTGGCAGGACTGTGCTGGCACCAGGTGAGCGGGGGGTTGTGGCTGTGACTGAGGCATCAGGGATAGCTGGGTCTATGGGAAGCAAGGCATGGCTCAGGATTGCAGCAACCCCACCTTTACCTTCACATTATGCCTGTGTGAGATGGATGGGAGGGCAGGGTCTATCTCCTCATTTCACAGGAGAAGTCCTACTGAGTCCTACACCCTCCTCTAACCCAGAGCTAAAGAAGAGCTGAATAAACTTGTTTTGATCTAAGAGCTCTGAGAGGACTTCAGCCAATAAAGGCACCAAGGTACTGAGTTTCAATTTGCAGGCAGATATATGGTGGGTTTGTTGGACCAAGTCATGTATTCCACAGGCCAAGAGAAAAAGAATTTTTTGCTTATTTCATTCTCTTTCAACCTCTGTCTCTGTGTAATCAGTCTGATTTTAAAATTTGCTCTCAGGTGAGCAGCACCCACCATGGAAATCATACAGCATTAAAGAGTCTATCTGCCCCACAGAAATTTATCAGCCCCTTTGTATCACAAGAGGAAAAACAGGGATCAGGCAGGGGCCATAACATTGGATATGAAGCAGAAAATCAACAGATACAAAAGGTGTCTGAAGTCGAGGAACAGAAAATGGCACTCAGAGGCTTTCTTAGGTCTCAGGAGTCACTGTCACTTTTGGGTAATTTGTGAGTAGAAGAAATCAGTAAAGAGTTAAAATGCTAAAAGCAAAAAAAACTAATGAATTGATTCTCTAGCATGTCCAGTCCACGCCATCTTCAGACAGACCTCCACAAGAGAACTGTTAAACCGAGCTCTCTTCCAAAATCAAGTGTATGCTGACGAGCTTTTACTTAATCTGTGAAATGAACTTGGGAATATGACAAGAAAGCAAGAGAGACCTCCTCTGTCCACATATTTTATTTTTTTTTTTTGCCAATCTCCCACCAGTCTGGGCTGCTCTTCATCAAAGAATGAGACTCCTTTCCAAGCCTGCAGGAGACGATGAGCAGGAATTAGGCAGCAGAGCTGACTTACCATAAGGGCCAGCTGCAGGGAGCACATGAGATTGCCAGACAGCATTCGGAGCTGGACTCTGTCAGCTAAGCAGGACCAGCAGGTCCAGGAAAATCTGGTGTGAGCCAACAGTGACAGTGCTCTGCCTGAGCAACCTGTCACCACCATCATGACAACAATATGGAGCAGCCTGTCTCCAGGGGGAATCCAGGTGTGTGAAAACAGCTCTGACCTAGCCCAATTCCAAGTGCAGAGAGCAGACACAATCCCTCAAAACACAGACACAGATGGAGACCTGCTCAGTGAACTGCAGCCCAGCTCCTAGCCCCCGACACCCATGGTGTCAGTGTTTTCAGCCTTGCCCAGACTTTGCAGTTTAACCTCTCAGCTATGCCACGTGTGCACAGAGATGTGGCCAGACTCTGGAGCATGTTCCCTCCCAATGCCATCTGCAGGACCGAGCAGAGAGTGGTTAATTAACCCTGCTTATTGCAGGGCGGACACATTCCTGCCTGGGCCCTGATTTTTCAGTCAGGCTCTAGTCCAGCAGGTGATTAATAACCCTGTGTGCTGTGGGAAGAGTGCATCTATTATTCAAATTAATGAAATTATAATCAAGAGGTGACGAATTAGCAGTTGCTCCTTGACTGGATATGGAAACTCATTAGTGTGCCAGGCGCTTCTGTGGCGCTCGCTGCACTCAAGGCTCAGAGCAATGAGAGGAGGGAGCCAGGCAGAGCAGGCAGCCCCTTGGCACAGCTGGGGGAACACACATCCTGCCCACCTATGGCCACCCCAGAGCTCTCTGGTTCACAAAGCCCCTTCACCCTATTCTCCTGTCAAATGGAGAGACTGATTGTAAGGTGCTGCCCCAAGGATGGCCTGTGACAGCCTCACAGCTCTGACACTGGGCTGGGCTATGGGAAAAGTAATTGAGTGCAGCAGCCCACCCTGCTGCTTGGAATACTGCAGTAGGACTCCCACCCTCTGGAACTGCTGGTTGCAGGCACAACTGCTGGAGCAAGAGGCTGGAGAACTTCCCCAAGAGCTCACAGGAGGCTGTGTCCCCTTGCCCAGAGGGCACTCACCGATGTGCTTCCCATACATGTGGTAGTAGAAGGAGACACAATAGTACTTGGCAGTGATGTTGTAGAGGGGGCTGATGAGCCGGGCTTTGTCTCCCGTCACCCGGGCCGGGATGCCTCGATGAACATGTAATACCCTGCAGAACGAGAGGGAAAGGTGGGCAAAGGCAGCATGCACTGTGCCCCCCTTCCTCCAAATGATGGGATGCCAGTGTGGCTGGGAGGCCACCCCTCCTCTGGGAGACATGGCCTTGCTCTGCCCCACGGCTCTGTGCCCACTGTTACCCCAGCCAGAGGATGCAGGATATCCACAGTGCCTGCCCCGCCTTGGCAGCGTTCAGGGAAGAGCAGGAGAGACGGGCATCTGCAGACCTGCTGTGAGCACACGCAGCAGGTGAGCCCCTGAACATGCACGTTCATCTGTCTGGGTGCACAGAGAGCCTCAGAGGTGACTGCCCTGTGCAAGAACACCAGAAAGAGAAACCATTCCAGACTAATTTCTCTGCCTAAAGTAGAGGGAGAGAGGGTTTGGTACATCTGGCTTGAACAATATTGTTGTCTAAAGAAAACAATACCAAAGCAGTTGTTAACAGCCCAGGGAGGAAGAGATTAGCCATTTAATTTGTTAACATCAATGCTCAATCAGGTTAGTGTACTGAACACTAATGGGAAAGCTTCCTTGGCGGGCCATTGGATGTTTCCCATTTTTTCTGAGATCAAAGATATGTGTTTGAATACAAATTTACTTTTCTTATTACAGAAAGAGGGACATAGTATCCAGCTAAACTGGGAGCATGTACTCCATACACAGCTAGGGTGAGCAATACCTAACACCAGTCTCCTCCAGCCATAGGTGAGGCTTCCTCCTGCCCCACAGACAGCTCCTGTCTGGTCTCTCATGCTTCTGGGCTTGGTACTAAGGAGATCTGTTTGCATACCTGAGAACTTCTTTGAGGAAACAGTTCACTAAAACCTACAGGAACACTTCTAGGTATTAGATATTTTCCTACTTGTTTATCCATTTTTTTCTTTAAAACAAGTGTCAAACAGTGTAAGAGCATTAGGCATCAGGCAGTTAGCTGACAACAACTAACGCTCACACTACTCCCTTCGACAAAGTTGTGGGTGTTTTAATTGTGTGTTTAATTCCAATCAGTAACATGCAAATTAACTGCCTGCTCCCTGCACGCAGTGTGAAGCAGAAAGCAAATCAGCCCTTCATCAGCTCCCAGAGCTGTAAGGCTCCTGACAAGAGATGGAGTGCCCCTCCCTCCCCTGCCAAGCCCAGAGGACCCTGAGTTGTGCCTACCCTCTGGCGTACCGCTGATGTCCGTGGGGGGCCCTGTGTTCACCGTGCGCTTGGGGTTCTGCGTCAGGGCGTTCTGCCGGGTCCAGTCAAAGTTGTCCATCTTGTCCTGCATGAAGCCACAGATCTTCTCGTCCTCAAAGCGGCAGGTGTTATCTGTGGGGATGGGAAGGGAAGGGGCTGCTCGGCTGCTGCTTTTCAAACACCCTCCCCGAGCTGCCCCATGCTCTCAGTGGTGTCACCACTGAGGCTCTGTGTCAAGCCAGGGGCAGATGGGCAGCCCCTGACCTCAGGAGGTCAGGAAAGGCAAGGAAGGCATCACAGAAATCACAGAATGGGTTGAGTTGGAAGCAGCCTCAAAGTCCATTTAGTTCCAAAACCCACTGCCATGGACAGGGATGCCATTCACTAGATCAAGTAGCCCAGGGCCCCATCCAACCTGACCCTGAATACTTCACAGATGGGACACCAATAACATCTCTGGGCAGCCTGTTCCAGTGCCTCACCATTCTCTGAGTAAGGAATTTATTCTTAAAATCTAATCTAAATGCCCCTTCTTTTATTTAAATTTTTTCCTCCTTTTCCTATCACTACCCATAATACATCAGTGATTACTAAAGAAGTGTTAATCCAGGCTGATGGATGTGATGGTCTGACAAAATGGAATAAAGCTATTATGGCTAAAGAGGAAGAGATTCTCTGAGAGATCTGAAGGGGCAAATGTAGAGGAGGCTAAAAAGATCACTGAAGGCAAACTGGCTAAAAGGGCTTTTATATCAGAACAACTTGATGCTAGAATAATTTCCCCAGGAGAGAAGAAAATGTAGCAGCAGATGACTCCCCTTCAGGCTATATATTTAACTAAACTATGACACACATGAGAAAAATCAGCTGTGGAGAAGAGGTCAGCTCAGCACGACAAACGTGTCATTTAGTCAGAGTACATCTAATTTACACCAGCTAAAAGGCACATTTGATTTTGCAGCTTATGCTGGTTCCCCTAACAAAATAAAACACATAGGTAAAAGATTTTTATGTAGGATCAGCCCCATGTGCAATAGGGCTCACTTTTATTACTACCACAAGACAGTTACACCCTGCAGCAATATTGTAAGACAGATGAAAAATCTTGTGCATAGACATAACCCAATATGGACCTGCAGAGATGGGAATGAATTGGATATGACCAGGCTGAAGATTGTAACCTTGGTGTTAAAAAGGTAGTTTTGAGTCACAAAAGCAAAGGTCAAAAATCAGCTTTACACTGCTGACACAATAGGAGAGGGATGGATAAAACAAGCAAAAAAGAAAGAGAAAACAGGTCCAAGAACCGATGTGAAAACTGCTGTGTGTTTTGAAAGGTCCCTGGGAAGAAACCAGAGCTGGAGAATGAGCTGGAAGTGGGATCTTGGACCTTGTGAGTGATGTAGATACAGCACGCGCAGGTATCTTTAATTGCTGCTTTTAAGTAAGAGCAAGGAGGTGTGCCATGAAACTGAAAGATAAAGCCATGAAAGAACACATACACAAAGGAAAACAAGGTTCTCAACAAGGGCTTGGAATGTGCTAGGAACCTTATTGTCGTAGTTTGAAAAAAATGAGTTTTTTGAACTTCAGTGGTCAAACCAATGAGTGCTCAGGTTTAAAGACTGGCACCTGGTGTGGCCACTGAGGACAAGGATCCGCCTCTGAGAACACAAGGGGTTAAAAGCAGAGGGCTCCCCGGAAAGCTCTCTCTTGGTTCCGGTCCCTGAGGACGGAGGGATCTCCCCTGCCCAGCGGCTGGCTGGGCGGGGAGGGGAAGCCATGCGGCCTGGGCGAGGTAGGCTGGAACCTTGGGCACAGAGGGGGAGAGGAAAAATCCTGCAGGATGGAAGGGTGGAGAGAGTACAAGAACCTTAAGAGGCATCAAGCAGCCTTCTTTTCCCCCTCCCCCCCCCCCCCCCCCCGGAGAGAGAGAGAGAGAGAGAGAGAGAGAGAGAGAGAGAGAGAGACTGAGAAACCGTGTCTGTGATCTGTGTCACCTTGAAATTTGATATCAGCGGCTGGGCAGCACGGCCGAAGGAGTATGGGGGGGTGGCGTGAGAAGAGTGCCCAATAGCAAAGATACCGTGAGAGTTCTGAGGAAACAAAGCCCAAGATTTTAACCCTTTTCGTAGATGATGGAAACTTTATAAATACTAATCCTCCTGAATTTGAAGAAGAAAGATAGAGAGAACTAAGCAGAAATGATGAAAGTTTGTGCAAGTGGAAGATTGTCAGAGAATGCTGAAAAGAATCCTAGGTGGGAGGAGATGATGGAGGGGCCTTTGGCTGGACTTTTTTTGTATAGCCATGGATGGACTAATTTCTTTTCTGTAACACAGAAACTGCATCTGGGGAGAGGCATTGGCTTGGAGCCAAGAGTGGACAGTAGTGTGAACAGAGATGAGAGGAAGAGCTCTGTTCTCAAGGCCCCTCGGCCCCAGGGGGTAATATTGGGGGGGGACTTGTGTCCCAAAATTTGAGAAGCTGTCGTTTCTTGGAACTAACCAAAGCATCTTTAAAAAGAGAAACCCTAGAAACAGCTCTGGTCCATGCACAGTGGTGAGAGCACTGGACATGGAGGAAGAGGCCACGATGTGGTGCAAGGAAGACTCCTATCTCTCCTCGATGAACTGAGTACTGATTATTGAAAGGGTGGTAATAGACTAAAGATTAATTATCTAAAAGGTGGTAACGTGATGAGGAATTTTCAGTTTGTTTTATTGTGTTGAGAACTGGTGGGGAGGGAGGAAGAGTGTTTTTTAAAGTTTTCATGTTCTTCTGTATGTGTCTTCTTTGCATATTATAAGTAATGAAGCTCTTTTCTTTAGCTTTCTAAATTAGAAACTGTTTTGCTCTGTTTTTGGTCACATCTCACAACAAATACCAGGGACAGTATATCCTCATAGGGCACTGGCCTTGTGCCAACGTCAAACCTATGACACTTATCCATGCCATGCTGGTGCAAGACTCGGCTTTTTGGGGTTTCCCTCCCACTGTTATTTATCATGCCTAGAGGAAGAGAAGCCCAAACGCCTCCCGGGGCTCCTGCATTCTTGTATCTTCAGTGATGACTTGCTCTGGTTCCCAGGCAGAGGCTTTTTCTCCTAGCATGTGTGACTCCAGCAGGACACGTAGGGCAGAGCAGGGCCCTCAACCTATGGGCTGGGTGCCAAGGATGGGACACACAAGGGAAGTTTTCTGCAATGTCAGGGCCAAAAGCTCCAGATGCAGTACAGTATGATGGTAGGAGCTTCATACCCTACACAACAAAATCTGTTATCTTGTACCAGAGAAGAGAGACTACCCATGAAATGAACAGTCTTGACTCTGAGATGCTGCACCTTCTGGTGGCTAGCATCCTCCCCATCCCCTCTCACTTGGAAATGAAAACGACTGTAATCCAAAGGGACATCAAAGGTCTGCACAGCCCTGTGGTAGAGAAGGGGGTTCCCCTTTCTTGCCTGTCTCATTCCAGCATCCCATCAAAGCAGTGATAAGAGAAGATGCAGCCTCCTGTGGTAGCCTGCAAAAATGTCCTTGCCAGCATAGGTTGGACAATGTGTGGCAATCCAAGGGCCTGGTTCACAGACCAGGGCAGCTGAGTTTTCAGTAAACTCAGCAGGAAACGCTGCACCCCCCCTCCTTTGGGCTGGGCACAGCCATCGGGAGCTTGTCTGGGCTGGCCACTTAACTGCTGATTAACCCTGGCTAAGTGCTTTCCACTCAATCTGCTCATTTCTAATTAGCATCCAAATCCAAATTAGCCACTGCTCTGCAGTGCCTAACACAGGGCCCAAATGGCATCTGTAGCTGAAGGAGAAGGGAGCAGAGGACAGGGCAGATGCTTGCAGGGTATTAACTATGTGGGATAGGGGGCCTCTTTCATCCTCAGAACAAAGATGGAAGAAAAAAAGAGTCAGAAGGCATCTCCTAAGGGTCCTTCCTCATCTCTTTTGGCTGACAGAAGGGAGTTCATGGCTGTTACAGATTCCCAGTGGTCCTCAAAGGAGAGGCTGGAGCCCACAAGCTTGCTGATGTTGCTGGGTGGTGTAATACCCCAGGCTTCTCTCGACTGGACCAAAAACATCTGCATGACTCCAGCTCATGGGTTGCCAGGTGCAGTTAAAAGAAACACATTTTCTCTTAGAATGGCATTATCTTACACAGCAAAATCCACAATGACTGTCCTTTTGCAAAAGCACCAGGGCGGTTTGCACCTCTGACCCTGTTGAGTACATGGACTTTCAAAGAAAGATGACATGTTTCTCCAACATAAAATTATCTGAATAGGGAGTATCAGGTGGAAATCAGAGTTGGAAGCTGCAACACAGAGATCAGCAGGCAACTGATTGAGAGGGAACAAACCACAAATGAGGAGGCACAGAAATCAAAGGAAAGGCAGATTAAGGAGAAAGCACAAGCTCAGGTGGAGGTTGGAGAGAGTTGTGTAAGACAAGAGGACCTGAGGACAGCATTCCAAACTTAGCACCAAGGCCTGGTTGTGCCAGCCTGGTTGACTACTGTATCTCATTTGTAAGAAGCCACACACATGGGATGAGACTGCTTAGAGAATTCTAAGAGCCTCTAGAGAGCTCTTTCAACGTCCAAATAGGGCCCTGAGTGCATCATCCCTTCTCACTCAAACACAGCTCCTTCCAGAAGGCAATACTTCTGGCAGAGCACATAAAACAGGGAAGGGTCCCATGCATCACAGATCCAGCAATGCTGTTCCTTAATCAACAACACAATCCATCTTATGTTCAACACCACTTGCTGTGCAGGAGTTTGTAACTCTAGCACATTGCCTCTGCTTAGCTTGGGAGCTCAAGGCACTTTGCAGCAGCTAATGAATAAGGCTTAATTTCTCTGTAGCATAGCAATGCCTCTCTCTATGTATCTTCTGCATTATATGTGGGGAAACAGATGCACAAAGTATAGAGAGACATATTAAAGGTCACAGCAGGCAGTGCCTAAGCAAAAAACAGAACCCAGGTGCTCTGACTCCTGGTCCTTTGATTTAAAACAAGTCACAGGAAAGCAAAGCTCTGTGGTTTCTCTGAGCTACAAGTGGAGGTGCCATGAAGAGCTAGGAAGTTTCAGTGTGGTTTGGGACATTGAGAGCATGTCACCTCGGGACAGCTATCAACAAGGTTCACCAGGACAAACCTGGCAGATCCAGCCAAGAAGAAAACCTTTAAATCACCTGCTGTACCCCAAAGCCACAGAGGTGATCTGACTTTCAACCTCAATTGAGTGATGCCTACCTTCTTGAAGACTTTCACCATTTGCCAGGGATCCTGGCTCATAATCAAGGTGTAAGGGAACCTCACTGTTTAAAATTTAACTAATGGATTTAAATATTGAACACAGTGTTGTTCTCTGGATTGTTACAGGTAAGGTGGAGGTGACAGGGGAGCTTGCTCCTCAGAAGCTGGATTTAGTGCTGTCTTCACCCAAGCAGATTTCCTTGGTGGGCTTAACCTTGGTGGCAGCTCAGAGTGCTGAGATGTTTGCACTCAGTTACAGACACCTCCCTTCATTCCCAGGGGAGAGACCCTCTATTGTGGCTGTTAGCATTTCTTGTTGCTTCGCCTTCTTGAGAAACATAATGGAGGCTTTCCTTTCAAGTCCTTAGGGGAAAGCCATCCCTGGTTCTGAAATTCTGGCTGCCAGATGAATGCAAAAAATAATAATTTTATTCTAGCTGCAGACTGTGGGTGAATAGCACATGGAGTGCACTTGAATAAAATTGCCTTCATCATTTATCTGTGGCGTGACAACTGAGATTGGTTTGGAGCATAAAGGACCATGCTCCGAGCCCCAGCTCTGTTGCAGACCTGCTGTGTGACCCAAAGGGTTTCATTTTCTGGACATCAGTTTCCCCATCTAGAAAATGAAGACAATGAGAGCTGCATTGAGACCTTAAAGTACGTCAAGATCTAAGAAAGAATACTTAACAGTGTCTCCCATTGCAACTCTCTAGGGATTTTATAACCAGTAATGGAAGAAAGCTTCTCAATGTTGTAACTCGTTAAGTCATCCTATTTGTCATCAGGATACAAGGAACTGTCACCTTTTTTGACCTTGGCATTACAAAACATTCTTGAAGAATGGGCACCAACTTGAGTAATCCAACTCTAAACACAGGCTGACATCTCATTCCCACATGTTCTTACCTGAGCAAACTTGGACTCCTCTGGACTCTGAGCATTGTCAGAGACCAGACATACCAGCAATAGATGGTAAGCAACAAGCCAGGCTAATCTACAACAACCAACATCTGCCACGGATCATCACCCACTGTACTTGTCCATGGTCTCAACATCATGGTTTTAGCACCACACACAGCCAGGTATGTGAGAAACAAACAGTGTTGCCACTCTGAAAGGGCAAGACAAGTTGGACAACCAAAAAATAAACCAGCTACCCCTTAAAGACTTCATCTCCAAGGTTACAAGGTTACATCTGATAAAACAAGGGAAACCAAAACACCCAGGGATGAGAAGATGGAATGATTTGTGGGGCAGCACTCCAGAGTTTAGTTCAGAAAGCAAAGGTTATATCCAAATAAAATTGCAGAGGAAGGACAGAGCAGATTCCCCAGCATTGGAATTTCATCATGACATTAAAACAATCAGGTATTCTAAGAGAACTTTAATGTAAAATCTTAGAATTATGATAGTTCTTAGGCAGTTTTAAAAATACAAATTCTGTTTTTTAAAACCAGATTAACTGATTTTTAAGAGTCAGTCTTACTTGGTAACCTCCAAATATTTGAAGTTCCCAAAGTCTTTTGTTCTCTTCCTCTGCTCTTCCTTTGCTTTTCCTTTATAACCCAGTACCTGGCTCTGTAACCATGCCACACGCATGCCTGCCCCAATGTTATTAACATCTTATTAGGCTGAGAGAGAAAATGCATGAAGAAGTAATTGTATTAAGTGAGTCTCAGAGTTTGTAAATTAATCACCATTGTGCATGCCCTTGGATCAGGCTGCCAGAGGCATTAATCATCTAATCTTTGCCTTTCACTCCAGAGCTTTCAATGTCTGCTCCCTGAATTTGGTTCAGCAGCCTAGTGTGAACATTTCCCTGGGGGTGGTGGTAGCAGGGGAACTATGAAAAGAAGAGATGGCAGGAAGGATTTCCATGATTTTGGGATGAGAGTCAGGGAACTCAGCTATGGTCCAAAGGAAGAGCTAAAATCTCTGGGCTTATATTTCACTGGCAGCAGGTCTTGAAACAAAGGTGTATAGTACAAAGTGTAGTAGGTCTGATTTTAGGCAGTCAGTCTCAGGGTGTGAACTCATGGGCAGGCCCTCACAACTGGCCCAGAGGTCCCAATATCCACCCGAGGCTAGGCAATTTATATTGAGGGGAAATTGCAATTGTTGGGTTTACTGCGTGAAAAACATGAGTGGCTGAGTTATGCTCCACCATAGGCAAATTTCCTGCAGTTGTTCTGGACTCAATCAAGCTGCCAAAACTACCCCAGGCAGGCAACCTGAAGGCTCAGTTTATAAAGACCCCAAGAGATTGACACAATTAGGACTGAAGTTGCTCTGGGTTTATCATGTGATTTATGCAGTGTCAAAGCAAGTGGCAAAAGGCCAGATTTTGTCACTTCCACCTGTGGGCTGGGATGCTTCCCTCCTCCAGTGGGTACTGAGAGACACATTCTAGAGTAGGTCCCTGGCAATACGCTCTGTGTTTCCCAGTGAGTTTTCTATAGAGAATATTTAAAGTAGATCAGGAAGTGAGGAAAAGAAAGCAAATGGAATCAGGAATGAGAGCCACAAAATCCCTCTGACTCTGTAAAAAGCTCCTACTCTCAAACGGAGTATGGTTCATCAAACTATCTTTAGAGTGTGAACGTGCAAGAATTAACACCTTGTGGCTGCCTTAAAAAGATCCTGATACTGCCATCACATAATCCTGGCCTCTCTTCCCCACTCCACCCTGCACTGCAGCAGTAGCACTTATCTACACATAGAGTAATACATAAAAACATTGAATACTGACTCAGCAGCTGGAAACAGGGAGAAACAGTGCCATACTCTCCATGGAGCACTAGCAAGTAGTGTGCCCATCTCTGCCCAAGAGCTTTGCCTGGGCTTACATTGTACAATCAAAGCCTTGTTGCATCCCCTGGAGATCATTCCCCCACTACTTACAGCAAGCTCGAATCCCTCTTTTCTGCTCAATGGGCACTACCATGTTGGGGTTAAAGAACATTGTTCTTAGATGTGTATTCTGCTCTCAGTATCAATGGGAACACTGGATGCTCAATAGAGGTGGGCCTGCATCTTGCCAAGAATACCCAGAAGGTAAATAAGCAAGGTAACAGTGATGACACTGAAGGGGAAGAAGAAAGGGACTGTGCTCAAAGAATCTGCAAGAAGAGACAGATCTGAGCTGGAGACTGCTCCATACAAGCCTGCAGAGATACCAAGTGGTATCATTCCTAGACAGAAGAGGTTGGGCAATATTCCTAAACACAGGTATTTTGGGGAACATTTAGTAATCTGCTTACTGGAAGTAGATCGTTCATGCTGGGGCATGAGGGTGTGGTGCTCACAAATCACAGTCTACCCCATCACAAAGATATCAGGTGTGAGTGAGAAGCATATCCCTGGCACAAATCTCCTGGCAACAACTCAATCTACAACAAATGGCAATATTTACTGGAAGCTTTAGTGTATGCAATTTCATCCCCTTTTGGGGGAAAAAGATTTGTCAAAGTCAGCTGTGTATTCCAGCTGCTTGTCTTGCCTCATCTGCTGGAGCACTTGCCTAATGTACATTACATTTAAAGCATTAACACAAAGGTCTTGTCACTTACCTGTTGGATTGGGATAGTTGATTGCTGGAAAAAGAAATAGAAAAACAAGTCAAAACAAAAGCACAAATCATAATCAAAGTCTGAAAATAAAACAAGCACATCAAGAAAGGTCACAAATGCAGCATCCCTGTGAGAAAGCAGTGCTTGGTGCCTGTTTTGGTGATGAAAAAAGATGCTGACACTCTGATCCAAGCAACAAGACACCTTAAGAAAATCCCACCTAAGGGGTGATCCTGGGATTATAGGGAAACCCTGCTGGCAACCCAAGTAGTTTCCTTCTGGAGCACCCTGTGGGATGGCAGTTTGATGCACTGTGGAAGATTGACATGACATGATGGGGATACCAGACATGCTGTCAGTCCACAGGACAAGGAATCCAGCAAACATAACAGGAGAAGGATCTGTACTTTCTGCTGAAAAAGAGGGTCCAAACTCCTGTTGAAGATTAAAGGAAATCATAGAGTTGTGGGAATAGAGAAAGCTGTGAGCTGTTGGAATCATGGGGAGAGAAGTATGGTCAATGTACATCAATGGGATAATCTGGGATTCAAGGTATTGGACAGAGCTACAGTTTTATGAGTGCCTAGTTAGGAAAAGAACCATGCATTCAGCTCTGGAAATAACTGAAATCTCCCAAAATCCTCTTACTTTTATGGATGTGTGGCTAATACAAAGCATCCAGTGGCTATCTTGTATAATAAGCCACTGTACCACAGGGAGTTGCACGTAGCATGGCCTGATGGGTTTTGGGGATCTCCTGCCCACAGAGTGCAGAGTGTGAGTCAGAGTGAAGGATGAGTGGACACTGACCTTCAGAGGTCTCTAGCGCTCTGCAGTGATGGCAGCAACCAAAATACCTCAAACATGACAGCGCTGTGCCACCAGAACTCCTCAGAGCACAGAGGCCCACCCGAGGGTCACAGGAGACACCTCCCTGCATGCCCACATCCCCAGGCCTGGGGCTGGGACCTGCTCTGGTAGGCAGGAGGAGGAGGAGACACCTACGTTCCATGTACCGGATGATGCGCGCAGCCATGTCGCCAGCCCCAAAGCTGGTGATGGGCGTCAGGCGGACTTCATAGCTCTGAGGCACCTTCAGGTTGGGCAAGATGTGCTCCAGCAACAGGCCTTTCTCCATTTTCTTCACAGGAATGAAGGTTTGCATGGTGTTTCTCTGAGACAGCTGCATAGAAAAAGAACCCATAGCGTTATGAAAATCCTAAAACTGAAAACCTGAGCAATCGTATCCATCGTCTAACACCCTATTCCTCCTCTTTCTATACGATGTACACCTGATTGCTCTATGAGATCTTCATGCAGTATTGGTTTGAAAATTGCCATCCTGGTACAGAACAGTGATTGGGAGCCTGAGCTCTCCCTGAAGCAAAGCCCTGGTGCCCTCCAGAGGAGTGGCTGTAGGGACAATTTGAGCTACAGATCCTGAAGCAACTTTGTGTCAGAAGCAATGGTTTCAGGAGGAAGAAAATGAACCCAAGTCACCCCTGATAGTGCACCCAGGTCCTGTGCAAACACAGCATGGCACTGCACCAAGATACCCTTCAGTTCATAATCACTGCTGCAGAATTTGTTCATTCGCTGCCTGGGCCATGTGGCATTTAATATGGTGTCTCAGTGGGAGCAGTCTACTACCATACTTCCTCAGAAACCTTCCATAGGGTCCATCCTTGGACTGTCTCCACAGACCAGAGCAAGAGGCCTAATTCTCTGGGGTCACTCACAGGCTCTCCCTTCCTCTGATTCCCATTACAAGGGGCTAAATTATGCTATCTGAACCATACCAGCTAAACACTGTTCAGTTTGCTAAGGCAGCAGGGAAGTTTCAAGAAAACAATGGGGAAAATATCGTTATCAAAATCACCACCACTAAAAATGATGAATTACATGTCAGTGAAACTTCCCTGCCATGGTCATGCTTGCTTGGCTGGGAAAGAACAAGAACGAGGATTGCATTGTGAGGATACAATTTCCTGCCTGTCACTGTGCAGTGCTAGATCCTTGTGGCAAGATATGTTTCTGGGGATGCTGGTGCTGGTAAAAAGACCTCTGTCAGGACTTTCCATAGCCCCATGCTCACTAAGCTTTCCCTTATCTCTGATATATCCTCTAGGCTGAAGATTTCATCGCAAAGGCAGTTGCCACAGGCAGTCTCAGTGTTCGTCATTAACTCTGAAGTTGCAGGATTACTGGAACTGGGATGCATAGAGGAAGGTTTCCAGCAAATCTGTCAGTGTAGACAGTGTGGGGTGAGAAGGGGCAGTGAGGGCACAGCAGAAGTGAAGGTCACTACCAAAGTGGGGCAGGGGGTAGTGCCAATGTGGTGCTTGGTAAAAACAAGTACACACCATCCCTCCTCTGCCTGTCTCCAGCCCTCACGTACGTCACTCTAAGTTCAAACTCAAGCAATTGCTGCCACTGTAGAGCTTGCTGTGCCAAAGCCCCATTCATTTCCAACACAGTCAGGACCCATTGACCCACCTCCTTGATCTGCCCACATTTTGGACACTGGTCTCTAGTGAAGGGGCAGGGACTGGTCCCTGGGAACCTGTGGTTGCATGTGGTTCTCACAGTGAAAAACAATTTTGCACCTGCCTTACAGATTGTACCTAAAGGAGGCCTTTGTACCTGAAGAGATCAGGCT
Source organism: Sitta carolinensis (assembly GCA_032173965.1). Lineage (NCBI taxonomy): Eukaryota > Metazoa > Chordata > Aves > Passeriformes > Sittidae > Sitta > Sitta carolinensis. The sequence continues at coordinate 7,450,165 of JAVUNC010000025.1, read as the reverse complement.
GTAAGTTGCTGGAGGAACTACTTGCTGCATGCTCCTCCTCCTCCCTGGAAAGATGGATTAGAGCCCTGGGAGCTGTTCTGGTGCCTTCCCCCAGCTTGGTGCTGCCCTAAAAAAGGCACCTTGGGCAGGACCAGGGCAGTGGTTCCCAGAAGCACCAGGATGCTGCCAGGATCTGTTCATATCAACAGTGCTCTATCTGCACACATGCCAGCTGGGTTCTGACCCAGCTGGCATTCCTACTGCTCAGCCCTCCCATCTGCCAGCCCTCCACACCGTCACTAAGCAGAGTCAGGGCTGGCTCCCAGGGGCAGGGACTTAAGCTGGGATCATTAGCATTGGGCCCCTACTTGTCTGGGAGAAGAGGAGCAGTCAGAAGCCAGAAGCAGGACGCTGGAGTGGTACAGCTCCTGGCATGGTACTTTGGGGAGCAGAGTGTTACTGGGAGGGCTGGCATCAGCTCCTCCCCACAGGCTGCCATTTGCTGGGTGTTGGAAAGGCAGCCAGCAAACAGAAGGAGGTCAGAAGCCATTTCTCTTGTCTAGACTTAACCTTTAGAAGAGAAACAAAATGGAGAGTCAGAGAGAAACTTGAGGGTGAGATTCAGACAGTGCAAATTCCACCTCAGCTGGGAGTTACGTAGAATTTGGGTATCTAAAGCCTCTGGGAGCAAGGTCAAATCACATAGTCTCCCACATCATCTAATCCAGGACAAACTGAGAAATCAGCCTCCAGTCTGGACTGCAGAGCTCTGGATCCCCTATTTGAGTCTATCCTCAGGGACTTGTGTAACCAAATAAATAACCGGCTGCCACCCAGGTTTGGCTGCAAAACAGAAATAATTAAAGGCACATATGCTTCCTATGAGTTGCAGCCTCCCTGCTTCCCAGAAGAGACCTGGATCACTGGTAATGGGAAAGGCACAGCCAAGGCTCAGCATGTATCCTCTTTTGGAGCATAGAAATAAAGTTTTAAGAGGGTCTTTTTCCTCAACCAAATTCTTCATAGCTATATCTTCTCCCAGAGTATGTCTTGTCTCTATCTAATGTGCTACTTGGATGGACACAGAAACTGGCTGCCAGTAAGACTGCCCTCTGCACATGTTTACTACAGTCTCTACAGTCCTGGCATCACAACAGACCTGGCCCTGGATGTCTTTGGAAAGACTAGCTTCTCTGTGAAAAGCAGCATGGGCCCTGAGCTAGCTGCAGCTGTCAGTAGCAAGAGCCAGGTGCGCTGCCAGCACAGTTTAAAGGGCATGAAATTAGTGCAAGGGAGAAAAGTGGGCAGCTCCAGCCAGCTGCTTGCTGTGTGCATGTGGAGCAGGTGCTGGCTTGCAGTCACTAGCACAGGTCCAGCAGACAGAGGCACAAAGGCCAAGGTCTGCCTCTGCATCCCCCTCCTTAAACATCCTTTATGTCCCTCACTGCCAGCAGCAGGCACCAGTAGGAACCCATTTTTCAATCCACTTCAATTGCCAGCTGTTTCCCTTCCTCCTGCTCCATGTGTTCTCATGCTATCCTGGTATTTTCTTCCTCCCACTCCCTTCTCAGCATCTCTCCTCTGGATCACGTTGACCCAGTGTTCCAGTTTAATATTGCTGCAGTGCAGTTAATAAAGCAGAGGCCGGCGCAGAGGACAGGGAAACGCTGTGCCACCTTATTAGAGACACTGAAGCCTCAGTGGAGGAGCTCATGCTACAAGCTCATTTATCACCAGGCTCAGGAAGCTGGCTCAGGGGCCAGAACGAGAGCACTGTGCAAAGCACAGGATCTCCTCTGCCTTTACCTCCTTCCATTCCCAATAATCCGAGGAAGGGGATGGGAAAGGAAAAAACCCAAACAAATCTACAGTTTCTACCAGCTGGCTGTGAATATCACACAGGCTGCAGAGGTGAGAATATTCTTGTAGAATGGGTTCTCTAAAAGCACCTTACAAAGGGCAAAGTCAGCCCCGCCTGTGGTTTGTGTGTGTTCACGTGCAGTGTACACGACCTGTCCCTTTCCCTGTCACTGTAAGCAGTATTAACGACCAGGGGAGAACTCACTCAGCCACAAAACCTCTGGGACCTGCAAACCAGGGCTGCCCTTTCTCATTCCTCACCATTACCTACCCTGTTGCTGGGCACTGTTTGCCCTTTTCCCTGTCATATCAATAGAGCCAGCTCGTGATGCTTGCAGAGTGCTTGTCCCACTGCAGGCAGCCAGGCTGGCCCAAGGACTGGGAAGACACACTCTGAGAATCTCAGAGACAAGAGCAGGATGCCACAGTCCCCCTGCTCTGCTTCCATTCCCAGCTGGGGCATTATCACAGCAGAGGGCCCAAGGTATGACACTGCCACACCTATATTTTCTGGTTATATAGACTATTAAAGGAATAAACCAGGATGAGCTTTTCAGACTGAATGATGTTTACGCCGAATATGTACCAGCTAGCAGCCTTAATAAAGCTAAAGGATATTAATAAGCACATCTGCCAAGAATTAGTGTTGTGATTCTGCTCTATACCGCCATGACAACCTACCTGTGCTGAGACTTGTGTGACTTGTGAAGCCATGCACATGGTCTCACAACTAGCTGTATATTAATGCTTGCTTGAGGGAGAAATTAGAAAGAAAATCTGTTTCATCACCGAGCCCCAAGGCATTTCTAACAAACAAGAGCTAGAAAAATGAACATTAAAGTCATGTAGATCCCCCAACAAGCTGATGGGAGCAAAGGAACTGTTTTGCAGGCAACCAGCTTCCCAGCATTGCAATTCACTCCTGATGTTCTCTCTTTACTTGTCTCACTTCTTCAGCAAGTTCTCAGCTCAGGGCACAAGCACTAGTGCTGCTTTCCAATATCTCCATTCAAATCCTTTCCACACATGCTCGCTCTTTCACCCTTTTTTCTCAGCCTCATTCAAATTCCCCTGGCTGCTTCTTCCTGCAGCACAAGATACAGGGATGGCTGCCTGCACTCCCACTCCATCCTCACTAACTGCAGATATGGGCTGTGGGGACAGCTCCCAGCTCCATCCACAGCCTCTCGATCCTCTTAGAAGGCAGAGGAGGCAGCAGATGATGGCAGGCTGGTGTGGCACAGCTTCCTTGCACTCAGGCTCCATCCCTCTGGCAGGCTCTTCCTTGGTCCCTGTGCAGCCCCACACACCAAAAGATGTCTCTGGAATGGGTGCAGGTGGGGTGTCCTAAGCTCCCCCACTCTCCCCCTCCTCTCTCATCTGTGATGTCAGGACACTCTGGAGAGCAGACATCCACCAGGCTAGGAGCTGTGGAGAGCCTGGTGGTGCAGGAAGCACAGGTATCTCAAACGGGTCTGAAAAGAAGCATGGGGCAGTAATCTGGACAAAATCATCTTCAATCACCTGTGCAGCTGCTGGGCTGCAACTCTTCAAACAACCAGCAATCAAGGCAGTCTTCAAAGCTCAGTGCCAATCTGCCCAGTTTCTCAGCACACACAGACATCCCTGTTTAGCAAGGTCCAGAGGCCAGAAGTAGGTGAGAGTAGCAGAAGGGCACTTCTCTCCTGACAGGCAACACCATTCAGGGTGAGACAGAGCCTCCCATTTGTACCATTTCAACCTGTTTGCAGAGTCTTGGCTTCATTACATAGCTTTGTCCTAGAGTGCTACAGGCATCATCTTTTATCAGATTTCCCCAGTGGCTTCAGCTGTCATGACATTGTCCCAACAAGTCCAGCTAAGATACAGTTGCTCCCTTCCTAAGGGAGTGTTGTTCACAAACACCAGAAACAATCACACCACTGTCCTCACCATGATGGGACTGGCAGTGTCTGTGGCCTTAAACTGGTGACAGCCAGGAAAGATACTCCCAAGATACTGGAAGGGGCTGAGTTTGTTTATGGCACTGGTAACAGTTCCTGGGATGAACACAGCGCTCTTCAATGCCAACATTCCAACATTCCCTGTCCTCAATTCCTGCCCCAACTGTGCCTCCAAAGCCACACAAGATGTGGCAGAGAGGCAACCTCAAAGAGTTTAGAAGCCATGGACTTCTTAAAGTTAAAAAAAATATATAAAATGGAAATATAATTACAGAATTTATGTGTGTTGGAGTTTAGAGCACCAGAGATTGAAAGCAAATTATCCAATTCTCCATTGCTGGAGAATGAGAGCTCAGCAGGTGAGTTCCACATAACTCATCTGTAAGGTAAAAGGAATTTCTTGGGAAAAGAGGAATGAAAAATGCTCAGAAACAGGGTCAAGAGGGACGTGGGGATAGGAAATTTTAGGGAACACTCTTGAACATGAAAAATATGTCATAAATCTGGCCCTTCCCTTCTGTTTCTTCCTTTTCACTCTAACACATGGCGGTGGATTGAGATTGTGATCCTTGATGTCACCTTGGCACCACAGGGCAGAGCAAAGGAAGATGTCTTTGACATTCCTTTGGAACACCATGAACTGGATGCTTGATCTCTGTATTTTGGCAGAGGGATAAAACCCCTCTGCCCCCAGAGTTCAGAGAAGGACAAAGCATGGCTATAATCTGGGACACAGCAGGGGATGTACACTCCTGGCTGACAGGGTCTAGTCCCCTGTCACCAGAGGGGCTGCCTCTGCTTATTAATTTTATGTATGTATCACATCTTATCTTAAAAGTGGTTTGCTCCCTTTAGGCCTGCTCCTCCCCCTGGACATCTGTTCTGGAGCATGACCACCCTAATGTTCTCATTTCCAGAATGAATTTATTCACATGCAGCTTGCACCCAGTTATCTTGTGCCAGTATTGTCCTTTAGATTCAATGGCTCTTTTCCCTTGCTGCTGCTTGACCCCCTGATGTTTTACAGAGAGAAATCTTCCCCCCTCTCAGCCTTTGCGTTGCTGGGTTAAGCAGGCTGAGCCCTTTTAGTATCACAGACTCTCACTTTCCAGGATTGACTCTACAACGTTTTTCTGCGTGATCCCACTTGCTGGAGTTCAGTGCCCCAGCTCTGCATACAGGATGTAGTAGCACTTCTCCACCTTGCCCAGAAGTACCTCAAGTTTCATCTAGGAGTACATTTGCCCTTTCTCACACCTGCATTTTATCAGCACCTTCTTGAAGTCAACTCACTTGTGCACTGGACTAATTTTCCGAAGATGAGCTCCCAGCCCGCAGTGCCTTCTCCATCTCTGACCCTGCCTTTGTACCACTGCATTTCATCCAACCAGAACCACTCAAATAGTTTTCCATCTTTCAGATCTTTCTTCCAATCCTTCCTAATCTTTCATCAAGGTGGCGTTGTCTCCCAGCCTGGTGTCAGCTGCACAAAATTTCAAGAGCACAATCCTAACAGGGGATTCAGAACTCTGGCTGATATCAGCTGCAGGGAAGATGACTACCTATTCTGCAAAAACTATTTTGGTAAGTCTGGGTAGTTATGAAATTTGGTTTGGATATGAAAATAGTCATTGTGATACTTCTTTATAATCTCTCATCAAACTTTCTCTGCCTGTAACATTGAATTAAAATATTTTCTTTGGTTAGTACTTAATCACTATCTTGGATGGAAATGATGTCAAGCATTAACCTCAATTAAAGGGCAAAGGTAAGTTTGAAGTTGGATTTATTTCATTTCCCTTGCTTGATAACCATTATTCCTAAGGAGTTTCCAGAACAAATAATCACATTGCAAGCACAAAGCTGGCATTTCCCAGGCAAGCACATTGGTGAAGTGAAATTCATGGCTATGTTTTTCATCAGCCAAGCACACAGGTTCAGATCCTGGGATTAAGTAAGGATGGATGCCAAAACCAAATCCATTATTCAGACTAAATGAGGAGTCCTGGAAGCCTTTTTGTACTGAACTGTCCTTTATCAGGAGGCCCAGTTTCTCAGCTGAAACATTCCCAACTCCAGAGAGAGAAGCAACTGCAACCTTCAGTGTCTTCTGAGGACAGCGGGAGCCATCAAGGCTGGGAGTCAGTCTCTCTCTCTCTTCCTATTGCACAGGCAATCAGCTGCCCATCCTCATTAGGTGCCAAGAGCAGCAGTTTATGGCTTCCTAGAGAAGCCAAATTGGTGCTGTCATGAATTACTGTAAGTGCTTGTTCCACACTCTTCAATAATGTCTTTCATTAGGATCTGATCAGAAAGCAATATGTATTTTATTAGTGTATGTTCCCTGGTCTAAGGAAGAACAGACCTAGCCTTCACTCTGTCAGAGAGGCAGTCAAGCACAAGCCTTAACTGAGGCTCTCTTCTACGGTCTCACAGCCTTATTTTAAACCCTGAGGGCACATGCAGTCCTTCTGTTTCAGTCTGGAAGCTCTCTACACTTACTGCAAGCTCCTACCTGTACTGGCTCTTGACTGTGCACTGCAGAGCCAGAGATCACCTCAGCCTATTGTGTGGGCATGAGCTGGGTGAGAGACAGTAAGTCTCATGTTCCTCCACATCTCCCTCTCGCAGAGAGCAATGGTTCCAGACTCACATCTGAAAACCAGCACTGCTCAGTGCCTTACTGTTCCAGAGTTATACCCATCCCTACATCAGTAAGCACAGTCTCCTCTTCCACCAATTTCCTTGCACTGGACACCCCTGCTTGCAGCCAGACCCACACATGTGTCTATGCACTGTGCTGTCAGCACTTCTGGCTCTAAGAAGAAGAAAAGCGATTTGGTTCTGCACAGCCCAAGTCTGCCCAGCTGCAGTTAGGCTGAGCTCTGAGCCACTTTGCCTATAATCTCGGGGTAACTTGCACGCAGGATGTACTCCACCAACAGGAGCCTCAGTTCTCCAGTTCTCTACAGTCCCTGTCAGAGTTCTCTGTTAGGGCACCTTCATCCTTGAAAACAACTAATAAAGGATGAGGATGATGCTTCCTGGAGCAGAAATAGCTTTTTTGTGTGACTCTGGACTTTCCAGTCTGGTACCTGTAATGAAGGTACATAGGTCAGTATCATTCCAGACCCTCCAGGCTGTCTATAAAGAAGTAGAGGCAGCACTGGATATGCAGGGAGACCCATAAAGCCCTTTCACATTGCTCCATGCTGTCCACTTCATTTCTTTATGATACACAGCCAAAGCATCCATCTAGTGCCTACTCCTTTCATTTGTGACTAGCCAGGAGAGACTCTACACCTCTCTTCCAAACCCTTCCCCTTCACACACTCTTATCTCCAATGTGTTCTAGGAAGTGAGAGACAGGGGAGAAAAGAAACAAAACCAAGAACAAAACCAAAAAAAAGGAAACTGAAACAAAAGAAAGAAGAGGTAGAATATAGGAAAGGGAGCAGGAAAAGGCACAAAGGTCCACAAAGAAAAGATGGTGAAGCAGTAGGAGGAACGTGGACTGACTACTGAAAATAAGAGATGAGCAGAGTAAACAGGGGGAAGCCACATCACAGCCTGTCAACAGGGACTTTCAGAGAGACTCAATACTAGCATGTACCCCTTGAAGCCACTGAAGGAGTGTGGATAAGAGATTCACAAAAATGACTGACTTTGATACCTGGCAAGCATTTTTCATTCTGTACTTGGCTTTGTAAAACACAAGCCAAGAGCCTGCTGGATATGAACAAGCACAGTGGTGTGAAAACATCTGTATCCTGCAAGGCTGCTGTGAGGGGTCTATTGGTTTGGGGAATCAGATTATCTCTTCTCTCACATTTTTCTTACCCAAAATGAACACTGAGCAGTGATGTTAGGAGCTAGAAAGACATAAGAGTTTCCTTCTTGATGTGTTTTAAGATCATATGAGCTTTTCCAGCAAGATTATTTGAATTGCTCTTCTCAGTCACTGTAACTGTTCTGAACACAGCTAAAACTGGGACACGTGCTTGAAATATTCCCTTGTACTAGGAAAGCTAAACAACGTCCTGCTTTCTCTCTTGCCCAGTCAAGTACTTGAATGGCATTAGGAGCAGTACTTATGAAAAGTTAATGTTAAGACAAAATCTCTCTGCAAAGAACCTTATGAATGGCAAGACACCTTGTAACACTGTCAGCTACCCTGTTTTGGGCAGGTTACCCTATGCTTTGGATCTGGCTGAGACAGAGGTAATTTTCCCAGTAGGAGCCTTCACAATGCTGTGCTTTGTGTGGGTAGCTAGAAAGAACTTAATAACACACCAGTGTTTTGGCTACTGCTGGGCAGAGTTCCCACAGCACCAGAGCTGTCTCTCCAATGCTCTCCCCTCACCAGCAGGCTTGGGAGGGGGCATCATATCCAGGCCTGCTGATTCAAACTGACTAAAGGCATATGAAATTGTGACATTTGTCTTCCAGAGCAACTGCTACATGTACTGAAGACCTGCTTCCCATGAAGTGGCTGGACATTGCTTCCTGATGGGAAGTAGAGAATCAACAGTTTGTTTTCCTTTGCTTCTGCACACTACCTTAGCTGTTGGTTATTAAACTGACTTTCTCTTGACCCACATGGTTTTCTCTCCCCCTGTCCTGCTGAGGAGAGGAGAATGATAGAGTAGTTTGGTGGACAACTGGCATCCAGCCAAGTCAACCAACTACAATTTACTTACTTTGGATAATCACAGAAGAGAAATGATACCTTAAGACTGAAGCACAACTAATCTGCCTCTGATCATGCTACTAATTTTCTCAACTAACTGATTACAAGTGTTTCTGTGGACCAGGGAAAACCAGCTCAGGAAAACCATGTATCATATTGAAGAGCAATTTGTGAATGCAAAAAAAGACAGAATTAATCAAACTAATTCAGTAGTTAAGCATCATTTGCTAAGCTCTCATGGGTAAAGGGAAGAAGTCCCAGTAGTGGCATTGGAAACTGTTAGACTTCCAAAGGGGGAAACCTTATCCCATGGCTACCAGTCATTTCTGCTGAAATCACGCGTGACCCATCAGTGCTGGTCAGGCCAGGGCCAAGCTTCCCTGGCCGCCCTTGAAGAAAACACTCTGATCCTCTGGCTGACAGAGCCAACAGCGCTGGCCAGGCAGACACTCCACCTGCAGTGGTAATGGCCGGGGAAATCCCCCTTCCTTCGTGTTGGTGGAGCCCGGCTGTTGTCGCTTTAGCCAACAGAGAGTGCAAACATGAAACATGGAAAAAACTCCTTGTTTCCACCCTCACCAAACATTCAGCTACCCTGGGATCTTCCCTTATAATGGAGGTGGAGAAGACCTTGTTCTTAGCAGCATCTTCAGTGACAGATTGCTAGGAATGAAAAGAGAGGTGGCTCAATGTGCTATCAGCTGCAGTGACTAATGGTGTGTCCCATTTCCAGGCAGCAGAGAGCACAGCTGAGGTGAGATTCTGCTGTCTTCACTCCCATATGCCCATGGCAAAGTCACTGCTTCACCTCCAGGTCCTGCACAGCAATCTTACTATGCTTCAAGGACTGGGTGTCCACCATTTGTTACTGACCAGCCAGCCCTCCTTCCACTGGCATGCAGCTGACACTCAGTCCCAAGCCCCTCCTCCTCTTGCAGCCTAGAAAGGCAGTGCCTTCTCTCCCCTCTCATGCTTTCCCTGGCTTTTCATCATGATGGCTGTTCAAACCATCCACCAAGAACATCTCCCACTGGTGCTGGCTTATTTCTGCATCCTTTTCCACCTCTTCTTAAGGATGAATCCTGCCCAGCATCACATAGGCCATTAGCACACTGAATGCAATTGTCTTGAGAGCAAAGATACAATCTGCCTATTCTCACTGCCTGAACAAAAGTTGAAATTAAAAAAAAAAAAGCATCAGTAGGGAGATAGGATAGTTAGAGCTAAAAAAATACCTTTTTCCACTACAGAGGATGCTTCTGCAGGTAGATGGAATTGCGTTGATTTGACATCTCATACGACAGCAGCCTGTGATCAAACATCAAACTGGCAGATAAGGTAGGCAAAAAAAGAAGAGAGGACTAGAGAAGCTTTCTGACAGATGGGACTTATAAGCCATCCTGCATCAGAAGGTCTGCTTTGAGATTCAGTGCTGGGCAAACACTGTGAAGCCAAGTCACTGGAGTCCCCACTCCTGACACCAGTGAGAGGACCAGCAAAGCCCATACCAAGTGCAATGATGGACAGTGAAGGGTTTGTCACACCCCATGGGTATTTCAGTGATCACAGCATCTCACATGCAGCCAAGGCCAGCATGTGCTGCTTCAGGAATAGCCACACTCCCTGGCTGCAGCCAGCTGGGACTGTGATGCTCTAGGCAAAGGGACTCACACATCCCTGTTCCATGTGCCCTGTCTGTGCCCTACCCTGGACATCAAACTGGCCTGTCCAATTAAGCACCCTGTCAGCTGGAGGATTCTTTGGTGGATGTGGCACCACATTCCCTTTTTCCAGGTAACACCAGGCCAGTGCACCACAGAACACATTTCATCCAGAGCAGGATGGGTACCTTCCTAGCTCACAAACTTCAACTCTTCTTTAGGCTTTTCATTTTCTAGTATGAAAACTAGGATGACTGCTTTTTTGTTAAGTCCTAAACCAGATATCACCTCCTCAGCTTTTGCAGCATCCCTCAGCTGAAAACCCCACTGCAATACTACTGTGGGAGTGCACGGGATGAGTCCAGTGGGGTCACAGTGCACCAGGGGACCTTGGGATGAGGGCTGTGGACCCAACCTGGTCTGCAGCTGTTGCCTTGGCAATGGCAGAGTTGTGCTGTGGAGCTGGCAAAATGTCAGAGCCTTTGTAAAGCAAGTTTGGCCACCCTGAACTCTGCCTTGTGCAGAGCTGCCTCCTCACCAAGCCTTTGGTGTTACCCCCTGCTGCTCTGAGGGGCAGCCCCCGGGAACCCTCAAGGCACCAGCTGCCCGTTTTCCTGAGAATCTTTGCCTGAAGCCATGGTTGTATGTGCAGAAGAAAAGGAATTTTCTTCACCTCCCAGGATACAAGGCTGGGCTGCTGCAAGAACCACCACCTTGCACCTTTCTGCAGTCATAGCCTTTTCCAATCTGGGACCCAAAGGCATTCTCAAGCAAACGTTTATGCAAAGTCTGGGCGGGTACTGCTCGTTCTTCCTCCCTCCCTTCCTAATACCAGCCCATCACAGTAGCACCCCTGCCCATGCACGGAGGGAGAGAGCATCCTGCCCTGGGAGGGGCGGCCGGCTTCGGGGGTGATGGAGCCAAACACAGGCAGCAGTACACAGAGGAGAGAAAAAGAACAACTCAGAGGCAGAAATGAAGTGATACAGATCCACAGTTCGTGAGCCTCGGCATAAAACCTCTCCTGCTGTGTTGGGATGGCCATCAGCGGAGTTAACCTTCCACTCTAATCACAGTCATTAAATTCCTGCTAACGTCCCTGTCCTGTGTCTGTCCCAACAGCTCTGTTTTCTGTCACCTCCCCACACGGTCTGCAGGCTCCCCACTGCCACAGCTCTCATTAATGCTGCTCTGGCTGGCTGATGAGGCAAGTGGCAGCCAGCTCCCAAGCCCAGATGAGTTTTGTAGACAGCAGGGAATGTTTATCCAACATGGAGGGATGAAAGTACAAACAAAGAGAGACCATACAATTGCTCAGGCATTGCACAGGGCCAGTCTCATTAAAGACAGTCTCGCTGACAGGAATTAATCTGAAGTGACAACCCAGGGAGCTAATTTAGCAAATGGGTCTGGGGCCTGGCCCAGTGCAATTTTCAGGGGTCTGTCTGGCAGGCAGACTCAGCCTGCTCTGAGGAGGGGAAAGCCAGGAATGTGTAAAGCTGGCTCAGTTCTGGCCCGAGCCTGTGCACAAGAAGGTATAGAGGAGACAGCAGCCTCAGGTCTCCTTGAGGGGAACAATGAAAATTAAACTTTCCTACTGCACCAAGAGCCTCTCCTTCCTCTTTCTCTTGCAGCCTCAGGTCACGGATGGGTTCCAGCTCATTAAGTGCACAGTTATTCTGCCACTCTCCCCCATAACCACCAGCCCAACTTAGATCTTTCCTCCATGATGCAACCTGCTTACAGTATTAGACGGCTTTTCATTTCTCTTTAATGTTAGGGCAGAGCTCTGGGACGGGTATAAAATACACAGAGAGAAACAAGAAACTTAAAAGGCTTTTTATTTTTTAAGCAAAGATCTGGTTTGGGGAGGCTGCTTTGAATCCCCAAGCAATGAAAAACATTTTCAGTTGGAATGACTTTTTTTACACTGCAAAAATACATGGAAGAAAAGAAAGTTGACCAGACAAATAGCCCAAAAGCCTTGTGGCATCTGCCCACAATCAAACCACCCAAGGCTGTGACCTCATTGAGGTCACTGGCTTAGGTCAAGTAAGGTGGTTGGCATTTGGATCAGTTGCCTTGCAGCAAGAAAGGAAAAACCTCCCAAGCTGTCAGGACAGAGGGCTGTGAGGCCCCTGCTGTCCTTCTCTGGGCACGTCTTCCCCTCTGAACTGTAGCTCAGCTATGCCATTGCCTAAGCCCACCTGAACGATACCCTCCAGGAAATTACAGCCTCTTTTCCAAGACTCAGAATACAGGCTTCACAAGAAGCTTACCCCAAGTTGCTCTCATATGCACTTCCCTGGGTCAGTGGCTCCAGGCTGTCAAGCTGCTTATACAGTTTTAATCAAAAGTTAATTCTTATTCTACTGGAACTGGTGCGTCTGTTGTGCCACTCAGCCTGCTCTGCAGCACTGGGAACAATCAGCTCTGGTGGAAGTGCATCTGCCCATCTTGCTGGGAGCCCCCACACATTGCTTAGGAAACCAAATTCTTCCAGACTGCTTGCAATCCCCCCAGTAATGCCCTAGGAACCTGCTGAACAGGAAGAACTGGAGGAGGCACAGCGCCAGCCAATTAATAAGCAGCACTCTGACTCTCACCCAGCCCCATTCTCAGCAGCTCCAGCAAGCAAATTTAATTCAAGTGTTCCCAGGTGCCTTGCAAAGCATTCTGCTGCTTGGGGATCTTCACATTACATATGCTGAGAGCTCCCTGAGCAAACCAGGGAGTGTGAAATGAAAACCAGCAAACTAAATTGCAACCAGTGGGCATCCCAGCTGGTTGCCTTTTGGATTTCAGTTCAGCAAGAGTTAATTCTCCTCTTTCCATTCCCTCTTCCCCCTGACAGCCCCTTACCAACCCAAGACTGCAGGCTGCCACATTCGTTCCTCCTTAAGGTGCTGAAGAGCCCCTGCCATGCTCACTGGGGCTGCAGAGCTCCCCAGACTGGGGGAGAAGGTGGGCTGGCTGGGTAGGCTTGGTGCTGGCAATAAATCTGTTGTGTCTGGCTGTGTGTAAGGCCCGTTTCACCTAAGGAGAATATTCCACTTCAATCCCAGCTCTCTACGAGGATTTTTGTGCTACCACAGCCAGTGCCTGGAGAGCCAGTGTATCAAGTGAGGAGAGTGTGCTGGCAAACAGCAGCTCCACAAACAGGCAGACAAATCCCCTTTCTTAAGAGCTCTCAAAATCAGTAACACTTTTAGGCTTTTGGGCTTTTCAGTTATATTCACTAAGGTCACTGTGTTTTGCAGCCCAGTGATGGAACAGAAGGATGCACAGCTTAGCCCAGGTGCCCCAGCACAGAGAAGAAGGTGTGCTAAAGCAGCAGGACATGGGAGAGGGTGATGGAGCCAGGGAAGGAGTGAAAGGTCAGAAGGTGTTGCAAGGCTGCTTGGAGCCCATAGTGAAAACACCGGCAAGGCAGCACATGAACAGAGGGAGGCAGCAGGATGGATGTGAGAGGGGATGTGATCCTCTGGGACAAGGAAATGAAAAGGGCTCCATAAGACCTCAGTATGGGTCATGGAGGTGGAGACCTCACCATGAAATACGAGTGTTTTCATTGCAGAAAAACCAGGAGGAGACAATACCGTGAAAATCTTTTCCAATGTGTCTCAGTTTCAGCCAGGACAGGGCTCATTTTTTACAGTAGTATCACAACAAAGTGTTTCCTTCTTGTGCTTGACAGAAGTGGGAACAAAGCTTCCCTCTCTCCTCTCTCTGCCTTTCCTTATTCGGCCCCAGGCCACCATGATGAAACCTGCAGCCATTTCTAAGAGCCTGCCCATAGATACAACTGGGCTACAGCAGGGCCTTGGTATCCTGCTCCTCTAAAACACAGCACTCAGTAGTCACAGCTACCTTGTGATGCTGCAAAACATTAACAGTAGTAACCAATGGGGTATGAACCAAACTGGGTGTGTGTGTTTTTATTAGCATGGCACTCAGCTCCCTTCATGTCCTAACTTAAAGCAGAAAAGTGATTTTCCCTTTTCTTGATCCCTTTTTGTAGGAGCTCAATGAAGGATAGAACCAAGACTACTTTTAGACAGTGTGCAAAAAGGGAAGAAACCTCAACTTACTGGAGAAGGATAAAACCCACAAATTTGTTCACTGAGCTGCAGTGCTGATAATAGCGAAACTTGGCTCAGAGGGAAGATCTACTATGACAAACTGCCTTCATTATTAGAGGCTCCCTCGGGTCCTGTATTATTATTAAGTACTGACAACGTGCTCCATGCAGTGTGAGTAACAAACAAAGGCTGTCCCACCCCAGAGAGCTCACAATCAAATGGAGACATAAAACTGGAACCTACTGTGCAGAACTAGAGGAAAGAGACACTTGAATATTTTTAATTATTTTGGTTTCTATCTACAGTAAACAAACTTTTCCTTATAAAATGCATTTGTTTCCCATCTACCACAGAATGGCACAAACCACCAATTTTATGTGTCCCCGTTTTACAAAAATGTTGAATGTGGGCGCTTTGCCGGGCGTGGATGAAAGCACCTGGCAATCCTGCTAAGATAATGTGCTCTTTAGAAACATCAAACTCTTTTCCCTAACCTTCTCCAACCAGTGATGTCTTCAGATTTCACTCAGTTCTCTCCCCCAGCCCCCAGTATGATTTCCCTTCAAACTCAGAAACCTTGAAACCCACTTCTCTTCCCCTACAGAGTTCATATAGTCCAAATAGCTTAGTTAGTGTGACAGGATGAAAGCCCTTCTGCAACACAAACAGCCATTGACTTTTTCCTGCAGCTCCTGCCTGGAGAGCTCTTCAGCTCATTCCCTTTTTCCCATATGAGTGAGGAGGATGGAATTCCACTCGTTTGAATCTTTGGCCCACAAAATCTACACCACCAACTAATGACTATAAGGCATTGTTCCCACTAAAACCCCATTCAAAACATCGAGCATGAACAGCCCAGTGGGGGCCACAGGGCTTTGAAAGACCTTGACTGTATCCAACCGCAGAGGTAAAAATGAACACCGAGCTCTGCACTTGGCCTGTCTCTTCCATTCAGTGGGGAAGGTGCAAGACCATCAGGATCTGCCCAATTTCATCACATTCAGCTCTTAATCAGCAAGGAAACATTGATGTAATTGTCTCCTGAAAGGCCATATGCTGGGGCTCCAGGAGAGCAGACCTTACCTGCCGGACTTCCAGGCGGTACTTGAGGATGGGATCCACAGCATCAGGCTCCTTCTGGGTCCACTGCAAGACGTAAGAGTAATTCTTGGATTGCTTCTGGCTCAAGGTGGGGTTGGGAGTGTCATAGTAAAACTCTGGGCTATAAGCTTTTGCTGGAGGGGAAAAAAGAAAAAAGAGGGAGGAAAGTAAAAGAGTGGGATCAAAGGGAACAAAAATTACAAAGAGACATGGTGAGGGTGGAAGAGCTCCATTCACCCAGCTTATTGACCTGCCTGTAACACAATGGACACCTGTACTTTTGCACAAATGTGCCACTATATTCTGTGGATCACTACTGCTTTCACAGCCTAAACTGATGGGAGGATTAGCCGCCCTGCAACACCAGCGGGACATGACCAGCACCTGAGAAGGTGGGAACAACTTCAGTTCTCCAGCTGGAGCCAGCTCTAATCTTTTCTCTCTTGCTTTGTAGCTTAGATTGAAGTAACAGCTTTAAACTGGCATTTCTCCCGTTTCATCTGCTGCTTTACAGAGACTCCTGCTAACAAACCCTGAGGAAAGATCATTTGGCCAGTAGGTCATAGGAAAAGTGTTATTTATCACACAGAGACCATGGCATTAAAAAGGAGACCTTGCTCCTTCTGCATCTCCCCTGCCTTGGCAACACAGTGCTCCAGCCTCTTTGTAACACAACAGTCAACTTAGCAGCAAAGAGGACACTGACCTCAGCCTGGGTAAAAGCAGTGGGAGCTTTGGCAGGGGCGGAGATGTCTTTTTTAAACCCACATCTCTCCTAAAAAACAAACTGCAGCAGGAGAAGGGAAACAGAAGGAAAGACGTACCAGAGAGAAAATGAGCAGTTCAGAGAAGAAGGGATTTCCCATCACTTCCCCAGCAGTTTCTGTCGTGAATCACTGCCAAACAGAATTTGAAGGCTCCTGCCATGCAGCCCAGCAGCTGGTGGACTAATGCACAGGGAGCACAGGCAACTTTAGCTCATACCCACAACTGGTTTTGCCCTATTTGAAATTACGACCATTTCACACAGTAAGCTTTGAATTTTGGTAGGTCCTGTCCTGAGCCAGGCAGGAGTTGGACCTGAATGGAAGCTCAGGTGTCTGGGTTCAGGTCCAGTCTGAACCAGCATAGACCAGAAAGATGCCTGGGCAGCAAGGAACGCTGGAGATCCAAACAGGAATAAACACCATCTCCCTAGGATGTCTGCTGCACCTTTCCACTTGAATCACAGGCCCTGCCATTCTGTCTGGTTATAATTAGGCTCAACAGGATTCAATGTTTATTTTTTATGAACTCAGATGTATAATATTGATATTTATTTCCAAGTCCTTTTTCTCTTATTATTTTTATTGACTTGAATTTTTGTGCATCAAGAAGTTCAGAACCACCTCAGAGACTAATTGCTGCTTATTCAACTTGTATTGACTATGGAAGTCAAGCTTTATAATGGATTTCGAAATAAAATCAGAACTGATGATAATCATCACCTTGCATGATATTAACTCATTATTAATTGACTCCAAGATGGAAATAGAAGCTAGAAAAAAACCCCTGATTTTGATAGAAGTGCTGCATATAAAAAAACTTTCAGAACTTCCTTCTGGAAGCTTTTACTACCTCTGGAAAGTTTTGTCTTTTTCTTACAGCTGATGGGAAGAGCTGAAGATTATCCATGTCTCTCTTTCAGGCTCTTCTGTGCTTGTGGCTAGTGAGGGAGGAGATGATGAACAGTATGGGCTGCCCTGGTAACTTCCTCAAGAGGAATGGGTTGGATGTTTCACTATCCCTCCAAAACATCTTGGAAAGCTAATTGCTCTTCCATAGATCCCATCCTGTCAGATACAGGTACTGTATTTTCCGTGCATCTGAACACCCCACAGTCAAAAATGAGTCACTTTCTGCCGCATAGAAAGGTTTATGGAATTTTTTTCCCACAGAAAAGAAACAGAAACTAAAAGAGACCATGCCATTTTCTCTGCTCAAATAGGAAGGCTGTGGCTGATGTGAATTAAAAATCCAGCAATCCTCAGTCCAAGTAGAACAGTTTAGTCACTGGAATATTTTTCAGGTTGCTCTACAGGCTCAGAAGATCTAATTAATTTGTAACTGTCCAGGACACAGGCAGAAATGTCTGGAGTTGAACAGCTACCATCAGATACCAATGTCTTGGAAAAAGAGAAGGGATGCAGGAAAAAAAAAGGCTTGATGCTTTCCTGATCTGTGCTCTCTAGGCATGAATCCTCCTTTCTGCTGAGAGGATCTTATCTCAGGGACAGCATGGCACACTGGGTGCCAATGTGCATTTATTGCTGCCACCAGCAAGAAATTCCTGGGAGCATTCCCAGGCTTGACAGGGATGCAGTCTTCTGTGGTGGCTCCTAGAGGGATATGGCTTGATATCACTTAGTGATGTGAGAGTTACAAGCATATGAAAAGGGTAGAGAGGGCCAAAGCTCTCAAGCAAAACTCACTGTCAGGCAAATGCCAGGAAATCTCAATGGGTGAAAGCAAGGTCCTGAAAAGGGACAGAATAGTAGAAGTAGTTTGTGTTCCCCCAGTTCTGTAAGCATCCCAGAGTTACAGCATACCTGAGCTTTCCCAAACTCTAGGAAAGACCTGCTTCAAAATCAGGCCTCTCTGGATGTTATTCATTCTCATTTTTTCAACACAGGCTTGAAAAGTATTATAAATTGGCCCTGGATACAAACCTGAGTATTTGTACTGAATTTATTGCTTATTAAGGCAACTTCATGGGAGAGCTTTCCTAGAAAATTGTGCCCAAGTCAGTTCTGGGGTCATGGGAAAAACAGATTTAATGATCAGCTGGAGAGGCCAGGTCAGTTGTGCAGTTTTAGATGCCATAAGTCTGCCATGTCTCTTTGCAGCTGCAGGTGCTGAAGAGGAGTCTTGTTACAGTGGATGATGGATTCCAAGAAAACTGTGAGCAGCAAATGCACTGTGTACTAGTGTCCATTCCCAGCTCATGGTTTTTCTAGAAAGCACTGTGAGATGTAGACAGAGTCATAGGGGAGGCACAGGAATATATAATACAGTTTTTGTTTTTTGCGTGCTTTTAAAGAAGAAATCAGATGGCTTGAAGCATGTTGAAGGGATGTAAAGAAATTTTTACTTCCCCTTGGTCAATACTTAATGACAATACAGGTTGTCCAAGCTTGAAAGCTGATGGCAGCCTTGAGTTTAAGTCCTGAAAGTTGTCAAATGCTGCTAAAATGTAACAGTGGCTAGCACTTAGCTACCCCAGGTCCATCTGCCTGAATGACAGATGTTGGAATCCAGAATGCAAAGGATATTTCTCTGCATGTTTTGAAGGGTCCAAACCCCCTGACAAACACTACCTTTAACCTTTGTCCATGGAAAGGTCTTCCTAGGCTTTGGGATGAAACAGAATTCTCAAGAGTGTAAATTAGATATTAGCATAGTATGTCATTTATCACAGGGTGAGAAATTTACATTTTTGGGTTTGTTACTATGGTAAGTAGATGACACAAGATGGAGGATCCTTGTCGTTTTTAGGCTTCTTCCTTCTTCTTCATCTCCTCCATGTTCTGCAGTGTTTGGGACACAGGACAATTGGCTGGGATTTGCTCCAGTATAGAGCTATGTGAATAGAAATTTAGTTAGTTGTTGGCAGAAAAATAGAAATAATTCTTGGTGATAGAAATAGTTCTTGGTGATAACTGGGTGAATTATCTTTAAAAGAGCCTTGATTCTATGTGTTTGGGGGATTTTTGAGTCTGTTTTCCTGCATATTTGGCTGGTGTAAAGCCTGGTGTGCTGAGATTGATGATAAGAAAATAATAAACAACCTGGAGAACAAGAACAACCAAGAGTTCCATCTGCCTTCTTTCTTAATAAGAACTTTTGCAAAAAGCCCTCCCCATATCAGGGAGAGACGCGTGGGACTAAAAGAAACTCTCACAACAGACAGATCTCCCTCTGGCTTATGGAAAATCATTCCTCCTGAACAGAATGCTGGGCACAGAGGAAGCAACAGAGGCACTGGACTGGCACCGGTTTAGGAGAAGCAGCCTTCCCATGACCCCACCCAACAGACAGCTCTGAGGGGCGTTCTGGGACTTACCAGACACCTGGAAGAGGCAGGCAGAGACCCCCACATCGTTGGAAATGCTGCACTCGTAGCTCCCGCTGGTCTCCCGGCTGACGCTGTCCACCCTGAGCTCCGAGTAGTCCTGCTGCTCTGCCAGGGGCTGCGCCAGCAGGCTCCCGTTGAAGCGCCAGACAGACGTGGCCACCTTCATGGGGCTGCCCTTGAGCATGGTGCAGCGCAGGGTGACGCCGTGCCCCATGCCCTGCCGCACGTCCTGGAAGGCTGGCTCCACCACGGGGGGGACTGCAGACCAACAGAACAACAGGCATGGCATCAGGGAACAGCTGCCAGACAGGCATGGCATCAGGGAACAGCTGCCAGACGGGCATAGCATCAGGGAACAACTGCCAGACAGGCATGGCATCAGGGAACAACTGCCAGACAGGAATGGCATCAGGGAACAGCTGCCTCCCTGGGAAGGTCACCCGACCACCTCCAACAGGACAGGTCCCTGTGATTTCCAAGGGGTTGAAGCTAGGATCCATCACACCAAAAGCAACATTCTGACATTCCTTTCTGACTGGGCTGAGGCCACATTCTACCTCGCTCCCATTTATGAGGTAGGGATAACCTTTAGCAAGTACTCATCCCACACTGAGCACTGCTGGGAGGAGCTACCAAGCTCTGCTCTCTCGTGTGAGAAGTGCAAGGCCAGCAGCTGTATCACAGCTTGGATTCAGTCCTCAGATCTAATCAGAATGACTGGTCCTCTTATACAGCATAAAATGCACTCCCTGAGCAGGCAGGAAAGTTCCCAAGCAGTCATTTCTTCTTGTCAATGTTTGGCAGGGTTATCAAGGACACTGTGTTTAGATGGAGTGATCTGCACTGGCTCTCCCCACAGACTTGAAGGGGTTCTCCCAAATATATCAATAGAACACATCACGGATGGCTACAGTAACTCTGGGTCCTATTTTTATCTCTGGCAATTTCCTGATGTTGGGAGGTGAGTCACATCTATCCATGTCGGTTTCTCTGCCAGTAGTGTGAGAATGGGAATGGTGATGTGTGTTCACCTCCTTAGCAAAGGGAGACTACTATGTATTTTGCACTTCTTTAGCACTTAAAGGAAAAATTTATAGGAACCTCATGATTTGGGCATGGCTGGGGCACAGCAAGGAGAAAGTCAGATTGGTACTGTTTGGGTTACTCCTTATTTAATGCAATGAGAGAGGACTTAAATCTCCACTGTCTCTGATAGACACGTTTCACTTGCAATAAACTCTTAATTAAAACATTACAGCATGGGGATAACCAGAAGCTCTCCATCTAAAATGAGAGAATCTTCCTGAACACAAAACAGCTGTCAGCCTGAATGCAAAAGAGGGACAACTGATTTATAGCAGCATCAGCACAATCACAACTGACCTTCTGCAGGATCAAAGGAAGTGCTCTTCCACAGACAGCTTCTATGCCCTACAGATCCACAGAGAATTTGCCTCCTCTAAAGATCCACTGAGTTGCCAAGCACAGCCAGGCCCAAAAACCTGCAACACCCATCATCTGCAGCACCACTGACACAGGTCCACCAACAACCATGCAGGTCACACAGCATCCCTGCTGCCCTGAACAGAGCTATGCTGGGAGGGACTCCAGCACACCAGCCTCCTCCCACAGCCTGACCCCAGCAAGACCCAACAGCTCTGTGACACCAGTGACATCTCTATCTTGACCACAGATGAAGGTGGTGCATGCAGTGTCCCATCTCCAGGGGGCACATCTGTGGGTATCCTGTGTACAATCAACACCATCACCTGCCCTGCCTGGCAGCCTTTGTTTGATGTGGCTGATTGTTTTCAAGGTACCTTGTTCTCAGCTCTAGGTTCCTGAGCCCTTTGCTGTGCTTAGGTGGATTAGAAGCAGCCCTTGCCTGAGCTGAGGCTGCCGTGCTGAGTGGCATGGTCAGCTCATTACAGATGGCTTTCCTGGGGATGTGTCTCTGCGAGTGTTGCAAGTGCTGACTTGCCTTTGGCTCACACATCTCCCACCTCACAGCGAGAATAATGTGAGAAGTTGTTTGATTAAACCTAGTGCCATGCATGTGTCATCTCCATCCCTAGCTGATATCCCATTTCTTCAGTCACATCTGATCCTTAATTGAAGCCAGTGGGGTCTCACATTATAATCTAGGCCAGCTGGTGATATATGGAAAAGAAAGAGAAAAGGGGAGAGAAGAAAAAAAAGAAGGCTTGAAAAAATGTCACAGCCTCTTCAGATGTACTCAGAGCAGTCTGCCTCCTGAGGATGCAAGAGAGGGGTGGGAAGGCAGCTGCCCTCATTGCATCTAGCTGTGCCAGGTATGGGGCTGGGACAGAGGAAAAGGTCTGAGACTGGACAAAGTGCTACCTTGCAAGAAGATGTGCTACCAGGAAAGTGCCCTCCTGGGCCTCACTCTGGGAGTGCCTAGGGCTGGTAAAGGGTCACAGAAAACAGAGCTGGGATGCTCCAGAGGCTTCCTTAAGTCACTGGAACAGAAGGGCAGCCAAGGATGCAGAAGATATTTAATCTTCTTCAGCTGGAAAATGGGATTTACTTGATGTGCACTGGGACAGGCTCTGGGCCTATGTTGCCATCTTGCAAAGGGAATGTCTGGAAGTGTCTATCAATTGAAAATTGATTACATTTTTTCCTCTTATCTCTGGCACTAGGAAACACCCAACGAGCATTAACTCTGCAGGTAGTCCTGGAGCTTTTGGGTTTTCTGGAGAGAGAGCTGAAGCAGGTTATCCCATCACTACAAAGAATAGAGAACTACACCAGGGGCAGTTATTCCCCAAGGTTCCCAATGGATATGAAAACAAAGGAAGGTCAACAGCAATTACAGAGCCAGACATCAGCTCTGGCCTCCAATGCCTACTGGGGAGTTCACACTTGTTCAAGGAGGCACAAAAGGCAGACTCACCACAAAAGCAGGGATTCAGTCCGTAAAACCTCACCACTAACAACACAGCCTTTTCTGTTTCTGTTCTTTTCCCCTGGCTTAAAGGCAAAAGAAAGCTTGTTTAAGTGAGCTGGTGCTCCTACTCCCCAGAACTAGGACCTGAACAGCTCCAGAACACCTGAGATAGGGGCTGTCTTGGAGGAGAGACCTGTGATATGAGCCCTGCACAGACACCTTTAGGGAACTGAAGAAAGGATAATGATGTTCAAGGTGCCTCTTATACTCACAGGGAAGCAGCATTCCTGCTGGCTATAAGGAACTTGTAGTTGGCTATTCTGGTTTGCTAAGCTGCTATGATGCTCTTTAGGTTTTTAGCCCAGTTCCAAAGGTGAGTCCTCATCCAGAGGCTCCTCAAATGCCGTTCTCTATCTCCCTTGAAACCCAACACCTGTATCAGAAGTGCTTTTTTAAGCAGCCTCCACGTGGCAGGCAGCAAATTGCTGTGCTTCCAGAAGGTAAAAAAACCTCTGTGCACATAAAGAGCTTCAGGTTCCCCTGGCAAGAAACACAGCAAACAAATATAGACAATTACTGCTCTCTCTCAGCACACAGCTTAACTCTAGAAGAGCTCACTGGCAGAGCAGTGATTAAAGGGGTAAAGAGGCAATGTTGAAGCAAGGGTCCTCCACCAACCTTGTTAAGACGTGGTTGCTGTGAAACACGAGGCAGAACAGTCTGCTTTTGCAGCAGAATTAGCTAGTTAGGAGCAATTCCAATCAGCCAAACACAGGCTACCTACTCGAGTGTGCCAGGCACCCTAAAGCAAAGCTGGGCTGCAGGCAGCTCCTCGCTGTGAGCCAGAGCAGATGCTCTGCACTGAAAGGCTGCTAAGCTAATGTTGTTCACAGTGATGAAGGGCAGCAGTGAGGGAAGTACAGCAGCAAAATGTCAAGCACCAAGGAGTGTTGCTTTGTGTCCCAATAACCTCTTATTTTCTTACTTTTACTAGAAATAATCAGAATGGAAATGCTTATCCTGCAAGGTGAGTGAGAAGTGCACTGCCTTCTCACAGTTTAGAGTTATGGTCTGCTTGGTTTAAGTCTGTTTTAGTTTTAGCCTTGAGAAAGGGTAAAACTAAACTAGGGCTCTTCCTTACAAGAGCCAAAGAGCTCAATGGAGAGACCACAGTCTCTCCTTTCACTGTCACTGTGCTGTTCTGCTTGGACATAGCTCAGCAAGGGATACTTGGCCCTTGCAATGCTGTCAGATTGCTGCAGGTTCCCATCAAATTCAGATGCCTCCAGAAGGCAGAGGTGTTTCTTTCACCAGTGATGAGGTTAGAGCATCCCAGGATAGCAAAGATGCACTTTGAAGCTTTTCGCTTGTGGGATAAATAGAAATTTTTTTTTCCTAAATTAGAAACTGGAAATAGTATCATGAGGCTGCTCAATCCAGTATGGCTAAAAGGCAAAGAAAGGCTCCTATTGGAGTGGACTCATGCACAGAAATCAGTGACAAGCTTAAAGACAAACCAGCACCTGCAGAACAGGGGAGCATTGAGAGAACAGACATGACACAAATTGTTCAGGCAATAATTGAGAAGGTTGAATATCCTAGACACCACAGGACAATACTACAAGACATGCAAACTCTGCTTTGCCACTGCAGTTTGGTAACCATGAATAGCATAACCTGATCAAATCTCAAATGCTGTCTTGTTTTGGAAAGGTTGTCAGAGCTAGGGAGCTCTCTCATAATCTGCAGCCTTGTGCCCCAGGTAGACATGTACAGCTGACAACAGCCATCTCTGTGGGTGAGCTGCCAGCATTGTACTGCTAGCATGTGCAGCTGCTATGGGCCTCTACATTCTTATTTTGCTACAGGGATTTACTTCCCACAACACTTCCTCTGCTGCAAAGAGCACCACAGCACAGCAATGTCATGGGGAGAAGGAGAGGCATGAAGAGAAAGATGCCCCAATCAGGTTATGCACACATAGATTAGACAAAAGCAGTGCACGAGTCCTGTATCCTCACCTTCACTATCTGGTGTCCTGAATCAGGACACCTTCCATATTGGGACCCATATCCTGGTCCTTCCACTCAGCCTGGTCTTCCTTGTATGTGAGAAACACCCTCTCCTCTACCCTCCAGAACCAGTCTTTAAATTTTTATATGAATCTGGACAGTGCAGTATGTAACACAAGTGATGAAAATAGCAAGCTGTACTAGATTAGAAAGCTGCTTAATTTCAGCAGCTCTCATCCCACCCTACTGACTGACTACCTCAAAGCTTAGCCATGCATCACAGCACCAGAGGGACTCCTGAGTTTGGTCTTCACCGTGTCCCTTGGATAGACCAAACTGACCACTCATTTGTAGGATTAACATTGCAAACAAGACACAGATAACCTGGCAGGAAAGACTGCCCATTGTGGTTAGTTACAGCTCTTAGCTGTGTCTCGTTATCTGAAGAAGCTAATGACAACAGGAAGTAATTTCTCTCTCTAGAAAGCAAATCAGCACAGGCAGCTATTTGACCTCATGAAACTTATATGTCTATCCAGCACCCATTTAATTTCTTATAGATATCCTTTTGCAGTCATGCTGGATGCAGTCTTCCCTAATCTCTTGACAACCAAAGCAACTTCATCAAAGGATGCCTCCCTTTTCCAACCCCCAGTCCCATAATCTGGGGTAATAAAGATATCACAGACAGCAGATATTACAACCCTTTTCTTACAGCAGGTAGAAAACTCCATGGTTTCAGCTCCAGGAGAGACCAGAACTCTCTGCCCTAACAAGAGGGAAATTCTTTTATTGTCACAAGGCTGGGAAATCACAGCTGAGCAATTCTGTTCCTTTCAACTGTACCTACACCCTAGGAGCACACATTAGGCACTAACAGTTTTCCATGTGCAGACAAATATCCAATCCATATTTACAAGCCCAGTCTCATTGCTTGTATAATATATAATTGAGTAGCTAGAAGAAGGGAGATCCAGGAAGGCTTGTGCAAGCTATTTCAGCTAAAAGCCAAATCTCATTCTTTTATCTTATATGACTTTTGCCTTCGCAATTCAGCCTCTCCATGTATGAAGAGACAAAATGTGTGGGTTTTGCGTACTGCTTGAAAGCCAAGTTGCAAATATTGTTATTTCAAAGAAAACAAATTTGTTTGAGTATATTTTCAGCTAAAGTGAGTGCAGGGTCTGAATAGGCAGGGCTCAGAGAATGCTTAGATCTGTGCTAGTTGACTGATTTTAAAAGAAGAGCAAATGAAATGTATTCACTACCAGCTTTTCTGCTTTCCTCTTCCCTGAATTTTCCAAGCCAATTAGCTCAGCCAGTCTTCACCTATTAATAAAGAGGGATTTACTAAAGGATTTCCTCTTCTGTATGATGAACTGTGCTGATTAATACATGCTCACTTTACAGAGTGCTTTGAAGAAAGTCCATCCTGGGTGGGAATTCCAGACCTTTAGCCTCACAGATATGCCTCCTCAAAAAAAGATCTGTCCCAGACATGCTGGAATGCCACTCAGACTCACTGCCCAATTAATTCATGCTAACACAACACTACAAAGACAAGTATTCTTCTGCAGTGTGAAGACACCTCATTCCCATGCCTCACTTACCTTCTGGTGCCTTGTTTTAAAATAGTACACTCCTCCAATTGAAAGAGATAAGTAGAAAAGATGGTGCATGTACAGAAAACACATTTATATGTGAAATGCATGCTGCTAAGCCTTCCCCCACCCACATACCACCCAATCAAGTTGTTCACAGGAGAAATACAGAGGGTGAGACTGGACCTTCCAGAACTAATCCCTGCAAGTACTGCCAGACCAATGGCATAACCCCAAATTTAGATTTTTTTTTTTCCCCACAGACTAATATGAAAATATTTTCTCTAGCTGGCAACCAAGTTTGCTAATTATAACGTGGTGAAGCAGCATGATGGCCAGGGTGGATCTGCCCACCCACATACCCTCAAAAGGGGAGCCCTCCCATGTGTAGCAATGACAGACCACCAACACAGCTCGGGTTCTGCCTGTCTTCTACAAGATAACAAGGTGTCACCTCATACCCATGCATCTGTTACTACATGCCTCTGTTTGACAACTTGGGCTGGCAGTGACACGCTGCTCCCAACAGCATATAAATAGTTTAGATGCAAACATTCAATAACAGTCAACCAATGATATTCTTTCCCCAAAAGCATCCTATATGCATTAACTTTTGGCAGAGAAACAGTTATCTTACTATTCAATAATTCATAGGTGAGCTACTCAGCTGGGCAGTTCTGGGAATAAAACAACTCATTGCCACTACAAACTAAGAAAAAGAAAAAAAAAAAACAAAATTAACCCCACAGAAAAGAATAAATGAAGTGCTTCCAAAGCAAAGAATCCACATCTTTCCTCTTACTTCAGAGTTTATCACTAATTTTTCTTACCATCTAACATAATTCCCTTGCTGCAGTTTAAGTCTACTGCAAGTTCTCCCCATCGTTTTCATGTCCTAGTAATCAACTCTGTACCATCCCCAGAGTGCAAAGGAGGGAAAATAGAGGGAAAACAGCCAGTCTATGAAGTTCATCATCTTAGGATAGGCCCTTCACATTCCTGAGAAAGATTTGGAACAACTGGGAAAGGACTGATAACCTCCCTTCCCCAGGTTCTACAGCAAACCTACTGCAAGCTGAAGCAGGACTTTAAAGCTGAAATTTATCATATTTTCCTTCATTCAAACATTCATCTTAGGTATGCCACCTCCTTCCAAGGTTATTGAGTGAGAGGAACATCTCCAGAGGATGATTCAGATGGCAGGAATTCCTAGATGGCACACAGCCTCTATACTGTACCTGCACAGTGGAGCTTATGGTGACTCCAGCCCTCACAGCTCTGCTAGGGGGATGAATGCAGAGCAAAGCAAATGCATTGAAGTGGCCAGTGCCCCCTTCCATATGAACCTCTCCTGAACTCCCAGTGCACCTTGTTTGATGAACTGATCAGTAAGCTGAGTCTAACAGCCTCTGAAACCTGGGCAGTGCATCCTGCTCTTGGACAGGAGACACCTCCTGTGCTCCAGCTGCTGTGTGCCACACCAGAGCTCACCTGGGCAGGAAAACAGGCACCAGCCTGCACACTCCCCACAGCAAACACAGTGAGAAATCTTTGGATCCAGGAAATGTCCAATTAGTGCCACCACCAGGGCTCATGTCCAGAGTACGCAGCTGCCTCCTACAAGGAATTGTCTGAATTTCCCCTTGTCTCCTGGAGGGTCTCACCTCCATCCAGAGGAGCTACTGGGCAGAGATGACTGCTGATTCCAAGCATCAATCCAATAGCTCCTGTTCCATTACCAGCTGCTGTTACAATTCAATTACTTCCATATATCTACACCCCTTTAATAAAAGAAGTGAAATTTAAAAGCAGAGAGGCTCTGCAGGAGAAAAGTACCTCTGAGGACTGTAGCCCTGTCAAAATGGAGCAGAGCCCCTGCTTTAGAAATGCAGTTATTGTTAGGGCTGCAGGGGATCAGAGGCTTCTGCTCACAGCTGGACCACAGCATTACCTCACCTTCTGTTTTCAGTTTAAAAACTAAATTGGGACCACAAGACAATCCCTCCACAGCTGCTTTCCAAACAGGCAAGCAAAGTGAGAAGCAGCACAGCCAGAATCAGAAACATTGATTAAAAAATCAGACCTGCTGTAATGTTGGTGTGATGGGATCAGAGTTGGAAAGGGGAGAGAGATCCAAGTCAGAAGGAGCCTGGTAGGGGAAGGAAGATCATCCAAAGCAATTAATATAATCAAATACTAACTAGCACTCCTTAGTATGGTTACTTTGAACTCTTTGTTCACAGTAGTAATCAAAAAGGATGCATGGGAAAAAGATGGACCAGGAAGAGTTAATACAGTGGTTCACCATTTATCTACAGAGTGGAAAGAGGACAAGCTTCCCCACAAAAAACAGGCTGTTCCTCAGCTTCTCCTTCAGGCCTAGCAGGGAATTTTGACCAAGGATGAAGTATTCTGCGTAGATCAACGCCCAGTTCTCCATCTCTTCTCTATCTGCTACCTCAGAGTTCTGCTGCCAGTTGTTTAATATCCTGCTCTACTAACAGCCATCATTACCCCATTTTTCCATCCTTCACCCTTGATTGGTCTTGATTCATCTGAGGAAGATGACGACAATGAAAACGTAACTGCTCAGAAAGAGGCTGAAAGGATGCTCAAACTAAAAGATTTATGGCAAACGTTCAGCCTCAGAGATGAAACAGCTGAGGTCAACAGATATCAAAGCAATTTTTCCCATAAGAATTAATGTAACAAGGGGGGCAGTGCATACAGGAACTCAAGAAATGCATGCAATTTAAAAACACAGGATCAGTATATATAGCATAGAGAAAGGAGAGGCAAGAACATTTTTTACTGTAAGCATTTTTACTGTCATTCTCTGGATGGTTACCGCTTCATCATTGTCATCATCATTTTCAGATGAATCAAGGTAGATCAAATCAATCACTGGAAAAGGATGGAAAAATGAGGATGGGTTCAGGAGGTCTTCAGATGAAATTGCTGAGGTCTTTCAGAAAAGTGACTGGCTTCAAAGAGCCAGCTGCCAAACAGCCACCATCTCCGCCATCTGTACATCCTGTTTTTCCCCTCCATCCTTCACACCATTACCTGTATGCATTTAAAATGTGTGACATCCATAAGGACCTTTGCCCAACTCCTCCTCTATTAATTAATTATGAAAAAAAAACAACTTTATTTGTCCTATTAGTACTGTCATGATGTATCTTCAACGGATTGCTGGTTACAGAGAATCATCTCCCTGCACTTTATTCCAAAAGATGCAGCCTGCCTTTGGAGCCAGTAGAGACCTGGCAGTCCCATTTCTTCAGGAATGGGTGATATCACCCACTTCAGAGAACAATATGGACTCAAGCTCTAGAGGACTTACTCCTGCATTGGAAACCTCCAGTCTTCTCTCGATGATGCAGCCCTGTAGCCCCCATCTTTCCCTGCATGAGGGAGATCACTTTCACTGCTGACAGTCACAGGTGCTTTGGGCTCCCAGAAATCACTTTTCATAGCTCAGGGTCTCTTCTGCAGCAGAGGGCTCAGAAAGGAAGCCAGTGAGAGACCTGGCAACCACTCAAGGACAGCAGCCTGCTTCTCAACCTCCCCATCTGGCTATCGGCTCTGTCCCATCTCCTCTGGACTTGGACCAGGAGAGGGAAGTTTATTAACAGTCCCACTCACTGGATAAATCTGATCTGACATTTGATTTTCCACAACTGACCTGAGACTGGGCCAGTACAGCAGGAACTGTTTGGATGAGCAGCATCCCTGCAATGTGGCCACTTGCCTGTCTCATACAGACACTTCTTTACATTGGCTGAGGAGAGCTTCAGCTGCAGCCACGGTGATGATACGCAGGACAAGTGGGAAGGACACACCCTATTTCTTCTCCCAGTTCCTGGATTTTGGTCCAGCACAAATATCTGAAGTTGGTTCCATAAGTTTTAACTATTCTCATTCTCAGCTCTCCTGGGAAACAAAAGTTAAAGCTTCTTCATTCTGACCCACTGCATCAAGATCTGAAAGTGGCTCCTGGCCTGAGCCAATCCATCAGCAATCATCATTCTGAGGGGATGCACCAGCACACACTGCAACACAGCATCCTGCTCTTTCCACCCTCTCCATAATAGATAATAATGCCTGCCAGAATCAGCTATCCCAGGTAAAAAGGACATTTTAAAACAGTTTCAACAATGTTTGCTGAGACATCCCA
Source organism: Sitta carolinensis (assembly GCA_032173965.1). Taxonomy (NCBI): domain Eukaryota; kingdom Metazoa; phylum Chordata; class Aves; order Passeriformes; family Sittidae; genus Sitta; species Sitta carolinensis. The sequence continues at coordinate 7,420,031 of JAVUNC010000025.1, read as the reverse complement.
CTGTAGTGGGCATAAAGTAAATATAATTCTGCATATAGTTTTGGAAAGGACCTGCATGGACTTAAATCTGGAAATATTTGTGGCTAAATCTGTGATACAACCAGAGAAGAAAGAAAGACAGTATGTGTCTGTTTGTAAGACTCTAGCTAGGTCTATGTACCCTGATCTGAATTCATCAGTGCAAAAATGGCAAACTAACAACAGATTATAAAAATCTTAAAAAATACACAGAAAGTAGTAGAAGATGTGGGAAAACTTCATCCAGCCAGGCATTTGAGGGCAAGTTTGTGGTAGTACCTGTGAACACCAGAGGAAATAAAATTATTCTGTACCCTCCATGCATGTACTGCCTATGGAGGTACAAACACAAATCAATTGGGTCAACCTGAGCAGATGAAACCTCAGAATAAACCTTTTTAACAAACCTCAGCAATAAACCTTTTTTATTCCTCACTGATTCCTTAAAAATCTCATGGAAGATGAATGTGGGATGCAACAATCCAAGTTAAAAATGAATGATGATTAATATAGTTTTATGGGTCCTTGGCAGACAAACTGGGTAGTGTTTGAGAAAGCAACAAGAAAAGTAACTATCTTGTCATAACATCCTCAGGCTTTGGAAAAAACCTGGCTTGCTTCCACACGACAGACTAATTGAAGATGCAATACTACTGAAATGTAGCCCACATTAAGCAGCTTAAAACCTCATTAATTGAAAGAGTTCAAAAAGAAATTTTAAATGGCTACACACACCGTTGGGATCTCTCTAGTGAGAGGGAACACCTATTCTAGGAAGACATCTCTAGAAAGAACTCACATGAACCTCTTAAAGTGATGCTGTTTCACATCTCCATCAAGGTCAGAGATCCAGAGAGCAGGCTGGTATAGCTGAAGTATATCAATTATAAGTGCCCTGATCAGGCTGTGTAGCCAACCTTTAGTGTGTGAATGACCCTATATCTGTGGCTGGTGTGACTGGGTGCACACTTTGGCACATCTGTGGCTTGGGCTTTGCCTCCTTCCCTCTCACACAAAGGCAGTGACAACTGACAATCACCATCCCTAAGTGGTCAGGGATCAGAAACAACATTTCTAGAAGATACAAAATACGTAGCAGTAAATAACATGGTAAAGAAGTACCTCTTACAGGACAATTTGGCTTGCCTGATGGAATAGCCTTTTGGTAACTTCATTCAATTTGTCCTGGATATTCACAGAACCATAGGAAATTTGGAGTGGTAGGGACCTTTAAAGGTCATAATGTAAAGGTTCTTGAAAGAAAACTGTTGAGGAAAGAATATGTCACTCTTGCAAGGAAAACAGACTGACTCCAGGAGGAGCCTGAGTTAATGTTATCCATTAACATCAGCTTTCAGCTTAACTCTGTAGTCCAAAGATGTCCAAATCCTTGGATGATTAAGCCAAAGCTTACTAAACATATTGTGAGATGGGCATCTCATCTGCACTGGTGAGATCATTTTTGAAAGCCTGTTTAATACGTGTGGCCATGCTGACAGAATGATGTTGAGAAAAAAATGAGAAGAGGGCTATAAAAATAAATACAGGGCTGGAAAACATGTCTTGTGGTGAATGGCTAAAGAGACTCTTTCTGGATTGCATACTGAAAAGGCTAAGAGATTACTTGTTCTGGTGTCTGAGACTACATGAGGAAGAGACTGATGATAACAAATAGCTCGTTATGTGAGAAGACAAAGGCATAAAAAGAGCTTGTAGTTGGAAACTGAAATGAGACAGGCTTAGATTAAGTGATGACAACTGAACCGTGAGTAAAAAAAACACTGGAACAACTTACTGAGTAACACACTGAATTCTCTCTCACTTCAGGGTGTGAGGAAATGATGCACTGAAAATGTACAAATAATCCAAGTTTAGATGCACAAAGGCAAACTCTTCTTGTTCCTCAGCTCCATCAGTGATAGCGACTATGCTTGGCATATAAATAAGTCTCCTGTCCAGATAAAAGCACAAAATTGTAAAAAAGAGAGTCAAAGAGCTCTTGCTTTCTCATTGTCATTGTGAAGCTGGAGTAACAGCATAAGCAGATTTGGGCACATAAGCTTCTCCAAAGGGATTTTTAAAAAAAACACAAAAAAATCCCAATAGAAACCCTGACTCTTTCCTCCTCTCTTTAAAATCTGTAGGTAGTTTCATTTGCATTTTTTCATTTATACATGAAGTTGGTTCTTAGAAAGTGAATTGGTATGAAAACTTACCCACTTCCATGCAAAAGTTTGGACTTTTGCAGAGCCTCATTACAAACAGCCAAAGGGGAAGACAATGATTTCCAAATCACAGAACCCTATTTTGAGTTGTTCTGTTTTCCTCTGGTCGAGCCAACTGCTGCCATTTTCTTACCCCTTTAGATCCACTGTGGTCTCTCCAGCAACCCAGTTTAGATGAAGGGCTGCTCACTTTCCCTCAAGCCCCATTTCTCAGTTTTACAGTACACCAGAACGTTGGCTGAAGGGCCTGTATTATGCATAAACTATGAACTGCTTAGAAAATCCCAGCAGATTTAGTGCTATTAAGCTCATCTACATTGCATTAAGTTATTAGCTACTGTATCCTAGCTTGTGATTAGGACAGTGGAGTATCTCCTTGCAGTCAGCACTTTGTAAGGAAAAGCCCTGTTCAGTGCAAGTGCTACTATCATTCGTTGCTGTCTTGACCTCAATCACAGCCACTGTTGGGAACCTCTGTTAGTTTTGGTACTACAAACAATTTCTCCTGTGAAATGCTTGGCCAAATTGGGCCCAGAGTTGTGCATTATTTGCATGAGATTTGCAGCATTCATTTCCTCACCTGTGAGAGCAGGTCACAACAGATCATGAATCTTATTTTTCCTTCCACCTCTTTCTAATCTGGGCCACCTGTTGAATTTATCTCAAGTCTCAATCCCAAACTACCATTTTGGTCTAGCAGTAGGTTTAGGGTTCAGAGAACCATGAAGGCTGCAGCTGCAGGGATACTGGGACTGGAAAAGGCATGCCAAGTAGAGCACAGCACTGCATCAACATTGATCTCTCCATATCTCTGTTAATCTGGTCCACCTGTGATACTGGGGACCTCAGGCTCTGTCCAAAGCTGCACTCAGTGGTAGGGTTCAGAGAATCAAAATGCCTACAGCTCCAGAGATACTGGGACTCGAAAGCCTCCTTTTGCGGGAATCAAAAGAGAATACTCGAAAGTGCTGTTCCCCAGGGCTCATTGTTGAGGACAGCTCTGTTTAATTTTTATCAATGATCTGGATGAGGGGACTGGGGGCACCCTCAGTCAGACTGCAATTTCTGTTGGAGTATCAATCTGCTGGAGCATAGGAAGGCCCTGCAGAAGGATCTGGACAGGCTGGATCAATGGGCTGAGACCAATTCTATGAGGGTCAACAACGTGAAATTGCAGGTCCTGCCCTTGGGTCACAACAGCCCCTTGCAGCACTACAGGCTGGGGCAGAGTGTCTGGAAAGCTGCCCAGCAGAAAAGGACCTGGAGTGATTGACAGGGACTGAACATGAGCCAGAGTCTGCCTGGGGGAAGGAGGCTGATGGCATCCTGGCCTGTGTCAGCGATGGTGTGGCCAGCAGGGCCAGCACAGGGATTGTGCCCCTGTACTGGGCACAGGTGAGGACTCTCCTTGAATCCAGTGCTCAGCTCTGGGCCCTTCACTGCAGGAAGGACATTGAGGGGATGGAGCGTGTCCAGAAACCGCAACAGAGCTGGTGAAGGGTCTGGAACACAGGTCCTACCAGGAATGACTGAGGGAGCTGGGTTTGTCCAATGTGGAGAAAAGAACACACAGGGGAGGTCTTACTGCTCTACAATTATCTGAAAGGAGGATGTGGCAAAATGAGGGCCAGCTTTTCCAGGCATGTAGTGATGGGACAAGATGAAACTGCCTCAACTTGTGTCAGGGGAGGTTTGGATTGGATATTAGAAAAAAATTTCTTCACCTAAAGGATGGTCAAGATTGGAACAGGCTACCCAAAGAAGTGGTGGAGTCACCACCCCTGAAAGTATTCCAAATGTGAGTGGACATGGCACTTTTTTATATGGTTTAGGGACCATGGTGGTTTTAGGCCAGAGGTGATCTTGAAGATCTTTTCCAGTCTTATGATTCTAAATGAAGAGTCTCAGAAGTCCGCTTCCTCCCAGTTAACAGTAACAAAAATTTCCATGCTTTCCTGTGACCACACATGACCCTAGAAACAAGGACTTCAAATTTAAACGAAATGCAACAGGTAGGCATGCAAATAGGAAATTTAAGCCTGTCTGTCAATTCCTGGGACCAGTGATGGATTTGCAGGTTCAATACTGGGATCATGAAAGAAAACCCACTGTTTTATCTTGAGTAATGGAGACCAATTATACCTGAATCACATGCAACAGCTGAGATAAGGAAGGAGTATGTGCATATTTGTGTTTACAATGGAGAGGCAAAGAAGAATGAAAATCAGGAATTATATGAAGCAAAATAGGGTGAGAGAGGAGCATGCTGAAAATATGATTTCTGCTCACTGATAAAACACTATTTCTGGGCTTCAAAGTAAAAGCAGTTTCTTACTCAGAAACTGGCCCAAGTGGAAAAGCCCAAAACTAATTCACTGAGCAGCTCCACAGAAAGCTCCAAAAAGTTCCTATGACCTTGCTAAGGATGGAGCCCTCAACCTCCCGGTAATGTGTCTCAGCACAGAAATGGAAACAGGGACACTCACTGGGATGTAGAGAAGCCTGAGCACCTCTGAAATTTAATTCTCATTTAAACAGTTTCCCTATAGGGGTGAATGTAATTAGTGCTGTTTCAGAGCTCAGGGTCAGGATGGCCACAGCTAATTTGAAACATATCCAGGATGCTCAGTTTTCTACTGGGGCTTCTGTTCATATCAGGAATGTCTCAGGGGCTTCCCTGTGTAAGTTCTCTCATCAAAAGTGGCACCACTATTCTGTGCATTGATTCCACATGCTTGCCACAATCCTCCAGTCCTCCTGGAGGATAGCTCTGCTCCAATGCCAGAATCCAGGGAGCAGGTGAAGAGTAGCACGGGATTCTGCTCCTGCACTGTCATGGGTTCTGCCTGACATGTTTTACAGCCCAAAAATCGTGGTAGAAAAGCAAAGGCACAGGCATAATGCTATGGCACCACATAACTCTTTCTGGAAAAGAGGCTGGAGGAAAAGGATCTCTGTTTCCCTGGAGCGGGTCCTGTGTCAGGTCTGACAGCCTATGCTACCCTGCAGGTGTGGACTGCTGTCTTCACTTCTCTGTGCCTCAGGCCCTTGTGCAGAGACTGAGAGTTAACATGAGAAAATGAATCACAATTTTTGTTTACTTGGTGACTTCCTGGTTTTCATGGTGAGTTCTGGTCCATGACATCTCTCTCTCCACTACCAAGAGGCAGAGTTTGATAGGGACAAGCCATTCCCTCCTTTCCTGTCCTGTGACCTCAGGCTCAAAACATGAGAGCTGACAGCAGTTTTTTTCATTTTCTCCATCTTCCACTTCTCTTGCCCTACTACTGCTGAAGCCAGTGTGTCCTTGTCTCAGCTGTCACAGAGTTGATTTTCTTTGTAGCATGCTATGGTGCTCTGTTTTTGATTTAAGTACAATGCTGTACTTAGGATGAGAATTATGTTAATAATGCACTGATATCTTCATTGTTGGCAAGCAGTGCTTTAACTCAAGGACTTTTCATTGTCTCATGCTCTGCCAGTGAACAAGGAGTTGGGAGGGAGCATGGCCAGGACAGCTGACCTGAACAAACCAAAGGAATGCTCCATACCATAGAATGTCATGCCCAGTATATAAAATGGGGAGAGGTGGCTGAGAGGCACAAATTGTTCCTTGAAAATGGGCTGGGGATTTGTCAGTGAGCTGTGTACCATTGTACTGTGTTTCACTTATTTTTCTTGATCTTTCATCTTTTATTTTTTCCCCCCTCTCTCTCCTTTACGTTACTACCATTACTATTAATATAATACTCTATTTCAATCATTAAATTGTTCCTACCTCAATCCACAAGTTTTACCTTTTTTTTTTTTTTTTTTTTTTTTTTTTAATCTTCCTCACATCCATAACAAATTCCCCATGAACTCTGATCCCAGTCCTATTTATCACCCTTAGCAGAGAATACCCCATAACCCCAAATTCCAGGATCCACAATGCTTTCTCTGCCTTGGCCAAGTTTCCATGTCTTTTGGACCTGTACTGGTGCTGCACAGGCCCAAAGATAAAGCAACAGCTGCAGTGCCAGACCCACTATCTCTGACCTACTGACTGGAGATAAGCACATGGCAGAAGTACTCACGGTGTACGTTACATCCCTGTACAAACAGAAGCAGAGCCAGGACAACCTCTCCCTCCAGCTAGGCTGTCTTGATGCAGTCTGGGTATCACCACCTGTATTGCACTTTGGAGAGCTTTGATACAGGTGGTCTAAGCCTAGACAACAACAAGAGTCAAAAGCAAAGCAGTTTGCTCAGAATGGCAAGATAGGAAGCACTGGGAAAATGTCTGGCACTCCTTTGGCAGCAGTATGCTCCTGTGACTTAAAGACAAGCACATGTGTGGGCGAGACCCAAACATGCACAGCCTTGACAGATGCTCAGCACAAAGCATTTGAGAGGATTCTGGAATTGTCTCTTATCCCAACAAGTTGACATATACCACGGTCTTACATGGAAAATATCTGCCATGGCAGGAAAATCTTAGAAGACATGCCTGCATTAGAACAGTATGAGATTTGGTGTTCAGCCCTGAAAGGGCCACAGGTGAGCAAATATTTACAGAGAGATGACCAAGATTTTCTGCCATCCACTGTGTCTATACGGCTCTTCTCTCTCCCTTCCTGACAAAACTGTACAGCTTGAATGTGTCTCTCTCAATAAAATTAAGTTGCTCTTTCTGCAGAGTCTGGCCAAAAAACAGGATAATGGCAGATTATGGAATGTGTATTTGTTTCTCCCAACAATATCCGAGAAATGGATTAACTGATTTAAACCAGTTCTCTTCTGAACAAACAAATTCATCTCTCTAGGCGAGGAGCTCACACAAGCTTTTACTCAGCCTATTATTGCAATATCACAGAGGTGCTGAGAGATGAGCAATGAGCTGCACAGAAGCTGAATGGCAGTGTAGGTGGGCTGCAATCTCACACAGTAGAGCCAGGTTCCAGCTTTAAGGAGGGTTCCCACCTTCCTGACACACATATCTGGGGATTTTCCTGTCTTCTTTCCCAGTCTTCTACCCAGGGCACAGTGAGGAGGCCTCACTGTACTTTGCATCTGACGTCTGGTGCCACAGAGTGGACATGCCAGCTTTGCAAAATCTGTTCCCTGGCCTCTGAAATCCCCCTGCCATCTGGGCCTTTTGCTTTATGTCTCAAGTCTCTTGTATCTCCTGGCCACCACAGCATGCAGACATGCTCTGTCACACCAATTTCAATCAAAGAGGTAAATTGGAAAAGCTCTCAGGGTAAAAGGGAGACTTCCCAAGAAATCTGAGTGAGTAGCAGCACATGGGAACCTTCCCCACAAGGCAGCAAGCAGAGAAGAGACCACTGCTCTGCAGTGTTAAACACTGACAAAAAAACAGGACAAAAGTTCAGACCAACCAAAATTCATACAACTGCTTTACCCTGTGAAATATGGGTTGTTGTTTTTGTTTTTTTAAAGCTGCATACAACAAATGCTACAAAAAAAAAACCAGGACACTGGGAGTCCTGGGGCTTTGCTGCATGAATATAAAGGTGTTCCAAAGAAGAAAGCTTTAGTTAAGCATCCTTAGCTACCAGACTTAATGCCATGAGGCTAGCAGGAAGGTAGGGCCAACGAGTCCTACACAGTAACTTTTGGCACAACCCCTTGTGAGGACCCAGTCCTAAACTGATGTAAGTGCTATCACAGACTCCACATATCAGGACCAATAGATGGTAATTGTTATGACAAATCTGAGGCCTGCTGTAAGTCTCTGTGGTTGTTACTTTGCTCTGAACTGTGACCATTTGGGTTTACAGCCACGACAGAGTAAAACTTCAGCCTGTCCTGAGACTGACAACTCTAATTAATTGTTAGCAGCCCAGGCACTGGGAAGTGGAGTGAGCAATCCTAATGCTCTATCACCCAGGACAGGGCTGTGTGCACACACCAGAGCTCTAAGGAGCTTAATCCCAAACATGATACTGCAAGAAAAAAGTGTGTGACAATCAGGAATTAAATCCTCTGCACTTAACGGGGAAGCAGAGGGGTGCTGTGTATTGAGAGGAATGCAGAAATTACATTTATACTTCCAGCTCAGTCACACAAACCTCTATACAATTTATTTGGGGATAAGCAGGGAGAATATCCATCAAAGTAAAACCTAACTCACCAGTCAGGCTTTGTTCAGACTGGTGGTTCAATATCATGCCCATGGCTATGAATTATTTTATTCTTCTTAACAATTAAAATGTCTACGTTTGCAAACACTGAACTTGCAGAAGGCACAGTTTTCCTCTGGCTTTGAATACAGACACACTTGCCCCAGAACATCAGTTCATTCTTAAGCCTCTGATGGTGTAAAATGAACCAGAAGACACCAGAGTTCTAGCTGGCAGGAGAGCCCTAGGTTTCCCTCTCTTGGCAGCAACATGTGTACTATGGAAAACAGCAATACTGAAACGTGAACAAAAGAGGAGGAAAGCTCCAGCCACTACAAGAGCAGAAAAACCATCTTCTGCCCTCAAGTTAGCTCCTGAACTGTGCTCCTCATCTTGGAGGAACGTATCAGGATGAATTTCACCAATGAAAATAATAAAATAGAACAAAACAGTCACTATAAATAAATACACTCAGAAATTAAACCAACCAGGTCTAAAATTCTTAGCAGATGGCTCCATAGTGCAGCTCACATGGCCAAGCAGCAAGACAGATAAGCCAGCTCGGCCACAGACAGAGGGGTCAGCTCTGGCCCCTGACAGCCTCATTTTTCTTAGACTCCCTTCATAGCAGGGAGAGCTGCAGGGAGCTCCTAGGAGCCAAAAGCTCAGTCTTAGCTGCTCTGCAAAAACATCTCCATGCCCAAAACATGTCTCAAGAGCACTTTAAGAGAGCAGTTAATATCCAAGCTTATATTTCAGGAGGGGGCAGGGCACCAGCAAGAAGCACTGACAATGAGCTATGGCTTCAACAGTTGATCGAAACAGTTTAATGCATTTCCATTTCCAGTTGCATGGATCCAGCAATGTTTCTTACTTATTTACAGTATCACCCCTCCCCTGCTCCCCACTCTTGTGTTTGCTACATAGATAACAGGGGAAATTGATGCTGACTATCGCCTGCCTGATGTACAGCACTGCCAATGGGTTCAGCAGGATTTTAAAGAGGAATGAGTCAACAGTGTGTGACCAGGAATAACATTTGCTAGTGTGTGAGCTTGCATAGGAAAACATGTCTGTGCCCTCCTGAACATTAGTTAAAGTGACAATGGCAACAGATGCCCCAGCAGGACGTGTTCTGGCAGTCTCCCAGGTCAGGGCAGAGCCAGACCTGCTCTTCACCAGCCCTGCAGCAATGCCTGTGTCTAGGACTGTAAATGGCTCCTGAAGTCCTGATAACCATCCCTCCAAGGGGAATGCCAGTCTGCTTTCCCAATTACACCTAACAGTCACTATGCTTTGAAGACAAAGCACAATAACCCACCTGCTGCCTAATGTGGCAGAACTTTATCTAAGGGCAGTAAGTGTAATCCTTTGGAGATCAACCACAGATGATTATGGGCTATTACTTTACAAACAGAAGAGGTAAAATTCACAGGCCATGTATTGCAGAGAAGGAGATACTCAGGTGAATTCCTTTTTTAGTCTTTCTTCCTGCAAAGATTTCACTTGCTGTGTGATCCCAACATGGGAAACAGGGCCAACTTTCAGACTTGACTATTGAAAACAAAATCAGCCCTATATAACTATTCCCCTTTCCTCCTACTCTTTTCATTGGGCACTCAGAGACACCATTTTTGTCTGCCAAAGACAAAAATGCCAGCAGCAAAAATCTGCTTATCTCATCTTCAGAACTTGGTGAAGTAATAAATAACTCAACAGAGGACACAGGTGCTCTTCTACCAGGCTTTGATGGTTACCCAAAGATGGAGAGGCCATTCAGATGGGCCTGAGACAGCAAGTATTGAGTGCTGTGAAAGAGGACAAAACCATCTGCAGGAAAATATGGGAGTAGATGTATCCGGGATCAGGTGGGCTGAGGAGTGCAGGGTTGAGCTGGACTTGGACAGAGCTGTGCAGTAGTTTATGAGATGTTGTTCAGGACTGGCAAAGCATCAGAGCTGATATAATATTGTTCAAGCAGGAAAATGTACTAAGATTGCAATTTTCACCATACTGTTTTGTGAGGCTGTAACAGAGCAAATGTCATATTCCCCATGGTAAGACAGTCATCTCAAGGGCTACCTCTAGCAACAGCCAGAGCTTAGACTCACTACTAACCTTCCTAATTTCTGGAAACAAGGTTTTGACCAGTCTTTTAGGTTACATAGCTAATACACGTCTTTCAATTTGTTGTTACATATTTGCTAAATTAATATCTAACTAGCAACCTTTTCACTGATGCACAAATGGAAGCTTTCTTTCCCCCTCTCCTACATATCAGCTCAAATGACATTATTGTGTTCCAAAATCCAGACTGCTGCACATTTTCAAGCCCAGTGTGTGTGTTTCACAGCCTTAGACTAGTTCCCCTACACAGGGTGGCCCAGCCCTTATTTTAAACACACCTCTGCAGAGAATTCATTTTTCTGCTGTGATTTTCTCAAGTACTTGGTCCTGAAAAAAGAACTTGATAACAGCATCAGTGATAGCATTGATATTATTAACAGCACTCTGCCACTCCATTAATATTTTTATTTCAAGGCTTCAAAGTGCTATGTTTATTATGCTCCACAAATCTTCAATGGGATTGGTCCGTTTTACTCCTGTTTTGAAGATATGGGAAAAAATGACAATACATTGCCAATCCGAGTGTAAATTCCCAGGAGTTCTGACAAGCTCAGTCTCTCACTCTAACCATTATACAACATTTCTTCATCTTAAACACAGAGATATAAGACTGCATAGACTTTCATAAACTTATTAATCTTTCAAAGCTCTACACTACAGACCAAGAAGTCCAGGAAACAGATCATCCATCCTCTCAGAGAGCTGATGATAGACAATTTCAGCTCATAAGCTAAAAGAAAAGCAATTTCTTCTGCTTTCTAAATACAAAAAGAAAAGCAACTTTTTCTGCTTTCTAAATAAAAAAAAAAAAAATACAAAAAAATCCAAACACGGTTTTTTTTGACAGCTGACTTGTTCTTTTTGTCTTCTTACACTCTTCCCACTATCGCAGCACAGTTGGAAAAGCCTATTTCTGGACTAGTTTGTTGCAACACAGCGCTATATGCATGAGGATGAAGGGAGAAAACCAAGGGAAAAAGGGAACACAGAAACAGGTTCTGACATCTAATCAGATCTGCTGTATTGATTTCGCAGCTTTTGCTTTGGAGCAAATCAGAGAAACAGCCGCATTACCATCCGGGACGCGCGGCTCCCCGCAAACAGGCGGCCTGCATGCGCGCACACGGCGGGATGCGCCGGCTGAGAGGAGCGCTCATCACGGAGCCTGCCGGAGCCACACGACCCCCATTTCCAACGAGATGAGAATTCCAGAGCAAGCCGCCGGACTAATGAGCTGCTCGCGCTGGAAAGCTGTGTTTCAATTAAGCACAGCAGCCCCCGCCGCACCCACATCCTTCCAGCAGCCATGAGCAAGGAGGAGAGGGATAAACAGGGGCTGTGTTGTTTCTGTGTTTGTTTTCTGCGTGAAGGGAAAGGGAGGAGGCTGTAAAAGGGACGAGGGCAATTCTTGCCCTACTTTCTTGGTTTGCTGTTTCTTTTTCATACTAGTGAAGGAGCAATTGGCAGCACTGAAACCAAAGCTGCCTCCTGTGGTATAGAACAGGCAGTGCCGCCATAAAGTCCTTCCATGTTTTCCAGGCAGGAGGAGACACCTCAGGTGTACAAACACTCAGTATGCACCCAGCTTCCACTAAGGGTACACAGAACTGATTGACATGGGAAGGGGGCTGTTTGGACGGGCTGGCACGAGGACTATATGACCACAAAATCACGATAAAGCATTGCTTGGCCATGGGAAGAGCTATAGGAATGTTCATGTTCAGCTATAATATAGCATGTTCAGCTACTCTTCACACAGAAGTTCATCACATCTGTGCTTTCTTGAGGGTCACATCGCAGTCTCCACCCTAGACAGCTTCTGGCTTGCTCCCACCATCTTTCTTGTGTGGGGAATCATGTCCTTCCCCTTCAGCCCAAGATTCAGGTCTGCGATCCCCCTACAAACCACCAGTAAGAATGAATTCATCCTGAGCTCAGTGCTGCTGCTCCCTCTTGCAGGGGCAGTGAGGGTCAAGCGAGGTCCACACAGCAATACCAAACTGGGGACACCAGCAGGTCTGATGGTTCTTTGCTCCCAAGAGAAATTTTGCTTTCTCTCTCATCGTCTCCTGATGTGACCAAGAGTTACCTTCCCTGCCATGTCCCTCCACATCCCATGTGACTGAACCAGGCTGCCTTCCTGAACCAATCTCAAACCAAGATGAACATTTTCACCCTGCTTAAGGGAAGCTTCTGCACACATACTTACCTGCCTGGAAATCTTCACACATTTCCCTATCTCATCCTGTAATCTAAGCTTGCCATGCCCTGAATAGACACAGATAATTTTTAAAGGGACTCTTCAAATACTTGAAGTGCCTGCAGGATTTCACACACCTCTGCTATTGCCATGCTCACAGCAGCTCGCATCTGTGAGCAGTTTGTCTGGTTGGTTTCAGCCAGGTTGTCTGCTCTAGTCTCACTTCTCTTATTGGGAGCAAGCCTGGGAGAAGTGTGGCAGCATGTCTAATGAGTGCTGCTGTGCTGTGTCGGGAGGCTCGTCAGTCACAGCCCACAGGCAGCATGCACAGGTGTAAATTAACCTGTTCCCTGCCTGCCCCACACCTGTCAGATCGGCGCTGCTCAGAGCACTCTGCCAGTGCTCAACAATCGTGCGGTACTAATGGGACGAGATCTGCAGGGAGAGCCAAGGCATTTTATCTGACTGCCTTCCCCCCAGTCTGATTTGAAATCTTGTAACAGAGAAAGCACAGACTGCTGTATGTCAAAACAAACTTCAACAGCTGTGAGAGCTCAGCAGGCACTCACTTCTCTGGAGGGAGAAACCACTGCAGGGAAAGGATGGAGATGACCCCCAATGCAGCATCCCACCCTCTATGTTCGCCTTTGTGTGGGGATTGCCTTCAAGTGGGGATGGGAGAACCACCCATAGCTGAAATCACCCCACACGCTTGCTAAGAATCAGTTTCCTGTTACTCACAGCGTGGTTGCATGAAAATCATTTGGGAGTATATATTCCCTGTTAGGTCTACCCTTCACTGCTATTCAGGCAAAATGATTCAGGCACATCCAGGGGTAACTAAGTTGAAGAAAGCGTTGTGGTGTGGAAATGGTCTAAATAACATTCATTTTCTGCCTTTTTAGTACTTGACTTTACAAACTTACTAACATATCCTGAAGGTATTTTACACTCATGTAATGCACATAAACACACCTGGTAAAGCTGCATTCATCCCCTGACACAGAAATAGAAACCATTGCACACAAATACACACAACGCCTCTCCCTTCCACTTGCAACCTACTTGCCATATGGTACCCTGCCCTTAGCTTTGTGTAGCCTGACCAATTAAATATAAATTGTTCAAAGATCTCCAGACAAAAGAGATGTGTCTGCTCAGCCCAAGTAAGAAAGGTCATCCCTGCCTAGCCCCCAGGCTTTTTGTGTACACAGACATTCAGGCAGGCACTCCAGCACTGTATGGCTGTACTCACACTGCACGTTGAGCTGCACCAGGGCTTCCCGGGGTCTGATGTTAAATCCATTGTACCTGGCTGTCTGACACTTATAGGTCCCACTCATTTCTCGGCTCACACTCTCCAGGTGAAGCTTCCCATCGTATGTCTCCATCGTCATTGTCCCTGAAGGCATGGGGGTTTCCTTATCTACCCGGGACCAGATGATGGGTGGCTTCGGCTTTCCTCGAACCTCACACTGCAGCTCGGCCCTGGAGCCTTCCCGCACGGTGATGGAGGACTGTCCCTTAGGGACACTGATTGTTGGTGGCACTAGAAGAGAGACAAGAAGGCAATCCTTTTAAAGTGGGTTTTCAGCAAGTAAGGAATATTCTTGAGATGCTTCTGACTGAGTCACACCAACAGCCTTGAACTCCAGAGGTTTCCACCAGGCAGACAGCAACGCTGCTACAAACACACTGTCCATGTAAGTTATCCTACAGGGTCTGGAGCTTCAGGGAACCCAGGAGGATTCCAGCCTTTCCAAGAGTGTGTCCCAATATCAATGGCAAGGGCCAGTTGTATTGGGGCAGACTCCAGGCTCCCATCCCTCTGTTTGCAAAATGCTATCCAGCTGCAGGGATAGCATCAAGGAACACAAAGGCAAGAGCCTCTTTGATCCATTTCTCAGTTTCTGGTCAGTGCATTTATCAAGTGGAACTGCAGTCCTTTGGCCAAAAATAGAAGTCGTATCATCCGAGGTATCTAGACACCTTATCCAGGTCAGACCAAAACCAAGACTTGTAGCATAAATGCTTGTAGATCTCACCTCCAGCCTTCTCAGAGGTCCAAGATCCCCGTTTGTTCCTAAACCACAGCAAGGAGTCAGTTCTGTTTAGTGTCTTTGCTTATATTACTTTTATTGCATATTTTACTTTTATTATTTATTTTGCTTTTATTGGTGAATGCACTGTGAATTTCTCACGCCAATAAACCTCTGGCTCATTTAAGTGAGAGATGGGTCCCAGCAACAATCACTCTTGGCATGCCTTCGAGGTTGGGAAGAGCTCACCCAACAGAATTGCAGCCTAGCTGAGGCTGGAGTTGGAGGCACAGTAACACTTTAAAGAACAATTCAGCTATCAACTGACAACCAAACCTTTGATGATAAACAAAGCTTAAAAGAAATCCAGTGAATACAGGGTACAGAGATGTCAGTGGGAAGGGGTTTGCTGTTCACATCCCCAATTCCACCAAGAACCCAGAAAGGGGGTTTTTGTGCTAAACCACAATATTGACAATTTTCTTGTGCTAGACTTTAGAGTCAACAGTTCAGCTGAGGTAAATATGGTCACAATCTTTTCTGAAAGCTCCTTTTTCTGCCCTTCCTGCTGACAGTGGCAATAGCTGGATTGACACTTCCATAACTGCAAGGGCCATGTACTTCATTTCCATTTAAATCAAAATATAGGACTACAGAAGCTGTAACAAGCTGGTCTCACCAACATTAGCTCAATTCAGCTCCAGCAAAGGAGAGTGTGCTATGGTAATTGTACATGTTACAGCCTGCAGCTCTTTATGAACAAATTTAGGATGGATCCAGCCTAATCTCCCTCCACAGTGACCTCCCTATGCAAGAGGGAGGCCACATTTTCAATTTGCAGGTCTCCTGTGGGCTGGGGAATCTCATCACACCCTGTCCTGCACGGTGTGAAAGGACAGCCTCACTTTCCGTGCTGACGCTGCCGGCAGCCGCTCACCTGGCGAGCACCAATTTTCTCCACAGGTAAAGTTGTAAATTGCGTTTGAAGATTTATTTTTTTTTTTAATTAAAGTTATCTCCTTGGAGCTGCTTGGTGGAGGCAGCTACTTTGATGAGGTCAGGCTTTTCTCAGTGTGGAAACATGGAGCCACTGCTGCTGTCCTCTTGCTCTGATCCTGTGGTCTGGGGAAAACCTGGTGTTTCATATGAGAATCACATGTGGGAGGTGGCTCGTTGCTGATTGTGGGGATGTTGCATGTTGGACAGCCTTGGCTGCTGCATGGAGGGCTGCTCCACCAGGGATGGCTGTTTTCATTCCCTGGGACACAAAGTGGTCCTGCTTGCTCAGGAGGGCCTGCTGCCCTCCTTCCCTTCCTCATTGGCAGTATCCACAAAAGGATATGGCACTCGCTCTCAGGCAGGCACAGCACCACCTGTCACCACAGGCACCTCCTTTAAGGCAGCAGCTGGCTGATGCTTGGACCAACACCTGCACTGCCAGACACTGCCAAGACTCTTGGTGGAATCATCCAGGGTCTCCCAGCTCTTCACAGCCTCCTACCCTTGCAGTCTTAAACACAACAGCACTCTGCCATCTAGTGACCTTGGGCAATAAGAATTATTCCCGGTGGTATCAGCCACACAAGTTTGGGAGAGCCAATTTTGCACCAGGATTGGCAAGTTCTCCCAGTTTTGTTCCCTGTTGGTATAACAGGGTTGGTGTCAGCTGGCATGGAGAGGTCCTGCCTTCCATGGCTGTCCATAGAAAGGAAGGACCATTCTTCAGTGTTTAGTGGATCCGTGGTAGAGTCAGGGCTCAGTCTCCAGGCTGCCAACAAGAACTGGATGCAATCCTATTGGGAGCAGGCTGGCCCCAGTATTTCTAATGGGAGACAAGGGCTTCCCAAAGCATCAACAGTAGTTGTAGCACCTTTTTCTGGGGGGCTGAAGCAAGCAGCATCCAGAATCAAGAGTGAGATCAGCCTGGCCTGTGGAACCAGCACAACCAAGGACTGAGAAGTAACATTCTGTGAAGGTGCAGGTTAAAATCTGTGGGCAGCTGACTCCCCTGAGGGGTCTTCCATCAGATTACTAATGCAGTGCTTCTTTGTGCTGTACCCTCGGGTCCTGGAAAGGCAGCACAATGACGTGGATGCAATGGAGAGCACAGCTGGACCCACCACTTCCCCAGAAACATAAAGATAGCTCTGAGACTCTATATTTTAGTCCCCAAAGTGACTGACAAACACTAACATATTTGTCCTGTCCTCATTGAGCCATGAGGTGAGCTCAGGCCCTGATTTTAGGGGGAAGGCATTTATAACACTAGGACTCCTACAGAGAGTGCCCAAGACAGACTGCATTTGCAATCCAGCAAACATTAAAAGTTTTCACAGAATCTGTATCCTGGACGCAATGCCAAAGAGAAGAAAGAGCAGCTTTCTTTCTCTTTTACTCTTGTCTAAGCAAAGGGAGACTTGAAATTTGCTGAAATACCCCCACTTCTTCCTTTGCACTGTGGAGGTTTGATTGAACAATCACACTGTAGAGCTGTCTCTATAGCTTTGACTGGAGTGCACTTTGGACTTTTCATAGGGAGAAAAGATAAAGGAGGATCTGCTTGGTACACAATACATTTGACAGAGAAGTTGTAACTATTAGCCATCCCCAATCTGAGCCAAGTGCTTGCCTGAGGATGTAAGACCTTTCTCCACTAGCATTCAAGACATGCATGTGAGCTTCTTCATGCCCCAGAGGCATGGGACTGTGGGGCAGCCAGTGATGCCAAACACTCCTCTGGGGTCCCCACCTGCCAGAGAGAGGCTCACCTGTCTCTGAGGAGATGTTCACCTCCACACTGAGGTCAGGAATGGGTGCTCCCTGGAAGGTAGCCACACACAGGTAGGTGCCATAGTCACTGAATCTCAGGTCAATAATCTCCAAGCTGCAGGTCACAGGTGGGAGCTCGGGGTCATTGCGGGTGATGAGCAACCGGTCTGAGAACCTGGCTGGTTTCCCGTTCTTGTACCACGAATACACAACCTTCTCCTGGGGGACAGCATCTACATGGCATGAGAGCTTCAAGTCCTGGCCTAACTGGATGGTCTCACTCTCTTTGATCACATCAGGAGTGATTTGGAATGTGGCATTCTTCATGGCTGAGATGAAGAGAAGTGCAAAACTGGTTAGGGATATCAAAGTATCTTGCATGGGACAGGAAAACTGTTCTTTGCTCCTTGGGAAGGTAACATTTCCATGCAAAATCTGCCCAAAGACCTCTCCCACTTATGCTCCCACAAAATGTCCCAAGGCCCTCACATCTGGCAGACTGGGATCATCCAATTCAGGATAATCCTACAGCCCAGGATGAAGCTGCAAGCAGTGCTTGCACAGCCATTGGTCTGGGAGCAGAGAAACTTGCACAGGCACTTCTCCAGAATATTAATTACTACTAAATATCACGATCACCCTCAGCTTTACAAGAACAGGCAGGAGGAATGCAATTCCCCCGCTCCCACATGCTCAAAGAAAACCAGCAACTTACACCGCACCAGCAGGTTCACAATCTTCTTGGCCGGGTTCCCCACGTTGTTGATGGCCGTGCAGTTGTAGTAGCCCGAGTCCTCCACGCGGATCCTCCAGATGGTGAGGTTGCCTCCTTGCACAAGGCTATTGGGAGGCATTGGGCCAGGAGAGTGGGACCAAACCACTTCTGGCTGTGGGTCACCACCCGTCAGAGAGCACTGCATAGTGATGTTGTCACCAGGGTTGACCACCAGAGTCTCATTGACAGACAGCTTCAGAGCAGGTGGGGCTGGAAAAACACAAAGAGGGACACTTCAGGGCTTGAGAAAGACACATCCACTTGCCTGTGCACAGCTTCATACTTTTTATGATTTGTTCTTGTTCATAGCTGGCTTGAGTAAGGACAGCTGGAAAGATCTATGAATTGATTACAAATATGAGGTGTCTGTGAATCTAGAGCATGATCGTTACCATGTCTTTGAGTGACAACACTCTGCTCTTTTATGGCTAGGAAACAGAGCAGGCAGGACCTCACACTGCCCCAGAAAACACTCTACCAGTAGTGCTAGGACTGGGGAACAAAGCAGCTATGACATTTTATCAGTGCTCAGTGCAGATTCTGTACAGCTTAGGATGCAGGTCAGAGGAAAAGTCTGACAAACCCACTCTGCACATATAGGGGTGGCAAACAGGCAACATTTGGCTGTGAAAAACCCAAGGCCTGAAGTTTCTTGACTCCTGACACAAATAACTGCAGCCAGGCATGAGAGCAATGGAAACCTTTGTAGGCTTGATGGAGAGGTGAAGGAGAAAGGATGGCCTCAAAGGAGCCTGCATGAACCCAACCACAGCTTGTGCTCAAGGACAGCAGGCATTAAACCACTCCTCTCATTCAGAGTTTCCATCCCAAGAAGCGAGCTTTAGGGAAGGTCTATCATTTAAAAAAGCTATCCTCAGCTATCCCATGATATGCCTCTCTATCTCTCACACCTAACTAGACATCTTTGAGAGGCAAAGGCTTTGCCAAGCAGATAGTCCTTGCAGTTTGGCGACTGAATGGAGGACCAGGACCTGCCTGCACCTTAACAGACCATTAACAGAGCTCTGAACCTGCTCTGCATCTCCTTCCCCTCCTCAGGTGTCCGACATGCTTTTCTGTACACCTGGGGACCATCACCATCAAAGCAATTCTCCTTCACATTCAGTTGAGCTGAGACTGATTCAAAGTGTCTAGACAACCTCTACTTTGAATGCCCTGGTACCTGTTTTTTGATTTATTTCTCCACCCTTCTCACTACAGCCCCTCCAAGAACTGATCCAAAATCCTTCTCTTTGTATTATCTATTTCATTCCATGAAAACTCTTTCAAAGCCTCTGTGAGCACTATCACTGTCTCCATCCACAAAGAGCTGAGAAAGTAGCAGTCCCCAGCAAAAAAGCAGGGAGTGTGTTTTCAGTAACAGCCATAATAATGCAAAATAAGACATTGTTCCATATTCATGAAGCCTGATTTAACAGCATCATTATTTCTACCTCTTCTCTCCCTGGACCCTGTGTTAATGAGCTGTGCTGGATTTGTGTTGGATCTCTGAATTACAGCCCATACAAACAAGGCAAGGAGGACTTTTCTCTCCTCAGCACCAGTGCCATAATTTAGTAGCACAACTACTGCCATGCTGGGATATTGCTTTGGTGTACTGAATATAATGTTTCTCTCTGGCCACTGCACATGCTCTTTGTGTCAGAGGTGGCCAGCTATGCCTAAGGAAGAAGGTGGCTCTTCTGCTACCTGCACTGGACATTTTGAGGCCAGTGGTTGGAGCCTTTGAATTTTGGGAGGCCACAGCCTGCACTCAAAGAGACTTTGGTGGGTCTCTGTGCAGGAGTGTTGTATATAGTGTGCAAGGTTTATTGCTCATTAAATAGAAAAGGAAGGATTTCTACATCCTCACCAAGCTCCAGATGGTTTCATGAGGTAGTCTGAAGCCCAGAAACTTCACCTTCAACTTCAATAGCTCAACTCACCGTGGTTGGGGAGGACACATTCCTGTCACTAACTCAGTGTCACTGACACCAAATAGCTGTTTCTGCCCTTGGACATTGAACTGGTCTCAGATTCACAGTGGAAGACAAACAGGCAGATGCAGCATCTTGCCTGGGAATCTCCATCCATCCCTGTTAGAGACAGAGAAAGGCTGAGACCAGCCCATGTCCAGAGAGAAGGTGTCAGAGCCGGGGAATGCAAACCAGAGATCCTGCAGGCTCTGGTTAAGATTTAGGGCTCTTGAAGATTTAGTGTTGGACATGTAAATATCTGACCCACATTTATCTTGCCCAGCTCTGAGCAAGGCAACATGCTAAAAAGGTGACATGCTGGTGCTAGCACTGCAACAGGGCAGGCTGTGTGTACCTGCATGAACGAGGCAGGGAAACTGCACAGCTCCAGGGAGTGAGCTCCCACCACATGCCCCAAAATGGAGCCTTGGCTGTGGCAGTCTGTGTGGGCTACCACTCCCCACTCCCACTCCTGACAGCAGACAAAGGTTAACAGATTGCAGACATTGTTATGCAGGAGATGATTCTCATTTATTTGTAACCTGTGGCAATTCCTTTTGTTCTTGGCTCAGAAAACCTGCTGGCGGAGTCTGCCGAGCAGCGTGGGGACCATTAAAAACAAAGAATCGCTTTCAATTCCCTTTGAAGTCCAATTTGCTGCGGTAAAACTGCAGGAGAATTAACCAGTTGGGCTGCTTAATTTTGCAGAAATTGAGGAAGGGGGAGAAGTCAGGCTGACCCTGGTGGAGTAGGTGATGGCAGCCTGGTGCTGAGCAGGTCCTGTGGCTCTGTGGACCCAACCTCTGCTCTGGAGCCAGGCAACAGCAGCAGGACAGAGGGGGAGCAGGGACATCTCCTTCCCACTGAGGTTGCAAAGAACCCATTCCCTGCTGCAAGGCCCAGGCTGCTGAATAGAGCTTGGGAGAAGTCCACCTCCTTACCAGAGACTGTGATCTGTCCAAAGGATACTGAGGAGCCAGCTGAGGAACAGAAACGAGCTGAGGAGATTCTCCTGGCCTGACCTGACCTGACCCACCAATTCACCTCAAGGTCTGTAGTGCCTGGACTATAAATATTTAAGAGAGAGAGATTTCCAAGCATTTCAGCACCCTTTGGGCCCTTCTCAGTTTAAAGGCAAAGGCATCCTCAGTGAAACTGCTCAGGATTCTGGGCACAGCCAAGTCTAGAAAAGCTGTGAAAGCACAAGGGGAGCAGAAAAGACCTAGGCAAAAGAGGAGAGAACTGAAGAATTTCATTTAAATATTTCCTCATCTGTGCACAATACTACCTAGAGGGCAAGTAACCCATATAATATTTCATGTTAAATATAGTCGTGCTATTTAACACAAACCCTGCTCACACCACAATGCCAGCTTCATTTTCACTGCCAACTTTTAATACAATTTGCTAAGAACACATTTTCCATTGCCCCTTTGAGCTTGCAGTGCCAGGCTCCACTGTAACTACGTATAAATATGCATCTATAATTAAAAAACAGGAAAAAAACCCTTACCCTAGATAGATGTGCTTAAGAAGTCATGTTGCTGTAAATTGAGCTATATCACTGACTTGCTATCGAGTACAACCTGAAAATACATTTTCCCCATTCACTTAGTACAGGGGCTGGATTGAAATGAAGAGTAGATTCCCTGTGCTAGGGCTGGCAGGGGGAGTGGATATGATAACTCTTCAAAGGTAAAAGTACATAGGGAAGAAGCGCTGTATAAGATCCCGTTCTTCATCATGAACAGAAGATAAGTTTTTAAAGGGAATATTTCAACACTTGCTACACTCTCATCCTGAGAGAAATTCAGCTAATAGGGTGAGTTGTTCGAGACATCTTCAGAGATCTTACTACAAAGAGAATACTTTTTTCTGACATTAGCTATAATTCACTTTCTTAAGCTCATTATTTTTCTTCTTCCTACATAAACTGAGGCAACTATTGTTCAGCACCTTGGAACTCAACTCAGATCAATAAACATAATTTAAACAGTATCAACAATATCCTGTCAACAGTTAACAACATCAAAAAAAGTTCTGTTTCCACTGCACAAAGATGACACAAGGGATGAAAACTGCTTTGTGTTACATTAGAGAGGTGAATAATTCAAACAGCTACAATGCCTTTCTCTCTGATCATGAAATACCCCAGGGTTGGAAGCAATTTCCTGACATTTACTTATTATTTGCAAATATTCAACATACATGGGGGCTTTGCAGGTGGGGATTTTTTATTGTGTGTGTGGTTTTGGTTCAGGTTTTTTTTAATGGACAGGCTGCAATCAAGTCCTTGCCAGTATTTGATATGTGACACTCAGTTATGGTTCACTTATTGCACGTCAAGCAAGAGGCACCAAACTGAATCTGCTCACAACTGGAGGTGCCCTCAAGCACTGTCAGTATGAATATGAGTGTAAAATTTATTTATTGGGAAGGCACTGGAGATGTATGCTTTCCACAAACACTGGCACCAGCGGAGTCCGTTACCTGGGAGGTGCTTAGAGCACAGCCTGGCAAACCAGGCTGGAGTCACACATGGATGAATTATTTGTAAGAACTCTTGCAGCACTACCCCACTCTAGACTGGATCAAATCTATTTTTAAAGTCACTTAGAATTATAAATAAATAAAACAGTGTATGAATTAGAAGCTACATAGTGCCTCAACACCTACACGTAGTCTGCTTTGATGATCTCATGGCAGGCCAGGCCAAGGCTGTGGCTATATGCAGAGCTATGGAGAAACCACAGCAGCCCTGGCCACGAGAATCCCATGTGAGGGATCTGGAATGCCAGCAGCCATGTAAGTGAGGTGGAGGTGCTGCAGGCCCTGGGCAGAGTGCTGTGTTACCCTCCTGGAGGAGCAATGGCTGTTGAGGAGGTGAAGGGTCCGAGGGCTGCAGGGACCCTTGCTGTCCCCTCTTACCTGTGGTGTTTGTGAGCTGGAAGGTGATGGATTTGTCAGGGATACTGCAGACATTGCGGACAGACACCTGGCAGGTGTAGCTGGCATAATCCTGAGGTCGAAGGTTCTTCAGCTTCAGGACTTTGGTTTCACCCTGGGATTTGGGGAAAATAGGGGCAAAAAAAAAGACACAGGTGTCCAAAGCAAAGATCATCATTCCAAGCCCATATCCTGTCCCAAAGTTTACAGGTCACCAGCAGCTCCCATGAAAACCTTAGTTAACTGTGCAGATTTCAAGCCCCCCAGCTCTATATAAAGGAGACACAAAATGTTTGCAGTGGTCATTTCACCTCCATTCTTTCCCAAAACACTTAGCAACTGGCTGATGTGGCCTGAAGGCACTGCCAAACAGGTCTGGGCATAATTTCTCATCAACTACTGCCAGAATTGACAAACCTTAACCATCCCAGAACAGACCCTGGGATCTAACTCTGAGATGTCAGTAGGAACCCAAAGGAAGTCAATGAGGATTCAACATTGCCAAACCAAAGTAAATCAGAGCGGATTGAGGCATTAATACTGGACTAAATATGACAAGTTCAACAGCTATGCTCTAGAAATCTGCAGCACAGGAGGAAAAAAAATCTCAGAGAAATACTCAAGGAACTTCCAAAACTTTCTGATCCCTCTTCTCCAGATTCTAATCTCATTTATGCTGATGTAAATCCAGAGTGACTGCAGAGATTTTGATAGCCTTTTCTCATTCTAAGGTAACAAATAAAATCACTGCTTGCACTCCATTAGTTACTGGCTTGTTATAGAAACAGAATCAAGTTGTTACATTAACGATAGATGTGTTCTGTAGACTCTTATTTATAGAATGAAGAAAGGTCTGAGAATCATCCTATGGTTTGCACACCCTGCAACTCGTATGTCTTCCACTGACAGCTTTTTGCTGTTCTCCTTGAGTTTGTCTAAATCTCTTTTGGAGAAACCGTTCCATAACTGCCCACAAGTGTGAGGAGGTGTCAGCATGACAAATCCTCCCCAGGACAATCTCAAGGGACTGGCCAATGAACTCAGGAGTACTAATATGCAGAGAACAAGGATGTGAAGTGAGTAAATTAGATTGATAAAATCTTGGACAGTGATGACCCTAGGAAAGTCCTGTCCCCTGGGAATTGTTGCTATGCCACACAAATTCTGGCATTTACCATATGCATGTCATCTACATACAGGGTGATATGTATCCTGTTTAGTGATTAGTGAATTTAGGTATATGTGTATAAACCCTCAGTGTATGTAAGTTTTAAAAAGCTTAATCAGTGAAGTCTTCACTTCGTTTTTAATGTAAAAGCCTATTCAAACCTGACACTGATAGAATTAATCTCTAACACAACACTGCAAACTCCAGTGAAGGGTACTTTGTTAAACATTCCAGCAAGATTTTCGATTTTCCCCTTCCAACAGTGCTGCAGAGGTGTGTTTTTGTTAACTTCAACTCTTACCAACCCAAACTAACAGGCTTATCCTGGTGTTAGGGAGAGGACTGCAAGGACATGCCTGTCTGAGCACAGCAGTCCCAACGCCCTCCTTCAGAGCTGGGAGTGACCCATCATGGCAGGAGCATTGCCTGACAGGGGCTGCAGCATGCTGGGTCATTTAAACATTCATGCTGCAACATGGTGAACTTTTGCCAGATGCCTTACTTAGCTAGAGAAAATATCCCAAGTCCTAAGATATCCTCTCATTAGGCAACATCTCCTCTTAATTATACTGAGGCTAGTGAAGACTGGAAGCCTGTGGTGGCTTCCTCCAAGGCCAGGGATGTCCTAGTTGGGAGCCACATAGCATACAGACAAAGCTGTCTTCAGGGCCAAACAGCAACACTGACCTACAATTTTCTGCAAACCTGCCACTAACCTGCAGCTCTCTCCTCCCTCCTCATCCCCCTGAATATTTCCATTTGGATACCCATTTCCATGACCTACAGAGATGGTGTGTTTCAATAAAATATGAACATGACTACATTAACTTAAAGGCTGCCCGGGGCATTGCTCAGAAATCAAATTCAGAATGTGCTCTGGGCCAGAATGTGCTCTGGGCCCAGCTTTGGGAATGCAGGAAGGTACTTGGGATGAAACAGGTGCCCTGGGGAGCTGCCCTTTCAGCCCTCCCCTCCCACCCATCCCTGCCACGTGCTCCCTAGCAGCCTTGCTGGAAGTACTGGGGCTGATTAGCAGCCAAAGGACATTCAGATCCCAAGCTTAGCTTAGGGAAACATGCCCAGAGTGCCCTAGCAAAAGAAAAGTTCCCTTCCATCTCCCATTGCATTGGCAGGCGAATTACTGTGAAGAAAGTGGCGTTTTCTGGGGAAATATGGTTGTGCAGGGCAAGTCCAACATAGGCAGGGAGAAGGAGAAAGAAAGATATGGACACTTTGTCACAGGACAATAGTCAGGAAGTGCCCAGGCAGTTGGGCTCCCCTTTACTTGTGGCCATTAGAAAAAGCTCATGGATCCCACAGCAATACCTGTCATTTGCTCACACTGATAAACAGGAAGCTCTTCCCTGATATATGGAGCCTGGGCACTCAATTAAACAAACAATTAGTGATGGGAGATAGAGGAAATCCAGTCCTGGGGTTGTTTGGATTTTAGTCTCAGCCATCCAACAGCTGTGTAACCTCCGTAGGGGAGCTGTGTCACTGCTCTCAGGGACACACTCCCTCCTACTGCTCTGTTCCTCTTGTACCCTGGGAATCTGCATGCAGAAGGAAGGTCTGCCAGCCCTTCTGGAGGCAGTGGTCCTTGCAGCAGCCTGCACCCTCTCCCCAGCATCATAATCCATGCAGGGAAGGAAACACCTCCCACTACAGTGCCCTGCACCATCAAGACACTCAACACAAGTTGGCAGAGGTTTGCTTATTTTCACCTGTGTGTACAGGGGTTCATAGATGTCCACACCATTGTCCTGGCTGTGAGAAAGTGTCTCAGCTCCCCGTTTCCAGATGAAGCGAGCTGGGGGGTTGGAGTTGACAGTGCAGCGGAGGAAGACAGTCTTCTCCTGGTAGAAGCTGCCACGTACATCACTGATGGTCTGGTGAACAGTGAGGACAGGCTCATCTAGATCTGGAAGGGAGGTAAGGAGGGTCGCAGCCATTGTTAGCAAAGCTTGGTCTGTGTGTGCAGCCTGCAGAGCAGATGATGCTCCAGGTACCACAAGCACAGGGGAAGGTCCCACACATTTGGCTGAAGACAACTGCTGATTTAAGAGCTGATCTGAGGGCAGGTAGTACAACCAATATCTATAGGGAACAGACAGGAGAAGCCAGAATTCTCCCGCTCACCACACAAACCTTCAGAGAATAGAAAGCAGTCTCTGGTTCGCAGAGCCCCATGCAGTCCTCAAAGAAACCCTCCTGCCTGCCACACGTGTCTCAGAGCAGTAGCTGCCTCACATCCCCCAATGGCACCCCCAACAGAAAATTACTACTTTCTACTTCAGTGAGAAGTCAAAAGGAACCCAGGAAGCTCTGTTCCATCATAATTTCTCCATTTTCTAGTTCCCAAATGTCTCCTGAAATCATGGGGCTAAGGCCAGGGTTGTGAGCTATCCATACAAATGACATGACAAACCTTCAAGACAAGGAATGAAAGTAAAAAAAATCAGGACAAGATCAAGGAGCTGAGTTGGAAAGTCATCTAAACAGAGCAAATCTCATGAGGAGTCATGGTAATATGAGATGCAAAACACTGTAATAGGTATGTATAATTTCTCTCTCTTCCTGTTAAATATCCTCTGTGTATTTTCTTCAAAGTCTGTATCAACTGTCTTTGGAAACTTCTAGTCACTGCAACTCCATTACCCCTCCCTAAACTGATAAGATTCTTTCGTTCTCTTTCTTTACAGAAGATGCTCCTTTCAATTCCCTTATTGTACCTGAACCAGACACACAACCACTATGACTGAATCAATGGTTATCACTGGCTACACTTGCAAGGACAGAAGCAATAGCCCTGAAGGAAGAGGATTTTCTCCATCCACACAGAGCATACTGCCCTGCTAAAGTTGCCCACCTGCTAAAAAGGGATGATTTTTTCAGAAGTTGCAGCAGGTATCAATGTTTGAATGTCAAGGTAGCACAGGGGACACCTTGGAGGCAATGGATCTTTCTCCTCACAAAATCACTTTGAGACTGAGGTTAAATGTAAAGATCCCTTTTGACAAGAATTGGCCCTCTAAAATGGAAATCAGTCCCTGTGTCTTTAAGTGTCTCTTATAAGGCACCTTTTGAGCTCAAGTTGAAGCAATTCTATATTTTCCGGAGTGTTATGACCCCATCTTCAGCTGCAAGGAAACAGAGGTGTTTGTACCCAGTATCCTCCTGTGCTGCCAGCAAGATCCCCTGCACATGCTTAACATGCTCATCACCTCCTGCCCTCCCATGCCAGCTAGTTTTCACAATATTTTATTTTACAGATTTGTAAGTCTGGAGATCTGACTTCCAGAAATGAAGAGGGAAGCAGAGATGAGTTTCTGCTAACATGTCATCTAAACAACATATGCTCTCTGCTAAATCACAAGTCAGCTTGTGGGTTTGCATCTTTTAGTGAGCCGTATGCTCAGCAGACAGTAATTATGCGACCTGAAATTTGTCTGCTTGACCATAGCTCAGACATATGAGTAGAGCCATTAATGGAATAATAATAAGGCACAAAATACATCCCAGAAAAATAACTCTGCCAACCAAAAAATACCCACAGCTGAAGAAAAAACATATGCAGATGGAAAAAAAAGTCTTCTCTCCATACAGCGCTGTCTTCATGTAGCCACAGGGTGACTGAACATCAAATTCTTTTGGACCAGGACCCTGAGCACAACCTCTCCGCTTTTCCTCCTTCTTTGTCCTTAACCCTCCTTTATTTGTTCAAATTTCACGTGAGTGATTTTTTAGCTACCATCCTTCTGAGACTGTTTCTCAGCAGGTAAAACACTTCCCTTACTAACCAAAGAAGCAGCTCACCATTTCAGTCTCCTGGCTCCCAGCTACTCCCCACACAGAAAATAACACCTTCTTTTTGGTTGCTGAAACTTTCCTCCTTTGCATCCTTCAGCCTTCTTTTATAGAAGTCAGCTCTAGGTCTAGCCCTCCTGAGAAAAGCTAAAATAAGACCTACAACAATGTGCATGTCCTTGATGTACGAGTAATGCCACTGATGTCAGTGAGCTGCTCAAATGATAAATTTGGCCCAAGGCTGTTCATGGAGATGATCGCATGGGATGTTTCATGCACAATAAAAGCTTGTAAACATTCTTTCTTTTCTTTACTTTCTTTCTCTCCCACATGGAAATACTCTGAACAGCAGCTGCCTCTCTGCCAGTATCTAACCAATACTTTAAAGCCTCACTGATACCCACTTGGGGCAGAGGAATACCCTGCTACACAGGTTAGTGTTTCCAGCTTAATATCCTCTTGGCACCAACGATGCCCTCTGTGCAACCTCACTGTCAAACACTGAAAGTATGACTGAGGACTAGCAGCAGCTGTCAAGGACACCAAGGTACACATGAGGATGATTACTTACCTCTAACTACAAAATGGGATGCAGGAAAAGAAGGGGTTTGTTTTCAAATTCTGGTTCATTCAGCTGAAGCTTGCCTGGGTGAGCGTTCAACAAAATCTGTGGCTTTTCCCATGTGTTCCCTTGTACCTACTGCAAATACTAGCAGAAAATAGTCTCTCCTCCCCAAAAACCAAGTGAGCAGAACAGAGGTGCAGTACCAAGTCCATCTGCAGAGTAGATGTTAGTATGAGAAAGCCCTTGGCCACCCCATTAGCCCCACAGTTCTACAGGTCAGAGCTGCATGAGGGACCACAGGACACTACATCACTCTAGTTCCAGCCTGCACCACAGGAGCACCCTCAGAGCATGAAGAGATTCGTGGCACAGTCCTGTTCCTAGAGACACAGGCCCTGGCAAGGTGTCACACTGAGCCTTGAGAAAACCAAGTGTCCTTTGCAATGGAGAATTATCACATGCCTCACCACATGTGGGAGAAGACACAGGCAGAGAAGGCAAGCAGATCTAGGGTGGGTGCCAGAACTTCTCTAAACAAAGTGATGCAATTCCAATGAAAAAACACTCATCCTATCCACAGTGGCTGCTGTTGAAGCAATCCATTTCCACAGCCTAGACAGGATAGTGCCCACACTACACTACTGCAATAAAGGGTAGGGCAAGGAAGGAACAGATGGGAGGTACTCCTAGCCATGGAGTATGAAGTGGAGCATGGACCAGCCCAAGTCTGTGGCACGTTTTGTGAGAGTCACATCACAGTTGGGCTGGACAGCAGGACTAAAAGGAAGCAATCAGGCAGCAGTTGCTGTCAGCAAAAATGCCTGCCCAGACTCCAGGTGTATACTGGGGTTTTGAAGCTTAGAGGTTGTTCTACTGACAGACAACTACAGTGTCCCTCAGCTCAGAAGGATGTACCTTCTTGCTAGAAGGAATGCAGAACAGCTCATGACAGGTTCAGGGGCAGATTCAGCTGCTTTATCATACTTTACAACTTTTTATCATCAGCCTCTTGCCTTCTCACATAATATGAGTGAGGAGAGGGATTTGGTCTAAGTTGGGCTGGAGAAAATTGGAATACTGGATAGTCAAGGACAATGTAGTGGTAATCTTCTCCAACAGAGCAAAACAAGTTGCCTAGACATTAAATCTTGGATTTCTCCCAATTAGGCCTTACAGAGTAAGCTTACTTTCCCTCCCTTTTGACCACAGCAGCCCAAAAATAAGCATTAAGTCCAAGAATAAAACATTAAGAGGAAACCTCAAAACTTGAAGCCCAAGGTGGAAAACCACTAGCAGCATCTCCATCACTGAAGATAGGTACTAGCCAGAGAAATGTTGAGTCACCTTCACATTATAGGCACTAGATCAACCAGGGCAATGTTGAGTCACTTTCACATTCACCCTATCACAGCTCAGCCTCCTCAGCTGCATTCCAGGGTTTTCAGCATTGTTTCCAGCATGCTACAGAAGTAGCAATGCTGGGAACAGGACACTGGTTTCAGGAATGCCCCCAACTTCCACGACACTACCGACTTCAAGAAACATTGCTTGCTTCAAGCTCTGTCAGCTTCAAAACGAAGACAAAGGAAGCAGAAGCCACGCCCAAAGCCACATCCCAGACAAGTGCTAGGGCACCCTGTCAGTGACAGACATCACGACACCCAGGTAAGAGTGACTCACAAGGACAGCAGAGGTGTATTGTGCAGGGACGGACCTAATCTCCTAGGCCAAAAAGATGCTGTGGAGACCACGCCAGCCCCTCTGCTCCTGAATCAGGTGCACGTGGTCCTAGGGCAATGCAGCTCCCTGCTGGCCCCGCAGCAAGGCAGAGACATGCAGTAGAACTGTGGGAAGGTCTGGGTTGCCACTAAACGACTTACACTGCACATCTACTCGAATGGACTTGATGGCAGGGACCCCAACCCCATTTTCTGCTTTACAGTAATAGCGGCCCCCCTGCAGCCTTTGGATCTTCTCAATCCGAAGTGTCTCGTTAAGCACTGATGTCTCTTGGAATTTGTCCGACGCGCTGCCAGCAGTTTTGGTCCATCTCACCTTCATAAGAAGAACAAGAGGAATTAAATCAGGGACACATAATAGAGATGCCAAGATTCAGCAGAGCTCCCTTGGTTGCTCTTCCCCTCCTCCCCCAGCTACTTCTATAAAGAGGTCCTGCAGCACCGCCAGACTTAGCAAAGCTCAACTATTGATCTCAGTATACCTCAATAGCCCAGCCACTGTTTCTGGTCCATTGCCAATCCCCACATCCAGGAGTCCAGGATAACGCCTCAATTCACCCAGACACACACTGCATGTTTGCCACTCCTGCTCTGATCCTGCAAACCCAGCAGCTTTCTCAGTTTTATGCCACTATCTGCACAGCAATGGACTTTCAGCATTCAGCCTTGAGACCCCATGTGGCTGGTAGGCCACGACACTACAGCAGACATCAGCTCACAGCTACAGAGCTTTTACTGCAGTCCACACTCATCTTTTTCTAGACAGCAAGGCTATTTCTGCTTTTTGCTTTTCCATGAGTGAGAAAATGCAGTTGCTATCTGACTCTTTCCCCTTTCCCACTGGGAACCCCTGTGTATTTTACTTTTGTAAGTCATCCTTTTTCAGTACACAAGCTTTCCCTCTGTTTTTAAAGATACAGGGAAAAAATATCCCTTCAGATTTCAAGCCACTTTTTCATTTCTTTGTCCTTACATTACATGTCTTAAGATTCTGGCTTGCAGGGGCAACAGAGCTGCATGATATTTCATGGTGAATGGTGGCAAGAAGACAGCAGTCCTAAAGACTGAAGGGTTTCTCTTTTGTCTGGAAAGAGGTACAGCCCTTGCAGTGGCAGTACAAGCTTCCCCCTTGTTTTGTGCAATCCACACAATGAAAGACAGAGATGGCTTTTCCCAACCCATTGGTTTTCTATATCTGCAATCTCCCTTCTAAGGCTGCTGACCACTGGTCTCCTACTCCAGAGCAATTTAGACTCTGGAACTGAGATCCAGCAAGATCAGCCAGCAGAAAGAAGAGACTTTCATTCAGCATTGGCCATAGATAAGAGGGACCAAATACCTTGGATCACTCAGCCAGACTTTGCCTAAAGCTCACTGCCATCACCTGGTTGGTGCTGATGCTCCAGAAGGGGCAGGGGTGTCTACATCCCATCCCAAAGCACGAGGCTGAGCAGATTTTTGGAGCTATTGACCATGGTTTTATTCAGCCTTTGTAGGCTTATGAAATTGTCTGAGGGCTCCAAGACTCTTAAGTCTCCTGTTTTGGAGGACACTTCAGCCAGCTCTTTAAGCTTTCCAATCACAATCTCATTTTAGTATTTTGGCCTCATTTTCATGCTTTAATGACTGGCTGATAGAAAAGGAAAGAGAAGATTAAACAAAGGTTAGGATAAGAGCTTAGCTGGGGAAGAAATCAATCCATTAGGAGGGAGGGCAGAAATAGGATGCATGCCACATTTTATACATTCAGGTTTCAGTTTCCCTGGTCATGCCTGTTTCCAGGTTCTGGTGTCCCCTGTGCAGGTGTGGGCAATGACAAGCCACGGTGTTGCCCACTACCATGCTGTCTGCA
Source organism: Sitta carolinensis (assembly GCA_032173965.1). Lineage (NCBI taxonomy): Eukaryota > Metazoa > Chordata > Aves > Passeriformes > Sittidae > Sitta > Sitta carolinensis. Next base: position 7,387,697 of record JAVUNC010000025.1, on the reverse strand, counting down.
GCAGGCTCTGCTCCAGAAATCTCTCTAGCTACTCAGTCTCAAATCCCTTCAACCTGCCAAGACTTCTCCATGTATTTCAACAACCTTTGGCAGGGCCACTGCTACCAAATTCCCCATTTCTGATGCACACAGGTGTCATTTGCCCATCACTGTCACAAGCCTAGGCTGGTGACTTGGCTCAGGTAATTTTCTTTTTTTCCAGGATACTCTTTTGATGGAAAAACCATTTCAAACCCTCGCCTTTGTCATCACCTTGTTGCCAAGTAGCTCCTCACAAGCAAGCCCACAGAGGCATTGAGTGGTGTAGGAAGATGCATGGCTTCTTGCCACAAATGTCTTTGACAGGACTGAGGAACAGGGCCAAGGCACGTATCACATATGGCTCCCCTGAGTGTATTCTGGCACATCCAGACTCACAGTGTGCACCAGCTGCCACTCCTACCACGCCCTGTCCCAGAGCTGGCAGACCCATGCTCCAGGCAGTACCTCTACAGACACATCCACACTAATACGCCCAGCTTGAGCATCTGCAGGGTGCTGAGGTGGCTGCATGGGCCTGAGGCTGTGCAAACCTCTGGGCACCCCAAGTAAGGACTGCAGCCATTAGCCAAGCTCAGCTTTGTACTTGCCACTGGACTGCGTCTGACCACAGCATGGGGGTGTCCAGTGCTGCAAGTCTGACTCTGCCTCTGCTTGGTGACCACAAAGCAATGAACAGCAGGCTCTATGTGGGGCTCTACCCCCTACTTCTAGTGAAGTGCACTACCAACAACTTCCCAAACTCCCCCAAGCATCATCCCCATGGCTGTATATACATCCAGAAAAGCTGAGAAATGGATGGACCATGAAGGGGCAACTCCTAAGGCAAGCACATATTGGAAAGCATCTTCTATGATGTTCCTAATCTGTAGTAAGAGGGTTAAAGATCTGAGATTTCCATTTGGACTTTCAGTTTTTGGAGGGACTTCACATACTGAAGACAAGTAGAAGGTCTGTTTAAGAAAGCTTTGCAGACTGTTTTCAATGAAAACAAGCTTAAATGCTTCATAGCTTTACAGGCTAAGTGCTTGCAATATGAGCCATCCCTACCTGAGTCCAACACGTAGGAGAATGCTGGACACCCCACTGCCTGCAATTCTCCTCTGTGTGGACACTACAGACAAGTGCCATGGGGGAGCACGGGTGACAGGCAGGACTGGAGCTTACCTGTGGCCGGGGGTGTCCTGTGACCAGACACTGCAGGACCAGTGTGTCCCCCTCCCGGATTGTGTAAACACGTTCACTGATGTTGTCTTCCTTCACCACACATGCTTGCCCTGCATGGATGATTTGGGCCTGAGCAGGAGCTGTAGGAAGGAAAGGAGAGGTGAAGGTGGAAATCTCCTTATGCCCACTGCCCAGGGTGGCTTCTCTCACCTCTTAAGCCACACAGGGGAAGAGCCAGGCAGTTCTGGGAATTACTCAGGGAGGCCTTCGGACATATATTATTAAGTAATTTTCCCCATTTCCTGAGTGACTGATATCAACTACTATTTAAAACCCTTGGTTCTGCTAGGATGAGCAGCTCTAGATACTGAAATGCAGAATATGGAGCTTTTTCTGGGGTGGAACCTCCTGCATGGGTTGAGGACTAAAAATTTCCTCCTGTTGTCTCTCCCAGAAAGGAATATGTGCAAGCAGTTATAGCAGGGACCTGGTCAAATCACAGCTGCTCCATGCCTGTCTAAAATAAGCCTGATTACTATGATTTACCTTGCAGGGGGCTGGGATAACTACTGAGCAGAGTCAGAAAGGGCCCCGAAGCTCTCTACAGCTATTAGCACACATCCCTAGAACAGGCATAGCACACACTGCAGGAAAAACAAGTCTTCCCCATAATACATGGCAGCCTGTCTCAGCCCTGAGCCAGAGAAAACAGCCTCTGCAGGAGCAGAGGACCCCATAATCTGTAGGGATTTTTCCACCTATGGCTGCTAATGGAGACCAATTACTGCCAGTCCAGACAGGAAAACGGGTGAAGAAGTGCAATGGAAAAGCACATAGAAAGTTCCAAAAACTAATTATAAATTGCCACAGCCCCAAACAACACCTATATCCCACAACAGCCCTGATGAGAAGCATCAAGAGACAAGCTCTAGTAGAACAGGATTTTATAAAGAAAAAGCCTCAGCTCTGAAATTCTGTGCAAACAGCCTTTGGCTCCCTACTCCAAAGCATTTGTGTGATCAGAGAAGTGGCTGAGATGCATTGAAGGCGACTGCACAGCCCAGCTGCACACCTGCACTTCTTTGAGGGAGAAACTCCAGTTGCACTTCAAGATACAGAGAAACCCACAAACATGTCTAAGAGTTGGTGTTTCACTGACAGTCCCCTGGGATACTTACCCAGCTTGCTAGAATGCTTCCAGGTGACCCTGGAGTCACAGCTCTGGCTCCCATTAGTGGAATACAACAAAAATGAACAAACCACAGAGGAGATGATCAAAGGGTTTATAAAGCAATGAGCCTTAGAGAGCCTTCCTAAGCAAGAATAAATTTTGCACAACCTGTTAAAGCTGAACCAAACACCCACTTTTTCCCGAAGGTTAGTTGAGCTTCAAAGACTGCCTTTTAAAAAATTATTTTTATTCCCTTGCCATGACCAAAATGCTCTAGACCAAATCATCTGGTCAAGAGAAGTGCTCAGGTTTTTGCTAGTTTAATCCACCAGGAGTACAGACAGCAGGACAGGCTGAGCTCAGGCAGTGGAGAAGATGTGCCTTTGAGATCAGCCTTTATAAACTTGTGTCAGCACAATGCACTGACCAAGCAGCAGGGACACGAGAATGGACACAAGGCTAGTGGGAAATTGCCCTTGCTGCTGGGGCTTTACAGCCTGCCATGGCCACCCAACATCCAGGCAGCAGCACTACTCATACTGCAAGCTAATATCTCATTTTCCATCTCTCTGTCTTTCCAGCATGGTGGCACTTTGCTAAAATCATTATTACTCTCCAAACTGTTGACAAACAGAAGCAACACATCTATTTGAATAACATGATGGCACAAACATGGACAAAACCTTCAGCCTCTACTGTCTTCCCCTTCTGCAGACCTCCCAAGATGCCTGCCATTGCTCAGACATCATGGAATGCTAAAACTGACTGTTAAGACTTCACTGATACAACTGATCAGATGAGTCACCTTCCCCTGCCTGGATGGCAGAGTCTTGGTGAACCCAGGAGAAAGCACAAACCTGTATATGTGCTTACATACATTTGTGTGTTTGTATATACATACATGTGTGGACATACATGCAGATAACATTAATTAAAATAGTGATTTATCAGGAAAAGACATCATGAATGCTTGTCAAGCCAACAGTTGCAGGGGAGGAATTTAGAAGTCTACAAAACCTTTGCTAATACACCTTAATCCTAATGACAGCCTCTTGTGCTGTTTCAGCCCTCAGATCAGTTTTCTGCAGCTCTGCCATAACACCTTTAGCCCCACTGTAGTGCAGAGCACTGCTTACAGGGCTGAGACACGGGCTGTGATGCTGATCGACCTCTACTGATTAAAAAAGAGACTCTGTCCTTCCCATCCCGAGCCACAATCCCCCAAACAGTGCTGCCTGCATTTCAGCAGGGTCCTGGCACCCTGAAGCAGCAAAGCTCTGGTAACCACTCTTCACAGTCTCTGGGCTGCATTTGCCAGCTGGTGGCTCTATTCTCCCTTTGCAAACATGACCTTGCTGTAAAAACTAATTTCCAGACACCCCATGGAGAAGCAGGATATTTATCTGCAGCTCTAGCTCCCAGTTAAATGCTGCTTTTAAGTTGCTCTGCTGTACCCCAGATGGTACACAAAGTAAGCATTGCAACTTTCACTCTTCCCTTTGTCTATTCCACTTCCATTATTTCACCTGAGTTGTGTAACCCTTTTCTACCACTTGTCCAGAGGCACTTCCACATGAGGAACTTCTACAGCAAAATCATTAGGTAGAGTGGTATAGGATTAGAAGGCTTTTGTGCAACTATTCTGGTGCCAAAATACCTTGGTATAATTTGCTGGCATTTCCCTGAGTTTGAGATAAACACTCTTTAAACTAATACTCATGAGGCACTAGACTACAACAAAATGACAGCCCTGGGGATAAGCCCTGGGTCATAATTTTGTCCTCTTCTCCCAAGATCTCCCTGGATACACTGAGCTGTAATGAAGCTTACAAGCAAGGGTATACACATCAGGCTTTGTTTACCTGTGTCAGAACTTCCTTGTGCCACCATCACTAACACCTTTCAGCTAAATCTTTGGAAAGTGGCATCACTTTAAGGGAACCTCCACTGCTTAAGCCATAACATTTCTCTGGCAATAACACCACCAGATCCTCAGCAGAACAACCACCATGTTTTCATGCCTTAAACCCCCTGTAAACCCAGATCTCTCAAAAGGGAACTCAGAAAGCTTGAGGTTGTCTTGGAAAGAAAAGCCCTCAGGTGGATGGCACAGGAGCGTGAGACACTGCCTCTGGTTTGGTTGTAACTTGACATCAGTAGGTGTGGGCTGAGCAATGAACAAACCCAGCTCTTTGGGGACTGCATTAAGTCACCAGATGAGACTTGGGAAGGTCTCTGTTTTAAGCCCAGCCTGCCACAGCACACAAAGGCTTGGGAAAGTCACCTCATGCTGTATTACAGATGGGCAGAGAGACTGCGAGGATTAATTGCGCTTTTAATGTGCTTGAACAGAAAGAATACATTATTGTTTGACATCATCCCACGTCTCCTGGAGGATTTCAGCATGCAGACAGCTTGCACACTGCCAGCACAACAGGATGGCAAGGCCATGCCTGTCAGAATTACAGTTTCACAGAAGGCCCTTAGGAAAGCAAAGAAAGGCTGGAGATGAAGGAGTAACCACAGCCATTCCCAGCGGTGCTCCACACAGAACAACTCTTGAGCAGAGACAACCTCCCCTCTTGAGTCCTTCTGGGCAAAATCCTTGACCTCAGGCTGGCCAGCCCCAAAGCAGAGTTCCAAGGAAGACCTCTGATGGCCTCTCTGAGGAAGAAGGGACAGATTGTTCCCAGAAATTTTGAAGAACAGAGGTATCATCACTTTTATTCCACTTTCAGGTAGAGATCAACTTAGGGAAGGCTCTCAATACAAAGTCCTCCACATAAACTAGGCCAGCCACATATTGAGTGTCAGATGCTTTAGAAGGAAAAAGAAATCCAACTATGAACATGCAGCATTAGGCCCTTGCTCAGAAAATGGCTGGCCTGTAATGCATTTGGCCTCTGCATCAAGATTTCCTGCTATGCTTTCACTTGATATATTTACACATTAAAACAAAAGGAAATTGAAGTGGATAAAATAACTTTATTCCCAGTGCAGTGTACTGTACAATGTTATTGTTACCATAACCTGGAAAGTTTATGAGACTCTTGGTGCTTAGAGGGTGCTAATACCATGAAAATGTAGAAAAGGAGAGAGAAATGGTCTTTTGAAGAGGACTGAGTCATCTGTATTTGGTTCACAAGCCTAGCCATTCATCTTCTTGAACCTCAGATCTCATCAGTAAAATGACAACGATGAGAGCTCTTCACAGGGAGGATGGTGAGTGGCAGGCACTGCACTGACACTCCCTCAGTCACTGTCAGCAGACACAGGGGCAGCTGCTCCCCTGTTCTGCAGCACCCACTGCCCTTCTCTGCTGCCTTCCCCACAGCCCAACAGCAGCCATCCCTGTCTGACTGTCCCACCACCACCCCTGACACCTGCATGTCCTGCTGGCTGCCTCAAGGATGGAGAACGCTTTTCTCCAAAGCTGCTGGGCCAATGCCTGCAGCTGAAGGCACAGGGGCACTGAATCCACCCAGCTCTGCTGCCATCCTCCTCCAGGGTGGGGAGAGAGGGAAGCTGCACCTAGGGCTTTCCTCTTCCTCAGCCTGAATCTACCACCCTGCTTTGCAAGGCAGACAATGATCTTCCATGCATCTGGTGCAGACATAATTCAGCCTCTTCTGCACATACCCCAAAGAAAGAAGCCAAGGTCCTTCCCATTCCTGTTCACAGGCCCCTGGACTCACAGTTCTTAGTTACACTCAAATGAGGAGGGCATCAGCTGTTAATCTGCAGCTTAAACCTCTTAAGAACTCTTTTCCTCACCTTTCCCAACCTGAGCAAGTGGCACATAACAGATACATCTTGAAGGGAGTTCCCAGAAATGGGAAAACACACGGTATTTATAGACCACGGTAGAGTTGAATAAGCATTTCACTAAGGAAACCCACATGTGTTATTTCTTGCTGAAGAGATACTGTTAGTAACTGCCTCTCCAGGAACTGCCCTGCAGCACTGTTAGTTACAGACCACACACAGCAGAGCACCCAAGGGGCAGCTCGGGTCTCGGAGTTGCTGCTGGAAGCGGCGTTTTATCCCAACTATTCACACGATGCACGGATCTGCTTGGGGAGCAGGGCACACAAACAAGGAGACCTTTGAGGAAGGGGTCATGTCCCCTCAGCAGAGCACAAAGGAAAGCCAGCACATGTGTAAAGGGAAGAGATGTGCTAGCAACACTTGGCAGCAGCAAGGAAGGTCTGGTACAATGAGAAGGGCCTGCAGGGGCAGCATCCTGATGGCCAAACAAAACACCCTGCTCTGGGAGGGGATGGAAACTGCCTTGATGTGTGCTCCAGCACTGCTCAGCTGGTCTCATTGATTGCTCCACTGGGGATGAAGACCACAAGCTTTGCTGAAACTTTAGACAAAACAAATTAACCAGGCCAAACCCAGCCCACAATGCAGGGCACGATATCGATGGGCCATTTGAAAAGGAGAATTCACTCCAACTTGAGGACAATTATGGAAATAATAATACACAATCAGTGTCCATTAACACTGTCAGCAGGACTGTGGATCAATACTGTATTAATGGCTAAGGAAAAACCAGCCATACCCATCAGTAAGCAGTTAAGACCAGCACAAGAGCAGTGGAGAGGAGGTGGCAGTGGGTGGGTGTGAACAAGCTCAGGCGTTGGATGTCTTTTTGCAGCCTACCTAGGGGAGCCCATTTTCCAAACCAAGTGCCATCACCATTTTCCAAACACAATCCCTGGCTGCTTGTTCAGGTTTCTCCTCACCTCAGCCCCTCACAGCCTCTTTGCCCAGTGAAATGACAAAGGGACCCCAGTCCCTGCAGGGAACTTTCCCCATGGGAGGTGCTTGGTGAAGTTTGGTTTGATAAAACTCCAACTTTCAACACAAGGCCAGGCTGGTCCCCCAGCACAGAGAGGCAATGCAGAAGGCCCAGGGACAGCTGAGGATCAAAGCATATCCACAGTCCTGGGTCTCCAACTCCTTGGACTTCTGTCTTGTCCAAGCTCCTCCTGTTGACCCTTCCAACATCATGTGCTGCCTGGGCAGCTCTGTGCTACCACAGTGCTGTCCTACAAAAGACATCAGGAAGCCCTCCCTGCCTACTGACATTAAGGGGTATAACCCCAAACTAGGCAGATCTCCACTAAGTCTCTTTTGCTCTCATGCCCCAGTGTTTTCACTGCAGCCCAAACCACATATGCCGCAAAAGAAAAAAAAAAAAAAATCTGCTTTACACCTGGCCTAAATTTACTGCAGGAAACACATAATATTTCGGTAGCAAAATATCTCTGATTCCTTTGGTGTTTGTACACTGATCATGATTAAAACACAAACATCAATTCACCCACAAAAAACCCACAACCACTCACAAGATATGCAAAGAACCATATCTAACCTCACACAACACTTCACATCTACTCTTGAGCAAGAAGAAAAAACAAAAATTTTCAATAAGTGCACAGAGAAATGAGAGAGCTGTGGAAAGTAATCACAGAGCATGAAACTTGGCTACTTGAAATAGCAAGAGATTTTTTTTTCACTTGGAAAAGACTAAGACTACGTCTTTACATCTCCGTCTGATTGCATCTCCAGAAACCAGCTTTCTTTTTGTAAAGCTCAACATGACGATTTCCACAGTCTTAAAATAACGTTTTGCTTAATCAATGTCACTTCCTTGAAGCATCTCTGTAATCTTGTTTATTTCAGAAAAATGCCAGCAACAAAATCATGTGAGATGTCATGAATAACAGGTACATCCTCCAGTGACTGCAACACTTGCTCCTGAGACCATTGTTCAACTTTAAACCAAAACAGGATTATGTGCTTTACTAAAGTATCAGTTACCAGATCATCACTGATCACCTCAATCCCAACTCCACTGCCTGAAGCTGCTCACTAGCTTTCCTAGATGTCCCCAAAATATTCTTACATAGATCCATCTAACTGCAAGAGCACTAAGTAGAAGAGCAAAATTGATCAGCAGCTTTGTTTGATAAGAATCAAGTGACAGATGTTACACACAGAGAGCATTATGGTGGAATAAACTCTACATTACCGCCTAACTCTTATGCCTGAGTGGAATTTCTATTGACAACTCAATGCCGACAATATAAAGTGGCTTGTCTTCAAATCTTTAGGGCTCCAGACACAGTGGCAGTCAGAGCCTCCACATCAGCAACACTGTCCTGGAAGATTCCAGCTTTGGTAGGGAAATGGAAAAATGCATGCCTGTCTCATAACGGCCCTAAAAGAGACTTTTATCATCTCTCCCAACCCATTTCCTGCTGTGCCAGCTGCAGAGTCTGACCTGTATCTCTAAATCTTGGTACAAAACCCTATGGGCCACAGAGCCACACTTAGGTGAGATGATGCTGCCAAGCCGATTGCTCAAAATATTGTACATTTCTTCTCTGGTTGCCACTCAAATCTCTTGAGTATTTTAGGGGAAAACACAAATCAGGCAAGCGGCCTAGGGGAGAAATCCTCTAATCTAGAAAATATAGACCAGTAACAGAATGACTTTTTTGTCAGCTGGTAAAACACCCAAAAATGAAACAGTCCAGTCAGGAAAAGAAGGGCTACAAAGAGAGGAACTCAACTGGACATGGGCAGCACAGACACTTATCTATCTGACCCCTGTGATGCTGGAACAGGTGAGTAGTGCAGGACAGGCAAGCACCAGGCTCCTTGGTAAGTTTGATCATTTTTCTCCTTTACATGAACCCCACCAGACCTCCAGTCCCTGAGCCAGTCTCCAGCTGCTCCATGCACCCACCATCCTCTGAAGGGCAGTGAACAGCTACAGGCATCCAGAAAGACAGCAGACCCTCTGGCCTTTGGTTTCAGCTTTCACTGTGCCCATCCCCAGGGGCCTGTGAGCAGCCAGCTCACCAGAGAGCCAAGCCTGGCTCAACTAGAGATGCAACTCACACTTCTGTTCCCCCTCTTTTGCCTCTCTGTCACAGCACACAGGAGCCTCTGAAGCTGCATATCCCCACTCAGACAGGAAAAATGCCTTTCACAGCCATGATGCAGCTTGCCAGCACTGGCAGCAAAGTCCAACAGATGATGTCCCCACCATCTGCTGCTAATAACTAGTGCAGGCAAATGGTCTTTGTTTGAATGGTCCCAAGGGCTTTACCCTCTCTCCCCTGAATTCCAGATTAGCTCATTTCCAAAGCACCACTGGTGCTGCTTCTTCTGCTTTTTCTCCCTTTTTATACTTTGAACCCCTTTGGTACAACAGTGACTCTTCAACAAAGAGGTCCATGTGCACAGATCTTCAAACCAGAGTACTTTGAAACTCATCTGTTGTTTCATGGCTGGATCATTTGACATAGGAGATAAAAGGAGAGCACAACACAGACACTTCGGTCCTTCAAAATGGGGAAAAAAAGTCAATTTGCTAATCATCTGTCGACTAGATTAGCAGCAAAGGTGCATGAACTCCAATCAATGAATAGCAACAGGCTCCTTTTCATATCAAAGCCAGAAAAAAAATCAGATGACAGCTGTTGTTCCTGAATCATGAAAAATAAGGCAAAGCAGAGGTAGTGGTTTCAAACAGTATTTCCCATCTAGTGGGACACTGGCGGAATGCTCCAGACTTCACTGGTGAAGACTCCACCAGAGTCACACCCACATGCTAAAACCCACTCTGGAAACACAGGAAGAGAGATGAATTCAACCTCCAGGTATAATAAAAATATAGGAGAAGAAATGTAACAAAACCCAAACCAGTATGCAATCAAAGTACACTATCAGAAATTGCATAAGAATGGGAGCATTTCCATGAAACACCAGCTGATGCTGTTCAAAATGCTAAACCCTGAGGTGCAAATTCTTCAATGCTGAGGTGGAAACTGGAGGCTGATGAGCAGGATAAGGACTGGCAAGAGAAAAGCTGTCAAAGGAGAGGACTGCTCTCTACATGGAGAGCCGAAGGGGATGATGTATGCTCAGGGCTGCTACCCCAGAGAGTGGGTGTGCAGACATGGGGCAGCAAAGCAAGGCACTGACTACCTGGTGCCCAACTCTCCCAAAGACCTCCTTATGTACACGACCAAAGCAGCTCCACCACTGCCAGGAGAGTTTCTGCAGAGGCACAGAGCTCTCTGCAGAACACAAAGCCCGTCTGTGAAGCTTGGTAAATACTCAAGCACTGAATCAACGCTAAATCCTCACCTGTCACAGCTTGGCTGCTTCCAGGGCTCCGTCCAGACAGCTCAGAGTGAGCTGGGGATGTGAGGACAATCGTGCCATGATGGCAGTGCAAACATTCTCTTCACACAGGAGAGGAAAGATTCGACAAATAGCCATGTTTACCTACTGCTATCCCCATCTTCCACGGAAAGCAAAAGGCTATTTCAACTGTGAAAGAGAGGGCAGGAGAGGGGGGCAGGGGAATGAGAGCAGGAAAGAGGTAGAGCCACAAGAAAAAGCCACGGAAATAAAATTTCACTGAAAGCCTGTTTAGAACTAAACATAGAAAGAGATGGAAGTACAGATGCTACCCTTAATTCAGCTATCTAAACTCCAATTTTAATCCTCAAAAATGGTGGGCAGCATGGACTTGTCTCTGTCCAAAGCCCTAAGAATAGCAGGGCCCATCCCACATACACCCCTTGTCTCCTGCAACAAAGTCATCTCCCAGGGGATCAAAGCCCGAGATCTGCTCTCAGCTCCAAGACTCTGGGTGGGACAGGACAGGCGACCATGGCACTAACCCTAGCACAACCACTCACTGGCAAACCTGGCAGTGATGCCAAGGACCAAGGGGACCGCAGAGACTTGGCACCCCTCTGCCAGGTACCCATCTGCTCCCAGCAAGACCAAGGACTGGAGATGGGTGCTGCTGATGATACACGGGGGCTGCTTGTGACACAGCCCCTCGGTGAAAAGCAGCCTTTGTGCTTGAAGGAGTTCCAGTGCAGGCCCTCACAAAACACTGCAGCTTTTATCCCCAGGCAGTGCTGTTGAGTGAGGAAGGGCTGCTATTGCACTGTGCCATTGCTGGGCGGAAAGCCCAAAGCACAGCCAGGGATCAATCCATACCTAATTCCAGTCCACAATGCAAAGGCCAAGCTCCACCCGAAAGGAAGAGAGAGAGCATCAAAAGCAAATGCCAGCAAATTGTCAACAGAACTGAGGCAACAGAGGCTGAGTGACACCCCTGGAAATCAAGCCAAGTAATGTTTTATCTTGACAGCATCTTTTACATCCCTGCAGTGTCTTTGGTAATCAGAGTCCTAGAAAGTCCCTGGTACTTTCCCTCTTGAGTACTAATAATTAACAACCACAAACTGGCAGACAAGCGAGCAATTCCCTCTGGTTCCGATAAGAGGAGCTGACATCTCTCTAGCCCCAGCCACCTCCATTCCTTTATTCTCTTTGTTTATTGATCCTTTTATGCACATAATGCAAATTGACATTTAATAATTCAGCCGAGTTAATGGTGCTTAAATATTAAAAGGCTTTTCTCTTTTAATTAGCTGTAACAAAATAGGCAACAAAGGAGTGCTAGATAGCCGCCATTTAAAATACTCTTGTCCAAGTTCCTTGGCATTTTTCTAGGGATGGAAAAGAATACTTCAACAGAAATTTTGTACAAATCTCCTGCTCTCACCAGGAAGGTAACTAAACTATAGAACCATTTCCAGAAGCTTTGATTCATAGAGCATATTCATCTCTGTCAACTCTTTGTTTTCTCTGCCTTCTCCTCTTCTAATAAAGACGAAGGGGAGTGGAAGGAGGGGCAGAGGGTAGAATGAAAAATCCTTCCCCACAAGAAGTGCCAGAACCCATGTAACATGTTGTAGATGTGGATGCAGAAGCCTTCTAATACATCATTGCAAGACCTGCATCCAGGTAAAAACAGAGCTAAAACGTAGCAGTGCACAAAGCTATTTGAAGAGTTATAAACAGCACAAAAATCTTGCAATTATTCCCTGGGGCAAGAATAGCTTATTCAGAAAATTAATTGAATATTACACTGGGGAAAAAAATCCCATATATAGCAGGGTAAGGGAGCACTCATTTCTCTTCTGCTCATTATGCCAAGGGTTTAGAATAAGAGGGAAAATACATGGTATCTTTAAACCACAGTTCCATCTCAGCTGGAGCCGATGGCAGTAATATATCTTAGTCATAATGTTGCTGGTGTGAATTACCATGACTGAAAAGACTTGGTATTATTTGGGGTGTTTTAACTGTGCATACCTCCTCTCTGAATTAGTGCTCATTTGAAGTCCTCAATTGGTTTGAGTTTGGGATAATGATTTCCCACCTAACCCAGAGGAGAACCACATAGACACAATAATTAGATATAGAAACTGTTAATAACTTAGTTTAATTACATCCTATTTTCTTCAAATTTAGCCTAGACATAAGATTTCAATGAATTCTAATTACATGCCATGTTTGAAGAGCCTGTGTTATTACATTATTAATTCCAGACAAAGAAACAGACTGACAAACACTAAATTCCTTACTGAGGATACTTTTAAAAAATTAATCTTAATTAAAGTCAATTAATATATTGACTTGCAAATTCCTTCTTCGAGGGAGGACTACGCATTGCAGATCTGTAGAGGGTAAGCTGCATCTTTCACATGTAACAAAAATATCATATTCCCAGTTTATGTGCAAAGTTGAGTTCATCCTTACCACCAGATCTGCTAGGGGCATTTCCACAAAACACTGAGTCACTGTTCTAAAGCTGCCAGGCAGGACATCATGTCAAAGGGTATCCTCACATGCAAAGGCACCTAAGGACTTCAGGGGAGAGGGCAGAGCACTGGTCCTTCTGTCCAGAAGTGACAGGGGTGTGCAACACACAGAGCCTTGTTCCCAACCAGCTTCCCCACACACACACAGGAGAGGCAGGGGGGCACATCTGAGACTCACCCCATTGTACTTTCATGGCTGACTTAAGGGGTGAAAGTCGGGTGCAGGAACTGCTACTTAATCTCCCCTTGCACAGAGAATCTAGAAGAAGGTCTTTTACAGTCCTCTTGGACTCTGGTTACCCCTGCCCATCGCTTTTGGCAGAACATGGGGAACCCCTCCTTGCTTCTGTAAAGCTCTGCACAGGGAGCATTTTCTGTCACTCCACATCCACCACATGCAGCTTATGAACTGAAATATTCCTGACACCATAACAACAGTTTGCATTGTTTTCCTTTAATAGAATATCCATCTACTCCTCTCCAGCTGTGCAGCACATCTGGCCCACTGCCTTCCTGGGCACCCCTTACTCCAATTTTCTGTTTAGTGTTGCTTAGGAATTGATAAAGGAGTAAATGCCCAGTGGACAGTGGCATCTCCAGGCATTTTCAGAGGCAATAAAACACAAATTCACTTGGAGCATCTTCAGTTCTGAGCTACCACTTCTGGCCTTCTGTAGTTGTCAGGACTTAAAGAATGCAGCTAACTTGTCTCAGAGCACCATAAAAGAAGGAAGTTTCCATAAGATAAGCCACCACAACAGGAGGGTGTTAATTTCAAGCCTGTATGGATGTGAAAGGTTTGGAATTGGCACAATGGACAAAATTCCACGATGTGTACTGGGGGGAAAGTGCAGATGGCAACAACAGGCCTGGTGAGGTGGATCTGGGAAGCCTATCTGGACAACAATTCCTATCATGACAAACTGTGAGAAAAGGAAGTGGCTGATTACAGACATGCTATTTCAAGTGGGAATGGCACATACACCTCTTGGATACCTGTGACCTGGACTGTATAAAAGTGGTACCTCCAGAAGAACACCTGGGGACTCCCACCACCAAAAAGCCCAGCAGGAACCCATGTGGTGGTGACTACAATGTGTCTATCTCTCTCTAACACCCTCCCTCCCTCACCTTCCTATCTCTCTCTCTGCCTCATATTTACTGTTAAATAAGATCCATAGTATTGACTCTGGCATATGGTCTCATTTGCACCTTAATTTGGGCAGAGGCATCTTTTAATAATCAGATCCTAACATTATTTTGGTGTATTTTCAGGTGAGAAGTGGGATCATAACAGTAGTCTCCTTTCCACCTGCAGCTATTCCCAGTAAGATGGAGCCACACCCTGGATATATATGTGATTAATTAACTGGAACTATTGTGATAACTAACACATTACTAGAAAGCTGTTCCAGCAAATGGGATGGATTTTGGGTCATTATACTATGAAGTATACTATCATCATATTATAAAGAGCTATCCTCAGCCACAAGTGCCAGGTGTTGGCCTCAGGAGCATCCCCAAAACCCTGCAAAATCAGGGTAACTCTGGAAATGCCACATCCTGGCTATATTGATGGAGTTCATTTTGACAAACAGCTGCAGCTAGCTCAGAAAATCAGACTGGGGAAGAAGAGGGGAGAAAAATGGAAAAATGGAAATAGATTAGCAAAGAGTTTTGAAGAAAAAAATTCTGATTACAGCTGAAACATAGGGAAGGAGAAGTGAGGCAGGCTGTTGATGGCTTGGCTGTTCCCCAGTGAGAGACCAACAGCAATGAACTCGGGAGCAAAAGTTCCACAAAGCAAGGTTATGAATTTATTACTCTGCATCTGTGCAGAGTCAAAAGATCGTATGAAACACCAGAGACTTGCAGAGGAAATTGGGAAAGCACTAATCCACATGGGATAGTGTTTAAAATAATTTCTCAGCTGGCTGACTGCACAGGGGGTAAGAACAGGGATTAATTCTCTACCCAAGATCATGCATTTGTGCAAACATTGTTGAGCAGCTTGTTCAACAGGGGACTCAGGGACTAATGCAGCCGTATCAAAGCAGCCGGGGTCTGGCTGACAGCTTTGCAAAGGAAGCAAGATGATCTTTGACACGAAGGAAATAAAGCTATGAGAGACGAAAATGCTGACAGGCACCAACCTCAAAGCCGAAGCATCTCTGAAGAGGAAAGCTCTTTAAAGACTTTTGCTCTCAAGCTCTCTTCTGCAATAGAAAAAGCTTTGGCCTACTTAAGCGAGGCCAAGGGCAGGTTAAGACCTCAGTATATTTTGAAATCACTTATTCTCAGCTCCATTTTATGTTCTCTTGATATTAGTAAGAAATCTCACTTTATTTAAAACGGTCCTGGTCCTTCAGCTGCATGTGGAGTGACACAGAGAAGTCCATCCCTTGGAGAATGAAATGGTCCTTTGGTCTCTGAAGAGGACAGGAGAAAAGCAAACCTGCACAGAGAGCAAAGTCTCAAACCCATCCTCCTTCCCTCAACCTACCCAGCCTGCTGCAGAACACCCTAGGACAAGTGAACACAAAGCTAAGCAGTGGGCTTCCAATTTAAAAGACCAAATGTCTGCAGAGGGAAGGATGCACAGCTTCTGAAAAAGTGAATTTACTGGAATTTCCGTCCCCTAGATGAGCAAATCCTTTATCCTGCCCATTAGGCAAGGAATTGGTTTACTTTCTAAAATCTAGTTTTGCCCTCAGTTTCAGTCTACTCCAATTTGGCACTGAGGGTAAAGACTCTGGATCTGGTTATGGCCCAGAGGAGCATACCTCTCCAGCAGTGCACCAGACTGACAGGGACTGTGAAGCTATTCCCAGAGTTTGTCTCACTAGACATGTCACCAACCACCAAGGCCCCACCAGTCTGTTTCACTGAGATGGGCAGCACACCTGTCTTGGGACATTTCGAAGTCCAGCGTGATGAAAGTTTGCTTGGCATAAATTTTGGGGAAATGACCAAGAACCATTTTGAGTCTTGCAAACCACTTTTGCTAATCCTCATCTGGAGGGACAGAAGTTACCCTGGACAAATTTAGGAAACTGGCTAGGGCAGAAATAAGCAAGCCATGTCTTGCTCCTGCAGTGGGTACGACTAGGACTGCTGCTGCTTCCAGAGGCCAACAAGCATACACTCTGCTGAACACCCAAAAATGACCCACTCTGTCCTATCTTACAACCACCATGCCTCCAGACTTCTCTCCTGGTTTGATCATATCCTCAAACACACGGGGAACAATAGGCTGTTATCAGCTATGTGCTTTCTGTGTTGATGCCTTCCACAGAGGAGGCAGAAAGCCAGCTGAGACAGCTGCTCAATACACTTCAAAGGATTTCATTTGCAGCAGCAATGTCCCAATCCAGCAGTCACCATCGAGCACTGATGTGTCCTCTTCAGGACCCTATGAATCTCAGACTATCCCAGGTCCATCCAGGAGACATGCCATCCTGTATTTTTGCTCACTTCCATGGACCATGGTCTTCACCCTCTACCACTCTCATAAATCCCTGCTCAGCCATGACACCAAGGAAGACAGAGAGTGAAAAAGAAACCCCAAAGCCAAGAACAATCTATAAAAAGTATACTTAGCAATTGCCTTGATGTGTGACCTTGAGCAAGCAGGTTCTCCCTTTTTGGGACATCTTTGTGTCTCCACTTGTTAATTGAATAATTGCACTACCATGTCATGCAGGGTACTTTACGACTTACTGTTTATACAACTTTTTGAAGATGCAAAGATCATATAAATGCTAAGTCTTATTGTGATTATTACCTTCCTCACAGAGGGGTTATGAAGCTTTGTAATTAATGTTTGTAAAGCAAACCTCTGTTATCGGATGAAATGTAATGTGCTAGAGAAGTGTGAAGGATTAATATCCTCAGTAATCTGATGTGGGTTTTGCTGTTCTCTGCAACACTTAAAAAATAATTAAAAACAAACCTAAGCTGATACTGATAGGAAGGATGAGGAAGCAGAGACAGATGCATGTAGGGACATACTGCTCTCCATTAATTAAGCCCAATATCATCCCTCTCCAAGACACTGCCAAGTATTTTCTTGTGTCTGGTGATAATCATGCATTCAATTTAAGGCTGACTTTGGGTGACCAGAACTCTTGAGCACCCCAGAAACACTTTCAATGCAGTGAGAAATACCAAACATAGCTAAAGCAGCACAGCTCTGACCCACAACGTTTACACAGGAGCTGCTGCCTGGGGTAGACAGCAAGCAGGTGAGATACGCTCAGAGATGGATAAAAGAGCTGAGAGAAAGCTGTAAACCCACAGGGTCCTACTCCCATACACCCTAAGTTCTGGTCTCCAGTCACTGGCTTGGAGGTGTAGAGAAATTTCACTCCTGAGGCTGTGCAGGATTCAAGTTCCCTGCAGCACGAGCAGCTACCAGTCCTATGGATTGAGAACCACCAGCTCAGTGGCTCTGCAAACACACATACCACCTTCAAATTTCTTTAGCATGAGAAATGTGGCTGCTGAAGTGTTCTGCAGTACAGCTACTTCCAAGTGTACAAAGATGGAGAAGTGGCTGGAAAGTTTCTTGAAGAACACTTACCACCAAAGAAGGAAAGTTGCTGCAATTGCTTTAACTCCTTGAGTACCTAGCACAGCAGATGCAGCCGGAGCCCCTCCCTCCCAGTGTCTCCATACATGCAAACAGCCCTTCAGTTCCTCCACGTGACTGAGTTCACATCACACATCCTTGTATTTGGGATGGTATAGGTACTATTTATATACTGTACATGTACTATTTATATACTATAGAAAGTGATATGGGCTATCCTGCCTTTGCACACACAGCTTGCAACAGTAGCTCCCTGGCAGACTCCGAAATCAACAGGATGTCCAAGCACTGCAGATCTTTTTTGTGCAACTGTTCATCTGGCTTCACTCTTATTTACTGCATTTGTCCACAGGGCTTCTTCTGGTGCCAGTTCTCTTTGGTTAATGCCAAAGGGATAAAAGCAATAGTGGTTTTTCCCTGAATATGTGCATACCAACATTTTACATGGGCAAACGGGCCAACAGTAAAAATCAGAGAAGCTACAGAAAGAGTTCAAGGAACCACACATATTTCAAACAGTCCCACAGTACTTCCAGGTCATCTGCGAGTCTTCCCTACAAGCTTCTTCACAGCAGTGAGCTTGACCAAGCTTTAAAATGTCCCCAGAGAATCATCTCCACAGCTGCTTCCACATTTGCATCAGGAACTTGCTCTGGCATTCAGCCCCAGTTGGCCCTACAGAGAAAGGGTTAAGACAGGCTGGAACAACAGCACCCAAAACACCTGTCTTACAAGAGGCAAGACGTCTTTTCTGTTTATCACTTAAAGGCACACAGCAAGGGGATCTGAGCACACATCAGGTATTGCAGTAATAGGTGTGATTATCAATAACCTTGGTAGTGCCTGATACACCACCCAGCAAGCAAGACATGCATCTTTTCTCTCTAGAGGGCTTCAACTGATGATGGGAAGTAAACTGCACCAGAGCAAGAAAGACAACAGCCCCTCAAGAGTCCATGGGATAGGGTGGGAGCATGAGAAGCTAAACAAACACCCCTCTTCACCTGTGGGACCTCTCTCATTACTCACTTTTAAATCCTGAGAAGCCCCTTACACTTACTCACTTGAGAGTCAAAATGAATACAAAACATGTGGCACTACAGAGCAGTGTAACACACCTCCTCTCCCTGCCCTGTGCAAAGGGTCAAGCCAAACATCCCTTCACCATCTTTGGTTTTCCAGGGGAGATGTTGGAGGGGGCGTGCTTCATTGCAGGAAGCTCTGCTAATCCTTGCTCTACATGAGCAATAAGGGCAAAGGATTAGCATCACCAGCTGCTCTGCTGGAAAGTGCAACAAGAAAAATTAGATGCATATATGCAGTGTGGAGCCATTAGGGAGAACTGCCTCAAGCACCTCCCCCTTCCCATATTGCAGCTCATAATTCCCCTGTCATGAGCACTGCACCCCCTTCAATACTGCCTTTATTCTTGTCTCCTCTGCAGCCTGTTACCCCAAATGCCATTTCCACCCCTGAAACAAACACCCCCCTTGCCCATCAGCACTGCTACAGAGCCTGTTACTCTGGCCAAAACCACCCTGGGCAGCAGTGCACACTGCAGAACCCTGAGAGAATTCAGCACCTTCTGCAGCTTGGCCTTAGCAGAGTGGAGATGCCAGACACCCCAGCTGTGAGAAGTAGCCACTTTGCCTCACATTTTGCTATCAGCTGTCATATCAAAAAGACTTCATAAATACACAGGTTGGGGAAGAGGAGCTGCTTTCACCAGAAACAGAACGCAGCTTCCTCTGAGGTGGAACACAGCTGGTTAACAGGGCTCAGGAACATTATCTAATTGCTCAGGCTAGAAAGGGGAAAGCAATCTAAACTGATTTGAAGCTTCAGAGGGAATTAGGGAACAGAATATAATAACCTAAGTTGGAATTTGGCCATGACTCATGGGAAATAGAAAAAAAAAAAGAGTTATTCTGGTCTTCCCTGAACACAAACAAATTGCAACTTGGTGATTCAATCCTTTCCAGAGTGGTACAGGCATGCATTCAATTTTCTTCACACTTACAATGCTCTTTAAGAAACAGCTTTGAGGTGAGGAAAAATGCACTGGCTTTATAGCAGTGTAGCTGTCGATTACACTGTGACACTAGGCCAGAGAGGACAAAAAGCCTCACCTTGCACAGGTGACCTCAGCTTTGGGAATATGCAGATTTTCAATCCTTGAACTTCACTATTTTTAAAATCCTCCAGCAAATCTTCAATAAAGCAAATACACATCAACAACCAACTGCAGCCAAACACATTTCAGAATAGTCCATATCTGTCACCTCAAGACTTCACAAAGCACCCATGGAAGAACAGCAGGTTTCCTGTGGCCAGGTGTCAGCTGCACAGCTTTGGGTCCACGGCACAGGACAGTGGCACTGGCTGAAGGTCTCAGTGGCAAAAGGCTTGTTCAAAGCCTGAATCCCCAAAGCTATGTTGGTACAGGTCTTAGCAGTCCTAAGGTACAGTCAGATGAGACCAGAAAAGTGTGCATTATCAAGGCAGGAAAGACTTCACTCTCATTAGCTCTGGCACGTGGCTACCTTGAAGCTTCCCTGGTATTTTACATATTTTGAGATGCAGCCAAGCCAAACCTGGTCTGTTTTAAAGAACAGCCAGACTCACACACAGGTCTGAAACACTGCACTGCTGCCTGCAGCACACATGAAGTCCACATATGGGACAGGTCATAGCAAAAACGGTGCTTGGGAAAAGCTGCCAGCAGTGCCAGACTGCTCCCTTTCCACTTCCAACCTTACAAGTATCTGTGAACAAGTAAAGACAAGGCTGGTCCCCTTCTGCTTCAGCCTGCCCAGAAATTTTGCTCTAACAAGGTCTAAGCTTTGGTTATTCCTGTTCCAGACATGGCAGGAACAAGAGAGCACAGAAGACCCTGGAGAGCAAAGCCCACTTCTCCTGTTCCCCAGAAGAGAGGGTGTTTCCCACAGCAGCCACTCCCTAATTTTGAGAGCTTTGGCAGGCATGAAATGAGCACAAAGGCCACAGCCCTCATCATCCCTGCCTGTCCTAGCCAAGGGCCTGTTTCATCCACTCCTTAATGTCAGCCTGGTCCCACTCTGAGACAACAAGGACAGAGCTAATGCTGGGCTGATTGAGCATTTTGGTTGATTGATCTGCAATGAAATTCATGTCCATGCCTTACTACAGCAAGGTGTCCATACCCAGACAACCCAGCACCAGGGTTTAAGCCCATGGAAATATGGGGATGTATTTGCAAGTGCAATGCCAACGTGGGCTTGGAGATGAGTCTTCTACTAAAGGATTACAAGGGGACAGGTGGGACACCAACACCATCTCTGCTGCTCAGTAGCAGTCTCACAGCTGTTCTTTTCTGAAGTGAAAGACAGAGGAGGTGGGATTGGAGCTAGTTTGGGGGGGATTGGGAGATCTACCAGGAGGAAGTAATTTCAAGTTTTAATGGTTAATATAATTCAAGGGAAAAAAAAGAGAAAAACTCCAAGCCTTCATAGAACGGAAACTGTCAGAAACTGAAACACTTAACACTTAAACCCCATGTACAAACAAAAGAACAAAAGAAATTGTTAGCAGCCTTTGCTCTCCACCCTGTCACAATTAACTCTAAAACAGGGTGGTGGGAGACATTGTCCACTGTAGACTGAGTGAAACTCTGGTCACAGACTTAAAAAGTACACTGACCTTGGAAAAAGACCCAGTGGAAGCCGATGATAGGTTTTCTGTGTCAAACACACATGTATTTCTTCTGCTGCAAAGTGGTAACTTTCAGTTGAAAGTTGATGTTGATGGGAATTACACCTATTTAATAGACAGACGAATTGATTTTGTGATCCCACGTGCCTGAACCTGCAAGACTTCCAGCCCACATAACTTCAGATAAAAATGCAGCAAACCCCTAGATAATGAAGGCGGAAATTCCACAAACACTGCTTCACTGAGCAAAGCTCGGATGTGCTTGGAGCTCAATGAAATCACAAGCTTCTGCTAAATTACCTTGAGCCAGAAGCATTGCAGATCAGGATATTTCCAGGCAGGTTAGGGACTAATGTCATGAGGATTGCTACCTAAGGGATATTTTTATCGCTACTGTATTGCTCCTGGGCAAAATGCAAAAGGCATTATGTGTACACGGAGCTACAATTTCCCTCTAAGAGCTGAGCCCAAGCTTCACATGAAGCTGTTTGACTTTACTCTGCAAGCTTTGCCCGTCGCAGTGCAAACGCACCGGGGTGTTCGGGAGATGCCGTTCCCAGACAGTGAGCGGCAGCAGCAGCAGCGGTCACCTGCTGAGGCTCGGCTTGGCAGCTCCCTCCGTGTCACACGGAGGGCTCTGAAGGGCCTGACAGGGGCAGAGAGATACACTGCACTAGCCGATCCTGGCACCTCGATCAAAGCGCCCGTGGGAAATGGGAAGGCTCCTCAGCTTTGCTCCCCTTTGTGTTCTCTCCACACTCCCCTTGCTGAGCTTCTGAGCACGAGTCAAAGGCAAGAGGCTGCTGCTGGAGCCAGCGGGTGCCTGGCGCTGAGGGAGTTTCATAGAGAGTGCAGAAAAAAACCTGAGGCATGAGGACAAGCATCTACACATTTTCTCCTGAAATACTTACTCTTTTCTGTGGCATGGAAAGACTTAACATGCTGGAAGAGCACAAGGCATCCCCACAGCAGCAGTGGGGAGCTGAAAACGGAGCCACACTGAGCTGGGAGCTCAGTGGGGCTCACTCAGCAGTGCAATCCCATGGCAATGCCTGTCCCAGACCTGAAGGCTGTCCTAGAGTCGTAAAGATGAATTAAGAGTGTTCAAGCAAGACTTTGTCTCACACTCCCTGTTTCCTCACAGAACACAGCCTCTGCTCTCTTCCTCCCTTAGGAGCACTCAGGGAGTGCTAAGTGTATTCAGTTCAGCATCCCATGTCCATTCGCAGTAACTCCACCCCAGGGGACCCTGTGGACTTTGTATAACGTTGTGCCCGCTGCACAGAAATGACATTGTTCAGCAGCACACTGGTCACAAACTGCATCATTTTAGAGTGGATGCAACTTCCAAGGAGAAAATCCTGCTCCTGACCTACTGCTCCTCTCCAGAGACATACTGCTGAAAAAGAGACCGTGGCACCTCATGGGAGGTCATGCCTGGAGAAAGGGAGGTGGCAGAAAAGGGAAACACACATCACCTCTCCTCTCTGGAGGGCAAGTGCTCAGACTGGAGGGATTCAGATCACTGCCTTTCCTCTCAGCCTTGTACAGGCCTCTCATTTGGAAAGGGACATATGCTCAAGCTCTCCTGCTAGGCTGGTCAGCAGCTGCAAAAGTAAGGGAACTGGGCATAGAGAGATTAAGGGTTGTGATGGGGATATACAGGGAGTTGGCTCTTTAGTCCAGGAGCTCACTGAATTCATTTGCTCCCATAGCTATGGCAGTCTTCAGCAACAGTGAGGAACAGCCACTTTGGTGCTCATCTTTGCAATTTCCAGTCCAACAGCCCAGTCACACATTTACCAGCCTTTCACAAAGGGAATCACAGTATAGGAACCACAGGACCCTCAGGGTCTGTTTTCTATTTGGTATCCAACACAGGTTAGCAAAGGCTGCCTGGTGCATTCCTATGGTGACGCTCCCTGCAACAGCTCACAGCCCACAACACCCCAAGGGCCTGGGAAAAGGTGCTACGAGATCAGGCAGTTACTCCACTCATAAGCAACCTGATTTGCTGCTGGAGAAATCCAGCCCCTGAGGAGTAACACAAGGGAGAGAAGTGATGAGCAGGCAGTAGGAGACTGAGACAGAAAGCCTTCTTGGTGTTTATTAAAATAGTTCCTGCTAGTCACCTCCTTGGCAGTGGTGGCATTTAAGCAGCAAAGCACTGCCTTGAGGCAGAAGGCAGCATTCAGTGCAAATGCCTGATTCCCACCGGAGGCTTCCAGCAAAGCCTTGCCAGCAGCCCACATGGCTGCAGGTCTCTCACTTCCAAACTGCCTGAACACATGAAGCCCCTCAGTCTCCTTGAGCCCTGTCTCACATCCCCATGGTTCTGCATGCCATGCTGCCTGCCAGCAAGGGCTGCACTCTATGAAACACCCAGGGGCAGGGAGGAAGGACACAAGGGCAAAGGGCAGCTGGAGATGCAGGAGCGAACCTACCTTGGTGGTCAGCCAGCCATGAGAACTTGCTGGGATTGCCATGCCACACAGCAAACACTCCCAGTAACCTAATAATATTTATTACAGTAGGCTGGATCCTTCATCAGGGAAGGCACAAGGTCTCCCACATGACTTTCTCGACACTGGGTTTCAGGCTATGGAACATGCAACCTGTGATCAACTCCTATTCATCACTTGAGCCAGGTTCTTCAATCTGGAGGCTGATCCTTGCCCATTCACCTTTAACACTTCCCCCTTTCCAACTCCCTTCTTCCTTGAATAATTAGACACTTTTAGCCTGTTTCATGTTCTGTCTCACCCAAATCAGCCCACTAGCCACAGAAATGCATCCATGTGGGGGAAGAGTCCAGACACAGTTTAATGATCTGTTGCTGTTCCAAACACTACTTGAAAACTTGAATAGAGAGGGAGAAGGAGGAACATTAAATGTGATCTCACATCAGCCATGAAAATCCTCCTGTAGTCATAAAAAATAAAGCCTAGAACAGAACATAAACAAACATAATTGGGATTTTTTTTTTTTTTTTTTAATCTCTAGGTAACCAGGCAAGCCAAAAGACTACAGCAATGATAGACAGTCACACCAACAGAGATCAAGACAGCATTTCACCATTCACTGCAAACTGATGCTACCAAAGCACTGGGAGATGCTTCTGTCTTCTCTCAAACCAGATATTTTCTGCTATAGCCAATGTTCTAATTCATGCAGCTGAAAAAAATATGAAAAAAAAAAACCCTGGCAGCTAATGGCTAAAGGCTCAGAGTGCCCTCACCTATGCACCCAGGGCAGTAGTGCTGCTGGGCAGATCCCATGGCACCAGTTCCTTCATAAAAGGCATGAGTTAGAGACCCAGGGAAGGCACATTTTCAGTAGCTTTAAGGGATGGCTGGCGTTGAGGAGGATGGGAAGCAGTGAGGACTTTTAGCCCAGACACAGCCCCATCCTAAGCTGCTAATTCTCCTGGGGTGTGTGATTGCTCTGGGAAGGACTCACCTCAGGAGGCCACTGGAACCAGCCAGGTCTGCAAATGGATTTCTCAGGGCACCATGACAAGTAGAAATTCCAGGTTCATCTGACTGAAGGCATACATGCTGCTTTCCTTCCAATACCTTCCTGCCTAATGCTGCTGGTTGCCAAGCCCAAATGAGGCTGGAAAATGAGTGGGTAGTTTTGGCGAAGAGTAGGAAATAATAAAAATAAAAAGGAATAGCCTGCCTCTGTTGTTTGGAGAGAATTAAGGTTACTCTCAGAGAGAGAACAACAGGGAGCAGCATCAGACCTGCCAGGGAAAAAGTAAGTGTCTGCTCACCAGGGGGATGATATTTTGTTGAAAGACAGGAGAATAGTTAAAACTCAGTTCTGTGCTCTGTATCTAAGACAAGAAGAGCTGTGGTATAAAGAGCAAATCTCATCCTGTAGCATGAGAATTGCCTTATGTTTCTTTGGATTACATTTCTCAACCTTTTTCTTCCCTCCATGCCCACAATCCCTTCCATAACTATATCGTGCTTTTTATGCAGACACAAGGATGGTGAAGAAGCTGGAAGCATCCAAGCTGGGAGCCAAAAGCTCTGATGGAGATTCTAATGGAAATACAATCAGATACAACGATTCAAAGGTAACACGATTCTAGCTGCATGTTAGAGGAATTACTATAACAGGGAACCACCTGAAACAATGGAAGACAAGGAGCAGTGCTAATGACCTGAGCTGGCTTTGGTGCCCAGGAAGTCTGCACAGCACAGCACACTTCTTGACCCATGTGACCAGCGTAACAGATGGAGCCAGAAGTCATGGACTAAATGAACATTTTGGGAAATTCTGCAGAACCTTTCACAGGGCTGGTCCATCAGCTATGGGAATGGTAACTGTGAATTATGCCAAAGCATAGGAAGGGGGGGTACATTGGATAGTATGGGACCTGAGCATGACAAACAGTATCTTCAAGGGATGAAGAATGTGCTGGGTTTGGCTGGGATAGAGTTAATTATCTTCATAATAGCTAGTATGATCTGTTTTGGGTTTGTGCTGGAAACTGTGTTGATAGCACTGGGATGTTTTCTTTCTTGCTGAGGGCTTGCACAGCATCAAGGCCCTCCCTGCTCCTCACCAGCAAGGGGGCTGGGGGGGCACACGAAGTTGGACAGGACAGCTGACCCCAGCTGAGCAAAAGTACATTCCACACCGTACAGCATCGTGCTCAGTACATAAAGCTGGGGGAAGAAGGAGGAAATGGGGGACGTTTGGAGCTGCTGTGTTTTGCCTTCCCGAGGCACCATTATGCATGATGAAGCTCTGCTCTCCTGGGGATGGCTGAGCACCTGCCTGCCCATGGGAAGCAGTGAATGAATTCCTTGTTTTGCTTTGCTTGCATTCACAATTTTTACTGTCCCTATTAAACTGCCTTTAACTCAATCCATGAGTTTCCTCCCCTTTGTTCTTCCAGTTCTCTCCACCTCCCTATGTGGCAGGAGTGAGGGAGTGGCTTTGTGGTGCTTAGTTGTTGGCAGGGCTTGAACCAAGGCAGAGGGTCAGGAGCAAAGGCTATTGGAGGGAGCTGATCACTCTGGTGTCATGGCATCAGACCCGGGCAAGGAGGAGATGCAGCCCCACATGTGCATACACACATTGTGCAGCATGAGACTCAGAATTGGAAGAGACTTTGATTAGAGCAGTGCCCTCCCCCTGAGTCACAGCAACCCCCCAGCAATGCAGGCAGGTGAGCACATAAATAGGCAGATGTGAGTGGAGCCTATGAGGAAGACTTCCTCCCATGTTCCTGAGAAAATAACCCTGCCAGTGGTGTCACCTCCTGAAAAAGCAATGCACCATACAAGATATTAAAATGAACACAAGAACACATATCTGCAGGGGTGGTGGAGGTAGCAGGTGCTGTTTGCTGTAGTCCTGAACCAGACAGAGCTTGACACCCTTTCTAGGAGAAACATGATGAATCCCTCTTGCACAACAGCAGGCATACCAAGAGGGTGTTACTCTGGGGACCTGTCACCACCTGTGCTGTGCATCCCAGGGACACACTTGGTTTTTATAAACACTCCATATTACTTTCCCTGTAGTCATTTCCAAGACATACTCCACAATATATGCTATGAAACTTTAAATGCTGATTGGAGAAAACAGTTTCTCTAAGTGCCTATTATAACTTGTGAGCACTACCCCTCCCTACCCCCCCTTCCCTCAGCAAGGTCACTCCCAGCATTTTCTCCCTACAACCAAGGCAAGGCAGCCCCCAGCTGCCATCCTGCCTGGTGCTATCCCAGCAGTCCTCCCCTGTCAGGCTGCTGCTTGGTGCTGTGCACCACATGCCCCCATGGGAGCAAGCAGACCACCTGATACCAGCTGAGCTCCATCTCCTCAGCACACTACCAAAGCGCAGCTTGCTTGCTTTGCTACAGGAACCAAAACTTCAAAATTAACTGCTAACAGAGACAGTTCAGTTTCCTCCTACAGCTTGTGTCACAGCTCAGGAGGAAGGAGACAGTGGAATGAAAGGGCAACACATTCAAAGCAAGGCCAAGGACCTGCAGTTTGACAGCTCTGTTTCATGAGTCTTTCCCCTTTCTGCTGAAGCCCGGGGCACTGGTCATGCTTAGGGCAGGCATTGGACCAATTAGCTGGCATGAAAGGCTTAAAATCCAGCACCTAATGGGAGCCAATCACTGATGCATGTCAAGTAAGTGTTACCTTGGATTTTAATTGTCTCCCTCTAGCCTGCTTAGAAAGGCTGGCACAGCGGTTGGTTTGCCTGTTGTCTAGAAAGCCATGATACAAGCTGGAGGAATGGGGCTCTCCTTCCCTTAGGAATGTGGTTGGAAACCCTTCTGCAGCAGCCAGCACCCTTGCCAGCTAGGCAGAGGAGCCTGTAACCCTCCAGCACCATAGCAAGCCTTCTGCTAAGCAGCATCAGCTCATTCCACAGCCCCAGTACTCTCAAATACTCTCCTAAATATTACAAAATGCTGCTGTGATTGTCCCCATGCACATTCCCCTCATGCCATCAACTGCAGGGACCTCTACCTGACTGCTTTAAAATCTCATAAACTTTCCCACTCTTTCTCAAAGCTGGAGTTAGTCTCTCCCTGGTACTCAGGCTGGCTCCCTGAAAGTTATGGCCAAATCAAAAAAAAAAACCTTGTGGTTTAAAAATTGCACAGATTTAAGATTTAAAGTCATTATTTATTTCTGCCTTCCTGCCTCCTTCCTCCCTCTAAGTGTTTCTGTGACCAACACTAAATTAAAGCAAGTATAAACAAGGCTGAGGAGAACTCCAGCTACTTTTGAAAGCTAAAAGCAGCATCTCTCCCACTCTATTACTCCCTCCTACTCTTATCCTTGTATTTTCTACAAAGGATGGTTTCCCTCTCTTCCCACCTTCACTAAACAGATTTTCCAGCTCGTGCTCCCACATTTGGGCAATTAATAGAAAACAGACAGCGTGGTGCCACTCATTAATGTGGAAGCCCAATATAGACTTAAGAACCAGGAGCTTGGTCAGGGAGCTAAGTTTAGAAGTGAAAAACACTTTTTACATATTTCAAGACCAGACAAAACCCTGATGCTTCTGGCATTCTCAGAGGAAGAGTGGATGCTTGTATGCACATAAAAGGTCTTTCCAAAACATTTGCACATCTCTCCAACTACAACTTTACAGCTGCCCTATTGCCACTACAGACAGGCTAAACTCCAAGCCTGGAGATATCCAAGCTGGCAAGGGTTTGGCAGGAAGCAGTAGGCATCAGACCTGCTGCAGACCCAAAAGGCACCAGAAGCCAATGAGTCTTGCTAACCTTGTCAGGTTTTTCACCACTGAGATTTCTGAAAGCTCTTGATAGCTGCAGCATCTGGATTTAAGGGATACTGGGACTGTTTTTCCTTGTCTGGATTACCTCTAAAGCAATCAGGAAACAGGTAGCCAACAGGAATGAGTGAGAAGAGGAGCTCCACAGCTCTATGGCATCTTCAGCACAGCTTTGGGTGAAAGGTGGGACCTGAAGCTTCTTGTTATCAAGCATCTTCTGTCACACTCCAAGAAAGCATTGGGATCCACCAACCCCTGTAGCAGGCTCTTAACTTGAAAAGCACCACCCACCCACACTGGCCCTCTCCAGCAGGAGCAAACTGGGGACAAACCGGTGACAGAGCCCAGCTGAACCAGGCTGAAACCCAGCCATGGAAAGAGCCATCCAGCCACCCTCACAAGAAACCTGTTCCTGGCCACACGTGGAAGGAAGTGATGACCATGAGGCAGAAACCACTTCTTCCCTCTCTCCCCATTTCTTTAAAAGGCTGCAGGAATGGCAGCTTTCTCCTTTCCAGGGCAGCTTTGACAGGCCTGTGTCCCTACTGAGGGGATGCAGCCAGCTGTCCCACTGCCCTCCCAGGCAATCCTGCTGGAGCGCCCAGACTGCCCAGGGAGGCACATGCAGGGGTCCAGCTCAGAGTTTAATCAGGGTTTTTTTCAGCCAGTTATCTGGCTCAAGCTTGATTCCCACTTGAGAAGCACCACCCTGCAAACCCCACGATGGGGCCCCCCTCTGTAGGCTGTGCAAATTGGAATACAAATCAGAGGAAAAAGCTTTCCTCTGTTTGAACAAATTGCTATAGATTCACCCCCGTCTCAGGTCAGAGCCCCCGATGGGAAATATTTTCACTGGCTGACTGCTAATAGACTCTGGAGCAGCCACTGGATCGATACCTGAATAAGAAAATTAGCCAAAGTACACAATCTGATTTTACCTTGTTTTGAATTACAGCAGGTTTGTATTTATTTCACTCCCTCTTCCCTCCTTCTCTCTCTAGCATGCTTCCCCATCCTTGCTCCCTGGTTACCTATCTATCAAATCTAGTCAGATTTGTGGGAATATAATAAAGTACGTGCAGGAAGATGTAATGCCTTTTGAAAAATGTTTACATGCATTAATATTTTCTAGTGACACTGCAGTGCTACCACTCCCTTAGAAGAGATATTTCAGGAGCAACAGCAGGATTGCCATACATCCCCTCAAAAAAGCCATATGCAAACAATTTTTAAAAAAATCTTCAAACTAGGATGGAAACTCAGCTGCACACTCCCTCTCAGAAAACCCAAGAGGTCAGTAGCAAGGTTCCAACATAAGGAATTTAACATAATAATAGTAACAGCAACAACAACAGCAATAACAACAGCTCAGTCCTTTCATTCGGTGTGGTTAGCAACAGGGATGTGTAACCACACCTGGGCTATATTTCAGATGCAGAGAGGCATACACAGACACCAGAAGTTATCCTGTTCTTTGAAAGACTTCACCAGCAAAGGGACAAGCAAAATGCTGCCTTTCACAGTGATTCAGTGCTGTTTTTATGACAGCTGAACACATGAACCATCCCACCTTCCTAATCCTTTCTTGCTGGTTTAGAGCCTATTTCATTTTAATCTGGGAATGGCCCTACAAGAAGGGGAGAGACAGAAAAACAGATCATAGATACTAAGCACATTAAAGAAAAAAAGCTGCCAAACCAACTGTTCAGATAGGGCATGTTTCCCAGATAAAATAAAGTGGGAGTAAAATAATTCCTTCGACTTCCTACCCCAGCATCCCACTCTTCATGCCACCTACAACTGTGTCAAATGAAGAGAGAAAGCACGACTCAATCTTCAGCTTCCTGCTCCTGCACATCACGCTGTGAGGCAAAGCCACCAGCCGGGCACCCATGGAGAACTCGAAGTATAAAGAAACCACGGAGCATTCAACGTGAGATGAGGTCCCCCTGTTACATTACCACACCTCAAGTGGCTTCGAACGAAACAGCCTGAGCAGAACCTCACACCATCCTCTTTATAAAGCCTCCCTGAGAAACTGCATGTCTTTGTTCCTTCTCAGTCACTTACTGCTACACACTGGGGACAGGACCTTCTTCTTTTGATTTGGCACACAGCACAGGGCATCTGCTGGATATTCCCTGCTTTCTGTTGAAGGAAACAGACTGGGTATCCCAAGGGCAACCCTGAAAAATCACTTGTGTGTCAAATAAATACACATATATATATCATATATATACATGCAAATACACATGAGTACATATATACATTCACACAGAGCTATTTTACCCCCTGTGATTTGTGGTTAAGGGATTTAATACCCTTTCCCACTGTCTCTCATCCCATGTTTGTTTTATCTTTATGTTAAGCTCATGGAAGACTACTAAGTATAACTCCCACCACACATTATGCTGCACATAGTGGAATATGTACAAATGTCTACCAGCACATATTCATTTTCCCTCTTTGTCTGTAGCAGACTACACCAGGAGTTTGCTAATTAGAGCACGTTAATCAAGGAACTTTAAAGAGTAGGATAGGCCATAAATACCATGTAGCAAAGACAACCTCAATGAAAGAAAATAGAAAGGAAATTTTTTCAGAAAGGAGCACTTACGGTATGTGATACTGGATAAAGTCCAGTGAAGGACCATCAAAATGGCCAGGCAGGTGGAGCATATGGTATACAAAAAAAAGCTGAGAAAAATGCGGGTGGGTTTCTTTGGTTGGTTGGTTTGTTTTTTTCCCTAAGTCTTAAATAAAGACCAAGAAGAACTTCCTGGTATTGCTTAATTGGGAAGGGGTGGATGGAGGGAAAATGGACACAGAGTCAGACTCTCCTCAGTGGTGCACAGTAAAAGAAGGGCAAAACTCACCAGACACAACACAGGAAATTCACATTTCTAAAGACAGAATCCATTTCACCATAAAGTTGGTCAAACACCAGTAGAGGGACCCTCCATCCTCAGGGAAGAATAAAGTTAATCTGGACAAGGAATTTAACAACCTGCCTTAACTTCTAACATCGAAGTACCTCAGCTTTGAGCAGAGGGCTGGACCAGGTGTCTTTCAGAGGTCCCTTCCAGCCTCAATCATTCCATGAAGTAACCACACATGAAACAGGTTTAAACTTGGAGAGGTATAAAAAAGGTAAACACCAAAACCCCAAAGGAGGACTATCATGGACATCAGACTTTTTAGTATATATTTTTCTTCTGACTTACTTGGATTGATTTGGTTGATTTTTAAGATTCGTTCCATTATTGCAGATACTATCAGAGATTAACAAGAGGTTTTTATGGTTTAGGGCCTCTAAACCAGGCTGCAATCCAGGCAGCAGGAATTTTTGTTAGTCTTTTACCAAGATTCAGACTGAGCCCTCAATTACCATGACTTTGGTCGAGATTTAAATACCCGGACCTTGCTATCTCCCAGAAAAATCTAAGAGGAATGGAAAATTACCACAGACTAGCTGTAAGCTCAGTCCCAATGAAACAGAACTTTTTTTTTTTCCTTTAAAAACAAATATATATTTCCCTCTCTGCTCTGTTTAAAGTGCTGATTTTCCCCAGTAGGAAGTTACTGTAACGTATCCCTCCTAGAGGACCATAAAAGATAGAAAGAACTTCTGGGAAGGTGGCCACAGGGTTTCCAACACAACACAAAATGTCACAGCTTTCCCCAGGCAGGGCTTCTAGAGAAATCTAGCAGATAACCAGAGACAAAAGCAGTTATTCCCAAATGGATGAGTGGTGCCTTGCCGCAGTGCCTACAACTGCACTGCTCATCCAAGGCAGCTGGCTGCTGTCATCCAGGGGCTGCACAGTCCCAGGGCAGAGCCTCCAAATACTGAGGAGGAAGGACAGACTGCCTATGAAAGGGGAAGAGTCACATTCCTGAGACTCCTGAAAGATAAAAAAGGAAGGTCATTCTATGATTTAAGTAACTGAGAGCCTCTCGCAATTCTTTTCTTCAGCAAAAAAGGTCTGCACTTATCTCTACTCAACCCAACCATCCCCAGATGGTGCAGAAGAACTGCAGATTTGGATGTATTACCCAAGAAACAACAATACACTGATCCAGCAGCAACGAATATTACAAGCACAAAAGTATTCTGAGGAGACAGTTTATTTCTCCAC
Source organism: Sitta carolinensis (assembly GCA_032173965.1). Lineage (NCBI taxonomy): Eukaryota > Metazoa > Chordata > Aves > Passeriformes > Sittidae > Sitta > Sitta carolinensis. Next base: position 7,354,900 of record JAVUNC010000025.1, on the reverse strand, counting down.
CTAGGGAAATTTATTGTCTGGAGGTTATTCTGTCGTGGAATATGTGGAATTGAGTTTTGGCTTTTTCCAGCATCAGCACTGGGCTGAGATGCACCCTGGGCCAGCTGAGCCCCACCTGGCAGGGCAGTGTTACAGGAGACACCCTCCAGAAGCAGTTACAGACCCAGAGCCCACACTTCTTCTTGGAGGGTGATGAGATGAGGGACAAGTTATCTCAGAATGTAGCTGCCCAAGAAAGAGGCAATAAAAACATTTTTAAAATAAAATAAATTAAAGGCAACGACAGCAATAATGCCTGTGTTAGGAATACCATGAGCTGAATTTGTGCATGCAAATCAACACATTTAGTTGGACAAGGAAGATGGTGAAGCTGGAAAGAAGTATCTAAGAAGGAAGATAAGATATGGGAGCACTGGGAATCTGAAAAGCTATTTGACAGAAAAAAACCCCACCAAACAAAGCAGCTGACAGTAAGTTTGCTCTCTCACTCTTGCTCTAAAATGGAAGCAGTGATGAAAGATCACAGCAGCAAACACTACAGTAGAGATTGCTGCTGTGGCTACAAAAGCAGCCCTGAACGACTTCAGCCCTGCCTCAGATCACATCTGATCTCACACACAGTGCCCAAGAGACCCAGGAGCTGGCCCTTTAGCCCAGACCCCCAGCTCCATCAACGACCACCAGGCCAGGTTCCCACCCCAGTGAGATGATACATTTTATATCAAAAGTGTACAAATAAATACAAAAACATTAACAGAAAGGAAATGAGAGACATGGGCACATCTGAGATGTCCATCCTCTCTGGTCACCAGGGCAATCAACCACATTATACCTAGGCCTTTCTCAGCTGTTTCTCTGCTGTGCTGAGCTCCCCAGTCACCATTCCTCCAGCAGGTGCTGAGAACACTCTGTGCTTCTCCACAAGTGTTCAAAAGCTTTGTGGAAGAGGGTCAGGAAAATACCACTCATGAGCACCATGCCTTCTATTTAATCTTATTCATACAAAAAGATCAAACCAAGCTTCCAGCTGCTGTTTGCCTTCAGTGTTGCAACTCAGTATAAAGGCATCACTTGGGTTTTCTTTGCTGTGGCTTCAGCTGTAGGAATTTCCATTGTATCTGGAATTAGAAAGCAGGAAGCAGGGGAAAAGGGCTTTCTTCAGCTGCAGACCTCTTACAGGATTTTGTTGACATATTCACTTTGTGTGTTAAGCATACGGTCCCCTCTTTTGCAAACCCCTTTCTTGCAGAGCCAATATGTGTATTTAAAATAATGCACCCCTTTAATACAGCTTTTATTGTTCAAACAAGTATTATTTTAAGCACGGTGAATTCAGGAAGAATTCCGAAGGTGAAGCAACAGGAACTGAGGGACTAGAGAAGGCAGATGGGAAGACGATGGTGACAATGGGATAAAGACTCCCCCCCAGCAGGCCCTTATCTCAAAAACAAAGTGAGATCCTGAACACTAGCTCTATTTATGTCCCTTCCTTCTAGCTGCACTTTTTAAGGACACCAGAAAAGTTAGGGAACAAACACAAGTGACAAAGGCAAGGAGAAAAAACTTCAACAACTGAACTGAAATTAAGCAACAGAAAGGAAAAAAAATTCTTATTCTTGCATAACAATACTGTGGGAAAGCATTCACTTCGAGACAACAAGGAGAGACAGGCTTGCAGTCACTAGAAAGGGATATTTGAGTGGTATCACATATCACATTAAAGAGCTAAAAAACTTTTGGTGTAGGAAAGACTGCTTTTCCCATTATTCCAGACTGGCCAATGGTAGTAGAGGCATGACTTGCAGAGAGTTAAGCTCTGCAGTTCAAGTATCAGAATTATCACATTCTGGAATCACAAGCACAATCCAAGTCCTCCAGAGTAGTGGTGTTTGAAGTCCAAGTGCCCAGACACTTTTCAAGCCAAGAGAAACAAGAAATGCCCCTAGAGAAATGGCCATCTCAGAAAGCAGATCCAAAAACGACAGCACTTGGCCTCTCTGGCAGCATGTTAGCTGGCGAGCTCAGTCTCGAGGCACTGCACTCTGGTTAGACAAAGCCAGCACACTTTTTGAAGAGGCTTCACACTCCAGGATGTTCTGTGCTCTCATGACAGATCTGCCATCAGGATCCCCGGCAGCAGCTCACCAAAGGCAGCTCAGGGAGGGCCTGAGAGTGACAGCAGAGCAGTGACCACGGCAACCAGGCGGTGATGAAAAGATGCTCACCAATGCAGCCAAGTGGAAATTAAACTGAAGCTTAAAACTAAAAATGTCTCGAGTGGAAATTTAATGGTGATAAGGTGGGGGGGAAAAAAAATCAGATGTCCATGAAAATTGTAAATTACTAAGGCAGGACACCACTCAAAAACTGTGGCTGCCCTGTCTATGCCCCCTCCCTTCACATTCTGATGAAATCACCTCACTGAAATCACCAACTTCATCTCCAAAACCTGTCTGAGGCAGACAAATGGCACCACCTTCCATTCACACAGAAGGGCAGAAGAAACAAAAAGATTTAAACTTTTTTTTATATTTAAAGCGAGTTTATTTGTTGATGGTTGTTATGTTTTGGGGTTTTTTTTCTACTTGGCTTACTCTGAAGTCTTTAAGATAAAAACATCATAAAGAAAGACTGACAACAACAGTATCCAAGTCATTATGTGCAGCATTTTAGGCCAGAATTTTTATGAGAGCAACAGCTCAGTTGGATTTAACTCCCTTGTCTTAGAATTAAAATGCTATTTACAGGAGTAACACAGCAGCGCCAAAAATTGTATCCAGGAAAGTGAATCCTCTAAGATTTTCTCCACCCTGCTTCTAACCCCTTTTTTTCCCTGAGGATCTGAGGAAACTCAAGCATTTCTCCTGGTCAGGCAGTAGCAGAGGCTTGAGTCAGAGTTTGATCAGCAGCTTTTGCTGACAGATCACAGACACAAGGGCTGCAGGCTCACACCCCCATAGCAGCATCACTTCTTCTGGGCTAACGAATAAAAAGTCATCCGTGTCATTAAGGTGAGCAGGTGTGACAAAGCACATATGAGAGCTGAGATATCAACTAAAATCCAATCAGCCAAACATGCCTTGAAAACTAACTACAATGACTGAATGAATCAGACAAAGAGGGAGAAATGCAACACAGGAAAAATCACTTCAGCAACTGATCCCCTTAATTACAAACTATCACCATTTGACACCACCCTGGGATTTGGGCTCCAGCCTTGATGTCACCTCCTACATTTGTTTACCCACAGACAACAGCAATGCTAACAGAGCATCTGGTACCCTGAAAAAAAAGCATCTAGATGTACATACACAAATGCTACATTTATTCCCCTCTTTCCTGCAATGGATGTGCTAAGACAAGACCCCTTTTACAAGACCCTGAACTCACAGCTATTGTTTTCTGGCAGATGTGCAATCCTGGTCAGGGAAGGCTTATGCCTGATGGGGATGGCAGTTCTCACTTGCTTCCCAATCCTTCATTTTCAACAGCAACAATGTCATGGGTATTATCGTGAGATCAATGAAAGAAAGAAAGATTCTCATTCCTCAAACTTACACACCATCAACAGCATCCTTTTTTTTTTTTTTTCTTTTTGCTCTCTCTCTTTTTTCTTCACATCCAGCAATAGCTAGAAACATTTCCTTCTCATTTCCCTGTCTACCTCACCAAGCACATCACAGATCCCAACTTGCCCAGTTTGTTTTGGCATTTTCCCCTGTTTCCTCTTTCTGCAAAGTTTTGATTTAGGGCTACCAAGCAAAAAAGCTCATAAGCATGGTTTCCTTCCCCCAACATCCTTACTTATTGCTTCCTCTACACTTGCTTTGAGACAATTAAATGTAATTCTTAAATTAAACTCTGCCTATTAAGCATCAGTTCTGCTGGAGCTTTAGAGCACACTGTTCTATGCAAGCAAACAAAGTTTGCAATGCTGTGATGCAGGGCTGGTTCCTCATTTTTCTCTACTGCTCTTTTAAGTGTCTGCACAAAATGCCCTGCTGACACAACCAAAGCTGAGTGATAAACAGCTGATCTACTGTCTTTTACCCAACGTCTCCTTTCTAAAACCATCTCCTTAAGCAAGCCATATGCTGCAAACATACTTTGAAATGTCTCCATAATAATCCAAGAAGCAGAACTGTTGTCAAATAGCACACACACTACTGCTGGCCACTTGGAATAACCATCAGCCACAAGTAGGTACATATGCTCATTGTGATCTGAAAAAATCAGCATGGCATCTTTGCCAAGGCTTAGCAAATGCCAGAGTGGTTTCTGGTTTCAGAAACTAACATCCACTTTGGCTAATTTCTCCTTCAACGTGGAATACCAAGCCTGATTACCAACCACAAATATGTTACAAATTTCTTCTTTCAATTCGTTGCAGTGATAGTCATGCCTCTCACCCAACATCCCAACATGAAAGATTTATGGTATTAATCATGCACATCATAGTAAACAGTCATTCTCTACAGTCAATTGCATTTTTCTGCTGAAATAAGGATGAAAGTGCTGAGCTGCTTATCGTTTGACCAGCCAGAACACAAACAATTATTGTGCTATTTTAACCAAAGCTGGGGCTTAGTTTCTATGGGTAACATCTTCAGATGCAGCTATACTGTAAAGGAACTCGACTATCCTATTTTGAAAAAAAACAATTTAGAAACTTAATCACAGCTAAATGCAGGGCTTGTCTATGCAACAAGTTTTTCAGAAATAACTTTTCAAAATTAAAGATTAATTCCAGACCTGCTGTTCAGAGGTTCTCTTTCACCACAACAAACTGCATTAAGCAGTTTACACTCCTTCATCTCTCTTGCTTGAAAGTCACCACAGATCAAGAACCCTGGCATTTGTCTTGCTAGAGTTTGCAGCTGTGGGATTGCAGCAGCTAAGCTGCTGCAGCCATCACATTTCAAACTGCACCCCACAATGAGCTAGCTAGTTGGATTTACAGGTTTTCCACACAGTGGCACAGGCAGGAGTTGAGTAAACTCTACTTGTCTGCACTGCAACCCAAAAGGAAGCATGAACCTGGTGTAAGTGCCCCACAGTTTATTTATCAAGGGGACAGGTGCAGAATGTCACTGCGGGGTGACCCCAGGCACAGGGGGCTCAGCACACACCACAGGGCTCGCTCAGGATGCTGCACGAGTGGCTGGAACACAGGCCAGGCTGAGCTCCATGCTGTTAATGCTGCACTGCAATCAGTAACCAAAACTGCTAATTTAAAGCTAGCTCAAGAGTGCACCCACAAGTCACAGTCCTACTTCTGTGTAGGCGTAGTGTGTGTGCACCGTAAGTCAAACTGTCAAACAAATACCACTGACAGAAAGTCCTTTTGGTCTTCATTAGCATTTGGGAAACAAACACTAGAAATTTCTCTGTGTCTTCATACTTGTAAGAAAACTAAGAATACGGTTTAACACATACTTAAAATGATAAAATGTGTTGGAATATTCATATATCCCTTTTGCTTCTTCAAAAGCTGTGCTCTGCTCTGGCACCCAGACATATTTTAGAGTCATAGCACTTGATATCACAACTTGTCCTTTGTCCTAGGCACTGTCCCTAATCATGTACCTGCTTTTCTTCCCATCCCAAATCTTTGATCCTTCATGGCAAACACAGCCTTTCTGTCTTACCACTGGGTACCATCCATAGACATGTAACCTCCTTCATTCATGACAGAAGTTTTCCATAGTAAGAAAGACTGCTTCTTTGATCAAGTGCAAAATAATTTAAATTGTTGCAGTGAGTCAGCAGTTTCCAAAACAGCCTTCTGCAGATCCAAGCTTAGCAAAGCCATGTACACACCCACAACTGAAAGATTTCTGTCTCTCCCAGTGCTGTACAGTAAGGCTCAACTTCTAGATCTCCAAATGGTGTCCTAAAATAAATCCTAACCTGTGTCAAAGACGAGCTAAATTAGTAGTGAATGACAAAAACATGGTTCTGTTTTCTTGCTAAAAAAGCTTGATTCAGCAATAACTGGATCATAGCCTATTTTCGATAGCTTATGCCTTCTTATTGAGGATGTATTTACCTTGGATCTATCAGCCACAGGGATTGCACTTAAAACAAACTGCACTTTACCAGAGAGAAAAGGATGGTTAAAACTTTACTGATGTTCAATTCTCCATTCTGCCATGGGCAAATCACTTAATCTCCATCTCATTTCCCCACACACAGAGTGGAATAACCAGGCAACAGAAGCATTGTAATGATGGAAGTTCACAGATATAAAAGGGATGGGAGACACATAAACCTACATGCACACTGTGAGAGGGATTTTCAGGGTCTATCAACTGCAGATGCCCCTACCAGTTAAATATTCTTAAAAGCCCAGCTGTATTCACTTGAGCCGGTGGGGCAATTCAGTCTCCCATCCCCAGCTGGCTCTTGCTGCTCAGGTTACTTTTATGAGCCTCAGCTTCTCACTTTTCTGCTATTTTGAGGAATGCTGCAAGTCAGAATAATCCATTTATTAAACTTAGGAAAAGACACTCATTCCTCACTCTAAATCTATGAATGCCTTTTTCCTGCCATGCAAGGCACGCAACAAGCGACAGAAGGTGAAACAGTATTTGTAAGCAAAACCCATTTTGACACGTTTCTCAAACATCTGTCTGAATCACATCTTTGTTTTTCCCTTTTATTTCATCACAAAGGCACACAAGAGATGCATAAGATTCCCATCCAAATTTATTTTAAAACAATTTACACTAATTAGTGAAGGACCATTTCCTTCTGAAACAGAAGCTGCAATAGCAAGCAGTTACTCTTCTAGTTAATGTCCACCTGCAGACATCCTAAAGCTTTTCTCACAGCTTGACTTTAGCTTTCAATGTTTTGTCAGTTCTTCTTTAGGCAACATTTGCTAATTCATCTTCAGAAACTGCCATTCTTACTACACCTTTGTAAGTTGCTATCCTCACCCTGCCATTTCCATTTACATGAACCCAGCAAAAGTATCTGGATGCCATTTGTCCTACACTACAGCTCACAGCAGAGAGAAACCACAAGCCAGCAGATCACAGCCAGGAGGATTTTTAGTTACATTGGTGGTGTCTCCCTGATGCAAGCTAAAGCAAAGGGTAACAGCCATGAATGATTTGCAGCATGAGTGAAAAAGGAGCCACAAGAAAGCAAGAGGCTGGCCAGAGCAATAAAAGCTGCTTGAGGTCTTTGCTTGCCGCCTCGATGCACCCTCTCCCTGGAGCTCTGCAGCCCAGCAGAGCTGTGACCTGCTCACAGAGCAGTGCTGGTGACTTCACATTACCCGGCCACTCCAGCACCACGGCTTGTTCCTGTGGGCTGTCGGGCCCAATTCACAACCACCGAAATATACAACTGTGCCTACACAGCTGTTCCTTGCCAGCACAATACTGAGAACACTGAGTGCTTTGCAGAAGGAGCATCCTTCTCAGAGGAGTTCAAGAATTACTAGAACCATAAAGCTCTCTGTTCATTTTGGGAATACAGTCACGAGCACACACTGGAGTAACCACATTGCCTACTCTAGAAGAACAAGTGGAAAATTTAAAGAACTAATAATTTATATTCATCTGCCTCTCTACCTCCCTGGTTAACTTTAGGTGTCTCCTTTTGCCAGCTACTGGCGGTAGTATTTGGGCATTAAAACTAAAGCTTTAATAGTCAGAAGCTGACTTGGATACAGTGTGGCAAACACAGTGGTGCAAAGAGCTCCCCGCAGGCAGCCGCAACACCCAGAAGACATTGATGCTCTAGGATAGGGTCCCTTATCCATGTTTTCCGAGGGCCAAAGCTCCAGCATCAATCCTATACCTCTGTTGTGGGGCACTCAGCTCTGCTGCATCACAGAACCAAGGCTATGGATACATCACAGCACTAATGACCTCAGCTGAGAATTTGAAAGCCCTATAGTCAGACATCACCTTGAATCCTTTCTTCCTCTCCCTGAGCAAGGCCATGCATGAGTATCCCTCTTCCCTCATATCCATTCAAATTGCTTTTATCCTACTTTTTCAAGAACCAAAACCAAATTAAAAAAGCCTAAACACACAAAACAAAAATCCCCAAACCACAACTACACAAATATGTTAAGGGAAAAAAAAAAAGGAAAAAAAAAAAAAGAGGGAAAACCTAATGACGTATTTAAGAGGCCTGAAGGATTTAAGAGGCCCGCACTCACTCTTTTGTATAATATTTGTTTGGAAAAGGACAAGAAGGAGTGGAAGAATAGCACGTTCATAATCTAGGAAAGAGTGGGAGAGAAAGGAGAAGAAAGCGAATAGAAAAGGGGAAATAAAAAAAAAAAAAAAAAAACCAAAACAAAACCGGGGAGGAGGGTGTGGTTATGTAGTGCTTGGGTGCAATTTAACAGAGCTCCAGATGCTCAAACAAACCCGGGACAGGTGCAAAGCCACGCGCAGGCAGCCAGCGCTAAAACCTGGAGGCGGCAGCTCCATCCCGGGCGCTCGCTCCCACGCAGCCTCCCGGAATACGCCGGGAAGATGGACAGCGGGCTCCGGCCACACGTCCGCCAAGGCGACCACGGGAACAGCGAGAACGACGAGAACGACGGGAACAACGAGAACGACGAGAACAACGAGAACGACGAGCTGCCTCCGGGCGGTCCCCGCGCCCTCCCCACGCCTGTACCCCGGCAGGAGCGTGTCCCGGGCCAGCGCCGGCACGTCTGGCGGGCACGGGGCTCTGTCCGGGCACGGGGCTCTCTGTCCGGGCACGGGGCTCTCTGTCCGGGCACAGGGCGCTCTCACCGGGCACGGGGCTCTCTGTCCGGGCACAGGGCGCTCTCACCGGGCACGGGGCTCTCTGTCCGGGCACAGGGCGCTCTCACCGGGCACGGGGCTCTCTGTCCGGGCACGGGGCTCTCTGTCCGGGCACGGGGCTCTCTGTCCGGGCACGGGGCTCTCTGTCCGGGCACAGGGCGCTCTCACCGGGCACGGGGCTCTCTGTCCGGGCACAGGGCGCTCTCACCGGGCACGGGGCTCTCTGTCCGGGCACAGGGCGCTCTCACCGGGCACAGGGCGCTCTCACCGGGCACGGGGCTCTCTGTCCGGGCACGGGGCTCTCTGTCCGGGCACGGGGCTCTCTGTCCGGGCACGGGGCTCTCTGTCCGGGCACGGGGCTCTCTGTCCGGGCACAGGGCGCTCTCTGTCCGGGCACGGGGCTCTCTGTCCGGGCACGGGGCTCTCTGTCCGGGCACGGGGCGCTCTCACCGGGCACAGGGCTCTCTGTCCGGGCACGGGGCTCTCACCGGGCACGGGGCGCTCTCCACCGGGCACAGGGCTCTCTGTCCGGGCACGGGGCTCTCACCGGGCACGGGGCGCTCTCACCGGGCACAGGGCTCTCTGTCCGGGCACGGGGCTCTCACCGGGCACGGGGCGCTGCCCGGGTCCCCGGCGGGGCCGCTCAACGCCTCCCTCTGCCGGGCAGCCGCGGAGGCACGGCCCCGCCGCCCAGATGTGCTCCGCAGGCACAGCTGGAGAGAGCCGGCCCGCAGGACGGGGAAGGACAACAGCCTTTCCTTCGGGTGGGAGGGAGACCGGAGCCGCCTACGGCGACGCTTTCTGCCTGAGCTGACGTCCTGGAAAAGAAGCCGGAGTCTATACCCTGGTTCCGAGAAACGCCTGACAGTGGGCACAAAGGCTCTCTGCCTCCCGTCATGTGCTGTCCCAGCTAACCTGGCTTGGTAACAGCCCTTCTCCCGCTTGAGTTTCGTTGAGACGAGCGGCTGTAGCCCAGGATCTCCTTTTCCTGCTCCACCTCTCGAACTCTTTCTTAGCTCTTTAATCCAGCACTTTTGAGTCTCAGCTCCATGGATTGTCACACATTTTATTTCTTCTTTTAAACAGTAGGAAAGTGCTTAGCTATAAGAAACAAACTTTTGTTGCTTCTTCAATCACCTTTCCCAAATGAGGGGCAGATGAAAGCTTTTTTCTTTTCAAATCCAAGTACTTTGGATCCTACCAGAGTAGAGATGTCACCACTTAAACACAGGCACAGAGATGTAAAATACACAAAGTCTCCTTTTCCACTTCTCAACACATCACTCTCTCTGGTGGATCCTGAAGACCTTCCTAGATCAGCATTCTGCTGTGTGGTGTCAATGCCATAGCTCTCCCCTTTCCTCCACAAGCCCAGGAGGTACATTTTTACCCTTTTGAATTTAAACCTATATCACACCAGAGGATGATGATCAGCAGAAAGTGTCTGGAACACAGGCACTTGATCTGCTCACCTTGACTGCTTGAGAGCAGAAATGGTCTCAGAGTTTTCTTAACAGTTGCAGTGTACCTAAGATCTGGGCTACCAGGTATTGCCTAAAGAAACACATATTGTATCACCAGATGTGGGCACCCACAGGCTTTCCAAGAACAAGCCAACATTTTCCACCTTTTTTGTGGGCTCATCTTCTCCACAGCAAAACACATCCCCTTCTGATAACACAGTAAGCCCTCTGCACAAAAAATACCAACATCTCACCTGACAAGAACTTCACCAATGAACTGTCTCTCTCCAGTGCTAAAATGCAAAGCAGTTGCCCGTGGACTCCCCTCATGCCACCTTAAGAAGTCTTCTGCAGGTAAGGTTCGGGACATTTCCATGAAGACAGTAAGAAATGCCTTCCACCCCAAGCTGTCTTTCACTAGTAGAAATGCATCTCTCTCTATTGCTTTTATCAGCACACTGGCACTGGGCAGAAGGCAATTTTCCCCCACCCCCCACCTCTGCCCTCCTGATAACAAGCCACAGCCATGCAGGCATGGTTCTTAGCTTAATGCTAATAGTCTATGCTTAATGAACCAAGAGAGCACAGTGTGTATGGAGGGAGGGACTGGAAGCCTGAAACTGTACTATTCAAGCAAGCAGAATAGCAGTAACTCATCAAAACACAGGCAAAACAGTAGGGCTCCTGGTTGATGCGAAGTGTCACAAGATCCCTGAGTTACCAGCATGGAAATAATTTTTATCTTTACTTTAAAATAAGATCAGCAGCCTCAGCAGCACAGCACCCCTTACTGTCACTTCTGAATTACTGTCTTGAACCTCCAGGGCCATCTTCTGCAGCATCTTCCACTTATTGGGAGTCACTAACTACACCTACCTCCCCCTCTTTCAAACTCATCTGAAATCACATACATATATATTTCAGAAACTCCAGTGTGAACCTGACACGGTGATAATTTTAAAAGCTGTGCTGCTCATGTCAAATTATTCAACATCTGTCTTCATGTTCCACACAAAATTAGCATAGGATAGTGGTTTCTGATGACACCTATAGTGAAATATTTTGACTTCATCCAGCAAGTTGCAAACAACCTGTCAAGAGGATAATGTCAGTTTTCTAGTACTGCATATTAAAGTCAACTGAGGGCTTATCGGGTGTGTGAAGCTACTGACCTGACCTAAAACCAGAGGCTCTAGTGTCACAGAAGAGTGAATCTGACACATTACAACTGAAGAACAGCAAGGCATTCTGAAGCACTGAGCTGGACAGATTTAATGCCTTGACCTTAAAGAGCTGATCAAGAACTATGCAAATCTTGGACCAACCCAGTCCATTGGTAAAACTATTCCTGTGGCACTCCAGCTAGAAAACTCATTCCTCAAAAGACTGTATACAGCCTAGGGGAACAAAGATTTAAGAGCTGGACAACAAAGAAAAATGACTGAGCACAAAGGATATGTGTACATCCACGTATATATGCATACACACACATATTTAGTTTGGAGGGCCACTGTGCTCAAGCACTGCATTTTCCCAAGATATTTGCCATGAAGTGGCTCACACTTCACAGGAGTGAAGCTCCATCATTCCTTTAGCCAGCAATCTCTTCAGCCATTTCTGAGGACACAGGGTGCACTGAGACAACAACAAGGTTGAAGCTCCATGTCTTGGCCCCCTATTACTGCTGGCAAAACAGCTCTAGGCAGAGGCACGTGAGAGGGATGGATTCAGATCAGCAGGCTCCAGGTGACATTAGAGTGCCTGTGCCCTAGAAACTGTCAGCAGAAGATATGGAGGCACACAGGTTGCAAGAGGATGTGAGGCAGCCTACATTAAAAAAACCCGAAACTCTAGGAAAAGTGGTTTTATGATTGAAAAAAAAAAAAAAAAAAAAAAGGTAAAAGGAGCAGGAAACAAATCATGTCATGTGTACATGAAATGAAAAATTGTGGATGTTTATGGCCTAAACACCAAACATGTTTTATTATGACATTCCTCCATCACAGACACAAGAAAACAGTCTTCCACTAGTTTGGGGTTTTTTTGTTGTCTGTAGTGGCATCTCAAGGATGATTCAATGTGATGGTATCTCTTAAAACAAAGAGCCTTTATGGGTCATTTATTCCCCACCTCTGAGGCCAGGGCAGGACTACTCCATGCTCCAAGTGTTTCACCCTGCCAGTTTCAAATGCAGCCCATCCAGTCCCTCTGATCATGGTGCCAGGAAGCTTTCCTTGCTGCCCAGCCTAAACATTTCCTTTTATTCCCTTTCCATCACCTTGCTGTATGTAACCCCTCACCACAAACTGTAATGCCCATTCCTGCAATGTCTTTGCAGTTAGGAATTAGGAGAGGCAGGGGACAAAACATCCCACTTTCTTATTCTGCCTGAAAGGCTGCTGCTGATCAGTGGGACTGTGTAAATTGCAAGACAACCCAGAAATATTAATTATACACTGCACATGAAACAAGTACAGCAGCAGCACTGTGCACACCAGACCAGAGCTACCCAAGCCCTGGAATCTAGAAGGCAGAGTGGGAGGCAAGAGGCATACTTTTCCCTTTGAATGCCACTACCGTGCCCCAAGCCTCCCCTCTCAGTCTAACTTACAGTCTTTAAGTGTTGAGAACTCCAAGCCTTGAAAGGAAAGTCCCCTGTCTCTTCACCTCTTCCTTCCTCCTCCTCAATTCTGACATTTTCTAGAGATCCATTGAAGTTGGCTTCTCATCTTGACCAGCAGCATTAACACACCAGGACTGAAAAGCACATGCAGTCTGGGAAATAGGCTACCACAAAAGACTGATAAAAAAAGTTGCCTCTTGGCAGCTTGCTGAATTGCCTTCCCCATCAGGCCAGCCTTGTCTCAGTGCAACAAACAAGGCTGAAAGAATGGGATCAGCTAATGAGAAGAGGGTTTCAGACACACTTCAGTCATTACAACAAATGCCAATTTATATAACAAGCCTCTTCAGGTAGCAGGCAAAAAGCACCTTGACTCCTAATTAAATTGCTCCTCAATTGCGAATGCTTCTTTCCCAGAACCCCCCTTATACACATTTTATTTATACCATTCATCTCAATAAACCTCTCCAACAACTCTGCTCTCCCAGACAGAGGTCTTTTGTGCACATCCATGTGGGTGTATTATTTAAAGGGTACATCACATGGATACTTTATCTTGTTTAATCTGATTTAATCTCAGGAGATTTGCTAAAGTAAAATATATTTATAGACCCATATAGATGCCTCCCCAGTCTCCACTGCCAATATGCAAAGGCAGGAAAAGAGATGTGAACCGTGACACTTGAGTTCCCATAATTTTTACATTAGATGCCACATGAAATCGGCAGTCACAACACAGAATGCTGAAGTACGGTTTAAAGCTATAGCAAGAGACCAATACAGAGGAAAAACCCAAGTGTGTGTGTGAGGGGGGAGTGGGACTAATTTTTAATCCTGCTTTTTATTTATCCTTGCACATAAAACAGTATTAATCCAGCTCTGCTTGAGCCATCCATCAGTAACAGCAATCTCACATCCAAAGAAACAGTGCTAGCTGCAGAAGGCATGAAATCAGCCCAGGGTAGTGGACTGAAGGCAGAATTGGTAAGGACAATATGAAAACTATTAGTCACCATCCAAGTTTGCAGTGTGCTGATTCCACAAGACACTGCTCTGGGCTGCACTCAGCGATAACTGCATATTAAGGCTCCTGTTGTTCCATAGTTTGAAGAGGAAGGGGTGGGAAGAGGAAAGAAAACACTAGATTTCCCCTTTGTGTAGTTAAGAGAACAGATAGAAGTAGTGGACCATTTTGGCTTAAAAGGATGCCTTCATCTTAGTGTATGTCTGCATCTGTGCTTTCCTTTGTACACAGCTTCTTCAATCTCTCTCTGAGAGAAAAAGACAAAAACATCAGTAAGTTATTCTGAAGATCTAATAGCAGCAACTCTGTCAAATGCAAGTTCACTGAAGTGTATGTAAAATACAACAGGCAACCCTCTAAAGCACATTTAAGCAAACCTGGTTTTAAGCTCTGTTCCTCTTCCTACAATCCTGAGCAGTGAGTCCATTCTACAGCAACTGACAGCTATTCAGCAGCAAACATACTGAAGTGAAATAATAAAAGTTCAGCTAGAAGCAGATTACCTGTTTTAAAGGATTAAATTATATTCCCTGACCAGGTTTCTGTACCACAAACTCATGCTACTCCTCATCTTTCCAGCCTTTCAAGGGTCATACATTTTTCGTCTGGATATGCAGACTGGAGAAAACACATATACTGAGAAGAAGAAAGGAAAAAATAAAGGAAGCTAAACACCCTCTATTTAAATCGGTTATTTTACAAAACAGACCCAAACTCAAATTAACATCCCAGTCCTCAAGGAGAAAGGAGGAATTGTTTCCATTAAAGAAATACATCATTAAAAAGTGACCTACAAAGACTTACCCATAGTCAGTGAGACTGAACTGATCTTTGCCAGAGCTCACACAAGAGACTGGCTGCGTGCTGTTAAAAAAGAGGGAGCGGGGGGGCTGAATTCTCTCACTGGGGTCTCTCTTCAGAGCTCAGAGAGCTTGGCTTGTTAGAGACAGTGGCATGCCTTCCAGAAGGACTTAACAGCAACGCAAAACTGAGTTGTAAGCCAAGATAAAGCCGGCTTGTTATGAGAGACAAGTCTTGTGGGTTGCTTTTATTTATTTTTTCCCAGTGTATTGGAAATGCAGATCTTGTAAAGCAAGAATTCAGAGAGGGCTGGGAGAGGGAAAGGGGGGCTGCGCGTCTGGCTAAAGTAAACCCCGGGTGTTCTCTCAGCCCGGGGCTTGTGCTCAGCGGCACGGGGTGTCATCCCCCGCCTCTACCCTCGCACTGAGGGGCTGCGGAAGCCAGACCTCTCATGAGGAGACCACCCGAGCTCGCCATTTGCCACCCTGCCTGCAAAACAGGAGAGGAAGTAAGCTCCGTAAATGCAAAAATAATAATAGTAAAAAAGGGGGAAAAAAAAAATCAAGCAGCTCGGCATCATCTCTCCCACAGACCACCACCCACCCATCTCCATCACCTTCAGAAGAAAAGCAGCAGCAAAGTTCCACAGGGTGCAAAAGCAGCCTCGCCTAGCCCTGCCGGGGAGCCCGGCGGGGCTGGCCGTGGGGAGCGGCGGCAGCCAGCCCCGCCGAGCCGGGTGGAGCCGTGACGGTGGCGGGCAGCCCTCGGCACCCCGGGAACCAGACCGGGCAGCCCGGCCGCCCTTCTCCCCCGTGCCGATGGCCCTGAGAGCCGGAGAGCCCGCAAGCGCATCGCCGAGAAGGGATCCTCCGTCCTCCCCCTGCCCCAAAGAAAATGCAACTCGGAGGTGCTCCCGGAGCCGCCCCCGCCGGCATCAGCGTGGCGTCCCCACGCGAGGCGGTTGGGCAGGGGGGACGCAGGGCCGGGGCTCCAGTCGCTCCCCCGGCGGCGGTCCCGCCGGCGGTCCCTGCGTGCCATCTCGGCGGACTCGTACATGGGAGGCGGCCAGAGGTTACGGCGTGGAATTATGAAGTAGCTACAGGCGCTGGAAGCCCTATTGCTGCGTCAGTCTCTCCGCTCAGGCTGAGACGAGGTTCGGCGGCATCATTTACTTTCTCCTGCAGGTGCTTTTTAACTTTGATCCCACCGCCGCCGTCTGCGCCCTCGCCCCCCACCCCTCACCCCTCCTTCGCAAACAGCGACAACGTCTCTTACCGTACACCCCTTGTCCCCTGCTGTAGACAGGCACCAGAGACAGGAATAAAAAACAGATCATGTCCATCTTCAAGGCAGAACCTTCATCGCCGGCGAAGAAAAACAGCCAAAACAGCTCAGGCAGCATCCGGCGGGGGAGCAAGGAGCAGCCGAAAGCCTCCAGAAACGCCGCCCCATGCGCCCCGCTCCGCGCCGGGCACCGGCGCCCCTCGGGCGGAGGAAGGGACCCCCCACACAGGGGCCGCCTGGGGACAAAATTTAAAATTTAGGGGGGAAAAAAAAAAGAAAGAACGAAAGAAAGAAAAAAAGGAGGGAGAGAGCGAGACAAGGAGGCAGGGAGGGCAGAAACGCGGAGTGCCGCTTCCCGATTCCCTTCGCCAGGTTGCTCGAGGATCTCCAGGCGAACAGGCAGCCGCGCCCGCAGTCGGGCTACGGGGAAAGGCCAGCCCGGGGGCACCGGGCCGGCACCGGGCTAGGGCAGGAGCAGGGCCCGGGCCAGCCCGGCGCTATCCCCGATCTCTGCGGGAAACGGGCTCCTTTGTTCAGCGGAGCTGCCGAGCGCTGCCCCAAGTCCCGCGCTGCCCGAAGTGCTGCCAACTGGGGCCAACTTGAGCGAGTCCTCACACTCCCTCTTCCTGACGAGGCTCCGGCCGCAGCCCCTGGAGCGGACGGGGAGAAGGAGGTGGAGAAAAAGGGGGGAAGCGAGGGTGGGGGGTAGGAGCCGGCTGCTGAAAGGCGGAGGAAGGGATAGGTGATTCTCGCTCCTCTTTTCCAGATCTTCTGAGGAGGGGATTGTTGTAATTAATCAAATCCAGGAAGGATTTTTTTTTTTTTTTAAAGCGGCTCCCAAGAGCTCCCCCAGCTGCACTGCACCGCCCCAACCAGCCTGAAGGGAGAAGCAACCGAGGAGCAGACAGACCACGCACCCTCGCTGCGCCTGCAGCTCAGCCCGGCTCTCCTCGCTTCCTCCCCAGCCTGCCAGGTCCTTCGCCCTTTAAAACTTTCCCTGATGTTGTGTGCCAGCCTCGTGTGGGTGCGTCGCCTCCGTGCTTGCCTGCTCCGCCCGCCTCGCAGAGGATTTGCAGCTGTACAGGGGCCCGTGTGTCTTTCTCGCGACGGCTGCCGGAGCTCCTAGCGGGAACTAACGGGCTGCCGCTGGAAGGTAGCCGACAGTAAGGGACAAGAAATGGGCAAAGTTCAGCTACTCCTGCCAGACGCCAGCTGGAAACCGCTTGGGTGGTCTCTACCCCACCGCTTTTTCCTGAAGCGCCAAAATCTCCAGCAAAAGTTGCCGGGAAGCTCTGCGCTCCGCAGCGGCCCGGGGGCACTGCGCTCCACCGCCCCCGACGGGGCGTCCGCGGCTCCCCGCGCCCGCCAGCGGGGCTGACCCGAGGGCGCCTCGCACCTCCCTGCCTGCCGGCTCTGCCAGCCACGCCTAATTTTCTGCTCTGTTGGCTTTCCAGGTTTTCCCCCTACCCGCTTCACCATTTCATTCTCCTTCGCTTTTTTTTTTTTTTTTTTTTTTTTTTTTAGAAAAAAAAAAAAAAAAAAAGAGAGAGAGAGAGAGAGAGAGAGAGAGAGAGAGAGAGAGAGAGAGAGAAAAGAAAAAGAAAAAAAGAGCCAATTAAAGCGGGCGTGCTGGGGAGAGCCCTGCTTCCTGCCCAATTCTGCGAGACTCCCCACGCCTCGCCCCTGCCCAATTATAGACAAGACCGCAGGGGTGGAAGAAAGAGGCACTTGCTTCGGGCGGGACCGATTGTCAGTCCGGGGTACCCTCATCCTCGGCACCCTCGCCACAAGGTCGGCTTCTCCGGCTGGAACCTGAGATGCCGAGGGATGGGGGCAGCGCAGGTTTCCGGGGTGTCTGTCTCCCGTGCTGGCGCTCGCTGGTGCCAGCAAAGTTTTTTGGTTTTCGGTAGGTTGCAGGCTGGCGGGGTTGCCTTGTGCATGCTGCCAGGGAGCGGCGGGGCGCGGCGGTGCTGTGCGGGGCCCCAGCCCGGTGCGGGGCTGCGGGGCCGCGGTACTCGCCGGCCCGGGCCGTGGCGATGGTCCTACGTGAAAGCCGGAGCGGGGAAGATGTGCATGCCCCGCTCCCCGTGCCCCCCCGCGCAGGGCCCGGGTGAGAGGCCGGGAGGAGGAGGATGCTGAGCGAGCCCCGAGCATCACCACCGGCAGCGGGGGCTACGCGGGGCCCTGCTTTACCATCTCTATCTCCGTCTGCTTTGCTAGGGAGATAAAACGCTGCTTCTGGGAAGCCTAGACCTGCTCGCCCCCGAGCTGGCGAGCCCATCCGTGCCTGGCCCGGGTCCACAGCAATGAGCCAGACCGTAAAGCGGAGCCAGCGCCGTGGAAACCCCTCTTAGCGGCGTGTTCCGGGAGCGGGGCTCGGCTCGCCTCTTCCCCAGCGCTGGCCTAGCCGGGGCTCCCGGGGACGGACTGATGCGGGTGTCCCTTAGCGACAGCGGCTCCTGTCGGCTCTTCCTCGGGCTGGCCCCGGCGCCCCCGCCTCGGCCACGCGTGGGCTCTGCGCGCTGCCCCCGGGGCTGCCGGCCCTGCCCCGCGGCACTGCATCCAGCAGGGGTGCGGGAGCCGGCAGGCACCGAGCTGTCATGTGAACGAGCTGCTCCCTGGATAAAAATGTAATTAAAAAAAATAATCAAAATATATGGCCCAAAGAGCGGCTGGCTGCTCAGTCATGCTCTAACAAACAGGCAATTAATAGCTATAGCCCCTAATTAGCAAGCAGTTATTCCTATTGTAAACGGTGCTCAGTCAGAAAGAGAAAAGCAGTAGCGTGCAGCAGGGAGAGAGCAGTGATACAGACAGGATGGCATCACCCCAGAGCCCAGCGTCCCCCCAGTGCCCAGCATCCATGCGTGTGGGAGGCATGGGAGACAATTTCCCACTGGACTCTATTCTACCCTTGTCAGGATATCACCAGTATAAAACTGCTTTGTTTGTTTTTGTGGTGGTTTAGGATTTCTTTTCCTTTGTATTTCCTTTTGCTATAAATAAGGGGAAATTTGCCAAGAAATTGTGGTTTTCATACTCTTAAGATGTCTTTTCCATAGTTGATGGCATAGAGCAGGGCACCTGTGAAAGCACCTGAGGTGAGCAAATTTATTCTTTAATACAATAAACCCTTATCTGAGAAGGATTTAATCCTTCCTGCAGTGGGTGGTTAACTGAGGGTGCATAGGTAGGAGCAGGCAGCCAGCACCAGGAGGACAGGTGGCTCAACCCCTTTGCCAGGGCATGAGAAGAAGCTGATGATAATGAGACAAAGTAAAATTGTCTACATCTCCACAAAGCAGGCTGAAGGCAACCCAAGGAAAACAAGATGAAGAGATGTTTGCAGATCCAGGAAGCTTCGTGGTGATAAAATAAAACCGTGGAGACATGAGTCTTTTTCTTTTCTATGCATAATTTTGAAATAAGGATATTTATGTGGCATTTCGTTGCCTTTCCATTATTTTTTTTCAGGGATTCTCATTAAATTATGGAATAGTGCCTCAGTGTTTGAATGAGTATGAATTACATATCTGGCTAATGAGCCAAAAAAATAAAAAAAATATATGCTTCACACCCCTTTTTTTTGTTAGTATTCAAGGCACATGCTCATGTTTCACTGGCACAAATGCTTATGAAAGATGAATTTCAAAGTAAACTGCCAAAGTGTATTCTGAGTAGGAAAAAATACTGCCAAAACCCAAGAACATAAGTGCATTTGCTAAATAAGGTAATTAATAATTATTGCTCGAGGCCTAATAAATCATAGCATTCATAATTATGGAGTTTCCAATGGGTGACAGCAAGGCAGCACTCCCATGCACACTTGCTAAGCAAGCTGCTTGTTTTAAGGGAAACCATACCCTGTAGTGATTCTACTTGTCAGAAAGCAAAGATGAAGGATGTCTTTCCTCCCCTCACAGAACATATTTGTCCCATTTTTCCATCTGGGAGTCAGTGTCTCTGGTCACTTCTCAAGACCCCGCTTGTCAAATGAGTACTGTCTCTGAAATATTTATATATACTCCATCACCTATATTTCACAGCTCTGTTAAGAGGTAGACAGTCTCTGGGACAGCTGCTGTGTTCAAAGAGAGCAAATCATACAAAGCACGACACCAGGCAAGAAGCAGTTGAAGAACTGTGTGAGGCCAAGGTCCAGTTGCACGAACATGAATTATCTGTGTGTCAATGTTTTCGTGCTGTACTCTGGTGCAGTCTGTCATTTCATTCTTTCCTGGGATGATACAACTATCTCTGGGCCCCGGTGATCTCTTCAGCTTGTGGCCTGACATTTCTATCACTTCTTTCCTGTTCATTTTCTTCTCAGCAACCCATCTAAAAATGTGTCCAGGATCTATGAAGTTTGATCTCTTCCTGCCCTCTCTCCTTCCACACATATATGGAAGCTTTACTGCAACATTTCCCTTGCTATGCCTACTGAAAGGGAGTAGAAATAGAAAATAGGAATAGAAAAGGAACATAATGGAGTTCCTTAAAGGCAATGGGCAAAGCCAGGGTGACTCCAAATGCTGCAGGAGAAATGAGAGTTGAGAAGGGGAAAGCTGGAGGACTCTGTAGTACTGCAGTAGGGATGTAAGCAGGGAGATGGGAAAACAAGGGAATTCTAACTGCATCATAGGTCTGCATCAAGGAGCTGAGCATACAGGGTTGTTCCTGTGCTGGTCCTGAGCTGGTCCTGAGCTGGAGCAGGTTCTGCAGCAGTGTGGATCAGGGCAAGTGTCTGACCTGGGGCAGTGAAATTGGGCAGCAAAGGAGGCAAAGAGGGGGAACTGGAAAAGGCAAGGGAAAGCCAGTGTGTGTGAGGAAGGGGGACCCCTTTGAACTGCTACAAACTAGACACAACCAGCACCAGGTACTCTGCAACACACAAACTCCTGGAAGATGAGAAGCTGGGCAAAGCTACAATGACAGGACACAGCTGAACTGTCTGCTGTCTGTTTTCTTTCTGTTTAATTGGCCTTTCCAGGAAAACTGCAGAAAAATACATTAAAAAATTCGAGTTTGCCATTCTGAAGTGCTGGAATCAAAATATCTGTGTGAAAAAATTCCCCTGGCCTAGAGCAGTGTTTCCCATCACTCATAACACCAGGCTGGTGCTGCTGCAGTCCTAGATTCTCCTGGGTAACTCCTGCTTTCAGTATGAAGCATGCCAAGATAGGGCTATAAATCCCAAAGGTTCTGCTTTGCTGTCCTCAGTTCTCCTCATCTCCATTCCAGGGAATAGACCTGTGCTCTGCTCACTTTCTTCTCAGATGCATTTTACACCACCAGTGTTACCTCTGAGCCTCTTGTGTATTCTCTGCATTTTTGATTAGCTCTTCCCGTCACAGGTAGTGTTTGGTACTGAAAGGATTGATGGAAAGGAAGTCCATCTCCATTCTTCACCCAAGGTATTCATCCTACCTGAGCTTTACCACTTTTCCTTCCTGGTCTTCCCAGATGCTGTTAGTCACAAGGCTGTGCTGGGGTTTCTGACAGCTGGTTGCTATTGTATCAGATTCTGTTATTCGTGCCTGTCTTTACCCAACTATACTTTGACAAACTTCTGTTTCTTGGTTCAGACTTATTTGAAAGCAATTGCAATCCCTTGCCCCTGTTATCTCAATGTGTGGCCACTCTTTCCCTAACTCAAGTGCTCACCCTGTGCCCTCCCCACTTCCCCCCTTCCTGCTTGCGCCCTAAACCCACAGGCTTTTAACTCAACATTTTCTACCAATCTCTGTGCTTCTTAACCTATATATCTAGTTTGACAGAGATCCTGCTGGGTTTTGTGGCTTTTTTTCTCTTGCTTTAGGACAGATATGGGCTGGTATAGGGGCACAGACAAGCGTCTCAGCATCACTGGGAACATCTTTTTCTTGTTTCACCTTTTCTTTTATCTTTTTTCTCTTCTGCCTGCTTCTCCTTCTACATTCATGCTTTCTTCTTCTTTCCCACCCTCCCTTTCATGTGTAAAAAGTGAGTTGAGAAAATGTCAGCCTGGTGCTGGTCAAAGGAACTTGTTCTTCCTTTCTTCCACTTCCTTTTATTGCCTCGGTGCCCTCTCCTAGCCCACATCTCCCAGACTGCGCTGGAGAGGGATTCTTTTTCACTAAGAGCAGATACAAAGGGTTCGGGCAGGATTCTCTCCTGTTCATGCCCTCTGCCACTACAAACAAAAGGTGCATCGATTGCAGCTTTTGTCAGTGCCAGGCAGCTGATCTGAAACATGTGATCCCTGCCCTGAGGTGGAGCTGGTGGTGCAGGTGACAGTAAAGGAGCTACTCCTGCAGTGGATTTCTTCAGCCAGAAGACTGTGTTTGAACCTGCTATCGGCACTCCCAGGAGAATGTGCTACCTGGATTTCCCTTGGGGGGTTTTAAACATGACTCACAGCATGGGGATGGTTTATTGGCTCATACAATTCTTAGATGGGACCTTCCTGCTCAGGCCTTGGTGGAGACAAC
The DNA here is from genome assembly GCA_032173965.1 of Sitta carolinensis. NCBI lineage: Eukaryota > Metazoa > Chordata > Aves > Passeriformes > Sittidae > Sitta > Sitta carolinensis. The sequence continues at coordinate 7,332,455 of JAVUNC010000025.1, read as the reverse complement.
CTTTGACCACAGACAGCACCTCATGTCTCCCTGACGAGAGGAGGAAGCCATCCTGCAGAGTCACTTCTGTGGAAGAACTCAGGTAAGGCTGTGGCTCTAGTTGGTGAGAGAACACTCCAGCTAGTGTTCTCACTTCAGTTGCTCAGTGTCCACACTCATTTTTGGGAAGCTGATCCTATCAGCATACGGTGACTTAAAATAATGCACAAGTTCCTCAGTCCCTGGTTTGTCCTTAGAGAGAGCCACCGTCAATTCAAGAAATTGAGCATTTGTGTTTTGGACATCAAAAGGCAGCTGCAGAGTAAACTATTTTTTTCCCAGAATCTCTCTTCACTATCCATTCCAGACCACAAGAGCTGGCAGAGCTGGTTACAGATAGATCCAACAGTGTGCCAGGCAGCATGCAGAGAAGAATATCCCATTCAATGCCTGAAGGAGCCCCACTGCTTCCTGGAGGACCATACCCTGCTGATCAGAGATGCAGCTTTCCACCACCCTCTCACTGCAGCACAACAATGAAAAAAAAATTGATATCTGTACTGCCACAGTCTGAACAGCTTGGGCAGCTTTACAGGGGTGGGCTTTGTTCCACCCAGGAGAAGGGGTGTGCAGTCCCCAGCTCACCTGGCCATCACTGGCTGTTTGACTGGAGATACCTGAGTCAGCCCAGTGCCTGGTGGAGGCTCCTCCTACTCTTTTCTGGGCAGCTCTCCAGCCGATTGTGATTTTCCTTGACTACCATGAATCCACTCTCTAAGGTGGACCCATCTTCCTTCTGCCCAGACTCCTTCCAGGAGGGTTATGAATAAACATGGCTTTGACCTGAGTTTTGGAAATCCTGAGGCCAGGGTTCTTGTTGGAAATATAGTCTCCTGGTGTACTTATCTCTTCCAGAGGCTCGAAGATAGATGTGAACACTTATGTTTTAATTCAAAATTACTTATATGGCCTCTTTCACTGTCATTCCTTGCTCTGCTCATACCTATAGCTCAGGGTGCCAGGTGAATACGTCAGAGGGTTTCCAGGCTTAAGGAGAGAATGCAAAGAGCTACCTTGCTGGGCAATGCATGTCTCAGTGCCACTGAACTTCCTTGCTTTGGCTCTGTAAGCTGATGAGATCTGGAGGGATAGAGTGTGCAAATCTTACTTCCATGAGGGAGGATGCTCTGAGCTCATCTGTGAGGGCTGGGTCTCTCAGCTCTCAATTGTGTCCCTCGGCAGTCTCTGCACATACACCACTTGTATAAAAACATTATTTCATCTCAGTGTTTTGAACCTGCATTACATTAAGAAAACTTGGATGCCTGAAGTCCAAGTGCTTTGAGAAATGTGGAACACAAAGAAAGTCATGGGTAGTTGGCCCCTCTGACTTAATCTAAAAGCCACTCCATTCTCATGACCCAAATCTAGCCCATGGTGCAAAAGTAGCACACAAGGCTCAGCTACTTTAAGTGAGCTTGAGAATAAAGCCTCTGTAGTTAACTTGTGCAGAAGTAGTTTCTTTGTTGGATATTATATATAGTCTACAAGCTACCCTTAAAAGTTGCTATTGCCTCTTCATTTTCAGGTGTTGTTTGTCACTGCTGCAGTACTTTACTCAAGAATCCTGTGATTTTTTTTAATGTTTACCTGCATGTACACACACACATCCTTTTTCCTTCTGTGCAGTGATACACTGCAGCTGCATTTTTAACAAACCACCTGCTGCAGTGAAAATATCTTAGAAATTCATTGTGCAATCCAGAAGTTGCAAAAGAAATGTTGAAAGAAGAGAAAATGTTCAGAACTGTGCCTGCTGAAAAGATGTAAAACACAACATGCACACAGACACACACAAGCACCAAGGATTTTTGCTCCCTCATTACCTTTAGGGTGAATCCAAAACACAATTCCGTGTTGCCTCTAGGCTTAAATATTCTCACATCCTTAAGGCACAGCAGTATCCTTGTTTTTCCTCTGTAAATTGATCCATTTTGGAAAATCCATAGTGAAATACTCTGTTTCAACTTAACATGACTATTTATAGCACAATTGTACAGCAATTCAGAGTTAGAAGAACCATTACTGTAAAACTAAATAACACTAGGTGCTACATACAAGAAATTAACAGAAAAACCCTACTGGAAAGGAATTATAGAAAAAACCAGCTCCATTTACCAACATATTTTTCATTGGAGTTGCTCTGATCATTTTAGAGAAGCTGGGGCAGGGGCTGGGGCTACCTGGGGACACAAGACAGGTGTGTGAGTTCTGTGTAGCATTGAAACACTGCTCCTGGGCAGGCAGTTTACCAGCAGAGCTGCTCTTGCCAGGATCACCCATCCCCTCACTGCTCCCAGGCAACACAACAAGTGAACAGAGGGTTTCTGCTGGCATGGCTGTCTCAGCCAGGAGCTGCACCCCTGATCAAAAGTGAGCATGAAGGAGCAATTCCCTGTGTAGGAGGGGGCTGAAACACAGAGCCGAGGTGTGACTCACCTAAACTCAGGCAGCGAGGCAGAGAGCTGAGCAGAGCTGGAACAGAGTACCTTCTTGCCTCATTTCTCAGCGTGGCTGCAGACAGACAGCATTGCCACTGAACTGTGTATTCCAATGTATAATTACTTGCTTATTAGCTGGCTAGCTCATTATGTCAAGAAAGTTAGCAAGAATGTGGAACAAAGACATTTCTCCTCTTCCTGCCTTTCAGACCAGAGAAATGACAGATAATACAACCTGCTGGGAACCTCCACCTTCTCCACCCTTCATAGGCTGGCAGAGGTTGAAATTTGATTGATTTCTCAGTTACATCTAGTCTTCAGAAGAAAGAGAAAAAGAGCTGATCATGCTAGCCTGATACCAAAGTCAGGGACTTTGATGGCTGTTGCAATTGCAGCTTCCAGAGTGACGTGCTGGGCACGCGGGTGATTTTGTACTGAGCCTTGAAGGTGTTGGGAGCAACCAGCTTTACCACACACCATTGCTTGGTACCTCAGAGATGGGGAGGACTGTGATGCTGAGTGTCACCCTGAGGCAAAGCCAAGTACAGGGCCACTGGAGCCAAGATAGGGCTTGACTTACCTGCTGTTTAGGCAGCATTTTCCTTGAAAGCTTGAAAATATAATTCCCTCTGTTGCAGCCTCCCTCTAGGGGCTCACCAGTCACTGCAGTGTTTTAAGGTGTATAACTTCAGGTCTCAAGTGTTGCACACTCACCCTGTGGGTTTCCAAAGAAGGTTGTCCATGCAGCTCCCAAGGTGGCTGCCCTCTGCTGAAGGGTGAGCTCTTCTCCTGGCTAAACCAGCCCCTGCACCCAAACTTCCCCAGGCAGAGCAGTCGAGGGTTTTGAGCAGCACCAACAGACTTCCCTATTAGCTATGTCAATCAATAAAATTAGTGGGAAATAGCTTAATTTTCAGATGGACCAAATCACTCAGATTACAGAGACAGAAGCAAACGCTGCTGGTCTGATCTGTTCTAATCAAAGTGCATTGTAAAGAACAACCTCCAGTACTGATTTCTGATAAGCCAATAATAAACCATTCATTTCTATTTCACACAGAGCAGTGACATGTTCCATCAGGATGCACAAACCAGTATTCTGAAGGAAAATAAAAACCATTTGGAATCAGTTTTACAGCTCTTCAGCAGCCCTCAGATTTGCAGGTAGACCACAATATCTGACTTGCTGGAAGGTGTCATGGCATGTGAAGCTGGCAATGAGGAATAGATGTTTCTGATTTTCCCACTCTGGCCTTTGGCATGAAGAATGAGGGAGACAGGTTCCACCTCTCCACCTTCAGGGAGCTTCAGGAAGGACTGGGGGAACCACCAAGATCCAGGTGAGAGGGAAGTCAGGCATTTAGTCAGGCTAGTGGGGAGTCAGGCAGCACTGACTCAGGAATTAATGGGGTGGACAGAGAAAGGAGGGGCTGGGAAATGGCCTGGGGAGGGATGGAAGAGGGACACTGGGGCAGCTTGAAGCAGGGGAGGAGAAACAAGGAGTGCTGGAAAGATTCTGCAGCAAGTAGTCAACTGAATCTTGGGGAAGGCTGGAATGAAGAAGGCACTGCTTGCTGGGGCAGGGACTGGTGGCCCATGGTTGGGCTGAAATGGGGTCCTGGGCCATGGGTATGGCAAGGGGGAAGCTTGGTGGGGTGAGGCTGGGCAGGGTTCCCAGGACCTGGCAGCTCTGCCCCTTCTTTCTGCCCAATTAGCCTATTTTTCTCCCTTCCACCTTTGTGCATCCCCTCACTTGCCTCACACCCTTCCTTAATTCCCTTACAGTCCTGCCCTTGCAATGAAGTCAGTGAAGCTGGAAGGGCTGATACAAAGGGGGAATCAGGGAAGAATAAGGTGAAAAGTGTTTCCTTGTGCCTGAAGATCCAGTCCAGCTGCCCTGGGCACACTTGCTCTTGGGAGTAACATGGAGTTGGATCATTGCAGCTGACAGGGGATGAGCTCATTCCTGCTCCAAACATCCTGTGTGAGGTGTCTCATATTAAATACTCTCCTGTATTTCCAATGTACCTCTGAGTCCCTGAAAATAACACACATATTGATAAAAGATGCATGAGAAAAAAATATTTTACAGGAACCAATAGATGCTTTTCTCTCTGGAAAATAAGCATTGGTTAATCAAGAAATTACCAATAAAAATTTCTCATATGAGAGCTTTTTCCCCCCTTGTTCATCTGGCTAGAGGATCACATTTCATTTCCAAACCACAGTTCCACATTTATCATCCCTGATTTTGCAAATTGCCTCTTGCGGAAGCAATGTCTAACCTACCTTTATTTAAGATTTTGCAGGATAACATGTAATGTGTTTATGTTGGACTCAGAGAGACTCACAAAAGTGGCAAACATATTGCAGTGGAGGTAATATAAATGATTTTAGATTCAAAATATTCCTCCTCAAGTAACACTTTCAGAAAATATTGTATTGTCAGTAAGACTTAGCTCTAAAATCTTGAAGCAAGAAGAATTTTGTTGTCTTTCTCCTTTTTTTCTGAACAGGGATCAGAATCAAGCTTTCAATAAGCCTCTCTTTGTAGTCAACATACAACAAGGTGAAGAGACCTCTTTAATCAGAGTTGGCTCAAGGCTTATAAGCAGGGTAGGTAAAGTTTAATTTTGCAGCCCAAAGATTTTCACTTCACCCTTGGGCAAGCAAACCAACTCTGTGGCAGCAGCAGAGTGGGTCCCTCCCTGGATGTGCTTCTTTTCTATCCTCTTTTTAGCACGCAGCTTGGAGGGGAAAGGCTGGACAGTGGGGTCATGCCTGCTGCAGCCACAGCCATCCCCACCTCTTCCAGCCAAGTAAACCAGGCTGCTGGTAGCCCCTGGCAGGCTCCTGCCTTTGGCAGCCAACAGCTTTGCCCCTGCTTGAAACCAGCCCTGTCTGTAATAAGGTAGAGAAACTCGTACCTGCAAAGCTGAGTCTGGAATCATTATCTGATAGCTGCAAATGGAGGCTCCCACTCAATGGAAGGATGCAGATAATTGGGCTCTGGTGTAGAAAACAAATTCTTCTGCCCTATAAACTGCTATCAGTACACATGATGGGATCTCACTGTGCCAGGGTGAAAAGGGGAGTCTTGGGAATGGGGGTGGTTTGCTCACCCCAAGCAGGAGAAGATTTCTGTGCCCTTGGCTCACACAGCTAAACTCCAGGAGATCATGACAGTCACACATCTGACCCCTTTCCATTTGAGCTCCGTGGGAATACTATCAAGCTGATGATTTCCAGTGAAATCAATAAGAAAGTAAGAGGGCATCAACAAAATCATTAATAATTTCTCTCAATTATAACCTAGTTTCTTCAAATACAGCTGTTGCTGGAGCCTCCAGCCAGAATTAATGATACGGAAAATCTGAAGGACAATAAACAGTGTATCCTTGAGCTAGTAGGATGTGAACAAACAGTAAACAAAAATGAAAATGTCAAAGGGGTTAAATCTTTAAAAACTACTGTTCCAATATTGTTTGATAAGCTCTCCTTCAGATGTTGCACAAATATTCTTGCTTGTCTTCAGAGCCAGCCTGCTCTTTTTCAAGCCACATTTCACAAGACAAAATTGTAGAGGAACTGAAATGGGCCTTTAAAAGAGAAACAGATTGTAACCTCGTTCTTACATTTTAAAAGCAATAACATGAATTCCCGATTACAGGTTCCTCACAGGTACAGAGCCTGTCCTGTGTTCAGCACAGAGCTCACTGATGTTCAGTACATTCTGCTTGTTTATAAAGTGAAGCGAGCAGGTACGTTTTGCAGTTGTTAATACCAAGGGTAATAATATACACACACACATGCATCCACCCACATAAGCACAGAGAGGCTAATTCCAGTCTAAAAATATCTTGTATGGCAGAAAGAATGCAAAATTATTGTCAGTGGAGTTGTTGGAAGACAGTGACAGTTAATGGACGTTTTGTAGTCTTGGGCACACTGTCCATCCTGGGCAACCGCTATATTACCTCTTGTAAAGTACTTTATTGAATGCTTTGTGATGAAAAATGCCACAATCCCTGTCTGTCTTAAATACGTAAACAGCAATTCAAATGAAAGAGGCAAATTATGAAGCCAAGGAAGGAAAGGATAAGTTATCTTAGGCCTGATTTTATGTCACAGGTGCATTTTTGTTACTTTTAGACTTGTCATGAGTGACTCAAAATGCCAAATTGTAATCTCCCAAGACACAGAAACAATCAATCAAAGGGGAAATACTGAATTCCCAGTACCCAGCCTTCTCTAAGAAAGCCGGTCAGCTGTGTAATGCAAACTAATCTGTTTCAAGCATCAGCTTTTTTGTTTCTTTCCCTGGTTCACATATACACAAATATCCAGTGGAGAGAGAGAAAGAAAAAAAAGAAAGGGAGGGGAAGGGAGAGGCTACATCTACACGTATATATAACTGTTGGAAGAAAATAGCTAATATGTGGAGCTAGACCTGGAGAAGGTGGGACTACTCTACAATTCCCTTGGTGGACTGTAATTAAGATTGGTCCAGAACTATCATAAATAAAATCCTGCATGGAATACAAAAATCAAGGCATGTTTTTAACTGTCTGGTGGGGCAGAAAATAGCTATAGATTCTGACTGGGAGAAGCAGATGGCAACGAATTACGAGAGTAGGGCACTGCTGCTGCTGCAGCCGCTGCTGCAACTGCCACAGCTCAGCTCTTTTCCATCTGACAGAGGGGCCCCTGGGCAGCCACAGATGAGTCAGACTCGTGTGTGTACAGGCATCTCTGGAGAAGCCCAGGTTTTCCCTTTCATTTGTGTGACACTGCTCCAGGGTTTGAAGAGAGTTGCACAGCCCTTACATCCTAAGAACACCCTTTGCCCTTGCACTTGCTTCTCCCAGTGTCCAAGATGTGGCCAGCCCTGAGCAGCACAGCGTGGCTGGCTGGCACCATGCAGGAGGGAACTCTACAGTCTCCAGGCAGGGGGAATATTGGCATCCTCTGAGTGGTGCTCCAAAAGCCCTCAGCTGATGCTGAGATGCAGAGAAGGAGCCATTGAGCACACCCACGTTGAAGCCATCTGGCTTGCACTCCTTGGGAAGACCTGCACCCCGGGATGTGCAGCAGCCACTCTGCAGATCATCAGGATTTGGCTAACACACTTAAACTGTAGGAACCTGTTAGCACTCATGAATAGTCCCTTTGCCTCTGGGACACCACAGCCCCTGAGAAATGCTGGACCAAAACTCCAACAAAACAGTGGAAGCAGGAGAGTGTTTTGAGCTGGAGACTGGCCAAAGTACACATCCAGGGCATCCACAGTGTGAGAAGCTCTTGCCTGCTTGCAAAAGAGAAACTATGCCAGCTCTGGCACCCTGCATTGCTTTTTTTTTACAGAAGACATAGATGTTGGATTGAAGCTGAGATGTTTCCTATCCTCAAAAGACTATTTTAAGCTCCACAGAGAGCAGTTGTTGAACAAGCTCTGTAAATACAGAAGAGCAGTAGCAAATTCATTTCACCTTCTTAGCTAATGGCTTCCCCCCCTGGAAAAGAGATTCCTGAGGAAAGAAAAAAACAATCTCTGCCACTGAGGCTGACCTGAGCTTCCTTGCAGCAGGCTGCTCCCTTCAGCAGGTGGGAAGGAAAGGGGCATCTCTCTGATAAAGGTGTCTGACTTCAAATACAGGACTGCAGGCTGAGGACTGTGGTAAAAGAGGGGAGATGAGCTGGGTGAGGAATTATTGTTTTCTGTTCTTTGATACCTCCTGGGAAAAAATTAGGGATACTTAGCTGCTGTCACACAAACATTTTATGCAAATCTTATCTTTATCTTCTGCATACTGGTACATAATTTACATCTGATTATCAACTTTGGGTCTATTGTTTTATTCTAAACAGAATTCCTGCTGCTGAAAGGTGTTAGATTGACAACCCATGTGAATAAAATCATCTCATCATCTCTCTATCAAGGGGGTAGGAGAAGAACAGCTTCCCCCACAGGGCTCTGCCATTATTCCCCAGCCAGGGCCAGCAGTGAGGATGCCAGCCCTTGGCATCCTCTGAACCTGCCAGCTGATGTATAGTGGAGCTATGAATATGGAATCCCTGTGAACTTTCTACAAAGACAACCTAAACTCTCTTAAACAGGCAGTGAGTCTGTTGGGTCAGATTCATGTGCTCTACACACACAAAGGGTTCCAGCACCCAGCTGGTTCTGGAGTCACACCCAAGGATCAAGAAACAGTTTGCATGGTAGGATCTTCACATCCAAAATGAAGGCCTTTATTCTCTTGAATTAGAGGAGTGGAAGTATTTGCTCCCTTTCGCACATGCACAAATATTACCAGCTGGATACAGCCCTGTGTCCTGACACTTAGTCCTTTTCCTGACTGTAGCAAGGTGTCTTGTGTCTTAATTTAAAAATATCTAAGTGTCACTAAAGTGTCTCAAGTCCACTTGAGTCGGTGACTTGACTCTTCGTTTTTAGTTTACCCTGGCTGAGAATTTGTCTCAGGTACACCACATTAGCAGGAATATTTTGGGAAGCCCAATGTAGGAATCAATGACAAGATAATATGAACTTCAGGTTTTGAAAAATGTGGATCTCATCACTGACCTCTTCTGTCGGTGGGAAGACCCTTTTCTTTCACCTTGAGTGAGGGCACATAGTGCCTTCCTCTCCCTAATTCTGGGGCAGAACAGGGAAGTATTCTCAGTAGCTACAGGATGAAGTGGGGATTGAATCAATGCTGCAACACCAGGCTGCCTCAGTCAAGCCAAAGGATGAGGACAAATGAATGTTAACCTGATTCTCAGGCTTCAGCAATCACAGCACTGAGCAATAGGAGTCTGTCCACTTGACTTTGGGATGGATGCCTGTTCTAGCTGTGTTTGTCCTGTCGATAAAATATTCAGGCCCAGTAACAGCTGCTTCTGTAAGAGAGCCAGATTAAGACAAATAATGCAGACTTAGTGCTCTTTACATGGATTGCATGGGCTGACCCTGCTGCAATATGCACACCCACAAATCTTCTCAGCTCATTACCTCATTGAACACGGCTGCTGCTCCGTGAGGACAGGAGCCTGGTGACACCTCGACAGAATTCAAACACAACTTGCTGAGTCAGAGATGGAGAGAGCTGCTGAGAGCTCAGTTCCTGCCTTGGCAGGAAGGTGGATCCTGTCAAAACAAGAGCCTCAAGAAGAACATGTGACAGCCCTGATGGACAGGACCCTTGGCATTGTGGAGGAGCTCATTAAGACATCCTTCATTATTTCTGTTCTTGTTCTTTGCTATTACCTCCTTAGTATTTCACTTCTCTTCTACTCTGCACAGCTGGTTTTGGGTTAAGAAGGGAGGAGTATGCATTGTGTAAATAAAGCTTGTTGTTTTTCTTTAAAGTATGTGGGAAGGCTTTGAAAACCCAACTGTAGCCATTCCAAATAATCTCAACTTTCTGCTCTATTTCTCTGGTTAACCTTGCTGACTCAAAACAACAAAAAAGCATAGCCTGAAGGAACTAGTGCTTAGTGCTTTCTTAACTTTCCAATGGCATTTTCCAGAGATATTTTATTTTTGTTAAGATCTTTGAAGTCCATTCCTCTCTTTCTCTGTGGATTCCCACTGAGACCAAATAACTTCCCAGCTTGCTCCCCCAGGTCTCCATGGGGTAGGAAGCATGGCTGCCATCCCCAGGTGATAACAAGAAGGAAGAGTCAGTGAGGGGGCTGCTGAGATGACAGCAGTAAAAAAGTGAATATAGAGATGTGTTTTGTTTTCTTCCCAGAAGATGGTGGGAGTGACATCTTCCCTCACACATGTCCCAGTTAGAAAACGACAACATCATTTATTAGGATTTTGCTCTGCCCATCTAGTAAGACTGAGAAAGTCTCTTTTTAATATTGTTTTTCAGCCAACTCAAAAGGTCACTCTTAACTCAAGCAAATTTTCTTTTCCTACCCACATTTGTTTCCCCTCACCTCTAGCTGCAGTTACAAACTGATTGCCTGGAGAAAGAAGTGATGGGAAGTTCACATTAGGGCAGGCTGCTGTCAGGCTTTGCCAAGACACCTGCCTGGAAGAGAGGATGAAAATCGCCAACAAGATCACTTGAGGTAAGGTAGACACCCTTTCTGCTCCATTCCTGATGCCTTAAGCTTTAGCTTCGATGTTTTTCAGATTTTGTACTGCATTGGTGTGGGACTCTGAAGTTCATATAAAGTGTTAGCAAGTTCCCCTCTCAGTTTATGAGGCAAAACAATTCTTTTCCATCTCAAGAACAAAGGACACTGTTGTGACTTCAGGCCCAAAAAGTATAAACTACAGAAAATTGAGGAGAGCAATGTGGGAGGATGGGGCTTCATAACCTGAAGCTGCAATTGGACAATTAACCCCAATATGTAAGTGGACCAATACTTATAAAAGTGTGAAAACTCGAGGCTGGTTGTCCATCTTGGGTCCATCTTGGATAGAGCCCTGGTCGTGCTCCTGCACTGCCCAAGCTGTATCCTTTGAAGGCCTTTTAATAAATACCTACTTTATTGCTTTAACACTGTCTGGCCTCTGTTCCAGGTAGCCTCTCTAGGCATCATTCCTGCTACAGAGCTTCCAGGCAAGAGTCTGTCTCCTCCCTTGTCTGAGCCCAAAGGACTGTGTTTTCCTGGCCAGCCTCAGACACTTTTCCACATGCTGGTTAGTGTCTTGACAGAAAACCACCCCATGACTGCATGGCACAGAAAATGCTTCTGCTAAAGTACAAATCTTGAGCGTGGGGAAAGTGATGGAGAAGGGCATTTGCCAACTGTGAAGTGAGCACTACAGCACTACACCTTACAGCAGGCTGAAAACAGGAAAGACACACAGCTGGGAGGTGTCTCTGCCAGGAAAGCCTGTCCCATAGGTAGAGTTTTCATCCTGACCAAGTCAGTGGAAACACCATGTACCCACCCAGAAGGATTCAATATCACCACGCTCTGCTTCTGTCTCATCTCTAAGGGATTTCTTCAGGGGAGGATGAAGAAAAAGCCATGTTCTGCTTCCATAAACACATCATAGATGTGACGTGTAAAGGGAGGGAGAAAGGACTTTATGAAGAGGCCCCTTGAACGTAATTAGAGAAGTGGACTAATTTGGCTTGTCCTTATAAACAGTCCAGAGCTGGGCACTAGACTTACCCACAACAGATAAAAATGAGTAACTACATAATGAGGTTAAAATATTCATTAAGCTAATTGCATGTTAATTAAGTAAATGATGCTATTAGGGATCCATTGAGCTCCATCTGTGTGTGCAAACAGGAGTGAGAATTATCACATTAGAAAGCAGGGGAAAAGACCGTGGCAGCACACAGGGGTGGAAGGGATAATCAGTGGGGGAAGGTCCAGGTCCTGGGGGGAATGACAGCTGTGTAAAGGAGGGTGGTCTCATGAGAAGAGGGGGCCTGGTCACAAGAAATCCTAGGTGCTCTTGCAAGCACTGCGAGTGGGCATATCATTTTCCTATGCCAGACATGTAAAACATGGACTGTAGCTTTGTCTCAAGTGAGAAAATTCATGAGGGAACTCTGGAAAGGGTCTGGCCAAACTCACCTTCACTATTGTGTCTGTTGATTTTATCAGAATTGCTTGCAGGGGCACAGATCCATCACCCCAGAAAGAGCAGAACGACCAAAGCCAACAGGCCATAAGGCACTGGAAAGGTCTGTTATTGAAAATGGCCAACAAGAAGGCTAAAAATAAGGAGGCAGAATAAACCATGCATTTAAACTTCCTCTGTCAGCACCATGGAGGACAGTTTCTAATAGGTGCTTTGTCAAAAAAAAAAAAAAAAAAAAAAAAAAAAAAAAAAAAAAAGAGAGAAAAAAATTCCGTCTGACATAATTATGGACAGTGTTCTATACGGCAGAAAAGGGAAAAAGCCAACGTATTTCATGGTAAAATTCATTAATAATGAAAGGCAAGGGTTAAATTATATAACTGTCACCTTAAAGTTAAATAATATTTTCAGCAGGAGGAAAGGGAGAGGGGAAGACTCAATAACCGACACGTTTATTTCAGCATATGAATAATTTAGGCAAATAATACGACAGCTTTTTAAAGGGGAGATTTGATGAGGAGATTGGGTTAGAAAGGACTCTCACTGCATTTGGAGATTTGAAGGACTGGGAGAATAATTCATAATCAATCATTCATTCAATTAATTTGTCCTTTCTCTCAGGCCATTAATGGGCAGATTGTTCTTTTCACAAATGCACTTACAGTTTGAAGTTACTGGAATAAATTTGGTCCACAGGTCCCCTTGCGTGGCCAGATTTTTGAAAGGAGACACTGCACAAAATGGAAGCAGGTTTGGATGGGGAGGTCATCTCCCACTGGGCTTCTGATCTCAAACTAGTTCCTCAAGTACTTTTTCTATGAATCTAAATTTAACATCTCATCATTCTCCTGCAATAATTGCTTAAAATATCTTCTTGCCCAGGTAGACCCAGGTTATCCTGCATGGATATAAAGCAGAAGGCATAACTGGAGTGAACATGAATGAAGCAGATTCATTAAAAATTTCAGACCATTGTTAATTAAAAATTGGTTCATTGTGTTAGCTTGTCCCCAGTGAAGCTGGCATTGTTCCAAACTACCCTTCTGATGAGTGGGAAGGAGAACTGTTTAAGTCATTCTTATTTCTGCAGAGAAACCTGACAGATGAAGCTTTATCCAGGGGCCTATTATTGCCTTGGGAAAAACAAAAATATCCCTGTAGATTCTGCTAAGTGCCCAAACATATGTGCTCTGCTGTTCAAACCCAGAGCCTCCCAGACAGTCTCTGGCTCATGAAAGATGCCCAGGAGAATTGGCACAGCCCTTCCCACATGCTTCCAGATAAAACCTTTGCAAAAGTTAACCAGATTTCTCCGAGTGGCTGGAGCCGTTGGCAAGAGTTCTACGTGGGTCTAGGGATGATGTAACATCATGTGTAACAACAGAGCTCTGGTGCCCAGAAACCATTCCTGTGACTGACTCAGCAGGAAGCCTTAATCCTGATTATTTTATGGCTCTTAGAGGCCTGTGCCTAATGACTTTTGTCTGTGTTGTCTGCCCATTTCCAGGTAGATAAATGTCTGTGTAGCAATAACAGAAACCCTGTTTGGCACTGAGATGCCTGCCAGGCCAGGGATCTCAACAGGCAGCCTCAGGGCTTCTGCTCAGTCCCCACTCCACATCCAGGGAAAGCTGTTTTGCAGCAGAAGGGACAGACAGCCAAGGAGGCACAAATACATGTTGCTTCTGCTCGGGTAGTAGGAGTAAGCAAAGAACACCCATCTCCAAGGACGCTAATGAATTCTGCACAACATTCTCTTCATTTAAAGAGAAATGTTAAATAATAAAAACTTGTGAAAATATTTCCATTAGGTTTGAAATGCTAGTGAAATCTAGGGTATTGGTATGTGTAGGCAAAATGAGAATGAACAATAATGAATGAGAGTGGGGGTATGTGTGAGCAGGAAAGGCTGTTATTTTATCTGAACTCTTTTATGGGGGTAGAGGACCTAGTAAGTCTTTTCCATATCTAATTTCTCTGCTTTACCTATCCCTAGTCTATCATTAAGGAATCACTCACAAAAATTCAATTAAGTATTTAACGTTTTCTGCCCTGTAGCTCCCTGCCTCACTGACTCTTCATCCCATTTCAAATCTCAGCTGACAACATCTCTTACCTCTCTGGCTCCCAATTCTTTGCCCTTAGACTATTCACTCAGTAAGTGTGTGACTTAATCCACTGGAATATTTTGGATTCTCTCTTTCTTGCAAAGGAGACACAAAATGAAGCTGTAGTGTAGGGCATTAACAAAGCCCAGCTGCTGCCCAGTTGTGTGCTGCAGGAGATTACCCTGCTGGTCCATCAGCTCTGATGACCCCAGTTCAATGCTGCAGTAAATGAATGCAGGAATGAAAAGGAGCTTTTCCTTCCCACAGTTTGTGTTCACCAGCTAGGTCCAACCTATGGGGCTGAGTTTAGCTGAGTGCATTCATGGGCTTGGGGTGGGAAGAAACAGGCTGTGACATGGGCCAGAGGAGGGGGAAGTCATATGAGGAGTTAAGGACTGGAATAGCAAAAGGTGAATGGGTTGCAGGAAGTACAGCAGTGGTGCACAGTGGTGATCAGTCTCAGACAAGAATTACCACTCTGCTGCGGTTTGAGAAGGAAATTTTAGCTGCTTATCACCTTGGGTTCCATCTTTCTGGGCTTTCTGCTATTAGTCTTCGGGGTTTTTGCTCTCTCTGGCATATGCTACCCTCCCTTCCCATATACATGTTAAAGCCATTATATGTAAACTTGCTCAACTTGAAAACCAATGTTCTACAAAGGCTTAGGAGCAAGTCCCAGATAAGTGCATAATTACATAGTACTTGGAGTAATTTTCCTTTTCCTCTGAAAATGCTCATTGGCTCTGATTTTTCTATCTGCAGATTGTAAGCTCATAATTAGCAGTAAATTACTCACACAAGTGACAAATTTTGTGCTTTCAAGTAAACAGACAAAATGCAGTTCACAAATTGCCTTGTGGTGGCACAGGCACCTGGCTTTTCCTGCTTCCGTCTATCCCACTTGTGAGAGGGATGGATGGATCAGAAAACATTTCTTCAAGGAGCTTGGATGAGGATATCATTAATTGAGTTATACCAAAAAATGCTATGAAAGGCAACTGCAGAGCTGATTCTGGCCAGTCCCTGAGGAATGAGTTGCTTGGCTGGGTGTGAGAAGGAGAGCATGTGGCAGAGGGACCTGAGGAGCAGAGGGTCTCCCTGCAGGCAGCCCAGAGCATCTGAGCACATCAATAAGTCCTTGATGCAGCAACTGGAACTTCCTCTCTCAAGCAACAGGAAAAACATGTGGTCTGGAAAGCTGCTGCAGAGCACTGGAGGAAAATCAAAGTGCTGAGATGTTGTGGTGCAAAATCCAGGCTAAGTCTTGAGGGTGGAACAAAGTTCTTAAACAGCAGCATGGTCTTGGGCAGTGCTGTGTGATGGAACAGTGCCAGTATGACTCGTCAGTCAGAGTTAATCCTGGCTGCTGGGGGCAAGAGCGCAGAGTGGGTGGACTTCAGGGCAAACAAGCCAGTTATTTTCCAGTTTCAAGCGCCATCAGCTGAGAAATGGCTTCAGAAGAAGCCCAGAGATGGATGTAAGATCATCTGTACTGACTGGACATCTGTCTGAGACCCAGAGAATGGCAACAGGCCTGTTCATTTGATTAATGAGATGAAATAATGAAGTGATCTGGTAATGTATGTTTTCAGGGATCTGACCTGAGGGTCGTCAGAATCTCTACTACATAGCAAGAAGGTGTCTCAGGAAAAATTGTCTCAGCAATTATCAGAGAGGTAAAGATGGCAACAGAAAAGAAATTTCTCCTGGGGTTAAAAAGTAGTTGTTGGGCAATGTGTAAATACTACGGAGGGATTATTGGAACATGTCATTAGCAACAGAAGAATAACATGAGGAGGTTCTGCATGAGGGCTATTGATCAGGGCTAGAGTAACTTCCAGGAACCAGTGAGTACAGTGGCAGAGTAAACCCTGTTCCCTGACCACTGTCATGGATGCTGCTGTGAGAGTGTAGGCATAAGCAAATGCAAAAATCATATTCTTGTTTCATCTCCACTGGAAATTCAGGGGGGAAAACAAAGTAATCTACCCAGCAGCAGAAAATAAAAGAAAAGGAAAGGGAAGGTGTTAAAAATGGAATTAACAAAACCAAACAAACAAAAACCCCCAAGCAACAGGAAAAGATTATATGAAAAAAAATTAAACCAGAGGTTGCTGTTGGCCTGGGATCATAATCCCTTTGTTATTACATATTAATATGTAAGCATGTTTGCAGGGAAAGGATAGGATAAAACAATTAATCTAGAGCATCCATCCAAATAGAAGGAACTCTTTCCTAAGCATAGTATCATGTGAATGCATTGGAAACAGAGCTCATCGCAGAATCATTTTGTATAGAACTCACATTTTCAAAGGTGGACTGAAATTTTTCAATATATGTACATAAATACATATTTTTAGGAATACTGTATAAGTCCTTGAATAATAGTACTTTGCACTATTGTAGCAACTTCCTTCTGAAGAACTCAAAGAACTTTAGAAAAATGAATGAAGCAACTTTCCCCAACCCAGAGAGGGAGATAACTGCTTGTGCCTTGTTATACAAAGGGGAAGGAGGGGAAAGAGCAAGACAGAACAGAATAGTCTGATGACAGTCATGCAGTACATCCAATGGTCTGAATGAATTTAAGAAAGAAACTGTTAAGTTGCTGCAGAAAATATGCAGCCTGGCTGATATCAGCTCTAAGGAAAATGAGGGGTTGGCAGATGTTGCAGAAGCCTTCTGCAATAGGTGTTTGGAAAAGCAGAGCAGGAAGTGTTACTTACCTGTGATGAAAACAAGAGTGTAATGACAAAATATCTGAAAGTTGCAGATATAACAGGGACTCTGCAAGGGCATTTGCTAAACCACTTCAATCTATTAGCACTCTTTGAGTGTGTCAGCAAACACGGGACAAATGAAAATTGTCTGCTTGTTTTCACTTGGATTTTCAAAGCATCCTTGACAGGATCCAAACAAGAGAGTAGGCAATCAGGTACTCTGTTAATGAGAACATCATGCCGTGGCAAGCAGACAAGCTGGATAAACATCCAAGAAACAACTATGTAATTTAGCATTGTCTGCCATTTCCAATGCAAAAAAATATTAGTAGCAGCGTGCATCTATCCCCGAGAAATAACTCTGCTGGTCTGTAGATTAATGGACAATGTGGTAATGGCAAAGTCAGTAAGGTGGAAATACTTGCAAATGGTAAATATTCTTTGTCAAAACTAGAGAAAGATGTGAGAAAACAACCACATAATGGTTCAAAGCTTCCTGGTAACAAATGCACATTGGAAGGATTAATTTGAAGTATTTTTCCTGGTACAAAATCAGAAAGATCTGAGGTCCTCTGAGGCTGCAGTCTCCATCCTTGCAGAACCGTGTTCCTCCAGGGTCAAACAGTGCTCTCCATTTGTTGGGGCATGCATAGGGAATAGGGTGGAGTTTCTTACTAAAAATGGTGTGAGATCTGGATGAAAGAGCATTATGTACAGAATGCTGTGTTCAGTTCTGTTTTCAAAGAAAATTATAGCAGAAATCAACGGGATCCAGAAATAGTCAAAACAATTGTTTCAAGGAATAGCATGACTTCCATGTAGGAAGCAAATTAAATGGCAGGTGTATTTATTTTAGAAATCATATGAATAAAATAGGCATTCAAAATAGTTAGAATAAATTATGTAGAAAAGAAAATTTAATGTTCCTATTTACCTTGTCTTTCACACTCTAGCACCAAAGGCACATCTCATTAAACTGAGAGAAAGTATTCCATCAAACGGAATACTTTTCTTCAGGCATCATTCACCTGTGGAAATCTCTTCTACAAGATATGTCTGAGGTGCAGGGTGTGGAAGGATTCAAATAAGAAAGAGATATTTGTGGATATTGAACTTTTTCCAGACTTACAATAGAAGAAGTTAAGATCCAAATGATGCATATAAAAGCTTCACAGCTTTACACTACAGCATGTCAGCCAACCACAAATGAGGGTGCTAGGGAAGCTATTTCCCTAAGCAATGGTTATCGTTAGCTGTTCTGCATGAGATTCTGTGAGCCCTCCTTTGTAACTTCTGGTACTCATCTATATCAAAGACAAAATACCAAAACAATGAATAATTGCTCAGATCAGACATGGCATTTCCTGTGTTCTTGAACTTTCTTTTCCTCTTTTTCTTTTTGTCATTAAGGCAAATTTCCTGTCATCTAAAGTGCATGGAGGTGCAGTTGAATTAGTTAACATTTCTATTGGTGGTTTTTTGGCTCTTTTAAGCAATTGAGCTCATGGCACCCAGCATCAGCCTCCCTGCCAATTTTGACTTGACCTGGTCACAATTTTGCAAACACTGTCAATGCCAGAGCAACAGCTGAAATGGAAATTTTAATGATGTAAATGAGTAAAAGCTTGAGCTGTGCTTCCTGCACCTGGGCAGCAAAAGTGAATTTATAATTACTTGCTGAACAAACCTCCTGGCTGCATTGTCTCTGCCCCAGGCAAGCAGTTAACTCAGGTTCTCTCCTTTCACCAGGATTATTTTTGAGTGATACTTCTGCCTGTGAAAGCTGTTGGATTGACAGCTGTGGAGGCTGAAGTCCTCTATTATGTGACAGAAGTGAAAAAATCTGTAACAACAGTTTTTATTAGGTCACCTAGTTCATCCCTCTGTCAACACAGGATTGTTCGTTATAATATATTCTTGAGTGATTTCCACCGCCCCTATTCTCCTCCTTGCTCTTAAATATAAATCCCTAGGTCTTTTCCATTTTTCTGCAGTCTCTTCTTTACTGACATTGTAGGAAAAAACTCTGTATGTGTGAGTGTGAAGATATGCATGTGCATCTTCCAGGCTCTGAGACTTCATTAGAGAAAGGGCAACAAGGAAGTTTGAAATCTGCAGGGAAGATGCTGAGAAAATATCAGATAGCAATTTCTGTGGAACAATGATTTTCCTCCTAGAAGCTTCCTGAAAAACAATGTTCTTTTCCTTGCTCTGATGCTAATGCACTACAGATATTGTCTGAATGATCATCACCTTTTTACCCGCAGAGCACCCTTAGAACCTACCACAGTGACTTTGCATTTGTTTAAACAGAGAGAATTGAGGCACAGGGGATTAAGTGACTTGCCCAAGCTTACAGTGGGTGAAATGAGTCTCCTAACTTCTAGACAAAACCCTAAAGTCCTCCCTGGGGACTGGCTGAGTAAAATTCAGCTAGTGTTTAACCTTTGTCTGTACAGGATACTGGTCCCATACCTCTGCAGTAGGAACAGGAGTCCTTCTAATCCTGCATAGCATGGATCTCTGAGAATTCTGATCCCCTCTTAGCCCCTTCTTGCTTATTGACAGGATTTATTGTCTCCATATTGTAACATGAGGGTCTTTCTTCCAGAATATGTCCTTGTCTCTGTCAAAGTCAAACCAACAGATGAAAACAGGAGCCTGCAGGGCCTCATGAGCAGAGCTGTGACAGCTGTTTCTGTTTGTACAATCACAGACTCACAGAATGGCTTGGGTTGGAAGGGACCTTAAAGACAATCTAGTTCCAACCTCCCTGTCATGGGCAACCTTCCACTAGAACAGATTGCTCAGAGCCCCATCCAACCTGCCCTTGACACTTCCAGGGTTGGGGCACCCACAGCTTCCCTGGGCAACCTGTTCTGCTGCCTCACCACCCTCATGATATGTACTACACGAATGGGAGTGGAAGCAAGAACTACACTAGAGATGACCAGTTTATAAAGATGCATTTTCTTTTTGTTTTGAAACCATGTATTTACAAATAATTCCAATAGTCAGCAGCATTACCATACACCCTTTCTTATTACATCTTTTCATGCTACCACTTGTACTGGAACAGACCTGTGCTAGATAGCTCCCTCCAGAGAGGCACTCTGAACACCCTTACCTTCAGAGGAGCATTACCAGTATATAAAATGGCCAAGACTACTGTCCCAGACATGATTCAGTTTGATTAGCATTTGAGTTCCTGCAATATAATTTTATATATTTGGTTTATAAAAGGATCTTAGCTGGCCAGTGTCAAGCAGTGACCAAGTGTGTTCAGTCAGGGAATTACAACTGATCTATTTATTGCTGTGATTGTGCACATGGATGGATCCTAGACTGCATGCCCAAAAACAGGGGGCATCTTCTGCACTCACACTACAGAGCATATGTCCATCATGCAGTGCATCTCAGGTGGAAATTTCCAGGCTTGCACGTCATGATTTCACTTTGCTCTCAAAGGCACTGGAGCTTCCCTGTGTGGTGCTGGTTCCAGGGAGCCAGTCCTGCTGTGAGCAGTCTGCTGGCATTGCTATGCCACTTCCATGACCTGACCTAATGCTTCCATGCCTCTCCCAGCTGCTGGGCTCACTCAGTGCTTCAGCACAGCAGTGCACTCCACAGTGTGGACATGTCCTCAGGTCACATGCCAAAGTCATTTTATTCCTCCCAGCTCATGCCATGCCAACAGTACAGCATCCAGATGTGGTTACCAAAAAAGAGGGTGATTACAAGAGGATGCAGAAGCCTCGAGGAGCCTGTACAGGAGAAGGGCTGGCTCAAGAGAGTCAGAGCATGAATAGAGCTTACAAAAGAGACTAAAGCTGGCGACAGCCTCTACTGGGATTTCATTCTGCAAGATAAAGGTACATGCATGGGCCAGATTCAGCAAAGAAATAAAGAATATTGGAAGTGAATTGATGATGAAAAAGAATCAGCAAGGCACTTTAAAGAAGGTGAGAATCTGGGTGTCAATGTCAGATATCTGAATCAAGCCTTGTCACCTGGCCTCCTTCTGTCTTACATGGTTACTTTGCACTCAGCAGAACAAGGTCTGGCTCGCTGTGCAAAGGCACCTGGAGCCTGCCTGGTCCTGGAAGAGATACTGGGCCTGGCTCCCAGCCACCCTCACACACCACAGAGCAGCCAAGGACTGGGGCTACAAGGACCACCCTGGGGTCTCACGCACACCATACCCACAGTGCTCATCCAGAATCACACTGTCTTGTGCCCTGGCAGAATTCATGCCCTCTCTAAGTGAACAATTTCAATAAGAGTAACACAAGTGATTCATTCTGTCTTACAGTCTTTCACGTGTAAATATTTTATATTCCTATTGAATATTTTTAGATGATTATGAATTCTTGATGTGATGAGGCCTTGCTATGAAATGCAGGCAATACCAAGGACTCCACAAGGAGGAAAATCATCCAAGAATAAAAAAGATATCATTACAAATGACAAATTTAAAAGAGTAGGGTAAAATCATAGACACATACCACTCTTTCTTTCTCTTCTGCCTGGACATTTTCAGAAACTGTCTGGAGCTCACATAATGAACTTTGCACATGGATTGATATGGAATTGGCTGCCTCTCTCCCCTTCCCTCCCTTTCTCTCTCCCTTCTCCCAGTTCAGATTTTGTTTCACTGTTCCTGCTGAGAGATTCTATACCAATAGCCCAAGGGACTCAGGACTGAAGTCACTCCAGAGTTTCTGCTCTGTCTGCAGTTTGACTCTTTTTCTGCAATGGACCCAGAAACCCAGGCTGAGCCCCTGTATCCATGTAGTGAAGTGGGACTGAAGGTGGAGAATTTCTACAAAAGAGATAGATCCTGAAAGGATCTGGACAGGACAATGATAACTTTTATAATGGCAGTATGAGCTTCATGTACAAGTACCAAAATGTCTCCATGCCAACAGGGAGGACTCTGCTAGATTGCAGTGATCTCTCTTCTAGGTCTCAATCATCCAGTTGGTCAGAAGAATGTGCACACATACAGAAGTGAAGGAGTGAGAAATGTTAAGTCTCAGTCAAGTTAGGACAAAGTTTGTCAGCAGAAACCTATCATCTTCATTGAACTGAAATAAGTAATGGTGAGTTATAATTAATGTTTTACCCCATGTGTCCATAAATAAGCTTGGCTTCTCTTCTAAAAGTCCTTGCCATGAGCTAAGAAAGGGAATTGTAATGCAAATTGTTTATGTGATGTCCTGACTGACAAGATGTCAGTGTCTGTGGGTCACCACAAGCCAGCTGAGGCCTCACCTGCTGGTCCAGGTCTAAAAGTACAGCAGCCTAAGCTTATCCAAAGGGCATGTAGTTTGTGTTGTAGCTACATCTAGCCAAACTAGGAATAACAATCTTTCCAAGGTTTCTCTAGGGTCCTTGTCCCTTGTCCAAGGTCCCAGCAATTGCATCTCCATAGAAATCCTATGACACGGAGTCACATTACTCTCTGTACAAGAATAATTTCTCAAGGCTTGCACGGAATACAAAGATGCTTTAGCCTTCTTTATGTGGTGAGAGAAGTGAACATTATCTTTGTCAGAGACAAAGCTGATTTGGACAGGCCTAAACTAGAAAGCTGACTCAGAAAATGCTTATCTGACCCATCTTCCAGATCTGTCCACCTCTGCTCATGCTTCTCTAAGCAGTTGTCTCCAAGCACTGCCCCCCCATGACTGTGCTCAGCATGTTGCCTGCAAAGACAAAACATCCCACCGTCTACCAGGGAAACTTGGCCAACCACTGCAGCAAGGGAAGTTCTTGCTGAAAAAGCCAAGAAAAGGATTGCACTAAGGACCCTGGTTATCTGGTCCCTGACATGCTGGTATCAAAGTCCTGCACTGAGCATTAAGATCTCCATGTGTCCCCAGGGTGTAGTACACTGACTTTGCTTGAAGTGCAATTTAAGATTGATGAATTCACACATTTTAAATCAACTGCAAGCATCCGGGCTAGCCCCTTGATGGAGGCTATTAACTTAATGAAACTGAAATGCTGTGAAGTCAGATAACAGACATTAGAGTCTTTATTTACCTAGAGATTTAAGGAGACCTTTCTGAGATAGTTCATGGCTTTTCTTTTGAGAAGTGTAAAGCTACCGCCTAGCCGCTCTTCCCGGGCACATGCACTCAAGAACTGCGTGCTGACAAGTGCTCATTCCCTCTCAAGTTGGCTGACAAGTGGTACGTTGTGGCACACAGAGAAAGGCTGATGTTAAGAGTCCAGGTTCTGCCGCAGTGGCTGTCCTGTATGAAAGGAAGGACACCCAGCAATCATCGGGGAGCCTGAAGTCACTCAGACTCTGCCCTTAGCCCTGCTGCTGATTCACTGACTCTCAACTTCTGCCTGGCTCTTTTGGCCACCAAGCACCACAGCCTGCTATCACACACTTCAAAAGGAAGAGCCAAAGCAGCTCTCCAGCTGAGCGAGCCAATATCCAGCAGCCAATGGGATCCCCCTGCTCCCCTCCTCATGGTTAATGCATGCAGCGTAGCACATGCCTGCTCGCCGCGTGTACAAATGCTGTCCATTTCAGCTGCTATCAGGCCGAGCCTCTCTGATAAGCTCCAACATTGTGTTTCCCACTCTGCCCACTCCCACACACAGCTCCAGGGCGGGGTGTGCGGCCGGGATGCTCGGATGCAGGAGAGGCTCTGCCATCGGGCTGGCATGGGGCGCGGCAGCTCCAGGGCAGGCACCAGCGGGAGCAGCGATCCCAGCATCACAGGCACGGCCGGGAAAGGGCGAGGAGCGCCAGGGCAGAGGGAGGATGGATAGCAAACAGGCCTCATCACTCCCACAGCCACTGGCCTCCTCGGCAGGCAGTTCAAGAAGGAGAGAGGGTGTTTGGAGAAAATAAAAATGCTCCAGGCCCGAGTCCCTGCCTTCACTGCTGTCAGTTCACACAGCACTGAAATCCAGCCAGACTTCATGACCCACAGAGATTTGTGATGTGAGCTGTTAGAGTTAAGGAGAAGCCTCCTGCAAGGCAATAAGGATGCCCTGCTCACGAGGTAATCTGGAAGAACAATCTTAAATGAAACACTGGTGTCTGGATATGTTTGTAGTTATGCTCCCTTTATTGTAAATCGATCCTTACTCAGTCACTGAAATGCAACAGAGCAAAATCTTTATATAAATCACTTTTGTCCTGGAAAACCCACTGCAGACCCTGGCATATTTTGTTCAAATGTACTTGGGCTCCTCCCAGCACCAGACAGAAGAAGTCTCAGAAGCATGCGATAGAGGATTTAAATGTCAAAATAGCTAAGGAGTATTAGGGAATTTATTTTGGCTAAATGGCATATGTTTCAATTTGCACAAGGCTGAGGACTATTCCATTTAAGCTCTTATGCAGATGATTTTTACTCTTGTTCACCTAGAACTAGACATGTTTTTTTTCAGAGAAAGTGCAGGGGTCACCATGAAACACCCTTTCTATTCAATTCTCTTTAGAAAGGAGCAGTTAAAGTTTACCTTTTAAATTCTTTCCAGTTTCCAGTTTTCTTCTTTTAGTGATGTAATGCCTCTTTGGATTTTCCTGAGGGCTGAATGTATTAGTTAGACTGTAGCAAACAGACTAAATTTAAATTCCAGAAAAACCTTCCATCTGCAGGAAGTTTAAATCAAATATTACATGCAAGTTCTTGTTTATAGGCACAACGGAAATGCGAACACATGTGCATATATTTTTATATATGTATTTAAACCCAAGAATCCATTGCTACTATAATCGAAGTCTTAACAGTGTAATCCAAGAATAACACTCCAGATCTGACTGTAACACAAAAAGGAAGCATACTTCTGTACAGAGAAAAGCCCTCAATAATAGTAATAATGCACTTTGAAACTTCTCAGTTGGCACCCCTTTTCCTGCTCCTGTGCTCCCCTTTCCACTGTTCTGGGTCTTGATGGTGGTGGCTTATTTCTGGTGGGAGGTTATGGGGTTTATCATAGTGTGTCTTCAATGACTGGAATCCTTTACCAGAAAAATGTTATGTTAATGTTGGTGGTTCTTTCTTCCTCACTCTAGGGTCCTGTTGGGGGTCTATTTTATATATCTGTTTCTTTACCTTGCTCTTTTCTCATTGGTCTGCCACCCCACATTACACCCAAATGTAGTATGTATGGATAGATACTTCTTCCTTGTTCTCTTAGTTACCCATATTACTGGTTTTGGGCAGCTCCAGAACACCTGTCCAGCTGCAGTTCTTAACTGGCTGTTGCTGAGTGGTTTACAGCCATGCAGCTTCCAGTGCCAACCTGAGACCCATCTCCTGTCATCCCGTACTTGTACTCTTCTGAACCTCTTCATGCCTATAAAACTGACAGGGATCCACGTGCAGCACTGACCTGCTAGTCCAGGCATTTTTGCCTCAGTATTGCTCTTTACTGTCACAAAAATCTTGAAGACCAAACATAAAGACAGGGATATTTTCCTTTGAAATCCCTGTGGCTTTCATTCCTCCTACCTGCTGTCTGTCACGTGTAATTGAAGTGCAAGGACCACGTCATGAGGATGGTGCAGTTGAATCCAGACTGCAAAATTTGTTTCCCAGCCCTGTCACCAACTTCCCAGCTAACATCAGATGAAACCACAGTGTGTGCCCTTTGTTTTTCCCTGTGTAAGAAACGGATGACATTGCTTGTATTATCTCTGCAGAGACTTTGAAGGAAGGACAGATAATGTATTGACCCAGGTTTGCAGATGAGCCTGACAACTCAGACAGTGAAGGAAGGGGCTAAACCATAGTAATTCTCTAACCAAATTTTCACTGTTTGTAGGTCCTGGAGCAGAGAAAAGAAATCCTGGGGATCACCAACAATGGCAAATTTATGTAATCCTTTAGGGATTATCCACCTGCAGGGGATGGTGAGAGCACAATGATTCCTGCTATTCCCATATCCCTCATGCTCAGTACCAGGCATGGTCTGGGGATGATAACTTAATACATGAGACCCGTGCCAGCTGAGTGTGAGGAACTCCTCAGCAGTCAGCTACCCATCCCCTCTGGCAGGACAGCAGGATGGAGAAGGTCTGATAACTTTTCAGAGGCTGTAATAACAGCAATACGAGGAGCTGTCTCTCTTGCAGCCTGCCTCCCAGAGAGAGAATTTCTTGCTGAGCTTCTCATCCTAATTCACTGCTTCATGCCTCCTGGGCTGCAACTACAGAAGCATGCCATTGTGCTCAGAAACATTTCCAGAGCATGGCTTCTGGCTCCATTATTAGAACATTGTGCATTATCTACTGCTGAGTGACTTGTGTGTTAAAAGTCACCCACAGGGCCCTGGCCCTGTGCACACAGGGGGTGCAGCCTCTGGTCACTGAGATCCAGCACTTTGTTTCAAGCTGCTGCAGACCATGTTTCCTCTCCTCACTGTGTCATTCTGCCCATCTTATTGCAGCCATGATGCTGTGGACCAAAGAGCTGCTCCTGCTAACCATGGTGCAAATGGGCAGCAGTCTGGCTGGCAATTGATGGATATATTCCAGGGGGAGGAAAGCAGAATTCAGCCTTCCAGTTCTTTGGCACATCTCCTGCAGCAAATGCAAAAAACGTGCCATAATACAAAAAAAAATTATATCTCCTACATCTTACCTTTCAGCATTAGGAATAGTTATGGACCTGGATGCAGCTCATATCCTGAGTCAGGATTGTAAATCTTGCCTTTTCAACACTGCTGATAATAGTTATCAGAGAAAAAAGAAAAAACAAAAGAGCAACAAAATGTTAACCATTCCTTCCCCTATTCCCTGTTGGAGGATTTCTTCACTTTGGTTGTTGCAGAGCCAGAGAAAGAGCAGACTGACTGGCTGTCAGGTTTCTTTTTTGGCAACTGGCCTTCCAAAGGCAGTGCCTTTTCCCTTCTCCTTTCTGTCTTGTGAGATTGCTCCTTCTTGTGCCCTCAACTTTGGTTTTTGTCCCTGCTTGGCAGAAGCAGCCAAGTCCTCATGCCAACCTGAAGTCAATCTGAAGTGATAACAGGCTGATTGATATAGGACCCCTTTAGCTTCACAGAATCACAGAATCATTTAGGTTGGAAAATACCTCAGAGATCAATGAGTCCCACCTGTGATCAAATACCACCTTGTTAACTAGACCATGGCACTGCATTCCATGTCCAGACTTTCCTTAAACACCCCATAGATGGTGATTCCACCAGGTCCCTGGGCAGTCTATTCCAATGCTTAACAACCTTTTCTGTGAAGAAATTCCTTCTGATGTCCAGCCTGAACCTACCCTGGTGCAGTTTGATGCTATGTCCTTGAACTTTTCTCTGAAGAAACGAAGGGGAACTCTGTAAAACAGAATAACCAAACCGAACCCATTATAATTTGTAAGAACAATTGCTATTATATCCACTGAGAACTACTCTAACCTATCCCTCCTTTTCCCCTTCTGCCAGGTTACAAGTCCTAGGGGCACAAATATAACTTGAAAAGAGAAGCCACCCCAAACTGAGACATCTTGGAGCTACCTGAGCACATGCCAAGTCTGTAGGAGCAGCTGAGGCTGTATTCCAGCCCATGGGCAACTACCTACAGCTACCATAGAGAATTAGGACTCTGTCAGCTGCCCTGCCAAGATACCCTGGGCAAAAACATCATTTACCCTATAATACATGAGGTGGATTTTACAAGGTGTGACTTCTGTTTTGCCCAGGAGCAAACCCAGAAAGGCAGCTACAAGAGAGCCCTGAAGAGGAAATCCTTCTCCCAGCTGTGAAGAAAAGTTCTGCCTTTTCTGCTGCTCAGGCAGGGAGGGCCATAGCCACATAGTGACTGTGCAGCCACATGCTCCTCAGAGAGCAGGAGAAAACCTCCAGCTTTGGGACTTTGAGCCATTGACAGCCCTGCCCTGGCTCTGCCTTCCCCACTATCTCCTCCCTTGGAGGGGAATTAGACAGTGCTTCTCCAGCCAGGCTGGCCCTGCCCCTTGTATTTAGCCTTTTCATTCCGTCATAGCTGGATTAACTCTCCTGCTCATCTGGACAAGCTGATTAGTTAAAGAACTTGTTTCATCCCTCTCTAGGGCTTTATTTTTCATCTGTCATTTTCCTCTTTATTACTACAGTAAGCTTCTGCCTCTCCAACTCTTTCCATGCTTTCCACTCATTTCCCCTTCAGTTCCTGGCCACTGGACTTTGCCAGCCTTTCCCAGCTGAGTGAGTGTGCAGAGCCTTCCCATTCACCTCAGTGTGATATTTCTCCAGGCTCATTCACCTCCTTCCTTCAGATGTTCTTTTTCATCTGAGTTAATCCCCAGTTTATTCCTTCCTTACTCCCTTCTCTTTCATCCCCCTGGGTCCATGCTGGTCCCATGCACAGCACTGTGCTTCAAGACTCTGGTGCTCTTGCATATTCCAACACAACTGGAGGCCATCTCAGGGGCTTTTATCACCATGCCTGGTAATCCTGGGTCAGGAGTCAAGGAAGAAACTGTATGCAGGTAGTTGTCCTATAGAAAGAATATACATTCATGCTTGTTTCGGGCCAAAAGCAGCTTTGGACCATGAAATGGAGGCTCCAGGACTTTGAAGGCCATTAGAACGAGTGGTTCTGGACCTGTCAGCTTTCCTCAGCCTTTTGCAGGCCCAGCAACAACACTCCTCAGCTGCCTTACTCACCTTGGCAGCTGGAGCATGGCTTATTTCTCCTCAGCTCAGTCTAGTTTGCTGGCTACCTGATCTTGACCATTGCTCCCTGATCCTGCCATCTCCTCTCTCTGCTGGTGTCCTTCCAAGTGTCCCTGCATATCCTTCTAGGTCTCTGACCAATACAGGCAAACATTTCAAATGGTGGGCAATTGAAATGTATCTTTAGGGAAAAAATAAAAAGTAAAAAGAGGCT
The DNA here is from genome assembly GCA_032173965.1 of Sitta carolinensis. Lineage (NCBI taxonomy): Eukaryota > Metazoa > Chordata > Aves > Passeriformes > Sittidae > Sitta > Sitta carolinensis. Next base: position 7,303,713 of record JAVUNC010000025.1, on the reverse strand, counting down.
ATGATTATGCTGTCCCTGTGGCTGCCAGCAACAGCTCTGATCACTTTGATTGTACATTGTGACCACTTTTGCCATGCTCCATCTGTTTGTTTTTGTAGTCTGAATTTGTAGTAGCAGTAAGAGGACAGTGTCTTCTTATTTGTATCTACAGGGTCTCCTGTGCAATCTGCTCCAGCTCTGACCAAGGCCTTGTCTACAGGAGAGATCAGGAGCAATAACAGCAAAGATTGGGAGCCACAGGCAGCAGCATAGCTCTACTTTTGCCAGAAGAATAAGACAATATAAGGAAAGAATTTCCAAATAATGCAAATGAAGAATACAAGGGAATAAATATTTAATACTCCCTCATGCAGTTTCGTCCTCTCTAATAATCCCTAATGTTTCTACAGCGCCTTTCGAGACAGAGCAGTGCATAAAGGACAAATGCAAAATGTGACAGGCCAAGCTCCTCCCTCTGCCCAGTGGGATGGAGAGTGTGCTGCTGGACCCAGGGCAGGAGGGAGTCCAGGCAGTGGCAGCCACAGCTGTAACCCTACAGAGCTCTGTGGGAAGGATCTGTTCTGCTTAAGCCGTAGCTGTGGCTATATTTCCTGTTCTTACTCCCCTTGACTGCACAGGCAGGATCATGCTGAGATTATGGATTTAGAATACAGTAAGGCTGTGTTTAAAATTGAATAAAACCAGTTCACACTTCTTGCAACACAGCCCCCATTCCTGTCTGTCTGGTGGCTCAGCAAGTCACTCTTCTTGAGGGCAGAGTTTGCACTGATCATGGCTTCCCTTCAGGAAACGTCTGCATCACAGAGACAATTTCTCTGTTCTCCTCTTGCCCAGGCGTTTTCAGGTGTCAGGCTCCACTCAGGAATTCCCAGCACATACCAGTGCTGGTAGGGCAGATCCTGATGCCCATATAGGCTGGGTCAAAGGGAATTGAGAACAGTGGGAAAGGACAGACAGATTGCTGGAGGATTGGACTGGCCAGAGAGAGGGATGGACAGGCAGAGCTGTGTGTTCCTCTTGGAGGATGTTGGAGCCAGCACCTGGGATATGTGCTGGATATTTTGGAGTGGGAACATTTTACCTCTGTATGTGGAGAAAGGGGAGGATTTCAACAGTCCGATTTTCAAACTTTTTCCCCTTGTCTGATGAACAGTTGTGATTATAATGAGAATCTACAAGCCATGCTCCTACTGGTCAGGTAATATCTGTGAACAAAAGGTCACACACACACACACACACACACACACACACACACACACACACACACACACACACACACACACACATATATATATATCTATCTATATATCTATATCTATCTATCTATCTATCTATCTATCTATCTATCTATCTATCTATCTATCTATATATATCTATATATATATATATATCAGGGAAAGGGCCACCTGCAGAGCATCTGCAGCCTCCTGTCTCCTCTAAAAGCAAACTTGGTCTAGTTTCCTCCTTAGTAGTCTAAAGGTAACTGCAAGCAACTGGAGGGAGAGGGAAGAAGTTACCAAAAGCTTCATTTCTGCTTCTGAGAGTACTTGTGTGTATTTAGGAAAAAAAGAAATCCCAATTGCAAAGGATGGATCCAAGTAAATCTCACTCTGGGATCTGATAAGCTTCTTGGGGATTGGTTAGCTTCCAGAGGCTTGCACAAAGGAAGCACATTCCCTTCACAAGTTCCCTGGATTATATAACCCTTTTCAATTCTCTGCAAAATCAACCATGCATATGGAGAAAGCACTTTCTTTGTAAGGTGTTCTTAAAGTGGTTTTATACAACTCAGTTTCAGGTCCTGCTTCCCAAGATGAAGAGAGGATGGCATTTCAGAAAGGCATTTTTCTAGTAGTTTCCATGTAACCATGAGTGTAGCACTGTGTAGTGGCAACCTTGGGTGAAGAAAGGAACAAAATAAAGAATTGCTGAATAATCCAAGTTGGAAGTGACATTCTAACTCCTGCTAACTTCAAATCTTGTATAACTTAGGGTTATACCAAGCCTTGTGCAGGTAAATTTTGAACATATTCAAAGATGGGGTTCCCACAACCTCCCTGGGCACCTCTCTCCTGGTGAAAAATTTCTGTTCAACTGGAGTTCTGTGGGCTGCAATTCATGTGTGATGACTGCCTCGTGCCTTTTGACCTCTGGGAAGAGCATTTTCACTACCAATGCTTTAAGGCAGTAGAAAACAGCAGCTAGATCTCCTGTTTTTTCTTCCCTGCTTAAGTCTAAACTGAGTTTCTCTCAGCCTCTCTCTCTCTCTGCTCTGTGTGCTGCAGCTTCCAACCACTCTGGTAACCCTGCACTGGAATCCCTCCAGTTTGCCAAGCCCCTTCTTTTATAGAACAATATCATACTGGACACTGGGCACTGGGCACTGGGCACTGGGCACTGGGTGTGTCCTCATGAGTGCCCAACAGAGGGACTAATTGCTTCCCCCAATTTGACAGTCAGCTCAGCTTCCCAGCTCTGCCCCTGATAAATGCACACCATGGATGTGTTCTCTACAGTTCTGCTCTATGCACTGCATACATGTTAGAAAAGGAAAAACTTACTGCTGAGTGTGAGACAAAATTTCCCTTAATATGAAAAAAAAAATAAAACATTTGAAATAATTAATGTTTGAAAACTACAAAAGGGGAAGAGCTTTTCAAATGTCCCATAAAATTTAAGGGCCAATTGTGTGTGTATGCTTGTGGGATGTGAGTGAGTAGGTGTCTGAGTGGGTGTCAGTAACACTAGAAAGGAATTCCTACTGCTTTTTAAAATAAAAAAAACATTAAGGATCAAGCAGTATGAAATAGCAATTACGAAACATGTTCTCATTTCTGAATCTGGTATGAATTTCAGGCTCTGCAGCTATTACACTTTGAATAAATAGCAATTAACATCTAAGGCTTTTCTATTTCTTTTAATTTCTTTTTTTTTTTGCCCCCCAGGTTCTGGTGACAGACAAATTTCAGCTATTCTGAAATTCAAATATCTTTGAAGAAAATGTCAAGATCTCTACATCACCACTAATAAAAAAAAAAAAATATCCAAAGCACATTATCCAACTTTGAGGTTTTGCTTTATCTTTCTGGACTGACAAGTGCTGACCACTTGTGGGTTGTCATTTATTGTAGTGGCAAATGCCTGCAAATCTCGTACTGACTTTGCAGCTGATTTGTATTTCAGCTTTTTATTCTAGTGCCTCACTGTCAAGTTTAGACTTTTTCTTTCCCCTTGTTTGTACAATAAAACCCATAGCAAACTTTTGGAGACCATGTTCTACTGTCAGTGGTATCTGAATAACTCTACTTTCTGTGGTTCACTGACCCTGATACAAGAGCATCTGCTAAGTTTGCCTGAAGCAGAAGATGTGGGATGTTCCCACCAGCACTGGAAAGTGTGAAAATACAGTGTGGAGATGAAGTATGGAGCTCAGGTAACCCTTCTGGGTCTGTGATACTGATGTAGGAGACATGACATGGAAAACCAATGAAAATGTAGTTATCAAAGAAAAGACTCTAAATCTCAAGTGGTGTATTTTCCTTTCATTAGAAAATCCTTTCTGACCCATCTTCTTCTCTTAATGTCTCCAGTCAGTGTGTCTAATATCTACAGTTAGAAAAAAAAAAAAAGCCCTTGAACATGAGATGAAACATCCACATCAATGAATTAAACCATTCTTTTCAGTTTATTAACTCCTTAAAAAAATCCAGTGTAATTGTTATTTATTTCCTGTAGAACAAATGTAAGACTGCATTCATGTTTCTTTGTTATCATCTGAACATCCTGTGGGAGCAGTCTGTGGACTTCCAGGAGTCTGCAGAGCTCAGACTGAAAACTATTGCAGTGATGTCTGTGGAATGGATACACTGCCTGCAGAGCCGCTCTTGGACTAGCATTCAGCAAGATGTGAAAGCTTTGGAATAGACAAAACACTTCACTATTAACCTCAGTTTAATAGAAAGTGCTGTTGCTGGAAGAGTGATGGAAATTTTGCTCCTAAGAGGAAGCAGCACTACAACCCACTTGATCCTAAAATGCATTAACCTTACCAAACAAGTGATGCAAATACCAAGACCAGGGACTGCCTGGAGGGAGGAAACCACAGTCTGCCCCTCTTTCGCGTATTAACTCCAAGTGTACTTTTCAAACCTCCTCTGAAGAAAGCTGGGGTGTTGGCAATGCCTTCAGAGTGTGACACAGACTCCAGTCAATTGTCCTTTACCCTCTATTCCTGCTTTATTCCACATTTCCCTCCAGCAGGCACAGTGGGAAATCTGGACAAAAGAAGACTCCTGGAAAGTTTCTCCCCTGCAAGTGCAGGGGGAGGACTCAGACTGTGCTGTGGTTTCCAGGGGGCAGAAGCAAGGAGAGAGCAGTGTTGCTGAATCTTAATTCATGGCCATTATCAGAGGTCACTTTCAAATGCTTCTCCCTTAATGAAACGCTGTCTGTTCCTTCCTGGTGTTTCATTAAATCACAAGCTGGAGAAGGCAAAGATGCATTGGAATGAAAACAGGGAATGAGGTGCCCCAGCTGGGCCCTTCTGGGGTCTTCTGGGACCCCCTGGTCTCCTGCAGCTGGAATTCTCCCCCAGCTCACAAAAGAATGGAGAAACTCTTTTCTCTGTTGAGGGGTTTTGTTGTTGTTGTCGCCTTTTCCCAGCACCATGCCTGGCGTTCCAAGGAGAGAATATTTGATTGCAGTAATTAGTTAATCAGTAACTGGCATAATTTTTTTTCCCTGATTAATGTTGTGAATAATCATTGCAGCCCTATCTGTAGGCAGTCCTGTTATCAGAGTCACTTTGAAAACAGCTTTGAAAAGATAGATCTGCATTCCTGAAGATAAAATTAGACAGGTCAGATGCTCCACCCTCCAAAAACTGCTCTTTCATTGAAATCATCCAGGGGAAAAAAAGAGATCAAAAATGCATTCTCTTCTCGCAGCTCACTCATTTGCACTCCCCTGTAAGCACCATTCTGGAATAACATGGGGAATGAATCCACATGGAAAATTTCACACTCACAGAGCAGATGGAGGCACAGGATGGGCCTTCCAGGGAATGAAGACCAGGAGAAACATTTACACCAAGATTAATCCATCTCTGTCCCTAGAGCTTATTCCAGGGGAATGCTGAAACAGAGGACCATATGCTGGTCTCAGGGGAGGGCAATCTCACTGTGGACTCTGTGTGTTTATACATATTTACAGAACAGGTATATAAATAGGAAGTTTTTTTAGATATATACTATATTTTTGTATAATGTGACTTTCATATGTCTTAGACATATAAAACATACATGCATAAGACAAACAATAAAGCTAATTTCAGAGAAAGAAAAAGATGTGATTTTTTTCACCCTGCAGAAGTTAGACCAATTCCTAAAGCAGTATTGAAGTTCGAAATCAGCTTTTGGAGGGATGAATAATGCAACTCCAAAAACTTTTTGTAACAAATTATTAATTCTGAAAAATGGAATCTCTTCAGAAGAACATCCCAGGCTCAGAAGCAGTCTCCTGGCTCGTGGATGAGATTTCTGAATTGAACATTCCCAAGAGGAAGACTTCTGTGAGAGGAACAATACAAGTGAATATATGCAGTGCTCAGAATGCCCAGCACAAGATAGTGCTCAATGGAAGGGCCCAGCTGTCAAAACCATGGCTTTTCCAAATCACTTTGAAAACTTGGAGCTGAGTTTTACTCATTGCTGCTCAGTGCTGTGGTCTCATGCACATGAGCTATTTTGAGTGTCCACTTCCAGTCTGTCACCTCTCACCAAAACAAAACTTGATAGAATGGAAGTTTTACTTTTTGTTCTTTTTCTCCCAAGGAGCAGGGGTATTTCCAAAATCCTAAAGGTGCTGGGAGGATGAGATATCATTTCCTGACAGCTAGACCACCTGTTGTAAAATCTGCAATATGCACATCAGTAGGTGAGAAGAGAAGAGAAGAGAAGAGAAGAGAAGAGAAGAGAAGAGAAGAGAAGAGAAGAGAAGAGAAGAGAAGAGAAGAGAAGAGAAGAGAAGAGAAGAGAAGAGAAGAGAAGAGAAGAGAAGAGAAGAGAAAAAGAGAAGAGAAGAGAAGAGAAGCAGATTATGTGTGAGCATAGACACTGCATCATTCAGAAGAGCTGGACACAGCTACATTGTGTGACCTCAGAGATATCAGCAGTAAATGGGTGAAAGAAACTCCTCTATGAAACAAGGATTTCCTGTAATTTGTGTTAAGAAATATATTTATCAGTCTTACAATGTGATATCACAAGTAAATCAGGAACAATGTGATAGAATTACAAACAGACCATCTTATCTTTATCTAAACTATGTCCTCAGTTATGTTATTACTTTACTGAAAAATTGCTTCTTGGCAATGAGGCCATTCCTTCTGACCTTTTGCTTGTGGAAAGACTCAAATCATTTGTCTTCACCTCCAATATTTCCTGGACATTTAAATTCCACTTAGGCTGCCTAATGCTGAGCTGACAAAAAGCCATCTTGGTAATGGGTACTCATATGTGCAAAACTACTACCTATACTCCTATCATATTCCATTCCTAATGATTATTGTATAATATTTCCTACTTTCTCTTATACTTAATACTATACTTAGACTTACTAAAAGAGTCAGGATTAAATGACATGTGAACAGCTATCAAAATGGATAATACTATTCCCCTTGTGACAGGAAGACTACCAGAGTGATATGGTCTGGCTGGCTGATGCATTTGTAGTCATGAGAAACTGGGCAGACAGATCCCTCCTCATTTCTGTCTCTGGAGGAAGAAGAGCAGCTTAGAGCGGCTTTCTGTCTGCTTAGCAGGTAGTTGCCACTCATAGGGGTGAAGAGAGTAGGACCCAGACAGTGACTGGAGAGAACCCTTGGACATCTCTGTCTTATTCCTGTACTTGGAAGAGCCAGGTAACTTACTAGTAAAGCCAGTAAAAACTATGTGATTCATTCTTGGGTTTATGATTTCAGAGATAGCTATCATCTTTCAAAGACTGCTTCTGCCTTAATAATTGACCTGGCCCTGCCAGTATACAGATATCTGCAGAGGGGAAAAGATGGTAATCCACTGATGTTTACCCACTCTCATCCCAGTGGGGATGCAAATACAGAAGGTCATGGCCTCCCTTGTCCATTTATTTAACTAAAGGAATTTCTGCCTCAAGCTGCCTGGCAAACCCAGACTGGGGAGAGCTAAGGCTGCTGTCTTGTCCATGCTGGTGGCAACTCCACAGCCCCAGGAGACTCAGACTTCCCTGCAAATGCAGGGAGAAGAAGCAGTGTTAAATTTAGACAACGTTCATTTCTGCTGTCTGAAGGAAGAGCGAGCAGCTGCCCATGCCCTGCATTCCACATCTGAGCTGTCTCTGTCACGCTTGGATGCTTGGGCACACCAAAAGTCTGGGAAAGAACTGGGGGCAAAGGCAGGAAAGCTGGAGGACCTCTGTGCAATCTCATCCCCAGGGAGAATCTCCGCAGGCTTGGATGTATTTTTAATCTGTTCCATCAGCAGTAACAAACACAGGCAGAAGAAGTAATAACAGGGATTTTGCTGTGTATGAACTTGTTATCATGAAATGTAATCTCGCCATCAAATTAGAGCTGTGTTCACACATTTTCCTTAGTGACCTTGGGCTCATCAAGAGAAAAACATTTTCTTTCAAAGCTGGCCTGTCACAGCTGTGTCCTTTAATCAGCCACCTAAACACTTTGCCCTTGTAACTACCTCTTTAATCTATTGATGCCTTACTCTCTTTGAGTCAACAAGTAAGGTCAAAGCAACATGAGATGTTGTCTTTTGACACGAGATGTCCCATAAAAACCACAGTTGAGTCTGATTACTATTTTGTTACTTTTGTGCCTGAACCAAGCACCAAGTCAGAGGATCTGCAGTCTATGCTGGATTTATCCTGTTGTCTTAGATGGCCAAGAGTAACTCTTTCCGTCATACTCTGATGTGTAGCTAAGAACTGAAAGGCAACTGCTGCAGCTCACAGCAGGGCTGTGACTAGACCACAGTGTGGGGCAGAGTGCTGTGAATGTCGGCAATAAGTTGGTGAAGTTTGTTAGATTTCTTGGGTGGAAGATCCTCATCATTCACTGAGACACAACTCCTTAGACAATCAATTCAGGATGTCAGACATCCTCCATCCCACAGTGCCAGTGCTTAAGGGCTCACAAGGACTTTACAGCTACTGCATCTGCTTGCTGGGGCAAGATGATAAATGTCTGGGGGGTTCCTGATCAGACAATTCTGTGATGCAAGCTGGCCGAGTCTTTGTCCAGTGCTCCAGAAGACTTGTCCAAACCCACACAACAGAAGTTAAAGGGTTAGAGGTACCAAATGACCCTGCTCTGTCCTTAATGTACTGGCATGCATAATTCATCCTCCTCAGATAACCTGCAGTCCTTCCATCCTTCTGGTGACTGTATCACCATTTGCAATGCAAAACACTCTTTTAATTTTATTTATTGAGGGTCTGATTTGCACAGCAGGGCATCATTTTGTTTATTCTCTGCTATCGTTGTTACCTTTAATGAAGACAATGAAGAATTTTAAATAATAATTATAAAATATATCCCCCTCAGTTTCCGTGGCAACAAGCTGGAGCTTTTTAACACTGCCACATATTCCATCTGTTTCTTTCTTTTAAATGACAAAACAGCTTCCTCCCATACCAGTGTTGCATGGAGGAGAGGAGACTCTCAGGAGGAGGAAAACAGAAGTTCCAGCTAACAAACCACTCACTTTACTACTCTGAAGGAAAGCCTGTTTCTGGGCAAGAGTGGTTTCCTCCCATCAGTGCTGTCCAACAAGGCTTTCTCTACACAAAAAAAAAGGACACAAGTCTTCTAGCAGCCAAGCCGCCAGGACTTAATTTCTTTCTTCAAAGAGCAATAGGTACAGTGGGGAATGTCTTCCTCCCTTACCTCCATCTGAAGCTCAATCAGACACTGTCAACTAAATATCCTCCAGCCTGGTGCAAGTCCAGACCTGCATATGACTTAGCCCAGTTTGGACACACAAGTGAGTTCTTGTGATGCTGCACAAGAGGTGTCACAGCAAGGTGCCTTCTAATAGATTCTTGGGATGTGGATTAAGGGTAAATAAAATATCATTAAAACTTTGTTTTTCTAGGGTCAGTTTCTCTCAGTACTCTCCCACCCAGATTTCCTGGACTGACTTTTTCTTTCCTCCTCTTTCTCAGACTCTGTTTTGGGTCTTACCCCAGCTCATCCCCTTTCCCAGAAAGTTCTTAGCTCTCTAAAATGAACTCTGGTCTTCTCACTTCCCTTGTTGGCAGATAAACCTTCTTCCCCTAAAGACTGGCTGTCTGCCGCTGTTCAGATGTACGTCACACCTGCCTCCTGCCCAGCATCTGACTCACTGATGGAACCATTTGTTGTACGAAGTCTCCATCTGCAAGATTTTGCTCTTACTTGTAAAGACATAAAGCCAGAGCAGGTCTCCCAAATTTCCTGGAGACACTCTGACTCTTATGCTTGCAGTACCAACACCACAACTATGATCAAATGTTCTTCTTGGTCTTGCAATTGATGTTCCACAGAGATACATCAATGGACAAAACTGAACACTTAGAAAGAAAGATGGGAAGTGACCGTACAAGCACAGCAAATACAAGCCTTACCTTCAGAAGCATCTTCAGAATTGAAGAGTTTGCCATCTCCCTTCCTTTCCAGCTTCCAGGGTTCATTTTGGTTTGTGTGTGGGGTTTTTTTCCCCTACAATTTAAATATTTCCTGCAGTCTTCTGCCTTCCTTTTCAGTTGGTTCTGTTTTTTCGTCTTGTGTCCTGGTGTTTCTCCCAGAGTCTGAGTTAGTTACCCACAACTTTATTTTCAGGCAGGCTGTATAGTGTTTTGGGGTTTTGCCTCTTCTCATATCAATCTGTTTATTGGTTCCTTCTGTCCTTCCGAGTTAACAGCAGATTGCAGCTGGGGATCAAGAGGAAGCTTGGAAGCAAACTGAGAGTTCACCTACTGACATTGTAGCAGCTCTAACCAAGCCCAAAATGAGAGTCAGCTCATGGCCAGGAGAGGTTGATGCCTTTTGCCTCTGCATACCTGGGTCCTGGCCAGAGCCAAGCCTCACCTTGACCACTGCTAATGGACAGCAGATAAACCATCATGGTGGCAATCTCTACTCTAGAAAGATTCAGGGCTGGACAGCAGAGGATCAGGACAGCCAGTAGCAAGGATGCATCTCCAGGAAGGCCTGGAAGTCACAGACTGAAGTAGTAGAAAGTGCTGTACCACTGATTGAGGTTGCCCCAGGACATGAATAACAGGACATGCCCCTGGTGGTGGCTGGAGGGAAAACTGTGAAGTGGTTGCAGTGTAGAGAACTGTGGCAGTAAGATGAGTAAGATGGAGGATGAGTAGGAAAGTCTAGCTGTGGACACACAAGAAAGGACAGCAGAAGAGCTCTAAGAAAAACAGATGTTAACGGCACCAAAATCCAGAGGTCACCATGATAATGGCATATCTACAGGCAGTCTCCAAAGAAACCTGGGAAAAACTCTGTAAAAAATAAAGAACAAACTAAATATGGATATAACATCTTTGGGGTTTTTTTTGTATTATAGCCCTGAAAAGTACCACTAGCCTTTCTCTGTCACACAGAGGTGCTCTTTCTTCCCTTCTTTTCTCCTTATCTCCATGCATAAAAAGCAGACTCCCCGAAATGCTGTTAGTTTCCTGGAAGAAATAGACAGTTATGAGAGCAGCAGAGTTGTTTGCCTGTAACCTGATGAGCCATGGAGCTAAAACTTGGGAGCTGTGAAGCTTGTCTGCTGACCAGTAGAGTGTGGGATGAATGGAAAAGAGCTCCTCAGTGAAGCATTGGACAATGGTGGAGAAACAGCAGAAAATTCATGTGACCTTTAAAAACTGCCTAGGAAAACTCCTGGATGAGCAGTAGAAGATGGAAAAAACAGGCTTATTTTGAGATACCTTGCCTTTAGATTTCCGAGGGCAATGTGCAGAGTTTGAATTATAAACTACCCAAATTGTGGTTGATATCAACCTTTAGAAATGCTGTATTGAAGTCTTTCAAGGGCAGAAGGGGAGAACAGATCAATTACACCTTCTGTAATATCACACCCCTGAGCCTGGAGGGCTTGGGGCAGGAATGCCACCATCCTGCCTTGGCCCTGCTGTTTCACACTTGTCCATTACTAGGGATTTTAACCTGCACTCTGAGGTGTCCCTTTGTGTCTAGTGCAATAAACAGGGCCCTGGGGCCAGATGGTCCCATTAGCAGTCCTGATGCTGGCAAGACGAGAGCAGAGCACTTGGCACTTTACTACCTGCTCCTTTATGTTGCTTAAAACTGATGGTCGTGCTGCTAAAAAAAGGACAAATATGATAAATAACCATTGAAAAAAAATCTCTGTAGATGGATATTCTACTGCAAACCATATGTCTCTGTCCAGGGCTACTGCACAGATGTTAATGAAAGCAGCAGGGTAATAAAAAGCAAGAGTTCCTACATTTTCAGTGATGTTTTCTGACCATGCATAATATCAAGTGTTGAGAGACTGGCCAGAATTCCAGCCCTGGAGGCCAGACAAAACCTGCTCACGTCACACCTTCTGGGATTCTTCCTAAAAGGAGGAAACCATTGCTGCTGGCTAGTGCTTGCTTGGCACCAGGCCCTCCTCCTTCTTCTGGTGGTGAATCTGCACCTCCAAAATAAGTCAGCTTTTCACTGCAGTTCTGGTGATCATAAAGTTAAAGGTGTTGGCCCTTGACATTAGTTCTTCAAGGGCAAAAATCTTACTTAGAGAAAGAACACATGCACAAGCTGAGGAAAATCCAGGGTACTAGTGCCAGCAGCGACTTAAACCCCCAGTTTTCAAGGATCCCTAATGACAGAGTCAACTCATCAAATTACTTTCTTGTACACTGATGAGGATATCCTCAGGGCTTCTGGACACCCATCTCCCAGACTCCACTCATGACTAGGCACACCAGCTCAGGTTCCCACAGACTAACCTGCCTTTGCTGTCAGAAAGCTAATCCAGCTAATTATTCACCTCAATTAGCATTCATACAGAGATTTACCAGAGTCATTTCTGCTTTAATGATGCCCTGACCATCAACTTTCACCTTATAGCCTGTAACAGCTGTCACTGTCAAGCTTTCCATTTCTGTTGGCTCTCTGAATTCCTTGATTTGTATCTTCTACAGCAAAAACTTAGAGGATGAAAGCTAGAAGTGCTTAGCCAAGCAAGGACTGAGATCGATGAAATCAACGGTTTGGTACTCCCAGGTGAGGAGCAAGACATGAGTAAACACGATATGCTCTAAGTTAGAAGCAGTTCTATCCTGTTACCTGCATCCAGGGAGACATGGTGAGTGGGCAGTTAATTGTTGCCCCCAAACACAAATGTTTTCTGCAACTGAAAATCAATAATTTTTTATCTTACAAATCTGAAATCCCAGGTAATAATTGCCCTGTCACAAAGAGCACTATGAGTAGGGAATCCATAAAAATGGAAATAGTCAGAGTCATTTCCTCCTCTACCTGAGTAGATGGAATAAAGAGTCCTTCATCCCTTAGAGCTCTTGGGAATTGGCAAGATGGAAAGATTAAATTTTTACTAAAAGCTGTGGATGTTATAGGGGTTTTCAGTTGGATTTCTGCCCCACTGGGTTGTTAGAAGTGAAGCATTACAGGAGAGAAGAGTATTTGCAGTCCTTCTTTCCAAGCCTTATCATCTCTTCCTAGCTGTTAGGATGAGCCGAAGGATTTGTTCCCCTACCTGTCTTTCCTGAGCTACTTTTCATAGTGGATTGAGAAAGGCTTAAATGTTACACATGGCTGAAAATCCTATGTCATCAGCATGAAATGGCTGTTCCTGTTCATGCTAATAGCCTGAAATGAGCAGCAGCAGCAGCAGCAACATGACATTGTGAGCCTTGCCCTGGCCCCTTCAGTGTCCATCAGCTGAAGAAAATGAACAGAAGTACCTGGTAGCAAATACTGTCCAAAGTCTTTTTGGCCCAAATTTGCCACTGTTTCTAAGGCTGGTTTGGCTACCTTAGTGATAGCAATGGAGAGGGCATCCACCTAGAACACACAGATCCAGAGAGTTGCCAGCATTTTTAATGTGTGGGGTTTTTTTAACAAAGATGAACCTATGAGGCTGTTTAGGATGCTTGTTTTCTATGTGAACTTCCAAAACCTCTCGTTGTGTTGGAGACTATTTGGCTACCAGGTCCCATTTAGACAGTTCTCTACAATAGCTGGGAGTCCTCAGATCAGTGTCACATAGCCTTTTCTTTGCTGTGTGGTTTGGGAGCAGCATTAAAGGTGACCAGCATCTGAAGGTGACCAGTGCTTTCTGCCTGTTAACCTTAGCAGCAGATGAAGTGCATCCTCTACATCTGTACTTCTGCTTGGGAGGCTTCCCAATCTGTCCTTGCACAAGTCCTTCCTCATACTTGGTCCCGTCATGAGCTACCTTCTTTTCCCCTACTTCTTCCTTTTACTAGAATGTAGCTGACTCTGGTAGGATGAAAACCCAGCACAGCAATCTGATTTTCATTCTCACATCAAGGAAAAGAAGTAAATCCAGGTTCTTGGTGCAAAAGCACCTGTAATTGAAAGCCATCACTGGAGCACTGGAGCCCCCTGCTCCCCATCCCACTCCTCCATGGAAGGAAGGTATTTGCCAGCAGACATTTGCATACATGGGTGTCATCTCTACAGCCTTCCTGTAACAAAGTGCGTAAGGAGGAAGTCAGCCACACCTGTGTTCGAATTGATCATCCAACAACAAAAAGAGTGATCCTTTTAAAATAAAAAAAAATCACATTAAAAAGAGATGCAGTCGTGGGAGACAGATTTCAGGATGTTTCTGGGCAGTTAAGCTTGGCTAAAATTATTAAGTGACAGGACCTAAAATTCAGTTTCCTTGTTTTTCAGCAGATATGTTTTTAACAGCAAGCCTGATTATGACTCGGACTACCCTCCTGGAAAAGCAGATGGGTTTTCCTGGCATCAGGTTTCCTAGGCTTTTGACTGTTGGAGTCTACTGCATCCTGTTGTAAGGGGAATGCATTTTGCAGGGCCATAACAGGATTCTGTCTATTTCCAAATATAGTGGTTCCCTCCTAATTCTCAGGGGTGAGGTACTGCCAGGAATGGCTCAGCCTGACACCATTTTACTACAATGGACATGTGAAAATAGCCTGATTTCTGCACTGAGATTCCAACCCAGGAATTAATTGAGCCAAGAACAAATAAATAATTCCTTGTTTATACCTCAGCTAAGGTTTGCTGCTGTTGTCCGGCCATGACCGGTCAGGGAGGAAAATTGCTCTCTGCCTCAAAGAAAATACTACTCTCTGCTACAGAAAATTAATAAATGGCAGGATTCCTTTTCCTCCAGGAAAAGGATGCACACCCCCCCCCCTTTTTTTTAATTTAGTATTTTTTAATTTCTGTATCTTAACTACAAGTGGTTGGACTACCATTACTACTCTATAAAACATGAAAATCTACATAGCTTCCCTGGAGTCTTCTCTCACCTCAGACCCCACAGTAGTTACCCAATGGGGAAGCTGTTAAGGTCACTGTTGGATTTTGGGGCAGATGCAGGGACACTGTGCCTGGAAGCACTGAGCTTGTGAGCTGAACCCATGTTTCCATGCAGAAGCATGGAGGAGTTTGTGAGTTAGAGGGTGTTCTCCAGAACATCATTGCCTCACCGAAGCCATGAGATCCAAACCACAACCTCCCTCTGAAGCTCTCCTTTCCTCTATCATGCTGGCAAAAGGACCTGCTGGTACCCACAGTCCTCTTCCTTCATATGTACTTTTGAAAAGCTCTTCACCTTGTTGTTCAGGCTCTGATCACCAGAATTTTACACTTGGCTTTACATCTCAGGTGAGAGCAAGGACATTTCCTGGCAATGTGAGCTTTGCTTCTGCATAGTGAACCCTGAAAGGAGAGGTTTCCACAGTGCTTGGCCTCCTCTCTGGCAGTGGAGGGCACTGTCCATGGTCTCTGTACAGCAGCACAGAGGATGTGCAGCTCAGGAACCCGGACTGTGTCCCACCAGGGGGACAGGCACTGCACCCATCCGGAGCACAGCAGCAGCCCGTGGTCATGGCTTGAAGTTGCTACACTATGGGGGCACTGCCAAGAGGCCTCCTTGCCTAAGATTGCCTTAAGGAACAGGTGAATTAGAGGGGCACATGTGAGGACAAACAGCAGTGCTGCTGCAGCAAGGGAGGTGCCCAGGCCATCCCTCCCTGCTCAGGGCTGCTCAAGATGCTCAGTGAAGACAAGGGGATGCGTCATGATTCTGCTCCATGCCTCTGCTACACCCCTGTCCATGACATGTGGCTAGTTACTGCAGAGAGCTTTTACCTTAGTATTTTGCATTTTTATACAGCTTTTAGTTTTAGCATTGTTTGATGTTCAAGTGACCCCTTCCATCACAGTGTTAAGCACCGCAGAAATAGTTCATAATTGGTAGAACCTCCCAACAGAGCCTGATTTTCCTCCAGCCTTGAGAGGAAAACTTGTGGAGAAGAAAAAAGTGGCTTTTTAGTGGTTTCCACTAAAATTATGCAAGAATATAAGACAAAAAACACAGTGAAAATCTGCACTAATCTGAAGTGTTGGGGAGATTTAAAATCATATAATTAGACAGGCATCGATGCAGCCAGGAAAACCCTGTTTAGTGCCTCTCTCTCTTTAGAAAAGGATCTGCATTTTGTGCATTCAACAACAAAGAATTAACCAGAATATTAACAACATCCCCATTCTTATATTGGGTACAAATATAATGTTCAAATGGGCACCCTTGGGACAAATTTAAAGGTATTGCTGTCCACCCATGGTCTGTTGTCTTTGCTACTTAAACACCCCAAGTACTTTGCATTTTGCCAGCCACTTGGAATATATATTCTAGCTATAAAATGATACTTAAATAGTTCCTGCACTTTGTACAAATGGCTATTTATGACCAGCCATCAATGTTGTTCTATGGAGAGGCATGGGGAGGGGGGATTGATGGAGCACTGAGCCCAATCCATCAGTCACTTCACTATATACTCTAAACAGATTTTAATTGTGAGGCGAGATTTACTCCAACCATCTGTATACAAAACATGTCTCCCCACTGAAATAGAGAAATACTTTATCCTGAATGTTCTTTTGCAATGTATATATTGTATCAATGTCAATAAAATATTTGTCACAGCAAAAATGTAAGCCTGTCTGCTGTGTAACAGAGAGCCCCAGTGGAAGGCAACATTCCCAGATTTAATGCTGACTAAACTTCTCAGTTTCACAGGAAATTAATGGGGCTGGGGAAGAGCCTTGAAATTAGAGGAGCAGGGCTACAAATTCTTGCCTTGCAGTCGGCTTGCTTTATTGGAAAGATCTCAGTTCTCGAAGCAGTACTGGGCTGATGGCTGGAATTGCTGGGAGCTTTTATTTCTCCTCAAAGCAATAAAAATAAAGCCACTGGCTTACCTATGCCTCCATCCTCTGCTTTTCCAGAGCACCCCAGGTTGTTACCCACCCAGAGCAGTGGATTTACTCCCCACAACCCCTTTAAACTACAGCATCACTGCTGAGACTGCCAACATGGGAGCCAATTAGGTGCTGCTGCAGAGATGTGAATGCCTGTGGTGTGACATCTATCGGCTCATAGCAAATATCCCCTGAACTGCTGTAAGTGGCAGCAGCTTTTAATCATTGCTGAGCTTGACTCAGTTCAGACCATTTCCTTGAGCTATCCAGTCCTTTTGTCCACCTTACTTCCACAAAGATTAAAATTGTATTTACTGTAAGAAAGCAGTATCTTCTTTAAATGTTAATCCTTTCCTCATTGCTAGCCAAAATACAATTGCTTCTGAAGATCCTTGGGTTTTGTGACTTCCCCCTCTCCTGTGGTAGACCCAGTCTGCCACCTCAGATCTCTGGGCAGCCTGACAGAGTCTTCAGGACCTGGTATCCAGTTCTGCCACTGCTCAGCTCTCTCTGGCACCCAGAGAGGCATTGCATTACACCCTTCTTTCTGCATGGCCATAGACAGGCCCTCCCTGCCACTCACAAATATGTTTTAAGGAGGCAGAACAGTTCTCCTTTGCAATTCCTAATGCATCTGTTAAAAATACTGACAAAAAGTCACCAGTACAGCCTGAAAGGCTGGTCTCTGGGACTCCTAGAAGTGCTGTGCATGTGAGAAACATTTCCTCCAAATCAAGTGACCACAGCATGCAGGTGTCATCCTTATTTTCTGTGAAGGTGCAAGCCCTACCAGCCCATAGCACCCACTTTTGTATTATTTTTCTCCTATGACATGTAGGTACCACTCACTCATTTGTTGTCATTTTAGATTATTCGCATAGCCTGTGGCACAGGACTCCAGTCTAATTAACCTGAATGGATGCTGGCATGCTAAACATTGTGTAGTCAAATTTATAGAGGATCCCTCAAAAGCTTATCCTTGCAAGGCTTTTTAAAATCCGATTTGCTTTTCACATTCTGCTGTGTCCTTGTTCCTTGGCATTTCTCTCTAATGGACAATGGAAACAGACATATGTCTTTCACCTCAGTTTCTAGTCAGGCTTACTCTGAATTTTGTGCACTATCAGAGTAACATTTGTGTTGCAAGTTCCAAAAGGGGATTTTTCCTTGGTTTTAAGAACATTTCTTTTATGGGAAGTTTTTAATTAATTACTATGTGATATTTTTAATGGTCTGTCGTATTTATGGGGCAAGCAAAAGCTGGACTGGGTGTTAAGCCCCAGACTTAGAGCTTCCCTCAGATGGTGGCCCCTGGGCCACAGTTAGTGAATCTAAAACATTCATCACAGGCTTTCTGTGTGCATGAAGGGAAGAATAGATATTGATAGCCTCTTATCTCCATTTCTGGTCAGCCATGCTTGGTATCACGGCAGCTAGTTCTCAAATCACCAGATGAACCTCTGTGCCATATGATTCAGAGAGATCTGCCAAGGAAGAAAATAATAGGTCAGTGTCAGTCCTTCTGTGTTAACCTGGCCATGTTCATTGCACAGGCTCGAGCCCTGTCTCCTGGGTGATATTGAACAACCCAGGAATGATTCCAAACTCCTCAGGCTTTGCTTTTGTTAGGTTGGCAGCACATGTCACCCTTCTCCCATTAATGGTGAAGTGAGACATGGAGTACATGGATTTGAATATGGGAAGGAATGCCAGTGAGGCAGGCAATAGTTTGGCAGTTAAATTTACCATCAAAACCACTCTAACTATTCTGGAGGCACTTTAAGTGCACTGCATTAAACACGACTGGTAATACAAAAACAGAACAGAAATACGTCTTTGATTTCCTTGCCTGTTTTTTACTGCTCTAATGTGCGCTCTGTAAACCACGTGAGCATTTGCATCCAGGATAAAGCATTAAATGACAGTGAAATTCAGTGGGCAATGTTCCTGCCTTTAGGCAGCAGCATTGAAGGTCTGTATTTTCCTTCAAGCTCATACCTGCTAGTAGGAAAGCAGGAAAAGGCTGGAGGGGTAAGCTGCTTTTTGGACCAAACATTAAACAGAGAAACATTGTGAGATGCAACAGGGTGAAAATGAGGATGCACATCACTCATTCCAGAAACATTAGAGCAGAGTATGTACATCTGACACATAACAAAACTTATTAAAATGACAGTACAAAGTCAAACACTGAAAAATTAGGAAAAGGCAGGGATCTTCAGGCAACCATTAGTTTGCTCCCTTATGCATTAACTATGTGGCTATGCAGTGTTTTCCCTGCAGGGCCCTGTTTCATTCACTGCACAAGGTAGGCAGCACAAACTTAATAAATAGCATTTCAGTATTTCCTTTCTCCTTGGTGTTCGCTCTGCTGCCTTCACGGTTGGGTTCCTCATCTCCTGTGCCCCTTTCTGCTTTCTCGCTCCCTGTGCTCCCAGTCATATTTCCCTCCCTTGCTGGTGTTCCAGTCCAGAGCCCTCCACAGGCACAGCACTGAGTCTTGCTGCCCTTTCCCATCAGTGCCTCCAAGACATCCTGTCACGTTTGTCTCTGCTCCCCTCCATCCTCTTCAACTCCTTTCCAAGGGTTGCTGCTGTCTCTGTAGGGTCCCACCATGGTCTCCCCACCCACACAACCTTTGGTCACTGGGGTCTGGCCTCCCAGACAACCCTTCCTATCCCAGGGGAAGGAGCAGGGAGTCAGCACTGTGTCCAAGGGCTGCAGGGCTTGGACTGTGACATGGAGAGATGTCCTGCAGAGGGTTTCCGTGCCAGCTGGGACCAGGGCTCTGCACAACAGGCGGATGTCCAGTTCTCATCAGCCCCGGGAGGCTGAAATGGCCCGGGGCTCAGCAGCTGAGCTCCGTCCCGCAGGCTGTGAGCCCATCACAGGGGTCCGTCTGAGCTCAGCATCTGAGCTGCCTTTTGTCAAGGCAGAGCAAACAAAGCGATCCTGGGGCATGATTCATCCTAAGCAGGCACTTAATATAGGTCAGTCGAAATGCTCCCTACGAGTGCCACTGGCTGTAGACAGAAACAGAGCCTGCAAAGCTGTGCAAGTCGAATGGCCAGGTTTCTGGCGGCCAGGAGGGGGAGATCACACAGTCACCCAGACACAGTCCCAGCCTGACTCCCTGATCCCACTTCCCTCACCCAGATCATTTTCCAGGCCCAGTCCCTTTGTTCGTTGTGTCTCAGCCTTTCACCCTTCCCCAAATCCCAGCCTGGTTTCCCCATCTCCCTCTTGCTCTTACCAGCTCCCAGGTGAACTTCCACCAGTCTCCTGTGGAAATCTGCTGCCCCAGCAGCCACTAAAAACTGGCTCCACACAGCTACAGACCTTGGACAGCAAATTCTGCATAGCCTGAGGCATCAAACATGCCCAGGACAGAGGGACTCTTGGGGAATGGTGCTTCTACAATCCAAGTAATTCTGTAAAGATGAGGCACTGTCAGGAACTGATGTGTCAAAAGAAAAAATGTTAGAATAAGTGCACTACATTAAAGAGCTGTAAATTACCACTCTGATGACCCAGGTAAAAAAAATTCTGAAGGCACCTAAGAAAGAAATTTTTGAGGAAAATACATAATCTCTCAATAAAATTACTGATCTGAAAGACAGCAAACACCAAGTCTGCCGTTTTCAGAGATACCAGGATTACTCATCCCATGCAAATCAATACATCTTACTCTGATAAAAAGGGTTTGTAATGAAAATTTAAAACATAATTACAGTGCCACTGATTGAGATATGTTAAGGTCTAACAAGCAAATTTTCGACACAGGAAAATCATGTTTCATTGTTCAATTGGACTTTGGATAAAAAGGCAATGGAGAATTGGTTGCTACAGGCTACTGGATTCCTACAGAACTTTCGACAAAGTCTTTCTTAAGACAGAATTACATAAATTAAGCTGCCAGAGGCAAAGAAACAAAGCAAAAGAAAATCAAGAGGAACAAATGACCAATTTTCATTATGCTTAAACACCATTAGTGAGATACAGTAAGTTTTAGTACCAGGGGATTATACTATCTAACAGTCTTCAGTGCTCTTGAAATGTGGAAAAAACAGCAGCAAAATGAGCTGATGAGGTCCCTTTATCTAGCCAAGGCTTTATAAGACTGTGGGGGTTACTAGGTGCCTGGGCTTCTCAAACCTCCAGGAGGCCACCACTGAACCACCAAGCCAGAATTTGGGTCTACAAACCTTGCTTAACACTGTATTTGTCTGCACTGCTTTCACAAGACTGCTGTATCACCTCTTTTCAGCTTTAACTCACAGTACAGCTGCTCTTCAAACAAATGCTCCTTTAAAAATCACAGATATTACTTACAAAGCACAGCCTTCCCTCCTGGGAAGCTGTCAAGCATAGACCATGCCATACTTGCTTTGGACCTTGAGGATCAGCATTTGTACAGCAGGGGTCTGTTCCTGGAAACCTTTCCTTCAAGCTCTGTGAAATTTCAGCTACATTTTTAAATGGCATTGCATCATGTATATTTATAGCATTATAAAAATTAAAGTCTTTTTACAAGAACCAGTCTACACCAACCAAGGGTCAAGCCAACCCAGATCCTTTGTCCTGACACATTTGGGTAGGAGACTCCTTAAACTCCCTGCTGGGTCAGCCAAACTGAAGCCAGTTGCTTTGGAGGGCGGCTGCTTTAGTGCCTCACCCATCTCTGCCTTTGCAGTCCTTGCTCAGAGTTGTTGAGGACAAGAATCCTTTAATCCCAGAGCTGGGCATGCATCCATAGATCACAGCTGCCATTCTTTTGTGCTTGACCCCACTTTTTGTTTTGGCAAGAACAAATCTCCCAGATGGTGCATATAGTGGGTAATAAAAATGTCTTGTGCTCCCAGGTATGCTTCATTGCTGTGGGTGGGGAGCCAACGAGGACATGCTGTTTCTTGTGGCCTCAGAAATAATTCTCTCTTGGGATTTTCCTCTCTCCTCCAGTAGGTAGGAATAGCAACACCAGGGAGCTCTCAAAAGCTCTCCGCCCCCTGCAGCTCCCTCTCAACACTGTGAAGAGTGATGTGGGGAAGGAATGGAGGAAGAAGAAGAGGCAGCACAAATTTATCAGGAAAAAGAGTCAGAAATGGGTAGCATTACTAAGCCTTCACCTGAAATTCAGTACTCAAAATGGTCAGGCTGGTCTGGAGGCTGTAGTTCTGTGATAAAGATTGGAGGGCATTCTGGAACAAGCTGGGCAGTGCCCAGCTTGGTATCTCTGCAATATGCTCTGCAGATATTCACCTCTGGGCAGTGCCAGCCATTGGTGGGGGGACACTGCTCATGCTCTCGAGTCAGCTGTGTTTCAGAGATGCTCCTTTCTCCTCTCTGGGTGGTCATTTCCTTCTCTGCACACGGTGTCAGGTACTACCTGAGATAATGGGGATCTTAGTGATCTGTGTGAGACAGCTTCAGCTCCTTTGTCCTTCTTCTTTTCTTCCATACATATAAGCCACCTCTTGTCTGTACAATCTGATGTTTGAGGTCAGTTCCCCGTACGGAAATTCATGTTTTCTGTTTGACTTCCACAGGGACCCTTCCCCAAGACCCTCTTAAGAACTGAACAACAATCTAGATTTTTTCTATTCTTAGACAGTACAAAAACCAAATAAAAATGTTTACTGTTCCTTCAGCTATTTACAAAGGCAGGTGGACATTCCCACACCAGAAAGGGCAAGAAAAAGTGAAGACTGTACTTCAGGTCTGCTAAATAAGGCAGCTCCACAGAGCAGCCAGCTGAGCTGAGCTCTAGCACCAATCCCCTGCCCCCCTTTCACTTCTCACACCTTTCTCCAAGTCCCCAGCTTCAAAGAAGACAAGCTACAAATCTTCAAATGTCAAACAGAGGTGCTGGCTTGCTGGGGTGGGAGAGTTTGGTGTCTGATGTCAGTGTGGGGCTGTTTTCCCTAGTGCTCATGTCAGTACGACAGATTGTTTTGAGGATGACACCTCAGAAGTAAGATAAATATTTGGGGTCTGAGTTGGATGGCAGCTGTCTAACAGATTGAAAATGTCTAAGAGGACAGTCATGTGGGTCTGGCAGCAGGGGACCAGACTTCTTAATATCTTCACATTTAGGCTAGAAAGAAAGCTCTCCCCTCCTGTCCCTATATCTCACTGCTTCAGAGACAGGGAAAGTGTTTTTTGAAGCTCCTCTTGCAGAAGAGAATCTCTCACAGCAAGGAAAACATGGTCAAAAGCAAGGCAGCTCTGGGGCATGGTGCACTCAGGTCTCCCTGAAGTGATGTGCTGAAGTTACTGGCCTGTTGTGCAGTTTAATAAAACCTCTCAACTGTCTTAAAGAAAGTTAGTCCAATCAAAATAATAAAACTTTTGCATTTGTGCCATGAGTTTTGTGCTAGAGAGTCTGTACTGGGAGATCACATGTGGCCCTCTCTCATACCTGCTCTTAAAAGGGAAGGTTCTGGGGAAAAGTAAGAGGCAGGCCATCTTCCCCATGCAAAACTGGATATTGCTAGCTAGATTCCCCTGTCATTTGCAGGGAAAGGGAGGTGCTAGGGACTGCTGCAGCCTCTCATCTAGACCCAGCATGGACACGCCTGTGTCATGCAGCTGACAGAGCACATCACGACACCTCCAGTTCCTTGGCAGTCAAGGCTAAGTAAGGTACCTGCACTTAGGCTGGGGTGGAATTGTGCCTGGCCATCAGCACACTCAGAGAGGTGTTTTGGTTCTGTGCCTAAACCATCTCTGGGGGAAGGGAGATGTTTCAAACCTATCTTCTTGGCCCAGACAAGGGGTTATATTAATGCATTTATTGACATAAGCAGTTTAGACTGTTAGAAATTGACAGCAATTCACACCAATTTTCTTTTTCCTTCTTTTCACTGAAAAAAAACCCTGAGGACTGAGAACAATTTTGGAAAACTTTCATTATTGGATTCTCTGAGAGAAGGTCATAAATCGGCGTGGCACTGGAACAAGATGTGGATATTTCATCCCTGGCTGTGTTCAAGGCCAGGTGGGATGAGCCTTTGAGCAACCTGGTCTTGTGGGAGGGGTCCCTGCCCAAGGCAGAGGGTGTTGGGACTAGATGACCTTTTGATGCCTTAAGTTCCTAAGCCAAGTCTGAGTCCCATCTGGGGTGACAGAACTGATGCCTTCTGGAGGCTGACCTGAACAGAAACCAGGCAGAGCAAAGGGATAAAGCAGGGATTTATTAAAAGGCCTCACTGGGCACACCTGGGCAGCACAAGAGCCCAGCTGGACCACACCCAGGATGAACCCAAAATGGGCACAGAATGGACAAGGGATCACGAGGTCTCACATTTTTATAAGTTTTGGTTCATCAGCATATTGGAGTTAATTGTCCAATTACAGCTTCAGGTTATGAAGTTCCATCCTCCTTGGGTTTTCTTCTCACTTCACTGTTGTTTTTGTTCTAGGGCCTGAAAGTTGTATCAGTTGTCCTTGGTGCCAAGCTAGAGAAGGGATTGTTTTGTCTGCTTACCCTGTGAAGAGAGCTTAGTAGCACTTATCAAACCCAGAACTACACCCTAAAACAGCACTGAACCTAAAAGAGATAAAAGCTAAAACTTAAGACATCACTTTAAGGTCCCTTCCAACCAGAATCATACTATGATTCTACAAAGATTGTGGGGAAACCCAACAGATAATGCAAAATCCCTCTGATGTTCTAAAAGGACAAATGCTGGGGCCCAGCACAGTGTCAGTTAAAGAACAAGTGCAGCAGTTGTTTGACTTTCTTGATAGTATCCTGAGTCCCAACTAGCAACCTCAGGCATCTTTGTAGTAGTGTATCTTTACTATTAGGGGGTCAGGCTTTCACCTCATCCTTCTTTAAGTAATACCTCAGAGGAATCAAGATAAAGGTCCAAGATAGGCTCTGTCAAGTTGTGTTCCCCTTCAGCTAAGCTATCAGAGTTCAGCTCCACAACATAGCCATATACAGCACTTTAGCTGGGCAAAATATACTGAGTGTGAAGCTGAGAGGTTTACTCTTTCACACCACTCTGTCAATTATTTTCTCTATTAGAATTTCTCTTCAATAAGAATTGTTTCAATTTAGACCCTTAGGAATAGTCCATGCATAATTTTTCATTCTGACTTAATGATATTAGCTTCAAAGCCAATGTAATTAAAGTAGTATTCCCTCCTCCTCCACAGTCACACTTTAACTGGTGCAGAGGGACTTACTTATAATGGTACTGTTTACATGAAAATTAACTGCATTAATTTTTCCTTCTCTGCACACCTGTATCACATGCAAACAGCTGTAGCATCACAAGGGGATGACCTGGGAATGAAATACTGAATGAAATACTGAATGAAATACTGAATGAAATACTCTGACAAATTAACATGTGTTCAGGAATAGGCAGGTGATACTGACAAGGCAGACCACCTCACACTGATCAGTGGGGCAGACTGAGAGTCAGCATCTGTGGGTTTGAGGAAGAGGAATCTAAAACAGTCTTATTTGGGCTACTCTGTCAAGAAAGTCCCAAAAGAATGGGGAACTTACAGCTTCTGGTTTCACACCATCATGAATCAGGATCTCCACTCCTGATGGCAGAGAACATGTTGGTTTCAATTACTGCATCTCATTATCTTCTCCTTCACACGATTCTGTCAAATCTCACAACTCTCCTTGTTTGGATACTGAAGTTTGCAGCTATCCCTCCACCCTCCCCACCCTGCTTTTCCATCTACCAAACTCCAGGTGTCCTTCCAAAGCAACCGCGGGCATCCATGTCAGGTAAGCACCTCTAAGTCACCACAGTTATTTTCCCTGCACAGATGCCAAACAAAGTGCAACATAATTCCACATTTGTCACTTCCCAGACTCCTTCCCAGTCTCCCTGATTTGTGATTTCTATTTCAGGAGCTCTACAAAGGAGCTCCACTGATTAATCCTCCATCTACGAACTAAAAGCAGCTGTAATCCCAGGACTTGGGGGAGGGACCCTTAAACATTCCTGGTGGAAAGAGGTAGTATTAATTCTGGCATGGGAACAGTACTTAGCTTGCCTGCAGAATTACTTAATTTGTTTCTTAATGGACACAATGCTTTGCTGATAAAAGCCCTAAAGTGCCTTTAAAAAAAATTAAGAAAGTGATTGTTCATTCTTTACCCATTGGAGATTTCATTTGTAATGTTTGTGCTCCATGCTGGAAAGTGGAAAGGGTTATGTTCCGGATGGGAAATTAACAGGAGCAGGCTCAAGTACTCTGTTAACTTTGAAAGGGAAGGGGGAGCCGACCATTAAAGAAATGCTGAGAGCAGCTCCTTGTAAGAATTACTGTCTAGACAGAGGTTCAGGGCAGGGCAGGAGTGATGCCTAGGTATCCAGGGAAATGTTTTACCTATGATCTGGCCTATTATAGGAAGAAGAGATCAGAGATTAAACCCAGTCTCTAAATTTCCCTAAACTGGATAGTAAGGAAAGATAGTTCTGCCAAGTATCAGGTAAAAGCTTGGATGAAACACCACTCCCTAGGCAGAAAGGGTTATCAGCCACTTGCTTCTTTCTTCTGATGCAGCCCTCAGATGTTGTCATTTTCTTATAATTGTTGATGTCTCAACAAAATGGAGGAGGAGGAATGGTAGATCCTAGAGACTGGAATAAGGAAGAGCATTTTAGATGGTATATATGAAATCAGAATATCAACTAAATATTCAGAAACTGAATTGCAGATCCCTGTCCAGCTCTGGCTCTGGGCCCAGTGCTTTGTTTTGGCCATTTCTGCAAGGTGAATTTATGCTACTGACCACTGCCAGGGAGTGTAGCTCTGAGACCATGAACCATTTGTTTAATCTAACATGACGGGTCCTGTGCTCTGTAATGCATGATGCATTTCCAGGGACCCCAGGCTTTCATTTTAAGCCCAACAGTCAGGTTTTGGTACCCAGGCTAAAGTGCTGGGGCTCCTGCTTTTGCTCCTTGCCCCATTTGCCTGGAGTTGCTGGCTGGGTGCCAGACCCTGCGCTGCCATTTTCCCACATCTCTGTGGCAGGCAAAGTCTTTCTGTCATTGCCTCAGAATGTGGTGTGTGCTGGGTATGGTGCAGCAGGAGGGTTGCTCCTGTTCCCTGCCCAGGTTAGTGGATCACCTGCTCTCACCCCTTCACTTCTGGGATCCCTTGTTCAGTTACTCCCATGCTGAACTTCTTGGACATGCATGACTGAAAGGACACCATCTCCTCTTATGCCTGGAAGCCTCTTCCAGGAATGAAGGGAAAGCAACCCAACCTCTGAGGTTTATCTCTTCCTCCAGGATGGGGACAGTAGAACTTGGAGGTCAGTCTCCCTACAGCAGTAACCTTCCTCCCTCTCCAGGAGATGAGGGTAGAGCAACAGAGCTTCTGGAGGCTGGACTAAAGTAGATGAGAAACCAAAGTAAAACATTTGAGCTGACAGAGAAAACTTGATGATCCAGGAATATCAGTGGAATGAGGGAAGATCTTGGGGAGATCAATGCTATAAGAGCAATAAAGCAAAAGAATGTGACTAGCTACTCAAAATAAAGCTCCTTGAGTCATGCTGTATTAGCCTATGCAGAAGAAAAATACCCTATGTAATGTACAGAGTAATTACGTACAGAAATCCTGGGCCAAAGCTGAGAGAGGGGAAAAGTGCACAGGAATCTCTGTTTTAGTGTCACTCTGTCATAAGCACTCACCAAGGCCCAAATGTCAATGAAAGCTGCATATCCTCCTGCCCTGGTGAGCACAAAGGGCACCCTTGTGTCTTCAGAAAGAGACAGGGATGTGGTACCAGATCCAACTGACACTGAAAATTTCTCAACATTGAGCAAATCTAGGTTGAAATCAGCAGGAAGCTCTGTGCTCTCTTGGGCTTCCCTTCCTCTTGTCTAGCAGGTAAAAATATTGGTACTTGTTCAAACATTAGGAAGATTAGGGAAATCCCATTCCTAAATGCACTGTCTTCTGGCACTTAGCATCTAGCCCAATACTGATCTGCCTTTTACAGGCATCAAGGCAGCATTAACCTCATCTGAGGAACTTCAGACTTAGAGTGGGCGTAACCACAATCAAAATCAGGCCTTTAACAATTTCTGGCATGAGAGTCTGTTCCCCTCCCCCTGTTCCTCCCATTATTTTCTATAAGATAATTCACTAAAAATATTACTCTGTGCTGTTTGTACTGCCTGCCTCTTCAAGGTGCTCCTATGCCGTCATCTCTTCCCCACTCCAGTCTGTGGAAATTTCATAAATCACTGCAGGTTGCCCTCACCTGCCGTGGGGACATGCATCACCTAAATACCCTCTTCACAAACTGGCTTTCACCTCAAGGACATAAGGAAAGATGCTCCTGCTGGCTAGTCTGCTTCTTGCCTCACAGAGGATGCGTGAGGAAAACTCCAAACACAGGAGTGTATTGATCTAAATTAAACACACAGACACAATCTAATTGCACTGACAGGAAACTGGTGTTTAAAGGCAGAAAATTAAAGCTGTTAATATAATAATGAACAGTTGTGCTTACTGTGTGTGCTTACTGTGTCTGACATTTCATATTGTCATCTCGCAGCTAATCACCACCTCTCCCTCTTTTGTGGGAGTAAAAATGTTTGCATCTGTTCACCCAACAAGGTAGCTCTCCTGTTACTCTCTGACAGTTACTAATATATCCTACCTGCTAATGAGCCACCAAGCTGGAGCTGCCCAGGTGATGGAACAACACACACCCACACTCCACAGCAACCCTGGAAGCCTCCTGGCCCCTTGCCTTGATCCCTCAGGTGAGAGCAGCGCCCCAGCAGCCCCACTGACCCCCTCAGTGCTGATGGGGGGACATCAGGAGCAGCTCTGCACACTGTTGCCAAGCTGCTGCAGGAGCAGCCAGAGCCACTGCCTTGGACCAGGGAGGATCCTCCCTAGCTCAGGGCTGGGAAGTCAGACCCTGGCCATGGATGTGAACCCCAGCTCAAAGTGCTGCACCACCCATGGCTTTGCAGGGCATCTGGCAGCTCTGCCCATGCAGCTGTTCCCAGAAGAAGCTGCAGAGGCTTTTGAGGCACTGCACTTGACACGGGTCCTGCCTGGTGCAGTAATTTGGCTCCCCTTATCTCCAGCCAAGGGCTGTGAAGACTTCAGCCTGCATCCAGTGAAGCTGCTGGACTGGGCTACTTCAAAGGGTCTCTGCAAGTTTACTGGCCAGCTGCCACCTGCCTGCTCTCCCAGAATCAGGGACATGAGAACAGCAGCTCGATGGCTTTTTTCTCCTGGGGAGCTGTGCTCAGTAAATATCTCTGCTCCACAGACAGTGGGCCTGGGGGGAGGCAGGAGGACAGACTGGCCTGCCAGTCAGCCTCTGGACTGGGAAATGGACCCGTGCCCCAGCCTCTGGCATTGCCATTTCCCATTTCCTACAGCAGAAGAGGGAGAAGGGGAATGAGGCTCATCTGCTTTTAAAGACAACGGGCAAGCTGATTTCCTCCAATGATTTCCCAATAAACTTGGCTACATCGCTTGAGTGGATTCTTGACAGCCTCAGCATAACAGAAAGGGCACCACATTCCCCTACAGCAGCCCCCACCAGGGCTGCACAAGCTGAAAGCCTGTGGAATAAATGCTACATCATGCAGGCCAAGTCCTACTTTGTGCTGCCTGCCAGTTATGTCCTAGGTGATGAGAAACTACCTCGTTAATGGTAGAGGGATGAGCTTGGAGTTGCCAAAGTGATTGGACCTATGGCTACAGATCAGCATGACCGGGAGACACCTTCTGCTTCTTCTGCTTGCACAGCCAGTGTGCAGAGAGCCCTATATCCAACTGGGAAGGAGCAAATCCAGAGAATTAAGGATATTTCCATATCCATATTCATGCATTTTTTTTTTTTTTTTAATTTTTGTCCCATTCTGTTTTTTGGACACATTAAGTTTTGACAGCAAAGAGTTCCTACAGACCTGGAACTATGTATTACACCAAAATAATTTCCTAGTTTTTTATGATATAATATATAATGAATCATCTCTGAGAAAAAAAGTAATTAGGAGCCTCCAGTACACCTTGTCTAACCCATCTATTGTTTTACTCTGGTCTACCATGTCTTTGTTATTTATCTCCTGTGTTTGATAAAAAAATCCAGTATTTTCCACCCTTTTTCTGCCTGACTGCCAGTTCCTTTTATTTCTCCTACACCTTTTGTGGACAGATCTCCAGGGCAAAGTATAATATTGCAGGTAAAAGCAAGTCATCTAACAATATCATGACATTACCACATAGTTGATCTCCTCTCACATTTCCAGCTGTTCTTTACCTTGCTTCACCACCCTCCTGCATACTGGAGAGGTTCTGTGGTGTTCTCTGCAATGGAAAGCTCATTCTTCCTTCCCTTAAGTGAAGCCACAGCAATGTCACTGAACAGTTTAAATTACCTCTCCTTGCTCCTTGCCCATGATGGCACCCACACCTTTAGGAAGCAGATTATTGCCTTTGTTTGGATTAGCAGTTTTACATCCCCTGCATTTCTGTCCACATGTCACATTCTCTGCCAGCTCCCTCTGTTTATGGACTGTGTGAACTGCCCACCAGTCCCTCAGTCAGCCCCACTTATGCAGACCCACACCAGTGGCTGGGAGCCATGCTAGATGAAGATGAATGCAGTCCTTTCTCCTGCAGTTTTCCCTGAACCTTCAGCTGAGGAGCTACAGGAAATCAGCATCCAGAAATCAAGCCCAGACTTTCCACTACCAGAGACATGAAGAACAAAATAAATCTTCATTTGCCCAAGAGGGAAGCAGCACTCATGGGTGACATTCAAAGGTAAAGTCCCAGCTGCTGTGCAGCTTTCCCAGGTTCATTCCAGTGCTTGGGTTGATCAAGTCCAGAGGACAGTCAGGGAAGGCTACTGAGCAAGCAGGGACAGCAGAAAGTCTTGTTTCAGAGGGAGTAAGGACAGCAAGACAAAGTGGAGGGCAGAGCCAACTCCACCACCACACTACAAAGCATTGCTCTGGTCCCTGGGGATTGCTGCCAGTGAGGGAATTTCTGGTGGAGATGCCTCACTTCTGGGCAGCCATGGCCACAGGCACCACGTGTTAGCAGAGATAGGAAGTGGGGATGAAGGTGATGAGAAAAGCCAAGGTGTGATCAGCTGTAGCAGCGAATCAGCATTTTCCCCGGCCAGGTCTTGCCTGCATGGAACAGAGAGAGGACACTGGATGCAAATCCTAGGCTACTGCACCTGCCATTCCCATTGGGAGTGAGCCCACTCACATCCTCCCACACATCCCATCTCTCTGACAGGTCAGTAGCATCCAGGCTTGCCCTGCAATTTGTCACTCAGAGGTCTCTGCTGGGGCACTCTCCTCCTTACATGGCCCACAGCACAAACAAGAGGAATGCAGAGAAGGATGTAATTTCCCATTGCCCAGGCAATGAAAGTATCTTTCGTTGTTTTATAGGCACCTTCTGACAGGCTTTAAAAATAGGGGACCCAATTTCCATTTTCATGGTGTTCCCTTATAACATAAAGGAGCTTTAAATTGGAGTGATCTATATTCATCTCATGGTTGCTTCCCACTGCCATAGTGCTGTAAAACCTGCTGTAGTGTAAATGAGAATCAGGTCCAAAGTGTTCCCCTACAGCACAGAACAGCACTGGTCCAAGTCTTTGAGCAAGGTACCTGGAAAGGGTAGAGAAGCAGAAATTCCATGGTTAAAAAGGGAGGGAAGTAAGGGGGCAGGATGGCAAATGTGACCTTGATAGGTGCATTTGAGACATAGCCTCTACCCGCTAATGGCTGTGGACAGCCCTCAGGGATGAGAGTGCTCAAGCTGTTCACACATGGGTGAATTAATGTGAGTCCAGGCTTGTGAGACAAATAGACACCATGCAGGTGACACCTTCAGTGACACAGTGTGTATGTGTATGTATAAATCTATATACTTATACACATGGATATCCAGAGTTTTGGCAAATCTTTTCAAATTTTTTTCAACTACCACCAAGAGCCAGTGGATTACTGATAATTCAGAGTTATCCTTCCTGTACAAGATAAGCAGTTTCATATGCAGTATAAGCAAATATGTCAAGCAATTTCTTGGTTCACCCATCTGTAGCTCCCAGTCATGCTGGGATTTATGTATTAACTGCGTTGGATCAAATGTTGGCTCAAATGTTGGATAATATGGTGAGAGAGGCCGGTGTTTTTCCAACTGGAAAGCGAACATGCTGGAAGATGGACAGGACTGTGAGCAATGGAATAGTTTTACTTTTTTAACTCCTGACAAATGTCACAGGCAGCACTCTTTAAACTGGGAGGACTGTGGCTTTGGTGTGTGCACAGCTTAGGTGCAGGTAGCCCTGCCATGGGCAGCACTGCCCTCTGACCCCCTCTGCTCTGCCTACAGCTGCACACTGGTGACTCATGGGCTTGGAGGAGAAGGCAGTGCAGAGGTCAAGAGTCGGAGAACAGCAGCTGCTCAGCAAGAGGTTTCTCTAACAACTCTCAGCCTCCACAAAGCCCATCTTTTTCTGTCAGGGTGCCTGTGCAGCCTCTCCTCCCACTGCTGATGGGTAGGCCAGCAGAAATAGGAAACATTTTGGTTTTATAACAAAGATTCTCAAAGGTTTCCAAGTCACTTTGTGCATTCATCTTCTAAAGAAATTGGTATGGAGAAAGGAGAGTAACAGTGTTCCATCCCTTGGACCCTCACTGAACTCCAGAGAAACTTTCAAGCTTGAATAAATTGTGCTGAGAGAAACCCTGGGATCTGGATGAGTGTTGGCAGGTTCTAAGGCCCCCACAGAGGTGCTTTGAGGACTGGAAGAAGGACAACCCCCCTGACCCTTCTGGCTTGCTCTGCTTGTGGTACCTTCTGCCCTGCTGGTTCCTTTTGGGACTCTGAAACCAGACTTCTTCTCTCCTTGGAGTATCATGAAAAAGTCAGGTACGAGATTCTGGGATGTTGAAAGAGAAAGGAAGGAAGAATCCCATCCTAACAAGGGTGAAAGGGTATAAAGTTTGTAGAAGGCAGTGTTCAGCCAAAAAAAGAGGCTTTGTCTGAAGTCTCAGATGTGTTAAAAGGAATTGGAAAGTGCAAACACACTGGCCAATGCTTTGCACCATGGAGTTAACAGTGTCATTATGTGACTCAGCATTTGGGGTGGCAGGACTGTGTGAATGTCAGTTGTGTGGATAACAGACCAGGAGACACCATTAACTCACTCCTCTCATGGATTTCTGCTTCAGTACAAAATGACTGGTTGGCTTGAGGCTCCCCACACAGAAAGCAGGTGTCAGATTGATGATCTTCTCATTCTGCAAACATCCATTGCTCCTCACCATCAAAGACAGAGGTCAGGCACAGCAGCACCTATGAAAGCACTGCACATTTCCCAGCCAGAAAGTCTGAAAACTGCTAAATGAATTGAGTGGGTTAGAATGTGTCCGGGATGCTGGTACTCTGCCCTAGGGAGAAATGCTGTGGCATTTTCCATGGATTAAAGATATCTCTAGCTGTACAGTTTGTCCAGGTCTTGCTAACTCTTTCATTGGGCATGGATTCTAACAGCAGAGGGTGGCTGTTTCCAGCAAGCACAGACACAGTAAAACACCAGTGAAGTTTCCCATAGTGGGGTACTGACACATACTGGTGCTGCTTGCTTTGTAGGATAGGTCAGAAGCAGAGCCCTGAGGAACATCATGTGCTTGTCTTCTTCCTGTGACTTTCTCTTGCTGACACTGGTCATACCACCCTCCAGCCACCTTGGCCAACATATCTCAAGCAGAGTGATTGCTGCCACCAGTTGAATCATACCTGCACAAAAAGAAATATCATTACAGCTACTTGCTCTTCCAGAGCAAGGCCTGCTCACAGCAAGCCAAGACATGAGCATGAGTCAAGAGCTGTTTTCCCAAGTTCCCAGGCAAGAAGTTGTGGAAGCACAGGTGGTACTTTCCAGAAGACTTACCTGGTTGACATTGTTCCTCTAAGGCTCGTTTTGCTTTTGCTATTTCCTAGCTCATATTTGACTAGTTAAAAATTTTATCAGCCAGGGCCATAAATTATCATGACAGCTTCTAGGGAAACTCAGCCCTTTTGTCTCCTGCTCATTTCCTCTCTGTCCCTTGCCATTGATCAAACCTGCAGAGTTTTAGACTTTTCGAAAGCAGAAACAAAGACAACTCCAACCCTGTCTAATTGAGATGTAGGTAAAGTTAAAAAGCAGCTGCCACGCATGTCTTTGCCTCTATTAAATTGGTTCCTTGATATTTCTGATAATTCCTTTTTCTTCTTTCCTTTTCATATATTTTTTTCTTTTTTTAGAGCAGCTTTATGATTAATGGGTGCTGTGATGTGGTGACATTTCAGCTTTTCGCATATCCCACGCCCCTGTTAAATGGCAGGGGCTCGAGCTCCTGTTTACAAGGAGCAAGAGGACAGCAAGTTGCACTATTAATCAACAGGGTAGTTCAGCAGGGGTGTGGAGAGAGAGCTCAGAGCCCTGCTCTTGACAAACGTGGCACCCCCCAGGAAATTTGAAAATGTTTTTATCCAATGCACTCTGCAGCTGAGAGCAAAGTGGCTCAGCTGAGTAGTGGGCTCAAGGAGTATTACTGCACTGCTTGAAGGTCATTAATTTGTGTCTGATGAGGGAGAAAAAAAAGCAGTGAAAGCCAATGCTTTTCCAATGTGTGGATTGAGGGCTCTAACAGGCCCTGAAGAGCTGATGCTGGAGAGCAGGAGTTGTGTTTCAACCCATTAAGCCCTGGCCTGACTTTCAATGTCAAAAAGGAGATGGATGATGGTACTGAGAGCAGTTTCCTTGCACAGGAGTTTGGAGACTGTACAGTAAACTTTGAACTGGAAGGTAGTGTGAGGAATATCAGGCTTTGCTGAGGGCTGCCTCCGTATTAACAAGAGTATCAGACACTGTAACTGTCTCTGATCCTAAAGGGCCTTCAACAAAACTGCATTCAGGAACAGCTCACTGTGCTGAGAAGGGAAGGGCTGCTGGTCCTGGAGGGAAACAAACAGAGAGGAATAAGACAGCACTGCATGCCAGGAAGGTGGGACTGATCCTTCTACTTAAAGGGCTCATTGAGAATCCAAAAGCAATGAATGAGTGTAAAAGTAATGTTTAACCATGTCCCTAAGAGTATATCCTAAGTTTCAAGAGCATTATGGTTGCCTGGCAAAAAGCCTCAGCTTGGGTTTCTTGGTCAGGTCTCTGCTATGTCAGTCATTGTGCAGCTGGGAGGGTGGATAAGGTGGTAGCCTGATAAGGATCTGAAGCTTATCAGGACTGATAAGCTTCATGCACAAGCAGAGGAAAGCACAGCTGAGGAAAGGGCCATCAAGATTCTCCCTTTCTTTCCCTGGTGCAGGATTTCTGAACAGGGGTGCCAGCATCTAGCTTCAAACACATGAATGTCCCTTCTTCTGAATGAGAGAAAAGACTCCCTTGCCATTCAAGTGGGAGTTGCACGGTGTGGCATATTCAGCAACAAACAAAAAGACACAGCTTAAAAATAAGACTTCCAGAAAAGGACTGGAGAAGCCTACTTCGATCTTCTTATCAAAACACAGAACACAGCCCTACAATCATCAGTGCCAGGACAACTGAGGGGGCTGCAAAACGTGTTAAAAGAGCAGAAATTTCTTAAGTCAGCTTTCCAAGTAAAGGAAACTTATGATGTAATTACATCCTACCAGCAAGCACAGCAGCAGCAGGTGTCATGTCTCTGGATGTCTCTGTTCCTCCCTACTTGGGTACAGGTATACTAGAAGCACTCCAGCTAGTCCAAGCTATCCCACATAAAATAGCAGCATCGAGGAAAATAATTTAAAGCTCTGTCTGCCATGGCCATATGGGGCTTGTAAATGATGTTCCCAGTTCTAGGAAGAAGGAAAGGCTTCTCTAGGTGACCAGGACACCTAAGATCAGTGTGTTGTTTAACTGTGGAGATGGAAAAAGTTGTGCTTACTTTTTGGGAAGGCTTGTAGAGGAGCAGCCCTCAGAGAAAGCATCAGAGCTGGTGCAGCTGCTCTGTGGAGCTGTTGCAGAGAGCGCTGTGGATCAGCACCACAACAGTGATTGTCCTGCAGGGGCTGGGGGGGAGCAAAGAGAGCACAGCAAAGAGGAGAAACTCCCAGTCTATTCTACATTGCCACCTCTCTTTGCAAAGCACCAGCAGAGACATACAAGAGATGAAAGAGTCCCTTCTTGGGCAAGCAGTGTCCAAACATCATCTTTTCTGCGGCCTGACCAACGCGAGTCCAAGAGGTACTGAATGAATAATCTCCAACATAGCTACACCAAGGGATGTCACCAAGTGCTTTCCCTGAACCAGAGGAGCTCCCAAAACTGGGGTTGGCAGGCCTGGGAGGTCCAAGAAAAAAGCATTTAAGGAGGTTTTGACAGCAGGTTCAGGGCCACAGGCTTCTGAAGGGGAAGCATCAGAAGGTCATGCTGGCACAGCTAATCTTGTCTGGGCAGTTTCTGGTATGGACACATGTCTGCTGGGAGAGACCCTGCCCTAACCAGCCCTGATGGGGTAGGAGAATGGACCAGCAGACTCACGACTTTCTTTTAACTCCTGTTTTCTGCAGTCTGTGAAAGGTGCCTCTTTGTAAATAAAAGAAATCATCATTTTAATTCTTCCACAACCAGGCTTAAGCAGAGCAAATAGATTTAGATATAAAACCCAAGGGACAGAAAGCTCTGTTGGAGACCACAGCTTTACCCAGTAACCCCAGCCACATCCTCTCCTCCCTCCTCTGATGAATAATTCAGAGCTTCATTTTCTTATCTGCTCTAATCTGGGTTTTTACAAACTAGCCCTGCTGTTAAGTAACATGAGGAAGATAAAGAACAACAAGGCATCTTTGTGCAGGGGGAGCCTCAGCAGGCAACAGATACCTCCCCTTTGTGCTGCTGCTGTTCAAGAGAGGAACAGGCATCTTTCCTCTGCTCTGGCACACTTGTTTCCCTTCATTTTTTCTTCATGCTCCTTTCTCCACAAGGATTCATTATGTGCCTAGGCTGGCTTCTACCTGAAGCAGGAAAACCCAAGAAGTACTGAGGGGGGAAAGGAAAAACAAAAAAAAAGCCCCAAGCTCTGTAATAGACTTTTCATTTGCTAAATCTTTTAGAAGTTTTCGTTCGTTCTGCACTAAATATCAGTTGCTTAAGATAATCTGTGAACCTGCAGAACGGCCATTAGGAGCTCCCTGGTGACTAGGTTAATTCACAGTAAATTACAGTCACTGCCAAGGAGATTGCAGGGAGGTT
Organism: Sitta carolinensis; assembly: GCA_032173965.1. NCBI lineage: Eukaryota > Metazoa > Chordata > Aves > Passeriformes > Sittidae > Sitta > Sitta carolinensis. The sequence goes on along the minus strand of JAVUNC010000025.1, from coordinate 7,266,925 downwards.
AGGAAGAGATTGGAAGCGGCAGGCAGCAAAGCACTGTAGCATTTACCAAAACCAGAAAATAGAACAATAATCAAGGATTGTAAGGAACAAGGAGTCCAGGCAGTGAATGCATGTTGGAACAGTCATTTCCAAACTCTGACAAATGCTGGTGAACACTGGAATCAACATTAAGCAAGTTTTCCGAGTGACAGATTAGAAGTAGCCTGTGTTACCATACACAAGAAATGTGAAGAACAGGCATAAAGACAATGTCTTTTTCCCAATTATTTTTTAATGTGGTAGAACACAGGAATGCTGGACAAGAGCCAAAAACTTGGCTGCACCAGGCAATGTATGCATGGAAAGATGTTCTTCAGGGAGATGACAACATTTTCCACCCTCCCCTTCCTCTCACCATCCTTCCATCCTTTCCCATTTGACCGTTAATATGATGACACTGACCTTGTCATCAGCCCCACCACTGGTGTTACTATGATAATGCAAATATTTGCCAGTGTGCTGTGTGTGCTGCTGCTCAGAGGCAGGCTCTCTGGGAGCACCATCCTGCTCCTGATGAAGACCAGCTAGTTGTAAGCATAAAGTGGGGAACAGGGAACTTGTCACATCTCATAGAGCATGCTTTGCCTCCTTTCTTCTGGCTTAGTTTAGAGCCCAACTCCCTTTCATGTGCTTGGCCACTCTGATGCTGGGAATAAGTACATTTCCATAATCACACTCGAGAGGAAAAAAAGGGGAAAATGCCACAATCCAGGCAATCCTCAAATTACTGAACAGTAATTTCAGTCACAGCAATGTTTAAGTGCAACAAAATTGTGCCTGGGGAGCTTTTTGAGAATGCCAGAGTGGTCTCCACTGTAGGACTGTTCCTATCTACCTGGGGACTGCAGCTGCCTACTGCAAACTTCCTCAGGACTCCCAAAACAATTGTGTACATCAGAAAACTGCCAGGATTTCTTCACCAGACACAAAACACTCCCTCAATACATTTGCCTAATGTCTGCATCCCTTCAAGACACCAGCATAGTGAGGACCAACTTGGCCCATAGTGGCCCTGCAGCCAAAGAGAGGTCACACAGCAAGTGTCACCATCCCACAGTGGCTTCTCTTCACCCTCTCACCCAAGATTTGTTTCCCTTCTCTTGCTATTTCTACGGTCCTTTACACCAGCCACTGCTGTGGCTATCAGCCAATAGCCAATATTCAAATCCCTGTGATATTCTGGTTGTGGCTTCCTAATGTATAAAAGCCTGGTGTTCAGCACTTTCCCAGTAGGTTGTTAGCAGAGCATCCTCCAGTGTTCTGGGGTTTTCTGCATTATGCAGCTCAATTCATTTTTCCACCCTTCTGGTGGGCAACAGGTAACAAGGCATTGAGGTCTCTGGAAATTCAGCTATCATCTCACCCTACTCACCCTCCCCTCCCTCCTTCTTTTTCTTTTTCCTCCCCCCACCCCCCCAGGCATCTTGGGGCTGCCAGGTCCTTTTTAATTCAAAAGTTAATTTTTTCTGCTAGTAAAATATAACTGGCAAAAAATTATTTATGCCTTTTTTCTTTCTTCCTGAAAATATATATATATTAACCTATCGGAAAGCCTTCATTTTTTCTGCCAACTGGTATCAACAGTCAATCAGAATCTGTCAACATACCAATTTTATCATCTCCAACTCAGATAGCAGTGCAGTCGTCATGGGAACCAAAATAGTAACTATGGAATAGCTGCCTTAGTAACAACAACAACAAAAAATGTGTTGGCATAAAATTGCATTTGTAGTAAATTTCAGTTAACACTTTAGAAATTAAACAGCTGCTGTGTGAATCCTGTAGTTTGTAAAATCAAGGGCCCTCTCCAAGGAAATGGTGGCCTTTAAAGTTCCCCAAGAACTAACCTTGTTGCTGGCCCACAGTGCTCTAATTTGAAAGAGAAGTAACAGGGGGAAACACATATTTATTTTGATCTGGGCATTTGTGTAACACGAGATTAAAGATGCAGCATCTTTATCCTTTCTGAAGAGGCAACCTGCATTACTTATATAAAGAGTTAAATTTGTGATGCTGGGGAGAACTACTAACTACAGAGACTTTAGACAGCTTGCTTTGGTCCTTGTGAAAACCTAAAAGAACATGACCATGGACAAACAGCAGGGAGGGAAACACGGAAATAGCTGTATCAGTGCAGACTTGTGGCCCAGTACTCTGGGGCATGTGCACATTTCAAAGGAAAATGCATATTCTCAAAATGCTTAGGTCACATATGCCCAGAGAGTCAGCTTTTCAGGATAGTGGGTCATTCCCTTAGTCTGTTTAATGCTCACATTATATTCCCAAAAGTAAGTGAACAGAAAGGGAGGGTATGTCTAAGAAGAGCACTTGCAGGGTTTGTCTTTTCAGAGAACAGGTTAAATACACTCAGTGCTTTTATCCCCTCCAGACCTCTGCTTTCTGTCCTGAAACACCTTCAGAAACAGAAAAAGTCAGTCCTAGCTTTACTTTGTACATGACCTGCAAAAATCCTGCCAGATCTCCTTGCATTGCATAGATGAACATGATTCTCTTAACAGCAAAGATGAATAGCTAATTTCCAGGTGGGCTGTTTTATTTTACTGTCAAGGAGGTGACCTGCTCTGTGAGCATCAATGCTACCCACAGCAGCAGGTTCAAATCGCAGCACTGTCTTCTCTGCCCTGCATAGAAAAACTCAGTTCTCCACCACTGAGGTCAATCAGACACTGTGGACAGTGAAGGAAGGGTCCTCAAAACAGTAACAAAGTACTTTATGAAATGTCTTAGGACTCTTTTTGACATTATAACACTATTAATTTCAGTTTACCAAAACTAACAAATATATAGAAAACACATCTGGAACTAGAAAGGCTGAGTCACAGGAGGCTGAAGGCTGGAGGAGACTTGGGGAACCACCACTACCTACTTACACTGGTCTTATATATTTTCTAAAAGGTCCAACATTTTACTCCTGACAGATGAAGGATGCTGTGGGGTTCTTTGACACACGTGGTTTAGGTATTATAATGCTCTTCTGTACACACACCCAGTTCATTACTGGCCTACAGCCAAGAACAGTTTTATTTAATCGGTGCTATATTAAAATTGTGAAACCATTGTCATAAAAAGGGAATGCATAGGTAGTAAATGTTTCTCTTTCTAGAGTAAGAGGTAGTTTAAATATTTGTATAATTGCAGAGTCACAGGGTTATAATCCATTCACTTTAGCACCAAGACAGTTTTCACTGAGAACAAGGCCATTGAGACTGTCAGCTTGCAACAAAGGCCAGTGACCCAAACTCCTGCTCCGGTAGATCATGTCCCCAAGTAAAGCACAATCATTTAGAATGGTGCAAGTGCTATATACAATTTAAGTGACCTTTTGGCCAGATGAGTGTGTCCTAGTGACTAGTTACCTAGAGAGAGCACGCTCAGAGGAGAGCAGTGGTCAGAAAGGTCAAGAAAGCTTTCCGTTCTTCCACTTTTGGAAACTTTTTTGTAAGAATGCCTTGAGATGCTCCAGAGAAATCAATAGGAAAATTCTGCTGGAGCAGTAACAAAAATCTGTGTCATGTAAAATGAATTTAAACCTAAGGCTTAATGCCATTATCTTAAAAGGGCATCTCTTTACATTCTTCCTAGCACTGTGATAGTACAGTGGAGAATGGCCTGAAAAGGTGTTTCTCAAGAGGAGGTGTGACTACTGAAGGGGTTGGAGGATTAACCCTCCAGTTTTGAACCAGGGCTGTGAGAAGTGACTGCGAGTCAGTGAGGGCTGCAAGGTTATCAGCACGGACAGAGCTGGCAAGGTTGCAAAACAGTTTGGGTGATTAGCCAAGAGCCCCAGTGGAATCAGTGTCAGAAGTGAAAATAGATTAGAAATGCTGCAGCTTTGAAGACAGAAACCAGGCCTTCAGCTAGAGAGAGTTTAGTTTGCTCAGAGAGGTTTCTGTGCCATTAAACAGGGGCCAGGGGACTGTGGGAGGAGGGAGGGGCCCTGTAAAGCTCATTCAGAAAGCAGAACTATGGTGGGAAAAGGACCAGCTCTGGAGACAGTAGCTAGTTTGGGGTGTAGCCATGCAAATACTTGTAGCTGTTATTTCCTTACTCCACACATTTACCACGCTCTGTATCACTTGCCCTTCTCCCTTTCATCCTGACACACACAACCACTTTTCCAAACAAAAGTGGGGTTAGGTTAGAAACCTTTGCAGTTTTACCACTCAGGAGAGCTAAGCACTCACTGAGTTGTCCACATGGAGCTGTCATGGACTAATCAAGTTCAGTGACTGTTTGCCAAACTTCCTGTGCTTTCCTGTGTCTAATGAAGCACACCCCTTCAGCCCATGAAAGATGATTGCTACTGTTCTCATTTCTAAAAGACGCAGGAGAATTGTGATTTCTTCTTGCACCATGGAGTTATGGGTTGATCCCAACATTAATGGTGCCTAGCTACTGCCTATAATGTTCTCTAATCCTCAAATTTTCCATACCCCACACATGCTACAATTAAAATGTTTTTTGAGAGCAATTTAACACCAAGAAGGAAGAAGCAGGAATATTTCGTAAATTCAATAAAATCTGCTGGAATAAGGAAGAGCAAAGGGAGAAAATAAAGTTATTTTTAAAGAAAAATGGGCATAACATAGGATGTGCATGAGAACCAGCTTGTCACTGCCCCTCAGTGCCACCTCTGGCTCAGGAGGTTGCATGACTGCAGTCCACAGGCAGCCAAGGAGAGCACACAAGGGAAGCTTCATTGTCTACTGGCTTATTTCTGGTGCCCTTCTCTAGGCCATTGCCAGATACTGGATTCTGAGTGAAACAACTCTTGGGTCTCACCCAGAGCAGCTGGTTGGATGGTTTTGTCCTGATCCATTCCTGGAAGGCAGCTTTGACTACATAAGCTGGAAAAAGGAGATGTTATACAGAAGGAAACAGTAAAAGCAGTTCACAGTCACTGTGTTGTAAAAGCATATGTTTACTTTTGACAATTCCAAGAAAACATTTCTGAAATTAAGTCTGCAACTGCTGACCTATTTTTCCAGTTACAAAACATACGATTTTTGAAGAAAAAGTGACCAAAATTGAAGCCAATTTCCCCATATCTCAAAATAAGGAGCCAAATGGGGAAGTATGCCCTGCATGGCTATCAGCAATATTCCTTGTAATGCAGCAGCCCTCAGGGAAGGGAGAAGGAGGTGAAGCCCAGTCTCAGCCACATGCATGTCCTAGCACAGGCAGAGAACTCAGCTCCACTTGGGTGAGGAGTTGTCTGAATGCCACAACAAATGGAAATCTTGGCCTGAAATGGTTTCATGCCAGCTTTGTGCAGCAGTATATTATCATTTGATGCAATTATGTCATTAACTAATTTGAAAATTTGCATAGAACCATTCATTTAATCTTTAAATAAATAGTATGGATTTAGTGGCAGTGAAAGCCCTCCAGATTAACTGCTTGGTGAATGAAGCCTTCCACTTATCTGTGAGACAGCAGCAGGACTAGCTTTACCCACATTCTGACCTGCCAGCACACTGCAACCTCGATTTGACAGATAAGTGCACAGCTTCATCTGAGGAGTTGTAGAAAGGAGCTCAGCTCCCTGGCTCATACACCTCATAATCTCTCTTGGACCTGCACATCAGGGCAGAAAGTTTTCACAGAGTGCAGCTGGTGCTGAGACTTATCTCAATTCCTGTGCTCAAATCTCAGCATCTTTGGAATTGAAATGACTAGCAAGTTGTCACAGGGAGCCAGAAATGGCCCCTCCACAAAATGAGCACTCTGCATCTGTGAGCAGACACAGCAGAATAACACTTTCACACGTTCTCACACTGTCTTGTTGTCCTCTGCCAACCACCTCACTTTAGTTAGTTATGCTGTGCACTATACAAGATACTTACACCTCCTCAGACAGTGTCTGATGGTTGCTTTATGACAACTGGTTGGATTAGCTCTGCTGCTTGGAAGCTGCCCCCACAACCACTGCTCTCTTGCAAGGTGCAGAGAGGCAGCCCTGGTGTTGAGGAGGAGCAGGAGATCCTTGTGCACCTCTTTGGTGGCAGATGGAGCTGGATTCCTTCACCTACTTGTCACAGCTGGGCAGACTGACAGACTTTCTTCCTTCATCTGGAAAAAATACAGGGCCTACACCTTAGAGGAGAAAGAGGAGGAGGATCCAGGTTTTTGCTCTGCTCTCTTTCCAAAATCCCAGGACCACGACATAACCATGACAACTGCAGCTCTGGAATCAGGGGGCTGTGTTCTCAAAGAGAGTTGCAGCCAGAGGAGAGGAATGGCAGACAAAAATCAGAGGTAGAAAACTATCAGAAAGCAGGTGATTTTGCAGCCTGTGTTGTGAAAACAGATCCCGTGCCTCAAAGCACTGCAAGGGAGGCACACTCAGCAGCGGGCACACCTGGACCAGCCACTTGGCTCTGGGCTGCTCTTATTATTCTCTGCAACCCTTCAGCATAACTCTTGACAGAAAAATTACCAAATGTAATGCACTTGTGACTTAGTTAATTTGCACCTGTATCTAATTTCAGACCTGCTAGAATAACAGAGCAGTTCTGTAATCAAAAATGGAGAGAAAAAAAAAATAAAAAAAGAAGCCAGAGCTGCCAGTCACTGGCTGCTGCAGGGGAAACTGCTCCCACTTCATACAGTGTCCTCATGCAAGAACTTGCATGAAGGTCACAGCAGGATGCAGAGGTTTCCCTGAGAACACCCAAAGCAAACCCCCTGTGTGGAACTCAGAGTGAGCCTATGGCAATTTCCTGTGGCAGCTGGCAGTACCATTTGCCTCCCTGCTTTGCCAGTCAGCAGTTGCTTCAGCCTTGTACATGTCTCTCCATTTTCATTTTGGGAGATTGTTCTGAGCAGTTTACAATTTTCTACTTGTGGCTAACAGCCATGACTTTCTGGATGCCAGAGGGTGCCTTGCTTCATCATGAGAGAAAGCACTAATGAGACAAAAACCCTCTGGCCCATGGTTGTGGCTCATTAGGGTACTAGTCACGATGCCTCAGTTTTTCCCCCCAGGCTCTGGAGCCACAGATGTTATAGTTCATGTGTCATTTTTAATCCTCTCCCTCAGTCTCTGCCATGGTTTAGCTCCTCCACAGTATTCAAGTCCCTAAACATGAGATTTAAGAAAGTCAAACCCACTTTGCTTTTGTCAGCTGTCCTGAGACCTTCACCCATGCTGGTGCCAGGGTGCTCTGCTCGGCATTCTCAGCCTGCTCAGCACCTGGCCACATGTGGTGTGGCACACCAGCCCACAGACCTCTCATGGGACCTTGGGCTGGCCTCATCCTGCCCAGCCAGCAGCTGCCTCTCCTTCATTGCCTGGCGCAGAGCTAGGATTTCAAAAATGTCCTCTCTGAAGGAATCAACAAGGAAGAGCTTTGGTTTCCTTCTTGGCCATCTTGTCTGTCCAGCCCTCCCCAAAGAGGGCCAATCCACCAGCCTCACTTCCTGCTGTCCCTTCCCTGTATGGATCCCATTGCATCCTCATACCCCTTAAAAGAGGCGCAGCTTTATCCTGTCACATGAGCCACCACTTATACTAAATCTCTCAATCCACACCCAGCCATCTTCCTACACCTTCCCTCAGGGGCACCTGCTTTCCTGTAGCACAATCACCCAGCTTGCCCCCAGTGAGTGGGGTGACTAACCCCAGCCAGCTGCACTCTGAGGGGACCTGAAGGCAATACAGACACAGTACAGCATGGAGCAGCCTGCACTTTTCCCTCCTGAAAGACCAGCAGCCTTCAATAAGGCTGCACAGAGATAGCAAATCGGGACATAAAACATTTTGGGATGTTAACATGAGAGGGGTTAGTATGTCATTAACATCAATTTCTTTGGCTGAGGCACATGTTAAGTACAGCTCTGGGAATATGTAAGTCTGATGTTTTAACCTTGGTCTTCTTACTGACCTTATCTCTCTAACCCTGGTCATACATTTTAGTAGCCTTGTCTTAATTTCCAGTCTAAAAGGAGTTGGGTTCTAACAGTCCTGTCTTGCCAGGCTGCTGTGGTTCTGTAATTAGGTACAGCCCATAGATTTGTTTAAATGTAAGCATTATCTCTCTGTAAAAGCCTCAAAACTCAGTGTCCTGCAATAGGGGGTGTACCACAGCAATGTTCTCCCTGAGGAAATAGGTCCTTCCACCTCACAGCCTTGCTTTTCTCCACATGCAAGGGCTCTCCTGGGCAGCCCATGCAGACAATATCTGCCCATTACAGCTGAAGCTGAAGGTTGAACCAAGAGGAAGGAATTTTAGACACTGTCTTGGGACATCCTCACATAACATGCTGTATCAAATAGCCTTCTCTGCACTAAATGCAATCCCAAGAGTGGTTGCTCACTCACCCAGTGAGAACAGTGCAAAGCACAGCTGTTGATCCATGCTGATCATAACACTGCTGAGATTTCCTCCCAGTGATGCCCTGCAGCAAGAACTCAGAGAAAAATTCTGGGTGAAGGGTATGCACTCCTGTCTTCAAAAGGACCCTTAATCCACCGTTCCCAGCCTGCCATAGGAGTACTATGGTCATGAAAAGACCATGCCAGCATTTCCACCAGATCCACAAAAAGAACAACTTGTAGGAGTGCCGTTGTACATGTTAAGCATGGTTAAAGCTGTTTTTCCCCCCCGTGGTGTATTCCTGTTACCGTCCCCAATGGGTTTGGTCTGTCCCTGAGTAGCCAATCCCTGTCCCATTGTACCTATGCCCCCGATGGTAACACCCTATACTCATTCAGGTTAAAAGCTTGTGAATTGGGTCCTGTGCTCTCTTTTGCACCCCCTTCTGAAGAATAAGCATCTCTGCAAAAGTACCTTCTCAAACCTCTATTTCAAACCTCGACACTGAGAGATCAGGGAACCTAGAAAGCAGAAAGCCTCTCTGCTTTCTACCCTTCAAAGCCTGCTTGCAGCCTGAGAACGACAGCTGCTGACTGTGCACCGGGGACAAGGCTAACTGCACCCCAGAGCCGCAGTGCCAGAGGAGCAGGACAAACCCAGGGCACTGAGGGGTGTCGAGGACTTCCTTCGTGTCATTATTGGCTCCAGCAAACCTTCTGCTTTAGCCAGCTGAGAACAGTTTCACATTCACAGTACCTATGCAGAAATCCTTCTATGCCAAGTAGCCTTTATGTGAAACAGTCCTCCTATGCTTAGAGCAAACAACTAACAGAGCACTGGAATCCTCTGAAGCCACGGTGACTCATGACTGGGTAATTACCTACAGTCCTGCTCCTCTGAGGCATGCACCTACCTATGGGCTGGCATTCATCAGTCCTCCTAGTTTCAGACCTAGCAGAAAGGCCAAGTCTCAAGTGCACCAGGGAAACCAAACATCTGATCCCCGAGGTGGTGCCTCCAGGGCAAGGTTGAAGGTGTATTAGCAATGCAGTGTGGGAGAGCTGCAGTTTATCTCAGGATCCAGAGCTATCAATACAGCACACCAGTGGGGAGAAGCAAAATCTTTAATTAACTTTTGCTCACTCACTCCCAGCACTGGTGGACGTGGGTGGATGTGATCGTTGCTCAGGAGAGGATCTCCCCCTCCCCCTGCTTTTGAATTCCGAAGCAATCAGTGCTTTGTATAAAACAACAAAAATAGAGCTCCTCAAACCTGGTGGGCTTTAGTTTGTTTTGTTCTGTTTGGGGTGGGTTTGCCCTCCTCCCTGTTCCATCAAATACCACGCAATTTATGGACCACTTTGAATGTGTTTGCACACCCTCTTTGCATCTTAACTGACAACATACATGCTTTTTTAATTAAAATTTTATTGGCTTTTCCATAAGTGATGTACCTACTGTAAGTAAGCACAGTTCAGTACAGATAACATGTGGTTTGTTTAGTTATCTTGCAGGAGATTATTTCTGTTATCATTGTAAGTTGATTATTGTAATTATTGAAAGAGAGAAGGCTGACAGAGAGAGAGCATGCAGAAGGAAAATGGGAGGGAATTAAAAGATAATATTAAAAGATAATAGCAGTCTCCTTTGTTCTTATTTTTTTCTCTTGACAACCTACTGTACATGCTAAATTTGAGTTTAATGTTAGAGTCCCTCGTTTTGCTAACACACCCCCATCAGTAACACAAGGTCTTTAAACCCTAGATGCCTGCAATTAACTTCAGGATCAAAAAAAGAAACTGTCTCTCTTGTTACTACTACCAACCCTGTGAATATCTCAGAATGATTCTTTCCACCTCTGGCTTCGGAATTAATTTGATATTTTTAACCCTCTTTAGAAATGTTATGGTTTGGGCTCACAGAAAATTAAAGATAAGCATTATGTATGTGGGGAATGTGTGTGCATGAAAAGACTGAGGGAGAGACATTATAGACTGCACAGATAACCAGGCACTCCTGACATTGTTCTGATAACCAGGCACTCCTGGCATTGTTCATTCTGTTGGTGAAACACTGTGTTGCCCTGTGCTTGTGTGGAGGGACACAAGTTCCAGAGGTAGTGAATGTTCCCTGTTCCTGTGAAGTGCAAGGGAATCTGTACATGCTGGTAATCTCTGCAAGAGCAGTGCTAGTCATCACAGGTAAGAGTATTTTTTCCCACATTTCAGAGAGACACTGGGCAATGCTTTAAACTACTGGAGGAGGGTATCAGATGGCCACCTCCTTCCTTTTGGAATGGAAAATGGCAAGACTCTCATATAAATCAGAGGGTTCTAATAAGGTTACTTTTTTAGATACTTTGATCCAGACTACTAAGGCTCTCAAGGACTGAGACTTTGAACTTGACTATGTATTATCTTAAAATATGGGAGAAAGGAATGGCACAGCCAGCATGAGCTATTGAAGTCTTCTGGGCTGCAGCAATGCCTCCCACACCCCAATGGCTTTGTGTTCAATTAGGCCAGCAAAAAAGGGGAAAAGCATAGGTCTGAGTGGGACAGACCACATCCAGGCAGCGGCAGTAGTGGCGTGTTTTCATCTCTAATAACTGGGTATGTTCCACTGAACCATTACCACCAGACTGCAAATCCCCTCCTCAGCAGGGAGATGAAGAGTTTCATGGTCAACAGAGTCAAATGCTGCAGAGATACAGCAGGAAATCTGTCCTCTATCTATCAAATGCAGAAGTGCCACAAAAGCAGTTTCATCTAATGTCCTGGCCTGACTCCAGCCCGAGATCCTGTGTCATTCCAGGAATGCTGTGAGTGGCAAACCTCACTGGGGTCAGTGGGGTCAGAACCGAAGCCATCCAGCTATGAGCTATTCAGATGCATCTCAGAAAATCCTCCCACCAGAGCAAGCCCCGTGAAACCAACCTGAAAAAGAAAAACCAAGAAATCAATGCTGTGCTCTTTACAGTTTTTCTGTGGTAAATAAATACTGCATTACCCACACTGTGCTCACATTAAAGGATTCTCTTCATTCAAGATAGTTACTCACTTCAGCATATTTGGTGTTTGCTTCCCCTCTTTGCCAAGGGACCTGATTTGTGATGTCGCAAGAAACTTCAAAATGAAGTGCAGCTCTCCCTTCCCTCTCTCAGAAAAGGAGGCTAACGAGCTGCACACCCTTGCTCACCTTTCCCAAGGAAGGAGAGCTGCAGCCCATGTTTTTGCTTTATAATGACATGACTATTTATGGTTTCAAAAGTTCTTGTCAGGGTTCCTCTAGTGAAGAGGACAAAGACAGGAGGTTTTTTGCTTTGAAGGTCAAAACAAACAGACAAACCAGGAGATTTTTTTTTCCATTGGGGGAGGGGATGAGAAATGGGAAGAACACACCCCTTGAGATCATCTGTGATCATAAAAAAGTGGTAGGGATCAAATCAGATGATTTTCATTTGAGGTGTAGAAATATGGAGATCAGACTGTAAAGATATTCAAGAATAACCAATTTTATCGTGCCTTCATTACCTAGTAGTGTCTATCCTGACCTGCAGAAAGCAAAGCAATGAAAGAAACTGAAAGGAAAATATTTTTAAATTAACCCAGATTTCTCAAAGCACCTCAGATAGGCAAACAAACAAATAAAACAGGCTGAACCGTCACTCACTTCTTGGATGCAAGCTCATGTCAACTTTTATTTTTCTGAATTGATTTGCTTGTTTCTATTGCTTGCCATTTTTATTTTTTGGTCCCTGAAAACGCTGTAAAAACCAGCTAATAGGGGTACAAAATAGGAAGTTTTATGTACATTGCAGAAACTTGTATATGATGCAGTTTGTTAAGATCTCTGCCGTTCCCCCAGCAGCGTGTCAGGTTTGTCTAACACCCAGCCCCTGAGTTACAGTTTTACGGTGCCGATTTATAGCGCTCTAAGTTTAATATAGTGGCGCATTGTGAAAGGGCTTTTTTATTTTTTTTTTTTTTTCCTTTCCCCCTTTCCCCTTCCCTTAATTAATATTTCAGGCGCCGGGAGAGCCGCGCAAGGGCAGGCGGCGGGAGCGGGGCTGGCATCCCAGGAGTGGGGCTGGCATCCCAGGAGCGGGGCTGGAATTCTAGGAGCGGGGCTGGCATTGCGGGAGCGGGGCTGGCATTGCGGGAGCGGAGCTGGCATCCCGGGAGCGGGGCTGGCATCCCGGGAGCGGGGTTGGAATTCTGGGAGCGGGGCTGACATTGCGGGAGCGGGGCTGGCATTGCGGGAGCGGGGCTGGCATTGCGGGAGCGGAGCTGGCATCCCGGGAGCGGGGCTGGCATCCCGGGAGCGGGGTTGGAATTCTGGGAGCGGGGCTGACATTGCGGGAGCGGGGCTGGCATCCCGGGAGCGGGGCTGGAATTCTGGGAGCGGGGCTGGCATTGCGGGAGCCGGACTGGAATCCCGAGAGCGGTTCTGGCATCCCGGGAGCGGGGCTGGCATTGCGGGAGCGGGACTGGCATCCCGGGAGCGGGGCTGGAATTCCGGGAGCGGTGCTGGAATTCCCGGAGCGGCGCCAGCATCCCGGGAGCGGGGACGGGCAGTGCTCCCCTCTGCCGCCGCCCCTCTCGCCTCGCCCCGGGCCGGCCCCTCGGAACAGGCCGTCTGATTGCGGAGGAACACAGCGCTCCCTCGCTAATTAAAACAAAGAACTAACCCACCCGCCCAAGGATATGGCAACCGGAGAGCGATGCAAGTTGAACGGATGCAAAGCCCTCGGTCGCCTTCTGTGAGAAAGGAGGTTCACTTTCCTGGTAAAATTTAAAAAATGTTTAATAGAGACAGTAAGAAACATAATAAATAAAGCAAAGGTTAAATACGGCCAGCCGGGTGCCTTGGAACCCCCCCTTTTTATCCTGTTCTTCATGCATGGACTTAGGCACATTCACTTTTCCAGGAACTGTTTTGCGTGGTCACTCCTTGGGTCCGTCAAACGCAATTCCACTTTTATTGGGTTCTTATCATCTTTTGATTTGGGCTTGGGTCCCTTTTTCACAACCGGTGAATGCTGAGAGTCACTTGGGCCTCTTTTGGAAGTGATCTGTTCAGGCAGCTGAAACACTCTACACCTAAATTCTGAACTGCAGCAAAAAAACTCCATTATACATCTATTCAGGCAGTTAAAACACACTAAAACCTACAGAAAAATACGCAAACATTATACTTATAACATTCATTCCAGAATTTGTGAAAAGCCAATACCAAAATATGCATTTATAACACTTTCATTGCTGATGATAGCGTTGAACTGTAAATAACCTAAAACATGGCAGCCCTTGTGCACTGGGGTAAAATGCCAGCTTTAGGCACAGGAGTGCTTTCCTGTGCTTGTCTTGTGCTCCTGGAAAGACTGTTGTGTGGCTGGGATCGTGCCACATGCTGGGGCCACCTCTTCGAGGCCTGGAGTTCACCTGCAGCCCAGCTGAACTCTTCGGAGGTGCTTGGGAACATCTGGACCACTACAGGAAAAACAGCAATGCTGCTGCTGCTTTATAACACAATCATACTATTCTGAGTTGGAAGGGACCCACAAATATTATTGAAGTCCAGCTCCTGGCCCTGCACAGGACAGCCCCAAGAATCACACCGTGTGCCTGGCAGCATTGTCTGAACACTTCTTGAACTCTGTAAGGCTTGGTGCTGTGACTTTTAAGTCTCCTTGTTTGCCATCCTCCAGAGTGTTGTTCTCTCCACAGACGAGTGGGACCTAACAGTGCTGCCAGCAAAACCAAGCTGTATTGTCTTACAAGGGGGAGATGTGCCAGAAGCGCGTTGCAAAGTGAAGATGCTTCATGGACTGAGGAAAGAAGAGATGCTTTGGCTTTCCCTGCAGCCCCTCTTCCACTGAGCCCCCTCTCCTCCAAACAGCTGTTTGCCATCAGCCGTGCCCATCACTGGAGCCAGCTCCTGCTTTACTCCCTGCTCCCCTCTGTCACTCCTCTACTTCCCTAGATCACCAATTTGTCTGATTGTCTGCAATTAACTGTTGATTATGGTGCACAAAAGTCCAAGGAGGATAATTAAAAACCGCTCATGCAGCAGCAGTGGAAAGACTCTGCTGCTGCAGAAGAGAGAACAGTGCCCAACAAGCACATCCCTGCTTCAGGTGGCTCAGTGTGGGCTGGTGAGGACCAGCCAGCCTGGTGTGCACACATCTGCTGCAGGAAAGGCAGGGCAGGGCAGAGGCTGGTGGTGCTCTCAGATGAAACATTACAGCATACTGCCATGGCCCCCAGAACCATGAAAAGAGGGGTAGTTCACCACCCCAAATACGATTCATGAAAAAAAAAAAATGGAATCTTGAAATCAGGGAATGAAGTGAAATGAACAGAGGAATTATGATGGAATGAATTCCAATTAAAAAAAAACAACTCTGAAGTTAAGTAAAAGTATTTAAATCGAATGGGATGACATGAGTTGAAATGAAAGGACCATTAATTGCCCAAATGATACTTAATGAAATCCTGAAATCAGGGAACAAAGTGAAATGAACACACTGGAGATGTATTATGATGAAGTAAATTGCAATTGAAAACCACACAAAAATTCTGAAATGAGGTGAAAACAGTTAAATTGAATGGGATGACATGAAGTGTGGTGAAATGGACCAAAACTGGACACAGTGATACTCACTGAATTAATGAGATTTCATTTCTTCGTTTAATTGCATTTCCTTCCATCATATGTCACATCCAGTCTGTTCATTTTGGTTTGTTCCCTGATTTTGAGATTTCATTTCCTTTAATGAAATAAAGAATCTTCCTTTCATGAAAGGAAATGAAATCTCAAAATCAGGGAATGAACTGAACTAAACACATAGGAGAGAAATTGTGATCAAAAAGAAAAAAGAAAAGTCTGAAATTAAGTGAAAACATTTAAATGGAATGGGATAACATGAAGTGCAGCTAAAAGTTCCAAATATTGATGAAATCACACTCATGGAAATCTAAAAATTGGGGAAAAAAGCAAAACAATTGTACAGAGAAGAAGTTATGATGAAATGAAATGCAATTTAAGAGAAAAATATGAAATGAAATTAAAATAATTAGATGGAATGGGATGACAAGAAGTGCAGTGAAATGTACCTGCAGAAATAATACTCATAGCATGAAATGAAAATTTCATTGCATGAAATGAAAATTCTTTATTTCATGGAAGGAAATAAAATCTCAAAATAAGGGAATGAAGTAAACAGAACACACAGGAGAGGAATTATGATGAAATAAATGGTAATCGGAATTTTAAAAAAAGATGAAATTAAGTGAAAACAATTAAATGGAATGGGATAATATGAAGTGCAGTGAAGTGGACCAAACCTGGCCAAAATAATACTCATTGAATTAGCAAGATTTCATTTTCTTTCATGAAATACCAGTGAGACCAGTAGCCCAGGAAGTACAACGTGCTCCTCAGGCAATAGCAGTAGCATCGAAGCCTTGAGTGATTTCCTCAGTAACTTTGCTGTATGGGTTGAAGAGACACACTTCTCTGTCTTCTCAAGCAGCATCTCTTTATAGACAAATTGTCAGTGCAATACCTTTCAAGAAATCACCTTGTTGTGAATTACGCTTTTGTTACATGAAATAAAGCACAAAGGCAAATGCTGGAGCTGATAATGCAAAGTGCCCACTCAGTCCTGTGTCAACACAGATCATTTTTATACACAGTAGTAGACAACATGGGGGGTTGAGGAGAAGCCTGGGCAGGAACAAAGTACACACAATAAATTTAAACCTTGGAGGACCGAGTGTGAGAAGCAGTTTTATTGAGGTAGAGGCATTTTGCTTCCCCGGTTACACAAAAAAGAATTGCAGAACAATTAGAATGAAGAAATGTCTGACCAGTTGTATGTGCTAAATGCACTCTACACACAGACCTCAGAACCCCTCTCCAGTGGGAAACAAGAGCAGCCTCTGACTCTGCAAAGGGAAGTGGGAAAAGGGGTATGCAGGTAGGACTGCTGTTTGTCTCTAAGAGCATCTCAGAAATTAAAAAAAATCTTTTCCTCTTGAAAAATAAATGACTTTTCCAAGTGACCCATACATCCAGAAGGAGATGCTGAACTTGCTCCATAGTTGAAACCGAATCTTGGTACATGGTCAGCTGAGTCCACACAGCCTTTTCTGCTCAAAGGAAGGGATCCTCTTCCTCACCCCCTTGTCTTTCTTTGCCTCTGCACTCCCCCTCATCCTGTGAGCTAACCTTTCCTCCTCCTGGCCCTTTGAGCCCATTCTTGTTGCCCACCAAACACTCCAGTGAACTATTTGAATCATTGGCCTGGCAAGATGAGATCCTAGTTTCTGGTGTGGATTCTGCTATCTTAGTGAGTTAGAGCCACTCAGGGTATGACACATGCAAAGTAAGAAGATGTTAGATAGAGCTGGAAATTAAAAAAAAAAAAAAAAAGGTCTTCCTTCAAAAGGGAATAACACAGTGCCAAACCTAGAGAAGTGTTTCAATATTTTGCAAGAAATAAACCTAGAGTCATTCCCAACCCTGACCTGTATTTGGATGACCATATTGTACCCCAGATTAAACCAGCAATACAGAAATGGGAAAAAATGAATAGCAAAAAGAATAATTGAACTGCTTTTCTTTTCAAAGAGGGGTTCAGGACAGCCCAGCTGTGATTATAATGAGCTTCTTTTGTTTCCTCTGTAGGAGATCTGTAGGGATACAGTTGCTATAAAAATAGGGGCTCGACAAACTGGTAGGACATGATTACAGGAAATGTGCCATGCTGCTACACAAAGCATAGTCCAAGACACAGACATAATATTTTCTCTGAAAAAGTTGGAGTTAATTGCAAATTCTCATGGTTTCACCAAAACCTGGATCTTGGGTTCATTTCATGAAGCCTGAGCAAAGGAAATGTGAACAGCTGGGATACCAGAGGCAGAGTGAAAATGAGGAGGAATTCAGTGCAGGAGAAATTGCAAAAATACAAACTGAATATATAATAAATCAGGGATGAACTCTGCTTTGACTTTTTAAAATAATATCCCTTATTCTGAAAACACAATGCTAGATATTAGAAAATTACCGTCCTCAAAATAATGAAGGCTAAAGTCCCATTAGATATTTGTTTCAGGACTAACACACTTAGCAGCTGTAAAACCTAACCATAATGTCTTGCTGTTTGTCCACTAAATCACATTATTCTCTAGCAGTGGGGTGGATAATCTGTTTAGCTGTCCTGCCTGCCCTGAAACTAGGGTTTTCTCACTGAATGTGCCACTTGGTTGTACAGTTCTTGTTCTAGACCTTGAATTTAGGACTGGTCAAGAGGGATGTGAGAAACATCTTTGAAAGATCTGACCTCCTGCCAGGCAGCTCAGGAGCAACACAGGCAAGACTTAGACTGAAACTAAAAAAAAAGGAACAGTTTTTCTTTTGTAAGAATTTAAGTAAACAGTAATCCTGGAGTACAGAGCTGTGGGACACTCAGTCATTCCAGTGACACAGCACCTTGCCCACAGTTTACTGCTGTCTGCACCATGGAATGATGGACAGGTCGAAGGGAACAAGGGTTTTCTCATGGCAGGCACTGTCCTAAAACAAAGCAGGCTGCCCATGTCTAATTTACAATTTCAGCGGGAGTTTTGCTCTCTTGAACCCAGTGTGCTTTGGTCCATGGATTCTATCCAGCAGAAAGTTTCATTGGAGCTCAGTTACTGCACCTGTGTTTGAGTGGACTGTAAAATCTCAGTGCCCCGGCATTCAGGCTGCTGAATACAATGAATACAACACCTTGGAGTCTCAGCTCTTCGTGTCGAGCTTCTCATTTACCTCAGTCACTGACAGGCTTTCATCTCATTCAGCTAAGCTGCTCTCAGTGTTTAGAAAGTCATCCTTACAGCCCAGTCTGGCTTCTCTGCTGAGCCTCTTAGCCCAGAGACAGTTTTATAGCTCTCACCCCTATTGTGGATATGCCAGACCTAGAATGACAATCCTCAAAACTCAAATCAATAAATTGTGCCCCAAAGTTGAGAGTTTTGTCCAAAAGTTGTAAGCTCAGCTAGATTACTTAGGGACAACTTTCAATTTCCTTTAGTCTGTATTTCCCTATCAGTGGCTGGCTGGAGATCTGGACTTTAGAAAGAAGGAAAGAACAAAGACATTAATTCCCTGCTCCAGGAGACAGACCTGCAAGACAACGGAAATCCGTAAAATCCTGAGCTGGCACCACCCCCAGCCCTGGGGTCTCAAAAGTGCCAGTGGGTGAAACCGGGCGCCACAGCTCATCAGCACAGAGCAAAGGCAAACTTTATTGTGTAATCATTGTTGCTGGAAGAATTATCTATTCTTTATCTCTGTGAGGGCATGAGAGATTAGGTTTGGAAGCCTATTAACAACCGCTGAAATGCCATTGTTATCATTCACTGTTAATCATCACGCCTGGGTCTAATGCGCTTAATCAGAGCAGTTGACACTTGGGCTCTAAATGAGAGTCAGCCAAGCGGGAAAGAGGTGGAAAATGGCCATGGCTCTTGCATGGGGCTGGCATATTCTGCTCATGGCAGCTTTTGAGTCAAATAAAGACTCCAGCAGCAGGGCGAGAACTTCTGGCAGATTCTTCCAGATTACAGCTGGTCTTGGGAGTACATTTAAATGGCACAGGGAGATAGCAGAAAAGCTCCCTGTCATGAAACATCCCACACAGGACTAACAGACATGCTGAGGAAACCAGCCCCTGGTCAGAGAAAATCTTTCTTGGGGTCTTTTTGGAAAATCTAGCCTGCCAGCTGTTAATGGATGGGGCTGAACTGCAGTCTGCATGTTAATGAGCCTATTATGAGCGGCACTTTATCTTGTGACAAAGGTAGATTTAATGGAGTAGAAAGGTTTCCCAGAGTAAATTCTAAATGTCCTAATAATGCAATGAAGACTCTATTAGTGTATTTATTAATTACAACACAGACACGTTTCAACAAGCCTGTTTCAGCACCCTAGTGTGTGACTTTCCCAGCAGAGAAAGCTCACAGGGATGTGCCCCGCAACCTGAAGATGAGAGCCTGCAGTCTGTGTCACAGCCCTTCTAGAAGCCCTTAACATTGTGTTCCTTATCTCATCTTGTACTTTTACTTTCACTTTACTTTACCTGGCAGAAAATATAGCCTTGATGTCTATGAGGAGCTCTGGGTGCTTATCACCCAAATGCTTCAGAACGCCTCCTCAGCCTGCGTGTCACTGTCAGAGTTCTGGAGTGGGATGGAGGCTCACCTCACGTAGATTTGGGCAATATCTCACAGCTCCCCAGGCATACCCCATTGTTTCTCTGGACTATTTTGAAGAGGCTTTACCTGTACCATGAATCTTCCAGCAGAAGTGATGGTCATGTCACCTTCCACAGTGCATGCTTTTACAAGGTACTATGGCATGCACCAGTTGTTATTCTTTTCATGCCTGGGCTCAGATCCTTTAAAGTTCAGGTCAGTCTCAAGGCTAAGATGAATTCCTTGTCTCAGGACTGATGCTATCTTTTTTTACACTACTAGTCAGAGGACTCTTCTATCTTAGATGCTCTGGTTAGGTTCCCATGAAGATTGTTCAGAGGAGAAAGGGCCACGATAATTGTTTTACAACACTGTCAGGTAGAGGACATCTTCCTTTGTCTTTCAGGTAATTTGTGTTAGTAGTGAAGTGTGTATGACTGCAGGCTTTCTGTGGGCTTGCTGGAGTCAAGATTTGAACTCTTTCCTCTCCTAGGAACTAGCACACTGAGAGGTGAGGAAAACAAGGTGTGCAATTAACATAACATTCTGGCACAGCATCATGAGTCACAGTATCACCTGGGTTTTTTTCTTTCTGTGCTCATCACCTTTGTCTCTTATTGAATGGCATCTGTGCACAGAATCCCTATGTTTTCCAGCTGCAATCCACATTTCATTTGGCAACCATACACCTGTTGAAAAAAAAATGCTAATACAAATGCTCACAACTTTTCACTGTCAAGGAGAATATTATCTTTCCTACCTGCACCAAAGGCTCCAGTTGAGAAACTTGTGGTGAAAGGAGCTGCAGAGATCTATAGGAGATGCTTTCCTTTATGCAAATTGGTTCAATGGTAATTTTAAAGAAAAAGTTTAAAAGTCTATTTCATTTGGAAAAGGGGACTAAAGAATTTCCCTCAACCCAGTTTCACTCCAAGCTCTCAGCTGCATTGTAATTAACTTTACTATCTCAGTAAATCAACAGTATAAGAATATTTTCAGTCAAAATAAGAAATAATGTTTCTTCTATAGTACTTTCTACCCAAGACTGAATTATCATATCATCCTACTGTCTGTTGCTTTCCTTTGCTGTGAAGCAGCCTGTCTGCTGACACCAAACAGTGGTGGGACAGAAAGGCTCCATCTCCCTGACTCACTGCCCCCTCGCTGAGCCAGCAAGCTTTAACACAGTCTCTAGAAGAAAAATGGCTGCATTTTGGTCTTTTAAAGAAAGAAAGGTGGGGGATTCCATCATTTCTTAAAAGCAAAGAAGAAATGGAACATGGAAACCGCCCTGTTCAGATCATCTGGACCATGCCTGGACTCACGAGCCATCATGTAACTGTGAACTTCATCATCACAGCAGGCTATCATTACAGCAGGAGGTCAGTCCTGATTAGCATAAATATCGACACACTTCTAAGAAACAAAAGGACCATGACAGATCTGGGTATCTGTTCTACCACACTTCTGGGGGTAAATCACAGGAATCCTGGCAGACATCATGAAGGAAAAAGATTAGCTTCCTGATGTTTGTCATAAGTGATCAGAGAGGCACATTAAACCACAGATAGAGCTGCTTGTATTTCTAAATCAGTCCTGAACATGGTGGTTTTTCTGGAAAATAGAAATAATATAAATTAATTTGTCAGCTTCTGTCTAGATCTCGGCCTGTTCCACAGCAATACATTGAGAAGAGCTGGTTGAAATAATTATTCTCGACTTATGCAATCATTCTTTTTATTTCTGAAGGCTAATGGAGTGAAAACATGCTTTCCAGACCTTTGCTAATGACAGAGTCGAAAATAATGATTGGGGACCCTTATGTTCCTCTCATAATGAGGAAAGCAACACAAAATGATAGGGATGTGAGTCCTCAGCAATCACTTGTTCTTTATTTAAAAGGCAAATGGAGCATTCAGACGAGTTCTTTAGGTTAATGGAGCCACAAATAAGGTTTTGGGGCAAAACTTTTTCACAGATAATGCAATACAGGCAATCACTTCTCTGGAGGACAGAATTATTTACAGATGTTGAAATTCTCTATCACAGAGAGGCAACCTAAAAGCCAACACTGTGAGGACAAGCCAAATGACTCTTTTATTTCTCATTGCCCCAAGCGTGTGCACAAAGTCCCCTCTGGTACAGAAGCACCACACATCCAGCCTGGGTGTCAGCTGCTGAAATGGTGCAGGATGGTCACAGGAAATGAGAGCCCCAACAATATTTTGTAGAAGGGTGATGCCTTAGTAAATTTAAGAGTCACTTCTCATGTGCCTGTCACCTGAACCTCATGTCCCTCTGCCATGCAGCTTCCTGTCCCCTCCCCTTGCCCAAGCCCAGATTCTGGCAGTAACCCAGCTCACACAACACCCCAGCAAAATTAAATGACCCAGAGACTCCCTTTCTACTCTCTGCTGGGGGTCATGAGACTGGACAAAACAAGCCTAGGTGGTCCCTCAGAGGAGCCCTAAGTAGGAGCTCAGGCAGTTTTATCCCAAGGGAGAAGAGGGCAGAGGTAATCATCCACACAATCATCAGCTTCAGAGAGAAGTAGAGTGTGGGAAGTCCCCCAGGCTCTGTGCTGATGGTCAGATGTAATTTCCTTGACATCTGCTAAAAAAAGCTGGAATAAGTGGAAAAACTTCTTCCCTGCTGGGTCATTCTTGCTAAGGAGATTGTACCTGTTTCTTTCTCACAGGCTGATGAACGCAATGGCAGAATGGAGCCTCCATAACCTTGGAATAGCAGTTCAGGTCCAGCTCTCCAGAGGCATCTAATTTTTCACCACATCACCACATGAAACAGGTTCATATTTCCTTTATAGTTCTTGCTGTGCTCACCAGTACTCCTGTAAATAGACCTGAAACAACATCCATAGGCTGGGGACTTTTCAGGAACGTCCCGAACTCCTTGGCTGCTAGCACCACAAAAATTAATTTTGCATCACTGCTTTCCTTTCTAGTGCATCCAGAAGGGAACCACCTGTAGGTCAGGAGGGTTAAAAAAGAGTCCAAATGCAGGTATGCCCTTATCATTGATTACTCAGCAGGTGAGGAGGAGGAGGAGGCAGTATATAATCCACTAAATAAGTTCTGAAAGATGCATGATTGGTACAATTAACAGTATCTCATTCCTTTCGATATGAAACCATCACAGGGGGAAAAGCTTTTTTAGCAATCACTATGATGTTTATAACTGGCTATGTACCAAGAAGCAGTCTCCTGGACAGAAAGAGAGAATAGTCCACAGATACATTTGTTTTTTATCAAAGCCTGTTTAGCCCGTTAGAAAAATAAATTTAAACCCATTGATCTGTCAGGGTTAACGACAAGAGAAGCACGTCTGAGAAATTGGTTCAATATTCAAGACCCTATTTTAATAAAGCTGTTTTCCCAGGTTGTGATCTCATCAGCTCTCACAAGCTTAGTGGCAGGAGCTTTTGAATGTGTTCAGTAGGGTGCCATGAGCATATAGAGGAGCATCTTGAAGTGATGGGGGAGAGCTGACTGGGCCTGCAAGCCTAGCACCCTTGTTGACACCTGCTTGGTGTAGTGATCCATGAAGAGAGATGTGGAGACAATGTGCTCTAAATCTGTGACTATAAAATATCCCACAAGATTTTGTGGGCTTACATTTGAGTAAGTGATGTTGTATTTCAAGGAGGAAAAAACTATTGGAACATCTATCAATAGATGCATTTTCATACATGCAACTACTCTGTTAAGATTTTTGACTTTACTCCAGATTCTGCATGAAATCAAGATATTCCAAATAATTAACTGGAAAAAGACTCCTCCTATTCATCTTTTGCATTATTCTATAGAAATATGAGGGTTTGATGCTGTAAAGCAAATACGAGCTGCAGAAATTCTGCTACTGTGACTTTCCCTACCCTACCCAAGACAGTGTGAGATGCTAATGACCCTTCAAACCTCGCAGCATGAAGATTGAACCCTGAGAGTCTATTAATGAAGACCCAGCTGCAGTAAGAAGGGCTTGTGGCTTGGACAGATGGTACAAGACTGCCCAAAAAATGAACTGGGAAGGGCAGCTGTCCAAGAAAGTGCTTCAAGTAACTTTAAATGTACATTTGACTCGGTGTAATTTATCAGCCAGTGTATGAATCTTTAGCCACAAGCAGAGCACCAAGCTCAGAGATGATGTGAGCCACTTTAATCAGCTTGCCCCCAGGTAGGGAAAGCACACCAGGAGAAGGGTACTGCCAGCAGCAGAGTGACACGTGCTGAGCACAGAGCAGGTCTCTACAGTCACCTGCACCAACTCTGATTCACTCACTGCTGCTGCAACACTGTCACCCTCACCTGTAGGAGACTGACACTAACACACACAACCACCTAAAAACAGTCTGTGCTGGCAAAAAACATTTGCAAAACAGTTGGTGATGAGATCCAAATGTATTACCCTAACAGATATTTCAAGATGTGGGAAAAAAAAAAAAAAAAAAAAAAAAAGGAAAGAAAATGAAACAAATCATATGCTAGGGCTGCCATGAGTTTAAGAGTTGACCGTATCAAAACTGGTTTCCCTGCAATCCAGGTGAATGACTTGGCATTTGGCAACATTAAAAAGCATTTTATTGAAATGGACACTGCAGACTGCACCATCCTATCTCTCTGTGTAATCACCCTGTCCCCATCATTATTGGCTACTCCTTCAGTTTGTGTGTCATCCTCAGATTTTATCAGCAGCAATTCTGTATTTATTTGAAGATCACCAATTGAGAAATGGAAATAACGCTGGACACAGACGATTTCCTAAAAACCTCACTCCCATCAGTCAGAATTCTCTACGTCTTTTGACTCAAGTCAAAATATTGTGCTGGGGCATGCTGAACACAGTACAAAAGCACATTATCTCTCTGCAGTCTCTGTTGACAACTGAATTTGTAATCACATAGAAAATAAAATTTGTTCTGTTTAGTAGGCTCTACCTCCTTGAAAGCTCAATTCCCTGATATTAATTATATTTCCAGTTAGAACCTCATATTTCCCTGTGCACTATTTTGCCAGATATTAATTTCAGGTTGTTCAGCTTATAACTATCTAAATTGCTCCTGTTACACCCCTCTGAAGGGGTGGCAAAGTACTGGCAAAACCTAAGACCTTTGCAGTCATCCGCAATATTGCCAGCACTCTCAGATTCATTAAAAACAGATGTTTCCTAAGCCAACCCTCTCAAGACTCCTATCTATTTTGTCCTAATAGATAATGTTTAGCAGACTCTTTGGTTACTTCTTCTGGGAAGTAATCATCCTTATCCAAGTCCATATGCTGTGGATTTTCAAATATAGAGTGGAAATCATGACATAATGCCTCTGACTCCCTGCCTTCATTATAATATCTTTAATTATCTCTGGCTGATAATGCCAGCATTCCTACTGTTCCTAAACCTACAGAAAGACCTCGCTGCCTCTGACTTCTCTCAGTAAATCAGGGGATTTGTGTGCTGTGTTTAGCTGCTTCCCACTCCAGCAACCCCTTTTGTGCTGCCTCTTTCCCCTCTCTGACCCTGGAAGGGTGTTGTGGTCAAGGAACAGCAGGCAAGTTCTGGAGGGGGATCACAAAGGATGCCTAACAACTTCTTTGGGATTCAGAGGATTTCTGCAGTTCATCTGCTGTTCATGGGGCCAAAAGCCCTGCCTGCAATTAGAAGGAAATTATGTGAAGAGAAAAATTTGAAAATTCCCATTCTCGGGGTCTCTATGCTGTTTTACAGGGTTTCTGTCTGTCAAAAAAAGGTAATGAAAAGTAAGTTAATAGTTGGCACAGAGGCCCTAACAAAGACAGGGACAGAAGTCATCACTCTAAACTATTAATTTTGCATCTTTTTCTATTTAATTCATTTTTCTTTTTCCAGATTACCTGGTACATCTCATCTTTACTACCACATGCAGAACTGAACTAAAATCATTGCTCTCAAAATAAATATCTACTACAAGGAGAAGTGTGTTATTGTAATAGCACATTTACCACACACACACACAGCATTCTAATAACTACAGCTGTGTGGAGAAATCCTCTTAAATCAAAGAAATACCACAACAAGTATTGACAATGTTCAACAAAACACTCTGAAGCAAACGGGGAAATAGAAAGATTGTTTGACCTTTTAATGCTGTAAATACATCTGGAGTGCCAAAGGAATGGCTGCATCCTACAGCCTCCTGAACAAATTCCTGATTCCTAATAACACTGTTTTCCTGCATATGTCT
The DNA here is from genome assembly GCA_032173965.1 of Sitta carolinensis. Taxonomy (NCBI): domain Eukaryota; kingdom Metazoa; phylum Chordata; class Aves; order Passeriformes; family Sittidae; genus Sitta; species Sitta carolinensis. Next base: position 7,241,066 of record JAVUNC010000025.1, on the reverse strand, counting down.
GCAAGCAGCCACATGGCTCCTCTTAGCAGCAGGACAAGACAGCTGGGATTATATGGAGCAGCATTTCCCAGCTGTTTGAATATCTGTGGGGTTTGGATTGTTTAGCTTGGGTTTTTCTTCCAGGAACTGAGTCCATTGAGTAAGCTAAGTCATCGAATACAGCACCCAGTTCTTAGTAGTTTGGCAGTAGCAGAACACCAGGGATGCACATGTGCAGCAGTCAGTCAGGACAGCCTGGAGGACCAGCTGCAGTGAAGCACATGTCCCCTGGACAAGCTAAACTTCACTGGGAGAAGGAACATGAGCAGCCTGATCTCCTAGTCCTGAAGAAACTGTGAGGGTCAGAGGGGACTTTTGATGAATGTCTGAGGCACTGGCATGTTTACATCCTCAGTATCTCCATGTGAGGAAAGCAACCTCCCTAGGTTTTGGGTTCACCCCATGCAGAAGTGGTTGCAGAAGGACTTCTCCTCAGTCTGAGATGGGGGATGAGTGTATACACTCTCCAAAGCACTTTCTAAGGACTTCTAAAGCACAGACTTGTCTTCTTGGTACAATCACACTCAGGGCAAAGGCCACCAAGCTAATTCTGTTCTAATTATCATCCAAACTGGAATGCAAAGAGCTGTGAAGCTGCTTTGCTCTACTGAAAGGCTAATTTTCTGGGCATTGAAAGGTCTACTGGATCTCTGGAAGTGGAGTTTGTTACCTGCACAGAGCTTCACTGTGCCATGAAGACTCATCAGCTTGTTAAGAGGGGCCAAAGCCCAGCTGTGGGTCAGGTTTCCAAGACATTTCTGTTCCCACTGAGTTAGGTCTGTGAAACTCCAGTCCCAGGTATTAGTACCAAACAGTTTGGAAAATCAAGCCTTGAAATCTGTCCTTTTTCATGCTCTTCCAATTACTACTTATCTCCATATTTTGAAGCCTGGTTGTTCTGAAGGGTGGTGTGATCAGGATGGTAATAGAAATAGATTTTTGGAGTCTGATAAGCTACATTTGGTTGAAATGTTTCAGCCATCCTTTCTTGAAAGTAGCATTAAGAATGAGAAGAAAATAGTAACTGGGTGTTTCGAATGACAGCCAGAGAAGACAAAAGTTTTCACTAATCTCTCATAATTCTCTGGCCATGTCAGAGGAAAGCCATGACCTACTGAGACTGTCAAAATGCTTTTGAGCAAACATCACAAAAAAAAAAAAGAAACTCTGGGAATTCAGAGAAGGAAGTAAACTATTATTTTGATGAAACTTTAATAAAGGGAAAAGAAGTGAAGAATCAGATGGCCTATTTTCACCCTGGAAAACATCATATGCCTTAAGGTTCCACTCTGGCTTCCACACTGTTTAATTTGCTTGTATTTATGAGCAATCTAGAAAGGACTGGAAGTGAAATAGTAAAAATGTACCAGCCACAAATTTTTAAGTGGGTGAGTAGTAAGAATTATTATGATGATACTTAGAAAGACCCTAGGCAACCAGGTGACTGGCTCAGGTAACCAAATTCCAGTGCCAAAACACCAAAGATATGTAACACTGGAAAAGGGAAAAATATTTCTTGCACAGGAATCTAAATGAAGAAATCTAAATGGGAAATCTTTACCAAAAACCAAAATTTTTTTACCCCCATCCCATGATCTGTACGTCCAAACTGCTGAGTGCCCTCCTGGCTGCACAGTGCCTCCCCTTAGCAGACACGTGCCTGTTGTCCTTGAAAATAAACCTGATTTGTTTTGGTATAATAGAGTCAGTCCTCATGAATTGTAAGATAAACAAGAATCACGTTTACATTTCTCTGTGAAAAGATCTCACCTGATGAGCTTCTCAAGTGACCAGTGGAGATGGAGAGGTGGGAACTTCTCTGTCCAATCTCTGATCACTGTCCAGAAACTGAGAGATACGAGGTCAACAATAAACTGGAGAGTTCTTTTCTTCTCTGCCTGAACACCTGCTGTGTGTGTTACTTTACTCCCTCTGTGCATCACAGTGACATGTGCCCAGAATGCCACGCTGGCTCTGAGCAGCAATTGTCCCTCACACCGTGGAGAGGACAGCTCCTGCCTGCCTGCCCAGCTCGCAGCGAGGGCTCTGCCACTCCCCAGGCAGGTCCTGCTCTGCAGCCTCTTGCCCACCACAGGTACAGGCAGGTGCCCCTTGGCCTCTGCCTCAGCGAGGGGCACCAAGCAGGAGAGAAGAACAGAGTGTGAAATGTGAAAGAGGTTGTAATGTTATAAGGAGAGGGGAAATAAAGGATGGAGAAAGAGCAGGGCGGAGGAATGGTCAAGAGCTGGGGTTTGGGAGGGGACACTGCACTGCAGGAGGTACAAAAATACAGAGATGACACGAGGAGACAATCCAAGTCATCAGTGTAAATGTATCCATGTAGGTTCAATCTGTGCGCAAACGACAGCAGATAGCAAGAATTAATTAAAAATTAAACACTCAAAAATATTTGAGCAATCCTATGTAGGCACTGCAAATCCAGATAAAATCCTACACATAACATCTCTTCATAGACTCTAAAACTTCCTCAGAGATACTGCACAAGTTAAATGGGGATATGGTTCCTATTAAAGCAAAATATTACAAAGACATCCTAGGGAAAGAGAAGAAGGCAAAGTAATTAGCAAGGGTTAGTTAAAAATCACTACAACAAGAATGCTACAAATGGTGCAGGATGAAAAGGAAACCAAATGAACAGGGAAGCTGAAAAAGCATTCTGGACTGACAACTCTTCCACCTCCAGGATGCCTGAGAGTCCTGGGTAAGGTTGTGCTGACAAACAGGGTGAGTGGAAGGGCCAGTGTTGAGAGAGAGACACGAGCTGCTGCTCCAGTTGGAGTAGGGCAGGAAAGGGCTGCCAAGGGATGGATGGGCTGCAAGCACAGCTTTCCTATAAGTTCTTGCTTATCCTGGCCACAACTGGGAAAGATGGGACAAAGTCAGCCAAGGCCAGCAATTTGGACTGAGGTGTGGATCACAGTTTGTGTTGGGAGAGGTGCAAATATGTCTGTATTTTTGAGGGGGGCTGGAAGCAGGCTGCCAAACCAATACTTAGGCTGCTGAAATAATTCCTCTCCTGAGACCTTTTGTACAATAATGCGAAGAAGGAATGTGTAATCTTTAGAGTATACTCACTTTATCCCTCCTCCTTAGCTCATAATGTCAGGAAAAGAGACATGCAGTGAAAAAAAATCACAGCAAAATCACCCCAGATAGAAAGAAATATTAAATACCTTCTGCAAACAGGTGTTTAAGCCTATGTACTCATAGCTGTAGTAGACCAAGGACACAAGGTGATTCAAAATGAAAATGTATTTGTCTATGGATAACATTAGTTTCCAGAGTCATGGGAGTTAATGATAACAACAATTTTTAGAGTATATTAAATGCCATCCTTCAAGACTTAATCCAACCTCTAACTATTTTGGGATCAGGATGAGCTCTAATGGGGCTTGAGAACAAGGTTGAAAGGATTGATTATCCTACATCTGCCTGCTGTGAGGTTCTTACATCTTCCTCTGAAGCATGTAGTGCTGGCCAGGGTCAGAGGCAGGCAGCTGTATAGGAAGGCATCCTGGATTAGCTTGTTTGTACTCCCCCTGCTCTGCCTTGGCTGCAAGATATGCAAGGTTTTATGTCTGTAATCCACAGCTCTCCTTGAGGAACACAGAGGGCCTCTGAAATGCTAAACAACCCAGGGAAAGAAGCTTACCTGAAGCCATGAGTAAACCCAGCAGTCAAACCTCTGCCACAGATTTTGGCTTCTTCCTCTTCTAAATGGCTCAAGGTTTGGATGTCTTTGTTTTCAGCCCTGTATCTGAAAGATAAAGGAATTAGCAGGATTTCTTTAATCTTTGTGTTCTCCCAGATAAGTGTATTAGAGGAATTTTGTAGGTTATGGAAATATTTATTTTGAATTAAAATTAGAGCTGCACCACACTGTGTTTATTGTATCTTAGTGTAGGGCACAACAGAGCCATGCAGTCTCCTATATCTGACTGCAGAAACATCATTGCTTTTGCCCAGACCTGTATAAATGAAATAAGGACGCTCATTTTCAGCAAAACCCAGTTTATATCTTGTGATGCAGCACGCATGGAGCCCAAAATGTCTCCTTAAATAGGTATTTTATTTTCAAAATTTCATGGGGAAATTGATTTTGGTTTTCAAGCAGCAAAGAACTAGAGGTGTAACCTAGGGCATTATGGAGTCAGCATGCCCTGTTATTGACAGAGGAGACCGATAATTGTATTTTTGTATAAACTTCTTTTAGTGAACATAAGAATATCTCAACTGGATTTACCTGAGCTCTCTCTAGCCAGTTTCCTCTAATTTAACCAGAGGAGAGGTTGCTTCTACTGTCAAAGATAAAGAAGAATATAGAAAAAGAGATAGTTTACAGGCAGACATGATTCCTCACTATGAGCAGAGTTCTTGCTGGTGCCCACAAAATGTCTTTCCCACTTCCAATGGAAATATAGTTTCAGAAAAGATCAAGCCCAGAACGCACTCTAAATCTCACAGGCAATGATTTGTAAACCAAGTGAGCATATTTCTGGGGTGCAGTGCTCCTGTGCCTGAAGGAAGGGACAGAGGGGAACGTGAGGAGTGCAGTACAAACACCTCTCAGCTCAGAACCTGCGAGGTCCCTCTGGTTCCTCCTTGAGGCGGTGTGAAGAGAGCAGCCCACCAAGCAGCAGAGCCCAGCACCAGCTGAACTACATTTTCACCTAACAACCCTAACAATCTTATCATAACCTTCTGAAAATATCTCACTCTTAGCCCTGGCCCAGTCAACACTCAGGGAAATGGAATTTAATTAACCCTTTGTCACAAGAACTCCATTCAAGTACCCCATCCAGACAAGCACTAATGTTGGCTCAGTTGTATTGCCTCAGTTTCTCTTGTCAGTATGTTTTTTTTCCCCTTCTGCCTCCAGTAAGCTCTTTAGATTCAAGCACTAACCTCAGGCCAATTTTTTATTTCAAAGCTGGATTACCGCCTTAACTCCCTCTTCCCATTTTTCTACCACTTAGTTCAATGCTCTCTGACTGTGAGGATGTAGCACAGCAACAAAGGACCAGGAAAAAAGAAGAGGGATTAAAGTATAAATGGATCTAAATACTTAATAGCTGGAAGGAAGAAAAGTGTGACCTAACTTAATCAGAAACAAAGTGGTGACAATAGGCTTCAGCTGGCTGTGTACCTAATTGTTTATCTATTTGGTTGGTTTGTCATATTTTATTTATTTTTAAGGCAGCAGGTATCAAGAAAACATGCCTGAAAAGGTTTCATTCAAATGTGGCTTCAGACATGATTTGGAAGGTTTCTACAGTTTGGAAACAATCAAGGCATCATTCAAGTAAAACAAATAAGATGAGCTTTATGAAGACTAGCCCATCAGACAAGAGGCAGTCAGCAATTCCAGATTGAGCCCACTGTGTGTAAATTACATAGATTTAAATACACCACAAGGGTCTTTTTTGGCAATTCTTGAAACTTATCCACATTCTTTTAAAATTACAGCTTGAAGCTCCAGGCTCCAGAGTCAAGAGATTATATAAGTCTCAGCTTCCATCACAAAATAACACTGAATGTCAACAAGGTTCAGATATCAATAAAAAACCTCCCATCTTTCATCTATCTCTTTTTGACTTATGGTTTTTGAAGGCAAAGTTATGGGTACGGTGTAGCAACTTCTCTTTAGAGGTGCTGGAATGAGCAGTGCAGCACACGTGGGGCTGCTGTGAATGTGCACATCTCTCCAGGCTGTTGGCTGCATCCTTTACTCTCAGCTGCACTGGAAGAAGAAGTTTTGAATGGTCAGTGCAAACACCTAGACTTGTGCCACCTCCTGCCTTGTGGGAAATCAGGGAGGAAGACTTGTTCTGCTGAGACTTCTTGGCCTGCCCCAAGGGAGTGTGCCTTTGGGATCCCCCAGACTGGAGCAATGAGCAGCTGAGTGATGCATGGATTGCTTCAACCTATACCTTATTTTCTCCCCTCCTCTGAAGCACTGCAGCTTGACTCATCACTGTAACTCATCTCGGTAGCCTCTTGAGCTCCGAGCTGGATTTGGTTTCCTTTAACAAATCAGCCTTCTAGACCCCATTTTAACATTAATTGATTGGAGATGCTTTCAACTGTTCCTTCTGGGTGTATTAATTTTTTACAGATTGAATTTGGTTTGATGAGGCAGGAAACCTGAAACTATTCCTGGCATCTCCTGCATACTCAGAATAACCACTCTAATGCACTCAGAGCAGCACACAGCAACAGGGAGGTAACAGAGCAGGGCTGGGGACAGGGGAGCAGAAGAAGTGGGGTGAGGTGAGCCTAGGTAGTCACCTATCCATTTCTAAAAGACATCAGTAAGTGATTGCTTACCCATTTCATCTTTTATATTAAACACTTTTTTTCCTAGCAATGCAGGCATTTTGATCAGGCTGGGGCTGCTGACATTAACAGATATTAAATATACTCAGGAGAAATATGATCAAATGTTTGAAGTGTCTAGTAAATGTGCTGTTAGCTGCCCTCCCAGGGAGGCTTAGTGCAAGCTATTGTGTTTTGCTGAGCAAGAGAAAGGCTGGAATATTAGACAAGGAATCCAAAGGCAATTTTATCAGCAGTGTTATGCAGCCCTGGAACACATTGCTTTTCTATTGGAAGCTTTTCTCTTACAGCCATCGAATTACTTGCTATTCTTAAACATTGAAATGCCATTTTGCATTTTAAACCCTCCAAGCTGGCATGTGTAAAGGATTGCTGTGCTCAAGAGCAATTCCTCCCTCTCTGCCACTGTGGTGAGGCTCTGGACAGGGCCAGGCTTTGATGCCCTTAAACCAGACAAAGGTTTCATCCTTCCTGCTCTCCCAGACAGGAGTGGAAGGAACACTTGGCCAAGTTCCTCTCTCACATAACCCTACTCAGGTCAGTGTTTAGCCCTTAGATGAGGCTGACTGATCACATCCCTAGCAAGGCACCCTGAATCACCAAATAAGCTTCATCCATCTCAGTTTGTTTCTTCTCCTGAGATTTGCTATCCTTTAATTTACAGAGATGCAGTACCAGCAAACCCCAACATTACAGCTCAATTGTTCTGCTCCTGGAGCAAAGAAAATAACAGATGAGAAGATAATTGCCAGAAGAGAAAGAGGGTTGGCCAGACCAGAAGTTATAGAAAAGAACATCAGGAAAATAGACTGGGAGAAGACCCTCCCTGAAAAATATATCTCTGTTTTACAGCTTTTGATTTCATAAGAAGAGGCCTGAGGCTGCTCCTTCCTCTTGGCACAGGAGGGATACTGTGCCTGAGCCTATGAGACCTTTGCTAGGTTGGGTAGTGTAAACCCTCCCTTGCAGAGGTTTTCTGATCCTTAAAGCAGCATCTCTGTCCTGCAGGACTCTTCCACAGGGTTATAAAAGGCTTCACTTTCCAAGTAAAACTAAAGGGCCATTGTCTTTGGTAAAAGGTCAGGTTTACCTTAGGGGAAAATAGCTGTTACATTTTACAGAAGAAGTGCCATTTATTACTAACTAAGTTACATAGATAAGTGACATGCGCAATATTTTTGAAAATCATGCTCATTCCTTTAAAACTTTGTGGTGTATCCAAATAATACATGTACAGCCACGTCTGGACTAGATGTAGTCCTTCAAAATGCTCCTCTCTATCCAAAAGCTCAATTCAGCCAAATGGAATTTATTTTGTATTAAAGAATTCAAATGCCATTGTTTGGGTGTGCATCCACACCTTACCTGAGGTGGTCAGTCCCAGGAGCAGCTGACAACCTGACTACACATCCCTGAGACCCAGGACTACACATCCAAAGCACCTGTATAGATGACTTGGATTCATCCTGAATTCACTCCTGTCCACGTTTCCAAGAGGCAAAGCTAGTGCCTTGAGAGGAAGGACTTGGACCATCTCATCTGTCCAATCAATCATGTGATGTTCCTGCAGGGCACAGGTGAGGACAGCAGAGCCAAGCATCATGCTCTGGGGCCCCTGCACCCAGCCAGCCTTTAGCACCTGTACATGTTCCTTTTCTCTGGGCTGAAGAGCTGAATTAGCCCAGAATTAGCCCAAGACAGTGATTCAACAGGCTAGACATCCAGTGCAGTTGGCTTCATTCAGGGCTTTGAGATTAGTCATTATTTTATCATAATGGTCAATAAGGAACTGGCCAGTGCACTACAGAGGATTTTAGCCCAGCGTTCAAGCACCAGCAGGTGCTGGCTTCGGTGAACTAATGGTCTCATTGAGAAAAGAAAGCCCTGGGCCCTCCTGTTTTTTAGAGCAGCATGCTTATTTTAAATTCAAACCTGCTGTCTTTTCCTGCTTCTCTTTTTCTATTGCTAAAAATGGTTTTATGACAGATCTTGATGGATATGAATTGTCTGCCATATGTTGTTTCCTTTCCTGACTGTTATCTCCATATGTCAAATGTACTTGGATCTGATGATCTCTGTACAAATGATAACAAAACAGACAAGGAGAGGCCAGACTACAGGGGAAACAGAATCTCTACCAGAGAATTGAAATACCAGCAGACAGCCTTTCTACAGGAGACTGTACAGTTTACATGCTGTCACTCAAAACCAGGGACTCCTTCTAGGCACTCTCACACATTAGTGGCTCTGTGCTAAGACAGGATGTGTTCAAGGGGAAATCCCCTGGGGATCCACCACCAAGATTAGGATATACAGAATAGGGAGAGCCATAATAAATAAAGTTAGTTTTGCCTCAGCATAACTAGTGCCAAGATTTTATAATTTGGGGGGGGGGGGGGGGGGTTTCCTGGTAAATTGAGTAAATTATCAGAAGTGCCTCAAGTGACTTAAATTTGCCAAATATTTGATCTATTAAGTCCCTTAGACACTTTAGAAAATTGGATCTCTCTCTTTTACAGTCACTTCATTTTCTTCTTGCCATATTGACATTTTTTGGATGTCTTTGAGACTTCTCCCACTCTCAAGGAGATCCAACAGCAAGGCATATTTAGAAAACACAGGATCACAAATTCCTTGTAATAAAAGGTAGTGTAAGGTTGGAATCCTAACATGTTGTCCCTAATTACTTTTTCCCTAATATTCCCAGTTTTGCTTCCCTAGAACAGACGCAGGAATTGCTGCTCATCCTTCAGGCTGTTCTCCCCTGCAATGGGCATCTGGGAACAGGGGAGTACTGGGCCAGGCCAAAATCTCCTTGTCATGTCTCTTGAAGAGAGGACAGGATATTCCAGGGAGACTGGGGACCCTGAGGACAGGAGAAGCCTTGCTCCATGTGCTTTCCTCTGCTTTCTGTGATGTGAGGTCTCTCTGAGAAAACACAAATCCAGAGTCAGTGTTGCAGCCCCTGTGACCACATTGCATCACTGTAAAGGGATCATTTTTCCAATGGAAAGCAAACCTGTAGCCCTGCCTCCTTCCTTCAGTGCCCAAACTTTCCTCAAGAGAACATGACACATTGTCTTTCCTTCTGGCTAAATCCACATGGAATGAAATTGTTCTTTACAGGCCAAGACAAATTTGTACAGTTCCTGAGAAATAACTCACCATCAGGGTAAAAGTCAAAAACCATATTTCACGTATGATAGCTTTTGACTTCCTCAAGTTCTACATCTCTGAATCCTTTTCTTTCTTTCTTTCTTCCCCTCACAGTTATTGCCCTGCTGAGCTGCTCAAGTAGGGAAGCAGAGTGTTGGAATAGAGATCTTTCCAAGGTTAGAGAAGACACCTTTCACTTTAATAAATGACAGACTCCATCTGGTTAGCATCCCTCTCATGTGTCTGTAACAGATACAGGCAGAATTGATTATCTTTACTTCAGGCCTACTAATTAAAGCCCTGCTCTGATGTAATGGTATCACTAAAATTTCCACTTAGGTCATCTGTGTTTCTCTGTGGATGTTTTTTTATTCAAGACAGAGGAGATTATATTTAAGGGAGTACATTTTTTAAGGGAGACCAGGTAGCAAAGAAATGAAAGGAGATAATAAACACAAAGAAGTTTTAAGACCTAGAATGATTCAGGTCTGAAGGGATTTTAGGAGTCCATCTAAACCAAGCACAAGCTCAAAACCATCTTCAAAAGCAGCCAGGTTTGCCGAGGCCCCTGTTCAAAAGTTTTGAAAATTTTCAGGGTGATGTTGCAGCCTCACTGGAGACTTGTTCCAGTGCTGGATTGCACAACTTACAGGCAACTATAACAACCAAATAAAGGGGTTTGTGGCTGGTATCTGTTTTGAGCTATCCTTTCAAGGCAAAACATGGAAAGCAGGCTGGGAGTGGCTAATGTTTATTGATGTTCAGCATCTATCCAAGAAAAGTTTAAGGCCCAGGAGAGGAGCTGGTAATTTGATGTTTCAAGCTTTTGCTCAATTACAAAGCACATCAAGGATGCTAACTCTTCAGGAAATGTAACTCAGCCTGCACAGCCACTTGGTGAGCACAGAGGAGGAACAAAGGTCTGTAGCAATTTGCCTTGGAGAGCTGTTCTTGTGAGCCCAGCATTTCTCATGGCATCCCTCATCAGAGGACTGGACACACTGCTCTTCGAAACCAAGAGGGTTTAGGGACTCACTTATCACTCATCATGCTACCAATGTTTTCATCAGTCTTCCAGTGTTACACAGACTTCCTTTGCTAGATAACATGGCTGCAGCAAATTTCCTTCCATCTGTCCCATAATCTTTTCCAGGACTTTACTGAGGGATCCAGGCCCACAGGACACTCAAGGGGGCAGTCACAGAGGGTGCTCAGGCAGAAATGAGCAGCAATGAGCAATCCAGGTCAGAGGAACAGCAAACCAGGTCATGCCAGCTTCAGTGCCAAAGTGGATGCATTAAAATCGTGCTCTGAGTGCTGAGCCACTGCTAAAGAGATCTCACAGGAATGAGTGCTGATGCTTGTGTGAGCAGTTTAGGCACGTGAAACAGACTGAACCCTCAAGAGAAGTCTCTTTCTAAAACTCAGGTTACCACTTGCTAGTTTGAGTGTTGTTAACAGATGTCAGGGGTTCCCTGTAGCTCCTGGGTGAGCCCCTCACTTTATAAACCTTGGCACCATTTGCTCTTGCGACAATGGTGGTCCCTCAGACCTCTCTCATTGGAGGAAAGGAGATTGCAGCAGACCTTTGAATAGTCAGGGAAAGCTGAGATGTTTCTGAAAAGTTTCTAAGAAGATTTTTCTAAGATGTTTCTAAGGAGTATTCATCTAAGACAGATAAACATGTAGTTAATTTGTCAAATCTACTAGCACCTAAGATAAAAAGCTTCCTGTTGGCTCAGGCCAATACTAAGCAGATTGGTTGGGTTGCCTGTCTTCTACTTTTTGGTTGTTACTACTTGTGTGTTTAGAATACTTAAAAGAAAAAAAAAAAAAAAGAGTGTGTCTTTTGAGCTAGCTGAAATCATAAGTTGATCCAAACAGAGTGAATAGACAGTACAACATGCTTGCATACACTGCAGTTTTTCTTTGAGTAATTTTTGAACCAAACTCTCAAGCCTGAGATTTCAATATTTAGCAGTAAAGTTCACACTTGTTAAAATTCAAATCTTCTGGGCTACTTTTTCATAAACTACAGAAGTGCTCTTCTTGGGAGTGCAGTATAATAAAGAAATAAGTGATAGTGTATGTAATAGAATTTAAATTCAAGAAAAATGACCCTGGCTAATTCTTTTTACCCATTCAACTTTCCAGGACTCTGCCCTTCTGACTATGCTTTGACAGGTGCTCTGAAAGCAGCAGCCAGTTAAGCAAAAGGCATTGGGATGTGGGAAGGGCTGAGGACCAGAAGGGATCACTTTGAGCAGACTGTGACCACCCCAGCATCAGGGCTGGAAGAAAACAGCAATTTCAGACCTTCCCTCACCACAGCCCCAGTTATCAGAAGTCTGTCTGTCTATAAGGGTTTACATAGTAAATAACTCCTAGTTTTGCCTCTGACCATTAAGCACCAGTGTAATTGCCCTTGGGGAGCAGTTAATGTCTCTATCTATTTTAATTTCATATCATTTTGCACCGGTTCTTTAGAAATGCAATTTCATGCATTGCTTTGTTTCAGTCAATACCATCTAGACAAATTGAAGTCACTACATACACAAGCTCCTTAAAGGTAATAATGCCCTGTGATGAAAAGAAAATATTTCACTGCTTCTTATGCTTGGACAGGAAGGAATTGAAAGGACCACTACTGACATCAGAGAACCTCACCATTTTGTTTTAAATTTCAAGATTTGATTATGTTTTGTTGTCAAACTCTTGCAGCTCAATTCAGTACTGTTTTTATCAATATACAGAGCACTTCAAAGCTGCTGGTGTAATTGCTTCTGTTTAGATGGTGCCCTTTAATCAACACAAGATCTTGCACTACAGACAGCATATGCAGAACTAGAAAGCCTTGCCAAGCCAGAACCTTCAGAGGCTTTAAAAAAGCAGGCCTCTCTGTGAGTGGAAAATAATGGAAATCATAAAGCTTCCCTAATTAGTGCATTCAGTTTTGGTGCCATCTAAAGACTGAAGCATGTAACTCTCCATGTTTAAAATTAATTCTACAAGACAGAGAAGAATCACTGTAGTGAACAAGCAGAACCAGGAAAGATGAGAGAGGAGGAAATGGAACAGCAAAATGACCATGGCACTAATGATTATGGCTTATTACAAGATGTTGCAAGATCTAAATTGTCCAGAGACAGAGAGGGAGTATATCTGTGTGTGTGTACACACACATATAGGAGAGCATGGGACTAGAATCAAAAGGGTCAACTCCCAAATCTCAGTGGAATTGAGAAAGTTTTTTAATATAAATAACTTCTTAGATGAAATTTATCTTATAGTCTAATTAGTCACTGCAAAATGTCTGCTCACAGGTTTGAGATTTTTTTTCCTGAATTAAGTTGCACTTTGAAATTGTATCTGAAAACCTGTTAAATATTTCAAGTGATCTACAGGTCTACAAGGTGTTTTTGGAAAAATTCAGTACCTAAGATTGTGCTGGTTTTGTATAGATTTCTAGATAGATTAATATGCTTCTCTATCGCCAGCTGCTGTGCCTCATTAATTGCTAACACTGGTTTTCAAAGGCAGAATCTATTGCAAATGTAAAATTCACTGTCTGAAAAAAAATCCCACACCAGCTAAAATTCATGGTAAAATGTAAAGGATGAAATTTTTCCTTTTTCTAAGATTTCTGTTGGCACAAATGCTCCTGGGAACTCTGGCATCCATCTTCCCTCAGGAGAACATGGCAGGGACAATGATAACAACATCCCAAAACAACATCCCAAACATCACAGCAAAGGACCAGAGAAATCAGCTTGTGGGAAAAGCAAAAGTTTGAGTCTACATCTCTTGACATGAGATGCATTTCAGACAGATGTTTTGCATAAATTGAAGAGGGGTCCCAAGCAAGGACAATCCCAGCAAATTCATTTGAAATCACAAATGTTGATGGTAAATTAACTAAAGGAATCCCTGAAATTTTAGCTATTTCTATTAATGAGTGGAGGCATCCTGAGTTTAGGTGGTACATTTCTTTTCACAAATGAAGAATGGTCACACCCCATCCTGCTAAAGCAATACATCTCTAAATCCCCCAATACTTGGCATAATGACAATACAGATACCATAGCACACCACTGCAGCAGCTGAAGTTTACTTTTATTAAGTAACATCTGAGGAGGACAAAGTAACTTCCTGCACGTATTAGTAGATGAGAGTTGGAAAAGGGCAATGTAAATGGTACCAGATAAAACAACATGTCTGTATGGTGCCAAGCAAGTCAGAGGATCCAACTGCAACACAGTGAGGACTCACACATGCCATGCATCTTAAATACATTACAGGTGAGTTCCCCGAGTCAGCTGCTCAGATGGATATAAAATGTGAAGTATAACTGTTTTAAAAAGAGTTTCTAATAGTGCAATCTACCAAGCCAAGGGACAGAATTGCCAGAAAAGAGGTAGAACCCACAATTTTGAGATGCAGACATTCAGTTTGACAGCTTCTCTGTCCAGAGGCAGCTAGAGGGAAGGTGGTTTGGTCTTTTCCATATATAGCTATGATTTTCTAGCAGCCAGTGTTAGGAAAAAAAAGAAACTTCTCTTTTCCTGAGGGTAGAATAATCTGCTCTTTCAAATTTATTTCTATGGCAACATGGATGGCTCCCAGAGAATGGGACAGTGTGTTCTCCACTCCACTTTGTGCTCCATCTTCAGGCAACTCTTCCCCTGCTCGGCACCTCTTTCTGGTACTTATCGCTTCCTTGTCAATGGCAAACCTACATCCATCACTGCTGCTGTAGGTTATGGCATCAGGCTAGACTCTGAAATCCATGGAGGCAGGACTGACAACAGGCAATAATTTAAATTAATTGAGATTTCCCTCCTCATTTGGAAACAACTCAGGGAAAACATAAACCTTGTCACGTTTGAAAGACGACTTAATACTGCTCTCCTGAATGAGACATGACTGAGTCTTAATCCCACTGAGTGAAACTTGACCTGTTTGTATTAAGGGTTTATTATTACCTTTGATATTTCTCCCACTCCAATTCCTATGTGCATCATTTACATGGGATTTTTAAATGGCAAAGTAAAATCCATTTGGAGAGACACTTTCCCATTTTAATAACATTTTCACACACATCAGCTAAGTCAGTCACTGTTGCAAGCTCAGCCTCCCTTTTATACAGTGATCAAAATTAAATGCCAGCTGATCTCCTGGGAGGCTACAGACTGAGCCCAGCACAGCAAGGTGCTGTGGTAGGTACTGATGCTCTGGGTGAATCCCATCACTACTTATTCATGTGTTTAGCAGTAATTCAACACCATGTTCTTAGAGAAATCACAGGCTCCTAGTCCAGCAATTTTTCCTGAGGGAATTTCTTTATACTCTGAGACCAGACTTCAAACCACCTCACAAAATGCCAAGTTAGAAGCTGCCTCCACAGTGGCTCAGGTGAAGAAGTGGCCCTGAAGTTAGCACAGGAGCTTGGAAGTAAAGATGGGAGGTCTTTCCTGTCAGGAACCTAAGAAGCAGACGTCAAATTCAAGCTTCGCTCTTGTTAGGACCAAATCAATTATAGAGCTTCTCTATTTCAAGAAGGAGCAGAATATAACTTCCTTTATTTCTCCTCCCCACAGAACAGGTCTCTCCCTGTCTCTGCTGTAAGGAGCTGAAAGGAGAACTAGAAAGACCAGAGTGCAACTTCCCTAAGTCATGTTCAGCACTGCCTGGCTTAACCAGACCTGGCTAGGATTCATCTAAAATAAACACTGGGGACTCTTAGCACCAGCTGTGTCTTTTCACAAGTAAGGTCCTTCTTCCTAAATGCTATGATCACATATATCATGCTTATTTCCTAAGGATAACAGCCCACAACACCAAACAATTCAGGAACCTGTGCCATCAAGACCTGTGGATTTGAATTGACAGAGAGTATACACATGTTCTTCTGAGGACACCAGAGGACAACAACCTCACTTGCAGAAGCAGGAAGTACTCTCACATCAGGGGTTCTTCCTCAGTTACTACCTCCTCCTCATCCCCCAAGAATATCTGTCTTCTTAATAACCTGAACCTGAGCTCCTACACTTCTATAACAGAGAGAATTTGCTGTGAGAATAATCTGTAAGGGTCAACCAGAATTTTTTACAGGACTAGGAACTATTTCAGAAAGAAAAAAAACAAACAAAAGCTAGATCTGCAGGATCACTGTATAAAGAAAGACCTTTCATTCTTTCTGAAGTATGAAATGAATCAGAGGCCACACAAGTCTTTTAATTGTGAGTGCATACAGAATCCTTCGTTGTTCATTATGTGCTGTATTTATAGGTGATCAGAGGACACCCAAAAATTATTGAAGGTACAAACTGGCACTGTTAAAGATCCTACTTGGGCTCAGATTTTGAAAAGCTAAATTTTGTTTGCAGGTTGCAAGTGACCAAGGTCATGGGAAATGCTATTTCATACCTAGTAGCTTTCAAACTTTTTGCCAGTTTTGTTGAGTGACGATTGTGCTCCGTCTCAGTAATCCTGTCTTCAGGCAAGAGGCAGAAGAACTAAGGGAATGTGCTACCATGTTTAAGCATTTGCTAGTAACATTCTGGGATTGGGACTATTATAGCATCTGAGCTGGTCTTGCTTTGCACCTTGCACAAGGCATTCATGCTTGAACAAAGAACATACAAAATGCTACTCTTTGGATTTGGCAGCATGTTACAGGCATTTGGCGCAAGCATAAATTTCAGTTTAAAGTGCAAGGCAACAAAGAATCCAATCTCATTCACTCCACAAAGAAAAGAGGAGCAAAAGAAAGAGTATTTTGCACTTATCTAATGATAAAATTTTCCAGGGCTGAAGAGCCTTTTTTTTTTCAACGTTCCTATCAGCCTTCCTTTTAAAATGGAAAGAATGGTAGCTGAAGGCAACTAATAACTTACAGGGTCAATCTCAGCAGTGGGATTTGAATGAGGGGATGAAAGAAGTCTAAAGGGAATGAAATCCCCAGACACAGAACTGTGATCCTTTTGGGAATTATTCCCGTAGGGCCACTTAGCAACAGGCCACCATCCAAGCACAACACCCCTCAGAGCAGAAGAAAACTTTCTTCTTTGTAATTTGCCCTCTCTCTCTGTTGAAAATACTGTTTTCAGCTTATTCCCTGGGGAGTCAGAGGCTCATCAGGAAGAAATAAAGCTGACCAGTCTGGGAGTGATTGTGTCTCATGTTCTGCAAAGGCACACATTTCTCTTATCCCTAGGAAGAAAATTGCCTCATTTTATATTCGGATTCAAATGTACTGAAATTATAAGCTGTAGAATAATTACGTTCAACATGACACACTAGATCTGACCTTAATAAGACAGCCTGGTGTCCTTAGCTGTTATGGGACTGGCTCCTTCCATTGGTAAACCTGGGGATTATTTCCACATCCTCCCTCCAGTAAAAATCACTTATGTGTTTTTGCATCATGTCCATGTGCACAGTGTGACCCAGGGGCTGAAGCAGTAACTCTTTCAGTTCTGTTGTATCTGAGTGCTGGCTTGGCCAGTGCCACTAGCATAGATACAAAGAAAATAAACATTTACTTAGCGAGAGTAATAGGCAGATCTGTGGAGTTATTTTTAACCCTTATTTGTTTGGTACTGAGTTTTAGCAGTGCTAGAAGAAACAGTGACACAATGAATTTGCTGTGAACGTCGATGGCTCCACTGGAGTAAGAATCTCTTTCACAAAGGTATTTGGTATTGAAACCAGTCACAGACCAAAATCTACCAGCTCCTTCCCTTCTGACCTCCAGGTTACTTTGGTATTCCAGTGCTACCCCCCCACATCTCTGTCAGTGCTGCTCAGCCATGACCCACAGGCCCTGCTACTGTCACATCAAGCTCCCCACACTGTGCAGACAACTCATTTTTCTGAGAGGACACGTGTGACACAGAACCATCCCAGCAGCTGGAGTGGCTCAGCCCTGTTTGGAGACCTCCCTGTACTTAAAGGCAGAAAGCCACAGGATGGGAGGGAGCAGGAGGAACAGATCTGTCCAGGACATATCCTTTGGAACCTGCAGATGTGGTTTTTAATCCCTCTTTTCCTTGGGGATCAGTTAATCAAAAGTATGTAAGAGATGAAAAACAACACATCAACTTTCTCCTCAGTAACAGGAGCAGCTGGAGAGAAATATGTGGGTATAACTTAGATCTAACGACTCTGTGCTAATTCTACTCCCCAGAGAGCTGCATACGTGAAATTTTGGTTAAGATCTTGCCCCCACACTCCCACCCCTCCTTTCCCTGACAGACAAGGAATTAAGGTTTTTTGCAACTAAATATCAGAAAACAGGTTATTAAAGTGCTTTCTTCTGGAACGTGAGCAAACATTGCTTATTACCAGTTCAGCTTTCCAAATAATTTCGGAGTTCTTCAAACCAAAGACATGAGACATGCCTTAAAATTCTGAATTGCTACTTGCTAGATGTAAAAGGAGACACTCTAGCATTCCTTCACAGGGATGCTGGAAGGATAACACTGCAAATGCTTGAAAGGTGTTCAGAGGCTGTGGGTATAGATGTTGTAGAGTATGAGGAAATACAAAAAGAACTGACTTGTGTCTTTATTGGGAAATTGTATATGTATGCATCAGAGCAGGAGACTTGGAGAAAAGATGTCTGTGTTATTTTCCTGAGTCTGTCCTTGGTATTCTAGGTGATCGTGGAAAAAACACTTTTCTTCTCAGTGCATCCATCTCTCCAGCCATAGTATGGGAACAATACTACTGACCTTTCTGAGGAGCTGAGATTGGGAAAGCTGAATTCACTCACGTGCAGAATGATTCAAGATTTGCATCACAGGTCATGGGTTAGAATTAACAGTGTCATTGTCCTGATGCAACCCCAATGCAGCTGATTTTGAGCCTCTCATATTTCAGTATTAAAGCAGGGAAAGCAAAAGTCAGTCTTGCTTTAACCAGCCTTGAGCAAACTGCCTGTGCTTTCTGATGTACACACCTTGGAAAAGGATGACATGGCACGCTGCATTCTTGGGTCAAGGAGAACCACACAACACGAGGTTGCCTATGCAACAGGGACAAGACATGCCACCTCTTGCATGCAGCATGTTCCCTGTGAGCTCTGCAAAACAAACCACAAACAAAAACAGAGGCTATAAGAGAGCCCAAAACCTCTGTTGTACCTTAGTCCTCCAGAGCTTCCCTGGCTCACCTGGCAGAAGTTCCTCAGTGCCTGTGACCTGCCTTGGAGAGCCTGGCAGGACAGCAGACACCTCATGGCAGTTTGTCATTCAGCATTGCAGGTCAGGGACTTGTGTTCCCTTCCCTATAGAAAGCCTCTGCCAGTAATTTTCCAAGCTTTAGTGTATTCTTTGTCTCTGAGGAAGATCCATAATCTGAAGTTGGAGAGGGACTCCAGCACGGCAGGAACTGGTCAGTGCCCTGCTGCTTCCCAATGACAGAGACTTTGCTCCTTGTCCTATTTTGCATGGCCTCAGCATTTATAGTCTGTAGCCTCCTATACACCCTGCTCTTTGCAGTGCCACCATGAAAATGTCTGTATAAATGTGAATTTCAATAGCCATTATACTCCCAGCAGCAGCAATCGAGTTCGGTTCCTCAGAGCCTGCTAATCTGTAGTAGTCATGAGGTTACTTATCTCCTGCTCTTTTCAAATACCTCAGCAGCGGGTACAAAAGGGAAATGGCAGGAGCTGTTCTCCTCTGGAGTCTGAGGGGTTTTTTTTCCCCTCTTTTCTCTCCCTTTTTTTTTTCTTAATACTGTGCTGTTGCTACATTTCCAAGCGTCACATTCAAAATCCAATGGCAAAGTTTGCAAGACAGATAAGAGATGAAAATCTCCCAAATTTCTGCAAGTGTGAAGCTCTCAGCCCACAAGGGCAGCAAGCTGCAGGTTCCAGAGTGCTTAGCTGTCTGTTAGCTAATTAAAGCACTGCGATCTGAGAGCTTTGAAAGATTTAGTACAGATC
The DNA here is from genome assembly GCA_032173965.1 of Sitta carolinensis. Classification (NCBI taxonomy): domain Eukaryota; kingdom Metazoa; phylum Chordata; class Aves; order Passeriformes; family Sittidae; genus Sitta; species Sitta carolinensis. The sequence continues at coordinate 7,221,562 of JAVUNC010000025.1, read as the reverse complement.
TTCCTTGGGGTCATTTTTAGCTCCGCTACCTATTTGCTGATGAATCCTCAGCTCCAACCTAAAGGTGTTGAGCTACAAAAGGATGTTTGGAGAGGGGTGCTTGTAGCCATGGACTCAGGCATTGTTAAAAGGCAAAGAGAGATGTGGCTCCACAGAGGCTTCTAGTGAGGATAATAAGAGCTAAAAATGTGCAAAAAAATAAATTATGAAGAAAAATTATCATTTGGATTGGATTTAGAATGCTGTTGCTATGCTCCTTATAGTGAAGAATTTGGGTTGCTGATTCACTTGATGTCTACCACTGCTACCATCCAAAGTTAAAGACATTTCAGCAACTAAAAACTCTCCCTGAGAGCCAGTCCTCATCCTGTTTTATGTCCCTAGGTGGGGTGTCACAGTGTAATAGAACCCTGGGAGATCTCACTGTGTAGCCAACTGTGACTAAAACAAGGCCACAAAAAAAAAGCATTGAGGCACAAGCTCCATGATTAACCATCTAGACTGGACACACTGTGTTTTAGAGGAAAATTCTCTAATGTCAGATGAAGTGTCCCAGACAAAATCAGAGGTCTGCCAGGTGGAAATCCAGCTGTGGAGCTGGGTCTACAAAAACAAAGGAAGGTAACTGAACTTGCACTTCCAAGTACACCTGAGCACAGCTGGGTCCTGCAAATGAAGAATAATAGAGCCAGCTAAGGTAGGACACAGAGTACAGCAGATGTGAAGGAATGGAGAGGATGCTGAAGGTGCCTAGCAATGAGTCCCAAAAGATGGGGATAGATCTGGTTCTCATGAGGAGATGGCAATAATGCAACTTTATTTTCTGCTTATATAAATTATGAAACTTAACAGTTCTTTCAACTTTCAGCTTTAATAATTTGGTAAACATTATTAGTTAATGAACAATAATCTTCATATTTGTTGTCCATCACTCAGACTTTGGAACAAAGGAATAGAACAGGATTTTCTTCTGTCCTGCTGCCCAAGGTTTCCCAGAAAATTCAATAAAGAACAATGTTGAGCTCTTTGGAAGGTATCTTTATTTCCTACTGGATTTCTGCAGGCACAGTCATATATAAAAATAAACAAGACAACAAGACAAAATAAAATCAAAGAACACGGCCTGACAATCTAAGACAAACTGTGCTCCTTTTGCTATTGATCACCTAAACCCTGTGCTTTCATTCCTAGTCAAATTGGAGAGAGAAATAACTTAAGGATTTCAGAGAAAATAAACAAAAGATGGTATACCTGAAAAAATCTCTATCTCAAAAGCCATGGGCCAGGAGCAGAGAAATGAACTGACTTAAAATCTGGCTTTCTTCTCTCCTCTTCCACTCCCCCCACTGAACTGAAAATCTTCAGCCATCATCTGCCTGTAGAAAGGCAAAAGCTCCAGGCACCTGTCTTTTTCTGTGCCAGCATCATTGTAATTACATGAGCAACCACCAGTACAGTAAAGGAGTCTTTTTCTTCAGTCAGTCTGCCTGTTTGTCCAGCGTGGAAGGAATATACTTTTGGTGTCTTTCCTAGTGCATCCTCATGCACAGCAACTTGACTGCTAGTAGCTTTTCCTGCCTCACAGGGAGAGATATCCAGGGGGAAGAAAGTAAATGAGAGAGTGCCCAAGGTGTCTCCCGACATGATTAGGTTTGCCTTGTGAATTATTGCTGCCACAAGCTAATGAACATTTCTCCCCCAGCTTTCTCTCACAAGGACAGAAAACTCTCTTGGTTTAACAGGATTTTCTACATGCCTGTTGTCGTGGGTACAGTCTATGCAAGCCAGAAATGAGAAATATTTTCACTGTTGGAGGCAGCTGCATAAAAGTAATCAAACAGGAAAAAAAAAAAAAAAAAAAAAAAAAAAAAAAAAAAAAAAAAAAAAAAAAAAAAGCAAGCTGTTCTAGAAATCAGGAAATGCAATGAATGAGCTCAGATTTGCATTCAAACATTACCCCAGGCCTCAAAGGCATAGAAATTTAATTTGTGGTGATTTTTTGCAGCATGATTCCTTGACATCTTCTGGATGTTCAAGTGCATGAATACAATTACACAATTTCGTGGTATATGTATGTGAGTATGTATATGTGGTATACATATATATGAGTGTGTATTTACTGGCTGATTATTTATGTGAACTCTGGCATGGGTGTGTGTTCAGACATTCAGGGCTTACTCTTTGTGCTGGGGGTGTTTAGCCTGGAAAGAAGAAGGCTCAGGGGTGACCTTACTGCTTTTACAACTACCTGACAGGAGGCTGTAGAAAGGAGGGGGTCAGCCTCTTCTCCCAGGCAACAAGTGACAGGATGAGAGAAAAGGGCCAGAAGTTGCACTAAGGAAGGTTTAGATTGGATATGCAAATACTTCTTCACTGAACAGGTTACCAAGCTTTGGAACAGGCTCTCCAGGGATGTGTTGGAGTCGCCATCCCTGGAAGTATTTAAAAGTCATGTAGAGGTGGCACTTAGGGACATGGTTTAGTAGTGCATTTGGCAGTGCTGGGTTAGACTCAATGATCTCAAAGTTCTTTTCCCACCTAAATGATTCTATGATTCTAAACCTATATTCTAATGTTTACTTAAACAAATAATAATCCAGTTGTACTTACAGCACTTTGCAGCCAGAACACTTGGGGCACTGCAGAACAACAATAAAAATGCTTCAGAACACAATACAAACACAGTATTAAAAACATCTTATAATTCAAATTAAGCATGCTGAGTTCCTGAGAGGCAAAGCCATGGAGATGTCAGAAGGGAATAAATATGTGGTTGCAGTGGTTTTGTTTCAAAGCACAGTGCAAGAAAATGTGGTTTGGATTTAGCAGAGGAGTGATGGTGGGGTGAGTTCCTCTTGCCAGAGCTCTCTCTGACAAAGACTGACTGTAAAAGCTGAGCTGTGCCTGGTGCTGACACATGGTCAAATTAAGCTTGAAGGAAGCAAGCCTGGGTTATTGCAAGGATCAGCTCTGTAAAGGGCTTTCAGTGAGCAGTATCAGCATGTGACAGTTGCTCTGCTTCAGAGGAAGCAGCCATAGTGCTGAACACAGGGCTTGTGAAATTTAATCTTTGCCATTTTCACCTACTAGCAGGGATTGAGGGAGTGACCTCCTAACCAGTGTGGGAGCCATATGAAGAAAAAAGGAATGACACTGTGACCCCAGAGGTGAGGGCTGCTAAACAAAATAGGAAAACCTGTTCTTCATACCTGTGGCCAATCCCAGGTAAAAAAAAAAAAAAAAAATCCCCTATCCTCCTCTTTTATTACCATTAGCCCTTACCATCTCAGAGATTTACCCAGAGAAACACAGGTCAGCCCACTGGGAGCACCAGCATCCCTGCTCAGCTGTCAAGGAGACACAGCAAATGCCACTGGAGCAGTTGTAATTCCTCCCTTCCTCCCAAGCAATATCTCTGAACACAGCACAGAGATACAAAGGCAGCAGAAGTCCTGCAAAAGACCTTGTGATTTGTTGAGAGCCTTGTCCAAGGCTAGTGCCACTCAGCAGGAGCTGCATCTGGCGATAAACACTGCCTCCAGGGCTACTGGAAGCTGAATAAGCCCGTGTTTGTTTGTTGTGCAGCAAGGAGAGCTCCGAGCTGGATGCTGCCCAGTGCTTTCCCCATGCAAATCGGGGAGTTCCTGCTCAGATGCCAAATGTTAGAGTTGCCTTTGAGTGCCTGGCATGGATTTCAATGGAATACAATTGCTGAAGCTTGATTCTCATTGAACAAAATGAAAGACCTGAAGCAAAGTTGTGCCTGGGGTAGCCGATTTTGGTGTAGCAAGAGAAAGGAAGAACACTGCCCTCTGGCTTTTCAGCTCTTTTGGAATAGGCATTTTTCATGCCCAGACTCCCACAGTATTCCAGGAAAAATGCCAGGAAGCTCTCAAAGGAGCTCCGGGTCAGGGCTGAGCCCCACTGGGGATGTGCAGAGTGAACTAGAGGTAGCTCTGGGAGGCAAGAGAACTGAAGAGGGGAAAGGTGGTAACAAGGAAAGCACCAACACTGCAGTGGAGCACGGGTGCTCATTATCAGCTGGCTCAATGAGGAACCAGGAGACCATGGATCATGTTGGTTGTCTCACTGTCATTGCAGCAAAAGATCCCACGACCATCTTCCTGACTGTCTTGACAACTCTCTGCCAAAGGCCCACCCTGTAAGAGACCTAAAGTAGTTTAAAAATAAACCCTGTACTTTAATGTAAACCTACTGACAGAAACACAATCACGAATTTCACGTGCCAATTCAATCACCAGTGCGACATCCATATATTCACTCTTTAATTTAAAGAACATTGAATGATCTTGACCCAAACTTTAATTTAATACAACCAGGTAGGGAAAGAGCCTTCAGTGTATAGACAAAATTACTTGTTTGTTTTATTAGAATAGAATAGAATACAAATTAGTTACCAATATTTGTACAGCACTTAGTCAATGAGTGCTTGTGCTCTTGGAGTCTTCTCTCAAGAAAAGGACACAAAAGACACTATTCTACCATCTTTGTGTTCCCTCCAGCAGCTTTCCCTGTGTGATGGGTAGGAAGGGGGATCTGGCTGGCATGGGGCCTACTGGAATTTCTTCTCCTTTACAATGGCCCTTGTACCCCCAAAATGTCTAATTGTTACCTGACATGTAGGATGCTGTGTATCTCAGGTGCAGTGCTCAGTCTGCACTCCCAATGAAGTCGATGGGGGCTGAGGGAATTAGAACTTTAAGTGATATTGACTCAAGAACCAGAACAGTTTAAAATTTATACTATCAGATTCACTACTGATATTCTTCAGTCTGTGCCTTAGCTGATAATGTTCCTTCGGCAATAAACCCAGCATCTCTGCAAAACTCAGAGGCAGAGACTTCAAGCTGACCCACCCAAGTCTAAATTTATTAAGCAGGACCATGTAAGAACAGACACTGCAGCTCTGTCATTGCAAGGTTAAATGTTTGAAATCTAATATACGAAAGAAACATCAGGATATATTGGGCCAAATAGTATAATTAACCCCCAAAGGAGGACTGAATTCCACATGTCCAGAATCTCTTAAGTGCTACCTTCCTCTCCAGAGACCTCCCATTATTCTGCCTCATGTATTATTAATGACATTAGACCTATATCTATGGCCTCTCTCCCTGTCACAGTCCCCACACATCACACACTGACATTGTCCTTTCCTCCTTCATAAGGAATGACATTTTTGACATCACCCTATGAGCAAGGAGTAAAGAAACAACAAAGCAGCAAGCTATTGCAGGATGAAAATGCTCAGATCCACCTAGTTAGTGATCTGAGAGTTTTGCAGGCAGGTGATGTAGGTTTCTTCTTCACATGGAAGGAAAAAGGATACATGGAAGAAAGAGTCTCTCCCAGTCCAGGGCACCTGGTGAGAAAGCAAGAGTGTTCAGAAACTTCCAAAGTTCATTTCATTCTTTTAGGGCACAGTTACACTTTTGGGTGTTTGAATTAAAAAACCTCCTGGGGCTTCCTTGTTCATTTTGAGAAACTCCTTTCTTATGTGAAACACTTCCCTTCGACATATTGGCATGAGGAAGTGGAGAAAATGTGCAGTCTGGGAGAAAAGTCTGGAAAGGCTGGCTATTCTAGGCATAGGTTTGAAGTTACTGAAAGAGACACTGAGGCTGCTTCTGCCTTCTCGTTCTATTATTCTCCTTTTCCCCCTTAATTTTTGCCTGAAAAGAACTTGAGGATAATAATCAGCAGTAACACAAATAGCAGAAAATGACAGATACCTAGAAACTAATAAAGGAGATGCTTTTCTGGGATTGAGCTGGGGTCCATAATAGTGTTGAAAGGTACTGAAGAACCTGACTGCCACATTGCTACAATCTCTCTATTCAGTTTCTCACTTTAGCTTTCCTTGGTGCCAGCACTATAGCTACAGAGCAATGTTATATGCAAAAGAAAAAAACAAAGCATTTAGTGCTGCTGAATTTTCTGAGGTTCCAGCTCAGTTTTAAATCAGTCTTTACTCAAGCTCCTTCTGGAGAAAGAGCTGAATGATGATTAAATAAGGGGCATCTAAAAAGGAAATGGATAAACAGAATATGAAATGTTTCTCCTGGAAATTTGTTCATTCTTCAGCCATTACCCTCTATTTATGTACAAATAGGTCAAAGGGTGGGTACAAATGTATTCCAGCCTAGACAAAATAAAATTGATGGAGACTAGAGATGCCAGAGCAAATGAGATCTCTGAGGGCTCAGAAACAAACTCTCTGACATATCCACTCAATATTCATTGAAATGAGCTCAGGAAACTGTGCTCAATTAAAGACTGGCTGCGGGGAAAGCAGATCCAAGAACTCTGAAGAAGTGTTTTCCTGGGCGCCAAAGATCTAGGTCAAAAGAGACGTAATTGTCCAAGGGATGCAATATGTTATAATAACATCTTCCAGAAGCAGTGTTCTTGAGTGCTCTGGCTTAATAATGCTCATCTTTCACAGCTGTACCACTGCAGTGTTAACATCTGTACAGCTGCCTTAGTAGCTCAACTGTACCTGAAAACGCAGATTCCCATGGACAGAGTGGACTTTTGACCCTATGAGCCAGTGAATAACAATTAGGACAGATTCTTTTCCTAGTAACATTAAGTCTGGAATGAATCCATGAAATTCATTGCAATTTCAGCAGTTTTATAGTAGTATAGACTATTTTAGCTTATTTAGTTGTGATACTGCAGACTTATATTGATAAAATCATGTATCTCGTGTCCATTTCATTTGGAGAGAGGAAACTACAGATGACTAGAGCCAGCACTTGTCATCACCTCCCCAGACTCCCAGAAAAAGCTCCAGAACACACGACTTGACCAGGTTAAGCAAACCTGTATTGTCATACTAAGCAATGCCTTCCCACACCAAGCCATATTGATGGTACCTCTGCAATAACACCTTACATTTCTGTAGAGCCTTTCATCCCAAAGGAACCAGTGAGGGAACTTGTTTATAGGCTTTGGTGGAATGCTTTGACTCTCCTTTGTTGCACATGAGCTTATTAATTAAAGGTATTTTCATAGCCAGCACTTGCAGCCTGTTCTGCTTCCCACTACTGCAAAGTCCTTTCCTGGAGCCTACACAGCTCAGCCTGAAGCTCTGGAAGGCCACATCACCCACTGGCCACCCAGCAGACCCCCATGTGCAACTGAAGCTGTGAAAGAATGTGAGAGGCTGCCAGAGAAGATCCACAATGCAGGTGAAAATCAGCAAAATCTCACTGCCCTGCTGAGTGAGGCATGAGGTGGGTTGTAAATCTTAAAACAATGGATAAATGGCCTGAGCTACCAAATACAAAATTGGATGAAGCATACGCAGAGACTTATCAGTCCTCAGAGGGAATCTAGGTCAGATGGGGGCCTGAACATTTTCATTGTGTTGCATTCTCAGGTTATGCCATGAATATCTATCACAGAGAGGAAAATCTCTCCTTTACTTCCACTTTTGCTAATAACTCCCACGACACTGAAGGCAGAGTATAATTTAAGTGAATTTGATAACTAACTCTGGAAATAAGGGAATTAGAGCCATCAGTAAATCTTTTTACCTCAGAACCTAAACAAACAGGATCAAATTGTTATCTGATATGATCTAATTGAATTCTGTGGATTTACAACCACAGATGAACTTTAACCAATAAACAGAAGAATGTAAATGTTTTATTCTGATACTTGACACATCACAAAGCTAATATAGCTATGCAATGAAGAGAAGTTTTCTAAGCACATTTGTCTAATTTAACTCTTGCTTATAATCAAAAGTAATTAAATACATTCCATGAAATTGGAGAAAGCAGAAAAGAATGCTGAAGAATGTCACTTCATTTGTGGGATTGAGATGTATTTTGTTGTTCCCTGCTGTTTATCTCCAGCTCTGCGAGCAGGAGTTCACATTTATGTTCAGTTATCAGCTGCCAACCTAAAGCCCATTGGAAGATGTAATTTCCAGAGGGATCTTAATAAACACCACCAATGGAGAGGCATTTCATACTTGGCAGTTCATCTGTCTGAGCAAGACATAACTTCAAATTATTTCCATGCCCATTCTGCAAGTGTTTGTGGAAGACAACTCATGCCCAGAAGATAATACTTAGGGAAAATACAAGTTAGACAGGACTCACTGGTTTCATTAGAAGAGAGCACAGCTCAGCAAGCTCAGTGGTGACACTTGTCTTACCATTGATATGCCACACCAAGTTCATCAGGCCACTGGAAGAAAATGGAAATTTCCTTGCAATGAAGAGCTCAGTGCTACTAACAGCATTCCATGGCTCTGGGGAGCCACTGCCAAACCTCTCTCAACTACATCATGATGGACAGAGCATCTGCAGGGGGAGATAGGGCCCAGACAAGGGCTTACATTGCACAGAAAAGTTAAGAGAGCACCCTTTGGCCTCCATAAGAACCTGCCTCTTTAGCACTGTCAGAGTTATAGTCTTCTGTTTCCCTAAAAATTCTGGAAGTTGCAAAGTTACTCCAGCTTAAGAATAAAGCCCTAACGTTCATAAATGAATCAAGTGGGTGAAAGTGGGAGCACTCACCCAAGCACTGCCCATGTCCCTATGGATTGTGCCCCCACTGCTTTGTTTATCTGGCAACGTTCCTCTCTCCCCAGTTTTCCATCTCTTTATCACCTTCCTCTGATGCTTGGATAAGAGGGAGAATGGGATGATAGCAAACAGAGAAAACAGGATGCCTGACTCACAAGCAGGCAGCAGAAACTGAAGTAAGTATGAGTGTCTTGCATTCCCCTCCCAATGGAAAGGCAAAGGCACAAAGAAAGGCATGCATCCACAAAATGTCAGGAAAGGGGTGCACATGAGCAGTGCATCTAAGGAAAGGCATGGCTGAGAGTGTGTCCCACAGCACCATGAGGTTGTAGTAGGTCTTGAGAAACAAGAGCTCTGCAGTTCTGGACATGTATACCAGAGGGTTTTTCCCTTTTCTGCTTGTCACCATGGATATCACTACATTATTCCACTTCAAGTTCACCATTCCCAGCTACTGGCAGCTGGTAACTACCAAGTTTGGGGACACTCACAGACACAGACACACACACAGAGTTACACACAGATACACACACACACACACACAGAGTTACACACACACACAGAGACACACATACAGAGAGCTACACACACACACACAGTTACACACACACACAGAGAACACACACATACAGAGACACACACATACACACAGTTACACACACACACACACACACACACAGAGTTACACACACACACACACAGAGTTACACACACACACAGAGTTACACACACAGACACACACATACAGAGAGTTACACACACACACACAGAGTTACACACAGATACACACACACACACAGAGTCACACACACAGAGACAGACAGTGTCACACACACACACAGACACACACAGAGTCACACACAGAGACACACAGACACACACAGAGTCACACACACTCTCTGAGAGTGTAACTCTTCTTGCTCCCAACAACACTTTGACAGCAAGGGTCTTGTGACATTTTCCTGTTCTAACAAAATCCATCCATCAGTTTCCCCCAGCTCATGAAACATTTTTTCTGGGGAACTTCTACAAGAACCACTCCATTCTATGAAGAGTTAACATGGAAAGCAAACGAAATTTGAAAGGCTGACAAAAGCATGACAAAGCTAGAGGCTACTAAGCAATATCTCCTCCTGTGAAGTGTAAACCCACTGTATTTTTTTGCCCCATAGCTTAACCTAGTTCTGAGCCTCACTGGCTGGTAGAGAGGTGAAGTGCAGGGTCTTTGGACGTGGCAAGATCAGCAAATTGCAGAAAGTCATAGCTCCAAGGTGTGGGTGGTTTTATACTTCTTTAAGCCCAGATGCTAACCATGCTAAAATGCAAGTTTATTATGCAGCCTGGCAAGATTTCAGCAATTTTATTGAAAGGCCATTTTGTTATGTTTATTATATTTGTCAAAAAGGCATTTTACGATGTTTATGAGATGGCATATAAATTTATGAAACTGTAACATTTTTGTCAAAAATAGCCTTTGCTGGAAATCAAATAATGCAAGTAGTAAAACCTCCCATCAGAAAAATCCAGGCAGAATTTTCCATCAGGCAAGGTACAGACTCATCCACAGAACAATCTGTGAAATACTGTCAATAAAATCCATGCTGTAAAGCAGTGGAAAAGATGCAGGGTGCATGTAGGAAAACTGCAACGCTCCCACCTGGGTGCAGATGCAGATGTGGCCATTCTGTCTGATGTCCTTGCCTGACTATGAGTGAGGGGCCTGCTGGTTTTGTTGCCCCAGCTTTTGCAGAAGGAAGGAATGAGCTTCTGGCTTGTGTTTGGCTTTGTGTTGTGTACTGCTGCCCAGAATAATCCCTTGTCCCTCTGCTTTCCAGAACAGGCTGGCTGGGGCTGACACAGGAATGAGCCACAAGCACATCCTCCACCAGCTCTCTGCTCTGTCTCCAATCCAGAAGCCCCTTCTGCAGGGCTGTTCTTTCTCTTTGTTGCTGATGTTGCTTTTCATTTACTGCTGTTCATTTCCCTCTCCCTCCTACGCCCCCTTCAAGTAAAAAGCTGTCTTGTATTTCTGCTTAGAGAGCTCCCTTCTTCTCCTCATTTTTTTCTTTTGTTCATCCTCCGCAATACCATCAAGATGATGTGAAACACTTGAACCCTTCCCTTTTCTTTCTTACTTAGGAGGTCAGTTTGGTACTCTGCAACTGATGCTCTCCCCTTTCTTGGAGTCTGTTGTGGCAGCAGGCGAGCCTGACAAACAGATAAAGCCCTTACTGTGGCAAGTGGGATCTTGATCACAGCCATGACATTTCCAAAATGAGGATTTTGGAATGCCATTCCCAAGTCTCTCTTCCCAGGCAGGGGAAGATGTAGCAACAATAAAATGTTTCCCAATGCTGCTTCCATTTTGCTGAGGAACTCTAAAAAGTTGGAAAGATGGTGGGGATGAGAGGTGTTGGGAGGTTAGGCAGGAGAAATCCATGCACTAAGGAGCTGAAAGAGCTCCTTAAGGATGGGGAGAGAATGAAGCCAGCCCTGCCTGTGCGTCAAGACACACTGTTCTTATGCTGGAAAAGTTAATCCTGTCATGAATCACAGAATCATACATTTCTGAGCTTGGAAAAGACCTTCAAGAGTCCAACTGTTAACCTAGCACTGCCAAATCCACTGCTAAACCACATCCCTATTTCTGCACTTACATTTACAGCTTGTTCCATGATGTATCAAAATGAAACAGACCTAATACTCATACAGACTTAATACCAATAACCACTGCTAGAATACTGGAAGAAATAAAAAACTAAAGGCATGAAAGCTTGCAATTTCCAACTGGTATGTTTTGCACTGTTTTTATGTATTCTAAGGTACATGGTGAAAATGGTGTAAATGTACTACTCCTAGAGTGACTGTTGTATTTTAAACAGTTGCTTTTCAAAACACACGTGATATTTTAGCATTGGAAAAGCAAAAATAGTGTTGCAACCACAGTAGTTCAATTTCAAAAGTTTTTTATTGATAAGGCCCTGAAGGGCAGAGAAGGGAGCTATTTGAAAGCAGAGCACAGGCGAGGGAGGTGTGATCACATCTCACGGGTTATCACTTCACCAACAACCCTTGGGACCTGCTTTGCCCTGCACTCTTGGTGAGGAGGGGCAGCAAGCCTTGCTTGCCGTGCTCCCTCGTTCCACTAAGGGACACGTTCCAAGCACAAAGCCTGGTCGAGTCCTGCAGTAACCTCACTAGACCTAAACTCAGATGATGCCAAGAGTGTGACTGTGACCAGCACAGGGGTATTTAATCTCCTTCCATTTCCACACATCTTGTTTCGGGAAATATACCTCATGAAATACCATGGGATCTGAAAGCTGACGGCGTCCATCAAATACCAAAGTGCCTTGTTTATTGCCCAAGCTCTCCCTTGCTGCAGTAGACTTGGATATGCCTATTAAGTATTTATACATCTGAAAGTGCTGCACTGTCATTAGTTTGATTGAGGTGCAGGCATGTTACCACAGTGATTGGCCTGGAAAGTATGAAAATGGAAAAGGCTGGGAGAATGGGGATGGTGAGTAAGTGACAGTGTGCAATTACTATGCAAATTATAGAGGAATGATCATCACCAAACAAAACTTCCTTGGCATGGATGCTGAATCCACAACCCAAACAGATTGAAGAAACTGCCTAATTCTTTTGGCCTAAAATACCATCAGTTGCAGGGCTTACAGAATTCATTTGTGTTCCTTCCCTTATCCCTCCCTCTATAATCCCAAGATACACCTGAATGTGATGTCTACCACCACCATCTTGAGCACTCTTTTACTGTAGCTGAACAGCAAATTTATGCTGTATTTAAGGAGCATCCGTCTCTGCGTCTGTCCAGGGTTTTTGTTTGTTTGTTTTTCTGCAGGGAAAAGGTCCTAGGTTTGCAGGAATTTTACATTCTTGCAGCCCTGACTAAGTTAGGACAAGACTCCTCTCTTCCACCAGCACAGGTCACAGCACACAAACTTCTGCACCAAATACCAGACACAAAGCCTTGGGGAAGAAGTTGGTACATGAAACATTGACAGTGAACTTGTTTACAGACTTACATTTTTGCCAGTTTTATTCCATCCTTGTTGCAATAAGCTATATCCAAAGCACATCCTTCTCCATCATTTTAGTATATATCCCTATGTCTCCAGGTCATGCTCAGCATGTCTGAGCAGCCTGCTTTTCCTGGCTGTATGATGACCTATGAATGGATGACTCCTCATTTTCTGAGATTGTGAGGTGTGAAATACTGCATGAGATTCTAAGTATGTATTCACAGGCTACTTTTGGGTTCATGCACCATTAGCTGAATCCCATTAGCTTGGCCCTTGATCCAGCAAGAGCCTACAGGTAAGCAGATGAAAGAACCCTGGCATGAAGAAATATCATATGGGATATCAGCAAGAGGCCAGGTATAGCATAGTTCAAAGTATAGATGTGCCCACACAAATCTTAATACACCCTAGCTCATCCAAAGATTTTTGCACAAGCCACTTTTTAAATAAATCCAGTGTATCAAAAGTGAACATTGACTTGCTGTAGTTCACTGTGTGAATTCAAAGTGTCTCAGGTTTGTAAGGAGAGGGTAGCACAAAAGCACTAATAAGAATAAGCTGGCCATTAGGTAGCATTTATCATGTGGCTGTGAATAACTGAGGGAAGCACGTGAGCAGCACATAGGAGAGAGCCACAAAAGAAAGGAGGATCAGAGGGACTGTTAGAGCTTCTTCCTCTTTAGAATTTATTTAACCCACTGACTGTTCATTTGTTTAATTAAAAAAAAAAATTACTGAAAGACCTCCCTGGTTCTCAGATGATCATTAAGGATACCTTAATTCAGCACTTTGGGCTGGTACCCTTTGGACTGAACATTGCCTTGGCATAATCCCAGTGCCTTCTACCAAGATGCTCCCATTTCAATAGAGCTGACTTTCTCTCTCTTCCTGGGGCCACATAACTGCACTCAGTAGTTATGAAAGGAATGTATGAAGCAGAAATGAAATAGAAAGAACAGTATGACTGCTGCTTCCTGAATTTTACTCCAGTTGAAATGAACTTGGAAAGATTTCTAGGCAAGCTTTTAAAGTTGAGGAATATTTAGGCATCAGGTTTTTAAATCTATCAGCACTGATACTGATTTAGCATTTTCTGTATCCCTTTAAACTCCAGAATTCATAGACAATCTGTCACACTTTCAGAGGAGACCGTCTAAGCACTTTGAGGTCACAAATGTATTGGAAAGCAGACGTCCTTAATATCTGCATGTTGTTAGCAGGTCAGAAGAGTTTCTTGTCCACTGAGAACTTTGCTTTGACTCTGGTAACCTGAAATGGATGACTTGACCATAGAGAATTAGCTTCATACATAGATGTGGCTCTTGCCAGTCCTGGTGAAGACCTGGGTTCTTCCGAGGTTTGCAGCATTGTTTACTGTGGGAACAATTTTACTGCACTGTGCTTTAGGGCCTTTGGGAAAGAACCCTCAGGGGTGTTAAAAAAGCATGGCTCTGGGGGCCTCTATGGTGCCTCCCCAGTGCAGTTTGCACACCTCGTGATGGGATGGCAGTGGGGATCTGTCAGCTGAGCCCCACTTTCCCTTTCCTTCCACCTGTGCTGCCCCAGATAAGTTTGCATGCTTTCCCTGAGTCTGTGGAATCCTCTGTCTGCACACCAGGAAGCCTTGATGCTCCTGTAAGATAAGGAGAGGGGTATGTGAGAGACTGGATGGGTTCCAAACCCTGGACAGGTCAGAGCAGAGCAGCTTGTGGCTGAAGAGATGGCAGCGTTCAAAATAGCTGGGCTCCCCTGAGCTAGGGGCTTGAGCTCCAGCAGGGCCAATTCAACCAGCTATTCCCAGTTATCCAACTGCACTCCACATATTTTACTGTCTCTAATGCTTTAGATAAGACATCACATCCTGAAGCTGTGCCTGTTTTGTATGCCTGCAACATATTTTGAAGCACTCTTGGTGAGAGATGGGTTTTCCCCAATGATTCTGGGTAATGTTTGCACCAGGAATTATCCAAATATCTAACTGACAAGAATCCTAGGCCTTCTGGGGAGTAAATTTTCTGGGGAGGTATTCAATAGATAAGATATTCTGCTGTGTATATATCAATATTTACAATTTCTAGGACCAAATCTGGAGTCTTACCAGATAAGTGGAAGAAAACACACATATTTTGACAGTGCTATGTAAGCACTTTGGGCCTCATTTCTAATTTATAATGTGCTTTGGGATTAAAGGTGTCCTAAAAATGTAAAATGATTATTAGTAACATTATCTCTGCAAGTCCCAAAACAGTCAGCTAGGAACAGATACGGGGTGTTCTGCATGTTTGTCAAACTAAACATAACCACTATAGGAGAGTATTTCTTGTCTTTTATTAGAATGAAGCAGAGAAACAGTATGAACAAATATAATTAAAAATGCCTTCTGGATTACATGTACCCTGATTGCTCTTGCAAGCCAGATATCAAATTTTGCACTGTTTTCTAGGAGTTGATTTTTACTCTATAGTCTTCATCTGATTTTACAGTCAGCATTACTTCAAGCTTATTACATTTGTAACACAATACAAATACAACACCATTAATTTAATTTTATTTACGTTTCAGAGTAATTCAGCTGGAATAAATTGAACACAATTTGATTGAAACTGTCCTGCAGGACTGACTTTAGGCACATTCAGCAAGAGTGCTTTATAAGTAATGGCAGCATTTACTACACAAAAGAGATTCTCTTGAACTAGAGGATTTGCAGGAGTTGTTATCCGATGAGGGAAAAGCAACATTGCCAAGCTGAACACTTTTTCACTGTGTGTTCCTTCAGAAGAGACCTTGATAGGAGAGCATGATGACCACAGACATATAGCTCCTACAGAAAGCATTTCCTAACTTGGGTGTTTCACTGGCACAAAACCAGCAGCAGTCTTGTTAAACTCTTCAAGTGATGGAAAAGGAATGAGGAAGATCAATGTTTTGAAGTGGCCCTCAGAAGTGCCAGTCAATGACAGGGAAACTGTTGTGAAGGCACTTTGCAGAGCCAAATAGACCATCCCTACCTTCCAGGTGTTTGTACAGGGCAGCAGGTGCTTCTGGGCACACAGGGCAGTGGTTGTCTGGTTTGAGTCCTGTTCCTCAGTGTGATGGAGAGTGGCCGCGTCCTGGCAAGCTTTTCATAGGCAACACAGTAAAGGAGTGTTTTCCACAGAGATTTGGAAAGATAATGAGGGCATTTTGCTGCTCTTTACCAAGATTCTTCCCAATAGCAGCAAGGAAAAAAGCCCAGAAGTTGTTTCTATAAAAATGTTAACAAGTGAGAAATAGAGACTGACAGAATGATGAGAAGGAGACGACATTGTCATAGCAAAGGAGAGCTCTTCAGCAGGGTGGGAAGGGCTTTGACAGGAAAGATAAATAGCTTGTGTTTGATGGAGTGGAAAAGAGGAATGTAGTAGAGAGGAGCAAAGAATGTGCAAAATCCTCAAACTGATGGATTAGGAGGATGATCTTTATAGCAGTATTTTGCAGGGATGTGCACAGATGGAAAAAATACTTGGCAAGACCAAAGAGAAGGGTGTTTCAGTAATTGAAATGCAAGACAATTGAGTTTTAGCCAGGTTAGAAAAGGCCATCTGATGATTTTTAACAAGAAGACTAGACTATTAGCAGCAACCTTCTTATCCTGGAAGTGAAAGGAAGAGTTTTGAATCAATTTTTCCTTCTGATTATCATTGGAGTTTGTTCCAAATTCTGACAGTCTGCAGAACCCATGAGGCATTCCCATTCACATTTGTGGGAGGACACAGAATCATAGAATTGTTCAGGTTGGAAAATACCTTCAAGATCATCCATCAAGTCCAACCATTAACCCAACACTGTGAAGTCCAACAATAAAGCAAGTCTTTAAGTGCCACATCTACACATCTTTCAAATAAGTTTAGGGATGATGCCTTCATCACTTCCTTGGGAAGGCTGTTCCAGTGCTTGACAACCCACTTGGTGAAGATTGAGGGATCTTTGGGGTCCTGCCACCTCTCTAACTGAGCTTGTGTAAGTACTGAATGAGAGTTGGAAGATATTACTGTTAGGACAGGTAAGTGAGATTTGTTGGTGCTGATTTGGTGGTGTCTAATAGCTGGGCAATCAAGATCAATTATCTTATGGAACTAGCAGAAGAAAAAGGGAATTTAGTTTCAGATCACTGAGATTTTTGTGATCTGTCAGTGAGACATTTGATTATGAAGAAACAGAATTGCCATGTTATACCAAACAAATGGACCATATAGTTTAATAATCCTGCTGTGATAGGGCCTGTAGAAACAATTCAGATTAAGTACAAGGAACTTAGCAGAAGATAAGTACAGAATGACTTGCCAAAAGGGGAAGGATTTTTTAAATTTTTATCGGTTAGCAACTAGCCCAGGCCCTGAAGCAAGAGGGCTTATATCCTTCCATAACAAAAAGAAAATACGTATTCTATTTAATAAGAACATCCCCAATTACATTATCCATATAAATGTCTAATCCTTTTATTTAAATCCTACTAATCTCTTAGGCTTAATGTTATCTTATGGGAATGAGCTAATTAGGCATTGTATAAAACATATTTCCTTTTAACAGTTTTGTATTTGCTGCCTTATATTTCCATTGAATGTTCCCTTGTCCTTGTATTCTGGGAGCATGAATAGGAGCATCTATTTCTCCTTCTTTCTACTACCCACATTTTTCACATCCCAGTCAGGGACTTCATCTCTGATGTACAACTTCCAGTGTTTCCAGATGTTCCCCAGTCAAACACCACATTCAGATTGCTTTGCACTTTCTGCCACTTGTATCTGAGAGCCTTATTCAGTATCTTTACCAGGCAGAAACCAGAACAGGGAAAAAGGATTGTGCCAAAGACATTACCATGACTGCAGGCTGGTTTGGCCAACACTCTGAGTAGACTGGCATTATCTGCAAATTTGAGCACCCCATTGTGCCCTGAGCAGGAGACTCGACTGCACTCTCACAGTTCCTTTCCTGAGGCATTATAGTCCCAGGAAAACCCTGCGAGTGCCTGGTGCTCTCCACCATCCTTCCAGAGGCACTGTCCTATGCCTGCTCATGCAGGATGCCTCTGCCATTGCTCCATCTCCCCTACGTGTCAGGAGTCTCTGTGGCAGTTTCCAATCCACCTCTAACACCTCACTTTGCCCTCCCTTTTCCAAACAGTTAAATAGTAGCTGTGGCAGGGATTAAGGAGGTGTCTTGCTGCCAATCTTCACCAACTCTAAAACTGAACACTTATTCCTATGCTTTGTTATCAAACCCTTTTGCAGTGGTTTGATGCTTCTCCCTCTCACCTTTCACCCACCTTGCCTTTTTAACAGTATCTTTGTGGGGGATTGATATATGTTTTTAAATGACCAAATAAAACTGACAATTTGTTCACATCCTGTACAACCCTGCAGTGGTACTGGAGTCATGATAGTAAAGCTTAGTTCTTGCTAGACTATAAGGAGACTGCATGGAGCAAAATAAAGAAATTGTGAAGGATTTCTATATTCTGGATTCAGTACAATATTTCTTCTGGCACTCATCCAAGCTTCCCCACATTGATTTTTTTTTTTCTCAGAGCTTATACAAGAAGCCAAAAAACCTTTACATTGAACCCAGAAGTAAACTGATCACAAGCCAAAGATAAGTCCTCTCTCTGCAGCTATCTGAACCATTATAGCAGCATTTATTGAGTGCCTTTATTTTTCTGGTTTTAATCTGCAGAGTGCTGACAGCTCCAGAAAGATCTTTCTTAATGGACTTCAATAGTGATGCAGCGCTAAACTTATATAGCACCTGCCACACCAAGACATCCCAGTAGACTTCTCAAATAATAGAGTTTAAAGCTTCTGCTTTCACAAGCCAAAGGCAAGGCTCAAGAGAACAAAATTAGGTTTAGCTTTTAAAATATTGACAAACTTGACATTATTCATTTCAAGAGGTGAATTCATCACTGCTGGAATCGATTGCAAAGGAGACACCAGAGGAGGATCAGCAGAGACAGTGCTGGTCAGGTCACAGCCACACACCTGTGTGGGAACCCAGGAATGAACGTGTAGCAATTCCATGTGCACTGCTGTTTAACCCACTGCAATTAAAATCAGTCATCCAGAAAAGCAACAAGAAGTCTGAAGTCAGGCTTGCCGTATGTCATTTTCAGCTCTCATGCAGTACCTGCTATGCAATGGTCTCAAAGCATTCCACAACTATTAAGAGGTTACATTTCCCCGAGAGCAAAAGTGTTAAAGGTATTGCAAAACAAGACACATAAAGATCAAGTGATCTGTGGAAATTAATTCATAGTAGTACCAACAGAAACCCAGGAACTCAGCCTCTCAGATTCCCCATCTATCAACAGTCAACAAAACTTCCGAAACTCCAAGAGAACAATGTGTTCCATGAATGACTTCTCTCTCACTTTGGTCCTAATCCTAAGAATGGGTGTATAGGTGTTATTAAGGCTAAGATAGCATTAATAATTGTAGCTTTTTACTGCTATAAAGCAGGTGTCATAACCTTTCATCAACAGGATCTCATGCTTTGAAAGCCAAGAAAGCAGGAGAAGAACCAGATCTAGTGTTTTCTGAGCAGACCAGTCTTTCAGGAATAAATTAAACATGTCAGAAACAATTTGCAGACCGCCTAAAGAAAGAATGCAAGGAGATGCTGAAATGTTTAGAACATTTATAAACACATTTGAATATATCCTGGTAAGAGATTTTACCTCATTTCAACACAATAGGAAACCTGTTTCCTAGATGTCTGCATAAGCTGATGGAAACTGCTTCTGAACTGTGACTGCAAAGTTCAAGACAGATCACACTTTCCAGCAGGAAACAGGGCACATGCTTACTTAGTGTTACATCTAATATATACTTATTTTTGGTTCCATATCTTTCAAAGTTAAATGCATCTTCAATTGATTACAGCTGTTTTCTTATTCTCAAGTTACTTATCACATGTCTAATAAATCTGTGAGCACCAATCAGCACATCAAGCTATAAGTTCCCATTTGATACTCCTGAAATATTATTTTTTATAATGGCAATAAATGTTTTTGATTCAGACAGCATAAGTAACTGCATCTTACTGATATTATGCAGAACTGAGCTTGGAAGGAGGCATTTTTATTTCTCTGCTTTAAGATTGTCCACCATGATTTTCAAACCATTCTCAGACATTTTGCTGCCAGACAAAAGGTGACATGTAAAATCAGCTACTGGAAGGAAATGGTATGACTGGGCAAAAAGTATCCCAACAAAAAAAGGCCAGAAGAGCTCTTCTCTGAAAGAGAACCAAACTCAATGGAAAAAAACTACTCTGGAGTTTCAAACTATTCTTATCATTCCATATGGGAACTCCATCCTTCCCAGAGGTCATTATCACTTTCTGCCTCCTATGAAGTCCATTTGCAATCTTTTTTTGAGTGTTTATTGAAGGTGTGAAGAGGGAAATATCTCTGACTGAGCTCTATTGAGCTAGGAACCAATTTGTACCTTTCACCTAATCCACAAATTTGCAGTATCACTTCTTTACACCTATGGGCAGAGCATTTGGCTGTGGAAACTAGAATGCTAACTTGGTGCCCTTGGGCTGTCCTAGTTTTTTTTTGTGTCGGGACAATACAGCTGAGTAAGTCAGATAACAAATATCAAAGGCCCAGTTCTGTCACTTTATGAAAATATGAGAGTACTGTCAGTGCTATCCAAGGAAGAAGGTACATCTTTGGATTAAACAGATCCAAAACATGAATTATTAGTGGATTTGGATGAGAAAATGATGAAGAGATATGTTATCCCAAATGCTTAAGCCCCACAGAGATACAGCACAAAACATGAGGCGCAGTGCCCAGTCCAGCTCCCCTTGGTGTGTGTGTTAGCCTGCATCTCCCAGGAAAGAGGCATTAGCAGAAAAGAAAGTGTATGCTACCCTTCATATCCAAAGCTGGGGCAAACAGTCACCAAGGAGCTGCTGATGCTGGTACTGATGAAAGGGGAGATCAATCCAGGCTGGGTCGTGGAGCAAAGGATCAGAGAGCAAGGGGGACAAAGAATACTCAATGGTATTATAGGGGGGTGACATGTAATCAGGTGGTCCTTCCTGAGAGACACTGCCCCCAGGCAGCGAGTTTGGTGGGGGCCTGAGAAGCAGCTTTAGTACCTTGCAGGGAGGAGAATGAATGATCACAGCCTTTTGCTAGGTTTTGTCCAGGGTTGGCATGGCATGGGACAACAAGAGAGGGAAGAGGAAGTTTAGTAAGTGGGTACTTTAGCCTGGGGCTTTTAGTTTTGTACTGTAGAGGATTTTATGTGTTTCATTCAGGAGCCCAGTACTTTTGGCACTGCCACAACATAAACTACATAGGCAGTTCTGCCTTGATAAAGTTACCAGCCAGGAACAGGGAGCCCAGAAGAGATCAATATATAATGTGAGAGTCATCGGCAAACCACCTGCTTAACCAACGTCTAACAGCCTGTCGCCAGAAATAGAATACAGGAGACTAACGTGGAGTAAGAGATTCTGCAGTAAATAATTATGGATTAAGCTACAGCTAATTACTGGTAGTTTGTCTCTCATCCATTTCTGCACTGCCTTTCCTATGGCTGCTGTCCTCATGCATTTTACTTCAACCTCCAGAAAAAGAGAAAGCAAGACATAGACTTTTTTGCAGGGGTATAAATTAGAGCCTAGGTTTCAGTGTAAGCTGAACCCAAACTGGACACAGCTGAAACCTAGACAGCAGAGTTTAATTTTAGTAGTCCTTCAATGCCATCACATCTCCTAAGCCTGTATTTTCCAGACTCTCTATTGCCCCTCCTTTTCCTCCAGCTTACTAGAAGTCACCTGCTTACTTCTAGCAAAGCTGAAACTCAAATTATCACGATATTCTCCATTGCTTCACTGTTCAGATCTCTTCAACGGCCTAGAAAGAGACAACCTGAATGGACTGCTTGCTGGGCTGAGTGCCCAGTCCTGGGTGCTCACTTGTGAGAGAAGGGGAAACAGTGTGGTGTGGGTAAACACACACTGACACCTGCATGGGTGTCATGACACAGATGGACACAGACATGGGAAGATGGCAAAGGAAAGGCTTGGGCAGATGTATGTCCTGTTTTGGGGCAGGTTAAACACAATTAGATCACCTCACTGTCTGCTTTACAAGGCAATGTACTGCAACAGCAGGAGCTGCCATGAGGCTGTCCCAGAGCAAGGTGACTGACAAGTGCTGATACAGGATCAAAGCAGAGAGAGAGCAGAGTCCTTGTGAGAGCCCTTGGCAACAGAAGGACCAAAAAAACAAGAATAGACCTTGGGACAGATTGTGTGATTAAGTGGAGCTGGAGAAAATTGTGTTTTAAAGATCTCCTGGGGAATGGGTTCAGAATAAATGCAGCAGCAGAATTGGATCTGTAGCTATGTATAAAGCAACTGATGCATTTTTCAGCATAAGACAGGAAATGGAGAATCATGGTCTACATGACTACATTTCTTTTGAGCAGGTCAGTGCGCTGTTAACCAGATGTGCATGCAACATTGTCTCACAGAGGCCCTTATGAGTCCCAGGGTACACTGAATGCAAACATTGATAGGAATACTAGTCTCCAAAGGTTATTGTTCACAGCCTGCTATTTGGGAATAATGCAGAAAACCAGAGAAGAAATAATTTTTAACCATCTTCTGGTTCCTGGTTCTTGGTTCCAACACTGCCTGGATGTTCACCCCCTTTACTCCTTATTCCTGACTGGGTGCTTCCCCACCACCCTCCCCACTTTTTTTTTTTTTTTTTTTTTTTTTTTTCTTTTCTTTTTACAGAGGACAGACTTGCTACAAGCTCTGATAGTCACAAGCAGGATGAATGTCCAACAGCTGCCAGCTAGCTCTCCCTATTCATTCATATGATGATCAGTCAACAGGTGCTGAAATCTGCTGCCCATGCATGTGTGCAAACTAGCAAAGCTTTGAACCCCTTGCTGGAGAAGTTTCCTGACCTTCTCACAGATGTTATGCAGATGCACTGTGTTGCAGTAAAGATGAACTGCTTCCAGTGGCTTTTGCTGCAGCATGGCCATGCCCTCAGTGCACCAGATGCGTGAACTAGCAGCAGCTAGAATATATAAACCACTGGCTCCCAAGTACTTAGATTTCAGTATTTAACTTCTGGGAGCAGAGCAATGCAGTCTGCTTTTCTTTAGAGAGAGATACCCAACTTTCAGTTTCAGCAGCACAGCCTCCCTTTGCTGGCTGCTGGAGCCCTCTTACCCAGTGCAGCCAAGGGCCAGGTGAAGCACCCCGAGTGTGAGAGCAGCTACGGCCCCCTCTGCAGTAAATCAGCATTGCCAGAAAGGGCTGGAGTAGGAGAGAGTCACAGTGTGACCTTCTGGAAGGAGGGAGGTGGTGGGCCCATCCCAGGAATGCAGGGAGGCACCTCTGAGAGTGAGTAATGGCTATCGACACCCATTCCCGATCATGTTCCTGAAGGACTTGTGACACCTTCTGATCCCAGAAGTGAATGAGCTGAGTTGGTAACCAAAGTACTTCACTAATCACAAGCAGCTCACACCTCACAGCTGTTGTCTATAAATTGCTTTCAAATGTGGTAGAAATTCCTGAATAGGGTTTTTCAAGATGTTCTTTGACCAGGACAGCAGAAAGCTTTCTTCCCTAGTGAAATTATTAGGCCTGCACTGACACAGTCTTAATCCAGACTTGACTATGGATAACAGAATTGGAAAACAAAGCAGTTTGTCCCAGATCCCATTCTGAGGTGTTGAACTGTCACAGTTTTTCAGAAATAGAAGTCATTACAGACAAAGCCACTCTATCAGCTTTTCCCTTCGTCTTCTTAAACGTCTCATGTTAACCACAGCTGGGGAGTTTAATAAAGAAATTAATAAACTCAGCAGGTAACACAAGCGGCAGTCCCAGCAACATAGACAAACTTCAGGAGGCTAATTGTGACAGTAAGGGCTTGAAGATTCCTGCTCAGAAGTCTCTAAGTTTTTGTATTGCTTCCTAAGAGCTCAAAGGAAACTCCTTTCTCCATTGCTACAGTTTCTGCCTGTGGTATTTCACTGAACTATTTTCAGCTCGTTAACCATTGGCTTGGCCCATGCTCCACCTCTTCCCATCAGCAGTCTTCAAGATGTACCCTTTAAGCTGTTCTTCTGTTGAAAAGTTGTCTGTAAAATGTAAAATGCAATAATCTTCCTGACACAAATATGCAAACCTCAACAGTGATTTATTCTCTCTCTCCTCTCTCTAGTTTAGACATACAGGAGCACTCAGTGTTTCATTCCTGGGCCAGCGCTCTGCTCCACACCTGAGTGTAGGCATTTGCACTGGTTATCCAGCCACACTCTTACTCCACTCACACCTTCAATTTATCCTACAAATCCACACATTTGGAGGTCATACAGGGCAGACATTGCTGAACTCTACGATGCATTTGGGAAACTGGAAGTCGACCTTCAGAAAGAAGCAGTGAGTCTGTTTCCATCTCCTCTCCCCACTCCAAGACCTCTACCTCCTCTCCCATACACAAACACCGACGGCCACTCTCCCTCCCACCTGCTCATAAGAAATCCTCCCTCTCACAGCAGCTGTGTAACTCAGGGGCCACCCATGTACTTGGTGTGTTACAGGCAATGAAATCTGGGATGGAGAGTCCCAAAGGCTTTGGGACAAGGCTTGCCATGCCTGCTGCAGTGGGTAGGAAAAGGATGGCTGCTCCTTGTGCTGTGGGGAGATAGCATCTCCCTGCCTCCACCCAGCAGTGGCCCCACACCATGCAGCCCATTCCTTTCTGTGCTGCTGGCACCATCAACAGAGCTGTGCAGGAGCAAAGTAAGAATCAGCAGCTGAAATTTCCCAGCTGCTCCCACTGGGGCTTGTGATCATTCAGGTGCTGCAGCCTGTCTCTCAACCAGTCTGCTCTCCACTTTCCGTCCCTCCTACAATGCTGTTGCGCAGACCAATTTCTTTCTCTTGCAGCTGGGCCAAGGTTTCTCACCATGGCTGGTGTCTTGTCAGAACATCTCCCTAACTACTGCTTCACTTCCAGATTCTGAGTCCTAACTCCCCCAGTTCCCTGGAAACCATTTTATCATGGCTTGCTTCTTGGATTTCTTATCTGTTGCTTTCCTGTCTATGTTCTCCTCAAATTTCTCACCTAACTGAAACAAAATGGGTATCCTGGCTTTAGCGGTAGCCTGTTAGAGTGAAATGTTTTGCAGCTTGACGGCCTGGGATACAGAAAACCCCTGCTGAGTTTCTATGGAAAATTCAAAGTCTCAGCATTCTCCTTACCTTCAACAAGCACCATTTCCTCACTCTCCAGCAAATACTGCAGCTCCTCCAAACTCGAGTAGCAGTTTTGCCCTTCGGGTGAAAGACTCCTTCAGATCTCAGTGTTTTCAGCCCAGGGAGAGGAGAGTAGAGCACACTGCCCCAGGTATGTTTTTATGAGAGGCAGGACAGGATTCTCCAGCAGCCCCTCACCAATTTGTCTCCTCTTCAGTATTTGCTCAAGGCCAGTGGCTGCTGTTCTGGCCTGGGGAGCACTAAGCTAGTCAGGGTTGCCACCTCCTCCAACCTTTCCTGCTTGTATCCTTCCATCACCTCGATGTGACAGGCTGAATGTGAAACACTTGGAGCTCTCTGGAGGTGTGACTCTCCGCCTGGAGTCAGGAGACACACATTTAACAGGATGGGCAGAAGGTTTGAGGACCACCACAAGCACTGGTCCGTCCAGCAGATGCTGCTGCATGGCATGATAGTTGTGTCTGGCTGCACAGCATTCCTGCAAGTCCAGGAATCTGCCCAGTCATTTCCAGCCCACAGCTGGAGAAATGCATCTCAGAGAAACAGCAAGGGAACTGAGCACAAATGTGGTAGCTCAGTTATATGGCATAGAGGAAAGCTGTCAGTGTGCACACAGCAGGGGAAACTGTGCCATGGGTACAACTGTTAACACTTTAAACTTGTTTTATAACAGCATCAGACAAATTTGAAACAGCTGCTCTGTATGCTCTTCATTTCCAGTTGCTATGTATTCTTTTTTTTATTTGCTGTAAAAGAAATTGGTGCTGCTGCTGTTTACAAAATTACCCGAGCTGCACTTATGACTTCTAACTTCTGATCTTGCTGCGATCACATGGATACCATAAACGGCTGGATCAGGGTTTGTTCTGCTAACGTTGGTGCCACAGCCCTGAAAAAGCTAAAAGCTGGCTACATTATGGAGGGGAGCAGGCAGGGGCAGCAAAGGAGAACTGTTGGCTCTCATTTCACGTTCTCTAAGACCTTTTGTCATTGAACTACCAAACACTTTCTCATGACGCCAAGCAATTAAGCCTCCCTGACACTGGAGTGTTTATGAGGGAATTACTGCTCATCTCAGCCGTGCTCAGAAACATCAGGTCAGAAGTCAGAGAATTAATAAACCTATTGAGGTGCCAAAAAATACGTTCAGTTGCTGCGTCCCCGGGGCTGACATCTTCAGAGCAGTGGAGGAAAGAGCAGAAATAGCTTATATTCAAACAGATTACCAGGGGCAGGCACCTTCCAGTCTAATGAAGGGTGAACCTCTTCATATTTATACAAGATGAGAGTTTTATAATGTTTCTTTATCTGTGTTGCAGTAGGACCCAGAAGACCTAGGTGCAGACAAGATCCCTTTGTACAAGGCATTATGAAAATCCTGAAGACAGGTAAAGAAAACAGAAGAAATATGTAAATATTACTAATATTCTACCTTCCCATTCAACCATATTCTTTTGGCCTAAGCTGCTTTTTTGAATGGAAGGACATGTATAGTGCTTTATTAATTTTTATCCATGCAATTTATAAACCAAGTAGCTGCAGCAAAGATGCTTTGGGATACCACTGTTAAGCAAACCTGGACACTGAGGCAGTGGAAGCAGGTCCTGGGAGGTGCTTATAGGAGCACCCAAGGCAGGAGTTCTGCAAGATTGCACAGACTCTGCATCGGCTGCTATATTGGGAGTTGAGCAATGTGAATGCTATTACCAGATCTGCAGGTGCCTTCTTGTGTGACCCAAGGCAGCTTGTTTCACTTTCCAAAGCTGCTTTCCTCCTGGTAAAATTGCTGTCACAATACTTTTTTTTTTTTTTTTTTTTTTTTTTTCTCTTTAAGAAGTACTGGAGATTGTTTGCTAAAAAGGATACCTGAAGGCTAAGAATGGTCTTTGCTGAGTCTGCCATCCAGCACCAGGAAATGCCTAGCACAAATTCAGCATCATTACAGATTCGTAAGTCTCATGGTTTCTAATAATGAAAGTCTCACTTATATAGAACAAAGAACTATTGCATCATTTGGAAAAGACATTTAAGATCATTATGTTCAACTGTTAACCCAGCACTGCTGCTAAGCCATGTCCCAAAGTGCCACATCTACATGTCTTTTAACATCTGCAGGTTTATTTCTGTGTGAGTGATTTCAGTACTGGCTGCTATCACACCACTGTGCGAGGTCATTACTCACTTTTGTTTTCTAGGCATTCTCACTCCTTTTACTAAATCATGTCTAATATTCTGGTTTCTAATTTTAAATATATTATCTGGCATTTTTAGACTAGCCTAGAATGTTTAATTGCACTCCAATTTTTCCATCTGTGCTTTTTTCAAAGTGCCCTGGATTACATAAGGGGCAGGAAAGGGGAAGAGATACATGTGTGAAAAAAAAAAAAAAAAAAAAAAGAACTATTATTAATTGCCTCTGGGTTAGTAATAATGCAAATTGCAACTGGTTAAGAATTTTCTCTTTGACCTTGGACCCTCCATCCAGCCATTAATTGCAAAGAAATGGCACTTTCTTAGTCACAGTAATAGCAACAACAGTAGTTTCTCATCTAAAAACACCATTCAATGTAGACTCCTTTATCAGAGTGCCCATGAGATTATTGTTTCCATTCGAGAAAATGAAAATGAGGCACACAGAGACTTAAAATAACCAGAAGAATGTCAAAGTCCCAATTCCAAACTCTGTGTTGTAACTATTTAAACTTGTCCTTTAGTTTTCAAGCTTATGTTTTAAAAAGACACAGCTACAAAAACCTTCTAATCTGCATGACTCATAAATTGTTGATTCATGGCTGGTTTTGTTGGTTTTTTTTTTTTTTTTTGCTTTGTTAACACAAGCCATGTTGAGAGCCAAGATGAGCTCAGCTTGCTTTCTTTAATCTGGAGACTTCCTTCAAGCAGCAAAGGAAACCGAGTTGGATTCATTGAGGCCAAGCCAGAGGCTAAGATGCGGGCACTTCTCTCTTCAGACAGCTTGCACTGACACCTAAACTTAGACGAAATGAGTAAGTAAATGCTGAGGCATTCAGCTGGATCATGCCCTGCCAGGCCAGGTGTATCCCAAACCCAAGGTATGCGTTTCAAACGGAGCAAATGTGGTGAGCTGTGCAGTGAAGAGCAGGCACTTGCAAGCCTGGCAGCCTCAGCCCCGATTCAGCCAGCCTTTGGCACAGTTCAGTCACCTTTTCCGGGGTCAGATCTATGTTGCTGACTTGCTGCAGGTTAATGCCTTCATGGTCTGCAGTCTGTGCCCTGGGCTCTAGTGAATCATCGTAATTGTTCACTTTCATTGTTTGCTATGGCTTGAGCTCAGATATGTCCTCTCCACTGTCCTCTCCCATATGCTCATTTTATTTCACAGCCTCAGTACAGGTTTTAACAAGAATAATCTTCCAAAAGAAAATATTTCACTAAGAATATCTGCCTACTGGAGAGGAATTAAAAAGTGGTGATTATTTCAATCAGTTCAAGAGTCTCTCAAACAGACTGGCATCACGAGTCACTTTTATCATTTCATGGTAATTTAGATCTCAAGATGAGAAGGAAGATGTACAATACTTGTGACATTCTCCACCTGTTCCACTTTATGGTTGTACACATGTATTTCAGTCAGGCAATCATGTTTATACTAAAATAAACCACCCCCAAATGTTCTGATTATATACAGGTACAACCTTTTCTAGCATGGTGAGAAAAAAAAAAGGAGTTCTTGAGAAACAATGGTATTTAATTCATGCTTCTAAATATGGTACAGTTTTGCTTCCTGATTCTGTGAGGTCTATTACCTCATCTAATCCTGCAATGGGGTCCTGGTGAGAATGAGCTAGAAGTGAACCTCAGTGAGAGGTTAAAATCAGACTTTACCATGAGAACACTTTCTGCGTATGTCCTAAGAATTTATCTCCTTAGAGACATCTGTTTGTATTTTTTACTACATTCTGTGTGTCCTGCTAGCAAATACCCTCTATTTTTGGTGACAAATTTAAATAAGAATGTATGATTATAATCTCTCCCCAAATGGCCAAACAGTAAACATTAGATTTTTCAAGTATCTCAGCATCTGCAGCCTGTATTTTGGCTGCATTTCTCTGTATTCTCTGAATTGTCTGCAAAAATATGCCTGGAGAATAGCTGCAGGGTCACTCTTTAAAAAGGATTTGCACCTTCTCTATCTCTTTCATGCATTCAGATACGCACAACTAAAATTCTGTGAGCTGTTTCTCTTGTTTTGTGCTTAAATTGTTGCTCACTATTCCAGCCATCGCTCTTCTCCAAATTACCTTCCCATCACTCAGGAGGTTTTTCCCCCCACCTAATACATGTTTACAATGTATTTTAACCTTTGCTTCCAAAGGTTGAAACATGCTTTGCTGCATCTGGACCATTTGATAACTGTCTACATGTGAATATTCCCAGCCCAGTCCAACTAATATGCTACCTATCCCTCCAAAGGTTTCCTAAGTGCTGATTATCCATTTATCTGTGGATGCTTGTACATTGCTGAGAAAGCATCCAGGGCCTGAACTCTGGATCAAAAAAGGCAGAGAAAAGGTCAGTTAGCACTGAAACTCCTCAGGGGCCAGAGCCTGGCTCAAGAGATCTCTTGGAGGGAGAGCCCACACACTGGAGGTTGCAATGCCCTGTTCCCAACTCCATTAATTTTGGATCAGCTGAACCAGTTTCCTCCTTGCCAGCCTCTAAAGGAGTGCTGCTCAGCTGTACTTCCTCTTGCTGCCACATTTCAACACAAAAACAGATTTTCTGGTGGTTGCAAACGATGGATGTGATTAGAGCATGAGGAGACACATGCCACAAATCAAAACATTAAAGGGTTTAGAAAAGCAGGTACAGATTAACACACTGAATTTTCAGGAGAGAATGCTGAACTGATACATCGGTAATTTTCTCTTGTCTAAACAAAGTAGGAAATATCACAAATATAATAAAACCATTGTCACAAAGGTTGTATTAAAAAAAAAAAAAAGGCCAAGCCAAGTACATCATTACAAACATGGCATGAAATCAAAGCACATGCTCCCCTCTTCTGGGTCCCATAGTATTCAACTGTTCTATAATCCTGAAGTCTATCATGTGTGTCCCCCTGAGATTACTCTTCCTTAGAGCATTAGTAGCAGTCAGAGTTAGTTTTTCATGTATCCTCACTGGCAGCATGCTTAATAAATATTTGCTTTGTGTAACAGCATTGTCCCTAAATTCATGCTTTTTTTGTGTTTAATTTTGGAGTGATGTACCACACCCTCGCAGGGTTTTTAAAAATCTGAACTGCTTGGAAAAGTGGGATTTTGACATCATCCCAACATCATTTTACAAAATTATAGAATGGCCTGGGTTGGGAGGTACTTAGAGATCATCTAATTCCAACCCCCTTGCCACAGGCAGGGACACATCCCACTAAACCAAGTTGCTCAGAGCCCCATCCCAGCTGGCCTTGAACACTCAGGGATGGAGCTTCCACAGTTTCTCCAGGCAACCTGTTCCAGTGCCTCACCACTTTCACAACTAAGTATTTTTTTCCTATTATCTAATCTGAATCCACTCCCCCTTGGCCTTGTCCTTACATGCCCATGTAAATAGACTCTCTGCATCTTTCCTCTAGGCTCCCTTCAGGTGCTGAGAGCCAAGGTTTATTTGAAATGACACAAGAGTACTGAGCAGAAAGAATGCTTCTCCACAACATTTGTAATAGTTGAATGCTAACTCAGTATGAGCTTACCTTAATAGCAATTATAGACATAAAGCCTATTAGATCACCTTTAAGAAGCCACTCCTTATCTGAGGGGAGCTTACAGCCTCTGCTATTAGTGCAGGTAACCAGCACAAAAGAGACCATTTCAGTTTCCAGCTGACTTAGTGGCTTAAAGGGCTGAGTTAACAAGGCGAAGGCTAATTTTTTGCATGTAGTCGCTTCTCTTGGTACCCTCAAGCAGTGTTGCCTCGGCAGCTCAGCTTTGTCCTCAGAGAGCTTTGCCAAGGGACAGCTCTGGTGTGTCAGTGCAGGCACAGACCCTTTAGAGAAGGCAGAGGGTTGCACCAGCTGGGACACAGGCAGCCCCAGACTAGAATGGTCTGATAGCCACCATTAGTAAACTGTCACTAATCAGCTGTTTCACAAGTCAGTTTAAATGATTTCAATTAAATTCCAACTCTTTATTAAAAAGTTTAAAGCATGTGTGTATATGTAGTTTGTTATTGCTTTTTTTCCGGTCATTAATTAATTTGATAGAAGGTGCTTTAGGGATCTTTATATGAAAGCCGTAATATTTTTGTCAGAATTAATTAGTTGTTCACAAAGATTCACACACTCTGAACTTTATTAAGAATGTTTATTATTTTCAAAGTTTAATAACCTTGTTTTAAGTGTAAAGCAAAAATCAAAGTATAAGACAGGCAACAGCAGTAAGGAATAGATAAAAATTCCACACCAGTATTTTTCCACACATTTTCCACTCAGATCTGAAATTTCTGGCGGGGGGGTCAGCAGCGTTTCCATTTCACCGACAAAACCAAGGTACAGCGAGTGTAAGGCTGAAACTTGCCCAATACTATTGGCTAAACCAGCAGCAGAGGCACAAAGCCCATTACTCAGGCCCCGAGTCCAGGCGCTGGAATTCCCCGCTCCCTTGCTGTCCGTCACAGGGCGGCAGCCAGGACTGACCGTGCCCGCAGTGCTCGTCCCTCCCTGCCATGCCTTACCTCTCGCAGGGCCCAGAGAACGGGGCCAGCGCAGCCCGCTTCTGTCCGCCACAGCTCCGCGTCCTCCCGCAGCGAGTGGCGTTCACCACAGCCCAGGAGACCCCCGGGTACGGCAAACACGGATATATTTCGGACTGAGGGAGCTGAGGAACCAATAGGATAAGAAGCAAACGTCGTCCTCAGGGCCCTGCAGACCTCTCTCCAAGCGGAGCCCAAAGTGAACAAGCCCCTGTCCTCCCCCTGCACCGCACCGGAGCCCGCAGAGCCGCCCAGCCTCCGGGGAGAGCTCCGGAGCGCGCACAGCCGGCCCGGCCCCAGCACGCAGGGCTGGCAGCGACCAGGAGAAGTGAAAGATGTTCAGCATGCCCTCGGCGGAGCGGCGGGAGCGGCGGCGCGGGCCCGGCCCGGCCCCCCAGGACCCGCTCCCTCCAACAGACTTCCGCGTCGGGGGCCCGCCTGCGCATGTGCGAGCGGCACCGGCACCCCCACCCCGTCCCTGGCTGTACCACTGTGTGCCCAGCGTATGGGTGGAAGCAAAAGAGGGCAGCGGCTCGAGGCAGCCCTGCGGGCCTGAGCCCCGCCTAAGACTCGTCACTGAGAATTCTGGTCTCTTCTCGAGCCTATGGGTGCCCTCCAAACTCGCTTCTCCCCCAGCTCCGGCACGCGATCGACCCCGACTACCCCCGGGGACGTGCTGTGGTACATGCCGCTCCCAGCTGATTCGGTGGCTTGACGAAACCATCGCGCTCAGGACGGGGGAGCCACCGTGCCGGAGGGGGGCACGCATTGTTGCGCGAGGGGCCGAGCGGCGCTCCGGGGAGGGCGGGCGCGCGCCGCTGCGGCATCGGGCCCGGCACCGGCAGCGGCGGGCGGGCGGCGCGGCCGCACGGAGCTCCGCGCCCCCGGGCCGCCGCCTCTCCGCGCCCCTGCCCGCCCCATCGGCAGGGTGCGGCCGGTCCCCCCCGCACCTTCCCCTCCGCCGCCTCCCCAGTGGTGCCGCCCGGCTCCAGCTGACCGGCCTGGAATCCCGGCCGGGAGCCGCGCGCCCCCCGCCCGCCGCCGCCCCGCGCCCCGGCCCCACCATGGGAGACGCCGGCAGCGAGCGCAGCAAGGCGCCCAGCCTGCCCCCGCGCTGCCCCTGCGGCTTCTGGGGGTGAGCCGAGCCCGGGGCTGGGCTGGGGCCGAGAGGGACGGAGGGGGGCGGGCGGCCAGGCGAAGGGCGAGGCGGCGGGGGGCCGCGGCCGGGCGGGGGGCGGGGGGAGCGGGCCGGGTCGTAACCCCGGGCGCCGGCCCGCGGCGGGGGCCGAGCCCGCAGCTCGCCGCGGGGAGGGGGCGGCCCGGGCCCCCGCCGGGCAGGCCGCGGGGGTTCATCCCCTCGGAAGAGGGCTGTCTCCCTGCCTGTGGGTGCCGGGGCCCGGGGGGCCCGGAGCGCGGTGTCGGCTCCAGGCGCAGAGGCAGCGGGTGCCCCGGGCGGAGGGGGAGGAGGTGCCGAGGCCGCCCGCGGCCCCCCCGCCGCCCGGACAGCGCGGCCTTCCCGGCAGCCCGGCGGGGGAGGCCCGGCCGCTTCCCCGGGCACGCAGGCTTCCCGGAGCGGCCGCCCCTCCGCTGGGGCTGCGGGCTGCGCTCCGGGGCCTGCCTTTAGCTCCTCGGGGGCGCGGATGAGCAATGCGGGCCCCTGGGTGCCGTGACACATCCCTGCCCTGGGCCCGGCAACGGGGAGCTGTCGCTACAATTCACTCAGGGCACCATAACTAATGAGGGAACAGGCGAAGGACAAAAACATACTTCTCTCTGCACCTTACGAAAGCGAAGTGGTTCATAATAGATAAGGCCCTTGTTAGCTGCTTGCTGATACCCTTTTAGGAAGAAGGAAGTAGGGGTCATTCCTGTTTGCCAGAGGTGAAAAAAAAAAAGTAAATCTGTTCCTTCCTAAACTACCACCTCTAGGGTCGTGTCTGCTGAAGATATTTCCGTTACGGGTTTTTTTTTTTTTTTTTAATCAGATGTGCCATGGGAGATGGTATTCTAGTAGATACACATTGTCATAAAATGTCTTTAGTGTCTATCACAGCAACATTAGTCCCTAATGTTCTTATTTATGGAAAATTCAAAGAATATGTGACTAAATAGACTTTTGAGGGCCCACCTGAGATTTACACTTGTCTGTGATTGTACCTGCTTGAGATTTATGTAATGCAATTTAAGGTACTCTGGGGAAGTGGAGGCTGAGAGAAAAGAGATGCAGTAAGAGTGATTTAGTGATGTCACTGTACATTTGGTTGGTTTATTGAAGTGGCAGGATTTTAAATGAAATCCCGTTTTTGAATTAAGACAGGAGCCTGAATTGCAACAAATGCCATGGCCCTGTTGGGAGTGATCTTGCAAGACAGATTATAAATACGAAGTAAATTATTTTGTTTATTTTTGTTTTGGTAGGCTCCCATATTTGAGTTTGATACTTTTTGTAAAGTAGTGGAGAACAGGTTTTTGCTATCTCTAATGCAGTGCACTGACTTCTGAAATACGATACTTATGGGAGAATTGTAGAAAGCTGAAAGTGAACTTTTTCTTTGGGCTCAACTTCTTGGCTAGTTCAGCATGTTTTGATAATGAGAAGAAAATCTGGTGCTTTGTGTTCAAGGCTCTGCTTAATGGTTACAGGAGGTTCTCAAGAAAACCTATTGCCTTTAAAGCTGATTTGTTTTAAAACATGCTTCCCTTGCACAAGCAGATATCAAGTGGTATTTTTTGCCCTCCCTTTTTTTTTCCCCTTCAGAGTGCCATCCGTGCAGGGGTGTTTTTGTATGATAATTTTGAAAGACAGCAATGTGAAACAAAACCCTCACTTTTTCCACTAATACAGTGAATGAATTAGCCTGTTTTTCAGCCTCTTTAAGTGTCTGCCAGGTGCATTCAATACACAGTGGCAAACTAAATATCTGGTTTTCCACTTTAAAAAACTGTGCAGTCAGTTTCTAGAGTTGATTGCTGTACTTTTCAGTCCTGAAAAAGCTTAAGTGACTACACGACCTTATTTACCTCAGCCTTGCTAGTGCTCGAATGGATTGTCTGGTAAATCAGTGCAGATATGCCTTTCTATTGAAGTTGCATTGTCAGGAGTTCTTAAGGGGTTACAGTTTTATGTCAGCTTTCTGAAGAAAGTAAGTTGTGATAGCAAAAAGACTTATATTCGTCTGAAGTTGAAATTCTGCTGCTCTAGATTTCAGCTAGGGTCATAACCAGCAACACATCTTAAGACAGCATCTTACCTGTGATTTTTATGTCGTCTTAATGTCTGTCAAGTCACGTTTTGGAACAACAGGGCCAGGACATTTAAAGCTATGAAAAGTTCTGAAACTTGTAATTTAATGTAGTAGTTTCCATTGCATTTGTAAATAAGGTAGGGTAGAGGAGCAGTATTGCTTTATGTTTTCTGGTCAGTGCAATGGTTGGAAACCCTTTCACAGTTCAGTGAGCCCAAGCCAGGTAAACAGCAAAGCAATTCTCTGCCTGGGGGTCAAACAATAAGGTCTAGATTTTACCAAGTATAAAAGATGATGCTTTTTTTTTTTTTTTTTTTTTTTTTAAATTGATTTTATGTAATGTTTACAGGACTGTTTGTAGTAAGATGCATGCTTTCTGCAGTGAGCCACAATGATGGGAAACATATAAGGAAAAGACTGAAAGAAGTATTGAAATTGAAGTGATCTGTGGGTTATGGTGCTGAAGCCTGCCTGTTGGTTGAGCAGGGATAGAAGCAGCTCCAGGGACACGTGTTGATAGTGATGGCATGCAAAGAGATTACAGGAGCGGACTAGTATGGACCATTGCATTGAAGCTGGAGGGGTTCTTCTTTTAAAGGATTTGGGTTTATATTAGAAATTCAGATCCTCTAGGTTTCAAGAATCTCTGGAGACTGGAAAACTACTAAACTCTTGATGCTTCAAGATCTAAGAGACTGAAAAATGAACAGCTGAAAGATGATACTTTTGAGTGAGGCTGTTAAGAACTTCTGAAACATTTGCTTAAGGTCAACAACTAACGTTTGCTTGCCTTTTGTTGAAGATCATGGAATTCATCCTTAAATGTGCAGACTTGCCCTTCTTTTTAGAATCTCCAGTCTGTCATTTCTGCTCAAGTGAAGTTTAAATGGAGCACTGAGATGGTCTTTATATTTTACAAAATCATTTCACTTACCCAGATAATCTCAATTGAGAAACCGCATTAGTATTCATGTTATTTATGAAAAATTCATACAACTTAGTGTTTGGAAATATTTTGTTCCCCTTTCTCCCTATTGTTATATTTTCAGCTTCAGTCATTAGCAGCTATCTCACTGTTTATTGGAATAGTCTTAGTGTACAGAGATTGGAAAAGGTTCAGTATGCCAGTTTATATTTTAGATTATTTCATCTAAAGTATGCTGTACTTAACTTCTGATTCCTATGACCTGGAAAATGCTTTCTTATTTTCCTGGTTAACAGACCAGAGAATCATAGAATCATGTAATGTTTATTTTTTCTTAGACTTCTGGATTTCAGAAGCCTTTCCATTATGGTGTATATGAGCTTGAGGTTGAAGATTTTATAAATACACAGAGATACTACTGCATGTATTATATTCCAGTTAAGCCTTTTTGCTTATTAGAGATGAGGCTGATTTTTTAATAACCAATATGTTGGCAATTTCCCTTTGGCTTTTAAAGGTCTCCATGAAGGTATCACTTGTGAGTGAAACCATCAGAGGGCTGGGGATACTGCTAAGTGGTTATATGCATAGAAGGGACTTGTAAGCTGATGGTAGCATATACTGTGAAAAGAGTATGTCAGAAAGAGTAATACTTTTACAATTCTATTTGTACTGTAGTGACTGCTGCATATCTTTTTTATTGTCCATACTGATACCATACCACTGCATTTAGTGCTGTAGAACCAGAAAAGAAGGAAATATGTTAATAGACATAAAACAAATGAATTTCATTATTGAAATGGTGGCAGCCAGCAGGAAGTTGATTGAAAACACAGTATGATTAGTTTCATCTCATCTTAGTTCTGGCAACTCTAAGGTACTTTAGTCAGCTAAAACTGATAGCAATATTATTTGAGAACATGCCAGCAGGGCTTTTGCAGGATGTTGCCATTTGCTCTGCCTTTCTCTGACACTGCATGCATCATATGTGAGATGAGACTCTGTGCCCCAAGCATTCTGTGCAGGCCCAATACAGAGTTTATTTCGGAGTCTGGATTTTCCAGTCACTTATGTATCATCAGATCCTTGCCATGCCAATCTGGCTCTTTCCTCAGTTTTGTTTGCTAAAATTAAACATTTGATCAAACGGTGAATCATTTAACAGAAGCATGATGAGTTTGTGAGTGTATATCACCAAAGCTTGCTTTTAGCTTCTAAACAAACAATGGTTATATATATATGTGCCATTTAGAAGCTTCTTTTCTGACTAGACTTTTTCTTACTTTCTTTGGTGATTACAGCAGTTCATTCCATGGGAACTCTCAGTGTTCCTTTTTAATAAACACTGTGTAATTTCACAGGCCTTGTAGGTCATCGTGAATGCATAATGCCTCCCTAAACCTAATTTTGCTTTAATTGTTCTTGCAACCTCATGAAGATGTTTCTAAATGAGGCTTGAGTAAACTGTTGAAATATGTACCTTTCCCTCTGAGGATCTCTGTTCACTGGGCTTGGATCATGCAGTTCCTTAGCCAGGCTTTCACTGGCTGGGACTTTGCATCAGATGCTGGAGCAAGCAATGAATTTGTTGGTTTATGTGAGACAGTGTACTCTATTTTCCTTTTCTGTTAAGACTAAAAAAACTTCAATATTGTAATTTTAAATATTATGCATGAACTTATATAATGTTAAATTCTTTGGTAAAATCTTGAAACAGTTCATATTTATATCCAGCATTAACTGCTGTAATAATATATCTACTGGTGTATTGCACAAATAGAAGTGACAGATTATTTAACTGAGAAGCAAAGAGTCTGATGAGAAATTGATTTATTTTACAACTTTCCTACAAAGTGCTACAGTGTATGATAAGGGATATTTCAGAGACACTGAAATTATTTGCTTTGATACTAATTTTAGATGATACTGAGAATTATGAGGTCGAGAAGCTTCTGTTTGATGAGACAGTGGTGGTGAGGAATCGAGCTTTGTCATGTTCCTTGTTTGAATACGAATATGCGGGATAAAGAATCATAAATTGTGATTTCCCTCAGTCATGATACAACTAGAAGGACATATCAAATGGAGTCAAAAGATATAAATTTTATCCACTTTTTTGTACGGTGAGAGCACTTGCCTCTTGCAACTGCACTTACAAGGTACCACATTTTTGCTAAGTTTTCCATTTGCTGTAGAAGCTTACCTTGTGAAATGGGGCTTATTGGGACTTGAAGTAAAAGCAGATGAACTGGATTTCATGCTTTAACTGTAATAAGCTCTTTTCTAGGAATGTGAAAACAATGCTTTCATTTGCAGTACTTAATAGAATAGACAAAACAGAAAGGAGATTTTGTTATTTAATGAAAACCAGCTGTTCTGGATCAGACCATCAAGATACATCCAGCCCTATTCCTGATGTGAGTGATAAGTGATGCTGAGGCAATAAGCATAGGAACAGAGCAAGCATGCAGTGATGCTTATCTTGGTATACCTTCTTTGCTTCTGGCAGTCTGACATAAGGTTGTCCTCTGTTTTATAGATTTACAGCTTAGTAGGTCTTACCTATTTTTAAATAAATTTGCATAATGAATTGGTGAGGCCATATGTACTCTTGACCCTTATGATGTCCTGCAGGAAGACATTCCATAATTTAACCATTCTCTCTGTGGGGAAAAAAAAAAAGTAATTGGTTTTGTTTCCTTTAAACTTGCTGTGTGATAATTCTAAGGAGTGAATAAATTCAAACAGCTGGTGTATGAGGGCGTTTTATTTAAGAAGATCCAAAAATAGGCCTGCTTGATTAAAAATGTCTGTTAACTTAGTGCAGCCAGAATATGAGGAAAAAGCCCTCTTGCATAAACCATGAATTTATTCAAAAGCTGTATATGAAATGTTTTACAAAAATATTTCCAAATTTTAAATGGGTGCTGTGTTAATTATAGACAGACATTATCCAGCACCTTTTAATCTAATTGTATCTTTCTCATCAGTCAGAAAGAAATCCACTATCATAGCTGCTGTTCTTAGAAGTGGAACAAACAAGGAAGAAGTAGATTGTCCTTTTTGAAGCTTGGAGGAGTTAAAAGTTACCGTGTCTAGGTCACCTCCCAGGTTTCTGTCGTCCTGTGCGACAGAACCTCCTTCGTGTCTTCTGTGAACTCTGATTAGTCAAAAGGATTACTGTTTGGGCAGCACTGACAAATATTCCACAGTTAGTGCTAGGAAATACCTGTCTTAATGCTAATTAGTAAAATGTTCAAGTGTTGTCTGGTACCATAGCTGTGTTTTTAGTATAATGCTTCATTTTGATGAAGATGCTTTTGGTTCTCAGAAGTTTCTGATGATAAGCTCAGTCAGTCAGAGGGTTGCAATATAGGTGTCAGTTTTGGGGAAGTATGTTGCTGATTTTAACTCCATGAATTTCAAACAATATAACGCTTATTTTGAAATTTGATGTTATTCTTTTTGCTGCATGTTGGACTGCTGTCGAAGTCTCAAATTGGTGGAAGACTCATGACTCAGTATTTCTTTTAAGGTGTTGAAATCAGTGATGCAAAACATTAACTAGAGAGAATGATCGTTGATTGATGTATTTATTGGAGATGTGTGATTTTGACTTGAATGTTTTCACTAACATGCAATACCATTACTGGATTTTAATTTCTTTTTAAATTAGAAGTTAGTGCATATAAATAGACACAGGCTTTCTTTTAGAGCCAGTGGGTAAAAATTATGAATGTGATGTACTTTCTCAGCCAATTACTGCTTATATTCTTTGAAGTTAAAAATGTAATTGTGTTCATGTGTCTCCTCAAATACACAACCTTGACTGATGTAATTAACATTGTACTTCAAAAGTTAAGACAAATGTCTCGTTGGATCTTGATTATGTTGAAACCCTTATTTGGGTTAAGATAAACTTCATATTCACTTTAGGCTGGTAAATTCCATTGCTATTTTCTCTTTTTTTTTTTTTTTTTCATCCTTTTTTAACTGAAGTGTCAGAAATATTTCCTGTCTGTTTGAACAGGCAGGGCTCACTAGGATGGAGTCTCTTCTTTGCTTTAGGAAGAAGAACTGAAAATCAGGCAGTAGCTGCACCATGAATCAACTTCTCTTCATGATAGATCTGTGAAGAAACTTAGGTCAGATATTAAAATGGCATCTTCTTGGGACACTGAGAAGGCCACATAGCAAAATATTGTTGAAGACACCATATGCATTGAATAATAAATGGTTCTGACAAATGAAACCTTTGTGTGAATGACCACAATGGTTTCAGGCTGTGGAGATGACATTAGTGTACAGAAGTAGCGGGTTGGTATTTTTAGGTTCTGCAAAAATGCCCAATCGTTATCTTCTAATTTAAGATTTTGATGTAAAGCTCTTTTTGTAATAGGGGTGGTTCTTTTGTTTGAAATGGTGGAAAGTTTAGATACCCAAAGAGTGTGGCTTAAAGCTTCTATTTTTTTTTTGACACTTTTTTTAAATCTTGAATGTCAGTGTATTGTAGTGCACCGCTCCATTAAGTTATTCCTTACCTGTACTCAGGAAAATATAGTATTCCATGAGGAGAAGGAAGATGCATGCAGTTCTGTGTTCAGTTTCTGTTTATAGCATCTGACTAGTAGCATTGTGGTAAGTGCAGTACTTGCCTGTCCAGAGAAGTTGTATTAGAAAATTGTCGATGGATTTTTACACTTAATGTGTCATCTGGCATCTTCCCTGCAGCAGGGAATGCTGCTCCATGTTCTGTATGAAAGACTTTTGGTATCCTGTTCAATTGCATCTCTTTAATCTGGCCAACATTTGCATGCTCTGAACTTGAACAATTTAAGTCAATGCAAGGAAGATAAATTTCAGTTTCTGAATATTGTAGTAGTATTTTTATTAGTGTTTTAAGGAAATTTATTTCTAATATTACTTTCATCACTGTTGTGTGTTTTAATAAATGTACTTTGGCTAGTGTTGGATTTCCAATTTTTGTGGTGTAAATTAGAGACTAACTGGAAGTAATGAAAAATTTTGAATGGAGATAAAAACCAGTTTTCCTAAAATAATTTTAATAAGCAGTCAGACAAATAGAGAAAAAGAGTTTGGTTGATAATTACTGTCTTTAGTTTTTGGCTCTTTAGATTATATACTGTCTAGTGTTGGGTGAGTTATTTATTTTGAAGGCCTGTCTTAGTAATGTATATATTTAACTTCTGCTTGGTTGAATGTACTATTTAAGTTGAAAGTCCTATTTAAATCCTTAGCATCTAAGGAAGGGGGAGGAGAAAGGAGCGCAATACTAGATTTGAAGCAGTGTTTAAAAGAACGAAAAGCAGGCTGGTTTCATGATAGCCACCTAGTTGTGCCCTTGGAAAAGCAGAATCCAAAGTCATGTCTTCATGGACTTAGTTGCTGGAACACAACCGTCCTTCAGAATATGACTGTTACAGACATCAACTCCTTCTCCAGAACTGCAGCATTTTTATCTCTAACTGTGATACTCAGAGGTGTCAGACGAAGCTGCATATATAGAGCAGGCAAAATGCTGTCATTTAGCAAGGCCCTCAGTATTGGAAATTGTATTGTCCTCTAACTATTGACTAGATGCTATTTTGGTCCAAGATAATGTCAATATTAAGGAGCATGGCTTTTGGATAAATCAATTAAGTGTCTTTGAAACTTTTCTTTAACAAGTATCCCGTATTACTGAGTGAAGTGGTTTTTTTTTACCCAATGCAAGAATTCTAGGTTGGGTATTGCTGACACCAGTTTGCAGGACAAGGTGTTAGTAATGCTTGTTCATTGCTTAATGCCCTACTGCTACCTTTTCCTTGGTAATCTCCTTCAGAGAACCAATGGACAATAATCGTTTCCAAAATTGTCCAGGTGTTAGAAAATGCTTGCTTATTCATGCAGATAGATTTCAAATGTTCCCCTGAATTGTTAACGTATTTATCAATTTAAAATCTATTCATTTCTATTTTTAAAATAAACTTTTGGCTGTGTACTTCTATGAAGGAATTAAAGCAATTCTCATATACCATGTTTCCGTAATGAAGATTCACTCCAATTTTAGTTTGCAAGCATGTTAGTATAATTGCTCCATTTTTAATAAGAAAAAACCCCCAACATTTTAATTTAAATTTTTAAAATGCTCAGAATTTTACAAAATTTAAAATACTTTCAAGAAGCTGAAATATTGGGGGGGGGGTTATTAATTTTTTACATAGGTGTGTGGATGAACCATCAGTTTTTGCTATTACTTGTAAAGGGCTTTTAGGATTAGTCCATGTATATTCAGTACCTTTACTAGGTGCTGACTCATTTTTGAACTTTTGAAAAAAGCAATTGACAATAATGTTTACACACTTCAAATATATTTTTCTTGGCATTGAGACTTTGTGATTAGTACTTCTTGGTAAAATAATGGGAATTAAACTTGCTTTGGAAATAATAATTTAGATGGAGCATGTTGATTCCTTTTATTTAGGAAAGTGAACTAACTCTGCTGCTTATTAACTCCTTTCATTGTCAAATACATGGAGTGTTTGTGATACTCCTAGCATATCTATTTTGGAGTATAATTCTTTTCCAGAATCTAACATCAAATTAGATGTTAGAATGCCTCTGCATATAGTATTGAATGTCACTATGTAGTCTTCTCTTATTTTGACTGTAGTTTATTAGCAGTTGCTTTATTTTGGACACTGTTTAACTTTCTCTTGGGTACTGCTTTAGACGTTGTGCTCTGATTTTGCTGATTTTATTTTTTAAAGACATCTGTTTATTACAAGACTTTAGAGATTATAAACCCATAAAGATATGGGTAGTAGATGTTCCTTTTTTAATAAAAGTCCTCTTCTTGACATTTAAATTTGGAAAGAATTTATGGCTATTTCTGCTGCTGATACACTGTGTGACAGTCCATGCTTTTCTCTGCATGGACTCTCTCTCTTTTCATTTGTGAATCATATATCCCTCTTCATTCAATTCCACAGTGCTTTAGGAGCCTCGAATGAGAGATGTTGTAGCAAGGAATATTTAGGAGCAGGCAGTATTTTCCTTTAGAAACAGGTGTTTGTTTTAAATCAGAACTTGCTGTAGGACAGTATTGACCCATTGACATGTTGTTTCCTGGGTGGTTCATCTAGAAGGAAGCGTTTGTGGTGGGTGGAGGAAATCTCTTTCAATCAGAAGAGTTGCTATGCAATTAGAAGAACAAGAACTGCCTGCATTACACATCTGTGAGTCTCAGGTGGTTTTGCAGCACTCTCTTGATGAAGATGGGACCCCATTATTATCCATTATTCTGTGATGCAGTCTCTCCTTTGACTATTAAAGTTCTT
Organism: Sitta carolinensis; assembly: GCA_032173965.1. Taxonomy (NCBI): domain Eukaryota; kingdom Metazoa; phylum Chordata; class Aves; order Passeriformes; family Sittidae; genus Sitta; species Sitta carolinensis. The sequence continues at coordinate 7,178,401 of JAVUNC010000025.1, read as the reverse complement.
GTGTGACTAATTCAGGAAAGACCAGAAATCTTTCTGGTGAATAATTAACACTTCCTGTTCTGCTCAAGTGACTTGCATAGAGAGATTCAAAAGGTAAAAACAAAACCACAGTGATGTATATTACAGTGATGTATATTATTATAATACAGAAAATTGATGCTTTGTATTATACTGAAAATGCCATCACTCAGTAGTATAACAAGAACTCCAGCATTACAGTTTAAAATTCAGTTGCCTCAGCTGAAGCACAGCCCAAATTCAGATAACAAAAAGTACTGGTTGGTGTTGAAACTGCTGTAATTGGAATCCCAAAGTAAACAGAACTAGAGCAGTGCTTTGAGAAACTTAAGTCTGCAGCTTTCAGAAAATGTTTTTTTTTTCTGGTTGCTTTTTGTCGTTTTTTTCCCAGCTTTCAGATCAAGTTTCCATCACACTCTTAGGTGCCACTGAGACAGAAAGTAATTTAGCTGCTTTCTTATTAGCATTCTTTTTGACCTTATTTCAGTTTGCTGATTTAGAGTGGCTTTCTGACTTCTGCTAGCAAGGTGGTTTTTTTGCAAACTTGTATAAAGAAGAGATGTTAATTTTTAAATTTTTATTATTTTTGAGGACTATTTAAGGCCACTAAACAACCAGTGAGTATTTAAATCAGTTTATGGTCCAAATGGATTTATACTTCTTTTCAAGTTACTTAGTAAAATTCTGACACAAATAGAAGCTTCAAGGACTTGTGTTCTTTGGGTGTCCATGAAGGCAGTTACAGAAGAGGGTGTGGGAGATGGTGGGCATGATCCTCATCTTGGGATTATTAGCTGGTTAATCAGTGATGCTTAACTTTGTTTGGCATAGTTTTCTTGTCTCTCATCATTCTGCAGGACAAATACTGAAGGTGTCACATTTTTAGTAGCACAGCTGACTACTTAATTTGGAAAAAGTAGACCAGCTTTTGGAGGCAGAGGCATTTCTTCAGTGTATGGGAAAGTTAATCTACTTTTTCTAAGTATATACCTAGATATTACCTCTGTCCCCAAAATCAGTCTTGCCCATATCCTTAGGTCATCACGGTTGCAGCAATGACATGAAAGACAAGTGTGTTCTGCCAGCCAGGACAGGTGGCCTGATTCAATGTTTCTGTATTTTTTGCAGCTGTTTTCCTGTGTATGTTGTTCAGAAACCCTTGTTTCTAGCCTAATATGGAGCAAATACTAAATGTGATATTCTGCTTACCACAAAAGAGTGAGCTGTTCAATTTGTACCATATGGAAAAAGCTAGAGATGTGTTGAAATCACTTTGAGTCTAGTTGAATTAGGCAAGTGTAAACATTTTCTTTGAGTGGGTATAGGCAGTATTTTAGTGTCCCAAAACAGAGCAAAATCATCTACATGAACTGACTGGAGTAAAATGATGCTTAGCTGAAAATCCAAAACTGTCATCTTCCAGTCTATTGTTTGCACAGGGTCAGATGTTGGGTAAAAGTTTTGGGAGGTAAGAGGGCAAGAAAACAATGTACATGAAATTAGTCATTTACATACTTGCTGTTCATCAGTTTAATAGCTGAAGACAGATTTTTTCTTAGTTCTGTTACATGTCACTAAATTTCCCAGACTTCTGTTATGCATTAGTGTAACTGTAGAGTGACCAAAGATTCTGTGGGCTCCTTTCATAAGTGGCCTTCCGTGTGTAAAGGATGGAACTGAAAAAAGGTGAACAGTTTTATGATTATAAGCCTAAAGTCAGGCAGAATCATGGAAATACCAGATTGGTTTTTTTATTTTACTTGAAGACTAGAGATGATTGAAGAGTTATGGGATGACACTGCTACTTGCTTAATTTTTAAAACTCATTTTAACTCCTGCTTCTCTTTAGGATTCAGCATTAATTTGACAGTTAATGAAGCAGTAGAGTTGCAGTTTGCATCTGCAGCCTGGCACAGTGGTTAGGTGGTTAAAACCTGCTTGTTCTTGTGTACTGGGAAGGTTGCACATAGCTGGGACGAGAGTTCAGGATGAGGTAAGGTTTCGGGGCTCATTTGTGTTCCTTGCTGTTAATGATCACTCTGCTTGCTTACCATGCCTTTGCCTGAGATTGCCTTCAGAGATACATAAAAAGGTGCTCTAACAAAAGAGCCTTTGCTATTTGGATGCATGAGAATAAAATATTTAACTTGGCCCTGATTTCTCACTGTTGGAATTGGATGAAATAAATGTACTGATTGTGATTTATTCCATCAGTCTCCATTATTAGAGGAAAATAAGAAGTTGAGTTGTGTTATTCCCACACTTTCTCCATGTCATTCTAAAATAGGAAAATGGTGAGACTGATAATGGTTTGTGTGAGTGCTATGATGCCCTTTTTTTGTTCATGTAAATAATTCTAGGCTGTCTACTTTGAACACTTAGAAAATAGTAAAAGCTACCCTGTGAAAATGACGGCTGTGAAGATTACAGTTTACATTAATCTGGATCACTGAAGATGGAAAAGCCGAAATATCACCCTGTGTAAAGGCTTCTTTCTCCTGTCATGGGATGAAGGATGTAGGATGAAGGTTTTTTTTTTCTTCACTAGATGTTTAAAACCCTTGAACTTTAAAGCAAAATGTGCATTCTGAATTCTTTTTACCCTGGTAATTGAAATGCATTTGCCCGAGACCTGGGAAATGTGCTGTGTGAAGTAGGAGAAAGGCACAATGCGTTACATGTGGGGTCTCATCCCATCTTCACATCTGCACTCCCTTTCTCAAAGTGCTGTTCCCTGACGTGTCAGCCACCAAAGGGCACATGCAGCAGCTCATTTCCTCCACTTCCCATGGAGAGATGGAGAGTGAGCTGCCCTACAGCTGTCCACACTGCCTGCTGTAGTAGCTGTGCACTTACTTCGGGGCTTTCACCTGAGCAGCAGTGGAATGAGAGCTCCTGCCTCAGCTTCCGAGGCACCGTGTGAGACAGACTGTCCACAGACATCTGCACTGGAGAATAGATTGAGGATGGCAGAACTGGCAAGGAGGTAGGAATGGGGAGGGTAAAGCATGTTCACATTTTGATGATTCCTTAGTTCCCTTGTTGCCTTTTCTTCTAAGTTCTCCAAGTACAAAAGAAAAACCTAGGTATTTTTATTTTTGTCAGTGAAGGAATATAATAGTTTTTGGTGACCTTGTTCTGTCTGTCCTCCAGCCATTAAATTTTAGTTCTGCTGCACTTGCATAAAGGCTTTAGTTATAAATTTATAAGGAAAATGTCAAGTGGCTAGTCACTAAGTGTGATCTATCTTATGTAGACACTGCAAACTTCTCCACATACTGCTTAAAACTCTTTAGAAAAAACCTCACTGCTTATGTGCAATTGAATTATGACAGCAAGAAGCACATTACAGAATGGTAAGCACCAATGCTTTTTACAATTTTACTTTAGATCTTGATGGAGTCAGTAGGACTGACTGGAGTCAGAGGTTAAGGCTTAAAATGTTTGAGAGATCTTGAGTATTTACTTAAAAGAGGCTGCTGTTGGGTTTTATGTAGCTTAGAAGTACTTCAATTAATTATATGAATTAATAGAACTTTTATGCAAAGTTTAAAATGAAAAAGTGGCCTGATGTAGATCAGTCAATTTAAATTTGGGAGCTTAGATTGTGGGTCACTGATTAGCTCAACAGATTTGGTTATGTCAAAGTTGTTTCCAAACAAGACCTACTGCTGTTGATAGCACATTTGATGATTGACCTAAACACTTAACTAACCCCCCTGTGATTTAGCTTGCATAGTGTTTACTTAGTTGCATTTCTCATTAGTTAGATGCTGAGAGGAAATGAGATTTGCAGGTTTTGTTTATGTTTTGGCAGATTCTTGCATAACACTTTCTTGTACTGCTGCATTGCTAAGATGATAAATAGGAAATGCTGGGTTTTTCAGAAAAGAAAAGCTTCTACTTGTTTTCTTTGAGCTTTATGTGATTTGTTACAATTTGCAAGTGATAGCCATGTACATCCTGCTTTTCAGAGCTGCCCCAGAGAGATTGATATGTAAGATAAATACATTTTTCATTAATACTTTCATTCTGCTAAATCTAAACTTGGGACACCAATCGCATGAAAATATTTACTTGTACTTTAGGGACACAAAGAGTTCCCTAAACTGGGAAAATAATTTGTCAAGTTGACGTTATGCAGAATTGTCAACTGTTAATCAGTGCACTAGAGTAGTTCAAAATCCTAAAATGGAATTGGCTTCCAAAGCACATAAAAGTAGTGTGATACAACATAGACCAGGAAATACCTGTGTCTAGTAGAGATACAAATGAGTTCAGCTACAAAAGTATAAAGTTGGGAAAAATGCAGAGGAGTTTGAAAATCAAATTATTTGTTATCCTACTGCAAACATAAAGGGAGATTTGTGAATCGAAGGTGTGTATGAGGAATGCTGAATGATCTCTACTGGTGTATAATTTGCTACTTACAGGAGCAAAATTTGCATGGTGACTGGGTAAGAGCAGAGGGCAGGGTTGCTGGCATACTGTACCTGTCAGGAGTCACTTGAACTCAATTTCAGAGGAAGCACAGAACAACTTTTTATTGCAGTGGATGGGTATTATCAAACTCCATCTTTGGGAGACAAACAGAAAGAATTCAAGCTTTATTTTCCCTTATGTCACTAAGAAGAGTGAGGATGATGCTGCAAGGCCTGAGATTGAGAGATTTGTTAAGAAAACATCTGAAATTTCTCACTACACCTTGGCAGGTGAAAATGGAAAAATATTCCTTTACATTGATAGAAATAATGAATCAGTGGGTATTTTCATTCTAGAGTATTACAGTCCCATCTTCTGTGTTTCTCTTGATGAGGTTGTTTTTGTACGCTTTCAAATATTGAAAAGACTGATGTAAACACAACTGAATTCTGATACAGAATCATAGAGTCTGTTGTGTCTTTTTTCCTTGTGCAGCTTGAGTTTTGAGTGATTTCCGGGCCTTTTATCGGGTTAGAGATGCCTTGAAAATAACACGATTGGGTTAAAACCAAAAAAACTCATTATCTTTCATGAGTAACAAAGCAAACATGGTTCTTGTAACTGAGTGTCCTTCACTGAAAATCTAAATATAATAAATTATTTCAAAGCATTTAAATGACTTGTATGTTAAACCCCCTTGACACTCATGAGCCTTTGAAAATGTGACATTACCATCTATCCTTCCATAATGTGATCAAACAGTGATTGCAGGTTTGTAGGACTGAATTGAGAGCCAGGACTGTGGTGAGCATCTTAGTGGGGTGAGTGACTTCAGTGGCAGAGTCAGCATTGGATAGGCTTATGTATGAGTTGACCTAAGTCCATTTAAAAGTAGTTGTGTAGTCTGTTTCTTTTAGAAAACATGTATGTGTTCAATATTGAACGAGCTTTTAACAACTCTGAAAGGAGTTAGGTGTTGAAATAATTGACACAGTTTTACATTTTCATCTTTTCCCCAGCTGGCGATACAACAGAGCAAAAACTGTTGTATATACAATCTGTAGTTCACAATCATTCTTGTACTAAAAATTCAGAGCATTTTAAAGGAATGCCATGAAATAAGGTAATGAACTATGGTTCTATCCTTGGTTTGCACATCTGAAAATAGATAATAAATGCATGGTGGCATTAGTATTTTTGAATATCCATAGGAAATGTTTTTCTATGGCTGTGGACAGGAGTGCAATTGTTTTCATTGTAGTTTCACAATAATTATTTAATAATTTCATGAGGCAGGTCTTGGTTTTTTTACTTCTCACTAGTTACTCTTTTATGTGTTTAATTACTGGCGAAGATCATCTTGTCTGTGTACGAAAATATAAATGTTCTCCCAATTAGTAAGCTGCGTCACTCCACATTAGCCTGCTATTGTTTCTGATCATAAAGTGTTTTGGAAGAAATACTTTATCAGCATTATGTTCACATTCTATTTATGACTATTTTTCTTACAGACCCCGTAGCAGTATACTAAATGTTTGCATCATTTGATTTATTTTCAGTTGAGTTGGAAATTCCTTCAGGTATTTGCTGTGCTTCAAAAAGATACAGTACTTTTTCTTTGCAAAGCATTGTGGATTTGTTGCATGAGTATGTTTACAGCCTGCAAAATGGTCTACAAGTTCAAGGGAAGAATTTGGCAATCTGAATTGGTAGTGGGTCTATTCTGTTGCATTTTAACTCCTCTATGAGTTTCTCTGCAGCCTCATTGTGCAATGTTTAAGTATCTCATGGAATCTGGCAACACTGGTAGCAATTGGATTTTCCCTGAACAGAGCAATCAAATAAATTCTTTGAAGCAGGATTACTGAATACATTGACCAGTGTGAGGGGAATAATTTAGATGATGGTAATGGAAAAAAAGGTGTTTAAAATATACTTAAGTTTGGGTATCCTGAGTCAGCAGGTTTTGAAATTCCCATACTTCCTTGTTAGATTGGAAGGAGAGGTAGCAGGGCAGAGAGGCAGGGACAATAGCTGTCATTAGTATGCATGTTTAGCGTTCAATCCTGTCCACTTAAAAGGTATTTGGAATATTTTTGCCTTTACCAACAGTGTTTGCCATGATAAACTCACCCAAAAAAGCCCCTCTAGTTTTAGTGAGTTGTGGATGCCTACACTGGGTAAGAAATAATCCAAGAGCCCAGACACGCTGCAAGCTCTGACATACCAGGGTGTGATATTTGATTCAGTACAGTTTCAAAAGCCTCAGTAACTTCGAAGATGAGTCAGAAGTGGAAAAAAACCCCATATTACTCCATCCACACAAATTCTGTTTTTTTAATTATGTGTGGTATCAACAGAATGTAAAGCTTTCATACAACACAGCTTTTATGGAGAAGGCTGATGTTTTTGGAGGTGTTCTGCCTTCCCCTAAGCAGCCCTTGAATTATTTGAGACAATTCCATAAAATAACACAACCTTTTTTTCTTGTTATGCTATAACTGTCAGAAGTACAGCTGCAATCACTGACCTTCAGCTGTATAATGGTAAGATAAAAATTTTCAGAACCTTTGGGCCTGATATGTTAGTGCATTGCTTTGTACATCAGGGAAACTTCACTGAAGAGTGAAGACCATAGTATTCAACTGAGTATTCCAATTCACAGAATATTTTTTTTTTTAAACTATGGATGTAATACTTCTATTCAAACTGAAAGTGATGATTCAAAATAAGATGCTTACCTTTAGGGAACAAAAAAGCGGAATAAGGAATGACAGATATGACAGTCTGTCCCATTGGCCACTGAGAGGTAAGAAGCAGGTAGTTCAAAAACATTTTTTTTTTCTTTGGACCATTTTGTCACTATTATTGAGGAGGCTTCTCAACCTTGTGCTCTGGGATGAAATGTTCATGCTGTATTACAGGAACAAACCTTGCCCACATTGTGTGACTGGTTTTAGTATAGGTGTTATAAAGGAAAAATGAAACCTGCAGTGTAGTTATGGTTCTCTTGCATGGTAGTGAAAATAGAAAACTGAATATAACTTCTATTCCTCTGAAACTGCTTACTGTGATTGTTGCTGTAGCTGATGGGTACACTATGAAAGGTGATTTAGTTAAATGCAAGCTAGAATTCTGTTTGCATACCTGAAGCTTTAGGAAAGTGTTGGTCACTGATTCACAAATAGTAAGAAAATTTAGCTTTAATAGCAAAACCAGCTTAAGATAGCTGGGGAAATGGGAGGATTTTTATTGAGGTTTTTTGGGTGGTTTTTTGTTGGGTTTTTTCCGTTCTTTTTTTCCCCTACAATAAGTATTGTAACAGAGAAGAACACTTTCATAATTTTAAGGCATTTTATTTCAAGTGTGAGAGTTTAATGTGTGTGTAGAAAGTTGTCTAGAGAAAATGACTTCTCAGCACTATATCTTTGTATTGCTTTGTACTCTTACATTACAAAAGCCTAGAGCTGACTGCTTGAGCTTGTGATTTCTAGTCAATGTCAGGTTTCCAGCCAGCACATTTCACAAGCCATAAACTGACAACATTAATAGTATTCTAATAGAAATATACATATATATATATTTACCTGTCCATTTATAGATGTGTATTTCTGTCTTGGTTGGGGCATGGTGGAAATAATGCCAGGGTTGTGGGTTTGATCCCTGTATGGGCCATTCACTTTAAGAGTTGGACTTGGTCATCCTTGTGGTTCCCTTCCAACTCAGACTATTCTGTGACTTATGTATATATATTTCTCTCTATATATCTCACTGCATTGAACCCAAGGACCTTAGTGCTTTTGTTCTAAATTGAACATTTAATTTGTCATAGCTGACTTTAGCAAAGAAACTGTTACCTTTTCTAAAACTTTAAGATATAGGGAAACAAAATTCCTTATGTGATGCATAAAAAAGTAAAAGCTTTATCAATGTTTAGAAAAAAGTCCAGTAATTCTAGTTCTCAGATGACCTGTAAATGAAATTTGGAGAAGAATAAAATTCTGGAGTCTGAAGTCCCAGCCATTTGAAAAGAATAAGCCACTCAGCTTTTTAAAAAGGGGCTACTGAAAGGGTCTCACTTGCTTTTATTCTGTTGTTGTTCTAACCTTTAAAGAGGCACTTAACGAATGAAACTTTTCAGTAGAACCGGTAAGTAGAACTACTTCTTTGCTTCTGCTGAAGTTACTAAAGTCTCAAGAGCAGAAGTGGGAGTTCCTGCAAACCTTTACTGAGAGAGCAGGAAGTGAGTTGAAATTATGATTTTATTCACTTTGGCATTGCTCAAGCATTTTGTGAATGACTCTCATTCTATTTAAAGGTAGTAAATATTCATGTTTGTTTTTGCAGATTCTTTCTTTGGTAATACCTTCCAATGGGTTCATTCTCTTACTTTCTGATTTGCTAGTTTTTTTGTGCCTAATTACAAAGCAGGAAAAAATAGACCAGGATTCTTGTAATACAGCGTGAAAAGGAGGCAAACGGGTACATGCTTGTGTAATTGCTCATATTTTCTATACTGGGTAAGTGTACTGTATTGTTCTGTTTATGTGATACTGAATCCTGTAATATACTAAGCTGTAATATTTATCCTGTTTCATTTAATACAGTATTCAGCATTTCCTCTTCCAATAACACGCAAGACTACCACATCAATAATTGTATTTGATTACTGAATGCTGATTTTGCTGAGTGATATTTCTTCCTTATAGATTATTTGCAGACATGGGCATTTGGAGTCTAAATTATATAGTAGTGCCCACTGCAGATGGCATTCACTGCAGCCTGGCAGTGCTGGTGTGAGCATGGCAAGCTGTGATTTGACTGGGATTTTGTAGAGCTGAGGGACGATCTTCTGGACTTGCTAAAGTCCTGTTGTGACTCCTCCATTGGAACTGGAGTGTGGTAGCCTGCTTCTGTAATACATTTCCTTTATACAGTAAATTCTTTTTAGTGTTTATAGTAGTTCAGCTGATTCAGTGTTTACAACAGCAGAAACCCATGTGTGCTGATAGTTTGAGCTGTAAAATGTTTCACAGATGTTAAAGTACCTAGAGAATTATAAAGGTTCAGTGCAAACTAGCAGAGACCCCGAGTAGGGTTTTGTTAACGCAGCACACAGGCACTATGTTAACTCCTGCCTGTGTGAGTACTGTTCTGTGATGCCACATCATTTTAAGGGTGCTGGGAACAACCAATGGATGTTAGACCAGTGGTATATTTGAAAGTATATTGAGTCATTAACATTTTTTTATTGCATAAGCAGTAAATGTAATTTTCTGACCATGGTTATGTGAGAAGGCTAAGGAGAAGTAAGCACCATATAATAAAAAAATGAACAGTTTCTCCACAACTTCCTTTGCTGCTTTTGTATTGCCATATCTCATATTTTTATTTATTATTTATTAATTCACTGGACTTTTTAAGCCAAGAACTAAACTGATTTGAAGTCTGGTCCACTTTCCCTTAGTAGGTCAGTTAGATACACTGGAGCAATTTGCCAGTTCTTTATAGGATGTGCTCAAGAAAAAACAGGTGTAATATTTGCTATTAAATAACCTCCTGTATTAGTGAACACTGTGGGACACAACTGGTCTGTCTTAGAAATGGATTTGATTTAATGCATACTGAGCTTATACCATAAACGTCTCTCAGGAAAATAAGTGATTTTAAGAATTAAATTTGCAAGATATTTTCGAAGTTGGCTGTAGGTGCATATGTATCACAGTACCTGCATTATTTATTTTGTACCCAATTCACCCTACTACCTTTAAGAAAATAAAGATTAAACTTCTGATTAGAGAGTATTGTTGTAGATCTGACTGTCTTCTCAGTCAAGCAAATGGAGAGTTTGGTGTTCATGCCACTGGTTCCAGAGTAGCAAATCCTAGGAGTGCCCAGGTGTGATGGGTGGTAGCTGAAGTTAGTCCATGTGTAAGTGATTGGAATATGCTTGTAGTAGCTTGTGAGCAGTGCTGATTGACAGCATAAGGAATGATTTGTTCTGTGTCAGAGAAAACAGCAGCAGCATTTACAGTGATGAGTGTTAGTTAAAATTTCAAACAGTGAGTCCTTTAAGCCTGAGATGACAGCTGTATGGAGAAAGATACTTAAAGTATATCTGTGAATCTGTATTTTTCCCCAATCCTTTCTCTGCTTCTGTGGGTATAGATGCTCGTCCTGGAATATAAGGGATTGATTTTCAGGCATGCTGCAGTTGAGCATGTATAAAGAACAGTTTTGGTCACAGTCAGAAACAAAATAAGTGAGGACTCTGACAAGATCCTCAGCACTTGAATATTTTAAATAATAGTGTTTTGTTGGGATAGCTATATTAACTACCGAATCTGAATATGTGGAAACAAATTGCTGTTGCTTCCTTTCAGAATTTTTAGTAGTTTTATGTAATTTGTAATTTTATGTAATATTTTTAGTTTTATGTAATTTATGTAGTTTTATGTAATATTTTGAAAAGGTATGGAAAGTTTAAAGATGCAAAAATAAGAAACTCAGAGTAATATAGCATAAAAATGCCAGTGTTCCATTAGGACATTGTGACATTTGTCTGGTAGATCCAGTTCAGCACTGATGCTGTCTGGGTTGTTTATTGTGTACTATGCTCATTCTGTTTCATTTCTTATGGAAGGTATTTCATGCTGTTGACTCCTGATCAGTGCCATGACAGTAGTAGTGACCATAGAGCTGCAAAGAGAATGGAAAGATATTGGTCTATTTAAAAGAAAAAAGGAAAAGCATCTGTATAATTATTAACATTTACATATTAACACTCAAAATACTTTTGTTTAATTGTATCCTTTTGTTTCATTATTTACAGAGAAAGTTAAGCATGCAAACGTTTATGCAGTAAGCTTTCCTATAATAGAGTTCTTCTTCTATCAGGTGTTCGTTTGAAGAGTTTCGATTTTCTCTGTGGAAGAAATTAATAAACATACTAGTAATCTATCAGTTTTATTCAGTGAGTCAGGTGCATGTTAACTTGAATTAATATGTGATAAAAGAAAATAGCAAAGACTTGAATACTGTCTGCTAAAAGAATGCATAGGTTGTTCTTGATCTGTTTTTTGTAAAGGCTTTACTACAGTAACTTAAACTTAGTTCTTCTGTAGTAAAGCCAAATTGTATTGCTACAGTTGCAGAAAGACCAGCAGTCAAACCTATAAGCTAACTGTAATGAGAAGATTTAATATAATAATAATAATGTAGTCTTTGCTATTATATCAGTGATAGGCAGGTTTAAAATCTGCATTTAGCAAATAGTTGTTTTTTCTCCCCTAGAATTGTAGTGGGGTATTTAAGATGCTTTTTCTTTCTGAAAAAACTTGGAGCACTATTTCTATTGTAATTGCTCTTGGAGATCATGCATTTGCATTCAGAATGCTGGAAAATGCAAGACACGGACACTGTGGTGCATTACATTATTTTAAAGTTGTTTTCTGTTTTTCAGCCACAAATTCTGGACATTATGGCTCAAGTCATTTGGGCTCAGGATGTTTATTACAGTCTATTTTTTGATGTGTAGTTCTTCAGCCCAGTTAAATTTATTTTAAGCGGTTTTCTATTCTAAGTAAAATTGAGAAGAGTTTTCAAATAACATAGCTGGATAAAGTAGAGTTGAGGCAGCTGTTCCTCCTGGGCACATGAATCATAGGATTTGAGCAGAAGAGCACGTTTACTTGCAGTTCAGTTACTGAACTCTACCACATTGTTAACTCATTAACTTCCCAAAATCCTTTACTTGAAAAAAAGAATGGCATTGAGCAGAATTCCCTGGGTCAAACTCAGGTCTTGGAAATAGTGTTGAAGGTGTAGGGAGGAGCTAAGATTTTCAGATATTAAAATATCTTCCAAGTTTTGATCACAGCTTAAGAAAACTTCAAAACCAACCAGCCAAAAACCCCAAAATAATGTTACCCATTCCCCTAAAAAAACTACTCAAGTCTTTCAAGCACTTTCATTAATTTTGGAATTCTTAATTGTGCAGATTTCCCACACCCCCCTCTTTGGGATTTGTTTTTGAATGGACTGATTTGGGATATTTCATAGAGCACACCCCTTCAGCAAGTGAAGGGTCTTGGGGCTGAAGACACTTCCCATGGGCAGCATCCACTGTGTCCTAGAAGCTCCTGAGAAGGCAAATATTTCCCAGACACTGCTGAAAAGAGGATGCTGCTTCACAGGAGCTGTCAGTGGAGCTGTAGGGCCCAGCCCATGAAATGTCATGTGTCACTGAACTGATGGGGGTTAGTGTATAACTGCTGGTGTATTTCTTTACCTGTGCATGTGGGAAAGGAAAAATTGCATCTTTTTCTATGTTCACATTCACACGTGCTTTGTATAAATCTTTGTTCTTGTCAGCCTAACTCTTGTTTATAGTGTTTTGGGTTTTTTTTTTTTTTTTGAGAGCTCGTTTGCTTTTTGAAGTGGTGTTACCAAACATGCTTGTGTTAGTTGTTCCTTAACTTGTTCTAAATTTTACCTGTTTTATTTAGTCTTTTTCAGACGCTTTAGAAGTTGAATGTTTAACACAAACTTTGTGAAGTAATTATTTATAAGCAGTTTTATGCTGGTTAGAAATGCTGTATTGATTGGAATTATGCTGAACTGTTAGAAAACTTCAGAGTTACTTATGAGAGGATCTCTCTCCTCAAGGTTAAACATCCAGAGTGTTGTTCTGAGCCAAGACATTGTGTAATGTGTTGGTGAAAACATTAGTTCATAACATTTCTGCAGTATAGCAAGAGAGTTACACTCTGTTTCTTTACTCTGGGATGATTCTTTGGGGGGTGGGAGCCTCTCTTCATTACATGATAGATAACAAAATCAGGGACAGAGCTATTAGGAAATTGGGGTGACTGAGATGAACATGTAAACCTGCTTTTGGTAAGAGTAAGGTAGTCTTGAGTGGTTTATTCCAATTTTAAAAGTGACTTCCTATGTGAGTTTTTCCCTACTTCATCTTATTTTTCTGCTATTGTAACAGCAGGGTGGAATTGTTTTCTGACAGTGTAGGTAGATCTATTTCCAGGAATGTTTAGTTAACTGGCAGATCGCTCCTAGCATAGGCATAATCTTAATATAATTCAAATTCCTGAGGAGGAGGTGAAATATTCTTGTTTTCTAAAATAAGATCATGAGACACAGCTGCATTTTCACACCTGAGAGCTGAAAATGTCTGTGTCTGTGTCTAGTCAGTAGAGGCAGCAGTGACCAGAGTAAGAGTCCCATTGCTTCTTGGCTGCAGTTGGATATAAGGCATGGAAGAAAGTGAATTTCAAATGGTGAAATTTCCCATCCAGCTAAACTTTTTGGGGCTACTGGAACCTGTTTTAAATGGGGAGGAGGAAAAATGCCTGCTAACTTTCATACTGGTACCTTCTTTCAGATGTGTTTATGAACAGTGTAATGAGATAGGATTGCAGGCACCTTGTCAAAATTCTTCAGCTGCTTTTCAAGAAGTGCCACAATTCTACTGTGGTGTGCAGTTCCAGAAGGATTCCATAACCAAGGAGTGCAGGGAACCACAAAGGAAGTTTGTATCTCATTCACATAATGTCTCTCATTGCTGTTTTTTGGGGTTGTCTAGGCAGGTGAGAGATTCTGCTGGACAACCTGCTCATTACTAAATAGGACATAGCTCCTTACCCATCTCAGAATAGTAATGCTTGCTTTCTTCTTGGTTTTGGCTGCTTTGTTTCTGAACCTAGTTTCCTGTGCTTTTTAACTCATAGAAATGAATAGCCAAAATAATAGCTGGGATTCTAACTCATCCTGTCAGATCTTTTGCATACAGTGCACCTTCAAGTGGTTTCTCTATCCATGTTTGGGATGGTCAACACTTGAAACTCCTTTTTGCTTGATTAATGTTTGACTTATTAGACACAAAATGTAGAGCTCTTCAACAAAGTACTTTGATTTATAATTTTGGTGTTCTGCTAGCTTTTGTGAGAATACACATAGCACAATATTTATAACAGACTTCTTTAGTGTGATTTTTTTTTTTAGATACTAATGCAACAACAGCATTTTTAAACCAGTTTACATACCTTGTCCTTTTAAATGTTTCTTGACATAAACCCTGCAGTCTTGGAAATACTTTGCAAAACTGTTCTTCCCCCTCCCAAGAATTCAAATGCTCTAACCATTCTAAGCCATCATAATGGCAGGTATTTTTAAGTATACTTGTGCCATAGAAAGAGAACTTCGATTAAAAAAAAAAAAATGTTTCTTTATGCATTTGTGTAGAGAAGAGACACACTGGGCTTAAAATCAGCAAAAATAAACCATTTTCCTACTTTCTGTGCTAAATCTGACAGTTCAGGTCAGGAAGTGTTTTAGGAGGGTTTCCTGGCAAGGTTTGATATATAGTTACCCAAGCCTTTAAGTCCAGGGACAAAATGGTTTCTTTCTTGAGGTTTCTTCCAGCTGATTTTTTTTTTCTAAGAATATTTTACTATTTAATATCTATTTACTGATCCTGTGGTAAAAGAAGTAACAGAAATGGAATAGATTTTTGAGTGGTGCTTATCAGCAGAGCATTTATTGGAGTGTCTGATCTGAAGAAAAAGATAAAGTTAGAATCTCATACTGTAAATCTCAGGAGGATGATTGTGTTGTCACAGGATAATGTTGGTTATTACCTGCAATATACAGCAAAACAGTATCCTTGAGGAACTGGTCGAAGATGGGTAAATCACAACTTTCAAGTTTTATTCCTACTTCACTAAAGGCCTCTTCAACTCTTAGAATTCCAGCCTTTTAATTTCCTTTAAATAGTAGGCTATGCATCTTCTAGAAAAAGATTTTGAAGAGTTACCAGAGGAATGTTTGATATATGATTTTGCTGCTGAGATTGTTTTTTTTAAGGTGTAGAGTTGTGAATTCGTGGGAATATGAACCATTTAGCTTTGACTGGAGGGCAACAACCTAAGTGCAGCTAGAAACCCAGATGAATCAGATTGAAGTTCTCACAACTTGTCTTAGCTAGTTTAAATGCACTGGGTTCTTTTTCAGTTTATTTTAAGAATTGTTGGAGAATGCTTTCAGTGAAAACTCTTATCAATTTTTTGTGTGTTTTGTAAGACTCAGCTATTTTACTCTCCCCTATTTTCACATAGATGAATGTGTATTTTCCACATTCTCCCCTCTTACCACTTGTGAGTTTGTGCTCTTTTCTGGAGGACTGATTGTCAGCTGAGCACTTCAATGTCTTTATGTATTTAAAACATAAAAAGTCTATCAGTCATAGAGTTGAAAAGGATGCTTTAGTGTACCAGTTGGAAAAAATAATAAATTAGGGTCTGGCTACTTCATTGGCCTACATCAGCATATCTTTTGAGTGTGGAAAGCTGCAAGAAGGGCATTGCACTCGTGCACTGTAATGTTCATAAAGTTTGCCCTCCATTTCATTTCAAATTGAGGTAAGAATGTGTGCCTCACTGACTGAAGCATCATTTTCAGCAGCTTACCAAAAATCTTTAGATGATAAGCAACATTTAAATTGTTTATGGTGAAAATGAGCAGTCCAGCACCAGAATACTGATGTTTTTAAAGCACAACCCCCTACAGTAGCTGTAATCATAAAAAAATGTTACTGATAACACTTTTCTAATTGGACTAGCATTCTTAACCCTGAGCGTATCGGTATAGAACAGATGATGGAGAAAATTTTGAATGCATTTGTGGGATATTTAATTTCAGATATTAGTTCACTTAAAAATCTCTTTCTGAATGTATGTGACTTTCTTGTTGCCAAGTTCTCTGTAGGTCCACCTGCATTTGCTGTGCTCTACTTCTGCTCTTTTATTTGAAAGGAATTTGGCATGCATCATTTATGAAGAATAATTGAACTACCTCAGTTTAAAAATATGAATAATTGTTTAAACCGCCCCAAAAAAACTTGCTGTATTCCCTTAACAAGATCATAAATTACAGAGGACCTATAAATATCAAATATACGGCATATATGAAATCGGTGAGGTGACTTCTGATTTAGAAAAGTAAAATGGCTTTTTTTCAGAAGGTAGTGTACAGTCTATATGGAACTCTCGAAGGACAGCTGAGGATCTTATTAACGCAGCCTAATTAACCTCCCTCCTGTACAAGGTGAAGCTTAGATGCTCTGAATGAATGATGAAAAGTGTCAGGGAAATACACAATTGGATCGATTTTCTTTTAATAATAAATAATCCTTCTAATTTATTTGGATGAAAGTAAACGTGTCTGCTGTGGTTTTGCTTTTGCCGTGCACAAGGGTTCAGCTCAGAGTGAATTCTTAGCAGAGGTCTAAGGCTTTGAAAATTGCTTTCTAATGGAAATGGTGACAGATCATTAACTACAGTAGTACAAATGCATTGATTTAACATGTGTATAGTCGTCCTAAGTTGCAAAATGCATGACATAGTATGTGCAGAGCATATAGGGAGTATCTTTGTGGTTTTAACTAATTAATGACATGGTTCATACTGTGTTAATCTTTCTCAAGCATAGGGCCCCTGACGATGTTGGACAGGTATCATTCAGGGGCTGAGATCCATTTGTACTGTGGTGCCCCTGTGACCCTGCTGTGATTGCTGTGCTGGAAAGGGACCAAGAAGTGTTTAACATGCTGCATTTAATCACCAGTGCAATTACAGGCACACTGAAGGAGATACGTTTTCCTGCTACCAAGTCATAGCAACTTCTGAGTCGGAACAAACCATTACTAGATATGCTGTAAGGCTTTGTTTCCAATAAAAATGCAGAACCTGGGATTTTATAGTCATGCTTAATTAGCATCTGTGGGTTTAGTATCTTTAAAATTAAATGTGTAATGCACATATGCTGCATGAAAACATTTTTTCTCCAAAATCTTTATTCTTCCATCATCAAAAGACAGATGAATCAAAAATTAGTTTCAGGAATTATGATTTTCTAGTGTTGTTTTTCAAGCATTGAGAATACATACCTGTATGTAGTAGTAGAATTTTTACTCTGAGGAAGCTGCTCAATTCTTGTCGTTGGTGAGCATCTGCACCAATACTAGTTCACCATTACCTTAAAAAGTCTAGGTAGCATGCTGATGCAGGTGAAACTGAACATTTTGTATTGCCCTTTGGCACATGTGTAGAATAAAGATGTTATTACTTTTTAGTGTTTCTGGTCTCCATTTGTTTTTTGTCTTAAAGATGGAATGGGTTAGTTATGAAGCACCTGACCATCTGCTGGAAATGGAGGATTCTGTTACCAAAACCTTCATTATTTATTAGGTGTGCCTGTCTAAGTTTCTTGGCAGAAGTTTGTTTGTGGAGACTGAATATCTTGCGGTCTGTCAAATTTTGTTATGTTTCTTTTTAACTCTCTTCCCCTGCACAACATTTTCCACATCTAACTTGTTCTTGACTCTTCAGAGGGAGATTGTCTTTTGATTCTGTTTATTCTGATCAGCTGCTGTGCATCTAAGAGTTGTGTCTTTGAGATTTAGGGCTAGAATTTGGTTGCATTCTCTGAATATGATTTTGTATTGGTAGTCATTTACTGGAAGAGGGGGAAGGAAAACCAAACTTCCAGTGAAGACAGAGTAGAATGTGCATTGATTTGGATGGTACCTTGCAATGATACACTGTAAAATGGCAGGGAATAAAAGGAATAATTGATAAAATTAAGTTTGTAAGATCAAGTACTCTTCTTGGAGCAGATAAGGCCACTTCACATCTTCATATGAATGTAGTGGAAGTACCATATTAAAATGAAATCAGGGAAGTAATCTCTTCAGTATTCATAATTAGCTACACATCAATTGTGGCACACATATGAGGATGTATAGGATTTGTAGTATGAGATTTTTTTCTTTTTAATGCCCATTGCTGGCTCTCATTATGCACCCTTAACTGGAGATGCAGATGTGCCTCTCTGAGGTTGGGACCTTATAGTGGGCTGTGTGCAGGTCTGTCTGAATACTCAAATAATTCCCTTTGCTGTGGTGAGTTGTAGCACAACAGCACAAGTAGGGGATGATGGTTTGGAGAGTCTCAAATGCATTTTATTTTTTCCCCCTTACATGCAGTTTATTTCCTGCTTAAACATGCTAGAACTTCCAGGATTTCCCATTTCTGTTCATTTCTTCCTCTTTCCAAGTCCCTATGTCATTGCTTCTGCTTTCATAGCCATGTTGTTAAGGGAGAGGGTTTTTTCCTTTAGTAGCAGAGCCAATTTTAGTACCCTCACTTCTTTCAGACCAAACCTTGCAGAACTGTTGCTTGCAATCATTCTGTAGCCTCCGGGCTTTGAGTATCTTCTGCATTTAACTTAGTGTGCTACTTGACCTTCTGAGCTTGCTTCACCTTGTGGCTTCCAATCTACATAATAATTTTTGTGTCACACTTTTGTGTCATAGTTTCTTTTTGACAGATGGAAGTACCTTCAAAGAGGGTTTAACTTTATATTCTGCCTCAGCGATAATGCCATTCTATTTGACTTGATTTATCTATAAATATGAATGTCTTTCTGAATACCAGCTTAAATTATGTACAAGTGGAGATTATAAATTATCTGTATAAAAATTACTTCTAGGGATATTGTACATATAAAATGTATACTGTGAGTAGTTCTGGCTTAGGTGCTGTTCAGCATGAAGCTGACATTTTATGAGGGAAGTCTAGGAATTACTCTAATATGTCCAGTTAAAGACCATGGTGACTTGATATCTGATTCAGAAGTGTACCCCAAGCTAGCTGTGTCAGAATGGTGTGGAGATATTGGGTGTCAGGCTAAAGACTTGAAGTCTAAAACACACAATTCTCATCACCAGGACTAACTTAGAATTCTAGCTTTGCTTATACACCACTGCAGTCAAGATTTTGCTGTGTGTTCCTAGAAACAGCAATTGTCTTGCCTTCCCTAAAAGTCATCCATGACCATCTTTTTCCTATGAAGTGGAAACAGGGTTGTGTCATGATAAAGGCTGATATTTCAGAACTTTGAGTGTTGTCTCTAAATTGTCTCTAGAAATAACAGTTACTACAGATGTATGATATATTTGAGAAGAAACAAATTTTAAATTTTCGTGTTCCTCCCTGGCACTGTGAGCTTCTGGTGAATTCTGGAGTTGATGAGAAATAATTTAATTAGACCAGTGAAGTGGTTAACGTGTGCTTTGTGAGAGGACAGCAGTATGTAGGTTTGATCAATTTTAATTCTGGTGAGTGAACCCCTTGCCTGCTGAAAAGAGGAGATCCTAGCAATGAGAGGAGGGATTTGCAGTGTAGCAAAAAGCTGTCAGACATTGTACGTGACAGACAGTGACCTGAATTTGATATTTATAAAGTGCATAATGCATTTTCTTCATAAAACTTTTACTCTAATTAAGTGCTGCATTTTCACAAAGAAGCTGATTGTTGATCAATGCTGTTACTTTGTCTTGGCTGTTTTCTTAGTTCTAGTGTAGGTGTATCTGCTCTCACGTAAGTAACTGTGTAAAAGAAACTAGTAAAAAAAACACTCAAGTTTCAGGTTCTCGCCATATTAGCAGCTTCAGACTGACTTGGATGCCTTAAAAAGGCATAGACAAGGGTTGAAAGTGATCCTTGGAACTGTAACAGTGTTACTTGCCTCACAAGGTCACTTGTCCAATAGTGCTGTCCTTTCACAAAATTTGATGAGGTTTTGTGTGTTAGAAGTACATGGCAGCCTTTCTGCTCTTTTTCACAGAGCTCCCTGTTGTGTTTGCATCTGTGTTTTCCATTGTTGGTACACTGATAAGTAAATATATGAGGCTTTGGATTTATGTTTAAAAGCTGAGATGGTTGATTATACCACTGAAAACATTTGTCATTGCCCGTTCCAATGTCATCAGCATGAACCAGCTGAACTCTGCCTTTCTTTTTCTTTGCTGCCCCTGGGGTTTAATGGCTTTGCAGAGAAGGTCCTGCCTGGCATATTGAGCTGCTCCAGGAGGTCTAACCCATAAGCAGTGAGTACTGAACTGCAGCACACTAATGCTGTAGGTGTTGACTCACCATGCTGTTTTTAATTGCAGTTCTCTTGAAGGTAGATGATATTTGCAGACCATGAACACGTTGAATCTTTGGGTATACACTAATCTGATGAGATATTTGTATGGCTACAAATGCTGGTCTGCTTTGCTTTTCTTGGGAATTAACTCTTCTCCTGTGCACATACTGTTTGCATTTGAAACTAGCTGTCATGTGTCTGTGGCTCTTGCTATAGCTGGCAAGTGGTTATGTCTCAAATCTCCAGTGATATGTGTTCTTACAGAATTTTTGAGCCTGATGTAAGCCAGCTTTCAGATGTGCATCTGTAATGTTTTGATGTGACTGATGCCAAGATATGATTGACCAAGTCTGGATTTATTTTATTACTGGAAAGTCATTCAAAATAACCATCTGCAAATTCGGGCAGGTGGAATCTGTAATTCTGATATGTTTTCATTTGTGATATAACTGCTTTGAAAAATCTGTCAAATTTTTTTGTCTCAAGGTAACAAGCAGGTTTTTATAATTTTTGTGTTGTTAGACACAGATCTCCTCTCAAAATTCCATTCCTATTTGTTTGGAGATAGAAAACAACTGTTTTGGTAGTTTCAGTTGTTTCTTTGTGTGCATTTTTCTAGAGAGAAAGGTGCAACTAATTTGGCTAAATGATACGTTCCAGCTGGAGGCTGCCCTGCAGAAGCAAAATGTCTTATGGCATAGATAGTTTTGGTACACCCTTGCCTGGTAATTGGTGCATTCAGACTTGCCCAGGATGGCATTATACCTGTAAATAATGGCAAAGCTGATTCAGGAATGCTGAGCAAATCAAATATTGGGCAATGTGCACAGAATCCAATTTGTTCTTACCTAAAGATACTCCAACACAGAGAGCTTTTGAGAATATTCTCCTGGTCACTTTGTAAAGGAGATGTGTTTTTAAAAGAGAACTTTCTGTAAACTGGTGGAAACATAATGTATTGCTTTGGTATTTTCATGGGAGCCTGTGAGAGGTCATATAACCGCTTTTTTCACTTTTTTTTTTTTTTTTTTTTTTTTTTTTTTTTTTTTTTTTAGTGAGTCTACTGACTTTGAGGTTTGAACACCTGTGGCATAATTGCATATGCACTTTGTAGACATCTGGGAGGCTTAAGATATTGCTGCTGTTCTCCTGCTGTTTTTCTCTCAGCTGAGGGTTGCTGCCCTCAAAACTGAGCCACCCTTGTCGATCATGTGAGCTGTCCTAGTCCATGTCAGTGCAAAGTCAGCCAGGTTGTTTTAAATTACTGCTGAATGCAGCTGGGGGTAGTAATGAGCAGTTTGATGTAATAACTCCTTAAACCATTCCAGCTAGACTTCCAAGAGCACATCTGTCTGTGTCCTTATAAGTACAATACTTTAATCTCCATTGCTGTATTGTATTCAGGATTTGTCAGGACTGCAGAGCTGTTGCCAAAGGGAGCCTAATATTCAAGTGGAATGTATTGGTGCTTCCTGTCTATCATTATTATCACATTGCAATACAAAAATTTGAATGATGAGTGTTTAACATATACATTGAATGGTAAAGTAAGTTAATTTTTATATATGAGGTAAATGTGTAGAAGCTATATTTTGGAAACTCTTGGAAAGAGATTACCATACAAAGTCTCTTTCCATACTCTTATTTCTAGTTCAGCCACCTCTAGCCACTTACCTTTGATGCCTAGCCATTTAAGTTCTTACCTTCTCTTTACCCTTGCTTCATTCCCCCCAAAACTTCCCTGTATTGATTAGAAATATAATGAATTTTTTAGCTCTATTTTTTTTTTTATTTTTTGCCCCAGGTCCAGCAAGACTATGAACCTCTGTTCCAAATGCTTTGCTGGTAAGTGCAGTAAAAGGTTTTGTGTTTCCCTTAGATTATTGAAACCACATTGTTGGCATCTCCCTTAGGATTTGTGCATGGGTTTTTCTTCCTTCAGTGTGTATATGTAATCAGATTTTCCTCACTTTGGTGCTTCCTTTATTTGCTAATCGAGAACCCCTTGTGTAAATGTACCCATCAAACCTTGTTCTTGAAGTTTAGGGAATTTAGGTGCATCCTGGAACTACAGAGCTCTATTGCCAGTACAGCTCCCACACGGATGATGTGGTTTCCACAACACGTAGTCTGAATTGTAATTTGGAATTTTGTATGATTTATTTTGTAATAGCCTCTGATATATAGAATGGTTAATAAAATTAAAAGTTGGTATAGAACACCTCGTTCCATTTCCTTTAACTTGCAGCCCTTGAACCTTAAATCATCAGTAAGTCTTTGGTAGGCTGTTCTAATTACTTCATATTATTTTCTTACTGTAAGGTCATTGCTATTGTGTAAAATCTTAGGAATTGTTATTGACCTTTTCCTGTTAGCAGCTTCTAGATTTGCCCTTCTGAATTAATTTTTTTGGTATTATTTAGTATTGTAAGCTTCCTTTTAATTGTAATTAAGGCCCTGTCATAGCTCATGATTTTTAACTGCATTGGGGCAACAGATAAAATTTTAAAAGGTTTGGCTTTTTTTTTTTTTTAATTAACTTTAAAGCTTTTTTAAACAAAAGGAATTTTGACTTAGATTTTAGATCTTGGGTTCTGCATCATTTCTTTAAACAAACACATGGTAAATAAAGATTGTTTAAAGGTTGTTCAGCAAAATGTATTTCTCTGGCTGTTTTTCAAAGGCATGGGTCTCTGGAAAGGATATATTGAAGAAAGTATAAGTAATTTCTTGTACTCTTTGCCTGCTGACCACAGTCACAAGCAAGTCTTTGATTTGACTCAGTAGGACTGTAATGTTCCTATTAGCACTGTAAATAATTGTGTTTATGTACTCAGCAATGCAGGCGTTCTGATTCTAAGACATCCAAACAGCCCATCCCTCATTTGCTGAGTTTAGCAGAGTACCCAGCACTTCACAGCCAGCAGACCAGGCATTAGGCAGAGCATCTTTTCTTCTGGTTTTTACTGGTTTGGAAATTTTTTGTTTGTAATTTTGTTTCTTTTTCACGAGAAGAATAGTACTTGTCTTCTATTCTGCAATTTTTCTGAAATGCCATTACCTCTGATAAAGTTATTTTTTTCTCTGCTGTAAACCTGTAAGATGAGACCTTGTATGATTGGCGGGGTGGGGGTGGGAGAGCTTATGCTTTTAAATTTTCAAGATGTTCATTAGAGCCTGTTTATTTTAATGACAAGTCTTTGGAAGAGTTTTAGTAACTTAAAGAGTGGTTGGAATAAAGGTACTGTGAAAAAAGACAAATTTACTCTATCTTATTTAGATCTTAACTATGGTTCCTTCTAGAAGTAGTATTGAAATAAGCAGTTCTGTTGGAGTCATAACTCAAAACCTCTCAGTGTCATCATTCCAACATAAAAGTGTTTTTCTACTTTTTTCTTTTTTTCTCCTGATGTTACTGCAATGTTTTTAGCATATTTTCTGTACTGGGTTTCTAGCTATGTATTGATACAGAAAGATATGTACTCCTGTTTCTGTATATTTTTAGGCAAGTAAGGTGTTGAAAGATGTTTTTCACTGTTTCAGGCACTCCAGAGAAAGGATATGGAAAAATAGTTCCTCTTTTTTCTCTTTTAATGTGGCAGGTTATTTATTCAAATGTGTTGAAGCAGAGGGAAAAAATTCAAAATATTATTTCTTTTGACCATCATTTCCTTTTTCTTTTATTTCAGAAAAAAGAAATCCACACAACGAAAAAGGTTAGTAACTCTTTAAATTACTTTTTTTGTTCAGTTTTTTCTAGACAGAAGAATCCAGTCTTCCTTTAAAAAAAAATTCATTTGAGAGACACATTGCAGGAAAGACTTTTACGTTTGTGTAAGCATTCTTTTTTATATATATATTGGGAGAAGGGCCAGAAGTCCTCAAGGGATGAAACATTCTGTTTACAGTGCAATATTATTTATTCATGGAACCTCCCTATCTTAGCAGGATTTTCAGATTTTCTGAACTGAAAACAGCAACTTTAACTGAACTTTAAACTGAACTTTATCAGCAAGTTTGTAAATACACGATCATGAAGTCTTCTTGGCTTCTGCATTTCCTGGTTTCCCCATTGTTCTGGTTCTGCCAGGGCAGGGTTAGTATCTGCAGGAGGGGGCATGGCTGGGCCGGGAGGTTTTCCTGTGCCACCTCACCTCCTTGCCAGCAGTGGGAGGAAAGGGACACTGCTCCAGGGAGAAGGGGCTGCCTTCCAGGCAAGAAGGTCAGGCAGAGGGAGTGGCTGGGTAACACCAGTTCTGAGCATTTCACATGTGAGCCACTCTCCTCTCTCTCGTACACTTTTGTTATTAGTATTGTCGCTGGTAATGTGCCTTTTCTTATCTCATTGCTGTTTCCAGTAAATTGTTGATATCTCAGTCTGTGATCTTTGCCTTTGTGCCTCCAATTCTTCACTCCAGCCTGCCACAAGGGGAGAGGGAGCAGCTTGTGGATTGGAGTTTCAGTGGGACACTAAATTCAGGCATACCATTCCTAAACCATGACACCCATCCCTTAGGGAAAAAAGGGTCAAGTTTGGCATCCATCAGATTCATTAGCCCAGAACTGGAGCAAAGGGTAATGTCAGTTTGCCTTATCGTTTGACCAAATGCTTCTGTTTTCGAGATTTATTATCAAAATAAATTCACTGAATTTTCACTCACATTTGTCCAAAGATGAGGCAAACTGCAAAAGCAACCAGAGAATATAGCAGGGAGACTGGCATTCCTTGTTTTGGCTATCTTTTGTACTTTTTCTTACATTAAACATGGCAATCCTGCTCACAAGTTATTGCAGAGATTGTTCAGTTTTCTATGGCAAGAATGAGCTGTGTGCTGCACTGATACCTGTAACTGCCCAGTGTTTTGACCTAGATCCAGAGAGTTCACTTAGCTCTTCTATGCAACCACTGTAAAATTGCTGTTCATTTGCCACAGACTAGTTCTAGTTCTTGCTCATAAGGGTTGATAAATACTGTAGAAGAGCTTGAAGTTAGCTACCCTCTTCAGCTGTCTTTGCCTCCTCTTCACACCATCTGTCTGTTCCAGTAAGGAATACCTGACTTGTTTTACTTAAACCCTGTAGAAGGAACAGACTCTAAAATGTTCAAGAGCTTCTCTGAAATAATTTCAAGTTAATTGTACTTCTGCAAAGTACTTCACAACATTATGTCTGCAATTCAGTGCTGACCATGTGTTATCAATGCTTCAGAGTCTCCAGATACAGAACAAGTGTAACCCTACATATTGAAGTGCTTCAAATAAATATGCTCTTTAGAAGGTGAAGACATAGTTACTTCAGACTTCCCATGTGTCTAGAATACAAATGCAGTAAAGTGATGTGAGTTTTGGAGGTTTTCTTGGTGGGGGTTTTTTTTGGTCAGAATATAGGCTGGTAAGTAAAAAAATATAAATTATGGCCTGAGTATCTCCCTAAGTGACACTCCATCTTTCAAGAATGCTGCAGCCTTTCTTCTTTCAATGCAGTAAACTGTGAATTCTGAGTGATAGATACAGGATAGTGATGAGTTAAAATTTTCAAAAGTACTCTTTATTAACCTATCTTTGCTCCCATTAGGTTTATGGAAGTTCTAGTATCAACTTAAGGTAGGGACATTGTTTGAGTACTCTTTGAAATGCCACTTGATAAAGTAGGATCTTTCAGGAAGGAATTCTTGCATTCATGGAAACAGCACCTGGTACCTCAGGAATTCAATTTTAATTGGAACCTCTGGGAACAGTCACAGAATGAACTATTACAGAGTAAGAACAGAAATTTAAATAGAGAAAGTAAGACTACACTTTCTGCTTGCATCACCCCACAAAAATGCAGTCTATCTTTAATCCATCTGATTGTGAGCCTGGAAGGCTTAATTTGTGTTAAGTTCCTATCACCAATGGAAAGATAGGTACAGGAAGTGGATTTCAGCTTGTTCAGTATTGGATGAAACTAAAGGTAAGTGCAGCACTGGATGGTTTGGTGGAGAGATGCAGTTGCAAAACTGGAGGAATATAAAATATGATTAGAGTATTCATGGATTTGTAAATCAAAATCATAGGCATTCTGTCTGAACATGTAATTGAAATATCTAGAGGTGGATATCTGTCCCTTAATCCAGCTGTGCAATATTTATATTCACATCGTGCAAAGTATCAGATCAGCATCACTGAAATTGAAAAAATAATTCAGCCATATAAACCAAGAATTGTCTGAGTTTAGGGGCATCAACTCATAGTTAGTCTTATTTTTAGCTTGAAATAAAACACATTTTTTAATTACTGGATTCTTGATGAAAAAATTAGAAAATTTTAATCTTCATTATACTAGCAGAAAATCAGTATTGCTAGAGCCACATCTGTATTTTCAATACATATACTTAACTCTATGTTGGGTTATTATGAAATTTTGAAATATTGAAAGTATCTTTTATGTTCCTGAATTGAAAAGATCTAATAAGGAGTGAAAAACAGACATTGCTATGTACTATATATTGTTTGAGTCTAGAAGTGTCAGACTATTCACCTATTGCCTGAACTCAGATATCTGACTATAGAGTTACTTCATATTTTTGCATATTTTAACCTTCCTCCTTTGTTGAGCAGACCTTTATTTTGTCATGCTTAAATCACATGCAGTTTTTTTGAGCTTACAAAATTGGCAGTTTTTTGTGTCTCAGACTTATTGAATAGTACAATTTCCTTTTCTCTGTTTTTTTTACATCTTGGGAGCTCTTTAGAACTTGTCTGCTATTGCTGCCACGTCTGTCAGTAATGACTCCTATTGTAAGCATGAGCTGGCAAAAATCAGCATTCCTGCCTAAATAGATTTTGCTGTTAATTAGCTGCTGATTTGGTTCTTAGTCAAGCTTTCAGCTTGCTTACTGGAAACCTTTTCAGCAGGTGCATCTTGTATGTTGCTAGTTCAAGTTATGCTTTTTTTACTGTACCCTATTGTATGGTAATTACTAAATTATGCTTCATTCAGCATCGTGCTCATAAAGTTTTCAGTCCTAAATGAATTATATGAATCTGTTATGTTTGTGTATTTCATGTGCTTGAAGTTTCTGATGTGAATCCGCAAGTTTTGGTACCTGGTTAGAAAAGCAGCAAGAAGTATTTCCAGAAATTTGAAAACATCACTAAGAACTAGTTTTCTTTGCCTCTACACAAGACATTTCTTTTTTCAGTATGGTATTCCCATTGTTACAGTAGAAGCCAGTGCCACTACATATGTTGCTTCATTAGGTTAGAATTTGCTGCTGTATTCACATCTTTGTATTTTGATACATGGACTGCTTGCTACAAAAAATGGCTGTCACTGGCTAGAGTTTGAAAGTAGTCAAGCTTCCTCTTTAACAGGTATTACAGTCAAGCTTGCAGTTAAATATTTCTTTGGAAAATTGTATAGCTGTTAGAGTGGCAACAAAAATATTTCTTATTTCTAGTGCACCTTCTAGTAAAGAATATAACACTTCAGATATAACCATAGATATTGTTTGGCGTACATTCAATTTTGTTTACTCTGTACCCAAAGAATTTCTAAATGGGTAAACCTGGTAGGAAAAAGATGTCTTAGTGTAATTAGAAAGCTTGAAATATGAGATGAGTGCTAAGCTGAAAAAGAGAGTCACCATGAAATGGAATAAAGAAAAAATTGGATAAGCTGCTTCAGTTATTTATATGCCTAATTTGCACTGCTGGCCCAAATCATTCCTTTTTCTCTGTTGGTACGTATTATTATTTGTCTTTTAAAAAAATTAAAAATCTGAGTAGTAGCTCTGTTTGGATTGTTAAAACAGGGCATTGTTTTGTGGAAAGGCTGGGAAGGGATTTTTAGTTGACTCCTTTTACTCTAATCTGTCTAAAAGGTTTGGAGGGGAAATACAAGTCAGGAGATAATTAATTTATTCAGGTACAGTCGTATGATCTAAACTTAGGACTAATCATTTTACATTTGTCAAAAGTAAACATCAACCAAATCATCCAGCATATTTGTACAGTACCTTCCTAGGTCTCAGTATATACAGGAGAATTGGAAATTTGGGAAAGAGAGATTCCTGAAGCTTTCTAGCCTTGCTGGAGTTAAATACAGATCACAAGTTGAGTGAAGTTATTAAAACATTGCTCGAGGGGTCTCTATCTGCGTTGTCATGG
Organism: Sitta carolinensis; assembly: GCA_032173965.1. NCBI lineage: Eukaryota > Metazoa > Chordata > Aves > Passeriformes > Sittidae > Sitta > Sitta carolinensis. The sequence continues at coordinate 7,149,806 of JAVUNC010000025.1, read as the reverse complement.
CGTGGAAGCTGCAGAGTACAGTGCTCCTGTGTTGCTTTGTTTCAGTCCTGATGTATTTGGCTGTGCATTGTATAAAAAGGTGTGGAAGATGCTGTGTAGAAGGCACAGCCCTGCCCTTGCTGGGAGCTGGCTGTGTGGAGGCATTGTGTGCACGCTGTGCAGTGAAGGGTGTCAGCAGGGCCAATGGCTTAGCTGCCGGTTTGGTGTGCTCAATTGTTTTGTCCTTTTTCATCCTCCTTTCACTTCCCCTGGATGAAACAGGGGGAAGGGTCAAACCCTGATGGAGGACAGGCCCATGAAGTTTCTGTGCAATTGTTAGTGGAAGAAAGAATTTCTTTCACATCTGTCACTCAAGTGTTGCGTTTTGAGGTAAGACAGATTTTTCTTTTTCTATTTTGTTCTTTCTGGTTGCTTTAAGTTAGAGGGGCATCCTGTCACGTAAGTGTCTTTTCACCAACACAGTCTAGTAAAATTGAATGACTTTTAATTGATAACTATTAGCATTTTACAGTCAATCAGTCCTATCATCGAACTGCCCTGTAGGACATTAGTGGCTGTTGGCGTGTGTCTTGGAAAATTCAGTCTAGTAGACTGGGGCTTATTTGTTAAAAATATAAATTACATTCAAGCAAAAATATGACCTTTTCTCAGTACTGGCTACTTGAAAAGACTACCAAAGAGTCTTAATCTAATTTTTTGCTCTGTCTTGACAAGACATCACTTACTTTTTTCATATGTTTTCTTTTTCTTGTCTCAGGGATTGCCAGTCCTGTTGTATAGATTGATCTACGAGCGAAGAAAAGGGTTCAAGCCCTTTTTTTCTTACATTATTTTTAGTTTTTCATAGTTCGTTTTTCTAGTGTGTTTTATTCTTTATGGTAAAGCCAGTTTTTTTTCTCTTTTCTTAATATCTTGTTCCCCTTCTAACTTGTAACCTTTCCAAATGACTCGTTGAAGTATCAGCTGTAATTTAGTCTCTTGTGTATAGGTTCTGTGTTGATGTAAAGAAAATGTTTAGAAAATCGACTTAATTGCCATGATGTTTGCACTTTGCCAGCATGAAAGTGGAGTTTCCTATTGAGGATGTACTACCCACAGGTTTAATTTATTTAACTTTTTTATGACTCCATTCTCTTATAAATATGTGCATAAGATAGAAGAAGGAATGTTATTCTTTTGTTTCTAATTTAGCAGTTTGCTTGATTTATGGAAAAGTCTGTGCTCTGTTTTGTGTATTTGCTCATTTGGAACCCTTCTATAGTTTATAGAGACACTAGTCATTTGTTCCTTAGCCTCCCTGTGGAGTTTGTTCCATATTACAATCTAATTCCTATGTCCGTGTCGTGCACTCCTGAGCTGTTAATTTGTACATTTCGATGCAGTTTGTTTCATCGTGTTTTTGTAATCCAAACTGAATCTAACGAGCTATGTGCTTTGGGGACTCAGCCTTGCCTTGCCAATTAGAGCAAGTGGTTACTGAGAGAGAGCATGTTTTAAATAAAACATGGCACCTCTGCGTGGGACCAGCAGCCTTCGGGGAATAAAAAGAGGATATTTAACTCTCTCTGCCTGAGAAGAGAGAGCAATATCAGAGTGCACATTTTAGAAACATTCAACTCATTCCTTTAAAAAGTGTTACGCGGATTCATGGTTTGTCTTTTAAATAAAATGTAGCTTGCCATTGGAGATGTGCTAGGCACTACTGCCTGCAGAGTATTTAGGAATTCATAAGGATATCTGTTGGGCTGACTGCATGTTTTCTAGGATTCTGATTGCTAATGCCACATCAAAATTGTACAGGACTAGCAGCTACCTTTTTCTTTCCCCTTGTACTGCTACACAAGAGGCTGAGAGGGAACAGGAGGAGTGCCAGATGGTGAAAGAGCTGATTTTAGAAGGTATTTTATGAGGGAAGGAGTCTAGAAACAGCATTTATTTAATTAGAGTGCTAAGGTTATGTGCTAGATGACCAAGAGGAAGTTACCTTTTTGATGTAGCTGGGAAGATGTGTGTTTATGATTGATACTTGTGATCATTGAAAAAATTATCCAGCTTCCTACTGATCTTCAAACTAACTAAATTTCCTGGTTAATTCAAGCAAGACACAGCAATGATTTAGGAAGTTGCAATAATTTGCGATTCTTTCTTGCATTCCACCCCAGCATTTCCTTTCCTGTGTCATTACTATTAACTCATACATCTACACACTTGAGCATCTCCAAACAGAAGTAGTTACTGTCCAACAGCAAGTCTTAGCTAAGGACTGTGAGAAGGAATTTAGGTGAACAGTCATGGCAGTTAACTCAGACAATATTTCAACAGTCCTTGCATACACAAGCAAGGCAAAACCAAGAAAGACCTCCCTTGTGAAAACCTTTTTGTTGAGCAGCTAGCTGTAAGGGAAGTACAGCTGTTTGTTAAGTTTTTTTAAGCTATTAGGGAAAGCAGGTGTATGGACAAATGTGATCTGGATAATAGAATGAAATGTAATTGATGACTGTTCAGTTCTTTAGCCATTTCATATGGAAGAAATGTGATCTAGTGGCTGGAGAGCTAGCTAGGATCCTGACTTGATTTCCTTTTCACAGTCAATGGAGATTACTTTGTCATATTAGACAAGTTGGTTTTTTTTGGTCTTGCACTTCTGTTCCTCATCAGTTACTGAGAGATGATACTATTTCCCTGCTGATTTTGGACAACCTGATTTTGGACTTGCCTTTCATACCCTTGAAGAATGTATGTAGTTAGGGAACTTCTGTTCTTTATTTTGTCTTAGCCTTCCGAAGTCATAGGCAAAATTTTGGAATTTTAGTTCTTTTCTGTATGTGTCTTTTCTGCAGTTGAATTTCTGTTCTTTATCTTATTGACACTTTATCTTCTGTCCCATTTGTGTCTCCTCTTAATTTAAAGGAAATAATACTTCACTGCTACAATTAATGCATACCATTTCTTCTAAAACTTTTAATGCTTTGTCTCATGGAGCCTGCAAACATGCCAGTCATTGTTTATTCATACCAGTCTTACATGTATTGCAAAACGTTCTCACGAAGTTAGTCACCAGAGGGCAAACTGCTCATGCGATTTAGTCAATACAACTATAGCTTCCTGCTTTTTTAAAAAAAAAAAGCCCAACAGTCTATGACTTTCCATGTAGTATTAATTAAATGAGAAGTTTAATGGCTATTGTCTTCAGAGATAAAAATGTTTTAATTTTATGCTGAATGAGATGGAATTTTAAAAGGTAAAATTTAAACTGTTGGACTAATTTGCAACCATTGGGGGAAAAAATACTTCTTTAGATAATCTTTTTCCTTGTTATCACAGTAAGTATCCCTTACTAAATAGGTGATTAAATATCACTTAACTATTAGTCAGGGGGGAAAAAAGTAGATTAAACCAGTTTTCAGCAGAAATGTCTTTATCCTTAACTTTAAGTAGATGACTGTCTGTTATGGGGCAGGTGTGTGTGTGTAATCCTATGCTGGAGATACAGATAAGGCCTCTCTTGAGAAGTCACCTGCAATACCTCTCTAGTAGTTGAACCTGTAAGATTTGGTTCCTTTCCTGTGCAGAAGGAGTAGGCTGTTGACTGACTCTGGCACTGAAGGTTTAGGAAATGACGAGACAGGTTATAGTGCTGTAATAATTAATCCAATCTCTGCGTATGCATTACTGTCTTTTAATTATGATAAAAGGATCAGAGTACAGGAAAGCCCAAGATTACTGGCCTAATCTCCTGTTTAAATCACAAGTCATTAAATATCATCTAGGTAAGCTCTGTTTGCTGAAATTTTCTCCTTTAAACAGCTGCTCTGTCTTGATGTGAGGATGCTGGGGGTTCTGAATGCCCCATGGTCGGTAGTATTTCTAATGAATAGGCCCCCTCACTATTAAGTAATACTAAGGTATGCCTTCTTAATTGCAACATTATAGGGAAGGCATTTGCCCACTGAGGTGAATAGAGAATAATTATTTTCTTTAGAGAATTTCTTTAAAGAAACTCATTAGCCCCCTAGTGCTTCAAGAAAACAAATAATTTACCATCTTGACATTTGTGTGAGTCAGAGGTGGTGATATTCTTGTTCACTCTACATAGATAAAAATCTAACGCACAAATGCCAAACATCCACAGATATTGGGTATCAACTTTGAGAAGTGTTGGATCTGCAGTCCTTTCTTAATCTCTCTCCCCAAGACTTTAAATTTTTTTATGCTTTAAGCATGAAAAGTACACACCTCCCTACCTCTATGAAACTGCAAAGGTATTTCATGCTTCTCTTGGTGAACCTAAGAATAACTCTGAACATCATGAAAATAAATACAATAAATACATTACAAAAGTCATGTCAAAATTCTGTAGCAGAGAAAGTAGGTAGAATTTAGTTCTCTTTGATTTTTCTTTGGAATCTTCCTTGGGGTTAAAACAGTCAAGAGCAGAAAGGAGCTTTGCTTTGCTTTCTGTAAAATTCCAATTGCACGTTTTGAATGTCTTTCATTCTATCCAGTAAGGAAGTTAAGGGTCCTCTAAAAGAGAAGTTCTGTGACTTGCATGCATTATGAAAGTAATGTAAAATTAAACAAAGAGGTTAGATCACAAGTGTAAAAAATTGATTAGATCAGGCACTTCTTCATTTCAGACTGCTTGACTTTTCAAGCTCCATGTAGGCTTTTGCCATCCTGTTATGCCACCCCCAATGTTCTTGTATAAATAAATGCAGTTATGTGGAACTGTTAACTGTTACTGGGCCAAAGCATTTGGAAACCATAAATCAGGAGTGTTGATTCTGATCTGTTGGGTTGCAGTCAGGTTGGACCCCAATGCTCAGTCACAGTTGATCAGAAGTGCTGAAGCTGAACCATCAAACTGATTGGGGTCTTCTGGGGACATCTGAGTTTGCTCTTTTCTTGCTGCAATGAAAACAGCTCTAGTAATAGTCCTCAGAACATAAGGCAAGATTTTTTTCTCTCTCCTATGCATTAAGGCTTCTGACCAGAGAAATGTGGAAGGAGGCTGTGGTTTGTATATTTTTAACTACTAATGTTACCCACATCCTAGCTCTTTTTTACTTGAAAAAGTGAACAGATGAATTTCATGATATGCAAGGTTCATGATCCAATGCATCAGGAAGAACCTTGGAGCTTTCTAAACATATATTTTGTATTTATGTACATTTTTCTACATTAATAGTTTATCAACATTGGTAGCATTTTTATTAGGTTTCAGCTCCTAAATAACTGGAGCTTTTATATTTTGGGATTGGGGCATTTCTGTCCAGCTCTGTGGAAAAGGTCCCCTATGAATGGAGAGCAAATTATGAGCAGACAGTAGATATCTTGGGGGGTTGGTAAGCCTTAGAAATTATCAAAAGTACACTTGTACATCTCAAATGCTTTAGGGTTGCTCAAAGTGGGCATGGTCTTCACTGGAAGTTGTTTGTGGTGAGCTCAATGAGCAATAAAAGACTAATTTCTGTTCTGGTTATTCTGCAAGTTATAGGCTTTGCTCTTTTAACAAAAGACTTAACAAAAGAGTTTTGCCTTCTGTCTTGTGTTTTCCTTCAGAATAGGAAAAAAAACCCCAAAACTCTCAACTCCAGAGAGTGTTTTGGAGGTAAATACCAGTCTGGCTCATTTCCAGGCTAAGAAGGAAATACACTGTGCTATTTACCTTTGTGTTCTAGCAATGTTTAGTATAGCATTACTGCTCTTCATAGACAAGATTTCATTCTCCACTGTTGACATATCTTGCCCTGCAATGTGTGAAGAAATAGAAAGTTGATCCTAGGATAGGTGAATGCAGTCTTTCACCATGACATTTTCTGTGCCTCAGCAAAGTCAGTGCTTAGCTTCAAGTTCTCAGCAAAACTTGCTTTCTGCTGAAACACTTTGAGCAGCAGTTTGGAAACTAGAGTTTGACAATGCTGGCTTCTTTTTTCTTCCTCTTGAGACTCAGTAATATCTAGAGAAAATTGTGATAGTTTAAATAATCCCAAAAATGCAAACGCATGTAATTTTTGTTGACATCTACTCAATTGACACGAGTTATTTAATGTTTAGAAATTGCTCAAACATTATTCTTCATTCTGCACTGCTTCTGTTAGTGTCCATAATTATTATTTTAAAAGAGTTAAAATTATTGTATGACTGGATACTTTTGACTGTAAAGGTTTAATTTAAGACAGTCATAGCAGTGACTTGTTTTGATAATTGGCACATGAAAATCATAATTGATACATGGCTGCAGCTAGTTGGAGGTAACTGGTTATGTTTGGTTTTTTTTTCTAAATGAGCTCTTAAATCTGTGCACAACTGAATTGTGAAAAAGAGTATCTCTGAATCCAAAATCAAGATGGCTGGCAATATTCTCCAAATCAATATATCTGGTAGCAGTAGGTGTGCAGTGCATTTCAGTCCTTTTTTTTTTTTTTTTTTTTCTTTCTTTCTCTTTCTTTGAAAGGGTCCTGGTGTGCTGTGGCTGAGGAAAAATATATAGGAATATTCATCTAATAGATTTAGAAATGCAGAGTGCTGAAAGCTTTTGTAACAGAACTAGTTTTTCTTGGTAGTAACTAAATGAGCTTTTCTTCATGTAAAGGTCAGATTTCATGTATTTGTTCCCACTTGAGTCTTTTTTTGACAGAAGGAAAGCTATTTTGCACTTGATTTATAAGATATTTATTGTGAGTTAGTACTGCATAAACATCTGACATTGTGAGCAGCACTGTCTACTGCTGACCATGCCTTGGTGAAAGGAATTTTAAGATATTTATTGTGGTGTTTTCTGCAGGTACTGTAATAAAGTAGAGAATGTCCATTTACAGGAGAGCAGGAGTAATTCTTTTAACTTGAAACTGTTTTTCTTTCATACAGCAAGCTGCAGTAATTCCCTGCAGATACAATGGTTAGTTGTGACTTTATCCACGCACCTGGGCCTGGGAAATTAATTGGGCCTTAACTTACAAGGAAGGCAGACTTATGGCTCATTCACTTAAAGCTTCTGAAAGAGATGTTGTCAGTAGACAGAGAGAGTGTCTTCATTTAGGAGACTTCAGAAAATAATTTAAGTACTAAATCTTATATGCTCTTACGGCAGCTTGTTCTTTATTTAGACTTAGCAAGGTGTTCAAATGAGAGTCTAGCCACTTTATATTAAAAAAAGCTAAGCAGATAATTGTGTTGATGTGATGACACATAATTTATAAAAATTCAAGTTGAAGATGATTTCCGTTAAATTTTTACTCACATTTTATTATCATAAATGTTATTTTTACTAACAGTAGTGGTGCCTCTAAATAAATACGAAGCATTTGAGATAACTTCTATTCAACTAAATAATCAATTTGAAGTTCCTGTATTTGTGAACCTTCTGTGAAATTTCTGTTTGCTATATGCCTAAACTGTGAAGAGACAAATGAACTAGAAAACAGTAAGTGTCCAACAAACAGGACAAATACTAAGCTTAATTATTTTGTAAATGCATGTAGGTAGCCCTTAGGTTTTTTTAGTTAACAAAAAGAAGTTCTAAATTTCATTACTAAATGTGAACAGTGACTAAGAATCAGTCTTTAAACATTTTCATCAAATAATAAAACATCTTGGTTAAAATGAGTCCTTGTGAACTAGGATTAGAATAACATTTTCTAAGTTTAAAATCTGAAAACTCTTTCTAGAGCTGCCAGGTTAGAACCCATTGCTTCCATTTCTCTTTTCTTAGTGAAACTCAAAGGAATTCCGGCCCTGGAAATTGAAAATCCTAAATTACTGTGAGATTGTATTCTTGAGCAGGTGGAGAAATCCCATGTTTCCATGTGTTCTCCATCAGGTTTGAGGCTGAGAAGCTATAGAACCTGTGCAAGCAACTAACTGCAAGGGCTGGGATGTTTGCTGGTTTCTACTCTGCTTCCTTTTTGCTTAGCCAAAAGGGGCTTTGGCTTCTAGAGCCTCAGTGGAAGCCCTTTAGCCTGGCATATGGCTGGGCCACCTTTTTCCTTCTCTGGTTCCCCATTCTCTGAGAGACCCCGGGTTGGGTGGGTGGAGAAGTTAAAGTGACTTGGCATTTACTGTGTCCAAAACACTTTTTCTCCCCTCCCTCGTGTTAGAAAATTCCTCTTTCCTTTTATATTGTGCCTTATATTGCGTTCAGCAAGGTACTGTATTCCAGTAAGGACACGAGCCCCTTTACAAAACCCTCATGCATAACTGGGTTATTGAAGAGAAAGTTTCCTGAGTTTGGAGTGTACTTGCAGGTTCCAGTTGGCTGGATGAAACTAGTAGCAAATTATTATTGTGGCTTTTCTGTGCTGTTCTGACTCTCTAGGTGCTCAGCTTTCTTCACCAGAACATGTCTATAGTAGTATTTAGTATCACTTATTAAATAGAGGCTTAATGTGGAGTTGCAGTTCATTTTCTGCTCTTTGCTCAAGTGAAAGCAAGTAGGAGGCTTCCTGCCTCTTTCCCCAGTTTTACTGCTGATCAGGGAAAGAGAGACTATAAAAGTTAGCTTCTCTTTCCACTATGTAAGTTTGTGCAGCAAGGTATTAACAATTTTTCAGTTGTGCCCTCGACTATTAGCAGGAATATACAGTGGTACAAGAATGAATTTGTTGAAAATTTTATGCCTCCATGACCTGTTGAAGAATGGTATCCTTCTGCGGTGTTATTAAGTCATTTTTCATCTCCTCTTAAATTAATGTTGACATTCTGTTACTGGATTTGTTCTTGTCTTCTGATTGGAACATAATGGAAAAAAACCTTATTGCTGGTACATTAAAATTAATTGTTTAAATACTTTCCTTGAAGTAGAATTCAGCTAGAAAGATTATAATGTAAATCAATGTATGATTTAGTTTTGCTTTCATGTGTGAAAAAGTGCTTGTGGAGCATTCAAAGCATCAGGAGTATGCAGAATATAAAGATGAGTAGAAATCACAGAGAGAAGAGGGCAGACTCCTGAGGCAGAGGAGATACCCTTGTCCATCTGTGTCAGTACCACAAGGGAAACCAACTCTTCAGAGTTTTGCCTTTAGTGAGCATTATAAAGCCTGTTCAAGAACTGCTTTGTGACACTGGTGATGCAAATTTTGTGCCGTGTATGGAGAGGTGGGAAAGCTGTTTGATATTAAATGTCAATTCTGTTGGTTGGGTTTGGTTTTATTTGCTTTGAACAGAGCCTTTTTACAAAACTGGGTGCAGGTTTGGAGCTGGCATTTTGCAGATGCTTTCTTTATAGATTTTTGCTCTGATTTAGCTCAGGTCAGCCTTAACTGGAAGTTATTGATTAGGGATTTCTGTTTGCCTGTGGAAGATAAACAGGCTTTATAATCCTGTTTCTATTGAATACTTTGTAAAATTTTCAGAATACTCCGGATGAAGCATTTGATTTTAACTTTAGCAAAGAGATAGATCCATATAGGTGGAGCTGGAGTGCCCAGCATAACCAATAAGAGGTTCTTGATGTGGAAAGAAATTGTTTTGCTTGTAAGATAATTTAATCACCCTTCTTGAAGGCTTACAGCCCTGAGACAAAGCTTATGTATAAATGTTGGTGAGTTGATACTTGACAAGGGGTGGAGCACAGACTTCTGCCAAGGGGGATGGTGTGCAAAAGAACACCACTCAACAGTTTTATAGCAACAGAAGAGGTGAATGGAAAATAATTCACCAGTTGACAGCCCTAGGCAGAAGTGCTCTGTTCTTTGATATTTTTTATGCTGGGCATTTCAGAATATGATGCATTCCTTAGGCAAGTGGGGATTCACTCTTACTGTTTTGTATTTGTTGTGGGTTTTTTTGTCCTAGTGGAATGGCCAGCACGAGGCAGATGAGGAAAAAGAAAATAATTTTCAGTTTGTTCTGTGTGACAATTGTGGTTTTCCAGGAGTTTTTCTAGTGTCCTGTCATCTCCTTGCTCTCTTGTAGAGTGGCAGCAGTTTTATATAAGGTGTATTCTTTTAATGCATTTGGTTAATGTCTTCAAATTATATTCAACTGGCTGAATTATAAAACGAAATTTGCTTTATGTTGTTTTAAAAGCGTTGTGCCTTAGGCTTCTTTAACTGGTGCAAACTGCTGGTTTTAACCAGGAACTAGAAGTGGAGTCATGCACTGGATGGAGTGATATGTTGAGGTGGGAAAGTTAGGATTAGAGTTAGTTTCTTTTTCTGGCTGATACTGCTCAAGTTTAGATCACAAAAGCAGTGGTAGGAAACTTTTTGACCCAAAGTTCAGCTTGTGTGCTCATATGACTGACTGGTCTGGGACAGATTTTTCTGGCAATGGCACTTATGAAGAAGGCTTCTACAGAAGCTGTAACCATGTGGAGGAAAGCCAGTTTGATCACCTAGTCCATCTGCAAATGATACAGGATTTCTGGTACTCGTTTTTAGCATCTGATGTGGACTACAGAAATTGTTTTGAGGATTAAAGGCAAATGAATTCAAGGAGTTGTTTCATCTTTTCAAAGAACAAAGGGAAAACTCATTTCACCGATGTCTATCAAATGAGACAGCAAAAGGAGTTGAAATACATATACTTAAAACGTGACAATTGCACTTAAAATACAAAAAAATAAATCATTTGTCAAACACTGTTCTTGCTCTTGATCTAGATTTGCTCCTAGAGGATTTTATAGAGGTTTTAAAATAATAACACAAGATTTGTCAGTATGATAGTTTACCAATAAAGCATAAAACATTGTGAGTTTTCTAGGGTTAAAATAAGTTATGGGTAACACTGATTTAAATTTTTTATGTTTTTCCTTTTAATCATCCTCCTTCCTTCTGGGAAGCAAGACCTTCACAGAATGTCAGGTATAGCTTGGTGCCCAATAGGCATGAAGAATATGAGGCAGGTAACTTACCTTGGACTTGTCTTCTTTCAAGAATTCTTAAAATGCTGTCTGTCTAGCTTAGCTTTTTCTAGCTTGGCCTTACAGGCTATGTCTCCTGCCTTGGGAAGTTACTCATGGTTGAGCCCAACTTAAGCTCATTAGGATCATTACCTTATTTTTTTTTCCTAAAGGTTTGTGTGAAAATTTATATTATTCAACTTGATCTGCAGAAATGCACGAAAGAAAATGAGGAATCTGTTGGAACAGAAAAGCCTTCATCTAATGAGGGACTGAGCTTGGAATCTCTGTGTTCCAGATGACAGTGGTTTGTGCTGCCATGTCTGCAGGGGTCTGCTGGAAGCAGTTCCCTTACAGTAGACAGTTCTTTGTAATGCCCCTGTCCCTCCACCTTTTTTTTCCCTGGTTTAATTCAGAAGATGACCCATCTGTCAGTGTGGAAATACCTTACAGAGTGCAGTACAAAGTGGCTAAAGGAAAACATCTGTATCTCTGATAACTTTCTGAGAAGCAGCTTTAATCCCTAGGATACAATACGTTGCCTCTTTTGTATGATCGATGGAAAGTGTTCCTTTCAAATCAGGTGTTCTCTGGTAACCTTTTTACATTCTTGAAATTGAGCCCATAGTGTTCAAGAATTCTAAAACCAATATTATGAAGGTTCTCTGAGGGGCAGATATGCATTAACATGTTGAGCAGCATGCTCCTACTGTTTTTCACTGAGAGAAAATAAGTGAAACCTTAATAATTTTTATACTTTGTTAATATAATAAGTAATTTCTACATTTTTCTGTGTAGATATAAATGGTAAATGTGAACTGCATTTTCGAAGGATTTTTCTGCATGTGTGCTGTCTAGTGTTTAAATTGATTGGGCCTTTTCTTTAACTCTTATAATGAGATTTCAAAACTGTTTTCATTTCTGACTGAAGCTTTCAGATATGTTCACGCTTGAAATGTACTGGTCTATGGGTATTTTTTTTTTTCTGTATGTATGCTTATTACTTTTCCAGAGAAACTGAAAATTAATCTTAACTCTAACCTGGCAATAGTGTATGTGTGTGATATGGGGCTGCTCCATGATTAAAAATTTAGGGTAAGGTCAATTTACTAGGTACTGACAGACAAATTGTGAAAGGTATGAGAGCTAACTGGGAGAGAATCTGTAGAGAAACTGTGCTCCCTTTTGAAAATCATTAATATTTAATTTTAATTTTAGTTCAGTAGCTTATATCTGTCTCCCCTGGACATTCTGGGAGAATTGCAGCTGAAGCTTGTCTACTGCCAGTAGCCAGTGAAGTGAATATACAGAGCTCTATCCACAGGGCTAAAGAGATGAGAGAATTGTGTAAAATAAAAACAAAATTTTTAGAATTTATGTTGAACCTTAGGATTCAATTTAAACATATTGACAAAAATTTGAGTTGCTGTTTATTTTCACCAGCCCAGTATTTCACACCATTCCTGTTAAATTTCTCGAAAGCATTAAACAATGGTGCTGTATTATGCAGAGTTGGCATCTGGGTTGGAAAATCACACTACTCTCTTGGAGCTCAGCAGAGCTATTCAGTAATTAGTAAATTTAAAAATATTTGAGTCTGCATGACTTGGTGGTACCATGTGATACCGCTGGTGATGAAAAGTTATTAGGAAGCCTGAAAAAATTCTTTACTCCCTAATGCTTTAGTCACAGTATGAATCTTCTAGGTCATCTTCATTAAAACTGCAAAATTGGTTGCTAATTTCTGTTTTGTTTTACTATGGCACTAGTGTTTATGGAATTTCATTGTGTGGATTTTCTACTATTTAGGCAGTAGTTGTAATTTCTGTGTTTCAGTCAAAGACAGAGCTGTGTACTGTATGACTAAAAGGCACAGAGTAAACTTCCTTGCCTTTGAAAGGGGGAGAGGGCACAGGTGCTTCATGCAGCTCAGTCTGAGGAGTCACCCTGCTTACACACTGTTCTTTTATTGGCATAGTTCAATGAGCATTGATCTTGCCTGAGATCAGGATCCTGAGCAAGTAGCATGGGAAAGGGAAAACATGGCTGAATCTATTGTAAGAAAAAAGGCAAAGGTTCCTTTTTGAAAGGATGATTTCTGGTTCCTTTTCTCAATGTGGAGCTCATGTGGGATTTTAAGGGGAGTTTCTTCCATGGAAAGCTGGAGAACAAGACACATTTTGATGACAAATGTATGTCTGGTTTGAAATACTGCTTTGCAGAGAACTGTCTTTTTATACCTGGATGTAGACTTTTCTCTCTTCCTTTTTAATTCCTGGTGTCATAGAGAAGAAGAATTTATGATAAAAATAAGAGTGCAGGTTAAAACAGGGCATACAGATCTCATTGAAGTTTCTGTATGGATGCAGGCTTTTTACTCACAAGGTAAAACCTGGAATGTTGTGAGTAAAAGTGTTCAGCTGGTGCTCCCGAAGTATGTAAGCATACACACATTAGGATTTTTTTCTTTTTCTTGATCAGATGGCCCCACATATAGCATATTTTTGATTTGTTGAGAGTAACCTGCTTTAAAAAGAACTGTTCCTGTATTTTCTTTCTGAACAGAAGCTCTTCTAGTGAGTGTTCAGATTTTCTCGCATTCATCAAAGCAAGACAAGGAACTACCAGAGTGGTGAAAGTGCTGAAAATCTGGGTGGCAGTGGGGAAGGGTTTTCTGCCTGAGGCTGTGAAAGGCATGTTTGTCCTGTAAAACCATGTAGGATGTAATAGCTGGAAATACTGCTTATGGCAAACCATTGAAACACTTGCTTGTTTTTTTTCTTAGGGCAAAATATATCGGTTTTTAACTCCAAGTGCAATTTGTTTCCAAAGACTTTTCATTTGTCATAATTTGATGGACTAGATTTTTTTTTCTGGTTTCCAAATCATATTATATGGTTGTGGCTGTCTTAGGAGAGAGGCAGACTACGTGCATGTGTGAACAACCATTTATTTATATTGGTTTCCCTTACAGTTACATGAGTTGCTCAGACACTGAAAGCCTCCTGTTTTGGCTGTTTCCATAGAAATAAGTGACACTCTCCCAATCTCAGGAGAAAGAGGATGTGTGCCTCATTTCAAGTCTTATTCCTTGATTGAAGACGTGCTCCTTTCTCAGAGTAACTACTGGAGCATTTTATTTTTGTTACCTGTCATTGTAGGTAATGAGAATGTTTAATCAGTAAAATACCTTTTCATTTACTTTCTAACTTATTTCTATCAACATTATGAAACACTTGACAGAACAACAAAATGTGTTCACCTCTTACTGGAGTTGTGGATGGACCTTTGCAAGAGGACATTCTCTACTTTATGTGTATTCTATGCATAATTTATTTTCTTTCCCTGGTAAAAGGCTCATTAAACATGTAAGGACATCATGCATCTCTTTAAAAAAGGAGGGGAAACGTGTTCAGCATGGCCTGAAATGTGCCCTCTACTACCTCAACAATTCTAATTAGAAAATTTCTCCATTGCTAATAATGAGATAAGAATTGATCAGCTGCTTTGTGTTCAACAGTGAATGAGTGGAAGATTGAGAGGTGAGAACAGAAAGGCAGGATGAGAGCACCATAATGCTGGAGACATTACTAAAATAATATTAGTTCTCTTGATGCGCTGTCCTTTGTCAGGGCCATAGTGGAAGCTATTGACTCTTGCAGAGATTCCATTAACCAGATTTTTCTCAATTTAGCAGGCTTCTTAGTAGAAATGTAATTTGTTAACCTGGCACAGACCTTTTCCTTTGCCTCTGTTGCGCTGCTGTAGAAAACTCATTTTTTATCAGATGCTTTATTCTGAGTTTTAGTTCAAGTTCTTAGAAATAAGTGTCTATTTCCTTAGTTTTAGGCAAATCAAACTAGAAATTACCTCAGTGAGCTCTATTTGGTATTGTCTCTAGCATGCAGTTATTCTGCTGTGTGTGAATCTACATCTTAGCTGCCAGCAGGTTTTCCCTTCTGGAAGGTGCAATTCAGATGTGGAATATAGAAACTGTACGTTACAAAAGTGTTCAGTTAAACAGTAAAGGGAAAAGAAAACAATTCCATTTGCATTAGAACATCAACATACAGTATTAAGTTGGACTTTCATTCTCTCTGAGAAAGTCCTATCTGAAGACATAAAAAGGCATAGTTTAAAGCAGTTTTTCCATTGATAATGGTAACATAAGTAAAACTATACATTTTACTATTTAGTTTTGAGCAGCAGATTGCAATACATCTTGCACTACTTTGATAGCTTTAAAACTCATTTCATAGTATTTAAATATTTTCATATACATGGTTTCCATGTGGTTTTTTGCATTCCGCTGTGAATTTCTCATTTAAATTTTCTCAAAAATGTTTTTCTTCGTTTCCTATATGATACTTGTCTGTATGTTGATCGCACAATACAAAAAATTTAACAAATGAGAATTTCTATAAGAAATTAAGAATTACCAGAACTGTATGGTTACAAAATTCTGTTTCAAAAGTAAAATTTTCATTATCTGAAAGATGAGAATAGTGGTTGGAAAGAGGACATGAGTCACTGTCATCACAGATGCAGTAAATCTCAAAGCAAGATGGTAGCTCTGGAGGATAACAATGGAGCTATGCCTTACATTTACTGAACTGAACAAAATTAATGTGTGGTTAATACTAATTTTAACTATGCAATATCTTCTATGTGAGGAGAAAACAAATGTTTTATAAATACACTTCCTTGAATTTATCAGTTGCCATACTCTAGTTTTGAGTGTAGAATATGGGCTAGAATACATTTTGTCCCAAAATGTAAACATGCACAAATATTGGCATTGGAGAAAGCCTTCAATCTTACATTTATATTCCATATAAGTGTACTTTTAATGCTTGTCATTATTACTAAACAAAAATGAGACTTCGTTTTCAGTGTAATGGATGTGAAACTAAAATCTCCATAAAATATTTTTTAAAAGGAGAATGTTTGTAAACAAAAGGGGAACACGTGAAAAGTCATGAGAGAAATTAAATAATATTACATGGTTTCTTTATGAAAAATCCAGAGATATTCTCCGGTAATACTAAAGTAATCTTTATTGTGGAATCTTGTAAGGATTGCAAAAACCTTTACCCAGTGTGTTTAGAGTGTGTCTATTTGTGTTTAAATATCTACAAAAGAACTCCCAAGCTGTTGGCAGCCCTTCATGGTAATGTTTTACTCAGCAAGAGCACAGACATTTTCTCAGTTCTCCGTGGCATTATGTGATCTTCTAGTGGGATTGTGTTTTAGCCTAGCTGCTTGTCTGCCCTAAATATATTGTTTTCACAGTGTCCTTGAATGCTGATTATATTGG
The DNA here is from genome assembly GCA_032173965.1 of Sitta carolinensis. Classification (NCBI taxonomy): domain Eukaryota; kingdom Metazoa; phylum Chordata; class Aves; order Passeriformes; family Sittidae; genus Sitta; species Sitta carolinensis. The sequence continues at coordinate 7,133,643 of JAVUNC010000025.1, read as the reverse complement.
CTCAGTTGTGATATTTTCTAATGAATTTACCTTCTTAGTATGGATTATTGTTTCATATACAGTTCTCCTTATTGTAATGCCTGAAATTATGCGAACAATCTGATTAGCATCTCCTGTGGGTGGTTTGTTCTTTCTTTCCCCAAGGTAAGTCCTTGTAGGGTTGTTACTAAATACATTCCTTTATTCTCTTTTCTGTATTTGTTAGTGAAAGCTACATCACCAGAGTATGCCTTGCCTTTAGAGAAGATACTGATAATATTTGCAGTGAGTTTAGTTTCTTTAGGACCCCATCACAGAAACTTGAATTGACTGTGGGGAAATCTGTGCTGTGCAGGTGAGTTTCACCATGGCTTTAGGCAATTTGTGGTGTGTTCTGCATGGTTCTCTTCAGATGCCTTCTAGTAGCATGCTGGCAGATAACACATATCATAAAGATAAGATCTGACATCTCGCCTGAAATTCCTCTCTAAGAAGCTAAGATTAAGGTTTGGACAGGTTCCATGTGCTACTGGCAGTATGACGACTGCTATATTCAGCACTAGCTGGAGTTCCCTGAGGGTTTGGGCTATCAGCATTGCTGTAGAGCATCCTGAGTATGATGAGGCTGAATTTAGTTCAGGCCAGATCATCCCCATCAGCTGGGCTGCAGCTTCCCACAGCCATTTCCTAGAGATCGTATTTACATGTAGGTTGTGTGTATTTATAGGTTGTTGTCTCCTGTGATTTTCACATTGACTTACTGTTCCATATGCTGTCCACATCTTTTGTTCCTGTTCTCAAACAGTAGCATCAGGAATAATCTTAGTACTGCAGGTAACTCCATCTGCAATTAATGAGAACTACTTTATGTTCAGAGGGAATCTTATAATTGGTCAGACTGCTGCATATTTCATAGAATCACAGACTGCTTGAGGTCAGAGGTGACCTTTGGAGGTCATCTGATCCAAGCCCCCTGCTTAGGGAGGGCCACCTACAGCTGATTGCTCAGGAACTTGTTCAAATGGTTTTGGATAGATCCAAGGATGGGGACTGCAACCTGCCTGGGCAATCTGTGTCAGTGCTTAGTCGCTGTCATAGTGAAAAGTGTTTGCAAGATTACAGAATATTTGGATTTGGAAGAAACCTTCAAGGATCACCAAGTCCAAGAATTATCCTCCTGGCCCTGCACAAGACCATCCTCTACAATCACCTGTGCCCAAGAGCATTGTCCAAATACTTCCTTGAACTCTGTCATCTCTGTCTGCTGCTGTGCCCACTGCCCTGGGGAGCCTGTTCCAGTGCCCAGCTACCCTCTGGGGGAAGAACCTTGTCCTAATATCCAACCGAACCCTCCCCTGACAAAACTTCAGGCTGTTCCCTTGGGTCCTGTGTTTCTCCATGTTTGGATGGAGGCTCACATGTTTCAGTTTGTGCCCATTGCCTGTATTTAAAGGAATGTGGTTGTCAGGCAAGGAGCAGGATAAGCAAGTAGTCTTAAGTACATACTCTTGCCATTCCAAAGTAAACATTTGTGAAGAAGAAAAGAAAATATAATTAGATTTTTAATAGGTCACATTGCTTCAAGGAATATTCGTTGCTTCCTTGGGCTGTTGTGTGTTGAAGTCATTACATGGAAAGAATATTGTTTCGAAGTTGTTTGCTTTGACGTGGTCATGTGGCTGAATCCATAGTGGTATTACTCACCAAATACATCTTTGAATTTCCATTCTGTGCTGCATTGAAGTATTCCACTTCACTTAACTTCCGTTGTTTCTTCACAGTCCAGGTGTTAGAGGTCATGTGACAGGAAGCAACAGGAGAATTTTTGCTTCATACCTCCCAAAATTTGAAGCAGGTGTTAGATTTACTTGAGGTTTTAATGATAACAAACAACTATTCATCCTCTATGCTGTTTACAAGGATTGTATACATGAAATAATTAGGTTAGCTGTAACGATGGATTTCAGAAATCATATTAATTTACATACAATTATTGTGCTATACAAAGTAAAGAATTTGTAGCTTGTCATATGGCAAGCAGTTGCTTTGGCTAAAATCACTATTTAGCCAAGTTCTCGCTATCTCAGTTTTTCCAGGCGGAGAATTAAAAGCAGTGTCCCAGTGTTATGTCTTGTCATTTCCAGGAGCTACTGAAGCAATTTTATAAGAATAGGCAAAAGTTGTTATATAATTTGCATACAACAGGCACAGACACCAGCCATGAGAAAGGGTACTTATGTCTATTTTTCTCCCACAAGGGCTGTCCAGAATTCTGAATCCTGGATTTTTATGACTGTGTAATAGAACCTTAATCTATCGATTTGCTTTTTCTTTTTTTTTTTTTTTTTTTTCTCCCCTAACATCCATTAACTCCATGATGTTTCTCATAAAGGAACAATAAGGTAGCTGACTGACACTCTCCAAGTCACCTACAAAAACTGTAACTCTGAAAGGTGACACTAGAAGAACAGTTTAAATCCTTTTAGGTTTGTGTTTGAGTGACTTTGAGCAGGAATGTATCATGCCCTAGAGAAAGGTCAGGTTAATCCTTAGCATTGTGGATACAAAGAACTTTATACCATGTTTCCAGTAGAAAAGAGTTTAATGAACCTTCAGGTAGTGTTTAATAATTGAGAATGTAAATTATATTGACCAGCTGTTACACACCTTTGCATTTGCTGCAGTGGCATGTGGGATGATGGAGAAATTTCACATTTTTTTTTCATTTTCAAAATTTCGCATTTTGTTTCAGGTTGTTCTAATTGTTTCTTTTTCATGCAAAGCACGAAAAGGCTCTGGCAGTTAAGAGAATGCCCTCTCTAAATCAAATGTAAACCCAGAGATTTAATCAAACTATGTCCCAAAATACATTCACTTGTCTTCATTGTGGTGCCTTGAAGGGTTAGCATATTATTTCATAACTGAGTTGAAACGGGACTTCATTGCAAATGATGCCTGAGTTGCTTTTGTCTCATTCCTTGACTGATTTGCATTTGTTAGAAGGTTGTTGTTTGTCCTGGGTTGCCTGTCTTGGGGTAGTGGAATAATAAGCTGCAGAGTTCTTTAAAATCCTGATAATTTGCCTTTACATGTGTTTTCTGGAGGCATTTAAGGTCACAGGGCTAACTAGAGATTCTCAGGAAGAAATTAACGGCAAATAGTATTCAGAAAATTTTTGTCCATGTGCAAGCAATGGGCATGAAGGTGTTAATTTGAGAGGCTCTAAATAATTATGTAGTGGTACTGTCCCTTGGCAACTCTGACATTCTTGGATGGGCAGCAGAAAGGCTGGGCCATATGCTAACGGAATAAATAGCCCTTCCTCATTACGAGAAGCTGGAGCATCTTGGTGTCAGCTAATTTGAAAAATGTCCAGAATGAAGTCATGCACCATAAATGAGAGCCCTCTTGAGAAGCTGATTGCTAACTGTTGTACAAAAACACTTCCTAAAATCAAAGTTGCTTCAGGGATCAATGTGTTAGTTGAAAAGTGCTCTCAAGCTGACATATTGGAGGGAGAATCAATGTTTTAGTTACAAAGTCTCTTTGGAAGTGTTATAATTAAAATAGTGTTCACTTCTTCCCATACCTAGAATTAAATTAAATATAAATATATATACACACAGAGAGGGGGAGAGAGATGCTGTTAGCATAGTTTATCTTACCCCATATGGAACCTGAGCTATTAATCATGCAATTGCATGCAAGTGAACTGTATAAGGGTTCAATAACACAAATAACTTTCTATGTTTAGATGATTGTTTAAATGATTTTATATGTATAAAATCTAGCCTTGGCATTAATTTGAGTTTAATTTTCAGTAGGTTTGGGGTTTTTTTTAATTGTCTGTATACTTTTAAGTGCTTTGTAATTGAGAAAATAATGTTTTATTAGGAATGAAGAACTTATTTTCTGCATTTCTGTATCAAGCAATTAAGGCCAGGTAAAACAAGAGTAAAAACAAAGCCCATATTCATGGTAAAGTATTAAATAATTTCGGGACCTGTTTTAAACTAGTGATTTTGGTTAGATAATTGGCTGTAAATTAATCCTAAATTAATGAAATGTTTTCTGTATTTGGTTCAGAAACACTGAGTTTGCTACATGGAAAAGCATGTTACTCGTTTGGAGTGAAAAAAACACATTATCTTTCATTTAAGGATGTTAATTACTGCATGTGTTTACCTAAACATATTTTTATATCTGTAGTCTCTTCCTGGACCTCACAATTACATATTCACGTGGTCCACGAGTGACTTGATGTGTAATGTAGGGTTAGAAATACTGAATTCTGGCCACTGTGCGCTGTGTCTGGGAATGTACTGCAAGCAGTGCAGGGGAGCTGTGCCCCATGATAACCACTGATCGTGGCTGGGGTGAAGTGTTACCCTTGTCTGATTCTAAAGCAGACCTGACATGGCCTTTGCCCTTTTCCAGATGAGCTGAGGATTGCATTAGGCATAATAAAAACATCTCCTTCCTGAAGGAGGAATAGGAAGTGTTTCTGTGGGTTCCAAGTGTGTGCAAGTTCTGCAGCTGAGGAAGACTGTACTACATTTCTTAAGCTGGACCCTCATGATGTAGTCGTTGAGTTACCTATTTATCTTCTCACTGAACAGAATTGTAGTGCAAAAATATCTTGGATTTATTTGGTTTAAAGTATTTAAAGAATAAAACTACTTATCAAGAACCTCAGATAACATCTGCCAGTCCTTTATTATTTTATGTTTCTTTTTGTAGAAAATGCCAGGAACAAATTTTCAGGTGTGTCTGCATTTTTTGTTCCCTAATAGAAGACATTTAAGTGTGTCAAGGTCTGCTTTTTAGGTGTTTCTGTAAGAATGAAGCATTGCTTATACTGCTTGTTAACCCATTAGGGTAAATTGCTATTGATTGTTTCTCACTTGTTATTGAAAGTTTCCTTTAGTGTACATTACTGTCATAGTAATAGAAATGAGTGGGAAAGCAGCTGCACCGTGTGCCTTCCAACATAGTGAACAAACATCATTGGTGAAGCAGTTGTGTTTATTTAATGTCTTTTTTGTCATGCTTATGTCCAGTGAGCAAATGACAGAAGCAGTGTCCTATATAATCACTCTTGCACGCACTAGTATTTGTTAGTTATGGATGATATTTCACAATTTGTCTCTGTGGCATGGTATCTCTTCCAAAAGACAGCCTTATATCTGCTGAGAACAGAACTTGTCTCCCATCTCACCAGATGTAGTTGGTGATAACAGGTGAAGCAATTTAAACATTTTTAAATCGCTCTTTTAACTCTGTTGGTTTTGCAGCAGCCTGCCAAAGCAGGTTTTTGTGCCTTGAGACCTGTGTTGTGGTTCTGTAAGTTCTTTATTCCATGTAGGAAATGTCAGCTTCCTCATGTGTCCCCAAGCTTCCTATTACTAATGTGATAAATATTTGGATGATTAACAAAAGTTTGTACTACTTTGCTTACTGGAATTTTTAATTTTGCATTGTGCTGGTTTCCAATACATTTTACCAACTGTGAAGAATAACAATTTCTAAAATTTCTGTCACTATTAAAGAGAACTTCTGTCTCAAAGGTTTTTCCCAGGGGACAGAATTCCCAACTGGAGTGGCAGCCAGCACTGGACTTAGTGCTAGTACAGTAACGAATATGCATATGTTCAAGAGATTATTCTGTTTTCACTAGTGGGTGCTAATTCTCTTGCTTTCCATGTGTCTCTCATGGCTTGGATGGTACAGGAGATTTTTGAGAGCAGGAATGACTTTATAGTTAAGGAACTGAGATGTTTATCTTTGGTTCTGCTGTAAACTTCACAGCGTTGCATCTCTTAATTTCCATCTCTTAGTGGTTTAAATCAACTTTTTGTTGATCATACCTGTTAGACTTTGCATTGATAGCTGGGACACACATTTTGGATCTTTACATTTTGACTTCCATCAGCTAAAATAGAAATGTGTGTTGACCTCAGATAAATAAAACAGTTGTAGAAACTGAAGTACTGCACCATACCCAGTGAGAACATGCTTGGGTATCCCAGGGTGACAATTAAATGGGGATATATGTGGTTTACAGCTCCTGTAGACATGGAATAAAGTAATAGAGGAGTCACTCTCACTGTTCTGGATATAAGGAGAGTAAAAAGCAAGTGTTTGCTACAGTGCTCCTAAGCCTAAAAAATACAATATCCAGATTCAGAACAGTTATAGTTGTGACTTTATTTTCACAACAGTGAGTAACACTTCTAAATCAATCAAAACAACAGGGTACTTCTGAGAAATAAAACCCAAGCCACGAGTCTTGTGCATGAAATATTCCTGAAGTTCCACTTAACACAAGGTTGTCTATATTAGTTTTCAATATGTAAAATAAACAGAGGGCTAACAGTGAAGACTTCTATTAGTGGGTTTTGTGGACAACCACATAGGAGTAATGGAAAAATAAGCTGTTTTTCCTGCTTGGCTTTTATTTAGTTAGTCTGTCTTTCCATTATAGAGCTCCTTCAACTGGTGTTTGAAGTTGTTTATTAGTGTGTCCAACCAGCCATGTATCAGTGCTTTAAAAATACAGTCCGAGAGCTTGATCTGCTTAGTTCCACTACATCAATGTTCCTGGTTTTGAAAACAGTTTGCTGCCTCTCTTCACTTCGTGTATACAGGGATTCAAGATAAATTCTAAAATGTATATTTCTTCTTAAAGCTTTTTCTACTGTCTCCTGACAATGCAGAAGCAATAGTAGAAAAACAGATTTCCACATCTTTGTAAGAATTGCCTAACCTTGAAAGCAAGAGCAGAAAATCACATAACTTCTCAGAAGCTGTGGAGCTCACTGCTGAAATTTCTTCTGGTGTTGTTCTTGGGGTTTAACAGATGACAGGATACAGGTTTCTCAGCAGACAGTGAGGTGACGCTATGATGTGTTCAGTTTTTTATATTGAAGATAAAACCATCCTCTAGAGACATCATGTCATGTTTCAGGTTACTACTTTTTCTGTAAATCCCTTTTAGAAGACTTGTACTGTCTACTGATTTAATAGCTGCTTTTATCTGGTATCTTTTGCACTCTAAGCTGACTTTTTTCAGATTTTGTTTTGAACATCATCTTATAGGTTATAAAGAATTAGACACATGGTGGTGAGAGTGCTTTATTAGACTTCATGTATTTCTTTCCCCTTTCATGCCTGTCAGACAGTAACCATGCCTCAAAGTGCTTCAGTTACTGAGTGTCCAGTTTGCTCTGTAGCTTTCTCAGCCTTGTTTTTATTTTGTGAAGTTTGTCTATACTTGGACCAGTGTTACACCTCTCTCAGTGGCTGGCTCCTGTCTCAGTGTTTGGAAGTTTCATCTGAAGCTGTAGGTGATCAAGCTTTCTATGTTTGGAGGATGGAAGTCAGGTTAGCTCAAATGTAACTCACTGTGGAGTTTCACTATCAATATGGACTGATTTAGGCAAACTGAATTAGAAAACCTCATTTGATATTTCCCTCTGTGGGCGTGGTGGTTTTGACCACAGCAGTCTGAACTAGGGACAAGATATCCCATCAAAATGCAAACACCTAGATGAGTCCTGTATTTCAGTTCCACTGAAACACCCAAACCACACTGAATTATGTGTGTGGTCTCACAAATAACTTTGAGACCACAAAGGGGGGGAGCAATTATACATGGGTTGGCATAGATGGGTACTGGAAATTAATAAACTCATTCCAAACTAAAAACATATTATTACACTGTCTGACAATCAGTTTAGGAATGGAGATGTCTTGACTTTGTCATCTGCATCTTAGAATAAAGGAATTAGTACTAATGACATGTTCTTACATATTTTTGACAGGGCAATGCCTAGAGGTGCCTTCCAACCAGAGTAATACAGTCGTGAAAGCTGAAAGATAAAAATAAATTTATGAATTCCCTTCATTATTGCCAAGAGAAGGTCAGAATATCATGGGAACGACACTTGTTGCATTGCATTTAAAATCTTGTCTGGAGTGGGAGCTATCGAGGACTTTTACTACAAAAAACTGTAGTAAAAAAATGATACAAAAAGTATCAAAAAATTATCTAGAACACAAAATGCACAACTGTCTAGTAACCAATAGCAAAAGGAGACTTATTTTTGACCCTTGTTAGCAACTGATTTGCCTCGCACAGGAGGATTTAATTTATGCTTTATTTATTCTTCAGATGAAAGCATTATCTATGTTCCCTCTTCTAAATCTGTCTAAAATGTTGACTACCATGATACATCTAGTAAATATGTCTGGCTATGTCTTGGTTTAAGGCAAATTTGGGAAGGAACCTCTGAATAGGTCCCTCCAGAAAACCAATCCAATGGCCCCTTCCCCCAACTGGTTCAGGAAAGGAAAAGAGGAAAAACAAAACAAAACAAAAAAATTCCTTAGAGGAAAGTGGAAAAAATGTGTTTATTTAACAGGCCAAGCACAACAAATGAACACCAAGGAACAAAACCTCCTGCTTCTCCGCAGAGATGACAAGTCCAGCCAGTCTGTGCCGTGGGTGCAGCTCGGCTCGCTCAGTCTGTGTCAGTCCCTGGCACTGGGAAATGCCAGGCCCAGTGGGCCACAGGGATGAGCTCCTGGTGCTCTGCTGGGGGTTAGTCCAGAGCAGGTTTGAACAGTTCCAAGGAAAAAAAAAAGGAAAAGAAACTCACAGTCCGGAAAACTTCTCTGCTTCAGCTAGGCACGAACTAACAGAAAGCAAAGGAGAGCTCTCTCCCGCCGTCCGCACTGCAGCCAACACTCCCTGTGTGTCCTCCAAAACTGCAAACTCTGATCTTGATGTTTTGAAAACACCCGCCTCAGACATTCCACTGCTTCTTCTTCACTCTTAGATCCAGTCTTAAAGGTGCAGAACTCATTTTTGATTTAAACAGATGAATGGGGATACAATTCAGCATTAACCCAGGACAGGCTACAAAGAAAAGAGTTTGGTTTTTTTTTTTAGCTGGAAAAAAGGAAGAAGGAAAAGTTGTGGAAGATGTGTGATTGAATTTAGTATGTTTGTTACAAATAGTTGACTGTGTCAGACAGACAGTAGTACTTGCTTATAGTTTAGAGAGTTATACTTCTAAAGGAAAATATATTGAAAATCTTATTTGAGATTGTCATGCCAAAAGATAAAAGGTATTTTAAAGTTTTGCTGTTAGGAATTTGATGGAGCTGCATGGAGGGGAGGGGAAACGTCTAGGGTGTTGACATACTATCTCCAAGTGTGGAACCATTTATTGATACTAAAATATATATGCCTCTCTAGGTAGAGGGTGTAATTTAAGAAATTTCCCACCAAGCTGCTGAGGCAAAGTTGATTTTTCAGCCAGTTTTCAGATACTGAGAAGACAACTGCTCTGACAATTTATCACTGCTTACGCTACAGATAAATGAAACTGAAGTCAGAGTTTCAAGTACGTTTCTTCTGCAATTGATACCATTTCAAGGACAGTTGTTTGTTTCCTTCTCACCCACCCCCAGTTCTTTTGTGAACCTGGGCTGGGAACTAAGTGATGTTGACCAGAATAAAACAAAATTGACAACAAAAATGTGCATCTCTTTAGGATGAGAGGAGGGTGGTGTATTTTTTCCCCATTCAGCTTTCTGGTGTGGTTCATCACACTGGTGTAGGACTGTCACCTGAGAAACAAGCAGGGAAAGCTCCTTAAACTGGAGCAGCTGTTGGAAGAGATGCTTTCTGAACTTTGGCATGTTTGTCTCTTCATTATGAAATTTTTTTATGATGCAGTCATCTTGTTTTGGATACAGTTTGGGTGGAAAGTATACTTGGGTTGTTTTTGCATTGCACAGAACTTCAGACTTCTGGCTCATGCAGATAATAGGGTAGAATAGGTTTAGGATTTTTTTTTTCCTGTTTGATCGTCCTTAACTAGAGAGTGGATGAACTGTATTATAAAAATTACTTTTTAAAAGTGAATGAAGTTCTATTTTAGCTAAGAAGAAAACTTGTTTTGTTATTGCAGCATTACATACCGTGTCTTTTAAAAAAATTTTGCATAAGAAGGGAGGTTGGCAAAGCTTACCATTAGCTGCATAATTGTAAAACCTAAGAAAATGCTTCCTAATTATCCTGTTATAAAATTTGGGGATTCATATTCTTTGTTCTAGCTTTTGTTCTACAGATGGCTCAAAGAGAAGGCCTGGAGGAAGAGTAATGGATTTATAGGTCACTTCAGGTTTGTGTTGGGAAATGTCAGATCCCAGAAAACAGCCTGATGTTTTTCCCATTTTTGTTATTGCAAGGGATTCATGCATTTGAAGTTTCACTGCTCTGCAATAAGGTGCCACAGAAAGTTGCTTAAAAATACTAATAAATAGGATGATTGCTCTTTATACTAGATCATGAAATTGTTTAGTTTTATCTTTTAGTCACCACAAAGAGAGAATCCCACAGAAATGTTACAGAAGAGCAGTGAATTTGTGATTTCTTTGTGTTATTTGAAGTCCTCTAGTATTGCAGATACACTTCTCTGCAGTCTTGCCTTTGTGTCTTCTCTTTTGTTTACAGCTCAACCCTGTATGGTAGAACAGCAGCCCTGACTTGTTTGAGCAGCTGGTTACTACTGTAGTATGGATAGATAAAGAATTGGGGTTTTCTCTTATTTAACTGTGTAGAAAAGTTTTGTGGTGTTTGTGTTTTTTTGTTTTTTTTTTTTTTTTTAATTTGTGTTTTGAGATTTTTTTAATCATTGTTTGTAGGTTTCTCTCTTTGTTTCTCAATGCCAGTAGTTGGTATAATTCAGTATACTGGTTTGCTTTTCTGTCTGTAATTTCAGAAAGTCTGACAGTTTGCTTTTTGAAATGGTCACAATGTGAGAGCGAGACTATGATTTCTATTACAGCCACGTTCTGAAGTGTCTGAAGAAAACATGATATGGTGGCAGTGTTATTAACATGAAAGTCTCTTTTTAACTCAAGCAGTTCTGTGACATGCTCTGTCCAGGGAACTTAAAGATTTGAACAAAAGCATTTGCTTTGCAAAGCAGAGGCAATAGTTTCTGCACTGAAGCAACAAGGCTAAATAAAATGACTTGTGAAATTAAAGACTGCCATCTCCTTGAAGAAATGCATCTTGTTTTCCTTCTTCCAGCCTTTATACAGCCCTTATATTGTCCAGATTGCTTTGGGTCTCCTTGTTAAATGTGCTTTGCATCTCTCGGTTAATTTTGTGCCAGTATCACTTCAGGCTGACGACTGTGGGTGTTTGTGTATCCATTAAGCACACTGCCAGGACATGTCCACCACTTGCCACCTCTCCCATTAAATAGCTGTCAGCAGGTTTACAGAGCTGCTTTCTTGCTTTGCATTAATTTCTGCAACTCAGTACATGCAATGAAAAACACCTATAAACAGAGGGCACAGTTTGTCTTGAAATTTCTAAAGGTAAATAGAAATGCCATGAGCAGTTAAGTCATATTTCATATATAGTCATATCAATATGATTAGCAGGAAAGAAGTGTCACTTCTTTTTAAATTTTCTTTTTTCAACTAACCTTTCTCCTTGAGCTCTGACCTCCAAAAGGAAAATACTGCAAATCTAAACATGGGTATGTCAGCAGATTCTTGCATGAGACTGTCTTGTTGAAGTTGTATATAGTCCCATGCTGAGATTTACAATTGGTTCCAAAATGAAAATCCGTTAGGATTAGATCAAACATTATCCTACCTGAGATAAGCAGTGTGGGAAAGTTTAGTGATTTGTCCATGAAAATCAGTATATAGATGAGTTATTAGTGTAAGACTTTTCAAGAAGTATACTAAAATGCAGAAAGTGTGCTAGGTTAATTTGATGGGCTGAAGCTAGTTTGCTGCATATCAGTATGGTGTATTTTTTTGGACTAGGAAATTCTGATTTTAGCTCTTAAGACAAAGAATCTTTTTTGGGTGAAAATTCCTTTGTACTAACTGGAGCAGTAAAAGCAATAGTAAATAATTAAGGAATGAAGCAGTAATTTTGTATATCCAAGCTCTTATTAAAATATTACTTTGGAAATTACTGCTGAATGTGTGTGGGAGGCCAGTGTGAGACGTGGAAAACTTAAGTGTATTGACTGGAGGTGCAAACTTGAATCTCAAGCTTATCTTGAAGAAATTTATGAGACTGTACTATGCTTAGCCCTATGCTCAGAGACTTCAGACTTTCAATTCATTTTAATGTAGCATTCTGGAGCATCCTTTGTAGATGAATTTTGAGAAGAAATCATTGTGTTGATGAGTTTACAAGCTAATTTGACACGACCAGCATATGGAAAAAGCTGAAAGACATTAGTGACTTGTGCAACATCACCAAGAACACCAGTGTTGGGGAGCTGAATATCTCCCAAGTGCTTTGATACAAATAAGTATCCTCTATGCTGGGTGGCCCAGTCTTCTAAAAATTACCAAAAGTTCTATTCATTCAGCTTTCTGTGTCTTCTTACACTGTGCAGGACAGTGAATTTTTCACCCAGCGATGTTCTCTTCAGAATCTTTGTGTTTTATACATTTGGCTGAATATGAATTGGTCTTTTGAGAATTGTTCAGTGCTGCTTTTCAGGTAGCCTCTAGTTGATCACAACTGCTGGTGGTAAGCTGCCCACTTCCCCTGGTCACAGCATATTGGTGAAATAAGCATTTTTGAACAACGATTAGGATCTTCAATACCTTCTCTCATAGGAGTTTGTGTTCTCTGTTTTATCCCTGTGGTATTTCTTTTTACCCAACATTTCTATGCTCCATACAAATAGTTAGATAAACCTATTCCTGATGCAGGAATAAAATCAACTTTATCACCAGATATGTTCTATTCCAAGTAGTTTCTAGGCCACTTAAAGGTAGCACTATAAAATAATGGTCAACATCTGACTTAAATACTTAGAGTTCCTTTCTGCTCTTCAGTAATTATTGCATTGTTGCTGATAAAATGTTGATGGCTATGAAAATGTGAAAAACAAACCAACATCCAAAACAAAATACAAAAAAAAAACCCTTCTAGAAATGCTTGTGTTCAACTTTCCTGTTTTGCACTTCAGATTTTCTTCTAAGCCATAAACTTTTTTGTGGTTTTTTATTGCCTCTCAAAATCTTTGGTGTGCCTACTGCTCCATCTTGCCCAGTATTAATTAAAATTAAATCAGCTCTTAGGCACGTCTGTATAGCATTTTATGCAGGATTCTTTACCATGTGTCAATGTATGTTTTGATCATTTTCTGACAGTGCTGAAGAAGTATGATATTTTCATGCTGACAGTTCCCTTGTTCTTTTGCCAGGGGTAAAATCCTGTGCAGGCTATATGAGTGGATTTTTGTTTGAAAGGTTTTGGGGAAGAGATGGGTCTGGGCAGGTAGATGTGTGTATAGTATGTTACATGTTAGGAGGAATATACATATATAAAACATACTTTGCATATGTAGAGAAATGAATTGAGCTGTTTGTGGTTCATTGTCCTGAAGGAGCTCATTGCAGATTTTGGTGAACAGTTTGCCTCCTCCATCTTACTTATCTGACTTTTATAGTTAAAAAAATACTCTGTTACTCCAGAGATCTGTCAGCTACTCTGCCACTGCCATCTCTAGCAGAACACCTTTAAATCTGGCCTTTTTGAACATCATTCCAACAGTTTGGGTAGCCATATCAAAAGTAAAGATCTCTTTAATCCCACAACACCCTCTGGGGTTTGAGCAGATGTGTCTGTGTGTATCCACACTGTACACTTAGAAAACATACTCAGAATGAAAACCAGGATTATCTGTCACTGAGATGGGAAAAAATAATTTAGCCAGGAGAAAATAACAGCAGTAACTACTGTTCCCCACCGATGGTGTTCTTTGAGGGTGAAAGCAGAGCTCTTTTAAGTGCAATCAGATTGTCCATTAGGAATCAAAAAATCACGATTTCAAAAGCAACTTCAAGGTATCTTTACACTGAAGATGGTAGAACACAGCTTTGTGAGGGCTGTTAGGCTTGTAGTCATTTAGGGTCCTGTAGTTTTTATTTACTTATAATGTGGTAATACATAGATACATATCTGTGCACTCACTAATTATCTAGGAAGCTAAGTCTGTAAATGTTGAAAAGTAAGAAATGAAAGTAGGAAAATAAAAGGTTCTGAAGATGTGGGATAAGTTTGGAATTTCCCACAGATGACTACCCTAAACAGAATTATTTTTCTCTGATGTCTGATTTGACAAATGTGTATTTATGAGGAATCAATAGCATTCAAATGTCTGAGATGAAAATTCAGTTCAGAGTATCGTGTAAACAAAAGTAGGGATCCTTGCAATAAATAGTAATCTCAACAAGCAGGAATAAAAATAGTTTTAATATTTTCCTCGATTTCAGACTTTAAACCCTGACCCTGTAAACTGAGGCCTGATATATGTTTGGGGCTACATGGTGATTACATTATAAGTTCAGAATTTCACTGGGGCTTGAAGGAAATTTTGAACTCTGGAAGATTTGAGCAAGAGAAATTTCAACTTTCACACTGAACATGGAAATAGCAAACCATAAAATCACAAGTATGTTAATCAAGGATCTCTGAGACTGTAGCACTGGGAAGCAAAACTGTTTCACAAGTATAAGGATTTGTTCCATATTGAAAAGGTACTAAGTCAGGTTAAGCCTTTCTTTGCTTGGATACTTGTAACTGAAATCTGATGAATGTTTAACTGATGTCTGACACAGATCCATTTATCTACTGCTTATAACTTGAAAATTGGTGGTCAAATCTTAAAGTATTGACATCAGATGTCAGACACGTTCAGTAACTTGTTTGTGCGAGGAATTTTATCAACAGAATCAAAATCCTTGTATGTTTTCCAAACTGCTTTCCTTCTCCTTTCCTCCTTTTTCATCAGAAAATAACTGAGCAAGTGGTGTAAACATGTTATGGCTGTGTTAAATGTAAATGTAAATGTCAAAAGATGTTCTGAAGAGTTATATTGCTAGTTATATTGCTCTCAAATTCCAGAAATCAGCAGGTGAATTGTGTAAGTCATTGTACAGTGAATGGCAACTGGGAAGTTACTTCATTCTTTTGAGTCTGGTGCAATAAAGACAACAGAAATAAAATGCACTTTGGAGGCTTTGTTTTCCTCAATATCTTAAAGTTCCATTACAGAGTTCTTTGCCACACAATCTCCTAAAGCATTCTTTTTGTATATAAAACACTTTGAAAGGATGTATTTTTAAAATCCTTTTAATCAAATATATAGAATATCAATGAACATACATAGGATTAAAATCCTGGTGGAATTCTGTAACTAACTCAATTTATATAATAATAGGTGATGTCACAGAAAATCAATATGAAGTTTTGAAGAAGAAAATTTTTCACAGGTGTCTGCCTTTGTAATAGTTATATAAAAGACTGCTGTTAGTGGAGACTGTGCAACCAGTAATAAATACTGAAGGGGAAGGTTGCTTAATCAGTAAAAAGTAACATGTCATGAAATCAGCAAAAATAATTAAAGTAGTAGAGGTTTCTGAAGCCTAATGCAAGTTGCCTCTCTTGCACTCCTTTGTTCTTCTTTTTACTTCTGAGAAAATTCAGGTTTTGCATTTGAGTATGGATTTGTATTTTTAAAAAGGCAGAGTAGCATCTCCTGCAATTCTGGCTCATGTATTTACTCAGAATGTGGTTTGACAGTATGCTTACTGTGTATCACAGTCTCTGATAATAACTGCCTGTCATGGTACTTGATTAAAATAGCTTGGTGTTTTTTGGTTTTCAGGATTTTTTTTGTCATTTTCTTTGTCTTGTCTTTTTACAACACATTGATTAGAAGAAGTGATGTTATGCTGGATAGAGAACACAGTAATTGTTACCTTCTTGCTCAGTAAAGCCCTAATTAGTGTGAATGAGCATGAAAAATAGATACTAAAATACAGTAGATAAAGGTAATACTGTGCCACAAGAGAAAAGCTTTCTTCATTGTGACCAAATTCTGGCATATTTAAAGTATTAAGAGGATTAAATGGGTGAATTAAATAGTTGTGCTCTCACACACCATTTGCATTTGAAAAGAGGGACTGTGGTAGAGTTTAGAGGAGGAAGTGGTCCCAGCCTGCTCTGCAGGGACAACAGAAATGATAATGGACCTACTGGGTTTCCTCACAAAAGTTTTTTTTACCAAATAATTTTTAGGAGAGCAGCAGAAATGTATAAATATAATTAGATTTAAGATGTATTTACTTTAGATGTATTTTGTTAGTAGATGTATTTTTGTTATAAAATTACTTTTAAAAATAATTTAGTGAGTGTTTGGTGTATGTAGATGTATATATTCTTCTAATAATTTTGAATCTCAGTTAACCTAGGACTATTGAGTGCTTTCTTAAAGATGACAGTTATTTTTTTAAAAAGTGGTATGTAAATTGCATGTTGTTATTGCAGTATCTCTTTTTGATTTTTATTTTCTGATACAATTACTTTCAGCTTCATACCTAAAGAGCATTTTTTCTCTCATGGTATGGCTAATCGCTCTCTGTCTATTCCCTTTTCTCTCATTATATTTAATTGCTGAATAGAATCTCAAATAAATATATTTTGTTTTCACTTAGTTTAGTTGGATAAAAGATGTGAAATAGTTATCTTTGGCTGCTTTTTTGTTTGCATCTACAGATTCCTAATCACTTCATAATTCAATTATTCATCAGTCTGGTGTGTTTTTAAACAAATTCATAAGTTGTTAAATCCTCTGAACATTTTTAACAAATAGCAATTGTTCTTAATTGGATACATATATATTGTAGTATTCTTTACTTTTCTGATGCAAGTTCTAGTTCTTTAGCTTAGATGGTATTTCCAGAAATACATTGTTGGATGCTGAATACAGTCTAGGTGTTGGGTTTTGCCTAAACAAGTCATGTAACCTCTTGCTTAAAACGTTCAGAAATTCATAGTTGTGGACTTCGCACATCTGACTCCTTCTGAAAAACTGAGCAAGTGTAGGTCCCAGGGAACTTCTAGGCATCAATGATAGATTCTTGACATAACATGCTAGAGAGAGTTCATCTCCTCTTCTTGAGAAAAATGGTAAAACTTGGTAAGCAAGACAAAAGTCTGCAGAGTAGCGTTAGCTTGGCACTTCTGGATCACTTTCATTTGAACTTCAATTGACAGCAATTTTGTATTAACATAGAGAGGCTGTGCTACCAACCTCTGTTTTTAAAAGCAGATGTCTTTGAAGATATTTTAGTACTAATCAGGCATCCAGGTGGAAAGCTACAGCTTTCTGTTCCTTCACCACATGAGATTTGATGAAAACCTTTCATTCTGCTGTCATTGAACAGGTAAAGAAGAGAACAGAAACTCTCCTTTTTCAGCATCGGAATAGCAGGCCGAGATTTGTTTCCCTAAAGAAACTGTGAAAACAGTCGAGAATAGTAGAAGGATAGCTCTGTACCTTTACTGAACTTTCAGATCTTCTTAACTGTGACACTTCTGGCATGCTCTGCTTTGAGGGCATTCAGCTGCACTGGGACTGCTTTGCATTTGCCTGGTGTTAGTGTGTTCTGCTCTCTCAGCAGGTGGAGAATAAAGTTGCTCTAACTTGCTTCTAGCCATGGGGTCTTTTTCCCCTTGGGCTTGATAACAGAAGTTAGAGAATGACCTAATGAAAAAGAAAGTAGAATTATGCTCACATGAGAAGACAATGCAAATACGACCTACTGTAGTCCTAACTTCCCTTTATACAATATCTTTAAGATATCATTTTATTTGGGATATTATCAAAAAGGACGGAAAAGGAAATGCATGAAGTGTCCATCAGTGTAACATCTGATACTGATCCCTAAAAATAAGTGTTTAAAAGAAGACATGTATCACTAGGATAAAATACTTTTTACAGCAGTGAGAGAAGCCTAGAAGGCAGCTTATGAAGAAAATCACAAACACGAGTCTTGAATTTAGAAGCTGATGGGAACATTTCTGGGCATGTACAATTACCACTCCCCCCTGGCCAGTGTCTGCCTCCGTCTTTAGCATGCATAAAACAGAAAGCTTTAGATCCAGCATTGCAATAATTTGAAAGACAGCCCTCCTAGCTATCTTTGTGACTTTTGTAATGCTTTTTAAGAAGTCATTACTTTTCTGCTACCTAATTTTGATGTGAAGACTAGTTTAAAAATACTTAGGGTGAGTGCCATGTCTTCACCATGAGGGACTGCTGCGGATTTTCAGACCGATGCAGGTTTTCTCCTGGCATTGCAAATCAATACGACTGTGTAGTTTTCTTTTAAAGCAAGTTTGATGGGAAATACTGACTGTGTAAATCATCTTTAAATTGACCAGGGAGCATAAGATGCACATTTCTAAAACTACTTTTTTGAGGGAGTGTGGAGGGGGAAAGAGATTACAGGTTGGATAAAGCAACAATAAGAGAAACTAGCTCAAGAATCAGACAGTGGTAATATTTCCATACATTATAATGAGCTACTTCAGGGTTCTCTGGAAAAGGAGAGCAAAAGTCAGGGACTGAAAAGCTCTTAATGTCATCTGTGGCATTACTTCATTTAAAGTTGTGCTAGTCACTTTGCTGTTAGCAAAATAACAAGCTACTTAAGTATTGTGTAATGTGTATAAAGATGTTACAAGTGCTGTTTCTTTTCAAATGGGCTAGTTGATCTCCTTTAAAAAAAAAATTAAACTCAGGTTTGTTTGTCTAGAAGGATTAAGAAAATTAAGCATGATAAAAGTGGTAAGCTTTACAATTTGCAAGCAAAATGGCTATTTTTAGAATTTTCATATTAATTGATCTGTGACATTGAGTTCTTCACACAGTATACAGTTAGGAACTCTATTATTTCTTTTCTATTGTTCTTTCCTCAGCCCCATTTTTCGCTACAACAATACTTGCTCTCTTCAAACTGTTTCCTGTGTACAAGCGAGCAATTCCTAAATAATTCATTAATTTGAATAAAATAATGTTTGTACAGGGCCAGCCAAAGCTATGACTAGTTAGCACCCTCTCATCAAGTTGTGACCAAGGGACCAGACTAAGCAAATAGGGCAAACTGTTCTCAAAATTTCTAAAAATATCAACAAAGAAACCTTTCCTAAATTTGAAATGAATGTTGGCTTCTTGACTTTGTCATGCATCTCCAGCATGAAATTGGGCTAGTAGCTTAATTTTCCTTATCCATAGCTTTTCCCTATCTCTAAAGACAGTTGGATACCCTTAGAAAATGGTTATGAAAATATAGCTAACACTACTGAAAGTGTATTTGATAATGCTGAAAAGGATCACTCAACAGTAAACACAAACTTAACCTTCAGTCATATAACATGGGACATGTTTCACTCTAAATGTGAAAGTGTGCAGTTCAATGGAAAGCAGCTTGAAATAATCCAGTTGAACATATTACAGAAGCTTGGATTTCTTCTGTCACCTCTGCCACTGTGGTCCCTTCTGGGCTACTAATTTATTTGTCTCTGTTTTTTAAAAAACCTTTTAAATGTGCTTGGTTTGTTGGTAATTTAATAGAGCAGAATTCAACTTGGGACAGACCAGGCAAAGCAGAAGTAGCACAGCTGTTACTGTAAATGTCTGCAAAACATAAAAATTAGTGTTCTTGCTTAAATTAAATATGAGATCTTGAAATCTTGTAATTGAAATTCAGCTTCTGTAATCATACTGTTTATCTCAGATGCAGCTGACACATTCTAGTATAGCCTGGGGAACTTGGAAATGAAGGAAGCAGGAAGCCAGACCAGTGTTGCAGTCAAGGCTGAGTTATGTTCTGAACTGGAAACTGGAGGAGATAATATATTGAAGTCCCAGAGTGCATTGTAGAGGTCACAAATTAATTAGCAAGGGAGTACGTTGATGGAATTGAATCTGTGGTTTCATATCGGAGGGTTCGTAGTGCTAATGTGTTCTTAGTCGTGTGTTCTTAGTCATTGCTGAATTTGGCAGGAGGAAGATGGGGCATAACCAGCAACCCTCTGGAGTCTCTGAAATCAAGTGTAGGAGATTTGCCCTTACGAAAAAAGATTGAGATTCAGACTTGGAGTTCCTCTGAAATATCAGTCTACAAATTAATTTCTTAATTAAAAGTCTTGGAGAAAACATGCGTCAGCTTGGAATTTAGTTGATCTAGGAATTTAGTTGAATCTAGGAAAAGAAAAATTCAAATATTGGGCTGTGGATTGATTTAATTACCTGAAATCCCTTCATTTTACTTCTGCTTTCAGTTGAGCTGCCACTGTTATTTGCCATGAATCTTAATGTACTAATGTTTACAGAAACCTTGGACAACTAATAGAAAGACAGATGTTTCCTGATGCTGTCTTCCAGAATATCTAGTGCAGCCTATTTTCTATTTGAATAAACATTTTTTTGTGTGTAAGCAATGTTTCTAGAGATAACACAAGCCCATAGTCTGAATAAAATTAATGGCTCCATTGCTCCTGTCCTGTGAAGAAAAAAAAAATAAATTATTTCATTTTCACTTGTGTTAAATATATTTTTTTGTTGTTGACGTTTATATATAGGCATTAAAATGTACCTGATGTTATATATGTCACTATGGTCCTGATATATGGTTATGAGAATAAAATCTGTACTTCAGAACAGTAACTTCTGAAGTTGTTTGCCTCAGATATTTTAATGTACAGACAATTAGGCAGGATTGAAATGTTACCTTACAGCATATTAGATGAGGACAACATTGGAACACCAGTGAAAGCATTGCAAGTTAGATTTACTGTCACTGTTTCCAAGCAAAATCCATTTAATGGGTAAAATTTTGCTCCCCTTTTTTGCTTAGATATATTTGTGTTTCTCCAGCAAGATTTAACATTGGAGATTGTCCTGATAAAAGTTACCATCTAGTGTTCTCATGTTGAAGAACTTGCAGACTTTGACTAGAAACAGTCAGTGCAAATGACAGATTTCTTCTCCTGGAGACTGGTGTTTGGTGTACCCTGTATTGGAAGGAAATCCTCGTTCTCTGTTTTTCATCTCTGTTTCTGTTGGCTGGTTTGAGTGTCGCAGGTATTACCTGTTCAGCTCTGTAGGAAACACACACTCTTGTCCTCTATTTTTTTTTCCCCCAAACAGGAGGTTTGTTTTTATTTCTTAGGCAGAACATGAGAAATCATTGTAAAGCAAGATGGCAGGGCTGTGAGATGAATTTCTTTTTTCCATGCATAGCTGAGTTGCTCACTGTAGAAAGTAGAAGTGGGTATTTCAAGAGAGCCATTTAGGCACTGTGTATTGTAGTAGGTTTTTTTGCTAGTATAGGCACTCTGAATAATTTTTGCTTTTCCAGAGGTGTCTGCCTCAGTCCTTTCAAACCTCTACCAGAATTAAATTCTTGCAGTTAGACATTGTTGGTTCCACTCCTTTGTCTCATAGAAACTCCATTACTGGTTATTCCCACAGATTTATATAGCAGAATTTACCAAAGACGAAATGATGTCAGCTTCTGCAACTAGATCTCTTTTTCTCCTATTTAATTTAAAATTTATCTTTCAAGTTTGATAATGTGTTGCACAGCAAGGTGGTACACTTTTTTTTTTTTTTCTTCCTCCCTCCTCACTGAAGAAAGTAGAAGTAGTTTCTGTTTTGGAAAAAAAAACCTGTAATGGTCCCCAGTGATATGGAGGATGAGCTTTTCTGCTCTCTTTGTTTTATGTGTCAGAAAAAGGATTAAGGGCAAGGTTTTTGTTGATTGTTTGAGATGGAAAGGATGGATTTAGTTACCAAGTTGCTTCTGTTAAATAATCAAATTTGTCATAGCAGTACTTATTCTAAAATTGATATACATAAGAAGAGACTCTTCAAAGTGTCTTTACAGAAATAAGGAAGCTTTTTCTCTGCTGAAGATGATTAGAATAGAAATCAATGTGCAGGGAAGGAAGGTTTTGGAAAATGCAGCCTAGTAGAACACTTCCCTCTGGTGGTAGATATTACAGTTCAGTGAGCTCTGTCACACTGAGCTGGAACCTTCATGTCAGAGAATGCTACTGAAGAGCTAGGAGAACTTTTTAAAAAGATAATTGAATTGCAGAGATAGTTTCCTGCCCCTGTATTGGGTGTGATGGGGGAAGTTTAGGCTGCTTGACCCCCTGCACTCTGAGTTTCTCAGGTAATCCTGCTTTCTTCTCTTCCCCTCTTGCTGCTGGGATCGGTTACATTTTGCTGTTTTTGCTGGGCTGTAGGATCTGTGGATGGAGGATCTACCAACATCTATGAATGTTGTTGCTTCAAGCAAATAATTAGAGCAGTCTGCACAAAACGGGTCAGAGCTTCTAGCAATCATTTGGCTTGTTCTGAAAATTTAATTAATCTCTTAGTTTATTCATATTTAGCTGCTTGGTCTGAATTTCATGTGCCAGTCCTCAGTTAGTTTTCAATGTCTGTAATTATGTGTACTTGAAACACAATTAGTCACCCGAACTGGAGGAGAAGGGTTGCTGTTAACTGTTTATCTTGTAGGGTATTAATGCCAAGAAACAGATTATTTCAAAGATTTATATTTTTTATAAGCTGTTCAAGGATGGGTTCAGTCTATCAGGTGTTTGAGCTCCCAAAGAGGCTGTAGGTTTGTTACTTCTAGCTCTGTTTAGGTTTAACAAGAATGCTTTAAAATGCTTCTTGAAGGCGTATTTTAGTTCCTTGCTTTTCATGCCATTACATTTCAGAAAGTGTAGCAAACTAAGAGAATATGTGAGTAACATTTTTGATTTTTGTTTTCCTGTTTATTAGGAATTTTATGATATTTCCTGTTGTTCTTTCACAGCATAGTGAAAACTGCTCTTATCCCCCCATCCAGGCTGAACACTCAAAACACTTTTAGCTTTGTTTAGAATTGCTTGGAGAACATGTGAAACCTTGTATATCTTCTCCAAGGCTCCAGTTGAAGATCAAAAAATCTGGGACATTTCCGTGAGTAGGAGTCCTAATTCTATGTCTGTGACACTGTTAAACTCAGAGAAACAAAACTTTAGACATGGAGAACTGGCTACAGAAGCCTGTTTTTATGTGCAGGATCCCAACAATATCAGCATTTAACTAATGCATTGTTCAAGGTCAGCACATCACTGCTCTGATTTGCAGGTTTATGCTTTGCTACTGAGGACTCCCTTTCAGGGTTCCACACCTATTGTGCCAATTAACAACAAGCCAGAGCTCTGGGAGCACACTGGTGAAAGGCTATTTTTCCTTATCTGCATCAACTTGGAAGTGATAGCACAGGAAGTCAGAGCACAGCAAATGACAAATCATGACTATGCAAAAGGATTGTTTTCTTCTTACACCTCTTTTTTATTGCACTTTGTCTTAATACGGAGATACAGGCATAGACAAGTGTGGGTGTTTTAGGCAATTTTAGCAATGATCCTCCAGCACTGACAGAAGGATCACTTCATCTTCATGAGAGATGCTTTAAGTTCTCATGTCTTTGTTATATAAAATTAAGGTGAATTGAGGAGAAGTGTATTTGTCTGTGTTTTCCACTGGGGGACAGGAATGCAGCATTCTGAGGAGAGTGGTTTTTGAATTCCTTTTCTACACCTCTCTGGTTTCTTTGCATTAAAAAGAGCATCAATACCAAAATAGCCAGTATTTGTAAAGAAAAAAACCACTTAAAAATCCATGAACTTCAGATGTTAACTCAATAGATTACTTTTTTTGCAGCCATTTTGTACTGATTTCGAATGTTGATATGTGTTCCAGCTTTTTTCAATGGGACCAATTGGCAAATAATGAAAATGGATGTTGTCTTTAATTTATATTCAACACTTCTAATGCCTTCTTCCAAAAGACAGTTTTAATAAGAAATAAATAAACTTTTATTAATTCAAAACTCGTGTGTTTTGTTGCTCACAGAGAGGCCTAAGCAGTATTTGTTTTATGTAGGCATTCAATGTCTGTGTCTGATATTTTTGTTCCTAAAGGGCTGGAAATGAAATATGTATATTTAAATTTTACTGAGAATAAGCATGGTATGCTTCAGTATGGGCTTGATTTCTGAGCCATAGTGTTCCATAGTCAAAATTTAATGTAATGTGGTGGTTTGTGGCAGCCATGACTAGGGACTGAGTATAGCACAGTGCCTGCTCTTCCTCCTCTTCCGGAACAGCCCTGGCTGTTCAAAGGAAAAGAATCTGATAAATGAGTGATTCTGGGAGATGCTTGAAGAGTTTCAGTATTGCTAGTTATTAAGGTGCCTTAACTGAAGATAGGAAGAAGGAACTGATGAGTGGCTTACTACTAAGCAAGGTTTAATCTACTGCAGGGGCCATTTGTCCCTTGTGAAAATCCTACCAATTTATGACATAGTCAAACATTTGGGAATGCTTGAACCATAAATGTGACTATTATTGACAGAAAATGAGGCAAATGTACACGTTAATTGGAGTCACATAAATTAGACTGGAGGAATTAATTAAAAAATAATAGACATGTGTCTTGAAATTGGAAGCTTCTCTCTAGATATTGGAAGGGCATGGTAAGGTGACTTGAAAGATAGTTCCAGTATAAGAAAAGCTAATTGAAACATTTCTTTTATTGAAATAATAGTTCCTATGAGTCCAGAATAAATATGAGTTGTAATTAAATTCTATCAGTTAACAATCCCATTTTCAAGATCTCTCATTTATTATAAATGCACCTTGAGAAGTTCACTTCATTAGTTTGTTTCACAAGACTTGCTGCCGTTGCAAAGTGCTTGGTTTATGGGTTCAGGGGTCAGTTTCCTCCATCAGAACAAAGGTTTCTCCCCCTTTAGGAGTGCAAATTTTGATGTCTCATCTCTGTGAATTTACTTCAAACTTGTACATTTACTAGTCTGTTTAGTTTCATAAAGGGATACTAATACTGAAAGAATTCTAGTGATAAACATACCAAAATTTAGGGGAATAATTAATAGAGGTGCATATTTTATGGGTGTGTGCTGCTCTTAGTCAGTTTTATGCTTAAATTTTTGAGCATTTTCTGTAATTGTCTCATCTGTTGTAAAATGCCCATGTCACACATTTTCCAAGTTGTCTTGGAAATTTTACAGATCACAGCTGCTTAGGTGTTTTCCCCAGGTACTCCTAAAAATTTTCCCATATTTAATTCTGTTATGTCTCCTCTGTATTGTCCTCAGATCATGTTAAATGTTTGTTCTTAAGTGCCAGATGGATCTTCAAATGGCTGCAGGACTTTACTTCTCCTGGCTGTTAAGTAGTGGACTTCCTTGTCATGTTTCTTGGCGTTGGTAAAATTGTTGGGATTGCCATCTTTAGCAGAGGAACTCGTAAGAGTCCTCAGCAAGCTGCCCACTCAGTTGGTGTCTTACTGTTAGTCCACTCTGGTATATGCCCTTCCTAATGAATACCTACTCCACATATCATTGAAAAATAAAATATTTCTTGCAGTCATGATGCAGTGGTTGCTTCGTCTTCCTCAGTTACTTAAATTTCGTGTTTTACCCTTGCATTTGTCTATTACCAATATCCTTTGATGCAGATTCAGGAATCCACAGAGGGTCAATTAATTGGGTATTAAATTGTCTTCATGTCCTACTTTTACCAGATGCAGGGGCTGTATAATGTGACCCCTCACTGGTTTTAGGTTTTACAATGTAACAATAACTTCAGGTAGAGCTTTCTTGCTGTATGTGCTCTGTTGTAAATTAAAATATGAATGCTAGCTGGGGACCTTAAGGATTCTCTAACAGGAAATTTAAAGTGGATTGTTAAATAGGAGTTTACTCTTCATGGCTTCAGCACTTTGGATCCTGTAACAGTCAATAATATTTATTCTTTTTTGTGTTGGTGAGTGTTCTGAAATAATGACATTTTAGTTGAAATAATGTAAGCCTGCTACTTTACGTAACAATGGGAAATGTGACACCAGGGTACAGAAGTTTTCAGTGACCTTGTTCCTGGTCTGTACTGAAATAGCTACAGTAAGCAAATTGTCATTATCAGGCAGAGCAAGGAGTATTTGTTCTGTGGGGAAGCTGCTCTCAGGGGATACTTTCCAGATGATAATGAAATTCCTGTTTCATCAGTTTAGGATTTCACAACTGCTTTGGAAATGGTGGGATCATATGCTGTAAAAATGGCAATTTTTTTCATGTCTGTCATGCAATGTATTGTAAGCCTGGTTAATACAGTTGCTGTAGACTCTTTTGTCCAAAACTACAATTTCCGTCCTTAAAAACATGTCTGCATATATAATAATGACCTGGATCTCAAGTTGAAGGTCATCTGTAACAATGTTATGCTGTTGTCTTGATAGTCTTTGCTTATTAGCTATTCATGAATTTTCTTGCTAAATAATAGGCAAAATCTGGTAGTCAAATCTGGAGCTTCCTGTGTAGCTTTGGGGGAGAATCATTTTATTGAGCCAAGGGAAATAAGGTTTAGTATGGAATGTCATCTTTAAGCAAGGAGTGTCTTTTTGGAGAGAAAACCAGCTCAAATCACATCATCATTAGAATTCCTGGGGAGAGCCCCCGACCTCCCACCCCTCCAAAAACCCAACCAACCAAAACAAACAACAAACCCTACAACAACCTCCCACCAAGCTAAATCCCCAAAATACTGATATATTGCATAAGCTTTACAAAGAAGGCAGTGTTATATAACTTGATCCTTATTCCTGAGTGATAATTACGTGTATTTGCAGCTGTGTTGTCTCAGTGTTTGCCACCCCTTGCAGATGCATCTTTTTTATTTTGCCTTTGTAATACTTCTCTGCTTATTTGAAAACACAATTAAATGCTTATGAAAAACGCAATATATGCAGCATGCAAAGCTCAGTGTTATTTGAAACTTATTAATGTGTTGCAATTTTAAAAGTATAGCAATCATAAAGAATAACTTAGCATAAAGAACTCATTTCAGTTTTTCTTCAAGAAGAGCTGAAAAGAGAAAATGTTTATTTATGAATAAAACCCCTAAGAGCTGAATAGCTTTCCTGTATCATACCTGCTCATAACTTTAAATAAAGTTCTAGAGAAAATCACCTTTCTAGTATTTTTACTGTTTAATTCTTTCAGTACTTTGTACTGTGAAAGCAGTGAGATCTACTGATAGCTCATATAAGAATATACTGCAATTGTAAATTTGTACTTTCTAGTCTAATATATTTTATTTATATATTTATAAATATAATTTACTGTAATTAATACATACCTCTGATTCCTTTTTATGACTTTGTCACCTCTTAATGCAAATGCTCGTGCACATTCTATGGTGCATTCCCCTAATAGCCAGATATCTGTGTTTATTCTCAAAGAGGGCTAATGCATCTTTCTGTCTGCATGTTATTTATAAAGAAAAAGCTAAAACTTCTCTTTCCAAGTGGAGTTTTATTGCCACACCATTATTGGAGCTTTAGATGCATCTAAGTATGTACTGAAAGCAAAGGTTTTATCCATCTCCCCTTAATTTATTATGCAAAAAGTAGTTCTGTGTGAATGACACTTGAAATGCCTTCAGTAAGCTATGAACCAGAGAAGTCAGTGAAGAGTTCTCAGTAAGTAAATAAAATCTTGAGGACTTTCAGTGTTATTCCCTGGCCATATGTGAACAGTTCTGTGAACAGACACATGAAGAAAAGAAAAGGAGGCCATAACTTAAAGATTTCACAGTAGCAATTTCAATGTCAACTTTTGTGTTACTTCCCATAGAGTACTCCCAGAAAGCAGTTTCTTTTAATTGTGGGACTGTTTTCTGAGTAGACTACAGTAAATCTGTTGTGTACATTGTGATGCTAATGGACTGGAGACATTTGATGTTATACCAACACATTAATTTATGCTCTGTAAAAGAACAAGTTGCTCTGGGAATAAAAAACATGCAGATTGTGCATTTAATGCAGTGTAAGAAGCTAACACTCTCCCAATAACCTTTTTGCTAGTTCACATTGCTATGTTATGGGAACTATAGGATTGAATAGTAAGGAAGTGTAATATTTCCCACCAGTTAAAATAATTACCTTAAAGACTCTGATATTCTCCCCTTAGCATGCTGTTTACTCTAACACCTCTTCCATAACATACTTGAATGAACTTATTTCTTTTGAATGAAACATCTGTTATAGGTCAGAGGATAGGAATTGTATGTAATTTAAAATAACCCAAAAGGAGATATTTGGAGATGGCGTGTTTTCTTACACTATAGCAGGAGTGCAAATGAGGAAATGGTCTGGCTTAGTAGTAAGTCATTTCATGTAATACTTTGACATGCCTGTCTTTTTCAAAAGAAATGCTGTGGTACACTGATAATGTTAATATTTTCCTGTACCTTAAGTTTTAACTAACTGTAATCACAGAAGTTAACAGATGCTGTGAAGGGTGTTTTCTGTTTAATCACAGAGCCCTTAGTTAAGCAAAAGTTGACAACTCAATATTTTCTAGGTATTTTGTTGGATATTGATAGCTAAAGAAGACTAGGTACTGGAATTGGGACTGTCTGATTTCTTGTGTCACAGAATCAAATATTTGAGGTGGTGGAAGGGGTTGTAGGTCCTAAATACTTGTTCTTGGGACAATGGGTGAAATAAACATTCTGGGAGGATGGGCTTTTGTGGGTTGCTCACCATAACCTGGTAACAGTAACTGGACAACTGAGCTTGAAGGCTTTAGGGCTGTACAGAAGGTGTGATGTGGCAGCTCCAGTTTTATGGGCTAGAATCAGAAGCTGTAAAGGTGATGACTTTCATTATTAATGTAATCTTATTAATAAAAATGGGCAAAAGATTGTCCTGTGAAAGAACTTCTTACCTGAAGTCTGGAAATAAATGCAGCTTCTTGCCTTTAGTCTAAGCTATTGAAATTCATTGTATATATGGAATATGAAATGTTTGTATCATGTCTGTCTATTCACAGAGTGGTTGTTTTGTTTACAAAGAAACACTAAGCAACAAAACAAAAATAACACTCTTTGTATTAATACTACAGCCACCCCAAAAAGCCCCAAAAACCAAAACCACCAAAGTTGAAGGCATTGGAGAAAGGGGGACAATGTCAAGAGGAAAAAAAAAAAAAAACCCACACCTTTTCTGACAAATGGAGAAGATTTGTGTTAAAAAATGGCAAAGATGCATTTCATTAACCAGGAAAGGGCAGTGCAGGTTTCATGGACTTTCAGTCACCCTTGTGCATTTTGGCACAGATTTTGCTAGTATAGTGAAAGTCTCAGGAAAAATGAAAAAAAAAATTAAATTAAAGTGTTTCTCATGCCTTTCCAATTAAATAGGAACTTCTGCAAATGGTGATTAATGTCTTGCCAACTCTTGTTCTGTTTTTTCCTTGTTGAGATTATTAGGCGAGGTCATTGTTCTGTCAACAGAATTGCATTCTGATTTTAATCAGAGTAAAGCTTACCTTTCAAAACTTGCCAGGGTCTTGCCTGTATCATGTGTGTATTTTTGTTTTATTTGTTAAGCGGTTAAGGCTTAACTGGATTTATTTGGGCTCAGCTCTCCTGGAAATATTGCCAACTTCTGTGGCGCTTGCAGTGAGAGAAAGGTGATCTGCAAGTTGTGCTAATGAGAGTCCTGGTTGGTAGAAGCCAAATGCACATGGACAAAATACAGGGCAGCTTCATTTACAGTTCTTGTGTTTTGGTGGGATCATCAGTCTGAAGGCTTTTCTTAACTACTCTTGTCTGTAATGAGGAAGGGGTTAAAACAGGGGCTGGAGGTGTTCTTGGGCTCCACTCAACTGAGCAGGCTAGAACTCCTTTAAAAGTTAATTCATTTGCAGTCTGAGTAAAACTTAGTTCTGAACAGGAGGTCGTGAGTTCACGGAGGCAAAGAGCATTTCTCTGCCATGGTGGATTTTGCTGCTGCACTGCTCTGAACTGTTGCAATTGCCGCAGCTGCATGATTGTGGTGCAGAAAAGTGTCTGAAGCCTTCTGATTGCACAAACACACAAATAAAATCCAGAAGCCCAGTTGGGGTTAAACTTTGTTGATAACTAGTGAGGTCTGAGTAGAACATAATCTCAAGTCCTGTAACTCATCCCTGACAAAAAGCTTCACACTGTTTTTTGAGAGCTGTATTGTGGAGGTGGATGATTTCCTGTCTGCTGCCTCCTCCTCATCCTCCTTCTCCCCTCCTCCTCCCTGGCTTTGAGCTTCCTCCTCTCCTATCTGGACTTCTGGCTGACTCTTCCACAGCAGAAATTAAGGTGTCATTTTTCTGGCAAATCACTTAAATCCTAAATCAGCATTTAGGGACTGTTTGACTGTAGTGCTTCCCAATCCCAGTGAGTCATGTTGGCAGCCTGTGTTTCTAACACATCATCATCTGCAAATATTTGTAGACTGCTCTGTTTTCTTCTCTGTCATGACATAATAATGAGCAACTAAATATTGATTTATGTATGTATTTGTGTACTGAATAAATTCTACCCTTGTATGTAATTTAGAAAATATGTGCTTAGATACCAAGTCACCACTTCCCTTCATCTTCAGCTTTCTGTTTACAAGGAAGAAGTGACAGGACCAGATGCTAGGCAAACCAAAATTCACTTGGTTGGCAGGTGTGCTTCCCAGACTGAAATCCAGTAGTATATCTGGTAGACTAATGATAGAATCAATCATATATCAGGACTGCAGATTTGGGAAGAATTTTGGGGGATTTGCACTTGAAAATATTTCCTCTCAAACCTGAATCTGGTTTGGAGGCAAAGTAAGCTGGAGGGTGACATTTGTCAAACACATGGGATTTGAACTATGGAGGCAGTTTGGAGACAAGTGTGACTTGACATTTGCTGATGCTAACCTGGAACTGTAGCTGTCTACACTGGCTTTGCTAAAACTGTTACTGATGGGATTTTCTATAATGGCAGTGAAAAGTGAAGCATTCCTATAGTGCTGTTTTATATGCCTTGGTTCTTTACTTACTGGATGTCTTCTCCCTTTATGTTTCTGTACATGCTTTGTGTAAACCCTTTTAAAACTTTATCATGTGCTGTGGTAAGCTTTGAAAGCCCTTGGATGGCTGGGGAAACAAGATATTTATGTAGTTCTGAAAATGCTTTTTCTCCAACAAATAACTTTTAAGATATTTTAAATCTGAAGTAAAAAATTAAAGACTGCTGTTGTCTGGCAGTGTTTTTGGGCTTATTTTTGCTACGTGGGGGGTTTTGCATAAAATTTGATGATTAGACTGAGCAAGTGTGATGACATATGAAATCTTGGTTTTGATAGATTTCCAGAAGAAACAGCCAGACGATGACTCTACTCCCAGCACAAGCAACAGCCAGTCAGATTTGTTCTCTGGGGAAACAAACAGTGACAACAGCAATACCTCTCTAACCACGCAGGCCGCTAACTCCAACCAGCAACTTTTGACAGAACTGAATGTAACTTCACCGAGCAAAGAGGAATGTAAGTGCACAGTCCTAAGTGACAGCAAAGGAGCCAAAAACATTTTGCTTTGTTCTCAGGTTTATGTTTCACTGACTCCCTCTGGAAGTTTTGGGGTGAAGGGAAGGATTAGAAACTATTCACAAAATAGATGTTGATGGCTTTAACTGAAGAACAAATAGGAGTTTTCAACTAACTTTACATTTAATGTATTGTATTTGATGTATTTCATGTATATGTAAGACATTTGATGTGTGCGAAAGAATTTAATTGTGAGAAGCTCCTCACATTAGTGGTAAATTCATGTGTATATTCTAGCATCATCACTAGTATGAAATTTGACTTTTAAACATGTTGGGTTTTAATTACTGTAGTTGCAAATAACACTGACTGTAGTGAGTGTTTGCCTAGATTACTACTTGCATGTAACTTGTTTCATGTGGTAATTTATCTGTACTTTCATGACCTATCTTTTGCCTTTATTGAACTGTCAGGCAAAAATTCTTCCTGAAGCCTGAAGGTAAGTTAGAATGCTTAGTAAACACAGTGAGATGAAATTGATTTTCAAATTATTCTAAACCTCTGTATAAAGTTCATCTTGCGTCTAATTTATTGAGTTTTAAAATCTGCATTCTACAACCTAAGCTCCAGTGTGTAATTTGTAACTTCATTTTTCTTCAGTTGTAGATTTATTTTAGAAGGTGCTCTATGGAGAGAAGCTTACTTTACGTTGTGGTTAGTGAATAGATCTACACAATGTAAGAAAATGCTTGTTTTTCAGTGGGAAATCTGCAGAGCTATTCTGGTTCTTAAACAGTTAAGCAGCTGCTGAAAATAACAATGTTGACAAAGCACTAGGACTAAAACGTCTTGCTTTCAGTTGTACTATTTGCATAGGATGGTTTTGCTGCATTGTCCAAGTATTTATTCCATTTTCAGGTTCGAAGAGTTTTTAATTATGCAGGTTGGCTGTGAACAAAGCATAAAATGTCATTTAGGGATTGTGGTGGTTTATTAGACTAACTAAAGTAAAACTTTTAAACTGTGATGTTGTTACCTATCTGTATTTGAGAATATTGTCAGAAATACAAGTGTTGAAATGTGAATGTTCAGTGATGAGTTATTGTTGTAAGACTAAACTTGCCATGTAACTCATCTCTGCTTCGTGTACACAGTTGCTGCTGACCATCCTTCCATCTCTTCCTTCTGTTCAGTGCCTCTGCAGGGGAAACCTGTAGCCTGCTGTAAAAACAAGGCCTTAAAGCAAGCTTCCTTCAGAATTCAGGAAATTTCCTTCAGAGAATTCAGGAAATACATTATGCTTCAGCAACACATTTGGACCTTCACAGTGCAGGGGACTTCAGCGCCCCACTCACTTATTAGCCAGTGTCACAGGGTGATTCTGTAGTGCTTACTGGATCAGCTTTTCTGAAAATTTGTCAGGTAGAAATGAAATTGTGTTATAACAAAGTGTTTCTGTTGTGACTGAGAAAGATTTGGTAAATGGGAAGGTGATTAAAGGAATGGTAAAGAAATTAAATAGTGTCCTTCATCCTGGATTGCTGTGAGCTTGTGAGCCTATGTTGAATGTGATGGATATTAGGCAGCACAGCCTGCAGAGATTTGAAAATATTACCTATTGAAAAACCTCTATTTATGACTTCCTGCTGGGATTTTTTTAAGTGAAGTACAGTGGAGAGATTTATTTACAGCTCTGCCTTCTCTCACATCCCCACTATCTCTTTAATAAAGCTTAAAATCATTTATTAGAAATAATTATATACAGATGGAGATTTTCTGGTGGATAATGACCTCATTGTGCAAGGTTCTTATCTTTAATGAAGAATGTCCAGACTTAGAGGTCTTTTTGATTTTAATTTGAGGGTGTCTTTTTCTGTGCAATATTTATTTATTTTGCAGTATGGTCTGTAAAGTATGCACTGCTCTTAGTTCAGGTGTGTTCTTCAAAGACTGATACTTTTCACTGCCATGTGATGATGTACAGCTGTGTTCTGTTCTGGATAGAATTGTGGTAATTCACCAGAAGGCAATTGTGTGGGGTCACTGTGGTGATCCCTATCCAAGTGTGGAAAAATTGATCCAATTGGGAAGGATCCTCATGTTTCATTCCACTCACCTCTCTTTCCTTTCAAGATTTTGAGGAGAGTCTTGCATCAAGGCATTTGCCACAGTTCTTGTGTCCACAGGGTAAACAGAGTGGACAAAATTGCAGCAAGGCTTTTAGGCAATTAAAGTCATTCATGTTACAACAACTGAAGAAAAACAGAGAAATCACCTGTGGTGAGATTCATACTCTGTATCAGAGAAAGCTAAAGGGGTTTTGTACGTTCTTTAAATACCGGTTTCTTTTTTTATCATGGAATGAATTATATAGGAGAAAAGTTCCTTGAACTATATTTTGCAGGAGTTCAGTTTAACAGTGTGCAAGTATTTGTGTGGTTTTTTGTTATTGTTCTGATTTTATGTGAAAGTTGCATTTGCATTCCTGAGTGTCTTATATGTACAACCAGGTTGCAGTGGCTTTCCATCTCCCACCAGCCTCAGTTCTGAAGAGTTAATTACCATAATGGCTGCTGTGCCTTCTAATATCTCTGCCTTTATAGGTGAAAGGTAGTTTTCAATATTACCTTTACAGTCAACAAAAATGTGTTAAAAACGTATACCCAGAGACAGTTACACAACTTCAGTAATTTTTCCCCTCCTTCACATATGTTTGATCTTTTATGAAATATTACTAATCAATGATTTTTTATTAATGCTGTTGAAATTGGTGAGGGGGGAGTTCTATGGAATTTTTTTTTACCCCTCTTCATATATTTCTGGAGTAGCCTATTTCTATCCAAAACCTTCAGGTCTCACCAGTTGCAGCAAATTTTCTGAAATCTTGCAGACAAAGAATAATATTGGTATTGGTATAGCTCTAGTTAGTCTAGAGCTGCATAGATTTTACTGATCCATTCCTTAACAGGTAGTTAAATCCATCTAACTTTTGTTCTGCTGTTGTTTTATGTGCAGATAAGTTTCATCTGTTCTCATTTTTCCTTCCATCTCCTCCTTTCATTTTGGAGCTCCTAATGGTAGTTATTTCAGCATCAGCCAGTTGCTCTGTCAAAGATTTCCTTTTCATATTGTGTGGGCAAGGTTTTTTGATTATTTTTAGCAGACAGAAAAAAATAGATTTGACAATGCCCCTCACTTCTCTATGTCCTTACCTTCGGCCACCAACATTCTTTTTTTTTTTTTTTTTTTTTTTAAAGCAGCTTATTAAGCAAGGTTCTATGTATTTTGGTAGAGAAAAGGTCACACTGCACATGGAATAATTTTGCTTAATTTCAGGCCTTCAGTGCTTTCTTTGGGGCTGTCACATCATTTTTCTGTCACTGTATGAGCAGAGCTAAAGCGGCTTTTGTGCAGGTTTGAAATTAACTGTGTTGTTATGTGACAGGCAAAATGTCAGTGTGAAGAACACTGACTCTGGCAGCTTGAT
This sequence comes from Sitta carolinensis, assembly GCA_032173965.1. NCBI lineage: Eukaryota > Metazoa > Chordata > Aves > Passeriformes > Sittidae > Sitta > Sitta carolinensis. The sequence goes on along the minus strand of JAVUNC010000025.1, from coordinate 7,098,834 downwards.
CAGATTTGGTATTTCAGTAGTTTTTAGCTTCGGCTGACAGGATTTTATTTTAATTGTGTGCTTAACTTTTCTTGGCCTTCTTGAATAGCAAGAACCACAACTGAAAAAGGACAAAAGGACTGTCTGCTCTTTCTAAAAGAGTTAAATGTTCTTCATTCCTGTGTTGAAGAACTTACAAGAAGATAAACAAAGATCTGAGCTACTGCTGTGAATGTCAGAAAATGCACTGGAGATTTCAGCCTAGAAAGATGGTGATGGCCACTGAGCACACCTTACCTCTCTGTGTGCTGAATTTTAGATGCCCAAATACAAAGGTATTTCATGACTGGATGTCTGTAAATTTTGGCTAGTTTCTGTACACCCTTCAGAATTTGAGCCATTGCACATCAAAATTAAAACACCGTTGTCGCAAACATGTAAATTTTTAAGAGAAGGTTAGAAAAATGCTTTATAACATTGTTTATTTTATTAAGCATTTATGTGCAGTGGAAGCACTGGAATACCCCCAGTTATGGAGTAATTTTAGTGAAGTTAATGTACATTAAGTGTGCTAGTCCTGAGACAAAGATGCAGTAGGCTTCTCTAAAAGATACCTGGCAAAAAGGTGAGAGTTTGTTTTTCCTACTCACCTACTGGATGTTTATACTCTGAATTTTATTGCTTGTTGAAGCATGACTGTGTAAAAAGCCACATAGGCTATAGCACTCAAAAAGTAATGGTATTTTTTCTCTTTGGAATAAAATAAAAATATATGTCATTTTTTCAACATAACTTTGTGAAAAATGGATAAACATGAATTCTTTCTCCTTTCTTGCTGAGCAGCCTTTTCTCTGACACTTTGCAAAAGGTTTCTACCAATTTATAACAACTTTGTGGGTTTTGTATTTCGTTTGGGTTTGTCAATAGAGTCCTAGATGACAGCTTCTCTGTGTATGCTCTGAAAATACTTCATATTTTGAGTTATTGTGATGATATTCTTAACTTAAGTTTGTGCTTTTAAAAGGAGAGTGATTTGTAAAATGACAGTTGTTCTTGGATGTTGTTTGTTGTATACTTTTGTAAATGCCCTGGCTTTGAGAATTCAGCTGCTTGTTAGAGTAGAAGTCAGTTTTGTACATCCAGTCTTCATTTGGTTTGAGGTTTTTTTCTTTTTTTTTTTTCCCTGGGGAGCGGGTCCATGTTTTTGTTTTGATTTGGGTTTGGTTTGGTTTTTTCCTTATTCAGTCAATGGGGAACTTTTTTTTCTGTCTCATCTCTGACTGAAAGTTGTGTGCATACTACTTCTGTAAGTACTAAATGTATAAACAGACCAAGCAAGCTTTTGTCTTGCTTGTCACAAATGGTTGTAAAAAGTAATTTGCTTTGTTGCTAACCTGATTTATTCTCATACCAATTTCTATGTTTTTCTCTGATTCAAAGAATGCAGTAACTGGTAAAATTGTGCTGGGCTACAATGAAATCTGTGTGACCCAGTATTAAATTAAACTTATACTCAAACATAACTGAGAAAGCTGCAGCTGGGTGATGGTGAATAATTCTAATTTCTTTATCAGTTCATAAGTTTGTCATGCGTTTTCTCATTGTAGTCAATTCTGTGTCTTGTATTAAAGCAAGGGGGGGACAGATCTCAAATACAGGATATGCACCTGCCTGGTTTCTGATGTTGAGGGCATCTTTGGGTTTCTGTGCCACAGAACAAGAACTAGCTATTTTCTTAAGCTTTTGCTTTTATTAAATTAGATAATAGTAACAGTTGTTTTACATTTTCTGGGATTTTTTAATTTTAGCCTTGTTTTCATTAGAAGCTGTTTACAAATAGTCTTTTGGTACTGTTTTTAATGTTAAAATTAGCCAACTCAGTTTTTTAGTTTGATTATCATTGAATCTGATTTTTAAAAATATTTATCACAAAATATATATATTTTAATATCAATGCGAATACTTTTTCTCTGAGAATTTGTAAGAATTTTTTTAAATGTAAAACTATACTGAGTTGTGGGCTGTTTGAGTTGTCTTTTTAGAAATGCCACCAGTATTAGGTGCCAGTACAGGACATAAAGGCAGTTAGAAATTTGAATAAGAAGTGTCATCATCATTTCTTCGGTGAAGATCTTTCTCTAAGTTTCCATCTATTCCATACAGTCTTGCTTTCATATAAAGAACATATCTCTGTTTTCTAACAAGCAAAGATCTGGCTCAAAGTTTTATGAAATGAGCACTTCTTTCCACGTCTGTGGCATGATAATTTTGAAATATAATGAAGACCAGGGATGTTTTACCACTGTTGATCGTTCCTTCTGATTTATAGTCACTTCACATTGCCAAGCAGACAGTGTGTCCTAGGGTCCCATTTATTAGAGTGAAAGGACCCCATGAACACAAAACAGAAACACAGTCTCATTGGAAAAATGTGGGTTAGAGCTGCACAGCTATTGAGATAAAATAAAATTGTTTATAAAATTGTTATGTAACTGCTGGTTTCAAAAGTACATTTTGCAGGTCAACTTACAGCTGCAAAGTAGGAAACTATAACGTTTATTACTGAGGAAAAACAGGTAACAAAGTGAGACAATAGTAGGTAAAAAGGTGGAATCTAAATCCTGGCTCTCTTTACTTCATTATAGTTGTTAAATTTACCATCCATTCAGCAGCAATGTAGTCCAGGTTTCATTTCCTTCTCCAAAAGCTTCATACAGACAAAAATCCACAAAAGTACCTAAAGGCCAATTTGTAAAACTAGATTTTAAAAAGTAAGTATTTTTATGTGATCTAATCCTCTTACCTGTGTAGTAATGACATCTCTTAGATGATCATGCATTTTGCCCATTCTGCAGCAAATAAGTTCTTTAGTGCAGTTCTTAAGGGTTGTAAAGGTTTTTTTGCCTTTTTTTCTTAAAGGTAGCATTGTCTGTGCAGACTGAATGTAGAGATTTATGTTCCCCTTTGCTTATGTATTGGTGTTCATAATCAATGACTGTCATCAGACTCTGTTGTGTAGATTAATTAGATTATGTCTCCCAAAAATGTACAACTAGGTTACTGCTTTGGACAGGTTTCCCAAGGTGGGTTCTTTCCTGTATTGCAAATAGCCATGAAATTGTTCCTGTCCTGACTACAACACTGCTGTCCAGTGTGAAGGCAGTTCAGCTCAGTGGCTCAGTGTGGCTTATCTGGGAAGGAACCTCACTGGACCAAAAGCTCAAAGAGGAGTTCCTCTATCCTTATGTTACTATGATCAAATGTTACTGAGCTTCTGGCTCTTTCACTTGTTTTTCGTGTTTGTTCATTATCTGGCTTGCAGTTTTTGTGGCATCTGAAATTGTTTCAATGTATTAGTGTAATTTAGACTTCTTACTCATGTGCTAACTTAGTTTTGCTCCATTCTGCATCTCTTTCTCTGCACAGTATGTGCTTCTGAGTGCTGTTAAAGCCACCTGATGTGTGTACTCTGGGCTCAAATTTAGTACTTCTTAAAACAACAAGAAGAGGGGGTTAGACACCCTAAGTATTGAGCTTTTTTGCTGCATAGGAGGCTCTGACTGACTGGAGTCACTTCGCTTTACAGACTTCAGGGAGGGGAAACAACAAGCTGCCCTGACTCAGGGATGTCCCTAGGACAAACACTGCTTGGCAGCAGTTAGCATAGTTCAGGAAGGGAGGTGGACAATGCAGAAGGGCATTCTAAAAGACAATTTAAGTCCACGGAATTTAGAATAGTCTACAATAGTAAATAATATCAATATTAATGCATCCATAGAAATATAAACAATATATAAAATTTTACTATTTTGGATAATTAGAGAAATTGGGTTTGAATCTATTTTTCTAATGAATATATTTTAGGTACAGCTAACAGTAAGTTACAGAAAGCTGTGGATATCAGAAGCCAAAACCATAGCAACTACACTAACAAGACCTATTATATTAATATATGATAAGGTTTGAGTTATCTTGTTTTGTCCTTTATTAATTCTATGTTTGATTTTGCTAATTTGAGGGGTCTCAAAATTCTCAGATTTCTTCTAATTTCTTCAGTAGTTTTTAGTATTTTTGCATTAATAATCATTTTCTCTTGGGATTACATTATCCCTGGGCAGTGTCTGCTTTTGTTTGAAAGAGGAGTTGCAGATGTCAGAAACCATACACTGGAAAAAATGGGAGCAGAAGCTGTTGTGTTATCCGTTAATTGCATATACAGTAGAAAGATATTTCTGTTCTTCCACTTTAATGTCTTGTTTGTGCTGAGCAAAAAGAGCTCTACAGCCTTGTGGGTTATGTTAGAAGCTAGACATGTGTGGCCTTTTGCTGTGCACTGAAGTGTTTTATGTAGCACAGTTAAATAACCTTGAGAAATTTACTTTTTTGTCAATGAAGATAAAGATATATCCTGAGTCATGTGAAGTTATAAGACTACCTTTGTGAATAGCCAAGATGGACTGGTGTTCTATTGTTATGACTTCCCTTTTCTTTCTCACACATGGAATTTTTCTCAAACTTGTGAGAAATACACTGTCCTGCTTCAAACAATACAAAGATGCCTGAATTAGCAGTTACATATGCCAAAAGATTCCACGTAGTGACTTCCACACAGAACTGCACAGTCAAGCCCACAGTACTGAATTATGCATGACATTTTTAATGGAGGAACAAAAGGAGAAGCAGAAGGAAATGCTGCAAAGTACATGCTGCCTTCACTGGTTATTAGGCACTAGTGTACATGCATGCAAATCCCGAGATACTCTTTATTGAAACTCTGCTGTGCTATACAAATCAAAGCTGTATGAAAGCCATACCTAATGAGGGAAGAATAAATAACAGGAAAACTCTGACAAAGGGAAATGCCGAGTGCATACCAACTTATTGTACTTTAGAGAGTGAGAAATAACGTTCTTGCATTTGGCTGGATGCTGAAAGTATCAGCTAGTGTAAATATTTACTTTACAATAATTGAAAGGATTAGTCTTATTTGTTAGTCCACAGTGATGATGCTTCTCACTGTCAACTCAGTGAAAACTGGGAGAATGTAACTAAAATTATTTACAGAAGAGCTGCTGCATTTTAAGAAGCAGCTGTGTCTAAAGTCAGTTCATTGAAATTCCGTACCCTTTTGAATTTATTGCTTACACACATTCTGTGTTGAAACCAAGTACTTGGTGTCTCAAAGTAGAGACTGACTTAACAGACCTGCTCTGTAGTGTTTTGAATATGCAGAAGGTTTCACTAGAAAACTTGGTGAGAATTCTGTTTCAGAATTTACTTTCTTCTCAAACACACCAAACCCTACACTAAGCATTTTTTGAGCCTTTTGCAATAGTAGTACTAACATAGATCAAGATAACTTTTTTTAGACCAGATATATAAAAATTGAAAAGATTATGTTGTAAAAAATTATTTCTGCTTACTTAAGCATTTCTGGTTGTTGCGAAGAGGTTGTTGCTTGCCAGTGCTGTCAGGCTTGAAGCCAGCACCACTTTGGTGACCCCAGGATGCTTGGTCCATCCATCCAGGATGCTGTATTTTTGGCTAGGGAAGGACCCACCCCGGGACTCCCAGTCCTCCTCGCTGCAAAAGCAGGCTTGTCTCTTCTCATAGGCAGACTTGACCCTGCAGAGAGGTCCCCCCCACTCCCCACCCCTTAGCTGTGTAGTTCAGCCATTTCCCACCAGCTCCCTCCTCACCAGCCTGGAGAATCCAACAGTGCTGTGCAACACTGTCTGTAACATCTGCCCAGCTGCTTATGCATTGCCTGTCACGAATAGCAATTTCCTAGGTTCAGTAGTTTCCCATGACCCGATGCTTCTTGGCCACTGTAACCACCCATTAAAAGATGACCCATTGCACAGGTAGGAAATGGTGTGTGTTGCTGGAGGAACTTCTTGTGAGATCTAAAAACTCAACAAGTTCATTGATCCTTCTCTGTAAAATTGAGAGTGTAAAACTGTTCCCAAGTGGACTGCATGGAAATCAGATGCACTGAAGGAAGTTCCTCACATCTTGCTCCCTCAACTGCAGATTTTTTTTTAAACTGTTACAATGCTGTGAGTATTTCAGGGCAGACAAAGTTGCTTGAGCCCTGAAACTTCGTGTAAAAGAGAAATGAAGGAAAGCTTCAAGGGGGAGTGTCCCAGAGAGAAGCAAAAAGAAGCAGTTTACTAATAGGCCAGGCTTGAAAATATTTGAAAAGGTAAAAAACATTGCTACAGTCACAGTGCTGCTTTCCAGATAAGCAAAGACTGGGAGAAAAACAAAGGGGAAAAGTATTTTTAGTATTTTTCAGTGCATGAAGACTTAATGTTAAAGGTTATCCTGTTATACTAAGCTCTGTTGTATTGCCAACAAGTATTACTATATCACCAGCAGTTTAGTGCAGACTTGATTATTGGTATTTTGATAGCCAAACTCTAGTAGGTCTAACTCAATTTCAGGCTCTCTAGCATCTTCCCATTTATAATATCCAATTTTCAAAGCTGTGATTTGTTATTACCATTGGTAATGCTACTGTCAATTTGTCTTGGCTTCCCTGTATGGAGTTTATAATTTTTTTTTTTTTTTTTTTTTTTACTGTAAGTCACTGTGTACACTCAATTGGTTGCTATTTTAACAAGATCTCTGGAGAACTCCTCAACGATGATGCATGTTAAGAAAAAAGGCAGAAAGCAATTTACTATGAAGCAGATACCAGATGAGTGGGCAGGAGTCCAGAGCTGAAAAACCTTAAACATGGAAAGAGCTTGTTAGCATATGCTTGTGCCACACTTAGAACACATAATGAGAACAAGAGGCAAAGTCATTGCCTCATTGGAGTCAGTAGCAAGGTTTGGTAACAGAGAAGTGATCACTTTGTCCCTTGTGTTACTTGTGGGTCACTTAAATACATTTCTAGCATTGCAGTTACGGTGTATATTTTCCTTAAAATGCCTCTTGAAATATTTATAAACTATATTTAAAAAGTGTAACTTTGTCCCAACTTTTCATCTCTGTTTCTTTTTTACCACAAGATGTTCAGATTCATCTGGGAAAGAAGTACTGAGAGTAAAACTGCTTCCATATGTGCTCTTCAAAGACAAGTGCTCCTCTGTGTTTTATGCCCCTAAGTATAATCTTGATGTGGTTGTAAATGTTAAATATAGGTGGTGTTTTGAGACATACAATCTTCTCTGTTTGCAGGTGGGCCATGCACAGGTACAGCTCATGCCTCGTTAACCACACCAACCAAAAGATCTTGCGACTCAGGTACGTGTTTTGTGGGATCAAGGAATTAGGTTTTGCATTATATTTAGCAGTTATAGTTTAATAGTAAAGGGTAATAACCATATCTGGCAAATGCCAAATAAAAATAAATATTGTTGCTTTGCTGACATAAATGTACATATAAAAGGATTAGTATGGCAGGTAGTTGATCTGAGAATCCTGTTAAACATAATTCTGTAAATACACTCTGTTTTCAGTTAATCTTTGTAAAAACAAGACGTACAGGAGTAATCAGTTTAAGTCTAATGATTGTGACAATGTTCTGGAGATCCTGCCCTTGAAATGCAATGTATTGAGTAGAAAACTGTTCTGAGTACATTGAAGATGCAGTATAGACAGCTGATCTTTGCATTGAGACTTAATTTTACCTGCTTTGGGTCCTTTTGATGCCTTTATTTCTGTATGTGGATGTAGATGGATAATGTCTCACAGAGCTGGTATTAGCAGTGGTGTGTCAGGTCATTGCCAGGCTGAAGTCAGTGCTTCTGCATCAGATCTGTCCAGAAAGAACCAACCATGTGTGCACTCATTCAGTCAGGCAGCCAGGTTACCTGCATTGGCTCAGGTCTTCTCCAGGCTTTGGTTTTGTGTGGATTAAGGAGAACTTGCATGTTCCTTTCCACTGTTGGAAGCCATAATCTGTAGGTGTAGGTAATGTGTAGGTAGTGGTAATGTTCTTGCAGTCTGTGTTTCCAAAATACTTTTTGCTTATATTTGCATTTATGTGCAGAAAGGAAGGGTATTCCAGTTTGAGTAAGGGCCCTTGCTCTTTAAGGGGTTCAAGGGAAATTTCCTCTGAAGTCATTCTTTCAAAAACTGTTTCAAGTTACTGTTTGTTGGGCTGAACTGTAGTTATTCCAAAGGTGAGGGCTGTTAGCTTACAGCAGATGTGTGGTGATACAAGTTGGCTTGATCTGCAGTGAAGGAAGGTTGCAGAGAAGCTGCAGTATCTTGCTCTTGGTCCAGGTGCAGTCTTCTCTGGTAATACATGATAATCTGTGACAGTGAGGGTTGTTTGCCAAGGAACTGAGTTTGGAACTGGAAGATAATTCTTCAAAACAGGAAGACTGGATTTGCTTTTCTGTGTAGACATGGAGGTATATCTAAACAAGATGGAATGTTTGCCGCTATATCCCTTGCAAACTATTGTGCTTTGCTCATGGTATTATTAAATTGTGTTTTCCTTATGTTAGCTGTTGTAATGTTTAGCTGGTTTTTATGGCAGAGTAATTTAAAAGCTTGCTGTGGTGCTACAGATACAGTAAACTGAGAGTACTGTTGAAAGTTTCTCTTTTGTGTGCTTAGCAAAAAGAAATATAAGTTCATTATTTGGAGTGTCAAATGGCACCAGTAAAAGCTCCTTGGAGTAAAGCAGATGAAACCATGAGACATACTGAAAAATGTCTTGGCTAACTTTGCTCAGCAGTTCTCTTATTTTCAGTTTGTGCTCTTGTTTGGTCTATACATGCTTGTGTGTTTTTCATTTAGTGTGTTTTGCAAGAAAATGAGGAGATAACCTTAATTTGATACCACAACTTTAGTCTTCAGTCAACTTAATCTGCTGATTTTGTATTACCTCAATTTCCCCTGAGGTTATGTTATTTTCTCAGTAATCTATATATTATCTTTATAGTCCCTTATATGAATAAACCTGGTACAGGAGTTAGTTTTCTCCTCCAGATCTTGAGTTTTCAGCAAACTTTCCTTTTTGAAATAAATGATCATGTTGTCATGGGAGTTGACAAGAAAACATTGGCTACAAAATATTACCCAGAAATGCTGTGACATCTTCAGGCATGAGCAGCATACCATGTAAGTGAACATTTGTCAGGGTTTAACCACAAGGCCAAGACATAGTCCTGTTATCTATTCTGAAGAAAATTAACTCTATCCCAGCCAAAATCAGCACATTCTTTCACACTAGAATCACTTCAGCTTCCTAGGAAGCTACTTAAATGATGCAGGCAGTTTTTGTCAACAATACACATTGTTTATAAGCCTATTTTCTGTAAGTATTCTACATTTCTTCTGCCTGGAAGAGCTTTCAAGAAAAGATGTTGTGTTGGATTTTATCTGTGTAATTCTGTTCACCCTTCAAGCATAGTTGTTTCCCAAAGTTCCCTAAATCAGCATTTGAGACAGAAAATTAGAATCTGACCTACTTATCTTATATGTTAGTTTCCATCAGAATATTAAGGACGGAGCCAAACATTTCATATTTTATCAGCATGAGTGTAGCAATTGAAGAAAGATCAAAACAATAAATCTGTCAAGGTACAGGAAAAGTACTTGTAGAGATAAAAGAGGTTTTACCTAATGCACTTGTCAACCTGCATGCTGTAGGAGCTGTTCTGACAAAAAATAGTATTATGACACCAAATAGTGGGGTTTTTCCTCCGGTTTACCAGAATCCTCACTGTGGTTTAAGTATTTCTATTCCAGTGAACCCACAGGACAAGGATTATAATGAAAAGAATGAATAAAGCCTTGAAATCATTAGTTTGGATGGTGCCTCAAAGGCTTCTGAGCACTGACAGTCTGGAGATTTCGTAGGAAGAAAGATGGGACTGTGTGGCCCTGTGTATAGCTTCTTTATGTATTTTGATTTGTTTCTTAATGGTTGGGTAATGTTTTGATTGATGGCAGGTACTGGGAGGCTTGCTCTAGTCTGCAGGGCATCCACATCCCATCTGTATCAGGTGCCCATGTTGGGAAAGCACAGTACCACGTAGCATATTACTCTTGTTTTTCTGCTGTACTACTTTAATGATGATTTACTACACAACTCTAAACAGCCAGATTTTATACCATTTTCATGCAGCTTAAAGAAACCTGGAAAAAAATTGATGGAAGGGTGTGAGTGTGCTCAGTTGATTTTTAATTGTGCAGTAGAGAAGGTGTTAGAAACAGGCAGATAAAATGTGGTAATGATACAATCAATTCATACATTATATCCATAAAATTGGTGAGGTTTTAAGCACTTCATTTCTCAGTAGCAGCTCATGAGAAATGTGCATCTGTAATATTTTGTATGGTTATATGTGTAGATAGCTCACATTTTTTGAGAATATCTCTTGTAGATTGGTGTGGTGGTATTTATATTGTACAAGATGAGAAGCTGTCTCTTTTCTCTGTGTGTTTTCTAGTTTAACATTTGAGTCTAGAAGATGGAAATAATTATTTCACTGCTTGAGTAAAGTGGTTGAGCAGGGCTGTGGTCGTTTTTGAAGTTTTGAATTTATTGATGTTCTTGTATTAAGATATGTGCTTGCTTGTAACAGTGCCAGGAATCCAAATGCTTTGAGGTTGAACCTGCACAATTGAGAGGACAGCCTTTGAGGAGTTACAGGAAGGTCAAGTTGTGGAAATAGCAATACACAGATTTTGAACCTGAGCCAAAACTGTGAAATCATTACATTGATATGATTTTTTTTTTTTTTTAATCAATCTTTATGTTTTGAGTAAGGACAAAAGGATCTCATACACTACTAATTAGATTTTCTTTTTTAATTGCTCTAAAGCTTTAAGCTTCTGAGCAAAAAATACACAAAAGATTACTGAAGGGGGCTTTATAGCACTAAACCAACTTTGAGGTCTGTTTTTCAGTGGTGTTTCAAGGGACTGTTAAGGTGTTCTTCAGTGTTTGACTTCTGGAGGGCATTGCATTGAAATCCAACCTTCTTGGAGCTCTCTCACTGCCAGGAAAGTGATGATAGAACAGCCTTTGAGCAGCACAGTAAATCACCCAGCCCTAGCAATAATAATGCCCATTAGGGATGCTCTTCCCCCTCCCTCTGTGCAGTTTCCAGCTGTACTAAGAGAGCAGCACATCAAGCAAGGCTGTAAATAAAAGTTACAACCTAATAGGTGGGTGCTGAAGTGGAACGGACGGGAGCTGAGGCATGGAGACCTTATTGCTGCTCATCAGCAATTACAAACAGGATGAAGTGCCTGGGACAGGAGCTGATGGAGCCTGGGAGCTGGTGCTGTACCACGATCAGATGATGTATGGTGATGGCTGTTTACTGCCTCAGCTTATTGCCTAATTCTGTGACATGCTGGATTCTCTGTTCCGTGCTCCTGTATCTATCTGGATGGACAGATTGGTTTCCTCTCCTCCTGGTTATCTAAGAGTCTCCTCAAAGTGTTATGATTATTGTAGATTAAAATTCTCCAAGTGGTAAGGATCATAATAATTATAGTAGTAAACTAAATTAAGGACTTGCTCTAATTGTATGATTTATTTCCACTATTACCTTTCTCAGCTTTACAAAGCCAACCTTGTTGATTAAAAATAGTGGATACAGTTCATCTGAACTTTCTCTTACACTGAAGGCATCCCATGATTTTAGACTAATTGAGTTAGTTGGAAGAATCCAAGGTGATGGGTTGGGGTCAATACATGAAAAAGTTTGTTAAAAGTCAGCTATAGCTGTGATGATCCTTGCCTCTGAGTTTAAAAACTTCTGCTGTTCATGGAAGGTTTAAAAGAGCTTGTTAGCACACAATAATTGGTATTTTTTTTTGTAAAAAAGTCTTCCTTGATTTTTATCTATCACAGTCTAGCACATTTCTGTGTTAGACATCTAAATCATCACTTTACTAAAACTGCAGAGAAAAAAATGCCTTGAATTTTAGTCCAATTTGCTTTGATATAAAGAGAAGTTTTGCAAGCATCTTCATAGTTCATACATTAATCACTCATGCTGTTTACTTTTGAAGAGAATTTTCTTCCAAGTAGTGGAAAAAACACAGCATTCAGGAATGAAAAAGTGTGCAGCAGCATGACAGCATATGAAAACAGTGACTCCTGTCCCTGTCTATTCAGTACAGGCAGGATAAAATAAATAGATTTTTTTTTTTCATCTCTTATGGTATTAGGACAGGAATACTTTTATCTGCCTGTGTTAAAGTACACCAAACTAAGATGAATGGAAACTTTTTACCGTATTTCTTTGAAATTAACTTTCACACTTAGTGGCTCCCAGGTGTACCTTTCCTTTGCATTGATCAAGTGAGGAAGCTGCATAGTTGAGGGGGGCCCAGAGGGATGAAAAATGTATTGTGGCTGTGAAAGCCCTCTTTCATATGCTGTATAGATAAATTACAAATACTTAAGAGACATGCCAGTAATTTTTATTTAGGATTAATTCCTTTTTCTTACCAGTCTGTTGAAGTCATTCTTGAAAGGACTGTTTGCCTTAAGAAATAAATTGCTATTGTGGAATAATATAAATAGATAAATATGATAACTTACATTCTTATTAATGTTTCCGTTTTATAAGATTACATTCCCAAACCCATACTAACTCAGGTCAATTCTTTTAAGAGCAGATAAGGCAGTTGAACATGATCTCCAAGAAAGAAAACTCCTGTGTATAAGAACAGTTTAATAATTAAAATAATAATAAATTGTACATAAAGGAAAATAGCAAAAAAGAGAGAAATACCCAATTTTTGCCAGCCAGTTCCAGAGCAGCAGCTTTCCCCCAGTTTATATGCTGGTCATGGCACCATAAGGAATTTAGCATCCTTTGGACACTGGGGTCAGCTGTCCTGGCTGTGTCCCCTCCCAGCTTATTGTGTCCTCCAGCTCCTCTCACTGGTGGCGTGAGGTGAGAAGCCGAAAAGCTCTTTACTCTGTGTAGACCCTGCTTAGCAGCATCAAAAACACCAGTGTGTTATCAACATTATTCTCATCCCAAATCCAAAGCACAGCACTGTACCAGCTACTAGGAAGAAAATTGCAGTGGAAACCAGGACATGCAGAAAGTGGGATTTGGTATATGCTGTGTGAGTGGCAGAAATGTGCAATAATTCAGGTAGATTTTGGTTATTCAGAAGGTTCATAAGTTATAGCAATCAACCTTTTTTCCCTTGTGTGGAGGGAGAAAACCCAACCCAGAAAAACAGAAGTAAAAAGCAATAATAATCTCTCTGTGGATGGGGAATAAGGGCCTCCTGGTCTGTGTGACCTCCCAGCAGGTGCTGCCACACTCACCTCTGAGTACTCACAGTACTCCCAGCTGCCTGAGGTCAGTTCAAGTTCAGCATCCTAACAGAAAATGTCCTCCAAGTATTTTAAATTTTTATTTCCACTATCTTTATTTATCCTGTCAAATCACCCGAATTTGTCTTCTTTTATCCTTTGTGCAGTTCAGATAAGCCCTTGAAACTTTTTCATTCTTCACCAAATAACCCCTTTAAGACTTTCTGGTTTTGTGAGTCCAGTCCTCAGCTTTCACTTGTCTTTCTCTCTTTTTGCTGCTTTTGTTTAAATTTTTTCATCTGATCTAATTTCCATATTCTGAATCCCGTAAAAAAGAACAACTTGGAGGAAAATATACTTGGGTCAATAGGACAGGATGATCTCTTGAGAGGAGTTCACATTGAATTGTCAGCCAATAAGAAAATGATTTTGAATGCCAAACTAAAGGTCCCAGATGATAGGAATAAACGCTGGATTAACTGTGTTAGGAACAGTATAGCTGGCTGATTAAGGGCAGAGATTTTTCCCCTCTAGTTGGCACTGCAGCAGGTACCCACAGAGGCTGTGAAGTCTTAGTCTTTGAAAATTTTTGAAAATGGACAAGGCCCTGAGCAACCTGATCCAATTTCTTTGATGTTTTACTCTGCATCAAGCAAGAGGCTGGACTGCATGACCTCCAGAAATCCATTCCAACCTAATTTTTTCGGTGACCCTAATGGAAAACAAATAGAGTAAGAGTGTTTAGAGAGACTGTAGTCTAACCTCAGTAGCATTCATAGCACTTAATGAGAACTGAGGTCTGGAAGCACAGGTGAGCATTTAGTGCCTCAAGCACTGTGGAGAAGAGGCAGGAGAGAGACTCCTGGAGAAGTGGGAGCCTTGGGATGGTCAATGGCAAGCAAAGAGCTGGCAGAGCAGTCCGTGAGGCAGCGTTCTCGGGGGCCATGAGCAGCGTGGGTGACCTGTGCTTTCAGAAATGAGACTCTCCTGTCCTGAAAAAAACATCTGCTGCTGCCCTCAACATTTTCTCACCACGTTTTCTCTGTGGGCTGATGTTTTTTAGTCTAGTTGATGAAATCGTTACCAAATACAAAACTATGCAATTAAAAGGTCATTGTCTTTTAAAATTCAGATATTATCACCTCTTTGTACCAAAGTCTTACGGAATTGTGATGAAGGATTTGTCTTCAGTTTGTTCAAACTGAAGAGCAAATATTTAGTCCCTTACGTATATTTTGGTTAAAATAAAACAGCTTTACCTTGATTATTTTTTAGTGATTTCATGCCATGTTTAGTTTTCAGAACTCTCAAGATCTCTATGGTCAATTAAGTGATCTCTGTCAGTAGGTATATACTATGAAAGAGTATCCATCTATTACCCTTAATTAACATTGTTCTCCCAACAGTTCTGAACTCCTTGTTTTATAACCAGAGACTGCTGGAAAAATTGCTTCTCATAACTTTAAACAAAGCACATCTCCATTAATTTCAAGGGTAAAGAAATCAGGGCTGTATGTCCTGCATTTCTCACACTCTACTGGAAGAGGATTTGGGGAGCCTAGGGTTTGCTTTAATTTTGACAATATGGAGAAGGTCACAAAGAATAGTTGAGCTCATTAACTTTAAAGACCTGGCTCCTGTCAGGCTGAGGAATTGAATTGATTTTCCCTCAGTAGTCAGTTCAGATCAGACAGCTTCCTTGCTTTAGCAAATGAGACACATAATTTTATATTTATAATTATAAACTTATTTATAATTTTAAAATTGCTACTTTACTGCACTAGAGATTTTAAAATGAAATTAAGCATTAAATAACTGGTCTGAAATATGTTTGAAACAAATAGCCACTTACATTTTCTTTTGATTTCAATTTTATTTTTTTTTGCTATTTTAAAACACACACATGACCTGCAGGGAGCAAATCCAGGACCAGATTCCTGCTGTACTTTTTTGATGTGAGTGCCCCAGAGGTTTCATCCGACTCTTGGTTAAGTTCTCTATTCTGACTAATTATTTCAGTGAGCATCAGACAACTTTTAAGAACAAGTTTCCAGTAATTTCATTTTGATAATAGTTTGAAGTATTCTTTAGTTTGTTGAACATACACAGGGAAAGTGTATCTTCCTAGGAAGTGAGGAAGTTGTTTGTGTGACAGTTCCATGAACATACAAGTGATGTATTTTTCCTGTTTCTGTTCCAAATTATTTTTGTAATGTGAACTTTGAGAAATAACTAATGAGAGCAACATCTTGGAGTAAAAGAGGACTGAAAAAGAGCTGGATGTAAGATTCAAGACAGTGCATGTACTGTTGCATCCTCCAAGTTTCACTGATCAGTTCTTCCTCTCCCTGGTCTTTGGTTCAGGTTAGTGTAGAAGCTTCCCAAACATCTCCTTTCCAGACAGTAAGAGCTGCCTGGTAAACCAGCCTGACTTCTGGGGGACTCTAGACAGCAGTCAGGTGTACAGGAATTGTGTCCTGTGCCAGGGCTGGGTGTTCCCTCCCCACCAAAAAAATTGCTGGAAAAAGTAACACAGTCAAAATATAAACTGATTGTTAAGCTTTATTTAAAGTAATAGAATTAAAACCAAGTGTACTTTGAAGATGGATTAGCTGTACATTGCAGAACCTTCTCACGATGCATTCAGAAAGATTTTTATCAAAATACAAAAGCTCTTGGGGTTTTTTCCCCTTGACATTAATGAGGTACAGTCTTTGGAACTATAGTCTCTCATTGCAAGATTTCTGTTGCTAATGACATCACTGAAGTTCTGCAGTTAAAAGACAAATCAGTTTTTTGAAAGATAAATATTAGTAAGTATTTTTTTCACTGCTAGCAAGCAAGAGTTCTTTACACTTCCTCTTCAGAATATCTCTCTTAGCCTTGGAAAACCCTCGTTATACCAATGGGGGAAGTGTCTACTAAGGAAAACTGTATATGAGGGAAAAGTAACAGAGCAAATATCTTCTATCTGGAACTAGTTTTAGGCTATTAGTTTGAAGAATTACCTTCCTGAATACTGTATACCATCTGATTGATGAGGATGTGGCTGGAGTATACCACTAGGATTTGGAAGCAGAGCAGTACCACTTATTTATGCAAGCTGGAGCTGACTAGAAAATATGAAATATTTATAGCATTATCTATTCTTGCTAATCATATTTTAGAGAATTCCACAAAGCATGAAAAGGTTCTCATTAAAGTCAGCAAAACCAAAACTATGATATTACTGAATGCTTTTAAATTTCCTATTTTATTAGAACCAGTGTGAGCTTATTTGTGTGCATTTCTACATACACATTCAGATATGTATATATGCATATTTGAGTACTACTAAGTAGTCTTAGGTGCTGTGGAATGGCCAGGATGTTCATCGTTTGTCTTCATAGGTTCTTCATCATATGTGTTATGACTTTTTTCTTCCTACTCGTGTCTCGTTCTTCCCTTTAGCTATTTGTACATGTGCATTATCCATTCACTTAATAATCCTGTTTGGATTATTCAGGCCTCTTAGGATGTCATGTTTGTTCTCCAGCTTCAAGTGTCACCAGAATTGGCCTTTGTCCCTCTCCCAGCCCTAACCCTGTACTAATTAAAGTACATAATTTAATAGCAAGAAAAGAAGTTCAAATCGACACCGTAAAATATTTTTTGTGATTTTTTTCAGTTTAGTGTTGTGGCCCTTTTTCTCTTGTGGCCTTTTCAAGGTTCATTCTTTGCAATAGTCTGAATATATGAAGATGAGGTGCTGCTTGTGAGCCATTACAAAAATCCCCACCAAAAACCTGATCCAGATTTCCTTAGCATCCTTGGAATAGTCTCAAGCTTCTACCCTGCCTCAGTTGCCCCAGTACTCAAGGCAATGGGAAATCCTCCTCAAGCCTGTACACACCAGCAGTCACTGTGTGTGTAGGATGCTGCTCTCAGCAGCTGGTTTTGAACACACTCTTCAGGTTTTTACCCTTGGAGCATGAGATGAACAGCAGGCCAGGACTGTCCAACCTGTTCCCTCTTCACAAGCTCATCTGTTGTGGCTCTGGAGGTTTGCAGAATTCTCCCGTGTGTGCAATTCAGGAAAGGAACCCCACTCACGTATTTTTCTAAACAAACAAAATCCTTCTGTCAGCAGCTGCAGGAGAGGTGGCCATTGCCTTAGGAAATGTTCTAACTAATTGAAATACCCAAAGTTAATCCATCAAAGGAACTGTACAGTACGGGTGCCTGAATACATTTTAATATGTGCTTGTTTGAATTAATCGGCATATAAGTAAAAATGTTTGAGAAATAAATTAACATTTCTATTAACTAAAGACATGCTGACATGAGAGAGTATGGGGGAAGTAATGCAAAAACTTAAATATAAAACAGGTGTAGTATAGGAGCCTAAATATGAGATGAAAACTAATTAGCTTTTCACATAATTTGACAATTACGAATTTTATTGACAGGAAAGGATAATAGCCATTTTCACACTTTATCCAGTTATAACTTAGCTAAAATGCATGCAGGAGCCTATGTAGTTCATTATTTGTCATACATTTTCAACATGCATTAGCTTAGTCTCTTCTGTTTCTTTAGAGATGACTAGTAGTTAACACCTTCATTAAGTTACAATATATAATATATAATATAGTATAACAATGCAGTATAGTACACTTCCTTTTTTGAGACAATAATACAATACGGGTTTAGAGGAGAAAAATAAATGTGAATGGTGGGAAGGAATTAGTATATAATTTTTAATGATATTTTCCTATCCATGAATCTTAGAAGTAAAAGGCTGAGCCTGGGAGAGGGCTCAGGAGGCTGAGCCAAGCTCCCTACTCAGAGCAGTCACCTGGAGCAGGCTGGGGCCTGTGTCCAGTCAGGTTTGAGGACCTTCAAGGATAGAGCTTCCACAAACCCACCTGGGCAACTTGTGCCAGTGTCTGCTCTCCCCTACAGTAAGAGAGCACTTCCTTATGTGCAAGTGGAATGTTACCCAAACTGCACATAAGGTTATACCCCCATACTTGTCTGTTTTCCTGAAATCATAACAATGAATACTCAGTCATATATATACATACATGTATATGTATATCCTATTTTCTAGCAACTCATGTCATGTGTACCAGCTCTCATTTGGTGAAATGAAGACATGCTGGTTTTGAACACAAAAGTACCACTTACACCCAAAGCAGTATACATGCTGAGTTCCTTTTCTGTTTTTCTGGTTTGGTTTTTTGAGGGTTTGTTTAGTTGGTTGGTTGGTTTGGGGTTTTCTTTAATTAATTCAACACTTCAAGTCTGTAAATGGAATCCTATTTCTTAGCTCTGTTGCAAAGAGGGAAGGATAACTTTTCTGTCAAGAGTCTGAAGTACATCAGTAATGTGTCACATTTCCAACATCTTGCAGCAATTCTTCCACTTATGTGTCTCAAACAGCTAGGCTGAAACTTGGGGGAGGGAGGTTTATTGGTTGTTTTTACTCATTAAAGCTGGAAACAACTACTGTTGCATGGTTGTGGTGATGGATGAGAAATAATAACTTATGTAATGCAACTTATGGGTGTTATTTATAGTCTCCAGTGTGATTTCATGGAGAGCCTCCTGAGGCAAAGAAGCGACTGATGGGATGTGAATTCTGTAGAGTCTGTTCCCATGTGGTCTCCCTATTCCACATTGTTTAGGGACATTGAGTTTTAGTGCAGTTGCTTTTAAACTCTATGGAGGGGAAACAAATAAATCGGTGAAATAATGATGCTAAGGGCCCTGCAATGATACTAGAAAAGAGATTGTGTGGTTAAATATTACCAAAGGACTCATGTGAGATATTTTTGAAACATCTGTCTGTAGTGTTTTTTAAAAAACTGAGGTGATTTCACAAAAGAAATACATTTCTTATGAGTGTGAGTGCTTCTAAAGAGGGGCACAGCCTTGAGATGCAGTCACAATTGTGTGAGTAGAAAGATAAGATGTTCATTTCAGTGAAATATCAGAGTTTCAGAATAATGTTTTCCACAGCACCTTACAGCAACAGGGAGGGACTGAGGCGGTCACAGTTGTCAGACTTGGCTTATGAGGTGTTAATCTTGAATTTCTGTTTCTTCATTAATAGTCAACAAGCAAAAGGGTTTTGGAATAACTGTGTTAATTTTAGATTCATTTGAACTAGAGATATTTTTTTAAATGATGATACTGGTAAATGTGATGAGGAAGATTTGTATAGAGGCAGTTTTCTCTAGATGAAATTTTTAATGCATAATCAACATGCCAGGCAGTTAAGTAATCCCTCATCTAAGAACAGAATAATGAATAATAATTAAAAAAAAAACAAAACAAAAAAAAAACCAAACCAAAACAAAAAACCCCCTAGAAATTGGCAACAAGCTATTGCTCAAATTTCAGTTAATCCATGGTACATAGTTATTGTCTGTGACTATGCAAGTTTCTTCATGGACAAAGGTTTTAACAGCTTAAGCCGCTTCTAAAATAGTTTCAGGGGAGATGGCAGTAATGTTTGAGGGTTTATTAAAGACTGCTTGTTCTGGTGTTTGCACAGACAGCTGAGATCATAAATGCCAGTCTGTGTGATGGGTTCTTTATGATAAGAAAAAAACCTGAGTGCCTCTAAAGCTGTCATGAAACCAGAGATTACTCAGATTCATCTCCTTGAAGAAAGCAGCAGCAGAAGAGAGATCCTCTTTTTCTTACTGTTTTCCATCTCTTCCATCCTTCCTCCTTCCCTGTGTGTTAGCCCATGTCTCTGCTGGGCCGAGAGCATCCCACCCTTCCCCCAAATGCCATGAAGGAGCCATCGTGATTGTAACTGAAGCCATCTGCATGCAGCCTGCAAACTCCTCCAGGGCTGGAGAGTAAGGGAGTGGAATTCAGCTCAGACACCATTTTTTTGAAAAATGTTGAGGGAGAGCATGAGAATGTTCTCATCTAATGAAGATAGAACAGTTGAAGAACAAATGTGTCATGTGTCCATGACATATAACAGTTTTAAGAACACTGCTCTGCTTGTTGATTCCAGACAAGCTTCCAGTTTCAGCCTTGCCTAACTGAACTACTTTGTTTTTTCATTTCAAATGGGAGTTTGATACACAATTAGAAGGATCTCCACCATCAGATACCAGTTAGAAGAATCCTTGTTCTTAACTCAGAATTAAAATCGCAGTGGGAGTGTGTCAGTGACAGTTACTCTGTTGAGCAGTTTCTTCCTGAAATTTTGGAGATTCCTCATCTTTATGGTTCATTTTTACAGAGAAGTTTTTTGGTTTTTTATGTCTGAGGATAAAAGAAGAGCATTTTTGTTTTTCTCTCAGACTGGGTATTTATTGGTTTACGTGCAATACTAAAATGCATGTTGAGCATGGAAAATGTTTCTTAGAAGCAAAGGAAGAAATAACTATTGTTGAATGAACCAGCTTTCTCAGAAAAGCCACTGTCAGTCACTGCCTGAGAGAATCTTCTACTCTGGAGCCTTGTTTAAAGCTTCATACTGGGAATTTACTCCTGATTCTAGTAGCCTGTATTCATTCCTAGGTTTTTTTTTTCAGTTGCATGCCAGGTAGTAAAGCTATGTATGACAATTTCATTTTCCTATCAGATCTTTGAAATTTAGGGTTGCAAGATTCCAGGTGCTTGAAGATGTATTTTGTGTCCTGTATTGCATGTGTCAGTATCATGAAAAGCATCATGAGCTTTTCAAGCATGCAGGTCTGAAAGGTCTAATTTCTGCTCTGTGCCTTCTCTGTGCTCATTGTACTTGCCCACAGGAAGATGGAAGTGTGTGTGTTGTGGGTCTGGCTTGTGAGTATTAGCTTGGACTCCTGTGTGCAAGGCCCTGGGCAATCAGTGATCAGAGAGATAGTGCTGTCCCTGAGAGCCAGGTTGAGTTTACCTCAGAGCTAAGTGTTTTAGTTTATGGCAGAAAGATACACATTGTAAAAAATGAGATACCTAAAATTTTTCTGTGATAATGACCAACTCATGTTAATACTAAGGTAGTCATTACCAATTAACAGAAAGTGTGTGATTAAGTATTTTCATTTGTATGACTACTAGCCTGACTTGAGGTAGCTGTTTTTCTCATTAAGGCATATGGTTTCATTAACTTTATTAGACACTGCTTGACTCACACCATGAATCCCTTATTTGGACTTCAAGATCAGCAGACCACTATGGTTTCCATCAACATAATTCAGAATACCAAATTTGCTTCTGAGAATTACCAGAATGGCTTATATTTCCAGAAGCAAAGATGTGTGGGAGGCAGCTGTTCCATAATGGCAGTGTATCTGTTCCTTTGAGTAGTGAACAAACTGCAAATGGTGCAGATCTCCGTGTGGGGCAGGTTTTACTGAACTCTGAGTCAGCCAGGTCACAGGACACAATCTGTTGGAGGGGGCATCCTTAGACACTCAAGGCTAGCCTGGTGTTCTGGGTGCTCTGAAAACAGGTGTCCATGGGACAGGGCTGTTGGCCTTGGAGTATGAGTCAGGATCTCTGTTCAGGGCATCTTTCCCTTGAACTGTTTTGTCCAGAGTCTGAAGACAGGACTAGTTGTTTCACTAGTTGTTCCACCCTGCACTACTTTCTTTTCCTTGCCAAGGCTCCTGCAGAGCCAGACACGCAGAGGTGGAGTACGTTATGTACTGCATGTTAGTTTAGGCCTAATATATGTATTTTGTAAGGTGTAAATTGTAATCTGTGACACTGATCAAAAAGGTGGCTGTCTTGTGGCACACATCAGATAAAATCATTGCAGCTTAATAAAAACTTATCACCTGTATGCAGTGCAGAAAGCAATTCACTCTTCTCTAAAATGTGAGATACAGAGGCTTTATACTTGTTGTAAAGCCAGGCACATTTTCAGCATATCTTAAGAGCAGTATGACAGAAGTAAAGTATTCTCCAGTGAGGCAAGGTGTATATTTGTAATGGCTGCAACAGTGGGGTACAACAACTGGAAAAACACTGACACAAGGGCTGAGACACAGGTAAGAAATGTGAATTAGTCTGTATTGCATGTGAGGAACCAGAAGTTAACAGAGCATCCCCAAAGGGACTACCAAGTATTCCCAGTCTGACTCCTTTAGGTGTTTAGTCAAGGAAAGTCATGATGTTGATAAGCAGTGGCTGAGGTAGGATAGCTGACATAACAAGGCTATGGACAGTGTTGTAGCCATTGCAGTTACCTTTTCCTGCCTAACCCAGGACAGCACAAAGCAGACTTAAGCAATGGAATCTTAGAATAATGGTACAGACATGTTCAATAGGTTACCATCCTGCCAAAAAGATAGATTTAGCCTGTTATTTGTTGGATTAATGTTAGTTCAAAAGAGATTTAACTCAGCTAATGGGCTTTTTTTTCTCCTTGCTCACCATCATGCAGTACAATACTGACTGATTGCAGTAATGTCTTTCAGCAGCTCCTTGCAGCACTACAACAATTTAATTTTTAGTACAGTTGGGATTAGATTTATTTGCAGTTCTTATTACAAAGAAATACAGCACTGCTTCTGCTGTGCACAGATCTGGGAAGGGAGAATGTCTTTTCTGACCTGACTTGGATTGCAGAGGGGCAGATCCGCTGAAATTTTGTGTCTATGACACACCACGAAAACAAGGCTTGGGCATCTCACAGTTCAGTCAGTAATGTGCATTCCATGTGCTACTCTAGAACCCTTTATAGTACACTCTCCATTGTTAAAAAATAAATAAATAGATAAAAAAGGCACGATGCTCCCTGAAGTAAGACCGATGTAAACTTTAACTTCCAAAGGCTTTCCACACCATTTTCTTACAAGCTGAAATTTATGATGTTATTAATGCAAATAGTATTCTGACTAATACTTTAGAAATAGCTGAGCATTTGGAATTTATAGGATGTATGTACATATCATGCTTATTTCGTTTGGGGTTTTATTGTTGGTGTACACTAATTTACATTTAAATTGTTATCCATGTGGAAAGAGAGGGAAGCACAGTATGGGTTTTCATGTACCGCCTTCAGTCATAAGAGATATAATTTACATGCTGTGCTGGAAAAATCCCCCTCCTGCCCAGGGAGGAAATAGGTCAAACCTGTGCTCAGTTGTTTTTCATCACTTCAGTCAGTTTGTGTGGGGACACAGAAGGCAGCAATTGTTTAGGATGGTGTATGCTTTACATGTATCTCTGTATGATACAGCCAAGGCTGGAAGGAAGTTAATCAGTTCATTTTATATTCAGTATTGACAGCAGGAGGGGTTCTTACAGGGAACAAAGATAATTTGTCCTTTACTTGATGCTCATTTTGGTTGTTAAGAAAACATGCATATGCAATAGAATGGGAGGTATCACACTGCTCGGTGGTGACCCCAGCTGTAAGCCATATACCTTCAGTGTGCCTAAAGGGATGCCTCCGTGAGGAAGTTCTAATATTTCTCCTGAACTATTTGTTGTGAATACGACAGATTCACAGTCGGAGAGTGAGGCTTCTCCTGTGAAACGGCCACGGCTACTGGAGGACAGTAATGACAGGCCCGAGGAGACCAGTCGGTCCAAACAGAAGAGCAGACGTCGCTGCTTCCAGTGCCAAACTAAACTGGAGCTAGTACAGCAGGAACTGGGATCCTGTCGCTGTGGTGAGTACTGCTGCTCAGCAGCACGCAGCTTTCAAACACAGCTGTGCTCAGGTCTGGGTCACGCATGGAAATACAGAGAACTCGTGTGGTTTTCACCTTGCAAAGATGCTTTAAACAGAAGCTATAGCTTCCACTGGTAGTGAAAAGTTATAATTAGTTCCTGTCCAATTTTCCCTTTAAAACTTTGGCCCTGATGTATTGCCTTGTCTCAAGAGATAGTAATGAATTTAGCTTCAGAAGTCCCTGTAAGGCAGGAAGGGCATCATACCCACTTGACAAGAGAAAAAGCACAAAGCACATCCATAAATATGCAAATATAAGGTTTCTGTAAGGTGTAAAGGAACATAGGTCAGTATCTGCTTCTGCATGTTACAATTACATTAATACTATTATAAATGTATTATAAATACATTAATAATAAAATATTAAATCCAAAAACCCCCTTTAACTGAAAATATTTTCATTCTCACACTTAGTTTATGGGGAAAGACTTATTGTTCACCATAAACTTATAATCATCTAACTTGGCTTTTTCAAAGTTGATGACACTGATCAGGTAGTTGAATTGAGGACAATAATCCCTTGCAGACAGATAATTTGGGGTTTCATATTAAATGCAAATAATCTTTCTGAAACAGTAATTAATGTGACTAGATTCCAAAGGAGATGCTCTCTCCTTCATGGAACAATTGCCTTCTTAACTGGTTTAAATGTGCTCATTAGACACGGTGGTAATGCATGTGGTAGTTTTACCTGCTAATTATTTTTTCATATAATCACATATTGAAGGTTGCATTGAACTCTCTGATAATGCTTGTATTGATACATTTGGAGAAGTGTGTTTCAGTTACTCCAGTGTGTCTCAGGCAGAGGAAAATTTCCAAAGGATCTGCCCAGATGCAATTCATGTTGACCTGTGAAATATAAAATCTTGTGTTAAAACCATTTTCTGGAGAGAAGGCATGTCCTCCTGAGCAGCAGCGTGGAGAGGAGGGGTGGGCTAAGGTAGTTACAGAGACAGTTAATGCTATACTGAAAATCAAATGGCAAGGGAAGAGAAGCACTAGAAAGGTGCAAAGATTTTGTGTTCTGCTTTGTTCTCCTCTTCAGCATGTGTCTTTCTTCAGGCTGTGGAGATTACTGTTGTGTTGGGCCCTTTTGGACATGGACATGGCTTTGTTTGGATATTGGACTGGCACAGAACTGACATACATTATCTGTGAAGCCACCAAATACAAAATCAAAAGCTGTAATGTTGAAATCCTTGTTATGGAAATCACGTGTTAGGATACTTTGAAGTGTCTGGTAACATTTTTATCAAACTGAAGAAATTCAGGGCTATCAATGACATTTTGGTATGGCTCTTCCTGCTCAGCATGGCAGAGGCAGCAATCTCTGCTCTTGGTCTGCTGTTGTCATGTGTACAGCAACTCAGGCTGCTCATGTGTACCTGACTGAAATAGCAGAATGGTCCCTAATATTGGGAGCAAGAGAGTTTGTATTTTGGGGTGGGTTGGATAAATTATTGCTTAGCCATTATGTAACATCATTAATCTTTCCTGCATTCTGTGATATTGGAGCTATGTGAGAGCAATTAAGTTGAAAGCAGCTTTTAAAAAGCCCTTTTGAGTAATGCTTTTAAAATTACAAAATAACGCCTGCCTTTTTTGTCCCTGTAAACTGGATTACAGATATATTTGGTTGATTCCTCTCAAGTTTTCATGAAGTGGTTCCATAATACAATACTGTTGCAATATAAATGCTGTAGGAGTTATTCTTTCATTTTCTTCTACTGGATATATATAGCTTTATGGAAATTCTTCTGTTAAGCTTCATAATATGTGTTAATAAAACATGATTGTGAAAAAAGTTCTGAATTCCTAGCAATAAGTGAGATGAAAGTTTGCATTTCTGTATTGCATCCTGTACAGTTTATGGCTTGTATTATAAACATTTCTAATCCATACTTTTAATGAGAAAATAGAAGGCAGGAGTCTGTTTCCATGTGTACAGCAGGGTTGAAAAAATTGGAGATCTTTGATTTCAGTGCAGTTACAACGTTTTATTAATACTGTGTACAGTGGGGGTGTTTTATATGTGCTCTGATGTGATGTGAATGTGGGCATGCCCTGTGTCACTTACATTTAATAGTCAGATTAATAAGAAGCAAGCAAAATGCCTCCACTGAGCAACACAGGGCACCTCAGCTTCACATCACCCACACTGCTTTACCAGTAATCAGCAGCATGTGATTCTGGTCAATTTTAAAGATGCTACCTTGAAAAACCTAGAAATCTTGCTAGCTTGCCCCTGCTGTCTGTAAAATTAGGTTGCTTAAGTCATGAGTGACAAACCCATTCAAAAACCCTGGGAGGAGGTGATGGAAATGCTGTAGAACTAATCTGTAAAAGTCTCATTTGTTTAAAATATTTCCTGAATCCACACCTGAGTGGGTTATCCTTTCCTGTCCTGATGTGTGAAGCACAGGTAATGATGTGTGGTCAGGTGGAGGTGATGAGATAGAATCAACTGGTGTAAAATAAGCACGTACACTCTTCAAAACTAATGGTCAACATAGAACATTGTTTGATCTGAGCTTTGAACCACTGCTATTAAACTCTTGGTGTCTTAATCCTGCACTGAAGTAATGGGAAAAAATGGGGGAAACCCCTCCCAGTTTTAAATAGTAAGAGAAGATCTGATATCAGGAACAATAAAAAGGCAGACACCATCTTCAAAATGATAAATACGTGGGTTTGCTTGGATGTAAAGAAAAAGGATTTAAAGCATAAAAAGCTCTTTCTGAAACGGTCTTGTTAAAATCCAAATTAACTCCACAGACCAACAATTTGATTGTTTGCGGTTGCACATCTTCTTGTCCTAATGTTAAAAGTACTGGAAATCATCTCATTTTCTCATGATTTGTCCTGACGAGTCCTCCAATGAGATTCTTAGCGAGACATAGTGGAAAGGAAAAAATATACATACTGAACAATGTTTTGATGTAGACATATCTGCAAATACTGATCCAGTTAACTGGGACTTGTCCAACAAGGCACAGCTTTTTTTGGCAAGCAGACAGAGTGACTGGTGCTTTACACTGGCTCAGAGATCTTTGGGAGGCTGCTGTATTGGCTCTGCTGTCTCCTGTAAGCCCTGTCCAGAGAGAGGGGATGCTGCTGAGCTCGTTCCCTTGACACTACATGGCATTTTAGACAGATTTGACAGTGCTGCAGGGCTTTGCTGTGAAGAACAACTATTCACTACTGAAAAGGGTAGTCCAGCAATTCAAACACATTTTTCAGATGTAGAAAGATTTGTTTGTTTTCATACACACATACTCTCAAGATCTTTTTTCATTCTTCTTCTGCTCTGTGCAAGTTATGAACTGCTGACAAGAAATTCACATCTCATAAATAATGCTTAAGAGCCATTGCTATATAAATTGAATGTGTTATGAATTGTGATGGGCCTTTTTGTAGCATTCTATGCCCGGAGCAGGAAGAACAGAGGATGTCATTTTCATTAATTTCTAATGAGGTGCCAATTAAAGCTAAGGAAGGAACTCAGAAGGAAAGAGTCACAGAGCTCCCCTGAATCCTGTGCCCTGGGGCTGTCAAACGAGTGTGCTGCCAAGCCTCCTCTGAAAGTTCCAGTAAATTACAAACTCATCCAGAGCACACACAAGACAAATTCGGCTTCCCTTTGATCTTCAAAAGAGCAATTTGTAAGACGAGTTCTGAGCCTTTTCACACAGAAAACTGGGAGAAGTGATAGGAATTGTTAATTGCTGATGCACTTTGCAAGCTCCAGCAAGAAAAAGAAATTTTAAAATGAATTCTCATTTTGAGCCTTTTGACAGGATAACCTTTATATCAACACCACTAAAACCAAATCAGCTTCCTGTGCAGTGTTCGTGGGTGACAGTAAGAGTAGGCAAGTCCTGCAGATAGCAGCGTTCTCTAGTTAGGGCTGGATGGACCTCCCAATAGTTCAGTCTCTTACAATGGGTAATGTTGCATTGAAATAATTTTTTATTTAATATTATATTTAGGAGTCAGTGTTATCATCAAAGAATTGCAAGAATCATATTCTTCAAGTTACAGTCTGTTACAGAATTTCTGCAAGCAGTCTGAGATCAACTGCCTGTGATCCTTGATCCAAAAAGGAAGTTGTCTCAGTGGTGTCATAACTGGGTGGTTACCAGAGAGTTGCTCCAAAACTAGGGGCAGTGAATGTGTGAGTGGAATTAGCAATAGAACACTGAGTTCCAGAAATGTATTGTAAAAAAGGCAGGTTGATTAGTTGCAAATTACACTATAAATTTCTAGGTCTGCTCTGAATTGCTTGACTAGATGTATATTACTACTAATAAAGTTGTGTACAGTTTTAAAAAACACTGAGCTATAAACTTTTAATATATAGAAATTATTTGCACAGAAAGCAAAACTTAATTTTATGGAAGAGGCTTACAATTTTACAGTAAAAAGTAGTTCTGATACCACTAGGTCTGTAAATCCAACACGCAGAAATTGAAGTGTTGAAGTCTGCAGTGATCTTGTTGGAATTGCATGAGAAATATGAGGATATTCTAGATAATCAGTAAAGGAATTTTACACTTGTCATGTTAGATCCGCTTCTAGCCAGCAGTCAAAGAAAAATGAGTGCAGAGTGGCAGCTCTGCAGCAGCTGTGTGTGGAAGGGGTTGGTGTTTGTGTGTGTACCTCAGGCCCTGCCTGTCTCCTGGCAGTCAGTGGGGTGGCTGAGATAATGGGCAAAGCAAGCCAGGCTTGAGCTTCCCAGAGCAGAGCCATTTGTTTGTGTGCTTCTCAGATAGGAATCGGAATGTTCTTCATGTTCTTGGGCCAGAGGAGACACTTAAGAGGATGGGAAGACATTGAAACATTCCAGCTTGATCACACTTCAGAAATAATTGCTCAGTCATGTTGCATTCTGATTAAATACTTGCTCAGCCGTATTTATTACCTGTGTGGACAAGAAAGCTTTTCTTGGAATTTGACTGGCCTAGGTTATGTCCTAAGAAGCTGCAGTTTCCTGGAATGCATCTGGCCCAGCAGCTGTGCACTCACTGCTGCTCTTGGGGGAGGCTGCTGTGAGCACTAACCTCGAGCAGAGGTGAAGGCAGAATGTGCTGGTTTGCAATTTTAATTTGTGAGATCTTGGCAAGTCCTGATGTTTGTCTGCTTTTGATTGGATGGGATGCAGTTCACAAGTGGCCTCTGCAGCAGTAGGACCGAGCCAGGAATCAAGAGTCAAACTTTGCCACTCAGCCAGAGAGCCTGGATGCTGAGCACCTGGAGTTAGGGTGGAGCACATGGCTCACTACAGAGTGCTCCTTTAGAAGGGCATAAATTTCCTTCCTAGTTACTGTGCTAATTTTATCACATCCCTGGTTTTAGTTTAGTTCTGTATGTATCTACAAAAATCTGTAGAAATTCTTCTCTTGGTATTACTGTTGGTTTATTTTGTTTTGGTCTAAGCACAAGGTTAAGAGGGAGAGAAAAACAGACTCCTGTCATGCACCAGCAGAAACAAAATCCATCCACACAGCAGAAACTGTTTTCCATATAAAATGGCAGCAAGTCTCACTGTCATTGAGTAATCAAAAAAGTGGAAGAAAAGCAGCTGCAGATTCTTAACTTGGATAACAGAACTGCTGGTCCATAAACACAGGAGATGAAGCACTTGTTTGGATTTTGCCAAAATAAATTAGGAGTGATTTGATTTTACTCAGTTAATTTAGAAATAATCATCAGAAAGATGGGAGAAAAGAAACAAATTTGAATAGATAAGGTGCTCCATCTTTATACAAAGTTGTCAAACGTGTTGAAACTAATGTTTTCTCATTAAACTTGGTAAAATATTAAATCACAGTTCCATTTCCATGGAAGCTTTGTCTGTGGAGAAGAATTTGTAATGGTGCTGGTAAATTCACTTTCTAGATGGATAAGGTTTATCTGGTACAAACCAAAATGGCTTCAGGGCATGATTATGTCCTGGTATAACAGATGTACTTCCATTGATTAAGATGAAATACGCACAGTGCTTTTGGAGAGTATGAGTCAGCCAGTTCAGTAAGAAGTATTAAAATAAATCTTATTAGTGACTGGTTACATACTGCAGTTCTGGCAAGTCTGACTGTCAGCCTGTAGATGGACCACATTCAGCTGTCTTGTGTTGGCTCTTCCCCTAAGGGAGTTGCTCCCAGAATTGTTCTTTTGCTTCAGCCATTTCAGAAATGTCCAGCATCTTACCTAATAATGCTACAACTATTAAAAAAATACCCAACAAACCACAAAGTCTATTCAAGTTTGAATTTGCACTCAGGTGGTGGGGGGGGGGTTTGTTTTGCTGTATTTTATGAAGATGTTATTCCAAGACTACAGTTTAATTGATAGGGAATAGGAGCTGTTAACTAATGTTGGTCTTTCTGACTAATATGCATTCTGAAAGTACTGGAAATGAAGAAGTAGTTGATTAATTGGTGCATCATAGATTCCAAGTGTAGGACCCAGAAAAATGCTTTAGTGTCTGGGTTTCAGAAGAGCTGTCCATAGCTTTAAAAGTGTTAATGGAGTTCATGCTCCTTGTAATTAGGAACCATGAAATACTGTTTGAAGAGGCTCCAGTATATTTCTCCAGTTTGTTCAATTAACTTGGGTTTCTTACAGGATGTGCTCATTTCAATTTCTTCCATTGTGCTACCAAAGGTTTGGCAGTGTTGATTTAGTAATGTGTACTGAGCCTGTTCCTTACCTTCCTGTAGTCCCTGTCAATCCCTGTAACTGATATGGGCTGCTCATCTCTTGAGTCCCCAAGTTCTCCTTAAGTAAAGCAAGTTAGGGTGTTCCTTCTAAAAACAAAAAGTGGTTTTATTCTGACATGACTGATGTGGTAAGTCCTTCAGTATATAACCTTCTGGGAGTTTTCAAATGGAAACTGCAGTACTGGGTGAAAAATCAGCACTTTGTAGGTGTGCCACGTTAAGTCTCTTCCCTACATACCTGTGTGGTGGTTACAGAAGGATGAAGTTTTTCCATCAAGTGAAAGATGCTGCAGTTTTTAATCTTCTTGTATGCATAAGAGACACATGGCCTAGTGAACCTGGCCTGAGTTATTTTTTCTTCTGACAAAAGGACAGATAAGTCCCCCTAAAAGTGATTCAAACATGTTTGTCCGTATGCTAACAAACAGCTGTGCACAGAAGAACTGATCCTACTAGTGTTTGATATTTGAAGTAGACACAGAAAGCGCAAAAATAATCCTGACAAATCCTGAAGGAACATTACCAGCTAGTTAACTGACCATGAGGTAAGGCTTAGTAGGGAAGAATGTGAATTTCGTTGATGAAAGTCTTAAATTATTCACAGGAAGAAGTGGGGAAAGAACATGGCCACAACTGCTTCCTCAGAATTGGGAGGAAAAAAAGGATATTGAAAGAAATTGTCTAATTTTGCTTGAAAAGTCAGGATTCTTTCCAGGAGATAGAGTATTTTTCACCTCCAAACTAACTAAATAAAATCTTATCTTAGAGGAAAATACCACCTGTGGTCCTAACTTAAATAATTCAGTCATAAGAAGGTGTTAAAGGTAGGTACTGAGACCTGACACTACTTGATATGGGTGTTGTAAGGACATTGATGTCCTAAGGAAATGACATTAAGATCAGTGTGCATCAGTTTTTACAAAAGTAAAAAGAATAGTAGTAGTCTGTGTCAGGGCCTTTCAGTACTAAGTGTTACTGGCCTTGGAGGGAAGTTTCAAGAGCTGAAGAACTGTATCAGTGGTTATTATAATCACTTCTGAGTATTCATTAAGTTTTTAAAAGTAATATATTTATTTACTCTGTATATATTGAAATGCAAATGCTTAGAGATGTTCAGAGCTGTTAAACATTCCTGAGTTGCTGAAAGTTTTGCAAGTTGTAGGCACAAGTGATATATGGGGGTCCTGCCACATGCTGAACAAACAGGAGCCAGGAATGTTTTGTAAGTCTACACCAAAAGAAAAAAGAAAAAAAAAAGGAAAGAGTGGAAGTATATATTGCTCTAATAAGCATTTGTTTTCCTTTATGCTGTAAATGGGACTTCTGAATGGAGCTCCATTTTCCTGTGATTAGAAGAATTACTCTTGACATAGATTGCAATAGGCTACAGTAACAGGAGACCTTCATGGAGCAGAAGGTGTAATCTAAGAGAGCCTGGATGTAAGGTGTAAATAGGGAGTGAAGACATAAAACACATTTTACTTAGGTTTAAAAGAAGTAGAGCTGCTTCTCTTGTTTGGCCAGCAAGCCCAGCTGCTGTCAGACTAGAGATCACTGTGGTGCAACCTCTAGGAAGCTACTGAAACCCAGGGCATAAATAATACAGCTCGGGCAATACACTGAAACCTGCAATCGTATTCAGCTTGTGATGAAGCCAAAATGCATGCAGGATCCAGGAGAACTGTTAGAATTAATGCAACACATACTGGATGTTACTACAGAGCCTTTCATTATTCATTTCAGTTCTTTATTAGTAGCCTTATCTTTCCTTCATTTTCATTGGGCTAAACAAAATTACACACATACATTATTGAATCACTAGCTATTGCTTGCTATTTTAATTAACTTTCTGGGTACACTTCAGCTTTTAATTAAATCCTCAGCTTCTGGGAGAAGTGTATTAACTCAGGTGGGCTTGGTGTAGAGAATTCTGGAAGTATTGAAGCTCATGCAGCCCTTTTTAAAGTGTTAAATACTGCACAAATTCCCTGTTCTGACCTTAGGAGAGCTCTGTCATCCACCTGCCATTTCTCAGGACACTTTAATTAAGGTTTCACACCACTCAAATCCAGAGAGTCTTCACTGCTTAAATCTAAATATGTTGAGTAGGAAACAAATGCCTCTTGATAAGCTGTTATAACCCATGGAAGATCTAAATTTTATAGCAGTATTAACATTTGCAGTAATGTAACCAATTAGCATGAGTTACTTCATCATTAGCTGCCTTGGACATAATTTTGGACATGCCTTTTGGGCATTATTCTGCTTTTTTACTGTACATTCTGTTCTTTGGATTAATTTTCCCACATACTACAGGATATAAACTAGGAATGATTTGGAAGGTGCAGTGTTATTTCAGTGTGTTCTTGGTTATGCAAACATGGCAATGAATATTCCTTTTACAAGTGTAGCAGTGATAGTAATTCCTCTTTGGTCTTTGGTAAAAAATGTTTCTTCCAGTTATATTGACAGATTACATGACAAATTAAAATGCTGATTTCTGGGAAGTTGCATCCTTTATCAAGGTGAACTGGGACCAGAGCCCAGTTCTGCAGAGATTTCACAAAAGCAGTAATCCAGCAGTTGTGGTGGTTGGAGAGTGAGCCTGTGGTGTCACAGCTGCTGCTTGTGCCTGACTGCTGTGGGTGAAAGCTGAGCCCAAAAACCAGGGACAGTGTCTAAGGTCAGAAGGGGAGCCTGCAGCAGCCACTGTCACCACTGTGTAAGTCAGTGAGCTCTGGGAAGGAAGCAGTTTAGAAGTGAGTGTTGATTGCATTTGTGTCTGTGGGAGTAATCCTGGGTCTGAATTGCTCAGGTAGCCTGTCCACAGTTTATAATGGCCTTAACTTGCGAATCTGTAGTGAGTGAAGAAGCTGGGACATGGATGTGTTTACTCTCAGATGCCTGAGTTCTGTACAGCAAGAAAAGTATCTGGTCCAAATCAAATGGTTTAACCACCATCTTCTGGTACATGGTGGAACTGAGACACCGTCCTGACTGAGACCTGCAGCACTCAGTCAGACACGACCCATAGCAAACATTTTTTAATGGCAGCTTACTGTTACAAAGTAGATGTGCTGTGTTTATGACTTTGACTCATTAGGCATTCTTTGAAATTCAGAAATAATTTCCTGAAAACCTCAGTTCTGTTCCTAAACATTTTCCCTACTTCTTTGGGGTTGGTGTTCACTACAGCAAAAGTAAGAATTTATTCTAGAGGAGTGTGCCATATCTTAATTTTTCCCACTCCAAATACAAAGTCTTCAGAGAAACAGAAGGAAACTTTTGAGTTGTTGTTCTTTATTCCAATGACAAGGAATAGAATAGTATCTTGTGTAGAACCTCCTTAAGAATTGTTGATCAAAAAAAATTCCCCTAAAAATCAGCACATCCTCTGCCTTCAAGTGATATAAATTCTCTGTTCAAAATTTGTCTCACATTTAATGTAGGAAAAAAGTAGTTTGACATCTTTCTGTGCAAGTAGTCAGATAAATAGGAAAGTGTATTTGAAATTAGCACGATTGGGATAAAACATAGTTCGTTTGCAGGGTCTCCACAGTGGCAAACTGCATCTCTTGTGTGCTCCCTAAAGCAGCTTCCCAGGCTTATGATCTTGAAGAAAATAGACAGAAAACAACTTTGAAACACAGGTTATACGTGACCAAACTTGGAAATACAAAGTCTTTTCCTTGCAGTTGAAAGAATTCTTGCAGAATCTTTAACCATACCTGGTCCAGTGGCTGTACAGTATTAAGATTATGTCCTCTCTCTTTTGAGTACAACTTCTTCTGTTTGCTTCTTGGGCAGTCCTTTCTACAAATGCCTTTTCTGTCTCTAATGCAGATACATACATACACATTGCTTTACCCTCTTTATGGCAGAGAGCAAAATAGAGGAAGAAGGGGAAAAAAAAAAATCTTTGTTTCCTTCTTTTCTCCTAGGCATAAAACGAGTAGTAGAAATACAAAATGAATCTGTAGGATCTCATGAGCACTGTTATGTAGCACCAGAGATATCACAGAGCTATATGCTTCCAGCATGAAACCTGAGATTATTGCTGACTGAGAGCAGGATGGATGTCCCAGGGTGCCCCTCCAGTCCCAGGGACAGAGTGGCATAATAAAAGAAACGTTCTGAGGTGTCTTACACCACCTCTTTTCCTCTCTTCGATTCAGCTGTTGATCATTTTGGTAGTTGTAAGTATCAACGATCCATATGAAGAAGAAGATGCTGAAAGCTAAGTTGCAGTGATCATAGCAAATGGTTAGAAAAATAAGTTTGTAGGAAAAGTACACTTAATCCTACTGTATGTTTCGTGAACCTTTTGCAGCTGTGCTGTTTGTGAAGATTCATGGAACTGAAATGCCTTGAGAGGGCAATGTTTAAGACAGTGTGAATTTAGAGACTTCTAACTTTGAGCACCTAGAGGTTAACATTCCCCATCCACTCAATTTGGAGTGGAAATGATAGTAAGACCTGCCTCAGTTTCGTGGAGTTTTAATAAATGCATCTGTCTGGTTAAAAAGCTTCATCATACTGTGGCTTGCTCCCCTTTCCTCTTGGAAATGAATGACAAGATTCTTAACCAAGTTATTCTAAGGTACTTATCACTTAATCAAAGTCCATGACAACTTGCCGAGCTGGGAAGGAGAAACAGAAGAGTTTAGTTCACTTATTTCCAAAACCTCATTGTTTAGCTTGGTGGGATTTGGTCTGGTTTTGTAGAAAATGTCAGTAAAACTGAAATTTTCTTGAGTTGTGTAATGAAAACTAACAATGCTAGTGCAGAGCATTCCCACAGAAGAGAGAAGAGAGATAATTAGGGTATCTACAAGAGTGGAGCTGTCTAAAAGAGATTAATAATACCAGATAGCAGCAGACCAGAGTATATTTGTATTGCCTAACACAGTGCATGGGAGCTGTGCTGGAAGCTGCCTGGCTGGACTATAGCACACGTTCCTGTCCTCCCACTACCACATGTTCTTGCTGAACATCCACCAGAACACAGGGAAGCAAGCTGGATCATACTGCTGTTCTCAGGTATTCAAGCCTTTAGGATC
This sequence comes from Sitta carolinensis, assembly GCA_032173965.1. Taxonomy (NCBI): domain Eukaryota; kingdom Metazoa; phylum Chordata; class Aves; order Passeriformes; family Sittidae; genus Sitta; species Sitta carolinensis. Next base: position 7,063,131 of record JAVUNC010000025.1, on the reverse strand, counting down.
TTGCTTTGTATCTTGGTAGCTATTTATTCTTCTCTTTTATTCATTTCTTACCTATTTCATGTCTTTAAAAAAACAAGAAATATTTCCTTCCCGTGCTTTCTTATAAATAGTGTTATTGTTAGTATAATTTGCAACACATTAAATCATCTTTCCAGTTGGAAGGGGTGTGGGGGAGAGATGCATAAATGTTGTTTTGGGGTGAATGGTGTGTAGTTGTTCTGAACAGTGCTGCAGCAGCATGATCTGATCTCTGCTGGCTCATCTGCATGGTTTGGCTGTGCTGTGTGATAGCCTGCAGATATATTCATTGTTTAAAAGATGATAAAATCTGTTCTTGCACAGATATCTGCTTGTAGACTCACACAATACCTTGTTAGGTAATACACCTTTGGTGTAGTTAGTTTACTTATAACCTTTGGCAGAGAATTTTTGCAGTATCTTCAACTCTTAAGTTACAAGGTATTTTTAAATTCTGTTTGAACATCTGATGATTAGAATTTCAAATTTGCAAGAGAAGTAAAACATCTGGTGAAGAATGTGAAGAAGTCAAAGCACACAGCACAGGATTATGCCTGTGTCATTACTTGGACTACTTTTGAATAGGCATTGTATAGGGCTCTATACGAACACAGATTTTTTATTAAGTAAAATTTGTAAATGGTGTAAGCTGCAAGTTCTGACAGTTCTGAACTTCTGCCTGTTGACTTGGGAATGAAAATGATAAATGCTGATCCTGGTGGGCAGGTAAGATGATGTTTAAGTATCAGATGCTCAGGGTTTTATGGTAATGTTGACTTCACTTTCTTTTACCTACCAGTGAGAGTTTCTTTGAATGCATCAAAAGAGGTCACTATAGAATAGAAGGCTAAACCTTCAGAGCACTTTGTACCTGCAATGAAAGCATAAATATCTAGAGTTAACAATTAAGATGATTGATGGTACTTGGTAGTGAAGGGCTTTGCCTTTGCATGTCAGCAGTGATACTTGAATGGCTCAGCTTTCAGAAACTCAAAAATGTACCGAGGCTCTTGACTGTAGCAATGAAGAAAAGACAATTGTTTTTCATTACCCACACTCAGCATACTGTAGGTCTGTGATACTCTGTGGTCTGGAATATGGAAACCTATTTTGTTTTCTATTCTCTCTAATATCCCTTTCCCATCAGGTTCTTCAGGAATAATGAAAGCAGCTTCATAGTTGCTGGTGTGCAGTCTTGGGCTTCCTTTGAGTGACTCCTCTGTAAGGCAGAGATGGTGCTCTGCTTTATGGCTTTAGCCACTTCTGCTCTGGTGATGAAATGGAAGTGAATTTTTTTATGATGTATTGTGAAGTTTCTGTGGTGCTCAGAGGAGCTCGAATGTTTTGAGGCACTGCTTAATGTTTTTTCCAAGATGTTTGCATTAGAGACCTGAGGAATGGGTGATTCATAGTCTACTTCTAACATGAGAAAACAACAATTGCAGTGCTGTGAGGTGTATTATTACATTTACTAGATTGAAATCTTCAGCACTGGAGTGGAAGTCTGGCATGTTTTAGGTTGATTGACTTGGGCAAATGAACTTCAGTTGGCAGATGGATTCCCTTTTGCAATGCTCCTTCTACTACTAGAAAAGTTATTTATTTTGTCTTTTAGTTATAGTGTGCTAAAAGAAGCATTTCTGCAGTAAATTCCCTTAAGAGACACAACCTGTATTTGATAGCATCCCATAATGAACTTAACAGCATATACACTGCAGGAGTTCATTTATCTAACTTATTTTATAACCATAAAAGCAGAGTTCTCAGGAGAAAAGGTTTCACCTCTAAATATGGATTGGCATTAAGGATCAAAATACAGATACATCTATTGGCCTTCTGCCCCAGCACATACAAGTTAATAATGGAACTGCTGTAAAATCTGATGGCCTTGATGTGACATCAGGCACTTGTGCACATGCAGACCAAAGAATGTCCATTCTGATTTTCAAAACACTGAAGAAGCAAGGAGTGAATACAGCAGTAATAACTTAATTGAATATACCCACTCTGAACTAATGGAAAAATGTGCAGAACTACTGTCACTCAATTAGTTGCTGAATAACAGTGTTTTAAAAGCCTTTGAATTTTAAATAAATCCTACAAAAATAGAAATTCCAATCTTTAAAGTGACTTAAGCATTTGTAGCAATGAGACTAAAGATCTGAAGTCTCTTTTTGGAAATGGCCATAAATGATCCCATAAATCAGCCAGTATATGCAGAACTATTTTCTTTCATTAGATACTATCGGTTCTAATTACCAGTACATATATATATATACACACATATATTAATAACAGGTTTAGATCATTTAGTTCCTGAAATTAAACATACTATTCCCATACTCTGGGAAAAATGAAAATCACCTGCCATTCTTTTGTAGACAGTTACTGAAACTTTGTTCAAGAATGCATAAAAACTCCTTAATGAACAGAAAACAATAAATAATGTGTCATGTGGAATAAATATAGCAGACAGTAGAGATTTTCCTGTATGAAAACAGGCGTCTGATAAATAAAAGGTGTTCAAAAATGAAATAAAGATCAGGCAAAGCACAGGATAGATTGTACTGGGGTTGGCAGGGTAGAAGGGAACATCATGAAGCTGAGCTGGTCTGCATGAGGCTTTGAAGAAGGGGAAGAGATGGGGCAGTTGGAAGGTCACGTTCAAAAGTGATAAATCAGGTGGCATTTGTACTTCCTTACTGGATTTACAGAATTGTCAAAGGGTCTTGGTGAAGCAGTGCAAAAGATTGTATAAATTTTCAAGATCTCTTTTCAGTAACATTAGATGGCATTTTTACATAGGCTTGTTAAACATTTGGAAAGGATCTGTAAAACTGCCAGGATTTTAAACCAGTTTTCATTTAGAAGAGACTGAGACACCTCCTGCCCAGTCCATATCTTCGTGGTGTCTTGTATCTCCTTCTTAGGCATTCATTGCAGATAAAATGATGAACTTGATTTCTGAGCTCATCCAGTTAGGTATTTATGATTCTTGTACCTGCAGTGGACATTGGTTCGGCAATTTGAAATCTTATTTCAAGAAATAAGGGAAGCCTTCAGACTCTGCTTTCTGTGAGAGAGAACTGAGTGAAATACCTGTTTAGTATTGGCACTATAGTCCAGGGATATTTTCATTTTAACAATCAGACCTTGAATTTTTGGCACCTCAGGAAAGATATTTGTCACATTTGAGTGTGGCATGACCCAGATTGAGATTGAAGTGGAGGCAGTGATCACAAGGGGTGAGATATATATCAGTTCAATCTGCCTGTTTCTGTCCATATTTCTGAATTGTATGTACCAATACAGAAAACTTGTCTTTTTGGCTTCATTCCTTGAACTGGGTTTCAAAGCCAGCCACAGATAATAGGCATGTCCCTTCATAGCCTGGTGCTACTTAAACAAAGAGCAAAAATAAAGCAATTTTTCTTCACTTTTTACAAATAATTCCATGTATGACACTTTTTTCCTCTCTGTTTTCTTAACAATCGCTCTGATATAAAGGTAGCATGTTGTTGTCTCCTGCAATTGATGTTTTATAGTCCAGGAACTTAAATTACTTCACTCAGATATTCTCAGATTTGTGTCTCTGTGTGTATATATGCACAGGACACTCTCCCAGTCATTCACTCATTCATTTTTATCCATTTCCATCTCTCAAATATCATGATTTTGTGGGTTTAATATCTTTGGACCATTTGAGGAGCAGCAGTAATGTAAAGACTCAAGAAAGAGGCAGAGTGTTACTCTTTGCACCGTCAGGCAGGAAAAATTCCCAGCACGAGGTGATACTATATGAACTTGACATGATATTATATGGTATCTTGGTTTTTATACAGTGGACTGGTGAGCCCTGTAACTGTGTGACTTTTCCCTTCTATAGCATCCTAATGCTACTTACTGCTACTTAAGATTAATTTTGGAAGTGGGAAATTTGAGGCAGTTTCTTTACTGTTACAAAGTGGTAGGGACAAAGAAGAAAACAGCTGATTTCCCTTGTAGACTAGAAAGTGGTGGGTGTGGCAGGTGCCCTTCTCACCTGCAGGGAAAAGTATCGGCATGTTTCTGAATCATGTGGTCCCAGGAAAGCTGAGTACCATCGGGGAGCTTTAGACAGAGACAATAACCTCATCTTCTCAGGTACAGAGCAAGGTGACATGGATGACACGTCCCTGTGTCAAATGCCCGTTCTCCCCTGCTGTTACTGTCAGAGTGGTTCATGGGAGAAGGTTCTGAAGACTGGGATAGCTAAGGAGCAGTGAACTCTCCTGCTGTCACTGCCAACAGTGGCAGTGAGGAGGAAGAAAGGTGCTTAAATTTAACAGTTATGACTTGAAAATCTGCTCGGGACATCACCCTAGAGTACCATAGGCACGAATTTCAGAAATGACAACCAAGTCCACTTAAAAGTAGGAAAAACTTCAGCGAAGGTGCTTGAAACCCAAAAGCATTAGCTTTGTTACTATGCAAACATATGTAGCCTAGATGATTTTCAATGTTTCCTGCATAAGATGAGAGGATGGCAAAAAACCCCACAAATCCTGGATGACTTGAGCTTTGGTACTGTATTGATAAATTCTCAACAAAATGTAGTAAGTGATCAAATATTCATTACCTGTCAGAAAATAAGTAAAAGCTTTAAACCGGCATCCAGTTTTGAGGCGTGAGTGACCCCGCAGTGGAGGGGGCTCCTCCCGCGGCGGTTCAGGTCCCGGTTGGCAGTCCCTAACGGTGTCTGTGTCTCCCTCTGGCAGGTTACGTGTTCTGCATGTTGCACCGCCTGCCCGAACAGCACGACTGCACCTTCGACCACATGGGCCGCGGGCGCGAGGAGGCCATCCTGAAAATGGTGAAACTGGATCGCAAAGTAGGGAGATCTTGCCAACGCATCGGCGAGGGATGCTCCTGAGTGCAAGACTGCAACCAAATGCTGTTCTCTTAGTTCACTAATGTTAGCCTTATTTAGGACAAAGTCAGCCAGACACCTTGTACTAGGCAAGTTTCAGACTACAGCCAATCAGTTTCCTTTCTTTAGCCAACCGTCCTGGTACTGTAGTTTAGGGATTGATGGTGGTTGAAATTGATCTCTGGCTGGTTACTAAGGTGCCTGCTAGCCACCGTATAAAAATAAAACATGAAGAAATATTATTTTTGAGTATGGCTAGTGGATTTAAACAAAGCAAGAAAAATCCAAAGGCTTCTGTTATTGCTGGAGTCACTCTAAAAGCCTTATGCTGGAAACATTCCAGCTGCAGAGTTAAAACAAATAGTTGTATAGAAGCTGGTGTAAAAGTTTGCTATGCACATGGCTTTCGGACAAACTGTTTAATGTGCAGCCTTTCACCTCTTCACTGCTACTGAATCCTGAAGAGGTGAAATACTACTTGGAGCAGCAACTGCAGCTGCTTAAGCCCAGAAGACCTGACTGGTCACTCGTGCCTTCATCGCGTGTGGCTTTAGAGTTAGGCAGTGTCACCAGCATCAGGGATTCTGTTGGGGTAGGAACACCTTTCTGGTTCTTCCCAGGAAGCCAAAAAGAAAGGGGAGCAGAGATTCTTATAAAAAATTTTTATATGTATCTTACTATAAAGAACCTATCAGGGTTTTTGTTTTGGTTTTTCTTTTTTTTTTTTCTTTCTTCTCTGTTAAATTATGATCTCTCTTTAAAGCCAACTCCATCCTGGAGTAGTAAATGGTGTATAACTTTTTACATGGCATCCACAGAGATTCTATGCGTTATGTGAACAGATTCCACATACCTTGAGCAGTGCAGCCATTCCCACTGGCCGAAACCTGATTGGCTCTTGTTTGCCTTTTGCTAAGTGCAGGTATCTGATAATTGATCAAATAAGGCTAATTCACAGCACAGTAGCCATGGCTGGATTCTACAGACTGACTTTCTGTAGCTAGACTTACATATTGGGGAAAAAAAGGACATTTTGTAGCAAATGGAATTCAGTAACAGTATTGGGGAACAACCTGTAAAACAAACACCCTTTGTCAGAACGAGTCCGTGTTCCTCACGTTCCGAGTGTCAATGAGATAATCAAAGGGGCTCCACCAGCCCTCCTTCTATGCAGCTGAACGCGCCCACAAAAATCCCTGCCCGCAAAGTGAGTATAGCAAGTGGATGTGGAAAGCATTACCTGGCTAGAACGCTCTGGATGTGATTAGAGCCGGGGTTCTGTGTTACAGTGTCACACTCAGCTGAGCCCAACCGCACCAGCTTTGCCACTTTGGAAACATAAAAGCAAACACCATAGCCGGGCTGTCTCCTGCTGCACACAGGGCTTACGAAGGTAAAGATTATTCATGCTGATGTCGCCCAGCTGAATCCTGAATGAGTTCAACTTCTCAGTCCATTAGTAGGTAACTAGCAAGTGGGTAAATTTGTAAGAAAATCTGAGGGAGGGATCGACTTTGCCTCATCGTCAAATACTGGGCAGATCTGAAACACTGGGGGTGAAGTAACCTGTCACTTGGAAAACCCCAGGTTGTACGAGTCATCCTCCTTTCTACTTGTTACAGGTAATTAACTCCTTATAGGCCAAATTATACTGTTACTTTGGTAGCCAGTTAGGAACATTTAACAATGAGATAACTAATTAAAGAATACATATATATATATATATATATGTGTATATATATATGTATGTATGTATGTATGTATGTATGTGTCTCCACACACACACTCAGCATCTGACTGTATTAGCATTAACCGTGAAGCAAATCAGAAGTGTCCCATCATTATGAATGCAAGCTGCCTGGAAGGCAAGCTGGGGTTTTTTTCCTTGTTTTTATTCAAGAATATGAACCAGCAGCAAAAGCTTCTGTAATGGGCTGCATTTTCAGGAAGTGGTCCTGGTGAGAGGGACTGTCCAAGGATATTATTTACATTTGCCGTGAGGAGTTTTTAAAAAACATGGATTTTGGCGGCTGCTGTGATACGCACTTTCTTTTCCTACAAAAATCCTATCCTAGCATTTGATGGGCATTCTGATTGATACACAAGACTTTTCTGCATTAATACTGAAGATGCTATTTTGTTCCTCCTTAATATTCTCTTTAATCTCGTTACAAGTGCACAGACGGTTTCAAGGTGGCTCTTGAGAGGACACTACTTAAAGTTCATGTGAATTATGGACAATGTTCACTTTAAGCAAAAAGTTGGGGAGGGGTTGTTCCTTTGCAGTATCTGTTCTGTGAAGTTTGTTAAACGTAAAGAAAGCTTAAGTTCTTGTATCTTAAAAGAAGATCTTATTTAACCCTTTTGTGTTCTAGATTTACTTACACATGTAGCCTAGAGCTCAGTTTTAGTTTAACATTGTGAAAATATTAAAAGAATCTTGTAACTTTATTCTTTTTCCTCATGCTAAAAAAAAATTAAACCAATCAGATTAAAGTTTGAATTCCTTTCTGCCTATTCCAACAGGTCTTGCTATTTTGCATCATTTCTACTGTAAATTCATGTAAGAAATATGAATGGGGAAAAGACCAAGGTTAGGTCAGTAACTTCAAGCTGAATTTACAATTGGTGAAGGGTGGACAGGATTTTCTGCGGGTTTGGAAGGGTAGTATTGCTGCTGGGTTTGAATTAAGAGATTTGTTTTGTAAGCAAATCTACTGTAGCCACTTTGGTCCATTTAACTTTTATGTTAGACACAGCAATCAAAGGAATAAGTTGACTCTTCAAGTCAAATGCATACTGTACACTGTGACACTGGCATTAAAATGTCCTAAATGTTCATTCATGCACTTTGGCAGCTTCACCTAGAGTAGCTATACTCCAAAGCAGATTGGGCTATTCATAATGGATAAACAGAGGAATACCTATTGTTTCTTACTCATTTAGATGCTAAGAACACAAGGCTAATTAAAACCCACAAAATTTACTGTATTAGAGGGAGAGAGAATATAAAACTAATAATTTCAAAAAACTTTTGAAAATAGTTTGGAACTGAAATTGTGCCTGATTCATGGGACACATAAACACTTTTTTTCCCCCTCAAATTCTTATGGTACTTTCAGTTATAAAACTGCATGATTCTTGAACAAGAGGGCTGTGTTCTTGTAAAGGTAAGTTACATAAAACAGCTTTGCCTTTTCATCCAGTTTCAAACCTGTGACTAGTGCAAGCCAGGGCTTCCAGGAAAAACGAGAATTGCCTGCACTTGTTGTGTGTACCTGTTGTGTTTGGAAGCAGCTGTGTTTGACTGAGCAGCAGCACATCTGTAACACGAGGTACCTGAGAACAGGAACTGCGCTGCAGTAGTGCACAGGACACACCTGCAAAGAGTCCTGGTGCAGTTCCAGCAATCCAGAAGATGCTTACATTAGCTGCTTTTATCAGCTCAAGGGCAGGTGATAAATACATCCAAAACTTGAAGTTTGCATGACTTTTGGACAAATTGTAATTTCCTGGGCTAGCGATACAATGTCCTCTTTGTATTTGGCTTTGTACTCACTGTGGTGTTCGTTCATTTTGTAATCAGCAGTTCCTTCTGTGATTATGCTACATCTTAGATATAAATCTCTAGGGGATAAAAGCACTTTTTTTTTTTTTTTTTAACCTTACAGTGATTATTTTAGTACAAAGACTCACCAGGGAGGAAAACTGATATTAACTGTGTCATAAAAATACAGATTTTATAATAGACGCCAAGAAGTATGCCAGTGTAATATCTGACAGCACCTCTCCTCACAATTGATGTGTAGACAGTTGAGTGCCCTGACAAACTGTAACATTCTCTTTGTTGTATTGTAATTACTGATATTGTCAGTCATCAGAGGAACAGCCAAGAGAAAGTCTAAGCAAAGTAATCCCTTAATGTAACAATGAGTTTGTAGCCAGTTCACGCTGGAATAAATTCATATTCTCCTGGAAACTACTTTCATGCCTAGAAAACCAATGGGAACATTTAAGACTGCACTTTTAAAAATTAACTGCATTTATTGGCACCAGATGTCTATCTCATTACTCAAATATCTGATTAAAGTTCTGCATAAAGAACAAAAATAATACATGTGGTTCAACACAAAGGCCATGCCGGCAGGAGCTGCTGTGTAAGGATGTAGTTTTAGTATAACCAGTTCATAAGATCATGCTTAGTTAAAGCTGTGTCTCTGTATACTTTACTACACAAAGGACCACAGTGAAAGAAGAGTGCCTAAGATTAAACTGCTCAAAAGTATTTGCAGGGTACATTTTACATGGTGAACTGGTGCAATAATGGGTTTTATTTTTCTCACTATCAGCAGCTGTTACGGGAAAACAAACTTCACTGCTGCTGGAAAGAGCCACTCTTAAATAATGGTCCTGAAATATGTCAGTGAGAAGGACTCATCATCTTCATCAATTTTTTCCTTTTTGTTGAAGCAGTCAGCATGTGCAGCTAGGCATTTGAAAGTAGTTCTGCTTGAATGTTCCTCTTTTCCTTTTTCAGTATTCCCCACCGAAAAAAAACCCAGCATCAACTTTGTTGTTCTTGCAAGTCGCTGGAGTTTAGTTCAAGCAGATGAAAATACAGGTGTTGGTCTCCAGGAGTGATGACCTCCTTGTATTTTGCTGCAGTGACAGGCTATTTCTTCAGTTAGCTGAAACATAATGCAAACAGGATACACCTGTTCTGGATTTGGGGCTGTGAGGTTTTTGAACTTCGGTTCAATGATTCTGCTCACAAACACCTTCCCATAACCTCTGCATGCCTCATCTTCCACTGTGAAGTTGAGTAAGGACAAAAGAAGGCATGAAAACAGGAGGCTGAGGATGCAAAGTGACAAAGTGCTAGTGATCACATCCATCTTTCTCCTCAAGTCAGATTGGATCACAGAATAGGAAAGAGGCAGGTAATTACTTGAGGTAATTTACAGAGAGCACCGACTTTTTTGACTTGGTACTACACAAAACCATTTTGCTTTATCTTTGTGACTATACCTGTGTGGAGTTTGTCTGAGTCAATTCTCCAACAGACGCTGTATGCATAGAAATGAAATGGGACCGTCATAAGAAAACATTTTTGATGGATTATTTAGTAATAACTACATGTTTTGCTACTCCTCCCTAGGACATCCTTATTTTGCAAATGCTTCTGTTTTCTTTGGAAGAAAAACAAGCAGAACTTTTTAAGACTAAATGTAAATGATTTCAAATTCAATACATGCATCTGAAGCATTAGGAAGAGATTACTGAAATTATATTTAGTTTTTAAAGGTGGTGAGGAATGACTGCATCTTATAACAAAAGGGTTTTTTTCTTCATATAGTAGCAAGTGTTGATGGCAATGTTTTAACCATAAGCAGAATGTTCCTTTCTGCTAGGTTTGTGCAAAGCCAATAACATGCAGTAGGATGCTGTGAGTTAATAACTTGTAGCACGGTGCAGTGACTGTGTAAGTAATGAGAATAAAATCACAGAGACCTATTCTTGGCTGTGGCTCTCCCTTCACACAAAAGGATAGGTAACACTCACTCTTTCCTTGTTGATTAGTCCCCTTTATTCTTTTCCGAGTTACAGAAGACACTTTCCTTCCATCTACCAGCATGCTCAAGGAGGGTGGAGAACCAAATTCTAACTAAAGGTATTTTAGGGACAAAAAAACAAAACAAAACAAAATAAAACAAAAATAATTGACATCTCCAAAGGCAAAGTATTGAAGTCATCCTCTGTGTCACAGATGCAACTCCAGAAGGAGCTCTCCTTACAGTTCTTGGAATGAACACTTGAAAATTTTGGGATGTCTTTATCTTCGTAGATTGTTTAAGATATTTTTGAAGCAGAGAGCTAATCCTTAAAAAGTCTTCAAAATAAAGAAAAGCACAGCACTGTATCTTCCTTTGAAATGGGCCTGCATGATCATCACTGCTGCTTGAAGCCAGCTCAATGAAAGGTTCATTGTTGACTCCTGAAACAGTCTCATCTCTGCTTTTCAAAAGAGCACATAAATGCAAGGCTCTTAGAGAAGGGAGGAAAGTATGAGCTAAAGCTAGGCTAAATTCATTCTTCATTCTAGCAATAATTTGTCTTCCCCCCCCCCCATCTTCTCCTTGTGCAGTGTTTATATATTTGCTTTAGATTCCTGAAAGTTCCAGCTACACCAGTTTCTGGAGAAGTCTTTTAACATGCTGCATTTAGTAGCAGCATGAGGAAGAGGATGAGCTCCAGTAGGTTAAAATGAAAATCACGGTTGGCCAGGACAACTCTTGTCCACACTAGAGTGTTAAAAGGTTGAATACCTAGAAATGTTTTAGCTCATCCTCCTGTATCAGCTTTGCATGAGTCCTTCTCATTTGGGTAGTCTGTCATGTGCACAGCAGCCAGAGGTGTGACCTTTGTCCTGTCTGCAAGGAGACTTTGCCCTTTGTTACACACACACACCCCCCAACATTTCTATAGATAGAAATGCTCACCTGGTAAGCAGCAGTTAGTTACAAATTCTACAGCCATACACTTATTTTCACTTATTTATACACTTATTTTCAAGTCACTCTGTATACCCCCTGTTTTCTCCTTTTGACTGTTTGGTCTCGGGTCTTGTAAAAAATAATAGTTCCACATGTATTTCCTGTACATGGATCTATATACACTCAAATCTTCTGGGACATCAAATGGCTGTAGCAGAATGATGCTGCTGGAATAAGTCAGCTTTCACTTCCTGCACACTCATGTGTGTATTATCAGTCCTTGTCTGGCTCATCTCCTGGGGACATGTAGTCCATATCTCAATTTGCCTGTTTAATAGTAACTGTAGTTAAATTATTGTCAACTACTACAGACTTGGTCCTTGAACCACCATCATGTTCATTTGCAATTCCACTAAAAACACTGTCCTCAAGCAGGTGGGAGGCTTGAGTGACTGCCAGCAGTTCTGATCTTTCTCCATAGTGTGTGTCCCACTGTCCCAGGGCACAGAGCTCTGGGGGATGATGGGAGTGTGCATGTGTGCAGGATCAGCAAGGTGATGCTGATGGGATTCCAGCTGCCACCTTAACAGAAACACTTTGCCTTGAGGCAGCAACTCCTGCTAAATTAGTGGGAGCAGGTAAATATGTGCTGTTTGAAACTTACTATCCAATAAATATCTATTTAGCAGCCTGTTTCAGCACCCTTGCCAGCCTTCATTTCTTTATTTGCTGTGATTTCCATAAGCTTTTCTCCATCACCCCTTTTGCAAATTCTCCCTCATCAACTACGCTGCCCACTCCTGTATCAAACTATCATGTTCAGAGACAGAGTCTGTATGGAGACAAGAGGAGAGCTGATCACATATCTAAAGGGGCTTGTATTGCCATCTGTAATGAAAACATTAAATGTTAAATGACTGCTGCTGTTTAGTAAATGAAACTCCTAGAGCTGTTTTAACAGACTGTAGCAAATAACATTAAGGCTGTGTTCTACTTCAAATTCAACCCCCTTATATCTTGCTCTTAACTCTGGACTTTCTCCAGCTGAGGAACCTTAGGTTAGCTTGATATTGCAGCCACCAGAGAGATGCAGGCAGTGTGTAATAGCATCTCTGCAAGTACCAAATACACATCCAGACCAAGAGTAAAAAATCGTCTCTTTGTTCTGCTTTAGTTCTTTCTCTTGTTAACTCAGTATTGTTATTCTGTGGATAGAATATAAAACTCTCATTTGCCAAGTAATGCTAAACGTTTATCAATCACAGTGATTGATTTAAGATTTTTAGGATGTGGTTGATACTGTGGGTTTGTTGGGTTTCTTTACACCAAGCCTCATGAAGACAGTGCTCAAGTGTTAACTACCGAAACAGGCAGTTCTGACTGACATGGAAACCATGGGCAGACCCAAGTCAAGATTTCTTAACATGAATCAGAGGCAGTTCCTTGCCTTTGCTGTTCTCTGTGTGCAGAATAAAGGTAAAGCCATTGCTGCTGCCTCAGGTGCATTGCCTGTGCCTTGGCAGCTGAAGGGGTGCTCTGTGCTGTGCCCCAGGCCCTGAAAGATCTCAGGAGTCACAGAACCATCATCCACGAGTCCCTGAAGGCAATCGAGCTGTACCTTGTACCTCCTCTTTCTAAACATGTTTGTTCTGCAAAACAATAAAACGGTTTATGAAGACATGTGATGTATTAAATAAAACCGTGCTGACCTGTGATTGAATCGTGCATGCTGGGGTGGCTTTCTCTCAGCAGCCTTTGGCTGGTAGCAGTAAGGTGGGGAAGAACTTCAACAAGCCTATGGAATTTAAATCACTCCACAGGAACTGAAACAAATGTTAGGCCTTATGCAGTCTGCATACATCCAGCAAGGCAGAAAGATCAATGGTTTTATTTCACACCAGCCCTGATTCAGTCATTTAACATCAACACAGATCAGTTTCCCTCAGCCAACATTCAGCATCTTTCTAGAGTAAAGGCAAGGAGGATCAATCATTTTGAGAGCAGTCTGCAGATAAAACATAACAGAGTTAAATATCTACTATAAGGATTACACAGTTTCGTGTAAAGTGTACCAAAATAGAATTCTAATACTGCAATGCATTTCAAATACAACTCTACATCTCTGATTTCTCAGAAAGCTCCATGGGAACCAAGATTGGGGCATTAACAGCAGAAAAAAACCAAAAGGCAATAGGCTTCCCACACCGTATAATTCTTCACGGTAAGACAGTCTCACCCTTGCTGTTCTTACTCTTTATGGATTTCTTGGTGTAATTTTCTGTTTGAGAGAGCTTAATGGTGAACTACAGTTTGTGGATACTGTGTAATTCCATTGCTAGATAACTGCTACTCCAAAGTGTGTGAGAAGAATGATAGCATTAAGTCTTAGAATGCCTAGTTTTTAACCTTGATTTTGGGGCACATGGCTAAGGGGTTGATCCCCTAAATATAGAAAAACCAGACAAATTTAAAGTAGCAGATTTTCTCATTGAGCTTGTGTAAACTTCCTGCACAGATTTCATCAGCATGTTAATTGAGAGCTGCCAGATAGTTTAAAAAAAGCCTCAGTGATAAAGTGACTCGCTCACTCCAGCCAGAGGCACATTCTTCATGCCATGCTTCTGTTCCATACGAATTATCTGTGACTGCTGGGCCCTGCCTGTGCCAGCACAGCCACACAAATAGAAGTACAAGCTTTGCACGCCAACTCTCACAGTCCACAAAGGCAGCTGAACTTCAAAGGTTTGCAACAGATAACGGGTTTACACAAAGCTGCTCTACCCATCTTTTGTTTTACTTCTCTGCTGTCACATAGGTCTTATGGAGAAGCGTAATAAATTCTTTTGTTTTGTGCAGTGCCAAGCCAACTAAGACTTAGACACTGCACACAGCTGTCCCCAAAATGAAAAGGATCTCTCCTTCTTGAGAATATGAAACCCAGTCACATTCAAGTTGCAATGGCTTACCACACTCACAGCAGAATCCTACACAGGCATTATTTCTTCAGAGATGACAAACTATGCAACCTTCACCTGCAGGCAGTTCAGCAACTGGTTCATGTAATTTGGCAAGGAGAGAGAATCAATACTGGGTTCAAAAGTATCCACTTATCCCAAATTTATCTGAATGTGGTAGCCAGCTCTGATACTGAGTTACAGTCCACACCAACCCACATAAAAGAATCAAGCTCCATTTCTGTGCTTGCTCATACTGACTATGCCAAACCAGTAAAAGAAGTGCCATCCATGGTGTGATCATCATTCAAGTCCCTTGTCACTCCCAAGTCATAGGCAGCAATCAGGAGTTCAGAGTGGCCTGGCCAGGCTGACCCCTGTGCACCAGCCTCTGTGCAGAGGAAAGGGTGCAACCCCCTGCTACAGTGGAGAGAAGTCACTGTGACATTCCTGCACTGACTTTGGTAGGCAGGACAGAAGGGCAGCCATGTGTGAGATGCTGTCAGTACAGCAATTGTGCAGGGCTGGAGCTCCCAAGGCACCTCCTGTGTGAGCTCCATGCTCTGTCCCTACAGCACTTGGCCATGACTTGCCTGTCCTCTGCAGACCCTCTCCTCCAGCAGTAGAAACGGCTTAAGAGCTCCTCTGCAATAACATCCACCCACATTCTCTCCTCAGACAAGTGGCAGATCAACTCCGGCAAATGCTTGACCGAAAGCCCTCAAAGAAAAAAAAAAAAAAAAAAAAAAAAAAAGTAGAATTCCCTGTTCTGCTTTGGACTGCTGAAGGCCATTTTTGAAATCTTCCCTCTCCCCATTCTCCAAATCTTTTTTCAGGTCTTGAATGTCTGTCACAGAAGGGTCAGTGAAGGGATGCACATGCTCCACACAGTGTACACTCCTTCCAATATCCCACCAGCTCCTGTCCAAAGTTGCAGTGGTGGCTTGGTATTTGATGGTACTGGAAAGTTTGGTGCAGATGTCATGGGATGCAAAACTTAGGCAGAATGTCCTCCTGACACACAACAAGGGAAGTTGCTTTGCTGTTTTTAAAAACTGGCAAGAACCAGCCTTTGTTTAGTGAGCTGACAGTACCCATTTTATCATTTTGGACACAGAACTTGCAGAAGCAAGTTTTAGTCAGTGACCTGACCTCTGACTGTTCCTCAGGAACTGGAACAGTAAATCTCTCTGCCACAGTTTCATTCTCTGCTCAAGCTGGGCCCTGCATCAGTGACTGCACAATGTCAAGGTGTGACATAAAATATCTGGCTCCATGCTGAACTAATGCTTTGACTCAGTATTTCATTTTCACAAGAAATGAAAAACAAATAGACATGGAAGATTACTGAAAGGACAGGTCACTAGCCAGGGTGACTGGGCTCTACATTACACTGACTTCTTACAAGCCATTCAAGTTTCCTAAGGTTAGCTGGAGTACTGTTCTAGTCTTTCCCACACTAAGAGGGTGTTTGATTTTGCTTTCGATGCTGTAAATGTGTCGGATTCCTCCCACAGGTATTTGCCCTTTGGGAAAGGGAACAAAGCGTGCAATCCAATTTGTAAAGCACAGAAATACTTGCAAAAAAGTGCTGCATACAGGCTATTAAGAGGCTGTCTGTACTCATTTCAGAATAACCGTGTGTAGTGGAAAGTAAAATAAGTGTGTGACCCTAAATATAAATAAAGTCAGTATGTGGCTCCTGAAGAAGAACATGAACATTGTTGACCCAGAACCTGAAGGGTAGGGTTTAAAGGACTTTCCTTTCATTCTTGTTTTAGCAGCCTTGAAAGTATAAATTCTCCCCATCTCACATTCCTACCTCTCCCACAGATCAGGTCTTTGGTAGCACTCCAATTTCACATCTGTATTTATTAATATGTGGACAAAATGTATTGAACTGCCACATTTCACTGCTGAGAACTAAAGCTGAGAATTAAGAGACCAAATAACTATGAAAACTTCTGGTATCTGTCTGGAATGAAACTAGACCCTCGATACACCAGAAGTTCCTGATTATTATCCTGACCATTAATATTCCTCCTAATTCCACTGGTATTTAAAGAAAACTTCTCTTGGAATGCTGCAGCATCACAGAAATTGCACAAGGCTTCTGTAATTTTCTGGGCTAATAGAACTTTTAAAAAACCCAACAAATATCAATGCCATGAAAATGCATTTGCTGCCATCTCTTTAGGCAGCAAAGACTAAGTGACACGATGTCACCTTTCATAAAGAGTTTTAGTTTGGTACTGCTAATAGCAGTTCTGTGGACTGAAATCAAATGCACAGCATTATGCAGCTGAGTTACAATGCCACAGTATATGGGATTCTGCTCAAGTGCTGTGGGAGATAAAGCAAGCAAAAGAAGCAAAACACTTCTTTATATCAACAAGGAGAGAGGCAGCCCCCCTGAGGGCACAGCAAACAGCTGGGTAGCTGTGGTGGCACTGCCCGGCCCTCCACTCCACACATGCAAAAGCAGTTCTGACCTTCACTGGGGCATTGCTATGTGTGCAGTGCTTGCTTTGCAAAGGCATTGCTCAAGCTGGCTTGCAGACCTGCTCAGCAGAGTTAGGCTTTACTTTTCTACATCAAGTCCGGTTAAATTCTTGCCACCAGTTTAATCTGTGTGTCTTGGACACATCCAGTGCTGAGATCTCCTGACTGCAGTTTTAATAGCCATACAGTGCTCAGTGCCAACACACTAACAATACCACAAAGACAGCAGCAACAGTGAGCAGGCTTCAGCAAAACCTTGGGTTGTTTCTTACATTTGGCATAATTGCCATTTATCAGGTAAACCGTGCCCAGCCTTCTCCTGCTGAGCCTCATAGCCCTCCTCTGGCCCCAGCAGAGCCAGTGCTTTGGCATAAAAACCCTTTCCTGCTGAAAACTGGACAAAGTCTCTTCTGCTCTAAGATCACCAGGCCACACTGATTGCCAGCTGCTGAACTCTGTTGTTATCTTTGCTTTTAAAACACTCTAGACAACCACAATGCTGCACAAAACATACTCATTTATTTAGCCAAATTACATTAGCCCTGCCTATTACATTGATGCGGCCAAACTGGCATTTTTATTGATCCAGGTAGCCTGTTTTATGTACCTTCTTCATTATTTTCCATTTGTCCAATTAAAGTAAAAAGAGAGAAGAAAAATAGGCTGTGACAGAACCCTGAAACAGCTTGAGTATTCATGTGGAACAACTCTCCACCTTTTCTTTCAGATAAGCACATCAAAGTACACCAAGAAGCTCTCAATCTCTAAACCAGGAGATGTTCTAGTATATTAGGCTCTAAAATAAGCCCTTTTCTTCAAATAGATAAAAAACTGAGATTTGCTTGGTAAGGCAGTCAGTAAAAGTGTTTCAGAGTACATTCTCCCTTTCTCATCACCCTGTTCTTATGGAAAAAGAGAGGGGCTCTGTCTCTCTGTTCGTTTCCCTACCCATGTTGCTGATCTTTCCAGCTGAAGATTTTCTAGCTGAGAAGAATGGCTTTCCCCCTCCCCACCCAAGAGAAAGTACAAGTACTTCCAACAGTATTTCACCTTTGTGTAACAGCTGAAACACACATAGGCAGCTCTTCCTCACTGCTACTCCACAACAACACAGCTCATGAGAAACAAAGGGAACAGATTCAGCAGCTGCACCCTTTGCTGCAAAGGCCTGCATCTGGCACCACCTGCTTCTGCTAAACAAATCAAAGAACAAGGACTGTGTACAAGAACTAGGACAGCTCAACTGATGTGCCCCACCTGCATTACTGTACACCCTAGATAATGAATTTCCTGCAACCAAGAATAATTAAAAAGTAATTTAGAATGAACAGGAAAGCTGCGAAAAATGAGCTTGCTAAATTTAATTCAGAGTATTAAACCTGGAATTTTGTTGTTGGATTTTGGGGGCAACTTTAAAATATACCATGAAGAGCTATGAAGACAATAGTCTTCTTTTTACAAAGAAAAATCCAGACAGAAGGCAGCTGCCAATAAGGCAGCATTTCTTTCAGTCACATAAATAACACCTTCCATAACCTCCATGTCTTGATGTCAACAAATGACAGTAATAGAGAAACTGAGATAACAGCAGGCCTGCCTGAGCCCAGAGGTACCTCCAGGTCTGCAGGGATGGTGGGTGAGCACAGCTTGACAGATGGCCTGGAAAGCTGTGCAGTGGCCCTGCTCACTCCGAGGGGCTGCTCCTTCCTGTGGAATGGAAAGGGCACGTGCTGACGATGCTGTGCAGGAATCACGGGGACCTGGTTTGCATAACAGCTCTATTGTTATCTTTCTTTGGTTTTAAATGAGGTGTGGGAACCTATAGTCCAAAAGTTTTTTAAATGCTCTCCCTTTTTAACACTTCCTTTCTCAGATGCCAGCATGTTTTATATCTACATGCTTTGAGAATTTCCATATTGCATATATGCAATAGCTTCAGCAGCAATTGTGGGCTTGTTCAGTGCTTACAGACATTTTCAATTAGTTAATATGAAAAAGGCTTTGGTTCCTAATTTTTTTCCATTTCTGTCTTCTCCAATACCTATCCACTGAGAGCAGAATTCCAGAAGTCTAGAGTCAAACTGCACAAGTCAGTCAATGTCAGATGCTGAACTGAAGTACTTTTTGAGTAGCAAAAATAAATTAATCTTCCGTCATTAATTACAGCAATGCACCAGCCCTTTATCATTATCTCTTCACCATCCAATGACAGCTGAGATAGCATATGCTCGCTAGACTCTTTTCTCTCATTTGGAATCATTTAATGGCTTTGTAAAACAGGCACCCAGCAGGCAAAAAAATTAGCCATTCAAACACAAGTTTGGTTACAATAGTTAATCTTGGGCCCCTGCCCTCTGTCTCTCAAGCAATTCTGTCCTTTAAGATGCAGGTGAAAAATCAGTGTAATTAGTACCTATTTCTCAGTGGTAGCTGAACTGACCTACCTTGTACATGCCATTTTTCCTCCTTGATGCAAGAGCACAGCAACATCTTACCTTCAGCAGCATAAAGGGAAGATCAAGTCAATTAGTGGCAAAAGGAAAAAAGAGCAGTTCCTCTTGCATGTAAGAAAGAGAGAGCAAGTACTGCACAGATTAGGTGGCTCATTACATTCTTTTTCATCTTAGATTTTAAAAGGCAGCAAAAATGCTAATATATCCTCAGACGTATTTGCTAGTAGTTTCTGCAGTCAAGCCAAAGCCTAAATGCAACAAAGAAGTATTAGAAATCCCACGCAAAGCCTTGGTGCCAAACAATTCCTGATGAGAGCAGTGAAATGCTTCATGTGGCATTTAGAATGCCACAAGCATCTGAGATCTGCCCTTTGGAGATGATATAAGGCATCACAACATCTCATTATCCTTTACACTAGAAAAATCCAAACATTCACTCTACTACTGAAATTTTACTTCTAGATGTAGCCTCAATTGCAGAGCCCCAATCACAATTTGTTCTTTCAAAAAAGAAAATCTCTAATATGAAGAGCACTCTTTCCTACTGAGTTGCCTACACAGAGGTAAACAAAGCCCAATCCTTTTCACACAGGAAAATCATCAAATGTGTGGATTAAAGAGAAATTCATCACTATCCCTCTGAGCACAGAGGGATATTGCAACATTGCACATTTCTTTGACATGAAAAAACCCAATCATCTTCAAATGAGATTGCTGTCTCCAGCCCAGATGGAGCTGCAAGTGATTGAGTTACTGTGGTGTACAGTGGATCAGAGCTTGTCCATTGAGCAGCAGCAGCCAAGGCCATGGTGTGCCCTTAACCCACTGGAAATGCAAAATAAAACCACTTCCACACAGCCTAGCTTAAAATCTTGTACCAAGTTACCATCTATCACCAGCACTTCAGTAATTCTTCACATGTGTTTTCCTCCTCTTGAAAACACAGTACCTCAAACATTTGTTATCACAGGAATGTAGATTTAGGGAGGCAGCACTGAAGTTGTTTACATGGAAATTTGAACAGGTCATACAGAAAAAGATTCTCACTGCCTTGGGAAGTTTTTAAGTACAGCATAAACCAGATGCAATTTTCATGTACTGCATGAATGATGGCACTTCCAGAAGGACAACATCCCCTGTTATCACAGCAAAGTGCTGTCTGCCCTTGAAGAGAGAGGAATGCCAGCTCCTCCATCAAAGAACTACACCCCTTGCAGCACAAGCTTTTCCCGCAGCATTCTCCCACATAAAAACTGACCAGATTTGAACCTGCATTATCTGACAAAATTGAGCAGAATCACAGCCTGTGGCAGATGGCCAGCATGCCAATCAAAACGCTACTCTGATTTGTGCTGTGTCTTTTTCCCAGCTTGAGTGATTGCCTTTGAGCTGGATCCTCAACTCAGTGACATCTTCAAAGAGACCAGCTGCAAGATATCACACTGCTCCTGACAACAGTCTGGCACTAGAATGGCTGTGAAATCCCACAGCATTAGAATGGGACACAGATACTGTAGACCAACAAGGAGATGTGTACTAGAATGAGAAAACAAGACACACAAAATGAATACCACATTTACTGATGTTAAAGGGCAGTCATCCAAAGTATCATCCCTTTTTTCCTTCACCTGTGCAAGTCCCAGACAGATCAAATAGCTTTCTGGAATGTCACCAGTCAGGAAGAGAAGGATTCAACAGCCAGTATTTCAAAGTCCCCCTGACCTGAAATATTCAAGGCACAGCCTCATGTTTATACCATGGACCATTATCCTTGGGTTAGAAGACCTCTCTCTAGATCACAAAGTCTTTAGAATTCTAGATTAAAGCCAGGGATAACATGGCAGAATGCAAGGAGCACAGACTTCACAAGAGGAGCTTCTCAAGCACACACATTTTACACAACAGAGGCAGAAATTCACTGCCCAGGATTCAGGAACCCCAACCCTCTGACACAGCAGCCACCCCAGCCCACTGACAATGCAGAGGAACAGTACAAACACCTGCAAAAAGATTTCAGCAGCTTCACGTTGTGCCCACCTCACTGGCTGCAGGCACTGAGGCAGATCTCAGCAGCAAGGTTTGCCAGCAGGAATGATGTGGAATGGCAAAGGGGCCCAGGCTAACAAACCTGAGCTCATGACCTGCCCCTGGCACTGGGGAAGCACCAGCTGCAGCCGTGGCATGAAGGAAGCCTGTGGGAGTCCCAGGTGATGTGGAGATGGGAGAAGCAGTGTGTACCTAAGAAGCACCTGGGATCCCACAGTCAGGTTGGCAGAAGCGTGAGGGCTCTGAGGATTCTCTTGGTTTGTTGTTGACACAGGTGTTTATATATTCTACAGACAACTGTACCTTTCAATGGTACAGCTTTCTGCACGTCTGTACTCTTACATCAGGGATGGACCTGTCTGAACTGCAGAAAGGAGACAGACAGCAGAGACAGTCTACTCAAATAAAGCAGACTGCTTTGGACTGTGAAACGAATTCCGCTTTGGCTTTCCCATGAACAGCCAGGTGATCAGAAAACAACCGAGAAAAACAGAGGTGGGGTCACAGGGCGAAACTAAACAAGGAGAGATCCAGTCCAACAGCAGCTGCACACAGCAATCACAAACACTCTCCTCTCCCACGTGTTTTCTGTACTCAACAGCTGAGAGCAGTCAGAGGTGTGATCTCTGCCCTTAGTAAGAACTGGGCATGAGTATCTCTGAAGTGGGAGAACACACCTCAGGGTAAAATGGTAACTCTAACTCTTCTGCAGGTGCTTGTCAGACTCTGCATCTTGAGAGAACCAAGATAGAAAGTACAAAACCCCTGCCAGCTCTGCAATTTTGCTGCAGTAGAGGAGCTGTAAATTGAGAGACATTCAGCTTAGCAATAAAGAAATCATGCCATAGATGGTTTAGATGCACTTCACCCACCCTTAACTGCTCATGTAGGAGTAGCTCTGAGCTAAGCACTGTCCCTGCAGCCCAGATGTTAACTGCCACTGGGCTAGGAGGAATCCCAGAAGGAAGTTCTTGCTTCCCCCAAAACGCTAGTGAAAGCCCTGCTTGACAGAGTACACAAAGAATGCAAGGGTAATCCTGAGTGACACAGAATCACTGCACAACCTCAACATTTAGGAAGCAGGCAGACACTGCTTTCTAAAACTGCTTCTATAGTTGTAAAATCAACAGAAGAGCTTGCTCCATAGCTGCTGTGGTTTAATTGGTTTGGCCACAGGTGATCAGGCTGTACAATACAATATTCTACAATATTCTGCATTCTACATTGGCACAGTCTTTGTTCCTTCCTTTTGCTGCTGTAAACTCCTCATTAAGGATGGCTGGAAACAGAAACACAAAGCTGAGATTATCACGAGGTGTAAGACAGTGAGGTCTATCCATATTCCATTTGTCACCTCTGTCAGGGCAAAGGGCTGGCCACTGTTTTCCTCTTTCCCTCAGCCTACTGGTTCCATTTACATTACTGCCTCTCATAATGCTACAGCCTTTACTCTTTCACAGTTCAGTTACCTCCACTCTGCAGATTCCTGTCCTAATGTTGAGCCAAACTTAATTGCTCATCAAGTCAAGTGTGCCTCAGGCTCTTCCTGTGCTGCCCTTTAAATGCAAAAGTAGTCAAACAGTAAAATCTACAATGTCACTAAGAAAATTCTTCAGGTTTCATCTTCAGTGCATTGCCCACAAGATATATGAGAACGGTTGGATGGATCATGCTGTTCCCACACTGGTCACTCCCCAAGATGCAATTTTTTTTCCCACTTCTACTGTTATACTCTGGCTCCTATCCCTCTATTTTTAAGGTTTCAAAGGTCTTTGGGACAGGGCTTAACTTTCCATTACATGCAGAGTGCAGTCTTGAGTCTGATTTGGGCCCTTGGATGCAATGATACAAAATAATAATAATAGCTGCAGAGCAGTGGTAATATTCTCCAGTTGTAATGGGCGTGCTGGAAAGATTACTTGATGTTTATAAAGCTTTTTCAGACTCTTAGATGAAAGTCAAGCTACTGATGCACAGGATTTATTATTCTATTCAGCACTTCAGTATCCAAGGCTAGCATCTATTCTAGTTGAAAAAGATTTTTACTGTATTGTAAAATGGAAACAAAATGAAATATATACAATGCATGGTCCTTTATATATAAGGCACAGGCAGCACAGGAACAGAATTTCATTATTGAAATGGATGTAGCTGAAGCTGTTACACACAGTAGGTAAAAGACCAGATTCAATGACCTCTTATTCCATTTAATCAAAATTGTTAGTATATGGTTTTCCAAAGGCCAAAGAAAATTTCTGTTTTTTTTTTTTTTCTTCTTTTCTTTATTACATATTTCATCACTTTGTAATAAACCTTTGTAGTTGCTTATGATGTGAAACTCAAGCCGACTTGACCAGCAAAGAAATGAAAATAAAGCACATGTAGGTTTAGCAAACAAAGCCAGGGTTCTCCTGTAATACCCTGTGCATTTAACCACCAGTTCAGAGCCATCTGAGGCGGCTGCACTCCCGCTCCCTCATCACAAGTTTCTGCTCATTTCACAGCATCCCCCACTGCTCTATTTAGATGTGAGTTCCCCCCTCCTCCCGTTCTGCACTTGCTGAGCACAGAGGGAAGGCAATGCTGTTTTAATGGTGCTGGTTATGCTATACGTGGTCTTGCTGTTTCTAGGAATAGACATGCTCAGACATCAATTAACATCTAATTGCGGGAATTAATCTTGTTCCTCTGCCTCAGACACCACAGAGATCAAACCAAGCCCATTTGCAGCTCTATTTTTAATTTACTGGAATTATAGTTTTTTCCATCCAGTGAAAAATAATTAAGTGACATGCTGTCCAGAGAATACACAGTTCAGGGATCTGGGTGTATAGGAAGAAATGAACCAAGCAGGAAAAAATCCTAACTATTTGTGCCAAAGCATCTTTGTTACTGCAAGTCTTTCCTCTGTTCACACCTTCTCATCAGTACTTTCTCTTCACACCTTCCTGCCTGAGTGATCCTCAGAGAGACAGTGAGAATTATGAGAGTGGTTTGGGAAGGAGCTGGATTCACCACCCTAGTAGATAATCCCTAGCTCTCAGGGTCAGCCTGTGCATAAGGGCAAAACAAGAGAGGAAAGATAAAACAACAAAGTGGATTTAAAAAACAACAACCACCAATGCCAACCAACCAAAGATCAAGCAAAATGGTTTTGCAGCTTTGCCTTAAAGCAATCACCCATCCTCTTTATTATTTCTTGAAGACAGACCTTGCAGGCCACAGACAAAGCTTTGTACTGTATTTTGCAATTTTTTGTACCAAATGGAGCAAAGCATCTTTCGGCAGACAGTTCCCAGTCTTAAGATCCTACCCCAGTTTCCTGTACACATCAGCAAGGATGGCTCGAGCATGGCCAGAGGAGTTAGGGTGGAAACAAATTGGGTTATTATCAAAAGAACAGAATCCTACACAATAAGAGTGAACATTCAGCTACCAGAAAGCTGAGCTGTAAAGGGCTGTGTGACATAACTCAGACACAAGACTGCCCTCTGGGACTGGGTCACAACACCTATACCAAACCTAAAGCAGCTGAAGCAGGCATTATGTCCACGTACAATGCAGACTGCCAATCTATATTTATGGAAAGTTCTTTGATGGTTCCTTTGGTTTTCAGAAAGAGTTGAACCACTCTTCCTCATCATTCCTAGGTTAAAGTGGCCATGTCCTAGGTTAAATTCCAAGGTCAATTGGCATGACATGTAGCATCACTCATTTTTACTGCCTGTGTCAGTCCAATTATTCTCTCAGCTCGTCAGCAGCAGAGACCTGAGCTCATCTCACCCAAGGCCATCACCCCTTTGCTTCCTTTTTCTGTCATTTGCCAAATTCAGCATGCCCAGTAATAAAAACATTGAACCCCTCTCCTCTTACTAGAGGAGAAGGTGGAACACTCCCACCTCATACCAGCTCAAACTCCATCCAGAAAAGCAATTTAAGAAAAAGGCACATCTGTGAAGCTTTCTGGAGCCTTTACTGGAGACTCCTCCTGGTGGGAGGAGCCCATTTGGAGCCTGTGAACATCAGTCAGCCCCACACCCAGACACATTTCCAAAGTCCACCCTGCACCAAGAAAAACGGTGTGGAGGAGCACCACCATTCCATTTGCTCTCACAGATTTTCCAAAATTCCACCTTATTACTTTCAAATAGAAGAATGCTTCCCAGAGCTTTGGCAACCAGACCCATTGCATTGCATTGTAGCCATAAACATGACAAGTCTTGGTGGAGATCTGCCATGTCACACCTGACTGGAGAAACTTCTGGTTCCTTTAGGAGGTGCTCAAAACCAAGACTCAGTTTGGTGATACCTTCCGAGGAAAAGGTCAAATTTGCACATGCTTATGTGTGAGTGAAGGGCAGAGGCAGGCTGCGAGTAGCAATCTGTGCTAAGAAGTAAGACAAAAAAACCAAAATGCATTTATTCAATGCACATCATTAGTTACTTAATTTACATTCCTACCAAGGAGCAATAAACATCCTTCTGTTGCTTCCCATTTCCCATCCCCCCAGTATTTCCATTAGGAGCTCAGCTGGAGGCAAGGAAGGAATGGGAGAGGAGGGAAATAGAGAACATAATTCCATCTCTCCAGTTCTCAAAACACTGATATGTAATTCTGACAATACACGTTACCTTGACTCATGACCTTTGTGCCCCCAGCAGTCCTTCCTGTCCTTACTCACTGCTGACAGCAAAGCTCCCAACTACAAACGCCACATCTCGACACTTTGACTCGCCTGCCACTTCTTGCACTACATTATTCCTGGAGTTTGCCCCTCTTCCTCCTAATTGCATCCCCCCAAACCACCAATAATCCATAGCATTGCAATCCAGTAACTTCATACAGCAAGAAAAAGCAATGCAATCAGTGAGAGAGCTGAAAGAATCCATTCTCTACTGTCTCATCCTATCCTACAGTAAACACACTTTCTTAGGAGATGGACATTGCAATGAAGCAAGAACAAAAAGAAAAGCAAACCCTTCCCAGCATAAAGGCTTTTTGTCCACAAAACATATAAAGTAAGGACCATTGTATTTGGATGGTATTTACCTGACTTGCAAATCACACAATCTTTTTGGTGTGAAAAAGCACTGGCTATCAAGTGCAAAATACATCCTAGGGTACAGAAAATAAAGAAAGTAACCTTAATGTAAACCCTAAGCACAAAGCCAGTATTTTTGAAAGTGAGCCATGCCCAAACAAAAACATTTTCACTTTCAGAGATTTTCTTTCTTTTGTTCTTCAAAGGCATAGACAGAGACACTCTGATCCCAAAGCTATCAGGATTCTCCTTCAGAATAATGGACACACACCTGAACTCAAGAGTAACAACAGGTACATTTCAAGTGATGCAAACATGAAAAATCGAGTAGCTAAACACAACATTGTTCTGGGGAACATGCCCCAGGCATGGATGGAATGCTGAAGCACACCAGCACTGTACATGGTTTTTGTGAAGAACAGCCAAGATTTTGAGTAGGAGAAAAGGGTGTTGATATGACAGACTGTAGTATTGCATTTCTGACTTAAGCAGCAAAGCAAATCAAAGTGTGACTTGCATTCCTACCTCAGTTTTCCATTTATATAATCAGAATACTAATATTCAGACACCTTTAAAACATATTTTACTTTCTTTCTTTGACAAATGCAACATTAATTAAGTTTATTCATGCTAGTCACTTCCATCATACTCATTAGCTCTCCTTGAAAACATCACACCTTTATTAGAGACACCAAAACTGCTTCATAAATTTCAATTACCTAGTACAAATCATTATTACTATTATTTTATTAACTCTTGTGTAATTGCCTGTTGTGCATACAATTACAAAGTTAATATATGCAAATTCAACTTC
Organism: Sitta carolinensis; assembly: GCA_032173965.1. Classification (NCBI taxonomy): domain Eukaryota; kingdom Metazoa; phylum Chordata; class Aves; order Passeriformes; family Sittidae; genus Sitta; species Sitta carolinensis. The sequence goes on along the minus strand of JAVUNC010000025.1, from coordinate 7,035,899 downwards.
AGAAGTTCTTTCTGTAACTTTTATCTCCATATCTGGCACATGTGTATATTTACATAATTTTTTCATTGGTTTTTAAATCTCCATCCTGAAATTTTCACTGTGCTTGCACACTGGCACGATTGAGACATTAAATCATGATTTTTAAATTATATTATTATTTCCAAAGCAGCCATTTGTATCACTGAAAAAAAATTAAAATCAGCTTACCATTCAGATGTATACAGAAATATCCATATTTACAGGAAAGTTTGAAAAAGAGAATCAGATCATTATTTCTTTGATTATTTTTTGAAGAGGAAAACAAAGCCACCTAGTTGGGTTCTAGGCATAAGGTATCAAGAGTCCAAATTACCAATCCACAGCTTTCACTCAGCTGTTGCCTATTAATGGCAATGGTCTGCTTTTACAGAGCACCTGAGGACTTAAAATACGCACCTGACAGAAGGCAGCCTTCGCTTTTGAGCATTACTCCAAGGACCACTATTAACTGGTAAATTCACTATGTGTTCTCTGAGGCAGGGATCAGAACTCTGGACACCCAGGTAACTGAAGTACTCTATGGGGGAGCCAAATTTTCTTTTCTCATGTATTTTCTGGATGATAACACAGGTAACAAGTAATGTGCCTCTCCCTGTAAACTGCAGGCTTAGAGTATTTCTGGGAGAAGAGAGAGATGACTTTGAAAGTTGTGAGGCTGCAAAGAGACCCATCTCACCTGCTGCACAGTTTCTGTGATAAGATGTTGTATACCATGATGATACCTTCATCTCATCTCCTACAATGACGAAGCATTAAGGAAGAAATAAAAGCTCTCTTCTCTTTGTAGGCGTCTCTGCTTAGTAAAGAACTCCAATATCCCAAATGTTTCCTAATTAAACACTTGAGCTCTAAAAAGAGGCATGATGGATGATGAACCCTTCCACTCACAATTTCCTACTGGTTAGATCAATCTTGTGGATCACTGTTCTGGAAACACTATTCTGGAAGTAATTTCAAAGCATCTTTGAAATACTGTTCTGGAAGTCATGTTGGTACACCCAGCTTTTTCTACAGTCCATTCAAAAAGCACAAGTGGGATTTGATACAGGTTTCCGATTCAGCTCCAAGGAGAAGTGATTCAAAAGTGACACACTTTGGCATTTAAAATGCTGTACTTCATGGTCCTGAATTGCTTTTGGTACCTAGCTCCTAGAAACTGGCATCATGAAACTTACACAGCTTACCGTCTTTCCTTGAACTAAATGAGCATCTGAAGGTGAACACAGCTGAAGAACGGAGGTGTAAAAAGGTACAAAACTAAATTGATGGGAAGCCGAAAGCTCCTTTCACTGTAATATTACAATGAAATAAGAGATTTTAGGTAAGACCATAGTGGTTTTACTTAGGCAAGGACGAGAAGATCCTGTACAGACCCGAACCCTCCAGGAGGGACTGACACCCCAGGAGCCACACAGGAAACCATGGAACCACCATTGGAAAAGGCAGGAAAACAACAGGCACAAACCGAACGAAAAACAGGGCACCTCTTGTAAATAAACATAACAACGATGGAATTACTGTCCAATCAAAATATACGAATGAGAGATGGCAAGGTGCAGCCGCAGAGCTGTCTGACCGAGCACGCCCAGCGGAGCGGCGGGCGGACACCTCCGGCATTCCGGGCACCCCGTACCCTCAGCGGGATGCCCGCAGGCAGCGGCACCGACACACGGAACGGCATTGACACACGGAACGGCACCGACACACGGAACGGCACCGACACACGGAACGGCATTGACACACGGAACAGCATTGACACACGGAAAGGCACCGACACACGGAACGGCACCGACACACGGAACGGCATTGACACACGGAACGGCACCGACACACGGAACAGCACCGACACACGGAACGGCACCGACACACAGAACAGCATTGACACACGGAACAGCATTGACACACGGAACGGCACCGACACACGGAACGGCATTGACACACGGAACGGCACCGACACACGGAACAGCACCGACACACGGAACGGCATTGACACATGGAACGGCATTGACACACGGAACGGCATTGACACACGGAACGGCACCGACACACGGAACAGCACCGACACACGGAACGGCATTGACACACGGAACGGCACCGACACACGGAACGGCATTGACACACGGAACGGCACCGACACACGGAACGGCATTGACACACGGAACGGCATTGACACACGGAACGGCACCGACACACGGAACAGCACCGACACACGGAACGGCATTGACACACGGAACGGCATTGACACACGGAACAGCACCGACACACGGAACGGCACCGACACACAGAACAGCATTGACACACGGAACGGCATTGACACACGGAACGGCACCGACACACGGAACAGCACCGACACACGGAACGGCACCGACACACGGAACGGCATTGACACACGGAACGGCACCGACACACGGAACGGCATTGACACATGGAACGGCATTGACACACGGAACGGCACCGACACACGGAACGGCAACGACACACGGAACGGCATTGACACACGGAACGGCATTGACACACGGAACGGCACCGACACACGGAACGGCATTGACACACGGAACGGCACCGACACACGGAATGGCACCGACACACGGAACGGCACCGACACACGGAACGGCACCGACACACGGAACGGCATTGACACACGGAACGGCATTGACACACGGAACGGCACCGACACACGGAACGGCACCGACACACGGAACGGCACCGACACACGGAACGGCATTGACACACGGAACGGCACCGACACACGGAACGGCACCGACACACAGAACGGCATTGACACACGGAACGGCACGACACACGGAACGCACCGACACACGGAACGGCACCGACACACGGAACGGCATTGACACACGGAACGGCACCGACACACGGAACGGCATTGACACACGGAACGGCACCGACACACGGAACGGCATTGACACACGGAACGGCACCGACACACGGAACGGCATTGACACACGGAACGGCACCGACACACGGAACGCATTGACACACGGAACGATAGCACACACGGAACGGCATTGACACACGGAACGGCATTGACACACGGAACAGCATTGACACACGGAACGGCATTGACACACGGAACGGCACCGACACACGGAACGGCACGAACACACTTGACACACGGAACGGCACGACACACGGAACGGCATTGACACACGGAACGGCACCGACACACGGAACGGCACCGACACACGGAACGCATTGACACACGGAACGGCACCGACACACGGAACGGCACGACACACGGAACGGCACCGACACACGGAACGGCACCGACACACGAACGGCATGACACACGGAACGGACACGACACAGGAACGGCATGCACACGGAACGGCACGACACACGGAACGGCACCGACACACGGAACGGCATTGACACACGGAACGGCACCGACACACGGAACGGCATTGACACACGGAACAGCCCGCGGCGGGGCCGGCCCGCCGCCCGGGGAGGCCCGGCAGGACGGGGCAGACGCCGGCCCCCCTGCCCTGGGGGGAAGGCGCAGCCAGCCCCGGCGCCGCCCCGCGGCTCGGCGGCTCCGGCTCCCTCCTGCCGGGGCCGCACAGCGCTGCCACCCGCGGCCCTCGGGCTGCGGCCCGCACAGCGCGCCCCCGGGGCCCGGCGTCCCTGCCCTCGGGGCCCCGCGCACAGCGTCCTGCCCTCGGGGCTCCCGGCACAGCGTTCCCTGCCCCTCGGGGCTCCGGCACAGCGTTCCCTGCCCCTCGGGGCCCCGGCACAGCGTTCCCTGCCCTCGGGGCCCGGCACAGCGTTCCCTGCCCCTCGGGGCCCCGGCACAGCGTTCCCTGCCCCTCGGGGCCCCGGCACAGCGTTCCCTGCCCTCGGGGCCCCGGCACAGCGTTCCCTGCCCCTCGGGGCCCCGGCACAGCGTTCCCTGCCCCTCGGGGCCCCGGCCAGCGCGCCCCGGGGGCCGGCCAGCGCTGCCCGGGGCCCGGCGGCGGGGGAACGCTCGGGTGGCGGCCGCTGGAAGAGGAGCGGGCCCCGCAGGAGGGGGCGAGAAGCGGGGGGCGATGGTGATGGAAGTGCAGCGGGAGGCGGCTCGGAGCCCGGCTGAGCCCGGCCGAGCCCGGCGGTGCCCGAGGGGCCCGGGCCAGGAGCGCGGCCCGCGCCTTTCGCCGGCGCCCGAGCAGGGCGAGCTGCTGTCCCGGCACAGATAAACCACCTCGCCGGGAACAAGCATCCTCCTTTCCGATTTGAACAGTCTCTGTCAATAAAATAAGTTGTTTTTGTCGTTTGTTCTGTCAGTTCAAAACACACCAGATTTGTCGCTAGAGATAACGCTATAGCAAACGACAGGGTTTAACAAAGATATCAAAGGGTTTCTCACAAAGCAATGCTCAATATATACTTCACATTATTGATACTAAGGAAAGAAATAGATGGCCCTTGTAGATTATCCATATCTACTGAGAAAAGAACTTTCCCCAGCAGTTTTTAATGCAAAATTACGCCTGGCACCCAAAATGCCCAAATTGGCTCTTTCAGCTGTATTTCACTAAGGATCCTATAACAAAATAGTAAACCATTAAATACATGATTGCATTAAGCTCACAATGTCAACCTTAATATGTCACTACTGCCCTTCTGGCTGGTGGATATCAGCCAGCATTATGTGGCTATCAAAAAGCATTAAGCAGTTTGTAGGCTGCTTTCCCGTCAATCTTTCCTTGCCCAGCAGTAAGGCAGTGTTTTCTTGGGATACTCTGCAAGAAATTATGTAAAAGAAACAAAACTAAATATTTCCTTAGCTTCTATTACAGTGTGAAGCTCATATTACAGTTCAGGTAAATCTTCCGTTGAGGTCTCCACAAACTGTTACTTAACTCACCTGCTTTTATTTTTTTTTAATAAAATTGTCTTTAAAATGTATGTGGAACATCGGAGGGGACAAGGTATACAAGGACAGAAAGTGAACTGCCAGCCAAATAAGCAGCTAAATGCAATAAATAAATAATGAGGGGAAGCAGAAGGCCCTGAAACATGGGGCCATAAAGATGTGTGTGCCCAGGAGAGCAGTCTTGTAAAAGAGCAAACGCTACAGCTTTGCATCCAGAGAGCCACCCAGAACAGGGCGTGTGGGAGAGGAAACTACCACTGATGAGGGCAGCTGCAGCAAGGCTCCAAGGGCAGACCCAGGCACTTCCAGGGCTAGAAAAATTAATGCTTCACACAGGAGTCAGATGCTAATTGCAGGTCACAAGGGAAAGGAGAATCAATTCCTACTTGCAGTGATGAGCTCTCTGCCACTATCCTAGAAAGATCAGGGAGTCTGTCATTTCAGGTCACTAAAAATCTGTGATGTTGCTCAGGAATGACTGAAGACAATTCAGGGAAATCAGGAATTGGCCCCTCTTCATTCTTTCCCTTCCTCCAAGATGAGAAGGGCAATACTCACCTTTCCCTAATGCCATATGTCCAACATTTGTTGGAAAAGTGATGCTGTCATGAAACTGTTAAATCCAAGTTGATGCCATTATTCCCAAGAGTTTCACTGATTTGTTATATAGCAAAGAACATTATTAACTGCCCAGATCACTGGGTGCCCTTGGCTTCACAGTTTTCCATTTAAATAAATGGAGACTCGGGGAGATATTTTCAAATAGAGGAGCTGTAAATTGAGCACTGTTTGATTTTCAGAAGTGCTGATATTTCTGAACTACCAGTGAAATGAATCGGAGCATTTGATCAGCACTGCTGGAAATTAGGGTGGTTTTATTCAGGTATTTCATCAGTTTGAAAATTCAAGCCCAGTTTATGCACTGAGGCTGAAGATTTTGGCCATGATTTTTAGCAAGCATCAGCCCAGTGCAAGATCGATGCGGCACATGGAAAAACAATCCTCATTTCAATTCTTTCCAAATGTTAAGAACAGCATCATTTTTTACTCAGTTTTTCTTTCTCAGTAACACACAATGTTCTGGAGATTACTGGGCCTGCTCTGTTCTGTTCTTATTTAGATGCTCATTAACAGAATTGTCCCCTTTGGGGAGAGGGATGGGGGAGAGAGGCCTGAGGATTGATAGCCAAAATACTGATACTGGGTGTGGAATGCCCATAAGAGGAATAAAACTATAAAAAGATGATTTTTTTTTACCATGAAGATGCAAAAGGGCCCGTGGTACATTAATTTTTCATATGGAAAAGATAGAAGCAGGTTGCAAGTTTAAATAATTTACTTAGAAGAGTTAACACACTCTCTTTTATCTCTAACTCATTCATTTTTCAAATGCAGATATTTCTGAAGAGCAGACTACTGCTGGCTCCTCCTGAACAAGTTTGGAGTGGGTGTGGTTTCACTGGGTCAGGGGAAGCTCCAGGTGATAAGCCAGCCCCACCACAGCAGGGTGAGGGAGAAGAAAGGTCCCATTTGTCAAGACTTCCGTAGGTAAATGCACAAGTGAAACTCAATAAAATTTCCCTTTAAAGCAGCTTAATCTTTACTGTGATATCCTTATGAATCTAGCCTCAAAGCATCTCAAATTGATATTATTCCTGGACTCCCATCTGTAAGGGTTTCTGGGAACTCTTTCACACTGTAGTTGTTAGGTGAAGAGCAAACTTTGCTGTGCTTTAGTCATTCTGCTTCTTGCTGTGATTAATCTGTGCATAAGGAAGAGGAACATCTCCCAAACCTTTTCTGGCTACATTGTGCAGCACTGTTTAATTTGGTAATTATAATTAATACTACGCAGAGGGTTTTGAGTGCAACTGTGCTAAATAGAGAATAAGAACAAAAAATGTTTCAAATGCATCAAAAACATTCAAAATACTTCGCAAAAGCAGAAAAATTGGAGTGTGTATTGACAAACAGTCCCAATTTTCAGAAATCTCCATATGGCTATCAATGTTGGGAACCTTTCTTTTCAAAGAATTCACTCTAATTAGAGATCAGATCAGAAAGCAAAACCTCTAGCTGCTTTCAACATCTTTTCCCACAAGAAAAATCATTATATACAGAACAATAAGGTGTATTTTTTAAGGCACTACTGTAATGCTAGGAGAACAGCTTTGGAAATGCCATCACCTTGAGCCTCCTACCCTGTTGGGAGCAGCATCATTGAAGAAGCTGGCAGAGAAAGAGTGTCTTAATCTCAGAATTGGGGTGTAGCCCCTCAAAAAAGTCTTTCTACCATGCAAGATCTACTAATAAGGATTTAGATTAATGTCTCTCATCTCTCACTGCAGAACAGCCTTTTAAAAAGACAAATGTTGAAAAATAATTGTTTTCAAGGATCCACATTACAAAACCACCTGACAGATGGCAGCTGACAGTGAATGTGGCTGTTTTGATGTAACTTACACATCTGAGGAGCAAAGAGTATTCTGCATTTAGAATGAATAGTTAAATCATGCTCATATTATTGGCTAATGATTAGTTTGTGAGAGATGGATATATTAGACTTGAGCTATTTTCCAACAGCTAGATGACCTCATGGGACAAGCCCATATCAATCTGATTTTAGATTGTGAACATTACAGTGCCAAACAGTGATGGCTGTCAGTACAGTCCCTCTATTAAAATTTCTTTACACAAAATACTCAATGAGTAGCTTCAGATAAGAAACTCTTCTCTGTTCAGAAACAAACTTCAGACTCAGTGGCTAAATAATTTGTTGCAGATAGCTCAGGAAGATCAACAGCAGCAGGCTGGGTGTTCTGTCACTGTTTTCTGTACCCACAAAAAAACATTTGTAAGGGTTTGTGCTGCAGATCAACATAAAGGACAAGCAGAACATCAAGCATTTTCTTCATGGAAAAACTGAACGTGATGCTTTTGTCAGCTGCTTCCAGTAGACAACATGAAACTGTGGGCAGGAAAGGGAAGCTATAATAGAACAAAGCTTTTCTAAAGGGCAAGTCAAGCAAGCACTATAAAATTTCCAAAGAACAAGCACGCTTTTTGCAGTCAAATCAGCTGTCCAACTGGATCTGTTTACCACCTGCCTTATCTCAGAAGCACAGCTGAAGTAATAACAGGGATTTTGATGCTGGTGAATTGTTTAAATGTGGCTCATTAAAACCCAGAGCAACTTGTGAAGGTGAAGTATTTTCTATGAGATTGAGTAATGTCAGCATCAGGAACTGACATGTAAGAATGCCCTCCTTGCTGGTGGCCTAAGGTGGCCAACAATGAGGGCTGTCTGCTCAAGGAGTTTGGAATATGATTTGGTTTCACTCTGAGAAAGGGGCTTGAGTGGGATATGGGAATAAGGGCAGTAAGTATAAATCAGAGAAGTGGCAGATGGACAGCCTAGACTACACGTATATCAGTGTCACTATCACATTAGATGGCAGCCAAGATTTATTCTTCCAGAGCTTTTATAAGGAGCTGAAACTTCCAGGCAGTCTCGAGAGAGAACTGCTATGGCACTGGGTACAAAGTGATGCTTTTCCTATTAAAGAAACATGATTAGCCTATTGCTTACTGTACCTCTTAACCTTGGTGATTTGAAACCTGTTTCATGCTGACCATGGCTGGCTACAATCCCAGTGCACAAAACCTTGCTGTGAAGGCACTTGGCTACTCAGGAGGGATAATTAGTGACTCCCCTTATCACCATCACAAAGACTAGGAAAATAACATCTGACCTCCCCAGAAAATCTGAAACCTCCAAAAAGCCTTGGCAGCAAGATGAAGTAGATACTGATGAGTAAAAATCCTGCAACTAATATCTCTGGTCCAATCCTGCCAGCCCTCAGAAAAGACCTGACTTTTGTACCCTTCAAGGAATAGTTAAACTTTTCTCTACCAGTTCCTGGGTCATCTTTTTGTTGCCATGAACATAACAAAGGAAGTGGGTATTCACTGAAGCTGGGGACTTTTAACCAGAACTTTTCTTTTTTAACATTCATTCTGAATCCTTATCCACAAACGTGAAATGTTTGGCTCATATTGGTTATTGCTTCATGTTAACTAGAACAATTGATTCTTCATGGAAAGGAAGTACTGGCACAGAGGTATCAATCAAAATTCTAGTCTCTAAGCCTCAGCAGTGTTAGCACATGGGAACTAAAAGAATGTGTCAAAAGAATCGACATGTCTTTACCCTTCATTATATGGTAATAAAGAAAAAATTCTGAATATAATAATAAAGAAGAATTTCTGTACGTGACTTGTTCTCCCTTTTGTCTTCCCAAAACAGGGCAACAGAATATGCATACAGCAACTTACACAAACCCAGCATTTAAGACAGAAGAAAACTGATTATAACACTATGCTCTGTCAGCTCTCCAGAGATCTTATCACAGTTCATAATTGCTAATTCAGGCTCAGAAACCCCGGTGAAATAGGCTGGAGCCAGTGTTTTAATTTTCAAATATGAGTAAACAGAGACAGAGGGAGAGGTCATGGAGTATTGCTTCAGGAAGACATCTTAGAAACGTGGCACTGCTGCCTTAAAGCAGACTGGGAAATGAAGGCTCGTGCCCCATTCTCAGAGAACTCCAGAACAATGTGCCTACTGAGCTTAATGGGCTTGGTTACACGTGGGCAGTTCCACCACCAGATAAGTCAGAGGAAGGTATAAAATTCCTTTGGCATAAATTCACATGATTCCCAGGGCATACATTAGTCACTTCTGTTAAAAACACTGTCTCCCTCTTACTTAATTGCGCTAAAACCTTTGTGTCCTTTTTTTCAGGATATCAAAGGGATTAAAAAAGAAAGAAGTAATTCTGGGGGCAGGGACACTGGTGTTTGGGTGTCCTTTACCCATTAGAGAATCAGGATAATCTATTAATGCTGTCACAGTGAAAATACAGATCTTCAAATGCTTTAGAAACACAAAGAGAGCTAATTTTAGTGGTTGGTTACATATTCATTTTAATGGAATTTTCCTTTTTCCCTTGTTAGCCAAGAAGGGGAATGTTTCAGATTACTGCTATCCCCTGCAGTTTTCCATGTTCTCCCAGGGAGGTGACTATATCCAGGAGGCAAATGAAACCTGCTTTGGTTCTCTCTAAATATTTGAGTACCCGGGATTCCCTTCCAGGGGTTTTTCATTTAGCTGCCTTTCCTGCATATATGTTTCAGCTGATTTAAGAAGCTCATCCTACTTTCCCCCTGAGAATACTCATAGCTGAGTATCTGATTTATCATGACAAGCACTTTTCCGTGTTCAGTTCAAGACACCTTTGCAGTCTTTCTTCTCCTGCACCTCCACACTCATCCTGGCCCTGCAGAGCTGTAATTTGGAGAAATTAATACCATGGATACGACTATGCAGTCACCTCTCTGTTTTCTGGGATCAGATTACTCAGATTGGGGTTTATCTCTGGTATAGCTGCAGGGGGGGTTGGCTCTGATACAATTCATATTATTGCTTGGGTGGGGAACAATGGCACACCACTGAGAGTCTTGGAAATCACAGAGCTAATCCGTGTTGCATGGAGCCCCCACTGTAAACCCTTGATTGAAAGTCCCTCAGTGCCCATGCCACGCTGGCAGGACCAGGTGGGCTGTCAGGAATAGTGTGCAGGAACAACTTCCAGAGCCACGAGCAGGGAGACTGAGCACAGCTGTGCCCAGCAGCCCTGTGCAAGCTGAGTTAATGCTGGGCAGAACCACTGCCTGGACACTGCAGCTCTGTGCTCCGGCTTCCAGGGCTTGTCTGTTATCCAGACTAGCACTGTGGATTGTTATTCCACCAGTGGAGCCTCTCTGAGGTTCCCTCCAAGACTAGGGAATGCAAGTGTGACAGCAAAAGCCAGCCTAGCTCTGATACAGCCAGACACCAGGCTCAACTGAATTCAGCCCTGCTCCAGACACAGACATTGTGTTCATTCTACTGTGGTCTCAGGTGCTCCCAGTAGCACCTGTGCAGGCTTCTCATCCCACAGGTTTACCCACCACCTTTGATCAGGGAGATTCTGCTGTAGGATCTCCCTCCCATCTCTAGTAGTATTTATGTACATGGGAAGAGCAAACGTGGCTGAGATTTGCAAACTGCCAAACACTGCAACTGCAGCAGCTCAGTATCCACATTGCCATTCTTAGTTGAATACATTTTGCAAGAGATTCTAAAGATGCCCAGGTACGACTTCATCAAGCACAGCTTCATTCTTGGCTCATTTGTTGCCTCTGATGTTTTTCTTATTTACACACAGATAAGATCAACAGAGTCAACCTAGAGTAGCACCTGTCCTACATTTCCCAGATGCCAGGGAATGGCCAGGCAGCATGCCAAGGCTGAGCATGCTGCTGGAGAGGCCACCTGACACAGAGGAAAAGGGACTGGTTTCTCTAGCAGGGGTGCTAAATTAATTAACTGTGGTTTGTAATAAATCTGATATGCTTTGGACTTTTCATGTACAAGAAAAACAACACATTGGAGGGAAATAACAGTAAATAACTGTTTGGACTAGCTGATTATGACTACCATTTCTCTACTTCTAGCTCTGTTCCCTAGTCCCTGGCTGTCATTTTTGCACCATTGGGGGGTGTGATTTCCTTCAAGCTGATTTAATAGAAAGCATATTTTCACATTTCATTTCACTTCAGTTTCTCCAAAACTGAACTTTCAGATTTTTGGCTTACTGTACCTGATTTTTGTCACAGCTTCTAATTTTTCTCTTTGTTTTGGCTGAGATGCAAAAATTGTGATTCTGAGTAACTTTGCTTATTGAGGTTACATTTCTTAAAAGAACCAGGAAATAATTCAGTTTTCTTAATGGAAAAGTCTATTGGCTGTTTTCCTTTTTGATACTTCTTCCATCTTTTTCTTAAGGATCTGTTCTTTTTATTTGTTCTAGTTCTCCACATCTTTTTTCCTCCTATTTTTCTTACTTTCTTCTTCTCTAACCTTTTATTTTTCTCTTTCTTTCCAGCTTCTCACTACTGTGGAGCACAAACCTCTGTTCTCTGCAGTCCTGCAGAGTTTTTCTCTTCCCATGCTTTCTAGGAAAATCCTTCTACCTTTCAAATGGCTTCCACCTTTAGAGTAGAAAAGTCCTAGTGTTATCCTTAAAGCTGAACATAGCATGGGGTTTTGAGTGTTATGTTTCAGTTTCCAATATTCTCTGCACTGTCTCCTCTTTCTGCATGTCATTCACCAGTACTGCCCTAAATTCCTGGACAAGCTGTGAGGACACATGTTTATTCAGAACTTTCACTTCAGAGGTGAAGTAAATGTCATGGTTTGCTGAGGCTTATAGGAAGTTTTGAGATGGTTATTAGCTGATTAATGATCACAAGAGAATGAATAAAGCCACAGACAAAACACAGCCCTGCCAGTAGCATCTAACAGGCTGAGAAACCCATTTGAATGCAGAGGTATGTACCAAGAGTCACCAAAAAGGGCATTTCAGGAGGGGTGTTTAAAACAAAAACTGTGTTTTGGAAAATAAAATCTACATCAGAAAAATGACAGCCTGTAACTTTCCATCTGCAGTCAAATTACAGTCATACAGTCCTCTACATACCTGCAGGGACCTGTTTGGTAATCAGAAATGCAAGTTTATTTTGTGTTTCACTCTTGAACTTATTAAAATGAGGCCCAGATTTACCATTTTTGAGCTTGTATCCTGCAGAGAGTTTAAACTGTCCTATAGCCATGGATTGTAAATCCCTGACCTGACATGGCATGAGTGATCCTTATTTGCTCCTTCCCTGCTGTAATCATTAGAGAAGCACTTTCTCTTCTTGATCAGGAGCCACAAAATGGATTCCTACGGATCTCAGGCAGCCAGCGAGTTAGTTAGCCTGTTCTCATTCTGTCATCAAAAGGACTGGATAGAATGATTAAAAAGAGGCCATGAACATGGAGAACAGTGCAATAATTTCAAACTCATATTTTAACCAGCTGTTAATCATGCCAGCAGTTTCCTCCCACTCTGCTTCATGTGCTGAGCCTCCTCGTTAATTATCATTAATTAGAGCACTTGTCATGCAAAAGGATTCTCACAAAGTCCAAGGCCCCTCTGAATTTAGTGACTGTCAGCCCCATCAGCCTTCCAGCAAAGTTTATTGGTTATGTTTTACCAACTCCATGCACAGTAACACAGTTTGTCACTGTATTGATCCTTGCTGGTTATTCTGCAGGACAGCCACTTTCCTGACACATACTAGGGGCAAAGAGACCCTTGCACCAAAGACATGCCATAAAGTGATTGCCCAAAAGAGCAATAGCAAGAAGCAGAAAGGAGGGGACAAAAATGTGCAGTTTAGGATTTATTAATTTAGGATACCCTGTTTCATGTACTGCTTTCTCTTCCCTCTCTCAGCAGTTTTTTCCCTTAATGAAGATGTTCCTTCCTGCCCACCTAAATTGTAAGTCTGATGTCTCAGACTGAATTTAGTTGTGCTGTTTTGTAGAAACACATAAGGCTGAGCATCAGTATAAATACAGTGACTTCTGTGTCTTGATTTCTCTGCATAGTGAAGCCTTAAGTCTCATTTGGTTATCTAAATCTTGCTAAAGGTAAATTTAGACAAAACAGTAATTGAAACACAGATGTACCATGGTGAAATATGAAAGACAGATGTTACAATCTCTTTTGCCTCAGGGTATGAATGAAAAAAAATCCCGACATCCCAAGTTAAATTTGTTATGTGGTAGGATACTTGCAGCAAATTTTGTGGAAAGGCCTCCTGGGATGGAATATACTAGCTGCTTTCTCTAAATATAAAACTACAATGAAAACAAAATCTGTCTTCTACAGAGACACCACTATGCTGTGTTTTCTATTTTCCTATAGTAGACATTTGGAAAAGTCCCTTTAAATCCATAATCCACTCTCTGGTTACAAAAACCAAACTTATTTTCATTTGGAATCATGGAAGCCTTTAGGTTGGAAGGGTCCTCTAAGATCAGAGTCCAACCATTAACGCAGCACTGCTGTGTTCACCCCCAGCCCATGGCCCTGAGTGCCAGCCACACATCTGCTAAAGATCTCCTGGGAGGGTTCACTCCACCACTTCCCTGAGCAGCCTGTTCCACTGCTTCACAACCCTTTTGGTGAAGGAATTTTCCCTAATGTCTTATCTAAACCTCCCCTGGAGCAACTTGAGACAATTTCCTCTCTTCCTATCACTTGTTACTCAGGAAAATAGACTGACTCCCACCTCACTTTCTTTTCTCACTTTCACCTCACATTTCCTTTCAGGTACAAGACATTTGCATGCACTGACTGAAGTGCTTTTCCACAGAACTGTCTATTTTTTTGCAACCTTACCTATTATTTTATGTTTGAAATCTGATTTCAAGTTCCTTGAGACAGGAATCCCATATTATGCAACACAGAGATCTTTAGAATACACTGAGGTGATTTTAAAAACACATTAAAAAGAAGAAAACACAACATGGCAGTGATTCTGAATTTCATGAACCTCCATTATTGCACATTTCCACCAGTTTTTACTTTGCATACAAAGGATTTTGCATTAGAATTGTAAATAAACATTTTATCTGGGCAAACTGGGAGCAAAGGCAACACTTGTAATGTTTTTACAACATTTTATTTTCACAGACCTCCTGTCACCCATTTAAGTAAAGACAAATCTCCCCACTCAGCTAACTGACCAGGAGATGGTTTCACCACAGACATCTCTAAAGTCATTAGCTCAGGAAGGTTTTTATTCTGTTTCTTGCTTTTTTAAAGATTCCTTTGTCTTGTGAAAACACAGCTCTTTGGGAAGAGTTTGCCTTCAAGCCATTTCTCAGACACCTAACTTTGCTATTGCTGGGACACTGATACCTCCTTCTGCTTTTGCATGGGGACTTTACATTCCAAGCTTTTTTTGGACTTCTACATTGTAGAAACTCATATTGATTCAGTCACAGAGTTTAATGTTCCAGTCTTAACTTACCATGCCCATCTTAACTACCCAAGTGTGGGTGCTGCTCATGGCCACGGTACCTGAGTGCCCAGGCAGACAACAGCTCAACAACAGTTTCACTGACAAGTAATAGAGCAAATCAGATAATTATGCAGTTTTGAGATCAGAAATGTCTCCCAAAAGTACCCACAATCTGTACTGCCTGTGCCACTCTGTTGGTTGTTCTTACTAGGGTTCATTTTCCAGGTGACATGGGACAGGAAAGAAGCCAAAGAATTTCTGAAGAATCGTTGCATTCTTGGTTTCTGGGCGATGATGACAGCAGCACAAATTGACCTTTTCCATCACTGATGGAGGCTCCCCATAAATATGAGAGATTCAGGAAAGCAGCTGATATTGCAGCTTTGGTAAAACTGTGATTCAGTGTGTAACACACAGCATTTACTGTGTAAGTTCACTACAGAACTCCTCCAGGATTTATAGTGGTTCAAAACATGTGAGGACATTGCCAAACACTGTGACTTGTGTGAGTCAGAGTTGGAAAAGTAGAAACTGGATAAATATAAGACATTGTATTTACTTGGTTTAGCTACCTTATTGGAGCTTTGATATGTATTTGCCAGTTAGCTGAGAGACTTGGGGAGCTGGATCAAAGAAAGATCTTTTTGTGTGTGTGTGTGTGTATCTGCATTTTTTGTACATACACATGCATAGATTGATACATATATAACCTTACCAGTATGGAAAAGTGGGTGAGTGGTCTTCCAGTCTGCCTAGACTTACATGATGGAAGTAGTTGTACAATCAATATCTATGACCAGTTCATTAATCTCAGAAAAATACCCTGGAGGTTTTTTTTAAAAATTGTTCTTATTACTCTACTGTTCCTATTTTTGTCATCTTAATACTACAGTATATTTGATGCTTTAGAGGTGTGAAGTACTAATAGAGTATAGGAAATACCTATAAATACTACATATGCCACAGGCTTTAGACTATATCCTTCCTGATTTACAGCCTTTCAGTACACACCATCTGCCTGATTTTGACTAACAAGGAGAGGGAGAAAGGAAGAAGAGTGGACTTGGGGGTTGAAGGACAGATTATAATTGTTCTCTGTTTTGAAAACAAAGGCAGTTAGGTTAATAAAATTCTCACACTAATGTTGTTTACCATTAATTAATCTTGATGATATGCATGCACTGTACCTCTCAAAATCACAGTGACGTCTTTCACAGTGCTGCTTTCCAGCATCTGATACCATTGTAATAAGACATTATATGAAACTCCTTTATTACTATGGCTAAGGATATAAAAATCTAACAGATGTCTGAATGACAAACATGTAATTGAATAAATCATACTATGCTGTGCAGTGATATGTCTACTGGGAACTGGAAAAAGCAGCATCTACTTTGGTCTGGTTTTATTTTTCCACTGTGGTTCCAGCTGGAAACCACTGCATAGGAGCAGCATGTTTCTTGTATCCTGAAGAGTCCCACTGAGCCTGCATTCTTTTGGGCTCTGTTTCAGGATTTTTTAGGATAGTGTGCTGACTCAACTGACTCATGCTGGCCTTTGCAAGGTGAGTCTGAAGCAGGCTGGTGCACTTGTTCTCTCCCAGAATCACTACTCATGGACATGCCCCCAGTATGATGATGTGTAAAGTCATGGTCTTCAGGGGAAGGTGGACCAGCAGGAAAAGTGCTTTATGATGAACGACAGGGGTTTGAGTTTTTATTGTCATTTTATTAAAAACCTACTGAGCACCTAGATGGATTTGACTTGTCAGTATCAACAAGATACTCTTATATTTTGATATTGCATGGGTGGAATGATGATGCAGTCCTACATTACTGTAATAGCTCAGCAGAGATCCTTGAGCATGTCACCTGTTTTGATTTCTGTAATGGAAGAAAATATTTCTGGTCACTTCAGGAGGAGGGGGTATCTCTTTACTATGATTCCCCAAGCTTTGCCATGAAAAGCAAGTCATAGTCAGCTGTAGGCAGTCAAAGCTGACCGAACACTAATATGTGATGCCTTCTGTTTGCTCTTCAGTGTTTCTACAGCTTTCAGTATTCAGATGTTCAGCTTTAAAAGCCTTTCCCAATTTAACACAGAGTCCCTGATGCATCCCTAACTAGGGAGGATGATTAGATGAGCCAGGCACACAGTGCTGTTCCACCAAGGAGAGTCTCTGTGGCAAATCTTTGAAGAGCAAAAGATAAACTCCCACTGGAATACACAAAGAAGCAATAACCATATGGGGATTGTGATGTTGAATATATCACAGAAATCAAGAAAAAAATATATCTCAGGGTAAGTCACCATATGGCAGGCATCAGCAAGGCTTAGATATTCTCCTCAGCTTGGGCTCTTTCTTGCACAGGTCACAGATAAAACCCACAATACCAGGAAAAAAAAAAAAAAAAAGAAATATCAAAGTCTGCACATGAGTTAAAAGCATCTCAACTTGTGGGCACAGCATATTATCCATGGAGCAAAATAATCAGTGTAATATATTGCCAGCTGACCCCTCCAACACCTGATTGCACATGGGGGTTCAGCCATCTCAGTTCCCTCCACCTGCAGCCTGGTCCTCTGACCACCTCTATGGGAACCATGCAGAAAAAAGGTAATCTGACCTCACACTGCAGGACAAACAGTCATCACGTGAGGAAATGACTAGAATTTCTCTTTACCTGAGCCTTATACCATGCTGATTACCACAGTTTCTGAAAATGCACTTTAAACAAAAAATAATCTTATTTTTTCTCTCCCCCCTACCCTGTATGTTTTCTCAGGAATTGCTTCCTAACTGTCTTCTGTCCAGGATCACTCAAATCATGTGTGTTTTAGAGAATGTTTCCCTTCAGTTGAAGCATCAGACACCAGTCCTTGCCGACAGCAATGGAACTGATTTGACAGAGCAAGAGATGTGTGGCAGCATCTGTGCTAGGAATTGTTTCCCTCCCCTTTGGAGGCAGTTCCTGCATTCACAAACCGGTCCAATGTGCTTTGTAATGCACTGGTCTATCGCTTTGGGAAAGTGAGTTAGCAATTTCCAAGGTAATTCCCCAATTTTCCTGCCAGGAGCTCTGCCAGGAGCCCCCAGGGAAGGAACATTAAGCAAACATCTGTCTGCTTCCTCTCTGTCACCATCGCACCGGCTTTGGCAGTGGGGACGGACAGGAGGGACCTGCCAGCTCCACCACAGCCCACACTGTGAGTGCTGAGATGAGCAGAAACTGTCTCAGCAGCGATAAAGACCCAGAGAGATACTTAACTGCACAAAGTAGCAAATTGCTGTTTTCCTAAATATATTTTGATTGCCTTGATACAATATATGTCAATTTTTGCAATAAAAGTCTCCCTTGAGAAACTGCTGCAGGATTAGCATTGTCACCTGTCTAGCGATGATACATCGTACTGTCAACTTGTCAAAATGATTAAGTGAACAAGAGAGCCAAAGTTTTAGCATTTTCTTGATAAATTCAGAGCAGAAGGGGTTCTTTCTGTTTGTAAGCATCAGCTATGTTTTAGTAGTTTGGCTGTGATGGTGGAGGGAAAAGGAAAAGTGATGGGGAGAAAAACAGGTAAGGAACCCATTAATCTTGAGAAAAACAAGACTGTGATCTGCCCATCAACCTTAAGATTAAAATCACTCAAAAAACAATGGACAACTTTATTTTCACTTAAGAGGAAAATGTTATAACAAGTTGCTGCTTCGCATTCTTGGAAGAACAATCTACAAAACACCTGCTACCTAGTTTCTAGAATATTTTCAGGGGGGCAGAATATATTAGTTATCTTCCTTGCCACAAAACGGGCCAGCCAACACTTCCAAACTACACCTGAAATAACCCTTTGGCACAGTAGCTAGCAGAGAATATTTTCATCAGTTAGATGACTACCAAGACTGATCTTATGTCACCAGGGAGGTGCTGCAAGTCATATATTAGTGACAGAGACTGGACTGTAGTTACCTTGGCACAATCTTGTAATCAAGTTGAAAATGTTAAATATGTTGGATGTAGATGTTACAGAAGCATCTTAATGGAATAAAAGTCAACCACTACATTTGGTACAGGACTGCTTCAGGCAACCATGAGCATTCTCTGTGGTGTCTTAGCAGAAGGCACATAAATCTATGTCTTGAAATCAGCATGGTTGATTTGGTCTGCCCACTACTGCAATCAGTGGAGACAATTAGAGATCATATTCAATACACCTAATATCTTCCAGCTTCAAAGTTCAGGCTACTTTCAACTACATAATCAGGATTTCACAGCCTTGGAAAGCAGATGATCTGAATTATTGTGTCATCTCTTGACCTTAGAAACTGTTACATGTAGACACCAGCCTTGCCTGTAGGTCTTACCTACCAGCTGGCTGGTGTGGCACTGAAGAGCTGTTTCATCAGCTCCTGTCTGTCAGAGAGGAAAACATCCTTGCAATGTTTGCAAGAGCATCTCCTTGACTATGGATAGCCTAAAGTGAAGTGCCAGGCCCTTTCATGAGCTGCTTCATTTACATAAATCTGGCTAAAGGATCATTCTCTGAAGATGGATAATAAGCTGGCTTCCTGTTTTCTTATCCCACTGAGAGAATATCTGAAATGTCTAACAGTTAAGCTTAGCTATCATAACATTTAAGTCATTGGGACAGTTATTTCCCTAAACAGCTACCACTGGGAGCAGTTCAGAGTTAATACTTGGAAAACAAGAAAGAAAATGCCCTGGAGTACCAGTAAGCTTGTCACTTGTGTTTCTGAGCTTGCCAGTATCAACAATGACATGGAGGGAAAACAGCATCCTCTTTGAGCAGATGTTTATTCACTGGTCATGGGCCAGAACCCCACGTGCTGGGCTGTGGCAGTTCTTCCATCCCACGGCTCTCCCCTGACAGGGGAGGCCTTTTGGAGAAGTCCTTGTTAGGAAAGAAGGCAAACTGGGCTCTTGGTTGTTCTTGTTCTCCAGGTTGTTTATTGTTTTCTTATCAGCAATTTCAGCACACCAGGCTTTACACCAGCTTAGTATGAGGGGGAAAAGACACCAAAAGGCCCCAAACACAAGGAATCAAGGCTCTTTTAAAGATAATTCACCCAGTTATCACCAAGAACGTACATTATTTCTGCTTTTCTACCACTAACAAACTAAATTTCTATTCATGTAACTCTAGAATGCAGCAAATCCCAGTCAATCATCCTGTGTCCCAAACACTGCAGAACATAGAGGAGATGAAGAAGAAGGAAGAAGCCTAAAAACAAGGATCCTTCATCTTGTGTCATCTACTTACCATAATAACAAACCCAAAAATGTAAATTTCTCACCCTGTGCTAAATGACATACTATGCTACTATCTAATTTACACCCTTGAGAATTCTGTTTCATCCCAAAGCTTGGGAAGCCCTTTCCATGGACAAAGGTTAAAGGTAGTGTTTGTCAGGGGGTTTGGACCCTTCAAAACATGCAGAGAAATATCCTCTGCATTCTGGATTCCAACACTGGGCCCTTGCCCAAACAGCTGTGTGCCAGTGCAAGGGACAGTGGAAGTTCTTAAACACACCATCAGTCAAGCCTAAATCTGGCAAATGCTGGAAGATGACAGGATTTCTTGCTGTAAGTCATGGGGCCTACTCTAGTTTGAAAGAAAAAGAAAGGTCAGTTTAACAGGGAATTGAGATCTCATAAAATATGAAGGATAACATGCATGTGCTTAAACTATTGCTCCTAGTTCCAGAAGAGTAGGAAGAATACTGGACTTGCTGGCTGTTCTAATCAGGGGCTAACACTAAATCAAAATTTTCCCCAGTTAGTATTCAAGGCTTTTAAAGTACTAACCCTGTATTTAGTGTTCTCTGCCCAAATACTTCCCCAGGTCTGCAGCTGGGAGTGATACTTTTGACAAGGGAGCTACTGGTATTTCCTACCATTTAAAAAAACATTTGTGCCAAGCCTGTATGAGAATGTGGACAAAGAAAATATCTGTGTAGTAATTATATGCTTTATTCCTCTTTCTGAAAATTGAACTTGAGAGCTGGAGAACAGAACTGTTGCTGGCAGAAAGCCCTCCACACTGGAGTTACAGGAGGATGAAAGCTGCCGGGAGCAGGACAAGAAAGCAGGACCATTAAACACATGGGAAAAGAGTTAACTGTACACATCACCTGGAAAGCTGTTGACTGGGAATATTTGGACACCCCTACTGTTATGTCCTGTGTGCAGAAAACCACATTTCTTCTAAAAACCTCAATTGCAAAGCTGTGCTTTTTGATTCCCATACTAAGTTTTAACCAGGACAGTACTATGACAGCATCAAAAGCATGGGCAATAATTCCTTTCCTTGTTCCACTCACTTCCAAAAGTAGGCATTTCCATCTGGTATTACCATTAATAACCAGATAAATCAAAATATAACTATAATGTAAGTTTATATATTGGCAGCAATCTTCTACTAACACTATATTGCTTAGAACGCGGCTAAAGGATCATTGTGACATATGTTCCATTTATATTAATAAACTCCTATTTATCTGTTTATTAATAATGAAACTTTAGCTTAGAAATACATCTATAAAATAAAGCATCACCTCTGTTATGTGATACTGAAGTCTGAGCAGTGCAAGCAGCAATAAAACCATACTATGTCAGCACCTTGGCAAAAATATCTTTTCATCCAGCAGCTGATAACAAAATGTGATAATGCCACATCTGAATTAAAACAATGAGGATATTTATGCAGAGGTTTAGCACAGAGCATTCAGCATAAAGAACATACCTGACAGAAACAGATCTATTTCTACCACATTCTCCTTTCTTAAAATACACATCGTAAGTGTTCATTTCATTAGACTGCTGGAAAGCAAGACCTTTTCAGATCCTTAGAGCTGCATCAGTTTAACACATTGCAATGATGGATTGATAGTAATTTGCCTTGTAAACAGAATGCACTTAAAGGACTGCACCAGGCAGCCTCAGCTATGCCTTAAGCAAATTTCTAATACTCTTACCATGCCCATCATTGATATGTGCAAGTACATTTGTTTGTGCATGATCTCTTTGTACATGTGCCTAATGAAACCATTATATCAAGCTGCAAAATGGCTATTTATCAAAAAATAAATACCTCTGAACAGGGCTCAGACTCGGGTCTCATGCATCTCCAAGGCAAGGGCAATTAGGAGTAATGTGGCTAGAATCGCTTTCACGTGGTTTTTAAGCAGCACTCCTGGAACCTGTGACAAAGCTTACTACCTAAGGATACAATATTTTCAAAGGTCACAAATTCTCTGTACTGAATTTGGGATCTCTCATTAGCAAAGCATGTGCATGGGCTGATTTGCTGGGGGCCATTTGCATACATCAGGTGTGCAGAAATACGTGTGAGCATGCAGGACCTACAAGGCAAAGAGGTGTCTGCATTAAATAAGCACAGCTGGGTCTCAGTCTCTGCTCTTGCCCAGGCTTGAGCTCCAGGCTGTGGATCCAACTGTTAGAGAGTACCCGAGGCAGTAGCTCAGGGTAGATCAGGGAGGATGCACTGGAGAGCAGTTACACCTCCAGGAGGATTTTGGCTGGAGGAGAGGAGGCTCAGCGGAGACCTTGTCACTCTCTGCAGCTCCCAAAAGGAGGCCATAGCCAGGCAGGGATCAGCTGCTTCTCCAGTGCCAGGATGAGAAGGCAGCCTCAGGCTGTGCCAGGGGAGGTTCAGGTTGGACATCAGGGGGAATTTCTCCACAGAAAAGGTGGAGACATTAATCACAGAATCACAGAATTTTAGGTTGGAAGAGACCTTCAAGATCATCGAGTCCAACCCATGCTCTAACACCTCAACTAGATCATGGCACCAAGTGCCACATCCAGTCTTTTTTTAAACACATCCAGGGATGGTGACTCTACCACCTCCCCAGGCAGACCATTCCAGTATTTTATCACTCTTTCTGTGAAAAATAAAAAAAAAATAAACTTTTTTTGTCCATTGGAATGGACAACCCAGAGAGGTGGTGGAGTTACCATCCCTGAAGATGTTCAAGAAAGGCCTGGAAATGGCCTTTAGTGGCATCTATTTAACAAGGTGGTGTTCAAAGACTGGACTCAATAATCTCAGAGGTCTTTTCCAATCTAATTGAGCCTGTGATTCTGAGGATGACCAAAGCTATGCTATAGCTGTGCCTCCCTGGCTGGGGCAGGCTCATCCCCTCCATACTGCACATGCAGGTGCCCAGCAGCAGCTCGTGTCTTCAAAAACCACAGCACAAGTGCCAGTGAAGGACTGGGAATGAAACTGGGGACTGACAAGCAAGTCTCAGGTAAAAGCACACCCATGACCTGGCAGATGTGAAAATGTAAAAGCTCTTGCACACTGCACAGAAGGGTGGGTCACCTTAATTTCCTCAAGAGCCACACAATGGGAACGCTCAGGATGGCTTTTGTAGAGGAGAAAATTAACTCACAAACACATCTAGTGCCTTGAAGAAGTCAATGAACACAAGGACACCAGTGATCTAGTGGGTCTATTTAGGTGTCCAAAAAGAAACTAAGTTGTCAGAGGGTGTAGAATGTCGCCTCACAAAAAAAAAATGTTCAGATGATAAAACACCATATACCTTTTATATTATAAAAACACCTCCTTCTTGCCAACTTGATTTTATTCCAGAGATGGTGATATTTCAGTGCTAAGACTATCACTATCTCCCTTACACACATGCTGTGAACATTCACATCTGAAAAACATTGGATCAAACAGAGCTACAGATGCATTTCCACGAACACATCGAGAACAAGCAGCCCCTGCCCTCTCTGCAAGCCAGGAGGGTTCCTGTGCAATTAGTTTGTTGCTGATATTTATGAATATTTCAGTTTCTCCCCAAGTCATGCAGTCTTCAAGGAAAAATACCTAGCAATTGAAACATCAACCTTCAATTCAATGTTTACCAGCTTAAAAGGTAGACGAGGAAAGTCCTGAATAAACAGGACTAGAGGTGGCACTGCATAGCCCAGGCGCTTCCCACCGACTCAGCTGCAACAAGGAGTACTTCTGTGATGTGTCTGCTCTTATGAAGTGGGGTATGCTTTGATTTCTATGCCTCAATTCTTGCTTTTAATGCAAAACCCACACACTTTCCCAGCTGCAGAAGAGCACCATGTTATTGGATGAGAAAAAAGAAAAGAGAATGGCAAAGCATGGATATACAGAGACTCAAATAAGATTTTATATGATTATTTCTTTTTTGCCTTGAGCTACAAGGCAACCATTGCCTACTTTATGGGATGTTTGATTTAATTAACACAGCCTACAAGGATATTTAAACCTCAGTTAATAGAGGGTAAAATACAAAATGAATAAGCAACAAAAATGTTCTGTTTATGTGCATTTTGCTTTGTATTGTAAAGATATAATGATTGTGATTTGATCTGTATCTGGTCTTTCCAAATCTTTCTCAAATGATGTGTCATGGGGTTTTAAGCTTCAATTGCCACTGCTCATTAACAAGCAAGTCCATCACTTAGAATTAGAAACAACTTGGAAATAAATCCTCAGGCTGTAGCAGTGACAGTGCTGACTGCATTCCACTCCTGCTTGGAAATGCAGCTGTATTTCCTCTTCAGTCTGCACTCCCTTCATGAGTCCTCCCTGCTGATGATTTTACCAAACTACAAAGATAAACTGGGCCCTTACCAGAGAAAGGAGAAAGAATATTTCTTCTTAGCTTTGTTTTCATCCTGCCTCTTTTCCTGCTCTCTATGATTTTATGTGTTTTTTCTTCTAGTCTAATACATCCATCACTCACTACAAATTGCATTATCTTAAACAAAATCAAAATTTTGCTGAGGGCTGCAATGAAGATTTCCCAAAGGCCTCAAGACACCTCTGATTTGTCAAGACAGTAAATATCATTGACTCTCTTTGTAACTTGGACACATGGCATGGGAATGCAGATGGCTCCAGCATGAGCTCCTTCTCATTGACTGGATTATACCACTTTCTGGCTTACTTTCAGCCTGTACCTTATTATGCACATATAATTTCAAAAGTAAGGCTTCCTCGCCTCAGATTTTCAACATGTGTCACAATTTAGTAACTGAGCTGAGTGGCAGCTTATGCTTCAGAATCTACACATCTGCCTCTTAAAATGAACAGGAGGATCTGACACTTAAAAATCTCATTGTGTTCTCAAAATCTAATAATAACTGTCAAACATATTTACTATTGTATGACTAATCAAGGCACAAAAGAAATCAGATTTAATTACATTATGGCATTGTATGGTTTGCTGTGGTACCTCAGGTTGATCCTACAACTTAGTACCATCCTTTTTTGAGTCTGACCTCTTCACTTCCTAGGTAACAAAGGTTAAGTACTATGAAGGAAATAGCATGACATAGAAACATTTAGAACATTACATGACAGAGGAATGTAGCATAGTTACAGAGAGACACTGGAGAACAGTCACTGCTTTAGGGCATGAAGTTCTGAGAGATGGGCAAGGCTTACAAAAATTCTGTTCAATATGTGAGGCTGATAAGCCAGGAAGATAAAGGTCTAATAGTCACGAATCAAACATTCATTGCTCCCACCTTTCATGGTAGTCTGATGGACACCAAGGGGCTTATTAGCTACAAATCTCTGAAAAAATCAAGCCTTTTGTGGTTTGTTATTAGGAGCCTTAAAATATTTGTCCACTTCTTTTGTGAAATAAAGTCAAATACTCATTCATATACTTCATCCAGAGTGTAGCAGCACGCCTGGTAATAACACCCAGCAAACATTTGCAGTAATTTCGTGCATGCCTGGTGGTCTGAAAGTCTCAGTGAAAACCACCACCATTTTCTATGTTCATATTGTGTTGTTATGAGTTAATGTATCAATGATGAGGTCGTTAACTTCCTTGCTGTGATGAGAAAAGTCTCATCACAGAGAAGTCTGCCCAAAGTCTTCTATTCACACATGCAATATGTGAGCAGCATCAGACATGTTCTAACATTATGTTAACAAAACTACAGACAAGCAGTTAAACACAAAAGATCACTTTATTTTTCAAATGACACCTCTCTCATTCTTGAAAAGGTGTATTTCTAATTGTTACTATTTTAAATATATTCTATATTTTCCTGTGAAGTTAAATACTTTGAAGAAGAATCCCCAAAGAAATAAATACAAAGCACAACAGTTTCACTTTATGAATTGCTTTGAGCATTGTCTGGTCCTGCATCCACTCTGGCACTCTGCTGCCCTTTGAAACTGTAAAATCCACAGCCAGCCTTCCTTGTTTGCCACAGCCCCCTGCTTACCAGCTGTTAATACAAACTGCTAATACAATGCCAGAGCATGCACAAAATAGCTTACAGCAGTCTAATAATTCTAAAACTTTTGTTACAAATACACACATTGCTACTAAGAAAATAATTGGGATGCTTCTTTTTCCGGATGCTCATAGAAAATTCCATGTTACAAAATGCTTGTTTGATGATGTGCATGTCTGCTGGTGAAAAGGAAATCAGTACTAACGAGGTTTGCTGGGTTGTTCAATGGATAGCTTACAAAACCAGACAATTCCCAAAGTTATCAATGGGATCACTGCAGCACGATCTGCAACCACCATTTCACCTGAAACCAAAACAGCCCGAAGGGTTGGTAAAGCACATCTGCTGCAGTATAAAATGACAATAAAATGACACCAAGGTCATCAGAAGACACCATGTGGGGTTTATTCTCATATGATGAGCACAGTGCAATGGGATAGCATGGATCCTGCAGCCAGGGATGGAGGCCTGGTGATGCAGTTTTATGATGCTTGTCACAATAATGGAGAGGTGGCAGTCATCCAGTGCAGGCAGCATCACGTCCCTTCAAAGAGAAAGTTGAAGCACTTCCCATACCAGAAGTTGTGCTCCTGAAAAGCTTTTCTTGAAAGAGGTATCAGCGAGAGTCTGAACAGGTGTGGCTGTGAGTTCATCCCAACTCCATGTCTCACTTGGGACAGTATTCCTGAAAATGCAGTCAGGGTCTGGCAGGCCGGTTTTGCTACATACACATGCACTTAAAGAACATTCAACGACTATGAGAAAGGCTAAAAACTGTAGCTGAAACTCGTACCTGTTCACAACAAAGTCTGAGGTAGTTTAGAACCACTCTATGAGAAAGAAGGAAAGGGATTTAATGCACAAAAGTTTCAAGATACAATTATAATTGCTACAGAGAAGGGAAGAGTAGCATAGTGTAAAATGGATTTAAATTACTGTCTGTCAAGAAAGAGGAGCCACTAACAGAGAATGAGTGAAAAAGTTCACTAAAAGTTAAACTTCTATGTAGCCTGGCTCTGAACATTAACATTCATTTAAAAAAGAGAACCAAAGACAATAGTGAAATTGAGCAAAGCAAAAAGGAAAGAACATTTTACCAGAAACTGGACAAGGCTAATAGACATGGGGTCCAAATTGTGAAGTAATTCTATACTTTACAAAAAGAGACCATGTGCTCAGGATGCTGTTCAGATCCCTGGACAGCTGAAATACCTTCACTCAGGGCCACTGAAAAGTTAAGAATTCTTTTAAGGTTCACTCTTGATGATGCTGTTTACTTAAAAAAAGAACACTTATGTACAATTAATGGCTTGGAAAATGTACAACTAGCAAACTGAGTGTATATCTGGTGTACCATGGTGAGAAAAAAGAACCTAAAATTTGTATTTTAAACTTAAGATATGTAAGCCAGCATTAAGCTGACCTACTTCCTAAGTCAACAGTAAACTTCTTATTTTCCTCTTAAGGATAACAGACTATAAACAGATCATGGAAGTACAGGGCCCAAAAGGACTAGTATTTCACATATCCATCGAGAGCCAAATTCAAATGTTGCTCACTGGCACTTGACAGCCTAGTGGTAGTTGCCTTTAGAGTCTGATGTGAATGAAAGAGGAGATTGATATTTTATTCAGCATAGGATAAAGAAGTAAAAATAAATAATTTTTTAAAATTACTTAATACATCACAATATGGAGAAAAATTACAGAGAATACCCCAGCAACAGTGAAATGATGCTATGTAGGGAGGAAAAAAACAGGCGCAACAAGCAGGCTGGGGAAAGCATGTAGGGAAAAGTAAGAGCTGGAAAGATTGGGGACAAACAGAACTAGCTCAGACAACATGAATTGTATCTTTGTGTTGCTCTTACCATAAAAACTACTAAAGCCTCACTTCCTATGTTCTCTTTTAACACTGATATTCAAAGGAGTGATAGATTCCTTAACAAAATTCCATTTTTTTAACCAAAAAAACATCCCTGCAAATAGTCTCTCAACTTCCTTAACACACACATTTCCATCATTATATATCCACAGATGCAACCATGTAATTCCATGCCAGTCTTTCTTTCCCCCAAACTGCTCTTTCTGCACTTGAGCTCTTGCTTTAAGTGATATTTCTAATCTAATCATCCAAGCCTCATGAGCGTTGTATTACTGCATACAAACACTCATTCAAGTATTTACCTCTCAAAATGAATACGTGACACAATTTCAGAAACAGATCCAGATGGCACAACACTGAAACACTTGTTATTAAAAATGGCAAAAACAAACTTAGAGAATAACCCAAACAGGATCCTGGCCTGTAGAAGCAGAAGAAACTGTTTTGCTGTTCTCCAGCAATGAACCTGCCATCTTTGTTTCAAAAGCCATTTCTCAGCATGACAAGTCTCTATGAGAAATTCCTGAGAGGTATCTTACCATCTTTTAGTAACTGAAGATAACTCAAAAATCCAACAGCTATAGATGCCCAATAGCCAATTCTGTTGCCTGACCATGTTTCAAAAGCACAAGCTAAACATTTTGAGAAAAGACAAAAGTTTCTTAACATCTGTGGTTAGACACACTTACTGGATTCTAGGTATCAACCACAAATCTCACCCCCTAGCAACTATAGCTCCGGAATACAAAGACAACAGACAGGTGATGTAACCACAAATAACATGAATGAAGGAAAGGCTGAACTGGGACTGCTCAGTCCAGAAAGGAGAAGGCTTTGGGATGACCTGACTGCAGCTGCCCAGTACCTAGAGGGAGCTGCAAGAGAGATGGAGAGGGAAGTTTTACAAGGACATGTACAGGACAAGGGGGAATGGTTTCAAACTGACAGAGAATAGGTTTAGATTAGGTATTTGGAAGAAATTCTTTACTGTGAGGGTGGTGAGGCACTGGAACAGGTTACCCAGAGAAGCTGTGGATGCCCATCCTTGGAAGTGTTCAAGGCCAGCTTGGATGGGTCTCTGAGCAACCTGGCCTAATGGAATGTGTCCCTGTCATGGAAGGGAGGTGGGAACTCAACGATCTTTGAGGTCCCTTCCAACCCAATCATTCTGTGATTCCTTGATTCCTCGACAGAAAGATGCTGTGACAGCTACTGCTCACTTGGACTGCAGGGCACACAGTTTAAACCCCCTCATCTGAACAGTAATACTGCTCTGCTCACTTGGTATTTTAGGACTCAGCTGGTACTTTTTGGATGCATAAAGTAAAAGACCATGTTAGATTCATTTTGTTAACTCCTCAGACCACTTAAAATAATTGACTTAAGTTGTTGATGTGATCTACCAGTTTTAAGGAGTCAGAGGATAATTCTGAAAATGATGAGAAACTTATTTTAACTGAGCAGCTGCACAAAGAGATTAGGTGTGCCAAGATGATAAGTACAAAAAGGATGAGCAAAATTTCATTTTGCTTTCCTCCTCTCTGATAGCCCAGGGTCTAAACCAGTAAGACATACTGGAGAGGCATGTTTAACTTCTGCAGGGTGATACTCATTCAAATATTTAGTAATCTGAACTTCAATTCCATTATGTTCCTGTCAGGAATCAACTATAATTTCTTCAGAAGACTGAGCTGTATTATTGTAGTAGGCTGCAAGGGACAGTATGAGAAGTACTTCTCTAATGACTTGGCCGTGTGAAAATGGATAATGTCATGGGTGTACAGAGCTCTTGCTTCACTTCCCCCATCTGGACATGCCATGGTAATTAAACACATCCAGTATGATAAGATGGGTTTGCACAGGCAGTCAGTACATGGGTGTATGACAGGTACCTGTAGTTTGCTCATAATATGCTGTACTTTTTAATTTGGGCTTCCTTTATCTAAGGAAAGTTGCAGAGCGATTTTCAAACTTTCCACGTAAGCATTCAAACACAGACCCAGATTCCACCGTGGAATATGAGTAGGACTTTGTGATTACCTCAGCCAAAGCTTTGTAACAAAAGCTTGGCACGGGCCAAAATGACTGCAGGGTGTTTTTCAGCAGGTGACAGAGTGCTATGAAGGTTCACTCTAAACACTGCAATCCTTGGCAGACCAGGTAGCTAGGAGGAATATCTGCATTCTTCGGGCCAAACTGCCAATGTTTACAACTGGACAAAACCTTGGAACTGCTTCGCCTGTGCCTTTTTTAGACATTCACACTTTTAAAGAAACCAGCATCCTGCCATACCACAACAGCAGCATTTCACACATGCCTGCACAGATTTTTATTTTTTTTTTTCCATTTTGGAACTTTAGAACATGTTCTAAATGCAAGCTAAATAATTAGTTACAACCTCAATTTAATGTACATATACACACACACACACAAATATATGCATGTGTATATGAGTATTTAAGCAGTCCTAAAACTTGGCCCAGGAGCTTTACTTCTGTATCCTGAACAAAGCTTTGCGGAGCTTCTACACATATATATGAATTAACTAGTACAACTGACAACAGCAACAACCAGTTCAGAGAACTAACAACTTTAACCTAAACAGAACCATGAACTGAGAGATGAGGATGGAAACCAGGCCTCGAGCATCCTCTGGGATCTACAATTATTTTTGAAGCATGGTTTAGTCCTCTGGCAACTGATACGATGACGCACAAGCCTAAACCTTTACTCCTGGATACATTAACTCTCACTGGCTCTATCATTTGTTTCCTACTCTAGCCACAACAACAAAATTACCAACGTGTTCACTTGTTTATTTGACAGTAAACTAACACCTGTCAAAATATAAGCCAATTAGTATCTTCACAGAGAAATACAATCTATAGCTTGTGAAATCAAAGTTCTAATCCCTTATTTAGCATCTCTGAGTGGGCGTCACTTTAAAACCAGAACTATGATGACACAACAATCAGAAAAGAACGGCATTAACTTTGTCATCTAATTTTTGTACTGGAAATTTAATTAGACTGAAACAATTATAGACTTCTTTTGCTTTCTTTCATGGAAACCAACTCTCATCAAGTCAGGTAATCAACTGAAAATTCTCTAATGTTGTCATTAGTAAAGATGAAGATGCATTAAACTGAATTTTTCAGCAATGCTGAGAAGCACTGAGCTCTTACATGAGTTGTCATAATGAATAAGAAAAACTGATTTTCATGGAGAAAAGAAGAAAGAAATGGAGCTCTGAAGGAAGGAAACTGCAATGAAGAAGAGTTCTTACTCTAACAAAATTAGTGATTTCTCCTCTGTCTTTTACACTAGACTTGCATTAACTTCTCTCGTAATTCCATTTAACAGCCATTTGAACTTGTTTAAAGCTGACTGGAAATGGCTTGAAAAACATCTTGAAAAATTGTAAGCTGTGTAATGTTTGCTCACGTCAAAAATTTAATTTCCTCAGATAATAATTTCCCCCTACATTCTGTGAATAAAAATCCTTTTATTTTCATTTGGAAAAGTAAACTAAATAAAAAGATTTTAGAAAGGTCTTTGCTGAGCTCCATGTGAGTTAAGTCTAAGCCTGAATTCAACCTATGGAAGTAAAACTGAGAAAAGGAGGCCTGAGGAATTTAAAGATACTGAAGTACCAAACAGAATCAATGGCTCAGTATTGTCAGTATAGTTATTTCCATTATGCAGAACTCTAAGAGGTCTATTTTATGGATTTTGATAAGAAAGCAATAAGTACCTGGTCAGTTCTGCTCTAACCTTATTCTATATAGAATAAGACTGATTACACTGTTCTGAATAATTACAGCATTTCATTACTTTGATAAACCCTCTTACTACACCTTAACAGCACAACTTACTTCCACTGAAAGGAAAAACAAAGAAAAAAAGAAAAGAGAAAAAAAAAAAAAACTTCAGAGGAATATACAGGAAGTACATCTGAACATGGGAGTCAATAAATACAGACAATAATTAGAAAGAATGAGAACATCCACACAAAACCACAAATCAGTTCTGTGTTGTAACCTCCTTTGTCACTACTAATACATTGCTGACACAATATTTGAGACAAGAGACCTCTTCTAGGCAACACAGGTATTAGGGGTGTTTGTTGGTGAGCAATATTAGAAAACCCAGAGGAGTTCAGCTCTCTGTAAACATTATATCTTTAAATAGAGAGGATGAAGGTTGAAAGCATGAAGGGCTTGTGGCAGAGCTTGCCTTAAAGGCCTGGGAGCTCACTGGGCTCACCCTGATGACAGGTTCTCAGAGCAACTAAATAAAATAAAGACCCTGAGAAAGGCCATTGTGACTGAGAAGAAATCTAATATTAAAAATTGCTATTCACTTGAATGAAGGGACTATGCAAAGTTGGTTTTTCTTTTAATTGATTTATGGGGCTGAGAAACTGAAGGGTCTGTAGGACCTCAGAGTTTTTGCTTTGGGGATCTCAGATATGTCCATCCAGATTCTTGGCAGAGAGTGAATGTCATGGGAAATAAAGAGACATTTCTGTTCCACAGTGAGTTACAAGACAAGATCAAACAGATGTTCCATAGATTATAGCCTACAAGACTTATTTATATCATAAAAATTAACTGTGCTCATCAAAGACTACAAATGGGAAAATTCCATTCTTTCTCTGAGAGCCTAGGCTCAAAACAGATGGCACAACCTTTTTTGATTTTAGTTTTTTTAACATTCTCTACAATGGAGGCTACTAATACTAACAGCTAGGAAGTTCTCCCCTCCTTTGCTTATCCAGTTTGAGAAAAGCAGACTTGTTTGATGAACTGCAAAGAAATATCACCACTGCCACACAAGGACTCATCTACCAAAAGCAAGACATGCTCCAGGCATCTCAGCAGTTCCAGCATGGATTGCAACTGAAAAAGTTTTCTGCTTTTAAAGGGAAAAAAATTCCAACTTTTTTGGCTTATACATGAACATGAGAGTGGTGTCCTCAGTACCTGGACTCAATTCTTGCATGCTCCAAAGGCTGGTGAGCCATACGGTGATCAGCCCTGCAGCCTGGGAGCTGGCTGGCACAAGCAGCATCCTGCCTCAGGACTCAGCACGAAGGCAGCTGTGGCACGTGGATTACAAGCTTTATACAGCACAGTAGGCATCCATCTTCACCAACTAACATCAGAACAGTGAGAAGGGAGGGAGCTGTATGCAAATGTCAGAACTAAACTGCAATTTGGCAATGAAAAATACTATAGTATTATTGATAAAGCCTAATCAATTTTATTTGAAAGAAAAGGGATGCTTTTCTTATTTGAAATATCCTGATTCATTGCTACCACTGATTATATTTCTTGGGTTTAGCACAACTAGTATCCAACAGGGAAATTATTTCAAATTAAGTTGTGTGATAAATTAACATACAATTGGCTATGTTGATATAACTCATTTTATCACTGTGGTTATGTAAAGGAAAACTGTATTTATCCTGCAGTAGCTTTGTTTTCTTCTGACAAGGTTATTTATCACCACAGGAAATTCCAAGTTCATAAAACTGGTTAGCTGACATTTTCAATATAATATACTTTGTGAGGAGGAACAAGCATCCTAATCAATTTTGCCAATTACATCAGTGTTTGTCTCAATACAAAACCTCTTTATCCCATACCAAAAGACCAACGTGGAGCTCTTCCTAAAAGTCATGCAGATCTGGAGAGCAAGAGACTACCTCATCATCAGTGTGAAAACAGAATAAGCACAGGGGCAGGCAATGGAATCCAGACAGATCTGGATGGAAAATGGATTCTGTGACTGCGAAGCAAGAACCAGATCTTTTACAGTATGGTGCAAAAGCATCACATTTTATGAAGATCACGAGAAATGCTAATGCATACACAGCCTTTGAATTTTTAGCTCCAGACTGTAAAATAACTTATCTCAGAAAAATGTAGATTATCTGCAAATTCTTCTTTTGGTATTTGAACAACTGCTTGTCAGTGACCAGATGGAGTTCCACTTTTCTAAACCAAACATCTTTGATGTTCTGTTGCAAGTTGTCTTAAGCAGGCAAAATTTAAATAATCATCTTCAGGAGTGAAAAAACCCCAATTTTCTTCAAGACGGATGTTTGATTTAGAAACTTCCTTTTGAATGTAGGAAATGACAATTTTGTACTTTGAAAAGTCAACTAAGGTCAAGATTAATATAGATACATTAATTAGTTTGTTGATATCATGAATGCTTTTCTTGTCATCCCACTGATGAATGAGAGAATTTGCATCTCAGCAGGTAAACGTCTGATACTTCCTTAATCTACTGTACAGCATTTGCTATAGCCAAAAATAAGCAACTAAATGGAATACAGAATCAAAAAGATTTAGAAAATAGATTACTAGTTACAAAGGAATAGGGATGAAGAATTACTTTAAAAATAAAATATATTCTGGACTGATGTGTTCCATAAACATTTTTTTTTTGCTAATAAATGCCTCCAGGGAACAAATACTTATTTTATATGCTTTCCATTCTGCTTGAGTAATTTTAGATTTCCACTGTAGCTCTGCCTTTTATTTCCTTCTGGTTTCCTTGCCTTGGTTAGATTACAGAGGTAGGGTGTTAATGGGGTACTTGATGAAGATTGAAGACCTATTTTCTCCCCCTTGGAGACCAGCCTGATTTGAGCATATCGAGGAGAGTGAAACAGTCTCTTCACGTCCTTGTGAGAAAGCCTTTTCCATTTCAATACTTCCAGCTTGCAGACATGGTCCCCTTCATTCACAAAGAAAGAAAAGGTGCCAGCACAAGAAGGCTCTGAATAATTTCATAGAATGTCAGTGGGGAAGCTCCTTTTCAACCTCCTTTATGGTTGGTGAAGATGAGGCTGTGAGGTGGATCCAGGAGGGGAATGCAGGGATCGAGGTGCTTGGAGCTCCAACTGGGTGAGAAACAAGCTACTGTCCAGCATTCCCCACCTCTGTTGTTGCTACCTCCTTACTACTCTCCTCCTTGTGGGTACTGTTTTGTGCTGGGCACTCGAAATGCACACAGTGAAACACCTGGAGAGAACAGAAAATTAAGATAAAGCAAAACAATTTAATGCTGGCAAAAGCATGATCAAAGTAAGATGAAGTCTATATGGAAGTCTATATGGAAGTCTATATGGAAGTCTGCAGGCCAGATCAGTGACAAAGTCAAAGCAGAATGTTACACCACGAGGTCAAAAACATTTACTCATGGTCAATAAACACTGGACAGGGACAATACTGGAGCAAGAGACGGCTTTCAAATTATACCAACCTTTACATATGGCACTAAAAATCAGAATAGGGATATTTGTAAACAATTTTTTTCTTTGCCAGTTAACAAAAATACCTACGACATGCTATTGGATAATAAAAACAATTACATTGTCTTAAACACATTTTATGATCTAATCACTTCCTCAAGAGGCTGAATGTTCATGCACACTAGAAATGAAATTTAAATCATTACCAACATGATTCTATTTCAAGATTGCCCTCTGCTGTAATAACAATGGCAGCTCTACAGACATGTCCTGGAGTATGTAGGAAGGCATTCAGTGTGTCCAAGGTGGCTGCTGCTTCATCAGATGAAACATTCCACTTGAAATAGTGATCATTTTCTGATGATTCAAACAATACATGGGACCAGTGTACAGGTGACTGTATCTTAGAGTAAGAGGACCATGTGCTTAAGCATTTTTTCCAATTTATTTTCTACTTTACTTACTTCTACTTGTTCTTGAAGAGCCTGGGAGAAGAAGGGGGAGGAACTCTTTAACATTGTTACCAAACCTCTTTCCATATGATTTCTTATTGCTATGAATTGCACAACTTTTCACATACTAAACAAATATTTTCTAGTAGTGCTTTAAATTTGCTATTTTCCCATGCATTGTAGTTAAAAAGCTAAAGCTTGATGAATATAAAATCCTGAATTTTAAACTTATGATCTTAACTTTGTATCCTTTAATGACATCTTCTATTATTTTTGTCTTTAAAGCTTTTCTCACAAACAAAGGTAATCTCTTATAATCTTAACTGCCCTTTCCCAGACCCTTTCAAATTAATATGGGCAAAATCAACTATCATAAACAAGACATGGATCTACTATATATTCATATAAGACTACAGAACACTATATTTTCTCTTTTCTTCAATACAACCTAAAATCCTATTATTCTTTTTGACCATCCCAGCTCAAGTGAACATTGAGCAGACATTTGCACTGACATATTTGCAGTAGCCTCAGGTCTTTTCTGAGGATGTAGCTAGCTAATTCAAATGCTGACAGCACACATAAAATGAATTTTAAAAAAATCTTCAGTCACTGCTTGTTTTTTTTTTATCACCATTATATTTTCTTGTGCCCCTCAGTGTTAAGTTTTTTATGCAGATACATGGCAATACATGCTTATATTTCTATATATACACTCATGCTCACATGAAGATGTACTGCTATGCCTTCATATATATATATATGAACAGATTACAAATCTGCACCAGCACCCACACATAGACACATGTGCACAAAATGGTTTTCCTCTTCATTTCTTCTGTTTTTTCCTAAAGCTGAACTAATTCCTATACTGGCATGCATTCTCTCCATCTGTTATGGTTCTTGAGAAGCCAATTTTTGTATTTATCCACACTTCTAGAGAAGTCCCTTTAGTACTCATCCCACTCCCATGTTTTTAAAGTAACAGCTATTTTAATTTTTCCTGCACTTTTCGGGATAAGGCCTTGCAGAAAAGAACATCCTCTCATCAGTGCACCGCTGTAAGATGCTGCTTTCCTTGAAAGGAAGCACAGAATGTGACGGAGGTCTCTAAGTCAGACAGTTCTGTACTTCTACTGTATTCCACAAGGACAGTGTTTCTCATTAAAAACTTCACTTTACCTAGTGATGCAGCTTTTTTAAACACAGTGTGGATAGCCCTGAAATTTAGCTAGCACTAGTCTAGAGAGTCAGAGGTGCACAATTCTTAAATTGTAACTTTCATGTTTACTGACTCTTTCATATTAAATTCTTAATGGTCACAACATGTGGCATATTGCCAAGCCTTGCATTTGGAGCATTATCCTCAGTTACTCTGCCACCTCAGCATGTGAAGAATGCAGTGTGGGAGAGAAGCCTAAGCCTGAGAAGCACAGTCGAGCCCAGCTGCTTCATCCGGGATCAGAATTGAGCTCTTCCAAACAGTATCACTAAAACAAACAATCTTGCATGTGCTTCTCCCAAAAGAAAAAGATGACAGTTCAGGATCATCCTGTGACCCACATCATGTTCTACTTCTCATGGTTATTTTAAGAGAGGTTGGACACACAAAGCAGGAAGGCCAAGTACAAATACACTGGTGCAGTGATTTGTAAGATAAAGCTCTCACATCAGCAACCAGGTGTCCTTTCCAGGTCAGTAATATGGAGAGGAATAACAAGAGAAAACTTACATAAAGTATCAGGTGACCTGTCTGACAAATAAATGATGACAAGGAAAAAGAATTCTTTTCTCTAAAAAAGCTGGATGTGTATAAGCTCAAGAAAACAGAAAGTTACACTTATATCATATTCTAACATAAGAAAAACTATTCAAACTCCAGGTCAAAAACTTTGTGTACATCATGTCTTTCAAAACTTGGAAAACGTGGTGAGGAAAAAATGAGTTTAAAAGATTAAAGAATTCACAAAATGGAGAAATTTTATGGGATTTCTTTTAAATCCCCAAAATCAACTCTTCCCTTTGGGATGTACAGATTGTGTTTCAAAGTTCAAAGATATGTGTTGGTAGAACAAGTAGGAGTATTCTGTTCCTATTACAGTAACACTCCTTGATAAGAATATGCTGCTGAATACACTGTATATTTTATTTAAAATGAAGATGGTTTGGCATACTGTACAACCAGCTGTGGGCAAATGATTCTAGACACTGCTTGTATTCTCACTGAAGAGACTACTGAGACTATAGAATAAACCAAGACTTCGCTTACACTGTTACTATTTAAATTGTAAATATTAAAAATATCTTGCTGCTTTCTACAGAAAATTAAAATCTATGACAAAATGTTACAGACCCTCTGGTTAATATAAATAAATAAAAATAAAAAAGTACACACTGACAATGTTCCTTCTTTATAGATGTTAGAAGAAATAATTTAAAAAATAAAAATCAAATCAGTGCTGGATGCAGATTTTACATACAAAAGAGGAAAAGACAAATGAGAAGAGCATGTGTTTATAATTCAACTGAGACACT
Source organism: Sitta carolinensis (assembly GCA_032173965.1). Taxonomy (NCBI): domain Eukaryota; kingdom Metazoa; phylum Chordata; class Aves; order Passeriformes; family Sittidae; genus Sitta; species Sitta carolinensis. The sequence goes on along the minus strand of JAVUNC010000025.1, from coordinate 6,997,601 downwards.
ACATGAGTAACTCTAACTTCTATCCAAACTCATCTTCACTAGATATGCAGTGCTCTATAAAAATAATTACACAGGATATTAAATTCCTTGGAAATAGTAACCAATTTGAAATTAGAATTATGGCTAAAAGGCCATTGCTCTTCAGGGCTTAAAGCTACCTTTAAGAATTCAGAGTTGAAAGCAATGTTTCCTGGTTTGCTAAGTTTATGCAATGCACCTTGTGATTCTTTAACAAAGAGTTGGGAATTTACAAACAGTGGCATGAGAGAAAACAAGACTGTCAATATGGATCAGTAATGGAGAAGCCTTCTTCACACATGTCCTACCCCATAGGCAGCTTCTGACACTCATTCTAAGGACTCACTGATTAAGGCTGAGCTGTCTGTGGTGGGAGACTGCTCAAAAACACAAAATAAAAATGTGTGTTCCCAGTTCTGTTGGTTGGTCAGCTACTTTCCAGCTGCTGGCCGAGATGCTGATGTCTGGTGCTGCCTTTGTTTGCAGGGTTGCACTACTGCTGGGCACAGACAATGCCATGGGACAATGCTCCCAGTGCTTAGGAACCAGCAGCCCCAAACTCTAAACACAACCAGAAATCCTCCCCTCTGGAGCTGACAAATTCTCACTAATCCCAGTGTAACAGTGCCACCCCAAGCTGAGTGTAAAGCATCAAAGTACCATGTTTGGTGGGGAGCTATGTGTGTGGGGTGCACACAGGCAGGTCCACACACACAAACAGTGCCCTTTGGTGCCCCTTATAATGTCATCACACAAACCCCTAATCTCACAAAGATGTACATATATTCTTAAATTCACATACTGCAAATTGTTTCACTGAAGTCAAAGGTAAAATCTGGACTTCATCTGAGACAATACACAATGATTACAAAAGAGAGAAGCACAAGTAAACAAAGATGGGATGATATTGCACTTTATGGGCTAGGATAAAGTATTTTTTTTCTGTATAAAATTAAAATAATCTCTTTCTTTGGCCACTACTAGTCAACTGATTTACCAGGTATGAAAATTAACTATAAGTGAATCTTAGGCAAATAAGACTTTCTTATGAATAATGGGATTCTTCTTATGTTTTATTAACTAAAAAGACAATATACGGGTGATAAAACCCACGTATATCAGAGACCATACACCTTTCTCTAGTGCACTAAGCTGGTATTTCAATTGCTCATCAAAATAAGGATTAATTTAAAACCAAACCCAACAGGAGTGTTTGATGGCAGTGTGGAAAGGTCAAAACGAGAAACAGGTAATAACACTGTTCAAGTGCTTTGCTAGATTGCCAGAGCAAAAAGATGAAGTATGTACATTTGAGAAGGCCTTATCAATTTCACTTCAGGATATGAAAAACTGTGCTGCTGTATATTCGTGAAGAACGTAGGGTTTTTTAGACGTTCCTTACCTCATTAGCTGTGTTGCGAGTTCCAACTATTCTGATAAAAGATGCAGGCTGCTTATCAAAAGTGATTGTTTGCCAGGATCTACAAAGAAAATTCAGAAAGACATATAAATATTGAACACACTCACAAAAGCCTGCAATAAAAAATACAGAATGCATTCAAGTGACAGCATGTACTATTAACACTTAACAGGGCAAATGGAGAAACACTTCATTGCCTGAATTTCCAGCTCTACTTCCTCATTTCTAAGTGTCTTGACTCTGCTTATGCAATTTCATACATACCTTATACCACTATAGTTTGTATGCAGGGACAACAATCATACTATTGCTGAAAGTTAAGAAAATGGTCAAAGAAAAATGGCCTGGACCAAAGTCTAAAATCCTTGACTAATATTGACTGAATTAGATAAACAGAAGGTCAGATAAATAAAAATGCATCCTCTCCTATTAACTTCTTCATGAGGAATCACCAGAGCTTGGTTAAAGAAAATTACAACTGTAGGAGAAAAAAAATCCCAAACCACCTAAACCCTCTAACTTCTCACACTCTAAGTAGAGCAGTAGAGCAAGAGGAGCCAAGCTTGCTTTGTGTGGGCCAAGGAAGTTACACATGTCACAAAGCATCATTTGCAATTCAGGTTGTGAGTCTTCAGAGCTGGTGTATAATGTAATTTTCAGGCTAGATTTGGAACACTAGAGGTACATTGGGGCCACTATAATCTTTGTTCCTCGCTCATACTCACTTGATCTGAGTATCTGAGCAACATCTCAAGCAGCCTAATACACAGCAGGAAAAGGACACCATAACTTTGTGCTCACAGTAAACAGAACAAATAAAAAGAATACCAGGAACTAGAGGTTTCAGTTTTCCACTAGTTTAGTACTTGAACACAGTAAAATTTAAATTATTTTATATTCATAAAACACAAAAAAAATTTCCAGAATTTAACTTCTCAGCCAAACTAGACTATCACAGAAGTCTTCAGAAAAAAAAATTAAGTTAGACCTAACTTGATTAACTTACTATGGAAAAAAGCTGAATAGTTTTTCAGAATGGGTTCTGAATACCTTCAGAAACGTTCATGGAAGAAAAAGGGGACCAAAGCAAAACTGGAAAAGAATACCACTCACTACCAGCAGACTTCCCCAAGGGCTGACAGTATGGACAGTTTCGTTGCTGACTATTTGTCTGACATTTGATTTTACCCTATTGGGAAAACTCCTTTTGTCACAAACATAGTGTTTCTTGGCTTAATTTACTTGGCTATTACTTTTATCACTGCTGTCTGGTTATATTTGCTTAAAGAAGATTACAAATCCAATCAAGTCCTAATTTCAAGTAGTTTCCTGATGTTACTCCATGAGGTAATGGGTATAATTAGAGTCAGTCAGGAAAGGTGTGGTCTGTGGCAGGCTGCAGAGGTAGGCAGTTATCTACCTAATGGTATGAGGTTTTTATATCTCTCATGTGGTTATACCTCTATTTTAAAGTTCAGGCTGTTTCTTCATGCTCTAAATAAAATATAAAATGAGAATAGACTATTTTGTTGATTGTTTCAAAACCTGAAAGATTGTTATGATTTAAACACTTCCCCCCTAATCAGGAGAATTATTCTTCTTGAGATCCCTTCTAACATTACTCCAGTACAGTCAGTCAGTCTCCATAGGCAAACAGAAGCTGTTCCCTTGAACTACAAAGTCCCAAAGATGAGAGGCTGGGACAGAGATGATCACAGCACTGCTTCTCATAACAAAGCACTACCAGAGTTTGTATTCTGCATATGCTTTGACATATACACACACAAACCTTATGCAAAGTGAACGATGATGGAAAAACCAGTTTGCTTACTAATGACTTGGAAAATATTTTAAAGATGCACTAAATAAAAGAGTTTAAAATCCTAAAGAAGTTATTAAGAAGAGCCTGTGCCTCCCTAGACACTAGTGTAGCGTTTGTGTTCTGTGGTAAAAAAAATCGTTAATTAGAGACCATAGAGTAGAAGTGGTCTGTATTTATTTTTACTATTTCTGAGCACTGATCAGATACACACGACAAGAGCTCCGTGCAGAATTTCCAAGCATGCCAATAAATGCCATTGTCTGTCCTAGGATTTTCCCTGTGACACCAGGGAAGCTGATGCATCTCTTTGGGAATACAGCTGAAGAGCACAAGAGATAGTAAGAGAGATTGAGAAAAAGGTCTCTGAAGATAGTTTTGATGACATACTTCCAGATCAACTCCTCCAGAAAGTTCCTGTGTTTGCTCACTTCCCACTGCATTGCAAGTCCTTACTTTCTGCTACAATGGTATTATTAGGATTGGATTATTATTACTCCTTTAATAATATTAAAATATAATGGAAAATAATAAAATTTCTTGAGGGTGTGATAGAAAGCATTTTCAATAAATGCAGTCCTAAGAATATTTACTATTTTGGTATGTGTCCATTTTATTCCATTCTCATTGGAAAAAGAAAGTCAAAATTACAGACAATTTGTACAAGAGTTATTAAAATTCAAGAATATTGCCACTGGAGAATTAATATTTGAATGCATAAGGAGAAAATTAGGTGTCTCATTTTATCTTCTTAGCAAAAAAAGAGAAAAGCAAAATAGAAAATAAGCCAAATGGATTCGGAAAAAATAATTTTTGAAATAAACAAGGCAAACCTTCACTATAAAGATGCATGCATTTGATTGCAACAGTACATTTGAGAATGTCAATATATGTAAGGCAATACCTCTCCAGTATAGACATAATTATGTAGCAAAGAGATAATTTATGCATGTAACTATACCCCTGTGAGAAAAGAGATTACTGACAGAACATTATTGAGGCATATCTGACCTCTTTTTTGCATTTTCTGCTGATACAACAAATTCACTTAGAATTCTATTAATGTTTAGAGCCATAACAATTTTTCAGTGGTGTTCCTCAATTCAAGACATCATACGTAATCCTCAAGGATTTTTTTAACCTTCCTATTTTATTACAAGTTATCTCTGCTGGTACTATTTTAATAATTTCAGTTACCCTGTAGAAATTCTATTCTGCAAATTGTTTTGCAGTAATTTCATTTATCTAGTCCAGCCATGCATATGTGCATACTTTATACCTTCCTCACACAAGCTTATATTTCTATTCCCAAAATCACTTTTGATGGTCTTTACAAAAATTTCCTCCAAACTCTATGCATTGCTCTCACATTGATTCACATGTAAGTCACTCCATACCAGGAACAGCAGCATTAAAGCAGATCAAAAGCACTTCATTTTTAGCCTGGGATTAGATAGTCCTGTGCAATGGATGGCACTTCTTCACCTTTACTCCCTGTATGCCAAACAAACAAATCTTTCAAACAAGTGGCAATACTTTTACTGTCTTTACCTAGGACACAGCCATAAAGAAGCTATCAGAATTTACTTCTCTCATAAAATGACACTGCTTTCTTTTGGACTTTTTGTGTCTCTTTTCACCTTATTAGTGACCCTATAACAAATATATTTTTCAGGGTTTAGCTCTATTAAATATTTAGGCAGTGTTGATATTTTTTTTTTTATTTGACACCTGTCTTGCTGGTTGATTTGTTTCAGATTTGCTGGCTCAGTCTGCAGCAGTTCTGGCCATTGCCTTCACAACAGAAATAATCACTGTGTCAAGCTGAGGTTTCCATCTTGAAGAGAAGTCTGGGACTTGCAGCTTACTCAGATTTATACCAGGATCCTCAAGCTGAAATGCAGCACTACAAGTTGTTTGGCTAGCAGCTCCATTTTAAAAAAGAAATTAGCCTTGTTACAGTCCTACAGCGTTTAACACTCTACATCTCACCTCAGCCACACGACTTCTAACTCTCTTGTTCTGCCTGACTCCCCTAAGGAGAGGCAGTAATTGATGATTAGCATTCCAAAGCCACGCTTGCATCCTGTGAGCCTGTCATATTTAATTACATTTTAACTATATTCGTCTTCTATAATAGCCTGAACATGATTTAGATAATTATCTTTTGCTCTCTTATTCTCTGACTCTGCCTGTCTCACTTAGAGCTCCTTGCAATGAAAATCGCTTTCTCTGTTTAAACATATAAACAGACTCTTGGACCAAGAATTTTCACCTCTCCAACAGCAACAGCTGAAAAGCTGATGGCCTTGTGTATCTTACAATCTCTTCACCCTACTCTATTCAGAGGAAGGAAAAAGATCACTAGAAATCATCCCACTTTCATATTTCTTCTTGTCTTTTTCCTTATTAGGCTACTGCAAGAAGAATGCAAGAAATTCTGATGTCCAGGTCAACTAAATTAATACTCTGCTCTTCCTTAAACTATCTGTAGCTCCAAAATGACAATTCACTTCCTAAAGAACACAATGTGTTTTTTCGGTTATTTCTAAGAAAAGATGCTATCTTTCTAAAGATTTATTACACATAATAGGACATAAATAGTGATTCTTCCCCATTATTTCCCTCTCATCCAGAAAGAACAAATTAAGAAAGAAGTGGAAGCTTATTGAGGTTTTCTAATGAGCCAGTGGCACTACAGAATATTACCACACTGTGGGCTTACATGAGCAGCAGTGATCAGAACTGAAACCCAGCCCAAGCCAAAGATGTCAGACAAAAGAGAATGTGCTACACGTGACTAACATTCATCAAGCTGTAATGACCAGAGCAGATTCATATCAAGGCTTGCTTTAGGCTAAGCACATACATTTTCAATGTGCACATCGTGTCTCCTCACTTTCCAAGATGACATACAACCTTCATTTTTCTGTTCCTCACCCCAAGGGGAAAAAAAAAAAAAAAAAAAAAGCAAAGCAGACTAGGAAGTAAATGTAACCTCCATTTCTCCATTTTACTTTCTAATATTTGTCTACATATGCCTCATTCATTCTACAGTAAGTGATGAAACACTTCTTAGCTTACTTGGATGTAGAGTTTCTCAACTGTGACTATGTATTTTTTAATGGAATTTGTAAAAGCAGGTAAGAGGACAATGACAGAAGAGTTGTGTCTACATATTAGTCTGATGACTGTACTGATATAAAGAAGGCAGATTGTAGATTGCATTGGCAGATTACTGCCAAATAAAAAAATTGTGTGCCCAGATAAGCAAGCTTACTGTGACTGGAGGAGTACCACAGTATGTTCTGCATGATATGTTACACCCCCTGCTTTGTTAATGAATACCATACTAACCTCTCTTATGGAATACCTATAAAACAAACACAGAAGCACACACCATAAATGCTATAAAAGTAATTGTTACACAGATCCTCTTTGTTATAAAAAGGTCTACAGCTACCTTATAAATTGCCTATAAACCCTATGTTTTCCACCATAACAGTACTAAACAATGAATTGAAGTAATACTCCCTCTCCTGTTACAGCTGTAATTTAAAATAGGAATTCAGAAAGACAGACCCATAAAGAAGTCAGACTAAGTAGCCAGCTCAGCCAAGCCCTTGCCATTCAGCCTCTCAAGCCACTGAGGGGGGAAGACAAAGCATGAGAAAGAAAATACTGTTAGGAATCAAAGGTCATCAGTGCTTTGGTTTATAAATTGAAGTCAATTAACATAAATTCTACCACTGGTCTACCTCAACTAAAACTGAGTTTCTATCTCATGCTGTGACCATGACAGAGCTTTCTCAAAAGGTGGTGTATCAAACATGTGACTCCTGAGGAAGCAAGGAAGGTACAACCTGGAAGCAACAACTTTTTATCTATTGCTCTCAGAGATGGAGGCAAAACTGACCTAATTATGCATCTTGGTAAAAAAACCCCAAAAAATCCCCACACAGCCAAAAAGGACTTTAAGTGCTAACAGAGGTAATAAAAAGTTTTGCATAAATATTACAGGAGTCTAGAATAAATGTGAGAATAATAAATACTAAAAGTCACCTGCTGTAGTATTTGTTACATAATAGCTTTAAATACTTACAAGTAAAACATGCATGAACAACTTTTGGGAAACTTTCCCTCAAAAGTTTTTATTATAAATATACTTCCCATAAGGATTGCATAATTCTGAAAGCATCTTAACTACATTTGTAGCTATTTGTAGGATACTTTCTCTGATTTGGTCCCTTGCACCAATCAAATACAAAATATCTGTTCTCCAGAAGAATGCTTTACTAAACTGCTATAAATGTTGTCTTGCACAGGATTTGTTGTAGAAACCGAATGTGGGCTTGACAAAACAGAACTACTGGAAAAAAAGTCTGACATAAAATAGATTCCATGAAGTCTATACTGGCTTTCTGACATCTTTATAAAGCTTCTCACTTCAAAGACTCTGTATAGCAACATCTGCTTTCAAAGCCTCAGTGCTGACCTTTTCACTTTTTTAGAAGTATTACAAGAAGAAAATGTTAAAATATAGTAAAATTGAACAATGGGAAAACTGCAAGTAATAATTATCTTTCTATCTAAACGAAGCAATCGATTTTCAAATATTTCCACATACCAATGTAGGCAACTGCTAGCATTTTTGTACTGCATAAGCTCGTATAATTTAGCCTGCTTACACTTTTTTTTTCAGTTTCAAGAGATCGCCTTTCTGTACTCCCTAAAATACAATTTGTATTTCAAAATTGTACATAAAATTAAATTATTAGCAATTTGCTGGAAACTGGCAGAACGCCATGAGCCAAATTTCTGTGTTGTAGCAAGAACTGTGCAGGTAGTACCTACACACACATCCTTGGCAGTGGCAGATAAGGCTGTGAACTGGAGTAACTTGAGAGTTCATCTTCCTTCTGTGCTCATCAGAGCACACATGCACATGACAAATCTACATAATCTCAGAGACTGACTTGGGTTTTTGTGCTTACTGATTACCAATAGTTATTGCTCCCGATGTTCACACTGGTAGCAAAAACATGAAAAGCCATCCATTGCAATAAAATACCCAATAATACAATTAATGGGATGCTTGCAACTTTGAAGACTTCTCATGCCCATAAATCTACAACAGATTGTGGGCTGCTTTTATTATATAACTTTTCATACCAATGGGAAAGTTGATTAAAAACAAATATATAAACAACTCTTTCAGAGATATGAGGCAGGAACACGCTCCCTATTAATCAGTTTCTTTGTAGTGTGCACACTGACACTATTTATGGCACTTGTCTCTTACACTCCCCTGGGTGTAATTTCACAGCCCACTCGTAAAAACTTCACATTTACAGCAACCGCTCTTCTATTACTGCCGATAACATCTAATTGACATGTCAAACCTCTGAGGAATGCAGTAAATTGAACCACAGCCTCTAGGAAGAATAAAACAGTGAACAAAGTAAATCGGCATGTGCCTCCTCCCAGCAGTAATACAAGCACAGCGAAGTTTGGTAATGGAAGGGAGGAAAACTGTTACCCTTTTTACTACCACACTGAATTATCTATTAACCTCAGCCTCAGAAAGGAAAGCCTTGTGACCTCAGACTGAAACTCACCCACTAAAAACCCTGAACCTGAATCCATGACTAGTAATTTTAGACATGAGAGTGACGTGAACCAAGACAGACAAAAACAACAAATACAACATTTCTTCTGTTACTTTTGAACAGAAAAAATGAAAATCCCTCAGAATAGTGTCTGGTAAGCTGAATTTTAGTATTTAGTTGGGAACTCTCTGCCTTCAAAACTTATAAACAAAGAACTGGGTAAAATTTCACAAATACAATTTTAAAAAGGCAACATGACTCATGATGAAAGAGCACAAAACAAAGTCAGGCAAAACTTTTTTACATAGCAACCAAGGTATCAGGAAAAAGGTAGAATGATTTTATAAATATGTACGTGAAATATATGAAATCCATTAAGAAAGAAAAAATGAGTTTACAGGTAGAGAAGGAAAACAATGGGATGAAATTAGGTAATATGATGATGTTCTGTACTGGTACTGAGAAACAAAAAATTCTTACTGTGGGAATTGAGTGCGATAGAAAAGCAAAGAGCAAAATGGAAGCAGCATCTCTTTAAGTATATGAAACAAACTGACAAAGCACTATTCTAAAAAATAGACCACACGCCACATAGTGCAGACAACCTCGAAGGATGAACCTAAACATATATTAATTCTTCGACTTTGTGCTTCATGGTTATAATCCGCCCTGGTAAAAGCATTACTGTGAATAAATCAATGGCTTAATACTGAATCAATCTCAATGCAAAAGCATTTGTAATCCTAAAGACCATATCTGTTTTGGCCAGGATAAACAAATCCGTACTTTTCAGAGTTTTGATGAAATTATATCCTGAATATTAACAACCAAATTAGGGCAAATCTCTTGATTTGGCATGCTAACACCTGACTGGCCTCCTGACAGTACAAGATATCAACAGTTGCTGTATTATTTAATGATTTTGCCTGTAAGAAACAGCTACAGACAAAAAACCAACTTACATTCTAGATCATGAATATTTGGGTATCTCTTATTCATTAGTTTATTATCTTAAGCAACAGTGAATTTTGAAATAAACAAACATAGCCACAAAACAACAAGTCAGGAATTAGGCATTCCTTTCTTACCTCAGGCAGATAAATGGGCCAGTTTCACAGGAGATATGTACAATTTGGACAACTTTTTTTGCAGTAATATTTATTTACACAGGTGCTAGGAGGGTGCATGTGTGGATATGCCCACAGGCATGTGGGTATATGCATGCATGCACAGGTATCTTCAAGAGAGAATTTAGGACTGTCAAGGCAATCCAATGTACTGCCACAAGATAATAATTCTGGAAAGTAAATGCTTATTTTTATTTTTTATTTTTAATAGAAGACTATACTACAAATATTTTATCTTTTCTAAATTGCCTTTTCTCCCTAAAGTATTTTTTCTAGATGGTAATAGCAATACATGTATCTATTTTTAATTTAACAACTTTTGCTGGTCTCCAAAGAGACATTCAAGTCTTTGCTGGCATGGAGGAAAAAGCCAATATGTGAAAGAAACAGGTAGTAATATTGTGGGTATTATTTGCTATTGCTTATTTTCTCTGAGGCAGAACTGAGCTAACATCCAAATTGATGTCAGAGTTACTGTGGTGTTTTCACAACTCTCCTCACAGCAATGTGCATGAAGAGGAGCCAAGACCATGGCAACCTCAGGGCAAAATGAAGCAAGGCAAAACTTTAATGAATATGGTACATGCAGAGCTGTAGTGAATGAGTACATGGAAAAACATTTAAGGCTGAATAGGACACTGCAGTTTGCAGCTCCTTGTTACTCTGTAGAAGGCTCGCTCAAAAGATCCATGTATATTTGGGCTGAAAAGGAAACACAAGGAACTGAAGGTAGAAGTGGAAAAATAGAAAAGACAAATTAACAATTTGAAAACCTTGTGATCTTGAATTGCTGTTAAGAAATGTAGCTTTAAAGAAGACAGACCTATCTTCAATCAAGCTAGAATCACCTAAAATAGAAGCTAGCAAATGAAATGTTAGATGCAGAAATTCTACACTGCTGAGAGGCTCCTAATGCTCTGAAATGGAAACTGGTTTCTCTCTGTGAAATCCTAATTCTTTGTGCTTAATAAGGCAGCATTGTGAAGCTGGAGTCTTTTTTCTTTTGCTTTATTAGAATCTTTCAAAAATGTGAGCATATAAACACAGGGAAAAATATGTACTTCTATGCCTCTGTCATGCAGGGCTTAAAAGCTCAATAATTACACAAAATGACCCTTTATATCTGTCTGACTTGATCCAGTAGGCATTATTACTGGGATAATGAACAGACTAATGAGAACTCTTAGTTTATTTTTGTTAAGTGAGACTTGAAATTGAGCTTAACAGTGTAGCAATTTCCCAGACATCCTGCTTGAATATATTTAATTTTGTATTGTATGAATATGGCTACAGTGAGTTCGGCAACCCTGGAGCAGGCATCTGGATTTCACAGAGCTGCTGTGAAATTTGCTTCATGTGAAATAAATAGGATGAACCACAGTTGAAATATACTCCATTTGACAGAAGAAGAGGTACAAGAAGGGTTTTGCTGTGAAATTAACTTCATGTAAACTAGGACAAAGTATGCTCAAAAAATTTGTTTGACATCAGAGGTACAACAGCAGTTCCTTTTATGCTGTTCCACCCTGCCACTTGGGAGCTCAGGCAAGGGACAGAATTAAGGACTACACAGAAACTAGGAGAAATGCTGCTTTCAAATTCTAGGTATGGCAGGACAATAGATGCATGCAAAACTGATGGGAAACAACAGAAGAGATGTGATGCAGTCATACAGGCAGTTGGAAACGGCTGAGAAACGTTGGAGCCATTCTATTATGCAAGAAAACAGTTCTGTGGAAGTAGCTAAGAAGAATAATGATGAATGAAAACTGATGCAAGGGAATTCTAGAAATGTGATCATCCAGTGGAGTGCAGGAGCTAGAAGAGGACAGGAATGAACTGCTGTGTTTGTGGTTAAATATAAGAAACTGTAAATAAATTAAAAATATATAAAAACTACTACATAATGTGCCACATGCAGTTACAAGGAAAGCTATTCATACACTTCAAATACTATCTCCATAGCAGAAGAAATAATCATATCATGATAGAAATATTAACCTGCTACAAAAATATACCCAGGAAAAAAATCCCAACTTCAGTTTGCCACTCTATTGTTAGAGTAGAAGTATTTTCTCACTTGAAATCCTCAGGCAACATGGAAAACATTTTTCTGTACATCTGGAAAGTGGTTTAGGACTGTTAAGTGCATGACCTAGATCTCTCTAGGTGTTCTTTACCTGTGAATTATTATTCAAATAAAATACAGTAGTGAATGAAAACTTGAAATACACATAATACATCATAGAAATATGAAACACTAGACAAGAGCAAAACCCTCAAAGTTGAAAATTATTCTGAAAAAATTAATCAGAACACAGTTAATAAATTTTGGTAATGCATCCACACCCCAAAGGTTGTTTCATGTGAAAGTATTGATTAGATTTATACATAAACTACAGGAAAAAAAAAAAAACCTGAAGGTAACTGAACTGAGAATTAAGAATTTGAAATAGCTATTATACCAAAAAAAGCAGTGGAAACGTGAAATTAAGTTTGGCAGCTTTTACACATTTATAACAGCAGGACATTCTGAATAACAAAGAATTAAAAATATATGTATAATGCAGTATGTTATAAACCTCCTGGAAATCAAGTAATGCCTGTCACAAGCAAATCTCAACCAGCCATACAGACAGGTGCTAAGAACTGCTTTAGAACTGTCCATTTAAACCCAATTTTCATTGTCTCCCAAATTCCATCACAGTTTTAGATAGAACAAACTCTGCCTGCTGCCAAGGGATCAGACCAATTTCACAAAAACTACAAAGCAGAGAACTCTGAAGAACAATACTGAGTTGATGAGCACCCTGATAGCCTGCTTAGTATTTGTCTTTGCAGGGTTTATTTTATCAGAAGTGTCTTTGACTCTGAGGGCTGATTCTCTTACTGGCCTTTGGTATCTCCTGTTTTTCATTTGACTTTCAGACTCTGTCAGCAAATTCTCCTAACAAGTGCAAGTCTCTATTGTTCAACACTAACATGCTCAAGTCCACTTATCATAAATGTTTTTAAAAATAGAAAGGAACATGACTGTTTTTCATTACTGTCATACTGTGTAGAGAAAAACAGCTTATTGTGGAAAAGAAAAAAAAAATAGCCACCACAGAGGATGTGAAAATTGTCAATTACACAACCAGGATGCATTAATTGGCTCTCACTTAGGGAAGGTACACAAGCTTCCCCTGTGAAGATAACAGACAGCTAGTTTTTTCTTCAGCCTTTTAAAACTGGGAGAAGAGAAGGTTAGGAGTAGCCTGTCACTTCCTGCCTTTGAGCACTGAATTATTAATTTACACAAAATACTACATTAAAAATGTCATTAAAACAACCTAAAGCAGCACACTGGTAGTTTAAAGGGGAAATTCATGCTTCAGTGATCTGCCAAAACCAATACATGCTCTTTAAAGATAATTTAATTTTCTTTCTCATAGTTTTTTTTTGCCACTTCTCGATTATCAAAGGTGTCTGTCGAGGTCTGTGTTTGGCAGACAGTTCATCCTACCCTTTGTGCCAGCAATTGAGCAAAAATTATTTGGAGACCTTACAGAACATGTGCAAGACAGCAGGCTAATGACTTCCACAGAAGTCTAACTCCACTGCAAGAACAGGTAGCCAGAAAGCCAGGCAGCAAAGAGCAAAGGCAAAAAGTCTTATCCACAGAAAGAACGCTTATCCAAACACCTCTGAAGACAGGAAAATTAATCGTGAATATTACTAGTAATGCAAATTTTCTCACTGAAGTATTCTGTCTCCTCAAATGTGGGCCCCTGTGAAATTCTCCCATGTTTTAACAACATCCACTTTGATTTTCTACACTGGAAAGCAAGTGAGTTATTCTTCTGCAGTCTACTGCAATGTATTAAACACAGAACTAATGCCACAAAAGGTAACCTAAGGATTTCAAGAGCTTATCCATCACTTATATTGCACTCACATCTCCAGCATTTGTAAGAGAAACAGATATAATTTGGAGCATACTTTTTAGAAAGAATACATATTTTAGCCTGATATAAATAAATGTAAAAGGTGCCTGTTCTCTGAGAAGTACTTGCAATCAAGCAGGTAACCACAGTCCCATGGAAGGACATATCTACTTCTTATTTTCCTTAAAGACACAAGTCTAAGTGAAGACAATTTTTATACCAACATAGGATTAGCTTATTTCAGGCTGGGATGTCAAATATTCATTAAAATAGTAGGATTTGGCTGAGATAAAAAATAGCTGCAAATCTGGACCACATTAGCCAAAGATTTGTTTTGTTTCATCCAAGTGAGAGAGAAGCACAGCATTCAGAAACACAGAGAGAAAGAAGAGATGAGGGCACTGTTGTTTCTATCCCTGTATGCTCCAGTCTGGTTAATGAAAATTACCAAATGTAGGCGTTGCAACTGTGCCTAAACCTGATGGAGAGTCAAACCCAGGCACGGTGCTTCAGTTTGATACTTCCTGCTCCTTGGGGAGTCTGAAAATCAGCAACAGGGGCATTCAGAGGCAGACTAAAATACCAATGTAATGCTATGAGGAAGGACAGACAGAGAAAAAAGAAATCCTTTGCATCCAGCAGGAGTATCTTTACCTTACACTGTGACAGTAAATCAGACAAAATGTACCACCTCCGCTTTACCAGCATCTGTTAATTTTGGTTAAAATCCAACTATATCTTCTCTATTTGTTGTTGCTGCTAAAATTATCTAAAATGAAAACAAGTTGTTTGTTTTCATGGCAACCCTCCCCAGGTTTTCAATCTGAGCCTTTTTTTCCTTTAATTACAGAAAGTAACCCAAAAATTAGTTCTTCACATATTCCTGGCAGTGACTGGTTCAGTTTTTCCCCCTTCATTACGAAGTCTCTGCCACCATACTGAAAGTTTACCCAACAATTTTCAGTCAGGGCCTTCACATCAGCCACTGAATGATGATGTCTCTTCCATTCTACATTCAACAGTTTTTAAACACTAAGAGTGTGGCTTTTTTAGATCATATGGTGTTTCATTAGTTTTCAGTAAAAAAATTAGTGTTCCAGTACTGTATGTAATTACACACTGTATGAAATTACAATGCTCTGTTCTTTACAGACCAATCCTAACATAGGTAGCATTTGGCAATTATATAGCATTTTATATATTTATTTAACATATTTACTAGAGAAAAAATATAGACATTACAGATACTGTTGTATATATTAATTTTTATAGGATACATATACTTAGTTATAAAACTGCCATTACAATTCAAATAATTTTTGAGCTGAAGTAACTTCAGTGTTTTTGCAAATCAAACCTGAAAATAAAATGAAACACATTTAGTTTTCTTTGACTGAAAAAAGATCAATCTATATTTCTCATCATAAAGGCAAGAGATATAAACTGAACATAAAGTGCTATCAGATGCAAAGAAATCACCTGACATTTGATGGCCAGTGAACTCTGGAAGTTTCATGACCAGGTCTTTTTATCTTTAAGTAGTTTCAAGTAGATAGTTACAGACAGTGCTAGGACACTCTGTCTGTAGACTTCAAGAATAAAGACTGCCATTACACCAGCTGACTGCACATCTGTCAGAGCAAGAAGTTGGGCAAAATATAATTCTTTAATCCACATGTAAATTGTTGCAAGAACTGTAGCAAGAGCTTTTTGAGAACTTCCAGAGTACCTATGTTTTGAATCAAGATTTTGAAGTATACTCAAAGAAGGCAGCTATCTTTACTTTAGGGATGTGCCTTTATTTGCTCAAGGCTAAGGCTTTGAAAATAAAAAAGAAAGCAAAAAAGTGTGGTTTGAACATGGTGAAAAGATACTTGAACTGGACAGTCTATCAGCAATTTCACCTGCACTGTGCATACTTAAGCAAGCGTTCCTTTTGACAGTTATAAGGTTTTCAATTTCAAAATGTGAAAGGAAAAAGAGCACAGATTCCTGATATCTCTTTCTCTCCCTTTTGTGGTTTCAGCCTTTTAGTGCTCCCACTGCTGGAGGCAGACAAAAAGATGAGTTTTATCTATTACACTGAGATGTCTTTGAGAAGGAGTTAAGATTTAATCATTCTCCAGACCTGCAGGCAGAACCCAGGTTTTCTGCTCATCAATACCCTGCCCTTTACAGGCACTGAAAGGACGTGTCAAGTTCTCCTTCACCAAAAACGTCTGGAGTGCATTGTAAAGCATTTGAGTCACACTGTTTGTTAAGAGATGAAATATAAACTTTAGAAAAATGTGTGTCAGCAGTGCTGCTACACAGGACTGAATAAGTCTCTTGCTTGATGTGACAAACTGAGAAGTCAGAATGCCTCTGAATTTGTAAAATCAATTTTGTTTTGGTTGGCACAAATACAAGATGGGTGGGGGCTGACCCCATATAAACTGATGACTTTAATTTAGTCCACAGAAAGAAAACACATCTTATGGAAAACTTACTCAGGGAAAAAGAAAGATGTAAGATTTTTATAATTCTGAGCTTCCCCAGGGCTTAATCAGGAAACCACATCCCATCAACATTCACTGAATGCTGAGCATACCTGGCTTCTGGATATGTAATATATAAATTTGCAGACTGTCTTTTCAGTCCAATGACCAGTATCTAGGTCATTCTTTGCTAGGAATTAGAACCATCATCACAGGGTTTAAGAAGGCTCTCAGCACGAAACTATTCTTCCAGACTTGAGGAATGGTTTTATCAGCAGAAACTGCAGTAAAGCCAACAGATATACATGTGGAGAGTATTCATGCCTTTATTTCTCCTGATTTAAGTATTCAAATGAAAATGGAAGTTTTTCTCTCTTCTTTATCTCTGCTTAAGGAGCACTCTTTTTCTCTGAAAGGGTGCTTTACAAAAGCAGAGTGTTTGGTGCATAAGTCTACTTTTGAGCAGAGACAAGGTCAAGCTTTGGCAGCTGTGTGGTCTGTTGTAGTTTGGTTCCTACCCTCACTCTCCCATCTCACATTCAGATGTCATACAACACATTTATGCATTTTGACAAGGGAGAAAGACATTTGATTAGCAAAATCCTTTACCAAGTATGCTCTCTTCCCTCTCCTACCACATTTCTCAAGGTGGGGTGGTTTGACATCAGGGGTCACCATAAACATGTGACCTCCAGAAAAACACAGTTTAAATTCTAGTGATCACAAAGCCAAAGGTATAGTAGGCAGACCTTTTATAAATGAAGAATCCAACTGATTGTCTGAAGATCCAGTAGCAATCTTAAGAAATTGATTCTGGTTTGAAAGTCTTGCATGAATCTACAAGTTATGCAATGATCATTCTTTTCACAGTAATCTATGTAAGTAATGAAAAAAACCCCACCAAAACCCCCGGTTTCCAGTTCTTAATTTGTGCCAATGAGTGGAAAAAACTCAACTCACTTGCAGGAAATTTTTGTGCGATCCACCACCATGGTCCACTGCTGCTGGTTGGTTGAAACCTCAATGTAGTAACTGTAGCTCCGATCATCACAGTCCCAAAGTAGCAACCTAGGTACAAAGAAGTTGTTCAGTGGTAATTAAACAAACATTAACCTTTCAATTTTCCCAGCCCTTTATTTTCTTCACTTAATCCTTTCTAAAGGTAACTGTTTCTTTTAGAATGTACCTCTAACACTCAACAGTCTTTACTGTTTTTGCCATCTCAAACTACAGTGTCTCTACTCTTATCATCCTGAGGCCAGTAACAGACCTACAGGCTTGGAATACCTGACTTATGAACATTAATCTATGACATTTATCCAATTACTTTTCATTTATTTGCCATGTGGCACTGCCTTCTTTAGACATGACGGAAAGATCTGTTACAAAAAGTCAGTTTAGAAGAGGACAGGAAAAAAAATTATTAAAAGGATTATACTGCCTGCTTAATTGTATTTTCTTGGTTTTGGCAAATATATCAGAAATATATTAAAAAATAAAAAAGAAAGCAAGAAAATGGGAATTCTCAGTCCTGGTTCATCAAAAGAAAAGGAAAAAAGGCAATAAGTTTTTAAACAAATTGCTAAAAAGACAGAAGAAACAGAAGGACAATAGTTCTAAAATACATGCATTCCTTCAGGAAGGGCACTAAGTGACGTTGAATAGCCTTTGATTTTCTTACTTGTCTTACACAGAGGAAGAGCCAAAGCATTAGGAATGGCATTTAGCTCAAGTATTATCAAAACCCATATCTGGCAAATGTATAGTTTTCTTTACATGGGCATTATCTCCCTGTAGTAAGAGATATTGGGTCCAGAACTGGACACAGCACTCGAGGTGCAGCCTCCCAACAAGCAGAGGGAAACAACCCAGTTCAGCCCCTCTTCCCAGCTTTTGAAATCCCAGTGTTAAAAGTGGAATTAGGTCTAGTGGCCAAGCAGATTCCAAACAAATTCCCTAGATGCTGAATCTAGCTCATTAATATTATCAGAAATAATATGCTGTCAAAAGTAGCTTTAAGAAACTAAATTAAACCACTTTCAACAAGCCTTTTAGCACACATGAATGCTGCCTATTTGCAAATTAAAAAATGCAGAGTTGACTTAGCAAAAAAGAAAGAGCTGTCTGTGGCATCACAAGAGCCTTAAAAAAAATCCCACACCCCAAAACACAGCCACCCAACTTCAACGCCTCTCCTTCATCTGATTATCTCCCACTCCTTCATCTGATTATCCCCATTCTGCTTTTCTACAGCTGAAAGGTCTCCAAAGACACTGAATGAAGTGGATTTTCTTAAAAAAATTTACTGATTACAATCCTCTATTTCGTAACTACTACTAATCAGTAGATCCTGAATTGATTTAACATTTATATTTAAACCAAGTTTTCTAAATGATAAAAAGGAAAAATAAAAAACATTCATAAATTTGTTTCCCTTCAAAAAGGCTATCAAAAATCTAGCTAATTATGCTTTTCAACAGAATCCTTTTTATCATGGTGACTCATTGCTGTTTCCTTGATCCATGTTTTCAAAGCTATGATCTAGAGTTTGAATATCAGAAACACACTGGTGACTGTAATTTCAACTAACAATACCATAATCAAAACACAGCCAGCTTGGTTTTAAAGCAAAAGGCTAACAGGACATACTTGTTCCTTTCAAAAATATGTAACTGCTCTCTCCCAAATCAACCTAATCTCATTAAACAGGTTTAAAAATCATATTGTTTAGAATTATTACAAATATTACAAATTATAAATTATTACAAATAATGAGTGAATTAAAATCAGCAGCATCTTTCCCAAAGTGACTTTGCAAGAATTCTGAATGTAGATTTCTGTTTCTTTGATACTTCTAAAGGAAAATAAAAAGTCATTTCTTCTCTAGTAGGTTTTTAGGAGAAACTCAGGATGTAGACTATCAGGAGAACTTACTTGGTTACTCTGCTTGAAATGCCTTTCTGGATAAACAGTAAAAAGCTTTCAGGTGACAAATAGAATATTTACACTGAGCACAAAGGCAACTTTTTATGCCAGGCACAACAATCTTTGCAACACATTACAGGCAAATTACCATGCTGAACTTTTTTAGCAAAGCTATGTTTTGCTAAGATGAATATTAAATGACGGGAAGGAGAATATTCCACTTAAAAAGTCAGAACTATACCCCTTGGAAATTCATCTGTTTATAGCAAAATTGGCCATGTTCTTAGGACTTTCCATATTGAAATAAGAAGCTAAATTAGCTCATTAGTGTATCTTGCCCTCAGGACTGAAAAAGAAAAATCGAGTGAAGATTCTGTGAGATTTAAACACTGTGAGATTTAAACATATTTCTTTTTTGGGTATCTGGAGTCTAAGCCTGTGAATCATTTAATATAATATTGCTGTTTACACCACATGTTCACAGTGCCTCACTTTATAACATAAAATCTTTGCAAATATTAATAAAAAACATCACATTGCAGGCATAGGAAAATGATTATATTGGCTACCTGTTACAAAAAAAAAAAAAAAAAAAAAAAAAAAAAGCTGCAGTACTTTTTTAAACAGTATGTCCCTAAATGTCACGTGTGGCCCTGTGATTGAATGTTCTGTGTTTTGAAAAGCATTTTTGCTGTCTGTGTTTACTTTTTATTTATTTCTGAAAAAAGATTGTCACTGTTTAGTTCAGACTGCTGTATAAGTACACATACTCAAGGTGCTAGCAGAATACCAAACAATGTTAGTCATGCAGCTGACAGGATGACACCTGCTTCCTGAGCACTGCAGGTCACTACAGAGAACTTACAGATAAATATTTGACAGTACTGTGTTCATACCACTTGCATACTTGTAGAAACCCAAAAGACAGAAATTAAAACATGAGGTAGCAACACATCTTGAAAGAGAAAGAAAAATAAAGAAGACCCTTCTACATGGAAGGAGGTTTTTTATACAATTGTAGCTGCATTTTTGCCTCTGGTTGTCAATAAAATCCTTCCATTTTCTGCAGATATTTATGTTTCAGTAGTTACCCTGTAAGAAAGCAGTCTTTCTTCCTACAAAGATTCTACAAAGGAGACAAAATTTCTGCATATTTTCTAAGTGTCTCTATGATCATTCATTCTGAGTCATGATTTTACTCTCAAGTCAGGCAAGCACAGGAAACGAGCAGCAAAGAAAGAAAAGCTTCATAAGTGGAAGTGGTATGGAAAATCAGAAAACATAAGAGGTATATATGATGATGGTATAAGCAAAAAGAAAACACATTCAAGTTCACTGATGCTGTTTGCTAATTTAAGGATTACTCTGAATATGAAAATCTATCAATTGCACACAAGCATTAAAGTCTTCAAAAAGTTTAAAGTTGGATAAGTAGCTCATGGACTTTTCTAAAGACAAAAAGTATTTCTATTTATTCTAACATGAAAATCACTGACATAGAATTCCATGCCTACCACACATATTCTAACAAATCCTTTTTTGTTTTGTTTTGTTTAATTTATAGGAAAAATCAGCCAAAGACTGTAGCATAATAGTACTGTATTTCTATTCCAGAAAAATGCAGGGAGAATTAGACAGGAAGTTATTTTGATATGGCAGCTGCTGCAATAGTAACATTTTAGCCATTTAAAAATTATATTATGTTTACTGTGTTACAGACCCAGTTGCTGTCTTTCTGTTCCTAATTAAATCCTATAGTTTTTCTGTCACTGACAATGGGCCTTTCAGGGATGAAAATGAGAGATATTTCGTGTCCAGAACGGCAGCTATGTGGAAAAACACCTAAACTTTTACTCTGTTAACTGTTCCAAGTATCTTGCAAACTGTTGTGAGAACTAATAAAAGAATCAAAAACTTAAATATTTTTTAAAATTTTATAATCTAAAAGACCATATTTAGTAACAATTGTTTTAAAAAAAACCCAAACCATGGGATCATAGAATAATTTGGATTGAAAGAGATGGGTCGAAATCTCCATGTTTTCCATGTCTTCTCTATTAGAAAATAGTATTGAGCACTGATTGTCATTAGACCTCTTTCAGAATTTCTGAGTAAATTTTGATGTGAAGTCAAGAGCTCCAAATTTATATACAAATACGTGAAGAAGTATTCAACATGAACAAAATTTCAACGTGGTCTCCCATGGAATTCCTGGGTCAAACTGAACAGATGTCATTAGCTGCCTGTGTGCCTTCTCAGCAATGAAAGCTGGAAACACATGGAGCTGGAGTAACAGGAACTGAGCCAGCAGAAGACTGGAAAGACTACTGTTCTGTACTTGACACTTGTTAGCTCATGCCTGGCATGCTGAATCCCTTTTGGAATCCAAATAGAACATTGATACATCTCAGCAATCGCAGCAGAGGACCATCCGAGTGTTTGTGAGGTTGAGGCACACCCCTGTGCAAGAGGCTGGGGAGGCTAGCTTGTTTAGCCTGTGGAGGAGGGGGATTGGGGAGGAACCTAACAGCACTTGTCAGTACCTGAGAACACATTAGCACAGCCTACCCAGAGAAGGTGTGGAATTCCCTGCCTTGGAAATTTTCGAGACCTGAGTGCATAAAGCCTTGATTGGGATGGTCTTTTTTCATGACTGAGCCTCCTTTGAGGAACAACCTGATGCTAGATGTCTTCCTCCTCAAGTCCCTTCCAACCTGAAGGGTGCTAAGATTCTTAGACATTGGAATGACTTTGGCAGAAAGCATGCATAAAATATATATTCCTGAAACATTCAACTCTCTGCATTTCTAAGGCATATTTGAACACCAACAGGTCTTCTGTTTTTTTCATACTCAGAATTTAATTGCCATGGTAACATATGTCTTAGAGGCTCTCTCCAGTGATACTCCCATTTCTGTAGACTAGAAGTTGCTGTTACCTTTTTTCAAAGGTTTATATATTTACCCTCTCTGAAATAAATATATTCAATGGCACATTAGTGTTTCTGAACTAAAAAGATACATACTTTAATTCCTAATTATTCACTTAAAATCCAAACCCATGGGTATAATGACTCAGTTTCTGAGGGTAGCAGCCTAAAGCAAATTCTGCAAGCCTAAAGCAAATACTCCTAGAATTTTTTTCTATTAGGTGGGAGCATGAGATCAAGGGAGTTTTCAAACAAGCAAACAACAGGAAAACAGGCAGTGAATACAGTTCCATCACTTGGGGCAGACATTCTGCTAACAAAAAAATTCTCTTGCTTCCATTAAGACTAAATACTAAGACCTTTTGCTGTCATCTGTGTTTATATATGGTTTGATTTCTGTAGCAAACATAGATTTCCTGATGGTGAATAGATACCACTGTCACCATCTTTAGCACTGCATAATATAGAACATGTTCCAGACCCTTGCCACAGAGTGAAACTTCACTTCCCCGCTCCGAGGGACAGCTTCCCTTCACTCCTGTGACATACAAGAGACAAGGCTGCAACTCAAAGCACTTGTTCTTCTAGGCAGTACACAAAAAAGGAAAAATTACATGCTTCTAGCATTTCTGTCTCTAGGCAATGCAGGTAGTCTCCTCTGTCAGAAGATACCCCAGACTACAATGTTTATTACTGTTATTTTTGTAAAGTAAGCTATTAATCTTGTTTGTGCTATACATGCAGGAAAACTGACAAAGAAAGATGAGATTCTGAACCTGTAGCTGTACAATTCAATACCACATAAATCATTAAATACCTATTAGTTTTGAATTATGTAATGTTTGAGTTATTTTTTTTTAATTTGCTCTACACACTTGCTGATTACACAGTTATCATTTCCTGGCAACCAAAAGTTTAATTCACCTAACACACTATTTAATAGAGACTTATTAAAAATCTTCTACATGAGAATAAACAATAGCATAGCATTTATTATAGCAAAGTCAGGTTTTTTCACTAACTGGAAAAGATGGTACGATGAATCAATTGAAGGATAACAGAAAACAGTAAGATGGAAAGACAGAGAAACTGAGAAAACTACACATTTTACTTAGCATATTCTTCTCTTAATCTTTTATATGGCCAAAGCCTTAACTGCTACTTAAGTTTAAAGTGAAACGAAAATGATAGAATTACATTTTCATTTATGTTTTTAAAGGAGTCTGAGTACTATTTGTTTTTCTAATTGAGATACAGTATTTAATAGAATATTAACAACACCAAACTCCAAAGAGTGTGGAAAGTTGCCAACCCACACTTCCTCGACTCATTTCATACAGTGAGAACAATGCTGGACTTGCATTATGCATAACAACTACAGCCTGCATATACACAAAACACAACTTGTGTTGGGTTAGGGATTTGCCTGGATGTCTGATATCAAACTTTATATTCAAAGTTCTACAAGCATCATAACAATGCCATAGGCCAAACCCAAAGCACACAAACCAGAAAGTGGCAGTTATAAAGGAGCTTTCAAGTCTCACTTGGCAGCTGTTAAGTCAGGGAAGGCACTGAGTTCCTAGAAACACGTTATCTATGTACATGAATCCCAGTACTCACCTGGGATTCAGCCTTTGATCACTGGTACTCTCAACTTCAGAAATCTTTATTTCACTGTCACAGAGCATACAAATTAAGTCCCTGACTACATAGTCTAAATTTACAAAGACCATGATGCCATTAAGACAAGGTTTTGTATGTCTGATTTTATGAAACAAACACCCAAATATTTTTAGTCAGAGAATCTGAAGTTGGCAAGAATATTTCTCTTTTCACCTGTGAAAAATCCCGCTCTCCTATTTATTTCCTGAGTCTCTACATCAGCCAAATTTTGATCTTCATATGTATACATACACACATTTACAGTAGAAACAGCCCAATGAACTTCAATCCAAATCTACATACATTCATTAATCTAGCCTTGTAAATCAATATTCAGGTTGCTGTACCTTTATTACACCCTCCACATTTAAGTAAGAGCTAGCACTAATTGTATAGCAAAAAGGAAGCCTGGCTGACTTGACATGATTTCCTTTGAGAAAATTGTTTCCAGAAAGAAGCGGATAAGAGTAACTGCACCTACTTAACCAGAACTGAGACTGCAATTAAATTCTATTTTAAAATAAGTATATAGCTTTTATCTTATAATTTGGCTGTTACTACTATTACGCCTCTGAAAAGTAATATTTTCTGGAATTGCACTCTGTATCTCGACAAATAATTCACACATTTAATTTTTAACATGCCTGTTACGCTGAAGTAAGAAGCCAAATGACAACTACTGAACTAGCCCCCTAATTAATATCATTTCCAAATGTCATACATTCTAAAGAAAATAACTGCTCAAAATTTTACTGTGGCCTCTAATTTAGAGAAAAATAAATCCTCTTACCGTATTGATCCAATCATGTAGGGCTGTGCCAGCTGCACCACAATAGCTCCACTCCCAAGCTGGTGGCATGTGTATCCAGAATCCCAATCATAGTTTTTTGTGTCTCCATTCAATAAGGCATTGCGACTGCGACTTACACCCTCAATCACACTGGCACAGTCTGCAATTGTTGCAACATTTTCAGTGGGAACTGTGTATTAAAAACACAAGGATGAGAGACATAAGTCAGAAAACAGTTCAGATGCCAATGGTCTTTATTTCTGGAGGAGAACTGGTAAAAAAAAAAAAAGAAAATATGATCAACAGAAGGAAATTTAACTCACATAAGATGAACTATGAACAAGTGAAGAACAAGTGATACAGATAATTTTTATGGCACTGATTCCAGAATAGCTTGGTAAATTAACAGATGGATTTCAGTATTGGTGACATGAAAACACTCTTTTAACACAATTGGGAAAAAATAACTTGTCCAGCAAAACTTGAGAAATTTTGAAATAATTTCTTCCTATTTTCTTGATGAAACCTCTCTTTACTACAACATCCAAAAATGGCTGAAACATAGCTATGAGACATTTCAGAGCCAACTGTATGAGTTTTCAGCATGCAAAAAAAGAGAGAATTTTCCATGAAGAGCTAGGATTCTGTGTTTTCACTGTGCTACTGGTGTCAGAAGCATAACCTTAAGAAAGCCATAATCAACCAAAACCCCTTAAAAAACACAGGGGGAAAAAATTGCAAGCTCGCTGTCAAGTGGAAAAGCAACCAGTTCTGGAAAAGCTACTGCATTATCAAATGTACTGTCATTTCTGTCTGCTATAAACAATTACTAAAACCACCACTTTACTATTCTAGAAATCTCCAGATTCCCTATTAGTGGAAAGAGGCACTCAACAATTCCCATTCTTATGGGGGAGCAGGAGTTAGACATTAGAAGTACTTCACTGGGAACAATCTGAATAAGGAAAAGGCTAACAATGCAAACTAAGAGTACTGGCACTGAATTAAAATTTGCCTTCACTTCCGTTTCTTCGTCTCCTCCCTGGGAGTAAGGGAACTTATTTTTGTATTCATTTTATATGGGCTTTAAAGCATCATATACACAGAACTATTTCTTTTTAAAGGAAGAGGAAGCTATTGTAATCTTGGTAAAAAAGAAAATGAGTAAAGGATAGAGTCAAAATCAAGGCTCCGTGGCACATTCCAGACACTCCAAGAGATCCAAGTGATTAAATTGAATGTAGTGCAGCTCAGTTCATGCAATATTTTGCCTGTGTGCACTCTGAGCATCATCCTTGCTCCTTCTCACGTTTAGATTTCTGCACTAACCCATGACCCTCCTAAGCAGATGTTACCCTGATTAGTCAAACTCCTTAAAAACTGTACAGAAACTATCTTGGTGTGTTTTTAATGTAATTCTGTGGTCTTCCCTACAACAGCTAATTAGAAAGTGACTCTGACTAATTGAAGCGTGCAGAATGTGCCATCCTGTTCCTTTTCTCTAGGGGGTCTGCCACTCCCTTTTTCTAACATTCATTATCATCATCTTTCATATATGCTTGATAAATTTATTAAAAGTATCATCTGGTGGGGACTGTTCTGTGCTGTATTTTCGAGTCTTTTGGTTGTCTTCCTTTTTCCCATTAGAATTTATGCGTCAATTTAGGTCACTTATTTACAAATACAAACTGTCAAAACCAACAGTCTTGTTTCTATTATTGTTTGGTTTTTTTTTTTTAATCCACGAGCTATCCAGCTCTTACAGTTACCAATAGTGTCAGAAAAACAGAAAAGAGAAGATTACAAATCCAAAAATTGTTGTGGTTTTTTTGGGGGTTTTTTGGGGTTTTTTGTTGTTTTTTTTTTTGGTTTTTTTTGGTTTTTTTTCCCCTACTGTTCATACAGCAGTTTTGGGCTGAAAAGTCTGATTTGCTTCTATGGAACAGGAAAGACAAGTGTTAGCAAAGCACATACATTCTGTAAGCAAACAAAAGGAAAAGATGATTGAGGTTACAGGACAGCAGCACCAAACATTTATTAAAACTTACTTTCTTGTCTCCTTGTCTTACGCTGCAGTATGGAGCTATGAAGAACTGGCAGTATATTTAATTCTGGCAATAGTATTTTTATAAAGGATTGCAATTTTCAAGACATGGCCTAAGGATCACCTATACAGATTATATTTAAGGTAAGACAAATATGTTATTCGACTGTCCTTAGGATCTTCCAAGATAAAAATGTACCAGAAGTGTGTTGTAGCCTCAGTCATATTTATTTATCACTCCTTAAGCTTGTTTCCCTTACTTTGTCTTTTTAGCATACTTGATTTATCCTAAGATTTTTTTTTTCCTTCTGAAGCACTCTGAAAAAAAAGTTAATGCTGCTGCTGCCAAGTGGCTTCCCTATCTGAGTATAAACAATTTCCTTTCATCTCTCATTCTGGAGAGTTCAGCTTTTGCTTTCCATCCATCCACTGTGACTTCACTACAATGTGGGTGGATGGGGAAATAGAAGAAAATCCTCAAACAACTTTTTGCAACACAGGAAGGAACAGAACAAATTGGGTGTTCGCACTGGTTCACAAAACCAGCCATTAATAAACCTTAAATAAATTATGGAAATAAACATACAGGGAGACAGCAGATCTACTACATAGTATTTTATAGGAAAGAAGCAATTTAAAGCATTATGGACTGTTGAATATATTTATATTGCACTCTAGGCAGTAGTCAGAAGTTCTTTCCTTATGTGTCATCACTGCAACAAAACTGCTCCTTTTAGTGAATTCTCTTAAGACACTTACAAAACCATCATTGTGAAGAAATTATAAACAAAGAAATTACACTAGAAGAAACAAATTTTTGTTTTAGTTAGCATGAAGGAATGATTTTTCTCTCATGATTACATCTGTTAAATGTTCAGCTTCCAATCGCTGAATTTTTAACTATAAAATTGCATTCCTACTCTACTTGAACATCTACTAAGCTGACAAAAGTTTCCTTCCTGGCTGGTTGGAAAATAGAAACCTGAGATTAAAGAAAAAGAGAATTAAGGATGCAAGGATTATTTCAGAGTTTGATCATATTGTATTAAAGAATTAGAAAGGTATTAGGCATTTTGCTCTCATTACTTTCCACATACCAAAAGATTTGTTAAGTCTAGTCTTTATTCAATATATTAATTAGCCCTTGTTTATTTGCTACGTGGTAGAAAAACTATGAAACCTACAGACTTTTCAGTTAATTAAAAGTACAGCCACATGTCCTATTTTTTTGAGCTGAAACTTGCTGATGAAATTACTACATTTAATTTGCATCTTCAATCATATTATTCAAAGAAATTAAGAGCTCAAAAATATCAACTTCAAACAAATATAATTTTCACCTGTTTCAGTGAAAAGCTTTCTGCAAGCCATATTTAGCTGGAAAAGAAAACCCCACTAACGTGTGTTTTTTTCCAATTGTCAGAAACTGTAGAAAAACTTCAGAGAAGGTTAACTTTTCACCTGATACTTGCTACAGCTCATGACTCCTAATCCAATAAATTAGAACAAAACCATTCAAGTCACTAGAACTGGCCATACTTTTCATTGCCAACTAATTGGCTGCTACAGGGCTCCTTCATTAAATATGATGTCTGCAGAAGGCTTTCAGAAATATCAGTTGTTTTAGGAAGTGTGCATCCCTCCTTGTGGCACTGGAAACAGACTGAAAAGGATTAAAAAAAAAAGAAGAAAGAACTGGAACCATATGATCAGATCTCTCTCAAAATCGACCATGTGGCTGTCCTTTCTTGCAGAAAGGGGAAAAGAATCCCTGCAGTATTTAGATTGTCATCAATTTTTCATAATTTCCTAAAGCTATGCCTGCAGCAGAGCTGACATACTGCTGGGCAAGCCTGCACTGTTTTGGAAAAATGTAAACCTTTTTAAAAGAGGGAAAAAAAATGATAGCTTTGTGTGGAGTCAACATTAAACTAGACAAAACCCAGCATCTCTCACTGCTTCCTTGGGAGAGTCAAAGCAATCCTTTACAAAGCTGAACCACACACTAGGAAACTGATATGACTGGTTTCTCCCTGTTACACATTCAGTTTTGTTTGTTCTTTTTTTTTTTTTCCTAAATAACTGCCAGAGTAAAAGACAAGTGAATATTTATTTGTATCACTTCACACCTCTTAAAATAAGTTCTCCTAAGGCACTGAACAGCACACAAATGAAGGTTCACAGGGATTCCTAAGTACTGAAGAGCATTCCCCAGAGGGTGACCAAGGACATTCCAGTGTTTTAAATCCATCTTCTGCTCATCAGTCATTATTCACTGTTCTCTCTTTTGTGGGTAATGTCCAAGTTACAAGACAGTCCGATATACTGAGACAGACCAGAGAAAAGCCATCCACACTGCACTCCCAATGACCTTCCCCAGGCTCAAAATCAGACAGAAGGCTGGTCAAACCCACATAATCCTTGATTGCCCCTCAGCACTGAGTAGTCATTAAAGGACTAAGTGCAGTTATCATTTTTTTTCCCATTTGAGGCAGAAAAGAGGAATTTTTTCCTCTATTAAGGTGGGGAAAAAACTCCCAGCAACCTAGATGCCTTACACAGCACCAGTCCTTTAACTGCTGTTGTAACTTCTTGCCACTGGGCAGATTAGAACATTTTACAGGTACTGCTTACAAAGGAGTATGTCTCTTACTTGTGAAAATACTTTTTTGTTTTGCATTCTAGATTAAATATTAATGGCTAAAGACCATTCAAAATTTCATAAGCAGAAGTTCATTATAAGCAAGCACTATGATTGTGAGATTAAAGAATATTTGCATCCTTGTTAAATGAGTTATGTTAATATAATGAATTTAATATGTGAAACTGTTAACTTACACATTTAGAGATAATTCTATGCCAAAAAGAAAAACATATCTCAACCCTAACATCTGCATTAGGGAAATAGTTTCATATGATTACATTCCTTTTTGTCACCTCATTTCACAAGACAACAAACTGTAAAAAAATAATTAAACACCAGAGTGCTATAAAGAGCATTTTCTGCTACTTTTACTTCAAAACTGCTACTCAGCTACCATTGGGCCATGTCAGTACCACATCCAGTACAGTACAAAGTAACTGTATAAATCATCTTCCACATTAACTTTTATTTGGAATATATCAAGTTAGTAATTTTTCATTAAAACCTTGTACACAAAAACACAACATATGACTGTTATCATGAAACAGCACTTCATTTTTATTATTTGTTTACCAGCCTTCTAATCCTCACTGTACAGTGACAGCCATTAGAGATACCATGTATCAGTAGTAATAGATCTGATAAATTACAGCTCTCTGATCAAGTTGAGTATCTTCCACAAAAATTAAATAAATAATTACTCAAGTCTCCACATAACATCTCTAACCAAATAGCTCAGAGGCCTCATTTCTCTGGAGTGAGTTTTCAAATGACAGAGTTTTCACATATTATCTTCAGTGTCATTTTGGTAGAAGTAGGGGTCACAAAATCTTTTTGAAAGGACTTTATTGCTTTCAAGGGCTGACCAATACTTCATTTTTTTAATAAAACAGGGTATAGAAACAGCAGCTGTGTTTGTTCTAATCTAATTTAATACTGTATTTAGTATCATATAGGATAAGCAATGAACCCAAGGAACTGCTTTTCTAACTATAGGAACTGCTTTTCAAGGGTTGAAGATGAAAGTTTCTCTACTCAGACCAACTTAAAAGCAATCTACTCTAATTACTGCACTTTCATATATTTCGTTGATTTTTCCTAACTGCTTTCAATTCACTTTATCCTATCTGGTCACTGCAGAAACAGAAACAAGCATTACAAATCTTCATGAGAGCAATAAAATAAATCTGTGCCAACCCATTGGTACTCATACTGAGTTTTTATACGAGTGGAGCTTGGTCTGCTTGATCACAGGAGCCATACAAGATGGCACCTTATGGTAATCATCAGCGGTATGAAAAAAATGGATATAAGATCTTTTTGCTGGATCAAAATTGTTAAGAGTATTTTTGAATAGGCAATACTGATGGCCAAAAATTCTGATGGAACAGTCATAGGTGTTCTTCCTCCATTTCACCAGTGGACTGGTCTCAAGGAGTCCCCAAATCTTACCATTTGCATCTTTCTCATCATAAACTCTGCAGGGTCAGGTATACAACTGCTGGTACCTCATTGACAGCTGGAAGATTATCCACAGCCCACTTTCAATTAACTGTTCTTCAAATTCCTACTTTAAATTTTCTATCAATTGTATTGACTAATATCCCTTAAATATAAAAAGCTGTGGAAATCTGCAGACCTCTCTTTCCCTATTGCTGATCACTTCAAATGAGTCACACATACAACAGCTTGACCCACACTTGATCAACCATCACCATTAACACCAGAAACGCTCACTAGTATGCTGCCCAAACCCTATTCACCTGCAAGATTCTACAAAAACATTCTCACAAATGGAGAATTTTTAATATGGCCATTTAGTCTCCAACCCCTAGATTACCTTTGAAACTTAAGAAATGTTAAAACAGATCAAATAGTTTTTCTCACCAGAATGATCACTCAACCAGAAAAAAAATAATTGAGTTTATGAAAGATGAGTCACTTACAGTATAAGTTCACTTACACAAACATGCACAGATTCACTGCCTTGCCTACTTATGATCAATCTTTGTGTTAACGCTAAAAAAAAAAAATTAAAGTCCTGAATTCAACATTAACTCAATAAGTTTGGTCATCTGAAACAAATATGTACAAATATTTGTACACACTCACTGATTTTATATGAAGTTTCTAAAAATGCATAGCTGGCATTGCTAATCCTGAAATTTAGCTCAAAGGTTTTATCAAATCTGAGATACTTTGTTTCTCTGCTAACTAGGTCACTGAAGGGAGATGTTTTCTTTTAACACAGTTCTTCCTTACTGCTTGTTCTATTTTGTAGGCAATAGGAATTGCAATGCTACTTGCACACTACCTAAAACAAAGGGAAGGGTTTAGATTTGCCTTTGTGTAATGCACGGGGAACAGGCTGAAGGAGTTGGGTTTTGTTTTTTCATGGCTAAATATTACAGTTTTCTCAGAAAAAAATTGAAAGTGAATATGTCTTAATAAAAATCTTCCTTCTCATCCTCTAATGAAAACTGTTTGCCCTTCCATCTGTCACGGGTACATATTAAAATGTAAATATTTTTTTAAAACCAGCATGAACTCTGAAAATTTTGCTGAAATTCTTGATTTTATGCCATAAGTAATAAACTGTGAGAAATCCCAATTAGACAACTACTAAATATTCTCCCTCTGATGATCTTCAGGATCTAACTTTTCTGAGTTTATACGGAAGCACCGAAACCATTCCATTAGAACTATTAAAAAATCAATATTAAGTCTTTCAGTGACACATTTTATCATTCAGTACTGTTGGTGTGTTGGGGATTTCTACCTTAAGTAACATAGAGGTACTTAAATCAGTGTTCTATAAGCTGCCCAGAGCTGGGAGAGCTCCATCAGCGTGGTGTTCTGAGAGTAAGAGCAGCACAGCCGACAGAATGTTCTAAGCACGCCTACGACTCTTTGGGGGAAATCAACACAGGAGAGTTGACTTTCAGCAGTTGTAACCAGGCTGTATAAGAGGCCCTAAATGTCCAAATCCATCATCACTACAATAAATAGCTGTGCTTAGTCCGTTCTTGTAAGAAATTTAGGCTAACCTACTGGGAGGCATGAACAACTGTACTGTGACATGCAAAGAAAAATCACATTGCCAGCCCAGACTGACTCAGCTACAGAGCCTTTGTCAGCAGTGGTAGATTTGAGTTTCAGCATTCCTGCAGCATCATTAATTAATCCACAGTACTGGAATTTCATAGAAGTTGTAAGGACTAGCCAACTAATGCTATGCTTACAACACTGTTTAACAGACTTTAGAGATTTCTGGATGGAAAGAGAGGTGGAGCACAGTAATGGCCAGCTTTAAAAGAGCAGTATTTACAGCAGTTCAAAAAAATGAAAATGGTTTTATCTCTTACCTATCAGACCTTTCTCAAGAGTAAAGGATTTGTTCGTGAACATGCATTCAAATGCCACAATATGGAAAACTTTGTTCACTGTGTTGTGGGTCCCAACAATTCGAATATACCTACAGGGGAACAAAAAAAAAAAAAAAAAGGTAAACAGCACGAGTTAAACATGACCAACTTCTGTGCACTTAAATATAATGGATTCAGATAGACTATAATGTGCAGACCCATTAGAACTGAGTAACTGTTAAAAAAAAGGAAAAGAAGTAAAAAAGAATATCAATTTCATAGCAGGTTTGCATCTAGTCAGGATGCTGGCTCCAGTGCAATTTAAGAAGAAAAAAAATTCTTTAAAGAGATGTGGAATCTGTTAAAAATGTTTCTGGATTAATTTGCCAAGAAAAGCAAAATTAGGGACCTTCTGTTTCAGAAATGGTCTGTTAGTGCAAATATGTGCTCATGGAGGTTTTAAATAATAACAATAGTAAATAATAATAATAATAACAACAACAAGAAAACAATAATAATAATCATCTTTTTACCAACAAATTTTCAGCAGAAACCAGTGAAAGATTTCATACAGCCAGGACAAACCCAAAAAAGGAGTCAGGCTTTTCTTCTAAACTCAAAAATTAATTCCATTTTATTAAGTTTCTAATTCTAACACTGGATATACAGGATATAAATCTCTGTTGGTGTATTTTCTATTAATAATGATAAAAACCCCCTCATTCAAATATTATGAAACCAAGTTTCTTTAAGTTTCATTCCTGGTGATGTAACTTACATTTCTACATCCAACTGCAAATCAAATAGAGCTGCTCTCAAACATTGTGACCTATTCACCAGCTGCATTACCCTGGAGGCTTCACCTTCCATAAACAACCACTAACCTTGACTCAGTCTGATTCTGCATTTTCTGAAGACATCCAACAGTTCTTACCATAAATTTTGAAAAATCTCAAAAGGACTATTGTACACCTCTCAATAAATGCTGAACAAGTAACCAGAAAACTACCTAAACCAAATACCAATTACTTCACAAGATGGATTACCCACAGCTGCAGAACACTTTTTAGGAATTTTACTCATTTCAATTAACAACTATTAGAATGTATGAATCTTAAGCAATATCCTTAGTCTGTCTTTCATTTACATGGTATAATTATATTTCTAACTAAATGGCCATTCTCCACCAGCATCATTTCGGTTGTTCTTGATTAGATCCAGTTGAGAAAATACACTGTACCTTTTCAGAGATTTTCTTTTTAAACAATAAAACAACGATCACAACTATGCACTGTGCTAATGCTCAACCTCTGAATTTCATTTAGAAATTATTTTAATAAGCATAACTTGGAACAAGAATTATATTCTATTCCCTAATTAATATTAACTCACAAATCAATCAATTATCACAACAGCAAATGTTCTGAAAGTCATTCTATGTAGAAAATTAAAGTTGCAAAAGTGGAGAAAATATTTTTATTCATACAGAAGATGAACCTGTGTTTTAAGAGTAAAGCAGAACTTAGCCCTTACTCTGCAGCCATGCCAAGTGTCTGCAAAGAGCACTGCAGGAATTTTGGTTGACAGACAGGCAAACAGGAGGTGTTTCCCCAGACCTGCCCATGTGAGCCAGCTGAAATGTCCAAAATTCAACAACAGTAACTGATCTTGTTCCCTCCAGCCTCAGAAGCCCAGAATTCAATTAAACACAGGAATAATTTTGGAATATTTTGAAGTGCACATGGAGGCTGGCTTGCCACAGAGACTCCCTTGTGTCTCCCAGGCAAGGAAGGTATTAATTGAGTTGTGCTGCTTGGACAAAATGCACCAGGCAAACCAACAGAGTGTTACTAATGGAGATGTACTTTGACATCCTTCAGTTACGCTTCCTTGCATTAAAGAGCTTAGAGAATAAACAAAGTAACAAGATTAATAGGAACACAAGAAACTGCTTCATAATTAGCTTAAAAGCTAATTTACTTAGATTCTTTTGTGTTATAAAATTGTATCATTACAGCAAACTTCTTGATTGTTTGCTCAGAGCAATTGGAAGTTGTTCAAATTCCTGTCAGCAACAAAGCAGGTTCATATGACACAAAGCTATCTATGAATCTGTGTGCAATGGCAGAGCAAAGGAATCACAATCCAAAGCCTACACTAGCTCTACTGTCAGTGGACTTTAGACTCAACTGGTAAGACTGGAAGACAGAAAAAAATCCTGAATCATTCTTAAAAGAAAAAACCTTGATCAGTCTGTGGGATTTAAATGAATTTCCCTAGCAGGTAAACAGGAATGCAACAAGAAATTTTTGCTCCTTACTTTTATTTTCTGGCCCTTTTTGCAAATAATGGATACTGATAATATATAAATGCTCTAAGAGTTTCATTCACATGTCACAGACTTCTCTAGTCACAGAGAGTCAAACTACACACGATCCTAAAATTCTAACAACAGGAATATCTGAAAAATCTGGTTGGTGGGGTTTTTTTCCCCACTACCAAGAAAATCGTTGAGACTATAGGGGAACAGCATGTTCTACTGGATCTTGTTGGAATTTTAAACTACTGAAATTTGAATGGACTACCTGGGTTGATTTATCAGGCACCTACCTGGCAACATCTCTCATTCATCCCCCATTTTTCCCTGAGCAATTCTTCTCCTTTTTATGAAATTATGATATTGGTACTCTGTTGTTACTACACACTGAACAACTACATTTTGTTTTACTTCTGCTCTTTACATTTGTAAAGCTGATAACAGCTGCTGCAAATCACACCAC
Source organism: Sitta carolinensis (assembly GCA_032173965.1). NCBI lineage: Eukaryota > Metazoa > Chordata > Aves > Passeriformes > Sittidae > Sitta > Sitta carolinensis. The sequence goes on along the minus strand of JAVUNC010000025.1, from coordinate 6,962,063 downwards.
TGATTCTGCTGTGGATACCCTGGATGACTACGAACACCAAAGCTCAGCTGCCTACATCATCACAACAGTGCTTAGGACATATGTGTCAAAGCATGAAAATATAAATACGCTAGGAGTCATTTTAATCCTTCATTATAATAACAGAAGTAAGATACAGACAAACACTGAAATATATTAAGCACAAATTCTAATCCCTTGAGAATATTGAGACAGAAGCCAAAATAAGGGGAGGGAATGGAAATTAACAGGTATTTTGCACTGATATCCACTCTTCAGTTACTATCACAGCAACCTAGAATAGCAACAGCAAACTCAAAGAACTAAATCTACTCCGTACAAACTGCACTGTTATGAAATTGGCATTTAATCTTCCTTCGTGGAGCCTTTGGTATGAGACACCAGTGCTAGAATTACTACAGACTTTACACCTCCTCTAACTGCTTAGAGCCACTACCATTCACATTCCAATCACCGCCACAAAGACGCATGAGGCACAGCTCAAGACACAAGGGCATTCGGAGACATTGTGCTTGGTTTCCAGTGGAAAAGGAAAAGTGTTATTCACCACCATCTAAACTCCAGTTATTGACAACTCCCTGAAACAAATTATCCTTCAGACTCACACAGCTGAATCAACAGACCCATGGCTGGAAGACAGAAAAAACAAGGAAGAAAAATCTATTGCCAGCATTAAACCATGTGGGAGAACGGTGGACATAAATAAACACATAAAATAAAGAATTAAGGCAGAACAAACATGAAAAGCATATCTGTCTTTTGACAGAAGACAAGTTTTCCTGCTCTTAGACAGAAAAGTCTAATAAAGTCTATTTTATACCAAAGGAAATCCCTGCTGCAAATATTGAAAACAACAGTGACAAATCAAATAAAACACTTACAAGTCAAACTCATTGAACTCCAGTAGGAAAAGTACATCTAATGCCTACAAAGCCTGGACAGTAACAAACATTTTCACCTTGGAAATACAACCAACACTGAAGCAGTTTGAAAACACATTTCATTTTGTAATGTGCCAGAATGTGTATGCAGGTATTTTATACTGGAGCATTAAAGTGACTAAAAATATTGGTACACAACACTTAAACAGGACATATAATTGTTTGCATACCACATATAAGCAGTACCTCAACCAATCAACCAATGTTTCTTAAAGGATATAACCAAATCAATACTGATGTGCTTTGGAACATAAGTAAGACTTGCACGATGTGATAATATATTATGTATTCCATAAATAATCATCTGTAAAAAAATAAGTTTACAAATGCTTTGTTCTTTTCTAATGGTTTCCAATTACTATTTCTTTAAAAAAGGAAAAAAAAAAAACAACCCAGTTTCAGATAAACTTGCTTTAGTCTCCATCTTCACACTGCATGCATCTCTAATTCCAATGAAGTTCTCAAATCTGAACTTGGTTCACCTGGTTTTATTTCAGGTCAGAGCTCAACCTGAAATAGCACAATTTCCTAAAATTCCTCTGGATATGAGCAGAAATCTGCAATTACACCTGATCTCATAATGGACTTCCTAAGAATGCAAAATAAAATATGAGATATTAAGATTTGGATGTCATGAAATCTGTATTTAAACCATGTTCCTGATCTGACTTTGGAGCCAAGCACAACTTAAATATCACCCTCACTTCCCTTTATGCCATCTCTACTGAATACATAAAATGGGACTCAAATAAATTCAACTGTATAGAAAAAAAAGTAGTTTTTAAATAGAGAAGAAAGCATTGTTCTTCAGAAAGTCTAACTCTAGAACAAACTGGACAGGGAGATTCAGAGAACAGACATGAGCTGGCTCTGCACACAGTGCAGGCTGGTGTGACATGAGGCCAGACTCTATCCCAAAGTGAACATCATCATCATCTTCAATTGGATTTATTTTCTTTGAATCACAGTACATCCTTATGAGGTTTTATGACTCAGGATCAATTTAGCTTTGTTATATAGATACATTGTAGCCTCCACATTTTTAAACATACTGAATAAAGCATAAGAAAATACAGGAAAGTGCTGTTCAGTGAAATCTGAGAATGATTTCCATTTTCTCTGGCTTCTCATGTTCCACCAGTCTGGGAATTTAGCATGCAATTCTTATTTCTTTCAATGACACTTCAGTAAGTGCTGTCCAGATCTAGACAGATCTAGAATCAGACTTTAAACAATATGACAAAGAAATACCAGGAAAGTATTAGAAAAAAGTGAGGGAGGATGGAAGGACAGAAGGAAGGAAAAGAAAGATAGACTTCAATCTGCATCAAGGTACCTAAACAAAGAAACAACTGTAGTTTTGACCTGTGCTTAAAAAAAAAGCAAGGAATTTTGAAATTTGTCCTATAAAACTGTAATGAAGATATATTCAAAAATTTGTATTTATCTCTGCCATCACAAAAATATGACAGACAGTGGTAAAGAAGGGTGGATATTTTCCAAATTGTCTGAAAATTATTTTTAAAAAGGAGGCATTTATTGAAAGAATCCCTTTTATATAAGTTTTGTTTGGATGAATCATTACTAATCAGAAACATAGTGAGTCCTGGTATTTGAGCTCACAGGCACATAAGAGAATAAGGGAAGACCTCCAGGGCTCTCAAGAGAGGGTAATAAATGCACATGAAGAATTAAATGTTATTAAAAGGTTAAAAAAACCCCTAACAAATTGACCAAAAAACAAATAAACTAAACACTCAACTAAATCAACCACCACCCCTATCCAAACAGTGTAACATTTTATTTACAGAAAAACACCAAGGATATATGCAAGAAACCTAATCACTCATTATGTTAAAATTATACAGCAAAACTACTAAATAATATTCAAATTAAATCAGCAGTATTTGTAACATAAAAATGACTGATTTATATTTTTTATCAATATTTTTATGATTTGAAAACTTCTGCCTACAGATACAACTCCTTGTAGTTGCAGGTGGTTAGAAAATTGATGCAAAGTATTGCTGGCTCGATTTCAAATCTGCTAGTCAGTTTTGGAATGCTGAAATACGGGGTAATTCTTTAAGCAAAGTATGCCTCATACATTTTAAACATTTATAATACAGCATGTCAGTGTTACTATTCAGGTGTGGTCTGGATCTGGGACAAGAATGCCTTTGTTAAATGAACGAGTGTTGGTTCCTTAACTAAAGATACAATCATACAATTATTAAACCCCTATAATACCCAGTGATTTACAGATTTACAAACACCAGCCAACAGCAAATGTATCACAAGAAACATCAACGTGAATTGTTCACTATTAGGAGCAATGTTTGTAAGAACGAGACCACTAAAAATAAACAATCACAAGTAATGTCCCACTCAAAGCTGTGGTATGTTGGTTCTGACTGCTTCAGTGTTCCTTTCTAACATAAAGTGTGTGACACCTGTTCTGCTCCTGGTAGCTTAGCCAAACTTTTATCTATGATCATTCTTTAGATGGATTTTAGAAATTATTAAAGAAGACTGAAATTCACATGAAGTATATATCAGATACTATGGAAGAGAAGCCTCAGAAATTACAAGACAGTTTTTTTGTGTTTGTGAAACAAATGTCTGGTGTGAGATGAAACAGTGGAAGTATGAACTCATTACTTCTAAATTCACCAAGTTCTGTCTTTTATGAGAAAGATCTCACATGATATCCACTAGCAGTATCATCTGCTACTCATATATACCACTGCTACCTCAGTTAATCACTGTCACTAAACTTCCTTGCTTGTACTTTCCAGCACGTTCAGGACCAAACTCTTAGCTACTGCGGACCTGAACTGAGCCATAAAATAAAGGACAAGAGAAATATTGTTTATGGGACTATTCATCAAACACAGACAGTGCAGCAGATTCAATCTCGTAAGCTTCATAGGTCTAGTTCTTTTAAAATCATACTGAGTTTTACTGGAAATAATTGATGACGTGGTGAAAGAAGATCATAAATTTGGATTACAAGTAGGTGGTCTATATTAACCTGTACAAACACTGCTACACAGCTCATCAGCAATGAGATGGCAAAAGAGAAGGGTAGTGACTTCCAATATATGTACACAAATAATAAAATATCCAGAAACTCAAGTTCATGTGAGAATAGTTGAATTATGGTTAAAGACAAAGCTTTTAAGACAGACAACTACTGTAATGACTTCTTCTTGTCATTACTTCTCTTTTTTCCTTTTTTTGTGGTTTGTTTTAATTGTAGAGTAGAACCACATGTATCACACGACATTTGCCACATTTCTCTTGCTGATTTAATAAGCAGTAAAAACTGTTTAATTCAGAGCAGCACTCTGCAGTATTGCACAGATTAAACTGATTACAATGGATATTTATTCACTGAAACACTACCATCCAGCTGGAGTGGTACACTGAGTGCCACAGCCCCAAGAAAATATTATTTTGTTAAAATGTAGTTCTGTTCTCCTACAAAATTAGAATAACTTATTTTCGACATGTTTATGAAATGCACCAATAAAACTTGTGAGGACACCTGCAGAAAACAGAAATATATTGACTGAGATACTGAATTCAGACCTCAAGTGGTTCCTTAACCAAGGGAACAATAACCACTCAAAAAGTTCTCTTCCTGTGTGTGGTTAAGCACCTAAAAACATGAAACTGTTTTAAATCTAATTTCATAAATCTTAAAATCACTTTGGGTGCAATGGAAAAGAATAAATGGCAACCAGAAAAATAATGTAAGGCTTTTCTTCCAAACTTTATTTCGTTTTACAGTGTAATAAAAAGTAAAGATCTCACCTGCCCAAAATTTCCCTAACAGTGAGCGAGCTGCACATAGGTTACTTCTAGGTGATCCTAATCCAGTGGGAGACTGCAACCACTCTGACCATCTCCTCAGAATGGACCCCAGACTCAAATGGAAGGAAGAACACTACATACAGACTAATTAACGTGGGAAGGGAGGAATATAACTACAAAATAGGGGGTTGGGTATTCGTTAATGCAAAAGTTATGTAATTGCTAACCAATGAACGCTGATGCACTTGTTTGTTGGTGTGTATAAATAGCACAAAGCTTTAATGATCAGAGAGCCAGCATTTTGTGGGCTACCACCCAGCTCCCTACTTGGAGCAAACGAGAATAAAAAATAGAAATACCTCACCTCAGTGTGTGAATTGATGCTGCACAGGTAACGAGCCCATGCTTAAGACAACAAAATGCATATTTGTATCAGTAATGACCACAAATCTGCCTTGATCTTTCTTAGTAATGCCTTTCAAATACTTAATAACAGATTCTACAGAGCTGTTAAAGGACATGAAAAAGTCAGTACTTGCCTGTGCCCAAAATTTTTGAACAGTTGCAGGATGACTACTTCTGTAGTAAAGTAAGCTTTATGGCCATGGAAAAAACCACCAGAGTAATAACTTCCCTCACTGTGAACAAAGAATCTCTTATCTGGGAATGAAACAGAGCTTTATCTGGATGCCTACTTAAAGACAGAATGCATTAAGCCATCATCCATTTGGCTATCTATATAATAAGAAGTGCCGAAGAGAAGTTTCATCAACTGTTTCAAAAAGTAACAAACTCACTGAGTGTAAGAACGGAACAGAAAATGCTGGAAGTTGCAAATCAATAGGCTTAGAGCCAAGTTATGACAAAATAAATGATTCTTAAATAATTTAATGACCTACCTAGGATCCTCTAATGTAACAAACTTATTTCTTTTTCATAAACCTCTGCCTTTTTCAATCCAGATGACATGTAGTACTTCTTTTCTGAGCTTAAAGCTGTTTCTGAAATATTTTCATTACTCAGAAAGGTACTGTATTAAACCCCAAGTCAGATAAATCTTAGTTACCTTTTCCCTCTACTGTTAGATTTTAGAACTATGTCCAAAACCACTCAAATGTAGCTCAAAAATTCATACATACATACATGTACATGGAAAGAAAAGTGAAGGTGATTTTTTAAGTGCTCTGATCCATTTAAACGCTTGCCATAATATCCTTGACACCACCTTATAAACCTGTCAGGCTTCTGTTTTCACCTCAATAGCAGCTGGAAGAATTCTGCCTATACAGCACATCTCTAGCACTGATAGAGTTTCCAAAATTTGGTTTGATGGGAACTTGTTTTCTTTGACTTCTACTTTTGACGGTTGTTCAATTCACTCAGCTGACACTTAGAATGTGACTCCTCAATGAAGAAATAAACCACTGTACTTGAACCAAGAAGTCAGAAGAAAAAAATATAAGAGAAGAGAAAAATGGAAAAAATACATGAAAGGTATTTTGCTATACTGCACAGCAGGTAAGATAGTAAGAATGAAATTAGTGATTTAGGATATTAGCTCTGACAATTGTACAGTCCATCAGAAACCTGCAGTTACACATTGGTGTTGGAATCAGCTAAGCTGCTCTATTTACATGCTTGTTTCACCACAGCTAGCCTCAGGATATCTGAGAGCTCTCCAATGTTAATATCTTGTATGTGGCCTCCCCAAAGTGGCTATGAGCACACATGACACACCCCTATTCGAAATCCAATCAGATCATTACAACATTACATTGGAGAAACAGCCACTGAAAGGCATTAGGTTGTGTACTGCATCTTCCTCCTGCAGAATTTTTTCCTCTAAATAACACGATTCTTGCCTCAGAAGTGACAGAAGTGCTCTGTGGAAGAGTATCTTGTAAATGACTCAACCACACAGTTAGATGGATCTCAGTTGTGTAGACATAAACTTCATTAGCACATCAATTGAATTTTCCCGAATGTCCTGCATTACCTTTTAAACCATCTACTTCGCTTTATTAAGCTGGTAATTCAAACTCAGTACAGCATTATTTTGATATGTAACTAAAAGGTAAGTTAATGCATCTTATTCTTATATATGAGTGCAGTGAAAACACGTTTCAGGAGGCAGCACTTTGTTACACTTCATTGCTTTATTCCTAGGTGTAACTGCTGTCAGTTAGGTGGCTATTATCAGTCTAATAGTACCTTTTCCTCCATAATATTATTTTTCTCAGTATAATGACATACATATCCATTTAGAAATGGAGGCAACCAATATTATTTATTGCTATATTTTCATTAACTAGAAATTCTACAGAGAATACAAGGCTGTGACTTCTTTCTGTCCTTCACGGAGTAGAACCTTTGAACTTCAGAACAAAGGTTCCCCCATCTGACCCTCCTTACCTGGCCTCTGACCTTCCTGACCCATGCTGAAAGTCAATTTTTTACACTTGAATTTCAGATCTCTTACTCTCCACCTCTCCGTTCATGCAATCTTTCCTTCACCTTGGCACCCCATGTCCCTACTATGTCATGCACCCTGAAGTAGACAGTGCATTTGATATATTCAAAATGAATCTTGATATACTTAGAATACAGTCTCCAGATTTTAGTGGAAATCAATAATTAACCTGTGTACTTTTCATCACAAAATGACATTTAAACCCCCTACTGCCTATATATTTAGCAGGTAATTGTGGTATTGATCTATGTAATATATATCTTTTGATGTATAATATAATCATTTATTATATATCTCACCAGAGAGCTTTCCTGATGTCCTACAACATCTAATGACTCAACTGCATTAATCCTAAAATAAACTCAAACTTTTTGATAATTTTCTTTATATTACATTACAGTATTAGCTCAGAAAAGGCTGGTCATTGTTTCTACCTAAATATACACAGCTGACTCTAAATACCTCAATTTTTAGATTCTATACATCAATTGAGAGAAGAAAAGCCAGCAGCACCAAAATGCTAGCAAGAGTGGTTTATAGACTGATTTCAGGGAAGGGAGTCCAGGACCACAGATACTTAGCAAAAGTGACCAAAGCACAAGGAAACAAAACATAGTTATGGAATTTTTTATGCTACATTATCATTGGCTTTACACCTTACATTACGGATTAAAATACATACAAGTCTTATAAATACCTTCAGAATCTCAGTAGCTGAAACCTGCATCCGTACAACTCCCCTGCTATTATTATCCATGGCGGCCAGATTAAAGTTAAAACATGGATGCTTACCTCATATTAGGATCACACTTTCATTTTGCTACACACATACCCCATAGAAATAGGATTTCTGTGTTATCAAACTGCATTTGAAGTCCTCTCTATACTCAGGGATTCTCCTATATTTGCTATTTTCCACAAATAAGTAAGTAAACCAGAAATATAGTGGCTGGACATGAACAAATTTCAGCTCTGGTAATTTTCTATAGCAGGAATACTAAAAATTATTTGCCCAGTGTCCGATTCCATTCTATAGATAAAGATCAAGTCCATACATGAACTATTTGGTGAAAACATTACCACTAGATCCTATATAAAGATGTGTAACTACACGTGACAAGCAATTTGAGCAACAAACATCTAACTAAATGTGAGATGCTAAGGGAAGATGAACTAATCTACGAGACTTGACATCCACTTGTATTTCAGGAGAGATATTTAAACCAAAAGAAAAAACAAAACAATAACCCCCCACCCCCTCCCCAACACAATCAACCAAACAACCCCAAAAACCAGGGAAAGAACAGAAATAGCAGGAAGAGTGGGAAAAAAAATAGAAAAAATGCAGTGAAAATTAATAAATAGGCAGCTGCACATTATTCTACACCTATCTCATTTCTAGACATATTTTTAAAGGAACTTGGTTTCAAATATTATTTAATCTCAGTGAAAAGTAACAAAATTTTTCCCCATACAAATGAGATCTGATTTTACTGTGACACATCTTAACATATTTAGTCTCAGACTTCAAAATATTCACCATATTTTGTGAAAGACAAAACCAAACCAAAACAATGAGCAAGTACAGCATAATTTTGAAACTATCTTGCTAGGTGTGCATTGTCGATATTAAACAGTAAGAATTCAAAGCTCATTTTTATTATCAATAATTCACTATTACTGCAGAATGTCAGTATTATAAAAAGTAAACCCTGTATAGATGCTTTTAGTTCTGCACTTACAGTTTGGTTTTCCACCTCTGTTTCAAAGCAATAATATTGCACATACATAAACTAAAAAGGACATCTGGAATGAATAAATAAAGCACAGGAGACTGCTTCAGTGCACTGCAAATGCAGTGTAGGTGCACCTTCCTATGACTGGTATGTACCATGTCTGCTTTGCACTGGGGAAGTCTATGAATCTGCCTACTCACACCAAAAAACTGAACCTCAAAATCACTCACATTCTCATAAATACTAAAGCTAAAGGTCTGAAACACATTTAAATTAGAACTCAAACGTTCATGACTTTTGAAATATTAAACCACCATCAAAAATACATTTTCGGAGGTATTACTTATATTTTATGCTATGATGTTCCTTTCCAGAAAGACATATAGTTTATAGACCTGTAGTTTAATAAAATGTCTGGAGTACAGACCAAGCTTCATGCAAATAAAAAGTTGAAAACATGGTGAACCTTTTGGCCTGGAAAAAGCAGTCTTGTTTTGGCACAAAACCCAAAGCTTAAACCACTCATCTTTAAGAGTGGTTTTAATACATGGCTAACACATGCCTTCCCTTTTAAAACACAGAGATAACTTGAAATATTCTCCTGCCCATTTTCTTCTACATTTACAAACATAGTGTGTTCACTATGATCACAGTTAAGCTCTGCTCCAGATCAGGATAAGCCAAGACTGATTTTCCTCACTATCAAGGGATGAATACACTTTGGCCCTTTTTTAAAAATTGTCTGTTCCAGTCCTTTTGAACATTAGTATTCTCCACAGTACTCAGAACTCACTTTATTGATAACTAATACAGGTTTACACTCAGTGTTCTTACTCTGTAATAAATTCAGTGTGAAAATTAACGTTAAACCTGTCCCATGTCTTATGAGAATGCATGTAGCAAAAAAAAGCTTAAACCATCTCAACATTTTTCTGTATCAGATGATGATATATCCTAAAAAAGGATAGATTCAGGACAGGTGTCATTAGCACACTCCCCACACTGAGGACAGAAATGTACCAATCTAAGAATGACCTCTGAAGTCCCTACATTTGATATTTTGTTTTAAAGTAGAATATTTGCTATATGGTCAATATATTCAAACAGAAAGAAAAAAACATTTCTACAATTTTATCTGAAAACTAATTGGCGGAGACTACTGCAGGGGAAAAAAGTGTTTCAAAAAAGTAGCACATCAGAAAGTGCCCTCATAAAAATTTCCACTTCTCCTACCCATTACAGAATACATGATCATATTAACTTTATATCTATTTGTATGTATATACACATGCATGTACATATGTATAAACATGCCTAAAAAGAAGTCAGCACAAAGCCACAGTTAACAAATAAAATGGACATGACCTATTAGCTCAGAAGCTTCAGATTTCAAATTAAGACTTTGATTTAACATAATACTCCATTACAAAGATCCAATAAAAATGCTTTAAAAGCTTGAAATAATAGGATTGTGCACCTCATCTACTCAAGGGCAACATGAACTAAAAGATGCTCAAGTGCTGACAGTTAAAATGACAACAAGCAGTTGATGATTAAAGGAACTTTATATTTATTCACGATCTCTGATGTTTCTGAAGTTGAAAGAGATGAAGGTTACCCTTCTCTGCCCGGAAACATAGGTCAATCAAGTAAAACTGAGATTATCAGATGGAAAGATAAATCATTTTGATATTATTGCTCTGATATTATACTTCTAAATTTATTTTCTTTTCAGGATTTTTGGTTTGCCTGAAGGGTTTTTGGTTTATTTTACTTTTTTTAACAGAAATGTTAAAAATGTTATTTTGGACTCACAATGGATGAACCTTGTAAAGCAATGGTTCAGCCTCTTTCAAACAGGAAAGAAGTGGAGAAGGGAGATCATGACATTTCATTTAACTTCAATAATATTGCCAGTTAATGTACACAGTAATGAATCTGTAAACTATTACATGGAGAAGGAAACTAGTATTTGATAAAAGTTAATTCCAACTTGCCAAATACATTTCTTCTGAAAAGGCCAAAACTCTTTCAGAAAACTGATTTCCTTTTAAGGGTGTCCAAACAAGGCAACAAGATATTTAAATTAATATTGAAATCGTAAAATATATGACAAATTTTCTAAACTTAACATTTGACAAGAATTACAATTATTTACTAAGGATTTCAGCTTTATTTTTACCTATCTCAATTGGAACAAATAATTTTATGAGCATACATAGCCTATGAGTTCAACAGTGCAGAGTACAATAGAGAACAATGGGGGAAATGTTCAACTATCAATATGAAATTTTGAAGCCAACTGTCTCCTCCAAATACACACACAACATTGTGCAGAAATTCCCAGTCAAGAAACAGGATTTAAAGGAGAAATGATAACGATGTTGGTGTTCCCAATCTCACACAAAAGAGAACATGATAATGATTTAATTCTTTTCAACTATATTGGGTTGGGTTTATCTGCCAACCTTAAAAATATCAAGGTAGCTCTTACTCAATTCAAAGTTTTGTGTCCTTTCTTATTTTTTCCTTTATAATTCTTGCTCTGTTGAATTTAATTGCCTTGGCAATGCCAGAACACTGCCTGATCCTAACAGGTCAGCATCGATTGCTCTAAACCAATTGGTTCCTTCATTACAGAGAAAATGAGGTAAGGAGGAAAGGCAGGTGTGCTCTGGCACAGTCAGCTGGACCTGAGCACTTGCCCTTCTTCTCCCTCATTAACTAGCAACCAATCGATCAGGAACCTGCCCAGAACCCACAGGAACCATTCATCACTCCTGACACACAATGCTTTTAACAGGTCGCTCAAGGAAAGAATATTTGAGGTATCTACCTTTAGAGCTTCTAAAGCTCATACAGTCTTTAAATTTCCATCCATGAGAAAGGAAAATTGAACTGTTACACTCTTATACAGTTCCAGTCTAAACCTTGACTCCAAAATAAAATCTGTTAGCTATTTGCCCAAGACAAGAATTTGTCATGTCCCTAATTTTAAGTGTTCTTTATTGTGAAGAACTTTGACAGAGAGAAAGATCATAGTTGGGAGAAAGAGTGTAGATGGACCCGCTCCCTGCTTCCAGCTCATTTTCTTCTGTACTTCCATAGTCTTTAGTTGAACAATTTAAAAATGCCAACACTCACAATAACAGTGAATGTTAATCCTAAAGCTTAACACATAATTTTTACCTCCACCTTTTAAAATACTTGAACACTGCTTGTATTTCAAATAATTTCACACCTCTTTCCTTAACAAGAAAAATTAATATCAAGCTCCTTAATATCAAGCTCCATACTTCATTTGCCCATACAATTGCAAAAGACCCCCTTTACCTTGCTTGTCAAAATTACTAACTGTTAAATAACTTTAAGAAACATCATCTCCAGAAGTAATCTGTACTGATTAGCTCTTATTCTGGTCAGTCATTCATATTTGTTTCTTTTCTTTCTCTGATTGTAAACTCTGCAGAATATGCCCTGCCTTTGTGCTTTGTTCATTAACACAGATTTGTAACTTCACAATACTCTCAGTTTTAAATATTGCTATCGAGTTGATTTCGGGAGAAAAAAAAAATCAGAGAGATACTGTAATAAACATATAAGCAAGGAACAAGATGTTTGAAAAAGAACAACCAACACACCAACAAAATACCTCAAGAAGAGAACTGAACAGAGCATAAGAAAACAAGAAATGAAGAAAAGGGAGAGGCAGTGGACAACGGATTGTGCGAAGACAAAGAAGAGTGGAACCATTTTGATCAGGAAAAAGAAAATTGCAATAAAATATAATGCATTACTTCTACTAAAAGAACTAGAAGAGACAAACATTAAATCAGTATGTCACTTTATGGCACACTGGGAAAAAAAAAACTTAGAGGGCTGCAGAAATATGTGTAATCCTTTTATTTGCAAATCAGTGTAAAAACCACTTCTCTCCTAGTTATGTCCCTGTCTAACAAATTAAAAGAAAAGGTTAAAGTTATTATTTCAAACAAATCCACAGAATTTAATAAAAAATCAGGTGTTTTACCTGTGTTCTCTGTAATAGAAACATGACATGTGACCAGTCATATTAGAAACTAATTTCAGGTTGGAAAAGTTTTAGACATTAAATCATATTCATCCCAGACTACTATAATGATTCTTAACTATACAGTAAAATGGAATTTATAAGCACAAATAAATTAACTCATTTTTTTGTTAAATGTTTCATGTGCTATGATGACATACAGAATAAGCTTACTTTCTGCTGCTGTTTTTCACCTCCCTTTTTACCCTTCCTTCTCCTTCCCTTTTGAAACCTTTGAAGCAGCTGTCCTGTGTATTACCTAAAGGCCATTATTTCTGCAAAGGTGATATTGCTATGCAGGAACAGTCTCCTATGAGGCAAATCAATTTACCAACAGAGTACACCAAGTAAAGGGCTATTCAAAGGACCTAAGCCAGCAGTTTGGATTCTACCTGAGCTTTGCATGATTTGATTGAGTTCCCCAAGTCTAGCTGGGTTATCCTTTGTCATTGACTCACACACAATTGCACATTTATGAGTAGGCAACTAACTGACAGAAATTGGATGATGAGCCTTGCTGTGACTATCCAGCAACACGCATTCGTATGTCAGAAGAGAAGCATGAGCAGGTTCAGCAACAATTTTAAAGACTGCATGATGGTCTGCATGAAGTCAGAAATAATCTTCCAATGGTAAAAATACATTCCAGCAGATTTGTTACAATTCTGCTAGAAAAAAAGAATTAAACCTTTTATATATTAGTGCAGAAAAACCAGCATTTAAAAAATCGTGTAAATCAAAGGTTCCCAAATTCTTTGGTCAGTGACCATTTTCCAAGCCTTCTGTGTTAAACCTTTTGAGAGGTTTTTCATACCTCCCTTCAGACATCTCTTCTCTAAACCAGTCAGTCACAAGTCTGTCCATCTTTTCTTGTAGGTTGGACTATGCTGGTTTGTGGTTTTCCATTCTGGACTCTTCACACACTTTTTGGAGTTTTCTTTTTCTAATGATAAAATGATAATGCCCTCAAGGGTCCAGAATCAGCAATTCAGATATGACTGAATTGAATGAATGATGATGATTTATATTACAAATTATACTTTTGTCTATGTATTAAAATACTATTTATTTTTGCAGCAGGTGATAAGGCAGTCCTATACCCAGTTTGGCATTCACTAAAAATTGCAGAACTTTCTGGTGCTCAAGTGCTATTCTGCCATTTGCTCCTTACCTCATTCTCTAAATCATAATTCCCTACACATGTACAGATTTTTGTCCTTGTTTTTAGGAAACTGCATTCTATGTATTTCAGACTGTGCCTCTACTTTGTCAGATCCCTTTTAATTCTAATTTTGTCCTTTTACATAACTGCATCTTCTCTCACAGTTTCATGCTATCTACAAATTTAAGAAAAATACATTCCTAATATATGAAGTAGTGTGAACTGTATGAAAGACCCCATAAAAATCCCACTTCGCATTATCATTCCATTTTCCATTTCTATTTAACTATAATTTCAACAGGTGCTTGTCAAGTTTAATATTCAAATAAATTTCCAATATTTTCCTGTAGACCACATTCCTCTTGCTTACATATGGAAATACCATTTACTTATGACAAAATACAACGTTTATTGATTTATTTCCTATCCAAGCCCTGTTTTCCTGCCTCAGAAGGAAACTAAATTCACTATTTGTTTTTGACAAATCTGGTTCAGCTGACAGTAATTCCTTTATCTTTGAGTGCCTACAAGCAATTTGGTTCAATTACTTGCTCCAGTATTTTTCTGGAAACTGAAATCGTGCTGTATGACATCATTCCTCAGCTCTCTCTTTTTGCTTCTTTTAAGGATGGGGAAAGGAACAAGTTTGCTACTCATTACATATTTGCCATGAATTCATAAAATCAGTAAGTCTTCCAAGCTAATAGGTATAAGCTACAACTACTAGTTCAAAAGCAGTTTTCTGGGAAGTAATAAGCAAGTTCTGTATTTCTGTAGAGAAATAAAATGGGAATTCAAATATAAATTACAGGTATCAGCAGAACAACTTTCTTCCTGGTTCTACAATTACTAATTGTTAATTGCAAGCATTACAGTCACGAAATTGGAATATTACATACCGTAAATTTTCAAGGACAACAGCTGATATTTAGAGTTTAGTTTATTACTTGTATTTCCCAATTTGCATGAGATTTTATCAAGAACAGGACAAGAACTGCCTCTTCCCTAACATTGCTATTGCTCCTTACAGCCTCGTAGTGAAATAAATAAGGAATTTTGGAATTAACTTTTGCATATCATGAAACCAGCTATAGTATAAAAGTAAAAAATATTTAAAATGGAAGAGGAAAATTACACCTTACTAAATAATAATCTCTAAGGAGCACAAATCAAGAACATACAGAAAAAGAAGTAAACATGATGACTTTTTTCTAAAAGAAAAAACCCAAAAACCCAACAAAGTGATTTGGAAACACTTAGTTTAAATGAAGGTAAAACGATGTGGAGTTTTTATTTATTTGAAATAACTGTTTGGTAATATGGCTAAATGGGAAGCAAAGAGGAACAATCTATTACATTTGTTTGAGTCATAAAAATAACTGCATGTTATTTTTATAATTGTTTCAAAATTTGAAGACTCAAGGTTAAGGGAGCAAAGAGAAAATCATATGTGTCAATAACAATGGCTTACCTGCTTTGCAACAAAACCCTGAGAGCTGCATTCCCACTTTACGTATGTGGTTGCCTGTTTAAAAATGTTTTACAGTGTTTTTTACACTTCAGTAACATCGGCCTATGGTGCTGGTAACATATCAGCATGTTTCACGTTGGTATCCTTGTATTATTTAATTATTTAATTGTTTTGGGAAAAAGAACAAAACTCAGAAACCTGTGAGACAAATCCTTCTCTTAGTATCCCCAAAAATTTATACTCTGATTAGAGATACACCTAAAATCCCTCTGGGACACCTGATGTAACACAGGTTTGTTTAATATGTCAGTTTGCTAAAACTTACATATTAAAAGATTGCTATGTTTGCTCCTTTAGACATATTTTCTGACAAGAACAGCCTCAGAAGAAATATCAAGGGGGCAAGATAAAATCCAATTAATACAGCTTAGAAAAAAAGTTGAGTGCTTTAGTAAGCTTAATTTTCAAACTTATTATAGTATCCTTTGATGACTGTAATCAGGTAACAGAAGAATAAACACAATTCCATGAGAGAAATTAATTACCAGCTCTTCTTATTTAAAGCTCAGTCACTTTACATTCATTTTTCTCCATGTGATATATAAATCTTAAAAGAAACTAAAAAAAAAAACATAACATGATTTTAAAATATTATTTAAGAAATTGTCAGTTTTAGCATTGCAACTCTGGAATTGTGACCAGGAGAAACTTCAATGTGGGAAGAGCAGTACTTCCATGCAGATTTAACTTAAATCCACAAGTTCTGTTCAAACCACTTTCAGGCTGAGTCCTGCAGGGCTGCTGAAGCATTTCCCACCCAAGCTTATTATACAGGAACAAGCACAACACCAGAAGACTGTAAACAAAAGAGGAAAGAGACTTCACAGCAGGAGTGGACAATGCTCCTCATCCTGACCATCAGGATGGAAAAGCAGAGGGCAGACGCTTCCAGGGAGGTTTGCAGAAAAGAAGGGGAGTCTGCACTGGGGCTGAGATGTTGCTGATAATCCACTCTGTGCCCCTGAGCAGCTCTTAAATACACATCTTGGAGATGTCTCTGCTGAGCTTTGCAGCAAAAGAGGATTAAAACCCAGGCACTAAGTACTGGTTACTAACAAGTAGCTAATACTTCTACTGCCCCTCCCATTTTCCCAGTTGTAATTTTTAAGGTAAAGGTACATTCAAACTCCCAAGCAAAAACTGGTGTCTCCCTCTTTCTCTGTACTTGTATACTTTAATTCATTTTGAAAAATAAAGTCTGCATGTTGTTAAACATAACAGCTTTCCTTTGATAAAAAGCTCTTCAAACTGTAAAGCTGCAGTAACAGTTTTCTAACTTCAAGGACTCGTGTTCATTCATTTCAGATGTACTGTTAATAAAGTTTAGTAGTAGAAACTTCAAAGACTGAAAACAGTATCTCACTGAGGAATTTATGCAATCTATTTCTTATGTCATTATGGAGAAGAACACTGAAATGAAAGACAAGACACTGTTTCATACTTATTTTCAGCCTTGAATCATACTTTCTTTTATAGGAAATCTCTTCTCTGTACATTCGACTAGAATAGTTACTTGTTTACCTTATTATTTTGTTAATAGATCATTCCCTATTTTTAATATAAACTTTTTTTTCTGCCAGTAGCTTGCTGTTTCTCTGTGAAATCATAATAAGCTCTTGCATTTCATCACAGTTGATCAATTGAAAATCCATCCAACAGAGTTAAAATGCAAAAGACTGTCTAGGCTAAAATGAAACTTTGAGATGTTCAGTGCAGTCTGGACATTGCAACAGCATCCTGATCATCACAGCTTCAGTGACCCTGACACCTTGGGTGACCTTAGTAAGGAAAAAACCCTACCAAAACAGAGCTAACAGCACAAAAGTTATTAAGAACCACAGTGAAAATTCATTTATTTGCTGTTTTTTCTATTTTGTTGATATTTTTGTTTAACAGATGAACAAGAGATGGCAATCAAACAAACACTTTTGATTTTCAGAAAATCATCTTTCATCTCAAAGACAGCACTAGCTCCTTTTCAATTAATAGTTCAATCAAAACATGCAAATTACACCAAGTAAAGTATATTTGGAAATGAAAAATATTGAATGATAAATTAACACCTGAGAGCCATTTTCCTAGAAGCTGCTTGACAAAAACAAGCCTCAAAAACACTAGATCTGTAGCTTTGACACTATGCAATTTCAAGTAACATCAACAAATTTTGCTTTTGAAGAAATACCGAAAGCCTACAAAATGAGAATTAGTTACATTTATTTTAAAACTCTATTGAGTATATTTCTATGACTTTGATGCTGCTCCCATCACCCACCAAGTTTAAAGGGTGGTAGAAAATACATCAGCAGCAGATTCAGTATTGCTTTGCTAGTTACAATCCTGCCCTTTTGTCTGTAACACAAACTCTGCTTTTGTCATGGTAACATACCACACAACAATTAACCAGTTCAACTTTTGCCTATCTCAAAGATTAATCTATTCTGTCCATTACAATACTATCTTACTGATCATATAGTTGCAAGAATAAAATCAGAGCAAAGAAAACTCAGTCTGCAGTTCTCAGTCAGAGTACTTCATCTCCAGAACTATAATTTCTAAATAGGATAATTATTTTTCTAACACAGTAGGAAAGAAGCAGGTGGACAGACAATTTTTTTCCAGTCGAACTTGCCCTTCTGCATTAAAACACTTGGTACATTTAATACTTTCAGACCAAACAAAATACAGTTTTCCAACTCATTCAATGGCACATTATCATTCCAACTTTCACTATGTTTATGTCCCAGAGATAAGGCCCCAGAGCAATCACCTCCAATACATCCCTGTCCTTATCATACCATCCTCAGCTGGGGGTCAATTCTGGGGATGACATAAAAGAGGATGCTGGAACAGCCTCAGCCACTCTTGCCTTAGCTGGAATGGCAATGCCTCAAATACACTGGCTCCCAGAGAAAGGCTAAAAAACAGGATGCAAGGAACACATCAGCACTTGCTACCAGACTCAGAGAAGAAAAATAGCTACAATGCTTGTACATGAAGTGTGAATGCCTAACTCAGCAAATATATTTACATCAGCTCTTTTTTAAGCTAAAATGGGTACCCTCTGGCAAGAGACAGATACAAAGTCTATTTTCAATTACATTTTCTATTCACCCATTGTTTCTGAACCAGGAATACAACACGGAAAGAATCTTTTTCATTCAATACATTTGACCCTCAAAGTATGCCAATTAAAAGTCCAAAAGAAAACCCCTCAGACCTATCATTAGGAAAAAAGGCAAAACTTGATTAAACAAGTTTATCTTCCTTTTTCCGAATTGGACATTCCAGCAGATGTAGCAATGATCTGCAATATACAAAACAAATCCCAAATTCACCACATCTCATGCTCTTTTATACATATTTACATTTATGCTCTTTTAATGCCAGCTATGCAATAAACCTAACTCCTATTATTCAAAATGTGAACTTATATTTTTTTTGAAGTACAGCATTATTCTCACTGCTAACCAAAATTTCAACTGAAAAATATTTATTTGAAATGCTACAGCAGACTTTTTACAAAGAATTAAGGCATTACAAAGAATTAAGGAAAAGCAAAGAATCTTCTGGACTGAATACAGCATTCTTTGTAGAGAATTTTAGTCCAGCCAGCACAATATTTAAGAACAAATCTTTCATATATCCATGTGAGAAAACAGAAAAAAATAAAACCAAACTCAAATGACACTTTTGACCAACATGCCCATTACCGTGGAAACTGCAGAACTAGTGTAATTATACCACCAGAATTTAGGGAGTTAGTATAATATACCATCCCTGAAGGCTTTCAAGGCCAGGTTGGATGGAGGTCTGGGCAAGAATATTCCATTTCTATATGACAATCATCATGGTGATTTTAAGATCCTTAACTAGTATGTACCACCCTCTCATATTTCCACTGATTCAACTCTGCAGTTGCCCTGGGCCATTCCTGTGTGTGTGCATCCTGAGCAGGAGTTTTTTATGCCCCCCATATTATATCATACCACATCCCACAAAGAACACTGTGCTACAGCTCAAAAAATCTGTGCCAGGAAAAGCAAATGCTGCTTACAAGATATTCACTACAGTAGACAGGTAATGTCAAATTTCTACCAGGAAAAATGAATAAAGAAAAAAAAAAGTGTAGGAATTTGGCTAGAGTCCTGAAAACTAATGTTTTCTTTTCCTGTTACATTTAATAGCAATAACTAACTGTCACTTAAAATTCTGTTAATTTTCCAGTGGACCTCTCTTCTCTCTTTCACAAAATTGTTGGCAATAGTGGAACCTTGTTTATAATATACTTCTCGTATTTGCCTGTCATTCATGTTGAGAGTATAATGAAGACTACAAGCATTAGCGATGTTATGTCACTTTATTTGCAGTTTCTTCTCACTCAACAGATGCACAGTGGTTCTTCCAATATGCAATGTTTTATGAAAGTTAGTTTAAGCCATAACAAATTATCAGTGAATATCTTCATTGTACAAACTGTGTATAGGCTTGGTCTACAACCGTGAAAAAGTAACTTCTGCTATCCCTAGCACCACCTTAGTCTGCAAATAAAGGTGAACAGAAGTGTTGAATCTCTGCATTGCCCACACAATTCCCACAAGTACTGCATCCTCACATGAAGGACTCCTGTGCATCTGATGCCTACACACCTTAGTGTATCCAACTAAAACTTTTCCCTCTGTTCCATGATCCAGTGGAACACCAATTCCCCACTCCTGCCCCTCTGAGTCACTCATTCACCTTCCTCCATGCAGCCTGAAGTGTTTCCACATCTCAGTATCCCGACTTCCTAAGACATGTGATCCATGTGCTTCAACCACTTGCTTCTATGCCACGACAGGCAATGCAGTACTCTCAGTGGCAGAGCTCTGAGTTCACAGGATCAATTAGCCTGGAAAAGACCTCTGAGATCCTCAAACCCAGCCTATGACCAAACCCCAACTTGTCAACTAGACCATGGCACTAAGTGCCATGTCCAGCTGTTTCCTGAAGAACTCCTGGGATGGTGACTCCACCATATCTCTGGGCAGTCTGTTCCAATGCTGGACAACCTTTCCCACAAACAAATTTGTCTTGATGTCCAACCTGAACCTCCCCTGGCACTGCTTGAGGCTTGGTCCTCTTGTCCTCTCGCTGGTTGCCTGGCCTTGCCTTGAATATTGTGTGCAGTTTTGGTCACTGCAATGTAAGAAAGACATTACAGAGTGTCCAAAGAAAGGCAATGAAGGTGGTGAAGGGCCTTGAGGGGAAGCCATATGAGCAGTGGCTGAGGGCATTTGTTCTGTTCAGCCTGGAGGAGACTAAGGGAAACCTCACTGCAGTTACACCTTCCTCATGAGAGGAAGAGGGGGGCAGGCACTGATCTCTGTGATACCCAGTGACAAGATCTGTGGGAACAACATGGAATCTTCCTAATAAATATAAAGGCAAGGGCTGTCAACAGATGGACAGATCTGAGAGATGCTCTCAGAAACAAGGCAGCTGTCCTTCTAAAACCACTTTACCAGGGCACCAGGTCATGCCAAGCTGCAGAGCAGCTGACCTAGGTGGAACATCACAAGCATGGCAGATGCTTTAAGCTACCCAAGCAATTCATACACATTCCTATGAAGTTGAACCCACATAACCCTAAGGAAATTTAATACAATTACTTAAAACTTTGTAAAAATCCAAGTATCACAATCCTATGTACTAGCATTGTTTTGAAGACATATTTATCCTGCTTTTCCTTTTCTTTTTAAAAGAAAAAGTATGCATTTTCTTCTAAAATTAGTAAAAGTAAGTGTATGACAAATTGCAACAAAAATGGACCTGAAGCAATGAAACACACATAAAACATTAAAACACATGGCTAAAGAGATGTTTAACTATGAAAATTATCCTTTCTCAAAGCCTAGTAGCAACACTCTTTATTTTTTTCCACAAGACAAAATTTTATTACTCATGCAATGCCACATCAAGTCTGATGAAAATATGAAATCTCTTTAGGAAATGTTAAGACTGTATTACACCACAATTTACAACTTATTTGTCAAACCATGACAACACTGTATTTCTTATCAAACAACCCCTATTACTGTGTATGAAAATTCACCCTAAAATAACTTCACAGTTGTCAGAGATGATTGTAAAATTAAAGCCCATGGTTCAGTAAGAAATGCATTCAATACACAAGCATAATGGCTGTATTGAGCTCTATATCATGTACGTGCTCCTTTTGGCAAGGCACATGGCAACATTCACTCTTACTTTCATTGCTCACTCTGTCTTACGCTTTCTTAAATATTGTTTCTGGATGTGACAAGAAAAACGGAGGCCTGTTGAAGTGCTCTGAGCACCTGGAAAATTAGATCAGGTGCTGTACCACCACTGCTGTTTCTCACTGAGATTAAAGGTTATTAGTGAAGACTCTAAAGGGAGCTTCTTTAAAAAGAGGAATTTGAAAGAATCCTGATTGCCGTAACTCAGACAGTAATTAAACCCAAATAATAGATGCTATACAAAGGTTTTGACCAACATTTTAATGAGGTCGAGAGCACTTTTACCAACTGCTATAGCTATGAACTCCTGATAACAAAATACTGTACTATTGAACACTCACACAATGTAAGCTATTGAATTTCCAAACAAGAAAAGCAGCCAAGACTCTTACAGCTTTCTAGCAGCTAATTTCAGTAAATTCAAACCTTTTAAAACTGCACAATAAAGTACTTTTGTACACCTTTATTAGCTGAATCTGTATCAAAGAGCAAAAATATTCCTGATGAGATCTCTGGCCTTGAATGCTGAGGTTTTAACTTCAGCAGTGGGAGACAGGAATTAAAGTACTTCCACTGTCAGTTGAGCTCCCATTTAAGTTCCTTGTTTGGCAATTCCACTGATGTTATTATTTCAGCAAACACAACACTTCTGCTCAATTTATAGAATCATACAGATTAAAAAAGGCATAATTATGACTTCAAAATTAATATTTTTTAGAAACATCTACATAGAAACAGCACTTGCTTCAAATCCTGTCTGTAAGTCTACTAGACCAGAAACTCAAAAAGAATTATAATGAACTATTAAATTGAGCCGAAGGAAGAAAAAAAGAGGTAAATTGAGAACATTCTAATTAAAAAAAAATAAATAAAATCTTCAAAACTACATTTATCTTCAAACTTCCCACATAAGAGCTGGATGGCAAAATATGAATCAGAAAGAATTTTTGCTTTTTTGGGGGGTTTGGTTTTTTTTAATATATGCATTTAAATTAATATTAAAAACAACATTAGCAACATTTTGTTTTGATTCAGTCAAATAAGGAACTATATGACTGAGTAAATTATAACCTTAAAAGTTTAAATAACTTGCAATGAAACCATTACTGTCACTCAAACAATTTTCTACAGTTAAAGTCTGCATGTTAAGTGTAAATTAATTTGCCATTTGAAGAATATCAATAATTTCTCTGCTCAGTGTGAAGTAGGAAAGATGCAATTGGAGATTTTTTTCTGAAAGATTTTAGTTATTGCATAGCACTCTCTAGTGGCAAAAGGTGTTCAAGTCAATAGGAACAATTCTGACTGAAGAATTTAAATTATAACAATTTTGCATGACAATGCATACCTATGTTTCTTTGGAGTTGGAGAAAAGTGCTTGGTTTCGTGGTGGGTTTTGTTAGTTTTGTGGGGTTTTGGGTTTTCTTATGAACTACAATCTCTCATGTGCAACTTTTCTCACGGTAAAGCTTCAAATATAATCTTGTGAAGATCATGAAGGCTAAATCTAATAACATTTCATCTTTCCCTAAAACATGCCTTTTAATTTATATCTATGCAGGGTATTCCATGAACAAAAGAGAAAACATTTGCATAACTCTCCATTGATGTTCTCTGACTTCAAGCATGGCCCATAAGTACAGATGACTTTGAACTGCTGGGAAGCAGCTTCTATAGTCTGCATGTATACTTCTTCCTAAAGTAAATTTCCATGAGACCTGCGATTCAGTAGGTTACAAATGAAGATTTGGATACCCACACATGTAGCCAAGTTGTATTTTGTACGTTATAAATTGTACCTAATGCATGTAATGACAAAGATCACCTATCTCCATTAATCTGCACAAGAAAGATAGTCAATATTTTCTGGTTGTTTTTTTTTTTTTTTTTAAATAAGTTATTTTATTTGAAGATAAATACTATCTTTGCATATGTCATCCCAAATTCACTCATCCATCACCTGGGAACAAAGACACAAGGTTGGGTTCTGCAAGAAGTGCAGAGGAATTTACTGGTCTTTCAATAAACTGAACTCCTTACCTCTCCTAACAGCAAATTTTCACTGGGATCCTTATGCTAGACAGTGCAGATTTCCTTTTGTATTTGTGATCTAAGAAAAATCCCCTTTACATTACTTTTCAAATGCAGATCAACTTATTTCCATGTTCATTAAAAAAAAAAAAAAATCTGAAACTCAGCTGTGAAATGGAACAAACTATAACTTATTATTTAATCACTCAGGACATCCTGGTTCCTAAACTCCCCTCTATGCCTTTCAGGAAAATGACATCTTTTCTGGCAGATTAATAAAATCTAATTTAATTCTAGCAATAGAACAAGCACAGGTAAAACTGGCTAATCCCTTTTCATGACAAAATTGTAAATATTCTGCTAATAACTGCCTATAATAATTTTGAAGCATTAAAAGTGAAGTTGGATTGTATTAAAAGTCATTGTTAAATATATAAATATTATGAGCATCTGACTTCCAGTATATTTTGTCATGAAAGAAACTAAAAAGCAAGATTAAAACCCTGAAGACAGATGGGCTTTTTTATATGTAAACAAAATGTAAGGATGAGATTAGAAAAGGAGTAGACTTATAGTCAGAGGCTAGAAGCCATTTCAATTACCACATTTGTTCATTTCTTGTTGTTCAAATGACTCATTCTTAAGTGCTAAATGCAAAATTATGCTTTGTAGACAAGACTTTTACACAATAAAGCGTGTTTAAAATGTTTAATTATTTAACTACATTTCAGCCCAAACCTCCAAAGAGAGAACCAGGGATACACTGGCTGGTGTGACATGTCCTTAGACTGGCTGCCCAGGCAGGAGCAAACAGTGCATTCCAACTGCTGCCAGCAAGAGCTGAGCAGGCTCTGATCAAAGCAAACTCAAGCACCAGGGATTCAAAAGGCTCTGGCAGGCAAAAAAAGAACTTATGTATCTAAATATTGAACTTGCTTCAAGAAAGCAAGCCAAAATGCTTACATCCAAGGAACCACTTAGTGCTGCAGGAATATACTGCCCACTGAAAAGCCCTCGCATGGGTCAGTTTCTTTGCGTGCCTAAAATTTACACATACAAGCTCTGAAGCATTACTGATTTCTGATACCTCTTACCAGCTCACCCAGAGACCAGATAAACTCTCAATAAACCACAGTTTTTCTTAACTTCTACTTCTTCTTATTATAATGATTTCAAGGTCTTGACATTATCCAGAAGTAAGCTGCTGCTGTTGAGAATACAGGGTCTCTGAACACTCTTTGGAAGACTCTTGTTGATTTTATTACCAGGGTCTGTTAGGTTTTTCTAAATCTGTTTACTGAAGGTAAAGGTGCATATCTGCTGTTCTGAAAGGCTACCCTGGCAATAAACAGGTCTTTCTGGTACATTTGTATCACAGCTTCACAACTTCTGGAAAACACCAGACACAAACCCAGCCTTCGCCCATACCAGTCTCTGCCTGGTGTTCAAAATGCCAGAGAAACGTGCAGAGAACTCTGGATGAACTCACAGCTCACAAAAGCTTTGGAAGCACAGTTACTCCTTCAAGGGTTGTACCATAAACATACTGATGGCTTAAAAACTGCAGAATTATTGGAACCTAATAAAACCCCTTAATTCCACCATATGATAAAACACTGACCATTGTCATCGTGCATGTTTAAAACATGAACTGCATTTGCATAAAGAACTTTTTCTACCACCTAGTATCTGCCAGAACAGCTTGCACCATTTAGCTTTCATTTTGAACATAGTAAAGACTAAATGCTGGAGGATCCTACCTCAAAAAGAAAGAGGGAACTAATAATCTAGGAAATAAAATTTATCAGCACTTTATTCTAAATTTCTTACCTTGTTTTACTAAACAAACAAATTCTAGTTCTTATATGCCATAGCTCCTGATAGAAAGAACAATTTTAAGAAATCTTTTATTATAAAAAATCTTGTATTACTGTTATAAAACATTATTACATGTGGTATTTAGCTAGATAGATTTTCAATACTCACAGATCATATTTCAGTGTAACATTTTGAATTTTGAAAGTTTAATTTCCCATATAAACTAAGTATTACACCAGCATACAATGTACAATTAAAACAATTATTCATTAGGTGCCTTATACAGCCACTGAAAACACTGTCAAATACTGTGAAAACACTGAAGGCAAAATCAATTCTACGTTTGCTATACATTATGTTATAAGGATACAACATCAGAGAAAAACAGTAAGGGAACCACTGTTTATATAAAAAATCAGTTTTCTTGAACTCTTAAGTTTAAAGCAGTAAGAATGCTTTAAATTAAAATTCAGTACCCTACATGGGCTTAAACACATAAGAGACACAGTTTTGTTTCCTAGTCAAAGAAGGACCTGACTCTGCACATTTCATGTTAAACCTTGAAATGCAATGAGAGAACAAATAGTTTCTCACAGGCATATTGACTTTTGCTTTGGAAATACACTGAATTTATATGATAGCTCTCATAAGCTAACTGCTCCAATACAGTGTCTTGAACTACTGTGCCAACTAAAAAGCCCAGTCTCTCTCCAAGAGGTGGTCTTAAAGCATTCTCATAAGAATAAGAATTTGAAACGTTAGCATGGTGCCTTAAACTGTGACTGAATGTAGTGTTTTGCTAGCATCTTTCCTTCCCATCAAACAAACGGACATTCTACTTATAAAATGTCACAACAAAAAATAAATTGAGATTTCCTGCTTACATTCTTTTCTCAGAGCTGACCTACCTCTGCATTGCAAATTTTACTATAACATTAGAGCCTAAAGAACAGTATTTTTTTAATCTCTTATCACCATTTTTAACAACAGACAAGCAATATAAACATTAACAGTTTTCATCCTTTGGCCCTTGTATTCCTTTCCATGTGAGAATGCAAATGGCCTCAGTTCAGCAGACAACAGAAAAGTGTCCAACAGCAGAGACAGAAACCCCTTTTTGGGCTCCTAATGAGGTCTCCAGAGCCCAAGGCAAACCAATAACAAATTGTACTCTCCACACATTGGGATGTGGGGGCTGTGAGGGAGGAGAGGCTGAAAACCCTGGAGCTTGTCATCTGAAATTAATTGAACTTAGCCATGCCAGGAAAACACTGGTAATAAACTCTCCCCAACTAAATAAAGCTTTTACAGTAGGAAAAAAATAAAAATTTATGGCAGTGATTTCATCTTGGGTTTTTTCAAGACAGAGCTTGCTGTTTTTCTTGCACTCAATAGAAAAATCCCAAAGGAGCAATGTAGGCAGCAATAAGGCAGACTTTTAAAAAGATACCACTTAATTTCTCACTCCTCCCTTGTACTGTTGTTCCTCTTGCTCTTGTATTTAACTGAATATTAAGTCTACCACTGAAATACGCTACCTCAAGGTTTCTCATTCTGTAGAGGTAGCAAGTGTTATGTTTCAGCATCCCCTGAGAGGGGATTTGATCTCTGCAGGTTCGTCACTCATTCCACCATCCTAAAAGCAGTCCAGAGATGTTAGACAATTTGGTATTAACAAAATGCCATAAAAGATCAAAACATAAAAGATATAAAAATAATAAATCTCAACTTGAGCCAGAGGATAAACATTCCATATAAGAGTAACTGACACTGCACTTCTTATTCCCTACATGCCACAGAAACAAAGTGATCTTGGATTTGGCAATTGCTGAATACATGTTTTTCTTCACTCTCTTATGCATCTTATATCCTATTAAAAATCCAGCAACTAATGTTCATCAAATCTACTTAATATACAGCATCCAAATCCTTCAAGCACTACAAGTAAAATTCTGCAATTTTAGTTTGTTCTGTAAACAAAAGCGGATTAGCCAATATTTTTAGGTTTTTTTCTCATTTTCAAAAGGATGATATACAACTAAAGGAATTTTTTAGATGACCTATATTTTTTTTAAAAAAAGCAATGTATTCTACAAAACCTAAAGAAATTATCAGTGACATACTTTATTACTTCATTCTCTATCATAACAGAAAATAAAAATTTCTGTACTGCTCACACATACATCTAGCGTGTCACAGAACAGCTTACACTGAGATGCTTTTGATGGATCAGAAAAATGACAGCCAAAGTTCTCCAAATTAATCATTTAACGAGTTGAACCTCATGCAAAGAGCTTTCACACTGTAAAATTCTGTTCAAGCAAACCAAAACTATGCCCTCCATAGACCTGATAGCCCCCCATTTCAGGCAGGGCTACCTCCAATCTTTTCCTCTATTCTGCACAGCAATCATCCTGCACAAAAGCACAGGAAAACCTCTCCCAGAATTCAGTCTTGAGATGATTCTGGCTCCACCGTGTCTGAGGTGATCTGGAAATGGAAGCAGCTCTCCTGCCCACCCTGTCCTGAGCATAATTCCAGCCTAGGCTGACTGGCACTGCCTCCTCCAGCACCTCGGGGAGGGTGCACGTGGGCCAGAAGCTCTTCCACCCAAGGCAATGAGGACAGTCAACTGTCTGAAAGGGGAATGGAGTTTCACAGGCTGGACATGGCCAAAATGTAAAAGGACATTACAGGACTAAAGAATAGGCATTGGGACGATTTAGTCCATTAATTTTCAGATACAGCTATAGAGTACTTGAAGCAGTTTCAAAGGTTTAAAACAATAGTTATTAGAAACAAACATACACATACACAAAAAAACATCATTACAAACAACTTTCTAGGCCAAATTATAAATTCCATTGTTTTTTTGAGTTTGTTCAGCTTTCCTAAGCATGCTCCAGTTTGTCTTGCATGGCTGAGCTTCTGTGTTTAGCACATGACACTTGCTCCTAGTCCTACCTTCCACATATAGCTTACTTTGCCCTTTGCCTCATATCCTCAGTTTAAAAGGTTTTCTTTACTTTAAAAGCTTATCCTCCTATTCTCATCTTCTGCCCAGGCTCTTCTGAGACTCACAAGCTACACAGTTCTTAAGAATTTATGTAATCTCCCTATCAGGCTTACACTGTATGTTTAAAGAAAGTCTGGAGAATGCCAGCTGCCTTTAAACAGGGTGAAATAGCTGGTTTTTTTATTTTAAAAGCTACAAAATTTGGATCAAGAAAAAAAATAGTGCAGCATTTGTTTCCCTTCAAATAAAGTGATTATCAGGCTGATTTTCCAATAGAAACTTCTGAGAATAAATCAGTGACATTGGCATGTACTTTATTATCCTGCATTTATGTATTAATCCAATAATATTATCCAAATATTAAAAAAAAACCCAGTTTACAAATATTCTTGATTATCTTCCATATATATGCCATTTAATTTACTGAAACAGTTCCAAATCTCATCTAGCACAAGTCTCCCATCATTTTCAAATGAACAAAACATTCCTTCTACTTCTGTTGAAGCCATTTGATCCATTTTACCTTTAAATTAACACAGTATCTACAAGCTGTAGTATCATGGCTGACCATAGCATTGACCTAGCTGCCCAAATTTTTCTATGTATCTTCCCAGTTCAGGACAGGAAGATGTTGCCAGAATAAAACCAGCTGATTCCAGTTAGGAATTAAGGCCTTTCCCACATCAAGTATGAAACTTTTACTCCTTATTCTTCCCTCCCTTCCTCCTGCAGTGTGATCCAAGTCTCAGTTTTACTGACAGAAATGAATGATGAGCTCCAGTTGTCTTTACATCTGCCTACAGATGCTTAAGGAATTGAGCCATGTAGGGCAAACTAAAACCAAAGGAAAGGCACAAATCAGAGACAGTTTTAAACTGTTACTATCTGGCACTACTTCAGCAGAGAATTAAGACTATCAAAAACACAGAAGAAAAAAACTGATACAAAAAAAATATAGAAACCCCACCAGAAACAGCAGAGAAAAGGAAGAGAGCAGCAAAACAAAGGCTCAGCCTGCTCCAGGGACTGATTAGACCAGCACTTTTCCACTTGACTGATGGCCAGTAGGGAGTCACTAGGGTACCGTGCCATGGGTGAAGAGCATATCCATGTTTAATCAGTGTTCTCCTACTTAATTACTGTGCATATGAACAAGAATTATTCTTCACTCACAAACTAGATATCATCCTACACTCAAGCATCCACAGCAGTGGAAGATACCTGATGCAAAAAAAACTAATGACTTTTTGTAACTCCTACCACTGTAAAGTGAGGGAATTAAGCAAAGGAAGTTACAAGCTTGATTCTTGGATCTTCTGACTACATCTAATCCAGCTAATTGTTTTGCCTTCTGTAAAAGGCTGGCAGAGTTTCCCATACACTCTGGAGTCCCAACTTCCAGTTTAAGCATAGGAGGTTAAGCAGAGCTCCAGATGTTTTGCCCTTCAAGAGGAAAGTGAGTCAGTGTCAAAAATCCCTGCCTCAGTGCTAACCTTGAGCTCAGGGCAGAGGCAGAGCAGCAGGAACCTTTCCAACAAGGCCTTCTGGAGGAAGATGAAGCAGTGACAGCATGGCATTTGGCAGCTGTGTGTTAGTCACCAGGCTGAGAAACCAGCTGTCTTAACACCTGGTTCTTTGAACCAGAATAAACCACTTACAATTTAACCCTTGCCTGGAAAAGAATTTAAAGGATTAAATAAGGAATTAACAGGTTTTTTAACTATAAGGATCTTGAAAGCAATAGAGAAGGAATGTAAGCATCAAGACACCTAATGTGCAAGTGAACTGCTGCATTTAACCTGCTAAACAGAAAGCAGTGTAAAGAGGAAGCAGAGTAAAAAAGAAATGCACCTTACAGCATACCAGAGAACAAGCACTTCTTCCATTTGTTCTTTTGGAAATTGTGAGAAACTGTATTCTAGAAAAAAGGCTGCAAAAATTACTCCAGTGAGCCTGGAATAAAATATTTTTCATTAAAGCTCTAATGTTACAGTAACTATGAAGGATAATTCCTAACACTGAAGTGTGGCCATAATTCTACAAAGAATAAAGTTCTCAATTTTATTTTAAAGACCACATATCCCCTGTACCTCCAAGCCTTGTGAAAAGTACAAAAAGCATATTTCAGAATATCTGGATTAGAATTCCCCATATGATATAAGAATATCTTCATATTCTCAAATATGAAGAATTACTTTAGACCCATTTCATCCTCCAGATCTAATAACTCTGAAGTAGAATGTTGAAAATATTTGCCAATAATTATTATGGAATAAGTGCACTTTAAATCACCATCATATGAACACCTAAAATATCCTGCACAAGAAAACAAACCACACAAAAATGAACTCTTCCCCGTGAGTGATGCTAATTTTTTTTTTTTTTTATATATATATATCTTCTCTTGCAAGTTGTACATCATTAAGATGAGACACATTAGTCCATTCCATCTTAATGGAACTTTTGCTCACTCAATGTAAGAGTACTCTAGCCAACTTTCAGAAGATTACTATATTAACTGGGCTAGAGCTTATAGATAACTAAGAATTGACATATTAGGATGTGACTTTCTTGACCCATGAATCAAGATTAACTACAAGGTCAATATAAAAATTCTCCTTAAAACACTAGGTGGGCAGGAAAGCTCCTTAGTACTGTGAAGACATTTCTTCAAGCCAATGTCTGAAATAGCAATGATGGAGTCTGAAACCAGAAGTCAGGAGAAGGAGTAAACTGTGGAAGGCAACAAACCAAAAGAGGTTCAGAGGACCCTAGAAACGACTCTTCTCCTTTAAAAAGGCCACTAGAAATAGAAAAAAGCTCCAGAGATAACAAAAAGCTCAGTCCCTTCCTATCAGTGTGATCCTCTGCACCTGTAACAAAAGCACTCTCCATTCCTTGTTTGTGACTCCACCGGTGCCCTCTGCTCTCTTTAAACTACTACAACTATTTCAAGCAATTTCCATGGAAACAGCACGCAGTTTCTAATTTTAATAGCTAAATCAAATTCTTACCTGAGTGAAATAATACATATTTTAGCTCCTTACACAGATATAATTCACTAGAAGCTAAAATGAACAAAGATATTCAAGTGCAGTTATGCCTGAAAAAGAAAAGAAGGTAATTTTCCAGTTTTACAGCTGCTTTCAGAATTCTGCCTGAAGGATTACACTCAGCAGTTACTCAGATGCAAAATATTACTTCTATTTTATAGATTTTGAACATGAACTATTAAATCTGTTAGATCAATAGCCATTCCTCCCATGTGCACTTAAAGAAATTGATATAACTACTATAACATTTTCATACTGATACATTTCCATTTTAGGTAAATGATTAGAGAACAAATAAATTCAACTTTTGAAATTGCATCACAGCAGTTGCATACAATGTAAGCCATAAAGCTACATAATAAAGATTAGATTAAGAATTTCACCAAAATGGCAATTTTAAATAATGTACCTCTGAGCTTACCTTAAAATAGAATGCGATAATAGATGTTCTTCAGTGCCTAGATGTATCTTTCCACCCTGCAATTTTTTTTCAAATGTGGCTACTTGATAAATTTGATTGTTTTTGGACAGCTCTAGCACTGTCATCCACAGTACAAAATGAGAAAAACTCATTTTGTCAAGTTCAAACAGAATAGACAGAGAAGATATATTTAGAAATCAGTTAATTTGAAAAAAAAATTCTAAACTGAGTCCTCCAAAAACTCAAGATGTTGCTCAAGAACAGTTCTAGAACAGTACTTTAAACAGGCTGTCCTGTTTAAAGTGGGTGAGTTATCAGCCCTGAACTTACTTAAAAGATGCGTGGATGTAGCACTTACGGTTTGGTGGTGGCCTTGGCAGTGCTGGGTTAATGGTTGGACCCCATCTAAGAGTTTTTTTTCAACTTAAATGATTCTGTGATTGTACTTCCTCTTACATGCCACACCTTCCATGAAAAATCTCACAGAACCATACCAAAACACACATCACATTTTTAACAGAGGTCCAGTATTTGCCAAAGTTAATACAGGAAGCGGCCCAATGTGGGCAGTTAATATTCCATGCATTGCTTTAAGCAATTTTCTTGAGCCTATGATTTGGAGGATTCTTCAGCAATAACTTCTGAAAGCAACTGCACTAAGCAAGCCTAGAGGACAAAATAAAAAGTTCAGTCAACTCCCCAGTTGCTAAACGCCTTCTCAGATTAATTTTAGACACAAACTAATATTGTATCTAATATACAGCTTCTGAGAATTCCAACTTAGAAACTGTCCCTTAATTCAAAAAGCCCCCAAATTTTGTTAAAACGTGGAAACAAACTGTTCTAAACATGCTGCTGACCTCAAACATTATTATATTCACTTCCAGACACCTATGCGGAAAACCACTTAGGTGCCAGATGTGATGGTGCCAACACATGCCCACATGCCAGAGGACAGTAAAGAGCCTTCACTTATTACCTAGAAATCAGCTGATGCACAGATGGTGCAGAAGAGGCACAGGTAACTAAAAAGTTTCCATAATACAAAGAATAAAAAAGGATTAGAAAGTCTGAAAAGAAATTTTCTAGCAGTGAACAGTAGCTTCTGTTAAAAAGATGGATTGCACTCTCTTCTGTGTAAATTACCTGTGAGTACAGTGAACCCCTTTTACTTTCCTATAATTCAGTAGTCATGAACATGTCTGACAACTGTTGATGATACGAGGAACATTCTCTTACTACTAATCTGCATTATGTCAATCCACACCAAGAGGATAAAATACATTTATAGTCTCTAGTTTCACCCAAGAGTGAACTATTTCAATTTCATTCATTTTCACTCCAAAGAAATAATACAGATTTGCTATATTGAAACAATTTGTTTCCCTTTCATTTACACACTTATCTACGAAGGCAAGATGAAATATGTCACAGGAAGTCATCTCTCTTTACAGCTGTTACATATGGTTTATAATTTACTACAAGCTAGAATCATCAGCAATAATGTCTTCTAGCCCTTCACCCTATTTTGATCTATCGAAGTTTTAAAATCAGTTTTCATCTAAATATACATTAAATCATTCCCTTAGAAAAAAAAGGCATGAAATAATATCTGAATGGGAAGAGTGTCTGTGCATACATATACAGTGTTTCACATAGATTTAGTTTTACTATCTATTAAGTAAAAATCAAGAATTCTCTTGTAAAAAAATAAAGCAAAAATAACCTCAAATAAAACATTAACATCATTAGCAAAACTGAAAAAAAAAGAAATCAACTGTCCTGCTATCAGTGGGAAGGGTGCTGAGGAAAAACAGTGCTGTTGTGTCACTCTGCTGCACCCAAATCTCAAATGCTCAGGTACAGTTCTGGTCTCCACACCTCAAAGAGTACACACTAAAGTGACAGAAGGTACAGCCAACAGCACCTAAAAATCATAAAAGCAACTGAACAGATGGAACCAAAGAGTAACAGTTCAAGGGTCTACACCTGACATTCACAAAGGCTTTGTAAGAATCAAACAAGTGAATGCAGAGTTTTCATTCACCACATCCCACAATACCGGAATTAGAAGAAACAAAGTAGCAAAAGAACTGTCGAAACGGATAAACTATTTTTTCTAAGCAGTGGTTAATGAGCTTTTCCAAAGTGCAGCCACTAGAACCTGGAAGCGTCTGAGAGCAGCCCAGGCAGAGAGGGCCCTCAGATAAATGAATGACCAGGCTGTCTGTGAACACGCACTAGCAGGGAGAGAGGAGCACGAGGCTGGGAGGCAGAGGGTGTCTGAGCTCACTGCCCCCGAGCAGCACCTCCTGCTCCCCAGGACACACTGGGGCCACTGACCTGACTCACAGGGCACTCACACTGCTAATGAAAATGCAGCTTGATTAGCCAACTTTGCAATTTGCCATTAACAGAGACAGGGTAATTAAAGTGAACAGAACACAGATTTAGAAATCAATATTTAATACACCTTCCATCACAGCTGTTATTTCCCAATACAAATGAGAAAGACAACAGTATGAAGAAAAGTAATGAAACCAGTACTTTATTGATCACTGAAGATGTTACTCACAGTATCTAAAATTTCCAAGATTTCTATTACATCTACAGCGAAGTATAGAAAAATTTGTCCAAATCTTACAAATGAAAAACAAGCTTGAAAGTAAAAAACTGTTAAAGTTCCTTTGTGGTAAAAATCAAAACCCAAAAGCAGAATCTGGTGTTGTAGAAAGACCATTTTGTCTTTCTTTTAGGAGACATTACAAATAATAACTGCTTCCAGTACAGCAGCAGCCTAAAATCATAAATTGCACATGGCTTTCCTATCATTAACCCTACCACGAAAAAGCCTCTCATAGAATATTTTTCACTTGCAAAGAGTTTTTCCCAAACATAGTATTTTTTCTGAGTAACATATCTCCCTTCCATTGTTTCCTTTCCTTCACTCACTCATTTCTGTCAGTTGAAGAGACTCATACACATGCTCATGTCTTATTTTCTACAAATTTGATTCTCTATAGAACATAATTTGTTCAGTTTGATTTTTCATTTCCAACTGTTTGTATACTATCTACTTTCATATTAAAGAGTGAATATTCCTTTCAAAAACTATTTAAAGCTACATCAAATGGAACCAGCAGCCCCATCCTCCCACTTGAAAAAGAGATGAGAAAGAGCAAATACAGGCCAAGCCCAAGAATCTTCACTTCCAAAAAAGTTGCATGAGCATCTTTTGAGGAGAAAAAGGACACTGAAGAGTAGTTTATTTTAGGGCTTTTCCACTCATACACTTACCTTTCTTCTGCACATAAGATAACCTGAGGTTTGTGAACAAAGAAGCAAGTTTAATCACAGACAAATTTGCTTTACTGTAAAATTTTTATCATGCAGATTATTCCAAAGCTAAGATTGGTCTAATGTTGGTTGACAGATGGCTTTATAAACTTAGACACTGAAAAGTAAATCCACAGAATTGCATTATTTGGTTCATGCAAACAATTTGAATATTCAAAATGTGCAGTTTTAAGTGTGGTACAGTGTTTCAGATACACATTGGCAAACTGTGCCCATTATCTGCTAAGGAATGGGGATACAGAGAAATGCTTTACACAATGGCATCCAACAACTTCAACAGATGGCCATCACAGATCAACAAACTAAAATAAACCAGCACTCTTACAAATTTGCCAAAACATGATTTCCCTTTGGAAAAGCCTTTCTTTGTAAATATGTATGGCAAGTTTTCACAGTTAATTCTAGCTCTTGGAGCACAGCAGAAAACGCAGAGAGTTTAAAGAAAAGAAGTGCTCAGGATGCCTTTTAAACACACTTGTCTTATGCAACATTAAAATACAGCTGGCTGTAGAATTATCATCAACAATTTGATAATTCAGGATTTAGGTGTATCTTTATGTATCACTGTCAAGCTGAATAATTACTGATAATTTTCACCTACACCAGATCTCATTTATGAGGTGAAATACTGAAAACAGACCTCAAGACAATTTCAAGTTTAAGAAACTCAAAATGAATACCTCAAAATACACACTAAAGAAATTCTAACCATACTACAAAAAACCTACTTATTATTATGTCAAACAGAAGAAATATGTAGTCTAGGTCTCTTAAAAAGTTAATTGTTTCTTCCAAACCATAAAGCAAAAAGAAAATAATACATTATACCTTTTTTTTTATAATTTATGTCCAACAAACTGGATTGGCAGGCTCTCCCTGCTTCTCAGGTATTTCTATACAAGGTCTATTGACACACACTTTTACAGACAAATACTCATTTTCAAATGATAAGTTGTCTGGCAGGTTGTCATCGACTGCTTAAATGCACACTAGCTTTTCTACTTTTCCTCAAAGCTGAGTTGGGCTCTTTAGGTTAGAATAAATGAAATTGCTATGATAGACAGGAGAAAGAATCTAAGAAGAAAAAAGCTGCTTTGATAAAGTTCTTGATGAAAAATATTATTGATTATTCCTATAGAGAAATGAGCTTTTGTATCACTAGGAGCACATTTGGAGCTGAATTTAGAAGTGTAAGCTTAAGATCAAAAATATACACAACCTGAAATGAAGAAAAAGATCTTTTAAATCAATAAACACTTCAACCCAGATGAGGCAAGAGCTTTCTTGATCTTGTGTAGGTGATCTACATTGTCTGAAAAATCTCAGACTATCACCTGTTCTTAGGAACAGAAAAAACACCAGAATGAAAACCTACTGGAAGAGAAAAAAAGGATGTTTAAACACTGATAGACAGAAAAATAAGCAGCAGCTATTCACTAAAATGGAGACTACAGGAAACCATTTCCTCCTCTTTCATAGTTAAAAGGCAAAGTATTGGAAACATGCCTATAAAGACTCCTACATAGGATCACATCTTACAAGAAAGAACGATGAGCTCTACTCTCCACCCCTGAAAAAAAAAGAAAACTGCCTGCAATGAAAATTGATTTTTGAGATAATGTCAGTGAAAAGCCTCAAAGGTCTGGAGTAACACTTCAAAATTGCTTTTATTATTTATTACTCTGCTTCTGTGACACAAATCAAGATAATTTTTACTTATTCCTGGACATTACATTCTTACTGTATTACTTATAGTATTAGATTCAGGACAGTATTTTAAAATTTCAGTTACCCAGAAATAAAGAAAAGCTAATTTGAATTATGCAGCAAGGTTGGGATTTATTCCTAAACTCACAAACACCAGCATATCTGCACAGTTAGAAATAAAATATTTACACAAGAGTCAATGCTTCCTAAAGAACAGTACAAAAAAATAACTACTCAACATGTTGCCTGTGCAACTATTTGTAGTTCTCAGATGCAGTAATTAAGGTAAAGACAGCTTCAGTTACCCAAGTTTAATCATTCCATTAGCAAGAAGTCCTTTTATAAGGATACTAAGGACTTACTGATGAAAAAACTTGCACACACTTTTCAGACTGACAGAAGGCCCTACCAAGCTCCTGCCAGCAACTCTTAGTCTATGTTTTCTAGGTCAGTGATGCAGTTGGGCTTCATTTTTAGTTAAAACAATGTTCAAAAGCTTCTTTTGGATGTCTCCATGCTTTCTCTGAACACCATCCTTCCCTACTGGGAAAGGGGAAACAACCCATAAAAACCACTCCCAGAGCTAAATTAGATCTGCAGACACTGCTTTCCCCTCAGTTTATTTCCAGTATGTGGGACAACACCTCAAAACTGCATCTTCCTCAAGAGCTGACTCCTCACTTGTTCCAACACCTTAAATCAAACTGCATTTGGAATGTCTTCTGGCAAGTTACCACCCACTAAAATTCCATCAAGCACAGGACACTGCATAATGGCTATCCCTAACAGATGAGATGTCAGAGAGCTACTGGTAAGGCTGAAAGTGAGACATTGCTGCTTCAACAGTAGCTAATTTCAATGACTCTTCCAGAGACAAAGAAAAATAAAATTACTGAAGCATCACCAGTAGAAATCACAATTGTCTGAGGCTGCCTGATTAAGAAGAGAATTAAAGAAAAACCTTTTGTCTAGCCTACACTTGAAAATCACATCTCCTCATATATCATTACATACAAAATAATTATGCCCAACTACTAACATTCCTGAGTTTAGAACTGCCTAAGTACTAAAAAATTTACTCTTCTTCCATTTTTCCAATGTTCAGGAGACACGGTCTGCACTTTAATTTGTCTTCACTCAGGCAGAAGATTACAAATGGTGTAATCATTAGTAGCAAAAACTCTTGAAGCACTAAACAAAAAATCCACCCAGTATCATCAATGCTTAATAAAAGGAAAGGCAAGAAATTTTCTCTGCACCATTAAATACATTTAAAATACAAATAAAGTAAAAATAATTCTAATGCCATTCTTTCTATAGCAGCCAAGTGCTTTAAGGGAAACACAGAGCCCTTATATCACTATTAATTCAACACACTAATATTAGAAAACCTCGAGATTTTTCAGCTTAAAGCAGATTTAAAAAACAGGAAAACGAATATGATTAAATAATTTCCCACATTTACAGCATGATTCTACAGGCATCTATCAGTTCTCTTAATAGAAACATAATTTAGGACAAGGTTTATGCAGTAGTAATTAATATTTCCTTTTGATAAATCACATCATTATAATCACAAAAAGAGCTAGAAAATACAGACAAAAACTGATCTCTCTACCCTTTCAAAGTATTTTTGAATGTTTATATTACTGACAAAATGACATTGATTTCAGACTATAAATGTGTCTGATCAGGGAAATACTTCCCCAATAAAAAACACAGAATCATCCAGTGTCAGACTAAAGATGGAAAATGAATTGAAGGTTTCCTTCTGATTTTATGTACTAACTCTGTACTTGCTCCCTCTACAGCATAAAGGGCAAATCAGAATTATTTCATAAATGTGGCAAGTTTAATACACAAAAAAGGCACACAGTAGGAATAAGACTTTCATCAAAGGACAGAAAGAAATTAAGTCTTTTAAACTTTTATTGTAGTGACACCTTGTGGCTACATTTGCCTTATTATGAAACCTCAAAATTTTTCATTTTCTTGTAATTCTTTTAATGCAGTTCTTTGAATATTGTGATTGAGGACGAAGTAAAAAGATGAAGTCACAAAACAAAAATGAAAGGATGAAAAAAGTGGAAAGGATAAAACAGAAAATAGCATTACCTGCTCAAAGACCTTTACTGGTTTTAACACTCCTAACACTTTTAACACTTAACACTTGTTCCTAACTTCCACAGGAAGCTGATTACATGAACATTTTCTGTGTCCTTCTTCCTCTAAAGAGATTTTAGCTTTTAGCATGAAAGCTGCTGTAAAAGTGTAAACAAAGAACACAGGACCAAAAGAAATTCTAAAGAAATGCACTATCATATAGGAAAAAAACAGGGGGAAAAGGGAAAAAACTACCCTGTAATCACACTCTCTTATTTGCTTTTTCTGCATAGTATACGACTGTTCAATTTTCAAAGATGATAGAATAATGTATTTAAAAGCATTCAAAGTAAAAATTAAAAGTCTAAAAAATCATGTCAATAAAACCCTCACATGTTACACTCAACATTTTTTTTGAACTAAAATACAGCAGCACCATCTCACATGTTATGCTAAGCTTTGACAATGAACAAGTAATCTTCTTGGTACAAATTAGCTTGTTTATCTAAATCAGGAATTACATCCTACAAATAACAAATCACTGATGTGCATGAGAAAGCAAACAATATTCTCATCTTTTCATTCTAGAATTTCAGTCTTCAGTTATTGCCCTTCCATTCTTTTCACCTATTAATCTAACAGGGGTTATGGCTGGCAAAAGTTACTCTGAACCCATTATGACAGACTGGAGTATGTAAGTAACAGGAAGATGCCAAAAGGGTAAATAATCTTATCACATTACTTGACTTTGCCTAATCAGTTTGGAGAGTTTGAGATATGCTCTGCCAAATACAAATTATCTTTCATGGGAAGCACAACAATGCCCCTAACTTCAACACTAGTGTGAATATTCCATAACACTCCATATATCAAAAAAATCAAATCACAAGAGAGACTATGACATACATGACAAATTACTCATTAAGGAGGCTGAATTGGTCTTAATGCACTATGGTATAATTATTCATTTTATTTAACAACTAACAGCCAGAAGGTTGCATTTTTTTCATCCAGCTTGTGTGAAAGAAGCATTGATTGTAGAATTGAACATGGATAGAGTCACTTAAGAGAAAAGTTACAGGTTTTCAAAAAGACAAACAAAAACCCCAATCTGTACATGTGCAAATAAAAGCACACCCCATCAATTTTTATGCTCACGGAAATGTTTGAGTAGCTTCTTAAAACTTAAATGAACATGTCAGTTCAGATGTTGACAGCTCTCACCTTTTAAACTAATATTTATGTGAAAGGTAACTCAAAAAGGCAACTAACCTTGCCTAATGTTGCAGGGCTCATAGCCTGTTTATAATCTATGTTTGAACAATTGCTGTAGTGTATCAGACAACTGGCTGTCCTTCAACAACCTGTACAGAAAGTGGCATGATCCACTCCTTCACTTTAGAAAAAGACATGCATATAAAAAAACCCAGCCAGTAATTCCACTCTTCAATTCTTTGTTGCACCCCAAAATGACATCTTACACAGTGACTTCATAAAGCACCTTGAGCTAAAATAAATTTGTTTAAAATAAAACACCAGCTATCTGAAACCCTTCCTGGTATGGCATTCAGTCCATGACTGTCTACTAAAAATGCATACAAATAGTCAAGACAAAAAGAGTAAAATGCCAAAACTAACAGCAAGAAGACAGAACATAACATGATGCTTCCATTCCTCTGTACTGTTGTCCATTAACAGGAAAATTTTGGCACTGGGACTTGTGACACTAAAACAAGACTATACAACAGAAGCAGCATTGAGCAAAACAGAGCATTATAAAATGCCTAAAACATATCTGCCCCTTGATAAGCATGTACAACATCCCTGTGAAACAGAATATCAAATATTGAAAGAATACATTCTGCCAGTCTCATATTAGCTCAGATTTTAAATCTGTGCTCACAAGACTGGGGAACTCCTCTTTTTTAGGTGACAAGAAAATGCCACATATATTACGATGTCTGTTTTGTGTATGCTAGTATACCAGAAATAACTAATTTAACTCATTTAAGTAAGCAGAACTACTTTAAATACATTATCACAAAACACTGAAATTGAACACAAAAGTTTAGTAGTCCTTGCTGTTCTGTTCTTTCTGAACAGAATATTAATTAAAAGACAGATAAATAATACTAATATCCATGTGTACATAGCCTCTCTCCTGGAGGGAATTGATCAAAATTCCTTATCAAAGGAGAGTCAACCTTCAAGTAATATCTAGCTATTTATATTAATATAATTAAATAAAAGGTTCTTAATGTGGAACTCCTCAAAAACTTGTCAGCAATTTTATATCTCTAATTACATTTAATATAAGCTCTTCTTCCTACAGACAGGGAAAAAAATACTTAAAAGAACAGTAAATTATAGCCATTTTTGACTAGCAAATGCATTGTTACTATAATGTAGAATTCAATTCACTGATGTAAATAAAGACTACAGAACAACCTTATCTAAACTATCCTTTATTTTATGGTGACTCAGCTGAGAATTCATATTTTGCCTTAAGGTTACTGCTCCTTAACAATGAGTGCTCATAAATTTATGCTGCTACATGACTTTCTCTTTAGCTCTTCCACTTGCTCTTCAAATAAGCCGCACCTCCAAGAAATTCCCTACCATTTTGTGGATATGATGATGAGGAACAGAGATTTAAAGAAAACAAAGGCATTTCTTTGGGGAAAAGAAAGCACTTCTGTCCAAGGGGATTCCAAGAGTTGCTGTGCCAATTAAAAATTTATGTCTACAGAATCATTATTACAATACAGGTCATTTCCTCTCATGGTCTATGACCCAAAATCTAATGATAACAGCATCTTTGGTATCTACAGGTTGTACTCTCCCTATCAATGAGCTCAGTTCAGTTTTTGAGTAAGACTGCTTCAATGTGACTATCAGCTTCTTGCAGAATTCCCAACACCGACAGTTAAAACACCCTCACTTTAACAACACTGAATCCCATCGAGCCATTTTCACGGAATGGCAGAATCGCAGAATCCGCTCATGTGGAAGGGACCCACAAAGGATCATCGAAGTCCCTGTATGTGCACAGCCCCATCCCCCAGAGTGACACCCTGTGCCCAAGAGCATTGTCCAAACACTGCCTGAGCTCTGTCAGGCTGCTGCTGTGCCCACTGCCCTGGGGAGCCTGTGCCAGTGCCCAGTCACCCTCTGGGGGAAGAACCTTGTCCTGATACCCAACCTAAACATCTCCTGACACAACTTCAGCCATTCCCTCAGGTCCTGCCACTGGGCACCCAGAGAGATCAGTGCCTGCCCCTCCTCTTCCCCTCACAAGGAGGGTGTAACTGCAATGGGGTCTCCCCTCATTCTCCTTTTCTCTGGGCTGAACAGACCAAGTGTCCTCAGCCACTCCTCAGATGGCTTCCCCCTTCATCATCATCTTCACTTCTCTCCTTCAGACCCTCTCTAATAGTTTCATGTCTTTCTTATATTGTGGCACCCAAAACTGCACATCAGAGGCATTCCTCAAAGCTCCTTAGTCCTAGCTTTCCTCTTTCTCCCTTTCACAAGTATTTAAAACTGTGCATCAGTAGAAAATACATAAAAATAAATTTTTTAAGTTCTACAGTAAGTATGTAAGTGCATTATAAACATTTAGGCAGTCAAGGAATGATGTTTACTACTGAGTGAAAAAAGCCCCACAACAGCTGCAAAAAAAGTGCTGTGACTCAGGGGAAAAAAAAAAAAAAAAAAAAAAAGAAGATACATAGATATGGAAAACCCAGAGCCTTCAAACCAGACACCTGCTTTGTAGCAACTACATTAATATTAGAAAATAATAAGATAAACGAATATAAAGCCATATAAACTAAGATAAACCTTTTTTTTGCATAGGTGATAAAAGCAGAGATAGAATACATTTTCAGAAATACATAATGAAGTAGCAAAATCCAGCAGCTTATTCTGAAGCCTGCATTGTTTAATGCCAGCCTCTGCACATGACACTGATGCACTAACCTGCAGACACGGGCAGGAAAGTACAGGTTCTGCCAGGACCGGCAGAGGTATTTCGAGTGATCGATAACCCGAATCCAGTCCAGCTCATCCATGGACACCTCAATGTAGTAGGAATAAGACCTGGGGATTGGCAAAATACACTGGTTAGAATACAAGTCAACAAATTTTAGGTATCAAATTTTACACTGACTTTTGGAATTTCAGTTGTGTTGAAAAGAAAACTGTTCTTACCCAGATTCCTATTTTCAAACTAGCTTTGAAAAGAAACTCTCAAGTTAAGATGTATTTTCAGAATTATTTAAAACATCTACACACTCACAATCTACAGACATTAGATGAGATACTATGCCTCAAAAAATTAAATGGAGACTTTTGACTCTGTCATAAAAATTATCATTTGTATTCCTTCCTCGTGGAATGAAACTAAACCACCAGTGATATGGTACTATTTCTATTGCCAAATCAATAAAGAAAAAATGAAAAACAACTACTAGATCAAAAATGCAAATTCAGACTTCTCACTTGAAAAAAGCAAATTTACTTTATGACCGTTTCACTGATGTTGTTCTTCACTTCTGATCCTTTCAGTTCTTTATGACACATCATTGAGCCTGTCATTACTTCCTTATACACTCCAAAATTAACTAATGAAAAATAAAAAAGCCACTAACAGAACCTTGGTCTTCCTCTTGCTTATCAGCAATATAGTTTGCTGTTAAAGGAAAGGAAACCCAAACTCACAATTAAAGTCACAGCTAATTCTCTATTATATCCATGACTCTAACACTTAGACTAAAGTAGAAATTTCACTTGTGGAACTGTAAGTCACTGAATATATGTTTCAGAGTATCTTCTTTCTCCTAAGGTACTAGGCTGCGATATTCACAGACATTTCAAAGCACCATGTCAGCACTTAAAATCCTTTCACACGGATTTCTAAAGAGGAGTTGCTCCTAAAGAGTTCTACACAAGCTTTTCTTATTAAACACTAATGCCTTTGTTAGCATTTCCAATTTTCCTGAGGGCTTAAAAGAGCATGTACTTAAAATTATATTGTTTAAAAATCCTTAAAATATTAGATAGTTGTTAATACCTTGGAAAGGTAAGGCTGAGTCTTTAAATGTC
This sequence comes from Sitta carolinensis, assembly GCA_032173965.1. NCBI lineage: Eukaryota > Metazoa > Chordata > Aves > Passeriformes > Sittidae > Sitta > Sitta carolinensis. Next base: position 6,917,448 of record JAVUNC010000025.1, on the reverse strand, counting down.
AATTGCATAACCAGCTTTCACATTCATACCAATCAGATGTGTAATACTCACAACTCACATAAAAAAAATGTATTTTAACACTGCTATTACTAATATATGCATACTTGACCAAACTACGCCCCAAAGCTTTAGAGTTTGAGCAGTTTGTATACAAAAGTTACTGAGAGTGCTCTGTGCCCTGAGAATCTAGAGATTCTCACATCATCATTGGTAACTAAAAATATATTTTTGTAACCAATACACAACATGCTACTTTTTGGTTTCTGAAGATACCAGAAAATAAATATTGCCTCAAAAATGCAGTTCCATTATCATACTCAATAGTATGCCTTTAATTTTTTTAAGGCTGGATAGCATCTAATTTGCAGAAGCAGTTTGGATAGCTAATCCTCTTAGCACATTTAAAGCTAAGATTCTCTGTTAACACCTCTTAACTAGCAGTGTAAAACACCTGTTAGTTTCCATTCCAGTCTGTTAAGAATATCCAATAGACCAGAGCTTCACACAGACAGTGAAAATGAACAGAGTAGTTTAAAAAATTGTTCAAGAAGAAGCAATCATGCTGTACAGATTCGTACATGTCTGCACGGGTGCTAAAACACCTCTTTAGAAGATATTATTCATGTATCCCATAAGAAAGATGCAGTTTAGTGAGCAGTTGTTTGACAAAGACTGAAAGGAAAAGATCTCTACCAAAAGCAAGGACAATCTCAGATCAAGTTCCTTAAGATCTTGGCTGACAAATTTCTGCACATTTCTCTGGCCAAACTCTTCCCAAATTCAACTACCCCACTGTAAATTGTTTTCCCAATATTTAATATGAATTTCTCTTCTTGCTTGTGTCCACTGCTCTTTGCACTTTCAGCACACAGCTACAAGAGAACTCTGTCCCAGTATTCTCTATATTCTTCAACTGAATAGGTGAGGGGAGCAACAAATTCTGAGTTCTAAGCCTGCTCATCTTAAAACAGCAGGTCCTCATGTGTTCATGCCTTCATCTTGGTGTCCTGCTAAACTCACTCCAGAAAGTCAGCATATCATACTGAGGAGACCACAAATAGACAAAGTACACCAAATGCCTCCATTTCCATTTATCTTAGACAGCTGAGTTACTGGAGGGGAACAAAGCTTGACAATTCATAGAACAGAGAGTCACAGAATATTCTGAATTACAAGGGAACCCCTAGGATGATCAAAGCCCAACTCCTGGCCTTGCTCAGGACAGACAGTGCTATTTCCAGTACTGTATCTGTTGGGAAGCAAAAGAAAGCCCAATAGCAAACTTTCCAGAGAAACCAGGATGATGAAAAATATATATTTTAAAATCAGCATGACACAGAAACTAGATCTTAAACCACTGAGCTCTCAGTATTTTATGAAGACAAAAATCTCTAGAGATTCACCTTGTCAGATATTCTGCCAGCAATAATAGTTTGTTCTACAAATTTCAGATGAAGCACACATGACTCCAAGCAACAGGTAACTTTGTAAGTTGTTCCAAGGAGAGCATTTTTTCCCTAAGTTTCACCAACTGCAAATTTATGCCCGCAGATGACGGGCATTTCACCAGTTATACAAATTCTGGCACAACTAGTATACTATATGAAGCAGGTCCTTATAATTTCAAAGATCCATTTTTTGATCTTTACAAAAGAAATAGAAGTTAAACAACTTTCACTTGAACTGAAGTAGGAGAACTTCCTTGAAACAGTTAAACTGCTAAAATTAATGAAATTGGTTTTAAATTACTAGTAACTAATATTTAAAAAATTGATTTAAATTTACAAAAAACCCCACCCCAACTAAAACTTTTATATACCCTGTTCTACAACAACATGGCTTAGCTAAAAAAGTAAAATGCAACTGTTCTGCAATGCTAAACTGTTTGTATGGAAATAAAATAAAATTAATCCTTTATCAGAAAGGCAATAAGGTATACAATAAATGTATAAGAAGCTTGTTTTACTGTTTTTAACAGCCTATGAATACCTGCTGAGCTGTCTATTAAACTGTAAGATCTTTGTCATGGCAAGTTACAAAATTAATATATTAAATTTGTCAGATAAAAAGAACCTTGCAATTTTTCTACTTCAGCAGCCTCTCACTTGTTCAAATGAGCCTAATTTGAATTTTCATACATTCCATAATAATCTAAAGTAGCTCAGTAACAACTGGCTATGGCATCTATGACAATTCATATTTCAGCATTCTCACCATGAAGTGGCTTCTAATAACTGCTGCAGTCAGTTGGTAATTCACATTCTAAACAAATTTTATTACCTCTGAGTTACAGACTCACAGAATCTGTCAGGCAGGAAAAGACATCCAAGATCAAGTCCAATCTTACTGTCGAAGTGTACCACTTAAGAGTTTTGACATATTGAAAGACTTGGAACAAAAACAATCTTTTAATGTTTGAAATGCAAATACATAAAAAATACTTAAATGTTTTAAGGTAGTTCAACACCTCTAACTATGATCTGGTGCATAAAGTAACCAAAATTACTCTTTTAACCAAATTCCAATTGCCATCTCCAACACTACCACGCTACTTGCATAAACGATTTCATTTCGAGTTTGCAGTGCTCCGTTACCTGCAGCACAGAACGCACTGCTCGCCCTTGTCACGCCAGCCTGGCACCTACCGACTGTCCCTGTCCCACAGGAGGATGCGGATGTGGTTGATGATGGAGGGCTGGCCCAGCTTAATCTCGATCCCCGACCGGCAGTCGTCGTTGATCGGGTGTCGAGAGAACCCATGGTCCAGGTCGTAGTTCTGAGTATCTCCATCCAACAGAGCTGACTTCAGCTCCCCTTTGACAACTTGGGCTCCATACTTCATTGTTGCAATATTCTCCCCTGGTACTAAGAAGAAAAGGAAATAATTGCTGAAATTTTACACTCTCATACTGCAATTTAGATGATATGAATATCAACTCTATTAGGTGAGACCAAAGATTTATTTCTAGTATTCTTTCTTTGACACAAACACATGTTCTAGGTTTAAAAAAAAAAAAAAAAAAAAGCATTAAAAAAAATTTAGCTTTTTCACTTTTATTTGCTATCCCTAGAGGGATTTCATCTGAAATTTGTAGAACAAACTATTATTGCTGGCAGAATACCTGACAAGGTGAATCTCTTAGAGACTTTTGTCTTCATAAAATACTGAGAGCTCAATGGTTTAAGATCTAGTTTCTGTGTCATGCTGATTTTAAAATATGTATTTTATGGTAACAAAGCTGTGATAATTTACTATTATGTAGCAGCTACATTCTCAGTCCTCTTCATGACTTTACAGAATTCTGTTGTACCTGTCATCTGTTGTTTGCTTTTGGTTTGGGTTTTATTGAGGTATTTTTTCCCCAAAATGAAAAAAACTTAAATGTACAAGCTGAGTATCAAATGTTCAAGATGCATCCTGAATTTGCAGAGTGGTGTACACAGCAGTAAAGCCATACATGCTCCTTGGACACCTACACAAGCTTCCAGTTCCCTGCAAAGCCAAACTCAAGTGAAATGGGAAACTTCTGGCTACTTGGGCTTTGAACTCCCATGGAAAAGCAAGCTCTTTATGCCACCATTTCACAGTAATAAGGCTGTGTCCTAGGAACAGCATCCCTCAAGCTAACTGGGAATAATGATCCTTAACTTCAACTACAGAACAATACCCTGTAACCTCTTCAAAAGACATTTTTAACAGCCTTGTTTGAGGAGAGATCTTAGAAAATATGATCTGAAAACTAAATGATGAAAAGCTACCCCAAACTTTTCAGGCAAGTAGAAAACAGAAGTTGGAATTTTAACAGGGTGTTAAAAATTTGACATCTAAAGAACAGAATTTGAAGTGGCTAGTGGTCGTCAGAATTTCCACAAATAGAAAAAGCTTCATGATCCTGAATGAGTACTGAAACAACAAAGAAATTCCACTCTCTAAAAAACTGTCATTAGGAGAATTTTATTGTGGAGATAAATATCCAGGAAAAGAAGCCAGAAAAGACCATTTGACTGATTCAAATTTCTCTACTGCAGTGTCAACAGAATGTCTCGCATGATGAGACTTTTACAATATCCTAATACTAAACTCATACATTTAAATATTAATAACTGTAACTTCTAAGGGAGAACAAAGAATATGCAATTCTAAGATAGTAATTTTCAGGGTTCATCATGCATGACTGAGAATACAGTGCAGACTCTTAAAGAACATTTAACTTTTTTCTTTTCTGTGGGTCCTACTCGCACATTAAATCATTAACAATATCTTTTTAAAGCTTGAGTGTTAGATACTTTTGTTGAATTAACAGAGAGCACAGAAAAAAAGTCCATCACAAGGCTTCTTACACTTTCTAGGCTTCCATTAAAAGGACTTCAGAGACTTGTTTAAACTATTTAGACAAGCATGTAAAGAGTAAGACAGAAGTCATAAGTAGTGAAGAAATTATATAAATGTTTATGAAGTAGAAAACAAGTAACTATCAACATAAATCCATTTAAATATCATCTCACAGCAAATTTATTTTTGTTTTCAAAGATTTTGTAAAACTTTTTCTATTAATGACCACCTCCTCAAGGAAAATGGTATTACATTCAGATTTGAGCAATACCTGAGATACGAAGCAAGAAAATAATTAACTAATATTGAGAAATAAAAATGGTATGAACAGTTACATAACAAGCTGTTTCATATTGCAAACCTTTTATAACACACAGTAATAGATGAAAATTCAAAGCACAAATTAACCATATCCTCCAGTCAACCACAGCCACTAAATGAGAAGGAAACAAACAAAAAACCTGATGCTTACTTAACATGCCCCTGTAGTTGAGGTCCATGTCCCTACTCTCAGAACGAATCTTAATGGCATCTAGGATGGCATCAGGTGACAATAATCCAGAAGGTCTTACAACATTCAGTAGTTCTGTTAGACTCATTAGTGGCAAACGTACTGCTTGCATGATTTCAGCATGGTTATCCTTGGGGTTATGTTTACACCAGTTCATCAAAGCTTGGAAAATGTCCTTTTCAGGAGCTGCAAATGAGTCTCTCAGTACAATACTTAGAAGAGCAGCCTGGAAAAGAGAAATAAGAATGAAAAATATACTTCCTAAATAAACAGAAATTAATTGAATTTTGGTTTTTTAATCAAGGGAAATTTAAATAAGGCAAAAATTAATGGCTATTTTAACTTGTAGCAGTTAAAAATAATCTCTGAAGGGGTGGACCCCTGAAATTGTATCTTTAGTTATGCAAGAATTACAGAATCCATGACCAAAATAATAGGCAATATTACAAAATCACTAGAAGGAACTGAAATGTGGAGAACTAATCAAATCAATATAATACCATTCAGTAGTTCAAATTTACTATGGAATATTACAAGAGATTTGGGGACTTGGTAGTATAGTTCGAAATATTCTTTTAAACTTAGGTTGCTATAAGGGCACTGATGAGAAAAAAAGAGTGTTGCTTGCAATCACTTTTTTAACCATTTCTAACTCCTTGGGATTTCTGTTAATCCTTCTCTCCGTCTTTCGGTACCAACTAAGAATCACCAGGTAGAAACTCCAGTGGTTCTTATTCATGTAGAAAACCCACTGACTGCAAAATGAGAACAAAAATAATGCAACAGCTTTTTGATTTTCACTTAGCTAGCAAAATCATCAGGAGCTTGCCTAGAGAAAGGCAAGATCTCTCATATATACCAGGATTGGCAATGCCAAAGACCTCAAAGTGTGTACTTCCTGATGAATGATGTTTGCTCATTCCTTTATTGGTAATATGCTCTCAGAGCTCAGATTTAACAAACTGCACATGACAAAGTACAGAGAGAGAGAGAAAAAAAAAAATCTTTTCTTTACAGGAGTCACTTACAGCAGCATCATATACTCATTCAAGGAACAGACCCACCAGAACTTTTCCCCTAAGTAAAAGCACTTTAAAATCCCCCAGTTAAAGCATCATTCATTCAAGCCACTCTGATGCTTCATGTGAACACTGCTTGAAAACATCTACTCACTATTGTGCCCAGTCCAAAGACCCCTCCAGAGTAAGTGCAAAATTTCAACTTCATAGAACAGCCTGACTCAGTCGCAAATATTTATGCATCTTACAAAAAAACAACACACAAAACCCCAAACCACACCACCACATTCTGCAAGTTCAGAACATGATGACAATCAGCAATATAAATCACAGTAATCTCCAGAATGCTTTACTTTACCCAGCAGGAAATCACCCATCACTGATGAAGCCAACATCAAGGATTTAAGAGAACAAAGTACATCCTGTCATAGCCAAGACTATTGATTTCCCCTCTGCAGCCTTCAGAAGCCAAATTATTATACCAGGATGAAATAAGACAAATTAAAATTAGATCACCTGCTGCCATCTTTTAGAACATGCCATTAGATGTACTATATTTAGCTATATTGACTGGCCAATGCCTAAAAAATTCAGAACAGATTGCCAAAATTTTCAGTTCAGCTTGTCTTGAACATTTCCAACTGTCACAGTTTCACAAGTATAAAATAACTATGAGCTAACACAAGCTCTTCATTGGTGCCCCCATTAGTATTTCATTGAAAAATTGTGTTATTAAAATTAACTGTCGTGAGGAAAAACAAAAGTGCAAACAAAAGATATACCTTAGAAAGTGACAGGAAGCCTTCGCTGGAGAGCACCTCTTGGGCATTTCTATCCATGAACATACAGCACATAAAAGTTAATTTGGGAAGAGAATAAAGACTGGCAACATCAAAAGTCATACAGACATTCTGAATATTAAGTATTGTGCAAAGGTACTCAGATGTGGAATCCTCCAGTTCTGGGAATCCATATTTATGTGCCAGGCTTAGGAAGTCAAGAAGAACCTCTTCTTTCTCATCTCGTAGCGTAGCACGACCAGTGTAAATATATTTCAACAGCATGGTAAATGCTTCTGCAGTGGTGTCCTGAAGAGGAATTTCTGCTTCAGGCTGAGATTCTCTCATTCCTCCATACAATAATGCCCTATAAGGAAGAAAGTTTAGTTTTGTTAGTAGCTTATTCCTCTGCTAAAATTCACAGGAATATTAAATGTATTTCTATTGCAAAATGCCCAGCTCTTAAAAAAGAAGTTGGATTAGGATTACTCCTAGTTTCAAAATAGATATTCTAGTCTGTGTCAGCCACATCTCTTCTCAATTCCAATTCATCAAAACAAAACTTGCTATCAAAACTAGTATATTCCATAGAAACACACCATTTATACTCTGAGAAATTGAAACAACTCTGCAGTAGTACTTTCCTGTTCTCAAGCTCTCTTGCTCTTGAATCTGTGAAACTACCTTCAAAATCCAATTTAATGAAGGTCAAAGGAATAACACTGTGACATGGTATTTATCTTTTTCTATTTGAACACAATGATTTGATGTGCTGGAAACATTCACACAGAAAAGGTCACACTCAACGGACAGATGATTACATCCTGAAAAGTTCATAGAGAAAAAATGCTTATCTCATCTACATAAACATTTCCTGTGAGCCTGACTTCACCTGAAATAATGGCATCTAGCAGCCAGGATCACTCTGTGTGCTGGAAAACGCTTCCCTTCCACAATGAAGGTGACATCACTGTACTCTTCCCCGTTCATCAGAGCCCCAATGTGCTCGGACAGAATGTGAACATGGTCGATCTCCCCCACAGCTGTGTACGGGCGGAGCGGGTGGCTGTTACTCATCTTGGAGGGATGGGGATACTGGTAGCCTAAAGGACAAAGAAAACAAGCAGTATTACACAGGGCAAAAATATTAAGAATAGCAAGCATAACTGCAATAACTGAAAAGTGACTAATTAAGTAATTATATGTTACAAGAAAAATTAAACCAAGAGGTTTTCTATGAAAGCTCACTTTCGACCAGATGCAACGCAGCTGGCACCAACGATTCTAGCTAAGTATTTCAGACAACTGTCACCTTGCTTTGCAGTCAACCCACCTACTTAGAAGTTTCCAACAAAGGGAATTAAAAATTAAACTATTTTACATCATTAGAAAGCAATTCTATCTGAATTAAAACGCACACACACAAAATAGAAATAAGCAATGTGAACAATTAAGCTTAGTCTTAACTCTCCAGTCTGTACAAAAATCAATGAAAAGTAAAAACAGGTTTCTAGACAACTTTTTAGAATTGGAAGAAATAAACAGGATAACTTCTAAGAAATAACTAAGTCTGTCAAAGAGAAAAGCTTTACAATGTACAGTTCAATTTTCTTATTCTTTACACTCAGTTCTTGTTTCCTCACATATATACATATATGCATACACATATACATATACGAAAACAATTCCCCTAACACCTCTCAGTCATAAAATTAGGACATTGCCCAGAAATGTATAATAGAGGCAAATGCATTAGTCATACTTCTATAGAATTCTTTTGTTTCTTCTTCATTCACAACAGGTTTTAGCTTTTAATGGTTTTGGTTTATTTTGACCACAGAGGCTTTCTGTAGTCTCAATGGCAAGAGCATCCAAAAGCGAATTTAGGTCTTATATTGGCTTCCACTATTACACTTTGGTTTACTTTCCTTTAAAAAGAAGTTGGTTGTTTCAGATAATGACCATCCATATCTTCAGAGACATCTTCCGTGCCCGTTACTAGCCACTTTTCAAAATGGGCAGATACCTAGTGCTGAAGAAAGGTGGTGTACCACAAGAACCAAGAAAATGATGAGGCCATATCTTGCACCATACACACCTAACACATACATCTTTCAAGTCAAATAATCATGACAGAAATACACTTTAAGGTTCTACTGTAAAAATACTAGGAAAAAATAAGTTAAAAAACCCCAAAAAGATGCATTTGGGGTTAATTATTATTTGCACTTTCACACATGGAAATGCTTTACCCAAATTCGAGATACTGTGGAAATACAGTCCCAAAGAACTCAAAATGAAACTAAAGTGATAGAAATAGAAAATAAACTTGAAGAAAAATACAGCACACTAAATCAATAATAGATCACAGCACAAACGGGAACAAACTCCCAGGTTTCCACTGGCTGTCTCTGCTACTTGAATTAGAAGCTGTGTGCCTGTGTAGCCACTAGAGCACAGAACCAGCAACACCGGCCAAGACACTGGAGGCAGCCTAACCACAGGAACACAGAACACTGTGCAGACATTCTTCCATCCTGACATGGGAACAAATTCAGGTTTTCATAATAACAGACTATTTCTTCCACTTGTGCTGGTTAATTTACAATTAGTTAAGAGAATTGAGATATATGGTACATACACTTCCAGTAAGATTTACTTTCTAACACGCAAGATTAACTTACATCAGCCCAGCAACATCTGTTTGTACCAGCGATGCCACTCACTACAACATAACTGTTTGAGAGTTTATAGACAATGGTAAAATTGAAATGTCCTCAAAACAGAAAACTTTTTATTACACTGAGGGAGGATATGAAAAGATGTGTTTGTTACTTGTTGCTCAGCTGCAACCTCAGGTCTCATACTCCTTGAAGACTTCCTACCACACCTATAATTGCTACTGTTGATCTTCATTTGCAGTAGTCAAGCAAACCAACTACATATGAATTACACATCATCAAGGAAGCCTGTATTATCTCTCTTCTGCTAGTTTAAACATTTATTGATTAGGGAAGCTGATTTATGATACTTCATCCATGTACAATATTGGAACATGTTAATTTTAAAATCTATTTTTATTTCAACATTTTCAATACATTCTATTTCTTTGTTTCCTGAATCCACTCTTGTCTTTAAGAAATAAGAACAGGTACTGTCTGAATAAAACCAAGAGACTGTAAAAGTAGTGAAGACAAGAGAACGCCACCAGCTGCACATTAACTTTGCTGTGGATGCTGTCATGTGCCAATAGGGTGAAAAGCTCAAGGGAAATTGTTTCTATTTAAGGTTAAATAAACAAATAAAATCAAAAGCACACTTCCCTCTCAAGAGTACATAAACCCCTGTCTAAACAAGTATCAGTGTATATACAAGGGCAAAGTCTGAAGTGGGAACAGTTGGTAGTGACCTGAGGATGCCCAGACCTTATGAACACCAAGACGCTGAACAACAGCAAGCAACGAAAGTACAAATTTAGATATTGTCCTGTATGTAAGCAGCAAGGCAAATTTCTTCTGACGGTTAATGATCTTCAAATTGCTGGTTCCATGTACTATTCTAAACCATCAGTTTCAAGCACAAACCTGCTGAGCACAGGAAATACAGGACTCAAATGACGACTGCAAGCTGAGGAGGCCTTTCAAATGCTTGAATACCACAAAGTGTTGGGCACTGTCACCTCTACAAAACCATGTCCATGCCTCTTCTGTGCTCCATGGGCCCCACCAGTATAATGAAGAAACAGGCCAACTCATCTACTGTCTACTAGTACAGATTTCCAACACAAGTTTTGTCTGTATTATGGATTTTTCATATAAAGCAGACCAGTGAGACAGTCCTGCCTTCAAAATGTAGAACCAAATAATACATGAATTTATACCTTCCTAGGCTGGATTAACGAATGGTACAAATTCAGGCAACCCTTTAAGCAATCTGTACATTTCTTGTTTGAGGAAGTAAAACATAATAACCTCTCTAGTTGTGCCAAGTAGCTATGAGCTCACAACCTCCCTGTATAACTAAACATGTCTTTTTCTACTTGTTATTTGAATGTACTATTTATGATTCAAAAAAAGATGGATGCTGCTAGGAACATGGGCAAAACCCTTCCTGAAGCTCCCTCTGGCATCTTCAGTCATCAAACATCAGCTTTTCAGAGCATACAGGTGCTTACTCTTCCTGGCAGCCAAAGAACATGCCATTTACAAGCCTCTTGCCAGCACCATAACCTATTTCCAGGAGGTATTCAGAGCTAATTAACTGCTTCAGGAGTCAGCTGCTGCAGCTTTGGTCATGACACAGAAATACACAAACAAAACAGTCTTCTCAGTGATTCTGAGACACCATTAGAACTGCAGCAATCTGAAAAGGCATTTGTTAAGCCCTAAGGCCTACAAACCACTTCTGTGACCCCACTGAAAGGCAGGCTATTTGGTGGCCATCTTCAACAGTGAGCATGTGAGAAATGCAGCCTAGTACTTATGACATAAGGCAGTGTGCAATACTACATCATGTGTGCTGTGCCTGGAAAAACAACCACCTCCTCCAAGCCTGCAGTTTCCTGTATGTCCACTCAGGAGGTAATCTGTAACGTGTTATGGTACACGAGAATGTGACCTAGGAAATGCAGCAACAGCAAGGACATCCTTTCTAAACAACTCTCAGCTGCAATGAAAGATCAGCATTCAGTCTCTTCCCTCCCTCCTTTAGGCCAACACTCAAGAATATTCTGAAAAGCAGTGCTGCTTCAATGAAACATGGAAGTGCTGTTTTTCTACCAGGTGTAGAAAATTGAATACAAGAAATTAATCATGAATTAGTTGAAGAGAAATTTTATATAACATGAATGAAGAATGCTTACATACCTGATAGCTCTATCAAAATTTTAGAAACGAATGCAAGTAAACAGATCATTTCTGGAATTAATTTGTTCATTAATTAAGTCTAGATTATAAACACTGAGCAAATAATTTCATACCCTTAAAACAACTAATTCCTACATCCTCTAGTTTATACCTAGCAAGCTAATACTTTTATCAGAATTACATAAAGAGAATTTTCTTAAATGTAGTTCTTCTACACTGCTCTTTTAACTAAAAATTGATTTCTCAGTTGATTGGATGGTACTTGAGTAGTATTTCAATTTTTTCTAATTCATTACTTCATAATTACTTCAGATATTGTAAATAAATTCCAGCAAAATATTACTTTAGTTTCAATTTCTATTACCACAGACTTTCAGAAAATTATAGGTATAAGAGTAACACTACTGTACAAACATACCACTGGTTCAAATCATATGGTTTATATTTTCAATGGATACACATATGTCTTTTTATAAAAGTATAACCTCAGGAAACAGAAATTTTCAGTAAATACTTGAACACTCGGAGTGAAAATACTTCAGTTCAGTCATAACCCTAGCCTCAGCAGCTCCTTTTTACATCTAAGTAGTAATAGCAACGTTGAAACTGAGTAAAAATTTTAAGGGGGAAGGGGAAAAAAAAACAAACAAAAAAACCACCAAACAAGTTTTGATACTTTGTAGTCAAAAAAAGAAACAACATAATCAACCCATATTACTTTATAAATATAGAATATGAAAGCCCAAGTAAGTGAAATTCACAGAACTTCCAAGTCTCATCTCCAACCCTTCTGTCGGGAAAGAATTAAAAGGAAAGCAGATGGTAACATTAATTGAAACTAACCACACCATCCAATCACAGCATTCTAAACAGCAATTTAGTACCAAAAACTGTTTTGACTCAAAGCATATGGGAACTTATGCCCTGCTCATCTGCAAACACATTCCCACCACATAAGTGCTGCAGCGCTAACATTTTACATTCCACTCAGACACTTTCCTGTCACAGAAGAGAAGGGATAAGTTTAGCTAAGTACAAAGAACAATATACTTAGCACAGACTATTTATTAACACATATATAAAATCAACCTGGTTAAAATGGCATACAACAAAACCATGAAAATCTCAAGAAAACACATTGGGTCTGCTCACCAGTGAAGCTGTCTGGAGACCTACAGTGAGCGTAGCCCATAGGCAGATTCCCTGCTTCTGGGAAATTAGGGTTCTTCGCCATTCTGAGCAGCAGACAGATGGAACAGCAAGCTCATAGAAACCTTATTCAGCAACATCCAGCTGCACAGCAACAACTGGACCATTTCCTGGAACAATGCAGGAAACACACACCATCAGAAACTGCGAGCACAAAGCTGTACGACGAAAGGGAGACAGATGTGTACTCCTCGATTCAAATTTTGCAGAAATAAATGCTTTAAAAACCCTTCCATTTAATGGGAAAACTTCTAAAAATATTAGAATACAAGAAGAGTATTTTAATTTTGACCGTTCATATTTTTAACCATCACAGAAGACAGCAACGTTGCCATATTCATTATAAACCATAAAATTTCATCCTGACATTTCTGCTACAGCATTAATGTCCCTGAAAACACCATTTTCCTACACACATGTCCTACTTAAACCAGGTATATACAAACTGTATCACACATGCTTTATTCCCTACACAGAAAAAAATTCTCCACAAGTGTTCTTGCCTAGCTAAAGTTTTGGGGTTTCTGTTTGAGTTTTGGTGGTTGGTTTTCTCAAAAGACTTCAGGCAGTTGCAGACTTTTCTATTGCACAAGCCTCTTTTTAAACAGGAAATGAAAACAAAACTGTAGGATCAGGATACCGAGAAATATAGAGGCTTGACTTGCTTAAATACGTAACCAACAAAATAAGTCTCTCTCTACAAGTATAAATTATTGTTAACCTTCCAGCAAACCTGCCAGGAGGAAAAATAAAACTATACTTAATTCGCTAAATAGAAGATACCTTGACCTATGAATTCTCTCATAAGGGTCACTCTAATTTTCTTTATGGGATATGTTTAGGAGAACAAAGAAGAAGGTAGGAAAAAATACTTTTAGGTAGTCTCATGAACTAGAAAGTAACCACATCTTAATCCTGCAAATAAATCCAGGCTTTAAATCCCAGTTTCCCGGGTTTTGAGGATCAAAATGTAATATGTAAGTATCTTTCCTATAATTTATGCATGTTATCAAGTTGGCCTGAGTTATCAAAATAGTAACTTTCTCGGGGTCTTCTTTTGTTTAAAAAATTTGAGTAAACATCTCAACAGAACAGTTTAAGCACCTGATTTACGGATTTGTAACAGTAAACACATCAAATACACCTGCTTCGTGAGCAGGCTCAGATTAAATCCTAAAACACATTAAGAATTTAAATGATTCCAGCACAGGACTTTAAGAAGGTCTGGGTGCTGCGCTTTAAAAACATGAGAAAAGAGCATTGCTAGGTAAGCGAGGCCACCGGCAGATCGCTAACAAGCTAACATCGAGTTGTTGGGGGTTTTTTAAAGTCTGATAATATGTGTTCTAAGTTAAGAGCAATTTCAATGAATCACAGCAGTGCGTAACTTGCAGAGTGGTTAAACTACTACGACACCAAAGCACCAGGGAAAACAACGCGCACCGCGAGAGCGTCAAAATACTGAGCGTACATTTTTTTAAGTAATAAAACTCGAATTAGGTGGCCACGGCAGGGCCTCGAGAAGCCAGCCAGGGCCAGGGCGAGTGGGCGGCAGGTGAGGCGGGCAGACCCGAGCCGGCGGCGGGGGCCGCAGATGCGCCCAAGGTCGCGCCCGGGGTAGCCGGGGCAGCCCGGGCCGCCCCCGAGCCCCGCTCGGGAGGAACCAGGGGAGGCGACCCCGGCCCGCCCGGCCGCCCCCTCCCCCGCCTCCACAGAAAGGCTCTGCAGGTGAAACCGCTCCCCTGCCAAACGCGCACGGCGGCGCTCCCCCGGCCCGCCCCGGTCACCCTGCCCTCGCCCGGCGGGAGCCGCCGCCGGCAGCGCCTCAGGGCTCCGGGCGGCCTCGGACCCCGCCGGGTGCCGGGGCCGCGGCACTCACCGGCGCCGCCGCCGCCGAGGCCTCCTCCCCCCGCCCCGCCGCCGCCCACACGGCACCGGGGGCGCGCTGGCGTCACCGGGCAGCGGCCGCCTGCGTGTGACGCAAGCGGTGCCGCCGGCGGCGCGCTTCCTGCTCCGCCCAGGGACGGAGAGAGCGCGGCCGGGGTTCCGCCTTCCCCTCACGGCCGGCACAGCGCGGCCGGGTTCCGCCTTCCCCTCACGGCCGGCACAGCGCGGCTGGGGTTCCGCCCTCACCGCCGGCACAGCGCGGCCGGGGTTCCGCCTTCCCCCTCACGGCCGGCACAGCGCGGCCGGGTCCGCCTTCCCCCTCACCGCCGCACAGCGCGCGGGTTCCGCCTTCCCCCTCACGGCCGGCACAGCGCGGCTGGGGTTCTGCCCTCACCGCCGGCCCTGCCCGAAGAACGCGGCTGGGGTTTCACTCTCCCCTTCCCCGCCCGCTGCCCCTGCGCTGCACTCAACTCCTTGGTAGTGGCTCCTGCCCTTCGGTGCGTGTCCTGCTTCCCTGCGCCGGGAGAGCCTCTCCCCGCGGGAATGGGAATGTGGGCCTGTGGCTACGTAACCATGAGAGGGACTTCTGCCGCACTGCATGAAGCTAAATTTAAGGCCTCGGAGAGGCAGAGCACTACACGCTATTTAATTCCATGCTTTATTTAGCGGAAAAGAAGCCTTCCTTGTAAGAAGCAAAAATAGTGGCCAGTAATCCGTGAGAACATGAAATAATTTCAAAAGTCTTCCTACGTCTAAAATATTTTAGTATTGTTGCAGGTTAAAAGACTTATCGTTAAGTGTTTTTCTTTAGTAGTTTATTCTTGGATTTCATATCTGCAAATACTGGTTCAAATTAGTTCTCAGTGTGACAGTAGCAGTAACTGTTTTGTTTTTTTTTTCCCAAAAATAGCCAAACCCACACTTTGCCCACTTTATGATATGGCTGTAACTAGTTAGTAGATGCCAGTGGGTTTTTTTACTAGTTTCCTCTTTATTTCCTCATAATCTATCATGTCTACACTTTGTCAAATACGTAAAAAAACCAGGGGTTACTACAAGGTTAGCCAACATGCTTAGAGTAAATTTTGATTACTAAGCAGAGAAGCTTTAACATAGCCTGCTCCTACTTACGTAGTTATCCACTGGACTACCCGACAGGAGAGGTGCGTGCTAATGTCTCTCCAAACAAGGGCGAGGGTATGGGTGTTAGTGTCTTTGGAATAGTGTTTATGTCTCTACCAGCTTCGAGCCGAAGGTTTGTTACAGAGCACGGTTTGACTCCTGAAGCAAATGGGTTCACACGAGCCTGAGCTTCTGAACTTGGGCAGAAAACAGCGTGTTTAAGGGGGAAAGATGTGGTGGGCGGTTTGGGAAGGCTGTGCCTTCCTAATACCTCAGCCAGTGGGGAAAGAAAGAGGGCAACACACGGCCGGGAGTTTATAAAAGGAGGCTCCAAAACCTCGAGAGAAAACACTGCAGGCACGTGTGCCCAGTTGGCTCCCTGCCTTTATTCAGATACAGTTGCAGGGCTACTCTGTCTCCTTTGTGGCCACGGGCTTTTCATGGCGCAGCTTTTCAGCTCTCATGGGGGCTCAGCCGGGCTCTTTCCACTGTCGGGGAAGCAGCAGCTGGAGGCTGCCTCACCGGTTTCAGGTGACTCGGCTCCCTTTGGCACTGGCCAGCACCGGGCAGTTCACTGGGGTCCCAAGACGAGAGGTGGACCAGTGAGGTCTGAGTCCACAGGGTAGAACCACTGGAAATTTCACTGCTGAGAACAACTCTTCAAACAGAATCCTCAAAGCAAAACAGCTTTCAGTCATCTAGAATTCAATAATGAGTACAGCAACAGGTCATCGTGCTTTAAAATTTTTTGTAGTTTTCACCTGTGATTTATTGAGAAGTGAACTACAATGCCATTACACTACTCCTTAGCCTTTGGTTACACTACACATTATTTGATAGCCACATAACTGAAGAAGTTAGGTGCTGCTCAAACCAGAGTAGGACAAGGCAGAGGGTTTTTCTTTCCTTGTTGGAAGAGAAAAAGGATTTCAAACTTGTCATCATTTACTCTGTTTATAACGTGAAACTGTGTAAAATCAAATAATTTGTGTAACACATGGAAAGGCTACATGTTTTCCTGCTGCTCACAGGTATGTACCATTGCTTGTTTTGGGAGGGCAGATCAAATGTCTAGTAGTAAGAAATTGTTGTTTCAGATACTCTTTTTCATTAAATTTCTATGCCACAATATACAGAGCATTTAAGTCAAATATAGCCCCAGGCTTCTACTGAAACAAAAATTGTGAGCAAGTTTTTCCTAGTGCTGAAAGAGACAAGGGTTACTATGGGTTAGCAACTATGAGACCTCTTCTCTTGGCAGTCAATCCACAGTCAGAAGCTGAGCTGAAAGACTGAATTATTTCTGCTGTACAGATTTATTGCCTGTGTAAAATTTCTTTTTGCAAGGCTCCTTAAAAGAGTTTTGCCTGGAATAATATAAGGAAGATTATGACTTTTATAAGCATGCTACTACTCCAGTCAAAATTAGCCTGACCTTTTATTTTCTAGTATACGAGATAAGACATGAAGTCTTCAGGATCTTTTGATTTAATAAAAAAATTAAGTGAAGTTTCTTTTTGCCTCATTGATGTTCATCAGTAGTAACAGGATTTGTTGTTGTTAGTTTAATCAGTGTAAGATGCAGTGAGTTTCTGATCACATATCTTTTGACAGGGTTTATTGAAATATTAACATAATGAATGTTCAAGAGAAGAATCTGTGTAAGTGCTCTTCCAGAAAATGACTGAGTATTCCTAACTGGAAACAATTTGCAGTGGCATCACAGGACAAGAGAAAAGGAATCCAGGTGAGGTTCCAGGGGATAGTTTTGGAGGAGACTCTGAATGCGACTGATTCCTCTCTATTAAGCAAATTTCACAAACACTGTTGCAGATTTTCTCCAGGAGTCTGAAAGTGGGTCTCTCTTATACAATACACTTTACTAGAACTAAGTGAGAGTCACCATGTGGTTAGGATTCAAAATTTCAATCCAGTAGCCATCAGGATCCTGAACAAATGCAAGTCCTTTCATTTTACCTATTAGGAAAAAAAAAAAAAGGAAAAATTAAGACCACATGACTGGTTCTAAATGTCAAATATGACTACTTTGAAAAATATTTTTCCTTTTTTCCTTTTGCATGAGAATTCGTTCAAATTTAGATGGATAATTTTAAAAACATCCAGATTAGTTTTTCATTGGTATTAGATCTTTGTATGCACAACTGTCAATCCTACTCTCAATAAAGCTGTAGTTAAAAGTCACTGTGGAATTCCATCTTTTGTTGATCAAAGCTGTTTGCACATGCCCCTGTGTAAGCTTTCATCCTCAACATTCAGAAAAACATGTTCTGCTCTGGGGATGTTTGGATATGTTTTCTTTAACTGGCTTTGCTGGTTGTGTTCCTCTGTGCTGTTCATCTCCCATCATTCCTGACTCCACGCTGAAATTTTACCTTAACATTTTTACCCCTGATGTGGTTTACAGTACATTTCTGCATTACTTCATAAAGCAGAGAAATGCAGGATAGGATTGTTATAGATTTTAGTTGGAAAACATTCCTTAAAACAGAGTGCCCCGAAGTTGTTTTCAACAGTAGATCAGGATAGCACAGCTGTTATCTTTAAAGTGTTAACCACACACTTGTAGTTATACTTGCTCCATTAAGTTATTTACTGTAAGAGAACCAGCCTAGCTCTTAATATATTCTAGTCACAAAAACAACTGAAAAAACAGATGTTTGATCAGTAAGGCAGGAAAATAACCCCCATGCTTGATCTCCCAGCCTGCTCTGCAAACCATGTAAAGCCCAAAACTTCCTCCTCTTCCTCCTCCTCAGAATTTGCTGCATTGATTTTGTTTCTGAATTTTTGAAGAAGAGCTTTTCCTCTGCCCCCACCCTTTGTCTGCTTCAGTTCTTTCTTGTGATTCCATCCACATACAGTCTAAGCTTGTTCTTCTACGTACTTTCACTCATACCACTGCACAGCTCTAAGTCAGTAACTCTCATTTCAAGCCTCTGAGGGTTCAACAAACAGACAAAATATTTCTTATTTTGCTTCAGCTGAGAACACAATGAATAAGATGAAAATCACTTAAGTCTCTTTTCAATTACTAATATTCAAAAACATGTCTGTTTTTGAATGCATTGGTCCTAAAAATAAATCTCATGAGGTCTTTTTATGAAAGAAAATCCAGCTGAAAAATTCAAGACTTCTCACCACTTCTGCTTTTGGGATATTTTCACATAGACATTCTTTGATTATATACTCTCTAGACATTTGTGCTATACATTATGCAAGTCAATTATGATACAGACTAATGGGACTATTCCTACCAAAGCTGACAGACAGCTAAAAATATAGTAACTGGTAGGTTGTATAGTAGGATTTACAGGAAAATAGCCAGAAGAGTCAAGAATGACTCAGTTTAAATGGGTGGGAACTATTGTTTTCTCACTTATTTTCCTAAGACAAAGCCAAGCAGGTGTGCCATGTGCATTTCATCCACGTTACAGTAAATTCTGAAACAAGTCTAGGCAGCAGTACATGACAGGTAAACTATCACATCAACAGAGAATATGAATTTTACTGAACACAGGCTGCAGACTGATGTATCATTTTTACTGGGATGGATCTATTGCCAGTTTTGCCCACTCTATAAAGGGGTGCAGGGGTAACTGGTTCTAGAAACCTCTAAGCAGTGGCAGCTCCTACCAACACATTACCCAGCTTTCCAGGAAGAGCTCCTAGACAGACTAGATTAAAATCATGGGAAAAATAATTACTTGCATTTCTGATCAAGACTTACCATCATCTGGTTTCTTCACAAATTTCACTCCTAGTTCTTCAAACCTCTTACAAGCTTTATAGACATCAGGAACAGCAATTCCAATGTGTCCTGTGCAAGAAGGTAAAGAGTGAAGTGCATTATAAGTATTGCTGAGTGTTCTGTGAAAAAAGTTTGTTTAGTATTTCATGCTGTAGTTCAGATAAGCTACGACTATATTTAAAAAAAAATCCAGAAAGAGCATTTTGGGTACTAACATTATTCTTCTTCAAAGAGTTGTCTTTTGATAATGCCTTTAAATACGAATGTTAGAGTTGAAGTATCTTATGTTGTTTAGACAAGAACTTTATTTAGAGTAAGAAAAAAAAGATTTTCAATTGGTATTCTTTGAAGCACAGCTCCATAACTGGATTTTGGTATATTTGCTCTGTTTAACAGCACACTAAGTTTGACACATTATCATTAATGCTGCTTTTGCAGAGACTGACACTAGTGCTATGCAAGGACTGAGCTTACAAATCAATTCAGGAGCTTTAAATGTCAAGTGGCTGGACCAAGTGTGAAACTTATTTCATAGCAGTGACCTTTCAAGCACTCAGAGTAACAACTCAAGCCATACAAATAATATCCTCAGTGCTACAGACAAATGGAATTGTCCTTCTACCTTAAAATTGGTGACTAGTGGATTATACAGCAGAAATCCAAGATTAAATCTGTTTAAATACCATGATAATCTAATACACAGGCACAGTTGATGTTCTTCACTCAGTAGGACAATTAGCATGTGTTTGCTTGCCAAAGATTTAGATTCTTGATAAAGAGTGTAACTGTGGCTCATTACTCTGAACACATTGGTTCATTTATTTTCATCACCTTTCACAGTATACATGTTGAAAGGAGATAAAGGGTGAAAGGCAAATTCCCTTCTTTCCACGAGTTAGTACATTTTATTTCAAAGCTTAAAAACTATAAACACAAGACTAAAGACCTACCAAATCCACGAGGATCTGAATTGCCATTGTGGTAAGACTGACTGTCATCATTTTCAGTGCCCCAGTTGCTGAAAAACGAAAGTTTTACATATTGAAGAAAAGCATTAAAATTACAAAACAAATCCTAAATCATGTATCATTTCAGTTTCCTTGGAGAGGGTAAGTTGTTTCTCCTAAGAAAACAGAGAATTTCATCTGTTGGCTGAATTCATTAAACTTTGAAGATATTCCCTAGTCATGGGCTCCGAGTGCCATGGTCTTGGGGCTAATCCAGTCATGTTGACATTCCATCACTATTATTTAGGGTCTATATTTGAATGAGTCTGAAATACTCCTGTCTCATTCAGATTAGAGAAAGGTTTTGCTGCACAGATCAGTTTATCTACCCATCACTGGGAAACAAGAAGTGAGGGTAGCAGGTCCAGGGAGATTGCTTCTGCACAATTATAATGATTAGTAGCATTAACCAAATTGTCCTGTTTACAGGAAGCATATGTTTTGACTTAACACCTCTTTAGATTAGATTCCAAAAGCAATAGTTACACATTATTAGAATGCTTTGGGGATCCAAAGTAAGGTTTTTGTTGGACCTTTGTTTTAGCCATGTTGGATTTTCCTAAATTACTTACCTAGATGGCATGCATATAAAATATAGCAAATACTGTTTCATATTAATGTTCACCTAGCAGTTTGAAAGAGCTCTGAAAGAGGAAGATTAACCTTTCCAAGTCCAATCTCGGACATATTGTAAGGATGTAGGACAGTGAAGATGTATCCACAGTAATGATTAATTTTTTCTTCAATCTAATGGCATTTACACTTATCCAATACTGTTTAATCACTGTTAGCTAAGTGTGTCTCTCTCTATGTAAATACTTAAATACTTACTGTGTCAGTTCAAGTGTAGCTTTTCTAGAGAAGGTCCAAGGGTTCTCTCAGCTTTATCTTTCGGGATATCATTTTTATCTTCATACCCCAGGAAATAGAGTGAGAACTTCATAGTAGGAAAGTCAAATTTTTGAAGCAGTCTAAATGGCAACAATTATTTTGAAATAGTAACTTAAAAGGGTAGTCAGGTAGCTAGCAAATAAACCAAGATGCTTCCCCTATGGAAAAAATATTTCCATGGCTTTTTGCTCTTCTATAATCCACACCTTAAAATAGCTACATTTTAAACTATCAAATAAAAGTACTCCAGAACACATTACAAACCTACAAAATTTAAAAGAATCAGATGTTTAAAAACCAAACTACCAGTAACTGAATAGAAAAATCAGTACAAAAGGCTTGCATCTTCAGGCTATAACTCTGTTGACTGTGTCTTCACAGGAAAACCTTTAACTACTTAAAATTTCACCAAGGAATAAAAATACCTACTTTGAATCTTACTCATTCTAGAGAGCTCCTGGTACCAGACAAAGTTTAAGAACACAAGGAACATGCCTTTAGATGAAACACATTTACAGTTTCAATAGCTAGCCATAATAATAAAATCCCTTTCAGTTGTGACAGCTTAATCAATTAAAAATACATGAAGCATATGTTTTTATGCAGGGCATTTAACTGGAACAAGTAGGCACGCAAAATTAATCTAATTTCTATTTTAGAAGCTATTTAGTTTTTTATTGT
Source organism: Sitta carolinensis (assembly GCA_032173965.1). NCBI lineage: Eukaryota > Metazoa > Chordata > Aves > Passeriformes > Sittidae > Sitta > Sitta carolinensis. The sequence continues at coordinate 6,895,375 of JAVUNC010000025.1, read as the reverse complement.
CATACATTTTCACTACAGTGGAAGTAATTTATTTTACTTTAGTCTGGACTCATTTCAAGATGTTTAACAACATAATATTTTCTTTTGACGTAACTCAAATGCTAAGAATGCACAAAAAGCCCCAGCATAAACATGTTAAGCTACTGCATGGCATCTGCCTCCCAAAAGCCTTCTCCAAAATACTGAGCCTGGACTTTGTCTTCTCCTTTTATTGCCTTGTTCTCATGTGACTGGAGGCAGTCATAAGCCACCTCTGGGAACTAGCAGAAAAAACGTAATTTCAAGATTTTTAACAGTAACTCTTCATTATAAGCACAGTCATAAAAGTTACCAGTTAGCTGCAGGCTCAGTGAAGAGGAAGTAAGCAAGTTGTACCCTGATAATTAATGACCTATTTAAGAAAAAAAAAGAAATTTCTAGTCAAGGCCAATATTAGTTTGTTTGCAGCTTAGGCATCTACAGCCTATTGCCAGACCATACAACTAAGCATCAGCTGATGGGCCAGCATTGTTTATGTGGTTAGACCAATTAGTATAATTACATCCAAAAAATAATTTTTTCAGAGGAATAGAAGAAAACCCCAAACTTAGCATGGCATACAAATTCTACTCACGTCATTCCAAGTACCCTTGTATAAAAATCCAATGACTTCTTAGGATCCTTCACTCTTAACATTGTCTGCTGAAACATGAAATCCTGGGGGGAAGAAAGGTTTATTCTTTCTACATCAGCCAGAATTGAATTATGGGTATTAGCAAAGATGCCAGTTGGTAATGACTAAAACCAGCACGTTCAGAAGTAACAAAGATAACTACAGTAAGTGTAAATAAAACCTTTTTATTCTAATTCTATACATACAGATTTGTGTTAAATAAATACGTCTTTTCAACATAATGTTTTAAATGTTTTAAAACACATGTTTAATGTTTTAAAACACATAAACCATCCCATAGTGGTATCATTCAATATGTATTATCAGATGCATCAGAAAAGGTTATCCTTATATTCATTATTCTGTTCTGGGGCTGTAGCATACATGAAAAACTTCACACACAGGTACAACAGACGAGTGAACATTCAATAATGAGCCTCCTAGACTCCTGAGCTCATTATTTTTATTATTTCATGGCACAGCTATTGAACTTTGCCAAGCTTGATTATATCTTGGCAGCGAAACCGGTCTGCAACTCTGTAGCGATATTTACTTGAAACCCCAGTGTAACTATATACCGAGAGGCCTGGGAACGACCAAGCGGATAAAATATGAATGGCAGAATAGTTGACAGAAGTAACGGGAAAAAAAAACCAAAAACACAAAAGCATGCAATTACAAAGTTCTCCTAATAAAAAGCAGAAAGGTTTGGGGCGTTCTGACGGATTTGTGGTGCGGCGGGCAGGGAGCGCCGGGAGCGCGGCCAGAGCCAGGACGGCCCGGCCGAGCGCACCCGCGGGGTTCGGGATCACGGGACGGCCGGCCGCGGCTCGCCACGACCGAAACCTGCGGGCTCCGAAGCAGCGCGCCCAGCCCGGGCGGGACAGCGCGGGAGCGCCGGGCCGCACGCGGCCGCACGGGCCGGCAGCCGCGGCGCGGGCGGCAGGCCGGCCGGGCACGCGCCGGGCCGGGGCAGCGCCGGGCCGGGGCAGCGCCGGGCCGGGGCAGCGCCGGGCCGGGGCAGCGCCGGGCCGGGGCAGCGCCGGGCCGGGGCAGCGCCGGGCCCGGCCCCGTTCCGCCGCCCGCCGGGGCCCGGCCCCATGCCGGCCCCATGCCCCGCACGCCCGGCCGGTGAGGCGCCAGACCAGCCCGGAGCAGCGCCCGCCGCCCCGCACACACACCTTGGTGCTGGCGTCCGGCTCCGAGCAGGCGCCGTAGGCGGCCTCGTCCGTGAGCCCGCTCGGTTCCGCGGGGGCCGCCATGCCTGCAGAGCAGGCAGCAGGGCAGGCAGCAGGGCGGGAGGAGGAAGGGCAGGAGGAGGAGGAGGGGTGGAAGGCGGTGCTGCGCCCCGTCCCGCCCCGCCAGCGCAAGGATGCCCGAGGAGAGCCGCGGAGCTGTGCGGTCGGATGGAGCGCTGCTGGTTCAGCTCTACGCACAGCGAGCCCCGAATTAAACTTTTCAATTTTTGCTTTGCTGTTAGTCAGTAGCTATATCTGCACAGTTACGATTAAGCAGCTACATTGTGAACGTCGTCTGTTTGGCTAATCTTCTGTTTTAAGGAAAAGAGAAGACAATCCTAAGATGAAGGCTGTTTGGGCGAGAGCCACCAAGACTGAAATCAGCAAAATTGAGCAGGAAGGGGGGAAAAGGTATTTCCCAGCACTGGGCAATCAAGACTACTGACTCACTGACCACCCAGACTCAAATGGAAGGAAGAATTGCACCTGTGGACTAATGAGCATTAGAAGTAAGAGGTATAACTAGCAAATACGGGGTTGAACACTAATTAATAGCAAAGTTATGTAATTTGTAACCAATGAATGCTAATGCCTTTTTTTGGTTGAAATTTATAAATATTGTAAAGTTTTGATAATTGGGGAGCCAGCATTTTTTGCATTACCACCCATCTCCCTACTTGGAGCCAACTAGAATAAAAAAAATAGGAATATCTTGCCTCAGCGTGTGAATTGTTGCTGCCCAGATAATGAGCCCACATTTAGGACAACATAAGGACCGAAGGGAAGGAGCTTCCCTGACTGTGGCATTACTTATCTTTAGTGTGACATGCAAGTGAGGATCCCCTACAGTGACTGACGATACATCCCTGCAGTTGCCCCTGGGAGGCCGAGGCTGCCACACCAATGCCAAGGCACACACAGCTGATAGCCCAGCTCCACTGGAACGGTGCTGCTTTTGTAAATCCTGGCAGTACCAGGCTGTTTGGAAATCCTGGCCGTGCCTTGTTATCATACTCATGGCAGCCTTGGTTTAGTATTGACAGAGGCTGAGTTCTGCTTTTGTCTCCACGTGCTAGGAAAAGATTTCAAGTAGCCTTTGTCACAGATTCACAGAATTGGGCAGATTGGAAGGGACCACAGTGGGTCTGTTCCAATCTCCGTGTTCACACAGTGTTATCCCAGAGTACATGGATTGTGTCCAGATGGTTTCTGAGTATCTCCACTGAGGGACACTCCACAATATCTCTGGGCAATCTGTTCCAGGGTGCAGTCACCCTCACATTAAGAATTTCTTCATATTCAGGTGGAACTTCCTATGCATCTCTTTCTGCCTTTATCCCTTATCCTATTGCTTGGCACTACAGAAAAGAGCCTGGAAAAACCCTCTTTGAACTCCCTTCCCATTCCCCCTTTAGATATTTATACACATTGACGAGGCCCCCTTTCAGTCATCTCTTCACCCTCTGGAGTTATGCACTGTCCTTTAGTATAAAAATATCAATTCAGACCTAAGAGTGAAGGATAGTATTTCTCTCAAAAACACAGAATGAAGACCAGGATTGAATACACTGTGTGGGGGAAAAAAAAAAATTAAAGCTCCACACGTTTCATAATTGAAATCAAAGCGCTCACACAGTGCAGAGCTCAGCCTGCGTTACTCAAGTACTTCCATAGGCACATTTAACCACACGAACCGCGCGGCAGGCGGTTCCAGGTGCCCGAGATCTTTACGGGGCAATGACGGGCCGCGCTCCGGGCCGGCAGCGCCCCGAGCCCCGCGGCGGCCGGGCGGGCGCTGGAGCCGAGTCCGCAGCGGTTACGGGCTCCCCGTACGGGCTCCGGTACCGCTACCGGCCCCCGCCGAACCGGAGCGGCCTGCGCCGCCCGCTCCGCCCTGTGAGCAGGCCCAGCGCCGGCCGGGCCGGAGAGCAGCCTCGCCTGCCTCTCTCTGCCCAGTCCAAGTGCGGGCTAGGGCAGCTCGGCTATTCAGAGGAGCCGAAAGGCTGTGTTCCAAAAGCTTAGTGCTTCGCAGTCCTCCACTTCCCCTCTCTCATTCTCCTTCAACACTGCTCAGACGATACATGCTGGAAGCCAGACCTACTTTCCTTGAATGAACAGGTCCTGTAGAGAAGGTTTGGGGCATCCTGGGAGGGAATAAAGGCAGTTTTTTGACTGGAAAGGGCATGGTTCGTTTTTGCAAGTGTGAGACCATGAGGGCAGATGGAGCTCATACAGGTTTTTGAAAAGTGTGAGAATCTCACCTGAGCAGCCAGGCAGATGGAGCTCATCAGGTTTTTGAAAAGTGTGAGAATCTCACCTGAGCTGCCAGATATCTTGAGTACAGATTTTGGAGAGCCAGGGATGATGCCAGGATACAGTGCAGTCTTTATGGGTTTTTTAAAGAAAGCTGCAAGAACCCTACCTCTCTCATCTTGGTGCTTTAGGGGAAAATATCTGCTGAAAGCAAACCGGTTAAAAGGCAAGGAAATTAGCACCCAACCTATTCCACTTGAGTGGAATAATCAAGGAGGAAAGTACCACTACTAACCTTGAAGATGACCATGCCAGTCATAGAAACATAAGAAAAAGAAATAAATATAATTAATTTACATTTAACTTTTAATTTTGTTTTTAATTGTGGCTTTCCTGAACTTGTTTCTTGGTGTTTTTCGTGATATGTTTACTTCAAAGAAAGATATGAACACTTTCTATAGCAGGTGATCACATACCTAAAACCATAGAACATCAGCCAGTTTGTCACCTATTACATGGGCAAAGATAAGGAGCTAGTAATGTATTACCAGGTGTACCAGGCTTTTCATGTCAGCCTCACCTTTGATTTTCATTTCCCAAATCAGGTAATAGTGTCTACAAGAGTATCTAACACTGTTACAGCAGTGGTAAGCTGCCCTTAAGCCTCATATCAACTACTAAGGAAATCTTGATAGTTATCTTTGTCCTTGTTGTAATAGTATACTGAGCAGAATATCAATTTCTGTATATGCAAGTCTTTTTGTAAGCTCAGTTGCTGAATTTAGGTATATATTTTAGAAACTAAAATTTAAATGAGTCATTTATATTGGAAACTATTTCTATTTCTCAGTAATCAGATATGCACTGAAATTATTTGTATTTTAAAACATATTTGTTATATAGGCAGGCATTTGCTCCACAAAATGCACATGTATGAAAAATTGTTTTAAAAAAAGTCTCAATCTTCATTTTGACATTTTTAATCTATCATAAATATATATATATATGAATGTCTGGCATTTTAAGAACTGGAAGAGGACTTGATGAGTTATTAAATTTATTTAATAATAAAATTAAATATCTTGAAAATCAGTTTTGCAGTGCTCCTGTCTTCTGGAAAAGGTAAATTTGAAATGTCTGGATTGTTATAAACATAATCTTCCCTTTTCAAATTTCAGATTTTAGGATGGCGGGGGTACAAAAAAAGGTTCAGTTACTGGAGAAGATGGAGCCAGAGCTTCTCTAACTGGTCAACGATTAGAGAGCCTTTCCTCCTCACAAGGGACTCGTTCTTTTGGAAGTCAAAGTTTGTCTAAGTTTTACCGCCCTAGTGGAGTTCCCAGCGTGCAAAGTTTCAAAACAAGAAAGGTTATAAGTTTCTGGTTCTTTCCTCAGTTTGTTAAATTCAGTGTATTTTAATGATTAATTTAATTTTTTTATTCATTTATTTTATTTTTGTTTAGACTCAGTTCTTTTACTAAATTATTTCTGGCAGAAAGTTGTTTTTTTCCCATGTTTGCAATATTTTAAAAATTTAAAGTGGTTTAAATTTAAAGCAGGAGATATAAATGAATAATTTACATTGAAGCAATACTGTACTTAGCTTAGTTCCTGCAAATTTTTACCTACCCTAGATACTTTATCTTAAATGGAGGTTTTAACCTTTCTGTATTAATTTAATAAATTGAAATTTTGATTGTGAGCAAGGAACCTGGTTAATGTCACATATAAATCTTAAATGTTTTAAATCTCTTAATGTTTGTTTTTCCTTAAATATCCCCAGTTTGTCTTCACCTCTTATAATAACACTTAATAATTTGTTCTTCTGCCAGCTCTGAAAATTTAGGTATTTTTAAAGATTAGGGCATTTTGCAGCTGTAAATACTAGACAGTAAATTTCAGCATTAGTTGCAAGTAGCAGGTCAATGTGATTACTTTGTGTATTTTTAGCTTGAAAGGCTTGTTTAATGTTTTAGATCCAATATGAAAAAGCGAGAGAAAATCGAAGAGCAAGAGTTAATGCTTCATATAAATACATATTTGAAGTTCTCAGTGCCAGGGTAGGCTTAGACTTGGCAACTGTGGAAGAAATGATTTTGGATGTCCCTTCGGTGAGTCTTTTAATTTAATAAATTATTAGTTAAAATATGTAGCAGATTACCCCTTTGATAGGAAGTATTATCCATAATTTTGTCTGTTTCTGCTAGAAAATGTCATTACTAAGGCACACAATCAACCTAAAATGATACCTGACTAAATCTTTCAGCTAAGTTTCCTGGCAGATTTGCAAATATTTCTGAGGTTTTTGATAGTGGCTTTTTCATCCTTCTTACCTCAAAGAAAACATAAATACTGCTGTTATTTTGATCAAAGGGTTTCTTTTCACATCTACCAGTTCCAAACAGTTTCATCCATCTCAGACTGATTTGATCCAATTATGATCACTTTTGTTTGGTAGGCAAGTTCTCACTGAAAATTCAAAGATTTTGCAAGAATATGTAACTTATGGGAGCATTTTGAAAATTAGCGTGTTGTTAGTAATGAGAAGGAAGTTTAATCCTGCCTCACTTACATACTATAAAAATGTTTGAAAGACCCACTAAGCAATTTCAGTTTTAAGTGCCTTATTTTTATATTTGGATGTTAAAAAGTTCGGGTTAAGTGGGTTTGTAGAACATATAGATCTCAAACCTGTGGATCTTCTGAAAGCTTTCATTATTTTTGTGTGTTTAGTGTCTCATGTTTCAAAGTGATCAAACACACAGGAGGAAACAGTTAAACTTTACTTTTAGTAGATTATCAAAACTCAGTATGGCTGTTGTGAAAAGATATCTCAACTTCTCTGATTGCATTGCTGTTATTTGACTGTTGTTGCATCTGAATGATGTTATTTTTATCTGTTAAGAGAGATTTGACTTAACATTAAGAACTCAGCCAGATAGTATCTCCTTTGATAAAACAAATAAATTCTTAGAACTTGAGTTCTACAGTTACAAGCTGAATTTAGCCTTAATCCAAATTGTTTGGGTTTTGTTTGTTTATTGATATTTTTGTATCATAAAATGTACTTAGCCTCATATGGTGTATTTTTTCTGCTTACACAACACAGAGGTGTGCTGAGTAGTGTCCCTTTTCTATGTTTGCTAAAAGATAAATAGTTTAAAGTCATTCTGATTTCATGTGTAACTGCTGTTCTACACCAAGTTTGACTAATTTCAACACTTGAGAAATTGAGAAATTTTGGATTCTTGAGGGGTTGTTTTTTGTGTTTAGTTTTGGTTTGGATTTTTCTCTTTGTTAATTTTTATTTGGTTTGGTTGGGATGGGTTAGGGGTTTTTTTGGCTGTCACCGGGACCATCTGAAATTTTTTTGTGGTTGAATATTTTTCTGATCCCAGTTTTAGTTTATCTATAAACAGTTTAGGCTGCTGGGGCTTTGTTAACATTGTCCCTCAACAAATTGTCATATAATAAATTCCCATAAACATATGTCTTTGGTATCCATGAGTTAGGTTTCGCCCTTCAGGGTGTAATCAGATATATATATATAAGTGCATAAATATTCACACAGTGGGTGTGAGAACCTCGTGGACTTGGAGCAGAAGCTCTTTGCAGAATCAGTTGTTGGGGCAGCTCACACCTTCAGTGTTGAACCATACAAGCCCCAAAGTTACTGTTTGTCCTCCTCCTCACAAGCTGGAGTGCTTCTTGTAGTAGTGAACTTTTTCCTGCATTTTGTCACTGCACATTCAGCACTTTAATAGTTTTTTCTTACACTATTTTTTGGGAAAATGTTTTTTTCTCTGTTTTGACCTTGTTATTCACTGGTGCTGTTAACGAAAGTGAAATGCACTTCTAGAGCTGGCTTGCTTTTACTTCTTTTATTTCCATGCAGTGGTGTCTTCTCACAAGAGTGGCTTTAAGTTCTGTCCACCTCAGTGTCATTCATTTCCCCATCACTGTTCTGATTTCAGATTTAATATTTGTTTACTTTGGTGAAAAAAACCCACGCTGATAATAAATATACCACAACTAGAAATGCATCCTTTGTCCCTGAACAGGTGATGCATCTCCACACATGCTTACTAAACTTCTGACATTTTTTTTTTATTTTTGATGAGGAGGAAACCGGAGATCTCACTACCATTTCTGAGTCCTTCAGCTGGAGACTTCCTACCTTCTCACAGTATTTGAGGATAAACATTGCATGCCAACAAAACTTAAAACAGTAGCATGGTCAAATTAGTTTTGCATGTCTTAAAGGCAAAAAATATTTTGAGTAACACATGTTCACTCTTTGATTTAACAGTTAGATGCCTTTGATTCCTTTTTTGCCAAGGGAGGAAGTAAATCATTGAAAATTTTCTATCAAGAAGGAGATGCACGAGGAATAGGTAAAAGTTTATCACTAATAATACAGGCACATGTTAACAGTGCATTCTATTGTTCATTTTGTTTGAGGTTTCTCAAAATAAAATCTGCTTTTGCTTGTTCAGAATTTTGCAACCTTTTGCTCTGAGGACTGAAAATTCGTATTTCAAATGCTTGCTTCAAGTCAAATTGTTTTGGAGAAAAAAAAATCTCTCAATTTTAGCCATTCCTGGAAGAAAGACTAGAAAGTGTTATCCTGAAATACTGAATTGGTTGTGACATTTTCATATATGAATTTTGCCCGCAGTTCATTAGAAAGTGCTTTCATAAAGCCTGTCTCTGAATTTGCATTTATTATAAATATTTTAATTTTTTCGGGTTTCATATGCATGGTAGAGAATTAGAATATCATGTGTGAAATCCCTAATGATTCACTAATTACTGCAAGTATTGTTCTCTAACTTATTTATACTGAGCTATCGAATTGTATCGGAATATGTCCACAGAGGGCCTGAGGCCATCTCATAGTCTCTATTTTCTCACTTAGACCTGACATATTTTTTGATAGGATAAATGAAAATAAAGTACCTTCATGAACAGCAAATTGTTTCAGAACTAGGGGCCCGAGCAAATTCCATTTTCAGTGTATTACAATGTACCCAAATAAGTTTGTAAGATACATGTTATATATTTGGTGTAGTTTTCTAATAGTGTGATTAATTACAGCTACAAATTATCCTGGATTTTCTCCTGGGATAAAAGAAGAAAATAAGTTATTTTTATGTTCAATTTTATTTTTTTATATTGATTTTAAGCATTTTATAATGCCCTCATTTTTAAAAAGAGTCATACCTATGAAATTCCTTTTCAGAGTGTGGTCGGATAATCCCAGGTGTTGAAAAAGGAAGTAAAATTTGGCAATTTTATTTGGAGAAGACACCAGACAAGATCATAGGACTATGCTTCTATTTTGTTCGCTATAAGAATGACACATCCGTAAATGAAAAAACTATACATGAGGTGCTCTCTCATATATTTTAAAAATTAAAATCTTTAAAAGCAGCTATGTTTTGTTTCATTACTTTTTTTCAGTTTTCATGTAGCTAAAGTTACTGGCAACTGCTTTGCTCTCCATTTTGGGTAAACAACAAATAGCTGTATCTCTTCAGTGAATACTTCTGAATTTAGTGTATTACAGGATTCTTGTTAAAGAAATAAACATTAATTTCTCATTCTCCTTGATATTTTTCAAGAGGTTAAAGCTGCTATGTGTATTTTAATTGTGATCAAAATCCCTAAACTGCAAGGAAACACTGAGGAGAAACTCCTGCAAATGCCAGGAGACAAAAAAGTTTATCTGTACCTTTCAAGTGTTTTGATAAATAAAATACAAAATACATACTATCCTGTGTGAATTATGTGGCATGAGATTTTCTGTTATGCAAGACAAATACTTAGATATATGTGGGCTTCATTATTGTTCTTAGCTACATGTCTTAGTATTTGGGCAGTGCTTGAGGGATTATAAATTGATAACTAACAGTTTTACATATGCATCTTGTAATTAGTATTATTTCAAATTCTTCAGAGAGAAAATCCATTATTAGTTTGCACGTTTTATACTTCATATTCAAATATTACATTCCTTTTGAGACCTAAGAAAGTGAAAGAAAAAACACTATTTGAAGTAAGATACAAGGTCTGTCTTTATCAAGGGCCTCAGTATTGGTCATAAACATTATTTTTCCATCAGATACCTTCCCAATTAATTCCAAATGCTGAAGGGATAAGGATAGGAAATTTATGTTCTAGGAAGTTTGTTTCATGATGTATGTTAATATTTACCTATTTGAAGGACATTTAAAATACTGGAATATTAGAAATAAGTCAGACCTTGTAAAATTTTGTTTTGGAGAGTATGAAAAAATTTAACTTAATTCAAAGTAATAGATATTTAGTGTGATAATTGCTTCTAATATAATTTCAGAGAAGGACATTCAGAAAGTGTTTTGCTACTTGCAATTCATGAGTTAGTACCTAATTGTGGGTGAAGACATTTTTCTACCATCTAAAAATTTCCAAACTCTGTGTGATAGATAAATAGCTGATGTAACAATAGCATAGCTGGTCAGCTTTTTAAGACTGTATAAAATAATTATTGACTTCTTTTTTTTATTGAAGTACCATCTTATAGGACACACTGTAGCTGTCTTATGTAATGATTTTCTCTCCTTAAAATAGTTTTCTTTGGCATATTTGAGTGCTTTTATAAAAATACGCTGAACTTTTAGTACTGTTTCTAATGTAAGTTACTACTTTGATAACAATAATATTTTTACACTGCAGGAAACTTCCTTTGGTGTTTTGGATGCCACTGATGGACTCCTACTCGGTGTTAAAGATGCCATAGAAAAGGTTTTTCTCCCTGCTATCACTAAAACAAGTAATTGGGGTAATTTAGGTCAGTCCAAAGAGGATACAAAAGACAAGCAGAAGTTTGTGGAAACAATTAAGAAATATATTTCATTTTTAGGAGGTAAGCATTGCATTTAGGAAACAAACTAGTGGAATTCTGCTTAAGCATTTCTATTTAAAGGCAGTAGTGCATAGATAAGGAACTTTTCTGTTTCTGCAAGGAAAAATAAAATGATCAATTATTTGCATAATATATACAAGGGTGGATTATTTTCTTCAGGAAATAGTGACACGTTGCTTTTAAGGAGTATGACTGCATTTAAAATCAGATATTTCTGCTTTATGTGAGTGCAGTAAATTGCTATTGTATTGAAACAACGCTGACTGCAGATGTAGATTTTAAAATTTAAATTGCTTTCAAATCGTTAATTGGTTCTATATTGTCATTGCCCTTCTCTCAGGTGCTGCAGCATGCGTTGAAGGAATGGTTGTGTTGAAAAACATAGATTACATTAATTTTTCTGAACTCCAAACCTTTGATAAAATAACTGCAGCTGCTGGCAATTATGACACAGTTCATCAGCTAGAGGAAGTACTCAGGATATGGTATAGTCAAATTGAACATGTAAGTTGTTGTTTAAACACATCAATTCAGCACGAATATGGATAAATATTTATATATTATATGTGAGACTTTCCTGAAGTTAGCCAAAGGCTTCAGCTGCATCTCCACCCAAATTAAGAGAAGTGTTCTGCTTCTATGCACCAGTGAAGTAGATAGTCCTTATGTCTAGGCATTTATAATCTAGCAAGAATAAGAGTTTCTGAACACTTAATATACAAATAGTAAGAAGAGAACAGAGGGTTGCAGGACTGATAACACTGGTGAGGACCAGGTAAGTGTATAGAGCATTCCTAACTGTGCATTCCCTGTTAAACTACTGCTGCCACTCCTGGTGGGAAATACTGCTCTTAGAAAGATGCAAGGCAGATTTTATCCTGCCTAAGTCTTGCATGGTTAAGTCTCAGTTATCCAAGATATTAGTGTCTGAGACTTCCATGAAAAAGAGAGAATCCTTTGTTAAAATACAAATCTGTGTCGGCAGCGATGTACTCTACTTATAAGGCATACTCTATTTAGTGTGTTTACCTCACAAGAATAAAAATGTAAAAGACATGTAAAAAGCACTGAATTGCCCATTTATCAACATACAAACGGATAAATTTATGACTGATATCTAATACTTTTATTAAACTAGTTCTAGATGTTCTGGACAAATGAAATTACATTTGATGCATTTCAATCCATAGATTCTGGTTCAAGACTTATCTGTATATGCTGATATTCACCCAGAGTATGATAGCAATTGAACATATGTATTAATTGTCTTAATTTCAGTTTAAGAATATGATTAAGTGCAATTCAGACTTAGAAAGCCTTTTCAAATGGGGACCATTTTCATGTGTCAGTAACTGCAAGCTTGTTCCTTTTTAAGTGAGTTTCCTCAAGAGCATTTCTTCTTTATAATGACTTGTCTATTCACTGTAGTAGACATTGGATTCTTTTTGTTTGTTTGTTTTTTCACTTGGATTGCAGGTTCTGATTGAGAGCAAGCAGTTAAGGAGAGAAACTAAGGATTCAGGTCCACTGATGGAACTGGAGAACTGGAAATACACATTTGCTAAATTGAACTTTATTATCGAGCAGATCAAAGGACAGAACTGTAGAGCTGTTATTAATGTTCTGAAAGTTGCACACTCTAAAATACTAAAGGTAGGTTTTTTCTTTTTATGCTGCTTTTTGCTATAAAGATTATTGTTTGGGATTTTTTGTTTGTTTTTTTAAATTTTATCTAAGTGAGATTTGCTGAGTGGAATTAAAAGAGGAAAATTTAGATATGTTGCTGGCATGCTGAATGCTGAATATATCCAGACAAAGAACATGACATTTCAGGGATACAGCCAAAAAATGAACATAAAATACATTTTATGTATAATAAGTACAAGAAATTAACTTTTATTGCCTGCTTTGACAATGCCTCTTAAAAATTGATTTACCAAAGTTTACTTCTGGCAAGTGAGTGCAAGTTAAAGAAATAGTTTACTTTGTATGAAGTTTTTCACAGTACTCTCTTCCCACAAGACATGGCAAGAATTAGATGGCAGAGTCACGGAAGCAGCAAATGAAGCAAAGGATAATGTGAGATACCTAAGCACACTTGAAAAAGTTTGTCAGCCACTTTATACCATTGATGTTGTAAGTATGCCTTTCACCATTTTTATGCATTTTCTGGTATTTACATAGAAATTCCAGGGCAAAATTTTTCCTTCCTTCTATTTACTTAAAACTAATTTTTTCTAATTTACATTTCTAATTTTCCTGATTTTTTCTAAAAGCTTGTCAAGCTAAATGTTGAAGCATTATTTTATTATATGTTTCATAAAATATAGTATTTTGAAATGTGTGTTTAGTAAATAAGCATATGGTTGTCTAATAAGTTGGTTCTGCAGCAGCTATTATTTTTAAGAGCAATTAAACCAGCTACATATTTTAAAATACAAAAATCTCCAAATATGTCTTCCCCATAAAATTCTATTTGTATCAATGAACTGTAACCAAATTACCAGAATTTCAGTTATAGAGAAAATAATGAAACCCTATGAGGTCCTAAATGGGCAAAACATTTTTTTTTAATGTAGAATACAGTATTATCTCCTCTATTTGCAGAAGTACCTGCCAGTCAGAATTTAGACAACTAGTTGTCCAGGTACACCATTCAGTGCTAGTTGAATATATTAGTTATTTGTATAATAACTATGAATTCTTATAATAGGTGTATTTTCTTAATGGTTGTTGCAGAATAGGATGAAAGGAGTAAACACCCTAGAAAAATAGTGCTCATTTTTGTTTTGAGTCCTTCACATTTTTGTCCTATGTGCCTCCTCTGTCAGGAAGGGCCAAATTTCTTTTGCATCTCTGGCAGCTTAGTACTGCAAAGTTGTAACTGAGGGCATGCAGAAGGACTTTGGAGATAGATGACACAGAGCTCATATTGCATGGCACAGTGTCAGAGGCAGGTATGACAGGCAGTGTCACGGAGCTGTTTATCCTCTGCAATTCAAGGTGTCACTAGAGGGTGCCAGGAACCAGGACATGATGATGAACTGCTTCATAGGTGTTAGGAAGATAACATTCGTTGTATCATAAACAAAGACAGACATCAGTGGGTGCAAACCTATTCATAATTTTATTAACACGGGATAGATAATTAGAGTTCTTTGTTTAGTCTAGAACAATTTGGATACATGTGATTTTCTGTTTAATCATGTTCTTGAGATCAAGTTAATTCAGGTAGGATTTTCTATGATATCCAGCTTAAAAATAATGATTTCCAAGCTAAATGTATCCTGTTTTAAACAGACCTTCATTCTGTGTGGAGTTGCATTTAATATCTGGTATGGACAACTCCTTTATATATTAGTGAATAAGGAATGGCATACATGTGGATTTATGGTGATATTTGGTGTGTGCATAAAACATGGCATTTAGTGTATGCAGTATCACACAGTGACATTTGTGCTGAAATAGGTTAATGTATGAACATTCAGACTGAACATTTAACTCGAGGCTTTGAGTCAGAGAAATTTCTACACAGTCCAGTTTTCAGGGTTTTACTCTTTGTCAAGGATTGAAAAAGAAAAAACTACAGACTCAGAATCTCCTGATTCCATTTCAGAGGTGGTGGTGATGAACAAGATGGACACAGATGGTTGTTTTTATACTATATAGCGTTTATTTCACCCTCTTGCTAAATGCAAATGCCTTCTAGGTCTATTCACAGTTTGAGTTTGAGTTTGCAACTCAAAGTTAATTATAGGAGCTTGGCTTCTCCATTGAGAGGTGACAGCCAAAATTACTTCCTTGATGTTCTGAATTGCGACTTTGGCAAGTCCTTGCTCATGTTAATGAATTGTAATGTTTTACCTTTTCTTTTGTATTTTTTAAATTTTTCCCATCAAAATACTTTGGAAATGTTTGAGCTTCTGAGTACTTGTGATGCCACAGTATGATTTTAACAATGTGAACATTGATTTCACAAAATATGTGAAAGATTTAGATGTTTGATATGATCCTTGAAGGAATTAGGCATTCGTTAATGAAACTAACATTTTGACAGTTATTTCATCAGTTTTCCGATGTGTCTGAATGAAACACTTGATGTAAAGGTTGTTATTACAATGAAGGTACATGAGCAGCCTTAACTGAAGGAAAACAAAAGCATGCATCACAGACAATTGCTGTCAGAAAAATACTTCCTATTGCACCAAAAAAATGCAACCTTTACATTTTGAATCAGTGTTCGATTTTGTTTATCAGAATAGGATATTACAATTATTTTATCTTGCAACATCTTTAATCTGATTTCTTAGCCAATAAGCAAACCTAGCCATTTATTTTTCTTGTTAGTTGATGTTTGAAATCTTATTGAGCATGGTTAGTCTTTTTCATGAGAAAACTTTTGATAAGATGCCACGATATTTTAAAGACTGATTCATGTGACTTAGGGAAATACTTTAGAAGTTGTCAATAGAATGGAAATATAGTTGCTAAGAATAGGAAGTAATTTTTTTTCTTGAAACTCTGCTTTGAGGTATTAATGACACAGGGAATACCAAGCTTGATAAAGGCCATACAAATGATTCACCGTGTTTCAAAATATTACAATACTTCTGAGAGAATTACATCATTGCTTATAAAGGTAAGTATATTAAACAAAATAATGATTACAAAAACTGTGCGACTTTTCATAAAAAAAATAATTTTGTTAAAAGCTGAACATTTGTTTTAAAATGGTAGTAAACAGTGTGTTTCTGCATGGGAAAGGACGAGAACTCTGTAGACCACAAGAGGATTAAACTTGGATTACAGACTTCTCTTCTGAAAGGAACTTTGTTTATTCTTGGTTCATCAGTGTTAATTTTTTATATTCTTGATTAATATTCTGATCTGAATTAATCTGATCAGTTGTTTCCTAAATCACAGAATCTACAAAGGCTCTTCTATTCTCAGCCTTGAAAAGAGCCATCAATCTCACTAGGCTGCTCCTCCAAAAAGTGTGAAAGATAAAAGGTTCCAGTTTTCCAAAGCAGGTCATACTTGAAAGTTAATTGAATTTCAGATCATAAACTTTCCCTCTTTAAAGAGAAAATTAACACTGGCAATGTGTTTATGCCAAAGTCTTTTGCAGAATCCAGATACTCACTGCATGCAAAGGTGGTTTATATAATGGTTTTATAGCAAAGAAATCCTTCATAACTAAACCACTGCAGTAAGCATTCAGGGGATATTCACAGTTGACTCTCATTACACAGACATACATTTTTTTTCTTTCTTTATACCACGGGGTTCAGCATAAAATTTTGTTAAATTTCAATTTGAACTAGGATATTAAGAAGTATGTGTTCTTTTGTATCTGTGTCTATTCATGGCTGTGGCTTTTTTCTATATATCACCTTAGGTATATATTACCTGCCATATTATGGGTCTTTGTACATTTGTATATTGACTCTTGCTACTGTCTATTATTTAATGGTGTGAGGGGGTGAGTATTTCACTACAGAGGCTAATAACAAATTGATTACATGAAGTTATGCTTGAAATAGCAAGGAAAAATCTGTGTTTCAATCCAGTGGTTTAAGGTCCCTATTTACAGTTTGTTTCTACTTAATGATCATTAGAAGTGATGCTGGAGGTCCTATCTCCAACTCCAGTAATTTTCTTAAAGTTTGAGGCTGCCTTTCATATGGCAATTTCCAGTCTTTTTCAGTCAGGGGTGCTTAAGACCTGTTTTACAGTACTCTCAGGTCAGTATTGCCTTTTTCCCAACCTGGAAATGAAACTCAAGATCATTTTTGTAAGGAGGTAAGATAAAAGAGGATCTTTAATGGAGGACTTCAGGGGCAGTTATGGAAAGATGTCCACAAAAGCCCACCCCTACAGGCATGAGTACGCATTTATAGGTTTTAGGAAATTTGCATAATTGATAAAAGGCCCCAATTAGGAGGACAAGTGGTGATGTAATTCCCCCCCAGCCCCTTCTCTGTAGCCCCCCTCCCCTTCAGCACAAATTGTGCTTTGTCCATGAGAATGTATCTCAAAGAGTTATTCTTGGCCTTGGTTCCCAGGAAGAACCAAGAGAGCACTGGGGCCTTGGAGCTCTAGAATTTGTTTTGTCTTTCTGCCTAGGGAAAGGCCATGGAAAAGTACTGGCAAAACTATCTACTAATAGAGTAGGTGACAGAGTTACAAATATATGTGTGAAGAATATAGAGAACATAGCAAAAAGGCAAAACCCAAATGGCATCGTCAGGAGAATTGTTTTGAATTGTTCATACTATTTAATAGACCAAAAAATCGCCTACCTGTACCTGTTCTCTGTGGGATGTCTTCTATATCTGCACATAGTCCTCTCTCTCTTTCTGTCATTATTAATTTTTGTGATTGAGAAGTAGAAGAATGTTTTTTCCTTTTTATAGCCACAGGAAATCAAGGTAAAGCCATACTTCTAGGATACAAAATTCTTTAAGAGCAGACTTTAAATAAGTTCTGTGAATGTAAAGACAACTGTGTAAGTGAAGAATAGATGGAATTGAATAAATTCTTTTTGTTCTTGAATTTTGATTGATGACATTCTGTCTTTATGTATTGCTGAACTTATAGGACTTACATATACTTCTATGAGTGTTCTCAGAGTTTTTATAGCATGTTTTTGTATATGTTGGATATAATTTTTAGCCACTGTTATTTCCATGAGTGAAATTTATTCCAAATCCGATAGTATTGACACATATATGAGAGTTTTTTAGATTTTGTGGAACAGGTAAATTTACTGTTAAGCTTAAAATTACTGTTAAACATTTTTCATTTGTCTGCCCTAGGTTACAAACCAAATGGTCACAACATGTAAAGCATACATTACAGATGCTGGCTTGAATCAACTCTGGGATCAGGAGACTCCAATAGTCATTGGAAAAATCAATGTTTGTATTTTGGTGGTTTATTATTTACATGTCAAACCTATTGATTACCTGTTGATATCATAAGGAAATCCATATAGATATGTATCAAGTGCTTCATACCTCTTGACTCTTCTTATTTCATGATGCTTGGAATGCCCATGGGCATTGTTGGAATTACAATAGCTTCATCTTTATCAGTGTGGTCTGTCACTGACCTTGAAATTGGCATCTTTGCTTTATGTGCAACCAAGAAATTAATATTTCATAATTTTTCCATCTTGAGGGACTATGGAGGAGGGTATAGCTCTAATATGGTACCATCTTCCTCCACCATGGAAAATCTGGTATTTGAATAGACACTGACTTTGTTACAGTGGCTCCTTTACATATAAGATTTCCTTGGCATACCTTGGCATGAAAAGTCAGTTTTTAGAGATAACCTTCCTCTTCTTCATCTGATGGTGTCCTATTAAGAACAAATGATGCAAATACAATATGCTATGGCAAAATATGTGTGGCAGTGGGAATACTGGTTGCCAATATTACCTTCATTTCCACCTTCTCCTTTTCCAGACCTCATTACTGAGTTCCTATCTTCCCCAAAAGGCATAGAATAGAGGGGAAGAATCACTTCCCTGGTCCTGCTGGCCGTGCTATTGTTGGTAGAGGCCAGGATGCCATTGGCCTTCTTGGCCATGTGAGCTCACTGCTGGCTCATGTTCAATCTGCCATTGATTAGCACCCCCAGGTCCCCTTCTGCCTGGGCACTGTCAGACTCTGTCCCCAGCCTGTGGTGTTGCAGGGGGTTGTTGTGGCCAAAGGGCACAGCACTTGGTCTTGTTAAACATCAAATTGTTGGATTCAGCCCATTTATCCAGCCTGTCCAGGTGCCTCTGCAGAGCCCTCCTGCCCTGTAGCAGATCAACCCTGACATCCACATGTGCCAATTGGCTGGTGGTGGACTCATTCCCTTATCCAGCCATCACTGAAATGTTAAACAAGACTGGGCTCAACACTGCTCCCTGGGGACACCAGTAGTGACTGGGGATGCAGCACCAGTCAGCACCACTCTGGTTCACTGTGCTGTACTGTTGTGTGTTCGTTCATAGTTGCAAACACTTCTTTGGATACTGAAGGAAAACCACTGTGTTTAAGTTGTTGTTGCTTGTTGACTGAAACCAGATTAACAGATAACTAATGGCTTTGGAATGTAAATAGGTTTGAATACTCTAGTCCCTCACTCAGAAGCATAGCATAATGAATATGGTATTTTCCTTCACTTTTTAGGAATGCATATGTCTGTTGAAAGAATATCAGAAATGCTTCCATAAAGCTAGGCAAGAGACTTCAGAAAATCTAGGAGGAAAGGCATTGGAAATATCAGAAGTGTACATTTTTGGAAAATCTGAAGCTTTTTGTAGGAGATTAGAAAAAGTGAGTATATTGGGTGCTGCTATTTTTGGTAACAAAGAAGCATCTCTCCAAAGAACAGTTTACAAAGTGGATGCTTGCCAGCATACATTCTCTTAATCATCCTTTAAAGGAAGCTGTAATTCTCTATTGAGAGAGTTTAGGCACTTCCACAGAGTAAGTCATCCCAATGCTTGATGCTATTTTCACACAACTGCCTTCTCAACTTGTCAATTGATCTTTTACTGTGGAGAGAAATAACCTGATTGATCTAGACTTTGAACATTAATTTAAGAGGTTTAAAATTATGTGAAAAATAACACACTTTTTCTCTTTTTGAATGACATTAAAACCTCATGTTTACTGCCAAACACTATTCTTCAGATGATTCTGCTGCTTGGGGTAATCTTAACATTTAGCTTGGTAATGCAGTGAAGGGATTTTAAACTAACATTCTTGAGTGGAAAAGGTAATAGGTGCTTCTTGGCACAGAGTAAGGTCAGACAAGGTGTAAGATGACAATCATCACAAGGTAGGAATTCTGTGAGTCTTTGATGTACTTCTTCATCACTCAATATACATACTAATCTGTAGGGTTGGGGTTTTTTATTTTTGAGATATCTTTTTGTCATCGCTATGTGCATGCCGTGTTTTAACTCCTTTTCTGTATTATCCTACTGGATCTAGCAGTAAAACATAAAAAACCCTCGCTTTATCATTAAGAAAAACAAAGGTTATTTTATTTTGTGTTGAATTGTGGTGAGAACTGATGCGGAAAACTGAATTAACCATGCTTCAAGTATTGAAGATACTTGACTTAGAAACAACACATTTGTGAATGCAGTAGCTAGAGGACTGTGTTGATTATTTTATTTTGCTCAGGTTTTATTTTATAGAAGAAATAACAAATAATTCATTATGAGCATGAATATAATATCTTTATTTCAGATAATGGAGATGATAGCCATAGAACAGAAGTTTAACAGACTGACTCAGTGTGCAGTCGAAGGTATAGATCTTATGGCAGTAAAATTCAAAAATATCTACCACAGTTTTCAAAAGAAACCATATGACAACCTTGATCCACAAGTAACAGAATTTGATGTGGATTTTGTGAAATTCATGACAGAAATTGAATGTTTGGAGGTAAGTAATAATATTATGACATTATAACTTGGGAAAGATTCCATGGAAGTGATCATCAGTGAGACTTTGGACTGTGAAGAGGCTCCATTGTTCTTCTAAACAGCATGGAGTTTGTGTCTGTCTGGAGGGAGGCTTCTTCCATTCTCCTCCTTTCAAAGGACAGTACAAAATATATCAAACAGTGCTACAGGTGACTTTCACTCTGCAGCCAAAATGACAAAAATTATGAGACCTGAGAGAGTGATCTATGTGGAAGTCTTTTATAAGCCTGAAGAAACCTGGTCAGATTTTGGGCAGAACAAAGTTGCAACTAACTTGTTTATTTTATAGAATTGTATGACATTTTAGAGATTATTTGACTGAAACTAGCTAGTTATTAATTGTATTAAGCATGCCCTGATGAAGGCTGCTATTTTGTTCTTTAAGTAATAACAATTTCAAATGCTACTATGTTAAGAAAATATCATGAAAATACTATTCTCTGATCTAAAAAATCACACAGATTATGTGTTCTTTAGACACAGCTACAGACTTTTATGCGTGCCTGTTTTCAGAAAATTTTGTCTTCACAGAATTCACTTCAGTTACTTCAAAGGTATTGGTAACTATGTTTTAAAATATGTTAAGGTAATTTGAAATTACTGATTAACACAATTTAAACAGCCCAGCAAATTACAAGGGGCCTAATGGAGAATTTTTCATTACTGATAAGCTGAACCACATAATTATGATAAAATATATATTTTATCTTTCTTATGGGAATCAATATATTCTCTTTCTTAATTTCATTAGAATATTTTTATATGCAAGAAGATACTAAAGTAAAAGCCTGAAACATACTAAGCCACAACAACCAAAATACCCACCAGGGTGGAAATTTTCAACTTGCTTAAACTTCCTCAAAGCAAAAAAATTTTCCAGATTCAAAAGAATTTCCTAGATTTTTGCTTATTTCACTTTATGTAATGTTCATATACCCCAAAATAAATTAAGATAGTTATTATTTTAGAAATGTCATTTTGGGTACTAATTTTTAATACAGGTTTCAAAATCTTAATATGCCATGCCTTCAAGAAGAAACAGCACGTGCAGTTGGTTCTATTCTTCAACGTTATATTGCAGAACTTGAAGCTGCTAAAAAGGTATTTAATTTCCTTTCAGTAAGCTGTAAACATCATGCTAAAATAGGAGCAAGCATTTTAATAGGAATAATTTTTATATATTCTGCCTATTTCACTCATTTACTCCCAACTCTCAATTTATCCTATTTCTGTTTTCCTGTTATAGAAAACAGACCTTAGCAGGTGGGCAACACAATATGCACAACTGCTCTTGATTGCAGATTTGTCATCACAATTTTACATTATAAACCAGAATATTTTCTGTTATTCCTTCATGAACTAAATTAAAAGAAGCATGTTCTTTACTGGCTGTGTACATTGCTTGCATGAACCTTTTGAGTTTTTTTATTAAATGAGGCTTCCACAGTTAATTTGCATTTATAAGTAGTTATTAGCAAATGCTCTAGCAGCATAAAATACATATAAAATATAGGCAAATTGCATTTATGTTCATTATTAAGTAATTTTTCATTATTTTTGTAGTGCAGCCTGACTGAAGTATAAATGAGAATTAAGTTTTGGGAACTGCTCATATCACTTGACTGTAAACTTTTACTTTGTGCAAAAAATAAACATCTGCATCAGAACTATATGTCCAAACTCCCTTTCTACTCAAGAAAGAAAGAATTACTCTAGAGTGAGCTAATCTGATCAATTTTATGTACTGTCCTGAAGATTTAAATAATTCCCTCCAAATGACCATTTTTCTTCAATGAATATAAAGGGAATCTGGAAAACCAGACTGTTGAAAAAGGGTTTTTTTGAGATGTTTACATTTTGTAAAATCAATGATAGAAGTTTGCACAAGAAGCCAATATCTATAAACTCTGCACTTATTAGAAAATTTTTCCTCCAAACAGTAACTTAAACCTGTAGCCTAACAAAGCTGCTCTGAACCACTCTTTACCTTATCCTTTCCCTACCTACACATTCTATAGAACAATCCCTGACCCCCTAATTACTGGCTTAACTAGATGAACAGATTTTCAGCATCATTGCTTGCTTAAAAAATCATGTAGCCCACCCTTAGCTGTATTTTCCCAGGCAAAAGAAAAATCAATTGAAAAAAAAAACCCAATTGAATACTTTGTCAATGCATATTTTGTACAGAATCATTTTAAGCCTTTTTTTTACTGTAATGCAGCCATTCACTGAGAAGGGACATTTTTAGGCACAGATAAAAGCATGGGCTGTGTATCCAAGAGTATCTTTGTGCATTTTTATTAGAAATTAGTAGAAAAGTGCATATCATAGAAGGCTAAATTATCTTGATTTGGAAGGAACCCACAAGAATAGTTAAGTCCAGATCCTGAAAAGTTATCTAATAGTCAGATAAGTGTGTGTGAAGAACAGTGTTGATGTTTCTATCAGGAAAAAGCTCTCGGTTAGCAATCCAGCTTGGGCCTCTGCTGAGGCCAGTTCCCGTGCAAAGGAGGAAAAGCCCCAGGAGGGTTCTCCTGACACCCCTTCCTTTAACAGCTTGCTTTCACAGCTGATGGCTTCAGAGCCAGGTGTCAGACGTGATCCTGAGTCCTGGCTGCTCAGCCCCAGTGTTCTCAATGCCAGCTGGGGTACTCAGGGCTCTGTCATAAGCAAGCACAGCTGAGCAACAGCACGGGATAACGGAGATAGAGAGGTGCCAGCATTGATTTGTGTGCATCCTTGAAGTGTACCGAGCCAGGGAAGAAATGAGTTTCTCTCTCCATGAACTGTTGTGTGAGTCCATGAGAAATCTGTTTGGGAGGAGGAAGAAATTGTGGTACCAGAGAGAACAGTTTAGCATTTCAATAGGTTTTCTAATACATGTGGTTAATGATATTGTTTTCACTGTAGCTTTACCAAACTCAGAAAGATGACCCTCCTCTTGCTCGAAACATGCCACCTATAGCAGGGAAGATATTGTGGGTGAGACAGCTGTTCAGAAGGGTAAATGAACCAATCAGCTATTTCCATGTAAGTGGATGTGCTGGAAAATTAGATGTTTTGAGTAACAGTGAACTGACTTACTTCAGGAGAGTGATCCTAAAGTTTCTGGTTATGATTACATCACTTTTTATATGCTAAGCAACATTTTTCTTTGTATGTTTATACTGCTCTGCAGTAACCCTTGTTGTAGATCCAAGATGTAGTGCTGGAATAGGACAGACTAGTTAAAAATAACCTTGAAGAATTCTTGAAATGTTTGAGTGATTCTCTACAAAGCATCTGGGGTCTCATGCCAAGTTAACTTCTATGGGAGAGAGGTTTTCACTTTCCTGTGTCCCTCAGATGTGAATAATGGTCATCTAAATCTGTTCCAAGGAAAGCAGGCATAAATATCATTACTGATTAAAAAAAGAAACTTTCACAATTAATTTTCAGTTATTCAATTTTGAGTAGAACTGAGAATTCACTGTGAATTGAAGGTATTTTTGACAATATATTAAAGTAATTTAGCAACTTACTGATGTTAAATATTTATATTTATTCCTTACAAGTTCTTAATGACTTTATTGACCTGTAAATTTGAATCATAAATATTTGATACAGTTTTTAAGAACTCTATCAGTATAATTCATAGTATTAACCTACACTATGTATAGACAATAATTAAAATGAGAAAACCCAAGAATTATGGGTGGTTTTAGATATAGTTTTAATTTGAATGTACTGTGTTTTAATAGAAACATTCAGATATCTTGTCAAGTCCAGAAGGTAAAGCAGTTGTTCAATCATACAACAAACTTGCATATGTATTGGTGGAGTTTGAGGTAGTCTATCACAGTGCATGGATAAAGGAAATGTCACAGTTACAATATCGTAAGTAATTAAATATGTACTTCTTTAAATTGCTGTGGAATACTAAGTTAACATAAATCAGATACTCTCTTTACTCCTCATTGGCCCTTAAAATGTGCAAGTTAGTCATGATGCAATTAACAGGCTCAGTAATACAAACTCAATGCTTTACTGATCTTGATAGCTGGTTTTGATGCAGAGGATTGCAGATTTGCTTCACTGTTCAACAGATGACTGTGAACATTAGAGACACAGATAACTTTGGTATTTAAATTCTCTATGTATGCTATTTAATAATTCTTTCTGGGTTTCTTCTAGTATAATAGTTCATAAGGTTGTATTGCCCGAGTCCCTCTAAGGACAAATATTCCTTAATGCCTAGAGCTGTTTGATAGTCAAGTGTTGTGTTTCCTGGTCCTTAGAGAATTAACTTCCTAATTTTTTAACTTGGGCTGAGAAAAATTATGACACAAATGAGACTGGATCTGATGCTTGTTTAGTTTATGAAGAAAAAGGCAGAAAGTTAATATGATGGAAGTAGTTTGCATATTTTCTTTAACTGGAAACAACATAAACAACATGAAGCTGTTTCACAAGTAACCCTATATACTTAATCATTATGCTGTAATATTAGAAATCTGAATTTCATAATAATTTATAGAATTTAAACAATTGTTTGTCTTGGAAACTGATATTTGAATGTCTTTCCAGCCTTGCAATCCACAATACTTGTGCGTCATCCTGCAACTGGGAAGTTCCTGGTTAATTTTGATCCCCACATTTCAGAGATGGTGCGAGAGACAAAAGCAATGATAAAGTTGGGTCTGGAAGTACCAGAGCAAGCAGTCAAGTTAGCAATAATAGAAAATAAATTGAAGTCAAACAAGTTGCAGTTAGAGGTAAACTTGAAAAGTATCATGATTACTGTTTAAAAAAATTAAAAAGGAAATGTGTTTAAACATGGATTTTTTTTTTTTTTTTCTATACTTAAAGATTAAGGCTGGGTAAGAGGTTTTTTAATGTAAATTTGCAGACTGCACAGGTGGACATAGCAAAGCTCATTTGAAAACCCCCTGCTATATCCTTTGTGGGCTGGTAGATACTGAAATATAAGAATATATACTTCATATACCTAATGGCACACTAAGTATACTTTGGTCGTGAAATAATTTAAATTATACAAAAAGTTTTCACAGTCTGAAAATCAGTAAAAAACAGGTTTTTAATGTTTTTGAGAAGAAATATTGGAGTTAGTCTGGTTAGGAATATAGGGTGAGCCATGGAAATGTGAAGAATTTTGCAGGTTGCCTGCAAGAGAAGTTACATTTGTTATACCTATTGCAGTCTCCTCTATGGTGTTGTTTCAAGGAGCCTGGATCTTGGGGATGAGGTGCATCACACAAGACTTGTCTCTGTGTGTGTGTGCATATGACATAAGACAAGAGGATATTTTAAAATTGAATTCATGCCTGACTTAAGCATCGAAAGCATATGACACTCAATTTTCAGAGGGTATTGCAAGTTGTGGTCACTAAAGCTCAGGCTGTTTTTACTTCTAGAGAAAGATTATTATTTTTCTGGCTTTGTGCCTTAAGAAAGTGTTGCATAAAGGTGGCTTTCATTCCTTCTTCCATAGCATGATACAAATTTATTACATCCCAGAAATTATGTTCATATTCAGATGATTTGATTGTATGACAAATTGTTTTCTTGAGCAAAGAAGTGCTTGAAATATTCTGCTTGATACTACCCTTTCTAATAATCAACAGGGTCTTGTCCAGTCTTATGAAGATTTGCGTGAAGGAACACCAAATATATTTGTAAATCTGCTGACACCAAAAATGGAAAAGGTTGGTACTGCTGCATGCACTTCAGCATACCTGATAACAAGTTAAAATAACTTAATAATAATTTATAATTCTGAAATATTTAGATGGACCTGAATGTTGTGAGCTTAATGAATTTTACTGAGACCTTTAAGGCTAAAAATTTGTTCTTTGCATCCTTCATGCAGTTCTCAAATAATGTGTTTTACAGTCAAATAATCTTAGTGCCTATGAGACAGAAGACCAATAGAACAGAAAATATGGTCTTGGAGGTCTATTTATCTCCACAAATTTCTGGTTTTAACATAGAAGTTTGCTCAGAGAGAATTATTAGCCTTGTAAATTGAGCCTCTTCAGTGGTGTAGAATGCTACTCTATGATGTTTTATGCTGCACTAAAGGTACAGTTTTATTGGAGATGCAGAATGACTATTCCACAAGCCATTTTGTTTTGCCATACATTTTCAGGTGTATGTAGGTGACTGTTCTAAGTAGCTCTCCCCCTTTGGTTGTAAGTAGTCACATCAAAAGGTTGCAGAGTTTGTGTAAGTTTGTATACCAAGTTGGACAGAAGTGTGAGAAACAAAAACCCTGAGGCTGTAGTATGCACTACCCTCCCCTTCCTTTCTATTGCATAAATTTCTATGACCTTTTTTTGTTGGAAACTTGTAACTTCCCTTGCACACCACTCTGTTTTATAAGCAATGTTAGTGATTCTTTTAATAATAGCACTTGTTTTGATTGTTTTCTGTTGTGGTGTTTTTTTGTTTGTTTTGTTTTTTGTTTTTTTAATTCTATTGTATCTTTATGCTTAGATGGAAGGTGTGATGAGGCAAGGACTTACCATGTTGACTTGGTCATCTGTCACGCTGGAAACTTTCTTTCAAGAAGCTGATCAAGTTCTGCATATATTTAGACGGCTTTTGAGAAAGGTAAACACTTGCTCACTATATAAATAGAACTAAAAGCTTACAGAATTTTTTCTTGGACACTATTTTTGTATTCAAGCATAATCTGTACCTATTTTTGTACCATCCATAGAAATTTTGTTGCTTTTCAAAATAGGTCCCTTTTTTGGAAATAGGGATATACTCAATGATTCTCTCCTATTATTGCCACCATATGTTTGATTTTTGTTTCTGTCCTTAAAATAGAATCTATTTTCACTTCTTGTCTTCAGATTCTGGGGCTTTCACTCTAATTTTCAGTCAATGCCCATCTTTGAATGCTTTCCTCGAGTGCAGCTGTTTAAAAGGTACTTCCATGTATCCAGGATTCTGGGTTGCATTAACCAGCAGAGATAACAAATCACCATCCTTTCCTACTCAAAACTGGTGAGGCCAAACCTGGAGCTGTAATCAGTTTTGGTCCCTGCTACACAGAAGAGATTTGGAGATGGTTTAGGGAAGGGCCACAACGATGATCAAAGGACTGGGAAGACTGACAATGAGGAAAGGTTGAGAGGAATGCTATTGTTCAGCCTTGAGTAAAGAAGGCTTAGGGGAGACCTTAGCATCTGGGTGGAATATTTGAAGATTGGCTGCCAAGAAGATGGAGACCCCATTTTTACAGTGATTTGCATGGAAAAGATGGAGAATAATAGATATAAGTTACTCATGGAGAGATTCCAATTTGACACAAGAGGAAAATTTTTTGAAATGAGGTCAGCCACTGAAATAATCTCCCCCTGGAAGTGGTGGATTCCCCAGTGTCAGATAATTTTGAGACTCAGCTGGACAGGGTGCTGGGCCATCTTGTCTAGGCTGTGCTTCTGCCAAGAAAGGTTGGACCAGATGACCCTTGAAGTCCCCTTTCAACTCGGTGTTCTATAATTCAACATGCTTGAGGACCAGTATTGGAGTGGTTTTTTCTCAAGAATTTACCTTGAAAGTTAAATTGCCCATCTGGCTTCATGGTTAAGCTGTGTGACTATTATCTCTTCTATGAATATTGTAAATTGTGTCTCCTGTGTTAGGAGATTGTTAGTCACTGGTCAGTGTATCTAGGCCTTTTTAGGTATGGCAGAAAATCATACTTATAATCATTACTCTGTTTGCCACTGAAACCCAAAGCTGGAAAAAGGTTGTCTGTGCTAGAAATGAGCAGGTGTGTAAGCCTGAGTATATCTAAAATAACCATGTTTTTACACAAAAACACCATTTTCCTTAAATACTTAGGTTGCATACATTTTTTTTACTTCTCCCTCCCATATCAATTAAAAAAGTTAACCTTGGTTAGACTTTTGATTGCTGTGAATGGGGTGTTATTGTCAAATAGGAAAAAAGGGATGTGAAATGGAAGTATGAGGTATATTGTTAAAAACAAGATGGAATATCACAGATGCAAATTACTTCAGATAAAAGATTAAAAGATGGACAGAAGTCACTTTTACTTGGATTCTGCCATGGCAAAAACAATTCAGTGTAGTGGACTGTATACTAATAATGCTGCAATTTGGAATCAAAACCCCAGCAAAAAGCTGTGTACTAAAAAAGGAGAAGGACTGAAGATTAACCCATCTATTTACAGCAGACCCCCCACTTGCCTTGCTGCTAGACTCGTGGTCAGTAAGATCACAAACGAGAATCCAATTATATTGCTGTAACTTGTTCTATTACTGTTTCATTTAATCTGGAATCAGTGTATCTTGCATGGTAGGAATGATCTAGGGTCTGACTTTTTGTTACTGCCTGTCTGCCTAAAACTGCAGTTAAACCAGCCAGGGTTCTCTGGGAGTCTAGCCATTGGAAATAACCCTTAAGCTACCAGAACTCTTGTTATTATTCACTTTCTTACAGGATTTTCTACTCTGTAACATCTTGCATTTATTTTTCTGCAAAACATTTTTTACATGTTAGAGCTCTCTAAAATAGAATACATAATGCTTTAAAAAGAAGTGTGTGGTATTAATGTGTTTTTCTCTTTTTTAGGTTAAAATTATAAGTGATGTGCGGATTGGTTCAATATTAAAAGAAATATCAAGTACTTCTTTAGTTAGCTTGCCAGTAGACAGTCCTATCAAAATCGAGGATCTGTTGACTGACAATGAGGTGTGTGCCACTTCACATCTTTCAACTTGAATTCTTGAACGTGTTAGAAAAAATGCCTTAGTAAATGAAAATAAAACTAAAAAATTCTCTATGTGGAAATACAGAACTTTATTTGTAATTAAATTATTTTGGTTAAAATATCTTCCATGAAGATATATTGGTTTTTTGGTATTTGAGATACGTAAGCTGCAGTATTCCATAGATAACCTTATTTAAGGGCTTTGTACTTAGATGAGATTTTTTATGTAAGAAGAACCTCAGACTAATATAGCCTTTCTCCCCCCCTATTTTTTTCCCAAATTGTTGTTTTAAAGAAGGAAAAAAATACTGTCAAAAAAGTATATTTGAAAATCTGAAAGTTTTCTTATTCCAAAATAGGCTAAAAATGTATTAATTATCAAATCAGTGCAAGTAAATAAAATATTTAAGGACAGTTGAAACAGTATTTGGGTAATTTCGGATTCAAACTGTGACCTCTCTTCAATATTCAAGACTTTTTTTTGCACCTAGAAGTACCATTACATTTCAAAACCAGGGTTTTTTAGGCATTAAAAATATAGTGATAACATAACAGAAAATTTTATAAATATACAAGTATATTTTAAGAATTATGTATGTTTCATTGAAATAGCTGTTGTCTGATTAATGCAATATTTAGGGAAATGTTTTGAATCTCCATGAAGAGAAACAGTAATAAGATAATCAGTGATATTAAGACAAAGCATTGATATTTTTATTTAACAGGATTATACTAAAGAATGTGCTGAGTTATTGAACATCAGAAGCATGCACGTTGAAGATGCTGTTCAAGATCTAATAGATCTGTTTGAACAGAATTATGAATTTCCTAAGCCCCCTGACTCACAAGGTAGTTAATGTTGTTTATTGAAATAAAAAGTTCTGCAGACTTAGCTAGCTTTTATCAAAACTGCTCTGTTTTAGCTAATTTACTTAAGACTTCTCCCTCCCACTACAATTTCATCTGTGTCACAGTTCTGCCTTCTTTAACCACTGTTAGACTAAACTACTAGCTCATGAAATACCGAGGTAATTCAGGTTTGGTGGCTTTTCTAGAGTTAAAAGCTGTCCTTCTATTTAGATTAGCAAAGTATTTGCTAGAGGAAGAACATTAAAGTTCCATTTCTCTCAGTCCCTCATCATATCTCTCCCACTTGACATCCCCATCTGTGAGTGAAATCCAGCATTCCTCTCTTCTCAGCTCTGTCAGCTCTTTGGTGCTGTGCCTTTGTTTTTACCTTCCCTGCCACAGTAGAATTGTGTGCTTTGCTGGCTGGGCAGTTTAAATTAGTGTAGCCAACTGCTGGCACACTGCTTCCCACCTCTTTGGGGTGTCTTACAAAGGCTTTAGAAGATCCTGTATTGTTACAAGAGAAATTTATATTTGGTTTATATTTGGAGGAAAAAAATGTTTTAAGGAAAAAATTATTTTGAGGCTTAATCAGTAATGGAGCTCTTTTCTCTCATGGGATTTTTTTCCTTCTGGGTTCAGGTTTCTCCAGCTACAGAGGCATTGGCAGGGTCAATACTCCAGGTGGTTCAATAGGATGCAGACAGAAAAAGATGACACAAAAATACTTCTTTGTCAATTTTGTTAAATTGTTTATACTGATTTTGATTTTTTGGCCATTTTCACTGATGTATTCATGTCTGCCTATGCATCTTTAGTGACAGATTGGTACTGCACAGTGTTTGTTAAGCTAAGGCTTATAGGCTGGACTCTTAACCTCATTCCTGGTGTGAAAAAGTGTCATGAAATAAAACCAAACTTTGGTGATTTTTATTTATTCCTAAAATAAAACTTAATATTGTTTTTCCTCTAATGAGGGGACATCATGCATTAAAGAACATATATGCAATTACAATTTTTTTTTTTTAATTTACAGTAAAACATATAGCATTTGAAAGTAAAGAAAAGGAGAAAGAAAAAACTCTTGCTGAAGGATCTCAAAGTGAAGATAGCAAGGGTAGTGATAAAGAAGAACAGTTTAAAAAGGTATTTTGTGGAAATAAGGAAAATATTTTTAGACCAATTGGATTAGTAAACAGGAACTTGAGTTTTGGTAGCTGCATATCTGTGTTACAGAAAGACATCACACAGACATATCAAATGCAATGTACAAATGATGAAATAGCTTATCTAAAAAGTGCATTTAAGATGGATTTTTAGTTTTCACAAGTATATTGCATGTTGTTCCAATTATCACCTTTATTGAATAAATTCTTGACATGAATGGTAAGTGTAAAAGTTGGAGACAATAATGTGCCTAAGCCATAACACAGGTTTTCCTCCTTGGTTAGACAGGATCTTTCATCCTTTCTATCCTTCTCTTCCAACCTCATCAATAAAGATTATCTTTGTAATTTTTCCATGAAGAATGAATTCTCTTGATGTTCAGCAGAGAAGGAAAGTAGAAGAGTAAAGACTCTCAAACTTGCAAGCACAAATGCAGTAATGCTACAGTGTTGTGGGTTTTTTTAATAGTGATCATTTCATGTTGCTGTATTTTCATATTCTTAATCCAGTCAGATTTTACTGTATTTGTCTCTTATTCAAAATAGGTACATGTTTACTAACATTCTTCAATAATTCATGGTTTGGTTTTGTGTTTGTTCATTTTTTAATATGGAGAGCTTTTCTGAAGGAGTATATTTCAAACAGATTTCAGTATTCTGTATCTGAATAAGACAAGTTGTTTCTTCACATAGAGTATTTTCTATTCCATGCAGCTTTTATTTATTTACTTAACTACAACCCCCCCAACTTCTCACTTTGTGTTTTTCATGTAGCTTACAGCATAAATTCCTTCTGACAAAATCTATTAGGTTTGACTTAAACCCTGATTTTTTTTTGCAATGATTTTGCAATAATTTTCAGGTTCCTATGTGGACATGATGCTAAATAACCTATGGCTTATTTATTGCAGAACTGTAAAGACTTGCTTGCCTATTTCAGTCACCGGCTGCTAATCAGCCTCCAGAAAGCAACCAGACTGTCTTTGGATCGAGTTAAAAGAAGAATGAGTGTTCCAATGTAAGTTGCAAATGAAGGATTCCTTCAATAGTATGCACTCTTAATGAATTCTTCATGATAATGGCAAGATCCATATAAAATCAGTCTTCTATATTCAGTATGGTTTCTATAGATTCTTCTCTGCTGGAACAGGCATACACTTGATAGGCAGAATTGTTTCAGTATAATAAATTGTATATTGAAAAGCCTACTTGGAATTCTATTAAGAGAATTTATTTCAAGCAAGTGAAGTTTATGATGTTTTGTCATTAATGTTTGTTAAAGTCTGAATGACTTTTTTCTTTTTCTAAGGACATTTTTCATAAAAAATGTATTAAAATCCTTACCTAAGTCAATAGGAATGTTTTTGGTTGTTTCCTTCATATTTGTCTACTGTATAATATTGCTGACTCCTCCATTATTTTGTCACTATATCATACCACAGCATTTAAAATTTTACTTTTCTCCATGTTTTTAGGTTTTAATTTTAGTTTTGAATAGGTTATCATCATGTTTTTATCATTTTGCACTGGCTTGTCATCTTTGAAACTTTTTTCCATTATGTTGAATACTTATCTAAAATGTAATGGTGCCACTCTTGCACTTGATGGGTAGTTGCATGTAATGGTCAGTGAGACTTTCTTATGCCTTGTTCAAAACATTGGCAGAGTTCCATCATTCAGAACCTGAGAGATTAAAATCCAGAATCAGAAAATACTCTGGATAAAAAAATTCTGAAAACAATGGCTGTATCCAAGCTAACCCTTGTCAGAATGGTGGAGCTCTAGCTCTTTATTTATCCATTAAACAAGAAAATTCACTAAGTTTTGGAAATTGTACATCATTTCACGTGAAAATTTTCCATGTGTGGTCAGAAAATGTAGCTCAAAACTGTTTTTCTCAGATAAACTGAAGAGGTTTTGTGGTGAAGTGTTTATGATATGTGTCAAAATTATTTTACAGCAAATCTGAGGACACCACTCCTTTTCTAAAAGCAGAAATACACCTTAATATTCCCAATCTGGTAAGTTTTATGTCATATAGGTAAGGTAAGATTCCCTGTCTTATAGTTACCTCTGCAGTTGCCCAAGTGCAGGGTGTGGGCACACATCTGTTCCAAAGGAGAGCAGTTGCTCACATCTCTGAGAGCACTGATGAAAAGTGTTCACAGTCCCAGGGCTCTGGCCTCTCTCAGTGGTGCTTTTAGAACCTTGCTTTTTAACCTTGTGTGGTTTAACAATTACATTACAATCTGTTCATCTCTGTTATTTGCAGAATGATTACAGTTCTCCTCACATGTAGTAGTTGCATTACTGGAATGGGTTCTTCATCTTGCTTTATTACTATTATTATACTCCTACTATTATTACTGTTGTATTTTATTATTTTATTTATTATTATTATTATTATTATTATTATTATTATTATATATTATTATTATTATATTATTATTATTATTATTATTATTAAACTCTTATTTGTCCAATCTAAATCCTTTTGTTGAATTTCAATAATGAATATTATCTTTGCTCAGTTTGGCTTTAGTCACCCAAATGGGAAGTTAGATGACCAGATTGAGGAACACTGAACTAGAATAGCAGATTTAAAATCAGAAAAAGCAGTTGTGGATTTCCATGTACAGGGGAAAAAAGGCAGCTCAATTGCAAAGAAGTGAAGCATTAGTTTTTCCTTTTGTAGAGTAAGATAACTATGTGTCATAATATGAATTTTCTATTTTATGAGAAAAGGTAACAAAATTTCTCAAATGTTTTATAAAGATTAATGGTTTTATATTGAAATTACAATGAAAAAGGGTCTGCTCTAGAGTGATATGCCTTTGACATTGAGCTGGTGTTCATGATGTCATTCTGTTACACACTCACGCTGTGTACACGTGATATGTAAGTTCTGTCAAAGTGCAGAATGTTTACCTTGTTGATATTTGGAGAAGCATAAAGCACCACACTCTACTCACTGCAAAGGAAGTACACCTCTCTTTCCAGTCCTCAAATACTTGACTGATCCAGGGCAATAATCAAGGAATTCTGGGTAAAATATGGCTTTGCTAATGCAAATAAGATTTTGCAAGAGCCTTGCTTTTATGTGTGCAGCTGTTCAGACACAAAGCCTGAGAAGGGTGGGAAGTGGTGGTTGCACCATAGCATGCAATTTCTAATGTTTTGTTATTCTAGAGCAGAAAAAAACAAGGCCTGTTAATGTATTCCCACACATTATATAAAAGTAATATAAAAGTTATGTTTAAAATGTTGTGGGAGTTTTTACTTTTAAAATAAAAGCCAATAAATCTATCTGTTTATACACTTGATGGCCATTTCACCACAGTATGACTGCATAATTGGGTGGCAGGTCACTACAGTGTGTTTCATCTCTTTAAAAGCAATTCTGAGCCAGACAACCTAAAGTTATATTTTCCAGCTTCTCTTCCAGGGTAAACTCTTCAATTCACTATGAGTGGAGTAAAACTGAGGTCTCAAAAACGACAATGAGTTGCATTTATTTCAGCATTTTCCAACTGTTTTAAATAGGTAATTGTTCCCAGTTTTGATGACATACAGCAAGCCATTAATCACATGATTCACTTAACACTGGAAGTAAGTCGAGGAGTTGCTCAGTGGGGACAGAGGCATTTGCAGTATTCTATTTTAAAAACAGAACCAGGTGCACAGCAAGCAGCTTCTGGATCACAAGGAAAAAAAGCCAAAAAAGGGGAAAGTAAGTGGTTTGTTTTGTTTTACATTTTGCTTCACTTTTTTTCTTTAAGAACTATGCCATATATATATTTGTCATTAAGCTCATTTTTCATCAGAGAAGCCTACTGTAGATTGTTTTACATTAATTTTGGGGGTTATTTTGATTTAATTATCTGTATTTTTCAGAAATAGCTTTTCAGGCTTACGGAAGTATTGTAACTTTGAAAAACAACGAGCAAAAAACTGAAAAAAGCTGGATTTTGAGTATTTAATTTAAGGCAAAGTAAGCTGTTGATCAATTTTTTTACCTGCTTCTTGTGGACTGTAGCCATAATGATAGAGCTGAAGCCATAAACCATAATTTTATACTAAATCTCATTGAAATATTGAGATACAGCAAGAGCCAGATTCAGGAAAGATTTTAATTGCTGGATGTATTCCTAGATTGGATTATAAAACACCTCAAATGTTTTTTCATGTGAATGAAAAGTATTTGACTGGAGACAGACCTACATCCATTATTTTTAGTCAAATACTTTATTTCTTAATATTATTTCCAAACATCTCTCCATACATTTTCAAGCCACCATAGAAGCCTAAATATATTTTTACCCCATTGGGTTCTCTGAGCTGTTTGGCTGACCCAGTGATATGCAATCCAGTTATATCTTTATTATCATTCTTTTGAAAAGTCTTTTCAAAGCTTTTCTTTCTGACAGCCCAGAGCTGTCTCTTTATTCTTCTGCTGATGTGTCTTGTGTGATTTCAACCTCTTTAAATGGGCTTCAGGTAGGGTGGCAGGAGTCAATCCTCATCAGACACTCACAGTCTTTTCCTCTGCTGTGTCCTAATACAGCATCAGCAAATTACCATTTTCATGAGCTTTAACTAGACACCAGCTACCCCTGGGGGAATGTTAGTGTTTGGGCAATGAGGTTATGGAGTACACTGGTAAGGATGGATGAATCTGAGACTGTTTCTTGTAAGCAGACCCAGAAAAGTTCTTCAGAGTAAAAGAGAGCTTGGAGCTGCCTCAAATTCCCCTCATTAAACAATAGATGTGGGGGAAAGGGTGGATTTTTCTTCTTCATTCACTGAAATTTGCTTCAAAATGCTCAGACACTGTTATGACAGATGTAACCCATCACATCTGAGGAATATTTGTTTCCATATTGACCCTGATTGTCTCAGCAATTAATCAAAGAGTTCAAGAAGCTTACACTGCTTTAAGCAGCATATACAATTTAAAAACTTTGATTATAAGAATGTAAAAATATTATGAAATAATGTGGAATGTTTATGAGGCCTTTGATGTTCTGCATACAATTAAAATGGAGAAAGTGAAATTTGTGAATGAAGAAGACTATTTTCTTTGTATTTGAAAACCTCAATTTTAGACTGGATTTGGTCTAGCTGTATAGTGCCTGGCATTTGCTAGCAGCTGGTCCTTCACATTAAGCAGTGAGACAGATGTTTGAAGAAGGATCTTCAGCCTTACTGAAGAGCATCATTGCTCAGTTTGGTATGCATAGGTTTAGAAGAGAATTCTAATCAGACTGTCAACAGTTCATTGATTTATATTTTATTTTATTTTACAGAAGGAGCTGATGATAAGGTCATCAGAAAGCTGAAAAATTTTTATGCAGGCGTTGTAGAAAATGAAGCTATTGCTAAAATAATTGTGCTTCTCTCTTCTGTTGGGAATTCTTTAAAAGAAGGAGCTACTGAAGTTCTACAAGAGTTTGATAAATATAAGGTGCTGTGGACAGAAGATAAAGATACCAAATTTCAGGTCAGTTTAATGACAATCACTTACAGGACTGTTCTTCATTAATCTTACCTTTAGAAATCAGAACACATTGGGAAAAATCAATGAAAAAAATGTAGAAAACACATTTACAGCCGAAATTCTTCTTTTATCTTTCCATAGGAATGGTGCTATATTTGCTAAGAAGAAGTAATATTTTACTTCTGTGTAAAGTAAATTTTTGTGTTTTGGTTTGCCTTTTCCTGCTTCTGTGCCATTCTAGATACTAAAAACTTGGTGATTGCTTTATTTTGCTTATGTAATTCTGTATTTCTGGTCACAAGAGACCAACCCAGTTTGATATGAGGCATGTCTCTATGCAAGCACAGGTAGCACGGGGAATTAACAAGAGGAGTTGCAGACATGCACACGCCTGCAAGGCTGGCGGTGTCCCAGGGGTGGCACCTGTGAGTGGAGCGCTGGAAAGGAGGGACAGGGGCTCTTTAGGAAGGCTAGGCAGGGAAGCCCAGGTAGGATTAAAAGGAGGGCAGGGACAGGTGACATTACAGTGGGATCAGCTACAGGCTGCCTGCCCAGGAAGTTCAAGCAGATGAGACTTTCTGTAGGCAGACAGGATCCTTGCATCCACAAACCCTGATCCTCCTGGGGGACCTCAGCCATGCTGGTGTCTGCTGGAGCAGCAACACAGCAGGGCACCAGCAATCCAGAAGGTTCCTGGAATGTGTTGATGGTACTTCTTTGACCAACTAACTGCCGAGCCAGTGAGGGGAGGAGCCATACTCCACCTTGTTCTGACCAGCAAGGAGGAGCTGGTGGGGAAGGGGGAAGCTCAAGGGCAGTTTTGTGCTGCAAATGAAATGGTGGAATTCAAGATAAATTTATGTAGGTTAAAACCTCACCAATTCATAAGCAGAGCTGAATTTGCTGTTAGTCTAATTAAAAGTTGAAGTATAATCAAATAAATGTTATTAGCTTGATCTAGTTACTATTAAGGAATAGGACACTGCTACAGCAAAAGCTTCAATAATAAGACAGTTACATTTTATACACACATTTAATTTCTACATTCTTCCTTTTCCACTATGCTAACCTGTCCACTGCCTGTCTGGGAACTGTTGGACAGAAGAGTAGAAGTGGGATAAAGGTTTCAGCATTTATTACTTGTCCATGCAGTGTAAGCGTAATCAATACAGGTCTTATGTAAAATTTTTTAATGCAGCCTTTCAAAATCACAAAACACTTCTGCCCTTGAGTTCTTCTCAGGGAGCTACTTAGAAAATATATTTCATTGTGATTGTTTCACACATAATTTCACTTATGAGGTAGTCTTTCTGAAAGTGTGGGCACATATTTGATCTCTGTTTTGTCACCTGTTTTCACAAAACAACTAAGTCCTAAATATATCTTGGCTACATGTTTCTCTGTTAAATTTGGTTGGAATTTCCCAACAAGGTTGAGTGTTAGTGACAGAGAAATTTAAAAACATTCATTTTACTATGCTAGCAAGGCTGCAGAAGGCTAAAACCAAGTATAAGAATGGTATACATTTTCAGTAATTACTGAGTAACAGTTACAACAAATAATTTTGTTTTACCCAAGTTATGGAGAAGGATGTTTGTTGATGGACATTTTAAACTACACACAGGAATTTTTTGCTACTGGTCCCTCCCTGTCTGAAATTAAAGAAGAAATAGTTCACTACGATACGTTTGAGCAAGAGATGAAAGATTTAAACCCCACTATTCTTCTTGGTCCAATTGAATTGCAAACAGGTATGATATTTTCATATCTTAGTATGTACAGTAAGATAATGAGAAAAATAGTCACAGAATCACAGAAGATGCATAGTTGGAAGGGACCCACAAGGATCACTGAGTTCAGCTCCTGGCCCTGCACAGTCCCATCCCCCAGAGTGACACCCTGTGCCCAAGAGCATTGTCCAAACACTGCCTGAGCTCTGTCAGGCTGCTGCTGTGCCCACTGCCCTGGGGAGCCTGTGCCAGTGCCCAGTCACCCTCTGGGGGAAGAACCTTGTCCTGATACCCAACCTAAACATCTCCTGACACAACTTCAGGCCATTCCCTCAGGTCCTGCCACTGGGCACCGCAGAGAGATCAGTGCCTGCCCCTCCTCTTCCCCTCACAAGGAAGGTGTAACTGCAATTGGGGTCTCCCCTCACTTTTCTCTTCTCCAGGCTGAACAGACCAAGTGACCTCAGACTCTCCTCACACAGTTCCCACTCAAGGCTCTTCATTGTCTTGGTTGCCCTCCTTTGGATGTTCTCTAATCTCTTAATTTCTTTCTTATATTGTGGCATCCAAACCAGCCCCCGGTGCTCGAGGTGAGGGTGCCCCAGGGCAGAGCAGAGCAGGACAATCCCCTCCCTTGCCTGGCTGGCCATGCTGTGCCTGCTGCACCCCAGGACATGCCTGGCCCTCCTGGCTGCCAGGGCTCTGCTGACTCTGTTCAGCTTGCTGTCAGCCACGACCCCCAGGTCCCTTTCTGTGCCACTGCTCTCCAGCATCCCATTCCCCACTCTGTCCCTACATCCAGGGCTGCCCCATTCCAGGTGCAGAATCCAGCACTTTGCCTTGCTGAACTACACACGGGGATGACTGCCCCACCCTCTGATTTGTTGAGGTCTCTCTGCAGGGCCTCTCTGACTTCAAGGGAGTCAACACCTAGTTCACCTAGTATGTGAACTTCCTTAGTATTCCGTCTAGTTCTATGTCCAAGTAATTTATGAAGGTGTTGAAGGGCACAAGGACTAAAATGGAGCCATGTGGAACCCATGACTGATGTCACCTCATTCCCTGTAACCCTTTGTGTCCATCCTGTGGCTGCATTATTAATGAGCAACCCTCTTCTTCTGACAGATTTGTTTGATTAGATTAAGAAATAGTCTGTAACATTTGTCTTTTTGCACATCAGAGAAGCAGAGGCTGCCTGCTTTGAAGGCTGGAGTTTATTCCAAGATGCAGTGTGTTATTTCTTTCAGTGAACAAGGAAAAATGTCAGACTGCTCACTGCACATCCTCATCCAGTTCCTGGATGGGGTTTCTTTTTACTGAGATCACTCTGGAAAACTCTTATCTATTATTGTGTGACCAAGAGTAGTAAGAAAGAATGAATCCAAAATAGGTATTTTGTTGATGGTCACAGTACTTGCAGTACCTATGACCATTACATCAAAGGGACACAAGACCTCTAGGTTATAGAACAAAGATATTAAAAGTCTTTTAGGATCTGGGGCAGCAGGTAGGTTCTTGGACTCAGTTTAGGTTTGGGAACTGATTTATTGTGATTTATGGATTTTAACTTCTGGCAGAGCGTGGTCATTTTCTTGAATTACCCCTAGGCTTCAGGAGTCATCTCTTTAATGTTAAGAGGTATATTATTAAAGGAGAATCTATATCTGCTACAAAATTTGTTTTGTGAGCAGAAATGTTTTATGCTGTTAGTGTATTTTGCTTTCTTTTACCAGAAAACAAAATGCTGTCTAATAAAATCCAAATTTATTCTGAAAATAAATTCAAATTCTTGATTCTTCTGTCTCTTCAGTGTTGGTTTGGGTTTATACCTTAACTGCGTATGATGTGATGTGTCACCTTACAGTTTTTGCTGTGAGCTATTGCAAGTTCCAATTTTGAAATCCCAAGATGCCATTTCCTCAATGGCTATAAAGCATTTAAATATCACTGATCTTTATACATTTGGTTAATGTATATCAAAGCTATTCTCTGAAAATCCACATCAATAAACACGTTTTGTTCTTTGTTCATGTTCTCTATGTGCTCCACTAGGTAAGCTTTACCAATATGTTTTACAGATACCATAATATACAATAAAACAACAGAAATATGTTTAATTATAGTTGAAATTATTTTGAAACT
Source organism: Sitta carolinensis (assembly GCA_032173965.1). NCBI lineage: Eukaryota > Metazoa > Chordata > Aves > Passeriformes > Sittidae > Sitta > Sitta carolinensis. The sequence continues at coordinate 6,854,693 of JAVUNC010000025.1, read as the reverse complement.
TTTAAAATGCTGTAATGGAATTGTTTTACTGCTGTTTTCTAATTGCTGTTAGAGAACCATATGTGATGATGTGGGCTTTCTTAAGAAAAATATGAAGGTATTAATTGATTTTTTTTTATTATTTTATTGTTTTTTAAAACCAGGAGCACTGAAAAAAGCTTTAACAATTGAAGCCAATTCCTGGAAGATGGTCCTCTGTCGTTATTTAAATGAGGAATATAAAGTGAAATTGCTAGACATTGTGTCATTCATAAATGATTACTTATACAAATTGTCTCGCCCTCTGATTGACTTAGATGATGTCAGATTAGCAATGGAAGCTTTATCTGCCATTCAAGAAAAGAGATCAGAAATAGATATTTCTATAGGACCTATTGAAGTAAGATGACTTTTAATTTGTTATACTGGAAAAATATTATTGCTATTGTTAATAATAATATCTACAATAAGTGACACAGGATAAGAGAAGCTTTGAACTCTAACAAGTTCACTGTCTAGTAGGAGTTAAGCTGAAGATAAGCAACAAAATATTATTTTGGGTTTTTTTTATTATAAATAATTAATCAGATAATTTGATAGATTCTGTATTAATAAAAAAAAACATTTAAAAATTCTTTCTCAAATTATAATATAGAAACAATCTAGGAGACAGCATGCAGAATTAAGAAGATGAGAACCCAAGAAAAGAGAGCATTATACTTCCTTTTGCTTTTCATTAGCCTAAATCCTCTTATTTCTTCTGTGTATGTAAACAAACATCTTGATTATCTAACCCCTTGAAATATAGCCAGAGAATATTTGTGGAATATTCATATTCAAGGTATGCTGTCAAAACCTGGCAACATTCTTTCAGTTTTTTCTATAAGAAAGAAGCTAAAACAAGCTCATTATAAGTACTTGGTATTACTATCACTCTCTGAAACAGCTTAATAGAACAAATTAGCTTTATATTTTCATCCACCTTTTGTAGAAGAAATTTTTTTGCTGTGCAGTGAGATTTTCGTTTTTGGAGACTGATCTATGGCACTTGAAAGGAGTTTCTGTAATTGTTGTGACTTCTGCTAGTTTTACAGTAAGAATGTGGGGTTTATTTTAGCATCTTAATTTATATCTTTAGTATCTTAATTTATGCAGTGGTTTGTAACAAAGCAATGAGTTCTGTGATTAAATGTAGAGGTCAAGTGCAGAAATACAGCTGCCTTCTTAAGTGTGTATCGAGCATGTCAGAAAGTCTTAGCCTTACACCAAATAGAGGAAACTGAACAATAATTTAAACATGCAAAGTGATATTCACATCTACTAAATGTTATTAGTCTGTCTTCAGGCTATGATAATCAATGCATAGCTGTTAAATAAAGCAAGCAAGAGGAACTGAGTTCAGCTAGGTTTTGTCTGCTTGCTAGGTTTTACATGTGTAGGAAACGATGCAAGCTTTGTTAATAAATAAAAGGCGTTTAACAAAGATGGAGTATTAACATTTTTGTTTATTATTATTATTATTGTGCTTCTGCCACTTTGAGACTAATATCTAAGATAATGATCTTTCCCAAACTACTTATATTTGACATATCTCATGAACATTTACTTCCTTTCTAGTCAATGAGTTCTGTCAATGTCAGTAGGGCTAGTCATGTTAACAAGTCACCCTTAGATCCTTTTTCTCCAGGAGATGAATAACCCTAGACACCAGTGCAGGCTGGGTAAAAAATCAGCTTTGCAGTAAAAGAACTAAGTTCTTCTTTAAAGGCACACCAAAGTGAGCATAAGCCAAAAAAGTGCCCTTGCAACAAAGGGGTTTAAGGGTCTCCTGGGCCTTTTACAAGTTGTGCAAAACTTCTAAATGCTATCATGAGACATGATTCCCTCTGCTCTGGGATATGAGATTTATGGGGAGAGCTGTGTCCAGTGCTTCCCATTACATGACAGACATGGACATACTGGAGTGAGTCCAGCAAGTGATGAATAAAATAAAATTTAAAATAAAGCAGTGTGTGTAGGAGAAGGATCATAAGGCAGAAGATGTGCAAGCACATTGCAGAAGAGAACAAACAGTAAGAAAGGTTCATACCATTACAGATAGAGATGCTATATTTGACAGTTTGGCAAACTTAGCAAAAAAGGGGTTTATAGCTGATATGGCAAAATATTTATAGGTGTGCAACTTAGTGTGCACAGTTATTCAGAGTCAGGGAAAATTCATCAAAATCTGAGTTCAACTGGAATGTAGATAATTGGAATAAAACACCATTGAGATGATAAAATTTTATATTTTCTGATATTAAATCCATGGTGTTTGTATATGTTTTCCTAGTATTTCATCCAAGACATCTTTGAAGAAATTGTTTTTACTGCTGATCATTTGTTCTTCATTCCTTATCCTTATTAAAAAAACCCAACAAACAAAGAGTTATGCCTAAAATATAAGAACAGATTTTTATTAAAATATTTTTTACAAATTTGATTTATGTTTTCTCAAATGAACTTATAATATATTCCTAAGTTGTTTTTGTTTCTTTGTTTTTTCATCTAGGAAGCCTATGGCATTTTAAGTGCATTTAATGTGGAAGTTACAAAAGAGGAATCAGAAGGTGTTGATTCAATGAGATATGCTTTTAGTAAATTAATCACCCAAGCTGTAAGTATATAAAATTATGTAATTTTCCATTTGTGGAAAACATGTGAGTTTCTTCAGGTTATAAGTGGGTCCAATTGCCCATCCTCTTTGACTTCTCACTCTTGACATCAGTTGTGCATCAGTAGTGTCTGTATTTTCAATTATGCTTGTTTTCTAATTTTGTTTTTATAGATAATGTTGATATTTGAGTATTATTGTAGCTTTTAGATAGATGTTTAAAACTTGCAAGAAAATGCTCTTTCTGCCCTCCTTCATTTCCAGTTTTTGTGTCATTCTTGTCTGATCAGCTACATTTTTCTAAGTGCATTCTCTGCCAGTGCCCTTACCCCTAAGTGGTGGTATTGCATTCAACTTTTTTATTTAAGGCAGCCTTATATCCCTCAAAAACTCCTTGTTTATTGAGTACTTTATGTAATGGAGGTAGTTAGATGGAAATATGTAGATATTTTGCTGAATTTATTAAGTTACATCCTGTTCCACAGATTAGTCTCTCAGGAAAGGACTCAGAGTACATTTTACATTTTTGGGCAGCTCTTGGTTATTTCTCTCAAAATTTTGATCAAAGAAAAAGAAATGTATTAAAGAGAAGGCTGAGGCCTGTGTGAGGAAAATTACTCTGTTAGCTTGGGGTTTGAGGTTTTTTGGATGGAGGAAAGAAATAGAATGGGTTCTTGTTCCATCACCCCTTTGTAATGAAACAATTGCCCTTTAAAGGCCAATGTGAGATGTGGTTACAGTTTTTCGTTGAGGTGGTTTGGTTTTTTCCCCTACCTTTCCTCTCAAAAATTAAACATAAAACATCATAAAGGGAAAAAATGTATTTAGCTTCCAGTAATCAATTTTTTTCCAAAATTTTAAGATGTTTTATTAATAATTTTGATATATATCTAACTCAAATATCCATTCCTGATTCTTACAGAAATAACCTTTATTTTAATCTTTTCCATGTCAGGTTGCAGTTCAAGATGAGTTGGTTGAAGTTCAGCCCAAATTCAAGAGTGAACTGCTAGAAGCAGTTGCAGTTTTTCAGGAGGATGTATCAGAGTTCGAAACAGCGTATGAAATGGTAAATTAATTTAGTAGTGGCAGGGAAGACTTGTACTCAGTGTTTCGTGGTTTTGGTTTGCAGGATTTGGATGTCAGAATTTTATTCTGCTCAGCTCCTGATGTTTGATGCCATGGTTGCTGAGCAGCCATCACTGTAGACCAAACTTTTCAGTATGAAGAAATAAATAGCAGTGCACACAACTCAAAGAAAGAAAAGAAGCACTGGTGATACAACTTGTAATGAAGTTGTAATTATTATTTAAAAATTAATTTAGAAACTGTAGTACATGTTGTGGCATCTTTGCACACACATCAGCCTTAAAAAGGACCACTGTCTGGGTTTTGTTATTTTCAGCAAAATAAGGAAGTGTGAAAAGTTACAGTCTAATCTTATTAAGTTTAATTAAGGTAAGACATTTTCAATTCCATAACAGTTACCTCTTCTTAGACTTACCATTGTAAGTATTGAATTACCAAGCTGCATAACTTGGTTGGAGTTTGACCAAGAAAAATATGTATTCTGTAATGATCTTTAAATATAGAGTGACCAGTCACTGTGAGAGTAAATATTCCATTTTTGTTAACTGCTTATTTGAAAGGAAGGGCCTATGGTTCCAAACATTCCACCTCAGGAAGCCAGTAAGAGGATGCAGATCTTTCAGGTAAGAAACTAAACTGTTGAATTTGCAACTATTTTATTAAATTTGCTCTTGCTTATCACAGTAAGTTTACCAAATTATAATTTAGGTGTTCTGTATAATATTATGTTATCTTTAGTTTCTTTCACACAATGTTTTCTGTAATGTGGAAGGATTGATTGATTGATCTGTAACCTTTCTTCACTCTTCATATTTTGTGAGCAGAAATTATCAATTTGAAGTAATAGAAATAGTAGAAAATGGAAGAGTCAATAGTGACTCCATGATAATGGCTGAAAAGAGGCCAGGTTACAAAGCAGTCATGATTCGATCTTCTAATCCTTTAAAGATCACATTTTTCATTAGATAATTGTCTTTCAACTTGTTATTTATTTATTTTGAACCGTAATTCATAGGTCCAGGAACGGTATTTTCTTTAGTTTTAATCCTTCTTCTTTTCTCTGCAAGTTATATTAACTTAAGCAGTACTTTTGTCAGTCTAGTGTATTGTATAGATTGTATAAAATAAATTCTGAGTTTGTGAAGAGCACTGAGTGACTAACAGAAGCTGCTTAATCCTTCTAGTGCATCTAATATGTACTGAAAATTGGATTATTCTGGTTAAATTTGCTGTGTTACTTATTTTGTCAAGAGAATACTCTGTACTTTTGGATACTAGTTGGGAAAATCATTCTTTCCATTTTTCTGTGGTGATCATATCCTTTGGACAGCAGTTATACTTTGAAAGTGATTGTGTTATTTGGCACTCTGATGTCTTTCTTCAAGCTATATATTTGTTTAGATCAAAAATATTTTCAGATTTTGTACATATACTTCTAATAGACTTAATCAAAGTTTGAAACTGTTTAATGATTTATTTGTAGACAATTTTAAGTTAAAACTTATAAACTTATTTTTTCATTTGGTCTGTATGAAACACAACCAGGCGAATTTTGATGACCTGTGGAGAAAGTTTATCACGTACTCGTCTGGTGAACGGTTGTTTGGATTGCCTGTCACAGAGTATGACATTTTGCACAAAGTCAGGTAACTGTGGAAATACTGCTGCCTTAAATATGTTATTAAGTATGTTAGAAAGTCTTAGGCTTACACCAAAGGCAGAAATATTACAATGTACAAGTTTTTCATTGCCTTGAATAAAAAAAATAATAAACAAAAGTGATATAAATTGATGGTGATCTACAAAGAGATGGGACCCCCACTTGCATAATGAAGAGACAAGACCCTGAGTTGATGCAAGCATGAAACTGATTTATTGATTCCACATATCAATATATATACCTTTCCAACTATAGCTAAAAATAGCACAACCACACGATTGGTGTTTCTGAGTAACATTACTCCATCAGAGCTCTGCACAGACCCTTCACACTTAGAGAAGTCTCTGCTTAGAGTCCTCACACACTGCATAGAGACTTGTACAGACCAGCAGAAGTATGGACAGTCTTGCATGATTTATCTCAGACAAAGCACCCCAAGCACACCTTTTGCTTCTCCATTCAGGGTTCTGTCTCACCTTGCCAGGGCTTGTGCCCCACCAAACTCAGTACTTCAGTCATGAGCTGAGCAGTGCTCTGAGCCCTGCTCTCCAGCTGTATTTCTACATCTCTCCCTTTTTTTTTCTAGTAGTAATATCCTCTTCCTAGATTTATTTATCAATTTTTGAACACATTGCAGAATACATGGCAAAAAAATCATCAAAAGCAGCAGTACAGCTAAAACGTAAATTTCTGTTTTCACTAAGTTCTTATGCCTCTTAATGCATTTCCAAGGGGGTTGGTGCTGGATCTTTTCTGAGGCAACACAAACACCCATTGGGTTACAGCAGAAATGACTAGGGCTAAGGCTTCCTCCATGACTTCCTGGTTTTCTGCTGCAATAAGAATGTTATCCACATAATGATATAGCAAAGTAGCAGGCATTTTTTTGGCAAATGGGGCTAAGAACCTTTGCAACAAACCACTGACAAATGGTAGGACTGTTTGTCATTCCCTGGGGGAGAAGAATCTAGTGATGTCTCTGCAAGGGTGCTTGCATATTAGTGCTTGGAACAAAAAAGGCAAATTTAGGAGCATCATCAGGGTGCAAAGGAATGTCAAAAAAACCCAATCTTTTAAATCACTGACTGTTAGATACTGATTTTGAGGGATCATGGCAGGAGAGGAGGGTCCAGGCTGCAGGGCCCCCATGTCCTCCATCACAGAATTAACTTTGTGGAGGTCCTGGAGCAAGCACCACTTGCCAGTTTGTTTTTTAATAACAAACACGGGTGAATTCTAAGGACTGCTGGAAGGGACTATATGTCCCTTTTGCAGTTGTTCCTGGACAAGTTCAGTGAGTGCAGGTAGGGGCTGCTGAGTCACCCAAAAAAATTCCAGGTTAATTTCAGTGATGTGCGCCTCAGTGGCCCCTGTCAAAAATCAGACTGGACTTTGAGACCCCACTGAGAAAATACATCTCATCCCCATAACACCATGGCTACAGGCAAAACAAATGGCTTTACAGAAGCTGTGTGACCTCCTGGTCATCTGAATGAGACAGTGACTTTTGGTAACTGCAACTGCTCCCCCCGGTCCCAGTGAGGGCTTAGGGGGTCCTCTGTGAGGTTCCTCATGGGTGGCCCCAGAGACAACAGGCACATTTGTATCTAGAATTCCAGTGTTATGTGTTGTCCCTGTAATGACAGGGTGCGTCTGCAAGTGGGATGTTTTTTTAGAAATTGTCAGTATCCATTGTATTTGGGGGGTCCCCAAGAACTAGATCCTCCCACCCCCTCTCTGTGCTCCCCTGCAGTAGGTGTTGGATCATTGGGAAAGGGAATTAACTGTTCAATATGGGTCTCCTCAGGGACAGTACAGCGTGGAAAAGGAGTCCAGACCAGGATTTTAACTTCCCAACAAAATCTGACTCTATAATTCCTGGAATAACAAAAACTCTGAAAAGGGAGGTTAAAGAGCTCCCGACTAGTAGAGCTGGGCTCTGGTGGTCCAAAAATTCTTGTAGGGAGTAAATGAATAAAAGAATCAAGAAAAGTTACTCTGAGGTTGTCAGGACCAGTCCAGTGCTGCCTATAGGTGCTGTATCCAGCTGTATTTCTACAATAAATAAATAAAATTTTAAAAGTTCTAATGAATATGTTAATTTTTTTTTAAGTATTTATTTGTTATTGTAACAGGATGATGCCAGATGATTTTACTGTGTGTAAATACTATATAAAGGAGCAATATGCCCTGTTCTAGACATAAATAGAAATAAAAATATATATTTATATATTAAGGTGTAGGAGAAAGTGAAGAAGAAATGTAAGGAGAGGTCATTCTCGTGATATAAGAAGAATTTAACTGCAGCTTTTATGAAAGTCTGAATTTTTTGAGCAGCTGTACAAATGATGATCAGATTCTAAAGATTTTGCACCAGCCATTTCAGTAGTTTGATGATGACTCACACCAGAGGAGGCTCTCACTGTTTCTGGTTTTAGATCAGAGTTTTAGTTCAGAATCAGAGAGTGCTTTAAGTAAATTGACAGTTTGTTTCCATCTCCCATTCTCTGCTTTGCACTGCAGAGCCAGCTCAGGACATACAGCCCAGGGTTTTTTTCTGGACTACTGGGGGTTTTGGAGAACTAGACAGAAGCAAAACTTGCTCCAAATATGTTTAGTGTGCATGTTAGGTCCTTAGCACCAACCATCTGCTCTTTTCTGTAGATTCTTTTTGATGAAATATTTTTTTTCTACTTTAAAAAATGTACTCTAATTATCTACCTCTATTTTTTGTATTATTATTTCACATATCATATATTTAAATATTGTGAGAGATCCAGAGAGCTGATTGAAATTATTGGCATAATTCTTTCTTTTTTTCCAGGAAGGAGTTAGCCTTGCTTCAGAAATTGTATGGATTATATGATACTGTTATAAGCACTATTAATGGTTACCATGACATACTTTGGACAGAGATAGATATTGAAAAAATCACTACTGAACTTACAGATTATCAAGCCAGGTATGTTTAATGCATGAACAGTAACAGATATTAAACGCATTAAGATTTAGGTGAGTTCAGCAAAGCCATTGATATATTTATCAAAACCTCCATGAATAGTTTCTCATAAACAATAAGATTATTCAAGAAGGAATGAAATATCACCACACTGGTAGTTAAGGAGCCTTTTACCTGCAGCTCTAATAACTGAAGGGCATACGATGAGTCCAAGTGCCCATCTCAGCTAAATGAGATTAGGAAAGGAAAGATTAGGAGGACTGAAATTTTATTTGTAAAAGCTAAGCTCTTCAACTGGCATGATTAGCCCATGGATTTTAAGTTTTGCATACAAGAATAATGGGCACAAAATTCTTTCTCACTCAGAGAAAGGCAGGCAGGTGTCAAACACCCAGTTTGACATTGAGCAGGGAGCAAACCACCATGAACATATTGAACCACCCAGCCCTGAGAGAGCCACACACGTGCTGCTGTGCTGCTCCTGGTTACTGGGAATATGAAATCATATCAGGGGAGAGGTAGAGAAACAAGTGATAATAAATCCTTGGCTTTGCATCCTTTGTTTTTCCTGATGAGGATATACTTTACCATTTGCAATAGGGCATTCCTGTGGTTGGTCACCTGCACGGTTCTTGGTGTGCTGGGCTCTTTAAAAGTGTGGTCAAAGAGGTAGATATTTATTGAACTGTTCTCAGGGGGTTTTCCACATTAGAAGTACATAGTTTTCATTAGTGAATGGTTTCAGAACCACTAACCAAAAGTGGAGGAGGCAGTCCTATTTATCTCATTTTCATGGCTCTCTCCAAATTGGTATGTTAATAAGTGCCATGTGTATGAAGTTGAAGTAAATATTATATTTGTACAAGGATTTCATATGTGAAATTTAACTAATTTTTTTCTTTGTTTTTTCTTTTCCAGTAGTGTCTGATGATAAGCAGGAGATAACTATGTTTTAATAGAAACTTCAGTATTTTTATTTTCTTTATTTGCAGGGAAAATATCAATGTTTGAGACTATTAAATATTATGACTTTTAATTAGAGCATTTGTGTCAGTTTTTCCTAAACAGGTAGCCTAGCTGCCGTAGAAAATGTTGACATTGATACAATCCACTTCATGTCTCCTTGTTTAAACTCTTGTTTAAACAATTCTGTTTTGACAGAAGGGGCATTTACTACTGTATCACTTTAATTTAACTGCAGGTGCCGTAGGCTGCCTAAAGGTCTCCACCACTGGCAAGCATTTTCAGATCTCAAGAAAAAAATTGAGGATTTTATTGAGTGTTGTTCTTTGCTGGAAATGCTGTCTGACAAAGCCATGAAGCAAAGACACTGGGATCGTATTTCTGAAACAACAGGACATTCATTTGATGTAGAGTCTGAGACCTTTTGCCTTCGCAACATCCTGGAAGCACCAATTCTTCAAAATAAAGAAGATATTGAGGTAGGTATATATGTTTTTCACCTCCTTGGTCATTTTATATTGTCAGCAAAAGTAATTGTGATTGCTTATAAAATGGTTACTCACTTTAAAAATAATTACTTCATTAAAGTCCTTGAGTCTCAATCAGACAGCACTGGTTTAAAACAATTATTTAGAAGCTCTTATCTATGTGAGCAAATATAGAGGTGGCAGCTGGAATCTCTGACCCTGATTTTTAGATAATCTCTTCACATTCTTCCTGCCATTATTTTTCATGACTTTCTTAGCTCTTTTTAAGCAGGAAAAAATCCTCACACAAAACTTTAAATTGTCATGCTCACCTAATTTTTTACCTCTGTTGTTGTTTAGTTTTGTAGATAAATCAGAAGTTTTGGATGAGGACTTCATGCTTAATGATATTTAATATTAAGACTTTTTCTAGATTATTACAGCTTTTGTGAACCACAACTTCAAAAAACCACCCCATATATCTTGTGAAAACTCAGTGGAGTTTCCATGTTTCATATAGTAAATATATATGCAAAACATTACTATATATATACTTGATTTATATGGAAGCATTCCAAGGTGATCTGCTTAATTCTGAATCAAGCTCTGATTTGAATAGGGTATTGGACTTGACCTTTCCAACTTAAACTATTCTTAGATTCTGTGATTCTATAAACTGAAATGTGGTAAGAGTCAGAGTTCATCTGGTGATGACTCTGATCACTACCCCTCCTCAGCCTTGTAGAAAATCCAGAAATCTTTATACACAGAAATAACAAAATGTGAAGCCACAGAAAATATATATCCATCCACTTCCAAAAGTGCTTTTTTCAGTTATCCATACAAGTAATTTGAGTGAGTAACATTTGCAGTGTGATATCTGCACTTTTTAACAATCCAAGACTGGATGTGCAGTATTAGGAAATTCATTTCACGAGATTGGAGAGTCTAGAAAGTGGTTCTTTCTTTGCAGGATATATGCATATCTGCTATGAAGGAGAAGGATATAGAAGCCAAACTGTCTCAAGTAGTTGAAACCTGGGGAGTCCAAAGCCTGAGCTTTGCACAGTTCAAATCAAGAGGAGAGTTATTGTTAAAAGGAAACGAATCAGCAGAAATGATGATATTGATGGAGGACAGTTTAATGGTTCTGGATTCTCTCCTGTCCAACAGGTACTTGGCATTGTTCGTGTTTGGCATTTCCAGAAATACACTGCCATGGTGACAATACTATTGTTGAGCTAAATTAGCAGTAAATTTGAATTAACTGGTTTTTAATAAAAAAAAAAATATTACAAGGCCTAATTAAAAACATCCTTATGAGAAAGACTTCCATGCACATTCAATTAAGACAACTTTCAACTCAATACACTTGACTGTAACCAAGCTGCTAAAATCTTTCCATATCATTGTTCTTGTTCCAAGTGAAACAAGAATTAGTTTATTCTGGGTTTGGGGTTATTTTCCCCATTGTAAGTATTTATTTTATAATGGCTTTATTTAGAATTAAATAGTTCATGCTTCTCTCCACTTTTAGATACAATATGTCATTTAAAAAGCAAATTCAGAGCTGGGTTTATAAACTAAGCAACTCCTCACACATAATTGAAGAGTGGCTGGTTGTGCAGAACCTCTGGATTTATCTTGAAGCTGTTTTTGTAGCAGGAGATATTGCAAAAGAGTTACCCCAGGTAAACTTTATAATGCTTCCCTAATATTGTGTACTGAAAGCTTTCTGTGCAATAATTTTCAACAGATTATGCTTTGTTTTTTCTCTATATAGGAAGCAAAGCGTTTTCAGAATATTGACAAATCATGGGTAAAAATAATGCAAAGAGCTCATGAAAACCCAAATGTAGTTGCCTGCTGTGTTGGAGATGATACTATGGAGCAGCTTCTCCCTCATTTGCATGAACAGTTGGAAGTGTGTCAGAAATCACTTACAGGGTATGAACTGTTTGATTTTTACTGCTTTACTATATTGTAAGTAGTTTCTGTGAAACATTAATTGTGTTTCAGTCTTACTTACACCCCGATTCAGAAAAAAATGTCAGCCTGAAATAGTTTAATAAAAATCTTGTTGAATTTTAAAGATATTTAGAGAAGAAAAGACTGCTGTTTCCAAGATTCTTTTTTTTTCTGATCCCGCACTTGTTGAAATTCTTGGACAAGCAAGTGATTCTCATACAATCCAGGTATGAACTTAATGATTTTTTTTCTACTTATATAAAAAAAATAGAACATGGAGGAGCATTTAATAAAATGAGATACAAACATTTTCTTTTTATAAAGTTGGCTGGAAAAAATTTTTTGTTTCTTGCTCTCCATTCTTTAACAAAATGTGAAATAGATCCCTGTAATTCAAAACAATCTTCAGAATTCAGAACACTAGAACATGGTTTGATCAAGGGATTTACTGGTGGTTTCTTTCCCAACTAAACTAATAAATGGACTCTGTGAGGCTTTCCTGCTTTGCATATTGAAAAATTCTTCCATGCAGTCTGGGTTGTTACTGGGTTGATTTAGATAAGCCAGTCAATCTCTGCTCATTTATCTCTGGAAACTGTAAAAATACAAGAGACAGAGATACAGTTCTATACAACCATATCTGTAATTGTTACCTACAGATGACCAGAAATTCATCAGTAGGTTCAGATGAATTTTGCAGGATAACCTTATTTGAGAATTTTTTTCCTGTTTGCTAATGCTAAATATTTACATTGAATAACTCCTGAATTTTCCTTACAGCCACATCTGACTTCCATCTCTGACAACATAAATGAAGTAGAGTTTCACCCAAAGGATTATGATCGCATACTGGCAGTCATATCAAGAGAAGGAGAAAAAATTTCAGTAATTATCAGATTTTTTTTTTCCTAGAAACATTAATAGATAAATAATTGTATTATTGAACATATAAGATGTATTAAGGTGAATTATTGTTAATTACAAATAAATATTTTAAGGATTGTTGCAAACAAGACTAGAATATATCATCATTAAATAAATTGTTTGGATATTAACTGAAGTAAAATCTGTAGCTGTCATGAATAGAAATTTAACTATGTAGTGACTCACATTCTTGAACAGAAGGTTGGTAAATATGTTCTATTTTATACATTTACTTTTATTAATTTTACAGTTGGACACTCCAGTGATTGCAAAAGGACCAGTAGAAATTTGGTTGAAGCTTTTATTGCAAATGCAGCAGAGGTCATTGCATGGCATAATTAGGGCAGCATTTTACCAAATTAGTGACTCAGGATATCAGCTGTTGAATTTTCTTGATCAATTCCCAGCACAGGTAAGAATAGAAGATGTGGATGTGTGTGTGCAGTCCGGGTTGTGTCTGGGGCAGGTGGAAGGTGAAGCACAATGGGATTGCCTGTATGAGGAAATTTTCATAGAGGGAACAAGGGGAAGGATTGCTCAGGAGAAGGTAATCCTAAATCAAATTGATTTTGATACCCAGTGTATAGTATAATATTTTTCTTGCCATCTGCTTTCAATTTAAGTTTTTTTAGTTCTCTTGGAGAATATAAAGTAGAGCTTATATTTTATTAAATGGATTTTGAATCCCTTTCAGCTGCATATAAAACTGCATGTGCAGATTGATTTCTCTCATAATTTAAGATGGCAAGAGCTATGATTATGATTATTTATCTCATAATTTACAAGATTTACCTCAGAGTTCATATATTTGTCACTATGATGATGCAGTCCTAGTACAAGGCTATGTTGAAGGATTCTGGAAACTCCTCCATCTTACTGATAATTCATAATATTTGTTAAAAATTACTGAATTATTTCCCATGCTGTATGAATTCTGAATCTGTAATTTGCTGACTAGTACAGTGCTGGGTTTAATTTTTAATTAAAATTCTGTGGGTATTAAAACTGGCCAGTATATTGCTATTTTTAAAAAAATCAATAGATTTAAATATTTAATAGAAGTATCCTAAAGCTGTATTTATGATGTAATTGGGTATTGTCTCAGCAGAGTTTATTTGAAAATTTTCACTACCTTAAACAAATATATAATAAAATTCCAGACATTTTGATGTGGCTTCACTACCACCTGCAAAGATCTTTTCTCACATCTTCCTAAGTTCTTATGTTCAAAAAATTTTTTATGTTGGAAGGGTTTGACCAAGGAATTTTTACAAAGAAAAGCTGTGTTACAGAAGAGAGAAGAAATTGGGCAGAATACTCACAAATTAAATGTTTTTTCAAGCTGCCTTTTTCCTGGCTCAGAAGTTATTGTTGTAGATAACATGAAATAGTCACCTCCAAATATTTATTTTACTTATTTCTTGTTTTCCTTTGACTAATTGGTCATTCTAAAATTAATTTTTTTTAAGATTCTACCTATGATAGCTCACCATTTAAAATCATCAGTCTACCCTCTAATACACAAACTCTGTAACCATGAGCTCGCTACAGGCATAGGGAGACAGAAAAGTAGAAAGAGATGTTGAGTAAATTTTTTAGGGCTTGTTAGTTTGTGGATATGGAAATGTGGGTAATACAGGTATACAGTGCTTGTCTGTCATTTTGTGTTGTGGGTATTGTAGATAAAAAACAATCTGAGACAGTAATTTATGTGGAACATCCTATAACTGTCTAGATTTATTTGGAAGAAAAATAACTCGTAGTTCAATGTGCTCTAGGCTGTACTCCAGGCATGACAGAATGTTAGAAGGCAAGCCATCCCCTGTTCAGTGAAAATTCACAGCAATTTAATGTTCTTTAATTAGTTACAAATTGGCAATGGAAAATTCCAGGTCTTCTCCCCCAGAGCCAGTTTAGGCATGTATTACAGGAGTCCTCTAAAGGATTAGAAGGGAAACTAACAGTAGTCCTTAGTTTGAGTGTATCTCACTATGTGACAATATTTTGTAAAATTTTTACATGCTTTCTCAGCAGGTTGTGCAGCAGAGCCAGTTAATTCAGGTGTGGTGTCCTGGTGAGATAGATTCATGTTGGATATAGTGATATTTTGGAACAGCCTACACCATAATTTATAGTTTCTATTATAACTAAGCCTTCTGTAACACAGCTAGAGTTCCAGAAGTGATTAGAGTGTGGATTTTTCATATATTACCTTTTTAGGTTGGATTACTGGGAATTCAAATATTGTGGACACGTGATGGAGAAGAAGCTCTACGCAATGCAAAAGATGACAAAAAAATCATGGATGTAACCAATGCTAGATTTCTGGATATTCTGAATACATTGATTGGCCAAACCACACGGGATCTTTCCAAGTTTGAGAGAGTGAAATTTGAAACACTTATAACCATTCATGTGCATCAGCGTGATATTTTTGATGATTTGGTAAAGTATAGATTTTGATTTCTGACAACTAAATGCATTTTCTTATATGTGGCAGCTACAGTTACATGTGTATGCATGTATAAGAGAAAGATGTCCATAATCTCACCACAGTAAAAATAATACAATTTTGCTTAAACTAGAATAACATTAATCAGTTCTGTCAACTAAATATTTTTGCCAAATGTTTACACTTTTCTTAGAACATTATAATTTTCCATGTCTTCCTATGGAGTTTGGCTTTTTTGGTAGACAAAACAAAGTATTTCCTTGCTTTGAAAAACTGTTGTACTACTCTTACTTGCACAACTTAAGAAGCTGGGACTGCTGGGGCTGTTGCATCTATAACATCATTTCCTCATGGCTTTACAGAATCTCAGTTGGCACATGGCTGCACGTTCCTAAGGAGAATACACAGAACACAAACAAACAAAAAACCTGCTAAAATCAGCAGACAGTTGCAATCCTACACTTGAACATTGGAGACTGTGCTGAATTGTTACTGTTCCTTTATTCTTGGGGAATGGCATCCTTCAACACTGTCCCTCACATATGTCCAGAGGCTTTTTACATTATACAGCATTTGCTTCTCTGCCTCAGTCCCATCCTTCCCTCATCACACCCTTTGTTCCAATGTGTTTGGGGGATTTAGTGGTGTGCTATTTGCATTTCTTTCTTGGAAAGTGAGAAATTTCTCACTTGGACTGCCCTACCAAAGCAGTTTAAGATTTATTTGATAACACAGATGTTGGGATGATTGGGTTAAGTGGTCAGGACGTTTTTTGGTATCAGTTTAGCATACATCTGAACATGTTATGTCATGCTTATTGTATTTAAGTTTACTAACACAGGGACTTTCATCTGAGTAATTACTCAATATTCACATACAAATAAGCATATTATCACAGTTGGTAAAGGCAGTAAGTGTAGATGCTGGGTTATATAACATGTGCTTTTGCTTCCTTTCAAGGTAAGAATGAACATCAAATCACCGACTGATTTTGAGTGGTTAAAGCAGTCTAGATTCTACTATAAAGAGGATTATGATCACGTCATCATAGCAATTACAGACGTTGATTTTATTTACCAAAATGAATTTCTGGGTTGCACTGATCGTCTGGTTATAACACCTCTAACAGACAGGTTAGAGAAACAATTATAGATAAGGAGTATTTTTAATATATTTAGTGTTTATTTATCTTTAAAGAGATACAATCCGAGTTGAGTCATGTGTGGGCTGGGTCATTCATGAAAGCATTCTCATAAATTTGTTTAATGTACTCTTTTGGAAAAGGTAAAATAGAGCCTCACTACTCTGTACATTTACTAGTTCCTTTATCACTGTCCAGTCTTAAAAAGAAGATTTAATAACAGAAATTCATTTTTTTAGGGCTATGTAGTAACATACAGTTTAGCAGTATACTGAAGAGAAGATTAGGTCAAATATTTCAAATTTTGTAATAAGAGATTCTCTGAAGATTCTGTGGCTTTTTTGAAAGTTTTAGAAAACACTGGGTGCACTCCCCTTCCTTCTTCTGTAGCCAGGCAAATAAATGGTCATTTTGTTTCAAATGTGGCTTAACAAAGATTTATATTTCTTTTTTACTCTTGGGAATTTCTTTGCTTCCTTCCTTGTCCAAATTCTTTCTCCATTCGATCCTTTCATGAGGTAAGAAAGGATTTCTCATTTAACCAAATGAGAAAATAGAAGACCAAGAGATACTTGCAAAAAGATCCTCTCAAGAAATAAAACCAACTTCCAACCTACAATCATTTACTTTGATATCTATGTGGTGTATGTGCTTCTATGACTTTTTAAATACCTTTATTTCTCCAGAAGAGGTAGAGCTGCTTTTTAGCTTATTAACACCAGGGTTTGTTTCTTTTGTTGTTTGCTTGATTTGTTGGGGTTATTTTCTTTTATAAGTAATGTTTAAATGTTATATTTTGGGGCCTTTTACCTCTCTGAATTTCTTGCACTGAAATCCATGGAATTGCTTTATGAAGAAGTAATGTTTCAATATAGGGGCTGTATCATCTATGCCATAACTTGATCTGTATTTTATATATACTCGCTTGTATGTTTAATATAATTCAGTAGATTAACATCAATTGATGTTTGTAGGTGCTATATAACTTTAGCACAAGCTTTGGGAATGAACATGGGAGGAGCTCCAGCAGGACCAGCTGGAACTGGTAAAACAGAAACAACGAAAGACATGGGAAAGGCTCTGGGAAAATATGTGGTAGTCTTTAACTGCTCTGATCAAATGGACTTCAGAGGTTTGGGCAGGATTTTCAAAGGTAAGATTTCTTCCTGTAGGATAGAAGAGACCCCCAGGTCATTCAGAAGGTGCAGGTAGAGCACGGTGCTCACTCAGGACCTTATTCATGTTGGGTTTTGACTGTCTCCAGAGATGGAGGTGCTGCAATGCTCAAGAGTTTTGATCGTTCTTATTATCACAGTTTTTATACTTCCTCTGGCATGGAATCTTCCACATTGAAACACGTGTCCATTGTCTTCTCTTCTCCCTCTGCACCTCTGAAATAAGCCTGACTCCAATTTCTCAGTGCCCCCTATTATCTAGTTGTCAACAGCAATAGGCTTTTCCCTTTGCTCTCTCTTCAGGCTCAACAAATGCTGTTCTCCCAGCCTCTCCCACTGTGTCACATCCTCCCTCCAGCCACTGACCATTGCAGCAGCCAGGGGCATGGGGCACTCATGCAAATATATCAATATATGAGTGTCTCTCCCCTGCTGGGAAACCCCAAAGTGAGCATGGTACTGCAGCTGCCATCTCAGAGGTGCAGGGCAGGGGTGAGCAGTGATTTGCCTCACCCTGCAGGCCACTTGCCCAGTGTGCAGCAAGGGCACCCTTCTGATTCCTGCTTAATTAGTTGTTAATGGAGCAGCAGGTCGTTTTCTGCAAAGCTGCTCGGCAGCACAGTCAGCACCGGGCTTGTACTGCTGCATGGGGTTATTCTGGTCTAAGTAAGGGACTTGAGCTTCTCGAGATTTCTGTCAGCTCTTTTTTCAGAGTAGTGGTATTGTATGTACTGAGAAGCAAGAGGCATAAAAGTGGCTAAAGCTGTGGGTTTATAAACATATTGCCCATTTGAAAGCCATTAAAATTTTAGAATATCTTTGAGTGACAAAATTCATGACAGAATGTCTTTAAAGTGATTTAGCCTCAGCTACGCAACATGAATAAACCCTGAATGACTTGCATAAATTATTCACAATTAAACAACAAGCTTTCAGTATACCTGAAATAAAAACATAACTTGCTCATACTTTAATATCATCTGAGAAAAAATGCTGTTAGAAACTTTCTTATAAAACATTATGAAAAGAAGAACAATTCTCTTAGGTGCTGCATCATATTTGGTACTTTTCCATACAGAAATTAAACAGTGGTGAAAATAATCCTGGACAAAAAATATTCCTGTTATTAATATAATACTTCTAGATTTCTCTTTTCATTTTTTTTTCTTTCTCTATATGTCTCTCTTTCTTTCATAGACATATCAGCACTTTGACTGTTGTTAATATTCTGTACTATTACGTGAAAAACTTGTTTAGTGGGGACTTAAAACAGTAAAATAAAAACAGTGACTTTTTTTGGTGACATTTAGGACTAAGGTTTTGTAGCTCTAAGTCACTTATTTTTAATTTTTCAGACTAACAGTACAGCTTTTTGCAAATAATTGAATGGTGCTGTACATTAAAAGGCTACATTCACAGAATAATCTATTAAAAATATTTACCAAATGCCCCAAATTATCAAATTTTTTTTTTAGACTTTGATTCCCTTCTAAGTATTGTGTATAAACCAATTAATATTAATTCAGACAGATAGGGAGACAGTCAGGTGGATTGGAGGAAGATAGGCCTTCACCACAGGGCAATAAATAAAAATAATATGATTTAATTACTTGCAGGAAAAGTCATTTAGTTCAGATATTCAAATATGCATGAAGATATTTTTTTCTTTCCCTGTTTTAGGTCTCGCACAGTCTGGATCTTGGGGATGTTTTGATGAATTCAATCGAATTGAGTTGCCTGTCTTGTCAGTAGCAGCACAACAAATCTATATTATTTTAACAGCAAGAAAAAAGAAAAAAAGCAGTTCATTTTTTCTGATGGAGATTGTGTAGATTTAAATCCAGAGTTTGGAATTTTCCTAACTATGGTGAGCGTAGTAATAATTTCAAAGAAGGGACAAATTATACTACATAGGTGTTAAGTGACAAGGAGACAGTAACTGGTTTTATTAATAAAATTATGTCACTATAGAATTAAAATGTATAAATAATATGATTATTCATGAATGGCATGCCTTCATTTTGATTTTAATACCATTGAAAGAGTCCATAATTATGTCCCTCCATTGCTATATTGCTATTCACCAGGCAGACTAAGAGTCTGACCAAACTTGCAGAATTCTCTGTGCTCACTGAGAGGACTGAAACACTAATATGCTTTACTACCATATCTTTAATAAAGCTAATATTAATGCGTTAATAATTCATGAATGTTTTAAAGATATTAACATATTAGTAGTTTAATATTGTTAATACTTTTAACAGTATCAATGAGACAGATACTCTATGGAGGCAGCAGAAAAAGAATATTCACTTAAAGAAGGAGGTGTAAGAAAGATATTTTTCAGGAACACAAGGTTTGACCAAATGGGTACCTTCATGGTTATAAAAATAAAAATTCTTCAATGTCCTGTAACATGAACTTTCAGAATATGCCATCTTGTTGCCATAGGATCCTTGGGGCTTCATAGCACTGTTTTCTGTAATCTCATGGGCAGGACATTTTCAGGTCTATGTTTCCTAATACAGATGGTTGTTGGAATTCCAAGGCAGATGGCAATCCAAGATTACTTTATGGGAGATTTAAGTTACAAGAATTGATAGGCAAGGCTTCTAAATCTGAACTGCTCTGAGTATTTATACATGCATTTATTTTTATTGAACAATAAAAAGGAGGCTATTTTGACTATTGCAAATAATAATGATGCATTATATTTTCTTATTTAGAATCCTGGATATGCTGGACGTCAAGAACTACCAGAAAATCTCAAAATTCAGTTTAGAACTGTTGCAATGATGGTTCCAGATAGACAGGTATAATTCCTGAATAAACTGAAAGAAAAAAATGTATTTTAATTTGCTGACCTGTCTTCAGGAGAAACAAATGAAATTTCTTCAAATATTTGCATTTCAGATAATTATAAGGGTTAAACTTGCAAGCTACGGATTTATTGATAATGTGGTCTTGGCTAAGAAATTCTTTGTTCTTTATAAACTTTGTGAGGAGCAGCTCACTAAGCAGGTAATGTTATGTATTCCCTTTGTCTTTGTATTTACATAGTAAAGGCTCCTACTTTTTGGGTTATGCAGATTGTTTCTGAAACATCATTTGCATGCCTTTTACAAAATATTGAAATACTTTAAATGTAATTTAAACAATTACCTCTATAAAATATCTGAATAAATTACTACATTAATTCATGGATATGTAGTTTTATATGCACATATTTTGTTAAAATTGATGCCTTTTGTCAGTTCCAAGTGCTTGAAGTTCTCTGCCTAAACATGTCATCCAGACAAAAATTATCCCAGTCATGTAGTTTTTCTGTAAGAATTATCTAGGGCTAAGCTAAATAGTTGGGAATTGGAAACTGGAAACCACAGGAGAAACATCTAGTTTGATTTAAATTGTTCATGGCCCCATAACATTTGTCTTGCTGCCTTGATCTGAAGTCTGTGCTTTAAGATGCCTTAGTTGGAAAGACATGGTCAAGAATGGAACTATTAGTTTTTTAGAACCCTGCTATTCAGAGCTGTAAAACTTTTTCTATATGGCATGATAAATGGTTAAATCAACTAAATTTAAATTGGGAAAGAAAAACCTTACAGCACACACAATTCTTTCTGAAAATGACTTTATTATCCTTCATTTATTTGAACAGAATAATTCCTAAAGAACAGCAACAATTCCTATTTTAGCTACCTTTTCCAGGCAGGACAACTGTACTTTACAACATGCAAGTAAAGCTTAATATATTGATGAAATAAAGTTAGAGAACTTGTTACTGATACTTAAATCTTCTCCCACTCTCTAGGTCCATTATGACTTTGGTCTGAGGAATATCCTGTCAGTACTGAGGACTCTTGGAGCTCAAAAGAGAGCCAGGCCAACTGAAGGAGAATTAAGTATTGTTATGAGGGGGTTAAGAGATATGAATCTTTCTAAGCTGGTAAGAATCTAATTTAATAATTTAGCACCATGTAAAGGCAAATCTAATAGATATTTAATGGATTTTGTATGAGATCAGAAAAAATTTCAAACATTCTTTTCTTTAAAAATTTAAACATGTTAGGCTTCATGTTATCATTAAACAGCATAGAGTTTATTAGACTGGTAAAGAGTGTTCATTATGCAAAGGTTCAAATAGATTAATAGTGGCTTACCTCTGCCTGTGCCTTTCTGTGTCCTGACTTGTGCACAGGCTGACCACTGTACTGTAAGGAAATTGAAAAATGATTATCCACTAAATCAGACTTTTAAAGATTTCTTTCCAGATAGGATGTTCTTTCCAATACATGCTACAAGTGGTTCACAAATCAATTTTATAAATAGACTCCAGTGTCTACTTAGTGGGAAATTTCTTTCTATTCTGAATTTCTCTTTTGCATGGCTTGTGGATGACATTTCCAAAATGCTATTTTTGTAGCAAGCTCTCCTGTTAGCTGTCTGTAAGCATCTGTATCTAGAAAGTGTGTTTTTACTTCTTATTCTTCTAAAGCAGAGACTAATTTTGTTTTGGGAACATTCTTTGGGTAACAGTCCTTTAAACATTTAATGACATTTTTTGTTTCAGATAGATGAAGATGAGCCTTTGTTTCTCAGCCTGATCAATGATCTCTTCCCGGGCCTGCAACTGGACAGCAACACCTATGATGAGCTTCAGGCTGCAGTGGCTCATCAGGTGCAGGAGGCAGGATTGGTTAACCATCCACCATGGAATCTTAAACTTGTTCAGGTAAACCTTTTTGTTTTCTAGAACGTTCTGCACAATCAGGAGTCAGAACAATGTGTCAGTGGCTAGACCACTGCCTCACCAAGAGCCTGCACAGTGAATATGGGAAAATCTGAAGGCTGTGTGTGCCCCATGGTGAGGCTGGCCAGTGCAAGGGACTTGCTCTGTGGTGCCTGGAGATTTTCATCCTGGACTGATACAAGCCTTTCTTCAGCTTGCTGAGGAAGAACTGTGTGTGCTTCATCTTACAAGATTTTGGCACTCAGGAGGGCTAGCACTGTTTTGTGCCATTCAGTTCGTTCATATTTGTATAGGCAGACTGACACTTCCACAGCAAACCTAATGCTACTATTGAAAGACAAATAGAAAATTTAGTAGAGAACTCTCCTGAAACTAAACCCATACACAGTTCTGGAGAAAGTGCACTCCCTATGTTTGTTTTATTTACTCAAGTATTTCAGCACTGTAGTAAGTAATCATACTTCTGCAGCATTAAGGTTTTGCTAGTATTAATTTTTCCTTTTGAATAATACAGAAAGGCCTTTTTCAAATCTCCTTAAACTATATTCGGCTGCTTAAAAAAGTTTAAGCAAGATTTAGTTCTGCAAACCATTTATAGTAAACTTGCTTAGTGCTAAAAAGATTAGGAACTGATCATATGTACTATTCCACAAAACTAAAATTCAGCAAATGCATGCTAAATTCAATCCTGAGTGTGTAACTTGTATGTCTAACACATCTTAATCACAACTAGCACAAGCAAACATCTTTCTAAAGCATGTATCTATTTTTACTTTGATTTTTAAATTGAAATATTTTATTTTGATTTTGTTAACAGTTGTATGAAACTAATCTAGTACGCCATGGGTTGATGACACTTGGCCCTAGTGGATCTGGGAAAACGATGGTCATAACTGTATTAATGAAAGCACTCACAGAATGTGGGCAGCCTCATAAGGAAATGCGCATGAACCCCAAAGCCATTACTGCTCCTCAGATGTTTGGGAAACTCGATGCTGCAACTAATGACTGGACAGATGGAATCTTTTCTACCCTGTGGAGGAAAACACTGAAAACTAAAAAGGGTATGTAAATACTAAACATTTGGTCTCATAAAAATGTATCTCGAATGATATAGTGAAAAAAGCATATTGAATTCACAAATGTTCCTCTCAAGGAAAACTACAGAGAACATATGAGATGAGATCACACCCCTTAAAAAAGGACACCAATTTAAAGATTTATTACTTCAGTAGTATATCTACATTTTAAAATTTATCATTTTCTTGCCACTTCAGTTCTACAGTGTAGATGTGTTACTTGGAAGCTGATTAATCATAAATTGGATAAACTTGTTCTAATGGCACTATCTTTATAATAATGTTATTTTCATGCTTTTACATACACTGATTGCCAGTAGTTATATTTCAGTATTTTAGGATTGGCATACTGAAATTCCTTTCACAGTGTTTCATTTGTATCTGAAAAAATAAATATAAAGAACGGGAAAGGAATAAAATTAAAGAAAGGGAATTCCTCTAGGGAACTTTCCTAGAAGGATGTTAATTTCAAAAAACAGTTGAGTTTCTTACATTGGAAATGCATATGTTTTCTCTATTAGAAAATTTCAATATTCCAAATGAAGCCAGAATTCTAAAATTTAATTTACCAAAACTTAGGAATTTACATCTATGTTTGTATTTCAAAGTACAAGAAAAATAATCAGATTTTAAGAACAGAGGAGTGAACATAGGTTTCAGTAACTTGAGAGGGACCTGTGACTATTCAACATTTCTTGTTTAGTTGCTAAAAAACCCCTTATATTAGCAACAAAATACCAAATTCCCCAACCTCCCTGTGCTGCTGGAGTAGGGTTGGGGCAGGAGGAGGAAGGAGAAAGAGTTGGATTAGGTTGTGAAGGGCAAGGTTGAATCTGGAGAAAAGAAATGCAGTGGGGTAAAGTGTTCTAGGTGTTTGTCTTTGCTTGTCATCATCCAAATCTATGTTAATTTGCAGTAATTAATTTGCAATGTTTTCCAAGTTGGGTCTGTTTTGCCCATGACAGCTGACTAGTGGTCTCCCAGTCTTTATCTCAACCCATGAACGTTTTCACTGTATTGTCTCCCTCTGTCCTGTTGAGGGAGGGGAGAGGGAGAGAGAGTAGCACAGTTTCTATCTGGTAGCCAGCCAAGGTAACAAATAATCAACACTATAAAGGGATATTTGCACCCTCGTTGCTACCAATTGTTTAAAAAATATTTCCTTAACTAAGGATGCAATTTATTCAGTAATGAGCATCCATACAGATGGCAGGAATTACAATAAACAAAACAAATTTTTATATGACATTTAAGTTCATTTTGTACACTTGTTTTCTTGTTCTTTCAGCAGTGTGATATGAATTATCTCTCTTTTGATTATTTTTCCAGGTGAAAATGTGTTTCTGGTTTTAGATGGTCCTGTAGACGCAATCTGGATCGAGAATTTGAACTCAGTTTTGGATGATAACAAGACCCTCACTCTGGCAAATGGAGATCGAATTCCTATGTCTCCTTCATGTAAACTCTTATTTGAGGTCCACAACATTGAGAATGCCTCTCCTGCAACAGTTTCTCGAATGGGCATGGTCTTCATCAGTTCTTCTGTCCTCAGCTGGAGACCAATATTGCAGGTAAGAGGATTAGTGCTGGCTGCTCCTTATTATACCTTGCTATTCATTTTATACAAAACATTATTGTGGATGTTTTCCTCAGGCATGGCTGAAAAAACGTACTGCTCAAGAAGCTGAACTTCTGCAAAGTTTGTATGACAGAATCTTTGAACCAGCATATACATATATGAAACTAAACCTTAACCCCAAAATGGAGCTTCTGGAATGTAACTACATTATGCAGGTAAAAGGGATACTTCATGAGTCTGCATGAATTGACTGACAATAGTAAAAGTGCAGAAATAGCAAGGAGAACATTTGATAGCCATAAAATTTAATTTGAAAATATTGCCTCCAGGCAAAGAAAAGTTAAAAATCAGTATTTGTTTCTTGGGCAATATAAGAGGAAGTGTTAAGATGTGCAGAAGAAAATTTTTCTTCTCTGTATTACTTCTTACCTAGGGTAGTCTTCTAATGACTGGAATTTGCAGTAAGTACCCAGAAGCATATGTTTAATAAGCTAGTGGATTCATTTTGGTTCTTTTAATACCAAAAAATTGTGGTAAGGGTCACTATATCTCTACTGGCGGTGTCAGCAGAAAAAGAAGAATAATTCTATTTATCTTTTTATCTTCAGATGTAATAGGTGTAAATCTGTCCATCAGCTCTTTCAAGGTCAATGTAGTAATTTCTGCCTCTCCTTTCCTAATTCTACCTTGAGTGGAGTCCAAACTTTATCAGTGATTTATTAATAATATAAATATGTGTTTGGCAGATTTTGCAAGACTCAGTCCTGTACTGCATATCTCCAGTTGATTTGTTTATGAGTCTGTTGTCATCTGTAGATTCTAAGTTTCCAGACTTTCCATTTGTCCATGTAATCTCCATTTTATTTTGACACACTCATAAAAAATTCAGTGGTGCCCTTGACGAAGTCTAGACAAGATAATGTTTTGGGTAGCACTCCAGTTGAATGTGGAACTACCAAATGTGCACCCAATATCTCTTTGCTGTTCATTACAGAGTTAGTTTCAGATTTTCTAAATTGTGAAGTACGTTACTGCAAACTAATAGCCACAGTAAATGCTGGAGACCTTAACTGTGCAGTATCAAATGCAAGCAGAGTATCTTTAGAATTAAAGTCCCCAGGCAGAAACCATTGAACCAACCACTTTATGATGGGCAATGCACATTTTTGAGAGAGAGATTATTTGTCTTCTGCATTTCTTATCTGTGAAACCTCTGACTGAGCTGAGCTTCTCTCCATGGAAGATTTTTCCTGTGATCAGAAATTTCTGTTATTTTTGATTAGTGCTTGTTAGGAAGTGTCAGCAACTCAGTGCTCTATTCATGCTTCTTGATCAGGGAAATAGTTTCCTGATTTAAGCTGTACTGAATGTTTCTTTCTGTGAATGAAAAGCTCTGGCAAGTTTCTGCCA
The DNA here is from genome assembly GCA_032173965.1 of Sitta carolinensis. Taxonomy (NCBI): domain Eukaryota; kingdom Metazoa; phylum Chordata; class Aves; order Passeriformes; family Sittidae; genus Sitta; species Sitta carolinensis. The sequence goes on along the minus strand of JAVUNC010000025.1, from coordinate 6,828,442 downwards.
CCTCTGTAACAAAGTAAGTAACTCTTAGCAGCCTCCACGGTTGTGTTATCTAAGAGCCAGTGACACCAGAGTTTTTACCCTACTTGTGCCTTAAAATCCCAGCTTTGCCATAAATGTTCTCTGTGCAGAAGCTCTGTACCTTACTATGTCTCTTTAGCAATTGTAGAATTCAGGACATGCTGCTTCTGTTTAGTTCATGCATTTTCAAATATTACAACCAAACCAAAGCAGTTGCATCTGGCAGACTTGTATTTGAGTTCCAAAGCTGAGTTTTGGATGTCCACCCAAACACGCTGATTATGTCCCATTTGTTAGCATTCACCATTTAAGTTGCCTGTTCATAAGCAACATCCTTAAAATGGTTTCATCTAAATGTGATCTCACCTTTGCTTTCCTCCTTGTAATTTCCACTGACTTTCTAACCTTTTATGTATCTTCTGGCTCACCTCATTAGGGAGACAAATATCATTTACCTTAGGAGATTCAACACCAGTTTTTTGTATAGAGTTATCCTGTCTTAGGAGCCGATTGGAAAAGTCAGTAAACTTGTAGCTGCTAAAGGAGATGTGACTGATATAATCTGCATGAAGGATCAAAGGTGTTTGACATCCTTTACCAGGCATCTACATGGCTGCTAAGTAGTCATAGCAGAGGATTGGAGTTCCATTTCTAGATAAATGTATTGGAAATATGTGACTGGATTATCAGTTCTTACAAAGGACACTGGTTATCACTGATCCTGAGGCACCTTTGCTGGGATCAGTGCTGTTCAAAATGTTCATAAACAAATTGGAAAAGTTTTAGGTGAAGAAATTTATTGATGACACTAGATTATTCAGGATATTAAGGACAAAACAACTAACCATGAAGAACTGTAGACAGACTTTATGAGACTGAATAAATAGGTAATAAAATGGCAAATGAAATTCAGTGATGATAAGCATGAAGGAGTTCACACAGGAAGAAAACAAACTGTTCAATGCCATGAATAGCAGACCTATGGGACGTCTTGCCAAAGGTTGTAATAGGCAATAAAAGTTTATGTAGGCTCAAGACCAGTCTTGCTATTTTCAGGGTGGAAAAAAAACATGAAAAGAAGCAGAAAAAGTGTGTATTGTTCTGAAAGTCACAAGGTGAAGAGGGTGTAAACAGGAAGTTCTACCCCAGCCCCACCACAAACCAAGAGAGATTTTTCTTTTACTCTTTTTCCACTTCTGGCCATTGTTGCAAATGCTGGGCAAGCATTACAAGTACATGTTACTGTGATACTTCCCACTCCAGGTAGGAGATGCAAGACAGCACAAAGAGTACCAATTCCACGAGCTGACTGAAAATCTGTTCCACTGTTAAAAAGATGTATTTTGAAACAATATCATGCACACTGCCTTTATAGAAAGGGAACACAAATGGGGTTGCCTAAGAGAGTCCAGCATCCAAATTCATAAGCAACAGCACAGAATTGTAGATAACAAGTTATTATTTTACTAGAATCTGGACTCTAATTCCTTAGAAACAGAATGAAGCAGTCACATAATAGAATAATTTAATCTTTTTTTTTAATGAAAAAATAGAAGTTAATGTGATAGATACATAAATTGTACCAGAATTGAGATAAACACATCAGACAGATGCTGAAAATTCTTCCATGTTTAAAAATGGAAAGAAATAGCTAAGCTTCACCTATTCTTGGAGTTCTGAATATTATAAAATCCCTTCAAAAACTGTTTTGTTACCCTAGCTCATAAATGACATTTATTTTGAAGGCATAATTTGAAAGAATAGCTGATGATCAAATTACCTAAGCAATTTTGAACATTTTGTTCTGTTTTATATCTATCTTTAATAAACTTTATTGGGTTTGTTGTTCTGAATTTCCTTTGATGTTTTTTGTAATCTGTATTGATTTAAATTTTGAATACTTATAAATAATGCATGTGTATACATGTATAGATGAATAAAAAGTGATTATGTAATACTTTCTAAATGCACATTTTATAATATTTTCAGTCTATTAATCTTCTGGAGGGCTTGATTCCATCGAAGGAGGAGCGTGGTGTATCACCTACACAACGTCTGCATAAACTGTTCAGCTTTGCAATCATGTGGAGTTTGGGTGCCCTTCTGGAGCTGGACAGTCGAGATAAACTTGAGGCCTTCATTAGAACTCATGATAATAAATTAGACTTACCCAAAATCCCTCCTGGCAGCAATCAAACCATGTATGAGTTTTATGTTAGCGATCGTGGTAAGAAAAAGAACCAATATTGGTTTTTAAACTGTCATTTAAAAACTCTTTTTCTGCTTTAGTCCTTGTTATGCAGCCCTGTGAGCTGAGGTTTTTTGACAGTGTAGTACCAGTACATCTGTGGCTGTGAGAAGTCAGAGTCGAGAGATAGAGTGCTCTTTGCTAACAATTTTTTATTTCTTTTTAATTTCCTTCTTACAAATTACTTTTCTATTAACTTACCCAGCCTACAATTGGTAGATAATTTGTGCTTAGGCTGGTTTAGTCTAGCTTAATAATATTTTATGTTTAATTTTCTTACAGGTGGTTGTTTTTATTAAAGGAATAAAATCTGATTTTAATTTTGCTTAGTAATTATTTCTCGTGTCTAATAACTGGTCATAAATTTGAAAGGTTATAGAATTATAAGAATAGTGAGATATTTTGATTCTTGATATTTTGAATAGTGTGCTCTCTTCTAAAACAAATTTTTTAGTTTGACTAGCACACACAGCCATTTTCACAAAAGCTTACTGTCATGACAGAGTATGTTCTCTTCTGAAGAAAATAATTTCTCTCATATCCAGATTAATTTTTTTTTGCCAGCAATGTACACACGTGCAATCCATATTGCTGTGTTCTGTAATTTTTCACCAGTAGTGTGAGAATTAGTTTCTAGGTAAACATTCTTTGTTTTTTTTTACTTAGATAAGTATATATAAATTTAATAAATATGTCTACATTTAGTATGATTGTAGACTAATTACAGGTCATGACTAAGAATGTCCTTTGTTAGGTGCATTTTAGATGGAGTTGAGAAAATTTATCTCTTTTTATACTTTGCAGTATTCTACCCGTAAAATGTATTTTTTTTTATTATTGTATGAACGAAATATTGAATGTATTGAACATGATTTTATTTTTTTTTTTTTTCTTTTTTGGGTCATTTCAGGCACCTGGGAGCACTGGAGTACAAGAGTTCAGGAATTTGTTTATCCAACAGATCATGTCCCAGACTATGCATCTATTCTGGTTCCAAATGTTGATAACACCAGGACTCAGTTTTTGATAGACACAATTGCAAAACAAAAGAAAGTAAGTACAGGATGACATATTTTAGTATATACCTACCTTATAAAATAAATAGAAAACTACTTAAAAAGTAACTGGATGTTACAATCATTCTTCATCTTCTAATCATTGTCTCTCGTCGTTGTTTCCTGGGTACATCATTATATTGTTTTATTTTTATTTTCTTGACATGGATCCTCTGTAATTATTTTTGTGCATGAACAAAACTTTAAAGGAAGGAATTTACAGGAAGCCTTCTTGGGGTCATCCACTTAAAGAGACTGTTGCAGCAGAGGTGCTGGAAACTGGAAGAAGTTTGGCAATTGGAAGAAAATCCTCTAGCACATTCTTGTTTCTTCCTTTCCCTTTCAACTATGCAAAGAAACTTCTTGGAGAATCTGTGTGGGATGAAAAACACTTATGGTCTCAGGGCATGTGGAGACAAGAAAAATCTGTCAAAAAATGTAGCATTTAAAAATAGACACAGAAACTATTCTTTTCTCAAAAATAGGTCTCTTATGCACATACAAATATAAGTTTTGATATTACTTACATGGTTTAAATATCTGTTGCAGGCTGTGTTGCTCATAGGAGAACAGGGCACTGCAAAGACAGTCATGATTAAGGGATACATGAAGAGATATGACCCAGAAGAGCATTTGTCAAAAAGTCTAAACTTTTCATCTGCCACAGAACCATTTATGTTTCAGGTAAAAATATAGATTTTTAAACAATCTTGCATACCATTTCCTTGCTAAGTTTATAAAGGGTACTTAATTCTGATGATAAGAGATTTAGAATTAAATTCCAAAGGATCTTTTTTGTCTAAGTCACTTCTACATTTCAGAAAATTCTATTAAAAATAATCTTTCCTTATCACAGAAAAGAACATTCCCACTCACATGGAGATACATACATTCATGAATGCTTTGTAGTTTTTCATTATGGAATTCTAAGAATAAATTTTTTGCTAAAAAACTTTGATTTTCTTTTTAGATTTTTGGTTATACTTTGGGTGTTTTTTCTGATTCTTTAGTATATAGCATTACTTTAAAGTTTTGTTATGTAAAGAAAATATTTTAACCTTTAGTTTATTTAATTTTTCCTCAGCTCAGGAGTAACTAGAGCATCAGAAATTAATCTTTAAAGACCTCTTGCATGACAACTTTGTAGAATTTTCTCTTTCCCAATGTAATTGGTAAAAATCCATATAAATAGAAAAAAATCCTGTGCATAGTTTTTTTCAAGTGATTGAAAGGATGTTTTATAACACTGTGGTATGATTTGATATTACAAATTTGCTAAGATGTGATCCTGTAAGTTAAATTGGTTTCATTACCAATTCAATGCAATGAATCCATGGTGACAAGCCTCTGTTAGGAAAAAGAATTCATTCTGGAATATTTCCTGATGGAAAAATCTGTTTGTGGAATAGGTCTTACAAACTCCATTCCAAAATTAGGCATATTATTTTAGAAGCTAATATAAATGTTATTAAGAAAATGGTGAAAAATAAAGGATTATATACTTATTTTTAAAAAAATTCCAGACTAACAGAATGGCTGCTGAGTTTTTCCCAGCAAGTATTCTTATGTGTCAGATCTCTGGTCATGGTTTGCATCAAAATGAGCCAAGATAAGGCAGCCATCCTTTCACACCCCCATGGCTTATTGAACAGTCAGTGTCTCTGTCCCAGTGTCCTTTACTGAGCATATTATGGGTCCTTAGAACATTCTTGGACACAAATCCCAGAGCTGCTTGTCCTGGGTCAGAGGCAGTGTGAGAGGCCCTGAGGCTCCCCTGGCAGCAAGGCAGCTCAGCATCTGCTGCCTTCCAAGGCAGAGATGGAGCAGAAGAGCAGGTGAAATAGGTGAAAAGCTTCTGATCACTTGAAAGAGTTACATGTTGTCCCTGAAAATCAGCCTTCTGATTTGTTTTGGTATAGTGGGGTCAGTTCTCATGAATTGTAAGATAAACAAGGACCATGTTTGCATTCCTTTGTGAAAGATCTCACCTGATGAGCTTCTCAAGGGACCAGTGGAGATGGAGAGGTGGGAACTCTCTGTCCAATCTCTGATCACTGTCCAGAAACTGAGAGATACGAGGTCAACAATAAACTGGAGAGTTCTTTTCTTCTCTGCCTGAACCCCTGTTGTGTGTGTTGCTGTGTGTTCCTATCTGTGTCACAGTAACAGTTACACTCAACATATGTTTTTTCTTTTAGATCTTGAGTCGCCATTCTATTTGAAAGGCTGTGTGATTTTGGATGCATTAGATGTGCCACAAAGTTTTTGATTTCTTGTGTAATCACTTATCAGTTTCTCTTTTTCCCTTAACCACATATTCTCTGTATGTCCTGTGTCTTATAATACTCATCAATATTCTGTTGTAAAAAAGGGACAAAAACATTGAACAAAAGATGTGTCTATTTTCTGTTTCAAAAATACTGTTAATACTTTTATCTTTATGACAACATATGCTACATTATGTATATAGGGTGACATTTCTGCTTTTATAGAGAAAACATAACTTGTCTAAGGAAAACATCTGGTAAGGTGTTTTTTTCTGTTGTGGTTTATGTATCTGTCTAAGGAAAACACCTGGTACCATCTTGTAAGGTGTTTTTTTCTGTCATGGTTTATGTATCCTTAGAAAGACTGCAGAGCTGTAGAACTTTGAAAAAAACTATTTCAGTTATGTATTGGTCTTACTAGTCTATTGCATCCTCTTTCTTGCCACCAAAATATTAAAATTTTGCATTACATCCCTCACAAGACACCTGGGAAAACATAATTAAAGGAATCTAAGTTTCCTCTGTGCAATTGTACTGCAAATATTAAACAAGTGATATTAGTTAGGGAAATGATAATGCTGACAAATGAAATAGTAATTTCTAAGTTTGGAAACCTTTTAAAAACCGCTGATAGCCAGAGGTGGGTTGCAGGACAGGACTGGATTCCTTAGGAACTGGGTTCCTTAATACCAGCATTGAAGACAAAACTGCTAACAAAAGGAGGGAGTCATTGGCTGAGTGTTGCAGGTTTTTCTACAATGCATTTTAAATATTATTGCTTTAGGTATAAAATGAGACCTTTCTTTACCTTTTCAGAGAACAATAGAGAGTTATGTGGACAAACGTGTTGGAAGTACTTATGGCCCTCCTGGGGGCAGAAAGATGACTATTTTTATTGATGATATCAATATGCCATTTATCAATGAATGGGGAGATCAGGTAAACTTTTATAATATTTACTACTTATTCTCAAATTGTACTGTTTATATGTACACACATGGGAATCAGTGGACTTCTTAAATATTTTAATTAACTGTTAATTATTGGAAATGCTTTATACTTTTGGTACACTAATGCATAAAAATAGAGAGCAAATTAGATATGCTGATGAGAAATGTAATATAATGATGCCATATTTTACATAATTTCCACTTCCTTATATAAGACTAGACAAAAATCAGGACCCTACTAAAGTAGCTTATTACCAAGTTCAAGATTGACATTAATCTGAGAGCACCAATAAATAAATTTCTGCCAAGAGAAAGGCCAATACCTTGGAGAGAGAAATAAAGGATATGAAAAATTCAGTGCCTCCCTAGGTCTTGCATTATGACCCCAGGATGTGGCTGATCTATTTTTGATGGGCTAATGGTTTGTGATGGGTGGCATGCCACATATCATGGTGGTTTTGGTTTGTGAGCACACACATAAGCCTTGCTGAATATCCTTGGAGCACTTGCTATGGGGCAAACTCTGGAGCTGTAGGAATGAAGAGTGAATAACATTTCCAAAAGAAGCATAAAAGAATCAGTTGTTTTGCTTCAAAGGAGCAAAAGCTAAAAAGCATCTGTGGCTGAATTTCCAGCAACAAAATAAGGAACAAGACAATTTTTCCCCCAATTAATTTCTTTAATTTTGTTTAGTTCACAAGAATACAAAGATATTTTCTTAACCTTATATGGCAGTAGAACTCTGAAACAATTTTCCTGCCATTTGAAATCACATAAACCAAGATCTTTTGTATGACTTAGGAAGGTAGTTCAATCTGCTTTTAGTTTAAGTAACGATATCTCTCTATGGAGTAGTAGAATTATAAAAAGAAGTTGAATTAACGTGCTGTATTTTCTTCTTTTCTCGCATAAATTTCTAATTTGTACAAATTACATAAATTCACAGATAACAAATGAAATTGTCCGGCAGATGATGGAAATGAGGGGAATGTACAGCTTGGATAAACCTGGAGACTTCCTTACAATTGTAGATGTACAAATCATAGCAGCAATGATCCACCCTGGAGGGGGCCGTAACGACATTCCCCAGCGTCTGAAAAGACAGTTTTGTGTTTTCAATTGCACGTTGCCATCCAACGCATCCATTGACAAAATTTTTGGTACTTTTTTCTCTTGCTTTTGTACAGTTTATTTCCCTTCGTAATGGACTTAAAATTTATAAAAGTATGCTTTCTTTCTCACTTTCATTTCATCATGCAAATTCAGATTTCTTCCAGTAGAACAGCTGAAGCTGTGGTACAGCAAAATCAGTGCTGTGGAAAAGAAGCCCTTTAAATGTTTCTCTTTCTAATGAAATATTAAGAAAGTAATGACATTTCCTGGAAGACTATGAGCTATTTCTGTGTAGGATAACATCCCACCTCTGAACTGTCTGAAATGCACTCTGTTGTTAAATTTCTCAGTTATGGTAACTGTCAATACAGGATATGGCAGAAACCCAGTGCTTGCTGCCCAGTATTTCTATTTATAATTCAGTATTTCTATTTATAATTCAGAAAAACTGTAAAGAACAGAAAAAAAAAATCTGTAATTTTTAAATTATGTTTTACCAAGTAATGTTTTAAATAAGCACCTATTTTGTCTTACTCGTGACCTACCTTACTATATCCTACAGGCTGAGATTAATTGTTTATTGTGTCCTGTATTTTCAGGTGTAATTGCCACTGGATACTTTCATCCCTGTAGAGAATTCAACTCTGAAGTATGTGCTATGGTGGAAAAATTGGTCTCAACAGGAAGAGTATTGTGGCAGCGGACAAAGGTATAGATTTGAGGAAAGTTTTATCTCTGAATAGAGTGACTGCTAGTTCAGTTTAGGGCAACAATTCCCTAAGATCATATCTATAAGAAAAACCCAAACTAAAAACAAAACTACCCACCCCCTCTAAAGAAAAAAAAAAGAAAAAAAAAAGAAAAAAAATAAGAAAAAAGAAATTAAAAACCCAGAGGATGGGCTGCAATGTTTTCAAGATGAAATCTGGAAAATTTCAGATTTCAGTATACAAAACAGATGGATGGAAATATCTGTCCATTCATTCCTATAAGTTAATTCATGTTACCCAAAGCTTTAACCTCCATAGCTAAGGAACTGAAATTCTTTACAAATTATCATTTTTAATTTATAAAGCTGGAGCAACATGTGAAAAAATTACATGTTGTAAGTCTTGGTGTTCTACATTTAGTGATAGATCCTGCTTTCAATTAGCTACTCTTGGTGACTTCTTATCAAGAGTTTTTCCCACAGTATTATGTGTGAAAATTAGTATTTTAGTGATTTGTATATTTTATATGTGTTATTAATGATAAAGTTATAAATTTTATTATTGTTGATTCTTTCTAGGTGGTACTGATTTTGAATATTAACAATATTTTTCTTTAGGCAAAGATGTTACCTACACCATCTAAATTCCATTATATCTTCAACCTTCGAGACCTTTCTAGAATTTGGCAAGGAATGTTAACGATAAAGGCAGAAGAATGCCAAACCAGCACTGTTATCCTAAGACTTTTTAAACATGAATGTACCAGAGTAATTGCTGACAGGTATAATAATGATAGCATTTTATGTTTAATAGGTTTATCAATTTACTTCATTTATACTCATACGACTGTAAAACTTCTAAATATTATAAATCTTATTGGGCCAATATGAAAGATTTTATCTTATTTTACATACATTCTGCATGAGGGTATTATTCCAACAAATATCATGGTATGTACTGATAGATTAACCCAGTAACTGAATGGAAAACATCAAAAGATCTACATATTCTATATTTTTACCCACTGTTTTTTTTTCCCCTTTGGCTGCACTCTGCTGATTCCACTGTAGGAGAACTTTATGGCATCCTAAATTTATACACATAGGATAATTTAAAATTGCTTTTCTCTCCTCACAGAAAAGAACAAGATTGCATGCTTATGACTAAAAATTGGCCCGTTTCCTACTATTCCCTTCAAAATATTCATAAGACAGATAGAGCTAGGACCTGTATATCTTGGAGACCAGTCTTATTTTTCTGTTCATTGTGTTTCAATTTCTTGTGAAATTCTAGATGTAGCACTATAGCTGGTGCTAAAAACCTGACATATACCCACTACTACTGTGAGTAGTTATAATTAATACAATTTTTTTTACTCTGATGCCCTGAGGAATATTGCTCATGTTTTTTATAAGGTAATATTTTATATTTAAATCATAAATTTAAATATTGACTCTTAAAAACAGTTATGTCTATTTTCTTACACTTCATTGACTTTATAAAGCTATCACAAAGTGAAAGGAATGACAAATATTTTGCCATGGACACAAGAAGGCATTTTAGAGTGCTTTTGCTTTAAGTTGCACCTAAAGGTTTTGAATTGAAAAGTGATCAGGCATTACCTGCATGACCAGAATGTTTTCAGTATTCAACATAGGTGCAAAACCTTAAAATGGAATTCATCTGTTTTAAGATGCTGACTATATAAATGCAGTCTGGTGAAGATGATTTGGCATGATAGCAGGCAAGACATAATCAATTGCACTGTGTTCTAGCAGGGTCAGCCTTAACCATGTTATTCCATTGCCTTGTCAATGTAAAGGGAAGCCATATAAAAGAAATATAAGGAGTTCCATCTCTGGTTTTTAATTACAAGAGGGACAAAGTGAGAGCCTTCTAAGTATATTTTATGTGGACTTTAGCATTTATTCAGTTGTAACAGAAAAAAACTCAAGATACATAAAACTTAGAGAAGAATTGCACCCTGCAGAAACTGGCAGATAAAACAACTGCCCTCTCTTTCATGGAAATGTTAGCAACCATTCCAAACAAAACACAGACCATTGCCAAAATGTTTTGTTTACCATCCCTACCTGTATCTTCTAGAATGCCTCGTTTTCTTTCATGAGAGCTCTGAGTCAGCTGACAGAGCCCATCTCTTTTTCCCAGAAGGTGCCTGAACAAACTTGAGTTAAGAGCCAAGGAAGATTGCTGTTATCACCAGTTTCAATATCAATAAAAATTCAATATCAGTATTTGTATGAACCATAATCTTGCTCACTTTCTCCGTTCTCCTAAGATACATAAGCTGAGCTCAGAAAATGCATGCAAGAAATATAAAAGTAAATCTTATCCATCAGCTGTCAAGAATATAAAAATAAAGGCCAGATTTTTCTGCTGACTTAAGTAGTTATTTCTCTGTGACCAGATAAAGCCCATTCACTGCAAAATATTAGCAGTGCTGATATTTCTGTCTTATATTTCTGTCTGAACTATCATATATTATACATATTTACGTATTTACTAAAATTTTTGTCTATATATTTTTATGTGCAACAGAGTGCTGTTGATATGAGATGGAGGAAAATGTTTAATTTTAATTTAAAGCTTGATCCATCCTACTAAGGCAAAAGTATCATACAGAATCATACAGTATATTATTTTCTGTTTTAAAGTTGGGAGCAATATCACTGGCATTTATTGATATGTTTATATATGTTTTTAATTTGTTGTGGTAAATTTAAAAATGCATGAAAGAGATGTATTTGTACAGATGTAAGAGGTGTTGAGAATGGAGCCAGGTTGTTGTGGCAACTACACTTGCACAATTCCTTGTCTAATTACAGTTTCATAAGCAGTGTTACGATACCATAAATGATGCTGTTCTATTGCAGGCTGAAAGATGATAAGGCTCAATTAGCCATGGTTATTTGGGAAAGCATTCACCCTTTTTCATCCTTTTTTTATCTGAAAAATTGCATGGTTGGTTGTTGTCTCATTCTTGGTGAAAGTTTGAAACTCAAATTATTTCGTTTTATATTTCATGTCACTGATTATTACACTTTATGGTATGGAAGCACTTGATTTTTGTGAATGCTGCCTAATCTGTTTCTGTGACTACTGTGCAGTATGTATTGACTAATATGTATTTGTCTTTAAAATGTTGCAAGATTTTTTATTTATTTATTTTGTTTGTTTTTTTCTTAGTATTTAGTTACCTGTTTGCTCTCTATATAACGAGAAATATGTTTTGAAATTTGTACTAATTTATGGGTTTCAGGTTTAACACACCCGAAGATACAGCCTGGTTTGAAAAAACAATTGATGAAACAATTGAGGAATATGTGGAGGCAGATTTAAGAGAAGTTCTTCAATCTGAACCATATTTTGTAGACTTTTTACGGGATGAGCCTGAAGCAACTGGTGAAGAAGCAGAAAACATTGAGCTTCAAGCACCAAAAATTTATGAGGAGGTATTTCATTTTATGCATCAAATACTAGGCACCAAAAACTTATTTTAATTATTAAGTATATTATGTTGTTGAACTCATACAACACAGAAAGTTTTGTTGAATAGCTACCAGACTTTTTGTGAAAATATATCTAGATTTTCCTGGTTAACATGCAATAAATCATTTTAGTGATGTTAGATTTAATAATGATGTATAAATGTGGTCTATTTTTAACTTTCCTCCCTGCTTCTTTTTTTTCTTTCACCATTAGCAAAAAATTTCTGCTTAAACAGCAACTACAATAATTATGGTGAATTAGCAAGATAATACCATTAAACATGGCCAACACATAAAACTGAAGTTTGTGTAAAAATATCAGGGGAGTCCAAACATTCTGAAGTGCCTTACTAGTGTTGTCACAAATTTTCATTTTTTTTTTCAGATTCCAAGCTATGAATTACTTTGTAACAAATTGCAGGCATATCAGTCACAATACAATGAAAATATTAGAGGGTCGTTTCTTGATTTGGTGTTTTTCAAGGATGCAATGACACATCTTATTAAGGTTTGGTATTATTTTTTTATTTGTTTAACTGTTGCAACAGAGTTCTTTATTTGGACAAGCTATTCTTACCCCAAAGTGCCTTGCCATCTTTGCATGGTCATTTTTGAGAACTAGGAAAGAGCTACAGTCATTTTACCTGTTTGCATGTTTTATAATAAATTCCTTATTTAAATATCTGTTTAAACTTCTATATATTCAGACAGATGAGGATTTTCCTCAATAGGAAAGGTAAGACTGTAAATAAAGACATTTATATTGCCTATATAAAATTTTTTCTAATAATTCAGAATTCAGAGAACACTTCAAATATATCTGAATCTGACTGGGGACAAAAACAACCAAAGGGGGCATGAAAGGAAATATAAATTAAGGCTGCAATAAAATCAGTGTGTAGGGTAGAGTTTAGGATAGTGTGTAGGTCTCAACTAACAATCATTTGTTCCACAAAGAAAGCAATGTATAAGAAAAGAATTCTTCTGAAATCAAAATCTGATTCATGGGGGTGAAATAAAGGCCAAGTATGAGATTCGTGTCTCAGCTTTAAGAAGTGTTATCTCAGGAATTTCTTTGACTGGATGATCTGATTACTGAGAGACACACAGAAGTTGCAGTGATATAAAAATGAAAACAGAAAAGGTGTTTTGTTCATCTCTAGTTGTCCTCGAAGGAAAGTAAATGTTTGTTTGCTTTTCATTTAAACAAAAGTAAATAATTTTGTTTTTAAATATGGTTCACATGATGCTAGGTGAATTTCAGAAGAGCTTGAAAGCCTTTGACATTCCATTTTTATTGGAAGTTTTAGCTAGAATACCCTTGATATGCTGTTAGTAACAACTGGGCTCCTTTCTACCTAAAGTGACAATGAATCTGCTCACCCACATAATTCCATATTTAGATTTCTTTAATATAATTATCTGGATAGGCTCAGAGGGAAGTGTGCAGTAAGCTAAAATTTTATATCAGATAAAAATGAATATATTTCAAAGACTTCATGTAAATGTCAATCTTTTGCATTTTGTGCATAATTTACACGTGGACCGAAATAAAATGTAGAATCTAAAAAGTAAGAGTGTGCTAATGTATCATAAACCCAAATGTATGTACAAAAGCAAGAGAATAGTAAATTTGTAATTCAACTTTTGTATCTGTAGACTTGGTAAGAAAACTATCACAAAAGAAATGTTGAAATTAGACTGGGAGATAACATTAAAGCATCGTTTAATCGGGTTCAGGTCTATCAGACTGCTAAAATTAAGAATGTACTATGTTTGCTCTTCTAGCTAAAGCTTTTTATTGATATTTTTATACACATTCAGGATGATGGCTTTAAAATAAACTGGATCTCAAAATTTCTCCTTTCATGTGTTTAAGTCCTATGTGTAACTGACTATAACCATCCTATATTATATGCAGCTTCTTCATTAGCCACACAACATTCCTAGGGAATTTACCAGAGTTCTTTGCAGGAAAAATTTTCTGCAAGCATCTTTTTAATAATTTTTACATTATATTATAGTAAATTAAGCATAATAAAGTTTTAATTTAGTTAGTTAATATTTAAATTAATTACTGATATTTTTCTTCATTATTTCCTCTATAGGTTTCCCGAATTATTCGGACAGCATATGGAAATGCTTTACTTGTTGGGGTTGGTGGTTCTGGAAAACAAAGTCTGTCAAAGTTAGCCTCCTTCATTGCTGGCTATAAAATATTTCAGATCACTTTAACCAGGTAAGAAATGCAAAAAATACATAAATCACATTTATGGTGTGGCTTTGTCTTTACTTTTCTCCTTTTTCTCCTTTTTTTTCTTTTTTTTTTTTATTTTCATTTTGTCACCATTGGAAAAATATTGAAAACAATGCACTCTTATCTGGTTTGTGTACAACATTGGATTTATTTTGACTTGAAAAAGGTAGACCATGTGTTAGCTATTCCTGCACCAAAATATGTGCATTAACAAAGTGTGTTTGCAATGTCACTTATAAAATACTATAATACAAAAAGGTCAGTATTCTAAGTTGTTTTATATTAACAGTAATGTTCCTTATCTCACCTAGATCCTATAATGTAACCAATCTGTCAGAAGATTTAAAAGTTTGTATAGAACAGCTGGACAGGAAGGACAAGGTATCACCTTTATTTTCACTGATAATGAGATAAAAGAGGAATCATTTTTGGAATATGTAAATAATCTGCTGTCTTCAGGAGAGGTAAGGGTCTCAGCCTGACATGCAGTGTGCTCTAGGGGCAGGGAACTGTAGAATTTGTTCTCACTACTTTATTTATCTTGGTAATTCGTTGTAGAATCAATAACGATCAGCTTTTAAAATAAGGAGTGCTCTGGATATGTATTTCAGTGTAAGCCAGGAGAACATAAAAGGAGCTGTGGTTAGTTTTTCAGTAGCCTTTTATTAGATGATGATTTGGTTACCAGCCAAGTTCTGTACTCTTCCAGATTTAGACTTCTTAATTTTCAATGGAGTTTCATAAACCTAAGCATGTGGCTTTTAGTCTAAACTGTGTATACACAGAGACAGATACAGATGTAAACAGGCAAATATTTACAAATGCTTATAATAATTACATCCATGCAATTAATTATTTTTTTATTTTATAAAAAGATTTCCAATTTATTTGCCCGGGATGAACTGGATGAAATCACCCAATCACTGGTACCTGTGATGAAAAAAGAGCTGCCTCGCCATCCTCCTACCTTTGACAATCTTTATGAGTACTTTATAAATCGGGCAAAGAAGAACTTGCATGTTGTCCTCTGCTTTTCTCCAGTAAGTTTTTTTTCTACATATGTTTTCCTTACTTCCATTAGCAAACTTGCCATGTGGTGTAAGAGAATTATTCGAGTTTTATATTTTTAAGGAAGTTCAAGATACATAGAAATATTATTGAAGTCTAGTTGTAATTGCTGAGATAATGAAAGTGATAGTACAGCTGTGAGAACTTAACAGCAACATATTTAAAAATTAAATTATTTTTTCAAGTTAAAGTATTTTTATTTTTTTCCTCTCACATATTCTTTCCTAATACACATCAATGAATGTATTTTTGTGGAATTATGGCATTTAACTGGAAAACAGTATTTTATTGGTAATTACAATACATTATTTGATGCTTTAAAACCTTAAATCCACATATATTTGTAATGACCTTCTTTCTTCAAATTTCATGAATGTTGAATGTTAGAAATTTTGCAAAACTCTACTTGAGGAGAAAAAAAATTCAGGGTGTTCTAAAAAAATGATCAAAAGAAAATGATCAAGAGGAAAGTAGACTATTTAATTGTTTATACTAATTAAACACTTTCACTGGCCTTTGCTTAAGACTCCTATTGCTAACAAGCAGTGATTCTCTCTCCAGGTTGGTGAGAAGTTCCGTGCACGTTCTCTGAGATTTCCTGGTCTGATATCAGGGTGCACCATGGATTGGTTCAGTCGATGGCCCAGGGAAGCTCTTGTAGCTGTGTCCAACTATTTCCTTTCAGAATTTAATATGGTCTGTGCTCCATCAGTTAAAACAGAAATAGTACAAACCATGGGTACCTTTCATGATATCGTTTCAGAAAGCTGTGAGAATTATTTCCAAAGGTAATATTTTCTGCAAATGCAATAATTAATCTCAAAATTTTGCTACTGACAGTGTTGTTTGAACTTGTGTTATATGTATAATAATCATATTTTAAGGGTAATAAAAAATAAACCTGCTGCACCAGTATATCCTCAGGCCATGAAAAAGAATTGTTACATTGCAAATTCTTTATCTTCATTCCCACTATTCAACAGTCTTTAATATTGTCTATGTGGATAAAAACAATGTAACTAAAAGTATAAGTCTGCATCATGAAGAAATCTGATTTTGAATGAACAAAGACTCAAGTTATATAATTTTCTCTTTTTTTGGAAGAGATCAAACAGCTATGTATATCAAAAATATGTGAAGTTGATGTTGCCAATATGCTTTGGTTTAGGTATCGGAGACGAGCTTATGTAACACCAAAATCCTATCTCTCTTTCATCAATGGCTACAAAGAGGTTTACTCTGAGAAGTTAGATAGTATTAATGAACAGGCTGAACGAATGCAAACTGGTAAGCAAATACATCCCATGTATGCTCTCAAATGATCCATGTTTTT
The DNA here is from genome assembly GCA_032173965.1 of Sitta carolinensis. NCBI lineage: Eukaryota > Metazoa > Chordata > Aves > Passeriformes > Sittidae > Sitta > Sitta carolinensis. The sequence continues at coordinate 6,811,914 of JAVUNC010000025.1, read as the reverse complement.
AATATTAGACTCCTTTGTCAGTGATCTCTTATAGGGGAGCGCAGTCCAGAAGTGGGAGCATGTGAGGACTTTTACCAGACATCAGACACACCCCAATCACAACCTCACAATGATTCTCTTGTAAAAATACCCAAAGAATCTACCAGCCTAACCATTCAGATCAGCATTGTACTAAACTTTAATATTTGCAAATCAGAATTTGTAATAGAAAGCAGAACCTGAAAATGGACAGAGGTATCATCTGATGTACTGGTGTAGAGAGACAGATATTGACTTGCTTCTGGACTTGTCTCTGGAAATTCTCACCATGCAATCTGTGTGCTTCACATGTGATTTATTTTGTATTTCTCCTGTAGAATAAGTAGTTGTTATTTGGGGTCATTTTATAACTGTGGGTCTGAAATATAGAAAAGTGTGTAGATTTTGGATGTCTGTTTGAAATGGCCTAATTTTTGGCATTAGTATCCAATGGTTTCAGAACACTAGCTTTCTAGTGTTTTCAGTTTTCTCCAGTTTGCATCCAGACATGCTTTTGTAAAGCTATAAAGTCAACTGAGCACCTTAGGAAACCTGGCCTTTATCAGAAAAGTATTGCATACCAATTCGATGGAATACAGAATTCCATATGATAAGAATTTTCATACAAAGGTAAAGAATGTGGCACTTTAACAGTGATTAATAGAACTGGTACCCTTCACATGAAGAATGTGTAGCTATTTTATTCATAAACTCTTGACTTTTGCTGAGTGAACTGTAGAGCAGTAAAGTTATCCTCAATATTTTCAAATTGTGTAAGTTTTGCTCTATGGATCTGTTGCCAGTTCTTGAAATCAGAACTTATCCTCAGTCTACATTGAGATGGGGATAAAGTCTGAGAACATTGAAAATTCAAGAGACTGGGGTTGTTTTAGGTTTTTTGGTATTCTTTCTACATTTTTTTTTTATTTCCAAAATAATTCAGAAGTAGTAACATAGCAACTTCATCACTGTCAATAAAATTTCATATGCAGATTTTCATAGCCTCTGACATGTTATTACAAGTTCTTTGCATGTTCTGCTGAACAAAATGATTGTGTACAGGTGAACATGTGCATGGATATGTTCTACTGCAGCATCTTCATATCATTGATGCTTGGAAAATCATATGTTTCAACTTATGGGAAATACAAATGCCAGTTAGAAAATATTCTAATTGGCTTCACTTGTACAGTTGGTACTGCTGTAATATTTCTTGTTGGAAGCATGCAGGAGACCTCAATAAGCTATAAATGTTTCTTGTTTATAGTTTAGTTTTTCAATTCTTTTTGATCTGTGTATTCCTATTTTCTGTCCATCTTTCCTTCTTCACACTCCAGGCTTGTAGGAGGGAAAAGTAAAACAGCAAAGGGTACAATTTCCCCCTTTGTGGCTTCTGGGTTGAAGGTGCTGGATTTGTGGTGTAACTAGATATTATTGAGGTAATCTCCCAACCTAGATGATTCTGCAGTTCTGTGGCAGTAACCTAATCAAGAGGCAGCTGTGTCAGAACAAGAGCTATGCTGGAAGAGAACGCTTCTCTGTTTGAAATGTGGTAGTAGAAAATGGGAGAGCCATCACAGAGAAACACCACCCATCAAATGTGTAGCTACCAGGGGTGTGCTGACTCAAGTGCTTAGGGAGAGAAGGCAATAAGGGGAATTACTTCTAGGGAACTTGTAGGACTTAAAGATTCATTGATGAGGAGGAAAGAGGCTGGAGACGCTTCAGCATGCAATGAAGAACTCAGGAATGGCCAAAAAAACTCTGCTCAAGCCTATGAGAGAGAGAGAAGAGAAAAAAAAAAAAAAAAAAAAAACATGAGTGCATGGGAAAGACTGAATATATCATAACTATACAGGGAGCAACACATCTTTTTCTGGATGCTCTCAGGCACATGGTGGGATTCTTGGGGTGTCCTGTCCTCCAGCCAGGAGCTGGACTAGATCATCCTGAAGGGTTCCTTCCACCTCAGCCTGCTCTGGGATTCCATGGTTCTGTGAAGGGCTGAGTGACCTCCATGGGGGGTTCTGTAGCACACAGAAGAGCTATGATGGGACTGGCCCTTAGCACATAGGTGCTTTTTCACCCTCTCTGTCACCAGGGGCAAGAGAGGCTCAACTCCAGCAGGAGCTGGAGGTCATAACTTTGCTGTGGTCTTTAAGTCCACTTTTGACTCCACTTCTTCCCAACTTTTCGTAGAAGGCACTCCCTATTAGAAGGCAGTCATGGATCCTTGGAAAATTTCATCATGAAATTACACAATGAAACATCATTCAGAAATTCTGATTTTCTCATGACTTGATGATGCAACATGTACTTGACATAGTTCCTTCTTTATTTTGTTTTCTTTTGAAGAATTAAGCTTATTTATCATAATTTTGTGCCTTGCAAAATTATTTATATCCATGAAAAGTGAATAGTAGACACAACTCATTATAGTATGACTGCTTACACCCACTTTCTCTCCTTTACATAAAATTGAACAAGGTACAACATATGAGAGATCTGGACCTAGATAGTGTAATCTAGGGAAAATAAAGTTTCTATATTTCTGAATTTTATCTTTTACTCAATAGGTCTGTCCAAGCTGATGGAAGCCAGTGAATCTGTTGCTCAACTCTCTAAGGATTTGGCTATTAAGGAGAAGGAGCTGGCTGTGACATCTGCTAAGGCAGATAAAGTAAGTGAGTGTTAAATAGCACTAGAATGTACAGTGGGTAAAATGCTATTTCAGAATTTTATCATCATTTGCAAAAATTTGCCTCATCTAAAATGAGGTTTTACACTCTATAGCATGTTGATTCAGCATTTGCTTCTGAAAGTGAGGCACTTTTACACTGCAACAGAGGTTGAGTGCTTTCCTTGTTCTTCTCCCAATTCTTACCCACACAGATAAGCATCAGATCTAATTTTTTTTCTATATTTTTTTTTAATTTGGGCTTAATTGGCATTATTAAATTTGGGATTGTATGTGCAGAGACTTACTAGCAGAGAAAAAGTCTACACGATAATGGGACTTTCTATTTCAAAATTCCTTAGAAAAGTGTTCATTGCAGTCCAGTTTCAGATTTTGTCTTTACATGAACAAGGTGTATTCATGAGATTGGTGGTCTGGTAGAAATCTGGTTTCCAAAATGACTCTCTGGAAAGGTATGCTGGGAAATGGATCAGTACAGGCATTCTGTTTTCTGAGATACCATCATGTTCTGATGGTGCATATTTAATATGCACTGGAGGGCAGATTTTGGCTGGATGATTAAGGGACTGTCTGCATTCTTCAAGGCCTTTAATCTCTAAGAGAGAAATATGTGACAGAAAGGGATGAAATTGAACTTCTCACATTTAATTTTTATTCAATAGTTATGTGATATCATATATAGTTAGCTGTAGTTGGGGTTAGATTTATATATTTAATAGCTGTTATATACCTGTTTTATCTTGTGTCTTGTAATCATTTCCTCCACCATTTTGATTTATAGATTTTATGTGTTTGCTATCAATTCCAGGTACTAGAAGAAGTCAAAGAAAGTGCTGAAGCTGCAACTAAAATAAAACTTGAAGTCCAGGGTGTGAAAGATAAAGCACAAAAGATCGTGGATGCAATTGATTTAGAAAAACAGGAAGCAGAGAAAAAACTGGAGGCAGCTAAACCAGCATTAGAAGAAGCAGAAGAAGCTCTGAAAGTGAATAAATTTCATTTTTATCAATGTAACATTATTTGCATCACCTGTGAGAGGCCAGAGCCACCAACAGAGTTGTCTCTTGGGACTGACTGCTGTCAGCAGCTGCTCAGTGTTGTGCCCATGTCTCTCAGGAATACTTAAGGCACACATATTTTACCTTAAGCACATATAGACTATTTCATAGTATTTTTTTCCTTCCATCCCAATATTTGATCATTATGAAGGTGCAGATCTTCCCAAAAGCTACCGATGCCTTTAGAATATCTGTTATTCTGAATTCAAGAGAATACTTCTGCTAATAAAATGTTTTTAATTCAAACTTAAATAGTTGCACCTGTCTTTGAAGACAAAAATATCTCTCTTCCTTCACCAAAAACCCTAAACTTTTAGTTTTAAGAGAAACAGGAAACAAAGGAGCTTCAGAGCAATCAGAATTAGGGTTCAGAAATTTAGAAGCATTACTGTACTACATAATTTCATTATTCTGCTCTGAACAATTAAACAATAAAAACCTCTGAAATCAGAAATCAATGACAGCCTTCCATTCCAGCTATCAGAATTTATGTGGCAGAAGTTCTTGAGTAGAAAAAGTAAAAAAAAAAAAAAAGAAAAAGAGCATTGTTTGCTCACACTGACATTTCAATAATGAGGTAAATAAAACTTCCAAAAATAGTCACAAAATTCATTTACAAAATGAATGGACTTATAAAATGGTTTCTATAATGTACCTGTAACTACTCCTTCTAGGCAGGTAGTGCTATGTGTATAGTTTTAGACACAAATAAATGTTAGTTTATAAATTTTAATTTTTAATTTTGTAATGGTTGTTGAACTAAGCAAAGTGCCAGTGACAGTGATGCTATTAGAAAATTAAGTTAAAAATGGTATCTCATACCTAAAATAACTTAAACTGAACAAAAATAACTAAATACATCTCCGGTTAAATTTGACTGATAAAAATGTGAAATACTGTTTAATCAAACTAACAGCTCTTAATTAAGTCCTATACAATTTTACAGCATTTTTTTAAACAATTAGACTGACAATTCAAGCCAATGCTGCTGTATGTAAATTTGATTTTTGAATGGTGTCTTTAATATTGGGAAGATATTCTTGTCTAATATTCATTGAAATCACTAATGCTTCACAAAACCATGAAATTTATTAATTAGGCCAGGTTTCTCACTTTGTTTTGGTATATACTTAATACAAATGCACCTCAGAGAAAAATAGTACAAATGAACAAGAAAATCAGGATACTGAATGGGAAAATAGACTAGTGGTATTGATGGAGGATTCTATCACATCTGTCTTCAAACAGACCATCAGACCCGAGGACATTGCTACTGTCAGGAAACTGGCAAAACCTCCTCACCTCATTATGAGGATCATGGACTGTTGTCTGCTGCTGTTCCAAAAGAGACTGGATCCAGTCACCATGGACCCGGAGAAGCCTTGCTGCAAGCCTTCCTGGGGAGAGTCATTAAAAGTGAGTTTCAAGAGTTTTCAAAGTTTATTTCCTTAAAGGGCGGAAATAGCAATTAGCTTATCAGAGAATTTGATGCTGTTTACCCAAGACATGACGGATTTTAGTGTTGTCCCTGAAAATCAGCCTTCTAAATTTTTTTTAGTATAGTAGAATCAGTTCTCATGAATTGTAAGATAAACAAGAATCATGTTTGCATTCCTTTGTAAAAGATTCACCTGATGGACTTCTCAAGTGACCAGTGGGATGGAGAGGTGGGAACTGCTCTGTCCAATCTCTGATCACTGTCCAGAAACTGAGAGATATGAGGTCAACAATAAACTAGGATCTTCTTCCTTTCTTCCTCTCTGCCTGAACCCCTGTTGTGTGTGTTACTGTGTGTTTCTATCTGCGTCACAGTAACATTTTAGTAAAAGGCAAACATTGTTTTAAGATCAACCATATTTAAACACTGTGTCTTAATGGTAGAAATAGGAGGTGAATTGCTTAGATTCTTGCAGCAGAAGCTTCAGAGTTTCCTTGCCCTATTCCTGGCACATGGCCTGATGGTAACAGTAATAAATAGTGCTCTTGCTTTTTATTTAGGCTTTTACAGAAAAAAAAAAATTAACAAAATATTTTATTTTCCACTGATACTACAAAATGACATAAGCAGTTATTCCATGAGTTGCCTTTTGCAGGCTCACTATTTTCAGAAAAATTTAAACCAAATGTTTTCACTTTTCAGAATTTAGATCATATTTCACAAATGCCTAGGAATTTTTTTTTTTTTTTTTTTTTGCATTTTAGTTAAGTGAAAAATATATCTCTGAGTCTTTATTTTGGTCAAATTTTTTATTAAATGATGCTTCTTAAATGCTTCTAAAATGCAACACAGGAATACAGAAGGATGGAAAGTACATCAGTAACTTTCAAATCTAGTTACTGGAGTGTAATTGATTAAAAATTCAAAATAATAGTAGGTGTGTGGGAGGAGTTACAACTGAGTAGCACACATAGTATTAGCAATGTGAATTCTCTTTTTACAGAAGAATTTGGGGAATTTAATGGTTTCACCTATGAACAAGACTTTGAATGTGAAATGTGTAAATAACTCATGTGGTTTGGTTTTTTTTTAAGCTTATGAGCGGCCCCTTCTTGAACAACCTGCGGAACTTTGCTAGGGACACAATCAATGATGAGACAGTAGAACTGCTCCAGCCTTACTTTGAAATGGAAGATTATACCCTGCAACATGGTAAAAAGGTGTGTGGCAACGTGGCAGGACTCCTCTCTTGGACCCAAGCTATGGTGGCATTTTATGGTGTTAACAGAGAAGTCTTGCCTCTTAAGGTAATACAACCTCCCTTGCTTTGTGTTTGCTTACCAAGTAATTAAATTTAGTTTAATTTAATAAGATCTTACATATTTATATATATATAAATATAGCTTTATTAAGTCATAATAAATAACCTGTGCCTTCAGTGGCTAAAGATGGTAGGAGCAGAAACAAATGTATTTTCTTCTTGGTTCTAGGGAGGACACAGAACAAAAAATTAGCCTAGATTAAATTTATGTGATCTGGTTTGCTGTGTATAGGGAAAGGTGTTTTCAGTCTTTTTTCTTTAATTATGTTACAATTACTTTGAAATTGTTTTCAAAATGTTGTACCAGGATCTTCATTCCTTCTCTAAAGGGTCCTGAAAACAGAGGTTTTGAAGCTCTTTGAGGTTCTTTGTTTTCTCCTGGTAGCTTAGAGACGGTGGAGGACTGACACCTTGCCTAAGTATTGATTTCCTAAAGAGGTTCAGAGCTCACATCAATAAAGGAGCTATTTTGCAATAGTAGGAAAGAAAATAAGGAAAACATTTTTAAGAGTAAATTTTTACTTTAGTGTGGGTGTTCTTTCTCAGGTTTATGAAACTCAAAGACAGTGATTTTTTTCATTCTAAACAAAGTATTTAATCCTTAAATGTAGCATACTAAAAAACAAATAGTAAAAGGATGAGCACATGGCTATTCCTACATTTTTTCATATTTTTATCACTGGTAGAAGTGTTATTTACAGAAGCAACAGTAATACAGATGAATTATTTTTTAGAAGTTGGTTAATTTCCTGTGTTCACCATACATATCTTATTAGGAGCAGTAGGAAGAGTCGCTGTTTTAGGACCATTTTCTAGTGGGTAAAAGCAATATTGCTTGCCAAACAAGAATACTGAGTGATTGTTCTTGTAGTTTAACCAGTGTGTACAGATCAGAAACATTACTTCCTTAACCAGCTTCTTGAAATATATTTTTTTAAAAAGGAATGAATTTGGCAATATATAGTAGAACTTTAGGTACTGTATTATTATTGAACAAAAAAATCTTATCTTCAGTATATATGTGATATAATTTTCAGCTTAAATGTTTCTGAATATATAAAAGTTGTTTTGATTTATTGTCTTGTGATTACTAGCTGAACAGGCTTAAATACTTCATTGAATTTTATTAAAATCTTATATATGATTGTACTTTTAATTTTTTTTCTCCTTTGCAGGCTAACCTGGCAAAACAAGAAGGTCGCCTGAAAATAGCAAATGCAGAAAAAGATAAAGCTCAGGCAGAATTAGATGAAAAGCAAGCTGAACTGGATAAAGTGCAGGCAAAGTTTGATGCAGCAATGAAAGAGAAAATGGTGAGATAAAAGTATTTTAGTCTTATGAAAAATTCTTGTATAGTATTGTCATGTAATTAGGATTTGCTGCAAACACACATTTACCTGCCACCTTGAATAACATGGCTGAGATTCAGGTATAAAAGTTAAATATTTAAGCCTATATCCTCTCCTACTCCCTTCTTTCTGTGAATAGGAACATATTAGACACCCTGAAGTGTCCTCAAGAATGAGTTTTAAATAAATAAAATTGTTATAATAAATATAATAGGATGAAAAGTATATAAAGTAACTCCACATTTTTGCATTCTGTGATTAAGTAGGACATTTTTTCAATTTTAGGACTTAGAGAATGATGCAGAAACATGCAAAAGAAAGATGCAAGCAGCCTCTGCACTCATAGATGGACTGAGTGGAGAGAAACTTAGGTGGACTCAGCAGAGCAAGGAATTTAAATCTCAGATTAAAAGGTATCAAATCCATTACAGAAAAACAAAAAAGAAAATGCTTGTAAAAACTGAAGTACTGGTAAACAATTTAGTAGCTTTAATTGTGGCACTTCATTTTCTTCCTGGAAATCTTAATATAACAACACAATCATATGAACTAAACTGAAATTTGAATTTCCCTCCCATAAGTACGAATACTTGGGTGCAGGAGTGCTAGTATCCCAGTTAGGACAGTATCTCTGATTTTGGAATTAGCTTCCAAGCAGATTCTTACTGGGGCTGTTATGTGCCTGTATTACAGCTGCTTCTGCAGCCCCTGCTGCTGCTCCTTGTGCTGATGGCACCGCGGGGGTGAAGAGCACTCATGGTACTCTAAATGTCCTATGGGGAAATTGGGCATTTCTGGTGAGAGTTTCAATAGATCTAGGCTTGTATCCTTGATAAACATTGTATTTCAGATGTATTTTTAAGAAATAAACCATCGTGTTGCTTCATTTAGGAAAGAGGGAACAGTTGTCATCAGGGCTTTATTGTTTTGTAGGGGTGGAGACTGTTTTAATAAAATACTACTCAAGTTTTATCACAAAAATGCTCTGGAAACATAACTTTTTTTTTTTTTTTTTTTTTTTAAATCTTGTGTTTCAAAAGCTGGTTCTCTAAGTCATTAGAAATTGAGTTTGTGCATCATCTTTTAATGGTGACTTTTCTCCTTTTCTAGACTTGTGGGAGATATATTGCTCTGCACAGGCTTTCTTTCATACTGTGGACCTTTTAATCAAGATTTCAGGAACCTTTTGCTTAAAGACTTATGGGAAGCAGAGTTGAGAGCTCATAAAATCCCCTTTACTGAAGATTTGAACCTGATTTCTATGTTGGTAGATCAACCAACAGTAAGTTCTTGGAGAGTTTGATTTGAATTTCCGTTAGCATATTCTATGACTGTTAGCCAGCATTATGCTTGTTTGGAGAAGAACTATAATTCCCAATTTTCCAAATATTGCTGTGCTGGGTAGTTCTGTGGTTTCCAAATGCTCTTGGCAATTTCCACTAGATTTTGGTGCAGTAATAGTAACAAAACCCAATTTATTCCAGACTACTCTTTTTTTCTTCACCTTTTTTTTTTTTTTTTTTTTTTTTACTTTAGATTAGTGAGTGGAATCTTCAAGGATTGCCTGGAGATCACCTCTCAATTCAGAATGGTATCATTGTCACTAAGGCATCGAGGTACCCACTTTTGGTAGACCCACAAACTCAAGGGAAAGCATGGGTTAAAAACAGAGAACGGGATAATGAATTACAGGTAAACAGTGTCTTAAAGGAATTAATATTCCTTCAAACATTATTGCTTTAGAGGGAGGTTGCATTTGAGTCAGTGTGATCTGAGAAAACTTTAACATGTGTGGAGACTGACAATTATGTAGATGCATCAGCAGGGAACTTGAGAACAGCTGTAAATCCCACTCGAGGGCTTGGAAAAGATTATCTAACTTGTATGAACTCTAGCAAAAAGTACAAAAGCATTTTGTTCAAATGGGTGAGTATGGTCCCGACACAAAAGAAGACAAAGAGGTGAAAAGTAAAGCAAAAGAGTATAACATGAAATTATTAAATGAGAGTAAATATTAGTAACATTACAGATGAAGACAGGAGGAGTTACAGCTCTGAAAATGCAGGCAAAGTGCCTCGAGTGTTGCAGTCCATAATTTAGGACCTGAGAGGGTATTCATAATGAGTTTGTCACTACAAAAGGAAGTTGAGGAAATCCAGCTGAAGCCAAACCAAGAACAATGTGCCTATCCTAACATTACTGCAATCTTTATAGCTCTTTTATGGGCTAAGACAATAGGGTAAAATGCCTGCTCATGAAATATAATACAAAGAAGTTCATGTGTCACCATTTGCATCACAAATTATTTTTTTCCCAAATGATGTGGCATGGCAAAAGGAAACCATTTTATAACCCTTAGCCTGAATGTTGTGAAAACTCATATGTCCTGAATATCAATAAATTTTGAAGGGTTCAGAATTAGTTGATTATATAGCTTACTAGTTTATGCATGCTTTTTAATAATTTCATGTAGTATGAATCCCATGAAATATCAATCTGAATTCATAATATTTTAGCAGTGATTCATTTTTTAGACTGAGTTCAGATTTCCAGAAATAATTTCTCAGTATTTCAAACCTAAAATTAGCAAATCCAGTCCTTCTAGGACATAGAACAGAAAATTAAAGGCTAGATGTCTCTGATTTCTAAAATACACATAACATCTTTAATATGCAATAAGCTGTACCAGGTTTTAGTAAATTATTGCACTCACATGAATGTAATGATACAGTTACTCTCACTCAGAATGAAGTTGTGAGGATTCAGTTACAGTCAACCTTTTCATTCACCTTTTTATGGTACTTTTCATTGTACACACAGAACTATTCCTGCATAAATTGCTGCATGGTGCATTTATAGCACCTTCTTTAAAATGCAACTAACAAAACAATGAAAAAAGTTTCCATGGTTAGGTCTGTGGTTTTCATGTAAGCCTATAAGGAAATGCTTTGTCCTTACAGAATTTATATTTCCTTTTTGAGGTAACAACTCTGAATGACAAGTATTTCCGACAGCACCTGGAGGACAGCCTTTCACTGGGACGATCACTCCTGATTGAAGATATAGAAGAAGAGTTGGACCCAGTCCTTGATAATATATTAGAAAAAAATTTCATAAAATCTGGATCTGCTTTTAAGGTTAGTAATTCAACAAAAGAAGGGGAATAAGTAGTTAGCCATGTGACAAATTTTTTGGCATTTCAAATAATGTAGATCTTTTTTCCGCTCCATATTACTGAGTTTAATAAAGCTCATTTTCCTTTGTTTAATACTATTTAACTTAATCCACAGGTGAAGGTTGGTGATAAGGAAGTAGATGTTATGAATTCATTTAGACTGTATATTACTACAAAGCTACCTAATCCTTCTTTCACACCTGAAATTAATGCAAAAACATCAATTATTGATTTTACTGTTACAATGAAAGGACTTGAGAATCAGTTACTGAGAAGAGTAATACTCACTGAAAAACAGGTAAGTTAATAGTACACATAAATCATAGTGATATTTAATATTTTTTCATTTAATTGTTTTGGTATGTAGAAAAATAAAGAAATGTTCAAATGGAAAAAAAATATTAGCCATTTTCTAAAATTATATTCAGATTCAGTATAGACATTCCCAAATATCAAAAATACATTGGGAGGCTCTTAAAATATATATGACTGTCAGTACAACACAAACAATTAATTTAATCACCAGGATTTGACACTGATAAGATACATCATAAGATACTGAATAAACACTGCTTAAAATACCATTTGTTACTAAAACTCATGTTTTAGATACCAAGAAAAGTAAAATGAACATTTCATGACTGAGAAGTCTTCACCTCTATCTTCAATCACAATTCATTTACTTGAAAAACCAGAAACTGAATTTTAAGTATCCCTCATAGTTTCAACCCATAAAATGTCATGCCATTTTCTTGGTTTTTAATAACAGGAACTAGAGGCAGAACGAATTAAACTCATGGAAGATGTAACATCTAATAAGAGGAAGATGAAAGAACTGGAAGATAATCTTCTTTACAAATTAAGTGCAACCAAAGGTTCTGTATCAAAGGATTAATCAGATAAAACTGAGTCACACTAGGTTCTTTCCTTACAGATTTTGATTTATCCGCCTAAGACACAATGAGAGAATGTACAATGGCAGGAGTACGAGCACTGGGAGGGGTTTGGTACTGCAGCATGCCCTGAATGCAGCTCTAGATGCTTAAACACCTAAACAAGTTTTGTGAAATATATCCATTTTTTGAGAGCTTTCTGCCCCTCAGATGAGATAAAGTATCTGACCATGGGCACATCTTTAATCCGTTGAAAATGTAAATCGGAATGGCCTGGCTTAAAATTGTCTTGAAACTCTTCTGCAGTACATTACAAGCACTTACTATCTCTGGTGGAAAAAGATCTGGAAACAGAAAATCCATGAGTAACTGCTGGAGATTGATGAATATTTTTGAGTGACCATTTTCATTAGCACCCTAAGTCTTTTACTTTGAAAGTGCTAATGAATAGACTTCAAAATAATTTAAGTAATTTGTTGACTATGTAGGTTGTGTGCATAAGACAGGTGATTTCTCTAGTACGAGTTGTAAAGCTGTTGGTATAAATACATTTAACATATTTTGAATTAGTTTGCTTAAATATATTGGATGTAAAAATAATTTTTTAGTATTACATAACCTGTTTGGTTTCTATTTTAAAAGCTTTCTGTTATTCAGCAAATAATTTAATTTTGAAAAATAAATAATTCCTGTAATTTGGCCTTTTCTTTTATATATACATATGAAGTGAAAATATTGTTACAAAAATGTCCTAAGCATCCAGTACTTTACTTTTCAGGTTCACTAGTGGATGATGAATCCTTAATTGGTGTCCTGCAAATAACTAAGCATACAGCTGCTGAAATAGCAGTCAAGTTGTCTGTGGCAGCAGAAACTGAGGTGAAGATTAACACTGCTCAGGAGGAATATCGACCTGTTGCTACACGTGGGAGCATTCTGTATTTCCTTCTTACAGCAATGAGCATGGTCAATAATATGTATCAAACTTCACTTGCTCAGTTCTTGAAGCTCTTTGATCAATCCATAGCCAGGTAGGAAGACACAGATTTTTCCTTTTATTCAGATTTTTGCCTGCCAATGTATTTGCTCTTATTAATGTGGTTTCTTCATGCTTTTTTTTTCCCATGATTTAGGTCTAAGAAGTCTCCTGTGGCTCAGAAAAGAATCTCAAATATTATTGAACATCTTACCTTTGAAATTCACTCATATTCTGTTAGAGGCCTGTATGAAAACCACAAATTCCTGTTTACCCTCCTCCTGGCTTTAAAAATTGATATTGAGAGAGGACATGTGGAAAACAGAGAGTTCCAAACTCTCATTAGAGGTAAGTTTAAAAAATTGTGTTTTGTGTAGAGCTAATTCAACTTTTTAAACTTTTATGCCATTTCAAAGTCTTATTTCTTTGGCTACGTGGTTTTTATCAACATTTCTCTGGGAACTGGGCTTGTTGAGCTTGACAAAGGGAGGCCTTAGAGGAGACCCAGTTGTAGCCTTCCAAGACCTGTGAGAAGACCATTAATAAGCCTTGGTATGAAATAAATGCTAAGTACACAAAAGCAACTCTCAGTATCCTGGAGAAAATCACTTAGGTCAAAATACATAATTTAAAAAGGAATATAACTTGTATCTTGAGCCCTGGAATATCATGTATTTCATCAGAAAGTACCTTTCACCCTGTGTTTGTATCCACAGGAGGTGCAGCTCTGGATCTCCAGGCTTGCCCACCCAAACCGTGCCGCTGGATCCTTGACATGATTTGGTTAAATCTGGTGGAGTTGAACAAACTTTCACTGTTTGAACGAATTTTGGACCAGGTGATATTTTCTAATTACCTTTTAATGTTAATAACCAGTTTTGTCATCACAATTTTGTTTCCACAAAAATACAGAATAACATTATTGAGACAAAAAATTAGATAGTGTCAATGGTGATGTGTTTATTTATCTCCTCTATGGTATTTGGTATTAAAGAAATTGAGGTAGAAAGAGGAGAGAAGGTACAGGAGTGAAGGAAAAAGGAAGTTAATAAAAGAGAGATAGGATAAAAAGGTAGAGATACCAAAAAGGCTCATAAAATTAACCAGAGTGTCATGTTTTAAGTTATGATGTCTGTCCTGATTCTGGTGTATTTTTACAAGTGAATGGTTTGCTGTTTGTTTTAAATACTCATTTCCATTCCAAGGTTAACATGCCATTCAGATATGATGATCTGGTTACAAATGTATTGTTTTATGTAGACATACATGTACTTATATGCACATAAGCTGGTGACATGTTCAGTTTGGAAAATCCTTTTTTTTTTTAGTGTAGCTAAACCACTCCCTAAGCATTTCTTGTATCTAAGCACTCCTTGTTTATCAGGCTGATAGCCAGGACAATAAATTCTCCATGCTGTTACAGCACTGGCCAGTCCATTTTTTGATGGCACATATTGCCCTGCAGGGCAACAGACATTTTAGCTAAATGGTTACCTGCAAGTGGTCTTGGCTGTTTCAAAACCCTTTATCAAGGCAATAGTTGGATACATACCAGCCCAATTCTCCCAGACTTTGGTTTCTCGAGGTATCAAAATAGAATATTAAGTTAGGAGAAAGTTGGAGGAGCTTTAGTTAGGTTGTTCACTCTGGGTTGTTAGGGTGCCAGAACCTTATTCCTAGAAAAGTCCTTTCACCAGGGCTTCTCTAGAATGTGTGCAAACAAAATTTTACACTCTGAAATACTTAGGTGACCATGTTGCCACAAAAGCTCTTCTTTTAAAATGAATTTTTTAGCACTGTCTGACTTTTGCCATGTAGTTGCAAAGTTAAAAAGTGACAAAATTATTTCAGTAATAGATAGAAATGGAAAATGGGATAGTACCAACTAATATATCAATTAAAAACGCAAATATTGTAAAAACATCTTTTTAATACTTATTTTTATCCATTAGAAATGCTGTTCTATTTGATTCGTTGTATTAAATACAACCATATCATTATTCATTTAGATGAAACAGAAAATTATTTAAAGTGACCAAAAGAGGACTGAGACTAGTATGCACAGTTCTTAAGAGGTTTCCTGCACTTTTCTTTTTTCATGCTAGTTTCAATTTGTCTTTCTCCTTTAAAAAAATAAGTCCCAGATGCCTAATTTAGCATAGACATCTTCTGCTTTAAACCTTTATCAGAGCATTGCTTGTTCTTTTTCCCAGTGATCTGAGAATATTGCAGCAGCTGTCACTCCTCAGTCCCTGCATTAAAGGCTCAGCTGCATTTTCATTTCATTAAAGGCTCAGTTGCATTTTCACTATGTTCTCTCCACTGCCATTCATACTCCTATTAGGTCAGAGGTCCTAAGAGGTGCCTGAAATTGTGATCCTATTTGTGGTCAAGTTTATTCTTTCTCAAGCCAAAAGCTTACTAGAATCTGTTACTTTTAATTTGTGATTCATTGCCTGGCTAGACTGTACTGGGACAGATTTTTCTGGTCTTCTTCATATTTTGTGACCAAAAGGAATTAATTAATCAACCACAGTGTGTTCCTCTTGTAGTGTAGAATGCCCCTGCTAATTACTGATTTTTTTAAGTAGATGCATGTGTTTGGGAGGGGAATGCATAGATAACTGACTGGCTTGAGAGCCTGCATCTTAACACTGATTGCAGCAATTGAGTTAATATTATTTGTAATATTTAAACAGCAATTCACATGGCATATGTCATAAATGCTATAGGCAATGTTACTTGTAATATATCCTAATATAATAGTGGCCTCTCATTAAAAGCTACATTTGCAAGGGGATTTTACTGCAACTGAAATAGATTTATTTGTGTTAATGTAATAAATTTAGATAGCTGAACATGATAAGGCATGGAAAAACTGGTTTGATAAAGATGTCCCTGAGGAAGAAACTATTCCTGATGGATACAATGATTCGCTTGACACCTTCCGCAGGCTTTTACTCATCAGGTGAGCATCTTCAGAAATTTTGGGAAATTGCCCAGTTGCAACACCTCTCAACCTATCAGTAGGCTATAATCATAATGGTGTCATTTCAGTTATCTCTGGGTGACATTAAATATCAATTCACTCACATGACATATGTTTTTATTCAGTTACTTCAGAGTTATCCTCTGCCGTCTAAAGGTATTTATAGAATATATTTTTTATATAGCTTGGCTTTTACATCAGGAGAAATGGAAACTGGGAACCATATTGCAGCCTTCTTTGAGAAGCCCACGAAAAAGTGGAATATTCCAGAGAGTTTTCAGTTTAAAAAAAAAAAATTGTTTTAAAATTAGCTATTTTAAATACCTTTAAACAAGTATTAAAAATAAATAAAAAAAAAAAAAAAAAAAAAAAAAAAGTGATGGTGGAAATCCAAAATAAGAATTCAAAATCCCATGTGAAAAGTGTGCAATAAATTATTTTTTTTGCATCATATAAGACCTCAAAGATCTTGGGGTAAAATGGATTTCCCCAAAGAAGAATTCAGCTGCCTTTTGCATGAGATCACATCTTCCTCCACTTGTTGTATACTTTCCAAGTGCTGTAACAAATAAATCAGAGATACTCTGAAATACCCCATGTCTTGGTTTAAGGCAAATTTGGGAAGGAACCTCTGAATAGGTCCCTCCAGAAAACCAATCCAATGGCCCCTTCCCCCAACTGGTTCAGGAAAGGAAAAGAGGAAAAACAGAACAAAACAAAAACATTCCTTAGAGGAAAGTGGAAAAAATGTGTTTATTTAACAGGCCAAGCACAACAAATGAACACCAAGGAACAAAACCTCCTGCTTCTCCGCAGAGATGACAAATCCAGCCAGTCTGTGCCGGGGTGCAGCTCGGCTCGCTCAGTCTGTGTCAGTCCCTGGCACTGGGAAATGCCAGGCCCGGTGGGCCACAGGGATGAGCTCCTGGTGCTCTGCTGGGGGTTAGTCCAGAGCAGGTTTGAACAGTTCCAAGGAAAAAAAAAGGAAAAGAAACTCACAGTCCGGAAAACTTCTCTGCTTCAGCTAGGCACGAACTAACAGAAAGCAAAGGAGAGCTCTCTCCCCCGTCCGCACTGCAGCCAACACTCCCTGTGTGTCCTCCAAAACTGCAAACTCTGATCTTGATGTTTTGAAAACACCCGCCTCAGACATTCCACTGCTTCTTCTTCACTCTTAGATCCAGTCTTAAAGGTGCAGAACTCATTTTTGATTTAAACAGACGAATGGGGATACAATTCAGCATTAACCCAGGACACCCCAACAATATTATTTACTAGACTGTGATTTGTCTTTGGAGCAGATTCAACCTGTGCAGTAAAAAAGACTAGAATCTGATGGAAATACCATATTGTTAAATGCTCTGCACCCTAAGAGGGAGGGGACCATCTAAGTCCTAGGCATTTAAATAATCTCCAAAAACTGAAGAATTTTGAAAATAATACATTTTATCCAAAAGTAGTTGTTTGTTTATTTTTGGTTTTCCATGGGAAAAACACTCATCACCAACACAAATGCAATCCAGTTCAAAAGAATTGAGTTTGCACCCTAAAAGACTAACACAGACACAATGAATCATCAGCAGAGTTTTACTAAAGGGCAAAACCAATCTTAACATTTCCCTCTTTGTGTTCTCAAATTAAAAAGTTCTGTTTAAAATGAAGAATGTCCCAACCTAATGAAGGTGCCTAGAAGAGAAACTTCCAATGCAAACAGTTAAGGCAAAATTGTAAGCAACTGGAAAGTATCAAAGGTACAGGGAAGACCATCAGCTCTGCCTGTTATTGTATCTGTAAAGGCAAACCTACAAACCTACATATGAATGTGTGTATATTATGATTATAAAAAATCCCTCTCTTTGTTAAAAATAGAATTTTTAATTTGAATCTGATCTTGGAGGAAGAGGCAGAGAATTTATATCTTTGTGTGTTTTAATTTCTAGGTCCTGGTGTCCAGACCGAACACTTTCCCAAGCCAGGAAATACATTGCAAGTTCCTTGCATGAGAAATATACAGAGCCAGTAATTCTGAATTTAAGAAAAACTTGGGAAGAAAGCGACATGCGAACACCTCTCATCTGTTTCTTGTCTATGGGATCAGACCCAACTGATCAGATCAATTCCTTGTCTAGGAAGCTTAATTTGGGTATGAAAGTAATTATTCTTTGTCCTATGTTAAGACACAGAGGGGCAGTGTAAGTAATTTCAGCGATGTTTTTTTCTGAGAAGTATTTCTTAAATTCTCTTGCACTACTGTTTGTTCCTGAAACATCATCTTAGAGATAAAATAATATTTTAAATAGAAGACAGTATGCTAAGAATCATTCTGTGTGAAGTTAGACAGTAATTCAAATCTTTTTTTAATAAATTGCTGTCATCCTTCCTAGTTATAATAACTTTTTAATCGCTGTCTTGTAAAGCAATTAATTCTTTTAAAATTTTGTTATGGTGACAGTAATATTTTCATGTTTTAACCCTTAACTGGAGGGAATTTAAAAATCAGTAACCTGCTTAGAAAATTACTTTGTAGCTAAAAATAGCTACGAGAGCTACATTTATATATTCTAGACTTTAGTTCTACATTATATAGAAGTTTTGAAAAAGTGTGAATACA
The DNA here is from genome assembly GCA_032173965.1 of Sitta carolinensis. Lineage (NCBI taxonomy): Eukaryota > Metazoa > Chordata > Aves > Passeriformes > Sittidae > Sitta > Sitta carolinensis. The sequence goes on along the minus strand of JAVUNC010000025.1, from coordinate 6,793,388 downwards.
AACTGAGTTGGGAGAAGATCCATATATTCTTGACATTAGTCACATTAGTATGTTCATAAATGCAGTTTTACATCTTTGCATTGTGTTTGTGTACACTTTGAGAAAAATCTCAGTTCATATTTCAAATGCTCTGACATTGTTAAAATTCACCACAAATTCACATTCATGGTCATGACGTTAGTCACAGTTTTTAACTTTTGTAAGTATGGTGTATGCGTATTTCAATTTTATACAAAACTCAGTGTATTAGAAAATTTATACATAACAGCATAATATGGTGGTCAAGGGATTCTGCTTTCATAAGTGTATTTTTTGCATTAAATTTATTTAATTGTGCTGTGTTTTTATCACTGGTTTTTGGATTGAATTGAAATTCTTACTTTCTCTCAATAATGTAAGTTCATTAATCTTGTATGCTATAGAATGTAGAACCATCTCGATGGGCCAAGGACAAGAGGTTCATGCACGCAAACTCATGGAGGTGTCAATGGAACAGGTGGGGACAAACACTGCAATATGAGTTGATTGTCTCTTTTGGTGTTCTTTTACACCCCTTTAGCAAGCAGTCTACAGTATTTTGTATTTTCATCTTAGTATCAGCATATCTCAGGGTGACCATGTCTTTTTGAATGCCTGCATTTAAAAAACTGCATTTAAAAGTATTTCCCTGTGGCAATGGGGTCCAAGCCAACACTTCTGGCTGCAGTGCTTCTGAGCAGCTTTCCAAAAGCAGCACATTCCCTAATTATCACTGTGCTGTTAATGAAGGGTAAAAGGACACTGGGGCCTGGTCCTGTCCTGCAGATCCCACCTCTTTATTGGAATTGTTTTTCATTTTTCCCCTCCCATATAAGAGATCCCTGGATGTTGCATAGCTTCTAGTAAATAAAATGTTGAGTGCACACATAGCTTAAAGTTGTAGATACAGAAGGATGTGCTTGCTCCTAATACTGTTTCACATTTTCCTTACAACTCTGATAGTGACAGGACCTCTTAGCAGCATTTGATGTCTCTTCTTTGTTTCTTTAATTGTCAGTCCTTTGGCTGTGAGCTCCAAGCATGTCTTAAGAATTTCTAAACAATAGATAAGAATTTTGTTTCAAATGTTGCAGTGTATTTTGTTATGGTAGATGATATTCCCCAACAGTAAAACCATGAAAAACCTAAGCAGCAGCTACAGAGAGATAGTAATTGAAACCTCAAATACAATATAAAAGTTATAGTGCAAAGGTGGTAACTTCTAGTTAGCTGGACACTTCAAAGAGTTGTGGACAGTCTAGCAAATGAAGACATACAGCCATAGCTGCCTGCAAACTCAAAATATGGGGAATCAGGCATATACCTGTGTTTTGGAGAGCTAGAATACCTCCACTAATAGAGAGCAGAACATGAGTATTGGTATATGGATGTACACCAATTTGGTGAAAGAGTAAAAAGAAATCTCTTTATAGCAAATGACAATTTCTATTATATGTACGTGCACACACACATCTGGTATTTCTTTGTTTGTATGTCTAGAATGGTCACTGACAACTCCCAGTTCATTGCAGTGATGAAAACTGGAGCATCCCTTCCTTCCTTTTGCCCTTACTTTGAAGCACAAGGACACTCAAAACAGCACCCCAGTACAGCTACCAGCAACAATTTCTGAACTACATGCCTTAGTGCTGAAGGGAGGAACATGTGAACATCAGATTTGAAACTAAAAAACATGATTAGTGAATAAGAAGACAAATACCTATTTGGTTTTTTTGTACCTCTGGCCAAGAGTATATAATATGATTAAAACTGCTGTGCTGTGTTACAGGAAGATAATTTATAAAAACTAAGTCTGATTCATTTGGAAATGCACCAAATTGATTAAAGATCTCCCTCAAAAAAGTTGATAAAAAAGTTTCCCATAAAAAGAAAAAACACACCTTCATTTCATCTTCTATTTTTAATACTCATCCATTCACCATAAATATTTCAATTATATTTTTTAACCAACAGTTACTGATGTCTTTTTAAATGAGCTAAAACAAAATTGCTAAAATGACATTACAAGCTGTAATGAAATCCACTGTCCATCACTGTTTAGAACTGATTAAATAATGTCCCATTTTAATATCAGGCTTCTAATTCGTCAGCTAAAAAAGCTGATTGAATATAAATTCATAAGCAGAAGTTAACAGAGACAATAACCCAACTAGAGATTTCATGCAATATGAGAGATGAATACGATCAAAATAAATGGAGGTTGAATTTCATGCAAATGCCTTTATTGCAGATAAACTAATTGGAGTTAGAAACTTTTAAAGTCTTATTTCCACCTCTTTACACTTACTTTAGATTATGTTATTAATGAATCAGTTTTAAAAAATATGTATTCCTTAAACTTCAGCTGTTGCTTTTCCACTCACATTCTTTTGGATGTGAGGACAGGATTGCTTATCACTGGTGTTTTGATGGAGAGTACAGGAACTTCTTCTTGCCACTAGATAGCACTGATTCGTTACTTACAGCACTGAGTCTGGTTATGTTATTTTCATTGAGAACAAGAGAATGTGCAAATAATTTTTGCACTCACTTATCCTATTTGCTTTATCTGTGCCAATATCCTTTACTATCAAAAGAGAATCTATATTCAGGAACAGAACAAAAGTTTTTTAAAAATTACATGCAAAACCAAATTTGATGCTAATATGAACAGTTGGCTTTAGCATTCCAAATAACTTGTTCTAAATTTTATACAGTAATGGTTGCTATCCTTGTTTAGGGAGGCTGGGTGTTACTTCAGAATTGTCATCTTGGACTGGATTTCATGGATGAACTACTAGAGACACTTCTTAATGCTGAGATCCCAAATGACACATTTCGAGTTTGGATAACAACTGAACAACATCTTAAATTCCCAATTACACTGCTACAGGTTTGTTCAAATATTAAATTCAGGTACTTAACGAAAATTATTCAAATTAATTAATGTAAATGGCAGTGAAAAAAATGGAGGGACCCCCCCAAAAAAAAAAAAAAATAAAAGAAGGACTTGTTACAAGGCAACTATCACTTCAAACAGGAAGGTTACTTCCCAGTTACTGGAAGTTCTTGATGATGCATTATGTATGTGTGAGTCCACACTAATTCTGTACACAGATGTACTTAAATAAAAACTGTTTGGCTTTACTTGTATCACTTTTTGCCCAACCAGATGCCTTGTGGACAGATTAATGCCCACAAATGTTCTTCCATAAAAAGATTCCAGATTCCCCTATAATAAATAAATAAAATATATATGGGACAGGACACACATGGATTACACATCTTAGAGAACATCATCTACCCAATTTCTTTGGATGAACTATAATTATCTGTTCTGTAGATCTCAAGGATACATTTTTTTGTCAGAACCAGGAGAATAGCCTGAATTCTGGGAACAGAAATACAATGTTATTCTTGTCATTTATACAGGATGCTTCTCTTCCACCATTCAGTCATCAAATCAGGGGTAAAAAAGCCTTCTGAAAAGCACAGTGACTGCTTTTATGTCATTGATGAAAATTTTTATGTCCGATGGCCAAGTGTCAGTGATGATTTTAACCAACAGAAATTAAAGGTCTATGTTCAAAATCCTTCATGGCCTAATTTAGTATGACTGCAGAAGATAAGGCTTTGGGAAGACCTTATGGCAGCCTTGCAGGACTTGAAGGGGCCCATAGGAAAGATGAGGACAGACATTTTTGTACAGCCTGTTGCAACAGGGCAAGGGATTCTGGTTTTAAACTGAAGGGGGTTTTATTTAGATTAGCTATAAGAAATAAGTTTTTTACAATAATGCTGGTAAGGCATTGGAACAGGTGGCACCCAAAGGTGGTGGATACTCCATCCCTGGAAACATTCAAGGCCAAGTTGGACTCTGAGCTACCTGATCTATTTGAAGGTGTCACTGGTCATGGCAGGGGCTTTGGAATAGATGGCCTTTAAAAAGTCCTTTCCAACTCCAGCTATTCTATGATTCTGTGTACTCCTTTTATGTAGTTTAAGTACATATCAGCTTTATTTCTACAAGGCTTCAGTTACATACATTTTATTTATATCTAGTAGTTGTGACATTTTCATTTGTTGCTATTGTTTCAGTAAACAAATCCAATTTCTTTCTATTTTTCTTGTGACAGATTGCTATAAAGTTCACAAATGAACCTCCGCAAGGTATACGTGCTGGGCTGAAAAGAACATTCTCTGGAATTAGTCAGGATCTGTTAAATGTTAGCAACCTGCCTATGTGGAAACCTTTGCTTTACACTGTAGCTTTCCTGCATTCTACTGTTCAGGTATTTCTTAAAAGTTTTGCATGGAGTCACTCTAACAGAGGTTCCTGAAAAAAACACATTCTGATATTTGTTGTAGCACCATGCTGCAGGACTAAAGCTTTAATTTCTGTCATCTGTACTTCAAGGTTCATTATTATCTCTCTTTTTTAGAAAAGATTTTCAAAAATTCTCATATGATGGACAATTAGAATTTGTTTTTTCTCATCTAACTTCAGCTGATTGAAAGTTAATTGTTGGGTATATGGGAAAAATTTCTCTCTATAGTCAATAGAAATAGATAAGCATGCTGAAACAGAAAATCAGCTTAGCTGTCACAGTTGTCTTTCTCTAAGAGTGAATATTTTTCTAGAGGTATATTACTCTTTCTCTTTGTTGATTTTAAAGGCAATCCAGGTACCTAACTTAGAGTAGCTATTTTCTAGATGGCTAAAATTAAATAAAATTCTTATCACATCTATGTCAATGTGTTTTCTACATTAATTCCAGTGTGAGAACAATGATATCTATACATTTTACTTTAAAGATAAATAAGTTTTGGGATCACAATAAATACTAATAATTTGAGCTCTCTGAATGTACCTCCTTTTCACCAAGGATCTCAAAATAGTCATAAAACACTGATTAAGCCTTAGATTCTACCAAATATCTTAAATTTTTGGTGTTGGCAGCTGGTGCGAGAAGGACAATTTATTGATGTTCACTATTAAGATACAGGACTCTGCATTGTTTTCCCTCTCTCCTTTTCAAACAGTGAAAAAGTTGTTCTGTGTACTGCCTCAGGATTATAGTGTCCTTGTGGAACTAGAAGTTCTGTGCTTATTCAACCCATCAGTATTTTTAAAAAAGTATTACAGCTATTCATTAAGAATTTTTATTTATGAATTGCCAACCAACAAGCAATATATACATTGTCCTACCTTTAAAGTGACAAATTCATAATATCCTTTGGTGACAAGATCATTATGATGAATGTGGCTTAAGAAGTAATTCAAAAAAATTTACAGGAAATCATTACACTTTTCTGCATGATATTATTAGTTAATGCTGTCTCATCTGCTTATATATATAAAACAATATTTGATTTTGAAAAATAAAAGGTGGGTTGTTTTTTTTTTCATTCCAGTTCTTTTTAAATATTATAGCTAAGGTGCCTAAATGTTGCTTCAGGTAGCATTTGATTAGTCAGTGATTAGTGACCTGGTAATATAAAATCTGATAAATATGTTATCACAGCTAATTTTAGAATGTCGTGTAATAACTTGATAAATGTCAATGCTATTCTTAACTTTAGTACTTAACTTCTTGAATTAAGTTGTTCTACATTCTGAAAAAAAAAACAAACCTTGAGAGATTTAACTGAGGTGGTTTTAATAAATTTGTGAGAAATCTAATAGTGCATGGTTTGAAGTGTTTGTCCTACAGAATATTTATTCTTTTACTTTCATAGTTGACTATTTTTCTGTTACTACAATTGTTATCACTTTATTTCCAAATAGGCAAGCAGTATTACATTTGAATAATTTAATGGTGGCAACCTTAAAATAAAGTTATGAATTTTGAAAAAATGTACATTAAAAAACATATTGAAACCATAAGACAAAAGTGGCAGTTTAGAACTCTTTGGAAAACTGAGCATAAATATAGGAGCTTGAAAATTTGAAACTATCAGTAGTTGACAGTATATGTAAAAAAAAGAGAAAAACCTTACCATTCTAAGTTAATTAATTACTTAATATAAAAATCTCATTCTCCACACAGAAATGAGGCATTGCAAACCTGTGACTTATAAATTGATTAGTAAAGTTATTAATAAATGATTTTGTTGCTTTTTCTATAAATATTTATCCCTCATGGTATAACTTATTGATGTGCATGAGGCATACAACCATTTCCTAGGCTACCTTTCTTCTCCAGTTCAATTTTTTACTCCACTGGTATTGTTATTATTGAAATTTATTAAGGAAAGAAAATTACAAGTATTTTCATAAATATGTTTGGTTTTAATTTCATTCCTAAGGAGCGACGCAAGTTTGGACCTTTGGGTTGGAATATTCCCTATGAATTTAACTCAGCAGACTTCACAGCGAGTGTTCAGTTTATACAAAATCACCTAAAAAAAATTGACATCAGGAAGGTGAATACTAAAATCCTTACATAGTACATTTTAATCCTTTGAATGGCAGCAGCAATGTTTTTTTCCTCATGTTTATCATAATTTACTCATTGCTATTCGTTTAGTGCCACTTCTAATGATTAAAGGTTGAGGTTCTCTGCAAGAAAATCAAACTGAAATATTTTATGTGCTGTCATGCATGTAAAACTATGTATTTGTCAAGAACCTTAAAATTTGTTTTTCTTTTTCACTACTATATCCAAAATTAACAAGTCTGTACATTATCTGTTTTGGAAAGGGAGCTAAAATATTTACCGAGTTTGGAAGAGCAAATCAGAGTTCTCTACAGCTCCCATTTGGTCTTCTAGTGCTTAGCAGAGAATTGGCAATCCTTAGGAGCAGCCCTTGGCCAGGAGAGAAAGATGGGAAACAGGGAGAAGGGGTGGGGAGGGTGGAATAGGGGTAAGAAGAGAGGCAGTAGCAGCTGTGAGTCAGGTCAAATAAGTAATAATGAAATGTTTTACACATATTTTATATATTATGAAGTATTACTTCCAGAGCTCAAGGCATATGAGGAGGGGCTGAGGGCCCTGGAGTGTTGAGGCTGGAGAAAAGGAGGCTCAGGGGAGATCTTGTCACTCTCTACCCCTCCCTCCAGGAGGCTGGAGCCAGGGGGGATCAGCCTCTTCTCCCAGGCATCCAGCACCAGGACAAGAGGACACAGCCTCAGGCTCTGCCAGGGGAGGTGTAGGTTGAACATGAGGAGGGCTTTGTCAGTGAAAGGGTGCTCAAGCATTGGAATGGACAGCCCAGGAAGGCTGTGGAGTCACTGTGCCTGTAGATGCTCAAGAGACAACTGGGCATGACTCTTAGTACTGTGGTTTAAATTGGTGTTTGGTCAAAGATTGGACATAATGATCTTAAAGGTCTTTTCCAACTTTAATGATCCTATGATTCTATATTTATAATAGCAGGATCAAACCCAACTCTTCTATAAAATTACAGAGTTGAGCTCAGTGAATACATTAGAAATAAAATATTATTGTTACATGATTTTTTTCAGTTTACATTTCAGAACATTATGAGCTTCAGATTACATTTAAATTAAAGTCTTCTTCTTACACATAGTAACTATACTCTTTCATGTTCTTTACTTGCATCCAGGGGATATCGTGGAGCACAGTACACTACATGATTGGAGAAGTGCAGTATGGAGGCCGAGTCACAGATGACTATGATAAGCGTCTTCTTAATTGCTTTGCAAGGGTAGGACACCTTGGAAATACAGTTATTTGTCATTTTTATTGGCAGCTGCAATACAGAAATCAGAAGGCCTTCTTTCTGCTGAATTTGCACTTCACCAGTTTATAAGAGTTTTCAAAGTAAAACGAATTTTTCAGAACATCATTTTTTGGCAGTAAGGATCTTCCCCTTGGTTCCTTTTTGGTGAGGAGCAGAAGCTTAAAAAGACTTATCTGGAAGTCAAACTTAGTAGACATAATTCTTAATGATTTACAGATGTATTAAAGTAAAATTAGATGCAGTAGGTGATACAAGAACCCTAATCCTCCAAGAGTAAAAGTGAGATTAAAAAGCCCTCGAAGTAGAAAAATAATTGTTGTCTTTCTTTTTTCCCCAATGATTTTTCACAGGTATGGTTTAATGAAAATATGTTTGACAGCTCTTTCTGCTTTTATACTGGGTATAAAATTCCAGTATGCAACACCCTGGAACAGTACTTTGAGTACATCCAGTTACTTCCTGCCATGGACAGCCCAGAGGTGTTTGGTCTCCATCCCAATGCTGACATTACGTAAGTAGGTCTCAACATATTGAAAATGGAGAACATTTCTTTTAGTATTTGGAAACAAATCCCTATCAAATGTTTAAGTAAAGTGTATTTTACATTGGAAACCCAGGATTCATGTGAAATTCACAGTTGAAGTGGAACACTTCCTGTGTATGTACACTGTTATAAATGCAGTATCTTCAGCTACGTTTGACTTGTCCTTTTAAAGCAGTTGGGACTCTTATTATTTACTCCTCAGGATTTTATTTTTTTTACTTGAAATCATTATGAAACTTTTATATGAACATGTGGTAGTTGGTACTATACAAGTTTCTAGAATTTGCCTTCTGTTTCAAGGAGTTTATTTTCCTGTGCACACTTGTTAAATGGTTCTCTGGATTGTCATTTGGTTTACAAGCATGCCTTTGGATGCTTGTAAACAACAAATTTACATTGCAATTGGTCCTGCCATTTCCATTATTTAAAAGAGGTTTTCAGATGCACTGAGCATTAGCTCCATTTAAAATTTTATCTTTGAATTCACTCTTTCACTTCAAATAATCTGTGTAACAGCTTGCCCTTTAGTTCTTTCCAATATTATATGCCCTATGAAAAGATATAAACATCATCATATTTTTTCACTGAAGTTATCAATAATTCTTCCATGAATTATTGCATTTTTATATGCAGTATGTCCACATACACATTCATTGTTTCTTCATGTAGCTATTTTTCTACTTTTAAATAAAACAAATGTTATTCAAATGCAGAGCTGCTGTGAAAACCTAACATCATCTAGTATTTTTGGATGAAACAATAATTTCCCACAATTTTTCATTCTCAAAGTTGAGGGGTTGATGCCATGTCAAGAGATTTGTATTCTGATTATGCTGTGAGAAGAGTACACAGTTTTATTGTCAGCTCTGCCTAGCCCATACCTAGCTGTTAATATATGCTTGTGAAGAAAAGAATCCAAGAGTAAATTCTGTTTCAAGTCATTCTCTGATACTTGCAAGACCTCCCTTCCAGAAATGATTAAAGAAGAAAGAAGAGCCAAGATTTAACAGAGAACTAAACAAAGTCTTGAAGAGAGACATGCTGTAGATCCAAAATTAGGCTTGTAGGAGAGCTAATTTATAGGAGCAAACTTGAGACTTACACTGTTGGGGGAGCTTTGGTGAGTAGGAACAGCTCTGGTTTCTCTTTAGTGCTCAGTTTTTCTTCCACTTGGTACCTCTGCATATTCCTGTTGCTTTAGCCTGGCTTTTTTTTTTCCTTTTGTCTGTAGATTTTGCCTCGTAGGTATTTCTTTAGAGTTTGGGGAAAATTTTCAACTGCTTCATGCTTTTTCCATGTCTTATCACAGTCTGTTATAAGCAACTATCCAGAGCTGCTGTGTCTGAATTTCATCTTTGACACACAGACCAAATGGATTAGCATCCCATACAACATAAAAAGTTCTATTCAAATTCTCCTTATAATAGCTTATCAAGTAATCTCAGAGTATGCAGAAGGCTAACTGCTAGAATTGAAACCCTGAGAGAGCCAAGACCTCTCCAAGTTACTATTACTGAGGACAAGAAAAATCTTCTCTCTCACTAATTTACTGTGGCAGTTTTACAGCTCAGCCAAAAGCTCAATCTTTTGGTTCCAAATGTAAGGCTTTAGTGAATTTCAATGTTTTCATTTAGGATTAACACCTGAAGTCATTGAGTATGATTTTAAGTTGCTGTATGAGTCATAGGCTCTGCAAAAGCCACGTGTTTAAAAGAGCAGGAAAGGAATATTCTGACAATCTTCTGCCAAAACCCCTTCCCAACTGCTTCCCTACTGAAGCCTTAAATGTAGCTGAATTTTTGTTAAGCTATTGTAAGCTGGTGAATGTAAGGTTTTGTACACCCTGCTGCTACAGATATTGCTGTCTACTACACAAAGCTGAAGCAATGGTTCTGTCACATGCCTTTTTGCTTAGCTTTCACTTCCAGTACAGAAAATCCCTGATGGCACATATTCCAGCTATCAAATAGTGATAGTATGCTACATCCAAACTCTTGAGAAAATACTCTTAGTAATGCTTTTTGGAGTAAATCAAAATCCATAGAAAATTAACTTTCTTTTTTCTTCTTATGACACAATCCTCTTTACAATACTGCTTCAGGGAAAAACAATATATAAATAGGTATTGAGTACTTTAGCTTACATACTTCTAGGCAACCCTGACATTATAAATGAGATTCATTTAACGTTATTCTAGCTTCCTTTTTGGTTACTCTAAGACTTTCTTAACAGTAAGAGAGAAAAATAGATCCTTGTAAAGTGCAGTTTCTCTCATCACAAAGCAGACATCTAAAACACATGAGCTGCATTGGGCAATCTAGACAAAAAAAGGCAGACATAAATATCTGCATGTGATGAGGGTCAACCCATCATGTGCAACTGATTCTGTCCTCAGGAACAGAATGGTGCTTCCTCTACAGACTTCTGGCATCTTTTTATTGTTATTGTTTGCATCTATACTTCATCTTATTTGCAATCTAAAGGAAAGTTATGTTTTCCAAAGCCCAGAAAAATTTTGTTGCAGAGTGGGTTTTATGTTGAATATGTCACAGTGGTATGTAAATGAATTTTCTTGGTATTTTAATCTCACTTCCAAGCTGGAATTTTTTTTTAATTATTTACAGATCGAGATACAACTTTTTGTCTTTTCTATTTTTATTTACAGAAAAGTCTTGTTCAAACAGTAACTGTTATTTATACAAGATTCATAATTTCTCCTATTCAGAGGTTCCTAGCTTGTGTCATTGAAGAAACAAATATCACTAACCTTTGATTCTTCTGTTCCTTTGATGCTACTTTCAAAAACATTCTCTCCTTCTCCCCAAAATTTGTATACTGCCTTCTTTTTAAATAATTCCTTTTTATTTTTTTTTAGATTTAGAAAGACCATTTTTTTAAATTCTGTAGTTTATTATAATTTAATTATGTAATAATCAGGGAACCTATACCTTCTACATAAAATAGTCTGAATTAGAAGAATGGTGCTTACAGTATGAAGTAGGTTCACATCTCTCTAATCACTACTTGTTAAATCAGCAAGACACAAAGTAAAGGTTATGACCACCAGTATGTCATCCAAATTACCAATGAAGCCATGATTCCAAGAGAAATTTTATCTTTTCTGCTCATATGTGGTCTTGAATAAATCTTTCATCCTTTTAATGGGGCCATAAATTGAAAAAAAGCTTGAGTTTTGAATCTAAACTCAAGGGTTATGAAAAACCTTGAAAGGTCCCATCATTCCTACTTTTAGAAGCAAAAATTATATCCTCTGAGAAGCAATGTCCCAGTAGTATTTCTTCTATTTTCCTGATTTAAAGTCTTTATAATTGCATTCACAATTTTTTTTGCTGAAATGCTGTAGTATCCAGCTTCTCTAGTATTGTGGCACTGTATCCAAAGCATCTGTAGGTGCTTTAGGAGTTCACACATTCTATCCTTGGTTTCATGTCTTATATAATTATGCATGACAAAGTAATAGAAGGAGATGGGTGTCATATGAAAATTGAAAAGTAAAGCTGACATGCAAATCTATGATTTCAAGCAGTATAATTGTGTCCTACATCACTCACTGGTGTCTGTTCCTTGTGTAGCTGATTCCATAAGGTAAAAGTAGGCACTGCTGACACTTCAGCACTTCAGACTTTCTGTCTTATTGCCTCTCATAGCTCTATGCCACTGGATAGCAGTGTAACAAAAATACTCCTGTAATTCTTCTGTTGCAGGACTGATGTGGTCTACCATCTTTCGTTATCTAATGCCACAGAAATTTAATTCACATTTTTGTAATGACTCAGAGCATTAATTTACATTAGCACTGCCCATACTTCATTGTGGAATAGAAGTTTTTTACCTGCAGTGCTATAAATCTAGCAGCCCTTGTCATTAATCCTGAAACATCTCAAAGCAGAATCAATTTACTACTTATTAAAGGGGCAGCTTGCAGACTTATACATCCACCTTTTCCTGCTTCTGCATTTCACTTTTAAGAAGTAATTAAATGAGACAAATACTTTCCTTGTTACAAAACTTTTGTTGCTTCTTCTCAACAAGTAGCTCTTTAGAAGATCTTCATCAGGAATATTCTACTTTGTTCCCTTTCCTCAGCATCCCTAGTACGAGAGGTTTTTCTGCCACCTCATAATCTCAGCTTGCAGACCTCCTTAGCCCTGATTCAGATACACAGCAAGTGTGTAACAAGGAAGAGGGAAGTTCATATTCTTTCCAACTGTGGTAAACCAAACCTTCATGATCAGTGTATCATGGTTGGTGCAGGATGCAAAGGAAAACAGTTCTGTGGGAGTTTTGATTTGACTTCACAGCACGCTGGTTTTTGTGTGTTCTACAGTTATTAACTATTACAAAATTCTATGTAACTTATAACCTATTTCTCGTCCCCTCAGATATCAGAAAAATACATCAGCTGATGTTCTGGATACTATTACCAACATTCAGCCTAAAGAAAGTGCTGGAGGATCTGGAGAAACTCGTGAATCAGTTGTTTATCGTGCAGCTGAAGACATGCTAGAGAAACTTCCTCCAGATTACATACCTCATGAGGCAAGCTAATCATAATTAATTAATTAATCTTAATCTAAGTCTTGTGTTACTGGTCTCTCTGTTGCGTTTCCACACTACACATCCCAAAAGAGAAACACAGAATTGTACAAAAGATCATGTAAATAGTAGCAGATTCAAGTAAGGAACCAACACCCATATTGCTACCAGCATGTATTGGTATGAAGATTTTTTTATCTAAAATCAAGACATCTAACATTTGGCCACAGAGATGTGTCAGAGAGACTGCTTTGAGTTCCAAAGCTAGTTGAGAAAACAGAAATAAGTCAGTCTTCACATTTTGTGACAGCAGTCTCCTGGGCCTTCTGGGTGACTGCTACAAGTCCTGTTCTAGCAAAGTCATGAGTAATTGGGTAGTATCATACAAAAAGTAAAAACTGCAGCAGTTTTAAGGGGATAAATGTTAGTTGAATAATATACAAATCTAGTATTTACTTTTCTGAACACACGGTAAGTTAAGATGTTGCATACTACAACAGCATTTCAACGATTTAAACAACTAAATTCCTTCTGTGCTTTTATAATTTAGGTCAAGGCTCGTTTAGTCAAAATGGGAGCACTTAACTCTATGAATATTTTTCTTCGTCAAGAAATTGACCGCATGCAGAGGGTGATCTCCGTGGTCCGCACCAGTCTGAATGATCTGAAACTAGCCATAGAAGGAGCTATTGTTATGAGTGAGGCAAGTAAAGTGCTTCTACTACATATGAAACACTGTGCTTTAAGCTATTACATTGAATTATTTACTTTGAATGTTATATAATTCTTTCAGAATTTAAGAGACGCACTTGATAGCATGTATGATGCTCGAGTCCCTCAAGTATGGAGAAGAGTTTCTTGGGAGTCTTCCACACTTGGCTTCTGGTTTACTGAACTTTTGGATAGAAATGCTCAATTATCTACTTGGATATTTCAAGGAAGACCAAAGGTGTTTTGGATAACTGGATTCTTTAATCCACAAGGTAAGGCTACTGAAAAGACACGAGTAGCAACGTATTGAATAATAATTTAATCATTATACTGACAGAATATGTCACAGAAGCCAAGATGAAAAATGGGTTCAATGTGCACTCACAGCCCAGAAAGCCAACCTTCCCCTGGGCTGCATTGAATGGAGCGTGGCCAGCAGGGCAAGGGAGGTGGCTCTGCCCCTCTGCTCTGCTCTGCTCTGCTCTGGTGAGAGCCCACCTGAAGTGCTGCATCCAGCTCTGGAGCCCTCAGAGAAAGGATGTGAACCTGCTGGAGTGAGTGCAGCAAAGGGCCAAGAAGATGATGAGAGGTTTGCTAAATGCAAAATGTGCTGTGGGTAGGGGTGAGACGAGTATATTTGTAATACCACACTGTATTTGTAATACTGCTCACCAGGAAATTCACTATTTAGTCTACAGTTTACTATGTTAATGTCTCTTTCTTCATCCCACTCTCTATGACTCTCAATTCCAAACAGTTCTTCATCTCGTAGCTTAAAATAGCAGATATTGAGTTCTTGATGACTTCATTGTTATTTTCTGACACACAGAGAAACAACCAGGTATTTGTACTAGTGTTTCTGGTTTTGTAACTTTTCCCTTTATAACACATTCAAACCTCTTTGCTCCTCAGTCATCTGTGCTTAAACTATTCATCTCTTTGCATTTCAAACTTTGGTAAAGTCTGTTCAAAACAATACTCAAAATATCATTTAACTTGCTGTTCAGTTACGTCATCCTCTGCCTTCATTTCTGACACCCTTTTTTCCCCTACCAAAACATGCATTTTTCATTCTTCATAGGCACTGCATCGACTAGATTCCCCACACTCACACAGCTATTTTATTATCATATTCAGACACATATTTTCGGTTTTCCATCAATGAAATTAATTCTACTTCTTTCATTTAAAACACCCCCACCTTTCAGCTAAGTTGCCTTTACATAAACACCAGCTCACACAATAGATAACTTTGCCTTGACATTCTTTCTTGAAAGACACCTTTATCATGGATCCTGTAGTTGATTGCCTTATGATAATTTGTAAGTCAGTGTCCTGACCAAATATTTCTTAATACAGTAATTTAATAGAAAAATAAAATACATGCAGTTTAAAAATATTTTTCTTGGTGTAATGCACACTATGCCACTTTTGTCACTTGTTCCTATTTTGGTCCCAAAGCAAAGTTTGCTATCATTAGTCAGGATGCTCCTTTTCAATAAAACTCTGATTATCTGTCTATAAGTTAAGTGCAGAATCATGCTAATAACTGAGCATGACTTTATTTTATCATGTGAGATAAATACTTAATGTCTGGCTTAATTTCTCAAGGGTTCCTGACAGCAATGAAACAAGAAGCAACTCGAGCACATAAAGACTGGGCCTTAGATAAAGTTGCAGTACATAATGATGTGCTAAAGCTAACCAGAGAAGAAATCACATCATCTCCTTCTGTATGTATGACATGCAAAGATGTTTCAGTATTAATTTTGGTATTTAGTTTATACTATGCATCACTGAGTAATTTTGGATTGATAGAGGAAGAGGTTACCAGCCTTCACCTCAGTGATTTTCCTCAGCATAGAAGCCAAATACTAAATATGAAGATTTTAATTAAGTTAGAAAAATATTTAGTTAAAAGAACTGTTTCATAGTACCACCTGTTAATTTTTTATTGCAAACTTCACATGAAACTTTGAAGTTTATAGACTTTATTAAACAACTTTTGTTGCCCTCCATTCCAGTAACATTATCTTCAGAAAAAGGATTATATTATAGTTTGAAGTGAAATAGTTTGAAGAGCTTCAATATCAGATATCTTTTACTATAAAACATATATTTCTTGAAAATTATTATGCTTTACACGTTGTGCTGTATCTGCTTACTCTTCACACAGGAAGGAGTATATATCTATGGGCTCTACTTGGAAGGTGCAGGCTGGGACAAACGAAGAAGCATTCTCATTGAGTCCACACCAAAGATTCTTTTTGTCCAGCTGCCTGTGCTTCATATGTTTGCTGTTGATTCAACCAGAACTAAGGACTCTAAATACTATGTTTGTCCTCTATATAAGAAGCCCAAGAGGACAGATTTGAACTTCATTACAGAGGTATTTTTAAAGACAGCAAAACCTCCAGACCACTGGATTCTGAGGGAGTGGCTCTTCTCTGTGACATCAAGTAAGCTGCTTTCCTACTATAGCAGAAGAGAAATATGTGGCACACGTAACAAATTAAGAGTGTAATTCTTCTGCTGCTCTTTATTTGGAGGCTACTTGTCATTATACTAGAAATTGCATTTCAGTCTTGGCTTACTGATTTTTTTCTCTGCTTTCAGTAAACTCAGTTTGCCTTGGCTGTTAGTTTGTTTTAAAGTAAATCTTTCCAAACAAGTTCATTGCTTGTAGTCTTTGAAGTATGCATTATATTATATTACTTTAAATGGATATTTGCTTTAATAATGTTAAATAAAATGTTATTAAACCTTAAAAAAAGAAAATTTGCTTTTTTACATTCTTTCGCACGTACAACTTCTAACTTGTGTTTCAGCGTTGTATGATAACAACAAAATTTAAAATCTCTGAGATACAAATTTAAATTCTTAGATTCTGCATGACACACACCTTGTTTTCTCTGAGTCTGCAGGAAACTATATGACAGAAAAAAATATTTGATCCATAGTTTTTGCTAGGGCTTCCTCAAAACTCACTTGTTCTTGTTAAACTATCTAGATAAAGCAAAACTACACCAGGAATGTTTGTGTGGGGAATACCTGACACAGACCAGTATCTTTTCTGTCCAGTTTAGCTGTGTTGGAACACAAGTAGAACAACTACTAAATATGGATTTTTTTTTTTTTTTAAATTAGAGAACCAGATTATTTACAGGTATAATTATTTTTTCAGCATTTCCTTGTAGCTCTAAGCTGTGGGTTGCAATCCTTGAAATGACCCTCACAGTATTATTCTGTGATGATACTCAGGAATAACCTAACCATGAATTTTCCAGACATAACTAATGTCTGAATTAAACTAATTCTATTTATGTAATACTAAGCAAGATATAGGGTCTAAACTATCTCTTTAATAATCTCAAAAAAA
This sequence comes from Sitta carolinensis, assembly GCA_032173965.1. Taxonomy (NCBI): domain Eukaryota; kingdom Metazoa; phylum Chordata; class Aves; order Passeriformes; family Sittidae; genus Sitta; species Sitta carolinensis. Next base: position 6,776,472 of record JAVUNC010000025.1, on the reverse strand, counting down.
ATTTCTTCTTTCAGATACCTTTATTTGGCAACACAGTTTTTCACTTACACCCCATGACTGGACTATTTTTGCTTTTGCCATTCAAGAGTGTTCAAATGCATCTGCTGTGGCAAAGTGCAGCTACTACTTGACAATTTCTATGCCTCTCTATTTCCATTACAATTTCTAATTTATTTGTTACAACTATATGCTGATAACATCATTGGGGACATCGGTCTCTGACTTACAGCATTGACTTTTTAATAAAGGAATGACTCAACCAAGTTATTTGTTAGCTGGATGACTAGTAATTAAGGAATACCCAGGAATACAAGACCCAACTTATCCAATTTCCACTATCTTCACATTCCCAGGTATCAGAAGGGATTAGTGATGGCATTCCACCAGTTAAAATGTTAAGTTTTTAGGACTTTAATTCTTATCTTGCTGCTTGATCTTAAAATTTGCCTTTCATTTTTGTATCCTTTATTATGAAGCAAGATACTCTTCACACTATTCCTGTGAGATTAGTCTTTATCAAAATTATTTTAGCATTTTTCATAAATACTGAGATCTTACCCAAAATTCATCCTTAATATCAGTGCCAACATTTACCTTAATTAACATACAGTTATTAGTATTTTCCACCTAACTCTCATCCAGCTCCAGGGAGATGTGATTCCACCTTCTGAATATTAGGAAAACACTACCTTTTATTATTTCCAGGACAAAATGACACACCTAAAGTTAAAGAATTTTCTCTCTTACTCCTTGCCTTTTCCCTCACCCCTGTGCCAACTCCTGGACTTTCCTTGTGGATCTACAACTTCAAATGTCTTACAATATCAACAGGCTGACTCCTTCAATTCATCTTTTGCTTCTTTTTCCCAAGCAATCATGGCAGGATGTCTTAACACGTGAACTGTCTGCAGCTCCCTGCATATATCCACTGCTCAGTAGTTCCTCCTACCAGTGTTGAAATGTTTATGTTTGATATTCAGGTTAGTTGAGTGGTTGTTCAAGAGGTTAGCTGATTAAAACCCCAAATATTAATTTCTCAAAGCCTGCTGGCTGATCACCAAAGTGGGATTTCTGTGAGCAGCCACTCAGAGACAGAATGCTCATTTGCCTTACAGACACAGCAATTCAGAGTTCAGCAGGTAACTGCCCTTTGCCCTGCACCTTCAGATGACCTGTGAGCAGCTGCTGAGTACAATGGCAATGAAGGGTGGTTAGGGTCACCCTCTCTGTTTAGGGGGATGTTTATGATGTGATAAGCAACAGCCTCAAAGACATTGTGGTTAGCAGTTCATGATCTCACTGAGCACAAAATGACAAAATACTGTAACGTAAATGGCCATGTAAATGTAAATGAAAGTTATTAAACCTGTATAACTACAATCTAGAGAATTTAATCTAAAGAGTACCCTTCTCTCTCTCTTTAGTCACAGCCATGATAACACATGGGAAATCCAAGAAACAGGTTCCCAATTCCACTCATTCATGCGGGGAATATTTTGATAGGAAACGCTAGACCATAAAGTTTTGTTTCTCAAGAGACTCATCCTGTCCCTCTTCAAAGGACATTTTTTCTCAAAGATCCATTAGATACTTCAGACAAGCAACTAAATGCTTGTCTAAGCATTTGGGAAGCATTTTAGTGAGGGGGTCCAGGTCCTACCTATGAGGTATTTAGCAGCAGAGTAGGCAGGAGTTCTCTCCGTCTCTTTGGAAAAGACTAGTATTTGATCACTGCACAAGATGTCCAAGGCAGTCTTCCTCTTCTGTACTGAGGTTTCCCTTGGTGGGAAAACATTGAATGGACACATTTCCAAATAATTTCCTCATGGGAAAAAAGCTATCACAACAAAAGAGGGGGATGGGAGAGTAATATTTCAATTAATTTTACTTAATAAAGAGTAATAAGACTTATTGTTTCTTCCTTTGTTCTGTGGGTCATTCAGCCTTCAGTCAACCAAACCACTCTGATAGATTCTTTCTGTCTGGATTCAGCTGTTGAGACACAAGCACTGCCCTGTCAATTCACACTCTGAGGAATTTCATGATCTCATGATCTCATAGTATCGATGCTCTAACTAGTTACATTTCCAAAGCATCAGACTGATGCTGTGTTGTATTTGAAATTAATATACATCATTAATATTTAAGCTATTAACTTGTTTATATTCCAAGAGCATCTAACTAACCAATGTGAAATATTTTACTCACTTCCTGGTTCAATTTTGAGCTCTCCTTCTAGCTCTGATGGCTTTCTTTCAGTTTCTGGTGTAGAACGTCACCAAATATAGGTGTTTTAGTGCAGGTTTAGTTCTACCAGTCAGTGCAAAATGAATAAATAAGAACAGTAATATGAATCTAGCACAAAGCAGATTCAGAGCTTTCCTTTGCTAGGAAAATAAGTATTCTAAATCCTCCAGATGTACACATCATACTACTGCCGGGACTGACCTGTGCCCCATCTTCAACTTGGAAACCAAGCTCTGATCTGCTCTGCGTGCAGCTCTGCAAATTCAGGTTATAAACGGATAACTGCATTCACTATTATTAAACCTAATAAAACTTGGACATCACGAGCAGCACGCCGGTCACCAAAATACCCAAACCTCAACAGATTCAGAGTAAAACAAAAGAAAATAAGAAGTTTTAAAGGTGGGGGACGGGATGGCAGAGGCGCTGCCTGCACTTTTTCCCTTCCCTTCTCCTCCCCGCCACAACCCGCGGCGGGACCGCCGCCCGCGGCAGCGCCGATCCGCGCCGGGCGGGGCCGGGCCGGGCCGGGCCGTACCTGGGCCGGCCCCTCCCCGCCTCCGCCGCCGCTACAAAAGCGGCCGCCGGAGCGGCTGGAACCCCCGGCTCTGCTCCGCCGTGCCCGGTGCCGTGCCCGGTGCCGTGCCCGGCTCTGCTCCGCCGTGCCCGGTGCCGTGCCCGGTGCCGAGCACCCGCGGGCAGCGGCAGCCCGAGCCCCGCCGGTGCCCCGCGCATGGGGGCCGCCCCCGGCCATGCCCTCCTCGCCGCTCGGCTTCGCTCTCCTGCTGCTGGCGGCCGCGGGCGGGTCGCTCCCGGTGAGGCGGGTGAGTGCCTGCGCCGGCCCCTCGGGGCTGCGCTCCGCTGCCGCGCTGCCCGAGCCGCGGGACGGCTCCCAAGTTTTGAACCCGTCCCTTGCTGGGCGCCCCCGCCGACACTCGCGGCGCAAGCGGCGGCCCCGGGGCCGGGAATTCTCCGGGCGCGGGTCCCGGGCCCCGCCGGGGGTCTCGGCGGGCGGGCGGGCGTGGGGCGAGCGGAGGAAAGGAACGGAGACGCTGCTGCTGCGAGGGCATTGCCCTCGAGGTAATGCTCCCCCCGGCACCCAGAGGAAATAACACGCGTGTCTGTAATGGCAAACAAACGCGGCGCCGTGGGAAAACCAGAGCAGCGTCCCGGCGGGGGATCGTAGGGTCGGCTGTGACACAGCGTTGAGGGTGGGAAAACAAAATATGATCTCTGTGAAAAGGGAGAGGCGGTGATGGGGAAAGGGCCAGGGAAGGGATGGTGGACAGAGAAGGCTAACTGCGATTTGATGACCTGGCGACGGAGAGGCAAGAGGGACTGCTTGGCAGGGACGGAGGTTACAGCGTTGGGGTGGCAGCAGGAGGCTGCTGCTGTAGGGAGAGCAATGACAGGCTCAAAGCCGGCGTTGTGGACTGCAGAGGTCAAGGAAAGGACAGCGTCTGTGATGATGGACCAAATACACTGTCCAGTTTCTTTCCAGTTGCTAAAAGCTCTTGGGTTTACAGATTTCTACAATGCAGCACTAGGAGGATCGGTTTAATACCAAACTAGGTCTAAGCCTTTAGGGTTATCTAACAGGTTGGCTTTTCTTGATGGGTTTGTTTTACTGCCCTTAAAGGTGCAACAAGCACAATTTGCCCTAGGGAAAATTCCGATTAGGAAAATCACTTCATTGTTAAGATGATCAAACACTGAAACAGGGGCCCAGAGAGGCTGGGGAGCTTCCATCTGTGGAGGTATTTTGACAGGCTAAATCCCTGAGCTACTTGAGCTTCAATCACAGACCAAACTAATAGTGGAGCTGTCAGCAGTAGAGAATCAGTGAAGTACATTTCTGAGCCAAGGGGCTTTCTTTACCTGGATGAAGAATTGGGAGCAGGTGAGAAGAAAGAGGCTTCCATGGCCCTAACACTCTAACTTCAGTCATGCAGTAAAACAAGTACTTTTCTAGCCTTTTCTGACACTACAGGGTCTTATCTGACAGCTACTGTAGAGCAGTGATTGTGCTTGTTGTATGCTGAGAAACTGATTGAAGTATTCTGCTGAGTCGTAAGTGTACAAAAGTATGAGACTTTGGCTCTCTGATTTCTTGTCTCAGGATCAGTTTAGAATAGTGTTCAAGTTGATATTTAAAGGAAACTGAAAATAGCACTGCACAGGCAATAGTGGGTAGTGAAATTTATGAAAGACAAGCGTGAGAGGAAGGCAGAATGATGGGATACAGAGTTGAGGGAAGAAGAATTTTATTGGTGCTCTGACTTATGTTTTACTTTTACTTTCTCGCCTCACTCCCTCAAACAAGCAAGGAAGGGAAGTGGAAGAAGAGAAAGCTGAGCATGTACTTAGAAGGAAGAAAAATCTTAGTCTGGAGTTTTTATCTGAGGTGTTGCCACTTACATGCCGTCGTCTTAAATGCAGGGCGCTGGGTAATTCCTAGGTCTAGATCTTCCTTCCAGCATTGAGGGTAGTAAAATGACCCAGAGTTGGTAGCACACGGCTGCATTGCAGAAGCTCATTACTAATGAAAAGCTTGTGTGCTTTCCCTGTTTGGCCTTGAGCAGTGATGCCCTGCTGCTGAGAGAGCTGACAGGCAGCTGGCCCCTGGATTACTGCTATCAGCCCTCTCTTAGATTTAGATTTCAGATCCTGCTTTTCTATGTACTACTGTTGCTCAGAGGTTTGGTAAGGTAATCTTGAAGTAGTTAAATGTCAGTGAAGAGCAGAAAAGTGCTATGCCACAGCTCTTATTTGGGGGCTCCTGTTCTTCAAACTACCCCTGCTTTTGCATCTGAGGCTAAATGGGAATAATAGAAGTGGTCTAAGTAGAACTAGAAACAGATGAATTCCGTGGAAAGGCTAGAGATATTTTGCTCTCCTCACCTCTTATTTCTGAAGTGCCCAGGTATGGGAATAGAGAAGCACACATGTAAATATCAGCACTGACTGTGGGTGTGTGTATATTCCTGGTGCTGTCAGTTACTATTTTGTTACTGAGGCTTGTTTGGATACAGCAGCCAGCTGTTCTCCCGGTCAGCAGCAGGACTGTGTTAGGTTGCAGGTGTTAGGGGCACGTATAGTTAGTTTCTGCCACTTGCTCACCCTTCAGAAATCTGCTGTGGCTGCTGTCTAGTTCAGCATGCAGCATCTCCTCCTTTAGCCAGGAATGTATGGGATTGGGTATTTGTTTCCAGAGGGCTGTTTTTGAGTCCTGAGAAGCTTTAAGGAAAAGATGCAGTGTGAGGGGGATGGTGTTGAATGCCTTGTTAGTCTGCCGTACTGTGCCCTTGAGGGCACGGAGGTCCTTGAAGTGTTTGTGTGCCCCAGCCCAGGCTTGCAGGACCGTGCCTGTCCTGACTTCTTGTCTTTGGTACATGCCCTCATACTGAGAAAACTGAACTGTGGCTCCTGACCACCACTGTGCTGTAGATCTGTGTTCTTTAGAAGTCATTAGGGTGGGAAAATGACTGTAGATAGGGCTTGTCTGGAAAACAGACAAGTGAGCCTGTAAACTAGTGACTCCTTGCAGAAGCAATGATGGTGAGTTGGACTGCATCTTGGTTAGCTGGATCTTCACCTGGTGAAAATCCCTCCATTAATAGGCTGGCCAGATGTTCTGAGTTACTCCTTTTCTCCATTTTCTGCTCCCAAAAGCTTCAGAGAACTGTTTTTTTGTCTTGTTTGTTTGTTTGTTTTGTGGTTTTTCTTTTGTTGCCTGCACTCTGAAAATCAAAATATGCTAGACCAGCACATACTGGCAGAGGTGTAGAAAACAGTGGAGGAAAGCGTGGACAAGGTCTGACACTGGGCCATCTTGCTGTAGTTATTATTTGAGGATACTTGGCTGGCTTCTTGGTAATGGGCTGCTTTCCCAGGAATATGACCAGGTTCTTAAAAACTTAATATTTGTAGGCTATTTAGGTTCATTACTGTATTATTATGGCGTAGAACTTAAATTAGATGGTTGTGTTATATAATTCAATGTGGATTAAAGTGCTATCCCAAGTGACGAAAACCTTTATGTATTCATAAAATAATGTGGGTTTTTTTTGTTTGTTTTGTTTAGATAGAACTCTAGTTTTCTGGAAACTTTATAAAGCTCTTGACAGTATGTGTGCTACAAAGCCAGATGGCCTAACATAACAAATCTGATTATACAAATTTAAAAAATACTTTCTACAGTATCCCATACATAACTATATTGAGGAGGAGGTGGGGATGACACGTGGCATTTCAGGCTTAAGGAGTCTAGGAAAAGGGCATGTAGTGACAGGACAAGCTTCGAACTGAAAGAGACTAGTTTGAGATTAGATGATAGGAAGGAATTCTTTCCAGTGAGGGTGTTGAGGCACTGGAACAGGCCCAGTGAAGTTGTGGGTGCCCCATCCCTGTCAGTGCTCAAGTTGAAGCTGGATGGAGCTTCGAGTAGCATGGTCTAGTAGAAGGTGTCCCTGCCCATGGCAGAGGGGTTGGAACTAGGCGGTCTTTAAAATCTCTTCCAACCCAGGCCATGATTCTGTGATCTTCAAGGGCCAAAGGAGATCACAATAGAACAGTTACTTGGCCCTTGGCATTGTTTAAAAGCTCTAATGTTTGTTCCAGGAAAGTTTAAGTTGGTGAAACAGCTTTTAAATGCTTCCCCCCGTTTCTGTAGCTGTGACTGCACCACTACCACTTCCCCACCCCCCAAACTAGAGACAATCTGAGAGTTTGGACAAAATATTTGAGGGAAAATGTAGACAGATGTAGCTGGGCATGGACAGACAGATACTATGGCCGTACAAGCCATAATGTAGCTCTCCTTTGTGAGAAGAGCTTGTATTCTCAAAGTGAGATGGAAGTGAGGGAGCTTTGCAAAACTAAACCTCCTGCACTCTGAAAGTTGTGCCTCTACAGCTGAGATGAAGTTCAGTGAAACTGGGCCTGATATACAGAACATAAACAGTTCTCTGCCTTCTGTCAGATTTTTCAAGGTATTGTATCATATCCTGTTTCTGTGAGCCTGTATACATAGGGATTTAATTTGCCGCATTGATTGATTGCCAGTTACTTGAGAGGACACACCAGGAGGAGCTGTTATCTCTGAAATCACAGGGCCTTCACTAGTTTTTAACTTGGATATAGTCCTTTTCAAAACTGATTGTTTCCTTCTGCAGTGCTGTTGGGAAATGAAAGCTATTATTGTCTTCTTTCATCAACAGCTTTTGTGTTTCTGTGATAAACCAGGGTATGTACTGCCACCAAGGCTGCCTGCTCAAGTTGCCTTGTGCAGTACATCAGTTCTATTAGTTTGTGTCTTAACAAAAGTAAGTGTACACAATAGCAGGTATGTCTCTGTTTTAGAAAAAAAAATTGTCAGCCAAGTAGATGAGATCTTTTATTTAAGCTCTACAGTGTTGTTTTCTTGTGAGCCCAAATTAAAACATCAGGCAGGAACTCATTTCATTAAATAAAACTTCCTAACCTAGCTACTGAAAGAAGACTGAGTTCATTGCTTGCATCCAGTACTTCCCCTTAGAAGAGGGATAGGGTAAGCAGTATCTAGGGATCACTATCTTTGCCAGATAGAAGTTAACCCCTTCAAATGTCATAGTTTCATATGCAGCAAATTTGAACTTAGGAAGGGTGAAAAAAGTTTGGTGGTGGAGGCTAAATACCGTTTTTGATGCCTTGTTTTGTTCAGTGTGGAAACTTGTATTTATGAATTTCAGCTGCCCTGGGCTATGATTGCTGCATTCCAGTGAGCCCTTGCCTTGGTGTGAATGTGGAGGAGCTTAGGAAATACGAGTGGATCCTCACAGGTGGGAGAGCCATCTCCAGGAAGAGTTGCAGCAGCATCATGGTCTGTGGTTTGTAAGCATAAACATGAAAAGCCCACCAGTTCCACTGCTGAAGGAATGTAGATGAATCTACTCTTACTGCCAGGGATATGGACCCATGCAAAAGAAAACTCCCTGCAGTTTGACTGGGACTTCAGTAAGCCTTCAGGACAGTGTTCTAGGGATACAGTGTGACACAACTTTGAGGAGGAGAACCTGATTAGATTTCTACCAGTTGTCCTCCCCTTAATCTTTATGGTCTTGTCTTCCCAGAGAAACAACTGCCACTGCCTCTGATGTTTGTGAATGAATCAAGACAGGTTGCTTAGGTGTGGCCATGATGACATGAACAGCTCTTTCCCAAATGTTTACATGAAATCTTGTGAGCAGTCCCTGCCCCAAGGTCAAATATGGCTTCTTCATAGTCTCATAAACACTGCAGTTATTGTATCGAGAAAACAGAGGCCTGATTTAATTGAATGAATCAAAAATATGGTAACTGTAGATGAAATTGTAGTTTAGACTTGTGAAAAAGAATATTTCCTTCAGCTGGTCATTTTACTGACTAAATTTTACTGCTGTTTCACCATAATTGATTGTTAATAGATTGCTGTCTTAGTGTAGTCTGGTATTGACTGCTATTTTTCTTGCAATTGATTGCATTTCATTGTTATTTTGCTTTCTTGCCATCTTTTTCCTCAGTTATTTTATGCTGGCTTTTAGAATGACCATGTTTTTGTCTTGTGCTTGTCTGTTCATTGAGCTCATCTGCATTCACCTGTTCTGTTCTTGCCTTGACCCACTTGTGTGCATGCCCTGACACTCTCCCAGAGCCACCTGCTGATAATTTCAGGACAATTTTTGGAACTTGCATTCTATTATTGGTAGTTTTACCTCTGTGCTCTCTGCTGCCCTGTAGGACAAGTTCAGGAAAAGGAACCTGCCTTCTCACTGTGCCTTGGAGGCAGCTAGAGTTGGGACCTTTGTAGAACCTTTTTGCACGTGTGAAACTATGAATCCTTTGAGCACAACTTAGAAGCTCGTGACTCTTTTGGTGTCCTGCCTTTTTCCACTACCTTCTGGTTCTTGAGAGAACAAGTTAGTGTGAGTTAGCATGTCATCTAAATTTTATTGTAATTTAGGCATATCTGCTCACCTCTTACCATTGTTCAGGCTCATTTTTCCCTGTCTGAAAAACTGCACTGCTTCTCTTTCTCCCCCACCTCCTCAGCTGCCCCTCCTCCTCATGGAGCAGTTTCTTTGTTAGATTTAATGAGTTTAGGGCAAGCAGGAAGGGGGATGTGGGGTGTTTATATGGCTACATCTGCATAGGACAATCTCTGAAGTGTTCTTTTAGAGACTTTCACTTTGGACTAGGATGCTTTGGTAGCTCCTCTGAGAGCTGGAGTTCTGGTGCTGCTCAGTGTGGAAGCTGAAAGCCCTGGCATCAGGTAAACCAAACACTTGTGAGAGCAGTGCTGTCATATAAATCCTTCTCTAAATGGGAAGAATGGTGACCACTGGGACTTTTGCATTGAGTGTGGCTCTGGTGCAGGGCAGAAGCATGTGGAACTGTCCTCTTACACCAGAGCATGTGTTTGTGGCAGCATGAGGAGGCTGAGACTTGCTGTTGTGTTTGGCAAGCCAAAAGCAGGTAAGTCCAGCTGCCAGAGGAGCCCTCCCAGCTGCTCTGGCTCTGCTTACGGTGGGTATTTCTCTGGTGCTTTGAAAGGCAGTCCAGTACCTGTGAGCACGATCTCTGTGCTGAAGCAAGTTGAGAAATGGATGTCAAGCTTTACCCTGATGTCTACCAAGCACTCAAGAGAAGTACAAAACTCACTCCAATGAAATGGAAGCGGATTGCACCTCTTAAAACCAGTCTTAAAACCAGGTTATTTCATGATACGTAGCATTAATCTTCCTTTTCCTCTGAGTTCTGCTAACAGTAAACTTCTGTATAGTATGGGAAACAACTGTTGTATTCTTTCTTTTGCTAATATTCCTGCTCCCATTCTGCTCCATAGGTATCAGCACTGCTCATGTTGTGACCAGCATCTCCTGGATGCGATATTCATCCTTATGTATTATTTCATTGTGAAAACTGAGAGGATTTTTTTTTTCTTTTACTTAAAGCATATTCCAGTTCTTCAATTACAGCTCAGCTTTTTTACAGCTGAGTTTCACAGAGTTTATTTCTCATGTAACCAGACTGAGTGAAATTTTATATATGGTCATCTCTTTTAGCATTCAGTCTCTCTTATCTAGGAGATGAGAGGGTATATCTAGGAGGGTAACAGCTTGTCTCCTGTGCCCCAAAATCATCAGAGGTGCTACTGCTGTTGTGGAAGGGGCCAGACCCTCTAAAACACTTATACCTCTTCCTAAGTCACTTCTAAAAGGATATTGGTAGAGCTGTGGATGGGTTACAAATAAGATACACAGCTATGTATCACTAGATCAGTGGTTATCACTTAGGTCAGTCTCCATCTTCCTCCTTCAGTCTTGTTCCTCCCAAATAAAGTTGTTCTGCTGTACAAAGCTTGTTATGCAGAATGAAGTAAGCTTTTAGTTTTTATCCCTTGGGATGGGAAAATTAAAGGTATAGTATTCGGTCTAAATTTTTTGAAATAGCCATTGGTCTTTGCTGTTGTCAGATGCTGTGATGCTATCTAATGTACTGCCCATTTCATTACCTTTTCTTAATGAAGACAGATTCATCAAGTACCATTTGAAATGCATCACTCCAAGAATAACACAGAGAACTCATTCCTTTTAAACTCAGTGACACTGCAGGCAGTGTACACTCTGGAGAAAAAAAAAAAGACAGGATGCTATTATGTGCTGTTTACAGGGACACTGTTATAAATTGCACAGCAAATTAAGATGTGTTTGTAGTGGACTTCTTTCAAAAAGCCTTAAATCCTTAATATGTATGACCTCTCTAAATGAAATACAGAACATCACAGATGGCATGGATGGCTTTCAGATATAAAGGTAGTCAGAAACATCCTGTTCAAACAGCATTTCAGAAAATGGAATTCCAGCACATTTATTGTTGTGATAGATGTGCTTTGAGCCTAGATCTTGGTAATCCTGTTTATTAATTGAATCGAGTAAAAGTTGACACAGGAAACTTGAAAAACCTGCATTCAGTTGCACTCAGTTTTGCTCCCTTCTGGATTCCAAGGGACAGCAATTTTATCTTTTAATTAACTCTAGTGAGTTAGAGGAGAAACTTGTACTAGGAGAAAACTGTAGAATAATTCTATAACTATTTCGTATGCTCTGTATTTGTTCATTGCTCTTTGGGGATTGAGACACCTGGTGGTAATGAATGAGGCTATTAAAGCTTTATAAAATAAAACTGATTTTATTACTAATAAGATGTAATGATAAAGGAATGTTAGCTTAATATTTTGAACTCTTAACTTAATGGCCTGCAATAGTAGAGATGGTTTTAAATTGCAGGAAACAAAGCTGGAGTTGGAAACTGTATTTCTTGATTTCTTACTTGTTTTGATACCTAAATGACATTGGAACCATGGAATGGCTGAGGTTGGAAGGAACCTCTGGAGATAATCTGGTTCAACCTTCTTGCTCAAGCAGGGCCATTTAGTTATTTATTTGTGTAACGTTAATTCCAATGGGTCATTGAGCTGTCAGAACTCTGTATTTCCTGATCTGTTTTCCTACTTGTTACTTATACTAAATGAGTGGTTGGACATCCTGTAGTGGTTGAATTAAGCTTTTTGTCTTGTTCCCTGCTCCTGCCTTCTTTGCACTCTGCCACCATTCATCAATCTTAATTAGCTATAAACTGAATTTACAGTGGTATTTCACCAATTCAAGCTTTTTTTTTTTTTTTTTTTTTTTTTTGAGGTGAAAAGGTCTTATAAGTCTCTGCACAGTAGACTTAAAATCACCTTGGATTGGATTGGACTCAAATAGACCTTAACAAGATCACACCAGCAATTAAACACTAAGTAAGGAAATAGACACATGAGCACATGGATTAATCTCTTCCCTTACATATTAATTCTAGAGGAAGCTCTTATATTAGTAGACTGTTAATTTACTGTAAAAGAAGCCTTGTGTTAATGCAGCTTTGACTTCTGCTTGTTTTTTGCAAAAGGGTGTCTCAGACTTTCCAAGTATGAACAGCATCTCATCTTTGGACCTTTCCTGCCATCTTCCAGGATGCTTTTCCTGGAGAGGGGGTTTTGGGGTGGGGAATTTTTTGTTTTGTTTTGAGGGGTGTGTATGCTGTATTGTAGGGGAACTCTTTGAAGGCCGAATCAGAATAAAATGTTCAACAGAAAATTAACTCCTGTGTCAGGATGGGTTGCAGTGTGTGCTCTCAGCTACTGAAGGGAGTTGGGGTCCTCTTTGGGAATGGGACTCAAACTTCTGTACATGGGGAAGGGGCAGTGTAGGGAGCAAGCTGTCCATCTCATTGCTGTGGCAGTCATGGTGTGAGCAGTCAAGGGAGGACAGGTGCCACCCAGGGCAGGGGCTGTTGGTGACAAGGAATCTGCCTAACTGGATCTTGTGGCTCACTCACAAGTTTTCTTTTTAGCTGAATGTGGTGTTTGTGCTTTCAAATAAAAGCTTTCTTCCAGAGCTATAGAAGGGAATAGTCAGGTGAGAAAAGAAGCAGAGGTGTCTCAAGATTTGTGTTAAATGTCTTTGTAGCCCTTTATCAAACCTGATGGAACATTTTGTAGCTGATGATGAGAAATATCCAGATTTGGGCCTTGGGAAAGTGTTTCCTTTCTTCCTTTACTATCTTGCATGGAAAGATTTACAGTTGCGGACTTTTATTATCTCTTCATTTTAGGGAGATTGAGTCAGGTAACATTCCTGTGGTTTTACATATTAATTATTGAATAGGGAGATGGATTAGTGTTGCCCTACATTTTGCATGGGAAGTAGGAGCTGTTGTCACTCTTGCTGTTAGAAATGTGTGTGGAGATAATCCATTTGGTAAGATGACCCCTTCCAAATACCCGTTATGGGGAAGGAGTGGTGGTGTTTTCTTCTATGTGCACTTAATTCACCAAGTCTGTGTGTTTGAATACTAATATGAGGTGCCTTGGAAGTATTTGTAATAGCTACAGAAAGCAGTAGAGAACAAATTACTTTTTATAGTGAGGCAAGGTTGAAGGACTGTGTTTGTCTGAAAATGTTCTCAGTTCCTGTATAGTTGATTACTGGTGGAGAAGGGGTTACAGCTGCACAGAAGAGATCTTCATCAATGAGACTATTTCTACTGTTAAACACTTCAGAGGCAGGCACTTAATAACAAACCAAGCTGTCACTTGGTGCTACACATACTACTGAGGGAGCTTGAAGGCTGTAATATTGGGAGAACAAAGCTGATGTAAACATCATTTATAGTTCATGAGGTTAACTTCCTACTTACTCAAGCTTTCAATGATTAGTTTCTTTCATGTCTGTGTTTTTTGTATTGCCTGTTGCATGTGAAGTTCTGAGGTTCACAACTTGGCTTTAAGCTTTGCTGTATCTTTCCTCTGTTGTCTTTGAAAATACTCTATTAGTTTTTCTTCAACAGACTTAGAGTTCTCTTTAATTGGCTTGCCATTATGGCTGAGCTGCTTTGCATAATGCTTAAATAATGCTTTAAAGAAAATTCACACTTTTGAGTAATTCATCAATACGCCTGTACTGTATGGGGATGGAGAGAGAGCCTTTGAACTGACAGATCAAGGAGAAACTAAATTTCCAGTTAGTGTGCTGGAAAGAACTTGGATAAAAATTCTGAATTCCAAATATTTTCTCTTATCCCCGAATTACATCTGATATGGAGATCTTTATGTTGATGCTACTTTATGGCCTCTGGAGGGTTTTTTTTGGTTTTTAAATTTATAGCTCTTCTTATTTTTCCCTCTTTCTTCTATTTTTGTCATGCTGGAAATATTTGGAGCAAAACCAAATTGTGGAAAAACAGATTTATTATATTGTCCAAAGTATCTGTATCCTGCTCAATGGACAGCTGGGATCAGCACAGAAGAAAAGTATTATGTGAAAGACAGCATGGGCAGCAGACTATGTCACTGGGAAATGAGATGATAATTTCATAGCAAATTTGTAGCAAGCTTGGAACACTGTCAAGTATGGGATGACAGGCAGCTGACATGGAAATGTTCAGCTTCCACTACCATTGAGATCTAAATGCTTCGTGCTTATTTTGCAATGCTTATCTTTTATTTAGTTTTATGATCCAAACTGGAAAATAAACTATTTGAACAGTTGGGAATGGAGAGTGTCAGCCTACTTAGGTCTTGACTAAATCATTTTCTCTTTAGCTGCCTTTTCCCTCTCATCTGTCTTTTCTTTCACCCTGGCGCCTTCTTAAGTTTTTGACCATTTCTGGTCCAAGGAATCTGACAAGAGATGTTCTGTGGGTTAGTGTCCTTTCCATTAAAAGTTCTGGTAGAAACAAAGCAGACAAGCTGGCCTGTCTGCCGTGTGTTTGTCTGCTTGCCCAAGCTGCTCATCTCGTGGGCCCCTCTAGGGAGCGTGTCCCAGCTCTGGCCAGTGTTGTCTTCCTGTCCTCCATGCAGTGAGTTACTGCCTTTTTTGGCTGTGTTGTTTCCTGCCTTGAATTCCATGAAATGGATACTTCTGAACAGCTCCAGTTAAGATGGAGATTTTTAGGAAGTTCTCTCCCCCACCCCCCATCTACTTTTTTATGTAGTGATTAGCCTACAGAGATTCTGAGCTCACCTGGACCTGCACTATATTGTGGTGATGAGCATTTGTGTTTCTTTTGGTTTTGAAAAGCCAATAAAAATGTCCTTTTGTCTATTTTTCCCCCTCCTTTCTATAACACTCTAGGTAGCTGAATGATCTATCATTTTGGAGATGGGAATTGTAAAGGATTTAACTTCATTATTTTCTGACTTGCTCATTTCAATACTTGGGGACTGTTGTATAAAGGATGTTGCAGGAGGTTTGTATGCACAAGGACTTACTCACTGCATCTGAATAAATCTTGGTTGCTGTAAAGGAGGAGGATGCATCTTAGTGACCTGAATAGAAGCTGTTCCTGCAGGTTGTTGGAACACAAGGGGTTTTATGTTTCTGCTATTTCCAGCCTGGTTTTGGAGTGGACCTTTCCTCTTTTTTTTTTTTTTTTTTTTTTTTTTTTTTAACCACTTAGTAATTTTAATTCTACCTGATTAATAAGTGTTTTTCCTTATGTAGTGATGTTTGAGCAGAAATTTCACATACAGCATCTTATTTACCTATTTTAAATCTAAGTGTTTCACTGAACTTTCTGTCCTCATAATCTGCAATGCTGAAACAAAAAAGATGCCTGAGGTGAAAAAGGGACTGTTGTCTGCAGTACAGCAGTGTGCTACTTTGGTAGCTGCAAGAAACAGATGTATTTTTTTTGGGCAAGGTGTTCAGGCGTGAACGCTTTTACCAATCTCTAAAAGCAGATGTGATCTATAGCCCTGATACTGCAGCACTTCCATCTACAGACTTTCACTTGTTTACCCAATTCATTCCTTCTAATTGGAAAAGTAGAATAAAGAATGTATAAGCTACTGTCTGCAGCTGAAAAGCTGAAAGAGTAAAAATTGTGTGCAAGGAGAACGTTATCATAGAAAAAGCCACAAGTATTTTTAATTTTGAGGAGCTAGAGATTCTGGTAGTGTCCCCAATACCTCCAGCTATGCAGATGTCTTCTCAGAACTTAAACTGTTCTGGTAAGAAATGGAAGTGGTGGCTAAAAGAACTCCAGCAGTTATGTATATGGAAAGGTAAGGAGGCTGATGGCAACAAGTACAAACCAACAGTTTCAAAAATGCTAATGAAGATAAATCTGTTTTACAAGTCTGCATAATCTGAGGCTAAAGGACAACTGGCTCCTTTTTCAGAAACAAACCTAATGGCAGTGGGGTGGAGTAGCCTGGACTCTCCTTCACAGGGCTCCGCAGCGTGTGGGGGTATGTAATGGTGGCAATCTGTGAAAAATTCAATTTCACTAGTAACTGTTAACTGTTCAATCTGATAGCATCCGCCAGTTTTGTGAAAAGACTGAAGAGTTCTCTGTCCTCATCAATATTAACCAACCTGTTATCTTGGGAAAATTGAGGCAGATACAATTTTTATTACTTCAGATCCATCTTACTAATTTAAACTATTGTGACATACTTCATGTTTTGCAAGGTAGTTACTTATAAGCAAAATCATTTGTATGGTTAATTTAAGTCAGACCAGTAAAAAGTGAAGAGTTCAATCAGAATTCTGAGAGTGATAAACTACAGTAGCAGCTATCCTAAGAGTACAATGGATTCTTGGTTACTTGGAGTCTTCAAGTCAAGATTAGATGTGTTTATGAAGGGCATTTTGTGGTCAAGTTGGCATGTGTGAGATGGATGTAGCAGTTGGTGTGAGGCTCTAGAAGGTGCTGTGTGGGAAATTGATGAGTTTATCACATGAATCCTTTGGCCTCAAGGTCACCATGGTTGCAAAAGGTGAAAAATCATGAGCTTTATGGTAGGGAGTGTAGATGAGGAAAATTTAGGGGCTATTTCTCCAGCTGTTGAAGTTCAAGTCTTTACTTCTTTTGAGAACACATTTGACTCCTTGCTTAACATTTTGATTAATTACCAGTAGGTAATTAATTTTATATTCTGTATAGGATTTTACTTACTACTCAGTTCTAAGATGGTGGATAATTAAGATTATTCTTTTGTCTCACTGTGAGCTGTGCTGCATTCGTCTCTGCTTCACAGCAGCACTTAGCCTGTCAAATGTTTTTCCTGTTTAATTTTACCTCTGAGCGTAAGGCTGTTTGGCTTGCAGTGCTGATGGTAGGAGTGCATCATAAGGCAGAAGGGGACAAGGGGAGTGAGGAATGGGGGAGAAAATCACCACCTTTCTCTGGGCACAGAAACCACTGCTTTCAACAGTGGTGCTAGTTTATGCTGCTTTAAATGCTGATAGTTAAGCTAGAAGATGACCCAGTGCTTCAAAAGTACATTTTAAGGGTGAACTGAGATGAAAACAGAAGTCTTTTCCCGAGCAGGTTTACTCAGAGAGAAAACTTTTCCTCTGAAATACATGTTATTCTCACTCAGAGAGAAAACTTTTCCTCTGAAAATACATAGCCCGTGCTATTTAAATTCCTAAGTTTTTTCGCTAGCATCTTTGCTCTGAATGTGTTCCATTCCTGCAAGTGCCACTTGATTTAAGGTTAGTGTCAGATGGGGAAACATGTAGCTGTGAAACTACTGACATGGAATGAGTTTAATTCCTTTAAGTAACCTGTCCATTATCAGCTTGATTACTGCATGGTCACTGCTTCCCTCAGTGCTTTTAAAATTGGAGCTGGGTAGAGGGTAAGCTTTGTGCACGATTTCACCTTCCTCAAAATGAGTAATTTGACTGGAGGGGTGGCTCTCTCTTTTGTGTTTCCATTTGTCTGGGCTGGACAGCTTACTTGAAGCTCTCTGCATGTTTTTCTTTGCTTGCCTTACCAAGCTGCTTCTCCCTTGGGCTTTATCCTGTCTCTTGGTGTCTGAAAACCAGCGTGTTTCCTGCTTGAACAGCAATCTGCTGCTGCTGCTCACTTTTCCCTTTAATTTGAAGGTGTCCCCAAGAAGAAGTGGCAAGAAATGGAAGTCCTGTC
The DNA here is from genome assembly GCA_032173965.1 of Sitta carolinensis. NCBI lineage: Eukaryota > Metazoa > Chordata > Aves > Passeriformes > Sittidae > Sitta > Sitta carolinensis. The sequence goes on along the minus strand of JAVUNC010000025.1, from coordinate 6,758,724 downwards.
AGCTTTAACATCAACACAATTGCAGTTCAGTTCTGTACCTTAAGCCACAATCCTCTTTAGCTGCATATACCCTGGGGAGAGCAAGGGAAGGAAAGAAGGAATGAGGTGGAGGCAGGCTGAGTTCTGTGGAGTTATGACTGTCTTTCCAGCTGGCTGTTGCCCACAGCAGACCTGTTGGGCTGAAGGCTGTGCTGTCTGACTGAAGTAAAGAAGATCCTGCCCCGGGGCTGGTGAGGATAGTGTATGAAGAGAATACACTGAATTCCCATGTATTGAGAAAATGACGTCATGAGATTCCAACTGATGAAAATCAAAGCAGTCCAGAAGTGGCCTGAAGATGGGATAGTGCTAAACTTCTGAAAAAATAGAAGTTAGGTCTTGCCTCAGAGTTCCTCTCTTCTGCTGCTGTTTGGGGACAGAAGCTTTGTAGCTTGTGGGGTTGCCTTGCAGAACTAATGCATAGATCCTTTGCTACTGATTCAACTGTAGCCAGAGATCCTGGCACTGAGTGCACAAGAGGGACTGCATATTAGTATTTGAGTATTTGGTACGTGAGGTTATTGCAGGAGATTGGAGGAGTAACCTGAGCTGATCGCTGTAGCAGTAGGGTCGTTCATAAATTGCTTTGCAGTCCTAGAGTAAGAAAAGTCTTAATTCAGCTTGACCTGTCTGTGCTTCTGTAGCCAGCTTCCCTGGCTCGGAGGGATTGCAGGAAAACTGAAAGTAAATCTCTTCTGGATGAATTTGTCAAGTGCTTTTACGTGTTAGGATTTGGAAGGCAAATAGATGACGTCTGGAGAATGAGGGGCTGTGAACTCCTCCTGCAGGCTCTGCTCTCCAGTGTGTTGTCACTGTGGGTGAAAGCTCTGGCAGTTTGTAGAGGTGCTCCATACAACTGCCTGGGCACATAATGGGACAGTGAACCTTGAGCCCCTGTGACAATGAGCTGCTCAGGGAGTTAATTTGCATTTGTTAAAACCAAAATAAACTGCTGCCCTCAACTAGGACCGGTAAAAGCAATACAGATTTGATTGCATTCTACTCTGGCAATCTCTAAACGATAGTAGGTGCAGAGCCCATGAAATTGTAAACTGAAGTTCTTGGGTTTGTGTGTGGTGTTGTTTTTTAAATAGCTCTGTGCTGATTGTTTTTCAGTTGAGTAATTTTTTTAACTGGAGAACTCAGTTTGTTTGCAAGTAAAAAAGTGTAGATGAGAATGCTTTCAGTGACAAAAAGGTTTGTGAAGGTTAGTGTGACTGATTTATTTGATTGGGTTCCTTTTTTTGTTTTGAGCTTATTGTAGAAATTGCAGTGATGGGATGCCAAACTGGTTACCAGGCTTATAGTGCTACAGGATTTGTGACCTTGGAAAAAACAGCTACACTTTGCACCACAGCTCTATGAGAAGGGTGACTGTTACATAGACATTTGAAAAGTTGGGGGAGCTTAACTCTCTTGGGGTGTTTTGGTAGGGAAGGTGGAAAGATTTAGAGTTTTTCCTGCCTAGTGAAAATACAGGTTATTTACAATGAAATTTTTTTTTTTTTTGTGGAAACTTTTTTTTTTTTTTTTTTGTAACTTGCAAACTTAAATGTTGCAATTCCATGGCTCTGTGGAGCTGCCAGCTCAGTCTGTCCCTCTGCTCACTCAGCACTGTGACTGTCCAGTTGCTGGCTGGTACAGAGAAACCAATCATTTATAAGCATAAGATAAAGATCCTTTTAAAGGCACTTGGTTCAGTATGTCCTGGAGAACCAGCTTAACTAATTGCATTTTAAGCCTCAGCAAGAAGAGTCCAGTTTTGACAGATGTTCTTTACTTTGTTTTGTTGGAACAGCTTAGAGATGAGTCAGTTGCCCAAATGTAGGCATCTAGAGCTGCTCAAAAATTTTACAGTACTCAAGACCCTGTATGGGACTAATGGATATGATATAGGATATAGGGGCATCTTGTACCTCTGTGTAGGTGTGGCAGAAGACAACATAAGGGACAAATCTATGCTGAAGGGAACTATAGGTACCTATGAACAGGCATCTGAATTCCATCCTAAATCTCCTTGGCGTTTTCAGCTGTGTATATCCCTCATTTTCCTGCTATTCCATTTGATAGTACCTGATTGTGATGTCCCTCAGGGGGCTGTACTGGCACCAGTATATCTTCCTGAGTGGCTGTAGTGAGATTGAGTGCACCCTTGGCAGGTGGCACTAAGCTGGGTGGCACAGATGATGCCTGGAGGGAAGGGGTGCCATCCAGAGGGGCCTTGGCAGGTGGGAGAAGTGGGCCCATGTTCAGCAAGGCCAAGTGTGAGGTCCTGCACCTGGATCAAGAAAATCCTCAGTGTCCATACAGGCTTGGTGAAAGTGGATTGAGAGCAGCCTTGCAGATCAGGACTTGAGGGTGCTGGTGGCTGAGAGGCTGGACGTGAGCTGGCAGTGTACAGTCAGAGCCCAGAAACCCAGCTGTGCCTGGGCTGCATCCAAAGCAGTGTGGCCAGCAGGTGAGGGAAGGGGTCCTGTCCCTGCCCTTCTTGTGAGATCCCACCTGGGGTGCTGCATCCAGCTCTGGGGCCCCCAGTAAATGAAAGAAATAGAGCTGTTAGACTGGGTCTGGAAGAGTCTGGGTCTGGCTGTGGGAGTGATCTGAGACTTCTACCGAGAAACTGTCTGAGAGCACTCAGAGTTCAGCCAAGAACTGATAGTTCAGCCTTCTCTCTTCAGAGGAGAGGAGGCTCTGAGGAGACCTTATGGTGGCCTTTCAATACTCATATGGTGCTTATAAGAAAGGTGGAAAGAGGTTTTTTTACCAGGGCTTGTAGTATCATAGGACCAGGTTTTAAACTAAGGGAGTGTAGAATGATTTTAGATAGAAAGTAGAAATTACTTTGTATGAGAATTAGTATGGTGAACCACTGGAACAGGTTGCTCAGAGATGTTGTGCATATCCCATCCCTGTAAGTGTTCAAGGCCTGGTTAGATTGAGCTCTGGGCAACCTGATCTATGTGCAAGATGTCCCTGACCACAGCAGGGATATTAGAACTAGATGATCTTTAAATATCTTTCAACACAAATCACTCTGTGATTCTCTGTTACTACACAATTTTTAATGAAATGCTGCATTGCTCTTCCAGTAGCCTGGGCTGAATTTGTTTCTAAATCTGAGTTTCTAATATAAAGTTCTGCTCTCATTTTTAGCTTTGTGAGCTTCTGCTCCTCCTGCAGAGTTCTTTAAATCTGCCTTTGTTCATTCCTTGATGTCTCTAGAGCTATACCTTATGTATCTGTCTAAAAATAAATGTTAAACTATTATGTTTTGCTTGCTCTGTTGTAACACTGCATCAATAGAAGTCCTCTGCTAAAGAGCATTTCAGAAAGCATGTGTCTAGATTTGCAATGAGCAGTAAAATTTCCTTGTGTGATAATGTAATTCTCATGAGTGCTGTAAGCTGTCTCCCACTAAAATTGTTGGATTGCTTTCTTCTTTCCAAGAGTTTGTGATTTATAGTTGCTTTTGAATTTTACATTTTTCTTCTGTCCCTCTGCATAGTTGCTCAGTACTTTTCTTCTGGCATTTTTGAGTGGCTCATGTAATACATCCTTGACAGGAGCACTTAGCAGAACTGATGAAAGACATTATAATGAAAATAACATTTTCTGGTAAGAGCAGCTGCCAATCTAAGTGTGTACCTGCCTCAGCAGTGAGTATATGGATTCACAGGTCCTGCAGTCACCAAAGACAAAAATCTTTCCAGCCTTGGCAAGTTCTTCATAGGACAAAAAAACTGTGCAGGCAACTGTTTTTGTCCCAGGTCTGTCTATCACTGGAGACAGAAACATTAGAAACTTGAACCCTACAAACACAGTGGTTTGCACCACATTTTCAGACTGTCTTACTTGACCTACTGGAGTTCGATTTTGTTTCTTTATTTCTCTAGAAGGTGATGCTAAATATTTTAGCATGCTGAAATATTAGGCTTTACTTTATTCCCTTTATTTTGAAACTGTATACTGTGCAAGTTGATTTAGGTCTCTAAAAGTTTGCTTTGACATCTGTGTCTCTGAATGCCAAATACTTTGTCTTGATCCAGAAAATTACAGGGCCAAGAGATATTTTTCTCATTGAGATGCACCTTGTCAAAACAAAATTTTCAGGGTTGGGAAAACTGGTTATTTTCAAAGCACAAATGAAACATCCCAGGACAGACCTGGAGTGTTTGGTCCTGGAATGGAAACCCTTGTGGTTAGGATTGAACTGTTCTGCCTGCTCAGACAGTTCATGTATTTGGAATGATTTGTGGAACAATCAGTCAGCTGAACTGGGGGCTCCATGTGCAGAAGTACCAAGAAATAGGAGTATCCCTCAAATCAGTTTTGGTTTTATTCTTTAAAATGCCTTATCTGAGATTCTGTGTAGAAGCATTCTGCATTTCTAGGCCTTTAGGAGATGTCTGTGCTTATTCTTTTTTCCTTAATCTAGTAAGAACAGATACTAAGAAAGGAGGGGGGTGGGAGAGGGGAATGGGCTGGTGGTTATAAGGCTGCTGTGGGATTGAGTCCAGCCAAACCTTCCTTCTGCAGCTGTGCAGGTGTAAAAGAGAAAAGAAAACGTCAGGAAGGCCAGGATGAGGGACTGTGTGATGCAGTGGTCATTTTCAGCTGAGAGAGAGAGAGAGGGGAATGCTGAGCTTTAGCCACTAGTTTAAAACAAACAAAAAGAACGACAGCAACAAACACCCCCAAAAGAAAAAGAAATCTGGGCTGAGCAGCTGTGAAGAGGCAGACAGAGGAATGTCTTTTCTGTGTGTTGATCACGTGTAAGGGTCTGAAGAGAGCTTCCTCTTGCAGCTTTGAGTTCAAGAGCTTGATGTCATGGAACTTCAAGTCAGTGACAGAACAGAGGGTTTCCATGCTTGGACAGATGGTGAAAGACTGTTCCCAAGATTTCCCTTTATCAAAGTCCTGAGGCTTCTTGTTTTTCTTGAAGGACTTACAAGTACTAAGCTGCTTCAGCCTAAGGACAAGAACAGCTGGCAGGTGTCACCAGGGAGTTTCTCTCTGAATTCAGAAGCTCCTTTTGAGCAGACTCATTTTTTGCTTTTCACTAGCAGGGAGGTTGCTGAAAGGTTTCTTTTTCTGGCGCTCCTGAGCTTCTGAAATAATTGGTTCATTAGTAACTAAGGAACAGAAGCATTTACAGGAAAAGCTCCTAGATGCTGGCTTCCCTCTGAAAGATAAGTTGTTTTGATCCTGTTTGTTTTTTCTGAGGGGTGAGGAATTTGTACAGAGTGATCCAACCACTGACGAAGTATCTTGTCAGATATGAGTTGGGAAGCATTATTAATATTATATCATCTGATCAGTCAAGCAGCCCTACAGAAGGGACTGAGAGTAATGACTTTATCTCAGAGGGTCACTTAGTGTTGCATAACGTCAAATGACTACATTAAACTTGATACTGGGCAACATAATGTGGGAAGAGAATGTGGTAAATACAGAAATCTAGGGAATGTCAGTCCTGAAGTATGATCTAGTTTATGATCTCTGTAGAAGAGTACCTTTTAATGATACTTCTTTGAACTATCTATAGTAGAGACATCATTTTTTTTATGTACTTTCTCCTCCTTTGGCATAGCTTCAGTTCTTAAAGAGTAACTGGACTGTGAGAATGGATTTAGATTAACTTACTATGCAGAAGTTGAACTAAGTAGTTATTGGGTTGAATATCATCTCCTTGGGAGAGTGAGGGTTGAGCAATAAATCCTTCTCCCACACTAACACTCCCAGAATGTCTTTGGGTCTTCAAGAAGTGTTGTACTCAAAGGACTGATCCTCAACAGGATTGTTTTATCATGTGGTGAACAGTGAGTCAAAGGACCCTGTTAATACCAAGTTCATTACAGTGCACTTCAGTAAAGCTTTGGATAGTCTCTCATGGGATCCTTCTGGACAAAGTGTCCAGCACACTCAGGATAAACACATCATGTGATGGGTGAGCTACTGGCTCATGGGTCTGGCACAAAGGGTTACAGGGAATGGGCTGACATCCAGCTGGGGACCTGGCACTAGTGGGGTTCTGCAGGGCTCTATCTTAGGCCCCGTGCATCTTCAACATCTTCAAAAACAACTTGGATATAAGACTGGAAGGGATACTAAGCAAGTTTGCAGACAGTACAAAACTGGGAGGAGCTGTTGACTCCCTTGAAGTCAGAGAAGCCCTGCAGAGAGACCTCAACAAATCAGAGGGTGGGGCAGTCATCCCCCGTGTGTAGTTCAGCAAGGCAAAGTGCTGGATTCTGCACCTGGAATGGGGCAGCCCTGGATGTAGGGACAGAGTGGGGAATGGGATGCTGGAGAGCAGTGGCACAGAAAGGGACCCGGGGGTCGTGGCTGACAGCAAGCTGAACAGAGTCAGCAGAGCCCTGGCAGCCAGGAGGGCCAGGCATGTCCTGGGGTGCAGCAGGCACAGCATGGCCAGCCAGGCAAGGGAGGGGATTGTCCTGCTTTCTGTTGGTGTATTGATGCAAACCTATAGCTTATGTTACCTGCGTGATGATCTAATGAGATCTGTGTTACCCCAGAAAGAACATTACGAGTCAGAATGAGCATAAGGCTTGTAATGTGTAATCTTCACCTATCTTGGATTTAGTTGCTGTGCTGATCCTGAGAAGAATAGCCTTAAAATAATGTGTTCCATTGGGCTTTTCAAAAGAGGGCAACGAAGATTAAAAGTAGCTCTCTAGTGCCCTTCTGAGCTACAAGGCAGTAAATATAATCTGAATCCTCCTTTCATGAGGTAGATACACCAGCACTACTATCCAAGGGAAGAATACCAAGGCTGTGCCAAATAGCTGTTCAATGCCAGATTCCTTTTTGTTTGCTTTTGAAGATTGAGATTAGCACTGGAGGTCCCAGTGGTTGTAACATTGCTTGTGAGCCTTTAGCAGCAAGAAAGAGTTTTGCTTGTTATCCTGAAATATTAAAAACATTAAAAAGTTGTAGCATAAGTGGTCCTGTTTAAAAACAAGCAAGCAAGGACAAAAGAAATACAAATGTATGGAGGAATTTCTCATTTTGTTGCATGTGAGACCTTAAATGTGGTGGTGGGAGAAGAGAAAAGATAATCCCAGGGATCACCAGTTGCCTCTGAAACTCAGAACTCTCCTTTCCACTTTAATTCCATTTCATGGTATATTTTGTCTGGAGGCTTTATACCCTGTGTGCTCAGATTTCATTGCATTAGAATATTGCCTTTGTGGCATCGATCACCTTGGATCTGTGTGTTCATTTTGTGTTTCAGCAGGAATAGCTTCAGAGATGTTGAAAAGTGATGAAAAATGCTTACTTTTACAGTTGAGCTATGAAGACAAATATGGCTATAGAAAGGGGCTTTCCTATGAAGGTGTCAAGGATTTGTATGGAATTCTGACTTCAGACTGTTAAATGTGCTAATTTAGAGTGTGCTCACTAGAGATTAATTGCATTTAATTGTATACATACACTGAGAGGCTCCCAGTCTCTGTCCTCTTGACTGTCCTAATTTTTCTTCATTTGTTTCATGCTCCTTAGGCTGCACCATCACTCACCTCCTTAATGTCTTTCATCCATTCATACCTTTTGACTTCTCCACCCTAACCAGTCAGCTGTGTTTCCATCTCCTCTGCTATCCTGTGATATATTTTCACCAGAGCAAACCTACTGCTGTTTTTCCACCCATGGTTGAATATAACAGGAAAAAAACCCCAACCAAATAAACCCACGACTGCATTCTTTCAGCAATGCAAACAGTTCCGAGTTTAACAAAGCTGTACATTTTCCATTTGCTCCAAATTTTAGGTGCTGACCCAGGAACCTTTGCCTCGTATACTTTCATTTAGTGCTTTGTTGCAGAAGGATTTAAATAACTTCTTCAGAAAATACAGTATCCTGTATTTGAATAACTACTCACATGGTAAATCTGTGGCACTGTAACTTGCCATTCTTGTTTGTGTGGGCCATAAGCTCTGAGAAATACAAAGTAGCATATATTAGAATCAAGTTGAAGTCAATTTGTCAAATAACAAGCCGAAGTATTTAGCTCAGTCACAGTGAACTGTTGCATAGAGAGAACAAATTATGTAGTCTTAACATTTATATTTTATTTTCTTATTGCAACAAACTGTAGATAATAGAAAACTACCAAATAGGTCATCTCCACAGAAAGGCATGTCTAATTATTTCACTCTTATAGTTTGCTAATCTCCTTCTTAGAGTTGTCTTCTCACATTATGAAAAATTAGTATAAATAGAATGCTTTTACTTTTTCATTAAATTATGGGCTAGAGGCTTGCTTTTAAGCTGTAGTTAAAACTGGTTGTTCCTGCATTCATGAAGGCAAATTAGAAAAATTACTTTAAAGCTTCCTGATTCCAAAAGAGCTACTCTTAAGTGTAAGCAGTTTTAGGATATTATCAGGATATTTTAAAAGATAGTCTTGTTTCTAAATGAAACTCTGTATTCATCTGTATCTTATAATAATTTTAAAAGCTAAGTTTGGATTAACTTGATGTAGTAATCAACATGCTCGATCAATAGTTACTTTTTGGGAAGATGTGTGATGTTTAGTAACTTCTGAAATTATGCTCAATTTTAGTTTAAGAATTCATCCTGAAAATGTTCCTTGCAATTCTTTTATTAGCATGTTAACCTGGTGATGAGAGGACAGTGAAACAGTTTTGTGTAACTTCCATTAACAACCCTTGTAAAATTAAGACCTTTAAATGATTCTCTGATTCTGAAAGATATAATCTAAGAGCCACTTTGTGAAGGCAGCCTGAGAGAAATTTAAGCTTGAGAATTGATCTGTCCCTGTATTCAGGTCATCTATCATTACTCAGCCTACATGGATATGTAAATGGTGTTTTAGTTACTGATTATCTGTTTCTCTACACACACCTGTAATCTAATTTAGGTGATGTTTTCTTTCCCCTCCAAGTATGTTGTGTAGATCACTGCTGCAGGTTTGTTTTTCCATTCAGTAGAATCCATTTGTTTTACAATAGACAGACTTTGTAGCATTTATTGGCATAGATAAGGTAATTTAAATTAGGCAAACAGGGTCAGAGTTTCCAAGATCCACAGGCTTGTGTTTGTTTTGACTTCAGGGGGAGACGACTAAATTCTTCTAAAATTATGGTTGTGAGGCCTTAGCTACAAGTTAAGTTATAGGTACTTACTCTTGAAACACAACACAGGTTTTTACTAAATGTTGTACTTTTCATCACGTGCAAGACCATCCTTGTAAGTCAATGTAGTGGGTTAATCCAGGCAGAAGCATTATGCATATGGTGCTTGGTTTATTTCTTTTCAAATGTGTTTTTAATTGTAAGGATATTAAAGATGAGGGCTTCAGAGGTCTTTCCTGTTTTTATACCAAGGTAATTGCATTCATGTCTAAATTTTAGTCATATTGGTTGTGGTGGACAGGATTCAGTTTGACTTTCCTGAAATGCAGTAGAGTTTTAAAATTACTTCTTCATTTTAAAATAATTCTTCCCATACTCTGGTTTCATTCTAAGTGTCTGGAAAAGGTTTCGAAGCACAAGTGGAAAATGAAAATTATCAGTTGAAGCTGGGAGGGTAAAACTGCAAGGATTATTTACCCTCATGCTTCACTAAATAAACTGATTGACCCCTGGGATTAAACGAACTTCCTTCCACTCAGCAGTGTTAGTGTGTTGTACCATTAGGTTCATGATGTTGATTGTACATCTGAGGTATCCATGGGGCCCTCTGGAAAAAGAAGGCTGAGTTACCTGCATTGTTGATCACCTCCTAATCCGGATATTTAAACTTGGTTTATACAAATACAAAGAGGGGGGAGAAGGAGTAATGTCTCTGAAATGCAGTGAGTGAAGCTGGGTCTCTGTGAGCCAGGCAGGACATCTGCTCGGGCTGAGTGAGCAGCCAGCCCGTGTTAGCTGCTCACTCGAACAGCAGCTCATTTCCTTTGTCTTCACATCAAGTTTGTACACACTTTTCCCCTGCTTCCTCACTCCTTGGGGCAGCTGATGGTGGGACCTGCAGCCTGTCAAAATATGCAAAATGGAAGCTCCCCATCTTTCTGCAGTTGCAGGAAAAATATGCAGGATGCAGGGAAAAGCTGTTCATTAAAGAAAAAAAGGCTGGAAAAGCTTTCAACCACATTTTGGAAGAATGCTTTGGGAATATCCACTGAATTTGGTGAATTAACTTCTTTTCATTTATGGAAAAGCAGAAATACTGCTGTTGGAAAGAAAGCCTCTACTAATAAAGGAGTTACTGCTGTCCCTGTCTTTTCATGATATAATAAATCACACAAGTGGAGCATGTTCAAGAGAGCAAGGCTAGCTCAGTGTGGGTTTCGGTGAGGACACTGTATAGTTTGTGGGGGTTTTGTTTCTGTGGGGTGCAAATAGAAGGGGATGTTTTTGGTTGAAATTGGGCAAATCTGTAGCATTATCTCGTACCCTTTGTAATAAGCAGTGCTGTTCTGGCTTTTTGTAGTAATTTCCACACTCACCTACTCATTCTGTGTGAAAACCCCTCTAGTTTAAATCCCTGCAGTGTCTGAGACTCGTGATTTCTCTTTCAGAATTCAGATGGGTCCCTCTCTGAGGTTGTGCAGAAATGGAAGGAGTATCAGCTCCAGTGCCAGAAATACTTGTATGAGACACCCCCCATTGTGGCAGGTAAGCCGATTTGGTAGGGATAGGATATATTAATTTTTAAAATGCGCGATAACAGTAGCAAGGGAGTGATTATGAACTTGAAAATACTTCTTTCTTACTTCTTTCTGGTACATTGCTTCTTTATCCCATTTGCTCCTGCCTGCTCTCAGTGGGGCTCTTCCCTCTGCTGGGGGAAGTGCTTTATGGAACAATTTCATTGTAAAGATGTTTGTCCTTAGGTCCAGGGTGTTATGCAGTTGCAGGTGGTAGCTGTACCATATCAAACAGCCACTAATGTAATAGACCTGAAACTTTTTTAGGGGTAAAGGTGTTGTTAGGAAATCTGGAACCATGCTGTTCATGTTGAACTAGGAGTTTGTGGGTTGTTATAAATTATTCTGAGCCTTGTAAAATGCTGAAATGGCTTTGGAGAAGAAAGCAAATGACTTAAGGAGAATGAAGCTTGCCTTAGTGTTTTAGCTGCTGTAATGTGCTGAGAGCATCTGTGATGTACCAGCATCATGGTGTTTAGAGGACAAGTGGTGACTTGTCAAAAATGCTCACAACTGGACACTGTGCAGCCCCTGCTCTGCTTCAGTGCTTTTCTGACACGCTGAAGATGTGCCTGTGAAGAATTATTTCAAAAATGTTAATATTCCTTGTCTTAACTACATTATTGTGTCAGAGTGAAAGCAGTAGCTGATGACAATGTCAGGGACACATTCATCTCCTTCTGCTGCATTATTCTGTTGAGCAGTTGAGTGCTGCCCTCTAAGAATGACAGTTTAATGAATCTGAAAATGAGGTATTCTCATGTCGATTAAGCTGTAATGCAAAGTTATGGTTGTGTGTGGGTATTTCATTGGTGGACCTGTATATTAGGGTAGACTTTCCAACTGCATGAATTTGAACCATTCCAAGGAATCATCTTTGGAGTCTATAACAAAAATGATTTTAAATTAAACTGTCACAAGTAAGGATGTAAAAAAAAAAAAAATTACTAATCCATTACTTTCTCATCTGTTGATTCAGTGTAAGACCCTAATCTGTTTCTTAGTTCCTCCCTGAAACAACAGTTTCCTGTGTGAAGATAAACTCACTCTTTTGGATAAATAAATGTCAGATAATTCCACATAAGAGCTTAAATGCATGTGTCCATATTTCCTTTTATATTCTGCTCTTCAGTCTTTTCCTTCTTGCTGTATTGGTACAAGGCATGAGCCTCCATTCTCTCTCTGCAGAAGGCAAGTTCTGCAACAGAACTTTTGATGATTATGCCTGCTGGCCAGATGGACTGCCTGGCACCTACGTGAATGTCAGCTGCCCCTGGTATCTTCCCTGGGCTAATGCAGGTAAGAGCCTTTCCTTATAGGCACAACCTTAAACCCTTCCTATTTTCCTTGCCCAGTCTTAGCAAGGATGGGATTGGCTTAAATGTCTGTCGGTGCAGTCAGTTCTCTGAAACATTAAAGTAGAGATGGGTATTAGTATGATACAGTCTTTATCTCTGTTTAGTAGGAGAAGATAAAATTGAGAGCAGACTTCTTAAAGGTTGTGCTTAGTTTGGATATTTTTTGCTTTCATTTGGTTTTGCTGCTTGGATAGTGGTGACTATTAATAACTTTGTGTGCTTGCTGAAGGCTATCTAACAAAGATAATGGCTTAGTTGGAAAACTGAGATAAAAGTAACAAAGGTAACTGATACATCATCCTGTAGAAGATACAGACAGTAAAGTCTAAAGTGAAAGTATTTTGTGCTGCTTCCTGACATAAGCCTTCTTCTCAGAAAGCTGTGAGATGAAGGCGTTTTCAGTGGTTGCAAAGACTTCTCCTTTGAAGGACTGAACTCCACCTTTAGATTTTACATCCTTGTGTGCATGTACACTTGAAGGCAAGCTGTATTAGATCACTTTGTTTAGCATTCTGTCTTTCAAACCAGTGACTTGTACAGCCTGTACTTTGTGAAGACCTTTCTATGCTGGGAAGTCTAAATGAAACCGTTTATTAGCTGGTTACGGTGGTGTGGAGAATTGGCTTTGGCCTCTGTTAAAGGACAGAGGATGTTAGTTAATGAGGATATATAATTCTGATTGATGGGTGCAAAGTGTATGGTGTAAGTGTGGAGAACATGTTGTGTTGGTACAGAGGGATATTGGGAATGACAAAAAGAAGGGATGGGATAGTCAGAGATTACTTAAATGTACTGTGTAATGTGGGACCTGGGCATGAAATAGCTTGAAATAAGGGGTGGAGATGATATTGGGTCTGGCTGGGTTGGAGGTGACTTTCTCCACAAAGCCCTTGCTCAGCAGCAAAGCACTCACTCCAAGCCCTGCCTGAGGCCAGCAAGCCTGGGGGTCTGCATGAGGTTGGCAGGTGACAAAACTGGGACAGCTGATGTGGTCTGACTAAAGGGATATTCCTGCTCTGTGGTGTGGTTGGCAGTAAAGCTCAGGGAAAGGGGGGAGAAGTGAGCAGAGGCATTCATGATGGTGTTTGTCTTCCCATGTAATGGTTATACATGCTGAGGCCCTGCTTTCCAAGAAGTGATAGGGTGCCTGTCTGCTAATGGGAGGCAGTGAATAAATTCCTTATTTTGCTTTCCTTACATGTGCAGCTTTTGCTTTACTGATTAAACAACTGTCATTATCTTGAAGGGTTGTTGGTGTGTGTGTGTAAATCCCCACACTTCAATCAAAATGTCACCACAACACTGACAAAGGTTAAAAATTTACACACACAACACTACTACATCACCTCACCTCCATCTTCTCTGACCTTAGTACCTGCACAGGGCTTTTCCCACCCCTCACTGCCTGGCAGTGTTTGGTTCTTTCTTGCATATGTCTTCCCCAAGGTGCCATGGTCTAATTGATAAGGTGGTGTTAGGTCATAGGTTGGACTCGATGATCTCAAAGGTCTTTTCCAACTTGGTTTATTCTGTGATCTTGGCTGAGGGCTCAGCTGTGCAGTGGATCTTTGGAACCAATTGTGTCCAGCATGGGACAGCCTCCAGCTTCTCCCTGCAGAGGCCACCCTTGGTTTCCTCTTCAGCCTTGCCTGCTTTCCTAAGTGACTTCAGAAGTTAAAATGCTGTTTGTTAATCATCCTCAGGTTATTACAGATGTTATGCTTTTCGAATAGATAAATACTTTTCAAATGTATGAAATGAATCTTTACCTCTTAATTAACATAAAATGATTGGATACTGCAGAAATTTTTTCCAATAATGCTTTTCTGTCTGGATACTTAAAACCCTTCACAGACTTTATTTTCTTTCCTCTAAACCTGTTTACTTTCAGTCTTTAAGACTCTGGACTTCCAACTGCTCTGCAACTGAAACCAGTGCTGGAAAAAGCCATGGTTTAACACAATACTGCAGATTAATAAATTACTTGAATGTGCAATATCTTTCATACTTGTGGAAATAAGTTTTTTAAAAAAACTAATTATCCTGAAAATGGTGTTTGTTTCAGTGAGAAGAGCAGCATTCTGTAAACTCCTTTCTAGGGAGAATTACTAAATCTTCAGAAAAATCATTAAACCTCTGGATGTGTTCCCTTGTTGAGCAAATTGTGCATCTACCTCAACCTCTATTTTATCAGCGAGGAATAAGAATGGAATAAAGAGGCCTTTCACTGTCCAGTATAAAGCAAGAAGTTTGTATCACTGCCAGGTATGCAATTTAGGAGCCTGAATTACCATGACCTGATATTATTCTGTGACATCTTGTGGAGTCATGTTCAAAGTGAATGCTAATGAGCTGCTGTGATGAAGAGGTAATGTCTTTGTAACAGAAGATCTAGAGCAATAGAAAATTGGACACCCTGTGATTTAGATTGGTCGCTAAAGCATGTTGATTACTTGTTCTTGCTTAGCCCTCTACTTGCAACTTGAAATTGGTTCTAGCACTGCAGGACTTCCATCTCATCACCTATTGGAAATGGAGAGGAAAAGGTGAAATGTTGTTTGGGAAGTACCTTCAAAACATGTTCAGGGAAGGTCATCATCAAGTATGAAGTGTTTCAGCCAAGCGTACTCAAATATTTAAGACTGCTCCTCCCTTGACTAGGAGTCAGGTTTTCAAGTTTGTAGAAAGCTTGCTGGGGTATTCCCCCAGAATCCCCTGGGAACTGAGTCACTTGAAACCAAATGTTGACTGAAATGAAGAAATTGAGTCTGAGTCTTTGTGAATTAACCACCTCTCTCATGAGGTGAGACGGAGAGAGATGGTATTCTTCAGCCTGGAGAAGAGACCACCTCAGGGGAAATATCAATGTGTATGCTTGCATACTGAATACAGAATATTTTCTTTAAATGTAATTATTTTATGGTGAGGTTGGTCAAATATCTAGGACAGGTGATCCAGAGAGATGTTGAAGTCTCAGTCCTTGAAGATGATCATAACCTGACTAGACATGAACCTGAGCAATTTGCCCTAGTTCCTCACTGTATTAGGAAATATCCAGTCTGAATCCAGTGTTGACTGTTTTGTGATCCTCTGCTTCCGTTAATTTTTTTTTAATGAGATAAGTCTTGGTAACCGATTATTGTCAGATGTTACAAATTTCTGTTGGTGTCAGCCAGAATACTAGATGGGAAGAATTTGCATGGTAAATATTTGGAAAGCTGAAGCATTCCTTGGGGAATTACAGGTTTTGCAGACAACACTAACAGCTTTTGCTGGTTTTTGTACCCTCTTATCCTAGTGGCTGTCAGTCTTGAGCCTGCCTTTCTGCAGCTCTCAACAGCAGATGAGGCCCAGCAGGTTGCCTAGCAGAGTGGCAAGCTGAAAATGGTATGAAGAACTTTTTATGTGCTCAGCAGGTCTGTGCTGTCACTAAGCCCAGCTGCACACGGTGTGAGTCGTTCTTGCCCCTACGTGATGCCACAGAGCTGCTCTCTGAGCTGTGACATTCTTCTGGCTCCTTTAATGTGGCAGCTCCTGAGTCCCTGGCTGCATTATGGGATGGTTCAGCACTAGTGCTTTTTCCACTTTCTTGAGTTGCTCATTTGTCTCAGGGTACACGAGCAACTGCAGGGATGTGGGAGTCTGTTAGTTGAGAAGCTTGAGAGTTAATCTGATGTTCAGTGCTGTGTGCCTAGAATTGTACGTATACAGAGACCCAAGACCAGCCTTTTGCCAAACAATCCATGCAGGATGGGCATACAGGTCTATTGTACTAAGGAATGCATGCATTTGCAAGATTTTTCCTTAAAAGATCACTTCCCTTGTGATTGCAATGTTTATCTTCAGCCCTTTTTGAAAGGGCTTGCAGAGGCAGCCTCTAAAGTACAGCAGAGACAATCAGTACTGTCCCACTTGTGTCAGATCTTTTTGGAAACACTGAAGCTGAGACTTCTTTTTGTTGTGTTACCTAGCAGGTGTGTCAGCATCCCTGAAAGAGTCACTGTTGGCATGTTCTCTGCAAGGATGGGCTCTGAGGGCTGGGAATATGTTCATGATAATTGAATAGAAAAAGGATCACGACATTAGACCAAGATTTTATGCTTGAAACCATTTATGCCTGTACTGCTACAGACTTTCTTTGTGACAGGCAAATAAATTAATCCTGAATTTTTAAAGGAATTTTTTTATTATATGTTGCACTGAAATAGTATTCATTTGTGGGTGCACTTTTGAGATGTGCTCTGAAGGTTGTTTTCCCTTTCTTCAGTGGCAAGCACAGCTGTTGTTTTTTCATCTGTAAATATGCAGCAATCTAGATGGGAAATTTCACCCAACTGAGATGTGGGGATTTCTCCTCATTCCATTTTTTTTTTCTCTCATTTAGATCAGGATAATGGTCATTATAATATTTTCTTAAAAGAAAATTGGGAAATAATAATATTATGGGTATCTGGGTAATCAGTATCCCACTAAAGCCAAAGTAGCTGAGGTTTAGAGTAGCCTCTGCTTCAATTCAGTTTAAATAATTGTCACTGGAATAAGAAATAGGTGGCTGATATGTCTCACAGCACACAGGGATTGGTATCCTAGCAAATGAGGAGCCCAGACACTGCTGGGCAGCAACTACATGGCAGGAGTTCATAAAATCATCTCTGTCCCTTGAGAGCCATATAAAATAGCTTTGTGCATGTAGTGAGGGAGCTCTTTTCTTGACAGCAAGAAGCAGGATCACTGGGGCAAATGGAATGTTGAAGGGAATCTAATTTTGGTCAAAGTGTTCTGTTCAGGGCTCTGTAGGGAATTCTTCAGTTTTCTCTTTGGGAAGATTTCTTGGTTTTCAGGTGTTGTTTTGAAACGCTTTGAAAATATGCAGTGAAATGTATACACTATCAAAACAAGCACATGCTTAACTTTTGCATGCCTTGCTTGCCTACCCCCAAAAAAACCCCAAAGCAAAGCTTTTTTTTTTGGCCTGCTTATACATCTTTGAAAGAGCAAACTACAGAAGTTTCTCAAATATATGCAAGCTATTTCACTCTAGCTCTATTTGGCTTTTATTTGTTTTTGTGCAGCTCTCACTGAGGGCACGGCTTTGTGGGGAGATGCTGAAGTAGCAGGAGGGAGGTTATTGTTAAATGAATTTGTTCTGCAAAGTTGCCAGTGCAGATCATGGCCCACAGCCAGAGCTTGTTGAAGGCAGATTTTCTATACTTGTGGCTGACAGAGTTGAAGCTTTTGATGCTGTATGTGAAGCCCACTCAGGTCATGATAGAAGCACACCTTTGCACACCTCCTCTCCATTGTAGCTGGAGAGATTGTGACCAGTTCTGGGCCATGGCTGTCTCCAAGGCCAGGGAGAGCAGAGCTCTGAAGGGAGCAGCAGGGGCTCCTCTGAGGGACCATGGGCACCTTGCCTCACTGTCACTGGCTGTGTGCTTTTTTCTTGTTACCTTCTCATAATTGAAGGCCTGCTGCCAGTAACACCATGTGGATTTGGAAACTGTGGAGCTGCACAATTCATCTTGCAATTATGCCTCCTCTGGGGTTCTGATATTTTATTGTTTGATAGCACTAAATCCTTTTTAATTAAAAAACCTTCCAGAGGTACTAGTTCCAGACAAGAGTTATGTGAACAGTAGCCACATCACTTGCTCCTATATGCACTGGACTGCACCAAGGCTGGCTGCAGACTTGTGTCAACACAGACCTGGCTGTTGCTCAGATCTCCACTTAAAACCTGAAATCTTTAAATGCTTTGATTTCAGAGTAGAACCTGTCTCTAGTTTTGAGGGTCTGACACCTGTATTAGTTTGATGCCAGTCTGTATCTGTGTTGGTATCTTGCTATGGCACAATAGTGAATTTTGAAGCATCCCCTGATTGTGTTGCTTGCAGAGACTGATTTAGTTTGAGCAGCTTTGGTGTCTGTTTCTTCAGAGGAAACTAAGCCAGAAGCTGTGCCCCAGGAGTGCAATGCATTCTTTTCAGTCCTGGAGGGAGGCATAAGACCTAACAATTTGGCTGTAGTACTCTGAAGCCATCCAGAACAGCCATACACAGGCCTTTGGAGGACATCTGCACTACCAAGATCTCATTAAATTGTAAGGTTTCTTGTGCCAGGTAGAAGGCCAGATGGCTTGTATGCCTTAATTGATATTGTCCATGAAGCCTCAGTGCTCTGTAGTTCCTTATGCTCTCTAAACCTACCTTTCTCCTAGTTTGAAATAGTTTTCTTTGTTTACCTAATAACTTCTGTCTTTGCTTGAATCACTTGTCTCCTATAATTCACTTTATTATCCGTATTATCCTCTCTTTACTGTGTTATGTGTTGCAATGGCGACACTTGCTCCTTTGTTCTCCCAGATTATCAGGTAAAGTACAGCCTGGGGACCCCTGGAAACAACACTGGTTTCCAGCCTGTGACGTGAGAGACCTGAAAGTCTCTCTGGTGGCAGACTAACCCAGCAGTAATATCAGATGACCTCTGATAGTAACCTTGTGGCTGCCTCTGGCTACTAGAGGTGCAGTCAGTCTGATTAAATCGTGGAGATATCTGGCACTGCAGCTGTACTTCACACGATTTTGCCCAGCCTCAGAGATTGTGTGAGCTGAGTTTCACGTGGGGATGTGGGAACGGAGAGATCAGACTGGGTTGCTGCTCCAGAGTGCTGTCAGTTGCAAGGATACATCAGAGTCAGATCTTATTTCCCACTGCTGTAGGAGGGAAGACCCTCTTCCAGCACTTCCCGTTTTCTCTCTGGTGGCAGGACTTCTTTTTCTTTAGGCAGGGGCTCTGCATGAAGCTTTGGGTGGAAGTGGGGTCTTAGCTTGGAACTCCCGAGTACCAGAGGTTAACAGTTTGACCATGAGGATTTTATGCTTGTTTAAAGCAATTTCCCTAGGGTTCTGAGATACGGACAAACTTTATTGTGGTGCAGCAGAGATCACAGAAATTGTCTTCACTGTCCCCACCCAGCATTAGTGTCTAAGTTTGTCCTTAAGACATTGCTTAAATAATTAATTAATATCTTCCTTCTGTGTGGTGCCTTTCTTTGCCCAAGAGCTATGATTGTACTTACACAATTGTTATGGTGTCGTGTACAGCAATACTGCAGATTCCATTCCCTGCCACACAAGCAGTAAAACCAGAAGTGTTGAAATGAATTCATCTGATCCCAGAGCAAATCCATCTGTGGTTGTTGTGCACACCAAGGAGAAGGGCTGAGAAAGGAAACAGAACCTTGTGTTTGTCAAGGTGTTGCCCCGAGTGCTTTGTGTCTGTGGCATGCTGTCCTGACCCAGGTGACAGTCACATGCATCCGTGTGTATCTGCCTCGGCAGGATTGCGTGTCACTGCTGCAGGGGTGCCTGGACTATTGGAAAAACTTCTGCAGCTAATCTGCTGTTAAGTGTGATTTAGTACCCCCCTCAGCCCCTTGCAATCACACATGGTCACTCAGGGCTGGTGCTCAAGCATCTGCACTCCCGAGGCAGCTGCTGTGCTGCAGGATTAATCCAGTGTCCTGGTCCTCTCCCCTTTCCCGGAGCTGCCTGTGTTTGCACACTGTTCAAACTCAGAGGGGGAGGGAGTTTGGGGACAGAGTGCTGTAGTGTCAGCAAGAAGTAAAATCAAAAAAAAAGATGTTTGATTTTGTTTGTGAAACCTCCTATGGATAGCAGTGCTGCAGCAGTGAGGCTCTAATGTCGCTGCAGAGCAGACCAAGAGAAACTGTGCTGGTTTCTAGAGGGCTCTGTGGAAAACCCTACAGCTGAGGAAGCAGGCGTTGTGTGAGAGTTTCCTTCAGAGATTTTGAAGTTATGTGCATGGCAGGAACATTTGGTTCAAGGGACCAAGTTAAACCTTGTCTGGTTTCATCTCTCCCTTTTTGTTTAATCATCCAGCTTCGCAGTTGGAGATGGTCTTTTGAAAGCAAGGTAGCAGATGTCTTCATGAGTGTATAGTTAAGTACCTGCTTGTCTTTCTGTGTGTGAGAAAATAAATGCCACTTCAAATATTGGATACTCTGAAGATTATTAGACATTTATTAAATTTCTTCCTGCCTTTCCTTTAATAAAACCAAGCTTCCAGAAAGTTCTTCATGATGCTGAAAAGGAGTGGGACCTTTACGCAGTGAAAAATGTTTCTTTGCATTTGCTAGCCTGTAAGCAATTCAAAATTTTTATTTCCTTGCACCAGAAGTTGTCTCAAGCTAATTGGCAATTTCAGTTTGCTTAAAGTAATAACAAAACAAAAACAAAAAAAAAAAGTTTTTTCAAGTTCACCTCTGCCTCTGTCAGTCTCCATCTGGTAGTATACCACAGAACTCTCAAACATATGTTTCTCATCTCAGGGGTAGATATAGAGGCTGTTGGCAGAAATAATTTTTAAAATCATTAACAGATAGATGTTATTAACATGCATTTATTTTGGGCCACATGGCAATGCCATTCTCTGTTTTATCAATTTTGCTTAAGCAAAAGAAACAGCTTTTTTAATAAACTGCTGCTTAACTTCAGATTGAGGTACATATAATAGAGCAGTGGTTTATGACCTTCCAGCTGGGCTGAGATGGGATTTTCTGTAGGGGCAATCTCTGTTCTGATTCCTCTCCTGCTGCAACCAAAATACATCAAATGTGTTATAGAACAAGAAACTTTGCATATGGCCAGACATTAAAATGCACCTATGTGTGATGGAAGTATGATGTTCATGTGTCAGGTGTAGATCTGGTCACCTGAGACTTTCTAGGAAGAATTATGGTTTTTGCACTGCTGGACAAGCCTGCTGTTGATATCAGCTTGCTGTGTCTGTGGGAGTTGGAGCAGTTGGCAGGACTGTGTGTTTTCCAGATATTTTTTAGTTATAACTGTATCAGGTTTTTTGTTTAAAGTAATTTCATGAAATGCACTGTCAAGGATGTCAAGGCACACCTCAGAAAAGACATAGCTGAGCTTCACTTTGTGAGTGCTTGAGACATTTCCTACAGCTGATCTGGCCATGAAAAGTGCCTTTCAGTAAGAAATGAACACCATTAGACCCAGCTGCAAGGAAGAGCTGGACTGCCTCTGTGCCTTGCCAATGCTAGTCTAGCAGGTAGACAGATATGTTTGAGTTCAACAATTGTCTTAGACTTCATCTGTGCTCTCATCACATACTTGCATAAGTGAAGTTATTATGTACTTGCTTTTATTTGTTTTCTGTATCAGTGCACTCTTCAAAACAGAGGGACCTCAAACTTTGAATAAGAATAAAGTTTTGTTTGTAAGGCAATGTTTGAGAGAACTTGGGTACATGACTTGTTTGATGACAAAAATAATGCTGGTTGATGCCTGGTCAGACTCATATGAATTTCTGGTTCTAATTTACTTCTTGACAATTGGAATGAGCAGAAATGAATTAGGCAAGAAAAGGATCAAGTGCTCATCGTCACATTTCCTCTGAAGGCACAAAACTGACTTACGCAAAAACTGCCTGGTAATGGTCCCGGAGCTTAATGAAGCAGGACACCAGCAATTCCTTTAAACAGAGTGAAAGCATGGGTAAAATGTGGAAAACACTGTGTTGGTGTGACTGATGAATGACAGTGGGTCTCTCAGATTTTTAAATGTGAGGTATCGTTGGCAGTGAATATTCAAGGGAAGGGATTGCTCCTTGGCAGGAAAAGAGAAATTTAAGTCAGAGGGATTTTATGTCCATCCAAATACTTCTGAAGCAATGAAAATGGAATTGGGAACTTGGGGAAAATTACCCCAAGGTAATATATATAAGGGTGTAAGAGATCCTGATTTTTAAACCAGGGATAGGTCCCAGCTTTGGGTTGGAGGGTAAGAGTCACTGAGATTGGTGTAAAGATTGACTCTGTAAAGGAAGGGTAAATCCAGACATACCCCCACAGCTTTAGTGGCCTCCAGTCACTATTGACAGAAAAGATGGTGGTTTCCATAATAAAATTGCTTGGTCCCTTTTTTTCCCCCCCATTATTTTTAAGAGCTTGTATTTAGTACCTTGCAGATTTGTAGGACGTGGCATGATGAGATTCAGCAAATTAGAACTGTTTTTTAAGGCTGATATTGTCCAAGAACATTTTGTCAAAATCTTGTTCTGTATTTCAGCACGTGGATGAGAAAGAGGAGTGTTTCTCCTGTGATACTGGGGATATGTGGGGATGAATTCCTTATGTCTGCTTGTTTGCATCTACATCCAGAGGCCATATGAGTGTGGAGTAGTGTTCCTTCTCCTGAAATGTGTGACTGTTGAGGCCAGACCTACTTTTGGTGCCATGGGATGAGCAGGGCTTTTTGTGGCCTCGTTGGCTGCAGTAGGTCCAGAGTTGAGAGCAGATTTTCTGTGTTGATTTTTGCCCTTCTTCACTGCTTGGCTGGAGCAGGAGGAGCTTTGAGTATGATGAGGAAGGCTGAGGGATAGACTAAGAAAGGAGATGTGAGAGGCTGGAGTGAGGTTGCAGTTCTAATTATGGTAGGTTTGAAAATGGCAACCCTGAGTAGGAACTCAGAGAGAAATAGCCAAGAGTGGGGAAAGGGGGCAACAGTGCAAAGATAGAGCAGCAGCATAGAACTAGATATTGCAGCAACAGGAAGGGTTGAAGGAATGAACTTGAAGAGGAGAACCAAGGAGAGGAATGCAGTTAGGGGAGAGAAAAATGGTTTGTCTTCAGTCTTTAAAATGGATGAGATGCTTTATTTTAATTGTTCTGCTTTGAAGCATCCACATAATTTTGTGTCGATAGTGGCTAATTCTTGTGGAATTGTAGTTAGCTCTGAATGACGTTTGATAGTTTGAGATACATTTTATGGTCTATTTTGCAGGTATCTGTGCTGAAACCTTCCTATTGTTTGGGAATTTTTGGATGATTATTATAACTGTCTTGTGATAGATGATTTATTAAGGATTATTTAATCAGTGGTTCTTTATATGATTGTTTTTGCAGATAACCAAGTACCACTAATTTCCATGTTACCAAGGATTGGCAGCTTGCTTGCAGCACCTGGCATTTGTTTTAGCCTCCATGTTCTGGAGCTTATTGCTTTGTGCATCAACCAACCAGTGTTTAAAGCATTTATTTGCATGTGTACATCCCTCTCCCTCCTGGCTGTGCATACTTAACTTACTAGTTATCTGTTTTCTTTTCTCAAAGGTTTTTATTTGCTTACTTTAGCTCAGCAAGCATTATGCTAATGATTTGTCTAGTTTTTTCTTTTCCTTTTAACTTGTTTTGAGGGCTTTTTTGCTTATTTTCATAAGGCCTTGGAATATGGGCATAGTAAAATAGATCCCTTCCTCTGCCCTGGGAAGTTTAGTTGTGTGGTTTGCAGCCTTTTAAGAGAACTTGTTACTGCAGAATTTTATTTTTTTTTTGCATCATTTCAATATCCTGTAATAGAATGACTTCTATTAATTACATTAACTGATCCAGTAACTTAAAAACACAAAACCTCTTAACAGCATTTTTACAAGTTTATATGTATTAAACTTCCAATCACGTTTGTTGTTGCAATAAATGTATTCCAATCCACTTTTATTTACTCTGAACAAAACTTTTAATGGTACTTTTTGGTATCTTACCAAATGTTGATAAAGCTGTACCATTATCATAAATACTTGTTTTTCATAAGCTGCCTTCTTTTATTGCATTAATTCACATCTCTTTTATAGTTCATAAACACTCTTTATTAAACCTGATGCCCACATGCATGCATGCACTTTTATGATTTTTTAAAGTTTATTTCCAAAAGTTATGTTAGGTGTCAGTGTTGTCTAGCATAGTTAATGGTTTTAGTTAGTTAGTTAATAGTTTTCTTAATACAAGTTCCTCAAAATAAATGCTTGGAGGGTATAGCTCCTTTTAGGGTAATGCTCTGTTAAAAATAATATTCTTTTCCAGAAAGCTATTTTAATTTTTGAGATATTAACTCATACCCAGTGATGTATAAATTTGTGACATAAGGGATACTTTGTGATTTGGTATGGTCTTCTTTGCTTCCATAACCTTGATGTGCCACCATTAGGCATCTAGTTTTTAATTATGAAGCTATGTCCTGTGTCTCTTTTCTTTTTTCACAGAGCTTATTCCTTCAGTATGAAGAATGGATTTGCATGTGAGACTTAGTCAAGGGGGCTCTTCTCTGCAGGATCATTGCCTCATTAACTGAGGAAGTTTGTGTGAGGAAGCTTGTGTTGAGTGAGGCAAGATATTGCAGAACTGACAAGGATGATCTCTGCACTAGGAGAACTGAATATGCCCATGCAGAACAAATTTTGTTGCTGCATGACTTTGTTTTTGTATAAATGTGACTTTATTATGTCACCAAAACATGGTCTTTTTTTTTTTTTCATCTCTTTATACATATGAACTAATAGCCTTTAGTGTTTGTTGGGGAGCTGAATTGTTGGTGGTCTTTGAATGGACCATACAAATAAGAAAATGCTGTATTTGGTATAGATTTGATTCAGTCTGCTTAAATATGGCTTGCATCTCACAGTAGTAAGAGTGAGTAATTTCACATTAAGTTATCTCCCTCTGTTCTGTGTCCTGAATAGAACTGTGGATTCTGTTGGGAAAAAAACTGTGACTATGTATGTAGAAACAATGTTATTGGGTAGAACTGGAACTCATATAAGTAGCTTTAGCTTAGCACTTTCTAATTCTTGAATCTTTAGTGCTGTTGTGTTAATGTAATTTTGAAAGGAATGCTTTTTAATAAGGATTTATATGCAGGCAATATTCCTTGGGTGATGCCAGACAGCATCATCTCCATCTGCAGTGTCTGAGTTTGTGCTTTTGATAGCACAGCAGAGGATTCTGGCACAGAGAATTCCCAGGACATGCAGGGGTGTCTGTGTAGCCTGAGCTTGGCCTGTGCTTGATTGGATCTTCCCTTGCACCATGGAATGGTCTGCATAAGGTCATGGCAGGTGATCACTTCAAGTTCTTGCTGCAGGAAGAGAATCATTTTCAGTATTGTGTATAGTTTGGGTGAGAGGTGGGGAAACAGACTCAAACATCCCTATTGTGAATGTTCCTCATCACTAGTTCCTAGCTTGAAAGATCCAAGAATCCCTCCAGCCTTTTCCAAATAACAAAAACCAAAACACTGCAAGGAAGAAGAGTAACAAGAGGAAAAAGAAAAGTAAATGCATTCACAGTGCTACCAAGAGACAGATGTGAGCTTGCACCCACCTAACAGCCACTTTTACAGGGTGGAAGGGCAGATCCAAGTAAGCAAGCACAGGCTTGGGTTTTTTTTTTCTTTTTGTTGTTACAAAAGCCAAGGAGTTGAGATGACTAATACATTATGAGGGAAGAGGAATGGTGGGAAAGAACACTAAATAAAGTACCTGTAGTTAAACTGTCTGTTGAGGTAATATAATTTCAGATGACGTGGTGGTAAGCCCAGCACAAAGGAGCACTTTGATAAATGTGATTCTTGGACAGTGGTGCAGGCTGGGGCTCTTCCAGCCCCCTGGAATCTTCAGGATCAGGCAGTTCCCTTATGTCATGTCTTTAGCTGCATGCTCCTAGGTATGAGTCCTGGGTTTGGGATGCCTTTGCAGAAAGCAGCGCCGGGGTTGGGGCTGAGTGACACTTAGCAGCAGCTTTTACAGCTGAGAGTGATTCCTGAATTGCCAGCATTGCCCGAATGACAGCAAGTGATAGCTGAATAGAGCTGCTGATGGGGGCACAACCTCCTAAATAGTGATTTGTTGTTGTCCCCATCAAAGGGCAGGTTGCTCATTCCGGGAGCAAGCCAGTCTGTCTTGAAGACTGTAGTGATGCTCTCATACTGCAGAGTCCCTGCTTTATGGAGAAAATTGTTACCTTTTCCAAAACAATTCCCCTGCTGGAAGTAGAGAACGGATGTTAACAGAGGACAAGTCTATAATACTTGACACAGGGCAGACAGACAAAACTGCAGTCTCTTTTTCCTTCTCATTCTCTCGTCTCTCTGCCTGAATAGAATTGATTGGCTAGGACATGCTGTAATTTATTTTTACAATGAATAATGTTCCAGTTTATCCTCAGGGACAATTGGGTGAGTAATGTCACACTGACCTTGACACCCTGATGTTGTAAAATGCAGATGAAGTTGGCTGTTTAAAATGAAGAAGATATTCAATATGTGTTCATTTCTAGTAAAAGTGGGGCTAAGAAAGAAAAGTTTGTGAGCTTTTTGCCCATGCTCACCATACATAAAAGTATTCTGCTGCTTCTGGGATTGTATTTGATTTCCAGGTTCAGTAGACAGATGTTATTAGATGCAGTGCTGATTCTCTACCTTTTATCAGCTTAGAGTGTCTGAGTTTTGGGCATCAGTCCATGTTTTAACCTGTAATTCTAATGAAGTGTGATTGACACTGTTTAAATAAACTCGTGCCATTAAGCTGCTGTTCCAAAGGTTTTGCAACTTTTTGTGCTTAACTTAAAAAGTAAATAAAATCAGATTACCTTGCACTGGGTGTGGATTTGTTTACTTGCAGAGGATGGTAGCTAATTCTAGAATATAGTGGAATGATTTGAAAGATTGACTGTATAGAAACAGAAAAACAGAACAGGAAAAAAGTATTGAAGGATATCAAGGAGGCAAGAACCACCTAAAGCCTTTAAAAAAATCTTGTTCATCATTCTGGTCTGTTAGAACTGAGCTGGTCTTTGTATTCTTGGTGTTTTGACTGCATTAAAGGTAAGAGAGCCTGAGTCACTGCAGAATTTGGGCATGGACAAATGTCAATTGCCTCTTAGTAAACCACCTGCAAGCAAGAAGCTGAAATTGCTCAGCAGTTGTGGGGGAAGCTGTGTGGGTGCCTTCATTCTGTCATGGTGCACAGGCCACCTCCTTGCATGTCACTGTGAGTTTGCCTCATGTCTATTAATAACCGATTTTCTTTTCAGTAATGGTATCACTTGAAAGTTGCAGGAAATGAGGTTCCCAATGCTCTTTGGACCAGGCCCTCAGCAAAGACAGCATGTGTACCTATACTGTCACTTTATCTCTTTTAGAAGGTTGAAGATCTCTACTGTCTTAAGCCATGATCACCTGTGCAGAGAGAGTCATAAAAAGTACATGTGAAAAAAAAATTTTTAAACATTTTTAGGTAGCTGTATTGCAAACCCCACTACTTTCCTCTGAGCAGTAAGAATGGTAAGACACTTGCAATTCTTGAGTGAAAACATTCCTGATTAAAAGCTATTGGATTCCTTGTACTTTCTTGGTACTGCTTACAGTAAGTAAAGATGGGAATTCTGTATATGAGAAGAAGTTCTAAAGTCTCCAGGATTTTATCAGTTATTTTGGAGAAACCAGAGCAGAGTTTCTGGTGTAGAGGCTTTACTCTGTCCCTCAAATCACTGAGGCAAGACTGGGGAAGAAGCATTCAGCTCAGGTGAATCTTTTCTGAGCTGTCAGTCATTAACAGCCTTTTTTGTGTTTGGGCAGTAGCCTGTGACTGAGTCTGTTGCCCAGAGGAGATAGATGGGGAGCTGTTTGCCTTCTGCTTCTGGGAAATGGAGGAAGTAGGAATGGCCCAAGTGGATGGTTCTTAAGGGAAGAGGAAGGTAGTCTAGTGCCATGCCACCATGTCAGGTTGTCACAGACTCGCCGATTGCCAAAGCCGTGGTGATGAGTGCAGTTTGGGAGGGTTCTGTTTCAAAGGCACCCCTTTCCATGGTCCTGCTGTGTAACCTGGGCTCTTGGCTCCTGGCTCTGGGCAGTCTCCTCTGGAGCCTCCCTGACGGAGCTCAGTGCTCCAGGGTGTCTCAGCCTGGGCTGTGTGTTGGCAGACCCTGCTGCTGCATGGGCCAGGCTGCAGGGCACAGAGGGTCCCGTGTTGTGCTGTTTGTGCCTTTCTGAGCCCTTACAGCCCCACAGAGTGATGCTGTGTGGGTAATGGGGAGTCTGACACATTACTGACAGTGTTCCATTTCCACAACAGTGAGACCCATTTCCACATTTCTGAGAGCTGCTGGCTGCCTGCAGTGCGTCAGCCCTGTGTTATTTGCCTGTCCTGCATTCTGCGCTCTCTCAGCTCTTTCGTGAGCATTGTCCCTTGTACCAACTAGCATCTCAATGGTGCCTCAAAAGTAGAAATTTTCTTTTTTTTTTAACAAAAACATTTTAACATTTTCTATCTCATAAGCATTTTGGTTAATAAATTATTCCATAGACCAGGTGTTTAGGCTCTCACATTGTGATGTGCAGTCTCATCTATTTGACAATTCGTTTGATTTATTCTTTTACATTTTAAGGCTATTCCTGGGTACTGATAGCCCAGCTGCTCTTCAGTTGCCTCTGAGTCCTGCACTGATCACCACTGTTTTGGCAGTGAGTCCATGACAACCTGACACAGCTGGCATGTGACTACATAGAAGTCTGTAAGAGCCATCCACTTTGGCTGTTTGTGACTCCTACACGTGGCAGGAATGTTCCTGTCCAGTGTAATAGCATTACATTATTTTTTCTTTATATCTTAATGAATTGTCTTGCCTTCTGTCTGGTAGCAAATTCCATGTTTCATTTACAGTAAACCTTTCAATTTTCTAGTACATGCCAGGCTTCAGGATACACTGGGTTTTCCTCTTCATTATTTAAAAAGAAGTGTCATCAATAAAAAAAATAAAGTGTGTCATGATTGGAAAAAATAGATGTATTGAAGCTAAGCATTCATCCCAATTAGACCTTGCCACTAAAAAAATACTGGGGTGGGGGGGAATTCTCAAAGAGTTTGAGAAAATGTGAAATAATGTTGGGGTTTGGGTTTTTTTTTTTCTTACTTATTTTTTAATTAATTCTTCTTTAATTAATTCTTTTTCAGCAGGGTGGTCGTTTTGGGTTTTTTCCTTGTTTTGTTTTTATTTTTTCCTCAGTAATATAGTCAAATTTCTTGTTTCCTGAGATTATTCCTTAAAACTTTGTTGTAATACTTGGTTCTAGCTCATCTAATGCCAGTCAGACAAAATTTCCTAGTCCTGTGACCCTCTGGACTTAAACCTCCTGGATTTCACTTGATTGGCTCCAAATATACAATATTTACTGATTCCTAGAGCTGCTTTTGCATAGGTGTTTTGAATGGTTTACTTCAAGTTGCTGACCACTAATCCTGAGAGGGGGTGGGAGGGGGAATGATGTGTGAGATCCTTAATATATTCATAGAATCACAGAATGGTTGGGTTGGGAGGGACCTGAAAGATCATCTCTCTCCAGCCACCATGCCTGCACTGGGATGTCTTCCACGAGGCCGGGTGCTCCAAGTCCCATCCAGCCTGCTCTTGAACTCTCCCAGGGATGTGGCATCCTCAGCCACTCAGCATAACCTGTGCAGTGACTCTCCACCTTCACAGTAAAGAATTTCTTTCTAAT
This sequence comes from Sitta carolinensis, assembly GCA_032173965.1. Classification (NCBI taxonomy): domain Eukaryota; kingdom Metazoa; phylum Chordata; class Aves; order Passeriformes; family Sittidae; genus Sitta; species Sitta carolinensis. The sequence continues at coordinate 6,729,259 of JAVUNC010000025.1, read as the reverse complement.
CCCTAATCTAAATCTACTCTCCAGCTTTCTTGTAGCTCCCTTCAGGAACTGGAAGGCTGCTGTAGGGTTTCCCTGGAGCCTTTTCTTCTCCAGGCTGAAGCAAAAAAGCCATTGAGCCATCATGGCCTTCTGCATTTCCTTTTCAGCCAGGTCTCCCCTATCCTTCCTGCCTCTCAGGATATGTTTTCCCTAATCTTTCTTTTATTCCTGATCTTCCCAAATAAGCATTTTTATTACCCTTGAGTGGTGTCATCTCAATACCCTGACCTAAGGAAGTGGTTGTCACTAACACTGGGTGATGGGAGCAGGTGCAGTTAGCAGCTGTGAATGTCTGTGCTGCAGATGCTGTACCTAATCTCTCCTTCTGTTTTCATGTGAACAGATACCCTTAATGGTAAGAAAAAACCTCCACAAGCTAAATTATTTTTTATATCATCTTTATATTATCTCTTACTAGTATATTCAGTATAGCAATTACAAAACCAAATAGGCTGAGCCTACCAGAACCATTATCAGGTACCATTTAGCATACACATTAAAAATAGCTTATTAGAATATTAATGTCTCTATTGTGTTTTTAAAACATTTATTACTGAGAGTACCTACTAGCTGTCTGCTACGGACAATTATCAAACAGATTACCAGTTGTCAGCTAACAGGCAAATAACATTCTGGGTTTTTAGAATTTGAAATAAGTGTAAAATATTCCCATTGAACAGAAATGCCAAATTCTAATGATTCTAGTTTGCAGTAATGAAGGAGCTGACTACAGGATGAGGTTGCAGCATGCAAAGCTGGGTTTGGGAAAAGCTGCAGTTGGGAGGTATTTTGATGTCCTTGTAGAAGTGACTCCTCTTAACTCAGCTTCTTACACCCCAGAATATTCTAAGTGTATTTTTCCAAACATTGTCTAACCCTGGTTGAGGGATTGACCCAGCATTGCTTTTTGAGGGGTAGCTTCATTAATAGAGTAGGTCAGTTTACTGGATCAAAAATGTGAGAAACTTTCTCTGCAAAGCAGCTCATACAAGGACACTTCCAAGTTGCTTATGTGTACAGCTGTCTACGTTGTTAGATTTCCCCAGTACTCCAGACACTAGAGAGGGAGTTTGGTTTCATACACTGACTGAATGCTACTTTCCCTTTGCACTTTTTCTTTTTATGCTTGTCTGACATAATTTTATTAGGAGTTATTTCAATGTACTTGCTTTTACAAGACCAAGCAGCTAGCTGCTCCAGAAAGGTGTTTAATTTATTGCTAGTTTTGTTATTCAAACATGTAGACAGAGGGAATAGAAAGAGTACATGGGTAGTTTAGGGAAAGATTTATGGCTTTATTTTGTAGCACAGATGTTTGCCTAAGCATTTACATGTTGGGAAGCTTGTGTTAGTGTACCTGTTCTGTGGTTTCTCTGGGTCTGCATGCTTTCAGAAAAGAAAGACAACACGTTTAGTCTTTGTGTACCTTCTTTTCCATGTAAAATCTGTAGCTGAAGTTAACATTCCTAGAATTTCTATGTTTCAAGATCTAATGTTTTACTGAGCTGGAATTTATGTAAGTTGTAGAATCCCCACAAAGATGGCAGCAATTATTTCAGTCTCTTGTTACTGTGGGATGGTCAGCAATGTCCTGGTGCCATCTGATGCCTTGGCAGCTGCTCTGGGGCCCTGGGCACCAGCAGCAGAGTGCAGGGGGCAGGCAGGGAGCAGTGCAGCTCTTCCCCTGCCGTGCTGCAGCTGCCCCCTCCAGCCAGGAGAGCCGTGGGTGAGGGAGGAGGGTTGTTGGAGATGCTCTGTGAGCCTTGCCCTCGGTGGAGCAGGCTCTCCTCCCACTGACCCTCTGGCTCCTTCTGCTCCTGCAGTGCTGCACGGGCAGGTGTACCGCTTCTGCACCTCGGAGGGGACCTGGCTGCTGAAGGAGAATTCGACCCTGCCCTGGAGGAACCTGTCAGAGTGTGAGCCCTCTGACCAGGTAAGTTTTTCCTATTTTCCCCCTCTCTTGCTGCCATTGTTTAGGACAAAGCAGAAGAGAGGGGAAAAAATAGTTGTTGGTGCCCACGTGTTTTTGTCCTGTCAAAGTAATCTTGACTGACTCACCTCAGTGAGCCTAATGGTAAGGGATGTCAGGTGTCTCCCCTTCAGCAAAGGGAACGTGGAGGGTAGATGAGAGCACATTTAAATGTACGTGAGAGCCAAGAGAAGTGACTCAGGTCATCCCAGCTGTGGTGCAGTGCAAGGAGCTCAACTGCAGGAGCGACCTCCCTGTTACTGCTTTGCCTTTTCTCCATTGTCACGTCACTGTGAGTGACCGTTTGCTCTGTCTTGTTAGCAGCTATTAAGGTGATTAAGATGAACTTAACTGAACTGAAAGATATTTGCTTTTTCACCTTTGGGCATGGGGCAATCCCTGCCTTTTTTTTTTTTTTTTTTTGTGTTTAAGGTTTTTTTGTCTTTATACCTTCATTTTCTGTGGGCGATGGAATTAGGCTTGTCAGTGTTATTTTCTTGCCCTCGTGCTTTTTACTCTGCAGGGAGCTGAGATGCCTGGCAGTAAATGAAGGAGAGCACAGGGATTTTGAGGGGATTTTTGACAGCCATTGGCGTCAGCCAGCACACTGTGTGCGTTCCCATGACACGTGATACCACTACTACTGTGAACCTCCGAGGGCGACTACTGTGAACCTCCAAGGGCGATGCTTTTCTTCACAGAAATTGAGTGTACTCTCTATCCCAGGGTACTGGGAACCAGGGCATTACCTAGTCAAAACAATTCAAGTTTATGAAAGTCCCAAGAGCTGCAGGATCTATGCCCTCTCTAATTTCCATTGCTCAGTGCCTTGCTCTTCAGAAGGAATAAATGGCTACAAACTAGGAGGAGATGGGAAAAGAGAGAGTTTCTGTTCTCCAAATATGTGCATTTTAACCTTATCCTTTGACTTGCAGCCTTATTCCTTGTCCCTTTTATGTTCTGTGCTGTACCAGCAGATCACTTTTTCATAATGCTATGTGTAAGCCTGGTCGTTTGACTTTTCCTTGTTGGCCATTATGATTTCTTCTAGAGCTGTGGAAGCTCCTTGGCTGGCTTCACATGCCAGTGAGTGAGATACCTAATAGTAATTACTTGTTCATTTGGCACCTGCCTCCAATTTTTCATGAAGTGATCTGATTCTGACACCTTTGTGCATGGTGTCACTCCCTGAAATGTGAACAGCCATGTTTGGTTTTCCAGCTAATGTATATAAAGCTCCATAGAAACTTTGGTTTATGCATCTGGCATGCAGGAACAAGAAGTTGTTTTTAAAAGTTTGTCATGTGTTGTATTACAAATGTAACTAAAACAAATTCCAAAGTGTTAGTGAATCTTTATAAATTTAGGTGTATGGTGTAATTGTCATCTGTGTACATGTTTTAAATTGTCAGGTTTCAGTTGTTTGCTTAAGTTTTGATACTGAAGAGAATTTCCTTTTCATAAGGCAGCTTTTGTAGCATTCCCTTTAAAGCATTAAGCTAGCAAATCTGAGGTACAGCCTGTATGTTCACCTTAAATCCTCCTGGCTGTGCAAAGTACATCTGAATAACTCTAGCTAATTTATGAGGTACAAGGAGTGTATTCCTTTGTACAGTACAGATCAGTTGCAGAGTTAGCAGCTTGAAGAAGGGAAATAGAATCCCTGAGTCTGTTTAGACAAAGGCATGTCTTAGAGATGAACTAGAGCTGTGAATGTGAATATGCCTCAGAGGCTGAGCAATGAGACTGTTAAAATTCAGAGCTGCCTGTACTTTTTCAAGTAATTCTTTTCTCTCTAAGGATTTTGTCCAGAATTTTTAAGCAAGGGTCTCAATCATGTTTTCAGTGAACCTGAAGAGAGCCCCCACTGCTCTGGTCTGCAGCAGGTTGCTCACTCTCAAACAGTGCTGTAACACCCAGGTCATGAGATGCTGTTGGGCTGTGGTTTGTTACCTGGAGGTTGCATCGTTGAGGCAGAAGACAGATTATTTGAGGGCAGAAAAGGGTTTAGCTCTGTGGGGCTAAAGCATGCTTTGCCTCCAAATCATCAAATAGGACCTGGCTTGTTGCAGTTCCAAGTGTAGATGCAGCACCTGGAAGTGTAGATGAGGAGCCCCCTTGTTATCTTGGAAAGGAGACTTGCTTGAAGTGCTCAAGTCTGAAAAAAATTAGGTCTTCCATTTTTACTGCAGGTCTGAGTTGTGTCTGTGCTTCCTGCCATCAGTTTTAAGGCTTGTTTGTGTGGTAATTCATGTCTCTCCAACTTTATTATGAAATAATGTCACATTATTTATTTTTCTAGCCAGGCTGCAAAACCCAACTGTTTGAGTGAACACCTGGGAGCAGCTGAGGAATTAAGATTAAATTTTTATTACTTTAGAGCATATGGAAAGTGGAAGACTGATTTTACATGTGCATTTAAACTTGAAAGTAGTAGAATGATTTCTGGTTATCATTAAAAAGTTAGAGAGTAGCTGGGAGAAAAGAACTGAAGGCCATGAGCTCTCTCTTTTCCCCCTCCACTTTTTTGTTTTTCTTTTCTTCTTTATATGCTCTCAGGATGCACCAGAAGAACAGCTTCTGAATTTGTCCATCATATACACCATTGGATATGCTCTTTCCTTCTCAGCCCTTGTAATAGCAACTGCCATTCTTCTTGGATTCAGGTAACTGGTGAAGCTTTGAAGAGAGTGGACTAAACGTTTTGTTTTTCTATATGACAGTATCAGACAGAAACATTTGATCATTTTTCCCTCCTTCCATCACCTCATTATTTCTCTATTCTTTTGTCACTTCTGTGTTCCTTCCTAAAATAATTTCTTCTCAAAATGCAAGTAAAAGTGCCAAATTTTTTTGCAGTTACCCATATCAACATGTGGAACAGGTACTTTTTATCAATTAGAATGTTTTGTTAGGCAATTTTTTATTTCAATGAAATATCCACTGGAGGAGGTGGTAAAAGAGAGAGATGCAAGCATTCCTTCATGGTCTCACTTTGCAGATGAGGCACAACTCTGAGGTGGGCAAGGACATTTAAGAAAAAAATTTTCATCTTGCTTTGCTTGGAATTACCCAGAGCATAAATCTCAGTCCGGCCTGTATCCCAGCCCTCACATGCAAGATGTGCAGAAATGGATTTTTGACAAAATTTTTATTTTTTGAGAACTTCTAGAAATTCTTATTTCTTTTGCAATATGGAAGAGAGTCTAATTTGAAACTTGAAAAGTTTGTGAAATAAATTGCTATCAGCTGGCCATAGTGACATACTGAGTTCATCCAGGTTTGCACCTACAAATTCAACATAGCATATAAAAATTTAGACACCCTTGGTTGCACATTGCAAAGATACACTGTGTACATTTGGTTAAAAAATAAATAAAAGGCAAGAATCCCCACCAGATCAAAACACAGCTTTTTATTCTAATAGACATAATTTTTTTTTTCTCTCTGTGAATGCAAGAGATGTTTTGATTTCAGCCAGGCTCTCTTTCAGTTTGGGGGTGAGCACAGGAGACAGATACTTAGAAAACACAAAGGTGAGATCCTGTTCTCTTGTGGGAAGGAAGTCTCTCTGCCAGGAAGCTGATCTCTGCAGCCAGTTCCCATCCCTCTTATGTCCTGATGAGGCTGCTTCCTAAAAAATATCATGTCCCATGTCCTGGTAGTCTTATTTGAAATCAAGTCAGGAAGATTCAGTGCTCTGATCCTTAAGAAAGTTCTTTTCCTGACTGCAGAATTATCATTGTCAGTTATTGGTCATTTGCTGTGGTGCCTGCACTACACTTTGAGCAAGGCAGTCCCTTCCCTTTCTTCCCTCATGTATTTAAAAAGGTCAGTCATGTCTTTCAACTTCTAATTACCAAAACTAAAATGATGTAAGCCTTCTCCCATTGAACCATGCTTTCTTAACACTGTATTATCCCTTCTCCTTCCAGTGGAGAAGCATAGGGGGGCAATATCAGGGAAGTTTTAAAATGACTGCAGAAATCCAGAGACATGCTCACCCTCTGTGAATGCCATGTGATAATTATGATTTGTATGTGCTGTACCTGTGCAACTTTGGGACCTTATGAAAAAGCACCAGATGCTCCTAAGTCTCCAAATGTCTCCCAGGATAACTGTTTTCTCCTCATTTCATCCATCAATGACACTTCTTGAGTAATCTTAGCAGCTCTAATGTAAAGGTCACAGAGCACAACCATGTGCTTTTGGAAGGAAGGAAGAAAGGCTCTTTTCTGGCAGGGAACAAAGAGCAAGTTTGTCACCAAGGACTGGTAGGAGAGAGGGAATTTTGATGCCCTGACTTTTGTGAGGCGATGCTTTAGCAATTTTTCCTTCAACTATGAAGCAGGGACTGGAGAAGTGCACACAAGTGTGTGCTTCTCATTTTGAAAGTGAGGTTCCAGGGACAGCAGAGGTACCAGGAGTCTTGTTAAAACTATGCTATCAATCCATTTTGTGTTCTCCTGTCTTAAGTTGTTTACCAGGAAAGAAGTTGGTCCTGAATCTCATGAAATACGAGACCTACCCCTGTGTGAATTGCAGCTTCTGGATTCTGACTGGAAACTCTGCTTATCTCCCCAGAGCTGCTCGACCTCAACAAATGGGGATCAAAATCTAATTTAATGACATGCAAATACTGATGGGCCACTTAGAGTTCTTTGACTACAGAATAACCTTTATATTTGTCTTTAAAGGTGATACAGTGGAGAAAACAGTATCTCTCTAGAGTCCTATTTTGCATCCTCAAAAAAAAAAAAAAAAAGGAAGGAAAGACTGTAATTTCAGTGGTGGAAGTTGAATTAGGCCCATAACACCATGACTGAAACAATATGAATAATTTGCACTGTGTGTAGCAAAAATACTCAGTAACTACTTGTGACCTATTTTCTTCAACTGCCTAATTTACACAACATTTTGAATCAGATTGAAATGCGTAGCAGTTCTGAATCAGTTCTGAAATGCGTAGCAACGAATGAATTTTGAGTTTAAGGAACATAAATATTAATATAGGTAAGTTTTGAAATAAATTGTGACTTGAAAGTGATGCAAAAATTCTATCTGACCTACGACAAACAAGCTGTTCCTCAATGCAAACATCTAACTTTCAAGACCAACACAATTTTTCTACCAAAATTTGTAGAGCTGTAAAAATCAGACTTTTGATGTATAAGTTCACTGAAAGTTTTGCTGAAATAATTGCTGATTACCATATGTTACATCTGTCTTTTAGCATCTTAAAAATCATATCCATTGTAATTTCCTTTGAGGCAAAGTGTGTACCCTTGCAGAGCTGGGAGAAAAATGTGAGTAAGGCTGGTAAAATATTGGCAGTACTCTGCAATTGGATGCCATTTACATGACTGCAATTTCTTTTCTGTCCCTTAACATGCTTTTTTTGCTTTTGACAAGTAGCAATTTTATTGTCTTTGCAGCTGGCTGCTGAAATTCAAGATGAATTTTGCTTTGTTTTTTTGTTTTCAATTCTGAATGCAGAGGTGAAAAATCTGTTCCTTTTACTTCTACAGAAAGTGTTTACGGTTCTCTCAGAAGGCAGTTTGAATACAGATTTTTCTCTTGTTGTCAAAGGGTGATTTGCAGGTGGATGTTTTTTCATTGTGGGTTTGGGCACAGCCAGAAGCTGCACTGCACACCAGTCCTGAGCTTTGCCAAGGTAAACTTGCGCAGTGACACTGGGTCAATTCAAAGCAATTAGCTTCAGCATTATGTGGAACTTGACATTTTCAGTCCTTTCAGATAAGGCTTCTGAAAATGACCTTATTTTTACACTTTTTAAGCTTTTGAAATGGTTTTTTTTCTTAACGCACCTATCTTCTTCCTTTCCCCAAGCATTGGCTCTGAGGGCTGAAGTTTTGAATGTGTTTTCCTCGATAGCATTTTCCTCCCAAAGACAGTTTGAAATCCCTACAGCCATTCTCAAGTTGTGGGATTTCCTCTGGTGCCTCCCGATTTCTTACAGGGCTCATTGTTCCCTCTCTCAGTCCTGTGTCTGATGTTGTATCTTTTATGTACTAGATGTTTCTTTTTACAGACATCTGCATTGCACGAGGAATTACATTCACCTGAACCTCTTCACTTCTTTTACCCTTTCCGGGCTATCTCTGTTTTCATTAAAGACTCGGTGGTGAAGTGGATGTACAGCACAGCCACACAAGAGTACCAGTGGGAAGGACTCATAGCCTTCCAGGTAAGGGCAGGCACTGTGGTCGTTTCTGGGGATATTGGAGTCATCACTGGGGTGTGTCTGCACCACAGCAGGTAATTTCATTCTTTGGTTGATGGCATGACATGTTTCTCTACCTATGGGAAGTTTGCCCCCACTAGACAGAGGAAGAAGGAGCTAATGGTTTTGCATACATATGTATATACACACACCGGTGCCTGTATCTTCTTTCTATGCTGCAGTTTCATTTCTTTCTAGCAGTGACAAGAGGGCTTTTATTTTCCTAAGACAGTGCTTTTTGTGATAGAACTGTCCATCTGGTCAGTTGGTTGTCCACCAGCTAAATTGGTTGGTTTTGGTCATCACTATATAATCTCTTGATGACAGGAAAAAAAAGGAAGCGTCTGATTAAAATGCAAATTTGAGAGCATTTAGAAAAGCTTTGGAGGAATGGGCTAATTAAATCCTTCTAATTGATGAAGAGGATGTACAACTCTTTTGTAAATAATGATGACAGTGTGCCCTTCCCCATTTGGATTTGGAATGCAAAATGTACTTGACACCTAAAAGAAAGGTCGCTTTATTATCTGTATAGCTCTTGTGACTCTAAAACGTGGGTTTGGCGTTTGCTGCTGCAGTACAGGGTTGGAGTGGTCAAGGGAAACTCTCCTGATGCATCCTTAGTGCCCATCCTTTTCTGCCACTGCCTGAGGCAGAAATGCTAAAATGACTTAGTGAATCTCGTATGATGGTTGTTGGGGTTTTTTTCTCATCTGCAATTTATCAGTTGTGAGAAAATAAAATTATAAAACCCATCTTAAATGATTTGGAAATGTTTGTATTGGATTGTCAGTCATTTCCTCTTTCCAAAAAGAGCAGATTTTATGATTTTACACACAGTTTGCTCAATATTGGTTTCATCAGGTCTGATGGATATATTAATTAGGTAATCAGGTTTCATACTTATCTAAAGCCCTACTGATCATCTCTGTAACTTGCCAGCTCTGAGAGCATTTGCGCTTAAATGGGGTGCACTGGGCAACATTCTTATTCTATGAAAATATCCTTTGCTTTGTCAAATAGTCAGCATTACGGCATCCGCTTTTTTCTTTTTAATAGAGAAATTCTCAACTGCAAAACAGAGTATCCAGGAAAGTGGAATATTCAATGACTGTGGTTGATATAATACCTTTCACTTGTTCTTTTCATCTTTATTCATGCTTTTCAAGATAAAATCCATTGTTTATTGTGGGGAAAATATAGAACGTACCTTTTTTTTTAAGGAGTAATGTTGTTGAAAGCATCTCTCTGCTGTGCATAACACCTATTACTGGCTTCTGTCTGTTGAGCAACAAAATATGTGATTAGTTGAGCAAGAGTAGGAAAGACAACGAGTTTTTGAGTTAGTATTCTTTTATTTCTCAGTCCCTGTTGTGTTACTTTGGACTGTGCTGTTTTCTGTCACAGGAATCCCTCAGCTGCCGTTTGGTCTTTGTGATGATGCAGTATTGTGTGGCTGCAAACTACTACTGGCTGCTGGTGGAGGGCATGTACCTGTACACCCTGCTGGTGCTCTCTGTCTTCTCTGAGCAGAGGATTTTCCGCCTTTATCTCTGCATTGGCTGGGGTGAGTTATCCTTCCCTTTGTCCTCCTGTGGCTGCACTGGCAGGGGGTCTGACAGGAAAACTCACGTGTCTGGGCTGATACTGCCCAGTTCAAGTCCTGCACTCTGCATTCCCTTTTCATTCCCACTGCCTTTCCTTGTTTGGGCCCGAGGCTGTGGTCACAGCTCCTGGATGCTCATGGCACAGACGCTGTGGGACGCTGCAGAAACTCACCAAACCAGTGGCTAACTACTTTTCCTGCAGGACATCAGCTTCCCAGGACAAATTATGTGTACATGGTTCCAGCTGGGTGTGGACTTTTGAGGACTGCCCTGCTGCATCTCCTGAAAGTTTCCCATTGCATTTAAAGAGATGTTAACTACTTGTGGTGCAAAATAGCAATGATGCTTTGCATCTGGGTGAGGACAGTGGCAGAGAAATGGTGACAGCATGAGAGGGGCTGATGAACAAGGGGCTGCTGGCAGATGTTAGGTTTTTTAAAAGTATAAAAATATATGGTTTTCTTTTTGTTTGTTTTGTTTTTCTTGTCTGGGCCTTCCTGGTGTTTCTGAGAGCTCTGAGAGCTTGGTTTTCACCTAACTTAACTTGTCTCTGTCTCTGTGAAGGCTTTCTGTTTCCCCCCAGCCCTGCATCTGAAGAAGAGGTTGAGTTGTCTGTTTTCCCGTGTTCAGGAATTTGTTTATTCTTTGCTTATCTCATATTTGTTCCCTGGCCTGCCATGGTCTGCTCTGCAGGCCAGGCTGTGCTCTCCTCTCCTTCGTCTGTCCGCCCTTGGGAGGGCACTATCTTTTATACTGAAAATTACCTATGCTTTATTTATAACAATTCTCCAATATATATATCCACTATGTTGTACAGCGTACTTTTGTTCTAAACCAACCCAAATGTGCCACACCACCACAGAAGATGGAGAACAAGAGGACGAAGAAGAAGCTCAGGGACACACCCCATTTCCTCCATCTTTACCTCCTGATCTCACATTCTAAAATCCCAGAATTCTGGTTTTTCACCCTGTGACATACTAATTATCATTCTTTCTAAATTCTTGTGACTTATAAATCTTCCCAGGACAGTCAGAAGGATGTCCTGGTTCCCAAAGGCAGAGAGGTGTCAGTTTGGCTAAGTGGGCAGAGCAGTCAAATAAGCATTGTCTGGGAAAAAAGGGTCAGGATGCATGTGCATGTGTGTGCTTGAAATCAAGGCTTGTGATGCCTTGAAATCAGCTGGTTGAGCAAGGGTTGCCTTCTGTAGAAAGGCTAAAGCTTTGATTCTTTCACTGTATAGTTCACCTGAAAATACATTACAGTTTGGGATTAATCCTGGTTTTGGAGTGATCTTGCATGTACTTTTATTGCATTCTCTCCCTTCTTCTTCTCTACACTCCCCTTTTGGTGGAATCAGGCAGCTTTTGCAAAGATGAAAGTAAATCCAGATAAATACTACAAGTGCTTTCACAGATGCTAGTTTGAACATTTAAATTGCTTTGACTCTCCTCTTTTCTTGATGGATTTCGATTGTGAGTATTTTAGCAAATTAGTTCACTTGAAAAATGCATATAAATGGCATATTATTGTGAATTACCCAATTCTACAAAAACCTGATATATAAGGAGAAAACGTTTTCTGGCATGTTGATCGGAATAAATAAGTAAATGTAAATAATAGCAGTTTCCTGCTGGAGAATTTTATTTAAAGTTCTCTATCTTCCATATTCCTTCATGTCAGGCATGAAGCAAAAGCAGCACCATTTTGTTTAACATTTGAACTATATGTTTTAATTAGACCCTCAATTTAATTTTAAAAAAGGGGAGGGGGAGCTATCCTGAAGCATTGACTGAGGTCATGAAAGGAAATGGAAAAGAAATTAGAACAAAATTGTATCTAGTCAAATCCTGAGGGGATTGTGTTGTTTTATAAGAAGGGGTTAGGCTGCTTTTGGTCTCAATCACTTCTATTTAGAGTTTGTCTCCCGCAAATGCAGAAGGCAGAAACAGATGATGTTATTTTGGTTTTGTTCTTCCTTTACAAAGGTGGTTTTGCTGTTGTATATTGAATTTCTAGATGTGGAAATGAGCAGCAATGCAAGAACTTGGCACTAGATACACGGGTTTCATCCAAGCTTCCTAGAAAAGCTCTGTCCATGCCATTCAATCCTGTCTGTACAGTTTCTTGCTCTTCCATATGTGTCTGTGTGTGCAAACCTTGCCAACGACTGTCCACCTTTTAATGCAGAAGCAGCTGCTATTCCAGTGCTCCCAGATTAGTTATACCAGATAAGTTTCATCTCTAACCAGTGGAAAGAGATGAAAATTTTTCCCTTTCTTTCTGGCTCTTCATTGCTGATTCCATTTTTTGGGTGCTCAAGTCCCTCACCAGGTGACTTTCTGCTGTACACAATGATCAGAAGTTTTCTATTTAATTTGGTTTTCGAGCTGCATGATAGCCTCAGTGTAATGCTGAGGCTTCAGAGAGAGACAATAGGTTCTTGTTTGAACTGTTGTCCTGCTCTTTGAAATAGTTAATCAACTGTAAAACTAAAGCTGAAACAAAAAATAAATATTTATTTGATTGCCAGAGCTAATTTGATACTCTGACCCTTTGTTCCATTAATGAATTGTCTTCTTACAGGATAATTTTTTAATTTGTTCGTTTCTCATCGTTTGATGAATATTTATGTATAAAAATTTCATGTTTGTATTGCTCAAAAACATAGTCACTTCGTGTTGTTATTTCTTACAATTATATCTGAAGATGGTGATTACTCTCAGACATGCTGGAGTCTGCTCTCCTGAAGCCCAGGGTACTGAGCTTGATGTGCACCCTCCTCACTGCCCTAAGGTCCTGGGATTCCACCTTCCCTGGTCACTGCAGCCAAGGCTGCCCTTCAGCTTCGTGTTCATGTTGGTGAGAGCAAGGTCCAGCATGGCACCTCTCCTCAGTGCCTCCTCTGTCACTTGGAGAAGTTTATCATCAGTGTGATCCAGGAAACTCCTGGATTGCTTATGCCCTGCTGTGCTGTCCCTCCAGCAGATATGGGAGTGGCTGAAGTCGCCCAGGAGGACGAGGGCTGTGACTGCAAGGATGCTCCTGTGTGTCTGCAGAAGGGCTTCCTGGTCAGGCAGCCTAGAGCAGCCTCCCCTGCAGTGTCACATGTCCCTGTCCTCCCTTTAGCCTGTCCCATAAGCTCCTAGTCAGCTCCTCATCCATCCCCAGGTGGAGCTCCATGCACTCCAGCTGCCTTTGATGTGACACCCCCTCCAGTCTCCCCTGCCTGGCCTTCCTGAAGAGCCTGTGGCATTCTGTTCCAGCCCTGCAGGGAGGAGCCATCCCTCCACATCTCTGAGGCCAGTGAGATCATAGCCCCCAGGTGCTGGCACTGGCATCCTGCTGGTAGGAATGGGATGGATTAAGGATCCCATTCCCCAGTAACTTCAGTTTAAAACCCTCTTCCCAGGCTTGGCAAGCCTATGACTAAAGATTTTCTTTCTCCTCTCTGACAGATTCAGCCCACAGTAGACCAGTTGTTCCAAGATATTCCAAATATATTTTTGTTATAGTATAGTATCAGGTCAGTTCTAAAGTCAGTTATTAGACAGTAGTCCATTTATTATCAGTTAAAATGACTGATTATTCTTTGCTGTTGAAGTGTTTATAAAGGGAGAAGTCTGTTTGTCTTGCATTATTGTACTTTTTAAAACCTAGTAAAGTCATAAAATCTTGATAGACCTATGTAAACTAATGTAGTTTCCTAAATGGGGGCTCACTTATACTGACATCATATTTATTGATGGGATTCTGTGAACCTTCCCCAGTACTTGTGAGGTAACTGTATTCCTAAAGGCCACTTTGCTGCTGAGATTTCATGCCATACTGGGCTTTGAGATGGCAGTGTTGATTTTTTTCCTATTTCATTTAATGTGGAATATGTCTTGCTTATGTCTTCTATTTCTTTGTCAAAGGAGACTTTCATACATTTGTGTCAACCTTAAGTTCCACACATCTTACTGCAAAAACAATTGTATATTCCATTTGCGACACTGACAGAGAAAAAAAAAAGGTAGAAACATTTAGCAGCATCAAAACCCCATAATTTTAATAGGTTAATGGAAGAGCAGATAGGTGAGAGGTTTCCTTCACTCTGGGGATCAGCACAACAGCTGTTGATTCAGTCATTTGCACTTGCAGAAAGAAAAATCTTTGCTGTATACTGAAGGTACCTGGTGCTTCCTTGAGAAATCCTTGCCCATGGATCTCACTTTGTAGAGAGAAGAAAGAGTCATTTATAAGAAAGGGGTGAAAAAAAACCCAAACAACCTAACTACAGAGATCAAGATCATTACTCTTGTTTTGTTTGTTTCTCAGTATGTGCAGCCTGGTCTGAATCAGTGTCCAGGACCCCAAGCCAGTGTCCATGTCTGAGCCCAAGGCAGGGGTTGCTGAGCCTGACACTGACTTTCAGCTGTCAGTACTTACTGAGTAGTCTCTGGAGAAGAGCAGTTTATACTGTAAAGCTGCAGATTTTAGTGGAAAAAAGACCTCTTGACATTTAAGAGTAGAGAGAAGGGAAGAATGGGAAAACAACAGAAACATCCCACAGTGACTCTGAGCAGTGTCCAGACAGGAGACCATTTTCAGCACTAAAGGCTAAGAAGAAAATTAATAAACAGCTAAATATTCTCTGAGCTTCTATGGTAATTTTACACCCAGTTGCACTTGCAGCAGGAAAATCACCATAAAAAATAATCAAACTGCTTCCTTCCAAGCCTTTGCAATCCAAACTTGTTCTAAGGAAGAATACTTTGAGGAATGGAGCTATTAAAAGGAGGAAGCCTGGCTAGGGCATCAAAATCTGCATCCTGATTGCAAGGAAGATCTGACAGGAACAGAGACAGAAAGAAACCTTCCTTCAGAAGCCCAGTATGAACTCACTCTAGCAACAGGATTGCACTGACCACTTCTTTTCTATTTTCAAATGAAAACTCTGCTTCAGAAAAGGATGTAAAAGCAGATTTTGTGTCCAGACTGATCTTGGTAAGAAATTCAGGTTGGAGTTCCTCTTTAATCCTCTTCACTCTCTGTCTTCTAAATTAAACTCTTCCATATTTTTTCTTTTTTTAGGAAGAAAAAAAAAAAAGTTTCATCTTCTCACATCATCAGTACTTTTACTCTTTTTACATGCAGACAAATTTATTTATAATTTCTTTCAGTTCCTCATGGCATCATTCTTGCATTCCTTCATCAATCAGTTGGTCAAGTCAGAGCATCTTGGATGCTTTCTGAGAGAAGTAAGAATGGACTTGTTCTGACAGTAGTAGTGTCCTTCTGGTTTATGTGCCTGATTTTCTCAGAGGTTGAACTTACCTCACAGGGAACGAGGGATGTCAGGTTATGGCTAAAATACTGGAAACAGCCCTAAAATGCTCTGTTCAGAATATGTCCTTCTTCAAGGGCTTCAGCAGGATGGCAGTGCTCTGGTCCTTCACAGACAAATCTACTTCAGGAGGAATCTCTAATCAGCACACGAGGATGAGGGGAGAGGCTCCCCTCATGTCCTTTCCTGGAATTGCCGCCACGTAAAGTGAGGTGCAGTACAAAGCTACAAATGCAGCGTGTCTGTAAGAATGGAGACTTGCCTGCCTGAGGAGGGGAGGATGACAGCATGGCATAGCATCACCTGGTGACTCCTCTCTTGCTCACTGTGGGTTCCAGAACAAACCTGAGCTTTTCTGTTCTGTTACCAAAATATCTCAGACCTGTTAAATGAAGAGACTGATTTTTGCATGCTGCTGTCAAGACATGGTAACTTCCATTAGCAGCTGCAGGACTTTCTTCTCCCTCTATTAACGATAGTGGAACATTCTGAAAATACCAACCTGTGCAGATTTTCTCAGCATTTTGTTCTCTTACCTACCCCATCCTTTCACCATCCTGAAAAATGATTGTTTTTCCAACTTTTTTTTTTCTTACTCTGCAGGCACCTGGCCAGGTGTAGAATATATAAGCTAGAGTGAAACTAAGTAGGTTGCTGCTTATTTATACAATGGGGTGTTAAGATGTTGATTTGGCAGTTCCATTACTTTCTCATCATCCCTAATATATATTATTATTGCAGCCTATAATTCAGATGCCCAGTCATTTGAAGTTGAACTTTATTAGCTGAGCTGTCAGCGGGCTTATTTTCTAGTGCTCTTGACAGCTTTCATAATCACCATGTAGTGTTCAAAGATTTTGGGTCAGCTATCAACCAGCAAGAATTAAGATCGCAGAGTTTATCATGATCAGGCTGTTGCAGTTTCTGGCATCTTCAGCAGTGATGCAGTACAGAAGAAAAAGCAGACATTACCATTTCCAGAATTCAGAGACTTTTCTCTGGTCAAGTAATCACAGAAAATGTTTATCTCAGAGCTTTCTGTATGACAAAAAAGCAAAACTAGAAAGAGTTCAGCCAACACCTTGAATAAATGCCTTCTATAAATGACTGCAGTTTTTTTCTTGGATATCTAACATACTTTGAATAGCACCAGCAGGAGAAAGAAGTGTGAGACTGAAACTCAAATGCATCAAAAGTGTTTTGTTGGAAGCCCAGGAGTGGAATACACCACGGGTTCTGTAAATGAAACATAGTCATCTGTGGTGTTTATTCAATGAGTTGTATTCAGTTTACTTCCACTGCCTGCTCAAAACAGACTGAACTCTCTTGACTGAGTGAAGTAACCAGAATAATATATGTTTTTTTTGCCAGTTCATGCAGGCTAATTAGATATCAAAATTGTTAATTAGTCTTTGTAGAGTCTTAGTGATCCTAGCAAAAAGTGGCTGTTGCAGAGATGCTTCAGATTTGCTCTTTTTGCTGTGATGGAATGACTTCTACAGGCTTGAAGTGAATTAGAGAATGTTCTTGGGGCAGTCTCCTCTTTATGTCTTCACTAGGGCTTTGGCAAATTGCTGAGACTGTGTTCCAGACAGTTTCCAGAGCAATCCATTTCTCAGGACAAGGCTTTGTGGATTTGGTAGATGTTAGGTTGTATCCATGCAGTAAGGTTTGAACATCAGTGCAAATTCATGTGTGTGTTCACTGTTAAGTCTTGGTGTCTCAGACTAAAATGGAAAACAGTGTGACTGCAACACCAAGACATCAGTGATGTGCATCACAAGTGGGAGTGGGCAGAGAATGTTGAACAAGTTGCTTTATACTTGCTGCCTATTAATTTGTATAATATTTGCATAGCTGATGCAAATTCTATTATATCAGCCTCCCTCTAGCCAGGCTCTTTTGAAATATAGTATTAATAATAGGTTCTCAATTCAAATGTCAAGTGATTTGATTAAACGTGGAGAGATTTCTGATGTATCCAGAAGACTGAGATATCCATAAATCATTATTATCACTTGATCTATCAAATGCTATATCCACTGACATACAGCCTTTGTGCTCTCAGTGTTTGTTTCTTATCCCATAAGTTTCATATTAAGATGTCTTAATGCTCAGCAGACTCAAGAAAGGAATAATTCAAATTATATTTTGTTTCTGTGAATCGAAATCTCATTTGGTTTGGAAGTGATGTGCAGTGAGCCTGTTCTTAATCTCTTTATGACTATCAAGGCAGCATAGAGTTTTCAGTAATTTTGCTCCCAAAGTACTGTGTATTCTCAGTATCAAATAAATCCATGGAACATGGTAGCTATTTGTCCAAATAACCTCTACTCAATTCAGTATCTTTGCTATTATTCTAATTATTGGTATTTTTTCCTTGCTGCTCTTTGTTCTCTCTTTTTTTTTTTTTTTTTTTTTTTTTTAATTAACTGATTAAGGAGACTATTAATATTCTGTGTCTGTAGTATTTGGCTGTTCTGATAGCAGAGAAATCCTACAGTACAACAAAAGTGAAGGCTTTTTACTGATAATACCAATGAAGATACTGCTTGAGGTATTCAGGCTGTGGGAGATCACCAATTTCCCTGTGGCTGCTGCTGCCAGGAGCTGTGGATTTGCCCTGTGCAGAACTTACTGCTGCAGTCTGATGTTCAACAGTCCCTTATTTGCTGGTTTTTAAGAGTAAAGTAACAAAGTACACTAAATATTGCTCTTTCTATACAATGCATGCAGCATCAGACACTGTCCAAGGAGGAATTAGCCCATCCTGATCTATACTGAAGCAGAAATTTCTCATCCTGCCTTTTGAGTCACAACCTTCTTTCCTTCCTTGTGTGCATTTTTTTCATTCTCTGTACTGAGTACTGGTTAGTAGATGCACTTTAAAATATTTTTAATGACCTAGGCTCTTCGTAAATGAAAGAAGTTAATTAAGAGCCTTTGTAAAGCAGGTAGTAGTGAGTGCCAGTTTACTTGGCTTGTCTCTGTGCCCTTGACCCCCCAGATGAAGTGAGCCCTGGTGCCACCACGATGCAGTGTCAGGTGAGGGCAGGGCCAAGCCTCTCCTCGATGCAGCTGCCTCTGCTGGCTTGGCTGCAGCCACTCAGGTCAGAACTGGGGCTTTCTGTGGGGGTGACACTTGCTGGGTGTGCACACACTCCCTCTGCCCCGGGGGCACTGGGGCTGGGTGTGCTCCAGCCTCCAAACCAGCACAGAGCCTGAACTTGCTCCTGCCTGGGTACAGCACAGGTGACCCACCTGCAGAAATTGGGACACCAAGGTTTTGGTCAGAGCACACTGCACCCTTCTCTAGCATGAGTACAGAGGCTAGTAGGGCTTCCAGAAATTTAACTCCCTTGTCTGTGAAAATGTCCACAGAAGAAGTGGTGAATGCCTGTTATGGGGCACTTGTGTTGGTCATTTTTCATGCCTGTTGAGAACTAGGAGGGACCCCACTGTTCAGGCAGTCTGTGTTGGATGGGAGCTGCAGCCCTGACAGCAGCTCATTATGGTGCTCATCACTTGGGGGGGGCAGAGGGAGTTGTCCTCTCTGCTTTTCCCACTCTCAATGTCAGCCTTGTCTCCTCTCTTTTCAGGTGTGCCAATGCTGTTTGTTATCCTCTGGGGAACTGTCAAGTACCTTTATGAAGATGAGGGGTTGGTTTAGTTCTGATTTTTATAGCTATCTCATTTGTGCTGTATGTGTGCACCAGCAGGTCACTGTTTGCTTTCTGTTCAGTGTGGTTTGCTTTGGCAATGTGCTGAAACCTCACATCATTGCTTCTGTTTTGTCTGAAGGTCTTGCATAACATTTCAGAAATGAGCATATGTTTTCTTCTGATCAGAATTTTCTGCATGTCTGAATGAATCTATTATTTTGCAGGTCAAGGAAAGGTATGTTTTGTTTTTCTGTACTTACAGTATCAACAATAGCAGTCATCCCTCCCAACCAAGACCACTCCTGATACTGTGCCTTTGGCAGTAGCATTTACAGTTGTTTCAGAAGAAGACAGCAACCTCCCACAACATTCTGCCTGCAATTTGTAGTGATTAGCCTATGCCTGGCAGCAGAGAAGTGATTGCCTTTTCTTGTTTAAGCTCCCATTATTTAGATTTTCCTAAAATAAAGGCACATTTTCTGTCTGCTTATGTTAGTCTTGCTGAAGTCAACTATGTCACGCACAAGACTGCTGTAAAGTACAAAATACTTTTTGTCCAATTTTACCATGGTGGCTGTTCTGGAAAAAATTACATTTGTATATGCTTTATAAATAGCTGTTTTACAAATAGCACTGTAGCTTGTTGGTTTTGGTTTGTTTGTTGTGTTTCTTGTAAAGGGAGGAAAGTAGCTTCTTCTTTTTAGAGATAATTGCTGCCTAGAAATATTTGGGTAGCTTTCTTTGTGAAAAGAAATAAATCTATGCTCTTTCATTTTAATTTTAAATTTATTATTTAAGGGGGTTTCCTCTTACTTAGTATCCAGACTACCCAGCCAATGCTTTTGTAGAGGATACTTTCCTTTTTTTTCTATTTTTTTTTTCTCCCAGACACAATTATTGCTGGAGAGATGCTGCTGTGTGGAAATTCAGTTTAGTCAGAGCCACCCCCAAAACTGTTTTCTGGTGTTTCTGAGTATTAAGAACCAGCTTTTTGTGTGTGTGTTCCTCATAGAACTGAACCAGTTCAGTCAAAGCTGCCTTTTCTGGCTTAAGCATTGCTAGGGGTTTTTTGAATTTCTTTTTCAAGGTTGACTTGGTGATATTCTGTAGCAAGATTGTGGCCGTACTGATGTTCTGTTTGTTGGAATTATCAGAATAGGTATAGAGCCCATGCAGCCTGTGAACAGGCGGCGTTCCATGGACGTATCTTCCCATTGATGTAGAGAATGTATTCAAAGTGCTCATGCTGAGCCTCCCACATTATGCAGTGCTCAGAGCTGATTTATATTTTCTATTAAGGGAAAGTGTCACTCACTGCCTTCAGCAGACCTTAAAAGGGGCAATTTTGCACATTATTGAATTTTCTAAATCTTGTCTAAATATTTGTAAAATACAGCAATAAATAACCACGTGCAGCAGCTGTTCTGAAAGGCAAGATTTCTGTGCCTTGGGCAGGCATTTGCTGGAGCAGTCAGGGATATCTTTCATGCTGTTTGCCATAGCTCTGTCACCGTGCAGCGGGCTGTAAATTTCATTTGTGATTTAACTACTTCCCTGGCTATGAAGAATAACTGGAAATTCATGCAGTCAGGGATAGGAATCTGAGGCAGTCCTGTGAATGAAGCCATTTGAGTAAAGGACTGAAGCCTGCAACACTTGGTTGGTTGCACACTGGCTTCTTCTCTCCTTACATGTGCAAGTATAAACTCCTTTAGTATGCAATTACTGTTTCAAAAAGTGAGCTATTCAAAAATACTTTGTCCAGATTACAAATACGATTAAAGGCAAGCTCTTGTTCTTAGTTGTTAGACTCTGCCTAAAAAAACTGATACTTACACATTTTTGCTTCTGTCTGCCATTAATTATGGGAGCAAAACAGTCAGCCTTCAATCATTTTTTTTTTCCATTCACCTGTAGCAATTCAAGGTAAAAACTGAGTATTTTCACTTTTAGAAGGAGAATACTGGATTGATAAGCAAAGGCAGAAACATGCCACCAGCTTTTCCCAATTCCCCATTCATGGCTCTGAGGCTATTAGTTGCCAGGCATCTTCTGAGAGGTGCTGAACAAACTGCAGGGATAGATCCCAAGCACTATAGATATTGGTGTATTTATCAGTGTGGCAATCACAGAAAGCACAGATGGGCAAGAAATCATGTAGAGATCTACCAGTTTTATTTTCTGGATGCTTCAATAGCCATGACACCTTAATTGACCTGTAACGGTTTTTTTTATTGCACATATTTGTATAAATTTAAAGGTAGCTAAAACTGATGTGTGCCACAGGAAGCAAATTAACACAGAAATGTAGCAGAGTTAATGTAAAGAATTGTTTCTCAGCCTCTGTTATTATAAAGAAAAATTTTAATTGCTTCTGCATCTACTGCAGCTAGTGAGAAAATTAGAACTCCACTTCCAGCTATGCCTATTATCCCATCAGTCTTGAGGTGTTCAAATAAAATTCATTTCAAAGGCTCCATGAAGCTGGCTCCCAGTCACATATACCAATTAAGAAGTTCTGTAACTCAGATTTTGGCTCAGGTACACTGACTGCACATGGTCTGCACACCTTTTTAGTCAAATACATAAAATGCAGTTGAATTGGAGGCTGAAGAGCTCCTGGTGGCAATAATATGCTTTTTGTTAAACTGAAATTGAAGGGAAAACGATATCCTGAGCCCTTCTCAGACTGCAAGGGAATGTGGAGTTGCCACAGCCGAGCTCTGTGCTTTCCTCTCTAGTGAAGTGAGCACATGTGGGTGTGTGCTTGTAGCATGGATCCCTCCCAGGTGCTGCATGGTTTGCTCTTTTTCTGAGACTTTCCCACTACAAGGCTGGGGAGGGTTTCAGCTCCACCAGCAGCACCCAAGCTGAACATTCATAGGACTTTTAAGAAGCCTTAGGGAAAACTGTGCATATATAAGTTTTGGCAGAACAGATTTGGAGATGAAACCTTTTTTTGGGAAGGAACCTATGTTTTATGTCGTGCTATTTCCTAGTTTGTTTCCCAGACTGGGTAGCTCAGAAACCTGCTGGCTTTACTGGTGACTGTTGCTTTTGAGTAATGCTGAGCAGGAGGCTAACAAAGTTATTTCATAGAAATATTAAGAGTGCTGTCACTGCAGCAACAAGGAAAGTGGCACGGGAGCTCTGCCCTAACACCTGGGCCATCCCACACAGGTGTGCTGGTGGCTGGCTGTGGCCAGAGGAGAGGGGCTAGATGTACAAACCCTCAGTTTAAGGGTCACTTCAGACCACTGATCCCAAACTGCTGCCATGACTTTTATTGTCACTTTTCTCCCATATTGCTCAAGGAGACAGGAATTTTAAAAGCTGAAATGAGACTTATGTGGTAAATGAAGTATTATATTGCTGCAGCATGCTACTTACTTAGCAGAGGGCTCAGGTCAGCAAAAGTTAGAAACTATTGCTCCCATTATTGATTTCACTTGTTTATAATTTTTAAAGCTCTCAGTGGGCCTGAAAGCTTGAGCATATGAACTGAAGGAGCTGGAGTTTGAAGCTGCAGTTGCTTTTCCCTGGTTGAAATTAGTAACTCCTTTTTGAAAAGAAGGACAGATAAAATAGATGACTGATCTCAATATTGATATGAGAATAATAATGGTAAGTAATGGCATAAAGAACTAACAAGCAATTAAATAAGGTGATCTGACACTGGAGACTGAAGAATAATAAAAAATGGTGCAGGATGAGGACGCTAGGAATGACAACAGAAAGATCAGACTCAAACAGATCCCCCCCTTCTCCTTTCAGCCAAATGACAAGTATGACCTTGGTTTTAATGGAGTAAATATTCACTATTAATGGATGATAATTCGTAGCAAATTGTGGATGAGAGCTAGGCATTAGTGGGTAAGAAAGACCAGTGAGTAGTATCCAGTTGGATTATGATAGCTGCAATAGTACAAAGCATTCAGTGTTTCTTGGAAGCAGCTGCATCTGTTTCCATGTCAGCATGATGTGCTTTCCTGGTATCTAGTCCTTAATATTGTTTTCCATCTTCATTGCTGGAACAGAATGAAAAGCAAGAGATTTTAGTAATGTACTGAAACTTTTCCTTCATCTCCTTTTTGTCCTCCTACTAGTTGCTGGACCAGGAACTATAACATGAATTACTGGCTGATCATCAGACTGCCCATTCTCATCGCCATCGGGGTGAGTCTGAGACGTGCTGTGAGATGGCAGGCTTCCCTGAGAGCAGTATGAGGTGGTAAAAGATGCACACGTGGCCAATTGTGCATGTCCAAAGGCTAATAACCTTTGAGGCTGTTGACATTTTCATTCAGAAATGTGATTTTATGAAGCCAAGTTGGTTTCTGTCACTGAAATTCCAGACTAGCATTTTGTTTCTTTAATTTGGCCCCAAGCTGTCATGTTGCAGTGGCAGGACATGATAACAGAACAGCATGCTGCAGCAGTCCTGTTAACTCCCCTGTGAGCAGGAGGTAGGGAAGGTAGTTCCCGGAGACCAAAGATACTATTTCAAACAGTGAGTTGCAAAAGAGCTGCAAAATGTGTGGCATTGTGTAGAAATGTTCTGCAGGCACAATACTGTGTCAGGCTCAGACCTCCAGACAAGGCAAATGGGCCAACCCACAGCTTTACTGTGTCTCCCCAGAGAGCAAGTAGGGTCCCCTGCTTTGTGTAATGAACTGCCTGTGTTTTCCATGGTGGCTTGTGCATTCACATTTAAACCACAATTCCTTAGCAAGGAGCTGAGTTCTGTGGTAAATTCAGCAGCTGCTGTATAGCAGGATGTACAGAGACCTACACATGCATACACAAACCAACCTTTTTGAGTATTTATGCACATGGGTTTATTGATGGTGATATAAATTCTTCTTTCGCTTCTCTAGGTGAATTTCCTCATCTTCATCAGAGTTATATGCATCATCATCTCCAAACTGCAGGCTAATTTGATGTGCAAAACTGACATAAAATGCAGGTATGTGTCTTAAGGTGGTCTGACACTTGTGCTCATCAGAGTAAAAGCAGACAAGGACGTGTGAAAGAAGTGGGTTAGCAAAGGTGGTTAAAGACCACAGCCCTTGAGCAATGCACAGGTATGGTGTCACACATTGGTGTAACTGATTGGACAGTTACAGTCAGTCCCTGAAAAAGTCTCAGGGCTGGTATTTCACCTGTGTTATAAACAGGTGGTTTGATGGTCACTTTACAATCTCGATGAATACTAATTAAGATATTTTTAAAATACTTGCCCCATGTGCAGGTACTGAATGTTAGAGTCCTTGAAATCACACAGAGAAGGGCAGCAAAGCTGGTGTAAGGGCTGGAAGAAACATCCTGTGAGGAGTGGCTGAGGATTTGTTTCACTTGGAGCAAAGGGCTCTGAGAGGTGACCTCTCTACAGGCCCCTGAGGAGCAGAAGTGGAGAGGGAGGTGCTGAGCTCTTCTCCAGGGTATCCAGTGATAGGATGTGTGGGAATGCTGCACTGAGGGAGGTTCAGACTGGACATTAGGAAGCATTTCTTTACTGAGAGGATGGTCAAACCCTAGAACAGGGTTCCTAGAGAGGTGGTCAATGCCCCAAGCCTGTCAGTGTGTAAGAGGCATTTGGACAGTGCCCTTAAGAACATGCTTTAAGTTTTGAACAGGTGGCTGTCATAGGTTCCTCCCAGTTGAAATATCCTGTCTTATTCTAATTTGAACAAAATAATATGAGTTGATAGAAATAAAAGCTTTCACTTCAAGGAAGAAGAGATGGGATCATTTTGAGTTTTGCTCCTTGTTCTTCTTGCCAGTTGTTATTGGGAAAACTTCCAATCTTGCATGCATGGCATGTCTCAAGAGAAATGTCAGGGCTATCATGTATATGTTCAGTTTTTGGTTTGTAGTCAGTCTGTTCCTGTCTGTATTCTCCCTGTTAATCACCTTGCTAAGATTCCTGGTTGCATCCTTCATTTCTGCATCTTGACTTCTGTATTGCAGTCTGAAAAACAATTTAAGAACAACAATTTGACTCTTGAAGTGTGGAGCTGCATGCTGAGGTAGCTGGACTGCTCCTGGCACTGGTCTTAGCTATTTTACATTGGGTATTTTGATGCTGCAGTCTTCTAAACTAGACACAGCACGTATTTTGGTGATTTCTTATCAGTGTAGAGTTGCAATGTATGTTACCTACTTTTTTTACCTCACATGAAATTTTGAAATCCTAATGTGTCTTGAGAGTTCAAAGCAAAGATGAGGACTTGTCTGAGCTGGAGGCTTTGATTCCAAGCCCACTTGTACAGAAAATGGAGTATTTTCACAGTGAAAGGACAAGGGCAGAGGTCACAAGTTACAGCAAGAGAAATTCCCCTTGCATGTCAGGTGAAAATAAATTCACAGTCAGAGTGGTCTGATGCTGGAAGAGAGGCCCACAGGGACTCTGGAGGATCTTGGAGATACTCAGAACTTGACTGGGCACAGCCTTGAGTAACCTGCTGTGAACTGGAGTTGGGATAGAGACTTCCAGAGCTGCCTTCCAACCTGAATGGTTACATGATTCAGAATAGCAGCCAGTAGCCCTCAGGCACACAAGATAAACAAAGGTCTGACAGCCCTGCTAATTGAGTGATTTTGCATCTACTGACTTGTCTCAAGACAGGTTGTTGTGAGATGCTGGCAAGTTCTGTGGCCCAGGAAGCTCCCACATGATCCCCAGGCATCTTTCACTAACCTGTTGGGTGGCTGGCATGTCTGTCAGAAGAGACTTAAGGATAATTCTTGTGAATATTTTCCTGTGGTTGTGTACCTTGAATTCTCTCACAGGTGAAGAATAATTTATTTCAGATTGGTTGTTTGTCATCCTTCAGTAGCTGTGTCTTTGGACTTGCCATCACTCATTTCGAGACAGTTTGATTGCTTTGACAAAGTGTTCTGCAGTTACAGATAGTTACAATGTTTAGAAGATTTAACACCTCACAGAGGTGGGAAGGAATACCAAATACTCCTCCCTTTGCCAAGATATTTTTTTAAAGATTCCAATTATTAATAGACTGTCTTTCAGGTCATCAAGAAGGTAGGTTTTGGTTGTCTTTCCCAATTACAGGTGGAGAAGATACAGAGGAAAGGCATCACAGGTACAAGAAAGCACATGGCTTCTTACTGAGTTTGGAATATTTTCCAGGTGAAATACAGCCAGTAGCTGGATACAGAGCTTTGCTTTCACCAGTAAATGGTCTGCAGTGAAGTGGTAGGGGAGGCTAAAACTTATAGGAACTTACCAAGGTTGTTTTGAGGAGGGTTTTTATCCTGCAGACCCTGGAGGAAGACCCTGCATCACAAAGTGGTGCAGTGACTTGCCAGAGTTGAAACCGTCAGAAACAGAACACAGAAATGGTGACTACCAGTGACACTCTGGATCAACAGTGATCTATTCAGTGGCACTGTGTTTTTTAATTTCTTTGTGCTCTTAGGTTGGCCAAGTCTACACTGACTCTGATCCCACTGCTGGGGACCCATGAGGTCATCTTTGCCTTTATTACTGATGAGCATGCCAGAGGGATGCTGCGCTTCGTGAAGCTTTTTACTGAGCTCTCCTTTGCTTCATTCCAGGTAGCACTCACAGTGTACCCATGGGAATAAGATATTTTTTAACTGCTATTAGGGGACCTGTTTTGTCTTTCATTCATTGCATGCTCCCTGTTCCTTATATTTCTCGGTTTAGCACTGGATGTTACAGGATTATGACAGTGGAAGGGAAAGTGTAAGGGCTAATTTTTAACAGCCAACTGTACTACAAAAAGCTGGCATTCCTGTCCACATATTAATATTTGCTTCCTGTGGTCCACCTCAGGGCAATAACAAAATTGTGATTTCCTGTAATTGTACAGTGGCATTGCTGAAAGCACATATTGTGCTTTCACCAGTAATTCTGACACTCCTTGGAAAATCTGTCTTGGGAGAGGTAGCTGTCTCCAGCTGTAACTACGTGTGAGGAGGGCATAGGCTTATTGTGATTTTTTTTTTTTTAACTGTTGCCTTAGGTAAATCAGGCAACAGTTTTCTGTTTCCCTGCACACTCACTCTTGCCCTGTTTATCAAGCTGTATTTAAGACTGCTGTGAATTACTCACTTATGAAGTGTTTAGGACTTGAAACCTTTGCTTTGTAAGGAAGAAGGGGAAAGAAATCACTAGACAAAAATAACAGATTGAAGAAAACAACTCCTCCTTTTTCCTAAGTTCATGTGCTTTGAGGCATAGTTTGGTCAAACCTCTGCTCTGCTATCAGAGCTGACAGAGACCAAGGATTCTCCACCTTTCAGTCTTATCAGAGACATGTCAGTGTGGAGCCTCTAGCCCTCTGTAACTGAGTTTGGCAAAGTGAGGAATCTTCTCTGCTCACTCTTCTGGTTTTTGTTGATTTCAGGGGCTGATGGTTGCAATTCTTTACTGTTTCATCAATAATGAGGTAAGAGATACTATTTGTTCCAATTTGCCTTATCAGCATACATTATAGGAAAAGGAAATTGAAAATGGTCTTGAACTGCTAAATTGTCCTTGTTCAGGACTTTTTTTTTTTTTTTACAGATCCTTCCCTGCACAGCTCTGTGGGATAACTCATCAGACAAATGTGTTTGGGAGGAATTCAGGCAGTATAATTTACGGTCACTATTTGTGGACATGGAATCTCACAAATAGTCGTGCTTACAGTTGTGTAGTTTGCACAGGTGTATTCTTTATTTAAGAATTACAGCTGCTCTTCTTTATCTGTCTTATAGTGCTTATTAGCTTGTTTTTGTGAATGTGGGAGTGGAGCCCATTTTATTCTATGAACTCTGCTCAGCTTTCTGGTGAAGTTGGTGAATCCTCATGGCTTTTGCTGTACAGTTTGGTTTCATTTGGTTTCCCTGTGGCCCAGCTGCTTGAAGGCATCATCATTCTCTCATTAAAACTGAACTTCACAGAGTGGTAAACTCACAGATCCAGAAGAAATGTACCTTTGGCTTTGAGTTAATTGATTGCAAGTCCCATCTTCTGTGGCTTTAGCTGAATCCCAGCCCTGTTATGGGAAAGGGTATTGTTCTTTTTCAGTATTGCAGGAATCTCTCATGTTACCTTCTAAGTGATTATTATTCATTCATTCAGCAGCCAGTTGTGTAAGGGAAGCAAACACTACTTATTTAGTCAGTACATTATTAAATTAAATGCACATCAATATGTTTTACACTCAAAATAAATCTACTTTTAACGATGACATGGTAATTCAAGATCATTTATTGAGAGACAGGCCTCATCAAGGAATTGAAATCAGTAGAAAAATGTACTACTTGTGTCATTATGGCCAGGCTGGAGTCAACAGAAAAACAGCAGGCATCCTAAATTAAGCCTTGCAAGAGTCTGCTCACTTTTGTAAGTAAGATTTTATTGAAGTGAATCTATTAATTGTACTGCTCACTAAAATCAGAGGTGAGCAGCAGCAGGTTTCACTGTTGGGAATGAATATCATTTGCTGTGTGTCATGAATTAGAGAATGTTTTTTCACGTTCCTTGTATGGCTTTACAGGTGTACTTCAATCCTGAGATGCAGCACCGTCTGCTGGTGGATCCTGTATTTCTTTTGATTCACCTTGGCATTTTTTCACACATCCCTCCTGCAGCTGTAGCCAGGCCTCTCATGTGTAATGCTCAATAGCTTCCTTCACATGAAATAAGAGCGGAGTTACATCATAACCCAATCTTTATTACAAGCCCTCAAACAGGCAGGCTTGTTTCATTTCAGGGAGCCTACTGTGTAATAGCTTACTTATGTTTCTAAGAAATGCACCAAATCTCTTGTTACTGTCATTCTCTTGCCTTTGTAATGTAATTCATGAAATGTAAACATGATGACTTCAGCCTCACCGACAGTCTAGGACAAATTATTTTGCTTGTTCCGACTCTTGTCCAAAGAGGGGAGTAGAATTTTGTCAAGCCCAGACATCAGTGTCCATAAAAAAATCTTTGTAAAGAGTTTGATTAA
Organism: Sitta carolinensis; assembly: GCA_032173965.1. Taxonomy (NCBI): domain Eukaryota; kingdom Metazoa; phylum Chordata; class Aves; order Passeriformes; family Sittidae; genus Sitta; species Sitta carolinensis. The sequence goes on along the minus strand of JAVUNC010000025.1, from coordinate 6,700,423 downwards.
GTCAAGTCTTTTCTAAACTATATGAGAATTCTTTTCCTAAGCTAAATGAGAAACTGTATTCTGACACACTGTATGTGTATAAAGACTATCCTTGTTTGCAATGTGGTCTACATTTTATTTTTGCCTCTGACTCATTGACTCCTTTTCTTTTTCCTTAACCATACAGAATGAAAGTTTTTTGCAGGTCCTGGTGCCCAGATCAATAGTAGAAATGAAGATAGAGTGATATTAATGTCCTTTTCTAATACCTAATCCTGAAAAAATTAGAATTTGTTCATATTTCAGTCTTATTTTGCTGAAAGATTCTGGTTCATCTCTAAACTTGCTCTGAAGGCAACAGTAGTGTCTCATGAGATTGCCTGTTACCACCAATGTTCTTTGCAAAATGAGCTAGGCTTAATATGACCACTTTTCCTGCTGTTAGTGCAGCTTTCTGTAAGAAATATTTTAAACCACAGAGATGCTGCCTTTTCCCAGCACTTAGTTGAAGGTGGTTCAGATTTCATTCTCTGTAGCCTTGGTTCTCCTTTTTGCCTTGTCACAACTGAAGTATGATTCCGTCTCTTCTACTTTAAAGAATCTGTCCTGATGCCAGAACTCCTGAGTTCTTAAAATACTGCCCAGTCCTCCCTTTTGCTTTTAATTTCTTTCCATTCTCTATACAGACTATTAATTAAACTCTTCTGTCGGCTCAGTTCCATCCCATTTTAGACCTACTTTCCTTTCACTATCACTTGCTGAGATATTTTTTTTGCCAAAATTTAGCTCTTTTTTATAGAGTCTAGATTCATTGCCACACTGTCAACTTCCTTTCCCATTAGCTGCATAAACCTCAGTCAAGAACATCTGAGAGATCTTCTCCAGCTTTAACCTCCATGACCATCTTTTGCAAGTTCTCCAGCTCCTTTCCTTTCTCTTTTAAAATACCCTACATAAAAATTTTTCTTCCCCTTCCTCATACATCATGGTTTAACCTCAGACAGCAACTGTGCATCGTGCAGCCACTCGCTCACTCCGCTTCGGTAGGATGGGGAAGAGAATTGAAGGAATAAAAGTGAGAAAACTCTTGGGTTGAGATAAAGACAATTTAATAGGTAAAGCAGAGCTAAACATGGAGTTCATTTAGTACTTCCCACTGGTAGGCAGATGTCCTCCCAACTTCTTGCGCATTTCCAGCCTGCCTGCTGTCAGGGTGGGATGAGAAGCTGAAAAGGCCTTGGCACTGTGCAAGCCCTGCTCAGCAATAACAAAAGCATCTCTGTAATATCAACATTGTTTCCAGCACAAATACAAAACACAGCCCCATACTAGCTGCTGTGCAGAAAATTAACTCTGCCCCAGCCAAAATCAGCACATCGTGGGAGCTTTGTTCTGGTATCTTTTTTCCTGTATAGCTTATTTGTGGAAAATCTTATCAACACAGGGAAGTTACTAGGATAGTTATTTTGCTGAAATATCTGGAGATCTTCTGTGCTCAGGAACTGCCTCTGCAAAATAAATCTTAACCAATTCCCTTGCTTATACATTCAAAGCTGTCTGGGTAAAAGCTCATTTCAACACAGGCAGCAGAGCTGCTCCCTCTACCCTCTTCCTAACCCCTGGGGAGAAAACTGGTATTATGCCAGTCATATCCCTTCCTAAGATAGACCCATTCCTACAGTCTTTTGTTCAGGTCTCCCATTCATTTTATCTCAATTTTGCAGGCTATTTGTATCATAGCTCAAGCCTGACATGTCTAGCTGGAGTTAAGACTCATTTCCTCCCTTTGACTGACCTAAAAGTACCTATTTCTGTTGCTCATTGACTAACTCTGTCAGTCACTATGGTCATGCTTTCATTCCAGATTTGCCAGTAAATTCCTATAACAGCTTTTTCCCAGTGCTGCCTTATTGTTTTCTGTGCCCACAAAAGGTGCCATGTACTGGAGTGGTAATATGGTCAGTTATTTCCTGCATACACTATGGTTCCTGCATTTCTGCCTTCACCTGACCATTCTCCCTCATTCTTCTATGCCAGCCTATCTCAGACACACCGTCTTTCTCTGGTGTCTTTGTGCACCTTTTGACACAACAAATGCCCCTTAGCATGGTAAAACACAAGCATCTGTCTCAGCATCTTTCCTTCTGATCCATTTGGTTTTGACAGTGGAGGTCAGATTCTGGATTCTGACAGATTGTCAGAAACACAGAGCTGCAGCTGGTTCCACCAGGACATTCAATACAAGGGCTGTAGCCCAGAGCTGAAAAGCACAGATAAAGGTACCCACCAGGGGAAGACAATTAGTTTTGTAAGGCTTTGCTCCTTTTTTAGGACTGCCTCTCAAATTCAGCATTTCACAGTGAACAAGGAAAGAAAGCAGACATGCAGCAGCTGGTTCCCTAGGAAGTTTCCCTAGAATACGAAGGTTTCAACAGCCTGGGCATGATGACAAACCTTTGCTGAAACTGCCATCAGCCTACTTAGTCTCTTGGTAGTCAGTATGAGATCCTAAATTAAAAGAAAAAGCATCTCTCCAGAGAAGGCTCCCTTGAGTGACCCACCTACAGTGAACTTATTTCCAGGCTGAAGTACACATCATAATGAACTTATTACTGTGGTTGCACTCCAGCCTTTATTTAGAGTAACAAGTGTGAAATGTTATGTCCTCTGCCTTATGTGTTAAAAGCTAATGGAGGCTCTTACTTCAGTCAAGTGGCAAGAACTTTGCCCATGGAACAGGACGATCTAATTCTGTTCTTATATAGCAGTTTCAAAATCCTGGATAAACTTCCAAACCAGTGCAAAGGTTACACAGTTTACCCCAGAACCTGTGACTAGATGAGCATACTTAACATCTTTAAGAAAAGCTAGTATCTGGAATGGGAATACTGTAGTTGCTATTTAAAAGGGGAACAAGTACAGTGTCTTGCTTAATTGTTGTTTTCCATTCTGAATAAACATTTGGTTTTGTATGAAATAAAAAGAACCTACATAAATATTCAAAGAACAAAAATATTCCATAATAATGTCAAACCAGAAGTCAGAACTCTTAAGAATACCTGTGGTGCAATATGGAGCAGAAAGCCAGTCTTCAGCTATTTCATGGCTGATAAGCAAAGTCAGCTTAATTGTTAGTACTGGTAGTGCATAGAGTCCAATCAGTATTGCAGGTGAACACAATTTAGAGCAAAATAATGAAGGTAAGATTTTCTGGTGCATAAAAGAGCTTTTTTTTCTACAAATTAAAATGAATGTCGTCATTATTTTAAATGTGGAATTGCCTACAATGGATTAATGAGATAATTGGATAATTGGAAGCAATAATATTGCATGTTTAAAGCACTTCCAGCTTTTCTCAGTAGTGTGGTATCCTTGCTTTTTTCTGATGGAGTCATTTAAAGAGCTGATTAGTTCTACATTCATTCATTCCTTTCCTTCTTTGCTTCTGTTAGGTTCAGATGGAGTTTCGGAAAAGCTGGGAGCGCTGGAGATTGGAACACTTGTATGTGCAGAGAGACAGCAGTATGAAACCTCTGAAGTGTCCAGCCAACAGCATCAGTAGTGGGGGCACAGTAGGCAGCAGTGTCTATGCTGCCACTTGTCAGGCCACGTTCAGCTGAGATTTCTGCAGGTGAATCAGGCTGAGAACAAAGAACTGTATAATGTACCTGAAAACCCTTAAATACCCAAGCAAGTGGCTTAAGTTTGCCATCTCCAGCAAGAAACTTAAGCATATGCTGCTCATCGCCTGCAGGCTGTTGGACAAAGGTTTCTAGGGAAAGCAATCTGCTAATGTAATTAACACATCAGAGGAAAAATTGGTCACGTCTAAAGTAAGTTAAAAGAGTTTCTTCCTGTTTGCACACAAGGCCTGCGGGGGTCCAAAACTTAAGTGTAGCATTGATCCAGTCTGAAACCACAGGGTCAATGGCTTATTACTGTTGAGTGGGTGAGCTGAGTGATCGACTGATTAAATTACAAGGATATAGAATATGATTATTGCCAAAAATTACGTTTAGACTTTTCTGGGGATAGGGTAAGGTGCCATTGCCATTTTTAGAAAAAAATAATTTAGTGGGACACAACTTGCATTTCAGGGTAGAATCACTTTTGTAGCAGGGATTTCCCAAAGTTAAAGTTGAAAATATACTAATCTGTTTTCTGGGTAAGTGAAGAACAGCAGCATCCTGAAGGTCTATAAATATACAGCAGGTAGTGTAGTGAACGCTTCTGAATGCAATCTTTTAAGCTTCACTTAAAAAAATATAAAACCCCAAACAAAACAAAAATGCAGTATGTGTTAGGAATCTCCTCTGCTGATGCACGTTCTCTCTGTTGCCATGGATGGAAACATCCCCTGCATGCACAGCCCTTCCGTGGTCAGTGCTGGTCGGCCCACCTGGTGGGACACAGGCGTGCACAGGGATGGGGTGATGGCTTGTGTCTCAAGAGAACGTTTCCTGTCTGAGCTTTACTCTGCTTCTTGTGGGTGCAAACACACAGAAAGAAATCAGCTTGCGGCCGCTGCCGGTCTCAGCAGACCTCTCCTCATTGCGAAGATCCGGCGGTTGGCAGTGCGTGCTCGCTCCTGCTCCCCCTCGGGCCGTGGTCCTGCTCTCCTGTGACACAAGGGCAGCACCGCGGACAGCTCCCGGCCCCTTCCCGGGGTGGGCTGCCGTCCGCCAGAGCCCGCCAGCTTCCCATCACTCCAAAAGAACCCCAAACAACACCAACAACTCCAGACAAAATCCTGAACTCCGTGCGCTTTTTTCCATCTATTAAAAACAACAAGGGCTCGTGCAGTGACTGCATCCGCACTGTGTATTGCGTTCCCTCCCTGATGTTGACAGGAGTTGCTGGGGACAAGCAGAAGTACCTTTAGAAACAGGATGTGATAGGTTGCATCACTTAATAACAAGCTTTGCACATCTTTACTCTGCTCTTACTTGGGCTCCTTTACAACGAAGAGGCAAAGTGCCAAAGACTAGCTCTGAGAATCTCCCTGCTCACATATTTCTTGTAATAAGTAGGTACCTTCTGTGGCAAAGCAGTTACACTGCTCAGCAGAAAGAATCCTCCCTATTTCCAAGTCTCTTTGCACTTGCATTCACAGCCCCAGTTGCCAGGAAAGGGGACTGGGTATTCTGGGATGTAACTTGGCATCTTTCCTGCCTGAAGCTAGATTGCTTTGCATGGGATTATTTAATCATTGCATTAGAATCCTAATTGCCAACAGCATGGATTAGTTTTGCAATCGTAGGGTTAGAATTGAATTAAAGAGGATATGTTACCTTTTTCTGCTCTAATGCTTGTAATTGAGCTCCAGGGAGAAAGACATGTTTGCAGAAATCCACCACAGTTCTCAGGCTGGCTTATGTGTCTTCAGCATGCTGACTTCTCTGCAGGCAGCTTCCAGGCCTTCCCTCCCTATCCAGTTGCAAAGCTGTCTTCGGAATGAAGCACTTCAGGTTCTTCTGTATATTTAATAACTAGCTTCTGTGTTGTGTGATCATCACTACAATACTTGTCTGCTACATGCAGGCATTAACTGCTGTCCTACAAGTTAATTAATTAGCTTCCTGTACATACAGAGTATGTTTGATGTTTCTATATAATGTCTATCCTGAAGTGCTAAAAAAAAAGTACTAAAGATTGTCACTGGCAGGTGAAAGGGCAGCATGGTGACATGCAATTTGCAGCATTTCACTAATTAATATCCAAGAGTGGATGCTGGTCCTGCTTAGTTGTGTGCAAACCTGGTAAAAAGAGTTTCTTCTGCTTGCACAGCTGTTGGCAACAGGAAGATACAGAAGTGTTTTAACTCACTGCTGTGCTGGACAAACAAGTGTGTGCAACAAAAGAAAGAGGACAGACATGGAAATGGAGAGCATTTCCATGTACAAACCTGTACTTAGTTGCTGTCATAAGCAAGATTCAACAGCTTGACATGCTTTTGAATTAGTAAGCTGTTCTTGTCTCTCCTGTTCATTTGTGAACTGAGGGCTTTGGGCCCAAAGGAATAATTCCAGTTAACTTATCTTGGTGACTTCTGCTTTGTTAGAGTACAAGAGAAAAGTAAGTTAACAAAGTGAGGTCTTAGCCAAGCAGAAGGCTGCAGAGGAATTTTTTTCCCCCTCTAATTAAGCTCTCACTTGCTCAAACCTTTTTAAATCTCCTCTCAAAACAACTCAGTGGAAGTAATTACCACCAAGCAGAATTACAGTATTTGTGTATTTAGAGATTGAGCAAGGCCTTAGTGCCAATTTCTCCATCATACTTTACCTACTTCAGTAAAACCTTTTACAAGTCTTTGTTATTCATGCCATCTCTATTTCACAATATGTAATGTACATTTCTTTGAGTAGCATGAAATAAGCAAACCAACACAAAGCACTGGAACAGATGAACTGTGTCAATTTTTATTTCTTGTGCCTTTTGGCTTCATGCTCACTTATTGTGGTAACTTGTTTCATGAAGCATTAAATACAAGAGTCTATAAATCTACCTGGACATAATGCAGCTAGAGTTTATAGCAAGTGAAAACTTTATTTCCAGCATTGCTGCTATGAATTTTTATAATTTCATGGATCTTACCTTATATTTAATATTTATTTGCATGTATTTTCTTGTTTTAAAAAATACCCACAGAACTGAACTGTACAAGATGTCAGATTACCAACTCCCCATGAAAACTATGCTGTTTATTTTTATTGCTGTGAATAAATTTTCAACTCACAAAATTCCATTGCTTACGTGTTTTTTGAGAATTATCTAACTACTTCTTACCCTGTAATTAGAATACTTTTAGGAAAGGAAACAGTCAGTCTGTGGTCCTTCCAGGGAAAAAATGCTTTTTATGTGCAACTGTGTGTCCACTACCAAGAGCCCTTTGACCCTGCTGAGCCTACATTAATCAAATCCAAAATGCAGCATGTTATAGAGTCAAAAGGAATCAGTAAGTAATGAAAACTCGGGGGAGGGGAGGGGGGGTGTTACTGGAGGATGACCGAATATGTGCAAATAACAAAATTTTTTGCCTTTAAATAGTAAAACATAGAATTTATAAAAAACCCAAGACAGAAACTGTGAGTGCTGTGGAGAGCTACTACACGAGATGTTTAGCAGTGTTAACACAATACAAGTGCTTTAGTCTATTATTCTCTTACTAGTCCAGATAAATTCAAAGCACCACCTTCTTTTGTTTTTACAACCAATGATGAAACTTGAGTCAAGCCTTAAAAATGTGTTAACTGTTAAATTAGAAAAGGCATAATAGAATAGGATTTGAAAGACCAACTTATGACTTTCCTTCTCAACTTTGTCCTCAGAGACACAAGGTCTAGCAGCTGCTCTTCAAAATGATGACTTAATGAATCATAAAATCGTTATGGTTGGAAAAGACCTACCTTTAAGATCATCAAGTCCAACTGTCTATGTAGCATCACCACCATGTTCAACACTAAAACATGTACTCAGATGCCACATCCGTGTGGTTTTTTTACAAGCTTTGAGCAGTGGTGACTACCACTTTGCTGCACAGGTCTGGCTCGATGCAATGATCTACATATTAAAAACAGCAGTGGATCAGAAAAATACACCTGCCAGGAATAAGTACTTTTTGGCTTACAATTATGAAAACTGTAATACAATGCAAAAAGGTAATTATAATCTGAAGTTTGTGTTAGATGAAAGACACCACTGTGCAAACCAAAGCAGCAGCCTATTTTAGGTATATGGCTGTTGTTTCACATCGCTTCTTCAGAATCAGGTTTGCAGCTGGAGCACAAGCGGGCCCTTCTACAGCAGGTGTCGTCGAACGCCAGCCTTTCTGATCCCTGTGGCAAAGCTCTCGGGAGCTGCGCCCCTCCAGCTGCGGTGCTGAGAGCTGCATGCACCCCTCCAGCTGCAGCGCCGGGAGCTGCATGCACCCCTGCAGCTGCGGCGCCGGGAGCTGCATGCTCCCCTCCAGCTGCGAACTGGGAGCTGCATGCTCCCCTCCAGCTGCAGCGCTGGGAGCTGCATGCACCCCTCCAGCTGCGAACTGGGAGCTGCATGCTCCCCTCCAGCTGCAGCGCCGGGAGCTGCATGCACCCCTCCAGCTGCGAACTGGGAGCTGCATGCTCCCCTCCAGCTGCGGCACTGGGAGCTGCATGCTCCCCTCCAGCTGCGAACTGGGAGCTGCATGCACCCCTCCAGCTGCGGCACCGGGAGCTGCATGCACCCCTCCAGCTGCGAACTGGGAGCTGCATGCTCCCCTCCAGCTGCGAACTGGGAGCTGCATGCACCCCTCCAGCTGCGGCACTGGGAGCTGCATGCTCCCCTCCAGCTGCGGCACCGGGAGCTGCATGCACCCCTCCAGCTGCGAACTGGGAGCTGCATGCTCCCCTCCAGCTGCAGCGCTGGGAGCTGCATGCTCCCCTCCAGCTGCGAACTGGGAGCTGCATGCTCCCCTCCAGCTGCAGCGCTGGGAGCTGCATGCTCCCCTCCAGCTGCGGCACCGGGAGCTGCATGCACCCCTCCAGCTGCGAACTGGGAGCTGCATGCTCCCCTCCAGCTGCGGCACCGGGAGCTCATGCTCCCCTCCAGCTGCGAACTGGGAGCTGCATGCTCCCCTCCAGCTGCGGCGCTGGGAGCTGCATGCACCCCTTCAGCTGCGGCGCTGGGAGCTGCATGCACCCCTGCAGCTGCGGCACCGGGAGCTGCAGGCACCCCTTCAGCTGCGGCGCTGGGAGCTGCATGCTCCCCTCCAGCTGCGGCACGGGGAACTGCATGCTCCCCTGCAGCTGTGGCTCTGGCAGCAGCCAGGCTGTGCCGCTCGGGGCCGCTCCGGGACAGCTGCCCGGCCCAGGAAACGAGACCAGAGCGCAGGCTTTGCTACGGCTTTATTCGGCACCGCCCGGCGCCGGGGCGCACGGGGCCAGCAGTAAGGCTCAGGAGGTTTTTGCATCGGAGCGAACCCCGCTCCATTGCCCCGGGCCCCGGCCCCTGCTCGGCGCGGCGGCAGTGCCCGCGGGCCGGGCGCTACCTGCCCGCCCTGGGCCGGTAGTGCAGCTCCCGCTCCAGCTGCTCGGCCGTGAGCGTCCCGGCGATGGCGGCACAGCCGGGGTTGAAGACGGAGTAGGCGCTGAGCTCGCCGGGCCGCCGCTCGGCGGGGCCGCGGGTGCCGGCGTACATCCAGTAGAGCAGGGAGAGCACGAAGTAGGGCAGCCCGAGCTCCAGCTCCGCGAACAGCGCCAGCAGCACGGCCCACAGCAGCACCTTCAGCAGCAGCGGCGCGCCCACAGAGCGCGCGCCGCGCCGGACGGCCGCGAGGCGGCGGGACGGCGCGTCAGCCGGGGACAGGCGGCGTCGGGCACCGGCGGCCCGCGCGCACCCCGCCCCCCCCCCGCCCGCCTCGGCGCTCACCTGCGCGCCGCCGCCCGGGCCCGCCGCGCCTGCCCGCCGTCCCTCGGCGGCCTCCGGAGCCGCGGCCGGTCCCGGCGGCTCGGCGGGGCGAGCAGCGGCAGCAGCGGAGCCGCGGGCGGCCGCGGAACTGGCCCGGCGCTGCTCCACGGTGGCCGATGGCCGGCCGCGCCTGCGCCAGCGCCGGGAGGAGGAGGAGCGGGAGGGGGGGAGAGGGGAAGGGAGGAGAGGGGCTGGGAGTAGGGAGTGGGAGAGAGGAGAGAAAGGGGTGGGAGAGGGGCTGGGAGAGGGATGGGAGAGGGAGAGGGGGGGGAGAGGGAGAGGAGCTGGGAGAGGGCTGGGAGGGAGAGGACTGGGAGAGGGACAGAGGGCTGGGAGAGGCGCTGGGGTCCCACGGTGGGAGCGCAGGCAGCTCGTCGGCGCCTCCTCGCCGTCCAGGATGGGCGGCAGAGCCGGCGATCCGCTCTGGAGAACAAATGTAATTCACCAGGCCTCTCGTGTTTTTGTTTTGTTTTTGCAGTTATTATGTTGGAAAAGGTGTTTGAATTATAGCGCACCCTTGACCAAACAGCGAATCAAATAGCTCATGACATTAAATGCCATGCCCAGTCATTTCTTGAACACCTCTAGAGACGGTGACTCCCCCACCTCCCTGGGCAGGCCATTCCAGTGTCTAAGCAGACCTTTTGTGGAGAAATTCCTCCTGATGTGCAATATAAACCTCCCCTGGCACAGCCTGAGGCTGTGTGCACTTGTCCTGTCGCTGGTTGCCAGGGGAAGATCCTGACCCTTACCCAGCTACAACCTCCCCCGAGCCACCTCCTCTCTGGGCTCAACAACCTCAGTCACTGATGTCGGCACCAAAACGAAGAGGGCACGGGGAGAATAAAGCATTGTTATATATGTTATGGAATAATTCTGCTTATGTAAAATATACGTGAAATAAATGGTGTACCCGTGAGAGAAATTCTTGAGGTTTAAAAACATCACCAGCCATAACCAGGGAAAATGTTGCTTCACGAATTGTGGAGCAGATGCCAGCTGATAGAAAGACCTAATTAACAAACGGAAAGACCTGGCTGCTGCGGAGATGGGTCCTTCCTGGGACAATCCAGGAAACACCCAAGCGATGAATACTCGGGAAGTACCAACAATCAAGATAGCCAGTGTCGTCAGGAGCCTGCATTCCAATACCAGGTTCCCGTAACTCGAGGAACAGCATTCATCACTTTCCAGAAACGCTTTGTGCAGCCCAGCACAGAGAAAAGGAGACTACATGAATATGTGAAATCACGAAAGAATAGGAGAAACTCAGCCCCAAGCGAAAAAAACCGTATAAAACCGACCCCAGCAGAGACGACATTGGTGAACAGAGGGGATCCAAAGCGGCAGAGCTCGGAGCAGAGCTCACCCAGCGCCCACCCCGGTCTCGACGCTGTCCCTTTGATTGTGGCTACCGGCGGCCGAATCTCGGTCTCGAAATGAAACCCGATTTTCTTTATCATTAATTCGGCTCTATCGTTTTGATAGCGATAACAGCCCGCAGTGCCGAAGGAGGGGCAGCGCGGGGCTCCCAGCCGGGCTGGCAGTGCCGTTCGCGTTGGAGCCAGGTTTCCGCAGTGCCGGGGATCGCCCGGTGCCATCGTCTGCACAAAACCCTGCGCTGCTCCCTCCGACACAGCCCCACGGGCCTGCCCAGCAGCCATCCGCGCCCTAAGTCAAATAATAACATTGGGAAAACCAGCGCTATCACATCATCTTTCAGCAATCGGCGCTGCCAAGAAATAAAAATTTATTTACAGAATCTGTCTCTTAGCCTCAGGAGTAAAATATCTGTCACCCTCCAGCAGTAATAGTCAGCAATGAGCCATCATTTCATCCTGCAGTGTTGTTTCCAGTTACTTATAGCCTTCTCAGAAGTGACCTTTGGGGCTGAATGTCTCATGCATGTGTCAGCTCAGAAGTGAATATGAGAAGTCTAATAAAAATCAATTTGGGTGTTCTTAAGTTATCTTAATGTGGAAAAAATTGTGTTTTTTCCCAACTAAATAATTTTTCAAATGCCTATTTTATGCTTGGTTACAAAATTACTTTCTTTTAACCTTCCGACTTTGCAGAGAGTGCCACAATGAATAAAATTTTTCTCTTTATTTGTGGAAATTTGATTTTGAAATAACGGTAAAAAATGTTTTAAGATAGGCTGCACAGGACATTATTTGTTTCTTCCTCTTGTTCTACTGTTCAAGGAAACAGCTCCTTGTTCTGTAGACTTAATTAGTCAAACTAATAGTTTTATGTAAAGAATATATAAAATATCACCTTTGCAAGCTCCACACAGTGATTCCTATGTTGTCAGATTTTACTCAAGATTTGCCCTATTTAATATGTATTTGCTATTATGCATCCCAATAGCTATTTTATAGAGTTACCATGTGTTGTTAGGAAACAAAAGGGTGCCATGAATCATGCCTTTGAAGCTTAAGAGCACTCCAGTAACTTCATCTCTGAATGAATGTTACACTGTGGATAAATTCCTAAACAAATTTGTATCCATAAGGTCTTGAATTACTTCAATATATCCTGTTTTAAACAAACAGCTTAATTGTATAGACATTTCATTTTGTTTGTTTGTTTGTTTAACAAGCCATATGAACAATTTGCTCCTTACTCCAGTCCTGCAGAAGTTCTTGGCAGTTCACCAAGTTTAGTCTTTGGATCTTCAGCCTTTGGTTAGGAGGACAGAGGGGACATGGAGAAGCTGAAGAACACTTCTGTGGGGCTTGAATCACTTCATGCCTTCCTCTATTTATGAGAAAAACAAATTGAATATAGTGGGTTTGTAGGTGTGAGACTACAAGTCAAGTATTTTTTCCATTGTGCCACAGCCAATGATGAACCAAAAATGTTGGGTGCTGTTGATAGATTTCTAAAGCTGCATTCTTTATAAAGGAAGTTCTGGAATTGCCCATCAATTTCTAGGAGGCAGCATTAAGATCGCTTTTAAAACTTAATATTTTAACTTGTTTCATACTAAATCATAATACAAAGCAGTTCACAGGTGTTTTTTTCTCTGCCAAGAAAATAACTTTTGTTCTTTATAAATTTCCACTTCATCGATTTTGAAACCTTTTCCTCTATCCCAGCAATCAACTTTTTGTTCTACTTTAATATTTCTGACAGAGAAGAATCATAGCATTTTGTTCTCAGCCAAGTATCATCAGCTTAAGGAACTAAGGTTCCAACCCATTAGGAACTTTGTCTATGGCACTCCATCAGCAAGTGAACTGAAGGAGCTGAAAGAATTGACAGAACAATAAAGCTGGCAAAGCCATGTCCAAAGTGCAGTTGATTTTACCCTTTTGGGGTGGTGACTGCAGAGCTTTTCCTAATTAATTTTCAAATGTGTTCACTCTTTCATGTCCCTTAAGGAAGGAAGCGAAGTGAAAACTATTTAGATGAAGTACTTTTACAAGACAGACGGCATTAGAACTGTTTGTGGCAAAATACCAACCCAGCTGAGTTAACCTCGGCGTTAATAGCAACATTCAGATCCTGTGGCACCCTCTGTGTGTGCCACATCAGCAGCCTGTCACCAGGTTTTGGTGACCTTGCTCAACAGTACAGGCTCAGGGCCTTGCCCAGTTGTTTGGAGCGCTGTTGCTTGCTTCCTACAGCTGCAGATATCAGTTCATGTATGCCAGCTCCTTCAGATATCAACAGTAATCAAGTCACATTAATTCTCTTGATGGAGTAATCTAATTCTTTGTCAGGAGCTCCCCTTCGTGAGATAAGTGTTCACACTCGCACTGACTTGCTAAGTGCCATAAATGCAGACAGAAGGGCAACCCATTATTAATATAATGACCCAGCTTAATTAGTTCAATGGAGCTGAGGGAGCATTAGCTCTAGTTGTTGAGGTCTTGCAGAACATGTATAAAATAGATTGAAGTGCACAGATTCATATTTGTCTAATTTCATAGAGAGCTTTCTGCATATCCATTTACTAATCAGTTCTAAACTACAGAAAAGAATTGCTTCCTTAGTAAAAAATGGTCATTAATTTTCCTTCCTAAAGTAGCAGCATCAGGGTACTTTGCCATTAGACATAAAGAAATTTTTTTCTCTCCTTTTATTGAACTCATTTAGCTTCTCAATTGCAAATTTTCATGTCTGTGTGGTTTTGAAACATGTGCATTTGTATATTCAGCAGTGCATGCTAGAGTTCTGAGACACTTGCCCTCATGTTTCTGCTTTATATGCTGAACTGCTCTATATTCAGACATTTAAAATTGGACAAAGCAGAATTATCAATATTTCTGTCACAACTCTGAAATGTTCCTCTTCATTTCCTGAGAAGCTTCCATTTGAGGGAAAACAAAGAAAAAAAATCCCTCACTAGTTCAATGCCAGCAGTAAATGTCAGATATTTAGTGAAATTATTGTACCAGAAAAAGGAGATGAGCTATTTTACTGCATTTGGGAGATAACACCCAGTGAGCACTCTAGGTGGGATTGTTTTGCCATGCTCAAAACTTTGATCTGATTCCAAAGTTTTGAAAATTGTTTTAAAACTTAAAAAATTTGGAATACTGTCTTTTGATTTTTATCATATGGTTAGGGTGGAAAAAAAGGCATTTGCCACTGATATTCCTCATAACCTAAGTGAAAAGAAACCTGTTTTGTCTCTCCTGTCTGCCAACATAATGCTGGGTTTAATCAGTCTCCTCAAACACTTTTTGGGGAAAAAAAATGTAACTTAATTATCAAAGTAGTTGTGTGAAGTCGAAATACATCTCTTTGGGCTTGGTGTGAGTATTTTTTGTACTAGGTTTGTATAGCACTTAAACAAAACAGCACTTACATGTACCTAGATGCTGTAATAGCATTTCCCCAGACAGGAAAAATGAAGTGAAAAGAATATCAGACAACATCTTAAAACCAATTGTAGATCTGAATTCTGATTCCACATCTATTTCCTTTAATCCACTGCAGTTTAAAATATAGAAAATTCTAGATGCATTCCAGCCAGCTGGTTGGAACCTCAGGCTCTTGCTAATAAATATAATTTCCCTATAAATGGTTCAAGTAGGGGTGAGATTTCAACTGTGCCCCTGCAATAGGTACTCCAGGTGTAAGGGCTTGGAGCTATTTCTGAATTACCACAATTATTCAGCAGACTACAAGATGAAGGAGGGAGATATCATGGCATTCCTCTTCCTCCTGGGCTCTAAATGAAAGAAATGAGCTTATCTAGAATAAACTAGTTATGCATATTTTCACATAATCTACAGAACAGAAGTCAAAACTATTACTTCTGGCAAGCTGTTAGATTGTATGGAAATATTATCAGTTTACTCTTTTTGGCAGTTTCTCTCTTCATTTTCTCCATTTCATCCCAAAATCTACACTGGATTTTGGAATGTTTATGATGTTTACCACCAGGACTGATAGATGACAAACTTTAGGGATAAGGCCTTCCCTAATACTTTCAACAACAGGAATAAAATGGACAGTCCACCAAGAGAATGAGCTTTTCAGCATGTCTGGGGAAAATGCTTTTCCAAATTGATACCTGAACATATGATATACCTAGTGCTTCTTTCCAAAGTGATGCAGAGCAGTAAAACTGATTGTCAATCATAACAGCAGTTTTGAGCTCCAAGCTCCCTTCAGTAATACACAAAGGTTGTGCTGGGGCTCACCCCTGAAAATTAGTGGATGACACACACAAATAGCAAGTGGGTACACTGGATATGAACCTAATCCCTAAATTCATCTTCCAGTAATGGCAAGATTTTTTATGGGTTTGCTAATCCTGAGAGAAAAGCAGGAGCAGTAAGTTTTATATCCCACCCATGTAATAAGGCTGGGGCATCCTCAGAATCACCTGTGAAAAACCTGGTGTTCATGGAGGAATCACACAAAGTGTGGGCATCACCACGAGTACAAACCTCCCCAAGTACCCATTCATTTTCTAATGGAAGTAGTGATTATTTTTTAATGCTCTGTGCTGAATCCAGAGCTATCAGAGATCTCAGCATGTACCAGAGCAATTTGCCACCCGTAGGGATGGGTGGTTTGAGAATCCCTAATTAATTTGATAGAAAATAGGGCATGTGGATGCTCTGCTCAGTTAGTATGACAGCACTTGTGTAGACACACAGAAGCAGCACGAACAAAGAGTGTTTAATCTCTAGAGCAAAGATTTTGTGTGCCTGTCTTGGATTGCAGTCATGCAATCTAAACTCTGTCCCAGTCCCTCACCCCTGTTTAGGTGACTGCACCTGCTCTATTATTGTTGTATCTAATAATTGTAATTTTGAATCAGGCCAGACTCCAGACTGCAGCCAATCTGTGTAATTAAATTTCAGCTCTGCTCTAGATGATTATGTGCTGTTTTGGATCTTATCCCCAAATGATGACTTTTAATTTATTAAGAAAATAGAAAAAAAATATGTTCATGATTGTAAATAAAACACAGGAACCCAAATGGATACATCCGGTGTATAAAGGGCAACAGTAGTTCAGAACACTTTTGTAATCAGAGTTCCTTGCTGTTTAAGTTAAATTTAATAGGGTGTAATTCACAGAGAGTATTTTTCATGCCAGTATTTGTTCTAATAAATGGAATAAAGATCTGGAAGAAAAACCTATATAAAACAAAATGCAAAGAGAAGATGTAAGAAACTGTTGAATTCACAAAGAACTTGCAGAAATACAGCCTTTGCTAACTGCTGAGAACTACTGAAAGGTAACTTGGCCTATTGGAACAGATTAATAAATCTTTGATTTAAACACATTTCCAGCTCTGACTTGCAAAAAAATCACAAGTTCAATACTCCAGAATCCAATACATAATGCCTTTCTCTGACATCCTCAAAAAGTGGAAAATCCTATGTCTTCCACTATTTACCACTTTGTCTTGAACTTACTTTCCTGGCTTGGGTCTGAGAGCTGAAAAAAACGCATCTCAAGCACCAGGTGAAGCAGAGACTCAGTGAGAGCCTCCTCTCATTAGATACCGAGATTACAGTACTGGGAGAGTAAAGCCCCGTGGGTGGGACTAGAGGAACACAGGGAGGAGACAAGAACAAGGGAACTCCTGTGAGAACAGCAGAGATGAGGCTGGAGACACTCCAGTGGGTCCGAAAGAAACAGACACCAAAGCAGATTCCCAGTTTTCCTGGAATGATGTGACCCTGTGGGGTTAAACCCTGACCCCACTGAAGTCAGTGAGGACTATGCCAGGACTGTACTGGGGCTGGGATTACATTCCTGATGGACCAAACTGTGCTCATACCTTGCTAATTGATGAGACCTGTGGGCCTCATACAAAAGATCTTCATGTTACTTCCCTTAAAAATAAACTGACACAACAATGAAAACTTTGTAACCGTATTATTTTTTTAACCATGACAAGCCTAACAAATTTATTCTATTTATTGTACTGTAAGCACGCCTCATTAATCTTATACCTTATGCATTCTAAAATAACATATATTGCATGACAACTAATACGTAAGCAAGATTATCTTCTTGTATATTAGACTGTAAAGACAACCTGGAATGGGGCTGTCTCTGAATTTATGGCAAGCGAAGCTCAGAACTGGGTCTGGCTGTTCCAGCACAGTAAGAAATGTGGAGTGTTCCTCCTGCCTGTGGTAGGTTTAGAAACCAAAAGCTGTATTTTGGCATTTTTTGTGCTGTCCCTGAGAGACACTCAGCATTGCAGCAAGTTCAGCATCTAACCTCCTGCCTGGGTTCTCTCTGCAGTCAAATTTGACCAGAGTTTCAGTATTTCTCTTGACTGTGGCCTCATAGGCCATGATTTGAGCAACCAAGCTATGAAAGGAAAGGGGAAAAATACCCAGAAAAGTATGCTTTGTATGTAGTGGCTAAGTAGAAATTTCAGACGGCAAAAAAACCTGAGAATCATTTCTAGTTCATTTATTTATCTTGGAGGGCAGGAAAGGATGCAGTACATTCCTTTGTCAGCTCTCCCAAAGGATGACTAAGTGGCTTTCATAGGCAGGATATTGCAAACATTTAACAATATTATCCTATCATTTCTGTTTGAGCAGTCCAGTAATGACAACAATATGCAGCAGAAAAGGCATGAAGTCGTGATAGAGAAATATTTACAGGTTAAAAGGTCTAACATTCATGTTTCTAATTAATATAAAAAGACAGCAGTAAAAAATTTCCACAGTTTTGTACAATCAAAGTATTTGCTTGAGAGGCTTCACATTTTGGAGGTGAATTCTGGCCTTATATCCATACCAGTATATATTTTCTTGCCCTATTTGTGATCTCTAATTCCCTTCTGGAAAAGTTCCACTGAATTTCAAAATTTACTGGGTTATTTGTGTTCTTAATATTCTTTAGAGTAGGAACTCGGGGGGGTAAGAGAGCTGCGGATTCTCTCGGCACCATGAACCGAAGGAGAAATGACAGCACCCTCTGCTGTCATTTGAGATGATTACCTTAGAGAGTTCTCTTAATCTCACTGATTTTATCTTTCATGGGAAAAAGCTGACAGAATTTTTGGTTCATAATATTTATTTCATTTTAGGAGGACTGTGACTGCCTTGTGCTTTATTTCTATTTTGTTGCTTTGCAGATGACTGTTATATTCTGCAATTCAGACTAATTTATCTTTTGGGATCTAAAAGGAGCTGAATTTTTAAATCTATGACTTTTGCTTATGTGAGATAAGATTCATATTTCAAAATATACCTTGTCTTTCAATAAACATGTTTTTATCACATGCACACTGAATTTCAACACTATCTTTTCTAAAACCTACTCTCTGACTGATAAGCCAAAGAGTCCAACAGATTTAATCTTCACTTCTTTAATTCATACAGCTGACAATGGGGAGCTACACAATCAGGATTTCATCTCCCTTTTCCCTGCTGCAGACACAGGTGATTTGACACTGAGCTCCCAAGGATGCAGCTGTAGATTGACTACAGAGACCTGAAGGGATTCATTTCCATAATTAGGGACTGAGGTAAAATTTAAATTATATTAAATGAATATATATTCCCTCGCTCTCTAATTCCCACTTTCCTTCTGTGATGGACATATGGGTTTGGTTCTGAGTTAAATGAGTTCTAAAATAAATGTACAATCACGGGAACTTTATTTGTGTACTTACGGAAGTTGACTTATTTGCTTATTTGATCTGTCAGTTGCTTTTAATTCCTTCACATGCATGAAGAGTGTGAAATATATTGCACTTATAATATTGTGATTTACACAAAAGCATGTGTCTCCAGCCTGTGGCATACTGAAAATGGAGCTCTGGACCAATTCCCAGAAAATCCTTTACTTTAAAACGTCATAAGAGGTATTAAGACAAAAATGGATTAAGTCTTCCCTTATATGTAAGGTCTGTTTCATTAAATGGACTTCAGAGTTCAGTTTCAGATTTTCCAGCTACTGCTTTTTCTTTCCAGAGGAAATTTAGTAAGTATTCTGTCCTCTTTCTTTCCTTTATTTTGTTGGGGTTTTTTTAATGCTTAGTATCAACAATTTAAATTGAAGTGCTAGGAAAGATTCTTCTGTATTCATTAAAAGAAACTGTTCTGCTGGCCATGGTTTTAAAACATTGGGTATTAATACTCATTCATGTTCTTGAATAAAAGTGATTTTCTGGAGAGAAATTGATATAAATGCAAATAATGTACCTGAAATACTAGGATTTTGTTTGGGAGAACAAACACATAATTATCCCAGCATTACTTTTGCTTCATTTAATTTGCCAGGGTTTTTAGCATGCAGTAAACCAACAAAACCAATGGGGAATCAACAGGGCAGAACTGATCACGTTCTCAGGAGGCATCAGCAGGTACATGAAGATCACTAGTGCCGCATATGCACTGATATTACTACATCAGTAAATGTCTGGCCCAGGATGCAGGCACAGGCCCAGTGCTAACTCTCATGTGGTTGGCTCAGTTCAGTGTCTGTGTCTGTTTCTGGGAGAAATTCCTGGGAGATTGGACAGAATGGCCTCTGCACTATTCTATTTGCTATTTGCAAAGTTCTATTTGCTGTGCATCACTACCTGTAGGCTTTACAGCCAGATGGACCTGTCACAATGTGGGTCTGGTTTTAGTCACCATACTGCCATCTCAGCCTCACTTCATGAGTGAGTTGATTCCTTCTCC
Organism: Sitta carolinensis; assembly: GCA_032173965.1. NCBI lineage: Eukaryota > Metazoa > Chordata > Aves > Passeriformes > Sittidae > Sitta > Sitta carolinensis. Next base: position 6,680,867 of record JAVUNC010000025.1, on the reverse strand, counting down.
TCTTGTCCTGTGTTTTCTTGTTCTCCAGTCTTGGCTGATGGAAGAAAAATTAAATCCACGTTCCCTGGCCACAGCCTTGGTCCTCCTGTCTCCACCTCAGCGCTCGGCAGGGCCAGAGGGCTCCAGAGCCACTTCCAGCACCAGGGAGCCGCATCATAACCGTGTCTGCGAGTGCGGGCTCGGGGCCCCGCAACAGCACCAGGAAACCGGGGAAATTCCCGCAGGCGGCTCTCGCCGTTGTGTCCCCGCTCCGAGCACCCTCCTCGGTGCGGGCCGGGCTCGGCAGCGCTCCTCGCCCTCGGGGCGGCAGCAAACGGGCGCTGGGGCGAGCGGAGGGGCTCGCATCCTCCATCCTCCCGCGGGAATCTGCAGGGCACAGCTGGAGACGGGCTGCTGCTGCTGCTCCTGCTCCTCCTGCTGCTGCTCTGTCTGCTGCTGCTGCTGCTCTGCTGCTGCTGGCTGCTGCTGCTGCTCTGTTGCTGCTGCTGCTGCTCTGCTGCTCTGCTGCGCTGCTGCTGCTCTGCTGCTCTGCTGCTCTGCTGCTGCTGCTGCTGCTCTGCTCCTGCTGCTGCTCTGCTGCTGCTCTGCTGCTGCTGCTGCTGCTGCTGCTGCTCTGCTGCTCTGCTGCTCGCTGCTGCTGCTGCGCTCTGCTGCTGCTGCTGCTCTGTGCTGCTGCTGCTCTGTGCTGCTGCTGCGCTGCTGCTGCTGCTCTGCTCTGCTGCTGCTGCTCTGCTGCTGCTGCTGCTGCTGCGCTGCTGCTGCTGCTGCTGCTGCTGCTGCTCTGCTGCTGCGTGCTGCTCTGCTGCTGCTCTGCGCTGCTGCTGCTGCTCTGTTGCTGCTGCTGCTGCTGCTGCTGCTGCTGCTGCTGCTCTGCTGCTGCTGCTGCTCTGCTGCTGCTGCTCTGCTGCTGCTGCTGCTGCTCGTGCTGCCTGCTGCTGCTCTGCTGCTGCTGCTGCTGCTGCTGCTGCTGCTGCTGCTCTGCTGCTCTGCTGTCTGCTGCTGCTGCTGCTCTGCTCTGCTGCTGCTCTGCTGCTGCTCTGCTTGCTGCTGCTGCTGCTGCTGCCTGCTGCTGCTGCTCTGCTGCTGCTGCTGCTGCTGCTGCTCGCTGCTGCTGCTTGTTGCTGCTGCTGCTGCTTCCTGCTGCTGCTGCTGCTCTGCTGCTCTGCTGCTGCTCCTGCTGCTGCTGCTGCTGCTCTGCTGCTGCTCTGCTGCTGCTGCTGCTGCTCTGCTGCTCGCTGCTGCTTGCTGCTGCTGCTTGCTCGCTGCTGCTGCTGCTCCTGCTGCTGCTCTGCTGCTGCTGCTGCTGCTGCTGCTGCTGCTGCTGCTGCTGCTGCTGCTGCGCTGCTGCTCCTGCTGCTGCTGCTGCTGCTGCTGCTGCTCTGCTGCTCTGCTGCTGCTGCTGCTCGCTGCTGCTGCTGCTGCTGGCTGCTGCTGCTGCTGCTGCTGCTGCTTGCTGCTGCTGCTGCTCTCTGCTGCTGCTCTGCTGCTGCTGCCTGCTGCTGCTGCTGCTGCTGCTGCTCCTGCTGCTCTGCTGCTGCTCTGCTGCTGATCCTGCTGCTGCTGCTGCTGCTGCTCCTGGGCAGGTGGGGAAAACCCTGAAGATTTCAGTCCTACAGATCCGCAACTACGAGCTTGCTAAAGAGTAAACCCTTCTGGAACTTTAGGAGGGTGTAAGGAAGGCAAGTTGCTTGGTCGAAAACACAAAATGCATAGTAGGGAGTTCCTGAGGATTTTCTCCTCGAAAACACTTCCAAAACTTGCAAAGGAATGTTCTCATGCATTGCTCTCCTCCAAACACATTGTTAAATGTGTGGAGGTTTCCATGTTCAGCTCATTCCATCAGGATATGCTGTATATAGTAAAGGCATCCCTAGGGAAAATGCTAGAGGTCAAAGAAGGCTGTTCATGTCATGCTGGTAACATTATTCCTTCATTTAAAAACACCTGCATTTAATAAATTAACTGAGCTATCTGTAGGGATCAAAAATCAGGTAGAAGCTTGAAGACCCAAACAAGGAACAAGGTCCACATCTGTAACATGACTACCACTAAAACTTAGTAAAAAAATAAACTTCTGATCTCTTAGGTTTCCTTTTCTATATGGAGACAAACTCAGTATTTTTAAATGGAAGATAAGATTATTTTTTGGTGAAGAAAAAAGAAATGCCTTAAAATAATTGGAGCATTTACATGGGAAAGGAAATAAAATAAACAAAGAAAAACCTCCCATTCAAATCATAGCTCTGCCTGATTCGAGGCAAGCCTTGATTTCAATGGGCAGCTTTACCAGAGACTGGGCTCCCTGCATTAGTTCTACTGGGCCACCTCATGGGACACAGTGTGCAGTCTGTGCCTACCCAGCCTCTGCCTCTTTGCAGGTCTCTCTCAGCATGTTAATCAAAATTACCACACTACAGGAAACATCTTCTGCTGAAACATTGCTGCAATATATTTGGCTTACAAAGAAAGCATCTTTTATTTGGAAAATTGCTCCAGGAACTCCTGACCATGTTTGTTCAATGGAGCAGGAGGGCCATGGTTTCAGAGTAAAACCAGCAAGCTCAGCAAACTGCCTGACCTCTCATGCACATACAACTTCCCAGCTGCTGAAGCCTGAAAAAAAGAGTGGCAGAGTGGCTGTGGAGTCATTTGGTACCAACCAGGTAGCACAGGGAAAGATGCAGTTTGCTTCTCTTCTCCAGCTCCTCAGTGTTTAAGCTGCAACAGTTCAGATTTCTTTGGAGAAATCCTCACCAGAGTGCAATTTAGTTGAGTTCTTATGGTTCTGCATGAGAAAAGCAGAGCAAGTAAAGAAAAAGAAACAAACAAACAACAGAACAACCCCAGGAGCTATTAAAAGTGAAATGGTTCAAGAGCAAAACTTCAGAAAATGTCCCCCATCAAACAGGATCACTTATACTAGCTTTTCATTCCTGCATTCCTGCACGTTTGATTCAGAGGCAAAGTAATCAATAATTTGCATATTTTCATCATCTTAACAACATCCCAGAGGAATTAATTTCACGGGGATGAACTGTTCAGCAATTTCTGTGGTATATTAACTATAAGCAAGCCTTTCTTGAATGTCAGACCTTTACTTCTGCTCTCCTTTTTGTCACTATTTTTTAAAGCAATATTGAAAACAAAACAAAACAAAACAAAACAAAACAAAAGCCCTTGGTTTATTTGACCATTACTTAACTTCATATCCTTTTCACAAGACAAGTTTGCCCTGGAACCCAATCCCTGTGGCACTTCCATTTCCCCATATAAATTGTTACTTGTCACAGTTCCTGCATTTAAGTTATAACCTTGTCTTGCTCCATTTTTAGATTTCACTGCAAAAAGAATGATTTAAATCAAGGTGAATACATTTCTGTTACTGTGGTGGAGTTCACAAAGGCTTTTCCTGATCTCAGATCTTCTCTAGGCTCTTGACAAATACCATTGCTTTTGTAGATGATTTTTCCCACTAACAGGATATGTAGCCTTTCACCTCTAAGATGCTGTTTTGAATCCTACCCTTCTCAATTGCCAAACAAGTGTCAAAGAGCAGCAATTTAGATTGCAAGACTTGAAGAATCTTGATCTAATTTCCAGGGAAAAGATGTTCAGAAAGCATAGAAGTGCCTTTCTTCTGCGACTGGCCTTACTCACTGAAGAGTTACTAATCAGAAACTAGAGTTAGACCAGCTCAGTTATGAAATAAAGTGGACATTCTCAGTAAGTCATGCAATTAAGTATCTTACAGATTTAGCAGACTTCAGGGTCAGAGAGAGGGCATACAGTGAGCAGAGCTCTGCTGTACATGCCAAGCTAATGGGAGCTTTAATGCCCTTGCTTTACCTCCACCATCCAGAAGGGTCTGGTGACTGCAGCATCCCCAGCACTCCTAATGACTGTTTGGTGCCTACCAGTGCTTTCCCCAAACCAGGGCTTGTGTACAAGCAGAGAAAACACAGGTTTCCTTTTGCTTGCCTGAACCATACCTATGCCATGGTTAAACAGAGTATTCTGTTACCACGTTCTTCACGGATGATGGTCCAGGAGAGGCAGGAGTAATAAACTCTCTTGCCCTGTGCAATCTCATTAACCTTTCTCATTTTGTGCCTATGAGCTTTGCAACCTCAAATGTCACCTTATTTTCTCCCATCAGATGCATGAGTTAGTCATGCACCGTTTTATTTATAAATATAATATCACCTTGTTTATTTGAGCCCCAGTCATTTTGGGTAAACACAGAGCCTGAACAAATGGGGATGCTGGGGCTGAACATAAACTTCAGCATTTTCTGAGCACTCTGTGCTGCCTTAGGAAGGGCAGGTAATCATCCTAAACAAAGGAGAGCAAGCAGAAGCAGGACTCAAATTAAATCAAAGGTTTTACACATGAACACACACACACACACACACACAATTAAATTCAATTAAATTAAAAAATATAAACCCCAAACCCCAGAACTCATACACATGATGCATAATGCATGGAGACAGGGAAGAAAGAGCTGCCCTGACCCATACTGTGCCAGGACAATAAAGATCTTGCAGTCAGTTCTTGCCAGCCCTCCTGTTGTTGCTTCCCATCTTTGCCTTTTTGGGAGAGTAAAGGGGGATGCCATCTGCCCTGGCACTGCCCTGGTGAGCCATTATACTTTTCTGTCAGCTGCTCTAGGTAGATAGAGTGTTCAGGAAATTTCCATTTTTTGGGCTACAAAGCAGTCCTTTTGGTTCTGGCAGGTCTCTTCCTTTTCTTCCTGGTGCAGGCTGAGGTGAAGAAACTGCAGTGTTTCCCAGCATTATCAAGGGCATCCATGAACAACTTCCCCTTGGCTAAAGCAGTCTCTGACAGACCTTTTGTCCCTGACATGATTATAAATGTCCTACTTTGACTTCACAATCTTCAACCCTTTTTTTCTCACACCTTTTGTTGCCCTTCTGACGTTTCTAGTTTTGTTGACTTTTTTTCCAGCATTTTGCTGTTTCTTTGGCTGTGTGATGTTGTGTTGATCCTACTGATTTATATTTTTACTGTGTCTTCATATGTTTCCATACCCTACCCTTGAGATAACTCATTATTTTTTGCTCATCAGGTACTTCTGGCTTGGTAACAAATTTCTTGAAGTCCCTAATAGTTAAGTATCATTCCTACTCCAAGCCTATGCAATTCTCTTCTATATTCAGTCCATACTCAGTCCATAGCCCTCTCTCAAAAGGCCATCAAAAGTAATATTGGTGCATATCAGAACAGAATTTGACATCAAAAGCTTCAGTTTTTCATGTGTTACTTTGAAAAAAATTCTTGAAATAGAAATATAAAAAGAAGTGAAGGTTTTTCCCAATCCACACTACTCACTAGAGCAGAGATATTTATTATCTCAGTGATGCACTTGTACCCAGTATCCCAAAAGATCCAGACAGGTGTTTTTCAGGAGCTTAGGGATGTGATGTCATGGACTGTTTTTCTGGGCTTCTCAAGACCCCTACTTTGAGCATTCACCTACCTGCAAACCTTTCTCACCTTGCCTCACATCACCAAATCTGCTGGGCCTTTTTAGTTCTACCTGCTCTGCTTTGGTGATGTTCCCATCTGCCATATTCCTTCCTTGTAGCTGGGTGGTCAGCCAAAGTCTTCCCTATTCTTGGCTGTCTTTGCAGGATAAAAGAAAAGAATCAGAGCCCCTCCTTTAGCCAGGATTTCAAAAGTTCAGTCTGCACTTACCAGATGACAATGAGAAAAAAGTATTGTCAAAAGAAAATAGCAAGATGAGGAATAGTATGTAGGGATAGCTACATTTTTCTGTAAAAGTCTCTGCAGTCCAGATATCTGTCTCTAATTCATCATAGGAGAAGAGTGGAGAAGGGAATTTGCCTAGAGGAAGAAATAGGGCAGAAAACTTTAGCCAGGTCAGCATTCTCCTCAGCAAATCCCTGGAAAGGTAGAAGGGGTCAGAGCAGTATGTCTCCCACCTCCCTCAAGTCTGCATTTCACTTCTGTTCCCAAGGCATCCACAAAAACACAGAGCAAGCTGTCCTCTGTGCATCACACTTGAGTTCCAGCTCTAACACAAGGAAAGGGCACCCTGGACCCCAAATCCCTTGGAAACAGAATGAAGCAAGCCATCGGGGCTTACCTGAACCAAAAGGGTAAATTTCTGGTTGGGATTTTGAGAAGTTTGTAACACAGGCCATAAAAATTTCCCCAGAGGTAAGGATGAACAACTGCACTGCAACAGCCTAGTGCTTGTTGTAGGACATTATAATGGCAACTGGAGAATTCCTTTATTGATATTGTTGCAAAATGGTACTGAGAAATATTTAGGAGTATATTTTTGAACATTTTTTTCACCCTGGAAGTGAGTAATCCTGTGCGGATTTACCAAAAATTTATCAGAATGTCAGGCAGTGTCAAGGAGCAAAGCCTAGACAAAGGACCACTGCACAAACTGAAATAAAGCTGTTAGCAAGGAAACCTGGCACAGGAAAAAAAGGTAAAAAAACCCCAGTTTCCCTTCTGCTTGAGTAGAATTTCTTGACAATATAAAATCATTTTCTTAGAGAACAAAGGGCCTTTTCAATGAAGAAGGGGCATATCTACTGACAATAGGCTTTTAAATTCTGAATAAGAAACAAAACTTATATAAGTTATATATTATATATTTACATATAGATAGAAATATATTTTATATATTTAAATGCATAAATATATTTACAATATATTGTAAAGAGCACTACAGTATCAAACTTACATTTTTACAGCAAACAGGACATATTTGAACACTCCAGATTCTTTCTCATAGATGTCACTTGCACAGACCCTACCCTCCTCATTATTGTACATGAGATTTGTAAATTCTTCTGCTGGAACTACTGAAATAGTCATTTCAAAACAACAAACAATATTTCCTCACATGCCAAGGGAAATGGGAATTTGAACATTTTAAGCCTTCCCTGGAGATGGCAGGATTCCCTGGGTTTGTGTGTTACTCCACAGAGCTGCACGTTATGCCAGTGGGAGGGAGGGGCAGCTCCTCTGGTTTTTTCCACTAACTTCACAGCGAGCAGCTCTTTCTCTCCAGACTCCTATGACCAGTCTTCTTGCTTCCTGACTTTGCTCATCGTTCAGTTTTTAATCCATCAGGTAGGATAATTTTGTACAGGGTGGGGAAAAAGAAGTAATTAAATTTGCCCAGCCACCTGTAGCAAGCAGCAGATTTGAAAGGAGGAAGCATGATGGGTTAAGGCTGCTTGGGTCTCCTTTAATTTTGGTCCTTCTTCAGAAAACCCATTGCTTCCCACCAGTCAAAAGTTTCTGATCCTCATCTGGTCACCTCTCCATTCAGTGCCTGGTTTCCCTCTGCCAAGATCTGTGTGTGGGTTGCTGCTCACCAAGGACAAAGGCTCAGCTCAGTCCCCAGCCCTCTGCAGTCAGGGCACTGCTCCTCTGCCTGCCTGTGACTCAGAAACAGCTGGGGGCCTCCTACCCTTGGTGCTTGGCTCCTCTTGCCCCGGGTTCATCTCCTACCACCCAGTGCCACGCTGGGCTGCCAACTATTCCACTCTTGGCATTTCCTGCCCCAGGGCCTCAGCACTGACGCAATTTCCAAAAGTATTTTTTAAAAAGCCACAAATATTTTGAATTCCTAGCAACTGAAAAACCCCAAAAGCAAAAAAAAAAAAAAAAAAAAAAAAAAAAAAAAAAAAAAAAGCAGCGTTTTTCTGCCAGGAAGGGAAGAGGAAAGGCTGTAGTGGGGAGCAGGATGGTGGGTTGAACACTGCTTCATTTTCCTATTCCCTCCTCTTCTTTAAGAGTTGCTGGCAATTCAAGGTAATGGGAAAGGGAAGATAAAAAAGAGACAAAAACTGGGGTGAGGAAAATAAATTTTTAAATTCTTTCTCTAGGTGTAGAAGTGGAAAGGATCACATAAAGCAATGTTGGCATCTTTCTGTCTCTCTTCTCTAGCTTCCCACCTCCTTAAAAGCCACATATCAATACAGGTGAGAGACACACACTATTACTTTTTCTACTTCTTCCTTCATTAAAAATAAACAGAGGCACAGTTAATGGTTAATGCTGCTGAGTTCATGGAACAAACAGTTCTCTTTTCCCATCTTGCTTGTAGTTCAATTATGAACTTAGGCTGCCTTCAGGCTACAAAGGGCAAGAAAGCAGGAAATACATATATCCAGAAATGCAGCCAGTGTTTGATGTCTCTGAGCTGAAATTAAATAAAATTGAAGTGGAGAATAAAAGCAATATGCAAACCATGGAGCTTGGAGTCAAATGGAGAAAAAGCAAAAAAACAGGTCTGAGATAACTGAGCAACATGGAGGATTTCCAAATTCAGCAGTAATGTTAGAAAGCTGTTTCTGTGCAGGGTGTTAGTAAATGATCCTCGAAGTAGTCACAGATCAAAAAATAAATGAACAAACTTTGGCTTATATAAGTGTGCACTCTGGGTTTGCCAGCACTGAAGAAGCAAGGTAGGAGGAGAAAAACCAAGACCCCAGGGTCTGGAGCCAGAACAGTGACTGAGAAGCTCCAAAACCCTGTAGGGATACAGAGGAGCCAGAGGACGGGATTCATCCTCACACTCATCCAAAACATGTGGGAAACTTCAGAATTGCCTTGGAGTGTGTGGTGCTCTGAAGATCAAAGTATCTGTTAGGGAGGTGAAAGCAGAGGTGAAGAACCATGCTGGGTAAGGATGCTCATACAAATCTGACACAGCCACAGACAAAGGCAGCAGGCTTCCACTCCTGATGCTGCAGCAAGGAGAAGGGAGATTTCTGTCTGGGTTATTCCATGGTGAAAGGGGACAGTGTGTACAGAAGCCTGCCAGAAGGGGAAGAAGGATTTGGAGCTCTAGCACAAACCAAAACTAGCCCTTCAAATATTTCCTTTAAGCATGACTCACATTTTTCTGCAGCTTAAAGTGAGTCAGAGTTCCTAATCTTAGCATTGCAGCGAAACACCTGAGATCAAGGAATTGATCCAAAGTTCACTAAGCACCAGAGAAATGAACCTGGCTTGCCTTTGGGTAAAAGAAAATACAGGTGTTGTATTTAAAGGATTAAGAACTATACACAAACTAGCTGACTTCACAGAACATACAAGGTAACTACTATCTGAAGAAACCATGAAACATGATGAATGGCATAGGTATGCTCAAAATTGTTATGAATGCAAAATTAGTAATTTTATGTACCTGATAACACATGCAAATCTAGCTTTTCAAAAGTCAGGTAGGTAGGTAGTCAGGTCAGTTTCTAGGAATTTCTAATTTCCAGGGAATATCTAAAAGAATACTGCATATTGAAAGAATAGTGCACCTCAACATCAGGCACATCAAGAGACGTGCAGGGTGGAGATTCTGAAGACACAGCACCTGCATACTGCAGACTCTGAAAATATCTAGCTAAGGCAGAATAAAAAGATACTGTAATTTTAACCACTGTATAGATCCCAGAGAGCTGCCTTCCCAATTGGTGCCTTTCCCTGCATCATCTCCTGAAATCATCTTGTTAATCAGCACATGAGTTTTCTAAAACAATTGAGGGCTAGGCAAACACTATAGGAAGGACATGGTTTTGAAAGGGGAAAAAACCCCAGACAAACAACCACCCCAAAAACCTAAAAGAAATGAAAATTCCAAATAGCTGCTTTACAGTTTTATGTCTTTAACATATAAAGATGATAATTAAATTTAGATACTGGCATCCAGATTACAGCCAGTAATATTTACGTATGTATCCCAAAATCTAGTTATCTTGATGCAAAAGGAGTCCTTAAGAAACAACAAAAATAAAGAGCAACTTGTGGCAGAGCACTTCATCAACACTGATATATGGATATACACTTAAGACTGAAGAAGAGAAAGAAAAAAGCCTTTAGTGATGTTGGAAGATTATCACTTATTAGAATTACCATGGACTTTCAAACAGAAGCCAGAGTGGGTTATTCAAGCCCAAATGCACATTTATGTTTCAGAAAAGAAGAACTCAGATACTATTTTGAAACAAGAGAGCATACTCTTTTCTTTGGTTTTGGTGTCATTAGCACAGGTGATCACATTATGAGTGGGATGAATTAATTTTGAAAAAAAAGAAAAGCATTACAGTGTATTAATGCATTTTCCAAGGACAGCATGTCATTAACCTAATGATGCACTTGTTATGTTACTAATTGAAATGTCCTATTAAGCAAAAATCAATACTTGCAGTCTTTTCCTTAGCTGAGTAGTGCGATTGTCACAAAAGCTGTTGTGATTTACATACATTTTTACTATTTTTTTCTTTCCTAGAATACCAAATCTCTTCTCAGTGAGGAGTCTGACCACTAGTTGGCATTGTTACTTCACTCAAATAAATAGCCTTTAAACGAGGTGTTGAGCTACAAGACAACTTCTTAATTTTTGAGCTCTAAGTTTCATTTTGCAACATCTGGACATGCTGATGAGGGAAAAGGGAGGGAACAAGAAATATGTGATTGGAAAATTATTTCCCCTTCCCCACCCTGTGTATCTCTTTCAGCAAATTTGTGGTTCTACCTTAAATTCTGAAAGAGTTAAGCAATATAAAGTGTATCTGTGGAGGGGAAAAACCCCAAACCACAGCATAGTCATGCACACTTCACTGGTACAGTCCAGACAGTGAGTGTAGATCCAGTAGTATTCCCGGGTCAGGAAGCTTAAATAACAGGAACACAACTGTTGAATGCAAACATGAAGTAAAAGGATTTTGTACCCCATGAGCTGCTCTTTCTGCTACACCACAGCTTTTAGTGGTGCCTTGTGCTCTGAGCTGCTGGTAACAAAGCAAGTGCCAGCTCTTCTGCGTGGTGATTCTGTCAGGCATGGAATAAAACAAAATAAACCAAATAAAACTCATCTGTCCAGAAAAAGTGGGGTGATACCTTAGTGAGTCAGAGTGCAAGGAGGCCTTTAGGGCAGACTCTGCCTGTGCTGCTCAGCCCCTGGGCCGTTCACTCTCAGGCTGCTTTATCACACACAGGATGGGATGGGATTCCTCCTGGCTGTGCTGCCACAGCTCTGGTCGCTCTGCAGTGTGAGACCAGGCAGCACAGTTTGGTTCTGGAGGGCCCTGTAGACAGGGAAGTGGAAGAGAGAACAGGTTGTCTCTCTGTGTCCCATCAGTGGGAGGAGAGAGGATTTTCACCTTTTGGAGTCTAAGACTGTTATTGAAAGAGTTAATGGTTTGCTTTAGCTGCAAATCAAACTTCCTTTCAATTCAACTTAAAATTTCTGTGATATAGAACCAAGATTTCAAAAATATCCACTTCTCAAAGGAAAATGAACACAACCTGAAAGAGCTGCTTTAGAAAAATAAGAAAGATGTAATCTCTGTAATACTGCAAATCCTGGCTCATACACAAACCCACAGACTGACACTGCTTGCACATTAACTACAGTGAGTCACAGTAATGTTCTCAAATTAAATTCTCATCTACACTACTGACACACTTTAGGGCCTTAGGTATGTCTCATCAGCACTCTTGAGCTCTAAAATACACATAACACTTACCCAGCATTACAGAGATTAATTCATTAGTGACTGCAAAGTGCTAGGTAAGTGTTTACAACAATTAACCAGCAGGATGTTTTCATCACCAAAACAAAAAGAAATATAAAATGCAAGCAGCACCAGTGAGAATGGTGGAAAATAAAAGCAAAAACTTCCTTCCATTCTAATGAATGTTTCAAAGCCAAAACAACAAAGAGCAGTCAATCAACCAGGCAGTGGTTTTGAGTAACCTAAGTAACTTGACATCAAATCTTTCAGAAAGCACAGTAGGCTGATATATAAGAAATTTTAAACAGATTTTGCAACTTCTTTGCCTGTAAGACTTTCTAAAAACTCATTATAGAAAGCAGCTGATTCCACAATATCCAAGACATCCCTTGCTGATCTAGATTTAATTAAATTAAGCCACTTACAAAATTATGCTATGCCACAAGGCAATCCATGAATGATCACAGAAGCTACAGCAAACCATCCCCAAATTCTCCACTGCAGAATATCTTAGCAACTGTTTTCTTTGGAAGGAGCTGTACATTAGAAATTCTCAGTGGGTTGGAGTGAGCAGATATAATGCTGCTTCAGACACCCATGTTTGCAGTCCAATCTCCCTCCTCTCAGGGAGAAGCAACTCCCTGAAGAATGTGTGATGGCTCCTAGTCTGTAACACAGACTGGAGTCCAATATCCAATTGTACTCATTATCAAAATCTATATAAATGCCATCCACTTTATTTGGCATTAAAGGCTTCTATCCTTTGAAGATGAACAGGTTAACAAGCTTTAAAACCATTAATGAAGTAAGGCTTGAGGAATATCTTTCTGAGCAGCATAAACATTGGCTCAGCTAACATCTCATGCCATCAACGAAGAAAGATCACTAGCAGACCCAGGCCAAGATGCTGTGGGAAATAAGTGGAAGGCAATAACAGCTGGAAATATTTGGCACATACAATAAAGTTTTGAAACCCTTTGGATACTGGGCTTCCAAGCTCTTTTTTTTTTTCTTTCTTTCTTTTTTTTTTTTTTTTTTTTTTTAAACCACAAAATATTTCATTAGCACTTGTGTGAGAAACAACGTCAGAAACACCCAGGTGTGGTATGAATGACATGATTACCTGCCATGAAATGGTACAAATATCCCTCTCCTTCCTCCCTCTCCCCCTCCAATTATCTATTTGCAGAATGCATGTAACAGCACATCCTCAGAGCTAATGTTCTATGAGCTGGAGAGGAATACATATCTGCCTATATACATTACAAAGGGAAGTCCAGTCTTCTTAGGCTACTTTGCTGATTAAATGGGCTTTATACAATTGTGCTGTAGATCTGTCCAGCTTTGCATTTCCTAATGGGTTCCAAACACAGCAAGCAGTTTCAGCCACATTTGACAGATGGATTGAGGTTCAAAATTCCTACAGTGTAAGATTTGCATGATGATAGAAGACACCAGCAAATTTCCCTGTGAAGGGAAAGGCTGAGGCAGGGAATCAGCAGCTCCTTGCTGAGTCAGGTCTTGGAGGACACACTGCTCAAAACTGGGCATCCCACACAATGACTTTTTCCCATGCTCAAGTTTGCAGGAAGATGACAGTGTATGCAGGGAGAAGAAAGGCAGGACACACTGAAAGGGGGAAATAACATACTGGTGGAGGCCTCAGAAAAGATGCAACTGTTAAATCTGGAGAGGTGTTTAAAATTTATTTTATTTATTTATTTTTACTGGCAGAAAGTTGGGATGTAGGATGCAAGATGCGAGTGAACTAGATTTCTGCAACTCAGAAGAAATTTTCTTTTTCTACTGCAATTTTTACTACCTATTTAGACATCTCACTCAAGCAAATGGAACCTGTTTATCCACTGATCCACTGGTCCATTGGATGTGGGATAAGAAAAGTAAGGACACAAATAGTCAGGTGTCCCAGTTGCTGCATGGACCTGGCTGTGCTTACTCCACAAATGTAAACAGAAAAGATTATTCCTGTCCTAAAAAAACCCAAAACAACACCCCCCCAAAAAAAGAAAAAAACCCACCAAAAATATTTTTCTCGTCTGTCCTAAAATAGTGAAACCCAAAGTAAACATAAACCAACCACCCTCTCTAATGGTGATTATAGCCTTGCTGGATTCTGTGCACAATAACAATGGTTTGAATTTGTTAAAGGTCATGAGGAAAAGTACAGCAACAAGACCTTGTAGCTGGCAGCATGTTTTGATTCCTCAGCTTGAAACACACACAGTAGCTGGCTACATAGTGAGTGCTTTTAAACAGCAATCTACAGGAAAATAAAGGAATTAACTATGCACTGTTGAGCAAGGTAAACTGATAGATAAAGGTATGATTGCTACCCTCTGAAATTTCATTGCTATTTTACCTGTGCCAAAGCCATCAGGGGAAAAAAGTAAATAGCACTTCTTGTTGACTGTGCAACCTGAGCAGGAGGATCTCTCCTGCTGTCATGTCCCTTGCATACAGAGCTCTGCCATAGCACGGAGACACAAGGAATATTCAAGAAATCCAGAAAGTGCTTCTCTCCCATGATATTTTTTTATGCACGAGAAAGGAGGAGTAGCAGAGACAAAACAAACTTGGATTCAGTCAGTACAACATGACAAGTACTTAGTGGTGCTCCAGGACTTTGCTTGAGTAAACAGCAATGTGCCTGTGAAATGTTCAAAACAAAAAAATAAATAGCCTTTAAAGACACAAGTGTCTGTATAAACAGAGGATGGGGGAACACTACTTGATTACCAACACCTTTCGATGGACAAACAAATCAGCAACTCCCTCTTTGGCAGGAACAGAGAAGTGGGACACAGATCCTGCAGCAAGGCTTCCTGCAGTCCCAGGAAATCGCACAGCAGATGCCCAGGTGCCCACTTTCCACACAATACGCACCCAATATTGATAACAAAATAAGGAGCTAAGAAAGAGCTGTCGACAAAACAGCCTTAGACAGAAGGCAGCAAAAGAGAGACTGAGGCGCTCCTGCTGTCCCGGCTCCCTTCAGTAAGCAGGAAAACTTTTTAACAAAGTTTGTTACATAGTTTAGGGGGACAAATCTCTGCGGATGCCTACAAGAAAGGGGCAGAAGTCTTAGCACAGGATTACCAAAAAATAAATACAGTGCAAGCAGTGGTCTGGTTTCCTTTTGAACACAGCAGTTACACATGGATTCTTATCTTCAGGAATTCTCCAAATTAGTTACACAATCCCTTCCAATGGGTTTATCATGCTCAATCTCCCAACAATTTAAACTCCTCTCTCCTTCCAGTCCTGTTTAGAGCTTCACTCCATGAGTGTTCAGGAACCTTCCTGTTTCTGGCCTAAATTAACTAGATAATAAACACTCAATCTGGGATTAATATTATCCTTTTATATAATTTTTTTCTCCCTGATACTTCCATTTACAAATAGTTGTCCTATCCCCTTATAAGCATCTGCCAACCAGGCTGTAGAAATCAAGATATTTTTACCACTCTGTAAGGAATAAAAGGGGAATGTTTAATCCATCCCATTCTTCTAACCAACTGATTAATCCTTGTTGCTACCTGTCTGAATTCAAATTAGGCTTTGTTAAAGCTAGGTGAACTCAGCTGTACAAGAAACTTTATCATGGTCACTTAACATGGCTTGGGTATCTCTACAAAACTGCCTTGCTTAGTGTGCCAAAAAAGTACATCATGCTTTTTACTTCTGCTTCACACTTGTTGCTCGTAGACACCCACAAACCATTAAATATGATTTAACCATCATATTCTCCTGGTTTTTTTTTTTCTGCTATGCTTTTATTTCTTTCAAAGATGAGATGGCTGCTGCACTGCTTCTACCCTGCCACAGGGCTTGTGGAATACATGTTCTGTTCTGGGCCACTTTCTTAAATCAGTGGCAGGATTAACACACAAAATTAATGGATTATTTTGCAAGATTAAGGTATTGCAGAAACATAATTCTCCTCTGCACTAAGTAATTAACTTTCCCAATAGTCCTACATCAACAGATACTTGTGGTTACATGTAAATTGAGAAGGAAAAAAATCACCTATTTTTTCATGCAAAACAGCCAACAAGGTGTAACTTTTGCATGCAGATAAGTGAGCCCCCACCTAGAGTACTGAGTCCAGCTCTGGAGCTCAGCATGGCAAAGGTGTGTTGGATGAGCCCAGAGGAGGGCCACAAAGATGCTCAGAGGGATGGAGCACCTGAAAAGCAGGAGAACCAGTAACACCAAATGCCACAGGAATTTACGGAAACGTGAAAGCAAAACTCTAGGGACATTTCCTGAAGAGATATTTGCAAGTGCTAAACACAGCACAAGTGAATGAGCAAGAACGAGCAAAGCACTCCTATTGCCAATTGGCCTTCCAGCTGCACTGCCCTTCTGGGGCTGCTGAATGCCCTCAGAAAGCTCACAGCCAGATCAGCACTACAGATGGAAGAACAACACCAATTGTACCTTTTTTTTTTTTTTTTGGTTCATATACATGAGATTGAAATTACATGTTTCCTGTAAAACATTTTAATTAGTTAATTAACTTCAAACACACGCACACTCTCGCAGCGGTCCCAGGGAAAATTGAAGTTTTTTGGCTTTCAGCAGATCAAGGACATAAAAAATTATTAAATAATATTAACTTAGAGTTGAGAAGAGACAGAGCTAAGACTCTAGCATCTTCTTAAATTTGAATTATGGTCTGCTTCTGTATTGCATGGCATCACAGCAGAAAGAAGTAAAATATTACCTGAAAAAATTGCTTTTGAGTGACCTCAGGCACGCAGCTCTTTGTGACCCACAGACCCAGGGCTGTGAGCTGTGCTCTGGTTTGGCCATGGCACAGACTGTAACACTAATAATCTAGGAACCTAGGAAAGCAGGATATCTTCCTGGACAGCTGGCTTGTGAGAGGAGGGTACTGCAATTGCACCCTACTACCTGTCCTGTTACTTACCCAAGGACAAGGCTTTTATGCTACCCTGCCACTACACAAACTTTATATCAAACACTGATTTCCTCTCTTTCTGACATTTGCATTTATTTACAAAATACATAAGCAAAGTGCTACTGAGAATTCAAGGAAGCACTTCCTTTGCTCTTGATGCCAAGTCTCCTTCCAGCCAGTAGCTGAGCCCTGAGAGCTCCTTCTCCCTCTTGGCTTCATGCTTCAAATAAATCTGTGTGATGTTTCTGCAAGTGTTCCTTGGCTGCTGCTCTCCCAGACCCACACTTCCATAGGAAGATCATCACAATCTTTGGGTTTTTCTTGGATGCTCTTAAATTCTGCCTGCACATCTCACAACATCATTGAGATTTCTGTAAGACTTGCACTTTGAACAGTGAAGATTATTTTATCTCTTCCAGAAGAGAGCCAAATAACCTTCTTACACTTGTTGTGAAAGTTTTACCAAACTCTTCTACTACAGCTTTTTCCACAGACTGCACATACCCTCCCCCAGTCACTGAGCATTTTTGATGATCTACAAGAAAAAGCAGATCCCTACCATCCCTTTTGCACCCTTGCTCACTGCTGAGTTAATTTCTGCACAGAGTCAAAGGGACAGTCATGGTCTTGGGCCTGAATCTAGAGCCAAGGCAAGCTCCTCTTGGAAAGGGAACATCTGGCCATGCACCAGGCACCAGAAATACTGAGAGCAATGGAATCAGGCAAAGCTGAATTAATCCTCTCCCAGGCCTGCCACCCCCTCACTAAAAACCTTGGGAAAGCTCAAATCCAAGCTTGATCTTTAGGTACAATATGCGTCAAGGCCACAAAGTGCAAGCTTGCAACTAAAGGTGCTTTGAATACACAACAGATTTCCCAGATGGGAATTTCCTCCATTATTATTTTTAATTTTCCATTTCCTAACATTCAAATACCAAAGAATACATGCAAGCACACTCAGCTTTGAAGAAAGCAGTTAAGCAAGGACTAAACTAGGAAAGAACACTTGGCCTTCTACAACACAGCCACTGCATTAACTCCTCTGAGAGCTGGTCCTTTGAATCCAAACATAGTTTGTTTTTTTAAAGTCACTAGTGATTATCAGGGGAAGAAAATAATTGTTGGGAAAAGCTTGGTTAATTCAGTAACCAGCATAACATTTAACTCCATCCCAAGCTTTCTGTGGAATAGCACAGTGTGAGATGATGGCATGCTGTACTTTGAGAGTCAGCCTCAGAAAAAAACCAGTCACCCAGAAATTCAGATCAAATGAAAAGCACAGACATTTTTTGGAATGGAGTGGATGCACAGCATTAGGTTCGAACTCCAGCAATGTAAAAAGACTAACTTTTATATATAAACAAATTCTATTTAAAAGTTTAAATAAGAAATATCTCTTCAGAATGTTCTGAGGGCTTCAGGACCAAAAAAAAAAGACCCAGTTGTTTTAGAGAGAAACTTAAAAATTAAATCTATTCAAGAAACCCTAAAAATATGCAGCTGAACCCCTAGACTATCACAGCATGTTGTGTTCTTGCTTTCATTACCACCACAAAAGAAAAATTGGGAAAAAAAGGGAAAATCTCTCTTAGGACCCTTCCAGACCAAACTGTATGCACCAGCTGTGTACTCAGAGATCTTCTTTTAAGCCAAGGCTGCTCCAGCTGAAAGCTTTTCACAGTCTGCAGTTAGCTCAGAAAGGTATAGCACAGGGCAATGGCCAATATAAGGAGAGCCTAATTTTAATTGAGGTTTTGATGGGGCAAGCTGGTGTTTTCTGAAAGCACAAACACATCAGCATCACCCACTCCAATTATAGTCCTTCTTCACTCAGAATAAGGTACAAGTAATGAGACTGAGTGTAAACCTTGGCAGTACTTCCAAGTACCAGGAGAAGAGACCAGGCTCTTCCAAACCCACAAATCCAGAAAGAAGCCCCATAAACTTTGACAAATGCAAAAATGTTACATGGAAATAAAAACTCAGCTGTTTGTCTGAACAAATCACCACAGTAAAATGTGCTTACAAGCAGAAAACTTGATCTGCAGTCAGGAGATGTTCTAGTATTTTCAGTAACTGGATGCTTCTGCAATTCCAGTGCTACTTTTAATCGAATTTACTGACTGTGTTTTACAAAATGGTCATGGAGAGCCAAAAGGGGCTCTCATCCACCCTGTGTGCCTCTGCCATTGCTGCCTCATTAGGAATTACAAAACACCAGGATTGGAAGAAGCCCTTTCACTCTATAGAGAGCAAGGAAGGAGAACACAGGTGAACTTGCATTAGGAAGGAAAAAGCATTTCCTTCTCTTTTCAGAGTGTTTCTTGTTGTTGTATTTTTATGATAGTACATTTTGTTTTAAATATCAGAAAAAGTCATTCCCAGGGTGTAGAGAAACTGAAATACTGAAAGGTTCTCTGATCTTGGCCCATCAGTGAAAGCAGTTTGAAATGTCTGCTTCTACTACGTGTTTTGTTTGGGTAACTTCCACTAGGGATTAAGCTTTATTTCCATTAGAATGTCCTTTGAACAAGATTTTATAAAAGCTTAAATGAAATGAGAAAACACGGGTCAGAACTTGTTCATAGCAGCGTTTCTTCAGGACTTTTTTAGCCTGGGATTGAATGAACTGCATTCTATCAGCTGACAATCAGTAAATAAAAGTCTGGGCAATTATGTTTTTTTTCAGTTCAGTGACCCTTTCACAGCAGCTCCAGCAAAGGAGCTTTGTAAGCAAGAATGTGAAGCCATTCACTGAGAGACATTCACTTTCTCAGAAAAGGACACCTTTGCTTCCTGATACATCTGCAGGCATGCATACATGGTTCCTCAAAATACAGGCAGCTGAAAATAAATGTAGCAGATTTTGCAGTTTATGGGCCAAGTTTTGTTCACATTTAGACAGGCCTGTGCCCAGGTCATATCTATAATTTCACTGAATTTAAAGACAAAACTAAACCTCAAACTGGATCAACAAAAGCATTGTCTGTACACAGCAGAGAATCAAAAGGCATTTAAAAGTGTTTGAAAAGAAAATCCTCCTCCTTTAGGACTTCATTTTATGGATCAATAAATTAAAAAAAAAACAATAATAAAACTGACAGTACGCAAGTAAGAGAGAACTTCACCTCTTATCCCACGTTCTTTAAATCATAATCCAATCTCTAGCTTCTAGAGATTGGTGTAAATCCTGCAGTATGAAGTGTATTACCTCTCCAGTCTTTTGTTCGTGTTATTTATGATGTCTCTTCTGGTATCACTTTTTCTTTCCACAATGAGCTGCAAAGAAGTGAAGTACACAAATATTTCTGTGGTCACAACAGGCCTTAAAAAACTCTTATACATAACATTTCCCTGCAGGATGCTCCAGCTGGTTTTCAGCATATGAATGTGACAGAGAACCAAAGCAGTAATCCCTAAAAGTGTCAGGAGAAATATGCTGCCAGAGTACAACGTGCTTTCTGACAGCAGTGAAAATTTTAATCATGACAGCACCAGAGCATATGACTCCATGGCTAGCCCTGGAAATGTGTCCTGCAATAAAAACGTCTCTATATTTCTTCTTAAGTTTTTAGCGGGGAAAAAACAAAAGCTACTCCCCTGATTTGCAGTAAATTACAGCTCCAGGCAAAAACTTCAGCAGAAGAGAAACATTTCTGACCATCCACTTTATCTATATACAAGATACAATCAGTTTCTGTGGCAGAAAGTCTCCAGCACATTCAGTTATAATTTCATCCAAGGTTAGCTAACATCCCTCACCCCTCCCACCCCAAACCTGGTCTTGCTCTGGAACACACTGGTGATTTTCCACTCTGCACAACACAGTCTCTGATGTTTGTCAGGTGTCTTGGCTACATGGATCAGGATTTTCTAACCAGACAATCCGTTTCTCCATTTCTTGCTGCACCATACTTAAAACTCTGCCCTCCTCTGAGGAAGTCATGTCTGAAAATAAACCCTCCCTGTTTGCTTCATTTGTTTCGAGGAAACTAGCTATTAATGAGTTATTGAAATAGCAACGTTTCCCCCACAAGAATTTTATTTCATATTCAGCTGAAGTCTTCTCAAAAATCACTGCTTTTTGATTGCATGTAGGGAGCAAAAGAAAAATATTTTATAGAACGTGGTGAAATAAGTGAGGGACAATTGTTGTTAAGCAGAGGCTTTCATCATGCAGCCTTCTCCTCCCCATCCTTGCCTTTCTCTTTCCCCAGCAGCCTTCCAAAAATGCAACTTGCTCTTAAGAAATCAAACCAAACCCATCCCATTTCAGGTCCTTCTTCCCATCCAATCCTTACACCACTATCTCTTTCCAGCCCCTCTTCCCTCTCTGCTTCAGCACAGCTTCTCTGCTGGCCCATGAAATGTTCCCACCAGCTGCACCCTCTCTTCCTGATCATGGGCAGAGGTGGAAGAAAGGAACTCAGAACAAGCCTAAAGACTGTCCTAACTGCAAGACTTGCAGGTACACAGATGACCTTGGGTATCATTGCCATCTACCTGCACTGTTTACATTAATTCCAAATACCTGCAAAACAACAGCCAGCAGCTCCTGAGGGAGCACTGATGCCTGTGCAGAGACACACCAGCCTGTGTTTCCTAGGAATCCCTCCACCTTCCAAAAACCAACACGTGACACCTCCTCTGGACAAGGGCAAGAGCCATACATAAAGCTTATTTCAATCTCAAATCCACTCCATTTCCTTCTTTATTTATCTTCATCAGGCACAACCAGATGCAAAGGGAGACTTGTTGCTGCAACTCCTATGCAGGGAAAGTGCCAAAAGCAGAACTCAGAAGTTCCCTTGGAATCTGTCTCACAAGATTTTCTCCTCATCTTTGCAGAGGCCTTGTATCCTCCAACTCATTTTTCCCTCTGATGCCCCCAAATCTGCTTCAACTACTGCTGAATTTCATTGTTTGTTTGAACACCCAGATGTGTCTTCTCTAACCAGCTGAAAAGGCCCACGGGAGCCAGTGAGGAAGATACCTGACCAGCACCCTCATGTTTTCTCAGATTTGACTGAGGGGCTCACAGAACCAGAGTTTATCAGGATATATACACAGTTAAAATAATTTTAACTGTTCTGAGTTCAGAGCCACAATCTTAAGACATAGTTTATTTGTTTATTAAACAGCGTAATGATGTCCTGGGAAACTTTTTAAATTGCTTATATCCTATGAAGTGACATCACTAAAATGAAACAGCAGGTCACAGTGTCACAGCTGGAAACCTTGAATCCATCATAACAAGACCTTCAAGTTTCCAATTCAAAAGCTCTGGAGTGCTCAAGTATTTTTCCCCCTAAGGGTATTAGCTGAGGATTGTGCTTTCCATGGTTCATTGTGAATAGGACTTGGTACTGAGCTAATGATAGGGTGTCTCTGGAAACTCTGACTGTGGGAGCACTGTGCATGGAAAAGCACAGTATTCTCAGTGCCAGCAGCTGAGGTACTGTCCTTCCAGCCCTGAAGGCAGGGTTACTTTGCTGTGAGGTGCCTACAAGCTTCAGAACTGTATGAAACACAGGGAAACTGTCCAAGTGGGATGAGAGTGAAATCCAGGCCCAAGAAAGGGAATAGATACAAGCATTACTTGTGCATGCACAGCAGAACAAGAGAAGAGGACCTATGTGAAAAGATGTCCATCAAGGCAGAGGGCACAGCCATACACACAAACACATGGAAGAGGTCCCTTACAAAGGAATATCCTAGGTTCAGCTTTTTCCTGTCTGACGCGTGCAATTCAATGTTCTTACATCTCTGTGATGTTACAGACAACAAGAGTGGTAGAAGAATAATGCTGAAGTAATTTGGACAGACCTAAGGACTCAAATTTCAAGCCTTCAGGTTTATCTGACAGTAATCTTGAACCACGATGCAGACAATTCCTGCAAATGCTTCTGTGTGAAGTCATCTGCAGGGAAGGAAGCTTCTACTGTTTAGTATCTGTTCTCTAAATAGTCTTGTACCTACTGAGGCTGCTAATGGGGACTATATTTCTGTTAGTAGATTTACTACAAAACTAACATCTCGCTCATGTGGAAACCCAAATCCAGAAGGATTTTTATGACCACTCCTTGAAGGTGAAAATTTCCACATTTTCTCACCAACCACAGAATGGTTCAGTTTTTTCCCCAAGCCCTTTTAGTGACTGCTGTTCATTTCTAAAATTAATATTTTCTTGAAACTCACTGAGATGCCTCTCTAGAGGGGGAAAAATTAAGTTACTAACTTCAATAAATGAACAAACAAAACCATTTAGAAAAATCTTCCACAGATAAACAGAATTTCCTGTATGGCTTACTGGCCCAGCTATGATTAGTCAGCCCAACAAGAAAGATTATTAAGCCTTTTTAAGTGACAAAAAAGACCTGAGAAATTTCAACATGATCTGGAGGAAGAAAAGTTAAGTAATGAGTGTTCTTGCCCTCACATATAAAACACAAAAGATTATTTCTTAAAGATAAAACCCACAAGAATAATTATTTTAGTGTCAATTTTAATTGTCTGGAGAACAAGGAGTAACCTTATACAATCTCAAGGAAGTCTGATAGAGTCAGCTATCCATTAGCTGCAGCCACTTCTTATTGTTTTTAACACTACAGGTCATGCCCCAGTGAAACAAAAATGGGGAGATGGTGGAAATTGAAGAAGTCCTTCAAAGAAGGAAAAGAAACATGAGGCAGTGAGGTGGCTCACCCAAGAAATTTTGAACAGAGAGGAAGAATGAAGTCAGATCATTACAACAGTAGCAGCTGAGGCAGAAAATAGTGATTTCTTTCATCTGTCTGTATCTGAAATACCAGCACCCAGAGCCACTATGGACCAGGAGGAAATTTTGCCTATAGAAAACTCCAGAAGGAAAATCAGGTAAACACTCCATTTCTCACTACATAAAGGTAAAACTAATGGAGGAACATTAATATAATTCCTGAAAAATGTGGGACAGATCTCTGTCCAATATAGTATAACACTGGAAAAAAAAAATCCGAAATATACATTTTTCAAGAAATGCACATTTTTCTGCACCTCTAAAAGCGGTTGAGAGAATATAAAATAAAATATCTTCCCAGCATTTCACGCTCTTTCACAAAACACATTTAAAGAGAAATAAATAAGTTGTGTGGGACAGTGATGAACCTCTGAACAATCCCTCTTTTCATCGAGATCCAAACTGCTTTTCAAAAGCTGCTTGAGACATGCCTAGCTATTTCTGTTCCACAGCAATACAGTCATGGAAAGTTTTCCATGTACCACAGCAAGGCCACAGAGCAAACAGTTTATCACTGGAGTGTCTGAGCTTGCATGATAAAAAACAAACAGGGAGTAATATATGACAAAACCTTGAAAGCGGAATTTTGGACTCTAATTACCTGGTCAGAAGTTCTCTTGAATGGACTGTGTGAAATAATAAATTTCTTGTTAGAGAACAAGTCTACTTTGTCTGGACTCTAATCTTGGATTTGTAGCAGATTGTTATCAGTACTTTCCCCCTGGAATTCTGTTTCTCTGCACAGATTTGAAAGAATAAGTCTTTTTTCTCTTCCTTCAAGGAAGAGAATGTAATATATGTAATATAGCTGCTCCTACTTTTTGCCCATATTTGGGTTGAACAGCAACTGGCTTAATTTTCTCTTATGCTTTGGTTTCCTTTGGCTTTCCAATGAGAAGGGCCTGCAGAATTCCTACAGAAGGCTTCCCACTAAGTATTTTTTCTTGTTCTTTGTAGATTTTAGTGGGGAGCCATTAGCTGCATACCCTGTATCCTTGGGGGCTGTGCAAGGGAGCTCAGCCCAGT
This sequence comes from Sitta carolinensis, assembly GCA_032173965.1. Classification (NCBI taxonomy): domain Eukaryota; kingdom Metazoa; phylum Chordata; class Aves; order Passeriformes; family Sittidae; genus Sitta; species Sitta carolinensis. Next base: position 6,656,590 of record JAVUNC010000025.1, on the reverse strand, counting down.
CCACAGGCAGAGGGTGATGGGGTTTCCTGGTGTGTCTTGGACAGCTGTGCTTGAGAGCAAATGGGCAAAATCAGCTCCAGTGGTTCCAGCTGTGCCATCCCTCCAGCTGAGGACCTGCAGAGCCCAGAGCTCTACAGCCCTCTGGCCCTCCTTGGCTGCTCAGATGCCAGAGCACCAGCGTGGGGACAATGCCAGCATGACTGAAGAGCTCGGCTGCTCCAAAGGGACAGTGAGTTAAAATTAGGGGATAAAAAGGAGGATCGGAGCTTGGGATGTCTCTATTTTTATACAAACCCAGAGGAAAGCACAGAAAGCAAGGATGACTTGCCCCACCTTAGAGTGGGGTGAGTCCAAATGACTATAGAGTTTGATGGGACATTTGAAGGTCATCTTGTCCAGCCTCCCTGCGGTGACCAGGGACATCTTCAAGGCCTGGCCTTGAATGTTTCCAGAGATAGGGCATCCACCACCTCTCTGCACAACCTGTTCCAGTGTTTTACCACTCTTACTGTAAAAAAATTAGTTAAAAATACTTTTTTAAACTTCTATTAAATAACAATGGCCTCTTATCTTTATGTGTTTCATTAAAGTCTACCCATGTCGTCCCCTGGTTTTGTTATTAAATGAATGTCACTGAAATACTAAGGGAGGGTCCCCTTGACCCTTCTGTGATCATGTTATCACAAATGTAAGACTTCTCCAAAAGAGCTGATGTGCCAAACCAGCCCAAGGATGCTCAGCTGAATGGAAAGTACACACTGATCAAATATTTGCTATTGCTGATGGAGAGGAAGCTGACAGGTGGCATTTCCATGACATTTTGTTCTTGTAAAGCTACTAACTGCTCTATAACCTTTGAATGTGCCTTGAAATTGTTAATCTCACACCAGAAGTAAATTGAGAGATTTGGAAAAGATGCAATTATTCTCAATCCACAGTATCAGACATAAATAACTCCTCTTAGGAAATGCCATTAATAAATAAGTTCTCATGATGACTGGGAGAAATAACTGATCATATCAAAAAATTTACAGCTTAAGAGCAGGGTGACATAGCAGCCCCATGCAAGGTTATCTTGCTCTGTCCTGTTGTAATAGGCACATGTGCTTAGCTGAAAGTTTATTTTAAAAACCATACTCATATTCCAAAAGTCAGCTAAGAATAGTAGTCTACAAATATGAGGTGTTTCCATACCATCCATTAGCCAGAGCTCCAGGAATAGCACTGTATAAGAATCAGGGAATTAAAACATTTTTACCACTTCTACCCTGCATTGGGTCATTTCTCATGAAATGTGAGTTCTCATGAAAGTTGCTAATACAGATGTGTCATGGAGTACAGATTGGTTGGACTTGAATAGAAAGCAAGCAGGAAGAAAAAATGCCACGTTCAAGGAGAAAACAGTGAAAGGACTCAAAATGCAGCTGAAAAGTTCAGGACAAGAGACGAGAATCATTTCAACTGCTGATTTTTCTAGCAGAACAGAAGTCCAGTCTCTTTTAAAAATGCATGCAAACCCTTCTGAAGCAGCTGTCTTCAGCCTCCTTTTTTGCTCCTTTGCAACCCTACTGGGATGCATTGCCATGCACACACACCAGTTTTATCAAGCATCACAGAGTACCTCGATTCTGTCCAGTTCTTTTCTTTTGGAAAAGTGCAAGAGTGCTACCTATCCTAAATTTTGTCTAATGTATTGTCTGATCTAGTTTGAGAATGTTCCAAGTGATTTAAGACAATAACAAGGGTTGACATGAGGAGAAATCAGTGCATTTAGTAAACAATCTTGTTTCCTCTGTTAAGGAAGAAGAGCTACTATGGAGGAGGGGATAAAGGCCAAAAAAGCCCAAATCAGAACAGCAGCAACAAGTCACACCAGAGCCTCTCCAGAAACAGAGAAAGCCCAGAAGACCATAAAAATAAAATTAAAAAATTCATTCACCACTGACCCTAAGATGTTTCACCTGCAGCCTGTGGGATCTACAGGTTGCTTAAAATATGGTTAGGTTTGTGATATATGCAGATTTCACTTGTCCTTTTATAACTCATTTTATTCTCAACCTGCATTTTATTGTCACAGTTATTGCATAATTGTTATCACACAGAAAAGGAAGTCAGGCTTGTTGGGGTGACTTTATACAGCTGTTTCACTCCACACTCCTGTGCCTTCATATCTCTGCAGAGACACATAATTTATCACAGTGGGCAAAGCAATTTTAAAATTGCTGTTAAGGAAAGGTAAGTCCTACATGGTGATTTCCCTAAATCACAGTCCCTCACAAACTGGGTGAATTACATAAAATTGCTTTCATTTTGCAGAATGGGAAAATGACAAGACAGCCAAATGAGAAAGATTTTAGATCACAGCTTAATTGCAGATGCTGCATTATTCTCACAGCATCCTGCCTGCCTCCATCAGGTGAACATCAGAGTTTTTTAGAAGAGCTTGTAGCAATCCATGCACCTCTCACTAGAGCATCACAAAATTCCAATAACAGTAAAAACAAATAAATAACCTGTAATTTGATAGATACAGTGCAGTAATTCTCCTGTATTAACCCAACCTCACACCACCGAGCATCCATTTTTCTTCAGCACTTTCCAAACAAGCCTATACATTCATCCAAGCTCGTGCATACAATGTTTAGTCATTTCCAATAACACTAGATTTAAATGTGACCATTAACTTCTTTAAAATGCAGACTAGAAAATCCCTACTTTCTGTCATTTTGTGGTTGCTATGTTTAAAGAATCTTCCCTCTGGGAATTTGCTGTGGTCAGAAAGCTTCATCACAAATGCACTGTCCTACATTTGCTGTAAAAACAAAAAGTGAGTGCCTTCTCCATTTCATTTTCAAGAACCCTGGTTTATGATGTTTTAATTAATGTCTCTTAGCTTGACAATTCAAGAATTTAAGAAGTAATTTGAATGTGCTTTATTACCAGAACTTAACGCTGTGGTCATTGTTGCAGAGGGCTGAGCGCTCATTGCATCTCCCTGGTGGGTTCATGTCTGACTGTGTCATATACCAGCTTCTTTTTCTTCCTTACAATGGTCTCATAAAATGCAGATATTTAGAATTTTAAAATAGCATGAAAAGACCAGAGACTGCACTACTCTCATCTCAAGATCCTGGAGGTCTAAGTAAAACAAAGGCAACTCAAGCTGTACCATGAAGTAAAAGACAGTTGTTAAAAACTAATGCTGAGACAGCTTTGATGTTTTTGAAGGAAGATCTATAGAATAATTTACTGTGGTAACAAAGGCATAAGAATTGCATAGACAAAGCTCAAAAAAATATGAAGGAGATAATTCAGTGTTTGGAAGTGAGAAACAAAAATACACCAACATTTAATGCAACTCTACAGTTTGGTAGCAAAAATTCTGAAGGGCTAGATGAAGCCTATAATTTTTGTAGTCTCCCAAGAATCAGAAGTATTTGGCAGATGCTTGAAACAGGAAACAAATAAGTTTTAAGGCCCCAAACATTATTTATAAAATGTCAGCTCATAGCAGTCGACCCTGAAAACCTTGTAATATCACATCTATAAAATGTATATTTTAAGACACAGATTTGGAGTTTTAGAGTTGCCTGAACCATCTACACTTCATACATACATACATACATACATACATACATACATACATACATACATATATATATGTATGTATGTATGTATGTATGTATGTATGTATGTATGGGTGTATGGTGTATGGGTGTATGTGTAAGTATATGTGTTTTTATAAAGTAATTTGTTTGCCTTTAAAATTTGTTCATCATAAGTCAAAACACCCTCCTCAGTGCACTGAATTGTTTGGTTTAAACACCCATCTCTAGGGCACTGATAAACAGTATTTTTGTGGGTTTGGGGAAGCTGAAAATATTTTCACTTTAAAAATCCCATAGTGCAGAAAAGCAATGTTCCAGCAATCAAACACATGGCATGTTCTCCAAGCATGATTCACTGTAGCAAAGTCCCCAAAGAAGCAGTGCTAGTGGATGATTGCCAGTGGTAGTGTGTTCTAGAAAAAAATACCCGTGGAAACGTAAAGAGATGCTGTTTAAAACAAGCACAGGTACCACTCACAGCCAGGCAGCAGCGTAACATCTCCAGAGGTGCCTGAGGTTCCTTCTTGGAGAGCAGGAGCTTTCCTGTTCAAAACAGGAAGAACAAACAAAAACCAAATGGGGACCTGATATTAAAAGTCGTCTGTCCTTGGCTCAGTTAAATCTCTTCTGGGGACCCCATCCTGAGAGCTCCTGCCCTGCCTGCAGGATGTTTGCCACCTTTGCCGGTCTCTGGAGAGGGAGGGGTCTTTGACCGCAGTTTTGCAGAGCATGTCAGGGTTGGCTAGTCAAATGTTTAGCATTTGAATGAATCCCAGCTACCTGCTCCCTTGTGGCCCCATCTCGGTGCAGCTCAGAGCAGTCTCAGCAACAGCATTTGATATGCAGCAGGGCAGGAACGAAGCACCTGAAGCTTCTTACTGTAAGCCATACACCAAGAACACATTACAGACATTTAGCAGCCAAATAAGGAACACTGTTCTGCCATTCTCAGTTGTCTCCCTCACCTCACACTGCTGCAAGCACAGCTTCTGCAGACTCCCACTGATGTTGGGTTGCACAGCCTGTGTCTGAAAGCAGGAATAGATGAACTCAGGAACTCAATGACCAATTCTACAATCTACAACATCAAGCCCCCACATCTGTGCTTTGTTCTCATCTCTGGTACATTTTGGCCACACACCCCCAAAGTCAGAGGGTTCATGGCAAGGATTATTTTCTCTGCCCTCAACTGGACTAAGTGCTCTGCTCCCCAGTTCTCACAGGGCATGCTTCCTATATCCCCAGATCCCCCCATTGTAGCAGAATGTCACCAGACTGAGACCAGCTTAGCTGAAGGTGCCTTTGTGCAACTCCTCCCATTCCAGCCTGTCCAGACAGGTCCTGAGGAGCTCAGTCCTCTGCTCAGTTTTTATATGAGAGCAGAGGTAGCTGTGCAAAACAGCCTCAACCAGGATGAATCCTACCTAAGGATGAATCCTACCTAGCCTGCACTGCATCTGCAGGAGAGCATGGGTCATAGATGTGACTGGTGCTTTCCAGGAAATATTACTCCTTTTCATTCCTGAAGGTCCAGACAGGGACAGAGGGACTGTCCTGGCAATGGGAAGAAAGGAAAAGAGCAGTACTTGTATCTTAATCCATTCAGGGCATTTGTATTGGGACAGACATTGTGTAACTCCCAGAGAAAAGGAAATTATCAACCTCAGGAACACTTCACAGTAAGAAGAGCTTCTGTTCCATTCTCAGGGTGAATGTTGCTGAGAAGAATACAAATGAATGAAACCTGGTTGTGAACTAAAGAATGTTTCTTCCTGTTTCAGAGGAAAGACATATTTGCAGCTTTACTTGCATTTTTAAACAAGCAGAAAAAGGATTTTTATCTCCTATATGAGAGACAGACAGGGAAGAATTTGTTTATTTTAACTGCAAAATTTTATAGATGGTCTGAAGTTGGGGAAAGCATTTTAACCAGCTGAAGCTTGAGCTGCTTTAGAGCTGGGAAAATACTTTATCTTCCACTTTTGATGTGGATGGCTTTATAACAGGACAGAAAGGTCCAGTTTTGCTTGTAAGTGTCACAGCAGCAGCAAACAATTTTACTTCCCCGAGCTGTCTGCCCCATTGACCAGCCTCCATACTCATGTATTTATAAACCTAGTTGCTCATCTTCTCTCCAGAGTCAGATTTTGTCAAGCTGTGGTAAAGGTCATCTATGCTTTTGTGTGCCCTGAAAGATGCCCTTTCTGCTCCCAGACTACCTTTCCTGGCCATGTGCACGTTCTGTTCTGGCTCTAGCAAAGTCATAAGGTGCATGTGAGCTGAACTACTTCTTATCTTAGGAGGTGTCTGCTTCTGAGAGCTGATATCCTTCAGATGTTTGTACTGTCTTAATGAACTGTTGCCAGCAATATGGCTGAGAGGCTTTGTTATTTCTTCCTTCCATCACATTTTCATCTTTTTCTTTCAAGTCTCCTGTCTTTTCAAACTTGACAGCCTTACACACAGTTTCAGTGTGTAACATCATTAATAAAGTAAATTATTGAATGAAAGAAAACCTCACCTACATTATTCAATTGAAGCAGGGAGCAAAGCAGCACATCTTTCTTCAACTATGGTCAATACCTGATAATGCTGGATATTTTTAGCAGGTCAAGAGATTGGCACCGTATTTTCCTTTGAATTTAACAGCAAATACTAAAAACCAAATCTACTTATCTGTACATAGGTGAAGGGATTTAAAAAAAATTTCCATTCATGTTTTCTTCTTTGGCTCCTCTTGTTTTCTGAATCCTACAGCCCATAAAAACACCATAGGGCTTTTCTGCCTCTGCCAAAAATTGAAATATGTATGATTGGGGCATGTATTTGGAATAATTCAGATGTTGCTACCTGTTTATTTAATTTACTGGAATTAAAGGTGGCTGCTAGACATCATTCTTCTCTTTTGTATTTTGTGTGTTAGTTGTGGCAGAGATTACACAAGCCACGTGAATTTGAGACTGTGCAGCTTTACCAGGTGAAAAGAAACCTGAGGAGGAAAAGCTCCTTACAGCCTTTTATTGCAGATTCCTTTGTACATTTGTGCTTCCTTCTAAAAGGTCAAAATCATGGCAATGAAGAAAAGAGACATCTCTTGTCAAAGCATTCATCCTGTCACCTTCAGTTCCCATCTCTTTCAAAATAGCTAATTCTGAGTTTGCATAGGCATATTTTAAGAAGCATTAACGTGCTGGGAAAGGCCTCCTTTGAAGGAATGCAGGGATAGCTGTGCACAGATTTGGTGAAAATTAAAGAACACATCCAATTCTTGGAGCTACCAGAAAAGTTTGGGCCAGAGGATGTGGCTCTGTATTCATATAAGGCAATACAAAGACAACACAAATATTTAGGGTGCCAATATACTAACCAATAGACTTTTGAGGTGCTTTGTTCTTTTTTGACAGCGCCTCTGGTCCCTGCTGCTCAGATATCAGCATGTGTGGGGTGGGGGTGTTTAAGCTCTCTCCACAGTTCATGACTTTCAGAGCAGCCACTTCATCTGCCCAGCCCACACAACTAACAAAAGAGATTGCGACACATCCTAAAACCTTACCCCAAACCCACACCCACTCTTCCAGGGAAAAACTGACACTCATTGGTGTTTAAAGTAGTGCTCCTCCTTTGTCCACACCATGAAGGTAAAATTTATGATGCAATCTATAGTTAAGTGTAATCTATTCATTAAGCCTCTTCACAATAACTGTTACGAAAATGCAGGGTTGATCAGACACCAGGTGGATTTCCTTGGACACAGAAGGCAAATGCAGTGTCAGAGGCACCACGGTGCTATTTGCTACCGTAGAGTTTCCTCAGGAGATAAAAGTATGGAGCACTGGAACATGCCATTGGAAGTTCTGTAGAGTTGATAATACAGAAAGTAAAGCACACGTTTTTTCTCGTCTTACCACCACGTCTTTAAGGTTTTGTGGGGACAGACTGCTTCCTATCATGATTATTATTAAATAATTGGTAATATTTTTTCCAGCTTACTTTAGAATAATAGAATACCCTGAGCTGGAAGGGACCCACAAGGATCATTGAAGTCCAACTCCTAGCCCTGCAAAGGACAGACCCATGAGTCACACCATGTGCCTGAGAGCATTGTCCCAGTGTTTCTTGAATCTGTCAGATGTGACCACTTCCCTGTGAAACCTCTTCCAATGCTCAAACACCCTTTTTTGTCTGGTCTTGTTTTGAAAATTCAGCTAAGTTCTCTTTCTAGCTCAGAACAATAAAATGCACACCATACTTTAGTAACAGTTACCTGTGCCATGGTATACAAAATAAATAGTCCTGAGGAACTGAAAAAGTTGCTTTCCCCCTACTTCTCCCACCTTTTACTCTCACTGTACCACATATTTCCAAAATACTTAGCTTTGGCAATTTTTAAAATCATTGTTTACTGTCCTATGGTTGGATGGTGCAATTTCTAAAACTGTAAGCTGACCTGGCATATGAACAACATTCCTAATGCTGCTGCTGCATTGGGAAAAAAGATCCCCCACAAACCACCTACACACAAAAAAATTCCTGATGGAGAAGAGGCAAAGCACTGAGTTGGGAAAGGATAAAGGTCAAACCCATAGCACATAATTACTCAGAAAACCATTTGTGGTTTTGTGGTGTAAAAGTGACATGACTTTTTTATCAAACAGTGGTACTCTGATGCTGTCATAGCTTTAGAGATTATTCCACTCCTTGACTCAGAGCTCACAAATGGCTGGAAAAACAACTTTTAAAGGAAAAAGCAAGTTCAGTGATAACTTCCTTAGTAGTGGATGAAAACTACTTGGGCAATCTGGGACACACAGAGTCCCAACCACAAGACTGCCACCAGATGTTATTTCTTGTCACCCTGTGACTCACTTAAGAGGCAGCTGTTATAAACATGAAGGTCCCATTGCTCTTTTTCCTCAGGAAGGTTGGATCCATGTGCTGAGGACTTGGATGACATAGGAGCTAATGAGTGATTTATAGCATCACATTACTTAAGAAGTATAAACTAATGCTAACTTCCTCTATTCAAAGGAACACTTTTATCGTTAAGATAAAAGTTTTAATTTGAATCTTACTAAAGCTAGAGTTGCTCCATAAGTAGACAAGACTGAGCACACCAGCCACTTCAAGCTTGCTGTATGGGACAGGAAATATTGGTGCCCAGCTTCCAAAATATGCTGCATTTCACACCTTGCTCTTCCTCAGTGCAAAGAGGAACAGGGTGGGGATTTTGTAGGTGTGTTGGGTTTTGTTCTGAAATGAAGCTGACAGTATTTCAACAGAGGAGAAAGCCCCTGCGGACATGTGGGGATGTACACAATCTCAGGAAATAATATTCAGGCAATGGAATTCTCAAGGGTGGACAGACTGCTATAGATGCAGAACCAACTCATCCTGAGGGACATTGCTCTCACCAAAAGTTGCTATATAAACTTGCATCACTCTGAGTGAGAACTTGTTCTTGGAGGTAACAGAATCAGATAAAACTCTTTGCAAAAAAAAGAACAGCTGCAAATGCTGTCTGTGATGAGAATAGGGAGGGAAATTCTCTGGGCTGGGGGCTTTACTTGCTCTTTTTCAAGTCTGGTAAATTGCACAGAAATGTGCATTAGAAGAGCAGGTAAACACTAAATGAAAGAAATGTTCTTTATGTCTGGTCCAGACAAGAGCTGAGGCCAAAGTCAACACAAAGAGGTAGCTTTAGTCATGAAACCCCTCAGTCATCTTGATGGCCTGGGTTTTTTAACTCCTTCCTTAGGAATGTCGGAATTACATGCAACAAAGAAAGATTTAATACAGTTTACTTAAATATTAACTACCTATGATTTGAGGAGAAACCACAGACTTTGCATAAATATTCTGCTATTATATGCCAATGAATGACACATATCCCCTTCTCTGAAAGGGCATTCATGCTTACCCCTTCTCAGCAGTGTGCAGAAAGTCATGATTACATGGTTGATGGGAAAAATTGCTTTCCACAGATATTAAGGAGGGAATCAGAAAATTATGGTTGTGTGATAGGCTAAAAATATAATATAATATAATATAATATAATATAATATAATATAATATATATAATATAATATAATATAATATAATATAATATAATATAATATAATATAATATAATATAATATAATATAATATAATAATAATATAATATAATATAATATAATATAAATATAATTAATTAAATGTAATGTAATGTAATGTAATATAATATAATATAATATAATATAATATAATATAATATAATATAATATAATATAATATAATATAATATAATATAATATAATATATAATATAATATAATATAAATAAAAATATAATAAAATTAATATAATATAAATATAATATATAATATAATTAATATAATATAATGGATAAAACCAGTGAAAAAGAAAACAAAATATCTGGAACAAGAGCATTAAAGTCTATGTGGGGAAAAAATAGTTGCAGAGAATATACAGTGTGCATTGTAAACAATGAAACCTCCATAAAAAGATGTATTGCACCTGAACCTCCTTGGGAAAGGAAAACTAATACATTTTAAATTTTTACTGAAAATCAGGAGACATTTGAAACAATGAGAAATATTTGTGTTACGCTATTATCTTTGCCATTTTCAAACTGCTGTAGGGGTTTATTCATTCCTGTTCTTACCAAACATGAAAGTGCATAATTGAAATGCCCTAGTTTTTTTATATGACCTGATTTGGAATTGCTTGAGTGCTCATTTAAGGTACCAGTTCAGAGTCCTTTACCCTCCATTAAAATCCAGCTCTGGTGTGGCAGAAGCTGTGATGAACACAGAGAATTAGCTCAGCCCAGGACTGGATCAGCTCCTGCCCACCCACAGCTCATCATTTGCTCTTGGACCCTGGGTACAGAGGCATGACCTGAGCATAGGCAGCATTTTCACTGATAAGCCTCTTAGAAATTAAAACAGCCCTTCCAAAGATACCATCACTTACACAAGAATGAGTGGGTGAGCAGGTCCACAGGGAGCCAAAGGAATCAATCAAAATACAACTCTGTTCCTCACTCCTTGGGCTGCACCTTTTGTGGAGCTTAAAGCTGCCTGAACCTGGAGTAAAGCAGCTTAAAGACTACCATATCATGGTGCCTAATCATAACTATAGAAATGCCATTAATGAGTGTTATTTAACTGCAGCATTCATTATATAGCCACATTATTGCGTGCTTGGATTTTCACTTAAGTTTTTGTTGTTTCAATACCATGACTCAGTGGAGAATGACTCTTAGCTTATTTTCCAAATTCTCTGTGGTCTCTCCCATTGATGCATGTAGTACAAGACCGGAAAAAGACAGAAAGCAGTTCAGATCCTGCCACTGTATGTAGACCTGAAAGCCAAATCTTCAGACATTATTGCATCCAGCATTGCTCACTGATGGGAACCATTGTGCTGAGTGTTTGGCCCTGGTCTTGGACATTGGAGCTGTGTGCTAGCAGCTTTGTGAGCTATCAGGACTGAAGTGACCTACATATTCCTCTCCCAGCCTTTGCAGTGATGCTGTAGTGTTTGCAGATGTAAGAGCAGTATGAATGCAGGGTATGGTGCACTCTTCCTTGCACTGATTTGACTCAGACTCCCTTATCCAAACAACACCCAGAGCAAATTCTGCTTCTCCTGAGTAATCAGCCCCTCTCCTAGACCATGGTGCTCATCAGCTGGCATGGCTCCTTGCTCTGTTCTCACCAGCTTTTTGGCAAGTGCTTGCAGTGTTTGCAAGGCTGGGCTGGGAGCATGAGGGGCAGAGCACACACAGGTTGGCAGGGACGTGAGCTTTACCATCTACAGAAGACACTTGGATGCTCCAGAGGCTGAGAATAGCAGATGTAAAGCTTTGCTGGATCTCTGATTTTTAATTAAAGATTTAATCATGTCATTTGACATTATCTATTCCAAGATTTCCCCAGTGGTGAGCTTCTTGATTCGGGTCAACACTCCTTGTAATCCCACATCTTCAGATCAGCTGTCAGCTGGATCACTCAGGCTCCTCCACAAAGACATATACTTTGAGATGATGATGTACGTGTGCATGAGATGTACATTCCTGGGAGTCATTGTTGACTGGGGAAACAGACCTCAGCTCCTCAGAATTTTGAGAAGAGTTGCCCATTCTTTTTGGTGTGATTTAAACTAACTTAAAAACCAAGGCAATTAAGGACAGAATGACCACTCCTACCCCCGGTCAGATTTCATCAGCCTCTCATGATCCTAGACAGTTACCTCATCTTCAGTAAATCTAACCCTTTTATCACACCCTCACAATCCTTCAGGTTTTGAAGTCACTCAGACATTGCAATTTTGGGGACTGAAAAAGAATTTATTGCTACAATATTGTCTGTGAGGCTTAAATCCTACTTGGTTTTAGATTAGCACTTGCAGCACATTTCATACATGTTGCTTCTACCAGCTGTGATGACTAGACTAAATAAATAACTAATATATATTGATTGTACACTAAGAGACAGGAGCCACAGGTGGAGTCCAGGGACAAGAGCAGCTGCTGTGGCTGCTGCTGAGGAGCCATGCCATGGTCTGCAGCCTTCAGCCTGGGGGGCAGCAACCATAAAAAACCTAAGAGAACTTCCTGATTATGGAAAAGCCTTCCAGCAATATCTTCTGTGCTTCAGTCAAGCCAAGACAGCATGAAATAGCTTTTTTTTTTTAATTATTTGGTTTCTTTTGGGGGAAAAAAAGTCAAAAAATGGAAAATGTTCAAAATTGAAACTTCAGAAGAATATTTTGGAATCATAGAAGTTTAAATCTATAAGGATGTCAAGGTGCAACCTAAAGCTTGTTTGATTCAGATAGAAATATCTGGACTTAGATGTTCCCTGGCACAGGAATCTTTTGGAAACCTCCAAAATCAGAGTCTCTGAAATAGGCTATATAGCTCATTCCTAGGCTTAGAAAGCTCTTTTCAATTCTTCAGATGAGTGCTGATCTCTTCACTTTTATGTCCTGCCTGGACTGGGCATGGAGAGCACTTGATGTCATTTTTCATGTTTGAAATCTATTATCAGACAAGTTGATGACTTTCATCTGGAATAAATATATACCTTCAAATTTTTCCACCTTCTACACCATTCTTGTCATACTTCTTGATCACTGCAACTTGTGATATCAATTGTGAATTGTGATTCCTTTATCAAAAGATTTAGAAGGTCTATATCTTCAGGGACACACTTTTACATTGTCTTAATTTCAGGTAAATTTGAGACACTGAACTGTTGGGATGTTCTGTACATAGATCAGGAAAGCTCTTTCCCCTTAAACTGAATATTTCAGCTTCATTATAACATTATAGTCACTTGCATTACTTCAGGTTTAAAAGACTTTTCTTCCCAACAAGATAGGCAACTATTTGTGCTGATATTTCAGTCCAGCAACCTGTGAATTTATTGAATTTCCCTCCAATTCTATTTACTCAACACAATAAAATCAATGAAGATATATCACAGGACAATGTTTCCAATGTGTCTAAATTGTACATCAGTGGACTGGGTGTTTGTGTGACATTTATTTGTGGTTGTGTTGTTGAATTTCTCTCCGCAGCAGGATTGATTCCTTGATTTTGCATACAACTATTTAACAATCACTAAAGCAGGATTAATAGTACAAGCATATTTCAAATATTTGCTAATGGTTATGTTTTGGTTTTTTTTTTAATCTTTGTTCTTACACAGCATTTGGGCATCTGTCAGTTGAAAATGTTGTGCAAGTGTTTGGCAGCACTGTTAATGTGCTCTTCTGCAGAAGGGATACTGGCGCTCTCTCTTGTAGACTTTGTTTGTCTAACACAGTGATCAAAAGGCACATTGCATTGCCACCAACCTTGAGTCACCTTCCCCAAGGAACAATCACCCTTTCTTTCCATTTGGGTGGAGATTGTATACTTCTTAGTAAGGCAGTGGTGATCTCAGTCCAAAATTTCTTGATAATACTTATTAAGCAGAAGAGGGTTATTTAATATTGAGGTGGCAGAAGAAAGAAGGTTTATTGCATACGGGCTGGTAAGCTTTTGTCATTGCAGTGCTGAGACCACGGCAGCAGCCTCGTGTCTGGTTTGTGCTGAGCACAGCTAAAGAGGCAAAGGAACATCTGTATAGGTGGTGCTGTGAACTTTGCAAAAACATCTGGCAGATCCTGGCTGTAGCAAAGGACTAGAGACGTCTCAATATTTTTTTTCAGACACGCTGCCTGGTGCGCTGTCTCAGTTTCTAATGGCGACATTCTTCTGTGGGATCACTGGGTTTGGCTTTGTCTGGTTAGCAGGAGGCAGCAAGGTCAGGACACACCAGGAGACCCTGATGGTGGCTGTTTGCCTGCAGCAAGTGGTACAGAGGGAACTGTTGGGAGGTGGAGGGTGAGGAAGGTGCCTGTCATGTGCTGCAGGATGGACTGGAGTGTGAGGAGGACTGGTTCATCCTGCCCTAGAGGAGGCAAAACAGAAGACTTTGCAGCCAAATGCCACTTCCTTTTGCACCAAGATGAAAAGCAGGAGGGAGGAAGGAAGGGCAGGGAGGGCAGGGTTCAGAGGCAGGGATATGACAAAACCAACCCCTCAGGGTCTCTCCATTTCTCTCCCATTACTACCACAACCCTCCCAGCAGTCTAGTCAGGGGCAGCAGGGAAGAGAAGAGCAATCACAGGGAAGTGCAGGGGATGTAGGGTGGCATATCAGAAACTTGCTGGAATTGGACATTTGGGCTAGACCATGACGGGGCTCTGGAGATTACTCATAATACAAAGTTTCAAAATATGTACAACTCACCCTCAAAAAATGACTTCTGTCTGAGGGTGGGGAATGTTTTCCCCAGCCCCTACTTGTGAGACAAATAGGAAAATGGGGGTGGGAGGGAGGAAATTACTGCAGTGAACTGTTAAAATAAAGATAGTTGCACTGAAGTTTGCTCAGGTAACACTTCATCTTGCTGCCTGTTTTCTAGAGCCTGTCCAGGGCAGGTACCTGACAGCACAGCTGGGTCCTGGTGGGCCACAGGAGTGGCAGAGGAGTGGCTGGGAGCCTGAGCCTGGGCTCAGCAAGGACTCTGGGGATTTTATGTAAGCTATCTTATGAATTAGGACAACTGATACTGTGTGCCTATCTTTTTTTAAAAGGCTGTCTGCAATCAGAAAGATTATTAATTACTTTTAGCTGCACAGAGACATCATCTGGTAGATGATAGTTGCTTTTAGCTTATTATTTTTTCTTATATGATTTTTTTTTCTTCTTTCCCAAGTGGAGAAAAGTATCTCCTTATACACAGATACACTTCTGTGCTATCTCAAAAAATATATTATTTAGAGCACTGGCAGGAAATTCTTCTGATTTTCACTATCAAATTCCTCTTAAAAATATTGAATCTTATGGTTGGTCCAAATTTTGCCTGTGTGGCAAAACTAAAGCTACTGCTTCACCATCACTGACCTGGGATGACCCTTTCAAAGGCACTCCTGAATAGACACATCTTGACTGCTGCAAATAATTCAGCTGTGACTATCCCTGCATGATTGTGGTGTGACTGACAGTGACCAGACACCTGGATTTCTCATGGCTGCAGAAGGGGAAGTGACAGAACAATGTTTGAGCCTGATGGGAGGAAAGCTTCTTCCCAGCCTGTCTGACTTTAAAAAGATCCTTGCTTGCATCAGCCATGTATCAAGTCACTCTGACCCGCTACAGTCAGGTTTCCATAAATACAATCTACAAAAGGAAATACTTGCTCTAGCTAATGCTGCAGGAAATTACAGGTCAATTCATTTATCATATGCATCAGTGTAATATAGCAGTGGGTGCACACATTATTCCTTTGATTATTCAGAGCATTTCTCTAAATCACTTGGTGCTCAGGACATGTTCCTGCAGATGGCAAGACCCAGCAAGTTCAGTCTAAATTGGGGAGCCATAATTTACTGTCTCTGTCAGTTACACTGACGACTGCACGGAAGCTCAGCCGAGGTGCTGAGGGCTGTGGTGCTCTCTCAGATTGAAGTTATCCTTCAGGTGATGTCCAGGTTAGATGAACATCAGGATCCATTGAAGACTCATCTCACCTGGAGATGCAAACCCATGGGTGATTTTCCCAGCTTTGTCTCGAGCTCTCCCCCTCCCATTTCCTGATACTGATTTTCTGAAACTGCTGATAAGATATGTGGTACCTGCCTTTCCCGTAGTTGTCACTCTGGGAAGGTGGGGACAAGAAGCAATCGGAAATTAGCAACACATCTGAGGAGTTTGCCAACATAGTACAGTGATAACATTGATAACATTGCTCTTTGCTTCGAAGCTCTTTAGATCTAGCAGATTTCACAACTGGGAGACATTCAAGTGCTCTACTGCTTTTTTTTTGCAGCTGGGACCACTGAAGCACAGGGATGTACTGGAATGTGTTCTAAATCACCCAGTGAGCCAGGGCTTTATCTGTTAATCAAAATAACGTAGGGTGGGTAACTCAAGCCTGGTGATACATGTAAGGAAGCAAGCACAGTCAGGAGTCACAGATGCCATAGGAAGGACTCAGTAAGAGCTGGTGTCTCCTTTCAAGCTCCATTAGAGTCTCTTCCAATATTTCTTCTGCCTGTTGCATTCTCTTCCTGCAGATGTTTTGAAATACATATATTAAAAAATTCCTGATGAGTATCTTCATGATGGATGCTCAGCAGTTATTGCAAGGCTCAAAGCCAAATCCTCACTTCTAAAAGTCTTTTTGAGGCCTGAAATTCTCTGTAGGAATAAGGACCTCTCACAATCAAAACCATTTATTCCCAGGGGACTAGAAGGATAATCTAGTGTGGGTTAACATCAACACTCAGATTATCCTTGTGTTAGGTACAGAAGTAAAGGAAGCCTCTAAGTTTCATTCAGGGTTATTGGGAGATGTTGGAATAACATCAGATTCCCTTAAGCAGATCATTCCTTGATGGTGATGTTCCCTTCTTTCTAAAGCATTCCCAAGTATTTTCATTTGTCTTGTATTTTAGGCATTAAGAAAAATGTGGGATAATACCATAGCCAGACATGTCTTTAAACACTTTCTTATGTTTGCAGAGGTTTACAGGATGAACGTTTTGGTGGGAAGAAGTTTCTAGTGTTATCAATATTTTTCACTGCATAGCCTTACGATTTCCTTACAGTACACTTATTGAGTGAGGTTAAAGAATAAATGGAAAAAGTAAGCAGCTTTCATCTTTTTGACAGTGAAATTCAGTTTTTGTTTCTTGCACTGAAGTCTCAGAAACTTTTTGTCCTTGTCACATGAAGCACTTCATGATAGGAAAATCATGTTCCATTACCAAAAGTCAACAGCACACAGATCCTGGCAGTGCAGCCATTCTTGTTGGTTACTTAAATCAGCTGTTGTTTTAGCCAATAGATATGCTTTTACAGAAAGGTGTTTAGGTTTGGGAAAATATAAAACTGAAAAGAGAAAATGCAGCTGCTGTTCTATTTAAATATGTATTTATTTTCTGAACTAAGCATACATTTGAGAAAGGTGGTAAAATAATATTTCTATGCAGAAGTGGAATTTGGTTTATCAATTCCCCACACTTTCAAAACTTCAGTGTGCTGCAAAACTAGGTTGAAAAAAATATGACAGTATTGCAGAATTATCAAAAGGAGATAGAGCTGGAATGAGGACAGCTGCCTATTTAAGCAGCTGTGAGCGAGGGAGAGGCAGTGTGGTATGAGGATGATAAACAAGTTAGTCGGTTCTTCTTCCTAAAATTCTCCAGTATTTCATTGTCACCACAAGGCACTAACACTGAGATGCCTGCTAAGGTGAGCAGAGTATGTAGAGAGCCATTTTTCAGGTAGCAAATACCAATGCATCAGTCTGTGTTCAGGTTTGCCTTGCAATCAGAGTGGCTGGGAACTGACTTTTTGGTAAGTGAAGGCAGATCTGAACAGATTTCATACAAAGGTGAATTCCAGGCTCACAGAAGTCATGCAGCATGCAGAGAGCTGACATAAGAAGCTTGGCTGATTTGTCTCCAGGTGTTTTGGGAATTACAGCGTTTCCCATCGTGAGAGCTGAGCTCAGGATCTGGGATGAGAGGGGGATCAGCAGAGGAAGAGACCTCAGCAGAGTGTTTGTGCATCAATGGCACAAGGTTCTGCAGGCAGCACAGCTCCTCTCATCCCTCTGGTGGAAGTATCCCTGGTTTGGGGGTGTCTTCAGAGCCTCTTAGACAAACATTTCAGATGTGCAGAGTCTCTCTGGGCCTGCCTCCAGTGCTCAGCCTGTGTCCCCAGCCCCAGCTACTGTCTTAAGTGCTGTCCCTGTTTTAGGGCTCTTCTCCAGACATGGAGAATTCTCAGCACCCCCCAACGAGGCACAATGCTTTAATTCTTTGATAACGTATCTCCACTCAGTCCCCATGCAGTGTAAAGCATACCAGAAGAAAGTGCACTTCTTTGCTGTTATTTTGCCTGCATCAAGAGTTTTGTAGCTGTAGTTACTGTAGTTTTCCCTCCTGCCCTCTTAATTGAGACACAAAACAAATTGTTTTTCAGATTAAATCAACTCTTGGTTTTATTCTCCATTCTGCTGCTTGTGGGATGTTTCCTGGAATAATAAGGGTTTGGTTTTGTTCCCCTAGAGAAGCTCAGGCAATTTCAGCCAGATTTAAGTCTGACCTAAAATGTGATGTTAGCTCTCATACACTGAAGTATGTTAAAAATATGAAAACACAGTGTGAATCATAAAGAAACAAGTGACTTTGATTCCAGGATTATGATTCTAGCTGGAAAAAACTGGTAAACTGAAGACACAAACTGATGCTTTGACTTTGATGCATTTCCCTTGAAAGGAGGGGGAAAATAACTAAATGCATCTGTTGATTAGAGTATGAAAAGCAGATAAAGTACAATTTCTTGCTATTGATAAAATAGGAATAGTATCTATAACAATAGCACCTAGAGTGTTGTTGTAATAGAGTATTCCTTGTTGAATTTCCTGGTGTGAAAAAGCAGTCTTTATTTGATAAGCTTTAATCTAAAAATTCCTGACTACTGCTGTGCACACGGGAATGGAGCAGAGAAAGGCAAATATGCTGGTTAAGGAGAAGATGAAGGACATCAGCTTGTTTGGTCTAACAAAATAAGCACAAAATAGTTGAGTGGGGATACAATTACTGTAAGTAAATACACTGGACCATAACACTTCGAAAGGAAGAGAATACTTAAGCTAAAGGATAAGGTTAGCTTACTAAAAATAGGTAAGAACAGGTCAAGAAAAGAACTCTGCTGAAAAACAGATTTCCAGACCCAAAGGAATGAGAATTTGCAATAGCTTTTTTCTAGGGCTGAAATCCCTCATTTGTTTTAAAGGGAAGCTGGAAGTGAAATCGTGCCTGTGATGCCCATGGAATATGCCTGATTGTGCAGAAGACAAAGATACTCTCTGCTCTGGCATTATTATATTCAGCCCCTTCTTTTGGATGCAGGATGAGAAAAGATTCAGAAGGTATGGAGGCCAGACATACATCTTCACTGTACAATTACAGGGCAGTAAGGGTGCACCTCTCGTGCATCTGTCAGTGGGAGTTGAGACATGGCCTTCCTCAAGTGCAGAGCTGTTATCAGTCAAACTAAGCAAAACCAAATTTTCAACAAGTGAAAGAAGTTACTTGTTTCTCCCCACACTGTATTTTAGTTATTTGTTTCTGTCCATGCTGTATTTTGTTCCCAAAGGAAAGAAACCAGGAATGTACTCCCTTGGTAGGAAGGATAAAAGGGAGAAACTTTATTGCTTTGGAAATGACCAAGCAAATTGATGGTTTTGCATCTACCATGTGCAAAGATTAAGCTATTAATACATGCTTATAAAACATATAAGCAAACCTCCCTACTATACCTAGGCAGCAACAAGAGAGAGGGAACAGAATACCTGATTTAATGGGAGTTGGTGAATCTGAAGAGTCAGTGGGGAATCAGACCTGCCAAACTTTTGCTGCATCAGACAGCTGAGGTAAACTGCCTCCTGTGTTTCGCTGCTGCCAGCACGATTCCTCAGGCATCATCTCCAGTGAGATCATTAGCCAGAACAAGGCATCCCTCTCAGCAGAATTAAGTCACTGTCTCCAAACATTCAGACATTATGACTCAGGCCTCATAGAGGCACAAGTTTTATCTTTAAAAGGCCTTTGATTTGTTAAGTATGTGTGTGTCTAATCTGATAAAACTTTAAATGCTGTTTTACCAGTCTTTTGCATAAAAGATCAGGACAGATTAGGATGTGCCTGATCCTCAGTGTGAAAGTCTGACAATGCTGCAGGCAGTGGGACTTCAATAGACCAGATGCCTTTTGCTTTCATCTGGGAAACCTTGCTACTGGTGAATAAAAGCCTCATTTGTGAATTACAGAGGAAAATCAGTTCCCCTCCTTTGTAATTGAAGAAATTAGTAACCAAAGGGTCAATTTGAAAGATATTGTTACTTAATATAAAAACTGGGGGAAAAATGCAGTTTATCAGCTGTTGTTTAAATTGCCTAAGATGTCACTTCTTAGATCCTATGAAAGCAGGGTACATTTGGAGCTTATTACAGGCAAGAAAAGTAATCCATGAGACGTTTATTTGATAGATAAGATGATATTTTAACTCTTTTTTTTATAAGTCTTTCGAGATATGTAATTCATTGGCCAATGGGCTGCCTCTCCCATGAAAGCTCTGGTAATTAATGCAAACTCACTAAAAGCCTCAGATCTTTTCTGTAGTGAAGCTTGATGGTAATGCCAATATTCACATCCCAAAAAAGAGATTCTCTACTGCTTCTTCCATGCTGCAGACAAGACAGTAGCAAAGAAATATATCTGTGCAGCACACTCTTGAGAGAAACACCTTTAGCTGAAAAGGGTGGGAGACCAGAAGCTGGAGATAAGGATCAGTGTGAAGTAAATAGCTGAGCACCTGCATTCTTTCACCAGTGGTAGTATGGGACATTTCTGAAAGTCTTCAAAAGTGAGAGGAAGGCCTGGCCTTTAGGGTAACTGGGTGAATTATCTCAGATATTTACACTTATCTTTTTAGTTCAGAGAAGTGAACACTTCTACAGGGCACAAGGGCACTGTGGTGTGATTTTGGTAGTAAATCAGCTCCACAAATTCCTTATAATCCATATGAAAACAATGACAGAAAATAAACAGATTTTGAAAGTTATACCGAGGTCTTGATTGCTTTTTGAGGTACATGAGCTTTTTGTGAGCCACCAGAGCATCCAAGAACAATGCCACCTGGGAGTGATGTCTGGGATGCAAAGTTAAACATGCTGCTTTGCCAAAAGGTGTCCCAAAGAACAGGATCTGATACTGCAAAGACTTATGCAGTTTCAAAGGACTATGTGGAATGCAAAATATTTGCATTAGGTGCTAAGAGGATCTGGTGAAGTCCTGGTCACATCTGTCTCAGACATAAACTTGAGTGGCAAGATCATGGGAAGAGTTTGCTACTGTAAAGTTAGATGTTGATAGATCAGATAGTTTCAAGGTAAATGCTTGTATGGCAGTAAGTCATGAGCAGGGCAAAGATACCTTTCCAGGTGGAGCAGAGGAAAAATCAAGTCGATTAAGTGCTGAAGCAGGATCCAACTGCAATGTTGAGGCTCCCTGCCTATGGCTCAAGGGGGACATGCCACCACAGTGCCAGCTTCTTCAGACAAAGACCAAAGCAGAAAGCTGCTCTTGAAGACCTTGTTAACTTTGAGGTGTTGAGAGATGTTCAGTTGGTTTTGAGCTTCTGAGGTTACAAAAAACAGAAGCAGATTTAAAGGGGTGGAGGAGAATTACATCTTAAATGTGGAGGCTGGAGACTGATCAAAATGGGTTGCAGAAAAACACACTAGAAGAGAAACTGGGAATGGCTAAGGAGACTAGAACCCCAAGGGCACTGCTCTATGGTTTTGGGCAAGGCAAAATGTCTGATCTTGGCAAATGGCATGCACTTATATCCCCAGTAATGTGCACACTGACACTGTCTCGAAGAACAATCCAGGTTTTCCAACTGCTGTTCTAAGACAAAATCAAAATTTATAAAAATAAGTTATTTTGAGAAATTTGATCTAAACATATACAGTTAAAGAGAACAATGGCATCACAAGTTTTGAATTACAGTTGCCATTTGAACATTTTTCTCCAATAAAAGAATTGTTGCTTCCTATTTATTTGCACCATTGATGGAGGTGCACACTGCTATTTGCTATTATGGACAAACAAACTATGGGAGGACAACAATTATTTTCTGAAAATTATTATTTGTATATTGTTTCATATTCATTTTCAATACTTTGAATTTCAGAAAATTATAGTGACCAACAGTAGCTTATTTAACAAGTTACTATAAAGTAGTTTGCAGTAGTTAGATGGCTGTTGCTAGTCTGTGACTCTTTTCATAGTGTATTTTATCAGAAATCAAATCTATTGGATTTTACAGCTGGGGTTGATATGAAAGATCCATCCAAGCTGTGCAAGACAGGTCTGTGTTCTGAGTGCCACATCCCTGACAGTGTTCAAGGCCAGGCTGGATGGGTCATTGAGCAGCCTGGTCTAGGGGGAGTTGTCCCTGCCCATGGCAGGGTGGGTTGGAACTAAATAAATCTTTGAGGACCCTTCCGACCCCAACCATTCTATGCTTCTATGAATAGGTCAGCCTGAACACTGAAACTGTGGTCTACATTTTCAGTGGTGTTGATGTGCTGACTCCATTTATCCAGTAATCTGTTGCCAACTTTGTCTCAGATTTCTACATATTGTGGGTGCAGCCACAGCATCCCACCCCAGCACTGGCTTTCCAGCAGCATCCAGTGCAACAATCCAAGCCTACAGTATGTTCAAGCACTGTGTGACCCTTCAGAGTTAAAAGTGCCACCTAACACTCCCAGCTTGCTTACACACCCATGGTAGCCATTCAGGCAATTTTCTTAGACCACTCTTGTTCATGTTCCCTGAGCTTACAAACCAGCTGGACCGTACTTTCCTTAGAAATGAAGGAAACAAAACTGTGAACAGCAATTGGCAGAGCTGCTTCTTGTTTTCTGGACTGGTCTGTTTGTAAATAACCTGAAATCAGATTCTACTTTAACAAGTGACAAAAACATTTTCCCCCAGCAAACATCAGGACAGAAGTAGCAGAAGGGCTTGCTGTGCCCTGTCTCACCAGGATACTTCTGCTACAGATGCTGTAGGAAGCTGCTCACAGAGTTTGCACAGATTTTCTCCCCACCCCATGAGGAGCTGGAGGGAGTCTGTGTGCCCTCTCCTCCTGCCCAGGGATTTTGACTAGCTGAAGAGATGGAGCTGCTGCCTGATGTGTTCCTGTGTTTCTACAGGGTGCCAGTAGAGGGCAAGGATGGCTTTAGGCTTGAGAGCAATCACACTGGTTGCCAGGCAGAGCAGAAAAATTGCATGAGCTAAGGAAAAAGGCAGAAATGTATGGGAGTCTAGAGACAAGAGAGCCCCAGGACCTCTGTCTTAGCTCCTTCTCCCATCTTGTGAGACAGGCAGGTGCTGTGGATCATGGTGGTGAGCCCACGCTGCGACAGGAGCCTGGCAGGACTCAGGCACAGGAGTCTGTCTGTCTGTCCTCAGTGGGACAGACTGCCCCTGCCTGAGGTGCTGTCAGTCCCTTCCATGCCTAGGAAAGGGACAGGGCTGGCTGCTGTGAACAGAGCCTGCTCTCCCACACTGATCCAATCCCCACTTCTTCATCAGCCTTCCCACTCTTTCCTGAACTGCTGGTTAACATGAGCTACAAGGAAGGGTCTTCCACTGCTATCACTTGGGACCTCATTTTCCTATTCTTTGCCAGAAAACCTTAAATAATACAAGGGTAAAGAAGTTTTTTGGCTGTATTCTGGGGAAATGGAATTAGCCATAATATAAATAATCTTTCAAGGTTTTGTAATGCAAATAACGAAATAAATTAAGAATAAGAAAGGCAGCTCTTATTTAGATACTTTCTCTGAGCTGAATAAAACATCATTTATGTCAGTAAGTACTTCAGATAGTCTCTAATATACCTTAGTAAAGCATTGTTTTCTCTTTTCACTGCAAAATGTCCAGATGATTTATAAGGTCATTATAATATGCTTCCCTTCTCTACAAGCAAATCGTAGGTGTCGGAGCAGATTGTTAATTTCCCTGCTTCAGAAACAGAAATAGCACAACATTTTATAAATTTGCCCTAGTCTGTCTCAGGAGCTGATGTAAAACCTTTCAAAGGAAAAAAAAAAAAAAACAACTAAACACCCAAGCAAAAGAAAACCAAACCAGTGATAAAAATGGAAGTGATTTGTTAATAAGGTTCTTGCTTTCCTTCCTGAAAGAGCTCTTTTCATAAGACTCCCCAGTAGTCAGAGGTTTTGCCAGTTCTCTCACCCACGAAGGGAGTGATGTTCCTCTGAGGTACCAGTTGCTGCTTTTTAGCTGTGACTGTTCAAAGCATCTGTGCCACTCTGGAAGGCAAAGCCTTCCAGAATTTCTTCCCTCTTTTTCCATCCCGTCTATCAAGCAGTGAGGTAAATGAAGGGGGA
Source organism: Sitta carolinensis (assembly GCA_032173965.1). Taxonomy (NCBI): domain Eukaryota; kingdom Metazoa; phylum Chordata; class Aves; order Passeriformes; family Sittidae; genus Sitta; species Sitta carolinensis. Next base: position 6,632,421 of record JAVUNC010000025.1, on the reverse strand, counting down.
CTTGTTACATAGCAGTGAAAGGCCATCAAATTTAGAATCCAGAGGACTATAATCAAGAGATAACTTTTGTAACTTTGCATGCATGACAACTATGTACAGTACAACCATTTCATCCAAGTCAAATAAATCCACACATGTGGCTGAAAAGATGACTAAGGAGTGGGAGGGAAAAGGTAGGCAAGGAGGACATACTGTTCAAGAAGAAGCTGCTTGAAAGCAAAAAAAAAAATAAAATAAAAATATTCCCTCTTTCAAGTGGAAAAGCAGATGGAATATACTGGCATAGACACAGCAATCTTTGCCTCAACACTACTATATCCAAACACCTGACACTGGAAAGGAGAGCCAGACAATGAAGCAGAAAATCCCCCACAGCATCATTTTCCAGTGACCTTGACAACTAAGGAAGTGCAGGAAACAGAAAGGATATGAAGTCTCCTTGTCTTTTTATTATTTACATGTTCTTTTCTCTTTTATGTTAGTACATTCTAACCATGTTGGGGCATGCAGTTGAGTAAGTAGAAGAGAATATGTTATTTGTACAATTCATATGAAATATTACATCTGATTAATAGTAAAGTCTCATTAGTCTGAGTAACCTGATACATAAGAGCAATAATTTAGAGAGTGATAAAACCAGATCAGACCTCTGAGAATGGACACAAACTACAGAAATATAGACAGAATGGACACAAACCACAGCTGAAAGGGACCTCAAGTGATAACTGAATATTCCCTTCTGTACTGGTGTCCATACATGTAACAAGACTGTCCCTGACAGTTCAGCTGTTAGCCTAAACCATTCACAAATTCTCCAAGAATTTAAAATCCATGTCCATCCAGGAGTTTATTGCTCTTACAGTTGGAAATCATGTTGTTGTAGCAGTAGGCTCTGTCATGTTTATTACGATGTTGACAGATTTCTTTTATTATTTTCTCCAAGAGCTACAAAAGAACAGTTTAGCCCCTGCTTAGCAGCAGTCTTTTACCCATCAGAAAACTTATGTGTACTGGTCCTTTTGTTTTCTTGTTTAGACTGAAAAAATGATTTTCAGCCTTTTCTAATGACTTTCTCAAATGTCATCCTTTCTTAAAACATTTTCTTGTTGCTGTAATACAGACTGTTCTCAGTTTATCTACAGTTTCCTTAAAATCTCATGATTTGATCCCATATTAGCCCCACTATCCTACAGAGTGGAACAATACTTATCTCTCACATGTTCTAATTTTGCTCACACATCCCTGGAATTACGTCTTTGGAAGTCATCTGATGTGTTTGGTGGGGGATCTTTGACACCTCCCAGATCCTTTCATACAGTGGTAATTATAATGCTATTCTAGATATTTAATTTTAATTATCTTTAAAGTGTTTGAAATTACTTTCATGAGGTGGGAGGATGGGAATTTAAGAATTTCCTGATATGGGCTCTATACTGGTGCATGTTGATTTCTTTCTCAATTCTGTTTTTAGTTTCTTCCTATTTTTCTGCCCAGAGGCCTCTGCACCCAGGACAGTGAAAAATTAAAGTGAAGATGAGAACAGGAACCAATTATTTCTACTTGCTAATAGGAACATAAAATGATCACTAAATTAAACTTCAGAGAGTTGCATGTCACACGTAAGAAAAATTACTATGTTACCTGAAAAAAGAATCTGCTGAGGGAGGTGGTGGTTCTTGCCAAAGCTACAACCAGACAGCTAATTGTTGTCAGCAGTGTCCTATGGGTTTGCTCACTGCAAAGAGTCACAGGTTAGTGAGGAAAGGTTTACCTCTTTTTAACCCTTGAGGATCACACAGTGATTCAGTGGGAGGGAGGAACAACTCTTTTTTTGTGAGGTGATGACAGTTTTTGCTTCAAAGTCCTTTCCCAGCAGGCAGCATATGGTGCACATGCCCTGTCCTCCTTGCCTGTGGACTCCTGTGGAAGGAACAAGCCCCATCCCAGAGTCCCAGTGCACAGGAATACTTCAGGGCCTTCAGCTGCAACAAGAAATACAAGAGACAGTGTTCTAAAACTGTTGATTCCCCCCAAACTCCTGATCTTTTCCCTCCCACTCCAAATATTACCCCGGCCTAAACACAAGCCCATGCAAAGGTCTGTTTAGCAGGACATGGGGATGTAGAAGAATCTGTTCCCACTAGAGTTGACACGGTTTCTTACTCCCCCTCAGGTAGAGTACCTGCTGTGTGCAGGTGCTCTGGAGTGAGAGTTGCTCCATTTTCCTCCTCCTCTTCAAAGTTCTAGATGGTGACTGTCTCCATCTAGTCCTGTTTCTCATTCCTAGGGTTTCATTTTTGTGTACAATGACTTTGGTGCTGCTAGATATCCCTGATACTTGAAGAAGACTCTACCTCAGTTCAAGACTAACCAGCCAAGAGTGATGCAAACTACACAAATATCTCTGATAATTCTGCCTGGGGCCACTGCAGCTGCTATTCATAGTCTGTTCTTCTGTGCCTGTAATCAGCTGATTGTCCCTGGATGAAATGGTCCCTTTACACTCCCTGGCACCATAGCACCTAGAATTCAACTATTGCACGTGGTACAAGCAGCATCCATCCTATGGGCTTGTGCTGTCATGCATTATCAGCTTTCTAAAGACTCCTTCATAACACAAGTGGCAAATCTTGTGGTGGGGGCTTCTCACAGTGTGAGACCCCATTCCTGCCCCTCCCCTCTCACTGGCATTCTGAGGGACTTACAGTCAACTGTTATACATAAATGGTTCCTGACATTGATCTATGGTATCTTTAAAGTCTCAGCTTTTGCATTTATTTGGAATTGCTGTAACTGGGAAAGTAGCACATATGGATTTCTCTACTGCTTAAAAAGATTCTGCTGTGGGAGTTTCCTGTACCCTAAAGATTTGATATGTAGGCTGTCTAGATTATATTGGTTGCCATCTGTTTTTCAGACCCACTCTTTGTTTTCAGTCTTCAGGTCATTATGCCACTAGTAAATAAACATATTTTCTTCTATTCAATTTCTTTTCTTCTGGTGAATTGTTGATTAGGAGCCAAAGGTTTATTTAAACAGGTGATAGCTTTGCTGCTTACTTGGTGCATTGGTAACATGATTTTAGGTCACATCTACGAAGACAAATGTAGTCATGCCAAGAGATCTGAACACACAACAAGAAGCTAAAGTGTATCTAAGGTTTGGAAGCCTTCTGGAGAGTTCCAGACTGGAGAGAGCAAAGCTTTATCCTCCCAGTTCAGAGGCTGCAGCAGTAGGGACCACTGTGGTTATGAAGTGGGGTGGAGGAGTGGAGTGCTGGTAAATGGGAACTGGGGTGGGAAGAAGGGGAGGAGGAACAGGGAGCTAGAAAAGGTGCAACTAAAATTCAAAATAGGCATAGCCTCTTTCAAAGCATGTTTTAAACTGGAGCCTCACTAACAAATTTCTGCATTTCAAAAGGCTTGCCCAGTCCATTTCACTGCCCCCTAGTGAAGTTCGACCCATGCCCATTACTGAACTACATCCATGCAGCTCTTAATCCCCAGCAGATAAAACCAGCATGGCTGAAAGGGTGCAAAAGCTTGAGTTTTTCACTGATGGAAGCCACGATTGCTCAGCTGGGTGCCTTGGTTGCTGAGTGTCTGCCTCCTGCAGCTGAAGCAGTTCAGACTGACATTGTCTGAGTGGAGAAGCCAAGTCTATCTTCTGGCTCTCAGCCTCAAAAGCCAAGAGGCTGCTGTGTCCTGCCTGCAGGATGTTCCATGGGGGCATGGGACAGATGCAACACGGCTGAGGGAAGGGGAAATTAAGACAAATAAGCAAGAAGACAAGCGATGGGAACCAGAAGATGCAGACCAAAGGGTTGGAAGTGGTATCCTTCCTTGAAAAATTAGTTGGGGATGAATTACTGCATAGGTCTGACTAGAATGTGTGTTTGAAACCAGTCACAGTTCTCCCCGCCCTGAGTCTTGCTGATATTGTTTTTAAGAATGGTCATTTTACAGTTAACATACTCTGACAACCCCAAAGTCTCTTCCTTCCTCTCTGTGCCAGAGTTTATCCCATGCATTTCCAAAACCACATAGCACTTGAAAGCACAGTAATATTTAGGGGCAGAAGCTTTTAAATAAGAGCCAGTGAGAGCTACAATTCATTTTTACCTTTTTTTATTTTTTTTTTCCCTACATTCTTTGAAAGAAGCCTGTCTCAAGCCCACACATTTAAAAGGCTGCCAGTTCTTTCCTGCAGATTTTGCAGCTTTCAGCTGTTATGCCTCCATAAGATTATACTTTGCATCTACTGACAAACATCATAGAATTTAACTCCCCCAGAGATATCAATATCAGTCTCCCAGACATCTTCAGAAAACTGCTTATTTGCCAGAAAACTAATTTCTTAGTGTTTTAGAGCAAATCTCCCTACAATTAACAGATTCCTCAGCTACTGTAGTTCTGATTTCTTCCTGTACTTGATACAAATTTTATCTTGCCCTAAAAAAACATTTACTTAATTCAGCATCCCACCCCTTTAACTTTGCCTGACTGTCATGCTGGGATTACCAGAGTTGGGGCTAAATGTCAGGCTCTCATTTTCAGCAGCTGTGAAGGATGGAGAACTTACACCACAAAACTACAGATAACTTGGAGGTTAAACTTTAAAAACAGGTATTTGCTTTACCTTCTTGCCTTCACCTGATCTCTATTATCTATCTCAGAGCCAAGTCTCATAATTTACATTGGTGAATTTAACTTTCTGAAGATAAGCAGCACAGAAAAAACATATTAAAACTTGAGTTTTCTTCATTGTAGGAAAGAAAGCCATCCTTGCAAGCCTTTCTCACTTAAAGCCACCCATTTTCTAACATTTATTAAACACTAACAGCCACAAAAACAGCCAAAAGTGAACTGTCCCCCTCAGGTGTCCAAGCCGTGTTGCTTACTCCTGCTTTTGTATTAATTTCCCATTCTAATCAGCAATTAAAAAGTAGACCAATTAGCTTACTATTTTTCCTTCCTTTCCAACTGTGCCAGAGATGAGCTGGCAAAAGTCCCAGGATGAGAGGAATAGAGTATATCAATAGAGATTATCTGCATCTGAAGTGTTAGTTTGTTCCTTTACTTTTTGCTAGCTGCCAACAACCCATAAGCCACAAATATGAAGGTTGCTAGAGAAGGACAACAGAGCTTTATGAATAAACACTTACACTTTAGCTTCAGAAGCTTGTGACTTCTATTTCAACATGAACACAGATTTATTTCACATTGGTATGCACATATTTTGCAGTTCTGCCCAGCAACCAGGAGTATGTAGGAACAAGTGCTCCTCTTATTTTAGTGCAAAGTTTATTCTGATCAGTACGGATAGCGCCCAACCCACAAATCAGCACACAAGGGGATTTTTGTCTCTGATCTTAGCAGCATTAGGAATTATGATACTTCCTTAAACACCCAAAAGCTAAACTGGATAAACAGAAATGTGATCGACAAGTGTCCAAAGCCAAAAGTCAGGCCTCAAACAGGAATCTTGTGCTCTTGGTCATTCATACTGAGTGCATTAATTCTCCTTACAATTAAAGGCAAGTTATGGTGCCACATTATACTTTTATATCAAATAAGATTAAAAATGTGTCAAAGTATTTACATTTTACCAGAATTAATTATGCACGGATCTAATTTGAAAGCATGAGTGCTTTTGTTTATCCTATTTAGGAGAGTAGCTGAAAAAATGTTATTAAAAGATAGCATGGGAAATTTCAAAGAATGTCTATTGGAAAAATATTGACTCGTACTTAAGACATTTTGTGTTTTAACCTCCTCACAGAGGAGAAATTCATAGTTTTAGAGATTTTCAATTTTTCAGAGATCATATTTTTCAATTTTTTTTTTTCTTTCTTTGTCATTTGCAGCCCCACCCCAGTAAAGAGAAAAGAGGGAATGGTATGTTTTCCACAGTTTTCTCCATGTAGGAAACAACATAACCATCAAAATATGAAGAGTGAGTTTTAACTCTTCTGCTCTTTCCTATGAGCAGGAAGGAGTTACGGGAGGGAGAGAAATTCTGGCATCCCATTAAAAATATTCTAAAAATAGAAAAGCGAAACTCTGACAGTTGTTTCAGTTTAACTTGTAAAATCCAAAATGATTATCAGAACATTTTAATCAGATTATTTCTCATACATTAATATATTTTCCATATATCTACTCATTTTTTTATTAACCAGAAAGAGTTCTGGCTATGGGCTGTACTTGGAATCGACTATCAGAGGAAGCCCTCCCAACTACAACATGATACCTGGCTCCAGCATCCCAGTCCACATTAACTCTCCCTTTCCAGAGAAGCCCTTTGGAAGCAGCATTCCCTTGTCAGTTAATTTGTGGGTGCTCTGTTTTGGACCTGTGAGCTCCTATCAGTCGTGTACCACTCCCCATGCCAGGCTGGCTGTGCAGCCCAAGGTAACCAGGCTGCTCCTCTGTTCCCCCCAAGATGCACAACACCTGCTTGGACACCTCCTGGCCACAAAACATCAACCCCCCTTGCCCCCCCAAAACCCCAACCCCTTATGAGTGTATTTCCATGGGAGCTGGGAATAAAATCCAGGCAGTAAAGGGCAGTTTTTCACCCCTTTTCCCTACGTCTTTGCCTTCATGCCAGGAGTCAGCAGGAGCTGCATCAGGTGCATTGCAAAAGCAGATATTTGCCAAAAAGAAAGTGAATATCCCTCACCAATCCCTTTGAGTACCCCAGGCTGCACAAGACCTAGTGATAAACGAGTCTGAGTGGAGAGCTAAGGGCCTTGCAGGAGGAGGCACTGCCATCCATGGCTTTACTCTCAGGTCAGGGCTGGGTTTGCTCCCACTCACCCATCACTTCCCCTCTTTCCTCAGGGATGAAGCCACAGCCCACAGTCAGCCAGTAAAGCCAGGCAGGAAGAGGCCCAGTCTGGGTGCAGGTCAAGGGAATTCTCCAAGAAATAAAGAAGAAGTAAAAATCTAAGGAACATTTTACTCAGCACTACCTTTTATTCTTATATAACACAGTATTAGTTATCCTACCAAGGGCAGGTTGAGGCTAAAAATAGGTGTTTTTTAAAAAAATTAAAAATCAACCAACCAAAAAAAACCCAAAACCAGCCAACCTTTGCTGACAGGCACAAGGTATAAATCAAGAATTTAAGAAGGAAACCCTTCCTCTTTAAACTATAGGTAACACAGCCCTACCACCTCCTTGCAGAAGAGCTGAGAGAGGTATTTTATGGGTTCTTCAGGACCTGGGTCCAGCTACAGGAAATTGGCCTGAATGGAGTAGCATTTCCCTGTTTAACATGGTCCTGAACTGCAACTCCTTCTGCTTTATGTCTTCATCTCTCAGAACTGAAGGTTTGAGTTCCCTGTGTCCACGAGCTGCAGGTTGCTGGTATCATGTTGCACTGTACAGGCCTACAATACACATTCAGTGAAAACACTTCAGGCTTTTTTAAGTGTCAGCTGGTTTGTGATTTTATCTATTTATTAAGCTATTGTGTTCAGGGAACCTGCAGCCAGGCATGGACCGTAAGAAAGGCTGGTAACAGATACAGGTTTGTCCTGTTTTCCTACTTCTTGCTCCCCTCCCCTCTATAAATTAATGACTACTAAAATTCCGAGGGCAGAAGGTGAACAATAGTCTCCAGCCTGCTGGGAGCTGACAGAACCATTACTGGCTGCTTACCAGACTCCATGCTATGTGCTGCCCTCAGCTCCATGAGGAGCTGCCACCTCCCCCTTTGGCTCTTTTTGGCATTAGACACCAATGAGGCACTTCCTCCTTCACTGCTCCTGTTGTGTGGCTGGAGGAAAAGCAGGGATTGGCCATCCTCACTCAAATCCAACAGCATCCAGCCTTCAATCCCTTGCCCATGCATTTCCCCACTGTCCTAGCTCGTGCCTCAGCAATCCCACACAATTGACTAAATGCCAAGGTTCAGTCTCTTCCTCCTCAGGCTGAGATTGTCCCAGTTTCTTAAGATGGCTCCATCTCTATCATGGGTATCACCAAGTCACATTTTGCTGCCCATTAAGGCAGCACTAACAACCTAGTTAGCTATTTTCCAGCATGTTGCCAAGGAAACTGCTGGAGTTGAAGGACTGCAAATACTTCTACCCTGAAAAATGGTGAGCACTGCTACTAGAAATATTGTGAAAATTCATTAAGAGCTACTCGGATATTTTAATACCTCTGGCATGAGATTCAGATACCAGTCATAAATGTCCATTTTATCACAGTACTGATTAATTCTAACACTTCCCATCTCCGTGCATCTTCTTTAAAAGCAGCCAGCCCACTGATAAAACACAGCCCTTAAAATAAACTTCAGTTTATTTTTCAACAGCTCTCCAAAATCCACATTGAATAATACTTTGCTATGCTGTATCTAATTGAAGACCAGATGCCATTGAACTGAAGTCATCAATACCCCATACAAGTTCAGGCATCTGCTTGCACAGAACAAGCATTGCTTTTTTGGCTCATTACCTTCCAGCTCTTTGGGCCAGGACCAGTCTCATCTGGTGCATCACAGTCTCAATGTAAGGTGCATTACAAGTGTAGGTAGTTGTAAAAAGAAATATCGATTGCCATTCTTGTCATGACAGAAAGGATAAATTCTAAATTTTTTTATTGCAAAATATTAAAATAAATTACATTTTACAAAGACTTAGCAAATATTTACATACAGTGTGATTCCAGTGACAATCAGCAACAAAGAACAGACAGACAGGCATGTTATGGAGTGATAAGAGTAATAACTGCACAAATGTCAAAAGCCATATGAAAGACAAGCTAATTTTTAAAAGTTAAATCCATCACAAATGGACTGAATCCCACGAGGCACAAAAATTACACGTCTACAAAGTTCTTCTGTTTAGTCAACAGACATATTGCTTTTTGCTCTCCTCATCTGTCTCTACACACTCTCCCAGATCAACTGGAGGAAAAATAAAATCTTTGCATATACAGCTGTGTCACCACGGATCTGTTATCAGTCTGGTTTTAATTCTGCACGCTTTGTGATATCCATTGCCAGCAACAGATTCACGAATCATTAGATCAGAAAAATGTAACACTCCAATTTAGTCTTTCCTCAGTGACTTCGTACCAGTGTCTCAGATGTGTCAGGCTGCCTGATGTGAGACAGGTATCTGAAAGTGATGCCCTTCTGGTAAAAGCAGGCTTCAACAGCACAATACAAACCCAAGAAGCATCACCATGATGTCATGAAGAATGGGATCACACAGTCTTATGGCACTTCAAAGGCCTTCTGTAGGAACAGACTTCCATGGTCACATTTCAGGATTTAATTTGTGAAAAAAAGAATAAAATTGAAAGTACTGGCTCATCTTGGCAAAATTAGTAAGTGAACCCATCCTTCATATGACGTGACTGGAAATAAAATCTATTTGTAGGCAATAGGTAGAAAGAAGAGTTTTCACTGGTATTCCATCCCTTCCTTACACATGTTTTAAAGATTTTTTCCTTCTTTGCTTAAAAATCACCCTTTCCCCTCTTTCCAGGAAGAGATCTGTCTCACCTATAAAACCAATTCCAAAGCTTTAAGAAAACTGTTAACATTATTAGTTAACCACATGAAATCAACTGGCATCCAAAGAAAATGTTTCCAGATTGACCAAATAATTGAAATAAGTACAAGACATAAGCAGGTAGCACTGGGGAATTCACTCAGGGATACTTTTGGCACTGAACAGAACAAAATCCAGCCTGGACACCCCTCTAAGTCACTACATGTAAATCTGAAGGCAGAAAGACTGGATCCCCCAGGCAGCTTCCTTTCTCCAGACGTGGAAGACAGGCAGGCAAAAAGCTGTCTTGTTTTGCACTTTGGCACTTCTGAGATGGCACCATACTTTTAAAAACCCTGGGAATGGTTCAGCTTTTTGGAGGGAGCCACTCTGAAAGCTATGCACCAACTAAACCCCTCCAAAACTCTGAAACATGTAGGGCTCAATGAGACCAATTCCGTTGGCCCCTGTGTAAAGAAGAATTTTTTCCCAGTGTTAAGATTACATTAAGGCACATGGTGGGATATCTTGAGAAGAGTTTTGTGAGGTGTGATCATGTTTCCCTGAAAAACTGGGAATATTGTACTTTGTTTTAATAAATTTAAACTATTACTTTAAATCCCATGATACTTATTATACAGACTTATAGTCTATGCTGACTACACTGGGAAAGGCCAGAGAGCCACATCTAGCTTGATAATATGAAACAGACCCCATCTATTCTCAGCTCTGGCGTACAAGTGCACTTTGCTACGCAGAACAGAGTCTGGGTTCCAGTGTGCAACATCCCCTCCCAATCAAAGCAGCCCAGCCAAATGTCTGGGTTGTATTATTTCAGTATTAAAGTGATTTTTTTCTTCTTTTCTGTTTTGTTTTTTAAATGAAGATTGGACTACGCTTTTCCATTTCACGCACTTGCTGAAAGACTTTTCTCTCCTTGTTCTGTAGCTTTCTAACTGTTACTAAAACTTTGATCTTTGCATCAATAATGGAAGACAAGTTAGAGGACAACAAAAGCTATATGGAGTGCTTTCTCATTTTAAGTTAGTGTGGACTTTTTTAAACAAAAAATATTTGTAAAAAAAGGAGAAGGCTAAACTGACTATGCAAGCATCCTGCACATATGCACATAATCCTGCCTAACATTTCTTACAGTTATAAAGTACAGCTGTCAACCACAACCCTTCAGATACAAAAACTTGAAGGGCTTGGAGTAATTTTAGAAGAGTGGGGATTAAGGTATCTTACCAGAAGTAAAGAAGAATCATCTTATTTACTCTCCCTCTCTCCTGTCAGATACAAGTCAAATTCATCCAGCCACCCCTGCTCCAAATAGCATAAATATAATAAATGATAATCTCTCTTCAACAATACTACCATAAATTGCAGATTAAATACAAATCAAATTATGTTCACTCCACAGTTGTTTAGTATAAGAGAAGTGGACACAATTTGGCCACAATTTGGCCATTGTGTTCGCATTCTATTTGAAAAAATGTTGTATGTGGAAAATTCTAGGAAAGAAACAGAATAGTAAAGACAGTCCCTTGTTTCACAGTAGATAACTTCAAAACTTCCCATCTAAAGGCTATCCAACCAGAGTGCCAGCTTCCCATATATCCTCCTTCTTCTGTGGAAGAGGCCAGCAACTGAAGGTGCAGCCAATATTTGTAGTTTCCAGAAATAGCCAGTAATTTAAGATTATCATTGCAAGGTTCCATAAGGTCTTCTTACAGAGCTAGTGAGTCTGCCAGTGTTACACTGAAAATGAGACTGAGACAACTTTTAACTGTTCACTGAACTTTGGAAACTTTTGGACATACCAGAATGACTTAAATACTCTAAAAACAAACAGTAGAACCTGACATGTTAAGGATTAAAGGTCTTGCCTATTTTCTGTCCCAAGTATATTAGATAAAACTGAAGTCAGTACCTTTTGCCAGCATGTAATCAAGAGCCTCATCTGAAAGAGTTGTCAGGGTTAATGCACAGATAAAGAAATAAAAATAAAACCATGGTAAAATTTCTTTGTAGCCAAAACAATTTTGACATACATGTTATGAGCATACATGCTTCCTTCTAGTGAGTAGCCCATTTCAAAGTCAAAAAATAATACTCATAGAAGCTCAGAGCCAAAGTTCCTTCTAAAAAAAGTGCCTTATGGCCTTAAGTCACTTGATCACATCTCAGTTTGCCCAAGGTTTGATACTGCCCAACCTTCTATCAAGTGGGATAGAATAACCATTGTATATGCACATAGGTCAAACTCTAAAAACAAAAAAAAAAATATACAAAGCGTAATCAACTGTTTCAAAAATCATCTCCCATTCAAGTCATGTTTGAAGTACCAAGGCAGGGAGGAACATCAAACAACAACAATACTGACTAACACACTGCCCAGATCAGCAGCAGTACTACAGGTCCCTTCTGACAGGCATTAGGGCATTTGGAGAATATCTGTGCTTCTCAAGGTGATTTTTTCCTAAGAAGAACAGTGTCAATAAAACTTCACCTGTACATTTATACTGTATAAGGTTCATTCAAGTATTTCCTTTAGGAAATGGACAGTGGAAGGACACTTTCAACACTACAAAAGTTCATGGCATCCCACTTGTGCTCATACATGCTTTGCTCAATAAGTCTTCGGTCACTTCACTCATTGACAGTTCTGGGGCTGGTGTCAGCTCAGCAGCCCAACTGGTGAGCTTCATCCCAGATGGTTCCTCCTTGTTAGAGGGCTCCTTCTCGATCCATTCCTTTGGAACTCTTAATTTTAATATTTCATTTATGAAATTAGAATTCACTATAATTTGACAAGCACTGATATATTCTACAGAAATGTTTCAGAAGCTTCCTTCTCAGTCCACCAGCACACCTCAGCTCAGATCTGTGTGTCCTGGCATTCCATCCAAAGTTTCTCATTAAGTACAGTGTGCTAGTGCCATATTTTTGGCACTAACGACTTAGCAATGGGCAACCTCCTTGATTTCATTTGTGATAAAAGCAGGATTCAAATCCAGGTTTTCACAGGTGAAAGGCTAATGGAGTAACCGAACACATTTGATGCCCAAAACAGTCTTGCAACAGTATAGTTACACTCCCAAACTATTTCCTCAATGAAATGCATGAACTCAGAGCAGATCCAGTGTATTAACTAGTCTTTTCTATTTTGTTCAAGAACCATAAAATCTAAAGAAGGAGCAGGACTCCAAATCCAACTGTTATTTTACAAGTCTTTCAGAAAGGCAAAGCTGACGGGCTCAGAAGCAAACTCAGGATGGGAAAAGGAGATTGGAGTTTCTTAGTCTGGGACCTGCTTTTGTTTTCAAAGAGACAGGAGAAGCTGCAAACATACTTTTCTCCTTGCTCCATGTTCAGTATGCACTGACCACTTTCAGAAAACCACTGTCCAGCATGCTTCACGTGGCAGCCTTCACACTGCTTACTGTATTATACTCATTCATCAGTTGTTCATAAGGCACAGAAAGTTCTAGCTCATTATTGGTAAAGGTAGATTCATCAGAGGATGGGAATTTTACCAGTTTTTTTGCAGTCTCAGATTCCTCTGCAAGATTATCATCCATGGAGGATTTTGACGTTTCCTCATCATCTGAGATATCTTCCTCTTCATCATCATCTTCATTTACAAATGTTATATTGGCATTCTCAAATATTAATGGTCGATAGTCTCTGGAATCCCACACTTCACCTTCTTCTTCACTAATCCTGTCCAGCTGGTTCACAAACATGTTTCCTTCTAGAGGGCTGTCTCCAACACGTTTGTCCTGGAGGGGTCTCAGAATGTGACCATTCTGAATGTCCAGGGAAGCTTCGTCATACTCAAATGACTCTGTCTTTGTGTATGTCACCTGAACATCTATACTGGCGTTCATTTGTTTGGCATTTTCCACTATAATCATTTTGTCATTGCTTGTCTTCAGGGCCTTCTTCCCAATTTGCTTTATAAGGTCATTGTAGGTCTCTTCCTTCTTTGAAAGAAAGCTGAAAATATTGACATCCTTTGAGGCACCCATTTGAAGGGGTTTTTTAGACCGAGGATGGTTGTCAAATGATTCTTTTCTTTTTTTCCTCCGTTTCTTGATTGCTTTGTGGACTTCCACAAACATACTGACCTTCCAGTTAACAAAGAGTGAGAGCCAAGCTAGTCCCAGATAGATCCATAACTCCACAAAATATCTGTAAAGCGCGTGATAGTTTGCATCTGGATTTACACCTACAGGAAATTAAAAACAAAAACATTACTGAAAGAAGACACACAGCTCATAATAAACCGTTGAAGCTATGACCCTGAGAATTGCTGTCTTCCTCATTAAAGGAGCCTTGCTTTTTGAACACTTGTCAGAGAGGTAGCGAGTGGGGAAATGAAAGAAAAAGCTGATCCCACATCTTCCACTTCTTGGCCACATGTATTCTAACCACTGGACTAACAAAATAAAAATGAAGAATATTTATCCTCTCCTTATAAGATATAAAAGTGAACATTTTCCTGTTTGAAAATTACACGTCTTCTTCCTGCCACTGAAGTATGTATGTATAAGTACCTTCCTTGAGAAAAAGATTCAGAGTTCCACTGACAAGGACTGAAATGCCGAGCAAAGCAGCGGATTTTAAGAGAAAGAAGAGGTTTAGGAGGAACTGAGGAATATGCTCAGCATTCCCCATTGACTAGTTCTAAGCAGGTGTAGAAAGCATTGCCCAATGCCTACACACCCTGCTTAGTATATTGGATCCCATTCAAAGGGGCACAAGTACCATGGTGGGCAGGGTAGCTCCTTGCCTGAAATACAGACCTGGGGCACCAGAAGGACTTTTGGACTCTAGAACTTGGCTGCAAACTTAATCCAATAAAAGCCTTAGGTGTCTACACCAACACTGAAGAGCCAGATCTAGTCCACTGGATCAGTACCCAGCCTTAATGGAATGTTCTATCCTGCAAAATGTACTGGAAAAGCTTAAAAACCATATTTTCAAAATAAGTTTGGAAGTAGAATTGCCACACTATGCATGTAATGAAATAATACATAAAACACAATTACTGACCAGCAACAAAATCTCCAAATCCTATGGTGGTGATAGTGATGAAGGAGAAATAGAGACCTTCAATGTAATTCCATCCTTCAGTTATCATGAAGACAAAGGGAGGAATAACCAGATGGACCAAGACACCCCAGACGATGAAAATAGCTGTGCATGTAATTTGGGCTTTCCTCTGTGAAGAAAAACAGAAAAAGTTAGGGAAAGATCTCAAACACTTTTTTTTCCCCTCACACATGGCACCAAGAATCATCTGACAGTACGGGATATCTCAGTTTTATGCTAACAATTTACCTACCACAATTAGAAGTCACTAAAAATGACTGAAGTAAACACACTTTTTTCCTTTAGGCAGCACTCCCTATCCTTACAACTGCTCAAAAACAATTATTTCCTCATAGTTTTCTTTCACTCTCTTGGAAGAGTTTAAGGAATCTCTGGTATTTTATAAACTGGCATGGGATATGGACATAGCACTCTAGTCTAAAAAGCCATCAGTACCTCTAATTTTCCATTTACTCATTTGAATACAGAAGATTAGAAGTGTTTTAAGTTGTTTCTCTCCTATTTCTGTTTCCTTCCCTTTGCCACTCATGCTAACCTCTGTACAAACCTGCACATACACATGCATTTCACTGTTATTTTCTGCACTTTCTTCTCTGGTGCAAACTGAAGAAATTTCTTGCTCTGATTCCGAAATCAGGACCTAAAGCATTCCCAGTGCCCTCCAGGCACTATGACCCTGCATTGCCTCCTGTTTCTGTGAGAGTTAGAACTGAGAATTCACTTGCAGTGGGGAAGGGAGGGAGGGGGAGAAAGAAACCCAAACAATCCATCACCAAAAAAAACAACAAAATGCCACAAACATAAAACCAAAAGCCAGTAACTCAGAACAAAATACTATTTTGCAGTAGGTTCACTGCACAGCAGGAAATACTCGTGCTAGCATGCAGGCAGGTGGGAGCCAAGCAGGACAGCTTATTTTCATTTCTGTGCCTGAGGAGCTTGAATGAAATGCCTGTGAAATGGAGCCTCATGTACATTTGTCCTAAAGGTCTTTAACGTAAGAAGTAGTGCCAAGGGTTTTTATGAGATCTCATTTTGTTGAACTTCTTGCAGAACAAACACATCAGACCCCATCCCTCTTTTATGTCTTTCAATGAAACACCATTTGGGAAAAATTGTATTTGTGCAAGTGCTCATTTACTATGAGATAAGCAGGCAAGTTAAGAAGTGTAAGCTTAATTCATGCATCAAAACTACACAGTTCAAGGGTAAACAAGTAAGGGCTTACCAGGCTTACTCCTCTTTTTGTCAGAAACTGGCCCAGCCTCTTGGCACGTCCTCCAAAGAATTTCCCCAGAGCACTGATCCACGTCAGGCAGAGAGGGACTCCAAAAAGTCCATAAAATATGCAGAAGAGACGCCCAGCGTGTGTCTTTGGGGAAACATTTCCGTAACCTGAAAGAGATTAAGAATGTCCTCTGTCTGTTCTTGTTGAAGAGAATTCAAGGCAATTCTACCTGTGCACAAAACAACACTGTGTGGGCTCCCCTGTGCTGGGCCCTCCTTACTTCACCATCTAAAAGGGATTTAGTTTATTCCAGCTGCTCATCTTCTGAAAGTGGATGCCTTCCAATCCTACTCTAACAAACACATATTCCATTACTACATTTTAAGTGCTCCCTAGATTTTGTGCATCTTTTTCTGGACAAGATGGGATAAATAGAAAATAAAGCTCATCTCAAAACTTCTAATATGATGTCCCAATCTTAAGCAGCACTGCTAAAACTTGACTGATTCAATTTTATGGAATGAAACCCATAATTCATCCTGAAGCTAGCTCCCAGGTGAAAGATCCACACTATATGCATTTAACTTGTGACCTGGTACTTTTGCAGGGTAAGAGATTGTGAGTTAAGTGCAAGGCAAGTTAAGTGCATGATATTTCAAATTAATTTAGTCCTTTGCTAGTCACAGAACCCAACGGGACATTACAGATTCAGGCTCTAAAATCAGCAGCCTATTTCTGTACTTCTGCAGGGTTTTCTTACTTAGGTGTGTTATTGACTTCTATATTTTTCATAAGTTATAATATAAGCTGGGAATTGTGAATTTTAAATAAAGAAAACCACAGTACTGCATATGGTTTAACAGTAAGAGTTCTACAGTCAATCCTCACTGGTTATTACTAGTTATTTTGCATTTTTTTTTCTTTTTTTTTAATCATACATGCAGCAAGTGTGTAACAACACCACGTAGCGAAGATTCTTCTGTAAAAGCAGAAGGCAAATGATGTTGAGTTCTGAAAACCTATATATCACAGGAAGAAGTCTTCCAGTGCAGAGAGTCTTATAAGCACAAACCAGTGCTTGAAAAATATTTAAAAAGCAACATTGAAAAGTGATATTTAAAAAGCAGCAGTTGTTCTGCTTCATCTGGTTTTTTTTAGAAGTGGATAAAAAGTCTAGTTAGTTCTGCAAACCAGGAACACCGATAATTTAGTAGTAGTTCAAGAGGATGTTTGTATGTAACAAGACAGCAATACCAAAACCTCATATGCACTTGCTTTAGGTATCAGTTTAATGGAATGCTTTGTTGCGCTTTTGTTTTGGAATTTTGTGATTTGGACATTTAAGTGCATGGATCAATGGAACTGGAATGACACGAGCCAACCCCAACGGCACCTTTAATCCATTACTTATTGGAAAGGCACACTTTTCTCTTCTGTACACACATGGAGAGTGCCAAAATCCTCCTTTTTTCCCCTCTATGAATCTGCAGGTGAACACATACTTCAGGCAGCTCCAGCCTTGGGGACTTTATTTGGTGGCTACCTTGACACAGAAATGGGAGAGTGCAAACACAGTAGAGGCTACAGAAAACTACAGCTAGGAAGGCTGACACAGTAAATATTTACCGATTGTAGTGATCACAGTAGCAGCAAAGATCACAGCGTTAGGCCAATTCCAGTTGTTGAAAGTATTGTTCCCCGTGATGGCAACGCCCTGTCCAGCAGCCTCTGACACAATCTGTAAGGAAAAAGTAACAATCGGTCTTGTAAAATCCTAGCAGCCTAAAAAGAGAAATGTGTCTGTCCCTCTCAGGTTTTCCCCCTTAGCTCATACTTTCAAAATCATCTCTTGAGTTTTTTTTTTGTGAAGGCTGGCCTAGTATATTCACTAACAATAACTTTATGAAATACAAAAACTTGCTTTGCATGAGAAAAACTAAGGCAGGTGCTCTGACATTTCAATAGGGAGTTTTAATTAGATAAACTTTTACTTGACTTACAAGTTTAAACCAAATGGATCTCTTCTAGAGAGAAAGTAACACTCCTGCAGACTGAACTAGCATTTAACTTCCAGTGCAGATCTTGAATTTGGTTTAATATCAGGGACATCTTCAGAACTACTATCCATTTCAAAACACTGTTACATGCCTCAGCTTGACTTGGGCATGAATGTCATAGAATCCTTGGCAAAGCTCATGTGATTCATGTTAATTCACCTGCTGTCTCTACCAAAGTCAAACCATTTACAAGCAAACGGTAAAACTGTACTGTTCAATGACAGAGAAATTAACATTTTTTTCACAGCATTTCATGCAACAGGATTCCAATCATTGTCCTTGAATCAGGCCCTTTTCTTCTCCCACACTGGAATCTGGTATGGCATGAGGAATGCAAAACACTAATTATTGTTTAGTGCAGAAAGTGAAAGCTTCAGATCAAAACCACACATCTTTCTGATTGTGTAGTGCATTTCTATCTCCCCAAAGTAAAAGGAAAAACCCAAACATGTATACCATATTCTGTCCTTGTCCTGTCACATCATGATGCAGTTAAAGCCTTACCAGGTTACTCTGCTTTTTTCCCTTGAGTATAAACACTGAACAAAGCTCTGAGGCTACACCCACATACAGGAAAGGTGAAGATATTTCCAAATGTTGATTTATAACGTTACCCACGGTCTGCATTTCTCCCTCAATAAGTGTTGAACATAGAAACTATCTGCTAATATCTAAAAACCTGTATCTGCTAAATAAATAAAAAATTGGAAGCAATATACTTTTTAAAAAAGTTTTTAAAGAAATAAACATGACAGGTGATGTTTATCTTAAACTGACAAGAACCTACAAACCTAACTACAACCAACTCTTCCTTCCCCCATCACCCCTTCCTTCCTTTCTACTTGATTAAGATCTGATCTTGGACCCAGAAGAGACTCAACACAAAGTTCAATCACTACTGAATACATACACAAGTTAACACAGGTTTTAATTATTCTTGAGACTTATTACATATCACCACCCTCCTACTGTAATATAAATGCCCTCAAAATGAATGTATTGTACATATACAAGATGCAAACAATTTAATTAAAAATGCACTTTCAACACACAGGCTGTTCCAGAAGATAAAAGGAGAAGCATTGAAAGTGAATGAAGGTAAAGAACTAAATTTTTTTTTCTCCAGGTAAACTCAAAGTGTGTGTAAAACTGGATGCAGTGTCTTTCCACAGCCTACAGGCTCTGGATAGAAAGGGAAAGAGTTCTCACCAAGGCACTTATTTATCATGAGAAAGTGGTGTACAAATGAGAAGCAGCCCTAAAACAGGTAGGTTGAATGCAGGCAAGTAAAACACACAATGCCACCCCTCTTCCAAAAAAATAATAGATCACAAGAGCTCATCTGAGAAGAAACAATCAATCAATCATTTCTGCCATGGTCTGCAGAGGAACTTCCTGAAAGGAAGGAGATCCAGATCACCTGAAAAACAGTCTGTTATCTATTACTCTTGAAAAGATGCCTTGACTTCTTCCATTGCCTAAATGTTACACTAAGCACTAGTTTTCCATTCCATAACCAGACTTGGATTTTCTTTTTAAGTTGTTGTTTCCTCACAGAGCAAGTGATCTCCAAGAGACCCAGTCAACTCATCCACTCCCATTGTCATGTGCCATTATCTCACTGCAGGAATCCTTGGCCTGACCTCATGAGCTCGGTTTCCCAGTACACAAAATTATGTCAAGATCTGCCAGGATTTGGGATCTGGAGGTCTAAAGAGGGCCAAGATCTGAGGGGAAGAAGCTGCTGGACTGAGTGGCACACAGCTCCCCTTCATAGCCAGGCAGCTAACATTTGGGGGAGATGGCCAGCTCTACAAGTTATATGAACCCTTGGTATAGTGAACCACAGATAATTCTCCAGACACAGCTGACACCCTCTTCCTGTCCCTATTTGCACACAGCTCGTGGCTATTAGCACACAATTATCTATGATCTGCAGTCCAGGCATTTAAGTTACTTTATGTCTGCAATAAGTCTGAATGCACTATACACATCCCAGCTGCAGGAACAAAGATGGTCCCAAAACATGCTTAGATAGCTTTGGTGCTGTGGGAAATATGTAGCTGCTTTCCAAGCAGCATAATTTTTGCCCATACTGAAATAATTAAAGATTTTGGCTTAAAACAAACAAAACAAAACAAAAAAAAAAAGTGAGTGGACACTATACAACTGAACAGCAAATACGGTGGTTGTTTTTCTTGCTTGGCAAATCTGTTAGCCTCTAATGTCAGAGATGTCTTTGTTTTCATATGCTAGGATACAGAATGCCCCAAGCTGGCTGTGCTTGATTTCCTAAATTACAGAAAACTTCCTCCAAAAGGTCTTTGGATTGTAAAATAGGAGGCAAAGAAAAAGAGGGTAGATGGTGCAAGTGTTCTTAGTATCTTGAAAGATGTAATTTAAAAACACCTTTTCAAGTATGCCCAAATGCAAAAGCTGAAAATAACTCATAACTTAAACATTGCCTTAGGTCTCACCTCAAGACAGTTCATACTGATAAAGGTGGGACTGCATTTTCAGTCAAATGTCTTTTGCCTCAAAGAATCAAAACCCCTCTTCTCCCTCATTCCCTACAACTCCAGTTCTGCTTCTTGGCAAAGGAAAAAGGGGAAGAAGCTTTAGAGACTCTGGTGTTATTGTCGAAAGTTAAACAGACTTAATACTACTACCTCTTCTGGTGACATTAACACAAGTAGAAAAAGGGAGGTAATTTGAAAGTAATCAAGCACACAATATGCTCCATTTGCAAGGTGCCTACCCACTTCCCCCAAACCCCCAGAACTGCTCCAATACAGCCTTGTGTTTCTTGGCTTTGATGACATTTTTATTAACCCTCTGATGACCAGGGGAATCCCAGATTCACCAGGTATCACAGGAAATAGTTGCTAAATCTCTTTTATGTTGGACCAAGAAGAGGAATTTCTCTCAGATGTTTTAGGCACGTGAATCCCCCCAAAATGAGTAAGAGTAGGTCTGGAAAGTTCTCAAATTTAAAAATAGCAAGGCGAAGTCTTGGCCCATATAGGTCACACATCATTATTGAATTTATTCTAAGAGTTAAGGAGTGCAAAGAAAATCTTAAAGATCCTCTGGTAAGGAACAGCTGGGTCTGATGACAGTAAGCAATAGGAAGAAAGGAGGACTTCTGGGGTACTTGTGGCCAGACAGACACACCAGACTAAAGACAGAAGACAATAAGCTGGCCATATATTAACTTGAACAATAGATCCTGCCCCACAGGCACCCTATTACATACAGGAAGAACAGGCAGATACTGCTCAGAGCCAGGTCTCTTTTGAAGAGGCTAAACCTTCTGGTGTTATTCAAAACATCCCCCGGGGATGTGACATATAGATCTAATGGCAGCTTTAAGATTCTCCCAGTGGTATGAACAATTGTCTTTTGAAATGCTGTTTTTCCACAAGAAAGGAGATGTAATTGAACTATTAAGACTGAAATTAGACCCAATGGCTTTCATTCTACTCTCAACAGTGTACTGTGTAATGGACAATCATAGCTCCCTACTAGATCCAAAAGCTGAATTCATTAAAGCAGTAACTGACATCCTTTGAGGACTCATAGGCTTTGGAGTCACTTCTGATTCCAAAAGAACACAGGAGTAATTTGGCTTCTTTCTCAAGTTCTTTTATCAAGGATGTAAAGATTTAGTGCAACGTGAAAAACACTGAATTTAGAATCTACCAAGTACCTTAGAGACTTTCCTACATGGAATAAAAGCTTTAACAGCAATCTTTTATCACAATGACATCTAAATTTTTATACAATTTGAAGAAACCAGAAAAGTGCAGTAGTTATCTAATCAGAAGTATGTACAATACTGACAACTTAGCCAATCACAGAAAGATTGTCCGGGGTAATAAATTTTAAATTCAAACTATAGACGAACAGTGTACTGCTGTTCATCTTTAACCGGATTTCAGTTTTAACCAAATCCAGTAGCAGCAGGGCTAAACAGATAGGTGAAGTGGTACAAACAGTCATATGAACAAAAAGCCTAAAAGAACCCCTAGTGACTTTAAAACTACATAAACAGTTAAAATCCATGCCATGCAAATTGCATCCCTTCTACTTGTCCCACATGGGTTTTACATTGATTTAGGTTTTCTGGCTCCAGCTGAGAAGTTACAGTAGCAGTCAGCTGTTTATAATAATCATATTTTTAAATGCAATAAAAACATATTTAATTGTTACTGGATCTCTTTCCAATAATAAAAACCCTGAGTCACATGTTAAGACTCCTAGGTCAGATATACATTATGAAGTTCTGCTGACCTGGATAATATTGTCTCAGGATTGATTAGATGTATGTGAAAAGAAACCCTCTCAGCCAGTAACCTTTCGAAGGAAAATGCCTGTGGGTGGTCACAGCTAGATTGACAGGACAGCTTCCTCAGAATTCTTATGTAGTCAGGCAGCACATTGGAGATGGCCAGAAGTTTCCTGTCCTGCTGGCATATTGCACTTTGGTGTCTGCTTGCACATTAAAAGTAGCAGAGCCTATTTCACAGGCACAGTCTGAATTCTGTAAGTACTTTATAGCTGCATCAAGTTGTAGATTCACAGTCACCTGGCTTACAGCTGTCATAGCTCCACTACTAAGTTTGTGTGTTTAGTTCTTAAACAACAAATACACATCTAAGGTAATACTAAACACCATAATCTAGCGTTCTGAGTTACAGTCACTGGAGAAAGAGAAAACAACAAACAAACAAGGCAGATACTGATGGTGATTTGCTTTCACTCTGCACCCCTCATGTGCCCCAACTGAATGGAAGATACTGTCCATCAGAGAAAATATTTTCCTCTCTGGAATACCTTGGCAGCTTGGGTTTTGGGTAAGGAAGGGGAAAGTGAAGCCAACTATGCAACTAATGATTTTACCAATGAATAAAATTCTCTTTTTCCCAATTACTTTTCGTGACTAGATATATGAGGTGTACACAAGTAACGTTTTATTAAAATTTCCTGTTTGAGTTCTATAAAGACTCCATATTAACCTATATATTCTTTCACCTCTCTTCCCAACCTCAAAGACAAACGCAGTACTGCTAAGAAAATCTTGCTGTGCCACGCTGCTTACTCTGGTAGCCAGAGACACAACGTGGCAGAGCTGCAGAAAGCTCCCATACAGTGAAATGATTTCATCGAGGCACAGAGATCAGCTACTCCCGTGTCATCTTTAGAATGGCTGCTATACACGTGTCACTGCACAGAAACAGAAGCTCATCACTTCTTGGAAAGGAAAAAAAATTCTTTAAGGATTAGAATACAAAAACCCCTCACAGCCTAGAATACAAACCAGCAGCACCCTATAGGGACACGCATGTTTCTGCCACCTGGCACCTTTAATATGTAATGTGCTCAAGGCAAGAGTTCTCAGGAAAGCATGGCAGTAACCGTTCTCCCCTGCCGAGCTGCTCAAAGCCCCCAGAGAAGCACACAATTGTGGCTCCTGCCATCTTTTTTCACTCCCATCTCTAGTGTAATGACAGCCCTACCCTAACTGCTCACTTGGACTCCAGAGTTCCCAGCTGGATCACACTGGCAGTATGACCAGGGCAGCCTCTGAGGCTGCCTCTGCCACTTGACAGTCTCTGCAGCATTACACCAACCAGCAGGACTCAGGACAGCTGACCTCTCACTTCCCTCACAGCATTATCTGTGTTTGCCGTATGAATTTCATGTTTGTCAGGGCAAGAACCATGCCAGATGTAAAAAGAAGTCTTTTAGCTGAGTCCTGGATTTCCTACTTCTCTTCTGTGGGGAATGGTTTGCGACCTTTTCTGAGAAAGAAAAATAAGACAAATGAACCACATTGTCTCAGTCTGACAGGCAACACCCTTGTGTCTTGCTAACCTGTGAAAGTTTTACTGTTCTTTACTGACCTATGCAGAGAGTTGAGCTGGAAGGTGGTTGGGGCAAGAGGTGCAGGATATGAGTCAGCAACACCTGCATTATAGAAGGATGGTGGGAATTAATAAATTCCACATTAAGAGAAGAGAACATCAGTTGACTACACAAGTCTGATTCCGGATCAACTAAGCATAAAGGAGTGAATCCCCAGCTGGCCTATATTAAACGAGGCTCTGCAGGACTCTTGATAATACTGGAACTTGAATAGTTTGTTCTAACAAACAAAATCCAAGGCAGTAACAGCTTGTTTCTAACAGGACAACCGGGTTCTGGAAGGTAGCCACGTACCACAAGGTCAAAGTTGAAACTGAAGCAAAAAATAGGAAGTAGTCATTGAGGGAATAATGCTAACTTCCATTTCTAGAAGAACAGAAATTCCACAAGCTTCATGCTTGATATTGACAGATGTAAATAACAGACATAACCAAAAGAATACATGAAGATTATACAAAAAAACTAAACTAGATCACTACAAGTATACGGGATTCCTTCCCCCTTATCCATGAATTGAAATAGAAGAAAAAAAAAAATAAAAACAAACCCTGGACAGCAAGTGTTATTCCCCAGGTTTACATTCCTATGTAGACCAACTACAAATAGCAGGGATGAGTTTTCCCCTTGCTGTCATAACAAATCACTTTTTAAATGCAGTGCAAGTGCTATTGCAAGTACATACATATTTTGCATTTTTCAATCAACAGTTTAGTCTTAAAATATAGTTCTCTTATCAAAGGACAAAGCTTTGTTAATTCCCAGTAGGGGAAAAAAATCCTGGCAAAATATGGATTAACATACTTCAAGGGAGGAGTTTTTTCCAACAACAGCAAGATGTAATCCAGAATGAGATGATATTTTCACACTTCTATCAATACAGCAGATAAAATAGTACCTTCTCACTTTTTCACAGCCCTCAGAGAAAGAAGAACTCAAAGAAGTATTTTTTTAACTGCTTCAACATGTCAGTGGCTGTTGTTTGTTTGTGTGCTATTTTAATAAGATAATTATAAAAGTTATTTAGATTTGCTACAAGTGACTTCAAATGATCCACCAGTATCATGCAGCATACAAAATAGAAAGGTATATGTAGAGCTTGAATGCATTGTATATAACAAACTTTATCCAAATGTTATACAAGATTGAACTTGCTCTGCAGAAAAAGTTTGGCTAATCTTGTTGGTTCTTCATTTACCCAGCCAAATTCTTAGTGTTTCATTTTGTTCATGCAACAGTGCTTCTCAATGCATAAATGAATTACAGAACCAAGACACTCTATTGCTTTCCCTTCATCATGCTTTACTTTGGTCTGTCAGGAACTTGTGCCTTCACCTAAGCAGAATTTCTCTAACTTCATTGAGCCTCCAGCACATGCCACTTCATACAAAGCTGTCCCTACATCTAAGCCTGATATTTAAAGAAGGCATGTAAATACATGCCTGGTTTTCACTCTGCATAGTTTTATGATACAACAGACAGCAAACTAGACATAATTTTTGGCTGTTAGTTTAGAACATAGAACACCCAGAGGGTGTTTCTTTACATGTATTGCTCTTGATTTCTTATTTAAGTCATTTTGTCACAATTTGTTACTGATTTATTTTTAAGTGGGAAAACTTCTGTTCCGAGACTTCGATGTGGCTGGCACTTCTTTCTTTTTAAAGCAGTCTTGCTAGTTTTGCAGTCTTGCTATTATTTAGATATTTTATTATCTCCATTTAGATGGAGAAAGCGCAGAGTGGGATACCTTGTCCTTTACTGGACTTTGAAAGCAGATTCCAGTGAAAGTAACTAAGTACATGCTATGAAGAAAACTGTGGATTAGAGCTCAACATCCCTTTTAACTTACTGATTAACCAGCACAGAACAGGCTGTCCAGTAAGACAAGAAACTACCAAACATAGAGAAACACAGAAATGGTCTTTACCAGAAAGAAAATACTCTTGACTAAGTAACTGCATCACTGCACTGTAAAGAAGCCCTGTGTATGTCCTTCCAAGGGCATAACTGAGTTTGAAGAGGGATTAGAAAACATTCACATCTTAATCCTACACACATCTTTACACTTGAGAATATTCACTATTTAGTATAATTCTGAGGAAGCTTCTATAAGGTATCTTTAGGTGCTCAGAACTGAGGAATTACACTGACAAACCCCAAAGCAAACTAGAACTGTTCAACATAAGCTCCAAAATATCTCTGCAAAAGAGTTTGTTGGATATGCCAGTGAATTCCTATTTGTATCTGAAGTTCTATCACATTAGCTGTTCTTAAAATTCACACTACCCAACCCCAGATTCACCTGTAAATACAAAAAGTATTTAAACAACAGCATCCTTGCTGTGGGCTAGTAAATCTATTGTGTTTGTGTGGCCACACTTTGGTAGCTGGGGGGGAGCTACAGGGGTGGCTTCTGTGAGAAGCTGCCAGAAGCTTCCCCCATGTCCAGCAGAGCCAATGCCAGCCAGCTCCAAGATGGATGTGCTGCTGGCCAAGGCTGGGCCTATCAGAAATGATGATTTTCTATGATAATGTAGTTAAGAAGGAAAAAAAAAGTTACTGCTCAGATTTGCTCAGATGCAACTGCAGCCAGAGCAGAGAGGAGTGAGAATGTGAGAAGAACAACTGTGCAGACGCCAGGGAGGGTGCAGGAGGGGCAGGAGGTGCTCCAGGCTCTGGAGCTGAGCTCCACCTGCAGCCTGTGTGCAGCCCATGAAGGTCCCCGGGGTGCAGAGATGCCCCTGCAGCCTGTGCAGGAGCCCCACAGCAGGGCAGGGTCTGCCTGAGAGGAGGCTGTGACCCGTGGGAGGCTGTGCTGCAGCAGGCTCCTGGCAGGAAGGGGCAGACCCATGGAGAGAGCTCACTCTGGAGCAGCTGTCCTGGCAGCACCTGTGACCCCAGGGGGGACCCATGCTGGAACAGGCTGAGCCCCAAGGACTGCACCCATGGGAGAGCGACCCACACTGCAGCAGTTCAGGGAGAACTGCCCACGAGACAGACTCTTCTGGAGAAGGTCATGGAGAACTGTCTCCTGTGGGAGGGACTCCATGGCAGAGCAGGGAAAGACTCCTCTTCCTGAGCAGGGGCAGGAAAAACGTGTGATGAGCTGACCATGAACCCCCATTCCCTGCCTCCCTGAGCCACTGAGTGGGAGGAGGTAGAGCCTGGGAAGGAGGGAGGGGTGAGGGGAAGGTGTTTTTAAGATTTATTTTACTTTTCAGCATCCTGCTCTGATTTTGTTAGTAATAAATTCGATTAATATCCCCAAGCTGAAACTTTTGCCTGTGATGGTAATTGCTGAGTGATCTCTTCCTGTCCTTATCTCAACTCACAAACCTTTCACTGCATTTTCTGTCTCCGGTCCAGCTGTGGAGGGGAGCGATAGAAAGACTTTGGTGAGTGCCTGGCATCCAGCCAGTGTCAACCCACCACATTTTACTATTGCATACAGGCTCCAGGACCTTAAAAAAAAACGTGTGAGTGAAGTTTTTCAAAAGCATTTATGTTTAGATGCAATGCCATTATAAATAAAACATAAGAGATAATACTATCACAGCTCCCTACCTTTATTAAGGCTAGTGGCTTAAAAATCTGCCCTGACTTTGCAGAATAGACCTGCTCTCTAACTATTCTGCCAAGTGGAAAAGAGTTTTCCCACACCTTCTCCCAAGCACTGATGATAGATAGACAGCACTTTTCCACCCTTTCTCTTTGGCATCATTATTTTAACACAGCACTGATTATACACATGTTAAACAATGCACTAAGTTTTTCAGTGGAATGAGTCTCAAAAGGAAGAGAGGGACAAATTTCAATCTGGGCATTTCAGGGCTTTTTCTCCTGGGTTTTCTGTTTTTGCAAGTACGGAGTGTCTGCCTGAACAATGCTAAAATGATAAATTTGTAAGAGGGACCAAGTACTGAGCTTTATTAATCCATAACTGCTGACAGTGACAACCCAGTGAAGAGAAGAAATAATTGATTTAACATGCAAAGGACAGTCTCTATTAAAGACAGTAGTACAGGCACAAGCACCTCTTTTAGTCTCTCTGTCCTCTTACTCTACCTATATGCTTCCTAGCTGGCAAAATGAATGAGGGTAGAGAATGCACATTTGTCACAGATAGAAACAATCCTTATTTCAGTCTTTTAAGTGCTCATCTGTTTTCTTGTTTTTCAATTAAAATTTAATCAGACTAAGTGATCCTTTAGAAAGGCAATCTGTTAATTAACCCATATCAGACATCAGAAATCATGCTCTTCAAGCACAATCTCAATTCATTATCCAGAAATAGCTCTCATTAGTCAGAGACAAGAAGGGGGGGAAAGTTTTTACATACAAATTTAGAAGATGTATGCTCTACTCTGTTTTTAGCTTGTTATCTGAAGGCCATGCAATAAATCATGAATTTAGAGGAGATGTGAAGAACCATCTTTTTATATGCCTGAACCTGAAAGACACATAAAACTCTAATTGTGGCTTAAATATAATATTTATGAGTCTGGAAACTTCAGGACACAGTCCAATGGAAATGAGTTGTGAGTCTACAGATAAATTAATTCCACATCATTGTTTGGAAACAGAAAAGGTAAATAATTCTGCCAGCTATCCCCTACTTGAATAGATGATTAAAATTAGACACAGCATGACCAGCATGAAACAGGATACATAAGACTTGAGGATAAAAATTTTATGGTACTCTGTTGTGCCAGCATTTGCTGTATTGAATATTTTTTCTCCTACTTTCCCCTGAACACACTCCACCCACCACCTCCTACCCCCCAGTTAAAAACGGACTCTCACGTGCTGGCCATTTCAGTAATTTGTACAGATGTAATTCTGATCACTGCAATGAATTCCACTCTATCTACAAAAAGTCCTTAGGGTTGCTTCTCCTTGGAGAAACAGTCTTACTATTGTGTAATGTTCTGCAAGATTAGCTGCTCACTCAGTGCTGGTAACTAGCACCACCACCTTTTCCTTCCCTCCAAGGTGGACACAAACATCAGAGCATATTGAAATGCTTGAGTTTTGCAGGGAAAGTTACAGCTGAGTAGTAAACCTAATCAAGAGAGCTTTCCTGAGGATATGATGCTTCCCAAGATGCAAGTGCACACTTTTTTGCATGTCACTTGGCATGGAGAACAAAGACGGAGAGTTTTGAAGTTAGTGGAAAATATCCTAGGAAACAATCCCTAATGAAATGATGAGAAAATTATCTGCTGTGGGACAAACAAATGGGTGGAGATCAAACTTAACCCTCCTAGCTTCCCAACTTCTGCAATATCTGAAAATTAAGAGAAAAACAGTAGTTCCAGGAAAGGCTCTCGATTTAGTAACAGAAAGTGCCCGCCTGTAGAAGAGAACCATGGAAAGACCATTTGACTTAGTTTGATTATAGAGAGAACAGACTAGTAAAATACAGTTTTAAATGTGTCTAGTTTCTTTAATTTTCTACTTCAGTCTATGCTGTGAACTTAAATTCTCCTTGAATTAGACTGCAGTAAGAGTACAGTTCCAAAACTTCCGTATCGTGAAACTGGACCTCACTGCCCTTGAGAACAACATAGGTTTTGTCACCAATTCTATTTAGAGAAGATAAGCAAGTTGTACTGCAAAAATAAAAGGTGAGAGGAGATAGCATTGCTTTCTTTGTACTGTATCAGAAACTATAATGCAAGATCACAAACAAAAGCCATTTAAAAAAAAAGCCACTTTGGCATAAGAATAAACAACAAAAAATAAGCCTGAGTGAAACTAAGCTACAAATTAAAACAGGTTCTCAGCCAGGTAATAGCTGTTAATCAAAGCATTCAGCATGGTAGTGTATAAGAACCTCCCTGCCTAAACCAAGATCCAGGTTAACGGCGATTAGCTTAGCTAATGCAAATATTTCTGCAATGTGATGTTAGAGGTAAGATTTTGGATCTGGAATCCTTATTACCACTATAGTAATAGTACACTGGGAGTTCTTCAGAGAGATGTTGGGAGAAAGTGTTGACTCTTTTACCATTTTCTGTGGCTCCATTGAAAGGCATGCAGGAACTCTTCCTCAAGGATGGACACAATGCTGAGGGCCTGAGAAATAAATGGTGAAGAGCAAAACAAATCACTTGGAAAAAAACCAACTCTACTGATAAATAGAAGACTAATACTTTTGCAGCATGAGCTTGATTTATTTCTTTTTCTCCTGACAGACTTCTAACAAGAAGGTCTTTAGGGTTTGAGCCATATAGAATACATATGATTTCCTTTACTTAATATACCAGCAGTTCCACAAAGTGGATGCATTTCCCTACTGACTTTCTGAAGCCTTATCTTAGGGTCACATTGAAAAGGAGCACAAGTCAAGATTACTGATTTTGTAATGATAATTTGCACTCCTTATTTGTACCAAGTGCTATTCTACTGAAGGTTTACACATGGCTGTTACGTCTACAGCTACAGACATAACACAAGAGCTGTCCTCTTCAGATTAAGCAAATTTTGCATGAAAATATTCCATCTGACAATGGAAACCGAACACAAATCTGAGCAACATGGTCTAGTGAAAGGTGTCCCTGCCCATGACAAGGGGCTTGGATCTGTATGATCTGCAAAGCTCCTCCAACCCAAACCATTCTATGATTTTGTTTGTTTTATACGAAACAATGCAAGAGTTACAATTGTCTTTGCAGTTTTTTATCATAAGCATCTATTTTACAAAACAGTGTTTTAAAAATAGGCAGTATAAGACATTTTCAGTCAAAACACACATATGTGTTTTCTAAAAAGTCCTCACACTGTGCACATGAGTTTTTCTGGAAACCTGTTGTAGTCTGCCCAGACATGATTTGGATAATGCTTATTGATTTCCTGGTCTGCAATGAGTTCTATGTTTTGCCTTTCTCCATCCTCACTGAAACTTGCCGTTGCTTTCCCACACTACCTTTACTGAAAGCAAAGTTCCAAATCAGAGGCTTCATTTTTCATGCAGTAAAATTCAAGAATAAAATCACAGAAGGATGTTCAGCCCAAACAGGGCTGGACCTAAGCACACTTCCTCACTACAGCAAACTGAGGCACTGCTCACGTGAACTGACAGAAAAACAGAGAAGGTCTGCTGAAATATTTGAGGCTCTTAATGTACCATGATATCAAGCATGCAATCAAGCCTTGAAGAGAAAGTCAACATCACTGATCAGAAAATGAGCAGTTTTAAGATTCTACATGGGGTGAATTTTGAGGGGTTCTGGCAAATTGAACCATTACAGTTGAATGAATAAAGCTTCCCCTCACTAACAAACACTGCTGTCCTGATGCTAATTTCTCTGTTCTCTAATTTCTCTAATTTTCTTGCATAAGAACATGCTTGATTAGGGACCTCCCGGCCCAGACGTGTAAAAAGGAATACTAGGGATAAACTACTGTGATGAAAAAATTAATTAATTCTGCCATAACGCACCAAGGTTTAGAGTAGTTTCTATTTTAGAGTGAAGCATGAAGTCAATGAGATTTAGGTGGTAAGTGTCCATAAAAAAACCAATTTTAACAACTGGAGTTCTCCTTTAATTATGGAGTACAAATAGGTGTTACTGTTTCCTTTGGAAAAAAAGCTCTAATCTGTAGGGAAATTAACCTCTTGGAGGCACGTCAACATTTTTAGAGCATACCATGTGTAAGATTTGCTTGTGTAGGATGTATAGCATGGACAGTTAATTTTCCTATAAGTCATAATTCATAGGACAAACAATGTGAGGAATATTAATGGAAAGAGATCAACAAGGTTATTTCCTTTTTGTGACTTTCTGCAGAGTTAAATAATAAGTGAAACTCTTAATTCAGCAAATAAGTTAACTGGAACTATTCTGTCTTTGCAGAATTGAATACTGAAGTTTCCCTATTTGTGATACTTGCAGATCCTATACTTCAGCAAACTAATGTTGCTTAATTTTATTTCTCCTTTTGATTTATGTGCAAAGGATGTAAATATCAACTGTTTTGAAGAGGCATCTGGCTTTTCTGATAGATCATGACTACAGAATTTAGCAGTTTATATGGATTTTTCCCCTATTAATTTCAGGACTAGATTTCAGTTTTATGAACTACTTAATAAACTATTTTGATGAAAAGCATATTCAGTGCTTTACCAGCATTCCCTTGCTCTTTTGATTAATGCAGTGATAGAAATGTTTTCTTTTCACTTTCCCAAGTTCCACATAGACATGTTTTGAAGACAAATTAGCTAAAGGTTATTGCTGCATGAGAACAGCAGCTGTTGTGCAGATGCTGAGTGTCCCAACTTTTCAATGGCCCACAATCATTCTCATTCAGAAATAAAACCTATCAGACTATGTCATAGCTTTCATTAGTATAGCTTAATTTTGTGGGCTTCTGTTCCAATATGCTTATAACACACTTTGCCTTGGAAAGAGAAAAGGAAAAAAAAAAGTATTTCAATAACTTTTATGTTGCATCAGCTGAAATTAAGACATTGGAATAATCTAAAATACCAGATTAGGCTTCCTTCCTATCTGAATACATACAAGGTGACAAATGTAGCCAACTCCCCTTTAGAAGGGCTTTGGAAAATGCTGTTGTACCCATTTCAGAGATAAGAAAGTGGAAGCAGAAGAGTCAAGAGTTTAATCAAGCCCTCACACCAGCTGGCGCCCTGTGTTAGGCAGGGTTAGAACCAGACAGTGTTTGCATGAGGCTCATGCAACAGAGCTGGTACCGATTGCATAAGCAGATGGTAACCCATGCAGCAGTCTGTTTCCAAAATAATACATTTCAGTTCAGTTGCAATTGATTTAAGTAGATTTAAATGAAACCAAAACAGTCCTATTGTCAGTAAAAACACGGTTTATTGAGATGAATTTGCTAGACTCAGAGCAGTCGGACAGAAAATGTTGATATTACACAGGAGAAGTAGAAGAGGAAACAGTTTAAAATGAAGCCTCCCACCACCCCCTCCCCTCCAACCTGCCATGCTCTCAGTGTATAAGAACAGTTAATTAGGACAAGTCAAAACACAAGTGATCCAAGCTTGACAGCTTTGCTTACAGAGAACTTATAAGCTTTTCAACTCAGTGAGTGAATTGAAGCATAAAGTAACACTGCACAATACATTCTCTCCCATTTATAGCCATACATTAAAATATGTTTCGGATTAAGAAATTTACAGAAAGTTACTTGTTTCTTGCTCAGAACACTAAAAACTCTTCAGTTTCTTAGGCACTAGGAAGAAAACATCATAGACTTTTGGTTTCACAAGCACTTTTGTATTTCATCCCCACATTTCAATACAACTTTAAAGGTCTTGCTTTTTAGAAGACATGCTAGAAACTGCTGCCAAAGCATGATAGTAGCATCACACACATCATTTCCTATTTAACAACCTATTTTAAGGAGAAACAGGTACTTAAAAAAAAAAAAAAAAAAAAAAAAAAAATTAGGCAGGTCTGTGTAAAGCAACTTGCTGGTCTGACAATTCAGTAAGCTTACACATGCTAAAAAACAAAAAACAAAATCTTGCTTGTCCCAACAGCATCAAATAAAAAAAACCCAAAAGTGATCAGACTTGGGTGGAGCAGAGTACTGCTTGTAGCAACATTTTTATTTAGGTAGACTTTTGAACTACAGACCAGGAACAAGAAAAAGCCTCGCTGTTGGCTATTAACTCTAGGGTAGTACCTTCGCTAAGCCACCTTAGTAAGCCAAACAAACAACCAGGTTTCCAGGGTCAACCAATAACTTTACATAACCTCAACCACACCAGTCTCTCTCCCTATATCATTCCTGTATCAGGCAGCAGGAGGAGGAGGCAAGGCAAGGCATGCTTCCAATGTCAACAGGGACAGGATGCTTTGTACGAATAGCAAGGTGATGGGTTTATCTTAAGGGGTCTAACAAGGGCAAAAAAACCACCACAGGAAGGCTCTTAGCTTTGAGATTTCTGTTATTATGTATTTAGCTTTATCCAGGCCTTAACCTGAAATAAAATGCTTTTATGTTACTTACTATAAATCTCTTCAACACTAGATTAACTCAAGACTGATCTTTGAGGAGGACTGGGGAAAGAGTGCAGGCTGCTCTGAACAAATGTTTTTAAATACACAGATCTGCTGGCACAATTACAGCAGGCTAGAAAGAAGTGTGATCAGTGACTGAGATAACAGACTAGGAAACAGTCTGACCTAGACACTCTCAGACCTGTATTAGCCTGGTTTGCCTAGTCTATTCCTTTTGCTGGGTGAGTGAATTAGACTGGCAATAACATCAGTTTGCTGCTAGGAGCTGGCTGTGCATTAGAGTATTTCTTAAACACAGTTGTGTCAGCATATATATAACCCCCCTTTTTCTTTTTTTTTGCAGGAAATGTATAACGTTAAAAACCACACACACAATACATGCACTGGAACACAATCTTCTGCTATTTTAATGCATTCGGCACTGTACTAATAAGCACACAGAAGGGGCTTTCTTACCCAGAGAGCTTCCAACCACTAACTGACAGAAAGCAGAACAGATACTGCCTCAATAATTCTCCAATAATCTTTTCAGTCCTGTACCATGTCTAGTTCCTGGTCAAACCCCACTGCTAAACTAGAAATTGTATATATGCTGTAGAAAGGATTTTAAGTAAGTGAAAAAGCAAGCTTAGTCAACTGAAAAATCTTTCCACTTTAAGACTACCAAACCACACACACTTTCAGATTCACAAATTTCCCACACATTTGCAGGTTTCCCCTGAAGACCTAACACAAGACAAACTGCAGGCAAAGAGTAATGCACAGCACTGATGTGTGGCAGGTAATTAACAGACTCTGTGCCTCATAACTTCTCAACTGTCGCATCCCTGAGGATGCATGAAAGCCAAACCACTCTCTCATCTTGCAAGAGGCAAGAGAGATGGATCAACTGGCTCAAGTACCACAGTTGTTGCCTTCTGTTACTGCTTTCCTTCCCAGCCCGGATTTCCTGCAGCTGACATCTGTGACTGTACAGCAGCATCTATTACCTTCTCAGAAGCGGAGAGAGGACCCACCCATACATTTCTAAGTAGAGAACCCTCAAGCTTAAAAGCCATTCACATACAAGACACTGAGGGAGTCAACAAAACCACAGAAGAGCTGCAGTTACCTCAAGTAAGTGAGACGGTTTTTTTTAAGATGCACAGAATCAGCTGAAAGCACCTGGTCAATGTCTAGTGTGAAACTACTTTATGACAGTGCTTCTCCACTAGGAGACAAGAAGCAGCCAGCTGTGAGGACTTCTGTCCAAATAACCAAATGTCTAATTGCAGCAGAGTTGAACAAGCATTATGAAAAACATGCAAATAAAGCCAAGGCACTCTCAAAGTTTGACCTATATTTTACTTCCCCTAAATATAAGAAAAAGACATCTATTGTCATTTCATTAATCAAGTTGACAGCTTTAGGACTTTGCAGAGACTATGTAACAACTTCATGAAAAAGTACTGTTATCCTATAGTCACAATCCAGTTAAGACACTACCTGAAAATCTAGTATAATTGTAACAAATAATGTAGAAACACAAAAAAGATGACTAGTGGGTTTGCTGCTAAACAGAAATACTTCAAAATTCTTTGCTCTCTCTGCCTTCCCTTGCCTTCCACCTGAAAAGCCATTAAAAAAAAAATGGAAGTGGGCAAGTGGTATTTTAAAAGAGCAATTGATAATGACACAGGTGAAAATTTTTCAGAGTGCACTGATAAAAATAAGAGTGAAGCATGAACTCCTGTACCCTTCAAAAACCCTTGTGCCAACAAGGCAAGCATTGATTGCCCTCTGTCATTCTGCAGTCACGTACACACCACTTAGACCGGCCTGAAGCCTTAACTGGCAAGTTATCATAGATCAACTATTTAACCTGATTTTAACATATTTGCATTACAGTCTGTAGCTGGTTAACAGCTACTGTAAGAGCTGAGCATGTGGTAGGTTGAGCGTTCCAGCCAGACTAATGCAAGAGAGGCTAAAGGAGAAGTCGATATCACAGTAAGCTTGATTTGACCCCTTCTCTTTGTGCAGCTGCCTGGCTCCAAACACCTCCCCTGCTCCTCTGGTGCCTGGGGGAGACTCACCAACCTCACATCCATTACAGGCCAGAACAAACCTACTTACAAAGCACTGCTTCTCTGGTGAGGGACCAAACATGATTCCTGAGCATCTTGCCTCCAAAGTTTTTTTACTCCTTTTGAGTAGGCTGGGAGTAGCAAAGAGCAATATGAGCATTTGGAGGTCATACAGAGAAGTCATCACTGATATTTTGATGTTTTAGCCAGAATATCAAAAATGCTGTATCATATCTGACTATGCTTTCTACCTCGGGACCTTCACAACCCTTTGCAGAATTATTTTCAAGTTCCATCAGCTATTACTCACTCACTGCCATTAATCTGACAATCTTATGACTTACTTTGCATGAATGTTAACTGCCACTGTTGTTAGGAAGTATCAGAACTCAGAGACCTGTGATAGGTCCAGCTGGGACATTTTTGCACCTCTTGCAACCTCAAAGAGGCACACAGGTCTGGGTTTTGTTTCTTGGCAGCTGGAAACTGCTTACACAGTATTTGCAAGAAGCCAACAGAGAACAAAGTCAATTTAGTATTTGCCAGTTTGCTCAATCAAAATCTGTGTCTAGCTTTTCATTAAGGCAGAAATATAGTCCTACAGACTGGCTGATCCCACAACAGAGGTTAAAATAAACAGGTCCATCCTAAGAAACACTACAGATACGCATATGGTTAGAACAGGAAACACGAACTATTTTTTGTTTCTTACTTCCTTTTTATCGCTCACGTTTCTTTTTCTTTAAGAAAATCAGTGTATGAGGTTCAATTTTAAAACATTTCTGAAGCTATTTTGCACCCAAGATGCCTTTGATCCACTTGAGTTCACACAACACAATGAAGGGGAAAAAAAAAAGGAATAACTTTCTTATTGATTTGACTGTAAACAGAGCTATTAGGGCAATACTAAGAACAATCTCTCCTGCACACAATTCAAGTATTGGTAAGTATATAACTAACAGAGTAAAATCTAAAAACTCCAATAGAAAGCTATGATAATATAAAATGGGAGGACATAGCAAACAAGCAGCCTGAATTTCCCTGTCGTTTTAAAGAAAATATACAGTAATGCTTGACCCAGCAGAGCTGATGAGGGACCTGACAGAACCAAGACAAAATAAATGAAGACAAAGCTCCTTCAAGCCCAAGGCAACCCCTCTACAGTCAGAGCTATCAAAAATGCAGAGTATATATTGCATGCTTATTTCAAAAGTTCAATCAGCCTCTAAGGGTGGCTCTCCCTGAGGATGTTTGTAGCACCACAGGCGCACCAGGGGTGACCACAAGTGGGATTTTAATTTAACTGGAAAGTGCAACTCTTCCACTTGTCCTGTTACCACATCCTGTTACATACTACAGAGCAGACTGGGTTTGTGATCTGAGCTCGGTTCTGACTACGCAAAGCCCAAACACATACTACAATTCCACCACCTACTCCGGGAAGAAATTTAACTACACGTTCCAATGTATTCAATCCATAGAATCAAACAAGTGCCAGGACAAAATCAAACCTCTGCAAATCACAGGCACTGTGATCCACAGCACCAAAGTGCAAAAGCATTCTCCTTTGCTCCCCAGCTGATCAGATTATTTACTGTCACTTGTAATCCAGCTTGTTTCTGGGTTATGTATCACTATGTTCTACTTGCACTACCAGCAAGGAATACAACTGTTCTGAAAGTCAACAGCATTCAGAGAAAAGCAAAACAATTATGTTAATTAGCATTAACAGCAAAAACAACAGTTTGCTTTTAAAGAGGAAAACTGTACAAAGTCATCCTTACACTGTATCTTCGCTGGCTACAGAAGGTATCTTGCAAAAACTATACATACAGTATGAACCAAAGCCTAGAACAAGCTGTTGGTAACTTGCAGAACTACTTGCATGCCATGGTCTCTAGAACAGAGCTTGCCAAAAACACACCTAGTAGCAGAAGGTAACATGTAAGGTAACACAAACATTCAGTTCTAAGGTAACAGAAGGACAGCATACTAGGAACACTCCAGGATTAAGTTCATAACAGGAAAAAGGAAAAGCCCATAGCAGAAAAATTATAGCTTCTGATCGATTGCTATTGCTCCATCAGCAGAGTTGCAGTGTATGCACTATCAGCTTTGTTTAACGATGTTCCAAGGAAGTTCAAACAATTTAATGGTTAAACAGGGAAAAAGAAAAAAAAAAAGAAAACACAACAGAAAAGCATGCCTGCTTACATTTGGTTTTATGTGTACAAACACAAAGAGAAGAGCTGTGGGGTAATGCAGCTGGACATCAGGAGGAATTTCTTGCAGAAAGGGTTGATAAGCATTGGAAAGGACTACCCAGGAAGGTGGTGGAGTCACCACCCCTGGATGCATTCAAGAAACAACTGGACATGGTACCCAGTGCCAGGGTCCACTTGACAAGTGGTGTTTGGTCAAAGGTCTTCTCCAATCTAAACGAGTCTGCGGTGCCTGTCCTCGATTCTTTTCTACTGTTGCAATGGCAATATCCATAACTCAAAATCTGAGGCATCTTAGTCAGCTGTGGACAGTGGTCCTACATTTTCATCTCAGCTCACACCTGCTGAATTTTAAATTAAAGATAATTCAAGACACAAATTTGAAAAATCTAGGAATACCTATTTCACAAGCATAAGCCTTAATTCACACTGTCAAGCTTTTATACAAAAGATATTAGAAGTAGTTAACAACTTTGTTTCATTGGCAGTACTTGTCTGAAAAATGCTCAGCTTTACTTTGTTCAGCCTATGAAGAAGGCTTAGCCTTGAAAGAGACAAGTCAACTGGCATTCCAGATAATTAATTCAGTCCCCTATTTATCCACACCACTTTCAATAGCTTCAATGGAAGGGATCACAAAGGTAAAGAGCAAACAAACCCAAGTAAGTCTAGATTGCATCTCCTGAAGAGCACAAAAAAGGGAAAATATTATGAAAAAGATGCCCCTATTAACTTTACACTGAAAACCAAATCACTCTACAAAGCCTGAGCAAAAGCCATCATCTCTGTTAAATGCTCAACAACACACTGAAAACCTAGTTCAAGTTTTTAAGAAAACTGGTTTGTTATGAAAACTACCTTGACTCTGTCAGCAGTATCGCACATAGATTTAAACCTTGAGGTAGCAGCTTGAAAGTAAAGCAACATAGGAAATGATGTTCAGAATCAGAGTGTATTCTTAAATTTCCACAATTTAAGATAAATTCCAAGAATATTCAAATCTAGAAGCAAGCTCCACCATCTTCAAACACAAACCAAAATCTTGGAAATGCACTTATTGTGCTAATCACCAACTTGTGAAAAGTGAAGACACTTTTAAAAAAACGTGAGAAACTACTATCAATCCACTTAAATGTTATTTCCTTTAGCATAAACCATGTACCACATGTATTCCAGCAGCTATCCTTAAAAGTCTTCTAAAATGTTTGCTCACAGCACTGGGCTTTAAGTCTAAACATTCAGGTTTCTAAAGTTATATCTCAGGCCTCTTTAGAGTCCTGTATGCTTTTCAAATAAAGACATCGACTATTTGTTCTCATACTCAGTACGTTTGTCTGCTTCCCCTAAACACAGCCAGCAGTTTCTCTTTTCACTTTATTGCTGTTTTGAAAGCAATTATTTTCACTCATCTGCAAATGATTCCCTTTCTTTTCACTAGCCTTGATG
Source organism: Sitta carolinensis (assembly GCA_032173965.1). Lineage (NCBI taxonomy): Eukaryota > Metazoa > Chordata > Aves > Passeriformes > Sittidae > Sitta > Sitta carolinensis. The sequence continues at coordinate 6,592,825 of JAVUNC010000025.1, read as the reverse complement.
GTTATCAATGGGAAGCACATAATTTTTCATTGACTCTGGTGGGCAAGTAAAAGATTTCCTGGTAAATAAGAAGTGGCCCTGGGTAGGCAAACCTTTGCTCATGTGAATAGACATGAGGGTCAAGAGGGCACCTCCTTGCATGAATAGCTCCTTTATCATTAAGCTGATGTTTCACAACCAGGATGGAGCAATAAAGAGTAAAAGTAAGGAATTAGAGAAGAGGGAAATGACTGAACCTCCTTACATTTGGTTCGGTTTTTCAAACTCCCTCCTACAGCAGGGTGGACAAAGGTGACATCACTGCGTCCCTGCTTTGCTGCCCCTCCTAAAGACTCCCAGACTTTGCCACTGAAACAAGTGGCAAGGATAAGCCATAGAATTGTACCAACAGGCAAAGCTGTTATACTACTTTAAGAGTCTATAATGATGATAAATATGGTATAGTGACATTAATACTAACAATGTTAATTTCTGCATATATTCCAAAGAGTCACGAGACACTTCTCTTCCAAAGTAATTGTACATAGAGATAGGAGATTACACAGTTCCTTGTGTCAATACACAGCTGTGGTTTAGGGTCTTTGGAGGCTTAAATAATGTGAATAATATGGCATCTCAGCCACATTTATATTTGAACAATCAGCTCTACCCAGAAGAACATGGACAGGCAGAAACCAGCCTATACTCTGCTCAGGGTGAGTCACCTTTAAAATCAGGGTCTACTTAGTGTTACTCTGAGAAGTGTTTAAATACTTTCTTTACCTCTTACAGTTATGATAAGTAGTATGGTACTCTTAACAATCAAAAGGAAATGGATTATTCACACAAGAGACTCCTAAAAGTTGCTTTTAAGCAAGTTTATTTTTAGGCATTTCTCAGGATGGAGGGAAAAGGCTTTCTTTTTAGCATATCCTACAATACTCAGCTTGTAAATTTCTGCAAGAGTGTTAAACACATTTCAATAAACGTTTATTGTGGAGTATTTCTACTGTAATACATTGTGAAACTTTTATTACGGAAAATAAACTTTAGACTGCATTTGACCAAGTACAGCCCACTTAATAATCAGTATCACTGTTGGTACAGGGATACTGGTCTGTTCATGAGCTGAGAATCTGTGCTGATAACCTACTTGTCTCTTTAAATGCTTAAGATCAATGCTACAGATTTAGCTTTGTAGTCATTCCACACAGTTTCCATTGCACTTACAGCTAGCGTTAGGTTCAAAGGAACACGAGCTAACCTGGGTGGGGAACAAGGGCAGCAGAGAGACCGGTCTCTGAATAAGTCAGTCCTTGTCACCTTTCAGGCTGCTTCTGGAAACAAAATTGGCACTGTTAGTTCAACTTCAACATTTCTGGGTATCCTTTCATTTTACCAACACCAATTTAAAATTCTACAGTTGGTGATGTTTGCTGAAGAACTTTAGCCAGTATGTTTTTAATGGGGGTCTTAAATAGAACATCAAAGTAACAGGAAAGCTCAACATGGCCCTTTGAAATCACATGAGTATCAGAGGGGACTAAATACGGTGAAAGAAAAGGCTTTAAGATTAAATCACCTATTAAAAAAAGAGACAACAGCAGAAAAATTAGTTAAACCATGCAAAATCCCAAGAACAAGTTTAGGGAGTCCATGGAAGAAGCTAGAGGAAGAGGCACAGAGGAACAAGACAGAAGTGGGGATGAGAATGGGCGGGGAGGTGTTAAAAGCCCATTTTTTTTCAAATCAACAACGTTCTGGATTTATCACAAGAAAATAAATTTGGAGGTTTAGGAAGAGAAGAGGATGATTAGGATTTGTGAAAGAGATGCTAGCAATGCTTTAAAGACGTGGCAGAACCCAACAGAAGCAGCACTGAGTGGCTGAGAAAGGGCAACTACAAAGACCATTTCTGATATACTTTACACATTACTCAGGACAGAATCCTGATATCCTTACACGATTCCCCACCACCAGTCAGCTTCAGCTACGTTAGACTTCACCCTCATCATCCTCTGTCAGATCTAACACACTCCCCCCTCTTTCCCATCATTTCTTACATAGAAATTGAATATGGACAGGCATAAAACTACAAGTCTAAAAGAAAGCAGACAGAAAAGTTTGCAGTTACCAGTAAGACTGAAATAAAGGCATTGACATTTAAGCTAACCTGAGCTTAGGATGACAACAGAATATCTATGTGGGATCATTAGACCAGCATGACTGGACATGGAAAGTAAGATATGATTGGAAGAGGTGCAGAGGGAAACCTCAAACTACGTATGAGACTATCACAGGGGCTGATGCATTGAAGAGGGAAGGTCCTCCACATTTTTCCACTGTCATCTTGTAGTTAAAGAAAAAAAAAAAACCTCAAACCCAAAAAACCCCCAACTTTCGGCTACTTCAGGATTCATTGTGATATGTATCATGGGAGAAAACAAACATAAAACCCCATAAAAATTCCCTCATAACAGCGTAATTTTCATCCTAAATGGAGGCAGAAGGTAGACTTTGCATTATGTCTGCAGCAAGTTAAGCATGCCAGGCACATCCAAATCCAAACAAGGTTTTTTCCTTGAGGACATTAAAACAGGTTTGAGATATAATTTAGAGTAAGATTTTATTAAGACTCCAGAACAGCAAAAACGTACTCCAGACACATAGCATGTCTTGCATTTTCCACCACCTCTTTATAATTTCAAGCCTCCATCCACCTGTTCCACTAAATACCACAAAGACACTTAGATGGTAACAATAAGGACACTGGCACCAGAAAGCTCTGCTATCTGAAGCAGACAGAAGGAAGCCACCAACTGAAGGGAACTTTAACCACAAACTTTTAGGATAAAGAACTTATACTCTAAGCTTGCACAGTACCGATTACACCAAGAAAACTAATGAGCCACTTGGCCATTCTTTTGTATTTGAACATTTTAATAGACTTTTAGTGAATTTGAAAATAAAATATTTTTTTTAAAAATCCGAAACATAACGAACAGAAAAATCTACTCGGTATAAACAGTTCTGGTTTATGGTATAAATGGCTCATTCTCACCACTGGAGCCCCACATATCTGGGCAGCCTGTGTTTCACCGTTCGCTATTGCTTACCACGACATTTTAACGGATTCCACATCCATAAGAAAGCACTAAGTAAGTTTATATTGCTCTCAGATTTAATACACGCTATCGATTAATAATTAGTTTTGAAGAGGCAATCTGCCAGATGAGGGAGACAGGACGATTATCAATTCCTTATGGCTTGGAAGAAAGTCAGTCTCCTGGGGTCTAACAGCGCAGGGGCTGCGAGCATCTCTCCGTGCGACCCACGCACCCTTTCCCCCAGTTACCCCGACTGACCTCGGGGACCCCCAGGAATCTCTCCAGCATTTAGTAAGGGAAGAAACAAAAAAATCAGAAAGGGAACAAAATCAGACCAAACACAAGAGGATCGAGACACTCGCCTTCACCTTCCCTTCCTCTTAACACAACATCCATTGAGGCAGAAGGAGCCAGCCCGGGCGCTAAAACAAGAGCGGCATTCACGGGCAGCGGGCGGGAGCGCGCTGCGGGCGGCACCCCTGGGCCGGCCGGCCAACGCCGAAACCAACCCCCGGCTCCTCTAGGGCTCGAGGGAAAGAGAAGGCAGCGCGGACCCATTTAAAGGTTCCATCGTTCAGCAGTTAGAAACGATTAAGAGGTTCCCCTACGCTCCCGCTCGAGGGACAGCTTTTCGGCACCGGGCTTTGTGAAGGCACAGACACGGCGGAGCTGTGCCGGGTCCCGGCTCGTTCCGCAGCCCGCCCGCGCACGGGTGCGGGGTTTTCCGCTCCAGGGCGCCCGGCAGCACCTGCTGCTGCTGCTGCTGACACCCCCCAGCCCCAGCCCCAGCCCCGGCGGCGCCCGCCGTACCTGCAGGATCCTGTCCAGCCCCTCCTGGCCCAGGCAAGGGAACTGCTTGAGCAGCTCCGTCTTCTGCCGCTTATAGTTGTCGGTAGCCGAGCGCCAGTGGGGCTCCTCCAGCACCTCGAAGATCGCCGCGCCAATGGACAGGTAGAAGATGATGGCCGAGGTCAGCAAGGGGCCCCTGTCCACCATGGTGCCGGCGAGGCGGGCGGGCGGAGCGCGGCGGGTGGGCGAGCCGGGGCGGGAGCCCCGCGCTGCGGCCGTGGGTGCCCAAAGCCGCCCTGTCCCTCCCCTGACACCTCTGCCTGCCCCGGCCGTCCGCCGTGCCTCCTCGCCCGGCTTCTGCCGCGTTCCCTTAGAGTCTTCCACACTCCACTTCCACACTCCCCTCCCACTCTCTCCTCCTCCCTCCTCCTCCTCCTCCGCAGCGCACCGCTCCACTCCCCCCGGGCTGTCTCTCCTTCCCCCAGTTTTCTCCCCTCCCTCCAGAGCAGCGATTTGAATCTGGTGCTCTCCCGCTTCCTCTCTTCCCCCCCGCCGGCGCATGCGGCGCCGCCGCCGGGCTGAGGCTGGCGGGGCGCGCAGGGACCCGGGCGGGCGCGGGCGGTGCCCGGGCGGGAGGGCGGCCGTGGGCTCCGGCCCCCGCCACCGCCACCGCCCGGGGCACCGGGAGCGCGGCCGCCACCTCCGTTCTTCCCGCCCTGCCTGCCCGGGGCCGGTGTGGGGCCGGGAGGGCAGCCCGGCCTCTGCCCCCGGAGCGCGGCCGGGCCCGGCGGTCCTCTCCGAGTGTCCCCCAGAGTCAGGGGAAGAGGGGCGTCACGTAGCTCGGTTTTATTTTACTTGTGCCCTCATGCTGGCAGGTTCAGCGGAATTCCTCGTTTTCGACTCCGCGAGGCTCTGGAACGACGGCTGTGGCTTTCCTGCATGTGTGGAAGCGTGCGGGGAAGGAGAGCAGGAGTTCTGCGGAGAAAAGAAGGGGTCGGTCCGCAGTTTCACCCCTTCCCTGAGACGCCCACACGTGGGCATTACAGATCATTAGGAGCAGAAATTGCATCTCCGTTTCTTTCATACCTTTGGTACATTCAATAAACATCGCTATGTACGCTGTCTCTGTGTTTGGGAGGGAGGGGGAGACACCGGGTAGTGATTTCCCATAAGATGCCCAAAACATCTCCCAGGCTGAAGCTCTCCTGAAGCTCGCCCTGTTCCTGAATCCTTCTCCAGCAGCCGCTTACAGCCACGCAGAAGCGCTCGCCCCTCTGTGTTGGAATGGGGCTGGAAATGGGGTTAAATGGGTCAGGGAGAGGTACAGTTCTGTGTTATGCACACGTTCTTGCAGAGTGCTTCTGGTGTGGACACGGTTCATCTTACAAACATTATTTTTGCGGGGGTAACTTTGTTTTCTTCCTCCTCCAGCCCCCACAACAGGAAGTAAACACTCGAGAAGTAGAGTAGTTCGAGTCAGTTGCATCAACACTGAGAGATTTGGAGTGTATAGGTACTCAGTTGGAGCACATATGCTAAAAGGCTAAGATAAGCCCATGCAGACGTAGTTAAAATGGGAAGAGGGGAAATGGAGGAGAATGGGAAAGACAAAGGTGAGAGGTAGAAAATATGCAAGAGAAGACAAAAATGAGAGCACATGTAAGACGGAAGAACATGAATTGGTTAGAAGGTATACAGAGATACCTATATAAAACTGAATCATGCCTAGTGGATGCTTGTGTGAGATTGTCCCCAGGAAATCACATGGTCCTTAAGCAGTCCTTCCTACTAATGTATATAGTGCTCAATAAAAATACATTTGCAAGATGTTCCTAGCAGCCTAAAAGCAGGACTGGAGAAACCACAAAATCCACAAGCACTATAAGTGATCGGTCTTTGCGTGAGATATCCCAGTTATTAAAAGGAAACATCAAAAAGAAAAAGGGATTTTCAAAGTGCAGTAGTTAAAAAGACTTAATTTATACATACTAGAGGAAATAGCAAGAAAAAAGCATCCTAATAAACATTTTTAAAATGTCATGAAGAAACTATGCTATTTCTTTTTATTAAGGCAAAAATGGGGGATGTTTCATGAAGTTGAAAGTCTGTAATTTCCTTTTAATTAAAAGGAAAAGAAGTATTTCATGATGCACAATTACCACATGAAAATTATTCCCAGGTGTTATCACTTGGCCCAAGACCTCTGCAAAACTTTAAAAGCCATTGGCCACATAAATTAATAATGTGAGCATCTGTCATTGTCTCACTTGCTGATTTAAAAGTAAAGTTAAATATTATGTGTAAGTACTTATATGTGACTGAAAGTATTGAAGAACTTTCAGTAGGCAAATTATATCATTTTTCTTTTGGTGCTCTTGCACCTTCTGAGTCACCTGCAAGTGGTTAGGTTATTCTGACAGCATCAGCAGTAGCCTGACACATTACAGCAATGCTGCACTTGTGTGTTCCTGACCCTGAACATCTGTACCTCGTAACTGGAAGGTATTTGATTAAATTTTGAAACTGTACTCTTCTCCATCTGCCTTTAAGTCTCTAAAGGCCCATTTATACCCTGAAACAGTATCTTAAAGGCACAAGGAGTGACACGAATGACCTGAACCCAATGCAGTTACAGAGCACAGACGAGAGCAAGAACACTTTCAGGCATTTTACAGAAAGTTTGTGATTTTGGTTCAACATTTCCACTTTCCACTCAAAACTCCCAATCACTGATTGCATAATTAGTACTCTCAGTAACTGAGTCAGTCGGTATTTCAAACCAAACAAACCTGTCAATCACATACCATTTTTCCCTGTGTTGAAATTCTATTGCACTTGTTACACTGTCTCCTTGTGCTTCCCCGGGTTTAAAAGAGGTGAGCCTGGTAAGCAGCAACATCCAGAAGAATAGTTTATTCCCCAAGGAACCATAATCAGCTACTCCTGCAAGTAGAGGTGACCCACTGACTATGAACAAACTGCAGGCCCTTAGATATTTCACTTTGATTCCATTCTTTTGCAAACAAATTACAAGGTATACTTTCATTCTGCTGGCCAAGTAGTGCAGCAAGGAATGTTTTGTGTAGCTGGCCTCTCTTTGCACCTCCTGATCTAAAATGCTTCTCCTGACCTCAGAAAAGATCCCATATCCTTTTATTCATGGCCCCTTTCTCCTCTTTGTTTCCCTTGGATTAAACAGTACCCCTATTGTCAACCCACAGCACCTGCCACATAGGCCCCACAGCTTTTCATGCTAGCTAAGTTAATCAAAAGGCTGGGTTATTCACTCACAGGCTTTTAAATCTCATTAAAAATCAAGGAAGAAACAGCAGAAAGCACTGTGGTGAGCAATACCACAAGTATCAATCATTTGTATTATTTGCATAGGACGCTATTTCAGGCTGTCCAGTCCAAAAGGAAATCTCTTTCATCCAAGATGTACGTCTAAGACACATTTGCTGTACAGATGTTTCCTAGGACAGCCTGGAATGAATGAATAAATGTCAAAAAATGTTTTAGATGGAGCAAGTAAAAGACATTACTTGGGCAAAAGAAACCTGTTGTGTAGTGGCAAAGACTGCGTGTTATACCAGATATGAACTATGGGCCTCCCTTCAAGCCTGTGCCTCTTTTCACTTAGAAGTCTGTTTTTGGCTGGTTGATGATTATTCTCAATGCCTGTCAACTCTGCATATTTATTTATTTATTATTTATTTATTATATTTTTTTTTTAACTGTTGAAATTTAGGCAACTCCAACGTTGCCTTCAAGTGTTCTGCATCCAGCCATGTATGGTTTAACTAAGTTGAGGGGTGCACTGTTGTGACTACTGTGAACAGTTTTGCTTCTTTGATGCACACAGAGGGTAAGGATGGTCTGCACATGATGCAGAATTTTATATGAGACATTTGTGGAAAGTTCAAAAATTCTCCATGGGCTTGTTCATACCTTTTGGCTTAAGTATTTACTAAAGCACGTTTTATGCTCTGAATGTACAGTAACACATAGTAAATCATAATCAAAATAATAAAAACCTTTGCCAAAACAACCTGCATACCACTGCAACAGACATCTTCACCCATGGACAGATAATGAGTGAACAAACACCACATGACAGTTGTTAGTCATGCTGCTTAATGAATAACTGGTGATGAGTACAATACCTGTGTGGAATGGCTGTAATATGTACAAGGAAAAATATGCATTTGGATCATCTGTTTTTCACTGAGGTATCTGCAGTGCTTGTGAGAAATGTCTTAATCAGGAAGAAGCCTAAGTACTTCAAGAGTTTTTCTGCATCTGTTTCCTTGACTGCCTTGTGCCTCATCCATCCATAGCAATCACTGGATGATGAAACATTTTTCCTTCAAAATATTTTAAAAAGAAATACTCTGGCCTTCTCTTTCTGTACCACTGTGACCTCACTGGTAGTGGCAGAAACTTTATGGCAGTCCTTCATGCTGACATTCATGTCAGTGATCTAAGCATTTCAGAATACAGCTCTGCAAGAAAAGACTGACTCGTACAATGTCAGTCCTGGGCTGGCTTTTCCCACCATGATACCCAGAAGACATTACTCTTCTAGATAATATGCTCAAGGATAGCTGAGCACCATGGTAACAGAGTCGGTGAATATGCAACAGTCTGTTATTTTGTTAAAGAAAACATCACTGTCAAGTCTTATTTTTGGGTCATTAAGAAGGAATTAAATTCAATTTGTGTATAGTAATATTTTCACACAGAATGTTTTCCCATCTTCCTGAGACTTGTTTCCCAAACCAGTTTAATTTAACTTTTATCAGTCTGGTGTCATGCAGTGCATGCAGCACATGCCTTCCCCAGTGTTACTGCCAGCACTGTGGCAGTACTGGATTGCAGGGGGGAATTCCTGTTAGCCTCCCCCATCTCCCAGCTGGGCTGCACAGCTGCGTGTCTGTGTGCCAGGTTGTGCAATGAAGGGCCTTGTATGTGACTGGGCAGCTCCCAAATCCAAACTGGGCTCCCTTCCATGCACGGTGTGTAGCCCTCACGTTTTGTTAGTCAACGTGCTGGAAGAGCTGTTCCCACCTAACTCTTCCCTTTATAGAAAAAAGTCAACACGTTAATTTTGGCAGGGGAAAGCAGAGGGAAGGTTGATGGCTCTTTTTTTTCCCCTCTTGGGTGAATAGAGCCTCGTGGATAACAAATGAAGACAGCTATGCACCAAAAAATCATTGAAAAGGATCCTACTTTTATCATCTGTTCTCCTGTTCCAAACCCTGCAGCAACAGCTTGTGAGGTTAGATTGGGTCTTATCTAGGGAAAGAAAAGATTGAGTAAGTAAGTGAGAGAGTTGGCTACATGTGGTTAAAGGAGTATGGATTTTTAAGATTTTTGTTTCCTATGGACACGAGATGCTTTTGTGCTTGGTGTCCTGGAATGAAACAAGGGTCATGGCCCATGTGGTCTCCATGCATGTGCCTTACGTGTTTAAAGGAGTTTTGGAAGACAAAAGTTCCTGGCATAGTCAGCCACCACAGCACCTTAGCCTGTCACATGGTTCTGTGTGATCCCTCCTCTGTCACATGGGGTATTGGGAAAGAAGACAGCAAAGGCTGAGCACTAACACCTACAGCTGTCCTGCAAGTGGAGGGCTTGCAAGGCTGTTAGAGGCTTTTAACTTATGCTTTGTACCCGCCTAGACATCATCAGGAGAGGTGTTAAGAGAGTTTGCAGGAACCTGGATTTCAGTGTTACTGCCTTCCAGTGGTGCCTCCCACATGCCAAAACTCAGTGTAAAAGTAGCAAGCAAATCCAGGTGACGCGCAGATATGACTCTTGGAAGGTAACTTGGCACAAAAGTGACTGGATTAGTGCATCAGAAAAAAGTCCACCTGGTCTGGTGCTTCAGTCAAGAGCAGCACTGTTGTCATTGCTCTATGCATAGAAGCTGTCTGCAAGTCCTAACTTCCAGGTCTCATGGTGAACACCATGCTCGTGGCTCTCAGTGACTTTGTAGGGGTGTGTGTGTGCATGGTCATGATCAAATGCAAGATAACCTATGACTGAGGTGGAAAAGCAGGTCAGATGCTGGATATGTTCCTCCTGTTGTGTAGCACCTCAGCAGTGCTCTGTTCATCATTCTGTCTATGTACTGGAACAACAGTCCAGGGAAAGTGAAGAAGCACTGAGTGAATGGAAGCACTCAAGTTGCCCATGTTGCTGCTCTCCTTTGGGAGCTCATGGGGAAGTCCTGCTAATTCGGGTCAGACTCACAGTGATGCCCACAATGAGGTGTGTGGGGGGCCTGGCAGGAATCAGAGTTGAGGGAAGGCAGAGAGTATAAGAATAGACAACTCCTAACAATACCTGTGCATCTGCAAAAATCTCTGAAGCTGCTGGGGGAGAGAGAGAGAGAGAGAAGAATATGGGGGAGGGAACACTGACCCCATCAAGATAAAGGGCTGTGGTGCTCTCTATGGGCATCCAAACAGAGGTGAACATCCCAAGCTTTTTTGTTCATTGAAGAGGACCATCTGAGGCTGAACATCCCCAGGGAATACTGCATTGCCAACATGGGTTATAGAAACTAATGGTTAGCAGCCTGTTAGAGGTTTCACAACTCATTTCCTTTAAATATTAGTTATTTCTTCTGCCAAAGAGAGGCAAAAAAGGGAGGAGGAGGAGAAGGAAATAAAAACTAAATGGACTAGTTCATTTATTTTATAAGATCAAGTCAATAAGCAGATGGGTGAACTCTGCAGATGGCATTGCTTCAGTCAAGACAGAAAATTCAGTGCTTTCCCTGCATGTGTTTTTTTGCACGATTCCTTTGGAACAAGGAAGTGTATGCAAATAATGGGACCAATCTGCAAATGCTCATTCGGCTCAGCAGCCATGAACTCTCACTGACTGTGATACTTGTAACAATAAAGATTTCAGGCTGGGGATCCTGACTCTTAGGTCTGCTTCCTATTCTACCCTTGCCTCACTACTCCCTACTCTCACCCCCAATCTTTTGCAATTCAGTGACAATCAAGAGTTAATAAAGGCGTGTCTGTGATCCTATGAAGCAATTTGCATCATCATCTTTAGTGATGAAATTTTCACAGGGGAAGGAGGAGCAGCAGGATTTTGTCCTAGTAAAGGTTGCCTGGCAATATAACAAGAAGCCTGAAGCCCTTAATTTTCCTAAGAGAGATTTGATTACCTCAGCCCATATCTGAGTGCAGAATTATGTCCTGCAGAAACTACACTCCCCAACCCCTTCACTCCCCCTTTTCCAAGATAAGTCTAAAAGTAGTCTGGAGTTTACAATCTTGCACTACTGCTGCTGTGTCACAATAGAGAAGCTTGGGCTGCTTGGCTGAAATTATTGTGCTAGGTCTACAACAGATCATACATCTGCCTCTGCCCTACCAAAGACATTATTTTCCATAGGTGGGTTGAAGGAACTGTGCTGCTTTCACTAGACAGAAGTGGCCAGAACCTGCCAGTTGACAATAACTGTGTTGTATGTTTTTTCAATGTGTGTCTATTATAAACAAATGACAATGCAACTTCCATTTTGACTAAAGGAACGGATAATTGCCACAGGTCTATTAAAACATGACAAAGAACTAACATCTAAGCCAGATTAATAAATGAGCTGTTGGAGAAGTCTTTCTTCTGCCGTGCTGCCTAGTGCAAATACAGCAGCCTTGCTTAATAAAGGAGGCCTCATTTAGTTCTGGGCTTGTCTCAACACTAGTCTTTTACAAGCACTTTGGACAAGATCATTAATCCTGCACATATCAACTGAAGACGTGCCTCCCAAACTTCCTCTAATGAGGAAAGCCCTAGTTACACAATTATACCTTAACTAACATATAGCTATTCTCAGCAGTGAAAAGAGTTATTTTGCAGCTATCAAAGTGTACAAATGCTTTGTATGACATTTAAAGAGATTAAATTCCTTTGCCTGTCTTTATACCTGGACTGCTTATAGGCCATGCTGCTTGGAAAACGTGGGAAGATTACAATTGGAATATCTATTATCATGATAATGTGTGGAAATCTGAACGCTGTTAACAGAGTGTGTGGTAAGGTCATTGCTGGTGTTCATAGCTAAGGAAGAGGGGATTTTGATAGCTGTCATTAGTACAGAACAGTGGGAGGAACTGCTGTGGGGCCTCACTGGCAAGACACACTGGGGAGGCTGCTGCTGTCATGGGCTGGGCACTGGAAGAAAGGGTGGGATGGAGCCTACAGGTGGTGTTGTGCAGGCTGGCTGCCATAGGAGGCCTTTACTGGCCAGATTGTGGGCAACAGGGCCACACTGGTACTCCAGCAACACATACTCTAGCTATCGTTTTTATTTTCCAACTAAAAAGTTGGCTTTCCTGTCTGGGGAGACTAAACTAAAATGTTTTTTTCTCCATTTAACTTTGATCAAACTCACCTGTTTTTGAACAGAAATTGCAAGTTTTAAGATCCAATTCAAATCTGGACCTTTCCTTATGGTCCCCACTGTGTGGAGAATTCCTCTGAGTCTGGCAGTTTTCCTTATTAGAAATCTAATATAGTTTACATTGATCATGGTTTAGACATAAAGCCTAAATTTGGTCCTATGTGAATTGGACCTAGAAGAATTGAATATCTTCAAACAGTGATGCAGAGAGAGAAAGAAAGGAAAAAGTAAGAAGGCCTTGAATAATATAAAAGATAATGTAAAAGTTGGGATCTGGCACTGCTAAGGAGGCAGATCAAATAACCTCATGGTCTTTTCATATGTGGCTTTTGCAGTTCAGCATAGGCATTTCAAGACAGCTGAGTGCCCACTTCAGGACCAGGGAGCTGGGGTAGGGAAGAGCTCACAGCAGCACCTTGACAGCTTGCCAATGCACACACAAGCAATATGCACCTTTCAGTTAGTCCCTGCAGTGAATTATGTTTTGAGTTGTACCTTGCAGAGTGAATAGCAAATAACTTTAGACTGTAACACTGTCCAATCTGTTCCCCCATATGCACTCCTTTTCCAAAGAATACACTGTACTGTGCAGTAATGAGTGTGTTCAAATAACAATGGAAAGAATGACTCTGATATTCTCCTGAACTAATTTCAAAGCTGCATATCCAGTTCTCTGCCTTTTTTGGTCAGTCTCTTTACACCATTTATGTCTGCTTTTAAACAGACTGGGTAGGAGAAGAGATTCCAGCACACCTGATCCAACTTTTAAACTCAGCTCCACAGAAAGGCAGATATTACACAGCCATAGAGTTAGAAAACCAGTAGAACTTTCCCTGCACCCAGTACATTTTCATTTCTTAAAACTATGCAAATTCTGTGTTGGTAAGGTGGGTAAAACTGATTGTGGGAAGTTACACATGAACTGGAATGTGAGGCACAAAAAGTTGTATCTCCCTGTAACATTAAGTGTCGTCTCATGTATAGAAGGCAATCTGTCAGAACTCACAAATCATCTTTCAGGCACCTGTGAAAAACCATTGAAACCAACATGGGCCACGTGTGACATGCAAAGCCCTCAGCTGAAACAGTCACATTCACAAAGCTGAGCTATGAAGTCCTCTATAATAGAAAATCCAATCTATTTTGAATAGATATCTCAAAAGATTTATTGTTCTTCTGGGTGCAGTTTTAGGCACATAACTGATTCCCATTGAGCTCTGGCAGTTTCTCATACCCTGGTTCTTCTCACAGTATCTTCTCTGCAGCTAGTTCAGTAGCCAGCTTGTTTTCTAGCTGGATAAGCTGCCTCTGCTGTAATACCAACACTTGCTGGGCCAATAGGGAAGACAGTGGAATCAGATACATATATAGGATAACAATAGTGATACTGTACATTCTTTATTCCTTGTGCTGACTTTCTCCCTGAAGGACTGTGCACAGCACAATACTGAGTGAATTTCAACCCTGTATACAGGGCCAGAACATGGTTTCTACAACTCCTGACTTCTACTTAATGCTCAGTTGGCTCTAACTGGGAAATAAGTCGTTGCACTTCTGCACATAGGCAAATTTTGATTAAAGACAGTGAAAGATTATTTGGGAAAACTGAGGATAATTTTTTTCCTTATTCTCAATCTGGAAAGGACCATGAAAGCCCTTCTGCCTACTGAACTATAAAGACAAAGAATAAAGGTTGCAACTAATATGGGGGCAAGGGAAAAACACCACCACTCTGTCCTGTTTGAGGGGTCCATCTCCATACGTTGTTCATGCTTGGACAGTGTAGTTTTTATAAAGAAATATTCCTGCTTGAGTGTCTGCCTCGTGCAGTGATAGTTAATAGTGTTATGTCATAGACAGTGTCTGGCACAGGGCATTCCTGTGCTGTGAAAAGGCTCAGTGAGCACAGGGACTGTGAGGACATGGGTGAAGGCTCCCAAGTGCACTTCCTGAACAAATAAGTTGCTTAAGAAATTGCGTCTTGGAATAAGACAAGTAAAAAGCAACAAGACTGACTGGAAAGGAGACAGCCCAATTATTCTTTCAGAAATGTCATTTATGTAGGAGATGGATAGAAGCCCTCCATCCAACTCCTAAAATCCTCCAACTCTTGCAGACAGGCAAGTCTCCTTTTAACCGTTGTCCCAGATGTATTTCACCCCAATACAAAACAAGTCTGGCTCAACCCTTTGCAGACCTCTGAACTGTCAAAAGCCTGACAGCGAGACTCTCGAGCGATGCATCACTGAGAGGGAGGAGGTCAGAGGAATCATCGCTTGGAATGCAGCCCACAGCTCAGCTCCAATCTTGGTCTGACACTGGCGTGTCGGATCACGCACCGAGGAGATGCGCAGGGCATGCGCTGCTGGCAGGTGCGTGCTGCTCAGCGAGGCTGCTCTGAACGCTGGCCCCTGCAGCTCCACCTGCCCCAGCCCCAGGCTGCAGAGCTTCCTACCACGGCGCAGTGCTTGGCAACGCCCTACCTTGGGGATGCTTCTGCAGGGATGGGCACAGGAGGATGGTGCTGCTGCAGGATGGCGCTCAGAGATGGTGCGCTGCAGTGATGGCACAGGAGATGGTGCTGCTGCAGGGATGCACGGAGGATGTGCTGCTGCAGGAGGCCAGGGGATGTGCTGCTGCAGGGATGGGCACAGGAGGATGGTGCTGCTGCAGGGATGGCACAGGAGGATGGTGCTGCTGCAGGGATGGCACAGGAGGATGGTGCTGCTGCAGGGATGGGCACAGGAGGATGGTGCTGCTGCAGGGATGGGCACAGGAGGATGGTGCTGCTGCAGGGATGGCACAGGAGGATGGTGCTGCTGCAGGGATGGGCACAGGAGGATGGTGCTGCTGCAGGGATGGGCACAGGAGGATGGTGCTGCTGCAGGGATGGCACAGGAGGATGGTGCTGCTGCAGGGATGGCACAGGAGGATGGTGCTGCTGCAGGGATGGCACAGGAGGATGGTGCTGCTGCAGGGATGGGCACAGGAGGATGGTGCTGCTGCAGGGATGGGCACAGGAGGATGGTGCTGCTGCAGGGATGGGCACAGGAGGATGGTGCTGCTGCAGGGATGGGCACAGGAGGATGGTGCTGCTGCAGGGATGGGCACAGGAGGATGGTGCTGCTGCAGGGATGGCACAGGAGGATGTGTGCTGCAGGGATGGGCACAGGAGGATGGTGCTGCTGCAGGGATGGGCACAGGAGGATGGTGCTGCTGCAGGGATGGCACAGGAGGATGGTGCTGCAGGGATGGGCACAGGAGGATGGTGCTGCTGCAGGGATGGGCACAGGAGGATGGTGCTGCTGCAGGGATGGGCCAGGAGGATGGTGCTGCTAGGGATGGGCACAGGAGGATGGTGCTGCTGCAGGGATGGGCACAGGAGGATGGTGCTGCTGCAGGGATGGGCACAGGAGGATGGTGCTGCTGCAGGGATGGCACAGGAGGATGGTGCTGCTGCAGGGATGGGCACAGGAGGATGGTGCTGCTGCAGGGATGGGCACAGGAGGATGGTGCTGCTGCAGGGATGGGCACAGGAGGATGGTGCTGCTGCAGGGATGGGCACAGGAGGATGGTGCTGCTGCAGGGATGGGCACAGGAGGATGGTGCTGCTGCAGGGATGGGCACAGGAGGATGGTGCTGCTGCAGGGATGGGCACAGGAGGATGGTGCTGCTGCAGGATGGGCACAGGAGGATGGTGCTGCTGCAGGGATGGCACAGGAGGATGGTGCTGCTGCAGGGATGGGCACAGGAGGATGGTGCTGCAGGGATGGGCACAGAGGATGGTGCTGCTGCAGGGATGGGCCAGGAGGATGGTGCTGCAGGGATGGCACAGGAGGATGGTGCTGCTGCAGGGATGGCACAGGAGGATGGTGCTGGTGCAGGGATGGCACAGGAGGATGGTGCTGCTGCAGGGATGGCACAGGAGGATGGTGCTGCTGCAGGGATGGCACAGGAGGATGGTGCTGCAGGGATGGCACAGGAGGATGGTGCTGCTGCAGGGATGGGCACAGGAGGATGGTGCTGCAGGGATGGCACAGGAGGATGGTGCTGCTGCAGGGATGGGCACAGGAGGATGGTGCGCTGCAGGAGTGGACACAGGAGGATGGTGCTGCTGCAGGGATGGCACAGGAGGATGGTGCTGCTGCAGGAGTGGGCACAGGAGGATGGTGCTGCTGCAGGGATGGGAGCAGGAGAGTGCTACTGGAAGTGGGGAAGTGGCAGCAGAGGGAATCTCACTCAAACTGCCTCAGGCTCAGCAGGACTTCTCTTGGCATTTCCAAAGGATGAAGGATGCCTTTACAACTGCAAGAATACTGACCAAGGCTGACTTTTCCTTTTAGAAATAGAGAAACTTCATCCAGTGAACTAGTATTTCTTGGATATTATTTGACTTGCCCAATGGCTGTAACCTGCCAGCCATCACTTTTTCCTACCAGATCAGCCCAAGGCCTAAAAATGCTGTGTATCTTATTGCTGAAAGATTAGTCTGTGCGTGCTTGATTAGAGAGGTTATGTTAAGGAAATCTGTTATATAGAGGTTACTAAGCTCCCTGTAGCTTCCTCACAAAGCAAATCTGATCTTTCCCCTAGAAAAATATTAAAATTATCAAGGGATTAGCATATGTTAAGGAACTAAAAAAAAAAAAATTACAGCAAGAATGTCAGAGAATACACAAGTTCTTCGGGTTCCTGTGTTTTGCAGCCAAAGTTCTGTAAAGCAGTCCTGTTCAAGGACAGAAACTGCAGCTCTCTGTACTCTCAGAAGGGTGTCAGCAATTGCAGAAGTGTGGAAGAGGAGAGGAAGTCTCATGGCGCCAGCTGAAGGAAGGCACAGCAGTGACATGAAGAGTGCCCCTTCAACCAGCAAGGAAAAGAGGAACCACCAGCTCTGTCTCTAAACCACCAAGTCTCTTTTCTGTGCTAGCAGGTTGCTCCTCCCAGCCCCTGCTTCAATATAAAATTGTCTTTCAGAGAAGTAAATGCAAATGCTGCAGTTGAGAACTAATTTGTTTCACAGAAAATGAATGGAACCCATGGAGTCAGGAAAATTGCACTCACTTCTCTTTGAACTTGCTGAAGTTCAGATACTTTCAGAATTGGTGTTTTGAAGCAGACCCATCTCTGTTGTCAACTCACCTATCCTCTGTTGTTGTGGATCGTTTATTACAAAACAGTGCGTGCAAGATGTCACTCTAGGTGAAAATGTAGAAAAATAAGTTCTGAGTGCAGTGGTTGTAATAATTTTTATTTAAAATGCTTTAAATAATATGCTTAAGAAAGCTGAGGACAAGTACATGTGAAGATATACTGCTTAAAATACTGAACTTTAGCCTTGTAGGTCTGCACATTTGTACAGATAACCACATCATAAACTCAAGCACTCTTAGATTCAAACTATCTGGATTCATCAGGAGCTCTTCAGCTGTGGACTGAATATATTTCAGAAAGTTGGAAGTAATACAAAATAATTATGGCTTGAAAACGCTTTTGCCCTGTTCTGAGGTGCAGAACAGGATTTGGCCCAAAAATACACTATCAGAAGCTCTTTGAATGAAAGTAATACTGGAAGATGGTGCCTTTATTCCTTTTACCTAATAGTCTCCAAATAATGTTTAAGTATTATTTAACACTAGCTACAGCTCTCAGTGGTGGGAATTTTCACAGGCAGCTGTGATATGGTCATGTGATTTACCGTGATTCACAAAATTTAAACCCAACAAAATCCAAGAGTAAACGAAAGGAAGCAGGGACAGGGATGCAAGAAAAGGGGCAGGGAATCAATCCAGATTGAAATTTAAGTTTTGCTTGCTATTCCTGCTGGACAATATTCTCTGTCACCATCATTTTCACTAATTTATCTGACCAACAGGATGTCAAGTTACACACTGTCATGATTCTACACAATGTTATTTTTGACTTTTTTTATTTAATTCCTTTTTGTCCACTTACCAGGTTTCCTCAGGGGGGGATAATAATCAAAAGTCTACCCTCAGAGAAGCCCAAACTGTATTATTTTACTCCCAGAACAGTTTCTAAACCCAGTTTCTCCCTCAAACATTAGAACAGTCTGTCAGTCAAGCCATCCCTTTTCATTTTCCCAAGCATTGGATGTTTGTGCAGAGCTTTGTTTGCATATAATTGCAATGACACAATTTAAATATGCTTTAAAAGATAGTTTTATAATACTAAAGGCTCTGTGTTGTTACTCAAGCGAGGTTACTTCAGTTTCTGGCTTGTCACAAGAACCAGCCATATAGGAAAGGTATGGGCCTTTTCACATGAGACAAAATTAATACTGGGAGCTTTGTAACTAAGAAGATGTTGAGAGATGTGCTCCCATTAAAGTGTCTGACTAACAAGCCAGGGAAATGGTGGCAGACCAGTGGTTGCTGTGAGAAAGATGCTTCTGCAGTTTCCCCACCCAGTAAAGCCTGGGTCTAAATGTTTGTTGTCAGTTGCTAGAGAGTCTGGAACTTGACATAACCAGGCGCTGATGTCAGGGCTTCAGGACTAATACTGAGCTGAGATCTTGTCAGCATTTATAGTTAACCTTTTTATTACAGAGACATGGCACAAAGCAAACTTAGGTCAATGTTTACCTCTACTGTTAAAAGCAAGGAGAAGGGAAGAGAACAGTTAGCGGCTTCAGGAGGGCTCGATAGCCAAAGACTAGTGTCCTTGTAAATCTGGTAAATTACAGACAGTCCAAATTTTTGTAAGATCTCCAAGGTTTCCTGTGGGATTCCTTTAGATAAGAATTTGAAGGGCACTGGTTTGCTTCTGAAGGTATGTTCCTCCCTCAAGGTCTAGCATATGGGGAGAAACAACTTTAAAACAGAAAGAAGGAACATATGGGGAGAAGCAGCTTTAGAAAAACCCTGAAAACCCAACAAACCAACTAGTATTTCTTTGCATAGAGATGGACTGTCTACACTCTCTTAGAAGAAGCCTGCAGTCAGTGGATGTGTAAAGCAAGAGGAACAATTAGATAAGAGAGTGGTGAGCAGGAACACAAAATGCAGTGGAACTGAAAACCAAACAAACCCTGCCATATGTAGCCTCCTGAGTCAGGGTCATGCCCTAAATACACAGTACTGTCTGAAGGTAGTGCATGTTGTATTTAAACACCTAAATACAATCTTAGTGCATACCTGTAAAGTGTTTTCCAGATCCAGCATAATACCATTTCATGTACAATATGTTCCTTTAAAAAGGAAGAAATAGAAATCCTGAACCTGCAGTCAGAGGTGCTTGCCTTAAAGAAGATTCCTGGAACCATCTCGGCACAGGTTCAAAGGCTGCTCAAATGTTTAAGCTCAAACTAATCAAATTAAGTATGTTCTTGACAGATTATGTTCCCCTTTTTGTAGGTCTCCCCTGAGGGGTATTAGTCATGAACTCAGCAGAACGCCTACACTGCATCCACACAATTTGAGGTGGATGTTAAAATAATTCCCCACCTGAGCACACAAGTCTGGTAACTGTTCAACCAGTTATGCAATTTGCATGTGTAAATGAATTTAGCATTCACAGATGGATTCCTATGTGTATTATGGATGGTCAAGAGTGGAATCTGAAAACTTTTCTATAGTATTTATATCCCTTAATGGGATTTTATCACATCAAATTATATATCTATACGTTGAATATATCTGTGTATAAAGATGCACAGAACATACCTGCCTGTGTTCAGTTCTGGAGCAGTGACAGTGCTTAGCCAGTTGAGAATGTGACGGTAGAGCTC
This sequence comes from Sitta carolinensis, assembly GCA_032173965.1. Taxonomy (NCBI): domain Eukaryota; kingdom Metazoa; phylum Chordata; class Aves; order Passeriformes; family Sittidae; genus Sitta; species Sitta carolinensis. The sequence continues at coordinate 6,572,775 of JAVUNC010000025.1, read as the reverse complement.
CAAACAAGGCCATCTTTGTCACATTTTGGGAAAGGGAGCAGGACAGCAAGACTGGCAATTTTTTTCAAACTGTAGTAGCCTCTGAGAGTAGCTGATTTCATGTGCTCTGGGTGTTTGGATTTCAGTTTGTAGATCATTTCAACTCTTTCCTCTATTTTTTGGAATGCAAATCTTCAGGTTATGCAATGTACTATTCACATTCTTTATTGTCAGTACTCAGAAAGGAAGTGTGTCACCAGTCCCACTGGATACTTACTGGCACCAAGTTGTTAGCAAAGTGTTGTATGAGTGCTCAGTTTCTGGCACTGACCTTTTTTAATATCTTTTTTTCTTTAGAAACAGAAAAACACAGTTCTGACCTACGCAAATGAACGCAGAAAAATACGGTGGCTTAGGGTTTAAGACTGCCAGCTCTCTCAGTATTATTGATTTCTGTGGTATAATACAAAATGAAAGTATTTTTGCATGATCAGTCCAAGGAAAAATTGAGTAGTTAAAATAATCAATACTTCACCTAACCTTAAAGAATTCAATTTTCATCAATTTCTAATGAAAACAGAAACATCTTCCAGATATTTGTATGTTAAAAATACATCTCCCACTCACGTGTTTACAAAACAGTTTCCCAATATGATTTTTAGTTTCTAAATGGGTGAGAATTCCAATTCTAATTGTTTGGAATTGTTTTAAAATAATTTTAAAAGTTATCTTACACTTCGAGTTTTGGGATCAGATTAAATTTTGGGTAACAGTAATGGCACATTTAGACTTTTCAAATTCCTCATAAGAACCACAGAGCTACCACTAGGAGCCATGAATATGATTTTGCCTATATGCCTGTAGGTATAGATTTATGTTATAGTATTATAGGTTTATGTATTTGAATATTCACTGTCAGGTGAAAGAGCTTTAATCAGTGTAGGATGTTAGGAATTGAGAAACCTCTTGACTAATCCTCTGGGGACATCTCCCTCATACTGATCTGCTTTTGGATTAAATTAAATATGTTTACCTTAAATTCTATTCCATAACACCTTTAAAGCCTTAATCTCAAAGATTCCTAGGAAATTTTGGGAAACCAAGGAAAAAAAAAGGAAGCAAACAAGCCAAAACCTGCGTTACTCATCTTAAATCATAACACAAAAAATATTTCAGCACATCTTCCTCTTGAAAAAAAAAGGATTAGAAGGATACCTCTGAATACCTGGATTCTCTACCTTGATGGTTTATTTTTTTTAGGAATGAAATACTAATAGAAATTTAAGAATGATAAAGAATTTAGAAAAAGTATCATACCTGTAAGCAGACACTGGTATGGGACATTAACAAATTAGAAAAATGAAGCTGATCATCCTAAGTGATGGGGACTCTTTTCTGCCTACTTAAAACTCAGTTTCTACTATGCAAATTTACAATTCTAATGCCCCATAAAGACTTATTAGGTGAAAAAAGTCTTTGCTAAAGAGTTCATGTTTCCTTCTTTCCTATTCTGTCATATTATTTAATCAGCCACTGATGACAGCAATTCAAATAGAAATAGAAAGCTTACTATAAAACATCCAGAGAGTCTTTTAGATAAACTGGTGTTAAAAAAATAGCACTGAGAATTCCTGTCCCTTCCAGGGCCCCATGAGAATTAGAAAAACTATATTTTCTCTTTGTAAATCACTTTAACATTAGGGTATGCTACATGAAATTTCAACCCTAAAAAAGAAATTGTCAAAAATAATACTGCCCACTGACTTTTGCAGCTGTTACAGGTGTTCTTTGTGCTTGGCTGGGTTTTAGCTGCTGCCCTTGTTTTTACCTGCTGCTGGGTTATTGCTTTATCATATGAGGCTGCTGTGTTACAGTGCTGCTTGCTACCAGTGTATTCCTGTCTCATTTCTTTAATTACTGTCTACTGTTCATGCCATTTTCAATATGTGAATGAAAACAGAAACCAAGGCATGAAAGAAATCGACAATATAGATTAAGTTATAAATCTGTAGCTTCTTTTAGTGTCCTACTTCAGACTTTACTATCCTCATATGTATTTTATCTTGTTACAGTGATATGCTGGATTTGTCTTTACCCCCTAAAAAGCTTAATCAACTGGAAACCTTTTGGTTAACTAAGTAGTAGGATCAATTTTTCTGGCACAGCAAGTGTTTTTCCATCCAGCTCTATCTTCACAAACTCAAGATGTCTTTGATAAGTAAGGTTATACATTTCTTTATCATTTTCAACGTGGACTGTTTAGCATTTTGGTCTGAGGTATGACTTTTGTCGGCATAACTCTATAGCTAAAACCTGTAGGAAAAATGCAGCTGAAAAGAGCAGATACAGTGTTCTGCTTCTCATAAGGTAGTGAACTGCTCTCTTATAAACACTTCACTGTCAATATATCTTCATCCTCAATTTAGAACACAGTTGGAACAGTACAATTTCTGGGTGGAAACATGGCCCAAAGGACTTTAATGGTTCTTTTTAAACCCAGTTGGCTGTCCTGATTAATGTGGAGTTGTAATTCAGTTTGATAATGGATACATTTAGTTTAAGTGCTTTCTTGGAAAAAATAATGTATTTAAAACATTAAGTTAATCTAAGATTAAATGCTTTGCTGCACAGGAATTTAGGTAAGTGCTTAAAAGTTCTGATGAATCAGAACCCATTGAGTCAATGAATAGCTACATGGTTTTTAGAAGTCCTACATTTAGATTACACATTCTCAAGTTCAGGAACTACTGGATTTTTCAGCACAATGATTATTATACTATTTTTTTTTTTTTTACCAGAAAATGTGTTAAATGTTACCACACAAATATAAAATAGAAACTGGTTTATAATGTTTATTATATTAATAATACCTTATGGTATTATTACAGTATCCCCCCTGCTATATGCTGCATGAACAGAATCCATAAAAAGAGTATGCTTATTCTGGAAAAGCAATTGTCTAAACACAGAAAGAAATCAAGAAATATGAGGAGAGAAATAGTATATTTTAATCATAAAATCCCTGTCAGGTGATGTGATGCTGAAGCAAAGACTCTCATTAACATACATCATTTTATCTAGTCAGGCCTCAAAAGAAGAATATTTGTGCAGGTTACTTTTAATTTTTTCTTGTCATTTTTCCTTGCAAATGAATTTTTAGACAGTCTCCCAAGACTATCAGAGTCAAATGAATCAAATATGTCAGGAAAAACTGTGTGAATATGACAAAAGGTGATTGTGAAAATTTAACAGTTGAGAGCAGTGAGAAACTTGCAATGTAAAAAGGTTTTATTAAAAAAATATGTACTCATACCCCAGAATGTTCCACCAGAATATTTTCAGAGCACTTCTGATAAAATGCAGGCTGGATCCACTTGGGATGTGCAGCTTGTTCTGAGTCCAGCCATTAGGTCTGGAACATAACCAAGAGCTTGAGCTTCCAAGTCCACAGCTCTGTCTCAGTGCCACGCTGCTGACTTGATGTCTGACATTTATCCTCCGAGGCACCCAGACCCTCTGCTATCAGCCATGCCTTGCCAGATGGGTTGTTTCAAAACCAGTGGTCCAAATGTTTCCTTGCTCCCTATCTCAGTGCCATTGCTGGGAATGTGGGAGTCTGCATGAAACGAGGTCTCTCTGCTGGGAACAGCTTCAGGATACCCAGAAGTGATGGGTGATTATCTTGTACCACATCAGTATTCTCATCTAAATGCATGGCACCAAATCATTATTTAATATAGGGTGCAGTATGGCATTATAGCAATGATGTCACTGAAAGACATGTCCATGCTTCTCAGAGCAGTTCCTTGTGTAGAGTTGCACTCACACAGCTATAAAAGTGTTAGGCAAGTAAGTCTTATGTTTGCACAGAAACTGATGTTAACCTGATATAATCTGAGTGGACATAGCATTCTCTATGTTGATTTAGCTTTAGTTAATTGCCTACTGACTTAAGCTAAATCCTTAAATCTACTCATAACTTCTGATATATCAGGGTGCGTTCTGCCTAATCATTACAGTTTTCTTTTCTGTAAAGTGTCTTATAAGTTCATGACTCCTTTTAGAAGTTACTTGCATGTTAAGGAACCTCAGACTTTTTGTAAGACACTCAAGCTTATCTTGAAAATTGTATCAGTGGTCTTAAAATAGCAAGAGTCTCCACCTGCATCGTGCAGCATAAAACCCTAGATTAGAAAACAAGTCCAAAGTAAATATTTAATTGAGGATAAACAATTAACAGTTCAGAGAGATCAAAGAAAGAACTCACGCTTCTGACCAGGAGTGTTTAAACTTGCCCAGCTTCAGGTTAGGAGCAGTGATCACTCTGAGGTCACCTTCACACTCAGAAATGACAGGAACTTCAACATTTAAGCCATCTCAGGACTCCAGGCATAAGATCTCTGGAGAGCTCTGAACTCTAAGCTAGCTACACTTTTTCCATGCCTGAGGATTTCACATGTCTCATTTAATAATGATCTCCAATCATGAAAGCCAGTGGTGATCACAAGCTCTTAAACTGTCAGTTATCTGGTATTTGCATCTCTCACTGAGGGGAAAGAGCAGGGTGTGGAAGGAGAAAGATGGTGTGCAAAGTGAAACTGAAGTCAGAGACAGAACTGAAAACATTCAAGCTGAAAACCCCAGCTGTTAAACTATCCTATAATGCGTAGACTCATAAAAAGTTAGGAATGAGGATGTAGCTTCTGGCAGTGTCAATACACCGAGTAAGCAAAGTATTAGCATGGCTTAAGACAGCTTCATGATCTTAATTTTCCTTCCCTGCCTCTTTCATCAATCTGATAATTTAATATAACCAAGGAGATTGAGTACTTTAATTTTCTACCTCCATTGGGCATGGTGGAATCGTTTCCAAATCTGAGACACGAAGGTGTATCAATATTCTTGGCTAAACCTGAAGACCTCGCCTTGTAATGCGAGTAACAGCCGTTTAGCATTAATCCCAGCTTTCAAGGGGCAAGTATTTTCCATGAGGAGGGAAGATGATTTGAACAGAAAAGCATCTAAATGTCTACATAAGAAACTCATAGAATAACCTCTTTCTGTGTCTTGCTAGGGGAATGTAGCCAAATGTTTCAGGGCTTGCAGATGGACCTAGCGGCTTGACCACTCCAGCCCTTTATATCTGTCTGTGAAGTTTTGGAATTCTGTTCCAGGCTCTGAGACAGCTGGGCAATGCTTCTCCAGTCAATATTCCTCTCCAGTGCACCACCTTGAAAACATTAACAGCAACAAGCTACTTCCTTGTCAATAAAAAAGTGCTATTGTGCAATAAAATGACCAAGATGAAGGTGCAGAAGGACCTTAATGTAGTTGAAAACAAAGACTAATCTGTGTGTGAAGCAGTGTGAAAAGTAGAGAACTGGAATTTTTAGTAGATCAAAATGAAAGAGTCAGGCCTCCAAAATCATGATTTAAGAAAAATAATAATAAAAAAAAAAAGAAATCTGTGTTTCCTGTGCGTATTACACAGTCTTATCCCCCAAACTCGATTGCCCAGCAGGTATGCCAGCCAGAATGAGATGACAGGGTAGACAGCTCCCAGGTGTACCTAGGATTATGAAGTCCTACTGTGCTAAGGTTCTAACCCACAGCCAGCATCTCTCTCCTGACCCACTGCAACTGTTCTTATGACTGCAGGTATTCTTTACCTTTCCTTTTATCTTCAGAAAGCTGATGTACATCAGCTACCCCAAGATTAAAAAAATAAATAAATAGACAAAGCAGAGTTCAGCACTGAAGACAAGCCCTGAGGAGATATTGATAAGCAATCTGTCTTGAGGGGGTAATTTCCAGATGGATCTGGTGTAGAAACCACATTCCTGTAACCAATAGATGAAAGCATATGTCCTAGGGTGATGTTTGTATCCCCATTTATGTGTGTTCTGCTATGTTGGATGTTATGTTCTGTGCCTGTGAGACGGGCTCTGAAGGACAAATGTTTTGTTTTGGTTCTGTTATCAGCCTGCTTCCCCCCCCACGACTGGCGGGACACAGAGACGGGGCAGTACATAGTGTGGCTGTTGTTTTTTGCTGCTCTCTTTTCTCCTTGACTCTAGCTCTGGCTGCTGCTTTTGCTCCTGCTCCTGCTTCGCTTCGCTCTTGCTTTGTTTTTTTTCCTTTTTTTCTTTTTTCTTGTAACTACTAGGACCTGCTCCGGACTGGGACCTGAGAACACCTTGTGGCCAGCAACAGCCATCCCCAGCGCCGGAGGGAGTGACAACAGGGCAACCACCCCCAAGAGAGACTCGCTGCATTTGTCATCTCTTTTTCAGAGCTGTGAAAAAGTGTTGTCATCTGGTATTGTTCATTTTGTGTACTGGGGGGGGAGGCTGTGCCTGTTAAATAAACAGGTTCTTTCCACTTCTCTCCGAGGAATCATTCCCAAACCGGCTGGGGGAGGGGCCGTGTGGGTTTGATCTCCGGAGGGAGCTTCCTTTAAAGGTTTTCTCCCAGATTTGCCCTAAACTAGGACAAAATTTGGCGCCCAACGTGGGGCTCGAGAGAGAGTGGAAAAACCCTGTTTTGAGTATATTTTAGTTGTTACTACTTGGTGGTGGTATAAAGCATTTAATAGTCATGTGCTTTCAATTTATAATGTCTCTTGGGTGAAGGCTTGCCTGTATTTCTGGTCCCTAGGGTTTTTTGAGATCATAATACTTCTATGGTCCCTAGGTTTATTTGCTTATCCTCAAATAGTTCTACTATTGTCCCTAATACGTAGTTTTTACAGCAGAGGGGCAGTGACCAGAATAGCCATACTGCTGGGCTTGGTGGTGGTGATTTGTAAGAAGTTTATAAATCTGCTGGGGGCTGTTCCAGGTATGGATGGTTCATGGCTATGGTTATTTACCCAAATTGTTATGGGAGGAGTAGGGGATGAGGCTTTTCAGTCTTTGCTTTCCTTCTTCTCCTCTGAGTTTGTCACATCACTGTTTGAGAATATTCAGTTTCCCCTGAATGTTAAAGAGACTATCTTTCTGGTCTTTAATCTAGTAAGCTTCCATTATACAGTCCGCAGCTTCTCTAGAATGAGGGCTGAGATTTCGAAACAGGCTGATGAGACCCCTGACCCAGGAGTAGACCCAGGTGTGGAAAATCCTAAGTGGTGTGGGAAATGGGAGGATATGGGCCAAATCCTGAAGGAATTCTCTGACCCTATAGCCTGGACTTTCCCCATGAACAAATTCAGAACCCAGCTAAGGTAGGGAAATACCTGAAAGAGAAGTACCATAATGATCCTAAGGAGAAAAAGATCATTGCAGTGAGCTGGGCCCTGGCATATGCTTATCGCACACTGCTAGATACTGTAGGACAGCAGACAGAGGAAGGGGGGCAGGGAGATACATCAGCAGTTATCCCGGTCACTCAGGCTACAGCAAACACCCTGGGCTCAAAGCCAGCAGCCAAACCAGATAGTGAGCCTAAGGCAGCAGCTACAACAGATAATAAGCCTCAACCAATGGCTGTTGCTACTAGCACTCAAAGTGGGAAGTGCACAGACAAGACCGATCGACCAGTGGATGATGATGATAATAATGCAGGAGAAGGACCCTCAACACCTCCTAACATAAAATCAGGAGTCAAAACAACAGGTACCAGATCAGAAGCCAATATTAAGTCCTTTTCCCTAAAGGACCTTCGTGGCCTACGGAAGGACTACACTCAACAACCTGATGAATCTATAATTAGTTGGTTAGTCCGTCTTTGGGATGCTGCAGGTGAGGCTACAATTCTGGATGGCACTGAAGCGAGGCATTTAGGATCCCTGTCACATGATCCTGTCATCGACCAAGAAATGATGAGAGGGGTTAACCCTCACAGCCTCTGGGCACGGGTCTTGGAAAGTGTAGCACAAAGATACCTCTGTGCAGACGATCTTTATATGCAGCAAACACAGTAAAAAACCATAGAACAAGGGATACAACGCCTGAGAGAAATGGCAGTGGCAGAGATTATCTTCTCAGATGACATAACAACTAGGAATCCAGACATGGTACCATGCACGTCTGTGATGTGGCAAAAACTGGTACGACTTGAGCCACAAAAATATGCCTCTGCTTTAGCCATAATAAAGAGGGATGACAGGAATGAGACTGTGCTGGATATGGCAAAGAAGCTCCAAGCTTACGCAGATGCTGTGCATAGCCCAACACATGCCAGAATTGCAGCGGTGGAAACACGTCTGCAAAAATTAGAGGACAAGATAGAAAAAAATCATAAAAAGCTCAGAGAAGAGATTAAAGAAGACCTTCTCCAAATCTCAGCAGTACAGATCAGAGGCTCTGGTACCCAACGCAGACGTTCCCCATATGGAGAGAGAAAATACACCCCACAAGCTGAGCTGTGGTTCTTCCTGCGTGATTGTGGAAAAAACATGAGGAAATGGGATGGAAAACCAACTGCTGCTCTGGCCCAACGGTGCGTGAATTGAAGGAAGACAAGGATCAGAGAGGAAGTTCCACCAAAAGGAAAGCAGCTCCAGTTGCCCGTAGCCAAACTGCCAAGTATGATGATAATGATGACATGTCCGATCCCCTTGAAGGAACCTCCAAAACATATACCCAAGGAAAGAAGGATAACCAGGCTTAGAGGGGCCCTGCCTCTAGCCAGGTAGAGGCTAGGGAAAACCGTGTTTTCTGGACCGTGTGGATTCGTTGGCCTGGCACATCGGAACCACGAGAGTATACAGCTTTAGTTGACACTGGTGCGCAGTGCACATTAATCCCATCAAGACATGTGGGGACAGAATCTGTTTCTATTGCTGGTGTGACAGGGGGATCGCAGGATTTCACTTTGGTGGAAGCTGATGTGAGCCTGACTGGAAATGAGTGGAAGAAACACCCTATTGTGACTGGCCCAGAGGCCCCATGTATTTTGGGCATAGATTATCTTCGAAGTGGGTATTTCAAAGACCCAAAAGGACTCAGGTGGGCATTTGGGATAGCGGCTGTAGTGACAGAGAGCATCCAGCAACTGAACACTTTGCCTGGACTGTCCGAAAATCCATCTACAGTAGGACTTCTGAAGGGAGAAGAGCAACAGGTACCAATTGCTACTTCCATAGTGCATCGTCGACAGTACAGAACAACTCGAGATGCTGTGATTCCCATCCATAAGATGATCCGAGAGCTGGAGAGCCAAGGGGTGGTCAGCAAAACCCACTCACCCTTCAACAGCCCCATCTGGCCTGTGCGCAAATCTGAAGGAGAATGGAGATTGACGGTGGACTACCGTGCATTAAATGAAGTGACTCCACCGCTGAGTGCTGCTGTGCCAGACATATTAGAGCTCCAGTACGAGCTGGAGTCCAAGGCAGCGAAGTGGTATGCCACTATTGACATTGCAAATGCATTTTTCTCCATTCCTCTGGCAGCAGAATGCAGGCCTCAGTTTGCTTTCACGTGGAGGGGAGTGCAGTATACTTGGAATCGACTGCCCCAGGGTGGAAGCACAGTCCCACCATCTGCCATGGACTGATCCAGACTGCACTAGAAAAGGGTGAGGCTCCAGAACATCTACAGTATATTGATGACATCATTGTGTGGGGGAACACGGCAGTAGAAGTGTTTGAGAAAGGAGAGAAAATTATCCAAATCCTCCTGAAAGCTGGTTTCGCCATCAAAAAGAGTAAAGTCAAGGGACCAGCTCGTGAGATTCAGTTCCTAGGAGTAAAGTGGCAAGATGGACGGCGTCAGATTCCTACGGATGTCATCAATAAGATTACAGCTATGTCTCCACCAACCAATAAGAAGGAGACACAAGCTTTCCTAGCGCCATAGGTTTTTTGGAGAATGCACATTCCTGAGTACAGTCAAATCGTAAGCCCTCTTTACCTGGTCACCCGCAAGAAGAACGATTTCCACTGGGGCCCTGAGCAGCAACAAGCTTTTGCCCAGATTAAGCAGGAGATCGCTCATGCGGTGGCCCTTGGCCCAGTCAGGACAGGACCAGAGGTAAAGAATGTGCTCTACTCTGCAGCCGGGAGCCATGGTCTGTCCTGGAGCCTTTGGCAAAAGGTGCCTGGGGAGACTCGGGTCGACCATTGGGATTTTGGAGTCGAGGCTACAGGGGTCTGAATCCAACTACACTCCAACAAAAAAGAAATCTTAGCTGCTTACGAAGGAGTCCAAGCTGCCTCAGAAGTGATTGGTACAGAAGTGCAACTCCTTCTGGCACCCCGACTACCGGTACTAGGGGTGGATGTTCAAAGACAAGGTTCCTTCTACCCACCATGCCACCAGTGCTACATGGAGCAAGTGGATTGCTCTTCTCACACAGCGCGCCCGTATAGGTAAACTAAATCGCCCTGGGATTCTGGAGGCAATTACAAATTGGCCCGAAGGTGAGAATTTTGATGTCAGAGATGAAGAAGAAGAGCCAGTGACACGGGCTCAAGAAGCTCCTCCATATAACCAACTGCCCCCAGAGGAAACACGCTATGCTCTTTTCACTGACGGTTCCTGTCGTATTGTAGGGATGAACCGGAAGTGGAAAGCAGCTGTCTGGAGCCCCACACGACAGGTCGCAGAGGCCATTGAGGGAGAAGGTGGGTCAAGCCAACTTGCAGAGCTCAAAGCCGTTCAACTGGCCCTGGACATTGCTGAAAGAGAGAGGTGGCCAAAGCTCTACCTCTACACTGATTCATGGATGGTAGCCAATGCTCTGTGGGGATGGCTGGAGAGGTGGAAAAAGGCTCACTGGCAACGTAGAGGAAAACCAATTTGGGCTGCTGAAGAGTGAAAGACATCGCTACCAGAGTAGGGAGGCTACCTATGAAGGTCCGCCATGTAGATGCCCATGTCCCCAAAAGTAGAGCTAATGAGAGCACCAAAACAACAATCAGGTAGATCAGGCTGCAAAGATAGGGGTGTCCAAGATAGATCTAGACTGGGAACACAAGGGAGAGTTGTTCCTAGCTCGATGGGCCCATGATGCCTCAGGCCATCAGGGTAGAGATGCCACCTATAAGTGGGCTCGAGACCGAGGGGTGGATTTAACCATGGATAGCATTTCTCAGGTTATCCACGACTGTGAGACATGTGCTGCCATCAAGCAGGCCAAAAGGGTGAAGCCCCTCTGGTATGGGGGGCGATGGTCCAAATACAAGTATGGGGAGGCCTGGCAGGTTGACTACATCACACTGCCCCAAACACGTCAAGGCAAGCGCTACGTGCTCACAATGGTAGAAGCCACCACAGGATGGTTGGAGACCTACCCTACGTCTCATGCCACTGCCCGGAACACCATCCTGGGCCTTGAAAAGCAGGTCCTTTGGAGGCATGGTACCCCTGAGAGAATTGAGTCAGACAATGGGACTCATTTTAAGAACAGTCTTATCAACACCTGGGCTAGGGAACATGGCATCGAGTGGGTGTATCATATTCCCTACCATGCACCAGCTGCAGGTAAAGTAGAAAAGGTACAACGGATTACTAAAAACCCAGCTGAAGGCCTTGGGTGGGGGATCTTTCAAAAATTGGGAGCAGCATCTAGCAAAGGCCACTTGGTTAGTTAACACTCGGGGTTCCACCAACCGAGCAGGTCCTGCCCAGTCTGAGTCCTTGAATACAGCAGACGGAGATAAAGTCCCAGTGGTGCATGTCAGAGGTTTGTTAGGGAAGACGGTGTGGATCAAGTCTGCCTCGAGTACAGACAAACCCATCCGCGGGTTGTCTTTGCTCAGGGACCAGGTTGCACCTGGTGGGTAATGCAAAGAGATGGATCAACACGATGTGTACCTCAGGGAGATCTGATTGTGGGGTGAAGATGATCAATATTTGTTGGAAAATGTGTAAGTGTCGAAGGTCTGGGCAAGTGAAAAAATGGAGAAGGAAACATGTAAGTGTCGAAGGTCTGAGCAAGTGACAGATGGAAGTTTTAAAAATGTATGATGTGTGGTAGTATAATATGGGGATAAGGGGTGGAATGTCCTAGGGTGATGTTTGTATCCCCATTTATGTGTGTTCTGCTATGTTGGATGTTATGTTCTGTGCCTGTGAGACGGGCTCTGAAGGACAAATGTTTTGTTTTGGTTCTGTTATCAGCCTGCTTCCCCCCCCACGACTGGCGGGACACAGAGACGGGGCAGTACATAGTGTGGCTGTTGTTTTTTGCTGCTCTCTTTTCTCCTTGACTCTAGCTCTGGCTGCTGCTTTTGCTCCTGCTCCTGCTTCGCTTCGCTCTTGCTTTGTTTTTTTCCTTTTTTTTTCTTTTTTCTTGTAACTACTGGGACCTGCTCCGGACTGGGACCTGAGAACACCTTGTGGCCGGCAACAGCCATCCCCAGCGCCGAGGGAGTGACAACAGGGCGACCACACCCCAAGAGAGACTCGCTGCATTTGTCATCTCTTTTTCAGAGCTGTGAAAAAGTGTTGTCATCTGGTATTGTTCATTTTGTGTACTGGGGGGGGGAGGCTGTGCCTGTTAAATAAACAGGTTCTTTCCACTTCTCTCCGAGGAATCATTCCCGAACCGGCTGGGGGAGGGGCCGTGTGGGTTTGATCTCCGGAGGGAGCTTCCTTTGGAGGTTTTCTCCCAGATTTGCCCTAAACTAGGATCCCTGTCACATGATCCTGTCATCGACCAAGAAATGATGAGAGGGGTTAACCCTCACAGCCTCTGGGCACGGGTCTTGGAAAGTGTAGCACAAAGATACCTCTGTGCAGACGATCTTTATATGCAGCAAACACAGTAAAAAACCATAGAACAAGGGATACAACGCCTGAGAGAAATGGCAGTGGCAGAGATTATCTTCTCAGATGACATAACAACTAGGAATCCAGACATGGTACCATGCACGTCTGTGATGTGGCAAAAACTGGTACGACTTGAGCCACAAAAATATGCCTCTGCTTTAGCCATAATAAAGAGGGATGACAGGAATGAGACTGTGCTGGATATGGCAAAGAAGCTCCAAGCTTACGCAGATGCTGTGCATAGCCCAACACATGCCAGAATTGCAGCGGTGGAAACACGTCTGCAAAAATTAGAGGACAAGATAGAAAAAAATCATAAAAAGCTCAGAGAAGAGATTAAAGAAGACCTTCTCCAAATCTCAGCAGTACAGATCAGAGGCTCTGGTACCCAACGCAGACGTTCCCCATATGGAGAGAGAAAATACACCCCACAAGCTGAGCTGTGGTTCTTCCTGCGTGATTGTGGAAAAAACATGAGGAAATGGGATGGAAAACCAACTGCTGCTCTGGCCCAACGGGTGCGTGAATTGAAGGAAGACAAGGATCAGAGAGGAAGTTCCACCAAAAGAAAAGCAGCTCCAGTTGCCCGTAGCCAAACTGCCAAGTATGATGATAATAATGACATGTCCGATCCCCTTGAAGGAACCTCCAAAACATATACCCAAGGAAAGAAGGATAACCAGGCTTAGAGGGGCCCTGCCTCTAGCCAGGTAGAGGCTAGGGAAAACCGTGTTTTCTGGACCATGTGGATTCGTTGGCCTAGCACATCGGAACCACGAGAGTATACAGCTTTAGTTGACACTGGTGCGCAGTGCACATTAATCCCATCAAGACATGTGGGGACAGAATCTGTTTCTATTGCTGGTGTGACAGGGGAATCGCAGGATTTCACTTTGGTGGAAGCTAATGTGAGCCTGACTGGAAATGAGTGGAAGAAACACCCTATTATGACTGGCCCAGAGGCCCCATGTATTTTGGGCATAGATTATCTTCGAAGTGGGTATTTCAAAGACCCAAAAGGACTCAGGTGGGCATTTGGGATAGCGGCTGTAGTGACAGAGAGCATCCAGCAACTGAACACTTTGCCTGGACTGTCCGAAAATCCATCTACAGTAGGACTTCTGAAGGGAGAAGAGCAACAGGTACCAATTGCTACTTCCATAGTGCATCGTCGACAGTACAAAACAACTCGAGATGCTGTAATTCCCATCCATAAGATGATCCGAGAGCTGGAGAGCCAAGGGGTGGTCAGCAAAACCCACTCACCCTTCAACAGCCCCATCTGGCCTGTGCGCAAATCTGAAGGAGAATGGAGATTGACGGTGGACTACCGTGCATTAAATGAAGTGACTCCACCGCTGAGTGCTGCTGTGCCAGACATATTAGAGCTCCAGTACGAGCTGGAGTCCAAGGCAGCGAAGTGGTATGCCACTATTGACATTGCAAATGCATTTTTCTCCATTCCTCTGGCAGCAAAATGCAGGCCTCAGTTTGCTTTCACGTGGAGGGGAGTGCAGTATACTTGGAATCGACTGCCCCAGGGATGGAAGCACAGTCCCACCATCTGCCATGGACTGATCCAGACTGCACTAGAAAAGGGTGAGGCTCCAAAACATCTACAGTATATTGATGACATCATTGTGTGGGGAACACGGCAGTAGAAGTGTTTGAGAAAGGAGAAAAAATTATCCAAATCCTCCTAAAAGCTGGTTTCGCCATCAAAAAGAGTAAAGTCAAGGGACCAGCTCGTGAGATTCAGTTCCTAGGAGTAAAGTGGCAAGATGGACGGCGTCAGATTCCTACGGATGTCATCAATAAGATTACAGCTATGTCTCCACCAACCAATAAGAAGGAGACACAAGCTTTCCTAAGCGCCATAGGTTTTTGGAGAATGCACATTCCTGAGTACAGTCAAATCGTAAGCCCTCTTTACCTGGTCACCCGCAAGAAGAACGATTTCCACTGGGGCCCTGAGCAGCAACAAGCTTTTGCCCAGATTAAGCAGGAGATCGCTCATGCGGTGGCCCTTGGCCCAGTCAGGACAGGACCAGAGGTAAAGAATGTGCTCTACTCTGCAGCCAGAAGCCATGGTCTGTCCTGGAGCCTTTGGCAAAAGGTGCCTGGGGAGACTCGGGGTCAACCATTGGAATTTTGGAGTCGAGGCTACAAGGGGTCTGAATCCAACTACACTCCAACAAAAAAAGAAATCTTAGCTGCTTACAAAGGAGTCCAAGCTGCCTCAGAAGTGATTGGTACAGAAGTGCAACTCCTTCTGGCACCCCAACTACCGGTACTAGGGTGGATGTTCAAAGACAAGGTTCCTTCTACCCACCATGCCACCAGTGCTACATGGAGCAAGTGGATTGCTCTTCTCACACAGCGCGCCCGTATAAGTAAACTAAATCGCCCTGAGATTCTAGAGGCAATTACAAATTGGCCCGAAGGTGAGAATTTTGATGTCAGAGATGAAGAAGAAGAGCCAGTGACACGGGCTCAAGAAGCTCCTCCATATAACCAACTGCCCCCAGAGGAAACACGCTATGCTCTTTTCACTGACGGTTCCTGTCGTATTGTAGGGATGAACCGGAAGTGGAAAGCAGCTGTCTGGAGCCCCACACGACAGGTCGCAGAGGCCATTGAGGGAGAAGGTGGGTCAAGCCAACTTGCAGAGCTCAAAACCGTTCAACTAGCCCTGGACATTGCTAAAAAAGAGAGGTGGCCAAAGCTCTACCTCTACACTGATTCATGAATGGTAGCCAATGCTCTGTGGGGATGGCTGGAGAGGTGGAAAAAGGCTCACTGGCAACGTAAAGGAAAACCAATTTGGGCTGCTGAAGAGTAGAAAGACATCGCTACCAGAGTAGGGAGGCTACCTATGAAGGTCCGCCATGTAGATGCCCATGTCCCCAAAAGTAGAGCTAATGAGAAGCACCAAAACAACAATCAGGTAGATCAGGCTGCAAAGATAGAAGTGTCCAAGATAGATCTAAACTGGGAACACAAGGGAGAGTTGTTCCTAGCTCAATGGGCCCATGATGCCTCAGGCCATCAGGGTAGAGATGCCACCTATAAGTGGGCTCGAGACCGAGGGGTGGATTTAACCATGGATAGCATTTCTCAGGTTATCCACAACTGTGAGACATGTGCTGCCATCAAGCAGGCCAAAAGGGTAAAGCCCCTCTGGTATGGGGGGCGATGGTCCAAATACAAGTATGGGGAGGCCTGGCAAGTTGACTACATCACACTGCCCCAAACACGTCAAGGCAAGCGCTACGTGCTCACAATGGTAGAAGCCACCACAGGATGGTTGGAGACCTACCCTACGTCTCATGCCACTGCCCGGAACACCATCCTGGGCCTTAAAAAGCAGGTCCTTTGGAGGCATGGTACCCCTAAGAGAATTGAGTCAGACAATGGGACTCATTTTAAGAACAGTCTTATCAACACCTGGGCTAGGGAACATGGCATCGAGTGGGTGTATCATATTCCCTACCATGCACCAGCTGCAGGTAAAGTAGAAAGGTACAACGAATTACTAAAAACCCAGCTGAAGGCCTTGGGTGGGGGATCTTTCAAAAATTGGGAGCAGCATCTAGCAAAGGCCACTTGGTTAGTTAACACTCGGGGTTCCACCAACCGAGCAGGTCCTGCCCAGTCTGAGTCCTTGAATACAGCAGACGGAGATAAAGTCCCAGTGGTGCATGTCAGAGGTTTGTTAGGGAAGACGGTGTGGATCAAGTCTGCCTCAAGTACAGACAAACCCATCCGCGGGGTTGTCTTTGCTCAGGGACCAGGTTGCACCTGGTGGGTAATGCAAAGAGATGGATCAACACAATGTGTACCTCAGGAAGATCTAATTGTGGGGTAAAGATAATCAATATTTGTTGGAAAATGTGTAAGTGTCGAAGGTCTGAGCAAGTAAAAAAATGAAAAAGGAAACATGTAAGTGTCAAAGGTCTAAGCAAGTGACAAATAAAAGTTTTAAAATGTATGATGTGTGGTAGTATAATATGGGGATAAGGGGTGGAATGTCCTAGGGTGATGTTTGTATCCCCATTTATGTGTGTTCTGCTATGTTGGATGTTATGTTCTGTGCCTGTGAGACGGGCTCTGAAGGACAAATGTTTTGTTTTGGTTCTGTTATCAGCCTGCTTCCCCCCCCACGACTGGCGGGACACAGAGACGGGGCAGTACATAGTGTGGCTGTTGTTTTTTGCTGCTCTCTTTTCTCCTTGACTCTAGCTCTGGCTGCTGCTTTTGCTCCTGCTCCTGCTTCGCTTCGCTCTTGCTTTGTTTTTTTCCTTTTTTTTTCTTTTTTCTTGTAACTACTAGGACCTGCTCCGGACTGGGACCTGAGAACACCTTGTGGCCAGCAACAGCCATCCCCAGCGCCGAAGGGAGTGACAACAGGGCAACCACCCCCAAGAGAGACTCGCTACATTTGTCATCTCTTTTTCAGAGCTGTGAAAAAGTGTTGTCATCTGGTATTGTTCATTTTGTGTACTGGGGGGGGGAGGCTGTGCCTGTTAAATAAACAGGTTCTTTCCACTTCTCTCCGAGGAATCATTCCCAAACCGGCTGGGGGGAGGGGCCGTGTAGGTTTGATCTCCGGAGGGAGCTTCCTTTAAAGGTTTTCTCCCAGATTTGCCCTAAACTAGGACAGCATGGCAGCTGATACAACTTAAATTTGTGACTCAAGCAAATCTGTGTTTACCCAGATAGGATTAATGCAGATACCAGTCAGAACTGCAGCCCCTTAGAGCCAGCAGTAAGGGTTTGGGGATTGTCCATCTAAAATAACTACTTGCTCTACTGACTGCCATGAATACACCATTGAGTTCTTCATGTATTTGAAAAATGGCAAAACAAACATTCCCAATACAATCTGGGCTTTCATTTGCAGGAGGGCTGAGCTCGTTTGGGCAGGTTGTAGTAATTTGTCTGTTGACATTCTTCTGATGGACAAAATGCCTATTAGAAATAGGTTTGTTGCTTCTCCCACTCTGGTGGCCTCCTGCCAAAAGTATGGTCTGATCCTGGCTATAAGAGCTGGCTCTGCAGATACAGTGCTCCCATATGCAGTGCAGCTCTAAACTCTAAGAGAAAATAAATTAGATATACCACTAAAGGAATTTCATAAGGTTAAATCTTCCCACAGCTGAGTGGAAGAGATGAGAGTCACGTGTCTGTCTGTGGCTGGTGAATTCAAAGACTATAAAGCTTTTATATTCCATTTGTCATTGGGAAAGGGTATAAATGGTCCACAGGATTGCAAGTGGCCTTGGTAATTTAAAATTTAAAAAAACGTTCAAAAAGTCATCCTCTGTAAACCAGATCATCTTGAAGGAAGCCTGTAAGACAGATGGGAACAAACATTCTACCAGGGCCTGTTGTAATAGGAAGAGGGTCCTGGTTTAAAACTGAAGGAGGGTCAATTTAGATTAGATATGTGGAAGAAGTTATTTACAATGATGGTGGCGAAACATTGGAACAGGTTGCCTGGAAATGAGGTAGACGCCCTATTCCTGGAAACACTCAAGAACTGGAGCTCTGAGCAACCTGATCTCACTGAAGATGTCCCTGCCCCTTTCAGGGGGTTTGGACTAGATGCCCTTTAAAGGTCCCTGCCAACCCAAACCATTCTCTGATCTCACAAATCAGATCATATTGCAGACATATAAATACTAGATTTAGCACAAGGAAGAAGGAAGGTATATGAGACTGGGAAGAGAAAAAGGAAAAGTTAAAATTAAGACTGACCAAATTTAAATCAGCTCAAGGTGCCTGGAACCCTACCTAGTGTTTCAGCATATGTCTTTCAAGATGTGTATTTGCTTAGACCAATGAAAAATTTACTGAAATGGTACATACTTGTTGAGCTGACTTGTCTGCAGTTCTGGTTTGGCTGTATCAGTCAAATCTCATTCATTTCCTTGAGTCCCAGCACCCTTCAATGCACATTTTACTCAAATTAGTGATACATGACTAATGCACATTTTGCTCAAAAACCCATTACATATTTAACTACAAACAGTTCTCAGGTTCAAAGCTTGCAGCAACAGGATGACACATGGTGACAAAAACGGGCTGAGAAATTCCATGTCTCTTCCTGACCCCTCGCTTACCAGTGGGAATCAAGAATGGAGATTTCCATTTTTGATGGACAGATGTATTTCCATCTGTCTGACCACAGTCTCTGGTGGGCTTGGACTAGCTGGATGTTCAGTCTGATTTCTCATGGAAATTCCTGTATTCCTCTAATTGAACAAGGTTCTTAATTCAAGGTTCAAGTCTGGTTGCTGTGATGCTATTTAAACACAGGTTTAAATGCTTTGCTAAATCAGAGTTAATGTTGGTGCCTTTTCTGGGCACTTCAGGAGTGGCACCACTCAGAGGAACCATTTCTGATCACTCTGAATGCAGGCACATGACTGTTAGCTCTGCTGGGGTGATAAGCACATGTTAAGCAATTGGGTGGATGTTTACTTAGAACCATCTGCTCAGCTAATCTGTGTAACTATCTGAAACAATTCCTGAGGTCAGTCTTCTAAACAAGGACATTGGACAGATGGTCAGCTTTATAATGTGGGTGGAGCACCATAGGTTTGAGGAAGCAGATATCATTCCAATAGACGCTTGAATTACCCACTTTTCTTGCAGTTGTTGGATTGATAAAGCTGTTGCCTCAGTTCTCAGCCAGTGCTCCTGGTAACATGACCATATTAATTCCTGCTGCTAGTACAGTGTAGAATCTGAGACCAGCATTGGGGTACATGCATTTGTGCAATAGTTTCACTGTTCAGCTACCACTCCACAAACAGCAGCTGCTGCCCGGTCAGCTGCATAAGGACAGCTTTAGACACCTTCTAGAGAACATCTAGACTTTCCTCCTGAGTTTGCAGTGCTGTGACCATGACTGATCCGTTATTGTACCTTATCTGCTAGCTTCAATTCACTGAAGATAAGAGAACCTCTGACCCAAAACCCTTCCAGGAGCTTTGCCTGGGTACAGTCAAGCCAACAGTCTGCCTAACTGTGTCTCATTTCTGTACTTACAAAAGAAAGGGACAACACATATCTTGCTCCTCTGTGTGCAACACAATGAGAAAATAGACAACATCCATAAAAGCACAGATTATTCTCACAGGTCTTTCAAGGGTACCACATACTGAGCATGGAAATCCTCACAGAAAAGAACAAGCTGTGTTTGGACGTTTTGGTTGTCCTCGAAAACTTTGCAGAAATGGGGGAGTCAAAGGGAAGGTAAATGGTTAAAATATTTGCTTAGCAATGAGACTATCATAAACATAGAAAATTATGTTTACATAAACACAGAAAATTTTCAGTTAAATTTGTTTTGAACAGTTTCATCAGACACATCTATCAGATGGCTGTTGAATAATTGATTTTGTACCATGGAAGCCAAATAAAAAGTGGAAATTCAGAATCTGAATCTTCTTGCCAAACAAATTATTAGAAATTTATTTAATTTGACATGTCATGTTCTGGCTAATACAAAATATTTCATTTCAAGAGCTTTCACAGAATGCAAATATAAACATATAGAGCAGCAGTAGTTCTCAGGACTGTTCTGGGGAAACAGAGCCCTTTTATTCAGTACCTCAAGAGCTCTGGCCCTTGCAAAGGATATGAACTATCCAGATTCAACTCTATTTTCTGTCTCTGTTGCTCTCCTTTCAGAAAATTGACATGATCAACACGCGTGGTCAAAGAGCCACTCTCCAGTTATCTGCTGATGCACTTTCACTTTGGACAAATATTTGTAGCCCCAGCCTTCCAGGGAGTTTCTCACACAACAGGTGGGGCTCATTCCTGGACACTTTTCTGTGGTTTTTGTTTTGTAATTCTGTAATGTGGAGTTGTGGTGCTAACCCAGACTTTCTCACAGCCCAAGAAAGCACCCAACTCCCAGGCTGTCACATCCTCCTCTATCTTTGTGGCAAAAGAAGAGAAAGACCAGTATCTAAGCAAAGGTTTCTACTGAATTCAAACTGGATTTATAAATAACACTGGGACAAATAATCCAACAAACTTTGCTCAAATTTTGTCTAGCTACAATAATTTCTTTGCAAACTCTTGAGAAAGGAGTGCCTGTTTTGCATACTTTGTGTGACACAGGAAAATTCAGAGGATCTGAGAAGATGGATTGTGGTCCAAAGGTTTCATTGTAATTGCACTGAATGTGTGCAGTATACAATAGTCTGCATGAATATATGAGAGTTACATTAATGAGATATAAAAGACATTCCTGGGGTGGGCTGGACAAGAAAAGTTGAATGAAAATGTGTATTAAACTGACTGCTATTAAACATTTTTACACTTTAGATAAACAAAGTTATAACTCCTGAAAAAAATATTTGTACAAGTTCAAATATATGGTGAACCTAGTCTCTAAAAACCTGATGTCTGTATTCTTTGTCAGATTGGTTGTCTGTTATCTACATGCAAATTCAAAAAAATTCATAGAGAAGACAAGTAAGGAAAGTTTTTAAGAGGCCCCTTGAAAAAGATGTAAGAAGGCATGCTGTCTCATGTGTTGATGCTGATGCACAAAAGACTGCCTGGAAAAAGCCAAGACAGTGCCAAGAATGCTGGCATAAGTAGATGAATGACCATTGCCTTTGGGGCACTGATGTTTCATTACGCAAACAAAAATAGGCAAAACCATCACATGCACTCACATGTAGCAGGAATGAAGAAAAAATTCTAATACTTTCTTAAGGTCAAGGATCTAAGCCACAAGACTTTTGAAATATGTTGACAGATCACAAGATGAGTAGAAAAAAGGAGGGCACACAACAGCTTTTATCTTCTTTACTACTCTTGGAAAAAATGAATCAACTAATGAAAACAAGTCATATTTTAGACCACACCAGAAATCACTGCAGTCTTCTGCCCCTGATGTTAGGCAAGGGTTGAAAGCCAAACTCGGATCAAAAGTGATATTGAGACCTTTCTACTTGGATGCAATAGCTTATAAAAGGGCATCCTTAGTGCTGTATATTCACCACTGTTGAGTAGTGGTGGCAGGAAGGGAAAACCCCACCACATCAGCTTCTGCTTTCTGTAGGACTCCAGGCTGCTGGCATTGTACTTATGACAAAACACCAGGAGCCAAATTTCCAGTAAATGGGAACAACTCAGCCCACTGGGCAGCCAAAATACCTGCTCATCTCTAAGTAGGGAAGCCAAGGGACTTGGCTGGCTCCACAAGAAGCTCAGCCAGATTCTGAGTCCATCAGGCAGTCACACCTTTAGCCAGGCAGCCAACTTGACAGACTTCTGCCAAGAGCTTCCAAAGTAATGGTGTGTCTCCAGAGAGAAAATAATAAAAAAGAGTAGTTATGGAGTAGCCAGTGAAAAAGTGTTATTTTCTGGAAAATGTGTTTTGGTGCAAAAAATTGTAACCACGTTAAGAAGCAATTCTGTTTGTGGTGCTTAAATAGTGTCCATTGCCTGAAGTCTGGAATCAGTACAAAATATTGCTGATGCCAAAAGGGAGGTACACACTGGAAATACGGTGTGTGATGATGAAGGACCAAGTGGGGAGGTTGACAGTAGAAGGCCTCAAAAGGCTAGCCAAGGTCATGCTCAGAATCCTTACCCTGCCCCTGCTAACAGCACTCCACTGAATAAGGAGCTACTGTTCTTCATATTCTCATTACTAGTTATTTCACCCATGGGACCAGACCATTTGAGAAATTTTGTCTCTAAATTTGCATTCTTGCAGTTAAGAACAGCATTTGCTAATATTTACAAATCTGTGCAGAGCATGTTTAGGAGGTTAGTTTAGTACACCAAGAATCATGTATGTCTGAGGTATAGCTCATTTCAGCCACTGTCCAGAAGTTGGATGTTCTATTTCTGTAAAATAGTCCCTTTATTATTACTTACATTTGGCTTGTGCATTTGTGTGTCCTACATTGACCCATATTTGAGGTGAATTTTGAATAGCAATTTTCCCTTCTCATTTGTTTGCTTCACTCAATCTCTTCCTAAATGTTCATTTTATGTTGCTTCCATAATATGTCATAAAGACTTAATGGCTGTCACTAGAACATTATGGGACTTGACAGTAAGAAATAAAAGGGGCCATTGAACTGTGATGGACCACTTACAGGTCCTGGAGTACCTGGATGTACCCTGGGCTGACAGAAGCCAGCAGGAATACAGAGCAGAGATGAAGCACATTCTGTGCAACACAAATCACACAGCCATGACAAGCTGGACAGTCAAGTGCTCTGTGTTACCAAGAAACAGCCACTTTACCTTTAAAGAAAAACTTTGCCGGTGCTAAACATTATTCCTCCCCTCGTCAAAATTCACATATCCTGCCACATATCCAAAGACCAGACAGTTTCAGCTCTCAGAGGGACTGCAGCTGGTATTGGAACCTTTGATTTAGCCAAGGCAAACCTTAACAGTATCCCCATTTTCATATTTATATTATAGACATACTTTGCATTCCTCTAACACCTTTTATCAGAGGATTGATCTCCTTTACAGACAGCAATGAATTAATGCTTGCAATGCAAGCAATGCCAATGTAAATTGGGATTTGTTTTCCTTGTTCTGTAGATAGGAAAGAATGAAGCTCAAAAATGATGCAACTTATTTAAAGAAGGCTTGGCAGAGACAGGCACAGAATCCAAATATCTAGATATCCTGATACCTGAGGCAGTGCTGTAACCTCACTATCATTGCCCTTTCACCTGCTTGCTGTGCAATAGACATTCAAACTGGACATAAATACAAGGGAAAGCTTCACCTGCTTTTTAAAATGGATGCCTAAACTCATGGGTTCACAGCTAGACATCAAGTGTGATAAATATCCAGGACATCTTCAAGCATGGGAGTTCACTGGTTTCAGAAACTTGGTAACTAAATAAGGATTGAGAGCCCTAGTTGTATCCGTGCATTAAAAAAAAAAAAAAAAAAAAAAAAAAAAGTCCTTTTTCTTAATAGGCACTTCTAAGTGGCTAAGTTGAGTGTGAAAATATCACAGAAAAAAGATATTGTGAAAAGAAAAAGAAACTTCTTTTGCTTCACTGGTGTCTATATGTTAATTAGACATATCATTGTAAGGAAGGCTGGTTTTTTTACTAAATATTTGGCAAAGTTTCCAGAAAATATATGCATGGATTAGACCTGACATTAAGTGGGTTTGCACATAGTAGCCCAATATGAACAGATATCAACAGAATATCAACAGAGCATCCTGTAGCACTCACCTTTTTCACCCTGTCCAATGGCACTGTCTCATTTCCAATTTATACCACCTGATATTCACATATGGTGTCTGTGCCAGCCACACCAATCTCTTCTGTTTGAAAAGAGGTAGGAACATAACTGATCTTGTGTGACACTCAAATTCTACATGCACCAAAGACTTTGCTTGTTGCAGTGATCCTGATATATTCTTTCATGCATGACACACGTGCAAACCAGTGGAGATAAACAATAGTGGGTATAGCCTTGAACATATCTCCCTACCTGCCCCTTCAGTAATTCTGTGGTTCTGAGCACTGTTCTTTCTTTCAGAACACGTTTGAGAGAGTTAATGCTGGAGTCTGCCTTGTCTTGCTCCTCCTTGCACACGGGGAGATATTTCCTATACGAATCCACTGGCTTGAATATAATTTCAGATCCAGCCCACAATGTGAAGCTCCTTTGGGCAGAACACTGTTGCTTTTCAGCTCCTATTGTTTCTTAAAATCACACTTAAAGAAGAGTTCTTGAAACTCCTATTTGCTTTCTCTAGAGCCACAACTGCATCTGGTTTAAAAAAAAAAAAAAAAAAAAAAAAAAAAAAAAAACGAAAAAAGAGAGCAAGGATTTAATACTTCCTAGCTTGAACCAAGATAGTGTGAGTAAAAGACCATCTTGCAGCACATGGAGTGTTCTTTTGCTCTTGTAGACTTCACTGTAGAGGTTGTCATGGGAAAACCCATGACAATACTAGCAAAACTGTCTATTCACTATTTAGCAGCTTGCTTTTTTTTTTTTTTTTTTTATTAACTTTTTTTTCTTCCTAATTGCCATAGCTAATAATCAGTTCTGCCATAACTTTAAACCACGTAGACATTACCTATAGAATGAATCCACCCTCGTCAGCTCAATCTTTTTACTGAGATCTGAGGGAAATAAAAAGCCCTACCAGTATTAAAATACACTATGAAGGCGATTCACTCCTACTTGAATGTCTTATTCCATAGAAACTACTTTTTTACATTAACAGTTTCTTTACTTTCCTATCTGAATGGGCTTTTTGACATTAAAATTACACTCTATTTCTTGTAAAAATCCATCTGGTTTTCCAATGTTATCACAGATGGAAAAATTGTCAATAGATACCCCAATTGATTCCCATGTAACAATTCCCATGTTACATTACCATTAATGTAACTCTGTTGTGAGATTCAGGTGTAGCACTGCTGTGTCTTACATGTGTACCTGCACACAAAGTGCAGCCTGAGAGCTGTTTAGCCAACCAGGCCAAATTCATTAATTCAAAGCTCCTAGGACAAAGAAAGTAAGTTATCTGCAGTTAGGTGTTTGACTTCCATCCACAAATACTTGATCTGTACTACTGTTTATTAGTTGTACTGGGTAAGAATGAAATTGCATATGGCCACTCATTCCTGGTCCTTTTGCTTTTTGGAAATCACTCTGATCCTAACATTTGCTCTGATTGTGACTCTTCCTGCCTTGTCCTTCATGTTTTCATTAATAAGAGCAGCATTGCACCACATGTTTTACAGCTATGACCAACACCATCACTCTATTCTTTAGTCTGTTTCCAAGTCAGATTTCTGCTTTAACCCACCCTGGACCCTCAGTTCAGGCTGCAGATTTTCAAACTATCACCATTGCTCTGCCCACAGACATTCCCCATTGCTCTCAGTTTTGTCCTCAGTTTTCTTTTCCACAGCTATTGGACACTTGTTTCCCTATTCCTCTCCTCTCTAGCTCATAAAAGCAGTCATTTAACCTTTGCCACAACCAGCCCCAAACCACTCCCAGGGACAAGGCAGGGTGAAAGCCTCCCTGCACAGCTCTCCCTGGGGAGGCAATAACCAGCAGTCATGATACAGATGTTCCACGGAGACAGGCTCAGGCTGGCTACTGCATTACACTGCTTGAAGAATTTCTAGCTGGGATTTAGATTATGGACCTCAAGGCCTGTCCTTCAGTCTTTTAATTTCCTAATCTGCCACCAATTCCTGTTTTCCTCCTATTTACACTGCCATGAGCTCTCAAGCAAACCTAAAGCAAGACAAAACCTATAGTCAAAGCAAGTCCAGTTCAGTGTCTCTAGTTTACTCAAGGCCAAGGATGCCTCAATTACCCTTTACCAGCTTTCTGAAAGGTAATTCTCCCTCAGCAATGTCTCTCAACAGAGAGCACCTGTGTATGTAGGAGACCTCAGGCAGCTAAAATAGCCCATCTTTGGAACAGTGAGGTCAGGAAGACAAGCATCAGCTTGTTTAACAGGCACAGAAGGATTTCTTTTTGCCTTGCAGAGCACCACATGCATGAATGACACAATTCCTGGGCAGAGGAAAACAACAGGAAAAAATAAGAACATATTTTTCTTCTGATGCTTCACTTTATGGAGTACTTCATGATTTTCCACCTTTCCTTATCTCTGTTCTTTCCTTTAGGTATCACTGTTTATGTTTAGGAAAATGTTTCCTAAATAGTCACTATTTGGCTCATTCTTATTAATGAGTACTATCAGGTGCTTTTGATTTTAAATTGTGAAATATCTCCCCTAAAAGTATGTTTGAAGTTCATAGCCATAACATGGAAATATTTCCAGATTCCAAGACTACATATATGCCTGATTTTAACCCTGTTACAAGTACAGATGTAGTCTTTCTGTGCTATCAGACTGAAACAGGCTTAAAAGCCCAGAAAAGTACAAACACAACTTGGAAGATGTGCTCCAGGATGGGATGCTCAGTGCAGCTGGGCAATGAGGGTGTGTAATTAGTTAATGCTACTCCATCCTCACCACTCTTAATGTCCAAAGGGGCAGGGAGCAGTTAGCTAACTGTGTCAGCTAATCACGATCCTGGCCACGCACGTGCAAAGGTATTTGTTACCTCAAAGAGAGGGCTTGAGGCTTGAGGTTTGAGTTCTTTTCATGGACAGCCATTGAAGCACTAATTCAGAGTGCTGGCTGAAGGTCCCTAGCTGTGCAATGGGTGGTGGGGACAAGATTTATTGTTTCTATCATGCAAGGAAAGGTTGCCAGGCTTTTCGTGGATGTAAGCAGTATATACAGTACTGGCTAGGATCCTGCCATTTCTAACACACAACCAGAAGCTCAAACTGCAGTCTTTACACAAATCTGGAAATGTGCAGAATACCTCCAGATTTTCTACCCCCTGTTTTTTTTCATTTCTTGGTGCTTTACACTTCATAAAGATTGGATTTCTTCTGCCCAAAGTACACAGTAAAACTGAGCAAAGACATCCTCAGACTGAGAATGACTACAGAACCTATGAATATGTTTGTCTCCTCAGAATGACTATGTTTGGGCTTTTGGTTCTGCAACACATATTTTAATTTCACTTATCCTAGGGCACGTGTACAGTAAATAATGGAGCAGTACAGAGCTTCCTCATTTAGCATCTCCAGATGACCCTGTGTGGAGAATATATGTTTAAGACACCACTTGCTGAGGTCCACAGGCAATATAGGTGAATAACACACAGACTGGTAAACCCTGCCACTCCACAAGTCTAATTACAACCATTTGGAATTTAATCTCCTGGTCTAGAGTGCATCCAAGATTCCTTGTGAACAATTACGTGTTTGTAAATAGCATTCCTGGGCCCTGGGCCCTGGCTTGGATGGAGGAGGTGCCACAAATCAGCTGTGCCACACTGCTAAGCACTGTGCAGAGCAGGGTGGCCACTCCCAGCATCCCTCTGGTCCCCACCCTGCAGATGCAGGAGCAAGGCAGGACAGAGCCAGGCTGGTGGGAAGGTGGGAATGAGGAGGAGGTGGAGCCTGACTGCAAGAGTGCAGAAACCATGGGTGTATCAGAAAGGTGGGGTGACAGGGTGGAAGAGGTTGCTGGGGGCCCAGAGTGAGTCCTGGGGGAAACACGGTCTAAGCAGGAGGAATTCCCTCTCTGTCTGCATGTGTCCAGGTGTGCAGCAGCAGTCTTGGCTGAATGCCCTCCAGCAGCAGCCCCAAGCAACAGCAGCCCCCAGAGCCCCCTGTCCTGTGACACAGACACCAACCCAGCGTAAGTGCACTAGAACCAGTGCTCTTAAATGCAGACACCTGAGGCAAAGTTTAGTCTCTTCTGTACTATTCCCAGCATATGTTTTTTATTTGCCTGCAGCCCTTCTCACTTGGATGGACATGTCCTGGGTACACTCTGCTTACCTACAAGGAATCCAAAGCATTTAGTGGCATGCCAGCATTGGGGCAGTTATTGCTGTGCTGGAGCTGCCCTTGGCTCTGGGCTCTGATGTGATATCCTGTCTCAACAGTTGCCAGTACTCTGCTCTTCTCATCCTCTAGAGCCATCTGAATTTGCAATATTCATTTGAGGGTGAGCTGAGGCCACATCAATTTGTGTCAGTTTGCAAAGATCTGGGTGAATCGTATGCACTATGAGATTCCCCTAGTTTCATCCACTAAATATTAATGGGTTTTACATGACAGCATAATTATGACCTGAAAAACTCATTTTAATTTAACTTGAGAATTTATGTCAGTATGATTCAACTGATGTGGACACTGCCATTGCAGCTTTGACAGATGAGCACCAGTAAAAATCACTACTGTAGTTCAAGATTACAGCTCCAATTATTCCCTTTGCTCTCGATTGACTTGTCCAATAAGAAGAAAACTGTGATGGGGATTTACTTAATCCCCCTTCTTCCCCAAGTGAAGAGGAACATAATCACCATTCAGACACTTCATGTATAATTGCTTCTCTCCAGTTAACTTTGTGTGTCTTGAATAATCCAACACTGTAAACTGAAGAGACACATTACTATTAAAAAGAAGTTACATGGGCAGTATATATTCTAGTTTTCTAGTTTAAGGAGGGCTCCCTTTCTTCTTTGTATAAGTTCCCTAACAGAAGTATATTTGTGCCATGAAGTGCATGAACATCCAATACAGGGAGGCTCACGGGACAAACTGCACAAACTCTGTAACTTTGTTCTGCACAAAACTGCTGGAAGTTTCTTTGGGCTTTCTTGCCAGACAGTCCAGGCAGGGCTGTACTATTATAGTAGCTGGGCTAGTGGGCACCTGGACACAATCTCTGAGCAGAAAGGGAGGACACATCTGGAAAGACATGGAAGTATGCAATTCCTAAAATGTAGGTATCTGAGTTAGGTGTGTAAACTGTGCTAGCAAGGCTCCAGAGAACAACTGAGTGTGCCAATATTACTTCCCTGCATCAACTGCATAATTGCCAACCTCTGTATTCTCTCTGGACGCCTACATGAGGAAATGGCATCTGTTTTTTCATTAGCTAATTACATTAGGATAATGAGAAAAATATATACCATGTAGACAAACACTTAGGCAAATCTTTATCTATGCTTAAATTAGCCACTAGTATTCTGAAATAGAAGTATCTACATAACCTCTTACACTGTTAAAAATCTCTTCAAGTTACATTAGAGTAGCTTTCCCTTGCAGAGAAACCATGAGTTCCCTGTTACAGTGTAGATGAGTGCTTTGTAGAGTCTGTTGTCACTGGTTTGATTTTTTTTTTTCCAGAGCCTGAAAATGGCTTTTTTCCCCCCGACCCCTAATTTAGATTTTAAGCTCTTTGGGCAGAAATCATGTTTGTGTGTATTTGTACAGCAGATCTGGTCTTGATGACTGTGGTTAGGAAACATTACTGCAATATAAATAGTACATTAATTATTAATTATATTGTTGATACATTATTATGTCTTAAGTGGTGTCATTGTCTATCACTCTGTCTCATCACAGAGATGAGATCAAGACATTTCCATAATCGAAACATTTGTCTGAAGTAATGGCTGCCCCAGATCCTCCTGGGAGAGATGCAGAAACAGATTGACATAGTATTGTAAACTTCTTGCCTAAGGTACCAAAGATTGACATATTTTGTGAAACTTCAGAAGATTAAAAATTAACTAGGCTAAATGCATTAAGTACATGCATCAACACACAATTTGATGCACGTGAGAGTCTCAGACTGCTTTGCAAACATTATTTCGCTACCTAAAATGTACAAAAATATTATAATCTCAATTTAACTCCAGGATAAACTAGCCTGTTTGGTTAGCATGATCACAAAATACAAGAAAATAAGGAAACTTGTGTGAATGATGTGTATAAGAAATGGATAAATGCTGGACTCCACAAATTAGGTGCAGATACATTCCAATTTCTTGTATTAGCCAATGCCTTAAACACTGAGTTCACTTGGCCTGAATTGATTTGATTGCCAAGATCCTGCTGGTAACCTGTGACAAAACAAAAAATAGAAACCAGATCTTCTAACTCTCACTAAATTAGTTTCTTTATAACAGCAACTGACAATGCAATCCATAACAGCATTTAACCACATGAAGAGCAATTTAAGACAATTTCCCAGCTACATGAGGCAAAAACCTCAAATCTCATCTGCCCTGCCTAGGGACACATAGCGTGGGCTGAGAAGCTGAGTTTCACTCTTGTATCCATCGAATAGATCAGCAACACAATCTACCCAAACCTGGCACAGGAGATGCAGGTCTCTGCTCCTTCCTGAGTGCCCAGACACTGCGGTGACAGTCTGTGTCTCTCTTGTCCTTGTCGTGTCACATGAGCTGTCCTGACCCCTTATCCTCCAAAGAAGAGTAGGAGATGTCCACCAGGAGTGGCCAGTATCTGTCCTGGCTGTGCTGCAGACAGGGAGCCCTGGGTTCAACAGCCCTGGGGCTGAGGAGCGCCCCTGGAATGGGCTGTTCTTCCACCTCCCTTGCCTTCCTTCAGCTGCATGACTGAGATGTCCATGCTCCTGAGCTGGTTTTGGTTTCTGCCTCACCAAGGCACCTAACTCTGAGTTAAAATAATATAATATGGAGGCTAGAGGGAGAATTTCAAACACAAACCTTCCTTCAGTATGTCCTGTTGCCTGGCTCAGTTCCCTGAATATTGAGATGCCTGTTGTCAACATCAGCTTTTAATATCTGCCCCTGCCTGCTTGTTGTGTGGGGCACAGCACTCAGCACTAGGGACCTCTCTGGAGGTGGGCACACACCATTTAGGAACGGAATATCACAGTTCTTTGAACCTTTTTAGAGGTCTCAGAGGGTCTTCTGAGGTAGTTCAGAAACCAGACACCATATTTCAGATGCCCCCAATCCTGCTTTGATATAGACCATCTAAGGAAGGACTTCAAACCCCAGGGAAGATACAACACTTTACCAATAGGGGAGGGAGAAGTCACTATGGAAGAAACAGCTGGGCTAATGATCATGGATTTGGAAAACCCTAATTCATCTTATTATTACTTGCACATTAAAGCTATCTGCAAATGATGTCTCAACGCCTTATTTTCTTCTCTGCCAAAGGAAGAAGAGTGTTGGTGTGTCCTACAGGAGTGCTGTGAGTTTAAACTGAGGTGCGGAGATGGGATGGGAACAAAGGTCTAATACAGAAGTGACAGTCAAATTGCAAGTTGTTAAGTTACAAAACTACTCACATGCATAAAGAGAAATGACTGTGAACAACCTCCACCTTGGGTGAGGCTTTTTCATTTGTCCAGGCATTATCATGTTGCAGCTGTTTACCTGCTTCTGGGAACACAATTAGAAAATCAGTAGTAAAGTCTTTGAGCTTTACTGGGAATAAGAATCTAACTATTGAGTTGTGCCTGCCTGAGATTTTCCTTTCTGACCATCCTGATTATCTGTCAGTATTTGAGTCCCAGTCTTACATGTCCTCATGTATAAACTACAGTTCTGACCCACAACAGCCTCAGGTTGCCTCCACATCTGGTGTCTGCAGAGCAGAAAGGTGCAGGCTTTGTCAGGAACAGCCATTTCACAGGTGACTGTCAAAAGCTCAGCAGAACATCAGGATCTGTAGGGGAGCTCCTTTTCTTTTACACCCTTATCAGGCTCTCAATTCAAGGTGTAAGAGCAATGCCATTGTTAGTTCACTATTATAAATACCAGCCATCATTCAGATGTGTTTATGTCCTCAGAATAGGTCAGGTGCAGCTGTGTGTCTGCAAGGGATATGCCTAAAATGTTAGCTGTCAGACAACTGGTGAAAGAAACAAAGTAAACGGAGTAGAACAACAGTGACACTTTTCAGCTGGACAGGTAAGAGAAAGGGAATATCCAAGTACTTTTCTACCACTCTACAAGCCTGTATTTGGTGGCTTAAGTTATAGAAACAAGCTTCTGGGACAGTGAGGTAGGAGAGACACCAGTATTATAAACAGAGAGAAGGGGAGGTGTTTCATGATGGAAAAGAAAACAGAAAGGTGGGAGAGACTTTGTTCATGGCAGAGGCCGTTGCCTTGCCCTTACTGTTCATTTAGAGGAAGTCACTGAACTTTTCTTTAGTAGCAGTCATCCATTTTATAGGGGTGTCTCAAATTTACATGCTTATCACATTCTACAAAAATGTACTAGAAGATAATTAACCAACTCTAATAAACTTCTACGCCATCAAATATTCTTTTTTCAAAATCCAGCTGGGTAAAGGTCACCATTTCTGAAAAATTAACTGTTTGAATCTAATAAGGCATCTAATCACCCATAATTTTGAAGCTGAACTTAAGTGACCCTCAGATATTATTTATCTATTATTTATATAAAGTCATTTTTATCCTGTTTTTCTAGTACCCTACTTCAATTAAGCTCTTTTGTAGCATCGTTTTCTAGTATTCACTTTATTCCTCCAGAATAATCTTAAAAATATTTTCTCTTTCTGCCACCATAAAGTTGGAACATTTAGCATTCAAGTTCTAAAAAAATAAGGTGCTCATTCTTGTTATTGTTGGAAATCACGGTGGCATTACAGTAGTAGTAGAGCAGCAGTAATGTGCTGGGTGTCCAAGAGAAGATTCCTACCACTGGGGAGGCTGGAATACACTAAAAATCAGTGTGCTACACTGTGCAATCTTATTTCACATGGTTTTATTCACCAGCCGTTACAGCGAGATTGTATCAAATGGGAAAAGTAAATGATTTTACATCTTTAAGGAAAGAGGGGATTTCAGCATAGCTGGAAATAAGGGGATGAAGCATGTGATTAAGGACATAACTGGGAAAAAATTGGAAGGACAGAATAGTACAGTCAGAAAGAAGTGTATGGAGAGACAGAGTCTAGGATTAGGTGTATAGGATTCTTAATCTGAGCTACTGGTGGACAGCACAGACATCTTTAATACGTACCTGGATGGAAATCCTAATTAGTTCTGCCTGTCCCTGATAGGACCCCTGAAACCCAGACCCACAGAGAAGATCTAGGGAGGGGGTGGCAAAATCTTACTTTAACTAGGGATTGCTTGCATGTGCTTCTGGTGCAGGGTGCAGCTCTCAATTTTCAAGTCATACAATAGTTATCCCATCCAGTGCATGTCACTGTTTCTTTAAGAGAATCTGTATCAGCAACCCCAAATATTTCATCCCCCATTTCTATAAATAACAGAAGAATCACTTGGAGATCATATAGACTGCTTTATATTTAACTAGTTGCCATAGCACCTCTTCTGCAAAACTGATAGTTGTGGCTTCCTAAAGGATTTCTAACCCTTGTCAACCGTGTTTTCCTCTTCCCTTGGAGAAAAGGAGTAAGGATAGAAAACTAAGCTTCAAACAGTTTTCTTGAAGCGTAGATAAGATAGTCCGATGAAGTCCCATGCCTTTTTAGAAAGAATCAAGTCAGGAAAATTCAAGTTTCTGAACACTAGAAAGGAAGAATTAAAGTACATGTTCAGGCAACCTTTACCCTGCCTGGCTTGTGCATCCCGGCTCCGGGAATCGCTCCCATACCGAGGGGTGGCTTTGAACTCTGCAGGGGGGTGGCTGCACCTGCCCTGCAGCCAAATTCCTGACGCAGCTCACCCCCAGAACACCAGATCACTCGCATTTGATAAGCCCTTTGCTTCTCTTTTGTAGGCTCTCTGCCTTTGTGTATTTGACACATCCAACCCTACACTCACCTGCCATTAAGCCTATGCACAGAGAGCTGCTGCATCTTTATTTATGGGCCCGATTCAATGCAGTGCTTACATGAGCTGTGCAGGAGCCCTTGCAGCTACAGGAACCTCTTTTGTTCAAAAGAAGGACTTGGCAAGGAATTCTTTCCTCCATTCACAGGTGCGAATGGTCCATCCGCATCAGCTTTTGACATGAATGACAGCTTTGCTGAACTGCTGTGACTAATCCTTCTGGCTAATCTCGCCTTGCACGGGCAGGGTAGCTGGATGATTTGCACATCGTTCCAGAGCTATGGACGGCGAAGGGTCATGTATTTCATGCCAGTGTCATGGTTTCATAAATATGTCCTTTAGTCCTTAATTTCCCATATTTTCAGAGGTAGGTGCTAGACCTGAAGCTGACTTGAAGGGCATGAAATACCAGGAGACAGTTTTAACTCTGCATTAATGATGCTTTTTCTCAGTGACTATAAGATGTGCCAATGAGTTTAGGAACATCCCCAACGTGGGAGCTGTCTCCCACTCTGGAAGTACTAAAATGAGGCAGAAAGCTGACATGGGAGGTGTTAAATCATCAAAGGTTCGTCCTTGTGATTGCAAGGATTAAAAGGAAGAACTCAGAACACCCTTCAAACTAGATGTACACAGGAATTGGAATTAATGTTTGAGGCTAAAAGTTATTCTTTTTCTGCTATGATCTTTTTAATGAAAATACCTAATCCCCAATGCATCTATGGCAAACCATTTCTCAGCACTATTGCCTGGAATAGAGTGTCATTTGAATCATTTGACTCATAAAAGTATGCATCAATTTTATATGAAATTTATTTTTTATGTGTTTCGTGATTCAAAAGAGGATGAAATATAAAAGAGGATTAAATGTATCTCATTTATGACAGTCCACTATTTTAGAGTTCACCCTGCTTTAGAAGAAAATACTTGTAAGTCATAGGAATGGTAGTTTTGGTTTGCTCTGTAGTATGTCAGTGAGCACTTTGGAAGTTCTGTGAGCTACAGAAGTAAGTTAAGTCAACGACTCAGAAAAATAAAAATAGCCTCATGTTCTGCTGTGTATCCATCCCCTGGCTGCTTGCTGTAGGCCTCTTTCTTATGAGTCACTGTGAGCAGGACAGTTTGCTCAGATGAATGATCTACCAGAGCTCAGGCTGTTGTGAACAACATGTGTAATAAATGAAGCTATAGGAAAAGTGATGCAACCGGGTGTTTGCATACCACTGGGTGTAAATGTGCTCTATAAATACATAAAAGCAAATAGACACGGTGTTTTCCCTGTGGTCACCTTGGTTATTTACAATAGCAGGTGTCAGCCTCTTGAACAACTAAGATACCAAGTTTAGAAATGGCTTGTGTCTCTTTATTTATGTCTGTCAGGGATGTGGGTAATATTGAGAAGTTCCTACCATTAAAGGGCACTAAGCAGCGTTGCCTACTACCTTAACTACCTTAAGTAGAATATAAATTGATTGAACTAAGATGAAATTTTCAGCTGGATTTTACAGAAGTCGAACAAAGAAATTGTTGCATTTTCTTGATATAAATATCTATTAATTCATAAGCATAAATTCCTCAAAACATTTTAACTAACATTTTCCAGCACCAACATTTAAATCCAAAAAAAGATAGTTGGACAAAGAGAGTTTCAAGCATCAAAAGGTCCACAGTAGTAACTTTCCAACCCATTAGCTAGAACACAGAGCCTTCATGAAAGAGTCAAAATGGAATAAATGCGGGCTTCCTAATATCTCATGGTGGCATCTCTTCACTAACTGTGGCTGACATCTGCCCCTCTTCCTCCAGATTTCCTCCCGTGCTATTTTGTTAGCCCATGCACTGATTTCCAAGTTACAATCTCCCTCTCACGGCACTGTCATCAATGCTTGGATTGTCAATCGTAACTTCGATGATATATAATTTAATTGTATCTATTTGGTAAGGGCAGGCAGGCACACCTAAACCGAGAAAGACCATCAGCTCACTTTCCACTAAAGCATGTTTGATCACAGATCACAAAGCCTACATGACAGTGTGAGTTTGGACTCCATTCCTCCCAGTGAGCTGAAGTTGAAAGCAGTCCACTGAAAGCAATAAAATTTGCAGGCTTGCTTTGGGTTCTGTAATCAGTGGCTTCCTCTCTGTGCCTTCACTTACAACTAAATTTTAATATATCTCACAAAGCACAGTGGTTTCCCAAATGTAGCGTAAATTCCATGTAGCAGTCTTAGAAAGCTTTACAGAGTAGATTTCAATTTTATATCTCTCTCAGATCCTTCTTCACCCCCAAAACAGAGAAAAGAGGTCAATTATCTAATTTCACTAGAAGCAAGACAGAGCCTGTGATTATACTAGGCATGCTCTGGTAGATGGAAAGTAAGAGTTAAAACAACGCAGGTCTCGTTTCCTACCACAGGTAACTTGATTCCTGAAGTGATGGTGGTGTGTGGGGGAAGGGGACTGCTAAGAACTCCACAGTGGCAGAGGCAGTGTTAGGAATCTGGGAACACAGGAGAAACTTTGGATTTTTTACTACAATTGTGCAGTTTCCAATGTGAACCCCATCCATATCTGAATAAGGTATATATGATTTGCATTTCTGTTCCGAAATATTTAAAAATCTTTTTTCCTTTTGTTTCGAAATGCCTACAAGCCCTCCTTGTGCCCCCCTGTCTGTGCTGGGCTCCTGTCCCCGCAGCTCTGGGCTGTGGCAGTGACTGCAGCTGGAGCTGCCAGACCTGGCTCAGCGCTCCGGCCCCGGAGCCAGCAGAGACAGCACAGCATTCAGCTGTGCAACACTCCTACCCTCCTAATGCATTTCACACTCAGCAGATTGAATTGCTTTGGTCTTCTCATTTCTTTTTCTTCCAGCAAACAAAACTTTTTACCCCCCTTTTCCTTGACAAAGAGTTCTGCCATATGCTCCAAATCAATTGCAACCTTTCTGATGCTTTGTTACCGCCCACATCTTGGGCTGCATTCAAAAAAGAAAAGCAGTTTAAGTGTTTCTGTTTCTGCTCCAACCAAATTAAAATTGAAACATTCTGTTCATTAATTGAAGGGTTAATGTATCTTATCACTCCTTTCTTCCTCTGAATTAACTAGAACTGAACAATTTATTTGCTGTAACTGACATGACTGACACATTTTTGTCATTCTGCATGGATAGTTGTCATGAATAGAAAAGAATTTGCTCATATTCATTCACTGATCAACTTTATTTGTTGACTTAAGTGTTGACTTCCCCAATTATCTTAATTTGATTTGATGCTGCGTTTCATGCAGTTCTGTCCCTTCCTATGTGCTGCTGCCACACACTACGTGCTGTATCCACACGGACAGCCAGGCCAGTCAGCTGGAGAAGGAAAAGGAGAAGGAGAAGGAGAAGAAACAAAAGCTTTTTATTGAACAGGAGCAGTTCCCACATAAGCATCCCCTCATGAGCATCACTGTGGCCCACAGAATGGGCAGAGCTGGGGCTGCCCTCTGCTTTCAGCTGCAGTGGGATCTGAGAACAATTTCAGCTTCTGCCTGAATCTAGGAAATAGCTTTCAGACTAGGTTATTGTAGGTGTTACTTAGGGCATAAAGCATCCATGTCCCATACTAACACCTAGTGAGGACACATCTACAGTTGTAGAACAGTCATACATATTAGGAACCACCTATTAATTGCACTGACAAAGGCACTTTGTCTGGGAAACAATTGAGACACCCCTTGGATATCTGCTGGCACAGCACACAGGGGTGAGGAATCGTGCCCCTTTCCTTCCCACAGATGATAAAAGTAAACCCACAGAAATCTGCAAGGTGCTTCAGGATGTGATTTACTTAGAGGGATAGGAACTGGAAGGCAAATATTCAGAGCATGAAAATGTCATCGTTTGGGTTTGACCCAAGATTTCCATTACCCCACTTTGTTCCCTCCTGCTCCTCCAAGGGCACAGGCCACTGGGGAGGTCACCAGGGGATGGAAGAAGTGATGGCAATGCAGTCCCTCATACTCTGTGCCCAGCCCTGGTGTACCATGAGTATTGCTCTTTATTCCCCAGCCAAAATGTCTTTTACAGGTACCTGGCTGCTACTTTTGAGATGCGTTTCACTGAAACCTTCCAGTTATTTGATATGTTTGGGTTTTTTCAGTCCTTTTTTTTTTTTCAGTGCAGTTTTGAGAATGGAGAGCTGCATTTTCAAGATCTATATTAATTTTTTATCTGATATTTGCTTCAAATTTACTTTCTTTCCATTAAACTACTTGAATCTTCTAGTGAGAATTTTCATGGAAAGCAAAAGAGAAGGTATGCAAGATCAGAAGAAAGAATGAAAGATGAAATCACACCTCTGCTCATACAGATACAATTAAAACAGAATTAGAAAAATTAGGAGAAGAAATTTTTAAAAAAGAAAATTAATTTTTTGGGTCTTCTAGTTTATTTAGATTAGATAATTATACAGCAGATTATATAATATATTATATTATTTATATCAGCTAATGAGCCTATACTCATTAGGTACAACTCCATTAGGGAGATTGTCAGTATAACTATCCTTGTATAATTATATTCATGGATAAAATAAATTTAAAAGTTGAAATGAAAGGCTAAAGCATATTTTTCCTCTACTACTCCAGGTTTACTTTTACACTGTAAGAGCATATGCAGCCAAAGCAACCTTAGTTCAGTTTACATCATGTGATGGAAAGATGTCACTGTCACCTTTTAAATCATAGTAGTTTGTTTAATAGCCTTAGTACTAGCCTTAGGTAAAATAGGTTAAATACTTTCCTTATGTTAGTCCTTGAAGACAGCATAGGAGTATTATATGACTGCAAACAGAAGAAAACAGCTCTTTCAAGAGGAAGGAAAATGTTAGCCATTCACTGGAAAGTTTGAGAACAGATGAGTATGGCAGACAAAACTCAGGAGGAGATGGGTATTTTCTCCACCTCTTCTCTTTGACATCCATTTAACCCCGTAGTTCCCATGGAGCTAAAGCCTACAAAACAGACTCTGATTATCTTTCTCTCTCTATCGGGAGCATTAGGAGTAAACTTCTTGAAGTTGGTACAGAACCTTTGCTTCTGGAGACACAGGACCCATAGGAGTATTATCACTTCAAAGAGATCAGCAGCTCAAAAAAAGGATGAGCTGAAATGACATGAGGCTGAGGTGAATCTGCACTCAACTGAGTGAGCAAAGGCAGATGTTACTCTGACTCAGTTTATTACATTTATAAAAATCAAAGCCCTGAGTAGCCAGGCTCTTCATTTCAGTTGAGTGTTTCCAATGGCTGTTTCCATAAATCTGCAATTTACAGAAGGTAAAACAGGGATTCAACCCAACTACTTGAGGTTTATCTCATTCTAACAGCACAGTCTCACAAGGGCTTTATTCCACAAATAATGTTCTTAATGTCACAACACCCTTGAAACAATTTACACATTGTAATTCCAGATGCACTGCACAAGTGGAAAGAGGGAGCTACACCAGCACAGATTCACAATTATCTAGATTAAAATTTAGACATGTTGGTCTATCCTAGATAGTTATGAAATTTTTAACCAGACACCCAAAATATTGGTTTTTACCAGACAAATGTTTAGGCCCTAAATAA
The DNA here is from genome assembly GCA_032173965.1 of Sitta carolinensis. Lineage (NCBI taxonomy): Eukaryota > Metazoa > Chordata > Aves > Passeriformes > Sittidae > Sitta > Sitta carolinensis. The sequence goes on along the minus strand of JAVUNC010000025.1, from coordinate 6,533,260 downwards.
AGTTGCCTGACACCATTATAAACTTTAGTGCTTCTCAAACCAAAATTAACTGTGTAGCACTTTCAGTTGTTATCTTTATATTTGTGATAAAGTGTGGGGAAAGATTGCTTGCCTTGACTCTACAGATACAGTAAAGGCTGCAAAGCTCCCTATTACTAAGTTCTTGCTCATTGAGCTGCCTTTTCCTCAATGCAATGCTTGATATCCTGGTGAGATTTTTTGCTTCAGTGTAGATAAGGTTTTATCACCCATCTTGAGTGCCAAATGTCAAGGCAATTGCAATTAACCCTTTGCTGGCTGAGGCAGTTGCAGGGTGTGTCCCTACAATTTCCAATTTTTCATAAGCATCAAAGCTGGAGAAGGAAATGGGTCTCTTTGCCTGTAAGCAATAACAAACATGGAAGAGGAATGCTGTTTATTTGGTGCAGCTGGAAAGAATGAAGATGATAATTTTCCTTTATCCCTTTCAGGAATTCAGACTGCTGTTAGGTAACAAGAAAACTATGCTAATAATTTTCCACATAAGTAAGCAAGCATTTCACCACTGATGCTGCAGTGGGCTTCTCTACTGCTGCCAAGTTGCACAGGTAATGAATAAAGCTTGTACAGTGATTCCAGATCCACAGACAAACCTTTTGCTTAACTACATTGCAGTGATTAAAGCATTTGAAGATGCTTAGCAGAGGACTTTTCAATTATGGCAATTATTTTGTTTAACAGAAATAACAGAACTTATATGTTTAGCTCTTAAAACAAGATCCCTTACTAGGCTATATTCCTTCTCTTGCTTAGACTACAGTCCTTTATACACCATTAGATGTAAACCTCGAGTTTCTCCCCTTTAGGATGTGAGTCCCAGAAGTAATTGTTTTCAGGTTCTTTACTCAACTCTCTAGTTGTGCTGGACCTGTGTCCCGGGGCTGGGAGCTGCTCCAGTGTCAGGGCAGCTGGACATAGGAAGCAGCATTGTGCTTTGAGGGTTCAGCCCCTGCCACTCTCAGTGACCCCAGGGTGTCTCGGGACAGGCAGGTGCAGGTGGTGCCAGGGCTGCTCCCCTTGCTCTCCAGGGACACGAGGTGACAGCCTGGGACTCACATCTGAGCTCAGATGCTCAGCTCTCAGCAGGGCTGGTGTGCTCAGGGGCAGGACTGTGCTGACACGACTGCTCACATTCTGGTTTAGGTCTGCAGCCAGGAGAGCATGGGGATAGCAGATGTGTCTGCACTGGAATGAAGCTGTGCTTCAGTTTCATGGCTAATAATAAAGGATTCAGATTCAGAGGGACCTGGGAAGACTGACAGAGATATTTTGGGTTGGGGCAGACAGTGATTTTACTCCTATCCACAACATGAAGACCATGAGTATGGAAAAGCAGTGGTGTGGGGCAATGCAGTCAGTAAACCAACCCATGAGCAAGTCATATGGGCACCACTGTTAGGAGACTGAGACATGGAAGTAGGAGTCTAACTGTGAGTATGGGAGTGCCAGTGGAATTCCCAAAGGGATTTTAACGTTGATCCTGAAGAAAAGGATCATTGTAGGAAGGAAAAAGTGATACTCATGGTTTTTGTCACGCCAGAAGATAAAACAGCAATCAAGTTTCAGGGCAAAGGATGTAAGAGAAAAACCACAAAGGGAAAAGTTGATGGATTCCATTTAGCTTTATTAACGTTATTCCATTTAACACACAAAAAAAAGCCTCATTTGTGGATAACAACCTTGGTTCAGTAACCCTGTATCTCCAGACAATGCTGCTCCAAAAAGCTCCACATGCCATCTGTTCTACACCCCACCATGGGCCACAGAGCTTTCTACCATACTCCAAAACAAACTTCTGTAGGGAAGGCTACAACAGAAACTGTGCCATAGAAAGACATCAGGGTAACAGAGAGTTCCTATTGCCCTGCATCTTTACCCTAAAAATGATATATTAAATAAAAAACACACAGAAAACTTAGGAGCATGGCCCTACATTACAGAAGAAGATAAAAATAAATAAGTAGATAGATGATTAGCTAGTTAGTTAGTTAGTTAGTTAGTTAGTTAGTTAGTTAGTTAGTGGCAGGATGATCCAAGGGATCTTTCCATACTCCATGTTTGGTAATGAACAGATCTTCAATGGGAGCATTTGGCTTTTCCAGTGCCAGTATTACTGGGAGTACAGGGCATGCCAGTGGCCATCTGGCCAAACTGGGGGGTGCCAGTAGAAGCAGAGACTTCCCACAGCCAAGTGATTGGAACTGGGAAAATTCTGAATTGGAGAGAGCTGTTTTCTCTCTGACATACGGGGAGAACTCAGGGCAAATGCAATATTCTCCATCATCTGCGGACTTCTGAAACATTTGAAAGAGGATACACCTTATTCTCTGCCTGTACCTGTTTGGCAAACCGGGGCATTGTTGTTAGTGCTACTGTAATGCAACTCTGTATAGTGCTACAGCACTTAAAACAAGTTTTTCCCTCAGGACCTTTGCCTGACAGACAGTCTCACTATCACAGGAATAGCCCACATCTTTTCCTTATCTCTCCTGAGTCAACATGGCCAGCCATAACTCAGCAGTGACCCCACCTTCAGTGGAGCTGGGTGTTGTTTCACTGCCCAGGCTGCACTGGCACAGCAGGGGCGCTCCAGCAATGAACCTGGGATGCTCCTGCCCTGATCCCTTCCAGCTCCAGATGCTCCTTCATTCCAGCCCCTCCACAATCATCCGTGGTGAAGGGAGGGATGCACACGTCTGGAACTCATCTCCAGTCAGTGGTCTAGCTCATGGCATGGCCCCACAAAGAGCTGTGTCAGCATGAGAGAGGGAGCAGCCTGCAGAGGTGTGGGGATGGTGATCCCAAACTCTAACTGGGTGGGGCCCGTTTTACCTGGTACAGGTAAAGATGGTTCAGCATTCTGTTACCAGATTATCTGCTTATCCTGATCCCTGATGGTCTCTGTGCTCCTGTTTCTGCCAACTACAAGAGGAAGAGGCAGAAGGAAATTGCTAATATTCATCTTGTCATCAGGCACACATTTATAAGAAAGAGGTGAAGACTTATCAAGGATCTCTTACAAACTATTAATTACTTATTTTTGAATGATTATAAATAAATAGCCTAAACTCCCACTACCAGGTTGAGAAAAAATTTGCATTTTCTTCTTTGCTCACAGTTTTATGTGGAGGGTTTGGAGGGTTTCATTACACATGGGCTGAAGTAGAATGCAGGAAAAGTTAAATAATCTTATCTGGGTTTGGGACTGGGAAGGGAATAGCAAGCTCTAAACAAAAAGGTGTATCATTTTGACTAAGTATCTGTGATGCATATATTTAGTTAAACGCTGCAATTCTGCATAAGGACACTCTGACATTGCCTTATGCCTTGTTTTCTCTGGATGTGTGCCACAGAAGACAGACATAAACTAAAACTACGTTTGCCAGTGCTGGAAGTTGGAATGATATAAGACACAACATCATCAGAACTTCAGTTTAAAACTGCACATTTTTGAAAGATGCATGCTTTAATTCTCATGTGTTTCTCAGGAAACTGTATCTTCATGTGGGATCTGATTAGCTCTTGGTAAGTTAAGACATAACTTGATCTTGCAGGAAATACTTTTATGTAGTACATTTTAACCAGGTATCTTGGTACAGCTGCTGCATAATCTATGTCTATAGAATAACTTAACTAAAATAAATCTGCAATCTTATTTGTGATATAAGCATGTTTGGTGTAGTGTGTGTGAAGTGACTTACGGGTCAGTCAGCTGAAAAATGAAAAAAACAAACCTACAGTATGGGAGATTTATTGGTCTAATTCACAGGGAAAATGAGCAAAACAATGAAAGACAAAATCCCAGCATGCTATTCCGTGGTCAATTAACATGTAATATTGTTTTGTTTGGGTGATGGCTGCTGACAACTGTGTGGTCAATAGCTGGGTGGTCTTTTTTCAGCTTATGTAAATAAACACTGTAAATTCGGATATGGCTGGACCAGAGTGAGTAGAAATGCCATCCTCACAAGAGGAAATACAGGATGTTAGTAGGCACTTTTTGGGCTGGGCTTTACTTTTATGGTAATTCCACTTAATTCCATTTTCAGGGTACATAGTCATGGACCTAAAGCCACCCGAGGCACTGAACTACTCTTACTCTCTTTGCTGGCTCAAGGATGTTTAAAATGTTTTGAAGGAGTAGCTTAGCAGGTAAAATCTGCTCTCCTACAACTAATCTGCCTACAATAGTATCCTGAGCTCATGCTCTATCCATATCAAATGTGCACTGCCCCATGATCCTGCAGAGCACAGAAACTGGTGTTGATGGACAGGCAACTGCAGCTTAATTGTTCCTGCTCCCCTAGAAGATGGAGAGTGCAGTTTCTCCCCCTTTCAGCCCAGACTCCGTTTGAATTAATGAAGGAGCATTTTGGAGGGTGGAGTGGGAGCTGGGTAAACAACCTCAAGGGTGAAATGTTGCTCACCAACAAAGAAAGACCTAGGAAGAAAAAAAGAAGTCAGGTAGACTTTAAAAGATTATCTCTATTAGGTAGGGATTGGGATAGACACCTATCTTAACATCGTATAATATCTGAAAATTAAAAAAAAAAAAACCTGAAGATGAGGACTGTCATGACTGGTAGGTGAAGTTAGGATTCAGATTCCTGTTTGTTGGCTGATCAGATTTCAAAGTAGCTTTACACTCAGGAACATAGTTCTGCTATTTTGGCAGATACTTGGCACAAAAAATGAAAGTTATTTCCTCAATATGAAGACAGCAAGAGGGAAATTGCTTGAGACACTGGAAGTTTGGCTTGACTGCTTGTTTTGGGGGTATTTGTAACATTAAATATTTCACTGTCTGGGGTCCCTCTATAATCAATAGAGATAAGGACTTCTGCTCTCCATCACTCTGAAAGAGCTTATCTTTCCCTAGTGACCACAAAGAAAGCCCAAGAAGATGAACTGACTTCAGCTGTAGTTTACAAAGAGTTTCACAGCTATTCTGGTTTAAAGCATCATTTCCTTCCTCTCCTTACAGACTCCTCCCCAGAGATGCCTCCTCTCGTTTACACTCTGTCCAGTGGCATGCTATCCCTCACTAGTGCAGCTGTGCTGTAAACAGCTTTGTGCAACCACTCCAGTCAGAAAGTAACAAAAAGGAAATTATTTTTCAGATGAAGTCTCCCAATCTGTTTCACACAGTGACCACACAAGCAGCTCTATCAACACAGCTGGTGCACCCTTTCCAGGGGCAGAATACAGCAGCAGAGGGAAGAAGGAATAGCACTGGCTTAGCATAGCCATAATGCCCCACAGCACCTCAATCTGTGTCTGTGCTTCTGGAAAACATTCCTGTTCCTAGGGCTGGGATAGGTCCTAGTTAGGTCCAAGACCTGACTCTTTTAACAGAGTAAAGCTTGAGCATGCTCCAGGCTCGCTCCCCTGTCTTTCCTTTCCTGCTGTCCCTGTGTCCATGGGAAGGAAACCCAGAAGTGCGGGTGAGAGCACAGCTGGGATGTGCTCCTGTGCAAAGCTGCTGGAGCTAGATCCAATGGCATCTGTTGTTGAATCTACAGGTATCTACTGTGAGCCAAGTCAAGTGTCTAAAAACGCAGTTCAGCAATTCCAGTCCTTATATTGATGTGACATCTTGGGTAGGCATTTGCTTGAGAAACGCCTTTTCCCATATCAAACTGGAGCAGTAATTCTGTTCCAGCTTTCCAACACATAGCAAGGCTGCTATGAGGGCAGAGGTCAACAGATCACTGAGGTTCAGGCAAACTCAGAAAATTTAGAAGATTCTAATTCCTTTGATGCCAAATTTGTTGATAAGAGAATTCAGTGTAGTGTGAGCCAAATTCTTTTGGCTGCCTATTAAAGGCAGCCTCATGACAGATCCTCCCTGTGATGTGGCTCTACTCTGTAACTGCTGAGTGTCAGCCTTTATTGTAACATCTTCTGCAATAAGGCATCTGTTCCTTGGGGCAAAGCAAAATGGATGCTCCATACCACTACTGAAAGTGCCATTGGTTTTGTTGAGGATTGTTATTCCAATTATAAAAAGGTCCCTTCAGGCTTGCAACTGACATGAGGCAGTGAAAACTAAAATCACACTCTCAACTGCAAGCAAGCAGTGTACTGGAAAACTGGAAAGGGATGAACGAGTAATGGGAGTTAACTAAAAGGACTGTGAAGTCATATTCTGAGGTATTGCCAGGAGCAAGGTTTGCAGGGGCTTTCAGAAGAAGGGGAGTGACAGCCAGTGTTTGGTGGTGGGCCCGAAATGCATCAGAACAAGAACATCAGATTTTTTTAACTCTCTCATTGGAAAGAGATACAAGAAGTGTTCAGAGATGAAGTTTTAAGAAAAGAAAAAAAAGAACAAAATCCCTTGCCTTCAAATGCCTCTGCAATTCAACAGCCAGCAAATATGAGTCCTGTGATGGGAGGAAAACCTGTAACAGGTTTTCAGAAAGGATGTGATAATGTGCACTTTACTGCTTAAATCAGTCACAGGATATACAGCTATACAGCAGGTACCAGTTCTCTTCTCATGGCAGGTTATGAAGATGTTGGTAAAATGCCAGGGCAGAGCAGAGGGAAAGGGTGAGTGGTCTGCAGTTATGTTTGGGGATCTATGTCATTTAACCAGGAGCTTGCCTACCACACTGGACTGAGCTTATGAGGAGAGCACACACCTGCACCCTGCTACAGCTGAACAGCAGCTCTCCATCAGTGAGCATAGAAGAAAGCAAACCTCTCCAAGTGGCCTATATTCATTCAACAGCTGTATTTCTGTTTTCTCAGGATGAATGGTGAGCTATCACAAATGCACCAGGCACAACTGGCATTGCAAACAAAGCGACAAAGAATCATTGGTTTAGAGACTCAGAAGACATTCCTAATTTTTAGGAATCCTTGATGTGGCAACACCAATAGTCCCTCAGCATTGGTTGGCCTTTCCTACTTTGGTTTATGAATGAGTGGGAAGCAGAAGGCAAATCTACTCACAGAAGCAACAACATTTAAAGAATCATCACTGATGGCCTTTTTTTATTTAGTTGTAAAAGACACTCAGGGAGACAAGTCACTGCCACGCTGCTCTGCAGTTTCTGTAAACATGCGTCAGCCCCTGGAAGTGACCACTTGAGTGTAGAGGACTGACAAAGTTATTGCATCCCTGCTGACTTATCTTGTTTGGGTTTTTTTTCAACAGAACTTCTACTTGTGATGCCTAGATGTTACTTTAACCTTATTTAATCTTAACTAAAATATCGGATCTTCCATCTAAATTTCTTATACCATTTTATCATATATACCCATAATCTGGACATGATATCCAATGAGATTGTTCATCTCCTTAGGCTGGTTAAATCTATCTCTTGCAGCCTCTCACAAATATCTCCATTTATACAGCTGAAGTTTTCTTTACTAGTCTGTTGTCATCTCACAGCTTGATGACTAGCATTTCCTCTTTTCCTTCATTCTTTACTCTAACAGCAATTATTATTGAGCCCTGCTTAATTCTACACACAGCTTCATCCTTACTTAATGCTATAAGGGTTTCCTGCCATCAAACAGCACAATGCCTCATAAGGAATATATCTTAGGGTGAAAGCACTCAGATGTTCCATCTCTCACTACCACTCCAATCCCGAGATGAATTTTGCATAGTATGTTTGCACTCATCCATCTGGACTCTGCCTGATTAGTGGGCTTGCTGTCAGTGGTAGAGTGCAGATTCAGTGCTTGAGAAGAGACAGTTGTGATGAGGTATCAGTTACAGTAATGTAAGAAACCAGGGGAGAGCTTAGAAGGATGATGCATGAGATCTGAGGCTTTTGCTTGTTTCAAGATGCAAAAGATCACTGTGAGCTCAAGTTCTCACAGATTTATGCAAGGAATACTGGATGTATTGTCCTGTACAGCTCCCTTTGCCCTGTTAAAGCACAAGAAGGTCCATGCAGAACATTAACAGAGTTCCTGCAGTTGTGTAAGTTTATTGACAAGCAAATTGCATAGACACCTCATACAGTATTCAAATAGCAAATGTTCAGTCTGGAAAGAATCCCAGAGTATAGATGCCACTGAACACAGGAAATTGATTCTGCTTCTTGAAACATAGAATGTTTGGCTTTAATACTGTTTTCTACATCTGTATGCTCAACTTTGTAAGCTCATATCTTACCTTTTTTTTCATTAAACAGTGTACAATAGTGTAGAAGAGAGAATCAGTTGTTCATTTGATTAAGAAAAAAAGTGCAAGGCTGGAGAGACTGTCCATGAGGCTCTCAGCTGAAACACCAAGGCACAAGTACAGGGTGGGACTTGTGCTTGCACTCATGAGTAATGATGCTGCTATCTAGTTATGCACAAGTTCATAAAGGTTTGATACTGATAAACACAAAGAAATAATGTGAAAGTATGTGGGGAGGAGGAGGAAGGACAAGGAGAAGGAGAAGATGAAGGAGAAGGAAGACATGATATTTTCTATAAAAAAGTGGTCAAGATAAAAAAAGGTACTGTAAAAAATGGGAACTTTAAAGCTACAGAACATTCAACCATCAGAGATAGTGAGGATCTTGCAAGTGAACTGATAGCTCTTGTTTGTAGCATAAAGTTAATTACAGACGGGAGCATCTGCCCTGAAATTGATGAAAGTGTCCTGTTGATGGATGTACCATCCACCCTTGAACAGCTTTCTTGTAGGGCCTGCAGAGCATCCCCAGAGTAGGTGCATGGCAGTGGTGCCACTAAATCTTTGATGACCCAATTGAAACCAAAGCAGAGATCTCGCTGCCATGTGGGAACTTGCAGGTTCAAGGGTCTGTGTAATCTAAGCTGAGCTGCAGCCAGGAGGGGAGGAAACTGGGCTCTGCTCTAGCATTGCACTGCCAGCCAGCTAGGGACAAAGTTCTAAGCATCTGCTCTTGTGTAAGATGTCCAGGTTTTGGCAGCTTTAGATGCAAAAAATGTTTTTAGCTTGTTTCTGGGCCAAGAGATAAGATGAACAAGAAAAAATGGAATTAACCTTTTATTAGAGAGCTGGATCATTATTAGTCCACTAGGCTGCTAAAGGGGCTTTTCTGGACTCAGAGTCTGAGTACTAATATAAGGTGGAAGCCACAGCATCATAACATCAGGCACCAGCTGAGCAGGATGAATTGCAGCATGACTTAGTATGTTCATGAGGCTCTCAAGGGAGGTGCATGGGTGCAGCTCTTTCCATGACAGGAACGAATGACAACATTTTGAGAGCACATTTTTTCCTGGGAAGACATGGGAGCTGAGGTTACTCAGTGAGGACTGAATTTGGGTCTGGAAGGAGGATCTCAACAGGAGGAAGGGTGGTGTTGGGAAACATTGACCTTGCAAGCAGGGTGGTGTTCAGTCACCACTGAGGCACTGAGGTGAGCCACTGCTGCAAGGATTTTGTGTATGGCACTGCTCTACAAAAGTGCAGAAAATAGACCTGCTCTGGGATGCCATACAGATCTGTCCTGTCATAAGAGACTGTCCTAATTCATTACTGCACTTTGCCAGGTGCTAGCTGAGAGTGATACTGGACATTCAAAACACTTGGGAATACTCCTATTGCATGGGCAGTTCAGCATTTACTGGAAGAGGAGCCCAAACAGGCAAAACTCACCCAGACACAGGCAGGAGTTTGGTCCCATTTCACACAGAACAACAGTGAGCTCTACTTTCAGGAGCTCAGGCTATTTCTAGAGAGATTGCTTCTCACTTTTGCACTAGCACTGTCAGCTGAGGGAATACCTGGGCACTGCCACTGTGTTCAGGAGGCTGCTAACCTCAGCTGGAAAACCTGGGGCTGTGAGAATACAATGAACAGCACATGAATAACAACAATTAATTGACTATTTTACACCGTGCCTGTGTATACATGTGTTTGTGTGGGTGGAGAATGCAGACAAGATGTTCCTACAGATTCCTGTAGAACGGAAATTTGAAAGTGGAATTGAAGGTGGTGAAATTTACTTTATGCTGCATAACAGTAATAGAAATGTTGTGCAGCCAGATGGTTTTTCCATAAGTCTTTGCTACAGACTGGTATTGGCCTCACTATATTAGTAAAATTATGCTTGCTGGTAAATGTCCATACCAAACTGATGATGCATTAAGGAACAATGTTTTTAATCAATAAGTGTTTGTCTGTCCATCATATTGATTTTATTCTGCCCAGCATATTTACTTTCATTCTGGAAAGATCTCAAGATAAATGAGCTCCAGTATCAAAGGAAGATGTCAGAAGAATCTTTAGAGGTTAGCATCTTTTATGTGGATTTGGAGGTTTCAGACACTTGTTAAATTTAGGAGTTAAATGAGAACAGCTTTGAGTGATGATGCAATGCAATGTTGGGATTGCAAGAAAAGATCCCAGCAGAAAGACAGCACACAGATGTGTCAGATGAGACTGCATTCCACACACCAGAAGTCACCATCTCCTGACCCAGCCATCAGCAGCAATGATTAGGACTTCCTTATATTTGAAAGCATTCAAACACACTGGAAGAAATTCCAGTCATTGCAAGTAAATTTAGGTTACCATTAAAAACCCAGAAGGCATCTTGCAAAACATCCTTACTTTTCTAGAAAGCAATTGTTCTTCACCTGGAATCATTATCTTCCAGACAGCAGCAAGCTAAGAACAAAACATATAATTTGTTCTATTTCAGTATGTATTTATTTTCCTTATTTGTTTTAATGGGGTAAGGGAATTATTTTTGGGTTTTAGCAGTTATGCATACTTTCCTGTCTTCTTCTCTTCTTGGGAATACACATAGGAAAGAAAATCCTTGAAACACTCTCAAGCCCCAGCACAAGGGTCACAGAACCACAGACTAATTCAGGCTGGAAGTCATCCCTGAGGCCACCTGACAGGCTGTGTGCTTACAGCAGGGCTAACATCAAAGCTAGGTGGGGTTGCTCAAGGTCTTCACCAGCTCAATTTTGAAAATGTCCAGGACTGGAAATGGACCCTGTTCCAGTGCAGTGTGACTTTCAGGATGACATTTTCTTTTCTTATATTCGGTTAGAGTTTGCTTTACTGCAAGCTGCAAACATTGTCTTTTGTATCTTCCTGGTGAAAGTCTGAGAAGAATCTGGCTCTGCTTCCTCTGTAGCCTCCTCAGCAGTGGAAGATGACAATAGGCTTTCCCATCCTCCTTCTCTTCCTCAGGCTCAATGATCCTTGTTGTCCCAGTGTCTTCTCCCATGCCCTGTGACTTGTGGTCCTTTGCTGGATTCTCTCCCGTGAGCTGGACAGTTCTTCAAATGCAGCCTCAGTACCAAATCATGCTCCTAGCAAGGCTCCTACTCCTTCTTGCCTTTCTTGGAAGTGGGTGTGACATTTGCCTTTCTTCTTGACCTTGGGCACCTCATCAGATTGCCATAATTTTTCAAATACGGTCGAGTATGGCCTTGCCACACTCAGTGACAGCAGCCAGCTCCCTCCCAGCTCTTGGATCCGTGCCATCACATCCCAAGGACTCACACGTCCCCATGCTTACACTGAGGCATTTGTTTACACGGTCTCTGACTTAATCTCCCCTTCCCATAAGCAATATTTGTCTCCTTCAAACTCTGCCACAAGGCACGCAGCTCTGTGAGGCTGGAGGCAGACTGACAGCAAAGACTGAGGAAAAGAAATAAGATCTTCAGCCTTTTCCATATCCCCCATTACCAGGTCTCCTGCCCTATTAGGGATAGTTCTGAGTTCGCAATACTTTCTCCAGGGGAAGTTTGGGTGTCCAAGTACTGCAGATTTTACTTTTGAAAATCTGGACTGTTTCTGTCATAACTGTCATTAAAAAGTTTTGTGAGAGAAAAGAAAACAGCAGGCTGTGCATGTGAATGTTTGCAGAAAAGGAAAGTTAAGGACACAAACAGACCATCTTTTGCTAGGCTATTACCAAACAGATTATTCCTCACATATATTTCCCATTTTAAAAATTCAGTTCATATAAAAAAATCATTATACAGGAAAAAAGAACCCCACAAACCCAACAACTCCTAATTTATTCCCCAGACTGCAGCTCAACACAAAAAGAAAACACAGATGTTTCATAACACAGCTGTAGAGTGAGCTTTTCCAGGTTTGTGAATTTGGCACCCTCCTGCCTTTTTGGGACCCAAATTAATGGCTCAGGGCAGACAGCCCTACTCTGGATGTAGCCCTAAATATGCTGCTGAGTAGGGATTAGGAAACAAGCACAAGCTCTATCAGCACAAGCCCTTAGGATTCTGTGAAAACTGAACTAAAGATAATTTGTGCCATGGTTTACATGTTTATGTTATTCCAAAAAATCGAAAGTAATTTGTATAATACACAAGTAATAGACACTGACTCCACAGCCCTATCCAGGCTGCCCAGATTAGAAATATGTCACAGGGGAAGCTGTAGGGTTTGTCACCAGTTTAAGCCATCTGTAGAATCTCCATGATAGTGAAAGGGTGCAGCTTTTGCTCAATCCTGTGTGCATTAGCTGCAGTTGTAATTCAGTTGCCTGAGGGCTGCAGTGACTGCTGTTGATGTAGCTGTAAATTATTACTTGCTTCAAGTGAAGAGAGGGCAGGAAGGCTACTATTGTCCAAAGGGGTGTTCCTGAGGCAAACCCTTGATGGTTCCTGGGAACAGTGATGATAACAGTGCTGTTAACATATAATCCTTGCTGGAGGCAGGGAGGTACAGCTGCTTGCAGGTGGCTGCCCAAGGCAGGGCTCTTCCTTCTCCCATTCAGCGACGACACTGAGAGCCTCACTGCTTTCCGAGGCACTATTTCCAAATCTCTACCATTCCTTAACTATATCACGTAACTTCTTTCATTTCCTTTCTCCTGCAGCCTCTTCTTTCTGGATGTAAAAAGCCTGCAGGCTCCCTTCCCAGCTCTCCCTGTGAGTGCCTCAAACACCTGACTTCAAATACACCTGCATTCAAACACAATTTTTCATAGCTAAAAAGCCCAGAATTCTTTGTTTATTCTCAGGGAAATTAAGAGACATAACGCTTAAGGGACAAATTATTATTGTTGGAGTGAATTCTCTGCAGTCTGATCCTGCAAATTAATCAGGACTATCGCTTTCCAGTGAAAAGGAATGTTTACCAATGGTTCAAGGGCTATATACAATACAGAACCAAAGGACTAAAGGATTACTTGTTGGACTACTGAACAAAGATTTCCTCCGTGAAGAATTAAGATTAATGCTTTGTAGAAAGGGAAAAATTCTGGGTACCAGGCAGAACCCTGTCCTGTAGTCACTACAGTTTACGCCAGGAAGCACAGCAATGCACTAGGCTTTCTCCCTTTGGGACCATGGGAGTGGATCAATCTCATCTTTTTGATGTGCTTTATCCAGATTTGTTTGGCACATCAGCAAGCAGACACTTACTGATTTCTTCTAAGCTTAGGGTTCTATCCTAATAGGATCAGATTTTTCTCAAGGGATTACTTAGCCTCAATGGCACAGAAGCACACAGGAAACCAACATAATATTTTTAAGAATCAGACATTCTTTTATTAGCTTTTCTGCTAATGGAGTGCACAATCAAAACATTCTTGACTTGCTTCAAGAAAACAGATGAAGAAAAAAAAAAAGATTGGATCAAGCAGAGAAGAACGGGATTTGCTGGTAGCAAATAGAGAACATTTTCACCTCCTCAAATACCTAGCATGCTATTTGAAGTTGTTGTAATTATGAGTATTATGTCAGTGCTCAAAGAGATTGAAGAAAGGAGTCACGCTGTCTCTCAATGGATAATTAAGCCCCCATTACTATTCAAGATGGTGGGATGAAATAAACTGTGTATGTTGCAGGTGGGAGGAACAAGGCAGAGTGAAGAGGGTCAGAGATGTGAAGGCAAGAAGCTAACCACTATGAAAAAATGAGAAATAAGAATACAGTAAAAAAATGCTTCAGCTCACTGCCTCCTCTTCTCCCTATGGCAAGAGACACAACGTCAGAAACAAGGATGTTCTCACCACCCTCAGATCTACTTAACATTCTCTAGCAGCACTGGTGCTCCAGAGCTCTTTATTTCCTAGCAAAATCTCATCATTTTCCCCAAGGAAATGGGCAATTATGATAGCTTTCATTTCACCGATGGAACAACAGTGGCCAGAGATGTAAATGTATTCAGAAAACTTCTTCCTTTCTCAAAGCATTTTTCAAAGCACTAAGTCCTTTGACATTTGCTTGATAGAAGTTAGATACAAAATTACACTGAAATATTCACTAACTACTCATCTGCTTTTTTAGGCACATATATATCCTTAAAAATGAGATGCAAGGGCTCATACCTGAAAGTGCTAAAGAAGCTTAACGCTATGCCTTATGGTAGGTCTCCAAGGAAAAAAGTCATAGGAGTTAGGCTTTAAGCATCCTCAGGCATCAGGCTTTTGCAAGCCCTCTGTGGGTCCCAGCTCTCTGCCCTCTGCCTCTCAGGTCAAGCTTGTTGCTCAGCAAGAAACCTGAACTTTACTGTTCATAGATGAAAACAAAACAAACCAAAAAATCTGGCTGGTACAACATGTACATAACATGCTCATCTCTGGCCCCTATTTTCTCTAGAGAATGGCAATGCCATCTCTGACATGGAGTGTACTTTCTTCTCAAAACCCTTTAAGCTTTTTAAAGTTCAGGAGCAAATGTCGTTACAAGGCCCAGTTTATAAATAGGAGATGCTGCACATGGGAGGGCTGATTCATTTTATTTGGTTAACTCTGTGGACCAAGGAGGGAGGCTTTTCACAAGGACTTGCTTGGCTTGGCCTTGTGTCTTCGGTTTCATGGGTCTACTTCATAACAACAAATTCAGGGTCTATAAAATAACTCTGGCGTATTCAATATATTAATCTTGTTGAAATTACAGATGTCCACTTCTTCAATGGAACAAGAATAATAATAGCTTGTCTTCCTTAGAGACTGGAGTGGTGTGAATAAAAGAGCTCTGCTAGACAGCAAAGTATGCCAAATGGACATATTTTACTAGATGAGAAAAACAGCTTGTCACTTCTAATTGTTCAAATTATGTGTGATTCAGTTCTTCCCGCAGTTATTTTTAAATTGTTGTTCAGAGGGTATTATGTGCAGCTAAGAATAAAAAGGGTGTGAAATTGTTAGCTCCCCTGGTAGGTAGGTGGTGATAATGAAGATTTTATAAAGTTCTTGTTAACAGACAAATCTCTGTAGTGCTCAGGAAGACTCTTAACAGCAT
Organism: Sitta carolinensis; assembly: GCA_032173965.1. NCBI lineage: Eukaryota > Metazoa > Chordata > Aves > Passeriformes > Sittidae > Sitta > Sitta carolinensis. Next base: position 6,518,041 of record JAVUNC010000025.1, on the reverse strand, counting down.
TATCGTCTCTCACTAAAATAATGGTTCTTAAAGAGCACACACACCGGTTTTGAAATACTGTTTTCCTTTTTTCCTTAATTATAGAAATGAATTGAAATCAGAGTGATGGGTCAGAACTCCAGGATACTAAGTGTTATGCTGGTGTCCTAAAATGTCATCCAAAACATCCCTATTGGGATCCCAGGGCATGGTCTGCAGCTGGCTCGAAGGTAAACATCCCAGTCCTCATGTCAAGGCATTAAACCACTCAGCAGTTGCCTCAGCTGATTTACAAAGCCCTGTTGGTGTCAAATGTCCCTGCCAGCGCAGCCCATTCAGCAGCCAGGTTGTTGTCAAAGTCAGATCAGTGCTCCTGGAGTGGGGACAGGAGCTCACCAGCAACTGGACAGGTAAAATTTCCAGGTGGAGTGCACACCTGAGCTGTTTCCCTGAAACTCGTGCAGCAGTGCCTGAATTAACCTCAGTCATGTTACCACGGGTGCAGGGAGGCACTGGCTTGGACACAGGTGATGGAGTGGTGTGTGAAAGAGCTCCCAGGAGCCAGGGCACTGCCCAGACTCACAACTCCACAGCCTCTGCTGCTTGCAGGGCTGTGCTCACTACGAGAGCAGACTTCCTTGTTCTTCGTGGAGAAAGCCCAGGAGCTTGCTTTTAGTCTTTCTGGAACACAGATCACTGTATGGAACTGAAACCTGGGACATGGAGGGGATGGAGAGAGGGCAATGGCAGTCTGGAGAGCAGCAACAGATGGGAAGCTGAAATCCCATTCAGGCAGCCCCAGTGCCCTTGGAATATGACCAATTCATGGTGTGGGCAGGGAGGAAAAACTGCCCCTGCTTTGGGGAACACCACATCTCACACGTGCAAGCTCACATGGCTTTCCTGCCTGCAGCTCTGACTTGAGGCATTTACAGGCTGGGTGTATCAATCTCATAAACCTGCCCTAGTCTGACTAAAGGGCTTTTTCCTTGCAAGGTTCCTGCATGGCCTTACCCTGTTGACCTTTGTTCTTGTTCAATTAACCAACGTGGTAGATAACCAAAGACCCTTCAGCCTGTACAACAGATTGCTTTTCTAGCAGGTATCTTGCAAATCTTGTTATTGGTGTATTAATATGGCTTCCTGTACACACTGGAGCTTTTGACTGTGGGCCTTGCAGGTGGTGACTTCTCCAACATAATAATTTCTTTTCTGACTGTGGTCTCTGGCACTACAGAGTTCACTTTGAAGGGTGACCTCCACATTTGTATTCACATTTGTATTTGTGGGATCTCATTTTCTGAGGGATCTCATCACCTTTGGACATTTGTGATGTAAATCTCTATCTAAGGTAGTCATACTAAATTAATTTTATAGTAATGGAAATAGATACTTTTATAGTCAGATTTATCTGCTGTGCTTTCATCAACAACTTGGGAATTAAGTTAATCATGCCCTGGCTGTATCTGTTTTCTCTCCATTGACTATCACAGGCACTTGGTATCATGTTCAGATGTGTCTGCACTGGGTGAATCTCACCTCCCTCTGGTACTTGTAACATCACATGATTGGAATTTAGCTTTCACTGATATAATCATATCTAAAAATCTCATTGGTTGGGTCTAATTTGAGGTTGATGAGGATTTTTCTTCCCATGAACAACTTGTCTGGGTATCAGAATTGGTCTGGCCAACAAATTGATCTGGCCTACAAAGCAGAATGAAAAGGCATGGGAGCGGGCTAATATTTTTTTTAAAGAATTGTCATGATATTTGTCTTTAAAGAAATCTGGATAACATATGTTTGCAAAAAACATCGCTGAGTAAGCAATAGTTTAAGACTGGAAGAACTGTCATAGAGAGGATTTCTGAGTCTTAGTCCTATCTGTAACATTGAGTTTCCGGCCTTAAGGTCACTTACAGCTAGCCATGCTCCCAGGAAATAATGTGTACTTGCAGCACAGACATTAAAAAAATTAAATGAATTCTTAGCATCTTGAAAATTAGTTTAACAAAAGTCTCAGACTGCACATAAATGTAATGAAAAAACAATTCAGAGAACTGATCTGACACTTTTCACAGCCATAAAAGTGTTTGTGACCTAGAAAAAGACAAGAAATAGGAACCCTAGGTCTACCCTCACTGATGTCAAGTTACAGCTAACATGATCTCATTTTCTAAACCTTGTTTTGAACCATTAATTCTTCCAAGCACCCACAAAATAAAGGGCACCTGATGGACAGTTTGATAGGTATTTTTAGGGAGGTTTCTTTCTTGCAGCTTGCCACACTCTAAAAATGCACCATTCAGGATCCAGTTAACTCTGAGGTAAAAGATTTTGGCTGTCCACCCTTTCCTGGAGAAGCAGTCTCCTTTTGAAAGAACAAATTTTTAATGGTGTTAATGTGTAGTGCCACATGAACTGTGGTTCAGAGCAAGAAAGGGAGAAAGGCTTATGAGTACACAGGCTAAACAAAAGCTACAATACCAATTTTCAGCACAACCACTTGAAAGGAATGAGGAAACACCATTTACTTTCCTTAACCATCTGGTCATCATTCAGGTTCCTGGTTCACAGTCCCAGATAAAGGTTAAATTATAACACAGTGGGCAAATGACTTTAAAAAGAGTGATTAATTTATTCTGGTGAATAACAGATGTTTGTCTCATGGATAGAACACATCACTGATCAGATCTGTATATTGAATTTTCGGGGCCCCTATGTAGCAGTGTCAGGGAACAGTAACATGTGTGAACAAATAAGAGTGTTCAGGTAGATCTTCCTACATCTCAACTAATCAGCAAAGTTGTCATCAACAATCACAGTTTCGGTACAGGCAAACTGAGTATTCTCCTACGCTAGGCTGAGAAGCTGGGGACAGTAAAAATGTTAGTTTTCAGACATGAAATGCTTGATGTTTGCCATCAATAATTACTGACTATTGACAAAAACTGCCTTAAGTAATGAGAACAGTGAATCATAGTCTCTTAAAACATTATTAAACTGTTACGAAAATTATGGAAAAACAACTCCTGTATTATTCCCAAGGAAAGAGACTCAAACCAGCACCAGTCATGGATATGAAAGACTCAACTTTCACAACACTTTGCTATCCCAAAGTTTGCAAGATAAATGGTCCTTATATCAAAACCGTACATTCATTTACTAAAGTAATTCAAAGCTGAAGTAATTCATTTCAGTTAGCAGACACAGGCTAAAAATGAGGAAAAAGCTCTCTGTGGGGTGGGTCCCAGTCTGATGGGAGAATTTTGGAAGGACTGCAGAAATCCTGACCTGGTGCAGCACCTCCACCACTTCTGTGAGTGAAAGGGCAGGAGAAAGAGGGACAGCTCAGAAATTCCTGCAGACCCTCACCCCGGGACACTTCACTTTGCTACATGAGTGAGGTACAGTGGCGTGACAAAGGTTGTACTGCTTGTAGAGACAAATGTCTGTATGTATCTCACAAATAATGCTGGTGCCTGCTGTGCTTACTTGGCTCTTGCCTGGAGGAACCAGCAGCTCCCGGGGCCTGGGCACAGGATGGTGCCTTGGGAGACAAGTAATTTTAGCCAACAGTTCTTGTCAAGCCAAGAATACATAACAAAAGGCACTCTCAGGAATTCACTGATTAGCAGCTGGGAATAGCTTGAGCTTTATCACTTAATCCAAGCCACATAAGCAAGATTTTTGTGCAGACACAGTGGTGGGTTTAGGCAAATGCACAGGCAGGAACACAGCTTAAAACTGCAATGCAGACTTACCCTGAAACCCTGATTCCCTTGACTTGAGTACTTCCATCAGTACAGACTTGAGTGAAACCCATCAATTCGAACAGACAAGAAGAACAAAGAGAGGTCCCAGGGTCAAGCAGCAGGTCAAAACGGAAAACAGAGAACAGAATCCAGAACTCTAAACTACCAGCCAACCATGTAGTTCACTGATTTGCACTCATCTTTCTACAACACATTGCTGAGATTAACACAGGACATGTTCTGCCTCAAGTAAAGCAGGCAAAGAGAAAACTGAGATTTAGTGTATGAATGCAGCTTTTTTTTAGTGTAGATTTACATGAAGGCATGCATGCTTTTGTAACAGAAAATAGGATCCAAACTGATACCTGGCTTGCCTGCATGAGTGTGCATGAATGGCATGGAATAATAAAATAATCCATGATAACCCAGCGTTCACAAACAACAGGACAACACAAAACATCACAAAGGATAGCTCTTGCAGGCAGCACTGTGGTAATGCAAAATCAGGCATAGCCAGCATTCACAGATCACCCCAAGTGATTCACAACTAGTACATGACTTCCCCAACAGCAAGACAGCTTGTGCACCTCTTGACTCTTAAAAGCACTCCCTCTTTCCAGAGTATCATGAAATTCCCACCAGAGGCAGGCAAAAGCCTGGATCAGGTAACTTTTATGCTGCACTGCTACAAAAGATGTATAAAGAGAGAGAAAACATTGAAAGAAAAGGAAAATGTCTTCTGAGATGCCTGCTCCAATAAACAGGATGTTTTGTCTTTGTGTCAGAGACATTGAGACCTGTAACAATAAGCAGTGGGATAACAGCAGGCCTGAGTGTGGCACCAATAAATCAAAGATCGGGGAAAGAGAGACATGTTTGTAGCTGTTTGCAGAAACCATTCAAAGGAAACCAAAGCATTTTACAGCCTGGGTAACCTGCATCATTTAAAGCTGGGAAATACTGCCACACATCTTCACTTCATAGCACTTGTAAACTCTGCAAGAAGACAGGGTGAGTTAGATTTCATCACAGCCTCACCAACCCCAGTGCACTTTGCTACTGGCAATACCTCACCTCACCTCTGAGCAGCTGCTCTGTGATCTCATTATCAGTTCTCATTACACAAAACACCCTTGACCAGCCTTCAGCCCCAGCTGCTGTGTGCTCTGTAATGCCTGGGCAGCCCTGAAGGAAAGCCTTCCCCCAAGGCAGCACTAAGTGAGGGAACTCTCAGCAATTTCAGACCTGAAACCTTAGCAGAGGGACAGGGACCCATCCCAGGGCCCAGGGCCACCTCTGGCTTTTGGTGGGCTGGTCAAGAGAAGGGGGATGGATCTAAACCCAGAGAGGTTTAATTGGCATTCCTGCATCCAGCAACTCCCTCCATTTGTGCACTCCTGCTTAGGCAACCATGGCTTCTGAGCTCTGCTCATGTTTCACCCACTAACCTGCTCCTACATCTATCTGTCTACTTCCCAATCTATCCACCTTAAAAATCACTTAGAAACTGACACAAGAGCACCCACTCAGACACTGGTGATAATTTAAATTAATAAATCTGGATAATCCCCTTGGATCTCACTCTCATTTATATTTAAAATCACATTTCACAGATCCAGAAAATGGAAAATTAGATCTTCCCAATTAAACTGCCACTTTCCATAATGCCAGAGGCCTGTTCAGTGTGGCATCAGCATCAAACAAGCCCAACATGTTGATTACTACATTCTCCAACACCATGAAGAAAATGAACTGAAAAGAAAAAAATTGAAAACATTTTAGCTGAAAAAAATAGAAGAGACTAAACCATTTAATGCATCTATTACAAAAAAAAAAAACAACCCAAAAAACAAAAAACAAAAACCAACGAAACCCAAACCACCTAACAAAAAAAAAACACAAACCAACTTAGTCTATGCAGATGCAGAAGACATAATTTGCTTTTGGTGTATAATGGTGTTATTTTTGAGCTGATTCCTTCTCACCTGCTTTCTTCATCTCAGGTAGTGTTAGAATTGCTGTCTTTCTTATCCATTGGGAGTCATCCAGCACTTATTCTACTCATTTTTTATTATTCTATGCAGGAGAAGTCTATGCTCAAAAGATACAGAGTAATAAAGCCTTTCAACAGTCTCTATAAGGAACACAAAAAGCTAAGACAGAATCAAAAGAGATTTACTCCTCTATCTTGTATCTCTGCCCTCAGAGACTGGAGAAGCCAATTAAAAGACAGGTTTGTCCAGCTTCTGAACAGCAGAGTATCAGATTTTATGGTCAGATGATTACTTAATTTAAAACCATTTGATTAAAAAAGAGAAACTGCTCAGTGTACAGATGGACTCATCAATGAGCTGAAAGCCACTCTTGGGTTGCCTTACAAGCACCCCTATATTTAGGTGAGATGAGCAAATGAGAATGTGCACATCCCAGATGAAACACTTGAGCAGCAGCATGGGCTGACCAAACTCTTTCAAACAGGTCCTGTCCAGGTTCAGTGCCTGCTTTACATCACAAGGAGTCTCTCTTCCTCCAGTGCATGTGGCAGCTGCTGTGTGTGCAGAGAAGGAAAAGTGGAAGTGGAAATCAAAGGGGTCCCTCCTGCACCAGGAATGTGAAAGACACTGCTATGAGACTTAAGGCTTAAGTGGAAAAAGCCCAGAGCTCCTACCTGGCCTCCAGCACGAGAAAGACTGGACAAGCCTGACTGACCTGCTGCCTAAATCCCTCCATTTATCAGTTAACTTTCAATTCCAATTGAAAATATGACCGTGGGCATACATTCTTGGCTGAGGTAAGTTTGTACAAATTTACATTGTTTGAAGATATGATTCACTTCCTTTAATCACAATATGCTCATTTATCCCATCAAGTATCTGGCATATATTTAGTATTCTTCCATTATCTTGGAAGTAGATTATCTTGATCTCTAGACTTCCATGAGTGGGAGGAAGCATGAAGACTGGATTGGCAGTTTAATGGAGAACTTCTCAGTGGGAAAACAGCTGAAGTGAGACCTGGCTTTTATAAACAGAGACCGTGCTGGCTTTAACCTCTCCCTGTGACTCCTCTTTGGAGGCTCCTCAGAACAGCACTCTCCACTGCATGGCAACAAAGCAGGGGTGACAGCAGTGCCACGTGGTGCCTGCTGGCACATTTCCATCACCAGCAAAGCACAGGCACAGAGATTCCTGACCCAGCAGCAGAGCAGCACGAAGTGTGAGGGTCCCAGAGCAGACCTGGAAGGGAGCACCTTTCCTAGGAAACCTGCTGCTTTTACACCAAAGCCAGCTTCTCTGAAGAGCTGCTCTGCATCATTCAGACACCCCAGCTTAGGTAGCAATAGGCCAGCCTTAGTCCAAGTGCCTGTGATGCACAGGTGGATGTGTCCCTGCCTTTTCCAGCTTCTAAAATTTCTGGGCTGCCAAAGAAGAGTTAAATATACTTCTGTCTTCATAAAAAATCGGGCACAGGGCTACATAACAATCCTGAGTAAAGTGTGAAAAGAGGAGGTTTTTAAACATATGAAGAGTGTAGGAACTGAGCCTGGGCCTTTTTGGGGTAGAAAAGTAAAAAAAAAAAAAATGTTTTACAAAATGTGAGAGTAAAGAAAAATGTTTGAGTTTTTATCTCTTTGTAAAGAAAATAATTGGCTTGGATAGAGCCCTTCCCTGGGAGTGTTTGCAAACCAAACATTACACAGCTGCCAAGTGCTTGAATACCAAAATGTGAAACTGACCTAAAATAAAAGCAAAAGTGATTGCTTTATTAGCATCCACACAGAAGACTGCTCAGAGGCCTGGCTGTAGGGTGGGTAAAGAGCTCTCAGGATGGGATTCCTCTGCCATCTGAATGTGCTGGGCCTCCTGTAAAACCAACTGAATGATTTACACAATATTAGGGGAGATCCATCTAATTCTAAAAGTGGATCAAACAAATCATGAAGTCCTTTGATTAATTTGTGTATAGATGTCTAACACTGGCTGAGATCAATTCTTTCCCTGATCTTTAACAAATCAGTCTGCTACATTACAGAGCCCTTTTCAGGCAACCTAAGCATTTTAAAGAACAATAGAAACAGAAGGAAGACTAGAACTGTTCTGTGGTATCTGTGCACTGATGGTGATTCCCTGGGTTTCTGGTGCACCAAAAGATTTTACCAAAGCTGCCTCTGGCACATCACACAGGACCACATGCACTAGCTGGAGTTTAGCATGATGAGGCTAATTAAGCTTTGGGTGTGATTTAACATTTTTTCCCTGTAGAAATCCTGTATTTAGGAACCAGATTATCTCCAAGTAACAGGCAGCCAAGCAGGTCTAATTTTCCTCAACTGCTGCCACCGGCTAGAAACAACAGGCAGTCTAAGGGGTTAGTGAGTGCTCACAGCATGCTAACAGTGCACCACTGCATCAGCAGAGTGCATTAGAGATCTTCTTTTGGAAAGTATTGTACAAAACTTAAGTAGCAACTTCTGGTATTCCTGGGAACTATAGAATAAGAAACATTAATTCCATTTTGTGATTGAAGTTGACTTACAGAGAAGTGAAAAGATAAAGTGAGGTCTTTCTCCTTTCAAGATTGCCAGCCTAACTGTGTTGGGCAGAATACAACAGTTTTTCCAATAAGATAAGCCTTTATTTCCTTGTGGAAAGTAATATGATCTTTATACTTGCTAGGAGGGTTTCCTGGTACAGCAATACCAATTGAAATCACCCTGGCAAATACTTCCTTCTGCTGATAAGGTTTGAATTACTCCAGAAACACATGTTCTTACAATATATCTTATGTTCCCCCATTCAACTTTACTGTTCCTCATAGGCATATCCTATTGCATTCCAAATCCTACTCCTACCATATTGTGCACACCTGTGTGTGTCTGTGTGCAGGCAGAGTTTCATCATCCCTCATTTCTCAGCAATTCTAATTGCCCTGAGACAAAACAACTTGCTGAACTGTATGGCAAAGTAACTGGCATCTAAACCAAGACCTAAAGTAATTCTCCCACGTCCATTGGAGTGAGGGGCATTGAGGGCTGCAAACTTGGAAGTTACTGCCTGTGTTTGTTAGAGTGAACCAACAGGTTGCTCTGCAGGTCTCTGACTGACCTCAGACACAAGGTCAGTCACACCAGACGCTGCTTAATCAGCTGGCTTTGCTCAGAAATATGATAAGGGAGGGCAAGGCTGGGAGACACAGCTCCCATTGGCAGTCTCTGACAGCTCCCTTTTATTGCAAAGCAAATGGTGAGGAAGATTATGGGTGAGAAACTTGCTCACCCACCCACAGGTTGACTATTTCTGCACGTCATTTATTTGTGTAATGGCATTGCACAGTTGTTCCAGCTGTATGTACAGCTACATCCTTTTAAACAGATCATTCAGGTCTGACAAAACCTAACTGAGCTTAGCAGAGCTTAACTCTGCCCTGCAGTTCTGCCTTGTAGCTGGCATCCTCAGGGCTCTCCAGTGGCCACTGCTTTGTAGGTACCTCCTTGCTCTATTTAGGGGCTAGTAACCTCAAAATTGCTGCTAGCTACTCAGCAGGTGAGCACTTGGGATTTGGGGCTAGGATTTGAAGGCTCTGCCCCACCTGAACTGGAGTTACTTGTGTACCTGGAGTTAAATCTTTTTCAGTCTCTACCAGGACACTAGTCCCAGCTGGTGTAACTATCTAACATTCACAGGAATGGATCCTAAACGTCAGCTTTTCACAACTCCTATACCTTCACAAGTGAGCAATTGATTGAACCACTCTCTATCTGCTCTCTATCCCTGCAGCAAGTATTTAGCAAAGGAGAGTGAGAAAGACCAACTTCCATTTCGCCTGGGGCCTTTACTATCATACATATTTAGATCCTTTGATTTTAATCACACAGAAATATGAATGTGCTTTGATTTAACCTAAACGATTTCCCTAACCATTTGGCTGCTGTCTGTTTTAAGGTGTATCTGTAGGGTTTCTACACACAGAAAAGTTGCAGGTAGGTGTTTGCCAAAGAAACTGCAGCTGAATTTTGTGTGGAAATGCCAGTCAGCTACTTCTCTCCTTTATCTGTTTTCACTATCCTTTGCTGTTTTCACTTCTGCTTGTTTTACAAGCTCATATGGACTTCTTCATAAAGAAATGTCTCTAAGTATTGCCACACATTATATGGGGAGCATATTTACCATTCTTGGAGCTAAGGGCTCCAATGTGGGACAAGTGCATCTAACACCAATATGTTCATAGATTGCCTGAGAACCAACAAACATCTAAACTCATGAAAGCTAACTCAGCAACACCTGTGACAACAGTTCTTCACACCACTGGCTACTGCTCTCCAAACTGGATATTCCTTTGCTTCTTATTGTAGGAGTTCCATAAGGACTAAATCCACATAAAGATTTACACATGTAGTGATTCACGAAGCAAGAGAGAGGATAGCTAATAGTTCTGTACCTCACAGCCAAGTTAATAATTTATGAGCAGTGAAACAGATTCAAGAGTGGCTGAGATGGCCTGCCCATGAACCTTAACTAGGTGGCAATCATGTCACAGTGCTGGCCTACCTTACCTGAGTCAGACTAAAGACTAGATTCCCAGATACCAGTCTCAAGCACTTTATTCCATTTTTTTTTTCCCAAGACAATACACTGGCTTTACACCTAACATTTGGATCTAGTCCAGACCAAGGTACATCACTATGACTAAAAGGACGAAAAGTGGAGTTCACCTGTTTGGCTTTTTTTTTTTTTTTTTTTTTTTTTTTACTGGCTTGGTTAGCTACTTTAATTATTTTCTGGATTCAGTGAATTCCTCTGTTAGCTACTCCATGCATTGCAGGGAATACTGTACCATTGCCCTGAAAATTAGAGGTTATATAGGGGTGATGCAGATAGAGTGGTAAATGCCCTTATTTGTGAAATCATGAAGAAATTCTGGGACAGGTTCTAAACTTCAAAAGTTTTAGTCCAGAGTCATAACAAGAACATTATACAGTACACTCTCTTGTGGCTACTAGCTGTCATCATTAATTTTATGTCACATCAAAAGATATCCTCAGATACAATCCTTGTGCCTTCAATGCATTGCTCAGCTGAAACATTTTGTTCTGAACTCCAAAGACAACACTCTCATGGAACAAACAGCAATAACATCCAGAGCTGCTGGATCTCTAGAGAATCCATGGGGAGAATTATTTTGGGCTCAGTTCCCGGGGTCGCTCATTGCAGCCTGGCACTTCCTGGATGACTACAACCAGCATTCTCTCAAAAGGAAGAAAAACTTGTGTGAAACCACCACCACCACCTTCCTCCAGGCTTTTCCTGAAGATCTAAAGTATTGCCATTCCTTCAAATTCTCTACATGCCAAATAAGCTTGGAGCATGGCTGCAGCTGATAACAAAAGCTTTCCGGTACATTACAACCAGCTTGAAAGAAAACCACCCCCTGAGACTGTCTGGAGCCCCTTACTCCCCTCAAGGTAAAGACCAGCAGGCCAGAACTGGTAGAGATAGTGCGGAGATCTCAGCCCTCCTCAGAGCTGTGATCCTATGGTTAACATCATTAAGAGAAGAGAGTGGGAGCAGGAAAAGTAGTTCCTGGAAACCCTCTGCACTTCCCCTTCTCTTTGCATTACACAGAGTCCTGCCCCAGCACAGCAGGGAAGACTCTGCTGTGCATACCTGGCACAGGAGAAGGAGCAATTCTCCCTTATTTTAAAGCCCATAACTAATTAAACTCCTCATTGTGCTTTGTTGACAGCAAAATCATATAAAACCAAGAAGCCAGGCACTTTTTATGATACTTTCAGTACAGCATGCCGTCATCCATCCCACTTGCCTTCTAGGAATTTATTTTTCTGCACTATACTTCATAAAATTTGCATTTTTATATCCTAACCAAAGCTTAATCAACGGATTTAAACCTGTATTTGGAAGACACACTGTTTATGAGCTTGAGATGCAGAGGATCATTAGCACCACAATAGTGTTCTAACTCAGCAAATCCAAAAGAGTAGCAGGAAAAGCTACTAACATTAACAGCATTAACCTGGAGAACTGAAATGTTTTAAAAACAGCCTTGCAACTCCAACCTGGAGCAGAATTATGTGTCAAGTAGCAGCAGTTGTGGTACAATCATGACTTTTTGATCGGTAGTTATCCAAATTAGGTTACTTCTAATTTTTAATTATATGGAAAATTCCCTCAATGATCCATTTCTCATTTACCATAGTCAGCTGGGCAAATGCTGCCTTTCTGGATTTCTCCTTGCCTCAATTAATCATTCCTTTTTGATTCTATCTTTACTGTGTGCCTTCTTGTTCAATTTCCACAGCTGTGTCCTCTTCAGTTTTGCACACCCCTAAATTTATGCACTGGGCCTTCCAATTCACTCAGATACATGGATGTCTGAAGCATTTCCATAACCACTAACTAAATGCAGTTGGATTAATTTATTTAAGACATGGCTTTTAAAGGCATTAAAAAACAAACAAAAAAAAAGTATGAACCTAATGAAATTTGATAACCAGGTTCCTTAGGAATTAGTGATAAACTCCACAGCCTTCTCTCCTCAACGTTTTCCTTCCTGTTATTTTCCTTCCCTTTCTATTTAAACCTGTTATAGCTTTCTTTGGCATGCTTTTGTTTTAATTTAGAGATTTTGGAAACTTGTATTACTCGAGAACTAAGTCTTATGTTCCAGTGAGTTTAACTCAGTACCAGTGAAGAAACAGGCTGCATATTATCATAAAAATTAAACATCTTCAAAGCCTCTCTAATTTACACTGTATTGCTTCTGCCTCAAGAAGTAGCTCCAGTATCTAGACTCAAGCACTATAGATCTATCAATTTTCTACTAGGAATGTCTTCTTATACAACATTTCTTAAAAATAAAGGTACCTTAGCTCAAAATTTGAAAGGAAATGAAAGTTTTGAAGACTGTATCTTCACTTATATTAACACAAACAGTTTAAGAGTATGATAATCCATGTTGCTGCTGTCTCCTCCAACAGTGACAGCTTTTCTGTGGCTCTTACTGCAACACACACTGACTTAAGAGGTATCAGAGATCCTCCCTGCCTGTTTAGAACCAACTTAAACATTTATCAGTTCTCTCTGAAAAAAAAAACTGCCCTAAACATCCAGTTAAATCTCAGTCCTGAGGAGTGAAGATTTTTCAGGCATAGATATTGTTCCATTGTAATCACCCATCTTTCTGAGAACCCCCTGAATCTTTGCCCAGGACCATCCAGCCTGACAGCTGCCCAGATGTTCAGACCCAGCTCCATTTCAACTATAAGTTTCCATATATTTATTTGAGATTTATATTAAAAAAAAAAAAAAAAAAACAAACAAAAAAAAAACACAAAAAAAACCCCCAAAACCTTCTAAGATCCAAAAATGTTCTCAGGGGCAATCACAAAAATTATCTGCTCAGAGGCTACCTCACCCACTGGAAGGAAGGGGAAACTATCCAGCAAGTTCCCTGTGTGCTGTGGCATAACAGTACTGAAAAAGACCATTCATTTATTGCATCCACCTTTTCCCTCAGACAGAATATTTATTTATATGGATGACAAGCTTATATTATAAGACCTCAACACATTAAAATTTTGCCCTAATTCAATTGGTAAGTGTCCACCTGTAGCAAGGTAAATTTTTGCTTTAGAAAGGGTAAACTGAAATGTGGTTTGTGTCAGAGATGAAGCACTGAATCCTTCCTCTGGAACTTGCAAGCAGATAGATAACACTGACAGGAGGCTACACCAGCCTGGAAAGCTGAACATCATTGCATATTTTTGGAATGGTATCTAATGGTACAATGGTATCTAACAGATGGATGAGACACCCTCCCCCTTTCCCAACTAATTGTATTTGCTCCTTACCACCCATCTTATGAAGTGCATCTCTGACTGTGAGACAAAAAATAATTAGCATCTATAAAATTGCAGAAGGTCTACCAGGCCTGCTGCTAGTGCAACCTGGATGTTAATGGAGACAGTCTGGAGAGAGGGGAAGGCTGTGGACAGTGGACTCCTAGGAGGAGGATGGTTTGAACTGAAAATGCACAGTCATGAATGGGTGTAGTTGGGAGGGAACTCTGGACATCGTCTGATCAAACTCCTCTGCTCAAGCAGGGTCCCCTAGAGATGGCTTTTGAAGATCTCTGAGGATGGAGACTCTATCACCTCTCCAGGGAATATGTGCCAGGTCATCCTCATAGTGAAAAAGTGTTTCAGTTTGTGCCCATTGCCTCATTCCCTGTCACAGGGCACCACTGAAAAGGAGCCTGACTCCATCCTCTTCACTCCTTTCCTGCAGATATTTAGACACATTGATGACAGCCCCCTGAACCTCCTCTAGGCTAACAGATCTCTGTTCTAAACTGACCTGGGGTATCAGTTGTAAGATAAGATATCATCAGCCACACACTGCAAGAAAAATAACATTCTGGAGTTTTTCTGAAGCCACAGACCATCATGGGAAAAGAGCCTCCTTGTTCTAGTCTAGGGACCTCAAAATGTTGTAGTCAACTGGACAAAAACTGTGCAGTTCTGAGTGGTCTGTGCTACACTGTGTGACATCCTGTTACAGACTCTGGGCACATCTCTCCCCAAGGGTAAACATCTCTTGTGGCCTAGCAGGAAGAGCCAGCATAAGAAACACTGAGGCTGAAGCCAGAACTTGTCCTTGAGGTAGGAGAGATAGCTCCCTCTCTATTTTCTTGCTTCAAGGGATTGATTTCCTGGGAAACTGTATAAAGGTCAGAAGCACATTATGCTCTATGTGATTGTGAAAAAGCCTCTAGAGATTGATGTTACATAAATATTTACAACTACCACTACTAACCAAACCTGTTTCCAATCTCTGCTCTTCCCAAGGAAGAAAACAGGATAATAAAGAAAAATTGACTTGTGGAGAATAATAGCAGTGAAAGTCTAATTTGAAATTACTAATGAAAACTGCATATTTATCTGAACAGAAAGAAACAAAAAAACCAGTGAAGGAGCATCTGTAATTTTCCAACACAGACTACAGAAGACTGCAAGACAGCTGTGACAAGAATGATAACAGGACCATGCTTTTGTTTTCTTTATTTTACCCTTGAGAAGATAACCTTTCATATTTTGGTATAGTAGACACATTGATGATGATGTTTTTGTGATGTTGCAAAACTCCACTTTCTTCTCATCCCTCTGGGAACAAATTCATTCATATCATTTAACCACAACACAGCTTTGAAAGAACAGAAAAACCAGAGGCACAGCACTTTGTGGGGACTCACATATACTAATATATATTGTCCACATCAAAAGCTAGCTGAGAGAAATTGTCAAAAAAAGGATATTCATAAGATACAACATGCTAATTCAGTGTCAGAGAATCCAGTCAGAGATGGCATTTGACTCATCTATTCCTCAAATCTTTGGTGATCAAAGTTCTGGATGTGTGTGTGGCTGGCCAGCAGTTCTGCTGTGTCTCCCATAAACCATGTGCTATCAGAGTGTGGGTGGCAGGCTCTGCTGTGGTGAGCAGCTGGGCAGCAAGGCTGCAGGAGGAAGTGACTCAGAAGGACAGCTGGGGCAGACAATGAGGCATCTTGAGACCCAGCCACATGCCTAAGTCTGGCTGAACCCTGACATGCAGTAGAAGCACAGAGATCTGCAAAAAGTTTTTGTCCTTTTTTTTCAAGACTATTCCTTGAGTTCCTCTCCCCTTTGCCTATCAGAAATGTACATTAGCTTGCCCAAAACCACGTAACTCTGTTTTCAGTGGGACCAGAGTGCCTAAACATCTAAGGCACTTTTGAAGACCCCATCTGTTGTCCCTGAAAATCAGCCTTTTGATTTGTTTTAGTATAGTGGAGTCAGTTCTCATGAATTGTAAGATAAACAAGAATCATGTTTGCATTCCTTTGTAAAAGATATCACCTGATGGACTTCTCAAGTGCCCAGTGGAGATGGAGAGGTGGGAACTTCTCTGTCCAATCTCTGGTCACTGTCCAGAAACTTATATATACGAGGTCAACAATAAACTGGAGAGTTCTTTTCTTCTTCCTCTCTCACTCCAACTTCGTGGTGTCTGTTGCATCTCTCTGTGGCATCTCGGTGTCACCCATCCACAGCCAAGACATACATGGGAACATTAATTAAATGGTATTAATATAATAGACATTTAAATTCAAAAGAAGAATTTCTTCTCAACTCTTCTATTGTCATGTTTTTAAAAAAATATAAAAAAAATGTTTTTTGTTGTGTGTGTTGTTTCACCTGACTCTGTCTCTGTGCAAGTTTCTGTTTCCCCCAGCCCAGTGTCAGAAGAAGAGGTCGAGATCATCCATTCTCATCTTCGAGGACTTGTTTATTCTTTGTTATCTTACGCATTGTGTCTCTGGCCTGCTGAGATCTTCTTTGCAGGCCAGGTTGTGAAAAACTCCCTCTGACCATAGGACAGTGTTATCTTTTATACTAAGAATTACATATGTTTTATTTACAACAACTCTCCAATACCTATTGACTATATTGAACAGTGCACCTTTACTCTAAACCAACCAAAATGTGCCACCAGCACAGCAGAAAATCGAGTCTAAAAGACCAAGAAGAAGGACAGGGACACACCCTATTTCCTCCATCTTTGTCCCTTAAACTCACATTATAAAACATCAAAATTCTACTTTTTACCCTGTGACATGTTAATTATCATTCTACCTAAATTCTTGTAACTTATAAATTTTCCAGAGCAGTCAGAGGGATGTCCTGGTTCCCACATTCTATGAGCCTTCTCATCAAAGAACAGAGTTGGCAGAAATTCCCAGAATCAAGAAATTTCAAATAAAAGCTGAAACAGATTAATATAGTAATTAGTGTGCTTTGACAGCAGAAACTCCTACTACCTCTTGGGCATCCAGATTTTACAATACACCTATACCTACTAAGTTTTTCATGTGAAAAAGGGTGCAAAAGATATGCTTTAAAGGGTGTCACATCTTGTGAAGTGGAACTGTAATTCACCCATGTTTAAAGAAATACACTTTGTTCTTCACGTAGGCCAGTAAAACCTACATTGTGTATCCCTCAGTGAAAATAAGATGAAACATGGAACAGAAAAATTTATGCTAAAGGCTGTTAATGAAATTATCCAATGTTCAAAAATTTGAAATGTATTTATTTTGCATCAGCATGATCCAAGAGGTCCACTGCCTCCCTTCCTGATCTCTGCTGCCCCTTCCAACAGTATTTGAGAGAACATTTACTACTGTGCAATCAGGAGAAGGTCAACAGACTAAATTTCTTTCAGCTGATCCCTTTGCTGCATTTTTTCCTGTAATCAGTTCCACCAGATATCAACACTCAGACTGGCCTCTTCTGGAAACACTTCTTTCACAATATATGTTTCAGAACTTGTGTTCCTGAAGACTGTACACTTTTCACTCACTCCATTTCTGTGAATATAGCTATGGATGTTTCTAATTCCTCAGTCCCACACTCCAACAGACTCTGTTTTCAGTCTTTTCTCTAACAAACCCGTGGAATCTTGGTTCATTACAAAAGCTAAAGGCTCAACCAAATGCTTCATTCTGGTTTGCTGCCATGGTGAAGTTTTCAAAGTTAATGCTTAGGATGCCAATAGTACAACATGAATAATAAAATGAGAAGAACAGAAAATGGAATACAAACAGCACCAGGAGTTAGACTCTTGCTGCCCCTGTATAAATATATCAAAAGATTTTTGAGAATTTAATGGAACTAAAAAGACCCAACCAAGTTCCATGTCATGACTGACACAAAGGCCAAATAAGCATGTCTGGCATTCTGCAGATCAAAGACAGTTGTGATCATATAAAAGATGTTAGATAGAACAGGTACACTAATCATTTGTGACATGAGAAGTTCATCACAACAGCATCTCTTGATCACAGTTGAAGAAAATTCAGTCTGTTTCTAGCTTGCAGTGGCCCTTGTTAATATTTGCCATAGGAAAATGCTGGAACCATTGACTCTTAAAATTGCCTCTAAAAGTCCTCCCTTTCTGACTTCCAAGATGTGGCAAAATACAAATCTATCTAAATGAACTGCCACGTTTAGCTGATGACATTTGGTCTGCAAAATATTTCAAAGGATGAACCCACGTAAGTTCTGAAGCAAGGAATAGCCTACCCACTCTCTTTCTGCTAGCATACCTCTGATGTAGAAATTACTTTTAAAAAAATGGAATGATCTGTTTCTATCAGTCACCTCTACAAGCTCTTCCTCATTGCCATCCCTGTACAAATGACCAGAGAGCAAAACCTCATTACCACCTTTCACAAGCACAAGTATATAGGTGATGGTGCATTTGCCATGACTGCCAGACAGCTTTAAACCGTGCTTTCCATTTATTTTCATTTCTTTTTGCAATATGCTATTTGTTTCCTGTGTTAAATGGCACTTGCTTTTATGGCTGTGGCATTTGCCAAGTGCCAAATGTGTAACTGCAAGAATCATGCAAAGAAATGGACAACAGCTAGCATTGCTCAGGGATGGCAAAGATTCCCTCAGAGACTGAGGTGGGAAGGCAGGTAATATTTCCATAAATCTACTTTCAGCTACGAGTCCTGTTTGTGATACTTGGTGATGCTGCAAATGAAACATTCTGTCATTGCTCAATTCAGAACAAAAGCATTTCAAGCTCCATAAGCAAACTTTCACCCCATTCACAGGTCAGGGCAGCTCCACTTACACATTTCTAAATGGTTAATCTCTGGTGCACTGAAACCTACAGGACACTGAGGATATTTTTCTTCCCTAGAGGGTTTCTGTAGGAGCTGTGTGAGATTCAACTGGTCCTTTTGTTTTTGTGTCTTTGTCACTGCAGATCTCCACATTTTGAAGTCCAGTCACACTGTTCTTGTTACCATCCATTAAGTCTTCTGCCATCTCCATGTTCTTCTTGTTGCACTGACAGAAGTCACTGGAGCTCTCTAGAATGCTGATGCCAAATTTGATAACGAGTGCTAGCCAGGCCATCCCAAAGAGAATCCACAGAGAGATTACATTTTTGTACCAGCTTGGATAGGTGCGATCCGGGTTCATCCCTACAACAGAATCACCCAAAACATTTCGACATTGGATCAAGAGTGCCTCAAAGGAGACATTACATGTAAAGTAAAGACAGTTGAAATATCACCAAATATTAGTGATTTCTACATAAAACACAAGTATGCCATCTACTTAGCATGTGAACAGATGAAGTATGTTTCATGATGTGTCAGCAACAGCCTAGTATTCCTTAGGAATTGCAAATATCACCCATAAGAAAGAAAAATAAATCCCAAATCACATCCATGTAAAAGTGAAATTATTCACATTCAAGCAACACAGTTTAGTTTCTCTGCTTATCACTCAGCACCACAATATTCTATTACCCCCTGGTACAGGGGTCCCTACAGGCAGAAAGGTAAGCAGGTTTTTTATACTACTGTATGTATCTGGTTAAACCAGATATAAGCAAGAGAGTCTCAGAGTGGGAGAAAAGAGGCCTGAGTAGTCCTAAAACCTCCAAGAACAACCAAACCCTGGAAGACAGTTTGAAATTATCACCAGCCTTCACGGCCACTGAGGCATTCTCTGCAGGATCATGGCCAGCCTGGTGCCCTTCAGGACTGCCAGCTCCTTTTCTGCAGAGATGCTTCCCAACAGGTCAGTTATTCCTCCCAGTTCTCTATCACTCTAGTGGGGAAACAGCATGATGGTCATTTGAACCTTATTTTTGAGGTATAAACCACACATACAGGATTGTAAGGCAAAATTGTTTAGCCTCTACATACATCAACTGACATATTCAGTTATTCCCATACCAAACCTAGTGTATCTATGGCAGTATTCCAGTTATATAGGTACTACACAGGTGAAGGCACACCTGGAAAGGAAGGAATGCATTACCAGAAACTAAGAGAAGTAAAACTGCTGTAGCATAGAGTTCAGCATCATCTGTAAAATCAGTATAGGAAAATGCTGAGCTGACCCAGCTTTTGTCAAGCTCCATCTGGCTACCCTTGCCCAAGCTAGCTTTATTCCTAACTTATTTACATGTGCCTACACAAGCTCTAATCATAACTTTGATGCATTACAGACAAGTCCTAAAGTAACTGCCACTAAATTGTCTAAGCATCAAGCAAGTGCTGTGAAGAAAATAGCAAATCCATAATAGGATGTTTTAGTCTTTCTGTCTCTCAGGAATTCAAGGGTGCATGTGTTTCTATAATCAATTTGTTTTTAATGAGAAAGTCTTTATCAAAAAGGTGTGTCCTGCGTTTCAGCAAATGCGGTGGGTGTGGATCCAATCCCATTTCCTCTGGCAAAGGGTTTTGGCATCCAAAACTAGGTAGTGCCTGGTGCCTGACAGTCTATACCTAAGTGACTTAGGTTGCCTTTTAGAAAACAGTTATCTAGGGTTTTGACAGAAGAAACAGTTCTCTGAATGTTAATGATGATGCAGAGTGCCATCTGCTGAAAACTAACGGCTGATGATGCACTGGTGTGTGATAAGTGTGCCCTCAGCAACTGCTGTGGTTAAACCATAGCACTCCTGCCTGCTGGGGTGGTCATTCAAGGGACAGGCCACTTCAATGCCACTTCCTGACTGGGAAACAATGTCTTTGATCTTCCACAGGTGGCACTGCTATGGCAGAAACTGTGTCTTTTCCAACCTGTCAAATGCCCACCACAACGTACTGGTGCCAAACTGTTCAGCAGGTGAAAGCAATGAAATGAGAATACTCACCAATCACATAGTCTCCAAACCCTATAGTGCTGAGGGTGATGAAGGAATAGTAGAAGCCTTCTTCATAAGACCAGCCTTCTTTTTCAGAGAATAACAAGGGAGGTAGCAGGAGGAACAATAACACGCCAGTTACCAGTGCACAGGTCTTCATCATGAAGGAAGCTTTATTCTAGTAAAACAGGAAGGAAAAAAAACAACAAAGTTTGTCACAAGAAGTGCAGCAAAGAAATTGCAACTTGGTTTCCAGTTGGAGATGATGATGGACTCCACAAAAGCATATAAATATTCATTGAATTCCACTATAGTAAATGGTGTGTCTGTCCCATGTGTGCCTGGTTTTAGCTGAGATGGTTTTCTTTACAGTAGTCAGTAGGGGATTGTGCTGTTGTACTTTAGATTTGTGTTGAAAACAGTGTTGGTAATACAGAGGTGTTTTTACTGCTGCTGAGTAGTGCCTGCACAGTGTGAAGGCCTTTTCTGCTTCTCAACCCACCCCACCAATGAGTAGGCTGGGGGTACACAGGAATTTAGGTGGGGACACAGCCAGGACAGTTAAGCCCAAGTGACCAAAGGGATCTTCCATACCATATGGCATCATGTTCAGCATATAGAGCTGGGGGAAAAAGGAAGCAGGGAATGTTCAGAGTGATGGAGTTTGTCTTTCCAAATAAGTGTTAGGCATGATGGAGTCCTGCTTTCCTGGGAATGGCTGAACACCTACCTGCTGATAGAAAGTGGTGAACACTTTTTTTTTTTTTGCTTTTGTGCACAACTTTTGCTTTATTTATTAAACTGTCTTTACTTCAACCCATGAATTTTTTACTCTTCTGATTCTCCTCCCCATCCCACTGGGAAGGGGCGAGTAACTGTGTGGTGCTTAGATGCCAGCTGATGTTAAACTTTGACATCCAGCCAACAAAAATTGGGCATCACCTTCATAAGTCCTAAATTCATGCCAGATTAAAGCCTGTTCCACAAATGTTCCCATGTAACTTACACATGCAATTCTAACTAAAACTGATGATAAACAGACCAGATAATCTAGGACTGTGCATTGCTCACATGCTTTATCACTTCTGTTGCTGTAGGGGAAGTCATTCATCACAGAATTTCCCTCAATTAATAAACAACCTTATCTGACACCTCATAGGGCTGTCATAAACTAAATTTATTTGCTTCCACTTATTCCTGAGTATTATTGCGCCTTTTTGGTCAAATAGTCAGCCAGGCTGTCCTTGTTAGTCATAGGATCTCAAACACCAGACAGTGTCCTCTGTCTTTCTTTGAGATCTGCCTGTCCATGCTGCTCACCTGCCAGTGGAACAGCTCCTCCAGGCGACGGGCACAATGCTGAACCCCAAGCAGCATCAGCTGCCCAATTTCATTCAGGAGCACGAGGTTCAAGGGGATCCCAAAAAGTGCAAACACGATGCAGAAGATTCGACCAACTGCAGTGCTGGGGCTCAGGTTCCCATAGCCTAGACAGGGAGGAATGAAACATTAAATCTAAAATATTCTCTGCTTACCCCTTCCCCCTGGAGGGTGAACCTTCATCACCTACAGAAGTTAGGTGAGAAGGTCACTGCTCCAAAAGGACCTTTTTTATAAATAGCTGTAGAGTTACATCCATTGTTTGTCATATCCTATTGTGGGTTGGAAAATAACATTTCTTTCCCTGCCAATGTTGCTGAGTTCCTTTCCCATTTACCAGTGAATTTCCTCTCCCCTACCCACTGCCCTGGCTGGGATCTGACGTAAATGCAAACTTTCCATTTAGTTCAATTTTTGTAAGCATTGTTGGCATGGGCTTACTGGTACATGATCCTGCATGGCTGGCAGATGGTCTCTGAATCACAACAATAGTGTTTTAATTATAACAACCACCCTTTTCTACCTTTGTCCCACAGGACTAGTGAACTTAACACTGCCTCCTTGCTTATACTCTTTTGCATCACAAATCCAAATACACCTTAAATTATCAAAATTATTGTCTAGAGTCAATATACTCAGAGAAATTATACTTAACCTGAGTAAAATATTCCATAAAAATAAAAATACTAAAATACTAAAGGAAAAAAAATGGTTTAAATTTTGCCTTTCTTCTAGACATAGGAAGTGATCTAATAAAAGGTTCTGCCTTGCAATCACAGCCTTGCTTGTATCCCCAGAGCATTCTGGCTTCAAAATCACTTGTCTTCATTCCCCACATGTTCTTTTTAAGATGTCCCATAAAATTGCAGACTTGCACTTGCAGTTTCCAGTCTCTTCTGCCACAAGACACTCAGATTTAACTAGGGTATATTTCACAGGGTTCTTTCAAAGACAGAAAAACAAGCACACCACGAGCATTTCAACAGTGCCAGTCAGAGACCTATGGCCTTGACTACATTCCACAATTACCTCTGCTCATTAGAGACTGGTGTATGTCCACAAAGCAGATTATCTTTTTACCACAAATAATGCATCCTCTCCCAGTGCCACAGCCAGCACAGAGCTGCTCCCTCCTCTGCTGCCTTGCTGCCGAGTGCGCTAGCCTCTAGAGCAGAGCCCGGCAGGGAGAGGCCCCAGGGCTGGGCTCTGTATCCCAGATAAGTGAGAGTGCAAACATCTGTGGTTAACTCCAGAGTCCCTTTTCTTCACTAACCTCTGTCACACACCAGCTGCAATAAGCCACTGACTGACAATGCAGAAATGTGTGCAGCTATGAGCTGGGGATATCTACACATTCTGTGCCAAGCTTTTGCTAACAAAAATCCCTCACCATGGACAACTCTGCAGTTAGTGGTGCCTGTGTGCCAGCAAACTACACCCAGAAAAAAGCCTAGGGGCAAACTATTCCTAATGTACCCCACAAATCCCAACTTCTGCTATATGGAGGATCTC
The DNA here is from genome assembly GCA_032173965.1 of Sitta carolinensis. NCBI lineage: Eukaryota > Metazoa > Chordata > Aves > Passeriformes > Sittidae > Sitta > Sitta carolinensis. The sequence continues at coordinate 6,494,679 of JAVUNC010000025.1, read as the reverse complement.
CCCTTCAACAACTTTAGGCACCAAATGCCTGCAGTGGAGCCCCAGGAGCCTGTGTGTGGGAAAGGGGAGAGCATCCCCCAGAAAGAATGGGATGCTCTTTGTAACTGGATGTTTTGAAATACAGTCAGACAAAAGGGGCTAAATTAAGACTTCATGCCAGTGCTACTACTTCTTTGCTTGTGAGCAGCTTTGCAATGTTAATGTCCTTTTTCCCAATGACTTCTAATTTCTGCCATCTCACCATTTCTAGACTAACAGGTATGGCAAATGAGACATGTAGGCAAGGACATCTGGTAGATGACCCCTTCTAAGTGAATTATAGAAAGATGTGTCTGGGGTGGGTGATGCATTTCACACTGCCTGTGACATTTCAGTGGATTAGTTCCAATTTTTCTCTTATGGGATTAGGGTGTTTTGTGGCCTGACCTGACCCAGGAGAAAGTGCTGGGGAGCATTTACTGTAGGCTGAAGATGAGTCACATACATTTACAGCCAGTTATTCCAGAGGTGGGTCCCCCTCAATCTCCCCCTTTCTTTTCCTTCTACATCAAGTTTTAAAAGACCATGTAATGTCTTGGGCAGCTCTTTCAACTACAGATTTCTAAGTTTCTCTGCAGAAAAACAAAAGAAGAAAGGTCCATGTTCTCTGGTCACTGTGTGAAGCACAGCAGCCTTCAGAATTGTGGGGATGCCACATAGTGCTGGATGTAGAGCACCTAAACTTAACTTGTATGTCACAGTTAATTTAGAATGGTAAATTGAATGATGTAGGAAGGTCTAATGTGCACAGTAAACCCAGCCCTCCAAGCACCAGATCATCTTTGTGTTTGATTTCTCTGGCTCCCTTTTTCCTTTGGACTCAGTAGCTTGAAACAATTTTCTGAAGACTTGGTACACAATTGCTATACACATGCCAAAAAAAGCTATGTCCCACCAGCTTTTTATACAGGATACAAAGTATAATCAAATAGCACAGGAGATTTTAGATTATGCAAAATGGCCAGAAATTTACTCCTGTCTGGTTACATCCACTTGTCTTTGCAGTAGACAAAGATGCCAAGCTAATTGTATACAAGCCTCAGCTGTTATAAGCAGGAATGGGAGAATAGGACTTATCCTCTTCAGTGCTAATTGGTGTCTAAAACCATCATGAGCTATATATAAGAAAATCTGAACCAGATTCAGAAACTAAAACTACACTGCCAGTTGTGTCACATCCCTAATGAGCCTGCTGCTGGAATGTCTCCTGGTACATGTCTGAGCAAAAAGACACAGAAATGATCACTAAAAACTGCAGAGACATCAAAGTGTGTTTCCACTGAAGCAGCTGGATTAAGTGCTCCTCTTGAAATAAGGTGTAATGTAAGTTAAGTTTCTTTGGAGGCAACAAAACAAGAGTGGTTTTATTTCTAAATGCTCATAACCATGTGCTTTAACTCATGTGCTTCTGTTACGTATTAAGTAATTCAGGATTTTTTTCCTGCTTTCCCATTACATTCCTGCCCATAAGGGATTCAGAAGCTCTGTAGACTTGTTAAGATGAGACTTATTAGTAAAAGATCTTTTCATTCACAAGACAACACTTGCAGTGCCCTCAGTTAACTGAGGCAGCCGCAACTTCCTGCTACCCACAATGAGAGATTTGTTCTCATATTAGTATTTTCAACAAAAAGTGCTGAGAACAAAAGTGTCTATCATCAGCTGAAAAACACCCTAAAATTTATAAAAAAATTTCATCTGCAGAAAAAAACCCAGAGTTAGCATGAACCCAAAGCTTCCCAAAAATGTGTTTGACTGCTAAAACCACTGATAAAGCTATTTATCAGTTAGAGAAGCAACTCCTCTTGTTTTATTAAACCTTTTCCCTACCTGAAAGTATACAGAAGCTGTTACTTCCTACAGACATGGTCTAATCCCAAATTTACATATTGCTCTTGTTGACAGTATTTTGCTTTGAGTAACCAGGAATTCATCCAAGCCTGGGGGCCAGTTATCCACTGTGCAGTTCACTGAGGGCTGCCAAAGTCAGAATTACTTTATTTTGCATTACACATTTAAATACTCATAAAAACCTCTCTGCTTGGCAGTTGGGGTGATGTTCCGTGAGCCACATTCCTATTTTCCCAGACACTGGAGGAAATTAAATCCTTAAGCTATCCAGCTCCTCCCACCACTAGTTCTTCCTCTAATACTTTTCAGGAAATTTAAACTTTTCTTTCCCTTGTGGTCTTTACAAGTGATACAAATCCAGGAGAAATGGAAGGTCTTTTCTATGAGAAATTAAAATATTTCATTTAAAAAAAAATACAATATATGAAAATTCACTTTAGATGGAAAAGACATCTTCATATAATTCAAAGTGGAAAAACCACAAACACACCTACTGATCACTCACACAGCCTTGTGATAATGTTTGCCTGGTTCCTAAAAATGTGAGCATGGCCCCCTGCTTAGCTGGAAGGTGACCCTGACAAATTAGCCTGCTCTGACCTCATAGCTGACTGCTTTAAGCAGACAGTTGCACTGGAGACCTCCTGAGGTACCAGGAAGCCTGAATTATCCTATGATCTTCCAAGCATTAGGATTTCCAGAGGTCATTTGATACCATCTGCATTCACCTGAAGATCAGCAAGTCAGGGGTTCCTCTCCTCCCTCATACTTCAAATGTCTCCATAACTATATAAAACATATAAACATGCTTGGCTTCTCAGCCTTCTTGGGAGAGTTCACATTGTACCCACCAAGTCTGCCCAAGTTCAAGAGCATTATCAGCTGGACACAGCTAAGGACACCTGGCATGGGAAGTCACAGTTATTCCCAGTTCATCCAGGGAGGATGCTACAGGCATGGAGCCTGTACATGTAGGACAGAGACAGGACACAAGCCCCAAGCAGCCACTCTGCTTGCATTGGCTTCTCAGTTTTAGGATAAGAACAAACCAAAAATTTGATGAATTTGATTTTAAAGCTAGTGGTGGCAGAATCTCAGGAACTGTGTCTTATATGGAGAAGCTCATCAGGACCCTGCCAGGTTGAACCAGGGAAGTTATTAACAGTTTTAGCCCTATGAAGTTCCAGATGAGAGTAAAATTTGGTTACACCTCCTTCAGTGAGTGAAAAAAAAATGCTTCAGATGAGTACTGCAGTCTTTGAATTGTGCTGTGCATACACTGAAAGCTGTACAGTGGGCTCAGTCTCAGCTGGTGTGGGATGGCATGCAGTCAGGAAAGCAGACCACATTTCCAGTGCTCAGGAGACAGCTCAGAGAATGCTGCTGGGAGTGGCTGACCCCAAACCCACCAGAGACCTCCCACTGGTCACTGTGCCACATCCTACTTGGTCAAGCCTGCAGAGAAGCTCTGCCAGCTGTCACAGGGCAGGGAAAAGATCAACACATCAACAGTGGCAGCTTTTCAGCAGAGAACTCCCCTACAGGAAAGGTTCCTGAGGTTCACAGAGGATGCAAACATGAAAGTGCCCCAAGCTGTTATTCTGCTTTTTAACCACTTTGAGACATCAAGTTAGTTTAACTGAATTCCCCAATAGATTGCCAGCCAGCACTGAGCAGGAACTTGACCATTTTTCAGAGCTCCACCAGACTCTGGGGAGTACTGCAGAGGGTCAGAGTCTTCACAAGACTCTTGCTGGCCCAAAGCTTCACCCTATCAGGATTTCACAGCCCTGAACTTGTTACTGTTTTATTCCCTGCACTGGAATCCTCTGTGGCAACTACTAAATGTCTGTAACAGTGTGGTTAATGCCATCACTCACTGAATAGCCTGATCCATGCCTCTGTTATCTCCCAGTCCTCTGGGTATTGCTTTTAGGAGCTATGTACTGTGCTAACCAGAGAAGGAAAGAAAAGGAAGAAGGTATTTCCATTCTTCTTTTCACAGTGAGATGGTTTACTTGCTCCATTTTATATTTTAAAAAGGGCCATTGAAATTCACACAACTGAATTCTGGTAATGGTAATTTCTGAATTCTGAAAATGGTAACACAGCACTAGGCAATGGCATCCATCCACCCAATATTAAGTGGGACATTCAAGATAGAGAGGACAATACTCCTACTCTTAGGCTTGCACAGACGAGTCAGTCTCATCACTGACACAGAAAGAGCCTTTCCCTAGCACCTTCTCTGAAACCACACCACCCTGTGGTCGTTTGACTTCAGGAACTTTGATCTTGCACCCCACTCTGAACTTGCTTTGACCTCTGCCCTGTTAGCCCAAACTAAGTAGGAGGAGAGTAAACACAGAAAGGAGAGACTTTGTGTAGGCAAGGGATAAAGAAATCTGAGAGAGAAAACCAACAGCAAGTTACTTCTTTCTTTAATCATGTTTACTACTACAGCACTACAGGAACTCTGAAGATGGCCCTTCAAGGCATTGGAGAAAGGATTCTTATAGGGAAATTTGCAGAGAATGAGATTCAGATATAAAATCTGGCATGGTATGATATGTCAAAGACAGCCATGAGGAAAGCACAGAAGTGTAACAGTGGGGAGAAGGAATCAGCAAGTGACCAGAGCTGCCCATCCCAATAGTTATAAATTCAGTTCCATTCAAATTATGAGATTGGCCAAAAACTACATAGGCTTTGGGGCACTTCTTTAAACAAGAGATTTTAGTTCATACATATCTGTTCTTTAAACATTTGCAATTGAGGCATCAGCTATGTCCACCTGCAGGTTAGAACTCACTTTGATTTTAGGCAAAGTTCACATGCTGCTTTTAATCAATAGGAGTGAAAATTGACAAGGTTCTCATTTAAATGGAAGAAGAATACAGTGCAGAAGATGCTGCAACAGGAGACTTGGGGATTTAAACCTTGTCAGTGGGGAAAGAAGTTAACATCCCTTCCTGTGTCCCAGTGATTTCGGGTTCTGGTAAGGACTTCAGAAATGGACCTAGCCTTCTGAGGGGGTTTAAAGCACTTAAAGCAGAATACAGAAGCTGGCAGGACAGAAAGAGCTTCTCAAAGGAAAGTGATAAAAGTGATAGTAGTTTTGGCAGTGCTATTTGAGAAGACCAAGGACAAGAGTCTCAAAGATGCTATTTTGCATAAGCGGCCAGCAAGGCATGGATAGCATTAATTGCAAAGAAAAAATCTGGAAGAGACAGACAGGCTGAAGGACTTCCAGCAGTTGGAACACTGGAATAAAGGCCATCCATATTCTTCAAAATCTTTATATAGTACCCCTAAATTCCTGAGAATCTTTCTTCTGCATTATCATCTTAACTCTACCCTTCCTGTACTCATTTGCCAGAATGCCTTGGGTTTTAACTTCTATAGGCTAATCTTGTGCAGCTGGACCTGCTTTCATTGGTTCCATAATCACAGCCCGAGAGAAACCCTTCCTTGCCACCTAAGAACACTAAAACCTCTACAAATCCTCAAGAAGCCTTCCCAATTGTCATTTATCTCATTGCCATACCTTACACACAAAGTTTCCTATTGTGACTCACCCCTTTGAACTTCACTGAGTTCTTTGGAAAGGAGCTTGTCTCTTTACTTGACATCATCAATTATCCTCCCCAGTCATGCCATGGTATCCTCAGTGAGGCTGAACCCCTCACTATCTCAAGAATTTGCATAAAGAGAGATTATGATAACAGACTCAGGGTGAGGCTCTGTGAGATTGTTTTCTCTTCAACATATTGTTATCAACAGAGTGTTATGACACTAATCTGTCTGCAACTAACAATTTAACTTGGAAAGCAGAATGAAGGGTACAGTCTGGAGTTTTCTGCATAGAAGTGGCTTGTATGGCATTCTCAAATCCACAACTGAAAAATCGTGAACAAGTCTCTAGAGTCATAGCTTTAAAATTATGAGGTAAAGAGTTGTAAGATTTGGTTCTTTTCAATTGCCTCTGCTATCAACTCAGTTGTGTCATGCCCTGTCCTGTCCTCCTCCCCTACAGCCATCAGGGTGAGGCGTTTACTTAGAAAAAGAGGAGAGTAGGGGCAGGGGGTGGGAAGAGTAGCTTAGAAGCTACTCTTAGTAGAAGAGCAGAAATGCTTAGTCTAGATCCCTGCTAACACCACAACAGCCTCTTATATTTTAACATGATAAATTTGATTCTTTCTAAATATCATTAATTTAAATTTGCCGTGGTGGAACAGTCACTCCGATGGCTTAGAAACTCATCACGACTCACTGCTGAGGCAAGCGAGGCAGTTCTGAGCAGATACTGCTTTGTACCAAAGGCAGTGAGCAGTGTGTGCTGGAAACCCAGGGCTGTGCAGCCCTGTCTGCTGAGCCTCCACTGCCACCACCTGGTGCGAGCCCTGCCTGGCAGCCAACACCCTGGAAGCATGTTCCCAACCAGGACACTGCGTATGTGGAAGAGCAGGGCACAAAGATGCACTGAGTCACAGGAAGATGACACACCACTATCCCCACAGAAAAACCCACAAACCATCTCTTTCTTTGAGCTCGTGCTTGGGGGCTTAGTGTTCTGGAGCCAATGTATCTTCAGAAACAATCAGAAATCAAATGAAGGTTTCATTTGAGTACTAAAAGAAAAATCTTGATTTTAAAAATATACCTAAAATTGAAGAGAGCTGACAAATCAAGAAATCCATGAGGGATTTTTCATACTCAACAACCATCTCTTCACATGCTCTCCCCTCCATGGTTTTTTTTTAATAAAAACTTTACTTACCATAAGTAAAAGACATCAGGGCAAGCTATTAATGTTTTTGGGGACAGGGGACATGACAATAATTAATAGCACCTGCCTTAACTAGCTTGTACCTAGTACATTTTATTTTTTCCATTTTCTCTTCCCTCACTTATTTCTATAATTTCTTTTTTGTTGTGCATTACCCATTTGCTGAAATCTAAGTCAATTATCCAGCTATTTATACTTTCACTTGAACATGTAGGTCCTCATCTAATACAGGTAGTAATAAGGAGGAATAATTCATAAATACAGTCTCTGAAGACACAGTATCCACAGTATTAAGAATTTTCTAAAATCACTCCTGTCCTTGTGATAGGAAAAGCCCATTTGAATGCACAATTCAGCTCAGACCTCTCAGAGTATCCAAGGCTTGGGAAAGCCCAGGCAGTGCAGCACCATGAAGTTCAGGTTCCAGAAGCCATGTAACTTAGAAGGAATATGTCCTGAGAGAATTATCCTGTGTCTGATCAGTTAGAGATCATTATTGGGCTGGCACTGACAGAGCACTCCTAGGGCTGGGTTCATGGGTGCTTCCCTACTTGCCTTCTGCAAGCTCCAGGGAAGCAGGTAGTGCTGGAGCAGCACCTGAGTACAGGTGCTCATTCCCACTCTTTTCCCACCTATGAGGTGGCCCCATAAGCAGGGAACTCTTACCAATGGTTGTTATTGCAGAGATGGAGAAGAAGAAAGACCCACTGAAGTCCCACCTGCCCAGGCTCGTGGTGTTTCCCTGGAGGGTTATGCCACTCTTGTAGGCTTGGATGACACCCTGCAAAGAGACAACAACGTGAGGTCCCACAAACTTTAAGGCAGGTTCATGTGACTGGCATTTCCACTTCCAGCTGGTAAAATCCCAAACTACAACCACTTCTGATTCTGGTGTTTCCCTTTTAGTGGAGGATAGCTTGTGCCTTAGAGACCAAAGGGCTGCAAGGCCAGAAAAGCCAAAATCCAGCACAGTGCTTCTAAGAAAAGGGCATCTTCAGCAATAAAAGAAAGTTGCACAGGCACGTGGTAGATTACTGAGATAAATGTGGAGGAGACTGGATGGTAAGATCTAATTAGAGAAGGCCTAGACAGACAATAATTAAGACTGCCTTATGACATATTCATTAGGAAAATGAAGTGTTTCCATATGGGATATTCCAATGGCAGCAGTCCCAGAGCACCAAATAAACCTGCACATGTAAATGACAGAGATCCTCTGGACTGGGGAGGAATGTATCTGGTGTGTTACAAGAGACTGAGACTACTCAGGTTGGCCAATATGTCCCCACATTTGGACTACAAACGTGAATGAACACATCAGATTAGCACTAGGCCTGATTCTGTTCAATCCTCCTGGGAAAGACTTATAAGTCACTAGCCAAAGTGTGCAGAGTTATGCCAAAATAAGATAGCAGATGTCTCAGCAGTGCCCACACCTGACTATACCTTCCCACGCCAACAAAATTAATGACAGTTGCATCCAAAACAGCACGGACACTAAACATTTCAAACTTCACTTGAGAGTTGATTATCTTTGAATGCAAAGTGCAACCAAGAATACATAAAATTCATCATCTCTGAAAAAGACATGCAGATACTAAATAATACTGTCCCTATCCTAACAAAAAAGACTGATAAAACTTTAAGCACTGATAATAAAAGGAATCACAATCAGATTTTGATCATTTTGTTTTGTAAAAAAAAAAAAAAATAATAAAAAAAAAAATCAGAAAATTTGTAGTTTATACATCCACCAAACAAACTGGAACATCAAGCCTGCAAAGCAAGGAAGCTCTGTCCCATTTTACTGATGTAAAGTGCTCTATATAATTTATATGATTTATATAATATCATACAAGGCTGTGAATTAAAAACTGTTTCCAGGGTCCCAAGCAGCAGCTTAACTACAATGATCATTATCTCTTTTCTCTAGAGCTACTAATTCTCACACCAAGACCAAGGAGCAGCTCAGAGATCAACACATTTTTCTAAGCAATAAACACTGTTTGATCATGCATTCCCAGAAATACCTTGATTTACTCATAACTGAAGGCAATTTAAACCCCTCAGGGTCACATTATAATCTATTAAATTCTTAATTATGAGACAGAGCAGAGGACCTGTGCTCTGAGAAGGGCTAAGGACCACACATGTTGTATTGCACTTTGTTTTCCTCTGTGAATTGTTGCTGTAATGTGAGCGGGGCAACTCAATAAAAGATTTTGTATACACATTAGTGACATAAAAGAACCAAGCCCTGCTCCCCTTCTCCATGCAACTACTCCTGAAAAACAAAACAAAAAAAGAGAGAAAAGGTTGCCTTGAGAAGCCTCCAGAAAGATTTGGTTTGAACAGTTGTAATTCCTCCACTCATCATTCTTCTTCTAGGTCTGGCGTCTGCATTGAGGTTTGCCAGGCTGCATGGAGTGCAGGTTGACAACACTTGACCTTTGGTTTAAGAAGTGTAAGAAACTCTGCAGACAACGGCCTAGACAGGAATCTCAGTGTGTATGAACATAAAATAACTCCCAAAGTCAAATGGCAAGAGAGACACAGGAAAATTATATAGATGACCTATTTTTCCCCCTCCAGAAACCAGTAGTTAAATTTGAAATAAAAAACTTGATATTTTCCTTGAATTTCCTTCTGTAAACTGTGATCTCTGTAGTTTTTAGTTAGTCTTGAACACATATATACCTGCTGGAACAGCAACAGTCCAGTTCTTGGATAAATTTATTATCAGCTGGATCAGGGGTACCTGAAAACCTTAGACACACGTATTTGTTGTCCATTCTCCTGACTGATGTCCTGCTGATATAAGCTCAGCAGTTGATAATATTACACTCGACATGAAGTTTTTAAAGCCAGAAACAGCTGAGAACCAGAAAGAACTGCAAGAGCCTGTGGCACAATTGACCCAAAGAAATGGAAAAACCTTCATACAGAACAGGGAAACAAAGAGCCTGCTAAAGACATCATGTGAGAAGCAAGCAACAGGGACCAAATATTTAATTTCACATCTTTGCACCACTTGTGTTCTGCCTGGTTTGGAAGCAAGAGGCTGAGCTGTTTCGAGCTCCCTTGCTGGCTTTGCAGTAACAGCTCAGCAGCCCAGGGTCACTGCTCACTTTCCCCAAGCAGGAGTGCCTGGCAGGAGGCACACGCTGTGTCTGAGGCTGTGCAGACAGGACAAGCACCTGCCCTGCCTGGCACAGGCACCTGCTCTGCTGCCAGTGGGAAGGAAGCTCCAGGTAACCATTGCTCACTGCAGAGTGAGCCCAGAGCTCAAGCATGCCAGCTGTGGTCTCTTTCTGGAACTGAGGTGTCATGACCCAGAACATTCCTCTGACTGTCCTGGAAAATTTATAAATCACAAGAATTTAAGTAGAATGATAGCTAACTTATCACAGGGTGAAAAAGTAGAATTTTGGGATTTTAGAATGGAGTTCAAGAGGCAAAGATGGAGGAATTTGGGCGTGTTCTGTCCTTTCTTTTTCATCTCTTGCCCTCCATCTTCTGCTGTGATGGTGGCATTTTTAATTGGCTTACAGTAGAGACACACTGTCTGACATAGCTGGCAGGAACTGGTAAATTATTGTAAATAAAGTATATGTAGTTTTTAGTATCAAAGATAAACACCGCCCTAAGGGTGGTCAGTCTGTCTCAGCCTGACCTGCAAGAAAGACCTCAGTGGGCCAGAGCATGAATGCACTAGATAACAGAAAAATAAACAACCTGGAAAACCAGAACACAACGATCTCAGCTTGTTCTTCAGACACTGGGCTGGGAAAACAAGAGACTTTTGGAATCTCAGGTCACAGCAACAAAAACCCAACACTGAGGCACTTGGTGTGCTCGCTGAGGTCTCCAAGCCTCTTCAGCAATAGGTCTCTAAGCATTTCTTTTTAAAATCTTGTTATCAAACACCCAGATAACATCATTAACCATTAGGCCCACCCACCTGTTGAAGCCAGCCCAATGTGAACCACTGAATATTCATGCAAATCAAAGCCACTTGAATAAATGAACACTCACAGAAAAAACATCAAGTTCATTATTGTTAGGAAGAAAGAGCTACTGGTGCCACCCTTAAAAGGGAAGATTTACAGTGGCTGGAGAGAAGGATATCAGCTTTTTTTCCCCCTAAAGTAAAAAATGTTTTATTATACTATCCAGAATCAACCTTTGACATAGCAACAATGATGACAGAAAACTAAAGATTGACTCTCCTGAGAATGGTAGAACTAATGGAGCTTGCCTTCCTGCAGATGTGCCCATGGGGGGAATTCATGAAAGAGAAATCCATAGATGGCTGTTAATGCACAGAAATTACTTCTGGCACAGGAAGTCATTGGATTGCAAACTCCTGAAGGCTGACTGAGCATTCAGGGAGATATCAGTGAATACTCTCCTTAATTTACTATACTCCCTTAGACTTTTGCTTTTGGCTATTGCTCTTTTTCATAGAAAAATTTTAAATGGTCTATAATTTTAAAGAGAACACAGGAAAAACCCAGCTGATGAACACTAGCAGAACAGCTGAATTCTCGCTGCTTTTTCCATTGAAGAGGTGTTGATATGTCTCTGCTACTGATTTTCAAATAAATTTTAAGTATATTTTAGCCTGTGGGTTCAAGAGGTACAAAAAGAAAGTGAATCACACATGTTGCTTCAAAAGTTCTTAGTTTCCTTTGCCAGCCTTTCTGAGAACCATGAACTTTGTTTTACTTCATGATTACTTTGATGTGAAATCCTAGGGGTTTTCCTTTTCTCTTAATTAGGCCGGTGATTTGTACAGTCTACCTCAAAACCTAATGCATTAAAAGGCAGTAGTAGAAGCAGCATCTTAAATCCAATGTTCAAAAGAATTATCTGCCTGATCTAAGGCCCCAGTCAATACCACCAACTGCTCAACCCCCAAAAATACCGAACTTGCAGAGGCTGGCTTGACATTTTGGAAACTTTAAAGGTCATGTGCAATTCAAAAAAGCAGAAGGGAAACAGATGGGTGGTTAAAATAATGGAAAAAACCAGAAATACAGTGGTTCTTTGGCTTCCACTGACAGATAAGATGTACAACATAAAACCATAGTTTCACTTCTCTGCACTTATTTCTCCCCTCTAAAGTGATAATAATTTACAGTTCACAGAGACTAGTACATCTTTAGCTGACAATACTTACATAATTTTAAACTTCAGATAAAGATATAGGGTTTATAAACTGAGATTTTAAATTCTTAGACCTTCACAGGTCAATGAAACTTCATTTGCAGGCTGCTGCATTTTCTCATCAAGTAAGGCTGCTCCGGTTTTTGACCACTCAGGTTTGCACGGTGCTACTTAATATTGCTATGGCTGGTGATTGGAACACCAGCATCATGTCCACTCAAAGAGGTCTATTTACAATGTAGATTTGCCTGTGCTGTTACCTTTGTGATAAAAACATGCCTCAGAATAGCCACATTTGGCTTCCAGGTCTGCCTTTTTCAAGTATAAGCTCAGAATTTTGTTAGAAATGTCATAGCCTAATGCCTGCAAATGCAAGCTCTGTTAGATTAGTATAAAAGCCTGCTCTGTGCATACCTCTGTGAGGAATTCCCTCCTTGAATTCAAGCTAAGTGGTAACCCTGTGAGGAAGCTGTGGATTTCTGTTGGCTCCCTTATTACACTTGTTTTAGGAGGGCAATACCCCTTTCTTTCCTTGTCATTTACTATCAGTTGCTGGTTCTTTCTGCAGCAACATCCAAAGAGTTACCACAGTTTCCTTATTTGAGTCAAAAAAAGAAACTTAAAAAATTAAATCATTTCTACAGCCTAAATTTTAACCCTTCATAGCTCTGGGGCTGCACTTCCACAGATGACTGATAATGGGTGACTCACCTATACTGGAGTTTTACCACTCTACACAGCTTTGCAGCAATAAACCCAAAGTAGTTATTACAGTCATACCAGCAAAAATTAAACCATACAACTTGAATTATATTCAAAAGAGCTGTTCAAGCTGAAAAAGAACTCTTCAAAACAAAAAATCAAACCACAAAAACTCAGCCCGAACAACTACAGTTTGTTTCCCACCGGACATTGAGTATTGCATCTTTCTCCCCACAAAATGTGGGTTTATTCTTTTGTATTTGCTGCAGAGCCACTCTATCCTTCAGCCATGAGTCTCATTTACCATGTTTGCTGTGTTATCAGCCCTGGGCAGCTCCCAGCTTTCTCAGCTTACACCCTTCCTCTCTTCCACGATTTTCATCACACGTGGCCCCTCCACCACCAGCCTGTGGCTGCAGCACAGCTTCTGATCACCAAGTACAGCACAAGGAAGGACCATTCTTCAATCTGACCTCCTTGACACCAACTCAAAATTCCATCTTTCACCTCTGCACTGAGTCACAACAGCATGTGACTAGGAGACAGCTTTCAAAAAAGGCATTTAAGATCAGCAGCAAAGAGTGAATGAATGTGTATATGTAAACTGAGGCACTATGTTCTTTGCAATCTCTTTCTTCAGAACACTATGCTTGTCCTTCCTCCCATAATCTTTACAGCAAAAAATAAGCTTTCTATAAATGATTAAACAGACTGATTCTAATCTGCCTCCCCTCCTCAAAATGAGCAAGTTAAGTGAAAAAATGATGAAAGAAAAGCTCCAAGAGATTATGACCCTACCAAATATATCCATAAGAATTCATGACTTTTTTTCTGGAGAAAACCATCAGGAAAAGAGTCATATAGTTTGACTCATATAATAAGTCAATCATATAAGTTCATAAAATAAACTTATAAATAAAACAATCATATAAGTTTATAAAAAAAGACCTTTTTATAAACTGTGGCTCCTGTCACTGCTGTTGTCCCCTGCTTCTGAACTGTGGCATTCTGGCCAGAGGTCATGGGAATCTTGAGATACCTTGAAAGGCAAAAGTAGTATTTACAAAGTGCATTCAAGGAAGGAAAAAATGGACTGTGTAAGAAACTTTATTCCCAAGTTTAGTTGAAGTTTACATATTCATGTACAAAAATCAACTTTTCCAGGGCAGACATGTCCTCCTGAAAATAGCTTGCCTCATTTCAGACACTTTTCCTCACCTTTGCAACATATAAAAGAGGAAAAGAAGGTATTCAAAAGGCACCAAGCTACCATTTAGATTGAGAAAACAACTCACAAACTCTGTGCAGTAGAAATTCTGTGCAATGTTGGCATGTAAACATTCATTTATGCCTCACAGAATACCAGCGGCAAACCAGAAGAAAACAGCTAACATTAACCTTGGTCTCAGATTGCAAAGACAAAGGTCAATTAATTTCCAAATAATGAAAAATAGATCATTAATCACACCTTTCTCAGACATGAGCTCTGATCCCTTGTCTTTGTCTGGAGAGGAAACTTACACAAATTCTGCCTGAAAGAAGAACTGGCACAAAAAATAAAAAAAAAAAAACAAATAACCCCCCAAAAAAACCCCAGCTGAATTCTTTTGAATCCATAGTGTCCGGGGTTTTTTAACTTTATGCCACTTGAATAACCTGAGATCTGATCAAGTGACTGCTCCCCTGTCTCCCTAGCAACATTTGCTAATGTAATTGGCACTAGTTCCTCAAAACCAAAGGAACCCTGACAGTAAAAGTATTTTTTCTTTGCAGCTGGGTCTGTACTACAGTTTCCAGAATTCATCTAGATTTACTCTAGATTACGAACAGGAAAGGAGCAGAAGATGCAGTCTAGTGCAGTAATGCTGCAACCAGTGCTACCCTAAGCCACCAGCACTTTTTCTGAAAGTTAAGCTTTTATCTCAAGGAAGAATCTGTGGCATGATTCATGAGACAAAGTGGTGCTGAATTCCAGTCACTTCCCAAACCCCAGTGAGAACAGTTACTCGACAGCTGGGCTGCAACAGAAATAGGCAGGACTTGTTGAAAGAAGTTCGAAGAAGCTGCCTGTATAATTTACAGAACACAGCAAGGTTGCATTGTATTATCCTTGTAAAACTTGAGATTTCTCTCCCTAGTTGTTTTTCTTTTAATTGCATTGAAAAAGATAAAGTTTGAAGAACAAGTACATATAAGAATAACCCACAACTTCAAACAACTGATAAGAATTAGCATTTCTCTTTTTAGAAGGCATCCCCAGTCTTTAGCTCTCACTGCTAGTTGTGGGTCTCACACCTGGTTGGACAGGTTACTGAGGCACTCACCACCCAGTGCCAGCTGGCTACACTCCCTTCTTGCTTCCCACCAGGCCTGACCAGCTGTAATGGGGAATTTGATCATATCAAAAGAATGTATCTCTTTGGGCAGAGCTATGATATAATAAGGCTGCTGTGCTTTTTCCCTTGCCTTTCTTTTTTTGAGCACTACCAGGAGACCTAGGGCTGAGTCAACTAAGCAGAAAAAAAGAAAGAAAGAGGTCATTAGAAAGAGGTCATCAGTATGCCTGCTTCTTTCCAAGAAGTTGAATGATATAGTGCCAGCCTACTGCCTTACAGGATAATGATTTTACCTTAGACAGCTCCTGTCAATGTATGCTAGAAGATAGCACAGAATGCACATCCTTGGTAAGGCACTCTACAGGTTTGGAGAATGATGGATTGGCTGTAGCCTAAGCAAAACAGCAGCATGTTTTGATAAGCATGAAGTTGTAAAGAACAACTTCAGGGAGCAACCCTATTTCATCTGTGACAAGTTAAAGTGACCAAATTGGGTTCTATATAGGTATCATAGTTTCACAATACCAGGAGCCATTGCTGTTCCTTAAAGACCCTCACCACTGGCAGGTGATCCCTTATGCTCACCCCCTTCCTGTTGCATCATCTGAGCACAAGATTATTTTAGTAAACTATGTTTGCAGGGTTTTGTTTCCTGACAGCTGTCACAATTCTCTGCTGGTTCAATGTCAGTACAAGCCAAGGTATTGATGAGGATTTTTCAGTCACGTGGGATCTCATTGTTCTTGTAAACATCTGCTCAAACCCTCTCTGTACCTCTAGCTGTTGACTCTGGAGATAACAGTATCTAGATCCACCTGCAGCCATTTAGTTTATAACCTGCCCTTTAGCATTAGGCCCTTTACACTACACCTTAAATCTTCCTAGGCCAAAAAAAAATAAAAAAAAAAATCTCGCTTTCATTTTCTCATTATATGAAAGCAACTGTGTTTAACTAACATTATATATCTACAACAGAAAACGAATAGAACCATATAATTAATACAGGAAATAGATGTACTAAGGAAATACGTATATAACACACAAGGTTTCTATCAAAAAAAGGAAGGATAGCATGAAAGGGATGTCATGGTAATAGGGTAACACACAAAAAGTGCTGTTCCAAGCTTGGCCCTACAGCCAATCATCTGATTAAAAAAACACTGGCAAGTACAGCAGCTGAGTGCCTGTAAGCATTGAAAATGATGCAGGAAATGGAGCAAGTCTGGAAGACAGCTCAGCTGGACCAGAGCTATATAAACACTCACACTGTGCAGTAAGGCTGACACTTTTGCACTAGGAGTGATTCACACCATAGCATGTTTAGGTGCTCCCAACCCCAAAATTCAGATAGGATCTCGGCTCCAAGAAACATGCCTATACAGAAAGTGTCCTCTTTGTGTGCAGCCTCACCTTCAGAATCTAGAACCAACATAATTTTTGCCTGGACATAGATATTTTTCTCCCCAGCTGAGTCCAGCTACTTCACTGTATTAAAAGTGTATCACCTGCAATCTGTTTTATCATTGCATCTGCTGCCATCTTCTGCAAGTCTTGTCATTGAGAGCTTCCTTTGATGTGACTGCACACCCAGTAATTCTGGCATGGAAAGATCACCACCATAATGATAATGAAAGGCCAGATTTTGCCTAGTGGCTCACGAGGATGGCCTGCTCTCAATCTCATTCCTGGTGAGCCTGTGTCCAGTCAGACTGTACCCAATGGCCAATAGCCTGGGGTTAGATGGGTTAACAAAGTCAAACTTATATGTTCCTTGAGTAAATGTCCCTGGATGGACTGTAGAGACACTTGTGGCCACAGTGCCTCCATTGTGCCCTATGTGTGTGTATAAACACATGACCAGGCATTGTTTATTTGCTTACAGGTAAAGCTTCTGCACGTGCTACTTTCAACTGCTCAGGAAATGTGGAAGTGCTCCTGCAGGGAGTGAGCTGGCCAATCCCTCCAGGCGAGAGAGCCCCAACAAAACCCAGCTAAGGAAGCAGGGGCCCACCACCACAGATGTCACATGCTTTCTAACACATCCTCCTCCACTGCTGTTTGGGTTGCTGGTCTGCTTTTTTCACCTCCTTCTGTCCTCTCCTCTGTTAACTAGAAGACTGCTTCTTCCTTGGAAAGGACCCAAGTCACAGAAAAAACTGAATGATAATTCACTGGTCTAGCTACTAGAGCATGGTTTGTTTGCTTTGCTTTCCTCCTGCCCATCCTCACTCTGTGCTTTCCTGCTAGCTCCTCATACCTGGAGCTCTCTGTTGCTCTCCCATTTGCACAAGGGTTGGAAGAGCGGATTTCCACTCCCGGTTGGTAACTAGGAACTAAGAGATAAACAGGTTGTAAAATTACATTTGTATATTGCTCAGCAAACTAGGATTTTATTTCATATTGACCCTTCATATACACCTAAAATAAACACAGTTTAGGATTATCTGGAATGAAAGAACTATAAGAAAACAATGAGGAATTGCCAGTAATGTCAAGGCAATTAAAATTCACACACTGCTTTACGTTTTCACAAACACTCTTTATATGTCTTTCTTAATTAGCAAATAATCAGCTGTGTATCTAGAATACAAGTTTCTTATCTGAAGAGATTCACTGATGACACTGCCTGATAAACTACGTGTAACATACTGCAATAACAATTTACTGCACAGAAAAACATCTCTTTTTGAGTACACATGGAGCATGCCAGTGATTGCCACATAGGAAACCAGAAAAGTGTATAGGAAAACATCAGTTCTGTGGATTTTTAAGGATTAATTTCTCAGTGTTAAAGTAATTCAAAATAACCCACAAAGCCATTCAAACTCAGAGTATGGCTTCTCAGATCTTGAAGGCGCACACAGACACTGCCAAAAATGAAGCAAATCTTATTTATAACTTTCCCATCAAGGGCTTGGTTAGTCACAATTAAGTACTCACATGGCAGATTATTGTAACAGTGTCTAAAGGGATTTGAGTGGCTGTCCTATTCCCTTATTCCGGGGGTATCAAGAATCAGTAGTGGTCATGCTGCAATAAAACAAACTGACAGAATGACATTTCTACCTATTTAGCTGTGATTATCTTCTCTCCACTACTAGCACTCACTACCATCATTCACCAAGCCCTTGCAACCCCTGGGCAAGCACCATACCAGGTGCTCACTACACGACAGGCCAGTACTGAATTTATGAAATGCCAGACTGGCCTTCTCTGCTATATTTCTCTCTTCTCTCTATTTAAATTCCACAGCTAGCACAGCACACACCATAAATAATAAAAGTGGTTACTGCAGTAGCTTACAAAGGTCCAAGTTTACAATGTATGATTACTGTACTTCTCACTGCCCACAGAGAATATACCATCCAGAAAGCCAAGGGATGAGAGTGTGACATCAGGCATCAGCATAATTTTGTCTGTCAGAGCTTTGCTGAAACACCCGACATGATTATCCTATTTGATGGCTTCTGTATTTTCCTCTCTGCTGGGGAGGAAACAAACAAACCTAAAAACAAACCAAAAAACAAAAACAAAAACAAAAAAAACCCCAAAAAAATATATATTCAAGTCTCTTTTAGATTCTTTGAACGGCAATGACCAGCTGCTATGGTTTCAGTCACCATTGTACACTGCTTTTACAAACAAACAAAAGCGCATCAAAACAAATTAACCCTAGGTTTTCTTCGTGTTTGGCAACATTATTTGAGGCAGACATATCAAAGCAAGGAGTACATAACCACCAGCACCTACTGAAATCAAAGGGTTTGGGTAAGTACTCAAGACACTTAAATATTCTAAGTTTTTCTTTTTCAGGCAAAAGCTGAGAAAAGAGAGAACCCACTTATGTCACCTCGTTTCTATCTGTCTCACAAAAACGCAGCCATCTGTCCTTTAATAAGACTGCATTTGTTGTTGCTTTACATTCCGCAACCATCCTGCAAATATCTTCAGAAGCATTTTCAAGGACAACTTAAGAGAACTAAGGACCTTCTGTTTCCTTTTAAACAAGATGGAAAAAGTTGGACACTAATACAAACATCAATTAAATTTACCACGACAAAGCCTTCCCATTAGAATTTACCACTTGCAAGACGTCACAGACTATAACTCGTGCTTCGGCAAGTGCAAGAGCAAATCCAAACCGCCTGTAATTAACCGCGGGTATTTGTCAAGTAGCGGACAGCCGCCACCGCCGGCCCTGGCTCAGTTCGGCGGCGCTCCAAGCCCGCGGCGGAGGAGGAGAGCATCCCTGCCGCAGGGGCCCCGCGGCGGCTGTCCGCGGAAACTCCCGCCTCCTCCGGCACAGGATGATGTGTGCGCGTACGCTTACACATGGAAAAAGTGCGTTGTTCTTTGCTGGTTTTTGTTTCAAGCTACTTTGGGGCTGGAGGCGCGGCTGGCGCCGCTCCCGCCCCGCTCTCGCCCCGCGGGCCGGCGGCAGCGCCTGCCGAGCCGCGCTCACCTCGATGAGCCGCTGCAGGGCGGGCCCCGGCAGGCAGGTGTGGTTGGCCAGCAGCTCCCAGCGCTCCTGCAGGAGGTGCTGGGCCGCCTGCACCTCGGCCGGCCGCTCCAGCGCCTGCAGCACGGCGGCGCCCAGCCCCAGGTAGCTCACGTATCGCCGCCAGCACACCGGCACCCCCCAGCGCCGCCGCCGCTGCTCCCCCCCCCCCGCCACCTGACCGCCCCGCTGCCACCACGGCCCCTGCCACCACCGGCCCGGCCACCACGCCCCGCTGCCACCATCGGCCCCGCTGCCACCACCGGCCCCGCTGCCACCACCGGCCCCGCTGCCACCAGCCCCCGGCTGCGCACCATCGGCCGCCCGGGCGGACACCGGCCGCCCGCTGCCCCACCGCCCCGCTGCCCCCACCGGCCCCGCCGCCGGGGGCAAGGCGCTCGGCCCGGGCGGGAGGAGGCGCGCCGGCCCGGGCCCCCAGCGCTCCCCCGCGGTGCCCCTTCCCCCTGGCCGGGAGGGCAGCGCGAGCCCGGCCGTGCGGGAGCCGTGCCGGGGTGCAGGGTGCCCGTGCCGGGGTGCAGGGTGCCCGTGCCGGGGTGCCCGTGCCGGGGTGCAGGGTGCCCGTGCCGGGGGTGCAGGGTGCCCGTGCCGGGGCTGCCCGTGCCGGGGGTGCAGGGTGCCCGGTGCCGGGGTGCAGGTGCCCGTGCCGGGTGTGCCCGTGCCGGGGAGCAGGGTGCCCGTGCCGGGGTGCAGGGTGCCCGCCATTAGGCCCGGGGTGCCCGTGCCGGGGGTGCAGGGTGCCCGTGCCGGGGGTGCAGGGTGCCCGGCCGGGTGCCCTTGCCGGGTTGCAGGGTGCCCGTGCCGGGGTGCAGGTGCCCGTGCCGGGGTGCCCGTGCCGGGGGTGCAGGGTGCCCGTGCCGGGGTGCAGGGTGCCCGTGCCGGCCGTGCCCTGGCCGGTGGGAGCGGTCCCGTGCCGCGGCGGCAGTGCCGCTGGCCCTGCCCTCGCGCCGCATCGCTGCCCCGGAGCGCTCCCCGCCGCAACTGCCAGCAGTGGCGCCCATGCGCCCTGCTGGCCCGCTAAAGAGGCACGCTGCCCGCTGGCACGAAAACCGCAGTGGCCCTTACGCACTCGGCTGCTAAGCCAATTTAAAAGGCAGCAAACGGGTGTGTGTGAGAACAACCCTTTGACAGAAACAAGTGAAAATGTAGCAGCTGTTCCAGAGTCCTTTTATAATTTGTGGTTTTCCTGTGAAAATGGGATTATTTTCTTCATATAGGCAGTTTCTGACACCTATTTGATTAATTACTTTCTTATATTAGACTGTATCCGATGTTCCTTTCTGTTCTCTTACTGGTAGATAAAAGACTCAAATTATTTTGTGTGCATAAGAACTTTGCAATTTACCTATTTTGTTACATATTATGAGATAAAGGGAAATAAACCTAGTAAATTTCTGCACAGGATGACTTTATAACTGTCAGAGGGTAATGTCTTCTCACGCTGCCCTGTGATTATTTTTGCCAGGGGAGTGTATGTACTAGAACAAGTAAGGAAACCTCCAAACATGTATTGCCCTCTCTGGAAATATTCTAGTAATGTGCTAATTCATGTTTTTCTGAGTTGTGCTTTAAACTGACTAGCATAAACACATGATTCCACTGTAAAGATGCACAAATGAATATGCAAAGGCTAGCCCAATTCCAGTGTAATGATATAATCTGCAGCACAGTCTTAGGGGAAAAAATATTGCTGCTTATTGCTCAGTCTTAATTCTGCCTTTTCAGGATATTCATTTCTCAGTGATATTTAAAGATAAAAATGGAATTATATACATATATAAAAGAAAAGCTTCTATAAAAATATACATAAGTGAGAAAAAATGCAAGGATACTAAAAAGTATACATTTACTCATCACCTTTAACATCAGGAAATAGACACATCTGAGCTACATTTTGACATTTTAGCTGTATTTAAACACAGTTTATACAAAGCACTGAGTATAGCTATGTTGAAACATTACAGACGATAGAACTTAATGTTTATACTAAAAATATATAAAACTAATTACAGGTGAGACAGGGTTTTTACTACAAGACATGCTGTGAAAATGCAGGATATCAGGCATGTGCTTACTAGAAGGAATTTGGGAAGAAAGACCAAGATTCACAACAAATCTTTATAGAGCCATATAAAATTTAAACGGCTGTCCTTTTTTTTTTTTTTTTTTTCTTTTTTTTAGTTTCTCAGAAATGTCAGTTGTCTGTCAGTCTTCTATTTACATCTTCACAGAGAAAGGCTCAAACCTTTGCCAGTGATACTTTGGTGTTGTCTGGAAGGACAGCATGTATATCTGAGGATGAAGAAGGCCTTGTTGAGTAGGCTAAAAGAGTAACTGTAAACCTGGAAGGATATTTGCTTCTTGTCCTGCCCTGGACTGCAGGTGGTATCTGCTCAGGACAAAGTGCTGCTTTACCACCTCACAGATGAACACTGCCTGGGCCATTGCTTCTGCCACAGCCTGCAGAGCCACATTCCAAGGCTGCCCAAGTGTTCTTTTCCATGTTTGGAGCTGTGCTCTCCATTCTGGGCAGAAATGTATTTACCACTGTTAAAATGGGTTATCAGACCAAAGGAATCCCTGTTGTGTGCTTCTCTGGTTCTTAGCAAGCCCTTTGTTTTTGTGCAGTTCTTCCACGTTACTTTTCTTATCTGATCAGTTGATACTTGATGACTACATTTTTACTAGAGGAACACTACCAGAAAACACTTGGTCCATCCATGGTCAAAACCTGGGCAGCACTCCCAGTACGTAACTTTTATTATAGATGTGCGTGACCTTTAGGAGCTTTTCAGAACCTTGAAAAAATTGACTATATAAGCAAGAATTTTCTATTGTTTATGTAGTACAGGAGAGGGCATCAGTATCCTTTTCATTTCTCTTCCAACATGTCTAGATGCTTGATTTAAAGGTAGCTTTCTGAGTCTTCTGTTGGACAGCTGGAGAACTGCTGCAACTACTGTCAGCTTTAGTAAATGCAGCAGTAGCAAAAACATCCAGGAAGTAGTCTCACCATTTGCTGCTACTTTGCAAAATCAGTATCAGATACAGGAACAGTTTTCTGGATTGCAGTAAAAACAATTCAAACTTCCTGTGGTCAGATGTGAAGGATAATTTTAAGAAACACTTTGTGCTTTCTATCCCTGATAAACCTCTTTATCTTTTTTTTTTTTTTTATTTTGCAGCATGGTATAAAACACTAGATAGGATCACCTTTAGACTAGTGCATGTGTTCTGGCTGGCTGTGGCTTGATAAAGTACAGAAGGCATGGAAAAAGGCAAGGTGAAGAAAACAGGTTAGATATAGAAGTCAGCAGAACTTCAGTTTTGTCTTTAACATAAAGAGGCCAAGAGTGTCTCATGGTGTTAACACCAGACAGGTACAGAGTACAGTGATGGTGATGATGTTAACAATCATGAGTGCAAACATTGTGTCCAAAGAACAGAAAATACTGAGAGACAAAGTTTCCCATGAGATTTGTGAAGATACAAAAATCCAGACAGGAGAGAGTTGGCTGCTCTCAGTGAAAGTCTACAGAGAAATCCATTGCATAAATTTATGGGAATAGCTGAAGGCATAGAGGAAGATCAGTGCAAAAACCAAGGAGATAAAAATCTGTGAGGTAGGTAGTGGTAAGACATGAGGGAAATCTTGGATGGGAAAAGCATTTGAACATTCATTTTCTAAATTAGTTGAATAAACCATAACAAGCATTCTTATATGCCAGCATTTCAGATTTGAGTAGCCACACTGCACTATACAGGAGTCAGCAACTGGCAAAGAAGACAGGCACCTTGTCAGGTGTAAGAGAAAACATCTGTTGGGATCCTCCTCAGAAGTAAAAATCTAGCTCAGAAACTATGAAGGAAAATATCAGTGACCTACACAAGCCTCTACATGTTTTATGGACCTGTCTCCAAAATGAAATATCAAAGCAGCTGCTGAAAGGCTGACATTTGATGTTCCTATAGTCTGTCAGACATACACTAGCTTGGGGCTAGTCTAGGTACCCAGCCATGTTTCACTCATCCTTTACATTAAAGTTCCACATATAAATGAGTTCAAAGGGATTAATTGATAGTTACTATGAGATATAAACATACTGAATAAAGAGCAGTGTGTATATAATTACAAGCATAGCCATGGAACATGTTAGTGATGACTGAGCATGGTACTCAAATGAATGGATAATTGTTTTATCAAGTTTCTGGAGTTTAATAGAGAGTATAACTACAGAGCTGCATCTCAGTGACTAATCCCTTATTATTAGCTTATATGTACTTCAATTTTTCAGCTCCTTTGGGGGTGGCTGCTGATCCTTTTGACTTACAGTAACTTGGATAGACAAAATCTCCCTATTTCTGATGTGTCACACATGGGGCTGACTGAGGACCAGATTTAATGCAAGAACCTATTGTTGGCCTTATTTAGAAGTAAACGTTCTGTATGTAACCAGTTCTGTATGGTGCATAATAGATCTTTGAACTGTCCCAAAGCAAATCCCATGCTCTAATGTATTTGTGATCAGTCTGGAAATAAAAATGTCTCCTGGCCTTTAGATTTAGTTTAAAGTGGCTGTGAAATGAACTGTGATAAGGACCTGCTTTGAGCTGTCAGTTTGCTCTGAGAAATATGGTAACAGTCCAGGCAGAGTTGGACAGACATAATTTCCTCACAATTAAAAGAGAAGCATTTTAGCCTAGAAAATAAAGAAATGCTGTCATTTTATATGAAAGTCGTTCATTTCAGACAATATCAACTGAATTTTAATTGGGTGGATGTCATTAAGCAGGTGTTCATAACTGATGATATTCCTCTGTGGTTTTGTTTGTTTTCTGATTTGAAATGAAGAAAGATTTCTGTACCTTTTTCCACTTGAGATTCTTGGTGAAATGACTTCTTATTGAAGCTGGGAGGCAGTCACTCTGGGTTTTTTTGAAAATGAGTGACCATAAGAACAGAATCCCATAGAGAAGGAGAGAGGATAGTAATTGATTACTTCAGGGGAAGTTGCCTTAGAATGAGAAGTGTGAAATGAATCCTGAGACAGTTATGTAACCACATCTGCTCCTTCCTTGGGGTTTTAACTGGATGATGCCTACACAGGGTGTGGAAATTTCCATGTATCTGAAACATTTCCCCTTTAGGAAACAGTCCACAACCTGTGGTTTACTCCTTTATCCACAGGGGTTGCTTAGTGCGAGATACAGGAAAGATGCAGTTCCAAGACTTCTTTCTTTGTACCTTACTCAGCTAGGGATATGGATTCTAGGCTGCTCAGGTTCATCTTCCAGTTTGGTGGTGTCTCCTTCTGTCAAGCTTAAGTCAGACTTGTGCCACTTTAGCTGAAGGTATCTTTCCATCAAGTCAGCTCCCACATTGAAGACCAGTGCCAGCCAGGCTAAGCCAAAAACAATCCATATTGCAGTTAGGCTCCTGTACACAGGGATGTAGTGCTTGTTGGGGTTCGTGCCTGAAAAACCCAGGGAAATTTGTGTATTTATCTTGACAGCTCTGGTCTGCTAAACATATATACTCATACACCCTCTCCACTCCTTGCAAAAGTGTATGTGTTAATGAGCTTGTGTGATCCATCAGCAGATAGGTTTTTTTTTCATGCCAACTCTCAGGTTAAGCTTAGCACAGTTAGCATGAAATCCCTGAAGCCAAAGCTATATATAAAAAAGCCATGTCTAATATTAATCAGGGATGCTCAAAGTCAATGGTTCCTAGCCAACAACAAAGGAAAAAAATATTAAATGTTGAATCCATATTAACTATATTTTACTCAAGAGGCATACAGTGGATATCAGATGACTTAGAAAGCTATAATTTAGTGATGCAGGGATTGCTTTTTGGAGGGTGATATTGCCTCAGAACCTGGGATTCACAATCACTTGGATAATATGGGAAATGTAGCAAATTTAATTAATTGGTTATGAGAATCTTAATCCCTGGTGTGATATTTCCACCGCATAGACAATCAGTGCAGCTGATTCAGTCATGAAACTCCACAGTGCCAGATCCAGCATGGGATTCTTATTTTATCTCCTTTTGGGACATAGTTATGACCTCTAGGAGTGGAGAGCTATTACTTGTGAAGTAAGAAACCCTATTGGTTTCAACAAATAAACACATTAGACATAACCTGTTAAGATTGTGCATTTGTTCAAATGTGGAAAAACAGCCCCTCATGTGTCTCTACCATGATGTTCTCAACCTAGAGGTCTAAAGACTGTAATGTCACTGGGTTTGTTTTCTTTCAGAGGCAGCCTGTGGTTGACAGTAATCTCCCCATTTTAAGTACTGATTATTTAATATTTTATATGATTAGTTATTGGGAATGGCAGGCACTTGCTAAAACAAATCAGTGTCAGGAGAATGTGGTTTAAAGGCTTAATACTGAAAAAGGAATTTTATTTATATTCCACCTTTCACTCTTGATGATGTTTGTACCAGCCTGGACACAGCCACTGTTGAATGAGTGTTCAGTGGCATGTGTGAAATGAGTTGGGTGACTCTCAGGTTGGTTGTCAAGAGAAAATGCTCATATCCTATAATACATTAGCTCATTGTTACTGGTCTGGCTGAGCTCACTCTTGACCAGATCTAGAGGGAAGGGATAGCTATACTCCCTGTATCTAGTTTTATACTAGAGTATGAATTTCAACAAAGTTCAATCCAGTTCATGCTCTTTTTTACCTACTACATAATCCCCAAATCCAATGGTGCTCAGGGTGATGAAGGTGAAGTAAAAGCCTTCTCCGTAGCTCCAGCCCTCTACATAGCTGAAGACTAATGGTGGGAACACCAGGAAAAGCAAGGTCCCAGTGGTCAGGAAGATGGCCACTGCTAGTGTTTGAACCACCTGAAAGAGAAGAGGAAGATGGCAGCTAAAGAGCACGGAGCAGTGGTCTTGTCAAAATTGCTGTGTCTGTTTTACTCTTGAATCACAAACCCACCCCACCTGGGAGCGCTGGCAAAAAGAGAAGGATTAGCCACTGCTTCCATCTACTGCAGTTTGAACTCACTGTTTACTCTGCACCTAACCATGGAAAAAAATCTTAAAATTAGGAAAAAAGGGATGAGTTTTAAAAAAGCTTTTTGCAATGAGTTTTCAAGAATGCTCCAGTCATATTTTCCGACTTACTACGACAGCCATTGGAATGAAATACTCGTTTTACAATTTCAATTCAAGTAGAGATGCTCTTGTAGTCAACTAGTTCTTGTCTTTGAGGAAAATCATTACATACTGCATAACTCACTAAAGAAAGATTGGCAAGAACAAATTAGGGTTCTTTTCACTATGGCTGCTTCCAAAGATTTATAAAGTGGCTTGCAAGAGCTCAGCCAAAAATATGTTTGGAAGAAACGTAAGTGAAGTCAGTTTGCCTGCTTTCATTTTTAAATTAGAAGTGCTCAGAGCAGAACTGCTATGTGTTAGCACATGGCAGATCTGTGCTTTGGGGACAAACATCTGCCTCCAGGAGATAAGGTACTGTTTGTGTGACTGAGGTTGATAGGTACAAAGAATGGTCAGTTTAGGACTGATGATCAGGAACTCATGGATTTCCAGGGAAAACACTCTGGTGAACCTTTGACTAATGATGTGTGGGCTGCTGCAAACTCATTGCAATTATTTAAAAATGCCCTCGAGGGCAATCATACCAGAGTATGATTTTCTATTA
This sequence comes from Sitta carolinensis, assembly GCA_032173965.1. Lineage (NCBI taxonomy): Eukaryota > Metazoa > Chordata > Aves > Passeriformes > Sittidae > Sitta > Sitta carolinensis. The sequence continues at coordinate 6,467,588 of JAVUNC010000025.1, read as the reverse complement.
ATGAACCTAATATGACTGGATGAAAAGCCAAACCACTGTTTATAAAGTGGAGGGTCCAGACATCATGTTTTAATTTCTTTCTCTGAATTATCTCACATAAAAAATAATGTTCTGAGCTTGAGAAACTTGGCTTGAGAAGACTGTGTGACTTTGACAAGTCACTTCTACATTATGTGTTGTGTCTCTCCAGCTGTGTAATAATACTTGTCTCATTTGCAGAGCAGTTTGAGAATTACTGATTGACATGATTATAGTTGATGTATAATTCAGTTGTTCTCATTTACTTCATTACTGTAATAGCATTTAATTACATAATAAACTTTGCATAAAAACATAGAAAGAAATGAACTATTTTACTTTCTAAGATGTCTTTTAAGAACTTTCTTTTATAAACCTGCAATGTTGGGAACAATAAGTCAGGAATAACAAAGAACTTATTGCAATTAATTTCCCGGAGCATGACAAAATTCTGTTTATAAGGAGATAAACCAACTTCCTTGAATAAACTTTTCAGAGCAAACAAGCAGATACAGCTCCACAGCTTTGTCTGATCATAGGCGTTCCATCAGAAATGAGACATCAACTCAGGAGTGAAAAGGGAAAAAAAGATCACATCCCTGAGCTGCTATCAGAAATCTCAGAAAAGATGCAGCTACACCAGCATGAAAATCCTTCTAGCAGTAGAGTTGCACGTGTTTGGGGAACAGCAGAGGTTAGGCAGCTAAAGAATTTCTTGCTTATATAATCCAAGTCTGCATTTGACAGTACCTTTATAGCTTTCCCATTGTAAATAAAGAATGTAGTGAACCAAGAGATTTTACAAATGTATAAGAAAACACTTGTGCCAGAACTCTGAAATGTTTCCACATACCTCACATATCTAATCTCCCTTTTCCTTAACTAAAGGGGTTAATTCATTGAACTTTTTCTTAGAAACATGCACTAACTTTGTAATAAATGACTTTCATCTATTTTCCATTATCAGTGCTTTTCTTATTAAAAAATGTCTGGACTAGTTCAGTGACTCACCAATAAACTGTAAGTAAGGAGGAGTATTCACATTTTAAGAAAAGAAAGGGAAGGGAGTGCTAAGTTGCTGGCACAAACAGAAAAGCTAATTCCAGCCAGATCATTAGGCCAATAAAAATAAGTTGCCTTTGCACAGTGCAGAGCTAGACTCTGGATAGATGCTGGCATAGGCTGGAGAATAAGAGCTCCATTTGGCAATGTGTGTACGTGCACGTATTCTGCCAAGGTCACCAGGTATATGGTCTTGCTGAGTAAGGTTTTAAAAAGGCAAATCTAGGGCTCCTCAAGCAAAAGCCAATAGCTTTAAAGCTATCTTAGGTAAATTGAGTGTATCAAGTTCCTGAAAGAGAGGGCCATGTAGCTGCTGTGGTTAACACAAGGAAACCTAAGCTGGCAGCAGCAGCTATCCGAGAAAAGAACTTTAACTAGTTTTAAAATGGTGAAAACAAGTAGTAAGGTGGCACTGTACCTGGGCACGCCCTGGCTTGTGCACCCATCTTTCCAGGGTGAGCAGATGGGCATTGAGAGCTTTCCCCAGCTGATTAAGGAAGGCCAGGTTGAGGGGCACTCCGAATAGGGCATAAAACACACAGAAGATCTGCCCTGCCACTGTGCTGGGGGACAGGTTACCATAACCTGGAAAAAAAGAAGAAAACAGCTACATGAAAAGGCTGCAGGTATCATGGAGTGTTCATAAGCTTGGAAGCTCAACTACATTAAATTTCAGGAACCTGAGGTTCTATGATTTTCGACAATTAATTTTGTCTGCAAATTGCCATTGCTTATGATGAAACCTTTTTCTTTCACTATTATTAGCTGAAAATTAAACATGAAAAATACTATTCTTCCAGGTACTATTGTAACTTTCTATAGGTCTCTGACTCTGTGGTGAGTGCAACTTGGTGCTTCAAAACAACCTGTGTTCAAAGCAACATGTGCTGTCCATGTACAAAATGATCTTGCTTGTACCAAGCAGGCACTCAGCTTTTTTTGGAGTATAAAATACTGTATATAGAAAAAGTAACAGGCAGTATTGTAAACCAATAGAAAACCATAACCCACAGTAGTTGATTGTCTTGCAGGTGGATTCTGTCCACTAATTACACATTTCTGGGGGCTTTACAAGACAGCAGGAGGAAATAACAGTTTTTAAGGAAAGAGAGTACCTCACCTATAGTGGTGACAACAGTTCCTGCAAAAAAGAAGGAGTTGCTGAAGTCCCAGTTACTGGGATTTGTAGAGTTTCCTTCTGGGTTGACCCCTTTTTCCCATGCTTCCATGAGGACCTGAAGGTCAGAGGAGCAAAGATGAGGAAGAATGTTAGAAATAGAGATAAGTAAATACTGTTTTCCATCTCGAGCAAGCAGAGTGATAAACAGTGTAGATAACAGGGTAGAGCTGGACTAAAAAAAACTTCTGCTGACATGGCAAAACTTGGAAATAGAGCTGGCCAGGAACTTGAACCCTTGCTACAGGAGAACAAGTCATTGAAGTATGATAGGTTCCCCAGCTGGATGGAATCTAAGGGGAAGGGGATGGAGGATTCCCCAAAGTGATCAAACTGGGAAAAATTAAAGCTGTGCCATAAAAAATAAAGTAGTTGCTCTTCTCTCCCTCTGTAATCTAGTCATCTCATTCAAGTTTTTAATTTAAAAACATGTAAATGTATAGTTGTGTCTGTGGGCAGGGGCATGGGGAACATGTTAATTTCTGTTTCCTCCATGTAAGTTCTAGTAAGGATGAATGACTATTTTTGGCTACGACTTCCACATAATTTTCAGTGAATATTAGACTACTCCTAGTCTGAAAGATTAACTAATAAAATATTCTCTGCTATTCCAGATAAGTCTTACCAGACCTAAACTACTGTGTGCCAAAAATTACTGTTCCTGCATCAAATATCCTGTCAACTGCCTTAATAAGGGTTGTGTTCCTTTGCTGTCCCTAAGGATTTTTCTGTGGGAGATTAGTTTCCCTCTGCTCAGTGGTTGGGGTTTTAAGAATCCCCTTGTTTTTCACATCACACACCTTACAAAGGCTAAGTCACAGCCTTTGCAATTTTGCAAAATGCCTGAAGGAATTACTTGTTCATCTCTTCAAAAAACTTTGTATGATGCAAGATATGAGAAGGAGTCAACAGCAACCCCAGCTTTAGCTGGTTCTTTTTGAATCAAGACACTTTGTTGATTCAAATGTTAGCCACTCCCAGAAAGATTGCTTTTCTAGTATATATAACCACTACGAGGTATCTGATTTTGGACAGGTTCTCCAATATTTGCTGATCTTTACTGGTGGACTGAGTATCCTAAATATAGTAGGTAATTTGATTCCTTCAGTAAAAAATCCTACCAGTTGGTCAAATTTATCAGAGGGCTGCTGGACATCATCACGTGTGACCTCAAGACTGAAGTGCCAGCAGAGCTTATTTTCAATATGACAAAGAACTTTGCATTATCCATTAAAAGTTTTGTCTTAGAATGAGAAGAATTCAACATCCGATTTTCTAGAGTCACTTATTTTATTTGCTGCTTAGAAGAAACACACACAGAAGCTACTGAGGTGTGAGTATTCTGAAATAAGCACAGGCTTACTTTATTCCTGTAAGGAAGACTTGACAGTTCTATGCATTTCAATGCACAAGGAGTTACATTCACATCATGAGAGCCAACACAGAAAAGCAAGGCAACTTTGACTGTTGAACCTGTCAGACACAATCTGACAAGACCAGATTTCTTGGTATAATTGATACTGTTAAGTACAACCCAAGAAAGAGCCCTGTGAATGAAATGGCATCCTGGTGCCCAACAGGCAGGTTCCTGTGGGACAGTTATAGTGGCTCCTGGCTCATCTGCAGCTCAGGTGAGGCTTATGGCAGCTGCTGAATGGCTGGTGAACATTAGCTGTTGCCTTTGGGAGAGAAGACATCAATACATCAGGACATAAAAGCAACGTGCTGTAATTTATAGTAAGAATATGAAACCTACATTAAGCTATAGTAGGATGGGGAAAGAATAAAAACTGCTTGCTGTTTCTGCTCCTGTCCCCCTGCCAATGCACATTGCAGCCACCTGTGGTCATAGACAGGATTTGGTCCTTTTGGTCTGTATTTGTATCACTTCCTTTGAGACTGAAAAAGTATGGACGTGATCAGAACACAGACTCCTTACTCAATGAATCTTCTCAGTTATGCTGCCAGACTGGTCTAATTTCCTTAGATTAGATGCATTAGATAAAGAATTTGGATTTGCACTTTCCCAAAGCTCCAGGCTGCTCATGTTAGGAGCTGCAGCTCAGAGCCATCTCTCAACTAGGCAGTTTTAGCTATACAGAACCAATGTAGTTTATTGACATGGAATAACAAGATTTTTTTTCATGCACAATAGAGTCAAAAGTTTATGAATTATAAGAGGTAACTCATTATAAGTGATAAGAGATATGAAAAAAAAAAAAAAAATCTGTGTTGAAACTCACATTGCAGGACCTAGGTTTAAAGAATGGGCATTAAGACATCTTATACCTGTTATTTGAATAAACTGAGTCCGGGGGCTGTGTCTCACTGCAGTCTAACTCCTGTGACTTTTCAGACTGCACCTTGTGACATGATGAAGAGGCCTCCTTAAACATATAGTTCAAACATGCAGAGACACAACTGCTTCCCTGCATGAGACATTTAATATGGGAAGAGTCGTGTTCACTAATCTTAATAAGAGTTCGACAAATTTGTTAACAGGTCTTATAAGCAACATATGGGTCAGAGAGAATCTGCACTTACTTCTATCTACCTTGAGGACTACCAAGTCTCAGTACTTTGAAGCTTGGTGCATTGTAGATGATTTGCTGCCCTCAGCCGGTTTTATCTGGAACAGTTTGCAAGTGAAATTGTGTTTGATTCAGCAGGGACACGGCAGCAAAATGTGATTCTCTGAGTGGCACAGCAATGGACCTAAGAAAAGTCCATTGGAGTCAGGGAGAGAAGAACCCAGACACTCATGACCTCTCCTAATGTTTTGAGGGTAGTGGAGATTTAAATAAACCTTTCAATCCCATAAAGTATCACAGTTAGAATGAGAATCAGGGTTTTCACCTCTGTAATCACTATAGGAGAGATAAAGGAAGGACAGGCAGTATCATCAACTCATGAAGGTGAAAAAAATAGACAAGTTTTTAGGGATATAAGTTCTTGAAAGCTCTAGTCATTTTCTGGCCAATGTCCAATGTTCCACAAGTAATATATCACAGTATTAGTAATCAGAACATTGGCTTTGTAGACAAAGAGGCTCAGGCATCTTTTCTGCCCTTTCTGATCTGAACTTCACTGTTCTCTTAAATCCATATGCGAAGTCTGGGCTTTTTGTTGATCAAAATCCCATACCTTTATGGACGTCCTCTGACTTGGGAAGTACAAATTGTTTGGGTTTTTATCAGTTTTAATGACATGGTAGAAAGAGTGCAGACTGTTTAGGCACCCAGCTCTGCAACTAGGTATGTTTTGAGCACAAAGAAACTCAAGGATTCAAGGATTCAAAGTTTACGGATTTCTGTCCAGTTCTTGCAGTACTATTATGAGAATATATCTATCATAACAGGAAAGGTCTAGTAATTTATCTCCAGCCTGTTTTGAGGAAAACATTAAAATAAAATTGAAGCTGTCATTAACTGACAATCTGTACTGAATAAAAGCCCTTTATCTCTTCTTATAAATGATAGATAACACAGTTTGTGATGATTGACTTTATCTTTCTTTAGGCCTGGAAGTGCAGGACCTCCTTCAAAGGTAGTAGAAAATTTCTAGTACAAAAGGGCAGAATTTACACAGGTTTGGACTGGAGAACCTGGGAAGAGCAGCCTACTTCTTTAGGTTTGATTCTTGTTTTTTTTTCCCCACACTTAATTCCCACTAATAATAAATGAGGGAGATGAGAACCATGAAGTTGGTATATATTGCATTTATAATTGCAGAATTATTGCAATGTAGCCCAAGTGCATCACTAGCTGATCTTATATTTTGGGAGTTCATAACTGTGGAAAGAAAGTAGTTTCATAAATCAAGACAAAGAAGTATATGAATGGGCTTGAGTTATTTATAAAGTTAGATATTTATTATCATGGACAGCTGATTGGTTTTTATCATGCTTGGCCCCCATAGTATAATTTCTTCTAACAAAAATAATGCTTGAGCCAAAAGAATGGGAACCTTTTCCCCTTACCTGTACAAACTGCTCCAGGGCTTGTCTGTCCAAGCATGTGTAATTCTGCAGGAACTTGAGCTTTTCCAGCTGGAACTGGTCCCGAAAATGTGTTTCTGCCTGCTTCTCCAGCAGCTGGAACACCATAGCACCCAGGAGGAGGTAGAAGAGGTAGCCCAGTACCAGCAGGGGGGTCCAGCTGATCTGCTCGCTGTGCACGGTCAGGAGGGGCATGCTGCTGATCTGCCCTTGCCAGTCCCTGCTCACTACTTCATAGGGCACTGTTCCAAGATGTGACCTACCCAAAACACCCAGGAATCACACCCCCACGTCCCCAGCTACTGCCCTGGAGAGTTTTTCACTAAAACACCAGGGTATCAGGGCTTACAAAATGAGACTAACAGAAATTTTATCCCTCCACATCTGTTCTCTATCCAAAACAAAGAGTGAACACTAATAGCTTAATAAGAGTGTGAATCATAGTGTTTTTCTTCTATTAGCTTTCATCCAAAGATCTCAATCAAATGAATAAAGCCCTCTGAGGATGGTATTGGTTTTCAGTCTGGGACACTGAATCAAAACTGTGGTTATAGGACTTACCCAGGTCATATGAATACAGAACCACAGACAGACTCTGAAAGTCTTGACGAGTAAAGCCTTACTCTAAACACTAGACTTCTGTACAACAAAATGCTCTAAACTCACTTATTACAGCAGACTCCCCAGAAGAACTAAGAGTATGGAGCTGAATAAACGGAAAAGTCAATAGCTGCTGTCTGTACCATACAAACATTGCTGGTACCAGTAAATCCAGCACGGTGAAGCTCATAAACATCTTGAATGCAGCTTGGTCACACAACAGAACCTCTTTCTTTTCTAGTCCTAATAAAATCAATCCCCTCACTGCCTGGCCTGCTGCTCCTGAACCCTGTCAGATGACTCCACCCTTTAGTCCATAGAGTTGGAGAATAAATCACTCATGCCTACTGCCTTCAGTCTCTGTATTGCCCTTTTAAAACAAATACTTAAGGGGGAAGGAGGGCTTAAGGTTAATAATTAGCTAAAATACATCAGATTTTCACTCATGGGAGCCTTAATAATTATCATGCACTGGAAATGAGCTGAGCTTGCATTTTTTCTGTAGGAAGAGCTTTATGGCAAGTGTCATCTGTGTCACACTGCTTCTGAAAGAAAACAAACACACACACACACACACACACACTCACACACTTTCACACACAAAGTGGCAAGGTTATTTTGCAATTTTGCAATTTTGTTCTTATACTCCCTTACAGTTAAAATGTTCTGGATATAGACATCCCTACTTTGCTTAGCATTCATATGGTTTTACACCTATCTTCAAACAAGTGGTAGTGCTCACAGAAAAAGACTGAAAAAATTATTCCATTTATATCTGTATCTGGGAAAATCCCCGGCCTTGCCTTTCGTACTGTGCTCATAACCTGGGGCCAGCCATCACCCAGGGGAGGATGACTGACTGGAGCAGAAGGTCACTTAGCACTCTGAAAAGTGAAAACTATTGTGGATAATTCCCAGGAGACCATCCTGGGCTTTGTCTGGGACTGTTCTGTCAGTGTGAGGAGGGGAACAGAGAGATTTCAATAGGGAAGTACAAAAGGCTTGTGGTCTGCTGTTCTTTTTTAGCTGAAAAAGGGAAACATCTGGGAGATGGAAGCTGTAGTAGCACTGATATTAGTGAGCACTGCAACAACATTATGAGAAAAACTGATCTGAATCAGCTGCCACATCCAGCTTATTATCACTGATGGAAGGCCTTCTCTTGTTCTGTGCTAAGGATGACATTTACTTACACAATATCTAACAAGAACATCACTCGTGGGGCTGACTTCCATAATTAAAAGGTACAGCTTGTTATTCCATTCCCAGTTGTTCTGGTTTTGGTAGACTAATTTGAAATTTCTCAATTAAGAGCAAAGCAGGCTGAAGTTTAAAAGTAAGAAAACTTTATTAACTAATAATAAAAGGAAAAAACCAAGAATTAGAATGAAACCCTCAGAACACTCTTCCTTCCTCTTCCTAAGACTATCACACCAGTGCAGTGACGTGGGTAGACAAGCCTGGGGTATTTCACTAGCAGGGCTGTCTCTGGTGGGAAGCCCAGGAGTTGTGTGGTTGTTCATAGGACCCATGACTACCAGGTGAGAGAATGCTAACCTACTGGTTTTTTGGAATGGATGCAAACCATGGAATTGTGCACAGCTGGGCTGGGACAAATTTTCTCAGTTCAATTGCATTTTACAATTAAGGGTATGAAACTATAAGGCAGAAATGAACAAATACAGCACAAAATCAGTTTTTTGTCCCCTTCTGTTCTTTCAGTTCAGATCAACAAAGCTTGCCAGCTGACAAACTTGGCAGTGTAAATTATGCCTTAGAAAAAAATGTCCACTCAGACTTACTTTTGGGATCTTAATTTTCCAAGGTTTTGCAGATTGAGTCTCTAAATCATCAAAGGGAGCTTATTTCTACACTACAGTTATTCCTACTGGTTAGGTTCTTTCCCCCTCTAGTGTCAGGCTGCAATATAGGAAACAAATAAAGCCAGAATATGTGCAGCAGCCCAGAAATTATGCCTTGCCACATGAAAAAATGAAATCCCAAATATGTACATTTGGAAGTAAACTGAAGATTTATCAGTTTTTGTGTGAGTTCTGAATCTGGAAGAGAGAGTTCAACATGGATTGCCACATTGGAAAGTCCTGGAACTCTTCTCAAAGCAAGAGTAGATTGGACTTTTATCTCAGTTTGCACATACTAAATTCTGCTAAAGCTCACCAATTTATATGGTATCTGTGTTGATTTTTACAGAAAATTAAAATGCAAAAAAAGGCACTTAAATATTTTAAAATTGGTTGCATATTAGTTGTTAATTTGACAAACATACCTTCTGTAGGTTTGAACACAGCAATTCACCATGCACTTCTGTATAATTACAAACTTGACAAAGAAAGAAGTATCAGCATGTATAAAAAGAAATATACATCCTTAAGAATGTGTGACTTCTGCCAATATATTGGTTTATTTTTATGTGAACAACCCATGTTTCTAAATGCATGACTATAAGAATATCACTAGCATGAAAAGTGACAGCTTCAATATGGTAGTATGAATATCTCAGAGAAATAGTCTGTACATTGCATTTTTGATTTTAATTTGATCTGTAAAACAAATTGCTCATATTAGGCAACAAAATAGTACCAAGTCAATAATGAAATTACATTGTATATAAGATATAAATGCATTTAAATTTTCACATCTCGTTGGTGTTTCAGAAGTATTGGCCTTGTTCTATTTAAAGTGCAGTTGTTTCTTCTGAAACCTGTATATTCTGGGAGGGTGTGCATTTTTGCAGAACATTTAATCCATTCTGCACAACATTTAATCTATTAAAATGAAAACAGTTGGGAAATTTGAACTCTAGAATTACTTTTTAAAACTTATTTGTTTTTAAATTAAAGTGCAGTCTCAGTATTCTAATAATATGATATGAAAATTGTTATTCCTTGAGGGGAAAAAACCTCAACTGAAATTTTATGGAATTTTATAACCCATATAACTACTGTAATTAAAAGGCTATCTCTTGATGTTCAATAGGTAAAATTAAAAAAGCTTTATGCAAATCGATGCAAAAAACCCCTATCACTAGTAATGAGCCTGTCCCAGAGTAAAGATGTGTAAGAGCATTAATACATTAGATAATTTTAACATTTAGAAAAGTAAAATGAATTCTCATAAACAAACATGTTTGGCAAACTCCTGATTAGTTGTTTCAGTTTTGGTAATCTTAATGCAAGGTGAAGATACTGTGTGCAAATACTCAAATGTCTGTTGTCAGAGAAATGGATTTTGCTTTCAAAGACAAATTGTACACCCTTACCAATTAAACCTGTACACCTGAAGTACTTGTACCTGTTTCTAAATAGAAGAGGAAAGGAAAGAATAAAGGTCTTTCACAGTTTCTAGAAGGAAACTGTGGACTGTGACAAGAATTTCATTTATTCCCCCAGTCTGAAAAGAGAAAAAAAAATACATTAGACTAGATTTCAGGTTGCATTATCAGTTTTAAAACAAACTTCAGAAACACAAAACAGAAGAAAGAAAAAATAATTTAAATATTTTAAGACACAAAAATCATTCATCTACTCTTCTACATTTTCATTTCTCTACCCCCAAACAAAACATGGCATCAAAAATATGTTTGCCTAGTAGCCCTTTCCTAAAAAGCTTTCCGTGTAGTTATTACAATGCTCTAACAATCCCAGCAAGGCCCTGTGAATGTTCCTGCTTTAATTCTGCTCTGTTTAGAAAGCAAATGGTAATAACCTACAGCCCCTGAATTAATCTTCACTGGGACCTCTCATTCCCACCCCTGCATTACTGTCACTAAGGATATTGAGCATTCCCATGCTTTCTATTTATGAAACTTATTTTCCACTCTGTTGGCTTCTGCACACATTATTTTTTTTCCTTCCCCTCTAATGTATAGCAGGGCCCTCAGTTTGCTTCTAAGATACAAATCTAACAGTTTGAGAGGGTCAGGATCAATAAAGCAAAGAGCAGTAAGGATGCTGACAGTTTTTAAGCCCGGCAGCCTTTGGCTTGGCTGGCGCTGTGTTTCCTCACTTCGTTTCCCGCAGGGCACTGTGTGTGTAAGAGGCAGGCAGAGATTTGCATGCGAATGGAGAAAGGATTGTCGAGCAGCTCAGCTGCAGAGAGTTTGGTAAGGAAGCAACAGAGCACCAAACAGGGACCCAGCACACTTAGATTCTGCGTGAAAGTGTCTGACTCAGCTTAAAGGCTCTGGACAAATATTTTCTCTTTGGTTTATTTTTATATGTTTAAAATTTCTTGAGGAAAAGTGATGTGACTGAGGACGCATAGTGGTTTTCCCCCGAAGTTTGAAGTGAGACTACATTATTCTTCTATTCTTCCTCTATACTTACCTCTACATTTGAAAGTTTTAATTTGTGGTGTCAGGAACAGGGACATCATAGCCCCCATCCCTAAAAGAAAACTCTCTGGCTCTCCTCCTTCATCTTGCTAAACTAGAATTAAAAAACTTTATTTGCTCAATGGTTCCTGCTATCAGTGGCTCCATCCCTTAAATCTGGAAGGTCTTCCCTTTCCTCACAAGGAAGAAAAACCTTCTTTTATCTGGTAGGTTGACTCCAAATCCTTCTCAGATCTTGCTGCTGAGCTGTCTCTTGGCCATGACACATCAGGTCCTACATATCTGTTGAACTGACATAGCCTCTTTACTTTTTTATTCTCCTGCTTATGGCTTAGCAATTTGTGGAGTCATCCAGCCCTGCACTGCCAGGATGATCAAACGCTACTCCATTCCTTTTTCACCTACTTAGGGCAGCTCATCTTGTCTGACTGAACTTCAGAATATTTTAAAAGTGTTGACTGTCCTTTGTTCTGCAAGAATACCTTTTATGACTTGGGGTCTAAATAGATGTCAATGTTGATAATGTCTAGTCCCTTCTGAAACTGATGGATAATGCCAGGTAAGAGCCACTGGCTGAAAACGATCAGGATGGAAAAGGCATTTGAGAGGGGAATTCTTGATAAGGCATGATTTAGGAGATGATCATAGGATAAGATGTGCTCTTTTTAATTACATTACTCTGTGTCACAGATCGAGGCAGATTTGGACCTTCTGAAGGCCCTAAATGTTTCTCATAAGACATTTATCTCGAACCTTCTTCTGATGAGCTGCCTATAAATCCAGTTTAACTTCATTTGCAGAAGAAACCTGAAACAGCTTCTCTAAATAAAGACAAAGGGATCCCAAAGCCTAAGCATGCTAAGTGTTTGCTTTGGATGAGAGCAGGGAGGCTGTTTTTTCAGCCAGTGTGTTTTTATCTGACAGTTTTCTGATAAGCAGTGTGATACCAAAGCCCCACTTTGTGACAGTGCTAACACCATCTGCCAGGTGCAGATAGCTTGTTGAAAAATGCTGTCATCAGCACTGAAGTGCTGATGGAAACTTATTGCTTCAGTAACCACTAACACACTCGTACTCTGTCTAACTGGTTGCTGCCACTAAAAACTATTATTATGAAAAAAAAAAAAAAGCACAGGTCATTTTTATTTATCATGATAAATTACTTTTAGGCTGCCTTGCAGTGCCACTGTTGTTTATTTATTGCTTTCTTCTTCCTGCAAATTTTACTTATCTACACTCTAAAGTGAACTTTATTACCTTCCTATGATTGCTCTCAGTACCTGATTTGATGACAAATATTCATAGAAATTTTTATTAGACCTTGACATAGTGGAATACCTGTTAAGGACATTTTATTTGCTAGGACAGTCTGCCTCCTGAGGTAGGGGTACAGTGTAATCTTTATTTGGTTTCACCTGTAACAACTATATTCATACCAGATGAAAACCAGGACAGATAGTTTAAAGAAAATCTATACAGTAAAATTTGCATCATCAAGAATATTATTTATAATAATATTATAAATATTATTTTCCTTAAGGGTAAAATAATGTACAATGCAAGTTGCACGGCCATGCATGCCCCAGACATTCACTGATGGTGGCTGAGTAAAACAGAGAGCCTTCACAGTTTAGCACTGCAGCACTGAGCTACTTCAGAAATACAGGTGAAGAACCTCAAGGGTTTAGAACAGCTGAGAACATAATGTGCTATAAATGAAGCCAGAATCGGTTCTCACTTGTGTCAGTATAATGTGGACTAAAGCTAGTTTGGCTTTAAAATGCTGTACTGAAGATTTTGGGTTGGTTTCCTATTTTTTTGTGAGGATTTACCTTTCTTTTGCAGGATGTTCTGTCTTGCTTTAATGAAAGCTAGGATGTCAGCATCAGCCTGGATGTCCCCAGTCAGAGGAATAGATGTACTTGAACTTCGTGGGGTCCTGAAATAAGAAAATATCCTTGTGTGTGAGTGAGGAAGAAGGTTAATTTTTTGTCCCTCTTTTTTTTTTTTTCACCATGAAGGATGCATTCATGGTGAAAAAATGGCCCAGTTTAGCAGAGAATTGATCTCAGGAGTTCTTAATGGTCTTAAGTGGGTTCCTAAGATTAGCCACTATCTCTTTAATGTGGGAAGGCTACTTGCTTATCAGCTAGAGAGCTCTCACAAAGGGTTAAAGGGTTAAAAATATTGTAGTGCTGAGTCTTAGAATTAAGTGGAAAAGCTTAATGCAGTGAGTTTACCAAGGAAATGATGGATGTGACTATGCCATGTGTCTGCTTGCTTCAGGCTGCTCTACATCTGAACAAGATCAATAGGATTTTTGCCTGCAGTGGGGGAATGAAGTTTTCATACACACACACAAGTAAACAATCACTCAGGACATCTCCTGACACATACAAATCCTTTGTGCTGCTCAGTGTTCAGGCCCAGCTGAACTCTTGTACCTGTGCTGGTAAATCACTGCCTTATGACTGCTTTTGATGATCCTCTAGTGGGGTAAGACAATGTCATATAATACAGCTGTTCTAATCAGCTGACAAAGCTTAAGAATTTCCACCTGCAACTTTAACCTTATTTAAAGATTAAGCACTAATTGGGAGATGAGAAATACAGTGACAAAAAAATTACAATACGGAAGGACAAGTGGAACTGAAGAGAAAACTTTTTTAACATCTTACCTCTGTAATTATAGCTATTTTCACTGTTCCTTACTGACTGTAGCAGTAGGCAGTTTGTGTGACTGACATATACAGTAGTCTAATATCTTTTTCTTTGTGCTACTAATTAAGTTCTCAGCTGCTGAATCAGTGAACCAAAATGGAAAAACAAAGAAGAAATTACTCTGAACTTAAAACTCCCTTATTTTCATGTGATTTACAGGGTGATCACAGAACACCGATCAGGGACTATTCTTGATTGATTTTCATTTATTTAGGAACAATATAAAAAATAAAACCCCACAGTATATTGAGAAGGTACTCTCTAAATTCCATCTTAGCTTTCTATTTTTCTGCTGCTTTTCTTAAACCCTGATGCAATTTAAAACATTAGGTTTTGGGGGATGAAATTTTCCATAATTTTTTTCTGCTCTAGAAATGGATTGTTTTGAAAAAAGAACGGAAAAAAACTCCTTGTGCTTTCTTCATACTAACGCAGTAGGAAAAATAGTAACCTGACTATTTGAACCCTATTTTCCTAAGGGTGTTAATAGCCAGAACTGTTGAGCACAATAAGAATATAACTTCTGGAAGTAGAGTGAGATCACATAACGTGTCAGTGGGAGAAAAGAATGTGGAAATAAACACTAGAAAAAAATAGAGAGGCTCAAAACCCTAGGAGTTTCTGTTAACCTGCTAAGCTAATTTTCACAAAGCAGTACCTCTTTTGAGAAAACATGACATAAAACCTTTGCCAAGCCTGAAACTGTTGCCATTTACTTTAATAGAATAATCTGTGGGAGGGAGATTAAATATATTTTAAAGACAAAATCAGAAGTATGAAAAAAATCTCTGCCTAGTTCCTGCATTCTACAATTCTGCAATATGTACACACTCTGATTTCTCTTCTTTTCAAATGATTTTATTTACTCTTTCAGACTCCATTTCTCTGAGAAGGCTGAGAAGACACAGTCATGAATATTCATAAGCTTATAGAGAAAAAAAGCCTCAGGCCAACATGAAACCACCTTTGTAATACTGATGATGTAGCAGATCGGTGTAAAGCTTTGTGCACAGTTGCTTAGGAAGTTGGAGGAAAATCTGCAATTTTTGAAAATTTTTATTTTTATATTCAAGGAGACTGTTTTTAAATAGACTGATGGAGGATTGTGAAGGCTTTATATTATTCTGTACTTTGCTTTACATCTGAGTAGCCAAAATACAGTTCTTACCTTGTTTTTAAAGCTGGGTTACCAAAAGTGGTTGAATTTTTTTTCACAGCTGGATCTTCATAGGAGCTGCCTGTATTGGTGTCTGAAAAACTGGAATGGGAAATGAAGGAAAATGAAGGAAATAAAGAAAGAATATAGGCCCTCTATAGTGTAGACAATATTAATACATGCACTAATTAACTACAAGAAGATGTTTTTCAAGATTTTTAAAAATCTATATAAAACACTAGTTTTCCAAAAGATTTTCAGTTTAATCCATGTGATGATTATGTGTGGCTAGGAAAGAATAACAAATACCTTCATAAAAATGTACTTTTAGTATTTGCCTTCTAAGCCAGACTTGTAGAGCACTTTGCTATATCCAATGTCCAGTTTGTAATGGTTTATTTAGTTCCTAAACTGACTATTATCAAGTGAGGCCTTTGCTCATTTTCCATTCTTTCTTTAGTCAGGCAAAATGATTACCAAAATCAGTGAGAGACTGGATAAAAACTCAGCGAGGACTTTGGGATGGGCTTGTTGATGATAGCCAAATATACTGCAAACAGCTGCTGTGCATTCCTGCCTCTGCAGAGATCATTGTCAAGGGAGCAGCTTTCTGCCACTGGATATCTAGGGACTCCCTGCTTGTTCTGGGGGTCACATATACTGCCAGATCTGGTGCCAATCTTGGAGTGGAAAAAGCAAATTACTCGGTGTCAGGATTTTTCCAGTAGATGGCAGGATTGGCATGTTCTTGCTTTTCTAACTCTGCAGTAGTTCGTTCATTGTTGGCTGATGAATTGATATTTCTGGCAGAGAACTTGAAAAAGGAAAGAAATTTATTACTGAAATTTTACTGTATTACACTGTGCCAGGTTCAGTTTTGCAGAAGATATTGTGCCCAGGAGTATAAGTCATTTTGAGTTGAACAGCTCCAGCTTTGCTGAATGATCTCTTTAACTCCTCCAGTCCCACACCATTCACACCTGCCTAATTCGACTAAAGCAATATCTTATTTAATGTTAATAATATTCTGTACTTTATTACACCTACGTATTACAAGAGCTAGAAAGGATGTGTGATGTTATTACCTACTATGTGATTTAACAATATCTGGGAACCTCATATCGTCATTCTGCTTTAGGATTTCCTGAACACTTTTTCCACTGATTTGGCAGTTCTTAAAAACAAAGTGATTTAGTGTTTTAAATTCAGTTGTCTGAAAGGCCTCTGTGTCTGTGCCCTGAGATACTGAGGCATCCAAGTCACAAAACTGTGGTTTAATAAATTGCTACACGTCAACTGAACCATAGCAACCATCCCCGACTCTATTCTTAGCCTACAAAGTAATGTGACTTAATGTGATTCTTTTTCATTGCTTTCTTTTCATTGAAATAAGCATCTTTGCTTTCTCTTTGCCATGCACAGAATATATACTTTTACAAATACTGTGAGTCAGATGAAGTATTTTATTTTTAAGTCATGGTAGTTTATATATTTGAACTACTTCTTTTTTTTTCCCATTTAAATAAAAAAAATACTACTCAAAATTGTTAAATCTCCATTTGAAAGGTGATTTAGATGCAGACTGATTTTTTAAAAAAAAACATATGCTACAGGTGTGGCACAGTTGGAACTCTAGGGATGTTACTTTCAAGCACATTCCTGGACCCAAGGACAATATGGCAAAACTTGCCTTAGGGTGCTCTGGGAGAATTTGGCACCTACAGAAAGCAATATTAAAAAACCCACTTAGACTGGGATGATGCCCAGAATCAGGAAATTAGCATTACTGTGTTTAGAGATGGACCTTGACCTCCTATTCTGTGCCTGTGGAGTTGCAAGCAGACATTTTTATTGTGGGATGCAAACTGTTTTCCTGTAAGTTAAGGAATTTTATAAGGAAGCTAATAACTATTTTTTGAAATGACTCAAAGTTCTGTTTCCACGTAAGAGGTTAACAATTATTGTACTTATGGAACAAATGAATCCCTCTGTTTGGCACAACTCAAATCCATCATTTTTATATCCTAGAGATTCCTTTAATTCCTTGGCTAGAGGGATGGTCTGTATGGGGATAACTTGCATCCGTCATACTGAAGCTCTGATAACAGCATTGCAAGATAAGTTCAATCACAAGGGGACAAAAGGGTGTAATTTTGCTGTGCAGTGGTTTGGATGCTCAGATGCAGCTTGTTCCTAGCCTGTTCTTGGAATTCATTTATTCATCTGAGAGTTAGATGCTGTTCTGGTAATGCAAAAAATTGAGAAATGTTCTAGTAATGCTCTAGATTTGATAGAAAGACATTATGCCAGCATGGGATGGGGGAAACGATATCCCTCTCTGTGTGACCAGCATGGAGGACTGGACATCTCAGGATGCTTGAACAAAGCCAAACCAAACCATGCCTGGCACTCTTTAGAGTGATGATAATCTTCTTCAAGCCAGGGGCTGATCCAGAGATCTCTAGAGGTGCCATCCAACACTTCTGTAATGTGCAAACAGGCATTCCTGGAACACATTTTGGATTTGGGTGGATGTACAAGGTATGCAAGTCCTATCTGTCTGTCACCTGAGCTTTAGCCTCTAACATCATTCAGCTTGTTTTGACAGTGTACAGTTCCCACTTTCATTCTGAATCTATCTGATTTTCCCTTGAGTTGAATTTAAGAAATCTCTTAGACTGTTTTCTGACAACTTCAGTAAAATTCCTACTTTTTCTGGAGATTTAAGATAGTCTGTCAACTTTCTGTTTGTTTTTATAACCTAGTACCTGAAGTTTCACCCAGTGGATAACTTTCTTTTTTTGAGGGGTTTTGGGGGAGAATCCTCTGTTGGAGGTGTATTTCTCAGTCAGGCATGGTGCAGCAGTCACAGAGATGTGCACAGGGTTGCAGCAGCATTTCCTTGCTGCAGGAGCCCCAGGACCAGAGACAACTGATCCATGGACTGATCAGCTCCATCAAGCACCTGGGGCAGAAGAGCTGCAGAGATGATGCAAGTTATGGTACGAGAAAATCAGGTAGACTTTCCATTAGGAAAGTGAAAATTTGAAGGGGTGCAACCTCTGTAATGTTAAGAAAACCTCAGCTGCAGTTGACCAATTATCCAAGCTTTGGACATGAGGGGAACAGATGTTCAGTGTACAGACAGGAAAGATTCAAGCTGCTTAAAAGCTGAGCATTTTAGTAGTTTGCTACAAAATTAAATTTGGCCTAACTTGCAAATTCATAGATAAATTGTTCCAGTTGTTACCAAAGAATGTGAAAACCTTTGAAATGTCACTAATTGATGATGTTATTCTCAGATTATGTTTTTATCATTATGTAATACTGCAGAAAATTGACAGAAATAAAAAATGATTAGACAGAAAATGTTGTAAAATACGTAAACATTGACCTTGTTTCACACAACACTAATATAGGGAGTAACTGTTGCAATCCAGGACAATAATTGTTAAAAAAATCTGATGCTCAAAGTCATCGAGCAACATGAAGAGTTATTTGAAAATGTCTCCAAGGGAATTTAAAGTGCCAGGAAGATTTTGAATAAGAAACAGAACAGCTGAGGAGTCTAAGGTCGAACATTCTGTGGGGCTGGAATAGGACAAATGAGATGCAGTAAAAGGAAATGAGTGAGGTTAAGAAAGATTTGACCAAGATAAAAAGGAATGCATCCCTTCTGAGAGGAGGAAAAAATCCAAAATTTTTATAAGATTTGAATAACTATCTAACATTTATATGTTTCAAAGGGAATACAAAGAACCATTCAACACTTACTGAGACTAAATGTTCAGTGAGAGGAGCAATTTGAATAGACAAGGATCTGATAAATGCCATAAATGAAAGCCATTTTGGGAGAGACTGGATGAGGAAGAACAAAAGGCTGTGCTTGAATTCTGAATGTGTGGAGCACACATGGACTGCTGAGCCTGAGATGCATTTTCAGGCTTCTTGCAGACTTGACAGGGATCCATTAAGAGACATAAACATATATACTATATGAGTTGCAGGTAGCACCACAAGCTTTCAGACCTCACTGACTGAGGCAGAAATGGCCATTATTCAACTCTTTTATTAACACAGACTAATTTCGACACTTTAACAATTCAGCCATTTTTTCAACTGTTTTTAGACATATTTGGCCATGAATCAAGTGCCTTTTAGGTGTGTGTATCCTTCTTAAGCCTCAAAAGGATTACCAGCCTCCCTTCTCTGTTATTTTAGTTAAATTAACTTAGCATAAAATAAAATTTGAGCCCTCCCAAGGCTTAATTTTCTCTGGAAACATGACTAAGGTGTGTCAAACAATAACAATCCACACAAATCATGCACAAAGAGACTTTGTTCAAACACATACAAAGATTAGGAATATACCTGTGTCTTTTGCATGCTGAGTTACATAATTTATTATTTCTGAGTTATGTAATTTATTATATTGTATTTACATCCATTCCCATTCAGGAGTTTTTCCAAATGGTTTTACTTACTCTGTCAACAGCAGTCTTAGAATTTAGCCCACTAAGTTTTAGATCTTACATCTATTGAACACACCTGTTGACTGAATTCCATCTTGGAAACAGGTTTCATTTATACCACATTATATCAAACATAATTTATGTCAGCTTTTGCTTTGGTGGCTGGATATTCTGCTGGGTGAAGATCACAATATCATTCCAAAGAAAGAGATGGTTGATCCTTAGGCAAATTAGGAAAAAAGAGCCATTTGTGTCTCAGGACTATGTGAAAGAAGTGCCTGTAGCCTGGATTCATTCTACACAATTATGGGAGGTGGTAAGTAAATTTCCTGTGTCAACTGGGGCCAAGGAAATCCTTGGGAAATAAATATTCTACTATTTTATTCTTTTAAGGACTGCGAAATTTGAAACTGTTACTCTAAAACGCTATTGACTCGGGTAGAGGAAAAAGTAAATTTTCAGGCACAGTGGGATGTTAATCCTGTAGCTCCTGCCTCAGAAAAAGCAGAATAGTGTTTCTCCTTCCATACACATGCCACTGGAAATGTACCTGAGTAAAATATGTTTAAACAGCCTAACATAAAATAAGATCAACTTTCTAGAACCACAGGAAGGAAAGAGTGCTTGACTTCTAGAGATTATTGCAAGAATATTGATAGAGATGGGAAAATAAAACTACATTCATCCCAACTCCCTCTACAATTTTAGTTCCAGAAGATAAATATTCTGTGCCTGTGATATTTATGCAAGGATCATCCAGTCAGCCTCAGTCAATATGCCCATTACTTAGACACAGAGAAACTGTTCCCTGTAAAGAACATCTGCTTTTTGCAGGGAATCCTGTGGGACAGTACAGGACTCTGAAGCTTGGCAGCTGAAAGCAACCACACACCTTTTCCCCATTCCAGTCAAAATGCCAGATGGACTTTTCTCAGACTTGTCCTCCAGTAATAGACATGAACAGGAAAGGTGTTCGATACAAAATCTTAAAAAGACATAAAGAAACCAGTTATGCAATTTTGTTTCTGAGCTGGGGTAGGGAAAGCAGGATTCACCGCTGCTGGAGGCCAGCCCCCATTGCACTGGACAGTGCTTGGGCATTGCCATATGTTCTTTTAGTTCTAGAATTTATAATTAGAGTGCAAAAAGTATTGCAATCCTGGGCAATGCATCAGCACACCAACTGAAATTTGTTGTTCCCAAGATCAGTGGGGCAGAGAGGTTGTGCAAGAGGTGCTCAGTTCAAAGGACAGAACAAAGTTAAAGAGACTGACAGTCAAGGATTGCTCGAGCTAATTTGGCTGGATTTGTGCTAAGCTAGACCAAAAATGCACTCATGTTCTGTTCCATCAGCTTTTCCCTGGGACAAGTAACCTTCAGCCTGAGACCAGAAATGAACAGCACAGATTAGGTCAAAACCTGCCAAGCATTTGCAAAGTGATTAATGCCTCAGTCTTGAGAGGACACAGAGTAAGAACCAAAGCAAAACAGAGAAGACTGGAGTTGGTTTTCATCAGTTGAAGAGATCTGAAAATGTCTTCTCAGAAAACTTTGGAGTAAAATGCCTACAATTTTCTGTTTGATTATGGACCATTTACTACAGATACATGAGAGTGTAAAATAGAACTTAGAAGCTATTTTACAGTTTTAAGAAAATTCAGTATTCATCATTTAATGGCATGTAGGAGATAAATATTATGTTTGCTGAAAAGCAGGAAACATCATTTATGCAGATTACTGTCATAAAAATGTAGGTACAGCCACTCATCAGAGAAATGTTAATTGCATAATGAGAAGGAGGAGAGAGAGGCAGAAAAATAAAGCAAGAGAAAGGTGGAGGGGGAAAGAGGAAGAGGGAAGGAGGGAGAAAGGAAGAAGGAAGGGGAGAAAACACTTCTATTTATTGTCCTTGAATATGGAAACCTGCACAGTCTGGTATGTGGTTTCCTTCACTCTGTTTTCCCTAATGGTCATGAAAACCCTATTACTGAAAATTTAAATTTGAGGCTTTAAAATCATAGGCAACTGTTGATAAAACAACCAAGATGATTACATTTTTCTCCTCTAGATGATACATCAGCATTTTACAATATCAAATACGATATCATTGTGGAATAATATGCTGCATAAATGTAATACCATGACATTTTTCAGTAGCAGATCTATCTAGGATATATATCTGAAATAATTTTTAATCTTTTTTTTTAAATCCCCTGCATATATCCCAAAGGAGATACAGTCTTCTCACACAGCAAAACCGACTGGTAACAGGCTTACCTTTCTTAGCTGTCTTGGGGCCTCTAGAGAAAGTTTTCCAAGGTTCCAAGACCAACAAGTCAAAAGAATTGAGGTTCTACCTTCAATAGGATTTCCAAATAACTGAATAATAAAATCTCATTTTCTACACAATCGTTTCTGTTGTAACTGAAAATACGATGTTTCAGTGTGATATTTGCAAAAGCATTCTGGACAACTGCACTTTACTAAAATTGCATTTTTTCCCGTGTAAGGAAGAAAGAGAAAAATAAACAATTTACCTGTTAGGTGATTGAAGCTGTGAGGATCTGATAAGCTGTGGATAAACAGCAGCAGTATTTGGTGAGGTAACCACCTCTGGTTTTTCCTGCTGGGTTTAGATTGAAAAACAAAATTATGAGGATAGGATTTTTTTAAAGTGCATCATATTGGCCTATAAATTTCAGGAATAACAAGGTAAGCAATGACTCATTCAGAAAACAGTGTCTGAATCACACAGTCTTTTCTCCACTTGCACAAACACTTTGAACAAAGAGAAAAGTATTTAGGATTGGTTCAAGTATTTTTAGGCTCAAGTTACAGGTTTTTCATATGTAACAACATATGTTCATTGATTTCAGTTTCTTAGGGAGCTCAGATGTATAGATAGGCTGAGGTCTAAGAAATCAATCCTAATTATGTTTTCCGGTTTTCTAATCTACTGAGGAATCATGAGAGGTGGAATCCAGGAACTCTCCTCTTAAGGTATAGAGAAAAATCTGCTGCAGTGGATTCAAGTATATTATTTGCAGTGTTCTGAAAAGCCTAAATGTTTAGACAGGAGGGTGACTAAAATGTCATCCTCTTTGGCACTGACATGGTTAGGGATTTTACCTGGAGAAGTATTTGGCAATGCTCACTTGCAGTTAAGCTACTTAGGTGGCACTAAGTTCCCCCATGTTAAGTGCTGTATTTATTTTAGGCTGTTTTCTTAAAAACACGGAATAAATTTATACTCACGAGAATTAACCAAATTAACCAAATTAACCAAAATATAGGCTAAAACTTTCTTTGTTTATAACAACTTTTCCTCAAGAAGTAAATCTTCTCTTCCAGTTAACAATAAATGATATGGGATGGACTGCATTCAGCACTCTCTTTCACAGGGCTGATGCACATTTCGTGGCAGAGCTTTGTTGTGAGTTGCTGTGTCGCTACTTGCAAGTCATTAAAAAGGCGTCAGGAGCACAAGAAAGCCAAGTTGTTTCAGTAGAGTGTAGTTTTCAGACTGTGTTGTGAATTTCTCATACACTGGTTAAAATGGCAGCTCTCTAGTTCATGTTTACACAACAGAGCCTCGGCTTAAACACTGGTGGATTCAGCTAGGGTGAGGAATCGCTGCTGGGAGCTGCTGACCCTCTGGGAGCCCAGGGAAGCTGGAAGGTTACTGAAGTCTTTGCAAGCAAAGGAAGCTAAAAATTAACTATATTTGCTGCAAAAAAACCTGATTAAATCATAGCTTTTCTAGCAGTAAAAAAGATTAATTTTTGCAATCTGATAATGTTCTTTCAGAGTTGTTGGCATTTTGGGCCCATCCTTTCCTATTAATCAGGTTGTTTGGGAGAACATCAAAACAGAAAATAGAGCAGGAAAAAATGTGTTTGATTTTTTTTAGCTTCACACAAGTATAATTCACATTACGTTTTTCCAGCTTACATTGGCACAAGCACAGGTGAACCAGACCCTGAATCCCATCCTTCATACTCCTTTCCATCTAATCAATTAATTACTTCTTTAAGAAATTATTGAAGATGTTATATTTACATGAAAATGGAAGAAATACAAAATGATTTCACACCTGGAAATTTTTTGCCTCTTCAGACCACCAGACTTCAAAGTCTTTTTGAAGCTTCACCTTGACTTTTTCCATAAGAAGCTGCAGGTGTTCAATCTCTACCTTCAGCCCTTTGAAGTGACTGTACTCTCTTTTATAGCTAATATGAGAAGAAGAAAGTGTATTACAGATTTTCCAACATGGATCTGAACAAAGGTTAATCCTACCTAGAACAGTTAGAGAGTTAAGCTATAAAATAATGTATAATAATCAGAGATGCAGTGGACACAGACAGATGGTAGAAGGAAACATCTCATATTTTATAAAAGCTTCACAGGACAGTAAGTGCAAGAAACTTATTCCACAAACCTTTTATTTCATAAAGTTGTTAGTGAAATTAAAGTGGGATCACAATTTATTAACAGTTAAAATACAGATCTAATCAACTTTGAAATTTCTTTTGAATTTTCAACATATTACCATTAAGAAATAACTGGTATCTTGGATTCAGATAGTGCTGACTGGTTCCCCTGTCAGATGGAAGCTTCATTTCCCTCTTGGCTATTAGACACTTGGAGATTTACTGGGAGAATGAAAGAGCCAGGAGTTTCCTCAGAGATTGTGAATACAATAAATGGTAGAAAAATACTTCATACTGACATCCTTGTATCTATTTTTTTTTTTTTTATCCTCCTGGTTACAGTGACTGTGGAGCAAGGATTAGCTAACAAATGTGAATTCTACATATTATTTACAGTTAGTGAGTCCTGTATAACCTAATGGTTTTCTTTAGGTCAAGAAAGCCAGGGCTTTTCTGAATCAACCCAAAAGGCTCACAATACTTTTGGGTCCAAATAAGTTGCAAACACTAATCCTCAGGGAGGACATTAAGCTGTTTTTATTTATTTTTAACCTTTAGCTCAAGCATAAATTTTCCTTTCTCATCTACTGTGGCATCTGACAGACAAGCCAACAGCATATACACACATTTAAAAACTATTAGTGAACCACAAAGTTGATATTTTTGAAATGTCAGAGAAAACCCTGAGGGTAGCTGTGTGTGCAGAATTGTAATTGGAATATACTATCAGTATAATTTATCTCCTGAGGGATGGTAGAAATCTGAGGCAGAAGAAATACCTTTTTTTTTCTTCTTCAATTTGCATTCGAAGATTCTCTTCTACTGGATCAAATGTTAGTTCTTCAGAAGGATTTGAAACAGCTATAGGATAAACGATCAGATTTATCAGATCAGAAGCAATGACTATATGGTGTCCCAAGAAGAAACTTTTAATTAAAATAAAAAATAGCTTTTAAGAGGTAGCTAATGAAATGGGGGTCATTATCTGTCTCTCTCTTCTGGAAATGCTTCTTCAAATTCCTTATTTAGGCCTTACTTAGTAGAGGACATAGTCAATAACTAGTGGTTTGAATCAAATTGCTTATAAATGGGTTTTTTCATCATTAAAGAATGGAACATTCATTTTTTTATGTAAATAAAAGCAAGTTAAACATTCATATTTGGCATAAAACTATCAAATGTGTTCAACTACTTTTTGCAATGGTTTTGGCAACAAAAACAAGACCAGAAGCTGTTGCAAAGAGAAGAGATTGAAGTAGCTCTTGAGAGATAAAAAGCAACAAATTGGAAAGCATTACATTCAGATAATTAGTAGAAATAAGCAAAATATTCTGAAATATCTGAGAAAATTTTCACAGTAAGGGAAAACTAAGGAAATACTTTCAGAGTAGCCTAAGTTAGCCTAAGAAAGCAGCTTATGGTTTCCCTGTTCTGTAACAGAGCTAGTTAACATGCAATACACAATATGCTTATTCTGAGAGAGGGTAGAACAGTCTTTCCATCACTGTTTATATGTTCAGTGGTGAAAGGAAATGTAAAGTTACCTACTAATGTTACAACAGTTTCTGTTTCTGGAATGAATGAGAAGAGTTTAAGGTTCCCAAGAAACCATGTTTTTCCTTCTTAACTCAAGAAAAATGAAAAAAACCCCAAAAGATTTGCTGTACAATACATGCATGTTTCCACCCCAACTCTTATTTCTGCCAAGAAAATGAATTCTGTGTCAGTGTGTCAGGAGGCCTGAGGAGTGCACCCTCTCCTCAAGGAGAGGAATTCTGTCTGGAACAAGAGGGCAGCAATGACCCCTCTCTGCCTGTCAGCACAACAGCTGAACCATTAATCTTTTGTAGTAGCACCCTGTAGCTTAATACAGATGAAGTTGAAAAGCATTTTATTTCATTACTTAGGCTCAAGCAGATTAATACAGACAGTCAAGGTGGACAGAGCCCAGGCACAAGTCTCATTTCTTACTTTGAAAGGCCTTGCTGTGTGTGATTAGAAAGAAGAAGAGGGTGAATACATTGGTGGTGAGGGGGGTACCCTTAAAAGATAAAAATATCAACTGCTTGAAATGTTAAAGTGAACAAACAAGAGAGGAGGCAGAGGAGATGCTACAACAGTGACATCGTATAACAAGTTATACCTGAACATAACAGACAATCAAAAGGCCATCATAACCATGCCAGAACCTTTAAGGAAAGGAGCAAACCTTCCCATGATTACAAGGGCTGAGGATGTTCTGCTTTCTCACATTTCATCCCCAAGAGAAGGCAGAATGTGGGAAAGCACAGCGCTACAGATGGAACTTGTGGGGAGACACTCATTGCAGAGCTCCTGAGGCTTCATGCTCTTCTGAGCTCTGAACACACAGCAGCCAGGTTGGGGGAAATGTGCTCTTGTGGGACAAACTGAAATGATTTAGGGAGTTACTGGCTCTCAAGTGAGCCATGCTCACAGACCATGTGAGAATCCTTATTATGTTTCCATGAATATTCCAGCCAGACCCAGTGTGAGCCAATTTCAAGTTAAAGGGTACTGTCCTGAGCACACTGAAGTACATTTGAAGAACATTTGTCCTATTTGCACAATCTGTGACCCTGTCAGTTCAGGAGGCAGCAACTCTAGCCCCTTATAAAGAAGGGAAATGATACAGGGTGGAAGAGAGTAACATCTTAAAATGTTAATGCTGTTTCTGAAGTGAGGACTTCCCGACATGAAAACATCACCAAATTCTGCTAGTTATTACAGAGTGATACAAGCCAGAGTATAGCTTGGGTTTATTAGGACATCTAGTACTTGGAAAAATATTTTTATATTAGCTCTGAAAGGTCAGCCAAACTTCGGCAAAATTTTGTCACTTGTATATAAAAACAGCAAAAGAATGTTTTTTTTCTGCTGATTACATGCTCTAGGGGGATATTTTGGTTGTGCTTTACCTTCAGAAATAATAATAAAGCCTTTTCTATGAGATGGAAACCTTTTAAGGGCATAAAAAAGGGCACAGCATCCTCACCCATGAATACAAGTCTGCCCACTATCCCCAGCTGGTGATGAAAGGGAGAAGCACAGCTGTAGACAAGGTGAGCAGTAGAGTTTTGTCAATGGAAAGAAATGAGTATACTGCAAGCTGGTGTGGCCCAGCAGCAGAAACAGCACCAGATAAATGGCTAAAATTTATACATCCCTGTGCACATCACTGGGCTTGGGTCACAAAAGCAGAAGAGATCTGATCACAGTGTCAGGTGAAGTTCAGTAGTAAGTCAAGTCCAGGGCATGCCTCGTCGGGCACTGCTTTGTAAGTTCTCCAGTGTCTTTCCCCAAGCTGTTGCAATGCCCATTTCAGTTTCTTGTCCTGCCTGCTCATGGCAGCAATGTGTTTGTGAACTGAGTAACATCCTGCTCTAAAGACTAGACCTCTGGAATACACCTACTCTAATATATACAAAGGATCATGGCTCTTTCCTGATGGTCCAACAAAAAGACCTCTAAGGTCTGATGGACTGTACTGCAACAATTATCTCTCCTGTTACTTCTTCCTTCTCCTCATTCCCTGATACTTCTCTTCTTCCTTCTCCTCCTCTTTACCTTTCCTGATGAATCCCTGCAGTGCCTCTTTCTGCCCCAGGGCTTCTGCTGCCTCACACCCCTTTCCTCTTACCAGTCCAGGCAATTTCAGCTACAGCTGAAGAAAGGAAGCTAAGGCAGAGGTTACTGGCTCACTGTATCTCATATTTAATGTTAGCATTCTTCAGTACATAGGCTCAGTCATTTTAAAATAATATTAGATGGACGCTGAATGAATAGACTGTAAAACATTAAAAACATATTTACTCACACATTTAGACACCTAAGAAAAAGACATGTCCTTCTGGCTGCAAGTTTTTTTCCTCTAAAGAGTTTCTTTTTATTGTATATCTCTGCCTTCCCATGTAGAAACAGAAAATATATATTAACCACACTTATATAAAGTACATGTGGATTACAAAGCACTGAAAAATCATGACATCATCTTTTGCCCACATACATGAAAAAATTTGCAATACTTTAAAAGATGTAGTAGAAATGTTATTGCTAAAAAATTAACTATCAGATATCACTTCTGTAACTGCACAGAACACAAAGAGGTATCTGCTTTGTTCAGTCAGGATTGACTTTTAATTCATTGATTGACAGTTTGTTGTATGAAACTCAGCTGTACAGTTTAGCTCCATGCTTTTAGTGCATCAGCTGAGATGATTTCATGCAGCTGGAGTGTAATACCACAGGCACTTTTCGTGCCCCAGTGACTTCTCCTGGGCAACGAATGCAGTTGCTGCAATTTAATCCTGGCTAATGCAGCCCCAGGTTTCAGGGGTGCAGGGAGGTGTGACTGCATGTTTAGGAAAACATTCCCTCTGTGTACACTAGGGGTTTCTGTTGGTATCCAGTTCTGTGCAACAGAACTGTTCTGGCAGCAGTCAGCAGCGTACTGATAAGGAGTATTAGTTTCTTTACATTAACATAACTGCACATAGAGCTGAGGATCCTAAGTCCTGAAATGTTTTCTAAGAATACTGAGTCACAAGATGTAAAGAAGAGACTGACAGTGCTGCACTGGGTAGGGAAATAGCTAGCAAATTTTATGTTTACTTTCAGACTAACTGTTTTTGCTTCATCTTCATATACAACCCATTTGGTGAAGTAAGCACAGGATACAATTGACACCAGCTGCCTGCATAGAGATGAAAGTGAACTCTGCATAATTTGACAGTTCACATGAGAAAGGCTTGTGATTTTTGGTGCATTTTTTTCCCATAAAGAAGATTGTAAGAGGCATTTTAAGACATAATTATTGTATTCTAATGAAAGGGCCAATTTTGGAGTACAGGAAGTGGTAAATTTTACAACACATTCCACATGGTCAAATCACACAGTACCAGAGAGAAACTGTGGCACCTGCTAACTGGATCATTATTTCAAAGCCATGTGGAAAGCATGGATGAAACACACTATTTCTAGAATGATACCAAGAGTTATCACCATAGTTTACTGCAAGCTGGCTGAATACCTGAAATACTCTGGCAGATTCTTGTCTACAGTCAGAAAATTTTGCAAAAACTCTCTGTGACCCTGAACTTTATACTCTCTGGGGTGCTCATATATTTCTCAACCTGACTGTATCCTAGAAGTCAAACTCCCAGGGATTTATTGTCTTATGCCTCAAATAACATTGTGCCCTGCCCTCCAGCTGTACTTTTGCAGTCAAATATTTTCATTTTTTTCACTGGATAGTCTTGTGTTTATCTGCTTAAATTTACAGTCACTTGAAGTAGCCAAATTTAGAATTGACTTTAGTATCCCATTAATATATTTACTGCATTATTTATCTGCTTTGCAGCTTTTGGCAAACTCAAGCATTAGTGCTTCCAAACTGGAACATATGTTGGTTTTTTTGTTTTGTTTTGTGGGTGTTTTTAGGTTTTTTGTTTTGTTTTGTTTTTAAGAACTACCCATCTATCATTATTCAGGATCATCTTACAAGTAATTCTCCTCTTTTTCTTTATGTTTCCCCTGGGCCATGTCAGCCTACATTTGTCACTGGACACCCCGGGTGTACCTTATACAAAAGCAAAGACAAGTGGGCACAATGTAACTAAGGAGAAGATGAAAATACCCTCATGTCTGGATGAGTTTATATTGTGGGTTTTAGAGCAATTTACTTGACCTTAATGTCATATATTTTTAAAATTTTGAGCCAGTTTGTCATAGAATACGCTGAAACACACTGTCCTATTTTCAGCATTTTACAAATTAATGGATGTGTAGGGGATTAAGGACATGTGTATTTTGTTGATTTTTATTTTAATCACTGAATTTAGTAAAAGGGTCCATTGGTATGCTTTTTTTGGTTTTGTTTTTGTGGTTTTTTTTTTTTTTTATTTGTTTGTTTTGTTGCTATTTGCTATTGCTTTTGTTTTACTGGCTTACTACTTTCTCTAGCTAACTAACTTCCAATGGACACCTGGAAAGCAGAGCTATTTTTCCCATCTCAGTGAGCTGTTTTTTCTTAAATACAGAGGCACACTTCAATTGCCTCAAGTTTCTTTTTAGAAACTAGCCATCTGTATTTTTCTTCCTGAAAATACATGGCATCCAAAACAGAAGGCATTACCTTTATGTCAGCTGCACTAAAGCCATGCAAGCTTCTGAAACCATCATGGCTAAATATTCTCTGTTGCTTTCCAAATATACAATCAAAACATACTGGGGAAAAAAAAACCCCAAAAATCAACCAAAAAAACGAGCTTCAAGTTTAATATGTGTCATACATGCCAGTTAATCTAGTGGCACAGTAACACAGCTGGGTTTTAGCCAGGAACCCCCTACTAACTCATATTCTTGACTATATTAATAAATGCTTTCTACCATTTAATTACGTGCAATTCCTCTTGTATTGTTTATTTTGTTCATAATAGTAGATAAAATCATACCTGATATGTTTCAATGATTTTTATATGCCTCCCTAGAAGGGGTGTGATTTGTTGTCCATAAGCTTTGAGCCTTTGTAAATATTCATTTCTACAAAATCCAAGAGCTTTCATGGAAAAAAAAAAAATCTCTTTTCTAGGCTTTGTCGTGAGTCATTAGGAATACCTCACCACCAATATCCAGACTGCAGTTCAATAAGCACCACAACTTTTGTAAAGTACTGTCTGGTCAAGGAAAGGACTTGACTGATAATAATATAGCACAACTTTAAAGGTGCAGTCACATTGAGTGTCACAGGTTACTGGGTAAGAACAACAAACACAGGCATGGGCAGAAAAGTCTGTGCTTGCAGATCACATTTAGGAATGCAATGTACCTAGCAACTGTGGGATTAATTCAATAGGCTAGTGTTTTCTAAAAGTAATGGGTGTTTCACCTGCATTCTGTGTAGAGCTGACTGTGGCTGTCAGTACAAAATCTCGTGACAATACACAGAAGCATTTATTCTGGACTGTACACTAAATTTATGGCAATGTCATTGGAAAGCTTATTAAAGAAAAATAAGCATACAGGCTTATCCTCTTAACTGCTTCTGTTTCAGTGGTGTGTAGGTATAGATGGGCCATGAAACTGATGTTTAACTTCAAGTTAGACAATAAATGGGGTTCTGACCTTGATTCAAGAAGTGAATACTAACCAAACAGACATTTGGTTAGACTGGCTGTACCAGTCTGAACAATTTTGATCTTTCTGCTACTTTCATCTGCAAGAGAGTAGAGGAGATGGAAAGTGCAAAGGAAAGACACATCATTAATGGTGAAATCAATATACTATGAGCATGGGGTTGCACTATAAATTATTTAAATCCTTGGCTCAAATAAGACAAAAGGTGTTGGGCTGAAGCTTCTCTGTCATGGATCTGATGCTTTCTATGCAATTAGCAGAGAGATGTGCAAAGACCCCACCTCAGTTAAGTGTAGAGTAAAGACAAAAGTACTACAGGAAGTTTATTTTCCACTCTCCCACATGGCTACTCCATTTGGTCCTCTATAGCAGTTTCCTAAATGCTTTTTTAAATGTTGGTATGATGTACAAATTTTCCAGAAAATTTCTGAAACTACAACTATAGGATTTCATGTCACCAGGAATGTCATTCTCTAAGAAGATTCATTTTGAAGCTGTTCAGTGTTCTGGCACATGTATTAGATATGGGCCATGTGCAGCTTGGGCAGCTGTAGAGATCAGATTATGGTTTGGGGAGCCCCTATCCCTGTTGGCCACACTTAGATCCCACATGGAGTGCCATGCTTCTGCTGGTTCTCCATGCACATCGCTGCTGGCTGCAGAGCAGCTGGGCTCTTTGGGCTGTGCTACCAGCTCAGAAATACAGAGGTTTTTAGGGAGTTCTCATAACTCAGTTCTTTCCTATGACCTGTGGAGGAAAGGACACTGAGCTTGATGTTTTGGTAGCTATTGGCTGAATTACACTGTACTGTATACTGAGAAGAGACAATCTTGACATATCCAGAAAGAATTACAGCTTAACCACAAGATTCTTATCTGGAGAAATTATATCCAACCTCTGCACATTTGTGGGATATTATCAGCTACATGTTCCACTTATTTATTTTGATCTCAAATATGCAAACATTTTCCAGTGAAGAATGAATGAATGAATTTTCTTTAGCTATTTCAGGAAAAAATAGAAGTTTTTACCTGTCCTGCAGGTTGTTCTGAAATGCTGGACATTGCCATGCTATTTCTTATTCACCCCTTGTCCTGCTCTTTACATTATCAGCTAGACAGAAATTTCTACTCTAGGTCTGACCTTGAAAACCTCATAGAAATACAGATGTGAAAGGGCTCCATTTGTAGTTTACCGTTCATTAGATTATAGAATTTTTTATTACAGAGAGCTTTCATGGAGGAAACCGTGACTGTAACAGATCTAATCAAGCTGCCCAACACACCCACTGGACATGGACAAAAGAAAGAAGCCTACCACACCTTAAACTCCATATTATTCTTAGTAAACTTTCTACCATCTTTTTAGAGCCAAAAGAGAGGTATTTAAAGATATACCGAAGTTAAGCAAACAAGCCTAGGCCTAGAATCTGTATTCTGTGTGCATAGATCTGGACTTATTTTTTGTTCACTCCACCTCAAGTCCTGTTTTAGAATCACAGAATCATTCTGGTTGGAAGGGGCCATGGAAGCCTTGTGGTTCAAACTGCTCAAGGTTGGATGAAAACTGAATCAGGTTATGTCCAGATATATTATGAAAACTACATGAACAGAGATCCTGCAAACTTCCTTGATGACTTTTTCAATGTGTAACTACCCCACAGAATCTTAATACCTTATTTTAATAGACCAAACTAGAGAATTGAAAGCTTCATCTCCAGATTCTGTCTTGTTAGCCATGAAAAGGAGTTTCTAAATAATAATAAAACTCTCACTGAACTTTTCATTATCTCAGAAGAAATACTACAAGAAAGCTTACAGAGACTGCAAGCTGTTCCAACAACAGTGAAATGCCAAAGTCAATGTCAATAAAGCTGAGTACTGGGTGCTGTGCTACAAGTTCATGACTCCTAATAAAAATATCACTTGATCCAAAAATGTCTCTGCTCTTTTCTGAGATCTGATAGCTGGATTTGAGTGGGTCACATGGGAAGCTTAATAGGAACACACAAGCAATCTCAGAATTTTTTCTGACAGTTCAAGAGAATGTATCAGCAAAGACTTCCAGTAAGATGTCAATATTCACTTTCTTGAAGACAAATTAAAGAAGATTCATGCCTGCCTCTAGAATTTAACACTGGACGTAGTAAATCCTGCTAAAAAGAGTAATAGAAAAAATACAGCTAAAAATAAAACTATAAAATACCCTAGAAGGACTGGAGAGAAACCTTTAGAAAGATAGGTCTGTGTGAGACTGCAGCCTGCAGGGACAGGTGTAAGAAGTGTGTTCTTATTAGAATATACTCCTAAAGTTTTAAACTTAATTCTATATAATACTGGGAAACCCCAAAACATATTACCTAAGAAGAAACCTCAAGAACTGCATCTAGGGCAGCTTGGCACTGCTGCTTTGAATTCATGGATTTTTTTCTTGATTGTGATCATCTTACAGGAGAACTTGGTAGATAAAAAAATAAAGAAAAACTCTTCAAGAGCTCATAGTTTCTGCCATAAACTATGCTGACTTAAAGCACAAAATAGCATGCAAAATCAAGAGAGTAAGTTTGTTATGGTGTGTAGCTTCACAGTTACCAAAGGATAAAGTCTAGCAACTTGTAAAGTCCAAGCAACTACTTATATATGTCTTCAAAATTAACTGGCCCGAACTGTTGCAAGCATTTGGTTAAAAACTGATTTGATAAATATTTCTAAAATATATGAAAATATAAATATATTTTTATAAACAATATAATATTATATATTTATATTATATAAATAATTGTACAAAGCAAATTCAAAAGTATCTGTATCTTTGTCAGAGTAAAACTCTTTAAAAAAGGCAAAGTACTGATTTTGAATTTTCATCCAGTTGTGCTATTGATATCTTTGTCTTAGCAACAATGAAAAATAAACGTCCCTTTTGCAAGCATAATCTTACCAGCTTTCTGTCACTGAGAATTCCTATTTACTTTTAAATTAAGAAATTAATTAAATTTCTTTAATTTAATTAAAGAAATTAAACTCACCCCTAAAGAAAATGGCCTTGACACCACAAGAGGTCACCCTAGGAATAAAATTCAGTGTGCTGCAGGCACAAGAACTTGTACAAAAACACCACTGCTGCTTGACATTTCAAGCACAAATGTAACAGAAGAACATAACACACAAAAACATGGTGAATATCAAAAGTGTGAATTCCTAAGAGAAATCTTTCCCTAATTCTGAAGCTATTGCAAACTGATTACACTGCTCTTTAGCATGTTTTAGCCCTTGGATACCTGGTAGGACCAGGGACATTTGCCTTATCTCTGTCAAAAAGACCCAAAACCCAACCAAGCAAAAAAAAAAAAAAAAAAAACAACCAAGCAAAAAAAGAAACTCTTTGAAATTATGGACTTCAGATTATTTCTCTAACGTGTTTTATTCAGCCCATACATAAGATATAATTTTTTTTTGTCACCAAGAATGAGTCTTAAAACAGGCCAGCTATTATTCTCCATGGACTAAGCTGGATTTGTGTGGGAAAACACAAACTGCCAGTTTCCTCAGCTTCTGTCGTTTTGTGATTGAAAACACTTGTGTCTCTTCATTTCATGGCATTAGTACAGATCAAGACTCTTCTGCTTCATATGAAAAAAGTTAAATGTCATCTCAGTTACAAGATGTAAAGCAGTGAAAGAAACCAAGCACATTTTATTTAAATATGGATTTATTTAAAGAATAGATTAACTGTGATGCAAACCAGCGGTTGGGAAGTGCTATGTGCTTTCCATTCACACAGATCCCAGCAGATGAGTTCAAGACAGTCATAATTATTGGACTAATTAATGCTATATATGTCTGGAAGAGTCTGCAATGACTGCAGAGAGGACTACCATACACTCCCTGAACATACCTGATATTCAGAGCAGGTACAAACAACTGGTGACCAGCATTTCCAGTGGCATGAGCCACATTGGAAGGGTTCAGTGACAGGCTGGGTGGAATACGAAAAACATCCCTCCCCATGGCTGGAGGATTGAACTGGATGATCATTAAATCACCTTTCCAACCCGAATCATTGTGTGATTGGGGGATCTGACACTCTGGATAACTGGGAGCAGCAGACCCCTTTGTGACTCTTCTGATATGCAAAAATGTGTCAGACAGCAAAATCACAACCTGGTACTGGATGTGTGGTAGTGGCAGCATCACAAGCATTGGAGGAATCATTGCCTGAAATCCTCTCCTAAGACTGGCTGGAAATCTCCTGCAGGAGCACCCTGGTGCATTCCTTGTACAGCACTGTCTGTCTGTCCCTGCTGACTCTCACTGTCTGTCCCTGCTGACTCTCACTGTCTGTCTGTCCCTGCTGACTCTCACTGTCTGTCTGTCCTGCTGACTCTCACTGTCTGTCTGTCCCTGCTGACTCTCACTGTCTGTCTGTCCCTGCTGACTCTCACTGTCTGTCCTGCTGACTCTCACTGTCTGTCTGTCCCTGCTGGACTCTCACTGTCTGTCTGTCCCTGCTGACTCTCACTGTCTGTCTGTCCCTGCTGACTCTCACTGTCTGTCTGTCCCTGCTGACTCTCACTGTCTGTCCCTGCTGGACTCTCACTGTCTGTTTGTCCCAACTGACTCTCATTGTCTGTCTGTCCCTGCTGACTCTCACTGTCTGTCCTTGCTGGACTCTCACTGTCTGTCTGTCCCTGCTGGACTCTCACTGTCTGTCTGTCCCTGCTGACTCTCACTGTCTGTCCCTGCTGACTCTCACTGTCTGTTTGTCCCTGCTGACTCTCATTGTCTGTCTGTCCCTGCTGACTCTCACTGTCTGTCCTTGCTGGACTCTCACTGTCTGTCTGTCCCTGCTGGACTCTCATTGTCTGTCTGTCCCTGCTGGACTCTGCTGCTGCTGTTCATTCACTCCTAGACAAGGAAAGGGGAGCAAGCAGAATGAAACACGCTGTAAAGGAACACACAGCAAGGAATGAGAAAGGGCACAGACTGATGCTGACACCTTTAGAACAGGCATCTAGCTTTGAAAGTGGAGGGAAAGATGGTACAGATAAAGCTGTAAAGGGAAGAAAGATAAGCAGAAATTTCCCTATATTTGCTTAAAATCAAATATGTGTTACAAATCCAAATATAAAAATATCATGACAAAATCTTTGCTTGCAGGTATTTGCCACACTAAATCAAATGCTGGTATGCATTTTCAGGGATTGAAACATGTCTGTTGTTTCTGACTCACCTTGTCATTTTATTTTTTATGAGGAATCAGCTTTCTCAAGGGAATTTTGCTTAAAAAAGAACTTGGGAACAGCTCTTTGAATAACATCAGAAAGACAGAATCTTATTTCTAAAATTCAATCTACAAAACCTGGAAAAAACAAGCAAGTTTTTTGTTTGGTTTGGTTGCAGTTTTTAAACAAAATATTGATAAAACTGTGCCTTAATACTGAAATCTGTACAAAGAATGCAAATTCCTTACCAAGACCTTCTATCCTTTCCTTACATTTTTCTTTCTTTTTTTTTTTTTTTTTTTTTATTTCAAGTAGCTTTACAAAGACAACAGACTTGGACAGTAATTTACTGCTAACAAACCTCAGAAGCAAAAAGGTTTTGCCATCAGGCTCTGATTTTACAGAAATATTACTCTAAAGCATTGTAAGGTAATGCTTCACTAGAATCAAATAAAACATCAACTTTTCTTCTATAACACTGCAAACCCCAGGGAAAGCTTTTCTTTCCATTTTCTCCCATCTTTCCCACTCAGAAGCCTGCTTGTGACCCAGTGTTTTTGCTATCAATACTTAAGCAGTGTTTTATTTTATTTTAAATACTCCTGAAGTGCAGTTAGGCATGAAAAAGGAACTTTAAATCCTGCCTAAAAATGCAGTTAAGTGTGTCACTGTGGAAGTTCTTCATAAAGATAACTAAAATAATTTATTTGCATACTAAGGTATTTTTTGCAGTTAATAAAGATGAAAGGCACACCAAGATGAATCCTTGCAAATTTACATAAAGTATTCAATGTTTCTGGTAGTGTACTGACAACCTTTGAGCATCCCTTGTCTCTGATGATACCTCCCATCTATTTGAGTCCTTTTTAAACTCCCAGCACATGGTGTTTTAAAAGAGATAGCTATGAGCAGTGGGCTAAGTAGTGGTGTTTTCCTTCAAAAAGAAATCCACATCTTAAACACAGCCATAAGGGAAACAGATCTGTGCTCTAAAATCCGACTACAATAGTTTCTTGAAGAGTTTCAAACATAAAATGCTTTAAGTTAAGGAGAAGGAAAAAAAAAAAGGCAGCTGGAAGATGTTAACTTGGTTTCTAGTTGAAACAATGGTGTGTTTTATTCCATGTTGGGATTTCAACAGACCCTTAATTAAACTTTTGACCACGCAGTTTTCATTTGAAAAAACCTTGATGACATTCTGATCATCAAGAAGCTCCTGGGAGACTTGGCACCTGCTACTCTTTGAAAGAACATTCATCCAGAAAGGCAGGGAAATAATACTCCCCAACTCATAGAATAAATATTAAGTCTAAATATACAGAGAATTTAAAATAATAATGTAAATATTGGAAAATACTTTGTGCGGTCCAGACTTAGTGAGAATAAGCAGACAGCAATGCTCAAAACAAAAAGGCAAAAAACACACAGAGGGTGACTGCTATGAGGTGAAATGCTAATAGAATATTCACACTGTGAATGTATAGCTGGTAAAGTCACTACTATGGCATTTCCTCAGGACATGAAAAATTATACTTACCTATGTTATGAAAAACAGCTTAGTTATTGAAAACAGCATTTGAAACACAATTTTCTATGTAGTAAAAAAGTCAGTGTACAACACCAGATATCATTCAGATTGAAACACACATTCAGAATATATTAGTTCATTTCTCAAAACATTGAATAAGGAATTCTCATAAACAGCACTGCTATGACTCATCTGGATGTAACTTGTAAGAGTGTTAAAAAATTTACTAAATAGATGGTATTCTAACCTGGAGTGAATTAAAGAAAAAATGCCATGTTCTGAAGATAGCACCTTTAAATTGAACTCCAGAGAGGGAAGGGGAGGGAAGGGGAGGAGTTGGACAGGACCCCCAGCAGCATCTAGTCCTCTTCAGGGCTGACCAAAGGTGAAAGCATATTACTATTAAACCAGGGTGCTCAAATACTTTTTAAAGAGTCAGGTATGGGATATTGATCACCTGTCAGGGAAGCCTGTTCTTGGCAAAGCACCTTTTCCTAATATCACATCTGAACCTCTCCTGATGCAGCTTTGAACCTTTCACATGTGTCCTGTCACTGGATAACAGGAAGAAGAGATCAGCAATTCCTTCACTTCCCTTTCTCATCCTGATAAAAATCCACTGAGTTTGATTTCTGGGCTTTATTTACATAGACAAAATTATTTTTAGTGCTGATTTTCAAATCAAAATAAAAAATGATAAAGGTATGAAAAATAACATAATCACCAAAGCTTGAGACACATGGGTAAATTAGAAAAGGAAACAGTTTTGTTATTCTAAAGTAACTTACTCCCCTGACTTTTGGAAGAAAAGATAGTCCCCAAATTTTCTCTCTCTTATTAAGAGAGAGAAAATACAAACACATTCATTTCTATGTATACAAGTGTTATGTATACATAGAAATACACATTATCAGGTGCAATCTGGTCTGAGTTAGCTTCATCTTTCATGTGAAGTAGGTCCATGAAGGCACATTTTGGGATTCTTTTATGGATATAAATGAGGGGGGATCTAAACTGATTGCCTCAGCAGTTTTCTGTCAAATTTTGGCTGAAGTTTACTGTCCCCAAAGTGGAATTCTCTTATGAACACTCCTAGGCCATTTCAGTACAAAGTCAGTGGAGTCAGCTTAAAGCATCTTAAGCCAAATTTGGATGACTTTACACTTTTGTGAACAACTTACACAGACAATTTTAGTTTTACAGCTGTGTCAACAGAAACTGCAAGAAATAACTTCTCAACTTCAATAATAGATGTGAGAGAAATGAACTGTATATGCCTTCAGTCACCCTTGGAATGAGAAAAATTAAAAAGAACGTTAGATTGTGGCAACATGGCTACTAGGTCAGCCTCAGGACAAATCAATATCTGTTAATGGGAATTCAGATTAGACTAATCAGAAACCAAACTCCCAGATCTGTAAGAATTGTGTGCTATTTTTCTCACTACACATAAAATCAGGTGCCTTTTGAGTCAAATTTCTGGCAATAGAATCCATGTTCTTTGTGGCATGGACTATTGTAGAAATACTGTGGCAAAAAACTGTCATGGGAAATACTATCTGCCTCCCAAGAAGATTCAGTCCTGGGAGAGAGCTTGTTCCTGTTTTATCCTACCTGGAATGTTATGGTCTTACCTAGAGCTGCTCTCTGAATCTGCCTCTGGATTAGCTTTCCTTTCAGATGGTCTGTAAAAGACAAAAAATGCAAATAATTAGAACTCAAAATGTCAAAAATCAATGAAGTCATTACCTATTTTGTAGCATTTGACACTCCCTGTGCTGCTGTCCAATTTTAGGGGATTTTTGTGATCCATGGGACAAGTTGATTCCTGAGCTCTCTGCTTCTCTCTGCTGCAAGTAAACAAGTAGGCACAATGTGACTACATACACTGAGATTTAACTGTCCAGTAAGAAAGATGGAAAATTAAGCATTTACTGTCAAGCACTTTCACAGGATAATGATCTCCTACTGCTAGATACAAAAGAAGTCCAGGTGCGACCAGAGGACATACAGAATTCCAAGTATTTGTTCAAACTGACTTAAAGGAAATTACGAGATAGTAGGTCACTATTTGTGCTTTGAAAGCTCTAAAAAGCAACTCAGTTGATTTCAATATTCAGTGGAATGCGATTAAACACGT
Organism: Sitta carolinensis; assembly: GCA_032173965.1. Lineage (NCBI taxonomy): Eukaryota > Metazoa > Chordata > Aves > Passeriformes > Sittidae > Sitta > Sitta carolinensis. The sequence goes on along the minus strand of JAVUNC010000025.1, from coordinate 6,427,559 downwards.
TGCTTTTTCCTCAAATTGCTTTTTGCTATTCTGGCTATTTAGATCCCTCTATTCTATCGCACTGTTTCACCCAGTGTGATGTTACTCACTCAATATCGAGCCGTGGGACAGCCATGAAACAATTTGTAGTAAACTTGAAACTCGCCTCAATGGATTACCATTGCTTTGGAAACAATCTATACATTTATCTTTGTGTAAAGGCTCAGAAATTTCTCAAGCACTGTGAGCTGCAAAAGACAACTGCCACTGTCATTTGAAAAAAGTTATTCCAGTGGGGACAACTGGCTTTACATCAAGAGCCACCTGAAAACAAGGGTGACATACAGCTCTCAGTCTTGTCAATAAAGAGTGTTATATCTCCTTCTTTAACCTTGTAGAAACAGGCCATCAACAATCTGAATGTTTTGTGTTTCAAGTGGCAATGAGGTCAAACAGCAAAAAGCAGGCCAAGCAAGTCAATGAGAGCAAGGTCAAGCAGAGAGACAACAGCTTGCCATCAATACAAATCTGTGGAAACACAACAACATTGGGACTGGCTTCAAATGATTATAGCCAAGAGGCTTGACTTTCATTCCATGGAGTTTGCTCTGAGCACAGCTGGGACAGAAAGCACAGAGGCTGCAGGAGCTCTCCTTGTACTGTCAGAGCATTCAGCAGGGTCAGTGCTCCTCTCTGCCTTCATCCCAGCCTTTGTACACGTCTGCTCTATCCATTACAGGGACCAGGATATTGCAGGAAAACTTCTCCTATTTGGCAACTTTGTGAAAGAATGAGAAGTGTGAATCAGATCAGATTCTCTAATCAGAGAAGAACCAAAGAAAACTCCATCGGCAGGAAAAATAAAACTCCAGCCTTACTATTCTAGCAAAAGAGTTTTCTTCTTCTTCTATAAACAGAGATAGAAAGGTGACATTTATCCAATTAACATAGTCCAAACTACCTTTTCAGGGCAGCAAAAATTGAATTTAATTTCCAAGAAAACTTCCTGAGGAGAAACTGAAATTGTATTATGGGAAAAGTAGGCCAAACATGAGTTCTGATATTGGGAACATGGTGGTATCATGAGGCAGCTGACTATAATTCCATATCAAGCCTTAGCCAGCCAGATATGATTTAATCTTTCAATTTGTTTTAATCCAATTTGAAATTTGACAGTTTGTTTAGATTTCATTTGGGAAAAAAATTGTTTTCACTTAGAAGCTCTTACTTTTGACAAACCCTTAAGATTTTCTGTGTATGTTTTTGATTAAAGTAATCTTGTTTTGTTTTCACTATAAATACTTGTGGGGGAGAATGAATGTTTCTGACCTGTTCTACTTTTCTGCCTCTGAGAACACCATTGCCCCACTGCTAGGCTTGAAGTTCATAAGTGACAGAATCAGGGGATGATTCCAGTACCATTGCCTGCACAAATCTTCCCATATAAATAAAAGGAAGATTTCAGTCTCAAGAACTGCCAGTTCTACAATCTTCATAAACAAAAATATATACCCAAAGAAATATGAAGAAGCACATTCTCGTAAAAACCCCACCATGTCTTCTGATTCCAAGTGTAAAGTTGTGGATGAGATAGTGCTTAAATGTGGTTTGCAAAAATTGAATTTAAGATGTGGAGGAATCTCTCAACATATGGCTAATAATATTTTCTGAAGTTTCACCAAACAAGAAGCTAAAAATAGTTCTATAGCTGATACCAAATAATTTTTTCCAGCAGAGTCATTCTTCATCTGGAGATAACGGTCCCAATAAAATGTTGACTGCTGCAACTCCACATGTTTTGGCAAGAAAAGTAGTTTTGTGGAATTTAAGAATTCACTCAGCATGCAGCCAGCTGTCATTAAGGTTGTGATAAATCTGTTGGTCTTGGCCTGCATTTCTGGAGACATGTAGGTATGGAAAAGAGATGAGCTTGTCACACAGAACTTCACTTTGTGACAGGAGACAAAAGCAAGGAGGCAGATGGAGAAGACAAAATGGAATAGAGAAATATAATTAGGAGTGATGTAAAGCAGAGGAAAGTGTCCCATATGGTGACTAAATATGACAGAATACATAACTTGAATAATATGGCTGTCCTTTAACTTCTTGCTTTTGTGTTGTTCCAGACTGTTTCAAGGATCTGGAATTATCTTCCAATGTATTACAGGCAAGGAATGCTTTGACCTGAAGCAAATGCTTTGGGACAATACAAAAGTGAATACGTTACAACTAAAAAATCCCACAGATTTATAAAAGGTTTTCTTGTTTTGTTTGGGTCCATGTTACAGGTTTTAAAACTGCTCTTATGTTTTATTAAATCCTCAATATGATGCTATTATAAGGTTTCAAAGACTGTTAACTCAAGAACTGACAGGTTAAAGCCTTTATCAATGACTTCCAATCTCTTGTTATTTTTTAGTATTTTTCTATTATTTGACATTTTCCAAGCCTGTATTTATCTTAATACATCCTTTCATCATGGAGATCCTGAAACCTCAAATAGGATGCAGCATGTTTCACTCTCTTCATTGTTAAATTGTTTTTGGTGTTACATAAAATATCTAGCAGGACATCCTCTTATGCATTCAGGGCATCTGATTCCTGGAATTCACCCTCCAGGAATTTTGGGTCCCTAATCATGTTATACTGTATTAGATGTTGCTTTCTTTTTTCGTGTTTCTCACACTGCCACACCAGTCAATAGGCTGGGGGTGCAAAAGAAGTTGGGACAGCTGACCCCAGTGATATTCCACACCACGTGGCATCACGTTTAGTTAAAAAAGACTAGGGGGGACAAGAATGAAGCAGAGGCATTTGGAGTGATGGTATTTGTCTTCCTAAGTCACTGTTAGGAGAGAAGGAACCCTGCTTTCCTGGAGATGGCTGAACACCTGTCTCTCAATAGGGAGTGAAGGAATTTCTCATTCTGCTTTGCTTGCACACACAGGTTTTGCTTTGGCCATTAAACTATCGTTATAGCAACCTATGAGTTTTCTTACTTTTACTTTTCTGATTCTCTCCCTAGTCCCACCAAGGGGAGAGAGCAAGTGGCTTTGTGGTGCTTTTTTGCCAGCTGAGCTTAAACCATGACAGGAAACAAGTGTGGGGTTTGTTTGTAGTACAATGCCCCTACATTTGCTGTTGGACTCAACTACTACCCAACTGTGAAGACCAATTGAAGACTCTGGAACTATTAAATCTAATTCATGAAGTTGCATGCGCCCACTTGAATCAGGTAAGAAGCCCTGCTGAATGAGCAGAAATTAAAGATGCATATTCAGCAAATAATTACTCAGATAAGACAAAGATGGGAGCAATCACACAACTTTCATGTGCCTTGTACAGATATTTTTTTAACTCAACTTGAGGTTAGAGTTGTAACAGCTTACAAAGTATTCCTGAAAGTAGGAGACATTGAACCCAAGTCCAGATATTCAAATGGAACAATTTCCTGAACTGAGAAGGTCAAACAGAGACAGGAAATCTTATCAGATGTGTTAGAATATTTTTTAAAATCTGGTGATGAAATTGTGTAAGAACATAGTCTATGATAAAAAGTATCTGACAAGAAAAGTAATGGAATAAAAGAAAATATTCTGTTCTAATGCAAAATCCTGAAGCACTAAGAGCAAATAAACCATTCAGCCTTTCTCTGACCCATAGAAATATTTGGGACAAATTCTGAATTTTCTTTTCAAACTTTGTCCTTCTGCAATGGCAAAAACATGTCAGTTGGCTCTATTAGGACAATGTGCAGAGACAAAGTAGTCTGCATTAGTAAACTGGCTCAACACTCTGTCTGATAGAAATGCTTTATTTTGGAATACATGGTTGGCCAAGTCCCCATGTAATTTGATAGCTTCTCGTTTTCAGAAAGCCCTTGGTGGCATCAGAGAGGAAAACATACCATTGCAATACTTAGGGCCTCTCTGATGCACACATGCATTTTTCCAGGTATGAAATATGGCCCTCATCAGCATTAAAAATAAATGGATGACAACACCTCAGGTATTATACGGTAGAGGATAAGCTGCTGCAGAAAATTTCTGCCTTCTGCAGCAGTTTAAGATTTTACTGCCTCTCCTTTCTCCTCTTCCATCCCTTCCCTCCATCTCAAAGTTTGCTGTCAAAGGTCACTGCCCCTCAGCAGAGGATGTAGAAGGAAATGTCTGCCCATGTTCTGGCTGCTCTAGCAGCAGAATTTGGCACATCAGCACAAGCATACCAGCAATTTAAGCTGAGACACTATCATCAACTCAACTACAATGTCTGAAATACAAGTAAACACTGTCTTTTGCCAGCTGGGAAGGAAAGATTGGAGAAAGTAACTGCCAGCAAAGAGATGGGCCAGACCATTGGGAGAAAGGAAGCTGATGGGATTTAATAGAGCTCATCAGTCAGAGCTCACAGGAAGGACAACAGGTTCAGAATTTGAAGCACAATCCCAATTTCCACAAATTCATAGTTGCAAACCATAGCCTAAGCTCAGCACATTACCAAACATACATGGAAATACACAGTTTTCCCACCTTATCTCCTTCCTTGGAATTTAAATATCCCAGATTCGAACGGATACATTTTGCTATGATGCAGGACACTACACATTTTGAGATTACTCTTTAAAATATCTCATTGGGGCACACTCCCTTCCTTGCCAAGCATGATCAAATTTACAGACAGAAAGCTTATGATACAGCAGTCTCTGCCAGTCATTGCTACAGGATGACTTTGTACTTGACTTCTCAGGAAGAATTTCTTCACTGAAAGGGTGTTCAAGCATTGGGCTGGAACATCCAGGGATGTGGTGGAGTCACCATCACTGGGGGAATTCAAGAAACAACTGAACATGGATGGCACTTAGTGCTGTGGGCTCGTTGAAGAGATGGTGATTGGTTAAATGTTGGACTCAATCATCTTGTGGTTCATTGAGCTATTCAATACACAGTCCTCTAAACTCTTGACCCATTTCTATGCAGCTATTTCTAACCTCCATTTTAAGTCTCCTCCCCTTTTTCTTCAGGTTCTTGTTAATTCTGGCCAGATTACTTTTTTTTTTTTCCCTCACAAGATGATGAATTATAATTTCTGATTGAAGGACATTCCTGTAACTGTTTATTGTTTGGCCTGCATTTCCACAGCATCCTTTATCCCACATCCCACTTTTTTTTTTCTAATAGCCTTTCGTACATTCTGGCTGCTAAAGAACAAAAAAAAAAAAAAAAAAAAAAAAAAAAAAAAAAAAAAAAAAAACAAAAAAAACTTTGATAGGTTAAACAGAAAAACTATAGAGAAACTGAATTTATTTTCCTGCTGACATAATTTTGGACCTCTTCCTCTAAATACAAATTGTCATAGGCTACCCAGGCCTTAATTGTTCAAGTGTTCCCAAAGGAACACTTCAACACTTTTTCTAAAAATCCAGAATCTCAAAATCTCAACACTGGGACATCTAGGATACCCAGCATAAAATATTAAGGGCTCTGGACTGCTGCTCAGCATCTCCTTGACATTGGAAATCAGAACCTGGAGCTTTCTGCACTAAAAAACAAATGCTTGGACCTTTATTTTCATGTCCCAAGGTTGGCTGTCACTACTTATTTCTGACCAAGCATTTTTAGCCAAGCATGGATATATAGCAGCAAGTACACTCAAGGGTCTTCAGCAGAAGTACACATTATGTCTGGATCCTGCATGGGGAGGGTTAGGCAGCTCAGCCAATAAAGTAGTACTTCTGCATGTGCTGCAGCAATGGCACGTTGTTGCATTCAGGAAATAAAGTGAACAGTTTTTGTGGGGATTTATTTGGTTTCATTTTTCCTGGATAGCTCTCCTGAATTTAGGTACCTAAATTTCACTTAAGCTGTACTTTAGATGCCAGATTGCTATTTTAGGTATTGTCCAAAGTGAACAAATATTCTGTTTATCTATCTTCATATGCTAGGAAAGAAACAGAAATGATGCACATCTGGAAACTGTTGTTCTGTTGTTTATCACATCTATTTGTTCATGAATTAAGTATTAAGCTGGCCCAAAAAGCATGACTGAAAAGCAATGCCATATGGATAAAGAGCCATAATCTGTGAATTTAGTGCTCTGGATGCTCATACGACTAAATGCCACTTATCTCTTGATTATTTCTTAGAAATTAATGTGAAGAGAAAGAATAAGGAAAACAGTCCGAGAAATAGCTTTGTATACAGCTCCTATCCTTTTGCATATTTTCAAATATGAAAATTTAAGAAGAATAAAAAGTAAATAAAGGGTTCTTAAAAGCACAAACAAGCAAAGTCAAAACCAAAGGATTTTACCCCCCAGTTTTCTGGTAATAATACACTGGCCTCAGTAAATATTTTAAGCAGAGAGTGGCTACATCCAAGTTTCAGATGAACATGGTTATTTTCTGTTACAGTACTGCCTTCATGGCTTTGTAATTTCTATGCAACAATTTGATGTCCAGTTTCATTTCGTGACATTTCTTCTGGCTGGAGCTGTCCAACATAAAATTAAATACAGAGTTCCACAGCTCACTGTATACTTCAGTTTCAGAACTTTTAAACTTTTGCTCTTACCCAAGGAATTGTCCTGGCATTGAGCACGTACTGCTGTGTAACTTCTGGTCAGATGAGACAGACTGATAAGAATCTGCCAGATATGACGGAAAATTAAATATAAAATATTTTAAAAAAATTTACTATACTGAAGCTGGTTAGAGATGCTAGCATGTTTTGAGGTCATGCATATAAACCTCTCAGGGTGATGGAAACAAGCCAGAGTAAGAATGAGCATATGACACTTTTTTTGATGCACATTCACTTGTAATATAGGTACCAAACCTTTGAGAAGTGACTCCTTGAGCATCAGACACATACTAGCAACCCAGTAAAATCTGAAATAGTTTCCTGTGAAGATACAGCATATATTCACAGTTGTGGATAAGCCTAAGTCAGCTTCTTGAATTGCTTAGCAATTTAAAACACAACCTGATTATTATGACTGGTATAATGATAAAATCAACTCAGAACACACATTTTCCCTCAGCCTTACATAAAGTGCCTGACAAAATCTTCATATTACAGCTATTTGCTGTTGATTGCATTTTTGGTGCAACATTCACAACCAGCTGTAGTGACATCACATGATTTAGTTTGATTAGAAAAAACCCAGCTATTGTCTTTTATTATGCATAGGTCTACACGTTTATGCTACAAGTCTGCATGAACGCTGTCTTGATGTGTAAATGAACCATGAGATACTATGGAAAACAAGTTTCTACTTCTGTGCTCAGGAAGGACTATCACTCTTGGACAGTACTACTCTGAATAAGCTGAGGTCTACTTCTCTAAAATCTGAAGGTTTGATTTTTCACTGTTAAAATCTCTGGCCATCCAATACTGAAGACGTAGATGACTTGGATGCAGGGAATACTAAATCTACTGATGACACTAAATTGGGAGGAGCTGTTGACTCCCCTGAGGGCAGAGAGGCCCTGCAGAGAGACTTTGACAAACTAAAGAGATGGGCAATAAAGTTCAACAAGGGAAAGTGCCAGATCGTGCCCCTGGGCTGGGGCAAACCTGGTTGTGTGTATATGGGAGGGGCTGAGAGGTGAAGAGCAGTGCTGCAGAGACAGACCTTGGGTTGGTCTGTGAACCTCACCAGGAGTCAGCAGTGCCCTGGCAGCCAGGAGGGCCAGGCATGTCCTGGAGCACCGAGCACAGCACTGGGACAGGTTTAGGTTGGAGATCAGCAAAAGGTGCTTGGGCACTGGAACAGGCCCCCAGGGGAGTAGTCACAGCATCAAACATCACAGAGTTCCAGAAGCATTTGGACAATGCTCTCAGGCACATGGTGTCATTCTTGGGGTGTCCTGTGCAGGGCCAGGAGTTGGACTTAATAATCCTGAAGGGTCTCTTCCAAATCAGTATATTCTGTGATTCTATGATCAAGAAAAACTTTTTGTACAAGAGATTGTAGGATTTATCACACACCCCATAATATAGCATCAACTATCACCTAGCATTTTTTTTTTTAAAAGAGCAAGTTTAATAGATTCACATAAGAACATACATTAGGCCTAATAAATAGCCTAATAAAACAGCAAAATTGAGTGTAGCAATCTAGCAATGTCTACTTTCAGTCAAAAGACAGCTTACAGGCAGAAAATCTGTAACCGAGTATTTTTCCAAGTTTATAGTCATGGCTTGATTAAATCCAATGAGCCTGGTCAATTTGTTTTAGTTATTCTAGTGAAACCTTAAGTAAAGAATGTTTACTTGGTTTCTTCCTGAGCATAACTTTTTCCCCTGAAAATAGTTCTGTTTGTAAAGAACAGAACATCATTTGTAATAATTAGAAAATGAAAATGTTTCCTACATATGTACTTTCCAACTCAGAGCCAAAGAAAACATTAACATCTTGGGCCTGGAGTGACTGCTACACTAATAAGGTTCTTCTGTTTAAAGAATAGCACACCAGGGGAGCATAATAGAGCTGTTCAAATGAGTTCATTCAGTTTGGTATTTTCTGAATAAGTCATTTGACAAATCATGTTTTCTCATTCTGAGGACCCATTCAGCATTTTGCCACTGTAACCCTGGGCATTGCCTATTGTTTGAAAGTAAAAACCAAAATATGCAAGCGTCCCTGAAACAATGGACAATATTGAGGCATTGCCATAACATATGCATTGCCCCCTGAAGCCCAAAAGACTTTACCTTCTTGAAATAAAGTGTGCTGAGTGCTGCTGCAACTACATTTATATTATACAAAGATGGTATCCTCTAAGATGAGAGGATAAGGAGGATTGAAAATGAAAAAGCTGCAACAAATCTACTATGAATCCTAGTTTCCTGTCAGTACTCATTTCTGCCAGATAAGAAAAATCCTAACAGCTAAGAATGATGAAGACTTTTTGGCACCTCCCTAATGTCTTGATTAACCTCGGAAAAAGCTGATTTCCTGCTCTGCTTAGTAGGACTTATAATTGTACAATGCCTACTGTAATTTCAACAAAGAAGAGACTTTCTCTACTGTTCAAATGAGATGTGACACTTAAAAGGGTGTAGGATTTTAATACAACTTTAAGTTGTCTGGTTTACATCCTTATTACACATTTTAATTATCAGCTTCTGAGGACTCTTCACTGAAGTTATAGTTAATAAATTACAGTCATAAGTTGTTTGGAATTATACACTCAGCAAACACAACTGCACTACTTCAAGACAATTTAAGCCTTGCTCATTTGGCAGAGGCTTTTGAGATTCTAAAAAAATTTTCACATGAATCAAAAAATGATCTGTTGATTACAGACAAGGTAGTCAATTGATTACTCTCACTATGAACACTGTGAAAAAGCAAACAAACAAAAAAAATCATTAACATGAACCTTTCACTGAAGTACTAGTAAGAAAGAAGAATGCATTTCCATTACTGCTTTATATCATGATCCAACTGGCTGCTCAAAAGACAAGAAAATAGGTTGTGGAAATGTGCATCACAGCCCTGAGCCTGCCCAAGGGGAGAGTAACCAGTTGCTGTGTGGTAGTTACCTGCCAGACCTGTGTGAAACTCATGACACTTACTGTGCTTTAGAGAACCTTGAGGAACCTTCCAGAAGACACTGTGAAAGAACACAACATTTCAGATTATGCTCTACAGACCCTGGTTAACTAGGCCATAGAAATCATGCCTGAAGTGGTAGAAAAAGAACTTGGATAGAATCAGGATGAAAATAAGCTATATTTCATCATGGAAAGAAGGGAATATGTTAAAACTGAAGGATTTGCAACCAAACAGAAAAATAAGATGTAGCATCCTGCAAAGCAAAGAAAATTACATTTCTAACAAAGAAGAAACTGCAGATGGTGACAAAGTAGTTAAGAAAATAAAATTTTTAGAAAATCAGCTGTTTTTCTGTGTTTTCAATTCCTTGCTTCCAAAAATCAAAATGTAACATCTAAAAGAAAGATTCCAAAACTGCTGTCATAATGGCATGATGCTTAGATATTTATCCAAAACAAACACACATAGGAACTTTGTTTTTTCAGGATTAAGTTGCCAAACAATTGGGCCAAGAAATTAAGGAGAAAGAGTCTGAGGACTGTGTCAGCCATGCTGAATGGCTTCAGCTTTAACAGCTACTGCTATTTTTGGTGGACACATAAACATGCCTCATTTATTACAAAACTTCTTTGAAACTGACCTGCAGATCAGAAACAGACTGGGGCTTCTAGGCACTGGGCCACATTGAATAACATCCCAGCTGGGAAATTACAGCTGGGGGACTGTTTGTCCCCATGGCTTGTTTTCTCCTCTGTTTTTCTCACAGATGGCTGCAGGTTTTGCAGAGCTAATGTGCTTTGTTATGTTAGGCATACCCTAAGAAGTAAGCAACACAGTTACACACCTGAGAAGCATAGTTATACACCTGAGATGAAGTATGGAAGAAATAATGTTTGTGTACCATTTTCTGAAACAACTTGTGTCCTGATACCAAGACTGACTCTGTTGAGTGACAGAGGACATCTGCAACACACAGGCAGCATTCCAGGAGAAAACAAATCTGTGGAAACTATGTGTATTGAGGCTTTAATTTCCATATATCCCAGTGCAGGACAGAAGTGGAGAAGCAGCAGGCAGGTAGGCTTTTTTGCTCAGAGAGCTTCCAGTCTACATTGATGTGTTCCTGTCAAATCTCCTACTACTCATAACAAACTACAGCTTCAGCTGCTTCTGGATTGCTGATCTGGCTGTTCCTCTGCAGTTTCTCAGGTGCTGAGCACTCCAGCTGGGGATGTTGGACACACAGATCGTGGCACATGCAGCATGCCTGGCACTGGGCAGGTTTGGAGGAGGCACACCGAGTCCATCTGGCCGAGGATGTGCAGAATGAGCTGCACGGCACACGCCGCTCCGAGCGCGACTGTCCGCGGTGGGACGGGGCTCAGAGGAAGGGACCCTGCCCATGGCAGGAGGGATGGAGCTGGATGACCCCCAAGGTTTCTGCCAATCCAAACCATTCCATGATTCTATGAATCTATAGCTAATGCTTGTTGCCTTTGATCAACTGAAATAAACGTGGAAATCTTTTCAGAATCTTCTTTTCGCTCCATACACAAGTAGAACTCAAACTGACCTCAGCTAGAATTTTTCCTTAGTGAGGATTTTGAGTTCCATGGATTTTAAAGGTCTCTGCTGAGAATACAAGCTACCTGAAGAATGAAATGCTGTGGAGTGACATTATTGAGTTATCTGCTCATTAAATCTGCATACAGAATTAAATTATTTATGAGTTGTTTGCATCTCATTTGAACCATATTTTTTGTGGAATGTAACCTTTCTTCTTGAAGTTTCTCAATCCCTTTTTAAAGCAAATATTGCCATTTTTCTTCTACACTAGTCATTTCCAGTAAAATTTGCTGAGCGCATTTAAGTTTTCATAAGTACTTGATAGTTTCTGGAATTACACTAGAACAGTGAATTAAATCAGCAACTAGGAAGTCACAATGTTTATTTCCATAAAAGAATAAGTATTTCAGAATATTACACTAAAGAATGGAATGCATTTCAAAGCACAGTAATTTCTCTCTTTTGTATTCTCACTTCATTCATGGCTGAAACAATGTCCAGTAAGTTAATGTCTGTAACTCAGAACATTTATAATACGGTAAAGAAATAGATAATACTACCAATATTATTGAGCTTTAAGAAAGCAATGCATTGATTCTGATGGGCTTTCTTTTCATCTAACAAATCATCACAACTTTTTCATTTCATCCAGGCTCCATGTAAAACACAGAACTGTTCTTTTTAACAGAGAAATTCCATCCTTCCAAAGTATAGATACTTCTTCAGCAAAATTTTTAAAATGTTACTTGCTCATGCATGACTTCCCTCAATTCTTTCAGCTGATATAATAATGGCTTAAAATACATGTAGCATTCCCAGTATCAGCCTTGAGATTCTAGTTCTTGACTAGTGACCCTTCCTTTTCTGAGTAACTTATTGCCTGCATGTGAAGCTACACAAATGTAGATGTACACCATAGACAATAGAGAGCTCTCAGACCATCTCTGCCTAAAAAAACTTAACTTGATCTTTTTTCTTCTCTGTGCAAAGATGCTGTTATCAGTTCCCTTCATAGTGTAAAAGAGGTAAAGAACACCCTTGCATGAAATATTCTTACTTTGGAGTTTAATGTAGGTCTGCTTGGCTCATCTACATGGGGAAGGAGAGTGACAGTAACAAGATTGATTTTTATGTGTACACACATAGAACCTTGCACAAAGAGAAAAAGGTGAATAAAAATTCTGGGTTTATATTCATTAGCTTTGGAGTAGGTTTAACATCTACTGTGCATTCACAGAATAACAGTGTGACATACAAGTTAGTGAATCAGAATCAGTATTATTATTAAGCACTGCAATGTCTTGTCCTCACTCTCCCCTACCCTCACCATTTCAGTGTAGCATGCCATTAACTGTCACACATATGAACATTATTAGAATAATTTGCAAGCAAATTAAACGAGGACTCTTCAATAACCTTGCTTTGCAATACTAGAACCTGCCATCACTAAAGATTCTAACTTGCTTTGGTATTCTATGATCTTGTGCACAAAAATCAAAACCTGAAATGAGGCAGAGCAGTGCAACAGCTCAGCATTCCTGTGGGTATAGATGCACCATCAACATCATGTGCACATAATCCACCCACCTACCCCTTTTCATTCCGAGAGTGCCTGTTTCCTCACACAGTTATTACTCCCACATGAGTTTGCCCTTCCTCTCCCAGCTTCAATCATAATGTTAGCTGATTTCTGGACAGACTAAAAACAACAGCTGCTTCCCTCTGGGCATTAAATACCATTTAGTATGCTTTTTTCCCTCTAGGAGAAAACTGAATCTAATAGTGGTAAAAATAACCCAAAATAGTCAGACATTTATAGGAGTAAACTGGAAATCTTTACTACTCTTAAAGCTTCTAACACACAGCACATTCTTGCATATAGGAAACTTTTTTTAGTGGTAAAATTCTGAATGAGTATATCGATTTAATTTACACTGAAAACAGAAGTTGTAATTCCTCCAACTTATTCTTTGATTAATGTAGTAGCAGTTTGGTCCTTTTTGTTGTTTAATGCTTTACAGTTTGTTTAGATGTAGAGTAATCCTTACTGCCAGAGTACTTCGACACAGAATGTTTGCAGCAATAGTGTAAAATCATGCAAAATCACCTTGATAAAAGCATCCTAGGGAAAAAAACCCTCCTGCTAGTCCTGATAAGGGAGAAGATTTTATTTCAGAGGTTTTGTCTTTGCTTCTCATCATACAGCTCTATTTTAATTGGCAATAAATTAAACTGATTTCAGTTTGTTTCACTTGGTAGTTGGTAAGTCACATCCTCATTTTTATCTCAACTCACAACCTTTTCCTTCCTACTTTTCTCCCCTATTCCTTTGAGGAAGGGATGGGAGAGAGCTGCTGGAGAGTCAGCTGAGGTTGACTCACCACTCTGTTCTAGGCACGATTACTAAAATTTTTGCAATGAGAAATTTTCTTCACTATTCTGAAATAAAATCTTAGGCTTCAGCATCAAATTTCCTTCACTGTCTTTTTCAGTAATACCAAAAGGATCTACAGTTCTTGTTAGAGACCCTAACTCTCTGAAAATGATACAATACAAAACACATGTAGCCACACAGCAAATTTTTCCCCAAGAAAAGAAACTTTGTGTTTTTTGGTTTTTTTTTTTTTTTTTTTAGCTAGGAAAATATACACTTTGAAAGTTCTTAATGTTGGACTAGAAAGGCAAAAATGTACTTTGTGTCAGTGCTGGCCCACTTTCCACTTCTCCTACGCTGGTTACAGACTTCTCATTATTTCCTGACCTCTCAGTTATTTTTTTCCAGTTTCACTCATGTTGGGTTTTTGTATTTGTCTTTTAAAGCCCAGTCCTTGGGTACATTCTCCAGTCATATGTAAATAATTCTGAACAGTTCACTCAAATAAATCCAGACACGGCTACATGTTCAAAATCTATACCATTTCTCTGCTTTTTTATGGTGTATTTATGCAATCTTGACTTGCAAAAAGAACTGCCCCTCAATGCTTGCACCAAAGCCATCTGCTCCTTTATTTGTGCCTATACAGAGTTTAGTGTGATAATGCAGCAAATAGCATCACTGAAATGACCCGGACTTAGAAACACTTCCTTCTTTTTCTTCTTTTTTTTTTCCCCCCAAGTATCAGAAAAAGATAATTTTCATCCTCAATAAAATTCATCCTCTCACTTCTAGGAGGTCATTCTGAAAATTAATTATAATGACAAATCTAAGACATATCATTTTTTATTAAAAAATAAATAAAAATATGTACTAATATTAAACATAAAAGGAGACAGAATCCTGGACTAAGTGGTGTAGTAGCAAAGAGTCATGCTGGTCACAATGTCTCATTTCTGAGTCTATAGTTATTCCACACTTGAAACCCACCTTACATCTAGACATGGTTTTCCTTAATCTTTTTGTGCAAGCAGCAACATCTACAAAAGCCTACCAAGAAAATCTTACTGCAAATTTCTTTTTACAGCCCTAATTTCCTGATGTTTTTGAAATGCTAGTGTAATTGAGAAGGGGCTGGAGTATTGTGTGTACTTTTCACTGCAAAACACTAATATTTCCAAAGTCAGAATGAAAGGGTATTTATGACATAAAAGTTACAGCCAGATGCTGCTGTCATTATCTCAAAATATAATCAGACTGCATGAAATGGATTATTATGGCCTCTGTGGTGCATAGTTTTATACTATTAAGAGTAACTTAGAAATAATGGAAACTGATGTTGATGGGATCTGTTCTTGATTGCGCACAACAAGGCAGCCAGGAATGCTTAAGGAAACCAAAACAACAATGAGAGTAAATTAAAGATTTAGTTGCAGGCCACAGATGACTCTTATTTCTCATACCACATTTTAAGTAAAAATTTGGCAGGTTAGTAAACTTACTTAGCATCTTTTAATGATCTTCTGAGTATGACTGCTATGATGAAACAGACTTAACTGGGGAAAAAAATGCTTCAGGCTGTTAAACAGTATGAGGCAGTGTAATTGAATTGACTAAGCTGAACTGGGTACAAAATTTTAATACTTCTTAGGAGGTGCTTATAGGTAGATACATTAACAAATATGTTCTTAACGAAGCTGGACAGGACAAAATGACAGATGAATAAAATGTAATATTTGTATAAACCAGGGTGCTAATTTTCACATGCTACAGAGTGTTGTACAGAAAGAATTGAAGAAAGGAATTCATGGTCTAGTCACTTTTAAGCCTCAGACTTCAGTGTATAAAAACCATCCACAAAATAGTTACATCTGCATAATCTGCATTGATCAGGATATAGCTAACTATAAATGGATACAACATGGATAGAATTTCTTGCTTATACAATAGAACTAGAGTAAAAACTCAGTATTTTCTCATTTTGCTACCAAAATAATAATAATAAAAAGAAAATAAGGAAATTAATTTTTAATTTGAAAAAGCTTTACTTGTAACTACACTTATATACCAAAACAAGACCAAAATGTACTTTGTGCAATTTTTCTTAGAACTTTGGAGACATTTCTAGCTTGATTCTTACAGGACATTTTCAACATTCATGTGGTCTACAACCTATTACAATTTCCTACAGGAGACATGTAAGCATTGTCAAGTTCAGCAACACTGCTGGTTTGTTACGTGGCTGTTTGCTTTGTTCAAGGGATCAGGTTGGTTTTTTAGTTTACATGTGTTGTTGCTGCATCACTCATGTTTCCCAGATATACTTCACTGTTTCACTCTTACACTGAAGAAGCTAACTGAAAGCAAGTTTTAAACAGATGTTTTTAATTGCAGCTAAATCCATACTCTGCTGAGCTATAGCTATCAGAAGTTTTGCCTAACTTACTGAGGAAAAACCCACAGCAGTTCAGTCCAAACCAAGGGTTTCTTCTAGATTTTGCATCAATCCGTGGAAACAGTCTTGAGAGCTGGTGTCTACATTGCATGGTTACATTATTTCTGAGAGATTCATATCTCAAGGGACTCAGAGATCACACAAGTCTTGTCCTAGCATGACACTGCAACTGGTACTCTCAGGACTGGCCTGTGTCCCACTCCTTTTGCTGTCTCCCATATCCTCCAAACATCTGTTCTCTCCCAGGTTAAAGGTGTATTTAGGGTGGCTGCTGGGCTCCTGTCTTCAAGGAGCAACCCCAGATACTGAGAAAGATGTGCTTGTGTGTAGCTGCTTATTGCTGGCTCACTGTTCCTGCTCTAAAATTCATTTCAGCTTCCATAAGAGAGAGAAGCTTGACAGTCAGGGCTGACTTTTGGCTACACCTTATTTAGGTTAAAGAATTTCTTGGGTATAACATAGATGAGCAAATCTAAGAGACAGAAGGAATGAAGGAGAACGTGGACTTCAAGATGGCAGCAGAGGAAAAAGAGTCCTCCACAGTATGTTTAATTTGCTTTTCCAAGTTTGCCACAGCAAAAAGCCTACTTGGTAGCAGTAAAGTGAGTTTATATGGACACTGCAGAGACCCATAGTTGCAAGGTAGATATTGAATTTCTCCTTGCATGGGTCAATCTATGAATATCCATGCACAGGTTCTGTACTGACATTTATGTTCTGGCCAGCCTGACAGAGGCAAATTAACCATGCTGAAAGAAGACAGGTGAGTTCCAGTGTCATGTCTTACAGAAATAACCAAGCGTTCAGAAAACTTCTGCAGCAGGGCTCAGCACCTGATGCCTCTGCTTCTGGATCTATTCCAAACATCAGTTGTGCTGCGGTTTGAAAACACATTGCCAACATGGCTGAGGCTTTCCACATACCTGGCATTATTTAAATACACTGCATAATATCTCTGAGGGTGTTGTGGTGTACCCAAAGGTGATTGGGAGGGGAATCTGGCAGTAATTACAATTTGTGACCACAAAGAATATAATCATGGCTATAGTGTAAGTACAGAGCACTTGGCAGCTGTGTTGTGAGATATTTTTTTCTTTCCCAGAAGTCAACTGCTGTTCTAAGACATGAAGTGATAATAATGTCTTCATTGTCCATGCCTATTTTGGTGCCACCCAAAGAAGGAGGAGATAGAAAATAAGAGTAAGATCTATACCACTTGCCCTGGATGCCAGATTACCTTTCACAGCCTGCATCTGAAGGGTTGAAGAGATATGGCCCACCTGAATGTGGGCAAAATGGAGGACATGGACCTGATCTCCAAGAACTTCAGGGACAGGAAAACACTGTTTAACATCTGACAGAAATCCTGCATAGCCTCCAGGTTTGGAATCAATAGAACTCCAAAATCAACTAGGAACATATCAAAGGCTGCTGGGAGGATCATATAAGACATGCCTTAGGTTTGAATATATCTGTGGGTGATTTTTTACATTGAACAATATGAAACTGGATACCAAACATGCTGCTGGAAGGATATGCAAAGGAAAAAATTATGAAACTCCCCACCAAACTGAGGCACTCCTCAAAATTGCTCTAATTGATCTGTACAAAGTGCATAGTGGTAATTTTTTATCAGAAGTCATATAAATGTATGGACTAATACAATCCTTAATCCATAGATACAAAATTTTCAAATTATGGGTTTGGATCCTTTTATTCTAAAATAAAATTTTAAAATCCCATGCTAATACCTTAACTTGTCTTTCTGATAAATTTCAGACATCCTGTCAAATAAAGAAGGGAGCTGGATTTCACATTAGGATATTTGAAATAGTCAAAATGTGTACATAAAATTATTACTGCTGTCATCAGCTTACAGTTTACCTTACTGGAAGTCTTAGCAATGCATTGACTTTTTTCTTTTTTTCCTCCCATATATTTGAATACTGTGATTTCATCGGCTAAAAGGTAAAATGAAGTTTAAATGTACTCACTTATTTTATTTCTCACTTCATTTAATTTCTCTCCAAGGCATTTAGCTTCATCAAATCTGTCAATGCAAGCACAATGACACAGAATTACTCTAAAGAACAATTAGTTACAGAAGTTTAGCATAATAAAATACAGAATTACTCAGTACTGCTTTTTAATTCATAAGTTGAACTAATTGGAAACAATTTTCCATTAGGAGAGATTGTCTGGTCAAAGAGAAACCATCTAGAAGAGTCTTGATCTAGGCGAAGTAACTGAAGAAATCCACAAATTGTACTTCTGTCTAACTCAAAAAATGTCAAAACAGAGTAAAGAGATATGGCTTCTCCCTACAAAGGTGGGATGTGAAAAATTCCCCCTTCTCAATTAGCCCATTTCTTTGTAAGATGGGGACAAGTTAGAATTTCAAGTGCCTATGTTGGTATCTGCTCACAAACATTTGCTTTCAAGGCTGAATTCCACCAGGCTAAATGCCTGAGGCTGGAGGGTTCCTGAGCACTTACTCTTTCTTACATAAAAAGAGTTGGGAGCCATTGGAGCTGCAGTTAAACTTTACAAAAGATTTTTCTGCTGGGGATAATTTAGAGCTCCAAGCAGGCACTAGGGATTGTGTAAATATCAAAGGGAAGAAGCTCTGAAGTACCTCTCCTTCTTTCCCTCAGGTCCCATAATAAGTTCATCAATTACTTATTAATTCCTGAGAAAAACTCATGTTGGCTATTGAACTCTGATTCATGTTCACAGAGAGATTTATCTGGAAAAGTTGAAGCCATTTATTTATCCAGCCTTTATGCATAGGTTACTGCCAATAGTTGAATAGGCCGTGCATCTGTTTTTCAAACACCATAGTTTATAAACCAGCACAATAACATAAACTGAAATTTGGCATTAATTTATGACATTTCAACAGGTTCCATCTGTGACTATGAATCCTAGTCAAACAACATAAGTCAGGTAAATACACAAGACTTGACTCTAAGATTGAATAGGAAAAAGCTATTTCCAATACTTCTTTAATTAAAAAAAGGGTGGCATTATCTAGCATTAAGATGATATTGCTATGAGTAGTGATGAGTGAGCAATTGCATTGCTAACTGAAAAAAACTTCATGTGTATCTTACAGGGAAAACACTCAATAGAAAGGCTGAAATTGCCAAATCATGGCTTCTATTACCTACAAGATAAATACTCTATGATGAAACCCCAGAACTTTCTGCTAATTTTAGCAGAAAAAGCGTTTTTGGCAAAGATTTCACTCTTTTAATGCAAATGCCAGTAATTAAAATATAAACATCTTGGGAAACAAATCTCTAACTCATTATGTAAACCAAGAAAAACTCACAGGCTGTCTAATGAGTGAGACATTCAGTGAACTAAATGAATATTCACTTGTTTTTAATTATTTGAAATTACAACAACAAGTGACCCAAATTAAACTCATCCTTTCCATGGAACTTGCCCATAGGTACTGAAAAAACAAGTTAGCTGTTAACCAGCTAAAAACCAGAAAATAATAAAAGAAGAAAATGGAAAAAAATAGCAGCTAACAACAAAAAGGAAACTAAATCTACACCACATCTGTAAACTCAGTAGATTTTACTACTGGAAATATTGACTAAGATGGGATTTAGAAGCTTCATGCATAATGTGATATTACATTGGAATGGCACAACTGGAAAGATTGCTTGGTAGCATATTTCACCAGAAAATGGGATGTATTTTTCTCCTCCTCAGAGAAACAATCCTAAGAGAACATGATTGCATTAAGAAATAGGATATTACTAAGTTTTCTGGATGTATAGAAAGTCCAAATTGCAGAAATCTGATTCTCTCTGGGTATAAACACAGGGTGGTTTATTTTAAGCAGGGAAACAGTTATTAATGTATGGAAGACAAATGAAAAAGAATTGCTGTAAAGCTGTAGAAGATCACATTTTCTATCTTACAAAGACACATCCTGTAGGCCATTTGAACTGAAGGCAAATTGAATCAATTTTGTTTCACTTGAATTATCTTTGACTATATCAGTTTTCCCACTTTTTAAATTCAGAGACATTACTGAGTTACCATATAAGCTACTGCACCTATGAAAAGCTCTGATGTAGTAGGTGAAAAGCTTTATTCAAAACCAGATTTTTTACTTATATATATTTAACAAAATGAATGTGTTTCAGTATTTGATTTAATTAGCTGACAGCTTTTGATAATTTTTACACCAGTAGTTACAGAAAAAATAAATGCATATTTTATATGTATGGCTATGTATAGTCACATCTCTATGAATAATTTCACAGCTAAAGCAACAGTTGTGACTCTCACAGTGAAACTTCCAAGTAGGCTCACTGACAGTTCACCATTCAGTTATTATAAGAATGATATAATGCACACTAGGTTTCTTACTGAGATGTGCCAGGGGCTCCTGAGGCAATAGGAGCCAACAGGGGAGCTCCAAGGAAATACTTCATGGGAATTAAGGTGTGTTCTTCTAAGAAGATGGGGTGGCCACCAGCTGAGGTTCCTTTACACCAATGCATGCTGCGTGGGCAGCAGACAGAAGCTGGAAGTCACTACACTGCTACGAGGGAAGCTGATCTAGTTGCCATTACTGAAACTTGGTGGGGCAAATCCCATAACTTGATTTTGCCTACTAATGGCTACAGTTGTCAGAAGAGTCAAGTGAGGAGGAGGGGTGGAGAGGTTGCTCTCTGAACCAAGAGGCAGACTGAGTGGGAAGAGGTTTCCTGAACAGCAGTTATCTGCAGGCTGATAGCTGCTGGGTAGGAGTCAGAGACTGAGGCAACAAAGGCAACTGAGTGGTTGGCATCTTCTACAGCATGCCTGATCAAGGGCAGCCTGTTTAAGAGGCTTTCATGCCCCAGCTAGTGGAGGCATTGTGCTTACTGGCTCTTCTCCACCTGGAAAACTTCAAACATGCCAATATTTGCTGAAAAAGTAGCATAGCAAGCTGTAGGCAATCAGAGGCCCTGGACTGCATGGAGGATAACTTCTTAAGCATGGTAATAGAGGGCTTTACCAGAGGGACATGATACTGGACCTACTGGTCACCAAAGTAATGAGCTAATTAATTGGAGATGTCAAGACTGGAGGCAGCCTGGGCTGCTGTGGTTATGCAGTGGTGGAGTGCACAGTCCAGAGGGACATGGGTCAGGGGAAGAGTAAAGTTAGGCCCCCAAGTTTTAGAAAAGCAAACTTGCAGCTCTTCAAGGAGTTAGTCAATCGGACTCCCTGGAAAACTGCCTTCAGGGGCAAAGGTATAGAACAAAGCTGGTAGGTCTTTTAGAACGTTTCCCATGAAGTGCAAAAACTTACAATCCCCAGGAGCAAGAAATCAAGCAAGGAAGGCAAGAGATCAGCATGGCTGAGTTGAGATCTGCAAATCAAGCTAAAGTGCAAACAGGAAATCCACAGGCAGCAGAAGCACACATGGATAACCTAGGAAGAGCATAGTGATGCTGCCTGTGTAGGGATGGGGCCAGAATAGTTTAGAAACTGTATTCTCCTATTTAGGAGTCTCACTAAAAATAACACACTTCCACTTGCTCCCCCTCCAATTGCAAGCATGAAAGGCAAAGGTTGTGATTTAAGAACAATTTATTTGAAACAGCAATGAAATAAGAAAATTAATAATAACAGCAACAATCTTCATAACAAATGTGTGCAAGAGAGAAAATTTGGAGTTTGACCTAACCTAGCAGTGCCACCCAAAGTGCTCCCTTCTGCTGGGACCAGTGTTACCCCACCACTCTGCCTGCCACACTTCCCCCAGTGGAAAAGGAACAGCATCCTCTTCCTCTGCCCCTGGCCAGGACATTGATGGTATTGAATAATAATAGGGTCAAGGCTCCAGGCCCTGCCCCCTCATGACTACTACAAAAAATTAACCCTGTCCTAGCCAAAATGAGTTACACTCTCATCAGCTGAGCTAGGACCAAAGCCCCTTTGCAGTGAGTGGTTCCAGTGAGCCAACAAGTGAACTGCTTGACTCCCTGCATTTAGCACACACAGTCTGTATTTCCTTACTGTCTCAACCCAAGTATCCCATAGCAGAGACTCAGATGTCTGGGTCCTTAAAATAATTTCATCATGATACAACAGCAGGATTACAGCTTGAGCTGGTGCTTTTGAGGAGAGACCCTGTTCAAAGGAAACCCTGGATTTTTATACCCTCACAGTCTAAGAGCATGAAAGTCTCTGCTCTTCCTCCTGAGTCACTGTCTCCTCCTGTGTCTCTAAGTGTCTGTCCACCTGGCTGGAACCACAGGTGCCTGAGTCCTCTGTTGTGGGAAGGGTCAGTGCCAGTTCAAGGCCTCTTGCCCTGGGCTCCTGCCAACCCGAGCTCGAGAGCAGCTGCACACTGAGCTACCAGCACTAAATGTATTCAAGAGCTCTGCCTCCAGTTCTGGGGCACAGCAAAGACATGGACCTGCCAGAGTGGGTCCAGAGCAGCACTCCAAAAATCATCAGAGGGCTGGAACATCTCTCTTAGGAAGACAGACTGAGAGAGTTGGAGTTGCTTAGCCTGGAGAAGAGGATGACCTTACTGCATGCATTTCAATATTTCTAGGGAGATTATAAGAAAGGTGGGGACAAACGATTTAGCTGGGGCTGTTGTAATAGGACAAGGGGTAGTGCTTCAGGGTAGATTAGGTATAAGAGAGAAAATTTTTACAATGAGAGTAGTAAAATACTGGAACGGATTGCCCAGAGAAGTGGTGGATGCCCCATCCCTGGGAACATTCAAAGGCAATCTTGACTTTGCCCTGAGCAACCTGATCTAGTTGAAGATGTCCTTGCAGAGTTTGACTAGATGACTGTTAAAGATTCCTTCCAACTCAGCCTATTCTCTGACTCTATGATAATTATCAAGCCAAGAAATTCTACCCAAAATACCCAAAGGAAAAAATAAGACAGCTAAAAATAAGTAATTTGTGAACCAAACACTGTTTGTGGTATGACAGAAGTGGTTATGCAACTATAAACAAAATTATTAACAAGAGAAGCCTACATATAAAGGGAAGCTATGGTAACCTTTAAACATGTGGTGTCCACACTCCTCTTCCTGTGCAATTTGAACACTGGCTGGGTATCAGAGCTTTTGTGTAACTAGTAGTTCAGAGGCTGCATTCCAAATTACAGACTGGATTTGATATAGATCCATTCTAATGAACTCGGTAAACTTGGAGCTATAAGCAACTTGGCTAAAAATGACTGCAAATGGCAGGGGAAACTGCTTTGTTCCAAAGTATCAGAATTCACATTAGCACTGGTTTCAGCCATCAGCTGATGCCTATTAGAGGGGGTTACCCAAGGCGTGAGTATGAATCTATTTGTCCTTTAAGGAAAGAAAATCTGTCATCAAACAGTAGATTCTGCTCATCTCTATTATATATTCTGAAACCAGAAGGAAATACTGGTTTGCCTCACAGTAATAACATACAGAAAAAGTATGGAAGAATTGCAATTAACTACAGGAAGGGCAGACTATTATTGTATTATCATGCTGTAACTATGAAGTGTTCCGCTGAATAGCAGCCCCAGAAATGACTGCAGTGTAATCATTTATCACTGCAGTAATAAAGCAGTGCTGTGGTGTGATCGGATAAATTGATCAGAAGAAAAGCATTACTAAATATCCAGTTTACATGGATAAATGCTTACCTGCTTCTAATACCTTAGCAATTTGAGTTCCTGTGGCTGAGATATAGATCCAGGTATAAAGTTAATCAGTTCAGAAAAGTGGTAAATAGGAAGAACTTGAGTAAGTCACAGAGATGTGGAGATCATTTATTTCCTCAATTTTACTGAAATAAATGAGTATAAGATTTGGTGACCCTGAAAAAAATGTCTTTCATGCCTATGAAGTAGAAAATTGTGTTAAAGAAAACAGAAGAAAAGAAAGCAGGAGAAACCTGAAGAAGGAGAAAACCTCAGAACAAAAAACTCCACAAACCCCAAACCGAACCACAAGAACAACACCCCACAATCAAACAAACACCCCAGCCAAACATTAAAAAACAAACAAAATACCCCCAAGCAACTCTTAGGGGAGATGTTAGTTACAAATATAGATTGAGAGATTTGCTTTTGGCATCTGCAATCTCAAAGCCATGTATTTCTTCTGCAGTACTAGGAGGGCTAACCCTTGAAAAGCTGACACTGCAGCAGTACCGTTATCCAATCAACACAGATAAGTGTTGGTGGTTTAATTTGGGAGGTTTAAAATCTTTATGAAAATTCATGTTTTCAATGTTTTGCCATTACCACTATTTTCACCAGACATATGAAATGTTTTGCCAACATTAGCAACAAATGTGGAGGAGGAAAGTATTATTTCTGTTTGTGAATGCAAAACTGGCAGAGAGAAGCTAAAATGACTTGGCAAACAGGTTAGGGACACCAGACATGCAGATGTTAAGCATCTCCTAGCTTACTATCCAATTCAGTGCTGAAGCCAGTAAAACATTTTTGACAATGGAAATTGCAGTAATTGATTCAGTCCCATGGATTTTGCTTCCCCATGATAATTCTTGATCAGGAATGCCATTGCCACGTTGCTTCAACACGGCTGTGAAGATGAATAAAACCAGTGGAATTATGCACAAAGATTCCTCATGCTATTTTCATTTCTATCCAGACTTCCCTTCTATCACCACTCAGTGCTTTATGAATATGAAAAATCTTAAGCAAGAAAAGGTGACGTTCCTCTAACGAGTCCTCAACAGGAGCCTGGGATGTCTGGTGCAAAATTACACATTCCTGTCCAGACTGCTATGGAATTGCCAGGTGTCTTCCCCCAGCTGTAGTTTGCTGTGACACTCACCTCTGCTTCAGGAGCTGTTTGTTGTCCTCAATGGTCGTGCTGTCAGCATGGTCCCGCTTGAAAACTTCAAAAGCTTCCTGATAGCCAAGTGACATTTTTCCTCCTGGCCAAGGTTTAAAAAAAAAAAAAAAAAAAAAAAAAGAGAACTTTACAGTCATCAAAAGATAAAAAGATAGAGATTTTGCACTTATCCAAATCTTGTTTTAGATAAATGAAGCAAGTCAGCCCAGGGTCTTAAAGCAAAGAGAAGACTAAGTTTGATTTTCCACTGATTAAGAAGCATTTTTGACAAAAAAACTCTATTACCTGACAAATTACTTATGTTTCATGTAACTTCTCTAAAGTCTGAAAGCTTGAGGTATATAATTCCTCAAGATGATTTTAAACGTTCAAAAGTAAAACTGAACTTTGAAAATTTGAAATATGTGAAATATTCTTAAATGCAAGCCAGAGATATCTTCACAACAGCATAGTGCAGTTTGCTTCTGTATTTCTTTCATCTGTTTCACATCAGCCCCTCAAATATGTTAATATTCTTGGAAGAAAAAAATCAGGCTTTTAAAATTATGTATTAGTAAATGCTTTTCCATACCTTTTAGGTAAAGCAAGAATTCTACCTACACAAAAGGTTGGTGCCTTTTTACATTTACAACATGGCGTTTGTTTCCTTCTGTGGACCAGAATGTCAAGATTAATTTGGCTTCCAAATCTTTTAAAATCACTACAGAAAATTACCAGTCTGTATTATTTTCAGTTCTTACTGATAAATGGTGTACAGATCCAAGCAAGATACATTGTATCTGTATTATATTTAACAAAAACATTCAAAGGCTTAGGGACAATGAGAGTTTATTCCAGCATTTGTGCTATCACCAGCACATATATTTCAATAAATAAGTAAGAAGAAAAGATGAGGCTTGCACTTAAATAAATTACAGGAATGAAGATCTTTCAGGAGATCTAACACTCAAACTTTGTGAAGAATGAAAAATAGGTCCACCTTTAATTCAACCTCCAAGTTGCTACTTAAACCTTGAAAATTATATTCCTTAAATTGGAATTTGATTCTCTTTTGATTTTCCCCCTCTTGAGTCTTTCTTTTGTCCTCCCCACAAGTCTGCCTTCCTGCCTCAGAGCTATGAGACCCCAAATCCAGTTTGAACAAGGGCTATAAAACTCCTTAGGATTTCTGCTGTGCAAATGTTTTCTCTTTGTTTTATGCTAATGGGCCAGCCTTACCAGGAACATATGCACATATACTAGCTCTTTCTCCTTTGCAACCTTGGTGTAAGGGTTTTCTCCTTCTCCAAGCTTCTCTCTGCGTTCTTTAACACAATTTTCTCATTTCATAGGCATGAAATATATTGTTTTCAGGGTCAGCATCACCAAGTCTTATTTACATCAGTGAAGCTGAGGCAAGAAATAGGCAAACCATGCCTTAACAGGCTGGGATGTGCAATACTAGGATGCTAACCCTTAATGGTCCATAAACTGCATTTTAAAGTAATTCTAAATATATTCCTGTGCACCTCATCATATGTATGTCAGGATAAGTTCCCATTGACTGCAGTGAGATTTCAGTGGTGTAAGATGCTGTTTACAGAGAGGGCTGGTAAAAAAATCTAGTGTTCGATGATCAGTAAAAGTGTAAAAAGATTTCTTTAAAATATAGAGAAAATTTTCCCCCTGTTTCAGTCAAAAGAATCAGCACATCTGTTACTAATACAAAAAATTTTGAGTTGAAAATAGAACCACCAGGAATGTTTGAATGGCAAAGCATGCAGAAATGCTCCACCCTTTTTGAATAAGAAAATCAAAGAAAGATACAGTGCACTATTTACTGTAGTGTGATCCAAAAGAGCAAGAGAATTCAGGAAATATATTTTTCTGTGGTGATGACCTGAGAGTATAATGTTCATGTTTCATGCTTGCCTTGTAGAAAAACAGGCAGTTTTGTGAGTGGAATTTTATAGCACACTCATCCCATCTCTAGCACTAATTTTAACATGCAGCCTGAATTGACCCCCTAGAATTGCTTTTGTTGCAAAAAAAGCTTGTATTAAGTGCAGAAAGCCTGGAAAAAAAATCATGATGAAGCCTAAGATAAACAATGACATGCCCTTACTCATACATAACATTGCAATGTAAAGTATTTAACACTTCTGGCCATGTGCTGTGTTTGAGAGTACAAGTAAAAACAGTAAAGTACAGAAAACAAAACTATTACAGTGATTATTGCTACTGCCTGGCAGAAATGCATCAACCAAAATTAAAGGTAACCTGATAACCATTTTCCAGCACTAGCTTGAAAAAGCATCAAATTGTTACAGCCAAACAAAGCACACAAAAATACATCCCCAAAACACTTGGGAAGGGGAAATTTCCTGGTTTCTGGTGTTCATTTTAAGAAAATACAGAAACATATGAAGTAGTAAACAAACCCATTCTGGAACTGGTATAAAAGGAAAGAAACTCAGAAAGGACCATAGAGATTGTATTTCAGTATAATATGAGCATACAACAGCTACAGAATAATGTTGCAGCCTATGGGTAATGGCAGAGACATCCACAAAAAAAATAAGGGAAGACAATGATGTTAATAACAGTAAAAGACTGCAAGAGATATTGAAAGCTTGATGGAGTAGTTGTGTTTTCACAGGAGTGAAGATTATTTCTTTTCCATGGTTGATGTGGCACCTTCAATCATGATGTTTATATTTCCTAAAATAATCTGTAATTTCATAAAATAGCCTCACCTTCTTTCAAATGACCTCCAAGTGCCATGGTGCATTAACATTATTGGCATGCTGTTTCTCCTGGGCTTAGTTCTAACAAATAAGCTCTATATGTTATTTTAAACCAAGATGTTATTGGATTTGTTTCTCTCTAGTTTTGAAATTGAAATCTATGTACAGCAATACATACATTTTATAAACAAAAACAGAATTAAGAGAAGAAACCAATGATAATTATGGACAAAATTTTGGCAGTGTAGTGGTATAGCTCAGCTAAAACTTCTAGAGAAAACAATTTCCCTCACTCTCAAAAAGCCAAAAAATTCCTCCTCTCCTTCTTAATTACCATGGCATAGTGTTACAAAATAAATATTTGAAAATTTTTATCTAAGGAAGAGCCATCATATCCTGCAGGATGAAAACCAGGAAACACATGTCATCAAGTCATTACAATGTGACCTGGAATAGTCATTACCATAAAAATAATTCAGATCAGTGGAAAAAGCATAAAATTTTATTTCAATCACATTCACGAAACCCCAGTTGACAGGATTGCATAAAAAAGAGATAAAGTTTGTATCAACCTAATTTTAATTATACCTTTCCTGTTAGATTGTGTAACTTGGCCCGGACACTAAAACACAAATATGCCCAACTCACACAATGTGAAATTCACAGCAAACCTATCATCATTTATAGCAAATTCACATAGCTGAAATTTTTGGTAAAATTCAGGTTCAATCCACATCACGAATTTGTATGTTTAGGAATGTTCTCATTGTAGCTTTGGTTCCAGTCTGTCCTCTGACCCAGTGAACTATCTCAGCTCTCAAACTAAGCAAAAAACTTGGTTCAATAGGCTCCTCTGCTGAGATGTGCAAATGAGAGCTGTCCCACTGAACCTGGGTAAGTCAGCAGGGTGGCAGTGATGTCTCCCAAGCTCTGAACTAGAGCAACAGGACCTGACAAGACCGAGGAGCAGAAAGGTTTCTGTAGCTTTGATAATGGGCTAAACACTCAAACCCAGTAATAATTCAAAATAGTGAGCAAAAACATAATGATGCTGCAGATTACTTTTTAAAGTAAGAAAAGATGAAAACGATTTAAGGACTCAGTTGCATACCTGTGGGAGGTAGGAGCCTGCATATCAGCAAAGACCCTGGCAGATATTGTGCAGGCTCTTCTACCACTCAGCAATTTAGAGATTTTCAGCATTTATTCTACACTGTTACATACACAAATGCTATTTACAGCCATCCTAAACACCAAATGTTAACTTTAAAGAAACTCTAGCTTTAAAGGAGCATGTAGGGTATAGTGTGGCACTGGGTCTTCAACAACAAACAGGGAAATTATTTGGCTGAATGCTATTTTTATATTAAATACTATGCGCTGGAATTATTCAAGGACTACACTGAGTAGGTAGGAGCATACAAGGGGATAAACATAGACCTTACTTTGTTCTTAAAAATGATCAAACATAGTTGTATACTTACATGACTATACTGCTTTTTAAATGTATCTAGCACCAACAAATCCTGTTTGCAGCTTGTATTAGTGATCAAAATTTATAAATACTGGACAATTTTAAAGCACTGTATTTTAGTAGTTTTTTTCTTTTTTCCCCCCCATACAAATTTCAAGACTGCTCATTCTGGAAAGGGCACTTGCAGTCTTGAGTCTGTCCACCTTCTGGATTTTGTTTGTTTGTTGCAAAAGGGTTATCGCTCAGAGGGAGAAGATCTTCATAAAGTTTAATGCATGAAACCTACAGAAAAAAAATTACATTGCTCTTCAGTTAAGTCTGGGAAAGTTTGTCAAACAATAGCATGAAACTGATTTCATCTCTGTCTGAAAGCAGAACCACAGCATCTCTTCAGAACACCACCCTGTAACCAGATTTTGGTCCTGGTATGAGAGCTCTGGGGAGGGGGTTCAGCAGCCCTCATGCCAGAGGCTGCCAGTTTAACCCACAAAAAAATTGGAAACAACTCTCCAGAAGAGAAGTATTAAGATTGCAAATTGATCTGTTCTGAGGGAGGAACATTAAGACTGTTGACAAAAGCCAACTCTTGGGAATAACTGTTCAGACAATGTATTCAGATGAGAAAGGCATCTGCCCACATATCTGCCCATGAATCTGTTTTGCAGAAACTTCATTTCCAGAATAAAAGACTTTGTCCTTCCATTTTCTTTCCATTTTTACTCAGTGGCCTGTTAGACAAAAGTTGTCAACCCTTTACTATAATCAGTAGAAGCAAAGAGTCCCCTTGGCTCAAGGGAAACTCTCATTCAAGTGAGGGTATTCTGAAGAAATTTAGGATAGAACTAGTGTAAATTGTGAGTCTTCATGCTCATGAGGACTGTCAGCCTGTTTGGGCTATTATGTATTTCACATTTTATCAAATGGGAACAAAGAAACAGTGAAAAC
The DNA here is from genome assembly GCA_032173965.1 of Sitta carolinensis. NCBI lineage: Eukaryota > Metazoa > Chordata > Aves > Passeriformes > Sittidae > Sitta > Sitta carolinensis. The sequence continues at coordinate 6,397,625 of JAVUNC010000025.1, read as the reverse complement.
TTTCAAGTGAAACTAAAGACCAATTATTCAGTAAGTCTTTGCAATAGCACTAAGATATTAGAGGTCGTGTAAGCAGAATTAATTATATCTTTACCAGGATCCATCAAGATGTCATAGCCATCTGTTCAGAGCAGGAAAAGATGTAACAGAGCTTGCAATAATGAGCCAATTAAAAATAGGCAAGCAAATGGAAAGACAATATACAACAAATTCTTCCCCACTGCAAAGCTTAGATAAATTCTCATGAAAAGCATGTGTACTACACATGGCTACTTTCACTAGACTACAATCCAAAAATGGGAAAGACATAAAACAAGGTTGCTCACAGAACTCCTTCAGTGTTGAACAGTTTCTTGGGAAGATAAAAACCTTGAAGGAAAACCAAAATATTCAGATAAAATGAACTAAATAAAACATGGGCATAAATTAATTTCTCTGGCTCTGGAGTTTGTTTATTTACAGGGGAGGAAGAGGGTAAATGAATAACTTGATGAAACCCTAAAAATTATGAAGAGCAAAAATCAGTCTCGTACAGGAGCATGTTGGATGTAAATCAAAGACAAGCACTATTTCTAATGCAATTAATATCACTAAAAATGGGATTACTTTAAGATGATTAAAATAAAACAGAAAAAGCTTAGATATTATATATAATGTCAACTCTGTAAAAGTCAATTTTTATAAAGTTCAACTGAAATGCTTCCAAAAAACCCAGCAAGCAACTACTTACAAGAATCTCATAAGAAGTAGACTACTACAATAATTAATATTCCTCTGCAGGAGTTGTAAGGAAAATACTGAACTGTATTTCAAAACTGAAGGTTAAATGAAGTATAAATTTAATTTTCAAGAGGATGAAATTGACTATTTTTGGGTTATCTAAGACAACAGAACAACGAAACTCTAAATGGGATACGATAGCTGAGTTTAATCACATTGAATTTCTTCAGTTTCATCATTTTAAGAAATCTCAAGTGGCAGTGCAGGTATGCTTTTAACACCTCTACTTTTGCAACAAACGCCACTTGACCTTTCATGTCTAATAAAAGTCAGAAATGTGGTTTTAGGCCCCTTACTGGAAGCTGTAAGTGTGACACCAGGTTGAATCTTAGAGTGATATCTATGTGTAAAGATTGAAACTATCATAATATCTGTCCCTCATTTTCCTCTTCTGGAAAATTACTACACCAGTTTTCCTCCCTGCCATATGCTGCAAAGCACAATTCTAGAGAGAGAGAACTGCAAGATAAAAGAAAACTGTTAATAGCAACTTGAAATATGGTCATTACCTCCACCTGGGAGAGCACATGTTTTGCTAGATGTCAGACTCAGTTAAGAGGATCATTTTGTTCTGATTATCTTTTCTTTCTCATGGATTTTTCAGATATAATCTGTTATATTTCTTAGATATAACTTTTATTATAATTTCTCTGATTACATGATATGGAATTGAGATGCTCTAGAACATCTGCACTAGCATTGATGATTTACAGCTTTTGTGTTGCCTAGTTATGTTAGTATACTCTCTTTAAAAAGCCAGTGGGCACCAGAGTTATCAAAGCTGGAGCATAGAGATGAGAATGCAGTTAGAGGCTATTTGGCATAACCAAAATATTTGCAGATCTCAGCAGTAGGGATAAAACAGTTGTGTTCTGACACAAATATTGGAGAAACAGTTTATATTTCATGTATGACACCCTGCATATTTCAAAAGAGAAAAAAAAATTCATCTGCTATTTGCAACCATTTACTTCTTTAAAGCTGCCTGTGAGATCATATTTGATTGTATAATACATACACACATTGAAAATCCTTAATTAGTACGTACAAAGGGAAAGCCTGAAATGAAGCATGGTAGGCTTGGCAGAAGCTCAGTGGGTGGATACGAAGGAAAATATGAAGTCAAACCCACAAGAACTTGAGGAGACCCACCCAATGGTGCTGCCACTTCTAAATAAATAAGATTCATTTCTGCCTATGACAAAATCACACATTTCAGATAACTCCTCATAAAATGGGACATGTATGTCACACTGCATTTTGCAGTTTACATCCAACACCAGATATCACAAAGAAACTGTGCATTTCCCTTGTTTTTCAGGATTCTAAATCTGTTCCCTTCAATGGTTGATGCTGTTGTAAAAGTTTTATTTTTACTAAATACAAGAAAGGGCCTACATTTATGCACTTGTGTCCACTCAAATTAGAGTTGATTTTAAATCAAATTTAGACCACTGAGCTTAAGATGAGGATTTAAATTCAGATTGAATAATAGCAAATTAAATGAGTTTTGACATGCTTCATGTATTTGACGTGCTGCAGCAGCAACATTTGCCGCTTCCGTTTTAGACCTGAAAAAGGACTTTTAGGCTCAAAAACTTCTCTGCCTTTTTCAACCAGGTCAATGTATTTATAAAAAATAGAATAATCTCAATAACATTTGCTCAATTTACATACACATTTTATGCTGGTTTGAGTGATAGATATAGTATTTAAATTCTCCTTTTCAATATATCTTTCTCAATTTTAGAAGAATTACTCTGACTGGTGGATAAGAATATTTTAAGGGCTCTGCAAAATGACAACCTACATCAACAGAGTCATGACAGACTGGATCAAATGCAAGTGAAGTTTTTTGTTAGGGACATCTGTAGACATCTGCATGTATTTTTGGTGTCGGGAGAATCATTTCTACCACCAGGCTTGCCAGTAACACCATAAACCACAAAAGAGGCATATTTCATTTTCAGAACAATTTAGGAGAGGGAAAAGAACTTGTTATAAACATCAATCTGGTTTTGGAAACTTACTCTACTTTTAATTTCATATTACATTTTAGCTTTTTCTTTATTAAGATACTGAGGTTTTCTGAAGTAGAAGCCTGTATGTACTGCATCTTAGGTAGAAAACAAAAAAAAAAACCCTCTGCAGTGGGTTTAAACATTAATTAGGACCATCTCGGGGCTATCTTTTTCTTTTAATATTTCAGGGTATAAACTAAAGGAGAGCAGGGCCCACTTCATGAGAAATTGATCTGGGTTTTTTTTGTCTCCCAGCAGGAACACCAGTGCTGAATGGGGTATGCTGAGGTAGAGACCTCAGAGAAGAAACCATGAGATAAACTTCCTGGTAAGCAATTTCATTTTGCCAGGCAGCAATCTAAAGTAACTAATATTAAAATTTATTACCTATTTATATTCAAGATGAACAGCTTTACCATTTCCATCACTTAGATCTTTTGGAAGCTGAACATTAGCGATTAAGAAATGAGTAAAATTTATCTGTAAAAAAAATGAAATTTAATTATTGCTCTGTTGAAGCTTTATTTGGGTTCATCTGAGAATGAACACAGAAGCCTGTTGTGTATCAATGTCCAGACTTGAAAAAGCAATCAGGCATGCTCTACCTCAGCAACGACCACAATAAATTTCAAGCCCTCACCTACTGAAGAAGCATTTCCTCCCTCGCTGAAGGAATCCTGTAACTCCTACATTACAGACTGCATCAATGTGTATTAACTGTACTTTAAATATACACACAAAATTGAACCTTCAGAGGTTTAGGTCTCACAACTGAGGACTTCTAGGGAGATGCCAAGCTCCAGAAGTCCAGCAGAGTTAAAATGGGAGCGCTCATAAATCAGAAGTTTAGAGAATGCCTGTGTAACTTGCATGCTCCTAAACACCCATCCTGACAAAAATTATTGAATTTGCTTTGGAATTAAGGACATTGTGCCTCTTGTGTTACACAAAGATTGCATTTTAGCAACACAAAGATTAGTTAATGTAGAAAGACAGCAGTTATTGCCAGCCCAGCCACATTCATATATTCCTTTTTTTATCTATGATGGTTTTGAAATAGCAGACAAAGCAGAAAAGGAGAAGACAGCAATGGGGCCTGAAAAATCAAATTGGCTAATTTCTCTCCTGAACTTTCACGTCTGCTTTTCAAATTTTACCACACTACTTTTTACAAAACTCTCAGCTATCTTTAGGCAAAACTTCTCATTATTTTAGACTTTCCTCAGCTGTTAAAGGCTTTTTACTGCTTTTAAGAGCTCTTTTGACTACATTTCATTTTGAATGGGGAAAAATCTATCTTGAAGGAGTGAATTGAAAAGGAAACATTAAATCTTTGTAGACTGTAGAAAAAAGAAAAGCTATTCTGAATGCCATATACATCCTTTTTTAGAATCACTTTTGTCAAACCCATGCAGTAAGTATACTTGCCTTCTGAATCAGCGCAGCACAGTCTAGAAGGCTAAGCAAGTTTAAATGAAGTAATTTGTATTTTTAATAAAACATTTTTAGCAGAGGCATTCATTAAAATAATTTATTAAAACTACAAATTAGAGCTATATTTCAGTTAGTTTTACCAAAATCCTATTACTCACTAAAAATGGGATAAAGTAAAAGAAACAGCTCAGAATTTAAATCCATCTTTTCTGACAATAATGAAAAATAGCATGCACACCACACTTTTATGAACAAAATTATGCAACACATCAGTAGTATTCACTTTCAGTTTTCTAAGATTAAAATCTTCTGATTCCATTAGCAGGAATATAAATATTAACTTGAACATTCTTAACATATAATACTAAGTTTACTTCACATGGGTTTGAGATACAGTCATTAGCAGTTGTTTACAAAAATAGAAATCCTGCTTCTATGGAATTATCAATAAATTAATCAAAATGAAAAGTAGTAGCTGTCCTTGCTGCAAAAATATACATGAACAGCTGATCAAATTTTTAGGATATCAAATTGCATCTATAGCAAGACGTTTTGAAATACAGCTGGAAACAGTTAAAAGGAAAGTTTAATTTCTATCCCTAGTATATTAATTTTGTAGATAAAAGTAAAGAATTAGGTATCTTCCCTTTGTTTTTATCCAAAATATTTTGTCTATTTTGGTTGTTTCCAGTGCCACTAGATATTCATGTTGATTTTATGTGAGTTGTACAGTAAGTATATAGAATCACAGAATCACCTAGGTTGGAAAAGACCTCTGGCATCATCAAGTCCAATCTGTGACCTAACATTCCCTTATCAGCCAACATTACCTTATCACTTTGTATGTGCTGATGTGCTGTGTAACTGTTCCATTCTTGTACTGGGCTGCACAGGGTGCAACACAGGAAGAAATGGCTTAAAGACACCAAGGAGGACTTCTGTCTATACCCAGGTGCCAAAGGAAGGCCAGGGAAAAGGTGGGTGCTGCTGAATGAGGAGGGGGACCGAGTTACTCAGGGCATGGGAAAGGCTTCTGAATGCACCTCCTCATTTTAGTCATTGCCAGCACCACCAGCCTTCTGCTATCCCATGGCCCAGAGACCAGGGGAAAACTGCAGGAGAGCAGAGACAAACTCTATTGGAATGTTTCTTTTGCTGTTCCTATAATACAGCCCAAACTTAAGAAATTATAAGATAAACCTATTATTCTCTTTACTTAATAGCTTCTGGACAACTTTGAAAAGTGGCATTTAAATAAAAACATATTCACCCTTTATTAACATTGACTATTGCAGGGAAAAATTCATGTATACTGAATGGAAATAGTGCTTCTATCAACAAAAATATAACTGACAGCAAACTCAGCTCGACAGATAGCCTTTGTGAGGTGACCCTTTTTTTCTGGTCATAAATTAAAGAGACATTAATTACTGTTACTGAATATCTGCTTTCATGCCCCTAAGTTCCTAATGTGACAACAGAGTTCCTAACCTCTGATTGCATCCACGGGTATCCCTCTCCAGTTACTTCAGGCAGTACTTCTGCTCTGGCAATTTCACCACAAAGAAGGTTAAAACTTGTCATTGTAAAACCACAGAGCAACTGCAGAAGGTTAAGTATGTGGACTTTTTTTTCTTAGGGTGGATATATTCTAAAATGAATACTCAAAACGTGTAACTTGCTATTTCAGTTCAGTTCAAAGGAAACACTACCTAAATGCATATTTGAGTGAAGGAGGATGGAAGGAAGTTGGGCTGAAGCGTTACCAGGGTCAGTGAAAGCTGGTATTGCACTACCCAATCCTATGTGTCAGCTAAAAGCCTCTAAAACCTTGCATGTGGTAAATTTGGGACTTCTTATGTGTAACGAAGTGATAGAAGCAGTCATCTCACTCCTTAAATCAAGACTAAAGTAGTAAATGGTAATAAATGCCTATAGTTTAGATGGCTCGAAGGAATAAAAAATGCTTGAGAAATTTCATTAATACTACAGAAATATTTCTGGAATTCAAACATCCCTGTTTATTCCCCTTGGCACAGGCACACTTCATAGAAGACTGAGAAACATTTGAAAAAACCCAACCCACAGTAGTCTAATAACCCATCTGACCTAGAAGCAATGACTAAAATCTCTATATTTTAAAAGGAAAATGTAATTAATACCAGGAACATTATGTTCTCCAACTAGTACTATCATTCTCACCTGAAATACAATCCTTAATGTCCACCATTATTGTGAAAATAGCCACTCAAATATATAAATATCTCTTGGTTTTGAATCAATAAGACTGAATGTAAGAGTTCTCCTCTGCCAGTAATGCAATCTTCAAATAGCTAAAAAAGGATTATTCTTTGCTACATTACATGCCTAGCCCTTTGGAGCCAGATCTCAAAGCCTCTTCCTTTCAGTCAGGGGATTCACCTGCACCTTCTCCTCTCTGCACATTCATTTTTGGAGCATGGTACCTGCACTCTAGGATGATGAATGAAGAACACCTTTTATGCCTAACTACAGTGCTCCCAGAGCCAAAAAGGAATATAAAGTGGAACAGAGGAGGACCATATTCATTAAAAATTCTTTCTCCACCTGACAGTCTCAGGCTTGCTACATGTTGGAAGTAAGCGGGATCATAGTGGCCATGAGCAATATTTACACTATTGCTGCTCTAAAGAGTCGGAGTGAGATTTTTTTGTTAAATATATCTTAATGCATTTTTATGAAGAACTACTACTTAAGGAAAAGAAACTTCTGTTTTGAGCTTAGAGCCAAAAAACTATGAGCACTGTAAAATTACTGGACAATATTCCTACTCTCCCATAGTCTCCAGGTGAAATCCCACCATATGGGCTCACTAAAGTGATTAAGACATTGTCTCTGAGGGCAGGTCTGCTGCAGAGAATCAATTTTTATCATAACAAAGGGAGAATGAATAGCCAGAGACAGCTAAGACCTCATAATTTCTGCTAAGCTGACCAAAAGATCTCTGCTATTCATGTTATTTTTTTGTCTTCAGAGAAAACATTAGAAAAAAACAGGTTAGGGTTTCCAAATAAAGTTTGGAAACAGAAGCTCATATATTAACTCCAAATTTGATCCCTGAAACCTCATCATGCTAAAATTAATTCAAATTTTGGGTGAAGCTTCCATCTAAAATTGTCCCTACGGCAGGAACTGCCTTTTGCCCTGCAGTTGTGGGTTAGAGTGGCATATCCCATTAAAAGTAAGTCCTGCTTCCATAACAACAAATAACCCAATTCAGCAAAATAATCATTCATTGTCTTCATGGACAGCAACCATTCCCCATGATATAAAAGTCAGATGTGAGACTGGAGTGTGGCAAAATAAACCTACAATTTGCAACATCTACTTGCTTATAATAATTCACAAAATGTTTGTCTTTCAGAAATCAATCCATGCATCTTTAGCAATTTCTTGACCATTTATCTTTTTGTCTTGTTGGTGGTGCCTATTTATAGAAATGCATAAATTCCATGAGCCTCTGAAAGATCACAGTGATTGCAAGTCCCTTACTATTAGATGTATATTTGCACTACATGATTACACATTTTTTTCCAACCTTGACAATGATATGGAAAGCAAATAAACCTAGAAGCTAAATTCCTGACCCTGCAAACAAACAGGCACAGATATTTTTCTTTTACATTCATGGCAATTGAAGAGACAGCCAACATATGTACATAATAAACATATGGATAAGCAGAGAGACACAAAGCCTTTCTTGCCCCTAAGAATTAACAAGTGAGACCACCCCCCTCCACCCAAATATTAGAAGGACATCTTCATTATTCAAAATACAAATTATTTTCCCTTTATACAACATGCATACAATTGCACAATAACATGCAACACATTTGACATAACAAATATTTTCTCTTTAGAGAACTGCTTCCACCAATTTATTGTCAGCTTTCTTTATTGTGCCTCTAGTCTCCACAGTGAATAAAAAAAGAGAAACTTTATTGTTATGATGCCTAACATGTCTATTGCATTAAAATTGAGAATAATAATTAAAAATAAACTAATCTGGGTTCTTCTGAATTTTAATTATTGTCTTCTATTTACGTGATTCACAAAACTCTCATTTTAATCAAAAGTGATGACATTCTTGTACCAGAGATACTAAAAGCAAAATTGATTGCTCACAGAGGCAAGAATGCCTTGTTCTCTCTCTGGCTCATCATACCACAGAGGTTTTCTGGTGAAAATTCAATGATCTCAGAAGCTGTTTGAGGGAACTTCTCTTACCAGAAAAAACCCCAATAATATAACATAAAGTATTTGAGTGAAATTCCATTTCATATTGGCACAATTCCCACTGTGAAAAGTAACTTCTTTCAATTCCTTTTTAACCAAAATTTGTAACCAACTGAACTATATAATTAACTTGCAACAAAGCATCAAAAGACAATTTTTGAACCAACAACCTCTGGAGCTTTAAATCTGCCTACGTCAGGACATAGTATTAAAAGCAGTTTTGCCCCTTGAAAAATCTGTTGAAATAAGTGACCATCACTAGAAAAATAACATAATTCTTCCTGAAAGCCAAGTACACTATGTTTATTTGATGGGGGGCTTTAAGCTGCTTGTTTTCCTGAAGATCAAAAGGGGACAATAAATAATGGACATTCCTTGTCATTCGACCTTACTGCAATATTAAATGTGCTGTATCAGAGCCATGAGCTCCTGTACCAGGCTTTAGTTAATTAAATAAACCTGCAGAAAATCAAAAGGATATTTTCCCGGAACTCTTTTTCTTCTAGTATTCCCTAATGCAAAGTTGTTTTAACAGCTCTGATACAAAGCTATGACATTCTTCTGTTTCCAGCCACTGGTCATTATTCAAACTGATGTCACTCCCTCTCTGTACACTTAGAGATTAAAGGAAATTTCTGAAATATTTCGAATTATTTCTCCCCAGAATTATAGCTGGATGTAAGTGGCATAAATAAAGAGTGCTGATCAAAGTGGGGAGGCATTGCAGAAGAAAAGATTCATAAGAAAATTTTCAATAATTTTAACAAAACTTTCCCAGCCCACTCTGAGTGTTTTACTCTTCTCTCTTTTACTGAACAAGTAGAGATAACTTTGCATGCAGCTCACTCTCAGAATTTACAGTAAATATCAACGTTTGCCCATGCTTGTATAGAATTTTAAGTAGCCAGCATAGTCTAGGTTTCAGCAAAGCTTCCCAAACAAATTAGCTATCAATAAAAGGAAACAATTTCAAGAACTGGGTTAAATAGTTATGCTGACTAAAAATGAAGAGTCAAGACTTCCAAGACTTTATATTGGTTTCTGCATCTAATTCACTATCTTACTTTCACAAATCATTTCAACTGCTCCTCAATGTTAGAAAAATAAGATTTTGCTCTTACAGACAGCCTTTGAAAATGAAATCTCAAAGTGATCAAGAAGATAAGCCACTCTTAATTTATTTTACAGTTGAAGAAAGTGATTCAGAGAGAGAAGGTCACCTGTATAAGTTCATAAGGATTGAAATAAAAAACAGATGCCCTGCATCTCAGTCTAGGATCTTCTTTGATGCAATGTATTGCCTCCATAATGCAGTGGAAAACTGAGTGGGTTTATGTATGACAAACAAGAAGAATCAGCCAGCTAACAGCCTCCATCAGACAATGCACTTTATCATAAGCATTCAGTGAAAAATCAGAATCATACCAAGGCAGATGTTAACAGGAGCTCATACATTAATCTTACAAAGAAGTTTCATTTCTTTCGGAATAATAAGAGTGCCACAAGTAGTCAATGTGCCACTGCTAACAACTGTCTGAAGCTTCTGTGCTTAAGTAATAAAAAAGTGAACATTACAAAACCAAAAAATAGATGATTGCATGAAGAATAAAATATAAAAAGTAAATATGAAAAGGGAAAGGTAAAGCTTTCACTCCCCTCAAAATCTCCAGCAGCTGCTGTTTATCACATAGCAAGCACAGTCTGTGCCACTTGGAAAAGGTATACATGTTTGCTTACCTTTACTCACGTTTTAATTATTGTTCTGAACTGCTTCCAAAATATTTTTTTCCTGTCTCTTCATCCACTAACAGAATCTTTAATGAATGGATAAAGACTCTACATAGAACAAAGGTTATTGTTTTATATATTGTCATTTTGTAGTAAGCAACTACATCAGTTACTAAAAGGATATATTATGATTTCTTGATTATCTGTGAAATTTGCAGCTTTTTTATGAAATTAAGATTTTTTTCTACATATTTACTTTGCTGTCTAAAATTTAGGATTTTGTAATATTATCTATAAGAAAATAGAATTTTTCCAAGATTCTTATCTGATGCCTCACAGTATGACTCATTGCTACTACATTTCTCAATATACTTTTTTCCCCTCTTAGCAATTCTGGAATAACCCCTCATTAGCAACAAACCTTAAAAAAATTATTTGATACAAAACAGCTCTTGATTATTGCATCTCAAGCATCTGAAAAATATTAATGATTTGACCTTGAGAGTAAGGGTTTAGGAAGATGAAGGCTGCACTTATACTATTGGCAGCTATCCAGCACTATTATTGAAATATTAAGGTTAGTAACTTTAAGAAAGTAGGCAAAAACCCCACAAAGACCCAAACCCCCCAAAAATCCACCAAAAAACCCGGAGGGAAAAGAACCAAACAAACCATTGTTCAAATTCAGCAAGTTAGACTTGCTGAATAAATAAAAAGATGCATTTGCAATAGCATACAAAAATAGCACCTGACCAGTCAGATAAAAATTCATATTTTAGCAGAATAAGTTTAATATTACATCAATTAATGTCTTCTTCTGAAAATTATACCCACACCATCTATTTTCTTCTCTTTTTTTTTAATGACAGTAAACCAAAGGTTTACTAAACTTCAGCTTGCTAAGAGGTCCTTACAACAGAAGTGGTCATCCAACACAGTCTCTTATATCTCAACTACTTTGTGGCTGCCTTGCCAGTAAACACTAAACAGACATCAGATAGACCATGGAGAAATGGACTGTAAGAAACATGATGGTTTCACTCATTATGTGCTGTTATGGTCAATAGATTTTTAATATTATTTTTACTATATAAGTAAACTATCAATTTCAAGAGAAGAAATTATATAACACCGTTGTGACTATATCTAGAAAAGTGGAGTTTGATAATTTGTGCCTCTTTGTCAGAGGCTTTTAAGGACGATCTTTTCTCTACTTCTTAACACCCCTCTTTACACTTTCATTCCTAAAGTCCACATTTTGCAAGGAAGCAGATTCCAGGAAATGAAGTTACTTGTTTGGATACAACTGCCAAAGCCACTTCCTGTACGCACTTGGCAGAAATGTGTGGACAAAAAAGTCTTATGACATTTTTCAATCCAACCAAGCTGGGCATTCCAGTCAGCCACACGAAACCTCAGTTCAGGCCCAGAACTGTTTGCCAGTAGAATATATTTGACCACTCAAAGCATTACAGTACAGGTAATTATAAATTCATTTTTACATTTCTCAGGAAAAATAGTAGCAAACAGGTTCCAAACAAAAAGCACACTGACTACTTCATCCATGCATGACCTGATACTATTCCATTTTTTCCATTTTGCTATTTTTCCTCTCTCTCTCTGTACAGGCTCACATGTGAATGCACTGTAAAGAGTAACTTATGAAAAACCTGCAGAGAGACCATTCATTGGAACATGACATAACATAGTCATTGTTATTCTTGGCACTGGCAGTATTCAAGCCTCATTCAGAGGCAGATAAAAAAGGAAATTTTAATGAGAAAGCCACTATAAGAAACACTTGGGCTGTTGCAACAGATCATGAAATACATGATGCTCATCAGATGAACTGAACTGGCTGTCAATGACTGAATCATATTTTTTTGGACTTTGTTAACAGGTGTTTTACCAGACCTTGCCCTGCACAAGGTCGACTTTTTAGACAAAAAATATTGTCTATTATGACAAAAGTAGGTCTTTGACTGTAACAACATAGTTTTTACAAACCAAGCATTTAAAAGTATCAAGAAGAAAAAAAATCTGCTATTAATCTGGTTGCTTTGACTTCAGACCAATCTTTTCATCTTAAACTAACAAATTTACCAAAGGGATGACAATTATATATGCATCAGTTTGAAACTGTACCTCTTCTTCCTGCAGTACTCCTAATTTAAGTAAGCTCTGTTAAATCTAAAATGTGACTCCTCTGAGGCCCCTGTCTTTGAACCATCAGTTCTTTTCGGGTGCTACAGGTAAATTAAGGATGACAAGCAGCCAATCCCAAATACTGTTTCCATTTTATTGCAAGTGTAATTTTAAAACTCGTATTACTGTCTTGTCTCTCTAGCCATTTTCCATAACTCTCTTGGGTTCACTTTTCATTTCCTAGTAACTCAGCTCTTCCTTCCCTTGAATCTACAGTTTCTCTCATTTCTGATCTCAGTCACGGCTTCATTAGGATCACATCCTAAGTCACAAATATTTTTCCTCTTTTCTACCCTGTTTATAAAAGAGAACTCTAATCCATACCTGCCCTTTCCTTTTTACCCTTTCCAAATCCATTTTCTCCTCCCAGAGTTTAGACAGTCACGTGTGAGGTACAATAACTACTGTAGTATCAATTGCTTCCACTGTCTACTCCAACTACAGTTTCCTGGCAGCCACAGTATTTTCAAAAGAAAGACAAAAGTAGTATTCAGAAACACATTTTCTATTTGTAACCAGCACTTGGTCTCCTAATTTATTCCATTAAACAGATCAAAAAGATTCCTGACATTTAAATAAAAAAAGCCCAGAAAGAAAGTGTGAGAGAGAATAAAAGACCAATTGTCTTTTCAATTTTTTTCCTTTTTTCTGAGTCCCTCTCCACTGTTTTAAACATTATCACAGATATTTTCTACCCAGCATTAAAGTTATTTTACTCAAAAAGTTCAAGACATGACTCAATTTACCCAAACTTTCTTCCCCTAAATATAAATTCAATGATTAAATATTAAGAGCTACAGTTATCAAGTTCAGTTGTAGGAATATAAAACCATGCATCTCCTCTCATGGCTGGCACCCTTCAATCTATTTATTCCTTCTTTCTAAAAATCTGGAGAAAATCAGACTTTTAAGAGTGTGGAAAACAAGAAAACTCTGGGGCACCTCATGAGGATGCCAACAGTGAAAACATTTCTGGAACAATGGCCTGACCACAGATCTTCCCTTTTGTAATAGATGCAACTTCTAGCAGGGTTTCTTAACAAGGCAAATCCCAAATGACTGACATTTCTAGGCCAAAGGCTTAGAATATTTGAGAAATATTGTAGAACTGTGCCATTACATGTATGCAGAGATCATTTCTATATAACAGACAAGCAGACACTTTTTATACCAAATTCAATTTCAAACCAGCTTAAATTTGTAGCTCTACACTGAGTACATTGCAGGAATAAAACCTAGGGCAACAAATGCATGGAAGGGTGTAGCAAAACCATTTATTTGGAAAAAGCTCTATTCATTCAGTGCTTGTCAGTCACAGATTATTGTAGTCTAAAATATCACAAAGTTGTATACTATGAACTACAGGTAAACCTCCTCTTCAAGAATGGTAATGTACATTCTCAGTAGTTCTTCCCATTGTCCCATAATGTTGCATAATAATTTTGTGGATTGAAGTGGATATGTTAATTCTCATTAATATCCTAATCTCAAAGTAGAATTTTTCAAAAATTTTAAATCAAAATCAAACAGGCCACATTCCAAAATATAACAGAAATCCATTCCAGGCAATCTTAAAGTTCAGAAATCCCTGTCAGGGCTTTTTTTTTTTTTTTTTTTTTTTAAACTTTAAAAAATACCTTAATTTTTATATCCAGTTTTATTTACTATTAAATCACTCAAAGTCATACCTGCAATGATTTACAAGGGAAGCTGGACATGGGAAAGAAATGCTCTGGACTTAACTTTGCCTCTTCAGACAGGAAGGATAAATAGATTCAAGTCCTAGTTCACAGGGTACCAAAACATTACATGAGTGTGACATATGATTGGGTTCAACTGACATCACAGGGAGCCAGCAATATGCCTACATGTACTTCTTCAGAGATCAAAACACCATCAGCTGTTCACAGAAGCCCTGACAATAAATCCTGCTTGGCCATGCAATGATACAATGAGTCTCATGACTGCCTTGGACCTATTTTTCTAAGCACTTACCCTTTTTCTGACTAACAGCTTTACAGGCTATATCTCCAAACTTGGGATTCCCCACAAGAATGGGAGATTATTTACCTGAAGTTATCCTCTTTCAGCCATGTGGATGTTTTGATCATCAGGCCTTGATATGGGGCAGAAGTTGTTGTGCCCAGAAAACAAACACGTAAAACACTAAGCCAGAAATGTCTAAATACTTATAATTTTAAATATGCACATGACACATCAGAAACCAGAAGGGAATTGGCCACATACATATACAGAATTATGATGGCAAGTAAAAACAAGAAGGAATATTAAATCTTGTGCTTTTGCATTTCATCTAAACACTAAATAAACACTAAACACTTCAAGGAAAAACCCAAACTGAATCACAAGTTATCAATCAGCAGTTTATGCTGGGTTTTTACTCTTCTTGTAAATCATCTGGCTTTGGAACAGAGGCAGGTATTTCCAGCACTTTTATGCCCAGGAGGTGGTGCTGCTGTTTTGGCAGTGATACAGGAACATGTCCTCTTTGTATTCTCTATATTATTGAGGCATATATATGGAGAAATTGATTTTGATTTCTGTTGAGGAATAAGGAAAAAACGACAGTGTCTTCCTAAAACAGAATGTAAATCATAGATACATAGAATTGTTAAGGTTGGAAAAGATCTCTAAGGTCATCTAAGTCCAAGATCAAGATCTCATGGTCCAACTGCAAACCCAGCAGCACCACCATGTTCATCACTAAACCATAGCCAACTGCTGTATCCACACATTTTTTGAACACTTCCAGGGATGGTGACTCCACCACTCCCCTGGCCAGACTGTTCCTATGCTCAACAACCCTTTATGAGTAAAATTTTATCCTAATATCCAATCTAAACCTCTGCTGGCACAACTTGAGGCCATTTCCCCTTGTCCTGTCACTTTTTACCTGGCAGAAGAGGTTGACCCCCTCTTGCAACCTCTTTTCAAGTAGTTGGTGAGAGCAAGGTCAACACTGACCCTCCTTTTCTCCAGGCTAAAAATCCTCAGATCCCTCAGCCTCTCCTCATAAGACCTGTGCTTCAAATACATAACATAGATATTAAGGAAGTTAATCTCTCCATTTAGATTTTTGGGAAAGTTTATTGTGACTTCCAGCATAATAAACTGATGTTCTCAAAGGCTTTTATATCTAGGTAGCAGAAAGCCTAAAATGGCAGCAGAAAGGAATAGTGACATTAAAATACACATAATAAAATAAATTGCAGAAGCCTTCAAACATAGCATCTGATATTAACAGCACCAGATTTTCAGATTACATGTCTATTTTAGTTTTGCCTAGAGCTGAACTTTGGAATGTTGTTTCTGAGATGATCTTTTTTTTAAGGAATTATAGGGTTATAATAAACATGACAATAGCTAAGATAGTAACCATAAGCAAGTTAAGTAACATGAACAGCAGCAGTTCAAGGGCCATGAGGTGACCAAAACAAAAATGCTTGAGATAATTACACCTACTACACAATAAAATAAAAGACTGAGAATACTGTTATAGAAAATTATTGAACACTAGTTTGATGATTAGGTAACACTAAAAGATGAAATTTAATTGTATTTGAATGAGGGTTCAGTAAAACTATACTGAAAAGCAGGGCTATTTGTGTGAGTATTTAGCATAATTTCATTAACAACAGCAACAACAACAAAAAAATATTTTGCTCCATCACCACCAAATTACTCACCTCTAAGAAGAATATTAAAGGGAAAAAAGGAAAATAGAGAAACTATTAAGGGAGAGAAGATTAAACATGAGCTCACTGTAATAGAACACAAAAGTGTACAGCACTTTGTCATGTCCAACGCCACCATTCACTGCATTCAAGTCAGATACAAGTGATTTGAAGAAGAGCTGGAATTACTGCTAAATGCTTACAAATGTTAAATAATTTCTTCAGTCACATAACTTCTGCCACAGGAAAATGACCATAATTTCCTACATGTGAAGGATCTTTGATAAGCACAGGTGTACAGAGACCAACTTCAGGTCTTTGTATAATGCTGTGCAATTTTTTCAAATGCCAAAATTGCCTTAACCTAAGGAAGTCTTAGACCAGCTGCTACCTGACTATTACAAAAACATCAAAGACTTTTCAATGTAGCTTGGTAGATGATTACAGCAGAGCATCTCAGCCACAGATTTGTAACACCAGCCTTGCAAGGAAAATCAGAAAGAACTTTTACCTGATCTAGAAGTAAAATCCACCAAACTTACTGTATAATTGTGGAAAACCAAGTATCACTCCATCTCTATTTCCATTTATGTGGTTACTCTTTTCTTTCACACAGATGTCAATAATGGTCTAATTTTTCTCAAATTAACCTAAATACAATATAACCTTTGAACATAATGTTATTGTTTTGAAAGTATCCTTCTGAACTTAAAGCAGGGCTGAAAATTAATGAATCAAGGGCCCAGTTACTAAATAGATATTTCAGAGTTAAAAGTGTAAGAGACAAAAGGATGATGTATCAGAGGTAAGTGAACTGTGCAATGATTTTTTTCAACACAAGCATCCAAAACTTAAGAGCCAGCTGTCACTGAGGCAAACAGGCATACAAAACTTCAATGGGAAAATCGTACAGGAACAGAAGCATGAAACTGGCCTGAAAAACGTGTATGAAACTTAACCTGCTTAAATGTACTGCAAATAGCAGGAAAAAAGGTAGGGATTTGTAGGATATTTCCAGTAATTCCTACTCTGGTTTTATATTCAAATATGCTGAGACTAGTGTCTCAAGAAAATATCTGTTTCTGCTAGGGATAAAATGAAAAAATGCATTAAACTATTATATTGTTTAGCAGAATTAGTGATATCTGTACAGAAATATATAAAATTTAAGCTAACAGAAGAGCTTTCTAGCATTTTGATTACCCACCCATATTCATACATAATGTGCATGTAGTGGCTCTGGTAAAAGGCACTGCAGTCTCTTGGGTCTGGTGTTCATAACAACAACAATATGGAAGAGGTTTTACAGAGGTATTTGCCAAACCTGACAGTCAATATAGAAAGGAATTTGATCATCCTTCAAGCATGCAGAAACTTTTGGGAGCATATTTTACCTCAAATATCAAAAGTTGAAGAACTTCAGACACCAAAAAAACCCCAAACCAACTTTAAGGAGTTAGTTTGAAGGATCCAATAGTATTTTTAGACAGCCAAAATATGGCTAATGAAACGGGAAGCCAAAAAGATTTGACATAGCAGAGAACTTCCAAGGAACACTAGGTTACATTTAGCAGACTAATCTGGATAAGAGAACAGTAAACTAGCATAAAAATACTGGAAAGTTTCCCATCTAAACAGACTCAAGAGGAAGGCAGTGAAAAGTGCCAAAAGCATCTTTAACAAGCTTCCAAACATACGTTCTACATCAGAAGAGATTCCCACTTGAGAAGTGGAAAGAACAACTTGATGAGAATCTTAGAGAAAACAGAAATGTTTTGTAAAACCAAATGAATGTGGAGAAAGAAAAAGCTGTTGATGGAAGCAGTAAGTTGTTTTACATAATAAGATTTTCAATATATAAGTTTTAGTGTCTCTGAAAAATTAGTGAAAGTACTGTAATGATCTGCTCCTCACTCTCACTAAGTCTTTACAAGGTACAAAATTTTCCTTTGAAGTTGTAAATGGGGACCAAGATCCAAAGAGGAAAATCTAGGCTTCATCTCCTAAAAATAACCCTATGTTCATATTTATAAACACTTAGTTAAGATGATAAAACACAGGGTTTTATCACTGAATATCAATTGCAAGAGCTCACTTTAAATCCTATACCATGTAATTTTATTTCTTTGCCTCAAAGAATAATCATGTGTTGATCCTTACAGATGTTTCTGGAGTCTCAAACTTCTCTACATAGTTCTTTTTTTGCTGTTCACTAATCTCAGTGAGTTCAGTTCAAAGTCCATGCTCAAGCAAAAGTCACAGTGGACTCACTGTGAATTCCCACAAAATAAAGCTCTTGGAAACAGCACAGATAGAAGAATAGATTTGGAAAAAAAACCAAACCCAAACAAACAAAAGAGCAAGTCCCAGAAGCTAGTTGAGTCTCCTATAAATTCACAGAGTTTGTCTGCTTGGTATTTATAGCAAGCAGTGTACATTTAAAGAGGGTAAATCTGTTTTAGAAACTACTTTGAGTTTTAATTTTTTTACTTTTTGGTCATGCCACAAGATTAAAAAAGGGAATAAAACTGTGATCTTTAAGACAAACAGATACTTAAATGTATAACAGCATATGACAAAGTAAAAAATTTCCACAACTGCATGTTTCTCAGTGATGGTAGACAGCTATTCATACATAAATTGGAGCCCTAGCAATACATGCTTTATCTGCTAATGTGAAATACCAGAAAATAACTTTGTTAAGCTTATCAGAAGTACAGTTCAATAAAATTGTTCCAAAGCTTATGCTCACTGTTAACATTTGCTGAATTTATTTTGAAGACTTTTTAAAATAACTAAATCAAGCAGTGAAGTCTGATACTTCCTGCTCAGTCCTTAAACTTGGCAATAATGAAAAATATATTGTAGTGAATAATCACTGTACATTATAAAAAACATTTAATGCTTTAAAATATTAGCAAAAAAGCACATCTTGTTTTTCCTGGACATTTAACAGAAAATGTAGAACATACTTTCTTTTCTGACTAATGAGAAAGATCAACGGTAATTCTGAACAGTGCCCTAAATGCACCAGTGAGCTCTTTTATTGGCCAAATAGCAATAAAATGACTACATGTGTTTGTTAACAAAAGATCTGTCATGAGCACAGTGCCAAGACTGCCCCCAGATATCCCCAAGCACTACTGGACACAGAACATACTCCAAGAAACATACAGGTTTGCTAAGAATTTATTTTTTCTGAAGGTTTCAGACCTGCTTTTTTTCTGAACTGAAAGACATAGAAAAGATTCTGATGGAAAGCTTCAGTCAGTCCTTTCCATTAGGGAACTTTCTGTGTGTTTTCAACAATAAGAGGAATAATTTTCCCCAAATTATTACATGAATATATAAAATAGACAAGATAAATATTTTAAAATGTCTTAATATAATACAAAAGTATTTAGCTTTCAGAAATGAGCAGTATGTGTGTTATCATCACGCTTGCATGCTGTTCATAAGCATCATGGGTTTATAGAAACCAACTTTACCTTGCATTTCAAAGCCAGCTTGTCAGCCCTTCAGCAGGAATATTTTTATATAGGTGTTTGCACACTGTCGAGCAAAAAGTGATCTTAAATCATGAATGGGATACCTAGGAGGTAAATTCTTCACAAAATTCTCAAAAAACTTTACAACTTCTCAGTGAAAGAAAAAGGAAATGGCTCAAACTGGTCAAAAATGATTCTAACAAAATCCTTTGTGAGAGCAAAATTATCACTCTCAAATCCATCAGCATATACAACCATTTAAACCTCTTCCTAAGATTTACTGTATTCTTTAAATGTCACAATAGTCACACTGTTTTCTAGTAACCAAACTGTTTATATTTCAGGAGAAAAACAAATCCAGCAGGAGGAAAAACAGTAACATACGTCTTTTATGCTGACAGAATTATCCTAAGAGGCAAGTGGCAGCCTTTGAAATCAGACTTCTCTGTACAGAAGAAGTGATATAATGCAATAAAAGTAAAATAAAACACAATATGTATCACTCTACTGTCTGATGAAGACTGATTTTTTTCTTGTCTTGCTAGATTCATTCATTCACTGATTTATCCAGAAACTAATTATTGCCTCAATTCCTAAGAAAGATTATATGTAGTTCTACATTTATATCTCTATAAGGGATGAATTATTAACACAACTAAAGCTGCAGTAGATATTTTATGATGAATTAAATTATTATATTAAAAGCAAAACTGTTGAAGCATTTGTAAAGCTCAGGTTTTTATGGCAATCTGCATTTTCTGGAATATTCATCTGAAGCATAATTTAAACTTGTAGCCAGTTATGTCTCTTTCAGAATCATGAAAGATATTATGACGATAACAGCAGCTACTATGTTAGACTATTTTGCTTCCCCTCCCTCATGTAGTTGTGAATTTTTACTATGGAATTTTAATCACAGAGCTCTCTGTGATGGAGGATGAGTACTAAAGGCAAGTTATCCCTTTTCATGATGTTACACTTGGACTAAGATAACAAGTTCTGGGCTATTCACTGCACGTTCACTGTCTTGAGACATCTGACTACACAAAATGACAGCAGCAGGCAGCCTTCCACTGCTTCCAGGCAGCCTGCCTACCTGCCACTCCTTCCTAAAAGAAGTGTTTGGGATCCAAGAAAAAGAAATCTGACAGCATGTAAACTGGTATAATTTTTAACTACTGTAGAATCCAATGCTATGTAATCCAACACCAGCAGGGAAAGCTAGGGCATTACTGGGACACTGCAGTTTATATTCCTCTGTTATCAAACAGAACAGCCTAATCCAGACTCTGACACAAACTGAAAAAAACACAATACAAAACACAGCCATGGCCCACATGTCCAATTTCAGCTGTTCTTACTTAGGTCTCCAGTGGTATCAAACCTCATGTTCAACAATATCTTAGTATTGACATTATTTCAAACAAGCATTTTAGATATTTAGATAGATATTAGTACAATATGACTGGTACTGAAAATAAAGCTGCCTTGTTTTGGTTCACATTTGAAAAATATCCTGTAAATAATGTTAGAACAATCCAATAACTGTTCACTTAATTAATTATACTAACCTGTTGCTCTGGAAAGAAAAGGTAGTCTGGGAATGGAAGAGCTCAAAACTTTTTCCTCTTTCAGACTAAAACCTCCAGATTGACTCTGACTTTCTTCCAAGCTCACAGAAGGAGACTGCTCCAAGACTGGAGAACCAGCAGAGGTGGCACCAAGATGGGAAAGAGCATCTCGTGCTTTCTTTTTTTCTTTTTTTAGCATAGTTACCAGAATATCTGCAAGATATATTAAGGAAATATTTTTTTTTTTAAATCAACAATTACCATGGTTTGTCCATAAGCCTTATTAAAAAAAAAAAAAAAATATGTGAAATGATTCACATTATGGCAGCATATATGTGTGAAGGTCAAATTAAAGTTGGACATATTCTTTGCAATTATTTTCATCCACCTCAGTTTTTCCAAACAGCAGATTAATTCTTACTAAAAAATAACAAAGTAACACATTGACCAGAATTGCTGATCCCATTCAACCAACTCCTCATAAAAGCATTTATAGACAAACAGGATTTTATTGCCATTGTGGTAGCCCCTTTTCTTTTTTAAATTCTGTAATAAAAAAGACTTGCAAACAAAATAAAAAAAAATCTCTTAAATCAACATGTAGCCTTGTAAGTGTAGTAACTTTTCACAAAAAGTTTACTAAAATTCAGGAAAAGTCTTTAGGCAATTTCTTGCAATAACACTGTGAATTTACTGGAAGTATATTAGATATAAATATATTTTGCCTAACAGCTTTTAGAGGATGCATAATGGAAATCCTGCATGCATTCAATTAGGAACACTGAAGACCCTGTGATATATTTTTTTAATATGCTATTCTTTTTAATCCTAATTAATCTACTTAATGAACAACAGAAAATCTAAGTAGTCTTTGGGGAATATTATTAGCTGTACTAGGTAATAATAATAAAGCACTTTCCATTTCAATTCTAATGATAGCTGCTAGCTACTGTAGGCAAGAAGGAACTCACAGTTTATTGAACAGCTTCCATACTTCCCACCACTTCATCACATTAGACAGGTTATTAATGTTCTAGTGATGATGTACTGTCACTTAGCCACTGCAGACTCCCTAAATCAGTCTTGTCTTTGAAATAATCTTATAGTCTTTCTATTTAACTCTTATATGGATTCACACAAGTTTCCTCCTTTTTCTTCTGTGAGCAAAGCTCTATAAATCTGTTGAGCACAAGTGTATTTGATAGAGGTCTTTTGCTTTTTTTTTCTCATACTAATGAAATAATTTATTTCAGGAGGAAATGTTTCTGGGAATGTGAATACTAAAATTTACATTTTAAAAATTGAAGAATTTTTGAAAGGAATAAGTTAGTGTTTTAGCTTAATTTATTTGATACTGCACCTTGGAAAAACAGAATCTTATCATCTATGACAGAGCAGAAATAGAGAAGCTTTCCTGCCACCTCAGTTCAGACAGGTGACATGCTGCACCCCAGTGAAAAATGCCATTCTCATTTGACATATAAAACTGAACTTGAACTGTGGAGCACAAAGAAATGCAACTGAGTTTGCTCTTTATTAATAACTGAAAAAAACCCTCTGTCACCTTACATTCAGCAAGCCCATATTTTCATTTCCCTGCTGCATTGCAAACTTTCCCAGGGAGCTGCCAGCAAGCTGGGGTGGCAGTGGCTGTGTGCTGCCCAAGTTCTCCCAGCCCACTAGAAATCCCTCCCACCCACGGCTCTGAGTGCAGCCACTCGAGCTTCCTGTGCCAGGGAAAGGCACAGAGCACGTCTGGGCAGTTTAGCACTTTTATGTGCAAAAAGCTTTAAATTTAAACGTAAAAAGTACAAGTTTTATATTTGTTCTAAGGGCAAATTGCCCAGTAGTCCCCAAAGCAACACTTCATTTGGCTAAAAATAACACATGCAGGAAATTCTATTCTTTGTAAGGTAATAGATTGGTCTTTATATAGCATCAGTTTCCCCCTCCAAAAAGTAGTTTAACTTGCTTTAGGAGAATGTTTTAGGTGAGGCCTGATCCACAATATTTGGTTATTGGCTGGACAATTGTAAAGTTAAGTGGTGCTTGGATCCAGGATTTTGATTTTGGTAAAAACAGAAAGAGAAGCAGGTGCAAAGCAGAAGTCCTGTCACATAAAATTGGGAATTGAGTACTTCCTTTAACACAGTACGGCCTCTCTCACACAAAGAAAAGCCATTGTAAATCAGATCATCTCAAAACCAAATAAAACCTCTTTCCCCACAAAGGATACTGATTTCATTGTCTCTCTGTTGCAGAAGTCCTTTCAGTTTTTCCAGTTCTTCGTTACTGCTTTTTTCTTCAGAGATGTCTTGTGAGAGCAGCTTTTCACCTGAAGTCATTGGATGATTTATAATTTGCTATTTGGAGAAACATAAAAAAAGCACACACCCTTAACTTTCCCTCCAGCTCTGGGTTCTATTCTGAGAGAGTCTTGTTATAGTAAGAAAGACAAAACCTTTCTATACTCTTGACAGAAAAAATTCATGCCACAGTTGACTGTTGAATTATATCCATTGTATCAAGTATGAAACAAATTGTATTTTTTAATCTTCATTAGCAAGTTTTACTTTTTCTACACACAAGAAATCCAGTGTTCTCTAGTATCACAGAACTTTCAGTATTAAAAATATAATTAAAAACTAATTATTTAAGGGCAATAAATTAAGATCAAGAATACATACACTGTTATATTGGAAAAACTATATCCCAAGATACAGAAAAGTATTATCTTCTATAATTTCACAATTATCAAGTGTGTCCTGTTTTCTCAAAGATTCAGAAGGTCTTGCAACGCCTTCAGAAGAATTAGTGCAACAGATAAAGGGATATTGTGTTTTTAATCTACCTTTTACCTCTTTCAACATAGTTTGTCCAAAATAAAGCCTCAGTAATTCTGGAAATACAGATGGGAACATCTATCCATATAAAACCAACTTGTCTTGATTCCAGTAACTTCCAGTGCTCTCTTACAATTTACTTCATGCTGGGATCCCTGCTGATGTTTCCACAAAATGCTGCTGAATTTTCCCAGCTAAATTTAAATTTTCTATGACTCCTCCATGCATTTTAAAGTCCAATTGTTTTACCCTTTTCCAGTACCTCTCAACTGCATTGTGTTTCTTTTAACACTTTTCAACCATTAATATCTCCAGGTTATTTCTGGAGTGCCAGCTGCCCTTTCATCTCTGCTTAAAAAAATACCTTCATATGAAGGAAGCAGTACTTGATCTTGCGCATGTCAGCACCGACATCCAGAGAGCTATCAGGATCATGATCTTTGAGAAATGCTTCAATTAACTCGTCCAACCTGGAAATAACATTTTTTAAGAGAAGAAAAAAAATTCACAAGCAGGCAGACAACTCTGAAAAGTGGCATGTCAAATACAATACGATATGTACCAAGCTGCCTGATATTAATAGGCCGTTTTTCTTCAAGGTTCATGCATTTGAAATGTACTTTTGTTCTGATTAATGAAATCTGTATTTGATGCTGAAGATTCTACAACTGCATATCTGAACTGGCACATGCTAAGGCGTAGTTCTAGAACTAAAAGCATCTAAGAAGTAATTTCTTTTTCTCATTTATTTTGTAACTTTTTGCTCTTCTGCTATCTCATAATTGAAAAGACTCAAAACCTGTTTACTCAGAAGACTAGACTTTAAGAGATTTTGGGCATAGCTTTGTTACTATATACGATTATTTGTGCAAAAGAAAAGTCTACTTCTCTTCCTATTACAGTTGTCAGCAGACAGTAAAGCTTTCATGCATAAATTACCTGCTCCAGTCACCAAGTGAGGCAAACTATCTTTTAATATTTATTAAAATATTTATGCAGATATTTATACACTTCTCAAAGATCTACTGCTCTTCCTCTGAGGAATGAAATGCAATTAGCATTTTATTCTCTTACAATGTATTCTTTTCAAACAACTGGCCAAATCTTCCTTAGGGAGAATCAATTACTTCAGTAATTTGGTTTTCATAAGACAATCTGGCACAGAGAACCAGCCTCTTTAGTTTTCAAAACCCACTTAAAATTATCAGACTGGAAACCTATACATGCATAATCTCCCACGTTCTAGGCTGGATGTTGCATCTGTATAGAGTCAGATTTCCTCTTACCCCCATCCCTCCAGGTCTCATATTCCAGGATGCAGTTCATTCTCAAGACAAAGGGAAGAGGACCTCTAAGTCCAAACTAGCCTTTTAACACACTTTCTAAGGCATATTTCTGGGAAACTGCAAGTGCAAATTCAAACTCTATCAACAGGGTTCAGATTTGTGCAGCCTCTTTCCAAGTTGTAGGAAACCCTAGATTGTCAGTATATTTTTAGATAAATTTTCAGTATTTCATTGTTAAGAATGAGAACAGGGAAAGGAACAGACCATCCAAGTCTAAACAGTATGGATAAAATAAAACCAAAAATAAATAAATTATTATTTATTTAAAACCAGCCATGCAAATCTAAATGAATACTAGCAAAAGAAATCACCGCCTCCCTCACTCTTTTAGGTTTCCATGTAAAAACCACCAGAACTCTTTCTAAAATAAACACGAAGTCTGGCAACATGCTGGATATTCTGGGAGTTCTTCCAGAAAACTGAAGCACTAAACAAAGGTACAAAATAAACAATGTCATTCAGAGGGAACTTGAAGATTCTCCTCTCAATGAGCAGATCTTGGTAAACTGAACCATCTTTTGTTTAAGTGATTTAGCAGCTCAGAGATTGTCAAAACAACAGATGAATTTATACAGTTCAGAGCTTCAGTTTTACGAATTAAAAAGAAGACAATGCTACTTCATTTCCAGAAACATTCACAAGCTTAATCAAGGAATAACTACCATAGGAAGATGTCTCTTATAGCTCATGGACATCCAAAGTGATTCCTTTTTTGCTCTTTTCTCTTGTATGTTGTAAGGTAAATTATAGAGCATTAAATATTATTTAATGTTGTTAAAGTAAATGAAGCATGCAAAGGTAGTTTTTAATAGATTTCTGTTATTTTATTACTGCAAGGTCCTGCCCTAAGAACAGCAGGCCTAACTTACACTAATAAGAGCAAGGGTGTGCTGGAGCCTATTGCCAGAACCCTGCTGTATCAGAAAAAATAGTTTTTACAACAGAAAATCTCCAAAGTATGAAGAATATGAAGTATAAAACAGACCCATTTTCTGTGAAAAACAGCAGTAAACAAAGAACGGAGCTTTCTTTCCCAGAGCTCATCAGAAAAAACCAAAACTGAACCAAACAACAAAACCCCCAAAATGAGCAAAAGATTACATACACACAAAAGTTTTAAAAATCAATGTCAAGGGAACAGTATTAAGTGATCTATGAGATTAATTTAAAACTAATTTTGATAGTGGCCTTTTACAGATTAACATAGTACAAAAAGAAAGGTATTGCAGTGCTGATCTGGGCAGGTTTGAATCATGACACCAGAATGTGAAACCTCAAGCTGTGTCAAGCAGAAGTCCTTATGCTGATGCTTGGAAGAAAACTCACAGTAGAACAGTCATAAACACTTGGGATGCAAACGTGTTAAACTAACAGTACTCTTTCATTAGTGACTGCAAATCAGGGCCAAGTTCTCGGTCTAGCCTTTCCCTCTTTATATCTGTTCTTTTGGAAATAATGTAAACACACACTGTACTGAAGCTTAGAGACAGCTTTTACATTATCAGCTTTATTTCTTTTCTGTTACTTTTCACCCTTCAGAAATTCCTCTTTAATGAAGACTGCTTACTGTTTTGACCACACATAAATCACAAAACCTTTCTACCCTGATTATTTCAGAGTCCATGCAATTTTTCTGATAGAACAACTGCAGAACAATTAACTGAGCACTGTACTGCTTCACTTTTACCCATTCATTAAATAACACGCACCTAGATTTTTAAAAAATCTGCTTCTGAATCAGTCATTTGTTTGGATGAACTAGGATACAAATTACACAGCTGAAATGCATCAGAAAAGCACTCCCTGCCAGCTGAGTAGGTTTTTAAAGTCTGGAGCTCTCAATAGCTTGCAGGATGCATGGTCTCAAAACACAGATTTGGAAGGACTTGTTTTGACCTTGGTTTATGTGCCATGATTCATTTCTGAGAGAACTTGCCTTTTAACCCCTGATCACTGACATTGTACATTATGTATCAAAATTAAGTTCACTTAAATAACAATTAATTTTGTGTGTCACTTGTGAACTCTGTCGCAAGCAAAAATCCAAGTTTATGAAAAACAGGCTGCTAACAAGGCAGCAGAAGAACTGAGAAGATCACAGAGGTCGTTTTAATTAAACACATTTGTTTACCTTGACTTTGCAACATTTTTTCTATTGGTAACGTAATTGGTACCAACTAAAAAAAAATAATTCTGAAAATTATCATTAAGTTTAATACTAATGTCTATATTGTTCAAATGGAACTCCACATCTCCACAAATTTTATGAATCCATTGATATAAAATTTTTTGTGAATCTCTTGATCTAAATGCATGATAGTGGAAACAGAATGATTATTACATTAAAGAAAAGCTAACTTTGAAGCTAAGTTAGCTTCAAGTGTGTATCAGTATGGGAAGACCATGGAGAATCAAAGTAGTGGATTTTATGAATAATGTTATGGAAGACAAGGGAAAAAAAGGAAAGGTATTTCCAGGCACTGTTGTGAATGAAATGACAGAAGGTAAAAGTACACAGAATACACCCAGTTTGCTCTGAGAAGAGCTGTTATACATTACTGAGAGGTAGTGCACATGAGAGCTTAACTGACATTTATAGAGGATAATGCTGGATTCTGTATCCAGAAATAACTGTTTAACTTCTCATGAAACAGAAGTGCTGAATCCTGGGTGAAATAATAATAATTAAGGTAACTAAATAGTGGAAGCAGTTATGTAAGCCTTTGTACAGTCCCTTCAGTAGCTATTTCATAGAATAATTTTATTATCATAGCCCTGGTATAGGCTGTCTTTGGTGCAGTCTTAGACCAGGGTAATAAGAGCAGTAAGTCTTTGAGTGTCTTACATTTCTAAAGTCTGGAAGATTTTTACAGTTTCAAAAAATTTCTATACAGTTCTCTAACAACTACATAATACAGGAGATCCTTCTAAATTAGATGGCTACCATGTGGCAAACAGATGTAAAATGAGTGTCTGCACAGTTGAAAATCATTCATTTCAATGATGAAATGCACACAGCTCTAAATCTTTGTATCAGTAGAATATCAGGAGAAGGGGTGATTTGGACTGGTAAACAGAAGGACCAAGACTGGCTTATGAGGGAAAAAGGTGCCTACTGCATGTAATTCTACACATGCAATTTATTTTTTTTGCAGAGAAGAAACATGTCAAGTAGCTTGCTGAGTAGATGATTTCCTTCTTCAACAGCACTTTATAAAAACAACCCAAAAGCACATACAAGAAGGAATGCTACTCACTGCCAGCTAATACTTGTGGCCATAACAGTAGTTATGTTCTAATCACTGGAGTATATCTAAACGTAGCAAGAGAAAACCAACCTTTAGTTTATCAAAATTTTAAAAAATCAAAATAACTGCAAAGTAGGAAGAACTCGAAATAAAATGAAAGCACATAGGGCAAGCATAACAGCAATTCAAAGAAGACAAAAGTACTCCTATGGATAAACATCAAGATAATCCTACAGTATAGAAGACAGAAGTAATTTTAAAAAGTCACTAAAGTATCCCTTACTGGTTATTAATTAGTT
The DNA here is from genome assembly GCA_032173965.1 of Sitta carolinensis. Classification (NCBI taxonomy): domain Eukaryota; kingdom Metazoa; phylum Chordata; class Aves; order Passeriformes; family Sittidae; genus Sitta; species Sitta carolinensis. The sequence continues at coordinate 6,368,692 of JAVUNC010000025.1, read as the reverse complement.
ATATAAGCTCAAGAGAAAAAGGCTATCAATAAGGATTTAAAGTGCCAAGAGATACAAGCAGGTATTTAGTGGTACTTTCAGAAGAACTCAGCTGACCAAATATTCAATGAATGTCAGTGAGATTCAAAAAGCTTCTATGATCACTTTTGGTCATATATATTTGAAAATTGGCTCCAAGACTTTTTTCAAACATATAAATAATCAACTAGAGCTATATTATGTTTTCTCCATACCCCTCACTAACATGAGTTTATTTCACTATTATTGTTGAAACCATAAAATGTTAGATGACCGGTATTATTTTCAACAATAAAAAAAAGGACCTAGTACCATCATCTACCTCCCTCCCATCCCCATGCTGAAATAAAATTGCTATCCTTTGAAAAGAACTTTACAGTTTATTATCTCTGACTAGTTTCAATGTAAAAGGTGATCAGTTTAAATAAGATTTTTTTCCCTACTTTCAGGGGCCATGGAACAAAAAAGCAGGATCACAGAAAATTATTTACACTTTAAGCATATAGCTTAGGTAAATGCATTAAGAACCTGAACTTTCTGTGCTGTTGCTACAGATTTCATAAAATGTAGGAGAAAAAAACATCTCTATAAAAATACATTGATTTAATACATTCTAAGTCAGGCATCTATGCAAGCAGTTAACATGAGACATTTCAAGACTACTCTATAACTAAGGTGGCTTATTTTCTCTTGAATATTGTCCACACAGCTCATGTTGGTCAATCTGGTAACTTCTACACAGACCCATGGTCTGCAAAGCTGTGGTGAAAAAAGGCAAGGTGATATGCCTTTATTTCTTCCACCTTGCAAATGAAATTGAACACTGACATCAGCAAATAAGAACATTTGCTCTGCTCTGTAAAGGAAGCCATTTGTTCAACAGCTTAAGTGAGTAACTGTTAAAGCTCTATACTGTACAACAGTGCAATATTGTTAATACTATGATAGCATACAGATGTCAAATGTTGAAACAGAAAAAATGAAAGACAGAAGTAATGAGAAGTCCAGGACTTCAGTAAGATGAACAATATATGACTGTTGAAGTAAAAAATAGAAGCGTCTGTAATAACATATGTATCTGAAAGAAATAAGGTAAAGTTATTAATAAATTAAAGTGCTAAGCCAGTGCTGCCAGTGCTTCCAGTCCTGTTCTTAGAGATTTCCAACTGGCAAAAGCACTGGAAGCGTGGGTGCTCTGGAACACAGGACCTTGATTGGAAATCCTGACTTTCTGCACACACACTGTGAATTGCTAGTGAGCTCATTTATACTATATAAAAAAAAAAAAAAAAAAAAATCCTAAACGATTCAAACAAAAAGGACTTTCCCTTTTACTTTTGGCATAAAATTCACAAAAAAAAATCATTTGAAGGTTACTTTATTCTGTTCTAAAGCATAATGTGGAAGCCTGAAAAAGTAGAATTTCCTTGTGTCTAGGATGTATGATGTTATTTTCTACTTTTTAAAAATAGCCCAAAGAACTCCTTTTTTAATTTTTTCCCCTTAAATATGAAACTAATTCTTCATCTCAAAGAAATATTTAGATCAGCCCTTTACTGCTGAGGAAGTAGAAGGTAAGATCCAAAGCAAGCAATTCAGACTTTGGAAGCATTTTATGAACTACATTCTGAACCACTTATGTAGTCTAGCTCAATTTTTTAAGCTTTGCTTTTTAGTTAAACAAAATAGAGCAGAAGAATTCATTTATGTTTAACATATATGAGAACAAAAAAATAAAATCAAAAATATGACACAGTAATGCAAATGCTCACCATTGAACACAGAATTTTGAATTCCAGACAGCTGTAGCTTTAGTCACACAACTGATAAGCTGCATCATATTATAATGCAACATTCCCAAGAAAAGTCAAGAGCATTTGTTTTCTATTTTATTTTAAACTTAGTGAATGGCAATGTGACATTGTAGCAATCATAAGGAAAGCCTATATGACAGATTTTTTCCTTCCATTAAATGAAAAAAAAATTAAAATAAATCCCTGAAGACACTTGATTTAACTGAGGAAAAAAACAATCAAGAACGAAAATCATCTTATTCATAGATTACCTGCAAATATTTAGCAATTCCAACCACATTGAGCAGCCCAGATATTTAATTAAGAATGCTCAGAATGTAAAAGAATGAAGCTCATTGTTGCAAGAAATGTTTGGCATTTCTTGACTTAGTAAGTCAAGAAACATACAAAATATAATTTTCATATATTATTAACACTTATTTCCTGGGCAATCACTAACACTTAATTCCTGCAACATATGTAGAGAGCAAAAGAACTTATTTAATGCCATAAGCATTGTGTTAGACTAAAAAAATATTGGATCTACACGTGTACCACCAGGCTTGGTTTCATTTTGGCATCTGTCTACTTCTGAAAAGTGCCTGAGATAAAGTGTGTGGGACAAAAAAATAAAGGTGTACTCAGGGCATGGAGTTTTTCACTGACATGTTTTGTACCTTTGACCATCAGTTCTCAACATCAGCAAATTAAAAAAAAAAATCTAGGATCAGAATAATTTCAGCAGAATAATTTTGCTGTGACCTCTTTTAAAATATGTATGATGAGTCAGAAAAAGAAGAATTAAAACACATCCATTTTTTATAAGACTATCCTTTATAACACTTCTCCTTACTAGTCAATTATTCTGCAATAAAATTAACCACAGAGACTTCAGTCAAAGTCTAAGAATTTTGAAAATGACTATATTAACTTGATTTTTTAATGAATATACATATATACACATGAGGAGATACAGTTTATTTACATTTAAACAGAACATCCTAACTCAGCATAAATGTCTAAGTAGGATTTGAAATCCTTAATGACCTTAATTAGACTTTCCTCTCTGACATTTAAAAAAAATCATCAATAATAAAAACAATAATAATAAAAGAATCCCCTACAATACTGGTCCCTTAAGAATTATTCTTGGGTGGCCACTTGAAATGAAGCACAACAGAGTATGTTGCATTATCACCTATACCATGTTTCTTTTCTTCTTCTGCCTGTCATAACAAACTGATCTGCATGGCTCCTGATAAATAATATTATTTAGGTTTCATTATAGATGCAAAACCAGATGCAAATCCCAACATAACATTTTCCATTAACAGTCAATCATGATTTTATCAGCCATCATCCAGGTCCATATTTCTGTTTGGACTACGCACTTGTATATTTATTCTTTAATGTGTATAAAATCTCCAGATAATGAGTAGCTGCAAACTTAGATGGCCAGTCCTAATAAACAGAACTGTCATGAAGATTTGCTGTTATGTGTTGAGAGACTCTAACTGGAGACTGAACACTCAGATGCTTTCTGCTGATTGTCAGAAACGCTCAGAACATTTACAGACCTCAAGCTCAGAAATGTAAATCAGCATGGTCACTGTTATTGCCATATGAAAGCAAACTCAAAAAGTATAAATGTTCAAAACCACAAAAAGATACTTTCATTTAAGTAGTGGCTTTTTTTTTACTATTATTTCATTATATTTTCATTGGTGTGTTTGAGCCACATTGGTTGTTTATCTGTAAGTGCTCTGTTTGCATGAACGCAGACAAATGCAAAACTCATAAACCCTGACATTTGATATTTTCCCTCCCTCGAATTGTTCTAGAAAAGATTGACTCAGTTTTCAACATTCCATTCAACTGCAGCCCAAAGTACTAAGCCACTCTTACTCATGTATGTGACAGTTATTCTCTAGCACTCCCTTTGCCCTACTGTTTGAAAAAAAGTCTATATCCAATTCTTTTTTTTTTTCCACTTTAAATCCTATTAAGAAAATGATCCCTGAAAAACGTCATTATATGGCTTTGATGACTGATGATGTTAATTATTTGAGACCCTTCTTGTTTAGTATTGACCCTCAGGAAAATTATTATATCCCAGTCAGCAGCAGTACGTGTTCTATATTTTAATTCCACTGCATTTGTTCCAAGAAAGAACTTATCTTTGAAACAATGAACACGTGCTACATGAGCCTGAGTAAATCGACATAAGTGATAAATACAGAAACCTTAAAATTTTGCACTGACCTAATGTAGCTGAAGTCCTTGAAAGTTAATTGTCATTATGTGACTTTATACAGGTAGAAACTCCCTGCTTCCTTCTGGAGTAATGGGATGCAAAATTCCTTGTTATTATCTCAGAAGTAACCTTTGCTGATAGTGTAATGCACTATACACTGGGCTACACAGATACAAAGGAAAAACATACAACTAATACACTTTATAGTCACATTTCTGAAACCAGATGTATGCCATAGTGCAATTGTTTGTAGATGGTACATTCCTAATTTTCCTTTGAGTAATCATAATGAAAAATTTAATCAGCCATTACTCCATTACTATTTAGAACCCATTCCTATTTATAAGACTGCTGTTTCTGTGGCAAAAAGGTAAAGTTCTTAGGAAATAAAGTTTGTGACTGTGGTCTTAGAAAACCCAAATGATTTTCAAAACCCCATTTTCTCTATACAAAGAAAGCAGCAAACAGGATCACTGTGGAAAATTCATGTGACAGATTTTTACAATAATGTTATGAAAGCACTTATTTAAACCAATATATAGATCATTTAAAAATGTCTGAATAAAATCACTGAAAGACAGTCCTTCTGAAAAGGAAGGGTTTCTTTTTACCTTTCTGCCTGGGTAAAAAGAAACTAGTAAGGGCACTTCATTCTGCATATAAAGAAAAAGAAAGGTACTTTTCTTTAGTCTTGGTCACAACTAGTGCAACTCTGCAATGTTATTTGTGCATTTGACTCTCATGAGTTTGGGCAGATGATAAATATATATTAACTCAGTAGGAACTGCAGGGACATTTCTGATGAGGAGAATATACTGATAACTACTGATATAAAGGATTACTAGTGACAAAAATCTACACGAGAAATTCAAGGTTGAAGGCAGTGGCTTGTCCTCGTGTCTCCAGACTCTCCTGTGTGTCAGGGGAAATTGTTAGTTGTCTTCTGGACCAGTCCCTTGAGAAATTAAAGACTAAATATTCCCTCAGCTTCATTTTGGTTACCGTTAACTTATCAAATAAAATTAGGCAGTTACTGCTTTCTTTATAGATATGAGGTTCAGAAATTGAATATGTCCATACCACAGAATCAGTTTTTCAAGCCTGGAAATTAAATTCAGTTACTGTGAACATTTAGACCTAAGTAAATACATCGTATGTAGAAAGTTCTTATATGCTGTACTGATCTGTTACCAAAAGCTGCTGAATGTTACAATATTTATGTGAATTAATACTATATTTCAAGAGTATGTTCAGTTAAAAAAAATAAAATGTTTGGCTTTTGAGACATTGATTAATTGTGGATCAGAAATGTGAGATTTCTTTTGGTTTATGTCAAACTAACACTGCAGCAGGATACTTCTCAGCACAAAAATATTTTTTGAACTCCCCTCAGATAGCATATCCAGTTTTGAGAGAGACTGTTTTTCATTCTGCCCTATTATACAACACTTCTTTTTGCCTGGCATTTGACAGGCATTCCCATCCTTTGCGTTTACTTTACTTCACTTCCTCCATGCTGAGGCTGCAAAAACACAGCCAGCAGCCTCACAGAGCTTTTCATGGAAATCTGCCACTCCAAACTGGCACCTAACTCCACTTTATTATTCCCTCAAGGAAGTTTCAAACTCTGAGATGAATTTAAATATTTATGTCACCAAAGAAACTGATGAAAAGTATAATAATAAAAGAAGAAAATGAAAACAATATAAGACATTACTGAAGAAGCTCTTCCTGGGAAAGCTCTGATGTTCTTTGCTTGCCAGTCACCAGCTCCAATTCATCCTTCAAATCCTGGATCTCCTTTTTCAGCTGGACAATCATCTACAAACAGCAAGGCATAAACCAAGCATCACTTACAAATTAATAGCTAGTTTATGATTTTTTCAGTAGAAGGCTCTGTTTAGGTAAGTATTGTACTTTAGTCTTTCCTTTTTTAAACAAGGTATCTTTTCTAAAAACTGTCAAAATGCCTTAAATACACCAAGCACCTTTTTTTTTCCCTCTTTTTCCATTTCTAAACCCAAGAAATATCTTCCAAATTCAGTAAATTCTTGTGTCAGAAGACTTGGCAGTGCAGAAAGAGTTCAAAATATTTTTCACAGAAGAGAAATATAATTTGACATAGGGATAAACATTTAAAATAAATAAAATAAAAATAAAATATATAATAAATAAAATAAATATTTCTGACTCATTAGTTTTGTCTCTTAATAATGAAAACACATTTAAGAACTGACATCTTTGTTAGCGAAAGGCCAGCTACACAAGAGAAGTGATTTTTTTTTTCTTTCTCATTTAGAAACAGAAGTTTCAAAATGCTATCTTAATTTTAATTTTGTCTTTTTTTTATGTGACATTTCACAATTATTAAAATTATAGCATACTGTACCTGTAGGATGCATAAGCTTGCTATGTTGCTAGCAGCAAATTGATGGCATAAAGCAACATAATTAAATTAAATTGTATTAAAGAATGGTAATGTGAGAATATTACATGGAAAACTGAATTAGATTTTTAAATTCTGGGAACTCATTGTCAGAATCTGCACTTTGGGAAAAAATGTCTGTATAAAACTAAATTTTACTAAACTCTCAAAGCCAAGTTCTACAAAGCAGGGCAATATGCATATTCCTGTCTAAGACAATGAGCACATTCTTGGACACTTTACAGGTGATCATTTAATGCAGCCTCCCTTTACATGGCTCAAATGGATCAGCAGGCCAGGGACATTTGTAGGTGGATATGCATACACTGATTCTATGTGCAAAGTACGTTTCCAAGAGAAGAAAGTTTTCAAGGAAAAAAGAATCACTCTTGACTATATATGCTTTCCAGAAATGAGATTGCTGAAATCGATGACACATATTTTCACCGAATGTTAAAACTCATTCAAAAATTTCTATTTCTATTTCTTTGAATGGTTAAATTTAATTGTAACTTCCTAAATTTTTTACTTTAAAAATCAAATTATTTTAAACATGTGTATGATTATTTCTTTTAAGTCTAAACCTACAGTTAACTATTTTTTACAATAAAGTATGAAAGTCTAACTTAATATTTTATTTAATAGTCCAATAGAGCGATAACTGTTAACTGGAGAAGTTGCAAGAACATGTAGACAATATTGCAGGCCGAACATTTTATATTGCCCCATTTTGGTGTCACACTCTGATGTAGTTTGTGCCAGCTACTGAGTCAAGAAAATTAAATTTGGGACTGGAGTGGAAAATGGTAGAGAGCTGAATCACAGTAACATCTCTGCTCAATGCTCAAAGTTGTTAGGATGATTAACTTCAATCTGACAACAGAAATACCAATTTCAGGATGTGGATAGAAGATTCATTTTCAAGCATTATTAAGACAGAAATCTACAGAAGCAAAATAATTTTATTTCTATTTTACATGAACATCAGAAGAGAGAAGGTTTAATTCAAGACCTTGATTTTCAGTTTCAATTATGTCCTTAAGTCATGAGTGAGAGCAGTACACAGATAAGACACTTAAAAGTACAACAGGTACAAATTCATATTCTCAGTAAGATAAAAAGTCAGGAATTCTCCCTTATGAAGAATAAAGTTTACACAAAAATCTGACTTAATTCAGATCCACCAAGAGCTATTGTGAACTCCATTTATAAAGCAGTCGTTCAACTCACAGATGATAGATACTGCCAATAAATTGTGCTTCATTTTTTTACACAATTAATATTATTACAATAAAATTTGATTTTTATGAAAAAAGACTTAAATCCAGCACTTTGAATAACAGGGTTGCACCCTGGGAATATACATAAGATGAGCAACAGATTCCATAATGAGCACAGGGCCATATAAATTCAAGGTACTGGTGTTCCTCTGCCTTTCCCACAAGAGGGGATGGTTTTCTAACTCTCACGAGTCCACTTTTGCTTTACTTGCTAAATGATCCTGCAGAGTGAGACATACCAATCTCGTGGAGTATAGCTCCACAGGATGCAGTAAATGTTCAGGAGCCTGCATGTGCTTTACCTCAGTCAAAACTTTCTGTGGCCATGGAAGAAATGTTTTGCGTCATTTGCTACTAGACAGTCTACAAAGAAAAGGAAAAAGAAAAGAAAAAAGAACAGAGAGGTAGAAATGAAGAAGCTGTTTAATGCCTACTGGGTTTATTTTTTGGCCTTTTTTTTTTTTTTTAATCTGTGATGCTATTGCTGTTAGAAATTGCTTGGAAAGAAATATAAGTAATAATAAAAAAGAAAACCAGCTGGAAACCTGACAAGGATCTTCTATTCACTTTTAACTGGAAGAACAAGAGACATGAAGAAATACAAGCACAATTATTAACAGTAACTGAAATATTGTGATTACCATCAAGTAACAATTAATGAAATCTTTAGCTATATAATTAGCTATTTCTGTCTCTTTTGCTTGCCTTCCTCTTTTTTCCTAATGGCAACTTCACAGAATTCTTTCTTCCTATCTAAAACATTCCTTGAATCAATTTCAAGGAAGGACTCAGTATCAGTATGTTTCTCAGCTTTTTAATACACAAATTGTTTCACTACAGATGTGTGCCTTCATCAAGTGACCAGCAATCTTCATACATTTTTAAAGCATTTTAGAACTATCCAATGATCTGTGATTATGATTTAGGAATTATCACCCTGAAAAAACAACAAAAAATGGTAATTAAAGTGACCATTTCTTCTCAGATGCTGTAAGAGTTGAGAAAGCCTTTAGAGATTTGATAAAGATCCACTTAATTATAATTGTGTCTAAAAGCAAAAAATAAAGTGGCAGTTATTTTATAGAAAATCAGTTGGAGCTTGCATCTGAAAACAATTGAATGGGAAGCTTCAGTATACAGTCCCTAACATCAATCTGACTGCTATTGGCTAATAAACTCAAACCAAGCAATCTCCTTCCCCCTGTCCCCAGAGGGCTCTCACCAATCTTGGATCAATTTCTTCATTAAGAACTGCTTCATTCTTAATAAGAGCAACTCGCTGTGCAAATCTGCAGGTTGATATAGATTCCTAGAAGAGAAAAACAGAGAGGAGATAATTCCAATTACCTTTGCACCAGGTAGGTAGCCAGGCTGCTAATGAAGTCATTAAACTACATTTCCATTTCTTGAGTACGTTACAGAAATATTCTATCATTTTATACTCCAAAATAACTATATTCAAGGGAAATAAGGCTAGCATATAAAACGGGCATATAAAACTGTTAAATCACAGGACACAGTTTAGTGATACAGTTTATCCCCTGACCAACTGTGTCTCAGGTAAGTCCCCAGCTGGAACTGTAGGATAACAAAGCCACGCTACTCAGAAGGCAATAACCTTTGAATGATGAGAAAAAGAGAAAATTAATAAAAGTTGGGGTTTTGTTGATGTTGGTTTTTTGTGGTTTTTGTTGGTTGGTTGACTGGTTGGTTGTTTTTTAGGTGAAAAGGGGACTAGGTAATTTTAAATAAAAGAAGCTGGGAAAAGAGATGAGGGGAAGAATAGTGAAAATCCAGGAAAACTGAGAAACAAGCTAGGAGACTTGGAATTGGGAGGCATACAGGGGAACTGTGATACCAGATAAAAATCTGTCAGATGAGCTAAGAGAAAAGCAAAAAAAAAGGAGATGCAAGACTGAGTTGGTTGGGGTAACTCTGTGACAGCCATTGTGTACTCCCATCTAGTGCACAGAAAGAAATCAAAGATCCTGATAAGTACTGTTCTCACATTCCAGAGCAGCTGATATTTAAATGCCAGACCCTGCCATAAGACTTGCATATTTAATGTATTTAATGAAAAAAAAAACAACTATCAATTGTCTCCAGTTAGGTCAAATAATAAAACACAGAAAATTAGGCAGTAGCCTTAGAAATTCAAATGATGCTTAAGAAACTGTATGATGAACCCTTATGGGATGTGGCAGCCTGCATTTAAGAGAGAATTTGTACATAGCCCCTAAATTAATTCACTATTGTAACAGAATTGATTTTAAGAATGGAAGCAATTCTGCAGTTTTGAGTCCTCTAATATGAGAAAATACCACTTTAAATATTATGCTCTTACAGCTTTTTCCACACAATTTATGTCTCTTTAAGTGCTTGGAGGTTTCAGTTTGGAACTCTGAATAAGGGTTACATGAGGAAAGATGTTTCTTGCTAAAGACACAGTATATACACAGAGAATCACAGGAATGGAAGGCCTTACAATTAAGAGATTAGCAGTATTAGTTGGGCTCTGTCTGCCTCTGCTGTTGCTTTGCAATGATGATCAGCCAATGTGATTTTAATTAAGTTCTATACATAGCAAGTACAGTCATATGTACAGCACACATAGATACATTTCCACTGCATCTCTTTGCCCTGATTAGTGTGCAGCACATGTTAAATTAATGAGTAGGTAATTAATTCAGTTCTCAGTGTTCAATATGTTAGCTTACAATTTGTATAGTCTATGCCATCAAAAGGGTAGTTAAGTCAGACATCTAATTTCCTAATCATTTTTATACCACGCTTATCATCACAGCACCTCAGGGCTTTACAAGGATTAATCAATTAACCTTCTTTGCTGCAAGTGTGTGGAATGATTACACTTAACAGAATTTAAACTGAAGCCAAAAGTACCAAAAAATTATATTCAATTTTTGTAATTTTATGTTCTGCTGTTCAAAACAGCTTCCATTCTGCTTCAGTTACAGATATATTGAGTAATGTATCTACAATTCAGAATCAACATCTTCATCCAAGCACTCCGGAAAACTAGCACAAATAAATGTGATGTAGTGAACTAAGTACTCTATACAAACTCATTGGTAGAAGTAGGGATATAATCTAGTTCTCTAGGATAATAATCTATTTGTCCTCCTCATATGAGTGCCCTTTCTTACTCTGAATTCTCTTCTTCATTCTTTTCACTACAAGAAACAACACTAGATCCTTAAGTGGCTTTTATTATACAACTTCCATTTATACTGCTGGTAATTATATCTTGTGCATTGTTTGTGAGTGAAATGTACACCCAATGGAAAAAACAAACCAACATGCAACACAGCTGTGGATAATGACTCATGCACCTATCCTAATTCTGACATTTTCTGATGACTAGGAATTTACTTATCTGTTTATATTATTTGGACATCTTAGCGTATCATCCACCCATATTACTAGAACATTTCAGATTTTGGGGAGCAAAGAAGGGATTTTGTTATTTTGTCTCATTTTTATTTCATTTGTGGGAGAATGGAAGAATAAGATCTGTTGTGTAAATAGTTTATGTTAAAGCAAGAACATGAAAATTGTCATAGCTTATTCTGGATAATTGCTTGATCTAAATATTTCCAAAATAGAAATCCAGAACACAAGGGGAGACACAGACACCTGATGAATTGATATATGAAAGGTTTCTGATCTCTCAGAGCTTAAAATAAAATGAACAAACTAACCCAGCTGCATTTGTAAACAGACAGTATGTTTGCATAATTACATTTGCAAGTCTCAATAATATGTTTTCATTTAACAGCAAAGTCCACTTTTCTAAAGAAAAAGTCTATAACTAAATGAAGTATGGTTTGAGTAGAATGCTTTCCACTGTATTTCAGAAAACAGTCTTAGACTAAATAGTTTTTCTTTTCTTGTTTATTCATATTAGAATGCTTTTATGTCAGGAAAACCAAGAAATAACCAGATTATAAATGGCTTTGAGCAGTGTTCTAGGTATTCACATTGCTACATGTTTTAGAATAAAGCAGACTAGACTATTTCAGTTGGAAGGGACCTACAATGATCAGCTTGTCCAACTGCCTGACCAAGTAGAAGCACACGGTTAAGGGCAATGTCCAAACACCTCTTGAATACTGACAGGCTTGGGGTATCAACCAACTCCCCAGCCTGGTCCACTGTTTGACCATCATCTCAAAGAAACGTTTTTTTTTTTGTTACTGTGAGGCAGATAGAAACACACAGCAACACACATAGCAGGTGTTCAGGCAGAGAAGAAGAAAGGAAGTCCTAGTTTATTGATGACCTCGTATCTATAAGTTTCTGGGCAGTGACCAGAGATTGGACAGAGAAGTTCCCACCTCTCCATCTTCACTGGGCACTTGAGAAGTCCATCAGGTGAGATCTTTTACAAAGGAATGCAAACAGGATTTTTGTTTATTTTACAATTCATGAGAACTGACTCCATTATACTAAAACAAATCAGAAGACTGATTTTCAGGGACAACATTGCTTCCTAATGTGCAGCCTGAACCTCCCCTGGCACATCTTTGAGCCATTCCCACACATTCTATCACTGGATACCAGGGAGAAGAGCTCAACACCTCCCTCTCCACTTTCCCTCCTCTGAGAGAGGCAGAGAGGAATGAGGTCACCCTCAGCCTTCTCTGCTCCAAACTAGACAAGCCCAAATTCCTCAGCAGCTCCTCATAGGACATTCTTTTCCAGACTTTAGTCAGCTTTGTTGCTCTTCTCTGGCTGCACTCAAGAACCTTCACATCCTTAACCTGTGGGCCCAGAACTGGACATGGTGCTCAAAGTGAGAATGGCAGACAGCAGCATAATCACCTCTCCTGACCTGCTGGTTGTGCTGTGTTTGATGCATCCCAGGATGTGGTGCCCTCTTGGCTGCCAGGATCACTGCCCATCTGACCAGCACCCCTGGGTCCATTTCTGCAGGGCTACTTTCCATCCACTGGTCTCCCAAATTATGCTTGTGTTGGGCATTACTCCACTAAAAGTGCAGATCTCCTGTTAAATTTTATCCCATTAATCATAGCCCAATGCTCCAAACTATCTGGGTTCCTCTGGAAGGCCTTCTGTCCCTGAAGAGAATCAGCAGCATCTCCCAGTTTAGTATCATCAGCAAACTGGTTAATGGTGCACTCAACTCCTGCATCCAGATCATTGATAAATGTATTGAACACTGGCCCTGGAACTGAACCTTGAGGATCAGCACTGCAGACCAGTCCCCAGCCAGATTCACTACAACCCTTTGATAAATACTACAGACCTATTTGTAAACAAAGAGGAAAAAAACATCACTACACATAATTCCAGTGCAGGAAATTGGTGACAGGACACAAAATATTTGAAAAATTCCATAAATCACAAATTATCCCCCAATTCCCTTTTCTTTCCTAATGAACTATCCATTTGTCTACCACAATCTATAAAATCTTGACTCCAAAGAAGTCTAACAGAAGTTCCACCACGGTTTTCAGTTGAAATGCACTTTTGCAACTCAAAAATTTATTCACTGGGAAATCAGTAAATTGAAAAAAAAAGAGTAGCTCATTACTAGCTGCAAGTCATTTCCCAACTGAAACTTGAGATTACTTAGAGAAAGGTACATTTTCTAAAGGATTTGCTTATATCCTACAGCAATTTCCACTGATAAAATTATCTCCTAGAAACCAAATTAAAATGTTCTTTCAAAAGGATAAGAATAAAAGCTTACACACTTGAATTTTAATTTATACTAAAACCCAAAAGAGCAGGATCTACAGAGAAGTGACAAGGTTTTTGTTCAAGACAGAAAGCACATACATCCATATTTCTCTTGTCCATAGCAAGTGTTGCTATCATGGTAGTCATGCAGTTTCCTCCCAGGCTGTCTCTTAGCACTGAGGTCATCATGGAGTTCCGGTAAGGAATGTGGGACCTGTTTTTCTCTGCAAGGGCAATTATTACCTGAAACAACAGCAAAAATTAAAGACTTTATTATTATATATAATATTATATATATATATATATATATATTATATATAAATATATATATATATATATATATATATTCATGTTTGACACATATAAAGAACAAATCCGATCTGCTCAGGAACTTTTGACATAACCAAACAATGGTTATGCACCCCACTGTGAGCTGCAAACCCACTGGTTTTATTGAAAGATTTCCAAGTTAAATTTCAGCATGTTTATGTCTTTGTAGGAGCTGGACCTGAAAGACCATAATACATTAAATTTTATCATGCCCTGGCCTCAGAGTTTCTCAGCAACATGGAAACTGAACACGATAAACTTAAACTCACAGGTTTTCCTAAGACACAGGAACTTACTGAAAATCTTCCTCATACTTTTTTGTCATAACTATAATATATGGATAGTATTAAAGTAAAAACTTCCTCAATAATTGCTAAAACGTGCTTCAAAAACTACACATTGTTAAAATACATGCTTCTTAGATAGGCCAATACATTTATTTCTGAGAAAATGTCTTGGAAAGCAAAGCATAAATAAAAGGGTGCATGATTACAATGTACTGCTGGAAAGAAATGATTCAGTTTAGAATATATATGCCTTGGCCAAAAAGGAAATTGTACACCTACTATTCTCAGTTTCTCTCCTCAGCTGTTTACATTATGGGACTTAATTATTAAATAAAAAGTTAGATTACCCCATGATGTCCTGTGATATAAAAGATTTGAACTGTTATCTGGCCAAGCACTGTACTAACAAGCTTTAGCTACATGAGTTGTGCAAGCTCTCTTAAATGATTAGGAGGGTTTTTTTCTTTAATAAATGTTACATACCATGTATATTTTGTTTATGTTACATTTACAAAAATGGCTATTTTAGAAAATTTAGTAGCGACTTTTTTGTGGCATTAGTTTCTCTTAATGGTCTTCAGAAAGTTTAAAGTTAAAACTATAACTCTTACACAGGCAGCACCCTGACAAATGCATAATAAGAAAATTACAGTCTTGTAAAGGAATCTGGAAACCCATTCCTGGATCAAGGTTTTTAAATCTCATATGTTACAACTTGTTATATAGAAACATGTTAAAGCTTTGTTGGTTTATAATATTGCAGAGAAACCTCATAGCAGTCTAGTGCATACATTAATAAGCACATTCTCAGCCTCTGCCACACAGATACCATAACAGGAACAGCCACGATGGCAAAAGAGCCAGAGAGAAGATATGTTATTTCCATTAAAAATGGGAATATTGTTAAGAGGAAGTTCATTTTTTCTCAAGTTCAGGCAGGAAGTCTGCAGCCCAGTTAGAATCTGAATGCTCCCACCACAATGCTGAAAAGCTGTGACCAGCTCTCATTGTACTGCCACGAGACAGTCCCATAACACAGATGATTTTACTCTAAAGTCCAACTAGTAAAACCTCACCCTAATCATTAAATCCATCTTTACAATCCAATCAAGGCATCTGGAATAGAAAAAGGAGAATCTGAATGGGAAGGAAGTAATATTCTTTGACAAAGTGACAGACACCCCCTGTACAGAAGCTGAACCTGGATTCTCTAAGAGGCACCAAATGCAATAATCACAAAATTGTCTCATTTCAGAAGATGTTATTATCCTTTTGATACAAAAAAGGGGTTTTTTTGTCTTTCTTTTCTTTTTAAAATACTTGTATTTCTACGCTTAATAATATCACTAAAGCAGAAAGTTTCATTTTGAGTGGGTCAAACAAACCACTTTAAGGCATAGTTGCTCTCAGAACTCTTGTCACTGTTGGTAAAATTGCATCCTATATGAAACATAGAGCAGGTACAATCACTCACAAATAACTCCACTGACACTGTAGAAACACTGTTAAGCACAAAGGAAAGAGCAAGTGGTTCTGACATGATCTGAAGTGTGCCCAGGAGTTTCTGTCCACATCCTTTGTGCAAGGAACAAATTTGCACCAGTATCTCTTGTCATCACTTTCTCAAAGAATCCTCAAGAGATGGGGATTTTGGGGTGCATCACTTGCTGAAACACAGCTGTCAGGTGCACCTCTGTCTTGCTGTTTAGTGCATTACATGCTCTAAAGTCACATTCCTGCTTCATAGGTAATTTTTTTTTTAGTATTTCCCATCCTACTACCCATTTGTAGTAGAAGCTTAAACTCGGGTCTTTACAGAAAAAAAACAACCAACAAATAAGACAAAACAAAACAAAACAAAACAAAACAAACCATAAACCAACCCCCAGTAAAAATCCCCCTCTGGTATATATGGGCAGCACCATTCACTAATGCATAAAATCTTTCAGCATTCTGTAAATGGAACCCGTGTTAAATATTAAATTAATTAACATATTCATTAAAGCAGTGAGAACACTGTACCCTGTTATTCTGGGGAAATAATTCCATTAGAGTGTCAAATCACATGGCAGTATAACTGTTAATCAGCAACTCTATATCTGGTCCAGGATCCTCTATATTTTTATCATAAGGGAATATCTATATGCACAGTTAGATTGCAGTTGTAATTCCAGAATGTGCTATTACATTTCTCAGACAAAAAAAAATACTCAGATATGGTAGTAAGGACTTCTAAATTCCTGCTATCATTTCAGATGAGCTGCATGAAAATATCTTCATTTTTCTCTAGATATAGAGGCCACTTGGAGTAAAAGTGCAGTGAAGTATTTGAAGACCTTTTTACCATGCTGCAGATATTTAAACTGTAGACCAAGTGTGGTAACACAGAACTGTGTTCCCATTGTCAACTCAATTAAAATCGTTTAATGTGACTGTTTTACTGTGAAAAGAGTTTCAAAATGGTATAAATCAACACTAGACCACCAGTAGACAGCTAAATAGCTGAGAATTTTAATAGGCTGATTTTGAGGCATTTGTGCACTTTAATATTATTCACTGTAAGGATCGAATGGTTCAATTCCCCCTGAACAAAAAGATATTTTTACTGTATTTGATGGTCTTTTACTCAATATTAGAAAACATTTCTATTGATAAACAATCCCAGACAGAATCCAACATGCCTATTTCCAACAGTATTTCTCTAAAATAGGAATTAAAAGTTGCAGGAAAAAATAATATTTTTCCCTGCTAAATGCATAAAAATCATACAATAAATAAGAAGGGATTCTAAGTATAATTTGTATGATTTTGAAGACATCCATTTCAGAGTCACTGATACTTATCAGTTCCCTTGAGTACAACTCAAATAGACATTTTTCTTCAAGGTAAAATTTAAACAAATGAGGGGCATGAAAAAATCCAGTGTGATAGTAAATGACTGACTGCCACCTGCTGTACCTTAAGCTTCCTCTTTTGACAGATGAAATACCTCTGATCATAAATCAAACGAAATCCAAGAGATTTGGTTTTGTTAACAGAAAAACACATAACACAAAAATGAAAAATATTCTTCCCAGCAAGTAGAACAGTTGTATTTCCTAATCGTTATTATAAAGAATTCTCACATACACACACCCACAGAATTTTCAGGTATCATGATCTCCTCAACTGTACATTTTACTAAATAGCACATATACTATAACATAAGTTAAAAAATACAGATTTGAATTTCAGAGTTAAGCATTTTTTTTCTCCCTATCCTCTTTAATTCCTACATGACAGCCTCACAGACCTGCTATGTTTCTACATAAAAATTTTTAAAGAAGCCTTAGGAGAAAATACTGTATTGTCCATCAGAATCCCCAAAATAATTAATTTCTAGCAACGGGAACAGTGTTTGTTGTACTGTGAAAACAATAGTATATATTCAGTATTAGGAAGAAATTAATTTCTCTTACAGGTGTGAGATCTGAAATGGACAATCTTCAGTGATTGCAGCTAATAGCACAGCATTCACAAAAGAGATTTCATTCATTGCCAAAGTGTCTCTTACCCTAACTTGGTAAGCATCATAAACATCAAACATAGAAAACATCACGGCAGATCAGAGAGAGAGATATATATCAGAACCTTAAAAATATTTTTAAAAGTATAGTATGAAAACAATTATTTTAATAATTAACTTATCTAATTATTGTAAAAATATTAATAATAATAATCAGAATTAAACAAATCTTTCTATTGGAAATTTTTTATCTCCAAAGTTTCCTTTCACTTCTGCTGTCTGAAGTAGTATTTTTTTAAATGAATAAGATTACTTAGGAGCAATCTATTTGCTCAGTATTTGCCTTTTCCAAAGGGGAAAACCAAAAGGCAACAGTAAAAGAAGGATGGGGATTTTAATACACCTTAAATTAAGAGGCTAAATCTCTTTAGTAACAACAGCTGAACTACAAAGATTTGTGGAAATTAATAACAATGATAATAATAACAACAACGACAATAACAATATTTTATTTATTAATATACTACAAGTACTGCTGGTATAAATCAAATTATGGTAGTCAGTCCATAGATACATTATTAATGATAACTTCTGTCTCAAAAAGATTGAAGATGTAAATTTGTAGAGGGATGAAACAACACACAACAGAAGAGCCTAATAATTAACCATATTACAATGCTTGAATTAAATAAAGCCCAAACACTTTCTTTTCAGTGATACATCCTCATCCCAGCTGTGGAAGGGCAAGAAGATTATGAAGGACGTTTTTAGGAGAAATATAGCTGAAACCTTGTAAACATCTTTAGTATTCCAAAGAAAACAAGAAAACTATTGGAAATACTACCTTGTATGCCTACCATAATCTCACTGCTTAATTGTTAAGTTTCCCCTAAATTATAATATTTTATTTTAAAGGAAGACCTATCAATTCAATGATTTTAAAAACCTGCAATAAATAGCCTAAGACTAAGTGAATATTGGAATCGAGTTTTCCAAAGCACTGCACATTGTTAAACAGCAATTTAGTAAAGGGAGAAACGTTTTACTCTGCAGTTTTACCTGCTCCAAATAATGCAATGACAGGTTGATATACTTGGCTTCTGTCAGTAAGTGGCCTCCAATTCCAGTCTTTGCCACACGTTCTGACCCAGCAAGGTCTACCAAATGCAGCTTGGAGCGTCGGAGAGTTGCAGAGCCAGGCTCCTTGCTGGAGATGTGAATAGTGAAAATGCAGTGAGATCGGCTTGAGGCTTGGTTCATTGGTGTCTGCAATGACAGGAAAAAAAAGAACTCTCCATGGTCAGTGGATAAATAAATTTAGCTTTTTATAGCTCAATAATCTGGCTACTGAAGTCATCTATCTGACTTTTTAGCTATTGGACCTTTAATGAACATGCAAAAAGAACCCAAAAGGATTTATCTGACATTCACACTCTGGACAAATACTTGGATAACTTTAATCTGGTCAAATTGTACTGTAAGCAATTAAAGTTGCTCCAAAATGCTCTAACATCAGTAAAACAAGTGGCCTTACTACATGAGAATACTAGAAAAGGGCACTTGACTGGAGGGAAAGTTACTGAATGTTGATCTCTGAGAAGTTATTAATTTCCCCACTGTTACATCTTTTTTGTTTTGTTTTGTTTTCTGATAGGTAGCTACCAGTGTAATGAGGACAAGGACTTCCCATAAGGCTTTTTGCATTTTCATTTCTATGAAAAAATTCTACTTGACAAAATCTGTATGAGATTTTTAGGAGGCACGACAGAGTTTTCATAAAATGTTTGGCTTTAAATATGTTTTTATGGGAATAACTACAGGCACACTTTCTTAATTTAAAACATGGAAATTCTTGGTCAATTTTTAGAAATGTGAAGCCTTAGCATCACTTCAGAGGCTTTCTCAATACATTTGAAATGCAAAACCTAAAGTTTTAAACAGCTCTCAGTTATTTAACTTCAGATTTCAAATGGCCATATGCCATCACATATGCATTTTCATTAAAAAACATATAAAATACCTTTAAGCCACTACAGAACCTTTGTTTAGTTGCATCAAAGTATTGTTAGAAATTTAAATCTAAAATTGCCCCTCATAATCATTATTTTATAAACAGCTAAAGCTTTAGATTATATATTGAGATTAAAGGTTTAGCATACAGACAGTATTTTTATTCATAAACTATAACAAATATGACTACATTGTTTTTCAGGACGTAAAAAATAGACTAGTAAAATAATAAATCAATATTATTGAGTCAGCAACTAAATCTGTATTTATAGCTGCTGAAAAAAGTAATAAAAACATCCTGGTTATACTGTCAACATTAATCTCTTGTCTCTATTTTATTCTTCTGTTTTTCTGCAGTAATTTTTTTATTAGGCCTATCCTGTGATTCAGACCAGGTATACCAACATATTGACTTTTTTTTTACATAATCTGCTTTACCACGCGACAATGTTGATGTTAAAATGGTCTGCTCATTGCAGGTATTGAAGATGTTGTCTTATTGATGCAGAAAGCTCAGCTCTTACAGAAAGACTACAAGCTGAACAGGCCTTTAACAGGAATTATATGAATCATTTGGTTCAATTATCTCCACTTCAACTTCCCCTTTTTTCCAGCTTTATTAGTGCCAGCAAAACCAAGTAGGTTTTGGGGACAGATCCAGCTCAAAATAAAGAAAAAAAAATTTTTTTTTAAAAAAAGACTGGAAACCATAGATATTTAACCTGGATCAGTTTTCTTGATTCAGCCAGAGCACCTCTACAGAAATCAGTTGTGGAGAATACCTGAAAATGGCAGAATACTGGATGTGAACAAGTAGCAAACAAGTGTGCAGGGATAAAATACATTTGTAGCTGTTGGTGAAAATTCTGTAAGGAAATTTCAGCCTTAGAAGTATTTTCTTTTGGGCTGCTTTACCTAATAAAAGCAAGCTCAGAGGGAGGGGAAAAAGAATTGGGCAGAAGTCTATGCAGATGAAGAATTTTGGAATTCATGATCCTGTGAAATGTGCATTAGAGTACAGTTACATGCTGTGTGTCCTCAGAGGTGATGCTGGGCAAATGAAGAGGAAGTGAGTTGTAGGGTTGGAATGAAAATAAACAGGCTGAGAGAAAGGTGTCAAGCAAGAAAACACTCCCAAACCTACTTAAAATGCAGTTATGCTACAAAAAATGTATATGATGTGAAAATGTACTTCATTCAGTAATTTGGATTCCATGAATTATCAGAGCCAGCTTCACTTATTTTACTAGAACAGCTATGATTTTTTTATTTGCGGCTCTGTGAAGCAGGACTGGATATTTTATTTTTTCCAGCAAAAAAACACAACAGAATTAATATTTAAGAGCATTCTCCTTGAGAGAACTTATATTTAGGGACATTTTGCACTACAGACATGGCATCAGTCACACTATACTGCAGACAAGTCTAAGCCAGATCAAATATCAGTACAGGTGGAAGCACAAAGCAAATATTGCTGTGACAGAAGCTGAAGAAATCATCATACTTCTTAATAAATACTCTTAGCAAACTTGAGTTTCATGCTGCAGCAAAACCTCATGTGTTTCAAAATGTGCTTTAAGTTAGGCCCGTTTAATGCCAACAGAGGCAGAAAAAAAATTCAAGTCCTAAAAGAAAATAATTTCAGGATTCTGAGCTCCAAGGAGCACATGGCAATATTTGCTCGACTAGGTTTTTATTGTCTACGGCGATACACTAGCCTCAACTTTAGTTTGCATATTGCAAGTAGATTTGGCTGGACTAGTTCTTAGAAATTCCATTGCTTTTCTGTCCATAGC
Organism: Sitta carolinensis; assembly: GCA_032173965.1. Classification (NCBI taxonomy): domain Eukaryota; kingdom Metazoa; phylum Chordata; class Aves; order Passeriformes; family Sittidae; genus Sitta; species Sitta carolinensis. Next base: position 6,347,270 of record JAVUNC010000025.1, on the reverse strand, counting down.
TACTTTTTCTCACGTAAATTAAAAAATGAATGAAGCTGATTTGGAAGTCATTGGCCAGAATCCCAAACTCATATTTTTAGAAAGTCCTTCTTGACTTTAAACCAGAAACATGGTTTAATCAAGACACCAATACTCCTTTTTGCAGTATGTTTCTATCTCCACTTTGCAGTTCCCATACATAGGGAGCTCTGTTAGGATTCTTGCAGAAAGCATAAAGCAATAAAAATTTAAACTGTTAAATGGGACGTGATCATGAAATGTTAATTGCATAATCCCCCCACACTTTGCTACTTTTAACACACAAGCAGATGCAAAGCACACAACAGAAATTATGATTTGTTGGCATTTCCAGTCCAAAAACAAGCCTTTTATTTTGCTATTTGGTTGTTATCTTACAGCTGCAACTTCTGAGTATCACCATTCATCTGTTTATAAAGCTTGAAAAGAGAAAACAAATAACATTTTCTGGACAGTGTCTCAGAGCCTACTAAAATGTTCCGTTAGTGGTTTTCAGAGTTCATTTTGGCTTTGTTAGCAGTATTCAAACCATATGTATATGAAATCATCCTCACACTAATTTGATGTGATGAAGAAAAAAAAAAGAAAGAGGGTAGTGGCCTGGTTCTCAGCAGATGGTTGCTATTGTGAGAGTTATATATAGAACAACGGATGAGCAGCAGTTACTTACAAAGAATAATTTTTTCCAGGAATTCTATGACATCATAAACCACATAAGCAGACTTCAGATGCTTTGTGATATCACATGAGCACTACAAAGAACTTAATGCCAGGTCATCTATTGCTGCCCATTTGTGGCATGGTAAAGGACAAATTCTGTAACATTTAAAATCATGACTTGGTAAAGCATCAGCATTTCATTTGATCATGAAAAATATCGATCATGAAAAGGTGTATTTCAAACAATATGAGGCAGTCTTCTTTTCTTCCAGGACAAAAATACACCTGTGTTTGCTGAAATTAAATAAATTGCATAGAAGTTTTGTGACTTTAACTACTACATCTATTTATACAATGGTTTCAAGAAGGTGGCTTCTACTTAAATGAGAATCTGCATCACAGTCATACTGCAAGAAGGTTCTGAGTTGGATGTTTCTGCTAAGGAATAAAAGGTCAAGAACCATCTAAAAACTTGCTGGAACCTAAGTTGTCCATCTTAATCTAATTCTTACCTATCTTAAATCAGCAGAACACTGCAGGAATTCTTCCCTATACAGGAATTTATGTATTTCCCAGACCCTTTATTTGTTGCAGCTGCTATTATAAATGTTGCTTTCACTAAAAATAGCCAGAAATGGATGCTACTCGTCTAAATAGAGTTTTTAAGGATTGAGGACCTTAGAAAGTTTCTTAACTAGGACAATGACATATGAAAAGCTGCCCTAAAATCACCACTAGACTAACAGAAGCTGCTACTATCTGGAAGAATAATGTGTCGATTATGGCTGCCAAAACACTCTGACAGAGATAGTACATGAAAGAGTTCAGGAACACCGGGACAAAACAATTTCACAGGTGATAAATGCAGTTGTTCAGCCCATATTGCAACCCATCTCCACTTGGCAACTTATACCATTCCAGTGGAATCTTTCCTTCCTTGAATCAAAATATTTAGACAGCAGAAGAGCCTGATTTTCCTGTATGAGTGAATTAGTGACTAGTCAGTGCATAAAGAGGCCGATTCTGAGTGTTCACCGTTTTTTGAGAGAAAGCCTCAGTGAAAAGGTATAAATTTTTATTTTAAGGAATGCTTCTTTTTCTTCTTAAGTTTTTTTTTGTGTGTGTGTGTGTGTGTGTTTTTTGTTTGTTTGTTTGTTTTTTGTTTTGTTTTTTTGTTGTTTTTGAACTTTTCAAAGGAGAGCAAGTGGAAAAAAAGAAAGTACTGATAGCATCTAAGATTGATATCAAATCAATTTTCTCCCTTCTCATGCTACAATCAGAGGGATATCTGTAGGAAGTTGTTCTGACAGCTACAGTCATTTCACAGCTCAGATGGATATCTCAGCCTAATGAATATCAATTCCACCTGTCCCAAAAGAACTGTGCTCTAAGGAAGAGCATGTAAACTGAAGAATAGCAAGTGCATGTCTCTACATTTGGCAGATTAGAGAGACCTCAGTACACCTTTACTTTCCTTTCTAAATAATATGTTACAGGGGAAGAGGCTCCTCAGTTGTACTTAGGTGCGTTAGTCAGAGCTGAAATTGAAAATTGTTGCTATGAAAATATAAGGATCAGAATAGGTGTAATCACTTCCTGAAAGCAATACTTTATCTTTTCATGTTTGCCACGAGAACAGTTTCACAGTTAGACCACGGTAACTTCTAAACTCAGGTAACTTTTAAAGTAATTAATTTTCCCTAGTGAAGACATTATTAAACCTTATGTTATATAGTACCTTTTATCCATATAAATCCCAAAGCATTTTAAGGACTATTCAAAGTAATATGCACGACGAGTAATTTTTTACCACACATGGAAATGAAAACACCTGTGCTGAAATAACAATGCCATTTGGTGCTAATAATACAAAATAACAGGTTTGTTGGAGTGGAAATAAGTTAATAATTGACACCAAAGAGGAACCTAGGAAAGCAGAAAATTGCAATTTCTTCTGGACTGTAGGACTAACCCAGATAGCATGTATTTTTGTCAAAAGTGACATTTAATCTCATATGGTCACACACTGCAATCCTATTTTTCCTATCTCATCCAATAAAAAATGCAGTCAAACACTACCAGTGGCTTTCTAAATACATTCAAGAGAATACTAATGTACAATAAATACAAATAGAATGAGTTCAATTACCAGGTCACAAGTCAGTCCCCACAACTATCCTTAAACATTTAAGTTTCATTCTTTCTTGAAATAAACGTATTTAAACATTGCCAAAAGCTTACTGATTGCCCCAAGTGTACTTCAAACATTTTAAATGATGGAACAAATACTGTGTAGTATACACTGTGTCCCAAATTTAAAAAATGGAGTGCTGTAGGTACAAAACCATGCACTGAAACATTTCTCATTAAAACAAAGTACTTTTTCATTAGAGAAGAAATAAATTCTAATGGTAAATTCAACTGCAGTCCTCAGACACACTAATCTCAGAAAAGGATTTTACAGTTTTGAAATTGCTGCACAACCTTGGGAGGCTACCTTACTCTACTGCTTTAAGAGAAATACTAAAAACCACTAAGAATTCTCAAAATCACAGAGGTTTAGGCATGTTATTTCAAAAGACAGAGGTCATATGAGATTCCCATCATAAGAACTAAGAAAACAGAACTTCAGTGGAAGAGATGTTAATAAGATACCAAAATAAAATGGTTTGAGAACACTGCCTAAATGGCCAAACACTTATTACCACGAGGAGCTTTCTTAGATGTTGGTGTTACTAATTGCTTATATTGCAGATTTGATTTCTAAATCCTCAGCAAGCATTCCAGATACTGAAATCATAAATTTGTCTTAACAGATAGAAAATATAGAAAAAACAGTTCAGACATTATAACCTGTTGCTGCAGATTCTTATGTATTCAAATGTAAAAAGAAACTGCTTCATTGGGAAGCAAACAAAACCCTAGTCCTTACATTCAACAGAGCTGCCAACAAGAGATTCAGGTTTTTTGGTTTTCATTTATGTCTATTTCTCTCTGGCAAAATATGAGAAAAAAAATTCCTATTTGGATTTTTATATTATGAATTGTCTGTGCACAAATGTCTCCCATCTTACCATTTACACAACTCATAGTACACATCAAATCTAGAGCAAAGGACCAGTCCTACATTGCCTGATAAAGTAATCCAGCACAAATTAGATTAGTTTCCTTTTTTTTTTCTTCACTTGGGCTATATAGTTACATGTAGGAAAGAAGCATTCAGTTATAAATGTTTAGGTTCTGCAATTTAATGAATGAATGAATGTTGCCTATAAAACACTTTTAATATTGTGATGACTTTCTTTTTAGCACAATCAGTGATGAGGGAAAAATTGAACTCCTCAAATCACAATAGACTGCATTAGCATAGGCAATGCAGAAATTAAATTGTCATTCTTATTTTCAAAATAATCACATCTTCAGAGAAGAGTTTTTCAGGGTCAAGGCACTAGATTGCAGTTTTAGAGGCTATAGATCTCATATGTGATCCATGACAGTCTGAGTTTTTCCACAACAGAACTCATAATTAAAAAGATTAATCCAGCATTTATTTTACTTTCTTTTCTATTTAAGTTTATTAATCTTGTTTCTTTTTCTTTAAAGTTTACTTAAGAGGGTTCTAATCTTCAGTGGTCAGAAAGTATTATCATAACTCAAGATTTAAACACATGGATCTATGGAGAAGTTATGTTTTATGTGATAAGTCCTCTAGCTCAGATCTGTAGATTAACCCTTTTCTCCTCTAATACACTTTGTCAAGTTCCTCTCCTCCACATGGTATCAATTTTTCTATTTCAACATCATGAAGCAGCAGTTCCTTGCCTCAATGCTCAGGTTTATGAGCAGCCCCTTATGTTGATTGTCTCTTGCCTTGACATATTCCTACCTCTCAAAATAGAACTGTTGAAATAGTCACTCTTGAGAAAGAACCAATATTTGTGTTGCCTATATACATTTTGTGATCAAATGCTTCTTCTGTTTCCAGGTGTATGTGGGCATCCAGTGGGGAGACAGAACTGCCTGACTATTCATGTACTCTGAGTGTCTTTCTTGTCAATGATTTATGATATGTCCTTTTGGGGATACAGAAGAAGAAAACCCCAAAAAGTTCTAAAAGAGCATTAACTTATTGTAGTAAAGACACATTACCAGTGCTAATATTATAAATACACTTTTTATATTTACATTTCACATCCAAGCATGAAAACAAAAAAGAGCCTTACAGATGTCAGATATGGAAACATTTAATTTGAATTTTTCAGAATCAGTAAAAACATCCTTGTGTTTGAATATTGGTGCATGTTAATTCTGAATTTCCTCTGAACTACCATTCAGGATTTTGGTGGGTTTTGTTTAACTCTGGTGGTGTTAAGAAAGATTTGGAGCAGTAAATCTCACCTCAGCAATCATTCTGTTGGTGTCCCCCAAGAAGAGCAGGTTTAAGGCTTCCTCTTCATTGGTTGCTTGCTGAAGAGACAAGTTTTTCAAATGAATGTTTTGATCAGAGTCTTCCATTATTGTCACTTTTCTACATGGAAAATAGAAACAACAGTGAAAATTAGACTTTTATGTGATGTTGTTTCATACTTTCATTTTGATTGCACCTAAAAGGTGAAAACTAAAACCCCATCCAAACATAATCAAAGAACATGAAAAATAAATTATACACATTAAACTAAGTGTTGATTCCTTTTTTTTAACATAACCTCTTTCTTATTAGTTTATTATGAAACTTCATATAGAAAAAGAATATAAGAAAACTGCAAGTTTAGAGAAAGCTTTGGGATTTTCGTTTAATGAAATATAGAAAAATCACAAGATTAAGAATTAGATGATTCCTCACAAACAAATTATACAAAAGGGTTTGTTTGGAATTACCAAGTACAGATGATCCATAAAGCATACCATTATTTTGACATGCAAATGGGCATGGAATATTTCAGAATCAACACATCTGTAGTCAACATGTTCCTCATAACTTTGCATTTGTCAAGATTATTTCTCTTTTCACTCTTCTTAAATGGTAGTTACTACAACTGTAAATTATCCCTTTCTTAAATTAAAAGCAAGCTAACAGAATGGGTTTTTTTATTTATTCCCCCTGTTAGAAATAGTCTTAGTTACACTTCTGTAAGACCAAAGCTCTCAGAAAGGAATTGGATCCAAGTAGCATGGGTACAGCAAAAGCTCCAGAAGAGCTGCTAAGTATGACTGAAAATCCTTTTCACTGTGACTAGTCCTTTAACATAAGACTTTTTTTTCTTTCAAAATGGTTACTGAGAGTTAAACTTCATTTGCATTACTAAGTAGCCAGTAGCATCTCCTCAGCTGGGACATTCTGCAGTATCCAACATGGAGACCAAGTAATTGATCACTGGATTTGGAAAACTTTGAGAGAATAATCTGTTTAAAACAGAAGTACACTAAATCTCAGGATAAAAAACATGTCCTTCTGGATGAATCACGTGTTCTGATACAATTTAAAACAAATTAGAACTTTTTTTAAAGTTGGAAGTTGTTGTTTTTATTTAAACCAAAGCTTTATTCTCTGTGTAAGTATAGATAATATTTTCTATTTATACATATACACCTATATGCATACATATAGGTCTATAAATATTTTTTCATGTTCTTCAAGATAAACCACAAGAGGGAGTATGGGGCTTGAGTTTTTATCAGTAGATAGCTCTTGAATGTTAATTGCTTCAAGTTGCTTCAAAACCAGAGGGATGTGTTTTGTTCTGCTTTACTTGTCTTCCCCCCCTGCTCCAAACTAAGAATGAAATCAAGCATCGAAGCAGCACTCCATAGTAGTACTCTTAAATATCGTGGGAGTAGTTTACAGTCTGAAGGTCAAAACATTCAAACGGATATGGGGATATAATTTTAACACATTGCAATGCACTCACTCTTTGCAAGAAAAATTGCATGTAAAAGAACACACACAGCTTCTTTGGTTGTCATAACAATTGCTTTTCCGAGTATGATTGCCTCCCACTGTTAACCTTATTTTTGTGTGGTGCTATAAGACATTTCTCATATAATCATAAAACTCAGCTTCCCCACTCAAAGCATAAACCCCAGAGTATAATTCTGCTCTTGCATATCAAACGTTTGATAATGCCATGCTGTAGTCTGTCTGCATCTGTGCGTGCACCACACACTAAAGCCCAGAGCAGTTCTGATTACAGTGTACCCTTATTAACTTGTGCCCTTTCCTGCACCAACTGAGCTGCCACCAATGCAGAAAGCATTGAAACTGAGGCTTTCATTTATTAAATTCTTGTTGCTGGCAAACATTGACCTTAAACCTTCCTTTGATTAAGTAATAACACTTCATTAATTTGTGTACTATAAATAATAATTTCAAACCCCCCTTAATATATTTTGGAAAACAAATGACCATTTAAAAAGTCAAGTTTCCTATTGTTATATCTGTCTTCTGGGACTTAGAATTGAAGAAATCCAAAATAATCTCAAAAACTTTATAAACATTTAAAATTAATCATAATGGTGCAAACAAGCAACATATGAAGCTACATGATTTCTATGCCAATACATGAGCAGCATATTGTGATACTACTTCATTGTGAGGAGACTATAGTGGAGACTATACAGCCAAAAATAAATTTAGGAAAAAGAGAAAAGAGAAAAGCTGCAAGTATGCATCTTAGCATCTCTTCAGAGGAACAGAATAAATTAATGGATAAATATAGGTTATGTTTTATAAAGCTGCAAGGAACTTTAGCTTTTAGGAAAGAATGGTCAGGATAATCATCTTATGTATCATCCCAAAAAGATGATCTTTCAGAAGTACAAGTCCCTGAATACCACAACAGAGGACAAAGTCAACACTTATTCAAGAGGCAAGGTTACAAAGTTATTCAGCTACCAGCACAACTTCCAACAGCATACAGATTAGATTTTCCATCCAAGCAGAGACTTGGGGCATAATATCCATTATGAGACCTGGCAGAACTATGAGATGAGAGAGTGCTTGTGCAGACTGTTTGCTTAACACGTCATGTTGTGATAGGAAATCCTTCCCACTGTCTCCAATGGATTCTGCTTTGAGACAGCAATCACAGTTTGGCTGTTCTGGATGCTGTGGACATGACAGGAGGCTGTCACATGTTTAGGAGTCAGTGATTGATGTACCTGCCCCTGAGCAGGCACAGCCTGTGGGGTGCTGCACACAGAGCGGGGCACTCAGGCCTGAGCTGTGCTGCACGGATCCCTCCTTGGCTGCCAGATAAATTCACTGAGTTCTCAGGAGAACACCTCTTAGAATGAAGCTGTTTTCTTCTAAGGAGATTATACAAAGGCTCAAAGGAGCAGAAGGGAGACCTTCTCTCCATGGCTAGGAGCTGTACTGCTTCTGTACATCCCCTCGTGCTCCGTGCAGGGATGCAGGGCACCCAGCACCTGATGGGAGGCAAGATCTACTGCACACCTGTCTGCTCCTCTTGCTCTCTCTAACCAAAGCATCACCCTTCTAGCCATTTGTTGCTAAACCTTTCTTACTGAGATCTGGAAAAAGCTGTGCACCGTCTCTCTCCCCCCTCACCCCATCATGCAGAACAAGGAATCAAAACTGAAACAATGAGATGTATGAGAGAGGTTCATGTATGAACAAAACATACAATATCTGTTAGAATGTGCAGGCAACTTCAATAATCTCAACCACAAAAAACTTGTTAAATAAACTTTGACATTCACTCATCAAATGTTTGTAGAAAAGTTACCTTAAAAAAGCTTCACAGGACTTTATACTATTTTTTTCAGGAAACAAATCAAGATAAAACATGGATGTGACTAATGAATATGTCTTGTATGCTGATGTTATTGTATGCATTTAAAGTGTAATTTGTTTGAACTGTAATTAAAAAAAATCATAATCCTAGAAGAAATGATTCAAAACAGTTTTTGGCTGTCTCCTCATTAACAAAAAGAAAAGTCTAACCTTACAAAACTTTAATTCTCTTAACCTTCGGTATTCAGTAGTAACACAATGGACACTTAATTTTGAAAGAACGTATTTCACATTAAAAAAAATGAACAAGTAATATTTTTAGCTTGAGATGTTTAAAAATACTGATAATTCTCAGAGCACTGAAGGTATGGTTCTTGAATGTTTAGGGTTGGTGGTCAGTTTTCAGATTACATAGTTGGTACAGCCATTAAAAGGGGTTGACAGCAACATTGTTGAGACTGGAGAGTCAGGTGTATTGGCATCAAAAAATCAGACTGAATAAAATATATTTCCTATAGAAGGAAAACAAGAATTATTAAAGAAGTTGTTTTAGATTTCCATGTCAGAAATTTGGTAACTCTTAAAGCCCTTGGGGGGCAGTAGAGAAACAGAAGAGTATAAACTCATTTGAGGTAATTTACTAATATGCAGTAACAGGTTTTGTTTTAAAGGGAAATTATTTCAAACTGACCCTATGGAACATAACATTCTGCATTTACTAACATATATTGATATAGGCATCATTGTTGATGTTTGAAGTTAATTTGCTCTCAGCTTAAAGTGTGGTTTTCTTGAAGTCAGATAGCATCATGTTAAAAATTTTACGTTTCCCTCTCAAAGAGGATTTTAAAGAATCTTCTCACAAAAACAGGAATCTCTTTTGCTGACCTGAAGTTTAGATTTTATTTTCCCTGGCCACATGACTCCTCAGTAACGGTTGTCTGAGCTTCCTGAGCAGTTCCTCAATTCCTGCAGCTCAGACTGCCATTCTAAGGCAAAGCAGCACTAATTGTAGTTTGCCTTCACATGCAACAGGGTCACCTGCCAGCAGACAGGGAAAGCAGTAACTTGTTGGTTACCTTTGAATTAATCTAGTCATTCTTGACTAGATTCTAAAACCTTAGTCTTTACTTCTGGGTTATATATGGAGTCATAAATTCTTCTGAATAAATAACAACATGTTAGGAAGAGTTTTACTGGCAGGTTGTAACCAAAATGAAATTCAGTAACATTTGTTTACACAAACTGCAAATACACTACAACTCAGAACTAGTTGGAGATAAAAGCCTCTTGCACAAAATGCACAGTAAATTAAGAGCTTTAGAAAAGTATTCCTAATTTGAACACTCCTGCAAAACTTTTATGAAAACATAAGGTGGCAGTAAGTATTTAAATAGTCTTCTGCCAGCTTTATTTTATAGCAATAGTTTCATACTTTTATATGTTGTAAATAATCATAATTTCCTTGGATGAACATGGAATTCTCTACAGCTACAAACAGAATAAGATTATCAATATGAAATTCAATTTCTTTATTCTAGCAAGTAAGAATTTTTGAATGTTTTTTTGCATCTGCATATGCAGGATTTCATCTGCAGTGTCACAAAATTAAAACACTCAGGTTTGTATAATAAAACAAGTTACAATTGTAAACTAAATTATATTTTATATGAAACATTGAGGTATATCAAATTATATCTTCTATGGGTTACAAGTAATATTCCAACTAAACATCAAGAAAACCATTTTTTCTGTTAAAATAGAAGTTTAGTGGGATTTCAAAGCCAACCTTAGTTGTTGAAGAAATATCTGTACCTATTAGACATATGATACCTATTAATGTATACATATATAAATACCTATATGTATGTATTACCCTACATATGCATGAATACGTAAATAATTACATAATTCTGTGTAGGAATTTATATATGTATACATATAGATAGACATATCGATGTGCAGCTATATTACCCACATTCAGGCATTTGTCAGGAATTTATATCCTGAAAAGTAGTGATTGTTTTTGTGAGAGTTTCTTCCCTTGTCATCTGGCAGACTTGGATCAAATGAGTAGGCAGTGCCAAGAAAATTTCATAGACTACAGAATATACTAAATATGGCTACACACAAACCCTTGACTTCAGGACCTGAGAGTCCAAGTTTAATCATGTAATGTTTCGATGCAATGGACAATTTAAAAAATGCTTATTATTCACTTTGCCTTAAACATCAAATACAATTTTAGGGTCTCATTTTTCAAGTGCTATCAACAAGCCTGTAGTGCATCCACGAGCCTTTCACAGCTTCTGCCACCTGAGTGCAATCTGTGTTTAGTCCTTACACTGAACTGGGAACTCAATGCCAACAATGCAGAGTTTGCTGGTCAGGAGCACGTATCTTTCATTCAAACTGCATCCCCTTCTTTTGTGAGAAGATGGGTGTAAATACTGCTCCAGAACAATCTGCACATTATATGAGGTTAAATAGTGTTTTTCTTATTCTTCTAAAATAACACATTTCTTCAATACTCTTCTTGTCCACCTTAAATACTTAGGAAAGTATCAGCACTGACTGCTAATATTTCCCCAAGAGCATAGGGTGAAGACCCTGGCTTTGGCTTTTATGGTGCTTAAAGCTTGTTGTATTGGAAGACTTTTTTTTTTTTAATAAATAAAATTGTTTAATAATATGTTTATAATATGTGAATAACATAATTAGTTATTTCAAAATAAAGTTCTACTGATTTTCTTTTATTGCCCCATTAAACATATTCAGTATGTTTCCTGCTCTTGTATCAGTAGTGATTTCATTGTGATTTATCAGTGTCACTGTCACACTGAGTGATAAAATTCATGGTACCCAGCATTATTTCAGGGCACTTGTGAATCCAGTAAACAGCTCACTTGCCCACACCTATTTAGAGTTTGCTTAGCTATGTAAAAATAACACAGACTATAAAATATTATTTCAGACTTGGAGACTAGGATTTGGATTTTCTATAAATTAGAAATCTTTCACACCAGCTGGAGTGTTCATGACCTACAAACCTTTGTTTACTCCCCTTCTCCAAGCATCAGTAGGTGCCAGTGTCTGATCAATGACAACCATTTTAACAACCATCCCTTCTGAAGGGAATACACTGTTCTTTGGAGTTCCTTGTGGCCTATTTTCTAGCTGTAACTTACCTTATTCCCTAATTTCACATTCTATAAAAATAATTATCCTTGAAGGAAAAGGTCCAAAGAGAAGCAGGGAGATTTTCTCATTAAGGTTGCAAGGAAATACCACCTGTTACATGTCTCGCCACACACATGCCATACAAAGAGATGGGCTGCCATGAGAAAAACAAGTGCAGTAGCTTGTCAGTAGCTACAAGAGATCTCTTCTGCATGACAGCAACAAACACTTTCCATCCTTTCATCTTTGGTTACTCCCCAGCCTCCATACACACAAAAGAACAGAATACTTAGGCACCATTTATAAAATTGTGAAAACAAGATATTGTGCTTAAATTACCACTGAGATCAGTAGCAGGACTTCCAAAGGCCCCCAAACAATGTAAGAGGGTATATGAAAAAGAGTCCTCTTGGCTTTGATGATTTTCTGTAATCTTACTACTTACGGCAAATCATCCATTTTGGAGGCCTCGTGTCTTGGGTCCAGCAGATCATAACCACATTCATTGTAGATTTCTAAGTAGGAAACATGAGTTGTGTACACTTTACTGCTATCCTGGAAAACAAAAGAAAACAAAATCGTGACATAAACAGAAGTTAGGGGTAGATTAGAAGACAAATTTATTTCTGTGGTTTCTAGGTCACTTTCTCACTCTGTCCCTTTTCCTTTTCCTGGGTATGGTGCACATGTTCAATTTATGATACTTTCATATTATGTGTTACCATATGCATAAGGACTCAAGAAGAAGAAAGAAAAAAAAAATCATAAAACCCCCCAATCAAAACAGAGACACACATGAACAAAACTCACTAAAACAAAAATCTCCCACAAAACCCCACCATGCCCATGAGTTTAGTCTGTGATTTTTAATTGATTCTGTATACTTTAAAAAGTCTGTAAATATTTAGAACATGGTTCTGCTTAGAGAACTCTGCAACATGACATTTTTCACGTCTGCACTAAAGAAAGAATGTTATTATAAAACTGCTCATATTATGGATAGAAAGATTATGCTTAAAGAAAAAACAAAAGAAAGTAAAAACATCAACAAAAATAAGATTTACTTCATTTAGAAACATGAATGACATGCTGCTTTTCACTCTCTTCATCATACCCTTAGAGCACTATATATGATGTCAGCTGTTCTCTGCAATCTTTTGGTAAATTACATTGCCAAAAAGTAATTTAACACAACTGAGTTTTGCAGACAGAATTTTCCCCTGCCCCAAAGCCAAATCCAAACAACATAAACCTCAAAATAGTGGCCTATGATTTCCAAAATTAAAGAAAAAAAAATTCAGCCACTTTTTTTCAGCAGACAAAGACACTGTGAAAGCACTCATATCACAGTAGAAATTTAATAATTCAATCCACTACAGGTTTTTTTGCAAAATATTTTGAGATATAACTTGACACTTTCATTTAATAATTATTTCCCATGTTTTCTTTAATTGATTATGACAGTTCACTATTCCAAGGGACATAATTTAAAAGATACACTACAGATGGATGGAAAAAATGTAGTAAGGAACAGTTCAAACAGGATGCCTTGGAAATAGGAGAATTTCTAAATTAAAAGGAGATGTTATTAAAAACAAAGGGCTTGATTTGCTTCTCATTTAGGGTAAAAAGTTTTGTTTCTTTGGTTTCAAATTGCACTGTCTTTGTCCAAGTAAGAGCTTAACAAGTTTAGTATTTCATGTCCCTGATTTCACTTTCTCCTGTTTCATCCTACTTAGGGTTACAAGGCAAATGATTCTTCTCTACTATTTGAGCACCTTCCAGACCACAGTTGTAGGTATAAAGAAATGAAACAGGGGAAAGACATGAAAAAAGGCAAGAGGTAAGATAAAACACCAAGAAGACATGCTTTAAAATGCAGTTAAAAAAAAATAAATATATGAATCAATGATTTGGATGCAGGAAAATTGAAATAGCTCTATAAGCATAACTAAATACAGCTTTTGATCCAAAACCCAGTCTGAAGAGGGAAACATTCATATTTCTGCGCTGAGAAGGTGACAAAACCAGTTGTTTTTCATCCTATTTTGGTTTTATTACATAATTAAAATTAGAAAAGAATGTTGTTGTGTTGACACTGCTTGTTGCTGGCAGTTACTCGAAGATCCTGTTCACTTTCCACAACAAAAGTCCTCCATGGGGTGCATGTGAGTGCAGCAGGTCTGAGATAATTTGATCATGTGGTTTATTTTTTTTTCATTTCCATTCCCACAATGGCAAGTTTTTGTGCACATTTACCTGCCAAAGCCACACTTCCAAAGAGCCAAAGTAATTACTTACTGTTGTTAACCCTTGAGACAAGGCTTATTAATGTGACTGAGACATACAGCCTTATGTAAACAGATTGGAGCTCTGTAGTACATGACTGAAAGAGTATAAAAGAACAGTGGAATGATTCATGTTAATGTAAAATAATATTTAAATTGGCTTAATTAAATAGTTTTGCTAAAATGTGAAGATTAATGAGTCATAGGCCTTGTGGAGTAAATGAAGAGACAAAACACAAATTACACAAGACTCCTCTCTTCCTCTCTTCACTTTTGCCTCCTATAATTATAAAAGCACTGAAATAATTGACTGTGTTCATTCATGCAAGTATCTCAGAAACTAAAAGAATGAAATTTCTCGCAAAAATAATAAACATAACAAACAATCAGCGTGCTTATTCTTGCACATCCTTTGGCTTATTGACTCATTTCATTGCACAGAAAGTCAAAATAAAATGCAATGCACAAAAGCAGAGTGGAGCTGATACAAGCAGTAGACAAGGAGAACCACTTGTGTGAGCTGAAGGTATGCTGCACCAACTAAAATTAGCCCAGAATTTAAAACTAAAAAAGCCCCCCACAACGATGCCCATTATTGTCAGACTTTTGCAATAAACCAGGTAGCCAAAACAACTACAAATCTATTCTTGCACACAGTAAATACTTTGTCAAATTAGACATTTATTTTCTTAAGCATTACTTTTAGGACTTCCGCTATTATAAAAACAACCTTTAGCAATAGTTAAATGTTTGAAGCCAAACATTAAAAATAAACAGAAAATAATGTTCCATACCTTCTGTAATTGATCAAAAATATAAGATAAAGTCCTGGGAATGATGCCTCGATCATTGTAACGTTCAGCTCCTCCTGTGATGGTAAAAGTTTTGCCACTGCCTGTTTGACCATACGCAAAGATAGTACCATTGTATCCAGCCAAAACACTACACATGTGAAAAAAAAGGAAGATAAGCAATATTTAAGGCAGAACATATTGTCCATGATCAACTTTGTATAGATCCAAAATACAATGAACAGTAATTCTTAATTACATAGCAACTGTCTGTGATAATGTAAGAATATGCTTAAATATATATATATTCTAGAGTCTATAGAATTTAAACTATCTAGAATAGAAGGATTTCTTGATGCCTTGACTTAATCCATTATTAGCTGATCATACTTACTATTTACTCTACCTTTTCATACTTTTTAGTTTGGCAGATGATTTTTTGCAAGGATGCTATTTAATTTTTTTAAGACTGTAGATGTCAGGAATTGTGTCATTCATACACTTGAAGAATAAAAAAATGTTTCACCTAGGACTTCATTAAATGTAAACAAAGAAAACTACATTGCAGTCAGAAACTCATATAAGGATATACCAGGGTAGCTTTTATTCTGAGAACACACCTATACTATCAGACCATGTTTGGATAAGGGTATGCTGGACAACCTGTGTTCAATCAGTGTAATAAAATCTTCATTTACTATGAAAACACACAAACCCACATTGGCAATAGCAAATTTTTCTGTTGCAATTATGACTGTACAAGAAGCTTTGATGGAACAGACAAAATAGTTATTAATGACATAGCCTGAAATGGCACTCAGACTCATCATCTTTTTCACACCTCTTACTTCTATTTGCAGAAATGCCGAATAAAAGTTGGGTTCAGGTATACTTACCACACTGCCACCATTGACTTCCATCTGATTTCCACCAAAGAGTAGATAAGCTTAATCATCTTACATTTTGGAATACATTTTCTATGCTTAAGGACCTACCAATTTTGTTCAACAAATTGAAAAGAAAAAAATATTGTTGTGCATTTTGTTTAAAGAAAAAGTGATAAATAAGCTACAATTTGAACAAATGAAAAGAGGGAAAACAACCCTTGCATAAGAGGAAAAGAAACATGTATATAGATAGCTGCTGGTCTGGCACCATGAGAGATGCAATGATTCTCCAACTTATTAAAGTTTATTTAAAGGCCTGAGTAGTTGCCAAATTGCTTATTTTAATCCATTACAGTAGGATGTCAAAGACAAAAACAGAAACATGTTGAAAGGAGCTACAGTGAACATCTGCTCCCAAAACGCGCAAAGACGGAATATATAGAGATATTAGATTCCAGATGTTAAAAATCAAAACTATTATTATGATAAAACACCTCATCCATCTATCTTAGGAATTTCTAGTGCCTACTGTCACAATATCTGAATGCTGACGACAGTAATGAGTTGCCAGAAGGTAGGGGGAATCAACAGAAGTTCAGACATGGCAGATTCAAACCTAGCAAGAGGAAATGATTCGTCAAGCAAACTGCAGTTAAGCTGTGCAACTCTTTGCCATGCCATGTTTTGGACATTAAAATGTCACACAGACTTCAGCAGAGATTGGACTAAATCACCAAAAAAATTGTCTTCAGGGCTACTAATCACAGAGAAATCAGAAAGTCCCTAAACTACTAATAGCTAAAGACTAAGAGGATACATGGGGGACACAGTTCTGCAGTCTTACTCTGTTAATTTTTTCCCTCTGAGCATTGTCTGTTAGTCCCTGTGAGAGACAACACAGTGTGCCAGATGGAACCTTGCTCTGACACAGTACAGTTGCTCTTCAGCTCACACAGAACTCCCTGGCTCTTCAGAGCTAGCAACTGGGGCTGCTAAATTCTTTTACTCTTTCTCTTCTTTAAAGGTGTGTCTCGTAATGTTAAAAACTAGCAAATGTGTGGCTGCAAACTATTAACTCAACATGCCTGTACTTCAGAAAAAGCTGTTGATTAGAATCACCTCACATGTAAACTCAGGATCAAATGTCATATACCATATGCTGTCAAAATAGCTGCAAAAATCAATGAGGTTTCTCTTTGCTATTTGATTAATATATACTCTAATCTTTTCTGCAGTGCATCAGCACAGCTCTGAAAAGTTTTCCAGAAAACCCTGACAGCTCATAAAATGTGAACACATCCATGTCAATAATGCATTCTCTAACCCAGTGCTATTATAGGTTATCTTAATATTGCATTACATAGATGATTTTGATTCCACAGTTACATTATTTAAATTCTGAGCTAAAAGTCAATCTTATTCTCTAAATTTATGTCTACTATGTGTGTATGTACAATTATATATATATAATATATATATATATACACATCCTGTCCATATTTACAGCACACTTTTCTTTCATTCAGAATGTGTTATAGCTACCACCAAGTCAATTTAAAGACAGCCTGCTTGAGGTATTAAGGAAGCCTGTAAGGAAAGAAGACTACCAATAATACCAGTGAAACTGCTGGCATAGCCTTCCAAGAGTAAAATGCAACTCCATGAGACCAGGATGGAGAACAAATTCCTTTCTAAGTCTGAGAAGCAAAACACTTTTATAAGAGACAAGGAGCTAGGAGTTCAAGCAGGACTGAGAAAGCTCCTCTGGCTCGGAGGCAAGCTGTACACTACGATCTCACCTCCTGAAAAGAGCAGAGGGAAAGATGCAGTGCAAATGAAAAGCCTCATTGAAATGAAACGAAACAAACTTATGAAATACACAAAAGTTAAAGGTTTGTGCATACGTATATACTTATGAAAGAACACATTTCGAACCTGAAGAATGTATAACTACCATTCTAAGTATAATATTGTGAATATCAGTCAATGTCAATTTTGAAGGTCTGTATGTCATAATAAGTTGTAAAAATCCATGTTTGATGTGTCTTATTGACACTTATTTTAAGTAACTTCATTTGGAATCAATGGTGATACAGGATGTTTTAGCAATGAGCCTTGTGGACAACTTATCACCATAGGAAATACTTGTTGGAGATACACTTTGCTTTTTTTCCACTTCTAAGTATTTCAAGGTGAAAAAACCCCAACCAAAACTCCATCAATCTCATTTTACTTCATTGTCCCAAGGAGTTTAACACTGAAAGGGTAAATATATGGACCAATACCAAATCATTCAACTATTTACTAAATACTCAGGAGGTTTAATATTTGTACATAGTATTTTCTACCCAAGATGCACAATTCCTTTAGGAAAATTAAAAGCTCAAAAACTTTGATAAACTGTTAGCCACCCATAAAATGCTGTTTAAGAAGACAACATCAAACTATGCTACATAATTACTCCTGGCCTAGTGATGGGTCCCTCACATGCTAGAAGTCAGTATAGTGAACAGAAAATATACACATTGTCCCTTTCATCTTGAAATATAACTGGAGCAGGTACCAAAAAAATTGACAACACCCATTATGACAAGAGAAGAGCATATTTTCTAAACAGCATCCACCAAAGGGATCCTCAAAGATTCTCATTTTCAAATTAAAGTTGTTCTCAACAGCAGTGGAAGTGATTCTTTACTGGGAAAGGTTGGTAGAGAATCAGCAGCTCTTTTCTGCCTTTTCAGCAAACCCTGCTTTGCAAGATGTTCATTCCCACAGACAAAGTCTGTATCTCTGCTCTTCAGAGTCTCTGAATTTTTCTGAGTCCCAAATTTTTGTTAAGCTCAGTATTTGAAACTACACAGGTTCACATGCATAGTGATGGTAGTCATGTGAGGACTTAAATCTATGCATCAATAAAAATCATATGCTAAAAGTGTATTTTCAGTCATGCCCCCTCAGTGTTATCAGAATGCCCAGAATTTTGCAAAACTTTTTTCCTTTCTGGGAGATTAATTTTGGCATAGTTAAGGAGACATTTTTTGGAATGAGTAGTCTCTTTATTACTTCAAACAAAACACATCAAAGACCCATAATCCAAGGAGAGGCTTTGCAGAAAAGTTCTTTCATGCACTTATACAACATTATATAGAAAGAACCCTGTTCAGAAGCTCATGGGTGACTTCCAGACAGATTAGCTAAAATACTGTTGGAGAAATCTGTCTCTAACATATTTTACCAAAGTTATGATTGCCAGAGTGAATGGAGGGTCTTGTTTTTACCAACACCAAGCTAGACCTAAAAGCACCTACTATGGAGAAAAAAATAACTTTAAAATACAATGACTAAAATCTTCTTTAAATTTGTATATTTGTTTCATTCTGTTACAGAATTCAGAGGGATCATTTCATTATTCACTGAAACATGCAGGCATATATTTGTAACACTTTGGGATAGACTTGGTTTAAGAAGAAAAGAAAAATATATATAAAAAAGTCAGTCTCTGATAAATTGTTGATTTGGCTTTGCTCATACTACTTGTAACCACATATTTCATGTTTCTATCTGGAAAATATGGACCAACTTAAATGTGTCAAGGAAAACTTAATTTGCCACGTGCATGAGCAGTAAGTCTGACTTGTTCAAGTTCATACCTGTGAACAATAACATGCATTGAACAGGGACAAATCTCATTGGCCTGAATTTCTGCATATAAGGAAATAGAGAAACCTGGCCAAGACTTCAAATTCTGTTAAGGCAAGATTTCTACAAAAACCATGACATTTCAGGGAAAACACAGACATGCAATAGGTCTGCAAAAAGTTGTATCTCCATCTCATTTAATAAACTGAGTTGTCTTCATGGCTTATTAATGTGTGGAAGATCTATTTCATGACTGCCAAGAAGGCCCCAAAAAGTCAAAAGCTGCAAACCCAAAGAGGGCAGAATGAAACAAATCGAATATTATTATTTTGGATTTAACACATGATACCAGAATATCAGGATTTCCAGATTTTGTAGCCTAAATGGTAATTATATCAACACTTGGTAAATATATTAAATGCACTTAATATATTTTTAAATTGATTTTTTTTGTGTGTGTTTCAGTGAAAATACATGTGGTCAAGTCAAATGAAGACTCACATATTACAAAAATGAATATAAGAAAAAAATAATGTTGGTTTGATATATTGGAAATGGAAACATGTACATCTATCTAATCACATCTACATACATTTCCTGCATGTTGAGGTGGATGGGATGATAAATGCTAGTCTTGTCTTTTGGATCACTGTAAGAAAAGTCAATTTAAAGCAAAATATTGATGAAGAAACATCATGATTATGATGCGCCAAGTATTATGAGCTCATCTAGAATTATTTATGCAATAAGAAAGTCTCTTCAGTAAAGTTAATATCATTGAAAAATACAAAATTGTGCAAAAAGATTTTGCATGGTGGAACTCAGAATAAGACAGTGCATGGAAAAAACCAAATAACAACATAAACTGCAGGCAAACAACTCTCAAAATATTAAGAATTCTTCTTTATTACATGCCTAAATCTTCTTTATTCTTTTATTCTGCATTATAATTTATCATCGAATTATATGTCCCTTTCAAGATAATTACAATTTAGAAGATTAGATTGGTTCTTACATTTTACCCAAAGAACTGAATGCTTCTTTTCTGATCAAGCACTGGAAATGTACTGCTGGTTTTCAGAAGCACAACAGCTTGAGCTTCACCTTACAGAGCCAAACAGCAACAAGTTGAAACAAAAAGGAAGCACTGAATATAGCCTCTATACTGCTGATAATTGAAATCACACTTTTTCCAAGAAAAAGGTGGTGTGTGCACACAGCTGTCTAAGGAGATTGATTTGATACCTCTGCTAAATAAACCTAATCATATAATATGGCGGCAATGGGATAAATTAAAAATGTTTTACCTCCAGCTATGACAGACTACTAAAAAACCTCCCCCAACACAAACATTGTTTGAGTCAGGAAGTGCAATACTTTTAGTGCTTTTTCTAACCAGAATACCAAGGGATACTTTCCCTCCACTGGGAAAGAATTCTCTACCTGGAAAGTATTAAGTAAGACCATGATGCACAGCCTATTCAATTCAATGTCCACCTTTCCAATAAGTCACCGAGTTTAAGGGGAAAATCTGATGCAGATTTTTTTTCTGCTGTAAATGCTTGAATACACCACAGGATTTACACTTATCTGCATGCATCAAAAGTATATCTAATACCTTAGAAACTCCCAACATACATTCTACAAATAGTTTTTCCAATTAACCTGGAATACTTTTAATACTTGATTTGAGAAAGCGACATATAATAGAAAAACAGAAAGCTGAAATAAATGTTCCTTATATGTTACACTTTCAGTACAACCTTAATACCACATAATAACCCGAGTATTGTTACATAAAAACTTATATAATGATGATTGCTCAAGAAAATCAGTTTTGGCTTTATAAAAAATTAATTATGTGTTTCTCTCTGCACTTTGGACTTCGAGAAACTATCCGTTGTCAAGCATAGGACAATTTTTTTTACATGAATGTAAAGGAGACCAATACCATGTAGGCTTTTTCCCCTCAAATTTTCTTACTAATTTATTGAGTAACTTGCATGTTCTCACTTGTAATTAGTGGTGATTTAAAACCACGTGCAGCGAGATATAAACTTTTAACTTGAAAATTCAGTTCAGACCCCTATTTAAATGAATGCTGTTACAGAGTTATGTACTGGCATTTCCAGGGACTCCACTGCCTTGACTCATTCCTGAAAGATGTCTAATTCCTAAATATAGTGTGATATAGAAGTATAACTCATGGAAGCAATTCCACTTAAATTGATAGATATGTTATTTTACAACCGCCTAACATTCCTCAAGTGAGAAATTCCTCAAGTGAGACCTAGACAATTTATGGGTAGTTACTACAGTCTAAAATATCACTCAGTGCTTTGTCCTTGAGTATCTGAGACAATATAAATAGTGGTAAAAGCCCAGTGACAGTAGACAGAGGTTGAAAGCAGACTGAGGTTGTTTTATTGTGGTTGGGGTTTCTGACTACATTTTGTTTTAATTTCCAGTGGAGATCATTTGTTCTATTTAAAACTTATGGACACAGAACTTTTCATTTGTTTCTGTGCTCATTGTTAATGAGACTTTAGGGAGGCTTTTGCCTAAGTATAACCAAGAACTCTGTTTTCTCTGCTGCTGCACCATTTTTGCTGAATTGAACAAAACGGTTACATACAGAATTTGGAAAAAAAAAAAAAAAAAAAAAAAAAAAGGAAAAGAAAATCTCCTCCTTGAGTTCTGTCCTCAGTAGATGAAAAATAAATGCTCTAAAGAAACTGGAGTGAGCCTGATAGAACCAATTGAGTTCAGGCTGAAGCACGTCATGCACAAGAAGCCAAGTGAACTGTTTCCTATCAGCGTGGAGAAGAGAAATCCTTACATGTATGCAGCTAATTACCACCTCTGCAATGGACCCTTGGGATGGACTCAAACTCCTCCCAGAGGCTTACACTGCTAGAACACGAAGCAGTGCTCACAAGTTGCAAGAGCAGAAACTCCAAGTGGGTATAAGGAAAATATTCTTCACAGTGAGAGCAGTTAAGCCTTGGAAGAGGTTCCCAGATGGATTGTGGGATTCCTATCCACACACATTCCTATGGACATTTTGGAAGCTCTATTGGACAAGGGCCTGAGAAAAGTGATCTAGAAGCCAGACCCGCTTTTCTCAGAAGATTGGTCCTGATGACCTACAGAGATCCCTTCTTACTTAATTATTCTAATAGGTTGAAGAAGTTCAAAGTGAAAGTTTTGTACAAAGTTTATGATATGAATAAATAAAACAACGAAAACCCCTTATTAAGTAAGACTAAATTCAGTAAGCGCTTTAAGTAGGTAAGAGAAAATCTTGAGAACAAGAAACAACTTTCATCTTAAAAACTTATTTACTTTAATTTTGTTAATTTATTTTGTCTTCATGTATTATTTTTACCTGAGTTCTGCCATCTTCATTTTAAATGAGTAGTACAATAAAGGTATACAGTTGAAACAAATATTTAATAACTATAAAATACTAGTCTAATGAAAAAAAGCAGAAGACACCTTGTTGAATACTGCTGGCCCGCTCTATCTCAGTTCTTGCAGACCTGAAAAATTTTATCAGTGTCAGTCATTTTCCTTTCTTTCTTCCATCTCAAGAAACTTCAATTCATTGACATTAAAAACACAAATTAACACTGTGGCCTGCAGGCAAACCAGCCCCTTCTCCCCACCATTCCAAATTATATTGAAGATAAAAAGAAGGAAGAACTTAATTTCAAGGATCTGGAAAATAAGTTTTCAGGAGAATTTGTCTTCACAGAGACTCAGTTTTCAGGTGTCTTCTAACACTTGGAGGTCAGACTAAAGTTTCTGTTAATTAAAATAAACAAAGTATCTCAGTATGACTTTTTTTTCTTTATGTCCTTGCCAGATTTGTGGAACAAATCCAAATTGGTAATGCCTCATCTTTAAAAAACAAAACTGATTTCCAAATGTGCATGTAGCTGTTTCTGAGAGACTAGAGCAGGCAAGTTTCCTTAGAAATTTTAGAAGTTTTCCTACAGAAAAAAACCGTAATATATTTTCTTTAACTAAGATTTCTAAATAGATTTAGAATTTCACCATAAACACCATAACAGACAAGCAACACAAAGATATTCAGAATCAAAGCTGTCAAACTGTAACTTAAATTAAGGAACCTTCTTGAACAATTCTAAATTGCACAATTTAAGTCAAAACAAACACAAACAACTAATAGTCGTTTGAGAAGAAACATTAATGACACTTTTCACTTTTTATTCCCTCATAATTATACTCACTTTGAGAAAGAACAGCTAGCATTACTAATTTAGGGGAAAGTTTAGGCTACATTTTTTTCAGGATGACATCCAAACAACGTGTCCTTTTGCTACTATATAGATTCTACAGGTCTCTGTGATGTAGATGAGCCAGTCCACTACTTTAAACTCTGTGTGATAAATATATCCAGGTTCAAAATGAATAATTGTTAATAAAAGTATTTTTACTACATTTTCTGTAAGAATGCACAGAAAAAAAAGCCAAACATAAAATCAGTTGAGAGTAAACTGAAGTAGTTTATATATTACAGATGCTAATTCTTTGGATAAATATATCAGAAGAAACCAGAACCTGCAGCAAAGGGAGTATTATCCTCAAGGCCATGAGGTTTTTCAGTAGATCACAGGTGATTGCCATTAGGTTTATAAACAACCAAGCTATTTCTTATTTCCATGAGACAACTGAGGAGAAAATATTTTCAAAATGTTATTCTTTAATAAATCAAGAAATCTAATACCAAAACATTGGCCATAATAGAATTGAAAACTCAACTAATTCAAAACAGTTAACATTTTCTACTTAATTTCTGATTGCATACATAATCATAATACTAATATTTTAAACATTTTGAGAGAAGCCTTGTTTAGTTGTGAGGCTGAACCAATGCTTAATCATTAGCAAACTTTTAAAGTAGGGTGTTATTTATTTTCTCTGGTTTTGATAGAGAAATAGAACTAGTGTTGCTTCTTAAACATCAAGTTGACTCTGCACAAAAACATTATCGAGAATATATATTTAAAATTAAAAGGAAAAGAAGCAATGTAAGAGATGACTCAAGGACAGAAAAAAGTAATAAACTTCAAGCAAATCATATGCTTATAATGGTTTGCAGAGGCTGGCACTTTTGACTAAAGAAGCAAATTAAACAAGCTAATGTCTGGTGCCTCTGAAACCACAGGCAAGATGACAATGTAACTGGACTTAGAGAAAGAGAAGTAGTGGCCCAACATCAAAGAAAATACACTTAAAAAGGAAAAAAAAAATAAAAAGAGCAAAGAAAGTTGCATCCAATTTCCATCCATCCATCCAAGAACAAACTAGAAAGATTTTAGAATCCTGAGCATTGCCTTTATGGTTTTAGTTTAAACAATGCCCAAGAATATTTTTTTTTTTCTGAGCATTCAAGTCTCTGAATTTTCTCAGGACTGTAAGAATGCATGACAAAGAATCTCAAAATGTTACTGAACTATTTCATTGACATTTTCCTGCTATTTTCTTTTCCTTGGCAATACACACACACAAACTGTTCCCTTAGTAAAGTGACTCTGACAACAGAAATATGTGTTCTTGCAACAGCTTTTTCATGCAAGAGAATATTGACTGTGAAAGAAATTAATAATAAAGGACATTTCGCTGTGAAGAACAGTGGTCTTTAAGAGAAACAGGGCAATTCTTGTTGCCCCATAATGAAAAGGAAAATGGTATTATTAATCACAGAATGAAATAAATTTCAGGCCCAGTTCAGGACTCCATTAGCCAAGGAACCTCACAACGCTGAACATATTTTGAAATATATATTTTTATCTAAAAAGAGGTAAATTAAGGGAGTGGATTAAAAAATGAACATAATTCAGATATTGTCTAGTCTATTACAAAAACACAAGCAAAATTGTCAGTAACAACAGAAGCATAATTTAGAATGCAAGTTTTACCACATCATAATGCTCAGAGACAAAATCTTGATTTCATTAAGAATGGTTTTATAAGTCAATTTTAACATTAAAGATAAAGACTCAGCTATTTGGAGATAATAGTCTGCCTAAACACCATTAATTTTAATAGCATTTAAGTATTTTCAAGTAGTATCTAAATTAAAAATATTTAAACCCTGAAAGTAAAGGCTACATAATGGAGAAAATTAATACACAAAACAAGTCTTTTATCAGCTAACATTGAAATAAAGGAGAAGAATACCCCTTCGTGTTTATTAGACCACTGTACCGATGGACTGTTCAACTGGAAAACATTTCCATATTCTAGCAAAACACTTGAAAGGGAAAAAAAGTAGCCAGTTTCTTGCTAGTCAGTTTTGATACTCTGAGCTTTTGTTGAGGATAATTGAGTCCATAGTATGTAACAATGAGACTTTTGACGCTTCTCTTTCCAAACACAAATTAGATAAAGTTTTGGTTTTTTCTGCAATCAACATTAAACCCAGAAATATTTAAAATTAAGCAAATGAATTAATGTGAAGCTATATGTGATAATGTCAGATAAGCAAAGAAATATCTTTTGGATGAGAAAATAACAAACATTCTTTTTTAAGTCTATCTAGCTTATTCTAATGAAATTTCAAATTCGCTAGCTCTCCATTTTCACTGTCAATTACCTTTCTGCTTTATGTGGGACTTTAGAGAAGAAAACAGACCAAAAAAAGAATTTGGCATGGATTTATTTCTATCACTATGCACCAAAAGAGGCCATAGTGGCATTGCTATTTTAAGAGTCAAAAATGGAACCTTAGTATGAATAAAATTTTCAGGGGATTGTATATCTCCTGGATTCAGACATGTCAGTATTTAGTAAATTAGAACTTTGAATCAGAAATAAGTAAATTAGAAAATTAGACTCCATCCACTTTTACAACAACGAGACAAAGTCCTGACATCTCTCCTTCAAGCAATACAACAAAAGCAGAAATAGCTTTTCCCTGGTTACTTGTAAGATCAACAACGTACCATTCTGCTACTGGTTTGGCAATGCTGTCAAAAATCACATCTTGTTTTGCCTCTTGATCAAAAATTTTCTGAAATCTGAAAATATTAAGCAAATAATAATTGCTTAGAATGTTAAAACAGTACTTGATTCATACATTTTTGTTTGTGCTTGTATTTGTCAATGTTTACATCATTAGGCTTACATAACACAATACAATGTTTTCCCTGTAGTCTTAACCACAGCTTGCTGTTGTGCTATTGTACATAAATAGGCTGTACACAGAGCTGCTTTGACAAGATCTGTACAATACAATCCTCTGATAAAATGATGTGGCTTAGAAAAAAATAAACCGTATTTTAAATCTATCAAGAGAATTAGTGTCTGCAACTGGCACCACACTGAATCCTGGATAAATAGATTACACCATAATCAAATACAGCATCCCACCAGTACAGCCAGGCTCACAGTTTTTTCAAGCCATTTCCCTCATTCTGCTGCACAATTACTATAGGTCACAATGGGATGTTTAATTAAATATGTTTTGTCACTTTCTATATAAAATATCTGCAGTTATTTTACAGAATCAGAATTCTTCAGGTGGGAAGGGACCATTTATTCCAATCTTCCTGCTGCCTCTGCATCATTTTCTGTTCATGTGGATGGTCTATTCTTGAGCTTGGAGAAGGTGATCCTTGAAAATCAGCCAGTTTTCCTGGTCATCTCTCCAGGAATGTGTCTCAGAGAATTCTTTCAAGCAGATCCACAAACAACCCGAAGTCTGCATCTATGAAGTCCAGGGTTGTGATTCTGCTTTTTGCCTTACTCCCTCCTCTCAGCATCCTGAATTTCATTATCTCATGGCCACTGCAGTTGGTCCATGTTTGCAAATATCCTGATGGGCTGTACTGTATGTTAGGAAGTTGTCATCCACACGTTCCAGCAGCCCCTGCACTGCTGGTGCCCTGCTGTGCTGCCCCCCTGTTTGGAACTCAGTTCTTGCACAGAACTTGCCAGAGTGTGTAGAAAGGCCTTAGGGACACTGGGTGTGCAGAAAGGCACCGTGCTGACCATGCTCAGACAAATGCAACACACAACACTCAAAAGCATTTATTCTATCCTGCTAATCAGGCAAGTAACTCAAACAATTATTCTTGCATTGTCTTAAGGATAATAAGTCTCAAAATACATCTCTACAGAGTTTTTAATGAATTGTAGAGTCAGACAAAAACACCAGCATTCAGTGATTCAGGCTCGGGCATCTACAGCCTAATGTAGAGTTGCATATGAATTTTTTTGAGGGGGCAGCTCCTCTCTTTCTGAGCAGATTACCTTAGGTGATGTAAAATGACATCAATCTGAGCTGCAGTTGTTTTACATGGAGCTCTCTTTTTTTTTTTAAGAGCATAGAGAAACCAATTACTTGTTGTTTACTGTAAAAAATGAAGTATATCAAAATTAAAAAAAGACAGTCTTGGCCTCATTATTAGAGGTGATTATATATCTAGTTTTATTCATCACCAAAATTTTAAAGTGTTGCCTCACTTTTCTTTTGAGGTAATAAAAGTGTGTGATATTGCTGATCTTAAGTTCCACTGATTTTAAGCTCCTAAAAAATATTTACAACCAAGGATTTTTTTCTTTCAACAATTTCTGGTTTTCTTTACCTTGCTTTGGCTATGTCTGAAACACAGTTTTTAAACTGAATGCTTTACATCAAAACTTTACCCAGCCTATGACAACTCATTACATCACAAGAGAGTACACAGCCCTGCTTCAGTCTTCATACACAAATTCAGAAATAGAAGAACTGATAAATGAATCTTTGAGATGAGATTTAGAAATGCATAATAACTTGCAATGGACAGACAACAGTATAACAGTTTTATCCTGTGCTCTCAGACCCATTGAGGTGAAGAGCATATCCTGAAGTATTCCTCTTGTTAAGGGAGTTATATAAAAATCCATCTATAATATAATTTAATTTTAAAATTAGACTTTTCCTGATTCCATACATCCATATCACTACACATAGCACTGTCAATCACTAAATGCAGAAGGTACAAAGATAAGGCTTCTACTCACTTGAACTTGTAGCTTTCTCGTTTATTATTGATGAAGCCATCTGCTAAATCACGTGGCACTGTAATCTCCAGACTGGGCAGAGGTTCCTCATTATCAACTGAATAACTCTAGTAAGGATGGAAAAAAAAACACAGAATAACTTCATCAATATAACAGCATTACCTTTAGATATAACACTTACCTAAGCTTAGCACCTGTAACTGTCTGGGGACAAACCTGTTGCAAATTGCACTTAATATGTGAGCAGATGTTCCTTAACTACTATACAACAAAACCAGCACACACCAGCATTATCCTGTCACCATGTAAACACCACAATAATATTTGAAACAAAAGCAAAGCCTCTTTGACATAATTTTCTTATTAAACCATTTCAATATCTGTGATGTTTTAAAAAAACAAAGCATGGCCCCAGTGCAAACCTCTCCAAAAAATCTGCAAGAATACATTAGGAAAGGCTGCGACAAGAACTGGTTTAAAACAGGAAGGCAATTAAGAGACCTAAACACACGGTTCCTGAGGAACACTTTCATTATGTTTATTATCCCCTGGGAGGGCAGCTATACTCTGGGAGCCACGCTCACAACAGTGCTGAACTGCACAAACCCAGCTCCGCGTGTCAAGTGTTCTCCTGCGGAGCCTTTCTCTAATAACTAGGCTGCAAGTTCCTCAGCCACTGTCCCAACAGTTACAGCCTAAACTCCTCTGCTTCGTGGTTTTGTGAACTCCCTAAGGCTCCGAAGAGCAGGAGCTCCTCTCCGCACAGCCCGCCAGCCACCCCAGGCTCTGCCTGGCTCTGACCGGCAACCCCAGTGCGGCCCGGGGCACAGCTCCGGGGCACAGCTCCGGGGCACAGCCCCGGTACAGCCCCGGGGCACAGCTCCGGGGCACAGCTACAGCCGGTACAGCCCCGGGCACAGCTCCGGCACAGCCCCGTACAGCCCGGCACAGCTCCGGGGCACAGCTCCGGGGCACAGCTCCGGCACAGCTCCGGTACAGCCCCGGGGCACAGCTCCGGGGCACAGCCCCGGTACAGCCCCGGTACAGCCCCGGGCACAGCTCCGGGCACAGCTCCGGTACAGCCCCGGGCACAGCTCCGCACAGCTCCGGGGCACAGCTCCGGTACAGCTCCGGCACAGCCCCGGGGCACAGCCCCGGCACAGCCCCGGTACAGCCCCGGGCACAGCCCCGGTACAGCCCCGGGCACAGCTCCGGGCACAGCCCCGTCAGCCCGGCACGCTCCGCACAGCTCCGGCACAGCCCCGGTACAGCCCCGGGCACAGCTCCGGTACAGCCCCCGGGGCACAGCCCCGGCACACAGCCCCGGCACAGCCCCGGCACAGCCCCGGTACAGCCCCGGGGCACAGCTCCGGCCTACCCCCGCCTGCTGCCGCCTGCCCAGCGGCTTCACCCGCGCTACACCCGGATCGTTTCCTTCCATCGCCGCCGCCGGGCCCTGGCAACGGTAACCGGCACTGCCGGCGGGCACGGCCCAGGGGCACGGCCCGGCACGGCCCAGGGGCACGGCCCAGGGGCACGCCCTGGACGGCCAGGGGCACGGCCCAGGGCACGGCCCTCGGGCACGGCCACAGGCACGGCACCGCGCGGCCCGGGGCAGCGCCGAGCGGCCGGGCCCGCCCGCCGCAGGTGTCCGCTCTCAGAGAGTGTCCGCCTGACCCGGGTGTCCGCCTGTCCCGGGTGTCCCTCTGTCCGGGTGTCCGCCTGTCCCTGGTGTCCCTCTGTCCCGGGTGTCCCTCTGTCCCGGGTCTCTCCCTGTCCCGGGTCTCCGCCTGTCCCAGGTGTCACTCTGTCCCGGGTGTCCCTCTGTCCCGGGTGTTCCCTCTGTCCGGGTGTCTCTCTGTCCCGGGTGTCCCTCTGTCCCGGGTGTCCCTCTGTCCCTGGTCTCCCTCTGTCCCTGGTCTCCACCTGTCCCTGGTGTCCCTGTGTCCCGGGTGTCCCTGTGTCCTGGGTGTCCCTCTGTCCCGGGTGTCCCTCTGTCCCTGGTGTCCCTCTGTCCCGGGTGTCCCTCTGTCCCAGGGGTCCCTCTGTCCCGGGTGTCCCTCTGTCCCGGGTCTCTGCCTGTCCCGGGTGTCCCTGTGTCCCGGGTGTCCCTGTGTCCCGGGTGTCCCTCTGTCCCTCCGCTCGCCGTGTCCCTCAGCCGCGCTCCCCGCTCGCCCAGCCCAGCCCAGCGCCGCTCCGGGATGCCCCGATCCCTTGGCCGCATCCGCCCGTCCGCAGGGATGTCCCGGCTCGGCCCACCTCTGTAAGGCTCCAGAGAAGGACTTTTGCTGCTGTTATGTACTTGAAACACCATGGAGAGAAATAGTTGTTCTGCGTCACAAATGTTAACCAATTTGTACAGTTACTGAAATATTTTTATTAGCATTTTAAAGTCTCCAGATGCCAAGTGTGTATCATGATTTTCTTCTGCTGCACATAAAATTAC
This sequence comes from Sitta carolinensis, assembly GCA_032173965.1. NCBI lineage: Eukaryota > Metazoa > Chordata > Aves > Passeriformes > Sittidae > Sitta > Sitta carolinensis. The sequence goes on along the minus strand of JAVUNC010000025.1, from coordinate 6,316,572 downwards.
TTAATGAATATATTGGCTTGAAGGATTCTTATCCTTCCAGCTAATTCCCAATCCAACTCAACTTGCCTTTTCCTGGGCTTCTTGCCACATTCCAGTTTTCCCTATGCTGTTGATGTTATGTAGGACTGAAATGTGGAATTATCTACAGTTCATAAAAGAATCAAGTACCTTGGGATGTTGTGTTCATCTATTATTAATGGACAGTAAATGCAAACATGAGCTAACAAAAGGCAAGGGATAAGCACATTTATGTCAGATCAGTTCCTAGAGAAATAATTTCAAAACTTGTCAAACAATTCTTGAAACATGGAAGAATAATGATTTCCCATAGATTCATTGTATATATTTTGGCACTGTAACTTTTCCTTTATATAATACTTTTATAAAACTTGCATTGTAATTTCCATTGGAAGATCTCAAAGAGATTTACAGACATTAACAAAATCTGATTTGTAACACTAGTGTGAAGAAAAGAAGCTGGTTTAGCTATTTGTTGTAAAAAAGTCTTTGCCACAATCAGCTGCTCTGTGCTCTTCTGCTAGCACTAAGGTTCACAAAGTACTTCATTCACCAATTTTTAATCATTCTCCTGCATTTGGATTCCTTTTACACTCCCTAATTTCCAGGGATGCTCAAGGCTAACCTCTCAGGTAAGTTAGCTATCCTCAGAGGGCTTGTTTCTATGTGAAAGAAGCCACTCGCTTGTGATCCCCCCTGCTGCTTCCAAACATTGCTGCACTCCAGGGCTCCTGTGCTCCAGGAAGGACTTCAGAGAGCTACTATGGCTGGTTGTAATATACAGTCGGTTTTGTCATGTTTCAGAGATGGGGAGGAAGTAGAAAAGTCTTCCCTCAGTCTTTTCAAGGAAGCCAGGAATCAGTGCCAGTCCTGTGTTGGTAATCCTGTGGCTGCAATTCACTGGTCAGCATTCCCCACACAACCCCAGCTCTCCCTGCAGGTTCACAGGCCCTTCCACACCTTCCAGCCCTCAATTTTTTTCTCAAATCATTTAAGCTGCTATAGTTTTTATCTAATCATATGTTTAAGACTTTAGAAAGTTCCTCTTCCTCCAAACACATACTATTATTATAATTGTATAATATTATAATTCTCACATATAACATGATATTGCATGATTTTATATGTTGGCTAGAGGCTATTGAGTATTCAGAAGTTTGAAGAATTTCTCTTATGAGCAAATTGTGTTCTCATTTCTTGACAAACTTGATCAAGGGCAAATAGTTGTTATGCCTTCTTGGATCTGCCAAATTAATGGTGGGGCTTTGGGGGGGGAGGAAGGTAGAAGAAGAAGGAACAGAACTTTTAGGTTTTAGTTAATTCCTGTACCTAACTGGGACAAGAATTTTAGAGTAACAACTTTTATGACATGAAATCTGTGAAATGAACAAAAAGTTATGCAGATATTTGTTTACACCTGTCATCTTTCTGTCTATACTTGAAATGATCAAAGGAAATGACAAATCAAGTTTCCTTGTAAAACCAGTTAACAAATTTTATCTTATCTGGTTTATCACTGATAATTTCACCAATGCTGTGTCTTCTATAGTTATATCAAAACAAAATGGAATAATTTAAGGTACATTTGACAATATGTTGCATCTTGGTCTTAGAATATGCTGAGCATCCCAACTTGTTTAGTCCAAGCTGCTTTGGGATCCTAAGGACCACACTAGGATATGGGAGACAGTGGGTTTAGATACTTGAGAATTGTTATTCTGGTTTATTTTTCATAATTTCCAGCTGACTGGGTTTTTGTGAAGTGTTTTTGACTGTGTTTTGGTTTTTTTTTTTTTTGTTTGTTTGTTTTATTTTAAATTTAAGCACAATAGCCATCCCATTACATAATTTAACACCCACCCACACACACACACACCCACCCAACATCATTGTTTTACTTTAGACACAAAATCCTGATGCCGTGAGATATTGAGTATCTTGAACCATGTAACTGGTTGAAGATATTCAAATCAGCAGTCACTAAGACCCTGGAGAAGTCAGAGTGCTTAGTGTAAGTTTGTAAAGCTGGGGGTTTTTGCCTGTCTTCACTAGAAGACTGATTATACTTCTGTCATATTTCACTGCCCCCCCAAGACCAGTCTAAAACCTGATTCTTCAAATGAGTATTCTGTCTTCAAACTTTAATTCATGTATAACACTAGGTTTTCTTTAGTCTAGGAAGAAATAAATGTAATCTGGACTTTGGTGGCTTTCTGTTTAATCTTGTAAGTTGTCTTATTTCTATAGACTACTGTGTAGGTGCTGGAAACAGTGTTCACAACAGATGTTACATGTCATGTGAGAATGACTTCTTAGTTGTGGTATTCAATAGGTACAAAGGAAAAAGAATGCCTATATGTTGTGGTTTCGTTTTGTTCTGTTTGCTTGTTTCATTTCTTATATTACAAAACATTAGGACATGTTTCTTGATGTTATGAGTCAAGATCCTGTGCTCTTGTCCTATAGCCAGGTTGCCTCCTGCAGGTGGGGTGGCATACAAAGTCACTTTTGGCTGGTGTGGTAGTAAAACTTGAGGCTGAAGCACAGCAATCTCTACAGTTTGTATAAATTACAGGAATACTTGTGCCAAGACTATTTGCCTATGTCCATAATACTGTAGCATGTTTCAGAAACAAAGCTCAAGAATATTCCTACTTTTCCTATCTAAGACACAAGAATTTGTCATAGCTAAATTGCATTACTTCTTGAAATGGCAGCTTCACAAGAGAAGACAAGTACAGTATCATGACATCAGTGGAGTAAAATCATATTCAGGGGACCTTGGGGATTATGTTGACATCTCAAAAATTCAGTAGGATTAAATGGGCAAAAGTTTTGGAACTGTTGGGAGTTTTTTTCTTTAATTAGCAAATAATACAAAAAGAACAGTAAAGAGCATGAGCATTGGTGAACCAAAACACCTAAAAGTGTACAAGCACAAAAATTGCAGCACAAGCTCCAACTGTGTCTTTGCTTTCTTAAGTGCTTGCTTTATCACTGAGCATCGGGCTCACATCAGCTGTGGCAAGAGCTGCAAGGAGAGTTGTCTTGAGCTAAATGCCTTGAACTGAAATGCAGGCAGCTGGATCCCATCCCACGTTCTGCCACAGCTGTTGTACATAGGTAGCAGCTAAACATATCCATATCATAATGTGTTTGCTATCATTTTTCAGCATTTTGATTTTCCAACCTTGACAATCTTTCAATGTAATTAAAAATGTGATGTAACTAGCTGTAGGTTATTACTCTTTTCAGGTTTACTGGTTCAACTCTGTGGAACACTGATGTACTTTTGCATTCATGGCCACAAAAAAGATTTTCTGAGTTGTTTTAAACCATTGTAGGAAGTGACTCAGGATAATTGCCAGTCTAATAGGCTCTCTTGACTTCCTGGAATCTTTTAAAAATAAATCTTTTGCAGGAAAAGAGAATGTCTAGGAAAGAAAATAAAAAAATTATACCAGTCAAGACACTTAAATTTGATACATTCCACAGAATTGAACCCTCCTTCCTACCTAGGCTGCCCTGTAACATGTGATGATTGCTGTTAATATGGTATATCATTGCTGGCATTTCTGTCTGCATCATTGTCTACTGAGTGCATATGTTTTTCTCTGGCTTCTTTAAAGCATCTCCACTTTAACAGTTGTCACTACAGTTTGTGAGTAAAAGAAGCCAAGAAACTGTTATCCCACAAACCTCTCAAAGGACCCTGGTTAACCTGAATTCACTATACAGTTTTTGGTGGAAAACAAAATGGATCTAAGATAGCACTGGGAATAGTAGTTGGGCTGTGATATATTACAAAATGCTGTTTAATTCTGATATTATATGTCTGCAAAACAATTTTAGTTACCAACTGTCCAAATAGTCTTGCCTACTCAATTCTCTTTGGTCTAATTGACTGCTGCAAAGGAGTCAGAGCCTAGCCACAACTCCTGTGTGGGACAAAACTCACTCTTTCCTGCCTCCTCTTCTGCTGGTGGTGGAGGCAGGGTGTTCTTAGCTAGTGCTGCCTTCTGTCGACTCTCCTGGATGACTATTGTCCATCTAAATTGCTGATTTAATTGGAGAAGTCCAGTCTGTGCCTCGTGCTCTGCATTCAGTCACAATGTACTGCAGAGATGATGGCTTCATGAGTCTTACTCTACTTAACACTCCATTACTTTTAATTTTAAATGTTCCCTCTTTTGCATGAGCCTTATTTTCTACTGATACTTTGTGTTGACTATGATGCTGGAGGAAACTGAGTCTAAAAAGCTGTCAGTTCAGTGCTGTATGTTGATTATGATACTCAGACACTTCCTGTGCTCTGCATGATCCTTTGTGGCTAAAGGAACACCTCAAGTACACACTGTATAGCTCCAGAAAGCAGAAAGTGCTTTCTTCCCCCTTTCCTGATTACAGTATGATCCCTTAGACAGTTCAGAGGTAGCTGTGGCAGTGTGTTAGAATAATCCTTCTTGCTGGCACATTTTCATCTACAACACATCACCAGCTTTCCTTCCAATCACTTAAACTGTTTACTAATCCTTGGTAAGCCATGATGCTGCTTCAGGCCTTGGAAATGAAGATATCTACAAGACCAGTAGGTGGTTTCCCTCTGGTCAGTGCAAAGGAAAATTAAATCCAGGGGCCAGTGAATAGAATTCCACCATTCAAATGAAAGGAAAATCAATGGGTGGATTTAAAAACTAGGGCCAAGGCTGTGTATATCTGAGGACAAAGATAGAGCTCTCTTCATGCTTTGGTGTGTGCTAGTCTTTGAACATATGCCATAACTTTGCATTTCCTGACTTCAGTGGATTGGAAAAAAACCTGGCAGATTCCCAAACTGAAATATATGCAGAAATAACATACATAGCAATACCAGTGCAAGGGAAAAAAATCCAGCATCTGAAATAACCTCATACTTAAATTCGCAAACTGATCAACTATGGGGTCAAGAAAGAATTTCTCTTCTTTCTTTAACCATTCATCCTTACGTAATATTCCAGCCCACAACTGGCCGGCTGTAGTGTGTTTTCCATTCTTCATGCTCTGAGTCATCAGGTATCTGACCACTGCCTGAGGCAGTGCACTGGACTAGTGAGCTGAATGGCCTGTTCCACTGTGGCAGCAAGAATAGCATTTTAATAGGGTTTCATTTCCTTTGGTTTATTATTTTGTTATGTAGCACCAAGGGAGTGACAGCTATGTCTATAGTTGCTCATGTGAACATGCATTAGCCTGGTTTGGATCTGAGGAGCACATGCTGTCTTGTTTCAGTCACGTGCAAGTGATGCAGAGGGTCTCACTCAGGTCTCTGTATTTTTGCTGTTTCAGGACTGAGTAGCACCTATGCTTGCATTGGGCCAGTGCCCAAAGCTGATTCTCCTCACCCTCCAAAAGTGCCTGTCTCTAATGTCTTTTGGGAGAATTACTGCTTTAAATAAATTATGTTTAAAATGAAACAATTTTTGCTCTTGCATGCACATTCCCAATCTAAGGGAGAGGGTTCTAAAGTATAGGAAACAGGAGTAGAGATTGTCCACAGAGGATTTCTTTGTGCTTTTGATATTATGGTGTTGTGTTCCAGAAGGGGCTTCTCTGGTATCTTGTGGGATTGACTCCTGTGGGATTCAGTGCAGAGGTTATGAATGTACAACCACACAACTGGCTATTCCATCTTTCATTTCCATATAGAAATGTAACAGGTTCATGAAGATACCATCTTAGTCCACATTAGCTGGAATGTTATAGCAGTTCTGATGGGACAAATATTTCTACCTTAACAATTACATGGTAAGGGGCATATCCCTTCAGGTCAGAAATGAAATGTGCTACTGGACACAGGTTAACTATCACTGTCCATGTCATGTATGGGTAAACAGAGCATTTCAGTCTCTTGACATTTCAGTCTTGCTGCGAAATCTTTTGAAATAAAGGAAAACGATTTGTTCTTGGCTCAGGCTGTAAGACAGGCTGTGGTTATTCATGCTTTACTTCTGTGTGATGGTCAGGATTTCCATGTTCCTCCTATTCCACTCTCCAGGGAGAAGATGTAATATAATTTTATAAACCAAACAGAAGAAAGAGGAGTCATGGATAGCTATCTCATCTTTAGCAAACACCAGGAGCCTCTACTGTGCTTTAGAGGAGCTGAGTCAATGAAATATGGTGGGATGTGGAACTCCCCACAAGGAACAGCTCTGGTATCCTACAGAAAAGCCCTGAATCGCTCTGCCCTTCAGACTTCCTGCTGGGACAAACTGCCAACAGGTAGCAGTGTAACTCCAGGGTTGATCTTTAATAAGATTATCATGCAGCATAGCGAGGCAGGCACCAATGCCCTGAGTGATCCTTGCTGATGCTAAGTAGACAAGTGGCAAATCTCACAGCCAGAGGGACACCACTTGTTCTATGCTTGGATTGCACTGTTCCTTTTACTGGGTTCCTTATAATTTTTTTCTTTATATATAAAAACATTTTACCTCCATTTCTTGACTGAATACTGCTTTGGAAGAGGGATAATTTTCTTGATCCTCCATCAACCAGATTCTTAGTCCCATCTTATAAGTATAAAATTGGAAACCTCTTCAAAGAGATACCATTTTATTCTGGAATGCATCTCAAAACTTTTGGGCATAGTGATGATATTACAGTGCATGGGGAATACTGCCATTAGAAAGTTATCAGAGAAAATTTGATTTTAAGCCTTTTGAAGTTGATCAGATGATTTTTATTGATTTGAAGGAGCTGTGGCTCATGCCCAAAAATGATAGTGGTAGAGCAGAAAAGAAAAAGCTTGTATATATATATATATATATATATATATATATATATATATATATATCCACATAGCCCCAAGTGGTAAATTCACTCTGCTGGTACGCTGCACAGAAAAGAACCTTGGCCCATTTTGAAATAGCAATTGTATCTCCAAAAGTGGTAGCAAGACATATACTTCTTAACTGCTTACAAATGGAAATGATGTGGTATAAAAAAAACCCCAACAAACCCAGTTGCTTATAATAGCAGCACATTTGTACACTCCTGCAGAAAATGTCAAATAAGTTTTGAACTTCTCAAAAAGGTTTGTCTGTAATCAAGCAAAGCTCACTCAAGGACTTTCACCATCTATCACTTCACCTTCAGACCTGTTTCATCTCTTAGATGGGAGTACTGATACTTACAGGCTTACAGCCAAGGTCAGCTTCTAAATACAAAACAAAGAGGTCTTATCAGTCCAAATTTATCATCACTTACCTCAGCAGGATTATACCACGAGAGCATTTCACTCTTCAAGTACTGATTAACGTTAATGCTAATACTATTTTGGTTTTTGCTCTAGCATCTCTTCTCTTCCACATAGCACCTAAGTGGCTTTCACAGCAGGTGAAAAGTGTCATATTGTACAGTAGCAAACGAATAATGGAAAGATGCAAATAGAGCATAACAGAGATCAAAGACTAAATTGATTTTCTGAGCTGCTATTTATCTGAGATGACACACTTCTGGAGAAGATATTTTGAAATTAGGAGGGAAGATGGCCAAAATGGCCCACATGCTTGAGAAAACAATCCAGCTAAAAGGGGTTAGTGCCAAACTGAAAGAGGATGTGGACAAGATGCTTGGAAGGCCTGTTTCAGTCCTGTTTTAGTTAAATCCAGTCAAAGCCTGGACACAGCAGAGGGCTGTGGGCTTGGAGTGTGTCTGTGAGAGACCTCTATGGCACGCTTGACTCAAACCCTGTTTAAGCACAGCTGAGAGACCGGAAAACCACTTTCCAAATAAGGACTTACATGACAGATAGTTACATCCTGGGTGTGGATATAATGTACCATGGATGGTAAAGTACAGGTACTGTCTTTTGCCAGGGACTTCCACCACCACATCTCTAGTTCCCCACTGTGTCCTCCTTGAACCCCTTGGATGGGTTTTCTATCGAAGAGTGCAAAAATTACAAATCCCCCCCAGACTGCAGTTTTAAATCTACCTAGAGAAACTTTTAGATTGTTCATTCCATAAATATCTCTTGCAGGCTGTCTGACGTCAGAGGATTTGGAGAGAGAGGCTGGTCTGAAAGTGAAAACAGCAGCACTTCCAGTCTCACTCTAGCAGCAGTGCCAGAGAGGAGCAGTACAGGCGTTTCTCTGTGAGGATTACGGGGCTGCAGCACAGGGAGGATCCGCGCAGAGACTCTGCTACTACAGCGTAAGTGCTGCAGCAAAGCCTCTCATGTTTTTGCTTGTTTTAAAGACAAATCCCTGCAAGTACTGATTGCCTTTCTTTCTTCCTGCCTTTTTTTTTCTCCTCTGAAATATCCTGAAGCCAGCTTGGCAGCACACACAATTCAGGTTTAGCTCGATTGCTTCTCCCAGAGGTATGCAGAGGGCTGACAGTGCAGGCATTCCGTATGTGGATGGAGGTGACAGGGGATGAGGGAGGTCTGAGGAGAGTGAGGAGGGAAAGGTCATATCTTTAGAAGGCTACAAAATTAACTGAAATTCAGCTAGTTCATGTTCTGGTAGCAGGAAAGGAAGATCCCAAATAAGCCTTAGGCAAAAGTCAACTTCCTTAGGCACCTCCACAATGCAGTTTTTTGTTTTGTTTTTTTTTTTTTTTTTTTAACTCTTTAATCCCTTGTCATATTATGCAGCAAGCAGTTCCTCTTTCCTTATGAGGATGACAGGAAATTCCCTGGCCCCTGACAATGAAGTCCTGCCCTGCTCTGCCAGGCTACTGGTGATAAAAAATACTAACATAAGTAAGGGGAATCACTCATGGCAGATCACAAATCTGCCAAATTTAGCACCTCAAGCCTCTACTTGCTTAATACTAAGGGCTCTCCAAAGAAGCCTCTGCTTCTGCAGAGAAGAGGCATCTCTCACATCTGAAACCTAGATGTAACAGGGTCATACATGAATAAGTCAGCTACTACAAGGAGACTCTCCCTGCAGATACTGATAGAGACACCTGATCCAAGTCCAAACTAAAACTAGTGATTCTTAGTAATTTTTTTTTTATATACCTCTGCAGTCCAGATTCCCAAACCTACTCCATAAGAAGATGATGATTTGATGATTTCAGTGGGGCACACAGATGTATCTAATGGCAATTAAAATTTAATTAACCTTACCTTCCTAACCTCACCCCTGGATGTCTATTCATTCTTCAAGTGGAGAAGGGAGCAGTTCTGGGGACAGCTGTGTAGGCAGCTGTCCTCTTCATTGGTATCTTCTCTAATGAGACCCTGACAGGAGTAGCTTGCTTCCCCAGGAACAGTTTGAGGCCTCCTGCATGAAGATGACACACTTTGCAAGCACTTGTAACTGTAGAAAACTCTTGGCCAGCAGGAGCATTGTTGGCCTGTGCAGTTGCTGGAAGGAGAGATGATGCCCTTGAGCATAAACACAAAGCTGGGCTGAGGAGCAGAAGCCATGTGAATTGCACAATGTGATGCCCCATGCTGTTTGCAATTGGCTTCAGCCAAAAGCAGTCACAAGAAAGGCTGCTGCAAGTCAGCATTCCCTGAATCAGGCTGTTTTGATAATGGAAAAAGTCTGCAAATACTTTTCCTCTTGAGGGTGGCAGAGTGGGTTATTGGGGCAGGGAGAAGGAAATAAAAGAGGAAAATTGAGAACTGGGAGGATAGAGTCTTACTGGGATCTCCACTGCATGAGGAATTTGAGCAAGTGTAGTTAGTTGTGTTGAAAACAGCTGCAGGTTGATGTAATCACCGTGCTGGATAATGTGCTGGGGATAGCCTTTACTGGGCAGGTGGTCAAGCTCTAATCCCATAAGGGATGCCATGCTATGAAAACGATGAGAATAAACAACTGTACTAATGTATGTGTAAGGGAGCATGAATTCTCAAAGCAAATCCTGCAGGAATGTACTTTGGTAGTGAAGTCTTCATACTTGGAAGGAATCCTATTGGGATCTGAGCTACTTTGCTGTGAAATATCAGAATTTGTTCCTCTGCCCCATTTATTTCTAACTAGATTTTGTTTCCAATGGGCCTAGAAGCTCCTTTTCCAAGAAGCTGCTTTTTTTTTTTTTTTTTTTTTTTTTTTTCCTTAACAAAAGCCTAATCACATTGGCTGGCAATGTAAAAGAAAAAAAAATTCTTAAGGAATGTAGTAACTTGTTAGACACCTTTATGCCACAATAAAAAATTGAGAGCTGTCACAGCCAAGACAAGTGTCTGGAGCCAAAAACACTTTTTACCTGTTTCAACAGTCAGTCTCTCTGAAGTACTTTACAGGACTAATATATTCAGAATTACTGAAAGCTGGGAGGGTAAGAAGAGGAACTAAGGAGGAGCTAATTCCATATTTGGTGTGTTTTCATGTGACTGCTACCCATCTGTCTCATTATTACTCTCTCTTTCCTTCAGCTTAGCATCCAACAGGTTAGCAACACTACCTGCAGGGTTTGCAAGTCTGGAAATTCCCTGCGGGCTGTTGGTTGTGGTTCAACGGCAAAGTTGCACACTGAGTGGCAAGCTAGGAAGAAAAATGTGAAGGAAGATATTGATCTAGCAGGACATATATTCAGTTCCAATGAGAATGCATGGGTTTTAGCATCCTTGAATTTGGATGAGATTATACCAGCCAGGAAATTGCTAGTTCATCTATGGATGGACTTACCCTGGAAGAAAGATTAAAAAAAACACAATATGGGCAAGGCAGGCATCTTTTCAGTTTTGTTTTGTGGAACAGAAAGCTATTGCCTGTTGCAGCTTATGACAGTCAATGTAACCCTGAGGTTTTAAAAGTCTATATTATGTGTTACGAAGTGAGGTCTCATGGTTTCACAGAGCTGAGTAAGCAAATTCCCTGGATATCCTAGTGGCTTTACTACACCATATCACTTGTCTGCTGCTATCACTGCTGCTTGTTTTAGTTGTTCTTCTTATGTGTAATTCTGTTCATCCTCAAAATCAGTCACAAAACCTCTTCTTACCAAGTACAGATATGGAGTGAACTTGTACTTCATTGACAGGGAGGCTCATCAAGTGTTGAATAGCACCTTGAAGGGATCTCCAAAATTGCTTGGGTTTGCTCCATCTGCTTTAGTCAGTATAAAATTCCCCCAAGGTCCGATGGTATCTGAAAAACCCATGTAGTCCCTCCAGGCCAGCCATCTGACTTAGAGATTGAGCAATCAGGGGACAGTATTTCCTGACACTTAGGGGAAGGATGCGTGGGAGGCTTGGCTTTCAGCACTTTAGTTGCTGTGAATTTTCAAACCTGGGTCAGTCCTATGGAGAGCTGACCCTCTCTCCCCTCCCTGCCCTTGCAACCCCCAGGCAAGCACAGCATGTTCCTAAATTAAAAGAAAGCTGACTGCTCTTATTTTCATTGGATGAAAGAGTTTATGCGTATTTTCCCATGCTTTTTGGTTTGTTGATTATTGACAGTGATGTCTCATGTGGCTTTTCCATTTGCCAGTTGTGATCCCTAATATCACATTCCTTTGAACTCAGGCATGTGCAGAAAACTGGTGGTTTTCAGTATACATACTAACATGCAGTGGGTCTGAATAATTGATCATATTTCTGCAATTCCACTTAACAATGACATTACTTCTGTTTGGCATAAGTCTGTTTCAGTATCAGGCTGAGGAATTGAGTGACCTGAGACACAGAGTGCAAATCAGATCTCATCTAATGGAAATTTCTGTAGCTTTGTATTGTTCAAGAAACTTCATGCTTCAATTCTAAGTAAGTCCAAGTAACATCAGAACTTAGTCCAGAGAAACTGAGGCCCAAGTCTTGCAAAGCAACCTGTAATTTTGGCTCTTTATTTTTAGTGTCGTTTAAGACACCAAGACACTCAAACATTGAGGCAGCCAAAATTATAAGCTGTTTTTGAATGCTGGCCTCGGGACTTGGGCGAACCTACAGTGCATTGGATTCTGCTCACACACTTCTTACAGCAGAATAACTCTCTGAAGGTCCCTGAAACTTCCAGGCTTCCACTGGTTTACAGAGCAGAAGCCACAGACAGATGTGTCCCATGCTGCTGGAAGCTCCCATGAGTGTGTCACTCCTGTCCTCAAGGTCTATTTCTCTTGACAGGATGTGTCACCCAGCTGTGATTTGCTGAGAACCACGATGGCACATGCACATGAACACATCACAGTGTCTACTCTGTGGGGAGAATTCCCTCAAGCTGTCTCAGTGCTGTGTGTTAAATGCACACCTGCTGATGCTCAAACAAGCTTTTCCCTCCCTGAGGCTTTGTGTCTGGTTTGTACGTTGCTCAAAGTTCATGCTCTCTGTTAAATTTACATTTTCAGTTTTCTGCATGGTATCTCAACACTTGAGATTTTGGCTTCTTTGGTGATCTCTATGGTGTCAGATAATAGCAGGAGTTTACTAGCCACAGGACAAAAATCCTTGGTGACCAGTGACAAGACCTGAGGGATGTGTCAGCAGAGGTTTAGGTTGGGTATCAGGACAAGGTTCTTCCCCCAGATGGTGGTGGGCACTGGCACAGGCTCCCCAGGGCAGTGGGCACAGCAGCAGCCTGACAGAGCTCAGGCAGTGTTTGGACAATGCTCTTGGGCACAGGGTGTCACTCTGGGGGATGGGACTGTGCAGGGCCAGGAGCTGAACTCAGTGATCCTTGTGGGTCCCATTCAACTCAGGATATTCTGTGATTCTGTGATTCTGTAACATGAAGAAGCAAAACTGACCAGGAGAAGCTCAGGGTGGTTCGATTTAGTAGAAAAGTTATTCTGACAGTACAGCAGGCTTGGAACAGTGATAAGGCTTTTCTGGAGTTCAAAATAAAGGACTTAAGGTAAAAAGAAGGAAGTATGTAAGAAAGGGATGAGATCAGAAGACTTGCTGGAATTCAAGGAATGGGAGCTGGAGATCAGAAGGATGTGTTTAGACTGTGTGAAAATGCAAAGACAGGTAGCCTTGAGGAACTGAGAAAAACTTTGGCAGCAAGAAATAGGCTTCTACCTTGAATAACAAGTGTTTGCTGGCTTTCCAGTAATAATTGCTGAAGCTGGTATTTCTGCTCATTAATTTTGAAGTTTATATTTGTTTTTATTGGGGAGTATTTTTCTCTTCACTGTGTCCCAAAATGACTAAAATCCAGGCAGTTTATGTGCCAGCCCAGCTCTTTGAAATGGGGACAAAGCTGATTTGTGAGACCCAACAAGTCTATTCTGTCTCCTTGGTATGGTACTTTTATAAAGGAGGCATAAACAAGAACAAATTTCTACTGTTTAATAGCTTTTATTATTCAAGGCAGTGAACAAGCCCGATTTGGGGAGCTTTCAATTTTGTTTGCTGTTGGAAGGGGCAATCTTTTTAGCTGCTTAAAGAATTGGATTAATGAGCTGTAAAGTCTTAGGAGATGGAAACTTCTAGACTCCCCTGTTCCTCTCTGAAGAATATGACTAGGTCCAATTTAACATTATAAGATCTGACATGAAGATGTGTCCCAGGACAGTTTCATAAAATAAAAGCACAAACACAGACACAAAAAAGAGAAGGAACATTTCTGCCAAGAATCACAGTCCAGGTTGACTTTATTGAGAAGAAATCATTCATTTGAAGGTCTAAGAGCACATGGCAATATTCTCTTCTCCTAAGACAAAGCTGTGGGAAGAGGTGAAAAGTCTTGGAGGATGGGTCCTCTGGTAGCTATTAAACATGATAATCTGGCTATACACTCATCTGCAAGTCCTAAACAACTGAAAGAGCAGGGCTAGGATCAGACTATATGCAGTATTTTTGTATGCTTTCCCTAAAAATCTGCAGCTGACCTTTACTTGGAGATATGGTACTCGTTTAGATGGACTTCTGACTCTGTGTAGTCAATTTTGTATTCCTGTGGTCTTTGTAAGAGAAAACAATGTGAAGATCCTCTGATGTTTCAGCTTTTCTCCAAAGGAGAAGCAGTCATATCTGCAAGATGTTGACTGAGGAAGCTGACTAGACAGATCACAAACCTCCAGAAACTTATTCATACTTTGGACTCCTTTAAGTGTCAAGAATGCATTTGAAGAAACTATTCCTGTATTTTGAGCACTATCTGTGTCTTCTTGACATTGCAAAAAGTAATCTGCATCTCTGCTGCTTCCCCAGTTGAAAAGTGGATTATAATAAGTCACAATTTTTCAGAAAAGATTTTACTTGCTAACCCTTCTCTAGTTACTTTCTAGAGATGTTTTGTATTTTCTTTTGCATTGAAATATTTCTTAAAACATTTCAAACAGGCATACTCATCAGTAGCATATTGTTGCTGATACTTTCATAACTAACAAATACTTTGAGTCTTTCATTTTCCAGGAAAGCTCAGTGCTTTAAAATAAAAATAAAAATAAAAATAAAAAAAAAAAAAAAAAAAAAAAAAAAAAAAAAAAGGATATTTTGAAGTAAATCATGCTGGTCTTTAAAAATCATTAATCTCTTTGCACTCTCTTAGTCCTGGACTGCCATCTGTTTTCTTTCAAATTTCAGAAGGCTGTGACAGAAATACATGGGAATTCCATGTTGTTCTGCATCAGCCTGCCAATTCTGCTTCTTTGCTTGTCAGGTCAAAGCAAACAACCTTTTCAAGAAGGAATGAAATAACTGGGGAACTGTTTAAGCATCTTTGTCTCTGCTGATCCTTGCGTAGAAGTTTCCTGGACCCTTCTAGAGGTGTAACATGATTTCCCTTTAACATAAATCCAGTGTTTTCCCCCAGGTGTGTTACAACAGTCGATTCCCCCTGAAAATGTAGTCAATAAATCATCAGCTTACAATACAGCAAGTCCTGTACCTTCCATTGGTTTAAGATCAAACCCTGAATGCTGTTGGGTTTATTTGACCATTAGTCAGGTTGTTTCTGATAGAGCTGGGTCATGTCAATGGACTGTTCCTATCTGACCAGAAGTTAAAGGCTGAGAATATATTCTTGTAATCTTGCAATCGTATTCTGTATAAAAATGTGAGGATAAATGACATATATATATATATATATATATATATATATATATATATATATATATATATAGCAGATGAAGTCAGCAATTTATTGTTTGCGTTCAGCACTTTCCTCTGGACAATTTCCAAGCCCTTTACAAATATTAGTGGATTTAGCATTTTGGGAAACTGAGGCACAACTTTCTCAGATGCCTGCAAACTAATGGGAGTCTGTACTTTCACCTAAGTGCTCTCACAGCAGGTAGGTTAGACCCGTTTTTTTCAGATATCTTTATGTTTTTTGAAGTGTTTGTGTAGCAAAGCCATAGTTATTATTTAAAATATTATAACATAATCATTATGTTGCCTTTAGTCTCCTGTCTATAGACAAGCCATATATTCACCAAAATCATACTTCTCCCAGAATGCAAGAATGTCACCCTATTGCAGGGTGGGTACTTCTCTCCTTTTTTGCTCCCTCCCTCATCTCTTCCCAGAGCCTTTAGTTACACTCTCCAGTTCTTCCTACACTCCACACTTCATTTAGGTTATCACCTGTACCAAGAGTATGGAACTTAGGTACTGCTGATAACTGTTGTAAGAGAATTTCCCTACTAGGTGGAATGGGTTTATTTGTGAGATAAAACTGCATAGACCGGTAGAGAAGGTTTTCCAGGACATCATTCTTCTTTACAAACTTTAGGAATGGAGCCATCCACTAGTGCAGACAATCTTGGTTTGCTTACTGAGTCACTGACCATTAGGCTGGGATGCCTGGACTGTGAGTACCCTCCTTAAATCCATTTGGCAGAATCCTGACCCCCTCCAGGCAGGTGACCCCCATCAGCATTTGCACAACAGATGAAAGAAAGCAAGATCTTGACCAAACATGAGGGGACTTCAGTCCTTTGCTACTTTTGCAGCCGTGTGTACAGCAGGAACCAATTAAACTGTTTCTAACAGCTGAGTGCACAGAGAGACAGTTGGTTTTGTTCTCGCTCGTGCTCTGATGTGTCAGCATCCTCCTGCACTGCTAGCAGGGATAGAGTAATAACCATGCTAGGGCCCTGCCAATATGAACTGTCTTCCAACTGTGCCCTACTGAGATATGAACTTGCCCTCCTTGCTTGTTTCATACTTTCACTGCCCTGTGGGTCAGACGTCCCAACGGGTGAATCTCTCTGGCTCTGCTGTAGAGGCCCTGAGATGTGTTGCCAGTGCCAGAAGTACAAAGCTTGACCTTAGCCTTTCATCGTCAGCAGGATTCAGGCAGTCTGTGTGAATGTTACAAAGTCTTTGGCACTCACCATTACTAAGTTATAGGGAGAAAAACAGATGCATTTTCTGAAAAGTTTCTGAAATTTTCCTTGGGGGACCCTTGAATTGTTTTCCAGCTGTGTCTGGACTTATCTAGAATTAGCTTCATGTACCTGCTGGGGGACATGTGTTTTACTATAAATGTCCTACTGTGCCCTTCATGACACATTTTCTGTTTAATCAGAGGCAAAATTTAGCAAGTGACTCCTCACCGTCTCATCCCCTGTTTACTTTCAGTGGTGATGTTTAGTATGTTCACTTCTATTGGGACATCTCCAGGGGCCCCTACTCTTTCTGATTTACACATCTGTTAGTGTAGCTAAGCTACTGTGGAATGGGGGCCTTATCTAAGGAAATACTGTAAATACAAATTACAGTTGACCTATCAAAATATAGTAACATTTTTGTATGGTATCACTGTATTTTTATTAAAAAGCAATATAAGATTGTCACTTCATTAGTTTTGAGAATCAGTTTTTCAATTACTGGCTTTGACTTTTGCAAGACATGTCAACATATAATTCAGATTACATGCATATCAATACTTTGGTGTTTTTTTAAATTTTGACATAAATAAAAAGTTATCTCTAGCTTTATGTATTTTTATTAACAGAGAGGAATAAATTTTATAACCTCTAGAATCAGTTAACAGAGGTCATGGAGATGATGTTATACCTCTGTACAATGAAATACTTAATTTGTCATTGTCAGCTGCTTTAAAATAAGAAGGAAAATCACTGCCTCACTTCAGACTGTAAAACTTACCTAATTGTTTCCCATTGGTCACTTGAAAAAGCTCATGTTAATGCGTGATAGTTTTGGAATTAAAAAAAAAAAATTAATATATATATATTTATATAAATTTAAAGCATAATATATATTTGTATTTCTAGAAATATTAAATAAATAAATAAATACTGCTGGACTACGTGTCTGTTACACAGTTGCCCATGATTGTAGGAAGCAGGCTGTGATGACCCTGTAGTCTTATACTGCCATGAATGCACATGACCCAGAATCCAACCGACCATCCTACAGACTCTGGTGACGTGTGGGAGTGCAGCAAATTAAAATGGAAGCAGATGGTGAAAAAATACCCTCTGTGTTTTGCCTTGTCTTTTCCTTGAGGGATGTTGCCTGAAGTCTTTGATCCGAATAGCCTGCTGAGGAAACATGTCTCTGAGCCAGGCTGAAACAACACTGGGAACACTGTCTTCAGTTCTGGGTACTCACTGCTAAGTGGTTACACTGTAGAGGAGAGAGATAGGCAACTTTCATTTTTCCTTTGAGCCTTTTTTAGTCATGGTCTCTTGGGGTTCTTGAGCCCCTTCAGGAATAAACCTAATTCACAAAGAAGCAAGAGGGAGCTGGACAGTTTGGTGCCAGACTGGGGGACAACGCCTCCAGGGAAATGGGAAAAACTCTTTGACTTCCATTAGGAATTCTTTCATTGTAAATCTTGGGCTTGCTTCTGCTGGCTGACCTCTACCATTACCTTGGAGTATGTACTTTTCAGTGTGTTATCTCTTTGCTTGCTTGCTTGCTTGCTTGCAAACAAGGAACAACCAAGGCTGCACAGAACTACAAATTTTATTTCTTAGGTTTTCTGTACAGATTGTGTGAACTTAAAATGAGGTCTCTAGGTTCCTGTATTTGTTGCATTTGGGATTTTAAAGCTTCTCACCAACATTTTGGAGGCCAGTTTCTCGGGCTGAATTTTGCCATTTGATGTGTTTCATACATGCTGCATCTTGTGGTGCTATCAGGGTGGGAAATAATGGGCCCTGTAGGCTCAGTGAAGCTCCTGGAGAAATTCACTCATGGGTGTCACAGAAGCAGTTTTCCCAGTTCTGTGATATTTAGTCTAGAACATCTCCATGTAGAATAAGATGCCACGCTGGATTTGTTTAGTAGCTCTGGGCTTCAGTTATCTCTGAGCATCCCATGAAGCTTTAGGGTCACAGCAAATGTTGTACTGCTCCTGGGCAAATGCAGCCAGGCTGGAGTTTGTTCAGTGGTCACCTGGCTCTTAAAACACCAAGCTCTGTTACATATTCACTGAGACACAGTAATCACTGCATTATACCAGCGTCTGTGTATCTGACACACCCACTAATTTGTTTGCAGACTTTCCCACACCCTCAGAGTTGCTACTTCTTAATTTGGGTCATTTTTCCCCGTGTCTGTGTCAGGTGTCTTTTTCCCTTCAGATATTTTTGGGTCCAGCTGATTGCAGCAGGTCGAGAGAACAACACAAGTCTGCCTTTTGCAGCCCACCTGTGCTGCACCATTAGAGAGCATTAAAGCAATCAGGCAACTGATTATTTTAGGTGCCTTCCAACTGAACTCTTATAATTTTGCATCTATTCTACTCCTGCCTATGGAAGGCTTTTGTTGTTGTTGTTAGGCTTGGTTTGCTCTTTTTAACTACTTTTTTTTTTTTTTTACTATGTGGCTTCTGTCCATTGTGTTTACCATTGTTCATTCCTTTTTCCCTCTTTTCTTTATGCAGCAGAGGAATATCATAGCACTGAGGATCTAAGGTGGGCCTGACTAAACCTCAACACACTGAACCACTGTTCACCAACAGTTCACCAACAACCTCACCAACAGAGGCCTTCTATTTCCTTACTGTCATTTGGTATCAGTACAAGGAGTTTTTTAGGCTTCTATAAATGGTCTTTCTGATGTGTCAGAAGTCCATGTGATTATGTTTATCATTATTTTATGACTTGTTTGGCCTTGTTTGACATGTGTCAGCTACTGAAGGTTCTCTGCTGTAAAATGTGTCAGAGGTGACTAAGAGGCTCCTTGTCCTGCCTGCTCTGCTAATTGTGCTGAGCCAAGCAGGATCTGTTGGGTATGCAAGCATGGAGGGTAAGGAAGGGCTTTGTCAACCCAAGGAAACTAATGAGTTGCAGGGAAGAGCTATGATGCTGGTGCTGGTTTGGCCAATAATTACAGGCTGCAGACTTCACAGGTCCCAAAAGTTAAGCAAACTCCATCTTGCTTAACACTTTGATGAAATACTGAAGGTTATATGAAGCAGTGCTGATCACTTAGAGGCATGTATCAATTTTGAATCAGGTCAAAGAACAAAATCTGGGTAATTTGACAGTATAGGATATCAGAGTTTCTTGTCTGTGTTCCACAGTGGTTTTGAGCACTAAACTAATAATCTGTGAGGAGAAAACACAACAGTTTAGACTATCAGAAAGCATAACTTATGAAATAAAGTAACAATTTTGGTCAGTACTTTATTTGGTTCAGCAATACACATAGTTCTCAGATACTTGTGATTAGGTACACTAAGAAAAGGACACAGCCTAATATAGCTGACTTTGATTTCTAGTTTCTCTTTGTCTTATGGTGGCTTCTTTTTGACTCAAAAGAGATTCTGCACAGTCCTCTTCCAAAGATTATTAATATAGGTGGTCCCTTGGACTCCACTGCTTTGTGTCTGGGAGTTGGCTTCTACTGGTACAAGTAAATAACACAATTTTATACAATTATTTACAAAAATATTTCTTATTTGTTGATGCTCCAGTTTTTGTGTTAAAAATTTATATAATTTATGATGTGACCCAAAACACCTCAGCTCTAACAGATTTTGGCTTTTGCCTTTAGGGCTTGGCTTTTTCTTCAGAACTGGTGAGCATACACATCACCAGTTGACTTCAAAAGAAGTTGTGGGTGCAGAGGCATTCAGTCATTTGCCCAAGGTCACAGTGATGGTCAGGATCAGAGCTCCACAGGGCAGGTCCTGGCTTCAAGTAAAGAAACATACATGTCAGACCAGTAGAAACTTATGAGCTGTGCAGGGACCTTGTGCAGCTGCACCTTGAGAAGTGGGTCTTGTCTTTCATGATTGGATTTAAACAGCTACACTTTCACAATGATAATGGTAGTGACAGCAACTAACTGGTGAGTAGGAACTATTTTACACTATTGAAAGTGTCTTTTCAACTCTAATGATTGGTTTTGAAATATCATGACTTCGGAATTGCTTGGAATGCTCCTTCTGTGTTGGCTTGAACCTACCTGGTAGCAAAGTGTCAACCAGTGCTTCATTTTCTTCCTCTCTTACCATGACTGACTTTGCACCAAAAATGTGCATGAACAATGCAGCAAGCCCTGCTGGTTTTGTTTTTTTTTTTTTTTTTTTTTTTTTTTAATTTTTTATTTTCATATGCACTGCAGTTAATTTAAGATTTACTAGAAAATATAACAGCTACAGAAAGCAGCATGTTGGAGTGGCATCACAGCCTCATTCTTCCTTATAGTGTCAGCTGAATTGGCTAGGGATTTCTGACTGCACCTTTCCACAAAGTCCATGAGCTCTCATTAGCACACTCCAGTGACTGGGGTGCTGAGTTAAATCTCTGCATACTTCAGGAATAATGTAATCTAGTTTTCTGTCGGAGGTCCAAAATTGATTTATCTAATGGTGATTTAGAACTTAAATAGAAGCAAGTCTGGAGAAGTGGGCTAAATATTTTTCTCATTTATCTGAGTTGTCTAAACACTGGGGACTAAGATGAGCTTATGCAGAACCTTCTAACACTGAGCCTGAGTCAGGCATGATTACCCCTCTTTTAGAGAATACAGAGTCAGAGACATGAATTGGCTTGCCCGTGCCCACACAGAAATGTGCAGGTAATGCCAGCATTAACTGGGTTACTCAGAGGTGCACAGATGTGCAACATGTACAGCACCTCTTCCCACACTAAGTGCCTTACAGGCTGCTTGCAAGGGATCAGGTGCACTCTTAAACTGACAACATTTATGAGTATGGGTTTTCTCTTTCACTGTGATTTTCTTTTTAATATAAAATTAATCACGACCAAGCAAAGTATTTCAACATGCATGTTTTGATCACCATTGTAAAAATATAGTTCTTTTGATCTGAAAATATTTGTACCTGTAGAACTTTCTTTTGTTGGCTCTTCTGAGTAAACCAGTACACACTGGTGAAAAGTAAGAGAGAACATATGAAGATTTTCAGAAGTGATTGAAGGAAATTTTCCTGGCCTTAGCAAAGCACACCACTGAAAATGAGAGGGCAATCTATTTAAATGAAAGCAGTAAGCTCTAAAGGTCTAGAAAACTTTAGGTGGATGCTGAGGCTGAGACTTAGGTTTCCTGTCTCCTGACAATTTATGAATACCTTTCTCTCTCCCTTGATTTTGGGCATAACTGTTTGTGTCAACCTCCCTGTGTCCCAGAGTAGAATCTGCAGGCCCTTTCCTTTAAAGCCTTTGGAATTTACATAACCCTGCAATTGTACCAATGCAAAATGTGGCTCTGGTTACAATAACAAGGGTTTAGGGAATGCAGGGAGAGATTGTAGCAGCAAAGGCATAAAAGCAAAACAAAACAAAACTCTACATGCTGTTTTAATTTTCAGCAGCCACGTGAGAACTGTCCTGCAGTTCCTGGCTATAAATAAATCTCTGCCATCATAGGAAGACAAAAAAACAAAACAGTTCACATTCCTTCCAAATTTTCTTAAGGTTATAAAAAATGAAGGAATGGTAAATATTTCAAAAGTAGAGTGTGTCTTTGCTAAGGAATGTCAAATTATTACTCATGGGGGTTGATATTTGCATTAAGCAAAGAAATTTGGCATTAAACTTCTCTTTCCCTGCTCCATCTCTGCCAGCTCTTTTAAGAAAACCACTTAGGACTGCATACAGAAATTTTGCCAGGTAATACTTCTTAGAACTCCATGCATTCCCTGCCTTAGTGTCAGCTGAGGCAGGAACTTCCTTTGAGCTGAATGAGCATTTCACAGAAGTGTGACTGTTGCTCCTTGTCAGATGCCACAGCCTAGTTCTTGTACACGGTGTGTTAGGAAGGTGGAGATGAGGATCACTACATTGCATGGTGAGATGCTGTGGCACTGATAGATGTAGATGTGAATACAGAATCAAACAATGCTCATACCAAAGTAATACTATAAACAGAGGCAGGCCTGTTTGATAAGTAAGATTAGAATTATTACATGTGGCTGAACAAAGATTTGGTCACCTGTTCAAATCCAGATTTTTTCATCAGAATGAAAAATTGTTACAATTGCAAATGTTATAAAAGCTACCTCACTTTTAGACTCAGGGATGAGAAGATGTAATGCCACATGAATTGCGTGACTAGGATAGCTCTTCAGGGAATGTAAGGACAGACTGACTCATGAAGTGGTAACAAGGACATGGATGGCTCTCTTTAGTAGAGAGTCCTAGAGTAATCAGGACCATGTGAGGCTTTCTGTACATTAATGAGATGAAAGTTTTTGTTGAAACTTCTTTCTCAGAAGGTAGTGATGCCTTAAGTTTTAGCCAGTCCAAGGCAAACAGTAGAGGTACAAGTCTACCATGTGTTAGTGTGGTGAAGTCCCAAGCAGCAAGACTGGAAACTAAGAAAGAAATATCAACACCAGCAAACTGGGAAGGAATTGCGGAATAGAGGAAAACTGATTTAAATTGACCCTGAGCTGTGGTATTGATTTGAATGGGCATGAGGTCTCCCAGAACAGGATATATTTGAATATCTGAGTGTTCCCTAAAAACATAGGAAGGAAAGCTGCAGCAGAGGAGGAGCCTGAGGTTGCTGTAAAATTCTCCAATTATAGCATCAGTTTGACACTACCTCATCAAGGTGATGGACCACGAGCCAATTGAGAGCTTGCAGGAAACAACCCAGAGCAATGCTTTGGTGGATGTCTGTTATAGACCAAAAGAATGAGTAAAGGAGAACTTCCTCAGGAAACTGGGGGAGGCTCATGACCACCTCAACATCTGCTGGAAGAGCAGTACCACAATGCACAAGAAATCCAGGAGGTTTTTGGAGTGATGACAACTTCATAACACGGATAGTGGTTGAGCTGAAGAGAAGAGTCGCTCTACTGAATCTGGCATTTACATAGAAAAATGGAGTGGGGGGTGTGAAAGCTAAGGGTAGCTTGGCTGCAGTGATCATGGCATGATAGAGCTAGGATCCTGAGAGAAGGGAGCAGAACAAAACACAGGATCACCAGGATCAGAATTAGAATTCAGGAAAATAGACTGTGGCCTGATCAGGGACCTCCTTGAAAGAATTCCACAAGACATAGCCCTGGCAAGAAGAGAGGTCCATGAAAGTCCAGTGATTTTCAAGGATTGCCTCTTTTAAACTCAAGTTCATTGTGATGAGCAGGGATTGAAACAAAGGTGTCAGGAGGCACATGGAGGTAAGCAAAGAGCTTCTAACTAGACCTAAAAGGAAGTTTACAAGATGTGGGAGTATGGTCAGGTGACTTGGAAGGAATATAGAGCCACTATCTGAATGTGTGGGAAGGGATAAGGAAAACCAAGACCTACCTGGCCTTGAGTCTGCTCAGGGAAATACAGGACAACAGAAAGGGTGTCAAGGGAGATTGGCTGCAAAAGAAAGAAGAGGGAAAATATAGACCCACTGTTGAATAGTCAAGAGAACCTGGTGGCAAGGGACACAAAAAAGGATGAGATGCTCAAGTCTTCTTCACCGTGATCTTCACTGGAAGTACTCACCTTGGGAAATCTGTGCCTGTCAGACCTCTCAGCTACAGCATATGGAGTAAGGAAGATTCACCCTCGATTAATGAGAATTGGGTTAGGGAATATTTCACTGAACTGTACAAATAAACAAGTAAGTTCCTGGTGCCTAATGGGAACCACCCAAAAATGCTGAGGGAGCTGTTTAACGTCAATGTGAAGACACTCTTTATTAGCTCAGAAAGGTTATAGCCATGGGGGGAGATTCCTGAGGACAGGAAGAAAGCAGTAGTTATTTTTATTTTCAAGAGGGACAAGAAAGGTTGTCTGGACAGGGTGGGGAGCCTCATCTCAATCCCTAGAAAAGGTGAAGGAATACACCATCCTAGAAACCAATTCCAAAGATATGAAGGACAAGAATATGACCAGAAGTACTCAGCACAAATCCATGGAAAAATCATTCCTGGCCATCCTAATAGCCTTCTGTGATGAGATAGGGAGCGAGTGGTAGATGCTGTTTAACTTGACTTTAGTAAGGCTTTTGACACTTTTACATAATGTCCTTATTGACAAAGTGATGAACTGTGGGTGAGATTAGTGATTAGTGACATGGCTTAGTAGCTAGCTGAGCTGCTGGGCTAGAAAAGTTGTGGTCAGCAGCAAACAGATCAGCTGCAGGCCACAGAAATAGATTATCCCAGGTTTAGTTCTGGGATACAAAACTGTTTAATGTCTTCATTAATGGCCTGGATGATGGGACTGACTGTACCTTAAGCAAGTTTGCTGATAACATAAAACTGTGAAGAAAAATGATAGACCAGATGGTTTTACTGCTGTTTGGAGGCATTTCAATAGGAATCTCATGGAATTCAACAAAGGAAAATACCAAGTCTTCTCCTGAGGAGGAAAAGCCTCATGCATCAGTACAGGCTGGGGACAACCAGCTGGAAAACAGCCTTGTGCAAAAGGACTCAGGGTTCTGGTAGGCAACAATTTGAACACGAGCCTGAACTGTACCACTGTGGCGGACAACAGCCTTGCACAGTATTAAGAAAAACTGCCAGCAAGCCAAAACAAATCATCTTTCCTCTCTACTGAACATTGGTGGGATGCATCTGGAGTGTTGTGTCCAGTTCTGGGGTTCTGCAGAGGAAGAAAGAGATGGGTAGAGTGCAATAAAGGGCCGCAAAGATGGCTAAAGGACTGGTATATCTGACATATGAGGAGAGACTGAGAGACCTGGGAGTGCTTATCAATATATATGAATACTTGGTGATGTGGGGAGTAAAGAAGATGGAGCCAAACACTTCTCTGTGGTGCACAGTGGCAGGATGAGAGTTGATAGGCACAAACTGAAACATAGGAAGTTCCATTTAAACATAAGAAAAACAATTTACTATGTGTGTGATCGAAACAAGTTGCCAAAAGACATTGTGGAGGCTCCATACATGGAGATTCTCAAAACCTGACTGGATGGGGCTCCAGGCAACCTTCTCTAGTTGACCCCTCTTTGAGCACAAGGTTTGGAGGAGATGATTGCCAGATTTCCAGAGGTCTCAGCCAGCCTTAACTATTCTGTGCTCTGTGATACCTATTCTTTTCTCATGGCTGAGACAAAGCAGCTCAAGAATTGTGAACATAGCTGACACTTACTATTTTTGTCTAAGCATTATTTGGGATGTTTTGTCCCACACCTTAAAAGAAGTGATGCCAGAACAAAAACCAGGAATTGTGGTGGAAGGTTTTTGGCGGGTGGGGAGCAGTGGAATTTCTTCCTGTGATATACAGTTTGAGGCTGGGTAGAGGACTTCACTCTCTTGTGATTCTAACGTGGTGTCTTTCAGCAGTATCAAATACTTATGGGGGAATGGGGAGAAGAGAGAGAGAGAGAAAGGGAGAGAGAGAGAGAGGGAGAGGGAGAGAGAACTGAGTTTGGCTGATGTTGATAGACCTGTGTTAAAGTTGATACTGTTACTTCATGGGGTTAATGAGGGAAAAAAAAGCCCTGTTTTTCTGTTATTCCCCAAAGACTACAATTTCTATGAATAACCTAGAGCACACATGGAGAAATTGACAATTCTAATGATGTTTCTCTTAAAACAGTTTAGTTAAATACTATGGGAAGCAAACAAGGAAAAGGTCGCCTTAATGGTATTTCCTAAAGTGACAGTACAGAAGCATTTGTGGAATGTCCTGGAGCAGACTCATTTGGCTTTAATAAAAAATAATGAAAAAAGCCAACAACAAGAAAATTAGCTGAATGATAAAAGCAAATAATTCAAAACAGATTTCCTTATAAATCCTGGAAATCATCTGTCTAGAGCATCTAATAGAAAGAAGACAAAGCCAATGGTTCTGTACCATCTGAAAACCATGTATTGCACATTAATCACCCTGTGCAGAAAAAGGATTTCTTTTCCTTTATCAATGATCACTTATGATCCCTATACTCAAAGTTAATGTAATGAGTAACAAATCAACCTTTGTCTGCAGTGCAGATGCAATCAGTGTAGAGGACATAGTGATACATGTGAGATATTCATATTGGATTTGATTGTAGAGAATATTAAGAGCACTACTGAGAGCTTCAGTGAAGACTATCCCTGCATTGAAATTAAGGGAGACCATAGATGGTCTCTCTATACATATTTCTTCTGCAATTCCATTTGAAAGTGAAAAAACATTGGAGATGCCTTTTATATTGAGAGAAAGCTAAAAAGAACGATTTATTTGCAATTTTTTCTCCAGAAGACCATCTCTGCAGTCAAAGCAGCTGTATTAATTCATCTGAAGAGAATCTCTTCCTTCACAGTGAGGACCTGAACTGAACAGAGACCTACAGAGAGAGAGAGAGAAGACCGAGTCAAAAACTACACAGATCATCCAGGTTAGTTCTGACTTGCATATGGGGAATGGGAGAGGAACAGAATAGCAGGGAAAATAATTTGAGCTATCATTTTGTTTTCTTAAACATGTATGATGTTACCTGCATTCTTTCGGCAAGAGGAACCTTCTGAAAGGTCCTTGCAAGGTGGTAAGAAGGATTTTCACCTTTAGAGCAAAGTTACAGCAAACAGGGCCACAAAAGCCCCAATGATGGAAGAATAAGGTGTGTTCAGAAGCTGAACATATCCTAATGGCATAAAAATTGTAACCTCCAACCCCATCTGTGTCTTTATTCCATCACCATTTCAGCAGAACAGAACTGTACTACGAGTGTTAGTCACACCATTACTTTGTCTGAAGGCCAACATATTAACTTGGTTTTGATTATAATTAAAGTTTCAAATGAAGTAGTTTCTTGTAAATTAGGAAATAGACCTATTGGAAATGATAGTTTAGTAACATTCTTGATTTTTTTGACCTTCCTTCCTTCCTTTCCTTCCTTTCCTTCCTTTCCTTCCTTTCCTACCTTCCCTTCTTCTAGTCTCAACATCTTCTTCCTTGGTGTAATTTAGAATACTTCAGCATTTTGGTCTATTAAGAATTTGTGCATCCAATTTGACCATGAACCCTAATTACACCTAATGTCTCATGATTTTCAGTGTCCTATTTTTTCTTGTAGACTTGCAACAGTCATTTAGAGAGACAAAATAGTATGAAACCTTTTCTTCCCATGGTATTTGCACTTTATGTGAAGGAGTGCTGTGAAGTCTCGTGACCCAGTTCCCTACTGACACCAGCTCTGCAGCAGTACTTACATGAGTGTAATGTGAGTGTGGAATGTGGCTGAGTTAAGAAGGTGCCTGGTGTGAATGTGCAGGGCAGTGGGAACAGTGGTTGGGGCTCAAGCTCCGTTGTCCTTCTGATGAACTGAGCAGTAAGTTTCCTGTGGTTGTCTCCATAGGCATGATACTGTCTCTCTGTCAATAACCTAAATAGTTTCCACAGCTGTTAGAACCTTACAGACACCAATACAAAAATACAAGTGCTAAATTCAGATTCTGTCACATGAAATGAAACATAATGTTTGACTCAACAGCTCCAGCTTTCTGTATGTCTATGGTTATGTATTCAAAAGGTACAGATTTACTCCCCATAATTTAAAAACATTATTATTTTACATCTTTGAAGTCCTTTGAAGAAGTGACTCATTAATTCCTGATTAGCTACATCCCTCTAGGTGACCAGTTTCTTCTCTGGCATGTGCAGTGGTCCAGGAGCAAACAGTGGTTTGAGGGGCCCAGTTTCTGTGCATGAATGTCCTGCATAGAATCAGGGCCACTACCTAGTTAAGTATGTGCTGTTCTCCTGGCATACACCAAGTTTTCCTCTGGCTCGGACTGCCAGGATGGAATTAAAGCTTGCAGAACCTGGGTGTGCCCCTCTTCACTCAACTGCTTCACAGAGAAAGCAATGTATTTTTTGTCTCCAGAGCAACTCCACCTCCTGGTAATCACACATGTACTACTTAGCTCCTCCCTGGAGCATGGGTGCTCTGCATCCCCTGTAAAATGACCCCTCTTGCCAAGTACAACAAAGATGGTTCTCTTCTCTCCTGCCCTCACCCTCACAGTCAAGCAGATTTCCAAGAAAGCAAGTCAGCATCCTTTGCCTAGAAGTAAGCAGCCACCTTTCTGTAGGAACATTGTCCCATTTCCAGGACTCCTAAGCATACAGGAATTCCTGTAAAGAAGGTCAAGTATCCTTCGGGAAAGTGTGTGTCACAAAATAGGACAGATTTCATGTGATGAAAATGATGTCTAAGAAAAATCAGGGCAGGTTAAGAGTGGTGTAATAGAGGGAAGGCAAAAACCCCCAAAGCGAAACAAGCAAACAAACAAAAAACCAAACCCAAAGTAGACTAAAAACCCTAAAGCCCCCACAGTCAAAATAAAGAGCATGGCTGTCAAATACTGGAACTAAATGTCATTTGCAATTAATTGCTATAATAAGGTCAACTGCTTTCTTAATTGATTTCTGCTTCTTACTAGGGGATCAGCGCTGCTGATTAGTTTGCATATAAACGTCCAAGAATATGAATAATCAGAGTTTAGCAAGACACACCAACTGAAACTAATTCTTCTAAGTCTTCTGCAAAGAATACACAGCAAAAAAATGTCCCTGCACAGCATCACTGGCAGAGCCAGGACTTTTTGCTCCAGCTACTTTTTTTCCACTGAGATGCTATAAAAGCACTTAAAAGCACGCAGAACTGGCTATATTGAAATAATTTTCCAAGGAAGTGAGTTTTCTCGGTGGAATAGGAGCAGTGGGACAGCTCAGTCACCAATTCTGCAGAAAGGAGGATATTTAGCTGTAGTTCCCTGCCTGCTGAGCAGCTGTTTCAGGATCCAATAGTAGCCAAGTACCATTTAAAAAATCCCAAGGCTGTTCTTTGGCACTAGGGTCTTAACATACCTCCATCAACTTACAGACCACAGAGTTACAAGGGCAGTTTAAAAACTGACATTACTGTTTCACTTTGGTTTTGTGTCAACCAGTAGTCAAGCAGAGAAAAGGATCTGGCCTAGATCCTGTATCAGAATAAGAAGTGGAAATAGCCTTTTTCCCTTTCCATTTCTCTGTTCCTTTGATAGATAATGCTTTGGTTTTCCTGGAAGTCACTGAGATCTTTGCCTTCATGGCTGGAGACTGACTTTACTTATAGCTGCATTAATGCCCTTTTCTTGGTTGGAACAAGACTTGTTGATCTTGATCATTGCTAATTAAATGGTCATCAGTCCAACATCAGGTATTCCCTAATCGCTTCCAAAACTTTAAAAGGCCTCCAAGTCCCTCACCTCTATGCAGCTAAACAAGACCATGTGCATAAATCAGGGGAATAAAAAGGAAAAAAACCACCAAAAACTGATCATTTCAGAGACCAAACTAATTTTTAAATGCAGTTTTCAAAAAGGCAAAAACCCCTTCAAATGAAAAACACTGAAGAATGGTCATTAAGCAGACCATTATTGGAACAGCTGCCTAGGGACAAGCTCACACCAGCCACCTTAGTTCACATATTTAGTCAATTTATGCATAATAATATTTGTGATACAGATCACCTGTCTGCATACTGCATCTGTCTGTAAGGTGACCAATTGGTAGAACAGAGATTTTTAAAATAAAAATTATTCCTGTGGAAGTTGGGAAAATATATACAGAATAGAAAAATAATGGGGAAGGCAGTGGAAGATTCCATTTTACAAATCAGTGCCTCTACTTTCCTAAATGAAATTTGGCTGAACAACTGTTTTTCTAGAGCTCTGGTCTGTGCAAAATATCATGAAGAAGTTCAAAATGGTCATAAGGTGTTAGGTGTGAACACAACAAAAATTTCTTCAAGGGAGGCAAATGAAGCCATGGTGAAGTTGCTAACTACAAATATTTACAGTTGTCAGGGATTGGTAACTACCTTTAATTGCCTACAGATGATCAGAGTTTTAGTGGCAGGAAATTGAATCTAATTCTGGCTGATTCTGTCTCTCTTGCCTTCAGGGATGTGGGTTTGAGTTGGGCTGTTATCTGAAAATGGAGGTTTGCTTTGAAGATGTTTGAGAAATACCAAGCAAAACTAAAGGGAGAAAAGAAACAACTCCTGTAGAAGTTTCTTTTTTTTTTTTTCCTTCTTTTCACTTCCACTTGAAGCAAAGACAACTCCTTTCTAAAAGCTCCTAATCTGCTTCTTTTTGAAGAGTAAATGCCTTTCCTCTTTCCATAGCTGTTATCCAAGATGCAGCAAATACTGACATTATTCCTTTCTTTCTTTCAGGCTGGCATGTTCCCCTGCCAGCACAAAACTTGCGCTGACCACTCACTAACTCTTAACCAATACAGGGGAGAGTATTTAATGGGCTTTAGAAGCCAATAAAAGACAAGAAGCTGTGAACAACATAGGAAAAACACAGGGAAAAGGATGAAAATTGCAATGTGCTGCCTCCAGGAAGGTCCATACCAACACCTTACATCTTACTATGATGGATACAGATTTGAATGCAATTTTAGTTGACCTAAATGTTGTGGTGTGGGCCATTTTATGAAGTGGAAGACAAATGTTATTTTCATTTAAGAACAATTGGTAGAAGTAGCTAGATACCTAGTACATTGATTTCAGGCACTGCCAAGAAATTATCTTCATACTGAATGCCATAACTTTCATTAACTACACAACTCTTACAGATCTGATAAGGTTTAGTTTCTAGGAACAAATTTATTTATTTTTTATTTATTTATCTATCTATTTATTCCTAACCATTTTTTAACTGAGAAAATAAACTCACCAAAAACAAATGTTTGTGCTGGCATCTTACAAAACCATATTCTTCCACAGTGTCAAGAATGCTGCAGGAAAGGAATGACACCAGCAATAAATCAGATGCAAGCTAACCCTACCAGCAATAAGTTTTGTCACAGTTTCACTCAAACATCTGCATGAGTATACTCAGGTGTAAATACATACTTGTGCATGCATTATGGTTCATCAAGTGCAAAAAAATCTTGCAGCATTACAAGTTATAAATTTTAAATAATAATGAATGTTATTTTAGATGAGCTTTGTCCAGACTTTAGATCCGATGGTGTGGTTTCAGCCTAAAGATAAAAATAATTTTAGGAGGATTATATAAACTAAATGAATGTACATGAATTTCTATTATATTGACTATATATGCCTCATTTCACCCCTCAGCAAGAGGGGACAGAATTTTGTGTGGTTCATTGATAACTGATGATATTGATGGATCCACCATAAGGTTACAGCCAGCGCAGTGTACAGTAGAAATACTGCTGTGTATTCCAGACTGGAGGGATGCTCAAAACACCGTGTGCCATTTCAGAGACTGGGAGACATGCAGAAAGGATGGGAGGGCAGGGGAGTCCTGTTAGCCCTGTGCCCTGTGGTGACTGAGCTGCTGACCCTGTGGCTGCACGGGGTGGTGGTGTCAGGGAGGCAGGCAGCCAGCAGCACAGAGCCCTGGTGTTTTCTCTCCCTGTCAGATGGAGCAGGCAGCCTGGCACTGGGACCCCTCTCACAATGGACACTTTTGTTGTTAGATTAATATACCCGTGTCCTTTTGTTTTGATGAGGGATCTAACAAACACTTCATATCTCATCTCAGAGATGCTTTTGCTCCTGTCTTCTGAAACGAATACGGTTTTGAGCAGCAAATTATTTGATTTTTGTAGGTCCCTTTCCCCTTTTCATTCCTTACTATACTGGGCCCTTACACACAAATAATACTACAACTTTTTTGGTTTTGACCTTGGTACTCAGAACCTAAAAATTCTTGTGAAAATGGGTGATTTATTTAATAGTTTTATTCATAAATTCAGAAGGAGCTGCATTTGTAGGTATGTTGGTGCTTCCTTGCAAAGCAGACATTTTGTGATACACTATTCAGAGACAAACACACCTTTTTCTTTCTTGGCATCTTTGGCAGAACGTTTGGTTTTGCTGTCCCCAATAAGCTAAGACACAAAACCAACTCTTATTAAATATAACTTCTTGTGCAAGGGGAATGCTCCAGTGAATCAAACACTTTTGAAAACTGCAACGCTTTTTCAGTTTTCTCTGAGGTCTCCAGTTCAGTATATCACAATAAAAAACTGGCTTAGCCATCAGTTTCTATTCCAAGCTGTTGCTAGCACAGGTATTGAATTATGTAACACCAGAGTTTAATGAACCTTGTAACTGAGCGAACAGAGTCACAGAAAGAATCAGTTATTATCTAGTTTTATTTACTGGTGACTAAATATTGAAGCACGCAGCAGAATTCAAATTCTATGTCCTTGTTTAATACACCACACATTTCTCCTACGGCCAGTAATAGAAACCAGGAGTTGTGCTGCAGCCATGAGACAATGCTCTGTCAATGGAACATCCAGATGCTGTGGTGAGAGGGGGCAGCTTTCACATGGGATTATGAGGAGAGTACGGAGCAACATATGTAAGGAACTGCAGATAGTCCTTTTTTATCTTAACGTTTATGGTGATTAGGTCATTCTCCCAGTGACACAAGCCTGTTTCCTGCTGGCACTTTCTGGTGTTTTGCATGTTCTTGTTTTGTGTGTTTGGAACAGCAGAGCGTCACTTTAGTTTCCCCCAGCCCCCAGTTTCTCTCCATCGTTGGTATCTTTGCCATTCAATTTCCCATCCACTGCAGCATCATCTTACCCTATTGTCTTGTAGACAGACTCTGCCTGCTTTGAGCACATCAGAATCACCTTAGCTAAGGCACCAAATGGATGAACAGCTTTATCTTAAAGATGGCTGCTCATTAACTCCTAACTGATGGACAGGGCCGTTTATCTTTGTTGCATTGAATCATAATAATTGGTTCAGGGTGGAAGTGGGAGCAGGGAGATAGCCTTGGTAGTGTGAGCATGCCTAACCCTAGCCTTGCCTGCTGCTGCAGGTTAGTTTCTAGGATACAGGTCTCTGGCTCCAGAACCTTTGCTGTAGAAAGGAGAGGGATGCAAGAGAAGGAATTGGTTAATCATTCCCAGTTCTCCTTTCAGACCTTCTTTCCTCTTCCAATGAAAAAATGAGAAGTTGGAGGTGAGGAGGGGGGACCAAGGCAGTTAGATGGTGCTTGAAAGGTGAAGATCAGCTACAGAACTATGTGGCATACAGAACAGGGAAAGAGGGAGCAAATGGGGAAAGACTTAGAGGAAGAGATGAAAAAAGTGGTAGCTAGAGATATGAGTGGGAAGTGAGAATTAATAGACCAATGGCAATGTGTGAACAGAGGGGAGGACTGATGGATTTTTAAGATCTCTTCTACCATGCATCACATGTAGTTTGCATGTGTAAATAATGTAAAATTTTCTCAGGCTTTATTCTGAGAAAGGCAGGAGCATAGTACAGCTCATACTAGAGGAACTCTAATGGGTCCCTGTGATTTCATTCAAGGCTCATAGTGCAGAATATTGTAATTTAGTCATGTGGCCAAATGGCTACTTTGCTTACAGGGCAGAAGGCACACATGCCAGTAGTTAGTGGGTACCTACTGAGCCTGTTTGCAATGGGCTTTTGTTAAAAGGGCTGCGTTCAATTTTTGGTTTGTACCCATGTTTTTCTCCATAGGACCAAAGAAACAGAAAGACATCATGGCTTGCAAGCAGTTTATAGCTGTGCTGTGCTTATTGTGCATTGGTTTAAGTGAAGGCAGAGAGGACAGGTCAGTAGTGACTTGGCCTCAATCTTGTTTGGTTTGGCCTGTGACTTGGAAGGCAGCATTTTCCCCCTGTAACTTGCTTTGTCTGGATGTGTCATCGAAGAGACACATATTTGTGTGTATATATAAGACTTTGCCTTGTGATATATGTTGATTGGTATTGTCATCATGACAGTTCAGTTATTGCAAAGAAAACCAATGTCTTACGCGTACAAAGAGCAAACCATGAATTTTCACGAGTTAAAAGAGAGATTTTGCAGATGGTGCTACTATCTCTGAATTTCAATGTTTCCATTTAACAGAGAATGTGGTTTCTTTCACTGTAGACAGCAACACACACGAGGCAGACAACTCCCCTACCTTAATCCAGCTATTAAAATCGGATACAGGTAAAAATGAAGTCAGAAAACAGCAAACATGGTAGAAACAGTGGTTTACACAGGACTGTAGTATGTTACATTGTTTACACAGGATTGTAGTATTTTACATTGTTTACACAGGATTGTAGTATAGTTCTATCTGAAAAACGAATGGAGATGAAAAACTAGGAAACGAGGGCTTTTTATTTAGTGAAATCATATCCTCTCCATTACAGGGAATAAAATCTCTTAAGGTCAGGCTGAGCCGAGTACCAGGGGAGATGGCTCATCCCGTGCCGCTGCACACCACGGTTTGGGGACAGCGTGCCGCAGCGACAATCACGGAGCAGGGGAGCGGCGAGGGCGCAGCGCTGCCCGCGGGGTGCGAGCGGGCCCGGCCCCCCGCACCCTGACACCCCGCACACCCGCCGCCCGCGGACCCGCCCCCCCCGCCCGGAGCCCGCACACCCACACCGCCCGGACCCGCACCCTGTACACCCCGCACACCCCGCCGGGAGCCCTGCGGGCCCGGCCCCCGCACACCCTCCCGGGAGCCCGCACACACCGCACACCCTGCCCGGGAGCCCCGCACACCCTGTACACCCCGCACACCCCGCCCGGGAGCCCGCGGCCACCCGCACCCGCCACCCCGCCCGGGCCCCGCGGGCCCCGCACACCCCGCCCGGAGCCCGCACACCCTGAAGCACCCCTGCCCGGAGCCCCGCACACCCTGTACACCCCGCACACCCGCCCGGGAGCCCTGCACACCCACCCGCACACCCCGCCCGGGAGCCCTGCACACACCGCACACCCCGCCGGGGCCCTGCACACACCGCACACCCCGCCCGGGAGCCCCGGGAGCCCCACGGGCCCCGGCGCCTCTGCCCCGCCGGCCCCGCGGGGAGCGCGGCGGCAGCCAGGACGAAACCCCGCCACACCTGAAAGCCACGAGTGAAAGCTGTGTGGCAGAGCGCTCTAGAGGCGCGTTCCTGACCCTGGCCGATGTTATCGCCATGGCTATCGCGGCGGGGCCCGCCCCTGGCCGCCCGGCGCTGCCGAGCCCGGCGCGGGGCCCTTTAAGAGCGCAGCACGGTAGCAGGGTCCGGCCCTGCCTCCCGCAGCCCGCGGCGCTGCCGGAGCCGCGCCGGGCAATGGGAAGCAGTTCCTGGTCCGCTCCGAGGGAGCGCACGTAGCAGCAGCAGCAGCAGCAGCAGCAGCAGGCACCGCAGCTCCGCCGGCTCCGCGGCATCCAGCGCGGGGAGCAGCGCTCTGCCTGCCTCCCCGACACGGGATGGACGTTCCTCAGCACTGAGCTCAGCCGCTGTAAAAAGCAAGTAGGAAAACGTACATCTGGATAAAATTGGTAAGTCAAACTAGAGTCACATCCTCTTCCTTGGACTGCAGTTTTCCAGTCTCTTAGTTTGTAATGTTCTTTGCAGGGCTTTTTTTTTTTTTTTTTCTTCCCTTTTTTTTTTTTTTTCCCTTTTTTTCTTTTCTTTTTTTAACTTTTAAGCAGAGCAGCTGGGAAAACATAGAGGCAAAATAAAAGTGTAAAAAGAACTTTGTCAGTGTTTGTGCTCCTATTTTTGAAGTCCTCTTTCCCCATAGAAGCTTTGCTGCAGGAGTGAGGAAGGAGAAACCAGCAAGTGCTTTTGTATATGGGGGGACAGAAAGCTAGTAAGAGTTGTAATTGGCTTTTTCTTAGGACATGATTAAAGATTTCAAAAAGCAAACAGCAAAAAAAGAAGCCAATAAAACAAACCCCAACTTTCAAGAAGCTTAAAATGACTTGTCATCTACTTTTCCAGAGTAAACGCAAGTCTCGTGTTGAAGTCTTAAACGCACTGAGATTTGTACAGCAAGGAGAGGGAACTTTTACAAACTGTGTTGCCAGTGTTAAGTCTGGGCGCCAAAGTATTGCCGGGCAATGTTGTTGAACATTAATATTTGTTTAAATTTAAGTCAATCCCTCGTCCGCGCCGGGAGGGCAGGGGCAGGCGCTGCCGTTTGCCCCGTGGCGGACAGAGGGCGCTGTTGCTGCGCCCGGCATCAGCCGGGAGCGGGTGAGAATGCGAGGGGAGCAGCGGCTGCAGGCGAGGAGCTCCAAACCCGAAACCAGCAACTGTGCACACGGACGCCGAGCTGCAGTACCTGGCATCCAGCTGGAGCAGCCAGTGTTCTTCGTTTTCATTCCCTTAAGTTTTGGGGGCAGTTTTTTTGTTTGATTGTTTCACACGAGATGATCTGAGTTACAAAGAGAAATATATTAGAGCCTGGTGCGACCTTGTTGTCTTTTCTGGAGTGTGTTGTGGAGTCGTCCTGAATTAAGAAGGGGAGGGAAAGTTGCAATCTCTTGTCAGGAATGTTACTTCAGTAGTGGAGTGGAAGATGAGGAAGAACTGTCACTCAGTGTTGATCAAGTTCCAGGCTGGACTTGGACATCTGACATGGGATCATATCCTTTGTATCCACTAGAGATGTACCACAGAGACTGGAGATCTAAAACTGACTATGACCTGTAAACCCTAATGACTGAATGGCATATTGTCAAGTAGTTTGGGGAAAGGGGAAGGGTCATGTCCAGGTATACAGCTTTCCTTGTTGAAATCCTAATACTGCTACAAGAGGCTGACTGTTGTGCCACATTTCACCCATATAAGCAAAGAGTTAGAAAATGCAGCAATAATCTGTTCCTACCTCCATGTGTAATATACTTTCTTATGTATCCCCTGGGGTGTAAAATATTCTTCTTTGTGGAGTAGGAATTTGGGTTTACTTAAATCAAAGGCTTTGAAAGGAATGAAAGTATTATTTTCACTAATGCACCTCTCTTGTGAGTAGAGAAGGACCAGAGCTGTCCATT
This sequence comes from Sitta carolinensis, assembly GCA_032173965.1. NCBI lineage: Eukaryota > Metazoa > Chordata > Aves > Passeriformes > Sittidae > Sitta > Sitta carolinensis. Next base: position 6,279,472 of record JAVUNC010000025.1, on the reverse strand, counting down.
TCCCCTGTGATCCAAGCTCTGTTAGAACTTGATGTTTCTATTATGACCTGGGGCTTTGATTGTGCCTCAAACAAGACTTTTCTGTCTGACTGTATTCCTGTTACTTACAAATCACTTGCAGTGGAGTGGAAAGATTTGCAGGTTTTGAGTCCTTAATGTGAGACATGCTGGGTAAAGGAGATTAAAAGAACTGAATGACCATATGGAACGCAGTCACTCTGAGTACCAATTATGCCTCATTGAAAAGTTTAGAGTTCTACTACCTCTGCTGAATCAGTGGAGTATGTGTGAAGAGAAGACAACTTTCTTACCTGCAAGAGACAGTAAAACACTGACTATGTGGCGGTGCCTCCTTATGATGTTAGTAGTTTTCCAAGAAAAAAGCATCCATTTCTTGATACTCCTTACGCTTCATTAGCCATCCAGGTATGAATGGCCCGTAAAAATTATTTACTGGATCAGATGAAAGATTTCCCTCTTCAGTTCCTCTCTGAACTAGCAGGAATTAGTCAGGTGTCTTGACTACTGCCTCAGTAACTTATTAAAGAATTTCTTTCACTTCCCTTTAAGCAGATTGTGAATTCATTGAGGATGATAGAGCTATCAGACACTCCAAGACATTTGAACCTAGCAGATGCTTGCCTTCATAGGAGGCTAATTTATTCATTCAAAGCGTTTCCTCCACCATCACTGATGTCCAGCTAAGCTCTTAAAAGTTGCATCTCCCCCCTATTTGTCTGCATTACATGTTTAATATGGTAGATGTAGTCATTTCAGTTTAGTTTTCCTACTTGCCTATGTTTCAAATTAAAATCTTTTCTTCACAAATGCAGAAGATAATGTGATGTGCCAGATCTGATTTTTACTGTGTTGTTTGGAAATTCACTTTAGTATTTGTTTTATTTTGCTCCCACGTGTTTGCTTTGAGTTACTTTGTACCTAGGAGTCAACACTTAAGTCTGTCTGTGGCTGAGGTCATACACTTAACTCCTGCAGAGTTCCTAAAACATTAGCTTAATATGACATATGCATGTGATATTTAAAATGTAAAGGGATCCTCCACCTGTATTTATGCTAAATTAAAGAAACGGATCTTCCTTGAATAGCTTTTTTCAGTAGAGACCACTAATCTTTTTACCTGTCACTCGATACTTAGCATGTTGGCAGTGCTATAAATTCTGTGACTGCCATTGGAGCACTTGTCTACTACTTGCTTACACTGACACTAACTCTGCTAAGTGAGTTTAGCCAGAGCAAGACTCATGATTACTCAACAAATTACTGTCAGCTTGGTTTCTAATATAATTTTTTTGTCATTGTTTCACAGAGCTTCAGGTCAATTAATCTTTGAGCATCTTATAATAGTTTACTTGATGAAGCCTACTGCAAAATCCTGTCTCTCAGAGTGTTTCCAGTGTTACGAAGTGCTGGAGGTTACCACAGGGTATGAAGGCTTGTTGGTGCTCACACAGCTGTGGTGAATCTGGCCTTATTCTTTGTTGGAGGTAAAGCCTCTTTCTGCTTTATATAACAGAACCAGGATCCCAACTTAAAACCCCAGTTATTGTATCAAAGGCTGACTGTGCTGCTAGCATAATAACTTGCTCTTTTCTTCGAAATGAGATTTTGTAGGTTTTTATACTGAACAGTGATAGGTGTGGTTTTATGTCTGATTTATTTGTCTCTACTTTAGCATTTGGAATGCAGCATTTTCCATTGCACATGGGACAAGTTTATCTGTACAAGTGGAGACCTCTCAAGATGTTGTCCTGTGCAAGATCAAAACATGTTAACTTGCCCAGAATATGAAGGAAAGTAAATTAGATTTAATAGCTCTGAAGGTGGATATGGAAAGGAATTAATGCAGGAATGTGTTCCCCAAAGAATATTTTCAGTGAAGTAGATACCTCTGTGTAGCTAGTCCTGACTCTCCCAGGGAGAATATCAGATCTGTCAATACTCACGTGAATATGCATCCTCCAAAGATTTAATTTATTTTCATCTTCACATATGTACATCTGTCATTTTGTGTCTGAGACAATTGATGACTGAGCTTTTCCTTTCATTATGTGTAATTCCAAAGTTCTTTTCTTCTTAGCCAGATTCATCAGAATCCTTGAAAACTTCAATCTCTCTTAAATCTCAATCTATTGTTGAGAATATTATTTCTTAAATGTACAAATAATGCACAAGAAGCCTTTAAAAATTTTTAGGCACTCTACCAGTTTAATTATGATTTCAAAAACATGGTAGTGACCTAATGTATCATTAAATTATCACATTTAAATACTGCATTGACCTTGCCAGCCAGTAAATCAAGCAATGGCGAAATCCCTTTTGTTCTTTTTGCTACACCCTGAAACCTGTGAAAAAATCATCTCAACATTTGGCAAGAGTACGTATCAAGTTGATGTGTTTTGTAGCATGAAATGAGGAAAAGAGAATTTTTAGCTTTCTAGGGACCAAATAAGGTTCTGCTGAGGTTCCCCCCTCCTTCTTTTCCCTAAGTTCAAGAGATCATGGATTGTAAAGGTTCCATATGAGAAGAAAATCAAGGTGGCAGCTGGCAGCACTGCTATTTAGAAAGGGCTGCTCTTCTCAGTGCCTTCATTGGAAAGAATAAGTTTTATACTCAGGGCTGATTTTTACCATCTTGTCAAACTTTCCTGTGGGGAGGGAATGGGCTGGGGTGTGGCATGGAACTCATTCACAGTGCAGCTTCTGACTTTTGAAATGGAGCAGAGATTAAAAGCAGTTCTGAGATCTTTGTCTGCATCACTTCTAGTTTTCTGCTGTCACACATTGTTCCCTTTGAGAAATGCGACACGGTGAGAAATGCGGATGGGCAGAAGGAGCATCAAATGATCTCTCTTTTATGCCACGTTGTGTATAATACAATATTCAGAGGCAGCAGGAAGGCTAATGGCACTTTTTGCAACTGCCCTTCTAAGTTCTTTACACTTGTGCTTCACTTTTTTTCTCACCTGGGTGTTTTGTCATTTAGTCAATAAATGTGTCACCAGTGTGTGTCTAGCTCTGCAGCCTCTCTGGATTTGGATCAAGATGTTCCTGTAACTTTACCTACACCTCTTTATTAACTGGCATGACCATATACTTTGGTTTATTTTGAAATCTCTGGAAAGTACGTGAAGAAGCATTGTAATTTTATTTATCCGAGAGAATCTTTTCCAGTAGCTGATGAAATCATGCCAGGTGAAAAGCTCTTGTGTTATCATTTTCAGTTAGTTAAAAAAATAAACCTCAAATCCCTTACAGCAGTGGGTTTATAAATACTCTGTGTATGTGCATGCCCACACCAGTGCTTCACTCCCATGTGCCTTTGACAGCACACTGGAAATTACCATACTCTTTTAGGTTCAGGACTTGATGCAGGGATACAGAGGTGGATGGAGGAGTTTGTTTGTTTTAGGACATCTTACAGTAGCTGAAACAGACCCAAAATAAACTAAAAGCTTTAGGGTTTACCTTAAGATTGCAACATTTTTGCTGTCTTTTTTTTTTTTTTTTTTGTTGTGTTTTGTTTTTTCAAGAAAACATGCTAAAGGCTCAATTTTTATCTTCTGGTAGACAGGCAAAATATTTTTTCTGGCAATTTGATACTTTATTAAAATGAACACTTACTTGATTAAATGTGCCAAATTTGTGTGTGTTAAAAGGCAGGAAGCTGGGTTTGCTGGAATAGAAAGGTGCACTGGCAGCTGGGGCTGAGCTACCTCTTGGCACCCTATCTGTGTATTAAGTGCAGATCCCTGTAAGTTGAAGGATTATTATCTTCAAAAAATCTTGGACAGCTTCACTGGTGAGTTAGATTTCTTTTGCTTTCCTTTTAAGAAGGCAAAATTAATTTCTTTTTGGTGAAAGCTGTTAAACTGACAGATTTGAAGGACTGCAGTCTCTTTGTTCAGCCACAGAATAAGTGGTGCCTTGGAGCATGGCTGAGTCACCTTCCCAGTGCTGCTCTCTAGTTGTGTGTTTTGGGTCAGACAGTGGATCGAACCCAAGGTTTAGTATCTTTCTGTTCAACTTCTTTTTTTTTTTAAATTTTTATTTCTTTTTCTTTTTGATGAGCATTGTCAAGATTCCTGACAATGAGCTGACTATTTAGATTTTGAGATGGCTTCTTCTTGGGACTCATTAGGTTTTGCCGACAGAAGTCCTTGTGGATCTTTTTGTTTCAAGTGTCAAACTTGCTCCCTTTATCAGGGCAGCCTTGATCAATTCATTTCACATGAGCAGTAATCAAATGGGAATGGTTTTTGGTCATCATCCAGAAAGGATTCAGCCTGGTGACCTGGTAGAAGGACATTTTGTATTCCATTACCAGCCTTGTGAATTACTCAATCTCCTGATTGAATGTGGTTTTTCAGTACTCCACTTGCATTACCCAAGCCTTGTGTTTTTAGGCTCTGTGTTCTTTTCCAGATTCAGAGGCCCTTTGGAAAGTTTCATGTGGGCTTTTGCATTAAGCTCATCTAGAAATCAAAGACTCTGAACTACAGATGGTTTCTTTCAGGGTTGGACAGAGGGACTGTGTGTGACAGTGGCACAGGGTTTGTTGTAATACCTGCAAGGATGTAAGTACTACTAAACTGTAGTGTAGACTAAACCTTTTGGCAGGATACTGTATTTTTAAAAAAGAGATACTGTTTTTAAATATTATGCAAACTTCATATTTTTATGTTTGTATGTATGTCTGTGTCCCCTTTCCGTTGAGTTTTAAACAATGACTATCTTTTAATCATATTCTCTAGGAAAAGAGTAAATTTCTGTCTATGGAGAACTTGATCATAAAAGTATATATTTGTACTGGAAACTGTTTTTCCCTCTTCATGCTGGTTATTTTTTAATGGCACACTACTCAAGTTATAAAGTGAAACTTGGCCAGGTAGTTCCAACTTCCTGTTTCTTGTTCACTTCCCTAACAGTTCTTTCATCGTCTAATACTATAAGCATTTGGGTTGGAAGACCTTCAGGGATTTATTTATATTGAACAACATTTTCTTTTTTTCCTTTTTTTTTCTTTTTAACGTAAGAAAATACCCAAGAACCAACAAGGAGTTCTAGTGATGTTAGGTTTTAGGCAATAATGTTATGCTTTTGCCAGGCATACAATGGCATGTTTAAGGTGGCTGACTTGTAGGTGAAATTAAAATGGAAAAATGGAGACATACTCTAGATAAGCTGTTTTTCCCCTGTTTCATTTACCTTTTCAATGCCACTTAATTAGGTGGAGAGACTAAAACTACTACAGTGCTTCAACGTTGAGCACAATAGGGAGAACAAGAAAGTGGCTGTGAAAGTTTGGAGACTTGTGCTCATGCTTGCTGCTTTGACTTCATGTCCCAAGGCCCAGTCAATCAAAATAGCTCAGAGAGAAATTTTGAGTTTCTCAGCCTGAGAACAAAATGACATGAATAGTCAGGCATCTGATGTGCAAAATTCTTTAGGGCAATATAGTGTCTTGTACCTCAGAAATATTCGCACTCTCTCAGAAGTCTTGTCTCTCATCTTTACTCAGTGATTAACAGAAACCTTTTCATATTTCAGAAGAATTTGCTAATCTGCACAGAGTGCTGTAAGGTGTTTTAATAAGAAAAGCTCTTGCATGTGTTATCATGATTTCTTTGGGAACCAGAGCAAAGATCAACAGGAGTAGAGTTCTAATACAGGGTACCTGCAATATGGATGTTTTTCCAGTTCAGTCTTTAAGTTATGGCTTTTTTTTTTTTTTCCTTAGTTACTTAATTTACAAACCTCTTTCTTACCAATAATCTGATAGATCAACAGGGGACCAGTGTAACATTCTCAGCCCTCCGAATTTCTTGTGGGACAGCAGTTCTGGAGAGCTTATGGGTTATCAAATTCATATAGGAACTCTGTTTCTGAGGACCACTTTGTATGGGGCATGAATGAAAAATCAGCAGAACAAACCAGCACCACCAAAAGAACTTCTGCATTAAACATTTTGTTCTCTTTTTTTTTTTCAAATGCGAGAGATCAGCTCTGGTAAATGGTGTTGATGTGTGCAGGCAGGGTTAGCTAGCTGCTGCTGTACAATAGTATGTCATAAATGATGTGTATTTAAGAATATATATATGTTGATGAATAATGGAAACCTGCAGGTATGAGAGTGATTGTTACTTTTTGAAAGGCCTGAGGTGGATTTGATTCTGCACATGGCTGCATGTGTGGAAGGGATATACATGAAGTTATCATGCTACTTGCTTTATTGAGCCCCTTATCCTAGTGTCTGAAACTGTGATTTGTTATGCTGTGATATGATCCAAAATAGAACCACAACTAACTGTAGTGGGTTCTTTCAATCCCCTGGGAATGTTTGTCTGGCTTAAATGCATGAACCTGAAATGTGTTCTACAGAGCTACAGCTTATCATGAAACCAAAATGTGTAATATTGTGCTGCAGCTTATAGATCAACACTGACTCTATTTGTGGGAATGAATGAATACCTCATGTTTGATGTGCTACAGGAGAGTTCACAGATGATTTCTTATGTTACAGTGCTGTATTTTCCGTGTTTTTTCAACTTCATGTGTTTAGTGTTTTCCTGTGTATAGAATAGGATGGTATTATCCTGGGCCTTTCAATATAGATATAGAATGTGAAGAGATTTCTCCCTGCTGGCTCTTTTTGATGCTGTCAGAGACTTCTTTCCAGCAAAGCTTTGGTCAAATCTGAAAAAGACAGATGATCATTTCTATACCCATCCACACTTTTCTCAGCTATAAAACTTCTTTGTTTCGCTTGAATTCTTCCTGCATGATTTTCCTTGTTAATTTTCTCACTTATTTACCTATTTTTACAGTTCCTTTGTCAGCTTTAACCCTTGGTTGCAGGTCAGTGGAGATAGCTTCTAGCAATTTAGTCAACAGATTGCATGGTAGGTGGGAGGATTCACCTCCATCCTGCTCCTTGCAGGTGATCAGAGATATCATGGAACTTTATTCATGTTTCAGTCTTCCCTTATGACCCAGATTTTTACCTGAAAATACCTAAGTACATACAGGTGGATAAATGTAATTTAAAAAGACTTCCATAAATTTGCTTGATAAAGAAAGAAGACACTCTTATTCTAGCTGCCCTGCTAGTTTTCCAGTTTTAATGTGCCTTGTCTCTAGTTGTTATTTATTTATCTATTCTGTCTTGGCTCAGCAGAGGATGAGGTGTGCAAGACAGATCTCCTGAGTCATAGAGTACACCATTTCTGTAATTGCAGGAAATTATGTTGCAGAATTCCCTTAGTTAATTTATCAATCTCTGTCTCAAATGGCTTTTGCTCCTGTTGCTTCCTATTGGGAAGCCATTCAAGAACCTCATTCTGATGTTTATAAATCTGCTTCCAATTTCCAAACTAAATTTGTTCATAGCCTGTTCATGCCCATTTGATTTTATGCCAACACTGCTCTCTCACTTTAATAGTTCTTCCCCTTTCTTACAATCCTCCTATGATCTAAGGGGATTCTTGCCTTTCTCTCCTTCTGTTTTTCCCTAAGAGGGAAGATAATTAAAATTGTGCATCTCTTCACTATGTTCTTTGTTACCAGTGTCATTGTGTCTTGGTTTGATAAATCCTTTAGACTTGGGAGCTTTTGAGCCTTTCCAGTCAGTTCTCTGACAGAAGTAGGAAAAGGTGGCGGAGTTTCCTAGACAGACACTAAAGTTTAACTTTTTGTTAACTCTGAAGTCAGGAGGGTGAGATTTGGCCTGCATGTTTCTGCATCTGTAAAGAGCTGTAACAGGGAACTTTGTGAGTAATGATTTGGGTTTGAGGATCTGGTGCCTGGGATAGGCAAAGGCATTGATCCAGTTCTTTTCATCCAGTCCAGCTCTCCATTGCTCTGTAAAAACCTGCTAGAAATGAGCAGCTGATAAAACTTCTGGAGGGGATGCAGCTTACAAATGAGTTTTTGAGGGCAACTTTCCAGCTGTTTCCGCAGAAGGAATGAGGCAAGCAGCTCCCAGAGCCCAGATAAATGCCTGGGATCTTTCTTCTTCCGAGTGCATGGAGAGTCCCTGAGAAGAGCTGAGAGGCTGGGGGCTGATGGAGAGATGAAGCCCAAGGCTGCAGTGGGAACCTCCTGCCGTCAGGATCCCACGCTAAGCTGCACTTGAGGGCAGGCATGGAGGGGAGAGGGAAAGCTGAGTAAGGTTTGCTGTGACCTCAGTGTATTCTCATGCAGCTTCCCTCTCTGGGCAGTACTTGATGGCATCATTTGCAAGATTCTTCAAATGCCCTTAAATTCAGGAGAAAAAAAAAACATATAGTCCATTCACAGCTGCTCTGTGCTATCCTTACCATGATGCTACTGATCTTAAAGCAATATGATTTAGGATAGATGTCTCTGACAAGACACCTTTTTATTTAGCAGAGTGTATCAAAACCAGGACTTTTCGTAGGGAAGTACCAGTCTCAGGCAAGATGTCTGAAGTTTACTGGGAAATTTGGTGCAGCAGGACAAAATACTGAGAGGCAGGAAAGCCAAACCAAAAGGTCTGACCTCCTGTATCAGAGCTACATGGTAGATAGGAGGTAGGCCGAGCAGATGGTGTGAGAGTAGGGGGACTTCTGTTCAAATCTATCACCTTAAGGAGAATATAGTGGTTCAGACTCTTTTGAAGTTGTCTGTATTTTTCTGGGTATGTCGAGTTTTTTCTTTGATTACCAGAGAAATTTTTTTTTCATTTGCATTTTTTCATTAGTTTCTCCAAGAGCAAGTTTTCAAGTATACCCTCTTTTACTGTCTCTGCTGCTCCTGTGACTAAGAGGTGTGTGCACACAGCTTGCTGTATCCTGCACTCCTTGTATTGCCCCACTGCTGGGATTTTACCAAGTAAGGTAACTCTGGAATCCTCCAGGAATTAAGTTCCTGGGGCTGGTGGAAAAGAATATTTGGGATTTGTTTCCTGATCACTAATTCAAAATAATTACTGTTCCTCTTCTCCAACAGATTTATTTAAACAGTCTTAATAATTCATCACAAGGTGCTTATACTTTGATCATAGTTAGATAAATTTTAAATTAACTTTGATTGTATTAAAAGAAGCAGAACCAGTGTCTTTCTTTTCTAATCCATCCTAATGAACATGAGCAGGAAGAATCTAAATTTACAGGTGAAGGATATCTCTAATCAGTGCCAGCATAGAATGAGTAGAGCTAGCTGGGGATGCCCTGTGCCTTTTCAGAACGCATCATACTCTTCTGTTTTACAAGAATACTTGTAGTCACTAATTAGTTCTTTGTTAGTTTATAAATAGGAATGGTAATTATTTGCTTGGGTAATACTTACAAGGACTTAGGAGGCTGAAGTTCAGCCTTACAACAAAATGTGGCTTCCTGAGTACTCTAACCAAACATTAATAAACAGTCCATCACTGTTCTCTCTTTTTGGCTCCTCACTTGTTGCACATAACCAGGGGAAGAGAGTCACGAGTCTCAGTTCTTCTGGTAATTCTTGTCAGAGCTCTTTGGCCAGGATTAGTTGTACTTTCTCAGTCTGTAATCCTGGGGAGAAGGTTCATACAGGACAGGCAGAGCCAGAAATAAATATACTTTTAAAAGGCCATATAATGTCCATAGAAGGAAACAAATGGCTGCATTCAGCTTATAGGAATGACAAAATTCTTTGCTATGACCTTCCACCTGTCAACACCTTCCTGGCAAATATGATATTGAGAGCATTTAACAGGGCCTGATGATGAACATACCTGCTGTGTTTTCTTTAATTTCTTATTAAAGGTATACATTTGTGATACACTGAGTGCATGGTACTGTAAGCCTTGCTTGCAAATGCAGCTCAGTTGTTTGTCTAAATCTTGCAGTTGCCATTCATTCATAAGGCCAAGGCAAATGACCAAAACAATCCATTTCCAGTGGATTATTTTGAGGAAGAAACAGACTGGGCACTGATCTCTTCTTCCACAGGAACTGTGGGAATGGCCTGAAGTTGTGTCAGGAGAGGTTTAGGTTGGGTATCAGGACAAGGTTCTTCCCCCAGAGGGTGGTGGGCACTGGCACAGGCTCCCCAGGGCAGTGGGCACAGCACCAGCCTGACAGAGCTCAGGCAGTGTTTGGACAGTGCTCTTGGGCACAGGGTGTCACTCTGGGGGTGTCCTGTGCAGGGCCAGGAGCTGGGCTCTCTGATCCCAGTGGATCCCTTCCAACTCAGGATATTATATAATTTTAGGAAAAGACATGTGAAAGCTTTAGTTTTCAGTATGTGAGCAGTGTGTAAGCATACAGCAGCACTAATGCTGCTGAAAGAAGAGTCTCTGTTAAAAATAATGCAACAGCTTTGCTGTGATAGGAGGAAAAATGGGTGGTGTGGTCTTAGCAGAAAATAAATGCTTTTTAATTAAAGAGGTCTGCATATAATGAAAGTGTTTTGTTGTGTTTAGTCTGGGGTTAGGGTTTGTTTTTGGTTTTGGTTTTTTACCATCTAGCACTTCATATCTAACCTGGATGTAGCCTGAACAACAACCTGATGGTTTATTTAAAAACCCCAGCACCTCCATTTATCAAATCAAGATAAAGTGGTTTAAATTGAAAAGCTGGTTAAATTGTCAAGAGAGAGTATTATGAAGGTTTCATTGCTAAAGAAGCTTTCAGTTACAATATTTTTAGTAGCACTGGTTTTAGACTAGTTTGGGGATTTTTTGGCTCTCTGGTGTTAGCAACCTGAGATTTCATTTCCAGGGGATTTTTGTCCTGGTGTTCAGTGGGAAAATTTTTCATTCTGAGTAAGGACTTTCTGCTAAATGTTTTTGTCCATGCCCTTTTTGCTATCTTTCCCCACTGTGTGTTTGAGATATATTCATGGGAGCTTTGTGCACAACTGACTGCTTGGTTACTTCTCATGTGCTTCCCGGTGACAACACCAAAGGTGTTTAATGTTTGTAAAAGGCTGGATTGCCCTTGACCCATGGACAGCAGCCAATGCCAAGTATGGAGTCAGAATGGCCACACCTGTTATCAGGTGCCTACATCTATTCCTCATCTCTCTTCTATATGAAGCACATACAGAAAGAAAAAGGCCCCTTGTAGAAATATTTTCAAGCAAAAACAAGGTCTGAATGTTAGACTCGATTGGGTTTGTGTAGCAAAGCTTGCTTTGTGTCTGTCTGTTGCCAGGTGTGGAGATAGGAAAAATCTTGTGGTAGTTCTTATGCAGGACTATATTTGATGTGTATATTCAATATATATAAAGATTATGCCTCTGAAATGGAACTGAATTTCACAGTTACATGGAAAATAGGCCTGATCTTTCTATGGTGGCTAAGTGGAGTTGGCTGTCAGGAAAGCTGTCCCAAATCTGGTTCTACTGGTATGATTTAGAGCTTTGTTCAGACTATTTGTTTTCCAAGACGGATGTTTAGTTGTTTCAAGATGATTATCTCCTTGATCAATTATGTGAGTTTGTACTGGGGTGACCCTGGCTGCAGGCCAGGTGCCCACCACTTCTTCTCTGTCACTCTCCTCAACTGGCCATGGGAGAGAAAATATAATGAAAGGATTGTGGATTGAGATAAAATCAGGGACAGATAACTCGCCAGTTAGCATCATGGGCAAAGCAGACTCAATTTAGAGAAATTAGCTTAGTTTATTACAAGTCAAATCAGAGTAGGATAATGAGAGATAAAACCAAACTTTAAAAATACTTTCCTCCCATCCCTCTCTTCTTGGATGTAGTAAAGACTCCCAGTTTCTCTGCTTTGTGCCTTCAAGCATCACAGGGTGACGTTCATCACACGTTGTCTCTGCTGCTCCTCCTTGGGGGGAACATTCCTCACACTCTTCCCCTGCTCCTGAGTGGGGTCTCACACACGGGAGACAATTCTCCAGGGACTTCTCCAGTGAGAGTCCTTCCCATGGGCTGCTCTTTGGGAACTGCTCCAGCACGGCTCCCGTGCAGGGTGACAGGTCCTGCCAGCAAACTGTTCCAGTGTGTGCTCCTCTCTCCATGGGATCTCCATGGATCCTACAGGTCCTGCCAGGATTCTCCTCCAGCAGGGGCTCCCTGTGGGGTCACAGTCTCCTCTGGGCAACCACCTGCTCTGGCATGGGATCTTCCACAGGCTGCAGGCAGACTTTTACTCCACCATGAACCTCCACAGGCTGCAGGTGGATCTCTGCTTCCCTGTGGACTACCACGAGCTACAGAGGCACAGCTGCCTCACCACAGTCTGCAACATGGGCTGCAGGGAAATCTCTGATCCTACACCTTGAAGCACTTCTACCCCGGTGTCCGCATTGCTGTTTCTTGTGCATATCCTCATTCCTTGTTCCAGCTGAAGTTTCTGTTTCAGTTTTTATCTTCTTTTCCAATAGGTTATCCCAGAGCCATAACCAGCATGGCTGATGGGCTCAGCCTTGGTCAGCAGTGGCTCTGACTTGGAGCCAGCTGGCATTGGCTCTGTCAGACACAGAGGAAGCTTCTGGCAGCTCCTGTGAGAAGCTGCCACTGTACTGCCACCCCTCTGCCAGTGCTACCAAAACTTTGCTACACAAACCCAGTGGAGTCTAACATTCAGACCTTGTTTTTGCTTGAAAATATTTCTACAAGAGGTCTTTTCCTTGCTGTATGTGCTTCATATAGAAGACAGAGATGAGGAATACATGTAGGCAGAACTGTTAGTTTATGAAAATTTATTTACCTGGTCACTATTCTGATTCTTCTTGTGAAGTAGGAATATTGGTTTTCTGGAAATGAACATGTTGTCATTTCAAGACTGCAGATGGGTACAATTTCCTTAATTGAGTTTTCTCACAATCAGCATGTAGTTCTGCCTCTGATCTTCTTTTACTCATTACCAAGTCTTAATTTGCAGAGTTTCCTTCTTAAGTGGTTTTAAATGGAGCTCAGCTTTCCTGAGGCAGTCTTCAGTGACACTTTCTGGGCACTGTTTACTGGCTCTTTTCTTTATCAGCACTAACTATGCCCTGCCCAACCTGTCTGAACACAGTCTGGTTCTGGTTCTATAACCAGAAGAGAGAAAATTGATGGCACTTTACCCTTTTTAAAAAATGAGTTAATATCTCTAAGTGACATCTATGGACTCAACCTGAAAAAAAGTCTTTCTTATCCCAATTCCTTTGAACAACCCAAAGCAGGTCTCCTTCCTTCTCTCGTTTTAACTTCAAACATCATTATAATTTAATTAGGAGCATGTTCTCTTATGCAGGCAGAGATAATGATGAGTAACTGATGGTACTCCAGTCTGCCTTTCCAATGGAATTTGCAGGAGAGTCTGTGCACTACTGCACTCTTTAGTTGTTATTCTTCAAGAGAGTGGCAGAGGGCCTTGGGGCTCCTGCCTTGCTGACTCTATATTTGGCTTTGGGAAAAGGTAGAGGGCAATATAGTTCACCAGTAGGTCAGAGGATGGGTTACTTGGATTTCTGGTTCATTAAATATATCTTTTGGGTTTGTTGGTGTGGTGTGGAATAGCAGTGTGTGATTTTGAAGACTGACTCGCTGCCCAGCTTTGAGTCATCTATCTATTCTGGGTGGGATCCAGACCTCATCAGAGTTGCTGCCTGCACTCTTACTCTGGCTTCTCTGAAAGTCTGTTCTGCCACAGTCCATGTGATTGATTTCTGTATAATCATCTTTTTGAGGCTAATTTTTAATTGTACTTGCCTTGTGTGTTGCAGATGCATGTGGCATTTTCAAAAAATTGGCAGTCTGTTATTTCTGAGTCTCTTCTTTCTGTCCCTGCAAGAGTTCGTAGCCTTAAACTGGTAGACTCCATTAAATTAGGGAGTTTTTAGGATGAAAGAAATACAATACAGCAATGAAAGTGGTGATTTAGTTTGAAATCTCTCTTCCTAATTAAAAGATATGAAATTCATCTCTCACATTCTTTTGTGTGAATGTAAGATTCTTTGTTTAGGTTAGAAGATTAAAATTGTTCCATGAAAAACTTTCGCTCCTCCTCACTTTTATCTTGGGTGGTCACACATATGCACATGCACATATACTCATACAGAGATACACGACCTCTGGACAGTTCATGTACAATTACCTCACCTCTTCAAATCATGCTGTACAGGAATGTTTTTTTCCTACCTTTTTTTGACCAACTTTAGCTAGAGTGTAGATGTTTGAGCTCTCTGAAATGAAAATTTAGGGTACTTACAATATATTACTTGGTTTTTGAAGCCTTTTATCCAAAAAAAAATCAGAAAAGCTTCCATAAATCTCAGATGTTTCAATGTTAATTTTTCCTCCTTAACTTTTTTATTTTTACATCTGTCACATTGATGGAATTGGTGAATGGAGTATGTAGAAGTGACCCAGGCAGACTTTTCACATCTTTGTTTTCTTCACATATTCCCATTTCCATGGACTTAAGTTTCATTTGAAGGATCCTCACCTTCTCTGTTGCTTCCAAAAATCTTGAACTAAATTTTTCCCTTGTCTTGTTACAGATATTGTCTTGCCTCTATGATATTTTTGCCTTGAGCTGCGCTCTGCTGAAGCTTCACAGGCATCAGATTCCTTGCCAAGTAGTGAGAAAAAAGTTTTTGAGGGCTCTGCCTCTGAACAGTACCACAGCCTTTCCAGATTACAGGGCTTGGCTGAATTTTACAGCCTTAAAATTCATATTCATCTCATGTAGTTTTTTTCCCATGGACTGTTATCTTGAGTTCCATGTTTATTTGGGCCTGAGTGACTGTCTGTCATTGCCTCATGGTTTTTCTTCTGTGTCATTCTTTACTTTCAGCTGTCTGTTCTTTTCAGGGATTGTCTTTCTATTGAACTTGAACAGCTACTGGTTTTGCTTATCCATGTTTAAAATTCTGATTGGGACCTCTTGAAATATTTGTCCTCCCAGAATTTTTGGCTCTGGTTTCTCTTCCATTATCACCTTTCTTCCTTTTCTTCTGCATTTGACATTTTTCCCAGATTATGCTTATCTCTCTGCATTCAGGCCTCCTATCTCAACCTTCCATGTAGAGGAATAGTATAAATGGTATAGAGTTGCCAGAAGTTTATTCTTCTCCAGAAAATAACCCTTCACATCTCACCTTTTGAGACAATCAAAGACAGTATATGATAAAGTGGCTGAGAAATATCACTGCCTTCCTGTCCTGCTTCACAGAGCATCACTTGAGTGGATGAATTTACCAAGCTTGATGTTTTAAACGGGTACTTGCTCTAGGGAACATCATCAAAGCATCAACAGTAAGCTTACTCTTGGCCAGTAAGTTTTAATCCTGAAGTACTACAAGTAGTTGTTTTAGTGACATGCCACATCTCTGTGAAATGATATTGCTCTGCAGAGGCAACACCAGTTGATTCCATGCCATGACAGGTATGGTACTGAATGCCTTTTATTCTCCTCTTCTTCTGTCTCTAACCATTAGTATGCACGTTAGCTGATGCTAAAATGAAGTTGTGGAAAGCAATGCCAATTTACCAGTAAAGTAAACACTTATGTAGTGTTTTGGCACCACAGTTTAGGATGGGAAATCCAGGATGCACAGAGACAGATCTGAGCTAACTTTAGTCTGGAGAGCTTAGAGATCAGTGGTAGCAACCCTGTGGTGTTTTGAACTTTAAAACATGTTAGCCACCTGTATAAGTAACCTAACTTCTAAGCAGGCTTAGCTTTTCCAAAGGGCTCTGCTGTGATCCCTCAGTGCTGTTTTACCCTAGAAACCTAAATTAAAGTTAGAAGGCCATGACTTAATGAAGCACAATCAGACCTTCTGTTAAAGCTAGAAATAATCATGGTTTCTCTTTTACCAAGTGAATTTAAAAATACCTGTCTCATGTCTTTTCATATTTCCTTATTTTTTTTCTCTGCAGGAGAAGTCTTGTTCTTCCTATACCTCAGTGTGCCTGTATCTGTGCTCCTCTTTGTAACTTGAAGTTTCAGAGGTGTGATGGTCTGTGGCCAAATGTGTCATGTTCCCTTTGCACAGCCTTGTTAGCATTCACCAGCACTGACCCCTCCATGGAATGACTGCAGCTGTCTCAGCTTCTTGATGGCAGAGCAGGAAATGCTTGGAGGGGAGTGGAGCTTGGTCTCTAGAGGCTGGCAGAGCAAAGGGTTGTTCTGTGTCAACTTCAGTGGCCTAGACTTAGACTGGCAACTGGAAAGCAAATGATGACAAACCCAGTCTGTTTGCTTGGCTCTAGATGTACAGTTAAAAATCATAGTATTGTCATACTGTTGTACTGCAAGCAGAGAATCAAAAATCAGTGGTGATGAAGCTGAAGAAGCATGGTCATGAGCACAGATGTACACAGATGTCAATGTCCAACCGGTCCTGTTGTCACTGAGAAGTATCTTTGCTGTTACCACTCGATAGATGATACATTGAAATTTTAGCAATGGTACAAAATCAACTGCATGTGTTTCTTTTTTGGTAATCTAATGGTAATCTTTGGTAATGTAAGAAACATTTCTTCTTCAGGAAGTAGAATCTACTATGCACTCAGCTGGATGTTAAACCTCACATGGTTTAACCAAATTTTTAGTTTAGTGGTCACAGGCTCATGATGATATCCCAAGTTGATAGGGACCATGAAAAATGATCTGATCCAACCTTTTATGGAAAAGGAAGCCTAGATGAGATTATCTAGCTCCCTGTCCAGCTGCATCTTGAAAACCTCCAGTGATGGGGTCTCTAGCATATCCCTGTGGAGGTTGTTCCTGTGATTGACTGTTCTCACTGTTAAAAATATTGTTCTATGTAATTCTTATATCAAGATGAACAGGTTCTTTTGTCTGTGTTTAATGGCTGATTCTGCTAAACTTTAAGGGTAACCCTGTGTAGATTTTTCCTTTTCCTTTCCTAAAAATTTCTTTCACCTTTACCAAACTCTTGGATGGTCAGAATTTCCTCCCTTCTCCCTCTTCTTCCTTTCCTCTGCTTTCCATTGTAGCAAAGATCAGGAACAGCATGTAACTGAACTGAGGGAAAGTAGAACAGTTTCCCAGTGCACATTTCTTTTCCTTACACAACAAAGGATACTTCTGGAACTGGCTGGTCTGCAAACATTCCTTTGGTTCTGAAACCTGGTGCCCTTCTGCAGGACTTTAAATTTTTGGATCTTTTGCTGTGTCATTTGCCCGTGATCCTTGAAGTGCTTAAGAGTAACAGTAAAAATTTTGCCCATCACCTTTATGTTATGCCTCTAAACACAAAGGTCTTAAGACAAAGCTACAAACTGTACACTTTTCACAGTAAAAACATACTTAATGAATTTTTTTAGTATATGAATTTCATATCTTCTCCACTGAAGCTGTTCCAAAGCTGTCATCCTCCATACAAATGGCATAGAAATGATGGTATGGCAGAGACAGGCATTAAAAATAGCATGACCCAGGAATCATTTGCCTGCTCCTGTGGTGTCTGATCTTGGAAAAATGGTCCAGATTACTTGCAGTCTGCAGGTTTTGGAATAAAAGGGAGTTGTGCTCTTTAACTGGGCTTTGCTTAGAGGACAAAGCAAATGAAAGTGCTGCTTGTGTGACTGAGACCAATGCAGCTAGTTGGAAAATCTGATAAAACTGTTCTTCTATTTGGACTTGCTCTCAATACCTTGATAAGGTGTTCTTTTTCTCTTGTACATGTGGTTAAATGTATTTAGGAAAGAATATCTGTCCTCAGTTTTGCACTTTGATCTGAACATTTTGGTGTCATTTTAACCCTGCTAATAAATCAGGAATCTCCAATAGCAGATCGACAAGATTGGCATAGATATTATTGGGTGCATTTTATTTCTCTGTGTTTTAAGCAATGCATAGTGTTTCTTTCTGCTTTCAGTCTAAGCCCAAAAAAACTCACCAAAAATAACTAATCCACCAGAGCTGGAAACTGGAAACAGACTGATGAATAACTATCATCCTTTAACTGTTTTGACAACGAGGTTTTGTAGCTTCAGAGAACCCTTTCTTTCCAGCTCTGTCAGGCCATTGGGCTTAAGATGTATCAGTATTTGTCAGTGGTAGGTTTCTGTAACATTTGATTTCTGCTGGGAGTTTCTTGCCTCTTCAGAGTTCATAGAGATGACCAAGTCATTGTGTCTTCCGGCTACAGAGCAGTTTTTAGCTGGAATCATTTCTTGTCACTACAAAGCAAAACCAGCTTTTAATTCTATGCCTAGAATTCCAGTGGTGCCTGCTAAAAGCTGCTTTAATGCCTGAGGCTCCTGTCATTCTATTAGTGGGTTAGAAGTTGGAGCGGCAGGATACGGAACCTGTGGCACAGCTTTGGAAAAACTGGAGATTAGATTCTGTAGTTTTCGGGTCATTGAAATTAAAATCTTAGATTGGTAGCAGCAATCAGCAGGCAGAGTATCTGTTCACATTTTCAATCCTTTATTAGAATACTTTAGGAAACAATTAATATCTGTGAAGGAAGACACATCACTGAAAAGCAGCGTTTGGGTTCCAGTTGAAGTACCAGTGGCTTAAAAGCATAGAGAAGCCATCCAAGACCCACAGTGTCACTTCAGAGCCTCACTTGATGCTGTCATATACAGCAAAATGTACATAATTCTCCACTATTTCTAGCAGAAATTATTGGATTGCTTAATGAATGTCAAAAATTCCAGGTTATTAATACAATTGCAGGCAAACTACTTAAGAGCCTGCAGAAGCCTCTGTCTCCACAGTCATCCACTGACCTCACTGTGGTTTTGACTCTGCTGGTGTTCAGAGGAACACAGATTCCCAAGTTTTCTCTTGGGGGATGGTTGTCTCATTAAAGCATCTATATATCTTTCAGGGTCTTGGTCTTCATGGTTTAAGCCAATTTTGGTAAATTTGCTGCTTCTCCTTCTTAAAAAAAAGCCCCAACAAAACAAAAAAATAAGTAAAAAAGGCTAGAGCTGTTCCTGGAATATACTATGACTTCATGTCGGCATGAAATGCCAACATGTGGAATGGAAGAGAAGCAAGAAAAATTACTTCTGCAACTTGGGTGGTATTTTCTACACTAGAAATATCACTCTTTTCTGACTGCCAAGCCTTTCCACTCAGGCTCTAAATCTGTTTTGTATACAGAGAAGAGGTAAGAATTGCATGTGTGTGAACTTGTGCTCCTGCCTTTGTCCTGCCTGATCAACACATGTGTGAACACAGTCACTTCTGGCCTGGGATGTATGAACATGTGCTCGTGCTCTTCCTCATGGATCTGCAAACTTCCTACTCTGATGCACGTCACTGGACAAACCCACAACCACATCCAATTCTCTCTTCCTTTAAACAGTGGGAACAGACAGTTTTTATTTTGAGCTGATATCATGTATCTGCAACCTTAAACATGCTTTGATGTTTTTGCTGGTTTTAAAAATCCTTACTCAGCTGCTGTGCTGTGAAATGTGGCTCTGTGAGAATCTCCTGACTGTGAAATATGAGGGTTTTTTTCTTTTTTTTTTGCTGGTCAGCAGTGGGATTTTGTGACCTCCAGCCTAAATCTGTACAGTACATCTTGTATGTGTTCATTAGTGAGACAGCACAGTGCCTTCAGGAAATGCATTCTTTTGCAGTGGGCCATATGGGTAGCTTTGCATTTTTATGATGAAGATGGGAAGATAAGGTTTGTTGCTTACTCTTTTTTTCTTTCTTAAAACTCTTACTGAGTTTTGTCCCTGCCATATAGTTGAGGCATCCTAAAAGATGACTGAGATAAAGCAGAATTCAGCCCTTAACAAGCACTTAAAACAGACTGTTAGATTTATTTTTTCAGAGTTCAGATGGACTGCTTTTTGAATCTTGGCTGTTGCTAAAAAAAAAAAGAAATAAATTAATAGCAAACATACTAGCCTAACACCAACCTGTAAGAAGATGAAGACTGAAGTAGTTTTCAACCATATCAAGATGGGGCTAAAGCAAATAAAACAATCAAAACCCAAACAATCTTCCATCCAAGTGCTTGCAGGCACTCATCCTATGTTCCTGTGCAGTGTTCCTAGGATATCAGCATGAAAATGATGAGCTTCTGTTGCTTTGGATTTAAAGGAGTAATTTGGGTAGTTACTTCTTCCTTTTCAAACACATTGAAGTTTTGGAGGGAGTGAAATGTTCACATCCTAAGCCATTATGTTTCAATAGGAAATGGGGAATTTATGTGGAAACTTGGAGAGTCTTCCTCAATTCAGGAGAAGTAATTGCTACTGTAATGGTGCAGAAGGCTGTGTCTGGCTTGTATCTTACAGATACTGCCAACTGTTGCTTAAAGGTAGGCAAAAGGACTGCTCTGTAGCAGGTAATAGAGGTTATGCTATGTGCCTACATTGAGAGGAAAAGATCTGAGTTCTTTATGCCTGTTTCTCAAGTCTCTCGATTTATAACTTTTCAATTCTTGCCTGCTTTAAGCATACGCCTGTGTAATTATTGGCCGTTTCGTTCTTTGGTCATTATTTCAGCTTTACTTCATTTTCCTTTCTTCAGATATGTTCTCTATGGAGGAACTGCTGCCCCCAAGCTAACAATTGGGCTCTCAGTCTCCCACTTAAATTTGACTGAATAAGAAGCAGATAAAACCCTTCTTTATTTCTGTATCTCTGCTCTCCCATCCATGTTCCAAATGGTGTTTTTGCTGTCTTTCTCCTTACCGGGGCAGTGCTTAAATCTGTCTCTAGCTACTGGGAAAAATGAGCTTTCTGTGGTTACATTCTCTCTCTCTCTTCCTCCCTCTCTCACAGCTCTCTCTTTTCCCTCTCTCTGCCACTCTCTCATCTCTCTCGCTCTCTGGAATATTTTCAAACCACGCATGAAGTGAACACAGAAAACCAAAACTCATAGTTCTCCAGGACATCCCTGTTTTCCTCATTGAGAGAGTTTTATTGCAGATGATAATCCAGGACATTTCTCAAGATGTATTCATGAGTTACTTGTACAGCCAAGTACAATGTTCTTCTCTGTGTTTTCTTTAACCCATCCCTGGTTCCATTGTACATCTTTTTCCTTTTCACTGTGGTGGGGCCCTGTATTTCAGGGCCTTGTATTGGCAGCAGCTGCAATAGAAATCAATATTAAATTTATATAGAAACAGTAAGGTTAGAAAGTCCTGTTACAGTAGTGAAATATAGTGCTTTAACAACTGTGCCGAGGGGGACCAAGTAATCATTTTAGCTGGAATCTTGTCTTTAATGGAAGCCAATATGTATTCCCCTTCATTCCTCGCACAAGTTGCTTGCCAGTGTCCCTGCTCTCAACTTCTGGTCAACTTATATCTTGAAGAATAATGATTTTGGTGAGGAAAATAGAAAAGCATTATGTCGAGGAAAAGATGAGCTAAAACTTCATGGTGTTACATCCTAGTCATCCTATACAAATCACACAGTTTAACATTCCTGTATTTCCTACTTTCTGGTAGAGATAGTCTTTCTTCTCCATTGTCCTGGAGCCATTTGGCATAGTTAGAGTTTAAGGAAAATACCTCCCTTCTTTGCCTTTATTTATTTTTTTTTTTTTCAAATTAAAAAGGTGGTGGAGAGGACAAGTTCTTTCTGACTCCTATTGAAAGTGCACTTAAATCCCAAAGGTTACAAATACAGTTTTTCATAGTCTTTTTTTGCTAGTTAAAGTGTCTATCTTACATCTATAGATATTTTTCTTATCCATGGTATACCCATAGTACATACAGGAATTCTTTGTCCCTGGAAACACTTGTCTGTGTTGAAGATCACAAATAGTTTATACCAGGCAGAAAGGAGGAGCCTACTTGCTGTTTCTGAGGGAAGAAACTACATCATTTTTAAGTAGAATTTAATGGGATTCAGAAGAGTAGAACCAGAGTGCTTTAGGAAGACATTATCTTTCTCAGAACATTATGATCAGCCTGGCAAATGAGAAGAATCAGCTGAACAGGTCAAAAGGAAAGCCACTGAATTCAAGTGGTGAGGATGGGAACAAAATAATGGCACCATAAGAATTGCTGGGAATTGTAACTTGTAGTGGTCTTGAAAAGCAAGCAAATTTGGGTCAAGTTCTTGTCTTGTTTACACCTTGCATCTCATTGGAAACCAAGGGCACCTTTGAAATGCTAAGAAAATCCTACTCAAGTCAGACATGTTTTTCTATGAGTAAGCAAAGAATTTGGCTAGAGGCAGCAAACTTGTAGCCATTTCTTAGCTTTGTAGTGGTGTAAATGTTTTCTGGTTGCCTCAGTCAGAAATACATATCATACTGGAAATAAAGTTACATTTGTGCAGTATTCCTAAATGTTTTGCCTGCAACATTTGAGAGTCAGTGCTATCTGTACTTGATAAACAATTTGGTAATCTACCAGTGAGCTGGATATATCAGTGTATGTTTGCCAAGCTGCAGAAAGAATTCTGGTGGTGAAACTTGTATTTTTCAGGTTGGATATTGTGTTACATTCACACAAAGGCAGGAGACATTTAGAAGCACTGAAGCATAACAAATTTTGTTATAGTCTGATGGGGGTTTTGTTGGTCCTGTTTTGTTGTTGTTTTTATTTTGGTTCTTTTTTTTTTTTTTTTCCTTTCAGCTCACTGCTTCACCCCAATCCTCTGCCCCTGAAAAAAACCCAAAGAACCAAAGTCAACTATGTTTTGTCCTCCTGGGTCTTGTTTCTCCTTTCCCATTTGTAGTCTGTGGTGCCCCACATTAAAAGAATGGCTGCTTTCTCTATAACTGAGCAATCTTACCATACCACTATACATATGAAATTCCGTAATTATTTCATTGATGGAGAAATACTGGGTTTTGGAGAAGGACATGGAAAAACCTCTCGGGGATCAAACTTTCTTTGCTGCTCTTCAGTATAGTGGAGGTCACAGGATGTGGTTATCCCTTCTGGAATCTCCTGTGCAAGACAATGAAACAATGAAAATAAACCCCAAGTTTTCTGCATTACCTGGTTACTTTAAAGCAAACTGTTGGTCCAAAAGTCAAGCTGATCTTGGAAACAGGACACTTAGGTTCTGTTTGTGACTTTTCCAATACTGCTTTGTACAGGCTTCTAATTCTCTTTCTTTATCTGGAGTTAGGAGAAAAGAGAACTCCTTTAATCATCACTGAGACTAAATTCGTTGATATTAGTGAGACATTTACTGATCCTTGGTAAGGTGAGTCTAGGAGGAAGGTAATTTGAATGGTTATCAAACATGAATTGATGAGTGTCTTTGGCTGTTGAGACATCTCCTGCCTATTGTAAATGGGAGTCAGAAAAAACCCCAACATTATACCATACAGTGACAACTGTGTTCCTACCTCTATCAGAGGGAGTGAATAAGAAGTTATTAGGTATTATCCATTCTGACCCTCATCTAACAGGAATATCGTTCTGTCAGGTGCTGGGTAGTGTGACCTGTACATTTATCCATTAGGCATGAAATTTAGAGTTGATTTTGTGTATGAAACAAATCAGCTGAACACTAAGGAGAGCAATACTTGCAGGAGGTTTTTAGTATGATGTAGGGAGAGAGAATGGCCTTTTGCAAGGGGGGCCTAATGCAAAAGGGGGAGGTTACAACCATTTTTCTGTACCTAGTTTTTCTCTGCCATCTTTTTGGGTGCTTAGATTCTTGGAATGGATGACTTTATGGCATAAACCCCTGTCTGTATAGATATTGTAACCAATAAATAGCAGTGCTAATCTGGTGTGGTGAATTCAGTGCCTCATACATTATATGGTTTGAGATAGTTCATCCAGATACCATTCTGGGTGGTCCAGTATTATCAGTGTTTTGGGAAGGTGTTGCTATGACTATGTGATTGTAATCAATGGATTCAAAGGCAAACTCACACCCTCTGAGGTAAATATGGTACAACTGAAAATGCAGAGCAAGCGTAGGAGAATGTATTTGGGGTGAGAGAATTGTTTTTTTCTACTTTCTCTGGGCCTCATGCCTGGCCATAGAAGATGTTGCCAATGCAGATTTCACTATTATTCTTTGTAGCTAAGCTCCAGTGAGGAGCTAAAGGAGAAGCTGCCACTGCTCCAAGGAACTTTCAGTAAAAACAAACTGAGGATCTGATAACAGTTTGTGGAAACAATACTAACTAAAGAAGTAGAAGCAGGACTGGGTTGTTAGTTATGCATGTGATATTACCACTGTTTTACTGCTTGGAGGGGAAAAGGTTTAGCTCTTGGAGCCTTGTCCAAGTGGGAGTTCAGGCTGGACAATGCATTGTTGGGAGTTCCCCAAACATTTAGCTAGGATGACTGTCTTGGTGTGTAGCTGTTCCAGTGCTCTGCTCTGGTGGAAGGGAGGGTTAAGCTCCAGTGTAAACACTTGAGCTTTGTTTCTTGGGAAAAATGTGTTTCATTCATTACTGAATTGCAGTTTATCCCTAAGCTCAGGAGAAAGGTGCAAATGAGTATAGTGTCACTTTCTTTTCTCAGGGGTGAAAGCAGACATGCCACAAGTGGATCCCAACCCTCTCCCCTCAAACATACAGCCCTCTGACTGCTAAAGCTGGGGACAAATGAAGCCTGAGTAGTCTGGCTCTGGAATGTGCAGCAGGGCAGTGGCATACACACACATGCATATTTCCAGACAGGGATAACTCAAGACGTAATATTGCCTCTGCTTTTTCTGCATGTTCTTTTGAAAGACAATATTCTTCTATCAGGCAAGATGATGGGTTGAGATGACAGGATACAGGAAAACAGTGAGATTTTTTGCTTCTCTTTGAAGCTGTACCCATTCTGCTGGTAACATTATGTACTTGCTCTGTGCTTGCCTGGTAGTTTAGGATATCTGCAGCAGTGAGCTTTTCAGTTGTCTGTGTACTTGATCGTCAATAGTGGTCAAGCTTAGAAGTTCAGTGGTTAGTGTGACAACATATGAAAGGCAATGAACTGCTGTAGTACTTCAACTTGCACGTGTGCAGAGGAATCTACCAGAGGAGTGAGTGTGGGATGCCTTGAGTAGGGTGGCTAGAAAGTAATTAAGTAAGGCATGTTCCCATTTGAAAACTTAAAGAAATATAAGGAAGAGCACCAGATGCTGTTTCTGCTAACACGTGCTGAACAACAGTGAATCCAACTGCAGCTTTGCTAATGCCATCTGCCATTGCATTTTAAGAAATTAAAGGGTCCTGGACTGCCATAGTTCTTCTAGCACATTTAATCTAACTGAGAGGAAAAATAATTCCTGTTTACTCAGCCAGTGCATGGACTCATGGTGCACCTATCTTTGCCTGTGTCTCTACTCTTAAACCATCATTTAGCACTGTTTTTTTGGACAGCTTATTCTGTTTGCTTTTCTCTGCAAAATCTCAGTTCATAAAACAAGCTGAAGAATGTTAACAAGGGATGCTTCTTTGACAGCTGTGTGATATGCTGCTATCTTGCCTGTGAAGAATACTCATGGTGTCCTCCAAAGTTTGTGTAGACACAATCCATGTGCCTTGTGAGGACACAAGGGAATTATGATATAAGCCTTGCTTTCCATGGAAAGTAGGATCTAAGTCCAGTCATAACTTCTGCTTTGCTGGCTTTATGCTCCTCTCTGACTTACACTCATAATAACTGAAGGAGATCTAAACTATAAGTTTTGGACTAAGCAGTTATGGGGTACTGCTAAAGGAGCTGTAGACTGAGAAGAGAGGGAGGCAGATATGTGGTAATATGGAAAAACACATTTTGGTTTTAACACACTGAGTTTCTTTTGAAATTTGAAGAAGGTATTTTGAGACTATGAATCAGTGTGTTCGTGGATGTCCTCTGTTCAGACCCAGACAGACATGGCACTAATCAGAAAGCACTGGTAGGTGTTCTGTGTGCTATTTAAAAACACATTAGAATAATGCTTCTAGTTACTTTGCATGAACCTAGGAATCACAAAGTTTTTGCCTTCCATCTTAAAGAAAGTTGGGGTTGGATAGTCCTTGTTTAGGCAGCTGGAGAGAAGCGCACGTGGCTTTGGCACATGCATGTAAGATGTATCTTACAGTGCTGCTGGCCATGGAAATTTCTGTGGGTAAATAAGATTTCTGTCTCAAGGGCTGTCCATATGGCCCCTTTCATCAGCACTAATTCCACTTAGATTAACTGCACAGCACAAATATGGGTCAAAGCCTGGATTGTTGGGAGAATGCGTTCCCGCTTGCAAACTGCTTCCCACAGAAGTACTTGTTGGCAGCTGAGATCATAATGCTCACACTCCTCACAATAACCCACTTTGAAATGTATTTAGAGAGGGGTCTTGGCAGTCTGCTTGCTGCTTTTTCATACAAAGTGCAGGTCTTGGTTTGTAATCCCACTCAGCATGTCGAGCCATTAGCTGTGCCTGCCGTCTCCTCTGAGTTTATCTAGCACGAGGCTGGGCATCTGTGCTTGGGCTAGCAGTGCTAACC
The DNA here is from genome assembly GCA_032173965.1 of Sitta carolinensis. NCBI lineage: Eukaryota > Metazoa > Chordata > Aves > Passeriformes > Sittidae > Sitta > Sitta carolinensis. The sequence goes on along the minus strand of JAVUNC010000025.1, from coordinate 6,253,140 downwards.
ATTTCAGGTAAGGTCTTTCCCCTCAGCCTTTAGCAAGAGGAGAGGAACTACTCTTGGATGTATTGCATTGTTTATTACAGAATCAAGCCTGCTGGGTTGTCTGTGAGCTGTCCTGACTGCAGGTGACAAAAGGAGATCGAGAGACGCAAGGGGAAGAAGGAACAGATCTCATGGTGTCTCTGGCTCACGTTTCTGTGGTTACTCTGAAAGTTGCTTCTTGCTTTTCTTTCTCCTTTGTCTACTCTACTGGTGGCAAAGGTAATGTGTTGCAAACACTCATTCCTAAAGCTGTAGCTAGTTCTGTAGTTTCCCATTGTGCCAGGGCACCTTATAGGGGCATTATAAAACTCAGGCATAAATGGCCTGTTCATAAAGTCAGGCTCAAACCTACCATGTGAATGAACTTTGTTTGGTTTTTGCATCTGAAGTGATCTTCAGCACTAAGTTCCTACTGAGACATTATTGAGTTTTTCCCAAATTCACTCATTCACAAAGAAAAATGCCTTTCACCAGACCTGGAAGTGCATTAAGCACAAACTACCCTAAGCAATGAGAAATATAGATTAGAGCCCAGAACCTGCCCACACTGGTGTGAGTACAGAAGATTATTTCAGTGCCACTAGCCTTCCATGTTTGTCACCACTCTCCTGCTCTGGGTAGACAAACTATTGACAAATGATGAGGAAATAAGTCATCACAACAGAGAAAACTGTCCCTTTAGGTGCTGAGGGAGGACTGCAAGGACATTCAAGTAGCATAAGCATAATTTTGATGTCAAGAGACTTGGTTTGGTCAGGAGATTTTCTTGCCTTTTTCTGGGCCTAATACTGCAATACAGAACTAGGGGATTCAATAGAGCTAAGGGCTTCATGGGTAAAGAACCCAAGGCAGGTGTTTGCTTCTTTCCTCTGCTACTGACTTGAGTTTTAGACAACTTTTGCAATCACATGCTGCATGCTTGTATAGTGCCTCCCCTCATCCACCTTTGTAGATTAAAAGCATTTTGTAGATTATTTATCAAGCACCCTAAAATTAAAGTGGACAGAGCAATGGTAGGTGCAGTTTTGAGTAGATGGTGAATCCCTCACCTTTTTCCTGGTCTTATGCCCAGTGTGAGGTGTCCTCCCACACATTTAGTAAAACAAGGCAGAGTGTTCACTGTGAAAGCAGACAGGCTCCAATGTGTGTAACTTTAAGCAGTGCAGACTGAACTCTTCATAAACATACCTGAGGAAATTTTGCTTAATTATTTTAGTACATTCATAAATGATGATAGCTACTTGTGCTGCACACTTTCATGCTTGCAAACATTCCTGGCACTTGTAAGAAATTTGGTGCAGAGAGTTGTTCTAAAACTCTGAGTGGTTTGCACAGTCTAGAAGATGAACAGTCTTATAAAATGATGTATTTCCTATGCATGGTTGTAAAACACTTTAGGATCATTAAATAACAAATATTTTTGGGCTAGATTGTTTTGCTTTCTTTACGAGTGTACTTTTTTGGAAGCCTTTTACTGCTGTTTTGAGACCACCATACTAGGGACTTTCTTTAGTATTTTCCCATTTCTTTCTCTTCTAAATGCAGGGAGCACAAAATATTCTTCTGGCATTTGAGCTGCAGTTATTTTGAGTGGCTACAAACAGAGGGAAATGTGTTTCTGTGGTAGTTACTGCAGAGAAAGAATTTTTCTGAAATGTCTCTCCCCCACCGCCCTTTGGTGGCTGCAGAAAAGAAGCCAGTGTTTGAGGCCCCAGCTCTGTGCATCTGCTGGATCAGTTTAAGGCCAATTTTCCCCCTCCCCCTGCCCCTCTTTCCATTAGCAAACTAGATATAAAACAGAAGCCATTGGATAAATAGGAAAAATGTGTAGCAGAGGAAGCCCTTGTGATTAGGGAGCTGTTAACCAGTTATTTCATGTCCGGCTTTCAGTGTATTTATAAAAATGATGCTATTCAGTGACACGTCGAATTACTATAAATGGTATTGGCTCGGTTGCTTTCTCATGGAAGCCAACTAGCAATTTATTTTTAACTTGGGCTCACTGATTATTTTTAAAGTTAGTGTAGTATTTGTTAAAGATGCTAAAGTGGCAGGCAAAGCGTGGGCAATATACATCAAATTTGCTCGCAGCCTGTCTTTGCTCCAGAGTCCTGTGAAACCTCGTTAGGAGAGAGCAGCTCGGTCAGTGCCTGTCCATTTGCTGCCTGGCTGTTCTGGGGAGTGGGCTGATTGATGTGATTTGTGGCAGCTGCAGTGCTTGGTTTTGTGATGTGGAAGCCTGTCCATTAGGAGCTGGCCCAAGACCCAGTAAACCCCTCCTCCCTCTCTTTTTTCCATTGATCGCCAGCAGCCGTCACATCATTACATGCATTTATAATGTCCTTGTCGAGACTTCACTGTGTGCACATGGTTTAGATCAACAGCTTCCCAAATAGGGGGAGCAAAAGTACCAGGACTCCCTACCTGCCTCCAACAATGTGCTTGTAAACTTCAGGGACAGGGAGAAAGAAAAATACAGCTCGTGGAAAAGTGCCAGGAGGTTCTGAGTCTGCAGTTCACACTATGCTTTGGACAAAGAGGTGAGTCTTGCATCATGGTCTAATGTGGTGAAGCTTAGGCTTCCACACAGTTCTTCTGGAACAAATTTCATAGAACAGAAAATCTTTTCAGTAGTAGTGGGACCTGAGGCAGATTCTCAGAGCTCTCATTGTCATACTCTGGCATCTGTCAGGTCTGGTCCACTTGGCAAATGCTGGCTAATAACTGATACCTAGAAGTGTGGGAGGAGATCATTGCAAGCCTGGAAGATGGGTCTTATCTCCCATGCTTTATTTAGGGAGTAGATTGCAGTTCTTACCACACTTTCTGGAGTTTCCAAATAGTCTTCAGGGCTGTCACTCTTCATAAGTGAGAAATCTGTGGGACTAAAGCATTGTACAAAACTGTCTTAAGGACAGCTCTGGCCTGGGTTGTTACTTGAAGATGAGACTCTTACACAAGTGCTAGGGAGCCATTTCCATGCTAATTCAATCCCAAAGAGCAGGCATTCATTCTAACAGCACAGTCTTCTGGTTTCCAGTTATATTCCCCCAAGGTTCAGTACCTAAACAGTAACTCTGCTCTGTATAAAATGGCAACACTTGAAATCTGTATTGACCTGACACTTCAACGAAATATTCAGTAGAGTTGTTTTACACTGGGACAAAAAGTGTATGCAAGCTTGGTATATCTTTCCCTTCTCTCTTTTCTCTGATTCTTAGAGATCCGGTGCATCATAAAAAATGTTGCTTTCAAAGCATTCAGCCAGTCCTTGGTAGCCATCCAATTTGTGTGTCTTGAGAGATCCTTCTTCATAATATTTACTTTTGTTATTCTAATTGGAATGGAGGAGACAGCATTTGTTTGTGCATTGCTGGGGTGAGAAAGAGAGAGTTTTTAGTCATACCACAGGACAGCCTTTTTCTAACAAGCTGTTTTCTAGTTTGGAAATTTTATAACCTACTGAGAAATAAGTGTCTCTTGGCTGAGGTTTAATAACAGATGCATTTGTGATGTCTCCTCTGATTATTCAAGTATTGCTACTTAAGTAGGTGAAATATAATTAAAAATAATTGAAGGTAATTAATTTTGACTCCTCTTTGGTTTTACTGTTACCATAGTTGACAGCAGAATTTAGTCCTTGCAACCATCTAACCAGGAAATGGCTTTGCCTTGTCCACATCTTAGATTCATCATTTGGCAGATCGAGGGATGATTGTTACTTTACACTTCTGTTTGACAAAACATAAAATCCTTTTCTGTGATCCCGTACCCCTTCCCTGCTTGTTGTGTTTATTTCCTTACTGATTAATTCCTTGTTTAGGAACTTAACAATAGTGAAGACCCTTCCAGTGTGCTCACTGCTTGCAGGGACTCTCTCAATAGAAGGTGTCCACTGGTTGGTAATGGAATTATAAGGAAGAGGAAATAAGATAAAGTTAAAAGTCAGTCTTGGTTCAGCATCCTGGTCACAGCCCAGCATGGTTGTGCTGGAATCCTGCTGATGGAATGTCCTGACATTATGGTGTTTATTTCTGCCACAGCCCTGAAATGTAAACAGGACATCGTTGGATGCTAATTCAAGGGACTGGAAATGACTGAGACTCCTGGACTATTGGGCTATTGGTAGGACACAAGGAAGTGAATTTTACAGGAGGATTGGCATATGGCACTAGCAGTGCACGGGGCCACACGTCAGAGGAGGTGTTTTCAGGAAGAGCATCTGACGTGTGTTTGTGGGGAGGAACAAAACACAGCAGTAGTGTCAAAACATGCAGAAATGTGCAGGCCATTTGGCATACTCATGGGATGAAAGATAGTTTGCCTTCAGCTTGAAATAGATACAGAATAAACGGCAGGTTATCATTGTGGGATTTATTCTCCTCTGTACCTTACAATGCAGCAGTGAATTCACCTGAGGAACAGGAAAGGAGAAGAGAGGTGGCTGAGTTACATCTCTTGCTGCAGCCCTGGAGCCCAGAGGGCATGGATAGGAGGCAGCACAGTCAGGGAGGTGTTGGTTTAGGTGGTTTAATGCATGAGAGAGTTGGCTGTGCTTCTCATAGGCAGACCAAAATAAATGAATGCATTTTGAACTCCAGTCCTGGCTCACTCCCCTATGAAATGGAAATGGGCACATAGAACTTGTGGAGGATGGTGCCTGCTCAGCTGTGTTTGGGGAAGAGTGAGATGAGCCATGACAAAGCTAGCACCATGCGCTGTGAAGCACTTGAGACTCACGTTGCTGGACAGAGGGTTGTGCCCCACCTTAATCTTATTAGCAGCCTGTGACTCGTGCAAGGACCAGCTGCTAATGCCTCCTCTGTAGCACCCCTTGTACAGTGAAGACAGAACTGTGTTGTAATGAATATAAAGGGGGTTCTTTACTGAAGTTGCTAAATGCATACAGACCCTGTAATTCATGCTGGCTCTCTGGCTTCCAGACTGGCTGCCTGATGTTGCCACACAAGGTCTCCCTAAGTCTTGGGCTGGCGTCTGTAGCAACAAAAGGACTGACTAAAGAGACTCAAGTTTTCTGTGCTGCCACTGTTGTTCACTGAGTTTTTGGTAATAGCTCTCCACACACTGCTGCATGCATTTTGCAGCAAGGCACATTTTTGTGTTGGATATCTTCCAACTGTTTTCATGAGCATCTTGCTAGCACGGTTGCCAGTGTTGATAACTTTTTAGTGAAGTGCTTTGAGCCTCTGCTATGCTGCTTGGGCTGGGCTTCCATCCGGATCAGAAATTGGAAATTTATTACTTGGAACTGGTTTTTAAATGTGAAACTGACACCAGCTTCTTATTACTTACCAAGTCCTGAGGGCAGACTAACATTCCTGACGCTGCTGTAGGTGTTAATGGTTTCATCAACTCAAGAAGCAGGGCGCCCTGAACTCTGCTCTTGGCAGCTAGTAAAGGAGGGGAACTGACTTTCAAATATTTTGTTTTTAAAGTTGTTGTGGTTTTTTTATGATGTTTATATTAGCAAACTGGAATTTGTGAGACAGACTTTTTTTTGTTGAATACTTATTTCTAGAAATCAAATTGATAGTAAAGGCTGCTGCAACTGGTCTTGCCAAGCACCTCTGCAAATGCAAGAGAACAAGAATCTATGAGTGGGACTACTGTGGGTGTGGGCCTGTGAGTTTCATTTACTTGGTATGTTTTCTCTGCCTCAAAGTAATCAGGAAGGATATTTTATGTAGATACCAAGATTTTTTCTATATTGCTTTCAGTTGCATGCAAATAGCTCAGAAGCCTTGCTCCAAATCTGGAGAGATTCCAGGATGTGGTTTTTTGTTTTGTTTTTAGAATAGTTTCTGTCTTGTGCTGTGCAGGAAGATGGCATTGTGAGCAAGGATGAAGATTTAAAATCTGAATTAACTGGCATTACTCTCAGCTCTGCCACGTACTTGCTGAATGATCTTAAGCAGGCCATCATTTTCTTTATACCTGTATTGTGATATCCTTATATCCTGCCAGGTTGCCATGAGAAATAACTTCTGTTTTAAACTTGACTAACTCCTTTGATCTAAGAATGAACTGTGTTTCAAGTGACCATTGTATATGTGACAAGCTGCTGGAGAGGTCATAAATGGAACATTATGGAATTTAACATTGATTAATCCCACGTATGGATGGATGAGACTCAAAAGCTTATCCTGTAATTATTTATAGAGGTGCTTAAAAGGTGACTGGTTGATCACTATTTATAATTAGCTAAACAGAGAACATTTGGTGATAGCTTTTTCAATCTAGAAAAAGAAAGTCAGGGTCCAGACTCTGGGAATTGCAATTTGGCAGATTAAACAATTTCTGAAGTGAGAGGCAGTTTACTGAGAGTTGTGGTAGTTTTTCTACTGCTGGACATCTTTAAATCAAATGAGATGCTTATTGAAAAGTTATATTCTACTTCAGACAGGAATTAATTTATAGCAATATTGTGGCTTGTGCTATGTATGAGGTCAGACTAGCTGATTGGTACAACACTTTCAGCTTTATTGTTCATATGATTTTTTTATCAGATTGGTGAGTATTAGTCTCAATGAGGCCAGTGGAAGCCAAATAAACCTGAGGCCCTGGTTTTACACTGTCACCTTTCACATCATTAGTGCTTCCACCCTGTATTCACTTGTTGTCCAGCTAACATACAGAAATCTCTTCCTGTTTTGCTGTTCTCTCCTTAGCACTGCATGGTTATCACTTAGCTTGCTACCAACCTGCAGCGCTTTCCACATGTCTTAAAATTGTGGGATGTTTCTTTTTTTGTTTTGCTTGTTTTCTTGAAATGGGATTTCAAAAGTGATAAAGTCTGAGCAGATCTAAAAAGCAGCACATCACGTTGTGGACACAACTGGAAATTCCTGCTCTGCTATCCCTTTGGCAATCATTGCTATAGAGCATTAATTTGTATTTGTATTTACATTGGTCTAGTTTTTTCACCAAGCATACAAAGCTGCTCAGGCAAAAGAAAGGATTCTTGGCTACTGAGTTGCTCCCCATGCTGTGTCAGAGAGAGATTTGCTTTTAATTTCCCACCTGTATCTTATGGTACAAGACAAAGAGCCCAGTGGGTTTTGTTTATTCTGTCTCCTGCTGTGTGCTGTGCTACCTGTTGAGAGTGGAGGACACAGCTCAGGGGTAAAGGAGAACTTGCATGTCCTTACCAAACTAGCAGCTCAGTTATTGCTGCAGGACTGTGGCTGGTGGTGGCCTAGAGGGGTTGGAGAGGACTTGACTGTTGGAGCAATTGTTCTCAAGAGACAGACTAGGTATGAGTAACTGTTCATCTCCCTTCCTGACACTGGTGGCTGGACTTTCAAAAGAGCTCAGCATGTCGCATGCAGATTTTTCCACTGAGATTTCCTCATTGAAAAGGTCTGTACTCAGAATTACCAAATTTTGAAGAAAACACAGATTTTCCCAAATGTTTCCACCTTCTTATGAGAGGTGGGTATTTCAAAATGTGTGATAAATCATGCCATGTATTTATTTGTAACTATTCCTTTCTCTTTTTTAATGCTGTTGAATGCTATGCAATCAATGATGATAGATTTTTCTAAATTCTTTTCTTTGTTGTATTTTTTAAAATTTAGTTATTAAGAATTAATTTAATTTAGTTATTAAGAATTAATTCTTAATTCTTTTAATTAAGAAGGGGAAAATATTGGTATAAGGGGAAATGTCTTTATTGTTCCTTTTCTTTTAAAAAAAAGTACCTCAAAAGACATCCCCAACAATAGCTTCCACTTTCTTTCAAAATTACTTTTTTTTTTTTTTCAAGCCAGTTTTTTTTCCTTTTTACCAGGTCTGTTCAATAAGCTGCACTATTTTGGATTTTTGCTTCCCATTTTTCGTTGAAATGGAAGCTGATCAGTTTTGTGAAAATTTGTTCTTGAGGCAAGAGCCAAAGTCTCTTCAAATTCTAACTATAGAAATTCACTATGTCGTGTGCACATGGTGAGTGAAGTTTGCAGATTGTATGTATAATTCTCTTTTTGCAAGCAACAGTGGTGAAGAGTGCTAGGCTGCAGAGCAGACTGGTAAGTGCATTTAGAGAAAGGATTTCCTGCATGTCCTCTAAATAGTAAAATGTTCCTTTTATGGCATACAGTTGAACGGAAAAAGTATCAACTAATTGAGATGTTCTCTTCAATTAATCCTCATTCTGAATGAATGCCTTGAAGGGCCACATATGCCTTTAAGAGGTCCGGCTAGCTGTCTTTGCAGGCATCACTGCAGATCAGCCTTTAGAACTGTTACACTAAATTCTTCTTAGTCCTCACAGAGTCATTCCATGAGTCTTGGTCGTGGCTGGATAAGCTCAGCTACCACATGTGCTAGGCCTGGCCCCAGGGGATGTTGGGCAGTTTTGCTGAATTAATCCCCCTCAGTGCATCTCCTGGGTATGGTCCAGCAGGTGGGTGTCCTGCAGAGACCAAGCAGCTGTCCAGTGCAGATTGCCTGAAGAGAGGGAACACTGGCTCACAGTCCTTGGGAGCTGCATTGTGTTCCTCAGGGAGGGTTGGCATGCAGCTCTGGTTTAGGACAGCCCAAAATGTGAGGGTTGCTTTTGGTTTTCCCCTGTTTTTTTTCAGTTTGAGATGAAAATCAAACTGTCTTGAGGGGAAAACCTTCTGATTCTGAAACAGTGAGAAAGCCCTCACACAAGGACTCTGCTGGAGGCTTACCTGATGGATAACGTGTGCAGTGCAAGGGGGCAGTGAGTCAGGGCCAAGTGTACTCCCACTTGGCACATGATATTTTGGTGAACAGCAGAGTGTGTTTGATTTCAGGGGAGGAGCTTTATCTGTAGCATTGGTGCATTACTGTGGGAGTTAATAACCTTTCCTTCAGACCTGGCTGGGAGGAGCTGTGCAGTACCTGGTGTGCTTTGGGAGACCCACAGGCAAGAGAATGTAGTTACACAGCAGTACAGGATGGGGAGTGTGAGAGACTGAGGATGAGCTGCTGGCTACCAGATAACTCTCACTTTCAGCATCATGGCCTCTCTAGCCAGGTTTCTGTGGAGACAGTCCCTGGGACATAAACTGTCAGATGATTGGGGAGCTATATGCTGCAGAGCAGGAAATCATTCAAATTCCTTATCTTCTACACAGCAGGCTCAGGAGAAGTCCTGCCAAGACAGCTTGCACCAAGGCCTCAGGGAACAGGGTTGACCTCTGAGAAAGGGGTTTGCTGGGGCTTTGCTTGCAAAAATTGAATTCAACTACTTTCTAAGCATTTACCCTGAAAAGCTTCTGAAGAGCAAATACTAGGTGGTAGTGGTTAGCAGTCCTGCTGTGGCTAAAATCCCATGTCATTCCCACAGAAATCAGTGGTCAAACACCCGCTGACTGCTTTGGAAGCAGCTGAGACATGCAAAAGGAAAAAATTCTGTAAAGCCCTAAACTTCTGGAGAATTCAAATCAAACAGAAGTGGTTTTTTTTTTTTGTTTGTTTTTGTTTCTTTGTTTTGTTTTGATTTGTTTTGTTTGGATCATCACCAGTTACAAAGACTTATTCTCAAGCAGGGGAGCAATAAGATTGTAGACTAGAATGTCCAGGGAATGTCTTGGAGGAAGCCAGTGCAGCAGCAGTGGCTCTTCCCTGCTATAGGACCCAGTAGATGTACAAGTCCACTCTGTTTGCCACTGTCACTGCCACTGTGTTAATGTAGGGACAGGGTCTGTGGTGTGGATAGGACTGGAACTGGGAAACAGTGGTTTGATAACATTACCAGTCAAGAGCTTTTCTTTACGGCTGCTTTTACTGATATTAAATTGTTTGGGGATTCACGACTTCTAATATTAATGACAAAATTGTGCTGTCATTAATATTTCTTTTTGAGGAAAGTTAGGGCAGTGCAGTAACAATTTGTGAAGACCTTCTACAAGTATGAGGAGTCCTATTTTTTTTTTTTTTTGGCTGACTGACGCCCTGTCTGTGAATTTTTGTGCTGTGAGAACATATAATGAGTTTGCCTATGGGAAAATGTGCTGGTATTTTTATTTCTAACACATCTCTTCTATGCATGGTTCTTTGTTCTGCAGCTTGTTTGTGTCTGTCATTAGCAGACATTGGCACAAGAGAGAATTTCTGCAATATTCTGTTGTCATGCAAGCAGTCTAGATTCTGTACACAGGAGTAAATTCCCTAAACAATGACACAGAGCTGTAAATGTTGGTAAGAGGCCTTTTGGGAAATTTGACTCTTTGGTTCAGAAAGGTGCACTCTTTTCAGTGGTACCCAATGACAGCCTGAGGCAGTGAGCACACGTTGGAGCCCTGGGAACTCCATCTGAACACAAGGAACTTTTTCCCTGTGGATGTGTCCTACATAAATGATTTGCCCTAGCTGACCCTGCTTGAGCAAGGAGACTGGATAAGACACTCTTGAGAGGCTCCTTTCAACTGCTGAGATCAGCATTGCAGCATTTTCTTGGGAACTGGCTACCTGCCTGTCCCCGCCTCGTATCAAAAGGAGCAGCAGGAGTCATCAGTGTGTATTGTTGCATCTAGACTGTGGAGCACTTCCTGGTGCTTTCCCTGTGCTCAGCTTCACAAGGTGTGTGCTGGGTGTCCCTTGGCTTTTGACCATGTGAAAGTTTTCAGTGTGTGGCTTCTGGGGCCAGGAAGTTGGATCTTCCTTCAAAAGGATTCTTGGTAGCACACATTGGTTCCAAGTTCCCTCTTTAGTCCCTCTTGAAGATGGCAACTTAATCTTTTTCTAAAATGGGATATTTTGACTGGTTATTTCATACTTTGTCTCTTCCTCTCTCTTTTTTTTTTTTTTCTTTTTTTTTTTTTTTTTTTTCTTACCATTTGCTCAGAACTCATTTATCTGCTTCTGAATCAAAGGTGGGTCATGGCTCACCCAGCCCTGCTCCAAGAGTTTGGTTTGCCTCTTAAAGAAAACCTGCCATCTTAAAGAAAAATTGTCAGACCTTTATTGTTAACTTGGAAGTTGCCTGCAAAGAGAAAACTCTTTAGAAGTGTGTGAAAGAAGCACTGTTTCTTAAGAAAGACAGACACATAAATTTCCTCCTGTGAGGCTGAAAGCAATGTTTTAATTTTTAATCTTCTCTTCCATCTTCCCCTTCCCTCCCCCAATCCCATTTCTTCCATATATTTCATAGACATTGGCCTCTACTACCTGGTAAAAAATGTGATGTGTAAATTTTGATACCTTTCAGATGTGGACAGAATAAAATAGGTTGTTCGGGATTTTAATGTCCTGTTAATGGAAAAACATGGATTGAAGCATTGGAGCCTTGTGAGATGGAGCTCTGTGGGGAATGTAATACTGGAAAGAACCCTGACCTTTCTCATCCAACTCAGGCTTTGAGGACTCCAAGATGCTCCAGCTGTACTGAGGAGCTTGTTTCAAAACTCTCAATCAATCGCCACCAACTTTTGGATCTTACGAGCTAAAGCAGTTAGTCACCTTAGCAGCCTTGTGCAGATCCCCTCCCCACTTGGGAGTGCTTGGGAAACTGCCCTGATGAAGGAAGGTGGAGCACAAGAGAGAGGATTTAGTACAGAGGGATGTGCATGCACTTCATTATTCTTTTCTGCATGGGATAAATTCTATTTTCTTCAAGGAATGTTGAGATTCAGGTGGTATGGAAAGGGAAAAAGAGTCCTGGACCTTTGAGATGGACTTGTTTAAGGAAAATTTTAGCACTGTGACCCTAGTGGGGTTGTGCATCCAAAATGCTGGAGGAGAGCCATAAAACAAACCGGCATAAAATAAACTTGCTGTACATATTTTCATACTTACATCCCGAGCTACTTTTAGTGTGTTTATCAAAACACTGTGGGCCTTTGGGTCTGCCTGATGGTGGGAACAAGAGCAAGGAAGTGAGAGAAATATATATATATGTATGGACTATAATAAAGCTTTGTTTTAAGCCCTCTATCTTTAAATCTCCTTTCTGAAGTGCTTCCTTGGCTAGAAGAAGGTAGGAAAGAAGTGTTGCAAAAACCTGTGCTCTCAATGCTGTAATAAAACTAGAGTAAGGGAATTTCTTCTGTCTGAATATTTTCAAGCTGGCTTGTAAACCCTTTTGCTTTATCTAGAGGAATCAGAACTTGAACTAAGGTGGAATATTTTGCTACAATGAAGTCAGTGAAGTTTGACAGAGGGGGCAGGAGTCTGTACTGAAACAGATTCATTTTTTTTTCAGATAATGAAAATTATCTGAAAATTTATCTGAATAAAATAATTATTTTCCTTCATCAAAGGATGACTTCCATGGAAGTTATGTATTTTACTTTTAGAACTGCATTGGGGGTGATGTGCATTTGGTTTTTGAAAGCCTGGATGCATTTACTGTGAAGAAATGCCTCGTACTGAAAACTAGGGCTATATTACCAAAAGAGTGAAAGAAGCTTAGGATGTTGACTCATATTTCAATAGTGGAAATTAAAGTATTATGTTCTACTATCCAAAAGTGCTATGCATTTTTAACATGATTATTCTCAGCGACCTCAGCTGACCAGCAGAATAGGAGGACATTGTTTTACTCTTCACCAATAGTCTGACAGTGCCTTGGGGTAGGAATGCCTGCATAATGTTTGATGGCTGATGCTAAACATCTGATATGGCTGTTGAGCAGCTCCTGAATGTTAGTGTGGTGGCATTATCTTATTTCCACGGGGTTGTCTTAGAAGTGGCAGGCATCTGAGAACCAAAGCTGAGGACAACCTGCAAATGGGCAGAAGGAAATAATATAAAATGTTTCTTTGAAGCAATAAGAGGTTGCAGAACAGTGATATATCCCAACTCTTTCCATCATAGGGGTGGGGGAAAGTTTGCTTTTTCCTATGTGTCTGATGTTAGTTATCCCCTCCAGAGCCAGTGCTGTTCACCTACTGCTGCTCTGCTCTAGAAACCCACATCTAGGTCTTTGCTGGCAGTGGTGATGGCAATGCAGAATGGAGGGAGCTGAAGGTTGTTGCAGAGCAGTCCATGATGCTCAGCTATGCACTCTGGCATTGGCTGGTACAGGTGCAGAAGCTCTGCTCAGAGCCAAGAGAGAGAAAACTTCTGATGCTGTGCACAGCTCTAGAGCAGCTTCTGTTTTGTGGTGTCAGAAGCAGTGACAACTCTGCCCTCGGTCTCTTTCTCATTTGAGGCAAACTGGTTGAACTGTTTCACAAATGGAAGGGTAAGGAAATTTAAGGGAAAGCATGAAAGTACAGCTGAAATATAAAACTATTACTTATATATAGAATACATTGCTTTTCTGAACCTCTAGGAGACTTTCAGAGTTAGAAGACTAAGGTTAAAAACTGGCCCTTGCTGAAGCTTGTATATGACTTGGAATACATTCCCTAGGAGTCAGGATTTAGATGCTCTGGATACTTTGGATTGACTTTGCTAAATTCAGCTCAAAAGGACTTTGGAGGAAATAAAATATTTTGGGAGGCTAAAAAAAAATAAATTTCAGGTGCCCGTCTGGCACAATTTCAGCAAGAGCTGTTTCACCAGAAATTAACTGAGTCTGAGGTCTGCTTGGAAGAGTTGATCTCTTGTTCTATGAGGTTATGTGTTTCCATCAGCATTAATAGGATTCTGTCACACCCATGAGGAGGAAATGATGTAGGGAGTGTATGCTGTTCACTCATCTGGGGAATGAAAGGCTCTTGTAAAGTCTTTGTAATCTAATTTCAATGGTATATTCAACCTGAAATTACTGCCTTGATAAGATGAAGAGTATGCCTTCGAAAGTCCTTCTGAAGAGAAGGATAAAATGCTCCGCTTTTTTAATTTTTTTTTTTTTTTTTTACCCTCTTTCTTTTTCTGCTGACTTTGCCTACATAAATATGATTTTTGGGGGAATCCCTAGCAAAAAATGTCAGAAATACTTTGCTTTACAGACTATAAACCCCTTAGTATCTGATAAGAAAGAGACTTCCTCTGGAGTAACCTCAGCCTAAATATTTGAAGAACTGAGTACAAAGACATGAATTTATTTTCTTGACTGAACTGTTAGCTTGTTGATCTGCTGGCATTACCTCCACACCAAGGTCCTTCCACAGCATGCGACTTGCTATCGTACACCCACAGAGCACAGCATCCTTCCAGCCAGAAAGCTGATCTTTCCTCTTGCCTTTTGCTCTATTTCTTGTGATAAGTGGTTTCCCCTCTCTTCAGTTATTTAGTAACTCAAGCTCAAATTTTGGTCCTTAGAGGCGCTCCCTCCAACTTAGAGAAATGCTTTCTTTGGTCTGGATTGGTCGGTTAGAAGGTGGAGAGTTCATTTCCAAGATACTGAGTGTTGGTTTCTCTCTATCAAATGAACAAGACAGAACTCCTTCTCCAGTGGATCTAGCATTTAAGGGGGTGGTTGGGAGGGGAGGGTTGGTGCTTGGTTTTGTTTTCACTTGGGAGATCTCAGAGATCTCTTTCACATAGGGGTTTCTGAGGTGCTGTGAAAATCACTCCCTTAAAGGGTGTTTCTACTATGAACAGCTTTCAGGGAAATGGGCAACTCGGTGGTCACGTGCTGGGATCTGATGATTGTGAAGTGTTCACCATGTCATCACAACATTGCAGTTTAAAGGGAGGTGAACTTTAACTGTAGGAGTATTCTGATAGATGCAGGAAACGTGTCCTGCAATATTGATATGGATATGAAATGTGTTGTGGGAATTAAGAGTTAATGCTGCTATTAGTAGGCCCCATAGGAGATGAATTGTTTCCTTATCATGCATGACCTCCTAAAAATATAGAAAATTTTTGCCTGTGTTTGAGATCTCAGCATGAACAGGATAGTGTAAGACCTTGTGGACTCACTCCTGTCTAAAGAACTGTTTTTTTTCTTGCAAACAGAACAATGTTCCTTAAAATTACTTCCCACACCAACTTCCCTCTCTAGATGTGCGATTCTTAATTTGTTTAATTCTGGGGTTATCCCAGTGGAGCTTTTTATGATTAATAGCTGATGACACTGTAAACCCATCAGAAGAACGTTTCCTAGGAAGTATCCATGCTTCTTACAGGCTGTGTTTGACTGTTGTTAGAGTATGGACAGAACAAGCACTGGGAAAAGTTCACCTAGAAGAGTCCATTGGTATGGACTCAGTGTTTGCTTCATATGTCTTCTAGTTTATCTTTTTGGGGTTTGGAGATGGATACACTTCTCTGTACAATCTTATCTGTTTTTAAGCATTTACTGCTGTAGTGTGATAGACCCTTTGCTTGTAACATGAATGACTGGGAGAAGGGGAGGAAGTAAAACATGAGGATTCCATAATATTAGTGCCATTTTTATCTCAAATTAACTGGTGCAACACCAATAGTTAAAAGTAGTGCTAGGCTTTCAGCTTCTGTGCAAGTCATTGGTTTACATATAAAGCTTTTCTTCTTGGATTTGCCACCCAGACCAAATACATATTTGGTCTTGATTTTTTGGAGCTTCTGACATTTTGCAGTTCCCTCTCTTTTTGCTGGCAAAGTTTTTGTGAAAATTGAGATTACTTTTGTGTTCAAATGGGTTTCTGGGCAGGAGAAGGGGCAAATGCTGCTACTTCTTGTTAATGGAAAGATTTTGGTACTGGTTGGCTGTGGTTCTTCAGTTAGTAGAAAATGGGGATAACAGCAATTTCAGCCTTTCTTGCAGTGGGACATGTTCTTACATATGACCAGGGCAGCAGAGCCAAGACCTCAACTTGTACAAGGCAATGTATGACTGCTTACTATGTTTATTTGTATGTATTCCATCCATAAATTTAAGATATAAAATAAACAAAAATTATTGATTTAAGTAAGCTTTAAATACACCCTTTGCAAAGGGTGAGACAAATCAAACTGCAGCAGATGATGATTTGGATAAAACTCTGTACAAGCTATGGAATAAGTCAGTTCTATACGAAACTAGAGTGATACAAAACAAGCAGTGATATTGGTACATGTTCTGCAAAGGCATACATCACTGGACATAATAATGTTTGCAGCCTCAGGGGATCAACATGTTCCTTCTCTGATGGGAGGGAAGGTTTCTCTTATGTTTGTATACTATGGGCCTTCTTTATGAATCATGTCTGAGGACTATGAATCCAGATCAAGTGGTGGTTTAGAAGCAGGGTTGGTTGTTTTGCTGAATTTTTAGAGGGTTTTTTTTTCCCAGTTGTGTGCAGCTGTGGTGGGGAGCTGAGGGAGTTTTATACTTCTGGTTTTCTGTGGAGCGTGCTCCAAGCTTTGTCAACAAGCTAGAATTAGGTTGGGTTCAGAAGCTGGAAGAACTTGCTGTATTTTCAGGCAGGCTGTTGACTTGCTGTAGACAATTAGAAGTCTGGGGATGACTATCCAGACATTTGCTGCAGCTTCTCTGCAGTTTTCTTTGGGTATCTGAGCATACATTTAAAAACGACCTATCCTTGTGAAAGGGACAGTGTGTTAGAGGTCAGTTACAGGTTTAGGAAGTCTTCCCTAGATGTACTTCAGAAATTAAGCTCTTCTTAATCATGAGCCTAGAAGGGCCTTGATGTGGACATGACATCTTGCCATGAGAATATGGGAGGCTAGGACTAGCTGTGGGCAGTTCAAGAGTGGAAGGAGGGAAGGTTGACAGTTGGCACAGGCATCACACTCTTGTGTATCAAATGCTCTAGACCACATGGACAGGCATTGCTTTGTAGATAAGAACCTCACATTTGTGCATTTTAAGGCAGGTCTCCCTGTCCCTCCTTTTATTGTATTCTTCTCCACATAATGCTCCTGGCCAGAGCACCCACTGGCCGTGCTAGGAAGGTGGCTGGTTTTAGGTGGTGCTTTCTTTTCAGACTCTCATAACTGATCACTACCTGTGTCACTCAGAGCATCAGTTCTGTAGAATTTGACTGAAATGCAGAGGAAGCTTTGTTCACTTTAATGTAGTGAAACACTTGACAGCCCCAAAACCTCCAGCAGTTTGTCACGCCTCTGAAACCAGCCTTCAGTGTTGGTGTAAAGTCTCCTGAAAATATTGCAGCAGCCAGAAAATATATTTTATTTGGATGTCACTTAAAAATACACACAGAAAACAACCCAAAATCTTTGAGCAAAACTCTTTCCAAATATCCATTCTTCATGAAGACACGTTAGGTTAAAAGTTCAGCAGTTTCACCAAGCTTCTGGCTTGGAGTTCAAACCTACTTGCATAATATTGAGGTTTCAGGGCATTGAACCCAGAGCATCCTTGGTCAGAATGTTGAATAAAAATAAAAATGCTGGAATAAAATGCTGTATATGACCTTTTCTTAACTTGATTTTCTACAGGGAGTTTATTTTTGGTGCCAAATTGACAACTTTGCAATCTGAGTAGTTTAAAAAGTAGGTATATAGAATCAGTGACATTTTGACCTATGGGAACCATCTCCAAGATGGAGTGAGAATTAAATCCCCCAGACCCGTTCCCTTTGTGAATGCATCTAGTGGCCCTTTGTTCCATTAGTGGATCACTAAAGCAAGCTTTTAACCATTGTCCACAACTGTGGCTTTTCAGTCTCTAGAACTGAACTGAGAGCCACCATTTTTATTGTGTATGGGTTTGCAGGGACACATAAAAGCACTGTGCTGTAGCTGCGGCACTAAGCAGGAAAGTGCAGCTCTGCAGCCTGGAACCTGGCTTTCCCACATGGCATTGATGAGCACTAGTTTTGAAGAGATTCAATGCCATACACAAAAAACCAGGTTAAAGTCCAAATGGTCTCTGTGTTGAGTTTTTCTCCACTTATACCCATTTGCTGTAGAGACTGAATTGCTTTTTCCAGTGTGTGACAATTAGGAAAATTTTACCAGTGCAGGTAATAGATTTACCTGTCAATAGTGAAGACAGCACTGGTACACCTACATCTGTGGTTAGTGTCCAGTGGTTATAATCAAGGCATATTTCCAGTCAAGTTGAGTTTTAATGTTCCATTGTCACCCTGATCAAACTGTTAAGAGTCAAAATCAATATTTTATGCTATGATGACATCAGACAACAGATGCAGTTTTACTCTACTAATTGTCTGAATAAGAACACAACATTTCATATGGAAATAAGGATTTTGAGGATGTAATTGACCCTTTACCATTTGTTTGTTTTTCTTGGAGCAACCTGGCAATTCTTACAGAGTATTTTTCTCTCAGTAGAGGCACTCCAATGCCCTCAGCTGCTTATTTTGTATGGAAAATTCAAGCACCCAGGATAACGATGACAACAAGGGCAACATTTTGACTCCTAAATCCCTTGGCAAAATAGTTACATCATGTCTGGAAATAATTGGGCAATGACAGAATGGAAAAATTACAGTGGCTCAAACAAGACAGGGATGCTTTTAGTAATGGGGTTTTGTGTGTTCATTCTTTTGAGCACGTCAGTTATTACTGCTACTGGGAAACTCTGCATTGACTTCCTTTGTAACTAAACTCCACTCTTCCCAGTAGAAATATTGGAGAGATTTTCAGTTCTTAGATCAAGCTTTAGTACTAAAGTGCTGACGTGCTTTACTAGTATTCCTGATCTTATGGAATAGAGGATAGAGTGGGACACCTTGTTCTGCAGATCACCCAATCCTTGGCTTCTTTCCTGAGGTGATCAAAAATGTTGCTCTGGGGTATTGATATTTCATCCTGGGACCTGGTCTTATTGGATAGAACTGACAGACATTGCTGATTAGAGTCAGTGTTATACAATGACTCTAAAGGCATTTCATACCTGTAAAAGGCACAGAACTTCATCTTCCTATAGAGGAAAATAGTCACCTTCTGCATTGAAGCAGAAGTGATGTGCTGGTTCTGGCTGTCAGTGTGTGTGTGTGTCTCCTTAACTGATGTCATCACGATCTATTTAATATTAAGTCTATAATTTCTTATATTGAAAAAAGCTTCATCTTGCACTCCAACTTCCGTGGCACTTTTTTCTATGAAATTGCATCACTGTGTTGTACCTATCACCAAAAGAAAAGGAAGAAAATTGTGTGTCTAACTTGGGCTCTGCTGTCTAGGTCTGTAGCTTCTAGAAAAGGAAGTTCAGACCCACTCTGAGTAGCACAGGCACAAACTGTGACACAAACAAGGACACGGTCCTTGTCCTGTATTTTCATGGTAGTAGAATTACAGTATAGTTTTGTCAAGCCTTAAAAATAATATTTTTAGGATGTGAATTATTTCAAAAGTAAAATCTGGGAGTTTTAGAGCATGTTTAAAAATACTTGTTGCTTCATGGTCTTATCCTTAGTCAGAATTGGGTCTTGGGGTGCCATCTGTGGGGCTTGTGGGATTTTTTTCCCTATGTTTTCTTTTATGCAGTGGATTTCCTATTGGCTCTTACAGCCACAGCAATTTGATGAACAGGGACATTATAAACCAACCTATCTAGTGAAGCTAATGCTGTGACAGGGGAAATCACTGCATAAATTCCATTATTTCATAAAGGATCAATTTATTAATGCTGGATTTGTGCACACTGTTAAATGCTGTCTCTACAGCAGCATCATTACTGGGGGTGAACCTGTTGCGTCCTGGACAGATTCCAGCCAGGTATTCCAACCTTTTTGCTGGCCTACTGTTTTTATTTCTGTTTGTATAGCACCACAGACAATTTGACACTGTAAAATAACTGGTTTAAGCAGATGAGTAAGACTCAACACTGGAGAACCTACAACCTCAGCTAGGACAATAAAGTAAAATAAAACATACAGAGTGATACAGTCTTTACGGCTTGTGTCTCTTTAGAAGTATTTTTCTTTTCCATATCTTCTTTTAAAAGTAAGATATTATAGTGGGGGGATAGGAGGTGGCTACAGGAAGCCATTTCAATTCTAACAGTTGTCATGAAAAAGATGAGGATATTGCAATGAAACAGTGGGAAAAGTAGAGAATAAAGCTAAAACTCTTAGGGAAAAAAAGGAGAACTAAGACTACAAAGGAGCAGGGTTTTTTTTTCTTGATAGAAGGGGATGGGTAACCTTTGGTGAGTTATATGAATACAACAAATGTGGTTCATGGTGAAGAAGACAAGAAAATTGGTCTTGGTAGCAGTGACTTTCTGATGGAGAAGGAAGTGGAGGGTATGTGTAAATGTTACTGAGACTGTAGAGCTGCAACACCAGAGAACTTGGAAGTAATACAGGGAGGGGTAAGGAGAGAAGGACAGGACTCCACACTACTTCATGCAAGCCAGAGAGGTTGGTTATCTTTTTGGGCAGTATGCAGTCCTGTTCATTCCACCACCATGGAGGTTTGAATTGATGGCAGGTATGCCTCAGTGAGGAATTGATACATTAGAATGCAAATTTGTGATACAATGAGATGCTGAGGAGATGAAAGACAGATCCTGGATAAACAGGCTGTGAATTTTACTTGTTTTGTTTACAGTCTAAGCTATGGTGGTCATATCACCATTCAGAAATGTTAAAGATGCATAGATCTACTTGTATATAAATGATATGCAAGAATTTTATTAAGACTCAGCGTTTGGTGTCTAGGAGGACAGATTAGTTTTGACTGTGCATATTTCTGTGTGAAGTCATAGTTATAGGAAACTGACATAGTTATAGTACATTTGCAGAAAATAATTTGCTTCTTAGCTGATAAAAGAATGAATGGATTGTTTGGTCAGCTCGCTTAAGCATAGAAAGTTATTAATTCATTCTTCATTAAAGGTTGGGGAAGAAAGGTGTGAAGAAATAGTTATTACTAGCCAGATTCATGACACTGGCTTAAGTGCTCTGTTGATCTCTTTGCTTTGTATTTTGAATCTTGACTGTTCTTTAGAAATGGTTTTCCTGTGAATACAGTTGGGATAAATTAATGATTTGGAGGAACAAAAGCAACCTGCAGGTATATTTTTTTCTGTTTTCTTTTGTTTGGTTGTTAGTTTTGGTTTGTTTTTTTTCTGTAGATTATTTTTTCCCTCATTTTTGGATGAAGGCAGAGAAAGTGCTGCAAATTAGTATTTCAAAGGCAGAAGTTTCTCACAGTTCTTTAGCTTTTTTTTTTTTTTTTTTTTTTTTTTTTTTTTTTTTTTTTTTGTGTGTGTGTTGATAAGATGGTATCAGGTGAGACGTAGTGGATTTGTGGGTATTAACAGACTAACATTAGTGGTCATTAGTCACCCAGCACATCCTGAGCATCCTTAAAGTATTAAAAATAAAGAGATTTTTGAAAGACACGTTGCAGTAAGTAGGTTCATGGATATAGTTACACCTGACAGCCTTCAAACAGTCCTTGGCTTTTCTCTTATCTCAGAACTTATTTCTGAGGCAAAATAATGAATAAAAATGAAATAAATATTTATATATATATATATATAATAGGAGAAAATCCTTAGGTCTGTGGAATGCTTTGAAATTATCAACCATCTCAGTTTTGATGGGAAGGTGTGTAAAACAAACCAGCAGTGAGTTTCTGGACTGCCTTGCAAAGTCCTCAGAAACACCAAGAGCTCTGCACTCTTGTTTCAGTGTACTGGGGGAATGAAGATCTGTCAAGTGGCTTCAAAATGCCCAGCATTATTTGAGCTGCCCTTTCTCCTGTGGTGGAAACTGCTAAGTGTGGGCCATGGCTGATTGGGATTGAGTAGCCAAGACCCTGCTCGTTTGCAGATCACATCCAGTGATCTGTTGATTTGTTTTGGGTCAGATGCCTTCCTGTCCAGTGTAGCAGGCAGGTATCCATGGGTCTCCAGGAAGCTTCCCCAAAAAATAAGGTTTTAACTTCGTGGATTTTAAGTTGCTGATTTTTGCACTGGAGACTAGGAGGCACCTTATACAGTGACAAATCCCAACAAAGGAGTTGGGTTATTATTACACATGCAGCAAAGGGATTGTTTGCTTCCTTTCCCCATCCCCCATGCTGCAATTGCCATACAGTGCGTCTGACATCTGTCACATTACATGTGACATACATGGAAAATTCCCATGGTAATTAAATCGTGCCACGAGCTCATCATTTCACCATCTGTGTACTGGAGAAGCAATGTGGTCCAGGGAGCTGAGCATAGGGGCAGTACAAAGCTCTTTTCCTTTAGCCAGTGCCTGTATTCGGGCAGCTTTCAGCATGGTGCTTATTTTCTCCATTTCATCATCAGTGAGTGATGATGTTGGGAGCAGTCTTGATAACCAAGAAGTTCTCATGGTTTATTCTTAATAGTTGAATAATATAGAGTTTTAACCTGGATTTGGGGATTGTGGATGAGTTGGTTTGTGTCCTAAACCAGTCTGCATTCAGATTTCTTTCTACATCAGTGGTCACACATTACATGTATATGTTCTGTCCTGCTGCGGAGAAAGATAAATTACAGGGAAATGGAAATTATTAACTTTGATTCCTTTCCTGTTAGCATAAGCTAGTGTGGGCAGTGATTCTTCATCATACATTTAGTTCCATGCTTTGCACTGGGGTGAGAGCTGTGTCTACATCCACTGTCACTGTGTGTCTGCTGATGGTCAGTGGAGATACAGCTCTGAAAGTGTTTACCATGAATGCTTCCTTATCTTGTGAACTGGTTTTGCTTGACTTGTGTGCATTTAGTTACCCACTGAGTTCTTTCTTCCTTTTTTCTAAAGGTGGTGATACAAAAGTAAATTTCTCTGTTTTAGTTACAGTTGTGCTCTGGCTGTTAAGTGTGTTGAAGGACAGAACAGTGAGATCACAGCTACAACAATCAGCTGTCTTGCACAGGAGACTGCTGGCACAGCAGTTGTCTCAGGTGTCTTAGTGTTAGTGGAACGTTGCTTATTTAGCATATCATGGCATGAAAACTGCAATCTCTGAGATGAGAATGAAGAGAAGAATGAGGCATATGAAGCAATTTCAAAAGGATCCTCGTGTGCAGTTAGCATGGATCTGATCCCATGTGGCTAAAACTTCTGATAAGGGTTGGAAAAATTGCATTAGTTAAATTATGCTTGGTCACTGGGCCAAGTGGTTTAGAAATGAACACGTACACCCTGTCAGAGGAAGAGGACGTTGTTATAATTAGCCCTTGGGCAAAGTTCCAGGCTGTGACTCCTGACCTGAGCCGAACCACAGATGGGGCTGGGAAGCGGGAGCGGCTTTGCGATGGGGAGCAGGTGTGTGCTTGGCTGCTGAAATGACAGCGACTTGTTTGTGTTGTGCAAAAGGGCAAAACAGTAGAACTGAGAAGAGCTGGGGGAGGGAGCTGTGTGTAATAGTGGGATTCTCTCCAGAGAGAGATTTCCTATTGATTCTCACTGGGGTGTATATGCAGAAATTCATAACTGCACATGTTTCATTTTTACTTGCCTGAAGTTGAGAGGCAATAGAACTTTTATTACAAGAACCCCCCCACACCTTTTGTTTTTTTTCATAAATTTTTATGCTATCAATTACCACTCAGAAAAATGAAAGTTACTCTTTACTTCATTTTCTTTGTTGTCTTCCACTCTCATTATTTGGAAGTACATTTTTCCCAGATTTGATTCTTGACAAAGGAAAGGCAAAAGAGAGATAAAGGAAAAGTTTATTAACTTGGAGTGATTAGAAAATGTTTATTTTGTTGATCACCAGGAAAAATCAAAAAGCTTTAATTAGTTATCAAGTAGCTTAAACAGTGCAACTTTCAGTATTCTGAATGACATCTACGTAACTGGCAGGCTTAATCTTTAGAGAGACAGTGCTCCAACTTAGGAATTTCATTCCTTCATTCCTTCAGTGATTCAATTCTAAAATACCTGTGCTGGATTCCTCTGTAGCAGTCCTCAGTTGTTCTTATTTTGAAGGCATCTAGACACCTCACCTATCCCCACAATTACAGTGTGGAAGCAATACAGAAGTGTGATTTTACCCCTCTATGAATTTCATGCCTGCTGCCTATAGATGGACCTGAAAAATGCCAGTGTTACGAGCATGAGTTGTGCAATAGAATGATGCTTTGTGAAAGAGAGCTTACTGGTCATGTGAGCTCTGCACACTTTTGCAGGGTAGTAAAAATAAATTAGCCCTGAGTTTCACAAATGTGGATCCCAAGGAACTGTAGATTCTGTAATAAAATCATAAGCAAATATTAGCTTGTGTATTTCTTGGCATTACCGATGAAGAAAGCCTGGAGAGTGACAACCTCTTAGATAAATCTGCTTAAGATAAAAGCCAAGTAATGAAATTCCAGTGTAGGACAACCTGTGGTAGCCAGACCAGGGCTGTCCTTACTCTGTAGAAAATGTTGAGCTTCACTTGCGTTCACATAGTGCTCATTTCCTGGTAAGGTGCTTCTCTTGGTGAAGTTTGTACTGAAGTCTTGACCTGAGCTCATAAAGGAGGATGTTGTGGTCCTATCACTCCAATGGCTCAGCCAGTTTTTCCAAGGAGGATTCATTGTCCTTGCCCCAGAGGATGCTGGTCCTTTGATGGTTGGTGGGGAAGCCTTTAGACAGTGGGCCAGAGCTTGCTTACAACTGAATTGATACAAATGTAGTTGTACTGAATGTAAATCAGGTTTGTCCCATTGAATTGAGTTCCTTCCAAAAGAGTGTTTTGTCAAATTAATTGGTTTTAATCTCAGTCATGACCAGATTGCCATAAAGGGCATTGCACTTGGAAAAATAATACTTGAGAAGATGTTTTGTAGTATACAAGTTTAATTTCTGAGGCTCTGTTGTGAAATCTTTTAGCAACTGGATCTCTTAAGTGTCCACTATTGAGAGGAAACACAAATTGCCTGTGCACATCATTGTCATAGATTTGGGGGCATTTTGGTTTTGCTGACTGAAGCTGTGTCTATGACCAGTTCAGTTTTAAGTTGACCTTTGGCATCTCCTGGTGAGAACTTGATGTTTTTATGAATGGGCTTTTGAAGCCAGCAACATCCTGCCCTAGTGAATCCTGCTGGGACATACCACCCCTTGCAGAGCTGGCATGGAGAGCAAAGCAAAGTGGGCTTGCCAGAAGGCAGTACTTTTTACCAGCTTGCTTTCCTTTCAGCTACATGGGATTTGCAACTGATGCCCCTTCAGTGCATAAGAGAATGTGCTAGATAAATTAATCCCAGCACAGAGCAGGGTAGGTGATTCCTGCCAAGGACATGCTGCCATAAAGAGTGGAGGTTGGGATGGTTTGGGTGTTTGTTTTTTTTTTTTGTTTTGTTTTTTTTTTGTTTTTTTGTTTTTTTTTTTTTTTTTTTTTTTTTTTTTTTTTTTTTTTTTTTTTTTTTTGTTATTGTTTGTTGCTTAGGTTTTTCTTAAGCGAGCATGCCAATTTCTGCACAAAACATCCCTGGAGAGCTGGCTGTGCTCTGTATGTTAAGTCCCACTATGCAACTGCTGTCCCAAAGGTGCTTTTCCTTGTACAGCTAGTCTCTATGAAAGCTCAAAGCAGCCTTGTTCTGGCAAGCAAACAGACCAAAGCATTATAGGGCAGGTTTGGGCAGCAGCTGCTCTGATGACAAAGCTCAGCTGTGTTGCTGCTGATACAGCATCCAGCATCCTGTGGTTTGGTTCACCTGCCACCTCCCTCCTGCTCCCCTGCCCTGTGCCCAGGGAGACCAGCTTCACAACAAGCTTTAATTATTTACTCTCTAAGGATATGGCTTATTCTGCAGATTAAGTGAAAAAGTGAAGTCCTTAAAAATAAAACACAAATAAGCCCCTGAGCTGTCAAACAACAAGTCCCTTAAAAGGGCAAAATATGTGGCTCTCTGTGCACTGCACAGATCCCTCCTTTCAAACTGCTGGCAGGAAACTTCCTGTTTGGATGGGCTGCTCACAAACGGTGTTGTGTGGTAGTGAAATCAGTCACTTCCCAGCTTCTCCTTCAGGCCTCCTTCTGCTCCCCTTGTACTCCTGATACCAAAGCCCCACAAGCCAGGGTCCTGTCAAGATGGGATCTGGCAGCTCAAATGTAAATCTAAAGGTATGCATTAGCACTGTGCTGTTTCTTCCCTGAATACACAAAGCAGCCCAAGCTACTTACATGTGTTTGAAAATGGGAGGGACAAAATAGTCATACAGTGAGTAGTCCTGGTCATGAAGGAGTAAGTGAATGTTTGGTGGTCTGGCTCTGCAGTGGTGGAAGATTGATGTCTGCTTCATTGTTTTCGTTGTTCATTTTATTTTGATCAAATGGGATACCCTTGGACGATTCTTCCATGTGTTCTGGGTAAATTTCCCATACATGATGTTTTCCTTCTGATAGTTTCTTTCCTTTTTTGTAGTAGTGAGAGAAAGGCCAATACCAGCATTCCGTGGTAGTGTTAAGCCTTTGCTACTGAGCATTGCTGATAAATCTACCTGGTGGCAAATTCCACACTGAGTTTGTAAAACCTTTTCAGAAAAACTGAAACAAGTGATTCTACACTGCCATGAAAGAACATGTTAATACCATAAGAAGTCCTAGCTACCTTATCTAGCTTGAGTGGTTATTATGATATTTTGTTACTCCAGTGATAGCACAGAGCTGCACAGATTCAGCAGTCTGTATCATCTAATGTCTATTTTTCTGGTTTTGTTTCCTACAGAACATGATCAGAAGATAGCACCATACACCATGATCATGGCCCCCCGGAAGAGGAATCGTCATGCGTTGGGGTTTCTTTGTTGTTTTGGAGGTAGTGACCTCCCTGAAATCAACCTCAAGGACAATAATCCCTGCAATTCCTTGAGTTTTCTGTCCCAATCCCACCAGCAGAAGAGCTCAATGCCAGATTTGCTGAACTCGTGGTAAGTTTCTGCTGATAGCTTGATATATTTATGAGTTGGACGAACTCTTCCCTTTAAAGAAGGAGTAAGATGACTTAAGGGATGTATTAGAGAGCTTCTGTTGAAGCTTTTAAAAAAGCTTTTCATTCTTTAATGACTAGTTACTTAATAGGAGAAAGGTGGCAAGCGACAGGATGGATGATAGTGGCATTGGGTATAAGTATACAACAAAATGTTTAAATGTGCTTATTTGTTCTCATAGCATTATGTAGGATTTGGTATATTAGAAGGAGCCTCTCAAGTTCTCTAGAGAGAGCTGACAGTCAATTTCTTGTTACAACATAAAATCTGCTGTGTAATGTAATGCAGTGGAAAATCTTAGGCTTTGCAGACCTATAAACTGAGGACTATTTGGTTTTGTTGATGAGTAGCGTTCTGCTGGTGTGGTATAACAATCAGGTGACCATGCTAATTATGTTTCATCACACAGCTGCCTTTGAACCATGAAATGGTGCTGTTGCAGCAACAACCATAAACAGGAAGAGAAGGAATTATTTCAGATGAACTTTGTTGTTTGCTTTTGTGGTAAATGTTGCAGACTCCAGGAGCCAGACACTTGCTTTTCATGCCTGGCATCAAATGACTTCACTGTCTTTGTCTTCTTGTTCAGCCTGAATGCAAAACACAGGCAGAGGTCATAGGGCTGGGTTGTTTTGAAAACTGTGTCGTAAAGGTGATGCCCATTTGATGCAGCTGATTAAGTTTCTCATTACCGTTCTGAGATTGGAGCTTATGTAAAGTGAGATATCTGTAAGTGTGTGTGTGCCTGAGGAGTGCAACTAAGGTGAGGAATAGAACAGAAAATACTGGATCTCAGCATTTGGAGGAATTTGCCAGTAGTCTTTCTGCATTACACTTAAAACATTAGCCCAATAAATCCTTGTCCATGACCATAGCTTCAAAATGCTATAGCAATGAAAAGAACCATGTAATTTGCATATTGTTAGGATGTGGTCACCTGTAGTATGGCATATCAGATACAGGGACAGCTGTAGTTTGTCAGATCAGTGGTCTGACAACCTAGCCCAGGCTTCAGGTTCAAAATGGGATCCAAAGCAGATGGCTAGGGAAAAAAAAAATAAGGTGTTGGAGACTATAATGTGTGGCCATAGGGTGGTCCTTTCCAGGATACTCTCCAACCCTCTAACAGTTTTCAGCTCAAGGACTTCCTCAGTCAAATGTTGCATTCTGAGTACATAGTAAATTGGTATGGATTTCTTTTCCATTAACTTTACACTTCCCCAGTACCCATTAGCATTTTCAGTATTCTGTGGCAGGGGCATAGAAAGGAGTCAATAGGATTTGCAGCTGTTTCAGGAAGAATAATGTACGCAACAGAAGAGTCTGCTTGCTTTGAACTGACTAGCAAACGGAGAATATCCTTTTATGGAACCATTTCACAAAATTCTGGTCTATATTTAGGTCAGTTTTATTTTTATGTAAGACTACTTGAGCCCCTCTTAGAAAATGCAGTTGTCTGACTGTGGAGAATTGCACGTGGTGACAGGTATCTCTCAAGAGTGTAACCTGTAATCTGCTCTGCTGACGATTTATTTCTGGACGCTGATTAACTGTTGGTTTTCACATGCAAAGCTCGAACTGCTGTATCAAAGTTCATCTCTCTCCAGTACCAAATCCATTGAAGCATTCAATCTAGCCTTCCTGAAGGCATCACCAACAGATGTGCTCTGCTCCTGAACTCAGCTTGCTAAACCTTGAACTTGTTTACCTTCAGGTCATAGTGAAAGACCTGCTTGAGTTGCTGCTGGGATTTTGCTTACTGAGAAGGGTATCAGTTTTATGAGGAGTTTGAGAGTTTGTGGTGGTATTAATGATGCTTTTAACTTCTAGTTTTATGTCTGGCAAATACTGGTGTTCCATGTGCTTGCTTGTGGCAAAATAGCTCACAGCTGCCTTATGGAAGTCTATTAAAAAGTATAATTTATAATGTTTCTGGTGCAAAATTTAATGACAAGTATATGTGATGATCTGTAAAAATTTTTGGCCCCAGTATTTTGAGAGTTGTTGGTTTTTACTATAACTTATTAAATGTGCTGACAGCTAGTAACTGGCATATTCACTTCAAAAAAATGAAGCCATTGAAATGAAAACAGATCATATTCAGTTGTTATATTTAACGATAACACCCCAGCCATCATTGCATGAGAAGTGAGCTGGGAGAGAAAAGTGCTGTTTTTCAGAAGGGTAATGGGGTACATCACACAGTTTTATAAAGCAGCCAGATAGGATAGCAGTGCATGTCCATAGGAGTTCCTGATCAGACAGGTAACATGAGAGCAGTTAAGGGCTTTATGTGTGAGAGAACCTGGGCTGGAAACTAGGCTGGCAAAATACAGACTTTGTCTAGAAGGGCTAGTTTGTCCACAGGTCTGGATTAATGCATGTTCTGTGAGACAGTAAAATAAAACAGGCTACATCTGTATTGACAGCTCAGATGAGATTTTAATTGGATTAGAAAGATTCAGTCTGTAAATGCACCAGTGTAAATCAGCGACCTGGAAGTGCCTGAGAGAGCTCTGTGCTGTGTGCTAGTCCCTGCTGCTTATCCATTAGGGTCTGCTCTAGGTGCACTTGTACTATATAAAAACCAGATTTGAGTGTAAAGCCTTTTGACCCAAATCCCCAAGTGAAATGATGACACCAACATCATCTGAGATTTATAGTGAGAAGAGCATTTGTGTTAGCTCCCTGAAGCAGGCCCAGGGGGTATAGCATCATCTTGCCATCTGCTCTGCAAAAGGTATAATGGAACATTGGTGTGGTTGAATGAATTTTTAAAAGCCTTATTTTTTCCCTTGTTGCAGTTAAAATCTGGGGCATTTTCCCATGGAAGAGTTAATGACAATAAAAGCTGAGTATAGCTGTACTGGAGAAGACTGAATTTTCTAATCTAGTACATATTTAGTATGTTTCTACCCCCCTTTCTGAGGAAAACTGGCATTTTGAGGATCAGGAGCATGTCTTCTGCTGTTGTGTTACTTAAACTAGTACCATGAAAAACAAATTTGGATATCAGTTTTTCAAGGGGAAGAAATTAGGGATGTGTTAGGATTCCTTATTTGAGATGGGCTCACATAACCCACTACAAGCTTTCAAACTTGCTTGTGTAGCCTCCAGAGTGAGGCAGATACACCTGTGTGAGCTGCTGTGTTTGGGAGATGCACCCAGAACATCCAGCTGTGTAATGGCAGCTGCCTGGCTGGACTCTGACCAAGGCAGTGACTGTGAGATGATAAGCTGATGCTGCTTTTGGCTGAAATGCCTGCTCTCGTTGCCACTCAACCAGAAAAACAATTCTAGGGTGAATCCTAGGCTTACGTGTTACTTGAACCTGTGTTTATGCCTTGTCTGATCAATTAGAAAATTAAAACAGAGACTTGCTCCTGATAGGTCCAAAATTCTGTATTGATTCATTCCATTGGGAACATGTGCAGAGTAGGTCTGATCAAAGGTGATGAACAAAGGCTTATGGTGATTTGGAGTGATTTGGTTTGGGCTAAGAGAGGTGATGATGTACCAGGTCTCAGGCCACCTGCAGGCAGTCACTGCCTTGGGATTAATGCAGTGACAACTGTACAGGTAAATCCTTGTCATAGTCTAGATCCACAAAATACAAAGCAAACAAAACTATTTGTGACCACAAGGTTTGCCCTCCAAAGGCTGCTTATATGAAAGAGGACAAAACAGCTGGCTTTAGCATATTCCCTTCAGTGAACAAGCAGAGAGAGAAGCTCTAGGAAGCAGGGTGTGTGGATTGGTCTTGGACCTTGCAAATGGTAAAACTGGCCCTACCTGACCATCGAGGCTGATGTGACCAGCATCACTTCTGCTTCCATACTGCCCTGTAGTGGGAAAGTACTGCTGCAGATGGTCTATTGGCAGGCTCCAAAATGGTTTTGTGCCTGCTGGCAAAAATATCTATGCTAGACAGATGTGTTTCCTTGTACAGATTTATCAACTGAACAGGAACTACAGAAGAATCTGGAAAAACTATTGTAAGGCAAAGGGAAATAACTTTTTTTCATGGAACAGCTTCTCCATGTCCTTGCTCCTATTTGTTAGCAGCAGTGGTTTCTTGTCACAGTGGATTCTCATACTTTCTGCTTATTGTTGGAATTGTGGACTCTTGGTGGTGGTTAAAGGTGGTGTGCTGCTCGACACTAAAGATTTTGCCATCTAGATCTCTTATAACAGCAGCCTGATCCCAGATTGGAACTCAGACCATACCAGGAAGGGTGACTTAAATGCTGGCAATTCAGAAAAAACAGAACAATGTGCAGAATGCTAGCACAGAGGAAAGAGCCGTGTGAAAAGCTTGTGCTTTTGTTTCTGTTTTGTTAGTGACTGTGAGATGGTCATGGTGTTTGAGAAAGCGGAGTGCAAGATTCTCTATTTTAAGATGCAAGGTCCTTGGGGAAGAAATGGAATTATCTTTTGAGTTTACATTTTCAAAGTTGATAGTATTGTTATATCCTCCCAACTAGAATAACTTACCTTCAGCACATTGGATTCTTTTACTGGGGAAGATTTGAGAAATGCTTGCTGGTTTACTTTACTGGTCTTATCTGCCCTTGAAGCATTCTCACATTTAACTCAGGTGGGATATTGACTAAAATTCTTTGTCATGCTTTCTCTTACATTGCATTTGAATCCATTAATTTGTTTTTTCTTAATTTTTTCTCTGAGTCCCTAAGAAAGGATTTTTTTTTTTTTTTTTTAACTTTCTGGGTTCACAAAAGCTTTTCATCTGTGTTGCTATTTACCATATTCACAGGCTTTTCCAGAACAACACTTAATAGGTACTTTTGTCATAAAATCTGAAGGTACATTATTTGCCTCTTTTACATTAGTTAAGGAGCAGCATAAATACTTAAGATCTCTCTATATTTGAAAAATTTGGAATTATCCACCATCTGTCTTGGCCTGCCTTTAAACTTCTCCTCCACTGAATTGCTGGGAGAGGTAGGTTGCACTCAGGTGAGGCAGCCTATGCTTCTCTCTCTCCCTCTCTAGATCTAGCATTCTGCTCCTATTGCAAACCCCCAGATTTTGTAGAGAAGTTGTATATGGAACTGCTGCATATTCCTAAACAATAAGACCACTGGAAATCAAGCCCATATTTTCCCTGTAGTATTACCTGAGTGCAATTATATGAAGATGGAAGCAAGTGCTGAATCAAGGTCTCTGTCCTTCCCTCAGCCTGTTCTGGGAACCAGGATTGAAACTGTAACCTTGGGTTCTGTCTGCAGTGCTCTGCAGCAGCAACATGAAGAATGTGGAACTATGTCTCTCCTTGACACAACCCTAAATTCCACTCTCAGTCTTTCATCTCATCGCCTCTGATTTCGTTTAATTTAGTAATGACTGCCACAGCATTGAAGTTGGCGCTCTTTCTGAATAAAAGATGAACTAGCCAAGTTATCTAGCTGGAAGAAATGGCAGTGAACTAATCCCTTCCCAAGTAAATCAGTGTCTCCTTCTTCTCCTGAAATAGAACTATGGAAGTTGTGTGATGTTTGCTGCTGTTCAGTATGTTACTGTGCTCTCTTGATTTCTCAACACACCAGGCTAGTGTCTGTGAGCACTTGAATGCCAGAATGCTGAAAGGAGTTGATTTGTGTTCTCTGGGTATATGAGCCATCCACATAACTGGTATCCATGCTAATTCTCTCAGCACAGAGGCAAAGGAACAGTAGGGTCACCACAGACATGTTTCTGTTAGCATTGGATGAAGTAACCATAGCATAAAGTTTGGGAAAATTCTGATCTTTGCTTACTCTGTGAACATCTGTTCCTTCTCTACCTTAAAAGAAAGTAAAATTCTGTGATTATTGTCTTGTTTCCCAGGGGAGAGAAAGCTGAGAAAAGGAAGGAAAAGATTTTTATATTGAAAGAAAGTAAGGTAAAGCATGGAAGTATCTGGGAATTCATTTATTTATTTCATCAAAGGAAGCAAAGCCATTTCCGAGCAAGGCATCAGTTTGGCGCACGCTGGAAAACATACCTTCAGCACCTACAGGGAGATGAGGTCCAAACTTAAATAACTGTAGTAGTGGTTTCCACTGCAAACAGCTGACCTCGAAGTAAGAAGTTCCCTTCATGCCTAGCTCTCCCTTGCAGACCATTTAGTGTAATGGATACAACATAAAGCTCAGATGAAAACTAGGCTTCACCACATTGAATAAGTACTCCCATATATCACCAGTCCCACTCAGGCTTGCCAAGTCCTAGCTGTGGCAGTGTTCATGAGGCCCCTTTTTTGGCTCTGCAACCTGTAAGAGTATTTATGTGGTAAAAAGTGCAAGAAATTTCATGTGAATATAGACAATGTGTCCATGTGTGTTTCTATGTGTTTGCTGCTGCTACCAAACCAAGGCAGGCTTGAAGAAAAACGTTCCCTCTTTCTCCTCCAGTTCTCTTGTAATAATATTTCTGGGAAGCAGAGTTGCCTATTCTGTCTCTTGGCCCTCAGTATGGAGCAGCAGCTTTTCAGATAAGTATCCTCTATGTCTGAAGCTTATTTAAGTCTTTATTTCTCATTGAAAGATTGTGACTTAGACTGCATGTTAGCTCCTTGCTTCTACCCCCAAACTCTTGCCATGTGTATTGGTAACAGTATTTATTCTCATTTAACTTCAGGCATCTTAGAAGATCTGAGTGTGTAGTTTCAAATTATTAGTCTTTTGAGTAATTCTGTCCTAATGCTGGATTCATTTGAATTTGATTTACTTTCTGTGTCACTTACCCCACATGTAAATTGTATTTTCAGATTATGCCTCTGACTGGCCTGCAGCTATGAGTTGCTGCTAAATGCAAATTTCTCTGCAACCATAATTTAAAAGTCTCTTCTGTTTTGCCAATAAGAGGAAGTTATTTAATTTCCTGTGTCCATTCCTCCCATTCACTTCTGTGCTTCTCTGTAATTAATTAATCTGCCTAATCTGTCAGGAAGCGCAATGCCAAATGCAATTGACAGCTGGAGAGGTCCTTCATTTTTCCATGTATTTGATGAACTCTGACTTCAGCAAACTAGGAGGCTTTGCTGGCCTTAGCCCAGTGGTGATGCCGCACCCCAGTTATTATTTCCTTTCTTCACTTAATGAGGATGAACCAGTGGAGCTTGTAAGAAAATGCTGCTGGTGAGACCAAAGCAGAGTTTTCCTGACAAGAGGCTCATACCAGAAAGAAGCCTTGGCATTGCCCTCTGAGTAGAAGATGCTGAAAACAGAAGAAAGCAAAACTTTGAGGCAGCAAATCACTTCACTGATGGTGGTAAGGCCACAAAACCTTCCCTTTCTCTTGGGCTAGTTTATAGTTGTCAGATCAGTATTTTTCATGCACTCAGATGCACTTGTCTTCTAATGGTGGCAAAAGAACTGAGTGGTTTAAACATTCTGAAGCAAAGGGTACTGAGGCTTAGGAGGCAAAAGCTCTTCATGGTATCAGAGTCTGTCTAGTTATGCACGAAATTCCTTTATGTCCAGCATAGTCCAAGATTATATGTACTCAGGATTCGTCTTCTTTTTTAATTTTCCACACAGGGAATATGTTTCTTCTTCCTGCTCTACCGAGAGACTTTTTCATAACGTTGGGTCTGCTTTACACGCGTCCCATATGCAACACATGTGTACAAGTCCCTGGTTTTAAGGACAAGATGCTTCTGTAGTTATCCAAGTCCAAATCCATAGGAGGTATTGCATTTTAGGCATTGTGGCAAAGACAGCTTCCCCTTTCCTGTGATACTTTCCTGTGACAGGGACAGGCTTCTGTCCCTGAGTGCAGCAGCAGCACTTCCTCACTTTAGGCTCCTTTCCAGCAGGTGCAGCTGGTTGGCAGCTCCAGCTCACTGGCCAGCTGTGGAAGAAGCAGCAGTCACTCTGCTGCAGATGTGTGAGACAGGGATGCTGGGGAGGAGCAGGAAATGGGAGCCAGGTCTCACACTCCGTGTCTGAGAATCAATAGGATTGTGTACACAAATGTAAATCCAGACCTGCTCTTGTGTGAGGTTTGGGGTGTGAAGAAGATGGGGGCATTACCAAACTACCTGTGTAGTTTTGAGGGTTTGTAAAGCCATACACTGTGTCTTAGATTTTGTTGCTTTACTATAAAACTTACAGTTAATGTAAACCAGTTCAGTTTCACTGAAGACATTAGTGGAGTTACATCATTCTCCATTGACTGAAATGTGTCCTGTGTGGTATCTTCTGTGTGTGTGGTGGTTGTTGGCTTCTGAATATCCCAAGAAGAACATACTGACTGCCTTTGTGAAAAGTGGGGTCATGGTTGAAATACTTGAAGGGAAGGTCTGAGTGTGTTCTGAGAATGATTTACTTACAGTAGACATGAAATGCCTGAGGAAGCTCTCACGGGACTACGTATTTTTAACAGGTCAGTGCTGTTGCAGGGAAATGAATGTAGTAGATTGAAGACAAAAGAGAAATGCTGGATTTTGAGAACACAATAGATAGGTAGCTCGGGATAAAGAAGTAGGGGAAAGAACAGATCTACAACTAGAGGATGGAAGTGCTAAGTTGTCAATCTTACATCTTCCCTCTATCGAATGCTTGGGACTTGTCATGATATCCTAACCCTGAAATCATGGATAAGGTGGATATGTTAATGTTCAGAAATCCTGTGTCCATGTGTTTCTAACACCTTTATCACCTGATTTGCTAATACTATCATGTGTTGGCATAGCTTCAAGTGTTAGGCAGCATAACATAAAAAGGAAAAAAAAAAACCATAAAGCTCTGCTCAGTCCTTTCTCCATAGTAAAGCATAATTAATATTTGAATGGTTTTTGTATTCCACTATGGCTAAAACAAAGTGTCAACAACTTTCTGGATTGAGCCTGAAGGCTGCTGAAGTGATAAAACACTGAGATGATATTGATAGTAGGAGTCATACATGCTAGCTGGAAGGATCAAATTAACTTATCTCTGTTTCAGCTTTCTGAAGCTTTTCCAGCTATACTTGTATGGATACAGAATAGACAATTTTCTATCCTCCTCCTAGAATTGCACCAGCATTTTCTGCCACTTTGCCTGCTGACTCAGAAAGTGGGCCATCTTCAGTAGAAATAGCACAAACAGCAGCAGTACAGGGTTGTCCTCTTGCCCCAACACTTTGGAATGGCTTCTCTGAGTATGATTCCTGCCCTTCTGTGGTTTCTATCCTTTAATTCTCTTTATTCGTGTCTTATGTTTTTCAGAGTTATATTTGATGGCTTAGAAATCTATTTTTAAGTCCTCATCCCTCACCTTCTGGAGGGAATATATTAATCTAGGTTTGGTATGCTAAGGGAAGGTGAGATTAGAAAGGTAATATGGGATGAGAAGGTGCCACCCAGAAATGCACCTGTGAGAAATGACAGGAGGAAAGTACTATGTGCTGCAAAGCCCATGCTGACCAGATTGTGACTGGACATGAGATAATAAGAAAAAAATCTTCCGAAGTGTTGAACAAAAAGACAACAAACGAAGTAGCTGTGGTGCTGAAAGGAGAGTGAAGGCCAGTTGCAAAGATGGAGGTGATATGGAATGAATGCCAGGACAAGATGACCTTTTGGCTGTGCTTTTGGAGTAAATGAACAGTGATCAAGGGAGGTTGAATGACAGATGTCTATTTCTTCTGCAGCTTATAGAGGAAGGGCCAGATCGGAGATACTGTAGGAGGTATGTTTTGAACTTAGCCTGATGTCAGCAAGAAAGAGGAAGCCAGATGACTCTGACAATGAAGACTTTATAAATTTGTAATAATTTATAATAATTCTTCGCCTGAAGCTGGGGAAGCAGTGAAATTTTCCGGTGAAGAGAAAAGGTCAAGAAACAGGATGGGATGTAAGTGTCTTGCCAGATAGTAGTCATCCTTAGGGAGGTAGATTGTAGCTAGGGTTTATGAGGAACTGTTAACAAAATAAGATAGTTGAATGGAGAAGAAGATAACAATCATGGAGTATCACGTGTTCAATAGGTCGACTAAGACTAGTTTCTGTAGTTGTTCACTAGTAACAATTTATATCAGATATAATCATGGCTCAGATAGTGTATCATGGAGAGTGGGGGAAAAGGGTTTGTGATTATGTCATGTCTATGCCGTTCTAGAGGTGGATTCTGTTTTCAAACAGTACTCAAGGTTATTGATCATTCAGGGTACCTGTTCAGGTGATTTGGGATTGCTCTTCCAGTGCTGGAGGGAAATGGCCTCTTCTTTGCCTGGTGTGCTAGACTCCAAAGTGGGGAGCACAAGGTGCTCCAGGTGAGGTGGATGGATTATCATCTCTTTAGGGCAGAAGCTTTTCAGGTCAGCAGCCTCCTGGCACCTTCCTCTACACTAGGTAAGTAGAAGCTTTTGGTGTCACTAAATACAGCAGAGGTCCTTCTGTTCATCCTTCAGCATCAGGTGGAAGCAGCACATGGACAGCAAGAGTCAGAAGGTGCTTCTTCTGTCTCTTCACACCAGACTGCCTCCACAGCTGCTCTGTTTTGATGTTTTTTATTCTTAGCGAGTACAGACAGATGCTTTCCACCTGGCACTGTAACAGCACAGCCCCAAAGCTTTTTACCTTAGGTACCTTGTTGTCTGTAAGCTTGATGGGAAGAAAACTTTTCAAGAACAATGCATTTTCCTAGCTACCCCTGCGAATTTACACACCTAAATGCATGCATTTGTGAGGTTTTTTTCCCTTGTGTGAAACAGGGAATAGTAATGCTTCTTAGGCCAGTTTTAATGCATAATTGTAGCCACAGTGAAATGGTGCTGAAAAGATGAAGCATGTGTAGATTATAGGCAGTGCAGGAGTCTTCCAGTGGCAAATGTATTGTATTTGAAGAACTTGGGAGCAAATCTCTATTATTGCCCCCTGTCATGGATGTTGCCCTGCTGTTCTATACTTGCTCTTTTTTCAGGGAGAATCTGATGAAGACTCTACAGCCTTCCTGTAGACCCAGTGGTGTATGCAATAAGGCCCCAGTCAATATTTGTATATTCTATGCCCTTTTACATTAAAAGATACCCTTAAGTGTTTTTAATTTTGCAGTTTCCCATCATTTGTTTACCACATAAAGGGAAAGACTGCCACACTTAACAACCTTTGGAAAAGGTTAGCAGCATGCACAACAGTGTTATGCAATAGTTTACTAGGTGGAGGCTTGAAGAATAACTTCTCCAAAGGAAATTACAAGGGGAAAGCAGATTGCAGTTTCGCAGTTTGGAAGGTGTCCAGGGAGATCCCTGAGTCATGGAAAATCCACTGGGATTGCTTTAGTGGCTGTGTTTCAGCATTACATCTTGAATAGAGAGGAACAGCTGCACGAGTTTGTTGGTTGGTGTGAAGCTGTTGGCTTATACATTAATGATGTGGAAGAACTTTGGATTACAAATGCTTAAGCAGATAGTGAATTATGGTTTGTTGTTAGGAGATGGTGTAAGGCACATGCTCATTCTTCCCTTATTATTTTTGCTGTATTTTGTGAAAATTTCTGGTAATTTCTTTAGTGAAACATTGAGAGACAAACATCTTAGCTGGTGTTTTCCTAAGCCCAGTGATGTCAGTGCAGTAGTTTCTGTTCTGCTTATCAGAATACTTGAGCAATGAGACAGGACAGGGTGTGTGTGAATAACCAAATATACTGTCATGCCTTCAATTCACTGTTTGACTATGGAAATACTCCATTTATGTGAGTATAAACTAGCTGGTCTGGACTGATTATTAGTAAATAAAGATCCTCTTTATTTATTGAAGTAGAAGTTAACAGTTAGTGAAAAGGAGACTGATAAACTTCTCAGTCTATTCTGTGTTGGAAATCTGTGCTGTAGATTATAGAGCAAGCCACTGTTAGAGGTGGTTAAGCTCAGAGGTTTAGACTGTTACAATTTAAAAGAGGTTAGTTAATTAATATTTTCCACTGGTATAAAACCAGAGTAAGTCCACTCAATTTAATGGAGTTTGGGGCATTCTGATTTCTGGTTTGCACTACCAAATTTGGAATAATAACTCAGAGGGCAAGAGAACGACTAAAGCTAGCTTCTGATTTGCTTTTGTCTGTGTAAACCTGAACTTCTGCCAAAAACTGATGTTGATTTGCTGGAGTTCCTTTGAGTTTACCCTATGTATAAGCTTTAGCATGTGTTTCTAAGCTGCACAACCAAAGCTCAACAAGATGTTAATTTTGCTCATTAAATTCTTAACCAACCTCTCAGTTCCTCCTGTCCTTCTACGTAATATTTTATCAGAGATTTAAAGGTCAGCCAAGCTCTGACTTAGCCTTGTTTTCCTCTATAGGGGCATATGGCAAATAGGATGCACACAAGAGGATAAAGCTGTGAGGGAGGAGTAGGTGGGACCGACTCCCCTGGAAATGCAGCCTGCCTTTGGCACTGCAGCAGCAATCCCCAGCCCACATTTTGAAGGTTGAGCCAGCAGGACTGTGTTTGGGCAGGAAGCGATCAGAGAGGTGTGTGCCTGTGTGCTTTGGCACAGTCTAGACTCTGAATTGCTCCAGC
The DNA here is from genome assembly GCA_032173965.1 of Sitta carolinensis. Lineage (NCBI taxonomy): Eukaryota > Metazoa > Chordata > Aves > Passeriformes > Sittidae > Sitta > Sitta carolinensis. Next base: position 6,213,886 of record JAVUNC010000025.1, on the reverse strand, counting down.
CTAGGAACCTCCTCTGAACTCATTAGTATTAAAACAGAACAGAGGTGACTTTGTAGGGAGGGAGAGGGTGTGGAAGCTGGAAAGGTAGCAGTTTAGATGGCAGTTTCCTAATAACCTTTCCCACAACTACCTTCCCATACGGGGTCTCAGCTAGAGGACCTTGGCATGAAAAACAAACCCTGGCACAGGGAGAGGGAAGGGAAGGAGGAAATGAGGGGAGGGAAAGGAAATAACTGGTGGAAAATGGGCACTGTGCTGAAACAGCAGATTTTATTTTTATTTAGTGTTATATATGCTGATACTAGAAGCTCTGTTTGAGAGAGGTATTTGGTACTGTGTATATAATCAGAATGTAGAGGTAAATTTGGTACTTGTACCAAAAATGTATCAAGGAGAGGGATAACAGCTTGAGTTCTGTTTGGTGGTTTTATGTAATTGACTGGATGGTGAAATACAGAGCCACATCTATTAGGAAACTGTCATCAGTGTGATCCAGGAAACTCCTGGATTGCTTATGCCCTGCTGTGCTGTCCCTCCAGCAGATATGGGAGTGGCTGAAGTCCCCCAGGAGGACGAGGGCTGTGACTGCAAGGATGCTCCTGTGTGTCTGCAGAAGGGCTTCCTGGTCAGGCAGCCTAGAGCAGCCTCCCCTGCAGTGTCACTTGTCCCTGTCCTCCCTTTAGCCTGTCCCATAAGCTCCTAGTCAGCTCCTCATCCATCCCTATGAATATGGAGCTCCATGCATTCCTGCTGGTCACTGGCATAGAGGGCACCACTGCCCCCTCATCGGAGTCATCCTACCAGCCCCCGTGATGCCAGTGAGATCAAAGCCCTGCAGGCATGTGCACATCTCAGACTCCTCTTGTTTATTCCTCATGCTACGTGATGTATGGAGGCATTTTAGCAGGATCCCTGATGGCTCTGAGTTACTGGCAGCAGTGCTTGGAATTCCTTTTTGCTGCTCCCCAGGTGCTCTCCTGCTGACACGTGATCCCTGTCTAGTATCTGGAACTGACATCAAATTGGTAGGAGCAGATGGATTGAGGATTCCCTTCCCCAGCAACTTTAGTTTAAAGCCTTCTTCACCATCTTGTCAACATGATGCTCTTCCCCTTCTCTGGCAGATGGACCCCATCAGCCTCAGCAGACAAGGTTTCTCAAAATGAATCCCAAAGTCTAAATAGCAAACACATGGCTGTGGCACAAGTCCTGTAGCCATTAGTTGATTTACCAGATTGAACTGGCCCTTTCAAACCCCATCCCTTTGACCAGGAGAATTGATGGGAAAGCTACCAGCCCTTCAGAGTCCCTTAACACAGCTCCCAGAGCTCTGTAATCCCTCTGGATGCTCCTCAGACTGCTCCTGCTTGTATCACTTGTGCCCACTTGAGACAACAGCAGTGGATAATGGGCAGTAGACCACGTGAGGCTTGGTAGTTTCTCACTGATATCCCTAATACGAGCTCTCAGTGAGCACATCTCTCTAGAGTTTGTCACTGGGCACATATTCTTACTGTGGCTGTGTTAAAAGATAAGCTTAAAATTAGGTGGAAAAACGGTGGGAAAAAATGATGGCATTCAATGTGGACAGTTAGAATTACTTTTAATATAAAGTCTGGTAATTCATGATGGAAAGCAGCCAGGTACAGTTTTTTCAGAGAAAAACTAGAGATTATAGTTGAGCATGAGTGAACAAAAGTCATTCAGGTTTTGAAGGTTTTTATTAAAAAAAAAAGAAAAAAGTCACTGACTATGTGTGTTATATGGAGTATATAACCAGAAGGGCAGTCTGGAAGATGCATGAAATAAACTTTGCACTCAGCTTTGGTAAGGTCTCAGCTGGAACACTGTCCCCACTTCTGAACAGTGCAATTCAAGAAAGATGGACTTTGACCGGGTAAAGGCCAGAAGTCAATTAGAGGAGGAATGAGAGATCCAGAGAACATATCCTCTAAGAAAGGCTGAAAGAGATGGGTTTGTTTAGCCTCAAAAGAGGAGTCTGAGAAGGCACATTACAACAGTCTTTAACAGCCTCAAAAACTGTTATCAAGAGGAAGGAAGAAAATCTGCTCACCACATTAGTGGTTGATAGGGCCGGAAGTAATAGGCTTAAATTGCAGCAGCAGGGATTTAGATTAGACATGAGCCTGGCTATTCAGTTTTCATCCCAGTACCTCTCATTGGGCTCATTTAAATTCACTGATATGGTCATGCAGCCCACCCTAGCAGAAAAATCTGTGATGATAGACAGCTATTCTACATTATTGTCTTCATATGCCCATCCATATCCATGGAACATCCCTCTTGCTCTACCTGTGTTCCAGCCTGCAGATGTGAGTGCATGTCTGAGTCTTGGTCTTTTTCTCTCCCTAAACACCTGTGTGTATTGTTGCATGAAGAGGTACTGGTTTTCCTCATTCCTTCTGTTTGGCCAAGCAGATTGTTGTCTCATGCATGTGGTTTGCCTGTGAAGGACAGAAAAATGAACAGCAGATGATGGCAGAAGTGGCCTGTGAGAGGGGATTGCCACAAGAGGCCTTGCTGGTTATGTGTACTTGTGTGCTGTCAAACCACAGAGAACTTTGAGAAGTAGGAGAGGGACATGATTTAGCTCTTGTCCAGGAAACAATTAAAAAAAAGGAAAAAGAAAGCAGTATTTTGAGGGGTGTGTCTGGGGGTGAGAGGGAACCCTGCTAGTTGACTTTTTGTATGAAGAATTTCTCCAAAATTTTCACCAAAAAGCAGTGCCCTTGATGGATGCAAGTCTTATGCTGCTGCTAAGCCTTAAGAATGAGTAACTTCTGTGTTGGCAGGGTAGGGGAGAAACATTTTTCAGTGTATAAACATCAGGTGCTTTCTGTCTTGTACTGTTATGACTGAGAATCAAGAGATTTGGGCCCTTAGTACTGAAGGGGTTTTAAAGCTGCAACTTTTTAAAAAAGCAAGGAGGAAAAAAGAGTGTAATGGAAATTGCAGCCTTTTGTTTGTCTTCTTCTCTGCTTTACAGTCAGATCCGTGGCAGCAGCTGAAATGTAAACATTGCTTCCTCTGCCAACAGGCTGTGTTAGCAATTCATGTGTGCACAGTGGTTTCCTAATGCACAAATGTAATGATAAAACATTGTGGGTATGGGCAGATGTTAGGTGATACGCCTTATGTATAGTTCTTATGTATTGTATAGTTCTTGTGTATGTAAGGTGTGAGTGGCATACGTACCTGCACATACACCTACAATGTGGATGCAGATACCTGGAACCCACTGATGTTTAACTTTGATGAACCTAATTCTTATCAATTGTAAAACTGATCAAAATGTCTCCCCTGCCTCTCATGGTGTGCTGCTTGTGTGCTTTACAAAGGCTGCATTTAATTCAAAGGGTTAGGATGAGGTAGAAGAGTTTGAGGGGAGTTTTTGAGGCTTGTTTTGGGGTTCATTTTGCTCTTTTCTTCATGGGTTATGTGTGGACTTGGCACATATATCTGGTGTCCCAGTGGCAGTTTTCCACCAGTGTGTTTCACCTGGAGATGTGCTGGCTGTGGGGGTGGTAATGCTGTTGACTGCTCAAAAACTTTTGCACTGCTCCTTGCTCCAGTTTGTGCTGGAGTGTCAGTGGTTCCTGCAGTCAAATGAACCTCATTCACTGACAGTTCAGACAGGCAGGCTTTCATGCTACCTCTGACATGTCAGCCTGGGGAGCTGGAATGAACAACAGTGGGAGGAAAACTATAGGGGAACAAGCCTCTACTGTCCCCTGGAGGTAGACACACTGACTGAATAGGGAAGGTGTATCTCTAACATTTGAAGGATTTCATTCCATTGCAAAGAGACTGAAATCTGAGTAAAATTGTTTTGGTTCATTACTTTATTCATTCACTGCACTTATCTCTGAAGCAGCTTTTTGGACAACTGCCGCTGGATTTATGACAAGAGCATTTCTGGTATTCCCTGTTTGATGGGCACAGCTTGAATGTGAGCCACCAGACTAACCTGCTTGTTATTTGTCAATGGAATCAGGCATAGGCAGCATGAACAGAAATATAAATGTTCCTGGGGCTGTTGTTAATGTGAAAACATGGCTTTCAGTCACATATTAGCAATGTGGTCCTTCTTGGTCCATTTTTTCAAGTGGCAACAGTTAGGCTGGATAGGATTCTCTATTCCAAAACCTTGTAGTGTGCTGCTGGTAACCTTGCCCCTAATCTTTCCACTGCCTCTCTTTCTTCTAAAGTCCCAGGCATATCAATGCCTTTTATCTCATGTTTGCTTGAGTTGCCTTTCAGCATTGATTAACCCACCGTCAACAGTCCCCTTGAAGTAATTGCACATGAACATGAACCTTCTCTGGGGCCTGCCTGTGGATGCTGGATAGGATCCCATGGAGTGTCACAGTCATTGTTTACTTTGTGCAAGATTTAAACAAATTTGTTCAGAGCATAAGGCTGTCAGCTGTGCTGAGGCACTTGGGAGTGTTGGTGGAACTGGAATGTGGCCTCTTTGGGGACATGGTGACAGACATCTATATAAGGGACCCTGGGGAACCTGAAGTAGCAGGTATCGTACTGGATGGGGAATTTGTGATTTTCTAACTTGGGTGGATTTGGTGCTGTTAAGAGACTGAGAGAGAATGATTGATGAGGTGGATGAGGGAGAGTGCATTTGTACTTGACAGGTGAAAAAGGTCAAGGGGAATGAGAAAGATTAGTGAGGGGGGAAAAAGAAATGATAGGTGTGTACAAGAGAGAGAAAAAAGGAATATGAACATGGGAGTGAAATGATTATGAGAATATGAACAGCAAGCAAGTAAGAGCAGAGAATTAAATTTCATACAGTGGGTCTAATGTGAAAATGAACACACCCTTGGAACCTAAATTTTTGAAGTGAGCGTTGCAAGCAAGTCATTAAAATAGTCTTTGAATTATGCAGCCTGTCCTAGAGTATGTAAAGGCATCTGGATATAATTCCCACTGTCTCAGTTTTTTGTATTGGATGACTCACAAAGAATCATTAAAGGTAATGCTGAGGTGATAGAGCAAACTGCACAAAAAATATTCCAAATGGCATTGTTATCCCCATCTTGAAAGAGACATTAACTCACCTGTAACACAAAACCAGCCAGGCTGTTTGAGGTAGGGAGCTGGGAAGTGTTTGACCATCTACAGAACTGTCTCTGTGGCTTTGCATTTTGCAGGGTTTCACATAGCCTTCAGAAACTCTTGGTGCTGGTCACAGGTCAAATAATTGCTGCCCTCATCTGTTCTGGAAGTTCTAAAGTTTTGATTTTGAGTTTAACAAAGAAGAGGAGAGTTTCTGGGGAACTTTGCCAGTTTGTGCCATCTGAAGATCTGGTTCCCAAGGAGCCTGTTAATGCCATGACCCCGCTGTCCTTTTGCTTGAGTACACATCTACTGTTAAAGAACCAATCAATGCAATAGAGCTGTAATCGCACAGTCAAAATAGTTCTCTCTGAACAGTGGAAGTGCTGAAGCCTGTTTGCCAACGTGTTTTATCTTAGTGTTGGATTCTGTGGTGTAAAATAAAGATTGGTTTCATGTGAAAGCTGTTCCATTTGAGGCTCATAAAAGCATTTCAATTTTAAATAATGCTTTAATAGTTGCCTGAATATGTTTGTAGGCAGAAATAAAGTTAAAACCAATCAGAATATGCTTTTATATATCATTAACATCTCTCAGTCATAAAAATAGGAACTAAATGTGAAACACAAGCCTGGGGAGGATGCTTATAGGATATTCTCCCAAGAGCCCTGTAAGTAAGAGAAACTGTGACCTACAGGTAAAAATTAAAAGTGTAATTTAACTCTCTGTAGCTGAAAGGATAAGAAATTGATGAAATGAGACAGTTATTCAACTGAACATAAAATAAGCAAAATGTCGTCTTCCTTCTGGCAAAATATTTGTTATGCCCATCTTAATCAAGTTATTGCCTGCAGTAAGCATATCATATGAGAATTCTGCGTTTCATAATGTTGGAAATGCTATGCATGACTCATTAAACATTTATGAAGACAAAACAAAACATCATCAACAACAACAAAACAACTCACCAGCCTGTAAAGGTTGGTTGATTGTTTTGGTTTGTTGGTTTTTGTATTTTACAGAATAAAGCAGCTGTCTGATCTTAAGTCAGTGTGAAACTCCCCAGACCAGTAAGTCCAGCAGCCAATGGACCTGGGATGAGCAGAATGAGAAACTGAGGATATCTCCTCCCATGAGTGTCCAAATATCCCTGGAGAACCAAGTATGGGGCTCTTGGCCTCCATGATTCTGACTCAAATCAGGGGATGCTGGAGACCAGAAGCTGTTGTTCTCTGTGTACTTAGGGCCTTGACATTTCTCCCTTAGAGAGGCAGCCATGTTGGTAGGTGTTAAGGGTTCTCCTTCAGTGAGTGTCTCTCCAAGTGAGCCACTCTTCTACATTACCAAAATCTTACTTTTTCTCTTTAATCATTTCATTTTATATCACTAAAAAAAGTATTGCCCAGTCTAGGTGAGAAATGCTTTTCTAGAGCTTTGAGTATCATTACTGAGCTCATGGCTGCCCAGCATCAAATCCAGCTTTCATGCTTTGATGAGGCTTCCCAAAAACAAGGGACATAATGTGGTTTTAAATCCTGCAAAATACTGGATTTATGTTTCCTACCCATTCCTCCTTCTTGTTCCGTTTCTTTCTCTCTGTCTCTTATTTCCTTGGGTTGTAGCCATTTTGAATGGGAGCCACCTTCCCTTTTGGCCTGAGAACTGGACTGGAAGTATTTGTACCTCAAATCCAGTTCCAGTTCTTTTTAAATGCTTTTATCATTGAAATTCAATCTATGTAAGTAAATAAAATGCCCACAAGAAAGTGAAATTAACTGAATTAACTACCACTAGATAAAATAAAATAGGAAATAAATGAAGGAGACAAACGTAGGCCTATTAACTGGGCATACTTTATATCTTCCTCAGTCCAGCCTGGCAAATATCCTTTTAATCTGTGTTTCATGCAACTTCAAGGATTTTTAAGAGCCAGGAGGCTGAGTTCCATTGAACAGGGTCACACTGGCATGAGTTATTGGAACCAAGCTTCCTATCCACGGCGTAGAATGGGACTTACTCCGTTTCTGTTGGGAAGCTTGCACAGGTGCTGCAGAAGGGAGTTTGCCCTGCTTTGTTCTGTCCAACTCTTTTTTTCTTGCCCTTCACATTTGCTCCCTGGGCATTCAGTCACATTGGCTTCCTTAGTCTGGCTACAACCCCAGTCTTGATGACTGCCTTCAGTTTGTCATTCTTCTCCTTTCCTGATGAATTTGGCCACTGCTTTCTCTTTTCAATAGCCACTTGCCATCACTGAGCTAGCTCTACAGTCTGAATTTCTATATGCTGAAAGGTCTATTTCTGTCATTGGGTCAGAATGACCTGTTCATGACCCAATCACCCTCCTGAAATTTATTCTTTCTGTTGCTCCTCCTGCTTCCCTCCAAGGCAGCAGGTTTCCTTATGTGCTGTCTGTTAGGATCCCAAGTCAGAATAGAAAAATAGCCTGCCTAATTCAAGGACTTCCTTCTTAGCTAGTTCCATGGTTTTCCTGTGCAGTCACAGTGATCTTTTGTTCATCTTTTATAGAATGGGAATGGGGAAGGTAAAATGAGGAGTTCCAGAAGAAGGTCTCCTGTCTCTTGCATTTTGCAGGGGTTTCTTGGGTTTTTTTATAGGGTAGGTTTTGATTGATGGTGTAGGTAGATGCAGGCCTCTTCCTCCCACTCCTTTCCTCTCAGTGAAGGAGCACACTTGCTGAACACTAACTTCAGGAAAGGGAGTTGAGGAGCTTGACTGCTGCTTTGCATTCTGGAGATGTTTCTTTCCCTGCTGAATATTTGTGCTTGCTCCCTGTCCCTCTGACCTGGGTGTTAGAGCCCAGCATTCTACCTCAAAATAAATGCCCAGCAAAGACAAGCACTAACTTTCAAAATTAAGGGTATGGCATTTTTCATGTGCTATTTTCCAGGCAGGTGTGTTTTGGTCCACCTCCAGTGCCTGGAAATCCTGAAGAGTTTCCCTGTTATTATGCTACCTGAGCTAACGTGATGACTTCTAAAATTCTATTGGCTTCCTCTACCCTCCTGAGTCACAATAATGTGGGATGCACTATTTTCCCTCTGGATCTTCCACCCTTTCAAATGAACTTTCTCAGCCTCTGTCCTGAAAAGCATGTTATGATGCAAAATTATGTGACTTGAAGTTGCATATTCTTACTGTCCCATGGAAAGAAGATTTATCTTTATATCCCTGAAGACTGCCAGTATCCAGGGCAGTGTCTAGAAGTTGCAGTGTCAGAATCCTGTCCTCAGGGTGCTTTAAGTCAATTGGTACATTCTTTTGATGAAATGGTTTTCTTGAACTGTATTGATTGAGATCTTCCTTTAGTTTAGTGCAGTGCTTCTGCTGCTTGTCTGATCTGCCAGCAGACTCCAGAAAAAGCACTATGGATTAGAAAACCAAGTTAGCTGCACTGTATTTAAAAAAAAAAAAAAAAAAAAAAAAAAAAAAAAAAAAAAAAAAAAAGTAAAGTAAGAGCATTTATTAAGCAGGTCAATAAAACAATCATATTTTTTTCTAAGAATTCAACTGAGCCCAGACAGCTCATGTATATTCTGGCTTCTATGGTGGTTCTTCCAAACCTGGCATTTCTGATTCACTATCTGCCCCTCCTTTCCCTTCCACATGCTTGACCTCTAACAGCATTCCTTTGCTTGTCTTAAGGCCTTACATGTAGTTTCACTCTCCCTCTCCCCCCAAGAATGTGATCCTGGCCTGAGTTTTCTAATTGTGTATAGCAAGGATAAAACTCCTTGCCTCGCTTGGCTGCCCCCTTGTTTGGAAATTCACACTAAACATTTCCACATGGTTTGCACTCTTTTTGCACAGCTAATTTTTTTTCCCTTTAAACTTTTTCTTGTTCAAAATAACCCTCCAGCTTCTTCTACCTTGGGCTGCTGGCACTGACCTTGCCTTGTTACTGTTTGCATTTCTTTTGTACCTTTTTGCAGCTTAAATCTCTGTGGACTTTTAAATCTGTCAGCAGCAGCTACCAGGCTCAGTGTGCAATTTTGCTCACTGTTTTCACAAGTTTCCCAGCCCTGAACACTTTCCAAATGAGCCATTGTTGGGCTGAGTTAAAGAGGTATTGTCTCTGCTTGGACAGGGTTAGTGTGGGTGCCAGAATCTGTGCGTGCAGCATTTTAGTGCCACAATGTCATCTTGATATTGGACCCTTGGACACTTCCTTCTCCAAATATTTCAAATACACAGGGAAAATCTCAAACCCCTGCCAACACTGATTCATTGAAACATTACTGGAAGATTTTCTTTATATTACTGAAACTCTAATTTAGACATCTTCATCTATCCCTGCCCAATGCAGTCTGCTTGCCTTAAGACCATTCTTTTTTGTTCAAGTCTCTTTATTAGCACCTAAAGCTGGCAGCTTTGACTGGAGCCCTGTTCTGGTCAGTACTGAATTAACAGAGGGGAATTAGCAATCTCTCATTTGATAGTTTTAGAGACATGCATTGGAAAAGAGTCTATTGTTTTTCACTTTTACAGAGGAGTTACTGAAGCTGTGGAATTTGGCAGTCAGTTCCAGTTCACAGCATTATCCCTCATTTTACTATTGTAAGCTTGGCTCAGCTCTAGGAGGGTATGTTCTGCTGAGCTCACTTTTCTTAAGAGAGACTGAATATGCTGCTCTGATCAACCCAGTGTGACACTGTGGAGTTCTGTCCTTTATGTCTGAAGTGCTGGGTGTCTTTGATGGAGACCGTGTGGTTTAGAGAACAAACATCTGGAAAAACATTTCAACCTGTAGGTTGCTGATGACATGACAGCTGTCTTATGGCCTTTACTTTAAAGATAGAGAAATGGAACTATTTTCTTTCTATGGAAGAGCAATTTGATATTGCTGGCCAGGAAAAAAAAAAGATGTATCAAACTTTCAGCCTTTCTCTAAGTGTCATAAGGAATGTCTGTGTCACATCATCCAGTGCTTTGAGTTTTTCACTTCATCCCTTTCATGTGATCCCTCCCATCCTTCACTGATCATTAGTAATGGAATTTTGACATGGGAGTTGTTCAGGCTGCCTCTCTTCATAGGTTATGCTCTGACAGGGAGAACTCAAGGTAGCAAGGAAGTCATCATGAAACCAATCATTTTTGGAGTCTTTAGGAACCACTAAGTCCTCTTGATTGAGGGCTAGTCAAACATGCCTGATCCAGAAACATCTGAACGTATTAGAAGTTACCAATGCAGCTGTTGACTGTTTTTTTTTTCTGTTTTTCTTTTTCTCAATCTCCAGGATGAATTGGATCTCACAGACAAGAACAGAGAGGCTATGTTTGCACTCCCTCCAGAGAAGAAATGGCAGATTTACTGCAGCAAAAAGAAGGTACTACTGTTGTCCTCATTGGTGTAGCTCACCAATAAATTCTGTGTGCAGTTCATAACTGCATCTTGATTTGAGCTATGTGTTTATCTACTGTTTACTCAAGAATATGAATAAGTGATGGAAGGATTTTTATCAGCATGGATATGGTACAATTTTCTGCTAAGTAATGTATGCACTTGTGATTTCTGAAGAGGATCTTAACATCTCAAAATAGTACTCTGTCCCAGTTTGAATCATTTATATGTTTGGGGGTTCTTTGGTTTTATTGATGTTTGGGGCTTGGAGGGAGCAGGGGTGTGTATGTTTGTTTGTTTATTTTTTCTTTGAGCTGAAAGAACAACTATCATGGAAATGCATTAGGAAATTTTTTTAAACTTTTGTAAGTTGCTTAAAATAGAAAAAGTATTGCTGAAATATTTCAGAATGTCTTCAAATATCTGTAAAGTACACAACACTAGTGATACCTTAAAATTTGTAGTTCAAGTTCTTCCAGAGTTTGTAGGAAATGTTCTGCAGTACACTGGAAAGTGAGGAACACCTGCTCATATCACTTTCCATGTAACATTTCTCCCTTCAACATCTTCAAATTTCTGACAAACCAATAAAGGGGCAATAAATCAGAGACTGATCAATCATGCTGATACTTTGTCACTGGCAGAATGATGCCAAGTGAATGGAAAACTTGTATCATTGCTGTGAAACTTCTAAACAAGGAATTTCTGTAGGAATGTGGCATTGGAAAAGGTTTGCTGCTCTAGGAAACACGTGGTCAGAAATGACGATAACCTCAGTAGCATGTCTTTATTCGCCATACATGTTAGGAGGAAAAAGGTGTGGTAAGTTTGTTGTTTAATTTTATTTCCCAAGTGTCTAAGTCACGCTATGACAACATCAGTCTTTGAACATAAGTCCACCAGAAGGTGGGAGAGGAGGTTTAAACTTCAGTACTGAACCTGGCAGATTGAAATCCTGCTCGTGGTCCTCCTGGAGGCTGCGTTTGCTGCGTTCTTTCCTCCGAGTGGGGGCAGTGAGCTTTCTTACCATGTAATTAAAGAAAAAGAGTCCAATCAAGGTGTTTCACTTTCAGGGTTTTTTGTTGGTTGGTTGGGGTTTTTTTAACTTCACACAGGGAAGTTAATAGAAATCAATCAATTACAGCAATAATTGTGGCTCCAAGCTAGAAATAGTGCAGAAGAGTAGTCTAGGCTCCTTTTTCTTAGTGCTATTTCCATTCCTTTTTCCTGCTTGCAAGTGGAGGGAAGGTGCAGGCTCCTGTGATTAATGTCTGCTTTACATTTTTGCTGGCCAGCTCAGCTGGGTTTTTCAGCTCTGATAGGACAGGATCTATTTGTAGCTGTCTTAGACACATCTTCCCTCCTGGACCAGTCAGCCTTGGCAGGAACATTTGTGCTGTAGTGTACTTAGTATGTTGGTTGGATTCATTTGTTGCACTGGGGATTTTGTTTTTGTTGGAGATTTTTGTTTGTTTGTTTTCCCCTATGTTCTACAGCAGTGGATTTACTATAAGAATCTTAAAGACTTCCAAAGTTAAAGAAGCTGCATACTGGAAAATCTTCATAATGCATTTATAATGCAACTTCAGTTAGCTGAACTCCAGCGATCCAAAATGATGTGCTAACTGGGATAGGATACCATTGCCAGATGTCTAGTCATTACATTGTAGATACTTTCAATTATTTGAAACCTTAACTGTCCAGTGTTATTCATTGTTTCCCTCACAGGCAGTCAGATGATTGGTGATGACATCTCTCTCTAGCCTACTACCTAATCCACCTATCATCATTGGTTTGCAGTGACAGAGAAGCCTGTTCCAGGCTTTGCTTTAAAACAAAGCCTGCTTTTCCCTGAAGAACTTCCAATCTAATTTTAGCCACAAAGGGTCCAATTTGTCATTTGGCAGAACGCTTCCAGCTCCCCAGGACAAGCCCCCAGAGGGCTGTCTCTCACTCATGTTGGGTTCTTAGAGTTTCCTGGCAAGCAGGGGCTCTATGCTTTGAGATATGTCAAGTGGAAACACTACAAACTAGAAGGTCTAGAAGTGCAGACTGAGGCAACTGTTCACAATTGTTAATCTCAGGTGCCTTTTTTAGTCTAAAAGTAATGGAAAGTCAGAGCTTCCTGATTTGCTCTAAAGGTGGTGAGATTAGTGGGCTGCCCAAATAAACAAATATCACTTGCAAAAACGATTAGTCATTGTTGTGTAGAGACATATTGGCAGTCAGATGTTAGATGTAATCTTCTATGGTACTTGATTCCATTGTGGTGGCAGAAAGTCACTATTGTATTAAAACCTCATTCCACCTGTTCCTGCTATCAAGCCATTGCGAGGAAAAGGAGGAAGACAGGTGGGTCTGTGCAGTGAAGGTTGTATGCCAGGGGCACAGCTTGCCCATCAACAGTCCACAGTAATCAAAGGAGGCTGAATTCTGAACTGAATTCCATGCTTGTGAGTGATACCTACAGAGTAGCACTCACACAGTATTGCACAGCCATGCTTGCTTTGGTCACTTTTGGCTATTCTGGGTTCATATCTGAAACCATTACTATTAAAAACAAATCACCAATTATTTGACCTAAAAGAGTAGCTCTAGCTTGCAGCTCTGGTGGATGCTTTGCTCTCATTTGTGGAATAGCTATTTGCAAGGAATAAAGGCTGGTCTGTTGGAAAATGTTAACGTCTTCTCAATCTCAGCTGTTCTCTACCTTGACATTAATCAGTACAGGATGGACAATGAGAAATGCAGTTAGCTTGATTTCTATCAGAGAGTCATTGATTAGTCACCACTGATGGCACCCTGACCCCAAACCACCAGTACATGTTTTAGGTTGCCTCTTCCTCTGTAGAAGGAGCTTCCACTGATATTTTTTAAGTAAAGCCATGTGTAGAAAATACAAATTACAGCATCATCCCTAAGTTCAATTACTTTATTCTGGTTTCATTTAGAATAATCTTCATGTCATTTTATAAGCTGCAATTTAGACTTACATAAAACACCTCTGTAACTCCTCTCTCTAGATTTCCTACCAGATATAAGTTTTGCAGGAATTAAATCAAGCACTAGACCATGATTTCAAAGGTATTTATTTGCAAATTTCCAATGTCAAAGTTTAGAAAACCAGTGTTCATTCAGTGTTTTACCAGGAGCTTATTTAAGATACATAACCTCATTAAATACCAAACAAATAATTATATGGAAAGAAAAAATTGTTAGCTCATTTGTTTCATCTATAAACAAGCTCATATTGGGATCTAAAAATTTCTGCTTAAGAAAAGGCAGGTATGGAACTGCTTCAGCACACATTGCTTTGGGTGCAGCCTGTGTTTCTAGGGATGTTTCTCATGGTGCAGGCTGTAGCTTATTGCCTTCTGAACAACCCTACAAGCTGTTAGACTTACTGCTGTTGGAAAGCAAGTCAAGTTGTTTGCTTTTTATGGCCTTTCCTGCCTCCAGAGACTAATTTGTAAGCATTTTGCTGAGCAGATTTTAGTAGCAAGCATACACATTTTACACAGTTAAACAAGTTAAGGTTTTTTTTCACTTCTGTCTTTCTTTGAGGAAAAAAATGTGGTAGCAAATCTTTTTCCAAAGTAGAGTCAGACTGGACTAGGTGTATCATACAGCTTCTTTCCAATCAAACAAACAAAAACCCAACAAAAATCTCAGTCCTTCAATCCTAATAATATGATGAGATCTCCGAAATATCTCAGTGTTATCTTGTACTCCTGTGGTTTTAGTGGTATCCTAAAATAGTTGCTTTGAGTTGATAGTGCTTTATCTACTCAACTGAGATGATTTAAACTTGAGCAGTGAGGTAATAAGCAGTACACTGAAACCTTCTGGAAGTAGAAATTCACAGCATCCAAGAAAAAGTACGGACTTATAATCCATAAATTTATTCTACTTTTTTCTATTGTGGGAAAGAGATTCTCCACAGTAGCAAAATAGGATGTAAAAATTCTCAGGAAAATTTACCTGAAAAATAGTCTGTAACAGTCGGTATGCAGAAAATAAAAGAATATCCTTTTTGACACTATCCTCTGCAAAATAATTATTAATAATATTTATTTATTTAAATATATATTAATTATGTTTTTCATCTACCTGATGATTATAAAACCTAATAAACTGGATATAAAAGTAGGAGTCAGGAAACTCCTTGGTTCCAAAAAGTCTTTGATTTAAATTGGTTTATACTTTCAAAGAACTAACATTGTTATATTTATGCATAAATGCATCTCTGTCTACCTGAAGGAAGGAATAGGTAGTTAGTAAACTTTTTAGAAATGTTTTGGCCATGCCTTTGTCTTATACCTCGTTCCCTGCACTATTTACACATGCCTTGGCTGCACACAGCACTCGTTTTTTTTCCCCCCCTTTCCCATTTTCCTTCCTTGTTTTTTTAGGATACATTCTGAAATATCTGAATATATTTTCAGAACCATTCTTTGTTCTTTTTCTTCACTGCACTTAGCCGTGTTCTGCAATGTTCTTGTGGTCAGGGTTCTGGGTTTGGGTGAGCTCACTGAGGAGCAGGCAGGACAGAGCAGAAGACACTTTTGTGCATTACACAGTCATTAAGGCGTCCACATCCTTTGGACTGAGGTCACAGATCTGTGCTGAACCACTGATGCTGCAGTCCAGGTGCAGAGTGCCCCAGACATCCTGCTAGAGAAGATTTACACCTCTCTCACAAAGAAGAAGCATCACTTTGCATTCAGTTCTCTTTTTCTAGCATCAGGGCTGCATCCTCAAAGGCTTTGAAATACTCTTGATAATGCTAGCCTTAGTGGGACATGAACTTGTAGTAGTTTTACTACTGTCTTTTTATACCATTTGCAGCTCATTTTCACAAACTCCCACTTTGGTCCCATGCTGCCTGTCTAGCATTAATGAAGATAATGTCTACATGTCTGGTTTGGATTTTTTTTTTCTTTCTTTGAGAGTTTCTGTTTGAGCCTTGCCCCTGAGGTTTGGATTGTCAGCAAAATGTCACCATAAAAAGTATAGCTTGATATTGTGCAGCTGGATGTAGAGTAAGATGCTTTGAAATCTTCTGGAGGGATCTAAGCTGCTTTTGCAGCTTTTTCTATAATTACCATAGCCTACCAGAGATGAACGACAAGATGGATGCAAATGTAAAACCTGGAGTCCTCCTTGCCTTTAGGGAAAGCTTTCAGAAGTGAGTGAAAACTTCTGCACTTACTGTTTATTCTAGGGCTGCTGTCCATCTGTGGTTTTGCACTGTGAAGCATCGTTTCAGATTGGTTAAGATGGAGAGACAGATCTGTGAAATACCTCTATGCTAAAGTGAACTGGCAGAGCTTTTATCCCATAACCTGAGGTCTGTTCTTTGCATTTAAGGCTTCATATGGACGTTCTAGGAGGAGGAGACTGTGTTGCACTTGATGTATTTAGATAGGAGTTCACTTCTTCAGGTTCCTACTTTAAAGGAGAAGATAGATACTGAGATCACAGAGTCACAGTGTGGGTAAGGGACCACCAGTGGGACCATCTGTGGCAAGAAGGGTCATTCTTGAGCAAACAGCACAAGATTACATCTAGACCATTCTTGAATATCTCTGTTGAGGGAAGCTCCACAATCTCTCTGGACAGCCTATTCCAGTGCTTGGTCATCCACACAATAAAGTTCTGCCTCATATTTAGGTGGAACTTCCTGTGCATCAGTTTCTGCCCATTGCCTCCTGTCCCACTGCTCAGCTGGAGCAGAGCCTGGCTCCATCCTCTTGGCACCCCTTTCAGATACTGACAGACACTGAGGAGGTTCCCTCTCAGCTGGGTCTGCCCAAGGCTCACCAGGCCCAGCTCCTCAGTCTGTCCTGGTAGGAGAGATGTTCCAGTCCCTTAATCATCTTTGTTACCTCCCCTGGAGCCACCCGGGAGCTCCCTGTGCCTGTGGCACTGGGGAGCCCAGACCTGGACACAGCACTGCCGCTGTGCCTCAGCAGGGCTGGGCAGAGGGGCAGGATCCCCTCCCCTGACCTGCTGGCAGTGCTGTTCCTAGTGCAGCCCAGGGTTCCACTGGCCTCCTGGCCACAGGACACACTGCTGGCTCATGGGTGGCTTCTTGTCCACCAGGACCCCCAGGTCCTTCCCCACAGAGCTCCTTTCCAGCAGGTCAGCTCCAGCTGTCAGCCCTGTGCTGCTCCATGGGGTTGTTCTTCCCCAGGTGCAGCACCTGCACTTACCTTTGTTGTATTTCAGAAGGTTCCTCTATGCCCATCTCTCCAACCTGTCCTTCTGAAGGGCTGCACAGCCTCTGGGGTATCTGTCCCTCCTCCCAGATTTGTGTAGTCAGTGAACTTGCTGAGGAGGCATCTGCTTCTCCATCCAAGTAATTGATGAACATGTGGAACTGTACTGGGCCCAGTACAGTTGGGGGACATCACTAGTGAAAGGCCTCTAGCTAGACCCTGGGCCACTAGATCCCTCTGGGATCTGCCATTTAGCCTCGTCTGAGGTATTCAGGAGATGATACTTTTTCCCTAAAGAAGAGAGAAAATGGATCTTCATCTGGTCTCATTTAGTGATACAACATCCCAGATGAAGATGACACTATTGTGTTGTCTGAGTGTGGGTTTTTGGTTTTGTATTGTCTGTTCTGAGCTACAAAAGCCCTTTGGGGTTCATCATTTCTTTAAGAAGACTGCCAAGCACGTGGTTGTCCCATAATAAATTAAGTGGGTGGTTTGAAGTTGTATTGTTTTCAATTCTATTTTCTTGCATTATTTTTTCCTCTTTGAAATACTCTTACAGTCTGTTATTGATTTGGAATATTAAACTGTTTTGGTTATGGATTTATAGCTTTAAGGAGCATTTAATGTGTCCCTTATAAGTTCCTTTCTTTAGAGCTGTTGTTCCATATGCTGTATCTGGGAGCAGCAGACGTGAACACACAAGATGCTTTGCTGCAGTATTTGAGAAGCCATTTGTAAGGACTCACAGTTTGATGAGTCTTGGATGTGACTTCAGGAGAGATCTGCTCTCAGCTCTGCAGGAAGTGTTGAAGGGGAGTGTGAGTGGATGTGGGGGTGGGTACTTTTACTCTCTGCTCCTTGGGAAGTCTGGAAAGCACAGGGAACCCTCACAGCAAGTGATAGCCTAACAGCAAAAGCAGTTGGTGGGCAGTAGGAGGCTGGAGAAGCTGTGTGGGATTTTGAGTGCTTAGTGTAAGCAATCCCACAATTAGCACTATCAATGACTAATCAGTGAGGGTATCTCATGGCCACAGAGCAAAGGCCAGCAAAGCCACACTGCATATGAAGAATTATACTTTATCTGAAAACTTTGGTACATCAGAAAATTGTTTCTCTTCTACCAATGCTTTGAAAGTTCATGGCTGAAGTTCAGCTTCAGTCAACATTTTAATTTAACTCAATATTCAAACCTTGACAGTGACCTGAACAACTTGGTCTAACTTGGACATTAGTTCTGAGCGGGTCCCTTCTTCTCAAGGCCCCATTCCATCCTAAATTGATTTATGGTTCCCTAAACTGTTCATAAATCAAACTAGGAAAGCACCTGTATGGCCCTATAAAGAAATGGAACATCTAAGGCTTTGTGCAACCTCCTGCATGCTGTCCCATATTATTGCTGTGAGGCCAGCTCCTTAAAACAGGCAGTAGCAGATGCTGTTTGATTCCCTCCCAGTGCCTGGGATACATGGTTGCTTTTTATCTGGGAAGACTGCATGACTTCCTTAGCTCAGAAGGCTGCTGGTGAAACAGTCTGAAATGTGGAATCTCTCAAATTAATTCCCTGAAAATAGACTTGCTTTCAGTTTGCCTAGGGCTCACTGGAAATCTCATAACGCTGGGAAGTCACAGTGGGAGGATGTTGCCCTTTGCAAACCACGGCATTCCTTCAGTTTGATGTTTGGAAAATGCCAGCAATTGTGGAGTTAACTTCCTTTTTTCCCACCAGCATCTGTTCCTTTTTCTGTTAGCAGAATGACTTCATGCTCAGATGTTTGGAATGATTTGTTAGCTTGATGCTGACATTGGGTCATTTCAGTATCTTCCGTCTAGGTATGGAAAGCTGGGACATGACTTCAAAAATTACTTTGCTATAAATGCGAGTAGGCTTAAGAAAATCAAATTCAGAAACTCTGGCCTATGACAGGCACAGGATGTAACAGAAAACAGCAAAATGCTGCAAGAGCAGCAAAATGCAGAAAAAAAAAATGTTTCCTGATTATTGGTGTACTTGGGCCTTTTCAGTGTGAAAGAGCAGCTCAATTGATGGTACCTGTTAATGTTGTCATTGGCTGAAGCAGTAGCTCCCAAGTTTGGGCAACACCATTAATACAATGTAAAGTAAAGCCTAAAATTATATACATTTCATTCTATATCATTTAATGCAGAGAATGTGTTCTCACTGGAAAAATAAAACTTGGGATTCATGTAAGACACCATCTCATTCTTTTAGAGTTCCATATAACAAATCTAGAAATTTTATCCCACATAATTATAATATTTTTGATGTTGCCTGATTATTTTTTAAGCAGGTCAGCATACTTTAGAAGAATCATTGCCTGGTTTTTATGGTTTCTCTTAGAGCTTCTGTAATTGTTTCTTCATGTTTTTTACCTGGTTGTTTTGCTTCTATAGCAAAGACCTCCAAGTGTGTACTTGAAGAAACAGTATAGTAGACTTAATGATGTTAGAGACTCCTCTTAACTTTTTTTTCCTTGAAGTCACTCTTGTAATGGTTTAAAGTGTAAGTTTAGTGTCAAGAGGGCAAAAATGCCTGCACGATTCAGATGATATACCATTATTACTGCTTGGAGTGGTGACACCTTAAAGACCACATTGTAGTGGACATAAGAGATAAGTTTTTCCAAGTTGTCTGCTTTATTTGGTTGATGTTTTCCACGTTGCAATGGCAAATTGCAACGCCAATGCCAAATTGAGTTGCAGACTCAATTTATTTATCCTAGCATAAGAGGTTACCTTGGGTCAGGGTCTTGAAATTATATATTTATTTATGTATAATTGAAAAGTATTTTCTTCCCTGCCCCCCATGGGAAAAGCATGGAATATTTTTAGTGTCTTCCTCCCTCTCCATTAAAAAAGTTTAGTTAATCCTCAAAACCTCCTTAGTTCAGACTGCTGAAGCCATAAATGCCATAAACTTGCCATGGTATTTGCTATAGATATTCTGAGTACGCAGAATTTGTGTGTCCCTCTTGCAGGCCTGTGTTTTTCAGGTGAGCTACTTGTGCTTCATTTGAAGTTAGAACTCAACATTAATCAAAAATCAGTCCCAAAGTAGTCCTGAGTTAGAAAATTGTCCTCGTCATGCCTAATGCTGTGTTTTGCATTTGGCTTGCCTTCTGTGGGAGTTTTGGGACCACTCAGTGAAACCATATTTGACCCTTGCACGAAAAAAAAAAGAGAAACAACAGAACATTTATCCAGCTGTCATCCTACTATCATGGTGTAATTTGATGTACTTAAGAACAAAAGTAATGGCAAGCAGTCCAATTCTGCTGCATGGGAAGTGCATGTAAATGTTGCTGCCACTGGATTATGTTCTGTCCTTGTCTGTCCTCTTGTGAAAGTTCTGATTCTTCACAATCTGACTACAAGCCTACTGCTGATGGCATGTAATAATAATAATAATAATATTAACAACAACATATACTCTGTACAGTGCCATTCTCACCATTCAGATTAGTCTTTGGTGGATAAGAAAGAGCAAAGAATATGTAAATAATGAACCTGTTTCTGTGGTGCGTGAGGAGCAAATTTGGCAGTGATCGGGTTCACTCAGTTTCACTGAATGTTCACAAGCCTTAAAAAAGCCCAGTGAATACTGAGCAGGGAGAGTTGCTGAATTTCTGTCTTTTTAGTGAGAAGTTTAGAAATGGGCACAGTAAAGCATTGCTGTCAGAATATAGTGACAGCCATGAAGAGAAAGAAATTGCCTTCTAGTTTCTGGAGAGTTGTGAAGTTTTCATTGCAGTCAGATGTGACAGTTTCAGCTATGCACTGTAATTGAGGTGAAAATCACACTGTCTTCCCTGATAATTCAGTTGTCTGTAGGAAGGCACTTGGTATCTCAGTGTCTCAAACCCTTTGCAGATGGACTAAGTGAGGGAAATGAAGGCTTGGAGAAACAGTTTTACCTGAGTTTATGGAAAGGGCAGAGATAAAGCAAGTGATGCCCTCAAATACTGGGCTAGCAGCTTATGAGCCATGGGCATCTCAGACTGTATTTATTTCCTTTCTTCATCTGTCCAACAACTCCTAGCTTTTTTTTTTTTTTTTCAATAATGAAGGGTTAAATGATGGAGAAAAATGGAAAATACATTGTCTTCCCTGGCTATCTTACTATCATCATGCTTAAAAAACGGCCCAGAGCAGAAGTGAGCTAAAGCAAGCAGTGTCACTGGAAAAACAGACAGTGGACATGTTATGAACAGTGAAGAGAAACCTTTTAGAAGCTGGTATTAAAAAATTCTCTTAGCTTCCAGAAGGACTTGTCCTAAATATCTCTGCTGGCTCTAGGTAGGTGTGTCCTTGGTAGTTCTGGGTGTCCCTGAGCACAGTGAGTGACATTTCATTCCCATCATCAAGCAACATGCAGGGTGTTTGCCAGGAATCATAGGTGACTTCATTTTATTTACAAAAGGTTTTAAGTCATTGCTTGTTGGAGATAAACAGTAGGACAAAAAGATAAACTTGGAGGTCCAGTTACACAGTCTGGCCCCTTCTGTGGCTTTTCACATTGCCTGAAGAATGCTGGGAGGAGGAGGAAAGGAAGTGAAGAAGGAGACAGTCCAAGTGACAACATTTTCATGTGGTAGGAATACATTTAAAAACAGTGCTGTTGGACAGGAGACAAGGTAAGCTGGTTGGGTAAGGAAAAAGTCCCTTTCTGTATCCAGGGAATGAACGTAAGCTGCACGGGGTTAATGGAACTGTACACACAGTACCTGTACAAACACAGAGTAAACAGCAGGAGGGACAATGCAGGGTCTGGTTGTTAATGAAGCCATAGAATATGTCCTGCCACTGCTGCCCAGGGCTCGTTGGGATCGTGACAGACTGTTGGCTTCACCTGCCATGGATTACACACGCTGCTGCAGGATGTGACCCCGAGCTTGCTGCAGGTTGGTGGGAGCAGAGCTGTGCTGCAGGAGTGCAGCCTGATTCTGCAGCACACACCCACTGAGCAGGCCATATCCTTGAGAAACGTTTTGTCTTCTTCTGAAGACCCTCTGGGTAGAATGATCATGATTCGGTCTTCTGACTGGTAGGACCCTTCCTAGGGGACTTTTTCCTTCACATCCAAAAGGAGTGGGTGGGCTGAGGAAATGTAGGCTCCTGAGTACATGTTCACTGAATGTGTAGGGAATTCATAAATCCCCTTATTTGGCAGCTCATTATTTAGATTATACACTTACCAACAGCAAAACATCAGCTGGTTCATTTGTCACTTGTGAAAAGTAGAGCACGTAAAAGGTATTAAAGATGAATATGGACTTCAGGTAACAGTACAGAAGGATCTTTATGCAGCAGCAGAGTCAGGAGAACTTATTCAACAAGAGACCAACTTCCATGGCAGAGGCTAAACATTCAGCAGAGGAACCATGTTTAATATTGTTACACTTCAATTTGGCAAGAAAGCTTTGTCCTGAGGACAGAAATTGCTGAAGAATTCAGTGTGGCCTAGGCTGTACAATTAAGTACTGTAATTCTGTAAATTCTACAATTCTGTAAATACAGGGGCAAGTTATCTTCCTGCTCACTTCACACATAATACCCCTAAATTAATGCCTGGTGATGGTGGGATTCCATCCCCTAGCAGGGCTGAATATGTTTGAAGAGCAGGCTTGTATGATAGGTAAGTGATAAGAAGAGGCTGCTGCAATCAGTGCTGACAGCAAGTTTACATCTATCTGTATTGAGGAAAATGATAAAATGCCAAAAGAGGAAAGAGATGGGTTCTTAAAACTGGATGTATACTGTGCAGTCCTCCAGAATGTAAAGCTCCTTAAAACAGACTCTCTCCATCAGTAATCTATTGTTAGTCTTATGCCAGATATGCTCGTTGTAAACTTCATCTTGGTTTAAACACTAGAGTTACGAATTCTGTGGTTTCAAACAACACCAATTCTTATCTTTGGCTCAAAGCAATGCACTAACCACCTTTCTGCCTGCCAGTTATGCCACTCTAGACTGTTTTCTGTGAGAAATTCTCCCTGCGTGTATGTGCAATGGATGTCCTGTGTTTTTTGGAGGACAAGAAATAAAAGTACATCCTTCATCACCATTAAACTGATATCAGTTAGGAATAAATAACTTGAAGTGGCTTTGAGTTTTAGAGGAGGTTGAAAATGACATATAAATATGTATATAAGGTACAACTTTTGGAGATTCTGTATCTTTGAGTGCTTAGGAAGAAAAAAAAAAAAGTGAGGGATGGCATAATTAGTTCCAAAAAAATTATCTATTTAACTTGACTGGAGTGTTTTCAGCCCTGGTAGAGCCAACCTTCTTTCAAAACTGACTGATAATCCATTTTAACTTCTAAAGGCTGGTGAATTTCTGCAGCACTGAAGCCTCTCTCTGTATTAGAAATGCTTTCTAAGTAGGAATCCTCATTGTTCATAGATGTATCTATCCCTTTTTCATTTTTAAACTTTATTATATTTTTTGACAGTGAGTTCCACAGTTTGACAATATTAGGTATTTTGTAATATAAATAATGACCTGAAGCCTTTGATTCTTCCTTTTAAAGAATGGTTAGGAAGCAGCATCAGAAATTATAATTAGGTTTGTTGAGTTACTGGCAACAGGGCAGAGCTCTGGCTAAACGAAGCAAAAAAAAAAAAAGAAAACCTGCCCTGTGATCTGTTATGGAGAATACCCTCTGCCATAATGCAGTGAACTATAAGTATCTATGGGTACACCTGACCTTTGTGAGAGGCAATTGGAACTCCTCAGTTGCATGCTCTGACTGGTCATTAATGAATATTCTCTTTTAATAAGTTACACAGTAGGCTGCTTTTGCAGCAGAAGGATTATTATCTGCACATCAGTAGCTTAATTCCAGGGAGAGAAGTAATGTTTGTTTTTCTCAATCTGGGTAAATTGTGCTTAAAAGGCTTGGCTATAGCTTCCTTCCCCAAACCCTGAGACTATTTGTGTAAATGCTAGTCATGAAGTCTGAGAAATGGAGCGGTGACCACATCTGTCTAGTGAATGGCTCAGTCCTATGGTCTGTGCTGTTTCAAAATTAGCATCTCCTGGGACATGGTTGGCTTTTTGGAGACATAAACTGTCTGAAAAGCTTAGATGTATTTTAGCTCCACTTTTGAATTAGCATTTTGTACCACAGCAGATCAAACACGTTTTGTGTGTTTTAATGAAAGCACTTTTTATTTGTGATACTTTGGGTGTTCTGAACTGAGACATAGCCAATAGAATGGGCAGTGTGTTAATAAACAAGTAAACGTTTCTTTGAAAACCGAACTTTTAAAGTGAAGCAAAGTCAGTAGGTCAGACATGAAAAAAGGGAGAACGGTGATTTGAATGAGGGTGCAATACAATTTATGTGGATTGATTCTTGGCTGAACTACAGATTTCCTATGTAAATGGGTTCTGTGCAATTGTCTGCATCCCATTTTTCTGCTGATTGTTTCTGCTGATCTCACTGATAGAGACACTGAAAAACCCAATCTGTTAATTTCTTGAAGGACCTTTGTCAGTGTGCAGTACAAAGTGATGCAAGATTGATTCAGCAGTAATAGCAGATTGTGATGAGTTGAGTCTTTACATCTCTGAAGGGAAAGGAGTTGCACTTGTGGGAAATGAAGAACAGTAATAAACATCTTCCACTCTTCGAGCAAACAAAAACCCCACCTTGCTTTCAGTGGCCAGAATATTCATTCTGAATAGAAGAATTCTATTGAAGAGCAAGGGTCATGCCTTTCACTTTGAAACAGAACGTGAACTTGAGTCTGAATCCTGCACGTCTCAGATGAACATTTTAGCAGCTAAGGTGTTACTGTGAAGAGTGTGAGAGGGCTTCAACAAGAAATTGAGAACCTTTATCTAGCAAAGCTTTCATCTTAATCGATGTAAATCATGTTAAAATTTCAGTTAACTGTCTTTTAAAAAGATCCAAACACCCCCCAAAAATGTCCAGTTCCTTGTAATCAGGATTTCACTTCCCATTGCTTTTCAATGGGAAATTTGAATTAAAGTATCTACAGGGGCTATGATAAATAATACATTTCAGTTTTTCTTAAATTTAATAAGTTTCTTGTAATGGCTTAAACTCCATGACTTATATTTTCTGAGCTTTGTGTGATGATGCTGACCTTTCAGACAGGGTAAAATAACTCATCTTTCAGCTGGGTGATGTACTTGAAAGAAGTGTGAAAGCTGTTGAGAGGAGGAACCACACTAACCTTCATATTGCTATTGCAAGGAAATGAACTTCTTTGAGACCCAGTTATAAACTTGAGCATTCAGGGTCTGGTCGTGAGGCAGTGAACAAGCTTACACAGGACTCTCTATCACTGTAGCCTCATTTTATATTCTTCATCTGTGTTTGCACATTGTCTTTATTGATACAGAGAGGAACTCGGTGGACAGTGTCATGGCTTCCTGTCCAGGAAAGGTTTTAAACCCACATTTTTCTAGCATCAGGTGTGTGGCTTTTTCCCATCCTGTTCTACACAGTACAAAACAGTAAGGCCAAGAGAGAGGTTTGAGAAGGAAGTCATGTTGCCAGTGACTAGATGTCATCCCAAGAGTACCCATGCTTGTGCTGTGATATCTGTAATAGATGATGTGTTTCTTGATGCATCTGTTCAAGGAGGAAGTTTATGTTATAGTTTGCCTCTTAGAAGGACTTCATGAGTCATCAGCAGTTTATCACAGGGGTGTGTATGCGTGTGTGTTTGTGCAGGTCGTGGCAAATTCCATGTAATTCCATGTAATGGACACACAGGGATGGCAAGCACCTGCTGATCTCAGGGACTTAGTATTTGTTGACATTGCATAAAAATAACCTGGTATAAATGATGGTGGAAATAAAGGAGTACTGGGTTTAGTGTCCAAGTGTGCCAGTCTGTTCCTAACTCTGACAATGAGTTTTAATTGTCATGTCGGATTACATGTAGGAAAGAAACTTTCTAAAGCTGCTAATTTTGTGGATGTATTTATTAATGCTTTGACATGCTGAGAATTTCAGGATATGCTCTGGAGAGCTGCTCAATATTTTTGGAGCAGGCTTGGTGCAGAGTAAAATAGCAATTTGTCATCACTGGAAACTGAAACCCAGTGCTTTCCCCAAAAGAGCTTCAATGCAGGCAGCCACTCCACAGGCTTTCCCTGGACTGCTTCTTTCAAGGCTAAAATAATCTTGAAAAAACGCCATATAAACAGTGTCTTTCATTTTCATTATCCACTCAGCAATGAATATCTGGCATTTCTGCATGATCTTTGTATCTAACTAATGTTAGATACTTATTTTTAGAAAGTTTTGCAACAAAGGCAGTGGTCTATAATGCTTGCTGAGGGTGTTATGGCAGTCTGTATTGCAAAGACTATTGCACCCACTAGCATGGCATCCTGTAAAAGTCTCTGGTCTCTAGAGAGCAGCTTGCCTGATGCATCAGATCTCCCAGGATTTGCAGAAAAGGCTTTTGGGATCAGCTGAGCTGTGCACACTTTGCTTTATTTTCTTTCATTTTTTGATTGGTTCAGATGGTCCAAATATTTGCAGAACTCCATTAAGTCCTAGTTGGGATGAAGTCATAAGTTCCACTTTCCACCAAGTCATGGAGCCTGTCCAAATTAGTGTCAAAGCCTGTATAATACCTTGGCTATATTGCAGGCTTGTATAGTATCAAGATCCTGTTTTCACAGCAGTTACATAGTTGTTACTTCAGTGGAGAATGATATGGCCCCTTATAAAGTCCACAAGCTGACGCCTGTTTTTTAATGTAATATTTACACTATTCAAGGAGCGAAAAGAAGGCTTTGCTTTAATAGATTCCTTCAGCTAATGTTTTTCCTTATACAGATGGGTTATTGTTTCCAGCTTTTGATACCTATGCAGCTTTATATATTAAAAGCTCATTTTTTTTCTGTTGGTTGGGGTTTTTGCCCTTCTCTGTGCTTCTGGAGCAAGGGAAAAGTTTTGCCATTATCTTAAAGTTGCCCTGCAGTTTTCTCTGAATATACTAAAAACAAACCCCAACACCCTGTTTTTGCACCCCACACTACAGACTTAATTGCCTTTTATTTTCATCTCATCTTCCCCTTCTTGAGAGAAAGCCTGGAACAGCAGTCTTTTAGCATGGACAGAACTGACATAATTCAGGTTAAATGTTTTGGGATTTTTTTCCTAGTTACTCTGATGTTACAGGTGTGAATGCAGCTCTGTTAAAAATGTCACTCAGGAGATTGCTCTAAATAAATCTAATGACTTCATGGGGCTGGATAAAAATCTACATGCTCATCCTGAGTATAAATAGCTTTCTGGACTTCATGTTGAAATAGATTGCCATGTTTCAACTGCATTATCATTTATTCTAGCAAAGTAAAACACATAAAATTCTGGTGTGAGCAGGGAGTGTGCAAGACCACTGAAATTGAATGGACTCTTGCTTAATATGTTTCTAGACCAAAACAACTTCAGAAAGTGAGGGTTTATTAGTGGGGTATCTGCTAATACTTTTTTAACCTCTTCTGTCTGGGCTTTAATTCAGGAAAAAATCTTACACTTTGTGTTCCACTGAAACAAATTTTTCCCAGTTTTAATTCAAAAAATAAAACTTACAGACTAAGAGTTCAGACTAATTCATAATGAATGGAGAATATACCAAGGACCTTGCCTCCTTGTCAAGCTAATCATATATACTGATCTACTTTGGGGTATCAGAATCTTCTTGTCATTGGTTCTGATTAAGAGATTTCTAGTGGTTTGGGATCAGATTGGAAATTGTTCAGAGTTCTGATTTTTTTCTGGTGTATCTATCCTGATGACTTTCAGTCTGTGTGCTTAACAAAGACTTCTAGAAATGTTAGTTGTAGCATTCAAGTATTTATACTTATTTTCTCCCCTAAAGTATCTTAAGGACAAAAAGTATTGGAGCTTATTTTGGAATATAAAGGATGAGTTCAGGCATTCCTTAATTTATGTGTTTGTTACTTTATTTGAAGTTTAAAATGGAGGAAGGCGAAATATAGAGAATACATGTATTGACTGTTCTGACAGTGTTCTTGTCAGGTGTACCCTGCAAACTATTTTAGTTGTCACTAGGACTTCTATAATTCTCTGCAGAGAAAAATTTCAGGTCACATGAGCACTCGTTGCCCTTCAGATGGGTGGATCAGCCAGGTTCCCTGCAGAGTGACCTTACTTCATACTTTTAGATAAGCTCCCTCTTTCTGTTGTTCTTTGAGGATGATAAGATTATCATATAAAAATAATGCTGTATTTATCTATTGTATCTTTTAATTTATTTTTCCATTATCAAGGTCATATATCGATTTTTGCAAGGGAGGTTAAGGTGTGCCAAGTGTGAAACTGCTGTCAGGGTTGTGGCTGCCACTGGGTATTATTCTGCACAGAAAGGGGCAGCAAAAGGCAGTCTACCAAAACCACGAGGTGTGGCCATTCTAACTGGCTGTTGGTAGGGAGCTGCATATTTCTATAATGCCACATTTGACATAGATATGGGTCTGTCAGATTCCTGCTTACTGTGACTGGGAAAGGGAAGGAAAATCAGCAGAACTTCTCAATTAATTTGAGAAACATCACCTATTAATTGCACCAGCTGTTATCATGAGGTGGTACATGGTGTGTGTGTGTAGCAATTGTCAGTGTAGTTGGTATCTCTTTCCACTTTTCCAGCCTTTCATACTTTTTGTACAGTGATACTCATCTGTATGGTGCTATGTTTAATTCTTCTGCTCTTCTTAGTTGTTCAGTTGGGTGCAAGGGATTAATAAAGACTTATGACCTGTACTGTGTGACCTGACACTGACCTGATGTGTGTCTGCCCTGCAGTCCTTCTCTAGATGAGGACAAAGGTGTCTTGTCAGTGTCATGAATGGAGATGCTCCTTTAGTTTACATGATGAAAATCCAGCGGAAGAAAGAGTGGGAAGGATCCAAATCTCAGTCATGACTTTGCTTTTAGTTCAAAATATGAGCATTTTGAGTTGTGCAGAATTGTTGTCATGTGTTGGTATGTACCCTGGCAGGAGATTGTCAGGTAGCAAGGTGTTTTCTGAATGTGGCTCAGCAGGAGGCACATAGAGCTATTCTCTTCTCTAAACCAAATAATGGTGGAATAGCTGAGGGAGGTACTCTGATAACCTACACTTTTAATTTTGTTATGTCTGTCTTCCAGGGTGGATTCTCTAGTGTGAGTAAGCTTTCATGTACAGACAGCATTGGCAAGACCCACACAGTCTTCATACACCTTTGGTCATCCTTAGGATGAGTCAAGTGCTTCAGTCTCTTACCATGTGCTAGGAATGTTAGTATTAGCTATTGGTAGTTTATAATGGGAGAGGAGGATCCTGGAAGGCAATCCTCCTGTTACCAGTGACTCTTACACCTATGTAGAAATAAATACATTCATTAGAAGAAAATATAATTTCCTTTGAGCAGTCAAGGAACAAAAATGAGTTGGTTCCTGAGTCAGTGTAGGTCTTATTTTAGAAGGCTGATTGAGATTACTGGAGATGATTTCAGGTGGATCACATGGGAGGTAAGGATCAATAGTGCCCCTACTGTAACTGAGAGGATGCTTTTGTGCTCCTTTGCATGTTTTGTGATTTTGATTGACTTTATGTATGATAGGATTAGGACAAGATAGAACAGATATTTCAGTTGGAGGGACCAACAACATTCACCTAGCACAACTGCCTGACCAGTTCAGGACCAATCAAATTAAAGCATGTGTTAAGGATATTGTCCAAATACCTCTTAAATAATCAGTAGTCTTGGGGCATCAGCCACCTCTCTAGGGTTCCTTTTCTGGTGTCTGACCAACTTCTTGGTAAAACAATGTTTCCTAATATCCAAGCTGAACCTGTTTTGGTTTATCACATCAAAATGATACAGTCTTTATCTTCTTTTCAGGTTCCTTTTTTTTTTTTTTTTTTTTTTCCCATAGCAGATGTTAAACCCCTTTGTTGGTGAATTCCACCATTGCCATAACTATAGAGAGACCAAATAATTTATAAGATCTGTCAGTATAAAGATACAAAATGTAAACCTGCTATCTGTAAATGGGCTATCCTTCTGCTTGGGAACATAATATGTTTGAGAGGCTGAGGTATGCTGCTTAGATGCCAAAGATAACTGTATCTCCATCAAATTTTATTATTCTTTTTATCTGACATACCATGGTGACAGTGCTAACTTTGCACTTTCAGAAATGTTTGTAATAAATGCCCCACATCCATGTGCATTGCACAAGAATATGGGGGAGATAACACAATGAAGAGCAGAGCAATGAAGAATCCCAGGTGGTTCTTGAGTGGCTTTCATCCTGTAAAGTCACCTTGTGTAACCTTGCCTAACTTTCTATTTCAGGAACAAGAAGATCCTAACAAGCTTGCTACCAGCTGGCCAGACTACTACATTGACCGCATCAATTCCATGGCAGCAGTAAGTTACCTCTCCTGCTGAACAGGGGAGATTTCCTACCAGAGAGATGTGTTTCTTTAGGAAGAAGTCCTCAAAGGAGAAGACTGTAAGCCCAAAGGCATAACTAATTTAAAACAGGGAAATAGGGCATACCAAAGAAGAGTGTGGGGATTAGGAAAGAGCCCTGCTCTAGCAGAACAGTAGAATAGAAAGCACCATAAGCATTTCAGGTTTTTATTTCTACAATACTGAGCACTGAAGGCAACCAAATTAGAGTCTGAAATGAAAATTGAAGAGAATATTTGATGAATCAGAAAAGCAACTATTTAAAACTAGGCAAAGTTTTATTTTGTTGTATAGTTTGAAGTTGATTTGTAACCAGTCTACAAAATAGCACTTGGGTTCTTACTTTAGTAGAAGAATTAAGGAAAAGGTAGTTGTATATATAATATCCAGGAATGTAAGAACACATAAATAAAAGTGCATACCTTAAACATAACTAGAGTAACACATTAGACATAAAATACAAGCCAAGAAGGTATTTGAGGAAAACGTTTTTTAATTGTCCTTGTTCAATAGCTGTATATTGTCTCTCTTCCTCTGAAATATCCAGTAGAGCTGGTCACCAGCAGAATCAGAACATCTGCATGTAGTGTTCACTGATCTCCTTTGATATGGTAGATTTTGCATTTTGAAATTTGATTCTTTTGCTGGATTTATAGTCAATTTTTTTTCCTCCGTATACTCATGTGCAGTGTCTACTCAGCTTTAATTGATGGTTGTGCAAACATGATGATAGAGTTCTGTTCCTAGCATTTTAGGTAGTACACCTCGTTTGTTTACTTACACTTCTATTCTGGATTTCTAAAGGCTTCTCTGCACCTTTTATATTGTGGTTATGAGCTATAAAATCATTTCATAAAACTAATGTCTTAATGGTTGCTAAATGTGGCAGTAATGATGTATTTCTCATGGTGAAATATGTCTTGCCGAGTAAAACCTAAGATTTACAAGCTGTAATAACTCACTTAAGAGGATAAAAGAAAAGCTGCTTTCTACTGAGGATCGTGCATAAACAAAACTATCACCTTCAAAACTAGGCCATATTTTCATGGAGCAGAGTAAGGGAATAGAAAGAATATGGAGTTATTTTTAGAAAAGACATTGAGCTTTAGTGACTGGCATGACACAATGCTTTGATTTCCTGACTGAACAAATTTACTCTACAAGGGCCATTAAGGAAAAAAAAAGTTAGTATGAAACCTTGCAGTGTTACTGAGCCAAATACTTCTGGTAGGATTTGATCCAAGGCCTCTTGAATCTACTGAAGTTTTTCCATTGATTTCAGTGACTTTTGGGTTAGTCTTTAAATGATCTTGATGTAAACTTGGAGTGAATATGTATACACCACTGTTGTAAATCTGGAACAGGTCCATGGAATGAGACTATATTTTGGCCTATGTTTCTAATTTTAAACGTGTTTTAAGAGCACCAATAAACACCAGCCCTGGTTATATTGTTTGCATGCCTGAATGCTGATGCCTGAATGATTGGTAACATCTTATTTGGCTTCAAGACTCATGATTCGCTCTTATCCTTGAGAAGACACACTGGGTTAAAACCCTGCTTCTGATTTACCATTTGGTTGCTTCATTTTTCAGCAGGTGAAACCGAGTTGACTCGATTTTGCAGAAATTGTATCAGTGGAAAACTGGAGTAATGCAGCTAAGAACCAGCTCCAACACACTTTAAAAGACATGTTCTGTTCATTATTATTTAGACCTCTGAGATTTCTGACTTTCAAAGAGTTATTTTTGGGTCCCATATAATTTCAGTTCTAAATTTAGTGGTGGGGTTTTTGAATTTTTTTTAAACTGCATCCAAGTGGAGTTGGCTTTGAAGCTGTGAAAGAAAAACATGTTTCATGTTCCTTCCTGACAATATTTAGTGTATTTCACTTTGTGTCTCTTGGGCACTATCAGGTATTGCACTATTTTAATTAGAAATATTGCAAGAAGTTTTGGAGTTGAAGTGGTAGTAATAATCACAGAAGTGTTAGTTTAAAATGCCTTAAATCCTGCTTTTAATGAAATTTTATCTTTGAGTCTCCTGTGGGTTCATTGCCTAAGAATCTTTTCCTATTTGTCTTTCACATCCTTTTTTACGTCCTTTTGTTTAATTATGGAGTTTTTTATTTAGTTTCACAAATATGTTCCTCCTACTCACTGATTGAGTGGAAGTGGCACTTTTCCCCTGCTGTTCTCATCAGGTATCTTTCTGTGGATTTCAGTGGGCCAGGGCTCCTGTGCCCAGGGCTCTGTTTCTCAGAAGCCCTGCTGCAGTGCTGCCTGCTCTATCTGCCCTTCACAGATTGTGTTTGGGAGCACTGTGGTGATTCCTGACATGTTTGACGTTCCCTGCTTGTAACCTTAGACCACTATGTTAGCAAGCACTTCAGGTCACAGATTCCTGATCCAGTTCAAAAACACCCATGCATTTCATGTATGGTTCTCTTCCCACAATTGTTCCTGTTGCTATGACTTCTCAGATTTTTACATATTTTAAACCAAATTCTCACAAGAGCTAATGTCTAAAACTGTCTCTCTTTACTAGTGTGCAATTCACAGCATGTGGAGGCACTGTCCCAGACCCCAGTAGCCTGGCTGGAAAGAAGTAGAACATTGGTGCACTGTCTTCTGGACCAGTCATTAAGACAAAGGGACAGCTGCTAATCATGTTTAATTTAGAAAGTAAAGCCTCCAAATTTGTCTAGTTCCCTGATCTTTGCATGCTATAAATGATACTGGGGATGGGGACAGGGTGCATGCCCACAATAGAAGACTGTTTCCATTATCAATCTCATTGTCATCTGCTGATTCATCAAAACACAGAAGTTTCTTTTCTTAAAAATAGAGCAGCTGCCCTGTTAATATCACATGTACAGAAATGTCCCTGTGCTCCCCCTGCCCTCCTTGCCCCATGACACTGCTTGGCAGCACAGATAAACACAGCTCACACTTTCCTGGGGAGGAAAGGTTCTGACAGCATTGTGTTGCTTTTGTGATCTTGGCTGCGGATGCACTTTCACAGAGAGACTTTCAGGTGAGCAGTAGTTGAAAATCCAGCTTTTCTGGAGAGGTGGCTTGGTTGAGAGTGTGAGATGGGTCAAGATTAATAAATACAGCTGCAACCAGGCCCTTTTCCTTGACTCAGAAAACATTTGTTTAAGGCAGAGCAGCTTCACAGGAGGTTAAATATATATATATTTTTTATATATATATATATTTTTATATATATATATTATATTTATATATATATATTATATATATATATATATATATATATATCTTTCAGCAGAATTTATCAGGTGGATGATAACTCCCTCCTCCAAGTTAGATGACCTCTATGTTACTTTAGACTTGCATAAAACTTCAGGTTTCTTTTAAGTTACCTCTCTTCATAGTTTATGATTTATAATTTCTTCAAATAAATTTATTCTAATAATTTATTCTGTTAGTTTAGCCTTAATGTAGTTAGAGATGTGGTGTATCTTCAATTTCAACTGACTATAATGAGAACATTGAGGTTGCTTTTTTGCTCTTCATTCTTTTTGTTTCTTACCTTTTTCATTTCACATGTTAAGTAAAATTAGATCTGTTATATAGTGTATTGTTGATGCTGGTTTATGCCCTTTCTCTCTTTTTCTCTTTCTCTCTTTTCCCCACATGTTGTCATCATGGTCTTTGTATTTTCCTTCTCAGAAGTTTCAGGGAATGATTAGCCATTAGGATAAGGTGTAGGAATAAATCTATGTTTTTTAAAAAACTAAAATATTTCACTTTAAGTAGAGCCAAAATTTCAAAGTAATTTCTTGTACTACCTGAAGTTTTACATATAAAATTCCACATGAATGATAGCTTTGACAAATTCTTGATTTTTTTAAAATGACAAATCAAGTAAATAGATGCTATACGTTCCGAGGTTATACACTTTATTTGGAAGATTTCAAATATACAAAATCTGATTATAAATAGATCCCTATATATACACTATCTTTTAGGAACCAGGAAAGGTCCTGGCACTATTTTGCTTCCCCTTCCTAATATTTTGGTTAGCTGATGGTAACTGTCTGCCTCCTGAGCCCAGTAGACATTAGTCCTCGAGTGCAGTTTGTGCTTCAGGAAAGCAATTCATCAGTCAGCCACGGGAATGAAATCCAACCTCAAATAATGACAGTTCCCTCCCCTCTGTCTCCCAGGGACAGTTATGTTTTTTATAACTCTTGCCGAGAAAGCCATTTCACAATGCAAACCCAGTCTGTCTTTAGCGAGGGCATGAGGATTTGAGTTCCTGGCCATTCACAAGAGTGAGAAATGAAGGGCTCTTGGCTGCCTGCAGCTTTAGAAAAGGGCTTTTCCATAATCACCCTCTGTTGTAAAGGCAGGATTATTTGTATTTGTTTCATTTGGAAATGGGCCTTTTTCACTCTGAACGAGGTACTGTTGAGCACCTTCCTACCATCCATTTGCTTTCCCCCCACAATGGCTCAGAGGAGAAATTAAGCCATTGGAGAAATGGGACCTTTTCAAAGGAGCATTTATGGGCCAAAGGAAAGATGACCAGATGGGCTGTCACCCAAAAAAATACAAATCAAGCCCCAAGTCACACCCGAGGACTTTGCCATCCGTAATGCCTGTTCAGGATTTCTGTTTATTTTTTGAAGAGGGGGGATCATATATGGCTTGGCTTAAAATTTCAATTTATGTTGCTGGCTGTCGGGGATGCTGGCAAGAGATAAAACATCAGCAGCTCATTTTCCATCAGTAGCGCTCTGTCATTCCATTAGGGCAGGAAATAGCTTGCTCTGTTACTGAGTGAATTTGACTTGAGTGTGGATCAGGGAGAGGACCCCTAGAGTTAAACACAGCTCCCCGTGCCAGCTGCTCAGCATAGGACAGCAGCCAAATGGCCACCCTCAGGGTCCAACACGTCTTGGCATCACAGGACCTGCAAAAATGGGCTGTGGGAGCCCTGCCAAGGGAACTGAGGTGTTGGGCTGGTGGTGAGGATGGACAAGGTTAAAGGAGGTTCGGCGAGAGAAAGGTTTTCTTTGGTGCTTGCTAAACAGCAAAATAAAGACTGAAATATTTTGCTGTAATGAGCCATAATTGTAGCTGCTTGGATTCCACCACAGAGAGGTACAATATCAGATCCCTGATAGATGATAGTAGTTTAATTGGGTTATTCATTTGAGAAGGGGTTCAGAGCTGCTTTCCAGATACCACTGAGTGATATCCACAAGAAGTCCTGCCAAAAAGAGAGTAATTCATCCTCTCATTTTACAGTCTAAGTGACTAAGAAGACGTAGCTATAAGCTAAGAATTTCCAGCATTAAGTCTTGACTCTTTCAAAAGACACACATGGGACATGTGAGCCTGAATGATACGTGCAAAGGGCACTGAAGAGTCCTGCTTCACAGGACAAGGTTGCAGTGGTGCTGAGTGCAGATCTGGAACCCTAATTTTCTGATCTACCACTTTTTTAAGGGCTTTGTCTGACTTCGAGAACCATAATTTTTTGTGGGTATTCTACTCATTGTCTGTCACCTTAGTTTACAATCTCTCACAGCATCTTCAGTTCCAGTTGACTGCAAGCTGTAGTAATTGCAAGTTGCATACAGGGAGTGGAATCGAGGCTTTGTGTGGTTCAGTTTACTTGTTAAAAAAAAGGCACAGGAATTTTTATGATGCTCCAGCTTTTTGCAGTAAATGTTCCCAATTAGCAAGGGCAAAGTTGTATGGGGAACACAGTATCTTAAAACAGGTGATAGACTTTGCATGGGGATGAAAAGTCAAACTTGTATGTACAGAAAATGTAATTCAGGGTACTTGCAGGCTTTCTAGTCACTTGAAGAAGATTTTATGCTTTGAAATCTGACACATAAGTAAGTCTGGTTGGATTTTTTTTTTTCTCCTCCACCCCAAATCCCTCCAGTCATGTCACTCTAATAAAAGATATTGCCTCTCCCTACAAACTTTGCCTCACACATCCATAGATCACCACAGCAGATTGCTGTTCCAAATTATCCAAATCTGTGGGCATACTGGCAACTGTGACTTTTGGGGGTAATCTGAGAACCCTAGTTTAGCCAGTGTGGCAAAGTGATATGCTGCTGCCAGTCCACATGAGCAGCCTCATCTGGATTCAGTTTTGTCGCTGAGACACTGCTTTCCTAGTGAGAGGTCAGCAGGCACCTCTGCATGTGTTGATGGGAGAGTTGTTTTTCATAATTCTTGGCCTGTCTCTTAGCTTCCACAGGCTTTCCTAATTGCCACCTTCTTTTGTGAACAGATGCAGACTCTGTATGCTTTCGATGAAGAAGAAACAGAAATGAAAAATAAAATAGTTGAAGACTTGAAGACAGCTCTGCGGACTCAGCCCATGAGGTAATGTTGTTCACCTTTCACCACAATTCATTGCCTCCCAATGGTCAGATGTGACACCACTAAGAGTGGCAGGGACAGAAACCTCATTGTCTCACCTCACACAAGCCTCGCTGAGATTTCAGACAATTCTCAGAGAGCCCTACAGTCCCTGGTCTGAGCCTAATTAGTTGGGAGGCTACCTAATTTCACACTAATGCTGAAACATGTAGTTTCAGGAAAATAAAAGACCAAGTCTACTGTGAAAAACCTGTGGCAGATATTTGCAAACACAGTTAATGACTATGAAGATCAGATTTTAGTCTTCACAGCCCCCTGCATATCCCATGTAATTTGATTCACTGTGGGCAAAGTCTCAGCCTCTACTCTGAACTTTGAATTTAAGCTTCCACTTATCTTTAGTAATGTGAACTGTTTAGCACAAAGCAGCTAATCCATCTGACATCACCTGGTTTGGCATTCTTCCCGTTCTGTGTTGTAACTGTGGCATAGAAAAATGTAAAGAGACTTTATTGTGTACTGTCTTTGAAGGTAAGGTCATCTTTCTTTTTCTGGGAACAAAGCTCTGAACAATAGCAAACTAACTAGTATAGAAACTTTTCAATTTAACACTTAGAAGAGCACTGTGGAGAAACAATAACTTTAGTTAATATGATTTCAGGAAACACTCAATAAAAAAAAATCTGAATGCCTTTTATGTTGGTCAAGTACTTTTGCACACTATGCTGAAGTCAGTTTTAGAGAGCTTCAGTAATACCTAACCAAATACAGTTCTTTTTTGGGGAGGGGATCCTAACCAAACCAAACAAATGATAATTCTTTTATTTACTTTGACTTGAAGTGAAAATATTTTTGGGTCTTCTTGTACAGCTAAGTGCTGATTGCGCTTCTCTCTTTCATATCTTTTTAAAACTCACTGCATGCAGTTTCTCTGGTTTTTACCTCCTCTTTATTTCTTGTTGTGATGGGTTTTAAGAGAGCACAAAATCATGTTCTGGTGCTTCTCAGGCAAAGATTTATCAGGCTTTGCTAATTTTACACGTGGGTCGAATGAGTGCTTTTAATGTGGAAACAGAGAAGTTGTAGCCTATACTGAGACCTAAGTCAAGACTGACTGTCTGATGCTGTCTATCACTGTCCTAAAGCAGAGAACACAGTAAAATGCAGCTGGACTCTGTTAAAATGGAAGCTAAGGCAACTGTCAAGCTTCCAGCTCCCACCAGGCTTTTAAACCAAAGTCCTGTGCTGTTGAGACTTGATATGGCAAAACTATTACATCAATGCAGAGCTGGTTTGATGCTTCCTCTGTGAAGGTGACAGCTTTCATTGGATGTAGCCACAGCAGCAGCAAAGCCTCTTGGCTTTGTCCAGCTGAAACACTTTGGTGGCCACTATTGGTTGTTCTGCTCTGTCATTTTGAATAGACAGCACAAACTCCTTGTTGAGGACAAGGCAATAGAGAAGGAGAAAGAGCAGTGAGCATTTGAGCAGATTCCTTTGCTCAAAGCCTTGCAAGATTTTTCTTCTCCAACCCATATTGCATCTGCTGGATCCCCTTGACAGCAGCCTGCTGCTTCATCTGTTTGTAATAACCCTGACAAGCACAAGCATCAGTACAAGCATCTATGGGCTGCCCTATAAAGTCTTCTAAATCACTGGCGATGGTTGTGGGGCTGTTTAAAAAGAACAGTTAAGCCAAGCCAAATTTTGAGTTAAGTCCTGTGTCTCAACTAATTTCCAGCGACTCAATTCGTTAGCTGCCAAATGGGCTGAGTGCCAGTGCCTGATCAACAAGCCAATTTCTTCTTGATGGA
This sequence comes from Sitta carolinensis, assembly GCA_032173965.1. NCBI lineage: Eukaryota > Metazoa > Chordata > Aves > Passeriformes > Sittidae > Sitta > Sitta carolinensis. Next base: position 6,175,521 of record JAVUNC010000025.1, on the reverse strand, counting down.
AAGGTTGCAGTAGAGAGGCCCTCAGCTCCATCAAATCCCTCTCATAAGCAGTATGATACCTAAGCCTTCAAAATACTAGTCTTTCTTGTTCAATTTGGATATCAAATCCTATTTTCTTTGCCACTTCTGTTCATCAGGCTTCTGAAGAAAATAGGGACCTGAATTCACGCAGGATGAACTTTCTGGGATCCCTTTGTGCTAGCAGGGTACGGAGGGACTCTGACAGCTTACCAATAGGCTCCCCTGCTTGAATTCTCTGACCCAGAGGAATCAAAAGAAGAAAAATACATGCATTTGGCTCAATGTTTTATTTTCCTGTAAACTGTGTCTCTTCTAGTAGATAATGCAGAGTAATTACTAATCTCTGTCTCTATTCCAGCCTACCAGTTCTAACAGTAAAAAGTAAAGCAGACCTATCCAAACTCAAGTTCCTTTCCTCTTTGTAGAAAATGGGATAGGAGTATCCCTGGGGTAGTTTGTGGTCCCCCTTTGAGCAAATGCACCTTGTTTGGTATTTAGGAGTTGCCCTAAAATAATAAAGCCAGGTTATGTCCTAGCACAAGGGAGTGATCCCAGCCACAGAGAACAAAAATGCCACATCTGCATCTTGTAGAGAAACACATTTTCTCTCAGGTTTGTAAAAACTTAGAGCTATAAACAATTGTGATGACAAACTGTTGGACAGAAGCAGTGAGAGAAGAGCTTTTCAATTGGGATTTTAGTGCCCCAAAATGGAGGTTCTGAAGTGCAGCAAAAGCAAAAATGTAAAAGGGACTGGGAAAAAAATTGCTTTTTGGAGCCCTTGAAAAATACCTCCTTTAGTCTGAATCATCATTCATTCCCTTTACTGTCTGCGTTTCTCCTTTGATTTATTCAGATTTACATCCTGTTATTTTTTGTTTGATTTAGCAGTGTTGCATCCAGGTGCATACTGAAGAGGATCATTTATGCAACCAGCAAGCAAAATCCATTATGCTGAATTTTTCACCAGTTCAATAGTTACCAGGATTATGTGTGCCCCCTGGTTCAAACACTAATGCTGCAGGGAAGTGTAGCCTGGCCTGTTAACAGGGTGGGAACATCCTGCTCTCTGCACACCCACAGCATATGATCCTTCAGTCTTTCCTGAGCTGGATCAAGTCTTACAGGGAAGCTGTACCCCCAACACTTGGAATCCATCAGTGGGTCAGTTCCTCTTAGGCTACCACATCTGTATTTGGATGAAAGGTTTATTATTAGAGCTAGCTAACTCATTCTGATCAGCACTCTCTAAAACTTGAAAGGCAAAGAGGTGCCCTGCCTTTTAAAGTGTGCTAAACTGGTCAAGTGAGAGTCTGAGGTGAGGTTAGGCTTTAATTTGCTTGTTTAGCACCTATTAAAACACACTCTGCTTTATTTACATTTGAGTATTTGAATGTGTTAGCCAGAATGCATTGGCAAATATGTTTAACTTTACACCTCTGAGTCTGAACAAGACCTTACTTTGCAGCACAGAGGCTGTGTAGGACAGGAGTGAGTTACACATGTGCTGTGTACTGTGTGCAAGAAGGCTCTTTACTTGTACAAGCTGACTTTGCTTTTGCACACAGACATCTGCAGAGAGGCAGGCAGATGCAGCAGCACTGACAGTGTGAAGATCGTGGCTCTTGGGCTGTCAGCTAAACTCACACTTCTTTTTCTACCCTCTACAGACATTTACTCACACACCTCCCCACACCAAGCAAGTCCTCATACTGAGAGTATCTGTTGGGCCAGAAACCGCTTTTTCCATTTCTTTACCTCCCCCAGCATGGTTTCTGGCTTTTCTGGAGAATAAGGAACTAAGTGTTTAGAAAAAGGAAGATGAAAATCATAATTTGATTCCTGCTTCTGATTGCAGCTAAAATAGAAAGGCACTTGGCTTTGCTTGCTGTTGAGTAACACGACTCACTGCTCTCTGGGCTAGGAATAAGTGCAGGAAAGTCCCAACATTGTTTGGAATTATGTCATTAATCAAGTTTTGTGACACTCACTGCTTTCCAGCACTTGCCTTCTTTTTGGAGTGACCTCATCCTAACAGTCCTAGAAAAATTGCACTGCCAGAGGAGTTAGTGAGAGTATGTACTTAATTGGGACAATGTGACTTTTGTGCATTTACCATTTTTTTTCACATGGTCATCAGAGCAGGCTAAAATACATGAAAACTGTAGTGCCTTGTTTGTCTTGTCATAAGATTGTGTGTTCTGATCTTTGAATCCCCATTTTTAATCCTGGGAACTTCAAATGAAACATTGCTAAAATGATTGTTTTAAGCTGATTAATCTAATGCTATCCTTTTCTACTGATTTGTCTAGAGGGCTGTTTGCATGGTCTAAATTGACCCATCTGGATTTTTTAACCTTGGTTTTCAACAAAAGCAGGGGAGCATTACCATTTACAGAAGAACATGTCCCTTTTAAACATGACATGTTCCTATACAAATGTCATGGGGTTGGAGTGTGAAGGCAGTAGGGCTGATGGACAGAGTGGGAATGAGTTTTCCTCTGTCAGTGTGCCCAAATCCTGGAGGTGGAACCTACAACCTGAATGGCTGAAAGTTAGAGCTAAGCCTAAAAAGGTTTCCAAGGTAATCTGAACTCATAACTAAAAGTGTGGTGACAAGTCTCTGTGTTGGGTGTATTAGCACTTAAGTAAGATGGAACAATTTAAAAGAATCCCTTCAGCCTCGAAAATGCAGCAGCTGTTGAGGTGAACCACGGCAGTGTTTGGTGGTAACTTCAACAAAGAACACAGAGACCAAATTGAAAAGTAAGATGATAACATATAATTTCTCTGAAACTATGTAACACACCATTATTAGCTGGAATGTTTTCTCTCTTTATTTGTTTGCTTTGTTTTTCTTAAATACCTGGGAATTGTTGGGTGCATTTAGGCTAAAAACTTGCCAGCTTTTAAAGATCTGGGGTTGAATAATATGGTGTCTTTCGAATAAAATGCCTTTGGTCTACTTTCCTTTTTTTTTCCTACTTGGGTTTTTTTTTTTTTTTTTTTTTTTTTTTTTGCTTTTTCTCTTTTCAGGTTTGTGACCAGGTTTATTGAGCTGGATGGCCTGAGCTGTTTGCTGAACTTCCTGAAGAGCATGGACTATGAGACCTCGGAGAGCCGCATCCACACATCCGTTATAGGGTGTATCAAGGCTCTGATGAACAACTCCCAAGGCCGGGCTCATGTCCTGGCCCATCCAGAAAGTATCAACATCATATCCCAGAGCTTACGGACTGAGAACATTAAAACCAAGATTGCTGTGCTGGAGATCCTAGGGGCTGTCTGCTTGGTACCAGACGGTCACAAAAAAGTCTTGCAAGCCATGCTTCACTACCAAGTCTATGCTGCAGAAAGGACAAGATTCCAGGTAAAAGGAGGATACTTTGACAGAAATGCCCAGAATGAGGAATCTCTGCTGGGAGTGATTTTTACAGTGCTTATATTGCAAACTTGCTCAGTAGTAAAAAGGCAATATTTATAATTATCTTTCAGGAAGGGAAATTTCTCAAATAGATTATTAATATGTGTGTATATATATATATGTATTTCAAGACATATTGCTTGTCATTAATGCCAACTGAAAAATTCCCTATACTTTGCCTGAAAATGGAGGTTTGCTATGCTAAATGGAAGCTCATTATCTGCTCATACTCTAGCTTGATGGCATTTCCAGCATGGTAATGATTTGTTCTGTCCTAGAAGCTGAAGCCAGAGAATTCCAGGAGCCTCTTCCCTAATTTTCAATCCTTAATTTAGTAATAAAAGAATTGTGGATTAAGTAACGGAGACAATGAATTAAATTATGTATAGTGGAGGCACTTCACTTGCCACTTAGCAATCAACCTGTGAATAGTCTTAGCAATTGTTGGCTCAAAGAACTCCTATTCAGACCATAGAAGGGAAATGCATTCTCAGAGATCTTGAAGTAGGTCAGTGACAGGCTTTTATTGTGGAAACTACTGGCTGCTACTCTAATGTTCCTCTTCCCGGTGAACTGAGCACCTTTACGAGAAGATAGTAGAGAATCTGTTGAAGTGTGTGAAGCTGTGGCTCCTTAGCTTTGGGATAATTGCACCCATTACTGTTTCTTAGGTGAAATGATTAGAGTGGTGTTGTGCCAACAGGCCCTGGATCCCAAAGCCTGACAGTCATCATCTCCTACCTCCTTCTCAGCTAATGGATTTTAGGCTACAATTAACTTATTACTGTTCAAGCGAATGGGGAGGCAGTCTGTGCTGAAGGACAGTAGCTGCCAATGTTCATGCTAGAACCAAATGAACTGTGGGACTCACTGAGTGACTCAGACCTGGGGTGCAGGAGATCCTGATTTAGTATTAACCTGTGTTTGGCATTGGCAGGTCCATCCCTCCATGTGCACTGCCCCATTGGCATCGCTTGTCTCTGCAGACTCGTGTCTCTTCCGTATGCAGTATGACACATGAGTATGGCTCCAGGAGTGGGGGCCTTTCAGCCTCAGTTGGAAGCTCCTGAGTCTGTTTCAGAAATCATAATTACAGTAAAACTTGGAAGTGAAGCAATTACAGCTGCAGTCATAGGAATGTGTCCCCATTCTTTAGTACAGGAGTAGGATAGCAGTGAGATGCAGGAGGTAAGCCATGTACATGAGTTATGATGTGGAGGTTATGAGGTACAGGAAAAAAATTTAAATCAGCTTGTTCTCTAGTAATTAGCTGAAATAAAGAATCCTTCCTGAATTAATATGACATTCTTTTATACCTGGGAGACAGGTGGGGATAACTTAAGCTGCTTAGCAAAAAGCAGTGACTCCCAAGCCTGACTACACTTGTGGTCCTGTGTTACTTGCCCTTACTGGACCAATTGACTGTGCTTAATAAGCCCATATGGGATAGATGCTGAGTTTATCCTAGTTGGGTGTTCTCTCTCTGTTTCTGTGTTGATTTAATATAACTGAAATTAAGTCATTGCTGGGTAAAATGTGGGAGCTTTTGAGGAATCTGGTGGAATGATTTGCAGGTGCTTACCAGTCTCGTACATTCATAAAAAGTATTTTGCATAAATGCTGTGCTTGTCAAAACACTTTTCCATTTGGAAAAATGAAAGATAAATGGATGGATACTCTCTCTTTTATTTCTCAAGTACAAGAAAAAAAAAAAAAAGCCCCACCCAACTGCCAAAATGATTTAGCAGAAGGAATGTGTTTTTGTTTGCAATTACTAATACATGTGTTTAGAGACTGAAATGGGATTTTCGACTACACTCGGCAATAGCTTGAGTTTAATTTTGAGGAGGTAAGTGTTCATCCAAAGACATTCCTCATCCATCTCCAGTTATTCTAATAGAGAGACTGGGGATTTTTTAAATCCTGAAGAAACAAATCTGGTCATGGTCTTACATTTTAGAGGAAGTTTCTCTTGATACTTCGGCACTTTCAATTAAGAGTGTTCTATCTCTTTGCCTCTTGCCCTCCTGCATCTCTATTTCAGAATAATCTTGCAGTTTATTGTCAAGAAAAGCATCCACTGTAACTTGAATATGGGAAGCCCTTTTAAAAGAAGGATGAGCTGAAAATGCTTGTTCTGTACCTTTCCTGTAAGCTTCAAAGACATAATGTACAATGAAAGCCTTTTTTTTTAAATCCTAGTCCTGAATGTAACCTTTGTAAACTTTGCAAACCCAGAGTTTGCAAGTATCTGAAGAGATCCTTTGGGTGTGAAACTGAACCCTTTGGGGGCTGGGTTTCCTGCAGCTTGAGCATCTAGCAGCATCATTCAGTATATTGAAGTGACAAAAAAAGTGTGGAGCTTGCAGCAAACTTTATGTTTTGCAGCTTGGCTTTGACCAGCCACACCTAAACACTGTGATGTTTATGTTTTTATGTTAGGAAAACTATCCACCACAAGTGTGGAATCTGTCAGAACCCACAAACAAGAATTCTTTCTGTGAAAGTAATAAAACTGTGAACTAAACTGTAGGAACAGGAGAAACCATACAGAGTGGGAATTTATTCCTTTGCCTTTGGTCCATCATTGCAGAACGATTCTAATTGCTGGGGGGAAGGAAAGCTGGGAACTGTAAAGGCACTGCTCAGTCTTTATTATCTAGTTCTGCAAGACAATGGCCAAATTAGAGACACAATATGTAAAATGAAAATAATCTCAGATTTTGGAAATCAACTCAGTTCTTGTGAAGTAGAAGTGCAGGGCTTTCTGGAAATTGTGCTGAGCTCACTTTTATTGGAATGTCCAACAAATAACTTAGAGGTGATGCTGACCTTTGACAGTATCAGTGCCAGTGTTGCTTTTCCTTGAATTGCCTTCCTGATAACAATGGTTGAAAATATTTGTCATCCCATTCCACCACCTTGCTGTCAATTTATTCCTCCTCATCTATGAAAACTGGTACTTTGTATGCTGTTTGGATTTATTTTCAACTCTTACAGGTAGCAGTAAGCCTATTTTTAGAAAGGTGTCCCATTCTCCTTCATGTCATTTGTGGTTGCCAGAACTATGTCCATTGGGGCATGAGGAGGATAATGAATTTAACACTAGTACAGGTCTACTTTTCCCCAAAATATTTTTTTTTCCTTTTGAAGAGGAATATCATTGTGATAAGTAATAATTTGGGATACATGGTTCTGCTTCCACTCTTTTTTGTAAGAAGGAAGAAAGGTTAAGAATGATTTACTGACAACTATCTAAACTTTGAGCTCCTGAGTAACTTGCTGCTGACAACTTTAGATTGAAACAGTGATTATTTCCAGTTTGCACAAATGTGGTGCAGTGTAGAGATCATGTATTTAACACAGCAACATAAAACATGGCACGTTTTGTTGAATGTAAGAAGTTATTGCCAGTCAATGTTCTAAACACAACTCCTGTTACCTGGCACAGCTGCCAAAAGTTGTCAGAAGACTCAGCAAGTGGTGAATTAGTGCAGAAGGAAAGCTGTGACTTAAGGTATGGTTCTTACTAAACTTACATTAATTCTGTCCTGCAATAGCTCCTATTACTTGAATAGAAGACTTACAGTTTTAGACTAGTGTATCTGAAGTCAAAATTCAAATGACAGTGAAATTCCTGAGCATTATAAGTGCTTTTAGTCACAATTAACTAAATTGCACCAAGTAATACCAACTGAAGACCATTAATCAAACTATGCTGAAGTGCTTTGAAAAGGGCATCTCTGCTTCTTGATGCATTCTTTCTCTTTAAAATTTTTTTATAAAGTTAATGAAAAATATAAATAGAACTTAAAAAATATGAAGGACTATTTCCTTAACAAAAAAAAAAAATCAGAATTTACTCTGAATTGAAACTGATGTAAAATATTTCTTCCTAAATTGCCAGCATTTCATCTATGACTACAGCTGTCAGTCCCTAACTTCAGTCAGGATTCACTTTAAAGCCCTGAGGAGATTCTCCAGAGCTTACTCTTTTTTGTTGAGGTTCCAGTCTTCTCTCAATTGCCTTTTTGTACTGGAACTTCACCTTGGGTCTTTGAAATTCAATGTGTTAATAGGTCTGTCAGGGTCATCCTTGTCTTGGCACTTGCAACAAGACTCTGTTTGTGTCTCAATTTATATAGTCACTATTCCTGTTTTCTCACATTTGCCACATCTTGCCTGAGCTTTTCCCTTTGTTTGCTTTAATTATTGGCCCTTCTTTTATAATGCCCCTCTGCCTGGAATAATTCTCACTTTAATGTCCAACAGACCAGTCTGTATTCCATCTTAAGATATTCCTTGAAAATTGTCCTCTTCAGAGTAATACTCTTTCTGTGTTCAAATACCATAGCAGTATTGGGGCATGCCTTCAGTCTCCTTCCTGAGGCAATCTGGAAAACTCTGTCCTCATCCAATTGTTTGAAACATGCTACTTTGTCTACAAATCCTACTCTGCCCCTTTAAAGAACAGAGATGAAAGAAAACACTTGAAATCCAAACAGTAAATCCTCAGAGCAGAAATGTGGAGTTAGGAAGATGAGCCCTTGTTGTCCTTACTGGGATTTTTTTCCATGTATTCAGTGTAATCCTATCACTGGCTCACTGTGTGATCATAAAAACATTACTTTGTCTTCTTTTTTTTTTTTTTTTTTTGAAGATGGAGTTTTATAAAATGCTAGGAAAACTGAGAAAGAAGAGGTTTTTTAAAAAGATTTTCAAGTCTCATGTCTGAATTATCCTGTTTATGACTGCTTTCCCTTGTGAAAAGGGAACAGTCTTACTCTCCCCTAAGTTGTTGCCTTTCTGATTATTGTTATGCTTGTTGCTTCCCCTCCTTCTCCCTGTCATGACATTGTAGCACGTTTTATTTTTTAGCATGCCATATTTTGTGACAAAACTGACATTGCAAAGTCATGATGCTCTATTGGCCCAAAAAGTTTATCAGGATGTTCCAGTGCTCTTCCAGCACAGCTTGCTGTTTAAAACACTTGTCTAGCTGTGGATCCCTGTGGGGAGAAAGGTTTTTCCTTTTAGTCTTGAGAGAACCCAGGTAGTTAGATACTGTCTGAAAGAAGCTGATTTCACTTGCTAGTGGAAATATTAACTGGGCCGCTTTGGGCAGAAAACACTTGTTTTCCTCCTTAATGCTGCTAGAAATTTTGAAGCTTGAGGTGAATGAATAAAGAAGGTTTGGTGTCAGTTGAAAAGGTGTCAGGAGCATTCCTTCCAGAGCCCCCTTGCCTGGTTTGTATTAAACACTGTCAGTACAGACCATAATTTGTGAGGAGAAATCTGATCAATTTGGGATTGTAGTAGAGGATCTAACAAGGAACAAATTAAAAGGCTGTATTCACCCTTGATTTCCTTTATCCTTTTAGGGCTCAACCAAAACCTTTTGAGGTTTGCTGCAGATTGAATTAAACCCTACTGGTTGTCAGTGATGAGGAATAATGGGATTAAGTGAGGAAAGTTTTGCTTTAAATAGTAGGAAAAACCTTTACAACCATAAGATCAATTGGGCCACAGAGCTGGCTGCCAAGAGGTGTGGTGAAATCTTTTTTGCAGGAAATGTTCAAGTCAAGATTTGAACCTCAGCCATTTGCAAAGAGTTGGAGATATTGGAATTTGGCCACAGTGTGTGGGTGTAGACTCTGATGTTTAGGAATTGAAAGAACTTACAGTGTTTCCTTCTCAAGCTGAACAATTACATGAAGATGTGCTGCTCTTCAATTGGATCAGTGCAACACAGAGTTTTGGGTTTTCTTGCCCTCAATTTGGTTTGTCTACAGTTGCATTCTGCTCCTGGTTCAGTCTTCTGAAATGGTGGATAGAAAACTCTCGTTAGCCTCCTTCAGCCTGTCTGGGGGCTGTATGTGATATGCTGTTTCAGAGATTCTAGCGTGTTCCTAAAAGTCTGTGGGAAAATATAATAGGAATGAAGCCTCTGAAGAAATCCAGCAAAACCATCCTTGGTTTTGCTGCTTCTGTGGTGATGGCTAATTTAATTATTCCAAGAAGGCACATGTGTTTTGGATTTCAGTGTCAAATCTGGCAGTAACGGAATAAAATTTTCTCATTTATTTCACTTCTGCTAGTTTGTCAAGTTGGTTTTGTTGGTGAATTTAAAGACTTCTCAAATAGTTTCTGATTGTTACTGTTAGAGATAGGGTGCTGGATTGAGCTGACCACCAGGCTGGCTCAGTAGAGCATTTCATGTGCTTTTATGTGAGACTCGTTCCCATTTCTAGAAAAATATTACTTGGTCATAACAGTTACTGGGGTGTTGGATAACATTGAAGCTCAAACACCTGGAGTAGGGAAGTTTGAAAATTCCAGATGGGAAATTTAGAAGCAGCAAGAGAAAGTAGATTATGAAATCAAGCTTGTTTGGTAATGCACATACTATGCTCAGATGTAAAAAACAGCTGTCAGTAGCAGTGTATGGTAGGTCAAAATATTTTTGCACAAAAATAAGCATGAAGCCAGGAGGTTTTTCTTTCCCCTGAAGAATGCTCAGGAGGATGTTCCTTCTGTTTCTTGAGACATATCTCTGTGGCTTTCTATAGGAAACAAGATAGACCTACGGTGACTAACAGAGGAAAGATTTTGCTGTGAATGAACACTTTCACTACCCAAAGACAAAAGACTGACTAGAGGAAAATGAACTTCCTTGCTCAGCATCATAGCTTCAAAATGTTATTTAGATGGTCTGATGCTGAGCCAAACACTAAAAGTTATTTTTGTCTTTGTTATCCCTTTATGGTCAAAACTTCTTGGGGAGACTAAAAAGAATTCTCTCTTTTTTAGTGTGACAAGCAAAACAAGTATATGAGTGTGAGGCATTTATTATTAATGCTGGAGTGAGACTCATGCAGCTGAACTGGCAGATCTCAAGTGGAATTTGTTACTCTTTTAGTAAGGAATATCATCCTTGGAATTATGAACTGATCAGAGAAGATCCTGAAGAGAATATTAATTGTGATCAGCACAAAGTTAAAAGTAGAGTTGCTTTCATGGCTAATCAGTTTCTGCATAAAACCTCTTTGGTAAATATTCAAGTGGAATTAATCCTAAATAAAGCAAAGGCCACCGATGTTATTTGTCTAGTCTTTTTCTCCTTTGTCTCCTGACGTTCACAAGATTATGGTAAAATAGCAATATGTATGCAGAAATCAGAGCCAGAGCATTCCTATGCTGGACAGCCCCTGTGGGTTGGTTAACAGGGAGATGTGCAGCCTCCAGGGAGAACTTCCAGCAGCCTTTCGATAAACAGAGCTTCTAAGAAAGGTGGAGAAAGGCATTTTCCCAGGGCCTGTGGTGACAGAACTAGGGCTAAAGGGTTCATACTATGAGAGGCTGGACATAGAATGGGTAAAAGGAAGAAGGTTTTTTATGATGAGGGTGGAATGGCGCTGGACCAGGTTGGCTGGAGAAGTTGTAGATGCCTCATCCCTGGAAGTGTTCAAGGCCAGGTTGGATGGGGCTTTGAGGTGCTGGTCTGGCAGAAAGATGTCCTAGAGCAAGGCAGTCAGGACTAGATCATCTTTAAAGGCCATTTTTAACCCAAACCATTCCATGAGTCTGTTACATGGAAACTGGAGCTTAATTCAATTGGATTACTTGGTGTAATTCAAGTTTGAGCTTTGGAGCTGTGTGCACAGGGGATATTCCTGTTATTTGCAAATCCCTAAAAGGAGCTCACCAAGAAGTAATAATTGTCTGCTTCATGTTAAAGGGTGGTAAGTGAAGGAACAAGGATAAATCTTTCAAGGTTCAGGCATAGGCTTTATTCCTCAGAGGACAGCTTCTTTTTACAATTATCCCCCCCTGTATAGAAAAGTGCAACCTATACTGCAGGGAATTAGATTCTGTCCTCTAACCCAGCCTGCTGTTCTGTTTCAGTCCTTGCTCACTGAGCTCGACCGAAGCCTGGGGCGGTACCGGGATGAAGTGAACCTCAAAACAGCCATCATGTCCTTCATCAATGCTGTCCTCAACGCAGGGGCTGGGGAGGTGAGCCACTGCCCTGGGAACGCCCTCAACACTGCCCTGCTTGAGTTACTTTACCTTGGAAATAGTTAGTAGATTAAGTCACAGATCTTGTGGTAGCAAGTGGATATATTTTGTGGGAAATAATGTTTGATTGTTAAGATCAATCTTATAATGACTTCCATACTATTTCATCTTGAGCTTCTTCAATATAAGTGATTCCTTTGGGTTGGTTGGTTGCTTGCTTGCTTTTTTGCTGTTTTGTTTGTGGGAGTTTTATTGTTTGTTTTAAGAACTGCAAAGCATTTACCTTTTTATTCCAGCCTTTTTTAGAAGATATTTTGGTTTACCTTCAGAAATGTTTTGAAATGTTGTTTTGACTCAAAGCATTTTAATTTTAAAATATCAAAGGGAAACATTTCAGAAAAAAAGCCGCGTTGTTTTGCTTTTATTAACAAGAAGTCCTTTTGAGTCTGAAGGATAGTTTAAACTAATTTGTTTCATTAAAAGTGTTACTTTTATGACATTGGCTTTTTTTCTTTTTTTGGTTAAACCACAAAAGACAGCAAGCTCATGAGAGCTATCTGGTAATGTATTTGTCTCTATCTCTGGGAATCCTGTAGCATCCCACTGAATAGATGTCAGAAGGTTTGTCAGAATATATGATTTTATGACAAATAAACAGAAAAAATAGGAGGAAGACTGCAATGCTGTTCATCTGTAACCAGAAGAGGAACTTCTAATGGACTAGCAGGAAAAACTTAGCTTCTGTTCCTTATGGAACAACATGGAGTGTGCTGTCCTTATGACTGCATATGCAAATTTCATAGTACATAAATGTACTTTTAAGTGAAATGGAGGCAAAGGCATTACTTCCTTTTTTACTTACTTTACTGGAATGATTCATCCTGTGAATTGGGTGTCAGGAAAGAGAATATTAAAAAAGGAAGAACTGAAGTTTTAATAATTTTTTTAAAATGTGATTGACACCTTTTGAAAGCAAATAACTTGCTTTCCTCCTGGTTTTTAAGGACAATTTGGAGTTCCGGTTGCATCTCCGATATGAGTTTCTAATGCTGGGAATTCAACCTGTCATTGACAAGCTCAGAGGACACGAGAATGCCACACTGGACAGGTGAGACTTATTTTCTGAACACAGCTACTGATGAACAGAAAATCTTGTTAGAAATTCTTCTCTGTTTGAGACAGCTGTCTCTGTCTCTTCTTGAAACTGACTCCCTAAAAAAACAAAAAGAAAATGTAAAAAATAATATTTATCCTAATATTAACATTAGTGGATGAAGTAGTAAACAGGCATACTAAGTTGGCAGAGGCTGTGGCAAAGGAGTTCCTCAATTGCTTTTCTTCTTAGCTGGGGATGGCAGTCAGAATAAAACATACTAAAAATATTCTAATTGTTTTCTCTTGAAGCAAAACTGGAACAAAAGCCTGTCCTGGTAGGAGGGAGGGAAGCCAGTAGTTCATTGACTTCATTGTGACTGAGTATGTGTGGTCTGCGTGCAGGTTCTGAGTTTCCAAGTCGTATGTCTGCAGTTTGCTGCAGAGCTGGAACCAGAAATGTTACTTTTGATCTGCAACATTATAAGCAAGAATGAGAGAATTTGTCCTATGGGTAATCTGTTCTTTTGGACAGTAACCAGCAGTGTTTAGGAGGGACTTAGGGCTCTTCTGGATTTTACAAGTTAGTCAGGAGAATAGCAAAGGTTTGAGAGGATCTCAGCTGCCTGGATTACACAGACTCTTGCACCAGACCTGTACAAGGGAATGTGCCACAGCCCTTCTCACATCCTCTGCTGTGCTCCAGTCTCTGTGTAGGACAAGTCCAGATGGTCAAGTGTGTTACTCACTAGGTCACCCAGATCCAAACATAGTCATGCTGCTGTGCTTCTCAATAGGCATGTCTAGAGACTGGTGTGAACTGATCCACTGAATGCATTTCTGCTCCACTGTTCAAAAGAAACAGCTTGCTAATGATCCAATAGCTGCCTAGCAAGCATGGTGAGGACTTTTTAGAAATGTACTGTCACTGCAGACATTGCATTCATCACAGAAACTATCCCTTTCCTATTTTATGTTTATTTTTTGCACCTTTCCTCAACACAGAGACTTAGCACAGGAGTTACAGAGTGTGTACATCTCTGCCAGCCTTTTCTTGTGGCCTTGCATACAGCACTTCATGTAAGAAAGGCTTGCCAAATTCCACATGTTCTAGCTGAACTGAGGTATTGCTGCTTCTCTAGTGACACACAGTCCAAGTCTGGATCATGCCATGAACATTGGCAGACGTTTTGTTTCTCTGTTTCTTCTTAGACATTTAGATTTCTTTGAGATGGTCAGAAATGAAGATGACCTGGAGCTTGCCAAGCAGTTTGACCTGGTAAGTTTTTTTTGAGAACCTGAACTTGCCAAAGCTGACCTTTGCATCCACTTGAGATGCTTGGTGCCCCTTTCCTTTGTGCTCCCTAAAACTAATGTTTGACTTTGCTGAGAGTGGCTGATGCTCTTGCTTTCACTGTTTCCCATTTAGCAAGCAGGAGGTCTGTAGTGTGTGACCAGTGAGAACAGTGGTCACACAAAGAGCTTCTGATGAGTATCTTTGATTAAAAACTTATTTCTTTTGTTTGCCTGAATGTGAAGGAGTGAAGGGGGTTTTCACCCGTGGTCTTAGGTTCTCCTTTCACATGACTATGGGTGAAGTTTGCTCTTTTTTGATTTTCTTCCTGAGATTGCATGTAACTCTGTTGACAACTGTTGCCTCAGAGCCTGTGGAGAGAATCAGTAATTTAGAACATATGGATTTTAAAGACTACCATAAAACAAAGACAACCTCTAGCATCAATAAAAAGCTGTAGGGTCCTGAATGGTTTAGTCTTCAATTTCTTCATGAGCAGTTCTTGCTGCACACTGATACAGAACAACTGACCCTTCCTTGCTTGGCTTCTACTATTTGTGCCACCAGTTTCTAGGACCCACGTGTTTTGCTTGCTCCAGAAGAGCCCTTGGTGGCTTTGCACCTTTCTAGCCCTTTACTTTGGGGACCTTTTCCATACTGGCTGGGGATGACAAGGGTGATGTCAAAGACCCATGTGGCCTGTCCCTGCAAGCTGCAGCTGGATGTGGCAGGAGACTTTGCAGGAGTCTGGTTGCTGGAGGTTTGCCTGTCTTTGGTTGGCTCTGTCACAGTTATTCAGGCTTTCACTTTGGATGGTTTTCCTCTGCTCTCACTTCAGATCCACATTGACACAAAAAGTGCCTCTCAGATGTTTGAGCTGATCAAGAAGAGATTGAAGCATACAGATGCCTATCCCTATTTGTTATCCATCCTCCAGCACTGCTTGCAGATGCCATGTGAGTACATCGACAGATTTCTGCAGCTGGAGAGCTGGGTGAAGCTCTGGTGTAGGTACAAGTTCACAGATACCAGGGCACACACTGCCCTTGTCTCCCATCCAGAACTTGGCCATGGCTATGGACTTGGTATCTTACACTGACTCCACCCAGCAAAATTTTTATCACAATACTTAGGGCAGCAGTTTGACCTCTCTGCACTTGCAAATAAAATCGAATAGCTTAAAAATTCAATAACTTAAAATTGAATAGAGACATTCCAGTTAGTTGCTGACAGAACTTTTGATGATTTTAAATAAGGAGTTTTAAAGAAGAGTCCTTGTGCTATAGATCAGGGAATTCCCAGAAAGAGATAGCATTTTGAATATTAAAAAAAAAAACACTGAGGATTTTTTCTGGTGAAACAATACAGTACTGAAAGCTGTTCTGCCACTGGGAAATTCCACAGTAAATCTTCAAGCTGCTATCTCATGGCAGTGCATTAGTGGAGAGCTCCCAAATGCAAAGTGAAAAATAATACTGGAATTTGTTTCCAAAGGAAGTGATAAGAATCTTGTTAACTGCAATAAAATAATGATGTGTCCAGAGTGTAACAGCAAGATTTACTAAAGCACTGCCTGCCTTGATCCTGTTAGGTGTGAGGTGCTGGTCTGCCATTACTTTCATCCCTATCTGAGCAAACTGAGAAGGGAACATGAGGGTGATGTACTGTGGTGTGCTTTTCAGCAAGTAATGTGATATGTGGTGTTTCTCAGACTCTCATTAGATTCGAGTACTGCCATGCAGAAATTCAAGCAGTTCTTTGTCTCAGTGGCCTCTTTGATATTTACTCTTTAGAACAGAGCTTGAGCTTTATGTATTGACTGGGATTTTTGGTAGCAGAAGGACTAAATCCTGTTAGGCCAGGGCAGGATTATACTGGAGCAGTTTTAAAGAATCTGAAGATCTAGGTTATGTGACTTAGAGAGGTGGGCTTAATGTTGCTCTGGCTCTTCTGTTTTGATATCCATAGGATCAGTCCCTTTGGTTCAATTTCTGTTCTTAATCTCTGCACTTTCCAGTCATGTTTGTATGAATTTTTCATGCCAGTTGAGTTTCACTGACCTGCAGATAACCAAGCTTGCAGATAGAACATCTCATTATTTTTGCAGTGACCTCAACATCAAGCCCCAGAAAACACTGAGTATTAGTTATCACAAAAAAAAAAAAAAAAAAAAAAAAACTTTTTAGAGACATTTAAAGTGCAGCTTATAGCTAACCTGTCAAAAGGGTTGCATAGCCTGAATGTGCACATCAGGCACAAAGTCGCCTGTGCCTGTTATGTGCTGTCCCAGTATGCCAGGTGTTTGTAAATAATCTGCTAGCAACTGTTCAGAGTTAGCCTTTGTGTTCTGCAGTTCATTGCTCACAGGACTGAGATGGAAGGTGGGGAGGAAAGAATGCCAGTTTGTTGGCAGGTCTGTGCACTTTGGCATGGAAATGGAAGTTCTCATGGGTTGGCTTTTTTCAATACAGATAAGAGGAATGGAGGAAACTTCCAGCAGTGGCAGCTGTTGGACAGAATACTCCAACAAATTGTTCTTCAGGATGAACGAGGAGATGATCCAGATATAGCTCCACTGGAGAACTTCAATGTCAAAAATATCATTAAAATGTAAGCTGCATTATTATTGTTTATTTCTGTTATGCAGGTAAAAGGATATGATCAGTATGCAGGTGCTTAAGAAATAAAATATCACATGTGAGGACTTTCTTATTTCAGCTTACAGCTTCTCATTGTCTTGTTAAGTCTCCTAAGTAGTTTCCTTCTAATGACATCTTAGCTTGGCAGTATTTTCTAGCAAAGTGCTTGTATTTGATTTCTAGTAAATGTTATTCTGGTTAGAAGAGCAGAAAAAATGCTCATGATTTTATAACAAGGCTTTCTTGTGTGCCTTTTTTCATTCAGGATGCTCATGAAAGCTTTCCTTGATACTAAAAAGTAAAAATAATGTCATCATCTCTATGTAGATCCCATTCCTCACTAATAAGCACATGGTTTAGAAAGATTGCAAATAGGGGAAAGCAGTCCCCGCTTGGCACAAAAAACATCTTACCTCTTCATAAAATGTCTGTTTGCTCTCACCCACAGACTTGGTTGAGGGCATTACCATTATTTTTTCCCATAGGATGCATCATTTGAGAAGTCTAGCTACATGAGCTGGCTCTCTTCTCAACTTCACTGTTCTCAGTCCTTTTTTAGCCAAACTTTTGGATTCTTCATTTCATCCAACTGCCTCTGCAGGTAATTCATGGCCCATTACCCTTCTGAATTATCCACTGAAAAGTACATTTATAGAACAAAGTCCTATATGAAACCAAATTCTCCTGTACTAAAAATTTTACAGTTCCTCTTGTTATAGGTGTGAGCCAAAATTGGAACTGATTTCTTGTCATGGAAAAATACAGTGGTGGTGGATACCAGACTTCATTGTAGATTTCATGCCTGATTTTCCCTGGCTACTTTCATAGCTACTCCTCATTCTGCATATCTAATCAATCCCCAGCATGCCCTGCATATTTTCTGTCAGTAATAGGAAATAGCTGTGCCAGTATGAGATATGAGAATTGCCTTGTTACTGATATATTACCCAGTAGAGAAGTGTTCTTCCTCCTTGTAAGAAAGAAAAAATAGAACCACAGAAAGCAGAAAAAACCAATGGCAATCTGGTCTTATATTAGGATGGGGTAATTTGTAACCCACAGCAGCTTGGGTTGTTTTAGTGATAACTTCTCTTTTTAAAAATAAGTAGACTTGGCACTTTGAGGGCATTACCTGAAGACAGGAATGTATCAGGACTTTCTTTCCCAGCCATTCCTTTACCCCTTTTTATGACGTTGACTAAAGAGACATCATTTTTATATTAGCTGTAGGCTAATCTGGATCCAGGAGGACCACTGGTGTGATCCTGTAGAAACTTGTACACTCGCCAGGTTGCCTTTTGCTGATCACTACGCATATTGGCCACTTACCTTTCAACCTGGGTAGCTCAGGAAAAGTTTAAATGATCTCATTTCATCTTTCAGGCTGGTGAATGAAAATGAGGTCAAGCAGTGGAGGGATCAGGCAGAGAAGTTCCGTAAAGGTGAGTGCATCCTCTGTGCTTGCATAGGCAGAAACTGATCCAAATTCATTTACACAGCAGTGAGCAGCAGAGCTGGGCACAGCTTTTCCTTTTGCAGACATTTTGTGTCATGGTGAACAGTTTGTGTTCCACAGGATGGGGGTTCCTTCAGTCCTCACATGAAGTGATTTTACAGTCTAACTGAAACGTAGGCGTTGCTGTCTTGATCACTGAAGGTCATTGTCAAGACAGTCAGACTCTATTTTCTTTTTCTTGCTCTCATTACACCTCCCTGCTTGAGCTGACAGAATTGTCAGCTTTATTTCAGCATAACCTACATCTCCTCAGGGACTCTTCATGAGCTTTTTTTCATCAGTCCCACTTGCATGTTCCCCCTAGACCATGCCGAGCTGATGAGCAGGCTAGAGAAGAAGGAGCGGGAATGTGAAACCAAGACCCAGGAGAAGGATGAAATGATGAAGACACTGAACAAAATGAAGGATAAGCTGCAGAAAGAATCCTTGGAGCTGCGCCAGACCCGAGACCAGATGAATGATCTGGTGGCTCAACTTAATGAGTTCTCGGTATGAGACTGGGAGTCTTCCCCATCCTTGTTTAGAGCTGCTGACTAGTGAATGATGAACAGAAGCCTATTATGCATGAAGCACATCTGTGGTCATAATAGAGAGTACTTAGAAGCTGCTCAGCTTTTAGCTGAGACCAAAATCCCTGAGCTGGTGGTATAGAATGGTTAATGCACAGGCTGCTCCATTCCTTCTCCTCAGCCAGCTTCCTTGCAGGAGCTGCTGAGGCACACGTGTCCTCCTCCAGCCATAATTTCCACTGCTGAGTGGGGTGGCCCTGGTTGTTATTTCAGTGGAATAGAGAGAGATCTCCCAGATGCAAAAGTATATAAGAAACAGGATTCCTGTCATGCTGCAAGAGCATCTGAACTGTCTTGGAGTTCTGCAAAAGTGACATTTGCAGATGCTCCCTCCTGTTTGGTGCTCCTTCTATCCCAGCAGTGTGCCTAAGCCACCAGAACTCCCCAGAACGCAGCCCTGAGAAGTTAGACAATGCAGAAAGCAGAATCATTCCCTCTTCCCCTTCCCACTTTGCATTAGTGAGGCCTAATGACAGGTATTCAGTGTTTCAAACCCTTAGCTTTTAAACCCAGGAGTTCAAAAGTTCATAAGATTGAACTTTTCTCTTTTTTCATACATAAGGAGAAAATAATACATTTTGGCTTCTTTTACTTGCTTTCTGTTTTTCTGAGCCATTTATGATTTCTTTTTTCAAGCTCTTCTCCACAACTCCATAGGCTTGAAACTTTCTCTTAAATGAAAGCTGAGATTCCTCGCTTTATTGCATGGCTTTGAGTGCAGGAGGCTTTAAAGAAAACATCAGATATTTTGAGAGTCGTAATAAAATCACATCAGCTGGCAACATGGAGTTATTGTGCCTTTTAAACTGTTTGCTTTCTTTTTCTCTATTTTTAATTTTTTTTATTTTTTATTTTCCAGCAAGGGGGCAGCATTTCCTTCCCACCCCCACCACCTCCTCCTCCAGGTGGCCCATTAGCTTTGTCCTCTTCTCACATGTCTGAGAATTTGCCACCACTGCCACCTCCTCTTCCTTTCTCCAGCTGTCCCCCTCCTCCTGCTCCACCACCTCCTCCAGGAGGACCTCCTCCTCCCCCAGGAGCACCACCTTTCTTCAGCATGGGGGTGCCACCCCCTTCAACAACCACCTTCAGCACCGGTGGCCCCAGTCTGAAGAAGAAATCTATCCCACAGCCTTCACACCCACTGAAATCCTTCAACTGGGCTAAGCTGAGTGAGGTAAGAAACTGCATTACTCAAGTGATTTACTTTCTGAGTCTCCCAGTGTTGATTAATGGCATAGAGGCAAGTGGCTTTCTGTGGGCTGAGTCAGTAGGAGTCATTAATTGTGTTAATTGAACTGGGGTGTCCCCAGTTCTCCAGCAGAGAAGCACATCCCCTGTGCTGAGCAAGGTGCTGGATAGATTGAGCTGCATAGATCTGGGCATGCAAATGATCTGCTCAAGCAAAGCTGTGGTGGGGCTGAATATGTAAGGGAGAGCTGGACATCCCCAGGACTGGTGTGCCCCAGGGAAAAGGGTGACCAGAGGCAGTGTGGGCAAAACATGGTGAGAACCATCTGGAAAACCAGCCCACCTCCTCTGGCAGGAGCCATCACCACGGAGGGAAAGGTGTCCTGATTCCCCTCACTGTTTGTTCATGGCCAGGAGGGAAGCTGCCTTTCTCCTTGAATGGTTAGAACTCTGTAGGTGATAAAACTCCAGGCTGGCAAAAAAAGTCCCCAGAGGACTTGGAGTCTTCCTGTTTCACTCATTTTCTTCTACCTTGGTTGTATCTCCTTCCCCTTCACTTCTCTCTCATCCTTCTGTCTATTTTTCTGTTCCTTTTTTCCCTCCCCTTCTCTTTAGGTCTTAATTTTTTTTAACTGATTTAGAAAGAAAAAAAAGTGTCTGTGTTGAATTTGGATTGCTGCCTAGAAACCCAGGTTCTCTTTTAGACTGAAACTCACCCAGGGCCCAACTCTGGCATTTGGAATGAGTGTCCAGGGACCTCTGGAATGCCACAAGAATTCTCTCTCCCCCTCTCCCCTTTTCTTTAAAATAAAGTGAAGTGAAATATTTGCTGCACTGTCTGTGCTTGTCTGTCAAGGCCACGTGGGGGGTGTGGGAGAGAATGTAAGGACGAGGATTTATTTTCCTTTGCAGAACATGGAACTTAGTGCTCTGAAGAAAAGAAATAATAACTAATATATGTATATATATGAATTTATATGAAAAAGAGAGAGTCACAGGTGTTTCTGTTTAGTGTACAGTAACTGTAGGCTTATCCTGCCCTCTGGATAAGAGTGAAGGCAGCTGTGTTAATAAAATTGAAGACCTGGGTGGTGAGATGGCTAAAAGACACTATTTTCAGGAAGGCAAAATAGTTGGGGAAAGGGGCATAAGAGGGTGGGGCCTTCATTTTGGGATGTCTGCCAGTGTTAGTGTTTTGAACTTGATAGGGTCTCTGCAAAGTGGCAGGGGTTGTGGTGTCCATACAGGTGGCTCATGTTGTTACTTGGGTTGCACTTTGTTAGGAGTTATTTAATTTCACTGACTGCTGCAGAAGCAACTGATGTTTTGGTCATCTTCCTCAGTTATCCTAGATTTCCTGCTTCAATATCTTTTTATACATGTGGATATGAATACTCTGAGCACAAAGTCATGAGTAGGTTGGATGGGTCTTGTCATGCCTTCTGTTACCTTTGCACTTCTGTGGTATTCTCCTGAAATGAGCTGTCAGAGGAGCCAGACTGGAATGAGTGAGTACTCAAAACAAACACACTGTCTGGGAGCAGCACACCTCAAGTTTTTGAGCCTGGGAAACTGAGGCTTGGAGTTGTGCACAGTATTTTTGTGGTTTGTGGTAGGGTTTAACTTCCAGTTCATGAGAATGCAGCTTTGCCCCATGAAAGAACAATACATGAAAGCAAGAACAATACAATACACACAAGGTGAGAGAACACAGTGTTGGGAACAGCTGTACATGACGTTAGGGCTGCAAGTAGGTCAGATACTCAGCTCTTAGTTATCTCTGCATACTGTTTAGACCACCTTTCTCTAAGCAGTTTGTACAGAGTCTCTCTCAGGAGATTTTTCAGGTGAGTATGAAGATGATGCCAGGACTGAGGGAGCCCACACTGGGGCAAACTCCTCTCTGTCCATGCAGCCTGCCTTGAGGAGTGAGGGAAAGCCATCAGAGGCCAACAGGAGTGTGGACAGGGCTGGCTGAGAGGGATTTGTCTGCAGTATGCTTTCTCAGTAGTGGAACCAAAGCTGTTCTCCAGGGCAATTCATATAACACCTCTTTTTCCAATGCTGATTTAGTCTTTGGAAGGAAAGAACTGAGCTGTTGGGTATTAGGAGAAATATCAAATATAGTCAAGCTCTTAGCAGTTGACAATAGCAGATTGTCCACAGTTCCCATGGGCACCACAAAAAAAGGTTTGACTGGAAAGGATCTGTGCTTCTAACAAGAAAACTCCAACATCCCACTAATTTCCATTGAGAATTAAGGACTTTGTGCTAGCTTTGATGTGAGCTAATGATCAGTGCCAAAAACATTTAGATGCCTGGATGGGCTGAGTTCTGATGAAGCCCTTCCACACCACAGCTCCATTCATACAGCACTGTAGCATTGTCTGTGAATTCCATTCATGCAGCACTACAGTAGTGCTGATGCCAAGGATCTCTCTTTTTTAAGAAAAAGGTATTGCAGTATAACCACTGTAATACCCTGGAAAAATTCTTTTCTTTGTTTCTGGGCAGCAATGCTCTCTCACTCTGAGTTCTACACAACACCAAAGGTCAACCAGGGACCAGACACTTATGGTTAATCCAAGCAGTGGAGTGGTTTCAGAAACATTGGAAGTATGGATTAATAGTTATCTATTTAATAAATATAAACATATTAATTTGAAGTTCTCAGAATAAATCAAGTCAACCTTCAGCTGCTCTGCTTCTTACCTTATGGCTGGAGAAGCAGCTTCCCATCAAGTGTCCTGGTAACGACTCTCATCAGCAGTGTCAGAGAGGCTTTCTTTAGCCAGCCCTACATAGACCTGACTGAAAGCTTCATAAGAAAGGTATTTGTTCTATATTCCGTATAGGAGTTTTTTTAAAACCCAGAACACACACAACATATGCACACATAAAAACAAATCAAAACCACCAGACCCAAACCCCCAAAACAGCCAGTCACGTAAAGAAAAAAAATGTTCATTTTGATACTGGGTTTTTTTTGTTTTTATAATGTTATCAATGATTCTGATTTCTGGACCTTTCTTCCTAAAAGCAGACTGAGGTTTATGGCATAAAATGATGAAGGACTGCTACTAGAGATTCAAAGTTAATGAGAAGAGTTCTCTAAAATCTCATTGTGAAGCTTCTTATAATAGCAGTGGTGGTGCCTAGGCCTACAGTGAGATAAAACAGCTGTCTTGATTACAAAAGAGGCAAAAATTACGGCTTTTGGTTGAAGTGGATTTTTCTCACACTGAAGAAGGGATCTAATATCAAGAGAAAAGTTTGGAAAATGTGCTTTGCTCATATCACTTTTCAGATTCATAATGGAATTCTGAATTAAAATTTTCAGTTGCTTCCACTTTTCTGGTTAGTATTCTACAAATATTAACCTACTAATCAGCAGAATTGCCTGCTCCAGTATTCACAGAACACTCATTGTTTCCATGGTTTCTCTGAACCTGTAGGTCAAATGCAAGTACTGTAGATTTTCACTCATGCTGAGGTTACTGAGGCATGATGGACTTTGATGCCTTCCAGAATATCATTATTTATCTATCAGGGTAAATAAAATCATCCTTTAGATGTAGCAGAGGACAGCTTGACATAATTTGTCATATTCTAGTGTTGTTAGGTCTGTCAGCAAACTGGGATTCACTGTCAAGGTGGAATGATGTAACTGCTACAGCGAGGGAATTGTTCAGTGCAACGTACCAAGAGCTCAGCTTGATGCAGCAAATGCCTTGTCAATACTTGTTCTCATAATAAGATGTTTCCTGACCTGGTATGGTCACCATTTTGTTAGAGGGTGCTGCAAAGAACAGTTCACAGGGTTTGCTCTCCAAGTGGGCCAAGACTTTCCAAAGCACAGGAACCACAGATCTTGGAAGACTTGTAGAATGAAGAAGTGAATGAATAAATAAACGAAGATGGAGAGAAAAACATTACAGACAAAATGACTGCCTTTTTTAATTTTTTTTTTCCTAAGGGCAGAGAAGAAGAAAAAGAAAAGAAGGAATAAAGAATTTATTTTAAATTGTTATTTAGGGACCATAAATATTTTTATGGTGCTGAAGGAATCATTTATCATAGCAACCACATTATGCAAGTCTGTTTCTCTTAAAATGCTCTGTCTTTGGCTGTTGACAAGGAACTATCAGCCAGTTAATCCATAGCTGTGTAAACTGTGTATCAAGAGTTCAGTCTAGGAAGTTATCTGGCAGCAGCATGAAAATTTCTGAGGACAGAGCTTATATTAGAAATAGAAGGGACAGGCCCATTGCAAGTGTTATGTGTAACAAAGGTTGTTTTATCCCTCTGCCTGCCTTGCTTTTTGACTGCATTAGTCCTAAAATTGGATTGCTTTGGTCAAAGTTCTGTTTGTGCATGCCATTGCAATGGGTGCTGCTTTGGAATTTGTCTTTCTGCTACATGTAGCATACAAACCATCCTGTACAGGACCAGATTCAACCTGGCTCTTAAAATGAATCTGAATTGAAGTTGGAATCATTTTCACTGGGTTGTTTTCCTGGGAAAGTTAGGGGAAGAACTATCCTCTGCAGTACTTTTGAGTCCCAGAACTTCCTGTTTTGGCCCCTTTGCAGTTCATTCAGACTAGACTGTTCTGTAGGACATTTTCACTGTTCTTACCATTAGTGAGGAAACCTCACTCCCATGAGATTTTTGGAGCTGGACAGGTAGATGGGCATGACTCCTGAGTAGCTGTCTTGAGTCACATCCAGCCGCTGCCAAACACAGCATTCAGCTTTTTGGCATCCTCGGGGCTCTCTATCCCAGTGATGACTCTGAGGACTCCTGTCAAGAAATATTCTGGACAGTCTGACACAGAGAGGCAGTCAGAGAACTGCTCTGCTGTTCAAATACATCCCTCAGGATTTATAATTCATGGTTTACAAAGCCAGCCTGGAAATTGAATGAGAATGATCACTGCCTGGATGCTTCTGGCTAAGATTGGCAGTGGAGTCCAGGGCTAGGATAAAAATAAAATTAATTTTGTCTCCTATTGCTTTGGCTGTGATGAGCTTCCCAGACTTGTTTGCCATGTTACAGTCACATGTTCTTACTATGGAAAGAGGAGAGACACCGATTGCAAGGGGTGTTGCAGTGATCTTGGTGAGCCTGCTCAGGGATGGGTGCTGCTCCCATCTAGGTTGTGCTCTCACTGGCAATAGCACTGCAGACACCCCTCCTTAACCTCAGGCACTCACAGGCTGCCTCTGGAGAAAGGGTGGTGGTTTTTCTCCACAATGTCTGCCCTGCCAGGAGTTTCCTTCAGAACGCTTCACACTCTTATTTCCCCCTCATTTTATCCTCCTCAGGTTTTTTTCCTTGCTCCTCGAGCCTTGTGGCTTAGCACATTTCCCTCATTCCCTTTGATGACTCTGAATTGGAAGTAGAGCCTGTTCCTAATTAGTTCTGATAATGAAGTGTTAACACACTTTGCTGTGTAGGTACTGGTCAGATACCTCAGAGCTGGAACCTGTGTGAGGGTTTCATTGCTATTGCCTGTGGTTCCTGGCTTTCTGTGCATCAGTGTTCTGCTGGCTCTTTGTCTCCTGGGATTCGCTTAGGTCTTTTTTTTACAATTCCTTTTGTCTATTTCTTTTTTCTTTTAATCAGCATTTTCATTTTTTTTTGCAAT
Organism: Sitta carolinensis; assembly: GCA_032173965.1. Lineage (NCBI taxonomy): Eukaryota > Metazoa > Chordata > Aves > Passeriformes > Sittidae > Sitta > Sitta carolinensis. Next base: position 6,150,106 of record JAVUNC010000025.1, on the reverse strand, counting down.
TAATAAAGTACAGTAAATACACATTTCATAAACTAAATGAACTGAAGAATAGTGGTGTGAAGAGCATGCAAAGCACTGTAAGAGTCAGTAGGAAGGAGAAGGTAGTTTGATCTTTGTGTCCTCTGCCAGAGAGGATTTCTGTCCTGAGCAGGAGACCTAAGACCTTCACTTAGTTTAGGATGACTGCTGATTAGTTAATTCATGTACTACAGGAGCCTGTTTGCTCTGGGTTTGGTGGTCAGCAAGTAGGAGTAGAAGTCTGTGCCTGTCTCCCTCCATGCTAGTTATCTGCCAAACAGCTAGGATTCCTGGCATTCGGGATAGTGCATCAGCACAAGGGTTGTGAACATTTCCAGTTACTGTGAGTGAATAATGCTGTTTCAGGGATCTGGGTATAGTTTGTGTCTATCTGGCTTGACAAAGACCTCATGTAGACAAGGGAGTTCATGTAATAGGAAACAATTAGACTTCAAAGACTCAAAAGCTTAAAATTAAATAAAATAATAATTTAAACTACTTTCACAGGCAGACATAATGAAAACCACAGACCCTTTAGGCTTTACGAAAGAACCTGGAAAAATTTGCAAAAGGGAAGATGTGTCTGGGGTTTGTCATGCATCAGTGCTTTTCCTAAGCTTTTTCCTCCTGATGGTAACGCTCCTTTCAGCATGACCACAATCGTTGTGTTAGACAGATGGCCACTCTTGAAAGGAAATATGCTGTGGGATCATGGATAATGCTTGAGATGTGGTCTGCTAGTCTTGAAATGTGTCTTTTCATTAGAGGCTTGCTGTGATGAAAAATGCAAAAATAGTATGTTAAAAAAAACCCAAAACAAACCCCCAAAACAAATACTAAAACAAACAACAAAAAATCCCACCAAACACTATTTTTTCTCCTTTGACTCTTGAAACAAATTGTGTCCTCTAAAATGACAGCAGTAGTACATAGCAATGTGACCAGTGAGTAGAAGAGAATGATCTATCCAAATGGGATTGGATGTTCTTAGCTAAACATTTCTGCTAACTTGTTAAAATATGTCCTTTCCATTTAGGAGAGGATCCATGGCACAATCTGGAATGAGATTGATGATTTAAAGGCATTCAAGGTGCTGGATCTAGAAGATTTTGAAAAGATGTTCTCCGCCTATCAGAGGCACCAGGTAGGAGTGAGCTCTTCTATACCTTTTGTGTCTTGAATTTCTGGAGGAGAAATGAACACATGGCAGTGGTCTGAGCCCTTGACCACCTGCTGCAGTCAGGCTGCATCACTTGATGCTCTGCCACTGTTCAAAATATCCGAGGACCAAAAGTTGGGACGGACACATGGGGCAGGGTCTGGACTGCTGCTAAGGACATCGTTTGGCTCATGGGCAGCTCTCAGAGACAGCACCTACCAACAGGTAATGCTCTAGGTAAAGTCAGTGGCCATGACTTCCAAAAGCTCTGGAGCTTTATATTTGCATATCAAACTTTCTGTTTCTCCTATTCATCCAGAGAAAAAGGTCTAGTTCCCTGACTACTGAGCAAGGTGTCTGTATTAGCTGTCTTTCATTTTGTCTATTTTCCCTTAAACAGCCAGCTGCCTGAACTGGCTAAGTGACAGAAACTGTCTGAATTACAGATTATAGAACAAACAACATACTTTAAAAGTGGCCATTTATTAGAATGTCTTTTTTCCCTCCTCATTTTCTTGGAAAGCAAGTCACTTTCAATCTGTATATCTGCACTGAATGAGATTTAGCAGCAGACAGATTGTACTTTCACTCCTTGAACTCCCCCAGCTTTCCTTTGCTTTTGGAATATTTTCAATGTTTTGCATGCTGCAGAACTGGACTGTTACTCTGAAGTTTTAGGGAAAAACACAGACCAACTGCCATAAACAACCTTCATGATTATTTCTTACAGTGATGATTACTTTAACTGAATCAGTACCTTAAAATTAACAATCCAACCCCTTGTCATTGGATTTTCCATCAACTCCCTCTCTCTTTTATTTTTCTAATAAATATAATCTAATCCAATAAACATAATGAATAACTGTTCTTATTTACTAGCTCACAGCCACATGGATAAGCTGTGAAGAAAGTGATGCAAACTGTTGCATGATGAGATTTCATTTCTCATTCTGCTTCTGCAAATAGCTGGTGCTGTTTCAGCGGGTCCCTCTTTCTTTCTGTAAATCACATTCCTTGAAAAAAGATGTTAGTTCGCAGAGGGGAGGAAATGCACACGAAACTTCAGTGCTGTTAGGAGACTGGATTTAGACCCTTTCCCAAGAACTTCTGTTCCAGTGTTTCAGGTGCAAACATTGCAGTTTCCTCACTAGAAAGGACCGTGCAAAGCCTTGCTTCCTTTTGTCCCCAAAATCCAAAATCAAAACTGTCCTGGTCTCAGTTAGAATCATAATATTTATGGCTATGTTACCAATCACTTGAAAGCAGCCTGAGGTACTCAGCCATAAACTAACCTGACCCTTACCCCTGCCTCCGTGGGTCTCTGAGCAGTGCTCTTCCGTCCTCATTAAACACACTTTATGACAGTGGCTCCAGACACTAGAGTAACACTTATGTAAGCTACTTGTGTTTTTGTGCAGTTAGACATCTTGCTGCCCTTACAGCTTTTGTTGAAGTTTTTATATTATTTGGGATATTTTCCCTCCTTAAATATTTTGTTGTTATTTCTTTACGTGATACTTTCTTGTTCTTACATACTTGCTCCAGTGTGAACTGGATTCCATCAACAGGTCCTCATCAATTTTCTTTTTTTTTTTTTTTTTTTTTTTTTAAAGACCAGGCAACCAAAATTGCTTTTGAATTAAAAATTTACAAGAATTTTTTCAGTTCACACTTAGTCTTTTTTCCTCTTTTACTTTCGGAAATATTCCACTCTGACCAAGTATGTGTTTACTCTGGGTTTGTGACTTTTAAACTTCATCCAAATGTCTCTAAAGAAAAATGTCAATGCAAAGCCCTGCTCTTTTGCATCTGAAATGTTGAATGAGTCAAGATAAAGACATTTCTTTCTTTGCTGTTATTAACATGATCTTCATGTTTTTTTCCAGTTTCATTTACATTAAACAATTTTTCCATTTTCCTAATATTGTTAATGACAGAGGGTCTCTTCTCCTCTCTCAAGCCCAGTGTATCCATTTTGGTGGCTATGAGGGAAAGCAAAATTGTCCAGTGTACAGAATGCTGGACCAAGCACTCTTTCACTTGTCTTTTGACCTTGCTCTAATCTTGCTGTGTAATATTGACCTTTTGATTCAGTATAGCTGGTGTTTTCCTGGATTACTGAGTATTTCATGAAATAGTTGGAGTCTGTCTTCTAGAAGTGCTCTTTGGTGTTTACTGAGTGCTTTCAAAATACTTGTCTACAAGTTGTTAAAGGGTGCAATGTGTCCTTGAAACACATTGTTGCTTGTTATACTTGTTAATACCCACAAACTGTGCCTGTGCATCAGGAGAGGAGAACTGACCCTCAAGTTATAACCTTGGCAGTCCTTTCAGTAAGGCTCTGGACTGGATTTGTAAAGGTATTTAAGCATTATCCTAGTTAATATTTAAAGAACTAAAAGATTTATGCTTTGGAGACCAAATTTATTGTTTTCATAAAAGACCTAGGACTCTTAGTTCCGTGACCTCTGCTGATTTAAAATATGCAAAGAAATGCTGAAATACCTTTGAACCATCTGGGCCAGTATTACTTGCTAAGCATTATATGCTCTTAGAAAACAGCGTGTGTCTAAATTCAGGTGCCTTGTTAAACTTGGTATCTTTCTCTGTGCTAATTTTTGGCATGTTTCCTTCTTGGTTATTTGCGACTGCTGCCTGCATAGGACCTGCTAACTAACCCCTCCTCCTGCAAGCAGGTGAGTATCACTGGCTGCCTCCTGGTCCTCCTGCCACGTGTGTGAAGGGGAAATCCTGGACCATGCCATTGTGGGGTCACAGCTCATGCTGCTCTTTCCTGTGCCCTTGCATTCTGCTTTCTTGATGGGGAAGGTGGTGCAAATAATTCTTTTAGCTGTATTATCTCTGTGGTAGGAGGTAGTTCTTGTTCTTTCACTTGCTTATATCTCACTGCTGGTGTCTGTGGTCTCTTTTTTTATGATCCTGAGGAAAAAAGACCAGGGACAAAGAAGAATGTCAGTGTGAACTCTTCCTTAACCAAATAATACTCTCTTGAGAGGAGAACAAAGGGAGCTCTCAGGGAACCTTCTCTCCCACTGTTCCCTTCTGTGTTCTGTCTGCTTTAGGCAGGACTAAAGTCTTCAGATGCACTTACTAGCCACAGACTTTCTGATAATAGAGCTGGGCACTTTGGCAGAAGGATTTGTGCCATCTGAGGAGCAGAAAAGTTCAAATGGACAGCTGAAACCCTCAGAAAGTTCAGCAAAAGATTAAAATGATGTTTAGTTAGAGATACTGCATTATGCACGTGTCTTTAAACTGGCTACCTCTCAAGCAAAATTCTTGGCAACGATTTTGGTAAGAGTGATGCTATCAGGAAAGGATTGTTTGGATATGATCATAAGTGTCTCTGGTGGTTTCAGAAGAAAGCAGTTCTGACCATGAGTGCTCAGGGAACTGTATTTGGAAAGTCTAGTCAGCTTTTGCCTCATGGGGGAGGCTAACATGGCAGCATATCAAAACAAGTCAGTATGGTGGATGTAGTTCTCTGAAGTATTGATAATTGCCAGAAGCTAGGAGTCTTCAGCTAACCAAAATCAAATTGTATTTGAAGCAAGGCACCAATGAGATGGTGCATAGTTATTTCAGTAGTGAAATTTTAGCTGAGTTTTGAAATTGCAACTAAAATATCAAATCTGAAATGCTCTTTGAAGCACATAACATAGTGTTATCCCAGATGAGAAGTCAGTAAAGGATGATGGCAGAAAACTTAATCATCTTGTCTCTCAGGTTGACACTAGCTCCAACTGTACTTGCATTCAGGGCCTGGGATCTCTCACAAAACCTAGTCGCCACTGCCCCCTTGCTCCTCCTTTTTGTGTCTGAGAGAATATGGATAGTCCATGTACAATCTGTTTTCCTTCAGCTAAGCTTGGAATCTGGCATTGGTAAAACCTGAGGCTTCATCTGCTTTTGCTTACACATGACTCCAAGTAGCTATAAATACCTCTCTCCTCAATGTGAGTTGAAGAGGATATATTTTTAAATGAGTCTAGCCCTTATGACCAAGGAACTGAATAATTCAACTTATTCATCTGTGTTGAACCCTGTGGGTTGGGGAATTGGAAATGGCATGGAGATTATTGTATCAATTCCTGCTGGATGGCTTTGAGGAAAGCTGGCTAAACCCCCAACCTCACATACATAGCCAAAGACTGAAACTTTTTTTTTTCCCTTGGAATGGGTGCTGGTTGTCACTATCCAGGTGTCCTTGTCTGCAAAAATTAGCTAGTGAGGAGCAGTGAGGCTTTTAAACCAAGAGCACAGACCAGGAAGTAGCCTTCTTCCTTTCAATATGCCCCTTTCCATATTCCCCTGTCTTCCTCCCCACAAACTGAAGAAACTTAGGAAAACTTTGAAATTTCTACATGCAAGATTATTCTGGGGGCACTCCTCTTGTTGATATTGTTAGTTATTCTCTCAGAAATAATAAACTTTCCCAATACTAATTTTGCCTTTTTTGGAAACACTGTTTGATATATTGAGTAACATTGCAATTTTTTTTCTGCCAAGCTAGATGCTTTGGGCACATCTAGAAGAATTTACCAAGTGCATGTCTTCAGCTGGTGCATTGTACCTGCTTAAAAATGCCACTTTCTGTTGGTGGTGGCTCACTGCAGCACTTTTGGATGTGGCTGCATGAGTCCATTCTATATCCAGGAGCAACACAGATTTGTGGTAGCTGACTGTCAAATAACAGCTAGCAGTATGAACCCATGATTTACACTGGACTCTCAAATGTGTCAAAATCTCTTTAGAGGTTAGTCATGCTGATGTAAGTCAGCCTTGAGCTGCAGAACCTTGAGTCCTGAGAGTGAATTCTGGGAAGCCACCATTCTGTGTGCTTGCCATGATCTGACAGTTTCCCTGAGCATCTGCTCTTCACCAATCCCAGGGACAGGGTGCTGGGTAGATGGACCTCTTGATCTGACTCAGCATGCTTGCTGTTATATGCTAAAAAAAAAATCATGTTGCTTATTTGATGGGTGCTTTCAAAGCTGTATTATACTGGTAAATCTCAAAATCTCAGGGCCTGATAGAATGGATGTCATGAAAAGGCATTTTTAAATGGTTCCTCAGCAGTTAGCTGGGAAAGTAAAAACTGATGGTCAGACTGAGTTGGCAAATATTTTATCTCTGTATGCTATGACAAATGTTCTGGACTGGATTTTCAAGGGTTTTTTCAGGTGATGAGTATGGCAATGGGGATATACAGATAACTTTGGAAAAGGGTGATTTCTCTATGATTAAAAGTATTAATTAGTTTTTAAAAGAGAAGATAGTTTAAATATAGACTTTTACCATTTAGAAAGTTATATTTAGTAAGATAAATGCCATTGTGCCCTACTGTTTGCATCTCTCATACAATATGGATTGGTCAGGTTCAATGGCAGCCATAAGACATAACAGAAGGGGTTTTATTGCTTGTGCTGCAGCCTTTCAAGAATGCTGTGTAACTCCTGGAGGAGCATCTGCTCAAGGATATGCTGTGACACCAGGGGGCTTCATCATAATGTGCCTGATTCTCCTGTCATGCCTGTTTCTCACATTGACATAATGTAATTGTTGGTAGAGTGAGTGGAATAGGTCAGGATCAATATTTGGGATCAAAGATGAGCTTATAAGTGTTAATAAATGAGTTCTGTTTGTTTATTAATACAGGATCTACCCCTATGCTTTCTGCCTTAATCTCCTTTTCTTATAGTGTGGGGGTGTATTTTTCTAGGTTGGGATGGGTTTGTTCATTACACTGAGCTAAGTCTATCAGTCTTGAGTGAGAAACATAATCCTGATTGTTTTCCCTCCCTTTTGAAAAACGTGCAGAAAGAGATGGGCTCAACAGAAGACCTTTACCTCTCCACACGAAAGGTGAAAGAGCTCTCTGTGATTGACGGACGGAGGGCCCAGAATTGTGTCATTCTCCTTTCCAAGTAAGTGTGCTAAGCCTTGGCTCCCAGAGGGTGCCATGAGCAATGCAGAGGCAAGAGGGGATGAAATTTAACAAATGGATCTGTTTCTTTTCCCAGCTAGACCTGCTGTTTAATACCTGCAGAGCCTCAGAGAAACCCTTCTTATGGTGTCATAAAAGCCCATTTCTCATATGTGTGATCTCACTTAATAAAAATACACACACATATTTTGTGTGCCAAACAGGTGGGCATCAACTTCTGTCTGAAAACTCATCACCAGAACGTGATCACTACTCATTGGTAGATGAAAGCAGCTCTTTGGCAGTGCTTGCACTTCACTCTGAGTAATGTGTCCCGCATGCTCTTAGTCTTTCATTTGTCTCTGTTCTGTGTGTTTCTTTCTAAATATTGCTCTGACCATCTCCCTGGAATACAGCAGAGTGTGTTGTTAATTTTTGACTTGTGGTGAGAACAGTGGTAAACAGAGGCATTCATGTTCAAGACCCTGAGGTGAGCTCAGCTGGTTGAAGCATGGTTCTAATAACATCAAGGTTGTGGTTTAAATCCCCATGTGAGCCATTTACGAAAGAGTTGGACACAGTGATCCTTGTGAGTCCCTTCTAAATCAGAATATTCTATGAAGAATTAAGTCTTCTATTTGTAAACTAGGTTTTTGAGGCCAAGAATCACCTTTGTGTATTCCTGCAATGACTAATGCATTCAATTACAGAGACATCAGGGCCCTTTATATTTTTTCATGTCTTTCTACCAGCATGAGTGCTGGGTTTGAGGTCTGTCACTCAGATTTGTGCAGACACTGATCAAATGGAGAAAGCTGCCTTTTCTACTGGAGGAGGGACAGCAAGGCTGGAGACAAAACCTGGCAAAGCTGTGGCAGTACTGAGCAGCAAAACTATTTCATTGGGCAATAGAAAATATGGGTTCATATGGATGTGATGCTTGTCTGCTCTAGCAAGCTAACAGTCAAAGCAAGGTTGCAGGCAGATCACCAGGACTGGAGTTCTTTCCCTGGTTTAGCAAAACCCAGGGAGGCTCTCATTGTGCTACTTATGTGTCATTAGCTTGCCTGTCAGCAGGACCCCCTCCATCCAGACCTTCAGTGAGGAAAGGCTTACATTTCCTCTCCCTGCAGCAGGTGCCAGCACAAGTCTTTGCTGTTGTTGGCAGCTGGCTGGGGCAGAGGGATGGGGAGGCAGAGGGGCAACAGGAGCTTCATGCTGTTTGATGGACCTACTGAATTGTGTCTGGGGTTCAGATTAACTCTGTGAGCAGGTGGAACATTTCCTAGAAGTGCCAACATCAAGTGTTCAGTTGGCTGGGCTGAGGAAGATCCAGGAAGGTGGTCCTTGACTTGGTAGGGCACTAGATATTTGTTTGTAAAAATCTTCTGTCTCCAAAACAAAAGCAACGTGGGCAGCAGCAATGCATAGTTTTCAATATTCACCTCCTCTGCTGTGCAGTCTTACCTGAGAAGAATCTTCTCCGTACAGAAAGAGAGAAGGTACAGTTTCTGTGCTTTGTATTTCTTTTTGCTGCCACCAGCAGCAAGGTCATTGAAGCATGAACTTTGTACTTCAAGATACATGGCGTGTGTTCACTCCAGGTGTGCCATGAGGTTAGTGCCCCTTGAGCTGCCAGTCTGGACCCAAAACAAGGGTGAAAGAGGTGAAAGGCTGTGTTTTGTGACTGTCAGCTTCTTCACTAGGAAATATCCTGCTCTTATTGTTAGCAGGTCTAACATGGAGGATAGAGATTTGGAGACTGTGGTGTCCCAATGGAGCCTGCAAGTTTGCACTGTGCTCTGTTAACTTTGTTGCTGTGGTAATGGAAGCACCACCTGCCAGGGTTATCCCACTGGCTTAGATAATTTAATATTTGTAACAGAAAGTATTACACCCAGAATATCAGAAATATTGTACAGGTTGGCCCAGGACTGGTATTCCTCCCCAAACTTCCCTTTAAATGCAACTAGAAAAGCAAAAATCTTTGGAAACTGAAATAGCACCTTTATATTCTTGCTTTTTTTTTTTTTTTTTTTTTTTTTAGTACAGTTTGTTGTTATATGGTTCTAATATTAAAGGCAGGAATTGGGAGGAATGGCTGCAGACAGTAGTTGAAAGGGCTTTATAACCCCTTTGCAGTTTTTTTCATTACCCCACTTCTTCCTCCTTGAGGTCAGACCCTGAAGGAGAGACATTCCCAGCCAAATCATCCCTGCTTGCTGCCATGCACTTGCTGCTCCTGCAGAACACCTCACACACGTGCCTGGGGGTGTGCACACACATGCAGTGAGAGGGGATTTAAAACTGGTGACAAACAAAAGGAGTTTGTGCAACCCAGAGCTGCAGCCCCAGATTTCAGGTTGCCACAGTATCTGCCAACAGCTGTTTCCAATTGACTCTTACTGTGCATATATCCCTGTAGTTTATTCCCCCTTTGTTTACACTAAACTGTCGTGTCCTTTAAAGTAAAATAGCTGCATGGGTTGGGTTTTCCTTCCCTCCCCTACTCAAATGTTTTTGTTTTACTAACACTGTGTTAGAAGGGGTCAGGCAGAGCTCATATTTCATATGGTCCAACAAGCCAAAACCTAGCAAGAGTGAGAAATACATCTCTTGCTTTCTTTTGCAGAGAGACTACCACATGGTAGGCTGAAAAGAGATGAGAATTGAATTGATAGTTGATTTTTGCTGACATCTAGCAAATTCATAAACATTCCTCCCTGATCTCATCTCGATTTCCATGAAAAGCTATCTCTTCCAGCTACTCGATAGTAGCACCTGTCAGTTTTCCTGGAGAGAAAGGATTAAATTGAACTTGTTTAACAGAGTCTGATGGATCTAAAACAGAGCTCTGTTCCACAGGCCATCTTCAAAGGCTTAAAAAAGCATAAGATGAGTTTATCTCACAGTACTTCCAGTAGGCCATAGTTCAATCAGAACATGGAACTATCTGTTTGTAGTGAGTTCAGGTACCCATCAGATTCAAATTTAGCTTTCTTAATGGTGTTTCAAACACACAGTTACTTTTGTGACACCGGAGATTTGCTATCTCTCATGAAATTCCTGATACCTTCAGTTTCTACCAGGCTGGAGTTTTGTTGTCAGACTTGTGTGGTCTGGAAGTGTCATCCCAGATCCCCATGTTTGCCTGCTTTCACCTGGCAGCTGGAAGTTTCTCTGACCTCTCTCACCACTATGGCTTCTCCCTGCCTCCATTCCTTGAGTAATGGGTAATATTTTCACTGCTCTGTTTTTGTAGTGCCTTTTCTTTGAATGATGTTGGAGAACATACCCAAGACATGTATTGTTTACTGTCTTGCTCTGTGAAATGCTCTGGAGAGGTTCAGTTCTTTGAGACGTCTTGCTCGGAAGAAGGCTGAATGCATGGGAGCTTAACATTGCTGCAACAAAATCCATTTCTCTGCTAGTGGGAAAGTATGCTTCCTTCTCAAAAGCTAAGAAAGATCCAAGAGCAAGCCTCACTTTTTCCTTGGAGGGGGAGATGGCTAATGAGTGACAAGCATTTTGCTTCGATTCATGGGAGGGAGAAAAGGAGGAGGGGCTGACTGCGAGTTAAATCAATGGGTATATTTAAGGAGAAATGCATGTCTGCAAGGGAAGTTGATGTAAAACTGCAGCACATCTCCCAGGCATGTTCCGAGTCAGGCTGCCGGCTCTCTCCGAGAGCATGAAACAATAAACCACTTGATGTCTGCAAGTGAAGCTGGTGTTAAATCAGTCGAGGTGTCCTGGGGAGATTAGTGATGAATTACTCTGCAGAGTCAATAGAGATTATTTATGATGCCAGAGGGGTTAGAGGAAGGCAGGCTAAGTACCATATCAGAAGTTATTTGGTACTTGTTGAGCTTTAACATTGCTTGAAGATGACTCAAGCAGTTGGACTTCCATATGCTGCCACCAGATGTAGGGGTGAGGGAAGAAGGAGGGAGTATTTTTAGTAAAGATCCTTTTCCTTCCTCATTTGACCAGTGTCAGGCTTCTGTTGAACAGAAACAGGCTGTATCTATGCTATGAATGAACGTGCTGCAGCTGAGGAAAGGGGCACTGTATTTTCTTCTGGCCACATTTACTTCCTGTGTCGTGGTCCCAGGATACATGATTTTGAGAAGTGCAAGGCAGAGGGAATACAGCTTGAATTGTATGCTGTTCCAAACTGACTTACCTCCAGCAGCTGGAGGAAGAGTGCCTGGATCTGCAAAGCTTGTTAAGAAGGTCATTGCAGTTTTCCAATAGATACCAAAATGTAATTTCTGTAGTGTAAATTTTTGGGCCATAATTCCACTTTAATTTTGCTGTCTCTCTCATATGAGTTTTAGGCTTTGAGGGATGACTCTTTTCAGCTCTAAATGGAAAGATTTTATGCATCTGCTTTAGGTTCTTCTTTAATCAGTTCACCTGTTTCTGTTTAAAAGCAGCACATCTGTTTCACATTACTGCTGGCCATCTTTAGGACCTGCTGCATGGCTGGGCATGAGTTTTGAAATACAAAAGATCTTATAACAATGCACGATTAGGTCTTGAGTCATGCTTGAACATCTCGATCTTTCTGCTGATATGGTAAAATCTCCATGAAACTCAAGAGTTTTTCTTCTGCGCTGGAGCTTCGCATTACTTTTGAAATCAAGATGTTTGTTACTTTGTCGTGATTGAATGGGCCAATGTTCTAGAAGATTCAAGGAATTTGTAGCTTTGGGCAGCAACAAAGCAAGTGAATCCTTGGCTATATAGGACAAAAGCAAGTCATTGGAATTTGGCATTTGACCTCAAACCTTTATTTGGTTTCATCTATGCATCCACAACACAGAGAGGTACTTCCACTCTGTGTAATGAGTTGTCAGTGAGTAATTGCTGGAGTTAATTTGCATGGAAAACACATGAAATGCACCCTCATTCTTTTTAATCTCAGTGAAAATAGCAATAAACCCTGTCCACCCTAGTGTTAATAGGTTGCTTTATTTCATTCCCTCTCACAGACTGTGTGCCTGTGTTACTAGTGAAGTCTAATCTGCAGGCTGCAGATTCTGGAAAATGCAAAGGTGCTTTGTAAAGAAAAATAATCAACAAAATGTAGCACTTTAAAAACTTCAGGCACTGAATTGTTTGGCTATATGTGTATGTGTCTCCTAGGCACCAGACCCACAGCCATTGGTTTCAGCCCTTCCCTGGTCACAGTGTTTGATCAGTTCAGGGTCACATAGCCATGGACTTTTCAATCACTATTTAAGCCAAAAGTAACCCTTCCATTTTCTGTTTGAGGCTGTAGAGCTTTATGCAGAACATCATGGACTGAAATTTGGTTTTTTGATCCAGAGTTAAACTAATGACCTGAAGTAAGACATTTCCAACCTTTTCATTGTAAACCTATTAATCCTTATATCTCATCTGACCATGGCCCAATTATAAAGGTTTTCTGGAAATTCAGTTCTTTGTCTTGCTTAGCTGGTATCAGTTTTTCCTCCCTGTGGAAAGATGACCTGATGACCAACTTGGAACACAATAAGAGCAATTGGTTCAGAGATATAATACTTGAAAGATTTCAAGTGTCTATTGATTCGTATTTTAGTTTCCAGCTGTTGGTTATATTGAGTAATATTAAAATATTTAAAGTTTCTTAGATTTAGTAATATTTTCTGTCTGTAAAAATAAAGCTTTTGCTTTTACCTACTTCCAGAATAAGATTCGATCCAAATGCCAATGGCAATGTGAAATTTCAACGTGGAACTTCTTAGCACTGAAGACTAAAACATTTTGCCTCATGCTTCAGCCTGTCTCTTATTTATATTTGCATTTTTCTCTCTCTACTGTTAATTAATTATATTGCTAGTAGAAGGTCCATGGAGACTGTAGAATTCACTGTTCAAATATTTCTTTTTACATTCTACTGTTTCAGTCCCAGAACTTAGATTTTCTGTGGATAACTTTTCCTTTATGGTTCACTTCACTATTCCCTATTCTCCTGAAATGACTGAGTATCATGGGTTGGGCTTGGAGCATTTCTTTGTTGACATCTGCTGTGAGAACCACCAAGTTCATTTCAGGTATCCATCAAGCAACATCTTGGTCATCACAAATTTTGACTCCTCATAACCTGCCCTGAATTTCGAGTGGAGACCTTGAGTCTTCTTTTCTTTAGTGAACCTGTGTTCAGTTGTAGCTGACATTGTACTCATTGTACACAGATTGACAGGAGTAGGTGATAAGGAGAGTGTAATCTTAGTACCTCAGATAACATTAAAAAGCTCTTGTTTTCAGAGCTTCTTTCACATTGGATATGAAACATGGATATGAAGATGCTCTCTGTTCCTTTGTCATCTGTAATTGCTGACAGTCTGATCTTACCTAGCACAAGCAGTTTTCTTGCAAGAAAATTCTTTCTCAGTGAGGGAGTTTTCAGTCCCATTATTTTTCACTCTGGGAGGTGCTTTAATATTCACAAGTCAGGGTGTTACATGAGTTCACATGGACATGAAGGGGTTTACTACACCAAAAGAACTTAATGAACTTATCCAGTGTGGGGGAACTGGGAAGCACTTTTGATCTTTGAGGACTTGATTGTAATTAATTGCCATCTGATTTTTGATGTGTGTTTGATTAGCTGAAGGAGATAAAAACATATTATCCATAAAGCCCCTGTCTTTAGAACTGACTTCTTTTTCTTACTGAATATTCTAGAATAGCAGCTTCACAGTAGAGCTTGCTGTGGTTTTTTCATGCCTGTTTAGTGCAGTGTGTCAGGCTTCCTACTTTCTGAATTATCAGAGTCACTTAAACTTTGCACTAACAGTAAAATGTTGATGCTTTTGAAAGGTTGAAGCTGTCTAATGAAGAAATCAGACAAGCAATCTTGAAGATGGATGAACAAGAAGACCTAGCAAAAGATATGCTTGAGCAGGTGAGAAAGGTTGAAGTCAGATCTGACTTATTTTTAGGTCCTTCACTGCCTTTTCTCAAGTGGATATAGATACTGGCACTGCTGGTTTTTCTGCAGATCAGAACTTGGCCCTGTCATGTCTGTGGAGCTGCACATGAGAGCATGAGAAAAATATTTTTCTCAGTGTTGTTGGGTATACCTCTGTCATGTAACTGTTTCTCTTCTTGGTGCAAAATTTTCATGATTACATGTGGTATGAAGTTTCTTTGTATGTCCTCTCTTTTCCAGAATTTTTCCCATCTCTACTTTTTCCTGCTGATTATTTTTTGTTGCTGTTGTTTTCCTTTTCTTGTTTCTTTTTCATCTTCCTTTTTACCTGCCTTTTCTATTGGGAAGTGCCAGGAACCAGGCCCTGTAGGTCAATGGCTAGAGCCAGGACTTGAAGGGATCTCTCAGGAAGGGGAGCCAGGGACTTCCATCCCCAGTACTTGGTTGATTATATGACTTGGGAGGAAAAACCCCTCACAGTTACACCACCATTGCCAAACTTCCATTTATAGAAGGTGACAGATGATGCTTTGACCAAAGAGACAAGTGATAAAGTTCCTTAGGAGTGTGCAAAACATTATCATTATGAACTGTCTAATAAAGGTGATTCCTTCTTTCTGTGCAATCACAGAAAAAGCTTTCCCATTTTGGAAATTTATAGCTTATCTCTCATGATATCTGATTGACCACAGCTGCTCCAGAAGTCACTGCAAGCTCCTGATGTTCCACACCTTTGAATATCACATATTTAAGGAGTGCAATAAAGTATTAACAAGTGGTAAAAGGCAGAGTGCTTGATATGCCTTGTGAGTGGATTTTGTGAGTGTGAGCTGAGGCTGTGTGCAGGGCAGTATTTATAACCATACTGAAGCACAACTACCCCCAGATATGTCAAAAATCTGTCAAAGTATGAGCTTTTAAGGTCAGCACATGAATAGCAGCCAGTGTCAGATGCATATCCAGTTGCTTGGTTATTGTTTATTGTTTCAGCAGTGTGGGGCATTCCCAAGAGAGATAGATGAGGCTTTGTGTGTGCTTTACGATAGGCACGCTGGGTACTTCACTCTGTTTGGGACACATCCTGCTCTTGTTTGTACCAATCTAAACTCCAGATAGTGCTGTGGGAATCAAGTTGTCTCTGTGCTTCCCCTTGGGTAAATTGCAGTAGCACTTGGCCTTTAGGATTTTGAAATGGGAAATTCCCCATAGAATTAAAAATTAATCTTAATGGGGTCAGTGGAGGATAAAGACAGAACAGCAAGCAGAGGTTTAGAAGAGGTCAGTTTTGTAGACACAGCTGCACTTTTTTGAAGTTATGGTCACACAGCTGAGTCAATGTAATGATTCCCAGTGGTAGCAGAGAAATCTGAGGGCACTCCCTCCACCAGGGTTTGTTCGTGCCCTTCTTTCCCCCTTTCATTTTCCTTGGATCTCACATCTCCGTGTTTGGTTTGTCTCTCACTCTAGCTCCTGAAGTTTGTTCCTGAGAAGAGCGACACTGACCTGCTGGAGGAGCACAAACACGAGATCGAGCGCATGGCCCGGGCCGATCGTTTCCTCTTCGAAATGAGCAGGTCTGTTTGATACATTATGGCAGAGTGCATGCAGGACTTCTTGGAAGCAGCTGTAATTCTTACTGAAAATGGATCATCTGGCACTGGGGGGAATGTGCAAGACTGTGGGCCAGCACTATACCCTGTGTTTGCCAGAAGCCTGTGAATGTTACGAATATTTCCGTTCATGACACAAACTTTATTGACAAGAAGCACTTGCTGTGCATAAGGGCCTGTGCCCTGACAACAAACAGAAATCTGCCTCTTCTCCAAAATTTCTTCACAAAAGGAATTCAGATCCAAGTATCAGATGTAGTGTAGCCAGGGGTCAGGGTTTCATACAGATCCCTTTTTCTGTTTAGCTACCTCATCTCCTCATCCTCTGACCCTCTTTCTTGTTCCAGCTTCACTACACCCCTGGTGAGGATTAACATTTTGTTCTGCTATTTGAGGTGTAGCCGGCATCTCCCATGACTCTTACATTTTGAATGTAGTGGGAATTCTTCCAGTTCCTTTTCAGTTGAGAGCAAAACATGACTTGAGGTCCACCGTTTTCATAACAAGGTTGATTATGCAGTGTTATATGTTTGAACTAACATAATCCCATGCCTTGGCTTCATGGGACTAAACATCAACCATTAGATTATGTGGGGAGCACACTGGCCCTGGGCATCAAGAGTTCCTGTTCAGTGTTGGCTTCCCTCTGCCCTTCATGCAGGATTGACCACTATCAGCAGCGGCTGCAAGCATTATTCTTTAAGAAGAAGTTTCCAGAGAGGCTGGCAGAAGCAAAACCAAAAGTGGAAGGTATGGTTAATAAAGGTTTTTTTAAGAGTTTGGCAGAGGGGCAGGGAAGGTCAAGAGAGGCTTGTCTTCAAAAGAGATGCTGTTACATGCATGCTGTGTTTGTAGAGCCAGTGAGCCCAAGGCATGTCACATCCTAAGAAATTAATTCTGTCTGACACTCTTCTTTCACCCCTTGACTTAATAAAGTCAGTTCCATGATTGTTACCATGTAAATATGACCTGAAATATATGACAGCAAGCTGTCAGGCTGTGCTGAGCTGTCAAAAACTTTCATGGCTTTCTGTGCAGGTCAGCCTTCCCTTCTCACCCTCCAGTCCTTACACCTTCCCTCTTCAAAGGGCACTTAGAATAGATACTTCAGGACTCTGATACTCTGGAAATCTGTAACCTAGAAGCAGGGGAGGTGTATGGCTTCTGTACCACATCCATGGTTATTGCAGAGCAGAAGTGAGTGTATTCTACTCTGCATTTTCAGAAGAGCTCCACCCTTCCCTCTGCTCTCCCTGGCTGTGCTTTTAGAGTGTGAGGTAACAGGAGAACAGCCTTGGTCCTATGTTCAGAGGAGCTTCCTACAAGTTCAATGTGGAGCATTTTCCTTCCATTGTCCTCATTCTGGGGGTGTGTGGGTGCAGGAAGACAGTACACAGACAGTATTGCAGCATTTGTTGTGCAAATGGTATTCAGGGTATTTCAAATTATGGGCCCAAGCATGCTAAAAGCAGCCACTGTGCAATAACTTGTTCTTTTTTCTCTCTCTTCAAGCCATTCTTCTGGCATCCAAAGAACTCATCCGAAGCAAGCGTTTGAGGCAGCTCCTGGAGGTAGTTCTTGCCTTTGGGAATTACATGAACAAGGGCCAAAGGGGAAGTGCTTATGGCTTCAAAGTCTCCAGCCTGAACAAAATTGCAGACACCAAATCCAGCATAGACAGGTGGGTAAAAGGCCACAAATACATCAGTTACTGTGCTGCTGCATCTCTTAGCATAGTAGTGAAAATGGTTTTTTTATTTGGTTTTTGCTCTGTAGACAATTGAAAATAATGTCTTATTTGGCATTTAAGTCGTGGTTTTCACTCTTAAAGATTCTGCAGCAGTTACGACCAGCTATTAACACAGCAACCAAATTCTGCTGTTTCTCTGGACAGTGCACATCTGATGTTGGATTGTGTTTCTGCAGCCTTATGCATAAATGACAAAATGTATTTCACAAAAAACTGAAATAAGTTTGGGGAGAAGGAGGATTTCTATGGAATTTGCTCTTTCTATAAAAGTTTTATGTCCATGGTATGGCATATGTTTCTGATGCAGGAGTGTCATGAACTTTTTCTCTACCTACACCACTAATGAAACCTCAAGGCCTAACTCAGAGACTGATCCTGGATGTCTCTAGGGCAGATAAGGAAAACAGCTGGTTTGGGAATGTGGTGCTTACTGTTCATTGACAAGGATTGTAGGTCTTTGTAGCCACTCTGTTTTGCCCCATATCCCCATACTGGTTCTGGAAATTAATCCAGCTGAGACTGGGCAGAGAATATGATTTTTGGACTCCAGCAGCACTGTTTTCCTTGGAGATCTCTTATGCAGGTTCTTACTAACTTGCACCTTCCTTGAATTTTAAGACCTGCTGAGACCATAGCTGTGGTTAAATTACTTCAGGCTATGACAGAATGAATGATGGCTGTAAAATATCATAAGAAATTCATCCCTACCTAATAACATTTGAACTAACAGAGTACTGGTCAGGCTACCAAAATTTCCTTTTCTGTATTCCAAGGCTAACACTTGTATAGCTAATGTTGAAGTCGTTTTTGCCTTAATGTTGCTTGGCTTGATTTTTCAATATACTAAATGCCCTGTGCAGATTCTGTTCCCTCACCAGTTCCCAGGCTGTGTGAAGCAGTGGCCATCTGCTCTCTTCCCTATCAGTTAACCACATAGCACCAGCCTAACAGAGCTCTTAGGGCTGTCTGTTCTCTTTACAAATTTCCTTAAACTTTCTCCTGCATCCCTCATACATCTCAACTCTGTCTGCTCCTACCTGGGCTGCCATTGGCTTTGTGCTAGTGAGCCTGACCACTACACATAAGCTCAGCTGTTTCATTCCTGCAGTAGCTTTCTTTGCAGCTTTTCCAATCTTCAGGAGCTTTTTTTTCTTCTTAGTCAACTCTCAGGGTTTTTTTTTTTTCCCACATTGCCTCTGAAGACAGCTTGCTTTTCCCTTAAAAGTTAATGTCCCTTTAGTACTATTAGTTGTTTATTCTCTGAAGTATCTGATGACAAATATTATACAGTGTTATGCAATTTTCTTTTCTATTACACCATCTACACAGATGGATGGAAGCATGCTGTTTCCAGAATAAATTAGGATACAGTATATTGCTTGAGGTTTTAGGAAGGATGGTTCATAAAGGACTAACCATTTAAATACTTTGTACTTTTCTTTCAGTAGCACAGCTGCTAACTGCTGATACATTGTTTATTTCGTTCAGAGAGGCACATTTCCTACCCAGATATTTTTCACTCAATTGTCACAATCCTTTCACTGTTCTTCCCTTCTTGTGACCGTCTGCCTTCTCATTTCTACTTTCTGTTTTTATTTTATTTTCTTTAGGAACATTACACTCTTGCACTACTTAATTATGATCTTTGAAAAGAATTATCCAGATATCCTAGATATCCAATCTGAGTTGCAGCATCTTCCAGAAGCAGCAAAAGTCAAGTAAGTCCAGTGCTATTACTTCTCAGAGCTGGAGTTCCTAGCGATTTTTATTAACTTAGTTATTACAATGTTTTTTCATTTCTGTTTTCTAAACCCATGGTGAGCCTTACAGTTGTAATGCCTTTGCTATAGATAACTGAATTGATAGCTTTACTTAGATATGCCTGTATTTACTTTATTTCTGAATCAGACATTCTAACTAGGCTGGCTGTTGTTTGTAATTCACTCACCAAATTCTATAGTTGTTCATTTAAGTGTGCTATTTTTTCTGGGTAATTGCAGGTCTGTTTCTAAGATAGGGTCAATTAGGCACAGAGGCTACAGTAAATCTTTTTCAGGAACTGTTGCACAAATCAGTAGTCTTGCACAGAAATATGGAAAGCATCATACTTACTGCAAAAAAAATCAATGGTCCATTTCTGGAAGTGTTATTGAAAAATGAATACAGAAGCCATCCCCCAAAATATTTTTTTTTCTCTTTCCAAAGCATTGCTCAAAAAATATTATGCATATTATTTACCCAGACATGATTCTTTGTGTAAGGAACTAGTCCAACTAACCAAAGACGAACAAAAAATTGAATGTATTTTCACACTTAAAAGGCATTTATTAAAGCTTTAGTGGTCTTTTTGAGATGTAAGCTATTACTCCCAAAATATTTGGAGGGGATGCCTGCTGACTCATAAATAGGCACTCACTAGTTATCTGGAAATTAAAGACTTACTTTGCTCACAAGTCCTAGAAAAAAAAACAAAAAAACAAAAAATACTCAGATTTATATATGATGAGCAGAAATTCAGTGTAACATCTGTGTCCAGGGAAGCATGTATGAACATTAACAGTATGTTTCTATGCTCAGTTACAGTGTAAGCTGGCCCGGACTACCCTATGGTACAAGTGCAGATGGAAAAAACAATGTTTGGACTGTGAGAGAGAAAAAAAAAATCACCTGTAAATGTACTGCTAATGGGATTTAGTAGTTATGTAAGAATCCTATGTGGAGGTAGTGTGAGACCCCAGTGGTGTGTGTGCTGAAGCTGTGCTCCATGCTCAGCCCATCCCTGCGGGCTGGCTGGGGGGTCAGGCTCAGCTGGCAGGGCAGCCAGCTCGAGGGCAACCCCCCTTTCCTCCCCAGGAAAATCCCAGTGTTCAGTGTGACCACAGGCAAGCAGGGTCTGCCTCATCTCACATCTCAGACAAAGAGCAGCACAGAGCATCCGCAGATGCCCAACCCTGGTTTTGAGTCTCCTGGGCCAGTGGAGTTGCTGCTGCACAGCTCCTGTGCCCTTGTGACACTGCTCTTCTTGTCTCACCTGCTCTGCTCTTTTTGTCTCACCTGCTCTGCCTCTGTCTCCTTCCTGTGCAGCCTGGTAGAGCTGGAGAAGGAAGTCAACAACATAAAGGCTGGATTGAAAGCTGTTGAAACTGTAAGTATCTGAAGGTTTCCAAAGTGCCATGCTTACAATATCTCTCTCAGAATCAGGGGCACTATACATTTTATGATAAGATAAATTGGGCTTTCTTTTTTCATTCCTTTCCATTTCAGTCCAGAATGTATTAACCAAGAAAAAACAAATAAAAGCTTCTCATGTGGAGCTCCTGCTGATGTTCTTAGCAGAGTTAAGGCTAATGAAAAGGTTATTTGATCTCAACCTGGAAAGTAAAAGGACAGTTTGACAAATGGCATGGACTGAAAGAAGAAATAAAATTCATGTTCTTTGCTATGGAGGGATGGGATGGCTGCTGAGCAAATGTTTCCCATGGCTCTGGAGTAGTAGTAAGCAGGTAGTGCTCTGTTATGTGCAACCCTAACCTCTATCCTAAGCACTCCTTGGGAAGGATAGAAACTAGCTAAAGATGAAGCAGCTGAGCTGGCAAGCAGAGCAACAGTGGGGGAGTTTTCCTGCTACTAATGGAAGCCAGTTGTTGGAAATTGCATTGGGTGATTTCTGTGCAAGGATTACCTATTTGGAAGGGACTAACACAAGACCCTCCAGTCCTTCTCATTCACCATGAACAGTGATGAGTTCATTTTTCTTTCCTGTGTCCTGAATTTGCTTTTGCCTCTGGAGTAGAGGAAGGTATCTTTGTCCTGTCAGCAGTCCCCAGGCTATCTGGCTGTTGCCAGCAGTTCATTGTGTAATTAACCAGTGATCCTCCTGTGAAAAAACCCACCGAACTTTCCTGGTCTTATTTCTGGGTTGTTGTGGTAAGGGAGCATGCAGCAGAGAGGAGTAGTACTGCTCCATACATGGAGTACAGTGTTTGGGAATTAAAAGCTCCTGTAAAGGGAAGGCTGACATGGAGTTCATGACATGAAGAGAGGCCCAGTTTATGGCTGGGACAGACAATTCCCCCCCTTTGAAATGTGAGGAGCTAATTCTGGTTTACTTTCTTTCATCAGATTATTTGTCCTTTTGCCTTTACAGCTGATTTTTCTTCTCTTTTCCATGGGTTCCATGGGCAGCCTCTCCTTCCCATACATCACCATCTTCCTGCCTCAGTCCTCTTCCTGCCATGGTATTTTTCTTCTGGGGCTGCCAGCACCTCCCAGTCTGCTTGCTCAGTTTGTGGTTTTCTGCCGTGTAAAACGCAGCACTATAGCAACAATAGAAGATCACTGTCAGGTGGAAGGGGGAGGAGGGGAAGGTGTGATTCTTGATTCTCTTCCAGTGTGTTCTCACCACAGCCTTGGCTCCAGTGACTGGTGTTTCTTCAAGGCCCCTTAAGAATAGAAAGCTAAAAATAGTTTCACAGTCAGATGTTCTTAAAGGTACTATGAACCATTTGGCTTCCTGGATTTGCAGCTCACTTCTTTGTAAAAATAAGATACATTCATTTTCAAGACATTCATGCAGCTGTTGCCTTTGTGTAGGATGTGTCCAGAAGGACAGATAAGTAATGGAAGGGAATTTTGTCAACAGAGCCCTTCTCTCACACAGCAAGGAGATCATAACCACCATGAGACAGGACTACCATGGCTGAATCATTTAATCCCTCTAGAGAGCCAGCAGCTCAGCTCACCAGGGCCAGTTCCAGCCTCTGTTGTGCTACTAAGGTTAGCAGAGACCATTTCTAGAAGATACAGAGGAACTGAGGTGTCACTCTGTATGATATTATATGATTACATACTGGTTGCTTGTGTGGGTTTAAAGGGGATTTTTTTGCATTTTGAGATAATTATTCTGCAGGGAAGAACTGAATTTTGAAATTGAAGAGCAGACCACCTAATCTTAATTTTACTTTAAAAACACTGCTCTCCAGTAGCAGTCCCAAATGCCATCGCTTTCAACACTGAGTAAGATGACAGAATTTTTGTACTCACCTGCCAGAGAAAGGGGGAAGGAGAGAGTGGAGCAACTTTCAGCTAAAATAAGCTTCAAAATTAGAATGGAAAAGTGGCTGAAAAAAAATATGCGTAATTCTTCGAAGCATGTGAAGTGACATTGCTTGTATTTGTAAGGTTCATTTCAAAGTGATTGTAACACAAACAGTATTCACTGCAAAATGATGTACTGAGCAGTGCTCCCAGAACTGCCCCTTGTGATATGTTAGGAAAACCAGTGGAGAAGAGGATGTAATACAGAGCAGGGGAAGTAGCACTTCTTTTTTTGTGGGCTTTCTCTGGCCACCTCCTCATTGCTTTTCCTGCCCCTTTTATGCTTTGTGGTCTTCTCTTGTGGTGGTTACAACCTCTTTCCAACTCACACCAGATGAAAAGATACATCATGTCAGATTGTAGGTTGTTGACGGCCAAAGTAATTCTTGGCATTCAGCAGCACCATGTGGATCAAATCCCAAAATGTTTCTCAGCATAGATGCTTATAAACCTACCTATAGGTGCTTATAAACCAACCCATTTGGCTCTGTGAACTATGGTTTGGACAGCCAGTAACAGAGAGCACCCAACATGGATGGAGCTAGAGTTGCAGTCAGCACAAAAATATTATTTTCCAAAGGGAACAGAGGGTCAGATTGTAACTTGACCTGCTGCCTCATGCTGCCTTCCCTACAGAGAAAGTCAGGCTTTATCATTCCCACTGATTATTCAGCTGAGAATAAAGATGAGGCCCAGATTACAATTTCATTGTCCCCATGAGACTGTCAACAGCACACAAGCCAAGCACAGGCATGGGAGACATCCCGTCTTGCTATAAATTAGTCAGTTTGAGGAGCTCTGTAGCTCTCTCCATGTTTCAAGCATGATGATTAAAGGGAAGAGATAGCTATGGGTAATCTTGGCTTAAAACTAAAAAACTTGAGCCAGAAAGAAAGAATCTTGCAATCAAACTTTTTCTTTTTGTAGGTAGCAGACAAATAGATCTTTTTTTCCTATGGTTTTATGTATTCTTTTTTCTTTTACCATAACTTTCCTTAGCCCCTGTTTGTAACTCTGTCACTTTTATGATGTCCAAGCTAATGCTTAACAGGGTGCTAACAAATGTTCCACTTGGTATCTGTCTACTTGTCCTTCAGTGGGAGAATCAGTTTTGATGTCTTTTTGCTGTTTATCTGGTGCTTTTCAGAGAAATAAAGAGTAGATCTAGAGCACATTTTCCCAAGTATACAGCATTTTGATTGACCATGGGAAGAGATGATGGAGCAAAACTCACTATTAAAAATCCTAAAGTCATTTGATACACAGACCTCTTTATCTTTTGTCATTTTGCATAGGAAAAGAACAATGCAGCACTTCATGTAGTTATAAACTTGCTTTAGAAACTTAGCATGTTGATGGCTTTCTTGGGGAGTGATTGTTGTTTGAGGATAAGTGAAACTAGAACCAGGACCTTCCTTCATCCCACCTTGACCTCCCCTCTCTCACCTAAAATCCTCTGACAGTGAGAAAGCGGTTCCTAAGTTAGAGCTCTGGATGAATGTGGGAGCAGAGCATGGGAAGGAAATAGGTGGACTTTCCTGCTCCCTTCCTCATCACTGAGGAATCTTTGACACTTGCCTGTCTCTATCTCTTACCTCTCTTCCAGGAGCTGGATTATCAGAAGAGGCGCATGCGAGAATCAGGGGACAGGTTTGTTCCTGTGATGAGTGATTTCATCACTGTGGCCAGTTTCAGCTTCTCAGAGTTAGAAGACCTACTCAATGAGGCTAGAGACAAGGTAAGAAATCCTTTTGAATTGATTAGAGTTTCACCAGCTCAGTCAAAAGCCTGAATTAAAACAGAAACAGTGATTCAAGGTGCTGGGAGTGCAGAGAAAACTTAATAGACACTGAACAATTGTTTAGGCTGAAGTTTCTTATTTTTTCAAATGTGGTCTCTATCCATTTAAAACATATTTTAGGATTAAAAGAAGGATCAAAGTTCTTACCTGCTTCTTTCTAATCTTCCTTAACATGATTTTTGTGTGGCATAGAATTGCAATAGCAATATGGATAACAGGATACCACACCTTGCCATGGTATGGAAGGGAATGCCTTTTAAACCATCGATGAAAAGAGAGTCCTTTGTTAGTGATGGTGACTTCATATCTCTTTACCTTTTCCTTCTGACCACATTCCACTCTGCTCATTCAGCTGGGGACATCTTTGCTTTGTCTCTTTCCTTTAAAAATGTACCTGGTAGTTTGGTGCCCTGGTTTCAGCTGGGATAGAGTTAATTTTCTTAGTGGCTGGTACAGTGCTACACCAGCTATGCTTGATCTTTTCCACTTCTCTGTTACTGGGTGTATTTCAATACAAAGATAGCAACCCCAAACGTGTGGTTCATCTGAAGTTGTTGGATTCTTCTTACACACCCAGAACTGTGTGTGTGTTATTCTTCAGGTGCTGCTGCAGTCATTTTGTCCTTTCACTGTGTGCATCTCTGTTACCAGATTGGTACACCCAAGGAGGTGCTTGTTCTTTGCTGAAGGCTGGAGTCTGGCACTAATCCCCCTCAGCTGAATGAGGAGGAATTTATTTGAAAAGATCATAAGCATATGAAAATGTTTAGAGAAGAGCAAGTTTTAAAGTAAATTATATGTAATGGCAAATCTGCCCTTGTTGGCTGGCACATTAAAAGTGCTTGGCTATATGAAGCAAATGTGTTGTTTCTTTTGGATTGAATTGTTTCCACTCTGGTGTCAGTCCTTTTAGTGTTAAAGGACCTATGGCATTACTAATGGAAGCTGTGCTGTTGGATCAGTAGGCCTTAGATTTTGAAAATATGGGCTGAGGATCTTGACAGTAAGACTCCTCATTTGTCCAGCTCCTCTGCAGTAGTATTCTTTGTGATTCAGAAGCATGTCCTTGCTGTGGAGGTTCCTGGGAATGCTGACTTGCAGCTGCACGTGCTGGAGCCACTGGCTGTCAGTGAGGGCTGCCCTGGCAGACTCCAGTGGGGCAGGAGCTGTTGCACCACTCAGAGGGCACAGCTGGGCAGTCTAACACCACTAGGGCTGCAAAAAGAGAATAACATGACTGAGAGTCATAGTTTTCATAGTATCATAGAATGGTTTGCATAGGAAGGGACCTTAAAGATCATCTTGTTCCAACCTCCTGGCCATGGGCAGGGACATTGCCACTAGACTGGGCTGCTCAGAGCCCCCTCCAGCCTGGCCCTGAACACTTCCATTTTTCATTGTTGTCATGTTGTTTGATAAAATTCAAGCTATTTCCAGTACAATAATGTTTACACCATACTGGTTTTCTAAGCACAAAAAATATATTTTATGTTCTGTGACCCCACTAAATTTACTGAGAAAAACTTGGTTTTCTGTGGTGTGGGGCTTCTGTATTATGACTGGGTCAATTTTTCAACTTCATTATAGTTAGGTACACATTTCTGGAAGGCTATGCAGTCTGTCCATGGCTTAGACTGTACACTTTTGATTTGGTGTTAAAGATGGTGATGCTCCTTTCTTTTTGGCACACCAGGACAAAATCCCTATGCAGATTCTTTATAAGTTCAGTTGGGGGTTAAAAACCAGCAAGCAGTACATGACCAGCACAGCAATGCAACTTTCCTCCATCAGACACTTGCAGGAAAAATGCCATTCTTTTGCTTTAAAAATAACCAGAGAAACTCCCTGCAGACAGACCAGTATGTCTGGAAGTTGTTGCACGCTTTTTTAGTCATAGCCAACATAAAGCACTCAACATAAAGAGATGTTTTATTTTAATGACTATAACATGCTTAGGAAACGTTACTCTACCTTCTCCTCACACACCCTTGCTATGTTTGAACACACACACCATTCCAACTTCTGCTCAACCTATGGCTTTGGTTCTTCCACTGGCAAAAAGCTGCTTTTGGACTCCAGTAAGGGAACTGTCTGTCCTTACCAGTGTTGAGCTATTTCTCATGTTTGCTTCATATTATTTTGGCCCTCTCTCTCTCTTCTTCCTCTTTTTTCCTCTTTTCTTTCTTAAGAAAAAGGGAAAAAAAAAGAAAAAAAGAAAGCTGGAAATTTTCAACAAACCAGATGTGCTCTGCAAAGCTTATAACATCTTCCAACCTCAATGGATTCTCTGTGCTTGTTGAATCACAAGCCTTTTTCTTACCATGGAAACATAATGGAACTAGCCAATTGAAGGAAGAGAAGGACCAAGACATCTATTTATCCTATTCTCTTTGATTTCTCAAAGCAAAGCAAATTGAGCTAAAAAGGTGGTGGGGCAGGGAGGACTTTGAAAAATATCCAAATGAGCCTAGGAAGAACTGGTCTGACTCACAGATTTATTAATAATAATGAAGCCCTAGTTTTAACAGCTGGAGTTGGATATCCTAAATATAGATGTGGCTAATTGATTACCATGAGTTAATCAGAGCCATGTTTCCTCAGCTGGGATTTAAAACAATATAACTTATCTTTTCAAACTGGGGAAGTTTTTATATTTTTAAAGACTTTTTCAATATTAGCAAAAGTAATTTCTTTAGTTATGGAAACAATCAGTTATCAAGGTGTGGTGCTGACCTTCTCAGCAGACAATATTTTTCACAATCCCATGCAGTGCCTTTTTGGCCTTTTTGCTTAAACAGAACCACTCAAAGTCAGTGGCCATGGGGAGGAAGTGATATTTTAAATTTAAAGGGCCAGGTTGTCAGATGCAGGCATCCATGTTTGCAGAGGAAGCCTTGTAACTGTACTTATCTTCATGCAGTAAACAGATGCATTGGTTAAGAACTGATTGAAAACTTAGACCAACTCTCTAAACAGGCTTTCTAGCACAGCTGGTTCTTGTTCTTCTTGTGTTTTTCTCACTTTCAATACCACTTTATAAGGGAGTATATAGATTAGATCAAGGGACAATGTTTTCTTCCATTTCCCATAAACTGGAAGGTGGGGGCAGGAGAAAGTGAAACTCTGCCCTGGAATCCTTTACCAGTTTTTATGTGGTTTTTTTTTTTGTTTTTTTTTTTTTTTGGGTTTTTTTTTTGGGTTTTTTTTTTGTTTTTTTTTTTTTTTTTTTTTTTTTTTTTACGTAAGAAATAACAGGTTGAATTTTATTTATGAATTCTTTTCTCTGTTTCCTGTGGGGAAGCAATGAAAATGCCCAAGCAGAGAAAGAATAACCTCCTATGGTATGAATTTTATTTTTCTAATTGAAAAAGGTGACATTTGTCCTATATGAAGCTTTACTATATACTTAAATATTGACAGCTGTGAACTGAGATCACTAGACTTCCTCAGAACTGTTCTGCTTTGTGCTTGGTTTATTACAAACCTGTTTTTAAGACCCTTTGGATCTTGTTAGGAGTACAAAGTCTGCTTGGTCAGATACTGCCATTCCTGTGTTCAGTGTGAAGCTTAAGCCTCTCTGCAGTGACACTGTGGAGGCTACTGCCTGGGCAAGGTGGGTGGGACAAGTGTCCATTCCCAGTCTTTCTGGTGACAGTTCCTTGCAAGCATCATGTTTGTCCTGATGGAGAAAGGAGTTCAGAATCTGCACGTACCTTTAATAAGCTTAGCACCTACAGTAACTGTTTGGAGGAACAGAAAGGCAGTGAAAGCTTGCTGAGTGAAAACCATTTATGAAAGTAGTCATTAATGGCAGAATGCTATGAAGCACAGAGAAATGCTGCAGTCCAAGTGCCAGTTACAGGCTGTGCACTTCAGCTGTGCATTTTGGGGACTGGTGTTTCTGCCAGCCACTGGGGAAAGGAATAAGGGCTGTATCAGGACAGAGACTGAGAAAGTCAGGAGGTATCCTACAAAAGATACCACCAGCCATTTGGTAAATAAATCACAGAGCTGCTGTACAGTAACTTAGAACTTCAGATGCTGCAGTGCAGGTTGGTATCTTGCATATGAGAAATGTTTAAAGCACCTGTAACTCGATGTCACTGTTAAATTCCTGGGAGAGCCCTGTAAGAGCATTTAGGCACAAGATCTGGGTCCAGCCCTGCCTGACATTAGCAGGCCTCTTTCAATTAACTGATCTGAATTTGTCCATAAAGAGAGGAGACATTTATTTGACCTGCCTCAGTACTGAATTGGTGTCTTCATAAGAGCACACTCTAGAGTCCTTGTCTGGGGAGTACAGTTCATGTTCCATGGCTACATGGTATAATTCAGCTGCATATTGGCTTGCCCTGCAACAGCAGACAGCACAGACAGCAGGAAATTTTTATCATGGCTGTTTTTCCTCCTCACAGAGTTCCTGCCGTTTCCAGAGGTCTTCTGCCACTGTTTAACATTTCGTTGGCAAGCACAGCAGAGTTTGTGTGTGCTGCTGTCCCGCTTTCCCTCTCCTTGCTAAAATGGCTTTTTAAAACAAACAACTGTCTAAACGATTTGCTTTGGCAAGGATAAATTCAGTGGAAAGTTTGGCAGAGGAAGCAGAACTGGCACTGAGCTTGTGGACCTGTTGTATCATGGAGCTTAGGGGCCCTTATGGTGCAGAAATGAATTTTTTAATGAAAAAAGATATACCATTCTGTGTTGCAGTGGAAAACCTGCTGAAACACAGTTTTCCATTTTGCTTTTGCCCATGTCATCTGTCCCCAAATGACTTCAGGAATAAGCAAGTTTCAGCCCTTGTTCCACAATATTAGAGCACATCACAAAATTCTGGGAAACATTTTTCATTCGTGAGGACTTAGCTACAGATTTCACAACTGTGCACATGAGCTGGTGTTGTTTGGCCCAGAGTCTGCCCATGGAACAGTCAAGTGGTTTGTACACAGATCCCATGACAGAGAGCAGAAGAGAGGGCTGGGACCCAGAGCACCTTGGGCTGTGCCACGCCGCCTCTAACGCCCTGAGTGGGGCAGGCAGTGTGATTTTAGCCACTGTGGGCAGGTCGAAGCCTGGGCTTTGTTCCAGCATTGTGGAGGCTGTCTGCAGCAGCTCACTGCCCCTCAGCTCAGCACCAGTGCCTTGGAAAAGCACATGTGGTCACAGAACCTGAATTACAGAGAAGTAGAAAAAGTGATAAAGCTAGAGGGGTCTGTTGAAGTTTAAACAGTGAAAAGACAGCATGTCTCTCTTTACAATAGTGCATTATGTCAGTGCAGTGCCCTACAGATGTGAGCATCTGGTTTTTGCCATTTTCTATATGAGATTAGTGAGGCGACACTTTCTGTTCTGTAAGGAGTGGAGAACACAAGGCTCAGGAAGGAGGCATGAGTTCCCAAGCCACATCATGGGCAGAGCTGGCAGCAGAAGCTGGATCTCCTGACTTGCCTTCCTCTGCTCAGTCAGCTTTTTTTCCAGAGAGGGTAGAGAAAGAAGGAGAATGTTTATTTCAGTGAACTCCAGATTTTTCCTTTTGTAGTTATTTTAGGTCATCCAGCTCACAGAGTTTTTGCTTTTTGTCTTTCAGTGCTTTACAGTGAGTGATTGTGACCTCCTAAGCCCCGTGTTACAGGGCACTAAAGACAGGCTGTTCTCAGCCTCCTTGCTGCTGCTTAGAGACCACACCACCTTAGACTCCTGAGTGTGTCTGGAAGGCTCCCAGGCTGCTGAGTCTTTCCAGCCCAGCAAACACTCTCCCTTCTCAGAGTGGCAGTGGGGAGGCAGTGGCAAAAGCCCTTCTTGCCAGTGTGACACGAACTGGCTGGTGCTAGTAGCTGGGTGACAGGTCTCCTGCAGAGCATTTGCAGACAACACCACCCTCTAAAGGAGATTTTCATGTATGAAGGATCCAAGAGCTTCAGGCAAGGAACCCCTGCCTTTTCAACCTCCAGCTTCCTTAAGTGATTAGGAAACCCCTGTGGACATCCATGGACTCAACCAGCTCATTTCTGTGTGCCCCTCACTCCCCTTTGCTGAGCACAGGGGGACACGGGGTGGAGGCAGTGCACTGCAAGGTGCAACAGTTGTCTCCTGTGGGCTGCCCCTCACTTCAGGATTTGCAGCAGTTGGATGAGCCTTCCTTCTTGCTGGCAGCTCTAGTCACTGCTCTTCATTTATGCCTTACTTTCAATTTTCACAGGAGTTAATGACAAATTAAGTGGGGAGGGATTCCAGGTACCACATCCCCTGTGAGCAATGAGCTTCAAGTGCTCTCTTTGTTCAAGCAGTGGTGGCAATGCCTGTGCTGAAGTCTTTCTCTGGCACTTCCCTGCCTCCCTGGCTGATTGTCACGCTGGAGCAAGCAAGACAAGAAAATAGAGCATATGGAGATGCTTTATCTCCCTCTGTGGTATTTACAGCCTGTATTCTCTCTGCCAAAGAGTTGGTGCTGGCTCAGTGTGGCTTACTGTAGACTGCTGCACTTCCCTAATATTCAAAGAGCCTAGGTGTATATTATATGCAGATAAAATTACAGAGAGGGGTGGGGAGAAGGTGTAGGTGTGCATACTTGTGTGTCTTCAGAGCCTTCAGAGAAAAGGAATTAAACAGAGAAGTAATCTGTTGCTGTTTCTATGTAGTGTTTCCTTCAACTCCTGCCATGTTTGGTAGCTCAAAGCAACTTGCATTTCTTCCAACACTTTTTTTCCAAGATTCTTTGGGTTTCTTTGTTTGTTTCTGGCTGAGAATACAGCCTTTTTAAGAAGAAAAAAGAATCTATTGCTTCAAACTGCTTTGTGGGCCTGGCAGGGATAGCAGAGAAGGGGAGATGCTAAATCTCTCAGGCTGTGCCAGAAGGAAGTTGCTTTCCTTGGAGATTTCTTCCCCCTGCAGTTGACTGGGAGACCTTGTTTATGCTTTACCTGGTACAAGGCCAGAGGTGTTTATACGACCTGTTTCCAAACTCATTTTGTGCTGGGATCAGAGCCTGAACTGTTCTTACTCTCTTTTCCTTTCTGCAAGAGCACCCACATAATGAAAGGGAAACTGGGCTGTGATAGTATGAGCCAAATACATGCATGAGAGAGCTTGAAGACAGCCTGGTTTGGTACATGTTGAGGTGTGTAAGGATGCTCTGCTGCTCTGTGGTAGTGTGCTAAAGTGCAAGCAGGGCACAGGTTCTGTCAGAAGTGTGTCCCTGGGGCTGCCTGCTGCAGCACAGAGGAGTGAGGGAGGGTGGGCAGTGGATGTGTGTCCCTGCACAGCTCTTACTGTGTGTGTGGACATGCTGTGGACAGGCTGTATGTGCTTGATTTGAGTGCATTTTGGTGAGCAGTGAGACATGCCTGGGAGTGTGAGAGTGCAAAGGAGAGAGTACATCTACTGCAGGACTGATGTCCAAGAGCCAGGGGTTGCTGTGAATTTACCATATCCCCATCAGGACTGCCCTGTGACTGAAGTTCTGCCAGTTGGCTGCCTCCATTTGTGTCCTGCAGCCTCAACATTTGCCTTTTAAAATAAAAACCACTTGTGATGTATTCACTCTCTTTTAAGTCTGCCCGGGAGCGCTGGCTGCTTTCCTTGCTCCTCTCTCAAGCCTTGTCTGTCTATAGTCTCCTCTCTCCCGGGCAGCACCCTGACTCAGAGAGCTCCAGAGAGATGGGTGACATGGCTGAAGGTTTCTGAGAGGATAGACTGTAGCTTTATTGCAAAAAACTTTTACCTCCAGGCATTTTAAAAATGGATTTGAAGGGAAGATGGTAGGGGAAAGTATGGACTAAAACTGCTTGCTTCCCCAGCTAGCTCACTGTCTTCCTTGCGCTGGCTGTGCTGCAGCTGCAGCCGAGATGTGGCCACAGTGTCATCCTCTGAAATTACTCTATTGCCCTCAGGAAGTAAGCATCATGTTTTGTGTCAGTGGACAGTTAGTGCTCTCCAGCACTATTGCTGTGTGTTGCCCAGAGGATATCCAGGAGAGCAGACTCTTCAGGGATAGAGGCACCTGCCTTAAAGAGAAGCACTTACTTCTGTTGCTGGGGCAGTTTCTGCTCTTGCCACATGAATGCTCACAGGGTACTGAATTACATGGTGTGGCTACTCATAGCTATCCTTGCTGTCCTCATCAAACTGCCTACCTAATTATGGCTCTTGTGTTTCCTGCCCCCTTGACAGTATGCCAAGGCACTGAAGCATTTTGGAGAGACCGAGGGCAAGATGCAGCCAGATGAATTTTTTGGCATCTTCGACACTTTCTTACAGTCATTTGCAGAGGCCAAGCAAGATCTGGAGAATATGAGGAGGAAAAAGGAAGAGGAGGAGCGCAGGGCACGCATGGAGGCCATGGTAAGGATCTGGGCACAGGAAGATCTTTCCTTCCTTTACCTTTTCATGTTTTGAAGAAATTCCAGTGCTCACCTCCTGTAACTGTTTTAAGTTCTTCTCCCTGACACCTCTCTTTGGCATAATTCTGTTCTCACATGATGACATTTTTTACCCTGCTCTCTGTCTTGTTAGCTCTCAAGGATGTACTTTTTCACTCCCAAATCACCCTCTTTTGGACTCGGATACCAAATCTAGCCCAAGCATTTTTGCCCTGGTACTTTGCAGGATAGGGCTGCCACCATCCTATGCCAGACTATCCTGCTTTTGGGCTGCAAGCAAAGAAACCAGTTTTTTCTCAGTCCTGCCAAGCTGGTCAGCTTCCAGTTAGACTCCATCATCATCTGCTGTGTGCCTGTCCCCTGACAGTGCAGAGCAACTCTGCAAATGCCCTGGCACCTGCAGTATTTCTCTCTGGCCAGCCTTAATGCCTTGATTACTGGGGCCTTATCTGGCCTTGACGTGGCAGGAGAGCTTTCTGTGGCTTTTGCTGCTGGGAGACAGACGTGTGTGTCCCCAGGGGTTCATGTGAACCAGCTTCCCCCTCTAACCTCAGCCTCTGTGCTGCCTGAGAACTCGGCAGTCCCTTGCCTCCTTCCCCCCTGCTGGTGCCTTAGCCCTGGCTGCTGCCATGGCCCCAGGCTGCACTGCAGGGAGTTCCTGATTTAAATGTTTGCTGAGCCAAAAGCAGTGGGGTTTGCCTTTCAGAAGAGGAGAGAGGTAAAACACCGGGATGCCAGCAGCCTTACTGTTAGACACAAGGATAAAGTGCCAGGACATAGGCTCGAGTTTCCTCTCAGCCAGCCTGGAAAGTCCAGTGCCTGCTGTTAAAGTACTGTGGGATGGTTCCATAGGCTGACACACCATGAGGGGGCCTTATTGAAAGGGTCCTCTGCAATGTGGGGCCAGCATTTGCAGAGCAAATGACCTGCTTCCTGATAGCCACCACCATCCCTTGCCTGTGCTACTGATTCTAGAGCTGAGCAGTGGAAAGAGAGAGCTGAACTGGCACTCTCCTGCTGTAAAATTAGTGCAAAAGAGCAGCAACATGGACAGACCCTGTGTGTCCTCTTGCTGCAGGCCGATTGTGCTTTGTGAGACAGACTGCGCTGCTCCTCATTCCTCATTTCTCCTGCTTGCCTCTCGCCTGTGGAGAAGAGAAGCCCAGCGTGGCCTCTTGTTGCTCTTGGCACAGGTGATAGCCTTGTGGATAAGCTCCTACTCTTTTTTTCCCCTAGTCTGTGCTGATGCATTTTAGCTGCTTCTTGGCAGCGTACCTAGTGATCTGGCATCTTGGTTAGCTAATCCTAAAACTCTGTGTCCTTCTCCACAGCTAAAAGAACAGAGGGAAAAAGAGAGGCGACAAAAGAAAGCAAAAGCTGGAAGCATCTCTGAAGAGAGTGGGGAGTTTGATGACCTGGTGTCAGCATTAAGGTCGGGTGAAGTCTTTGACAAAGACTTATCCAAGCTCAAGCGAAACCGCAAGCGCTCGGGGAACCAAGGCTTGGAGACAAGCCGTGAGAGGGTGGTGACAAAGCTAAATTATTAACTACAAGAGGAAGAAAAGTAATCAACCAAAAGAAGGTGGTGAAAAAGTGCAAAACAAGGAAGATGAATGTGTGTGATGGCGCCTGGCTGGCAGCTGCCCCAAAGGCTTTCTTTGGTCTGCAGCTAGAGACGTTACCTTGCCATGATCGGCTTTCCTCTCATCCCTCTTCTGTGCTCCTAATTTGAACCATTATAAAAGTGCCTCTGTGGATCTGGCAGGGCCTGTGATGGGGCCGTGCAGAGCTGACAGATTTGCTTCTGGGAGTTCGTTGTGTCATCAGAGGCCTCCTGGTGATGACGGAAAGTACTTGGGCCTTGCAGATGGCCTCACAGCTGGAACAAGATAATTTTCTGTGTGCCAAAGTAAAAACTAGTCATGATCTCCATCTTGCTGATAACAAGGAAGACTAATTTCAGACCAGCTCTGTAAACAACTATCACTTCTTCAGGATCTACACTGGCCTTCAGGGGTTTGTTGGGATATGGTTCTCAAGTTTCCAGTTCCCTTCTGGAATTGGGTTTTATAAGCCATTGATTAGCACCTGAAAAATGCATTTAAGCTCATGTTCTGTATAGTATTTTTGTGTGGCCTACACTGTCCAAAGCAAGTGAAGCTTAGAAAGAAGTCTTCAGTTTCTGTAACAAAATGAAATTCAAGAATCAGGATCAACATACAATAACTTGCAAAAGTCTTTTGGATTCTGCTTTGCTAGAGGGAGTTTTCTGGAATTTCTTGGTGGTTGAGTCTCAAAGCTATGAAATGCATCTTCTTGGAAAGAAACTGGCTTTCCTTTAGAAAACTTACCCACTGCCAGGTAGGGATTACAAGTAGATGACTGTAGAGCCTGTTGTCATTGCTGGAGGCTGGCAGACAAACAGTGGAAAATTTCTTATCTGTTTATGCAAGATTGGAAATTGGGAGCTCCCTGGTATCATCCACACGACTCCAGTAGCAAACAGTGAACAGCTTCACTGCCTGCCAGAAGTGAGATTTCTTTTCCTCTTGATGCTAGCTGTGATTGCTGTTGGCATGGACTGGTCTTTGTGTCTAAGAGCCTGGCCTCCACTGCACACACCCCACTGCTGCTGAGGGGAGCCACTCACTCAGTAAGATGTGAACGGTGTCAGAGGGAAACCTTGGAGCACACTGACTTTCTCATTTTGAAGAAATCACTTGGCATGAAGCAAGGGAGAACCCCATAATTAAAACCGAGATTTTTTTAGAGGAGGACACAGAATTGTGTAAGCCAAGCAGGCTTTGGAGTTGGGTTAATTTCAGAAGAAAAAAAATAAGTTTGTAGTTAAATTACATGAATTAAATATATAAGCAGAAAAGCAAAGAACCCAAGAAGAGGCTTGAACTCTGTGTGTCTTCATGGTTCTAGGAAAGGGATGGAATGTGTGGGCTGTCATGGCCTTTTTATTTTACCTTCTTTTTTTTAAAACTTGTCTTTTTTTTTTTTTCTTTTTTTTTTTTTTTATCATCTTCCCTGGAGAAGGAAAAGAGGAAAAGAATGGTGATGGATTCTTCTTACTAGACAGGAATAAAAGAGAGAACATTTGAGAAGAGGGACCCACCATCTACAAATTGCTGCATTAGTCAACAACACAAAATGTCAAGGAATCCCAGGGAAGTTTCATGATTTGGTTTGATTTTTCTCTGAATGTCACTTAACCTCAGGCTCTGCACTGAGTCTGCAGAACAGAACTTCCTCTGCAATGCACGCTGCCTGATCAGTATTACACACTACAATATTGGAGAAGCAAACTGTGGTGGTTTTCTGAACACTTTGAGAGTTAAATAATTATGTAAACTACAGAGAGAAGCAAAAAAGTCAGAATTGTTCAATTCTGATGTTTCATTGTTTACTGAATTTTGAGTCTCCACCCCAGAATTTCCCTATTTAGGACATTCCAGACTGCCGCGCCTCTGTATAATACTCATCGTAAAGAGCTGGTATCTTACAAGAGCTGGGTGCATTCTCCTCCCTTACTATCCCACTCCCTTCTGGGATTAGCTATTAACAGCAATGCCTATTGCAGTGGACACAAGCACCTTGTAGAAGAAAGACTATTTCATAAAGGTTTTTGAAAGTTTAAGGAAAAAAATCTCACTTTTTTAAGCATTTTTATTTTAAATTACAAATGGATTTTTAGAAATGTCTCTTGTAAATTATATTAACAAGCTCCTTGCTGCTCCCTGAAGTAGACTTGCTATATATCCCAGCCCTTTTGTTTGTCTTGTTTTAAAGCATGCCATGTAACCTATGCCATGTAAGCCATATGAGAGGTGGTAATATGTGCCAAATTGGTATACAGATGAGTTTAGATTTGATTAATCCCTGAATTCCAAAGATTATGCTTTTAGGGCTTAGAACATTGTAGGGTTTTTTCCCTCCCTCTTTGTTCTCCCTGGGTTTAGGACTCACCCGGAACTTGACGTGTTGTGCCAAGGTCAGTCCTGGTGCAAGGTGATGTGCAAGTACAGCTGCTTGCTTGCTCCCCAGGTACTTGTTTGATAAGGCAGACTGTCAGCGTGGCAGCTGCCAGAGAAGAAACACCTCAGGGCAAACCCTTTGAATATAAATACAGCATTTCCCCTGCCCCATATTTGTCAAATCAGGTTTGTGCTGTGCTTTCTGAAACTGAAGTCACTTTGCCAGGCCACAAATGTAGCAAGAGCAGAGAGAGTGGTAAGTCCTCTGTCCCTTTATGTATGTACACAGTTCAGCCCTGATTCGAGAGGTCCTGTATGATGGTATGTGACAACACTGCAGCCATGCTGAGAGTCAAAGGAAGCTGCTATCATTTTGCCACCTCTTTGACTCATATATTAAAAATGAGAGATTGTGCAACTCCTGTAAATCATCTGTGGGATCCTTAAGGGGATGGACAGAAAGCTCAGAGTCATGCCCTGACTCTGCAGCTCGATTTTCTCAGCACTCCAGTGCCCCAGGCTCCCCCTGTTTTGAATCAGCAGTGTGCTGGACAGTCCCTCAGGCTCTTGACTCCATGGTGAAAATTCACAAAGAAGGTCTTGGAAAAGCTCAGTTTCACACTGAGGCAAGCAGTGTTTTCATGCAAGTGGTGACAAGCAGAAAGGCCCATTAAACTATCTACTGTATGAGATAAGGTTACCCACACAGAAGATAAGGAAAAAAATCGGCTCTGCTGTAGGGCCTGGCATCAGTTCTTGCTGAAGTCAAGTTTGTCCATGTTTCTCATCTCTTGGGTACTGTGAGTACATATAATACTCTCTTCTTCAGCAGTTGTGGTTGAGTTGCCAGGTGCTGAAGGAGAAATGGAAATCTAATTCCTGAGTAGGTTTAGGAAGCAGTCTAACATCACTGGAGAACAGCTAGAGTCTGCTGTTGTCCCTGCACCTGTGCCTAGAACCAGAAGTCACTCTGTCATTGAAAATAAGTGGAGAAGGAAATGTGAGAAAGAAAGGCATAATTAAGGGCTTGTTCTGCTTCCTGCAGAAATACAGTAATTACTGACTTTATGTGAAGTTCCTCACACTTAGGAGAGGTACTTTCTAACCCTCCAGAATTTGTCCCTACAGGCCTAGTGCTCACTCACCTCTGTGTCTCTGCACTGTTGCTGCATAGGTTGCATTAGGATGATCCCAGAAAAGACTGAAGAAGACTCTCTCCCCCTTCCACTTGCTTTGAGCTGAGTCACTCTGCTCAGCCTGTTGTGTCTCTAGAAATGCTACAAGGTAAAGTGACTTCAAGGAGCAAGACCCTTGCATGTTCTGTTGCACAGCCTTTGCCCAGGCACAAGTTCCCTACCAGAGCAGAAGTAGGACTAGTGTTCAGGGCTGAGAGACTTCCTCAATCGGGAAACAACCTGGATGTCCTTCAGAAGCATTTCTGTAATGTGTTCACAATGTCTGAGGAAGGGAAAGGAATTGCAAAGGATCCTGGTGGGAGACTGTGGGGCAGGTGTTTCCATAATGATCAGCCCCACTGGCTAAATCTTTCCTTTTCTTTAGGAAAGATGACACTTTGAGCTGGGTTGTACAGGAGAAGCTTGTGTCAGGAGTTTCCATGAGGGGAAAGGAGATTTGTTGTACAGTAGATGATGTACATGATATGCAGTTTTGTTTCTAGGTTGGTTGTTTTGGGTTTTGTTTGTCTGTTTGTTTGGGGGCTAAATGATTTAAAAAAAAAAAAAAAAAAAAAAAAAAAAAAAAGAAGGTTTTAGGAATCTGTAAGGGGAACCTGTAAATCTGACACCTCTATTTATTTTGCCTTATTTTAGTTTGCTATGTTTGTATGTATACACTGCATTACAGCAAAGACTATTGAGACCGTGCCAGGGCATTACAGCGGCTGCAGAGCTGGCTTGGCTCCTGTGCCAGCTGGGCAGGCAGGTGAGCAGTCCTGGTGTGGGAAGGGAGGGAATTAAAAAAGCCTTTTGGCTTTTGCCATAATTCCTTTGCCCCTGGTGATCCTGGTTCTGGGAAAGCACTCATTTTAAAGCTTGTGGTGAACTGATGGAGGCTGGTTATTTTAGAAGACTTTCTACTAAAGATGTTTGGTTTTTATCATGTGTCATGGTGAGGAGATTGAGAAGGGTTAAGGTGCACAGTTGCTCCCTCAAACTTCACCCTTCCACACAAATTTGCTCCATAATTCCAGAGAAGCTTGGTTAGATGGCCAAAAGTGGTTCATGCCCTGTTACTTCTTGGCAGATTTAATGTACTAGTGAGACAAAAAGTAGGACAGTTCTTCTTGCTCAGAGATCCTCCCTCTCTTCAGGGCCAAAGAAAGATTTCATCTACTTTACCTCTTTCTTCTTCCAGCCCACCTCCCCAGGTAAGCAAAATCTTTCTGCTGGTTGGTTTGGTACCCATGGTGTCTCTGGCAGTCTCAAGGTGTTTGGTCATGGCTCCTTGGCTTCTGTACTTGATACAGGAGATTTCTGATTGCCTGCCATCCAAAGAGGTGGTCTCCATTGGCCACCCTAGTTTCTCTTATAAACGTAGAAGGGACCAACCTGCATAATACTGTTTGGCCAACTGAAAATACAGAATTTATATATTTATTTACAAAACGTGTAAAAAAAAAAAGCTATCTACTAATCTAAGTAGTTGTTCTGATGACCAGTATTCCCTGAAGTTGGCCAGATTTGTTCACTGTTCCTGCTGAGGACGATGCCATGAGTCTAGCATGGGGTTTTGGCACCTCATTTCATGGAAGAGTCCAGATGGTTCCAAACCAGAGTCTTCTGTTATGGGTGGTAACGTAGAATTGATCCACAGTAACCAGTTCATTTTGCTCTGGTTTTACATCAGCATAATTAAAAGCAGGATCTGGCTTAAAATACTCCTTTAGACAGTTTTGTCTATTTACAAGATGTTCTACCACAGCTCATGTAGGGCTTGGTCCTTTCAGCCTCCCCCACTAGGAGCTCTGAGCCAAGTGACCTAGGCAAGCCTCTCTGAAAAGCCATTTGCCCCTTTCCTGCTTGCCTCCAGACAGGCTCTTTAAAGCTCTTTGCTCTTTTTTTGAGAACTGTGAGGGAATGCTTGGTACCTGAGCTGCTCTGTGCTCTGCCTCCTTAAAGTCATCCCCTCCTTCAGCCATTCTGCTCCCTTGCAAGCCTTGAAGCTCGTAGGTCACTTTGGGAGGTGGCCTTGCCTGCC
Organism: Sitta carolinensis; assembly: GCA_032173965.1. Taxonomy (NCBI): domain Eukaryota; kingdom Metazoa; phylum Chordata; class Aves; order Passeriformes; family Sittidae; genus Sitta; species Sitta carolinensis. Next base: position 6,110,207 of record JAVUNC010000025.1, on the reverse strand, counting down.
AAGCTAGAAAGTACAGTGCTGCTTACTGAAGTGGGAGGTTGTGTGCTGCTGTAATGCCTTGGCCTATCCTCATTTCTTAGTCAGTTTAAGACTATAAGTGAATTAAATGTACAAATCCTGTAGTGTCCTTTTTATCTGTATCTTTTTATAAGAATATACTGTAATACTAAAAAACAAAAGCAAAAAAAATTAAAGATATATTGCCCCCACTGTGCCTCCATACATTTCTTTGTGGTTTCATTTTCTGTGCATTTTGCTGCAAAGTCTGATAGGTGAGTTGGGGTCTGGGTGCAGTTTTTTGTTAAGCTCTGGGTTTTTGGTCAAGAGTGTGCAGCTCTTTAGGTGACACTGTCACTGCGGTGCTGCTTAGAAACACCACAGGTTGTTCTGGGAGAACAAGCAACACCGTGGAACACGGGCACACACTCCCCATGCTGGCAATGGTGAGCAGCTTCCCACAGAGCCAGCAGGTTACCATACCCAAGGGTCCTCTGGAAAACCTCTCACTCATTCCTCTTTTAGAACTACATATGGTACACGGGAGTTCACTTACAGAAAAATAAAAAGTAAGGTGGTCCTGATATCTAGGAGTTCATAATCCACGGCTGGACATGATTATTCCAAGCAAGGAAGGGAGTGCAGGGCAGCAGCACTGACCCTGAGCTCGCTTATGTAACTGAGCAGCATCCCCACAGCAAGAGTGTCAGCTTGGAGCAGGAGTGAGCATTGCTGCAAGGAAGGAGTTAAATAAGGCCAGCTGAAAGGAAAGCAGGAAAGCTAACATCAGGAGAGAAGACTTCAGAAGAGCAGGGTGGGGAGTCTGGAGAGAAGTTAGACACAGAACAGTGGGGTGAGCAAGAGGCACACAAGGGTTAGGGCTGATTTGTGGCTGAATTGAAGGGTGTGCTGAGCAATTCCTTGGAGCTCAGGGGCAGAAGTTTGTCCTCATCATAGAGGCAATGTGTACAGCTGTTTCATTCATACACAGATCATCCTATTTCTGTTAATGGAAAGAGCCCACTGACAAAATTATCCTCAAGCTACAACATTTCATTCTTATCTTCAGCCCATCAAAGGGCAATGCTTTAACCCTGAGCTCCTGAGAAGATCATGCCTAGCTTCCAGTGGGAGCCTTGCTGGCTATGCAGCACATTCCTGCAGCACTAAAGTTCCCAGGGACCCAGACAAGCCTCAGCTGCTGGCTCTGGCTCTCAGGTGGAAAGAATTGTGGAAATGAGCAAAAGTAATCAGGGTATAATTGTTTGCACAGGCTGAGGATCAACCAGCAGCAAATGGGAGTCTGAGTGTTCTGTGGGAAGGTTCTTGGCTTTTAGTCATTAGAAAGGCTTTCAGTTCCTGTGTTTTGATCTATTTGGTTTACACTTTGCTTAAATTCTGACTTTTAGGTTCTTGTTCTACAGATGCATGGGCAGAGGCAAAGGGATGTTTCTGAAACATCTGCATCGTTTGAGTGGTAGAGGCAGAATGAAAATGCAGGGACCTCCCTGAGTTCTCTACCCTGGCAGCTGGGGTTTGTCAGAGGAAGTCAAACCATTGTTTTTCCTCTTATTAGAGGTGAAGCCCAATGGTATTTGAATTACCTGCTTTGAACAAGACAGACATCCCACCTGGATTGTAAGAAGACTTTTCTTTAATATTTTATTTGGGGTTGGAGCACACAGTGAGGAGCTGGTGTTCTGCCCTGCAGCATGGGTCCATCACAGAAGCCTCCTTCAGCCTTCCTGGTTGACACTTTTCCCATGATTGTGGACCTCCCTGTCCTTGTCACTGCTGCACAGAGCAAGGTAAGTGCCTCTTGGCTTTTTCTGTGCAAAACTAGGGTTGGATTTTAGCTGCCCTGAATGACTGAGAGTGAAGAGAAGTGTAAGGGGGTCTCTCTGCTCTTGATGGGAAGGGCTGAGTCTATCATTTGTCTGTTTTCTCTTTCTTTAACTTTTGGCTTCTGCTTAAACAAAGATGACTTTTATCTCTGCCATAGTGGACGTGGAACTTTCTGGGAGAAATCTGCTTGGCCCTAGATTTGCATCACTAGGAAATAAAATAATTAAAGTTTGTGAGTTTTTCCTCCTTCTCAAAGCCCAGCAGTTTTGGTTTTCAGCATTGTTGTGAGAGATTTTGTTTGTTTGATGTTCCTGTAATTAATGACTGCAGACTGACCCTGGCACAAACGCTGTTGCCCTGCACTCAGCTGGGCTTTGCATGGGGCAGGAGTTGCCAGGTAGGTCAGGTGCTGTGTCCACCTTCCCACTGTCCTCCTCATGGTGCACCTGTTGTTCATCCAGGACCAAATGTTAAAGATTTGTGTTGCCCTTTTGGAATGGCAATGACATCTTCCCTTGCTCTGTCCCTGAAATGAGAGCTGCTCTGTAAAGTGGAGAGGAGTCCCTTTCTTCAGCTGGAGAGCTGGAGCTGCCTCTGGAGTCCCAGGGATGGGCAGCCTCTCACCACAGCAGCCTCTCCAGCACTGAGGCAGTGTGACACTGGGACCAGAGCTAGCTGTGGCCTTGGGGGTGCTGGTCTTGTGCCAACTCCTGGGGTGTCAGTGCTGGGATGCATCAGCAAGCACATCTTGGACTTGTACCAGGGTCAAAGCAAGAGATTCCAAATTGCAGCTTGTCCCATAGCCATGGTCTTGTCCTCGTCAGGGAGCTGCCAGCTCTCTGTCTGTTCCTGATTAATCCTCTCCCTGGGGGATGCTGACCAGTACATCCCAAATCAAGATGGAAGGAAGGGGATAAATAAGATACTGAGGCAATCTTACTCTCTAATTTTTAACCCATGCTGGCGCCCTAATACAAACAGGAAGGCAGCAGGAGTTTGGACAGGGATCAGTAGACCTGGCTTAGTGCTGTGCAGAGCAGAACCAGTATAATTACAGGAAAATGGGCACAGTCACAGAAATAGCTAAGCTTTGATGAGAGGCAGGCTTTTTCCTGAGATCTCTGGTGGCTAGCTCATGTCTCTTCTTGGTCCTCCTCACCCTTTCCCTCAGCTCTGCAGTGAACCCTGAAAGCCTGCACCTCTCGCTTTCCTTAGAACAGGGTCTGGGCTGTTACCAGCACATGTGAAGGTTTTCCCTTGGGAGACAACAAGATGAAATCTTCCTCTAGTATTTAGGAGGAATCAAGGGACAAAAGCCCATCTGCTAAAAACAGACTTGTCAATCTGGTAGCAAGCATCATTTTCTCCAATTGCGTATCAGGCATGAGGAGCACTCAGGCTTGGAAATCTGTCTCCAGGTACTCACTGCAGAGTGCACAGATCAATGGGAATGCCAGGTTAGTGTCCCTATCTGCAGACATTAATTTGAGTGACTTACCAAGCATGACATGTTGGTCTGGCCCATGTACATGTGGTCAGGTTCTCTTGGGTCACAGTCCAGGCCAGTAGTGGTGGGACTGTCCTTTCTACCTCGGTTGAAACAAGCTTTATGTGATGCCAGGGGCTGTCTCTTTGCTCATAGGTGGAGGAGCAGCAGCTCCTGCCTGTAGTCAGGACAGGACATGGTCCTGAGTCCCTGGGAGAGCTGGCTCATGAGCCTGGAGGCAGCATGGGCATCCTGACCTCACCACTGTTTTCACCGTTTTTCCTGTTCCTCAGCCTTTCCCATCAACCATCATCCTTGTTTCTTTTCCTGTTCTTTCTGGGTCTGGCTCAGACTTCTTTGCCAGCTTTTCTCGTCCCACATTTGTGTGAACCTTCTGGTGCAGAGAAGCAAGGTCTGGGGCTGTACTTCACTTTCCTTTTCGCGGTCCTTGCAGAGCCACCTCTGCCATTGCTGGAGCTTTGCTTCCCTAGAGCCTCCAAGGCACTCCCAGTCCTGATGAGTGCAGGGGGCTCCACCAGTGCCCAACCTGTCCTTTGGAAAGCTTCAGCTGTGTGTGTGAGGAGACATTTTGTCTGAGGGATGAGGCTAAATGCGTGCCATGGTAAAGCCCCTGAGCAGCAGCTCTGGCACAGCTGCTCTGATGGGCTGATGTGCTCATTTCTGAGCAGAGCCACTTGTGGATGTAGAGGCGGCCCCTGTGCTCATGTGGACAGGGGAACAGGTGCTGAGAGTGTGTCTGCGAGGGATTTCTTGCTGGTGCCATGCGAGGTTGGAGGAATACTTGGGTTTTCCCCTTCCCTTCTATAAATGGCTTTTGTGAGAACAGGTTTCTTAACTTAGGTTACAACAGCGAGGGCTAATCGAGCTTCACTGTGAGCAGGATGCTGTCAGTGACACATAAACTAGATGAAAATGTTGGCTAGGTTAGGTAGATGAGCCTCATGAATGCAGCCTTCCTCCCAAATTCTGTTAAAGGACTTCTGACCACACTCAAACCTGTCACAGACGTGGTGAGGTGGCTGCTGTCCTGCAGCAGGGTGGGGGCTTTGCAGAGCTGCCGTGGCAGGAAGGGCTATCACTGCCCTTAAACCCCAATCCCCTGACACACAAAGAAGTGGCACTCCTGCTGTTGAGTAAGGCACTTGGTCTGACTTCCCAGAGAGCTGCCTCCCTCCTGGCCGAGGACATGGAAGGCATTTTGCCAGGCTCTCCTGCTGCTCAGCGAGGGCGGGGGAGTCCGGGACATGGGGAACCCTGTTCCTGCTGCTGTTGGGAGCACAGGAGTGCTCACTTGCTTGCTCCCCACTCCATCCAGCTGGGTTTAATTTTAGAAACACAGGGCTATCTTGGGGCATCTTTTTCCATGGAATGCAAGTCTTTAAGTAAATAAATAACAGCTTTGTGGAGGCGGAACGACAGCCCGTAACCGCACTGCAAAACACGCATGGAGCGAGTTGAGCCCTGTTTCACTTGCATGTGGAAATACTTTGTCCAGAAACAGTGGCTGCACTGCCTCCCTCTCTTCATTCAGCCCCCTCTGGAGCTGGCCATGTGCATTGATTAAAAAGAAATAAAAACACCTTGAAATACCAGTGTTGGAGAAGTGGAAATGAAAACCCCTCCAGCTGCTGGGGTTCAGCTGGAGTTCTCTGGCACAGGTTTGCTAAACTACAGTTTACTGGTGATGGACTGTTACTGACCATGCCTCTGCTGCATCTGGGACATCCTTAGCAACCTGGGAGAAAAATAGCAAGCTATAAAGATACGAAGGCAAGAAACTTGTGTTTAAATGCTCCGCCCAGTCTGGCTGGCCAAGAGCCTTCTGCATGCAGTCTTGTTGCTGATGGCTGAGTGTCCTGGGTGTGTCCCTCAAAGCATGTTTGCTGGCTGGAAAATCCCATTAAAGCCATTTTTACCAGGGCAAGAGCCCATTTTCACTGCTCAGATCCAGCAGCTCTGACACGGCATCTGCTACATGAGCTGCTGGTAACTGTTCCCCTGAGTCAGCAAGGGAGGCTCTCCTAAATCTCCCAGTCTGAGCAAGACTTGCCACGGTGGCTTTCCTCTGATGTTGGGACTTGGAGATGCACCGAAATATGTAAGGTGGAACAAATGGTATAAAAATAACCCAGGCTCCACTCCTGCTGCACATTGCTGCTGCTGGGACAGGACAGTGCTGAGATGACAGGATTCTGTGCTTGTAAGGAAACTGGGTCAGGAGCACCCATCTTGGGTGCATTAGGAGTTGGCAGTGTTGATTCTGCTTGCCTCCACAAAGCCAAAGGGGTGGCTAGACTGTGCCTAATCACGGAGGTATGAGTGAGCTCTGCCAGGGTCTTTGAAACAAGTGAGCTTGAAGTCAGCAGCTGTGGCTTGGAAAAAGTGTCATGTAGCATCCTGGTGCCACACGCAGATGGGATGCCTGGAGAGGTTTTGCTCTAGTCTTTCTCTTTTAAGATGAAAAAACTTACCTTGTCCTTCTTCCTGTAGCTCTTGGCAAGGGCAGTTCTGGGCATGACTGTGATAGTTTTGTGTGTTTGTTCAGAGATGGTTGTAGTATTTGAATTCACTGCAGGGCCTGGGGATTACTAGCTGTACCTCAGCCTTTGCTGGTGGCTTCCCTTCCCAGCAGGCTACAGGGACAGGAGGATTTTCCATGTGGTGTGGTTTTGTCTGCTCTTCCTCTGCAAACTACCTGGCTAAGTCATGTCCTCTCCTTGGCCTCCTCCTGCTGCTTCCGCTGATACTCTGAAGAGAATTTGATTTTTTGTAAACCCTAGTGAAGGCCTTGTCTTGTGGGGCTAGGCAAGCTCTGCCCATGTTCCCTGTGAGCCCAGGATCAGGGCGGCCCTGGCAGCAGCTTGTCTTTTCCACTGATCCCAATTAAGATTCAGTCTTGGCAGGATGGAGCCTTTTGAGCTGCCAGCTGCAATAGGAGAGATGAGGCTTCAGGGGCAGCAGAAATTATTCCCTTCTCTCAGCTCAGCTCATTTCTTGTATCTGGGATGAGGATGGCCCCAAGGGTTGATCTGCAGGAGCCAAATGAGCCACACAGAGCTAAAACATTTCCATTCAGCGTCAGGCCCAGGGTGGGGAAGTGTGGCTCTGTGAAGCGCTGAGACTGTGGGTGGCAGCTGGGGAGGGGATGGAGGGAGACAGGGATGGATGGGTGGTGTAATTCCAGGCACTGCCTCACACAACAGCAACTCCAGCCTTGCTGCAACTGAGCATGTGGGGAGCCTTGAGTGCCAAAACTGCCCCGATAAAGAAACCCGAGTTGGTTAAGGCTGCAGTGGTGGCAGGTCAGGGCTGTGCAGGTGAACCCCTCTGCCCCAGCTCCCAGCAGCAGATACTGGTGTGGCTCTGCACAGCTCTGCTGGTGTTGACAGAGCTTTGCCACCACCTGTGACAGCAGGTAACTGGCCTAGGGCACTGCCTATGGAGCAGCTGTGTATCTGATAGCCTGTGTTATCTTCCAAGCATAATATTAACACTTTACAGCTGCCTGGCCCTCCTGCTATCTCCTCCTCTTCCTCTCCCACCTCCTGTCCCACTGCAGCCAAGTTGCCCTTGGCTTTACAAACACAAACTCTGTGTTTGCTGACCTCACATCCTTTCAGCTGTGCACCCTGAAGGTATCAAGGTATAGAAGAGTGTTTCTGTTGAACTTAATTTTAAGGCTAAATTCATGCAAGAAGAGAGCCGTAGTACTGAGAGTTTCTGGTTTTGAATGGGCTGTCCAGAATTTGAGGTCATGCCCACTCTGTTGATGGAGTCACTGATGAAGCAATTGTCTTTGCTGCTAATTTGGGGTTTGGGAAGCAAATCTTGAGCAATCATGAAGCATGAAACTTTGTCCTGTGGAGCAAGTGTTGTGTGGATGGCACCTCGGAGAGCCATGGGCAGTAGGCAACGTGCCTGATGGCCATGGCTGTGCCACCGTATTTGGATTGTGCACACACAGCTGAGCAATGCCTGGTTTGTTGTGCTTTTCTGCTTGGAGGAAAGCTCAGCAGTGTCTCAGGGCATCCATCCCATCCCTTCCTGTGAACTTGCACTCAGCTGCACTTTACTGCTACTATTTTGGGTACCCCTTACTCCCCAAAGGAGCAAACAGGGAAAGTACAAAGATAGAGATGCTAAACTGGAAGCTTTCTAAACATGGCCCTGGCAGCATGGAGGGGGCAGGGGAAGGTAGAGACAGCTGGATTTGTGTCTCAGCCACCCACTGTTTAAGCTTGCTGTGCCCAAAGTGAGAATCTGCTCTTACGACAGGGTGCACTGAGTTCACCTAAAGCCCTTCAGGCACAGCCTGTGACGAAGGATTGAGCTTTTATCCTGTGCCTTTCTGGCACACGCCAGGCATGACAGGGTGCTGCCGGCCATCACCGTGGCTTTGCAGAGCTCCCCACATCCACTGGTTTTGAGACCTAAGTTGAAGCTTTTACCTGACATCTCAAAAACCTGAAAACCTGGTCAGCCCACCTCAACCAGCAATTCCTCCAACTGATTTTAAATTTCCTGAAATGCTGAGTTTCTCTTGGAGTGAGGCTGTGGTGGAGGGAAGTGAACTGACTGTGTTTCCGTTTAACTAATGAGCAGCTCTGTCTTGGCCAAAGCAGGTGTACCAGCCAAGCCATTTCACAGCTGTTCCAAGCCTGCCTGACTGCTGAGGCAGCCAAGAACCAGCAAAGCACCAAGGAAGGAACAGGACCAAGGGCCAGGTTCTGTTAGTTCTCTTCAAATCCCATGTAAATCTGAGTAACAGGGAATTTACAGGGAATCACTGCAGGTCACCAGGGGCTGAAAAGAGCTAACAAAATTCATTGCTCTTTTTACTACTCAGCTGTTATTGATTTTAGAATCTGGTTTTGAGCCGTTCCCATTCAGGAAAAAAAGAAGAATTCTCTCTCTGGGGTATTTCAAGTTGTCTTCCTGCTAAGGCCCATTCTCCCTCCCCCAGCACTTCCTGAAATCACTGCTCTTTTGACATAGATTTAATCTAAGAATTCTTAATGACCAGCTTCTGCCAGCTTCTCCTTTATATGCTGAATCCAGTTTTTAACAGGACAGTGGAGTAACTAGTGTCAAGATGTGGTCATGAAGGAAAGCCAGGTTGAGATGCCCCAAAGGATTCAGCCTGGATTAGCAGTGAACAGACTGTAACACAAAATCTGGCCATGAGCTGGGACACTTGAGTTTCCTGCAGGCCAAAGCTCTACTGTGTGTACATTGTGAGGCTTGCCATGATCTGCAGTATTTGTTTCAGCTGTTTGACCTGCCCAGAAGTGCAACTTGAACTCTTATGGCACCCTTCAAGAAAAGGAGGTGGTGGGCTTGGTGCTTTACTCTGTTTCTGCTCCTAAAATAATGATGTGCTTATTTTAGGATTGACAGCATTTGGAATCATAGAATCATTTAGGTTGGAAAAGACCTCTAAGATCATTGGTGCCTTCTTGGTAGCAGGAGACCTGAGAGCTTTCCTAGATGTTCAGGTGGATGAGAAGGGGAATTTCCCTTAAGGCTTATTCGTGATACAGGAGGGATGGACTTTGATACAGGCACTTCTCTGAACCTTGGTTTCAGCTGTGGTCACTCAGACTGGGAGGACGAGCTCTGGAGGCCCCAGTTCTGCAACAAAAGCAGTGATGTTATATACAGCCACTGGCTCAGAACAGGCATGTGGGAGAAGCTGGGATAATGACAAATGGGAGATGACAAATTATGATGTTAAACCCACCGGATTACATAGTTTTAGAACAGCCAGATTAAAATGAGTTTCACTCAACAACAGCAAAAAAAAAAAAAGATTCTTTATAGTAATAAGTTATGACTGATCCCTTGCTAATTGCTGACTAATCATGCAACTTGCAAAGCCTGTCTTGTTGCTTGTCCCGAGGTAACTATTCATAGAAGCTTTTGGGCTAAAACATAGAAAGATAAATAAAAAGGATATTTGAAGTAATGCAAACCACACTCCATTGCAATTAGTATTTATTAAAAATACAGTGGACAAAAAAAAAGCAAGCCTCCAAAAAGTAGTCAGTTAATCAACATATATTACACCATGGCCCACCTAGCACCATAGAAACCCATTTCTCTCACAAAATGTTGACTCATGTTTGGTTCATTCCCTATAAATGTGCATAGTTTAAAGACTTGATAATGCAACTCGAGCATAAAATGGCATCAGTCAGTTTGCCCTGCACTTCCAGGCACTCCCAAACTGAGGAAGTAGTGAAATGTGCGGTAGGTAGCTGACGTGCGTGCAGTCATGCGTGTGCACAGTAGTCCCTGCTGGCCCTGAGTCCTTTGTGTGAGCTTTACAGCACGACAAACTTCTCAGAAACCAAAGAATCATATGCCCAAAGCATTGTTTTATTACTACTGAGTACACTGAATTTCTTTTGCAAAATCAGCTTGAGCCTGGGGCAGGCCAGGGCAGGGTGTGTTGTGCGTGGTGAGGGGATGTAAGTGCTAGTTACTGTCAGTTGACTTAGCAGGTTACAGCATGTGCTTCCTTTTCCTGGCTTATTGTTTCCATGCTGAGCTAAGGAAACTTTTGCCCATTGGAAACTATGGGCACAGCAGTTCCACAAATGCCATCTCCTGTATTTGCAGGGCTGGGTGGGATTGTTGGTGTCAGGATGGCAGTGCTAGCTGCACTTCGGGGAAGGACAGGAAGTCAAGATTGTAACAATGAATGCAGATTGTCCTGGTTCTGGCCAGGACATGGATAATTTTTGCAGGAGCCAAGAAGGGGCATGGCTAACAACATGGGGGGTTATTATGGGGACCAGGGAAGGGGTCTCTTCCAGTCAGGGAATAGTCACATAGTGCCTGTTCCCTCTATTATTGAAGATGTTTCTGCTCATAATCATATTCCATTGCTGTTTCCAGTAAATTGTTCTTATCTGAACCCATGATCTTTACCTACTGTGCCTCCAATTCTCCTCTCAGCCTGCCTCAGGGAGGGAGGGAGGGAGAGCAGAACACTGACTTGGGGAATACCATTCCTAAACCACATCATTGATGTACAAATGCTTATGGATTTTGGGTACCAAGTTTTCCAGATTTCTTTCCCTTTCAGCTATAGCTGCTATGTCTGTCACTCTATGTACCTAATCTCACATTGAAAACAGAGAATTAAATCAATTCACTTGCAATGAAAAGAGTGCCTTTTGTTGCAGCTGGTGTATGAGATTTGTGAGGGATGTGTAGCAAAACCTATTGCCTCCTCACCCAAGACCTGTGCTTGCTTTAGGTGAGCAGGATGTGTGTGGCAGTGCAGCGTGCTCACAGTACTTTAACCTCTTAGCTTAAGATGATATTTTCATAGTTTTTGACCTTACTAGAGTTGTCTTCAACCCAGTGAGTATGGAGGGAGCACCCTGAATTATGTGCAGCTTCACATTAGCCATAAGCAACCAGTAACACCCTGTTTAGAGCACTTAAATTAACATTTGAAAAGCAGCCATTAATATTAACAACAATGTTGAGTAATTTCTTATCTAGGACAGTTAATTACCAAAGCTAATTAATGCTACATGGCTGTGGCTACTGCTACACTTATGGGGACGCTTAAGTGCTCCAACGCCAGAAGACTTCATGAAAAACAAATTAGAGAAACATGCAGGAAAACAGTCTGGCAGAGACAACAGTAACTACAGTAATTTTCCACGTGGCCACTAGCATTAAAGTGTTTTATCTGTCAGGACTATGCAGTTGCTGGTTACTAGGAGCTGCACAGTAGCATTAAAAATTTGGAGTCTTCTAGGGCTTCGTGTGATATTGCTTTCTAAAGTCAGGGAGAGCTTAGTACTTCTGTGCATGGCAAAATTAATCCCTTAAGTATGCAAACAGGGCATCTGTATTTTCAGTGCTAAGGTCTAAGTGCTGGAACATGCTTCTAAAATTGTAAAACATATCTTTGAGATCAGAAAAACAATTCTTCCAAACCAAGAAACAACAAATCCTCTTATTTGTTTGTTTGTTTGTTTGTTTTGTTTTGTTTTACAGAGCACAAGGCAGAAAACTGGGCAGCTACTTTTTTTTTTTTTTTTTTCTTTTGAAACTGATATATGGATATTTCCCAGTTGCAGGTGTCCCTCTTATGAGAAAAGGCTGAGGGAGTTGGATGTGTTCAGCATCCAAAGGAGATGACTGATGTCTCAATGTATATCAGTGTCTAAGGGGAGATGCCAAGAATATGGAGCCAGGCTCTGCTTGGTGGTACTGAGCAATAAGGACAAGAGGCAATGGGCGGGAACTGATGCACACAAAATTCTGCCTGAACTTTACTCTGCAGATGGCTCAGCACTGAAACAGAATGCTGAGAGAAGTTATGGAGGCTCCCTCACAGGAGATCTCCCAGTCTGGACACAACCCTGTGCCACGTGCTCTGCGTGCCTGAGCTGGGAGGTTGGACCAAGTGACCACTGTTGTCCTTTCCAACCTTACCCATCCGTTCTGAGATTCTTTGATCCTGTGAAGGGAAGCAATAGCAGTGCAAAGGCATGGGAACTGTCCCTTGACTCTCTGACTGTTTCATGTTTATAATCTCTGCTGTATGGTGAAGTTCCCTAGCTGTGTTCTTCTCACTGTCACCCTCTAAATTCAATGAAGGAGGGCAGGAGAAAGATGGACAGACACAATTCTCAAATCTTAATCCTTGACTTAACAATAATTGAAAAATAACAGCACTTTCAGCAGTGGCTTCATTTCCAGAGCTCACAGTCGCATGGTACGATGACAGCAGGTGTATTTCACAGCACAAAAGAGAAAAAAAAAAACAACTAAAAACTTCTGTGGTATAAGCAGGACTCTTTTCTCAATCTCATCATGAGGGCACTGAAATGGAGGTACTGGCAGAGTGGAGAAGTCTGTCTTCTAGAAAATACACATGGTTTCAATGGGGATAAGTGGCTCCACTGTTCACCCAGCATTGAGCTGACAGAGTAAGGCAATGCTGGAGGCAGCACCTGCTGAGCAAAAGGACTTCTGTAAGAGGCTGAACAGGAGCAGTGGTGACTTGGAGGGCTGGAGGTATCTGGGTATTTTCTAGACCCTCGAGAAGTCTCCCCTCTGCCCACCTGTCTTACTAAGCAACTTCAGCTCTTGGATGACAATGTCATGAGTGACTGCTTTGCACATGTCATACACAGTCAGTGCAGCCAGGCTGGCAGCTGTGAGAGCCTCCATCTCCACCCCTGTCCTCCCCCAGGTGTGACAGGAGCTGCGAATCACCACTGCATGCCTGGCCTCATCCAGGCTCAGAGACACCTCAACATGGTGCAGAGGGATGTTGTGACACAATGGGATCAACTGGCTGGTCAGCTTGGCTCCCTGAATTCCTGCAATTTGGGCGACTGCCAGCACATCTCCTTTCTTCACCTGGTTTTGCCTCACCATCCTGAATGCCTTCTCACCCAGGAGGACCACGGCACCAGCAATAGCACTTCTTCTGGAATCTGGCTTCCCTCCAACATCAACCATCGTGGCCCGTCCTTCCTCATCAGTGTGAGTCAAGTGGTCAGAGGCACAAGATACCTTGGTGACAGATCCTGAATCCCTGCTAAGGAATTCAGCTCCTGAACACGCCTCTTTGGACTGACAGCCCCCAGGAACTTGGCCAACAGAAGCATCAAGGCACTTTGTATCAAATGTGGAGCTTGGGTCCTTCTGGAAGACACAGTAGCCTCGGAGCTGGGTTTGCAGAATTCCTGTTGCTTTGTGCCACTGTTTCTCTGGGTGAGATCCTGGCAGGAGAAGTTGTCCTGTGAGTTTATTTTTCATTGATGCTTCTCCTTTTTGTTTGGGTAAACCTGCTCTCAAAGTCAGCCAATGGCTAAATGTGTGGCCCCACTGTTTTGAATTTGGGGGATTCTGTAGGGCATCTTGGCATAGTGGGAATAACATCAATGCAAGCTCTGGGGAAAAAAACAAAAAGTAACATGAGAAGAACATCTTACTAACTGGAAAGCTAAGCTGCCTGTAGCAGCTGAGAACCCTGTCAGAGCACTGCTTGGGACTTCCTGTGTTCCAAAAACCTCAATAAGCCTGCAAACATCCACATTTTTCCTCAAGCTCCTTCTCTTGTCTCTCATCAGTTCCCTGCATTTCCTGGTTTGCTATTATAAAACTCAAGACTCAGAACACTCATTTTAAGGTCCCTGACAAAAAGAAACAACTTACTTTCTAAGAGTAGCAACACCTTTGGAGAAAAAGCAGCCAAGAAAGCTTATAGGAACATCAGTTCTGAAGGAAAGTGAATCACAGCATCTCAGCATCCATTTGGGACGATTCCAGCACAAGCCTTCTTTCAAAAGCCTGGCAGGGTTAATAGGAAATTCTTACACACAGATTCTCAACTCTGCCTTTCCAAACACCTCCCTCCCAGCACAGATGGCTGCACTTCCTTGTTTCATCTCCTTCTGCAGGGAAGGGTCATGCCAGCACTTCAGGACAGCAGGGACCAGAAGCACTGCAACTGCACTGTCTGCAAGCTCAGAGGGTGATGGGAACCTCTCGTACTATTGCCAGCTCTTAACACGTTAATGACAGCTGAAGTTTAAGCACTGGAAAAACCACAGTCCCCTCACTGACAGACAGATTTTAAATCTACTCAGAAGCATGTTCCAAGTTGAGCTGGCAGAGCTCCCAGCTGGCAGAGTGGTAGCAAGCCCTCCTGCCCTTTTTCACCATTTAATCCTTTGGTTTTGGCATTTGCACTGGGCTAAAAGCCAAGTGTGAAGACAGAAGGAGTCTCTTTCACACAAAAGTGAATTAAATGTTTTGTAAGTAAAAAAAGCAGTATAGAGCTAAGTGGCTAAGCCCTGCTTTAACAGCACCACTGATAAACATGTTCCTCTCTTTCTGAAGCTCCTCCTCTCTCTGCTCTGAGAAGTGTGGAATTAGGTTGTACCTTTTGGCAGCCCTGGTATTCAGGGACTCCCTTTTCAGCCTGTCCACTGGTGCACCAAAGCAGCTTCCTGCCCCTCTGCACATTGCTGAGCTACCTCTGCTGCCCAGGGACTGTCCAGATGACAGTGACAGACACAGTGTGAGACAAAGGTCTCGTTGTACTCCTCCATCTTTTCTTAAAAATAAACCCACCAAACTCTTCCCTGTTAGTCCCAGCCTCTGCTAAAACAAGACTGATGCACTTAGCACCATTTTCATCCAGAGTACCCTCCAAACATTGGTGTGAAAGTACCATTCCTGAAGCTTAAATCTACCATAGACTTCATGATTATATTCACTGCTAAATTCAGGCAAAGGCCTTTAATCATCTATAGCTGATGGCCTATACAGTAAAATTAAGATTCCTGCAAATTTGAAGGCATGTGTTTACCTCAGAGGAATGGGATTAAATGGGCAAAAATGTACTGAGTGCAACATTACTCTGCTTTAGAAGAGCACAGAAAATTTGTTTTCTTATTCCTCTTCTCTTGCTCTCTCTTTTCATAGTGGGGCCTAACCTGAATATTCCTTTAAAAATCCAGGAACTCAAAGAACTCTCTACTGGATTTCTTGATTAGCTTTAAAGCTGAAGCTAAACCCCTGTGAAAGTGTCTTGTTTACAGGAGCAGCCAGACTGCAAAGACAGACAAGTACTTCCTTCCACAGGGTAAACACACATGGGTGGGAGCAGGGAGAAAAGTTTGCTCAAGTAGAGTGTGAAGCAAACAGAAAACAAGAGAGAGTAATGTATGCAAAGCATCTTTGCTTTTCTGAACAAGTTGCACTTCTTGAAGTTGCACTGGTCATCTCTATTTGCACCCAAATTGCTCATATACCTACCAAAAAATAAATGGTTTTCTACTGCACCATATATTGAAACCAGCTGACAAATTCCATCTCCTTATATCCTATTACTGCACCTCAAGTTTAATTGTGTCAGCTTCCAACTAGCGCAATCTCAGGGGGAGGAAAAAAAGGCAGGAGATACTTAAATTAATGAGGAAATTCCCATAAGTGAAGTGAACCCAGGAGAAGAACCTGCCAAAAGGAATATTTTGATTAAGGGAAATAAGATACAAACCATATAGCAGAGGATTGGACAACAGCAGGGCAGGGAAGACGCCAGGTTTGGTTTACTGGGTCTAGCAAAACCAATTAGTGATTTCCACAGCATTTATTAAAATTCATTAAATTAATTCCATACACACATTCCCCCACTGACTGCTTGCACGCCAGCATTATTTGAAGTTTGTAACTAATTCAAAACAAAATTAGGAAATCTCCTAATGATTCCCCCTGTGCCACAGTGGGATACTCTCCACTCATCTCCAGTCTCTCCATTGATGTGGTGACTGCCAGCAGCCAGTCTCAAAGGGAGATGGAACAGCTGAAGGAGGAGGACCTGGACAGGCTGCCTCTTTCACTGCATGTAAGACAATGTTAAAGCACTTTCCAAAAGGGAGTTGGATGGATCTGATCTGTAGACTTCCAAACATTGCTATGAATGCTAACTTTGGAGCGTGGGAATTCTTTCAATACAACTTGAAAAATTATGTAGATCCCAGTGAGCTGTCAGGAGTTTAATACAGTATTTGTCATCTTAAAAAAAAAAACCAAAAAACCAACAGCAAATTTTTTTCCTCATGCAGCAAGTCAATACGCACTTTAAACAAAGGGTCCTCCTTACCCTTTTTCTGGAACACAATGCAGCAGTGGCCAAATACAAGTGAGCAAAAGCACAATCTTACACCACTCAACATGGAAAATGTGGGGCACCAAGTGAATAACATTCCCAGTGACTCCCTATGTTAAAGACCTCTGTGGATCCTATTAGGATTATTTCCTAATAAAGGCAACAAAGGTATGAGCCCTAGGGGCTTGGTGTAAAAATAGAGTAGTTGTTATTATATCACCTGTTGCAAAGGCCTGCAAATTAATGCATGTTCCCCTCCCAAGGGTACCTGTTTTAAAACCTGTGTTAAGCTGCCCAGCAGCTAACCTGCCCCAAAACATCAAATGAGAGGATGAGAGTTTGGATTTAATGCATAATGTTCATGTCTTTCACCCTTGTTTTTTTTTTTTTTCCACACCTTATTGGTAAGGAACACAAAACAACATGCTGTTAATCTCACAAAGCTAACTCAGCTATCTTATAAAATAGGTAAACAGAGGCATGGATGAGGTAAAATCACACTGAAGGAGATGTTAAAAATCAGTAAGAGAACCACAGCAGTGCTACATAACTCATGAAGAGAGCTTCAGGCAGAAGGGACAGCTAGCAAACAGTTTCAATAGACACCAGAAGGAAAGGAAAGGCTCTTGCTTCACAGGTCTTTCATGGTTATGTTCTGAGACTTTGCAGCAATAAGAGGCAATTTCAAAAGAATGAAGAACCACATCTCAGATTCTGAAGTAGTACTGAGGTAGGAACACTTGCATTTCTGTCAGCTTCATGGCTCTATATACGTTATAAACAAAGTTGAATTTCTTAATCCACGGACAAAACTCCATTCTGCATCCTTTATATTTTTATGGCAATATGGTCAAAACTCACCTCAAACTGTCTTACAAGTAACTGTACTGTTCTACTTAAGTACAAAGGAAACTGATAGGAAATAAGGTAGGAAAGCTGATTATACCTTTGGAAAATGTAATGAACTGTCATAATTAGAGAAAACAAAATGAGGGCCATCAATTGGAGAACTAGGGAAGGCTTGGTAGGGACACTAAACCTTTCCTCCTCTTCCACTTCAGTGTGTTAACTATAACTGGCTAACTAAGAAGCCCATTTCTTTGCCTAAACCTAAGGCAGAACCACAAGCTAGACTTAGAAGGCAGATCTGCTTTGCTCCCCCAAAGACAAACCAAACAGAGTCATTGTATGGTTTTTACGTACTGATTTGTCACCCACCAATCAGGACCATTGGCCGGTTTTTCATCCGGGAAATGTTAAACATGCCTAGAAATAAAATAAGGAACACATAAAAATCCTGGCTTTTTAGGCTTTAAGTTATGCATCTGGTTTACACATTTCGTTTTCTGCTCTTCACAGTGCAACCTGCATACTAGGAAAAACAAAGCTCAGTAAAGACCAAAGGAACTGGAGGAGGGGGAATCCAGCACAGTATTCCTTAAAACTAAAGCTCCAGGCATCTCCAGGCACCCAGCTGCTGTGGGTCTATCACACTGCAGAACCCTTTCCCAGAAAACTTGCCATAATGTGAATTACAGTCTACCTACTATGTAATTCAATCTATTTGAGACTATCTTGTCTCTAACAATGGTATCTGACTGTTCTAGTTCTATAGATAAGCTGTTAATAGTGCTCCACTTCGAGAAGTTCAATCACAGAAAGCCCCAGGGACAATAATGAGATTAATGCAAACTGGGAGAAGACAGACAATGTCAGATAAATGCTGCTGATGGCAAAATGATTTTAGTAGACCCTTCCCCATCCACCCTCTGTGTTCCCAAACCGGAATTCATAAATAAAGGCTCTACAAAAAAAGGAACCAATCCCTCCATGCCTTCCCTTAGGTTTATAAGGCACTATTTTATCTGGGTCAGACCAATGCCCTTTGCATGTTAGTCTACACCTAGATTTAAAAGCTACCTTTAAATCTGTCTCACACATTAGGAAATAAGGAGAGAAACTACTGTTATTAATCTGTCAAAATCTGCAAGAAAACAAAAGGCAAGGCATATCTTTAGTGTATTAGGGGTCTAATCCATGATTATAAAGCCAGTTCATGTACAAGAGGTCAGCACTCCCAGCTGGAGCCAGATTACAGAAATTCAGTTAGGTTCAGATGTGAATGTTTATATCAATATAAATTCAGAAAAGATGAATACAGATGAGGATGTGACAACATGGACCTTGTGTCATGACCTTATGCAGAGCACTAGATGAGGACCCACAAAGCCCTGCATGAAAGAAAGAGATCTGTCACTTCTAGGAATATGTCAATGCAGTACTTGGATCAACAGCCCACTTCAGTCCTTCTTTTACAGCAAACTAATAAAAAAAAGGGATCCAGTACAACTACTTAGCTTTATACTTTGCTGTTGTTGCTGTGGCAGTGGTATTTACATCTATTTGAGAACAAAAGTCAGTCCAAAAGTCTTTCAGCCAGTTTGGATTCTAGCACTCATGGAAGGTTACAAGTACCAGGACTTTGTTTTCCCTATCACTGCTGTTATTTTTCCAGTACAACAAACATACCAGCATGCTGTTTCTTTTTTCTGCCCACTGCTGCTCCAATGATTTGAATCAACTCCTCCTCTGAGGCACCCGACCGTAGATGATCCCTCAAGGACACTTCTGAATTCCCAAAAAGGCACACCTGCAGCCAACCCAGGGAAGCAGAGGAGGAGAAATGAGAAAGAATAAAATAAAGAATAAAATTTTTTTGTACTAACCTCAGAGTGAAGAGCTTTGAAGAGGCCTACCCTACTGAAGGGAACATTTATGGAGATTGTTTTCTCTGTCCTCATGGACACGCAGACAGCCTGGGATGTTTATGCAGCCCAAGCCCATTGGGCCTGCAGGCTGCCTCAGTCATCTGACATTAGGCAGCAGCACAGCTGTTGTCAATATCAGGTGACAATGCCTAAGTGCCAATTTTTAATTGAAAACTTTAATTTTCCCCCAGAAACTGCCAGTTTCAACGTGGCAGGAAATGGTTATCCCTCCTTGTTCTACAGTCATTGAGCAAATGTACAGGCTGCTCTTGAAGGAGAAGAGGTACAAATTGTTTGGGAAACAAGACAGGATCCTTGTGGAATGCAAAAGCCAAGCCCTCACAGCTGCTTGGACCCTTTTTTAATAGGAAATCATCTGCTTGTCACATGTTTAAGATGATTTTGAATCAAAGATTAGAATAAATGTTTATATGTACTGGTCTTGCAACCGTGTTTTACAACTGATGTTAACTATGGTAGCAAAACAGAGAAATCGAAAAAAATGTGATGTAACATCTCCCTAACAGCCTGACAAGATGGAAAAAGACTACATACATGATTCTTTTTGTATCATGTATGATACAAAACATGACAGGAGCAAGCTGGTAATAATTATGCATCTATACATCCCAGCTACTTTTAGGGCATGAATTTCAACACCATTTTCACTGTATGAAATCAGAGAATCCTGTTTCACTACCAACCTTTAAGTTCCCATCTGCTGTTATCCTCAGCCGATTGCAGGATCCACAGAAGTGCTCTGACATGGAGGTGATAAAGCTGATTTGTCCCTGGAAATGTGGCACCTTGTAACTCTAAAGAAATGCAGAGGAGAAAAAATAAAAAAGAGTCAATTACAGACTCCTAGCTTTTATAGCTCCTCTTGCCTAAAGACCAGAAAATCTATTTTAACATAGATTTTCTCCAGCCCTAAGATCATATCAAAGAAAAAATAAAAGCAAAATCAGTTTTTTCAGGTGTTCCAGTCTAGCCCTGTTTCTAGAAATTCTCAAACTAGTTAAATGCTTGCTCTTCACAGTTGTTAATGTGCAGACACAGACTGACAAAAGCTGCAAAGGCCTGGAATTCTTTATATCTGACTAAAAATGCATCTAGAAAACCCATGGTATTTATAAAGGTACAGACTATGACTAGGATTTCATAAGGATCAAGTCTTATGCAGGCAGCTCGACCAAAACTCAAGAGTTACCACACCGAGTATTTATTAGTTTGGTTGTCAAATATCAGTGCTGAACTTGGGAGAATCTGGGGCTTTGGGGCAGGGAAGGAATGGGGGCAGGTTTCACACATTCTCTGTGCAGCCCCACCTTGGCTGTGCTGGAAGCCTCACAGGGTAATTTCTCCAATTCCGGCCATCGCTGTTTAATTGCATCAAGCATTTCTTTGTAGCTCACCATCTTCTTGAAGTTCCATTTATTGCCTAGAATTAACAAAACCAGCCTAACCTTAGACTGTGGATTTTATTTTCTTAATTAGCAGAGAACCACCTTCACATTCTCTGCAAGTGTCACTTTAACTGTAAGTCCCAGCCCCAACCAGTCCTACAGCTTATGGAGGGAAGACTGTAAGATGCAAAAAACTTCAGGCAATTCCTAATTCCCTAAGCTTACCAAAACCTCTGGAATATCCAGCACCCAACTCTCTTCTGTCCAAGAGGAACCTCAAAGCAGCAGTACTCACCATCAAAGGGCATGTACTCTATGAACCTCACATCGAGGGGCAGATCCTTGGTGAGATTCACAAAGTCCAGCACTTCATCCTCGTTGAAGCCTCGCATCACCACGCAGTTCACCTGCAGGTAAAGCACAACCTGAAACTAGTGAGCAGGTATGACCTGCACCCCCAGCTGCACAAGGAGAGGATATGGATTCTCTCTGTTAGACTTGAATATCACATCAAGAAGTTTCTCCAGTTTTAATAAAAGTTATTCACAGGGTGGGGTGGGAGGTGAGATAGAATATAATGAATTCCTTATCGGGTGATCTGTATGTACAGTAAAACACAACAGGTTCAGAGTAAATAAACACTGGCTTTACCTTAACAGGATGGTAGCCAAGTTCAGTGGCTTTGTGGATTCCTTCCATTACCTTGTGAAAGCCTAAGATACAAAAAGAGTGAAAAATAATTTTTATTGTTTCAAAGCAGAACGCAAAAGATAGTTATTTAGAACAAGACAAAGAGATGACAAATAAAACCGAATCTGATTCAGTAGACAGGGCTTCAAGTATGAAGAGCTGCAAATAAAGAGACTTTAATTTCCCCCCTCACAACCTCCAAAGATTACCAAGTTACTCTGCTCAAGTCATTGAGATCAATAAACAGGTATTTCAGTAAATCAACAAGACAGGTATAGTTTTTAATATCTTTGGATATCCATGTATTATTAGCATATGATTCTGCACTTCTCTGTAAGTCTCTTTGTGTTACATTCTTCTTAAAGGGAGTGGAAAGCATTTATGAATTCCCTCCAGATGAAAATGAAGAAAGAATAATAAATTAATGTTTATTTTAAAGTAATGTCTTCTGTCTTTTCTACAATGACAGAATTTATCTGTTCTGAATTAGACAGCAATGGTGCTAAGTGAATTTTTAAAGGATTTTTCTAAAGTACATTTGGGGTGGAATGGGTTTAGGGACAACAGAGAGCCCCTTGATTCTCTATTCAACTCTGGCTACAGATGTAATTAGCTTCCTGAAGCTACTGACTATCCCTTAGTCAGAAGATCAGAGATAGCATTTTTCAGGATCATCATTTTCACAACCAAACATGTGAAATTAGTGAACAAAATGTGACAGGGTTTAGAGCATTAAGAAAAGTCATTCAATTGGCCTTTGACCTTTGAATACAAATAGAAGTAGAAATATTACAGTACTCTAAAGTGCTTTAATACGTCAGTGAAATCTCTGATGATCTCACAGTTATTTTGTCTATCCCAACCATCTGCAAATAGGAGCAGATGTGCAGCAGGCACCTGCACCAAAGATACACATTTTCTGCATCTTAAAACCCTAAAGCAGCTTTCCAGCTAAACAGAGAAATTATTCCAAATTTCTCAAGTTCCTGGTAAATTCCATAATTAGATGCCACCTTTACTTTCCAGAGAAATTATGATCCTGTAGGAGTCCAACACCAGGAATCCTCTCACCTTAACAGAGCTATATCTTGTTGCCTCTGGAACTGCCACAGGAGACAGGGTAGCTCAGTAGGGCAGGCATTCTATTCTCTGCTCATTCCATACTTGGAAATCTCATATTAAACAAAAAACAATTAAAAAAAAAAAAAGCAGCAAAGCATAATTTCAGCTTTTAACAAAAGAAAAAATCCCAATAGAACTCAATGTTACAAATTTTATCTGATCTCTGTTTAGAAAAAATATCTATGATTTGGAGACTTTCTTCTCTTAAGAAATATTCAGTAATAGAAATTTCCCTGTTCATTGTCTATGCCATCCAGTTGAAAAATTTCTCTCTCTCTATTGGTAAAAGATCCTTTTTTCTTTAAAGGCTGAAGAAAACATTTCTGTAAATAAAAATTACCCTCATCCCCTAATAACTTTTACTTTACTTTATAAGCAGCACATTCCTAAGAGCTTCTAATCAGATATGAAGATCTCTGGCCTTATAATTCAGGAAGCTGGAGGCTCAGGTTTGCCCTTTCAGTGGCAAAAGAAGAGCTTGTTCCTAATGAATGTCAAAAGCCAGGAAATACTCAAACACAGAGAGCAGAAGGGAAGAGCACAGTCAACCCCTGTTTGTGATTAGTTACTCCCAGATAGCACCCTGGGAGCCAGCTGTGCCATGACACAACCAGATCAATGCAACAGCCTGCCCTGGAAGGAGAATGCCCCAGGTCATCTTTAGGACAGGAACTGATTTCTGCACCATGACACAGAAACCTGAAGTAGTGCTCCCACAGAGACTGTTGACAAGGGCACCTTTCTGCACCTGCCAGCAGAACTTTGGTTTGCTAGTAGTGACTCAAATGCTAACGTTACCTCTCACAGCATTCCAGATTTCTACAATCCTTTCCCTCCATCTACCTGAGGCTATTGCACCATCTGGTGGCTACTTAGAGGTTTTGTCAGAATCAGAAGCTCACAGACTGCTGAAGTTACATTGCTGGACCGGAACAGAACGATACAACATCAAATCAGTTTTAGTTTGGAAGGAAGCCCAACCATGAAACTGAGCTCTGTGATCAGTTTTAGGACTCATTCAAACCAGAATCTGTAACACTGGGCATATCCAAGCATTTTTCAAATTTTACTTGCAATTACTTGCTCAGTATGAGAGAAGTTACAAAGCCAGCAGCCCTCCTCAAATTACCTCAGGCATGGTTTATATTTATTCCTATTAAAAAGTAGTGAATATAGAACACCACTAACCACAAGTGAGACCACTGCTAGCACACCCAATATAACTCCCAGCAAATGCCACTGCTCATGACAAGAAGTTCAGTTCTTGTGGCACCTTTGTCCCCGGATGGTACAGCATAAACATCTGGGTTTTTTGAACAGTATTAAAGAAGAGCAGCACACAAGACCAACACAAGATTTGGATAGTCCTCTTGAGAGCTATGACTAACCAATTATAGATTATATGACTAACCACATGACTAACTGTGGTGAGTTGAGCATCTTCTACTTCACCAGCTCTGAGGAAAGGGGCTCTACCTGCTAAGCATTACAGAAGGAAGGAAAAAGAGTCACTATGAAAAAATCTAGTATAGACCACTTATCCTCAGAAGGATAGCAACTTACTTCCCTCCCAAAGTAACTGTGACAGACATATTAAGTAACTCATGACATCCCTGCAAGTATTAACATAGTTGCCTTAGAAGACAAGTTTGTACCTTTCCTTCGGACAATGAACTCGAATTTAGCTGGCACCAAAGTATCCAGGCTGATGTTAATGGCATTCAGTCCTGCCTCCTTCAGCCGGGGCAGCAGTCTGGTTAAGTTGATCCCATTGGTGGTGACAGCAATGGTTTTCAGCCCTTCCAGCTTGTACAGTTGACCTAGGAAACAAAAAGTAAAAAGAACACTTTAAAGAAGTACTTAAACCATAAGTTCCACAGAAAACCAAAAGATCTGTGAAACAAAGAAATAAGTATCACTGAAGGTGTGAAGAAAATGTGGACACTTCAGTGCTTTGGCCTTCTTCTAGGTGTATTGGTTTAGGAGACCAATTTTAGCACAAATCCATTTCAAAAGGTATGAGAGAGCAGTTTATTGCAAGCAAAACTGTTGGTAAAGTTTTGGTTTTTTAAAATGTACACTAATTTTGTTCTTCATTTCTTAAATACCTACTTTATTGTTGAAAGGCAGACCCCAATTTTGTGTATTTTTTTTCCTCATCCACCTTTGCAAACTGAATTTTATGTTCTGCAATAATAATAAGCAGCAAGCCATCCCTTTCACAACTGACACCTGACCTAACCATTTATTTAGCAACATTTATCCTACAATGCTTTACCAAAACAACAGTTCTAACCCAGAGGTAGAACTTTAAACTTATGAAAGAAATACCACATGCAGTCCCAACTAAACAGAAAAAGGTCAACATATGAGACTATTACAGAGAAACCAAGGCAACAACATCCAAAGGGACAAAACATTTGCACTTGACAACTGAAGTATTTCCATTACCAGCAGTAGCCTGGCCGACTGCAGAGTGCTTACGCAAGACACTAAAAATTGGTTAACAAAAGAAAACAGCATAAGAAACAGTTAATATCATAAGATTAAGATTTACAAAAGAGCTGCCTCCTCAGAAGCCAAATGTAGAAATCCTCAGCATACCAGATATCCAGAGATCAAGCCTTCAAACCTCCAGTTATCAGTACGATAACAAATATGAAAAAACCTGCATAAACAACTCTCAGAAGCAGAGCCACAGCAAAGTAATTTACTTTGGTTTTTCCTCCCTCCCTCAGAGTCTCCACCCTAACTATTTAAGAAATATTTGAAGAACCCTTACTCTTAAGGCAGCTGTAATTACAGCACAATTCATAGTCCCTTCTATTTTACCTCTATTTGTTCCCGTTGATAAGGGCTTTATTTCTGCTTTATCTCATTTCCTAGCTCTTTTCAAAATACTCACCCTAAGCTGAGTCCAGAACTCTGGAATGGGTCAAGCTAGGTCACACCAAAGATGCTGAAGTTTACAGCAGCAGCATGTTGGAACATGATTAAGAGCTCCATAAAGACATGAGGTTGTAGGGAAAGAGCCATCTTGACTAAGAAAGATTTTTTTTCCTGGCCTTTGGCTCTCAAAGTCCACCCAAATGACCAAGAATAACATCTTCCTAGAGAATAAGTGCTACTGGCTCAATTTTGCCAAAGATAATTTACCACTAGCTATCACTAGCAGCCTAATCTTTGTAAGAATAAAGCATACATGCTGCAGCCAGAGGACAGTTTGGGAAGATCACTACTTTTATTTATAGCCTCAGAATGCACAAAATGCTCAACCTCAGAACAACTGGGGAAAAAAGTCTAGGTGGAAACGGAAACAGAACAGATGCTGCAAGTACAAAGCATGAAGCTAGAACTTGTATGTCAAGCTTGAGCCATGAAGTAAACAATTTTACATTTACATTTTCCTTTCGGATCAGGACCATCTTCTTAAATAGATCATTTTCTTACATATTGTCCTCCAATCATTTCCTCAGCTGCACTTCTCCTGACTGACTTGAGAAAGCAAGAACACAAACTAACAATATCCTACACCACTTCACCCTTGAAATGGGTATAAAAATCTGCTATAAAAAGTCATCCAATATTCCTTCCTCCACCCCATGGAAAATTATTTTGTCAGTGCAGATGTGTACTCCTCAGACTACTAATAATAAACAGCTATCACAGAGTTTATATCTGGTGCTTATTTAAACTTTGAGTATCCCAAAGGAGATGGATTCTATATTCCACTATCAGCTGCTTCAAAAAAGTCTCAAACATATGTTTTCAGCAGTCCCAAGACATCATTTAGCTTTCAGCAAGTGTTGGATGCTGACTCATAGTTTATGTACGTGCATCTGTTAAAAGATTTTAAACAATCTAAAGAACTGTAGCAGCATGTCTCTGAATAGCATGGTCTCCTACAGTAGCTTCAAATTACATCTGTTCATTAAAACCACTAAAAAAACTTGAATTTGTGTATTAAAAAAAAATTGGTAACAGAAATCCAGCATCAACATTTTTGAGCTTTACTTCGTATTTCAAAAAGGTATTTCAAATAGGTATTTCACAGATCATTTGTAGTTTGGAGAAAGGCTTGCTGAAAGTAAATCGAACTTAAACCTCAACCAAATTCAGCACCTGAGATATTGTAGCCAGCTTCTCCAAAATCATCTAGAAAACCAGACTAACTCTATCCCAGACCAAACACTATATTGTGCTAAGATGGCTTCAATAAAGATGCTTTACTCAAATTCTACAGAAGACATTTTTGGGCTTGATTTTCCCTCAATGAGTTTTCCCATTGTTATTGCACTGATCAATTTAGTTTTGAGTCTCTTATCTTGATCCCAGACTGGGACACCATAGAGTCTCAGACCAAAGTGAGAAAACAGGAAGTGTTTGTAGACCCAACAATTTTCAACACTTAAAAAGGATTTAAAAAACCTAGCCAAACTAATACATGAACTAATACAACAGGACAAACATCTTAACATCCCTTACCTTCACCCCAAGCTCACTACTGTTATCCACTAAAATGTTCACTATGAATCTGTCCAAGTTTTGCTGTGAACAGGAACATGGACAGAATAATGAAAACTCAGTGGTCCAAAAAGATCCATTTCTTTCTTTCAGGGACAAAGATGACCTTTGAGAATTCTATCATTGGAGTAAAGAAAAATAAAAACATTTCTATCCTTCCAGTACCAATACTTCTGTTCTGCAGCAATACAATAATGATTTTGCAGTGACCTGACTACTCCACTTACACTATCAGCATCAGAAGAGCTGTGTTAAGTCATCAGCTACCACTGATAAATAAAAAAGTGCCTCCAATACACTAGGAAAGTTCTGCACTGAACTGATGACATGGTTGGTTTCAACTTGTTTTCATGCCAATATTATGTGCTGAACTTTAAAGTTTTATTGTATTCTAAACTGTAACCTAATTTATAAATAAATATAGTTCCCTTTTACAGGAGCCAATAATTATCCATTATCATTGAAGAGTCTATTATCATGAAAGAAACATGTCTCTTGAAAGGCATATAGCTTAGTACTAAAACCACCTAAACCCATCATGCACAGACAATGATATTTCAGAGTTCCAAAAAGTTAGTGCAATTTCAGAACTCCTCACTGTTGTCCCTGAAAATCAGCCTTCTGATTTGTTTTAGTATAGTGGAGTCAGGTCTCATGAATTGTAAGATAAACAAGAATCATGTTTACATTCCTTTGTGAAAAGATATCACCTGATGGACTTCTCAAGTGACCAGTGGAGATGGAGAGGTGGTAACCTCTCTGTCCAATCTCTGATCACTGTCCAGAAACTTATAGATACGAGGTCAACAATAAACTAGAATCTTCTTCCTTTCTTCTTCTCTGCCTGAACACCCGTTTGTGTGTGTTTCTATCTGCGTCACAGTAACATCTCACAATCAAAGTTCAAGAAGGCTGTAGTGGTTTTGGTGGACAAAGACACACCCCAGCTCACTCCAGTAATGCCTTTTTCAGCTGTGAACAGGTCAGTTCTACAAACTACAACAGATCTGCCGCTTCCTTTGGAAGGTCACCTTTGGAAAAAGTCTTCCATCCAAATCCTGAACAAAACAGAACAGTGGCAGAGACCAACTGTTTTCTGCACAAAAACTCACTGAATTGGTAGGCAATTTCTCTTCTTTCAAGACCTTCTTTTTCTACATAAACCTTTTCTTATCTTCAGTACTTAGAAGAGTGTATGTCCAGAAATAGACAAGTTCAGATGTCTACAATACACCAAAGTGCACCCACTACACAGCCTTAATCTAATACATTGCCACTACACACACATACTGCAATTTTTTAACAGATGAGACTTTGGACAGAGGAAGAAAGCACCTGACTCAAGAAAAATGATCCAGGCAATGTCATTTAACACAATACCAATCAAAGCAGACAGACTTCTAGAATTCACCCAGTAATTTACCTTCCATTGAAGTAACAGTCTTCATCAAATGCAAAAATAGGTTTTTCCACCATTCATTATTAAACAAGCAAGTGACATCTGTTATCACGGCAGCAAAACAAAACCACCAAGAAAACCCCTCCTAAAACATCAAAGAGAAAGCTGTTTTGTTTGTATCACTTGCTCCTCCCCACTGAGGACCTGATCATGTAAGTTCTTGATTTTTCACCCTCAAGCTGCATTACTGCAAGCTACTGTAGACGTTGAATATAAAAACAATGCTAAGTTCAGCTGATAAAATACAAAGACATGTAAGTTCCATCCAAACAACAGAGCAGAACTGGGAATTTTCTGAACGGTACCTTGCATTTCACAGTCTTGAGAATAAACACCACAGTTAAATGTGCAATTATTCTTCCAGTTGCCAGACTGTGTCAGTAGATAGCTGTAAGAGCAATTCTTGGATTGGCATGCACCAAGTCACTGTGAAACACTCTGTACTGACTGGGAACTCACCCACAATATCCACGACATCTGGACGGATAAGTGGCTCTCCACCTGTCAGCCGGATCTTCTCCACACCTTCCTTCACAAACAGTCTGGCTAAGGTGATTATCTCCTGGGTAGTTAGTAGCTCTGATTTTGGAGTCAGCTGAACACCTTCCTCAGGCATACAGTACTGACCTGAAACAAAGATTACACAAATACATGAGGCAAAAAATAACCCGCAACAATTAATCTAATATAGATGGGCAAAATGCACCAAGGGCAGCTGTCTTTAATGGATGTCAAATGACACCAACTGTGCAAAAATTTTACAATCTAAACAACTTCCTGGTTTACTTCAGAGGAAAACCCAAAACTAATTTGATGTGCCTCAAAATTACAATGGATCCACTTTGAAGAAAATGACGACCTTATTTCTATCTAAGCTGCATTCAAATGAAGACACCAAGTTCAACCAGCACTGGGACATCACCACAGACTCTGCAGACGCAATTGTGGGAATGCCTAGGTATGAGCCCTCCTGCTTACGGAGATTTTGGGATACTTCTAAGTATCATTATCTCAACCACACTAAGTCTGATGATAGATCTGTCACTTCCACCTGTCTCTGGCAGATCCCTAGGCTTGCTCCAGGTTTCCCATCCCACCAGCAGATCATCCCCAATTAGTCTCTATGTGTCCTTCATCATTACACTGTGAAGACAAGAAACAGCTCAGGGCCAACACAGCAATAATACCCTAACCCAAACCTTGGCCTTTGCACAGTATTTGCAGAGGAGTTTTGTGCAAGGAAACAGCAGACACTTACACCTGAGGTTGCATTTCTCAGTCAACGAAATTCGCAAGTAATTGTGCTGCCGCCCAAAGCTGTCCATCAAAAAAGCAGAGAATGGAGCAGCATGTTCTAGTACAAAGCGTCCTCTTCCTGAGCTTTGTAATTCCTGTAACAAAAACAAGCAAGTGTTAAATATTTGAATAGTTACCCTGTCAACTTACTGTATAAATATCAACTTTGAACTCAACTGATAATTATTATTCCATTCTTCCCCACACAGACAGCTGCCCAAGGAAAACCATTGCCAAAACTGGCCATTTATTAAGTTTCAGACCTTACCTTAATCCATTTCTACAATTTCCCCTGTCTTTGCCACAGGTGCTTTACAGGTTTTTTGTACAGAATAGAAGGTGGTTTTGTTCAACTGCCCATCTCTTCCCAGAAGTGATGATCCAGGATCACCTACGCTCACTACAGCCCTTGGGTAAACGAAATATAGAGAAGGAGCCCTTCCTGCATTTCAGCACAAGAGAACCTGAAGCTGATGAAACACTGTGTCTCTGCTTGTGTTCCTACCATATTCCATGTGCAATGTTAATATCCTGTTAACAGCACAATTGAATTATTGCTATATTCAATTATGTTCCATGACGCCTGTCTTCATTGCCAACAAAGTCTTCCTGCCTAAACCCATATTACAAAATACTTCCAAAAGGCTTGTCTCAGTTAAAAGATGACAAATAATGCAGGGCATGGTGGAACTGGAAGAGAAATGTGTGATTCTGAACAACTGTTCAAACTGAATAAAAAAGGTCAGAATTTCAAAAATTTCTTTATTAACTGTCATGAAGTGAATATTACAAGTGATTTCTACTTACAATTTTGTGGGGTTTTTTTAAGCACAATGTAATATATCCTAGAGCAACATGATTTTTAGGAAGTATGAGTATTTGCCCTATGGAATGAGGGCATAAGGAGGATGAGAGCCTGCTGGAGCAAAACCAGATGAGGCCACAAAGCTGCTCAGATGGCTGGAGCACCTCTAAGAAAACAGGCTGAGAGAATGGGTTTTGTTCAGCCTGGAGAGGAGATGGCACTGGGGAGACATGACTACAGGAGAGCTGGAGAGGGACTTCTTACAAGGGCCTGTAGTGACAGGACAAAGGGGAATGGTTTTAAACTGAAAAAGAGTAGATTTAGATATTAGGAAGAAATTCTTTATTGTGAGGGTGGTAAGGCACTGGAACACGCTTCTCAGAGAAGCTGTGGATGCCCCACCCCTGGAAGTGTTGGGGGGGCTTTGGGCAAGCTGGTCTAGTGCAAGGGGCCCTGCCCATGCAGGGGATTGGAACATCTTTAAGGCCCCTTGCAACCCAAACCATTCTAAGCCTCTATGACCACATTAGGTACAAAAATAAATATTCCAAGTAGCAGCTGCAAATGAATACAGTTCAAGTTTATGCCAAGTAACTTAAAAGTATCAATGCCAGAATGGTTAATTATAGCAACATCCACAAGCAGGGAGTTCCACTGCCTTTAGCCAGGGACTTTCAAATTACAATGTTACAGCTCTCTTTTTCTCTACCTGCAAAACACAGCTGAAACCACTCTGATACTTTTGAGAAAATATTTTGGTACCTCAAGTGAAACTTACAGTTACTGAATAAACTCTTATCACAGTACTGCAGAAAAGCGAGAGTTTACCAAGATACTTTTATCAGCTGGTGGATACTTGGTTCAGGCACTACCTATAAACATCCAAAACCAACATAATTCAAACTCTGCTAAGTATTTTCATCTACTACATGAGAGATAAATTAACATTTTATAAGAGATCAGATGGCAACTCAGGAATGAGGCCAGCTGCCTAGCATCACAAAAAAAAAAAAAAAAAAAAAAAAACAGAGAAAAGAAAATAATTAAGGGAACCACCTTCACCAGGTCCTCCTTAGTTAACCACATGCAGACATTTAACAGTCAGCCACGGAAACCAGAAGACAAATAAAGGATTCCTGAATATACACTGAATTTCATATCTAGTGAAAGGCACATACAAAACCATTTTTGTATACATGGTGTTCACAAAGTTCATGTGTGTGTGTGAATCAGCTGCAGAATTGTGACTCAAGTTTAAAGTGTGCTGACTAGTCTCGAGAGGCTGCATCAGGCAAAGGATTCAATAAAGTTTTGACAGAAATTTAAGATGTTGAATTAGGAACCAGACAAAATGACACATTAGTGGGTATTTAAATTGCTTACCTAAGCAAAAGTCATGACTCACATCCAGTGAAAGAGAGACTTGTGAAATCTCCAGACATACTAAAATCAGAATGTATGGGATGATGCTAAGGGACTGGGCAGGAGCACAGAGCCATCACTCCCTGCCTCTGATCATCACTAGTAACCCAAGGACCTAATCTTGCACAGGATTTCCCCACAGTCCTTGCAAGAAATCTAGAGATGGCCAGCTAAAATGTTGAAGCACCCAGCTACACTTCCACAAAACATTTTACTCTGAAAACATTTGTAAGAGACATTTGTGGATGGGTGGAAGCCACAGAGGACCCTCAGTGATCAACTCAGCCAGACAGCAAAGGTTATCTGGGGAGAGACCCAAGTTCAGCCACCAGCAGCTGCAGCAATTTTGTTTCCAGCTGTGCTAACACCAGGCTCCTGCTAGGCTTGCAGGCAGGAGCAGTCATTCTTGGCAGCACAATCTTTTCCCTAACCTTTAAACAATCCACTATACTTGATCCAAACAGCTTTGTGGTAAGATAAGAAGACCTTACTCTAAGACTATCCATAGCAGTAAGGAGCTAGAGGAGACAAAGGAGATACAAAGTGGCTGTTTCAAAGCCCAGAACACATCTGTTTACCCCGATAAAACCGCAGTAGCAGTTTCCACAGAATTGCTTTTCTGCCGGAAGAAAGCAATCCCTTTCAGTTTCAGGGGCTGCAACAGCAGAGGCGTATGGGGTGCAAAGGCAGCCGTGCCAAGACCTTCCCTTCCTGCAGCACCAAAGTGAAATTGGGAACCACCCTGCAGCCACAGCCGCTGCTCACACATTCGCTCACCTCCCCTTCCTGCGGCATTCCGAACGAGCCATCTGGGCTTTAAACCCCCGGGGAAGATGCTCCAGCCTAGGGCAGTGCGGGTTGCTGTAGAGCTCTGCACAGCTTTAAGTTACCGAAAAAGTCTCAAACTGGGAATCCCTTGCTTTGATAGAAAAGCTGGCTCTGTTTTACTTATTGTAAGTAAGTGTTTTTCCAAATACAAGCCAGGTTAACTCAAAGAGCCCAGGTAATTATCCAGACTTCGATTCTTCATCTTCCCCAGTCAGAAAACTCACCCCTGAACAGACTAAATCTAAGGACATTTTAAATCTGCCAAACTCAGAAACTTGAAAACTATGCCGCTTTCTCGCCTGGTTGGATACCTAATGTTCTTCCTATTATTTTGCAAAGGTGTTCATATTTGAGAGGGAAAGCACTCCTAGGTTTATTAGAATTATCTGAGCCCCTCTTGTGGGAGCCCTCCTCTCCCGTTTCTTTGCCAGTAACTCTTTTTTGCACCATTTTCAGGACTGGGCTTCCTTACCACTCCACTTGAAGACAGAACAGTACAAACCTCCTGCCTCCCAGTTTTACAGTGTGCATTACAGGGAGGGAAAGAAGGGAAAAGTTGTCCTCCTTGGAAGAAAGGTGGGGGCAAATGAGGGACACTTTAATGCTTTTATATAAGGAAAGACAAAACTGCATACTTTCAAAGACAGTAATATGCTTAAAGCAATTTCCTGTTTTCAGGAAGGAGGCAGCACTGGAGTGGGACACAGGAGACCAGTTCTGTTGCTGGTCTGTCATCCATCTGCATGGCTGCTACAGGTAAAGCAGCTAAAGTAAGAGGAGTAACACTGCCCTTCATTAATTACTCTAAAGTGAACTGTCTAGAAGCAGCATTAAAGGAACAGGCACTCAGCAATAAATTGGTGTCAATAAACTAAAGTTTCTATTGGAAATAACTAACTCTTGCTGCAAAGTAGTGGGTTTTAAAATGGGGAAAAGAAAAATGTTTTACACAGCTACTAGAACTTCTTTCCATAATTTTTTTTTTTTTTTTGTTTTGTACAGAAATGGGTTTGTCTGGGAGGGGAAAAACGACAGGAGATGGAATTTTTAAGCTATTCAGTTTCTGACCAATTCGATTTCAGCACAGAGGAATTAGGAGATACCCATAAACCAGTACCATCAGCTTGAACTTCAGCAGAGCTGAGTCCTGTACTACCAAAACTGCTCCTGCACCCAGCACTGACTCTCATTTTTATCAATACCACAGAAAAGGCCAATTATCAGAGATGAAAACTCAGCTGCCTTCCTGGTAACTCAGGGCAAGGATGAAGCATTCTCTCAGGTTGTTGTGTAAGGAGGATTCTCTGAAGGGGAAGAATAGGTTGACGTTGTACCTCATCGCTTGCAGCCTTTGTGAGAGCTATTGGAACAGGAAGAAAGCAAAAGCCTGCTACAGTCCCCAGGCTACAGAAAAAGGTTACTTCAGTTCCCTGAAGTAGGAAAAGATGGATGGTTGGTGGTATTTTAACATATTAATGCCCAATTACATAGCTTTTTCACTCAAAAGGGATGTCCATAACCCACAAGTCCCCACTCCACTCTCTCCATAGTCCAGAGAAGACACTTCTACACATGGGAGGAGTATGTCTTGTCACGGTGTGCTTCATCTGATCCCTGAAAAAACCAGGTTCATTCTCTGGGCTGTCAATCACATGTTCTATATTAGTACTGAAAGAATGAGAGCTTAGATGACTGCACCTAGCAGCTATATTTTGACAAGCTGTCAACCCTTCAGACCTGACAATTCACCTGCAGAAACAGAAGAGTTTCCAGGAGAACTCTTCTAACAATGCAGCAAAATTGGAAGCTGTCAGCAGAGGTATCAATAACCACCAGGAACACCACAAACTGACAAATACTAGAAAGGCTCAGTTAAACACAAGGGGACAGACAGGAAAATTCTTATCTACTAATCAAGCTGAAGATCAAGTACTATCCTTGCTCTATTCCTTCACCCTCACTTCATCCCTAGTGATATCTGTGCACTATAAAAGAGTAAAGCTTGCAAAGACTTCTGCACAGGCCTCAGGGACTACCACAACCTGTGTACCCATGACACTGTTAGTGCTGCTCCTGCATCCACTGGCTCCTCAAGCTGCTGCAATCCTGCTGTGTTTGTGCACAGCACTGCTGTCACAGTGTAGGACCCAACACTGCTGCAGTGTCACAGACACAACTCAGCAGGAGCTCTTCTCTTTCATGTCTCACCTTTAGCACCTTAGCCCGTAGGGAAGTGGTGACATAATGTCCTTGGTTCAACCTGGAAATCAGACAACCGCAGAGGCTGAAATGGGTCTAAGTAGGCCAAGTGCCAGGATGAGGTCTGAGCTGAGAAGTCCAAGACAAATGTTTTTGTGAAGGCTCAGCAGCTGCTGCCCAACAGCTGACCCCAAACAGCAGGCTACCCTTGTGGGTACTGGCACAGAGAGCACTGCCCAGGGACTGCCACCAGCTACCCACAAAACAGAGCAGCAGCACACAGAGAGCTTCAGACACAACTGGCCGAGAATTAGGGCCATGTGAGGTCTTTCTGGGCAAGCTGGACTCTCCGCTTTATCCCAGCACTGAAGGCTTCATTGTGGCCACAGAAACTCTCAGGTGGTTGTGTTTGGATTACAGGATCTACAAGAGTAGATGGAGGAAGATGAAGTGAAACTTTGTATCAAGATCTTCACTGGACATGATGCACGTAGAGCAGAATTTAAAAAAAAAATGCTGATTTCCAGTTTTGTAGTAGAAATAGGTCATCCTACCTGATGGTTTTAATTCAAGAATAGAATCTGAACACATATCATGGGTACAAGATGGCATCAAACTTTGTTAACTCTGAACCGGTAAAAAAAATCCAAACAAATGCTTGCACACAACCAAACAACTGTGAAACCGCTGCTTCCCAAGTGCCTGCACCTTCATGTCCTGTTCTAGTCATAGAAAAAGAAACTCCACCCTGTGCACACTCCAAGACTGACATCTGTATCTCAAAACCCCAAATTCAAATTCAAGCAAATTGTTAGCCACACACCGTTACCACAGTAGCTGTCCCAACCCTACTGTTTGCAACCCAACCAAAAGATTTAGAAGGGATGGCCTTGGACACAGCTACCCAGTTGTGTCTTGAACCACCTGAGTTAGAGTTCTTCCTTCCACAGCTGGAATGACCATTTTAAAGGGCACCGAAATACAGTCTACAGTTCCCTTTGTACACACCTCCTCCCCAAAACCTCAGGAAACTAAACAGAACCCACAAATACTTGCAGCTCCAGCACAGAAGACAGTGAAGCAGTATTCACAACTGTTTTGAATGTTTGAATGTTCTCCCATTCAAAAACATATTTCTCTGTCTCCTATGGCTGTAATGCTAATTGCTTCTCTCTACAGATGAATCCCAGGAGAGACTGGGACAGAATGGAGCAATGAGTATATTATCACTGTAGTGATAAAAGTTGTAGTAGTAGTGATAGTAGATGCTAAGTCTGCAGTGCCTCTGTTTTTACACTAGCTCGCTTCTCAAGCCCTGAAGGATCTGAGCCAGTGCTCTGGCACACTTCCCATATTTACTATGTCACAAATGCGTATCCCCCATCTCAGCTACCGTGGCTTTTTGCCCCTAAGGGGGGGAGAGCTTTCAGACGGATGTTGCAATCAAGCACTCTCAAAAGTATTCCTGAATGTTTGTTAGAGCTACCTGACACAAAGAAAGCAGTGAAAAGTAATTCTGATCAGAATTTATAAATGTTCATGGCCTAGGAAAACAAGCAAACAAACCAAATTCAATAACCATTCTAGTTTTCTGAGTCAATGAAGCAACATTGAAGCACCGATACAATGAAGCAACGCAGGAATCCATTTGGTTTCCTGTAAGTAAGTGGCAGTGAATGCATTCAATTCTGGAGACACGGAGTCTGCACTAGTAGCTTTAGCTTATTTTCTGTTTGTTAAAGCCAGCCATGCAATTACAAGTAACTCAGTAGATCATGTTCCAGCTGGGATTATTCTCCGTGCCATGCCCTATTTCTGCTAGACGACCACAGAACCTCTGCCCTTCTGCGCAGCTTTTTCTCCTGCATTTGGACACCAAGAGGCCGAATCCACCCGAGGGATCGAAAGTTAAACCGGGAGAAGCTGCAGAAGGGCAACACCTTTGCTGACTTCGTGCCAGCAACCAGAACAAACAGGTTCAGTGCGAAGTTCGCATGACCATCGGAGCACAACCACCGAAAGCTGCCAAACCACCCGGGTTTTGACCCAAAGAGCGTTGTGTAATCTCTGCTTTGGCTGGGCAGGAGCACAGGAGCGGCTCGGTCCACGAGAGCGGGTGTCCCACGTACTTTCAAAGTAAGGGTGACATTTCAACAAAACAAGGACATAGCATTATATATTACTACATGTTTTGTTGACTCTTCCCTCCCCTCCATACACAATCAGGTCACGTTCACCGCACAAACCACGGTCGGTCCGGATACATTGCAAAATCCTATGGACAGGGGTGCCCGCGGTGCCCAACACCCTGCTCACCCCGGCAGGCGCTGCTTACCGGAGCGCCCCTGCACGGAACACATCTCCTTGGGGACGGGGCCACTCAAACTGCCAAACGTGACCTCCGGCGGCAAGCACAGCACAGCACAGCACAGCACAGCACAGCATGGCATAGCACGGCACGGCACGGCACAGCATGGCACGGCACGGCATAGCACGGCACGGCACAGCTCACCTCCCCAGCGACCCCCGCCCGCTGCCGGCCCCGGCCCCTCTCGCACCGCGTTCCCCCCGTTCCTCCCGTTCCCCCCCCGTTCCCCCGTTTCCCCCTCGGTTCTCCCGTTCCCCCCCGGTCCCCCCGTTCCCCCGGTCCCCCCGGTTCCCCCCCGGTCCCCCCGTTCCCCCCGTTCCCCCGGTTCTCCCCGTTCCCCCCCGGTCCCCCCGTTCCCCCCCGTTCCCCCGGTTCTCCCCGTTCCCCCCCGGTTCCCCCGTTCCCCCTCACCTGCGCGGCGGCCCTGGCGCGCGCCCCGGAGCTGCAGGCGCGGCGCGAGGCCGCCCCGCGCGCGCCCCGCAGGAGCCGCCCGCACGCCGCCGCCATGCGGCTGCCCTGGCCCGGCGCGCGGGGGGCGCCGCCGCCGGCCCCGCGCCGTCACGCGGGCGGGGCGGGGGCGCGCAGCCAATGGGAGCGGCGGCCGGCGCTGTGGTGCACGCCGGGAGTTGTAGTTCGCTCGCCTCAGGTGAGCGGGCCGAAGGCGGCTGCCCGCTGTGTGCTGCCGGGGGATTTCAGCACGGAATGTCCTGAGCTGGAAGGGACCCGCGAGGATCATCGAGACTAGCTCTTAGCCGTGCATAGGGCCATCCCCAGGAGACGGCCCATGTGCCCAAGGGTATTGCCTCTAGAATGCTTGGTGCCGTGACACTTCCCTGGGGAGCCTGTCCCAGTGCCTAACCACCCTCTGAGTGAAGAACCTTTTTCTAATATCCACCCTAATCCTCCCCTGACACAGCGTAATGCCATTCCCTCAAGATCTGTCACTGGTCACCAAAGAAACGATCAGTGTCTGCTCTGATTCCTTGCTTTCCCTCATGAGGAAGGTGTT
The DNA here is from genome assembly GCA_032173965.1 of Sitta carolinensis. Classification (NCBI taxonomy): domain Eukaryota; kingdom Metazoa; phylum Chordata; class Aves; order Passeriformes; family Sittidae; genus Sitta; species Sitta carolinensis. Next base: position 6,072,307 of record JAVUNC010000025.1, on the reverse strand, counting down.
GTGTAAAACGAGGTTCACTTTCCTGGTAAAATTTAAAAATGTTTAATAGGGACAATAAGAGAGATGGAAAATAAGGCAAAGGTTAAATACAGCCAGCCGGGTATGCTGGTGTCTTGGAATCTCCCCTTTTTATCTTGTTCTTCATGCATGGACTTACGCACATTCACTTTTCCAGGAACTGTTCTTCATGGTCACTCCTTGGATCCATCAAACGCAATTCCACATTTATTTGGTTCTTATCTTTTGATTTGGGCTTTGGTAAGCAGTGAATGCTGACAGTCACTTGAGCTTCCTTTGGAAGTTGTCTATTCAGGCAGCTAAGACACACTACACCTAAATTCTAAACTACAGGAAAAAAACCCATTATACATCTATTCAGGCAGTTAAAACACACTAAAAACTACAGGAAAAAAAAAAAAAAAAAAAACAAACACCATCATACTTATTCATTCCAACATTTGCGAAAAGCCAATACCAAAATATGCATTTCTGACAGTGTTGAGGTCTCCTCAGTCTCCTCCAGGCTGATCGGACCAGGTGAGCTCAGCCCCTCATCCTACAGGTTCCTGTGAAAGCCCTGTCACCATTTCGTTGGTGACACACGCCCTCAGCAGCAAGGACAAAACCCGCACTGACAGCCTTGGCTCTCTGCCTTTCCCCACCTGCACCTCAGCCCTCCAAAAGCCGGTGCCGAGCCTGAGCTCTGACTGCTGCCTTCAAGGGAAACGTGGGCATCGAAGGACAGGCACACTAGGTACTATCCCAGCAAGGCTGCCAGAGGATTGGGAGGCATGAATATCATTAATTGGGGAACATTTCTGGTGGAAATAACATCTCTAGTCCAGCACCAGCCTCAAGTAAAATCTGTACAACTTTGTCAGAAGATAGGCACAGTGACTGAGGCATAATGGATCTATGGAGCATAAGAAAGCAATATTTCAGGTTTCCTGCCTTATATAGTTTTTCCCATGCTCTCAGCGTTTCACAGACAAGGGGCTCATGGTGAAAAGTCCAGTATCCTGCTGTCCACCTCCAGGTGAGGGTCTGCAGAGCATGGTCACTCATTGCCAAGCTGAGCACACTTTACACATGAAAGGAGTGCTTGGCTGGGTGCCCAAACCCTCCCTGGATCTCCTTCCCTGAATCATGACAGCTATTCTTCCAAAAGACATGTGGTCCCCTAAATGATTTTTATTGCTCTTAGACTTAGAACTGTGCAGCTGTTAAGAGTAAAACTCACAATTTTATACACCATGCTACTCTACGATCACACTTTCATTCTAGAAGAATTTTGTTTTCTATTACAAAATTGCTGTGTCAGGGCTATTTAATTTGCAACTACTGATTGAAAACACAATTTGCAATTCTCTGCATAGTCTTAATCCTTTAGTGTTTGGCCTGTGCATCACTTGTTGATGTTTGAGTAACTGGGACTCACTGTTGTTTGTGTCAACCATTATTTCCAGACAAAGTTATGTGTGCTGGTACAGGTTCAGTTGTTTAGTCGGGTTATACTGAAATCTTTGCTCTGTAGCAAAATCCCTTTTTCTGCCCAATTCACTCTAGATTTAGACTTTATTCAGTATTTAGGCTGGTTACAGACTAACAGGAAAACTTAATGCTGTATTGCTAATTTTTCCCCCAAAGCTTAAGCCATTTGAAAAGAAATACAGGCTTGAATGATCTGCAGTGTGGCTAAATATCCAGTCTGAAGCCACGTCCATCAGTATGATGTCAAGGTAACATATATACGGACCAGAACAGTATATGAAATATTGGTTCAAATTACAATTTTCAAAAGGTGCTAAAGCAAGTTTGCTGTTGGCATTTACAGTAGCTTTATGAAGCGTCGCTTCTCCCTGTAGAACTGGAATAACTGTAATTAAAGGATTTTCTGGATTTATTTGAAGAGCAAGTGATAATGACAGTTGAAATACAGAAGGCACTTGATCTTCATATTAAATGTAATAATTGTTCAATTCAGTGAACTCCTCAGTTGCAGGAGAGGTTTAATTAGATGTGCAATGAATAAAGATGAAAATTTGTTATAAACTCGTCAAGAGAAAAAATTATTGCTTTCTTCACCAGCATCTGCAGTCTAATTGAATATGGTGGTGCTCAGCATATCTGGAAAGGTATGAAATTAATTGTCTTTGCACACTTGAAGCATTATATTTTTTTTTTTTTTTGGTTTTCAAATTGTACAAATATATGCATGTTTCATTAAACCAGCATAAAATTAGCTTTTACACCTCCAAAGGCAAACTTTTACTCTCAGAAATATCCACTGCTGGTTTTCAGAAATGCTTGCCCAGCATTAAATGAATACATGAAATAAGTGTAATGAAATAAGATCATCTGCATGAGAGGTTATTTTGTTTAACTTCACTGGGGTACTTTCATGTCATGTCATGTAATGTTGTGTCATGGCATGTCACAGGTCATGAAGAGTAAGAACCTGAGACAGCAGCTGGAGGTTTGATTTCTTTGCTTTTTTCAGCAGCTATCCAAAGGACTAGTAGTCAGAAAATAACTAAGGGTTTGAGGTTTGTGTATCTACTCCAAGATGCTGTGCAGTGTGACACCCTTGCTTCGTAAACAAAGCTGGGTGTGACATTCTCTCCTGGCAAAATAATGCCTATCTTTTTGTAACTGCAGAGACCACTCTAGTGAAGCTTGAGGCATTTAGTCAAAGCCAATCCTTGGCTCTGGTATTTCAGCTGTCTTCTAAACATCATGAAGACATTCACTTGTCTTTGGCACAGGGTAATTATTTAGTCCAAATTCCACAGAAAGACATTTCCTGCCCTTCCTGCTGCTGCCTTCCTTTCTGACTTCCAGGGACCCTAGATTAGCCCCATTTTATTTACCTGCTTATTTGTTTCAAGTTTTTGCTGAATTCACACTTACTGCCTTAGGGGTGGGCCAGTCTCAGCACTCATACACATCCAGGATTAGCTAACTTTCCCCAAAAGGCTGCACTGTGCCGTTTGTAAAGGTCTGTGTGCCTGCCAAGGGGTGTTAAACCCACGTGGGCAATTGAAGGGCAAAGTCCTGTCCATATCCTCTGGGAGCATATGCCAAAAGAATATAAAAGTGCAAGGTATTGGACTACTTCCAGTGTTATTCATGCTTCAAATGAACACTGAACAAAGTTTTGAGATGTGTTACTAATAAAATAATAATGACTTAAAAGTCTCAAGAGAGAGCTCAGGCTGAGAGCTGGATGCATCTGCCACACTGAATCACAATTGAGTTATTGTTGAAATAAGGCATCCATCAAGAGTTACTCAACACCTTGCAGAAACTTTGGGCTACATGCCTGAACAGAAACCAGGGCAAAGTGGAAGACCTGATCCTGTCCTCACGTGGAGCTGGAAAACAGTCAGGACTCATGCTGGGACGGCATGAGTTAGGAAAGACTGCAGGAGTGTGAGCCAAGGGAAAGCCTCCCTGTCCAGCTTCCTGCGAACTGAGCATGAAATAACAAAACTCGCAAGATGTACTCACCGTTTTGTCTATCTCTTGCAAGAGCAGTACAGCAGAACGTATCCCTCTCCACATTTGTTGCTTATGAATAGCATAGGCCCTTCTTAAAAGAAACTACCATGAAAAGATTCACTGTCAAAGTTCAGGGCACATGTGAGCTATGAATGACTACCTTAGGATGTCCCACAGTTGCTCAGGATCATCATGGCACTTCTCAGTTCAAAGCACAGCACTGCATAATGATTCTTGTGTACATTTGAGAAATCCTAGGGAGCTGATACAGCAGAGGCTTCTGTTATAGTTTGCTTTCCTCATTACAAAGAAGCATGAGAGCCTACCTAGTGTTTCCTCCTGGTAGCTGACACAAAATAACATCTGCAGTTCTCTAGAACATGCTGTTTCCATGGACTTAAAAAGCATGTGTCACAAACCACACAGACTTACAAACAGGGATTTGGTAAATACCTCGGCCAAAGCTGCCACAAAAACAGATGCACTCTCGCAGATGCAGAAGAAATCAGAACAAATTGGTCTGAAAATAATTGGGATGGAACCAGCCATGCTGGTTAGAAAATATGTGTCAATGCTGTCTTCTCCTTTCCCTCCTTAACTTCTGTGTGTTGGAGAAACACTCTTCTCTCTCATCTTATTACCCTCCTCCTTTGCTCCGTTTCCTTTGATATTGTTCACCTTTTCTGCTCACAACCATGAGAAAAGAAAAAGAAATTTAATGGTACTAAACCCAGTGCTGAAATTGTTTACATTCTCTGAGTAGTATCTAGTAGTATCCAGAGTAAAGGGCTGTATAATACTGAGAAATCCAACTGATCCTACACATTAAAGCAAAGAATATGTTTACTCTTCCTTGATTTTTCAAAGCCACAAAACAAGGGGATTAAGGGAATTAAGAAATGCATAAAATGCAGAGGTTGATATAATTAGGAAAGGGGAGAAAAGGAAGGAAGAAAAGAAGGGCAGAAAGGGAGAAAAGGAAAGAGGAAGAGACAGAGGAAGGAAGAGAGGGAGGGAAAGATTTTTGAGAGGGAAGGAAGGAGAAAGGAAAAGACTTTTGGTGTTTGACCTTATCATTTATTCACGACCATACCCTTCTCTCTTGGTTTCATTTCTTTACATGAAATATCATCATCCCAACTTCAAGTATTTATTACACAACTTAGAGCTTTGTTTCTTTCTCTCTCTCTTTTTATTTATTTTTTTTTTTTTTTTTAATCTGGGAGTTCTGTGCAGGAAAACTGCAAAACTTCTGTTTATCTGGAGCAGGATTGCACAGTTCCACCCTTACACAACATTCCTTGTAAACAGGCTGTTCATGGGCTGATAACACTTTTGTTGGTCTGTGTGCTTACTGCCTGTAATGCCTGAGAACTGTGAGAGAACGAATGCAGGGTGACAGGACAACCCATCCGATCAAATTGACATAGACATTGCCAAAGGAGAGTTTAGGAAAAGTTGCACATTAGCCTAACTAAGTCTAGGTGGGCTTCTGCCCCAGGCAGCTCCAGGTGTAGGATTGCATTTAATCTGTTAATATGCCTACATTTTTTTGTATTTGACTAAGTTTAAGGGCATGGTAAAAGGACTTACCTGAGTTAGAAAACACCAGGAGACTCTTTTTCCTTTCCTACAGATGACCTCTACTTCTGATGCTCTACCCTCTCATCACACGAGTAACTCCCATTGCTCCTTCCATGTTAAAGAAATCCTGCTTAACTTTATGGACTGAAGTTAACTCCACTGGTTGTATGTGGTGGTCCCCCATGTAACACAACTGACACTCCAGTAGTCAGGCACAGGGTCAGAAAGATGATTCTCGATACAGAGAATTCTGCTGTATTTTGGACCAAAAAAGCATCATGGTCCTCCATTTTCCTTAAAGTGTAGATCCAGCTTTTGGTCTTCATCTAATGTAAGAGAAGGAATTATGCCTTCACTGCTCCAAGATAAACATACTGGATTTAATTTAATAATTTAATTTAATAATTTAAGCATTATGGAAAAAAAATAAAAAATATTTTCCAATACTGGTACTGTCTTGCTCTCTTGAAGCTAGTCCCTGTGGACAAGTAGTGATTTGGAACAGCAATTAATTTAGTTGAACAGCTGCACATACGATCTGATGAAATGTGGTTAGCATTTCTCATTTAATTTGCATCGAAGCGAGAAGTTTTATCAATAACAACAAAAAAACTTTCTCCAAATCCCAACACAACAATAAGTGAGATCACAGACATTCAAGACATTCTTGTGCTGGAAGAGTTTTATGTGACTTGGAAATCAATTAAGTTCCATTAAGGCTCTGAAGTCTACCTGCCTTGCATTGTACCTTTCAAAACTAGGTGGTAGTGTTTATAGCCAGGCTTTTAGTTTACCTAGGAAAGGACTTTTTTTGTGCTTATTTCTTGGCTTACATTGCTGTTAAAAAAAAGCCAGTTTCCAGTCTGCTAAGCATCTAATCGAGGTAAGTGAATCTGTAACAAAAGTCACTCTGAGAAAGTTAATTTTTATGCAAAGAGATTTACCGTGTTAAAAAATCAAAAGGCAGAAAAACGCAACAAAACAAAATTAAAAAAAAAAAAAAAAAAAAGAAAAAAAAATACCCCCCCCCCCCAACAGCAACAACAAAAAAAACCCCAAAAACCAACAACCACCAAAACAACAAAACATAAAATATCAGGGTGTCTTTTTGGACTGTTGGCAGTTTTTTTCTGGATGCTTATATCAAAGATTTTACTTTTCCAAATATTGTTAAGTCACTTCCAGATTTAGCATCACACTGTTATTTCTCTTTTTCATTTCAGATTCCTTAAGCACTTCATTTCTTTTGAGTTCTTGCAAATCACAATAAAGAATTGTGATTCTACAAAAGAAATCTCACTGACTATTCCCTTCATTTACATCTTTGGCTATGATATTGTAAAAGAAAATAGAAAGGAGATGTTTGCATATTCACTGTTCTCTCATCTCCTCTTCCCAGTGTTCTCAGTATTGCCAGATTCTAAGCTGTGTTTCCAAAAAAAAAAAAGGTGAAAATATGGAAATGCCTTGGAAGAATTAAATTTGAGTTTTTGGAGAGAAGATCATTACTTTGTTATGCACAGTTTAGGCAGTGGAAAAGAGGGCCTAGAGAAGGAGGGAATTCTGCTCTCCTGATTGCTGCCGCTCCCTTTCACATCAGCGATTACAAATAACCTCTAAAACAACAGAAAATCAAAGCTCTCTGGTTAATGGCACTCAAAGGAACCTCAAGAAGCCATCAGGCAGGAGGTTTCAAAGGTTATGACAGCTATGCCTCACTGCATTGAGGAGGGGTAGGCTACTTTTTTCTGCTATAGCTGTCTTCTAAAGCCTTTCTCTCACTGCAGTGGTAGCTGCTCAGTCCTTGTAGCTGGCTGACCACTGGGTCTCTGAAATACTCTGTTGTGGGGAAATGAGAATGGGTTATTTATTTCATGGCAGAAGGCACACAGGACACTCTACTGGCTTTTTATTTCCTCATGCATAGTGAAGCATTCATTGCAATCCCAGCCTTGGAAATCTGGTCTACTGACCCAGTTATTTCAACTTCAAATGCTGTGTGTGTAAAGAAAAGTTATAAAACAAAGCACAAAAGTGGAACAGGCTGATTTGATGTTTACCTGAATGGACTCTTTTTTGCTGAAAAGTCTTCCCATCTTAGCCAGTGGAACAGTTTTACATTTTTTTTAAGCTTGACACTTCGAGTCAAGGGGTTTTATGTTGCTGTTCTCTGTTCTTTCTTCTTTCCTCTAAAAGAAGAAAATAGCTTTATCTTGTTGAAATCTTCCTGTTCCAAAAAGCATCCAACAAAGTTTGGCAGTACTGGCCTGAAAGTCTGCAGCTTGCTGTCGTGGAAGTCCTTCATCTCCACATGCAGCACTCATGAGATATCCATGAGGAAAGCTGAGCAATCTGGTTGAACACAGAATGGCAGAAAAAGAAGAGAAAAAGGAGAAAACAAGGCCAAGGCAGGGAAGTCTGAGTGACATATCTGATTTTCATATTTACTTTAAATTTTGGATATAGCTGAAAAAGACAACTACAATCAAGAAACCTGGAGCCAAACACTTCTAAACCTGACCTTGAAGTTTATAAAATGAATTTGAACATTTTTGATTAATCATAATAGTTCTGTTAAACTTCCAGTGTGTTTTAACAAGAGATTGATTTCTCCACATTACTTCAGCTGTCTCTGCAGTACAGCATAGTACCTTCTGAAAAACAGTGAGAGTACTAAAGACACAAAGAAAATAGGTACAAGAAAGACCATCAGTCCCAAGGTATAGAGGGAATTAGCTGAAATTTCCAACACTGGAGATCCAAATCTTTCCTCTTTGATGATAATATTCCCCTTTATTTTATTTTTAATAACAGAGTTATAGGGTATTCCCCTCAACAGCCAATTCCTATGCTAAAGTTCCAAAACTAAGTACTTAGAGACAAAACAAATAGCACCAGTTTTGGCATCCATTTCTGCACACTCTTAAATCATTCCCTTACATACATGTCTTTCTTAATGTGTATATGTCTTATCTTTTCCATTCTTCTAAATTCCTCTCAGGACTTCTTGCCCACTTTTCCTGCTGTCCATCAGCTTTTCTAGGCTTCTTATTTCTAATTTTCTAATTTTCTCCTTTAAATTCCTTTCCTCACATCTACTTGCTTTACATCTGAGATTGGAGAATGAGAGAGATGTGTTATCATGTGTTATCATCTATTAGTGAGCAGAAAAAGATAGTTGTAGTCACAGAAAACAATTAAAACCCACTGCAAAAACAGTGGGACAGCCTTGTCTGAAAGATTCATGCATTTGGTTGAGAACTGGTTAGGAACTCTGATTGCAATCCTATGATCTCCCACTACTGTCACCTGAAAAAGTGGATTTTTCCCTTGTGTGCAATCCTGCCCCTGGTAAAAGGTATTGCTTATAACCTCATTACCTGTAATTTCAGAAGAGCACAATTGGAACATTAATTCCAGTCTGGAAATTTGACTGTCCCTCTAATGTCTTTTGTTAGAATATGTACACCAGTCTCAATGACAGTTAGCAACAAGGACTGTTACTAAAAAAAAAAAATATCTTCCTAACTGGTTCCCTTCTTTATCCTAGGTTTTCTAAAATATCATGATTCAAACAGTCTGATCAAATTCTCACATTTTATTAGAGTAACATAATTTGTTTTATATTCACTCTCTTGTATGAGTTTCGTTCTACTTTTTTTTTTTTTTATATTTGACAAAGTAATGAAGAATATGAAATCTACTTAGTTCAGATTACCCCTTCAGTACTGAATTTTGAACAATGTGTGTCTTTGAGACAAATATAAAAGTAACTCTATGTATCATTTCTCAGCAGCCCAGAGGAGCTCTTTTTTCAGTTTACACATCTTGAGAAAGATAACTGGCTTGAAAAGCAGCTTGTGGTGTCAGCAGAGTTTCCAAGGAGAAGCTCTACTCTTTACAAGCTAGGGAACTATCTATACTGCACAACACAGCAGGGCAGGACCTTGCTAAGCTGGAGCTAATGGAGCAGATACAATCACAGGGTACACTGCCTGGATCTGCAGAGCTACCAGATCAGATCAGATCAAGAGAAGCACAGACATAATGCCACAGCACCCGCATCCTAACAAAGATAATTCGTGTGCATGGAGCTGATGAAATTTTTCTGCTTCTAAAGCTATCACTTGACTGCTAGCCCAGGAATTGTTGAATTGTGCTTAAGTGCTGCTAGCATGCTTTTGGAAGGAGTGACAAGATAGCTGTAACACAGACCAAACAGTCCTCAATAAGGGGGTGAACTAGGAATACTTGCTTCATTTTACTGCAGTGCTTGCTGCTGCCTTCTCTCATCATTATGACCGGGCATGTGGGATCCCCCAGTCCCTGGCCCACTTGTTAAGTGTGCCATTCATTTATTTAGCTCCTAGAGGTGATGAATAAGTAATGTTGAAGAGAAACTGCAAAAGCACTGTCACACAGCCAAGGTGTATCCTAATGCCTCACTGCTCCGACAGCTGGATATGTGAGAGTCCAGGGCAGGGAACAGAAAGTCAGTGTGTGCATCCTTCACTTACTGTATTAGTAATGTGATCTAATGACCTTGCAGTCTAGACCTACTGCAGCACATCAGCCTGCAGGACCTTAATCTGAGGGCTTCTATTTAGAGTAGCTATCTGGACATATTCTGAGGCAGCAGAAAGAGTCTGACCTCTCTGGTTGGTGGTAGCAGCACACAGAACTCCCACAGAGAAAAAAGATTAAAGCAAGTGCTAAAATCCTATTACAGGCAAAGTCATACTGAAGTCTTTGTGCTATAGCACTCTATGCCCATATCAGAGGACTCAGTACCTATCCTGAAGACTGTAGTTGTGATCTACAAGGGCAAGGGAAGTGGGGGGAGACCTAAAGGGAAAAAAAAAAAAAAAAAAAAAAAAAAAAAAAAAAAAAAAAAAAAAAAAAGGGTGACCTCCAAACTTGCAGGATCTGGTGATAATCCCTGTATTTCTGCCCAGCTGAAGTGGCACCACCTTCTGTAATCACTAGCTAACAGTGAGTCAGGACTGATACTTCCATGTAGTGTATTTGTGCTAACACTTGACTGGCATAGAAAATTCCAATCTAGAACATACCCTTAATAAAGCACTCCCTTTAAGATAATTAATAGGCAAGCAAAATCAAAACCAAATGAAGTCTGTGTTACTTTAACAGGATAATCCAGAGCTGAACGGGATTGAATGAAACATTCTGTTCTTTGTCTCATTTGAATGTTATCTTTGGTCTGTAAACCTGGCTGCCTTGAGAGAATACTTGGTCTGCTCATGTCTGTAGTGACACTTTAAACGTTGTGTTTGCAGTTTTTCCTGCCACTTATTTTCTTTATTTTTTTTCCCCCATACTGTTGGCAGTGAGTCGTGGAGGCTCAGCTGCAGAACAGGGCTATAAACTCTCAATGCCATTAGACATGGGACATATGTTGATCAACTTTCTACATGACCCAGTAATTTCCTTGCACATTTTCCAGTTCACCTTGGTAATTGGTTAGAGATTCATTCTAAGATACCACCTTCCAAAAACTTAACTCCAAACTTTGCCTTATATATTAAAAAACATTCTTTCTAAATACATTGGCTGCTGGAAATATCTTTTCTGATATGATCCCAAAAAGTGTTTTTTTCCTTTTGAGGACCTTATCATGTTGGTAGTATTAGACAGGATATGACTAACTAGTTAACACAGGATCTTCTCTCATTTCATCACGTGTGATGATGTATGATATAAAAGTATGACCTGCTGTTTTCTGTGATTTAATTTAATCTCATTTTAGTACTTAGGGCCCCATTCTAATCCAGTTTTTTATCCTTCTTATCTATTATTCAATATATGCTATGGTTTGTTAATCACTGCAAAGTGTATGCAACAAACTTCATCAGAGCACCAGATTACAGAGCCAATATTATTGGTGAAAATATTTAACCAGAGAAGTCAGAAGGCAGATCAAGGAAAACTCCACCAGCCATCCCTTTCTATGCCTTTTCTTTCAGCAAAATGTTCTTTGCTGTTTTTACATAGTGCTTAATGAGCTGAGATCAAACTAACAGATCAGTTGTCTGAGTCACACCACTACTCCCTTTTTATATAGAAAATATAATAACCTATTCTCAAATCTCATGGAACCATTTAAGACTAGAATGGATAGCTTTTTAAATAACTTTGCCATCAGCCTGGGATCCACTATTCCCTCTTGAATATGCAGTTTCTATATCTATTCTTTCATATTAATAGACTTGCCCTTACTGCACTTTCCATAAGAATGAGTATGAGGAACAGAGAGCAATGTATTAGTGTCTGCTCATGTATCAGTTATTTTTAATCCATACCATCCTTATACACAGCAGCACCACTTGTTTCATGTATTAGTTTTTATTTGTACAAATAAACAACATTTTTCCATTAATTTTTGTAAACACTGCACTTTAATGTTTTCCAACTAATTTTCTACTTTCATCGTTGGATTTCCAAAGCATGACTTTCTTTTCTGGTCAAAGCTTTCCTCCTCACAAAATTCTTATTCCCAATATTCTTGTGATTCTTATCTTCAAGGGTCATCCTCATGGATTTTTTCCCCTTGATTGGGGTGTAAATGACCCAGTTTGGATGAGGGCTATCCAAACTCATCAGGAGCAATTATGTCATGTAAAGTAGTGCAGGAGTAGGTGCAGGAGGGCAATAACAGTTGTCTTACTTCCATGAGTAAATAACTTTTCATTTTTTAAATAGATTTTTTTTTCTATTCAGTATCTTATGTCTGTGCTTCAGCAGATTTAGCACTCAAAATTTGTCCTATTAAACTAAATAATTAAGGACTTTAATTTTAATAATTTCAGTAATGATCAGTATAAGCAGTTATTTGATTCTTTTATAATATTCATATGAAAACAAACTCTAACCAGAAGCAATTCTTATTGTTTTAGGCACTTGTGGAAAAAAATAATCTTTCATTTATCAAACTAAGAATTTTAGAACAAACTAATATTTAGGTCCTGTTGCTCTTTTCAATGGGAAGTGTACTCTGACATTTTGGGGAGTGTCTGCCTCTTACCAAGATTCAAAATTACAGAATCTCTTCCCAACTTTCATGGCCAAGCATCTAATTTGTAAGGTTTTCCTTTGTTTTTGGTGAGGTTATTTTTGTTTGTTTGTTTGTTTGGAATTTTTAAGAATTTAATTAAAGGAGATTCTGCTAAACAATGTGGAAGAAATGAAATATCAAAGTACTTTCTGTCAACACAGAGTGCAAGGAAAAGAAAGGAGGGACATGACATATGTGTTCCCTTACCCTTTTCCTCAACTATACTGTGTCTTAGGGTGCCCTGGGGCATTGCTTCTCCAGCCTGAGAAGGCAGGAATCCAACTCTCTGGCCACGCTGCCCAGAGCTGCCAGGATGTAATCTTGCATTAGGAAGGATGCAGTAACATCCCTAAGCTTTGGAAAACCTTTGTATACAGTGCAGTTAAGGGAAAGCAGCACCCAAGCTTCCAATTCATTGGAAACAATGAAATGCAGAGTAGTGTTACCTCTCTGGTTCAAACAGCTCACCTTGCTATACTGCAAAAACATCAGTGTGCTTAATAAAAATTTATAGCACTCTGGTTAATTGCTAATATAAAACATACTGGGGGAGAAAGTTGGCATCTTGTCCATGCCTGTGGTAGCAATCTTTGAGGCCTGGAGAATGAGATTGAAGGTGTTGGTACTATAATCTCCTTTTCACCTGCTTTTCCTTCCTTCAGCTTCTAAAATAAATCTGCAGTACCAACCACAGGACAGGTGAAGGAGATAGTGCATGCTGAGAAAGCATGGCTGGCTGGGCTAGACCTGTCGTGTTGACTTTTCTGCAAGACTTTTGATAATAGTGCAGAAAGAAGCATCTGTACAGTTTAAAAGTAATTCTGGGCAATGGCATAAGCAAATCTTCTGCGCATATTGCAAGGAGACAAGGAAGCTGACATATCTAAAATGCCATCTCTAAGCAAAAAAACACACCCAAGCTATTCTCTGTTTTCTAAAGCATGTACTGCATTTTCCTCTAAGACATTTTTCTAAACTCTGCCTGAGATGAACAGTAACAAAGAAAAACATCAGCCTGCTGTTCTTTCACCAAATATAACTATTAATGGCATAATGATCACTCAGCCATGAAGACTTTTCCATTACAACTCAAGAGTCTTTTCTCAATGTAAGTGTATCAAAGGCCACCAAGTTCATAAAAGACCAATTTTATAAATGTCAAATTCTACTTCTTTTGTGCCAAGTTTCTGGGAAACATATAAAGAAATAAGATATTAATACATTTAATATGTCTCCAGATTGCTCTGTGGAGCTGACCAAATTAAAAGGTATTAGATTTTGTTCAAAGGCTGAAGGAAACATTCTAGGAAACAGAATGAAGACATATTGGCCTATATAACATAGAAATGACAATATTTAAAAAGAAAATAGACAACATACCCTTCTGATGGAGAAAGAATGTTCCTTTTGAGTCCTATATTGAGGATATTGTGTAATTTCTTGTTTAATTTTTCATATAAACTTGAAAAAATTAGTGTTTGTTTTTATAGAAAAGTTTTTTCATGTTTTTGAGAAGCTGCAGAAAGGAAGAGACAGTTTGTTACACTAAATAATTTGTAATTTTTTTTCAAAGTGCATCTATAATTTCTACTGTAATTCCTGTAGATTCCTGTAATTTCTGTAATTTCTGTAAAATAAGTATATTTTTTGGTGGTTAGTTTTAGATTCTTTTTTTTTTTTTTTTTTTTTTTTTTTTTTTAAGCGAGGGAGAGGAAGAAAGGGAAGTCCCCTAAAGTAACAACCATTTTCTTAAGAATTAACAATCTCTATTCGTGTTCCAACAGGCACAACACTCCCACACTACCTTGTACAGCCTCAATCACAGCTGACCACACTGCTAAGAGCCAGCAGAGAACCAGCTCTGCTGAGGAAACCCTCTCCTGACTCAGCCTCCTGATGAGCCGTGCCAAGAAAACCCTGCTTCCCTCCTGCCAGCTCAAGGATGCTCCAGAAAATCTGTTTGGACACTGGGGACTCAGGAGATGGCGTGCATTTTAAAGATTGTCATACGGGTGCTTTTGATTGCTTTTGTCATTTTGTGTTCATTCAGTTGCCTCAAATGTTCAATTTTGGAATCCTTGAGAGGAGCCTTCTTAACAAATACAGAAAGGGAGAGTTGTGAAGGCCTGGAGCCATTCCCTGGGTTGGGGAGACACAAGGGCTTTGTCTCAAAGGATATCCTGTTCTCTTATGCCAATGTGTCCCTGTTCTGCTCCCTCAGTGGGCCCTTGGAGCCCCCTCCCCATGTCTGTGTCCCCCAGTCACTCCCCCTATGTCCCCATTGCCCCCCACACCCTAACCCCCTCTGCACTGCCCCCCTGGCCATCGTCCCCTCAGCCCTCTCAGCCTGACCACCCCTACACTTGAACCCAGACCCTCTCCTTTGGCCCTGGGCTCTGGGAGCACGTGGCTGGAATAAAACATCTCTGTGGAACCCATAGAAAGGCCCTTCCTGCCTCTTGCCATCACCATAACTGCAGCTGTCCTGGTTCACAACAGATTCCTAATTTTTTTTTTCTGTTTAGGGTAATAACACAATTTTAAGATTTAACAGACAAATGACTTCAGGAAGTGTCCTAGTTCAGAAGGAGGAAATACAGTTAGGATCTTGTTTCAGGATTGTACTTAGACATGAGCCTGAGACAGCTGAGTCCCTTCCACCAAATCAGTGCCTATAGACCAGCACTAAGGCACTGTCCTATAACCAGTGAGATAATCCAGAAGATGCATAAGACTTGGAGCAGGTCTGAGGAACCATAGATCAGATGATGAGTGCATTTGTAGTAAATACATATCCTCCTTCTTAATTAAGTGCTAGTGAAATTAAAATGGTGGGTTTGAAGTGAAAAAATATTAAACCCCAAGTGTTTGCAGCTAGGTGGTGCCATAGCCTTATGAAAACCCAATCAAATTAGGGCTGGACTTCCATTCTACACATGATGGTGTATGAAAGCAGGCAGTGGTGTAGGAGACAGAAACTGCTACAGAGACTGGGTTTTGCTTTCTAGTACTGCAGGAAAAAGTAGTCACTTCAGAATTGTTTCCTGTCTCCTGACACCCTTAAGTAAAATAGAAATTATAAGAACCTTTTGTGGAGCACCAGGATTTAAGGAGTAATGTGTTCCTGACATATGTTGAAATTTTGTATGAGCTTTTCATCAAACTCCTGCATACAGGTGCTAAATATGAAACAAGATCTATCAAAACCACATGACACTTAGACTGAAGTTGAATGCAAAGTTCTAGGAGAAATTGCAGACACTGATAATTCAGTTTAATGCTTGGTGTCTTCAGCCAGTAGTGCGCATGGAGATACATGCTCTGTAGCATGCTCATGGAAGTGATACCCTCCTGAGTCCTATATTAAAATTTTATTATTTACCCTTAATAATCCACTTGTTTCCTTTACTTTTCCTTGACTCCCCTAAACACCTCAAAAATAGCAAGTATTTTGCTATGATACTCCCACAGAAATCTTACATGGCTGGGGGAAACGGCAAGCTAAGTACATTTATAAAACTTATTTTCCAGATGACATACTTTCAGACCACTCTTGAGCTTCACAGAACTAGTTTAGATGAATCTTTCCTGTGCTTCCTAACAATGTAGATTTGTAAGTCAGCTTCTAATTTTTATATTACTGTGTGGCACAGTATAAATGATACAGACTACAAATGCATTATCACTACATTAATGCATTTGACAGAGCTGTGTGCTCACTAGCTTGAACCCAATAGCACACAATTTCTGCAATGTAGTGTACAGCTGAAGCAGCTGATGTGATTTTCTTGAATCTCTTTCCATGACACATGCATCTGTTTAGAAGGCTGGTTCATTTTGCCTGTGGCTCCAGTGCCTACTGGTGCTGCAGTGCATGCTCTTCACGTGGTCACAGTGCCTTGGAAATTGGGACTCCATCTGAACTGAGACTTGTCTGCAATTTAGGTGCCAAAAGATTCAGTGAGCTATTGAGAACATCTCACTTCAAGGGCTACTTGAAAATTATGCTCCTGTTTTGTGCCACACGAAGGACCTTCATAGTGTCTAACCTTGAAATCACTGAATGGACTAAAATCTTTGAGTTCCCCCTGCACTTGAAGAGGGGAACTATCACTCACAACTGAATTTCTTAGCTGACTTGCCTTTCCTCTAGTTTATGCATTTCATTCTCTTCCTATGATGGAAAGCTGTGTTCTTTCCTACTCTTTCTATTTCTTTTACCATCCTCTTCCCTTTGAATCACCACACCATGTGAAACTTTACGGTCAGCAGAAAAACAATTTTCCTTACTGCAGGTGATCCGTTCTTCAGTGTTCAGAACACTCTTTACAGTTCAATAAGTACAAGTCGTATAAGTTACAGTAAGAGGGCTGTTCTATTTATTCTGTGCTCTTTGCTTATTTGTGCCTTGATTATACAGCTCTTACAGTGACATTTTCAGTGAAAATGTGTACTGAGCAATTGTATGGAAAATTGTTACCTACTGCTTATCTGTATTGTGTCTTGTTTATTTTTATGTCTTTACCAGTCAAAACTCACCAAATGTAAAGAAATGACTAATGCCATGAGAAACTCCATTATTATTACCATCACAGGGGACCTTAGCCAGACAGGTTAGCAGTAAGAATAAGGAAGGTTTCCATTAATACTTCTCCTAATCACACTTGTAAGCTAATGTGTGATGATCAGGTACTTACTTACTCTGAGAAGGCTCAATCCTGTGGCTTTTGCCTCTGGAGCTGTGGTACATACAAAGCTGGGAATATAGCCCTTCATGTGTCTCAGTAGGATGGGATATGCATCTGTGGTCTGTGACAGCACTCTTATAGCAGCACCCTTCTTTGAGGTGGCAGGCTGATGAAGCGTCGAGCAGAGCATGTACTGAGCCCTCCTCAGAGCCTCTTCATCACTGTGTGGCCATCAGAGGATGATGCTCTTTTTCTCAGCAGGACTGTCTTGCACTGTCTTCACACAGCCAGGCTGGTGGTCAGATGGCTGGGCCATTGGTTATGCCAGCTCTTTCATAAGGCAGTGCTTTCCATGGGCATTTGCCAGCTGATTTGAAGGAGTTAATTGTACATGGAAGGCTGTCAGTACAGAGCAGGCCAGTTCAAGGTGCTCAAGAACAAATGAAAAATGAGGGCTATGTTATTTTGTTTTTTTTTTTCTTACAAAGAAAATAAATTAAAAAGAAGAAAAAACAATCAGGTAAGTCTGTTGGCAATATGACCTGTAAATGACCTTCTTTGCTTCTCCAAGTGTGATATTAGATTAATTTTGACTCATTTTAATGGACCTATCCAAAAACATTGAGCCATTTAGGAATAAAAGTAGCCAACTTCCCTGCTGTAGTGCAAATGTCTGGAATATCTGTTAATATTAATAAGCCTCCAGAGCCAACTTGCAAAAACCCAATAGTACATACACTCTTGTTATAAATGATACAAAGACTGGTTGGAAAGTACACCCCTTAAATGAATAAAAACCAGTCCATATATCTGAATGTCAGATTCTGTTTTTCTCCAACATTAAAACTTCAAGACATGACAAATATATCTTGCCTCACTCTATCCAGCATTTGGGATTACATTATCCAGCATTTTAGGTCACACTCTGCGCATCATAAGCAGAATTGAGACTCGAGTGTTCCTCTGTATCACATCTTGTCCACAACACAGAAGTTTCTGTCAAGATGACCAAGGCACTTTTATGAAAAAAATAAATTAACTGAAGGCAGAAATCCTCAGCCTATATGTCTAGGCCACAGGAATACAGGCAGCAATGGGTGTTTCACATGATGTCATACCTCTTGTATCCTCCTTGGCCCACAAGGACAAATATTTGACATCAAGAGTAATGGAATCATTGAAAGACTTTCAGGGAATGACTGCTAAGGAGGTAGAATCAATTTCACATCTATAGTGCTTCAGAAGACCAACAAAACCCTGCCAAAGGCAGTTCTCGATTGAAGGAGGGTAGGCAAATTCACAAAAACAAGCCAGAAAAACTACCCCAAAGAAACAGATATGGAAAAACTAACATTTGCTTACATGATAGGATTCATAAAAAAAGTGACAACTGTTGAATTTGTACAGAGAGCCAGTTTTTCTGCCTCCTCTAAAATATTTCTGGAGCAGCAGCAAACATTCTTTTGTCTTTCTGGCACACCTATTGAGAGGTTATGAAGTTATTTATCTTAAAAAATCTTTTGTATTTTTCCTACTACTAAAGCTCTGGGTTTCCAGTGGACTGTGCAAAAACATCAGGGAATTTTAAATAAACATATTTGGAAATTCTTTCCACATATTTTTTATTAATTTTGACTTTATCTCTACTACCTCAGTGCAAGAATTTTCTCTCCCATCATGTGAGACCTGAAAATTGTTTGTTATCTTTCCATCCCATCAAGTGAAAAAAAAATGTCTCCCAATCTCCTTGCCCTCCTGGCTTTTAATTTCTGCACCCTTCTACCCAATTTAAATTCCATAAAGCACTTGAAATCACATTTACATCAAAGACACTCCACAGGATACCTCTGTATTGTGTTCATGTTCTGTTCATTCATCAAATACTCGCCCACTCCATTTGGAACATACACTATTGAGTTTCTCCTTCTTTTCACAACATCAGGAGTTAAAGAAAGAGAACCTGCTTTTTAAAGTCCAAATGTTTGTGTGTTTTCAACAAGACACTTTGCATTACTTGGATGGTTTCTCTTGTTTACCAGGAAGATTTGCATCAACTGGAAATGAAAAGAATATCATGCTCCAATGGATTGAGATGGTGATAAAAATTGAAAGAGATACAGAAGCTTTTCAAAGACAGTAATAAATGGACCCTTCTACCACTATGATTTGAATGACTCTGTTAGAAGACTAACACTTTTTCTGTGCCCAAGCCCTGATTAGAATTTTGTTTTAAAGGGAAAAACAATAATTGGGTTTGAATGGTCCTTGGAGTTTTTTTTCTTTCCCTTTCCTCCCCCTACAGACTCCATAAAAGTCATTTTCAGCATCACATATTTGATTATGGCCTTCCTTCTGCCCCCACATTTACATCATGCTATGTTAAATTCCCTGGGATCTGTACACTCTAGAAGTGCAATAATAAGTCAATGTTTTATTTATAAGTGTGGCAAATGCATATACCATTCTATTATCTCAGCTGGGCTAGTTCATTTCGTTTTACCTCATTTCCTATGTAACTGAAGTTTTGTTTCCATCTACCCTCCAATTTTAGCAGCTGCCTCTAATCACATTCTCCTTTGCTCTAAATTTCCTGTGGATACATAGGAGTTCATAAGAAGCTTATCAGAAGCTGTTGTTTGTGGTCCTATTAACATTCATTTTTCGACAGAATTTTCCTTTCAAAAAGAGGACTGGTCAGTGTGGCTTCAGCTTTGTACTGCATGGAAGTTTTCAAGTTACCTTACAGTGCCTCTTCCATCCTCATTTTGCAGTACTTCATTATTCAAGTCCAGGGATTTCTCTCTGCCTTGGTTGTGATTTGCATTTTTCTGTTATGTATGCAGTACTTTTATAACTCCTGTCATCTGACTGAAACAGTCCATAAACTGTTTTAACATTTCCCTCCTGTAGACTAGAATTTTCATCTCCATTTTAGAGGTGGAGAATATCAGCAGAGTGAAGAGCAGAGGATTGTCTCTATAAACCCTTGGGAGGAGGTTCATGTGACCAAATACATTGATCATGATCCTGTTTTCTTCAAAATGGGAACATGGACCATCAAGAAGACAGCACATAGAATTTTTTGACATTTTAAGAAAAGATTTTCAGTGAGCTGCTGTCAGTAATAAGATGATCAACAAAAGAGGTAGCGGGAATGAGAACAGCAAGTAAGGGAAAGTGAAAGCTTGCTAATAGCCAGGCTTATTTCAGTTTAATAGAAGAATGGCACAAGAAATGACTAGCTAACATGACAGAATAGGATGAGAGTAGTCCAGATTCAGACAGAAAGCAAGAAGTGCAAAAGAGAGTACAATAATTTAAATGTATAAAAGCAGTCTGTAAGTCAATAATCAAAAGGAAGAGAATATACTCATTTTTGATGGTCAGAAATGGGATTATGATAGCACCACGCATAAATTTATGTATTCAGAATATTTCCTTATTTCTATGTTAATACACCTGATCTCTTACTTAATTGTTTGTTTCTAGATAAATGGCTGACACTTGCAAAGACATATAAGAGAGAATGTATTTCACTGTCAAGTATTCTAGGTATTACCATTAGCTGACTTAAAATTCCCCTGTCAAAGCAGATCCTCACCCAAAACAACTTGAAATGAGTCTCTGTAGAGTCACTTGTTGCATATTTAACTTCTACTGTTATCTGTTACCACAATATTCAGGCTGGAAATGTACAATGCAATATTTCAGTCTGGTGTCCCTAAACCATGTAATTCAAAGAAAAAAACAAATTGAAAGAATGGAGCAGGGAAAAATATTTTTAGCTGAGCACCACTTATTCTGTTCTATACTAATCACTCCCTGCCTTTGTTAAGTGACTCATTTTTAACACTCTGCATTACAGTCATGCTGCTTCATGCTGGATGTGGCCAGGAGCTCGCTTGTGTTAGTCATGGAATCCCTGAGAGTGGAAGTGACTGAAATCCAACAATGTTCTCCCTATAAAAATAAACATTTATTGATGTATCCAAGTATGCGATAAGAGAGGGGACAAACTTGTTTCTGATGCAAATTCAGTGAAGTCAAAAAACGGCTCCTGTGCAAAACCAGCCTGCAGCCAGAACAGGACCTCGGAGCACTAAGCGATGATTTCCTCATCAGCTCAAACACTGCACTGCTATTTGCTGACCTCTTGGGCACACTCCATGCCAGGGTAAGTTTAGGGCTGTCACTAGGATTTCACAGAAGTTACAATGATAGGAATGCAGATTTGCTGACAATACGCATTCTACATCAGGTTGTACTGCTTATTGATATTGAAAAGAACCCACAGGACTCTTTGTAGTCTATCCTGTGAGTGCGTGGGTGTGTGTGTAACAAACCAAAACCATTCCAACCACCAAGTCCAAGTAGCTGGAAACCATCCTAAGATTGTTTGGCTTCCCCTTTAAGCTACTGATGAAGCAGATTTCACATTTCTAGGGCAATTTCACATTTCTGTGCCCAACGTGCCCATCTGCATCATAATGTGTAACTTCTATTCAATCTAAATCTCTGCTAAAATTAAAGAAACCTTTTCTCATTTTCCTGTGGTACATAGAGATAATATTTTATTCATTTTAAAGCTAATATCTCTCTTTATATTTTTCTAAAGGATGAAAACAAATGCATATTTTTTCAAAAATTTCCTCAGTTATTTTCTCAGCCTGAAATAATTTTATTCTCCCTCCTTTATTCTCTTCATAACATCTACCTTATTTAAGATTGTCAGTGTCTTTGTGATTGCATGTAACATGTTGGATGAATATCATATTTGTTATCAACAACAAAAACAGGGCTTGATTCACTTCCTCTGCCTTTGGTCAGCAGGATTACAAACAGAATGGTGCAATTTTTGTGAGAAAGGAAGAAGGCAGCATAAGAATTAGAACAGGGGTGAAAATACCTTGCTATACTTAAAAGCTACTCAAAAAATATCTACTATGAAGATATTTTGTACAAGACACATGCAAAAGATAAATTTTAAATCGATGATTTAAATCTCAGTGGCTTTCATTTCCCTCAGAGCATGGGGAATGCGTAAATTGGTATGGTCTGACAATGCAGTATCCATCTCTTTTTGCAGTTGTGTGATCTGACATGTGCTGAAGACCTTGGCTGTGCTATTTACATATTTGACCTCTTAGGTGATCTCCATTACACACTGGAGAGATTTTATAAAGGAAAGCATCTCCTTTCAAACCTGACAAACCTGCTACAAAACCTACATACAAGCAAAAAACTAGAATTAAATCTTTTTTCCGTTATCTGTAAAGTGTACAGGCCCTTGTTAGAACTGAGACAACTTTAATAGTCGAAGTTAAAAGTTATCTTTGTGCCAGGGACTAGGAGGGGGCATCACTTGTCGTTAGAAGGATTGACATCCTTCCACAGCCATTGGGAGAAAGTCTGATAAAGTTTTTTCTCTTCACTTGTTCACTGCATGAAGGAAAAACACATATTTGTTCTGTATTCTGACCAGGGTATGCCTTTTCCCAACACCTATCATGGAATTTTAAAAATCCATAGATTTGTCATATCATGCCACAGGGACTTTCAGCTAATATATTAGCAGATGATATTGAAGACAGGATGATATTAATACATGCACAGGCAAGCCAGCTGGCTTTGCTTTATCTGAATTATGATGATGTATCTACCCCCACAGTATGTTGTCTTACATAAAGCAGGATTGGTCTTGAGAAATTGGCCTATCCCACAAGATAATAATGCTTTGAATTTCCATATAGACCCACATTCAAAGAGCTTTACAAAAGTTAATCCATTAAGTATCAATGTAAGGCATTCCCTGAGGCAGGTGTTAATTACCTCCATTTCACAGAGCTCCAGCAAGAGAGGCAAGGAGACATCCAACCACCTTATTTGTAAGGTAACAGCAAATCAAAGCACAATCAGAGAGAGAATAAAAGAGTTTTGACACTCAGGTCCGCTACAAAACTGTCTCCCTTTCACCAGTTTCGATGATTTTTGTCTTAAAAAAGATGAAGGGAATGATCTGGTTAGATTTTGGCATGAGGTTAGAGAGGAACTGAGGACAGAGTCTTGCCTCATGGATTAAGTCAGACCGCTATCCTGAATGTCATTAGGGCTATGGGGGAAATAAAATAAATAAATAAATAAATAAATAAATAAATAAATAAATAAAAATTTAAAAAAAATAATTATCTACATTATTTCCCTAATAGATGATGTAGGACCAGGCCTCTATTCTTCACCTGAAGCAAGTTGCACATATGTTTAGAGTCTCCTGACAAGAAGACTGCCATCAAGAAACAATGGCATCCATCTAACCTCTGCTGTGAGAACCTTCTAAAGCAATCTCTTTTGATGTACAACAATATTTTGATCCCTTTCCTACAATTCCACTTTTCCCATGCTATTATCAGGAGTTTCATATACTGAAGAGGAGGAAAAAAATATCAGAAGCTGACATAGAATGCAGTTTATTCTTTTACAAGAAAGAAAACAACACAGTTTTAATGAAGAAATGGGTCTTGCTTCTCCTTTCCTAATAGAACCATTGTAAGGTTCTTTTTCTCCAGTGTCTGTTTCTGTAATCTTGTGGAAAACTAGATACACACGTGTGCAAACAACTTTCTTTTTTCATCCAAGGAGTAAGAAATTGCCCTACAGAGCACCTATTCTAACCTTCATAGACACATTTTTTAGAACTCCTCACACAGCTCTGTCAGGGATTAAAAGATGCTGCTTCTAATCTGAAATTATTGGAAACTGATTAGCAGAGTATTCAAGTTGGAGTTACAAGAAGAGGACACTAAAATATATCAATATTAAGGATATGGACAAGTGTTCCTCAGATACCTGCAAACAGGCATGAATAGTTGTGGGTGGGATAGGTAGGAATACTCATACATGAGAGGAGTATTGTTCAGTGATCTTATAAGGGCTATTTTTAAAAACAATTTTGTTAAGTATTCTAGAGCAAGGACACAAACTTGTTTCTCAGTTTTCATCCTGTCAGGGACACATTCAGCATTAAAACACACTTCTTAATGGTGCTATTCTTCATAATAATTCTGAATGATCTTATTCTTTATTGTGTCTGTCACTATTTTAAATCTCTGTTTTTCTCAAGTAGCTTTCCTGTGATTGAATTACTAAACACTGCACAGCTAGAATAACTTTTTCCTTTTAGGTCAATATCTGGATTTATCTTTCTTCATTCTTTAAAGTATTCCTACTGCCCAGAATACTTTCACTTTGAAATTAAATCAAGCACTCTGGTTTGTGTGACTTCGGGGTATTTGCAGTAATCAGTGTCATCATTGCCAGCAACCTGGACTCTGTAGCCTGAATGAGATGAGATGTTCTTTCTCTCACATGCTGGTTTTTAACATGGTGGAGATCAATCTACTGAGAGAGACATTTAAATTGGAATAACATTTGTTAAAATTACCTGCTGAAAATGCAAATCTACCATCACTTGGGAATTCAAGGACGCCTGTCTTGTGTATTATTTCACAGAAAGATCACATCACTGACTTTTCTGCTCCAAGAACAAATTGCTCTTGAGAAAAGTTGTATGAATTGCTTTTAATAAAGTGGCTCTGGCAGAATTAGTCATCTCACCTTTAATCTGCTTACTTTTTCCAGGCTATTCATCTATGATATACCTTGGCCCAGAACCACCACTTGGATATTTTTACTTTGGCAGCTCTCAAATAGCACAGTATTTGTATATTGCTGGAAAAGCAATGGCCAGCAGCATTCTATGTGGTAGCTGGAACCCAAAGTACACCAGCCATGACCTCCTCTACATGGAAACCTGTTCTGTCACTGTGTGATGAATTGGCTAAGGGGCTTCAAACATATTTACGTATTAAGCTGTTCACTGTCTGATAAGCACATTGATCATATACTTGTCTTTCCTGTTAGTTTTAGATACCAAATGCAGTTTTGGAAAATTCTGCATATACGTGGATCGGGACTCTGACCTTGTTCAGGTGAACTACAGGCACCTCATTTTTGCTGGTGTTACTGAATTCATTGTAAATCTCTCCAATAGTTGACAGTTTCCCTGCTAGTTGCTATGCATTATTTTGATAATCAGCTCAGCCCAGGTCTGCAATACATGTCAAGGGGCTGCTGAGAAAAATAGCATATAATCAAGAACCTGAAGTATGCAGTGTTATAGACACTAGAGGACTGAACCAAGACTCTGTGTACCTCAACCATTTTGCCACTTTGTCATTTTGCACTGTGAAGTTGCAATTCTAATAAAATGCTTTTCACTTCTTCTAGTGTGGACATCTAATTTACAATCAAGAGAGAAATACACTTGTTTCTTTCTCAGCTATGGCACTTTAAATCAAAGAGCTTTTATTTTGTACTGCTACATTAAAATGAAAGGCAACATTTCAAGGCTGAGGAGAAGCCTTTAGGGGAGATGATAGACATAGGAGTGACAATTGGTTTCCATTTATTTGTCCCCCCTGCTCATCTCTGTTCTATTTCCTTGCACTAAAATGTCTGTTTCTACACATGAATTGCCTTTCTTTCACCTCAGTTTCTTTCAGAATTTTAATTTGCACTCAGGGCTCTCTTTCATATATTTACTCAATGCTTGGCACAAAGCTCTGATCTCAGCTGGGCCCTCTAGAAATTTAAATTTTAACTGTTGCCTGCAAGATGCAGGGTTTAGAAAGAAGCCCCTTGTAGTCTTGCTCTAGGCCAAGCACTACCCTTGAAAAAGTGGATAATAGTCTGCAAAATTATCACAGTTAGTCAAGCTATTTGCACTTATATGGGCAAAAATAAGGATTTGAATGATATGTGTTTGACTGTGACAGCTACACTTAATCTCCTGTGCTGCTGAACTCAGAGGGACAGTTCTTGCAGGAGTGAGCAGCATTTTCATATTGTAAACACTCAATTTTTAATACGTGCCATTAATAATACAAGGAAAATGGAGGCATGTCTGTGTATCCATTCATGGCTTTGTATTCCATTAATCACAAGGGTAGTCCTCATTTTTACTGCTCCATTAGGAAAGGTCTGATTTATTACTGTTTGTGAATGGATGCAAACGATGCCATCCCTGATTCCCGCAGCCTGCCTGGTTCCTATCAGTCATCTAACGGTGATAATGAGGGCTGGGCAGAGACACAGAGCTTCTGTTCCCGAGTGCCGAGGGCTGGCCGGGCTCGGAACAGGTGGTGCTGTTCCCCTGCAGCATTCCTCATCCTCCCTGGCTCTTAGTTCATCCCCGAGCCTCGGGCATGCAGATGCAGTTTTCCCGGTGAACCACTAGATGCCCGGAGATCTCTTTGGTTCAACATTTCTTTCAACGACCAAAGCCGTTACTAGGGCGAAGAACGGAATAGCATCTCAGCTAAGCCATCAGAACAATAGCATGTTCGCTGGTGGGGAATATTTTCCACATTAATGTAATGTCTGCCTTTTAATCTGTTCAGTTCAAGCACTGAAAAGGAAAGCAGTATATGTCTTAGGGAATTTATCAATATTTCTGTTGAAAGAAGTTAGATGGTTCCCTAGGGCCATGCTGAAAGAAGCCAAGAAATTAATATTACAGAGATGGAAAACTCTCAATTGCCCCAAATAATAGACAGTTCAGCAGAAATACAGAATTTCTGGCAAAGGTGTCCTCAGAAGAGCCAGGCGCAGTAAGAAAGAGTTAATACAGTCAACCTCTGGTATTATTTCACAGTGGTATAAGCTAAAGTAATGCCACTAATCTCAGTGAAGTTATTCATGCTTACATCAGTGTAAAATGAAAGCAGAATATGACTCTTGAAGTACTAGACTTGTGCTGGATAAGAGCTTAAGCCCTTAAGGCATGGAGCTCTTAAGCACATGCTGCCCTTTAATTCTATGCAGAGAGACCCTTGCTGACTCAGGCAGTGCACCCTCCTGCTTTCACAAGGCTGAGCTGTGGCCGAGCCCTTCATCCCCAGCAGCACGGGGGTGGAGGGGCTGTGAGTCCCCGAGCCTGCCTGGCCAGCAGAGGTGAGCAGCAGCCACCAAACAGAATGCTTGTCCTGCTGCTGAGACAGAACTGAGTTATAGAGCCACTGGTTTTAAGCCTTAATTCATCCCCAGTCTACACAATGACCACTTTGGGATTGATTTTACTGAGGTAAGGATTTGAAGTCTGCAATTTTTCAAGAAATTTAAAGATGGTAGATGAGTATTTGTCACATGCACCCTCATCCTAGATTAGAGGGTTCTGTCTGAAATAGTGTGAGCTGACAGAGCTCCCTTGACTTCCCTTAGCTTTCTCATGATCTGGGCACTCTGTTTAATGAGGGTGCATTTATCTTTCATAATGCAGGTGCTTCTAAGAGAATGTTGAGTGATGCATTTTTTTAAAAAGTGGGTCTTGCAGTGATCAATTTTGCTACCCAAAGATACCCTGCAAATTAATACCAGAGGTGGAAAACCAGCAAAACTCTCAGGACTCCTCAACTTTTCACTGAGTGCTACATGACCCTGCTAAATTAGTACTCCTGCAAAAGATTGCCTTGTTTTATTCTCTGAGTTCTCTGAAGAGCTCTGTGAAACAGCTTGGGGAATCTTCACTACACAAGAAAACCCTTCTGATAAAATAGGTAAAACTGTTCTCAATGGAACAGTTATTCCTCATTTCTACAAAAGCAATCATCGTATTATAGGAAGAATCTTTGTCTCCAATTTCAAACAAGAATGATGAAATAGACTTATGTGAGCCAAGCTTTAAGGTACCACCTTTCCTCCTCTCTTTTTTTTTCTGATATTAGGATGCATTTGCTCCAGGCCACAGCTTCAGGGGCTTGTAACACCTTACTTTTCTAGGAAATTTCAACAATAAATCCCAATTTATTCCAAATTTCCCAATATGAATTAGCTAAAAGAGAAGAAACTCAGCTAGGTATGATGTTATATAATCACTGTAATCAGGCTTATATTGTGAGTTTATACATTAGGCTTCCACCCACCTGGATTCATCTCAAAGTCTGACCTTTCTGAGGGTGAAGCTGAAAGCAGTTGAGTGACCTGGAGTGTGGTTTTCCTGTCAGAATGTGCTGTCTCCTTGAGAAGGGTTACATTGGAACTGAACTTCCCAGAGAGTGATTAGCTAATTTGGAGGTTGCTTTGGATGCACAGATATTATCTATTTCCTAAAGAATTCTTCATTTTGAGTATGAATGCACAGAAAATCTGGCTAAGCTGAGGCTTTGTGCTTGTAACATACAGAGACTGGATAAACTCTGTTTCTATAGAATTATTTAGGTTGGAAAAGACACTCAAAATTATTGAGTCAAATCATAAACTTACCACTGCCAAGACTACCTTTCTGGTGGTTGTAGAGCATGACAAAGTCTCCACTGAACCTTCTTTTCTCCAGACAAACCATCCCAGTTCTCTCAGCTATTTCTCATAAATCCTATTTTCTAGACATGCACTGACTTTGTTCCTCTTCTTTGACCATGCTCATTTCTTCACACTCAGGGATTTAGACAAAATTGTTCACAACTCTTTCTCCTATCCCCTTATTTTTTCCTCTATCTCTACTGGTCTGCTCACTTTTTATTGTTCTTTTTGTTTGTTTGGTTAGTTTTTTTTTTGTTGTTTTCTTTCTTTCTAAATTACTCACCTCCCATAGAAGTTTCAGGGATCTACAAGGCAGAGCAACTTCATGCTCAAAATCAACACCCTAGAGAAGACACTGTTCTGTAAGTGGAACCATCAGCAAGAGGCACAGAGTCTGAAGTCCCAAACTCCCACTACCTTTTATCTAAAGGATTACCTCTGATTAGAATCACTGCAGTAAAATCTTAGCAGTTCTAACCAAGAACATAAAACAAAACCTCACCTTTTCCCTGCCCCCTTCACTCACGGTGCTGTAGAAAATCATATTGCCATTCTCAAATAAACCACTTTGCAAAACCCATCGTGAAGGATCCCACAGACTGTCTAATGGCTCTGATTAGCAGAGAACCTGCTAACTCAGGTGTTCCTTCTTTGGGATTTCATTTGGCTATGGACTTCTGATTTTATAAGAGCAAAAGCAAAAAGGGGGCTTATTTCAGACACAGAGTGTTTTTCCTGCATCAAAAAAGCAAAGCTCCTAGAAGCAAAAGAGAGGCAAATTTGGTTTTCTACTCTTTACCACTAGGAAGGAAAGGTTTGTTTTTTTATTATAGCTCTTTCCTTGTGAAATGAGTTGTCAATATTTATAGATTTTCACTTTCAGAGAAGATGAATCCTTAGACACTCACAGGTATTAATATCACAATGAGCTGTAATAGTTACTCTGTGCCCTGGAAGGTTTGGGTTTCTGCTCCAATGTTGGAATCAGAGTAAGCTGGTATCTTGGGAGCTGATTTTCTTTTTAAAGGCTTCACTCAGGCTTCAGGTATAGGCATTTAACTCATCCTAGAGCATGTGCATTGTGTCCCCTGATTGAGAGCTGGTCCTGCAGAAGCCTTTCTCAGCTGCATTTTTTACGCACATTTATTCTTCCTTAAGAATGAGTTGGTAAGTCTGATATCAATAAATATGAGGACGGAGTCCAAGCTTTTATGTTGCTTGGGAATCATTGAGCAGGACTCCTTACCTGGAAAAAGGTTGGAGTAGGCACTGTTCTTATGCACTTTTAATGTCTATACCAGTAACATACCCTACATAAAGCATCTTCTACCTGCCTGTTCCTTAGCCAAGCACAGCACAGCCATGATCCCTACTGTATGCCAAAGGCACAAAGGAGAGAGCATTGCTACCTCTCTTTCTAGTGTCCCTACAAAAGGGATGCAATTAATCTTTAAACAAGTGTAGGAAAAGCAGTCCTGGAGTATCTAGAAGTGCAGGTCTCAAATAGTCTCATAAAGTGATTTTAAAGTGAGTACAAGAGGGTAGGATGAGGATAAATACATTAAGAGGGAACACTTTAGCAGAACAGCAAGAAAGGGAGCTGTTAGGTTTTGGGATAGTTACCAAGGGCTGTGATGTTACATATGCCATCTGAAAAAGCAGACTGGACAGTGTTACTGAGCATATCCCAAGGAACCATGCTGTCCTTGGAGGGAACCTGGCTGTTACCTGGTTTATGGTCTGATTTCCTGAGTGCCTCACATGGCTATTTCTAACATTGGCTTTAGCAAGATTTGTGGGTGTTAAATTCTTTGGAAAAATAACAGGGTATTCATGTCAGTGATCTCATTCCCATTTTCGTGCTCATGAAAGATCTGTTGGATTTTTTCAGTCTTGCAACATGCAGGAGATTATTTACTTTACCTGGCTGTAGTAGACCATGGTACTCTGTGTGAAAAAAACCTGGTTTTTGCTCACAGCTGATATAAAGTGCACCAGCAGAAGCACCTGGTACCTCCTGGCTCATCTGTGTGACATTAGAGCCACCCCCTGCAGCTGCCTGGGGCTGGAGTGGAAGGGGTGGGTGCACTGTGGAGCCAAACAGCCCTCAGAGTGGAGAGCAGCAGGGATGCTTTAGTTCTGCAACATTTGTTCTCCTCTCCTGGGCAGGGGATGGCACATATTGCACGCATTGTGATGCCAGTACTCTGGTTAAATATTTACAGTTCATTTACTAGAGAAACAAGGGAAACTGCAATTATGCTTTATAAGGAAAATTATTTTCCAGCACGCAGGTTAATTTTTAATTGGTGAGATTTCTCCCACCCTTTTCTCTTCTTAAATCTCCATTTTTAATTCCCTTTTAATGTGTTGTGCTTGATTGACAGAGGAGAAGGATGGGAAATGCAGTTAAAAACAATCTCACTTAAGACTTCTTGCTTCTCTGTGGCAGGCTTGGTTTTACATAAACCTTCTGCACAGACCCCACAACTTTAATGACTCCCACTGCTTAGATATACCCACTCTGCCATGGAACTCCTTTGGGTTTCAGGCTTCTCGTGGACTGAGCAGCATTTCTTCCTACCTACATGGTAACAAAAACAAATTAAAAAAAAAAAAAATCTGTGATACAGTCAATAAATAAAATAACCCATTACAAATAGGCCTATTTTGG
The DNA here is from genome assembly GCA_032173965.1 of Sitta carolinensis. Lineage (NCBI taxonomy): Eukaryota > Metazoa > Chordata > Aves > Passeriformes > Sittidae > Sitta > Sitta carolinensis. The sequence continues at coordinate 6,041,436 of JAVUNC010000025.1, read as the reverse complement.
AGCTATTTAAAATATGGGCTGCTGGTGTCCTGCATGGCAATATATATACCCAGAGTGCAGGATTTATGATGGTTTGCTATGTACTTTAAATATCATGAAAACAGTCAATTTCACTTTGTTACAGCCTAAGTCTATCTTGGTAGTCCCTGTTACAGCCTAGTTTCTGTTGCAATACAAGTCACTGAAAATGGTACAGGCTTTTTACTAAATGAATTTACTAAGAGTTTCTGGTATGGACAGTAGTTCTTAGGGTCTGTTTTGCTTTATTTATTTATATTTTTTTAAAGAATGTCAGTAGATGATACAGCGCTTTAGAATTAAATTATTGCAAATTAAGGGACTGCATGGGCTAAATGGATGTTTGTTACTGTGATGTAGATAGTAACACACACAACAAGGGGTTCAGGCAGAGAAGAAGAAAAGAACTCTCCAGTTTATTGTTGACTTTGTATCTATAAGTTTCTGGACAGTGACCAGAGAGTGGACAGAGAGGTTCCCACCTCTCCATCTCCACTGGGCACTTGAGAAGTCCATCAGGTGAGATCTTTTACAAAGGAATGTAAACATGAGCCTTGTTTATCTTACAATTCATGAGAACTGACTCCATTATATTAAAACAAATCAGAAGGCTGATTTTCAAAAACAACAGATATTCTCACCTCTCTGTACATTTCCTACCATGTATGATTTTGCTTCTTCCTTCACAATGGTATCTGAGCAGTTCTGTGGAGAAATAGGTCCCCTATAAAATGTGCAGAATGCACTGATCCTGCCTGAAACTTAGTTTTACCCTCTCTTTTCTTTCTTGCTCCCTCTACCTCCCTCCCCTGAGAGAGTGCTGTAAAACAGATCTGCAGGCTGCAGAACACAGCAGGCAAAAAGGAAAGGCTGCTTGGGTGGTACCCAGGAAACATCTTGATAAAGAATATTTAGTCTAAGCACCAGAAATATCTTCTATCCGGTGAATTGTGGATTCAGCAGAGTCTCCAAGCACATCTTGGGGCCTAAAACTGCAGACTACTGAATGTCTTAATTCTGTGCAGCCCTCACAAAATGATTGCCGACTGAAGAGCAGAAACATTGGCTACTCTTTTTTTGCCTTTTTTAGAACTCCACAAAAGTGTATCCTGTGCCCAAGTGACGCCTATGAGAGGCTTCACTCTAGTGTTTACAGACTGCACTCACGACAGTTTTCCTGACAGCCATAATTACACAGCAATCCTTCCAGAAAGTCACTGTTGCAAAGCTGTAGGGCTCTGCAGAGTGAACCTCTAAGGAGTGGTTTGCTGTGGGTTAGTTGCACTGATCATCCTGGAAGCTCTAAAACACTTGTTGAGTAGACATGATTAGATTTCTGCATTAACCAGAGGTGCCAGCCAGGAGAAAGCTGTGAATCTACTCTCTGCAGCTGGGTGGATCCATGCTGCAGTGCAGAGAGGCATCTCACAAGTCAGCCTCCGCTGAAGTGACTTCTCTCTCTTCATTACCCATGGTTTCTAGATGTTTTCTCTTCAATGTTCCATTTGGTACCAGGAAGAGAAGAGGGCTGCTGTGGGTAAAAGCATAGCAATCTTTCCATTAGGAAAGTCCTCACATACCCATCCAGAGGCATGCCAGCCAGACCTTTCTGAATGGAGGATGCCCACAACCTGATCATTTTGGCAGTCCATTTAACACTGTTATCTGGGAAAGGGGATTCTGCAATGAGTAATGTGTCTGAAGGATGGACATTTGTAAACAACACATCTCTCAGGACAGCATCATCCCTATTCAGAGCTGGCAATAAAGATGTGAAGGTTTCTATGCCTCTTAATTTATGTAGGTTATCATGTCTGGTTATCAAGCATACAAATGCCCTCATCATCTGTAATAAATATCCAATGCTTTCTTCAGTGACGATACAATCTTAGGTTTCACAGATTTTCACAGTGTAGCAGATTTCATAGATTCACTTTAATTTCCTTAAAATGTTTTTGTACAAGAAGTTATGGCTTTTAATGCATTGTGTGTCATTTTTTGATAAGATAGTTTCCCTGTATTAATCAAAAGTCCAGAGCATCTTCCAAGAGCTACCAGTACAAAAGCAAATTTTCAGAATGCTTCTCCATTATAGATTCACAGTTTAGGCCAGTGGAGTGCTGGCATGCTGATCTAATGCCTGTGCAATTATTCTGTGAAATGAGTTTCTGGGAGGCACTTAGTCAAGACAGGAGAGCTTCAAGCAAAAATCAGGGCTTCAGTCCTGTACTAAGTTCCTCTATTCCTTGTGTTACTGAATTTATAAAAGGTGAAATACTCACCTTTTTCCACATGACTCCATTGTGTTTTTAGTTCATATATAACTAAAGCATAGTGTTTTATTTTCAGTTCTCTCTAGGAACAAGAATCCTCAACATTTCTAAATCCGAACACTTTGTTGCAATGACTCAGATGTGTCCTTCATTAAATTTTATTTCCTTTGGGTGCTGTAGTGATGAAGATATATTCTAGAGTGGGAGGAGAATGTATGTCTTGCACATCTGTTTGCTCTCATTGTCTACACACACTGGAGTTTTCCCAATACTGCTTTTTTTGGTCACCAAATCATGTTGATTGACAATTCCTTCTCAGATCTTTCAGATACTTTCTTTTCTCCCAAGCAGGTGTCCACTGTAATTCACGCTAATTGTCACCCCTGTTGTCAGCTTCAGCAATGAAGGTGATTATTAAGAAAGATTAACTCTCAGGTTTTGTGATGATCACAGTGGGTCTGGCTCAGGGGGACAGGTACTTCTGAGTGGTCAAACTGAATTGTGATTTGAGAGCCAAAGATTGTCAGGAATAAAGAAGTGCTGAAAGAAACAAAAAAATAATAATTCTGTGATAATTAGGGAAGTGCTAGTAGGATAAAAACAATAAAAAAAGCCCCAGTCCATAAATATGGTTCAAGGATTGAAGGATGAGACACAGGGAGCTACATTTATATGCCCTAGGAAAGAAATAATACAACTAAAAGACATCAGCATATATATACCTTTATCAGAGCCATGAATATTTGCACTATCAAATTAAGGAGAGGTTTATAGGTTTAATGGAAAACATGTCAGCTGCTGAGAAATACTGCAGAGGAATGGCTGCATAAGCTTGATCACGGAAAGTATTAAATCTAATATTCTCAGGTATCTTTACTTGTTCCACTTCCTCCCTTCCCCCCTCTCCCTCCCCACTTCCCCAATTCTGTAAAAATGTAAAGTGCTGATACAACCACTTTATAATGCTGTTGTCCTCTCCTGAACATCCCAGCTTTATTGCTTAAATACACAAGCCTGGTGTATTCTGTCTAGATCAAATGCAAACAGATGATAACAGGAGATGCAATTTTGTCCTTCAAAGCCCTTTCCTGCTGCTTTCCCATAAGACCAGAGATGTAGTGCAGGGTCATTTTCCCCATGTAAACTAAGTTTGAAGCTACATTTTTCCCATTGGAAATTTTTATTTACCATTAAAAATATCTGTGATTTGAACTTCCCTGTGTTTATGATTTACCTAAACAGATCGAAGTGCCATTTTTAAGCTGTTAATAGCATCAACAGAAAGGAGTGGAAGAATGGATAGCCCTGACACCAACAGGATTCAGGGAGGTGAAAATCTTCTGATCTTTCCTACCCACACCCAAAGCAGTGTAAAGACAATTTGAGAAACCTAAGCCCTCAGGGTTTCAAATGTAAAGTCTGAACCTGCAGGTGTACTTTACATAAGTTCTTTTAAGATTCAGGGGCCCCTGCAATGGATAATTCTCCTGAATTCTGCGAGACTGCATAACTTGTTATGTGGTTTTGTTAAGTCAGTACGTCAGGAGGCTGAGCTGGGATCTCAGCCACCACTTAAAATTGACTTCACTTTCCTATTTTAAGACAGGATGGTTGGAGAAGCTGATCTATGCCGACTGAGGGATATCAAAGCTGGAAGGGATTGTTGCTAAGTCCATCTGACTTGACTTTTTGCACAGCACAAGCCATATGGTTCACTTGTTAAATTCTGTATCAATTCCTTAACTCCTACTTGAGATAGAAAATATTTCAATAGCAAAATATAATTTTAGAAATCTCACTCAGGGTAGAGACAGGATTCATCCATGACTCAGAAGTTGGGGCTGTCATCAGAAATGAGGGACAGATGGATTTCTGGCTAAAGCAATGATGTGCAGTATCGCTGTCAGGCCTGTCCCACCTCTCAGTTCTTACAGCTTTCCTCCTTATTCACAGTTTGTCCTTTTGTGCAGATATTTTCCTAGTTATGCATTAATGTACTACTTTGTTTTTGCTCCACATACATTCTCCATGGTTTGGGATAACTCTACTGCTTGAAGTCTCATGACAAAAGGTGATGCTTTTGAAGGACTTCTCTGGCTTCCTTTCTGATTTTTACCCTTGTATCCAATATTCACAAGCTTCCTGTGTTTTATATTTTAATAACTTGGTAACGACTCAAAATTACTAACTAGGCTTAATTGCCAAATGGAACAGATTATTGATTCCTCTATGGATTAAACTTTAGCCAAAACCCAGTATAAACCCTGCCATTTGCATATCCATGCAATAATTTGTTGTTATGTGTAAAGTGAGAGCTGGCAGCTTGTAACTGGAAGCAGGAAATGAGTATCACTTGCTTTGTCTAACTTGCCTTTTATGGATGTAAACTTTTCAGACTTGGATTGTCTCCATGACCTCAAGGTGAGGTTTCTTCATTAATGGTTACCTTTCATTTGGTGAACAATTATATAATTTTTTCCTCTAGGTGCATGCTTAAAAATTATTTCCGTCTCCTTCAGTGCTTTTGTTGCACCTTACAACCTTCAACACTGGCCTCAGAGGTGTTAAAGGTGCCACCCTTCCACAGCTTCTCTGGTTGGACTGAAGCATTACTTACAGAAGGAAAATGCAAATTTTTAGATTTTAGGAATATTTGATGGAATGACATTTCTTTGGCTTTTAATTTTATCTGAAGACTCAGCACCAAGGATTAGCGGATTGAGTGCCAGTTCCTAAAGATTTTGCATGATTTGATAGGCAGCAGGATAAATGCCCTAGCTGCCTAGAATAGAGAGATATTCTGTACTAATTTTAAATGAAAAAGAAAGAAATCACACTTTGGTTGGTGTCAGTTTTCCTCCTCTTCCTACCTGATAGAGCTTTATCTGGCAATGCTCTTCAGCCTCAAGTTTGCCTTTTCTCTGTTGGATTGCTGCATTATGCTAAGTTTCCAAGTTTTGAAGTACTCATATTCCTTCTCCAATATGTTAATTTTGCACAACTTGAATCAGGGAAAAACTGCATCTTCAGCTCTTATGTCAAAGCTTCTTATGGATGACATAAATCCGTATTTGGCTTTCCTAAACAGAATATAGTGTTTATCTCACACTAACCTTTTCTACATTACTATTGAAAATTTGATCATGGACTGATGGGGTTTTTTTCTCTAAAATACTTACCTTAACTCTGCTGACCAAACATGGTACTTTATGTCCTTTGGCTTACCTTATAATTTTACTAAACTGAATAGAGAAAAGTGATACATTTAAAAAAATGGAAACAATTCCAGTGGTACAGAAGAACTCAGCTGTTTTCAAATGTTGCTCTTTGATATGTGGAGAGAATAACCATTTACAATGTTTATATGATATAATCGTATAAGAAGCTCCTGAAATAATTTCTTCATCAGTACTAACACATAAGAATATTAACTCCTAAATTACCTAGTAGAGGAATCAGGAGGGGCTAACTAGATAATCGCTTTCTGAGGGGCTAATTAAATGATCATTTTCTGAGGGGCTAACTAGATAATCACTTTCTGATAATTGCTCTCTGTCTCTTTTGACCACAGCTGGAATACAGTGTCCTGATTTGATGTCTGAAGGAGAACTAATATATTGATAAATCACAGGGTTCAGTATTTCTGCTTATTGGTCAGAAAGCCTTGCAGAGCAATGTGTATGGCAGATCTTCCTTCTCTGGCCCAGAGCTGGCGAGGTACATCAGTGTCCCACCTCATTGTAATTATCATCTGCCAGGATGATCATTTTGGAAGATTATCTAAAAACTTCCAAACTAACTAACTAATCTTCCAAACTAACTTTAAACTAACTTTGTTTTCACTACATCTCAGGTACTTCAGCTATGGCTTGAAAACATGGTGGAAGAGCACTTACTGCAAGTGGTTTTTTTCTTTTATTCCTTTTAGTTTACACTTTCATGGAATCTCTATCTGCAATTTTGAGGAACAATTCCGTGCAAATTTTAAGCATGCCTTTGAGCTCCCTACATTAAACAGGAGGACTCTGCTACTTTATCACAAGAAATAAAATATGAAACTGTTGACAGAAATTTCTTTCTGTTTCATTCAAACCCACTGCTGCAGTGGAACAGGGAACTCTAAGCCAGAAACACATAAAAAATGTATTGTTTTTCTCCTTCATGGTTTTCTCAGCAAATTATGAGGTCTGAGACATTTATTTTAAAGCTACCTGTCAGGTTCCTTGCATTTTGGGATAACCAAATTTTGGCCTCCAACCTTGAGGTAAAGATGCTGTATCAAGTCCAGGTGTAGTCAAGGGAAATGAGCTGAGTTGTGGTACAAAAACAGAAGCTGGACTTGAGGTTTCTGTGTGAGGAAGGTTAAGCACAGTAGGGATTACAGCTTGCATAAGGGATGGTCAAAAAGGAATTTGGTAGAGCTTTACACTTCCTCTAATAGCGTAGAGGAAGTAGTAAGCAGTGAAAGAATCAGGTGGATGGTTTTAAATTAAGAAATTAAAAGGAGAGTATTTTTCATACAATGAAACTGAAAAATGTACTGCTTCAGACTGTTGCAGGGCCCTAAATATAAGTTGGTTCAAAAAAAAAATAGACATATTCATGGAAGACAAGTCCACTGAAGTCTACAAAGTTCAAAGATGCAGGTACAATCTCTGTCTCAGGACATCTCTAAACCAGACATTGCTAAAATTTTGGATGTTATAGTAAGGAAGTGTCACTGTAGACTTACCTTAATCTTCTATATTTCTGCAAATTTGAACTATTGGCCAGTAATTTGTCATGGTTGATTATGGTCATAATGATATTTTTATTTTCTGAAAATATAGGAGAAGTGTGAATTTTACAGGCTGATTCAATGTATCTGGAGTAATGCTCAGCTGCACATTTTTATTTCCTGAATCATGAGCAGATTGGCAAGATTACCAACAAAATAAAACTAGTGAAAACTATTTTTTTCTAAAGAAACAAGTTGAAAAAAAACCCCCAAAAACCAGAAAGTAAAAAAGAATAAAAAAAAGAAGGAAAGAAAGAGAAAACATGAGTGAAATGCAAGACCAGAAGCAGCAGCATGTCCAGCATGTTACCAGGGAAGCTTCATGATGTGAATAATAAATCCAGAATATAAAATGAGAGAGAGATTCCAGGGAAGTGCTGTATTGAACAGTCTGACTGCTGATGCCCAAAAAACATAAGTCTGCTCAGCAGTGGCTTTGGCAGTCTGTTGCCAAAATTTAGAATCAGGTAGAACAGGAGAACACATCCATTTTGCATAAGATGATGTGGGATTTTAACCCTTCTCTGCTTGCCCCTTAAACACTGATTCCTCTAAAGATCAAAAAAATCTTGTTTATGCTTTAGAGACAAGGACCTGCAAGACTCTTGTGGTTTTATTTCTAACTGATGGCAGCTGGGAATTCCCTCAAGGTATCTTGCATGGTATTAGAGTTGTCTAATAGTTTAGAGGTATGAGCAAAGTAACACAGCTAACAGGTTACTGTGCATCAACTACTGCAGTAATTGCTTCTATGCTTCCTTTTAGCCTGGAGCAGATGAAAAATAGTTCAACTTAGCTGAGGTCCTGGTGAAAAATATTCAAATCTTAATCCAACACCAGAAGACAACATCATGGAGGGAGCCTGCTCCTTATTCCACCCATAACACCCACATACTCCACTCACAGCCTGGAGCGGGCCAGCAGGTCTCACAAGAAGGGAGACACAACTATTGAGAGCTCTGCCATTCCCATCAATTCGGGATTAGTTATCCTGATTCTGGATCTACTCATATAATAAGGTCTCACTCATAAGAACTATAGGTCCAGTGTTCTAAGATAAGGAGGGAGGGCATTCTGGAAAAGAGGTCTATCTCTGCAATTAGCGTCAATCAGAAATACTTTAGAGTGCATTTGGGAGTACTAAAGTGTAGTCTGGGTTTCAGGCCTGAAATTTCTGAGTTTCTAAAGCTCTGTTTTCCTGATGCTTTGGTTTGCTGAAATTCCTTTCCCAGGAAAAGAACAAAATATCAGGGTTGTTTTTGTAACAGTACTCATGTTGTTCACTCTTTCTCTGGGAGGGATTTTTTTTTTTGATGTCCCTCTGGTTTGGCCAATGTGGGTGAAGAGTTCTGTCTGCCCTTCACCAATCACAGTGGTCTGTGGAAAAATACATATAAGGGAACGATGTCTACGAATAAAGAGACATTCTTCACACAGCCTTTGGAGAAATTTCACAGGAGTCTGTGTCCTGTGTGTTATCACAACAGCGACACTAAAGGACTGTAATTGTACCTTTGTAGGCTGATGTGAAACAAAACCCTGTTTTTTAAGTTGTCTGACCAGCAGCACAGCCTTTTCCTTTCAGCTGCAAGGGAATGGGGTACTGCAGAGAAGGATTTTTTCCCCGCTCTCTTTTTAGCTATTAATGACCTAATACAAACTAAAAAAAGTGCATCCAGATATCAGGGTAATAAGTGCCTTAAAAGCTCCTGTAGTGATAAATAATTCAGACCACGTTCTTCACGAAGCCTTTAAAGTATATTAACCAGAAGCTTACATAAGCACTGAAACCTACATTACACATACATATGCATATGCAAAAAAGTAATGAGCAAATGAAGAAACACATCTGCAAGAACAGAAAAAAAAACAACTTTACATTCTCCTTGTTCCATCATTTGTTCACCACCCTCTACTCCCCTCACTCAAAACCAAAGCAAGCCAAATCAAAGCTCCAATTCTGTTTAGCAAGCAAGTGTTCATATGTGGTAATAGTACATAATAGCAGTGTTTGGTGCAATATGCTGCTCACGGCTGAGGATATTCTGTTTAGAATATTGTTAGACAAACTGGACATTTTTAAGTGTCAGGAACATGTATAGTGGAACAGAGTGCTTATATTAAAAAAAAAAAAAAAACCAAAAAACAACACAACCCACAAAACCCACAAACCAAAATCCAAACTCCAACCAATCGAATGAAACCCCAAAACCTCTCATCCAAAACCCCCCAAAACTCCACCCAAATCTATTGGGTTCTTTGGATGTAGTGTGCATCTGAGGAAATCAGAGCTCTTGGTCTGTGAAAAGAGTTGCCATTACAAGGGCTTTGTAAACTTCAGCTCAATTAGGTGAGAGAATCATCCCTATTGCTGTACTACTGAAGTCCCATGCAGACCTACCAAGTGTTTAAATCACAGAACTCTTGATTAAAATAAGACTCCTGGCCATTAGGAAAAGATTGCTGTCTATTACTTTGTGCTCGTCTCTTCCTGTGTCCACTTAGACACATGAACATTTCTGTATGTTCCCACATGTATGGAAATATTGCACTTTGCATAGATAAGTAGACATTCCCTGAGCATGAAAGCAGCAACACAATTCCACAGAGAGGTAATAAAAGTCCAGATAGTGACTTAAATGTCTTGTATGCATAAGAGACTTGGAAATAATCCTGAACATATATCTGCATCTTGAAGTACCTGCATTCCAATGAACCTACGGCCTGAACACACTAATATTGTAGGTTTCCCAGAATAGGTATTTTGTTAGTGTGTTACAAAAAGGATGCCTGTCAACTAGAACAGCTTTTTGTGGGAATAAAAGCAGCAGAGAAAGGATGGATGCAGTGAGAAGGTGGAAAATGTGACATACACCCAGGCCTGGCTCAAGGGCCCCAATCTGGACTAAACCCAGCATTCACTGGGCAGCAGACACCTCTTTTTCTCTTCTTGTGCTGTGTCTAACACAGGGGATTATGGTTGGTGTCTGGGTTCTTTCATGAAATTGTAACATACACATTTAAAGGGAAGAGCAACAATAGTAATAGAGCCTGTTGTCACTCTTTGAGGCACTTTTTGTTAGACCCTAATTTTTCTGTCTCGATGCTCGTTGCTTTCAACAGCGAAGTTTGAATAGTTTGGACTATTTTCTTCACTCAGATTTTGTTCCTTTTTCCTCTAGAAACCTACTCCTCCTGCAGTTGCCTTAGTTTTTTCTTCTCTCCTCTCCGCCTTCTCTCTTCTGTTGTTGGGGTTGGGTTTTTTCACTTTTGGGTGGATATATTTTTTTGGTAGTGAATAGATTAATTTAGAATATTTATGTGCAGAGTTCACTGAGTTCCAAGGTCATTGCCTAGGAATATTTCCTGCTCATGCAGTAGTCACTGTATGTACAGAGATGCTGTATATGGCTGTCTTCCTGGGGATTTATTTTCTGTAGGAATACTTATTAAATGTAAATCTACCTTTGCTTCACATATTCTCCAGCAGCTTTCCCCAGCATGTATGTTTTTATTTTTAATCAAGATTTTTAGTTTATTAAAAAATAATGATTCAGTGGGAGGCTGAGGGTTTGTTTCAGCATATGAACTTCCAAATCTAAGCAGTTTAGCCCTTCAAAGCATATGATTTGATAATTTCTTACAAGGATCTCTTAGGTTCATATTATCTTCATGCAGATCATCTCTTAGTCTTTTAGTTTAAATGCTTTTCTGGTGTACATGTTTTGGACAAGTATTCTTTATAGTTCTTTGAACCTAAGCTATAGAAGGATGTTCTCAAGGGCATTATGTGGACCAATAAGTGGAACATTTCACAAGACAACAGTTATCCCTTGTATGAAATAAAAAATGGAATTTTTTCCCCTTTTCATACTTTAAAATTGTTGCAACAATTTTGTTGTAGCCTAAGAAAGACATGGATCCATTGGAGAGAGTCCAGAGGAAGGCCACAACAATGCTCTGATCATTTTCTGAGCAAGCTTCAGCAGGCTGGAATTTGGTGAGACAAATCTATGTTTTACCTTTTTGTTAGAGTCATCTTTTCACAGCGATGTGGTCAGAACACATTTGCTCCAAAAGCATCAGGGCAAAGATCTGGCTCATAGATGTATGAGAGAGGAGAAACCAGCTCAGAGACCTGAGAGAAAATGCCAGATGCAGTGGGTTGTGACCGTTTCACTTGTGATGCGTGTGCTGTAGGATCAGTCACATCATTCTCTTCCCATTGGTTTCTCCCTGAAACTTTCTCAAGATTCATTCTTTTCCTGGAAGAAAAAAAGATATTTAATAATTATTCAGTTCTCCTCCTAGAGTTTATTTCTAGCTTTTTATTAGGAAATTTATTAGTCCCCAGGATCACTGTCCAGCATTTCAGGCACATTTTCCCTCAGCTGAGAAAAAGGTCGATTCACTTAAGAGAATTAACATGACAATTTAAATCCTTCTTCAAGCCACAATTAAAACTAATGTATGAATTTTTCTGTTGTTAAATGGGGATAAATAGAGCTTCCCTGCTGACATTCATTTGTGGAATGTTTTGTGAGCAGTGTGTGAGAGTGGATTGTGTGTCAAGCCCTGTTGTAAAAAGTTGTAGAAACCATAATTCAGGCCATGTAAAGGGCTGCTGTAAGGTCACATCAAACTAACTCAGACCACCAAGGATAAGGATAGGTATTTGGAGATGAAGTGACCCTAGACAAATATGTCTATGGGTATTTCTTATTGCAGATGGTGCAGTCCTCCACCTATAAAATAGAAATAATAGACTCAAACCAAGATTAAAATAATATTGCCTGTGTTCAAAATATTTGGGTTTTATAGAAAGCCATATGATAACATAAAACTGGTCTCAGGTCACATTTTGGGAGGAAGGGAATGTGTAGGAAACAGAACACAGGCTAGATAGCTGTTGCTAGTCATGAGATTCATCTAATTTAATTTATCTCCTAAAAGTTCTGTGTCTAGGCTAGTCATCCAAGGCAGGACTCAACTAACCAGCTGTTAACTCCTACACTCTGCTATAAAGGGAACATGGGCTGACTAGCTCAGAAATGAACACCTACACTTTAGCCTTCCAAAGGTAGGCAAGGTAAATCTCAACCCTCCTCTTTTTGTGCAGACGGTGGAAAGAGAGAAGGATATTTTCAGGTGGCTTTCTTGGAAACTTCTGACTTTCTTGATAATCAACAGAGAGTGCAAAGGAGAGCCTTTAATTGTAAAACCCAGGCCTTTTTAGGCAGTTAGCTGGTTATCTGTTTACAGTTTTCAGGCACAGCAAGCCTGGGTCCAGCACCCAGCAGGACGTGGACAGGCAGCCACGTCCCTCTGCCTCCAGTGCAGGTGAGTCACTCTCCCAGAGCTCCCTCCTACTTAGCCTAAGGCCTGAGCCATGATTCTACAAGAGTAACAAGGCCCTTATTTTATAAGGCTTTACCTACATGCCACATGTTCCCACCACTTCAGTTTGAGAAGAGATCTTCTGTCTTGAATGTGTTTTAATGGAACAGCAAAAGGAATGTCCCCAACATTGTCCCCATTATGAAATTATGAAATGTCCCCGTAATTTCAAATGAAAATTTGGAGAAGTCACCTTTATAGACCCTACAGAACTAAACTTTTCTTGGGAATGAGCACAGTCTCCTGACTGAAACTTTAAAAAAAATGAGTTTATCATGGAATTCAGGTTAGAAGGAAGTTCAGGAGATCTCTAGTCTAAACTCCTGCTCCAAGGAAAGTCAGTCTTTAGATCAAGCTGGTTCTCAGTTCATTTTTCCAGTGTGATCTTAAGCATATCCAAGGACAGAGACTTCATAATCTCTCGTCTGGTTGGCTGTCCTCATCATGGAAAAGTGTTTTCTTACCTCCAATTTAGATTTCCCTTGTTTAAATTTGTACCTATTGTCTGTCATCCTCTCGCCATCCACCACTGTAATAAAACATTATATATAGATAAAATATAAAACCTCCTCATAGGCAATAGGGGCTGTCCACAAAGTCTTTCTTCTCCAAACTGACCAAGCCCCCTCACTTCAGTCTCCCCTAACAGGAGAAGCACTCCTGCTCCTGAACATCTGGGTGGTCCCAGTGAACCTCCTTCAATTTCTTGGTAAATGTCTTGAACTGGAGGCCCAAAGTTGGATGCAATAACCTAGATACAATATAGTGGTTGACAAGTAAGGGAAAAAAATCTCATCCTCAACCTCCTGGTTGTGCTGTTAATACAGCCCAGGATCCTACTGGCCTCCTACAAGGCACACTGCAGGCTCATACCCAGCTCATTGTCTGCCTGAATACCCAAATTGATTTCTGCGGAGCTGATCCCCAGCCCATCAGTCCCCAGCCTGAACCACTCCAGGTGTCTTTCCTTTACTGTTGCAAGAATTTGCATTTGTCTTGATTAAATTTCCTGTGTGGCCATTCCTCCAGATTCTCTAGGTCCCTCTGAATCAAAGTCCTGCCCTCATCCATTTAAACTGTTCCCACCAACCTCAAGTAATTTAAAAACCTCATGACTGTTATCCTCCTCACCTCCTCCAGGACACTGATAAAGCTTAGGGCAAATGTTCAGGATAATAAATTTCAGCCATGACTGTCAAAGTTCACAAAAATTCTAAGAGACTTAGAACTGGGTCTCAGCATCGAGCAAATAGTTTTATAAGGTATGTCCACACATGCCTGTTTTAGCTTAATGCCTATTTTAACTTCATGTTTTCACCCAGGATTTTCATTGCAGGCATATGAAAGCATAGCATCTTTCAAAACAATAGCACTTCACAAAGAAGAAATTGATTTTTTTTCTGTGGTAGACAAAACTCTGGCATGAATTATGGCAGTTAATAACATAGAATGGTACAGGAGATACAAAGGGTACAAAAATACATTGGAAAAATTGATGACTACCACACCTAACAGAAAATAAAAGAATAATATTATATATAGAAGGAATTTTGTTCTTATACAGGATTTTTTTTTCCTGTTGAGAAACTCTATTTACTTTGGTCAACACTTTGGTGTTTTAATGACAGGTAATCTGTCACAGCCTTCCCTTGGCTTGGAGCCCTGGTGCATTAGGCAGTGCTCTACTGCTCTCTTTGTGTTGGACATTTCTACCTGCAAAGTGTTAGTGCCACTTCCTTCCCTAGGCTGTCTTCAGGGATTTGTCAGCCAAACTGTGAATAAGCTTGACACCATTTATTTGGTAAATTGCTGTATGGAATCACAGTGTAGCTGTGTAGTGATACATCACTAACAAACCTTTGAAAGTTACCCATGGGATCTCTCCAGGCACACATTATCAGAGGGAAACCTTGAGAATGGGTTGAAAAGGTCCCAGGCTATGGATCTGTTCACTAAAGAGATGAAACTCCTCTTAGTGTTTGATAGTAACACCAAGGTGTTACCAAGAAGCCAAATTTGGTGTACTAAATAGATATTGGAAAGATAAGAGATATGATGCATATACAGTCCTAGACAAAATTTTTAAAGATTTCTCCTTCTATTCCTATTTTCTCCTAGTCCTCAGGCTGTCACTACTAAGTAAAGACTGATTGTCATCACTCTTCATCCATCCTTCTCTCTGTCTAGTCAGCATCTGTGACATAATTAACTTTCTCAGAGCAAAAGATTTGCAGCACTATCCTTGCTCTGAAATCAAGTCCTTGAGTATGTCTTGTCACTTCCTTGGTATCTCTCAGCAGAATACTGGCTTACTGGGCATCAAATCATCTCCCTTCTTATTAAAATGAATGCTCCAATAATTCATTTTAACCTCTCTCTCTCTGTGAACAAAGTATCAGAGCAGAGCAGGTGATTTTATCATATACAAGTTGCTTGTTTCATAGGAGACCTTCAGTCTGAATGACTGCAAACAAGATCAAGGCTGCCAGGGGACACTTGGCTTTTGTCCCAACAGAGACTGCAGATCCAACAGTATTGATCTGAGGGGTTTTTTGGCTGTTCTGCTGCAGAACTTACCCTCTACCATGAAGACTCAAGGATGAGAAGCTACATGAACCATATCAGTCCTGTGGCTCAGACCACTGAGTTCTGACCCTTTTCTCCTGCGTGAGACCCTCTGCTGGAAAGTGGCAAAGCTCAGAGCATGCATTAGCACACAACTGATTTCCTTAGTTCTTTGGTATGTCTTGGGCAGACAAGATGATCTGGGCCAGGCCAGGTGTGTTAGAGAACACACCACATTGCAGTTAACCATATGAAGTGTTAAGCTTGGGAACTTTCATACTTTAGATTGACCCTTGGTGCACCAGTAGGTATGGTTATTCACAGAAAAAATATCTCAATAATTGAAAAGTACTCAGATTTCTTGTCTTCTGTACTTTATAATTATGGAGCAGACCAAAGGAGAGAAAGTAGCAGAAAGGTAGGGCTTGCAAATACTTGGATATTATATCCTGCAATTTAGCTTAAATTGGCAATTTACAAATGTGAATACCCCCAAGTGGGCCTTAATGCTGGAGTGGGTGGTTTAATTAGCACTATGCTCCCATTTATAATTAGATTTCTGTTAGTTCAGTTTGAAGCATGATTTCATAATACAAAATTATTTTTAAAAATCCTGTGGGGATATTCCTGGTAAATTAATACTGTGGACTTTGATGAACTGATGCTTTTAATAGACTGTGGTATTTGCAAGGAATCTAAATCAGAGCAATAACACTACCATCCTATAAAAGTCACTGCCACAGGATAATAAATCCTGATGCGAGAGGGAAGAAAAGTCATATGATTATCCAAGGAGAATCTAGAATGTGTGCTTATCTATTTCAGTTTGGAATAATTGAAAAATTGAAATCTGGTCAGGATTTTTTTTTTTTTTAATAGTGTAATATTAACCTTAAAACAAAATTTTGTGTTCATATTCTCCAAGTAGATTTTTAATACCAAATTAAGATATATCCATGAATTCAAAGCACAGAAACTGAAAATGAGAAGTGGACTAAATTCTGCACATTCTAGCATGCTGTTTACCTTCAACAAACTGATTGTGGCTAAGCCCTCCTTGATCTGTTCTATACGATTGCAATATTTTTCTATTTATTTTCATCTGATATTATGATGGTTGCAGGACAAGAGTCAACTATAGAATAATAAATCTTTGTAGAAGGACCACAGGAAAACTAAGCATGATTTTACTAGAGTGCAAGGGCAAATTCATCTTTGTGCAAGGGGCAGATAAAATGAGCTGGGGAAGAAGTAATAGTGTAGTGATGTATGAGTATGCACCAGTGAATGTTTGATGGGAGGTCTGTGCTCAGTGCTGCATCTGGAGGAGTTACTGCCTTGCCTTAGTAGTAAACACATGGAGCTGAGCCAGGAATGGGACAACCAGTTGCTTTCAAGAGGAAAGGGAAGTGACTAGCAGCTTTCCTCTGCCCCCGAAGGACAAACTGAAGTCAGGAATCTCGTGAAGTTGGGGCTTGTTCTTATCTTCCAGGAAGAGCCCAGGTCAGAGGTGAGATCTCGTGGGAAAAGCTGAGGAGGGGCAAGCCTTGAGTCTGCTTTACTCTCCTTTTTCCAGGAAAGGTACTCCTGAAAGCCTCCTTGGTATATTGGATTCCTTCTCCAATACAAGAGCCCTTCCAAGCACAGCCAGGTTCCTGCCATGCAGGCTCTCCCCACCTGCTCATCCCTGTTAATGTCACCACCATGGACAGTGTTAATGTCACCACCACGGACAGGCAAGCATTGCTTGTAGCTCGGTGCCAATCTGAAAGCAAGACAACCATGTTTTTGGTAAGAAAACAAGTCATTAGGCTTTTTTTTTTTTTTTTTTTTTTTTGAGGCTTTCAGCCTTGAGAAGATTTAGCAGTGTGAATGGACACATGACATTTCATCAGGTAAATTAGTCTGTATTTAATGGTTTTGGAGACAGAAAAAAACAAAATGTCAAGGAGAGGAGTAAGTATAGAAGAGCAAGCTCTGTTGTGTATTTTCATTAGCTGTTAACAGTTTACTTGGCATTTTTGTAATGCATTTGTAGAAATGCAATGGGGAAATGGCCAAGACTATGAGAATTTTTTACCTTTTTCTTTTTTACTAAAAATAATTTCAGTTTAACGGAGCACTGTGAACCATTTTTTAAGGTGGCATGAAAACAAAGAGGACTGAGTAACCTTTGTAGATTAGATGGTCATAAATAGTAATATAAATGCTAACTAGTTATTCGAGAAATAGTGAAACAAAGATTGAATTGCTCTCTATGTTCTTTATCTTCCAGAAAAATAAAAAACCTTATCTCTTGTTTCTTTCCTTCTTATTGAATGGCTAGATTAAATATGTATTCTTGGTGCCATCATACATATTTGAGCCATTGTTGCTAAACTGATGATGTTTTAATGAACATAACAATTTCAAAGAACATCACCACTTTCTGCAGCCACACTGGGGCTACAATGTGGTCCAAAAGACTTAGATAAGAAAGCACTTCCAACTTGCAGAAGCTGTTGTTAATTATGTTAAAACCTCTATTACATTTATAATAGCAGAGTGTATTGGCCAACTGAGGCTTGAAGTGAGTGGCAGATGCTCAGTTGTCATAAATTCTGACTCACACCTGCAAATGCCATAATTGTTCTGTTCGTTCCCTGCCTTGTGCTGACCTGACTGCTGGGTCACTAACATATATTTAAAACTCAAAGTGCAATTTCATGTACATCTTGTAGAATAAGTCCACACAGACCTGGTAAATTAAGCTTTCAGCTCAGAGCCTTGGAGCAATCAAATCTCCACTTACCTAGGCCTAATTAATAGATAAATAAATTACAAGAACTGAAAGGATATTATGATTATTTCACCTTAGCTTCTGCCTGTAAGAGACCTTGTGGATTTCTGGAGTTAATTGTTTATTTCCCAGATATTTCGAAAGTTTAACTCCCTATTTTATCATCTGTTTTCATGCAAAACCCTATGGTAATTTCTTAACCTTAGAATTTCTTAACCTTAAATAATTCATAAGACTTTTTCACCATTTATTTCTTAAACATCTCTCTCAGTTTTCTACAAGAAGCTAGCCAATTCTGTTTCCATAGTAGATGCCTTCTTGAATTTTTATAACAACAATTTGATTTCATATTTCCCTGTCATATCATACTTTTTGAAATCAAATTGAAATACATTTTATTTACTGTGCTTATGAGCTTTTAATTGATTTTAATGTTCTGATGAACACAATGTGTCATTTTGTTTAAGTATCCTCTTTAAATCTGCCAGTTTTCCAAGATGCACTAAAAATCACCAAAGAGAAAACCTCTTAGCTTTTAAAGCCTGTGCATAACAACTATATAAGTATGCTGATTTAAATATATTTAGCAGTAGCAGCTCTCTCTATAGTCTTGCATTGCTGGCAGAAAGGAAGATACTGAAAGACCACCAGGTGCTGAGGACAGAATACATTACCTGTTTTTTCCAAGCAGAGAACAGAAATGTCTATTGAATGTATATGTCCCTTTCATCATTTTATCAGTGATCTTACTTTTATTGGGTAGGAATAAGCCAGGGCTACGTTCATGTTCTTTATGTTGTTAAAAGCTCTTTCTGATCTGCTAAATTTCTCCATCTAGAAATTATTCCCTTGATATCCTTTTCCTCCCCCTATCACTTTTCTGTAATTGCTAATATCTGAGTTATATTCATTGCTATCAGCTTTCTTTCTTTCTGTATTCATTTTATCTTTGTACCTCCTTTCTCTAAGGCAGATTGGTGTTAATTTCTTTTAAGCTATGGACAATAGAAACACCTCTGTGACAGAGACCAGAAGTTCAGGAAAACTGTTGGATTAGAGTTTAGTTAAAATTAGCTCTATGATTGTGGATTCTGCTCAAATTGCAACAAAACAGTAGAATTTCATACTTTTGTCCCTGTGTTCTTTCTTGTGTTTTAAGCTTTTAACTACTAGGGCACCTGTGGAGCAGTACACCTAGGAAGTCATTATTTTGTGGTGTTTTACAAAGACATGGCTTGCTAATTCAAAGCATATCACAGTGAGCTTTTTCAGTTCCCTGGAACAGATTCATTCTCTTAGAATTCAATGGATTAATATTTTCTGGAAACTAATTAGCACATTGCCACCTGACCGAACGGGTCAATTCTATTAGGACATCTTCCTTTTAATGACAAGGTAGAAAAAGAAATTAGATAGTATTCTACTTTATGAATGTATGAGAAAGCAATAAGTGTTATGCTGGCATTAAGACCATACATTTAATATGTATCTCACCAACATGCTTACTGCTCTGTGGCAACGTAAAATTTATTTAAAATCCCTCTGAATTTCTGGTAAAATATTTGTATTATGTTTGTGAAAAGGAGCTGCTTGCTTTGCTTCAGAGTTGTCTTTATGTATGGAATTCACAACTGAAGTTTCTGGTTCAGTTTGTCTCACTCTTTTCCAGAGCAGAGGCTGTTTCCTACATATTGCCATAATAGGCTTTGTTGCTCTTGAACATTTGAATGGTGGGAACCAATGAACAACTGCCTAATAATGTGCCTAGAAATTAAACAGATATGTTGCCTATCAGTTATAAAATAATGAGAGTTTTCAGGTCAGTGGAACTCCCAGCTGTGGCATTCAGAACCACATTCTAGGTCTGAAGAGGTTCCAGGGATAGAAAGGACCTCTCTACAGATACTGTGTGGATGGTGTACTCTAATTTAGCTACTTCAAATATCGGATGATTATCTGGTAAAATAAAAATAATATTTTTTAAAGATGTAATCCTTTCTGCAGACAGTAATTCAAATGTTGACAAAAAATGTCACTGATGTTTTAAACATTTTTGAAAGATTATTTTCATCTGGGTTTTTATTCATCTTTAGCCTTGTGCAGTTCTCCCTGACAGAGTTTCTCTCCCTGTATTTGCAAATTAAACCAGGAAATATTGAAACTGTGCAAAAGTTGAGTGCAATGAAGGACTGTGGGGGAAACAGCTAATGCAAAGTAACTTATTGCAAAGTAATTTGGGGAGCAAAGCTTTGCTAACTAGAAAAAAGATAAAAGGAAAAATCAAGAAATCTTATTTCAGCCAGGTTCATTTCTCTGTGCATAATTTAAATCCAGCATAATGTTAGAGAACTGTAACAGATAATCAATACCTGCACTGTGTTCCCTCAGTACCTGTAAATGGCTCACACACTATGCCATGTCCTGAAAGCTGAAAATCAGAAATTCAGACACTGTGAATGACTCAGGCTTTGGGGACTGACTGGTGTGGGGAAGAAAGGGCATGGTTGTGGAATCAGAATGCCTTTTCCTCAAGGATTAGTACTTACAAAAGTAAAGTAAAATAATGCAGTGTAGCCAGAAATGGAAACAGAATCTCTCCAGGTGCTTGGTGTAGTTCAGACTCTTTCCAAATAATTCTAGAAGACTTTCTGGGAACATTGGCCTGCTCCTTGTCTTGCTGTCCCATTGGAAAGAGATACTTTGCAAGATGCATGATGCAGAGAAGCATGCAGTTTTAAGGAGGGTAAGTGACGTGTGTTAGGGTTGAAGATCATGTTTTCTGTCCATTTTCAACATTTACTGCATAAGGATTTTTCAAGGTGATAACAGACTTCATGAGTAAAAGCTACCACTTTTCTCTTCTTGAAATTCCTGTTTGTTATCACCACTATATTTCTCTGGGTGTGAATGCAAGTGACATCTTCATCTTGTGTAGTCAATGCCTGAGGTGAATCTCCTGATGTAATGGGAAAAGAACAAAGTCTTCTGTCTGTAGAAAATGTATTTATTTGCATTCATTCATTTCCTTTAATGCTGATATGAGTTTTTATTCTCATAGCAACTGGCACTGGGCTGGGATGTTGCAATAGGGCAGTAAAGTAAATAATTATTTCTACCACCTGTGGAGCTTTAGAAAAAAATACAGTAGGTCAGCAAAGTACATTCTCATTCTTCACAAATTTACCATTATCTGAAACATTTTCATATTTGGAAAGAGATGAAAATTTTAACATGCTTGTTAAAATCAAATTCCAGAATACATAATTTCAGAAATTCTGTAAACAGATATTTCTAAAATAAAATCTGCTTATCCCAGTTCATGAAACATACTGACTCAAAGTCAGTAAGGTCATGAAATCTTGAGATTGGAAGACAGAGTTGATCAAACTCAGTGGAAAGGAGATATGGCCAATCAAAGATGAAATGGAAAATCCAGAAGATCTGAAATGGAGTGAGCACACACAGTGGTACTGAGATAGATTTAGTTGCACTGAAATGGACCTATACTTGTCAAAATTGTTCCTATTGAAATCCCTAAAACCAGGGAGGAAAGGGAAACAAGGATACAGAGTAGAAACGGAGGAAAGGAAACTAAAAAAAAAAAAAAAAAAAAAAAAATATTTGGGATGCGTACTGAAAAATAGAAATGTGAATGGGATGACATGAAGTGCAAGAATATGGACCAAAGCTTGCCCAGATGATCCTCATTGAAATCCCGAGATTTCATTCCCTTTCCTGAATGCATCATTAATTATTTTTTTATATTTCCTTTCCTCTGTTTCTACTCTGCAGGTGAGCAGGAGTCCATCCCCAGGGCTCTGGACACTGACAGCAGGACTGGGAACCTTGTCCAATAAACTCCTCTCACTGCTGATGAAAACAAATGTGCTGAGCATAAACGGTGTGCAGCAATTCTGGGAGGCAGATATCCCAGAAGCTAAAACGCCCTGGTGCTTTGAGCTGTGATGAGTCCTTCAGGCAGCACCTCTGCAGCTGGGTGGGTGAGTGAAGAAAAGAGGCAGGGAACTGATGAGTTTTCCTGGCAGACTTGTTCGAATTGGCACATTACTGCAAGACACTCCACTCTCTATGGGCTGTCATTCTCTGACTGAAGATGATTTTTTGGAAACTTTTCTGACCATCACCAGTCAAACCATCACGAAACCCCAGGAGACTCGAAAGTGCAGCTTGTTGCTTCGCAAGAGAGCTTTATGCATCTTGCTTGAATCAGAATGACCTTTTTAACTTGGACTTGTTATGTGGCAGATCCTCTGGGTCCTATTTGTGCCTTCCCGTGGCTGCTCTGCCACATGCTGTATTTCACAGCAGTTTGTACTAGAGCAACAGCCTGCATGTCCCTGCTTTGGGGATTGATGAGCCATCTTGCAGCTCTGACCACACAGCTGTGTAGAGAGGTTGATGCTTTGAACGGTTCTCCCCAGACAGAAAGTGGCTCTTCCAGGGCTGGTGCTCGCAGAATGAAAGGGAAAGCTGAGAGGGAACCGGCAGAGGGAGAAGTATTCAAGCAATAAGGAGAAAGGAGGACTTTGCTTCCAACATATCCACATTACTATTCACTTAAAAGCTAAAACAAACCAAAGAAAACAAAATAAACAAAACCCAGTCATTAACTCGTCCTTAGGTAATTTGGGTGATTTACACCTGAAGTCAAAACTGATATCTGAGAGAAGGCAGTGTCCCTTGCCAGCCCCAAACACACATTATGCTAGTGCCAAGAGGGTAAACATGTTCCTTTTGAGCTTCCTGCTTTTGTTTTCAGTGAAAGAAGTCCCATAGAGTGACCTACAGTGTAAGTTCTCTTCCCTTTCTCAGCTATTTCTGAAGTTTCATTTCCATTGTGAAGCCAAATAGCAAGATCTTTTGCCCTGTTTTAGGAGACAAAAAGAGTGAGCAAGGAAAAGAGATGTTCGAGTCTTTACACAAGACCTCTGAAAATATTGAATTTTCATCATGTCTGATCCAGGTCCATCACTCTGAAAACAGCAAGTAGATTTTTTCTGTGTTTTACAGAGCTCCCAAAAGTGACTCCCTCCAAAATCTTGTAGAAAATGCTGTATTCTACATTCTTTAGTTAGGGAATGGAAACTGCTATACCATGCTTCCTGCGTACTCTGCTTGAGTAGAGGGTCTGGTTGGTCTCATATTCTGCTTTCTCTTGAATAAATTTAAATCAAATAATTTGAATGAAAAACTGAATCTCCTGTTCTGCATCTCCTGGCAGCTAAAAATATAAGATACTATAAGATTCAAGGGACTCAGTTTCAAATATTAAAAACACTAGATTTATTGTTGCTTTTAATCAGAAGGAAGTTCTGGAACTCACATCCTCAGCAGGGTATGTTAACTACAAGTGACACACTGCTGGACATTTCAGCCACTCTTCTCACATCAGACCTGAAGCTTTCTCTTTGGAACTGGACACTTTGATGAAACTGCCCTGTTTTT
The DNA here is from genome assembly GCA_032173965.1 of Sitta carolinensis. Lineage (NCBI taxonomy): Eukaryota > Metazoa > Chordata > Aves > Passeriformes > Sittidae > Sitta > Sitta carolinensis. The sequence continues at coordinate 6,018,161 of JAVUNC010000025.1, read as the reverse complement.
AAAAGGCTAACCATAACCACTGACTTATGAAAGGATTACTTTTTTTTTTTTCAGGTGTGAACAAGGACACACTCTGAAAGACTTCCACAAATGAGAATTCTCAGCCACAGCTCTGTCACAGCATAGAGAGGCCACTTGACCTAAAGAACCACTCAGACCAGCTTTGTGCAATGAACAAATACCACTGACAATGATGAAATAAAAGATACAGCTAGCAAGGAAGATGCTAAAAGGGTTGAACTGAAGGAAATAAGCCACCCTGTCACAACCCCATTTTTGTTCCTGGGTTACAGATAGGGGTAAGGAAACAATAATTCACCCTGACTGGTTGTGTAAGCTACCTGAGGTGACCTCAGGGATCTTCACAAAATTTTATAGGCATCACTTGTAACCAACTTCAACCTTAGGGTACAATACAGCATAGAGTATATGCTAGACTAGCAAGCATTCAATATCACTGAGTAATGCCAATTTCAGTGTCATAACTTAGCATCAATGTTTCACCTGTGAAATAATAAAAGTTGTACTTCTTATTTCTTTTACAGCGATAAAATACTTTTGAAAACTCTGAAAAAATGTGAATTCTAGTAAAATTAAAAAAAAAATATTTCAAGTGAGTTTCATCAGCTAGTCCATTCAGAATTGCTTTCCTCTTAAAAATATGGAGATGAGAAGATGGAATATTTCTGAAGATAGTATTAATTAAATAAACATTAGTGATATAAATGTTGATTCCAGCACTGGTATTCAATCTGTGCAAGAACATGATATGGGATACATGCAAGGAACATAATGGAGCAGTAATTTTAAATGAAAAACATACTCAAGAAAATAGTGATTTCCTCAAGCATAATACCCAAACAGAGAAAGGGAAATTGAAAATACATTACTGAAATCACTCAGCCACTTCACTCTTCCAATTATTAAAAAGTTCTATGGATTTGTTTTTCAATTATCTTTTGCAATCCTGAAAAGTACACATATTTTTATCCCTTTCTTTTCACTTAAGAGTAGGTTTTATTCTGTAAGCCTCTTTTGTATTGCTTTCATTTATTTATTTGGTTGTCTGGTTATTTACCTATAGGTAACAGTGGGCACCCATGTTGAAGAGCTAGTTTTGCATTTCTGAAGATGTTTATATCAATTAGTCATTTATGCATCCTTTACACCCAAGCTCCATGTTTGTCCAGTAGCTGCTAAACTGACTAAACTCCCTGCATTGAGATTACCTGCTTGTCTTTCTCTCGATGTTGCTCAGCCCACTATAACATCAAAAGGTCCAGAGCTAGATTTATTCGGTCCTTTAGCAGGACTTCAAGCACTTATTTTTCTTTCTTCCCATATCACTGTGGATGAGCAAGCCTATCAGGTGGGCTGTAAAACAATTGTTGTGTCTTTAAACAGTCTCTGGGATTCAGGATCCAAAAAAATACTGAAAATTTCCAGGTATCCTAGGCCAGACTTCTGGAAAGCCATGAGAAGGATGAAAATATTTTAAACCTTTATGAAGAATGCTGACATGAATGAACATTGAAAGAATCACACTGCCCTTTGTAAAGTGCATGCTGATTTTGGAAAAGTGAAAGAAGACAGATATTTAGACATAGAAGGAGTAATATCTGAAAACAGTATCTTTGTTACCAGCACCTTTAACTTCCTGAAGTCATACTCCTTTGTGGCATTCATCATATCTAGTTCCAAGGCCACTTCTGTGCTGCCTAGAAAAAGTGAAAAGAAATCCCTCACATCTTAATTAATAAATGAAAATGCATCGGAAATTGTTATAAATGCTAGTCAGGTCTGCTTTCTAATAGAAAAGGATCTGCAGGTTAAAACATGGGCAGAAAATAGCATGCAGACTAAATTATCTGGAGAATAACATTTCAAATCCACGTCATTCAAGTGAAGACTGATAAGTGAAAAAGAAGCAAGACTGAAAGAATCCTAGATATGGCCACAGAGAATAAATTAAATTACTTTGTAATGAAACACAATGGCATTTAGAACCACCATGTTTGGAGGAATAGAAAGAATGGAAATATAAGCTAAATTCACAGATCAGTCCCTGCCTGCTCTTTGCTGCACAGCATTTGTTTAAGTCTCACCTTTTTATCAACTCTAAACCTGCGAATATCAGAAAAAGATCGGCAGTCTGGGAAAAGAATAAAAAAGAATAAGCAGAGACATTTAATCACTTCAAGTTTGTCAATCCTCTTCTGCTTGATTCACTCTGAAATCTGTGCTTTAGTTAAGTTCTTCCTCTCCACAGATATCCAGGCAGGCTGGCTGTAAGTGCTTAACAAGACACAAAAGAAAGGGTCAGTGCAAGGAGTATCAGCCTTGCTACTGAGGGTATCCTTATGCCCCAATTTCTGCATCGTTCACTGGGTGTTCTATCATTCGTGGTGTTTGCAAGCCTCATTCACACTGCTTGGAAAGGGAGACCTCTCCCAGAGGAGGCAATGGAGGGGTTATCCCTGCTCTCACAACTCCTTCATGCCTGCTAGGATCTCCATCTTCCCTGGGGACCACAGCCTTCTTTGAGCACGAACTGTACCAATGTGGAAGCTCTGTGGGCCTGTAAAAAAAATCCCTTTATTTTTAGAGGCTCCTATGATGCTTAATTTTTTGTGTATTTGTGTATTTATGAAACATTCTGAGCCCTTTGGGTTGAGATTTTTGCTGGAAGCAATACAGATCGTTCCACGCTGTCTCTATCTCACAACGAGCCAAATAATCCTCTGTGGTTTCCCACGGTCTGCAACACAGATTTTTGAGATAGCCACATTGCCCAAAGTGGGGTAAGGCAGAGACCTTGCATCTTAGCAATAGAGCAGGAAAGTGCAAGGGAAAGCCTTTGGCACTGTGGTTAAAAGGTCATGTTGAGTGACCCCAGGAGACAGAGGCACAGCACCACGTCAAGATAATTACAGCCAATTGTGCCTGCTGGTGTTACCTTTATTGTTTTTAAGGACACTATCAGTTTGTGTTCATGCTCTTGTCTCTCAGTTTTGTTCCAGCATATGAGTCCAATTTAAAATTAACATTAAAGAAGCCCAGAAAGGAAAAGTGACACTCCCATACACATGTACACGCACACACAAAATAAAACCTGACAGAACATGACACATAGAGTGTCAGCTCTTAGTTAACAGTTTCCTGATTTTCCATTGGTTGTAATCAGACCTTCAGATAAATCAAAATGTGACCATCTAATCTTCCTTCATGTGTGTCTCTTTTTTAGTGCTTGCATAAATAAGATTCAGACTAAAAAGCAACACATTACTTTTGACAATGATAAATAAACAAAGACAAGTTTTTTTGCAGAATAAGAATGTAAAATCCATTGGTTTCCTAAAATATCAGATATGTGTGGCTCTTAAATAGGAAGTGGTTGGTTGCATGTGAACATCTTCTCCATTTCATTAAACTGATGGAATTATTCTTGCTAAGGAAGGGACACACATGTAAAACACCTGTTAACGTGTCATAAGTTAAATGATACTAGAAAATAGAACAGCTTATGTCAGCTTAAATCTGTCCTTGGTCATAGATACAGATGGTGGGAGCTGAATAGCATTGACCAACACATAATGAACTCAAAGTGTCATTTTCCTAGTTATTCATAGTCTGTCTGTGTGGGCTTAGAGTGCTGGGCAGGCTTGCTGTCAGCTTTGTGACACAGAAGCTGACTTAGGAGCAGTGACAAGAGTGAGTAAGGAACAAGCATAAGTTTCATAAGGTAAACTCATGGCAAAGCATAGCATGGAATTCAAGTCTTAGCTTGCAGGATTAGTGTCTGATTTTACCTTGTGTTCACTTTACAGACAAAAAATATGTGCCATGGGAAAAAAACAAGAGATTCCTGCCTGTGGAGTGCTTGGAAGTTATAGCCAGGGTGTTATAGCTCAATGTGTAATAAGATCATAGGACCTACTGAGAGAATAAAGTGTGCTCCTCAAAGTATATTTAGTTGAGCAGATGTGCAACTTGAGAAAGGAGGTAACAGCTGTTTTGCATTCTCCCTTTTGTTCAGAGGATGTTAGCTCTTTCTGGTTAATTAAGTGGTCAACATGGGAGTTTTGTGAAGAGAAATCTCCAGAGGTTCACTGTGTTGATCAAGAAATACCCATTTCTGTGGCTGCACCTCTGCACAGGGCATTTCTGCAAACAGACTCTGCATTCTGGCAGAGTGGGCACAATCCAGTATTTCTGACAAAAGGTTGATCTGTGATTTAGAATAGATTCAGTCCTAGGATGAGAAAATTCTGAGGGATCACACAGAGGCAAAGCACCTGCTGTTGTGCTTCATGTAAGTTCTGAAAATCTCATCTATTCCACCTTGTGAAAGGCAGAATGTACAGTTCCTGTGGGATGTTTTTTCTGACCAGGAAGAACAAATATTTCCTTAAGCTTCTAAACATTGAAGGAACCATGAAGATCCAAATTTTGTGCCTCAGAGCAGGAATGGTTAATTCTACAATAAATTTGAATCTTTGGAACAAAACCTGTGAGTCTTGAGGGCCCAGCAGAGCTTGCTTGGTTTTCTTGGTGCAGTGCAATGATTTTGTTTTCTTCCAGAGGCTGGCCTAGTGAATTACAAATGCCTCTATTAGTGCATCTAGAAGATTTGCTCTTTCAGGTCAAGGGGTGAGGATTTATGCCTTTCATGCTAGATTTTGAATCTCATTGATGACCTTGCTGTCCCTGTACAGGTATCACATACACTCTGATATAAATATGATGAACAGGAGTAATGCTGGGTTTGCTATTTCATTCCAAACTGGCTTAGACAGCTTACATCTAAACTATGGGATGCAGGAATACTTTTCAGGTCCTAGGTTCTGGGCCTTTGTTTTCACACCTTTATTTTGGGAAAATAATACTTTGTGTGATAAGGAAGACAATAAGGATGCTCCTGCACGTTTCCCTGTCTGTGTTTTCAGAGGACATTCTGGATGAAGGATTTTCTAATGAAATTTTATCAACTCAGTGCTATAAAGGAAGGATCTTGGAGGCTTTACCTTCAAGTGGCACACAGCATGGTTAACTCTCAAAGTTGTAGCAGTTTTCAGTCACCCCAAGCTCAGTCATAAATTATTGATTAGGAATTCATAATAAATGAAAATAATCTGTTCATTTCATACCCTTTAACTAACTCATGAGATCGGGTTACAGTGAATCTGAAATGTGAGTTGTGCTGTAACAGGAAAATCAGTCTGGTATTTGCATGTTGTAAAAACTTTGGGAGAGAGCTTAAACATCCAAAGGATTAAAAGATCTTCTAATAATTTAGTCAAATAAAAGAGATGGTACCTGGAAAGTGATGCAGCCAGTTATTATTGTGAGAGATAGGGAGGTGGGAAGATGAAAAAGAGTTTTCAATTCCTGTTATTAACATTTGCTCAGAGTTAATAATTATTTGAAAGGAAACTTGAATGCCTTGAATCAGTGCATTTTGCACTACTGGCTCTGGAGCTTTTTAAATCTGGGGTTTGACATCACTGGTACAAAGCTCCAAAATATTTACTCAAAGCATTAAAGCAACCCCAAACTAAAGAACATTCCTCTCAATGAAGAGAAGTGAGGAGAAGGAGATTGCTTCCATTGGACAGTGTTAACCAGAAAGACTCTTTACATATTGCAGAAGTGAGTGTAATTGAACTCCAAAATTTGGTGGATTTTATAACATTTTTTCAAATCAAGATTATGAGACAACAATTGTAGACAGACCAGATAAAGCATTCTGTGTTTCTGCCCCACCCTTTTCTTTGGCCAGCAGTACAGACTTAAACACTTCCTGTTCTTATAGAAGATAAAAAAAGATTTGTAAGGTGAAATGCCAGCCATAGAAATATCTCCAAATAATTCACTCCAGGTAGACAGTCAGTATTAGAGGACAGAGATGTCCATTGATTTCACTGTGAAAAGCCCAACTTAGTTAAGAGGGAGAGTGTGTGGGAATATTACTAAAACATGTTCAAACCCTTCAGACAACCAGCAGGGCATGGAGTTTACATCTCTATCACTTAGATGTTTCATTTCAAAAGCAATATAAGATCATAGAATGGTTTGGGTTGGAAGGGACCTAAAAATCATGTAGTTCCAAACTCCCTGCCATGGACAGGGACACCTTTGACTAGGGTTGTTCAAAACCCCAGACAACTCAGCCTTGAGCATCTACAAATTCTCTGGGCAACTTGTTCCAGTGTCTCACCATATTCTCAGTAAAAAATTTCTTCATAAAAAAATCAAAATAATTGGTGCATAGCATCTTTTCTATTCTTCGTTCGAGTTACAAGCCTCACCAGAGCAATCTGAATAATATTCTGACCCCATGTTTCTTCTGCTGGTTCCATATTTGCAGGATAGACTCTATCTTCTTTCATCATTGTTGAATTCTTCCCCTCACTACATCTTTCATTACATGAATCAATTACAGGGTTCACAATGGATAGTCAATAATTCCAATTTATCTTTGAAAGAGATTATTACTTTTTTTGAGGATAAAAATAAATACTAGGCATCAATTTATATCTAAAATCTTCATCTCATTATTCACTCTGTCTTGAAACAGCACATTATAAGTTGTGAATTTGGTGCAAGAGAATTCAGCATTGATGAAAGATACTGAAGTGACATCTTAATTTCTTTCTCCAGGAAACATTCATGTCAGGACAGGTTTTTATTATAACTTCTGCTGATATATTTGTGGTTTGGATCTACAAGAAGACTTGAAGTCTCTTACATTTTATATAGGCATTAAGAGGTTACAAGTGGAACATCATTGTGCTTGGGGCTCTCTGATGTGAACAGATAGTGAAAGACAATCCTAAAAGAGATAGTGACAAGTAAAGGATGGAAGAACACCTTATAGTGAATCCTCATAATCGACTCTGGGTTCTCGTGCCCTGCTCTGGGGCTGGGTCAGTGTTTTAACCACTCCACCTCTGGAACTTGAATGTTTTCATCTTGATAGCACTGTTCCCTCATCACACAAATTAAATGCCTCTTTTATCACCTATTATTTGTTACTTTTATTTTATAATTGAGTACTTGGACATATTCAAAAATGCTGGTGATGCCATCAGTCTGCAGAGACTGTCATCAGCAGCATCAGCTGACTCTAGGCAAGAAGTCCATGGAAAAAAGTTAGAGACATAGGTGCTCTCTTATTGTAAATACATATAAACTCCATAAGAATAAACTGCCCTCCTTCCTTCCAGGGAACTAAATATATCCTATATGTTACAGGTCAAGGCTGACCTTTCAAAATATGAGTGTGGCTGTAGATTTGCATCCCAATTTGTCCATTTGAAACTGTTATAGATAGTTATACAAATCTGGGGATATGGGGAAAAGGAGGGTTGCAATTTCTCTAACAGGTGACAAAATAAGAACATATGACACAGCTATGCCACAAGGGGTTGCCTCTGCTTTTGGATTAGTTCTCAAACAGTATTAGCTGTATAGAATATTAGATTGATATGGAGTGACATTCTCTCCATTCTCATAGTATCAGGATTGAGGAATCATTAATAATAATTGTGACAGAAAAATGAAAGCAACTAATCCATTTATTTGTAATCTAGTTATTTATAACTTCCTCTGTCCTGATCTCTTTGATCAGTCTTTTGCTGTATCATGGAATTGACTCTGTTTTTTCCTTGAGGCAGGGGTTACAAGGCAAATCCAATGCTGGCATGACTCTACTGGTCCTGATGATATTGTATGATCTGAGAATCTGATGGAAGGAGTTATTTTTAAACTGCCTAGAATACTTTGCAGTACTTCAAGCTAGGTGATTAATTTATCATTGAAAAGGTTGAGCATTGATGTGAAATCAGCAAGGGTATAGGCTTAGTAATATATTATAAATATTGATGTGGAAGCCAATGAGTTCCTTACAATGGGATTTCTTATCACATTATGCTGACAGCCTCAAACTTCCATTCACCTTCCAAAAAATAAAAAGTGTTCTAAGAAACATCCAGAACCTTTCTACTTTCCTTTTCCAGAATGGGCCATGTTTTCTGTAATGTCCTAAATGAGAGAAAACAAACTCAGATTTTAATTATGTTATTTGTGTTTATTTATGATGTTTATGCGTATTTATGAAGTTTGTGCAGTGAAATAAATGTTTGGCTGAAAGCTGAGTTTGCTTTTGATGAAAAGCTGTACTTTTACTGATATTAGGTACTATTATTTAGGCTCTCTTCATCAACTCTCAGAGACATTGTCTTCCAGAATTCATGTCTCATTGATCTCTCAGTTTTACAGAAGTAGAAACAAAACCACAGGTAACTAGGAGAATTTCAAAGCAAAGACTGTGGAAAGACATGTCTTTCCTTATTTATACCCTTGTCTTCCAGCACTTTGACTTTGTCAAAACTTATTGTTTAGGAGCTTTCAGGATACTGCCCAGTTTCTCATTGGTTTGATTGATTGATTGATTGATTTTTGGAGTTTCAGCACTGTGAAATACTTTTCCTGTTTTCAATGACTTTTGTTAGAACTCCACATGTGGGAAGAACTTAGTTCACAGACTGTTTGCCATTTCATCATGGCGATTAATCACTCCTCTCCCAGAACCCTAATGAACACTGGTGTAGTTTACAGGGGTTAAAGTTATCTCTCAGTTTCCTATACAATATCATCATTTATTTCTTTCAACTGTAAGCAGCTCTGATTTTTAAGGACACTTTAAGAAACAGCTTGATCTCTTGCGTCAGACTGCAAACTGATCTGCTACCTAGGTTATTTACAGCTGGGGGTAGAAAAAGTTGCCTTTCTCTTTTGCCATTCTTTTAGAATCACCTTATTGCTCTAGAGTCATCTAACCAGCTTCTTAGTCTGATATTTATTTTCAGTTTTGTTAACTTCTTTTGGAGCTTAAGGCTGACAGAAGGATAATTTAGTGGAATTCCTGCTTTTCTTCTTGCCTGTTACTAACCTGGGGAGTGATCCTAGTTAAGACTGAATTAGGTCCCTTGCTGTGCAAACCTGAGAGATCCTGATTAATTAATTTGTTTGTTGTAGAGCTGCTGGTTGAATGGCTGGTATTTGTAAGTAGAGCCCAGCTGCAGTATTTCTCCCAGCAGTTGTTGGAGGCTACCACTGAGTGTTGCAGCACTTGGAACTCCTTGGATTTCAGTGTGCCAGAATGAGGTGAATCAGCAGGAAAGGCAAATGTAGGAAAACGAGGTGTTGATTGTTAATTCCAACTTGAGATGAAACTGTCTCTCAAACAAAGCATAGATGGAGAGGATTACTCATTAAGACAAAGAGACAGCAGGCAGACCACAGGCCTGATTTATTTTGACCTTATGCATTTTGAAGGGAAACAGCAGGAAATCCATCGATGTGAGGAATTTCTTTTAGCATCAAATAATTTTACGGGGCCAAGAGCACGCAGGACAAAGGTAAATATATAAATTCTCTATCTGCTGAGGAAATCTCAGCACATTCAGCCTTTTCAAGGATTTCTCAAGTCTTTGGAGAACCAGATGTTAAATATAGAGAGATTTATATCTTCCAAACAATGCCAATTAGTTCGTTTCATGATTTAGTTAAAAGGATAATGTATGGCTGCCTAACCTGTCAGCTAGGCACATGTGCTGTGTTCATACTGTTGCAAAAAGTAGAATATGTAAAACTTTCTTAAGAAAGGGTGTTCTTTAATACTTGATCTTTGTTTACCTTCACGCCTAATCAACAAGAGCAGAGATTTAATCTGTGGTACAGATAGCAGCTGATAAGCTCTAAGTGATGTGCATGTGTTAGAAAAGCAAATAACTTGTGGGGCAGTATTGCCTTGTTAAGGTTTAGACCTGGCCATGATTCAGTGATCTGGGACCTAGGGAGAGGTTAACAAAGCCTGGGAAGAAGAATGCCCACTGATTGTGGACACAGAAAATGCAGAACTTGCAGGCTGCAAGAACGCCTGGCAGACCTCCCAAGATAAGAAAGAAACCAATAAAGCAAATTCAGCAACTGTGCCGACATCAGCTCCAGCTGGGTAAAGGTAATTCCAGCAGGGAAGACTGCAGCCATTGACTCAGAGAGAACCAACCCAAGAAACCCACTGACCCCAAAGAAGAGGAAGACTGCACATGTGGACTAATTAGCATGAGAAATGAGAGAGTCATTAACCAATAGAAGACAGAACACTAGTTAATATGAGAATTTGTAGTCTGGGTTTCAGGCCTGCGATTTCTGAGTTTCTAAAGCTCTGTTTTCCTGATGCTTTGGTTTGCTGAAATTCCTTTCCCAGGAAAAGAACAAAACATCAGGGTTGTTTTTGTAACAGTACTCATGTTGTTCACTCTTTCTCTGGGAGGGATTTTCTTTTGATGTCCCTCTGGTTTGGCCAATGTGGGTGAAGAGTTCTGTCTCTCCTTCACCAATCACAGTGGTCTGGAAATTGTATATAAGGGAACAATCTTTGGAAATAAAGATTCTACTTCATGCAGGCTTTGGAGTAATTTCACAGGAGTCTGTGTCATGTGTGTTATTGCAACAAGGACAAGAACTATCTATGTAATTTCTAGCCAATGAACACTAATTCCTATAATGTCTAAATAGTAAAAATTTTGAGAGTTGGGGTGCTTGATTTGTGGAATACAGCCAAGCACCCAGGCTTGGACAACTCTGAAATAAATAATTAATGTCACTCTTGAGTGTGTAGTTATTGGCTTGTTACACACTGGGTAACATATCCAATTCTTGAGAACAGAAACACTACCCACAGGAATGATACCAAGTGTAAGATTCTCCAAGGGATTTATTTAAGAAACAAGCCAAGTTTGTGACTGTAGTCTGGTTTCAGGCCTGATGTTTTGGCTTTCTGATGTTTTTGGTTTTCTGATGTCCTTTCACAGGAAAGTGGGATAAACATAATGGAATGTTTTTGTAATAATGTTTATGTTATTCTTTCATTCTGATAGGAGCAATTTCTTTTTGATGTCCCTCTGGTTTGACCGATGTGATTGAGGAAGTTTGCCTTTGTTTCACCAATCACATTGGTCTGTGTGAAACTGTATATAAGGGAGAGCCATCCCTAATGAAGAGAGTAATTTTTTAGCCTTCTGGTCATGGAGCCTGTGTCATGTGTTATCTGGAACAGTGACATGTGACAATCACAGCAGACAGTCCTGAAGGTGCCTGGCAGAGTTTGGGCTTAGGAGCAATCTCACTGATCTGATTAGTCTAGAATACAAATGATACCTGTGTTTTGAGGCACCTGGCCTGAATCTTTGAAAAGTGGGTAGCCTGGAAACAATTAATAATATATGAAATAGTAAAAGATTTATTATGTTCCCATTAAATTTTGGGTCTTACCATCTATTTAAAACCTGACCAATTATTAGCTAATTTGCATGCACAAATGCCTATTTTCTAGGACAAAAACAGGTGGATTTTTTTAAAGCATAATCATCTTATTAATGAAAGCACAGAACTCACAAGGTGCTTAGAAAGGTTAAAGTTTGTACAGGCAAAGAAGAAACTGATGACTAAGTCCAGACATGAGTAGCTCTGAGGGAGAGGGATTTCATTGTATAATTTATGGGCAGCAAAATGAAGAGGCTAAAAAAGCAATGAGAACTTTTGGCTCAATTCCTGCTGAAAACTTAGAAACTATACTCCCCATCTTATTATGGCAAAACAAAACCAACCTAACCATTTAACAGATGATCCCCTTGCTATAAAAAGCTGCCAACTTGTATCATTTTGGCTCATTTATTTGGCTTGGAGATAAGAACAGTTGGAGGAAAGCTAAAGGAAGAAACCCAAAGCTCTTTCTCCATCTTTTTTCTCATGGACATGAGTTTTAATTAACTTCATCATCCTCTTATTAAAGTCAAACTCTTGTAATGGAGCTTCTCCTCTTCCCCAGATGCTATTTGCTCTGTGTTGATATCAAGGAATTTTTCTTTTGGAGGCTGAAGTTGCCTGGATATCACTCAAAACAGCTTAAGTTTGCCTCTGAGAAAGCTAATATTAAGATCCCATAGAGAAAGAAGCAAAGTCTTAAAATTTATCTTCAGTGGAAAAGCTCTTTTTCACCTTTAGGTAATCTTCCTCTGTTACTTATATGGAAATACTATTAACAGTGTCAACAGGCCAAGAAATAGAGTTTTGGGAGAACACAAGAGCTCTGGAGACAAAAAGAAACCTGCAGTTTATCTCCATCATCCAGAGCATTCTACTCTCCAAGGGGGAGCACCTCTCCCAGAAGCCTGTGCCAGTGATTGCTCCCAAAGACCCTGGGCATCCCCGTGGGTAATGTGCACTCTCTTTCCAAGCTTTATTACTCTCAAAGTGAAGTCACCCAGAAGAGACCCTCAGATATCCATGTAGCTGCCCCAATATCCGAACAAAACCTGCAAAATATCAAAGGGCATTATGAGCAGCATGGAACACTAGCACAGGGAATTGTACAGACAGTATAAATTCTAAATTGGCATAGAAGCTACCAATCATCCTCTAGAGTGATGAGCTCAGTGGCTATGCCTATTTCTGTGTCACAGGACAACACAAAAAGGGAATAGTCACATTTGTTTTCTTATTTATTGTTTAGAAATTCTTCTGTTCCTTTTTACTGCCTGAATGCAAACCTTCCATTGGTGGTCTTCTAGCTGCAAATGAACATTGTTTATTCTCCTTGCATGCCTCCTTACTTTTTTTTTTTCAGACTTTGCTGTATTTGGGAGAAACAGTGTTTCAGCACTAAAATGAGTCTTGCATTGGGTCATAAATTCTGCCAAGTTTGTGGCTTCTGCTGCTCCCTACCTGAGCATTAGTTGGTCCCTAGCTGGGATTAATGACATGTCAGGGTCAAGATTGAAATAGAAACCTTCACCTTTCCTAAGCATTGCTACCTCTATGGATTCCTCATGTCTGACTGTGTGCACATGATGCTAATCTGATAAACCATGACCTTTAAAAATTGGCTTTTCAGTGATTCCAAACTGGATAAATATTTAAATGAGAAAAAGCTATTCTGACTTTTAAGCCATGGATGAAAAAAGAAATTAATCCTGGGAAGGTTGGCTGTAGAAAAAGTGGAGTTGGGCAGAAAATCTCTGACATACTCTTATGTGCAAATCCTTTTAGGTACTTGCAAGGAAGTGCCCCATGTGTATTTTTTCTATTCCAAATATGTCAGCAGAACTATTAGAGATATTTTTTAAGAACTGGCATCCATTCCTATGCCTGTAAAATCAGGTGCCTTCATTATTACATCTAAGTTTTTAAACATCATCAAATCTCAGGGCATTTGTGAGTATTTAGCACTTGGAAAAAAAAAAAAAAAAAATCACACCATTTAGGTTTGCATTCTGTCTTCCCAGACATATCTGTACCTGCTGTATTTCGATTCACTCTGCATCATGCAACTGTTAAAATTCAGAGTGTCAGTTCCAGTCACACTGTGATCCTCGGCCAACATGGGAGGGACTGTGAAGCTCATCTCCTGATTCTAAATACCTCACACTTAAGACTGATCCCATATGTTTTGCTGATGTCTGACCCACTTGCTTCCAGAAATGTCTCAACTGGCTGACATGCTTGTTTATTTTCATATTTTCTAGTCACATTCTCGAGCTATTTTCTTTTTTAAGTAAGTGTGCCCTGATGTTCCTTCACTTATTTTTGTCTGAGCAAATGTGTTATGCTGTTCCTGTACCAACCAACCCATTATATTACAATATAAAATTGAAGTCAATTCCCTCCTTTTTAACCATTGGCATTTTGGCACATCAAGATTGCAGTTTTGTAGGAATTGTAAGAGAACAGACCAACCTAATTCCAACTTAAGGTAGGAAAAATTTTGGAGACTAAATTGCCAGATGGGGCTCCATTTCAGTATTTCTGGGCACCTCCAAATTAGAGTTAGACCTGTACTAGTTTGGTTCACTGCATATACTTTAACTTTACTAAAAACATATAAAACCAAACACCATCATCCAAAATCTATAGAAATATTTCTATAATAGAATTAATATTAATACAAATTTATATCCACATTTTGAAAGCAACTCAACTGAAAGTTTAAAAATACATCAGTGTGTAGTAATTCTCCATATAGGATCACATACCATCCTCTATATGCCATTAGGAAATCCTTACTTGGATTGGAGCAGACAAGTTATTGTTTCATTAACTTGGAATATAAAAAGTGTACACTTTCATTTTTGTCATCCACCACTTCCCATCCTGTCTCTAATACTTTTGTGTTAGGGATGTTATCAGAGCTACTCAAACTCTGTTTGGAAATAGAGACAGCATGTAAAAGTGTTTAGAATCAAAACAGACAAAGCACATTTGTATGCTTGTTAAAGGACCTGACTACAAGACTCTTAAAGTGAAATTCATACATGGTCTTCACTAGAGTAGAATTTGTGGTTTAAAGAACATCTCAATTCTGCCATGATATTTTCCTGCTTTGCATAAATTATGAATTTTGAAGTAAAGAAAGAATTCCCAAGCAAATTGATACTGAAATATCAGAAGGTCATTTGACTACTAAATCTTAATAATTCAGATTTTTGAGGCAACATCTATTCTAAATATGTTCATTTCTCTCTAAAAGTAAAAAGACATAGCAGAGAACCAAGTGAGAAAATCAGTATGTAATACCTAATTTTTTCATCAAATTGCTACAAAAATTCTTTTTATAGGAAGAACGAAGTCAAAATCAAAACATTCTAAAACAGACAAGACAGCATTTTACCAGTGAAATACTATTGAATGGTTTCTGATTAGCACTTGTATGCAGTCTCACTGAAGTTACAAGAACAGCACAAGAAGTGATTAAGTTCAGTTTTGTTCCTGCATAGCACAATGTGTCTTACACCCTTAAAACACCCAACCAACAACCAAACCAAAAAACCCCCTCAAAATTAGGAGTTCTTTTGTTTAAGAGATAAATTAACCTGGAAGTGATTTCATAATTTTTCACTTCCAGGCTCTGTCAGTAACTTTCTTAAGTCCTCAAATAATACTCGACTTTTGGAAATAGGATAGACTGAGTTTGTTGATGTTTGCAAAGCAGATTGAGACTTCAAACCAAAAATCACTTTCTAAGCACTAAATATTATATTTGACCTGAGTCAGAGGTAGAGCTGAGGTTAGATCAAGTGGAAAGTGAATAAGCAACGCCAAGAATAAAATTTTCTGAGAAAATGCAGGGTTTATTTTTAGGATAAGTAAGGGAGAAGATTGAAATAAACTGCAGGATTAAGTAGTTGCTAAAGGAATTATCTTTGTGCTATGAACGCTTTTGATCTCTTCTCGTTTTAGCACAGTTAAAAAAAAATTACAATGTCTTTTAGCCACCTACTGTAAAAATCCTTTACTTTCTGAACCAGCTGTTTGGGAAAAGCAAAACAGATCAGAGGCTGGCAGCTTGTGCAGAGCACGCAGTGAAACTGAGGAAGTCGTTCTGGATAGAGCCATGATTGACTGTGCCTGGACACTTATCCAGAGGCTCTCCTTTGGCACACTGCTCCCTGATATCCAGGGGGCAGCAGTACACATTCTGATGCTGAAAATTGCCATAGTCAGCCTGAACACAGCCTGAGCTAGGCTGATCCTGGCTAAACACAATGGCACAGCTTAGAGGGAGTTGGAAGGAGGTTGTGCTGATTCTCTTACATTTCCCCTACTCCCAAGCTAATCTGAGAGGGGAAATTCAGAGGAACCGATTCCTGATTTCAGTATCAGCCACAGCAGTCTGAGCACGAAAGATCAGAGAATCTGCATTTCTGAGCCCTTCCCAGGTTTGTTAATTGCCTCTACTCACATGGTTACTCGTGCTCTATACCAGAATTTGCCAGTATTGGGAATCTTCCATCAGCTCTTTTGTGTTGTGCCTTTGTGTAGTGTTTGAATTGCAGACCTTAGACTCTTGACAGGTATGGACATGAAACTCTGTCTGTGTCTGTACTCAAGGGATGGTTACATATGGACTGGGTAGGAGTTTCCAGTTAATTTTACCCTGACTTTCAAAAATCTGTATGTCATTTAACCATCAGTCTATTTAATAATTTAATTTACAGATGCAGCATTTAGCAGTAGTCTTTATTTTTTTGACAATTTATTTTGAGCACCTTTATAGGTCTGACTCCTTAATGAACAAAATAAATGCTCTAGAGTTTTTAAAGTCTTGGGAACAACAACTTTTTTTTTTTTTTTTTTTTTAATAGGTGTGGATGTATGAGTGTATTACTGAAAGCAATTCATTCTTTGGATTTGGCATAAAGTGAGCTGATTTGATTTGTTTTTACAGCCACATGCTGCAGGCAAAGAATAAAATTTAACAAGAAAAGGAACATATTGTTCCTGGGATAGGAGAATGCATTTAAATAAGAGTCAGCCTATTTGATCAGGGCTGGCATAATTCCAAGCAGCTGTTATCTCAATTCTGGAAGTTTTCATGGTTTGCTGCTTGTTACTCTGTTAAAAAATAAAACAAAAAATAAAATAGAAAAATTAATTTCATTACCTCAATGCACATTTTTTGGTTGGTTTGGCTTGGATTTTCTTTGTCTGTTTGTCTGTTTGTTTGTTTGTGGCTTTGGGTCTTTTGCTTGTGTTCCAGGACTGCCAAAGTAGAGTTGCCTAGGAAATGTGAGTTGAATTTAAGTTCTAATTCTAAAACTATCCAGATCTATTGGGGAAGAGATGTTTCTAGAAGACCCACACAACCACCAATAGTGACTCTTGCTCTGTGTTGTAAGACTGGTGATACTGGACTATGGTGGATATTATGGTACTTTGCCCTTGCAACTGAATCCTGCAATTTTTTAGAAGTTCTAAAACCTCAGAATCTGAAATCATGAAAGGAACAAAGGGGCTCGAAAAATGAAAATTATTTTCTTGGCTGAATTTTTAAACCATTCTTAGAGTTTGTTTGAGACAAGAAGCCTTGTCAGAGATCTAAAGCAAGTGTAACAAATATGTTGACAGGTGAGATTATTATTCTGAGAACCACTGTGAGCATCAACCTGAAATCTTTGAGGCATGAAGAGGCCTGAAAGCTGCTTTTTATTTGGGGCTTTATGGTTTTGACTGACATTGTTGAAGGTTTTGCTTAACCCATTTATCTCCATTATTCTTAAAACTATTATTATGACAGAATTTTCTCAAGTGTGGACAAGGCATGCAGGAACAGCTGGTGTGCATCTCAAAATGCTTGTTTCCTATGTGTGAATATGCTGCTGTGAATCTTCTCAATAATAAGCCATGGTCTTTTTAGAATTGTGACTATCACCTATTATTGACTGTGCTGCTGATTTCTGCCTGGGCTACTTAATTTATTATCACAATAACAGTAGGAAGATTAATACTAGAGCAAAACCAACAGTTTTCCAGAGGCTTAAAGCTGGAGTCAATACTTCCCCTACCACTACCCCAGAACACAAGCAAAATTTTGTAAGTAGTATTTGATGTATTGGGACAGTGAAGGCTTCACAGCTTTCTGTGCAAACCCATCAATTTCTCAAATCCACAGCTGAGCTTCACCAACACAAACTGCAAACAAATACAGCTCATGTCAAAGTTTCCGAACCTCTGTGACTGGGTCTTTTGAAAGTTGATAAGTTGTTCCATTAAGTCCAACCCCTTCTGCTCTCTCTCTTCCACTTCCTTTACACATTCTCAACTTTTTTTTTTTTTTTTTTTTTTTTAATTTGAAAACATCATGAAGATATTGAATATATTTTATATTTTTTGAAGGCAGTCTTTTCTGGATTCATCTCACGTCTGAATAATTTATTAGGCTGTCTGATAAAAATGCAGGCACTTCCAGTACCATTCTACATGCATTAGTGACACACAAATAGTAAAAAGATTTAGAGACTCTTCACTGAGTTTGATGACATCCTTTCTCATCAGTTTCAGCCTTTCCAGATGTTTTTCATTTCCTTACCCTCAAAAAATAGGAAGTACTTTCAAGTCTGTGTGTTTTCCAGATTTGGTTTCAGTCATTCTTTGGTTTTGTCTCCTTTCAGCCAACAGAACAGGACCATTTTATGGTTTCTTATGCTGAAAACGAATAATTTCAAACTAATTTTGAAAATCCATTCTAATTGTGTTTACCAAAATATGCACAAAGTGCAGGAAGGCTGTGATCAGGCATACAAGCTATACTCCGAAGATGTGCTCAGACTCAGAAGAAAGCTCTAAAAATAAGCACTGTGAAGAATGTAAATGTGCAGGTAAAAATATGAGCTAAGTGCCCTCCTAAAGCAGACCCAGTGTCCCAGAGGTTGTCTTATTTGTCAGCTGTGATCCATGAGTTTTGACAACAGAGTTAACACCCAGATCACCAATGGTGACCAAAACATGTGGAAGGGTAAGGGATCCTTTGAAGCCACTTTTTCACTGATTTTAATCTAGGCTGGAAGGGAACAGAGTGAACAGCTGATGGCATGCACAGGAGACTTCTCTGGAAGACTTCTCTGAACTATGGTGATTTCTTTCCTGCAGCATATGGCTTATGTAGCCAGTTTTGTTTGATTACTTACACTTACTGAATGCACAGCCACATATTATTTTACCCAATGCTGGTGTTAATCCTATATTTTTAATAACAGGTCACAGGACATAAATAAAATTGGTACTCTAACATCCAGTATATTTTATGGCAATTGAACATGAAAAAAATGACAGCCGGCTTCATTCAAACATTTGATATATTCCTATTATTTTTTTTTTCTTTTTTCAGGAAAGTTTTAATACATTTATCTTTGAAAAAATATGAGGCTCCAAGAGAAAGGAAACAGACAAATGACCTATTATACAAACTCACCGAAAAACACTCAGCCTGCATCTAATTTATATTGAAATGCAAACAGAACTCAAGGTAAGGCTATTCCAACTGATAAAATCTTTGCACCACAAGAGTGCAGTTTAAATCTTGAGCTAGCTGACAGTTTTCAGTATGCCAGCTCAGTTTCTTGCTGTCCATCCTGATCTTTGGTCACCACAGTGACCTTTAATCACTTTCACTTTCCTAAAATCTGAGGGACTGCTTCTGAGAGCTCTCTGAAATAGATAGGTCTGATGTCCCTAATAACTTGGATGAGTTGCTTTGATCTGAGTTTTAGACCTTTGTAAGTTTGATATTTCTGCAGGAAAACAGTTCTATAAAGAAACAAAGGACAGGTATAAGGGCTAAGCAGGCTGGGCTTTAATCTCATTGGCTTTAATACCCGTTGAATTCATAGTGAGTACATTAAGATCAAGATAAATCAGATGTAGCCCTCCCCATCGAATATCCAAGACAATTGTGGCATTAAGGGTGAACACAAATCTTAAATCCTGACTATTTTGGCACACAGTATCTAGGAATCAATCAAAGCAAAGTAGCTGAAGATTGAGAACTTCAGCCATGACTCCAAGCCTCCTGCTTAGAGTGGGATTTAACTTGATTCCATACATCAGCTTTGGATGATTTAATTTCCCTCTACAATTTTCTTCTTCCTGAGTGTAAGGAAAAGTTTCTTTGGCTATTTGAGCAGAATGGGTTATAAAACCTGTTCTTTTCCATTCACAAAATTCTGGAGTACTGTGGATGCAATAATTCTGTGGTAAGGCCACCATCAAAACAGTGGTCCTCTGAACTTTGGAAGGAAAGTTTGTAGGGCTTTGATAAAATCAATTTTATTCCATCAAACAGCTCTACTAGATTCGGGTTTTTTTCTAACTAGAAAGAAAAACCCCCATCACTCGGCCTCAAACACTCTCCTTTTACCAGACTCAAGCACAACCTTTTCTGAGCTCAGGGTAAATTTGTTCAACAAGTATTAGGGTCCCATATGTTCTTTTCCACAATGCATTTCCCTAGAACTTTTCACAGCTCAGGCTCAGCATGATTTTGGTGTGGTCTTCTGGTTGGTGCTGCATCAAGGGCACCAATTTGCTGCATGGTTTATGTACTAGCCATGCTGTGATGTGCTTTAATCTGACAGCATATTAACAAATAATGCCATTAGCTTCCCAGTAGTTTCCAGAATTACAGCAGCAGCCACACTCTGGATGACTAAATATTCTTCTTCACTTATTGTAGCAGCAAGATGTGAATTACAGACATGTAATGTTTGGGCTGTAACTTGGCTTTTAAGATAGCACCCACATTCAAATGAGGGTTTTCTGCAATCCCTGACTTCAATGATGGTGCTTTTTGGTTCTGTTGGGGTTTTTTTTGGGTTTTTTTGTTTTTTTTTTTTTAAATTGCACTTGATAAATGGAGTGAAATATCTCCAATTTGCTATTGATTTCCAACATGAAGCAGCCAGCCAAATCAGATGAGAGCAATTTGCCAGCTGCTGTTGAGCACTAAATATTAGTCCCAAAATGTCATGTTTCTTTGCATGCTTCTCTGGAAGAAGCTATCAATATTTTCATCAGGAGGCTGGTTCTAAGTTCACTTCAGTGCCCAGGGTTTCCTTGGGGCATTTGGCACCTGTGAATTAACAATTAAGTTGCACCCTCCCTCCAGAACACACACCCAGAGATTTCCAGCCCTTCCTTTCTAGCTCGTAAGTGAGAAATTTCCTTGGCATGTTAGCCAGTGTTCAAACAGCTGAGGGAGAATTCTCTAAGCAGAATGAAGCAGAGGGAAACTCAGTTCCATATGAGAATCGAGACATTCATTTTTCCTGACATGAATCACTGATTTAAGCACTACTTTAGGCACACATATTGAATTACGATGCTAGAGTTGTGACAGCAGCTTTGTAATTGTTTATCAATCACTTTAAAAATGCAGCTCAGTGTCTGATGAAGGTTTTTGGAAAGTTTTTTCTTAATTTATTGCAGCCCTCAGCATGGATTGAGAGAATGCTGTAATACATGGACACATTTTCCCCTGCCTACCACCTTTTTTCAAACAGAATTTTGTTTTACAAGGTTAAGTAATCTGAGCATAGTGGCTCCATAAACATCCTCTCTTGTATACATGCTTTATCACCACCTATCTTGCTGTTCCTCACTGAGGAATTTATACCCATTAAAATGATTAGTTCCCACCCAGCTGTCCACTATAGGAGGGTATGTTTTCTTTGGGGATAACAAGGGGAAGTGGCCACGAGAAAGAGCACAAGACTGAGGGAACATGAATGAATTTTAGCCCTCCTCCTAACCCTGCATAGTGCTATAGAAAACAGAGGAATTTAAACTTATTTTTAAAAATTGTCCTTTTGTTCTTAAATCGCTCCCAATGCACAGCTTATCTCAGCCTTTTCTCTTTCTCAAAAAATTCTTGCAGCTTGAACCAAGAGCAGGCTCCTCTCAAAGGAGTTCTTAAAAAGACATCTGGGCCAAATTAACCTGACTAGGAGGAAAACACAATAAGCAGGCCATCTGCTTCCAAGGTTGTGTTCCTTGTCAGCTACTGCAATTAAAGGTTGCTAATTGTAGTGGATGAAAGAGGGATAATGTTTGTTGCCCCAGAAAAACCAAGTTTTTCAAGATACTTCAGTATCAGTAAGATTTTCAGAAATATATCTTTATTTTTCACTGGAACTAGAAATTATGCATAGAGGTGTAAATATTGCAGTTGTAGATACCAAAATATAGTTTTAAAATATGACCATTTGCTCCGTAGGAGTGTTAGGAAGCTGTTTTCCAATATGAAATGCATCATCAAGTGGATCAATATTTCATGTAAAGGCAATCACGATAAAGTTCATCTATTTTCCATGCACTACTCAGACCTAAGGGCATCTGAGGAATAGAATCACAGGATGGTTTGGGTTGGAAGGGACATTTAGAGGTCATCTAGTCCAAAGCCTCTGCAATGACCAGGGGCATCTTCAACTAGATCAGGTTGCTCAGAGCCCTGTCCAGCCTGGCCTTGAATATTTCCAGGGATGATCTGCCACTTCTCACAGGACAACCTGTTCAGTGTTTTCATCTTTATCATAGAAAATTTCTTCCTTACATTTAGTCTGCATAGGTATAGAAAAAGGGATTGAAGGCAAACTTGCCCCTGCTAAAGTCACAGTTGTACTAATTACCAAAGAAGAGCAGCCTTACCCTTAGTGGGTCACAGCTGTGACAATAAAGTTAAGTGTGATAAAAGAGGTGAGTTGGCTGGCTAGGGGGCCTTGAGGAAGAGGATCTGAAGAAAGACGACCTTGAGGAAGTACAGGAGCCCTGTGGAAGAAGATCCAGAGAGACACAAAGAAAAACAAAACAAGGAAGAGCATTGCTGCTGCTGTAAAAGATCTGCCATGAGATCAGTCTGGGACTGATGGAGTTGGAGCCTGCAGTCAGCTTAGCTGAGCTAGCTAAGGCTGCATTCAGAGTCTGCAAACTCATATTTGCAGTCACAGTTCAGCAGGAAATAGCCAGCAGTGTCTGCAGTTGGACCCTGCAGTAGGAACTTGCTGTAGTCAGAGTCAGGATGGCAAAGCTGTAAAGAAGAATAAACTGGGACCTTTTTCATGCTGTTAAATGAGAGTCTGTGTCTTGGCTCAGCTCTACCCCTAATGAGAGGTCTGCTGCAAGAATCTGAATCTACCCTCTTTTAGTTTTAGACCATTACTTGGTGTCCTATCACAACAGCCTCAACTTTCTCATAAGACACCTTTAAATACTGATAGGCAGCAAATAGAGGGGCACCAACAAAGGCGTCAAGGGAAATAGAATTATAAGCTCTAATTTTGCAATCACTTGGGCAGGGAGGCAGGGTAGAGCATTATTCTGTCTATCTTTTACTGCTGTTTGGTTTTCTGTGCCTCAGAGAAAGTCCTGGTTGCCAGGACTAAGCTGTGCATGAAGATCAAGCAGATGCCATATGTTTACACGTTACATAAGCTTGTACATTTATCTAGCTACACAGGGATTACAATTTCTCCTTGTCTCCTTCAAAATGCACATGTAATGCTACTGTGAGGAAGCCATTTGGATAAAAATCTAGGTCTTATGTGATTGTGGACAGGATCCAACAAGTTTGAGGAACTAAAGGCTTGTTTCTGCTGCCCAGTTCAAGGTCTGGCCACCTGGTTCTGTTTGCCATCTGGTTGAGTTTCATTGTGGCAGATCCCAGCTCTCTCATTGAGTTGTCTTGCTGTCTGGCTAAAATCAGCAAGAGGCTTTGAAGCTACTGGTTAAGCTTAAATCCATGCACAGGGCTTCTAGAGAAGGTAGGTAGTTGGTGTTTTGATGATGTTATCACATTTGTATGCATTGGCAGTCTCTGCTCCAAAAAGTCAAATTGGTCAATAGCATGAAAGCATTTCTGGGCTCCTTAGCTTCTTGATACACAAATTTATTCCAATGCCAGAAAGGGATTTTTCCATCTGTGGTTGGGAAAGAGACTGTGTACCTCTTTCTCTGGCCATTTTACTGATCCAGTTACCCCATCCTGTATTAGAAAACACGCATGAATCATGAAAATCCAACTGGCCTGGAACAAACTCTGTCTCCTGGAGCTATATCCCAGGGTGGAGGTGTATGTGCTGAGCACTCCATGCACAGCATTGGCTAAACACACGAGTTAATCTGAAGACTTTAATCTTCATCATGGCATCATACTGCTCTAGAACTGTGGTGGTGTCAGGGACAGCAGGGCCAGGCTCCTTCCACGTGTCAAGCTTTCTAGCAAGCCTATAATCAGGCTGGTAAAAGTTAAGTAGCTCTCTGTTTTCCCCTACACTTTTCTGTCCTGCAAGTCCTGTCTGTGTTAGAGTCCCCAGGTGCTCTCCTGAACAGTAGGAGTGCAGCTTTATCTCCTGCTCACTACTCTATTGATACTTTCAAGAAGGATTTTTTGAAGGCCCTCTAGAAGAAGAGAGAGAGCCACACTTGTGTTTTTTATTTACTTCTGATTCATCTCTGCATTTTCATTTCATTAACAGTGAGGAGGAATGTTTTGCAGAAAACTTAATATTTAAAAAAATTATTGTAAGATTAGGAAAGGTTTGTCAGTTGCTTAAGCTAATATGTGCACTCAGTCTGAATTCTGTAGAATAACCTTTTCCTCATTAAGTGTAGCATTTTAATTAATTAAATTTATATTACTGCCTTGGACTTTACTGATGATAATTTGCTTAGAAGAGTCAGACCTTCGAGCTATAGGAACCACACATTGTAGTTAATTAAAGCACATTAGTAACACTGTTATTAATCAGAAGTTATAGTATTACCCTTGAAGCCTCTTGCTTAATGTTTATATATTAACATTTCAACTAGTAATGAATTGACCTTCCAAATAAATATAGCCTAAGACAATACATTAATACATTGTGTATTAATATCCAGTGCATTGACTCCTTTCTTTTAAATGATCTACATCTTCAGAAATATATTGTTAGGAAAAGTGGAAAAAAATATTAGCTTGAAATATTTGGTCCAAAGTAAAGAATGTTTCCAAAGTAACTGCTTTCAACAATTTAGCTTCAGTTTCAGAGGCTCTTCTGCAGCCAAGTGAACCCAAAGAGATCTCTACATGCTCACCATGAACTACATCTGCTGTTTTGATAGCTCTTGGTCATGCAGCCTTGGGAAATAAAAGGCAAGGATCTTCTCTAGAATGGAAAACCTTTCATGTTAAGAAAATAGCTTAACAGCCTATTAGGCAAGAATTAAAACAACTAAAAATAAATTCTTCTTTTCCAAAGTTTTTTTTTCTAAAACCTACACACAGGCATAGAAAATCATCTGAAAATATCACAAAATTTTCATTTTAGAAAGATTAAACCTGAGTTTCCAACACATCCTATTTTAGATACTTTAAACACAGCAATAGTTAAGCATCCTTTGTAGATGGGAGAGGATGCATACTATAAAAAGGTGAAGACTCTCTGACTTCCTGAGTTTTAAAGTTTAAATATTGGATTTCCTTAAAATGTTAAAATGGAATCTGTCTCTTCTTTTTTGTATTTCCTGCTCTTGAATCTAAATTTTTCTTTTTTCTTTTCCAAGAATGTTTTTATCTGGTGTTTTTCAACTTAAGCATTAAACAAACATGACAGCACATCTTAAGAAGCTATCTTCTTAAGATCCTTACAACTTAAACATCTTTATCCTCAGTAAACAGGATATTATCATTTAAAGGAGTTCTAAGTTCACACATTGACTGTATTCATTTTCCAAGTGAATAAAATGATATTTCTGTTTGTTACACATAAACCATTTCTTAGTGGGTATTGCAATGGTGTGTGTTTCCAATTGAGCCCTCTGATCTCTTTCCCCTGCTAGCTCCAGCTCTTTTGCTGAGATCACCATTGTCATGCTACAATTAATGGGGGTTTTCAAACACAAATTCAAGTGGTCTTGTCCTAATGGCCAATACTACATCAAACTTGGTCAGAATAGCTGCTCCTGCAGATTGCAGGGATGATGAGCACCACAGCTCAAGAACTGGCCTCTATTGTGAAGCTCCATAAAATCTTAATAAGGTTTGTTATACATACCTATCAATTTTAAAACAGTCTGCCTTTTCTTCTTTTCCTCTTTAATATAAGTTTTTTTCCTGTGCCTTCTGTTTTTACATAGTTTATTCAGTGTATTTGTCCATGACCTCTTTACTTAATTCTATTTCTTTGCAATTTATTGCTTGGTTTTCATTTATTTTATTTATTAACCGTTCATTCAGTTCTTATTCACCTTTTGTCACTGTTTGAGTCTTTGCTATAAAAGATCACACCTGATTTGCATTCATGGTTGCAGGCTTTGCCTTGTCCTCCTTCCTCTTCCTTTCCCCAGCTTGGTCCAATTACTGAGCAGAAGCAGGCAAGGATCTATTACAACTAGTTCAGCATTTCTGCATCTGCTTGATAAGAACATAGAAAACAAAGTGAATTTTTACCATCAGATCATAATTTTTTAAGCAAAGAAGATGAAAATTCTCTTATCTTACTGTTCTAGATTGATGTAACAAGTTCAGAAGTGTCTATAACCCATTCTTTCCTTCTATCAATTCCTGTCTGTTAATATTTTGAGCATTTTCAGCTAACAAAGGCTAGCTGAACATATGTAAAAAAATTACAGCATTTGTGTCATAAAATCCAGGACCATACAGAACTCCAAGTATACACAAATCTGAATTTTCCTGTGAAGGCAAGAGTATCTGATTTGAGGCATCAGGGATGTGATTGAAGAGAAGGGAGGAGAAAAGTATAGAAGGAGTTTTCACTGTTGGATCATTGAGATGCTATCTCATATTCCAGGTCACCTTTTAAGGAAAGCTTCAAATATATTCAGAATCTCTGGTATTGTTCTTTTGGGATCTTAAAGTTTATCCTAATACTTTCAGCATATGTACCTTGTTCATCGGAGACAAAAGAACTTGAGGTACAAAGAAATATTTGACTTTTCGAAGAGGTTTTCTGTATGTTTCAGAAGACGTCAGCCATATTTTCTTCCCAAGTCTTTTGTGCACAGCTTTTTGAGTCATTAAAGCTTTTTCTTCCTTACTTCAAAAGCAACCTACAGGCTTTTTAAGAACAAATGTATTCTCCTCCTGAGGTCTTGCACTGCTGCTCTGAAGGGTCACCCAGCACCGTGCTGTGTAGCTCAATAGAAGGTACAGAAGATTGGTTCCCCTCAGAGGATGAGGCTCAGGTCAGACTGCAGTCCATGGGAATCCCCAATCCAAGTTTGATTTCAGTAGTTCTGAGCTACAAGTGCATTGCTGCCTGTTTGTATCCTCTCCTTAGACACAACACTCACACCCAGCAAAAGGAAAAAAAAAAAACACATGCATGTTTATTAAATCTTATTTCAGGTATCTCTACAAAAGACATTAAGAGAAATCACAGTGTCTGTTCTGGTGCCCAGGTGCCAGCTTTTTCTATTGCATCACTATGTTTTTCCAGGGCTGCCACCTCTGCTGCTGGTGGAAGGGTTTGATGCCTGGAAGCTATTGCCCACACAAAGCAGGCATTATCGATTTCAGAGGTAAATAGAGGAAGAAACAAAATTCAAGCACAGCTGTGGGTGATATCTGTGTCCCTCCTAGACACATTTTCTTTATGGAAAAGGATTGATATTTGGTTCCCTGATATAAAATCTCCCTTGCCACCAACTTTCAGTGATGCTTATAATACATTTTTGTACTTTAGGGATCTTTCAGTCTTGTTTACTACAAGGTTTTTCTGTAAACCTTTTCCTCTATTTCTTCTATCTCTATTCCTAGTTTATGTGAACAACATACTACCAGCTATTGAATCACTGACATTTAACTTTTCTTCTTAAGGCTGCTGCTTGCTCCCAGAAACATGCAATATAAGCAAATAACTGACAAATCAATATTTCCCTCGAGATTCTGGTGTAGAGAAACTTTCTCATTAAAAAAAGCTGAAGATTTGCCTATAAGAACTCAGACTGGCAACTTGTGTATTTAGAATATAAACGAACTTCATGATTTTGAAGCCTTTTTTCTTGTAATTATCCTGAATTCTGGTTCCTAATGCTGAGCACCTGATTGCTTAAGAATAAACTATGGGAAAGGTCATATGGAAATTTGTTTAATTCTACCTCAAGATCGACTCTTGAGAGGAGGGAGAAATCAGGCACCTCTAAAGTACATGCTCCTCAGTTTTCAGAGTACTATTTCATTCAGACTCAGGCATCTACAACCCTAGGTCCTTATTCCTAAACTATAGACATCTCATAAACCTCGAGGCTTCTGCTTACAACCTTCCTTGGCAACACACCCAACAGAGAAGAAAGCATCCCTTTTCATAAGAAAGTCTCATTTCCTTGTTCAATGAGCTCTTCAGTATTTTCCATTCTTGTGCTTCTGCCCAGAAGGAACACAGAAGAAGTGATGGGGCAGATTCCTGGCAAAGCCCAATTCATTTTGTCACAAAGATAACTTCACTCATTAAAAATTCTTGTTGAAAGATGAGCATCATAATGTATAACAAATATGAATAAAAATACATTAAAATCCTGTTTGATTGGAGAACATTCTTGACTGTCCTGTGTTTTTCTGCAATTTAACCTTTTGGCTTATTCCAGTTTGCAGTTCAGAAGTATTTGTATCACTTTCATGTCTGATAATAAGTGTCATGTTATAGGGCTCTCACTTTATGATTACAATGCAGAAAGTGCATTGTAATCTTTTTTTTTTTTTTTTGTACAAGCCTTCAGATATACAGGCTAATACATATATTTTGCAAGAATATTAATTTCAGAGAAATTCAATCATAGAAGTGCTTATGGGAATTTATTGCAGAAGTGCATTGATATGAACATACAGGCACTGCCTTGAAAATTATGCTTTGCTAAAGACCTTGTCATTTACAGCCTAAAATCCTTAAGAACCTCAGCTTTTGTTAGAATAATTTTCTGGCAAAAAGCATTCATTATTAGAATGGATAATAGATTTAGGTTTCCTATTCTTATCTTTAGTTTCTTACTTGTCTCCTAAGCTTAGCTTCGGCTAGGGATATTGAGAGGTCATGGCTCTCCTTACCTCCTTTTCCCATCTTCAGATACCTTACCCAGCTTCAGAAATAAATGGTTAGAAAGGACCTAACTGCATAAACCTTAGCCAGGGAACAGCTATATTTAGGCATCCAGGAGCACCTAAAATAGCAACCAAGACTGCTGGTCTGCTCACACTTTTTCATGCTACCATTAACCATGAAAACCTTAATATTGTTGGTATGAAATGAGAAAGCTTCAGTGGGGAGAGGGAGAAAGCTGTACTTCAAACTCTCATGATGACACACAGGGGACTTCCCTGTATGTTGGATGCTTTTGATTTCTTGTTCAAAATTAAATACTGGCTGTGCTTAGGCCCTGGTTCTACAAGGAAGTTCACAGCTCTCAGAGAAAGTCAGGGGAAGCATTGCCATTGAGCTGCTAAAGCCTTTCAGATGTCAAAACCACTCTGAGATACAGCCTAAGTAACTTCTTCCCTAACAGTTGTCCTCAGCCTTTCTTCATCTGATTTAGCAACATCCTTGAATTACATTTCAGATGATTTTTTATTTCTCTGTGTGTTATTTAGGCATTTTTGCTCTGATGTGCTCCTGAATGGCAAACCATCTCAAACTGTTGGGGAGGTTAATAGTGCTTCATGGAGATTCCCCTGTGGAAATCTGGACTCTTGAGGTGCTTTTATTAGTGACTATAATATAATCCCTTCCCTGGGAAGGCTTCCATTGTTGTCAGCTTCAGCAGTCCTGTGAGAAACAGCAGAATGGAAAGGTTCATTGGAAGATGTGGGAGGTAATGTTCCATCACCTCCATATTTCCCAATTGTTTTCCAATAAAGGATAAGGCATTACAGTGCGTCATGCTATTACATTGTCATGTTTTCACTGGTGCTATCACTGCATGGTCCATAAATTCTTGCAATGAAAAAAGACAGCTAAACTCTCCATACAGACAGCGTTAAATTCAATGTGTTGCCTTCCGTTTCATCTCAATTATCAACAGTTTAATGGCTGCAACCAATTCTGCATCTTCATTTGCACTGCCTATCTCATAGCCTGATTTACATCAGTAGCACCAGCACAGAATTCTAGTTAATTGGCACTTCAGTAGCTAAATGGCATTTCATTGTCCTAGCAAAACAAACATGTGTTTATGAGTTTTTAACTAAAACTGTAAGAGCTCAAAATGATACTTAATTTATCAAGCAACAAAACTCTTTTCTATTACAATTCACCTTCCATAATGTTAACCAAAACACTACTGTATTTTTTTTTGGGGGGGGAGAGAATAGCTTGTAGTCACAATAGTGACAGGAAAGGTGTAGACACTGCATAGAAATTTGCCCTGTAAAACTGTTCATTAGATAATTCTGCTGTACAGTGGATGTGGAAGCTTCTCCCTGTGAGTAGAATTAATTCCTCAGAAGCTGTGCTGTTTCATCTTAAACACGTAGATGCATTGTGAAATTCACTTCTTTTTATGCTCTGCTTAAGTCCTGCTGACACCCAGAGGGACCTAGGAATAGCTTCTTAGCAGTAAGATAGTGCTTGTTTTAATGCTACAGTGTTGCCTAAGGGCTTATGCTATGATGGAGCCTTGTTTTTACTGTCACTTGGTATTGTTAATTCCAGGCATCCCAGAATGATGAGCTATGCCCTTGAAAATCATAAGATAGTCTTAAAAATAATGAGTTTAAGAACCATAATAGTAACATGCCTCAGGGATCCGTTTTTTTAAATTAGAGTGGATGAGAGTCCAATGCTATTCTCCCATAAAAAAAAAAAAAGCAGACCTTACATTATCAAGATAGAAGTGTGATATATTCCTCTGATTTTGGGAGATGTGTGTTTTGAAGAAGATATCAAACTAGGTGGGGTCTTTTTACTAGTATGAGATGTATAAGCCTCTCCTTATCCACAGCCCGATGACTGGAAGGTTGAGAAAGCAGCACCTAAGGTGTGGTCAAAGAATGCAGGCAGGGTGAGGAGTGGGCACAGGGGAGCACATGGGCTGAATGTGGGGTTTGTGTGGATGAGGACGTGGCCAGAACTCTGGGGCTGCCAGAGGCAGAGCAGACTGCAGGCACTTTAGCCTGGCCTGCTGTGTGCACAACTCCAGCGTGTCAGATGCAGCTCTCACTCTGTGCAACATCTGCCTGCTGCTTACCCCAGAAAGCAGACTTGGAAGTGTAGTCTAGTTTTCTCGGCCTGAGGTTTCTGAGTTTCTGAACTCAGTTTCTTCGTGGTGTTTAGGTTTCAGAAGACCTTGTTCCCATAGATTTGACATAAACATCCCAAGTGTTATTGTAACGAGAGTGATGTTTTACATTCTTTTCTGTAGGATGGACTTGTCTCTATCCATTGCTTTGGGCCAATGGTTAGAAGAGTTCTGGCACTCTTCTAACCAATGAGAGTGGCCTGTTCTGAAGGGTATATAAGGAGAGCAATTGTTTTAATAAAGTGGAGTCAGATACAGTTTTTATAACGAGGTCGCTGTAGGCGATGAACAGATGACATGAAACTGAGTTCAGAAACTCAGAAACCTCAGACCTAGAAAACTAGACTACATGGAAGTGTGTCATAAAGCTCCATGCCACCCTCAGCCTCGGGGAATGGAGCTATTCAGCCAGGGTGCTTCCCTTCTCATTTCTGGGATTACAAAGAAAAGAAGCACGCAGGGAACAGAGGGTAGTCCATATAAGAGAAAGATGCAAATGTGAAAAATCTCCAAGAAACAGTGGATGTGTTTTATAAAGAATTGTGATGAGTTGTAAGAGTTAATGAAAAGGTATGTGTAAAGATGGAGAAGTAGGGAGAGACGAATATGAAGCAATTACAAATTAAAAAAAAAAAGTAGAAAAAGATATTAAAAACCTGATTGGAATTCAGCACAAATTTAAGTGTTCTGTAAGGGGTAGTTGCATATACTCTATGAAACATCCTCAAGGCGTAGTTCAGCATTGAGTGACTGATAACTGTAATAATGACCATTATTTCAGTTTTCCATGTCAGCATTCAGAACTGAGAAAACACTCCTGCTTAGAGCTACAGAGTTCTTTAATGAACTTGGAAAAGACAAAGTCAAGAATCTCATTTTAACTTTGGGGAGAGACAGTTTAATATCCTTCACTTTTCAGAAATGATAGAATTTCTCTGAAGTGAAGAAAATTTTTTAAGCTGGTGACAACTTCAATGAAAGTCAAAGAAAGCAGATAAAATTTTTCATGAAAGAACAACTAAAAGCCCCATGCTCACTAAAGATTTTGGTGCAAAACTAAAGTAACACCCTGGATTCTCTCTGAATCTCAAGGGAACACTTAACCAGCCTTCCACAAACTCTACTGAAAGATGCATTGTAAAAATCCAGTACAACTCTTTAAAATCTGTACACATCACTGATAGGTCAAGGAATAATGATCATGAAATTTTGATTCAGAGATTTTTCGATTCACAGTAATATTTGTCTGATTGGTTTTCTTCTGCATTTATGTCTTTGCTTTGCTTACAGTAGAAAATCTTAAAATTGAAAGGAAACACCTCAAAATTTCCATGGCACAGATGAACGTAACGTGAATGAGTGTTGCACCTGTAGATTGGGAGAGCAGGAACTTTGAGTGATTTATAGATCATCCAGGGTTGCATCCATTTTTCCACCACTGTGGGCC
Organism: Sitta carolinensis; assembly: GCA_032173965.1. NCBI lineage: Eukaryota > Metazoa > Chordata > Aves > Passeriformes > Sittidae > Sitta > Sitta carolinensis. Next base: position 5,986,093 of record JAVUNC010000025.1, on the reverse strand, counting down.
TTGGTTTGCTGTTGGGAAGGTCCATGTGGTTTGGCCATTCTTCCACCAACACTGCATTTCACCAGCAAGAACATGACTGCAGTGCCAGGGTTTTTGAATCCACCTGCATGGCGTGGGCTCAGTGAAGGTGCTTTCCAAGATTTCAGGATGGTTCCCAATGCTAATACTGTTTCCACTAAAATATATTCAAATGCTGCTGTGTTGTGGTGTCCCTTTGTGCCTCACAAGCTTCCTCTCATGTACTAGCAGGCTAATAACCACGTTAGAATTTTTTTATCAGTTCCTTTCTGTCATGCAAAATCAGGGAGCTTTTGCCTTCTGGGTGCACTCATTAGCAGTGCACCTCTCTCTGAAGCACTGCAGTGTCCCATGTTGAAATCTCATGCTGCTTTTTGCTGCTGACAAGGCTGCAGATCCCATGATGAAGTGTTTCCTTTGCTGAACTGCTGTGAGGCTTGGCTGTATTCTCAGGACTGTGGTAGTCACCATCTTCCCAGCTAACCTTCAAGAACAAAATTTTATTCAGAAACAAAGGAGTAAAAAAGCAAATGGAATCTGGAGACAGCTTTTAAATGATGAGGCTGCTTTCCCAAGAATAAATTATGCCATAATTCAATGAAGATAAATATGGGGAAGAACCCCCTAAACAAGAGTACTGACACCAACATTAAAATTAAAAAGAGGACACTAAAGCTCCAGAGAGAAATATACAAATTCACTGATATCTACTTTATGGCTTCCATGAGTGTAAATCAGTAATATCTACATAGGTATCACTGGAATCAGTCTCTGGACCTGGAGTGAGTGTAGAAATTTTCTCTATAAAATTTCAAATACTTCTGCAGATATTAAATTAATTTTCTCCCAGTTATCTGTGGGTAGGAATCCATGGGAGTCTCAAAGGTTTGATTAGAAAGCCAGTAACTGTGTTAACTGAATTTATCCACAGGTGTGTCTCAGACAAAAGCTGTAGTTTCAGGTTTCTGTGACTTGTCTGAATAATAGGGATGTAACAATTAAACTCTATAGGAGGAAGAGAAGCAGAGAATTGAAGCTTTGTATCTCTCTTTTAATTATAGCTTAAATTTATTTATGTATTTATTTAAGGAATTAATTGATATGACCTTCAGTTGAATACAACAGGAGTTCTCTTAAATCTTAGTGGGCAAATTGAGTGGATTTTGATGAAATTTTTCTCAGAACATAATTTCATTCTGTTTTAAAAACTCCAAATATCTGCTCAGTTTTCTCTGAAGTTTCTATTTAGAAAAATATTAAGTCAGAGAAACTAACACTTCACAGAGATGCTGCCACCACCAGCAAGCAGCCATCTGGCTGCATTGAAATCACTGCAATTAATGATGGAGCTGTGATTAATTCATGCCTCTTGTCCATCCTGACTCATGGATGGCCTTCAGTGCTTATATCACTAGGAATGTTTGGATGGATAGATACAATTTAAAATGCTTGGCACACTGCTTTGCCTAAAAATTGGAGCTCAGAGCAAGGTGGGAAAATAGTCTGTAAATAGCTCCTTAGAGAATAAGCCAACCTTCAGTTGGCTGAGGACAATTAATTTTTTAATATTTTCTTTTCCACAAACATTTTTGTGTGTAAGGTTTTGTTCACATATCTGCACAAAAAGAAACTCAGAGGCATACAAAGAGATGTGATGGCATGACAAGGCTTAGCCACTCGAAGAGGCTGCCTCTGCTGCCTTGGGTTTTCAGTGGGAAGTGAGAAAGGGTTCTATCCCTTTTTCTGCACAAATAAGATGACAGTGGGGTAGAATTTTTTACAGTGGGATTCCTGCTCTTCACCAGGAATAAAGAATTCTGAAGAACTTCTGCTTCCAGTCAGCCTCTGTCACAAAACAGTCTGAGCCCTTCTGCTGTGGGAGTGCTGAGGGTGAAGAGCAGCAGGCACCACTCACTGCAGCAGCTCACTGCTGGCAATATTGCACCAGCAGTGACTGGGACTCCCACCCATGAGATGATTGAGCACCCAGAGAGCCAGGGAGTGCCCAGCAAGGCTTGCAGTTTTCTGCCCCAAATCAATAAAGCTCCAAAGTGGGAAAAGTTTTACCCCATTCACAAAATCTATTGATGCCCCCCTTTCTGTGTTTGGTCTACTTCAGAGTGAAGGTGAAAAGGCACTACCAGTTTCAGCTAGAAACATTCCAATTCTCTACCTGTGTGTTGAATATTTGCTGTGGCAGGTCCTCTCTTTTGGCTGTGCTGCTTTGGAGCTCCCAAATTAACTCTGCTATAACTGAGGCCTTGCCAGTAGGACAGAAGGAACAGGAATACTACAAGGTGATGAATTGAAGCCAGATTCAGATCAGTAGTTACTGATGGAGAGACTTTTATTATGCAAATTCAGTCCCTATTAGCACAAGTTATATTCATTGACTGCAGTATCATTTCTAGGAATACAATTTCCACTATTTTCTATTCATAAAATATACTTACAACAGAAAATTATGATGTCCAGGTGCTATGAACACTTTCCTTTTTAAGTAAGAGACATGAAGAAAGATGTGAAATTCACATCAGAAAAAAACATGAACTCCATGCATTGAGTTAATATGATAAAATGTGCAAAAAATATTCTAAAAAATGTGCACTTTTAGGCTACAGAGGTGTGAGCTCTACTTGCAATGCCTCCAGTGACAGACCAGCTACATGACACCTCTCAGTGGCAGAGCCTTGTACTGGTGCTATTTTGAGTGAAAGACCAGCCCTGAGAAACAGAAGCAATCTCAGTTGCTGTGCAGTTTTACAGATTTTATACATGCTCCTGTGCTTCAGCATTCCATGTGTCACATGCAGCTGGACAAAAGATAGCTGCTCCAAGAGCTGAAGTTCTCATATTTAGATTTCATGCGTGTCCTGAAGAATCATGTGGTTCCACACACAAATCCATGCTCGTGGCCTGATCCCACTGCAGTCTGTACTCTGCCCTAAGGAGAGGGGAACACTCCCCTCTTCATTGTGTGTGATCCCAAAGTGTGCCAGAGAAAGAGATTCCTGCTTTGTGCTGTAAAAATGTAAGGTGTGAAGTGAGACCTTACAGGCACAGCCTGTGAATCCTCAGTGAATCCAGGTGGGATTGCCTTGGACTCTCCCCGTGCTTCATTTCACAGAGCTGGTGAAGGGAGACACTGGCAACCAGCGGCACTTGTTCTGGAACTGGGACAGGTAGGAAGAGCTGGGTTTGAAGAGAGCATCCTCTAATGATGTGAGAGGAATGCACAGGAGCAGTGACTTCTTGTGAGGTTTTAAGTTTTTAGTTACACAGTGAAGAGTAAGTGTTATTTATAAAATCAGGATACATTTTTTTTTTTTTTTCATCTGAAACATATTATACATTGCAGATTTACATTAGAGAGCAATGAAGACATTAGAGATGAGCTTGTTTTAAAGCACTGCCTTGGGCTGAAATTGAATGGAAAGATGAATACAAAAGAGCACTTAACACTCGTTTAAGTGAAAATGAAGTTTCTCTTGTCTGTCATCACTTGCCTGTTGGAAAAGCTGGGTTCTGAGTTTCTGAAACTTTGAAACTCTGAAACTCTGTTTTCAGAAAAAACTTCTGTCATTTGGCAAGAAGGACTTAAATTTCTACTTGCTATTAAGTTCACATTGTAATCAAATTTTGGATATTTCATACAATTCGCAGATTTTAATATATGTTTAATTATCCAAATTACATCTTCAAATTCATACTTTTAAATTTCTAGTTACTATTTTTCTTCTGTTATTGTAATCTCATTCATTAATTTACAAAAACATACATATTTTATTTGCAACTGTCTATCACTAGCTTTTTTTTTTTTTTTTTTTTTTTTTTTTTTAATATATTTACTAAGTTTCAGCAATCTTGCCCCTCATTATGCTTTTGGGATCTTCCAGGACTGAAACAGTTCCCAGGTGTCATTCTCTAATTTCTTTCTTTCATTAGATTTAGCTTGGTGAGCTTCAAGTTTTCACTGTAAGAAACTGAACTTCAAAAAGTCAATGCAGACCTGTCTGGTATTAAATTCTGTGTGCACATAAGGAATAAAATGCAACATCTTCCTAAATAAAGGCAGCCTTTGTTGCCCTTATCTTGGCCTTCTTTTGGATCTTGCAACATGTTTAAGAATGAAAGAGAAAGAGCCACAAAACCTATGCCATCAGGAACTGCAAACACATGGTGTTAGGAAGTGTAGATGCGTGGTATTTTCAGGCCAGCATTGATTTTTTTGCTGGGTTTTGCAATTGTTTTTTGTTTCTTGGTTTTCTTTTCTTTTTTTTTTTCTTCTTTTCCCCTCAGTTATATATATTGAATTATATAATGAATTAAATGAATTAAATAATTGACTATTTATTACAGGAAATTCTACCATTAAAATACACATTGTTGCTTACTGTGTCTATTTTATTTGTCCAAGTAAAGGATAGAGAATTGTTTCCTTTGTGCAGACTTCTACCTTTCCAAACTATTGTACTTCAAGTTTTTGAACAGCAGTTACAAAGAGAGTTTTCAAGGATATTGAACAGCTCTCATGGGAAAAAAACCAAACTTCTAATGCCATAATAGCTTGTGTCAGTGTCTTTTGGAGGTAAAAGATTGTGATTTTCAGGATAATCTATCAACAGTAGTGTTATCAAAAAGAGAAAAGAAAGTACCATTGATCAAAACCAGAATAAATATATTGGTTTTGCTCACATAAATTTTATTAATGACAGGTTCCATTTGTAAATGAGAACCCACACATACATAAATAGATCCAGCAATAACTAAGAAAATTAAGTTTGCCTAATACTAATGACCAGACTGACACAATCCCTGCTCCAATGGGATTGTTTTACAAAGATCAGTTTCTATCCTGAATTATAAAAACATCTCTTCTACTGTCAGTGGTGATTCAAAGGAAATGTGTATCACAGACTGGGAAAAGGCAAAATTCTTGGATATAAAGAGATAAATCTGATAACTTATTTGGAAAATATGGTCTATGCCAGTCCTGTAGGAGTACATTAGCAGTTGATAAAGTTCTTACTTTTTGTACTCCTGACAAATTTTCAAATGGCTACAGTAGAACATGAGTTTGTGATGTATAAAACCTGCATATAAACATCAATCATAGAAACTCATTCTTGGCTCAGAAAAATCCATGCTGAGTAGTCCACTTCTGGAATACATCATTTTTTTGCCTTTTTCTTTCTTGTACTTAATCTAAATGCACTTATAGGGACATAAATAGGTATGGAGGGTGGGACAGGTTCAGGAATAGAGAGTTTGGAGTTGGTGGATGAAATTATAAAGTTCATATCAGTATCATTACCATGGGAGTTCTCTCTGTAACAGCTTCTATGAGAGACACTGACAAGGACATTTTAAAAATTCTTTCTTGTTTCACTTATTGTCTAAATTTTGTAATACACTAACAGTGCCTAAAACTGGATACTTGTCAGCTAAAGATCACAGAACATTCAATGCAGATTGCAAAATCCCTAAACAAAAGTTGCTTTAACTTCCATTTAATCCCTTCTATAAAACAGAATATAAATTTGTACCACATGCTAATTCTTCATACTAGCTTAGATAGGGAAGGATATAATGTTTCAACTCAGATGTCATGTCCATTTGACCAAACCTGCAAAAGAAACGTTGGGAGTAAGTTTTATTAGAAGATGAAATGCATGGAGAGACTGATGTTCTAGCATGTCAGTGTAGCACAAACCTTGGCTTCCTATCACACCTGGAAAAGAACACCTCCAACAAATACAACACCTACCAGCACTAAAACTCCAGATATTTCCTGGCTTAGAGCCCTGACTGGTACAATAATCTATGGCACCTGAACATTCCTGACGGCAGCACTGTGATCAGGAAGCTAATTAGCTGGGAAAGGGGAATATTAACTCATCAATTACTGATTGCTATCCCATTATGTAAGGAAGCAATCATGCGAGGGAAATGTACAAGCCGGGAGGATTGAAAAGGCCCAAAGCAATTTTGTGATCATAAATTGCTCCAAACACAGGACAAAAAGAACAAATAAGAGGTCAAGTCCTAGCACTGAGGGGCATCCTGCACTCATGAATAACCAACATATTTGAAGTCAGTGCCTACTAGTGAGAGAGGAGCCGTGTGTTAGTAAATCAGTGACCCCCTGTAACGGGGAAAGCTGTAACAAAAGTGAGTGTGTAAATTGGGGACTCTAAGGTCAGCAGCAGCAGCAGCAGCTTTCTCTCCCCAGTGTTCAAGAATAGCAAACAGAGAAAGTGTTTCTGGGAAGTTCTCTGGCTGGCGTAAAATTAAATTAAAAATGAAATATTCCTTTCTGTTTTTTTTTTGTTTGTTTGTTTTTTTGTTTTTTTGGTTTTTTTTTAATTTTTATTTTTCACTTATGCAGACCATAGGTGGAGAAAAGCCTTGAAAATACATTCTTCCTTATGGAGGTTCTTTGTGTTCTATCAACTGCAAATTTAGCCTATTGATATCAATGGAAATGTGACATGTTGGTGTTCTACTGTGTGGTACTAACTCGAGTTTGGATTTATGTCTTGTGAGAAATGTATCTAGAATTAGTTCTTTATTTCAGAGATACATTCTCTTTCAGCTGCATATTATTTATATATATTTTAGAAGTGGACGAATTACATCTATAGTATTTTTGGTACTTTGAAATCTTAGAAGAATATGTAATGATATAACTTTCCATAGACCAACAACTGTAGTTTTTTATTTCTCAATGATATTCAACTCAACCTGCTGAAAACATTCTGCAAGACTTACCTAAAGCTTTTATCTATCAAAATCACATACTGAAATCAAGAGATTTGACAAACTAAATAGATTAAGAGTTGAAAAAGTTCTGTTTACCATGCTTAGTGTTTGCAAAACAGTTTGTACTTCAGGTTGATACACTGCTCTGGACTTGTACATAGAGATCTGTATTCTTACTTTCTATGATTTTATAAATTGCCACTAACATTTACTCTGATTCAGATTTTGCTGGTTTTGCTGATGATGGCACTTCCTTATTTGAACACACAATAATAATGCCCATGTGGAAAACAATTTAGTGAGAGTGAGATGTATTGATAATGTATGAAGAATACTTGCAATTTTAGAAAAGGCATGGAAGATATATTCATCATGATTAAACAATATTACTTTATATGAAGTTACATATAAAATTGCTCTTCAGAAAACTGGGAGAAGGCAATGTTCTTTCAAGAGTATGTAACTGACTTCAGAATAGCATGGTATGTTATCATAGAAACCAAGTACTTCAATCACTTTATGAAACTGCTAAACAAAACTGTTTGCTTGAATGATAAACCCTAAAATATCAGAGCTGGTCAAAGATCTATTCCAAAACAAGTTGTTTGCTGTGGGTTGAGGCCACTTAATCTGTCACAAACTTTAAATGAAGAACACAGTACATGAAGTCCCACCTGTGCACTTGTGCAGGCTGAACTGGCCTGCACTGCAGGAAGGCATTCTGCCTTAGGCTGAGAGCTCTTGGCTGATAAAACCCTCTGCTGAGCCTAAAATCATAAGGCACTGGATGAGATTGAAGGTGTTGAGACCGAAAAATAGCATTTTGTACCACATAAATACCTTGAAAAACATGAGGACCACTTTTGATATCTTTCCATGGTGAAAATTAACCATTTATAGCTACTTCTCCTTCCCCATCTTTTATTCATGCTCCTAAGAAGGACTTTTCTTATGCCCTGTGGTAAGATATCTGCCAACTAACAGTGGGATAAACTGTTCTGGAAAGCAGACCAGCTGGAACTGAATGGTGCAGTGAGACTGCCACATGCTTTTGGGTTTTTCAGCTGAGAATCTGCACCAGTAACCTATAATAAATCAGAAGCAAAAAATCCCCAGTGCTTCAGCAATAACATCACACACAGTAGAGGGGAAATAGAGATGTGAAAGTCCATCAACTCTGCAGAGGGATTCAACAAGAGGTGGTAAAACAACACAAAGGACTTTCAGGCAGGGATTTCAAGGAAAAAATATTGTCGTCATTAATAAAATGAGGAAAACTGCACTTGACTTTTATAATACTTTCCTTGCATTTTAGAGAAAGTAATTTCTGTATTGTGGCCTGTCTACAGTTAGCAGGACTTGAGAGATTACTTGAAAAGATGGTTTCAATGTGTTAAATGCCATAAATAAAGTAGTTAATAAACCCCATTCACAACTGCAACTTTTCTTGAACGTTTTTGGGACTAGGACAGGGAGGGAAATGCAAGAGCAGCCTATTTCTGGCAGGTCTTCTGTCTCCTGGTGCACTCAGTCCTGCTAGCATTGTATGGCCATGCAGACATTAATGTGCTGTCGAAAAGATGCTGGAGGGAAGCTGGCCTGTTGCCTTTGGAAAAATTCACTCTCCTTTCAAACTGCTGTTGGCTCAGCCAGCCCTCTGAAAGGGAATCCAGGAGCTGGCTGCAGCCTGAGCTAACTGTCACATAAGGCTGCAGATGGCTTGTGGGCTGAGACACAGAGAGCTGTTTCATTGTTAAGTGCTTAATTGATTTGCAGTGTAATTTTAGAATGATAGTTTGAACCAGTCACTTGAAATATTTTCATTTTTCCTTAAGCAAGGCAAATTTTGTCAGCATTTAGATTTTTTCTTTTAAAGGTCACTGATGAGTGTTTGACCTGTAAGTGGAAAAAAATGCATATCTTCAGGTCACTAGCTTTCAGATGAGGCCATCTGCTTCAAATTGTTGGGGAAAAAAAGGGCAGAGTCTCTTGCTGGATATTAATGAATTGATTGAGAGATGCTCAGGAAAGTTTATTTTGCTACAGGGAAAATAATTATTTATGTTCTCATCTGGAGATCATCTTCTACCTTAAGCCAGAAAGGCTCCAGGAGGAGGCTGGACAAAGATACTGGAGAATAGATTTCATGGGAAATTCTTCATTGGATGGACTGGATGACCTAAATAATCTTCTCTATCTCTAATTTTGAAGTATCTATGATTTTCTCATTAAAATCTCATTCTAGCTAGCACTACTACAGATGCAAAACTTATTCTTATGTGTGTCTAATCTTCCCTTTAGAGCAGGAAAAGCTCTCTGCTTTGATCTTGTAAAATAGATTAAATGAAATGATGGGTGAATATGTTTGCCTGTAGTTTACCAATCTATCAGATGCTTTTGTGGCCCTTTTTGCAACTGTACTCGAGTATCCCATAATAACTCTGGGAGACCAGAATGTTCTTACTTTCATTTCATTTGTGAGGATGAAAGGTCACACAGGACTTCTATGACACTGCAAAATCTCAGGCTTGGACTTTTGAGCTCCTTGACTACTGGCCCATCACACTCTTTGCAGGTCCAGAAAGAACTACACACAGGTGCTGGACTAAGAAAGGAAATTTGCTTTGTTTATAGTTACAAGTGTCCTGCAGAAAACTAAATATAAACATTTTTCAATGTGTTTCTGTTCATGACTTTATTATATGATCATATTGGGGTGCGGGGAAGTAAATGCAGCATACCTAATTAAGTTATCCATTGTGTTTGCAGAGATGAATATACAACTAATGAAAATTAATGTCATTTTTCAGCAGTAAATCCTCTTCTGGTGCATCTTGTTCTTAGTTAGCGATGGTAAACAAACATGGTGCTTTAAATTAGAGTTCTGACACAGCATTAAACCACTTTAAGGACAAGAAAAATGATGCCAGAAGTTTCTTAAATAGAAAATCTGTCTTCTGGACTAAAAGGTTGTGAATGAACGTAAGAGATTGCATGATGAGAGTGTCCACACACTAGGAAAATAAGCTGAGGAAAAGGGCAGAGAATTTAGAAAAAGAAAAGTAGCAGATGCATGAGAGAGCCCTGCAAAGCCTGAGGATAAGTAGGGTAACTCAAGAAACAGGAGGAAAGACATGAAGACCATTGGAAAGCAGGGCGGCTTACCAGTTGCAGTAGTTAAAATAAATTGCAATTTTGTAGCTGCACTCCATGAAGGTGGACTTGAGGGAAGAAGTGGTCTGGGGCTGGAAGGGTCAGACAGCAGTATCTCAGATATCAGTGTGTACACAAAAATTCCCAAATGGTTGGAAACTGGTCCATGGAAGGCTACTCCCTGACATAATCCCTGAGTATTCACACTGAGACATTAACAAGAGCTCTTGTTTCATGAGCAGGCAGTTTTTGAATGTTGCTCTTGCTGTCTCTCCTACAGAGAACTGATCCTATTGCAAAACTTAGCCTTCAGGTGAAACAGAACTGAGAATCCCTCCTAGGTTTTGCCAGTCTTTTCAACCATGTTCTTAGTGTTGCCCAGGGATTTCCCTTTTTTGAACCCCTTGTTTTTACCTGAACCTGGAATAGAATCAGGGTTTTACATCTGACTGTGTTTAAGTGTCTGGACAATGTATAGTTGGGAGAAATGTCTGAGTCCAAGACCCCATATCACCTTCCTGGTCCTCTTGAACTCTACCTTGTCTCTTCAGATGTTTCTCAGCATCCCAGTTCCTTCTCTGAGAGTGAGGTGTACAAATGTTTAATATGTTACCTGGAAATAATGGTGTTAGGAGGGAGAACCGAAAACCGCAGCCAAATTTTCTGTTACCAGAGGTCCTGCTTGTCTTCTCAGAAGCATAATCCTAAACTAAACTAGTGTTTAAGAAAGGGCAATCTCCCCTAAATCCTTCTAAGCATTGCACTGCAGAGAATTGTGAGAGACCAGAACTCTACTAATGGAGAAGCTGTCTCCTCTAGCTTTCATTTCTGCTGGGTGTTAACCCTAATCTAGACCTCACACCTGGGAAGCCATTAAATGGTGGAGGTGTCTGCCAGGAGTCCTGAGCTGTGTCTCAGTTCATAGGAGGGTTTAAAATAACCGTGGAGGTACTGGCATGGAAAAAGCCTGGAGCTATAGTGAGAGTTCAATCTGTCACAGCAGGCTAAGACTACTGCTAGGTTATTTAGCCAGGGTAAAAAAAGTAGCCCAGAGGCTTTGAAAGGTTCATGATTAAGTCTTATCCTTTTTGGTTATTTCAACTCTGTTGCTGGCTTTCTCATTCTCCAAATTCTAACTCTTATTGGAGCCCAGCTGCTGCTGAGCCTATGTGCATTCCCAGATTACTGTTAGTGGGATAATTCTAGTGACCTGCACTTATTTAGTTTCAAAAAACATTTTGAGTCCTCTGTTCCTCTGGCTTGTTTGGCCTTCCCCTAAAACAAACTCTAACCCTAGGTTCTGCCTGTATATCCGTTGCTGGAAGGGGAATTCTATCTGCATTCTCCAGTTTATTCTAGAAGAGCTTTTGTTTGCAGCATGAAAACCTTTCCAGCTTTCTCAATGCTCTTAATTCTAATCTCTCTTGGAAGCAGCAATATTTGATCTTGCAAGGTAGAAATTCAGCACCTGCAGTAGCCTTTCAAAACACTCTGGAAGATATTTAATGTTAGGGAATATTTATACTTTAACAGTGTCAAAATGCTTGCCCTGCTACCTCTAGTACAGTATGCACAGGTAAAAGCAGTCTCTAGACCAAATAGCTTAATTCAAGTAGACAAGAAGAACACAGATGATGTGATTGATTTTATCTGTCAACACTCTGACAGGAGAACAGCCTGGAGAAGAAGTGACTGCAGATGTCCCCTGTTCACCACCTACCACAGGATGAAGAGCAAAGGCATGTATAAGGGCCAGCTGTATCCATTCCTTCCTCACACTCATCCTTCTCCACATAGACATTTCTCCCAATTGTTTGTTTGTGTTGGGAATCAGTCTCTCCAGCATCAAGCAGATTTTGGCAGTAATGGAAATAAACCCCAGAAATTTAAATACACCCAGAAAAAGACAGACACTGTGCAGAGTCAAGGAACAGCAGAATCATCCGGGCATGAATTACAACCTCTCTTGGGGAGCAACACTAGGGGAGTGGAGCATCAATCAAAACGAGATGAGCCATGCCGTTGGATCTGGAATTCCTGACATGACTGACTGGTGCCAGACACAGCTAGGCAGGCAGCCATTCTCCAGCAATGCAGTCCTATTAAATAAAGCCTATATCTGTAGGCTAATGGCTTGAAATTGCTCAGAGATTCAGTAAAAGCTCTGAGGAGAAAGGGACAATAATAGTAATTTAGATAAATGATAGGAGTCTCCCCAGAACAAAGGCACTTTAATACAAATGTGTTGCCATCAATGCTGGTGTGTGTACTGTGCTGTAATTAGACATTTTCTACTGAGGCAACACAAAGCCAGCTGTTTGGCCCATTGTGTAAGCCTCCATTTGCTAAGTCTCAGTTGCACATGCAAGGCATCAGGCCCAAAAGATGAGTTTCATATTGGAAATATGAAAACATTCAAAAATCCACACAAGGAAATTGCAGGGGGACAGACTGGCAATCATACAATGAACTGATTATAGAGTGCTAATAATAAAACATCATTGTTAGAGTACTGCCAGATGGCCCAGGTACAGCTACTCATGAGACACCTGTTTTACTGGGGTGTAAAGCAGCTCCAATCAGACAGCACACAGCTGCAGGATGGATGGTTCTGGGCAGTCACTGTGGGAGAACACACATACTATGTGGATTAATTACCAGACAAGTGTGGCGTGAACCCTGTCTGCCTTACCAAGGGTAAAAAATATCATAACTAGCATATTTTCTACTGTGCTGGGTTACTTCCACTGGCTCATGCTGAGCTCCTGTAAAAAGTAAAATCTGCAGAGCTTTGGATGTTTGCTGCATGGATTATATAATACACTTTGACCTGGGTTATAGTCTGGTGAAACCTGTCAAAGTTAATCTTATTTTTACCATATGAGGATATAACTCTGCATAATTGTGAGTGTTATAGAACAGCACTGATATGAGCAAGGTCTATCTAAATGCAAAAGCCTTAAATACATTCCTGAATAATTATACAGGTAGATTGTATCTGCTACTGGCTGTGTACAGATATTCTGTAAACAGCATTGCTGAAACTCTTGTATACAGCAGAGCAACTCCAGGGGAAAACACCCACTGAGTTCTTGGGTTTCTCATGCTCATCCTCTGAATCCACTGATCTAATATCAATCTTTGTATAAAAGGAAATACAGAGGATGCAGTGGAGGAAAGTCATGCCAAGGTGAAAGTACTTTCAGCAAATTCTCTTCTCAAAATATATGCACAGCTTTAAAGTCATTTCCTCTCAGATGCACTGAAAGATGTCCATACTTATTTCATTGATTTATACTGTTTCAACCTTCCCATCCTCAGAAGAGAAAATCCTGATTATCTCTGGTATGACAAATAAGATTCAGGTTTTCCTGTATCTCTTTCTTTTGTTTGTTTTGTTTTCTTTGGTTTGAATAATAAAGATGATATGGAATTATTATTATCATCATGTATAATGAAATAATACTATGAATGTCATTCCCTCAAAAGTCTTTTGGGAGGAAGAGGGAACCAAAGCAGAATAGTAATTTGTGCTCTTTGCCACATGGTTAACACACAGGTTCTTTGAAAGGATCATATAATAGCACTAATGGACTCTGTTGTCAGTTTGCACAGTATGGGTGAATGTCATGCATGCAAATCAGGAAAATCATGGGACACTTTTCTGAATTTCATTTTTTTTTTTTTTTTTTGCATTCTATCCTTGTTGCATCTAATCACTATTAATATTCCTGAAGAAAATAATGAGGAATAAAGGTTGCTAATTAAAACCCCATTCTACTTTACAGATAAACCTTCCCTTTTTTTCTCATGGACACCACTTCATCTCAGCTCAGCATGACTGAGTACCAAACAAGCAATGCAGAACAAACCCATGAGGACCTTGGAGCCTGTGTGCTTAGACCACATATTCTACATTCCCAGACTTGCTGAGAACTATGCTAGAATTGACTTTAACTTGTTCCTCTAAAGTAAAAATTATCTCTTAAATGATATCTTGGTAAAATTCACAACTGTAAGATAGAAGCTGTGCTTTTTAAGAAATGGGAAAGTGTCAACTGTAAGATAACAGACCAGAAATTAAAGAAGGACCTTCTTTAATTCTTAATTTAATCTAATTTAATTCTCAATTTAAAAGAGAACTGTACTAACATGCAAACAACAGGTTGGAGTGAATTTTGGACTTCAACTATTGAGCTTGTGTGAAAGTCTTATGGCTGATTTGGAAAAGAATTTGAAATGGAAGTAGAATTGAACAAACTGAGCTGGGTAGCTATTTAAAAAAAAAAAAAAATACTTTGAAAGTGTACAAGGTTAAAATGACCCAGGAACTGGCAGTCAAACAGTATTCAGGTGAATTGTGATTACTTAGAATCAGGACTTATATTGATGTTTTCAGCACATTTGCTCCTCTCATCTGGCTATCTGTTGAGAGGCCATTGATCTCTGAAAGAGATCAAAAAACATCACGCAGTTCTGACTTATGTAAGTGGAAGATCAACTGCCATGCTTTTTGAAAGTGAGGATGAAAAAAACCCCAAAACACCAAATCTCTGTATTTCACATTCTAGAATGTTTTATGTTTCTACTCTGAGAAAGAATAGAAAAAGCAAAGAAACTGAAATGAGGGAATTTTTAACAAAGCAGAACAATATCCATTGTTGTAGACAATGGTTTTGATGGCATATAAACTTACCTTACTATTAGCTGCAATTTATTTTTCCTCCTGTTTCAGCCATCTCATAAGCCTGCAAGTAAATTCTTACGATCGATCTCTGATTCTACCATGTTGTAATATTGCTTTTTTGAGTGTGAAAAAACAAACCAAAAGAAATCTCCGTGTTATTCAAAACCAAAAAATAAAACAATAGATCACATATGCATATCTCATAGCTAGCAGCTTTACTGGTTATGTATCATGATTTTGTAATGATCTCACAGCAGTAGACATTCTTATTATAATATTATTCTAAACCCTCTGCAACTGGCAAAGTATTAAAACCGTTTCCTCACACGAGAAGAAAGAGGATGGGGAGAGTTATATCCTAATTGAACCATATGCTAAAATCTAATGATTTTTGGCATATAGTTGTAACCCTGTGGTCTCCAGATGCCCACATTTCTGTCATTTCCTCTATGCATGCAGCTATTCATACCTTTAGTCTTAACATTTATGATTTTAATGAGTACTTGGGTATCCACTTGACTACCTTAGCTTCTGGGTCTGACTTTTTTTAGCATGCTGAAGGAGCTATCAGGAGGAACAAATGTCTTCCTGCCTCTTACACAGCAGTCCAGCTGTTGTAGCACTTGCAGTTTGTGAGATGTGGGTTCATAAAGTCCTCCAGTCTATGTTATGATAAGTATTTTAATTCATAGGCTCCAGAGCTGGTGTAGAAGGCTTGTGTGGCGTGGGGTGTATCCTGAGTCTCCATTCTTCCACACAGCTCTTCTTCTTTGTGGAAAGCAGGGTCTGGGTTTGGAAACTTTGTTTGAGATGGGACCCCATGTTACTGTGATGCACAGAGGGAACTCAGCAACACACACAGAAGGGGTTCAGGCAGAGAAGAAGAGAAGAAGTCTCTTGTTTATTGTTGATTTTGTATCTATCAGTTTCTGGACAGTGACCAGAGACTGGACAGAGAAGTTCCCACCTCTCCATCTCCACTGGTCACTGGAGAAGTCCATCAGGTGAGATCTTTTACAAAGGAATGTAAACATGATTCTTGTTTATCTTACAATTCATGAGAACTGACTCCATTATACCAAAACAAATCAGAAGGCTGATTTTCAGGGACAACAACCCCACACAGTGCCATTTACAGACTGGAGAAGTGGGCCCATGAGAGCCCCATGAGCTGCAAGTTCAAGTTCCAGGTGCTGCCCCGGGGTTAGGGCAATGCCAGATGTGAGTTCAGGCTGGGAGAAGAACTCATGGGGAGCAGTTCTGTGGAGAAGGGTTTGGGTGGACAAAAAGCTGGAACTGAGGCAGCAGGAGGCCCTTGGAGCCCGAAAGACCAACCACATCCTGGGCTACATTCAAAGAGAGGTGGCCAGCAAGGGGAAAGAGGAGATTTTCCCCCTCTGCTCCGTCCTTATGCGAGACCCAGGGCTGGGTGCTCAGTGCAGGAGGGGCTGAGCCTGTTGGAGTGGACCCAGAGCAGAGGACTGCAGCACTATGAGGGCAAACTGAATTGGTGTTTCTCAGCCCAGAGAAGAGAAAACTTCAGGGAATTCCCATTGAGGCCTTCTAGGGCCTAAAGGGAACTCGTAAAGAGAGACAGGGAGTTTTTACAAGGGCAAATAACAATTGGACAAGAGGGAACTACTTTAAACCAAAAGAGGAGAGATTTAGATTAGAATTAGGAAGAAATTCTTTACTGTGAAGGTGGTAAGACACTGGTGCAGGTTGGCCAGAGAAGCTGTGGATGCCCCATCTCTGGAAGTGCTCAAGGCCAGGTTGGATGGGGCCCTGAGCAACCTGATCTGAGCCCATGGCATAACACTTGGAACTAGATGATATTTCAAGTCCCTTCCAACCCAATCCATTCTATAATTCGGTGATTTTATGATATCATGCTGAATATTAACATCCCTAGTCCTCCCTCCTTGTGACACTAGCTCCAAGCGCCCATCTGGTGCATTGAAATGGATGTAGAGATTTTTTTTTTACAGTGGACAAAACTTATCTCAGTGATGAAGTTGGAAAATGGTTCGAAGTAAGCTGTTCTCCCTAAACATGGCCTGATAATCTCTGTGATCAGCAAGGAGAGTGGGAAAGAAAAATGACACCTTTACTTTGCAGGAACATTGACACAGTATAAATCAACCACCAGAGAAGTCAAGCTTAAATTTTTTTTTTTTTCACACTGGGTTTTAAGACTTTCTTTCAGAAAAGATGTATTCCTTATCATTATGTGTCTAAAAAGACACACGGTTGAGGACTAAATTCTGGTATCCTGGCAAAATCATTAATTTGGCACAGCATCTCCGTACCCACCTAATCTGACCAGCAGTTTCAGTTACAAAGTCCGTGTTTGTATTTACCCTAAAGGGGCATGTAGTGTTCCAAAACTGACTGCATTTTTGAGGCAAAATCAGTGTGGTTTCACACATAACTAGAATCTGCAATTACACACTTTCAGGGTTTAGTCTAAGGTGTATGTAAGAGGGAGAAAGCAAGGGACCTGTGTGACCAAAATAAACTGTCCCCACTCATTCTTTGTCTTTTTTTGTAGCAGATCACAAGGGTGTGGACAGACAAGAGTTTGGAATTCTGGTCAGTCTCAACACAGACACAAGAGAAGAACCTTGCTGACCTTCTCACATTGCACCTGGAGCCTGGTATGTCTCTGATGGCTTAGGATCTAACCCTTGCTTTGTAAATCTGCTCCAGCCTACACAAATTTATGAAACTGGAAAAAAAAAGCTGATATCTTTACATGTTATTTACTACATATTAGTAGTATAGGGAAAAAGCAACAGTGAGCTCAGCTTTTCTGCTCGTTAGTTCCTCCACTGTCAGCTTGTGTCAAGGATCTCAAGTGACTGAATCTTCCAGCAGGGAGCTTTGGGCTGCATTTGCCACTGACTACTGGTATAATTGCCTTCCAGCCCTGGACACAGAGAAAGTGGTTTAGCACAAGGACCCAAGAGCTTAAAAAGCTGAAGATAATGATGAGAGCCATGCTGCTGCAGAAACCAGGAACTCCCAGATGTCATTAAGAGCACTAGATTTCAGTTTGACTCTGATTCCCACACACAGCCTTCCTCAAAGGTGATGCAGTTGTCTTTATCTGGATAAAGAATCTTTTCACCTTATGACAGAAATGACATCCACCTCAATGTGTCTTATTAAGGACACAGCTTCCAGCCTGAGAAGACGTGCCTTTGTGAGGGGAAGTTGTCATGCTGCTGTATGCAGTGCCTAGAAATCAGAATTACTGAGGATTTGTTGTAGCTGAAAGGGACAAAAACTTGCATGCTCCCTCATTACTTCTTGTCACCAAGTCAGCCTGAGGTTGAAGACTGAAGGAGCAGAGATTTCACTTAGAAACCTAGAGCTGTTAATGAAATTTGCCATGTGATTCTTGTACAAGACAAGCACTTGAGGCGTGAAAAATCAAAAAAAAAAAAAAAAAAAAGGTTAGAAAAATTGTGAGTGCTTGGGCAATGGTTTGGTCTTTTGGTCTTGAGAGGAGTCATGAGAACACCACTACTGGCACCAAAGCACATCCTGACAGTGCCTCCTCCAGTGCTGGGATTGGTGGAGGCAGGCACAGCCAGCAGCTGCAAGAGCTGTCAGCCAGTCTGCCTCTCTCCCAGGCTGGGCTGGAACGAGTGGCTGGAAAAAGTGGCCAAGAACACACTTGCAGATACTCAGTTGGGCCCCAGGATGCTCAGCTGCCATGGGATCACTGTGGGATCATGTAAACAATAAACCAGAGGTGCCACAAGTGAGCCTGTTCCAGGGCTGCTGCCAGAAGCAGCTGCTGCACTGAATGGGGGCCCCTCAAAGCTGAAAGAGAGTGGGATTGACAGGATATCTCCAGGGAATGAAAAGTGTGAGTGCTGCCCTGAGTGTTTTTAGAAGTTGCCACCAGAAATCTAAAAAAAAATTAAAATTGGATCAGGAAATTTGGGGTTTCTATCAAAGCAACAACATTTTATTGTAGCAGATCAATGTGGTTAGTTTTAGTTGTCAATATTTTTAATCTTGCACTTCATGTCTTCAGGGTTTGGGGAAGGGTGTACACAACATTGTTGGTCAACAGTGATGACTGGATTTTTTTTTTTCACATGCTTAAATGTTGTGGTTATCAAAAAATTTCTGGTTCTGTTCTGTGGGGAAAAGCATGAAATTTTAGTGTTTGAAGGAAAATTGTAGTGAATTTTTTTGATCTGGAGAAACTTAGTGGGGAAGAAGACAAAGTTAGGATATTGAATAGATATCCAGAGCTGATAAGAGCTAAAGGACAGCATGATGGTCTTTGGACAGCTGAAGAAAACCACTGTGGAGAAAAACAGAGATGTCCTACAGCTGTCAGAATTTAAGGGAGAAATGGTCAGCCTGAGAAACATTAAAAAAACAGAGGAAAAATTATTGTGATAGAAAAATAATGAAGGATTGCTGCTCTAGAGTGCCAGGCTTCCAGTACAGGAAGAACCTAGTAGAATATGGAGAGATCCTGGGGCTTGTTTTGTCACTAAAATGTGCAATATGACTACTTGCATTACTGTACACAAGTTTTATCCTGGTGATTACCTGTGTCAGCTGATCCTGCCAACATTGCACTTGTGTGTCTCCAGCAGCTCTAAACCCCTAAAGGATGCTAGAAAGACATATGGTGAAGAGTTTTAGGCACTGGGGATTTACACCTCACTACCTGATCCTTTTTTTTTGGGATAATATTATGATTACACGTTGGCTGATCTAAGCAAGTGCCTTTCCCAGGTGGATTTTGGCCCAAGGTTTGCAGGAGTTTGAAAGAAGCAAGAGATAAAGGTCATTCTACTCTTGCTTTTTTCCCTTGGTAGCAGATCATTGAGATCCTTCACCTGCACCGATTCCAGATATAGAAACAGTAGAGACATAATTGTAGCAAGTAAATGCCTGATTTGTGTTGCAAAGGACTGCAAATTTTTACTGCAAATTTTACAGAAAATCAGTGAAAAGTCTCTGATTGTTCTCTCCCTTCAGCTGCTAATAAAGGGGTTGGAAGAAGATACAGGGCTAAGAGATTGGGTGAAATTTTCAAACTAGTGGTTTTTGGGAAAATGTGACAGATGTTTTTGAGGAATTTAGTAATGCACAAGACTGACTGAGAGGAAGACTGACAGACTGTTTTTCGCATATATAACAATTTTAGTCTTCCTTGCCTTTTTACTTGAAATTTGCATATAAAGTTCTGTGTAGGATTTAGATAAAATTCTTGAGACATCTTTTTTTAGCAAACTATACAATATCCACATAAAAGTCCATTTCTCTTCACTTTTGAGCTCTTCCCTGCATCTACCAGCTATGATCGTGTGGTGTGTAACTATCATCAGCTGTTTTTTTTTTTTTTTAAATAAACTGAATTAAAATTGATCAAAATTAGCAGCTACTGAGATTAGCAGAACATTCCAAACTGAACTCTTACTATTTCCTATAAGTGTCCTGGGAGTCCCTTATTTTTTAATAACAAGTAAAAATTAACTAGTTTTCAAGTAGTCTGTGATGTTAATTTTATTATGAAGGTAAGAACAATTCAGCATAGATAGGGCAGTAATGCAAGAGTTTTAAATAGAACTGACTGTGAAACCTCCAGTTTGCTGACATAAATATTGGATGAAAATTGTTCACAATGTTGTTCAAAATTCCCCAGGAGAGCTTCAGTTTGTTCACAAGGCTTCTTTCTTGATAGGGAAGGCAGTGGAACAGGTCCCTGCCTACTTGTCTGCAAGGTGTGAAGTTTCTTGGTTTTCCATAATTCCTTAGGACTGGGTCAGGTCAATCTCCTTTTCCTACAAGTGGGCTGTGAGGGAAGAGACAGAAAAAGAACTGGAGAGTGAAAGAAGTGGGGAATGAAGGCACTGGAAGGGAAGACAAAAAGATATTCTACTTTTACTCCATGAGTGAGGGGAAAAAACCCTCTATGTTTTCTGTCTTATTTTATGAAATATCAGTCCATGAAAAATGTGTACTTGTTTGATTTGAAGTTTTGTGGGGTTCGTGGTCGTTTTGTTTTGTTTTTTGTTTCTTTTTTTTTTTAATTGTCTTCTCTTATTGGATTTTTTGTTGGTTTTTTCTTTTTTTTGTTTTTTTTTTTTCTTTCCAATTCCTGAGGCTTCAGCTTGAATTATAGATTACCTAGGTCTAATGATTGATAATGAGATTACCTTGGTCTAATGAGTGATAGTGATGGGATGTGAAAGAGGTGAATGCTGTTCCTTTGGGTGATTTCTGTTGAAGAAATCTGATGCCATCAAGTGTGTAAATAATGGGTCAGCAGTGTGCAAATCTTTCTGTAGGTGCTCTTTGTACCAGACTGGGGTCTGAGAGAGCATAAATAACACTAGAAATGATAACTGATAGGGAAGCCTACAAAAAAGAGTTATTTAATTTGCATTTATAAAAGAATTTTAAAAACCTGGGGAAAATATAAACCCATTTCCACACCATTAACCAGAAGAGACATGAGAGTGGAAACTGGGAGCTCTAAGACAATGTGCCAAACTTGCTCATAGCAGAAAGAATTGAGACCTGTGAATGTGTGTCCTTCTCTTGCCCAGGTTGATTCAACTGACACTTTGTCACATGCCAGCACACTGCAGGCTCAGCTGATTGGAAATGGGAGTGTGCTTTCCCTTGTGAGTTTTCCTGAGGATCAACAGTTCTTATGTTAAAGAGAGCTGAGGTTTGTGAGGATCCAAGGGGAATAGTCTTTGCAATGTTGTGATCATCATGTGTTTGCATTGGAAGGGACCTTTACAGATCATCCAGTCCAACCCTCTTTGTCATGTGCAGGTGCATTTTTCTTTAAGCATTGTTGCTCAAGCCCTCATTCAGCTTGATCCTGAACACTCCCTTTAATGTATACATGGCTTTTGTTGTTATGACAGTAACTGGGATTCCTATGGCAAGTAGTTCTCAAACTTGATACTGGAAAACCAGCAAGCTCAGAGGTTTCATATTCAGTTTAGGACTGATAATAATTCTGCATAAATTATAATGCTTTCTGAAAGGTGAGTTTTCCCCATAGGAAAAATACTTTTAAAGTTGTTACATTGACTTTCTGTAAAGCAATTATGAAGGCAAATGATACAGATGCAAAACACACCTGTCCAGGAGAAAAGAGAAATTGTTGTGAAGCTAAATGGGTAAGAGGAACATTTGAGTCCAGACTTGATGCCTTGGGTCTCTGTACATTCTTCAAAGCAAGTTCAAAATTTGCATTGGTGGTGAGGAGGAAAATAAAGTAAAAGGAACAACCTGTGATTGTATCACACAATTGGTATTCAGGAGATTTGGGTTCTTTTTACATGCTAGTGAAAAATATGCAATTTAAGTATAGGCAAATAATTTCCCCTGATACTTATGTCAAGAATAAGACTTTAGAGAGCTGCTGAGAGTCTTAAGAAATTGCTTTTTATAAAGAATATCAATGCTACAAATTGGAGTCCCACGTACATATCATATAAAGATATGATAATTGGAATTAAAGCAGGGAGTTGGAACTGGAAGTTTTTTTTTTTTTTGCACTGATAATCAGATTTAGCCAAGGAACAGATAGAAGGAATATTAAGCATTAAGAAAAAGTGCTGAGCATTAAGTCACAGTACATTCTTATGAATTCTCCATAGATTCCAGTACTGAGATTAACAATTGCTGAGAAGGAACTGAAAGCTTGCTTTAGAATATAATTATTTACTAGTTTATTGGTAACAGGTCAACTAGTTCCTACAATCACTCTTCCTAACAAAGTACCTTTGGGTTCCTGCTGACCCAAGAGATCTCTTAAATACCCATCAGTGCAGTGAAATCTTATCAGTGAAGGAATAAGTCAGCAGTGCCCCTGTTTCTAATGCAGAAGACAAAACAATCCTGCAGATTTCTTCCTAGATAGATTATCCATTTGACGAAACATGTCCTCTCTGAGCCTTTGCTCTTTCTAGTAATTGAGAAGGACAATTAATCTTGCAGGTACCCTTGCTGAAACCAGAAGTTGTATATTATATCCCCTGAATTTCAAACATGTCATTAAACTAAGGTTTGTCCATCTAAAATCCCAAATGTCTTTAAAGTTTAAACAGACAATGCCTTCTCTGCTCTGCTTGTTGTGCCTTTCCTTGGGTTGACAGTTGTTAGCTAAAATGATTCTTTCATTCCGTTTTCCACCCTTTGAATTTAGGCTTGTGGTTTAGTCTAAACTTCTGGTGATATTTTAGGCAATTTTGTAAAATCTCTTGGCTTTAATTCCTTTGTTGAGAGTGAAGCTGAGCAAATGTTTTCTAGTTTTCTAGTGTGCTTGCTTTTTTACTTTTTCCTCAAGGGAAAAAGCAATAAGAGTGGGAGGAAAGAAGTTTAATCAAATATGCTTCTGTTGAAAATCTTGACCCTTTGGTATATAGTCAGAAATATCAATTTCAGGAAAAACCTAAAGGCATTTGGCTAAACACTGCAATTTTTAATTATAAACTTTGGGATTAAAATTGAAAGAATGTTTATATCCATAATATTTATCAAATACTATACAAATACCATTATTTTTTGAAGTAATCTAGTGTTTGAAATGCAGAAGTCATGGTGCTGCAATTTTCTGTCTTAACAAAACAGAGATCTTTGGATGTAGAATTCATTAGTTGTGTTGCACAGGTGGGGACTCTGACATATCAAAGAATATTGAGCCTGAAGAGAAAAAACCCAAGACTTTTCTCCATTCCAGCTCTAATTTTCCCAGCCTTTGAAAATACTGCTTTCAGCATTTATCATTACCCAGCAATGACTTAACATATTTCCTTCTTCCCACACATTTTATGGCTTTTCTACTTAAGACTGCAGAAGCTCTTGATCCCTGGCCTCTGTTTCTGGTGGCCAAGTAAAGAAAACTACAGGCACCCTGCAGCTGACTGTCAGAATGGAGCATCAGGAGTGCTGGTTTTTGTTGGGGTGCCCAGCCTGCACCAGCAAACAGCAGCTCTGCCCTGTGCATTTGGCTCATTTCCTGGGGCAGCCCCCACGCATGCAGCGTTGATTTGTGTGGATGAGAGAGAATTAGAAGATAAACATGAGTCCCTTTAAGAAATCTCATTCAGTATTTCAGAACTGACTTGGGAAATAGGCCCATTGATCTGATCCTGTGCTTTTCTAAGCTTCGAAGTATCAAAATGATAGAAGACACTCCATTATCTTCAGACTGTCAGTTTCCTATCTGTTATCTCTTCTTTGACATTAGTTTAAGATAGATGGCTAGCACAGGAAATCATGGGCCAATTTTATACATCATCTATTTTAAACAATGGAGCTGTTAATTTCTTCCATATATGCCTATATAATGGACATGAATATATTTTCTGGATATATGTATATGTGCACTTAAACTAAGAGTGATAAAAAGGCAAAGCATTTTGTTAAATAATTTTTACATAGCATAATTTTTATTTCTAAGCCTCCTGTGATCTTGTTGCTTTTCCTTGAAATATTCCAATTTCTTTCCCAGAATGTGAGCATGATAGCACTAAATCAATATAATTTTAATTCCAGGTCTTCTCAGAGGGGACAGGGTAGGTCCAGGATCCTCTCCCATGTGCTTGTTTGGTTGTCTTCGTGTTCCTAACACATCCTCAGCATGCTCTAAACGGAGTGAACACATACTGCACCTCTGTGTCCCACTCACCATGTTACACATATGTTCATTTTCACCTCTGTCTTAAACTCATTTCTGTGTTAACAAAATCCAATTTGAGGCTGGAATTGGTTCTTGCACTGTTTTTTTTTTTTTTTTTTCTCGGAAAATGGCCATTCTAGTAACCTCTAGTGGGTCTGAAAATTTTGAGAAATACTGCTCTAAAAATTATATTTCTGATACATTTCGACATTTTATCACAGATAGAGTCATTCAGAGTATCTGAGGATAGTAAACTAATTATCCCTTCCTTTTTCTTGCTAACATAAAAAGATTAAATTAATCACATTCAGTTACAGCTGGCATTAAGTTTCCAGACATTCTTTTTTAAGAGGGAGAGAGAGAGAGAGATGAGTAACTTTTATTAAATTTTTTTTCTGTATGTCAAAATCTTCTTTTGAAAATTAAAAGTGCTAAAATAACAATTTTGCCTGTTTTCTCTTAATGTTCTTCTTTCCATATTCTTCATTAGAAAACTGAGTCATATTATAGTCTGGTTTTTATAACCTACTGTAAAATTAATAATTCCATGTCCTTTCTGTGTGAAAAAAACCCCACTTTTTTTCCATTTTTAAAGCATTACATTCTTTGTCATGCTGTGCAGTGAAAGGAGACTTTGACTTGATAGCAGATCTGTCTTATAAAGTAAAAGCAAATCAAAGATATATAAAGTACTAGTGTTTGTGATCAGAGGATGGTCTCTCTGGAAACCTTTAGGCTAACTAACACTAACTCAGAGGAAGTTGTGTCAGACCATTAAGTGGCCCCAGACACAGACACAGGCACTGGAGGAAATGGGACAACTTTCTGTCAGAAAGATGAACAGCTTCCTGGAAGAGTTTGAGAGTGAATTTTCTTTTTGTTTGTTTGCTTGCACTGGTTTTAGACAGAATTGCATTCTACAGCTTTGTGGTTGCCCGTGAAGATAGATTGCCTTGTGCAGAGAATTTGACTCTAAGATCTGATATGCACTCTTAGTGATTTTTTCTTCTGTTGAGAACCCTTGTCCTACTCCACTCTTTCATACACTAAGTTTTGATAGTGTTTAGTAAACATCATCAATGCTTGTTTGGGGTATGTGCAGCTTATTCACAGTGGTATGATGCTGAACAGAATTTTTCAGAAGCATACGACATAGGAACGATCAAGGAACGGCTCTTCCATCTGGATCCAAACGTTATTATATACAGCAATTCATGAGGGTAAAGACCTTAAACTTCAGATTCTTGTACAAAATCAACTCAGAGTCCTTTTCTAATGAGACAAGACATGATTGAAATTCAAGAACAGTACTTACTTACTTGTAAATCTCACTCCAAAATGTCATGCCAACAGTTTGTGTCCTCATGCTGCAGTTTTAATTTAGTATCTGTTCTCATGGCAAACTGTTAATTCAGATTACTCTTCCCCATTGCTTACAGCACCTTCCATTCCTTCACTGCTCTTGTAACCCTTCAACACGAGATCTGCACAAATTGCAGAATTCTTGATACCCGTCCAGGAAATCATTCCCACAGCCAGTAAATATTTGTACCTGGAGAGCATTTGGTGTTTTGCTGGCATGGCTGTGCCATGTGTACTTTGCAGCAAGCGATATCTGACTTACAGAGAGCCTGAGAGGTGAGCAGGGGATGCCCCTGGGGAGCCCTTCTCTGGAATGGAGCCAGAGTGCTGTGGCAGGGCAGCAGAGCAACCTTTCTTCCTGAGCCCCTGGTGCCTGCTGACAGAGTGAGTGATGCCTTCTGCAGCCATCCCTTATGGCTCACAGAGAGAAATGCTGGCAGAGGCACAGCTGAGCCATCCATCACAGCTCCAAAAACATGACCTTGGCTGCTGAGTAAAAGATGTGCTTAGATGTGGGTTTGCGACTGCTAATGCTCCCTTGGAGACTGCAGATTATAGCTCTGCAACTAACTAATTTACAGTATAATTGTTTATTATCTGTTCAACACCCCAGTGTTTCCAGTCCCTGAAATTTTATGATGACAGTTCTAATATTTGGAGTATACTTTAAAACTATGGGCATAAAATGTTGGAGAAAAATACTTGTTAAAATGGAGGCCAGGGGAGAACCCCTAGCCATCATGGAAATTAAATCTATCCCAGGAATGTCAGGAAGGATTAGAACTCAGAAACAAACAAACTTATTTATAAGTCATCCTCATAACCAGATTTTTGGTACAGCTTGCTAAATAGGTTGATTGTGGTGGAGTGCTCCATACTATGGAAAACAGAGAAACTAGGAAAGTCCAATCACAAAGATTTTACAGTCTTATAAATGCTCAAGAACAAATTAAAAATCTGGGAATTAAAAGTCACTTGTCTGTCTCTGTGGTAAAGCAGTTTATTGTGTAATGTGTCTTGTACTGATTAACTTTTATTCAGTGGGAAGTACAAAAAAGCACCAGAGGCTTTTTGGGTGCCAGTATGAGCACAGTGATTAACTTGGAAGGACTGCCTCAGCTGACTGAAAATGGCAGCTCCCACCCAACTGAAGAACTAGATTTGTCTCCCTGTTTAGAAGCATTGCAAAAATTACAGAAAAGTAATGTCTCCTTTTGGTCTCCTGTCCATTTCACAGTTATATCCTGTGAAAGGCCCAGGATATGATGTGAATAAGCAACTGAAGTTCAGAAATTTCCCAAATTCCTTTGATGTGGGTATTCAGTTGCAGTTATCTCCTGAGATGCCTTTTTTTCTTCAGGTGTTAGCACAGCTGGAAGTACTTTAAGACCCTCTTTTTTTGTAAGAATTTTACAGATAGAGCCACAGAATTTAGAGACAAAAGGAAAATTAAAGGGAAGAGTTCGGGGAACATTAGCAAGGTTCACTCCAGGGAGTTTCATAGGTAATTCATACTTTATTGATACTGCCTCAGGTACCTGCATACTCCCTTTTAAATCCTACAAATATTATCTAAGTTACTCTGTGTTTTTTCTGGACAGCTTCAAAGGTATTCTTAATGGAAGCCATATTATATCAGCATTTCCACTTATACAGTACAGCAGCCACTGTATAATCACTGCCTTTCTGCCCTTCAACAGGTAGTCTGACCAACAGTTTGAATTCTGCAGTCCTAAGGTCAAAGGACCTCAAAAATACCTCATACCACCACAGCGTGAGATACAGGTTTTTTTTTTTTTTTTTTTTTTTTTAAATTTAAACATCTTATTGATACCCTGCAGTTCTCATGCAGAATCTCAGCTGCTGCTGAAAGTGCTGTTAAAAATAGTTTTAGTCCATCACAGGCTGCCTAGCCTAAGAAGGAGAGCCTGAGTCTAGGGGCTAGGGGACAGTTCAGGGAACATGATTAAAGGGGATGAACTCTTGGCAAGCAGAGGCAGATATCCCCAGGGTGGGGAGGCAAAGGAAACACATCTCTTTTCCCTGAGGTGTCTATACAGACTGTGACAAAGCATGGGGCAGGGTCCTCTCCCCTCCTTGGGAATAGCCGTGGGTCTCTGTCCCGCTTGGAGTTGCAATAAAGTTGCAAGATAAAAGATGTGAATAACAGACTAGCATGGAAATGGACAGCAGCTCCTTAAGAGTCAATTTAGACATTCCATGGGAAAAAAAAAAAAAAAATGTAAAGGCAGATTAGAAATGTCATAATTAAGAGAATTTCAAAGCAAAAACACAAATCAGAACACCACTAACTGAATATTCAAATAAAATATATTTATTATGCAAAATAAAGCTTATAAGCAACATGGTTAAAGGGGCATTCAGGCTTTGTGATTTTGCAGGACTTATTTCATTTATTGGGCTTTTTTTTAGTAACTACTAATACTAGATCTTCTGTTTTACCTTGGCAGAAACTTCCTTTATTCCCTCTGGCTTGATTTCAGAAGGTTCTTGTGAAATCACTGATTGTTTGGCTCTCAAAAGTGGCAGTCTTGCTTCCTGTGAAAGAAATGTACACTTTTCTAATGTGAGCAAGTCTGGTATTTGTGCAGAGAAGAGGATGGTGGTGGGTCATGGAGAAGCTGCCCGTGGCCTTTGGTAGATTGTGGGCAATATATCTGTATGTTTAAGCACTAGTTTTTCCCCTTTCCCTGTAACATATCTAGATATTGATAGAATCATAGAGCAGCCAGGATAGGAAGGGCCCTTAAAGATCATCCCTTTCCAGCCCCCCTGCCATAGGAAGGGACACTTTCCTCTAGACCAGGGTGCTGAGCCCCATCCAACCTTGCCTTGGGCTCTAATGGGACATCCACAGCTTCTCTGGGCAACCAGTCCCAGTGTCTCACCTCCCTCACAGAAAAGAATTTCTTCCTAATATCTAGAATAAACCTACCTTTGTTCAGTTTGGACATGTCCTGTCCATCCTCTGAAGGCTTGGGGGTTTCTCTTTCATACAGCACTGTGAAGTGCTGTACAATCCCAGAACCAGCAGTACTGGCTGTGTGCTTCTCATTATATCACATCTGTACAAGGGAAGTTTAGGAAGCCAGTTGGTAACAATCTTTAAACATCTTGGCCAATTTAACAGTGGGCTTGACCATTAGAAAGTGGATTAAAAATCCTTCAACAGTGTAGTCACCCAATGTAATTTTTAAACATCATTTTGTCTGCACAATGAGCAAGTATGCTGGATTCATACTGGAATGATGTCAGAAAGCCTGATTACTACATTGATTTAATTTTTTTCCATTCCATTTAGTATGAACAATAAAATATTACTTTTAGTTTTGTTTATAGCAAAGCTTTTTTCTTGATTGTTATAAATTCTCCAAATGCAGCAATGTTATTTTCCAGGGAAGAAGAATGTCAGTCTTTAAAAATTAAATCGCTTCCACAGAAATTTTGCAACACGTTTCCTGGTAGCTTTTCTATTGATATTAGAAGTTGTAATTGCTCTTTCAGTTTTTAGGCACTTGGCATCATTGCATTAAAATTATTTGACTACACTGACAAGTCAGAAAGAGCACAGAATGATATGTTCATGAGCTTGTGATTTTTTAAATTTTTTTTACGGCAACCCTTTTGTGATATGGAGCCTCCTAGGGACTCTATTCTAATTTTTAAACCAATTTTAATACTTTTATTTCCTTAGACTAAAAATCTCTTAAAATTCTGTGTATTCTATACTTGCATCTGCATATCTTCATTACATAAATTAATTTAAATTATTTCATGGGCTTGACAATATTTGACAGCACCTATAAGTTGTGAAAGTTGGGTGTGATTAACTCTTCTGTCTGGAGTTGAATGCATCACAAACTGGTTTAATCAGTCTCGACAGAGAAAAAAAAAAACCTCTACATTGTTTTAGGGTCCAGTTTTCCCTCGATTAACATTGCCTTCTGCGCCTTTTGGGGATCTTTCCCCCTTTTTCTGAAGGAAAAAACCTCTACATTGTTTTAGGGTCCAGTTTTCTCTCAATTAACATTGCCTTCTGCTGCCTTTTGGGGATCTTTCCCCTTCTGAGGCATTTTGTGATAGTGTCAGATGAAGACAGACATAATTTCTGAGTCAGTGAGAGTCATCTAAAGCCACAGATCTTATGAATTTGTGTCATATCAATTTCCAGGTAAGTGGCATCCATCACCCCTTCCTCTACTGTGCTTTTGTAAGGACAGCTCTCCCCCAGGAGTTCTGCCAGGAGGGCACAAGGGCAGCAAGGCACCCCCTGTGTTATTTCATGTACATACTCCCTACAGTCTGCTTTTTCACTGGGGAGCTTGACATTTATTTTAATAGCAGTAAACTTTTCTTAAGTGAAACTGCTGTTTGATGTTGAAGGAAATAAACCTTTTTAGCAAGGTAAAATGCTGTTCTGAAAACAATTTTCATCCACCCAAATGCTTTTTTTCTCTGTTCATGACACACTTATCACCAGAGGGGTGTTCAACAGGGTTAGCTCTAAAGATCCTTTAGAAATCCTATTTACCAGCTTCTTTTTGTCATCTAACACCAACTTTCTGAAAAGCAACATAATAATCCCTAAGGACTAGAATTTGCCACCAGCAAAAAATAACATCTCACCGTTTCAATTTTCAGTATAGCATTTGACTGCAAATTTGGTAAAGCAAATAACACCCTTTGCACTTCTAATGGAATAAATGTTCACACCTTTTTCAACAGAATGGTATTTTCCTGGCCTTTATGATTTTCTACTGGTCTATTCTATGATGAAAAATACTTTAAGTGATCATCTTTATGGTAAAACCTCATTCCCTTCTGATTTTTATATTGGAAGAGGTTCTCAGGTTGGTGCTAACATCTGTAATAAGTCTAAAAGTGTGATGGGAAATGAAGAATTTAAGCACTGGAAAGGAGACAAGCTTTCTTGAAAGAGAAAAAGCTCTGATTGTGCAGTGCAAGAAGAACCTATCAACCACCTCTTCTACCACAAGACTGTGAACACCTGCTGTTTGTTTTTCATATTCATTTATTAATTCTGATTTGTCCTCCTTAGTTTTGCACTGACTAGCTGTATGAACCTTGCCTTTTCTGTCAAGTTAAGAAAAAGATATATATTTAACAAAGATACATGTAGGGAACATGAAGGAGATTTGGGATTTTCTTGGATTTCTCTTTTAACAAGAGAGTATTTGCAGACCAGTGTATCTTCTTTGCTATAGATGATGATCAAAAGACAATAAGATCAAATTCACTCTAATGAAAGCCTGCTACTTCAGTAGTCAATTTATTCAAAATTAATCAGGCATAATAATAGAATATCCATTATATGCCACCATAGTAATTCTATTTAGGTGTTTAGTTTAGGACTAACTTGCCTACAATGAGGGACATAATCTTGATTTGGCTGCTTCTGTAGTCAGTATAAAGAATCCTGCTGGCTTCAGCAGTGAGAGCAGCCAGAGTTGCCATTTCTTTCTGGAAGTTACTGAGATAAAACTGCCAAGACCTTGGGGGACACTGCACAGGGGTGCCCTCTCCCTGGCCCTGGGCTCCCCCAAGCTGCCCTGCCCCTTCCTTGTCGCCCTGAGCATCCTGCACAACTCCCTCAGCTCCAGGATGCCACTGGCCCACAGGGTGCCCTTACCCATCTGAAATAAAGAAGTCATGGTCTGGGGTGACAGAAAAAAAAAAAAAAAAAAATTACACTGAAAGAAAGGGAAGATAACCCCATAGAAATGTACTGCTCAATGAAGAGGGTTTCCAAAACATAATGGTTTTGAAAGGTCTTTATGTGCCTGACCCTTTCAAAAAACTCTCAAAATAGTGCCTTGGTTTTGCTGTCATTTTGAAATGTTTTGTTCTCTGTATAACATTAATTTTCTTTCAAAATGTCCATTCTTTTAACCAGTGGTATAACCAGTGGTCAATTAGAACAAGAATTCATTCCTAGACATTTCACTAGCTTACTCACTAGCTTACCTGTTGAACTGTGTACTAATATTTTACAAAAATGGAGGGGAATCATCTGCAAATATTTATATGTAATATATGAATATTAGTGAAAAATACATTTAGTGCTTCATCAAGCCACTGTAATCATGCTATTAAAATGTGATTTTTTTCCCCCAGTAGTTTTGCAAAAGGGTCACCTTGATTGCAAAAGGTTAGAAAAGCCTCACAAAGTGATCATGGAGGGCCTTACAGTGAGTATGTAGGAGATATTCACAAAACCTGTATTCAACCTATGTTGCACAATTCAGTTTTATTAGATGCTTCTTTTGGTGAGGTGGTAGATAATTCCAAAAGGAACCCAAGTCTGAGGATGAATCTCTCTGCTGGATGCTCTGACGGCAGCGTCCCATATCCATCTCTGTGTCACATGGTCCTCTCAGATTTTCTGTTCAGAGAAAAGAAATATTTCCTTGGCCAGCTGCAAGCCCTATCAGCTAATATCTGGCAAACCACTGAGTGTCTTTGGTGGGTGAAATTCCCCCTTGTGTAACGAGGCAGGATGAAATCTGAGTGCAGGTCAAGATCTACCTACATGAGGTAATTGCGGTTTATATAAGTACTGGCTAGCTGGCATGATAATGAACTTCAATACCTATATTAAATCCTATAACTGCAATAAACACCTCCATAAAATTGTTTGTCCAATGGCTTCAGACTGCCAAATCAATAAGGCAGCAGGAAAATGCTGAGTTAATTAACCTGATAAATAGCTTGGCAACCTCTATTTCTAATGACCACTTCTAATTTAATAAACTGTAATCACAGAAAGACATTGTGATAAAGCATGAAAGGAGAACATTGTAGATCCACTTATCTGGTAATTTTAGCCAATATGAAAATCTGCAAATAATCAAGCTACAGTGTTTCAATCTAGGTAGCAGTGTTTGTTATTCAGAAGCACAACTGCAGGCACTGTTACTGTTCCTTGGAGAGGAAACAAAGATCCCTGAATACTTCCTACTCTGAAGGTTTGTGTACTGTGTGTGAAACACCTGTAGGATCAGACAGCTTCTGCTTGCTTGCATCCATAAAGCAAAGCTGGACATCCATAACCAGATTTTAAAAACTACACCGAGAAAAGCATATCTGACTTTTCTTTTTTAAATGTTCTGGAGTTAGGAACCTGAAAACTTGAGCAATCTTCAGTTCAAATGGCGAAAGAAGAGTTCATGTTTCCCAAAGATTAATAAGCAGTGTGTCCTCTCTGTGTGAGATGTTTAAGGAACACAGGATTGCTTCCCCAGGTAAGGTGCTGGTCCTCCAAACACCTGGCTCCATGCTCAGTTGAGATCAAGCTCTCATCATTTGCTTTCATGTGTTCTTTCCCCAAAAAGAAAATTGTTGATGTGTTTTAGGGCAATGCTGGGCTCAAATAGACCATTGGTTGATGCTCTAGTGTGCTGATAGGGTGCACACAACTGAATTTAAATGTAGCCACAGGTAACCTCAAACGTGCCAATTTCCAATGCACTTCTCCTATCTGGACCCTAGCTTCATCATTTTGGGAGTGAAAGTACCACAGAAGCGCCAGAGATTTTTTCTTTTTCCCTGTTTCCTCCTTGGTAGAACCATTTACAATGAAAAAAAACATAGCAATATTGGTGCTAGAATAAGACATTTTGAACATAAATGATGTTATAAACAGAGTAGTGGTGAAAGTACATGCTGTCAATGACCCAAATTAGTAGTACTTTCATGTCAGGTAGTAAGGAAGGAGAATTCATAAGAATATGAATGGATCATGGTAAATTTAAGGAACAAAGTAAAAAAAACCTGCAACTGTCCATAAAACTTCAAGATAAGAAGCTGTCAGTCTCTTTAGGAGGGTTTGTCCAAAGATTTCCCTTTAAAACCAACTTAATTAATCTACAAAAATTTTAGGAAACTTCTCCTTATCGAAAGAGCCTTTCTGTTGTCCCTGTGTGACTGGAAAGGTCTATGAGTAACACTGAGACTGTGAAATCTCTGGTGCAAATGAAGTGGCACACTGTTAAACATGACTATCAAATTATTTTCTTGGGAGTTGTTTTAGATTCATGTGGAATAGATTAAAAGTCTGTTTCAAATCCCACAGGATTTCCCATGGAGTATAATTATACATGAAACAGAATAAGAAATGCAGTCCAACAATTACTTTAATTAGATGGTAGTTACTGAAGCTATCAGTGTGCCTAGTCCTACAAAGAACTTAGAAGGAAAAGTTAGGTAATGGAATTGTTGATAAATGTTTGTACTTCAGAGGAATTAATTATCTGTGTAAATAAATAATGGGCTAGAAAACTGCAATCAGCTGATGGGATCCTGCCCTTCATCATCACTGATGGCACAATCCCTATCTCAAAGACAGTTTGCTGCCTCAATAAAGCAGCCCTCAAGGGCCTGCAGTGCTCCCTTTGAGCAACACAGCTTTCTGCACTTTTATGGGGTCTGAAACTTGTAACAAGTCTGAGTTCTAGTACCATTATGAACTTGGCATCAGTGACACTTAAGATCTCTTCTTTTTTTTTCTGCCAGCTATTTTTCAACAAAATGAGTGACTACTTCTGAATGCAATAGAAGAAGATATTAATTTTCTTTGACCAGTCAACATTAGTTCTGCTATAGACACACTGCAGAGCCTCTGCCATTGCTCTGAAGCATCTGCCAGAAGAGAAGGTCAGGTGGAAGGGGCCAATTTATTTCTGGACTGGAAGATTTTATGTTCCTACATAAACCTACATGTATTGTTACAGTGGTACTCAAAGAAGCTCATAAAACAGGAGGTCAGAGTTGTGTAGCTGGGGGCCTTAAGAAACACTGTGGCTCTTCAGTGTGGGTTTTGCCTCCAGGTCAAGTTCTAAACTCATTTTAGGTCAAAAAAGTGTTGAAATTATCTTAGCTGATGATACAGTTTGATCTGTTTTATGTATGTGCTCCACTGGTGCCTTTGTGGCACTTTAATGGACAGTCCTGGCTGAGAGGAATGGCCAAAGCTAACTGAACCATAAAGGTTTATCCTCATTATTCCCACATGAGGACATTCAAAAGATTGTCCTTTCATCACCAGAAATGAAGCACACTGAAGGCAGAGGACAGGAACAGTACTACTATCCCTGCTCCTATAGACTTGCACATGAACTGTATTGTGGCATTCCTTCTCCCTTGTGCTAGCTGAGGTGTAGCAATGGAGACAGGAATGGAGAGGAACTGTGCTTTTGATGGGGAGGAACTACTGATCTGTCCTAGGAAGGGCAGATAAAGACATTTGAGTGTGCTTATTTCACTTTCCAGGTTGTTATATATTATCATCTTGCCACATTCCTAAAAACACCCCAATGTCATGCTTCAGATCGATCGATCGATTGATCTATCTATCTATCTATCTATCTATCTATCTATCTATCTATCTATCTATCTATCTATCTATCTATCTATCTATCTCTATCTTTCCAGGTGTAGATACAGGTATTCAAGCTTTAGGTTTGCATGCTGCAGATCCAGCTGTTTGACTGTTGTTCAGTTGAAGCCCAGCAAACAGTGCACTATAAGCTTCAGGCGGGAATTGTCAGGAGACTGTGCTTAGGCATGTCAACATTTCAGAGGATTTTAGCTTTGAAATCCAAGTTGCTAGTGTTGAATTTGTACAAAAACAAAGGAGGGAAGAGTACCATAAGAGCAAGTGTTCCTTGGAGAATACATTTGATTCTCAAGTCGTAAGCCTTTTGGAGAGATATGTAGTTGAGGAATTGTTCTTGACAGAGACAATAAAGCAATTCCCAGTCCTCTGGACAAATACCCGAGATTCAATCCCACAGATTGCAGAATCTTGCTATTTGCCTCTCGACTTCACTGAATTAATTATTGTTCACAGTTTTAATGGATGAAAAAGAAATACCGGAGTAAAACCAAAACTCTTACCACTTGCTTAATTGCACATTACATCTTCATAGAAAAGAAAATCTGAATCTCTTCAGGGAGGTTTAGGGCATGTAGAAGTCAATGGTTAAAGAGAAGGAAATGTACTTGCTCCCTGAGCAAATGATGAACAAGTGAGTATCACTCCCAGGTAGATTCCTTTTCCACCTATCTCTTCCTTCCTCCCACCCCATTCTGATCAGGGACTTGATTTAGGCAATAAATAATACATACAATTTGCATTTTTTTCCCTAAGAGTTTTAGTTTGTAACTTTAGCAGTGTTCTCTTCCATGATAATATAATAGACATTTTACAAGTGGGATTTAAAAATGGTATTTAGGCCCCTGATTTAAGTTACAGATTTTTAAGGATACTCTGATGCCTAAGTGAACTCAAACACGATATTAAATTTTTCCAGATAGCTTTTTGCATCTGTGGGGCAGAAGGTACACACTGCACTGAGGTGTTATCCACCAAGTCTATTATCTCAGAAAGGATGTGACTGCTGGGTTCTGAACTCCTGCTCTGAGTACTTAGCCAGCATGTCATAAACTAATGCCTATTCTTGCCTTAAATCCCACATGCAGTTCTATGTAGCCATAGCTCAACAATTTTTTATCTGTTTATTTAAACTTTCCCAGAGCTGTTTTGGGTGCAAAAGATTTGCCAGAAGATTTGAGGTGATTGTCTCCATATTCCAGTGCATTGTCATAGCTGCTCATATTGAAAACCAGTATCCATTCCCCAAACCCCAGTGCAGCCATTTGAACACTCCTAGCTTCACTGTGTCACCAGGGGTCAACCTGAGAAAATGGGACTGCAGAGTTCACTGTGAAGCCTCCCCACTTCTCTACACTGACTGCCCACATATAATACAGGGAGGTCAGAGTGTGGAACAGAAGGAAAAGAGACAAGGAAGGAAGGGCTCAGAACAACTTTCTGCTGTGACGGTGAAGCCAGCATCTCCCACAAGGGGAACTGGGGACAGCATGGATCTGATCCCCAAGCTTCTATCTCTCAACTAGCCCATAAAAGAGAGGCAGGGACCCTCATATCAAGAGGTTGTTTCTGATATCTTGTCACTTTGCCAGGCAGCCTTGTAGAAGAAGCCCTCATGCCAAAGTCTAGATGTACTAATGATCTGATGTGACACAGGCATGGCTTTACAGGAGACAGGTAAGTGCAATGGGTGTTAGGCAAGTTGAAAATAAGCATTCACAAATATTAGACAAAGCAAAGAAGGAAATAAGACTTCTATTTAAGGAAAAATATTTTGTCTTGTGTTGTTGAAAAGCATGTGTTGAGATAAGCAGGAACTGGTGAATGGATAAGGATGAATTGTCCAAATTGATGAATGGTAGGACAGAACAGGCTTCGCTTCCAGCCAGATGCCCCAGTGAGTTCTTTATCTTTGTCCACTCTTGCCCCAGGACCACGTAGCTCCACTCTCCTGGAGGGCACTTCCTCCTGTGGGAAGTGAGCCCCAGTGAATGGCAAGGAGCCTGGAGAGTTAATACCCTTGGTTTTTGCAGGACAGGTGGGAATTTTCTGACCATTGGATGGAGTCTGAGGGAGGGCAAAGGTTACTCCAATTACTTGGAAGTTATGTGTTTCCTGCAGATACTTTATTTCTTCTGAAGATCTTTACATTTTTAAGTTTGGGTGAATTGTTTTTACTTGTGCTCCAATAAGCAATAATCCTTGGTGATTAGTGGAGATGTTCAAACAGACTCAACTGTGGCTTTCATGAATTATTCAGCAGGTAAATTCAGCAAGAGTTCTAAATCCTGCTTTTTTCATTTGTAGTTAGTGTCTTTTTACTGGTTGGAAGGTGAGGAATGCTTCCTTTCATTCCCCCAGCCTTTTAAGAAACTGTTTTCTTCTTTACTATGCAATCTCTGCTTTTATTTCAACCTATTATCTGTCATTTCTCAGCCAATCAAAAGGTGCAATATACCTACCCTTGCTTCTAAAACACAGTCAGCTTCCAAGGCAGGACCATAGGTTGAAGAAAAGAACAAAAGTTTATTATTTGCAGTAGACTCTCAAGGGAAAAGTTGCTTCACTCAGCCCAGCCAGGAGTCAGCAAATTCTGAAGGCAAGATGAAGTACCACCATTAAGAAGCTGTGGAATGTGCAGGCACAGCCAGGTTCTCTCTCCTACCACTGCTGAAAGCTGAGGGCAAGTGTAAAGGTTTGGCAGACTTGGGATCAAAGGAGTCAGGAACATAAGCACTGAAAATCTCATCTCTTTGTGAACTTTGTCAGCTCCTGAAGACCTAGAGCAGGATTGTCTGAGTGTTCCATCTTTTGTGAATTGCACATTTTCACTTTTAGGAATGGTATTCCCCAATTCAGTACTCCCATTAAAAGGTGACTGATACATGGCACAAAAGATCATAGGTTGGGATAAGAACAATTTACTAGAGACAGCAATGAGATAACAAAACCAACAGTAACAGCAACAATATTAATGGAAAAAGTATACAAAAGAGGGGATGACTCCTGCAAAAATGTCCACCACAGACCCTGGATGACAATGAACAAACACAGATGGCTTTCATCTTCCTCCCACCATGCTCT
Organism: Sitta carolinensis; assembly: GCA_032173965.1. Taxonomy (NCBI): domain Eukaryota; kingdom Metazoa; phylum Chordata; class Aves; order Passeriformes; family Sittidae; genus Sitta; species Sitta carolinensis. The sequence continues at coordinate 5,947,912 of JAVUNC010000025.1, read as the reverse complement.
TTTGAACAGTAAGCTTCACCCTCTTTTTTGGAAGCCAGAGAGCTGTTTACCCATCCCTGACAATGATGTACATGGTCTAGAATAACTTCCTAGCCATGCTCACACAACTCCAGGCTCTGCCTTGGCATGGTTCACTGCAAAACACTGACTCTGTCCTGGATGGAACAAGGACACCATAAGAGATGCACGAGTCATGGGTTTTCAGAGAGGAGCAGAGTTTCATGAGCAGGGTCCATGGTGGGAGAGAAATTTTCTCTTTCTTCTCATCTAAAAGTCGTATCTAGAGTTATGACCAGTCAGAGTAACATAACCAGAATTATGTTCTGGTTTTGAGCATACAAGGCAAGATGCTGAAGATGGACATGTCTATTGGTCAGCTGAATTGGAAACTATTTTTCAATGTATATATGTTTGGGAGGGTTTATCTGAATATGAATATAAACTCTGTTAAAGGAACAATTTTATAAAGAAAACTCTCGAATACTTACCTTCAAGGACTTAATCCCTTCTTTAAATAAAACGGGAATTTTTTTTTGCCCAAGTATACAGCACTATGAGTACCCTTGAAAACCTCTAATCAGTATGTTCTCTGGCTGTAGAAATCTTTTCAACAGTTCTTCCTACAATGAAGTGGCCTTCCTCTCTCCTTCTTTCCCTGCTTTTACTTTTTTAGGATTACTTAATAGCAGTATGTATGAATCAAAGCTTTTCAAAGAGGTACCTTAATTTAGGCTGAAGTGGTTCCCTCAACAACATGCAGCATTATTTGAAAAACAGTTTCATATACTATAGTGTAGGTTCCCAGTCAGCATCTTAATGAGCTGCTCCTATGCTTTTCTTCCCAAGGATAGCCAAATAGCCATGAGGTCAAGTGAGCTTCCTACTGTGCCACAACCTTGATGCTGGGCACTGGGGAAAGATCTCCTGCCTTGCTCTGTGCTTTTGGAAAGTGAGACCTGGAATTACATGTACACCAGCTGATTACCATTGTGCTGTGGATTATAGCAAATATAGGATTGTCAGTTTTGCTACTCTCTCCCTCAGTAGTCAATCAATTCCAGCTTGAATTTCATGCAGTTTCTGCCTTGCAGAAAATAAGGTGGAAAAAGGAAGTGAATTGATTCTTCCTCTGAGTCCAGTGCTGGACCAGCTAAACTGCTGGAGGCTCTGTATCTGCCGAGGCAATCTGTCAGTGACTTGGCTAACTTGGGTTTCATAGATTGGCTGGGAAATGGTGTTACTCCACCTCCTCATCTGGGTACCCTTAGATGTGTCAGCCCTCCCCCTTCTCACCTATTTGGAAACTACAATCTAGAAGTAAATAGGGCTTTACTGTCACAGCAGAGGTGGAGAAATGCAGAAAAAATGCCAATATTGAGATGTGGCATTTGTTGTCTTCCTGGAGATGTAGCTGATAGTGTAAGGGAATAAAGATTATATTAATGGAATTCTCTATTTTTCTGGGGTTTGCTTTGGCTTTGTTTTTTTTGTTTTATTTTGTTTTTGTTTGTTTGTTTGTTTGTTTGTTTTTTGTTTTGTTTTTTTTTTTTTGTTTTGTTTGTTTGTTTTGTTTTGTTTTGTGGTTTTGCTTATTTTCATCTCTCCTGGCTTGCCTGTGAAGCTCTGTCCATTCTGCAGAGCCCACTCTGCATGTGTTTCTGAGCAGAAATGAAAGTGAATGAAAGGAAGTCATGACATTATGTATTTACAGCATCACTGTTAAATGCCAGGCAAGCACACAACAGAGCGAGTGCCTTGTAGCAGACACATTCACTTGAACTGCATCTTCCTGTCACCACAGCTATCAGAGCTTTGTGATATGGAAATTGAGGAAAATAGCCGGGAAAAAAAAAAAAAAAAAAACAAAAAAAAACCAAAAAAGGGATCTTAGGGATTCACTAGAGTGATTTAAACGTTGATAGAGACAGAACTGGTTTTGTGGTTATATGAAGTCCCCAGAGTAAATAGAGATGTGACTCAATTCTACCATATTCCTTGCATGAATAACATTTGTCTCTTTGTTAATAAGTCTGACATTAAATTCTGTGTTCTTTCTTTCTTTCTCTCTTTATTCTTCAGAACTAATAATACAGCCCCTAGAAGTTCATTAATGCTGGCATGTCTCTTTGCTTCACTTTTGTAATGCATGAGAACACAAGCTTTAAATAAAATCTTTGTGAAGCACTTGCACTTGTCTGAAGATAAAAAGCATGTTCCTACATTTGCATTACAAAGAAGCCCATATAAGCATCTTCTTTTTCTGGCACACTCCTTCCTCTGGGCTTGTATCTGATGGAAAAGGCCATTTCCAGCTAATCATTCTGAAAGCCTGTCATTTGTGTCTGTAATGAGGGGAAAGAGATTTTAGTGTTGATTTTCAGTGGGCATTCGGCAGTGGTATTTGTTGCAGTTCTATGAGATAGTGCAATACACAGAAACACTAGCAGGCCTCTAAACTCTCTATACTCTGTGCACAGAGAATTTCTGTTCCAGTGGGTGACAATGAATAGCTCAGGATCCCTCCGAGGGGAAAAACAGGTCTCAGAAAGTGAGGGGGTGGGAAAGATTTTACATAACCTGTTTCTAATGCCAGAGTTTGTTTCCAATCATGTTAGTAGAAAATTGGGATCGTTCTCCTTATGACAAGGAGTGACTTGGGGTCACCCAGGGGAAATTGGTCCCTGGATGTGGTGCTGGGTGGTCTAAGGTAGGAGATGCTGCTTGAACAGGGGAGGCAAACAAGATAAGCTCCAGAAATCCCTTCCAACCTCAGGTGTTCTGTGAAACATGTCAGTGTTGTCTGGAACAATTTCATGTTCCTGACAGCTGGCATTTAGTGACATTTCAAACTCTATGTGTTAACAAGTCTGGGATCCAGCTGTTCATTTCTTAAAAGCAGATGCTTTTCCTTTGATCCTGGGTCAAATCATTGACTGTTGTGCCAACAAATGAATACATTCATAGTCTAAAATGGGACTGTAATACCTCCTAAATATCAGGAAATCAGACAGCAGTCTTGTGTTAGTACACACACTGGTGTTACAGCAAACCTCTGAGAACAACCTCTGTTAGAGGATGGTTTCTATAGCCTTGGGAATAAGTAAGACTTGCAAAGTGAGTCTAGTCCTTCAGAAAAGAACTATTATGACAAAAAGGATCTTGAGCCTTTGGAAAGGGACAGATGAGAAAATTACAAATTTGGGTAGGAGGGGTGAGAAAAGCATCCTAGAGCTTACCTGTCCAGTACAGCATAATGTACACTCTGGTGTACATGAAGAGCATCCACCTGGCATACCCTAACCTGGAGATACTCCTTGGAACACTGGAGCTGCCCTCATCTGCTTGTACTTTCAAAGGGACTGCCAAGAGGATCAGCTGTGCTTTGAGATATGTGATTTTCAGGATTAAGAGAGATTTTGATCTCCACAGAACAGAGGAACACAGCTTAGCTGGGAAAAGGGCTGTCAAGGTCATAGCATTTCCCAAAACTGCAGCACAATCCTGCTCTGTTTGTTTTAGATCATTCAATTTACCAAAACAGCAGTTGCTTAATTTAGTCCTCCTGGCTGCAGAAAACCCTGCAGCACCCAGAGGCTGCAACCAGCAGGAGTAATGAAGCTCCCTGAATGCATCATTCAAGGGGTGCAGCCAGCTAGTCCTTGAAAGGTGCCCATGTGTAGTATTATGGCACAGCTCATGCTTTTCATATTTAATCATTTCATTACTAATTAAAATGGTCATTACTACAGTGTGAAGGAAAAAAGATGATTATTAAAGGTTAATGTCATTGCTGCTTATACCGTGCCTTGAATTGTTACAGTTTTTTCCTAGGTATTTAATTATACTGATAAGTAGGAATACAATTACATTAATAATGAATGGACAATTGTGCTTATTTGTCCCTCTGTGAGGCCAGTGACTATCTACAGCAATGAGGCACAGATACATTAAATCCACAGTGGTTTTTCTGTTTTGCATGCTCATCTGCTTTCTGCTTCTCTCATGTTGGGTCAGCCTAGAGCTGAAGCTCCAAGGACACATGGACATGATGAAAAGTCTGTCATATTATATTTGTGGGTCAAAAATACTGTTTAGGTGTCATGACAGCCTTTCTTAGGGACTGGGAAAATTCCTTTCATATATTTTCCTCAATTTTATCAACTATAGAGTGAATTTCAGTCAGGATTTCCAAACACTTAAATATAATGAAAACTTAAGGAATCAATGATAAACCAGGTCGCTGTTGTACTTCTGCCTTGACGAGATTAACTGTTACTGAACTGACCACAAAGGAAAATGCCTCCAGTAAATGCAGTCTTTGTTCTCTGTTCTCTCTGGCTGAAGACTTCACTCTGTGCTTGGTGGGGCCTGAACAAAAACACCTAAATGATTGGCAGGTGATCACTCTTAGGCATAGCTGAGGTCTGGATAGATTAAAGATGGAATTTGTGCTAGTCATTAACCCAGATTCAAGGGTTCCTACTGTAATGTGGCCAGGTCACAGAGGGCAGACACAAAAAACTCTTTTCTGCACCACCTTGCTCCTAAGGTGTAAAGCCATGCCATGGGATCTGTGCTGTAAAAAGAAGTCAGGCTCAGTCTCCTGGAAAAAGAGGAAACATGCTGTGTGTAACTCTGATACCTGACCTGGAGGTATTTGGAGAATTTTGCAGACCATAGTGGAACACAAACCTCAAAACATCAACTAAATGTGTGTGGAAAGATTGGCAGGCCCTAACCTACTCAACCCAGAATTCCACATCTAGACATAGATACTCTACAGTGCAAACACTAAAAGCATACTAAAATTTGGGCTGGGCATCATAAAAAAAACACATGCTGGTATGTGTGTGCATGCTCAAGATGTAATTTTTTGAGTGTGAAATCAGAACTACATAGGAGGGTCCCAGAGATCTCATATTGCTACAACTGTGAGCAGTGTTGAGAGTTAGATGGCTGGAAAAGTGTTTTGGACACATAAATAGCAAACATTGCACCATGGCTGGCCAAAGAATAGTTAACAAAGTTTTGATTGAATGCTTAAGCTAATAATTTGTACCTTGAAGAGTGAATGCATGTGAATAGAGGTCACAGGTTGTGATTTTTTTCCAGTTTTGTGTGTTAAAATATAAGGATTCTGTATAGCATGTGAAGTAAAGAATTGAGACACATGTAAGACCTGAGAAAAAGTCATAGAAGCTGATGGAAATACCTAAACGATTTACACAGAACTGTGAATCAAATTGTATTGCATGAAGTCACTTTCCATGTAGCTCCTCTTCTGAGGACAAATTAGTGCTGAAAGAAGCTTTGGAGAGCAAGGACAGTTTACATACAGTGGAACTGTGCATACAGCAGTCTCCAAGCAAACCCTTGTGAATGTTTGTGGAGAGTGATTGAAGTTCCAGAAGACTGGAAATGGGCAAAGATAGATCCTTTTTTAAAAAGTTGGGAAAGAGTGCCTGCGACATTTAACTTTTAGCGTCTGGAGAAACACTGAATCAACGATCTATTGGCAAACCTTTAAGGGCTGAAAAACATCCAGCAAGTCTTTGTCATGAGGAAGTCATACAAAGCTACCTTGTGTGGTGGATAACAGGGCTTTTACAGAAAGGTATATTCTGTATACCTGCAGGTTATTGACACTGTCTGCAGCAACAGTCACATAAACCAGGCTAGAGAAAATAGCTGCATGACTGGGAGAATAATTCACAGGTAAACTGGAAAGATACTATCAAGTGGTATCCCCTGTGGATTTTTGTCTGATATTATCCAGTGTTTTCATGAACTGATAGGACCATGAAAAAGACAACCCTGTTACCTCACTTGTATTTAACTTCTGTCTAGAGAAGAAACACACTGAAAGATGGATTTACATTAAGAAAAAATGGTGGTGATTTGCATTAATGAGTTAAAACAAGTAAGATACTGTTAATGAGGACAAGAAAGAGGTAATATGTTTCAGTAAGAACTCCCACCTACACACAAGTGGACTGAGGAATAACTGACATTGAGGCAAGGGGAATGGCAAACTGGAAGTAATCTGGCATAGTTTACTGAAATGAAAGTACATTACATTCAATATAAGGATGTATAATCATAAATGTCATGTACAAAATGTTCAAAGTAATCCTCCCAATATCCTCAGGTCTAGTCTGGACTACATTGTGTTCACATTTATCTATGTTTTAGGGGACATATGGACTGTCTGAAGAAGATCTAGAAGGGAATAAGAGTCATCTGAGAGTCAGGATCTTGGAGGAGAGCTTGTAAACATCACATTAGGAAAAGAGTAGGTCAGCATCTGTCTGGGATTGTATTTGTATTTTCATCCTATAGTTTGGGGAAGTAGAAGTCTTCTTGACTGGCTTCTGTATTTTCTATGATTTTAAATCTGTGACAGATTGATTTTATGTAGGATTTACAGAATTCAATACAACTATATTTGTGTGTCTCTGTGTGTCTTTTGTGGCATGGGAAAATCTTCATACTATTACAGAAAATTCATCAGTGACACTTCCATCCCTTTTACTATCTCATTTCTTTTGTTTCTTACAGCAACACTAACACCTATAGAAACAAATAATAAACAAAAATAAAATAAGAGAAGGAAGATAGGAATTCTCTCTTTTTTTCCTATGAGAAAGCTTATGTTCATGCAACAAAAAGAAGGAGAGTTTAATTTTGACTGACATGTTATGATGAAAAATAATCTTTCATCAAAAATGGCCAATCTTGTTCTGTGTTGGCAGGTAGAGGATGGAATGAACCTTAACAATAAATGTATTCCATGACTGTAGACCATAATTAAAAAGAAAATTAACAAAAACCCTGCGAGCCAAATTACAGGAGACAGATTGATTACGGTTTCCTTTCCATAAGATTTTAATTTTTTGATTCCTGCTGAGAGAGCTGAGGAATAATGAAGGGTTAGCTGTGTTGAATCCTTCTTTTAGCTGACTGAGTTGCAAAAAGGTTAAGAACACAAACCATGTGACGATTTTGAAATGGTTTTGTTACGAGGTTGCACTTCCAGGAGTGATTCCACAGAGCCCTGTGGCTTTTTATGATCAGCAGAGGGAGGGAAGGAAGATCTCCAGGCTGAACTAGAGTGAGCAGATGCCCTCCCTCTGGTGTTTAATTTAATTAATTGATGTTTGTTGAAATAAAGCCAATTAACCTGGCTTCTCTCTTTATCAATCATGTTTCTGCTTCCATTATTCAGTTGGAGAAATGGCATAATGTATTTTATGGCAGACAGCAGGAACAATTAAACCCAACCTGTGCTGCTTTGCCTGCAGCAGGCTTTTCAAGGGAAGTGGAAAAACAGACGTGATGTAGGTTAAAGCCATGAGGTTTTTGACTTTAACGATTTTCTGCCCTGAATCCCTGTAATTTTTTCATTTGAGAATAGGCAGTAGCGAGGGCATCATACAGTTAATGATTCTTGCTTAGGGTCACAGTGAGCTAACCCTGATTTGTGGACTCCTTGGTCTCAGACACCTGCTGTACATGGAATACAGCAGGCCATAGTCCAGTGACAGGGGCCAGCAAAGATGATGAGCTCTGAAATCAGCTGCACTACCCATCTGCAGCCATCAAAGAAATGGCTGGTCCTGTACATCAGAAACAATTGCAAAAGAAGTCCACTCTGCTGATCATGGAACCTGGTGTAAGATACTCTCTTTTAGTTTTCATTACTTACATCCTACAGATTTTTTTCTTTCCTGTACCTCATTTGGCCATGATGTATGTAGATAGGGTGAAAATATTTCCACTATATAGAAGAACAATCCAGAATATTTAAATCCAATTTCACCTTAAAACATTATTGTGGCTGCTTTGGTGCCTTATGCTCCTCTTTCATACTGACTGAAAGCCTTTAGTTTGGTTTGTGCCTGAGGTTTTTATTGTTTATCATGGTTTAACCCAGCTACCAACTGAGTACCAGGCAATCACTCGCTCACTCCCCTTACCCCCATACTGGGAAGGAGAATCAGAAAGAAAACACAGACCTCAGGGCTGAGATGAGAATGATTTAATAATTGAAAATAATAATAGTAGTAATAATAATAACAATAATGATAACAATAACTATAACAATAACATAACAATAATGAAAGAGAGAGTAACAAACCCCCAGAGAACCAAGTAATGGACAGTGCAATTTCTCACCAGCCAGTGACTGATACCCAGCCCACCCCCAAACCATGATCAGCCCCTTTTTAATAACTGCTCCCATTACTGGGCATGGCATTCTATGGTATGGAATATCCCTTGGCTACTGTATGATCCTGTGATAGATCTGAAGGAGAGCTTGGAAGAGGGACACACCATTTTTCTGTATTTAAAGCAATTGTAACTCTCCTGGGATGAAACTTTCTGTATTTGTGGATTTAGAACATGTTTTGGTGACTTTCCTATTTACTGGTCCTGGTAGCAGCTACTTGCTCTGGGAACTTGAGTGCAAGATTGTTATTGTTGATTCATGATAATCCCTAAATGAACTCAAAAATTCCTAAACAATATTATTACCTAGAGAGTGACCATTGACTAAGCACTGAAACAGCCACTAAAACCTGCTGAAAAAAATTTGTTTTCTAATCACAATCCTTGTAGATGGATCTGTGCCTCTCCAGAATGTTCCTTTAGCAAAGCTTGAACTTCACAACAGGATACACTTTTTTTACTTATAGATAATTCAATCCTTTCATTTAGATTCATTAAGATATTTCTGGATTAGTCAACTGTTCTGCACTTGTTGCTCTGACAGGACACATTGAACTTTCTGAAAAAGAATACTAAGAATTATAAGAAGACAAGAAAAAAGAAACAAAAACCAAATAGCTTCGCCTGTAAATGCAATTTTAGATGATTTAAGATTGCTTTTCATCATATCACCAACATCCAGTGTTTTTGTTTTCATTCTCATGCTAATTTTCATCTAAAAAGATGAAACAGAGTGGGGGTTTATGTGTTTGAATTTTTTTTTAACACTTATCATTGCTAGGGATGTATTAAAGAGTAGCCCACAATTTGTACGATTTCCATAAAGCACTCACTGTATACAGATTAAAACCATAAATCAGTTAACACCTTTTGCAAAAATTCATTGCCAGCATATCAAATACATCAGTTAAATTAAAGCTGATCTTCTAGGTTTCATGTGAAAAATCGTTGAAGGATTTAAAATACAGCTATAATTTTCTGCAATTTCTCATATTGTGATGGAATCTTTGTTTGAAATGACCATTTTGAAACTTTCCTAGGTTGCTTTGTTTAAAGTTTTAAAAGACAAATTTGTAAGGACAAAAAATTATATGACTGAATAGCACAGGTCCCATTAAAGGCTCAGAATTCCCTTCATAGTGACTAGGATAAGAAAGTGCATTTTCCACTTGGAGTAAATAGTCAGGACTGGTTAAATTTGAAAGTAGAACACTGCGGAAAATGCAATATACCAGGTGAGTTGTAAGATTTAACACCTTGTACACATTTAGTAGGTGTCCACTATGTAGACATAGTACATTAGGCTTTCTAATCAGTTGAGATCCAGAAACAGAAGAAATAGCACAGTGATGGCTTTTGTTTTACTGGTAGTTTATTCTTTTTATGCTGTAACCTAAGCATCTGAGACAAACAGTAATACATTGGTAGGGTCTGGATCCCCCTAAGGGGGAGGATCACCATACAGATATCATCAAGGAAATAACAATCTAATATGAGACATTTAGAAACTGATATGTAATAGAAACCCCCACAAAATACCTCATCATGATAAGCATATTGTTGGAAAGATAAAATTGTTCAAAGTCCACGTTTGCCTTACGAAGGCAAATTCATTCCTTTAAATCTTCCTAAATCATAAGTGGGGATAAATCCATTTTCTGTCCATCTCTGTAAAGGAATCTATGGCACAGCTACACTCCAGAGCTTTGTGAACCTTAGGAGGGAGAGGCTTTGGCTCTTCAGACAGAGCTATGGTTAGGCTGTCTGACATCTACTCCAGGTGTGCAGTGATTCTCTTATTAGGGAAGTTGTGCAAGCCCAAACACTCAAAACACAATTGCTTCCTGGGACAATCAGTGATGACACAAGGCAAAAGGGGCTTAGCCTCTCTCCTCAGTAGGACTGCCTTTCTTCAAGGCATTTTGGGGAAGAGTCTAAAGTATTTGAGAAATGTGCACACAATACCTCAAAGAAGTCTGTCATAGCTAATGCCATCACCCGTGGGCATCTTCACAAAAGTTAACAATTAATGTCCAGAGGTGTTTTCTCTGTTTTGCTCTGAGTATGTGTCTAAGAGGAAGTGAAAAGAGTGTAATAGTGCTGAGGTATTTTTTTTTTGTTGTTTGTTTGTTTTGAGGAGGGTTTTTGTGTAAAATCAACAAACTTCAGCAGTAATAGGCTTATATAAAATCCTCCCTTTGGTAGGCTGCAGCTTAGGGGATGGATGCAACAATGGGACAAGCTGCTGCGTGACTCCTGTGGAGCAAGTTGTGGAGATCATTTATTCATGCCTGCTAATGCATCTTGCTAAGCATGAGGAACATTGTATTTCATCTATTTTATAAGGCAGAGCCGTGTTTCAGTCATAGGAATATTATCATAACTTTCATAAAAAAGCAAAAAAAAAGGGATTTCAAGTGTCTCACTGCAAGTTCCTGGAGAATGTGATGATACATTTGTCTTCAGAAAGATAAAAATCAAATGAACATGTACAGTCATCTGGTAAAGGGAACATTTTGTGACTTCTTCTTGTTTTTTGATACACTTCATACAAGGGGAAAAGTCTTATACAGAGCCACAAATCTACCCTGAAGACATTTGAAATATAAACTGCATAAAAGTGATTTCACAGATTTCAGAAATTGCAGCAAGAGATTAGCAGAGCACAGTACAATGGAATGATTATATGTGTCACAAAAGAGGGAAGTGAACGGATCTGATAGATGGAATGGCAGAATGCAGGAGCTGAAATATTGAATAGGGACTCTGTACCATACCCCAGCCTGACACCACTGTGAGATTATCCTCTGTGTGGAGGTGTTTTATCTTAAATCCACTTGGTGATGACAGGGTTTCAACATCCACCATTAGAAAATCACTGTATTTTTCCACTGGCAAAATATGAAGATTCTCTTTGCATTTCTCTCATTAATATCATCTTCACCTACAGCTTTTTCCTGTTGGTAATATCTCTGTCTCTCTTACACTTTTGCATACACATCTTGTTCTCATTTATATCACATCCTGTTCTTCATTCCTTAAATCAAGTATTACATGTTAAAAATAGTGCTTTGGTTACTTGCTTTTTAATATTGACTTGCTGATAGATTGTGGTCTTGCTGCAGTCAGTGCTAAGGTTCCAGCTGACTCTGAAAGTGGAACTGAGCCTTGTAAATGACTTATAATCAGATTGATTTAAAGACCAATTTTCAGCAGTCTGAGGTCCCTAGCTGAACCATATTTTCACAAAGTGAAAGCAGAATACAGCACATTGCTGCATTTTTCTGAGATTTTAATATTAAGTGTTACATTACAAATTACTGGACCTTGTGTATTTTGTAGGATTTGACCATCCCTGAAACACAGTAATGGTATCTGATTTATTTCAATAGAATATCTGAAAAGTCTGGCTGCTGATCATATAGATATGTAAACTTGCTTTTATTCTTGGTGAATTGAAAACATGGCTGAGAGAGAATTTTTAGGAAACTATTAAAATATTAACATGCCAGTATGAGGATATTGTCAGATTGTGAAAAGACACATGTATTTATAGCACCGACAGCATATAATACACCATGTACAAGATTTCCAGAACTTTATTCTTTGATATCTTAGTTAAGATCAAGGTTGGTCATTTAATTTCTAATTATCTTCTTAACTTGATTTTCTTGCTCTGTCATGTCTCCATGTTTTCAAGTCCCAAGTAAATCAAAAGAAAATGGCCAAAAAAATCCTGTTGTTTTTAAGTTCAATTTTTATTTAGTTATCTTTGAAATATCAGCTCTTATAAAACGAGTAGTTTTTAAAGTCCTTACGGGTCTTGAAGGAAAAGGTTTCTGCTAGCCACTTGAGTATTTCTCAAAGAGGTTTATACAGAAGCAGGCACCTGTCACAATAGTTTTAGAGTGAATGCCCATAGGTATCAGATTTAGCACTGAAGCAATCAAAGCAGAGAGCAACAGGGCAATGAACCCAGAGGGAGAATGGGGTGAGATTATCACTGCTTCTGTCTCCACACTATCATCTCAATCAGGATTGCACAGAAGGCTCCTGCTATCTTACTAAACAGTATTGCTTTCCATTCCAGGTGTGAGTAACCTTGGATGTTTTCCCTTGTAGACAAGTATAGTAGATCAACTGTCAGAAAATCCTCAGAACAGAAGAATTCCCAGATCACCAAGTCTGGCCTTCAATGATTATTGGTTACTTCATTATCTAACCTTTCAATAATATGATTTATCTGCTTGAAATTATTAGTCTTGTAGCTGTTCTTGCTATAAAAACACTGTTTCAGAATTTTGCTGGAAACCTAATTTTTGGCTTTGCCATTTTACATAATATTTTTTGTGCTTTAACTTAAAAAGTTAACTTGCTTTAACAGCAATAGCTTCACTCTTTCACAAATATTTACTTTGTGTATTTTCATCATTTCTCAGACAATCAGAGGCTATAAGATGCTATGGCAGGTCCCTGCCATATTCACCCTCATATGTAGTGAAACCAAAGGAGCTAAGCTCATCTTGTCAGTCTCAATTTGTCCTAGTAGCTCTTTTCAGACTGGCCTTTAATTTCAGCTCCAGTGGATATCCTCCAAAGCCTGTGCCTGTGACTCCCATGGCCTCACAGTGATGAGGATGACTGTCCTGCAGCCCCTGTGTACCTGACTAACACATCCCCTCCTCGAGCTCTCCCTCCATGCCCTCTGGCCCCCTGTCCACATCAGGAACTCTGTCCCTCTGAGGGCATGGCATGCAGTGAGGGCTGTTCCATCTTCTACCTGAAACCACCAGTTAACCAAACTCCTATTTCTCACCTCCTCTGTGCCTGCAGTGCCTCTCAAATACAGCCCAGCAAGAGGGGCTCAACATGGTGCCAGGGACAAAGATTCCAGGATCTGGGCTCAGCTTTACTGCTATTTCAATGAATGTTTTCAGGCAGAAGAGTGCTGTAAATCACATTCGTTTGATACTCTTCCTAAAGTGTTTCTGACAATTGCTATGAGCTTCTTAAACATGAACTGTTGATGAAGCAACATCACCTGGATCATGGAGGTGTTATCCTCTTCTAAGTGAAATGATAACTGAAATTACTGCAACGGGTTTGGCACAGGAACCTCAAGAGGCAGATAGTATTAAAATGCTGAATAAGAAATTAGACAGATTCATGGACATATTCATAAACAGGATACTAGAGGGGATTAACAGCTCTATGATTTCTATTACTCCTAGTAAAACAAGTGTGGGTACTGGGAAATACAAAGAGAATGGATTAAATTAGAAGGTCAAGCTCCCTTGCTCTCTTAGAGAGTATTTGGCTAGATGCACCAGTGGTCTGATCCAGAGGAGTTGTTCTTATACTCTCAGAATGACTTGCAAAACTACACATTAATAAGAACTGTCAATGTAGTTATTTTTAAATAATTGTTAATAATTGTCTGACATCCCAATTTTTCAGTGAGGAACCAATATTACAAGATTACATATTTTCCATACTAAAATGACAAAAAATAAAAAAATGGAGATGTGACATATTGAATGTAGGGACATGGATATGTATGGTTAACATATGGAAAGTTGCATGTGGAAAGAGAAATGTGGGAGAAATCTCATATTGCGTACACTGACCTATGAGGGTTTTATGTCTTTTGGCTTAGTTTGTTGTTTGTTTTTTGGGGTTCTTTTTTTAATTACTTGTCTTCCTACAGATTTTTTAGTGGCAATGTATGACCATCTCTGTGACCAAGACATAGACTTTTCTATCTTGAACTGTAGCTTCAGTTACAGATGGAAATCTGTTTTTTAGGGACTGCCAAAAACTTTATGTTTGTGAAGATAACGAGTCAGTCTTCCTTGGAAGCAATATGCTTATGCAAAACTCTATTAGTGTTATTACTATCCATAAAACTGCCTCTTCCTGCATAATTCAGCAATATTTGACCACATGACCTCCAGCAGCCAAGGTAGCTCTGTGTAGCTGTGCTCCATCATACAGATCAAAAGATGCTCTGGCTTAATTCACATCTTCTTCTTCTTCTATTATTTAATATTGTATTGCCTTTCCCTGATGTAATTAACCATTCATCTCCAAAAGTTAGTGAAGACTGCTGCTTCCAGCTAAGTGCACAAGTCTACTTTACCATGTGTTTTTTTTAAAATAGATATATAAAAATCTTATAGAAAATAAGTCAAGAAATACTAAAATTAATTTCATTTATTATGAGGAATGTGTTGAGATGTTATGACTGGGAAATTGTACTGGGCACCAGCAGACATTTAATATCATCAAAAACATCAGATCTAGTACCAAGAGAAAATGTTATGGGCAATGGATTTAAGTAAAGGGTTTACAAAGAAGTACTTAATTTAAAATAAAGCTAAACAATTGTGAGTTAAACATTGATCACGAAAAGACACTAATTAAGATGTACTAATGATATGAAACTTAATTCTCATGCAATTTATGCACAATTACTCCTGAACCAATATTTAATTATATTCTCTTTAATACCCTAAAACAATCTTCCCTTCTCTCACACTGTCTCTCTATTTCTAGTTGTTAGGTAGGAATATGTAAGCTCTTAATTGGCACAGAGTAAGAATGACAGGTATTAAGGGAATTGAATGCAGTTATATTTTTAGTTCTTAAAATTTAGAAGGGAAATGCTTTACAAGTGGATGACTTGAGGAGCGTGCAGTGTTTTTACAGCCTAATTGTATTAATTAATTGAATTAATTAGCAGATGTTTTCAAAGAGCTTTTCAGACAGACTGCTATGTAAGCACTATGTTGATATTATTACTGAGTGGGGCAGACTCTTCAAATCCAGAAGCTGGGCTGGCAAAACGTTCAGCAGGAGTGGTAATGATTCAAGGGAAACAGAGAGAAATAAAAGTTTCCTACTTCAAGCCCCTTTCTAAAGTAAAACAAATGTAAATTGTTGTGTCTGTGTTTTCACATGTGAAATCGAGTGACCTGGTAGAAATGAGGCTGTCACAGCTCCACACTCCCCAGCTCTGTATGGGTTCCCAGAGGCACACACACACAGAAACACACGTATAGAACATGTATATAGACAGCTGGACACACAGATCAGCACAGACAGGCTGCCCAGCACTGACACAAGCATAAACTGCTCAGCAGTCTCAGCTTTTCCCCTGCCTGGCTGACCAGGAGGAAGGTCCATGGTCAGGAGGCACATGTATGTGTACATGTGGATGGTATCTGTACCCTGTGTGCCTGTCCAGCAGCTGGCCTGGGGCTGCCCCCGCATCCCAGCCTCCCTGGATCCCAGCACGTGGACAGAGGAGCCCCGGAGCTCCAGAGCCCCTCTGCAGCTGCTGGCAGAGCCCTGCTGCTCACAGGAACACAAATACCCCTGTACAAACAGAGGGCTCCCCAGTGGCTCACAGGGACTGCCCTGGCCCCTCTGGGGGCCAGCTCCTTGCATGGCTTCCCCCTCAGAAACAAGAAAATCTGATCCCAGACCATTTCACCAGCAAGCCTGGCTCAATATTTACTAAAGCTCACACACTCACTCATCAGTTTGTGCTTCCTTACACATTTGTACTTCCTCCATTCTTGCACCCCCAACGCTTGGGTCTCTGTGCCTGGATCCCACTCCAGCTGTTGGCACTTAGACCCCCACACATGCACATATAATAGAAAAATCCTTAGAAAGCTGAATTCAGTAACATAAAGTTATTGAATAAAGTGCTCTGCTGAGCACTGTGCACAGTCATAAAAGTGCACTGAACAACAATCTGTATATCAGCAATCAGCCCCTTTTACTCATTTTCCTTTGTTTTCCCATGCATGTTCCCAAGTCACCTAGCTCCATCCCTTTCCTCACCTTTGGTTCTTTACCTGAGCATCCCATAATGAGTCTTGTGGAGTCCTGAAATGCTTTCCCCCTGCCTCCCATAGTGTGTCCCATACTGCTGAGCAGTGACCCCCACAATCTGAAGGGTGATCCAGAGAGGTGGGAGAGCTCCCATTAACTCATCTGGATGGTGTCACCCCTGGCCACAGAGCAGAGCAGCAGCTGGGGCCGCCCTGACAAGGCTCTGAACAGGTGCCTTTTCCTCTGATTGTGTTATCTGGGATCCCTAGACAAGCCTGAAAAGTAACAAAATTTTATTTTTTTTTTTTTTTATTAAGAGCAGAGAATGTCTTTAACCCAGGGGTGTGTGAGGTCTTCAGATGAAATTTCCGAAGGACATCCAGATTATTAATCTATGTGCAATGTGCCTGAGCTCAGCTGGGCATTCTGCATCCAAGAGATTTTTCTTTCATGCTTTTTTTTTATGTATTAATGTTAATGCATAAAGAATCCAAATAATGCACTTGGGTTAGAAAACTTTTTCCTTTCCAAGGTCAGCAGATTGTTTGGATTTCTCAGATGTATCTGTGACATCCTTACACTTCAGCTCAGTTGTTAAGTCTCAGTTCATTTATTGCCAAAACGTGCTGTAAAATTTGAACCTGAGAGATAAGATTAGGAAGTGAAGACAGTTCTTACTTGAACATATGCACCTCTTGGTCACTCAAATTGTCATATATAATAAAGGACTCAGAGTTACAGAAATGTCCTTCAGGAGAAGACTAAGAATTGAGCTTCATGGTAAATAAAGCATTCAGGTTAACCTGTAGGAATGAGGCACACACAATGTGTAATGGGACCCACTGCACGAACATGAATTGCAGTCTTGGATAATACTAATATGTAACAATTTTATCCAGTGAAAACAAAAATTTTATGGTTTTTTCTTCATAGATATTTTCCTCTTTCAGTAGTACTGTAAAAGTAATTCTCGGATAAATTGAATAACACTTTTATTCATATATTTATATTTATGCATAGATGGATAAACAGAGAGGAATGAAGATTTTTTTCAAAAGCAAGAGAATAGCTTTGATCTGTAACTATGACTTACAAAAAAAAAAAAAAAAAAAATAAAAAGGAATAAATGAAAGAGAAAGGAGGAAAAATCTCCTTTTCATGTGGGAGGAAGTGTTTGCATATGGCAAAGCAAATCAGAAAGGGCACTAGAAGCAGCAGACTTTGGGATTCTGCTCATCCCAGCACGAGAATTCAAACAGGTGCTGTATGATCTTGAAAACCAAGATAATTTTTTTCATCTGAGACAATGTTTCACATTGTTAATACATTTATTCCTATGCAGACCCAAGTTTTGTCCATTAGTCCCTCGTGCAATAATTATATAGGTTGGTCCTATAATTTTAATATTTCACCTGTCCTGAAGAAGCTCAGTGGAGGCCTTGGAGGGGACTTAATACTGTTCAAAAGAATTCATCTTGCAGTGAAACAAATGCCCTATGGAAATAATTTAAATGGAGTTTTTAAAGGTCTAAGTGTCCTGTACATAGATTTGAAAATCTCCATCCCATCATCTCTAGTGTTGGACAGACAACAGTCCTGTAGCACATATGCTTTTCTGGGACAATAGGAGACTTGTTTCTGGTAAAAAGTAAATTGTGGGAGTTTTGCCATCATATTAGCTATTGTGTAAAACAATTACATTTGTGAAAGTAAAGCATCAAATCAAACTACAGTGAAATCTTTCATCTGGATTTTTTGCATCTCAGCTTCTGCATATGATGCATTGAACAAAAGAAAAAGTTTGGCTTTAACTTCAGCTCAGGACAGAGCTCATGTGTGGTGTAGTGGTTTTGTGCTTTAGGGTCCTGCCTGGAAGATGTGAGGTGCTGTTGTCTCTCAAAAGGCTGCTCATGGAAATGTGCCATTGAGCTCTGTTCCAGGACTTGCCCAGGTCCCACAGGATATGATGGCTATCCCTGCCCATAAAGGGTGGGAGCAGGGAAAAGAGAGTGGGAGAACAAAGCTGCTTCCATTGACAGCAAGGGGGAAAGAAAGAGACATGGAAATGATGTTTAACAAGAACAGAATCAAAGACAGATTTTTCAGTCAGCCCCTGGGGATGGGATTAATCTGGACAAATGCTAATATTTGCAATATATACATCTATAGCTGAGCTGGATGTTGTCATTAATCTTCACTGTCACTTGTGTCCAGTGACTGAGAAGACTGTAGGTAAACTGTCCTCAGTGCAGCCATCTATACTGCAGATGTTGAACATTTCATGAGTTGAATATTGCTGTAATTTAAGTCTCTTTTTGCAAAACTCAGATATCTGGTGTCAGGGCAGAGATATGGCACACAGAATCTCAAAATAACAAAGCACAAAATAAAGCACACAGAAGTAAGTGGGGCCATCTAGAGAGGTGTAAGAGGCCCACAGACTGAGGTTGATTAAAGATAAGTTTTTTAATGAACAGAAAGGAGACCTGCTTGTGTTCTTTGTTTAGCTTCAGGACTTTGCTGAATTGTGTTCACTTTTGCCTCTAGTGCTCTTTATGTGCAGAGCTTTATTAAGCTTCTTGACAGCCAGGCACACAAACTGACTAAATAGAGCCCAGGAGCAATTTCAATCTAGATTCAGCTGGTTGGGAAAAATCTTACACTCCTGTATTCTGCTCACAGTAAAGTTCTTCTCAGCCTGGGAGGTAACAGAGATGCAGAATTAAAAATCAAAAGCCATAAATACCTGAAAATACTGTGGACTTTCTATCAGTTCTAAGATACAATCAATATAATCAACAAACTGACTTTCTGAGTTGTTTTGTTCTGTGTTGATTTTGGAAGGGGAAGAAGAGAATGAGGTGTCTGCACAAAAAAGGGTTCTGAATAAAACAATTTCAGCTGCTTGAATTAATGATGCATTTTGAAAATAAAATGTGGCAAAAGAAACCTCATAACCTTAAAAGAAATGTTGTAAAGCAGTGTTTTAGGCCTTGGAGCAATTATTTTATCTTTTCCCATCTCAAAAATTGACAAGATATTTTCTTTCTACACACGGCTCTTTTAAAATCTTTACCTCAAGTCCTTTGAAGTGCAGTCTAAATATTTTACCACTTAATTTGAGAAGGAAATATTTTCTTGGTAGCAAGACATCTGCTTTCCATCATATTGCAAGCAGCTGACGCTAAAACATGAGGGAGATATTTCTGCAGCAGAACTTGCTTGTTCTTATGAAATACACCCTTTTGGTAAATGCAATGGCCTCGTGGGTTATGCAGTTTTTGCAGCTATGTAAACTCGAAATTGTTTGGATTTCAATTCAATGCTGTATCATTCTGTGTACAAACTGCAGACATGTAAGACTGAAAATTACCATTAAGTACAAGGGCAACATGAGTAACAGTAAAGAAAAAGAGACTTTGAAAGGATGTTTTTCATAAATCAAAGAGAGCCACTGAATATTCCTGATATTCTTTATAGACTTCTCCACATCAACATGACAAATCCTAATTATATCTTGTTTTCTGAGCAAAACTTGTAACTATGTGGACTTATTTTTTTAAAACAATCTTCAGAGAGTGTGGAAACCTGTACAGTGCTAGAAATCCACATATTCAGACATGTGGTATAGCTAAAACTTGACTCATGTGGTTATAGGGATTGATGGAATCAATGATTGATGGAATCAAGTCCTTGATTAAGAAAAAAAACAAACAGAGTGATGAAATTCTTCAGAGGTAGGGATAGGACTGACATAACAACCATGAATAGATTTAACTGTAGAAGGGTAAGTCTGATCAACTGTCAAACCACAAGATTCTATTGATGTTAGAAATGTATATGGCTAGTTAATGTTGTATTTATATGAGATGTTAACTTCCACTGTGAAATCCCTTCAGAGGAAATTTACATTACATGGCATTAAAACAAAGCCATGTCTATGTGGAATACTATATCAGTGCAGTATAAATGGTGAGAGGCACTGGTTTTGTGATGAAACTGAATGAATAAAAGCAAACCACGGGTCTTTGAAAACCTTGGTGATAACATTTTCAAAGAAAATGCTCACTATCATGGTTGCTTTTCACAAAACATTTTATAAGAAGGAGATCTCAGAAGGAACCTACAAAAATTCAATTCTGATAAAGCTCAAAATAAAAGAAGGAACTTCCCCAATAACAGTGATAGTAGCGTCACACATTTTTAAAATGCAGTGTGTTTGCTGCATTTTAAAAATCAATGAGTTTTGCAGGAGGAACATGGCTCTTTATTGATAGTGTCCATACAACAGAGGCAATTGCATTTAATTATGAGAAATCACTGGCCCTTTTCCAGTAAAACCTTAAAGGGAGATGGAGTTGTTCAGTTTTATGTATGCAAGAAATAGCTTTTCAGACAGAAACTCGTGCTGTGTTTCTTAATAGCTTTTTTACTTGCTTGAAAAAGGAGAGATTAACTATGTTCATTGCACACTCTGCATGTATGATTTCCACCTGTCTCTGAGCACATAGGAGGTTTTCTGGCTGGATTTAAAATTTGTTTGAGATTCTCCTCATGGGAAGTGTGTTTGCCATGCTAGGAAAGAAGGATGTGGTGTTCTGATAGTAGGGCTTTTCTTGGGCTTGTTGTATTAAAACAAAACTGTTCAGGCTTTTTTCTTCTGCCTTTTAGCAAAGTGCTTGGCATGGGCCTGTGCACATTGTGAATTGGCAGATTTACCACTCAGTGTCCAGAATTCTTTGGGATCTATCACAGACAGTAGGGAAGGAAAATTCTGACTAGAACAGGAAAGGGAAGGAAGGGATGACAGGTGCAAAAACCAGATTTAGAAAATCGGGCTTCTCTGCTTAACTCTTCCATTACTTGTGGTAAATAAGCATGAATGAATTCTTCAATTTCCATCTCAGTTTCCAGTGTGAAAACAAGATCAATAATATTCTATCACAGGCAAGGTGCACTGTGACACTTCATCCATTTTTTTCCCTAAGGGATCATATTCTGCTACTAAGAAGACAGCCTGAATTATCTGTTGCTGCTATGCAGTTACCAGGCAGTTATGCAGGCATCTCTGAGCCCAGAATTTCAGGAATTTCAGAGGGAAAAGTACAATGTGTGCAGACAGTGGGCAGACATGTTGATGCTCTTGGGTGGGACCAGTGTGGGAGATCACTGTTTTTCCTGACATAGACAATGCCTGCAGTATGGCAGTGTCTAGAAAAATAAAGGTCCCCTAGTCTTACAGGATGTGTGTGTGTGCACAGATGCACCTGCTTCACAAGGAAGGGAAAAGTAAAATCTGGACAATATCAAATCAGCAGCAGTAGCTGCATCGATGACCTTACCAGTGAAATGTGGGAAGGACTGCTCTGGTGCATAATTCCTCTGTGGATGGGGATGATCAGGGAAGCTGTCAAAAAAACATTTTCAAAAACCAAAAAGAGAGTGTAGTCAATTTCCTGGAGGACAAGCAATTTGAGTCAACACAGCTGCAGTGAGCTTATTTTCTGTCTCTCTATCCACTTCATATGGATCCAGATGGAAATGGGCTACGACTGTTCCATTTAGAAAGCATTCTTGCTTTGGAAGGTTGAGCTCACAGCATTTTCACAGAGAAACTACAAAAATCTGGGGATGGTCATTATGAGTTCCTGACTTAATTTCTTTACTCTTAAATAAAAACACTTGGGTAAGACAAACTGAACGTGAATTAGGAGTGTTGGAATTGTACCTCACAAGGTGAATCACATAAAAGATTCCCAGCACACCAAAGTTTTGGGTTTATTGTCTATAAGCAAGGATGGGTTTTTGTGCTAAAGTAAAGAGCACTGAACCTCTTTGACAAAGAAATAGGGTGGAAAATGTTATGGCAACTGCCCAAATCATGACTGTGGACTGTGCTCTCCTCTGCCCAAATGGTCCAAACCTTATTCCTTTTCAAAATCAGATGTGAAGCACTGCTGAGATCTTTCCTGCCACACACACTGAGGATGGTTCAATCTAGACCACACCTACATTTAATTGTCTTTACTGTCAGTGGAAGAATACTCTCATCTCCACATTAAGGGCTTACAAGTTGGAGCTGCAGTGAGATCTGACTGACCAAAGTCAGATCATGCAGTCTGAGCTGTTTAATAGGAGAAGCTGATGGTCCTGTAGGTGCAATGGCACTGACAGAGAAGGACAACACGAGGTATTCTGAAGGGTCTTCTTTACTGTGAATATGCTTTGTTCTTACATGGACCCATCTTCCCCTTTGTTTGAAAATCAGAAATTAATTTCACACTTTAATGCTCATTTAATTCTGTGTCACAGTGTGTCTGTGCAAGGAAGAAATAATCAAATAAGAAAAAGGCAGTTTTTAACTTTCCCTGAGATGGGACTGTTTGACACCTCTACACACTGTGATCTTCCAAGTGTGTGGAGTGACAGTCCAGAGATCAATTGTGTGCTGATATGAGCTGAAAGCAGTGCATATGTGCCATGCCCACAAAGTAGATCTGCAATCTAGAAATCAGTATTATCTAAATAATAAGAAATAATTCATTTACTCTTGGTGAAGTGTTGTCCACCACACCACTCCACACTTCTCAGTATAAATGATGGCTTTTCCCTTGCTCTTTAGAGGAATGGGTAGGTCATCTTCTACTGAAGATTATAGGACTTGTGTTTAGTTGTTTGGGTGTTTTCCTTGAGGACATGGGTTCTTTTCAGTGACATGTATTTGAAATGCCAGAGGTCAAACCATATCTTTTCCTAATACAGTGGAAGATAAACAACACAATCCAGCTTGCAAAAGTTTTAGAGCAAACAATGAATAATTCCTGTTACTCTTAGGACCAGAAGCCCTTATACCAGCCCAAAATATGGCCAAGCCACACAAAAACTCTGCAGAGAAAGAAAACAGCAGCTGTCTAGCAGTAGGAAGAGGAAACTGGAATATTATAATTGGCATTTTCAGATCTGGTGAGGGTAAGGATTTTTTGTACTGAATCTAGGAACTACAGTGTACATGCACAGCTCTGCTGGGTCAGATCAACACCTTTTTAAGTCCCTATCCCATCTCTAGCAGCTGATGCAGATCAGAGCAGTGTTGGTATGGCTCACTTCCTGGAAAACACCCACCAGGGTGCCAATAAACTTTAAGACTTGCTGAGTTGAAGGCTGTATCTAGACCATGAGGATTAATAGACCCTGAATGACCTAGCTGAATAATGTGTTTCACTGCTTTTGAACAAACATTTCTTTGATCCCTACAACATCTTACAACACAATGTTCTGCAAATTTATTTTGATGTATGTGGCCAGTTCATCCTTTTGTTTGTAGCAAAACTTATGTTTGGGTACTTTATTGGGTAAACCTATTTCTTTTGCTATGAAAAAATATTGAATTATTCCTTCATTCATTACATTATATATATATTAATCACTTTATTGCTATGGACTTATTTGTGAAGATATTTGCAGATATCTGCACTTGTAGATCTCAGAAATGACAAGGCTAAATTCTGCCCAAGGTGGCTTCTGTGCATCCAACTGGACAACAGTGAATGTTGCAGAAGCATGGAGAGTGGACCAAGGCTTGGAAGCACCTTACTTTAGGCAGTCAGAGACTCACATCCTCAGGAGCAAACAGCAGAGCCTGGCTTTCAAATTCCAAATCTTTCTGCTTCCCTAAAGCTGTTCTGAGCTGGAGGGGGCAGTTGCTGAGGCAGTCATTGAAAATCACCTTACTGAAGGTTGAAATGCTGGTGATGTCCCATTGTCTCAGGGCAGAATTAGAACTGGGACACAGATGGGAACTGACATGCATGGAAATGGAAATCACACACAAACAATGGTTTAACACTTAAAACTCATAGGCAGTTATGTATAGATTCCCTTCTTGCCACCTTCCCTTCCTTTCTTACCATTATAGCCTCAGAACAGATTTGCTCCCATTTTCCCCAACTCCTGGTTTAAAGCCACAAGATACTCCTCGAAACCTTTTCAAACCTGGAAATATACAGGCTAAAAAAGGAACCTGGAGTTCTCAGTTTTACTTCACAAAAATTAACAGGAAAAATTACTTCCATAAATCCAAAGGAGGATCTCAGTCCTTTGGTCCAGGAAAAATCAGTGACTAGGAGGCATTTGCAATAAAAATAGACATTTCCCCCCTCCCTTACTAGGCAGAAAAGATGTCCACAACAAGTCCTGTAGGATAGGCTTTCTGATAAGCACTGTCTCTGTATCCTGCCAGTGCCCTTATTTCTAAATACCATCTGTGTTACCTGCAAATTTCCATGGAAGACAAAACCCTCATCCTGCTGACTTCAAAATTGCTCCTTCCACTCATGCGCAATGAGAACTCTCGAGCCCACGATTTTGCTGACCGTCCATTACGCACTTGGTGGACTTTTGATCTGCTCTACAGATCGTATGGGGCCATGAAGCTGTATGGAAATGTAAGAATAAGCAGGATAAATCCAGCCTAGTTTTTCATGCTTGCAGTGAACAGCGTTGTAAGAACAATCATTTCCTCGGCAGCAGCAGCACACTTCCCAGGGGAAACCTGCAAAGCGTGAAAGACTTCCCACTCATCCTGTTATCCATGCCCTTGTATTGATTCCCTCCTCAGTACTGCTGCTCTGAGCTACTTCACATGCAGCACAAAGTGGAACCATCTCTTTGGCTATATTTCTCTGACAAAGAAACCTATTCCAGACTGGCAGATTTAGACACTAATGAAAGCTGAAAGAAAGTGTAAAGAAGGAGCTCTGCTCTTTGTTAAGGCTGGTGTTTATCTCTGTAAAGCAAAACTCTCATCCAAACCCTTCCTGTATACAGATTTAGGTCTTGATTTTGTAATGGAATTAATTTGGAAATAATGGAATCAGAGCATCCTAGAAAGACAGAAAACCTCTACCACAAAAGGCATGTGACTGAGAATATATCTTCAGGAACCATAATGAATGGTATATTTATAACCACTTGCCTGTAAGCTGTGAAAGCAGCTCATCTCTGACTAGGGGAATGTAAACCAGGTGCTATGGTCTTTTAAATTACAGCCAATTCTTTGGACACATATAGTATCAAGACTGGAGGAGAGCTAACTGCTGCTGCAGTGGTTCCCTTATGCTTTAAAATATCAGACTGAATTTTATATGGATCCCTTATGCTTGTGCTACTTTGTAGTATCTTAAGCATTTTATGACTCACTATTTATGCATCATAGAGGATAAATTCTTCATTAATTTGTTAAACCATAAATACACATATCCATTTCTTCCAGTTCAAAACCATTAAACTGCCTGTTTTTCAAGCCCCATTTTGTTAAGAGAGGACGACACAGAAAGTGAGCTTGGGTTAGTTTTCAGTGGATCATGTTCCTTCCTAGTATGACTGTTTCCTAACAAATGCTAGTTTTCCAATTTTGGGTTTATCACTCGTCCTGCTCATAGAGTTTTTAGTCCTGTCCTCAGTTTACATCTCTCTGTACAAACCCTTTGGCTCAAACCTATTAATTAAGCAGATCCCTTCTTAGGCTGCAGAAACCTCCTGTGGTCTTCAGCCCTGAGCAGCAATTCCTGTGCCAGGTGAAAGCAGGGCCAGGCAAACCTTTCATTTGTTGCAATAACAAACTGTGTGAGAATCCTGCTGAGGAGCCAGCACCTCGAGTGATACATGGAGCAGCACTAATTGTACTGGCTGCTCACTCATAAGTTGCACCTTTGGTGAGAGATGAGCCCATAAATCACTGTGGAGAGGTCATTTGTTTGATGCAATCAGTTACATTTTGGCAGCCTAACACTTCCTTTCTGTTCTTTTTTTTTTTTTTTTTTTTTTTTTGTCCCTTTTTTAGATGCACGTCACCAGAAGGAACAAGCGCAGTTGTAGGTCTTTGTCTTCTCTCATTCCTTGCTCCTTCTTGTCACTTGCCCAGGTTCCAAAACTTTCCACTTCACATTTTCTCAAGTGCTAGCTTCCAGTGAGTGTTCCCCTCACTTGTCTTTCACTCATAGTGTTCAAAGCCATTTAGAAATACACACAAGTTCAGGTTCTAAACCCTTCTGCCTGCCTCATTTTGTAGGTGGAGAAGGTAGGATTTATGTGACTAAGGAAACAATTTGCCCAAGTGCAGGGCACTGGCAGTGTTTCACACCACAGTCAATGATGTGCTGGTAATTTGTATGGACTGGACTGTGCTGTACGGATGCTTTGGATGCTGATTACCTCTGCAGGAGAGTAAATCTTGCAGTTCTTAATAGGTCTGCCTGTAGTTATTTGTTCCTTCTATTTGGTTATGTAGTGCCCAGAGGCTGGAGAGGAATAGCTGTTTCACAGTAGCACATAAAGGCAAATTCAATTCCCTCGATGGGATTTGAGTGCCTCCTCTGAGCTGCGGGGTGTTCCTGTGTACCCACAGGCACCAGAACTTCTCTCTGACTGCCCTCGTGGCCTGGCTGCCTGTGTGGGGCCACCATGACCAGACCTGCTCTGCTCTTCCTCAGATCCTGTGGGGCTGTGTCCTTGTCAGTGAGGGCACTGCCCTGCTCGCTCTACTGTCACCCTCCAAAGAACCCTGCTCTGGCTGCAACCTGGGACATGATGTTATCAGTCACTTCCAACCCATCATGGAATGGTGCAACAGGAGCAACCTCCTTTAGAACAATGAAGACAAAAGAAAAAAGAATTTCTAACACGCAAGGAGCCTGTGGAATCAAGACAAGTGTGGGTTATATGACTCCTGAAAAGCTATTTCCAGATCGCTTTAGATCTTTCCAGTCTTCACTTGCAAATTTCAGAGAACATCACTTAAACCTTGCAGGATCCTGAGCAAAGGCTCAAAAGTCACACATCATAACACAGGAGCTCAGCAGAGATTCTAAGCAGCTGTAATCTCTAGAGCTGTGACTACAGGAATTCGCCAAGCCATTGATAAATTGATAAACTGATTTCTTCTGTGTCAAAACAAGTCTGTTGACCTCGTGACCCCAGATTTTCTGTACTGTGAGTGGTTCATATGTGTAACCACAATGGCCTGATTGAAAACTGGCAAAACTCAGGTAAAAATGCAGATGCCTTCTGCATTTTCCTATTTATGACTCAGATGCAAAAATGAGCAAAATCGCCATGAGAGTCTGACATGAATATTTCTAATATTGCAAGGGCTGATGAGAATTTTGTTTTGTTTTCTAGTTGTTTTAAAATGAAAGCTTAAATTCTGTGAATAATAGAGGCATATGTGGTCTACTACCAAGTGCCTGCTCAGTCACATTTGTGTCAGCCAAGCAAGTCAACTTTTCCAAGGGAAGAATATTAGCATTGCCTCCTAACAGAATTTACATGTATGATAATTCTGCATGTAAAACCTTGTCTGTGAAAAAAGGGTACTTGTGGATGTAATAACACTTTTGCACATAATAAAAGGAATGTGTAGCTAAATATGCACAAATGTTTCATTTAATTAACTGTTTATTTTAGGTAGTTCAACATTAGTTTATTCCCAGTAACCCTTTATGTTATTCTGATATTGCACATGGGAACAGAACAACTATTAGTCTATCTATGTTTCTACAAAAACTCTTATAAATAACAAATAGAATTTCAATTCTGCTATTAAAAATACCAAGGAAAAAAATCTAGTAATTATATTAATTAAAGCTAGTAATTCACTTCATTAGCATGGCAAAGAGACTTAGTATGAGATAAAAATCACTCATACAAATAGAAGATGTATACTTCTAGAGAACCATTAACACTTCATAACAAAATGAACAGCATGGGACCAAAGTGAAGGTTTAAATACAAACTGAAGGATAGCTAGAAGGAATATGAATTAAAAATGCTCTGAATAACCTCAGAAATGCATCTTCATTCCTGAAGCACTCTTGTGCCACCTTCCCTGCAATATTGTGGGGTTAAAAACAGGTCCAGTGAGAAAGAACTCTCTTCTGTTGATTGTTTCCCATGAAAGGGCTTTTGAAATTTGTCATGAAACACTGTTAAAAAAAATGAATAAACAAAAACCCCACCAAGAAAGCCAAGGAAAGAAGCCATCCATTGGACAGCCTAATAAAGGACAAAGTGAAAGGACACTGTACAGCCAGCTTGTCTTGGATCACATCAGATCCCAGTCCAAGCAAATGTTGACTGTTCTAGAAACCAGAGCCTAAATACCAGGGTATCTTTGCTTCCCCTTGGACTTTCCCCCATCAGTTTTGAGTTGAAAATTCCTTGATTTGCAGCTGAAGTCCTGGAGCTATCTTGAATTATGGCCTTTGAAACTTACTACTCCACTACACTGGCAAAGGGCACTAGTATGCTTCTGTGTGTTAAATACTTTGGGAGTTCATCACTATCTTTGTTCCTAGTGGTATGAATAAATGGGCCAGGAACTCTTCTGCTCCTTTTTAAAGCCTTTATTGTGAAATCAGCCTGGGGGAGGGGGCTCGAGGGGTCGCGCTCACCGCCACTGCTCCCTGTGGACAACGAAGAGGAGGAGGTGCAAGCAGCTTTGCCTTAACGACAGAGCTGGAGTCTCCGCCCTCGCAGGAGTCCCCTAGGAGACTCCTTGGCTCGTTTAAAGTCCAGGGGGGTGACTCCGAGCAAGTCCCACTCTTGTTACAGTGAGATGTGAGATGATTGAAAACTGTTCTCCAGATAGCTGTTGTTCTTCCCGATCTTTTAGGGTGGTTTGGCGAAGTATCTGTTTATTCCTTTCTAAACTTCAGCAGTTTGTATGCGGCGCTCTCACTCCCATGGTCCCTCGGGGGTCTGGAAGTTCACATGGTTTACATACTGGGTGGAGCCACTGGTTGCCATGGGGAAGAGTAGGGGAGCAGTGGAGGCGGGGCCCGACAGACACAGGAACAAGGAACAGGATACAGGAAACAGGATACAGGAACTTGGGATAGGGCTACAATACAGACACGAGGTAGGTGAGTTTTTTTAACACTATTCAACAGTTACAAAAGTTACTACTACAAACATTAATCTTGCAACTACAAATATGGTTAACAATAACTCTTAACTCTTTTCTTTCTAACAATATCCCCCCTCTTATGTTTTGATCGGGCTTTAGTCCGCATCAATCTTCAATTTCTGAATCATTGGAGTATATTTCTCTAGATTTCTGGTATTGGTTATATATTTGTATAGCTGATTCATGTTCTTGGTTCTGATTCTGAGTTTCCATTAACATAATTTTGGCTTGTTTTTTATCTGTTATTTTAGGGATCTGAAGGCTAGCTTGTACTGTGGTAGTTACTGTCTTGATTACACAGGGAAGTAAACAGGGTAAAAATAAGAAGCTTCCAAAGGCACAAACAGCAATAAAGATTGCTTTCTTCCACCATCCTACTTTGAATGACCAAAAGTCATTCCACCAGTCTGAGTTTCCTAGAGGAGTCCATTCTTGGGTGCCTACATAAGCTACTTTTCGTATTTCTTTTGAAATGTTTTTGATAACTTCACTCTTATCATCTATTTCCAGGCAGCATTCTGAGGAGTTAAACTTCCCACAAATGCCTCCTTCATCTGCCAATAAGTAGTCTACTGCAAGCCGAATTTGGTAGACTACAGCTCTGGTTTGTGTCAATTGTGTGCTAATGTGGTCTAGGGCAAGTGCTGTTTTATTTGACACTATTTCTAGTACTGCCTGGAGACGGATGATTCGATTTAGCATATAAATAGGAGTACGGTACCCCCAGGATCCATCCTGGGCCCAAGTGGCTGGTCCATAGGTCTTAATTATTTCTTCAGGGGTCCAAATTTTTCCCTTCCATTTTTGTTTACTTTCTAAGTTTACTACTTGTCTTTTCTTCCGATTACTCGTTCTTAAGTTATCATATAAGGGGACTCCTAAGTATGACCCTGATTCCTTAGGTAGGAGGAAGAAAGCAGGTTTTATTGCTCCAATAGTGCAGCTTCCTGTCCAATCTCCGGGGAGGAGGGTATAGGCAGTGTTTCCACAAATCCAGAATAAATGCTCAGGGGCCTCCCAGAATATGTCTTGCGTTTCTGTGGGGCACTCCCAATATTTGGAGAGCTCTTTCAATCCTTGGAAAGGATTTATTCCTTTGTCTGCACACTCATAAAGTTTATACACTTCATGGTAGATACATCCTTTTTCTTTTTTTGTAGTAGTCCAATATCTATTTGGTTCTTGTGGGATCCACCTGCTCCCTGAATCTTTTACAATTAAATATCGTTTGCAGGCTGTTCTCCCTACGGGGGTTTGGTATTTCTTTCCTGTCCTTTTAATACATTCTTCTCCGATCACTTTTGCTTTCAGGTCCCATTGTTCTTGCCTCCTTTTTCCTGTGATTCTGGGTTTTTGCTCAGCTAATTTCCATCTTAAGATGTCTAGAGGTGTTAAACTAATTCCTTCCCAGGGCCAAATATCTGACATTTGGGTACTTCCACACACCCAACAATTGGTTACATTTAGTTCTTTACTAATTTTCTCAATTAAGTCTATGAATAGATTTTTACCCAGTGTTTTATCTAGGTTTTCCTTTTTTACTGTTAATTGTTTTTCTTTTATTATGTCATTCATTCCTTCTTGCTCAAAACAGAACCAGGCTTCCCTTACAGGACATTCACCAATCAGGCGCTGCCTATGTGAGGCAGTATTTTTTGTGAGCCAATATGTTTTTCCTTCTTCTTGGCAAGTTTCTAATTGTGTATGATCAAAACAGGTGGGATTAATGTTTGTGTGGACCCTCATTAGTGATCCTAGGTCTTCTTCATCATAAAGAGGGTAGTAGCACTTCGTGCATGTTTCTCCACTCCCTCCTAGTGCCAAGTTTATTGACTGGACTAACATTAGTCCACCTAAGAGTCCGGTATGAGCTAGTTTTGTCCTAGGGGGCTTCATGGCTCACCCTTCTCTTTAGCCTCACCCGGTCTTGCCTCTTAGGTTTGGAGGTGTGAGAACGTCCTCTTTTTCCTGGTAAGAAGATCCTCTTTTTTTTCTGTTAATAAGGTCCTTTTTTTTTCTTTTTTCCCACCTTTTAATTTTAACTGCCTTTGGGAAATGTTCTGTGAGGGAAGTCGATGGGGGATTTTTTATTTAACTTATTCTATTTGGATTGAAAATTTTAACAATTTATATCAAAATATTAACAATCTACATTAGAACATATCAAAATATTAACAATCTACATTAGAATATCAATTTATACTAAAACATTAACAATTACAATATCTTAACAAATATATATATATACTCTAACAACAATTTTGCTTAACAGAACTCTGTAGTTTTTATCTATTTCTTCTTCAGTCTGTCTTTGACTGTTTTAAGAATTACTTTAAGGCTGGCAGGATCTTGGATGGCAATTCACTTTCAGAGACTCGGGGTGGGTCTTTTCTGGGCTTTGTCCACAGTTAGGGGGAGGTGGTACTGGTCCCTTCTCACAGGAGATGTGAGTCCATCCTTTTTCTATTTCTTTTCAGTCCTTCTTTGGTTGTTTCTTAAGAGTTACTTTAAGGCTGGCAGGATCTTGGATGGCAATCCACTTGGAGAAACTCGTGGGGGATCTTTCTGGGTTTTGTCCACAGTTAGGGGGAGGCGGTACTGGTCCCTTCACACGGGAGACGTGAGTCCACCCTTTTTCTTGGGTCTGGATAGCAGCATGGGTCACTAGCAGAACCTGGAAGGGACCTTCAAATTTTGGGGTTAATGGAGTGTCTTTCCAGGATTTGATTAGTACCCAATCTCCAGGACTGATTTGGTGGGTATTGGTGTCAAATGGGGAGGTTTGAGGGAGATACCCTCTTTTTCTTAAATTACTTAGGGTCTTTCCAATTGTCTCTAAGTATTTTCTAGTCATTTCTTCTCCCTCTATATAGTCTCCAGTGCTATAAGGGGTCATCAGGAAGGGAAGCCCAAACATCATTTCATATGGGGATGCCCCAAGGTCAGATCGTGGCTTGGTTCTGATTCTCAAGAGGGCGAGAGGTAAACACTTTAACCAATTCATTTGGGTCTCAGTCCTCAGTTTTGTTAACACATTTTTTAATGTTTTATTCATACATTCTACTCGACCCGAACTCTGGGGGTGCCATGGGGTGTGTAGTCTCCATTTTATTCCTAGGGCTTTTACAATAGCTTGTAGGGCTTGGGAAGTGAAATGGGATCCCCTATCTGAGTCAATAGTGTTAACTAAACCATATCTGGGGATAATATTTTCCAGTATTACTCGGGCAACTTCCTCTGCTGTTTCTCTCTTTGTGGGAAATGCTTCTACCCAATGTGTCAGGTGGTCGACTATTACTAATAAATGTTTATACCCTTGTATAGGGGGCATTTCTGTGAAATCTATTTGCACACTCTGGAATGGTCTTAAGGCCAACTCTCTTCCCCCAGGTTCAGTTTTCCTCATTACTTTTTGGTTTACTTTTTGGCATATTATACACCCCTTTGTTATAGCTCTTGCCAAATCATAAACTCCGAGGCACAAATTTTCCCTCAAGAAATGGTCACACATCCCTTGGGTTCCCCAATGAGTTAGTTCATGTATCTCATTTAACATTTTTCGGGCTAAAGCTTTGTTTAAAAATTTTCGCCCATCTGATGTTAACCATTCCCCTTGTTCTCCTTGAGATAATTCCAGTTTCTTTATTGCTTCCCATTCTTTCTTACTAAATATTGGTTCCCTTTTCTCTTCTTTTTCTATAACTGTGAACCAAGCATGTCCGTTGGGTACCTGGCTCAGGAGGGTATAAGGATTTGGCACTACTGGGTGTCTGGTGATTGTCCTTTTATTTATTTCTCTTAGGTCTTGAACTAATCGATATTTCCCCTCTGCCTTTTTAACAGCCAGAATTGGAGTGTTATAGGGGGACATACATGGTTCCAGGATACCTTCTGTTAATAAGTTATCTATGACAGGAGCCAATCCTTTTTTCCCTTCTATGGACATGGGGTACTGTCTGATTTTAATGGGAGGTGTTCCTTCCTGGATTTTGATCTTTATTGGGGGAATGTCTAAATACCCAAACTTTCCTTCTTCTGCCCAAACTTCAGAGTTAATCTCTCCCATATCTTTTATGGTTAGCTTCATCATCTGGACTACCATTTTTCCATTCACTGGGATTATTCTTACTCCTAGCTGTACTTGTAAATCTCTTCCTAATAAATTAGTTTCTAGGTCTGGTAAATATACAAAGTCTGTATAACACTGTCGAGAATTTCCTTTTACTTCAACGTTTTTTATTACTGGTGCCATAAAGGGTTTTCCCTCTGCTCCTAATACTTCACAAACTTTATTACTTAAAAACGTACCAGTTGGGAGCTTGTTTATACTTGAACGGTCTGCTCCTGTATCTACTAAAAATTCAATCTCTTCACTCTTGGGACCTACTTCAAAATTTACCAGGGGCTCTTCTCGGTGTTTCATCGGGTCCCCTAATACATACAGCCCCTGACACCCCTAGTCATCACTATCCCCCCCTCTCAAGATCTTTTCTAAAGTATCCTGTTCTTTTGCTATTGCTTCATCCAAGGATAGTTTATTACAGTCTCTTTTAAAGTGCCCTGTCTGTCCACAATAGTAACACCTCCCGCTCTTTTGGGTGTTCCCCGAATTGGTCTTTGGGGGCATAATGGATTTCTTTTTGTTTTCCTCCTGTTTGGACTTTTGCCCCCCTTCACTTGACTGATCCTTACTTGCCTGGACAGTTTCTTTGGCCACAGCTACCATGAGTCTTGCTTTTGTTTTTGTTCTTTCTTCTTCTCTCCTTAAGTAAACTTTTAGAGCTTCCTTTAATAGTTCATTGATCCCTTTCTCTTGCCAATCATCTAATTTTTCTAGTTTCTTCCTGATATCAGGCCAGGACTTAGTAACAAATTGTACTTTTAACAGTACTTGGCCTTCAGGACTGTCGGGATCTATGTTTGAGTATAATTGAAAATTTCTTCTTAACCTATTTAACCAGGTGGCTGGGGTCTCATCTTTTTCTTGGGTCTCATCAAAGGCTAGCTTGGTGTTGTTACTTCGGGGAACAGATTCTTTAATTCCTTTTACCATTAGGGTTCTGTAATCTCTCATATTCTGTCTTCCCTCTTCCCTGTTTGGATCCCATCCTGGATCCACTTGTGGGAGCTTGTCTTCTCCCGGGGCCCAATCCTGTTTTCTCGTTCCCAGATTCTCATTCCTGTGACACGGATCATGGCTAGCTCTTCAGGGTTAAATAAGATATTTAAAATAGAGTTTAACTCACTCCAAGTGTAAATATTGGGACCTAGAAATTGGTCTACTTGATTGGCTATTCCCACCGGGTCTTCAACCAGGTTTCCTAGTTCTTTCTTGAATCCTCTAACTTCTGAAGCTGTCAATGGGGCATTGACAAACCCTACTCCTCCAACTACTCCTCCCATAGGGACTTCTCTCAAGGGGAAGAGTTTGGTTGTCTTAGATCTTGTATGACAATAAGGTCCATCTCCAGGATTTTGTCCTTGACTAGAAGTAGGGGTTAGGGGAAGTTGCTCATTGTTAAGGGGAGGGTTAGGATTAATTTTGGGCATTCTTGACTCCCAGTCATGCGGAGGTAAGGGAACAGTTGCAGGTGAGGGAGAGGAGATTTGGTTCACTATAGGGGTTTCTGGAGGTAAAGGAACTGTAACTGTCAGATTATAAGGAACCGGTGATGGGATTGAGGGAGAAGATTCAGTGGCAGTGGGAGGGGCTGAAAATGCAGAGGAGGACGGGTTCAGGCAGAAAGGGTTCGAACTGGAAACAGGTGGGTTAAGTGAGGGTGGTATAGAGGCTGGGATAGTCTGGGAATTGCAAAGGGGAGCTTGGGGCACTATTGGGTATACGGGAGGAGGGGGTAGGTACTCCAAGGGGTCCCATTTACTACTGGTTCCATTAGTCTCTTTTTCTTGCTCTTTATTTCCCTTAACTCCTGTTTTCTGTTCTTTCAACTTACATACCTTCACTAATTCTGTTTCTGTTTTACCTTTTTGCCACAAAGCTGCATACATTATTTCTTCTGGGCTTGTACCTCTTTGGTTTTTAGATGTTGGTATAATTGGGAACACATCCAGGGATCTTTCGTGCCATACCACGGCCACTGTCCCTGCATTTCCAATTTGGGCCAAACTTCCATACAATAATGGATCATTTTAATCCGGTCTAGGCCCTTGGTGGCCTCTTGTGTGTCCCAGTGATCTAATATTTGTTCTAATGGGCTATCAGGGGGAATGGTTCTGGTAGTTCTTTTATTCTCCTTGGGACTTGCCCTCTTATTTAGGCACTGTCCCATTACTCTTCTTTTCTCTGGGTTTAAACTTAAAAATTGACGGTGCCTTTACCTGAACAAAACACTACTGGCAGGCACACAAGTTTAAAAACAAACTTATAACTGTCCCTTACTTACTTTATAAACGTGCCCCTACTCGAATGGAAATTTAATGACGGGCAAATGGACTTCTAAATTATTATGAAAATTAAAATTCTCTCTTTATCCTCAATCGGTCAAAATCCGATCTCCGTTCCCCTCCCGCCTCGCCTCCCTGACTCCCCTGTCAGTAGAGACTATGAGCACTATTGAGTCGACGTGGAGGGGACCCTAGCACCAGACTCCCTGGGATCTTCCCCTGTCCCTGTCTCCGTGCCGTCCACAAAACTTTGGTCAGCAGGGCTCACTCCGGAGCCCCCTGCCCCTCCACTCCCTGACTATCCCCCTTCCCCAGTGAGGATAGCTTCTGTGCGAGGGCTGAATGTGAGCAAGTGGTGGAAGATTCCCCCCTTGCCTCCTAGCCACCCCACCCACCAAGGGATGGCTTCGGCAAGGGGATGCGTGTGTGTGTTACCTTAGCTGCCTCGCCCACCTGCGCAGACTAACTACTTGCCCCTGTGCTCTTCTGGCAGCAAGTTCGACCCCCCTTCCCAGGAACTCCCTGAGCCGAGACTGAGCCGCGACAGCTATGGCCTCTCAGCACGTCCTGTGTCACAGACCTTGGGAAGTGAAGGTCTTTCACTGACCACTTGGTGCTGGTAGGGCCTGGGGACCCCCAATTCCAATTCCTCGGTCCGGTCCTCTCGGGTACCCAAGCGAGGGGGGTTGTGTTCACTCACACCTAACCTAGGCACTCCCACACACCACCCCGGGAGCTACTCAGGTTGTCTGCGCGTGACTCTCACTTCCCTAGGCCCTCTACGCGCCCAGAGCAGCCTAGACCGCTTAGTCCTTTGAATAGGGGGACCTACCCCTATGCGTGCCACTCATACACTAAGGAAACCTCCACACGCTCGGAGGGGGGACCCTTCTATCCCCGGGAGGCGCCTCTTTCGTTCTGTTGAGCCTTATTAGGCCCCCTTTCGCTTCCCCTTGTTCCCGGCCGGCCCCCTCGCGGGAGTCCGGAAACGCGGTACTAAAGGGTCCACTCTCACTTCGGGGGTCCGAGCTGCCGGCCCCCGTCTCACTCACACATCCACTCACTCGCCTCCCACTCCCGCTGCCGGTGTCTTACCAGTCCGGCGCTCCTCTTTGTTGTCCTTGCCCAGGCGGATCTCCGGGTCCGGGGGTGACCAGCTGGTCCTGGAGTCCCAGGTGGGGGGCAGCCGTCCTGCAGCTGTCCTTTGCTGGAGTCCTCTTCAGGCGTGGTCAGATCCCGGCCGAGCCCCCAAAAATTGGTATGAATAAATGGGGCCAGGAACTCTTCTGCTCCTTTTTAAAGCCTTTATTGTGAAATCAGCCTGGGGGAGGGGGCTCGAGGGGTCGCGCTCACCGCCACTGCTCCCTGTGGACAACGAAGAGGAGGAGGTGCAAGCAGCTTTGCCTTAACGACAGAGCTGGAGTCTCCGCCCTCGCAGGAGTCCCCTAGGAGACTCCTTGGCTCGTTTAAAGTCCAGGGGGGTGACTCCGAGCAAGTCCCACTCTTGTTACAGTGAGATGTGAGATGATTGAAAACTGTTCTCCAGATAGCTGTTGTTCTTCCCGATCTTTTAGGGTGGTTTGGCGAAGTATCTGTTTATTCCTTTCTAAACTTCAGCAGTTTGTATGCGGCGCTCTCACTCCCATGGTCCCTCGGGGGTCTGGAAGTTCACATGGTTTACATACTGGGTGGAGCCACTGGTTGCCATGGGGAAGAGTAGGGGAGCAGTGGAGGTGGGGCCCGACAGACACAGGAACAAGGAACAGGATACAGGAAACAGGATACAGGAACTTGGGATAGGGCTACAATACAGACACGAGGTAGGTGAGTTTTTTTAACACTATTCAACAGTTACAAAAGTTACTACTACAAACATTAATCTTGCAACTACAAATATGGTTAACAATAACTCTTAACTCTTTTCTTTCTAACACTAGGAGACCTTTTAGCTTTGATTAGCAATGATCAACTGCTTCCACATATACCATAGTAAATAAAAGCTGCTGCTGATAGTGTGGACACCAAGAGCAAGCTGCATAGATGTGCTTTTCTGTTACCTGGTCTGTGACAAAAGCAGCAGAGAGGAGGTCAGCAATATCACATTGACTCTCTTGGACCTCACAGAAATTCAGCTCACAGCATCAGTATCACCCCTTAACAAATATGCTCATTGCACAGACAAAAGTTAACACCCCCAAGTCAAGGCTGTGTTCTCCTCATGATTAATAAATCTGTCAAAGTCATCCAGACCCACAAGAAGATCCTAACAGCACCCCATTTAATCCTCAGCCTGTTCTTCAGGAACAGTCAATAAGTTTATATCCCACTCGATGTTTCTAAGGTACACTCGGGAGAATTTGACCCTAAAAATCACATCTAAGCTTTCAAAAAATCAAGTAGTTCAAAATCGAGGACAATTCCCTGGTGCTGAAGGAACACGGTTCATCTTGTAATACATTCTTTTAACGTATATCCA
The DNA here is from genome assembly GCA_032173965.1 of Sitta carolinensis. Classification (NCBI taxonomy): domain Eukaryota; kingdom Metazoa; phylum Chordata; class Aves; order Passeriformes; family Sittidae; genus Sitta; species Sitta carolinensis. The sequence goes on along the minus strand of JAVUNC010000025.1, from coordinate 5,909,996 downwards.
CTTCACCTTTTGGCACAGAAAGAAAATATAATACACTGATTAGGCAAATATACTACAAACAGAAGATCCTGTCCATGATAGCTTTTTTTTACTCTTAGAAATGTACAAAGACATCATTTTCTATGCAGATGTGCACTGGGGTTTCTGTTTGCTATTGGCATGCCTTTAATAGTTGGCAATGAGCAAAACTACCTTGTAAATTGCCTCCCAATCTTACTGAAACAGCCTGATACAAACTGCACCCTAATTGCTATATTAGGACTATGTGTTTTGCTGAGCTAATTTTCTTGTTAAATGGGCACGTGGTGTGGCAGTTAAGGGCTTTTTATCAGGTTATTACAATGAGGGATTATATAGTTTCAATGTAATTGAATTTTAACGAGGACAACTCTTAAACAAATACACCTCCATAAATGATCAGCCTGATGTTATGCTGAGAAACTGAAGGTGACAATTCAGTGGATCCAGCTGGACCTAGGGGCCTCTTTAGAGCTTTAATTAAAATAAGTGAGGAGTCTTACTTTTTTACATATTTTTTTAGAACATATTTTTCTTAGCCGTGTCTCTGCTCCTGGCCCAGCAGAGAGTGGAACTGAGAAAGGTCCCTGCCTCCATTCCCAGTTATCTCACAACTGCTGAATGAGTCTTTCTGCTCTAAAGCCTGACTTGATTATTATTCATTCTTTCTTAGATGCACTTAGATAACAAATGCAGCAATTAAGCAATTCACATTCAGCAATCTTTTTGGCTGAAACAGATAAAGAAAAAAATAGAATGCATTGTATAAGTCTTGCCCTTGTGGGATGAGACTTGGCTGAATTCAGGGTAGTCTGAATTCTAGTGGTGAGTTCAGGTGCTAAAGCTTTCCTGGAGGAGCACTGTGTGTTTTCTGTACCTAGCAGCACAAGATGTCTGACTTCTCCCAAAGACAAAATTTCTTACTTAGGACTGAAGCAGTGGGAAATTACTTAAGACTGTGTAAGAGAAAAATATCTGCCTCGAAGTATGTTCTGATTAAGAATAAAATAAACTTCTCTCAGCTCTGATTATTGTTCAGTGGGGGCAGGGGTAAGATACACGTGTTATTACACAAGATCTGTGATGGGATGTCAAAAAGACAAACTCAGACACACACACTTTACTGCCAGAAAATGAAACTCTAGAAGACTGGGTTTACAACAGCATTACTTAGCTACTCTGTACTTGTACTATTTAGGATCAGTGTGGGGCAGATAAGTGGCAAATGATTAATTTCTGACAAGAAAAATAATTTCCAAAATACTGTGAAAAATATTGCAAATCGACAGAGATTGGGAAGTTCAAAAATCCTCAAGAAAGGGTAAAGTAAAGAAACTGGTGCATTAGGTGAGGTGTCAGTATTTGTCAACAGGGATTGCAGCTATTTTCACTTATAATACGGAAACAAAACCAAGCAATCCTACAAAGAGAAAATGTCTTGGCAAGCTCTATAGTTATTGTGTTTTAATTGCTGGTAAATGCCAGCTCAAATAATGGCATCTGCTGTGTACCTGTGCAACCACAGTGGGCTGGAATGAGCTAATGAGTGCAGAGCAGAAGGCTGGCCTGAAGCCACTGCACGTGTACACCTTAATGAGGGGCTCGTGGGGAGAGGGAGGCACTGAGCAACAGACCTGTGAGACTGTCGAAGCTGCTGGAGTGCAGAAGGGATCAATGTGTGTCCATTTCACCCACTGGAAGGATGCCTACACTTTGAGGGTGTTTGCTTGTCAGCTGTCTGCCTCATGTGCACGCAGACATAAAACCGGCTGCAGTGCCATGGTATGCTCAGATGCAGAAATGTGTCTGATAACAGTCACCATAATGAGCATATTAGACACTGCTCATTACATCCTTGCAAAGCAACCAGGCCCAGCTCTCTCTGAAACACAATGAATTCAACATCAAAGTGCTAATATGGAAGAAAACGTGCTGATGGCAGCTGCTTTTATCTTTACATTTTCCATTACTAGACTACATGCTTGCTGAGAATTAAGGATTAACCCTGTCCTGGCCCATCCCTAAGCACATGGCTCTGGAGACTCCTCAAAGGATGGATTTGGAGCACAATGATAAGAGAGCTCCTGAGGAGGAAGTAAGAATATACTCAGAATTGATAAAGTGATCTGACTACCTCAAGATTACCTCAAACACTTGAGGCATTTCAAACACCTAAACATTAAACTAAAGGTGATCCCAAATCACAACGCAGTTCCACCTCTTAGTGATGAGGACATCAGGGAGCCTGAATACTTTCTGTGCTTCTGATGGGTTGTGTACCCTGAAAGAAGTCCTTTCACCACTCACTGTCCCTCTTGCCTTCCTGCTTTACTGTTCAGGCACATGCGGAGGTTCAAGTTATCTGACCAAGGTGCAAATGACACTCAGTTCAGGTTTAGAGAGGAATGAGGGCCTTCTGTTCTCCCAGTGTGCTATTTACATGTCACTATAAAGGAAAAGCTTTTCTAAATCTGCAAAGTCAATCTGTCATTTTATATTCAGGTAGTAAAGCCTCCCTAGGTCCTTACCAGCTTTCTTAGGCTCCATCCTCACTTCTCCCTTTGCTTCTTATGGCCCTTCATGGTCCACCACTCCCATTGTGTCTTTTTACCAGCTGTGTTAAACCTCATTTGCTCCTAATATTTGATATAGTGAGTACTGTGTGTGTTAGGGAAATTTTTTCTAGCTTTCTGGATCTATAACTTTCATTCTTAAACTTCCCAAGAGAATAGGATGTGTGGGTAAATGTGGTATGTGTGATCTGCCTTGAACCTGTTTCTGTTTAGGTTCCCAGTGCTTGATGTCTCCTGACTCCTAAAAATGAACATTGAGCACATTTATAAGCAAGAGGCAAAAACCAACCCAGCATATGGTGCTGAGTGTTTTCTGGAGCAGAGTTTCCTATCTAGACAATGTTTGCAGGAAGCATCATCATCACCATCTGAGGGCTTTTTGGAGAGTGTATTGAAACTACAGTGTCTAGAAGGTACAATCAGTAACAAACGTACCATATGGCAGGATCTGAGCCTGAGACCTGCTCTGTAAGTCACTGCTGCCAAATATTGTGTTAGCACAATATCTTTTCTTCTTGTCAGCTGTAGAGTACCGAGTTCCTAGTGATACAGTGACTAAGAGAGAACACCATGTTGACATTTACTCTGATTTGCCACAGACAATTTAAACAGAGAAGCAAATGAATATAGGAGGGACTAAAGCAACCCTTAACCCTGAGAGTGCTTTTTCCAAGAGGAAGAATTAGATGTGTCAATTCAAGGCTCTGTGCAAAATTTGTACTGCATTTTTTTGAGTATTTCACAGTGACAAACTAAAACCAGAGAAAAAGCAGTTAACAATAACAACACAGCAAAGGCCTGCAGAGCCATTCAGCCTATAAAATCATTCCCCAAAGCACATATACCTCTTGCCTTCTTTCCTGTCATGCGCAAGTGCCATTGCAACAAACATGTTGTCTGTATAATGTTGCTGTGGAAATGAACTTCTGTTTTGGAAGTGTGGTTATACACACACATTTACCCTGTGTGGATAATTCTGGATTCTCTCTCCAGCTCAGTTGGAGTTGATCAGTCAGACTACTGTGCTGCAGAGAGGGACTGGGGGGAGCAGCTGAACCTCACAGCTTCTCACAACCTTGTTCTTCTCATTGAGCTCAGTCTGTGCTAATCAATAATAGCATCTTTGCTGCACATAACAGCATATGCTGTTCTTTGACCTTCCCTTGCCTAGCTAAATAAGAATAGGCATGTCTACCAATTCATTTAGTGTTAGTTTTTAATCTGCTCTCTGTGTCTGGGGACAGATACTGAAGTATTAAAAATGGCAAGAACCTTTTCTGGCTGTGTCACCTTCTTGGTAGGTCTAACCCCACAGGCATTTGACAATTAACATCTCACTGCTGTCCTAGTACAGGTTCAATACTACCTACCATTATTTCCCATTTTTGTGGGCTATATTCAGTTGATGATTTTGGGGTTTTTTTTTATGGGTTTCGTTTTGTGAGGTTTTTTTGGTTTTTGGGTTTTTTTCAATTTTTACTTTGACTTGTACTTATTAGAAGATGAACCTAAACCTTCAGAGTGATCTCCAGTGTCTTAGAGGTGTTGGCCAAAATATATACCACAAGATTTTTGTAAGTCGCCTTTGCACAGGGTTATACAATTCCTTCCATGAAAGGCACTGATAATATGTGAAAGACTTTGATTTCTGACTAGTTGAAAGAAAAAGGAAAATGAAAGCCTGAAGTTTTAGCCTGAAAGGATGTTTATTCCAAGTATTTTTACAAGGCTTGGGTTCAGGCTGGTATGAAGGTTCAACTTAGGGTCAGATCTGAAAACCTTTGGTCAGCTCCAAATATTTCATTAAGATAACTTCAAGAGGTCTCTGGTGTGTTTAAAACAAATTTGTCTTCATTTTAGCTAGCTAGATATGTAGGTATTTGAATGGGACTAATATTTGTGACAATCACCAGAGAGGGTGCATTTAACTTAAATACATCCATTTTGCTACACTGAAGGTCCAGCTCTCAATGGAGACAAATTTAGCCCTCTGCTAGAGGGCCAGTGTCTTCAAGCAGCTGCAATACAGCCTGAAGTTAAGACCCTCTGCAAGGTGGCTGGATACTTCTTCATTTTGGCACAAAAAGTGAGCCTCAAATGCATTCAAAGTTTAACTTTGTGTTGTGAAGAAAACAGTCTGCTCAGCTTTTGGTAGAATGCTCATTGATGTGTTTGGAGACATTACTTTCCTGGGCAGGCTGCTTCATATATCATAAATCCTGCTTTATCCAGTACAATTTATCTGGGAACTGAAAGCAAATATGATCAGTGTGGTCAGTAGAGATGAAGTTGCCCAGGGTTTGTTTTAGTGTAATGATGGATGTCTAGAGAACTGGGATGTAATGTGAGTTGAGTTTACATGCAGAGACAGCTCTTTTTCCTTATCAGGAAAGATGTTCCAAACTGTGAAAGTGTTTTGTTTAGCTTGGTTTTAAAGTTGGATAGTGTGAAGATTGTTCTTGGTGTTTGAGTCACTTGAAAAATAGGTGCTGTATAAATGGCTAGGCCAGGTTCTCACATAGATAATCTTAATAATTTGAGAGCAAAAGTACAGATCATGTCTTTCTTGAGGACTTTAACTTCCTACAAGGAAAACTTTGATATTTTGGACCAGTCTTATTTATTAAAATGCATTAGCAAAGCCTTGTGTAATATTGATGACAGTGAGAAAGAAAAGCTACTTCAAACCAGATGCTGAGTGACCTCTCATGAAAGAAGATTCCAACCCCTTTCTTTTCTCACTTTAACATTTTTCACCTGAATATCCCAAGTACGTTCTGCCAGAATAGGAGAAAAGTCTTCCCAGTAAAAGGAGGGAATATCATGCTGTCTTTCCAGTTTTTGGTGCACCCCAGATGGGCAGTGTTAGTCCCAGGCCTTTAGAATGGAGAGCCTGAGCTGCTCTCTGGCTGAAACAGAGCAGGTGCTAAGCACTTGAGGCAGTCATGCTGTGCAAAGCACAGCAATCCTGGCAAAAGCAAAATAAATACATCCCCAAGCCCCCAATAAATATTGTTTGCATATATAGCTCACCAGGGCTGACTACCAGGAGGAATAAAACATGTGGAAGACAGTGCTCTTAACTGAGGGTACACAGCTTGACTTAGATAATAAAGGATGATGGTACAGGATCTGGAGCAATAAACACCATATTTTAATGAATAATTTTTTGAAATAACAGAACACAAAGTCATTATAAGAGTTTATCTGTTTCCATCAGCAATCTGTTGTGTTTGTGACAGTAACCTTGGCCTGTATTTGTTCACATCATCTTTATGCCAGAAGCTTTTAGAGGGGTTGCTATGGAGCATGATTGCAATACTCTTGGAAAGTGGATGCCTGCTATCACCTTTGCACCTGAAAGGTGCAAAAGGAGTAATTAGGAAGGTAATATATGGAAGCAGGCAGTCAGAATTAATTTCTTTTAGTCCTCCATGGGTGACTGATGAGGGGGATCTTCAGGAGCTCCAGTAATCTGTGTAAATAGTTCGAAGCTCTTCTGAGCCTAAGAATGTCAGAAAATTCTGAGTAGTTCTCACTTTTTCTTTGCCTTACTTTAGAGATTCCTAAATTTTTAAATTTGGTGTTGTGTTGATGGAATTTAATTTGCGATCTTTCTTTGTTACTGAAAGGTTTGCTGTTTTGCCCAGTTAGATTAGAAAATCTGGTTGCCTTCCTGAGAGTCCCAGTTCTTTGTGGCTACCAAGTTTCACGACATGTTGCCAAGTGTGCTTGTGTTGTCTTTTCATTATTTTGAAATAAATTCTTACTGTTGACTCAGGAAGGCAGAAGTTTAAACACAGGAATTCCCAGGTTGGGATAATCCATTGTCTAGGTTCTCAGGACAGGTCTTGGTAGCTGTCACAGAGAGAGGATGATGTACTTGCTCAATAAGGGCCTCATTTTTCCCATTGTCTTTGTGGAAGTTGTCTCTGACATAGGGCTGAGCTGTTGTGTGGAATGGGAAGAAAGGGAAAGTGGTCCTTGCTTTAAACTAATACTTGATGTTAAGGTTAAGGGGATGTTAAGGTGAGGAGTTACAGAGGGCATATGAGCTTACTATCTCCTGCACATAGATCCTAAAACAGAGTGAATGTGTGTGCTGAAGGAGCAGTACTTTGCCCTGACCAGCCTGACCAGTGAACAGAATGCAAAGCCTGGTCTATTTGCAGAACAGGAACTTTGTTGTTATATTTTCCCTCTTGAGGCTCACACAAACTGAACACCCTCAGAGTAATCATTGAGAAGGCTGGTAAGGGAAAAGCTTTCCCTGGTGTCCTTGTCACCTGGGAAGGAGGTTTGGGGTAGGTTTCTTTCTTTTTTTTTTTTTTTTTTCTTTTTTTTTAAGCTGTGTCTGAGGGTGAGGGTGAGGAAAGAGAGGAGTCTGGGTTGGTTTTTTTTTTTTTTTGGCTGTTGAAGGGCAATCTATTCTTTTCCCTCCAGCCCTGCTAGTTCTCAATCCAACCTGAGCCTGGAGATGATAATAGAGAGCTTTCACATGCAAATATGTCAATTTACTTCCACAATAGCAAACCACTGAGGGCTGAAAAGGAAGCCACTGCAACGCTAACAGTCGCATTGTTCCAAAACCACTCTACTCCTCAAACTCAGGGAAGGAAATCTAATCAAAGGTCATTCAAGTCTCAGCCACATCCTTCCTCATCTTCTTGATGCTTCTCATCTTTCTTAAATCTTTCTTCATAGTAAAATCACTGACATGCTGACCTGGACAGCTCTATCTGACCATACTACATCAACCTGGCAGAGTTGAGGATGTTTTTTCCGTGGCCTGAGAAATGACTAACCTTCTCACTCAGTGGTGTCACTGGAGCAAAGCAATGGAGGGCAGGGACATGCATTTATCTCTGTGGCTTCCTTGCATCTCTAAGCCCTAGGGAGACTCATTTCAAGAAGACAGGCAAGCTCCAGAAATGAATGCTTCACTTTTAGATGTTATTTACAAAGTAAATGCAATCGTTTTCCCATGTAAATAGAAATGGAGACAATGTTCTTCATAGACTATGACAATAAGATCTTTGAATCCTTTCCTGAAAATAATTTTGCTCTTTAATGGGCTTGCAAATATAAAGTAGGAAACAAAAGTTCCTATTTTAGACCATTCAGTTTAACCCCCTCAGGCAAGCAGAGGTGAAATGATAATTTCTGTGATGCAGTGAGAACTCATCACAGCACAAAGTCTTTCTCAACTCTAGAAGCAGACTGGCAGTATGAATGTGGCAACCAAGCTAGACACTCATGACCGGTAGAAGTGTCTCTAGGTCTAACATGTGTTGGGCCAAGACAGCAGAGAGGGGTTGTGCTCAACCTGTCTGTGTCAGGGATTAGCAGGGCTGGAGCAAGCCTGTGCCCATTCAATCCTCTCCAAAGGTGAGCTGCTCAGGAAAGGGCAGGAATAGAGGAAAGAGAAAAAAACCCAAAACCTTCTGGGAACTCTACAATGTCTGGTGTTGTAATGCAAGCCTAAAGCAGACAGTCCTTAATGTGCTCAGAGGGATTTTACCTGTGTGTTTCAAAGATCTTTGCTTATGTGGGGGAACTTCTTGCCCATAGTAAACTTTAGAGTTAAGGAAGACACACAGAAGAAGGCTGCCTTTACTGTGACTCTGAAGCCATTGCTCAAAATAGCCTACAGAGTAATAAGCAAAATAGAGCAACAGCCTTGGTTTCCCCCAGTGTAAGTAAACTCTGGTGATGGAGGATTTTGCAGCCATGCCTGTGGGTATCCCTTCTGCCTGTGCATTGAACATGGCTTTGTGGATGCACCTTGAAGCCAAGGTCAGTAGCCAGCCTTCTTCTGGGGGTTTGGTTCATATGCCACAAAAAGCTCACAAGAGAACCCATTTCAATTTTAGCTGTGGTCTTTTGTTACTGCATCTTGAAAACAAAATCTAAAGCTCTCAAAGTCTTGAGTTAAACCCTCTAGAAATGTTTTTCACAACAGCTGCAACAGAAGAGCATGCAAATCTCTCAGATCAGTGTCCTTCTGAGTTCTGTGCTCTGGAGAATTGTAGAAGGGGGAAAATAGCTTCCAGCTACCTTTCTTGTGTCCAAGTACCACAGAAACCAGGTAGCTGTTTTGTTATGTCAGATTCTGCAAGCAAGAGTATGATTTGTAATGTTTAAAAAGGCAGCTAGTGAACAGGGGTGGACTTCAACAGTGTGAAAAAATCTCACCTTTATTCACACAGGAGCAGACTTATCAGTGAATGTCTTATTTCCTTCTGCCTAAAGAGTCATTTTTTCTGTGAGAGAGAAAACATTTGAGTCAAAATGGTTTAGAAGCTGATTTCCTGGTGACCAGCTATAACACTTTTCAATCATCCTTCATGTGATTATGTTTTCCTTTATCACAATATATTTATTTGCAAGTTTGGTTTTTTTTTTTTTTATGCTGAATTTCTGAGTTGAATAGCCTCTTGAAATGTAGATCACAGTGTGTCTACAATCAGTGCATGGCAGATGTTCAGTATGATAAATAGTGGATAACTGTTCCTCCTCTAAGGAAATTGTAACAATCTAAAATACCTTAAGTCACAAATTTTTACAAACCCAAACGTTCTGCCATTTTACTCTGGCACAAATTCCACAAAATATCTGTAAATTCTTTGTTATATCTGTAAGGGAACTAGTAGCAATTTGCCTGGATCTGAAAGTAACACAAGCAAGCTTACCAGAATATGTGAAAGCATCCTCTACTTCTGGAGGATTTCTTCTGTCTTAGTTGGTATGGGTTATGGAAGTTCTGCAAACTCATTTTTTTTATTAAAAAGGGTGTTGTTAAAAAAAAAAAAGAAATATTCACTGCCAGTTAATTACCAGGAAATGGAGAAGCATGTGCTAGCTGCCACAATTAATTAGTCTGCTGCTGGTTTCCTAGCTCACATAGGCCCATATTCTCATTATATGGAGCCAGTGTCTGCCATGAAGCATTAGTGTCCAACCACTGAGGGGTGTGAGCAGTGCCATGAAATTCATCTCTGGGTCAGCTGTCAGCAACACAGATGGTGAAGTCCCATCAAGTGATCTTGTCCCCTCCTTCTGGTTAACACTGATTTTATCACCTTTAAGGACTCTGTCCAGGCAGCATTTAACCAATTAAGGAAGGAAAAAAAAACCCTTTCACAGTTTCAGAGGGAAGAAGGGCATCTTAATTTGTGGGCTGTGACCTTACAGCTGTGCAGTTCATGGGCAGTTTATTGGTGCTGAAAATAATGTAATAATCCTACAGCAAGGAAAACAGAGTATTCTACAGAGAATCTAGGAGAGGCAAAGCTGTCCAAACATGAGATGAAATGTGGTGGTGTTTATTTCAGCCAGATGTATTGCTGTCATGTTAAATATTTTGTTATTCTTTTTGAGTGAAAGAGCTCAGAAATAAACCTTTGTTTTTGATTTGTACTCAACAAAGGTAATAAGTGTGATGGGAAATACTCTAGAAACTCTGCTACTGCCTTTTCTCTTGTGAGCTTTTCACCTGCACAACTTGTTTCCAGCAACATCCAAGCCTGGGCATCAAAAAGACACCACGTTGCCACATCTCTTCTGTTTTCCTAAGGATCAGACATCCGGAGGCATATAATTAAATGTGATTTCCCACCTTACAGAAACTGAGAAATAAGTGAACCGTCGTTGCTGTCCAAGCTATAGGAGAGGACAATTTGAAGTCGGTGCTTGTGTGGTGGCTCAAGGAGCAGAAAGCAGAAGTCTAAGTACATTTTGATTTAAGATCTCACAGATTTTAAGTTAGCATTATGATTTCAAAACAGGTAAGGAGCAGACATAAGTCTTGTGTCTAGGGGACTGATTGTAATAAAAGCAAAATGAAACCAAGTTTAAGACTCCCAAAGTTAAATAAACAAATTGAATGTTTAAAAATAATAAATTTTTTCACTTTGCTAGAAGCTGGATTATGCTGTTTCCACACCCCCCCCACTTAACTTTTAAGCTAGTGCTGACAGCAGGGCTCAGTATCTATATTCTAAGCTGAGGTCACTATGCTAATAAGATAAACAAGATGCATCATCATAGCATTTTGAGAGGCAGAGGGGAAATATCCTTGTAAATACAAGACCCAATGGCTAAACTATTTTTCCAAAGCAAGTACATATTGTCCCACCCAGTAAACAAGGAAAAACAAACCACCAAAAACAAACAAAAAAGCTGCAAATGCTACTAGCTTGTAGAGCTACTGGCTGTCATGGTAATTGCTCCTTCCTGGCAACTGGTAAAATGTTTAAGGACAGGAGCCGAATAAAACTGAAATTTATTTTTCATTGCCTTTCAACTAGAATCAGTGTCTGTGCATGTATTGGATACTGGATACTCTGGCCATTTCAGTTCCAAGGAAAAGCTGAAGCTGGTGCTCTACACCATCCTTAATTTATTATACTTTTTGCAGTATTGGACTCTAGTCTTATCCCTCATTGTCTTATTTTAAACTCTTGACTTGCTTTGATTATTATATAACTTTTTGGTTGCCTTTGGTCTTTATGCCTTTGCATTCTTCATGTTTTTCTAAATTTGGAAAGAAATACAGAACTGTTCCGTTCTGAAGCCTAAGTTGCATTGCCACTGAATAGATTGGCATTTTCACCTCCCTCCTTTGCAGGGTGTTCTTTTTTTTGTGCATTTGAGAATAATCCAGCAGTATACAGCTGATAGCCCAAATCTGCTGTCAGCTGTGTCAGGAAAACAAAGATGAGGAGTGAATGGAAAATAAAACCCTTGAAGCCTCTGGGATAGCCTTTATTTTTATTCTGAAGATTTTAAAGGAAAAGAAATAAAGCTGAGATTTCAAGGTGAGCTCAGAAAGGCAGTTTTAAATCAAAGAAGGAAATACAGACTTAGCGATGTGGTGTTCTGCCAAAGGTCTTAGCAGTGGTTGGTAGTTTTCTTGGAGAAACTTGGCTGGATGATAGATTTGACTAAAGCATGGGTAGGTTGATCTGTTTCATTCATAATGATTCTGAAGCATCTAACTTGTATCTAACATGCTTAGTCCTCCAGTAGATTTGAATAATTTTGGGCTACTTCTTTCAAGTAGCCTCAAATAAGTCAAATCTACTTCTACCTCCTTGATCAATAAAACCACTGAAGATTAGTATGTAAATGCTGTGTCTGTTTAAATAATGTGATTGCCGTGAGGTTTTGACAGTGGGTCTGGGTCTGAATGGTTAGTCAAATGTCCTCATACTAAGGAAGCTGGAATTGGAATCATCTTGACTTTTTAGGTCAGTATATGTGAACACATTTTCATTCCTAAAAAGTGTCCAGTCAGAGTGAAATTCAAGGTAGTTTTCATGGATTTAATTAGACAAGAGCAGGATGAGAAGTCATTCCTTTGGGTTCTTTGACATCAAAGCTCTGTATTTTTGTTAGCATTTCATTCTATTTCATAGCAAAAAACTGATATGAAAGTACCCTGTGGAAACTGAAGCAGTGTGCTGGGTAGGGATATTGGTGCTGTGTTGGCATTAAAGTGTTCATGCTGGAGGAGCAGAGGTCCTGCACACAGTCAGCTTCAGTGTGCTGACCCATCTGCTTTTAAGCAGGCAAGTAATTCCAACAGATCTATCAGTTTAGAAGGCCATTCTTTTCTGAATCTCACAGGCTTTCTGGTGCTGCTTCCCTAGCTCAGTTAATGGGAGCTCTCCACAACTTCTCCCGTCCAAGGTCAGGCAGGGTAAGTTACTCCTCATTTGCCTCAGGAGCAAACCCTGCCTAGCTGTGTGCATAGGAATAAATTCAATGTGCTTGGGCAAGTTTGCAGGCACGGAGTTCATCTGTCAGGGAGTGACTTTTGTGTGCTCTTGCAGCCTCTGCTCGTTGCCTGGGCAGGGGTGATGTGGGGACTGATGCCTCAGATGCTGAAGGGGCTGATCAAAACTTGAAAGAGCTGATCAGCATGGGGCAGCAGTGTGGAAGGGACTGTTCCCACTGATGAATAATGAATTGTATAACTGTATTTGGCTTGGAAAGGTCGGTTGGATTGTGGAGGGGTTTTTTTTGCTATAGATACATCCCTTATATGCCATAAACCTGAGGTTATTATTCATGGAATAATTTTTATTTATTATGGCATTTTTACAAATGCTTTCCCATGTTCACATGCTAAACTCCCACTAAATTCATGAACTTTGGATGGGATTCAGTTAGCTATACTTCCATGACTGTAACACAAAGTTGAATTTGTAAATATTCTCTTTATAGCATATGCACATCACAGTGGAAATGATTGAAGCAGGACCTCTTGGGACATTTGTTCTCAGGCTTTAGGCCAATTTGAATTGCTTTTAAAACAGGTTATTTATCATTAGCATCCTCTTTTCTCGCCCTTCCTTACCCATTTTTTTTTTTTTTTTTTTGTGTGTGTGTGTTTGTTTGTTTGTTTAGTGCTTAGGAATTGGAACAGGCTGCCAGGGCTAATTATGAACATTCAGGCAAGTAATGTACCTGCCATTCAGAGCTCATTCATGCCCACTTGGAACAGGCTCACTAGCCAGAAATAGCTGCAGCCATTGCAAGGATGCAACATTACTCAGGTGAGGCTATATGAAGGAGAAAACAGTACCTGCTGTAAATAAAACAGTATGAAAGATGAATATTGTTAGATCAGCTATTCTGACCCCTCAGGCAGTTTTTTTACATTGTCCTGTTAACTCCGTGTTTTTGACCTCTAATAGATTTTAGAGATTGAATTTACTTTAAGTTGCCCAGGCTGTCCCTGGGGGAAAGCTAAGGTTATTGCTGTAATATTCTTAAATCCCATCCACTTTGGTGGGATTTATTTTGGAGAGATCCAGACTCCCAAAAGGAGCTGAGGCATAATCAAATACTTCAATAATGATTTTAGGAACTGCTATGCACAGTTTCACTCACATGTTTATCTATTTTTGTTGCTGGTGCCTTGGGACAAGGAGCTTGCCATGTTTTAAAATAAATAAAGCTGTCCTGTTTGTGATATGAGCTTCCCTGCTGAGCAGGAATGCATAAGTCAGCTATGACTCTTCATCACTTTTCAGCACTTTTTTGCAGGAAGGTTGTCTGCTGCCTGAAACTGTCCCCATATCAGTGGATTCATTTCAGTGAAGTTTCCTGAACAAATTAATGCTTTACTGGAACTGTCACTAGGGAGACATGAAAGATGAAGAAATCAAAGGGAACTGAGTATGGAGAAGCAGTGGAAAGAAAAGAAACAGCACAGTTGTGTAGAGCTTCTTTTAAATTCTGTGCTTTCTCAAAGATTAGACCTATTTGTGCCTGTCAGTTGGATTCAGTCCCATGTATAAAATTAATTTTGAAGCTGTTTTAAAAGAAATTTGAAGGTTCTAGTTAGCTGAAGTGACCTCAAAATAGTGACACAATGCTTCTAATTTTACCTCCTAGAGTTTATTGAAGAGGTATTTGTGGGCACAGGCAAATACACGTGAGTCTAGGATCTAAACTTCCTCACTTGGACTATCCAGGGGACTGTAGTTTTCAAAATGCTAATAGTGCCTTGAGTTGTGCCACTAGAATATATTCTAACAGATCAAACAGTATTTGACCAGTAACTTTTATTATCTCATTAATATGTACTTGAACTTATATTGCATACAGTCTAAGTACAGTCTATAGCTTGTACTCTTGCTCCAATAGGATAAAATGATTTATTTAGAATGAAAGATGAAATGGGCAGCTGAACATATAGTCCTATTAGTGAAAGAAAATAGTCTATTTCTTCAAGGTCTCATACTCTGTCACCTCAGTGTACAAGAGCTGGTGTTTAGAAGCTCTTTCAGCTGCATTTTTCATCCCTTCCTCCAGGTAAAACTAGAAATGCAACTGTCTTGTCACCTGTTGGTGTTACCATCACAGTTCTGTAGGGAGAACATCCATCATGATGCTGTGATATGTGTAGATATTTTATGCATCTGTGCATTAAAAGACTAAAATGCAGGCTGATATTTAAACTACTGATGTTTCAATGTGCTGTTGAAACCACAAAACTTGCCTTGTTGTTCAGATTCACTCTTGGTATTTTGATGGTAATTTGTAGTCATCTTTAAGGAAAACCAAACAATGCCTTTGGATGTGTGATTTCTCTCTACAAGTGTTATGATTGCTAGGTTTTTCCCCCTTAAAGAACCACTTTAAATCAAATTTTTAGAAATTAGTCTTGTGAGGCAGTAGGGCTCAAGAGGGTGGCAATTCCACATGCTGGTTTATTGCACAGGGTCAGTGGTTCAAGTTCACCACTGCTCATTGTCTAAACTCATTAAAGGAAATGGAGTGTCTCTGCTCTGCCAGCTAACTCATAAAATATGCATTCACCTCACCATAGCTGCTAATTGTCTCCCTCATGGTTGTCACTCAGTAGAGAGGCTGAGAGGTGAGGGAGACTATGAAAAAATGAATTATACACCCCTGTTTGTAAGAATCTCATGAAGGCATTTTAGTCAGGAATTAGGTGTATGTAGGGGAGTGAAATCCTTCACCCTTGTTGCCTTTACACCAACAGTCAATATTGGTTTTTTGATTTGTTAGACTTGTTTGCATGTAGGTGTACTACATTAAATAAAAATAAATATATTAATTTTCCTATGGAATAGAACTAGTTAATGGGAATAACTGAATGGTGTTACACTGAGGTCAAGCATAAATTTTGAGTTTGTCCACATGACTGAAAAGTGGTGCAGGTTCTGGAGTCTTGTGTTCTGGAGTGTGGGTGAGGAAACCATACGGAGGCAAATATTCAGGTTAATGGTGTGAGGTTTCAGTGTTCTGCTCTGCAGCAGAATAAATGATTTCCTAATCACTCTGGTTTCGGACTAGACCAACAAGGTTCATACTATAACAGAAAAACTAAATATTTTTGAGCAGTTTGTGGCAGGCCCAAGTAGAAAAAAAAATGGTGTAAGAATGGAACAGACTAGTGCCATACTGGTGAAACAAAAGGTTCATATAGTCAGTACTCTGTTTTTAGCTGTAACAGTACAAGGTGGTTACAAATGAACAAGAACAGCTTAAACATTTAGTACCTTTTATTCCTGTTACCTTCCAGACCTCTGACTTCTTTTAGAACATGACTCCTATTTTTTAGTGCATTTCCTAATCCCTAATGATTTTTTTTTTTAACAGTTCTCTGTTTGGCACACATAAATGTCTAACATCCAGTATGGCTTCTTTTGTCCAGGAGTTTCACAGATCTGTTACCTGTAGTAAACCACATCTTTGCTCTGGACCTGGCTCCCTGGCTCCCTGTTCGGTTCCTGTTCTTGAGGTGGAAGAGAAAAGGAGCACTTGCTTTTCATACATCTGTGTATATCACTTGTGATTTATGTATTAAACCCCTCCTAGGCTGTTTTTTCCCAGACTGACAGTCCTTTAAAGAGAGGTTTTGACACATGTAAGCAGATCTCAGATCCTCTTTAGTTTCTCTCTTTGCTGCATGCTCTCTGTGTTCCTCTGCCTCTCTGCAACTGCATCCTGTGAGACCAGGACATGCACATGCACCAAATATAGAGCCTTGACTTTTGCTTCACCACTGAGGGTTGAAACTATTGAATATCTACTAAGCAGCCTGTATTTGAGAGCTTTTCTCCCCGTGTAGATGGATTATTCCATTAGTATTTTAGGCAGGCTAGAATTTTTTCTATCTGGACCTCTGCATGCATTTCCATAATCAAATAGATGCAGGCACTGGTTTGGAAGGCAGAGTTTTCAGATCCTGATGCGACTGCTAAGCTAAGCAGAAGTGAGCTGACACTGAGATTCCTGAGCTTTCAGTCACAAGCAGGTTTTTGTGGCTTGGCACAGGGGGAAGCAGTGAGAGGAGTGCCAAAGGTTTGGGAGTGCTGGAGGCAGTCAAGGCTCCTGCCTATTGCAGTATGAAATGGCCCAGATAAATCCAGCTCTTTGGTAGGAGCTTTGCAGACAGGAACAGCTTATTGGTTTTGCCTGAATGATGAAGAAAAACAGAAGGGGAGTCCTCTTTATTTCTTCTGTGACTTTTTGCCGTTGACTCGAGTAACTTGGATCAGATCACTTCCCTCCTCTCTGTACCTTATTTTCTGAGTCTAGTTGATGTATATTTACAAACATAAGCATATATTTACAAGCTTTGATTGCAGTCAACAATAAGCAAGCAGAAACCACAGATACTAGGTTGTTAACTAGAAGGAGAAAATTCAAAACTTAGGTGTAGAGCACCTATGTGTGCAGTGTTCTGTCCTTGGTATTTCATAGCTGCTGTATAGGTTTATTTTCTGTCTTTAATGGAAAGAAAGAATATATCATGTCAGGGACTAGAATAGCTTCCTTTAAAAAAAAAAATAAAATATTAAAATTGCTGGTTATTCCCTCCTCAGACAGGATTTCAGGGGCTACATCCAGAGGCAGAGAGATGAAGGTGTTCAATTCAGCATAGTTTATATCCTGATAGTTTGTGAATTTACATTTATGAGAAGGAATAGGAGAAGGAAAGAGGGAACTGAGACTTGTCAGAGCTATGTCCAATCAAAGCAAGAAATTATTAACAGGAATCAATCTCCTCATGCAAAACATCTGCAACCTTTTTTGAATGGATATTTTGAAGTCCAGCTTTCCGAATAAAAAATATTACAGAGATGCTTCAGGGAAACTGGAACTTTGGAAAGTAGTCAGTGTTCAGGCTTTAAGAAAGGAGAGAAAGTTGCCCAGAATGTGGCACCATTCATCTTTCAGTCTTTGTCATGTCCCACTTCTGTCCTCATTCTCACTGATGACAAAAGTCTTCAGGGGATCTATATGCCACCAGTTTAAAAACACCCTACCTGAGGGCATCTTTTCTTTGTTATTATTGCTGGAGGATTATCTGTTAATTGAAAAAAAAAAAAAAAAAAATCCCTGCTGTTTTTTGTAGGGGAAAGGTCAAGCATTGTTCAGCTTTCAGTGTTTAAAAAGTTGTGGCAAAATAATCAGCCCTTTAATCTAACTATGAAATGACAAATCTGTGCTTGCTCAAGGAAGAAAGAATCTCTGGCATTACTGTTTGAATTCTTAATAAGGCTTCACCTTTTGGTTTTTTTTTTTTTCTTTTCTCACTCAGCCACTTGAGAGGATCTATGCTGCAGTCTAGTGTTTTTCTAGCCAGAAAAGGTGATCTCCTCCCCAGATCCTTAGATGTAAGTTGAAGTGGAGAACTTAAAAACTCTTTGAATAGCATTAGTTTGCAGATGAATCTCTGCTTCTTGACAAGCATCAGCAGTGAGGTGGGTGGAAACACCTCTATTTTTTTTATAATTCATATTGAGTGGAGAAAGATGCCCTCAGTCCCCTCTTCCCAGTCTAGAAGAGAGCAGCACAGTGAGTGAAACTTAGTGAAGCTGCTACACTCTGCCAACTGGCAGCAGACCCAGAAGACTTATGCAATTAATTTCTTCTGAGTCATCTCCTCTGCTCTCACATACCCAGCACCTGGTGTCTCTCTTTTGCAAGTTACTGCAGCCACAAGGACATCTGGGATCGTTGGATGAACTGGACAGGCTCAGGAGGAGGCCAAGTTTGAAACCAGTAAGATTTAGGCACTCTTCCCATCTCTACCTGTGCACCTGATCTCTGTGACTGCAAAGACAGGTGGGGTACCCTGTGCATACAGAACCTTGGCAGCTACCTGCCCTGTTATGGCAACTGAACTGGTAAATCCTTGGGCACTTGTGAAAGTGCACATAAGCAGAGAAACTCCATCCCTCAGCCATGCACGATGCTTTGATGAGAGTGGATTTGTATTTTCTAGGTATGACAGTTGTAGCACATTAATAGACTAGAAAATGAAATAACTTCCTAAAGATACTGTTGCGGAAAATTCTGGTTAATTTTCATCCAATTTCCCCATTAGAATGTAGAATTTTCCTGTAATTTGCACTAGGTTATGCCTTTTGTGGATCCAACAGCAGTCATCAAAACTTCTCTTTAATTAGTGTTCTAGACCAAATACCTATGCATTTTTGTGTCATTTGCTTAAGTGTGTTACCTAAGATTAAGTTCCCTTGCCTGGAAAGACTTTGTAAGAGATGGAACATAAGTAAAAAAGAATGCAAAAAACCCCTAGAAGTGTTGAATAAGGCATGGGGAGTAAAATGAAAAACATACAAGGATATATTTGATAGTGCTATTAACCAGGCACTTCACAAATAACACTAAACAAGGAACGGATCGAAGACAATTCTGTCCAGACCAATAAGGACCAGTTTATACAAGGATGAGTTATCTATAGGCAGCTGCCAAATGGCTTGCTTATTCAAATTGGATTAAATAGTTCAAATTCCCATGACTATTGAATCTCCCTTGAAATACTAAAGCAGCCATTTAGAATCTTCTTAAGGGCTGTCCTTGCCCTGAGTCTTTAAATTTGCTTTCAGTCCATGTCCAGTCAGTCCTTTGGCAGTACAGGGCAAAATAAAAAAATATGTGGCTGCTGGAAACCATATATATTGAAGGCTTCAGGTTGTTGAGAGGTGTCTGAATATTTGAATTATCTTCTAATAAAGTCTTTATCCCTTGGAAAGAGGAGAACCTGCCCATGATCCACAATTTGAGTTTAGGTGGCATTATCCAGACATTTTGGGGTGTAAGAAGAAGCAGAAAAGCCTTGGTAACCATTGTGCATAGCTATATGAAAAAACTACTTTACAAGCAACTGATTATATTAGGAGAGGACTGCACACAAACAAAATGAAATTCACCTTTTGTTTTGTAATGTTTTTATCTAGTATTATCTCGACTCTCCAGAACCGGTTCAGCCACTAATGGATTTTTTGTTTTCCATTTCCTTTCAGAGTTTTCTTGACTGATTGAGGTTTAATATTTCCATATATCTACATAAAATGTGCCATAAAAATATTTATATATTTACATGTATGGCAACTACATATGCAGTTCAAGTCTTCTTTCATCACTTCCACTGTAAATAACTTCTAGGCAGAGCAGTGCCTGCAAGCTATAGCTACCAAACTGGAAGAAATGCTATTTGGCTGCACCTCTCATCTCTTATCAAAGCAGTAGCAATTTAAAGGCCATCTCATTACTGTTTTCAAGGTTCAGCAGACATGTAGCAAGAATAAAGATCAGTTTTTTTAAAACAATCTAATTCTCCACCTGATTGCTCCCCATGCTTGATTTGTGCACACAGCATAATAATGTTATTAAGGGTAATCAGTAGTGCCATTGTTACTGAGGCAAAGAAAGGCTCCTGCACTACTGAGCAGCTCTTCACACAGGAATCATGTGAGATAATACAGCCCATAGAATATTCCTGTGCTATGACAAATCCTGATGAAAAGCTCAGGTCAAAACTGTCAGCATCTGCCAGAACACACAATTATTAATTGCATGGTGGGGTACACAGAGCCATGGGCAACACCTTTATTAGAAACCAGAGCTTTGTGTCCAGAGCTAATTTGCCAATAATTGGTACTGTGTGTCCCTGTTATATACCAATTCAGGTATTGATTTAACATGTAAAAGTGAGATTAAGTAGAAAAGTACATCTCTTGGGGATGAAAGACCATGTGAAAAATCTGCAAGTAATGAAATTTGCTTGTCGTGTGGTGCTTTCTATCTGCATTGATAACACTAGGACACAGCAGAGGCAATGTAGGTAAATAACACTGGCAGATTAGGTAAAAAATACTCACTTTTCATTTGAAGCTTTACAAGTTTTTTATTCTTCATATTGACCCAGTATTATTATAACATTTAATTTCAGAAAGTAACCCAGGAAACTGTAGAGAGAAAGATGTTTTCCTCTGAAGATTTCCATTTGCTCTGTATTTTAATAAATTTTTCTTTTTTTAACTTTATTTTTTTGTCACTCAGGAGAATCCAATGGAATTGAAAAACATTCTAAATTTTAAAAATGCTTTGGTAAAATGTAGTCATTCCCTATGTCATATATAAACTGGGGGACAACAAAAATAACAAAGTAAACAGAAATATGACATTTGCCCAAATACAGGTTCTCATGCATTTTTTGGCTGTATGATGCAAGCTGTATCAATCTAGTAAAACTTTCATCTAGATAATAATGCTCAGTCCTTTTTATTTGTTGGTTATTATTATCAAAGCAGTGAAGACCAAGGGTGGTATTTGTGCCTCCTTGTTACTGGTGTTTGATATAGCAAAGATATTTAGAACTGTTTAATTTTGTAATTCTAATCTTTGTTTTAAGGGAAACCTTTCCCCCGTGTTCTAACTGTGAGAAGAAGTTAAAATTAATGCAAAATGTGAGAGAGAAATGATTGTTAGGGGCAGGCTTACTCAGAAAAGTAATGGAGTCCTGTGTTGACATTAAACTGAGGAGTATCAGGCAGATAAAGACTATTTTTCCCATCACTAGAAGAGTCTTCTTCAAGCAAACCTTTCTGGGGGTGAGTTGTGCAGTCTCTTTTGGCTCTGCAGGGCTGCTACAGCTAAATGCACCCATGCATGCACTCTTGTTCCCTGATCTTCACAAAGAAAAAAAGAAAAATAACAACCCTAAACCTTGTTATCCATACTTGTCTTTGCAATGACCCTGCCTCACCAATACCACATATTCATCAGATCCCAAAGCTCTGTCTGGAGCAGACAGCCCTCCCTGATCTCTCATCAGTGGTGGGACCAAGAAAGGTGCCTTACTGAGATACTGGATCAGAATGCAGCTGTTTGGCAGCTGCCAGGGTGAACCCTGCTGTAAGTGCTCTGCAGAGTTAACAGAGCACAGCAGAGGATGTCAGCACTGTTAGTCTTACAGAGGTTGCCTCTCATAACCAAGGATCAAATGTAAATCCTAAAATAGCAAATTTATGAAAAATGCAGTGGCTGTTCATAAATACAATTCTTCTCTTTATAATAAATTGGAAGATCAGGCAAAAATGCATCTCTGTAGTGAGGGACCCACAAGCAATTTGGGTCTGTGTGAAAGAAGGTTTAATAGGAGTTATTAGGCTGATGTCATGTTTGTTTTCTGAAGATATGTGGTCAGGCTCTTTGTCTGAATAATCTAGAAACTCTCTGAAATGGCAGGGTACAACTGATAGACCACTACACAGTTTGTGTGCCAGAAATTTTGCCTGGTAAGTCTGGATCTTTTTATATGGGCTCCCTGTGTAAGCATCAAAGTCAAGGGAAGAGCAGATAATGCTCTGGTACTGGCACCTGCAGTGCTAGGATGAATTAAAAAAAATTAAATACATAAAACCCCCTCAAATCCAAACAAAAACAAAAACAAAACCCCCCTCAAACTAAACAACAATATAGTACTATTCCTAACAAGCTACAGTTTCCCTGCATGAACAAAAATCAATATGCCCTTTAAACAGGTACAAGCTTAGTGGTACCATTAAAAGATGTAGGAAAAAGAGTCCCCAATTTCTTATATTTTGCGATTACTGAATAAGACACTTCATCAGGAAACTGTCTCCACAAGCAGAAAGGCTGCAGTGTCATTTCAGTCTGTGCCATGTTTGCTGCTCAGCTGTCTGAAAATTTAGGGCAATAAAGTGGTGAGATCTCAGTCTTAGTTCAGCTGCTGTGCCCACAATAATTTCTCCTCTGAACTCAGCTGGTGGGACTGCCACTGGAGACCCAGCTTGGATGTTTCTGGATTTAGAGGTCAGAGTGTCAAGAGCTTGCTGCCATGAAGGAGTTTAAATTTCTTCTCAGGAAATAAGCTGGGGCTCCATGTCACTTGTCTCTGGGCTCTTCAGAGTACAGGTTTCTCCCATGCCTGAGGTCGGGATCATACAGGTTCAGCCTAGATTTCTCAGATGTCTGCAAGTTTGAGTCTGTTAAGTCTTGGTAAAGTTGCACCATTTTGTCCCAGGGATCTGCCTTGTGCGAGCTCACAGAGTCATCAGCTGTTTTTGAGGGTGGCCATTTGGTTCTTCTCTTCCTGGGGAGTGACGTGAGCAGTCCTGTGCTGCATACCTGGAGACTGCACTGACACAAAGCACCAACCTAAACGAGCTTTAGTGTCTAGTGCAAACATGGTAAGGAACTTCTTGTTCCTGCAGTGGTTGCAACATACATAAAAAGAGAAAAAATGATGGAAAAGGAAGGACAGGTATAGAAATTATTTGACTTCACACAGAAGTTCTCTCTGGCAGTAGAAATTTTCAAGGTCAGAGTCCAGTAGATTAGTTTCAAGAGTTCAATTCATAGAATTATAGAATATGCTGAGCTAGAAGGGACCAATTAGGATCATCAAATCCAGCTCCTGGCCCTGCACATGACAGCCCCAAGAGTCACACCATGTGCCTCAGAACATTGTCCAAATACTTCTGGAACTCTGTTTCAGGCTAGTGCTCTGGCCACTCCCTGGGGTGCCTGTTTCAGTGCCCAGCTACCCTTTGTGTGTAAAAGATTTTCCTGATATCCCACCTAATCCTGCCCTCAGCTCCATGCCATTTCCTGGACTCCTATCTCTGGTCATAAGAATGAAGAGATCAGTACTCTGTTTCTCCTCATGGTGATGTTAAAGACCCCAAGGAGGTCTCCTCCATCTCCTCTTCTCCAAGCTGAATAAACCAGTTGTTCCCACTGCTTCATCACGCTTTAGAGAGCCACTGCTCCCTTTAGTTTGCTGGAAAAATAGAAAATTTTCCTATAGCAGCCTGAGTTCAAATTTAAATCATTTTTTGGGTCAAATTTAAATTTGTTATTTGGATCTGTGGTTGTTTTTTTGGTTTTTTTTTTTTTTTTTTTTTTTTTTTTTTTTTTTTTTTTTTTCTTCTCATCAAGCATAGTAGCATCATCCTACCTTCTTTTTCCTGTTCCTCATTGCCAAAACCTCTCATTAATACCTTAATTTATCAAAGTGGTAACGCTCAGAGAATTACTCCCATCAGAAATGGGTTCCAAGATCTCTCTGTTCTGTATTTTGTTTGCAAAGGTACAGTTTAGAACCGACTTTTTCTATTTCTGTCCAAAATAAAGAAGGGAAGGGTGGAAGTGAGTGGATCCCTGCAGGTGCAAAAAGGAATGGATTGAAATATGAACATAATAGGAAACAGCATTTTTGGAGGCAATCACAAGGTCGTGTTATAGGAGTCTGCAGTGATACACCCAATGGGAGCAATCTGAACTTGTTCAAGTTCAAACTATCCTATTTGGACATTAGCTGTCTTTAGTGGAAAGCACACCAACTGATAATCTGGTATAAATCTGCATAATTTGCCATTATACATAATGTATTTCATTTACTTCAGGCTAAAACTTTCAATCTATTCACATTAACACATTTTACAAAAAGCAAGAGGAGGGCACTTGGGCTACACGTGCACGTCTCTTCCACACCTCGGAGTTCCTGTGCCCCTGGGTAGCAACTCTTAGCAGGCAGAATGTCCTGGGGGTGTGGGGAAGTATTTAATATGCAGCCAAACCTGCTGCTGCTTTGGGGTTTGCAGGTAGAATCCTGCTATGGCAGGCAATGTTTGGATTTCTGGGTTGTGTGTGGGCGCAGGCAGGATTTTGAGACCAGAATTAGCAGAGCTGGGATGTTCCCATCCACAGCCCTGGCCAGGCTGGGCAGCACACAGAGTCCCCTGAGCATGCTAATTCATGGTGCTGGAGAGGACTATGAGTGTGGAAGGAGTCTCCTTGGAAACACACTGGTCACTCTTCGCAGCATTCATCATAAGTATAGAAACCTTCTGTAGGATGAGTTTGTCATGAGAGATCACAGCAGCAGTGAAAGCAATGAAAAGTGTGTTTTCTGGGCAGTATGAGACTAATAGCTCTTGTCTAGCTCTGATTTCTGAACTGGTTCTAGTGGTAAACTACTGGGAAATGATTCCATTTTAAGATTATTCAAGTTTGGATCACTTCTATGGGAGCTGTGGCTTTGACACACTTTTGCCGTTTTCATTTCAGTGATAATTTTGTGTATCTTATTCTAATCATCTCTTGGATCTGACATATTTTAGATTTTAGTTTCAAATTGGATCTCTACACATATTCATGTATGATTACTCAGTCTTATGAAAGCATGAGTGAGATAAAATGCTGTCTCTTGATTAACAGCAGTTATTATATCTGTTAGCAAAGATAGATAATATCTTAAAGTGGATGAAGAAGACCAAAAATCAGTCAGGCGTTCACAAGAGCAGAGACAAAAAAAGGTGTTTGCCTTCCCGCCGAATTTTAGTAGGAATAAACCAAGATTTTTCCAGTAGTATTTTGGAGGAGGGAGAAGGAAAAATGGTAAAAAAATGTCAGAGAAAAAAACATGGAAATAAACATACTTATAGATGTGTGTGGGCATATGCATGCGTACATATATATATATATATATATATATATATATATATATAAACATCTATATATACAAACATCTATATGTAATCAATATCAATCAAAGAGACTCTTTTGTGATTAAAGGTTTGCCTGAGCATAAGGAACTCCAAACTCAGGATTGTTTCTCAGCTTGGTGTTAGTTTGTGGATCTCTTCAAGGAGCTGACATGACTCTATTCTTCAAAAACTTCAGTATTGGATCTGAAGGTACAGGGAGAAAACAGAACCAAACTTTTTTCCCCTAAAGTTTATGTTTTGACTAACTACTTGTGTGAGGAACAAACGCTACTGGAAAAAATATTCAAACTTACTGCAGTTCCAACAGCTCTATTCAATATATTTGATATTCTTTCACAATGTGAGGCAATTGAGATTTTTATTTGAGATATCTTTCACATACATTATTGTTTTTCACTGATTTCTCATGACCTCCAGTGTTTTTCATAGATGACACATTAGAATTGAGGACATCTATAAATTCTGATACAACTGTGATGCTAAAAATATGTAGAGTTGAAGAACAGTGAGGTCTGTTCATATTTTCTGTTGCTGAGAATATGTTACACTTTATAATCCACATTAATTAGGTAAGCATTCCAAAATGTAGGAGCTAATAAAAATGTCTAGATCCTCATTCTAAATCAGTAACTTAAGTTGTGGTATTAGGACTGTCATCAACAAAAACCCATGTTTAATTCACAGGACCATATAAGATACATGGTCCAGCGCCAGTGTGAAGGAAATTACATTAATTAAGGTGAAGATATTGACAGTCACCATGATGGGAGTGTTATGTAGCCTAATTTTTTAGATTCAGAAAAATTAACTAAATTAGATTTGTCCTCAGCAATAGCCAGGTGGAACAGAAAACTTCAGGAAGAAAGAAAAACTTGAAAGCAGCCTATAGCCCAGGCAGGACCACCAGACAAGAAAAGTTTAAAACTGAAAATTGGAAGTCTGTGCTTGATAAATACCTTCTGTAAAACATGTGTTTTCTTCCCTCTGGAACCATGGTCTGGTTTTCATTTTGGTGCTTTCATTTTTGTTTTTTTGGCATTATTGCTTTGTGTGGAATGTTGGCCCATCAGGGATATAAATAGGGCTCAGGAGATATTGGTTGAATTCCTGGTCTTCTTGAACTTTCAGTGTGAATTTCAGTGTGTGGGTTTTGTATCTCCAATTGTTAAATGTAATAAAAATTAAATTCTCTACTTCATCATGACATTGAGGCTAAAATACATCTAACAGTTTTGGGATGCTCAAATATTTGGGTGGTAATACCCATAACTATGGCTACTGCAGGGAGCTACACAAATATCAGCTACCTCAGTTCACTTCCCTCTGACATTTGATTCAGATGGCTGAGTTTTGGAATTTTATTATGTCATGATGCAATAAAGCAAGAATGGATCACTTGCCCTCTTTTTCCTCATGGATGCTCCTGTCTGATAAATTCATCTACCATTTGTGAGTCCTATCAGTTTTAGAAACTTCTAAAACAGAAATATTGGTTCAATCAGTGCAAAATAAAACAGACTTTCATATTCTTTTTACTATATCATCTTGGAGATGGATGGGCAATTTGCTTTTTTATATTCTTTTCTGGCAACCCCTTGATTTGGAATCAAGATTAGTCATTAGATGTAACCTGGCTTGTACTGTCAAATATCTCTGGTATAGGATTAAATCCAACAAAGTCACATAATAAGAGGGGAAAAAAAAAACCCAAACCCTTAAATAATTTAAACTCATTACTCTACTAATCCTTCCATTCTCCTAGGCTCCCTGGAGGTATATTAGGAGGTAATTGAAAACACTTTAATACGCTGAAAAGACATTTGAGACTAATGTAGGCAGCCCCTGGTAACTCTCTACTTCTTTCGTTATTTAGTAATAAGGAAGATCATCTCAGTAAAAGGCAACCCCCCCCAGGCTTATTAAAGCAAAACAAAAGCACCTGGAGATAATAATGTGCATTTACTGTCAATGAGCACTAAAAGGACTTCACGGAGTCTTTGTTGTAATGAGAATTTGCTGAGCATTAAGAGCATCTGTAGGGTGGGGCAGTGAAGTAGCTGCTGCTTCATGCAGGGTGCTGGCACAGGGATGCCCCAGGCAGGCGATCTCCAGTCTCTGCCTGTGCACAACCCTGGATGACACAGGGAATCTGTCTGATTTACCTTGTGCAAAGTGCTGTCACTGCATCTTTAACCCATGCAGTTTTAATTAATTTTTTCTTTTAAATGACTCAGAGAACCTTGGATAAAGTTGCCACAGAAGTTAAAAATGCTGTTATTGTTTCAAAATTCTACAGTAGGAAAGGTGTTTAAATACCAGTTCTGGTAGGAAGTGCTTTAGTGCAGGATTGCACTGTGCCTGTAAAACACTTTGTATTAAGGACAGTATAAAGTTTCACTTCCCCAAGGAGAATCTAGGGAGGAATTATTTTAGTTTTTACTTATAGTTAATAATGTATTTGACACTTGTCAGGCTATGTTTGGAGATGGTTGTTCTTCAGAGAATCGCTGGACACCGTAGTGTGTGATTTTCTGTTTGCAGTCAATTTATGATTCAGAGGCAGATTCATCCTACCTATAAATTTATTCCCATAGTTGATGTGCTGCCTCTGCCAATTCACTAATAAAGTATTTTCCAAGACAGTTGAGTGCTTCTTGTTTTGAAAGCAATACTTAAGTAAATAAAGCTTTCCCTTTTTTTTCGTTTCTTCAGGTTTTTTTTTTTTGTTTTTTTTTTTTTTTTTTTTTTTTTTTTTTTTTTTTTTTTGGTGCAATTTTCAGCCAAGGCACTGCACAGAACAAGGAATCACTATTGGGTTAGAGAGGCAGTGGCTTCTAGATCAAATGATTTTAAACCTTGCCTTGGAGAGCAGCAATCAAAAATTATTGTTATGGTAAGATTGGCAGTGGCTTCCTCAAAAGGAGTGTGGCTTGGCTTCAGTCCTGGGACATTTGTACACCCGGGCTCCAAAAGCTGTCTTTGCAAACCTGCAAGGGATACAAGATTTTCCTGGTGCAGGTCTCACTTCTCATCTGAAAGAGGCCAGTTAGGCCAGCAAAGAGCAGGGGTAATTTCTCTCCTTATACATCCTTGTATAATCATGACTAACTAACTCTGACAGCTTTAAACTCTGCCACTCAGTGCTGTGTAAGGTAAAGCAGCTGAGTTATACACGCTGACAGGCTTAGAAATTTATTTATGCAGGGTGTCTCTTGTGTCACTTGTTATTTACAGATGTTAATACATTATAATGTTGCTATGTATTGAAGCAGGATTATTGTGAGTATTCACAAAGACTGAACATCTCCCTGAAATGAACTGATGCTCCCAAATTGTGGCTCGGAATTCAAGAAAAATCTGAATTCCTATTATATGGATACAGAGGGAGAAGAGAAGTCTAGTTCCATTGTTTAAATACTTTAAGAGACCAGAGTGGCTCCCAATTCACTCCTCTGAATTCCCTTGTAGAAATCTAGAAAAATGGAGCAATCAAACCACTCTGGCCACCACTGGCCAGTGTTCCTGCTCCATGCCCATTGATTCTCACTCATTGATTGATTCTCACTCATCATTGATTCCTTTCTTCACCCACATAGTTCCTTGCAGCAAGGGAAGGAAAACGCAAACCTGATAGACTTGGCTCTGCCCTGGCCCCTGCAGTGCTGCTGCTTACTGCAAGGAGAGAACCCTCCTGAAGTTCTTTCCTCTACTGGGTAAGCAGAAATGTCTAAGGGGGGAGATAAACAAGATTTGCATGTAGCTTGCCAACGACCAGAAAATAGGGCCCAGTAGGTGACTTCCAATGACTTTTCTCAATGATTAATTTCCTTTATATTCAGTCATGAGACTGTTTTCCTGAAACCCTTTGGCATGTTTAGAGGCTCATTCACACACCTTTCCATTGAAAGGAAGAGTGTAGAGCACAGCGTGGGTCCCCAGCGTGTCACAGCTGCAGCCAGCTGTGGAACATCTCTAGAGCAATCACAGCAATCTCCTTTGAAAAGTATTTAAATGCTATTTATTTTGAAATGTTATTTAATAGCTGTTAGGTAGCTAAGATCTAAGTCTTTGCAATTCATTTACTCTTTGTAAGCTCCCTGACTCCTTATAAAATTACCCACTAGGACAATTAAAGAGCTCTCATTTCATAAGTGTAGGCTCTCAGAAAATGTAATGGTTTTATTCCTGTTTTGATTTCAGCAACATTAACAAGTTTTATGCCACATGAGGACCTACCCTCCACATTGTTGTGCTGATGAAGTCTGATCATATTTCTGTACTGCAATTTCAACAATTGTAAAAAAGAAAAATAGTTAGTAATAATGATATTGACTTGTGTACCTTAGAGGGATTTTGAAGGGATTAGCAGTGTTTATAATATGCTTTGATGCTCTAAGGGCTATTAGGAAGCTGCCTTCCTGACAGCTTGACATATTTTCAGACAGTAGCAGAGCAGCTGTATTAAGCCATTGAACAAACAATCCCATATAAAATATCTAAATAATAGAATTTAACAAAAAGAAATAAACAACATCAAAAGCCCCTCTCCTCTTTGTGATGCACTGAGATCCATTTTATATGTGTAATACATCATTCATTGGTCTGGACCTCCAGCTGGAATGCACTGGAGAGGATCTGGGCTGTTGGCCTCCCTGCTGTATGGATGCTGGGCACTGTTGCTGTGCACAGCAAAGGCAGTGCTGAGACCCTGGCAGGTATTCCTCTGCAGGAAATGCTCAGCCCAGTCTAGCTCTTTCTTGTCACTGTGTACATCTACCCAGCATTATGAAAATGGAGAAAGATAGTGTGCTTTGCACCAGTGTGACTGAGATATGACCCAGATTCATAAACAAGCTTTGCAGAAATTCGATAATAATTTAACTGTCCACTTCCTTGGCTAGTGAGGAATGGCCTTGTCATGCAGGGAAAATGGCAGGGAGGTGAAAATTCATGATTTCTAAACAGTGTACCAGATGACTAAGTTTGTTACCAAGAAAGAGCTGTTCTATGCCATTGCTTAACAGCCTCAGAATTCCATCATCCCTGTAGCCATGATATTGTTTACTTTCAAAATTTGCATGTATTTCCCATCAAAGAAATAAAAAAAAAAAAAGTTGAAATTGTACTTTAATTATCTGAAGTTTAGCCAACAACTTGAAGATTGCACGTAGTTTTTTGAGACTGAGTTTAAAAAGTCATTTCGCCTTCACTATTTTTAACTTTTTATAATTCTAAAGTGCAGTCAAAATTGTAGCTGTAATATTACGCTGAATTTAAAAAGGCAATAGAAAAATAAATATTAAAAAACTGAGAATTTTTTACAATTTTGTTTCTAGTTATTCTTGAGTTGATGAATCAAGTAAAAAATAACACAAATTTATGAACAAGTCAATTATTGAAATATACAGTATTTAGACATTGTCATCCCCTCTTTTTAGGCCTCTTTGGCTAAAAACCAATTATTTCAGATCAACTGCAGGAATTTTACAACCTCAGCTACCCTAATTTCCTCTTGGCCTAGACAGTCCAGTGTTGTCCCTGAAAATCAGACTTCGATTTGTTTTAGTGTAGTGGAGTCAGTTCTCATGAATTGTAAGATAAACAAGGATCATGTTTGCATTCCTTTGTAAAAGAGATCACCTGATGGACTTCTCAAGTGCCAGTGGAGATGGAGAGGTGGGAACTTCTCTGTCCAATCTCTGATCACTGTCCAAAAACTTATATACACAAAGTCAACAATAAACTAGAATCTTCCTTTCTTCTTCTCTGCCTGAACCCTGTTATGTGTGTTACTGTGTGTTTCTATCTGCGTCACAGTAACAGTCCAGGTACTAAGAGATGTAGTTGGCTGATGTCAGCCCCTCAGTGTCTTGTTTCTTCCTCACTCTTAGCTGACATCTGATGCAAGTGTGTATACAAATATAAAACCTTTTGCTGCAAAAGTCTGATTTTTTTTCACCACTTCATTTTTTTCGGTAGACCTACTTCAGAGAAGGCTGTCAAAGTCTTAAAGTGATATATTTCTACCGTGGAGATCTGGGCTCCTCATGGCATTTCTTGTGCAGAAAGGAGCTGGCCAGGAGCCACTGCTTCACAGGCCTTGTGTAGATGGGAGCTGTTCTGTGGGGGGTACAGAACAGTGTAGGTGGATTCTGATAATGGACGTTTTGGCAAGATGTGTGAGGTGCTTTAATTATTCAATTAGGGATTTTTGCTTAAATAATATACTGCTATTCCATAGCACCCATGCTGCAGGATGCTCACAAAGCTACCATGCAAAAATACTAGCTGGTGCAGGGAATAGCTGGAGCCTTCTGCTCAGTTTCCTGTCCCATGGGGATCATACTAAAGTCAATTCTGTGCACTGCACTATCTGCCAACTCACTTCTGCATGTGCTCTGGGACCTGAGTAGTATCTATGAGAAGCTGAGACCTGGCTGTCTTGGAAGTGGCTTTTTTTATCCCCATCTCCATCAGATAGTCATGCAGGATGTTCTTTTTGGCTTGTTCAGGAGCTGAAATTTGAACTACCTTGGAACAATTTTTTTTTTTTTTTGTCAATGCACTATGCTACTTCAGTTTTTCACTTGAGCAGAATCTTGTCTCTTGCCTCCAGGACTTGTCTCTCAGGAACAATTGTGTTTGTCCAGGCATCTTGCAAAACTTGCAAAGATTTTATTGAGATCGATGACAAGGTCAGAAAATATTTTTGTCTTTTGAAGTATAAATGTAAAAGGCTGAGTCTAGCTGCCTGGAAGAAAGCATCAAAATATTGGACCAAGTAGGCAAATGAAGATACAGCTGGGTAAAAGGTAAGTATGAACAAGTTTGTCAGGGAAACCTGAGTTCATTCAATGTTTTTTGAACTTCACAGAAGTTGCCAATGTGTTTTATGTTGTTGTAGTAACTGCTTGTAAGTATATAATTCTAATACAGTGGCGATGTTCATTAAAAACCTAATGAGGACCTTTACCTGTGGGGTTAAAAGGAATTTTGTTTTGCTGTAGATTTTACAGAATCCTCTGTTGATATCAGTTTATTTAATCTTTTCCTGTAAGTACGGGAACTGTATGTACTCAAAATTAATTTGTGCTGTTCGAAATGCAAAAAAACTTTTAGCCATTATTGTTGTAACATTGTATAGATTTCAAGTCTAAAGATAAAAGTCAAATACCAGTATTGTCATCCTATTTGTTGAGAATAGATCATGCAACTTCTCCTACCCAAAGGGAGAAAAATTAGGAGTAATTAAGACCATAAATGTTGAAAAACAAAAATTAGATTAATTAACGCTGTTTAGAAACCTGAACTAAGGAGGTTATCACTATTTTAAATAGAAGTATTATGGGGATAAAATCCTGTGGTACTGAATTAGAGTATGTGGTTATGTAGTTCAGTTTTGGCAAAAACAATGGACAAGATGTGCTTTATTAATAGGTTTTATACAGTAATCATGACATGATTACAATACAGATGATCCCAATTAATGTCTCCTGTATGGAGCAAAAATTAAAAAAAAAAAAATCCCCTTGCCCATCCCAGAAGTTTTGCATTATTTTTTATCTTTTGTTTCCAAGCTCATAACTACTAAATTACAGCCTTTGATACAAAGCATGAGTTAACAGTGATAAATAGTAGAATTTTTCCTTTAATGCATAAAAAAATATGGAATTATGTTGTGTAACAGCTGAGGTTGCCTGCAAATGAAGAACAAACTTCTGCCTCCACAAGTGTCCATTCCCCTGCATTTTCTGTTACAGCTCTGCAGATGAATATGATGGCAGCACATTCTGCAAGAATCTCTCCTTTTCTTGGGGTGTTATGGCAGGTGCTCTGGGGTACTCTGAGGGAGATGCCCCAGTGGATACACTGACAGAGCTACTTTAGGCTTCAGTGGCATTCATCTGGCAGTAGGGATCACTGCATACTCTTTCTGTTGTCTTAATTTGATATTGCGGGATAAAAACCTGGGCATTAATACTTAATGCTGGTAGTAATACTGCAGGCAAGTGTGTACAAAGATGTTTTAGCTCATATTCCTAATATGAAGGATCCAAGCTCAGAACTCTGAATTCAGCACCTAGGCACAACAAATGCTATTAAAACAGTACTATCCCTCATGTCCCCAAACGTGTGTATTATATGTTGGTTCTAACTTTGCATTACAAAGGAGTATGTGTATTGCAAATTTGTTTAGGTAATTGTTTATACAATTGTCTTCAAAGTTCCATGCACAGATAGATGAAAATGAAGACATCTTGTTAACTTCATGTGCTATAAAATTCCAGTAACCCACTGCCTCTCATTACTACGATGAGAAATTTGATGTAAAAGAGCCAGTTTAGTGGATTGAAAGATCTGCTGCTGAAGATCTTGCATTTATATAATATGAAGTTTAGGGCATGCAGGTTCAAATAAAATTAGTCTAGTATACTCTTGCTATGCCAAGGCTTTGGAGATGTCTTGATTCACTGTTTATGTTCATATCAGGCATGGAGTGCATCTGATATATGTGAGAATCTGACCTTCTGGTCCAATTTCTTCTGGAAGGATCTCACTGTTTTGCACCAAATAAGCTCTGTCAGTGTGATCTGGGCATGGTGAATGGGTTCACCAAGAGGAGTCACCAAATGCCCTGAACCCAACTGCTCATAGTAATACAGGCACAGCTTATGATTCCTTTCCTCAACGGTATGGGATCTAAACTGACAGCAGGAAATAGTAACTTCACACCTGTTTGAACCTTTTAATTAATTCTCTGTAGATGCCAAAAAGCCAGAGGGATACTTGTGCTAATAACCACTCATAACAGCTAAGGTGGTTCTGATCTCTACTGGCAATACAGATGGAAATAGCTATGATACTTTTCACTAGTTCAGGAGCCATTCAGCTCTCTGTTCAGCTGGGTTCCAAAAAAAAAGAATAATTAAGAAATAAAAGTTAGTTGCTACTACAGATTTAATTAAAGTTCTGAGCTAATTTCACAGTGCAACTTTGAGTCCTAATAAGAACAGATCTAGAGTCTAATTACTGTCATACCAGGTGGCTTGCTTTACATCTAATTGCTTCCCTTGAGCCTGACATATGCCTGGAAAGTCAACTCTGTTTCCATACAATGTGATTTTATTATAGATAAGAAAAAGACAGAAATAAAGAATGCTTTCAGCTTACCTAGCTCTTGTGCCTTGATTGTGCTCTGAAGCTTCCTACTGGAATTTTGAATGACAAACTATATTGACGTCATTTCAAACTCACACCTTCCAAACTTTCACACAAGTTTTATGGGAAGAGGACCTGGGTAGATTGTTCAAAAATAGATAATGATGAGCTGTGTTTAAATTAAGACAGTAGGAAGAGGAAGGATAGGTGTTGCTAAATTTAATGGTGGTTCAAAAATACCTGCTCATACCCAGGACAAAACTCAAATATTCTTGACTGAAAGCATAAAAGGAAGGCTTTCAGCAATACATAAATCAGGTTCAACATCTTCTGTGCTGGTTATTCTATTAAACAAGCAGCATGGAGCAGTCTCCTGCTTGAACACGTGGAAAGCTTTAAATGCACATGTCCAAATGGGGCTGAAGGGTTATTCTTGAAAAAGAGTCTGGACCTGTAGGAAAGGATGTTAAAGAAGAGAAGAAAGCTTTAGCACTGATCAATAGTACTTGGAAGCACAAGGATGTGTAAGAGCTGAAAGCAAACACTTATCTTCCCCATTATCTGGGATGTTTGGCTTGTATAAAGAACACTAGTTTTTGAGAGTGTCAGGAATGATGAAGACTGGGGCTGGACATGAAACAAAATTGTATCAAAAGACAAAGTTAATTCAAAAGAAAAAGTGTAGTGTTTTAAAGGGTCTTGGATCATGTCCAAGAGTCCAGTGGGCTTGTAATGTAAGATTTTGCAATAAATGGTTAATTATTAGACCTCAAATAGGTATTTTGTGTGAACTTAAAAAAACTCTTACTACATCACTGACATCTGTTAATAGTTTTGCTGTGGGCAAATCAGAGAAATTCCTTTTTGCCTCTTTGGTAGTGCTATTAGCTGGACTTCATAACCTACTCAGTGTTCAGCTCAAGGCTAATGTGGTTGTGAACAAATTTTTGGCTTGGAATACAGTGAACTTAAGAAGCAAGCTTGATATTAATTTTCAGAGTCTAATTTATAATGGAGTATTTTGAAAGAGGGCTTTAAAAATACTAAAAAAAGTCAATTGTAATCTTACAGCTGCCACTATAATGTGACCATTTAAACTTTTTTTACATTATGGTTAACTAGTAAACAATTATTCCTCAAGATGCAGAGTCTGAGGGCAGACCATGTTTATACCACTTGAAAATCAATGGCAATATACTGAGTTCCTGTTAAGCTATCTGAACACAAATGTCTTTGTAATAAACTTCACTTCTTCCCAACCACATCCTTTCAGATCAGAGACAAGCTTTAAAACTGTTTCTATTTTAGCTTGGGGAAGAAAACAGCACACATGCTAAAAATGTGGTGGGGAAAACAGCTGAATAATTACACAAAAAAAAGTTCTTCTCGACACTTTCCAAAGCTTGTTATTCAGTGCATTATACAGATGAGAGAAAAAAATATCACAGCATTGCACAGGAACTTATGTGTGCATAGACTGTTCTCAAATGGAGGTGGGAAAGATTAGATTCACTGAGGGAAACCCAGTGTGGATCATGCTGTCTCAGAGGACCCCTCAGTGAGAGTTCTGCTGCCTGGAGCTGGGAGCCAGGCTATCTCACAGCCACACATGGGGACACCCCTGGGACAATGCCAAGGCTGGGCTGGGACTGGGAGAGATCCACCTGGCTACACCCACCCTGCTGTCTCTGAAAATCAGCCTTCTGATTTGTTTTGGTATAATGGAGTCAGTTCTCATGAATTGTAAGATAAACAAGAATCATGTTTACATTCCTTTGTGAAAAGATATCACCTGATGGACTTCTCAAGTGACCAGTTATGATAGAGAGGGGGGAACTTCTCTGTCCACTCTCTGGTCACTGTCCAGAAGCTTATATATATGAGGTCAACAATAAACTGGAGAGTTCTTTTCTTCTTCTCTGCCTGAACCCCTGTTGTGTGTGTTGCTGTGTGTTTCTACCTGCCTCACAGTAACAGACCCCCCTTTCAGACAGCTGTGGAGAGCAATAAGGTCACCCCTGGGACTCCATTTCTCCAAACACACCTACTGCCTCAGCCTCTCCTCACAGCACGTGTGCTCCAGACCCTTCACCAGCTCCATTGCCCTTCTCTGGACTTGTTCCAGCATCTCAAAGCCTTTATTCCCAAGGGGCCCAGAAGTGGACACAGCACTCAAGATGCTGCCCCATGAGTACAGGGGAGCAATCATTTCCCTGGTCCTGCTGGCCACACTCTTTGGGATATAAGCCAGGATGCCACTGGCCTTCTTGGTCACCTGGAAATACTGCTGGCTCGTGTTCAGCTGGCTATTGACCAGGTCTTTTTCTCCTGGGATGCATTCTCTATGCTAAATAATTTTCTAAGTGGCCGGTTCCAGGGAATACGTTATTTACTTTTTAAAATTTTGCTATGGCTTTGTAGAAGAGACAGATCAGCAGCCTGTAAAACAAGCTTAAAAAAGGGTAAATTAACATGAATTCTAAGGAGAAGATCTTAAGGCAAAATAGGTGGGGAGGATGACCAAACATTTTATCCTGGTATTAGTACAAAGAGAACAAATTTAGAAGATGCTTGTGGGTCTCTGTGCTGTCATGGTGAGCCTCTGGCTTCTAGGTCACATTGCATGACAAAATAATGCATCTTCAGCATTGAAGTCTGTTGCGGCACAAAAAAGCTTTTTTTGGTCCTAGAGGTGAAATCACCTCTTCCTGTTAGCTTCTTGCCTTGGAGTTAGCTTTGAAAAAAAGGCCTTTCAGCATGCTGAAGAACTGGAAAAAAACCCCAAGCCTTAGAAGCTGAGTTAGTGTCACCACAGAGGTGAAATATGACGGTCACTGATGTCAGTGGCTAAATGTGCAGGGCTGGCAGGGAGAACAGCACAGGGTGCTGGATACCAGAAATATGTGTTCCCATTCCAGCTCTGGGGCTTCTGGGAGCTATTAAGCAGGACACTTGGCTGCCTTCTGGCTTGCATTTTCCATTTGCTTGACTGGTTAATGCTCAGCTCATGTTAGAAGAAGTAATGTATTCCTTTATTGTCACTGCCTATTGTTATAGATGATTCACTGAATCATTTTTGTGACGGCTTTTCTTTTGATTCATCACATTTCGATTCCTTTATCTGATTACAAACTAATTAAAATAAACAGATTCTTGCATGTATCTGTGCAATAACCCTGAATTCATAAATTGCATTGTATAAGTAATGATTCTTCTTAGTAATACAATAGCTGACTGGGCTGAAATATTGAAAGAAATCATAATGCAAACAGACATGCAGGTTTGTATACTTATTAGCAGGCAATGATTGCAAACACTTTTTGCTTGAAATGAAGACAGAACACAGGGAGCTGGATGCTTCCTCTTAGATGGGAAATTTCAGTTTAACACTGGTATAATAACTATCTAAAACACACATGGGCAAGAAAAAAAAATTATTTTTCGTATTTTTTTAAAATGTGGGTTTTTTTCCCCTGGTTGTAAAATGCAGCCCCTAGGGTATATATGGTAAGTACAGAAGGCTAGAGAGAAGCCTGGACCAGGTTCTAGATTGTCTACACAAATATTACAATACCTTCTTTTAGCATTACATGAGAAACCACTTGTCTACATGAAGTGCTATATTCTGAGGGTTGAACACAAAAGAAGGATGATTAAGATTAGAAATAGTCCTTAATTATTCTAATAATTAATATTAGAGTAGCCCCTCATGGAAACTGAACAGTTAAAATAAACAAAACAAAACAAAACAAAACAAAAAAAAAAAAAAAAAAAAAAAAGGGAGTTCTTTCCTTGGAGCAACATCTTGAAGACAGCAGTGGCAGTCAATCACTAACCTGTATTTCCAGGCTGTATTGCTGTGAAAGATTTTCCAGGACCTTCCAGCTGTCATCAGGCACTAGTGGAGAGCCAATAATTCTTTTAACCTTATATATGTGGTTTTTTAACAGAAACTATGCCACTTCTATATTACCAGACCTGTCTTGCTGTATAATACATCACAGACTAACTGGAAATAAAATATTTGCTGGCAAATGCAATATTAAGGAAAGGTGGTCTGTGAAGCCAGACACTAATACTGGTGTAGTTTCTGTTCCTGTACCAGATACAAACATTTCTAAATGTACCAGTAGCAGCTGAGGGCTTTGCATCATACAAAAAACCCAATAGTTTTATAACTTTTCAAACCTAATTAACCAGCATAAAATCTCTAGCAATTTTTTTCTCTTTGATGATTATTCCAAGAGATCTCCTTTAAATTTATTGCCTTTGACATTTGGGTCATATTCTTCATTCTGATTTTTTTTTTTTTTTTTTTTTTTCCGAGTGTGCATTGCAAGAGCATTCCATGTTCTGCATTTTTTCATATATTCCTTGTATGTCATTCTCCTATTGTCATCAACAATGCTGAACTGCTCTAGAATAGGGGTAGAAAAATTTGTGAGAGGTGAGAAGACATTGGAGCCTGTCCCATGGACTTGTGTGCCTATGCAAAGACCTTTGAGATATAGAGGAGTACTGATGCCTTTAGACTTCTTGCAAAAGCTTGCATTGGTCAGCTG
Source organism: Sitta carolinensis (assembly GCA_032173965.1). Lineage (NCBI taxonomy): Eukaryota > Metazoa > Chordata > Aves > Passeriformes > Sittidae > Sitta > Sitta carolinensis. The sequence continues at coordinate 5,871,353 of JAVUNC010000025.1, read as the reverse complement.
ATCCTTTTTTCCTGGTCATATTTTTACACCATGCCATACCTCAGATCAAGTACCACACCTATGAAAATCCCTACATGTATCTATTTCACTCAACTGAGTGAATTAGAAAACTTAAGAATTTAAGAAATCTAAGAAACACTGAATTTAAGAAACCAGTTTTTAAATGAAGTTAGCATTTAGTTCTAATGTTAATGAAGATTTATCTGTGATGCACACAGAAGAATGCTTTCTATTAATTGGAACCCTAGCAGGTGTGTGTGAACACACCTTCTTGAAATCAATGTACTTATCCAGATCTAAACTAGTCTGGGGCTATCCATCTCTTCTGATATCTGCCAGCAATTTTTCCAGTCTGCTTATTTTAACAGATGCATTTTCTAAGGTGTGAAGATCTTCAGACAGACACGTTTAGTACAGCTCACTTTTGAATATATGAGCAAATAAAGGAACATGTCATGTAAAGAGACAGTTTACTATTTTTAAAGAAATGCAGACAATGTAGAGTTTTACAGGAGAAGGCTGTCACCAGAATATACGTACTTCCCTGATTCTGATTGGTCAGAAAGAAACAATTCCTAAAGTCTTTTCAAGTGATGTCATAAAGAAACTACAGTGAAATTGAAAATAAATGGCAGCAAGGGTGTTCATGCCACTCTCACTGATACAGATCTTTGTGAATGACACACTTAACCTCCAACCCCCTTGACCCTCAAGAGGCTCTTGTGGAATCCTGTCACTCAAAGTGGCTTTGCAATGTGTCAAATTTGCTATCATTGATGGACACCAAAAACTTAAAATGAAAAGAGAATTTTCCTGCTGAAAATTGCATGAAAATACTTGATGAGCATACTTTGGAAGTGCATGCTGATTTAATACACTGTGAATATTGTAAAATTCTGACAGCTATAAGTTATCTAAAGAAGGGCAGAAAAATAACGTTGTCCCTAACTCCCTATTACCTAATCTAACTTGTGTATTTAAAAAACTCCATCATGTTTTGTATTGCCTAGAAAGCACAGGAGGTGAAAATGGAGTAAATGGAGTTCTTATCACATTGTTGCTAGGGACATTTACTTTGCACATGAACTGAATAAAAAAACCAAACAAACAAACAGACAAACAAAAAAACCAAACAAAAAACAAAACAAAACAAAACAAAACAAACAAAAAAAACCAACCCAAAACAGACCCAGAATGCATAAACTGCAGAATTCTTGTCGTCTGAACAATGAGATCTGCAGAGGGAAGGCAGTAGGAATGTGGAGCTCTGGCTTCTAGCTCTGCCACTGATATTTTGTATCATAGTAAGAATAATTTCACCACCCTTAACTCTGTTGTATGACCCAGACATGGCCAAGAAAATATGCTAGAATTTTTCTAGAGCCACGTATTTCATCCCATTCTTCAACTTCTCATCAGTGAAATAGAACATTACACACAGAACAAGGCATTCTTCAGAGGGTCTGTGAAATGACAAATTCAGCAGCTCTGATAATATGAATTGTATATTATCTGAATTTTCATAAGACGCCACAAATTTTACATTCCAATGAAATGTAATTAGAATTCTCACTAAATTAGAGAAGAATGCTGTCTACAAGACAATATAAACTATGTTGAAAAAAAAAATAACAAAATAAAAACTCTCCAGTTTTTCAGAAAACTGGAGAGGAACTGTCCTTAACATCAAGGTCCTGCTTTTTCACTGTCTGCACTTCATGATGTAGCTAGCTTTAATTGCACGCTTTGTTCTTCAGATTCCTCTGGGAATACTGGCAGGAGTCCATGTCTCAGTCAATATTGAAATAAAAGTGAAGGCTTTTGTCATCTCTCATTAAAACTGCAGACTTACCACTGCCATCAAAACCACATGGAAACAAATGGTTTTTTTCTTAAAATCTCTAGGTGTCTGTAGTCCTGGTCAGCCATTAAATGAATCACTAACCCCAGAAGATGTCAGCCTTGATTCATGCCTCTATGTAATTTTTCACCGTTCTGGTTGGTAGGAACTAAAATTAAGGAAGAGTTGCAGTTGAACCTTTTAATACCCCTTTATGTGTTCAGGACTGAATGAGTCCCAGGATTAATGAGACACAACTTTTTAACCCTTACCAACATTAGGAATCCAAGTGATGCCTGTGGAATCAATGGACAGAGGATCATCATCTCCAGCAGTGGCTGTACCAGTGCCTTTGTGTCCACTCAGCAGAGAAGGGGAAACAAGCACAGATTTTTAGCTTTTTGAGGTACAAGCATGTTAGATGTTTTGTACTGAGACCTGGCTTCCTTTAGAGTAAAGGCTGGATTTTGCAGTTTTAAAATTATCACAATTTTTATGTCATCAGTGTACCTTAACTTTTTTCTTAACTTCCTACTCCAGGTATCCAACACCAATTCTACTACACAAGCTGCTACAAGGGGATACTGGATCATTTTAAAGGTTGGGTCAGTCAAAGATGAAATATAAATCCAAACTTCAGAGTTTTGATGATTAGAAAATTATAATTTGATTTTTCCAGCTAGAGTAGTAACCTGGCTATCTTAGTCCTGTTCAAACATAGAACATTACACTTGTTCTGTGTGTGCTTGGCAGCTTTTGTCACTTTCTAAGCACAAAACCAACTGTTTGGGATGACTGTCACTGCTGGGAGGAGAGGTATGCAGCATGTGCAAGGCTATAGTAGCAAATGTAGAGACAGTCACCACATTTATACTTGACAAGGTAAGGCTCAATTTATTTACTGGCAATTAGTGTGGTTGGCAAAGCATTCTTATGAAAGGTTGAAAACTCCTTTGTCCTTATAATAAGGGGCAGAAAGGCCAATGTCTTTTACAGCTGCTGTAGCTTTATTCCATATCAGGTGCACAATTTTCTTTCCTGTAATTGCAAGTAGTAGCAAATGATAACCGTAACATGTTCTGAAGTACATAGACAAGAATAAATCTGAGTAGACAAAAACTCACCAGGAGTTCTTTAATGTTTGTAGAAAATATGAAGGGTAATTTTTTGTTGAGATGAAAGTAAGCGTGTGAAAAAAATGTCTCTAGTAAAACAGCATTTCTGTCTGCTGTGCCTGAGAGCTGCTTCCACATGAGAGGGAGAGGAGGAAAATGTCACTTATTATATAATTAGAAAAACAGTTGTGAAACAATGGTGATGATGGCATTACTCTAAGGAATTTTTTCTTGCCTTAAAGGACTTTCAGAAAGTAAATTTCAGTGAGACACAATAAGTCAAATTAAGATAAAATGCAATATCCCATTTTTCTGGATCTGCAACAGCAATTTGGTGTATTGGAGGTGATAACTTCAAGGCTGGCTGGGTGGGGAAGGGCTGTGAAAACAACAAACAATTGTCCCCTCGAATTTACAAGTATTTATTCTTCAGCCTAGGGCTTGCCAGTCTGGCTTTTCAGTAGTAACTGGCTATGAACACCTGCATCCTTCACGATATTCTCTTTAGTTATCAATAATTAGCAACAGTCTGATGATAAGCTAGGAGTTTCTGCATGGCACTGAGTGTGTCTTGGGAATGTGTAGAGGGCATTAAAAGATGAAAAAATGAGTAATGAGAATGAAAACTGTGTTGTTGCTGTAGTATGTTCCCTCTTTGCTCTTGTTGACCTTGCACCATTGAAGCAAAGGACATTTCTGTAACCTCACTGTGGCCCCAAGAACTGTACCTGGAGAGGTGACTGGGAAATATTCTGCTGGGAAAACAATCCGATGCCATACCAGGCTTTATAAATCTGATTTCTAGACCAATTCAAATACCATTGCTTTTGTTCACCAGTAGTCTGGCCTGAATATGTGAGACATCCTGGCTGAAGGTTTCCTGAGCCATCTATTTTTACTTTCTTTGGTGTTTATTCTTTTTATGATGGACTGGTAGGATTTCTCTGGTCAGTTATGAAAGGACAGGTGTTTTATTGTATTTTCTCTTCCTCAGTCTTTTCCCCCTGCTCTTCACTGTTTATCTTTAACTTTGGACACACTGCTTTTTCCTGGAAGTTCAGAGGTGGGGAGAGCAAGATGGGCATGGGCCAGATAAGGTGCCCTAAGCTAGTCAGGAAACTCTTGCTTGATTGCTAATACCCCTGGACCCCACAGGACCTGTGGTTACAGCAAATCTCTTTGGTGATTAATTAAAAAAAAAAAAAAAAAAAAATCTTCCCTCCATATGAAATGAAATGGACATCAGTGATTGCTTTCTGAGATGGCCCACTCTAGACCTTCACGAGCATCTGTCAAATATGAAGGTACTCAGCCTCTCTCATCCATTGGCACCTCACCCCATCTGCTCCTGTTTCATTCTGGGGGAACTAGAGAGGAGCTTCTATGAGATATGGACAGCATTCCTTTAGCACCTGCTTTTTTCCATGAGATTTTCCTTTCGCTGATTGATTAGAAATGTTATCTTTTGCATAGCTGTTTACCAGCTCGATGGTGACTTTGAGCAGGTTCCAGGTGGCAGAAAACCTCTTGCTTGCTGCACAGAGCCACTGCTGAATAGCAGCACAGTAGCCACATGAGGTATTGATTGAGGATGTCAGAAGCAGCCTCTCTGAAGAGCTTTAATGATGCCAAATGCAAGGGTAATTCCTGCTTATCCTTGAGATTGACAGCTTGCACACGACACCAGCCAAGCATCACTGGATCAGCAAGAGAAGAGACTTCTGAATGATTGCTCCTGGATTGTTTTCCTTTGGGGTTTCCTAGCCAGAAAGTGACTTCAGAGCTGTTAAACTATAAGAAGGATGTGGCTAATTGTGTGAAGTGATAGCACTCTAGCTTGGAATACATCTTCTCTCTTTTTCAAGGCCACATGTGTTAAACAGCTTTTAAGAGAATCGTCATTCCTTTGCACTGGATTTTTATCAGTGTCTTTAACAAAACAAGTATGTGCTAGTAACTTCTAATAGGTCCCAGAGGAAGCTTTATAGGAGGAACTTTAACCTAGAAAAAAGGTAAAATCCAGGGCAACGTTTAGTCACTGCATACACTAGGATTGTTTGACTTTTCTGCCTAGTCAAGCCGACATACGTGGGAGCCTTTTACTATGTCTCTATGTATTATATGTAAATGTGAGCTTTATTTTTAAACAGATGTATATGAATTATCTTTCTTTATCACTACAAAAATGTTATATTCTGCCCAGCTTTGCTCGCTGTTTTTCTTATGTTATGACTCCATCCTTCCCTGCCTCTTTTTCTCTCCATCCTAATTTTATTCTCCTTTCTTTGCAAAGATATATTCATGACAGGTCTGGTTGTATGTGAGCCTGGAAAAGGTTCTTCAAACTCTTCCTAATGCAGGTGGTTTGGCACCATTTATTGGAAGCAAAATCATACACATTTAGCATTTGGTCACCAGCTATTATACTCTGCATATGATACTACTTGTGATACGCCAGAGTCTGGGATGACTCACTTGATACAGTAATCTTTAAAAAGAGTAAAAAGGAATGATTGCACAAATATTTTGTTGCATTCCATAATGTTACTTTAGTGCAAGATGGAGATATTCATGCTTGATGATTGTATAAGTATCACTCTTCCAATATTGGTAGAGACTGAGATAGAGAATGATGAACATTTAATAGGAAAAAAATTGACTGTTACCCACATCCTCCCTGTTTAGAAAAAGCATCTTAGGGAAAAAAAAAAAAAAAAAGTTGATTAAATTTCAGTTTACCTTTTCTTTAACGTAACAAACTTCCATTTGGGGTTTAATTGGGACTATTCCAGCATGTAACAAAAAGTTAGTGGAAGATAAAAGGACATAGCAAGAAAAAATATTCAAAGTGAATAATTTAAGATCACATCCATAATTAATGGCATTTGGAAAGCTTCCTCTAGTGCTCTAATCATTTCTCAAAATGTGCTAATTAGAGCAGTTTGGTACAAAACAGTGTATGCAGGTGTCGAACAGCTTTTTTCCTGTTCTTTTTTTCAGAAATGTAGCAGCAACTGGTTCTCCTGGCATTAGCACTCACATTTAATAAATGTTTCACCATTTAACATACATTTGACAGCTGAAGAGTGTGCACATAACTATTAGCTTGTTAGAATAGATTTGATCAGATATTTTTAGTTCAGCAACTTAAACTTGTAGTAAACAGTGAAGCATCCTATAATGTCCTTTGGGGCTCTAACTAGCAAAGACTTGAAGCTGAAAGAAAAAAATTGCCTTGAAAGGAATAAGTATCTACATCTACTTGAAATTAATGTTATCTAAATGTAGTTCTGATACTTCAGAAAAGCTACTCATTTGCTTACTGCTTGCACTGTATTTAAGTGCTGTCTTTTGGCTGAGAAGGATGCTGCTGCTCAGTTCTTCATTTGTCTTGGAAATCAATGACAACCAACATCACAGGTCCCTCCCTCTAACCCCTCTCCAAAATTAATCAATATGACCCAGAGAGACATGATCTGGGCAGTCAGGTCTCTGTGTGTATACATTTGGGCTTGTATTACTGCCCTGACAGAATGAAACAGGAAAACCTGAGGAGATGCTTAATTTACTCAAAATGATCCTGAGAGCTCTGCATTACTGAAACAGGAGCTGGTTCTTTGGGGATGTAGTGCCCAACAAGTAGGTGTGACAACACTGTCAAATAAATAAGTCTGAAGAGCACAGATTGTATTTGAAATGAATGTACCATGACTCTGCAGGATTTGTTTTATGCAATTATTCCAATAAAATGTTTTATTTTATTGAGGCTCTACAAAATTTCACAGAATGAAACAAATAGTTCCATAACCATGTATTATTAATAACTCATTTCTTTTAAAGTTGAGAGCAGAGCTATTCTATTATGTGTTGCAGATTCATTTTAAGACACTTTATTGGAGAGTCTGCAGTCTGAAATATTAATCTTGTGAAATTGAACACATGGGTTTAAACCTAGGATACATCCTATTTTTCAAGAGACTCGGCAGTACCTAGTTCCATTTTTCCCAAGCAATCTGTAGACTTACTGCTGTGTATGAATTAGCTCCATTTCTATGCTGTGTTCTCCTTGTTCCTACCCATTAGCATTCAACCCTCTTCTGTCTTCTGCAGCTAGATGAATTATTCCCTGAGAACAATTCATTTGACAGTGAAATTTGCCCTTTTTGCATTTGTTATTTCTCCATGAACACATCACAATTTGCATTAATTAGTTTATTATTTGAAATTGTTTGATGAATAGTTTGTTTCAACCCATTTCACTCATGTAGCTAATATTAATTTGAGTGTTTCATCCCAGTGATTTACCATTCAAACTGTGTTCTATTATATCATAGGGTGATTGTTCCTGCTCCTGCTCCGGATGACACAACCGGAGTCAATCAAAACCAGAAATATGGTTCAGGAAAAGTTTTCAAAGCAAAGTTTAGTTCTCAATAAGAGAACTAATTTCCCACAGGTATTGTTATTTCTGAATAAACCCTCTACATTTTTATTTTTGTATTTTTCCCTTTTTCCCAGTTTCACAACTGAAAAAAAAGGGATTTAAAGTCTTAAAATCTCTTTTTCTTTTTCTTTCTTTCTTTCTTTCTTTCTTTTCTTTCTTTCTTTCTTTCTTTCTTTCTTTCTTTCTTTCTTTCTTTCTTTCTTTCTTTCTTTCTTTCTTTCTTTTCTTTCTTTCTTTCTTTCTTTCTTTCTTTCTTTCTTTCTTTCTTTCTTTCTTTCTTTCTTTTTTTTTTAGTTCCATGTTCAAAAAGATCAAGTAGAATAAATTGGGGTTTTATTTTCTTCAATAAAAAACTCATTTTTTCAGTTGAAGACAATTTTTTCTGAAAACATGCTCTTTGCAATAAAAATATATTTGACTGGTCCAAGTTATAGATTTTCTCAACAGCTTCTGCTTTGCCATGAGGTATGATTCAACAATTAAAAAACATACTTTGCCATATTAAGTAAAATTGTAATGGCATTCAAATGTTCTTCCATTTCCCCTTTATCTGAGAAAAAAAAATACCATTAGTACAACTGAATATACGTACACAAGAAAGTAAAATAAAGTTTCAGCATCTCCAAGAACTACCAAGAATGCTTTCTTTCTTCTCTGTTGGGAGTTATGGTCTCTTGCTCCAGACTTTAAGTAAACTATGGAGTAGAATCGCCTTGTTTCTGCTAAAATAAGTATTATATCTCTGCACAGAGTCAGTCTGAAAAAACATCATCTCAGGATGCACAGAAAGGTATGGTGTTCATCTCTACTCAGAAATATATACTGCCCTAAAAGAAACAGAATGTTGTAATAATGTATTGGAGGTTAGAATAATAATGAACCCCCCCCACATTTTAATATTATTCATAAAGAGGGTTAAAACCCAGAAATTGAATACTTTTCTTTGAAAAAGAAGGAAAAGATTGGGTAAAGATCTCCCTTAGACATGGATCATTTTTTTAACAAATCTTGGAAAAAATGGGAATGTTCCAGTATATTATTATATGTTTCCTAATTTTAATCACTTAAAGGGTTCAGCAAATTTGCCCAAGAAACCATTCTGCTCGTGGTAAAATCAAGGAAAGGCACGAATGGGAGAGCAGAAGGAAATGGCAGTGTAATTAATACCATCAGCATGCTTTTATAGAAGATAGAGTCTGTCAAGCAGACAGTGCAGTTTTTGAGGTCTCAGATGTGTTCAGTGAATGCTTCTCTGTGATAAAATAAATCCAAGACATTTTTGGGGTAGGTAATATACTGCCACAGTGTTCTGATGAGAAAATTACTGCTAAACAAAATGAAGAGAGCCCAGAAACACAGTTTAGGGACTAGGCAAGAGTAAATTTACAGTTGGAGTCACTGCCCTAAACATTTGTTCCTGGGTAGGTGCTGCCATTGTTTATTCTTGGCTAGGTCTAATGGAGAAGGACTGCATTTGTAAATACACACATTTGTTTTTCTGATGATGAGAATTAGTAAATGAATAACAATGATAAATTGCTTATGGGAAATAGAGGCTGGTTTGGATTGCTTGCAGAAGTAAACAAGCACATACTTCAACACAAATGTGTTTGTGTCTTTATTCTACATGGCTGTATTGCCAGGAGTGCAGAAAGTGTGTCAGTGTCAGGAACATGAAGCGCCACCCTTGGAATTATTGACTGAAGAGCACCAGAGCAGCAAAACAGCACCAGAGCAGTGAACAGGAGTGGGCAGTCTGATGCAGCTAAGGCTCAATACAGCTTCTGAAGAACTGATTGAGAAATAGCATATATGAAGGGGGAAGTGCAACTTTTTCAGTTGTCATGGCAGGAAGAAGGACTAGCACGTCTCTTTCTAGCTGTTTCAATTGCTTAAGTGAGGGTTATAACTGCTGTGATGAGTCATGGACCTCTGGCACTAGTGATACACTCTTGTTTTGAGTTCTAATAGTCACCCTTCAAAAAAAATTATGAAGGACTGAAAAGGATTGAGAAAAGAATAATAGAGAAATACATTATTCTAGGGAAAAAAAACGAGAAAATTTTATCTGTTTAGCGCATCAAAGAGAAAATTAAGAGGTGATCGTGGGAAGAGATGGCTTATTGTAGGTGGTATTTCTGTCAGAAAGATGAATCCATGAGATTCAGGATCTGGAAGCAAGACTTAGGTAAATTAAAAGAGAGCAATTAAACAGTGGAACAACTGTCTTCCAGTTATGATGGGTTATCTCACTGGCAGCTTCTAAATCAAGCTTCGAAGTCTTTATAAGAGATATCTAAATGCTCAAAATAAGATAAAACTCCCAAAAAGTCATTTACACAAGATTTTTTTTTGGCCTACTGTGTTAAGGAGAAGAGGAAAAAGAGCTCCATCCTTAAAATACATCCATGGGACTTTCACTTGTAGTTTACACATGCTATTGGTATTGAAGTCTTCAAATAATTTTGACATTGTGTACAAACTGCACTACTGCCTGTGTTACTGGAGAAAATTTGAATTGAACCTAAGGAAATTATAGATGTGATCATTTCTCTGAATGCTTAACATGGAGATCTGTTGGCAAAGCACTTACACATCAAGTCTTTGTGGAGCATCAACAAGTCAAAGAACCTGAGTGATGGCAGCCACAATCTAAACAGCTTTAGCAGTGTGTGCAATATTTTCTGAGAACTGTGGACCTCATGGAAGTATTTTCTTGTCAGCACTGAGGCAGGCAGCCTTGCTTTGCTGAAGGAATTGTGTCTTTATGGTGGATATTTCTGTGCTGAAACTCCACAGTGGGGTATTGTTTGTATGGATAAGAAAATACAGTTACTTCTGATAACAGTAATGGCTCAATCCTGCATGCTGCTTTGCCATAAACCTCTTTGGCTAATGTATTTTTCTCTTGCTCTGGGGTTTAGCATCTTAACATCTTTCTGAAATTGTACGCATTGAAAATATTGGTAGAAAGCAAGAAGTCCAGCATCCAAGCACCAGTGAATTTAAGGACGACTGGAAAATACCCAGGAACATTCCCTGAGATCTCTTTTCTGTAATTCAGAGTAGAAATCTGGCCATATTCAGAAAAAATAGAGTTGGCAAGCCTGCCTGTGCAAGCAGGCATGGGAAGTGCTTGCTTCATCAAACCAGCAAAAAAAGAGAGGCAAGGGGTGTTACCAGCTAACGTGGCTTGCTGGAGTACCACTGTATATGAGATAGCTAAGGCATGCATGCTAAGGGGTGGCATGAAATCTAGGCAGGAAACCACCTTGGGTTTGGCCATTCTGGCACTGCCTTAGCTTTTGTGAGTGTAGAAATGGGCTGGAAACAAGCAGTAGAATAAATGAGGTAAAGTGATAACGTGCAACTACATCTCACGGCAGAAAAAGCCAGAACTAATTTTACCCAATTTCTGCCTTGACTGTGGTGTCTACAGCTATGATACTCTCCTTTTTTCATTGTTCCTTTAATTAAAAGAAACCTCCCTGCCTCTCTGGGGTACAACCCTGAGGAGAGATTGGTTTTGGATGAGAAGCATGTTTTGCCCTTTCATCCTTTTCAAAACCCAGAGTTTATTTTCTTTCTGTTTGTCAATCAGCATGAAAAAGCTTTTTTAGCTCTTACTTCACCAGATACAAATATGAAAAAAAAAAAAAAAAAAAAAAGACAGAAAGCTTCAGGCAGTTTTTATGTGGGGGAATGCAATGCTGATGTAAAGCTGCAGCAGATGTACAGCTTAATTAGATGTTAATGAATAGACAGATGTGTATAAGTGAGCAGCTCCGAGGGTGTGGAAGGAAGCAGAAATATGGGGCAGTAAACACTTTGATGTTGCCTGGGTAAAGGTACATTTTAAAATTACTCTGCTTGTTGCTGTTTCTTGTATCCAGACTGGATTTTCCTATCACTGTGTGGCAGCAAATCATTTTGTTTCTTGCTGGTACAGTGAGGGAAACTGAAACATGAGCTTTCCTTCCCACAGCCCTGCTTTGGATTGCTTCAGTTCTCCCACTCCAGGGAAGAGTTTGCAAACCTGAGGTGGCAGAGATCTGTGTGGGAAAATTTTTGGCAATTTCTTGGTGTCAGAATTGTGAAGAAATTGAAGAGGCTAGCTGGAGAAAACAGAAGGTCCTCTGGACTTGGAAGGAACAAGTGAAAAGTACAAGCAGAAATAAGCAGGGAACAAAACAAGATGTGTAGACCAGGAAGAACAGGAAATTATTTCAGGTAGTAAGATCACAAATCCCCTTTGACTAAGCTAATTGATAAATTATCTTACAGAGGGGTTAATCAAAACCACCATAAACGCCCAAGAGAAATCCACTGGTGAAATAGGGTTAGGGAGGTGTGTACAAAAGAAAAGCAAATACTATTGGTTAAAACCATCAAAGAAATAAATAACATAGTAATAACAAGGCTGGTAGGTTTAAACACTTGCTATGCTGCTTGTTGAGAGGAATACTTATATTTTTCCATGCATATAAATCTCCTTGGATGTATTGTTCTTGAGTGTAGTTTCATTGAGGGCATTTTCTGAGGGCATCTTCATTGTCCTCAGTGCAGCATTTCAAATCTTATTTATAGGTTAAAAGGAGTTATAGGTTCTGCAGCATTCCCAGCTAAAGGTCTTTTCTTTCCTGGAGTTCATGCAGCTGAAGAAGGCCACAGGTCTGGTGCATGGAATATCTCCAGCCTCCTGTAGAAACCACGTAACCTCCCGAGGCCAAGGCAGTGAGAGCAGCCCCAGAGAGGAGGGACACGTGGAGGAGGATGCAAAGCTTCTTCTTCATAAAGAACTGAGGTCTGTTTTGGGAGCATGTGTTCCTGCTTCTCAGAAGTGCCAAGGAGGCATCGTGTGGACCCTGCAGCCTTACTGCTGGGGAGGGACCCAGGCACTGAAGTTTCAGGTGGGGATGGCAGCAGAGATGGCTCCTCACCTGCACTTCTAGGGATGCATGCTGATCATGTAAGAGGATTCTTTGTGCATTGATTTATTTGGAAATGCACGTGGATTAGCTGCTGTGGAAATATAATGTAATTGAGCTCTAAGTATTTGGACTAATGGTCTGACTCTCTGTGTGTCTGCCTGCCTGCCTCTCTATCTGCCTTTTGATCTATTTACAATTTTTTTAGTCTCTCTGCTAAAGTGGGACTATCCTTCTTAACAGCTCCTCTGTTTGAAACCACTATAACTTCAGTATGACAAAATAGTTCTATTCCTGATAATAACTTTTTTTATACTTTACAGTGCTTGAATGTCTCAATGCCCTTTTTGAAACCCATTATCTCCAACACACCTTTCCTTGACCCTTCCATTGCATTGTCAGCTGCCTAGGGTGCTAGTAATTCCTTGCTAATTTTGGAGCAGGAAGTACCTCTGCATATTCTGAGGCCAATTTTAAGGCTTTCATGGGGCAGAGGAAGATCCTGGGTCTAGTGCAAGATATTTATACCTGGTATACACAGACCTGTCTTCCTCACCCCTGCCTGCCCATGGTGCTCATATCCTACCTCTCTCAAATATTGGCTTGCTGCAGGGCTGGCTCAGCAGGGAAGCGGAAGGGCAGTGTCAGGGGGTGGAAGTTGCTGATTGCAGGCTTAAACTGGAACTACACAGGATTTTCAGGCACATTAGTGTTTTACTGAAATAAATGTATCAGTTTTAGATGGTCTATCAGGTCCAGCCTTGGACATGACAAATATGTCACAGTTGATTGCCTGAAAGAGGAGCATAGCTGATGGGCTTAGCTGAAATATTTACATAGTGTTCATGTTGTATATTTTCATATCTAACCTTGTTCATGTAAAACATCCTAAGAATTAATGAGTCAGAAAAGTTTACTAGGGCCTACATTTCTGAATTACTACATTCTTCTTTGCAAACACTACTTCTTTAGAAAAAATAAAAACACCAAAACAATTTATGCCTGCTACTTGGTATCCTTTTTATTGGTTTCTTAGACATATCAAAGGCTGTCAGTTCTTAGAAATTATCTGGCAACAGCAAGTCCTTTGAGGAGCAGGTGAGGGAGCTGGGGTTGCTTGGTTTGCAGAGGAGAGAGGAGAAGAGGAGTCTCCTCATTGCCTACAACCAACTGGAAGGAGCTGTAGTCAGGTGGGGTTTGACCTCTTCATCCAGACAACCACGACAGGACAAGAGGACACAGCCTCAGGCTGTGCCAGGGGAGTTTCAGGTTGGACATCAGGAAGAATTTCACATAAATGATAGTTAAACATTGGGACTGGGTGCCCAGGGAGGAGGAGGAGTCAGTGTCCTTGCAGGTGTTTAAGAAAAGACTGGATGAGGCACAGAGTGTTCTAGTTGGCAAGGTGGTGATCAGTCAAAAGTAGGACTTGATCTCAAGGGTCTTTTCCAACCTAATGGATTCTTTGTGATTCAGTGTAAAGGGCAGGAACACCAATGTATCAGTTACTGCCAAGCAAGCTGAGTCATTCATGTTTATTAATTCTGCTGATTCTGTTATTATCACTCATTTTTCAGCAGAGTATGAAAAACAAAAATCTAATCTGCTGTACAAAATAGGTAATATGTAACAAAAATACACTGTCTAAAATAAATCTTTCCCATCTTTTTCATCCCTTGGTCTTTTATCAGATATGTAGGCAAGAAACCAAGAGATAAGCATCAAGTAAATTTATTGCTGTATCATTTTTCCTCCTCCCTTCTTCCAGACTTTGCACAGCTGATTCATGCCTAATGCTAAGGAGATATTGTTATTGTCTTACGGGAGAAGTAGAGTGAGAACTGTAGAAGCAATGCATTTTGTCTGTAAAGGAAATAAAATCCATAACAATTTAAAGAACCTGCCAGAGAAAAAGAACAAGATGGTATCCTTCTAGGAACCTCATATTCAGCCAGGAACATTTGTGTTCTGTTTAAAAATGCAGAGGGAGCATTGACATCTAGTGTTTGTTCCAGTATTTTGCTAGAGAGATTTAATGGTCCACAATTCAATTTGAAGTGAAGGTATCCCCCCCAAATGACGCTTTGTAAAGTCTTTAGGAGCTGAAGTCAATATCTATGGGCCTTTGGAGATGCAGCAATTGATTACCTGTCCAATTCAATGAGCATTAAAACCCAAAGAGATTCAGAAATGCACTTCACTGTTGCAAAACCTCACCTCTGATACCACGGATGCACAATGACTGGTCTATGCTGAAGTTCAGTATATAAATAAAACAGCTTGTTCTGAGACCTAATTGAAGTTTTGTAACATCCAGAAAACTCTAAGTTAATGCCTTTTGCTGTAATGTTAGTATTCCTTGGTGTATGCCTTGAGTACAGTCTTGGTGCAGGATGAACACAAAGTATATCAGATTTTGGAGCAATTTACTTTTTTGTCTGCTAACACTGTCATCCTTTGTCCCCTCAGCTTGTAGAATAACAGCACCTTGTCTTCTCTAAGCTCCTTTCAACACTAAGACCTCTTCCAGCAATACACAAGAGTCTCTTCATCCCCTCTAAAATCAAGTGAATTGAGCAATTACTTTGTGATTCTTAGAAAGGCAGGAGCTGTTTAAGAGAGCCAAGGGTTTGTGACTGAAAAGGAGGGAGAACTGAGATTCCAGCTGTAGCTGCATATGACAATTAAACTGTGAGTTACAGAAACTGAGACTCAGTAGGGGAATTAGTTGATTCAAGCCTTGGGAAAATAAAAACACTTATTTGGGGAAACTGCTAACTTCACAAGCTTAAGATCTAAGTTTTACAACTTACCTTAAGCACGTCATTTATCAACACTAATCTGGGGGATTGTTGAGCTAACTGAACTAGAAGTGGGTAATTTCTTGGAAATCTGATGTCATGACTTTAATTTCATTCCCTTTTCTGCTGAATCTCATGACTGAGCTCTGATGATAAGATTTCACTGGGGCGGAACTCAATAGGTCTTTTAAGTATGAACTTGCAGTCACTATTTATTGTACCTTACCTGGATGTACTCACCATGCCAAGAGGCATTTGAGTGACAATTTTCTATTAAAATCCCATAGATGATGGCGATTTCACAGTCCTGGATGACAGTGCTTTAAATGTCCAAACCAGATTTTTCTATCGTGTTTCCTTCTGTAATTTCATATCTGCAATGTGTATGAACTGTATGCCACACCTATAGAATGTCCTGTCCATAAGGCATGTGAGCTGTACTGTTTCCCAAATCACAGTCCTGTGTTTCAGAGAAACTTTTGGGCTTTCTGCACAATACTGGCTCCTAGTCAGCTGCTTCTTGCTTAATCTTAGCTTGCAACAATAAAAAACATATGCAAGAAACTTCTTTTGTTTCTTGAGAGATCTAGCTGAGTTATGGTTGTTTCTATAAGAGGACTAATGATACAAGGAAATAAGTATTGTAAAGGCTAACTTCAATATAAAAACATAAAGTATTTTGTTTTAGTGAGAGAAAAAACACAGGTAACTTTGTAGTGCACCACTGTGTGAGTTTGGAAATCTTCTGTGCGTAGCTGAGATCCTGCCCATTTTTTAAGAAAGGTAACAAGTACAGTCTAGATTATAGGCTAAGCAGCTGGCCTTCAGCCTCCAAAAAGCTGTGGCTCATATCCTGATGGAAGCTGTTTCTGGGGACATGAAGGTTCATAAGTTACCAGAAGGTAATTTGAAGAACCCAACACGGATTTACCAGGCTCAGATTTGTGCCTTCTAGGGAGGAATGACGGATGCTGTGGATGAAGGGAGAGGAGTTTGTTTGCAGAAGGTTCCGTTTAGCACCACTTCCTGCTCACTGTTCCAGAGTATCCTGACAGCCATGGAGAGACGCAGACTAAGAGGCAGTTGATGAGGAATGATTTAGAAATGCACGTGGAAATGTGCATGAAGTACACATGAAAATATGACATGTGACATATTGTCTTTCTCACAAGTGGTTACTAACATTTCTCCTTTGCTTTCTCTCTTCTGTGTCAGAGAAATGTTGTGAATTTAAAGACAAATATGGGCTTTGGGGTTTTTTGATGAATCACTTGGTTATTAGTACAAAAGTGAGTTAAAAAACAATTTGTGTTGATTTTATTCCTGAAATATTTGATATTCCTATTGGGTTGTTACATTTCTTGCATTCGGAGAGCTGTTTATTGCTTTTCTTTTTAGTTACTGTTTGATGATGTAATAAACAAATATGTCATAAGTTGATTTACACTATGATTTGGGACATTAAATAGAGGCAGAAATCCAGCTTCAGAAATCCTTTTTTTATGAAGATAAAATCATAGATAAAGAAGACTTTTTCTTTCTTTAATTAAATACATGAATTTTAAAAATCCTGAAAAATAACAATGAGAGAAAGAAAATGCAGTGCTTCAGAAATATATTTTGAAGATTTTTTTTTTTAAATTAAATGTTTTTGTCTTTCCCCAGACACTTCATGCATGAAATCTGTTGTATTCCAGAGTGAGTTCTCCTTGAAGGTTTCAAGAGCTAAGCCAGCCAACATTTTCAAGCTGATTCCTCCATTTCTTCAAATCAAATCAAATCAAATCAAATCAAATCAAATCAATAAAATAAAATAAATAATCCAGATCCATTTTTGCATATATCCTGATTCAGTCAGTAGTTAACTAATTCAGTTAAATACATATTGAACTTTAAATATATTCATAACCACACATTCATAATTAATTTTGATTATTCATATGCCCAAAAGAGAGATAAACAGGACTAAATATATTGATAAAACAGGTATGTGCTCTCTCACAAAGTTTTAACCTGCTGTTTCAGTTGGGAGAATTTTGGTAATTACAGTGTCCCAGAAATACTCAAAACTGCTGTACACAGATCTGGGCTGACAATAACTCAAGGTTAACTCATCACTTACAGCTCAATGAAAAGTGTATGCTTCATTTTAGTTTGGGCTGTTAGTCTAGCACAGAGAAAATGAATGCTTTTTTTTTTTTTAATTTTTTTTTATGGTAGAACTAACTCTCAATTTTTTTTTTTTTACTTGTTTAGTATTTTAATGTGGGATGGGGAAAGCTCATTATCCAGTCAGGGCCTCAGTCTTATAATCTGATGACATTTGTTTTCTCTAGGCACAGTCAGAACTTTTAACATGAAACTATTTGTTCATGGTGGAGAGATAGCAGGTGGCAATGAAAATAAAATGAGGTAACTTTGGATAATATTTCAAGCACAGAAGAGGAATTTCAATTAAAAAATAGAAACTTTAACTTATTATCTGTCCACCATGGGACAGGTGTTTTCCTCTGTTCTATTTTGTTTTGTTTGTCGAGGAAAAGGAATGCTATCTATTTGTCATTACATTTATGGTTTATCAGCCAAACATTTGGGAAGCACCTAGAGAAATCAAAATTAACTGATTTCTAAAGGCAAAATTAAAACATAGATATGAGGTGTGATATATAATTGAAATTTCTTGGAGATGAGGATAGCTGATCGAGGAATTCCACATCATATTCTTTCCTGAAAATAAATCAAAAAAGTCAATGAAATTGAATTGAGCAGATAATTTTTGACCTCTGGACATAGAAATGACTCAAGAAATTGTGTGTTTTCCAAAAGGACATCATTGGTCCTCAACCTGTGGAATAAAAACATTAACTGAAGAAGAACAACAGAGCCAAATATGCTTTCTATGTAACGGCTGTGTAGTTGAATGTTCCCAACCAAATTGTCTTCCTTTGCTTTGGGAAGAAAAAAAATAAGGATTTTGGCTATTTGGGATTTTGGGAAATTTGATATTAAAGAGTCAGCAACTCTGACAGAGACCTGGATTTGTGCAGTGGTGAAAGGCTACACAGGTGACCCTGGAGTATTCTCTGTTTGGTCTCAGAGGCTCTGTTGCTCCTGCAGAGGAGGGAGGTCTAGTGAGAAGCTGAGTAGACAGCTCAATTAATTGTTTTTTTCCATAAAAGCTTTCCAGGTTGCACAAGCAACTGAAACAACAACTCCTCCTGCCATGCTTAAAAGGCTCTGAATCTTCATACACACATCAGTCATGACTGACAGGAAAGAGCCCGAGGATGAAGGGGAGGATGCTAGTGCATTTAGTCACTCGTTTCTTTGCTGTTGCTGTCAGCAGAAAAGGAAAAGATGCAAATGCTCATAAGATTTTTTTTGTTGCTGCTTTTTAAAACCTGGTTTAACTCCTTTGAGAGAAATGTCCACTAGGTATGCCTGTGTACCTCAAGAAATCTCAGACTGTTTTGTCACTAGCCATCCCAGAAATAAGGAACTCTTGCTTATCCTTGTTCCACTGAGCTAAGACACACAGTCTCAGTGATTTTACCAGTGATGCACAAGGAAATTTTTGATAGAGTGAACAGCTAAACCCAGCATCAATATCCCAGACTATCCTGCTTACCTGTAAACAATTGTTTCTTTGAGAATTGATTAAGAGTCAGATTTCTGTTTAGCAGCCATAAAGCTGCCAATTTAAACAGGTTAATTACAGAGGCTGAGCTCCACCTGTTTTTTCAATCCCAGATATTACAAACTCTAGGAAGTAGAATGAACTTGTATTTCTACAATTACATCCACTGATAGTGTTTTTCAAATACATCCAGTTCTCTTTGTCTTGAGCAGGGAATGTATCTGCTCATCAGAGGACTTGCTCTTCACCACAAACCCTGTTTGCTACTGTCAAAAATACACACAAGAACACGGTGAGAATGAGCTGAATTTCCTCTTTTTGACTTCCTAACATAGTTTAACATGGGAAGAAGGTTAATTAAAATCATTGCTGTTTGACCCAAGTCAATATGTAATATCTTCTCTAGTTAATGTTAAAAACCTGATAAAAATCCCCATTGGAGATTGGAGAGTTAGCAATCCACATGTGCTCTGGGTACATTTTACTTTGGGAGAAGAAAATAAAAAAGCCAAAGTACAATAAGAAAGGTTCTGTTAATTACAAGTCTGACAGTGACTGGAAAATCTCTCTGTTTCTCCCAGCTGAACTGTGGGGAGCTGATATAAGGTTGTTTGTGCAGCATCCCAGTATTCCAAGCCCTGGGATCTTGTTTGAAGAAGCACACAAACACCCCAGTCCTTACTAAAATCAAGTGTCCAGGAGGGGAAGATGGCACTTTATAACAAAATGCTGAAGCTGGAGAAAGATGAGGGAAGTACAGCTAATGCAAACCAAAACGCAAACTCTGATAGCTGTTTGCTCCAGGGAGACAACTTCCCACTCAAATTGCTGTGGGCAACTTTACCTGAGCTCTGAGCTTTTGATAGTTAAGTAGAACAAACTGCCTCAGTGAAAGATTAAATATCAGATTGATATGAAAATTATTGCTATGTTGTCAGGATCACTGTGTACATTAACTCATGCTGCTGGCCAGTGTTTGCACAGGAGTCAGGCTTCTCCCTCACCAGCTTCACAGCTTTAAACCTCCCTTATTCTTAGCCTTTCTCAATTCCTACTTAAATATATAACATATAATTCTGGAAAGCATTTTGAAATACAAAATTAAGCCTAAATTATGCAAATCAATTAAAATTAAAGACCCCTGTCATTTTGCAAAGCTAGTAATTAAGGCTTTTTCTTCTTTTTTCTCCTCCAGGCTTTGAAAATCCGTGCAAAAGTTTCAATCAGTAGGGATGCAAGGGTTTTCAGGCAAACAGAAATTCTTGGGAAGGAGCATTTAATGGGGTTTCATTCTCCATTCTCCTGCCCCAAGCCAGAAGGGACAGACCCATTCAGAACTGCATTCATCAGCTCTGCAATGGAACTGGTGGTGGCAGTTTACTGTTCTAGAGCTGCAGGAGAGGAATGGTGCTGTTATCCTTGCTGCAGGAAGAGACTATTTCACTCACCCAAGAGATTGAGACCCTGGAAATTTTATGAAAGCCGAAAATATTTTGCTATGATGACAATGTCTAAAAGAACAAAAGGTTAAATGATCCCACAAGTATGTTAAAAACAGTTTGCACGTCTCCAAGCAGAGTTAAGGAGTGATTTTATTGACTTTTCTGTTCTATGTGTGCTTGTTTTCTTATGCTCTTTCCCTGAAAAGATCAATGCAGACTTTTAACAAGATGAACTACAAATTATTTAAGGTGGCAAGAATGTCAGCACTGTTGTCACCATGAGAAGTAAATGCATATCCAATTTGGGATATAGTCAAGCTGCAAATTCTTCTTAACAGAATCAAGAATTTAACAAAGTTACTGATTCAGGATGGGGCCTAATTTACAGGTTTAGCAGCTTTATTCCACCTCTGCTTCCACAATTTTTTGCTTATCCAGAAATCCATCTTTATTTATATGATGTCCTTTTCACTGTGAAGTGAGTGTTTCATAGTAATGTATTATTCTCAGTTTATTCTTCTAAATCTCCAATCACATCTGCTGAATTCTCTCATAATTTTTGTCTTCTGCTCTTTGACAGTCCAGCATATATTTTTTTCTCCCTCTGTTTGGAAGCTCCTCTGTTTGGGATTATTCTGATTTCCTAGTGCCTCAGTCCCAGATTCTTTACAGGCATGCACTGAGGTTTTTATTCATAATGTGGTCTTGGTTTTTCTGGACTTCATGAGGCCAGACTGTAAATGAAATCTATTAATGCTGGGTATTGATGCTCTGTCAAATGAACAATTGTTTCCTGAAAGGAACTTATCCTGCACTACTGCATTGGCAGGCTTTGGGAGGCCCATGCCTTTCTGTAATACTTTATATTATAAATCACTTTTTATTCCTAGTTCTCTTTTTTTTTACCTCTGGTCACTAGGTATTTATTTAAATGGCAATTAAACCAGATTCTGCCTCCTCTCTGTTGGCTGCCTCACAAAAGCAACTCTGTCAAAATTCATTTGGCAACCCAAACTGTCCTCTATGTGGTCATCATCAGAACTACTCAAATTTGCTTTCAAGCCTGCAAAATGAAAATGTGAAATATATTACTGGGGTTTTTTAATCATTATCTTGCAGCTGTTTTCTAGTCTTAAACCCTACCTAACTCACATACCTAGAAAACTTGTTGTTCCACTGAAAACTTAAATACTTAGTGCACCATGTGTGCTATATAGGTAACCAGATTAAACAGAGAACATCAATTAAGCAATTGATCAATCCACAGAAGACTTTAATAATATCCAGGTTATCTGTGTTTAAATCTGACCTGGCAATAGATTTCAGTTTGTGGCCTTGGGTGACTCCCTTAGTCTATCAATTTCTACCCCTCTCAGAGACTGTTATGTTGCCAGAGGTTTGCTACCTTCCTAGGGCATTGTAAATAAAAAGCACCACTGAAAATGAGACTTTGAGATATTTCTGTGAGCAGTGACTATCTAATTAGGCAGATAGGTGAAATTAATAATAATTTGTAGACACAATCGATGGCATGCTGGTACCTCTAGAAAATCTCAGTGCCTGTAATCTAACATAGCTCATAAAAAAAAGATTAAAGTCCCACAGTGAGTCATGGAGAGCCTGTGCTTCTTTATCCTGCTTATTTTTAAGAGTCATCCTCCTCATCACTGCTTGATTTAAAAGAGAAATTGTCACACATGGTGGTTGGTCAGAGGAAGGATGCTAATCACCAACTGGTTTCAGTTTATAAAGACTGTTAGAAATTTCATCCCTGGTATGTGGCTTTGAAAATAAAGATGATTTAATTGCAGGTGGGACACAGAAACTCTAATGAAAGAAAACCACACTCTTAGGAAACAAAGGACAAATTACAAAGGGTTTTTTTGCTTTTATCCAGTGGAAGATGAGGTCACAGTTAGGAGCAAGATGGCTCTCAGAGATAGATGCAGTTATAGATTGGGGGCTTATCAGACTGCCAAGCTGCAGCACTGGGGATTTTTGAAGGGACTGTATGGTTGAGATGCTTGTCCAAAAGCTGAGTGAGAAAGCAAGCCCATAATGAATAAAGCCAGTAAAATTTTATGTGAAATAAATCTAGTTCTGGTTAGAAGCTAGAACTTCAATTTTGCCTATGAAAACAGTTCTCCTGTTCTTTTGATTAGGACTAGGATAGGAGCATCTAAAAATAGTGGAGCAAGATGAGGGGCAAAAGGGCAAAAAATTCCCTTCCAATAGGGAGCTTCTAATATGTCTTGGGTTTCTGTCCTTTTAAGATGGGGGTGGTTTCTTACACTCTTTAAAGCACACTGTCAATAGAAATGAAACACTATTAATTTTATGATTAATGCTATAAAGAGCCATTAAGAAGCAAGCTAAAGTAACAAATCTTAGTGTCCTGTTTAAAAATTGTATGCAGATGCTACTGTGCCTCTATAAAAGCATATAAATATTATCATTCTTGGGCTGATTTGCAGTTTATTGAGTGGAAAAAGCTAACACTAAAATGTTATTTATGTTTACTAAACTTTCTTCACAGAGAAAAGAAAGTTCTTATCTCACCCTTGACTGAGAGAAGCTCTTTACTCAACCAGCCTCACTAGTTTTATGCTGAAATTCTGCAGGCCAGTTGTATCCTCAGCAGACATCAGCCTGACCTGCTCCACTGCATCCCCAAAGCATTGTCAAACTGACAGCTGTTACTGAATTTCTGAAAAATAAAAAAAGAAAATACTCCTGGAGATTATTGTGATTTATGTGGTCTGTGCTTTCTAATCCCTGTCTAACCCCAGATGAGAAGTTGCTCTTTCCAAGGAGTGTCCCTGACATCCCATTGTGTCTGGGAGCTGTCTGCTGTTGATGTTGGGCATGCCCAGCTGACACCTTTAAATTTCCTCTTTAAAAAGACAGCATTATGCAGTGATTGTGTCTGAGTTTTCTTTCCTGGTTGTCAGGTCAGCTGTGGCCTCCTCCATTTCACCTCCACGTGCCTTTCTGTTTAGCTATTTTTTTCTTTTTTCTTTTCTTTTCTTTTTTTCTTTTTTTTTTTTTTTTTTTTTTTTTTTTTTTTTTTAATTGGCATAAAGATACTGGCTTTGCTTGTAAAACATATTCAGTGCTACAGATGAAAAATGTTTTGTTGCTCTCTAAGTGGTTATTCTGAAATTGGTTGCTTTTTCTTTCATATTTTGGTCCCTAATATGTGAACATGATTTCTGATTTTGTCTTTGAAACCTCCTTTTGAATGTGGAGAACCTCTTTCAGTAAATAATTTCCTGCTCTTGGAGAGATGGGAATGATGAGGGTGTCAGTGCACCTGAGATTAAATGCACATTTTGGAGTATATGCATCTGAAAAAAGGCTGTGAGTACTTTACTGCACCAGCCTTGAAGTAATAAGCTTTAAACCTGTTCCACAAATGAAACCAGCTTCAAGGAGGAGAGGGAGGGAGGGTGATACCTTATTGTAAGGTGACATTCTTTATGTGTGCACCTGTGACCACATCTGCACATGGACCAGCTCAGAAGCCTCTTCTATAACTGTACAAGCATTGCTTATGTCGTAGCCAGGAAGATCAACAGCTGAACTTTAATTCATGATACTCTGAGTTAGTATCGCTACTGAGGCCTTAATTTTATGGTAATTTAGAAGATTTTTCCAAAATGTTGCAATTTCTGTTGCATTTACACAGTTTTTATAATAACTACATTGCAGGGGAAAAAAAAAAAAGACAAAGACTTCAAAATTGTATGCTGCTAAATCAGTCACTTCAACAATTAGGAAATGATAAAAATTTAACTTTTTCAAAGGTGTATTACTTACCAGATCCAGATGAATTTTCTTGGGGGTTACAGAAAACCCATTTTGTAGTTATTCTAAAGTGTGAATTTTAAAGTTTTATTCCAAATAAAGGCATAAGAATGGAACTTTTCCTGAATGATTATGAGAAATTACCAATGTATTTTAACCTGTGTTTTAGAATTACTCTTGGCTGAAAGAATTAAAGTTGGATTAAACTCTTGTCCACATAGGAGGTTCAGATTGCAGTCAAAGTAAAGATTTACAGTTCAAACCCCGGAAATTTCTTTCTTGGGAAATTATTACATTTTGAAATTCTGTCTTCTCTCTCAGATATTAAATAGTTCTACTCTAAAGTTCATATTAGAAGCAAGTTATAAAATATTTTGTTTCAGAAGTATTTGGAGGATGTCACTGTGGAGCACAAGGTAGAACACACAGCAACACACACAACAGGGGTTCAGGTAGAGAAGAAAACTCTCAAGTTTATTGTTGACCTCGTATCTCTCAGTTTCTGGACAGTGACCAGAGATTGGACAGAGAAGTTCCCACCTCTCCATCTCCACTGGGCACTTGAGAAGTCCATCAGGTGAGATCTTTTCACAAATGAATGCAAACATGATCCTGGTTTATCTTACAATTCATGAGAACTGACTCCATTATACCAAAATAAATCAGGTTTATTTTCAAGGACAAGAGGAGGATGTTACAGAAGACTTAATTTTGATAACATTCAAGTTGTCATTTTCCATTTTATCATTGGGAACATTGTGTATTTCTATTTCTCTTGACACTTATCTATCCCCTCAAAAGGAAGAAGAAGGCTTTCCCATGCTCACAGGCTGATATCCCTTTAGAAGCTCCTATTGTTGTCCTTCCTGTCCCTTGTCAGATTAAATTCTAGCTGTGCTTTGGCTTTCCTGATCGCCTCCATCCCTGGGTGCTCTGGCAGAGCTCTGACACTCCTGTCAGGGCATTCAGCTGCCACCTCCTGTCCCTTTCCCTGTTTCAGTGTAGCCAGGAGCTGCTGGCTCATCCTGGAGGTTTCCAAGCACCTCTGTTCCATTTGCTGCTCGGCAGTTCTTGAGCTTGGAGGAGCTGATCCTTGAAGATCACCCAGCTCTCCTGGACCTCTCTGCTCTCAGGACAGCCTCCATGGTATTCCTGCTAGCAGGGCCCTGAATAACCCAAGGGGAGTCAGCTTAGAGTTAGATTTTTTCTATTAACACTTATATTAAATGTAAAATCTTGTCCGTAATGTATTTTTTTATAGTCAATCAAAAAATACATTTTTGTATTCAAACAATGTTGATTTGTCCAT
The DNA here is from genome assembly GCA_032173965.1 of Sitta carolinensis. Classification (NCBI taxonomy): domain Eukaryota; kingdom Metazoa; phylum Chordata; class Aves; order Passeriformes; family Sittidae; genus Sitta; species Sitta carolinensis. The sequence goes on along the minus strand of JAVUNC010000025.1, from coordinate 5,846,030 downwards.
TACATTGGGGAAATATTTTGGTTTTGCGTGTCATTATAATTACGAAGTTAAATTTGGCAAGCTAAAATTGCAGGTGTTAGATTATATGGTTCAGGTGAAACAACCCAGTAGTTTCCATCAAATATGGATTGAGAAATATTTTTATTTATCTAGAAACACTTTTCATCTTATAAAAATTTCAGTTAAATTTAATTGCCTGTATCTGTTAGCCACATCTTTTTCTTCATGTAAATATATTTCTTTGGCTTTAGATGGAATGGAATCCAATTTCAGATGGATGAAATTCCAAAGTAACTGTCAGGTTAGAGGATTCTGTAGCCAGTATCCGAGCCAATTATATTTTTTTCAACCTTGCCATACTTGGAAACCTGGGAAACAAGGTTCAGAAGAGTTTTATATTAAAAATCTTTTATCATTATGGCCATCATCTTTACCTGTGTCACTTGTCATTTGCAGAGAGATTATGCCTGATGTGGAATCTCCTGCAGAAGTCCAAACAAAAAGTCAGGCTGCAATGAATGTGAGGAAAGGTAAGAAAGTTCAGAAAATCAAAGGGAAGATGAGACAGACATGGGGCCAGGCAAGAAAGAGAATGGAAATTCCACTAGATTCCTGTATTGAGGTGATCAAAGATAACTGGGTAAATTAATTGGAATATACTATCAGTGGACTATTTATTTTCTTAGAAATACTGCTGTTATTTTGGTTTTTTGCTCCTGTAGACTGATAAAGTGATAATCACACTTTTGGTTCTCATGCTGAAGATTTGAAAAAGTATGTCAGAAAAGAGGACAGAAAGAAAGGAAAAAGGGATAAAGACTCATTATGAAGGTTAAACTTTGAAGAAAAGCAGAGTCAATAATTCTAGACACTAAATATATATATATATATATATATATATATATATATATATATATATATTTGAGGCATTCCATCTAACAGAGTTTTTATTACATTATTGTGTTCCCCCTTTAAAAAAAATATAGCATATTTAACATGATAAATACAACCTGGAAGTATTTATAAAAACTCTTCTGTCATGGGGCTTTGTCCCTCCTTGAAAAACTGTGTGAGATCTTGGCCTCAGAAAAGGAGATAATGCTCAGTAATGAAAGTACCTGAGCTGTTTGTATTGGAGACCTAGAGAAATACTGTTACTACATCAGGCCACCAGAGGGGCTGAATTTTTGGTTTTATGGCACAAATCAGCCTTAGCCAGGGATGTTAATGCCTATGGAGACCTCTGGGTCCTGCACTTTGGCTACAAACACCCCACGTAGTGCTATGGGATTGGGGTGGAGCAGCTGGGAAAGCCTCCAGCAGGAAAGGACCCTGGGGGTGTTGGCTGACAGAGGCTGAACATGACCAGCAGTGTGCCCAGGTGGCTAAGGGGGCCGAGGGCATCCTGGGCTGTGTCAGGAATAGCCTGGCAGGAGCAGGGCAGGGATTGCCCCCGTGCTCAGCACTGGGACCACACCTCGAGTGCTGGGTTGCTTCCCTTTGAAAAGGCCCTGGGAGATACTGGAGCATGTCCAGTGAAGGACAGCCAGATGGGAAAGGTCTCAAAACCGTGTCCTGGGAGGAGGAGCTGAGGGAGTGGGCTGGTTTATTCAGGAGAGGGGAGGCCTGGGGGACAACCCTGCTTTCTACAACCCCCTGGACAGAGGCTGCAGTGAGGTGCTGGCTGGTTTTTTTCTTTGTGCCTGCAGTGAGAGGTCCAGGGGAATTGGTCTTAAGCTGACACAAGGGAGATTCAGATCAGATATTAGGAATTTTTTTTTTCTCTTAGAGAGGCCAGGCATTGGAAAAAGTTGCCCATGGAGGTGGTGGTGTTGGTGTCAGCAGTCCTAGAAATGATTAAGAGGCCCCTGGATCTGGCACTGGATGATGTGTTTTTAGAGATTTGGGGTTACAGTGGCAGTGCTGCGTTGATGGTTGGACTGGATGATCTTAAAGGTCTCCTTCAACCTTGATGAATCTTTGATGTGCAGCTGCTGCCAGGGTGGGGCACCCACAACCTCCTGGGCAGCCTATTCCAGAGACTCACCACCTCAGCCACCTCTCTCACCCTTGTGTGAGACACTATCATTACCCAGCTATCTATGGCTATAAATCAAATACTGACATCACAACCCAACACAATAACTCAACATGTCCTATTCCTTGATAAGCTCTGGATGATAATGTAATAATTTTGGTTTCCAAGAGAGGTTTTATTTACTCCTTTCCATTTTGTGATGTATACTTAGCCAAAGTCAATATCTATGATCAGGAGATGACTGGATATCTGACATCCCTTTGTCTACAGAATTGTCTTTCTACTGCTTAATATATTCAGTGGCACATTTCATACATGGCAGTATTTTTTTCCACAGATACAGTGGTTAATGCATGTGTCTGGGAATTGTGTTTCCCTTTGATTTACTAGCTTAGTGCAAAGGCTTTGTCCTATTATTGCTATCTTTGTTCACACAAGTCTTGGCACGTTTCAGCAATTCCAGCTACAGCTCATTTAGGACTGTTTTCTTTCCAGCCTTGTTTGTTTCACCTAATTACTTTTGCAATAACTATTTTTAGGTTTTTGACATTCATTCGTACTGGGGTAGTTTATTGTTTATGTGTTTTTATATCCTGGGTTGGTGTCCTAAGTGCATCTCCTCATCTATGTGCATGTAGTTCTTTAGCAATTACAGGAGACTTTCCTGAGAGGAATGAAAATCTAAACATACTGGTGGCATGTGAGTGGCATCTGAATGATGTCAGTGAGCAGAATATACCTGTAGAGTGGTAAGCCCAGGTGAACATCTGCATGCAGATATCCCATTCAGAGCTGGTGCTATAATTCTTGCTCCTGCATCATATCACAAGATTGGACTGGAGGTTGCCTTGAGTTTTATCGTAAAATAAAACTTTTTCCCACTGTCAATGATCTACAGAAATTTAAGAGAAACACATTTTTTGATTCCTATCTCAAAAAGCTGCTTTCAGAGCTTGCTTTCTTAATGGGCATATAAAATGAATTCTTCTATTGGCTCTTAGATCCATCACTGTTAATTTTCAGTTCTCCAAACTTCCCACTTCTGTCTCTTGTTGAGAGAATAAAGCAACTAAAGAACCAATTAATGATATTCACAGCCAGCCAAAGCCCAGAACTGTTTTCTCACAGCTCCCTTGAAGTGCCAGTGATGACACCACACTTAGATTGTGTAGGTTTTGTTTGATAATGTCAATAAAGCCCTCCAAGAATCCTGTGCAATGAATGACAGATATGATATCTGAAGGCAGATACAAAACATTTTGTGCCTTAGCAACATGATATGGGACCTGGATTCTGAGCCCAGCATGCTCCAATAAAGTTCAGGGTTTTCATTGTCAGTCATAGATTCAGACTTGTCTTTCTCATCAAGAGAATACCAGGGAAATATCATTTACTGTGCGTGGGCCTTGTTTCTCCTGCAAACCCACAGTCACTTCAAACTTTGCTGTGTGGAAATGCTAGTTAATCAAAACATAAATGAACCCTTAGACAGTTCTTTGTGTGCCTGTATATTTTGTACATAGTCATAGAGAGCAGCAATATACTGTCTTGGGAACATGATATTCCAGATACCCAAGCACACAATTCTTGTCAGCTCAGTTGTTGGTTTGGACCTGCATCCCACTAAATGCTATCTGTATATCGACTGTACTTTTTTAGAAGAATATTTCTTTTGTGTTTGCCGTAGCTTCCACTACCTCTTAGACATTTTTCAAATATGAAAGATGTTCCCCTAAAGAACATTCAGGATAAAAGATGAACTTGTCAATAAGTAGAGCCTGGTGGCTGACAATATCCCTGAGTGTTCAAGAGGCAGAATGACTTTGGTGCTGCAAAGGGCAGATGCAGAGAGCAGCAAACCCACAGGTGTGGAAATAACATCATTTGGCTGTCTGCTTATCAGCTTTCTGGTAAATAGGAATCAAGTGCTTTTATCACCTGAATGAGCATGTGAAGATGGTAATGTTTGCAATTAGCAAAAAATACTCTCAGCAATTTTCTAGAGGTAGCTCAGACTGCCAATTATGGCAAAATGTGCCAAGCAAAGAGGAAGCTAGACTAGTCAGAGAAAGAAGCTGCTAGAAGAGGATTTCTGCAGGTGATTAACCTAATGAGTGTGAGGATTTTCATATAAACTCTCAGCTTATTCTGGTGCTAGTACTTGGAGCTTCTGACTCTGATTCTTGCAATTCTGCTCCTCTTTCATATGTGGGGTTTTTTTTTGGTTTTTTTTTTTTTTTTTTTTTTTTTTGTTTTTTTGTTTTTTTAATGTTAGGTAGCATTTTTGTGGTTACTTTGTTTTTGCTTGGCTGACTTCTTTGCAAAATGACAATAGCATTCACTTACCTTACAGAGTTACTGTAAACCTTAATTAAGCTTCCCCTGAGCAGCTTGGAGAGGGCTGGACAAAAGCTGCTGTCGAGGTAACAGCAATTTTCTGGGACCAAGCAGTGTTGAGCAGCATGGGGTATTTCATATCCCAGCTCTTACCTGCTGCTGTGTCAGTCAAAGGGATGAGATATTAGCTTGGTAGATTAAGAGGTAGTTATAAAAGCTAGGCACATTTTCAGACTTTTTTTTAATAAATAGGAACTTGACAAAATGGATTTGTTGAGGTTGAAACTATACTTGCATTTGGCTATAGCTGGAAGATTCAAGTTTTGTTAAAAGAATAATTAAAGTGAAAGAGCCCATTCAAAAACTAATGAGAGCATTTCCTTTTGTCCTTTCCAGAATTGACTATTTTCCTTTGTAAACGCCTGCTTCTTTTGTTTCAATATACTAAAAAACATGTTTTCACTTTTCAATTTGAAATAACATTTTTCATTTTAACATTTACATTGTATGTCAAAAACATAAGTCAAAACTATCAGTTGTATGCCTGTAAGGACTGTAAATTAATATCATATCCTTGTGAACTCAGAACATGAGAAATAAAACTAACCTCACAAGGGGCTGTTTTAGCCCCTAGATGAACTGAGATAAGCAGCAATTGAGGGAAGCTAGAGCAGTGGTTAAATGACTGTGTTAATCTTCAGGATCTCCAAAAGCAGCAGTCAGCTTCATCCCACCCCACTGCCAGTGCCGGGTGTCATTGTCACCTCTTCTCTTGTCCCTCAGTTAGCAATGTTCCACCTCGTGGTGATTAGAGTGGGGAAGAGCTCCATGACCTCTGTTTTTCATTTGCAGGCTTAGATTTCACCCAAATCCACTGCTTTGTGTGATTTGCTATCCGGCTGGATGAAGGGAGGAGGTTGGATCTGTTGGGCAGCAGTCACACTCTCCTTTTCAGCAAATGCCTGAAGCAGTGAGAGCTCAAAAGGTCAGTACAACCATCATGTAAAACACTTTCAAATTAAGTCTTACAACAAAGACATCAGGAACAAAGAACGGCCCTTCATGTGAATTGGAAGCCCACAGCAGATTTGGGATGTATTTTGGGTGTGGTAATTCATAAATAGCATGCTATCCCTGCAAGTTAATTCAGGACTGGTAATAGGGGTTTATATTTATAATATAACTCTGGAGTGAGCCCAAAGAAGGGCCACAGAGATGATCAGAGGGATGCAAAGAGCTGGGGTTGTCCAACCTGGAAAAGGCCAAGCTCACTTTGTCCTTCCAGAACCAAAAGGGATCTTATGAAAGGAGGGGAGGGGGACTTTTTATATAAAGACAGATAGTGGCAGGATAAGGGGCAGTGATTTTAAACTGAAAGCGGGAGGGTTTAGAAAAGATGTTAGAAATAAATCCTTTACTCAGGGGGTGGTGAAGCACTGGAAGAGGCTGCACAGAGGGGGTGTGGATTCTCCATCCCTGGAATTGTTCAAAGCTGGCTTTAAGCAAGCTGGGATAGTGGGAGATGTCCCTGTCTGTGGCATGGGGTTGGGACTGGATGATCTTGGGTCCCTTCTGACTCAAACAATTCAGTGATTCTATGAGAACAGTGGAAAAAACATGTGGATGCTGAGGATCTCCACCAAATGTAAAAAAAAAAAAAAAAAAGAAAAACACATTAAAAATAGGATCATTGAATTATTATAGATTTATGCATATATAATAGCTTTAAAACCTTACTAATTTCAACAGATAATTTTATTTTAAAATAAATAAATACAAGAATTTTATTTATTTGTTGTGGACTCCTCATCCCTCAAGGTGTTCAAGGCCAGGTCGGGTGGAGGTCTGAGTGACCATGGGGATCTGAATAAATCCATGGCAGGGTGTTTGAAATTAAATGACCTTCAAAGTCCCTTCCAAACTTAATGACTTCCAAACCTTCTATGACTCCATGATTATATTTTCAAGTGGGATGGAGAATCAAAAATGGCACATTTTAGCACTTTGTTTTAAACCAAAATAAAATATTTCAGAAATAAGCAATGCCATGTCAGTCCTTCCAGCTCAATTGCCCAAGAATATGATGTTGAGGAAAACAACCCTAATTATAAGACTTTAAACAGTCATCCAAGGTTTTTTTTGCCCAGAGTTATGCTAAGCCTAGGGCAGACCAGCAGTCTTCTCACAATCTTGCAAAGTCACATTGTTTCTGGAGGAAATAATAAAACCTCCACCTTGCTTTTCTGAAAACTGTAACTGTGAGGATTTAGTGTTATTTAGGATCAGTAACAAAGCAAGGGAACAAAGTGATTGAATGCTTTGCTTGAAAACAGAGATTTAAATTCCTATGTCCTTTATCTTGAGCCTTGTGAAGCTTATTGAATCTCTGAGATTCAAACTCTGGGCTTTTTTGTTTTGTTAGCTGCAGGTCTTTTGATTCTGCTGTGATGGGACAGTTTGTCCTAAAGTGAGAAGCAGAGGTAGAAAGCAGAAAGACAAAAAGGTGAATGATTCCATAAAATTTAATGGAGATGTCAAAAAAGATAGAAAATATGAGAAAAATAGAGTCATTGTCTAGCTAGATAATCAAAGTATCTCTTACTAAAGTAAAACACTTTTCTGAAGAAGTGAAATTGGGTTCCAAATACTGAGAGCACCAAACACTACTCTAATCAATGTAGTGGGAAACAGGTAAGAATAACTGTGTTATGAAAATAAAGTTGGAGTTGTGGAAATTGAATTATGAGAAATGTTTGTACTTTAAAACTAGATTTTAGAAGGACCTCAAGCTTAAGTAAATCTCAGTCTGTGCTCCTTTTAGTAGGAGAATAGCATTTTGAGAAAGCACAAATCAGGTGCCTTTAACAGCTATGAGGGGCTCTTTAGGTGTGGTCTGTCCTCCATGGTAAGGGGTTATACAAAGAACCACTTCCCAAAGAGATGCCTTCCAACATTCTTAGAGAATCTTAGAGATTCCTAGAGATGTGATCATTTCTTGTAAAGCAAATTGTTCTTATTGGTCTTCCTGCTTGCACAGGGGATGAAACAGGCAGTGTTTAGTGTCATTTCGAGCATGCAGAAGATTTTATTCTTTCTCTCTGAATAGACAGATGCCCTGTGTGTGGAGTAAACCAAACTCTTCCTATCACTCCTCCACTTACCTAGCTCCTGACACAATGTTAGTCACACCACCCTACAGCTTTCCCAAATACCAGGCAGCAATTCTGATCACCTTTATGACAGTGTCATCTTTAACACAGTGTGCTAAAGACAAAAAAACCCCAAAGCACAAAAGTGTTCAGCATTGATGTCTGGATGCCCTGCTCATCCTTACATTGCATGAGCAGCAATGTAGGAATATGCAGAAATGTAGCACACTGCAGCACCAGTAACTCAGGTAAATTTTTTATAAGTCTTGAGCACATGAATATAAGATTGCGTTCCTCATGTAAAAATACAGAAGTCAGTGAAGCCATCATAGAAAACAGGTTTCTTGAGATGAACCAGTTTTGCAAGACTAGGTCCAAAAAAGCAAAAACATGGATAGATACAGATATTCTCAACAGGAAGGGATTAGAAATTCTGGAGCAATATAAATTAAAATAACTTCTGCTTTAGCTAGCAGCTATCCAGGTGTCACTACTAAATGAATTAAGAACTCCCATAAAGAAATTATATCTAAGAGAAAGAAACACTGAAACAAAACTGTTGCAGATTCTTTACAAATAAAGGGCTTTCTGACAGCTTTGTGTTCTCTGGCTTCATTATGGAGTGTATAATTGGTGTGATAGGAATAATTTATTTGTTTGCATCTTAGGTTTAATGAGTGGCACTGGGTAAATACAGACAAGAAAAGCAAGCCACCAAACCCCAAGCTGCTGCAGATGATGTCTCCTGTACAGCTCCTGGTGGATCTGCAACTTTCCAAGAGCGGTGCAGAAAGAGGATTCTATTAGTGAACACAAAATCTATATTACTCTTTTTTCATCCAGTTATAGTCAGTAAAATCATCAGGGTTATGGATGTTTGAAGACACAGCTGGTGCTCTGACTTCTTCAAGGAGAAAGTTTTTCTTGACTTCTCTTCTATTCTTGTCAGGTCATCTGAAATATTCTGCGCTGGAGTGATTTGAGGGGAATGGGACTCGGAGTCTGTGAGTGACACTTTTGGAATATACATCCTGTGTTAATGTCTGAGCAGCTTCATGCTTGGGATCAGCCTTATTCCAGCTTGCTCTAGACGTACAGGTCAAAAAGAATAAATTGTCCTCTTCACTAGTGTAGTACATTTTGTTTGAGGTTCTCAAACAGCTCTGCAAAGCTTAGGAAGTTTCACAGTCTTTCTTAATGACTGAGAAAGCTGTGAGGAAAAAAATGGAAGCCAGCATACTCAGAGGTATCTACTAGTTTTGATTACAGTATTTTAGGGGTTTTGGAGGGATTTTTTGTTTGTTTGTTGAGGATGTTTTTTGTATACCAAATAGAGCTGAACCTTGGTTACTCCTCTGTGCTGCAGGATCAGCAGGAGCCCTCGGCACATGCCCAATTCCTCATGCTCAGTCCTGTGTGCACAGCCTGTGCTGCACACACTGGTTGCCCTGACGTGCTGAGTGCTTAATCATCTCAATGGGATTTAAGAGCAGCTCAGGCTGCTACACAAACAGATGAACAAGTAGTTTGTAACCACTTCAAGGTGGTACCATGGAGTGCTCTCACATTTGTGGTTGAGATTCCTTGAAGGAAAGGGTTGTGAGTTTATTAAGCCAACAGAGTAAGCTGGGAACACATAGGATTACCCTGATGGTAGCACATGAAGTGATACAGAGCCATGGAAGATTTGTTCTTATTTGTTCTGATTTGTTCTAATTTGTTCTAATCGAATTGCCAGAATATCAACTGTGAGACAGAAGCTGATCTGAGGCCCATGGCATGGGGACTTCTGGGAACACTTTGGTATGGATCATTGTGATTCCTCTTAAATGGAAAGTTTTCCAGGACTGCAGCAATATCTGTGCTTGGTTCAGCAGAGATATTCAATCTTCCAGTCTACTTGTCTCCTTCCCTGGCTTCCCAATCCCCAACTGAAAAATGACTTATTGGCTAGCTACTGTTGTGAATAGCAAGTTCTTTTAGTGATGTAATTTCATTTTCATACCCCCATGACTGACTTTTGAATCTTGTTTATGGGTCATTATCCTCTGTCATCCATATCTTGGTAGTTTTCATTGATCCACCACCTCTGGGCATTGTCATAATCATTTTATGGTCCTAGGCACAATACCTGGTTTAAAAAAAAATTTAAAATCCCTTGGTCTGTTTTAGTCAAGGACATTTTCTCATTGCAGGACTAATTTGAACAGACTGAGATAAGAATTACACTTTGTTTAAGGTGTAAGTGAGAAATTGCCATTTGTAGCTCATGTTTTCCTGATATCTGAATCTCATTGTGCCCCTGGATATCCTGTGCTCTGATACTCACAGATCCTGCTGTCTAGCAGTCTGACTATGTGTACTTGAATCACTGTTGAGATGTGGTTTCATATCAGTCTAGACTTAGTTTGGCTGGCTTCCTTCATTATTTATTTTTTATTTATTTATTTTTCTGCTTCTTTGGCTCATCCATAAATAGTCATCATATTCTGTTATTACTGGTCAATATAATTTGTGAAAATATATTTGAATTTCTTGATGGGAGAAATGCAATTACTATATGTGGTTTTACTTTCAATAAATGGTGCCAAACCCCTGGTATTAAGAAGAAGTTTACTGGAAGACAGACTAATGGCTGCAAAATGCTGCTTCTTTAGGCATTATTGCCATAGCTGGCATAAATTGGCACCTTCATATGGTCACAGTTCCCAACAGCTGTGACTGTTTGCAAGCAGCTCACTGGAAATTTCTTGTTCTTCAGACTGTGCTGGTACTGCTAGAACTGTTTGCGTTTGCTCGCTGTCTAACGAAAGTTATGAAGTTTGGGTAAAAAGACAAGCAGTGATTTTTGTTGTGTTGCAGCCACACAGTCTGTTTGACTTATCTAAGACTCTGCTGCCTAAGGTAGGGCACTGAATCAATGGGGTATTTTGTTGATATGGAGGATTCATAAGATTTGATGACTTTTTGTTAACTGTGGTGTCGCTCTTTCTTTGCCCATTTGGTACATACTGGGTTACTTGTAGTAGTATGTGTCTTATCTCAGGTGGCAGCTAGTAGGAATTAGCTTTCCCTTGGATGAGATCATTGCCCTCAGAAACGGAGCAGTGCATTTCACTGAGCACGGGAAATTGAGTTTTTTGACAGCCAGTTTTGGTTGTGATAACTACAGACCAAATGGAGGTGCCCCAGTGCAATTACAAGGTAATTTGCTTCAGGCCTTATAGTTTGCAGAACTTTTCAAATGTCAAAGAAAAGTGAGGAAAAAAAAAAGGTGTTTTAGTTATAAAAGCATTAAATTATTGGAATTGTTAGTGTTGCTACTGCTGTGTGCTATTCCTTACGTAGGTGAAGGTGCACATTTGTGACTTATGCTATGTACTCTCATCACAATCAATCTCTATCACTTAGAGCATTCACTCAGGAATTTCTGGATCACTGTGGAAGATTAAGTCACCTCTTTCTTGATTAATGTACTCTAAAGATGTGCCAGGGGATACTGCTGGTGCAATGCCAAGAGTAAGTGCTTCTGCACCTCACAGATCCATGGAACTCCTTACCAACGGATGTTGCAGGTACAAGCAGTTTAGATGGGCTCAATGAGAAATGGGAGAGGAGCTTGATGGAGATATTCTTTGGTGTTGCTACATAAACCAAGCACAAAATACACAAGAAATCCATGGACAAGTATTAGAGTAGAAAGTATTATACTTGCTTCTGCTGTTCTTGCTTTTCCTGGGTTTCCACTAGTGCCCACTGTGAAGACAGGAGTCTGGGTTAAGTGTGCTCTGAATGCAGGGTACAGTCCTATGTTCCTTCTAGTTCCAGCCTGCCCTGTCCTGTCCTGTTCAATATATACCTAATCTTGCTCCATCCAAACTACATTTCAGAATTCTTCAATTTTTTCTGCACAGAAATTTTGTTAACCTCTTGTAACTTGAATGTCAGTTGGGGCTCTCCATATCAATATTATCTTGCACTTTTTTAAACGGTAAGAACTTTATTTTACTTTTTACTCCTGTTTCAACCGTTCATATCAACATGCCACTGTTTTATGCTTTGTTCATCCATGTAATGTCTAATCTTTAGTAAGTTTTTGACCTTTATTTTTAGAATTCTCTAAGAACTTGCTCGTTGAACACCAAAGATTATTTTCTTTCTCATAGTTATAACTTCTGTATTTTGCCTTGAATCTGTTGGTAACTCATATTTTTTTAAAAGATTTTGAAAAAAAAAAAAGGTAAATTACTCTGTCATCAAAAATACATTTGATGAGTTTGAGCACTTGTAAATCACTGATCTGTGTTCACATTGCTTGCACACTGCTAGAGCTGCAATGCATAGAAATTAATATTCTAGAAAGACTTTGTACTGGAGGATAGAATTAAATAGGTCAGGTCTGATTGAGGCACACTAGCAAGTTACAAGAATAAGGTTGGTATCACAGAACCATTTAGGTTGGAAAGGGCCTCTGAGACTGATCTGTGACTTTGTTTGTCCCAGACAATCTTTGACTGTTTGTCCCCTTGTCAACTAGACCACAGCACCAAGTGCCATGTCCTGCTGTTTCCTGAGCACCTCCAAGGATGATGACTCTGCTGCCTCACAGGGCAGTCAGTCCCAATGCTTGACAACCCTTTCAGTGAAGAAATTCCCCTGATGTCTAACCTGAGCCTTCTCCGGGTGTAGTTTGAGGATATGTTCTCTTGTCCTGTTGCTGGTGGCCTGGGGGAAGAGGCTACACCCTCCTTTTAGGGCGTTGTAAGAGTTAAAATAGTGATAAGGTCACCTCATTTTCTCCAGGCTAAATACCCTGAGCTCCCTCAGCTGCTCCTCATAGGACTTGTGCTCCAGACCCTTCACCAGCTCCATTTCTCTTCTCTGGACAAGCTCCAGCACCCCAATGTCCTTGTAGTGACACACCCAGAACTGGACATGGCACTCTAGGTGTGGCCTCACCAGAGACAAGGGGGAAATCACTGCCCTGGTCCTGCTATTTTTCATATAAAGCAGGATGCCAATGGCCTTCTTAGCCACCTGAGCACAAGCTGGCTCATGTTCAGCCACTGTTGACCAGCACCCCGAGGTCCTTTTGGGCTGGGCAGTTGTCCAGCCACTCTTCCCCAAACTGTAGCTTGGGGTGATGTGGTTCACATGCAGGGCCCAGCACTCAGCCTTGTTGAATTTCATACCATTGGTCTCTGCCACAAATCCAGATCCCTCCACAGAGCTCTCCTGTACTCCAGCAGAACCACACTCCCAACCAATTTGGTGTCAGCCACATATTTATTGAGGGAACGTTTGGCCTCCTCCTCCAGGTCATCAATAAAGGTATTAAACAGGACTGGGCCCAGTAATCAGTGATCTTAAAAATCAAGCACTGGGTCAACCCACAGAAGTGACTGGGTCAGTTTAATGCCGTAGGAATATAAAATCTGACAGTTTTATTTATCAGGACAAACATTTTTACAGAGGAGGACTGGTTTAGATCAGAGCAATTTTCAGCATAAATATGGGGGAAGAATGATATCTCTCTTCTGCCCTAGCATGTGCAGCCCTAACATTGATGAATATTTGGTCCATACAAGAGATCTCACAGATGCCAGTAGCCCTTGAAAATGAGAGAGGCTGTTCAGATGAGTTCTTAGCCTCATAACAGCCTCCTAGTGTGCTGCTCACATCCTCTACACTTAAAACATCACCTTTATCTGTGGCCTGCTGGGTCCATCAAAGTAGTGAGATGAAGCAAATACCACTGAAGCCAAAGGGTTGGAAGAGAGAAGACTGTGAAGAAAAGCAGCTGAAGACAAGGGAGGAGGTTAGTCCTACCTCCTGAAGAGTTCATCCTAACTTGATGAGTGCAACTTGTATTAAAGGGTATGAGGGCTAAAGTTCCATTTGCAGCCCACTGAACATGTCTGAGGAATCAACCTGTGGTTGTATGGCCTCTCTCCTGTCATCTCCAAATTGGGCCCTCATACTCATCCTATACACACACTCATATCTGCAACAGTTTTTCTACCTACACAGACCTTTATTTATAAAGACTTTACTGAGACTTGTGTTTGGGTACAGAGGCTCCATAAAAACATCCTGGGTGAACTGCAGGTTCCAGCTCTTAGGGGCAGGACAGAGAAGAGGGGAGAATACAGCTGGGCTGTTGGGGAAGAAGGATTTGTAGTAGTTTGAGTTGTTAGCTATAAATGTGTATACACAGTTTTTATTTATTATATCCATATTTTTATACATAAATACACTCACACAGGAAAAAAAAAAAGGAAAGAAACAAAAGCTATACATGAGATGGCACAAGAGAGAGGAGGAAAAAAAACCAATACAATGATGAATTACAGACATGGTAGGGCTTTATAAAACAGTTTGTATTTAGGTTGTTGTTGGAGGACAGAAATCATTGTCCAGAGCCAATAAATAGCAGGTAGCAAGGATCATATCTGTTTTGCATTCTAATTAAAATTTCAAACAAGCAGCTGAGATGCTTGTTTTCTGTAACAAACTGTCTGTGGTGTTTTGAGAGCTTTCTGATGAGATGAAAGCAATAAGGATGTAAGGGAGGTCATCTGAGTTATACCATCAGCAGCCTGTCCTATCAGTCATTAGTATTATCAATTCTTTGTGTAGAGGTACCACATTAAACCCCTAATTTTAATAGGAGCTCAGTAGGTATTACTGACTACACAGCACAACCTTTGCCCCAAAGAGTTTATAGCATGAATTATAGCGTGAATGCACAATTGGAAAAAAGAGATGAGAGAGAAAATGAGCACAAGGACTTACAATTATCTGAGGCAATGATAATTTTTCATGCCAGTCAGAGAGATATGAATGGAATCCAAAAGTTTAAATTCTTAGTTCTATGCCTTAGGCATAAGAGAATACATCATGTTGGCCCTGTGCATGCTCATGATACTGTAACTGTTGTGACAGTGTTTTCACAAGCAGTAATGACTTAAAAGACAATAGACAAAACCCCAAATATGCTCCCTGGCTGCCACTGGGAAGCTTCAGAATTACATCCATCCATTGCATCCATTTACATGCATAATCTGCTTTTCTCAGTGCTGATTTTTTTGCTCTTGCCTAGCAAGATTTAGATGGAGGCAGAGAAATTTACCTGGCTTATGCAATAATGGAGATAGGTATAAGGCTCATCCTCCACAGTATTAAACAGTATGTGTTGAAAACAAACATTTTGAAACCAACAGGCTAATTTCTGCAAGAGCAGTAAATAAGCTATGGATTTTTTTTTTTTTGTAAATGGCTTATGTTAATATGTAATATCTCTTGAAAAAAAGAAAAAAATCTAAATTACAGTCTGTGTTGCTGGAGGGCTGCCATTTATACATTTTATATATGTTAAAAGAGAAAAATGAAATAAACCAGTGAACAGCAGGCCACTTAGGCTAATTCTTTGATGGAACAATTAATCTGGGATTTCATTAGTGAAACATTAGAAAGTAAAAATGTAAACAATATCAGGCAACTAAGTTTCGTGGAAAGTAGACCTTGTCAAATAAACCTTTAATCTTTTTTGGCAAGACTACAAGTCTGGTTAATTACAACAGCTTCACTGATAAAATGAATTTGCTGGATTACTCCTGGGAATTTGATTTAGTGCAATATGGCACCTAGAAAAAAAAAACCAAAAAACAACAAAATAAAATTTATGGAATGGACAGGGCACACTTCAGGTGGATTAAAACTCTTTCAACAGCAGAGATGAAAATGCAATAGATTATACAGATTATCACCAAGCCACATCTTTACTAGCAAGACAATTTACAGGTGTGACTCTACTCCTTCTTGTTGGTTATTTTGGGATATCTTCCTGGTAAAATTCACCACGGATATAGGACCTGCATAATGGCAACATTCAGAGGATGCTCTTAAATTCCATATCTTTTTCTGAATGCCACAGAGGGTGAGAGCCAATTATTAAAAAAATAATCAAGAGGAATAATTTTAAGTTTACTAAGGAACTGAACTCTTCTGCCTGGTGGGTAAGACCCAGGACATAAGAGGAACCCAAACCTTTCAGAAGGACAGCTGGAGCCCTGTGGGTATTTCCTCACACTCTGAACATGACTACACCCCCTGTTTAGGCACCCAATCTGTACCACAACTAACATCTGTCAGCTGGAGGCTTCTCTCCTCAACCAGGACTCCTACCCACAGCTTCTGATACAGCACTTGCAGTCCAACAGGAGAAGGTCTCCAGCACCCAGGAAGGACTGAGCAGGACTCTTGAAATTTTCCATGTGCCCTATGTTAAATTTACTACTTGTTAGGAAGAGATTTCCAAGTGTTTGCCAGCCCCTTTGAAATCACTTTTAGCTATACAGCTTACATTTAAAGAGCAACTTAAAAAAAAAAAAAAAAAAAAATAGAACTGGGAAAACTCTTCTGACATGAATGCCAAGAATTAATCTATTCATTTTATCAAAGAAAAGATTGGAGGATTACCTGATGATTTTACTGAAGTCCTTAGACATGGAAAGCTATGATAATGAGAAGATTTGCAGTCTTGCAGACAGAGATATAATTAAATCCAATTTGTTGGAAGTCAGACAAATTCAAGCTTGAAATAAAACACATTTTTGAACACTGAGGTTAATTAAAGATTGGAATATTTTCCATGGAGAAGGCGACAGATTTGCCATTGCCAAGAGTCTTTCAGGCAAATCTTTCATTCTGGACATCCTTTGGTCCAGTTTCTAGGAAAAAAATACCATGGACTCTGTGTAAAAATTTTCAGACTACATCATCACAATGGTCCTTTCTGACTAAAGAACAATCAAGTTTATAAACACGAGGAAATGATCCCCAGTCTTCCAAAAGAGGGTATGCTACTGAACAATTTGTCCCATCTGAGAAACGAGAAATACTGGAACCACTACAAAAAAATCCTTCCTTGGAAGAATGTGTGACTATTTTCTCAGTGGATGTTTTATGAAATTGCCTCAGTAGGTGTTAGCTTGGTATCCTGCTCCTCCTTTGATAAGCATAAACTTGTGGAGAATTACAGATAAGGTCATCTGAATAACCACCCTGGGCAATAGAGAAAACACCTTTTGAGCCTGTATTCTATTGAACACTTAAACATCAGCTGTTACTGATGGTTGATTTCTTCCCTTGTATGTTCTTATCATTGTCAACATTGTTGTCCAGAAAATGCCTTTTCCTCTTGGACAATTATCTTCATTCCCAAGTTTTCCTGCTTCTTTCAAGAAATGCAGAAATTTAAGCGAATACTTTGGTGACCCTTCATTCTTGAACAGTGGTCAGGGGAAATCTCTATCACCCTGGCAATCATGCTGATGTAAGGACTGACTGTGTAAGGGGACAGGTCTGAGGGAGAAGCAGTTGTAAAGAAGGGGAATTAAGAGGAGATTCTGGATTGATGCTCATGAGAAGTAAGAGGCAGACTAGCTATGAAAATTGTAGTAGGAGATAATGATGGGCGTACTAAACACATACAGATACAGAAAAAGAATTTTTGCGTTGGACCACAATCCATGCTCCTTGGGTAGTAAGAAGATGAGATGTGCAGGCTACACACCTGCATCTAGATTTTGATTTCAGATCAGGGTTTGTACTTCAAGTTCTTTCCAGAGGTATGGGCATTCAGTTGTGATTGTAAAGTTCACTGTGTTGTATCACAAGGATTACTGGATTACTTCTGACTGAAATGTAGATTTAAGTTTGGATTTTGTGTAACTTACACAGAAAATATGAAGCACATTTGATTTTGCATTTTAAATATGTTCCCTCTCATGATACGCATTTGATTGAAAACAGGGGTTTATGAATATATGTATGCAGTTTTAAATGTGTTGAAGGAAATTAATAGTAAAGGGCTGGAAAACCTGCTAGTTAGACAATGGACAGTACAACAGAGATTAATTAAATGTAGTTCTGGGAGTTATATTGTTTAGATTTGATCTAAGAACAGATTGATCCAATTTACAGGAAATGATTCTTCATTACCTTCACACAAGTGTGTTTCTGGAGCAGCATCAAGATTTTAGCTGCTTTTAGGTTTAAATACTACATCCATGAGTGTTCACTGTGCTGCTTTAGGTCCCTTGTCAGGATTTGTTAGCTGTGTACTGCTCTGGTGATCCTCATGCTCTAAAAGTGTGCTTCACCAAGAGAGGCTCCTTTGCCACAGTGTTTTTGGGTTTGATGTTAGCCAGCTGCCCATCACCAGTACCACTCTTCCCAGCAGTGATTGCCCTTGAATCCTGACCAGCTGTCTTCAAGCAGAGATCTGCACTATGCTTAGCTCTGTGTCCTAGGTCTTAGCTTCCATCCTTTTTGCCATCACCAGCTCTCCACTAACCCTGTGGCACCTCACTTAGAAAATCAATATTAGGAAAGTTTTTAACATCACTGGGGTTTCCCAGTGGAAACAGGGAGGAGAAATCAGCCTGAAGCTGATTCTCACACTGCACAGTATCAGGGCTGCTATTACCTAACACAAGAAATTTTAACCCTCAGACCTCAGTCAAAGTGGGCTGCTATTCAAGCTTTCTATGGCAGTGAATGTAAGAGAGGAAACACTGTCCTCTCTTATATTCACTGAAAGAGGAAGAACTTTCAGCAAGGGAGAGAACTTTGGATTCTTACAAAGAATGCCTCCTTACATGAATAAATGGATGAACATAGTAGGTGTGTGAATGGATGGATGGATGGATGGGTGGATGGATGGATAAAAGAATTATATGAATCAATGGGTGAATTGGTAGATGGATATATTCTGCTGCATATACTGAGAAGTGATGGCTACAAAACTAGGTCAGGAAAAACTAGGAAGTTTCTCATGCAGTGATCTGAAGTTCTGTCCTTTGTGTCATCTTAAAAAACCCAAAATACATAAAGGAGATATCTCAATTAAAGGCCACAGCAACTTTAAAGAAAATGTGCCGATTTCAGTAAAAGCATCTGAAATATCTCCAAATGTGGAGGAGGGTTTGTCATGAATCTTTCAAGCTGTGGGTAGCAATTGCCAGCAAACTTTGCATCTGCACATAAAGATAGAATAAAGTGTAGTTTAAGCATTTAAAAAATGCATTGTACTCCTTATGTTTGATGCTTAAAGGGAGTGCTGAAAAGTATGGAGCATCACAGAGAATAGTCTTACTAGTACAATCAGCGCTAAGTGGTTGTGCTTTTTGCTTTCATTTCCTTCATTCTCTTCTTTCCTTCCCTTGCAAAAGACTAAATTGATTACCAACTTCATATCAATGAGTTCCAATTTTCCTTACAAAATCAAGGTAGTAGTTCATGCCATGATTTTAAATAAATTTTTGCTGCAAGCGTGTAGCAAAACATCACTCTTCTTTAATAAGAATTTCAATTTTTACTTTAATGACATATGCCATGTTATTTCAGAGGTGAAGAAAAATCAGTCCTAATTTTAGCCAGGCATGCTGGGCCCACAGCTGAAAAATAGGAGCTTTGGCCAGACTTGTTAATTCCACTGAAGACTTGCTAACTTGTATATTCTCTGTCACATTCAATTTTTAGAGTAAAATATCTGCCTTCTGTCCTGAGTTTTGTACTGAAAGACTTGTAAATTGCTTTGTCTTTGATAAACATCATTATTTCTACTATAATATCTAGAAAACTAATTTATTTTGCATGTCAGAAGACAATTTCTTGTGTTTTCAGGTAATTCAATCCTGATAAAAGTTTCATAGAATCACAGAGGCACAGAGCAGTTGAGGATGGAAAGGACCTCTGGAGGTCGTCTTGAATACCATCCCTGCTCAAGCAGAGCTGCCTCATGCAGGTGTGCAGATGGATTTTGAATATCTCTAAGGAGCATGCTCCCCCAGCCCCATGGGCAACTTGTGCCAGTGCTTTACCAGCCTCACAGTGAGAGTGTTTCAGATATTATTCAGAAGACACTCCCAGTTTCAGATTGTGCCCATTGCCCCCAGTCCTTCTGTGCTCCATGCAGAGCCCTTCTCTCTCAGCCTCTCCTACAGGAGAGGTGCTCCAGTCCCTTAGTCACCTTTGTGATCCTTTGCTGGACAGCAATTTGGGTCCCTCCACACTAGACCTGGGTCTTGCTGCTGCAGAGTCTTTCAGCATTGCCTCCCTAGGGCTTGTATCCCCAAGTTGCCATGCTGCTCTCACGCCATGTTACATCTCACACGTGGCACAAAACCCCCAAACATTTGGTGTGCTATGTTGTTTCAGGTGCCTGGATTGATAAATCACACATGTAGATCGTTGTTATCTCAGGGTACCTACAAAGTAGCTGTGAATATATGGGTGGTAAAAACAAGCTTAAATTTCTCCAGAAATTGGTTGGCACTTTGGATACAAGCCACTCTATGGTACCAAGCTTAAATTTCTCCAGAAAACTGGCTGGCAATGTAGATACAAGCCACTCTATGGTACCATACCTGGCTGATCAAGATAGTTCCTTGAGACAGAGGAAGGAATATCCTGAATGGCAAAAGCAATCCTCAGGGATGTTAAATCAGAGCACAACCTTTCAGCAGATAGCATATTTTTATAGCTGAGGTCTGGGTCACAAAGGGGTAGGAAAACCCATTTATTCCTTGTGCTGAGAACTGCTGAAGCTCCAGCATCAGAGAGCCCCTCCATGGCAGCATACGTGAAGGTCAGATTTCCATATTCTGTCAGCTCCAGAACAAGGTCACAGTTATCACAGTTACATACCTGTGTCTCTGAATTTTCTGTGGCACAGCAGCAATATTTGGAAATCCTTCATAAGCTGAGCTGAAATAGACTTGCAGAAGTTGAAGTGTATATTAAAATGTAAATAGGAAGAGAGAACAGTTTGTGTAAGATTAGGGTGAGAAATATAAATATATGATGATTATAAAACCTGATGTAATGCAACATGGCAGGGTGGGGCCCAAGGGCTGAAATAAACTAGATTCCACTCTTTAAACTACATTATGCAAGAGTGAAGATATATAAATTGGGGAAAAGTAATGCAGTAATAAAAGTGTTTTGAAAAGTGAGACAGGGTGAACTAACGCAGTTTTTAACCCCATATGAATTTCCTGCCAGTATCTTTGAATATGAGTTTTATCTTGTCCTTGTTTCTTTCAAGAGTATTTAAATTTTGAAAGGATTTGTGGTTTATTTTTTTCTTTCAACTGAGTTGAATATGTAAATAACCCCAACAAAGAAGAAATTATCATTAGCCGAAGCACAGATGGAGAATTTGTACTACAATATGATCTGAGTGCTTGTGCTCTCCTCAAGTCCTTTTGCAATCAGCCCATGGGAGAGTGTGCACCCCCCACACAGTTTTGCAGACATCTTTCTGCTTGGATGTTTCAGGGACAGATCACAGCAGCAATCAGACAGCAGGGGAAGAAGCACAGAGAGGTGCCCTCACGTGGGACAAGGACATGCACTGCTACTGACAGGGCTTGTCTCCACCAACAAGGGTCCAGTCCCTCCACCTCACTGCTCCTTCTGCTCCACTCCGTGAACTGACTCTTTTGTGATCACAGATGTCTTGTATTTATGATGGATCTGCATAGAGGCATGGCTGTGTTTATTATACAGCCAAAATTTGCTGCACTGGAAGGGACTTAAAAGCTGCTCTGGCCTACAGCCCAGTAATGAGCTGCATCAATCAGTTTCAATAACACTCTGGAATCAAATACACGGATCTTGGGATGCAGGGCCAGCATTAGTGTGTTTATAATCTATGAAAGAGGTACAGGCCTTTCCATTTTATTGACTGGGAAACTAAGTCAAAAGACATCAGCAGTCTGGTTCTGTTGCCATGGAAGTTGATAGCAAAAATCCCTTTTACACTCACAGAAAATGTTGAGAAGTGATATATCTCAACAGAAATGCCAAATCTGTTGGCTCATAAGCTTTTACAATTAAGCCCATCTTTTGTTTTGTTCCATGTCAGGCACCAGGGGTCTGTCATGATCAGTACTTTCTCTTCGCTGCATATGTGTGATGCTTCAGAAGAAAGGGACTGTTTTATTTGTAATGACCAGGTATAGATTTCCAACTAGGTACTGGAGGAAAGGAGGTAGAAATGGTCTTCTTTAGTCAACAGTATTTATCCTGGAGGGAGAATTTGCATTTCCTTAGTATATGCAGGTATTATTTGAATCTATTATAGGTGGGAGAAGTATTAAACCTCCAAAATCACATATGGTGCATTGGATGTGTCCTCAGTTACTAATATTTAACACAGGAGATCCAACACCGCTCTGTGGAAAAGTATGCATGCCTTCCTTGGATTAGAATACTGTTCTTTAATGTCATAAAATTACACATTCTTCATAACTTATGGGTAAAATCAAGGGATTGAGAAGTTATCACTCAGCAGTATCTCTTCATCAACAAGTTGCCTTCTGAGCATAAAAGGACACTGTGGTGTCAGAACAGATTAAATCCTTTGCTCTTTTTCCTCTTTGTTCCGAGTATGGCATTGGTACCATGCATCCAGCTGTTTGAACAGAGAGGAGCAAGCTCCTCCTGGGGCCAATTATACTGCCCAGCTGTCTGCTGCCATTGCAGAGCTGTTAAGGAGCCCAGCCAGGAACACACGTGGCAGTATCCTGCTGAAATGAGAGTCTTTGTTTCAGATGAGGACTCCTGGCCTTTCCAAAGATGTGGATTCCAGTGTCTCAGAGCCCAGGCTGTTCTGCTCTCGTGGGGATTTCTGGTTTTTGAGGCTCACGTTTGGTCACTCTGCACAGGCAGTTCATATGAGTGAGGCACAGACCAAGAGTGGTGAGGTCAGCTTGTGTTCCAACTGGGCTGTGTGGATCGACCTCACTGTGGGTCAAGAGATGGGCGTGTGAACTCTGAAAACTGGGGTGCTACCAAAATCCTGGGCATTGCTGGGGTCCTGGATCATCAATCTCTGCACTCAAATTTAGGATCTTGAAGACTGGTGCTCTCTAAAACACTGGTGATCTGACCCCCAGCTTGAACATAGTGATTATCCACACCCCACACCTCCAATGTCAGTGGTAAAACAGGGTAAGAGCAAAGAAAGAGCAGTTGCAATCACTGCTGTAATCTCTGCATTTCTGATTCAAATCCTTCCTACTTGTGCAAATCTGTCCTACTTCAGCACCTGCTAAGGTGCTAAAATACTGTTATATAGAAAATCTGAAAGAATGCTTACTAGAGTCACCACAGGTAAAACAAAAAAAAAAAACCTTTGAGCTGTTTGGAGAGCCATCCCCACCCAAATAATACATGGAGAGGAAGAATGCAGGTTTGTTGCCTGGAGGGAATCTCCCAAGTGCATAAAGAGTGGTGGAAAAAACAGTGAGAGGTTGTGAACAAAGTTTTCCCTCTTGATGAGGATCATGAGTCATAAGTTTGCACAAAAATCAAAGTAGTTTTCTTTCTGTTAGCTGCAGATGGACAGTCTTTAAACCAAACATTTATTCTTTCTTTCTTTCTTTCTTTCTTTCTTTCTTCTTTTTTTTTTTCTTTTCTTTTTTTTTTTTTTTTTTTTTTTTTTTTTTTAGTGCTGAGGAAGGGTGGAGAGTGGAGAGAAGGGCAAAGTAAATGATGCACTGAAAAATGTCTATTTAACTGTGGGAAGAAGTCCTTGAAAATTAGAAGGCAAATTTGAAAGTGGTTGATTTTAGGAAAATGATTTTTTAACCTCAGAAATATTTTTCAGCTGAATTTCATATTGTATCAGGATATGGTGAAACATGACTACAATTCAAGTTTTCAAATAATGCCTTGAATTACGGCCACAGCTGTAAAATTGCACACTAGCATATTTTCAAAATGCCATTAAGCTTTAAGCCTGTTACCATTAGAGAGCAAGCTGAAACATAACAGAAGACTGTTCCCAAATCTGTTTGCAGTGAACTGCTTCTACAGCTTCCACAGACTCCTCTGTTAGGAGGAAGATTGGGTTGTATTTAGTTCTCATCTTCGTAATTAAGGTGATGATTGTAAAAATCACTGTAAGATATTACCAGTGATATACATGTTTACATTTGAAGCCCAAGGGACTGTTTTTTCCATGTGCACGAGCCTTCCTGACCCAGATTTCCATCTTTTCAGTGTTTTCCCAATGCATAATAATAGCAAGAGGATATTTACGTTTGTTTTCTGGCATGTTTGAAAATTGGGAGACTCTGGTTCATAGTGATCTAAACACAAAGGAGCTGTCAACTGGGTTTTTGTAGTCATTTCTTTTAACACTGTGAGATAGAATATGAAATGCCCCACCAAGAATATAGAGATTGTATATATCAGTGTCCATAAAATATGATGATTATTTTCCAACTGAAGAAGTTTCAGTAAAAAAAAAAAATAATTTCTTCTGTAAAATTGCACTAAAGGATTTTAAATGCATCCTGTCACAGTTTCTTTGTAATCATAAATTAAGAGTTTGGATACCATGAAATTTTAAATCAATCTCTTGACCAAAGGTAATTGATATGTAATGTGGGGATAACTATTATTTGTTCAGAGCTCAAAGTTGTTATACATTTAGTGATGAGAGCAGGGTGATGTAAAAAGAAAAAGCAAAGAGGACAAAAAAGAGATGAAGGCAAGCCAAAACACATACGACCAGTCTTCTGAAACTGACAGGAATATTGCATTTCCAATACTTGGATTATGCATTATGAATACTTCATCTGATGCATTTAGCCCACACTCCCATTTTTAATTTGTGAATCAGTTGCAAAACAGTCTCAGATTTAACATTACTCATGGATAACCTAAAAACACAGTGTGAAAGTTGTGCTACAAGCTCCTAAACCTCTGGATGTTTTCACTCCAAGTAATTCCACTACCAGCATACACATCCAGAATAAAAAAGAGGATTTTTTTTCTTATTGTGCCAAACATCTAAGCAATTACATTCACTAAGGTTTATCTCACATGCAGACACTGTCCTGTGGAACACGACTGAGAAAGAGCTTTCACATAAAACAGTTGCTTTTGTCACACTGCCTATGAACTGTGCTAGACAACTACCTGACTTTCTATGGCCTATTTCCCCAGCTGTTTCATTATCTATATAAAATTGTGACAAGAGAAAAATATTCCCAGCTGTTACAAAAGTGCTCTCCATGGCTTGAAAGTGGAATTTGCTGCATGAAAAATGGGTACATCCCTCTACCAAGCTCTGGTCCACAAGAAGTAATGAATCATGCCAGTGACACAGATGGGGCTGGACAAATTCAGAACGTGAATGGATGGTGCTTTGTAACTTGGAATCGTTTAATGCCAGTATCACATGAATAGGCACACAGATCAGAATAGAATTATCACATCCCACATTCGTGAGGTCTGACTCCACACTTTCATAAACATAGCATAAAATAAGGCTGATTGAAATTTTTACATGGAGTTCCCAAATACTTTCCTGGAATATGACTGTCATGTTGCTGTTTCACTTTTCTCTTAAGGCCCTTTGCTGCATATTGGATGAGCACCAGGTAGATAATGCTTCTCTAGCAGTGTCACGTTTCAAAAGACAAAAAATCAAACTAAAGGACTTAAATATTCAAAATGTTCATATTTTTTCCTGTGTAGTTTCTGAGTGAAGCAAATATCATGGCAGAATCCTTCTTATGGCAGTTGTACTTTTTCTGGCTTACAACAGCAGCCAGAAGCTCTCCCAGCTGCACGTGGGCAATAGGACATTTCCCCAGCTCATTGTCACTGCCCTGGCTGGCAGTGCTGCCTGAGTTGTGTGGACCTGAGTAGGCAAAGGATCCAGATGTACCCTTTAAGGAGGCAGCTGAATAGAAATGTATGCCTGCAGTTTTGTGTGGATTTATGTGCTCTGCTGAGCTTAATTTTGCTGTAAAATGGAGTCCCTATCCATCTTGTGCTTTTGTTGTACTCAGTAGGATTCCAGATAAGGGTGTATTGAATATGTTTTAAAATCACCATGATATTATTGAGAGAAAATTATAAGACAGAGTAATAATCATAATAAAAATCTAGATTTCCTTAAGCCATCTCTATTTAAATTCAGTGGAGCTGCACAGAACTCATTTGGGACTATTATTTTCTATTAAGTTTTGTTGTAGATCTCAGATTTCATACAAATACTCAAAAATTGAAGAGAACACAATTACTACATGCCAATTCTGTGTTCTAGAAACTGTTGGGTCAATTATTCAGCTTTGAGTTTGCAACTAAGCACAGTAAAAGCAAAAGAACTACATTGAAGACCTAGAAGTTCATTTAACTTGTAGAGGCAAAAAGCAGCCATCAGATTTACCCCAAACCCAAAATGCCACGTTCTGTGGTGGACTGAGCTGATAGCACAGGACTTGCAGAGGACATGTGGTCTCTTCTCCCAGGTAGAAGTGGCAAGATGAGAAAAAATGGCCTCCAGTTGCACCAGGGGAGGTTTAGATAGATTTTAGAAAATATTTTTTCACTGAAAGGGTGATCAGGCATTGGAAGAGGCTGCATAGGGAAGTGATGAAATCACTGTCCTTGGAAGCATTCAAAAGAGGTGGGTGTGGCCCTAGGTGATGTGGTTTAGGTGAGCACAGTGGTGCTGGGTTAAGGTTTGACTCAATGATCTCAGAAGTCTTTGATAACTTTAATGATTCCATGTGTGTTGAATAACATTTAAGGGTAGATGCCAGCAGAAATTGCCTTTGTAGACATGCATTTTTGTATATTATGCATGAGTTTGTTTACAATTTATGCATGTACCTTTTAGGCATATATAAACACGAAAATATTTATAGGTGTATATTTTGTTCTTTATCTTCAAGGATTTTATACCCTTCTGACTCACTCCAATGAGTTTACAAACTGTGAAATCCGAACTGGACATGAAGAAGATGAATTATTTCAATGCCCTCTGATTTCTGCACAGATTTTTTTTGCCTGTGAATGCAGTCATCAGAAAAAAAGTTTGCCTGAATTCATGACACCCATTGCTGTTGACTGCAGCAAGAAGCAGCCCTTCAGTGACTGCCAGCCACACAAAGCACAGGATGAGCTTCCTGCCCTACCTACACGTGATCTGGAGAGATGGGAAAAGGTTTTCATATCAAATGTCTTCAGTTAATTAAAACAAGGGCAGAGAGGAAAAGGTCTAACTAGTAGAGTAGCTGCATCTCCGTGCTTCCAGCGAGCCCAGCTGCTTGTAGAGACGTGAATAAACTCTAAACAAATTTTTCATTAACGAAATTTTCCATTCCAGCTCCACTGATGCAGAGGTTTCCGCTTTCAGGCCCCTTGCTGTGCTGCAGAGCTTGTTATCAGTTATTATTCATCTGTCCTCAATTCAGTGATCAGATCTGTATGATGCTACTTTAGGAGTCAGAGAATCTAGCCAGACTTACTGAGAGAAAAATATAAAGCAGGAAAATACAACCATTTCACAAAGTGTTTTTCCTGTGGGCTGCCAATCTCATCCTGACATCGTGTAGATAAGAAATAATTTTCAATCAACAAAGTCAGGGCCACTGCAGATGACAGAACAAAAAGCTTCTGTCCTTCTCCTCAGCAGAGCTGATCCTGAACACTTCTCAGAGATGCAGGTGACTGCAAAGTACCATCCTATCAGAATTCCCACTAACATCCTTCTTCCATTTTCCCTCACAGAGTTCGAGCAGCTAAGGTGGAAATAGGAATGTTAAATAGCTCTGTTGAGGGACAGTTCCAGAAGGAAACTGTCCCAGCAACTGCTAGGTCCTGGTGTGGAAAGGCTAGTGACTGCTGATTACACTGAGAAAGAAGGAAAAAACAGAGATGTGGGTCAGTCTTGCATCTTCATATGTACTGCTTGCAGCTGAGTGTGGTTCACAGTGAATAGGAAAGCTCATTCCTCATGCAGGTAATTCCTTTGCAGCTTTGTAAGGCTTGAACAAGCCTGAGACTCCATGTTGCTTCCACTACAAGGACTACCTTTTGTAGAAATCAAAAGAATAAGGCTGAGGTGCAAATGGTGACAAGAATTGTGACACACAGACACCTTTGGGAGGATGATTCCAGGAGTTCTGCCTGGCCTGGAGAAAAAGGTTGTCTCTGTTCCCCTTTGTCTCTACCTGGCCAGCTGTGCAAAACATGCCATGTAAAACAGCATGGCCTCTGAAAGAGACAGCTGGAAAACTGGGTGATGATTTTAAACAGGAGCCATCTGCAGGTGATAGTGTCCTCTTGAGAGTGTGGCTGTGCAAAGCAGAAATGTACCCAGCAAGAGCTACCTCTGTCTGTATGCTTTGTGACCCAGAAGTGCAGAGATTTGGAATTAATAACAGCAGAATCTGAGCCTCAACTTATGTCCAGCTAAGAAAGAGAGAGGGATAGATGAGTAAAAGTATTCTCATGCAACTAGATGATTATATTCATGAAATGCAATATTGCAGCGCAATGCAATATTGCATTTCACATCCCAGCCCAGGCTCTGGGAGGCCTGACCTCACCCAGTCCAGGCTCTCAGAGACTGGCCTGGCCAGCCAAGGTGGAGGACTCTGGGATGCGGGAACAGAGCCAGCACAGATGTTCCTGGATGGACTCTGTATTACCCACCTTGGTCCCAGGGCACTGAGTCTTTTTTGCTCTCACTCCTGAGCAGTGACTGGCAGTAAAAGGTAAACAGCCCTGGGGAAAGGCCAGGACTGGGGCTTGGGACTGCTCATGCCTTCCCTTCCAAGCCACTGAGGCCTTTTCAAGCAGTTTCCAAGAGTAGAGATTTGTACTAAATATGAGAAGTAAAATTAATTGGAGGTAACCATACATCAGTATAGTCTGGGGCTGACATGCTGGAAAGGAGCTCTGTGGGAAGGACCTGGGGGTCCTGGTGGACAAGAAGCCACCCATGAGCCAGCAGTGTGTCCTGTGGCCAGGAGGCCAGTGGAACCCTGGGCTGCACTAGGAACAGCACTGCCAGCAGGTCAGGGGAGGGGATCCTGCCCCTCTGCCCAGCCCTGCTGAGGCACAGCGGCAGTGCTGTGTCCAGGTCTGGGCTCCCCAGTGCCACAGGCACAGGGAGCTCCCGGGTGGCTCCAGGGGAGGTAACAAAGATGATTAAGGGACTGGAACATCTCTCCTACCAGGAAAGGCTGAGGAGCTGGGCCTGGTGAGCCTTGGGCAGACCCAGCTGAGAGGGAACCTCCTCAGTGTCTGTCAGTATCGAAGGGGTGCCAAGAGGATGGAGCCAGGCTCTGCTCCAGCTGAGCAGTGGGACAGGAGGCAATGGGCAGAAACTGATGCACAGGAAGTTCCTGCTGAACATGAGCAAAAACGGTGTGGGTGACCACACAGTGACACAGGTTACCTGAAGAGGGTGTGCAGTCTCCATCACTGGAGATATTCAAGAACTGTCTGGATGCAATCCTGTGCCATGTGTTCTAGCATGACCCTGCTTGAGCAGGGAGCTTGGACCAGGTGACCCACCATGGTCCTCTCCAACCTGACCCTCTCTGGGCTTCTGTAAACATTAATTCTGAGCAAGAAATGGACATGGTGTGCATTTTTCTTTTTTTGAGCTACCCAAACCTGACAATTTGAGGATATTGAAAAGTTTTGGTGTGTCAGACATAGAGAAGTGATCACATCCATGTTGATCTGTGTTGGCTCACACATTACAATTAATCTATCTTACTATTTATTTATTGGACTATAACCGAGAAATTTATATCCTTTTTATTTCCACATCTTGACAAACTGTTCGTTTCTGGAACTCTTTGCTGGAAATGGTAATTAGCAAAGCCAGGATATGTTCAAAGAAGGACAGCAGGAATGACTGAGGATATGGCATGGCTACATTAATGAAAAGTTCTTACAAGTGAACCTGAAAATAGTGAGCACAAACCTCCAGAGCAAACCCTCATGATATATGACAAGTACCCACGTCCAAGTTCTACAAAAAGCCCTCATGCTTGGTCCAGCACCCTTAATTTTAAATGTAGAAAGCAACTTCAAACAAAGTTTAGATGCACAGCCTGAAATGCCTCATCATGAGGAACTGAGCAGAAAACCCAAGGCTAAGGCTCCTGTACGTGGGAGGTAGATATGAAAGTAAACCTCTGCTGTTTTCAGCCAAGGCAGAGCTGGGTACCTGCCACTTTGCAAACCCACAGATTTCTGAGATTATCCTCTGATGAGCAGACGTTTCCTTTAAATAGCATGCTGCAAATTAACAGCTCTCTGAAAACTCCTCTGACAAAGTCCCTGACAAAGTTTTTTCCTTAACCCTTAAGGTGCTGACTTAATGGAGTGATAGAAAAGGTAGGGCCTGATACAGTGATTACCAGTAGGGGTAATAACAACCTCATGTGGCAGTGTAAGAGTGGAAGTTTCCATGCTTGCCATGTTGGAGACAGTGGATAGATTTTTGAGCTCAGAGGCATCTGATTATAGCTATTTTCTCCATTTCAAGGCAATTTTCAAGATGTTTTACATTTTGTTGGCTGTTCCAAATGATGATAAACACAAAATATGTCTGTGAAATAAAAAACAGAGACAAACCCTCTCTTTGTCACAATGAATTTATTGATATGGTAATACAAAAAAAGAGTACTTATAAAATTCACAGAATCTCACATAAGTTGTAAAGTTTGTTTTCACTATCTGTTTTAAAATTTTACATTTTTTATAATGGACCTTTTCTGGCAAACAAAAATTAGTATTTCTCCGTTAAAATGTTTAATTGAAAACTCACTGATATGATACAATGGAGAAGAGGCAAAAACTGCATTTTTTTTAATGGAAACATTTTGTATTTTTGCAAACTAAAGCACACTAGTGTCTTCCAGAGAAAGAAGCAAGACCTCTACAGGTAAATCACTGTAATTCCATGTATTTCAATGAAGCAATGTGAATAATGCTGGCAGCAAATCTTGTCCCTTGTGTCTAAAGCAGAATTTGCTGTCACAAATAGATTGAAGCCTGGCTTTGTTGATACATCTTTCATGTCTTACACTTTTTCCACATCAACCACTGTTAGAAACTGTTGTCTCAAACTATAATAATTGTGCTTCATCACAACATTGCTGCTGATTCTTCTCAATATGTTGTATAATATTACCAATTTCTTTAATCAAAACACTATTTAGCATTTAAAAAAAATTCCATGGGTGCATGTTCTATCTGAGGAAGATACTTTCTCACTACCTTTTGCAGTAGTACTACAATACTTTTCATCTACAAATTAGTAAAATTAAGTTAAGATTTTTTCGTTTGTCCCCTTCACTTCGTCCCATTTTGATTGTTCACTTGAGTGACTGTGGGTGGAAGTGCCTTTGTTTGTTATTTTTTTCTCTGTGATCATCTCATGGAACACTTTCCGTTGTCCATGTCTCACAGACTGCCACTAGTCCATAACCTCCAAGACAAGAGCCACTGCTCTGCAATGCTCCACTGCTGTTAGTCTTATTCCTGGTGAAATTTATTGTCTGTATTCTCTCTTTCATCAGGTTTTTTCTACATAACTGTAAAGCACCTAAATCCAAGGTGTTTTGCCAGTGCTGTTCCACTGAATTTTGGAGGATTTTAGTGGCACAAGTGGCAGTGGAATGCTGTCCTTAATGTCAAGAGATATCTAAGTGTACCTAATCTCATGGAAAGGTGAGTAAATGCAAAGCTGCTGTCAAATGACGTGAGCTGTCAAACGTCTGAGCTGTGGCAATAAAATTTGTTCTTCCAAAGCTGTTTCCTTGGTTGTTTCCCATGTTCAAACACATATGGTATCAGCTGAAAAATAATGTCAAAGCAACAATTATCATAAGAAGAAAATACTTTGACAAAGGAATACCTTCTTGTAGCATGCTCATAGCATATTGGTAAGAACAGGACAGGACTTTTTAAAAGATTTCTTTGGCAGCTGGATTTTCATAAGCTCTGAGGACCTCTTGAGTTTGCACGTTTCAAGATGCCTTTGAGAAATGGAAGTGGAGTAATTTGGGGCTGTAGGCTGTGAAGGTGGAATGGAGCAAAGGTTAGAAGAGTCTTTTTTCTAGGTGCACTTCAGTTCAGGTACCAAAGACTAACTATAACTATCCTGCTCTTTGTAAAATTGGTCCCTAAACAGGAAAATAGCAATTGAGGACTCCTGAGAACCTCATAAATCATTTGTTTTAGTACTACTAGGATGCTGGTAGAAACCAGAGCCTTTGTTTCTCTGGATATGTGACAGATATGGATATGAATATGGCTCCATTCTTCACAACACTATTGGATCTCAACTCCACTTTTGGTCTCTTTTGTGCTAGCTTTTGTCTTCAGTATCTCCTGCTATGAGAATCACTATCTGTTGGCATTTTTCCACCACATTCCCTAATAGGAAATTTTCTTCATGTTGTTTTCTGTGCCTTTTAAATATAAGAGCTGGGATGAGGAAATTCAGTTTGCAATAGGCGTACACTGGGGAGCTCTGAGACAGTCATAGTTAGCATCTGAAATAAAAAGAATCTGAAGGAGAAATCCAGGCAAAAATGGAAAACAAAAATTCTCTACTTGCTGTATTTAGCATCAGTTGTACTGCAGCTGCAATTATCCTCAAGAGTACATTAGAGATCTTGGGACATTGAATTACAAACGCATAATTCAGGCGCATTCTTGTAAATGGGACTCACTGTAATATTTGCATATTAATATTCCCAAATCTCATCACAGCTCCAGTTTATTGAAAATGGCTAGCTCTCTAGAAGAAAAACTGGATTATATTTCTATGTAAATATTTATTCCAAAATGTATATCCTTTATATAGAAACAATCAGAAAAACACAGTATTTAGTGAATTCACTAATAACAAAACCAGCAGAAGCAAAGGGTCTTTTCCAGTGAAATCAGAGTCCCGAGAACAGGACATTTCCTTGGTGCACCTATCCAAAGTCCAGTGCTGATGGTTGTTAACAGCAAAGTGTACATTGATATCATCCTGTTCTTACTCAAAAAAACCCCACTCATTCAATGCAACATATGGAAAATATCCTGCAGTTCAAAGGTGATGAGGTATACCTTTGCCAAAAACTAAATTAAATATGCATCATCAGGGTTTAAAGACCAACTTCATTGAATGATCCTACAGTACCTGAAGAAATACATGGACCCTTGTACCCATCTCCATGGGAATGCAGGGTAATTGAATCAAGAACCTTCAGGTTCTTGCAGGAGGTGGGACAGTGGATGTAAATTTGTCCTTAAGCCCAGGCTTCAGCTGCCCCTTTACCTTGGTAAGGCCAGAGCCAGTAAGAATCAATCAGTTCCAGCATTAGCCTCCACCAGACCTCCTGTAAATTACTTTCAAACTAGCACAGAGAAATAGGATCATCTATCATAATGTACCTTAGTTTGAATGAAGGAGACTTCAGAAAATTAATGTACTAAGGCACTGAAGATAGAACAGAGAAACTTTAGGTAGCAATAAGTTTTATTTTAATTAATTGCACAAACTCATGTCAGTAACATGAGACACTGCCTGAGTTCATTTCTTTGCCTGTTGATCTTCATCAAGCTCCCAAATGAGCCAGGTCAATAGGAAGAGACACATTTTTTTATATAAAGCCCCTGTTATATTTATTTTTTTCATAACCCAAGGCCATGGTGGATGGGACTTTGAGCCACCTGGGCTAGTGGAAGGGGTGTTGGAATTAGATGTTAAGAAGACCTTGGGAGATTTTATTGTGAAGGTCTTATTCTTTGGATAATATAATCATGACAGACAAACACAAAACTCCTTTACTTGCTTGCAGTGTTTAATCTCCCATTTTTTCTTAGGCCTTTACCTACAAAACACAATAGACCCTTCTTTTGAAGACTGATTTTTTTAATTACAAAGGGCTGTACAAACTGAACAATAAATTGTCTAAAACATTTTGCAAGGAACTGTAAAACACTTCTTCCATCTACTCTAATTGTAAGATGAGAACATCAAAGATCTTAAATTCAAGTTCACTTGAAATCTGTATCCTTTGTCTGTAGTAGTTTCAGCTCTTTGGCTCTAATTATGCAGCTTTTTACTTTAAAAATACTTCATTGTTTTATTTGTGTATGCCACTTAGTGTTGTATTAAAGAGAAGAAAGCCAAGTTACACTGAAAATCGACAGTGATTAGTTTTAGACTCGGGACACATGTTCACAAACAAAGTGCACACAGCTGTAATAACAGCATGCATTATTTTACTGTTTCACTTCCATGGACAGTTGCCTCAGTAACCTAAAATTCATGCCCCATTACTCCCATTTAGTATGATATTATGGTGGTTTGATGCATCTTTTCTCAGGATGGTCACAGAAAACCAATAAAACAAATAAGTATCTTGCATGCTTAAGAGAATTCCAGATGAATAAAACACAGAGCAGTCTCTGTACTTCATTAAAGTTAACAAACATGCTTATCTGTGGGGAAAAAAAAGAGAGAGTGACTAGAGAAAGAGTCAGGCAAAGGAAAAGAGAAAAATGTTGCCACAGAATCTTAGCACACCAGCATATGCAGGGAAAAGTCACCTTGCTTTAGCCTCTCTAGCTTTCTTTTCCCCTTTCTTACTCTAAAATTAGACACATCCATTTCAAAGGAGCCATCTGGGCAATCCTAAGGAAAGCAGGAGAGACCAGACCTGACATTCTCTGAAACTCAGTCAACCACAGGAAAAGTATTTTCTTTCTCCTTCTCTTTCTGATTTGAGGAATAAAGCAAAGAAAGTCAAGAGAAACTCCTGTTGTGAAGCATAATAGGGAATGTCATTGCAGCTTTCCCTGAGATGATTCAAGGAGCTTTTCCTACCAGCATGCATCTGCATTTGCTTTATAACAGAGAGTAGCAGGTTGAATGCTTAACATAAGTCTGTGATTCAGCAAGCAACCTCCATTCAGAAAAAAATACTGAAGCTTAAACTCTGCTGTGTTTATGGTTTCTCTGTTAGGTGTACTCTCACCTCTAGTAGTGTGAGCAGTTTGGGGCAGGACGATATAACAAAGCTTTTGGAAAGCATCCATAAAGATGCTGAAGGGTCTCTCGAGGGGGAGTATCAGTTACTGCTGAGGTCACTTGGTGTGTTCACCCTGGGAAAGGGAGACTGAGGGGACTCCTCATTGCAGACAATCACTTCCTCATAGGTTTGCTTATGTTTATATTTCTCTTGATTTCTTCCTTTTCTTTGCCTCTCAGATGTTCATATTGAGAAGAAAGTATTTTTCTTTGAATCATTCACGTTTTTAAATATTTCCTATAAATCTTCCTACAAATATTTCAAGAAGTTCCCTTCCAGCCTCAATAATCATCATTACCCATAAATCCCAGGTCCCTAATTATGCCTCTCCTTCCCCCCTTTACTTTGAGTATCATTCCTCATGCTATGTCTAAATTTTAGCTGTACTCATCATCTGTTTCTGATCTGCTTGTGCTGGCTCCTCCATTTCTTTCTCCACTAGAGCAGCTGCTAGGCTTAGAGACTGTCAGTGACTTTCATTTCTTTATTGTGTCAATGTACATTATTTCCTGCTTATCCAAGATAAATTTAATCTGCCCCCATGATGCCTAGAGCTCCAATGACTTTAAGTACATCTGGGGAATTTCACAATCCTCTGCAGACAGATATTAGCTGAAATAACTTAACCTTTATCCGTTCTCAATAACTTGCTGTCTACTTCTTTTACGGGCTTAGTTACACGTTAAAAAACTTTCTATCAATATTGACCTCTTGGACACTTCAGTATTGATCATCTTTCAAGTTCAGAAATATTCATTTTGTAGGTTCTTAAAGTTTAACATACTACCAGATTTCCAATATTGGAGAGCCTTCCCATACTAGTGGTATTTTTATTTTAAATCTATACCATTATTTCTTCTAGGAATGGTCATACTAATTGTCTGAAAAGTCCTGAGCCAGTGCTATTTGTATATAGTTTTTAACTAGTTAAAGAGAAAACAATAAAATGCATGGTATAGAACAAAATACTGTCTTTATTAGCAGGTTTGCCTATTTTTTTTTTTCCTATTGCTTAGCAGCTTGAATTGTAAGATCAGTAAGTACTTTAAGAAGGAAATAAAATAAAAGCCATTCCAGTTAACTGATGTGGAAACTGTTACATGCTGTACCTAAAAATTGCAGTTAATGGTAGAGCCTAAGGCATCCAAATTCTCCTTGTGTCCCCACCGAGGTGTTCTGCCTCTCATAGTGGCACATCACTGCTGTCCCTGCCACAGAACCTCGGTGTTGTGAGGCACAATTTCTCATGAATGCCTCTGATCACTGTGGTAGTGAGAACCCAAAGGTGGAATAAAGAAATGGAGGGGTGCACCCAAAGAAAAAGTAACTGATGTGTTAACTTGGAAGGCACTCAGCTCCTGAGAGAAGTGGTTTGGGTTTTTGTTTTGTTTTGTTTTGTTTTTTTTTTCATTAGGAAAAAAAAATATAAATTAATTAATTTTATTTAACTCTGAGTGATAATTTGGTTTGGTATAATTTGTAAAGAAAGTGAAATTAGCTGGACAGTTAGAATGGGTTTGTAAATGAATGAATAACCTCGGGAACCAAAATTGCGATGCATCCAAAATGAACATTTCCATTTTCTTTTATTTCAAAATATTTCTCATGATGGAATGTTTTGCAGAGGAATACTGCATTCAAGGAAATCTGCTTTTTATTTTTTAAAAGTGTGTAGAAAATGAGTGAAAGGAGGGAAAGTGTTCATAAGAATTAAACATATACAACTCTCAAAAGAGCAATATATATAAGAATTTTTAGACACATCAGATATCTCCCCAGGGCCATTTAGTATCCTACACATGCCTGGTTGTATCACCCTGGGTAAAAGATTGGTACTGACTATAGGCAATGTGACATACATTTAGGAAGTACTGATTCCAGGAGAGGGATATGATATCAGTTCAGGGATGAATGTTTTTTCCTCAATGATGTGTGAGCATACTCTTCATTTGCTTCTAGGTGCAAATTGTGTTCCAAAGTCCTAATTAATTCAGTAGGATTTTTTTTGTTTGTTTCCTTTTTCTCGCCCCCTCTTGCCAGCTGACATTGCACATTGAGAACCAGGATGCTTTTCCAGAGATGAGGGTGATGCTCATTGTTTTGGAAACTGGCCAGGATCCGTGGTGGCTAACAGAGACACAGGATCATTCTAAATGGCTTTTAAAGCCTTATTTTAGAGACAGGAATCACAAGACTTCCTGTTTATCTCGCTTTTTGTATTTACGTGCAACATGAGTCACTGCCAGCTCTACCAGCTGAAACAGAGTGCAAGATGCCCTCTGAACTTGCTGAAGAAAAAGATACTTGTTTTCCCTTGCAAACAGCATGGAGGATGCTATGAGACCAGTGAAAAGGTGGTAGCATAAACTTGCTATCCTGTCTGCACTGTCGTGGTTAGCAAACATGGGTAATTTTATCTGCAAAGGGGCAGCAGTGTGGGTGTCAGGGTGTGTCCACAGGCAGAATCAGAGTGCTCTGGAGTTAAAGGCTGTGTTATACCTCGGGCTGATGTACATTTGTGACCACAGTACAGTAAATACTTTTATAAAAGTATGCTATTGTGTGCCATTGTAAGTCTGCCCTCACAGGACTCTTGAGCAAACACACTGCTCTGGATTTCTCTATATTTAGATATCAATAGACAGTTGTTCACTTGTGAGCTAGTTGTTCCGAGTATGTGGTGAGTCTGACCCATTTCAGCCAAATAGTTCAGGAGGGAATTAATGACAAGGGTACCAGGCTTCTGCTTGCAAGACTGTACCTGGCTAGCTCTTGCACAAACATCTGCAGGGGCAGCATCTGCATTTACTCAGATGATTCTCACCTGAGCTCTCTCTTTAAAGATACTGCTTTGTGTAACAATGAATGCACTTTTAATATAAACATACTTCGCAATCTTCATTTCTAACTTTATCTGAATTCTCAACATAAACAGATCGAGACAAAGGTACCAGGATGTACTCAGGCCAGAAGCAGTGCTCTCAGAACTTATCTTCTCTAGGATTAATTGACAATAGTGCTGTCACCCCATTAAATGGAAAGCCTAATCTATGTTAAATCTCCATATTGTCTGCTGAGTCTTTGAAAAAAGGATGCCATGAAAATTTGAAAAGGAATTTTCCTTTTATCTGTTCCTGCAGTAACTACAAGCTTTGCCTTCTCTTCTACCTCTTTTCTTCTGCAAAGACACACAAAACCTAAGTTATTGTTCCTAGAGCAGAGTGTTTCATTTTAGCATGTCTGTGCTACATGCTGAATTGAAAATCTTTACTGGTGCTCCTATGCTTGTGAGAGCATACTCCAGACACATTTCATAATTGTGGATCTGTACTTGAAGCTTACTGGGGTTCTCTGCAGACACTTGCAATTAAAGATCAGACATGAGGAACCCAGATATCACAAACAAGAAGAGACTGCCTGGGCCCTGCAGGGTTCCTCAGGAGGATAAACTTGCCTCTGAGATGAAAGTGGCTAAGGTGGGCAGGGAATGCTAGAATGAACTAATGAACTAATGAACTAATGAAGGCCTCATGGAGGGAGGAGGACACCACCTGTAAGTGGGTTAAGCACAATGTGCAATTCAGTAGGGATGCAGTTCAGATGGGTGGCCCACGAATCTGGATGCACAGAATATTGAAATTGTTTGTGCGTAAGCTACCCTGATCACTGACTTCTTATTCCCAAATTCTTCAACTTTTGGCTTTGAAATTTAGCAAAGAGCCTTTGTGATCTATTTGTTTCCTGCTCAA
This sequence comes from Sitta carolinensis, assembly GCA_032173965.1. Classification (NCBI taxonomy): domain Eukaryota; kingdom Metazoa; phylum Chordata; class Aves; order Passeriformes; family Sittidae; genus Sitta; species Sitta carolinensis. The sequence goes on along the minus strand of JAVUNC010000025.1, from coordinate 5,807,824 downwards.
CATATATGTGTGGCAAACCGTGTAAATGTGATCTGTTTTCAAACCACAAACATATAAGTGTTTTTTTTTTTAAGTTAAAGGATTCTGCTGTGGAATTATAAAACCTTATTAATGGTGTATTTGGGGAAACTCTTAGACCTGGGAAATGCTGTCTCTTCATACCTAAGACCAGAAGGGAGTTATTAACAGCATTTTCTCTTTTAGTGATTCTATCATTGCCGAGTCCTCTGTGCTACTCCCATTTTTTTCTCCAGCTTTTTTTTTTAAACCTTTTCTTCAGACAAAGAGGAAAAAATTTACAAAAATAATACAAAAATAATTTATAGATAAATGGGAAAGGTCATTTGTGTTCTAGGGCTTTCCTATTGTCCCACTATCCATTACAACTTTCAGTTCAAGGCTCTGATCTGATTTTATTTCATTGCTAATGTAAATCATGAATCTTTCCCAGGTGAACTTATTCCTTCTGTGCAGTACGAAGATCAGTTCCTGAATGGGAGGTGAAGAGCTGAAAAACTGTGGTGTGGGAATGACAGAAGGCAGGCAGTGTCAGAGATCTTGTTGGGATCCACTTTCAGAGAGGAAAGCTTTGCCAAATCATGTGAATTACTACATCAAAAATGCTGGCTGTTGTCCTTCTTATCTCCCTTGTGAATTTGGGAGCCAAGTGCATTCAGGTGAAGGCAAGGAGTGAAAGAACTCAAAATTACACAGTGGCTAAAATATTACATATCCACATAATTTCTTTGGAGAACTGTGAGAAAAACATAGAAGAAGGAGGCTGAGATGTCTAAAGCCCATTTGCTTTGCCACTGAATTTGCATTGCCATTGAATCGTGTGACTCTGTAAGAAAGTGAAGTTTAGCCTGTTTCTAAAGCAATTAGATGTTAAGACTTTGGGCTGAGGCTGCCTATTAGATTAGATTTGCATAGTGATAATGTGATGGCAGCAGCGTTTGGTTTTGAGTGCAGGATCAGAATTGTGGCTAATTTGACATTGCCTAGGAGACCTGTTCCACTGAAGCAGAGAGAATATGCATTTAGCATGAAGCTGTAGGGTGAATCAATGTTAGAGACGTGCCTAAAACTCCTGCCTGTTCCTGGTCTGACTTTGAACAGCTTCCCATATTTTCATTTTCCTATATTTTCATTTTTCCTCCTGCCTGAAAGAAAGTGGTGAGGGGAGAAAGGCAGCTGAAGATTGCTAAAATGTAATTGTATGAAACACTGTTATCAGTCTGGGATTCCATTCTAGGCAAAGGCACATCTCAATTTTATTTCTAGCCTTCCCTTCAGATGCTTTCTTTTTAACCTGAAAACCAACTGAGAGAGTTTCTTGTTCTCAATCTAAATAATGTGTGCATCTACCAAGAGAACAGTAGTTGGAGAAAGACATTCCAGTGCTGCCCATGTTATTAAGAAAAATGCCACCACAATCCACCTAACACATTCCTTGAATTACAAAAGCTAAATGTACACACCATCTATTATGAATGAACCATTTCCTGTGTAAATGCTAGGAAATCCAAGTGAGATTAGCTTGAATAATGGAGTTAAAATCAAGCTAATTTGTTTGTAAGGTTATTGGCAAGTCAAAAATATCCTTCACAGTTTTGTTAGGCAGAGGGGAGGAGAAAGTGTGTGTTAGGCTCAGAGGCAATCAATGTAAATTTGTTTTTACCAATGAAGCTGGTTCTGCTGAGCAAAATGAGTTATATTCCCAGCTGTGTGGCTGAATCTGAGTCCAGGGCAGCCAAAGGTCTACAACAAAGTGGTTTGGATCTGCAGAAGTATAAGATGATAAAAGAGTAGAGAGGGCTGCAAACAGTTCTGGAGCTGAATGAGGATACACTAAATATAGAGGGAAAAGCAGGATCCACTTGTGCTTCTGAGTCTGACGTGTGCCTGGCAACCTAGGAAATTATGATCAGAACTGTGAGAAAACAATCCTCATTTTGGAGTTTTTTAACTTAAAACAAGATGTTAGTGTCTCTAGAGCTGCTTTTCTTCATCCTACCCATCCTGTCCTTTCTTACATTTGCCTTCCCTTCAGGCACTATTGCCCCTTCCTCTTTTCAGCCACTCTTTAAATATCTATTTCTTCATGCTCTTTTCACCCACTGTGTGCTTCCCATGACCAGTTCCCATCTCTTCTTTTTGCTATCCTTTCTTGTTCCTGTCCCTCTCCTTCATGGCAGCTGAGACTGGAGAGCAAAATCATTGAATCTTTCATCTCACAGAACCTCCTTGGAGCTTTTCTGTTGACTTCAGTAACTGTGAGTGGAAATAATTTGATGAGATGTGAGACACAGGATGAGAGAACCTGTGGTTTTTCATCCTTCTTGCCTTCTGAAATGTCCCTTATATAACTTCAGCTTCACACATAGTTAATAGGGTTTTCCACTTTAAATTTTGAATTCATTTGGAAAAGAAGCTTATTCTTTAATGAAAATTCTGAAGCAACATACAGTCTTTTATTTCAAGTGAAAATGTATTATTAGATATGGTTTTCACTGTTAAAAAGCTGAAAAGTAAATGTATACAAAGGAGAGTTAAACAACTGGGAGAGGATTCATCTGAGCAGTAGAAGGTTTCTCTGGTAGATCTCCGTTTGAGATCTCTGTAGACTCCTACCACAGGCAGTGGAGAGACAGTAATTTTAAGATCATTATGGGTCTTAAAGTAGATATTTAAAATAGGTCAGAGGAGTCACACCTTAAATGTACCTGCTTCTTTCCATTAACTACAAAGGAAACCTGGAGTGACTAGCTCTGGGATTGACGCCCACAGAGTGGATGTCTAAAGTTAGCCAAAATGAATCTCACTCTAACTGTCAACTTAAACACCATCATAACATGCAATTTCTTTTCCATTAAAAAAAAAAAAATAAAATTCCAAAGCAGAACAACATTTTGGGGTGAAATGAAAATATTTCAGCTTGAAACTTAGAACAAAAAGATTGTGTTGAAATATTATAATTGTCTCAAATTTTTGTGTTGAATTTTATAAAGTTCAGTCTTGACAAAACTACATTTTATGAAGAAAGCTTTTTAAATTAAGAATGTGGCCTGATTCTCCCTATCACAAAGTAGAGGGTTCCACCCTACTTGTTCCTGGGCTTTTGCATTAACACAGCTTCACTGGGTCCAGGTTGTGTCAGAAGAGGTGGCAATTTCATGGCCAAGTCACAGGGACCTGGGCTAAGAACTGCCAATCAATTTCACATGAATTTGGTTCTGTTGTCAGGTGGCAATAACTTCTGGTCACTATTGAACTGGACTTAGTTTGCACCAGTGTCCTAGAAGACAAAATAAAATTTATTACCTGTTCTTTAATCCATCCAATTTAGCAAAATGACCTTGTATCAAAATATATCATTTATTTCCTTATACCTACCTGGCAGGAGGTAACTCTAACAAACCACCTTCAAGAGCAGTAATATGGAACAATTTAAGCATAATGGAGCTCAGAGCTTTCCTATACTGGGAGATGATAAGTTTTGGGAGGTAAGATATAAAGTGAGGAACAATTCTGTCTTATCCCCAGCCAGCAGTCACTGTCAGTAAACATCCTACCTATTCATGTTTGCTGGCTCAAGGGGGATTTTCAGAGCACTTTGAAACCTGCATTAAAACTGTCTTAGACTTTGAAGAGGCCTAAGGTAATTTTCTCCTGCCTGCTGCGACTTTCTTCTCCGTGTCATAAAATTGCATGACTGATAGAAGGGTAATATCTGAATTTCAACCTACATCCTTCATCTTGGCCTGTAGTAAACCTGTAAAAGTGTAAAAAGTGTATCCTGGTATGGGGAGCAACTGTGACTCTATTCATTAGCCTAGGTGCTCCTCTTATACTTATCCATCAACACTTTCACCATTTGTCTTTCCCAGGTCAGACTGAAAGAAATCAATATCCCTTTGTAAGTGCTGAATACTTTTTTCCCCAGTAAAGTACTTCTCTAAAAAGTGGTTGTGTTGAACAACAAGGAAGTTGAGATTTGTCGTCACTAAGGTCAATAACAAATTCTCTATTGGATCAGTCATTCATTTTCTGTCATTTCACATACTCCAGGCGGTTTTTCATTCATCTTTCATATGATTTTCCTCAACCATTTGTCTCTGACAAAATTTTGGCGTGCAGTCCTTTATGACCAAATGGTAATTCCAAACCGTGTGTCGTTCTAGTAAATTCTGTTTTGTTAGAAATGTTCAGTCTCTCCAGTGAGCAACTGAAATAAGCATCTTAAACTCTCTTCCTGCCCAGAGACAACAAAAATGCATCTGGCTCCTGTGGAACACCTAAATGCATGAAACATGGCAAAAAATGCAACAGTCACCAGGCTGTTTAGCCCTGGGGAAGACAATTCAATGTGAGTTTTGTATAAGGTTTGGTACTTGCTGTCTGACAACTATATTTTAATTTCAGAGGTTTCTATGTCACTTCATATTTTTTATATATTTCTGTTCCTCCAGAAAAGCTGACACCAACAAATCAGGATTTTCTTTGACAGCTATTATTTTGTCTGCATAGTTAAAAGAAAATCTGGATATTTCTTCATGCCTTTTGGATGCTCTATTGCAGTTGACTCAGTCAGGTTTTTTAATGCCCTAAGCTCAGAAATGTTTCCAAAACTGAAAACACATACTTGAGGAGTCAGATGTTGTATTCTGTATTCATGTTCTCTGCTTTTGGACATTTAAGATGACCAGACTTGTGCAGTGTGGAAGTCAGTGGCCAGAATTTTTCTGTGAGGGAGCAGCTCATTATCCCACTCACTGACACTCAGAAGATTACCAATGTACTTAACAATGTATAGAATTGTGAACAGCTTTTATTAGACCCTTTGAAAAACAGGTTCTCTACTTCATAACTTGAAGAAGGCTCACAAAGCATCAAAATGTATTTTGAGTCCATCTCTCAGAAGCACAGAATCCAGACCAGAACAGCTGTCTGTTAATCTCTATGAGAAATAGCTTTTCATAGGTCCTAAGTGACTGGGGATGGCTCTAGGAACGGATTTCAGGAAGCTCTGCGTAATATCATCATTATCAACAGCACCTCATTCACCACAGGTAAAAATCTCAGGAACCTACCCTCCAAAAGTAGCAGGAGTTTCTAGCAAATATGGCCTTTGCATGAAAACATCACATTTTAGTTCCTCTTCCCACAGGTGCTGAGGGTCAGAGATGTTTTAAAAGCTCCCTCCCTTGCTCCTTTCCTGTTGTCAAAGTTTTTCAATCGTTGAACTCTGCTGGGTGAGTTGATCTTCAGAGATGAAGATAATATTGCAGAAATACCACTGATCTTGCTCAGAGTCACATTGGATTTTTCCTTTTTTTTTTTTTTTTTTCCTATGAAAGGTTAGTTGTTCTACTTAGTACCTCCTTTTATTTATTTCCTTAGTTTATCTATTTACTTCTGTCCCTGAGCTGTTACTGAAATTAGACTCATTGTAACAACATAACATGCAGACTGTTTGCTGACTGTGTCAGACCTAGCTTTATAATATTTTATGTGTGCTGAAAAGGCACACACACTGAGAGTATAAGTATGTACCGTTCTTTGGCCAAGCTCCTGCTATGTATAACAAATCTCAGAAATATGGTCATTACTTTGTCTTAGCTTCAAAATTGCTTTTATTGTATTTCTGTTAAGATATCCTGTTACTTGCAGGTTTTCTTTTAGAATTTTTCCATGTTCTTTCCCCTCCCTTTTCTCCTACATTTGTGGGAACATAATAATGCTATTTGATCCCCACAATGAATCTGAATTTTCAACCAAGGTTCACAATCTGTTTAACACCATACAATCTGTGAAAATGAAGATTTATACTTGCCCAACCCTGGTTTATGATTTTTGCCAATGTCTGGATTAATACATCATTCATGAACTTGTGTACACTTGTGTCTATTGTGTCTGTAATTTGCAGCTTTTCATTATTTATAAAATTGGTGGTACATTTCTTCTAAAGTTCTTTTGAATCACATATTACATGGTTGACTATGTAATATATTGCTGTGGTATTGTTTATACTTCATTATTGGCTGTTCCTTTGGATGTAAATAAAAATTGACAGCTCCAAGCTGATTAGTCTTCCAAGAAGAAAAACTAACTCAAGTATTTTTCATTTTGTTTCATGCTTTCATTACAAAAATGTAAGGAGCATGTGGGATTAAAATACTGCTACTTTGTATGGTCATGACTAATGCAAGCAAATATGCTGTAATGAGAAAAAGAAAACAAAACAAAACAACCCTCAGCAACCCTTAGGCAGCAGTTTATGGGAATGTTTTAGAAACCCTTCCACACCCAAGATTTTCCATGGAGCAGATAGTTGCTTACACTGTGGGAGAAATGCATTATTGAGAGCAGATGTATAAAGATCCTCTTGTCTGTATGAGTTTGGTGAAATTCTCTTGTACATAGAAGATAAACCCAGAGCTGTTTCTCATGCACTGAACTTTAAGTGATGGAAAAGTTTGTACATACAGCTTACAGATGAATGTGAATTTAATCTATAAAAAGAGGCATTGATGCAAACCTTCACTGCAAAAGAAATCCTTTCAGTGTAGTAAATCCTATCTTGAGAATTTCTAGCTTTGTGTTTTGGGTATGGCATCTTGTTTGAACAATTATTCTGGCTTATTGCTCTGTCCACTATATGGCTGTTTTTAATTGTATCTTTAAAAAGATTGATTCCCATAATAAAACTGGGTTGGAATACTGAGATAACACTCAGTAATTTTTCCAAGCCAGCACTTTGTTTCTAAATTTGACCCAAAAGAGTTATAGTTTAATTATTATACAAATAATCTATCTTTTGACAGGCAAACTGCTTTTTTTTTTTTTTTTTAATTCTCTCATTTGACAAATAAAACAAAATAAATGAAAACCAGATCCTACTGTTAAAATTGAAACGGTGGAATTTCAAATCACAGGAGAAATGGTTGGAAGGATTCTTGAGAGGATGTATCACCCATGCTCTTGCTTTGGTGACCTCAGCTGTAATTATCTGAGGCAAGTTTGCTCTTCTTGTTCTTAACAGAGTCTCATGATGGATATTTCATACCCACTCTGGTGATTCATGAGCTCTGCCACTAGAAGGGTATTTTAATGCCTTACCTGTATCTTTCTTATTGTATTTTAAATCCCTTTACTTCCCGTCTTACTCTCATGAATGAGGAAGAGAGATGACACCCTTGGACTTTGGAGTATCCTTTTGAATATTTACAGGCCGTTTCCAGATTTCCTCTCATTATTCCCTTACCTAGACAATGTTTCTGCTCAATCTTTCTGTTCAATCTTCCCTTGTATGTTGTTATTTCTAGACCTCTGACAACTCCTGTTGCTTTCTATGTCTCTCCAATATGGCTAAAAAGCTCTTAAGGGAAGTCCTGTAAGTACTTTTGTCTTGAGAACTTCTTTAATATCAATTTTAAAATTCATAAATATGTCTGTTTCTTAATGACTGCAGCATAAGGCAGCTGCTACTGATAATTTATCAAAGATCATAATTTTTCAGACTACTGTAGTAGCAAAAAGATAATGCCTATGCTTATGTCACTGTTAAATTCATGGGTCTCCAAAGAGTTTCCTGGATTATAGATTTATTGCTTGAAACAAAATCCAAATAACCAGAAGATATTTTTTCACTGAGCTAATTCACAGGACTTTGATTATTATATAATTTATGTAAGATTTAAAGCTGCATGACACTAGTAATGTCATGACAGTTTTTCAGTGGTTTGAAAATAACCTGAACCTCTGTTAATTTTAGGAACATTTCACCTGTTTATAGAATCCAACAGGAAAAGATGCTTGTGTCAGTCTAGATAACCAGGAGAACCTATGTGTATTTTAGCCATTTTCTATCTTTTCTGGTGCTGGATTAGCAGCAGAAATTTGTCCTTTTTACAAAGGAAAAAGAAATCAAGAAAACTATTTATGCTGGAAACCATAAAAGTTCTTTCCATTTTCTTTTTCATTTGAAATCATCTCTAGTTCTCTGCTGCTACATTTAGTGTTTTTTGGTTTTTTTGTTTTTTTTTTTTTTTTTTCTGTTTTGTCACCTTGACAGTGGATTTTTACCAGTCCAGGGTCATAGCCTGGAACTGAACATACAGATTATAATGACGAGAGGTGTTTAAGGCTTCTTGTCATTATAATCTGTATACAGTTCTTTTAATGAGGCATACACAGTACCTGTGATAGTAATGGAGGGTTGCTGTACTCTGACCTCCTTCATGTGGCTGTGATTTTCAATTTGCTGGCATTTCTGCTCCCCTTTTCCAGTATTTATGGGCCCTTGCTAGCTATTAAAAGCAAGAAGGAAACATGAAAGTCAACCAGTTAAATGCTTAGTGCTTTAGTTGAACAATATTTTTATTGTATTCAGCAGAATAGAATTTTTGAAGCACACCATCTTACTTCATGTAGGACTCACTTGCCTAGGTTAAATATAAAGCTCATTGTCTTTTCCTCTGGCAGCTGAAGAGGGTGTGAGTTCCTGAGAGCATTGTTACTGGGATGTGAGGAGCTCTAGAGTTCAGATATCATGCCCTGTTGTGTCCTGCTTACCAACAGCCTCTTGGCCAGCTCTCCTTTTTCTGCATTTCTGTGCTTTTCACACAGCCTGCTCCCTCCCATCCAAGTTTTCCTCTTGTAAATAAAACAGAGCAGTGGTGATGGAATCCATTCTGTTCATATTCCAGGGAGCTAAAATAGACTGATTTCTGAGGCACAATGGTGAGGTAAAAAATGAAGTCATGCTTTGTCACAACTTTGTCAAATTAGACATCATAAGCTCATTAGAGATGTACAGGAGGTATTTGTGCATTCTCTGACTGCTTTTGTGGGCAGGTTGTTTGTGTCTAGGTGTGTTATCCTGGACTAGCTGGTGTGTCAATAAGATATTGAGCCAGGCCTGCCATCTGTGTCTTTTCTTTGCTTCTGGCAGTATGAAGTAGTCTGGCAAAGAATTGTGGATTTTATTCCATGGAATTAAAACAAATTCTTACACAAAACTTCCTGCATTCCTGCAGGAAATAAGAACTGCTATGTGGGTCCCCATGAGGGTAATTCACTCCTTACCAGCTGTGGGGTAAGTGGAGATTTAATGATCCAAGTAGTGATGACACAAGCTGCTACGACAGTGGTTACTTAACAAATGAAGTTTTCCTTTCTGATTCATAAATTGTCTGTGTGAACGCCAGAATACAAAATAATTAATTAAATAAATAAATAAATAAATAAATAAATAAATAAAGTAATTTTGAATGTTCTCGTTTAATGAATTTCAAAGAAGATTTTATCAAATGAATGCCAGCACTGCACTGGGTAGAGTTGGTATCTTTATTGTGGAACCCTGGAGCACACTGGAAGTCAAGGTCAGAGCCAGGAGTTTACTTTAAACACCTTTACTTGCACTGCAAAAAGTATATTCTTATTTATAATAATATATAAGAATATATTCATCTATTTATAGTCCCTGCACTGGACTGTGTCTCAGACCCATAAAATGCTGTGTGCACCATCTCTCACATTCACACCCACACACTCTTCTCCTCCTGTACACACACTTTTGTCTAGATAGTGCATAAGCCCCTTCCTGTCACTCCACAAAACCTCTCAGTGGGAGACAATATTGCCTAATTGTAAAAAACCAAAAAGAAATCTTGTTCTACAGCATTTCTTTGGAAAAGAGATCTCAGTTTTCCACGGCTCCTTTATCATATGTAGTGGAGTCAAAATGTTCACGGATTTTAAAAGCTTTCCCATTAGCAATTATTTTAATCTCCTGCCAGAAGGACTGCAAGAACTTTTCTCTGCTTAGGCTCTTGCTTAATCTGCTGCTGTTTTTTACTCACATTAGAGCTGACCCAAGGCTTCTGTATTAAAATCACTTCCACAAAACTTACACGCACATCAGCTTTGCATGTCGGCAGATGAGGAATTGTATGCCTTTATTTTTGTTTCTTTTTACCACCTCAATTTAATGTGATCCATATATTTTGCACATTATTATGTATATTATTTTCTAAGATGCTATTATGGCTTCGTATCCTTAACTGTGGCATATGAAAGGGAGGAATTGGAGAAGAAAAGGGATGAGGCAGGCAAGGCATGAGTGAGTGGGTGGGAGAAAAAGGATTACAGGGTGGAAAAATGATATCTACTTCCAAGAATTAGAACTACATTTTTACATCTTGGAGTCGCTGTCTCTCCAAGACTCTGTGAGTCAAAAGAGTTTCCTCCCACTTCGTTTGGAGGAAGTAGAAAAACAAGGAGCATAGTTTCACATCTAAATGAAATAAAGCTCAGTGCTTGGCTAAGACATTGGCACCCAGATTGTTTCACGGTTATGACGAACTCTACAGTGAACATCATGTAGCTGATAGTTTAACTCAGTTTCCCAAAAGTCCTAATCCAAATGTCCCCTTCTTTGCAGAAGTAAAGAGGAACATTCTTACAGAGCTGGACTGCTAGTCACTGTGCAGCATCTTTACATTTTCCTCTTGATATGGGCTTGAGCATGACTTAAGACAATTTCATAGTCTACATATGCTCTCAAAGACATACTAAGTATTAGTATTTCTTAATAATTGCATTCAAACCTACTGACACCAATAAGAGAAAGTCTGAGGATCTTTTTCATGGTAATGTATTTTTCCTTTTTTCCTATTTCTGTAAAGTATGTGAAAAGGATTTAACTCTTCACACCCTCCCCCCCCCCCCCCCCGAGCATTAATAGACACTGCTTTCAGCCAGACCAAGTTTGTTGTTGTTTTTCAGTTTGTCCATCTCTTTTTTCCTGCTAAAAGACAAGGCTCAGAATACTGCAGTCAATGATAGGAGAGGGAACACCCTTTGAGCAATAGAGACCTACCTGAAATGAAAAAGCCTCAGAAATATAATTCTGAAACAGTTAGGAAGCTGACTGCACTGTCTAATAGCTCTGCACTCTCTTCCCTAGTTTACATGAAGAGAAAGAGAATAACCAGTCTTTGGTCTTTTTTTTTCCTCCTTTTTCAGTTTTAAATGTTAAAAAACAGTTTATCTGGAATGTTGAACCCGGTTTCATTCACTTTTATCTTCTCCAGATGGATTCATCTAACACATACTGACAACCTGTAATTTTATGCAGCCAGTGATGGGTAATAAGCTTTAGGTGTGTCTTGCATTAAATGGGATCTTTGTTAGAACTAAATGGTCCTGGCTGCAGGCAACAACCGTGTGAAGGACAGGCCATCATCTCTGAAACAATGTGTCAGATAAAATAAAGTGGCGCTTCAATAGGACAGAAAACAACCACCATAATTTCCCTGATTTGTCAGAAATTTATTGTGCTATGTACATTCCAGGTGGGCGCTACAAAATGTAGCTTCGAGAAAGAGAACCATGAAATTCTGCCCATCAGCATATCAGGGTTCAGTGCATCCCTGACTGCTTTGGACCACTCTTGCACCTTCCATTGCCCTTTTCCCAGCTAGCACTTGCATATGCAACACAGCAGTAATCACAATGAAAAGAAAAAGTTAGGAAGCTGAGCTAAAAGACAGCATTTATAGTTAATGAGGAGCAGCAAACATACTAAAATTTTGGAATTCTGTATTTAACCCATGCTTTGCCATGTTGGCAGACAGTGCATAGCTACCACAAGTGTAAGAAATTCAGTTTCTTAAACATCTTACTTATTGCCTGAAAGTTTTTCTTGGATTTCAGCCCAGGTGTCAGAGTAATTTGTTACAGATACTTTTTCCTTTTTTTTTTTTTTTTCTTTTTTTTTTTTTTTTTCTTTTCATGGCGCTACTCCTCAACTAGCATGTGGGTGGCAGAAACACTTCATTCAATCCCTTCCTCTTCTCTATTGTACCACTGTGTTCTTTTCATTAACAAATATTTTATCTGTTCCTTTTGTTTGCACTCACCCTTCACAAGAGCTGTTCACTTGATTTCAGCCCATGCACCGAGAAGTATTCCCTTCATAGAACTGGGGGAGATTTATAAATAATTTCATTAAAACCTTGTCATTCTTGAGGAGAACCACGGCAGACCATCCATAGCCCAAGCTGGGAACGGGAGAGCTGATCCCAAATTACCAGGTGATCTTGGAGTCTTTATCATAGGACTAGGGGGTGGTATAGCTCTACACAAAGAAAGATAAAGCATGGAAGATTCTTCTGCTGCCTTTATGCTGAATACCTTATAATGTCAGTCTACATCAGCTTGAATCATATCAGTTACTGAGTGGGTATTTTTAAGAAAATCAGTGATTTGGGATAAGTGTGGATGAATAAATGGCTGACATGTAAGTTCTTTACTCCAAGCAACTTTATTACTGACATCTCATCATTTGTCACTGACATAGGGGTGTATCATTAGCCAGTGGCATTATCTGACAGGGAGACTAATCCTAACATTTAATTAATTATTATAAATTGTCATTTCATGCATGAGCCTGTTCAGTCTATTCAGCCAAATAACATCTTTCCTTTAGACCTTGGAAAAACAAGGAGCTGTGGCAAGATAGTCATTAAGGAAGCACAAAGAATCATGTTAATGAAATGTAAAACTTATAGGTGGGCAAGGAGAGAGAACATAGGAAGAGAGAGAGACAGAGAGAGAGAGTGAGGTAGCTTGGAGGAGGATGAATTCATTTGTTCTCTGGTCCCAAAGTAGATGTTGGCTCCAGAAAGAAGGTACCATTCACTAGTTAACAAAGGAAATCCTGGCTGATAATACCTCCTGTGTGGTATTTGATCCTGCTCCTCACTTGGACAGCATCAAATACCTGTCCTTGTGCTGCTTCTTCCATGGTAATTTTAGACAGTCATCAATTATACCTACACAGACAAACATAATAATGTATGTATCTACCATGTACATTTCTTTCCAAGAGATTGATAAAATATCTCAATCCACACATTGTGGAGACTGTAATTGTTTACCAATTGTTGGTAGACAAATAAAGTCTGGCTATGGTGCTTCTGGGAGGTTCTTTGTAAGTACGCCAAAACATACAGATGCATAATTTAAGATGCTTAATTACCTTGCTAAATGGGAACTCTGATGCTTGAACAAGTTGAGGAGGTCTGTAAAAATTACTGTCAGTACTATCCTGTGCTTGTGACCATTCTAATTTAAGTTGCTTTTATGGTCCTCATCCAAATTGAAATCCTGTTGTAGAGACTCATTACAAGGAAAATTCTATCTCATACTCTTTGCCCTATGGAATGGGCATGGATGCTCTTTCAAAAAGCAAACAAGAGGGATGTTTATTTGAGATAAACATCAGCTATATGTCTGAATATTTTTAAAGGGACACTAAGTTTTGGATTCCTTAAGTTTCAAGTGTCCAGCTTGCAAAGTAACAAAGGGAACTAATTTTCCTTAAGACTCATAGAATTGCTAAGGTTGGAAGAAAGCTTCAAGTTTGTAGAGTCCAACATTTCACTGCACACCACCTTATCAACGAAACCATAGCACTGAGTCCCATGTCCAGTCATTTCTTGAACATCTCCAGAGATGGTGATGCCACAGCTTTCCTGGGCAGCTCATTTCAATGCTTGACAACCCTTTCAGATAAGAAATTCTTCCTGATCTCACCCTGAGCATTCTCTGGTGCAGCTTGAGGATATGTTCTCTCGTCCTGTTGCTGTTGCCTGGGGGAAGAGGCTGATCCCTGGCTACATCTGCCTTTCAGAGAGCTGTAGAGACTGATATGGGCCCCCCTGAGCCTCCTTTTCTCCAGGCTAAACATGCCCAGCTCCCTCAGCTTGTCTGACTTTCTCTCTAGACCTTCTCCCACCTCCATTGCCCTCCTCTGGCCATGCTCCAGCACCCCAAAGTCTCTCTTGCAGTGAGGGCTCAGAGATGGCTGCGGCACTCCAGGTGTGTTCACTGGTGAGGAGTGCAGGGCCAGCAGCTGCACTGGTCCTGCTGGCCACACCATTGGAGATACAAGCCAGGATTCCATTGGTCATTTTGGCCACCTGGGCAGACAGTGGCTCATGTTCAGTTGCTGTTGACCAGCACTCCCATGTCCTTCTGTGCTGGGCAGCTTTCCAGCCACTCTGCCCCCAGACTGTGGCATTGTTTGGGGTTTTTGTGACTAAAGTGCAGGACCCAGCACATGGCCTTACAGCATCTCAAAGGGTCTGAGCTTGCCTTTTCAAAAAGAGCCTTTTGAAAGTGCCTTACCTGGCTCTTTTACAGGAAACAAACACAACTTCCAAGATATCTTTACAACTACTTGTTACTCCAAGTCTGAAGTTAGAGAAACAATAAGCTTCCCTGGGCAATCTTCAGAGGCTCAAAATTAAAATGAAAGCTGATGACAGATATCATAGATGTAGACTCTGAGGTCTTTATCACGTTGTCTTTACTGGTGACTGCCACAGCTAAACTTACACAAATACATTTGCAAGCCCATTTACAACCTGTCTTTTGTCTCATGGTTTCATGTGTTAGATTTACTGTGCTAGTGGTAGAAATGGCTGTGCCACTTAATAGTGGCCAGTGGCTTAAAACCTCCACCATCTGAGAAACCCTTCAGATGCTACCTTGTACCAAGCTCCATCCTGCTCTCTGTCACATCTGTGATTAGCAGGGAAATCTCACTTCATAATCTATAAATTAAGGTTTTTGCAAAGGCTAGGAGAACAAAACAGTAAAGAATTGCTTGTGTAAAGAAGTAATTGTGGGATATTGGCATCTAGGTATTGTGCTGTGACATGATAGAAATCTCTGCCTGCCATACGTAGCAAAAGAGAAATGAACACTGGTGTGTCAGAATGCCTTGGGGATACATTTCCCTTTTCTGAAATAAAGCTGAAGCCAGTGAGCAGTTTTACTCAGAGCTGCAATGCCTTAGATTGCATAGAATCATCCTGGCTATCTCCATTTTTTCTGTGCTAGATGAGCTCTGGCGATAATGATTTACAAGTTAAAATATGCTCTTATTAATAGTTTTTCAACAAATGAACATAGAGGGCCAGCAGAGCCACACAAGATGTTATTTGGTCCATGAGGAGCAATACATTTCATAATTAGTTTCATTTACATGTATTAAGTGGCCACTGTAAACGTAATTTGTTTTTATCCCTATCTCCAGAAATCATTCTCAAATAACTGCATGTGCAACACTGATGAAAATGGAATAAGATGCAGCCACGAATGTAATAAATTATTCCATCTCCTAGAAGTCATCAACAAATATAAGGAGATTGCAGAGGCTGATAGGTCATTGTGATTATTTGCTTCTTTGTAAATTAATATCCAGCCTACTCAGAGCTTCAAGGAAATAAAGGGGTTTATAAGACAGTGCTTAATTCTTGAAAACTAAAGCTATTTCCTAAACCATTCCCATGTTGTCAGTGGAAAGGGATGTGTTGATGAAACCAGAGACTTTTGTGCCCCATGTGGTGATCAGAACTCTGCAGACCTACCACAGGTTTAATCAGGTTACCCATGAGTAGAGACAGGAAACTTAAATTAGAGATAAAAAAGCCTGTAGAGAAGTCAAGTCCACTATAATATTGCAACACAGCTGCAGAAACGTTATCTTTTTTTCTCTCACTCACATGCATATATTTGATTTGCCTCTCTTCAACAGCCTTCCTCCTCCAAAAAGCTGCTGTATGGAAAAATGCTTGAAGCCCCATGAGTCCCTGGCTGTGTTCATCCTTTGGCTCACAGAAAGCGTGGAGGAATTGCCATGTCCTGCTGAAGCCACTGAATGAATCCTACCACAGCACAGGATTAGCCCTCTGAGGACAAGCATTGTCACTCCTGGTATGCTTTACAGACTGAAACACAAAATGACCCACTTCTCAGATGCCATTTAAGCATTTCTGGAGTAAATGAGAAAAACACAACAATATTTTAATAAACCAGAATCAGTTACTTTTATTCATTTATTTTCTTACCATGGCAGTGAATCAAGATGTCCATTATTTGCATATCATAAGAAGTCTTTTCCTGAAGCTGGAAAAACTGGCATTAACATTGATTTCCTGGCATTATTTTTGCTAAGGCATAAACCTTTTGAATTACTACTTCCAGGACTGAGTTTGAGTGACAAGAGACATGTTCTATTCTTGTAAAGATAGAATCCAGGGAAATCCAGACAGAGAGAAAAATTTCAAAAGGCAACCTTCCCTCAAAATGCTTTAAGTAGGATTTGATGCTTATTTTAAAGTACTGTTCAGTAGTCTGTGCACTCTAAAAAGAAATGCATTCTAAAAACTGCTATCAGGGTGTAAATGGAGAAAATTGGTCACATGGAAAAAAGAAAGACTGAAACTTAAAGACTCTCCTAATTTGTGTGTGAAATGGCAGAGGGTCATTGGACAAAAAAATTGAAGTATGAATCATGATATATATGAAGACAAAGAGAAGAGAGTTGAAGGGAATGAGAAACTAAAATCAAAATGTTGAAAGTGAAAGTGAGTAGATCATATATCCAGCTCAAAACCCTGAGAGAACTGGCAAGTGAAATCTTCATTCAGAAAGGAAAGGTTTAAAGTCTGTACTTGAAGTTTGCAATGGCATGAAATTTAATGTAGAAAGAGAAGTGTAATGGAAAATAAGAAATCCATAGATCAAACTTTGGAAATATGTTAAGAATTCATAAGAAAATAGGAATTGGAGAGACTGAGGAATAGGATATTTTAGGAGTTTATTGAATGTAGATGCTGTCAGGATAGCCTGATTTCTTTGTGTGTTTTTGTTTGTTTGATTGGCATTTATTGTTTGATTTTTTGGGTTTGTGTTTTGTTTTGGTTTGTTTTTTTTTGTTTTGTTTTGTTTTGTTTTGTTTTGGTTTGGTTTGTTTTGTTTGTTGTTTTTTTTTTTTTTCCCATACAAAGGAAATGTACCTGATCTTATCTAGCCAGAATTATGTGATTTCAGTTTTGAAGCTGTGTGAACAATTGAGGAATTACTAGATCTGTGTAGGAAGATGTAGATTAGCATGACATAGTTGAGACAGATGTTAAAGTCAGACCAAAAAAACAAACAAAAAAAAAAGGAAAAGTTAGAGCAAGAATTTTTGGGCTTTAAAATAATTAGTGGTGGATTGCTTTAAAAATTAAAGTTAGGAGCAGTATTGTATGTTGTTATTATGAATGATCCTGATCCTGGAACAGAGAAAGAGGAGATGATGACACAAACACAAGAGACAAGAGTTCTAGAAATCAGTTTAGGAATACCATACATGAAGAACAAAATAGCAGAAGAGTCAGGGCAACAGAAAAATGGCAGAATGAGCTACTGTGTAACATCTTGCACCAAGAGTAACTGCAAATAATTTCTGCAGTGTCCTGGCATCTTACTGTCCAGAGCAGAAAGAGAAGACAAACTGAATATATCTGTCAGTCCCCAGATGACTGTGAGCCACTGAGAGGATGCCCCCATGGAAAAGTCAAATGTTCTCTTTGGATATATCAGGAGACATATGGGAGTGTTAATAGCAGAGTCGTGGGGAGGTGTTGTTTGGAATACTGTGAGTCTCACCACCTGCAAGAAAGACAAATTCAGATGAGAGCAAAGAAAAAGGAAGACTGCTAAAATGATTAAGAAAGTGGATATCTACTTGTGAAAGGAGAGAGTTTAGGCTGCCCAGCCTAGCAAAATATAAGCTGAGGAGTCAGATGATTGATACCTAGGAATAAAATAGAAGGGTAAAAATCATAGAAGGAAGAGAACTGTTTAAACTATAGGAGAGTGTTGACAAAAGGATAAAATGGTTAGTCATTTCCCACAATTAAATCTATGCCAGATGTGGGAAACTTTCATATTATGGCAGTAAAAATATTTAACAACACTGAAAATTCTGTAAATCCAAAGCCAAGAAATATTAAGTCAACCTGAAGGAGGTGCAGGAAGGAATCACTAGATGAACAGTAGAATGATTAATTTATTGCTCAAGAGACACTAGAAGAAAACTTGCCTTACCTAGCCCAGCAAAATAAAGATGGAGAGGGAATATTGCTGAAATATGCTAAGGGAATAAAGCTCAGGGAAGAAGAAGAGCCATTTTAAGCTAAAAGAAAAAATGGTATGAAAATAAAAAGATATGAACTGTCTATGAATAACTTTAATCTTGAAATGAGAAAAGAGTTCCTAAAAATTGGAGTATCTGTGATAAGAACAGCAAAGTGAGTGAATTTATTAGTGAACTACAGTGAAATTACAGGGGGGCACAAAACTTAATGCTGTTTGGTAGTTAGAGGAGATTGCTATTTCTAATAGCAAGGCATGAATGACTCAGATGATCTAAATGGACAACTTAGATCAACAAATTTTCCACAGGTTCTGACACAAAGATCAAGGAGAAGAAAGTGGCATCCATTTGATATTCTTCTGTACATTGCATATCCATGATCTTCACTTGCCCTCAGTTCCTATTTAAATTGTATTCCTCGTGCTGTCAGAAAAGAGTCAGGAGTGTCCTGGCTCAGCTGCAGAGCAGAAGATGGTTTTGTGCACAGGATGGGTATGTAGGTCTCACACAAACTCCACAGCCCCATCATATCTGTTACAATTACATTGAAGGTCCAAGGCAAATATCTTTCCTGACTTTTCTAACTCCAGAGGCAGCAATAAATATTAGGTCACTTCTAGTGTTTTCTCTGTATCATCTACTTTGGATGTAAAAATTATTAGAACAGAGGGAGAAAGGAGGATAAGTGGAAAAACTAGATGCATTTTGCAACTTGCCACTCTTCCAATGGTTTATGACACAAAATGACACAATAAAGGTACCAGATTCTTAGTTTTTGATGCTGGCATAATATCCACAGTCATAATTATGAACTTTTAAAAGTTCACAAAGAACTATGAGTCTCTTTTTTATATTGTTGTCATATTTGCATGGCAGGAACTTTTCATGTCAATTCTAATCCAGCAAACAGTTCAAGGTTGAGATTGGATAAATGTACAAAACCAGAGTGTTTCCATTCATTTATTGGATCTTTCTGGAAATATTCCTTATGTTGTCTTTTTCTGAGATTTCCAGGCCCTTGTGAGTAAGCTCAAAGTATAAACAGAAATTTTTCTTCTGGTGTTTGAGCACTTCATCTTTGAGGAATGCAGAACAACACATTAAAAACAAGTGTGAAGAGAAAGAAACAAAAGTTTTCAATACTTTAAAATGAAATGTTTTGATCCCATATTAGGTTTTCAAATATAATTTCATGCAGATCTCATTCCTAGCACTGATTTTGTCTCTATGGGCACAGTGGACATAATGATCAATTTATCTTTCACGTACTTCCAACTGCTATACTTTATTTACCTTAAGAAGCAAGGGAAAAAGGCCACCTCATGAAAACACAGGCCATAACTCTATTATTGCCAGCTGCTGGATGTGTAGAAAGAGGCTTAAAAGGAAATCAAATTATTATGTCAATGACAGGATGATTCACTGGGATCCACTGTTTTTTAAAGGTCAGGCTCCAGCCTGATTTATTTCCCCTTTCTTGAGTGATACAACAGAGTGAGTAAACTGAATAGAAAACCATTGCTCTAATTGCTGTATGGGGACATACAGCTCATTGCAACCAAACTTTGGGCATATTTCTTTCTCTGGTTGACCTTTTCCTGTGGCTTTTTCTTTTTCCCCTCTGGTTTATTCTTCAATCATGGTAGCAAATTATAATCAATCCATTCAGTCACCTACTTTTTTCCCCTGTGAATTCTCTAAAATTTTTATTGTTCTTTGTCTTTTTTTTTTGTTGTTTTGTTTGTTTGTTTGGGTTTTTTTGTGTTCAACAGGAATTTTGATTATTTTGCTAGTTCTCGGTTATATATGGGAGTACAGTCCAAGAGGTATCTTTCACTCAGAAATTCCCGTGCACCCAAGGAAGCCTTTTGCCTGTTACTAAATTCAGCAATTTCTGAAATGGTTTGTACTGTCCAGACATGCTCGGTGATCTTCCTCCCCCCATGAGAAGGAATGAAAGGAAAGTATCCACCCTACCTTCTACTGAAGATTTATCTAGTATTGCTTTTTCTTCTGCTTGAAAATTCAGCTGTGTTTTTGCTTTGTTTTTCCTCTCACAAACTTGGATTTGATTTTCATACAACTTTTTGTCTTTTTCAGATTGTTTAAGGGTTTTTCTTTCAAAACTCAAGCTTTACTTAACATTTTTGTCAAGTGTACGCTGAACAAGAGCTGTCCCAATCCAGGCTTGTACTGGGATTTTCTCAGAAAAAAGCTTAATGAGTTCTGTCTTGTTCACTACAGTCTGTAGGTTTGCAATAGAAATAAAATACACAAATTAGGATTTATGATGCAATGTCCTGCAAAATTGGTCCCAAGCTTTTCTCTCGTACGAAATAAATGAGACTGGAGTGAAACAAAAATTGCATTCATCACTTGATTAAAACCTTTCACAGCTCATGTGTCCCAAATGGTTTTATGAATTTCTGTCATTGGAACTGAAGTTTGGAGGAGGGATTAATGAGAAGTTTAAAAAAATAGAGAGAAAATTAAATAAAAGGAGAATCAATGGTAAATATAATGTTTACAGATAAAAAACAAACACCCCACCCCCCAAAACTATTTAAGTTATCATTGCTTTTAGAGATAGTTGTGTTTAGAAAAAAAAAAATCTGCTCTGTGATTCAAAATCTCTTCACTTCTCCCTCCACAATGACTTTGGTCTGACACTGTCACATGTGTTGCCTTTGTCCACACTGCTTTCCTGAAATATCAAATCTTCAGAGAAAAGACTGGATGTTTTCTCAGAACATAGTTCTTAGCTATTACCAGGATGCCTGGTTAAGAATTAAAGAAAGGAAGAGATTGAAAAGTACACAAGGTCAAGGGAAAATATTTAGTGACATCAGGGACAGGGTTCTGAGCCCACAGAACTCAATCCTGTCTGCAAGTGTAAACACTATTTCCTGCTATGCACCCCAGTGCTAAAAATTGTAGGAAAAGTATAAAATTATTTAAAATTAGGTTTGTGAAAAAAACCCAGAAACTTAATGCCACTATGCCTAAGTCATACAGACTGGCCTTGATTCATATGCATTGACGTTTTATTTCTTCTGATGCAGAGCATTTATTTGCACAGCAGGTACATTTCATCCCTTTCATGTTTACAAACTGTATGTATAATATCATTTACATTACAGAGATTTCTCCTTTCCTTCCCAAAATCTTTCACCTGTTGTGAAATGCTGTTTAGCCTCCACAGCAAAGAGATGTTTTCATCTGCTGGCACATTTCTGAGTCAAGCACCACAGTACTGATTGTTAGTCAACTTTGGTATGATTTTGGCTATAAGCATATGGTATTTTTAATGTGAAGTCTAAGCCGTTTTGGACCTCACTGGTGTCCAATGACACTTGCCTTTTCATGTAGTGCTACAAAAACTCTTGGCTACTCTTTTAAAAATGAGCAGCAATTACATAATTTCTTTATATTTAGGTAGTGTCTTAAATCTTCAGGCTGAAAGGAATTAACACTGTAATTGATAATGGGAGTAGACTGACTTCAGGAATCACTTTAGGAGTGTATCTTAATGAGAGAAAACTGAGAATCTATGAAGCAGATGATCTAGGTTACAGTGATGCTACTAATGCTAACTTGTTGGGGAGGGATCACAAAACTTTTTCAAGCTTCAGTTTTCTTTTCACAATGCACCAGGTTTTCCTCTGAGTGTATTTGGAGAATCAACATTTCTAAAAAGATGGTTATTAAGGATTATTATTTACAATGTATTTTATTTTTAATAATCATCCTCTGCTAGGAGAGTCTTTCCAGGTACCATGACCATAGTTAAATAGCACAATACAAAAAAGAAAAAAAATCATTTAATTATTTTTTTAATATGGCTTTGGTAGGATTACAGAATGTCACTGTAATAATAACAACATGAAATAAAAGATTTGTTTCTCTTTGCGATTTTCGAAAGCCAATGATCTGTAACTGCCTGTTAGCTGTTACACAGTCGTGTCTCTAGGTATGCATTTAATACTTTTAATCTGCCCTTGATTATATGAAAGCTTGATTATTCCAACATCTTTCAGGTTCTGCATGATAATCAAGGCTGTGTTAGAAGGAGCTGATCTAATCCCAGCTGATGTCAAAGCCAAACCCAGCACTAAGTACTGCATGAAATATTGTAGGTCTTCTAAGTCCGTGTTTTCTGGAAGGGAGCTGTGCAGCTCCAAACTGGACAGCAGTGGGCCTCTGTCATGGCTTTCCTCTGATGTTTTCCATTATGTTGTAAAGAAGAATTTCCTCATCTTTGTTTTTGTTGCAAAGACCTATTTGGAAAATTTAGATTTAACTGGTCTCAGGACAGAAACCATCTGTTGAAACTTCCCCTTAGCTAATTACCATTGTTTAATCTCTCAGTAATGACCTTGTCTCCTGTGGTTCACTCATCATGTGGTCTGCAGGACAGACAGGAGTTGGCACAGGGACTCAGACTCAAGGTGACTGATAACCCAAGACATTCCTTAAAAATTTTCTTCATAGTGAAATACATCAGCCAGCAAATACTAGAGAAATAGATAAATAACTAGACAGTGGATGAATGCATAAATAGGCAAACAGTAGGAAAGATCTATTATTCCATCCTTAATTCCCTGGCAATGCAAAATAGCTTTTATTTAAAATTCTTGCTAGTGTTTCTGCCATTATTGATATAAAGTGCCCTGCAGAAGAATTCGGATGAGAATAGTCATCAAGCACAATGTATTACCATCAATGGTTACAAAAATTCTCCTCTCATTTCTTCCCTATCCTACAAAGTCAGAACGATCATGTTTTGGTTTTATGGTTTTTGTTTTTGTTTTTTTTTTTTTTCCTTGTTATATTTCCCCAGCACTTGACACAGTTGTATTTTTATTGGATGCAATAAAAATGACCTGAACAGACATGTGGAGAACTTAGGAAGGGGGTAGGATGATGTTTTCATAATACATATATAGACCAGAGCATTTTTTTTAGAGTTTAATTATAATTTTTCTGTGCCTGAGGCACTCATCTCATGGACACCTGCAGAATAAATGTCTGAGCTAACATCTGAACTAATCCTACCAGGCTAATTTCGTGGGCAAGGAGAGAATATCAGGGTTTTTTTACCTGAGTTAAACATTTGCTTTAGCACAAG
Source organism: Sitta carolinensis (assembly GCA_032173965.1). Lineage (NCBI taxonomy): Eukaryota > Metazoa > Chordata > Aves > Passeriformes > Sittidae > Sitta > Sitta carolinensis. The sequence continues at coordinate 5,784,692 of JAVUNC010000025.1, read as the reverse complement.
TTGAATCACATCCTGTGAGTGACTATTTTCCCCCATTTGTTATAAAGCTGGAGTACAAGAGCAGTCAGTGAAATGGTCACACTGTAGACATATGCAGTCAGATGAGACAAATTCCATCCTCATATGTTCCAGCTTTAGGTAGGATTCAGAGGGAAATTCAGTTTTACTAAAACTGGATGGAAAACAAGGGACATAGTACCTAATCCAATAGTGGAAAACACTAAGATGCCTTATTCCTGCTCCTTTGTTTTTCAAATCTTATTTTGTAGTTAAGAGCATATGGTAGGATCCTATATCCCCTTTCTCTAGAATAAATGCCATCAGTTAGTCATTAGGTGTTCTAAGAGATTTTGAGGTGTCATCTATTCCAATCTCTTCCTGTAAAATAGGGATAACACTTTCCTTTTGTTGTACTGTTGGCAGGTGAAGACCATCCATCAGCGTGAGGCACCAAACTGTGAAAGAGATGTTATTAGCTCTGTTCCACATCTTGTGCTGCAGCATGGTCTTAGAGACAATTTCTAATCACTTCTTCAACAAATTGATTTGAGCTGTAAGCATTTCGGAGTATTTCATACTGTAAATGGAAATCCTCCTATAGTGCCAAGCTCTAAAACCTAGTTGCATAAAAAATTCTATTTGAAGTAGGGATTTTTCCTCAAATAATGTGAATCTGACATTGCTTCTGATTACTTCTCATCAAAGGCTCATATTTATCTGAGGCCTCTGCTCTAGTTCCTTATTTTCCCCCCTTCTCCCTCTGTCTCTGCATACATTTTAAAGTCTAATTTAGGTTTCCAATACCATACTAAATGCTATCTGTTCCTTTAGATCCTTATTTAACTGTTCTTGTCTTAATTTCATCTCTTGCAATTGTAACTCATTATTCAGGTTATTTCTCACAAGATTGATTTGAGTATCAGGGGATCATTTACTTTTCCATTATAACAGCCACTTCAGGTTATAAATTCTGACTGTAAGGAGAAAATGTGCTTATCAGTTTTGTCAGCATTTGTGTGAAACAGGACTGGGCTTGTGCTGCAGAGACTTTCATGACTGATACAATTTCTATCTTTGTATTTTCTGTGGATAATCCTGCTGTTGCATCTCCTGCATGTTGAAGTGCAGAGGAAAACACTTGATTTTTGTTGCCATTTTTCTGGTGTGAACTGAGTGTGTGCCTGAAGTGAGAGGATCTTTCAATCTCATGCCTGTGTTAAGAGCTGTTGCTTGGGGGAGCAGATGGTTCAGGTGATAACTAGCTATGGCTTCTGCTGCTATTGTTGGAAGCAATTATGGCTTAATTTTCTGTGTGTTGCATCTTTAAATTTCCAAGTGTTTGCTGGAGGCAGCTGCCATTTTGTGCTCATTTCAGATAGCATATGTTGCAGAAGGTACTCTGCTCTCCACCATGGGGCCTTTTGTTCCTCCTTTTTATTTTGGTTTTCCTTCATACAGATTAAAGTTTTGATGGAATGAAGCAGGAACAGAACTTTGGGCACGTAATGTGAATGTCTATGGAGACTCCCAAGCTGTGTTTCTGGCTTGAAACAAGCTAGATTCATAAGAATCAATAGCAGACACTAAAGCTCCTTCCCAATTTGGAGGAGGTACATAGAAAATTCTGATCTAAATTGTTTCCCAGCCTTTGATATGTCTTACCAGTTGTTTTAGGAATCTCTTCAAGCAACACATTGAGCATTGAGTATTGTTGGTCTGATACTCAATCTTCCAGGTCAGGCATTTTTCCAAGCATTAGCAGAAAGGGGAGTACTTTGATAAGAGCACTGGATTTCAAGGAGGAGTCCCCCGATAAATGAAGGGAGCCAGCTTTGACTCCATGATTACAGTCATTGTAGCTGTTATGTGGTTGGCCCCTCTTGGCTGAGCTCAGGATGCTTTCATTAATTTTCCTTACAAAGGAGAAATAGACTTTGGCCAAGCCTCTACCAAGATGTCATGGACTTGTCACAGTTTTGTGGCAGCACTCAGATACTCACCTGAGTTGCTTAAAAATCAGAGTTTTCCTCATAGAAGTCTTCCACACAGTTTCTGTGTACCTGCCAAGCCCTGCTTGCCTTTTCCCAGTCCTCCAGGGCTGCTCCCACACTGTCCATGGCCCGGACCCCATGGCATCCTCCCAGGGCTGCCAATCCCTGCCCTAGCAACATCCAGCAGGGCTGGCTGCAGCTCCCCACAGCTCCTCCCTGCCCAGGCCACCAGCCCTTGTCTCAGCCTTGCCTTGGCCTCCCCCATCCTCAGGGGTTGTGCCCAAAATGTCCTGGGCTGCCCCAGTTCCCCTCAGGCTTCCAGGCTCCCTCCCTACCAGCCCTGCACTCCCGGCACTGCTGGTCCTGGGGAGCTGCTGACCCACACGGTGCTGTGGCTCCATCCACCCTGCCCTGACTGCAGAGCTCAGTGCTCCTGTGCTTGCACTCACATCCCACAGCAGCCGGGTTTTAGTGCTGGTTTTATATGAGTGATTGCTGGGCAACAGCTGGCACTCGTAAAACGAAACACAGAATATCTTGTTAATGACTTGTCACCATTTTTCTTCTTTGCTTTATGGGTCAGGGGAAAGCAAACAGCTTCACGGGTCTGTGCAGAAGGGCCCGGCAGCCTTTCCCAGCATCCAGCTGCTGAAATGACAGTGATTAACCACAGTGCCTGAAACTGAAACTGCACAGAGCACACTCACACTGTGGGGCACGTGGAGATCCGCTGAGGAAGAGATGTGACACGTCTGGAGGGGAATGGCAAAGGGGCAGGAAGGTTTGCCAGCAAACCTCTCTCTTGTCAGTTATGTGCAGCCCTCAAAATGCCAGTGGCAGCCCACTGGCTCAAAGGGGGCCCTTGTACTGCAGCTATTGCAAGGCTTGGGCTGATGTTAGCCCTGGGGGTAAATGCTTCAAAGTGTCCCTAAAGCAGACAACCCCAAAAACTGGGGAGTTCTGAAGCCACATTTTTTTTCATACAGGCTTCAGATCAGCTCATTTGGTACTAAGCTGCTGATTTCCCAGAGAAAGCTCCTGACTATGCTAAGCCCCCTGATGTTGCACTGGAAATGCCATCTGCTTTAAAATAAAAACTGAACATAATTCTTAAAATAAAAGTCCTTTACACCTATGTCATGTAAAAGGAAAAGCAGGAAGAACACACAGACAGGTGTGGATAAAGAGACTGAGCTGGAGTAGGAATGCACCAAGTGTGACAGAAAAATCTAAACATTCTCTTAGTCCAATATGACTGTTAAGAGATTTCAAGATTGCTGGATTGGATTCTAAGGGGACAGAAATCATCTATTTTTAGCAAGAGGGGAGAACAGAGGTGCTGAGATGACTTGCTTGGCTCACCAGGAGTAGGCTGCTTCATTGCAAGACACACCACTTCCTTGAGTCAAATTAGTTTAACCAGTCCCTCACTTGGGAGGAACAGGAGCATTCTGTTCATCTCTTCAAATCAGTTATTCAAGTCAGTAGAGGAAAAAAAAGGAATGCGTGTTATGCCATCTCCTCTCTCTACCATCAAAAGTCTCTCTTTAGAGATATAGCTGTCTTTGATCATTAGAAAATCTTTCCAAATTAGTGATGTAGGAGAGAAATCCTCTGGTCTGAGCTCAGAAGAGCAGTTTATGTCCTAATTCGCCCATTCAAAATCTAATGGGAGACAAATGCCCAGGGGCATTAAGTACTTAAATGCATTTGCCAATCTGAACTCTTCTTCCTTTTATTAGTACACTCTTTACAGTTATCTAGTTTGTTATGAAACATGCTTTACATGAAATTTTATGAAACTAGTATTCTATTTAAATACTGGATTAGAAAACACCTGAGGAGCCATGCTGCTCTCTTGGGTGCAAAGAAGTGTTCAGGCAGCCACTTAAAGCTGCATCAAGTGCTCAGTGCAGAGCTGCTCAAAGCCATCAGCTGCATCTGCATCCCTGTGTACAGCACATGGCACCACTGCATTGGAACTGCTGCAGCAAAGTTATGGACAGATGCATTCCTGAGATAGTTTCCACCCTGTGGCAAATGAGGGATGTGCATGTTTCTGAGCATAACTCCACCCTAGATTCAGAGATGCCTTGTCCCTGAAAATCAGCCTTCTGATTTGTTTTGGTATAATGGAGTCAGTTCTCACGAACTGTAAGATAAACCAGGATCATGTTTACATTCCTTTGTGAAAAAATGTCACCTGATGGACTTCTCAAGTGACCAGTGGAGATGGAGAGGTGGGAACTTCTCTGTCCAATCTCTGCACACTGTTCAGAAACCTATATATACAAGGTCAACAATAAACTGGAGAGTATTTTTCTTCTTCTCTGCCTGAACACCTGTTGTGTGTGTGTTACTGTGTTCCCTCTGTGTGTCACAGTGACAATGTCTCCTGTTAAGCCACTCTCTCTTACTCAGCAATTATCCCTTACACCCCCATTTGTACTGAGCCATAAACTAATAAATGCACGACCTTGTTTGGTGCAGCAATGGACTGATAAATAAAATACCCATTTTTTAAAGGAAAATAAAGTACCTTTAAAAGTAAGAATATTCAAGTAAACTGACCCATCAAATCTGTGGATGCTAAGCTGTGTCACAAAGCCAAATGGGCTCATTTAATGTTCTACCAGCTGAGAGGATTGAAAAGACCAATACCTAATTCCCATCACCACCAGTGGGATTTCACTCCCTGAAAAGGGATGTCTATTACTGTTTTAAATACCCATCTGTATTCAAATTAACTGCACAACTGAAGGGCATGGAAGGTAAAATAGGCTTACTTTGCCTGCCAGTTGCCAGTTCATGAAGGCATGTCATCCCACAGGTCTGACATCCTTCCAGTCCCATTCAAACACTTACTGTGCAGCTGGGCATTCAGAACAGAATTAGACACCTCTGTTATCTAACTCCAGATTTTGGAAAATGATATTGTTGATTTTATTGTTGAATTAATATTTGAATTAAGCAAATTGAAGTGTTGTGTGGCTAGCAAATCTCACAGAACTCATATCAATGCACTTGATGTGGTTCATTGTCCACAGCAAACCCCAGCCTGGCTTAAGGAGGTGTGGAGATGTGCTCTGGAGAGGACTACTCAGGGAAACACTGGCTCCTTAGGCCAGGACCTGTGATGAGGATTAGTTAAAATGAAGGAGGTAGATTTTAGATGTCTGGGGGAAAGCTGTCCAGCGTTGCTAGATTAAAATACACTGATGTGACCACATGTTTTCTCAGCGCGCTGAAAATAAGAATCACTCATCTAGGCAACAGTATGGTCCAAAACAAGAAACTGGCTGGCATTCAACATATCCCATTTCACACATACCATGGGTGAGATAAAGCTGATCTTAGAGCAGCCAGCCTCAGTAGTGTTCTGGATTTATCTTTCTCCCCCCATCTCCTTCCCTTTCCCTCACTGACAGTTTTCACTTAGCTTTCTTAGCTTAATTTGAAAACTAAATCTGGGAAGCCCAGTCTTGTGTCATCATGGGAAGTCATCAGGGCTGTGATCTCTTCCAGCTGCTGCATGTCTCTGGCTGCTCTGTTTTCCCATCTGTGAAATGAAAGTAGTACTTGCACAGCTTCTAATGCATTTGATGCTCTGCAGGTGAAAAGTGCAGTGCTGTGAAATGTTGTGACTGTACAGCAGCATTTATGCTTGTGGAAGGATGACTGTATACAAGCTTAGGGGCTTACCACCTCCCTGCAAGATAACACATATGGAGCACTGTGAGTGAAAACCCCTTGTCTGGCTGCCTGATAGAACCCTCGCTAATGGAACAGCTTAGATAATCTAAATATTCCCTTTGGGCAGAGACTAAGGGTGTTTAGTTTATCACTCTTCTATAGAAATGAATGCTAGACTGTTAAAATAATTGATTTTTAATGATTTATGATGGAATTTATGCTGTTTTGGTTGGGTTTTCTTTTTAGAAAGAATGAAGGAATAAGCATGTGTTCTACTGTTTTCTAGTATTTCTTCTTATCTTCATAGTTTAAGGGGCTGACAAAAGGAAAGAACCAAAGGGTTACCTTGTAAATAAATTATGATCTGAGAGGCTTTCAAGCTTAGCAGGACTCAGGGAATCAATTACCTGAAAGTAACCAGTATTTAACTATTTCACATTTATATCAGAAAATTAAACATTTATTAATATTTCAAAAGCTTTATGAAATTTCTCAATTAGAACACTTAAAACTGAAAAGCTTTATACTATCATAATCATTTTTTATAGTGAAGGAGTCCTTCAGTTTTGGATGTTGTCGTTCCTGTGAGTCTTTTCTAGTTTTCTCTAAATTTCCTGAGCATAAAGGGTCTGGTATATGGATGTTTTATGAATACCAGTAGTTTCTCAATTGTTTTGGTGCAAATAAATCTCATGTTATTGGGACATCATGTATGTGACCACTTTTCTGTAGTCTACACTTTTGCATTTCAAGGAGCTTTCTATCAAATGAAGGAGGTGGCATTTTGTGTTGATTTTGAGATGCAGGATGGTACAGAGGAGAGGCATGTGCTATCCCTTTTCATAAGAGAATTGTTTTTTTCCTCCTCTCTTACTTTTTCATTTTTTTTTCCTTACTCTATTAGAGTAATTCAGGATATGAAAAGAAAAGCACAATTCTTTGTTTACAGCAAATACAGCATTACTGTGTGTCTTTCTCTTTGCATTTTCTTTCTAATCTTCCAGTGTGCAGAGCAATTTGCCTGCTAATTCGTTTACAGCTTCTTTTGTGAGCCTGTCTGAACACCCAGTAGAGTTGGAAAATTTGCAAGCATTAACTGGCAGAAATGTTTCCTGCACTAGCTGCTTGGAATGATACACTGGAATGATCCTTTTGGAACACTGGCATCTCCAGCACGAGGATTACAGGCACGTGTAGCACAGTGACAGTGGCTGAGCAAAGGGCTCATTTGGCTGCTCAGAGCTGAACTTGAAGGCCAGAGCACATCTGCCCTTTTGGCTGGGCCAGTTCTCCTTTCTGCCTATCAGAACCTATCCTTCTCCCCATCATCTGTCCCATGAGGGACCAGCTGCTAATTTCTAGCCTCTTCTAGTCAGAGTGACTGTCCCTGTGCCTGGCCCTTGCTGATCTTCATGTTTTTCCCTTACAGACGCAGGGGAGCCAGCACAGCTGGTGATGATCCCTGAGATGGAGTCTGTGCACCTAGTAAACCTGACGGGAGGAGGAAGACTGAGCAAGCTGCTGCCGTGGGGCAGAGACTCATCACAGGAACTGATACTGAGCCCTCAGCATGGCCACGACCCAAATCATGACACCAGACCCTGCAGCATGCCAAGCATCCACGGAGGCACCCTTTTGCACTGCATTTTCTGTGATGTCAGCACAAACCACCTTACAGAGGAATAGAGCTTCTCTGTTGCCATACTGTGGGTGGAGAGACAAATTTTGCTTAGTTTGGTACTTGTATACTTGCAGGCACTTGTCACTCACCTGCTCTCTTGGTGGTTTCTCCACACTTTTATTTTGTTTCTTCCCCCAGGCAAGGATGATCGATTCATAAAGGACACAGTTGTACTTTGCAAAGTCAGCATTGGCAATACTATCACTGTGTGCAGTTTACAATCTCAATCTACTTCTTTTAAACACTGAGTGCAGATGAATACACAGGATGTTAATTGGAAATTGCCATGTCTCTCTCTCTCTTATTTTTTTTTTTTTTTTTTTAACATATGACTGGAAAGGAAGCATTCTTTCTTGTAAAAAAGCAGAGGCAGGTTTAATGGCATTGTATCTTCACAGTGGATAATGGCCAGAGAAGCTGACTGATGATGACTGCATGTTCTTTGAAGGACTAGAAACACAGTTAAGGTCTTCTCACACTCAGGGCTTGACAAAAGAAATTAGAAATACATGGTTGAAAGGCCATAATATTTGTGAAGAAACATGGAAGGAAAGATGTTCCAGAAATGTGTGATCTCGGGTCTGAGGCTGGGGTCAGTCTTCAACTCTCTGTGATCAGGATTTGGCTGACAAAGCATACATGTCATGTAATCTGTGCAAACATCAGGGGACTAACCTGTGCCATTGACTTTAGTCTCCCTCACTGGACAAAGTGGAATTTCTCATTCTGTGAAGTGCCCAAGAATTAATTATCAATTCAAGGTCAGAATAATTCGATTCAGTCATGATTTTCTTACCTACTAACCAATGGCCACCTCTCTCTCTCCTCAGTCTAGGACATTCAGGGGAGAAAATCTGAAGTGTTAAAGGGAAGAAGAGCACACCTTTACCTCTTATTTTCTAAAGGAAGACAATGGGGATCCTGGCTCTCTACTGAGTGAGAAGGAAGAACTTTATTCTTGTGGGCCAAAGGATTACACTGAGGAGCATAGTCCCCAAAGGGAGTATACAATCTGCCCAGATTTCTCATGGAAATTAAAAAGTCTTGAATGATCCCTATATCCATGACACATGTAGACAGCCTTTTTTGAAATTTTTATTCCTTGGACACGTTGCAAAAGAGAAGAAGAAAGTGCAACAAAGAGGAGGAAGAGAACTCGATAAGAAGGTAGGGGATGAAAGAAAGAGGACATTATCAGAAGAAAAAGGTGAAGGTGCAAGTTTTGTGCAGGTGGTTAAAGGGAAGCATGAAGTGAAAAACGTACAAGTGGGAAAGACAAAAGGTGCTGTAGAATATGGTTCAAAGAGATGCTTTAATATTTTCATTTATACTCTCTCTCTACTGAAAAAGTTATTTCATTAAAGCTGATTCCAGGTCAATGATTTGATTTTTAATTGCCGAAGTGAAGGTGGCAAATATTTTTCAAGGTTTAATTTTACTTTAAACAAAAGTGCTGCAAAAATAAACTTAAAATTTTATATTGAGGGAAAGAAAATATGATACTTTTGCCAATTTAATATAAAATATAAACATTCATTGTTTGGAAACCTTATAAACCAGATTACAGCATTTTCCAGAATTGTGCAACACAATGTGTTCAGTATGGCGGGATGCGTTTTTTGCTTTAAGGAAAAGTAATTCTCAACTATAGAAATCTGCAGCCAAAAGACATTCTCCTCTTGCACAGTGCCTTAGGTGCTGCAATCACTGTGAAGCTGAACACTTTCTATTTGCTGCCTCTGCTCCAAGCTCCCTGTAACTGTTCACCAGGGCTCCTTTGGCAGGGCTATGTCTGAGCTGTGAGGGCACTATTTCCACTTGTTTTATTCTGCTGGTCTCACAGGGTTTGCCTCATGTTCTTAGACCTTCAAGCCCACATACTGATCATATAGACAGTTCTTACAGGATGCAATTGCCATTGGCATGGAGAATTGTCCTTCCTACCCCTTTGCACAGCTCGTCTTATGACTTTTTAGTTCTTATGACAGAAACACAAAGCTCAGAGCACAGCAAAGCAGGCAGTGGTCACCTACATGCCTGGTCAGGTTTATCCAGTGAAACACATGCACCAAAGCTTTGTGCCAATCTGTGTGCAGTGCCTGAGTCCAGAGAAGTGTGCCAGAGCTAGCCTGAGGAACATCACATCTGGGAACAGCCCACGAGGTCTGCCAGAGCTCCTGATGTAGGTATGAGGTGCATGAGGGGGGCTGCCATCACTATTATAACCTGCTGTCATGAGGGAGACTGCAGAGGGGAATGCTTGCCTAGCAATGACTCCCAGCTGGTCACAGGGAAGAGCTTTGGCTTTTCCCCCCACCTCTTTCTATTCCCATTGTTTTTAATACCTTTGGTAACTTCGAAGTTGTATCTATATCTTCGCCTCCTGACCCCACTAATAAAACTGTGCATTAAGCTTGTCTCAATACCCTTCATGCAACACTTATTCAAACTCAGTGCTACTCAGTAAAGGGATGGTAAGTGTGATTTATTGCAAGGTTGGCTTACTTGGAACATGTCAAACATGTTAAACGAAAATGTCCTTATCAAATTCTTCCAGGCTTGATCAGAGTTTTCATCTCACCAAATATAACAGGCACCCAAGAATTTCTCTGTATCTCATGTGGATTCTGTGCCATTCACTCCTGTTGTTTTCTCCCTACACAGAGAGAATTTCAGCTTGAGAGAAGGATTGGTCAAACCTGAAATGTTACATCATCAAGTGCCAATAGGGAGATCAAATAGGAAAGATCAAACCTGACATGGAGAGCCAAAAAAGCAAAATATTTCTTCTCTCATCATTGCTTTCTTGCCCCCATACATTTCCACAATACCTTAAATTTAAACTTTTTTTTTTTTTTTTTTTTTTTTTTTTTTTTTTTTCAATAAAATAGTCCACCCAGGTCCTCTAAGAGTATTTATTTATTCCTTGGCTACAATGGACTAATATATATCTAGTTAAAGACAATGGAAAGAGTATCGTGCTTGTTAACTAGAGTCAGATTTTGGGTCATCTCCAAAGGATTTAACTCTCTTTGTTGCTGGTGGCCATCCAGAGAGCTTATGTGACTTGTTTATGTGAGGCTACATCATCCTAATTCTGTAAAAGACACCCCTATATATTGCTGGTGGAGCAGAAAGGATTGATCAGCCTCTTGAAGCACGTCCCTCCCTCTGCAGAGGGAGCTTAAATGACTAATCTATGTTAGGTACTAAAGTTTTAGATGGCTGAAAGCAGGTAAAATTAATCCCAGCCTAAGTGCTCAGCTCCTCTTTATTGTCTGTTTTTCTTAATAGTGCTCTTGCTCTAGCCTTCTCTAAAGAGCATGCAGCAGCACGTGTCCTTGCAAAGCATCTGCTTGTGCTCTCCCTGAAGTCAGTGGGAGGTTTTGATTGCTTTTCACACCTGCAGAAACAAGCCTAATGCCCCTTCTTGTTTGCTACAAACAAGAGTATTAACTAGCAAAGACAGATGCTGCTATCACAGCAGCAGAACGTGTTCAATGACTCGGCCTGTGGATCTTCCCATGCTTCTCATGGCTGCCCAATTCTCTGCCCACCCTGGCAGTGCAGGAGATCACTCTGTAATTATGCACGCACGCTGATTTCCACTTCCTAAGGTAACCAGGTATGGATAAAATAAAATAGTTGTCACCCAGGGAATAGGAATGGAGCTGCATTTTGCTCCTGGCTGCGTACACCTCATTAGGTCCCCAGCCTTTGGCTCGGCTCCTGCCAGGGTCACTGGAAGTGACAATGGCTCCATTTTTCCACATGGCAGTCAGCATTGGCAGGAACAGTTGGATCAGAGTGACACACAGGGGGAGTGAATCAAAAAGATTACAGAGATGTCATGAGATTACTAATTAAGTAAGGCCTCCAGGAGGGTATGTCTTAATTTTATTAAGTTGTTGAGGACAATCATCTATCTTAAATAGAGCATGTAATAATGAAGTGCCAGTTAAAAGAATTAGCAGCAGACCACAGAAACTTCCAATATCGGTGGTAAACAGAGCTAAATGGAAGACACAAACTGATTATCCCTTTAATTTTCTTCTGTATGTACACCAGAAAGACTTGCATGTGTGGACTTTTTAATGTTGTAAATAAGCTTCAGTGAGCTGTTCACTGGTGTGGGGAGGGGCCACCCTGGCTCGATGCCAGATGCCCACTATAGCTGCTCTACCATTTCTCAGATGAATAGAGAGGAGAATATACAAATTTTAGGCTGTGAGCTGAAAGAAGGGAAGGGAGAGAGACCACTAATCAGGTCTCTGTCTAATTGTCACCGGCAAAAGAGACATGAGTGGGGGAAAATTATTTATTACCAACCAAATCAGAGAAGGGTAGCAATAAATAAAATTGAATCTTAAAACGCCTTCTTCCTACCACTCTCTTCTTTTGGGTCTTAATTTTACTGGCTGTTATCTCTACCTCCTTCCCCTGCAGCTGCCCAGGGGCACAGGGAATGGGGGCTGCAGTCAGTTCATCACACATTTTCTCCAATGCTGCTGCCCCCTCAGAGGACTTGGCACACTCTTCCCCTATCCCAGCATGTGGTCCCACCCATCAGAGACAATCCTCCACAAACTTTTACAAACATCAGTCCTTCCCACAGGCTGCAGTTCTGCATGAACTGCCTGAGAGTGGGTCCCTTCCACCTGGTTCTGTCTTTGGGAACAAGCTTCTCAAGTGTGGGTCCCTCATGGGATCACCAGTTCTGTCAGCAAACCTGCTCTAGAATGGGCTCCTTTTCCATGGGTCCTGCCAGAAACCTGCTCCAGTGTGGGCTTCCCACAGGGTCTGCCTGCACTTGCACAGTTTCTTCCCCCACTCTTAGCTCTCTTTTCCCAGAGGTGTTAACTGCTGATGCTGATGGGTTTGGCCGTGGCCATCACTGATTCCATCTTGGAGCTGGCTGGCATTGGCTCTGCCAGAGAGGGGAGAATCTTCTGGGAGCTTCTCACAGAAGCTGCCCCTGCCAAAACCTTGTCACAAGAACCCAGTACCTGGAGACTTCGACCAGGCTTGTAAGTCCTGTTGGATGGAATTAATTGTCAAACCAAAGGAGGGGGCTCTAGCTTACAATCACAGAGCACCTGTGAACCTGCTGCTAAAATTGTCAGAGATGATACAGCAAGCTAGGCTGACATTTCGCTAATCCAGTGTGATGTCTGCTATATTCTGTAAGCAATCTTGTTTGACTTTACTTGTGCCCAGTGGATCTTGGGGCTGTTTGGTAATTAAAGTATCGTAACAGGCAAATTGTTCACTTCTTCCCATAAACATGGGAAATCTTCTGAGAAAAAAAAAATTGTAGTTTGATTGACAAGTAAAGTGGTCAAGTGTGAACAGAATCCAGGAATATTTTGATAATCTTTTCCAGGATTATTCTAAGAATTTGTCTGGATTTTGACAACAGCATTTTCTCCAAATTTCATTGAGTAATACAGTTAACATATTGTGGTAATGTGCAGGGAAAACTGTGTTGTACCACTACTGGATCCCATTCAGAAGTAAGATAAAAGATATCAAAAGGACCATAAAATCTGAATATGATACTTAAAGGACTTACCTGCACAACTTGTTACTAGTTTTGTTATATTATATACAGAGCTGTTCAATCAATGTTTGGACCAATAAAAACTTATGCTAAATATGAAATTTCTATTAAGTTTTGCAGAATAATCAAGCCACATAGCACAGCACACTGCCAAAATTGTCATGTGGGTGATACAGTCTTAAGGAATATAAAAAATGAGAGCTTTTGGAAGTAGAGCATTTCTTAATGTCATAGATGATGGCATTGAAACAAATAAGATTGATAAGTCATATGGATATCATTATTAGTACTTCATAGGAAATAGATTTCTTATTCTATGAAAATTTAATACTTAAAAAAACATTAATTTCCAACTGGAATACAAAAGAAAACCATTCTTTAAATTATTTTGCGTTGTTGAGTTGCATTTTTTTCATTTCATAATAGAAGAAAAGACCTTTTTCAATGGAAAATAATGCCTTTGATTTGGGAAAAGGAGCTGAAATGTCCTTTTATGATAGTTCTGCTATATTTTCCTGAAATATTGTGCAAAAAAAAAAAATACACTGCATGAGGAATGGCCTAGTCACATAAATATTTTTTCTTTTATTAGTCAGTAGTTTCTGACTAGAAATGACAAAAAAACCTTCTTTCAGTCCTAGATAATATAAGGCATGAGATAATTCCATTGGTCTTAACTGATTCTAACTTTTACTATTGCAAAATTTACTCTAAACTGTGTGAATCCTTCCAGTTTCCTGATATAACAGTGATGCAAATTCTCTAATGAAGGTCTATTTTTGCACAGGACCTGGAAAGAGAAGGCATTTTTCATTCTTATGACATTTTCAGAATCTTTATTCTCTGCATTTACTATAGTGTTTCTCTTCTCCCTTTTTATTTGCTTTTATTCCAAACTTGCTTCAGTCTTTTGCATGGCACTGTGTTCACTGTTCCTCCTTCTTTGCTCCTAAACATTAGAAGGGCAAGGAGAGCTTTCATTTTAAAGGAATTGAACTCTGGGTGCAAATAACACGGAAAAGTGCCCCCTACCCTGTATTTTATTTAGGGAGGCAGGTACAGGGCTTGACTTCATTTGGAACTGTTTTTTTTTTTCAGTTTCTTGAATCTAGAGCCAGGCACCTTTGCTCCATAGTTCCCTTATGTTTTCTAGCGTGTTTCATTCTCAAGGAAAAGTGGGCATTTGTAAGGCAGAACCAGCAGCTGTTTAGAAAAGAAAGAAGCAAAGATTAACTCTGCCAAAGGGCCATTATATAGGTGGAAAAGTGTAAGTAAGCACAATTAGTGCCTCACAAACCTGAGGGCTACACAGCCATGGTGGGTCATTAGCTGGGTTCAGGACAGCCTCCCAGGGAGCCTTATCTATGCAGCAAGCAAGCAAAATAATGGTGAACTGGATAAAAAGCACAGACACCTGAAATTCTAATGACAGATTTGTTCTTCAGCTCTCTTTTGTTTGTTTTGTTGCTTCCACGGCAAGACAGCCACCTAGGGAAGCCAAGAATGAAATGGATTTTGTCTTCTTTGGAGCTGTGATGTAAATGGTGCTTAAGGACATTTCGCCTCAGATTTGTCCATTCCTCTTGTGTCCTCTTCCTCTCTGTTAAACGATTGTGAATCCAGTGCTACTCGTACTGACTTCTTTGCCTACCTGTGTCTGTTCTTGCCTTCAGAGAATCCTGCATGGAGGTTTTGGTACCTGTACTGATTTTTTAATTTTTTTTTTATAACTTTGTGCTGGGGCTATCCAAAAAAAGACTGCCTGCCAGAGTGTCATCTCTCATTCAGATGACACTGGCTGTAGACGCTGTCCTTGTTCACTGCCTTTCCCTAGCAAGTGAGAGAAGCAGCCCTTTCCTCTGAGCCATATTTCACATGGGATAAATCAATCTCACACAAGCAGCAAGAAGGGATTTGTCTATGCTGTTTCTAATCCAGTCTAATTCAGAGCAGATGGCTCAGGGAGCTGCATGTGGCCACCTGCAGGACTGTCCCCACTGTCCCCAGGCCAGCGTCTGCTCCTGCCTGCCAATCCCCACCCACCCTGCAACCGCAGCAGGCTCCTGTGTGCGCCCCCCTGCAGGAGTCCACAGCATCTTTACACATGCCTGCCTCACTTAATTATTTATAATCTTCTGGGAGAAGGTAGTTAACCTTAAACCTCATTCTGTCCCCTAAAATCCTGTGACCTGGAGGATGAGGAGGAGGGCTGCTATCCGGTTAGCGGCTTAGCACACACGGGGGCTGCAGGTGCAGCGTGTGCTGCTCAGCTGAGACACAGCTCATGGACAGTGAGGAGTTAACTTGCTCTTCTCCTCTTGAAGAGCTGGGTTAAACACCCCCTTGGAATAGCTGACAGTGGGTTTCCCTAGCAGGGCCTGAGGAGGGCTGGCTTCTCTAGTGGGTCTCTGTTACTGTGACACAGGTAGGAACACACAGCAACACACACAGCAGGGGTTCAGGCAGAGAAGAAAAGAACTCTCCAGTTTATTGTTGACCTCGTATCTCTCAGTTTCTGGACAGTGACCAGAGATTGGACAGAGAAGTTCCCACCTCTCCATCTCCACTGGGCACTTGAGAAGTCCATCAGGTGATATTTTTTCACAAAGGAATGCAAACATGATTCTTGTTTATCTTACAATTCATGAGAACTGACTCCACTAAACTAAAACAAATCAGAAAGCTGATTTTCAAGGACAACAGGTCTCATGACATCCAGTTTAAGTGTCCTATAGCTGGCTGTCAGCTCTGCCAGGTGCTGTAACAAAGTCAACAGGTTTTATTCTGAAGGGAGAAGGGATGTGGTTTCCTTCTGACCCAGTCTGACACACAGAATGGATGGCCTTAAATTTTTAAGAATCATGAGCAAGGCTCAACGCAACCCAATCACAAGATATTATGGCGATAAATTAATAAATTTGGCATTTGAATTGCCTTCTGATCTTCAAATTTAGTCAAGAGTTTTTTTTTTGTCATAGTCTGGAGGGCTAAAATCATTTTTGTTAATGGAAGCTGACACTCTGTCAAAATAATTTAAGTATAGGACCTTTATGAAAGACACCAAATATAGCAGTGTCATGATAAAAATCACTGACTTTGGATCCACTTTTTGCCTTGAAGCACAAAGAGTGACAGACCTCAGAATTTTCATGCCAGCAAGAGTAGTTGCAGATCCTATCATTATTTACCTAAATGAAACATACAACCCTTTTATCCAAGTGTTTTCAGCTAGAAATCAGCCTAATAATTTAGTGGATTCAGACCAGGTACTTATTCTGTCTCCATCAATCCAGTCCCTGAATGGCTTATCAAATTAAAATATACTAAAAATTTCAAGGTCAATGTCTGTTGGCAGCAATTAAAGTAGTCGCTCTTTTCTATGAAGAGCTATTTTTAATTTTTTTTTTTTTTTTTAACATGTGATTCTGCACTTGATTTTGCATATGATCTGTTAGTGCTACAAGTTTATGGGGTGATTGTGCTCAAAAGAGATAAGATTCAAACCTGAAATCAGGGTAGTTTGTGGGTTTGGTCATTAATCAGTGTAAGTTCAGCTATTCCAAAAAATATGTGTGTTTATGACCTCTGTCTTGGAGGGGAAAAAATAAATGCTGCAATAGGACAAGGGATGATAACAGTGGCTAAAGATCAGAGGTACATGACAAGGTTTTTAGTCTCCAATTCCTCCAGTGTTGGAGACATTGCAGATGAGAGCAGGAGACAGACACACGTGAATAATGAGAGGTCTTAGGTGTAAAATAAATACTTCATGGGTCACCTCCTGGATTTGAAGATTGAAAAGCAATCAGACTTAATAATCTAAATGTTTTTGTATGTATTATTTGTTATTAGGTGGCCTAGATATCTTTGTAGGCCCTCTCTCTGCTAACAAGAACATGAACATAATGCAAAGTTCTAAAAACATGAACGAGGTTGGGTTAGGGAGTCCCCCCTATTTGGAGGGACTATTCTTGATTCACACACCAGATTCAGCTTTTCAGGTAGGTCTAAATAGGCAGGATTAAGTAGTATGGGAAAACAAATATGACATGGTAATCTAGTCATTAATCCAAAGGATAGGGGACAGTTTTCCAGGTAATAAGTGTTTTATGATATTCTGGAAAAGTAAATCTTCATATTTGTGCATGAAAGGACACTGCTTCATTAAATACAAGCTGCAAATGTCTACCCCCTGTCACCAGCATGCTGCAGTGCTGGGCAGGAACCATCAGACTCTTTCCTTCCTTTCCTCCATGAGATAACCACTCTGATGATGCTGTAGACTGAAGCAGGGAAACTAATTGCATCTTCTGTGCCCTCTCCCAGATTCCACTCCCTCTGGGTAACCCAAATCTCTCTGTGTTCAACTGCTGACCCAGCAATGGCACAGGGAGTTTGTGCCTAATGTGTTAAGAAGAAAACATTCAAATTCCTGGACACCTGGCAAATCCATCTTTCTCTGTTCTAGGATCCAGTCCCCACCAATACCCTGGGAGGCAATTTGCAAGTGATTGTGTTGTGCAAATCTTCTTTGTTTCCCTTGATTCAGAGAACAAAGTTGGGAGTACAATTCTTTGGTATTTAATACATAAATCCTCCCTGCTTCAGAAGTATCTACTTAAAAGCACACACTGGCAGTATATAGGCATGAGTATATACACATTTCCTACACAGCCAGCAGAAAGAAGAACAGAATATCATGTTAAAAGGTGTATCTGACACAAGGATAAACTCAGTAACTAAGTATTCAAATTCCAATGCACCAGGTGGGGATAAGCTTAGAAACCCAGCACTGAAGCAACATATTTTTTTGCTATTGAATTTAATTTTACTCTTCTGCTCCACAGTGTGGAAGGGAATAAAATCATGGGAAGATCATGTAAAGCAATCCTGCACCCATGAGTTGATAAGTTCACCCATCCTGCCTCATCTTGCTGTATTCTCATTTTCCTGTCTCATATTGACCTGGTTCACACTGGTCTTGCAGCAAATCTTGAATCCTATTCCCTGATGCTTTTTATGGATCCAGTCATCACAGAAATGAAGAAGAAAACCATACCTAAAGGGGCAGTGTCTGAAGTTCTTCTATTTTGAAAAGAGGCATTCATCAGGGGGGAATGAAGAGTGGTGAACGGAGTTCCTGATTCTTAATAAGGAATAAAAATAAGGAAAAAATAGTGATTAGCACTAGAGACAGACATCTGTTTGTACAGTGTCTTTGCATCCAACCTCTCTGCTTGAATACCATCCCTTTCCATAAGCTTGGCCATTTTTCTTTGGTGAGACAAATGAAAATTCCATGTCTGTCACTGAATTCTGACAGAATTATTATATAGATATGTGCATGGATGTGTACATGTACAAGCTTCTCTGGGCAGCCTGTTTCTGTGTCTTTATTTCACAGTAAAGAATTTTTCAGTACTGATTTTTTTGATTTTTTTTTCCCAGACATTTCCAATTTTCTTGTATATTTTCATAGGCTTAGTGAAAGACAGCAATCAAAACCCTTCATGTACTTTTTTCTTTTGCAGCAAACCTACAAAAAGCATATCCTAAAGGGAAAGGAGCAGTTTGAAATCTCCCCTGGAAATAATGGAATAGTTGCACTGTCAGTACCTGGATCAATGCAGACCTATGTGGTGTCTGAGCTTCCAGTTTCAGACAGAGAATATATAGGCATATAAACATATCTACCAGAGATAAGACTCACAATAGATTGAAACAGAAAATTTGTGTGTGTGTGAAAGGAGAGAGATCGATGAAGAGGCAAGGATATGCTTCATTTCTGTCAGTTCTTGCTGTAAATTTGAGGAAATCAGCTGTTGCCACCAGTGATCAGAGAACTATGTGTAAATTCAATTTTCAGAACGTTGCAATGGTCAGACAGGAATGGAGACAATGGTGCTGTGTGCTTTTAGTGCCTGAGATAAATACTGACTGATATGCTGAATGGAAGCCATGTATGAAACCTATTGAAGAAATGTATTTTCATGGAAGTTAAAAATCTTGTGCCATGTAGTGGACTGCAAAAATCCAAACCCTGGTTTTTCCTGCTTCTTATCCCCCATACATGGAGAAATTCCCACATGCTCTCCATGGTTTTCTGCAAGCCCAGCACTGCACTCTGCTATCATGGTGACAGGGACCCCTCAAGCATTCGGCAGAATTACAAAAATTGTAGATTATCTACTGCAAATCTGGGTGTCTTCTTACTTCTGAGACAAGCAGAAGGTCCTAACAAAAATGTGTGGAGTATGAATTCACTCAAAAAGCTCACACTGGAGTAATATTTCTCTAAGTGCTGTAGGATGCCTGCACCTTTTGACAGGTCAAAATTTAGTGAATAGGAGACCAGGTCAATACATCTAGTGATTTGATTTTTTGTTTGCTTACTGGAGCAAATGAATGTTTACTTTAGGTCAGCAATTTTACTCAGAGGCACCTTAGGCCAGATTCTTTAATTTGAATAAATTGAAAGAATTATTCAATTTGAATAACTGAAATTCAGATTATACCCATATACACAAAATGAGAAGTGTCTCCAATTTCCCTAACATTTCTTCTCAATGTTTTAAAAGAATTCTGCCTTTGAGGGAGAGGGCAATGCAGCCAGAAAGAGAAAAAAGTGTGAGTGAAGTAAAACTTGAATACAGACTAATTTAGATGTTTTTATAAAGTCTTGCAGATGTCTCTCCACAAACCATTAAGTCCTAATTGCCACACTAATGTTATTTTATATTGTAAGTGCAGCTCCCGAGTCCTGATATTATGGCACCCAGTGGAATTCAAGCAGGCACTTAGCTTTACCACCTTCTCTGCTGTAACCTTTTCAATCCGTGATTATTATTCTGTCAATGCACACTTGTTCATTATTACTTAAAGGTGTCGTCCCTTCCTCCAGAAAGACATGCTGCTGTGTAAATTAGGGCCATAACTAACCTCCTTCAGTGCTGAAGCAAGTGCCTTTCTTCTGACAAGCCATGAATTAAGGGCTTCTTTCCTCCCAGTGGAAGGAGCCTCTCTCCTTCAATCCTAATAAGGGCAATGCTAAAGTGGATTTAAAAGACTCTTTTCTGTTAAAGGGGTTTGATCTGTGATAATCTCCTATAATCTGGATACTAGGAGCAAACCGAGTACTAGGTCTGGATGACAAATCCACTCTCAACCTTTTTTAAAAATAATTTATTTATTTCAAAACTCATTTGAATACATTACCTTCCTCTTCCCTTCCTTAAATGGCATTAAGAAAATGCCTTTCAAATTAGGATTCAAATTTGATTAACTAATATTAGTTAATCCCAGTTCTGGTAATTGCATTTCTCCCTCAGGAATTTCACAGCCCTTTCAGAGATTGTACAGGCTTGGGTTGCAAACTGCATGCTATAAACCCAAGTCAGCTTCTAAGCTCATTTCCTTGCTCTGAGTGTATGTGGGGTAGATGCAGCACAGCTCAGGAGACATTATAGTTTCCATTTCAGCACACCATTAAAGCTCTTAGAGTTACATTTTCCAGATAAATCATCCAATGAATTTTGGTTTGTTTCTGTTGTGTTTTCATTTGTGAATGGCTTCTGATCTACCTTAATGTCAGCAAATCTTAGTCTCATTTGCACATACGTTTGCAGAAGGAGGCTTTACTCTAGGATTTGTGTTTATATTGGTAATTTCAGCTGTTACATTCCCTATACAGCTATTTGTGGTAACACTAATGTTATTACTTCTAGTCCCTTTCTGTACCAGAATAACTTTGTCTGTGGCCAAGTGATGAAAAGGACAAGCAGCAAATAATAGTGGAGAACACTTGTTCTCATGTGAGAGTACTGTACCCTAATACAGGCAGAGTTAAAAAGACCATTAAAAGTCCCTCGTGCAGTCAAATGCATGAAAAGTAACTGACAAAGATACTTAAGAGTTGAAGATAAGCTGAGGTGAGCAAACCACACCAATGCCACACACATTTTGAGTCTGTCTGGGTTGCCACCAACAGAGGCAGTAAAGAGAGAATAATTCCTTCATCAGCTGCTCTGTACCAGGTAAAAAATAACAGGGGATAAACATCCAAGGGTTGTCATTGTGGAAAAATAGCCCCCAGCTCTTTTGGGCAGGACTTCTAAATATATCTAACTTTGAGAGATGTATATGGCAGAAAAGGAGACAAAAATTTAGACCTGTTTGTAGCACTGGTTTGGTTATATTGGGGCTGTGAGGGAGTTTAAGACCAGAAAAAATTCAGATCTACCTCTGTTCAGAATATTTGTGGTTGAAATTTTGAGCATATGTGGATATTTTTGTCAATAGTTATTTCACATTTAGCTCTCATTTTCCCACTCTGATTTGTACTAAGGGTACAAATTTTGAAAGACTGGATATTTATTTTGGTGGATTTTGAAAAATATACAGTATTTATATGGGATTTTGTTTTGAACAACAGTGTGGCCCATCTATATATACCACAAATAATATGGAGAATGGGAACATGCCACGCTGCATTCTACATTTATGGGAATGAAGTTATATAACTACATAAAATAAATATTTACAGTAATTAGCTTACTAAACACACAGAAGAGATTCGCAAAAATGTTCAGGAGAGGATAAGGCACCTGAAGGGTAGGAGGTCCTCTCCTCACTAAAATGAGATCCAGGTCACCTGTCCTAGACATCAATTCTGAAGCTCTTCATCTGGTATCATCCATATTAATGCCAGATGCAAATTAAACATGGTGACATTAATAGCAAATATAACTTATCTGACATAGTAATACCTTTTAGCTCTTTAAAACTGGGTCACCAGTTTGATGTTCTTGATGTCTATGCTTTGTGTCCTGCTGGAACAATGGTAAACCCAGGGGGTCTGTTTAATCAGTGTATTTATGGTCAATTTTTTGTCTATGATTGTTCTGGAGAAATCATCCTGAAATGGCCACCCCCAAATTACTAATTAGGAGTGAAAATATAGCAAGGTCCCCGGCATTGAACTGAGTTCATGCACCCATTGAGAGAACACTAAAGGATGATGACAGATACATCTCCAGAAAGTTGGGTCCTCAGTTTGTGAGTGATGAAGGATCTCAGTTCATTTGGTTGGCTTGTTACAGTGAATAATTCAGGTAACTGTAATTGTAATCATCAGTCAGTGCAGTCAGCAGCAAAGCTGCAGCAGAGCAAGTGAGAAAGGAGCAGGGCCAGAGAGCACATCAGCCATGTTCATTGTCCTGCCGTGTGCAGCTGCTTCGTGGCGCTGACTGGGCTGGTGTGCACAGCAGATGAAAAACAGCCTCTTGCCTGAAATCCAGTGATAAATCAGTAAATAAAGGAAACAAAGAGGGAATGAAATCTTATGGAGGGATGGAAAAGGGGGCTGGAGGGGTAGGAGAGGGTTTGGGGTGTGGGGAAGGTGATGAGTCCTGGAAGGCCAGGCTATAGATGTAAGTTCCTTCCACCTCAAATAAAGCCAAGTTCTAACAGGCTGATCTAAATGACAGAAGTGAGGTTCCCCTTCTGGACTAAGGTTCTGCAGGGTTCTGTAACCTAAGTTCGCCAAGGAGGGAAATGCTCCTTAACCTTATTCGAGATTATACTCGGTGGTCTTCGTGAAGGAAACACAACCCAGGTGGCTTTGCTCCTCACATTCTGGTGGCCCAGGCCAGCAGTGATGTTCTGATTTGGGCACCCAGCAGGTACAGAAAACTGTAGCCCAAAAGTTGTGGCCAAAACTGTATTGCTTTCCTCTGCATTCACGACTTCTAACCAGTGCTACCCATTAGCCAACACTCAGCCTGCCATGGGCAGCTGCACTCCAAGCATTTGGGTCTGGGCAGCCTTTTGGGCTGTGTTTGTGCAGCAGCCCAGCCACACAGCAAGCTGAGGCTCTCTGGCAGCTGCTGAAAGCATTTGTACTCATGGGCTCAGGCCTGTTTGCATTTTCATGCACCTGCTGAGCTTGGAATTGGCCTCACAACTTGATTTTAAAGGTCCAAAATCCTGCTGGAGTTCCTTAGTAGGAAGACAGAAAGCCATCATTTATGGCCTTGTATTAAGGAAAAAAAAAAAAAAAAAAAAAAAAGAAAGCAACATCTCCTACTGGCCCTAAATTCAGGAACACCAGTTTCTTAGGATCAAATTGGTGCTATACTGAGACTGAGTTTTTCTTATCTCATCTCCAGATATTATTATAGAACCTAGAAGTCTGCAATGATCTTTTAGAAGACAAATGTTTTTTTCTACAGAGGTTTTTTTTTATTATATCCACATCTAGAGGTGTATTTGAAAACAAGAACAAATATACGGTCTTTTTTTTTCTCAAAACTATGTAAGGAAGTCACTATTTGAGGTGCTGGAGTTTTTGTTTGCTTTTCTAGCTTTTTTTTGCATTGTGGTCCAAGTTTCATATTTTTATAAAGTTGCTATGTGTTTCAATGTTGTTGCTGTTTCTGTTGCCATACGCTTTGGTCTGCATTTTGTGACAGTGAAGCACACAGAAGGTGCACTCTATCCTTCTTGCAAATGAGGAATATTGTCATCATCTCTGCAAATACTCACCTGTGCCTCAGGCAACCCAGTCTCAGATGACAAGACCTGTCTTGTTTTAAAGTCAGGCTTGACAGTCTCGAAGGCAGGAATTCTAAAAGAAGAGGAAACGTTCAGAGCTTTTTTTTTTTTTTTTGTCCTAGATTTAATTCTGCTGTGCTTTATTTTTCAGGGTGTGAATTTTGGAAGGAATTCTTTGCTTCTTTATGGAGAAGGGGATAAGGATGTGCAGCTCATCAGGCTTTGGGACAGAATTCTCTGAAGTTTTCCTAAAGGTACTTTCTCTGAAATGACTAGTGTCCTGTCACAGGCTACTAGGATAGAATGATTACTAGACATGGAATAGCTGGGTCCAACATGTTTCCTCATCTGCACGCCTCCTGTCTCAGCTGTGACCTGTGCAGTGATCCTCTCCTGGGGATCCTGCTCCAGCAGCCTTCATGCAGGACAGTTCCACCAGTGAGCAGCATGCAACTCCCTGCTGCAGCACCACTTGGACCACATATGCCTAAGCAGCACCATTATTCTGTCTACAGCACATCACATTTCTGAGCCTAATTATTTGAAGTTTCCCATCTCTGAGTCATATTCAAAGGAAGGAATATTAACACAACCACTGTTTGGATTTTACTTTGTCTCATCAAGACTCAGGATATAAAGTAGGCATTTCATCATGTCTGTGTCTTCTCAGATCCTTCATTTCATGCTTGTGAACCTACAATATTGTCAAAGAGGAACAGCTTCCCTGAAACAGTCTCCTTTTCCTGTTCAGACACCTATCTTGTGATTTGACTCATATATGGTACAGGTGGTCTTTGGCATTAAACTAGTCTGCATTATTCATTTCAGAGAAGAGGACAGGAGTATTAATACTTTTAAAATAGACTAGTCCCACAGAAGGAACTTGAAAAGTATCATCAAAGAGTCTCATTGCATGAAAAATATTATGGACAAACTTTTGCCCTAAGTTGATGCCCACCCCTGTAACTGTTCAGGTAACCAATGGAGCATTTTCCTCTCCTATTTGCAAACTAAGATTTATGGATTTAAAAGTTAGGAATTATTTCTTCTCGTAGAGGCCACTGGTTTTCAATGTTTCTCTTTCCCACCGAGCCTTGTATCTGGATGCCTGATGCAACTGTGTATAATGGGATGCTGCCCTCTCCAAGAGACAAAGTACCTAACTAGAGCACGTTTAAGAGCCCACATAGGGACAGTGAATGCAGAACAGTAACCCCCGTGGCTGCTCGGCTCCCTGCAGAACACAAGTCCTCACTGGCAGGAGACTTTTCTGTGGCATGTGGTGGGAGCACCAGCTGAGGAAATGCCCTAAGGGAGGAGTCGAGCCTTGGCTGTGGTGGCAGGAAATGAATGAACCCTTTCACCACCAATTATGTTCATTTGGAGCACTGATGTCTCCCAGCTGGGATGAGATGGAGTTTATCAACTAATCTGCTTCTCATAAAAAAGAGGTTTCTGTTCTCTCTCCCCGCTTTCTTCCATTAGCATTTAATGAAAAAATGTAAATGTTCCTTTATTACCAAGCTAGGAAACCTGTACATCATAAACCATACAGATAAAAAGCTCAGCATGTACACATGTGCATGGGGAGGTATATGCATGAATACAAATGCCAGCACTTGCTGATATATCTGTATCTGGATGGGTATTTATATCTCTGACATTTGCCATCTGTTGGAAGTGTAGTTCTGGGAATAAGCATCTGGCCCTGTTTCGTATAGGAGGGCCTTTTGACAGCTGATGCTAAGGAATGCTGTACCTTTGGGGATTAAGGAGTAGTTAATTAGGACAAGGAAAACATACTGCAGAACATAAAATTCCTATATTGGAAGCAAGACTTTCAAGGCACTCTGATTTGGTTTTCATCTGGCCCACAGCCTAAAACCACTCCTAATTTAATGTTTTCAGAGGGATCCCATCATCATGTTTAGGGGAATTTAAATGTGAAATATGCAAGATATTCATAAAGTTTCTTGATAATTCCACATCCAGGATATTATTACACATCCAGAATTGCCCAATTACAAACACTGAACACAGAGAGTCACTGAGAAAAGGTTCCAGAGGAACAGGCTGCAGGGGTAGAAGTGTGCTGTGAGCACCATATGGTGTTCTGTGGGTTACCCGCGGGTTAATGGGTGCAAAACATTGCAAGCAGATGTGACATTCAAGCTGTTCAAAGACTAAAATGTTTTCTTTGCTATCAGGTGGAATTACTCATTGCCCTCCAGGTTAGAAAGTGCTTAAATTTGCTGTGTTAGAGTTGCTGCATTTATTGCACTCTTTCAGAAACCTCCAAGGACTGTCTTTGGTCAGCTGTCTTTGCAATCCTTTGCTGGGTGAAGAGTGAGAAATGAAACAAGCAGGCATTTGGAATATTATTTTCTTCTCTTGCCAGAGCAGATCAGTCCCCTGATTTGGAATATAGACAAGTTAAGCAAAGGAGAATCTACCACCTTTTAAATCTCACATCATGCTGGGCAGAGAGACCTCTCATTTCTTGTTATCCATTGCTTTATGAGTGAATTAATCCAAATTATAACCGGGTATAGCATGTAGTTTGGGGACATAACAAATGGGTTATCTCCTTCTAAGGAAAGTGGGAAAGTTTGCTGTTCTCTAGATCTGGCAAACTCAGAAAGAACATTTGAAACCAGAAATATATTCCAATTCATGAAATATGTAAGGATATAAATGAAAAGAAATAGTCTGGTCTGCTTTGCTATGCATATGTACATACACAGGCACACACACACACACACTTTTATCTTCATTTCATACAACCATTTGGTTCTTAGCATCACAAAAAAGTTCTTAGATATCAAATGAAATCCACATAATCGCTACTATCAGAAATTTCCATTTTGTCATCTTGCTTAATATTCTTCAGGATGATAGGATGATATTTTGTGGATTTGAGTTGGATTTTTAGCAGGACTGACTGTGTGGAATTTAACAGTGGAATCATATCTTCTTGTTTTAAGCCAATAGCATATATTTTTAGGAAAAAAAAAGCTAGTTCCACTGTTACAAAATACGTCAAAAAATTAATTTACAGGAGTTACATATGCATATGAACAGGTCCTTAATTATTCCCATAGGCTTCACTTTAAATTCTCTGGCACCCTTAATTTCCCAGACTTCTCTTTTCCAAAGGCTTCTGTTGATCTCTGTTGTTTTCCTTACTATCTGCACTACCTGACCTTTGCCCCTAAAATATTGTTGGTGCAGCTGCACGTCAGGCTACCCCATATTAACTTGTGAGACACCATATGAACTTCTCAGTGTAGAAGTTCCCTCTTCTCACCTCTGAGATGAGAGGACCAGGCCATGGGAGCTGGCTCAGCTCTTCAGTGATGAGTGAAAGTGTTTATGGCACCAAGTAAGAGGCAACTGTGTATCATTTCATGAACTACTGATGTGCAAGAAAGAATCCCTACCACAAATCCCTACCAGCACTACAGAATAATCATCCAGAGGTGCTGAGTGAGGTGCACACAGGAAAACAGGGGCAAAGTGGAGATCAGTCAGATTGTGCATGGAGCACCCTGGGGCTTTAATTGCCCCTCAGCAATTAGGGCAGGGATCCTGTAAGCCAAACCACAGGGCTGCCTTCAGCAGCTCTCAGAGGGGGAAAGAGGAACAGGACAGTTCCAAAGGTCTGCTTTGTAGGCAGTGACTGGTGGCACCTAAAGGATGATCACAATCCATAATCCTCTCTGAGGGCTGACCCACCATGAGGCTCCCTGCTCACCTCAGAGTCCCTCAATCCTCTTCCTCCCAAGTACTGTGAGCACCAAGGGTACTTGCTTGGCACCTGTTTCATTTTGCTCAGTATTTGCAAATCAGCTGATGTGGACTGAGCCTCATTCATTAAAGCTAAATGAATTAATATGGTGATTAATAGTAATAAATGCAGCTGGTAGAGTGTGGAATTTATTACCTTGGTCCTTTGGTATCTATTATTTTAAAACTGCATTTGTTGGCTTACTTCCTTTAATTTTACATGAGAATGTGAAAGAGTATTCCACTTTAAGAGAGAAAACAGTATGTGATATACTTTGAAAATTCACGGTTGCATATGCTACTAATATTGAAGATAAACTCAATGTAAGTTAAAAACAACCCAGATGTCATGTTCAGAGTGAAATAGCAACATAATAAAAAAGTCCAACTGCACCACAATGGAGCAAGGAAAAGGTAATTACTAACTCACCACATGAACATCTTTAAGAATTTTCAGTGCACCATAAATGTACATGTCATTACTGGTCAATCTGAACTGCCATCTGGACAGTTGGATTATGGAGAGTCTGGCACTGGAGATGTCATTTGTCTCAGAAAACATGGGAAAAGCAGAGTGTTTGAAAAATCTTCCCAATGAATTTTTGACTGGCTCTCACTTGAATCTATGAATGTTGTTGGTGGGCAACAATCTGAGCAAAAACCCATAAAAGTCAGGTCCTAAGTCTAAAACTCTCTTCTGCAGATTTTATATCAGGGTTTAGAGGACTCTCTAATACAGGCCTGTATAAATGTAACAACTGATAAAAAAGGTGAAATGCCTTTTACATGATCTTTTCTAATGCATTCCAATAAGGTATATAATTTTTGATTCCTGCTTTATACCAAAAATCCTGAAGTCAAAGACAGTTTGTGGGAAAGGAAAAGCAAATGTCTAAATTTTAAAGATAATTTTAAAAAAGTAATTACTTCTTAGGTTTCAAAGCACACCATGGAGTAACAAATAAAGGAAAAGCAGGTACTTTTTTTTTCCCAAGGATTTTTTTACTGTACATTTTGTAGCAAAAGAAAAAAAGATAAAGAAAATAAAGGAAAAAATATTCTGATCACAGGGATGTCCTTATCTAAAACTCCAAGTAGGAAACATGACGAATACAAGATCAAGTACACAGCCATGTCACAATATATCTCTGAACCTTTTAAAAAAAATATACATAGAGTTTTTTCATGTGTTATTTTCTCTGTGCCTTGCACACTTTCTCCACCTCCTTTACAAAATCATAGTAACAATGTACAATTTCAGAATGGTTCCCAACAGCTGATCAAACAAATAAATAAACAAATGACAGGACAGTTGCAGTAGCCAGCAGAATGCTAGAAATTGCAGTACAATTGATAAAAAAGATAAATTCTGCTGGGTGGGCCACGTGCATTTCTACAACCAGAGCAATGCCCACCAAAACCCAATCTGAGAATCCATTTACAAGCCCTGAAGAGCTCCTGTTCTAAGTATCTTCCTGAGGGTGGGAGGCAGGGGAGTAGGGGTGCCCCGGGCTGGGGACGGGCTGTGTGTGATGCAGGGGATACATGGGACACCCCCTGCTCTCAGATACCCATATTTTACTCAGCCTCTGTGGCTAATTTGGAACATAACCAATCCCCTGAAATAGACAAAAACTGAATTTTCCTGATGTTACTCATACAGTCAAGACATGTCACGGTGACTGTACAGACAAGCAGCTTTTGTCACAGCTGGGTGCAAGTTTGTCATTTTAGCAGAATGAGAGCATGACCTTTACCAGGAGCCACTGCTATTCATAATCTGGAGAGTTCCCAGGAGCTACTTTTGTTTTCCCTTTCTTTATCCTTTGTTAGGGTATCCTGATAACTATTTTCCCCATCTTTGATAGCGACATCCCTACAAATATCAGTATCTGCTGCAATCTGCCTTGAGCATTGACAAAAGGGGTTATGAAGGAGAAGATGGAAAGAGAATGTTGTTTTTTTTTTTTAATTTGTCCCTAGATTTAATTTTTCCTAGGACAAAAAGGGATGGTATTAGAAGTGGGTTATACAGTACATCAGATATTTAACCTTTGTACATATCCTCCTTTCCATCTGGGGGATTTGATGAGGCTGAAAACAAAACCAAAATATGCATGGAAACATACCTTGTATTGTGGGAAAAAAGCAACTCAAAAGCAGTAACAAATCAAAAAAGAAAATAAATAATTAAATACCAACCAAAACTCCATTCAACAACAAATATTGTTTGCCCAGATGTCACAGTTAAGACCATGAGATTATGCTGAACAATTTACTCTGATCTGCCCCTGTGGGTGCCTTACCTGCACTTTTGAGAAAATCCCTTGAAATGACAACCAGATATATCTTAGCAATAGTCATATCCACAGAAGTGTATTTCTGTGGCCAAAAAAAAAAAAAAAGGAAAATGGTAAAAAAAAAAAGTGCCATTAAAAAAAGAAAGTAAAAAGAAATGCTTTAAAATTAAATTTCTGCTGTTAAACACCTTTTCATCCTCCTTGTTTAATCTTGTGTGAAGGTTCCCCAAGAGTCTGAGTAACTTTTGGAAAGCAATGCTAAATACAACTAGCAAATTCCTTGAAACATTCACGCATGGTTTAGTTGGGGCCAGACAGGAATGGTGCCTCATGTGCCTATTCACATTTCATCACCCTCTTTCTCATTTACTGTAACTTGCTTGCTCACCTATTTTTTTGGCCAGTACAACAGAAAATGTTTCCTCCCCTCTCCTTCTAACTGCATGGCCCTGAAGCAAACCACGCTTTATAACACATGAGGGGAGAAGAGAAGGGGGGAGAAGACACTGATATTTACACCGTGCTTTCCATTACCCACTCTGAGCTCCCAAAAGTCCCTTTTGCCCCTGTCAGGTCATTGTCATCGTACTGCAAAAGCATGCCGTTGACCGAGAGGCTCCTCTTTGTCCAAATGTTTGTGATCTTTTTTGGGTAGGTGCAACACTGAGACGTGGCAAAGTCTCCCATGTCAAAAGAATGGCTACGTTTAGTTTTGCCCTCCAGAGGCAACATGAGGAAGCTGCGGAATTTGGACTCTGTCTGGCCCAGCAGTGGCTCTTTGTCCGAGTGGCGGGCCACCGTGGAAGTTCTGGAGTCTGTCATTTCCTCCTTTTTCTGACATTTCAGTTCCAGGGAGGCAAAAGCTCCCATTAGCCGGTCAATATTGTGTTTTGACCGGGAAGGAGGCCTCCATTTACTGGACAATGTGCCCTGTTCGCTTTGGAGGCTGTAGTTGTCACAGTCACGGCTATTTGCAGAGCTGGAGGAAGAGGAGATGCTGCTCCGTGCAGACTGACAGTTAAACTCCATAAGCTCATTTCTCACCACCACTTTGGGATTGACCTGGGGCAAGACTCCATTCTGAACTGGCTGTGCTCCATTCGTCTGTGAGTAGACGTTGCTGACATTCGACATCTTCCCCTGGGAGTTGTTGCAGACCTTGTAGCGGACCATGAGAATCACAATGAATACCAAGAGAGTGGCCACGATGATGCCTCCAATGATCAGAATCATAGTGCCACCCAGGAACTGGCTGTGCATCGACTGGCACTGAGGGTAGTCTTCTTTGGTGAAGAACTGGGCACATCCCACAATATTGGTGGCAGTGAGGGTTGTGGCTGTGTCATCCCACATTGCCAGCACGCAGAGGTCATAGCCTGTTCCAGAAACAAGGTTGGTTACAACAAAGGCCTTGTTTGTAGCTGGTATCATCCTTGAAAAAAAAAAAAAAAAGAAAAAGAAAAAAGAATTGGTTACTCTGGGCACAAAGGTAAAAGAGAGAACAGAGATTTGAACAATGTGATGTTAACTGCTCCAAGCACTGGCAGAGAGGAGCCATAAAATTTGGAGCCATAAAATTCAAACAAGCATTCCAGCTTCCCAGCTCCTGAGGGTTCAACATCCCAGCATTCAGTAACACGCAAGTTTGGAGGGCCAGCTCTCAACACTGCAATAAAGGGAATAAGAAACAGCAGACCAAACTAAACTGGGGATTCTTTTTCTCCTCACTTGAGTCTGTCCTAATCTGAAATATATTCAAACCTGAACAAATAACTCAGCATAAAAGCACACAAAGAGCAGTTCTTTCTGAGTATGCAAATGACCCTTGTGCTTGCTGATTCTCAACGTGGCAGTTGTCACATCACTTCACAGGTGCCTGAACATTTACTGTCTAACATCAGCAGGTTACTTACCTTGTGAAGGCAAGGGTATACACTTAGTTTTCTCATTGACTGAGAATGAAAGGCAGGCAACAATTTCTCTCTTTTTCTCCACTCTCTCACTTACTTTCCCCATCCTCCTACTCCCCACTGTGGGAAATATCTCCTAAAAATGCAGCTACCACCATCATCTTTGCCAGAAATTTATCACTGCAACCACGTTCCCCTGTGTGAGTGAAAAAGAAACACTGGAATTGGCAGTATGGGCTGTGGAAGTGTGAGGAGAAGTAGGAAGACATAGGTATGAAAATAAGAAGGTTTCTTTAAAATAAAAAATTCTACTCATGTATAAATCCATTTCCAAAACCCAAATAGCTAGGCCAAAGCTGTGCTCCAAGTTGGGACATTTACTCTTTGTTGCCACAAAACTTAAACAGTCAGTTGAACTCATGCAATATTAGAGCATCACTAGCATTCAAAATTAGCAGATGGGAATGAACATGGTCTACCCCCAGTTCAAATTGGTGAAAATCACAGCACATTAGTGGAACACAGTGGAGAATCCCAGATTTGGTGGCTGGTCTGTAGCCAAGAATAACACCAAAGAGATACCCCATGCATGTTTCTCATTACTGCCACGTTAGAGGCTTGGCCAAGAGGAAAAAAACCCCTGAAATTAAACCAGCCCATTATGACTTAGATCTGCAGGTCTTTTGCACCAGCAACAAGGGAGTTCTCCAGGCACTTGGCACACTCAGTGAGCTGGTGTGACTATGTGGGGTGGTAAGGCTTGGGCACAGGACCAAGGCAGAATCCTTGAGGGAGCACCAGGCTTCCTTAGCCCCAAAGCATTGCCACAGCCAGCACAAAGTGCAGCTCTGCAGAGCACCCTCTGTGCACTGGGAGGGAACAACCTGCACAGAGAACAGCAATGTCAAGGCACTGCAAAGATGATTTTCTGATCATCTTTACATTTATGCATTCACGCCACTTACTCAACCCTTCAGTCTGGCCACAGGCGAGGATGTGGCTCCTTTTAAAAAGCAAACAAACACAGGAAAAAAAAATTCTGTAAGGAAAAGAAATATCTGTGAGAGACACTTGGAATATAAACATCATCTGGCAGGTTTACTCAATGTTGTATTTGAAATTCCAGGCACATTTATCATCCTAATGGAGCTGTTTGCCATAGATAGAGATGAGCTATTCAGAAAGAGCTAAGAGGTCATAAAGAAGCCCCCATGAAACACTCCAGATACTGTTGCTAAAATGGTTTCTAAAAGTTGAAATATTTGGTCTTGAGCTATTTCTAATTGTTCTGCTCTCTCTGTGGCTCTCCCTGTGTCAGCAAAACACCCCTGCTCACAGCAGACTGCACTTTGTTGAATTGTTCAAGTATATATGCACACACCAAGGATAATATAAGAAATAACAGAATACTACTGATCGTCACACATTTGATTTTAAACCCTGGAGTAATTTCACCTATTATTTCCTATCTCCTTCTCTAGTGCTATACTCCACTTTTCACCACCACTCCCCATCCAAGGCTTAAAAAAATTCTGCAGCTGTTAAATCATTCAGAAGTTATTTCACTGTAAAACCTCATCACAAACAAGTTGCACTGTTAGCAGAAAGAGTAGTCAGCCCTATAGACTGGGTCTTGGACTTGGGTCACAGCTCTTGGAAAAAACAGGATTGTAACACCATCTGTTAGAGTGGTTCCTTTGGCTTTATGTCGATGAAACACAGAGACAGGAGAGACCACTGTCTCTGAGCAAGCAGCAAACACCTGGGTTTGCACACTTTACAGCTTTGCATGTGTCCAGCCATCTTTGCTTTTTTACTTTCTCACCACTTACACAACCCTTCAGTCTGGCCTGAGGTAAAGATGTGGCCCTTTATAAAAACAAACAATCATACAAAAATAGAAATACAGTTGTTCAGCCTCACACACTAATGCTCAATTTCAGTAAACACTGGATATCATTTCACTCGTTTTTTTTCAAACACAATTACACACAAGCTTCCAAGGAAATGTAATTGCCTAGCATATTTCAAGGACTGGCAGAGAGTGAATAGTGGCAAGAAATGTATAGCAAATCCATTTTTGAATGTACCTAAGTGAGGCCATAACTAGGCCTAAAGCTTGGACAGGTTAACTGTGTTGAAATGTGCTATAATAAAAACCTCATCTTAGCCTTAAAAATAAATGAAGTAATTTCTAAATTCAATGAATCCTGGAAACTACATCTGTGATAATATTGGGACTAATAATGTGTTTTTAAAATATTACAGTTGTAATCCCAATTAAGGAAAAACAATCAATTCTCCATATACATCTAAAAAGAAGAAGTTTAGCTTTTTAATTGCTCTTGTAAAATATTCAAATTATTCTGCTAAGAAACAGCTAAGCATAGGAATAAGCATCAATTTCAGGTGTAATAGGAGTTAAGTAATTAATTTCAAACTTAGTTTTCTATCTTACAGGAAAGGTAGTCTTGTTCTTTTAAACTTGCCAGATTTTAAGAGTATTTTGGCATTGCTCCATGTCTTGGTCTACCCTCCCCAAACCTACTGCCAGTCAGACATAATGGATGGCATCTCCTAAGGCTCCCCACATCTAAAATCAATGCAGACACATTTTCATTCTGGGATATTGATGACTTTTTCTTTGATTGTCCCTAGCACAGGTAGCTGCAAGATGCCACTTCAACCCCTGCTTTGCTGCCTAACAGCAAACTCTGTGCAGAGAGCAGTGCCATTAGCATGGAGCACCCTGCCCTTAGCTCCAGGACTCCACAGCAGAGCTGCTGTAAGCCTGAGCAGCCAATAAAGCTGGGTCTGGGCAGAGACCTTGCAAGGAAGCCTTTGTTCAGTCCACTCATCACCTACACACAGAAAGTTGGTTTCAGATAGCAAGGATTGGGTGCATTAAAGATCAAAAATAACTTTTTAAAGTTGTAAGCTTTTGGAGCTCAGAAGATCCTGGTGTTCACTTGCCAGCCCTCAAATATACTGAACAGTTGTGATATCTTGCAGCAACAAGCTTGAACTGGTGCACCTGCTCTTCAGGGCAGGGTGACCTTGCAGAGATGCTTCTTATGACAAAAGAGGAAATAAAGATCTAAATTTCGTACTAGCTTTTCTTCTGGAAAAAAAAAAGTGACAGTTGACTAAGTGTGGGAGGAGATCAACTAAAAGCCTTGCCTATAGATTATAGGTTATGAAAGGTTTTCATATATCCAGTTTAAGGAGCCCTGGAGCAGTGAGGACTGGGAAAACAAACAAACAAACAAATATGTCAATGGGGAATCAATGGGGAATGTGTAAATTCAGTTCCAGCTCAGTCAAGACAAAGTGGAAATTTCACTGCCCAAACACATACGACACAGAATTTCTTTCTTGTTTGGTTCATTCTCTTTGGAGTAGGAGGATCAGGCAAATCTCTACATTCCTGCCAGGATTTTGTTATCTGATTCTTAATCTAGCTTCTGAATCCTATCTGAAGGTCAAAATATCTCAAAGAAAACCATTTGTATATTAACAAAGTTGTGACCTCTCTGGAAATCCTGCCTCTATAATGAGGCAAGAATGAAATGAGGATAGGGTCTTACAACTGACCTTCTCAATTTCCAACAGAAAGCCCCTTCTCTCACCCTTTGGTACAACAGCTTTAGTTCCTGGAAGAGAAGGAGACCTATGGCTGGACTGGGGCATGGCATAAGTGAATAGAACAGCAGACAGATGCTCCTTGGAGAGTTAATGTGTGATAAGGAGCTCTGAAGCTCTGAAGGTTTGCAGGGCTTTTTCAAACAATGAGTTCCCTTCAATCCGAGGAGATTTGTGGCTCATTTTGTGAAAGCACCAAAATGAGTCCGGGAGACACTTTTTTTTAAAAAAGGGAAGGAAGGAGCTAGAACTCTTATCTGAAGTCAATCTTATTTAGTATCACCACTAAAATGTCTTTGTTATGTCCTTGTGGACACAACATACAGAAAGCAAGCGATTTTGTAATTATTCACTTCAGTGTGTGGTGATATTAAGAAAATTAGAAAATAAATTAGAATTGTAGGGGAAAATAGTTTGTTGCATACTTCTGCCATAATCCCAGATGTATGTGAGCACTGAATCTTGCAGAGAGTGAACTGTGCTGAGAATTTAGGATAACTGAGTTTCATTCTTCCTTTATCAGCTTCACTGATATCAGGCTCCACTTTATCAGTAACTCTCGGTTCCTGAGAAATCATTTTGCTGTACTGCAAGGCTCCTCATTTATAAAATGGGGATAATGCCAGCAATCTCCTTTCAAGAGAGGCCTGTAGTGTATCAGAGGAAATTAGTAGATATTGTGATTACACTGTAATATACAAACGGTTCTGCTCTGCTGGGTAGCACTGGGGATTATCAGGACTCAACTGCTGGTTAATTCTGTGGTTATGCAAAACAGACAAATTAGACAAAACCCAGATTAGGTTAATTGGCTAGGCAGTTCTGTTCTTTTTCTTTATCAAAAGAGGGATATGATACCATCTAGTTTAAGCCTAAAACTGCTTTAATCACAGAACTTGCAGGGACCTGTCAAGGCAATCCCTCTGGGAAGGTACTTGCAGTTTCCAAGACTCAGTTTTATAGTAACATGCCAGACTATGTTGCTTTTCTCATAGGCCTTTTCCTTTTTTTTTTTTTTTTTTTTTTTTTTAATATTACCCAGAACTATATGCTAGTTATGGACAATTTTTATTTTCTGGGTCTATATACTACTTGTTTACAATTTCCCCTTCTGAAATGAATGCTAGGACTTCAAAATGGAGTCATGTTAATTTATTAAATGTTGTATCAGGGAAAGGTGAAAAAAGAAAAGGGTTAGAAAAGCTTGATTCCTTGGGTGTGAATTTTGTAGCTGTTGTAGACTATACACTAATTATGGAGCAACTGCTAACTGCTGGTGTCATTATGCACTGTAATTTGTAATGAGGAGGGGGAAAGAAACAGAAAGAGGGGTGCAGGGGTGAAATGGTGATTATTTTGTAAAATTATATTCCAGTTAGTTAGCACACTATCCTTTCCTGTATAGCAAAACCTTACTGTGAAAATATCAGTCTCACTGTACACTCCTAAACTTCCTCTTAGATAAAGTTGCTTTCACTTAAGTGTAAAATATTACTCTGAGAACTAGAAATCAATCCAGAAAAGTTAAACACTGGAATCTGAACAATTTTCATTCTTCAGGGAAAATCTCATGCCAAAAAATGATCCTTTTTTTCATTAATAAGTTTTTCCCCTATTTTAAGATATTTGCATTATTTTTCCTTCAGTCCAGTTTCATATGTTTTTCTGGAGGAAAAAAAAGAGAAAATATTCCAGGTAGTTTGCCACTGAGTGTTGCAGAAGGGTCTGAGAGAGTCCTGCATTTCAGGTGGTGTCCACCTGCCATCTCAGGAGTGGGATGGGAGAGAAAGGGGAGCGGGAATGTATCAGTGGGGCATGCTGGAGAAAGACTGACTAAAAGTCATGCAAAAATGTGATGATTTTTCAGCAAAGCCAAGACAATTGTAAAGATAGTGAAGTGAATCAAGAGTGCAAAGACCTCAGATGGTAGACAGAGATTAAGAAATCTGGAGAAAAGGGCAGAGAAAGATCAGAGGAAGACTAGAAGGATCTAAATTGAAGTGAAAATGTCACCCATGATGTACTGCCTGGGACCAAGAGCATACAACTGACAAATCTGGGCTGCACACTTAGCATTCTTCTTGGCTGCCAACTTTTGTGATTTGCTTGAATGTTTTATGGGATATACTGGTGTCATTTTTCTTGGTGTTTTTATCCTGGAAAGACCCAGTTTCTGTAGTGATGGAATGAAAATAGAATCTAAAACATTATTAAAAATTAAGTAAGCTAACAATGGAGATTAACTTCTGACCCTTCAGATTTCAAAATAAATCCTTGAATATGTGTCTTCAGATCATCCTAAAGCCTCAGGAATTGGAAAAAAAAAGCCACAGGTAAAAAGTACCAAGTGTATTTCTGGGTTAGATTGCTCTTTTGACACCTGATTCAAGATTTTTTAATTTCGAATCTGAGAAAGACAGAGACCTATTGTGACCTGCATCTTGAAAAACTGACAGTTTTATTTCTGGTGTCCTGAGAAAAGAGATATTTGTTAGTATTAGCAACAGGGTATAATTCCTCTGTCACTCATGTCAACATAAAGAAATGTCAGATAATACCAGGAGGTAGCCAGACTTTTTCAGTAAACACTAAATCAACCCAGCATGAATAATTTCTTGCATTTTTATTTTATTAGTTTGGGGGGGGTTATGATATGCAATCATAATTTTGCCTTCAGGTGGAACATTCATTATTAAACACAAATCCCTTCTTGCTTTTCTGAAACTTATCTTCTCATCACTCATTCATCCAGATGCCCTTCAGAGAATCTGTCTTGTCAAATAAAACACATAGTACATATCATTTCATTATTATTTCCTAATTTGCTTATATTCTTTCTTGCTCTCTTGGAAAAGTGGGGTTGGAGGTGGGGAAGAGAAGGTGGAGACAAAAACAATTGCTATGCCTGTCAGAAGATGGTGAGCCAGAGATACAGACACTAAACATATGCCTTGTGCTATAAGGGAAAGTAGAAAACCCAAAACATCCCAAACTTTAAACTATTGGCTCAGAAAATATACATTTTTTTTTTTAATAAACTGCTGAATAATGTCCCCTGGGGGTTCTTTGAAGTAATTTATCAGGTGGCAGAGGAAAGTGTAGTACTCTAGGGGACATGACTTATTGAGGCTGGCAAAGGGGAACCATGGTAGGAGGTGTTCTGCTCCCCTACTTTGCCATTGCTCTAGGGGAAAGCTTTCTTCTCTTTGTAGCTCTCAACAAGGTTCTTGCAAACCCCAGGGAGTTGCAATCAAGCACAACGAGTGAGTCACTTGGATGAGGATCACCAGAAACCTCTCCTGATCCTTTCAATCAATGAAGGTGCTCGCTTCAGCTGTCCAGGTGCAAGCTACTGCTCTGGGACAATCTCATTTTGGTTCATGTTGGTATGACAACTCAAAATTAGACTTTCAGGTTCCCTGATCTGTGCTATAATTTCTTTCACGTGGACATGACAGCAGCAGACATTTAGTGACCTGAGCATTCAGTTTTATCTTCAGAGGTAAAGCAGATACACTCTAGGAAACCTTGTCAGCACTAAAGAATAATCCAGGCACACCCAAGCTATTCAGCAACACACAGAACACCTTTCACCTCATTATACTAACTGCCTCAGAAAAAAAATTCCTCACACTAATTCAAATCCAACTAAAACATATTTAAGCTCATTAGCAGAGTAATTGAAAGCCCACACAATATTTCTGTTAGTAAACGTGAAGCTGAAGTATTTATGGAAACAATGCAGAGGCACACTAATGAATTCATAAATGTAGAGCTAGAAAGCTATCATAATTCACAGCAGTGTTTCAACGAGCTAGCCAGTATATTTCAGATTGCTCAACAGTCTGTAAAGTTAGCAACTGACAGTGGCAGCAACATATTAAAACCACCTTGTTTCCAAAGATGGGGAGAGGTAAACGTTTTCCATGAAAAGGGTGTTCAAGTCATTAAGCAGAATTTGGGACCTGGGACACGCTTTTCCCAGATTTTTGTAGACAAATGGCTCATACACTTGGTGGAAGGGTCATGGTTATTCTCTCTGACTCAGGTAATTCTGGATTCTTTCTTGCAGTGCTGGACAGTTGTATCAGAAAAAGTCATGATTCCATAAGGTCAACAGAAGCAGAGGTTACCAGAAGGGAGCAACATTAGAAGTAATGAGCACATTTAGAAACTCAAATGAAATTAATTTGGAAAAGGGAATCTGCTGTTTTCCTGGCAGAACACAGCTGTCAGATTCAGCCATATGCTGTCCTTTCTTGAGAGGTACAAGTGGGGTTTTCCAGGCAGTGAATTCTGTGTAAATTATAATGAAGGGATCCTGTAGTGGTTCACAGATGTGCACCCCCTTTTACTGTGAGAGCTCCTGTGAGCTGAGATGAAGGATCCTTAACAACTTACTATCAATTTTGTCCATGCTTGCAACTCAGAGCACTTATGCAGGTTGAAACTCACAAGTCCTATAGAAACTCAGTGTCCTACCACACAGGATAATTCTGTGTCCAGAAGGTTGTGCAGGAATGACAAAAACTCCAGGCACTGCCTGAAGTTATGTTTGTCCATATTTTGTAATTGGCTGGCCAAAGCAAACTCCAACATGCTGTTTCAAGTTCTTCTGTCAAAAAAATCTTCATGCACTGGTAAGAGAAGTGTGGAATCAGCTAACAGCTGACACGACTATTCTAATTATTCCAACCAAAAGAAAGAATCGTGAAATGAAATTAAACGCAATGGGCATCACTACCCATAGAAACTGTGCATACACTGATATATGAGCTTGTACAGAAGAGTGTCTCAGCAGTAGCTTAAGACACATTTTATGCATTATTAAAAAGTTTAAACACATATCATTCAAGTGTTTCTTCACCTCAGTGACTGAACTTGTGGATAGTCTCAAGAGATAAAGAATGGTTATCTACCAGAATCTCAAGCATCTCTCTTATCATGAAAGTTAAAAAATGGTTTAATTCCCCAGGGAGAGAAAGGGAGAACTGCATTTATTAATTCTTGAAAAATGAGCTAAAGGAATATCTATCAACTCACCAAAGATACAGACATAGTTTGCCTATGTTTAGAGAACCTCTCTGGCAAACCCTCTACTCAATTAGCAAACATTGGAAATAACTTTTACTATCTAAAAGGGATACAGAAGAATTCTTTTCTTCTTGTAAACTGAGGAAATTTTTTGAAAAACATGTAAGCAAAGTAATCATCAAACTTCTAGATTCTGAGCTAGAAGACAGAAAAAATCTTTTGGAACAAAACTTTCCATGAAGCATTCACGAGGTAAGGAAAACCAGAATGACTCAAGGTGACTTTTGCAGTAACATTCAGGAATTTTTTTTCACATGTGGAATGAGAGAATGGAGTGCAAAAATCACTAATAAAAAAAAAAAAAAAAAAAAAAAAAAAAAAAAGAAAAAAAGGGGCATAGGTATGTAATGAAGGCATTTCCTAAAGCAGAGGTTGGACATTTTGTCATTTTCTGGGTATTGCACATAAAGCAAAGGAAAAGGAAGGCTAGAAGGACTGGACAGACTATGAAGATGGGGAGATGTTGAATTTTGGAATGCTCTACAAAATGCCAGAACACAGTTACATCCTTTCAGTTTGTGATACCAAAATTAGACAAAAGTATTGCTCAACAACCAGAGACAGCCTGCTTCTTTCAAAGCTGAGCCTGGACTGAAAGTGTACTGTGTGAAGAGTGAAAAACCTATTAGTTGAAAAGGAAAGTAAAAGCCATCCAGCAAGAAAACAAGTTTTAATTTATAATGAAACAAGGAGAAAGAAAATGAGATGTCAGTTATAGCTTCAAATAGTAACAGAATATTATTGTCCAGAAATATGCTTTATCATTTGGCAATATATTTCTCTGATAAAGGACCTTAGATAAGTGCCACAGATTTCTGGTACACTAAAAAAAAATTAGTTAAAAATAGTCTACTATTTATTTATACTTTACAAACTCTCTGCAGAGAATTAGGAATCTAAAAGCAGACTAGCAGCAGCCTAGTAAATATCAGCAGTCCAGAATGCAGGCTATGCATCCCATTAGTGAACTCATTGGAAAAAGGAAAGCTTGAACAGTGTTTATTGGATTTTTCTCTCTTCCAGGTATCAGCTATATATTTTGCAAGTATATATTTGGACATCCTCAAATTAGCTCTCACTCACTGAAAGTGTGCATAAGATTTTTAAGTACCAGAAAAAGAAAGAAATCCTACTCTTTAACAAAATTGTATATTAAATGAGTTTATAAACATAGAACTGCTCAAATTTGGTATTTCTCCTTTATTTAAGAGTACCCCAATTGTTCGTTTTAGGTTTGATGGTGTAACATTAAGAAGAAAGTAGAATTTCTTCTTATGTTTCAACTGCACTAATTGATTAAAGTTTTACCTGGCTCCTGAGATTTACCCACTTTTAGCTTAAATTACTGAATATGGTTTTAAGATCAAATAAACTCAGACAGTGACCAGGTGACCAAGAAGTTAATTTGTTCACATAAAACAAATGGCAGGTATGGCACCAAGTCTGTTGGTACAACTACATCCAGACCTGCTAGGTTTATTATTCCTTTGCCAGGATAAATTGCTAGTCATCATTCCTGGAGGTTTTTGCAGCCATGGATAGTTCATTGTTTACCAGGAGAACAAAAGCTTTTACTTGTTATAGACATCCATATGAGGTCATTACAGACAATGAAAGGAAGCTTATGAATAATTTTACTGGAAAACTATAAATTCTGTGGAATAATGTGTAAGAGTGCTTCATGCTGTTGAAAGGGAAATGAAAGAATGGATTTTTCTTTATCTTTGCTTGAAAAACTTTCAAAGAGTAATGAAGGAAGAGACTGACAGATTGCTCTGCTTTGGAGAGCTTCAAGGTCAAAGACTGAAAAACTCAAAATTTTAACTCTAAAATCTTTGAGCTTTCCTCCTGTAACTCCAGATAGCTTAAATAAGTAGAATATGCAAAAATTACCCTCAGAGCTAAAAAGGAGTATGGAAAAAATGCAAATCAAATGCACAACTTTTGTCTGCTTGAAGAGTACAGAATCATTAGTCACCTCTGCTATCAGACAAGGGAATGTCAAAATGAGCAGTAGTAGAAATTTGCCAAATGTTCGTTGATATTTAGGAGCAAAAAGGTTGAGCTGAACATTGATTCATTACACCAAGCAGTATCAAAACCTCAGTGTGATCCCTTCAAGAAGAATAAGAAGTCAAAAGTCAGAATCATTCCTAGAAAAGAAGCACAATAAATACTTTTAAAAATCACTATACAGAAATATAATAATTCAGGCTTCTCTGGAGAGCACAGCCAGCACTGCATTCTAGGGCATATTAGTTAGAGGACTCTGTTTTCTCATACATATATTTGTCATGAATATCACCAGTATATAATCAGCATTTGCCTCAATGTTTCTAGCACCCAATGTAAACCTAAAGAGGAAACTTAAGCGTGATCCTCTGTAACCACTCTTTGGGCTGGAGATTTCTTAGATCTGCAGTGATTAAAGAACAAATTATGTTGCACTAGGGAAAGCATTTTCCTTTCTTTTGTCAATAAATGGTTACTAGAAGTACCAGAGTGCAGCTCAGTGTTTAAGAACATGAGAATAGGGAAATTTTACTCCTTTATAAAGTACTGCAAAGTTGTGCTTCATTAGCACAACTGCTGATTTTGGCTTGTCTGCAGTGGGTTGGGTTAGAGGGAGTCCTAAACTTCATCTGTACCACTTGATACCAGCTGCTGGGCTCTGAGTTCACCTCTCTAAATGTTGTTTCAGGCCCCTTCCTTGGTACACCCAGACAGTGCCAATCCTATGACATGTGGAATTAGGATAAGTGGAACCATCAGTCTGTGGCAGGACTCCAGCAAGGCACAGTGTCTGCCTTTGGCATGGAGAGAATAAGGGCCAGATGAGCATCTTGACTGATGAGATGGCCTTTCCTCTGTCTTGCTGGGGAAGTCAGCCAGCTTTGAAGAGTTTTAAATTTTTTTAGAAGATGAATTTCCTTCCTTATTTCTCTGCTTGACTGTCACTTTCTGAATAAATGAAGCTGTGAACCTGCTGGACAGCAGCTCTGACTGTACAAGATGGGAGGGTGCAGTCTGGACCCAACCTCCTGTCAAAGGAACCCCCACATTTCCCTCATACTTGTGGCAAAAGAAACAAAGTGGAAACGGTCGAATAGGAGCCGTCTTTGGTCCTGAAAATCTACTAAGGGCTGCCTTTGTTTTCACAGTGGCTGGAGACATGTCAAGCAGAACACATCCCTTGTGCCTCTCTCAGGAGGTAGTAGAGATGTAAAAAATCCTGTGTCCAGGTGCCTCAAGGGCTTCTGGTTCACTTTAAGATTGCTTTCAAACCCGACAGTTAGGGTGTAGTCATTTCCCTGCCATGTTCACTCTGACTTTGCAGGTGTGTATTTGTACCATCTCCCCACATTCAAATCTGACTCTTTTATTGATACTTGATATTGATGTTATTGATATTTGCCCTACTGTGACAGTGCCAAAAAATCATTACTTGGTTTTTGGAAAGGGCTGCATTCCGAAATGAAGTGGAGATAACTGTGGCACTGCAGAAAACTTCTATGAGCTATTGGCTTTTACTCTTAGAATTATACTCTTAGAAATATATTCTTGGAATTTACTCTCTAATATGCCTCATAGACAGACTAAAATTAACTTACCTCAGACAACAGAAACTCCAGACAGAGAGCCAAATAATTCCTCACAATGCATGTGTTTTT
This sequence comes from Sitta carolinensis, assembly GCA_032173965.1. Classification (NCBI taxonomy): domain Eukaryota; kingdom Metazoa; phylum Chordata; class Aves; order Passeriformes; family Sittidae; genus Sitta; species Sitta carolinensis. The sequence continues at coordinate 5,740,813 of JAVUNC010000025.1, read as the reverse complement.
CTCTTCCACAACAAACTTACTATAAGCTACAAGTCAGAAATGAGTCTGCTCCTAAATTTATGTGGCTATTCACCTAATGAAGATAAAACTCTGACTCATAATGATTAAATTTCAATGAAATATTGAAGAATGCTTAATTGGTTTCAATACTTCAGCAGCAGAAAAGAATTTATTCTGTCATGAGTAAAATTCATCACCATGTTTCAGAAAATTAGTAGGTCTTTAATGACCATGCAGGCAACATTTTGCAGTGCCATAGAAAAGGTGAAGGAACAGAAAAGTTTCTATAAACACCTGCATAATTTCTCACTCCATAGTGTAGATATATGGTATCCTGCCACAGATTTCACTCAGGTCCTTTTTCCTCAGGTGCACTCTGGGTTTGTTGGCAAATACTGTCCTCTTTATTCTCCAAAGTGTCCCAGAACTTTCATAGTCATATTTCTGATGCCACTGCTGTGTGGATTTTTTTCTTTTACCTTGCTATGGAATGAATCACTCCACCCTCCCTCCAGCACGAAGACAAATGTGACTGCTGCTCCTGAACATATGGCAGAGCCTAAAAAAAGGGTTATCTTGTAGGAGTGTATCTGTATGCATCACTTATCACACTGTCCCCAAGAGAGAATTTAAGAGATGATAGCTTTTCTTTTTCTTTCTCAAACTGCTCATGTTCAGCATTTCTCTGTCTACTGCTTTCCAACACGCTCATGATTCCTCGAGAGAGGAAAGCCCACTCCCAGTGCAACTGGCCTTTTACATATTGCTCAGCAAACTAGGATTCGCTCTACTTTCAGGGAAAAGTTTTATAAGGTTCAAAAGCAAACGTACAGAACTTTTCCTCCTTCCTGTGTTCACAATTTCTGTGTGACATTATAGAGCACTTCTTTGTCTATGCAGAGAGCAACCCGAAATCATATGAAGAGACAGATTTTCGAAGTTACCAATTTCTACACTGCTCTCAGTTTGGGAGAGAAGGTGTTAGCTTAATTTTTTTTATCCCAAAGCAATTTTCTCAGATTATAAAGTATGTCTCTCTCAAGAAGTTGTGGACATCTTCAGAGTGACCCATGCGATGACAGGAAAGGGTCATTTTTCTGTGAACATTCACTACTGTCAGGCAAATACTTTGAGGATTTCAGAAAGCTTTAACCAATATTCGAAAGTATTTAACTAGAATAGTCTCTAATGGAAATGCTTTCTATAACTCAAGAGACAGCTCCTGTGAGTTGAAGGAACACCTGGCTCCATTTTTGTCTATAAGATAATCCTATACAGGTGGAGATGGCTCCTCCAATGGTTCTGGCTAAAATAGATTTAAAGCTTGGTAAAGAAACCCTGCTGTAGTTGCCCACACAAAAAGTTTGCAAAACCATTAAAAAAGCAGATCTAGCCAGGAAAACTGAATGCAACCCCTTACCTAAGCAGAAATTGCAAGTTTGATGTCAGAAATGCACAGTTCTAAGGATGGGAGGAAGACAATTTTGCCATGGATGCAGTATGACACAGATAAAGGTGAATTTATAAGTGTATGGGTCAATATAACCATAAAAGAAAATGCAGAAAAATTGCAAAGGCATCAGCATTTTCATCTTGGTTTCAATGAGAGTCGAGTCATGGGTGTGTGCACAGGGGCCCTAGTGAGCTGTCTGGTACTGAGCCTGCTCAACCAGCCACAAGCACACTGTGTCTTAATCATCATTAATAATAATCATTAATCTTAATCATCTTCAGTGATGACCAGCAATCGTTTTAAGGCTGAGCTTGTGCTCATTAAACCTGGCCTAATCTGTACCAGTGCACTGAGCCACTGATTATTTCTTAAAAGAAATCTGCTCTGGCAATCTCTCAGCTGCAGCCCTGCTGGCTTTGCAATGCTCGAGACCTTCACACAGACACATCACAAACGGCAGGAGAGGCAGCGAGCAGGGCGGCTCTGAGGAATGGCTCAGGGTCCACTGGCCAGCCAGACAGCAGTACACCCCAAAAGGCACATCGAGACCAAACCTCTTCCACAATTAATCACAGCACAGAAGGCAGCCTGAAAGGCAGAGAGATGAGTCTGCAGGGCTCAAAATATCCTTGGATGCAACAATCCAAGAGACTGGTTAGTGGATAACAGCCCTACAGTGAAACAAGAAAGAAGTATACTTTCATATTTTTCCATCTCAGATGCAGCCCAATGCAATGTGTCACAATATCCTCATAGTTTACTCAAGTACAAGCGCTCTTTGCAAGCTGCACCTTGCTGAGATAATTCAGTGGGACAGGATAGGAGACATTTCATGGTTCATAGCTTAACAGTTTACCCAGAGAATAAACAAGGTTGGAGAAATCCTGCCATATGCTTTCTGCACCTGTGGACACTGCTTAAGGCAGGGTCTTTCCTACCAGACTTCTGAACAACCAGCAGTCTCTGAAATGGTCAGTACCTGTTGTTTGCATCAGCCTTACTTTCAGTAACTTTCAGGAAGGGCTGGTAATTGGGAGACAAGCACTGACTGAAAGCTTGACAGTCCCTGCCATGCCAGCTAAAGAGTCTCTGCTTAGCTCCCAAGGAAGATGAGGCCGTGTAGGACCTTTTATTGGATACTGCCTAAGAAGATCCATATGACTGCTGGGATGTGACTGCCAGTTAAAGTAATGAGGATTCACTCACTGAACTTAAGGCAATTGACACCTTAATGCATTCAATTGTAGCATTAGCTTACACAGAGGTGTTCAGTTTTATTGAACCTGCAGGCTTCACCAGAAGACTTTGATTGACACTTTGACTGCTCTTCCATCCTTGCCTTTGTAAGGAGTGGTTCCCAAATGTGAAGAGTGGTACAGGCAGTCATGGTCACCTAGTCTGACACTGTTCAGCAGAGCCCAGCACAGGCTGGGGAATTTATCCAGGGGTTCTTCCACTGATCCACAGCACTGTGATTTACTGGACACAGGCACATGGAATACTCAGGGGATGAAAAGTTGTTAACTCTACCTCTGTCTACTGGTTCATACCACAACATCAAAATGTCACAGCTCATTTCCACTTTGAATGTTTAGGTCCTCACTTCAGCCTGAGAAAGACAAAAAGTGGTTTACACATGTGCATATGGAGGAAAAACAATGAAGAACAGACTTTGAAGTAGGATGGAGACATAGTCTATTTAAAGCTGCTGAGACTTATCAAACATCTGAAATTTATTTCTAGAAGAGTCAGAGGATGATATGAACTTCTATACTTGCGGAGGGGAGGTAAGGTGTTGTGGAGACTTGGAATATAAAAAAAAGTCTCGTGGGTGATGGATGGTCTGTTACTGGCCAAGATGACTGGATAAATAGTTAATGGGTTTTTATAAAATCATTCTTATAAAATGATTGAAGGACAGACTTAAGAAAGCCCAGATTGTCACAGACAACCTGTCAAAGGCCATGGTAAACATGAAGGCAAGTATCAAGAGTTTAATTATGGTAAAATACCTAGGATAACTGGTTGAAATTGAAAGGGATACAAAAACAACATGGAAAGAGGAAGACCATGATAGTTCATACATAAAAGGTTTTTAAAGCCAGTTCTAGAGTGTCCAAGAATGGATAGGTTGGATTTTTGTATCAGTCACTTCCACCTGAAACATGTCTGTGACTGTGAGGTACTTCTGTGTGATATTATCACTATTAAAAGTGACATTTAGCACCCAAAGACTTAGCAGCTTTTTCTGAAGGTCACAGGACCACATGAACAGAGAAGAATGTAAAACCAATACCTTTTCAGCTTAGCATGTTAGTTTCTGTAGTACTACTCAGTTCTGAAGTGATTCGATCACACCTGTCAGGAAAGCCAGCACTGTTCAACCCAAGGGTTTTGTGCAGCAGATCTTTAATGCTTTCATGACAAACCATTTTCAAAACTTTTGTTGTGTAGATAAAACAAAGGTGACCTTTATCCTTTGCTCTTCTCCATTCGAGGTCAGCAGCAGTTCTCTGATCTACTGACAATGGCACATGATGCCCATGGAGAATATCTCACTGTTACCAATGATTAATAGTTGTCTTGCACTCCCCTCAGGGTCACAGCTACTCAACACCTGAGAATTTGAGAATGATGGAAGATCCTGGGTACAGATAAACTCATGAATCCTTCCAAGCCAACAAAAATCACCAGCTCTCTAGGAGATTCTTCACACGACAGAGTATCATTTTCAGATTAACATGTGCATGTGTCACAAGAGTGGGGAAACCAGATCACTGATAGGAGGTACCAGAGATGGAGTTTAAGACTCATTATTTTCACTTCTAAACTCTGTTCACTGTTGTTCTCTTTGCAGAAATAAAATGTCAGAGAGGCAGCAATTTATTGTCCACTCTATCTGTGTCTGTGGCAGACATTTCATTTACAGTTGTGCTGAGAAGTGCATTCTGAAGCACAGGACTTATCCCAAAAACAGCAGTATAATAACATCACGAACCAGCTTCCAAAAGGGCTGCCTGTGGGAGGAATGCATCAGTCACTTCAAGATATAGCTGCCAATTTTAGCCACCAAAAGCTTTTATTTGTGGTGGCTCTGTAGAAAAAAACTCGAGCATCAAAGAGAGCTGGACTATGTTTAGGCTGGTGGATTGTCTAGAAACGGCTCAGCCCCAAAAGCTCAGCCCTCCTGGCTGCTCAGAGCTCCCAGTCACTCTGCAGAGACAGTCTTGCCCCTGTCCTGACAAGGAGAGGGGCCAGCCCTGGTGGCTCCAACTCTTGGGTCCACCTGAGATGTGGCCCCCAGAAAAGTGGGAATGGCTCTCACCCCACTCCTGGTGGGAGCTGGTGGGAGCAGGAAAGGCAACGCTCCTTGAGCTGCCTCTGCAGCCATTGCTTGCACTGAATACTGGGACTTGGGGTACAGAAAGCTCTCCAGGGCAGCCAGGCAGTCTGTTTGTGTAGCTGACAACTGCACCCAACGTTTTTGTAAACAAAACAGAAGGCATGTGAGATTGCCAAAATGCTAACTCTCTGCTACACACTGTAATTTTCGGCTGTGAAGTTTAACAGAGCTTTTCTAGATTCTTAACAGAAAAGTATCCTGTAGTTCTCAGAAGCTGCAGTTTGCTAAAAAAAAAAAAAAATTAAAATGAAATAGTTTTCTTTGTGTCTTTTGTTTTCAATAAGAGTATTCATAGGTTCAAGAAAAAAGTTAGCCTGTTCAGAGACTCATTTTCAAAAACACAACTTAGGAAGCTGTTTTTTTAGTGAAACCTGTAAAATATTAATGGAATAGAATATTATATCCTTTTCTTACATCTTCCACAATTTCACTTTTCATTTTGGGGGATATAGATCTACAGATTTCTGAGTTGTTTTACCTATGGATATTTATAATTAACAATGGCCTAATTAAGAAAAGCTTGAATATTTCATTGAATAGTCAGTCTCTGCAAAGACTTGGTGCTTATCCAGATCTGATTGAACAGCAGTCAAATTTCCATAGTTTCTGAGGATGAAAAATAGGACTGAAACCCACAGAAAAGTCTGTTCTGCTTCCATTCCTAGCCTGCTCTACAGCAAAAGAAAGCACCTCATTTTACCTCTGTGGTGGAGTAGAGAATGTAGTGGATTTTTAGGGAACTGTGTGTGGTAACCCATCCTTGGAAGCAGCAATGAATTTCTTATCTCTGAGTCCTCACAGAAGGTTGTTTCATTTGTGATTATCTCAACTGTAGTTACCATTATGTTTGTGATAGACATATGTATAAAGAACATCCTATATTGGCTCATGAAACTGTGTCCTAATTATATATTCATCTATCTGTGCTCATTAAAATATTGGTTATAAAAAGCGGTATCTAAAAATAGTGGGAAGAAATAGCAGAATAAACAGGCAGTCAAATCATAAAACACAGGCTCAAATAATTTATCTAGCAGAAACATTTAAAGAAAAAGTCTATAACAGAAAAGTCAACAGTCATAGATCTCATAGTTCACTAGTTAGCAAAAAGTGCCACAGACTCTCAAGCTTGATAATTCTGAATAGAAAATAAAAGCAAAGAAACTTCAGTCTGGCCGTAAATTAAATCAGAAGTGGGAAAAAAGGATCCAGTCCTGACAAGGGGTCTGTTGTGATTTAACACTACTAAGCTCTTGATTTGTAGAATAATCCAGAGGGGAACAAGAAAAGAAGGAATAAATTAAGTAAAGTTACTCCCTCTTTCCATTATTTGGGAACAGAAAGGGTTAGTAAAGAAAAAGATCTTTTTTCCCCAAAACTGATCCCTCTACCTTCATGTACCTTTCTATGTGTACATCTTTTCAGATTTTTTCTTCTACCTTCATTCCTCTGCCTTTAGCTAAATGTTGTGAAGCTCTCTGCCTTTTTGAACTGTCATTAAAACAGGGTGTAAGAGCCAGCACTGCAGATAAATGGCAATGCATGTCACCTGCTGAGCTGTGCTGTCACTGCCAGCAGAAATGCAAAACATCACACACTCAAAATTGGGCAAAACATCTGCGAACATAGAAGAGGGGCTTTTTGTTCCACCTAAGTGCTTTTTGTTCCACCTGTAGCAGGGAGGGTGCAGCTGGGGTGGGACAAGTGTGGTATCTGTTGCTACTGTCAGAGAGCAAAGTGAATGTGATGAATTTAGGGAGCCTCACATCCAGGAGGAGAGGAACTCCTCAGGGAGCATGATGTGTGGTGGAAATGGGACTGTCATTGTGGAAGCTGTAACATCCACAAAGAGATTGATAGCAACACTTCCACCACTTCCACATTTACATATGGCATAGGGGTTTTTTTTTTTCAAAAACAAACAAAACAACTGTTATGGAGAATTTTCAGCCTACAGAAACAGATGTTGCAATATTGGAATTTCCCATGGGAGAGATATTCCAGAGTTTTCTCCATTTTAAACAGGGCTAGAAAATAAAACTGAGTTGATACATGGTTTGTTTCTTCATAGCCTTTGCAGAGGCAGCTGTTTGGAGAGTGTGCTAGACAGATGTGAAACATTGCTGCAATGACTGTAAGAACGATTACCATTGATCTGGGTTTTTAAAATCAGTTTTTAAATCAGCTCCCTGTTTGATGTCAAGAACAGTCAATTACATTGTGGTTCTGTCCTATTATATGCCAGGTACTGAGATACTAGCTTCAAAATTTCCTCAAGAAAACATCTTTTGTTTGGGAACTAGCAAATGTGACCTGATTTGAAAAACAGCCTGCAGCACTTTTGAGTATATGTCTCCCTGTCATCAGGAAGCTTAACTGGGGTTAAGCAGAGGAAAGGAAAATGGCAGGAGCCAGGAAAACACAGATCATGTCTTCAGGGACTTGTAGTAGGAAGGATTCCTGTGAGTTTCTATGGCTTTTCTTGGACTCCCTTTGCTACCTTAAAACCACTGAAAGTTTCTGGACTGAAATCACATAAAGAGGGTAGAAAGCAGGTTTTAACCTAGTGCAGACATACATGGTTTCACTAACTAACGGGCTAATGACGCTCAGCAAGCACATTAACCCATCCTTAAATGGGGAGGTAGAGGGACCAGCAAACTGTCAGGAGCTGCATCAGAATGGAAGCTGTTTATGAACAATGAAATATAGGATTTAGTCTGAAAAATACTCCAGCTCTGGCATAATTGGTTAATTAATCCACAGCAAATAAAATTATCTACCATGAAAGAGCCCACATAGGGAAAAAAAGAGGAAATGTGAACTAAAAACCAATATTATATCTTAGTGAGAAAACAAAAACTTATCTGCTGAAAAAACAGCTAAACCCTCATACGTTTTCACTAGGCAGTGTTTGTATAGCACAAGGTCTTCACCTTGCACCAACCTGCTGTTGTACAAAGGTGCAGTACTATGCCCTGAAATGGCACTGCTGCAGTCCCTCAGGCTTCTGCTAATACTCTAAACAAGTGGCAATCCTGCTCCCAGTGTTCATTTCATCTTTCCCCTTGCACAGAGTTCTTCGCCTCATAGAAGTTGCTAGTGTCTCCAGAGGAAACAAACAAACAAACAATTTAAAATACTAGCCATACAGATAGCCTTGTGTGCTCAATGGGGGTCATACCCCACAGCAAATCACACACGAGACAGACGTTCTTCTGCACCGGCTTGTTCTGACAAAGAGATCCCAGCATCTCTAGTGCCACCGAGAATGCAGGAGCTTTGTCTGACCCCACCCAGAGAAGACAGAGCTGTGCCTGCCCCTCTCTTCAGCCCGGAGCCTGTGACAGCAGCCAGCCTGGGCTGGAGGAGCCGGGTTCTGAAGGAAACTCCTGATGGCTATTCCTTCTTCTGCCGTGTCACTGAAACCGCAGCCAGCGGAGGCTGCGAGCACCCAGGGCTGCGGGAGACAAGCAGGGCGACTCTCGGCTTTGCTGAGAACAGCTTACAAGAACATTTGGCCCCCTTTCAGGGCTGGAAGGGAAGAGGCACAGAGGGACAGGACAGTTCCAAGCCGATTTCTTTTCTCTTCCCCTCTCCCACTGCCCAGCCTTGGCAGCTCTGTTAACTTCCTCCCCAGGGCACTTCCAGCCTGTGAAACACCACACTCCAGCAGAGAGAAGAGCAGGCATCAAACTGCTGACACATCCTCGCCCCAGGGCAACCCAGCTGAAACTCTGCCTGCGGGCAGCCAAATTAGCCAGACTGGAGTTCCCCTGGGCGCTGCCGGCCGTCCCCAGCCCGCCGCTCGAGGAGCGTGTGCCCTTTCCCTGGGCAGCCTCCTGCAGCAGAGGCGTGCCCGCCCCGCCGTGCCAGCAGCAGGGCTGAGTCACCAAGCCTGACTCTCGGAAGCAATCTGCCAGACGGTAGAGCTGCTGGTGGGGTGTCTTGATGCTGTCAGCTGCCCATATGTCGGTTGGGCAGCTACTGCCTGTGCAATCCCCACTCCGAAAAATTCACGGTTTGGGATATCGACATAAGAGCCAATTCCACAATCGAAACCGATTAAATAAACAGATAATTTAAAAAAAAGAGAAAAGTATTGGGTTATTGGGTTGAGCAAATAACACTTTCATTTGTTTTCTAGGCAAAAGGAAGTAAATTATGAGACAATAAATGTATTACAATGCTTCGACAAATCCAAAGTGATGGAAGAGGAAGGGGAGGGATGACAGATGGGCAAATACAGCATGAATTCACACCTAGTTCTGGCTGTCTCAAACTGTTCATCTCTGCAAATAAACTAATCTGTAAACCAGGAGCAGCTGAATAAAAGAAGCTTAGAGCATAGCCTTACCTTGCTGTCTCCAGGGATTTTTCAGTGACCCTAAAGCGTGGCTGTAGCCATGCAGTGGATGGAGTCTTTCCCATCCAAGGATGCCAGGCTAACATCTCTCCCCCTTGCCCAGCAGAGTGCAGCCATCTCTGCTGTTGTGGCACACAGGTGATTTTGCTTCCACTCTACAGTGCCCTCTGCCAACGACCAAAGCCTGTTTGCTTTCTGGACAGAGACACGTTATTAGATTCTTGACAAATGTTCTAGGACCTAATATGATCATGCTGAGACTCTGAGAGGTCAGTAGGGCTGTGACAATAGGGCAGATCAGCCTGCTGCTTTCCTTTGCTATGAAAATCAGAACATTTCATTTTAAACGTATACAATTCTCAATGGCATTATAGTTTCAAGATTTCTTTAGATAAAAGTATGAGTCTGCTATCCTCAGCTAGGGCTGGATTACCATTTTGCTTGGCTCTATTGCAGATTACTATGGATTCCAGGGTACATGTCTCTACTGTGCTCATACTGGACTGCAAAACAAGACACATTTGGAGGAAAGGGTAGTGTGGTAATGACATAACCCATATCTTGTTTTCAAAGACATCCATTACCTCATATTTTCTTTCTTTATTACTGGAAATTTGGGCTACATTTCTCCTGTGCCCTTTTAAGAACAAAGAAAAGATAAATGACTTCCTTGTAGTACAAGCCTTCATTGAAAACCTACAAGTACAGCACTCAAAAAATTACACGGAGCATGAACCTGATTCTGCCTCAAATTTTAAGTTCCTCAACTTGTCTGAATCCTCTTTTTTCATCTTCCCTAACCAAAGCATTAACACAAAGACTACTCACAATCAACATCCCAACTGAAGCCCCAAAATAGGTCTAAATGAGAAGCAAACGTTGCATTCATCTTGCACTGTATCATCTGAAAAGAGACTTTTTCTCACTCTGAGTGCAAATGTTCTGTTCACAAAACCTGCCTTTTATAGGCAACTCCAAAAATAACCAGACTTGTAAAGGCTAAAGCTAATCAAGTCTTTATAATATAATTTAGTCCAGTGTATTCTTAATATTTATTTTTTTTTAATTTTTTCAGTGCTGTCTTTTCCAGTTCTATATTTTAAGTAATTTCTCAAAGAAAACAAGCTGTATCATTGCTATTATGTGTTAGGGTTAATCAGTTCCATCATTATACAAAAAAGTATATTTTCTTCTGAAAATAGCCTGAGCCTACAAGCAGAAAGCCTGGCATGAAAGAAAAAAGGTATAATAGGACATTCAGAACAAGCAATTAGGTAGGTAAGTCTGAAGCTATGCCAGTGAAATAAGGCACTATGTTCTGTCTGTTTGTAATTTTGACTTATTCTTTCCCCACCATCCTCTTTGCCCTGTCTCATGTATTTGATAGATAAAATAGTCCAATAAAACCAAATGAATGTAATTGTTTGCACAACCCTCAAAGCAATATTCACAGTCAGAGTTCAACTGTTCAGCACTGGAAAAACAAGGAGAAATAGGAACCTACTGCAGAAGGAGCAGGTGTCCTCTTCCAAGACCCTCCTACCAAGAATCTAAACCCTACTCAGCTCTGAAGCTGGTAAAGTGAAGTCATCTTCAGTGACTTCAGATGGGAGCTGTATGGGGTGGGGTGTCAGAAAGCTGGGGAGGTAGGAGCCTCTGTCACCTGCCTACAGCCTGGAACCTGCATGTGAGCAAGTGGGAGCTCAGCTAAGCAGAATGATCTCAAACTGGCAAGGCAAATTTTAGCAATAGAGTGTTTTAGAGCACAATATGCTTTTAAGCATTTTTAAAGTTTGTATCCCTATTGCAAAACACCTGTGGATAAAAATAAACCATCCTCTTCTTTAAGCAGGTATTTTTCAGCCATTACTTTTACTATTTACTTATTATTTACTCATTGTTTGAATGTGCTTGAAGGACATTTCTTAGTATTTTGAATTGGTGGTGATCCAGTTGGAAGGAAGGGTGAAGGGAGGGGAGGGAGGAAGCTCTCAGCTAGAGATTTAGAAAGACTAGGAGTAGTTGTCACACTCTGTGGCTGCTGATACCTTTTCCATTCCTCCTAAAAGGACCCAGATATCAGTAGATGTGACCCAAAATGAGGAATATATTAGAGTGGATCTCTGACACCAACTAGAATCCAATGGTTGAGCAGTAGAGAGAAAACGAGCATTGGGAACTTGCTGCAGGCGCTGGAGTGAAAACACAGAGATCAAGCAGAGCCTCTTGGGTGGTTAAATGTGCATTACATATACAAATTATGGGTATGTTAAAGATTTTAATTTAGAGATCAAATTGTTGACTCACCTGAAGCTAGAGAAAAATCTTATTTCAATAGTTCATCTTGGTATCAGATGTATAATTTTTTATTGTGATAAAGGAGTGGGGGGACAGATATTGACACTTAGGTTCAGAATGTACAACTAATTTTCTTGCATATATTAATTTTTAACATATTTATTTCATATTTTATATTTCTATTTTCCACTTAATTTTCTGATAATACATGTAATTTTTCTCATTTTCACTAAATATTCTTTTTTTAGTCTTTAAAGATTTCTCATATTCCAAGGGGGGGGGGGGGGGGAAGTGGGGCAAAAAAACAAGCATAAACAAAAAAAAATCTAGCAAAAATCCACTCCAAAAAACCCTGTCCCTGTATTTCCCCCAGCAAAAAAAGAAGAAAAGAAAAATAAAAGACTAGATGAAAATGTTTTCAGCAGACACAAATAATGCTCCACAGTCCCAGAATATGGGTGTCTGTAAAGCAGCTTCTTCATTATGGCTGATGTCTTGCAGCAAGCTTACACTTGGTGAGGGTACTCCAGAAGCCAATGCACACTCCTGCTGCCACTCTCAAATGTTCTGAAGTACCAAATGTCCATGCCAAACTTCCCTCTGTACTGATTATATAATTTTTCCTTCCCTTTGGATTGTTTTTATTTTTATGAAGTGGTGCTTCCTGTTAAATATAAAAGTTTAATGCATGCTGATTAATGTCTTTATGTGATGTCCTCCTTCCCAGCTGTTGTTTTATTTAATGTTTAAATATGTAAATGCTTTGGCCAAATTAAGGTTCGCATCCTGCCTACAATGCAACTGGAATAGCTCAGCTCATATGCTGAGGCTGAGTTGGGAATTTTGCTCCAGGTGTGAGCCATGGAGGCAGGTCAATGCCTAGCAAGGTTGGAACTGAAAATTGGGTAGAGGAGTGGCAGGCATTTATCTGCAAGTCTTTATTTGTCTGAACCCAGTGACCAAATCAAAAGTAAGGACAGATGTTTGGGTCTTTCAGGAGAAATGAATCCTCTGTCTTTTCCAAAGCTAACCAGTACTCTGCATTTCTAACTTTTCTCAGGAAGAAAATAACACAAGCACACTTTGCTACAGCATTGGGCTGTTGAGACAAATTGCCCTACCAGCAACAGGACAGGGCTTCCTCTGTTTTCAGTCCTTAGCTGGAAGATCTCCACACAACAGGCTTTCCTTGCATGAAGCATTAGACAATGGCATCCTCTCTGATGCTCAGTGTGGCACTCGTGTCTGAGAGGACATCCTTATGTGAATTAAGATATTCCTGAAGTTTGCAGCACCTCAGTCATGAAGCACTTTTTTATTGACAGGCACTTGACTGGAAGAGTGCATGGGTATATTTATACCACCATGCTGTGGGAAATTCAAGCTCAGTTAATTACTTCCTCCCCAGGTTAAAGTATCCATAAGTGCAAATGCTGAAGCTATTTTTTGCACAGGAAAAGGAACTGAACAATCACCTGATTGCTAAACTGCAGCTAATATTTAACTGAGAGGTGACATGATAGTGGGGATCTCTGTTCAGCCACCCTGTAAAGCGCTTGCAGTAAAAGGAACTGTGTAAACATATATCATTATTATATTGTTTAAGTAATCAATTCTATGGCAGCATTGTTTAAATAAACTGGAGATGTGGAGCCATTTATTCATATTTTAATGCTTAGACTGCCTGCTACATAAAATATATATTTAAAAAATAAGCTTTCATAATCATATAAAATGCTTTTTTTTTTTCCCCAGTGCTGAATTTATAAGTTAGGGAGACTATAACGCTACAGTAATTCTTGATTTGTACAGCTGTTTTCATCACTTTTAGTATGAAATACCACAAAATAAAACAGACCTAAATCTCTCATAAATTTAATGGCAGTGTGGCACTTCAGATGCACATTTTTAAATGGCTGCATCTTTGCTTTAATTCAAAACACAGCCAGAAGGCTCAGTATGACCTGGGAAGTTCTACAAAACACTTGCAGATTTATGCGCTTTGGAAAAAGTAGTGAATGTATATATTACACCAATGCCTGCTGGCCAAAACTGAAACTTGGTCCCCCATCATGTAGGGTGCTCTATGCATGAAAAAACCACAATCTCTCTCCCCAGATGCCTTACTTGAATTGAAGTGTTGCAGTTATGTAATCCTCCATCTTAATCATTCATGACTATCCCTGTTGCTGCAGACCACACAATGACTTCAAAGCAAGTCTCCCAATTTATTTATGTGGGCTCCTGGTTCCACAATATTTTCTAACGGCTTTATCCCTGTGAAGCAAGGTGGTGCTGTCACCCAGGTTACAGATGGGAAACTGAGGCTCAAAGATATTATTTTCTAGATATTTATACTTCATTTCAATTCCTTATTCAAAATTAATTAGGTTATCATAAGTCTGATGCTTTTACACATCTAAAACACATTGGAATCCAGAGTGAGAGGAGTAGGTAAGATTTTTATGACAGAGAAGGTTTCTTAGCATTTACTCCTTTAACCCTGAGTCCAAGGACAGACAATTCTTTGTAGACCTTGGTCTTCTTCTATCCCTTTCTCTACTGGACATTGGTTACACTTTCTGCATGTTTTTCCTTTGAATAAGGAGTGATTTTCAGTTCTGTAATTTGTAGCAAGCTTCTGGTCTTAGCTAAAAGTGATGGGTACAATTCACATTTACTGGCACTGGTGTTGGTATTACAGAAAAGATAAAAGAATGGAAAGACTGCTGCATTAAAACCCACAGAGTGCAGATCCAGGACCTACATATCAGATCAGAATCAGAAACATGCACCCTGAATGCATTGAAAGAGATAAAAACCTGCTAAGAGCTTGAGCAAAGGCCCTGAGATAGCAAATATAAGGGAATGTCAGGTGGGAAAGCAGACAAATAGTGCTCCTCCATATAATCTTCATTATAATGGCATTGGTATATCCAAAGCCAAACTTGAGATTCTGGTGCCATTTCAGCTCCATGCAAATGGGAGTCCCAGCAGACAGCATTTACCAGAATCTCTCAAAAGTTGAATTTTTATTGAGCCATTGCACCCTACTGTAGTCTCCTTTTGCACCATCCTGCCAGTGGAAAATCACAGTGGGCATGGAAGGGGAAATGGGTCCTGGGAAACGATCAGGAGAGATGTTGACATCAATGGGGAGGGGAGAACTCCTGCTTTCACTCTTTCACGATGAAGTACAATGTCCATGAAAAATTCTTAGCAGAGACAGCAGCAGATTTCTGTCTTTTGTGCATACATTTCTTGCTAGTGAAGCAGGATTCCTAAAAGCTGAGCACAGCTGATGTGTCTCAGTCCTGGAATACAGACTGTCTTAGTGTATATTAAGTGCCCATCATTTTAGCAGCTAAGCAGTATCACGTCCCATTTAGCACATACACAGCATTTTATAGAGCAGAGCACTGTAGAAATCCTTTTCCCTTAGGTTTTTCCACACACTCATTGCAGTGATATGCATCTGACCAATTAAAGCAAAACAGCTTTAGTTAATTAACTCTAAGGGACTGAGTAGTTCCCTGACTGGAAGTTGTAAGAACTGGTTTTGATATTATGAGTACCATTGATGAACTCTTAGATGCTGGACAATCACTTCATCTTCTATGCTTCATTTTTCCCTGGTGCAAAATGTAGAGAAAATAAAAATGTTTTCTTTGGTGAAGTACTTTGGAGAGTTGTGAATGAAAAGAGCTATGCATCATCAGTGAATCCTCAAAAAAGGCCTGATGGGAGATTTTTTGAAATAACACTGTCCTCACTGAGATTCCGAAAAACTGAGCCACAACTAAACAAAACAGCAAAGGGACAAAACTTCACTGAAGGTGGAAGTGGGGACATGATAAAAATTTAGGGGTTGCCTAAAATCTTGTCAGCAATTTTTCTTCCAGATCAGGCTGTCAAGATGGCATCTTCCCTCATTTCTGCCCATGGCACCCAATCCAGCTCCTAGCTGCATGTCAGTGTGTTTGCATGGTTTCTTTTTGTTTTTTACTCTGGCCATCCCCCTCCCTAGAAAATTGACACATCCAACCACTTCCAACAGCTGACAATCCCTGCAAACTTCTCTTTCTGGTGGCAGGGATGTTCCTGTTCACTGGGCCAATTTCATTTTACAATGAACATATGATTTATACATCTTTCAGAGTGTTTCAGAATGTTTTTCAGTTTTACACTGTGCATAAGATCTTAATTCCTGCTGCGTTTTTGCCAAAAACATTGCCTTGGGGGAAAAAAAAAAAGACACTAGCATGTTTTCTTCCATTCTATTCCTAATACTATATCATTATTTAACTTTATCTTATCTTTTTATTCTGCTTAACTCCACGTAGTTGCAATTCCCAAAGCTAACATGCAGGTTGCACTGTACATCAGCCAGAGCAAAATAAATAATTTTCATTTTATAATTGATCCATTTCAAGATATTTTTATAATCTGGGGTGGACAGAACTGAATTTCCTTGGGCTAATTCAGTACTTGAATAAATAACCTTTAAAAAATGTTTTTTGTATTTGCTGGTCAATATTCCTGCTTTTGGCAATGAGTGAGTGAATTTGGAGTAGCTAAACTGATCACTTTATTCTTTCTGTTCTACAACTGACTCAGATAAAGGTATTGTTGGCATAACATTTTGTCCATGACAATTAAACATTCTATTCTGGAGAAGCTTTAAAGTTAGATTTCATTGTAGGAGAAGGGTGAGGGAAAAATGTCACATGAATTGTTACTGACCCATTGGCTAGCTTGTGTCACACCAGTGCTGTGCCAGGGGTGGGAACAGCTGAGGTTTGGGGTTTTACCAACAGCTGAACCTTCAGAGCCCCTTGCTCTACAGTGCAGGGTCTGCAGCCACGTCAGGGGTCAGGTAAAGGAGAAGGAGGAGGCTCTCTGTAGGAGGTTCCAGCTGGAGAGGTTTATGGAGCTGAAAGGGTCACAACAGGAGAGCCCTGAGCACTGCTGGGCACGGGTTTAAAAACTGCAGCAATTCTGGGGGTGGGTACAAATCCTAAACCAGTGGGGAGCATCAGGGGAGGGTGAGGAGTCAGTGCACAGCCTGAGGCCAATGACAGAAGGTGGGGGCAGAACAGGGCACGGGTCCCAGTGGGGTGTCGAGGATGGGGAGAGCCCAGGAACACCCAGGGGGAACACCAGGAGGATTGGCTAAAGGGAGGAGTGGCAGGGAAGGAACCAGAACAAGGGGCAGGGTAACAATGATTGACATGGAAGGGACCAGAGCAAGGGGCAGGGTAACAGTGATTGACATGGAAGGAACCAGAACAAGGGGCAGGGTAACAGTGATTGACATGGAAGGAACCAGAACAAGGGGCAGGGTAACAATGATTGACATGGAAGGGACCAGAACAAGGGGCAGGGTAACAGTGATTGACATGGAAGGGACTAGAACAAGGGGCAGGGTAACAGTGATTGATGGGGAAGGGACCAGAACAAGGGGCAGGGTAACCACAATTGATGGGGAAGGGATGAGAATAAAGGGAAGGGATTACCATAAAGGGGAGCTTAGGGGAGGATACAGCTTTCAGGGATAAACCAGTTGGGGGTACACATGGGGGAACACCAGAACAAACCATCAGCATTAAAACCATTAATAAATGGTTAATAAATAATAAACCAGTAGAATAAAAATATGAGTCGTAACAGATTACTACCTCTCCTTTTGACTTCCTCACGCTAAAGAAAACCACCCTGTGGTAAAAAAGAAAATAACAAGGCTTGTTGTGGGATCTGCAGGTCAAGTACCATGACTTGATGAATGCCTTGGCTTTCCCTGCAGGCAGCAGGAGAAGAACAGAATAGCCATCAGGTAATAACACCAAATCTACCATGAAAATCAGTGGCTTTGAATATATTCTGGCCACAGTTTATTCTCAAATTAGCTTCAAACTCCAAATCCCATTATATCTCTACCAGATCCATTTTTTTTCCACTGCTTCAGGATGCTTTATAAAGCTTTAAGAGTTGATACGTTTGGTTCTACTTTTCCATGAGATTCTGACTTCTGCTGGTAGATCATATACAACCAAAGATACAGTTCAGTTCAATGAAATCTTTGCAATAAAAAGGAAGGACAAGGTGGTTTCTAGAATTTGTAACTAGCATGAATATGTCAATCATTCTTGCAATGCACAAAGAAAGTTTTCCTCTGCTGTTCCTACACATTTTTAGTCCCTAAAAGTTTATTGCTGTTTCACTGCAAGAGCAATTCCTATTTTCCATCATTAAAAGTCAGAGGAGTTGTAGAAGTGGAGGATCATAAGGAACATTCAGGGTTTGCTTTTGAAATTATATCTACTGCTTCTTGCATTTAATATAGTATAAAAAAATTAAATGCTCCAAAGTTTTCAGTCATTATGGTTGTGAAAAACAGATGTTAGTGAAATAAGAAACAAGCTCTTTCATATAGGTGAAAAATGTCTTGCTAGCAACCCCAAATCTTGAATCACAGAATAATTAGAGCCTGTGTTATGGGTAGACAGCAAAAACTTCCTCCCACGTTGCTTCCTCTCTAAGTAGTCTGCTTCAATCCCACCTACAGGAGGTGGAAAGGGAAATTTCTGACTTCTAGTCTTCAAGTTTTCCTTTCTTTGTTAAGCCTACTAAGGAGGCAATGAACTGCAGTACTATTTTCTCCCAAATTGAAAATTTTACTGAAAGCAGCTGTTGGAAAATGAGTACTACAGAGATTTGCAATGCATGATTTAGACAGAAAAGTGATGAACAGAACAACAGGCAAACTGACAGAGAGAATGCAAATTTATCAGATACCACTAATGCTACTGGACACAGTGCCATCTCAGTTCCAAGTCAAATCAAAAGTCAAAGAGTAAATGACTTCTTGTGTTGATTTGTGCCCCTGCCAACACTAGAAGACTGAACAAAAATGCATTTACCTGTAGATCAGGACTTCATCATCCGAGCAGTTGTACTGCAGCTGATACATTTTTACCCGAGGGGCCGACTTGCTGACTGTCCACTTGACCAGAGCTGAGGTAGTGGTCACATCTGACACCAGGACAGCCCGTTCTGGTGGGCCTTTCGTTTCGCCACGATTAGACTTGGTGGAGCTGGTGATGTCCGAGAGCCTGGATTTCGGTGGAGCCGCTTTGCCTGTGCCGTTGCTGAGGTGGGGAAGCTGAACAATGGAGAGTTCAATCGTTGCAGTGGACTCTCCTGCAGCGTTGGCCGCTATGCACGTGAAGGTTCCGTAGTCCTTGGAGGTGGTGATGTGTATGTCTAGGGTGCCGTTGTCGTAGACGGCTGTCCTGGAGGAGTTCCCGATCAGACGGTCATCGGGGGCCACCCAGTGGATGATGGGGGTGGGATCCCCAATGGCTTTGCACTTCAGCGTGGCTGTTTGCCCTTCTAAAACCAGCAGCTTGTGAGTGTGTTGTGTAATAAGAGGAGGCTCACAAACAAACTCCTCTTCCCGTACGTACCAGAAGTACCTTCCCTTTAGGCTCGGAGGAGATGCACACGTTTCCATGTCGTCGTCCCTGTCGAGCCGCCTTAACCACAGCAGCTCACAGTTGCAATGCAGTGGATTTCCCCCAAAGCTGAGGGACAGAGGTGGTGAAAACGGGGTAACAACCAATGGAATTACTTGTGATCTGGCAAATATAGGGTCAGGGGGGAGCTTCTGAAGTCTGTTGGATGTTAGATCCAATCTGGCCAATTTCTGAAGATCTGCAAATGTCCCTTCTGTTATATAATCTATTAGGTTGTGATCTAAACTGAGCTGGTGCAAGTTTATCATCTTTCTTATAGATTCCCAGGGAATGCTTCGGAGGTTATTGTAGGAAAGGTCTAAGTCTTCCAATGTCAGTAAAAAATCCTCAAAGGCTTCATCGGAAATTCTGCTTAGCTGGTTGTTGTTTAAAATCAAATGCTGAAGGTTAATTAAACCTCTTAAAGTATCCTCTTCAATCTCAGGCAACCTGTTGCTGTCCAGATGTAAAGACCGAAGGCTCTCCAAGTCAGTGAAGGAGTAGGGCTGTATGTAACTAATGGTGTTTCTGGACAAAGTAAGGTCAACAAGTCCAGACATATTGGCAAAATCCTGTCGGCTGATATTGATAATAAAGTTACCCCCAAGACGGAGTTCAACAGTCCTTCGATCTATGTCCAGTGGTACAAAAAGGAGACCCTTGGAGGGACACAAAGTCCCCAGGGACTCAGACAGGTTCTGACACACACAATATTTGGGACAAGCATTGACTGTGACAGCCATTCCAAACACCAGGATGCCGCAGAGCAATTTTTCCATTGTAAATCACGCAGCAGTACCTGAAAAAACAAAAAGAGTGAAAAAGACCATCAACAATTATGATACCTTTCTTATATTTGGCTAACATCTACCTCCAGAGAGACTTTGTGATGTCTCATCTCAGGAGTCACACCTAAAACACATCAGGGCTGTTATATCTTATAAACACATGATAAAATCTACCTCCTTTCCTTTCCTTTCCTTTTCCCTTTCCCTTTCCCTTTCCTTTCACCACAGATTGCAAGGCTTATTAAAAATCCTGAAAGATTTAATTTGAAATTTGCTGCTTTGAGAGTAGAAGCTAGAATCAGTATCTATAATAATTACTTTCTTCTGCATAATAATGTGCAATTAGTTTTAGGGTTCAAGCAGCTGACTTTATGGATAAAAATAACTGCATTTTTACCCTTCAGTAATGTGGTTAATAGTGTATTTATCTGGCCAGTTCTGGGGCAATTCACTTGGCCACTCATAATAAAATTAATGATAGACAGCATTAGAAGCAGAAATCATTTGTGTAATTGCCACCTGGCTTCACCCTGTGCTCAGCCAACCCATGGAAAGGGTGACAGCATCTAGCCCCAAGAGAAGGGATCCAGGGGAAGACTGTGCTGCTTTAGGCCCCTGGCAAGTTTTTTGACAACTACATGTTCTCACATTGCAACCCTTATTGTTGTAGGGACAGTGAAGCTCTTGCCTGTCTTCATGGCCCTCCTTTGCACCCTAAAATTCTTCTTTGCACCATTATCTCCCTTTTTACCAAACTGTCACACACTTTTCCAGCTTAAACTGCAAAGATGTGTTCTTTGAAGAATAAACAAATCTCATGACTGGGCTGGCTTGGAGAGACAGTTGTAGCTGGGAGAAGTTGGAGCTCTGCTTCAAATTTGAGAATATTTGCATACACGTTTACTGACATTCTTCCCACACATGCAGGATATAAGGAAACTTGATTTCTTTCTGTTTCTCCCTTTCCCTGACCCCGCTATCCAGCAGGGCTGAAGAATGGCAGATCATTCATTTCTAGCCCTCATTCTCCTGCTGAGGAAAGGGGCAAGTAGACAGCGAGCTGTATTTTTGTAAGGGCTCTCCCTGTCTCTTTTGCTAGGATGGTGTGCTCCAGTCTCCAAGACCCTCCCGTGTGGCACTAGCTCATTTTGAGCATGGCCATTTTGCCTCTCTTTAACCTTCAGTCACTGTTTGGTATATGCCATATCCCTCCTCAATCACTCAGGTGCTCATACACTTCGCAGTTTTTTGGCACATATTTTGAGTTATTAAACCCCCAGTAAGACACACCAAACACAAAACAAAAACAATCACTTCCACAGTTTTTTAAGAACTCTTTAAACAGGTCTTGCTCTACCCTCTTGTGAAAGGAACAAAAACTAAGAGCCTATGTTTGGGGCTCTGCCCAAAAGCTCACGATTCATGCACTGGGTAAGGTGGTTTGGTATCTCCTCTCTAGAATACGCAAGATGAGTCAGAAAGAAGGAGCTGTAGAAATGCAAGATGCTTTGAGTGCTGAACTATGTAGAGTGTGTTCTTTACAGCAAGATTTTCTGCATGGTGCAGTGATGGTAATTATATACTGTTATTACTATTTCATAGCAGAGGAAACGACTGAAGCATCTGTGTTTGCTGAGCTTTACAAACAAGATGAAAGCAAGACACTTTTAGAAAGGATGGCTTGAGAAGAGTAATCTTACCTTCATAGTAAATAAAGGGCTACTGAATAAAATGTTTGGAGATAAGCAAGTGTGTTATTGATGCAAATCTGTGGCATACATACCAAAGAGCTATAAATATCCCTTACAATATTATCAATTGGTAGTTTAGTAACAGGCAATTGGCTTTTTCAATCTTAATTATAAATGTATTATGCAGCTTTAATTTAGTGTATTACCCTACCAGCTGAAATGATAAACAAAAAGCAGTTTAAAAGGGGGAGAAATAGATACAGTTAATTAGTAATAAGCCCTTTCATAGCTTCTCCCTCATCTACATTCCCACCCTCTGAATATCTATTCAAAAATGTGAATGCACACTTACGACAGCCGTGTCTCCTTTAAGTGTCTCAATTCTCTAACCACATTTTTCCCGGATGCTGGTAAATATCACAGTGCTTTGGGGAGATGGTTGACTCTAAGCATCAGAGTAAAGAGCATTCATGGGAAAAAAAAAGTAAAAATGGGGGAAGGAACAGAAGTTAATTACATAAAATAGGGACTAAAGCACCAAGAGGAGGATGTGAAGCAGGAGGCCTAAATGGCAAAGCAAACCCTGATGGGAATCCATCTGTGGATGGCTCCAAATGCATCATCTGCCTGTGTGTGCTTGCACATGTGCATGAAAGTCACAGAGTGCACCATGTGAGTTTTGCCAGCAAGAGGGCAAATTGGCAACAGCCTCTGTCATTCCAGCTAGTGCCTGCACTTGAAAGTAGTGATGTAAATATTGTTTGTTTACAGAGGAAATTTCTTGTCTTTGTGATTATTTGCTAGCATTTTTATTTCAAGCTTCTGAGCCCTGGGTTTGTCTACAATGTAATCCTGAAATGAGCAGTTCACAATGCAACAGGGAGGGTATAAACCCAAAGGACTTCCTATAGGGCAGAAGATGAAATGGACAGGGCTCCTTAAGGAGAAAATCTGGGACTTCCACAGGGAAAATGATTTTCCTTTCTCTCTCCAAACAGACAAAGCACTTGGGCCAAAGGTGAGGTAAGAATTCATAAACTAATAGAATCATAGAATGGTTTGGGTAGGAAGGGACCTTAAAGATCATCTTGTTCCAGCCTACCTGCCAAGGGACACCTTTCACTGGACCAGGCTGCTTAGAGCCCCATCAAGCCTAGACTTGAGCACTTCCAGGGATGATTCCAGGTAATACTGCAATTCTTGAGCCTGCACAATTATAATAATATCCTTTAAAATCAAGACCAGCCCACGAAGTCATGGTAATTGCTAGTTGCCAAGGAGATGGATGTATAATAAAAATTGTTTTGATTTAATTTCTGGTAATTTTCTTGTCAGACAGAAAATAGTGTCAAGTTTAAGGTCTGTTTTTGCTGACCAGTATGCTCACCTTGTTCAGAAAATCTGTTGTTAACTGCAACAACAGGAATTTTATAAGCTGCTAATGGCAGTCTTGTGATAAGCTCACCATTCTGATTTACATTTTAAAGATATCTATCAGCCTGATAAAGCATATTTCTCACAGCAAGTCAGTAAATCTGGAAGAGTTCCTGTCTCAGCCCAGGATGAAAAATAGCCCCTTTAGTCCTCTTAAAACACGGATTTGTATGAATTAATATGTGCATGAGCCATAAACCATGGTGTTTTGTATTCAAATTTTTCTCATAAAGATACAAATTCTGGGATTTGGCATCTCATTTCAGCAATGTCTCCAAGGCATTTTTTAATTCTATATTCATTGAACTTTGCATTTAAATTCCAATAACCTTTGCCTACCACAGCGCCAAGCACAAGGTAACTGTCAGACAAATAATATGCAGCATAAAGGCTGGGAAAAAGAGAGAAAGAAAATAATATAAAAGGAGAGGTGGATGGGGGATTCTACAGTTTCCAAGCACCCTGGGACCCAGGCTCCAGGGACTGTATGGGTGAGCTAAGATACCTCCCTTTAGTTTTGTAGGTGCTGTGGAGGAATTGGGGTTTCTTTCCTGAGAGCTGCCCTTTACCTTGTTCTTTATCTTCTCTTATCTCTAAGTGAACTTATGTGACTAGGAAATCTTCCCTTAGTGCAGAGCTTGAAGGATTGCAGTGATGGGTGAAGTTTCACACATATTTTCATAAGCAGTTTAATCAACAAGTCATAAAAGAAGGTGAGACTATGTCAGGACAAAGTTTACTCCTTAATCCCTTACCTTGCCAAAAAACTGTGTGGAAAGGTAGGTTTTGTGTTCTTCCTGATCCATGCAAGCAGATTATGCTTCACAGACCAAGCAATTGTAAGGAAAGTAAATACCTCTGCATCTGAGTGTGTCCTGAGCAGTACATCCATGGAAACACAGGCTTGGTGTTAGGCCACTGCTGGCTTTGTGAGCACCCGTGAAACTCCTCAGGTGTTTAAAGTCACTTTACACCTAGCAACTTACAGGCTCAAATTCAGCGCAACCAACACTGCTTTTGTTGAGCTTTTGTCTTTTTTGCTTGCCTAGGCTCCTGCTGAGCTTCATCAGGTGCATACAGACAATGCAGTGGAGACTTTGCCTAGGCTCTTTAAGGAGCTGATTTCATCGAAAAAAATCAACACTTCTAGCATGTGAACTGCTTGCTTTCTCCAGCCACCTTATGTTTTACCAGTCATAAAGGTGAAACATTTGCAAGAACACATTTCTCCAGGTACTCGTGGCTGTCTGTACTAAGCTCCACCTATATGAATGGGAATGATATTGTTTCCACAGTAACAGAAAAAAAGGGAACTCTGGGCAAAGTGTAACAAACTAAGTGACCTTTGTCCAACATTTTTTCTTGAATATTGCAGCCATAGCAAGGTTGCAACTAAAAATATTTTTTCACTCCCTTACCACCAAGAGGTATAGCTATGTGGTTTGATTCTTTTGTGGGATGTTCTCTTGTTTTCACGTTACCAGCCAGTTGGGAGTCCCTCCTACCTGTGCTCCCTAGCCCTAGAAGCAGTTTTACCTTGCCAGTATTTAGGAAGAGCTAGGCTAAAGGGGTGGATGTGTCCGAGTAAAATTGCCTCATAGGATGGAACTAAATGCAAGAACATTTTTTTTGTAACTGGATCCAGAACAGAGGTAAGGATAATGCATAAAAGCTAATTTCTGAGAGGGCTCACTCTGTGAAGGCTGATTTAATCCAGTCAACAGATCCCAAGGAAATACAAAATATTTTCTTAGGCAGGGCTTTCTCACACAGGAAGATATTGGTCTCATTCAGTCTTTCACGGGCAAAACCTGTGTCTCTGTGTGTGCATTCTTGGAAAGCCTTTCTTCATTTTTCATAATGCTTTCATGATATGTTCCTGACACTAGTCATATTATTTCTTTTTTTAAATACTAGCAGTACTCAATTCCTTACCACTCCCAAGATGGAATTAAAGCACCTATCAAAAGCCCAAATTATCAATAAAGATTTCTTCTCTCCTACTTTACTAAAGTATTTAATTTCTTTCACTAAAACCAGTACTTTCCATACATCCTAAAAGAACAAATCCATATGTTAATGTTCCAGCACACTTAATCTCTGAAATTAGTCACCTCTTCACATTTCAGGTTACTTAGGCAAAAAACACAAAACAAAACCCTTGGACACTAATGAAGTTTTAAAAGACAATAGTAGCCACAAATCTTAACAGAAACATTTCAGAATCAGTCCAAAAATTTGTTTCTGTTTGATATAGTTAAACTACTAACAAATGTTTCTTAGGTGAGCTCTTGAAAAACATGGTACAAATTCCTTCCTAGAGTCACTTTCTTGCAGTACATATGGAAAGGGCATTTTGAGCACCAATGTATATGTGCTCACTGTCCTGGTTTCAGCTGGGATGAGTTATTTCCTTCTCAGAAGAAATTCTGAGAAATATGTATGTACATAAAGATTTTCATTTTTCACAGTGGTATTGATCCAGGAGGAATATTTTCAGTTTTTTAGCTTCTCTGCCAAAGATGTCCCTGCTGGCTGGGATGTGTGTGTGTCTAGTAGCCTTAGTGACCCTAGAGCACTTAGATCTGCAATGCTCTTACATCCTAGTTCCTAAGAAATGTAGCAAGAACTCTGAAGAGGAAACTAGGTGTAGGTCAGTTAGATCACTCCTCGCTATTACTAGCACTTTGCTGAATTGAAAATACCATTATAAGCCATTTGGTTTTAAGAAATGTGCAAAATTAGTCAAGATTTTGAGACTCATTTTGTGAGAAAATAAAACTTAGTAAACACATTCTGTGTACTTCCAAGCATCTGCCTGTCTGGCACTTCCCCACAATACATTTGGGACATTTTCATCACTTCAGATAAAATCTGAAGTGCAGAAGCCTCAGAATTATTTACTACTCTCACTTTTCAAGAATACAGAATATAGTAAGTTCCATGAAAGCAGAGGAGAGACACTTGGTTAGCTGTGTTAGACTTCTATGAAGGAAACTATTCATTGTTGTGTCCATCTGATGTTCAGAATCATAGTAGCCACGTGGAAGACAGACATTATCAACATCTTGGCTACTGAAAAGGCTCTAAGCTGAGTTCAGCCTTTTTAGACAGTGGTCAGTGCACTCTGCTGTTAAGATGTTCTGAGCTATGCAGGTTCTCCACTGTCTAATAAGCAGTGAACCTGTTCCACAATCATACTATAAAACCAGGACTGGGTCAGTTAGGGACACATCCTTTGGAAGCCAGACTTTCTTCTAATTCCCATCCAAAGGGCACAGGTGCCACTGCTTCCTTATGATTAATCTCTAGACCTTGTCTGATCTGGCATGCCACTTGAATCTGGGGCTGAAAAGCCTTCATGCACACACAGAGAACAAAGCAAAAGAAACATGGGCCTAAAATTCCTCTTGGCAATTAGCCTAAATTTCTTGTGCTGCATAAGATGGATATTTTTACTTTAGAATGATACTTAGCTGCAATGCCAAGGTCAGTCTCTTTTGTATCTGTCTTGAAGCTTACTGTTCAATTTTTAATTGCTGAGTGCTGGTTGTAGTAACTAGATTAATTCAGTCCTGTAGCATAAATCCAATAGACATGCTTGATTTACTCATCCATTAAATGTTGTACTTTAGAAAAATACATACACTAAATGCATGATTTCCAAATGAAAACATTACATTTCAGAAACACTAGAAACAGCTATTTTGAATTCTTCATCTAATGCCTTTCTTGAAGTGGTCTCATGAAACCTGAACGGGCTTACAAACAAGTTTTGTCAAATGGGCTGATACTTGTCAGTGGGTAAAACTTCTGACAAAATAGAAAAAAATATATAGCTCTATACAGAACTTGTGAATGGCACATTACAACCTTAATAATCATAGCCAGATTTTGTTGACTAGTGTGATTTTACCTGTGAAAACAGTTGTACTTGTATCATTCTACCTTCACTGACTGGAAAGCACAGGCTTTAGCTGCCTGATTTGTTGGCACAAAACAGTGCTTAGCTGCCTGGATGGGTTTTGGTAATGCACAATATTTACATGTGCAGGCAGTTACTTGCAAGCATACCAAAGCAATCTGAAGACAATGAGGCCATTTAGAAAAGTCATTTTGGTAAACAGACACACTCAGGTGTGTTGCATCAGCAACAGGGCAGCTTCCTAGAGCTCTCCAGTGCAGTCACATCTGTGCAGGATGGTGATTTCCCATGACAGATACACAAAAGAGGAGCAGCATTTTCAACACCACTAATTATATGTGGCTTGAGCACTAATTACAAATGGCTTGGGCTGGTTTGTTTTTTCTCTCCCACAGACCATTTGCAGGTCCATTCATTTTTGATTGTTCATTTAATGCCCGTCAACATTTATCCTATTTTAATACTATGCATCAGTCTCTATCAGATTTCATCTACAAGCTCATGAGTCAGCTAAGCTGGGCCCCTCAGCTATTTTTAGCCATCCAGTTAATTTATTTATCTTGTTCTTAACAGCAATCTTAGATTTTGCTTTATCAGCACAGTAGAGAAGTTACCAGTTACTCTGTTTCTTACTCCTTTTGAACACACACAGAAGCTGCAGAGGTGCTAAGGAGCAACTGTGTCAGAGATATTGCCTGTGGCATGAAACATAAATGTCCATCACCAGACCCTACTGCTTCCTGCAAATGCAACTGAAAGCCTCTCCTCATGGTCTGAATCGAAATTCCCCTTGGCTCTGAGCCATAACAGAAAATCCTCAGGTAGCTCTTTATCTCTAGCTTACTTTAATTCTCGTAAAATTCTTTATGCATTCTTATTTCCTCCCACATCAAAGGAAGAGCAGAATAATTAGAACTGTGATTCTCTTATTTATCTGGGATTGTTACTTTTTTTTTTTTTTTTTAATTTTTAATTATTTTTTTTTATTGACCCTTCATTCAGCCCTAGAGACAAAGTCTGTCCAATATTCCAGAGAAAATATTCTTTATTCAGCGTGCAGACTCCAGTTTTTCTTTCATGTATAACCTACATGCAAAGAGGCACTGGTAGGAAATCCAAGGCATACAAAACTATGGATCTTTCTGATTTTTTCTCATTAATGTAATTGGGCACACAAAGTGATATGCAAAGGTCTGGAAATCCTTTGAAACATAAGCAAAGCGAATTTGAAGTCCACATTAAAAAACCCCAAAACAATCACTGTTGCTGAATGCAATACCAGAATCTTAATGCACTTTAAAAAAGTTTTAAAAACTTCTACCTAGTTTTAAGAGGTGAATAAGAAGAGGCACAATCTGCCAAATGTTTTGACCAAGATAATTCACCAAGTTCCTCACAAAAAAAACCAGTTTTCATACCTTCTCTCTGCCCAGTGATGTCTTCACATGTAAGGTGTATCATTGTACAATTTTTTAACACAAATCTAGTGTCATGGACAGTGTTTCCATAATTACATTGAAAGGAGAAATGTGCTTGTGTCTCTGGGGAAGAAATCTGTCTTTACCATTAACATTAACTCCTGGATTACTTCGTCATGTAAGCATCCCTAATCTATTACTTTATACATAACAACAGTACAGGTACATCATGATATTTCAGCCATGCTAATGAGACTGAAAGGCTTTTGCCCTTTCCAAAAGGCAACAGGGCTGGTGAAGGGTCTGGAGCACAAGTCGTATGAGGAGTGGCTGAGAGAAATGGGCTTGTTTCACCTGGACAAAAGGAGCCTCAGGGGATCCTTACTGTTCTCTGCAGCTACCTAAAAGGAGGTTGTAGGCAGGTGGGAGTTGGGCTCATCTCTCAGGTATCAGGCAGTAGAACAAGAGGAAATGGCCGCAAGTTGTATTGGAACAGGTTTAGATTGAATATAAGAAAAATCTCTTCACCAAAAGGTTTATCAAGCACTGGAACATATTGCCCAGGAAAGTGGTCAAGTCACCATCCCTGAAGGTATTTAAAAGACATGTAGATGTGTCACTCAGAGACATGGTTTAGTGTTTGGAGTCAGTGATCTTAAAGGTCTTTTCCAATCTAAACAATTTTATGATTTCACGAGTGTGCTGTTTGATTGAATCCTAGAATGGTTTGGGCTGGAAGGGGAACACCTCCTGTGATGGGGCATCCACAGCTTCTCTGGGAGACTGTTCCAGTATCTCACCACCCTCACAGTAAAGAGCTTTTTCCTAACATCCAATCTAAATCTACTATCTTTCAGCTTGAAGCCATTCCCCTTTGTCCTGTTACTACAGTTCCTGAGGAACAATTTCTCTCTGGCTTCCGCATAGGCCCCCTTCAGATACTGGAAGGCTCCTGTGGGATCTCAGTGCAACCCTTTCCTCTCCAGTCTGAGCACACTCAGCCCTCTCAGCCTATCTTCATTGGGGAGAGACTCCAGTGCTTTTAACAACTTCATGGCTCTCCTCTGCACCTGCTGCAATAGCTCTACATGCTCCCTGTGCTGGAGGCATAGAACAGTACTCAGTAGTCTAGGTGCTGTCTCGCAAGAACAGAGTAAAGGGGTAGAACCTCTTTCCTGGCCCTGCTGACCAGGCTGCTTTGGGTGCAGCCCAGGATATGGCTGGCTGTCCCTGCTGCACGTGCACAGTGCCAGAGGATGTTGAGCTGCCCGTCAAACTCCATCTGGTCTGCAGAGACCCTGTTCCAGGAAAGATGGAAACTTTCAGGTTAGTCTGGAGGAAGGTGAGTGGAAAGCAAGATGAGGAAAGCTGATTTTCTACTACACTTGCTATGTTTATTTATGAGGAAACAAAAGCCTTCAATTCCCAGGGCTCCCTGTGCAGCACCTTTCACTGCCACTAAGTCAGCAGAAAAAGAACAAGTCTCTTAAAATTAAAATGAAGGGAAAACATGTGATAAAATAAAATTTATAAGACCCCAATATTTCAAATATATATTCTACTTCACTTTGCAGTTTCTGCTCACCAACTATGCTCAGAATGACAGTCTTATCAGATAAGAGCAGCCAGCTGGTATGCGCTACATTTAAATTTATATTGCAAACAACAGGCTCCATTACCCAAGGATTT
The DNA here is from genome assembly GCA_032173965.1 of Sitta carolinensis. Lineage (NCBI taxonomy): Eukaryota > Metazoa > Chordata > Aves > Passeriformes > Sittidae > Sitta > Sitta carolinensis. Next base: position 5,710,834 of record JAVUNC010000025.1, on the reverse strand, counting down.
TCTTGTTGCATTCCTAATACTGCCTTTCTGCATGCTTTATTGTTTCGCATTTCCTTACGTACTCTTTACTTTCTAGTGTGTTCCAGCATATCCTGGTATTTGTTTCACACATTTTGGGCTTTTTTACTTAGTCTGTCTCTGACTAGTTTTCCTTTTTTGTGCCTCTAAACTCTTTCTGCTTCTCAAATACCATCTCTAAAGCTGCTGTTTTACAGACTCTTTGCTGTTTCTTTCTTGCTTTCTGCTGCATCCCACCCCCCCCCCTTCATTCCCTAATCATTTGATCACTGCAGTTCTTTGATGTGTGAGGCTTCCAGTTCAGTCCCAATTTAATTATGTTTTTCAGAAGACTGACCTCTGTGGTCCCAATTTGTTCAAGACATTTCCTTCATTGATCCAAGGCCAGATCCCTTTACTGCCTGTTCTAAGCTAGATTCCTGATATTAGAAGCAGCCATGTATTAGCACTTAAGGTCAGTTTGCATATATCAGCAGTTAATTGCACTGATTTATTTGTAGTAGATACAACACACTCTTCCCTGCCCTCAGGTCTAGATGCATTAACACAAAATCAAAGGGAAATAATTAGAGGTATTCTCATACTACATCAGATGCACTTTCTTCACTGTTCATAAGAATACTCAAAGAATAGATTGCATTTTCCAGTAAATTGCAGCACATCCCAAAGGTCTACATATTTATTTTCTGTTGGGCTATTATGGAAATGACATCTAACATTATTGGACTTTCCTTTCTTAAATTCTCCTCCTATCATCTATTGCTGGGGAAATAATAAGAAAGATGGTTCAAACTTTGAGGTGGTAAGTCAAATCATTGTTTTCCAGAGAGAACAAGAGTCCCATAGAACAATTTCAATGCAAAACACTGTCTTGGTGGTACCCAGAGTGGCTGGAAGCTAGCTCTGTCTATAAAATACCAATCTGACATGCATGAAATCTTCCTTATATTAGCAAACCAACATTGGCTTTCTTCAGCAGAGTAGTAAAATCTTCCTATCTCTACAGAAAATGTAATGGAAAACTGAAATACAATTTCTCTTCCAGGGAGGGAAAACTGCAATACTTCAGCCAGGAGAAGTGGGAAAAATTGGTGAGTGCTGCTGTTCATTGCTTCCACAGGGTCTACAGTCAGAGGAGAGCCTAGTGAAGGGTGCAGAGCACAGAAACAGCACTGAGCCACTGAGCTGCGTGTCCAGCAGGCATGAGGAGTGGCAAAGGTCTCTCTGCATTAGACTGAGCTAATTAAATACAGCTCTGTGCTTGACAGGATCTACAAATGCCTCAATCCACTTTGTCCAGTTGTACCCAAGGATGATGTCCCATCTAAGCAGACCAGCACGAGCACGTTACCCTCGCTTGCTGCCAAAAGCTCCCAGCCTGAATGAGATCAGCACAAAGGTTATACTTAACCTGACTGAGAAGTGTCAAGGAAACTGAGCCTCTGGATAAAACCAGAGCTGATTCAGGCCCACAGAGTTCCTTCCCCAAAGCAAGAAGCTCAGACTGGGCTGACAAATCTACTGCTGTGAGAGAAAAGGTGTTGGCCTCCTGGAGTGAGGTGCTGGCCTTTTAAGCAAGAGGTGATAAAATTCAGAGTGATCTTGACAGTCCCTTGTTCCTCAGCATGATCATCATGAGGTGTTGCTTTTCATATTGATGGAAAACTTTTGTTTTGCATGAGATTTTCAGTTTAATAGGAGAAAAGCTCCATCTTCTCCCTTATGCTACTTGCATGCATATAATCATGAGGTGTGGCAAAACACAGAAATTCTCCTCAGGAGATGGATGTTCATATAAAAGTAGAGATTAAAATAACCAGATAATAATAATTCAGGAACAAATAAAAATTAAGTCTTGGGTTATCACAGTTCACATTTCAACTATATTTAAATGACCTAAGGAGCACATCTCTTACCTCAACCAAGCAATGCGCAGAGTAGCACCTTTCAGTCTCAGAAATATTTTATAACACCCAAACTGCTTTCCTGGATGAAATTCATCTGCCCAACACACACTCAACTCATTTTCTCACTTCTGAGTTTGCTCAGAGCAAGGTCTGCAAACACATGCACATCCTTGTAACAACTGCTCAGAATGGGAGGGAAGTATCCATCCTGCAGGAATTGCTTTCTGTTTGGCATTTTCTCACTCATGCTGCTTTATGCCTGTTGACTCATGGAAGGCATTCTGTACATCTGAATTCTGGAGACTGATCTGTTCCCTCCTTTTTGTGAACTAGATTCCAAATTCTCCATTTTTATAACCTGTGGGAGGTTTGCCCAAGCAAAATGTGAGTAAGGATTTCAAGACATGGACCTCTGAGTCACAAACTCCTTGAAAAAGCCACCAAATTATGGTGAAATACCCCTGTCCTATGCACTGGAAGCGGTATTACAAGGACATCTCAGTTTTTCTTATACACAGGTACTCAGTGGTACCTCCTGACAACAAAAGTAAGGATGATGGCATCTGTGGCAGGCCCTCTGCAGGGTGTCATTTCTAGGAGAGAAGTGAGTGTTTGACACTTCTTTGCCCAAAAAAGCATCAAATCTTTGATTTTGCTGGAGAGCTCTAAACAAACACAACAGGTTAACCTCCTCTGAGAGTATTTCTTGATTTCATTCAGATAATCTTGTTTACTTTATCTCTTTCCAATACCCTGTTTTTCCTTGGATCTCTGACATGCACTGGAGTACACTCATGCTTCCTTTCCTATTCATCAATGGTAAGGGAGCACTGTGGGTGTGCCAGATGCCCAGGAGTCTCTCATTTCCTTGGTAACAGCAAAGAGTTACTAATCCACAGCAAATAAAAGTAAAATGTAATGCAGGCACTGAAATAAGGGTTAGGATGCTTGATGTCCTGTCCTGGTAATTTAGTCTGTAATCTCTGTTCAGATGTTATCCCATTCTATGCTTTATTTTCATCAGTAGCTGAAGAGGCAAATTATGTTGCCCAGTAGACAGTACTGAGAGTCAAAACATAATGTTATATTTAAGGATTTAATAACACATTGGGACCTAGGAAAAAGACAGCACAATAGAAGTGTTAAATACCTGTCAGCATCCAGTAGTTGATTCAGCTGCAAGCCACATTTGTGCTGGTGTGCACCACAAGCACAGAGCAGCAGCAGGCAGCAAACACAGCAACTGGTGCCCAGAGTGAGACCAGAAACTTCCCTGGGAGCTCTCCAATGGCCTGGCACATAGCAGGGAACAGTGTTCATAACCCTCTGGAAGAACTACACCTAGTGCATCAGAGACCTCCCTTTGGACCAAGCTCCTGAGGGAGAATGCATCCCTGCACATTTGGGACCTCTTGGTGGGACTGGGGCTTTGCCCACAGGCTGCCAAAGGGTCAGAGTCACCACATGAGGTGGCTGTGACAAGGTCAGCACACTGCACAGCTCCAGAAACTGTGAGAGAGATCAGCTGGATGTTCTCCAGGACTCTGCAGCTCCAACTGAAACCCCCAGCTTCTGATGGGGCTGATGACAGGCCAGCCACGTGGAAAACAGCCTTGTGAAAATGATCTGGGAGTCCTGGTGGACACCTCATTGTACCTGCATCTGAAACATGCCTTTGTGGCAAAGAACAAAGAACAGCCTTCAGGCAAAGTGTGGCCAGCAGCTGAGGGAGGCTTTCCTCCTCCTGTTCTCAGCACTGGTGAGACAGTTCTGGACTGATGGGTCCAGTCATGGCCTCCCCAGGACTAAAGACACAAGGTCACACTGCAGTGAGCTCAGAGCTGTGCCACAAAGAGGGGTAAAGGGCAGGAGCTACCCTGTCATGAAGAAAGACTGAGACAGCTGTGACTGTCCAGCCTTGAGAAGGCTCAGGGGCCATCTCACCAGTGTGTACAAATATTTGATGAGGGGGAATAAAGAAAATGGAGACAGAGTCTTCTCAGTTGCATTCAGTGACAGAACAAGAGGAACTAGACAAAATTGAAATGCAGTCAATTCCACTTTGACACAAGAAAATAGCTTTTTTACCATGAAGGCAGTTAAATACCAGAATGGGTTTTCCAGAGAAGGCAAGGAGCTCCCATCCTAGGATATGTTCAAATCCTGCCTGAACACAGTCCTGGCCAACCTATCCTAGCTGACCCTGCTTTGAGCAGACAGGTGGACTAAATGATCTCCCAAGGTGTCTTTCAAACTCAACTACTCTGTGGTGTAAATAGGCTGTGTATTTTTATGTTACTTATCTAAAGGGCATTCTTGATCTCAGTGCAGAGGCAAAACAGCTTCTGCCCTTGTACTGTACAACATCACCTCTCTTGCAACTTTGAACATAATGCAGACAAGTAACCAGTGAGTTCTACAATAATGAACTCTGTTCATAAGGAAATTAATTTCTAGTGAAGGTGATTCTGTCAAACCAGCTCTTATTATAGCAAATATCTCACTCCAGAACACAAGCTAATGATTTCCCTCATCCATCACACTTTGTAGTCCTGGCTCAGGTACCAGGCACTGCTGAGAACCGCCAACATTCATGGATCAATATTCCATACACAAACAGGGTCAGATTGCACTGGTTGATAAATTATGGTAAACTCATTGCTAGAAATCAATTCTTTGTTAAAATGACTGAGAATGATTGCAACTGAATGTTGCTTAGGAAAGCAAAGGTCCTAGACTCCCCCTTTCATTTCTGCCCACTTAAATCAAGTGAAATCACATTTTTTTCCTTTTGGTTTCTTTTTTTCCCCACTTTAGGTAAATAGTGGATACAGCTTAAGTCATCACTTTTTCCTATGACTGTCAGAGGAGCGGGGTGCAAGGAGGGGGTGGGTGAAGAAAAGCAGATTTGTGCTCATCACTCTATGGAAAGAAACTGAGAACACAGATAAAATAGACTGGTTATGACACTAAAACAAAGGAAAGGTCCCAGTTCCATCTCTCCAGCTTGTCCTGCCTTTCCTGGCTTGATGGCTCAGTGCATGTGGTTCATTACACCTATCAACCTGAATATGCAAATTTTCTCTGAAAATTGAAAGGTGAAGACTAGAGATCAGCTGGAATTGTGAATTTTAATGTCTTTACAAAAAAAAGTGTTTTATTTAATATGGCTACGAATACAATCTAAGGGGTTCAAACCTTTAAAGAAAAGCTCCATCCTCAGAGGTACAGATGCAACTTTGCCACCACGTAAAGAGCCTTGGAACACAGAAATGACACAAACAAGGTCAGGAAGCAGATTGGACCTAACATAATATGGAAATATTTCCCTCAAGTATCTTATCTTCCACTTGACCACAGCTCATGCTGAGGAATATGGTGAGACAATGAAAGATGACAAGAATATAGCCACAGGTAGAACCTGCAAACAGAAAGGCACATCTTAAATCAGTGATGGAGCTTGTAGGAATACCTGTGAATTGCTTTACTGCTCCCCAGTAAATGAGGGCCTGATAACAAAGAAAGTTTTATTGCTACCTGTGGAACTGGATACATCATCACTACAGTGACATACAAGCCCAAAACATTTACAGCATGTTCCATCTCAAATATAGAAAGTGTGTATCTCTGTGTCATATAGAGCCAAAACAATCCCTCTGTCAAACTGTTCATAACCTGACAACCTCTGCTGTATTGTTGAAGCATGAAAGAAATCTAATTTTTCTCGATAAAGTGTCAATTGATGAGAAGCCTTCAGTTTCTACAATTTTACCACCCTCAAAATCCAGTAAAAGTGTGAGTTACTCCTTTACAAGCATGAGTCAGGAAGCAGCTGGGAAACTGCTTTGCATATGATGCAATGTCCTGAAATAATATGAACATCTCAAGGTTGGAATATACTCATACAGTGCAGCTGCTTATCAAAATGCAAACAAATGATTAATCAAAGCACAAAGAGCTGGGAGAAAATGCAACAGGTCCCTTATCCTTTCAGGCACCTAATTCACTATTTCCCAGCATTTCCAAACCACTATGCTTGAATTGGTTCCTTGTAGGAAGTTATAATTCGTGCAAGAAATTGCTGGCAGAAGGAGAATATTCTTTAATGACAGGGATGATTTTACAGGCTGCTGTCCAACCTCTTTGTACAGAAATGATTTAAAGAACAGGTTGTATAAAGCAAACAGGAGAGAAAAAAAATTCCAAGGACTGAGGCCTTCAAGACTCTAGTTAATACCTCAATTGCAGATGTGATGGAGTCAGTTAAAGCCTTCAGTATTTAACCCTTTTTTATCGTTCCACATTTCAAATAATTAGTAAAAAAATAATTGGTTCCACCAGTTTAGAAAAATTTTGTCATCAGAATTAAGGTAAGATCCATCTGAGTCTCCCATTATACATCATTTGAAAGAGTTTTCATTCCCGTAGTGCAAAAGGAAGGTGAAATTTATCTATAAGGCTTGAATAGGTTGGTTAAATTGGTCACAAATTGATAAAACATGGAAGGATTATACAAGACTTGTTATTTTTCTTGTGAGCTTTTCACCTTCTTACAAAAGCAATTGTTTAAGATTATGCAACTTTGAGAATTCCATTTCAGGATGTTCCTGATAACTGATTTTAGGAATCCTGGAGTGATGATGTATTTGGCCTTTCATAGTCCTGTTTTTGTAAAGTTTTCATGGAAATATCCATGGCTGGAAATGGAAAGAAAGGCACAAGACTGGAGATTCCTGACAGTGGCATGTCTGCATGCCCAGAGCTTCAGCCTTGTCATCCTGTTCCACCCTGGCTGCTCAAAACTGCAGTCAGAGCACATTTCTCTAAGGAGGCAGCATATCATTGATACATAGTCTTTAAATGCTTTACAGGGTATTAATTTCACAGATGGATCCATGGATGCTTTAATAGAACTATTTTATCTTTTTTCTTAGGAGGACAGATTGGAATAAAAAACAAAACAAAAAATGAAATATATATAGCAATGACTAACTCTCTACAAATAGTTGAAACATCTGACTGTTACAGATGAAAAAGAATTGTTCAACACATTGCAGAAGTATATAAATCATCAGAATTTAGTGTGTTTGAAACAGCTGAAGATGAAAAAGAAAGATGATCTTGTTGTGCACAAGCAATTAAATTCACAGCTTTGTCACAGAAAACTGGTATTTGTCCTTTGGAAACTCTCTATATATTTTTCATGTGAGTTCTCTGTCCTTACAATGAAGTCAAAGACTCACTCCTCATTGTTTTTCTGTCCTGTCAAAACATTTGGAAGCAGTTTGGGTTGAAATTGTTTCTTTTGATGCATTCACATAATATAAGCAAATTATATACTAAATTGCTTTGGTGGTCTTTCAGCACTGCCCTAATTAAATAATTATACTTGCACAAAAAGTGCCTTATAAATGTTAAATGTCATATTCCACCTAGTCTAATTATATTATGTACCTAGTGCTATAATGTATAATAAATTACTGTTTTCAAAGGCTAATTCAACCCAAATATCAGCAGTCTCATTAAAGGCAAAGGCTACAAGGCAAAGGCTACAATTTCAAGGAATCTTGGTGGTTTAAGAACTGCAGACATATTTCCAAAAAAAAAAAAAAAAAAAAAAAAGCACCTAGAGGCTTTGGGTATCATTGAGACCCTTCGAGAATCTCACTTTTGGGTAACTAAACAATCTACGAAATTTTTATAAAGTTATGAAGGACTGTTAAGGACTTCTGAAATTTCGAACCCAGAAGTCTTATCTGTGAAAAGTCTCCTAGGAAATCAATGGGAGTCGCATTGCTAAAAAGAATGTTTAAATGATCTGAACAAAGCACTCAAAATGTGTCTCAAAGAAAATCCTAGGGTAATAAATACAGCCCCCATGTTAGAAGAAGTATAAACCACTTTAAGCTAACAGGTCTTCTTTTGATCTCTCTCTTCAGTAAGGCTTTTGAAGAGCATTATTTTTTTCCTAATGGCAAACCTAATAGAAGAAACCTTTCTTCAGTACAGCCTTGCACTCACTCTTTTAATACACTGGAGAGTAAAGCTCCTTTATTAATATACTCTACACTCTCTCACACATATCAAATAATATGTCAAAAGATAAGAAAGGAAAGCAAAGAACTTGGGTGACATTTGTTGACATTTCCAACACGGAGGAAACAAACAAGTTCTGCCGTGGCTGAATGTTAAAAAGGCCGTGGAGAGTGAGTTTCCCCTCATCAATATGGCCCTTGGGGCATTTTTAACTCAGCCTGATATCGTGTTCCCTAGTAGGAGGTGTTCCTGCAACACGGGAAGACAGGGAAGGCTTCTCTCAGCTCTCTGAAAACCTCAATAAAAAGGTCACCAGATCTTTTATTTTCATTTACATTTTTAAAAGATCAAGATCACTTTTAAATGAGAATAATCAAGATGCTCAGCCTGCATCTAAACAAATCTTCAGCTCCAAACAGAAATGAAAATCAAAATACAAAAGTATTTTTATACAAAAGTGGTTTCTTTAATTTTTATTTAAAATTTAAAAAGAGGTTGGAAGTTCTTTATTTTTATTCTTTCCTTTTCTGAAATCCTGTTAAAATCCCTTTAGAGTGCAACCGAGAAACATCAAAAACCTTGATGTGGCCTGAGGGTGGCTTACTACAAAGCCATGTGCTAATAACACCTCACATTTATAGCTCTTTTCAGCCAGAACAGCATCCCCAGGCTGTGCAGATACTGTGCATGCACGAAGAATAATTTTGAGCCCCCTTGCTGACACGTGGCTCTCTCCATGGGGGCTCAGCACCCCCAGTGCTGCCTCCTTCGGAGCTGGGGGACACCCTGAGTTGTGGAAACGCTGTGGAGAACTTCAAGGAAAACCAAAACTTCATTTTTCTTCTAACAAATCTCATGCTTCCATTATCTTAGCTTTGCAGACCACTAGTTCATCAGGTAGGAAAACGTGATATGATGAAATCTATTAATAAACCACCAGGATTACTCTGAATCCATGTCTATCACTTGCTAAGTTTTGAAATTATATGAACTTACTGCGTGATATTTTACAGGTGACTGTTTCACAGTACTGGTGAGTGAAAAGGTACTAATTTAGCTCAGATAAAAGAAAAATACATTTTCTCTATGCATGGGTACCTGCCCTTGTACCCATGTCCAAATACTGAACTACTCCTCTGTGATGCACAACAGCATGACCAAATTAAAAGTCAATAGAGCAGCGCTCATTTAATCTAATGTGTCTATTTCTAGATCTTTAATACAATGGTAATAAAATAATGATTAATAACGATCCCAGCTCATATTATTTAGTGGGACTAATCATAGGATATCTCAAAGCATTTGTAAGCTATTTGCACAAGGAGTTGCACCCACAGTTATGTATACACATAGAAGAATCACATCAGTTAATTAGATTTTCTTTTGTATATCTCATAGGTCCAAAATCAAATACTGACTTAATCCTGTCAGTTCTACTCCCTACACTGTCATGTTATGTCTTTTCCAGTATTCATCCATCATAACTATCTGTTGGTTTAAGATCACAGAAGCATGTTCTTTTTCAGACTTTCTGCAAATAATATTACTACCACTGGTACTGTTTTAATTAAATTCTTCCTCATTTAGTGCTCTGCTGTGGATTATGCATATGTTTAATTTGTTCACTTTTAGATTTAGTAAACACTTTATACAGTCCATAGCTTTATATTTTGGATATTGAAAAAAAAAAAAAAAAGAATTTAAGCTGCAGAAAGAAATTGTCAATCATTCCTTCTTGTCATCTTCCGAGTAAGCTGGAATGTTGGCAGTCATCTGCAGCTCTAGTGGCATTTACATTTTTAATTAAGTAGCTTATTTGCTGAACAATACCCTTCCCCTTGCAGTTGTTCTATGGATTATGCCTAATTTTATGAGTCCCGTCTGCGCCAGATTTCACAGAGGTTTATTCCATTTCTTCTGTTCATTTCTCTGTGTGTGCATAACCTGAATTTACTAGTCCATTCCCTCAACAGGTATAAATCCCTTCCTACTGACTCTGCATCTCATAATTCCATCTGAAATTGAGCTTTATGCAAAGTACAAGGAAACTTTCACCTAATGAAGGCAGCCCACTTACAGCTAAGTGATGTGGAGAAAATAGGGCATGGCTGTCACTCACCATTAATGCTATTTACCACTGCCTCTATCACTGCACAGCAGAAAACCCTGCAAAGCCTCTCTCTTAGGTGGGGCCAGCTAAGTCTGTAACTCTCTGGAAGCACTTGCTGACAAAATGCACCCAAGAGACCAACTGCTGCCAGGTGTGGTTTCCACAGTTACTTTGATCAATTCTATTTGATACAGGCTTTCACATCCCTAAGCCACCAAGCATAAAAGCACATAATCTGGGATATGACTTTATAGCTTTTAAAAGAAAGGAGGACAAGGTAAATACAGAGGTGTGAGATGTAGCTGAGTCCTCTTGAGCTTGCAGTCACCGCAAGAGCTTTGCTGGATTATTTCAGGGCCTGGCAGCTGCCTCAGACAGGGACAGGGACACATTCATAGTAATAATGGTGGGGACAAGGAGACAGAAAAACTCACTGTCCTCACCCCAGACAAAGTGGATGCTGTCAGAGCTTATCAGCATGCCAGGATCAGGATCAGTGCTGCTCCACAGTATTGCTGAGTCTGACAGAGGGGCACATACCAGTCCTGCAGCAGGGTCTCACTGTATCTGCCACCTCTCTGTACTTCTAAACTCCAACATATAACAGATCTGTCTAAAACACATCACCTCCTCAGTTTCCCATCCTCCCATCTCTTCTTTCCTCCTGTATGGACCTCTAGCTATGTTTCTTTTTGTCCCCTGGGTTCAGCATCTGGGTCACTCCTTTTTAATCTTTATCAATGATCTGCATAAGGGCATCAAGTGCCCCCTCAGTCAGTTTGCAGACAATACCCGGCTGGGTGGCACTGCTGATGGAAGACAGGGAGTTTTGCAGAGGAAACCAGGCAGGCTGGATCAATGGGCCAAGGCCAATTTTATGAAGTTCAACAAGGCCAAATTCTGGATCCTCCCTCTAGGTCACAGCAACCCCATGTAATTCTACTGGCTTGGGAAAGAGTGGCTGGGAAACTTCCTGCAGAAAAGGACTTTGATGTGCTGCTCAACAGCAACTGAATGTGAGCCAGTGTGGGCAAAAAGGCCAATGGCATCCTGGCCTGTATCAGAAACTGTGTGGCCAGCAGGACCAGGACAGTGTTCACCCCTCTGCACTCAGCACTGGTGAGGGCACACCTCCAGTGCTGTGTCCAGGTTTGGGTCCTTTACCACAAGAACATCAAGGGGTTGGAGTGTGTGCAGAGAAGAGCAATGGAAAGGGTCTGGAGAACAAGAGCTGTGAGGAGAGGCTGGGGAGCTGGGGTTGCTTAGCCTGGGGAAAAGGAGACTCAGAGAGGGGAATCTTATTGCTCATGCCTGGATGGAGGCTGTAGCCAGGTGGGAGCTGGTATCTTCTCCCAGATAACAAGTGACAGGATAAGAGGAAATGGCCTCAAGTCGTGCCAGGGGAGCCTAGATGTACATTAAGGAAAATTTCTTCACTAAAAAGTTGCTCAAGCATCAGAAGAGGCTTCCCAGGGAAGTGGTTAAGTCACCATCCCTGGAGGTATTTAAAAGACATGTTCATATGCCATTTAGGGACCTGGTTCAGTGCTGGACTCAGAAGTGCTGGGTTAACAGTTGGACTTAATGGTCTGAAAGATCTTTTCCAATATTAACACTTCTACGCTTCTATATGCTACTGGTATTTATTCTGACTAGATGATGTATTGTGACTTCTCAAAAATTAATATTTGTGGCTTGGTTTCATATTATAGAATACCAAGCCTTTATTATTATTATTAATACTTTATTTCATGAGTTCTCGCCCTTTTTAAAGATCGTTCAGCCCTGTTCCTGCAGTTCTAAATAGCAAATAATAGTCTGAGGTGAAAAAAAAGAGTATCATTCAATAAAAATAATTATTTTTTATCAGTTTTCAGAAGTTCCTTGCAAGTTCACAATGGTCTTTCATTACATTTTATTCCAAACCCAGGTTCCTGTTTACATGTTCAGTTTCTATTTTTTTTCCTTCCCATCCTATTTTTCAAGTGCAGATAGCAGGGAGCATCTCTAACTCAGACAGAACACCAGAATTCACGTTAAGAACTAAAGCATTCTATGATTTTTCCCCCCTGCTAATTTACTGAAAGAAATTATCTCTCTAAAAACAAAAGTATTTGTTTTAATCTTATCTCTAGGTGAAATGCCAGTTGATTTTAATTTGTACAACTCCATCTAACTCTTGGGGCTATTCTTAGGAAGTCAGGCTCAGTGCACCATAACTCCAAGGTCAGTCTTGGTGGTCAGTGGATGGAGATGGACCATACCTCAAAACTGAAGGTATTCATCTCCATCCTGTGACAACAGACATAGGTTCAAGTAACTACTATGTTCTCAACTCCCAGAAAAGAATCCAGTCCTGACTGCCTTATCCTAGTAAAGTAAAAGGTAAACAGGCATTTACCCAATGGTAAATTAGGCAGCAACACTAGTATTTGCCTTCTAACTGCCTCATCTTCCATATTAAAAAGTTGAATGTCTATGTGCCAGTTTTAACTGGAGAGGTTGAAATTTCTTTTATTTTGATGGGTTTATAATATTCTCCACAGCTTTACTAGGAGTGGCTTTCTCCTTCAGGGAGCTTTGTGAACAGAAAGCAGAGCTGCAGGACAATCTTCTAATATAAAAATGGGCTTTACAGAACTTCCTTGTGTAGCTCCCTGAATGTAACTGCCTGACCTTGAGAAAAGTGTGTGTGTTTGACTTAAGTATTAACAGATAGGCTGGACACTGAATTCTTCAGTAGTCCACTAAAAAGCAAGAGATTCAACATAAAAGGTAAGTTCTGACCTTTATATTTAAGCCTCCTTCAGTTAAGTTACTAGGGGAAAGAACTGTGGCTTCTCTATAATGTTAGTCAACAGTACTGTCCACTTCTGGTGCAAAGTAATCCTCTATGCCATACTGGGAGATAAAACAAGTAGAATAAAGGCCAAATCCTTCCTAAATGACTCTACTCTTCCCAAGAGGATGAGTAAATGTCAGCCAGCTGCCCTGAAGTAAAATCTTTACTCATTAAAATAGTACATTATCGCTTAGGTTGGTATGGGATGAGGCTCAGAATTTGCTCCAGTAGCAAGGTTTTAATCCTTCAGCCAGATTCATTTGAGTAGCTCTGGAGGTCTCAAATTACCTATTCCACTGATCTGCAGGAAGTAATATGCCTGTGAAGGGATTTAGTTGCAGGAACATTACTGGAAAGAAACACCTTAGGTTTCCTGTAGTTACTATTTTGCTGTGAAAGCTCGACAATCTAATACTTCCTAAAAACTTTGTGAATTTTTTTATTAAATGCATTATGTGACCATTTTGGGTGTTTTGCACTTTTAGTCACAGTGCACAGGTTTGAGGTTGCACGCACAGGAGCAGAGACTGCAGGTACATTCTCTGACTTCGTGGTTGAGATCTAGACACATGAAGGATTAAATTTATTCATTAATAGTTACTTATGTGACAAAATAGACAAGGAGAGCTGTAATGACATCACTCAATCAAGAGTGAAAGAGATTTAATTTTCATTTTTTCCCTCCTGACACCACATTTCACAAGAAAACTGTGCTCCTCTCCCAACAGCATCATAAAGATGCAGCCTTATACAGAACACTCAGATTATGACAAGTGCAAAGATGATTTCTGCCATAACCTTAAACAAAAGTTTTTAAGACCCAAGCAGAATTTCTGAAGGAATGAGAATCAGTGCCTTCTGTTAGCTGAAAAGCCCTCAAAAGCCAGATCTCCCTATTCTGATTTTGCATTCACATCTGTCACTCTGCCTGATAACAAACAACAGATTGTCTCCTGCACAAGCATTGCCACCCAGACCTCAATGTGAGCATTAACAGCCCCGAGGTAGAGCTCGATAAGTTGCCCCTCAGCAAATTTAAGATCCCTAGGAGTTCCTTAGGGACAATCCTAAAAGCTAGGTTTGTCAGGTGAACACAACCATCATTTGCTATTTAAATTCACCGTAGTGCTGTCAACACTTTGTTGAAGTGATGACTGAACAGGTGGATTTATTTCAGAGTGGCTGACAGCCAGTGCTCTTTCTACTAGACCTTTATTTTAGAACTTGGCATTAGATCCTGTTTTTAAGTACTTAAGGAAAAAAAAAAAAGAGAGGAAAATATATATGTTCACTTTTCCACTCTTTGTTTCTTGCCATTCCATTGGAGTTGCACCTGCAGCAATCAGGTGGGAAAAGAGGGCTATTCATCAAGGTGGAAATGGATATGTTACTTTTCTCTGAAACTAAGCTAAGTACAACAGTTTTTTCTAAGTGCAAAAGAAAAGAGCAAGTGCTGCAATGTTTACAGGGCAAAATTTCCCCAATGAATTTGGTGCATTGGTGTGTGATGTGACAGTTGCCAGGTAGAAAACCAAACAACAAATAAATAATCCAGCTAAAACTAGCCTGTTGTGTTACAGCTTTTGCCAGTTGTCTCAGCAAATATGTCACTGCTGAAAGTTGCAGAACTAGAGACTGAAATCCCCTCTGTGTTTCTAAAAACACACCACACACGATGTGCAATGCTGCTGGTACTGTAATGCTGGTTCTTCTCTTTTACCCTTCCCTCCTGTCACCCCAGACAAAGCTGTGCTGCTGCTGCAACCCACTGTGTCCTACAGTGTTTGGTGCCTCTGAATTTAAACTGATCTCTGTGCATTGTGTTTGGGGTGGGTTCCCTGCACATACTCTCTATTCCAGCAATCAAAATGCAATATAATTTGGAGGAAATGTATTACAATTACTAGGAAGTAAAGTCCTGCTACCCTCCACAAACATCCATATATGGAAGGAAAGGGAAGAGAATTAGATAAATAAGGAATTTCATGAATACTCTAAAATGAAATTATGAATTCTTGAAATATTCTCAGAAAAAGGAAAGATGTCTGTTACACACACAAAAGAAAAATAGGTTCCCACAGACTAGTCAGAAATGGTCCTGATAAAAAAAAATGTGAGGAAAATGACTTAGTGGAAACATATTTTTATACCTTCAATGCCCAGCTGCTGAAGAAGACTAAACACAAGGGATCTCACAGAGCATGAGTTGTGCTCACACTCACAAAATTTTGAAAATCGGTGTCTAGTAAAGTCATGCATTCCTTTCATTACTTTGTTATTTGTCTTGAAAAATGTGACATTTCTGGGCTTGATGGTTGCTCTCCTGTGCCCTGGGTATCCCACATGTATCTAGGGAAAGGCAGAAAATATGCTCAAGGCACTTGGAATCTGCCATCTATTACTGGCATTTCCAGAAGAGCCAAGAATTTCAGGAATTGACATTACTGGTTTGCAGTTTGCTCATGGTACTTGGTGTTGTGTAGAACATCTTATGAGTTGCATCATTTGAGTGAGATTTAGAGGCATGTGATGAGATGATTCGCAGTTGGAAGTGAGAATCACTCTGGTGGACCTGGTAGGGAGCCAGTGGGATTCTTGGGCTGTGGGTCCTCCAGGAGACAGCAATCCCTGCTGGGGATGGTGCTCTCACATGGATGTTTTTACAGGCTGTAAGTTGAAGGATCCTCATCATCATTCACAGACCTCCAGACAAATCTCCCTTATACCAATGAAAATTTGTCCCTCCACGCCAAAGGGTTTTGGAGCAGGCCTGGATTCAATGAATGCACTCAATGCATGGAAATCAACACTAAAAATGGACTGCCTTGAAGACAGTCTTGATAGCAAACAAAGAAACTGGAAAAGACTGTAAGTAAGCTGTCTCATTCCCCTTAAAGCCTTCAGAGAGAACAAGAACATATTGCTGCTGTTCATGAAATACCTGCCTTTTGACTCCAGATTAGGGACTGCCAATCTGCTACTTTCAGCAGCACTAAAATTCTCATCAAGAAGCAAAAGAGCTGATTTCTAGTTTAAAAGCTCAATTACATTTTTTTAATGTCATATCATAAATGCTGAAAATCTGACCTGCAGCACTGTTACTCCTCCCTGAAGGCACACCAGCATCACCTTGTCTGCCCATTCATGATGCTGTTTCCTGTCCAGAGCCACAAACTTCAACATGACACAAAATTCCAAACTCACCAGTCTTACAGCTCTGAGAGGCAGTTTGCTCAGCATGCCATCTGGGAAAAAGCTTCTTTACTGTTCCTCAAGACAGCCCACAGGAACCACCCACTTGCAGTTACTGACCTTGAATTTGATCTGTACGGATATTGTCAATCCTTGTTAACATGTTTCTGATAGGAGGTGGAGAAGATGCTTTTTCAAACTCTTCAAGAGAGCTCTCTCATTCACTCAAGCGTGGGGACTGAGCCTCATATGACTACAGCACTATGCAAACAGACTGGCCCAAAGCCTCTGGGAGGTGTTTTGACAAAATTTCTCATCAACAGAACGCTTCAGCTGGTTCATCACAGCTGAAGTCCCAGGTGGAAACACTGGAAAAATGTTGGCAGTCGGTTTTCTGACTTTCCAGGAGTCACCAGTCACATATGAGGGAAGAAAAGGAGAAACCCAGACCAGCCTTCTGCAAGAAAGTCCCACTCCATAGACCTCCTGACCTCCTGTACCATTTGGGTTTAGGTATTCAGAAGACACATTTCAAAACACTAGGAGCTATATCAGAATTAAATTCTGACTGGTATTCTTTCATTCACTCCTGCATTTTTCCTTGACCTTAGGGAAATAATTTAATTCCCCTTGCATTGGTTTTCTTTAAAAATAAAAGAGCAATGATTTTCTGTAGTACCAACCTCTAAGTGACAATATAATTTTTAGCTGATTGGTGTTTGCCAAAAGCATAGAAACCTGTCAAGAAAAATGCCAACCCCTGCTAGTGCGTCGAGTGAGACAGAAGAAAAATGTCGAAGTCATAGAAGCTTTCCCTTAGTGGAAAGTTCCTGACTTTACACAAACAAATATCTTCCTGTCAGCATTCACCACCAACTATATGAATCATTTACATTGCATTTTCACGGTAAGCGCTTTAAAAATAAACTCAGCATCTCCAGAGAAAAGTATTTTCATGGGATTTCAAAATGCCCAAGAGCATAGTCTGGCACACCGGATTCAGATACACCCCACTGCAGTGTGCAGAGATAATGGAAGAATATTGAGAAATAGGGAGGTAATAAACATCTTTTGTGCTGAATAGCAAAAAGAGTTGTTAAAAATTAATTTTAGTGTTACAGCTAAGAGGTGCTCTGCGGGGAGAAGCTGCTTCTTCCTGCTTTGGCCAATAGGAACATAAGAACAGCTACACTGGATCACACCTGAAGTCCATATAGTCTATCCCCTCTGCAATACTATTCACAATGCTTCAGACATGCATACAATTTCTCTCAAGTGTGTCCCATTGTGTTATATCTTGTTTACTGCTTATTATTCTCAGAAAAGATGAAAAGCTATGCTTTCCCAAAATGCTTACAGACAGGTCTATTGCTGAACCTCCAAAGCAGATGCATTTACCAAAACCATGCACACATACAAATTTGGAAGTCATCTATTTCAGAAAAAGTGAATACCATCATCTTCATTGTCAATGAAATAATTTTTAAGTTGAGTACAATGATTATGTTTTATTGCCTTGTGTGAAAATGCCTGTTCTTACTGAAGAAATGCTCAATAGTCCTTGGCAGCATGATTTTTTTGGTAGTATGAATAGCATTATATTCCAATAAATTGGATTAACAAGATTCCATTCCAGAGAGACAGGGACTTCAAGTGGAAGCCCTTTCTAAAGCTGTTAATATTCCCCAGATATGATATCCCCACAGCATTACTTGACTCCCCAGACTACTAATCCCAGCAGATTTGGATCTTTATGCTGGTAGCACCTGTGAGGGTACTTCAGCAAAGGGCTCGTGTTGTTTCACTTTGCTGCCAGGTGCTGCTGTGCAGCAGAGCAGCCTGCTATAGGCTGGCTGTTCCAGAGAAGCAACTAGAATATCTCCCTGTTTTCAAGCATCCCTGGGCATGCATTATAAAAGCTGTATTCTATAGAGCCTATTCTATTCTCAGAGACCCATCTATCTGTTCTCTGCCCCTTTGTTTCCTCAGCACTGGTGTGACATAGCTGTGTAACAGTGTGTGCTCACCTTAACAATTGATGGCTGACATATTAATTTACCAAAGAGTTCTCTGAAACCCACTGGTCCCCTCTAAAAAGCTCATCTTTGGCTCCAGAGGATACTGAATAACATCTCACCAGGCCCCTTAGCAATGATCCCTGCCATTGTTCTTCCCAGGGAATTGAAATAAGACACATGTTAAGGAGGTGGAGATGTTAAAAGTTTTGCAACATTGTTCAAAGCAAAGAGAACACAAAGACTCTTCATCCTTATTTAATCCTTATTAATGTAGCATCTCTCAATATGTTTAGAGTTTGGTGTATGCTTTGGGATACACTACAGAACACATTTCCTCAGAGAGGGTCTACTTTCCCCTCAGGTTTCCTCTCAAACAGTGAGAACTCCTCACCCAGGCTCTGAGAGACACTTTTTCACTATTGATTGCATTTATTTAAATGAGCAACAAGCAACCTGTCAACACCCACATGGCAAGTTTTCTTCTCTTTTCTCCTTAAGTATGCTAGATTATTTAAAAAAAGGAAGTTTATCAAATAAGTCAGAGGAAATTAGAAAAAAAAAAAATAACAGGGCAAAATGTTTCCTCTCTGGAGGGACAGAATGACAGTGTTGGATACCATCAAGCCACAAAATGTGTCATACTCTACTGTGAGGACATCACGACTGCCATGAGATCTGGGCCTCTTGTCTTTGCTATTCATCTGCCTGTTGTGCTCACTGCTGCTCTGGCCTCTGCTCTCTCCTCCCATCCCTCTTCCCCCTGTGTAAGCAGACTGAGAGCTCTGGGGCGTTGGTTCTCTCTGCATGTGAACCAGAGCACAGGCAACAGACCCCAAGTTGCAATTGAGAGCTCTCAGTACTGCTGATAAGTAGTACAGATTCAATTACACAGACCAGACACTTACTCTAATCTCAGTTACCCACCTGTGCAGAGTAGAAAATTGCTCAAAAGGAAAACCCCAGTGTCAGCCTGATAAAGTACAACAAATACTCTGTCCAACAATTACTTTGGAGAGGGTTTGTTGCCCATGCTGGTGCTTCTGGGGCTGTTTCCTTCCTTACACTGGTGATTTTTTTCCTTGTGAAAGAAAATCCCTCTGACATTATTTTCTTGTTTTTCTAACCAGCTTGTTCTGAAGGATCTCAGCACCAAATCCTTGTGAGCAAACTGAATGCATAGAATAATCCAGCTTCTTTGCAAAGACAGACAAAGACAGTAGTATCTAATTCTCACTCTTGAGCTATTTCAGAAAACTACAAGGCGTAGCCAAGACAAGCTATGCTACAGGAGACCGACTTGCAGCACTCTGAAGGTGGAGCATTTTTCTGGCTTATCCTGTTCTTGGCTTTAAACATCTGGTACCAGCACAAAGAAATTGCATCTTTTCTCCCTGCTAATTGTGAAGTACCTGACTGATTGCTTATGACTGGCAAGTGTCTGATAACAGGAAATGGTAGCATGGCAGTGTGATGGGTTAAGAAGGATGAGACAGGAAAACCAATTATGGGATTCTTCATTTAAATATTTAAGCATATTGACTGAGGAATATCAGCCTTAGATTTGTTGGAAGTGCTTGGATACAGGAATTGCTAGGCATCGATGGTTATTGTCATTGCTATCGGTGTTTTCGTTACCGTAGCTGTTCTGAGACCTAGTCACAAATCAGTTCCTCACTGGCAGAATGTAGCACAGAGAAGCAGCTCAATGAGACTTTTTCTCAGCTGTCTGAAATCTCTTTTTCACCATGGTATTGCAGCTGTGCCATTATTCTCAGGGAGCCAAGAGCACAGCAGAGGTGTTCTTTGGAAATCTCCATGTCAGCTCTGTGGTCTCTGAGCCTCCACCACTGAGCACTAAGCAGGAAAAGCTCCAAGGCAGCCTGATGATGATAACACATAGCTTGATCATGCCATGGGTTGGTGTTTCTGGGATCCCAGGGACTATTTAGTCCCTGTGGGGACCATATTAGCTCTCAGCAGTCTCAGAGCTGGAGAGGGACAATGTGCTGTCCCCTCTTACTTTCACCACTGGTGATGGCATCAGAAAGATGAACTGGAGGCCAACAAAAGGCATTTACAAAGGACAGATAAGGTCCCAAAGGAAAGGTTTGTTCAAAACAGATGCCCTATGGCTGGTGTTGGAAAATGCTTCAATATCAAGATGAAGAGCAAACAAAGTCATGAAAAAACGCTGATAAAAGTAACTACTCTGACTTTCAAACACCCATAATTGAACTGGAGCAGGAAAGTGATATTGATTGAAAATCCAAAGTAAAGCAGAGTAGTACCCTTTCAGACCCAGCAGACAGAAGGAAAAAAGTAAACAAGTAGTCTGAAAGGTGCCATTATTTAAGCAATGTGAATTAGATGTTAAAATGTCAATTCATTTTTCATAGCCCAAAATATTATTTATAGCATAGATAAAATGTTCTAATTTCCAATAAACTATTCTGAAATTAATATTTTGTACTAAATCCTGCTCAAGTTTCTCAAGCATATCATTGTATCGAAGTCATTAGGACTGTACAAATGAGTAATGGCAGCAGGAGCTGGCCTTTTATTGGTATGACTTTGAAATGGCTGCCTTACTCAAGCATGTCTATAAAACACTCTTGCCACACTATCACATATTCCATTTACTTCCCTTTTAAGAGAGAGGGGAAAAGGTTATTCTAGAAATACTTTAGAGTAATAAAATCTTTATTGCTACAATTTTTTTGTATCTCTTATGCCAGTGAAGCCAGTTGATTTAGTTATGTCCACAGTTCTGGGGGTGATAGAAAGTCAGCACTTATACATTTTGTACACCTCTGAATATTACTTTAGCTGGAGTGTCTACAAGTGTGGAGTGTGAGTGCAGTTTTGAGGTTATATAGCTCACAACTTGACATGAATGAAAAAATGCATGCTGGGTACATCACAGCCTCACAGCCCTCACAGGACTCTCCTTCCTGTGGGACACAGCAATTGCTTCTGGGGATGATAGCTGGCAAGGCAATAAATGCAAACAGGGGTTGAATTGAAAGCTGTTACTGTAAATGAAAGGCAGGAAAGATTGAGAAGAGATATCTACCAGGAACAGGGAACAATATAAACACATGCACACATACAAGTTTGGGATCTTTTCAAATCTACATGAGTAACACGGACTCTTTCTAAGCATTATTTATGTTTAAATATCTTACTGAATATTTAGGACTGCATCTTCTTGCATTAAATTCCAAACATGAACTATTGGCCAGTTTATCTATTTACTGTGCAACGAGCCAAATAAATAAATATCTCTGCCATCCCAGCTTTTCATTCACTGGAGCAATAATATGCTCTATTATGGAAGAAGCACTCTATTCCTTCTACCACTCCTATCTTCCACTGCTGCTGGCACAGAGATGACTAAAGAAACCAACTGTCTCCCCACAAAACCAATACCAAACCAAACCAAACCAACAAAACAAAAAAAAAAAAAAAAAACAAACCCAAAACCAACCAAACCAACAACAAAAACAAAAAAAAACCACAAAAAAAACAAAAACAAACAAACAAACAAAACAAAAACAACAACAACAAAAAAAACCCACAAATTCCACCACCACTGTGCTCAGCTACTTGAGCCACTACTGTTGTGAGAGGTGAGAAAATTCCTATTATGTTTTGTTCATCAACAAAGCTGTCAGCTTAAATGATGATCATGCTACCTTCCCTGGTAGTAGCACAAGAGAAACAGAGGAATCTTGGTGTAATTTTCAAAGTCTGAGGTTGCAGTACTGGCATTTAGAAAAATCATTGTGCAACTTATAAATGGAGCAAATTTACTCAGGAAGTCACAGAGGGAAAAAATATGGAACACTACTCAGTCGTTCTGACAATTGCTTTTCTTCTGTAACTTCACTTTGAAAGAGAAGCCAACGTCATCTGGAGTAAGATATCTGCTTTCTCAGTCGACAGCAGTCTGTTGAATAGCAGAATGACAAATATCTCAGTGTTTATTTAATTATTTAGGGCATAATATGCTATTTTATTTGACAATCTGTTTGCTCTGTGGATAAACTAATGCTGAGTAATTTTTCCTTATGAAGGAACAAGATTATCTTCTCATTAAACAGCCTCATTGGCCCAAAAGGAACATCACTCCACAAATATAAACTATTGCTATGAAAAGAATGAAGCAGAGATGCCTGGAACTTACAGAAAATACAAGAGAGAACTCAGGCCCTGAAGGGAGTGAGAAGAAAGAAAGCTCTGGGGACTTGGAGCAGCAGGGCTGCCTGTATGGGCAGTCAGGCAGCCAGGGAGATACTGAGTTGAAGATCAGCTTTCCTCTTTTGTCTGCTGGGTTTGGTTTGAATTTGAGGGGTAGGGTCTGAAGTGTCAGTGTTCATGGCACTTCTTCCTGCTGGGGAGTAAGCCAGGCTGACAAGGGCAGTGACAGATACTCCCTGGCTTCCTCTCAAGATGAAGATCAAAGGGCTAAGCATATCAAGTGTGTCTATGGCTATGGTGAATCCTCACATACTTTCTAGGGAACCTGGATGCTTGATTACCACTCTAAAGTGTTTGTACACAAACACACACAGCATAGAGAATAAACAAGAAAAAAACAGAAATCTATGAGTGGTCACAAAGCCAAAATCCATAGGCCTTCATGGGATACTCTTGGTGCTCAGGGAGCTGACAGGTCTTGGTGTTAAGCCAGTCCCCATCATCTTCAAAAAGTCACAGAGAAAGGGAGAGCTGCCTGACTAGAGGAAGGTTGTTGTTAGTCCAGTCTTCAAAAAGGGCAAGAAGGAGGACCCAGAAAACTACTGTCCAGTCAGCCTCACCTCCATCCCTGACAAGGTGATGGAACAGATTGGTTTGGAGGTCATCACCAGGCCTGCAGAAGAAAAAGTCATCAGGAGTCATCAGCATAAATCCACCAAGGGGAAATCCTGCTTGAGTGGTCTGTAGCCCTCGTGATGGCATGGCAGGATGGGTTGGTGAGGGGAGAGCAGTGGATGCTGTCGACCTTGACTTCAGCAAGGCTTTTGGCACTGTCCCTTAACATCCTCTTAGATAATCTCAGGAAATGTAGGTTAGGTGAATGGACAGTGAGGTGGACAAAGAACTGGCTAAATGGTGGAGCTCACAGGGTCATGGTCAGGGGAGTAGGATCCAGTTAGTCAGTGGCTTTCCCCAGGGATCAGTACTGGATCCAGACTATTCTCCTTGTTTATCAATGATCTGGACAAAGGGATAGAATACATCCCAAGCAAGTTACCTTCCTTTGTCACCTGCTCCAGGTGACCCTGCCTTGGAAGTGGAGGTGTTCCAGATGATCTCCAGAGGTCCCTTCCAACCCTAATAATTCTGTGATTTTGTGTGATTCTGTGGTTGGCTAAATTGACCTACAGACCCCAGGGTGACACTGTTTGAATTATGGTAGTATCCCATGGGAACAGAGTCAACAAGCTTTGCTATGATTTCCTGGGGCCTCTGTACCAATTTGATCCAGAACCCCAGAGAGATATGGAAGGTTTATCTTTTCTAACTTGATTCCATCTGATGTGCATCTTTAGATAGAAATGCTCCAGAGTCCATGGAATAATTTGTATAAGTGAGGACAGAAGGCATTTCAGGATGCTTTGATTTTGCTGCATTCTGCATGGTGATAATAACAAGCTCCAAGCTATCAAGCAGTGCTTTCCATTTTAATATGGCCAAATGGTTTCACAGAGCTCTGTCACCGTCGTTTTACAGATGAAAAGGCACAGAGAAGTTTTTTTGCTTAGGGCTGTATCTGAAACCAATAACACATCTGAAACTAATACCTAGCTCCCCAACCTTCTATCTAGTTTTTTTAAACTACCATTTTCCTCTAGATATAAAAAAAAACCCAAAACATGCATAATAAACTTTTTCATGTTACTATTAGCGTAGTTTACATCACTCAGAAAACAATAATGATAAGAGAGTATCTTTTAATGACTGACAGCTCTGAGGTAGCCTACAATTTTATCTTAACAGTGCTATGTCAAATGGCAAATTGAGTATCTTAGGAGCTAATGGACACATGAAAGTTAGACCTTGTATCCTGGCTTAGATGAAAGGATCAAATGAAAGAGCCACCTCATACATTTTCTGTCTGTAATAGTGGCCAAAATGTTTATGGAAGAACAGAGCAGACATTTATCAACATTTCTCTAGAATATTCTCAGAAGACCCAAAAGTTTGCAAATAAAGAAATTCCTGAGACAAAAGACATGGTTTTTATTTGATGGGCCAATGGCAAGGAGTGCCACAGTTTACCCTTCAGAGGGTAAGATCCCACAGACTCTGTTCTTCAGAGATTCAGTAAAATATCACAGGCCTTTTTCCCATATGCCTTGCTTGGGAATGTGACTACTTTGCCTGTCATAGTGTTTTTAAAGCAAATAACTTTCTGACATCTCCAGCAGAATAATTCAGTATCTCTGCCCATTTTACTTGCTGTCTTCTCTGCCTCTGGCACCATAGATTCTTTCTGGTATCAATGGCAGTGTGGACAGCCATTCATTTGACATGTGTGATTTCATCAAGTCATCAGACACAGACTGGCATGGTAACACTGACTTCCAATGAAACAAAATTTGAAGTGGGGATTTACATATACAGTGTTCTGTGTCCTGTTGACAAGCCTGAGAGTGCAAATATTTCTGTAGAGAGCTCTTAAAAATGGGCTGTTCTCTCTGCCCCAGCAGGAGCATACACATTTCATTTGCCTTTTTAATCACAACTTTTTTACATATTTAGAGTTATTTTTAGGTGAAATTTCAATAACTGTTTTTCAAAAAAAAGGGTGTCTGGTGGGCCTACAGAGTCTCTTGAGCTCTTCAGCTATGTTTAGGAGTGTGACACTGCAATGCCATTTGGAACCAAGCAGAATGCCAAGGTCAGGCTTGAGAATAAGGCTAACATAGTTTTTTGCATAGGCTTATGTTCCTGGACTTATAAGAGTGTTTGTCCAAACACAGCACTGTGCCAGCTCAGTGACACTGCTCCCAGCCCAGCCCTGAGTCAGTCTGACCATCCTGGCAGGGCATTTCTCCATAAGGAGTGACCATCTTTGACATGGTGAGGTATGTACCACAGCCTAACCAAGCACTTGTCCAGATTAAAAACAAACCTTGCTTTTCAGGAGGTTTTCCAGGTTCCAGTTTGCCTGTCTGCACTGAAGTGCCAAAACAGTGTGATGTGGCATGCTTTAGTATGGAAAGGATTTCTGAGCATACAATCCCATTGGTCATAATTAGCAATATAATGCTCAATAATCTTTAGTCAAAAGAGGTCTTCAGTTAACTGATATTCATCCAAAACCTGTTGATTAGCAATCCCCTATAGCTAGGCCATAACACTCTACTGAAGCATGGAAGAGAAACTTGGCCTGAATGTAATCATTTGATTAGCATTCATCCAAGCAAAACATCCACTTCTGGAGAGAGAAAGCATATATCTACTTTTGCTGGCTTTTGACAAGAAGCAGGTGTATGAGGCATAGGAAATATATACAGTACAGAATGTTTTTAGACTAAGCACATGGGAAAATACATTTTTGCCTAGACAACAGTGACACTCCCTTGTACATCAGTAAATTGTCACTGAGCTGTCATCTGCTGTGCTCTCACATGGGTGAGAGATGATGCACACAGAGAAATGTAGAAAAATAAAGGCAGATGAGAAACACTTAAAAAATAACTACAGATATCTTTTCTAAAATTAATCACCAGATTATTGTTGCTGTAATGTTGCATTTTTTTCATGTAAAGGAACCAGCTAGCTAGCTGAAGTAATGTCTTTTTTATGAAAACACAAATCAACAGAACAGCTACCAGTTGTCGATTTTGTTCCTGCTCCTTCTCCACTGAAACCCAGGGAACCTCTTGGAGTGCATTGCCTAAAGCAGTAGCAGCTACTCTTGGTAACCACAGATGCTCATAAACCCCTGGAAGATGATGCACATTTCAGGAGAAGTTGGATCAGCACACACATGTAAAAGGCATGGGACAGTGAAGTAATGTATGCCAAGAGCAGAAAAAAAATCCCTTTTAGTTTATAAAACACAGAAATGCTTCTTTCTGCTCCAGATCACATTGACAGCTTCCCTTTGATGGGTCTTGCTGTGCCTGTTGACCCTGTACGCTTCTCTGAGTTGTATCAAACAAGATGTGTCTAATTTTCTGCTTCCTTCAACGGCTGTATTTCCTGATCAGCCTTAGAGCACCTTGTCTTGATCTCTCACTACCTGCTTTAAGCCAACTTTTTATGACATACAGCATAATATTACTATTATCACCTCCCAGATGATTATTGCTTTTCATTTATAATATATTAACATCTGTTGGGAGTATTTTGAAAAAATAAAAGCACAGTTAGAGGTTGAATGAAAGTTTCCACCTTCTGCCACCTATCTCAGGCTCTCACCACTTCTAGATCCATATTTTACATCCCTTTGGAAACGTCAAATAAATCTCTGAATCCATGAGGTAAGGCTAAAAAATGCACTCAGTAACTCGACATGCAAGAAACTACTTCCACTACTGACAGTATCTCCTTCTATGTGTATAAATTTTTTTTGTTTCTTCCACCACTTCCTACCTGATGAGTTAGGAGGGAACTTCTTACTCTTAATATTGCTCAGCTGATGTCTATGAGGAAGCACAGCCCTTGAAGCTGCTGTGTGAGACAGTACAGATATGCTGTACTGTCAGCAGATTACAGGACAGGAATTTTCTTGTTTGTCAGTTTGAAATCCCTTCCAGCTACAAAAGGAGGTGACAGCAATAACTAGGAGAGGAAGGAAGATTAATGGAGAGTATACCACAGTAAAAATGAGAAATAATCACACTCTGAGAAAGGAGCTTTCCAGAGGGAATGTCTCAAGAGAGGGGAATGCAGGAGCCAGTGACACCTGTAACTAGTCATTTAGCCAGCTCATGCAACTGCCTGATAAACTTCGTGCAACCCTCTGATAATAGTTATCTTCTGACTCCAATAGCACACAAAGCATGGGGTTCATGATCAATGTCTGGCAGGCACGGGGTCCATGTTACCAAGCAACCTTCTTTTGCAGACCCACATTTCTACTTTGATTCATTTCCATTTATTTTCTACAATTTATACATTAGTGATTGAAAGGCGCAGGTAAAATACACAATGAAGCACCTGTTAACTCTCCAATGTTCATTAAGATTCAGATCAGTACTAATGGATGCAAACAGAGAAATTAATATTAAATTCACATTAACTCTTTCACAAACAAAACCGTTCACAAAGAAATTTTGTTGCCTAGGGTAAGATTCAGTTCACTAGCTCTTGTGGATTATGTGGTTGTTTTGTAGAATGTTACTGTCCACAGGGCATCCTACCCTTTGCACACAGAGATAAACACATAACATGGACATTAGAAAGGCAGGTTGGATGGCAGAGGCAATAAAGGAGCTGTGATATGTGAAAAAACAGTCACTTCACTGTACCAGGTGCTAACAGGAAAACAACTTCCTCAATGGGATTTGATGAAATATGATGAAACTTAGAAAAAGCTTCTAATTCAGTAGACAACTGCATTAAGAGTTACTTATCTTTCCCAGTAAACTTCTGTGAAATAGCATGAGTTTCAAAAAGACTGTATGTGGTTGCTTAGTTGGAGTTAAATAATGTTCTGGACACCCGAGTCCAAGATGTTGAATTGCAATAAGTTCTTAGATGCTGCTCAGCAAGTTTCCTAACAAAGATTTGTGGGAGTGCTCACAGTTGTTTGAACATTTTCTGGTCATTCAGCATGACATCTGATGATTCAGTTTCTAGAAATGCTGACATCTTCTGCCTACAACAAAGAACAATTAATCTGTGCCCTGAAACGATAAATTTATATAAACTAAAAGTGGAAAAACTGAAAGTAAATTGTCCCAGAAGGTAAGAAATGTCTGTAACAATTAATTTTCGTTGCTATAACTCATGTCTTGAAGGGTAAAAGGAGAAAAATGGAGCATGGTAATGTGGGTTGGATGCAGAGCAAATAGTCATGGAACCTAGTGGGAACTGAAGGTTTCTATACTTTTCACCTCCTACCCTTCCCTTTGATAAAATCTAGTGATGCATCATGTAAGGTAGAAGATGGTAGAGCTCCAGAAGGGAAAGAAAAGTGTGCCCTAAATAGACCTGTAGTGGGCTATGTGAATAGCTGGTGAAGATGTAGCCTTACATTTGAGAGATCAGGAATTCACTTGCAACACTTTTGTAGCTCTGATCACAGACCTGATGTTCAGAATGTGAAGAGGGGCGACCATGTGCTCTCAATTCCTGTGAAAACATAGGCACTCATGGAAGGTGCTGCCTCTGTAGCCCTAGATAAAATTTGGTTTGTGGAGGAGATTTCAATGGATAGAAATCGATGAATCTTTTTTTTTTTTTTTTTTTCCTATAGATGTAAAATCAACACTAAGGTTTGAAATACCCAGGGTTTGTGTAATTTTTACTGTCGATTTCAAAGAGCCCATCAGTTTTCTCCTCCTTCCTGACTTTGAAACAAGATGTTTGACAATTTGAAAAAAGCCATCAGAAAATGTGCTAAAAATTTCCAAGCACAGTATATAATTTTGCATATATACGTAGGTGAAGTATTGCACCTGTGTCCTTTGCATTTGTTTACAACAAACCTTCTTGAAAATGAACTCTTAGTACAAAATTTGTTTTCCTTTTTTTGCTCTGAGTTAAATACTTATCATCTCAACACCTCATTCTGTTATTTTGCTTCTGGTGGTAACTTTGATTAAATTCTTAGATTAATTTATAGTAATGACACAGCAAAGCTGGCAGCCATAACCCCTTTAGTAGTTCAATATGTTTATGAGGGTTGAAGGATGTTAAATGTGGCAGTTTAAATGCTAAGCTAAGTAATCAGTTCACTCGGAATTTGCTCAATGTGTTTGTCGTCTGCAGCTGGAGCATGCAGAACCAGACTCTGATAATTCACCAGACAATTTAATGTATGAACAAAGTAAACTCCTCGAAGATTGATTGACAATCCCTGGAATTTAGTTAGCAGAGATAAGTGCATGTTCGCACCTACACCCATGGATAACTTATCCACTTCCAGCACAGAGGAACTGTAAAACAAATGGATTTGGCAGTCAGGTCTGGTATGCACAACTCCACCTGCAAGATCCTGACCCAAGACAGCCTCAGCCAGCAAAACCAGGCTTCAGGTTTTGGTGTATGGAGAAGGAGTGTGGAGAGCTGCATCCCAGCCATGGGAATCTTTTGATTTTATGGGGACTATGCCACACCTGTGTGTTATATTGTCAGACTGAAATACCCATGGCTTTACTGTGGCCTGTCTCTCTGTCTTGAGGAACTACATTCCCCATTGCAGAAAAATCCTATTGCCTTCTTGAAGCTGTTTCAGCTTTTTGAAATTAAATTAAATGTCATTTTATGCTGTCGTATTCCTCTTTTCTACAGTAGCCTGAAGAATACTCATCCTACAGCCTGAGTGTTTTTTGGTTTTCTGCTTTTTCCCCCATGCACATAATTCCTCTTATTGACACTTTTCTCACTCTTCACAGAAAACTTTATTTCTGCTAATGTTAAAAAACAGCCACAACCATTAATAGCTTAACTAAACTCAGAATCAAATTACTAAAATTTCACCAAAACACTGATGCTAATTTTTTTTTTTTTGACTGAACTTATATCTCTAAGTTTTTCTAACTCCTAAGATGCATGGAATATAGCAATTTAGGCATAGTTCGAATCCCTGGTTATGTGTCTGATCTGATAGTCTCCAGATGCACCACAAACCCCAAATATGACAAATGCCTTTGCCTAGAAAGCCAGAGAAATTTGCTTAAATCAGTTATAGCTGGAAGAAAATGTCCAAAAAAGGCTGAATCACCCCAGACTCCATAGCTTCCTGAGAATTTACCTCTTTCTTTCAGTAAATGATGATGCCTCTATCAAAGCAATGAATTACAGACTCTTCCTGTCAGTGCCTGAGATATCGGTGAGGATAAACCTCAAGCAGGACCTCCCCCTCCAGCACTCCATTAACATTCACTCAGTTCCTTGCTAGCATCCTATTAAATGCAGAAGCAATTCATGAAACCCTGAGTATTTCACTGATCAAAAATCTCTCGAGGCTCTGCTTCTGCAACAAAAATTTATGTAAGGAGAGAAAGGGGGACAGAGGAGAAACAGCACAGGAAACCCCTGCATCATGGCTCGGCATGATAAACAAACCTGAGAAGGAAGGGTGCACTGAGGGGAGAGAGAGGGGAGAAGTGATTATGTGGCAAAGAATAATCTTCCTCCCAAAATGCCTCTGGGAAGGAGGAAGTAAGAAAACATGAGAATTCTGCCAGTACACACAATGACCCTTCAGAGCACCATGGGGAACCTGCTGATGAAGAGCTGCTCTCTAATGCCTCCTGCCAACTCGGTATTTGCCAAATCCCATTTGCTTCTAATCACTTACAGACAGTTGCTTGGCCTGAATCTGCTCTTTTTCTGGTGTAAAGTTGGAGTTAGGCTGTGGAAGCTCTCTTGGTGAATGTTATAGTAGGACTGTGTCTACCATCACGATCCACAGAGAAATAAAAATGCTGACTGACCTGCCTTGCTGGCTGGCTTGCACAAGTGCTGGAGCAGAAGGTGGGTGGCAGGGTGGGCGTGTGGACCTTCATGACATTATTATAAATATTATCCTTACAGGAAGAGAGAGTACTTGTTTAGGATGTTCCCAGTAGGTGCTCTGGGAAAAAATGGGTAATCAGAGACACGATGAGTTTTGTGACATCTCAGGGAAGAGAAACTGCTTCCTGAAGGCTATATTGACATCATCTTGCTCCAGTTTCGTCCATAATCTGCCTCATGAACAGTTAGTTACCCTTTGTTATTAATACAATGAATTTTGCAGCATACTACAAACAAGGTTTGGCTGCCTGTCAGAGGCAAAACCAGTTTTCTGAAAGGTGCTTTAGGACACAGCAAGCACAAAGAGAGAAGGAAGTCCTTAGTAGGTGCTAGTCACACAGACAGAGCACGAAGGAAAACTTAACCTGAATCTGAGCAAAGTGTGCCAATCTTTGTAAGACCAGCCATTCATCATGCCCACCTTTCTTCAGCCTGAGTTATGGCAACACATCAGGAAAGGGAATTGCTTTCTGACCCTCCCCTGCACACCTTCAGCAGCAGAAGCCATCAGCTGACACCCTGAAGCACAGCAGCTGATTGCATTTCACATGCATAATAGTGGCTGTTATTATTGGCAAGAACAACAGTTGTTACAGTTCAACAAATGTGTCTTAATCATTTTCTGCTTATGTAACACACCATATACAAGTACTAATGCAATCAAGTGTGCTCTAAATACTGACTGCAGAAATACTGCCTGCAGTCCCCTTTTACTCAATAAACTTGTTACTGAATCTAAAGATCTGGATAAAAAGCATTACACAGAAAATGGGTGATTTGAGGGTATTGGTCCAATGTTGAGATGTTTCACAGGAAAAGTGATTATGGATTTAGACTCTAGTTTAAGAAAAGTGAAACAAAATTCCTCCTGTGTCTCTGATCTCTTTTGCCACTGGGCCATCAGGATTACTTACACTTATTTCTGTCTTATTATTCTGAATTTAGAATCTCATATGTAAGAGCAAATAAAGCCTGTATGAAGCAATAATCTCATCTACTCTGGAGAAAAAACAGGGTGGAAAAAAAATCCAGAAGCTATGTATGTAGAGATAGAGATTTTTCTTTTCATGCTCATAAATTAATTATGCCAGTACTCCCTTCTGCACTGAAGAGAACAGCTACAGACCCATGTACACCTGTACTGCTGAATTCCCTCATCCTTACAACAGGGTGGATCCATTTTGGCTACCAAGTGAGAGAATCCTGTGGCCCCTGCTAAAACCTGAGTGATCATCTGGGAGAGTGTAGAAGCCAAATCCTCTGCAGGTTCCTTTCCAGCAATGTATCAGTATGAACAATTAGATCTGGCTGCCCAGGGACCTTTCTGGTGGTATTTAAAGTCCTGAACTATAGTAATCTCAGTGTTGCTGAACCAAATTTGCTCCATCTACAATGTTTTCGATTAGTGATTGATAGCAAACTGAAAATAAACGTTACTTTTAAAGTAGATATTCATGTATAGCCATAAACATGCATCCAGTTTCCATCTGGAATTAGATTGCTTCCTGGGGAACTTTCTTTTATAGATTCAGAAGTAGAACTAAAAGATACTTTCTTTTGTCAGTGAACATATCATTTCCTCTTAATGTGAAGCAGGAGAATAAACTCACTCAGATGGGGAGGCAAGTATTTCCCAAAGTGTCCCTCGAAACTCATTTCTTACTTGGAAATGTCTGAGGGACCTAACAGCCCTTAACCATTTTTCCCATTTACAAATTATTGCAAGAAAAGCCTTGAAATGAAAGTATCATTCATTCCTGAAAAATGCAAATATCAGCCTCAGCCTTTTGTAGAGCCTGGGGCACAGTTAGGTAAAGTTTGCAGAAGCATGCCTATGGTCTGCTTCTTCTTCTAACCAGCCTTTGGTCTAGAAGAGTTTTGTTTTTCTCAACTCTTGGTTCTGACTCTTCTCTGCATGAAGCCATGCCATTTAATTGAAAACCAAGGTATTTTTCTCTGAATCCTTTGGTGACTTGGACTGAGAAAATACCACAGACCCATGTGGCAAGAGGCACTTTAAGTGATTTGCAACCAAGATTTCAGATTGGAAAAAAAAAACAACCCTGCATGTCCATACAGCTACCTTGAGCACAGTAAAGAACTTCTTAACCTGTGAGACTGCACAAGTCAAGTCTGGTTGGTTCCCTGCCAGCAACATGAGAGGCTTGCTCAGCCCCTCTAGCTAAGCTTTAGGACAACCACTGTCTTGCCACTGGTAAGCAAGTTTCTACAGTTGTTGTTTCAAAGGTAGAAAAAAATAAGCTGCCCTGAACACTACAGCAAACTGAGCAAATGGGAGCAGAATCAGAACTGAGACAAGCAGGCATGCCTTCTTGTCTTCTCCTTGCTCAAAGAAATATTTAATGCCATAAACAATGCCAAGGATTGACCCATGCTTCCCCCTAAGCTCAGGCTGGTACTGGAAGGAGAGTCCAGACATCCACTGTGCTCTTGACAAGATGTTTTGTCTAAATATTGTAATGAATATTCCCAAGATTATAGATTATTTTTTATGACAGGAAAATGAACAATTTTATTTCCTTGCTGCTGGGATCAAACAGCCAAATAACCTATGGCTTTACATAGGATACAAATACACCTAAATAAACTACTGCAGGATAAGGAAGACATTCAACAAAAAGAAGGTCCTCAAAGGCACACAGCACCATGACCTTGCCATGTTAGAATTTCAAAGTTAGAAGAATTGCATTACACTCATGCCCTCAGCTTCTAGGGCTATTTTCACCCCTGTGCTGGGGTCTCATGGCTTTCTGTAATGGAATTTCATTGACAGATACCAGAAACAAGAAAAACAAAGTGGGTGATGTGAAGGTCCAAGAAGCGGATTATGCACAAAAAAGTCTTTTTCACTGTCTTGTGGGAGTCAGGATATGTGTAACTGGCTTTACTTCCCTGAGAGGAAATAAAGGCTTGGCTTTCACAAGTTTGGGAATTATGAATCTATATGTTTCTATAGCAGGAAATGCAGCACAGAAAATAGCAACATCCACAAAAATGCAGAGCAGTCCCTCGACGTTTAACCATGCATAGCAACAACACATACCATTCTGACAGCCAGTGAAGAATACAGTGCCCAGAATATTTCAGAATTTGTATGTTAAATGTTTTAGCAGTTCAGCTAAAACATCCTGCACCACAGCCAGGATGTTAAGGGTCACAAAAGTTGATAATCACAAGGCTGAACAACTCAGTGCATGGGGGATCAGGTCTGGTTAGTGTCCTGATCACAACCATTCTGGATCAAAAAATATGAATTGTAAATAAGCAAATAGAGTCTTCTGACCTGCCAGCACTTGAATTCTCCCGTTTAATAAATTCTCTTGGACCTGTTTTGGTTACAAAACTGCAAGGATACAACAGACAAGTTAAGAAGAATTACATAAGTGACAGCTTATCTGAATGAATCTAAACCTCTTGACTGAAGAGATGTCTGGTTTGTGAAAGGCAAAATTTATCTTGCTTGTCTTCAGCTAGAAGAAAGAAGAAAGAAGGAGATGCAAGTACAGAAGAACTATGAGAAGGGAGAAATAGTGGAAGTTACAGCAATTGGATGTAACTTCTTTAACAAAGTACTGGACAAATGAGCTGGAGAACATCCCTGTTCAAATGCTGTAAGGAACAGAGGTCCTGTATTCTCTGCAGTAGTGGGCACAGTGAAGGGCCAGAACCATTTTCTCTACAAAATTCATCCTGAAGATGTGTTCTCTGTGCTATGTGGTACCTCACTATTTATTCCAGATTGCTGATGCCAACCACCTGTGTTAGACTGAACTCAGTGCTGCAGGCTAAGAATCCCTCCAAGTGCTGATCCTGCTTTTTCTGGTGACTGAATCCAGGGACAAACCATGTGCACATCAAGGCCTCATTTTCTTCACCTGTGAAAAATGAGCAAACTCTTTAATTTTTCAAATTGTCACTGTGAAAATTAGTCAACAGGAGTCAGAGCACAAAACCTTAGTCCTCAGATAAATAGTTTTTCACCCAGTTAATCTGTCCAATTTCTCTGGAATTAGATATTTAATTATTAACTAAGACTGTAATATTTACACAGTAGTTTGGAAGACATCTTAATGATACCATCTTATAAGACTCAGCACGGATTTTTTTTTTTTTCCCTAAGAAATATGACTTTTATGAACCAGAAGACAGATAATTGTTGGTCATGATGCTAGGAGGGACTGCCTCCCTATCCTGTGAGCTGTATTCACAAGCAAATGTGAAGATGGAAGAGAGTTCTACCATCTGAGGTTTTGCCTGACATGGTTTGAAAATAGAGTTCAATTCTGAGATGACAATCTGGTATGCTGTATGTTGCTTTACAACCCAAACTTTGCAAAGAAGCCGAAATGTTAAAAGTATTTACAGAGTTAAAATTAAAGCAGTCATAATAAGTAGAAATATTGAAACACAAGCAAACTTGATCATCTAGAAATTTTGTTCTTTTGATATCTTTAAAGATTAATCTGAAATGCCTTATTACAAATTACCTCAAACTTGATTTTTAAGCAATTTAAAAAAGAGACAAAACACTAACTGTTGGGATAATTTCTACAATTCTTTTTTTTTGCTTTACTGCGAGTGCTGTACATGGCTGAGGTAGCAATTAATTTAGGATCCAGAAAATATTGTTTCATTATTATAATTGTTTTTATTATGACTCAACCTAAAAAATTCCAGGAAAATCAAGATGTCAGTGTTAGGGTCCATCCAAACATCTAATATACTCCTCTACAGATGCTTCTAATCTAAATAGGCAAAATACTGCAAGGAAAACAGAAATATTAACCCCCATTTTGAATGTGAAGAGCATGAAACATCAAGGGGTAACATCATGCCAAGGCTGCTCAAGAACCCAGTGGCAGAATCGGGGATCAGATTTTGACTCTCTGAGAGAATATTCAGTGTGAAAGCATCCTTGGTCTCTGGAGAGTTATGACATAAAGAAGTTATTCTGCGTGATCAAAAAGGGAAAACAGAGGCTGTGTCTGTATGTGTCTGTACTCCAGATCCAGGATTAGTTTCTTACAGTAATGAGATGGCTCAGTAATTCCACAGGAGTTCACCAAGGTAATCAAGTCCAGACACTGCATCTTACAGCCTTGAGACAGTGATGGAGCAAAGCCTTTGCTGTTATCAATCCACATAGATAAACAGCAAGAAAGCAATTTGAAAAATACCTGCTGCTTAGAGCTGCCACAATTCTTTCCTAAAGCATGTCCTGGCCAGAAGTGCATTTCAGACAGCAGGGGTATTAAAATCCTTCCTGGCAGGAAGTTGCCAATGATGCTGGTGTGTAGATGCCCTTGGAGTGCCCAGGCTGTCAGCTGCACCAGCTGCTGCTTCATTCATTATACATGAGGAGTCACAGGCAGCATGAAGCACTGAAATTAATCCTGACAGAGTCATGAATAAAATGTAAATATATCTTAAGAAGGAAACATTTGCAAGGGAATTGGAAAAAAAAAATAAAAAGGAAAGAGAAGAAGAGAGAGAAGAAAGGAAGGAAAGGAAGGAAAGGAAGGAAAGGAAGAAAGGAAAGGAAGGGAAAGAAGAAGGGAGAAAGGGAAGGAAGAAAGGAAAGGAGAAGGAGAAGAGAGGAAAGAAGAAGAAGAAAGAAGAAGGAAGAAAGAAGAGAAGAAAGAAAGAGAAGGAAGAAAGAAAAAAAGAAAGAAAAGAAAGAGAAGAAGAAGAGAAAAGAAGAAAGAAAGAAGAAGAAAGAAAGAAAGGAAAGAAAGAAGAAAGAAAAGAAAGAAAGAAGAAAGAAAGAAAAGAAAGAAAGAAAGAAAGAAAAAAGAAAGAAAAGAAAAGAAAGAAAGAAAGAAGAAGAAAGGAAAGAAAAGAAAGAGAAAGAAAGAAAAGAAAGAAAGAAAGAAAGAAGAAAGAAAGAAAGAAAGAAAAAGAAAGAAAGAAAGAAAGAAAAGAAAGAAAGAAAGAAGAAGAAAAGAAAGAAAAGAAAGAAAGAAAAGAAAGAAAGAAAGAAAAGAAAGAAAAAAGAAAGAAAGAAAGAAAGAGAAAGAAAAGAAAAAAGGAAAACTGATCAGTTGTAGGAATGTAGAAGAATGCAGCAATACAGTGTGCAGGGTGAACACCTGGGTCTTGCCTCATTTCATGCCAAGAGGAAGCCATCTCCAGGACTGCTAACATGCACCACAGTGTGGCAGCTGCCTGGGAATATAAACAGAGCAGCTGAAAAACCAAACCAAGCCAACCAAAAAATCTCCAAACTAAATAATGTTCACTCTCCCCAGACCCCTCAAAGAAAAAAAAAAAAAAAAAAAAAAAAGACCAAACCAACAAAAAAACTCAAAACCCATGTGTCATGTGTGACTAGTGAGATTTAAACCCAAATGAATTGTGGAACTTGCTTTGAGGACCACAGAATAAGGCTTGTTCTGTCTGTGGATTTGGCAAAAGAGGGAAAAGCTGGCATCCACTTGGCTTTTAGCCATGTCTTCCTATTGTCTCAGTGCCTAGCTAAAAAGTGTTGCCAGCTGGCTTTGGAGCTTCAAGACAAGCTATCCCCTGTCTGTTTCTGGCTGCTATCTCCTCCAACAGGCAGTGACTACATGAGCTCTCCTAGGTTGTGTGCCCAGTAAAACAGACCAACTAAACCACCTTTGGTAGAACCATGTGGTCCATGTGAGCTTCCTGAGAAGCCCAGACTACATTGCAAACGTTCACATGACTGTTCACACTGCCTGGTAGCCACCAAGTTTCTGCACCCACCTGGTCCCAGTTTATCTGGTCTCACAATCCATCAAATTATATTAATCTGCTTCACTGGGGAATGAAGAAGAATTATATGATTCTGGATGCTTGATTAAAATGCTGTTCTCTAGATGCAAAGTCTGACTATAGCTCTGATTTTTTCCCAGCCTCTTTCATCCCCTGTGGTCTGAAAACTGCAGGTCAGATATTGCTCTCAGCTACACCCAGGCAATTCCAACCGATTTCAGTCTCAGGCAGGACAAAATCTGCATGCGCAGGGCTCATTCCAACCTCACCACAATTTGTGCATGCATGTATGTGGAGGGCATGGGGGTGGCACACAGCAGCCACTCTCTGGCAGCAGTAGTACCTACCCAGCAGGGTGTGCAGGAGGGAGAAATGAAGAATCATTTTCCCAGAGGAAACTACAGTGATAATTTTAAGCTAGGAGAATGTAATTACCTGAAATGAAATTGTACATTATACCCATCACACCATTCCACATAAAAATTTAAAGCATGATTTGCAACTGAAGAAGCTGAGGTGAATTTCTGAGTTTTATTAATTTGGTTCCTCCTTTTTAGCACAGTGCTGCTGCTGAGAGGCAGATTCACCTGCATGGAGAGGCAGTGTCACCTTCTCTGTGCACTTATCTGGAGGAAGAAGTTGGGAGTTGTGTTGTGCCTTTTTCTGAAAGGATCTTAGCTACAGATCTTCCATCATAGTCTTTGTACTGCTTTCACCCCACACAGCTATTTTATCTATACCTTAATGGTGTATATGTAACTAAACCACAGACCCTAGCTCTGCGTGGCACTGGATACCTAAAAATCCCTAAGGCTCTTATCCTTTCAATTAATCCTTCCTGAGAAAGAGTGACA
The DNA here is from genome assembly GCA_032173965.1 of Sitta carolinensis. NCBI lineage: Eukaryota > Metazoa > Chordata > Aves > Passeriformes > Sittidae > Sitta > Sitta carolinensis. Next base: position 5,672,396 of record JAVUNC010000025.1, on the reverse strand, counting down.
AGTTTAAAGCCAAGAACTGAGGCTCAGAAAAACTTGGAGTAGAATTCCTCTCATCTAACTTGAGAAGTCTGAAATGCAGGTGTGTGCACCTAAGCAAGGAAACGAGGCTTTCCTGTAAGAAACATTAGACAAAAAGAGGGTCTTACAGGGCTGAACTGTTCTCAGTGTCTGGTTTGGGAGGGAACTGTTCATTCCCTGAAAATGCCTACTTGCTTTCTTTGTCTATAAGGAAAAATTAGATAAAAGCCCTGTTACTTATACCTATATAGTTTAAAAAGAAATCGATAGTGGAATAAGGAATTGAAAGCACATCTCCTAACTCACACACTGATTTCTTGTGTGGAGAGCCAAGACCTTACTCCTGAAATAATGGAAACAAAATCTTCAGAAATAGAGTCCTGCAAGTAAAATTGCCTTCAGACCTTTGCAGATATTGTGTCCCATGAGTGAATGGGTAATTCTGTGTCATCTCCCACCACGTTTTCAAAGAAACAGTGCGACTTAAAGTGTGCTGCTGAGGCAGAGGAACATTGCCTCTGAGGCTGCAGTCAACAAAGTTTGCATATTAAAAAGATAAGACTGAATTACAGAGAACTTCCATCTGACTAAAGATGGGAACTGAGCTAGATTGATGAGTGCTTACGGGCTTCTGGATCACTCTGGTAGTGCTTAACCTCATATGGCAGTGGGAGTTATTTTATTTGTAATACATATCTAATTATGAAATAAACCAACTCAATAACAGTAACCAAAACCAGGGCACTATTTGACTGTGGCACCACTGACTAAAAGAAAATTGCCTACACACATCTTCAGGATTGTCCTGGTTTGAGACAATTTAAAGGATAATTTATATACTCAGCAGTATTTTGGGATACCCATGACAAACATGGAGAAGGAAAGCTTAGGAGGACCTAACTTTCTAATACAAGAAACTAACTCAGAAGACAACACCAGGCTCTTTATTGAGGAGTAGGATGGGACAACAAAAGAAATAAAAAAAAAATCATCATAAATAAATTAAGAGAGGTTCAAGTCTGATACAAAGGAAGACTTCTCAATGAGGACAGTAAAGCATTGAAGCAGTGCCCATCTATGGAATTTTTCAAGACCTGAGCAGGTAAACCCTGATTAAGCTGATGCAATCTCACAGCTGACTCCATTTTAAGCAAGAGGTTGTTCTAAAGACCTCCTGAGTTCCAAGTTCTTATCAAAAACATACTATTCTGTGACAAAAATATTGTTCGTGGGCTGCTTCCCATCCACTAACAAAGCATGCAAAGAGTAAATAAATGTAGCTCTCATTGAAACTTCATGTGGAGTAGAGTGGTCTTAGTTCTCTGCATGATGTATGAAAGGACAATGGAGACTAGAAATACACATTATATTTTGGAGTTTCTAAATCCTTAAGCAGGCCAAAATTTTGTTCAGCCAGAGTAATGAAAACTAGCTTGAGAAATCTTTGCAGCACATGTGAGACTGAAGAGGTGGCTGCTGTGATGATGAGGGGAGTGGCTGTGACTTTTTGTCCCCAGTGCCTCAAGCTGCAGACAGCACAGTTTATAACAGAGGGATCTGGCCCTAACTTTCCATACAGAAAGCTAGCAGTGTTTTCAAATACAAAGTGTTTTCAATAAAAGCACTTTACTTTCCCTCTATGGAACAATGCACTATCTTGTAGTGAATCCTAAAAAATCCACCAAAACAAAACAGTAATGAATTCCCTGAACATCCAGAATTTTAATTATTTGGACCTACACAGATATTGTGCACTTCAAAAGTCATCCAAGGTTTCCTTTGGTGACTTCTAACAGTGGTTCCTGAAGGAAAGGAAATAATCTTTAATATTTCCTATGTGAGTCACTTTGCTGTGATGGGGGATTACAGGAATCACTTGGCTGAAAAAGTGAAGCAGGTTATGTCAGCATTTGATAGGGAGCTGGATTCCTCACAGTGTCACTGCGCCTCAGTCTGTGGGGTTTTTCACTCTTGACTAGCCTAAACAAGCACAGACCTTTATTGTACCTGCAAAACAACCAAAAACTTTTGAATCCAATGCTCTGTAGAGGTGGCTTTGCATTCCTGCTCCTTCCAGTTTCATTAAGCCTTTTTACATTGAGGCTTAAATCACTTGACTGGCCAGCAGGACTTCTGCAGGAATTACAGAAGGCCCACTCACTCTGCTTGGGGATTCTTTTTTAACCTGTTCTAGCTGGAAAAATAAAAAAGTCTACATTGTACTCATTCTCAAGTTGCACCTCTCTGCTTATGAGAGGAGGAAAATTCCTCTAGCAGAGAAAATTTGGCAAACCTGAAGGACAAGTCATAAAGCCATTGAAATGGAAAATTAAAAAGCAGTATAAATAGCATCTTTGGAAGAAAATAGGCCTTTCCTGCTATAGTGAGCATGAATAAACAATAAATGATCTTGTCAATAAGGAAAACACTTGCTAGAAAAGGTCTTCCCTCTTCAATTACAAAGCTTCCATTCAGAGGCAATTTTGCACAGGCAGAGAATGAACCTTGCTGGGCTCTTTGGATGTGTCAATCTCCTTTGAGATATATTGCTACCATCTTTCTACCCCTAAAATTATGGACAAGTTATCTTGTCTAATGATAAATATTTGATCCTGACAGATACAGAAGTAAGAAAGGTGGTTTCACTTTTTCAAGACTGCATAAAAGAGACTTGGCAGAGCAGGAGCTCTGTCTCATCAACTTCTGTCTTTGGCGCACGGTGTCAACCGAGTTGGAAAACATGTCATCTCTTCAAACCACTTTTCTTAGGAGCACCTGAAATTCTAAAATTATTCAACTTTGGGCAAGTGATCTGCCCATCTATGAAGATGTTCATACTCAGAGTTCATACTCAAGCAATGCCCAACAGAACCAGTTCAGCAGAAAATGAAAGGTTTAGCCTCTGTCACATTTCTTCATGATCCCAAATGGGAATGCCCTGAACCAGGACAAATACAAATTGGCAGAATTACTCTGGAGTTATGCTTGCTACACTTGAAATGACTGTGACTTTCAGCTTTTGAGAAGAAAACATAAATTTTATTTTTTTTACTCCCTTTATTTTTGATTGTCCGTAATGAATATTTTTTTCATAAAAAATTGCACAGGAAAGAAATCATTTTATTGTATTGCCTAAAAAGATTGTATTTTGGATCTCTTTTTTCTGATTAAAAAAAAAAAAAAAAAGAGAGAAAACTGAAACATTTTAAAAGTCAGTGAATATCAATACAAGGGAATATTGTGAACAAGTATCTCCAAAATAAAAGGAAAAAAACTAGGACTAAGTTTCACAAAAAGAACCAAGGTGAGATGTGAAGAACCTGGAAACTGTGTGTTGTGAGGAGAGACTGGGAAGAAAAGAATGAAGAAATAAGATTTGAAAAAACCTATGGAAGATGATGAGATGAGCCAATACTATAACACCATATAAAATCTTAATTATTTGGTTTAGAAACTCTTTTAACCCAGCCAAATGCACAGCAGCATCCTCAGCAATGTGGGGCACACATACACAGGAAAACAAACAAACAAAAAAAACCCACATCCTGAGAAACATCAGCTCAGATTCACTCTCCTAAAATGGTGCACATTGTTGAAGAATTGTGGGTAGTGCTGCTTGATCCCTGTTTATTGAAGAAAAATGATGTCATTTAGAAATTTTTTAAAAATTAGATGCTTTTTTCCTCATTCAGGCTCATTTCAGTCTGTATTTCTGGACAATTAGGCATTCTAGATCTCTTTACCAGGACATAGCATTATGTCACTAATTTTTTATCTACATCAATGAGTTTCATTTTTCAAAATGATCCTGCTTTTAGTGAATTCTAAGGCTGTACTCAGGATTGATTCTATTTAATTTTGTAAAGGAAGTATAAATACTTTTGACACTCTTCCTCCTCATCTTCTACCACCTCAGTAAACACTGAGAGAATTCAATACAATGCTCTTGCCAAGATTTGAGCTTAACGTGAAACAATTGTTGCTGGTGATTAATACAAGACTGACATTTTCTCTTTATGCCATCTGCAACCTATGCCAGGGTAGACTCCTACTTTCTTTACCTATCCATAGAATTTTTCTATTTTTTTTTTTTTTTTTTTTTTTAGTGAAAGAAATCTGGGGTTCACATATCTGACAGTTTCACTTGAGCAATGATAGATACAATTTACTCAGTCTGAAATATCATCAGCTGAGGGTGAAAAGTGTTAATTAACTATAAATTCTGGGAGAGAAGCCCTTTTGGACTCTTTAGAAGCTTTGAGTGGATGGCCACAAGTTAGCTCCTATAAAACAGAGTTCTTCATCACCATCATTGCCATCATTGTCTGAATTTCTTAAAAAGGAAGAATAAATACATGGAATATAAGATATTTATGAGGATAATAATGAAAAATACAGCTTGTGAGACAGAGCATGAGGTCAGGCTTAAGGCTGTAATGAAAAGAGGCAATTTTCTCTGCTCATTACATGTCTTTCATGAAAGGAGCTTTATTCTCTATTCCCATTTTTCTATTTATTTTTTCTCTCCACTTAGAATTATTCTTAGTGTGGAAAGTGAAAAACTTGATAATCCACAGCATTTTTTGGATCAGTACAATGGTCTTTGCCACTGAATTTTTTCAGGGCTGAAATAGCCTGACTAGTCCCCAAGCTATTAACTCCCCTCCCCACCCATAGAGTTTTACTGGGACCTCAGAGCTCCACTCATCTCCTTCTTCTCTGTTATTAGAAAGAAAACTTTCCTCAGAGAACTTAGCTATGCTATGCAATGCCTCATCTGTCTTCTAACATTTCAGGAGACTAGCTCAGTAGTCAGCAAAAATGAAGTACCATGCAATTTAAATAAAGCTGTAACTACTCTATAGCTCAAAGAGATATGGCTGTTCTCATGCAATTATATAAACTGGGTTTAATTGAGCCAGACTGATTTATAGTCATGGAAAGAATGGAAAAAAAGGGTGTCCAGTTTCCTTCCCACCCCATGAGCACTGTTTGGAGTAGCTGGGATACTTGTCTGACTGAAAAAAGAAGGGCATAGGCTTTTATGTGGTTGTAGGTCTGACAAAGCTTATGTACACCACTAAATCCTGGACTAATAGAGACTGTATACTCAGGGTGATCAGCAAAGTCATCATAACAGATGTACAGCCACTAAATTCCACAAGAAATCTCATACTTGGATGGTTCCTGTCGTATAGTACCCTGCTCATGATGCATTTTGAAGAACTGAATTACTGATGACTTGAACATTGCCTTCAGCCACAAAGGATGAGCCTCTGACCTGCACTAGCAGCCCTAGGATGCAGGCTCACTTGTCATGGTAGTAAGAACATAAGTTTTGGGTAAATTTTTGAATTTCAACAGTTATTTTCCCACTCTAATTGGGATCAGAGGCAAGAGCTTGTTCACACTTGAACACTATTAACATGGGTGACATACACCCATTCCTAAACGTGGCAGCTTGGATCATAAATAACATCATAAACTTGACAAGAACAGCCAAATATTGCACTTTTTTGCTTTGCAAAGATGGTGGGAATTTGAAGGCAGAAGAATTACTTCAGTGGTTACATAGCATTCCTTAATTTCTCTGTGTAAGGAGAGAGAACTGCTTGTTAAATCTGTATATTTATTTATTAATAAAGCAACTTACACTAGCTTGAAATTGCTTCAGAGAAGTAGAGCTTAACAGATACATTATTTTCTTTGATGTAATCAGAATTTTGCTTTACATATTTATCAGAGACACTTTGCTGGAGCTGAAGTTCAGTATCTTTTTCTTCCTTCACTGCAGCCCAGTAGATAACACAACGACCCCAGCTATAACTGAGACACATCTAGGGCAGCATCCTTCCTGCACTAAAACATACTTATTACTAAATATTTGAAGAAAAGGGACAGAAATGCTGGGTTGGGAGTGTTTTCTCTCATTAAGTGGGTTAGCTGCCTCAGCCTCCACACAATCTGTCCCCTTGAAGGGCCAAGCAGATGAAATTGTGTCCTCTTGCCTATGTGAGGGCTTGGCCATAACTGTCAGGGGAGAGCTGTGCAGCACCATGATTCCTGTCTCACACTCCAAGGCTCCCAGGTGGGAGTGTTAATTAAAGGAGATTCAGAGCACAAAGTCCCTCTCCTGCATGAAGTTTGTGGGGAGTGGAGCAGGGAGGGAAGGGAGTGCAGGTATGCTGGTAAAACACAGATCCTTGACCCAGCCTGGGCTGCTCTTAGCAGGCTGTCAGCAGGTCCATGTCTCTGGTAGGAGGCAGGTTACTGGCCTGAGGAACTGCTGAGGGCTACTGCTCCCTCCCATCAGTGTGTGTGACCCTGTCAGGTCCCCCCCAGGGGGAGGCTGTGTGGATTTTCTCCTGAATCACGACCTGTGTTCAAACCTGCTGCACTGGGGCAATGGGAGGCTGCTCCCTCAGGGCAGGAAGCCACTGGGCTCTACCAATCAGCTTCACATTGTTCACAGGCAAAGCATAAAAAGCAGAGTTCAAAAGTCCCTAAATTATTTGACTTGTTGCAAGACATGGCATTTTCATTACTGCAGATGCTTTGAAGCCCTGCTTTCAAAGCCTGGAACAGCTCCTGCCTTAAGTCCAGCAGAGGCTGGCATGAAGACATCCATAGTACTGATCACATAATGTACCTTAACTTGAAGGAAAAGGGAGAAGAAGCAGAAATAAATCTAATCTATGTTGTTTCTACCTGGTTGCAAGCCTTACAGAACGTTTACCTGTTGCTGCCTTCTCAGTGTGTGGATCCATGCACATTTACTAAGCGAGCACAGAAACTCTTGTCTGTTTTGAGTGCTAATCCTTAACTAACAGTTTATCACTAAGGAGTTCTCTGGGCAATGAGAACACAGATGAGATGATGCTGGCAGCTCCACTGCTGTCATTCTGTAAATGTAAATCTCTGTAACTTAGCTCAGGATGTAGCTCATTGTATTCAAACACACAAATAGAGACGCGCATGCACAAATTAGTAAGTGATCCAGGAGTTCCTTGGGGAATTTAATCTAAGTCCTCTGCATCATATAACTGAGATGAGAAGCAGACGCCTAATAATAGATCTGTATTCTAATACCATCTGCTCAGACCAAATCCCCATAACAAACTGTGTCTGTCTGCATGTCATGCATTTCTGCAGTTTCAGCCTTTCCGAGGCTCCTTCTCCAGGTTGAAAGAATAAATCCCTGTCATGTACACCCAAATCAAAGCATTAGGCCATCGGCCATCTGTTGTTTATTTGTGAGGTTATCTTATTTCTGCTGAGCCTCAGCATCCTGGCAGACAGTGTAAACTCAACCACATACCACTTTCTCTCTCTTCTCATAGCAAGACATTAAAGATGTCTTGTTAAATCACTTCAGCCAAAATACCTAAATGAAGAAACAAAATCTCAACGGTGCTTTTACAGTACAAAGTCAACAAGACATTTTATTTCCCTCAGACTAAAACAATTGATTATTTTTAAAATATCCTTACTGAGGTATAATGACTGTGAAAGGAGCTATGCCCTCAGTTCTCAAAACAGCAGAAAGGCTCTTTCATATCCTGCCCAAACACACAGAATTGCAAACTGTTTAGATATGGGTTTTCCTTTCTCCTGCTAATAAAAAGGCTTGATGACAGAGGGCTTGATTCACCATGTTTAACCCTTACCTGTCTGGGGGAGGGCAAGCAGCTGTACAGATCAGGGTGTTATTGAGGGGTTATCTGCAGGTGTTCATAGGGTGCACTGGAGAGCAAATACTCCACAGGGCTGGTTCTGAACAACACATTGCACCAGACCCCCACGACTGGCCAGCTAAGATCAACCACTAACACCATCCTCTGTACAGTAACAAAGGTGATGACCCTACCTTTGGCTGAGAAAATGTTGCAGAGCAGGCATTCAAAGGGGTCCTTCTGTTAGCTGGAGCAGGTAGGCTGCTCCTTGGTTTCTATGGAATCATTTGATGGCAAGAATCCTGATAGCCCTAGGTTATTTTGCTGATCAACAACTAGGAAGCAACTGGGATTAATAGGAAACAGGTTTTTACAGATATCTTCTACATGATCACTGCAGGGATTAAAAATGTTTATACTAGAAGCAACTTTTTTTTTTTCTTTTAATTCCCACAGATCAAAACAAATAAATGTCTTGTTTCTTTCTACTTCTCAAGCACCTAAAAAAGCAATACCACTCTAACCACTATTAATAAAGCACTAGAAAATTTTCAGTGACACGAACTGAAGGTGGAAGCTAAGGCCTGGCCTGCACATTGTTACCCCTGAGTGTTTCTTTGCTGACACTGCTGTTTGGGGAAGGGACTCCTCTGTGCCGTACATAGACAGACCAGCCAACCCCAGAGAATTCAGTGTCATGGGGCTGGTTTAAAGCATTGCAGACTTAGAGCATCACCATTTCCTCTGTTTTCACTCCTCCTCTGCCCCCACCTTAGCAATTTTGAAGCATGAGATGAGGAGAGTGCAAGCATGAGGGCAGATGTGCTGAGCAGCACTACTACAGCCCCAGGGTAAACAGCTAATGACAAAAACTCCTGCTTTGAGTGCTTAAGCAAAATCATCACTACCAAAAAGAGTTTTCCCCACCAAATGGCTTCTGCTGCCACAAAAGGCTAACCATCCACCAGCAGTCACCTCAGCTGCTCTCCACAGCCTCAGTGCAAGGTCTTGTCAGGCACAGACATGGTCTCTGCCAAGGCTGCATATCTGTATCTAGCCTTTCCATGCCAGCCCTTTGAGGGCTACATCCACTGCAAAACCACCCTCATCCCTCTCTCTGAATCCATGGGATAAAGTGCAAAGCGTCATTTTCAAACACTTTTGACTCCAGAGTTTTTTAGCATGTGTCTGATTATCCAGGGTGAAGGTTTTCTTGGTGATTGGCAGATAAATCACAGGTGTATCTGTGGCCTGTGGCTCTTACCTTAGGTCAGCCTGCTTTGCAGTGCTACCCTGGTAAATTAACACTTCCTGATGTTAGCAGGAGAATGGAGGTGTCCTGTCAGGAGGGCAGGCTGTATGGTCAGTCATGGTTGTTATGAAAAGCAAAAGTAGAGTCTGGGGACAGGAAAGGAGCTCACATGGAGCCTTGAAGGGGTTGTAAAGCTAGCAGCTCCCTTAGCAATGCGTGGCTGTGAAATGGAGGTGCATGGCTGACCCATGAATAACAACGTGGCAGTCACCATGACCCTGGAGCTTAGCTCTGCTGCTCAGCACCTCAGTGGATTGTCCTCCCTTCCTCTGTGAGATGCAGAACTGCCACTCCCAGGTACTGAAAGTGGATTTGACCATATCCTTAACACCCAGTAACTACTATCCAAAAAGTAAATTGTTCATCATGAAAGTGAAGCCCTAGAAAGAGTACTGCTCTGGGCATTGTAACTAAGGGTAGAAAATCCTCCATGACACAGGAAGTTTTTCTTAAAAACCTGCAGAAAATCTATCTCACCCACTCCCTCTTGCCTTTTACTGCCCTGTATTCTAATAGTGTTGGATAATGAGGGTTCAAGGTATGTGCAACTTTTGCAGCAGGGAACAAGGCAAGTCAGGAGCAGTTCTGCCATGGTGCCAGGAGTGGCTGCGTGGCACGATCTTTGCTTGGGAGCACAGCGTTCGCATCTCCTGATGTGATACAGTGTCACAATGTTGTGACACTGCAAATTGCTCTGCTCTCCTCACACACATTTTTATTATAGAGATACTTTCACCTTTGCTGCCTGGTACAAAATGGGTAGGAATTGCCCAAGTTGCTGAGAAAATGAAGGAAACGAAGGAAAAACTGCTTCACTGAGACTGGAGAAACTACACAAAGATGAATAAGTTCAAGAAACCCTGACACAGAGTCAAATGTAATTTCTGTGGAAGACTGCTGAGCATTTAACAGAGAGACTGTACAGAGAAAGTTGCTTACAGGCGATAAGTCACAGTAAACATAAAACAATATATTCTAAGTCAAGGTGGTATTTTAATTTTGTGTCCAGGTGACCAATTTTTTTTAGACTTATTTGTAGTTATATTTTATCTGATAAAGGTTAATAATAAATCCAGTAACAAAAACATCTGGGAAGAATTGGTGGTCAAGCAGCAATAAAGAAAAGGATTTTTTTAAGACCTAATGTTATTGTTTTGCAACCAAGAACTGAACAGAGTAAATCTGGTTTGCTTTAAAACAACAGCAGAAGCAAAAGCTATGAAAACAGGAAATCATCTCTAAACTGAATGCATCTCATTTCAGCTCTTTTGGCTGTGTGAAGCACAAAAGTTTTCTCATTCACAAATATCACAGCAATTTTCTGCTTTTTCTTTTTTTTTTTTTTTTTTTTTTTAAGAAAACTATCTGACTCTCAAGGATGATATTAGATTCAATAATACAAGAATGCACCTATTTCTTTGCAAATTTACTCAAGTACCTTCTTATTGAAATGATGCCACTTCCTGTCTGTTTTTCTCTAGCAGAAGCAAACCATGTATATAATAAATACAAAGAACATAATTTTGGAGCACATTGAATACACATGTTCTAATTCTGAGTGGGTTTTAAACCTCTCATCATATTGTCTCCTTAGTTATCTATATGCATACTAGACTGTTAGAGTTTTTCTATTTTTTCAGGATCAGGGTATATACCAAGAATTATACCAGTACTTGCCTAAATCAGAATCCAGAGCTTTGGTGTTAAAATGCTGGTTAAAATATTTGAAATATTCATCATAATTAAATCCCACTGACGTGAAATGCTAATTGGTTTTGTAGGCTTAAATTCTCTGTGAACTTCAGAAACAGGTGAGCAGTACTTTACACTAAGATGTCAGAACATTCTCCCAGCAGTCAATGGAGCCATGTGAGATTTGTGTTAACTGGGCTTATAAAATGGGTTATCACTTGAGATAAAAATTAAGGCAACTTTCTATTACTATTCTGACCGTAGATGAAAAAGATGAGATAGATCATCTGATAAGGAAACATTTTAGAATGGAAGGAACTTGGGAAAGAAAAAAGCAGGCATCAAACTTCAGTCAAGATGCATGGTCATTTGTGTAGCAGACTCCCATTCTCTTTTAAAACCTTCAAAGAGCTGTCAATCACCTGTACCATAAATATTTTTAGAAGAATTTATGAATGTGGTTGAAACACCCTGCCATTAATCAGAAAAGCACTGCTGACCATAAACTGTCATTTGAGTTAATAATAATGCTAATAAGACTGAACAGCTCCTTTCACTCTCCAACCCTTTGATCTTATCAAATGCATAAACCTTGTAAACTGCTTTCCCTCCTGGGAGTAAATGAATGAAAAGCCATTTTCTGCTGTGAACTGTGTCCCAGTTGCAGCCCCAGGCCTTCAGTAAGGAAGCCAAGAGGCTGAGCTAAGTGAACCACTCTGCCACCACTCTGCTCAACACAATCTCCAGTAATTGCTACAGCAGGCAGCTACTAGGAGAGTGTCTTGGCACAAATTACTGGCAAATTGAAGTTTTATGGAAACAGATGTCAAGTGTATTTACAAGGCACTGGTCCTAGGTGTGCTACTCATCCTTTGAAAGGACATCTGAGCAAACGTGCAGGAAGACAATTCCAGTTCATTTGGAGAAATGAACTGGACTACCTTGGAAAACTTTGAAGCAGGGATGGGGAAAACAGGAAATTTCCTCAGTGCAAACACAGCCGTATAAGCCACAAAACCAGCACTGCATGGCTTTGGGAGTTGATTTCCATTCCTCTGATTGATTTTTTTTTCCTAAAATTCAAACATTGTTTCAAATAATATCTTTCTTGAGTGCTCTGTCACTCAGAATTGTATAAAAATAAATAGAAGGCATCTCCAAAATTTTTACACTATGGAATATGCCACTAAAAAATTTTTTTTTCTGGGCAAAAAATCTTATCATTATGTTGTTATGTAATAATCTTGCCAGTAGTCTTCCATCCACATAGCATAATACCCGTTGGGAATGGAATAAACCAGAAAGAAACAAACAAAAAATCTAGATGCACTATTCATTCATAAATACTGCATATCAGGTCTGTTGTTTGCAGCAACTTGTTCATTGTTCACAGAGTTGTTTTGTTCCTAATGAAAGTTTCTCCAATGTTAACAGCAGCTATGTATTTGTAAAGGCTAATCTCTCACTATTCCCCTGTTTCAAGTGATCAAAAGAGGAAATCAGGTGACCATTTGCACAAATAACCCCTGCAAATACCTAGAGGGACCTTAGATAAAAGAGAAGATGAAAGTTGTTCCTTGATATTTTTTCAAGAAACACTTCTGGGGAGCAGGCATCTTAAAAGACTGTCAGGATTTCATGATGAATGTGCCAATGATGAAGTTTGGGCTGTGAATAAGTGCACAGCAAGAGACACTCTCTCTGCCATGTTAAAACACAAAATTCTACTGTCCTTATGCAACCCACTTCATAGGACTAAACATAACTAAATTAATTTTAAAAAAGCTCATACTTAGAGCAAATATGGCTCAGAATATGTATATAAACAAAATGGTTGATAATAATATTATTTTGGGAAAATTTTCCATGTCTTGCTAACAGATTGTGAATGACCTTTAATAATCTAGCTTTACACCTGTCTTCTGCACAGTTCTGTGTTAGATCATTAAAAGTGCAGATCTGTACTGCTCTTTTGCAATCCTACCACAATCTGTATAAGTTATTTATATTGAGCCAATAGAGCTCCCCATTGATTTTATATTCTGGGCTCAATCAAAATATCAAAATATCCCTTAACAAAATACTGCCAGGACATTTGCATTTTTTTTATGAGAAAACTTAAATAACCAAATCAGTGGTCAGAGTTAAAATAACATGCTCCTTGATTTCCCTCTGTTAGTTTGGTACCACATCTCTTAACAGTCAGATACACCCCTTCATGGATTTCTTAGTGCCACAAAGAAGCCCATTAGGAATAAACAAAATGTATATACTTATCTATCCATAAGCATATTCAGTGATGTCTCTTTATGCATGACAGAATCACTAGTGAAAGAAATTATATGTGATTTGCCTTTAAAATCTGTACCTGTCTGTTTAATGGCAAGGTGTCATCGTCTTTCAGGCCTCAGAATAGAAAGTGTTTATTTTAGCATGGGAATATAATATGAGCAAGTGAGAAAGGACAGGAGAAGAAATTAGTTGAATTATTAATTAAAAAAAAGTAGTATTTGCTCTAGTGAAAAAATAGATTAGACACTGTCCTGTCCAGTGGTTGTTGTCTATGGATTTGTTGTTTTTTTCCACCAAATAAGAGCAACAAAGGTCAAGAGTGCTTTGGAAAAGGGCTTTTTCTACATGATCAAAGCATTAGGAATACAAAAACTCCCTCACAGATTCCTGCTCAACACAGTTCCTCCTCCCACCCCATCTCTGCACTGTTTGCCTTCCTCAGCCTTTCTTTTGAGCTCTGAGCACATTTCCCAGCCTGTTTCTGTCAATCACCATTGTCAGAACAGCAGCTGCACGGAAGTGTCCACAGAATTATTTTATGCTGAAAAACCACCCCTTAATGTATCTGAAATCTGCAGGAGCAGTACTGGCAAGGAAATGTTGCCCAATTGCCTGCCTGCACCTCCTAAGGCAGGTGGTTTGCTGGGAAGTTGTTGACCTTGCTACCTGACTGCCAGTGAGAGCCAGCAGACTCACAAGTCTTCCCCTCAGCTGCAATAAAACACATTTTAGTTTGGGTTTATTATTTGGGATATTTATATTTTGGCATGGCATTTGACATGCAAGTATGCTCATTGTCTAGTTCTTTTTCTGGTTAAGGAAATCATGAAGAATGAAGTAATAGTGGGACTGAAAGGAGGGAAAAGAGCAGGTTATAATGTTGGGACACCTGCCCACTGAGCTGCTCTGTGAGCTCATGGCACTGCTGGAGAGAGGCTTTCTCCAAACAACACACTCTTGGCCAGGAGAGTTCTGACTTCACACCTGTGATCCACCTCACTGGGACATCCCCTGGGAAACTGGAGTGTCCCAAAGGAAACTTTAGGAGAGAAGGAGAAGGAAACAGGGAACAGGAACCATCCCCTGCTTGGAGAGTTTCACTGCAATCAGAGTCAGGGACTAGACTGACGAGCAGGGATGATGAAGGGAAGAGCCCACAGCCCACAGGGCTTTAGTTACAGGTAAAAATGGAACATAACCTTTCCTAAATTATTTTTGGATACAGCCTCCTGTCAGCAATACTTCTGGAGCAACTCCTTATATGCCTTTTACATTAGGAAAATCCCAAACCTGCATCAAAGCAGTCAGAAATGTTGTAACAGAAAGTCTCAGCTGCCCACCTCAGATCTCCCTTCACCTTTTAGTGACACATTACAGGGACAGAGGGTCCCTCCTTCAGTGCTGTGTCATTAGAAAAACACAAGTGTCCTGGGCAATTTTGAGTCTTCCATCCTAGACAGCTTCAGGGGAAATATCAAGCCTTATAAACAATACTGATGAGGTTGAACATGAGCCCAAAGCACTAATTCTTGTTTACATACTGAAACAGATCAGCTCAACTCAAAAGTACAATATGTGATTTGATAAACAGTGCTCAAGAATGACCTTTGGCACATAAGGGTCCAAGCCTAGGAGAAAAAAAAAAAAGTATTTGAAAAATAAGGATTAATACTTTCTATTCTGAATTAGAAAAAAAGTTAATTTAAATTAAATAAGTCTTGATTTGTTTAGAAGATTATATTGTTCTTCATATTTTTTATAATATTGACAGAAATCATGAATGGATTTGGTTGGAAGTATACAACTGTACAAAAAAAGGATTATAAGGTATATCTCACTTCTGAGAAAAGCTGTTTGACTGGACGTTTGGATGCATTTCTTTCCTGAGAGGATTATCAGACACTGGAACAGGCACCCTAGAGAGGTGATTGATGCCCCAAGACTGTCAGTGGTTAAGAGGCATTTGAACCATGCCCTTAACAAAGTGCTTTTAGTTTTGGTCAGCCCTGAATTGGTCAGGCAGTAGGACCTGAAGATAGTTGTAAATCCCTTTCAAATGAAACACTCTAGTCTGTTCCACTTTCCTACTATCAGAGTGTGCACACATCCACTGCTGTAGCTTTTTCCCACTTCTGATTTCTCTAATGAGCAATGGAAAAAAAAAAAAAAAAAAAAAAAAAAAAAAAAGACAAAATCATTCTGAACACTTAGTTGAGAGAAAAAGATGTGATTTAACCTCACAAAATGGCACCACATGTGTAACTACTAACCACAAGAGTGCTGATCACTGGCATTAGAATTCATGTTGCTCTTTTCCTAAATAGGCATTTACAGGCATTGTGCTAGCAGCTGAAGGGTGATCATTAGCAGCTCCTGAGACATGATTCACAGTCTTTTAAGTTTTCCCTTTTTGCACTTCTTTTTTTTTTTTTTTTCTTTTTTTTAATTTTTTTAAAATTATTTCTTGGCAGCTTGCTGAGAAACACATGAATGTCAGAGCCACAATACAGATTATCTGTAAAATGAGGGCACAGGTCATGATCCACCTTGCCCACAGCCTGGCACAAAGCCCTGCACACAGTGACTGGGTCCCATTGCTATTCTTACTGATATTGTGTTACACAGCCCAAAGTAAAAGTGTAATCTCCACCTCAAATCATTCACAAGTTCTTGGTACTGGTCCATACAATCCATGGAATTCCCAGTCATCAGCAGCAAGAACTGAAAAAAACAACCTAACAACATGAATATCTGGAGGAATTAAATAGTCACTTAGTCTAAGAAGTGAACAAGCAGAAGTCTTTCTACTTTTCCTTCTGTCTGCTTTTGGACAAAAGGCAACACAAATTCTACCTCTGTTTCTACAGGCACACTCACACTGCAGCAGAAGTCTGTACTTGTACATTACTAACTTCATTACAGTGGTGCCAATTAAACCCACTTAAGCACTTCTGGAAATGAATAAATATTTCCAGTAAATTGCATAAGGGAACCATTTTACTGCTTGCAGAAGAGGTGTTCAAACAGAAGAGATCAGGAATTTTTGATAACAATTTTATTTACAAGTGAAAAAGGGGACTCTCTTCCCACAGATGAGACTGAAGGTAAAGAGCAATCCTTTCAGCTCCTGAAGGTGCCTCAAGAGAGAAAGGGTCACCTTGCTGGTGGATCAGTCTGTCTCTACTTCTCAGCTCAACTCCCAGGGGTGTGACACTTTCCTGGGCTCTGCCTGTTGCTTCAGGGATCTTGAGTGTAAGGGCACTACAGGGCAATGCTGAGAAATGCCTGAGATCTGGAGAGAGCAGCTACCCAGATGGACATTGTCACCTCTGCTGGCTTTCTTGATAAATTCTCCTCAAAATGCTCAAGTTCAACAGTTTCCATTTCCTTCTGGATTCTACCAATAGCCCAATAATCAAATATCAGAGACACACTCAAACCACTTATTGAAAAGAAATAAACAATTTTGCAGAGTTTTTACCCATCTTGTCCTCCTGTGATTCTCCATCTACTCCTCCTTGCTTGGTGCAGTTTTTCTTAGTGTCAGGATACCTTTGATGCTGTTGAGAGCTGAAATAATCTCATCTGAACTGCTTCTGCCCCTGGAAATTAAGATATTGGGCAATTCATGTGCTCATAACCTTGGAGCAGTTTTTTGATGCCCACATTTACTACTGATGTTAAAAACTAAGAAAGACGACGGGCAGAAATTAACAAATACTCTTTTATTAAAACACTGAAGTTATGTATTAATTTCAAGGTCTGCTTTTTTAGATGCTTTAGGAAGGTCGAGCCAGAAAGATTTCACACTGTGAGGCAATCATGATACCATCCCAATACAGCACCTGAATTTTTGACACACATAGAATACTTCCACAAGCTTTTCAAAAGGCAATACCACTAAAAATATTATTTATCTGGTCAGGGAAATTCCTGTTCCTAAAGTTTTGTTACCTGGCAGGACTTTGCAGTGAATCATTTATTTTTTGGAAACTTTCATGACCCAAAAATTGCAAAGTTTATAGGAAAGTTTAACAAGGGCCAGATGCAATGATAAAACTACTAAAGAACAACACATTCTCATTCAAAAGTTGTTACTCTGAATTATAAATTATGCAGTAGCTTCTAAAACAATGACTTAATGAGACAAAAAAAGAGAATATTTCATCTGCAGTCATGTCTAGGTAGAAGGATGTGGAGGAAAGAGGAATCTCCTGATGATGGACCAGATGGTGGAGCACCTTCTTGGTGTAAGAATTGTCACTTGAGACACATGGGAATTGACCTAGCAAAATTTGGGTAATATGGCATAAATTTTAGAATTTAGGAAACTTCTAAAGAAGTCTAAGACTATTAAGTTTCCAAAACAGAACACGATAGAAGTTAAAAAAAAAAAAAAAAAAAAAAAAAAAAAAAGTTAAAAGAACTCTTTCTCAGCCAAAACCAGGACACCAACTAAGTAAAGGTGTAAAGGATTTTTTTTCCCATGAGAACTTTGCCATCTCCCTTATCAAATCAGGAAAATGTCTTACAGATTCAAATAATCAGAGTAGGTCCTTATTTATTCAAAAAGATGGTACCACCTGACACTTCTGATACAATTTGCAGTGTAGTTCTCTATATGACACACCTGCCAATTTGATTTCTCCAGTTAAGGGATGGGAGGAAATCCTTAGAAGCATCTGACCTTTCTGATATTTATCTAAATTAAAAATCAAAATGCTTTGAGATTCACAAGCCGCTCACCCTAATCAATTTTTCCTCTGCCAAATTGTTAACCACATGAAACAGCCCATGAGCCAGAAGGAAGAGGACACACACACCACAGTGCTCCTATGATTTGAACAAATTCTCCACAATGGATTGGCCACAGAGATGGTTGGATTTTTTCCCATTGCTGTGTATAGAAGTGAAACTGGCTGGAATAGCTTTTTAAGAGCTGGAGCCAGGATTCCTGACTTCTTTCCTTGGATTGATGGCCACATGACCTACAACAAAACATGGACATAATTTTTCCCCAAGATTTTTGTTTGGATTTAGATGCTGATCTTGATACCTATTGGAGTGTTTAAGTTCTCAGAAATGCTGAAGCTTTTCAGCTCTCATTGAAATCAGTGACAGCATCCTGATATTTGTAACTCAAAAACACAGCTCCTTTCTAACTCACCTGAACTTCACAAAAATAAAGTTACTAAAATTCCTTCCATTTTTAAAATATATATACTTATGCCTTTATAGAATTACACCTTATTTGCCTCATGAGCAAAAATCAGTAAATTCTCCTTTCTCTGCTCACAATGTGTTGCAAACTGACTCATATTCCAGAATCAGTGCACAGATGGAAGAAGATAGAAGACAAGCAAGGCTTCTTCATTGGTTTTCTTGCTTTTCCAAGAGCCAAGGGTCCATCACAGCCCTGCTTCTGGCACCAGGCAGTTCCTGCTGACTGGATCCAGTAAGAAGCTGCTGAAAGCCTCTCTGCAAAGTGAGAAAGCTGATTTTATCCTGACGCTGGATTAGTCCAAGATGAACCACTGAGGACAGCACAGCAATGGGATAAAGCTCTTACGTCTGTGGCTGTGGATTAGGTCTGGTAGGATAGTGCAAACCAGGGAAAGGAAAGGGACATGAAGCAGATAAAGTGAGCATAAACCCCCGTGCCTGGTGTAGAGCACTCTGCACCCCTGCAGCCAGATGCCAGCAGAGGTGACACTGCAGATGCTGCTTGGGTGAGGGAACAGCTGCTTTTTGTGCAGGTACAGTAGTACAACTAGCAGCAATTAGGCATTTTCAAAAATCACAACCTGTAACTGAGGGGAAAAAAACTATCTAATGAGTCGTCCCATCCAAACTTTGTTAGTGGCATGACTTTTTCCATGGTACATATGAAAAGGTACCACTGCCACACTGGCTGGCCTCGTGGAATCCCTTCCCCACTCCTGAACACAAATACAGATACGGATTTTTAGCCTGAATGGCTGCTTAGAGACTGAATGCCATCTGTTGCTGAGTCCTCACTGCCATTCTTTTTGTTCTTAGAGACAACTCAGTTTATTTACCTGTGAGTAATGCAATCATTCCAAGCCCACGCTGGCAAATCCTTACTATCCTATCTGTAGCTTACAGAAGACTCTGATACACAAGGTCACTGTATAGATTTAAAGGATTATGGCAATCTAGTTTTATCTGCTTTATAAATTGACTCTATAGGTCTGAATGTATCTGTTTCAGCTCAGGAAACCTTCCTGTATCCCACTGTGTGTGCATGTGTGAAGACACAAGCATATGAAAGCGCACACAGGGACCTGCTGTGGTGCTGCATAGTGCTGGGATGTAGAGAATCCTTGAAAAAAGAATGGAGACAGAGAGGAAATTAAATGAAAAGGCAAAACATCTGCATTCTGACGGCACACTAATAGTTTCCTTCAGATGAGACCCCATTATTCTGATAAGAATTCAGACCCTTCAACCATGTAGCACCTCTTAATGTCATTCACCTTCTCTCAGTGCTAAAAGGACAGGGTTTCGGTCATAAACTATTTTCTATGTTAATTTTCCTGTGCTTCTGACTTGTTTGCAATCTTTTATCCTGCCATTTTTCAATCAGTTCCTCCAATGCACCTTCAAGGTACAAAGAAACAAAGAATATAAAAAAGCTATCTGTGGGAATGGTATGAATATTTTCATGTTTGGATCCTATCTGCTGCACACAGCTAGAACAGAAGTAGTTGCTGTGTTTGCTCACCCAAGAGTGGAAAACTGATGCATGCCTTCTAGCATAGGCAGAGGCTGAAGTGAATATTGCAACAGATGGCCAGGGGATCTTAATAACAACTGGGACCTTCTTAGGGCATATTCATGACTGGTGTCTCAGCATACATGATGAGAAATAAAAACCTGGTCTCTCAGAATAAGGTGAAAGTTCCCAAAACAAAGGCATCCAGACCTCTAATCATGTCCAAGACTCTTGGTCAACAGCCCAATGTACATTTGGCCAATACTTGGAACGTTTCAGAAATTGGCATAGAGTATGGTGTTTGGGGGCAGGGGCTGTGCTTTGGGGAGTAAAGTTGTTTATTGGGGAATTTTTTAACAGATTTTGTTATTGTTTTGTTTGCTTTTTGTTGATTTGGGATTTGGCTTTGTTTTATTTGTCTGTTCTTGCTTTTTCTTTTTTTTTCCCCCTGCAAAACACCCCAACTAGATATGTCTTGCAAGCACTGAGAGGCTGCTTCTGCATGCAGTGGGCTCTCATTTCCAGGCCTTCCTAAACCAAAGAGCAGAAAGAACAGTGTCTATTTTTCCAGAGAGTGTTATCTCTGAGAGCATCCCTGGCTGGCTTGCCTTCTTGCACATCCAGATGTTTCTGTCTCCCCCCCAAATAATGGGTATATCAGTGTTAGACTATGATTTCAGATTATATCCCCTTTGAAGAGGTGGTTGAAGTACCAGCATTCCCTGCATGGATCCTTCTATCATTGCAGAGAGGTTGATGGTTTAGAGCTTTAGTTTTTGGGATAGTATCAATTCTTCTCTCCAGCCCCATTGACCCATAGTGAGGAATGCCACCTTTCAGTTCCTGTTTCATGGTAATGGAGAGGCAGCCACCACTGCCTAAATACTTTCAGGGTGTATTTCATCCTTATCTCCAGCTCTTGCTGCTTAGCTGCAGCAAGGAGCATGATACGAGCTTTAATGAGAAACTAACCTGATATAATCACTATATAATTTAAAAAATCTATCTTCCTCTTCATATTAAATGTCTTAATATAAATATAAATAATAAAAGTCATTATATCATTTATATTTACTGCATAACATGAAATAAAGAATAATTTAAAATATAAAAATGCCCTGTAGTTCAATATAATGAAATACAATGTAATGACATATAGTATGTAAAGTATTATATATATTTTGTTAGTCTTTAAATATTAATAAATTAATAATTTTCTGCCATATATGCAGCCCCTTGTCCCGTATTATTTAACTTAAGTTATCTCCTTCGAATGACAAGACCCAATCCAGAATCACTCTTCTGGATGCAAATATTTATTTGTGCCTGAGTTTTCACTGAGTTTTTGTTTTCATTTTGTGTTACTTTATAATTATAACAGCTTCATAATTGATACTAGTTATAATTGCTTAAAAATTCTGTGTTCCTCATTTTACTGATGATGAATCTGCAGAAAATCCACCATTCATGCCGATTGTAAAAGCTGCATATTAGTGTTGTCAGAGGGAAATAAAACCAGAGCCTTTCAGAGAAAAATTGTGTCCACAGCTTATGTACCAGTCTACCCAAAACACAGCTGCATTGTACAAACAGCAATCCATTCACACCCCTGGGAAAATTGGATCACAAATATAACTACCACAACAGACCAAAATCTCCATCTGAATGACACACATCCCAGTGAAACAAACAATAACAATCATCATCACCATTATTATTAATAGGCAGTGCCTGGAAAATTCTTTGCAAACTGAGGCAAATGTTTCTCTATTAGCTCACTCCTTCTGAAAATGGTCCTGACAAAATCCCCTTGACAATCCTAATGTGCATAAGACATTGATGGAAAATACTGAGTTATGAGCTCTTGCATGCTGAACCAGCTGCCTGGAAAATGTATCTTGGGGACAGTAACAATTTGAAATGTGATGTGAGATGATTATCATCAGTTGCCTGCCTGCAGAATCATTCCATGTGTCAAAGAAGGACATAAAAGTGAAGTACAGGGATGGACAACAGAATGGCCAGTAGCTGAGCCAGAGGGAACAGCAATTCCTTTAGCCTCACCATGGGGATTAGTGGGAAAAAATGGCAAGCTACTCCTTGTAGCCCAAGTCGTCTCCTGACCAAGGGTAATGGAGGTGAATGCTTTAATTTTGGAACAGTAGACTTTTTTTCCACAAGGGTGTGGAAAATTCTTATCCTCAGATGGGATCACTAAGTAAAAACAGGACAGGTCCATGTATTAAATTTGAACCAAGTACAAATTAGGAACACAGAGAAGGCAAAATGCACAGCAAACTACTACATAGTTTAGCATAAAGCATGATTAGTAGTCAGGGTCTGTCTGGAAGCAGGGATGGAAAATCCAGTTTGAAAATTTAGCTGGAAAGCAGGTCAAAAAGCCAGAAGTATGAGAATCCCAGTAAAATGAGGGAAATAAATTTTGAAGAGCTAGAACAAGGCCACTAAATGATTTCAGAAACAAAAAGCTGAGTAGGGATTTGGAGATAAGTACCAGGAGCAAAGTTGTGCAGCAGGGGATGGACATTCTGAACAGGCACAAATATGGATAATATGGCTATGCTATAAAAACTGTGCAACTGTAAAGCACTCAGGGAGGGAGTCTGGGCTAGAAAATAGCAAATAAGGTCTCTGTCAGAGGCTGTACAACAAAAGATGTCATGTGAGCCCTGCCACAGGAGTGGCTGGAGGCACAGCCACGCAGGAGCCTGGCTGCAGGCAGGGCATTCACAAACAGTTGATTGCTGAGGTGGAGCTGGATTCAAATGAAGGCAATCAAATCTTGACTTTCCAAATTAATAAGCCTGGTAATACCATGGTGACACTTCATCGTGCAAATAAAAAACCCAAGGTTTGGATAATCAGTGTTCAGCCCATCTGCAGATGAGATTGTGAATGGGGATGTCTCTAAAAGGCGTGGGTGCTCTACTCATGAAAGCAGGAAAATCTCAGATTTTTTTTTTCTCCCCAAATCTTCAAAATACAAAATGCAAATCAGAATCCTGCAAAAACAGGCTTCTTTGTGTTTTTTAATTATTCTTGTTTTTACCTAGGTTGTGAAAATTGCAAAGTTTTTTGGTTTTTTTTGGTTTTGTTTTTGTCTTTTTCCCCTAATATGGTATCAGAATTCAGACAGGCAAATAAAGGAACAGAGACTTCAAAAAAAAAAAACCAAAATCACATCAAGTAAACATGTCACTAAAATGCCTGAGTCCAGATTTAAATTACCTAGAAGTTCATGAGTGCTTCAGTCTGGGTCCCTGGCCTATACAACTCTATAAATTTCAGAGGAATTGCTTGGCAGGGATTTAATGGAAGGAACTCTAATTTGAATTAATCTCATGCATGATATGTTTTGGATGCTTTGAACATTACTTTTCAACATTTATAATACTATTATAATCTTATATCAAGGCAGAAGAGAGGAGGTGGCACACTGGTCCCCAAAAACTAAAAAAAGCTTCACAAAGAGTCTAAAACCACTCTGGTGGGGCATGAGATCTGAACTTGCACTTGTGGCCAAAGAAACACAGCCTCTGTTATCTCTTCTCTCAGCAGCTTGCAGCACAATTGTTTTTGTCATTGAACCACTGAATCCTCAGACTGAAGGGAAGTGGAAATCCAATGGGTTGGACAGTCATGTGGATTTATCCTTTTTAAGCAGGGTGTTAATTTCAAGTAATGTCAACATGCTTTGCTTTTAAAACAGATGCTTCAGGAGCCTCTTGCAGTGGCTTTCTGAAGTTTGCTCTTGAAGTGCTCAAGCTGGTTGTCATGGTGAAACCATTGGAAAGAAGGGGCTCACCTAGTGAGCTGTAAGAGGTGAATGGTCTCAGTCACTGCTCAAGACACGCTAAAATTGGTGACTGTAACCCAAACATTCTTGGTTATCAGGTTCATTGGTGCCTTTCCTCCTACAATCCATTACTTTTAAAGAAGAAAGGGAAATAGGCTCTTTAATCAAGGAGAATGTGTTTGGGGGATTTTTTGTTTCTTCTTCTCCATCCTTTCCTTGTGAGTTTTTTGTATTGAGAACAAGAGCCCAATGTTTGGTTTGTTTGGTTTTTTTTTTAAAGTTTTGAATAGCAAATACCTTTCCTCTCCCATTTTTCACATGTAAGTACCTCCATGTCTTTTCAGGCAATAGAAGTCCTCCCTTATGAGCTGCATTCACCACCTGGCTCCTTTGTTCTCTGCCAAGGATTTCAGTGATGAACTATAACAAGCCTGCAGACAAGGACTTGAAGCTGGAAGGTGAGTTTCACAAAGGGTGTTTAGAGTAGATTGGCAACATAAACAATCGAAGCATCTCTGGAGAGACACAGAGGAAGAATTCAAAAATTAAATGTCTGGGTTTCAGATAAAGGTTTATGGCTAAAACTTGTTTACCTTTTGAGCTCAGAAGGATTTTATACATTCCAAAAAGAGAAAACTCTGACTTTTTTTTTTTTTCTGACAAGATCTCACAATTACCTTCTGCTTGCTCTGGGAAAACTTAGGCAAGTATAATGCTGTGCCTACTGGCACATTTCCCTGATTCAGTGTCAGGGTAGAAAGGGAGTCAGTGAGCCTGACTGCCAGTGAAGTGCTATAGTAAAAGCCCTAGTGCAGATCTAGTCTGAAAAATATAAGGTGATTTATGGGTGTGTAAATTATTTCTCCTACTGAAATGGAATAAGATATACTAATATAAGCACTTTTATTCTAGCAATAATTGCATTCACACTACAGGGGTTTTGCCAATTTAATGATATCAGCATAGCTAAAAAGCAAAATTCCCCCATCAACAAGACATAGTCCACATATATAAGGTAACAATGTTTTCTGCAGAAAATGGGAGAAAAAAAAGAAAAAAAAAGTGCAATTTTTTTTTCTTGTGAAAAAGCTCAGTAATTAATATAGGTAGTTCAGTCACTCTCCTCCATTGCTCCATTGGCTTCATTCCTGGACTATAAGTTCAAGCAATGTCACACCAAACTTTTACTGACAATACTGAAGCTAAATCTAATATTACAAAATTTTCCTAGACTGTGGGTTCAGTTTTAAATGAAGTAATTGGTAATTAATGTATGCACTTGAAATGTTATTGAAATTCCATTTGGCTTTTGCTTCTTAATGAGACTATCACTTGAAAATTGAGATAGTTTGACACAAATTTATACACACATGACAAATTAATTTTGCAGGTAGCGTCATGACAGTGGAGTTGTGCAGTGCCCAAGATATTGGTCCCCTCTGCACAGGAGAGACAACAGATTGGATCATCATCCAAGCAAGGACATTGGCCCTGTTGGCAACACTCCTTTACCAAGGTACAATTTTCTATTTGCCAGAGGATTCATGTGAATGTTTTTCATATCTGTTATGGCACAGATTGATACTGCATTTGAGAATGAGGGGTTTCCAGGGCTTTTGGAAGACTTGTGAACATGATGCCTCCATCAAGGACAGTGATCAGAACACAGGGCATCAGAAGACAGCTCAGAATTTTACAACAGAGCCAGAGCAGACTGAAGTTCTGTAGGTTAGCAAGACTCAAAAAGACTGAAGAGTACGAGGACTACTTTGGGTCATAACCCCTTTTTATACATTTTCCAGATGTATTCTTACCCTATTGTAAAAAGATCTCGAACCTTGCAGTAAATCTCCATTCTGCCTTAGACTGAAGACCTTCTACAGCCTCTGACCTGTAGGAGGTCATGCTTGATAAAACCACCCTGAGTTGGTTTCGGGGATTTGTTTGATTGTTGGTTACCTCCTTCAATAAATTTGAAAAGCTTCCATGAGTTTAGTGAGAGGGAGGTGGGTTTTTTGGTTTTTTTTGGTTATTTGTTGTTGTTGTTGTTGTGTTGTTGTTGTTTTTTGCGTAACATTCACCATACCTTTTCCTTGCTTTATCTTAACCCAGTATGAACTGATGGGAAGAAAGTTCATGGCAAGCTGAAATATTTCACAATTATTGCAAAAGGCCCCAAACAGAACAGGCATATGTGAGCTCCTGAGCAGTCCAGGATCATTCCCCACAATATATACGTTCTCATGTTTACCAAGCTTTTATAAGATGAAGTCTTTCATTTGTGCCAGTATGACATTGAGCCACCAGGACCTGGTGTTGTGAAACACCGAGGGCACGTTGATGTGCTGTGGAACTTCAAAATAGCTGGCAAAGTCCGAGTGCTGAATGACAATTACTGTGTGCAGGTACAGCACTATTGGCAGCACAACGTTTTAGAGGCAACAGTAATTCAAGATTCACAGTGTCTGCTCTTGTGGAACATACTGGTCCCAAGGTACTACTGTATAACCATGGTGCCTTGGCCAACAGCCCCCTTGCCAATAAAACAGCTTTTATACATCCCCTGTATATATGCATGAAACACTGTAGAGTACATCAGAGCACTTACTCTTGCCTGCACAGTCCCTGCAGGATTCTGCTTTCTCCTACCCTGCTTCAAAGCAAAAGCAGTCTCAGAGAAGACAGAGACACACTAAAGAAAATCTTGGTGTACTGCAGCAAGGTGAGCCTTCATCCTGTCCTTCCCTGGGATGGAACCTGCTGATTTGAAAAGGGCTTTGGGGAGTTCTTTCTGAAAGAAGATGTTGGGGTAAAAACCTAATCTAGTTCTTTCTATAATTTAGCCTATTAAATTCTCTTCTTTCAAATACCAAGGGTATTCTTCTTGAAAAACGCACTCCTGCCCAGCAACTTAAATAGAGTAAAAAAATACAGTAAAACTTAAGAAAGCTGTGACAATTTAGGCTCAAACAGTTTAGGTTCAAAACCTTAGGTGCTGCATGAAGGATTAAACACCTTTTGTGGTGCTTGTTGGCTTTTATAGATGAAAAACTAGTGTTACCAGTTTCCAACTCCTTTCCCCAGAAGTCATGTAAGACTTCTCATTTAGATTGTTAATTCAGTGTTCTTCTCAGAGTCATATTCAATTGGCATGTTTACTGCAGTGCTAGAAATACTGATCTACCTGGCTTCAGTGCCTTTGGATACTTGGCAGGTCAAGTGAAAACAGTGGGCAACAAAGGGGGAAACAAAGCATCTGTTTAAATCAAGGAAGAATGCACCTTCCAGCTGCATGCTGCAGTAAAACCGAATAATTTATAACTCTAATGGCTCCCAGAGCCCTTCTCTCCTTTTGATGATCTACATTCACCAGCCCCTTTTATGTCGTTTAGGTTCAAAAATATTCCACAAAAGCTTGTCTTGGCTGATAAATCTCCTTGAGAGATCCCAAATATCTTTAACAGAGGAATTTAAAATATATTATCAGGGTTATTCACTGCACTAATGCAGGACTGTGAGCTTTGTATAATGTTATTTTTCTGCATTTTCTGCAGCAATCAGCCTTTTTTGTAGTTGATATTTTCCTCCACATGATTTTATTTGGGGAATACCAAGCACTGACTTGTTAAAAGAAGTCCATCACATTGCAGATGTGACACACCTGAACTAGAAAAATATTTGGATACTGCTGTAGAGAACAGTGGTTTTTTTCCAGCCTTGTTATCATATCACATAAGTGTAAATCTTGGATAATGTTTGGAGAACTCTTTCCAGACAGAGTTATAAACAAACCAAGCTCCTAAATTTGAGGCTTAGCAACAGCCAGTCATCCCTCTACCCTGCAAAACATTAATTCATCATCACTGCAGACAGTCTACCCATGAAGTGATCTATAATAAATATCACCATGGCTGTTTCCATCACAGTAATCAAGGTCCCACTCAGCTTCACATTGTGTAAAGGATGACACTGGTGCCCCTGCTTTCAGGCAAATGTTGATCTACTCATACAGCTAAATCCCCTTAGGAGTCACACTGCTAGCTCAGCAGCCCGCTCATCAAGCCTTTTCACTGGAGTTTGAGAAAGACAGAAAGCATGGAAAAATCCAGCATCAAGCCTTTGTGCTTAGGCAATGCTACCATGGCTAGCCCAGTCCAACTTCTTTTCATAATTTTCAGGAAATCCCAGGGTCCACATTAATGACACCACTATAATGGGAGTGGAAAACCCTAAGGCAGGTGACCCTCAGTATCCATAATTCCTGCTCTCATGCTCCCTCCCCCTTTGCAGTGTTGGCATGTTCAAAATTCTTGCCACCAGCATTTGAGCAGAGGAGATACCAAGAGGATTTTACATATGTGCAAGAATGCATTTGTTACATCCACAGTACTTGCCCCGGTTCTGCCAAAGAAATTCTCAAATGATTCAATTTGGACATCTGAAAGAAGGAAAGGCTTTTTTATTTTTTTAAGCTAAGTAGATCTCTGAGTAGTATGAATATACCTGTGGTGGGACAACCCATGTGATAAAAGGTTTAATCACAGAGGCCAGGCATTCACAGTTGGATTTCAATTAAACTGTGTGTTATTTATACCTTTTAATTCCTTGCCTCCAGCCATATGCACCGACTACTTGATCATTGATGTAATAAAAGAAGGTGTGCACGAAGAGGGATATGGATGAGAACAAGCTAGTTATTACCCATGGTGTTATCCAATAGTCACAATAGTCTCCATTCACTCAAGGTCACTCCTCCCTCTTCCTCCAGCACATTGCACGTCACTTCTGTAAGCAAGTGACAGCTTAATGACCCCTCTGTTTGTGAGCACCGACAGCCACGGGGTGTTAAGACTTCACCAACTTGAGAAACAGGTGTTTTACAGCTGTTAGTGCAGGTATGAAGCTGGCACCTGGGGCACAAGGGCCTCTGGTGACTGCAGCAAGGAATGAACCTCCTCCAGCTGCAGCGTGAGCCACCCGTGGTGAAGGCTGCTGGTCAAAGAGGATCAGACAGAAAGAAGGTTAGGAGTTCCTGGGAATGCTGGAGAAGCCAAAAATAGGATTCACCTGATATTAGGTTAGCATAGCTTGGAGCCTTATGCTTGTTATGCTCCTGATCATCATCAATATATTAGCATTTCCTGGCTTCAAAGAAGATTTGAAGAATTGCAGGATAAAGTAGCATTGATCTTTAGATGCCAGAGGTAATTCCACTGTGGGTCCATATTTCCTGCTACAGTCAGATCCTCGTGTCCTCACTCAGACACAGAACTGGCATCATATTTAGTTCATGAGAAATTAATTTAATCTCTGCTCAAAGTGGTGGGGCAGTGCTGGGACTATAATTTTAACAAAGGGATCCCTGAATTCTGAATTTTCACTCAACCAAAAACCTCTGAAAGTTGGGGAATCTTATTTCAGAAAGTCTAAAATGAGGTCTTCAGGGGCTTGAATGTCAAACCACACACACAGAGAATAATAAATTGAGCCAACAGAAAAACAGAAAACTGTTATCATGCCAAGATGCTTTATTATTTTGCTTTTTGGGTTTGGTTTTTTTTTGGTTTTTTTTTTTTTTTTTTTTGAGCTATGGAGAACGGGAACAAATCCCTAAGCATCCACTCAAAACTATAAAGGTTGAAATGAATTTCTTTTAGTGGCAAATGAGATTTGTAACATAGTCTATTTTTTCCTGGGGCTGGGAGAAGAATAAGTAGTTGGTATGTATTTGTAAGAATGGAATACAGTCCAGAAAGAGTTCAGGTTTCAGATGGAAGCATGCCAGCAAATAGGCTGATCAGATAACACTAAAAATTAAAAGATGCAGATTATGGAGGGGTTCAGCACAGCTGCTTTCAGATCTGGCTTTCAGCCGGAGCAGGTGTTTACAGGGACTACAGTACACACGTGCAAAGCAGTGTGTGTGAAAAGGGTAAATCAGCAGGAAGGTGACAATGCAAAGGTGATAATCACAGTTCTGGAAGTAGCAATTAAGACATTGTTCTCCAGCTCTTTCTTGATGTGATACAACATGAGAAGGAGTGAGTATGCTCAGGCCAAGAGGTTATCCAGAGAAACACAGCATCTTAAACAGATTCCCTAGTGAATCCAGTGATTTTTCATCTAAACCCATGTCTACATAACAGGGAATATTTTCAGCCACCATAGCTCAGGACCCCAAGGGAGATTTGGGCTCACATGTGTAAGATCAAGTACAAGGTAATAAAACTGTGTTTAGGTCTTTCTGCATGGAACTGCAGGTAGGCAATAAATCATGGTAAGACTTCAGGTCAAACTGATTTTAGGAAAAAATACAAAAGCATATACTTTCATCATCCCAAGCAGGAAAAAATCTTTATGCATTCTCAGAACTGAGGGGTTTTTTTTTTTTTTTTTTTTAATTACAAAATCCCCTCATTTGAAACCTAAAAGGAAAATCTCTGTGGAAACTGATTAATTTCCGTCTTTTGAATTTTACAAAGAAAGCACCAATCTAACTTGGCATTTGGTTTTCAAATGTTTAGATAAACATTTTATTTACATTGAGACTTCCACTGAAAGCCAGTATATTGTGAAAAGTCTTAAGGATCGGTCCAGTTCTAATAATTGATATTCTCTTTGAAAGCTATTTCTCCCAGTTGTAATATATGGTATATATAATAAATATATAAAATAATATATTCTAAAGATCTTGGACAAGGAGGCCATGCTATACCCCCCAAAGCTTTATTTACTGTCTTAGTCTGTCCTGCAAAGTATGATTGAGTATTCCCAAGGAAACATGAGTCAGGTGGCCTCTGACTAGATATTTCTATTCTCTATATTTCACCAATTTCTTGGTGAAATTGCTTCTATTTGCACCTCAGAGCGTGGAATGATCTTTGTCCTTGAACAGGTTTGTGCAACCCAGAAAGTGAGATAGTGATCCACAATGCAAATACAACTTGGGATTTTCATTCAAGTCCACTCCCATGTGGCAGCAGGACACATATTCCTGTCTGACAGTTTTCTGAAGAGACACTGAAGTTTCAGGTTCTGGTTCTCCTTTTCTTAAATTGCCTGCACAAATTAATGCAAAAGGGCTGTTACCAAATCAACATGATAGCATTTTAAATTCTGATTAGCAGATTGATAATTGATGAAAAATAAAATAGAGAATTAAAGCCTGCTCCCATAGAGAGAAGTGTGCACATGTTTACTGACTTCTAACCTGACTATACATATACATGTATATAAAAATGCAATTGATTTGTTTTTTTTCTATGCAAATATATTTCATTGGCTCAGACATGTTTTCCTTTCTCTATCACACCATAAACATGCAGTGGGAAACCGTCATGAATTTTTGGAGACTTCAGATAATGAAAAATTAAAGAATACCTGTTTGTCTTCATTTCAGTAAGTTTAATGATACCCTATAGATAATGGTCTTCTTCTCAACACTCGTTAAAATATAAATCTATTTTTCATTTAAAAAGCGTCAATTTAAGCTTTGAAAATTCAGCTTTTGTTTGTCTAATAGTCAAATACTCTGTTCTTGATGCCTTTCTTCAAACTCTTTAAATTAACAATTATATTATTTACCCTTTAGTATTGTACACATTTTGTCATGAATCCTTATTGATGTCTTTAATTGAAATGGTAAGAGAGGAACACAAAAATGATGCAGTCCATTTTTCCATTTTCTGTTCATATTCATCCCCAAATAATGAGAGTGAGAACCCAAAATTCAACAAAGATAACCTTAAACCTCAGGGTGTAATAGGACCATCTGCATTCAAGAATGGAGCTTGGGGCTTTGCATCATCATCCCATGCTCAATTTGTTTTCTAAGGCAACACATCACACCTCTCATGGTAAAAGCAACCCTACAGAAGATCCCTCAGTTGCCAGCTCTTGGCTGCCCTAACAGTGTTCATGGGGTAACGACAATGGGACTGCAGACTAGTTTTGTTCACTACATGAAAAAGTGTGTGCTGCTGTTACACCTCACTTTTCAGGCAGTGAAATCCACAATTGCAGTTTTAGTCCCCACTATGCCTCTGTTTTCCTCAATCCACCCATTGTCTCAGGTTAGTGTTGAGGCTCTTGACAGAAAATTCTACACAGGCTTTGTACCACTTATAGCCTGTAGCAAAATATCATATTTTGGCTCTTGACAAAGGATATTCCTTTTATTCAGGATCAATGTATTCCTTTTAGTCCCACGATTTTATCCTGTATTAGGACACTAGAATAGATTAGTAAGGATATGCAAGTTCAAGAACCTTTTACCCAGGTTCTAGACTTCTGCCTGAGACAATACATCATAGACATTTATCCTTAATGTGCCTGACACGACACTTTGGATGGACTTCATCTCTAATAAATGTAGAATGCAGTATCTTGGTGGGAGAGAAAAAAGCCATCTCAAGCTTTTGTAGGCATAAGTGGTCTACTACTTGCTTATTTCAGAGAGACCATCCTTTACCAGGATACACACCATGAACAAGTACATCTAATAGGAGGGAGTCCAAAACAAAACAGTTTGTGTCAGCCTGGTCATACAGGTTGTTAGTTTCCCTAACCTGCTTGTTTCTGTTTGGGGCAGGTCAGAAAAGTATGGTGACATGCTAAACCCACATTGCCTGGGAGCAGTGATGGTCTAAATGGATTTCCCTCTCTCTCTGTGGTGTTCAGGAGCACACAGGTAGACAAAATTTTAATTTTAACTTCTCTGTATCACAATCCTAGAGTTTCCTCTAAGGTGACTTCCAAGAAGAAGAATGCAACATGCAGAAGTGTTTCCCAAGGTTCCAAGACTCCCATTCTCTTCTCACACAGTAAAAGAGAGCTGGTATGACATTTCACCTGCCTATTGTGCTCTTTTCCCATGTATTCCCAGACAGCCTCTGCCAGAAGGAAGGAAAACAAAAACCACTCTTACTTAAATTCTATTTTCCTATCATGGTATCATGTTAAACTGAACCTCAGTTCAACAGTCTCTCTTTTCTACCCTAATGAAGTTCCTGATTGCTATAGACTTCAAGCTGATCAGAGAACCAGCAGAGATGAGGAATGGCAACATTTCTTTGCCCTGTTCTTGCATGCAGAGATTTCTGCTTCCCTCCTCTCACCTACCCCAAACCCTACTCAAAAAGACAAAAATCACCCATATTTCCCTTATTCAAAAATGAGCTCATTACCATCCATGCCAGCCTGAGTAAGGGAACACTTGAGGTAAGGGAATGCCATATACACCATATGGTACACGTCTTGTTGCAGCAGTTTCCAAGAGTACAGTACAGATTGTACAATCATCTTCAGAAAGCTTAGCCAGAAAAGCACATTTCTTTTTATTTAACAGCCAATGCTATTTCTGCCAAGAAGAAACTGTTTCCTTGGCTTTGGAAACTAAAAACATTCCTGAAATCATTATGAGGTGAGATGAAAACAGGATTAAAGGAAAATAAGTGGCACATACTGCCAGGAGCAATCTCCAATAAAATTTGTACCAACTGCCCTGGGAAGGCGATGGCTGGGGACAGAAATCGTGTTCTCTACATCTGCATACACATTGATTTAGAAACTTCTGTGAGCAGAAACTGGGCAAAGCTTGTTGAATGTATAGAGGTAGAACAGTTAACTAAGTCTTAGTGCAGAACGAAAAGTTATAGATTTATGGATTTTTTGAGAAACAAGCATGAGAGAACAGTCCTGTGAAAAGATGGACTTTGTTGCTCACTGAGCAGCATTCAATTAATCACCTGAGGGGCAGAGAGAAATACAATCATTTTTAACTATCCTTCTAGGATGTCTGTGCATTGCATAATTAGAGTGGGGTGTGTGTTTGGCACCTCTCCTAAAAATACTGTGTCCTTTACTGCCAACAGTGGGCATGAGAATATGTTTCTCTTTGTAGGGTTAATTGATCTAGTACCATGCTCCTCTATCAAAAAAACCCTTGAAGTTACATTGGACTGAAACTTTTGATACTTTTGTCCAAGTACTGAATTAGCCCAGCCACCAACACCTACTATTACCACTGATAACAGTGCCAAATACCCCAAATCAGATTAAATTATGCCTTATGTTCTCTCTTCCTGAAAATAAACTTAGGGGAAAAAAATTACGTGTCTTACAGATTGGTGAAAATGCCAGGTCTTTATCAAGTTCTTGCACATTCATGCTAAGAGACTTCTGTTGGTAATGTACAACTTTATAAGCACTTGAAATATGAACTGGCTCAGAGCTGAATGTTCAGTCTGAAAACCAAACAGGTGTCCTTGTCCACCCCCTCACTGAAGTAGCCAGAGATTTACTTTTATTCCATTTCTGCTGATGATTTATATTTCAGAACTTCAAAAAACTAACTACAATCTGTAGTGGAGGGCTGGATGTTAGATCACAGACATAAAAGACAGAAGAAACCATCTTTCTGACAAGTGCAAATAAAGTGTCCTAATAAGAGATCAGTCAGATATTAAGCTGCTCTCACTTGATGTCAGTCAAAAAAAACCATTACTAAAGTTAACACTTTACAATAAAACAAGAATTTTATGGTTGTTAAGTAGTCAGCACATCTACTGTTTTCACATAAAATTGGGACTGATCAGTATTTTCTGAATTCAGGTCTCAGGTATATTATTTTTGTCTCTTACTTTTAGTGTATTCCTGCTTTGGCTTTTTTTTCCTCTACAGGTTGATTACTTTTTGTTTATAAATACATTTGCATAATGTTTTTAACTAGATCATAGTCATCTGAGCAAACAGCAAGTGGGAAGGTTATTAAATGATAAAGCTCAAATTTCTGTAACTTTCAATTACAGAAACAATATTATGTGAGTGCCACAGGGAAAACATAATGCAACATTTAAGAAATGCTGTGTAGAACATTTGAGCACCTCTGGGAAACACATCAAATTTCTCTGGATATTCCAGAGCCCCGACAACCTGCTTTTACCTTAGAAATTTCAGTGGGCACTCTGAGGTTACTTCAGAGGACACTTTCCCAGGAAACAGAAGGCAGATCTTAATGGGACACTTCAGGATTACACTAAGGTATACTAACAAATTTAAAATTAAAAACACAGTGGAGACATGGAGCATCGGTTAGGGAAGAACATTAAGCTTCAAGAATTTGTGACCTAATGGAATCCATGGGAGGAGGCTACCAAAGGAGGGAAGTTCAAAGTGTCCCTGCAATGTCAGCAGGATGCAGTACAGATTCTAGGGGATGGGAAGAGAGAAGTTGGGATTGGGGATCAGGACTGGGATACATTAGGCCTGTATTCAGCCACAGCTATCATCAAAAGACCAAGCCTGCACTGGGAAGGTGATAGCAAAGGAGGACAGGTTTTACTGTCAGACCTCTTTTCTCTCCCAATCCACTTAGGCATTTGTGTTGGGAACCTTAGTGTTTTTCCACCAGATACTCGTATTCTGAAAATTCCCTCACTAGGAGAAACCAAATCAAAGAAAATCCTTTTCAGTCCCTGCATTGAGCCTGCTACCCTCCCCTGCTGACAGTGACAATAGTTTTTGATGTGGGAACTTCTGAAACATTCCCTCCCAGTAGCCAGGATATGCCAGCCCCTAACATTAGCTGCCTCATACACACATATACCAGCAGACTCAAGGAACTTCTCTTGAGTGGCCACAGCTCCACTGATGCATCTAATTTGCAACAAAATTCTACTATGTAAGAACAGGTTACAAAAAACCAAACCAAAAAACACAAAAAAGGGCAAGAAAACCCTTAACACTCACCCTCCCAAAAATAAAACCCAAATGAAAAACCCAAACCAAAAACCAGTCAACAGAACCCCACACAGTAAACAGAAAATTATTCCTGTTCATTGTAAAGATATGATGTAGCCTCTTTTAAAGAAAGTATTTTTGGGAAAAACACTCTGGAAATCAAGAAAGTTACTGATAGTAAGGACAAAAAAATAACACAGTATGTGTTCTGATTAAACTCCAAGTGTCCAAGTGGCCATAACAACATCACTGTTACATATTTTTATTCAATGAAGATTAAAAAAAAAAAAAAAGGAAAAAGGAGAGAGTTAAGCATTAACACAGCTAGCTATCTAATATAAAAGCCTTCTAAAAGGACTCTTGTCACACTTCAATGTAATCTATGTAATCTCTCTCCAGAAGAGAGACACCTGTCAATTACCACGGGGCAGATAACTGAACGAACAGAACTCAACTAAAAAAAATTAAATGGGCACAGCCTCAACCTGTTTTACAGTATAGAGGGATCAATTCTATAGTGAAAGCATCAGTGAGTACCCCCAGGCTACACACAGAAAAGGCACAATGACATTAGCATGGGGAGGAGTGGTGTAGGGGACTAAAAGGAAAAGAAAAAACAAAAATAAATAAAGCAACATTCCTGATTGCGTTAAGGTGGCAAACACAGGATGCTTCCTCTTTTCTTGCAGTTTCTTTCGATATTCTGCAGGTTATAAACTAATAGAACCCCGTTTCTCAGGTTGTATTCATCAGGGGTCTGGGCTGACTCTCTCTGCAGACCCCAGGATCCCTGCAGCAGAGGCCCCAGGAGCAGCAAGGGGCCAAATGATCCAGTCCTAGCCCTGGAGCAAAAGTCACTTCAAAGACAAGAACTCTCAGGGAGCCTGGGTTCTTGATGTTTAGTATTTCAGTGTTGCTCTGTACAGCAGCTGCATTACATGAAGAGGAAGTGGACTCTACATCCAAGAAGCTCCTTGCAGACCTATATCCATGTGCAAATCATTGGTGTTCACACCCAGAGCAGTAAAGGCTTAATGACTTTCCTGGACTGATCTTCCTGCATCTGGGTCAGTCTCTGGCACTCTGCTGTACTGCTTTTCCAGGGTTTCTTTTTGTGACAGCTTCTTGTTTCCTAACATTTCAGGGGCTCCATCAGGTCTCTCTATCCCATTCCTAAAGCTTTCTCCTATCATTCTGTGTCATTCCTTTCTTTCCCTTTCATCACCTACTCTGTCTTGGAAGAAATCATGTAAAGGTGAAGAGGGACAAGAGCTGTGACCATCGAGCTACAGAGCAGTTGAGAGTGGAAGGGAGCTCTGGAGGTCATCTTGTCCATCCCCCTGCTCAAGCAGGGCCACCCAGAGCTGCTCAGGATCATGTCAAGGTGGGTTTAACACTCTCTTTGAACAGGCTACTCTCTGGGTAGCCTGTTTCTATGCTTGGTTACACTCAGAGTGAAAAAGGGTTTCCAGTTGCTCTGATGCAGCCTCTTCTGTTTCTGTCTGTTACCCCTGTCCTGTCCCTGGCACCACTGACAAGAGCCTGGCCTTGCTTTAAAGGAAGCCAGACCAAGTATAATTGTCTTGCTGTTCAATTGATAAACAATTAGAAGCATGATTGAAATTGAGATTATACTAAACAGAGGTATGAAATTGTGTTCTCTGCCCTTTTCTTGTTTTTTTTTGTTTGTTTGTTTGTTTTTTGGTTTTTTGGGTTTTTTTTGTTTTATTTTTTTAATTCAGGAGGGTTCTACTGCCTCGTACAGTCTTAGCAAGATGAGAATATTCATGAGCTCAGATGATTAATGCAAAGAAAAACTGTCCAGTTTTAAATAAAACCCTTGTACCTAAAACTATAATATTTTTTGTGGGCTACCAATTAGAACTCAGGAAAGAAATCTGAGCTAGTAAACCTATTGTTTCAATCCATTTAAACTTCTAGGAAAACTACAACCAGTAATGTTTATGATCACCACTAATTTAGATAAAGCAGCTGTACATAATTCTATGCGTGTACACACAGAGCAGCAGTAGCTGTGAGTGAACCATGCTATCATGCTCCTGGGACTTGCTTCTCGGCAATTTATCCAGGGTTTTTTGCCACCAACAAAAAAAGAAAAAAAAAATTCACCAAAACAAAACTCAGGAGTTAAATAAATAAACACATACATACATAAAAGTGGGGTATTAAAATCGTTCTAAAAGAAATACCTGAAGAACACAATTTTGAAGACCATCATAGAATACCTAGGGAAGCCATTTGACCTCTGCCCTCATGCTGAGCTGTCTGGAGAAATGCCAGTCTAGCAGGTGTGGGGAAAGGCTGCATGACACAGAAGTCTGCTTGTTTGGGAGCTAGCACATCCCACTCCTTTTGCAAATGCTAATGGTCATGCACTGTACAGCTCATTTTGGGTACCTTAACAGCATTTAAAAGCAGGAGATTGTTTGCCCAGAGACATTCACATCGAGCTGTTTTGAAGAGATTCCTCCAAAATATCATAGGAGAGATACCAGTCAGAGGCACGGCAGGATGCAAAGCTAAAATACCCCGCACCGAGAAGGAAAACCACCCACTGAAATCCACCCCAGCAGCCAGGGCTCAGCCAGCACGGGGGTGACAGGCAGCCAGGCTGGCCTGAGAGCTGGCTGGCTCAGCAGCTGCACATCACCCACAGCAAACACGCCACTCTCTTTGGCAGCAGGCAGAGAACCAAGCAAACAATCACGTGCATCATCACGGATCTCTGTTATGAGCCTCGACACTGAATGCAGAAAGCTGGCCAAACTTTTTCCAAGTTTTCCATGAGACTGGCACTTCCTCTGGTTGGTCTACTGCTGTTTGGACACTGTGACACAGCTGTTCTGCTCCAGAATGGAGGTGCCCCCACACCACTCCAAAATCCAGAGAGTCCCTGTGCAGGGACTTGCCTGCTGTCATCATTCCCTTCGTGCTGCTCAGGCATGCTGTGCTCCTGCAGAGGGGGAGTTGTATTATGGAGTCACTGGTGTCTATTTCTGCACTCCATTTAACACAGTGTTAGGTCCTCCCTCATTCTTTTTGGGATGAAAAAGCTCCACTTCATGTGCAATTAGAAGTGTTCATGTTGTATGTGCAAAACCCCATATGCAGAGCTTTCTGTGCTGCCTTTTCAGAAAGGGCACGGAGAGAAGAAAGGTGAGGTAGAGCAAGGTAAAGACACCATCAATCCTTGGATGTTTTGGAAACATAGAAATATGGATGCTTTCACGGGGGCTGAGTGCTACATGAGGAAAAATCCCACTCATTCTTCTGTGAAGGGATGTGGGAAAGCAAATCATTTGCTACAGTGCACCCATAACTCTCAGAAACTGCAGAACTATGTAAGTAGGGTAGAGGAATCCACATATACAGTGACAGATGAGGCCACCTCAAAGCTTTTGAGAAATGCAGTGAGAATTTAACTTTTCCAGGGATGAAAACTTAAGCCTCTAACAGGGATACATAACTCCAGCTATGGAAAGAAACAAGATAAAGATAACAGACAGAAAAAGAGGAGAGATCAAGGGAGCTGAATTTGCCGTTTGCAAGGGAGAAGGATGGTTGCTGTATTTCTGTAGCATAAGCCCCTTCTAAGGTTCA
This sequence comes from Sitta carolinensis, assembly GCA_032173965.1. Lineage (NCBI taxonomy): Eukaryota > Metazoa > Chordata > Aves > Passeriformes > Sittidae > Sitta > Sitta carolinensis. The sequence continues at coordinate 5,633,496 of JAVUNC010000025.1, read as the reverse complement.
GTTTTCCAGGCTCCTGAGCACAGTCAAAACAGCACAGAGAATCACAAGCTGGTCTTTTGCCCCACAGTCACCTTGCTGGCAAATGCTCACTTGGTCTAAATCTAAAGTCAGCCTCAAGAATTTTGTTGGCTAGCAGCACCAAAACCCCCAGCACAAAATAATAGCACATGGGCATAAACAGGTGCCACATTACCAAGCAGAGGAACAATGTCCAGAAACCTGGGGTTAGTCTCAGTTCTTTGCAAAAAAAAAAAACAAATTAAATTCTGGCTAAGCAGGTGTCAGTGAGAAGTAGGAGGGGATCATTAATGACCGAGGCTGGCACTCAACCATCACACAGCCTCACACTGCCTGTGCCCAGGAGGAGCCAGGAGCAAGGAGCTCCTGTCTTGCTCAGACACTTCCTGTAGAGACCAGCAAGTTCACAGGGCCCAGAAAGCAATTCTGTGCTTCAATCAAGTCATAAAAAATATGCTAACTCCAGCTGCTACATTAGTGTTTGTAAGCATATTCCTGCCGACAGGTAGGAATTGAAATGTGCCAACATGTTCCTTGTGCTCAGCCAGAAATGACAAGATGCAGATAATCAAACAAAACAGGACTATTAAAAACAAGCACATCCGTCTGTCAAATAACAATAAAAGTCGTAGTAGCTAAAAGTTTGTGCAGCATTTACTTTACTTAGTAGCAAAATGGTTTTCCACAACAGAGGCAGAATAAGATAGTATTTTTGGTGGGTTTTTTGGTGTGGGTTTTTTTTTTTTTTTTTTTTTTTTTTAAATTTTTTCTTCTTTCTCCCTCACCACCTAGAGATGGTCTAAGTAGTCAAAATTGTTTTTCCTCAATTCACGCCTTCATTTCCGCAAACATGCATACGTCTTCAGGATAATTAGACAAAACTGTGTGCTTTGAATTGGAAAAAAAATAAATTCCAATACATTTCCTCATCCATCTCCCTCTGCTCATCAGACAGGAGATGTGAATGTAGAAATTTCATACTGTCGTATCAGTTGGCTAAACAAATCCAGATATGTCTTGAGAAAGCTTCTAATGTAAAAGAAACAGAACCCATGAAGAAGATTCAAAAATTAATTCTTATCGTTTGTGGTGAACAAAACTTTATGCCCCAAAATTTTTTTGTTAGTTCCAAGTTGTACTGCGATGCAACGGAAAGTCACAATGATATAGTTATTACTCCCAAATAAACATTTCCCTTTTTTAAAGACATATCATTTCAGATCTTGTCTACAGTGCTCTTCTGCAAGGGAACTTCAGACTCCTGATTTGTCCAACACAGAATATCTGGTAGCATTAGTTTCAGTGTTAGTCATGGAAAGAAAAGACTCGATCTTCCTATAGAGACATGGAAGTGACAGTCAATCTGAAGTGTGATTGCACAGCTACAGATGTGTAGATAATAGGTTCTTGCTAGTTAGTTTGGTTCCCCCCCAAAGTATTTCTGATTTGGAATGAGATTTTTCAAGCTGAAACAGGGTTTTTTTTGGAACAGGGATTTTAAAAAAACAAAACAAAACAAAACAAAACAAACAAACAAAACAAAAAACATAAACAAAAAACACCCCCCAAAAAAAAAAAAATCCCAAAAAAACAAACAACAAAAAAAGAAGCCTTGAATATTTCATTGAATACAACATGATTTTTTCCCTTCATAACATATGGGTTTAAATATCTTTGCAAGCATTCGAGTTTTTAAAGGGACAGGAGTCAGTCACTTCAAGCAGGAGATACTGAGACATTCTCTAACATTTCAATGTGACAGCCTCCAGCTAATTTCATGCCATCCAGATAAGTTAAATTCCCCCTCCACACCTGGACAGGCTGTTTGTTCCTTTTGGGAGAGGCTAGTGAAAAAATAGAGCAGCAAACCTCTTCACTTATTCTGTTGAAAGCCACAGGGAGGGGAACAGAAAACCAGCCCAGAGCTCTTTAGCTACCTGTTATTTCAGACTGTCATTACCCAAGGCTGGAGACCTGGGCTCTGCTTTTCCTAACTCAGACATGTTACTACAAAAACAGCTCTCGCTGGTCATGCTCACTCACGTGCCTGGACATCTGCCTGTTTTTACTGGTGAACATGCAGTAAAAACAACCATAAGCAAACTTCAGAGCAGCCAGGAGGTGAGAATGACCTGCCTGAAGATGGGAAACAGGAGTCCACATTCCTGCTCTACACCAGGGGAACAAGGCTTTCTACAGCATTGCAAGTGAACACCTAAGTCTGGTTATCTCACCTCTCCTCACGGGAGCAAGAGGAAGACTTCTGAAATCACCAAATTGCTCTGCAGGGCAAGAAGGGGTCAGCCCAGTATTAGTACTGCTGCCTTTTGCCCTCACCTCTGCGGGCCCCCTTTAAAGTCAATACTGTTTCTCCTTTCTGACAGGAGCCACTCTTTGACCTGCAGTGAAATCACACTGTAAAGGTTTATCTAGCAGAAAACTCCCTTCCCATGGACTCTGACTCACTTCTGTAATCAGTGTTCACAACCTCAGGGAAACACATATATCAGAAACACCTCAGAAAACACTTATCACCTCCTCGACGTCTGAACACGGGATGAGAGGACAATGTATGATTTAGCTCAAATTATCTGCTCTAGTGAGATTTGGGAATTGCTGTCAGCAAGTGGGATACCTGCTGGGACTTGGGGAAAGGACAGACTTATTCAACCATTGTTGAGCCATAACTGAAGGTTTAGGTTTGCTCGAATTAAGTTTAACAGGAGACTTAGGACATTTTATCTCTCCTCTAAGCCTGTACTTTTTTCCTTGTTCCTTTGTGAAATGAAACCAATCTGTTACATGATTTACCAAGCTAAAATTGAATGCATCACTACCAAATTAGGAGAGAATGAATTATCTTCCTCAAAGCAAAACTAGAGGAACAATTTACCCAAAAAACCCAAATCCCTTTTGGTTAAAAATATAAAGACATTTCACTGCAAGTCTCTGTGGCTTTATCATAATTGCCCAGTTTAAATGAAGGTCTCTGTTCATGGATAAATATTAGGAAAGCATGACATACAGCACTACTGCCATAAGACTGACTCTTTTTGTCTCCCTGTTCATCATCGCAAAACATGAATCCAGGTTACAAAAACAGACACAGAATTTAACAGACTTTGTCACGGTTATTTCTGGTTCCAAATAATGCAACTCCAACTACTGCATGAAATCTTTTGTGGCACATTGCACAGAGCTTAAATCCCTTCTCAGCCACAAGAATAGGACAGTGTGTCTCTTGTGTCTGTCTTGTGCTTGTCATGTAGTCACTTACAAAGGATTTATTCTTTGCTTGCCAAGTATAGGCCGGGCAGCATTAGACAATGTAAAGGAAATATGTGCTACAGGAAACAAAGGCACCCGCTGGAACGCACCAGGGCAGGCTCCGGTCCCAGCGAAGAGCAAGGCACCCGTTGCAAGGGAGGCAGCACACACTGCCCTGGTGACAGCGGCTCCCCGGGGCTCTCCTGCCCTGGGTCAGGGCTTGCAGGGATGCTCTGTGCTCCAGGGAGCTGAGGGAGGGAGGAACCCTGGCCCTGTGCTCACCTCTCTTCCCTGCTCCCCATGGCTTTGGAGACAGACAATGTGAGAGCTGTTCTCTTCCTAACCTGCTGGTGTGGGAAAGCACTGTTTCCCTGGCTCTGCAGCCAGGAACTGAGATTCACCTGCAACATCGATTGGATCTTCCTCAGATTCAGTGGTAATAAGCTTTTCTTTTCGCTCTGAACTGCCTTGTAGCTGCAGGTTTTTTGTTTAACAGAAAGTCAGAAACATAAAAATTGCCTGTAATCTCAGGGGAAACGCGACTCTTGGTTCCTTGCACTACAGTTTGCAGCAATGCTACACAGATCTGCTATTCAATGTATGGATCTCAGCTCAGTTTCAAAGTCGTGGTGACTTTCTGTGCCATGATTCTGTAAACAAACTGCAGTTGCCTATTCATCAGGCTTTGCAGTTTCATAACATAGCAGTGAAAGCTCTACGTGGTCACCTTGTGTCTTTTTGGTAGAGAAAATCAGATGCAGGTTCTGTAGTTTGTGAAAGAAAAGTCCATATTTCTAAATTTTCATTGCACACAGAAACAAACAAACAAACAAACCTACAGAAAAAAAACAAAACAAAACAAAACACCCCAAAACAAAACAAGGGTTCTGGTACTCTAAATTTTCTTCAACTGCTTTGGCTAGACTTGCTACCCACATTAGCATGTCCCTTTCTAGGCCCTCTACAAACATTTCACAGAAATAGTAAGAAATTACTTTTTCACGTTTCCATTAGGAACAGAAGCAGATTTCAAACATGAAAATTATCTTGCTGGTCAAGTATCCAATGTCCCAACTGATGTGTGGAAAACTATCCAATTTAATTACAAAGGTCCTTCATTTCTTCCTCCAAATGATGTGGTCAAAGCTGGATTTCCTACTTATTTATCTTAGTAACCTTGTTGAACTGAATGAGATCCCCTTCAAATAGCAGAAGACACTGACAGAAAGAGAGGAAGAAAACTAGGTAAAACACAGTTATTGCCACAACAATAGAAGTTGACTAAAATGTCACCAAAGTACAAGGTTTCTTTCAGAAAAAATAAATCAAGACTCATAAGTGAAAGTGATTACTTTTTCAGTACAGCTTAGAAGACTGCCTAGCACAATAACTTAAGAAATTTTACTGCTAGTTTGGTTTACTGCTTGGCTATAAATCCTGTTTAAACAATCCTAGAAGGATTGCTGCAGACCTCAGAAGCACAGGGAGTTCTGAAAGGAGGCACCTTCAAACACAGGAAGGTTGCAATCTTCAGTGCCTGCCACCCCTGGCAGCTTAATCCACAAGGGACATTTCAGAAAGGTTCTTTATGTCTTAACCTATTAGTTTCCTAGGGGGTTATTAGTAAGGTGCAAGATCAACCAGTGTCTAAATATCTATTAATTACCAATGTTGGATTTATTGAATTTCAGGAGCTCTCTAGCATGTAAGTTTGGCACGTGTCATTATTGAAATTCAGTTGAGGTCCAGGTTGAAATCTAAACCAAGAGTTAAATGTGGAAATTGAAAAATCAATCAATCTCAGCTGGATAAATTGCAACAGGTGCTTTACACTGATCCTCTGCTATGGGTGGCATTCTCAACATATGCTCTAAGAATGTAGAAGGTTAAAAAGAGGTGGAGGAAAACCATACAGATTTGTATTAGCTTGTAATAAGTCAAGGAATTACATATTCATTTACCATAACAGTAACAGAAAGCAGTGAGGTGCTGTGAGCACTTTTTTATCCTAAGTGCTTCAGTTAAAAATAAAAATCTTTTCATAAATTGAGAAAAAAACCCAAACAAACAGAGACTCCAAATATCTCCTTATGCTCATTGTCTCTATAAATAATTGTGATAACAACAACACAAAAGCTTAAAAAATGCCAAGCAAATAATTTCCTAAATTAGCATTTAGAGAGTTCAAGGAACACAATCAAATAAAGAAGGGTATCATCATAGCACAGATGGATACAATGTGAAATACAAGATGTCTTAGAGAGTGAATCAGTTTGTCACCAGACCATTTCTGTGCCTGTGGTACAAAAACAGTCCCAGGGACAAGTGGTTTCACAATGAAAAAAGCAAGTAATTTAAAGGGAAGTGGTCACAGTGTAGAGCTACACAGTGCCTGAGCTGTAGGTAAGGGTTTCAGAAGCAATTGATACAGAATTATTTTTCTCAAGTGAAAACCAGTGGGGCAAAAATAAGGATGCAAAGTTAAAATAGAGATGAAAAGCTTTTGCACACTGAATGACACCTTTATTTTTCATCCATGATGACAACCATGGCTAGCAGTGGCTGGGACCTGTGCTGAGGCACAGGATTAATCCTCTGTGAGCTCAGGGGAAGTGTATTCCTAAATATATACCTATGGACAAAGGGTGAAAAAAAGACAAGCAGGACCAAAAACTCACATCAGACAGCATTAATTTAAGATAAAATTATTTTCACTGATGTCAAAGAGAGCAGAATTTGGCCAGTTGGGAAAATGCCTGAAAATCCCCAGCCAAAGTGGTTTTTTTTTTTTTCCAAAATGAAGAAAAAAGTTATTAAGAACCAGCTGCTGCAGACCTGAGCATTTACACAGCAGATGAATTTTCAAAGTCATTTAATGCCCATAAATATTATTGTGGGATCATTAATAAAAAAATAAAAGCAAACAAAAAAACACCAGAGCACTTATCACCCCACCTGCATTGAGTATGCTGAGCACATTTGAAAAATCTGACTTTAACTTATTCTCTCACATAGGCTCAAAATACATTTTTTGAAGGAAATGTGCTTGATGTCGTGTTAGTGACAAATGTAACAGGGGAGAAAAGTGTAATCACAGTCATTTGAAACTGGGTATCTAGTATGTCAAAGTACACTTGATTATTCTTCCATGTTATTCATCACTTTGTCTCAGGCTGTGCTTTTGCCAGATACAGGCTTCAAAACTGATTTTTGTTTTGATAAAATCTCTGTATTAGAGAAAGAACAGAATTAAAAACAGATTGTCAAAATAAATATGACACTCCTCACGCATGGTTAGGAAAGACCTTAGAGCCTCAAATTAGTAGGGAATGATTGAAGAAGGAAAAAATATCTTGAAATTTGGAAAGTGATGTACAGGTTAGAAAGATATGACTTTGGTGGTTGAGAAAAATCTTTTCAGGTATGTCTTTTAAATTGTGAAGAGCCCAATTTAAATAAAATTCTATCCAAAACTTTCTCCTATATTCCTTACACGAATCCTTTAGCTTAGGCAAGAATGAAAGTATTTTAATTTGTTTTTCTACCTGTTATGTTGCTGGTTTTTATTTCATCTTTCTTGTCTTGATTGGCAGGATTAGGCAAATGAGTCCCTCTCTCTGCAGGAATCCATTCCATGCCATGGTTTTCCTGAATAAACAGGTAAACTGATGCTCAAGTCTGGCCCTCAGAATACTTCAGCAACAATTTTTAAAAGTATATTTTAAATACTATAGTGAAAAAACACCCAAACAACAAAACACCCCCCAAATCCCAAGAGATTAAAAACCCAAACAACAAGTTCCACAAAATGCTACCCGGCCTTGTTTTGAGAAACTGTCTTGATTCAATTTGAAATGCACAAAGAGTAAATAATATCCAATGGTCCTTTATCCAGCTGCACAGGGACCACGGACACACCAACACATGGGAGCACAGGGCTCCTGGAATCACGTGGCTAAGAAAGAGTTTTTTTTTTTATTTTAAGATGGTCCACAATAGCTTAGAAACTGGAGAAGGGAGCCTAAAAAGAGGCAGTGCTGCAAAAAGTAGATTATTCCACACTAAATTCTCTCACCTGATGTTCAGAGTGATGATTTCTGAATGCTTATGGTAAACAAGACTTAGTATTACTACTGCTTCTTCACAGCCACCTTACAAGACCTCTCTACAAAAGAGAAGTGGTTTTATTTGAAACCTTTCCCCATTGAGATGTGCAAGCAAGAGCAGAGAGTTCAGACATTCGTGTTTTCCCACAGAGGGGAAGCAGAGTCCATCTGCTGTGTCTCTCTGGCTGGAGTGCAGCCCTGCCAGAAGGGACCACAGAGCCCACTGCAACTTATCACCATGCCAGGAAAAGTTAAACTCCTCCTTTTTTGCCTACCAAGAAGGAAATCTCTCTTCTACATACATCTGCTCACAGATAAGAGACATAATATATCTATATAAAATTTATCCCTGTGTGTGTGTGCATATATATACATATATACACATATATATTTACCTATATATGTAAAAATCTTTTCTGGGAAGTACAAAGGCTGATATGGCACAATTGTCCTTCTTTCAGCCTCCTGGTCATGCATAATGGACAGATATGGTGAGTAACAGCCAAAAATAACAGAATTTAGATGAATTAAACTGCATGGATTCAGGTGATACAGAATGAGGCTGTTAATGGCATCCCTCTGAAGGAAGCTCTCACTGGAAGGAGAGGCCCTGCTTGGCCGTGGATATCATTATCTTGACAAATGGGGTGAATGATTTTGCTTAAAGAGAAAGGAAGGTAGATACTTTAAAAATTGCAGCAGTAATTCTAAAGCTGAATGGCAGTTTAAGGCTTTGTCCTTACTTGCAGCATATAATTGAGGCCCTATCAGTGCCTCATTACCCAAGCACACTGCTGTAAGCTTTGAAAGTGGCCTCTAAAGGGCCACTGACACCACTTGGAGAGTCTTGAGAAAACATAATATTTAGGGAAAAATATAATTATTCACCACATTATTTTCTTACTCAGATGAAAAGGCCACATTGCAAGCCACAGGCAGCAGACCACAAGAGCAGCCTGAATGAAAATGCACAAAGTGAGAGCCATGACAACACCATGAAAAGATGGCCCTGGTTATTTCATGATGCAGTTGTTCACTCCCCAGAGCCATGTCCCAAGCAGAACCAAGAGTCAGGATCATACACCTGTGCTGCAGCACCACTAACCCTACCCCTATCCCAGGCTTCAGGTCTCACTTGATAACATAGGTGATACCATCTCTTCCTCACCTCCAAGATTGTTCACGCCATTTTTGGGGGTTTGGTCTTGCAATTTTCCATGGTCTATGGTGTCAAAACTCATACAAAATTGAAGACTGCAACTGTAGCAGTCTGAAGAAAACCCCAAAGCACTTGCACTGATCCTGGAAGCACAAGTCTGAGATCTGTGTGCTCCTGCCAGTGCCACTCCAGACAGGACAGGTTTTCTTTGCTTTACATGAACAGGCTTACAACCACTTGCTGAAGAGACAGCCTGCTCCCCTTCCTCTCCTAGGTGCCTCCTGATTCCTGTGCTGTCCATCTGGAATATCTCCTCCTGGCCAGGTGCAGCCATAAAATGATGCCTCTCAGCCCACTTAATTGTCCTCAAATGACAGATGGGATTTGACTAGAGCTGGTAAGCCATAAGCACACGAAGCAGATGAGCAGTTAATTAGCAATGCTACTGTTTCTGTGCAAATATCTATAGAAACTATACATCAAAAGATGGCCCTTCCAAGCCAGTTAGTCCATCTTCTCTCTTCTAACACATTTCTTATCTCATGCAGTACATTAAAAGGTTTGAGTTCCCCTGCACCCAATAAGCTACTTTTAAAATCTCAAAGTTTATATCAACTTTCTTTAGAAGACTATTTCATAGTCTACTGAATCTTGCTGTCAATATATCTTTTCTTTCTGTTCAGCCTAAAGACAGTTCTTAAAATATTGAACAGGAAAGAAAAAAAAAAAGGGAAAAAGTCTGATAACTCTGTAGAACAATTTCTAAAAATGGTATTGTGTGCTTTCATGTTTCCTAGGACACATTAGCACTTCTGTAAATGATTGTATTAGAAAAAGAATCAGTGCAGTTTTCTCTTGGGAGTAAGTTTCATGTAATCCTAATATATAACACAAATCTAGATATTCTGGTCATTAAGAAAAAAAGCCAACAACACAGTATGGGGTAGAATTGAATGGGGTGATCCAAGGAAGAAAGGCAATGCAGTTATAATTTCTTCTACTGAAGGTCAAAACCCAATGGTCAATGCCTGTTAGTCTAGCCAAGAAGGGAGTCTCACAAATTCATTTATTTATTATTGTCAAAACACACAGAACGGACTGGAGAATTTTGGCTAAACAATCTCCTCCTGGGACCCAACTATTTAATGAAATAACTCAGGATTTCCCTAGGTTTTCAGAGTACCTTGGCAACATCCAAATAAAGGTTTTAAAAATTTAGCTTAAGAAAAATTACTGGAAGTAAATACATATTTTAATACATAATTTACAACACATTTAGTGTATTTCTTCTGTATACCAACCTTCTGATGTGCTGAGTCTTGAGAATTCTATTTGTTGTTCATCACTAAAGAAATTTAACAAAACAGGACACACTGGCCTAGAAGGAAATGAGCTCTTCTGACAACAAGTTATCTTGTTGATAGCTCTTTAGTCTCCTCTCCCCTCCATCCTATTTTGTCTTGGTTTAGAGGCTTCCCTCTGTTATTGTCTATCTGAAAACTCTCCTCTAAAGGATCCTACACCAGAACAAGCAAAAAATTCCTTGGTCATGTAAGGCAGGTGCCAGTGAATAATTCCACCCATATGAAACTCAGGTCAGCCAGATATTAAACACACCCCAAAAATCCCAAGTTAAATCAATAAAAGTTATAGAAACCATATCTGTTTATCAGTCAGGTGTCTACTTGATTTGCCATACCTTCTAACTTGTTTTGGAGATTGAACACTGTACACAAAAGCTCAGACTCCTGCCCCATCAGGAACTACAGCCTTCCAAGAGATCTCTTTATACAGAGTTGCTATCGTTATTAAACTTCTAGAAGAGCAGTTTCACAAAAGAGAAAGAACACACCTTCTCCCTTTTCCAGCTTAAGAGGCTGATAATGCCATTTAAACTTTTTTTTTCTCAATAAGTAGATGAATGCCTACCTGTTCCAGCTGCCAGTGCTCAGCAGCAACTTCTTCACGTTCACACCAACACAGCCAGCCACTGCAGCTATTGAAGAAGCCCAAAGTGCAGAGAGAACAATTTTCACCTAACTAGGAGTGAAACACTATAAAAGCCATCTGAAATGTTTTTAGCCAGAGACCATGATTATATCAGCATAATTTCATAATTCAGGGTGCTAATAAGTTAGTCAGTTCAGCAGTGAAGCTTTACCTCTGTATCCTGGTAGAAGATCACTGTTTCTGCCCACATGTGCAAGCACCGAGTAATTTGCACTTCTTTGCACCCTGCTGGGGCACAGCTGTGGATCCAGCCAAACACAGCATCCTTCTGTGCCATGAGCACGTGGAATCAGTATCTTGAGTCAAGTCAGCCTGATCCTATCTGAATTATGTCACATCTATGGTATATCCAGCCCACTATCTTGCCTCTGCTAGTAGCTAATAGGGAAAACAATAAAAAAGTTAAAAGCAATGCAAGCCTTTGGTGATAATTTCCCAGAATACTCACTCTCTTGGCCTCTTAGCTGTTTGTGGTGCAGCTAATGTTAGTTGAAGATAATGTCTTTACATGTGAAAAAACACCATGGTTTTCCTTTGTTTAGTTCTCCAAATGGTCTATAAATCAAAGAAAACTAAAAAAATTAGGAATCCAAGAATCCTGCAGAAGAAGGCTTCACAGCTATTCATTCCCAAGATAAGAAATTCTTAATTTTTTTTTCTGGACCTGTCACTTGCCAGTTTAATCTGTTGTCCTCTACAGCTTGTATTGGAAGAGACAAGGAACAAAAATATTTTTCATGGTCTTAGATACCTTTATCATATCAAACTAGAGTAAATTCCTTCCAAGCTGTAGTATCTGATCATTCTTTGTTTAAGAGCTTATCCATCCATCCATCCATCCGTCCGTCCGTCCATCCATCCATCCACCCACCCATCCTCTCCTTCTCTGCATTTTTTCAGTTCCTCTCTAGGATCAGAACTGTGTGGCATCATTGATGAGGGCAGTGAAGTCTCTCAACAGCAGAAGCTGCCCCCAGAGGACTGTTGTAGACAGAGAATTGTACTGGTGGATATCTGTTATTATCTGTTTATCACCAAAGGCAACAGCCAGTTTACTGTCCCTGGATAACCCCTGCAGTACCTACAGAGCAGCACTGCTTTGTGCCAAACAGAAAAGCTCACACAGCTTTTCACTTTCCAGGGATGCCCAGTAGTCCTACCGGACCCCTAAACTTTCATTTCTTCAGCTAGAAAGTACAGGCAGATATCTCACCAAATAGGGAGATGTTTGTGGCATCAGCTAAAATCTCTTCCTTCTGTTATTCTGCTTCATTATACAGTAAAATAAATAAAATCATGAATGAATCATCGCCTAAAAAGTCTTAGGAAATCACAAATCACATGTTTATTGATGACATAGTGAGTAAACCATCTATATTTAATAACTATTGCTCTTCTTACTTCTCTTATGGATTATGTGTGCTAATCACACTGGTGACTTTTGAATATTTATTGTTGTTTTTGTCTCTGCTGTAGTCATATATCAGAAGCTTTCACATCAAGAAGAACACGCTGCTGCTGAATGTATTATGGGGGGAATTAGAGTGAGACATTAAAATGAAGTTTGAAACAGGCAGTGCAGCACCATTCAACTGAATGTCATGGGACATGAAGCATGTCCAAGTAATTATGGGAATTATCCGTGCAGTTAGCAGACACAGAGGACCATCATCCTCTTTGGGTAACTGGGGTTTGGACAGCTGAGACTGGATTGGAGTCTGTAGTAGGAGGGACTAGCTTCAATCCAGAGAAACTGCACCAAATGTGAAATGGGTGATCAACAGCTGCAGGGCAGAACTTCATTGGGTTTGATGGCTTTTTTTGGTTTGTCAGTGTAGGCTTAAAGGCTGCCCTATAAAAACAGTAAAAAAAGCTTTGCTCAAGGGACTTAAGAATTTTTTTCTGAGTTTACATAGGTAACTATAAATCTTCTAAAGTATAAATTCTACCTTTTTTTTTTTTTTTTCATATGAACCATTTATGAGTAGTCTGCATATTTCCCCTGTGAATAGCTATATCAATGATCTTAGGTCACCTAGACAAACTGATTTTGCTAGATTGACCATTTTCACTACTGGAGGCTGTGTTTACCTGAACAATGAGGAGAGAGAGGTGAGATGTTCTTGGTCTCTTCACCTGAAAACTAAAGAAGTAAGTCAGCCATGAGCTGACATAAATTACATCCTTCAGAACTTCAGCTGAAATAAAGAGCCCTTATAAAAATTAAGAGGCCAAATAAATCTTAGGTGTAGCATAATAAAAGCAGAAAAATTGTGTATGTAATATGAATAAAAGGTTTCAGTCCATCACTGGAGTAAAATAATTATATCACTTGAATTTCTCCTAGTGTGAATTTTATAAGTAATTCAGTATGCCAATTCATGGCAATAAGTAAAATATAGATAAGGAAGAGTGGGTTTGCATGGATATATTCTTGGATGATTTCTAGCATCCCGAGCAAGATGGAAATCTTAGTATAGCTATTCCTGCTTTTTTTTTTTTTTTTTTTTTTTTTTTTTTTTTTTTTTTTTTTTAAATTCCTGCTGCTGGTATATCTATGTTCCTCCCAAATGACTGTTAAATAAACAAAACAAAAATAAGCAGGAAGGTAATACACGTGATGACTATTTTCTTCAACTCTATTAGAGCATGTACAACTTGTACAAAAGGGTTCAGTGGCTCCTACTTTAGCTAAGACTTACTATTTGAGTACTGTTTTCCTAATAGTCTTGCTGAAAAGCTTCTATGAAGCTGTCCATTGGGCTTCCTCGTGTGGGCACAGCTCTGGATTGGATCTGATCCCCCTACCTCTGGTTTAGCAGTGCCCCAGCCTCAGCAGGATGACAAAGCCCAGCTGGATGGCTGACCTGGCCAGCACCGAGCACTTTAAACCAAAATCGAGCTCTTGAAACCAAAACCCACGTGCCTGTGGTCTCAGTTAAGGAACACTAACACTACTCAATTCACTTGGAAAGCACCAAGGGTTGATTCATTTGCTCAGAGTCCTGAGTGGAAGATGTGCCAAAAGCAAAGAGAGTTAGTTTCCTGCAGGGTCAGCATGCCAACATAGAGGCTCCAAGAGCTTGGCACTCTTAGGAAGATTTTGACATAAACTGTCAGGAGCCCCTCGTTCCTGTTTGCCATGGCTAAGAATGATGAATCACGTGTTAATGATAACCCTAACACATTGCAAAGTGGAAGAGGTGCAGGTTCACTTTTACATGAAAGAGAAAATGAACCCTGGACCACCCACAGCATTTTTACTATGAAGGGGATCGAGCTGCTGCAGGGGGTTCCTCTACCACAGGAAACTTTCTTACATTTCTCAGCTGCTTCTTTTACTCTTTAGTTATCAGAGAGAATTGACCGTGAACTCTTTCTTAATTCATTGATGATCACTCTTGTCCCCTCTCAGCCCCTGTTTCTTCCACACAGATATTTCAGAGGTGAATTTGGAGTTGTGATGATCTTCTTTGCCTTGGTACAAGCCTTCCTACAAGCCTCAAATATCACATGTTCCTTGCCATTTTACCTTCATATTACCTGTCCTATGAAACCTTAATGTAAATTCAGCATTTTTACAGCCTGTTTTATTTGGAGAAGCATTTGAACTATCTGTTCCCTTTGTGCATAACCATCCACAAAGAACAGACCTACCAGGACAAGAAAGAAAAAATGAGAAAGGAAAAAAGAAAAAATTCTACAAAGAGAAGTGGTGCTATCGCTATATGGCTATCAGTTAATACAAAGAATTATTGTTTAGATATCATTTTAAATTATTGTTTGGAAGAATTATGTTAAGAAAGCATAGTTTTATCAGAAATTGAGAGAAAATTTTGGCTTATTTAGATTAGACTGTCTCATTAAAATTTGAAGAATATCTGCTTTCCAGAAAATATAAGAGGTTATTTTCTGTAAAAATAGCACAAAATGCCACAATAAAGCTTTAAACATGATATAAAGTCCAATTTCATTTAGAAACAAAACTCATAAACATTCCAGCCAAAAAGATGTTAGAAGACAGAACATATGAAGATACTGTTGAATAGTACACATCCCTCCTCTCCACAACATACTTAGGAAGCTAATTTGGACAAAGCCTATTCCCTAATGAAAAAAGTTCATAGAATCACAGAATGGTTAGGGTTGGAAGGGACCTTTTAGAGATGAGCTAGCTCGAAGTCCCCACCCATGGACAGAGACAGTTCCACTAGAGCTCAGTTGCTCAGAGCCCCATCCTAACTGGTGTTAAGCACTTCCAGGGATGGAGCATGCACTGCTTCTCCAGACAACTTGTGCCAGTGCTTCACCACGCTCACAGGGAAGCAGTTTCCTACTATCTGAGCTAAACCAGCTCTCTCTCAGTTTGAAGCCTTTCCCCCTTGTCCTGTCATTGCCTTGTAAAAAGTCCCTTTCCATCTTTCTTGTACATTCCCTTCAGGAATTGGAAGACCCCAGCCATGTCATCCTGAAACCTTCTCTTTTCCAGGCTGAACAATCCCAGTTCATTCAAACTTTCCTCTTAGGAGAGGCACTCCATCCTCTAGTCAGTTTGATGACCTTCCTGTGGATGCTCTCCAGCAGCTCCACATCTCCTGAGCTGGCTCCCAGAGCTGGGTGCAGGTTCCAGGGGGTCTCAGCAGAGCAGAGCAGAGCTGAGGGGCAGAATCCCCTCCCTGCCCTGCTGCCACCCTGCTGTGCATGCAGCCAGGACCGTTTGCCTTTCTGGGCTGGAGTGCCATGGCTGGCTGGTGTGCAGCCTCTCACCCAGCAGCACCCCCAGCTCCTTCTCCCAGGGCTGCTCCTGCTCTGTCCATGCCCAGCCTGTGCTCATTCCTGGGCTGGATCCATGGCTCTGTCATGCAGCCTCTCTACCAGCTGTCTGCCCCCCCAGCCTTCTCACCAGGGCTGCTCCTGCTCTGTCCATGCCCAGCCTGTGCTCATACCAGGGCTGCTCCTGCTCTGTCCATGCCCAGCCTGTGCTCATACCAGGGCTGCTCCATCCAGGTGCAGCACCAGCACCTGCTCTTGTTAAACCTCTGGAGACTCCCATGGACCCACTTGTGGAGCTTGTCCATGTCCCAGGCTGCCTGGAAACTCTTCACCAGCTCTCATTAGGTTGTGTGTCTCCTTTTGCTGACACAGGGTCTCCCCTGAGTGGATCCTTTATCTTCACTAGTCTATAAACACATCACAAACATCAGTACTGCCAGGACTAGGTCAGGCCTCTGACCTTTGTCACCATTACCTCCTGTTACAGAGGCAGAAGTGAAAGAAGATGGCCAAGAATGCATCAGACTGTGTGTACACATGATACAGATATGTTTAGTTATTTCAAAAATGGAATTAATAGGGATCAAAAAGAATAAAAAATACATATTTTGAGGCTACTTGCCATTTCTTAGTTTAAACATGAAAAAGATCCTTTGTTTCAGTTGGACTCATTTTACCTTTCCAAAAACATATATTGGATCTGAAGTAGAAATATATATTACCCAAGCATTAAATTTCAAATTGCCATTTCCATTTTAGAAGTGACCTAATGTATAAAGTACAAAAGAGGAAAACCTTTCCAAAACTAAGCAAACTGAAAATTGTTTTTTGTTTGTCTTTGCAGTCAACTGCGGGCTTTTGCAAACCTCAGTAAGTCCTGCACAGACTGTTTCTTGCAGGCCTAGTTTGTCTTTAAGACCAAAGTTTTATTTGAAAGGTTATGCTTCCTTCCTCAGTTTTTTCCTGCAAATAAATAAAAATATTTTAATACACGTGTATGTCAAAGGGGTTGGTGCTGCCATTCCTTTCCCCTGTGAGATGCCAGGATTTACTGGATATCAATTTTAAAGTGCACTTACTGTGATACAGTCTACATTTTATTTTTATTAATTTTTAATGTTGGTTAGGCATATCAATTTCAAAAAAAATGTTTGTTATGATTAAATCCTTCTTTTTTTTTTTTTTTTTTTTTTTTTTTTTTTTTTTTTTTAAATCACATCCCAGGGTACTGCTTCATCTCTGAATGACTAAAACACCTGAAATCATGGACATTTGAATATCACACAAGTCAAACATTCTCAGAAAAAATAATGGAAATCCCAGTGACCAATATCAGTTAATGTCACCCAAAGATTAGCATTTATCAAAAGAATTATAAGGAATCAACTTCTCCTGAGTATCAGTTTACAAAGGCCTACCAGTAAGCTCAAATATCCTTCTTTTGTGTGAGGTAAATATGATTTTACTACTTGGTGCCCTATAAACATTCAGCATTATCTGTTATTCTATGACATGATCAAACAAAAAAGACAGTGTGTTGGCAAGGTAAATGTGTTTTTCTTGTTCCTGGTAAGGATACAGAAATAAAAACAAACAATTTTTTTTTTTTTTTAAGAAAAGGATTCTACAATAGAAGGAGCACAAATTATGCTACAAAATAAATTTATAGCTACAGGAGAGATTGTTTTGAAACAAAGTGGAAATTATTCTGAGAATGACAATCTAAGTTCCCATATTCTTTCCAAACAGCTCTCAGATAATGCTTTGTTTAAATGTTGGAAAAGCTTTGAAAATTTAATCAGGATTGGAAGGAATGAAAGAAAAGGTCCACTGTGTTCTTTTATTCTTAAATGTTTTTTCCACCCTATGACTAAAGTCTCTGCAAACAAGGTATAATCATCTTAGGGGAGGAACACACCCCAGCTTCTCATCTTGAAATACTGTGACTGAAGACCCATCCTGCAAACAGACCTGACTTGCTGCAGAAATAAAGTTTCAAAGTGCAATTTGCCTTTTACCCGAGCTAGTAAGATAATACATATTTTGGAAGAACAGCTGGCTGTAGAGTTCATTTTTGCTCTTCTTGTACTAGTCAATAAAAAGAAAAAGAGGAATGATTGTGAGAAATGTGAGGAATGATTGCAAGAAAATTACATCATGTGCTAAACTCGGGAGGCTTTTTATTTAGGATTCCTTAAAAGAAACTTGATTTCTATAACAGGACTTTTGTGGAATACTGTAGTTTTAACATATGTATTAAGCTCATCACCATTTCATGATAAAGCAACACCTGCCATTTAAAAAAAAAAAAAAAAAAAAGTCAAAAGCAATTCCTTAAAGTGAACATGAGCAGACTAACATAAAACAAGCAAAAAACCTCTGTAAGAAATAGAAAGAGAGCACAGCCTAACAAGCCTTTGCTCTCAGGTCTTTCTCCACTGAGTGGAGAGGTGGGGGTGTAAGGACTGGCATAGCTGCCTGCAAAGTCTCCTCCAACGAGGTCTCAGTCTCAGCAGGGTCACTACATGATCTCTCTGTGAGTTACTGCTAACTACTGCACCATGGGAGGAGCAGGGTATGTCAAATGAGAGGACAACATCAATGAGCTGTGCTGAAAGAGCTGCAGCAGCTGTTACCGGGCCCGAGGGCATTATTTATTTTGAAATGTAAATCCTGTAGTTGAGATAGAATGTGGCATAACTTTGATTTTTCCATTCTGCAGTAGGACACTGACATAGGATAAAAGTCACCAGTGCACAGATATTCACCATGCCCTATCTCAACCTTCTTACAGGAGGATGGATTTCCTCCTTTTCTTTGGCAGAATTTGAAATGTTGTGAGGTTCCATAAGACACAGATCCACAAGGTGAGCACAGACCTTTGTTTTGCTGTTCATAGAACTAGACAGATGAAAAAGTTGTAAAAGAGGTAAATAAAAACACTAACATGAGCATGAAACGTAGCCATTAGACATCCAGAACAGAAGGGAAACATCTTAGCCCATCAGTTGCATTCTCCCTGGAAAAGATATCCTAAGAAGAGGGACCTGGTATATTTTAAAGGGTCTCTCACATTAACTTGGAATCTTATTGCTAGGTTCTACTAGGAATTGAGTGGTTATGAGGACTAGCTGATGATAAGAAATGCTTTGCGTTCAGTCCTGAGGAAAAATATAAAAAATTTCTTCTTCACTCAACTCACTGTTCCAGGGAGGTGAAAGGTTGAGACAACAGAAACAAACACACAAAAGGCTTGAGTACATTTTCTCATGCTCATCAAAAGGCTAAAACAGGTTAGATGTGAAAAATAAAACAACCTGGAGTGGCTGAGAGAGGTATCAGCTATGTACAGGGTGACCAAAGACACGCATCATAGTCTGTCTTTAGCCTAGCCTGGTACTCTGGCTCGGTGGCAAAAAGGGTTGTACAAAGAGCTAGAGACAGAAACACCTCCTTAGCTTTACCACAGCTGATTTTGTGTTCTGTCTCCCCCTTCATCCTACCCAATTTCTCCAGTTTTTCTCCCAGTATCACTCTCTTTGCTCTCAGGGTGTTTTTTCTCAGGAGTTCCACCAGGCTGCTCTGCCTGAGGCTCTGCCAGTGACCAACTCTCTCCAATTCAAGAGAAACTGCTGTCACTGCTGAAAGAAAGCATTATTAATGAATGCCCCTGCCCTTCTCCCACCAGCCAGAGGCCCACTGGGTCCAGTCAGGGCAGGGTGGTGGGAGACCATGGTCAGGGGAAAGCTCATCCTCTGTGAGACTCCTGGCCACACAGTACAAGTCCATGAACAACCTTCCCCCTCATCTCAAGAATGCTGCACTGCCAAAATCCATCTGTGGGGCCCTGAACAGAAGATGTGGCTGTGCTAATAAGGAAAGGTCACACTGTCCTTCCAAAGTGGGTGTCAACTGTAGCATTCATGGCTCAGTGGGCTAGCTGGTCATGTGAAATGGGATTAGTGAATATTCACATATCTCACAGAGGAATTTGTCAATTTTCAGGGATAATTGCAAGATATTTTGATTATAGGCAGCTTTCAAAAAACCAAAAAAAAAAAAAAAAAACCCCAAACCAGAAAAGAACAAAACTCCTTGATCTTCTTCTCCATAAGAGTTTCTGGGAACAAACACATTTTCCCATTTTTCTACTGAACATTTCCAGAGGAGATAAGTTATCTGACCTGACAACAGGGAGAAAGTGCAGTCAATAGTTTGGAGAGCAAGTAATCAATGTTATACCCTTATTTAAAAACCAATATACAGTAAATATCTGCCAGCAGCAGTGATAACATTCATTTACACTGAAGATAATTCATAAAAAATGCCAACTACTCTTCAATTTAGGAAACCAACTAAATGGTGTGAGTCCAGATAATTTATTTTCTATCAATACAATTTGGCCCTTTTCTTTCTTAGTTTGGTATCACACCCAAACCATGCAGAGCTTTCTGACTATCACATGTGTTTACCTATTCACAGGAATATTCAAAAAGGGAAAGAGATCAAATGTCTGCTGAAATGATTGGGAAGGTTTTGATATTTATCTCTAAGGAGACAGACATTTGTTGTTGGCTACTTTTAAACCAGACAGGGAATGCTGAACAAGCCATGACATGCACTTTTTTCTCTTGACTTTTCCTTTTGCCATTTGACAGCTCATTGTTTTCATTCTGTACTGAAAGGGCAGATAGATTTTTTAAAGGCGGTTAACTGAGGGATCTAACATAAATCCTGGTACAGCCAGTTCTTCCTTTCTAGCACCCATACAGGTGCTGCTCTCTTGCTGATATCCACCCTGCCACTGCAGCAGAGGATGTGGCATGTTTAAGACACCCTCTTTTCCTTTCTTGTTCTTAACTTTTATCTTTAGGCTGTAACAAAAGGAGGATTACTCATTCTGACCAACATGAGTACTGAAGCTTTTCTGAGGAGCTTAGACATGACAAAAGAATGGCTAAGGGCTCTTGGAAACTGGTGCCATTTTGAGTCCCCTTGCTCCTCAGCCTGTTAAAGAAAATTGCTCCTCTAAAAGCAGAAGAAGAAAAAATTCCTTATTTGTCCACCAATGTATGTATTTCCTCCAAACTCAGTCATGCCTGGTCACCACAATCCACGTGACTTGGCTTGATTTAGGTTCTTCTCATAGCCTTTCTTTCTCCCAGCCAAGTCAGCTCAAACTTTACAATCCTAACTGGAGAACGGCAGCAATTTGTCTCAGTCCTGCACATTAAGATCTATGCACCACTCTAACCTTCCTCCTCTGGCTTCAGGAAGAGTCAGGCTGGTGATTTTCTGCACCAGTGCCACACACGTGTTTTCAGGGATTTTCAGTGTAACATTAGCTCTATTAAAATAGACAAGATGCTTTCAGCCATCATGTACTTTATTGATTTTATCCTTAATCCAGCTTCCCTTCTGCTCAGAACCTGCCTTGCTATGCACTGGGATTCACCAGCCCTACCTCTCTCCTTCTGACCAACCATTGTCCAGGACCCTGGATTTACAGCTATTCCAGGACCCTCTCCTTATCTCACCTCTTTCCATAACCCCACAGTGGCAGCAGATCTCCAGAGGATTAGAGACCTGTTCCTTCTTGAGGTGTGATTAGCAGAAGCCTCCTAAATGCTCCCTGGTACTGCTTACACTATTGCTGAAGCCATCCCCTCCTACCTGCTGTCATTTAGCTGCCACATCCTCTCAGTGTATAAGTTTTCCATAGCTGGGGAAATGCAAGCTCTCAGAGGCCTTGATATCTCACAGCACTTGTTGGAATGGTACCCCTAGAATAATCCCATTTGGTGAAATAAATTGACTTCCAGGTAAGGTTTGGCAGGCAAAAGTTTTCTGGTCCCTTGAGTTAAAATGACAATGTCTACAGTTTCCTTGTCCCAAACTGAAGGTAGGCAAGCCTTTAATGAGCCAGAGATGTTTACTTCCAGTTCAACTCACAGATTTGCTTGTCCTTTAGCAAAATGGGATTTTATAATCAAGTTTCATATGAATTATTTTCAATTTTCATGCAAAATGCATGAACTAGAAAGAAATAATAAAATGTAACTTCTAGAAAGAGTGTTAGATAAGGTGTTTAGGAAGTTTCGTACCCACAGTGTTTTAGTCATCAAATCCATAAGACTGGCCATTTCCCAATCTTGTTTCTGTCTGTTAAAAATATTTTTTTTTTCCTGCAAAAAACAAACATTTATACTGGAAAACTTCCACTCAGCTCTGTTTTCTATGTAGGTCAATAGTGATTCTGCATGGGGGCAGATCCTGATGGCACATCTTTCCTTTATTCCATGTTTTCAAATCAGCATTTTCTTTTTAACTGAAAAGATGTTTTCTGACTTTTACTGCTGCTGCTCATTTAATATGCTGAAGTTGGTATCCCGGGTTTGTCACCAATGTTTTTCCATAAAGATAAAGATATCATCAGAGACCCATATCATGGGTAAGACAAAGAAAATGAAAGGAAGAGAGAAAAATCAGAAACAGTGTCATATAAATATTCTGAAGTAAGGTGACATCGCTGATCCAAGGGATGCAGAAATACTTCTAAATGACACAATCTTTCCCCAGTTTTCCATGTCACATCACTGTAGACTTTCTAATGACATGTTTACACATATTAATTTCATGCCAAGGTTTGTCATTGACCCGTGCAGGAGGTAGGTTGGGTTCCTAGAATCAGAAGGATCGCTTACAGGCTTTCCTCTCTGTGTGCATCCTGGGTGGAGCTGGGCTGGGCAGAGAGGAACAGCTGGCTCACTGCAGCACTGCATCACGCTGGTTTGTGATTCCTGGGGTTTGTTTTTATTCTGGTGCACTCAGATGAAACCTTGTTTTTTTGTCACAAGTGTCAGTTGTTAACTGGGAGCTGTTCAGCCCCTTGCAAGCATGTGTGGCCTCTGGACACTGACAGAGTAAATCCCAGCCCCTTGGTGAGATCCTTAGTTGATACAGTCAAAGTCTACATGGTAAAAGCAAAGAGGAAAAAGGGAATACAAGCAACGGCCTATTTGGTGTTGGGCAGTAAATATCAGAGTCATCTGGACTGGTTTGAAGGAACCACAGATGCCTTCCTTCAAAAAAAGCATTATGGCTTTTCTCTTCAGCACTTAGAAGATAATTACCCTCTCCACAAAATCAAACCCATGACAGCACACTTGGAGAAACATGAAGAAAGAAAGGCTGGGCTGAGAGCCCAGGCCAGAAAAAAAGGAGACTGGGTACACAGCTGGAACAAAGTACCCCTCTTCTCCCACAGGTGATCTTTGTAGGTCAAGGCAGAAATGAATTAGCAATGCAAAATGGGATTTGGGAGGGAACAGGCACTGTCATCAGCCCCTTGCTCCCCTCTGTGAGGGTGGGTAGCAAATGCAGCCTCATGGGTTTTCAGTCCATAACCCCTCAGCAGGGAGTTAAGTTGCATAAAGAATATACCCGCCTACTACCAGTTAAACCTTCATAATTTTGAATCATCCTCCCATTTTGCTTTTTGCCCACAAGTATAAAAAAAAAGAAGTGAGGGGAGGGGGGGATCAGATGGGTCTCTAATCATTGCATTGCAAACTTGAGTCAGTGGTCAGATTCCTCAGCAAAGAGGGGGAGCAGAAGCCTCTGACTAGGATTGCTGGGAGCTGTCAGCTCTGGTCCACCTGAGCAGCAGGTGGGGTGGAGGCTACACATGCCATTTGTACTTCCCATTAGGAAAAAGGGTCAGTAGTGGCCCAATTGTAAATTGGAACAAGGAGCACCAAAGATGGGAAGTGCAGCATGGGGCAGAGAGGACAGAAGCAAACAGGGGCTCTGAGGCTGGGTCACGTTTCTCACCCTTTATGGTGCACCTAGAGGAGCTAGCTTGCCTGCATGTCTGTGCTCTACAGCCAGATACTGGGGCACTCGTGCTCCAGAGTCACCCTTGAGAAACCAGAGCTGTGCTGGGGAGAGCAGACCAGGCACTGTCTCTGCTCCAAGAGGTGGTGCAGATCTTTCCTGGGTTTCATGGGTTAAAATAGCTTGGTTCAGCATGAATATTTTTGCTACCCGTCTCCTGGAATTGCTTATTTTTTGCATCCCATCTCTCTCCAAGAATTAGAAGCGGTTTCAGGGAAGGTCTGGAGCTCTTTGTGCTGCTGCAGCTCCGAGCAGAGCGCACACGAGCAGCACTCTGTTGTGCTCAAGTGGTGATCTGTGGGCAATGCAAACTCACCACAGACACAGAGCAAGCTGTAAACAACGAGACTGCAACCAGCCTGAAACATGGCAAGAACTGGAGTAATTATTTGTCTCTCTTCTTTCTCATTACAAGCCTAAATTTGCCCTAGTACAGCCTCTGTGTGCCCTGTACACAGCAATGTCCAGTAAGAAATTGGTCCCCTGCATGGCAATGTTTCCTCTCTCTGAAGGAACAGAAAATCCCCATGACAATTGTGTTGCATCTGCTAGTCTTACCCATGCTGACCATTGTATTATAAAGTTAAGAGATGTCAATTTAATTAACTGTGACTTTATAGACTGAAGTGATGCTTACTCTTTCCCTCCCTCTTCTCATCAAAAAGAGTTTTTCTTTCATAGTAATCCCAAAGATGGAATAGATAAAACAAACCCTATTCTTTTTAATATCTCCATGGCACTGCCCCAAAACTACTAGATCAGGCAGTCTGAAAAGAAAAAAATCAATATTATTTGTCTCTTCTGTGTAGGTAGGAGTTACCCAGTATAAGAACCCTTCCTTACATACACTACCACAACTGACCATTTTACATTTCCAGTCACTAATCTACCTTACTGGGACTTGTTGACTTCACTGCCAATTCTTTTATGCCATTAGTTCCTTTCTTTTATTCAGTCATGCACTTGCTTTGGGTCCCAAACATGTGCATATGTCCATGCAAACCAGAGACTCAGTTTCCATTTTGCTGTGTCTTGCACTGCCACTTCCATTCCCTCACCCCAATTCCCAGAACATTTAATCTTGCTGAGAGCATATATGTCTGCTGACGTCAGATAGACATGACATAGCAGATACCTGTTTGTGTGCCCCATCCCCCACATGCCCACCTTGCCAGTTCTGGACATCCATCACCAGCAGCAGTGCCTTCCCAACAACATCCCCTGTGTCAGCAGACACTGAACTGGGTGCCCACTGCCCCTCCACATCCCTCACTCCCTTCTCTTCTCTGGCTGTTCCTGTGCCTTCTTCAAATGACATTTGCCAAGGTCCTCACGCTTTTACTCTCTGGTTCTGTACACAGCAGAGTTAATCTGTCCAGCAAAGTTCTTCCTTAGCTTTGGAGGATTTACTAATTCCTCAGAAAGCTGAAACTGTTATCACAGTTTACTCTATTCCTCTGTTCTTCCACTATTAGAAACCAAATTATTATCCTTTCCTTTAAACATCTTTCCATCACTGTTTAAAAACTGTCATAAAAAAAATCCTATTGACTCTTAAAAAAATACTTGTTTTGAAATACCTTTTCATACCATGAGAGGCAGAAACAAAATCAAGATCCATTACTCTATGTGAACAGTCTAAGCTAACATGAAAAGGGAAATAAAGTTATACATTTCTCCAGTGCTCTGAGATGCACGACTGAGACATTTTTTGCCATCAGAGGTAGCAGTCTGTAAAATGTTTTGAGTACATATCTATATATAGTTTATGTTAGAACTACACAGTTTATACATACATAAGAAAAAATCTTGCACTTACCTTTGAGAAATAACATTTATCCCAGGTTTGGTAAAATAGTCTCAGACAGGCACTTAGACCTTCTTCCTATTCCATGCATCCTTTTTTTTCCAAAGAAGATAGAATCAGAAAAATCCTGGTTGATCTCTAGCAAACCAAAATGCAGACAAGACTGTTTGTCAGATGCAGCCTGATTCAGTGAAGTCCGAGCGTGTCAATCCCCGAGACTCCTTGTTCAATAATATCCAAAGCATGGAAAAGGGAAAGAAAAGGGAAAAAAAAAAAAAAAAAGAAAAAAAAAAAAGAAAAAAAAGAATTAAAAAAAGTGAATAACTTGTTCGTTTCCTGTGTGATTTAAAAAACCCAGTCTTGGAGGACTAAGCAGCCTGCAGGCTTTTCGAGCATTCTGATCCTAATGCATCCCAAGGTAACACATGCATTTCAGTATTGCAAGTCTTCGAGTTCATACAGGCAAGCCCAGCTCCTGTGCATGTGCGTGTGTGTTGGGGTGGGGGGCCGAGTCATACGGCGGGGGAAGAGAGGCAGGGAGATACAGACACACACGGGCACGCAGAGATGGGAGAAGGGAAAACAGCAAAGTGGAGTGATCTCACAAAGTGCTCTAGATGGCAGAGCCTGCACGGCTTGTAAGACAAGCAATGTGCACACACCAGGAAAAAAAAAAAAAAAAAAAAAAAAAAAGAAAAGAAAGAGAGTAAAAAACCCCAGAGAACTAGCAGGCAGCTTCAGGAATTTCTTCTTACCTCCTCTGACGATGCAACATACAGCAAGTGCTTTGTACTGCATAGGAATCCGTGCAGTCACCGCTCAGTCAGACCCCTCACCTCTGAAATAAACACATATGTAGCATAGGAAAGGGAAGAAACCCGGAAACCAGATGAAACAAGGGTACAAAAAGAAGCTAATAAATAAATAAGAGTGTCAGGGAGGAGTCCTAAGTGGGCAGGAAGCAAACTGTTGGTATAGAAAGAGGCATCCAAACTCCTGGTCCTAACAGAGACTGGCTCTGTAATTATGTGGCAAAGCACTGCCCTCTAAGCCATTGCATAATAATAGAAACCTAAGCTGTGTAGACACAGCCTGACATGCTAAATCCTCAGGAGCTACACTCAACATTTGTCAGTAGAAAGACTGTCAGTCCTCTGGGGGCGGAGGGAGAGGAGGGAAGAGGGAAGAGGAGAGAAATTTTACTGCAGAATGCATAAACTGCAGTTGCAAAGAGCTCTCAGGTGGTGCCGATGCTTGAAATGTTATAGTGGAAGTCACATATATCTGTATCGATATAGGAAAAGACAGATAAAAACCATATGTGGTGCTTAGGGACACAGTTCAGGGTGGATTTGGCAGTGCTGTGATAACAGTTGGATTTGATGATCTCAAAAGTGTTTTCTGATCTAAACCATTCTATGATTCTAATAGCACTTTCAGCTCCATTCATTCTATTTAATACTGGAAACAATTTTCCCTTGCTGTGTTTTAGAAACTTAAATGACAAAGAGAAGAACATGTATGGGGTTGTCCTTATTAAATAGTATTATTTCTAATGCTGATGGCAAGAAAGTAGTAGTAGTTCTCCCTTTGCACTGAACAGTATTGCAATATCTAAATAAAACTTGCACTGAGGTAAAAGAACTCATGAAGATTGATTAGCCTTTCTCTTTTACCAGTGGGTTCCTCTCTCCAGCCCTTGTGACAGAGACACTCATTTTGTTCTGCCTCTCTTGGTTGAAGAGGCTTCTAGACAGAGCCAAGGAAAAGATGAGCACTGACTATAAAAGAGGAGGAAAAAATCCATCTTGTTCAATTTACTACACATAGGCATCAATCAATTAACAGAAAGAACAACTAATAATGCACATGGAAGGAATAGGGGGGAAAAAAAACACCAAGAAACTTCACAAATCTAACCAAGAAAGCAGTATCATTTTGCAGTGGAAATTTACCTGAGAACCGTGGCCCTGGGTCACACCTATGGTCCATTTAATCCAGTGTTCTCTCTCTGGACAGTGATCAGTGCTACACACCGCTGAGGAATCTGAATGAGTTTGTGCAGCCTGTGCTAGTCATCCAGGGCTAACCTGTTCAGGGGCAAAGCTTTTCCTTAATCCCTGTTCTTTAAAGATTAGTTAATGCACTGAGGCATGAGCAGTAGAACAGTCTGCTTCTGCACAGCCAGATTAAACATGTAAGGTCTGATTCTGAGGTCCTTTGTATTTGGTGTAAAGTACACCTCTTTTAAGACACTCCAGACCTAAAGACTAAAATCTTCTGATGTTCTGTAAACATTCCAGTCTGAAAAAAAAGCCCAAGAGTTCAGAAAGAGCTGTAGTATTTCAGTCTAAAAGGTAAGAAGTACATTTTCATAGCCTCATCTAGCCTAGTTACTCTCCTCATTTACACCTTACTCCTTGTGGAAACATCAGATGTACTTCAAGAGGCTAGCCAGTGCAGGGAGAAGAACCAGCTCACCCAAATAATATGCAGGTATTAAATTTGGCCCCGAGAAAGTCAGACCAGACTGAACTGAAAAGTTTGATTTTTGTGAATGACTGCATAGGGGAATATATGGGGTTTTCTTGGAGGGGCAGATTCTGCTGTGAATTTTAGATCCCTTCCTGTTGCCAGTGTCATTCCTTTGACCTGTGCCTGCTGCATTCCCAGCCACTCTCTCTCTGTCCCTAAGGTGCAAGCTGCAGACTGGATCCTGGGATCCAGACTATGGTTACACTGATGAGGAAGGACTGCACAGAGAACAGTTGCCTATTTTTCAGCCTATTCAGCTCTCATTGGCTCTATGTGGAACAGTGCTGAAGGGCTCTTCTTGGGAGGCAGGCCAAGAGTTTCCACAGTCATTAATCTTACTGGGCATTGAAGCAAGTGGCCTGGCCAAAGGAAGACTTGAGAAGCTGAAAGCTGCCAAACTGGGTGTTAAAATATTAAGAAATTACTTCATTTATAGATGACAGAAACATGAACTTAAAAAGCTGACTTTAAACATAACTCCTGGGAATCCTGGGCCAAGTATATTGGCTAAAAAATCAAATCAAAGCTCTAATCATGTCAGTGCCTTATGAAATAAATGTCAGTGCATCACAGACAGAAAAGACATCTCTTAATAACATGACGAATTAATAATAGACTCTGAGACTAGTGTTTCAGAGTCTGATTTGAAAGCAAAATATTGCTTGCAGTGTCAGAAATCAGTGTACTCCATCAAGGCACTCTAAAAATCTTCCACAAATCTTTCACCAGCTACAGTTTTGCCAGTGAAAACTTCCAATGAAAAATAGAAGATGATACAACCCTGGAAAAAAGTAAAATCACCAAAGAAAGTTTACCTGAGGCTGTGGTGCTGTAGGTGCTCAATGTGTGAGCCTAGGGTGCTTTCCAGCTTTCTGTGATGGCATTTAGAATTTAATCAGAATTCCCTGGCATTTACCCCTCAACTGCTCCTCTTCACTAACCATCCCTGGTATTTATATATTGTATTGCTCCCAAGGAAGGAGCTTCTCCGTGAATAAACAGCTTTCTTTCTTATTCCTCCTAGCAGGTTACCACTTCCACTCCTCTCTTTTGTTCTGGCCTCCCCTCTCTCCAATCCTGCCCTAGTTCCCAGTCAGCCAACAAGGGTGTTTGAGCTACATCTGCTGCTATTTCCACCTCCACAGAAATCCCATCAGACTCAAAGAGACCCAAGAGAAGTCTCATTCTGCCTAGGCTGTCACCATCTCACAGGCCCGCAATGCTCACTCCTGGAAAGAACTGTAAAGGTTCAATTTTCTTTTCTTGACCCAGGTCTAGAAGACACATGAGAGGCCAGGATTACAGATGGCTAACTTTTGCTCTGTGAGTCTTACTGAGCAGCTGAAGCTTTCAGTGGTGCAGGATATCCCGTGCCCCAACAGAATGCACAATATCTATATTAAAAGAGACTCATAAAACTCATACAATCCTTAAAATCACTTTCATACAAGTTTCCTTGAACAGTGTCAGTCACTGAAAAGACCTAGCTTGACACAGAAATTTTGTAATGGAAACCTTCTCTGACCCACAGTGCCAGATATAACATCAAAACCTAAGAAAACTGAATTAGGACAGCAGAGCAAGACAAAAATAAAATTGAGATGTTTTTGAGACTTCCAGGACAACTTCACCTGCTACAAACACCATTTTCCTTTCCAAGTCTAGCAGAAATAACAGTGAAGCCTTTGGCCATCTGATTGACAATACAATTTAGCATGTGCTTGCAGGCATTGGTGATTCCCATTTCCTGCCCACTCCCTTCCAAACTGAAGTTGTCAGCAGTGGCCTGCATGACTATTTAATCAACAGCTGCCAGTCAATTACACTGGCTGAAAGACAGTCTAAATCACCCTTGGTGTGTGGCCCCACTGCCGAAAACAATTGTCAGGAGCTGAACCCACCAGCTTTCAAACATTGGAGGTTTGGGGAAAGATTGTATACTTCCTGGGTGTTGTACAGCTCAGTTCTTTACAAATCGTTGAATATCTGTTTACACATGTATAGACCAGTACAAAATCTCCTCCTCACATTCTCCACCCAGCATCCCTCTGCTTTTAAAAAGCAGCTCCAGCCAACAGACAAACTGAATATGCTTTCTTTCAATTTCTTGCATCTTAGGATGGGGAACACTTAATCCAAATTTCTAGACCCAGACATCCAACAGAGTCCAAGCACTGTTTTACAGTGCAGTGAAAGGAAAAAGGGTTTTGAGTGTATTGATGAGACAAAAGCATCACAGAAGGTCCCTTTTGCAATATACTGCTATAAAAAGCATAGACTAATAACCACAATGAAAATATGAGGATGAACTTTGTTAAAATACTTCAATGACTCCACAACAATCTTTCATTGTCAATCTTGCAGCTAAATGCAGAAGGGTTTCCAAATACCAGGAAAATGTTATTTCAGGTCATAGAATAAATTATATGTTCATAATCTTCTCCATTCTAAACATTCACCTTCTCTGGAATAACCAGGATACTTGTGCTAACCTTAAGAGGACCCACTGTAACTTTGTAGATGCTCTGAAAGAAGGTCAGCATAATATTTTTATCCCAGGGTTATTATTCTTTCCAGTTTATCCCTTTACAAGCAAAAAAATCCTTGTACTTCTGTTTTGCATAATCACATGTCCAGCTCAGTGAGTAAAATTTAATGCCCTTTGATTGATAGGTTAAGACCAGAAGGGATCATTATGGCCATCTCATTTGACCTTCTACATAACCTCAGTTACAGAAATCCTCTATGTGGCTCCTGCATCTATCATCATAATATTGGGTGTTGGAAAAATATATATTTTGTAAGGGCAGTCAATAATTAAATCTTGATTTAAAGATTTCAAGTGTTCACTTCCTACTCTCTTTATATCTTTAACTGCTGCTATTTTTAAAAAATGACCACACCTCATTTTGTTACTCAAAAGACTTTAGCATGTTATCAAAATCTCAAAGTGAAAATTATGAATTACAGCTGGGCATCTCCTGTTCAGAAAACTCAGAATTAGGAACAGCAGAAGTTTCTCCCAGCCAAGTGGACTGGTTCTACTGTATGCTTGCGTGTCCACCCCCTCTGGGTTAAGATGGATTCCATCAAAATGGGTAAAGCCCTATGTTCCTAAGATCTCAGGAAAAACTACAGAAGTGCCCCAAGTTGCCAATGCTTCTTGGAGAAGAAAAGAGACGTCGCGTGCGTTCCATGGAGGAAATTCCTTTAATACCTCCTATTTGGAATGATCTGTAATATTTTCTCTGTTTTAAGTTTTTTTCTACTACTTTAGATCCTGCTGTCCGCGTACAGTTTCACAGCACCATGAGACCGAGTTTGCTCCTCGCCCTGCTTGTGATCATCCAACCAGCGAGACCCTGGATAGTCCCTCAGCCAAAAGCAAATGTATGGACAACTCTGGCCAAAGCCCTCGGGCAAGACCATCTCTGCCTCTCCACGGCTTCAGCCTCTGACCCCTTGTCCACTTGCCTGGTGGGAGTTCCTTTCAGATCCTCGGAGTTCCCAAAAGAAATGTGGCAGGCTCTAAATTCAGCTAACTCGCACCTCCTCCTCCTGGTCGCTACCCCGCAGACAATCCTTTATGCACTGGCAGGAGTGTGCCAGACATTTGCCAATACTGCACAAAGAGCCACAAGAACTCCATCTCATAGGCTCTATGAATGCCACCTTTTGTATCCATTTTAAATTTAATCCTTTTTTGCCCTACTATGAAATTAAATTGAACACCTATCCACACCCTAACAACCCACAATACACGCACAAAAACTGGTGTGAAAGCTCAGTTATAGTCATGCATACATTAAGTGAGGACTATAAACCCCGTGGGCTCCCCAAAGGTGTATTTTTGATATGTGGAGACAGAGCATGGGCAGGTATTCCCCCACGTTTGAATGGAGGTCCTTGCACTTTCGGCAAGCTAAGCCTGTTCACCCCTAATCGCACAAATTTAACGCATTGGCAGATGAAAAACAATACAAAAAAACTGGCTATCAAAAAAAGAGATCTAACACAATTGGATCCGGACTGTAATTTGGAGATTGTTCACTGGTCCAAAGTTAAGGCCACCGCAATTACAGTCCTTCTGCCATGGATATTGGCAGCAAAAAGCATGGGAGAATTAGGCCGGTTAGAATGCTGGGGTGTAAAACAGGCAAACCCCACTTCTGCTGCCCTAAGTGACCTCCTGTCAGACGAGGAAGTCACCAGGCAGGCCACGATTCAGAGCAGAGCTGCTATCGACTCCCTGCTCCTTACGCACGATCATCGCTGTGAGGAATTCCAAGGCCTTTGCTGTTTCCATCTGTCATCAAAAGCAGAATCCCAGCCATGCGGCATGCCGCTGGTTTTACCCGGGGATGGGGACCCGACCCAGAGAGACCCCGGCCAGTCCCAGAGGGTGGGGGCAGTGACCCGGGGCAGAAGGACAAGGCAAGGGTCCAGTCCCCTTTGGAAAGGGGGGGCTGTTTCGGTTTGCCCAGTCACTCGGCAACCCTCTCCTGGGGTGACAGGGAGAGCCCTTATATCGAAATTCGGACCCTCAGGATTGACAGGGCTGGCTCTGGTGGTCGGGGAGGGGGATGAGGTGAGAGGAGATTGCTCAATCACAGGACAAAACACTACTGGAGACAATTGAGTGCTATTTGAGATCAGTGTAATCTATTAACTCAATAAATGAACAAACAAACAAGCAAACAAATAAACTTATTTAGTGGACATCTGTTTTAGCACAGCGCTCATCAGAATAGAGAGACTTCCTTGGCAGTGCTTTCTCAGTTCTCTTAGTTTGATGTAAAGTAGAGCATTATCTTCCACAGCACACCTGCCACCTGCCCATGAGTACCTCATCCTGGTGGGTTTGCAGCCCTGGCATCGATTCACTGTGCAGGACACTCTCAGTGAAATCCAAAAGGCAGCAGATGCCCAGTGCAATAAAGGCATGACACAAGAGGAGCATGAATATGAGTGTTGATTCTATATTTTGACCCTTCCCACACAGAATAAGAGATGCCAATGTTTTTCCTTATTGAAGGAGGATACGTGCACTTGCCATGCAGCAGGGGGTCCCTCTGGTGAGGATGCTGTCAGGCTGGGATCATCTGTTAACAATTCCACAGGCAAGAGGAGCAATGTAAGGCAGGCCAGGCTCTCCACTGCCCTGGCTGGCACTTGCTGCAGGGACTCCACTGCCAATCTCGTGTCTGCACCAGGTGACTCATTTGTCTTCACACCCTGTTACTTGCTACAGAACTGTTTGCTTTCTAATTATCACTTAAAAAAAAAAAAAAAAAAAAAAAAAAAAAAAAAAAAAAAAGTTTGGAGGAAGAGAAGGTTGTTTGGTATTTTTTAACCTTTAAGGAGAGAGGAATAGTGAGACACTGGGGACAGGTAACCCTCAGACAGGATTTCTGAACCAGGCATAATGCTGTGAAACCAGTCTTATGTGAGAAGACTCTAGCTTGCAATGGATAAGAATCCACATGTAGGACAAAGTCAGCTCCTTAAGCTGTTCAGGAATCATTTTATTCCTTCAGAAATTGCTTATCTCAGCCATGGAACCGAATGGTTAAAATTTTGTAGCTAAATTATAAGTACATGGCAGAGGTGAGAAACTTTTGGGCAAACTCTTGTTTTGTATCAAAACTACAGCCATTACCATAAAGTCAGTATTTGCTAACAGTTGTCACATTATAGCATGGAGGTATCAAAGAAATGAATCCGTCAATAACCTCAATGATCTACCTTGCAAATTGTGGGAAGGATATTTCCCAGCCACAAAGCACTTAATTTCTGCGGTCTCAATTGTCTGAAAGCTACTAAGCTTGCCAAGGACGGGATCAGGCAATTAAAAGGAACAATCCCAGACCTCTGAAATGAGTTAAGGTTGTAACCCAGGGCTTGTAGTACACAGAGCAAAAGAAATAATACAAGGTGACATTTTTCTTAATGAAGCTTAAGCATGGTGCAAAAAGTGCAGGTTTTATTCCTAATATTACTTCCTAATTTTATTCCTAATATTACTATATATTAATTAAATATTTTGGTTAGAAAATAATAAAAGCCACAAACTAGACATGACTTAGGATCTGACTTGGAACCTGAGTATTATTAAAGTTTGATGCAGAAAGGAACAGGAAACAGAAAGGGGTGTGAGAGCCTCAGAGGCAATGCAGTGTGAGATTTCTGCCTGCTCTGCTGGGTTCCAGTTTGGGGGAAGATGGGCTCCTTACTGCTCCCAAATTATTGTTCAGGTCTGCCCTCTCCAATCCCACCTTCCTGAGGCTGATGCCAATAAAATGTGGATATGCAGGGAGGAGATTCAACAAGTTCTTCCTGGCTCTTGCCTGAGACCTTGGAAGCCCCTGAAGGACATGCATGAGTGAGGTTCCTGCTTCCATTCAAACCCAGATGGGCACATCCAAATAAAGGAGGAAGAGGAAATGTTGTGGTACTGCAGGGTAGCAGTGTCAGGAAAACAAGTGATTTGGATTCCTCTCTCAGCCTCTGTTCCTATTTGAGTCTATCAGAGGAAAAGAAGGAAGGAGAAAATTAGTCCATATCTTCTTAATTCTTACTCCATATCTTCTTCCTTATTTACTTCATAAAGTTAAGAGGAATCAAAGAAAAAAAAAAATGACAGCTGTCTTAAAAAGAATCAGTGAATGCAAGAGCTAAGTCAAAGCACATAAATTTAAACTGTGGTCAGAAAGAGGCACAGCAAGAACTACTTGGCTGTGAGGAGCAACAAAGTACAGAGAGTAATTTCAGGGGTTTCAGATTATCTCAGGCACAGTATGAAGACAACATTTTAAGAGCAATCTAAGTAGAGAGTATTTTGACATGGTGTTCACTGTTCTCTGTGTTCTCAGCTCCCAAAAAGAGAAGTGGGACCTGACCTTCAGTCAGACCTTGCATGTCCAGGGCATCTCAGAGCATCTTCCCTCTGCTGTTATTCTGCTCAGACACTGGAGAAAACACAGCATGAAAGCAATAAGCATACATGGAAGAAAAGTTTTCTCATGTATTAAAAGCTTGAGCATCTATTGCAAGACATGTGTGGTGCA
This sequence comes from Sitta carolinensis, assembly GCA_032173965.1. Classification (NCBI taxonomy): domain Eukaryota; kingdom Metazoa; phylum Chordata; class Aves; order Passeriformes; family Sittidae; genus Sitta; species Sitta carolinensis. Next base: position 5,598,858 of record JAVUNC010000025.1, on the reverse strand, counting down.
GCTCAGTATTTTAACACCCAATGCAAAAACTTTGGGAATTCAATTTTTGCAATAAGTTTTCTCTGTAGGGGTTGGACAATCTTTGCATGAGCTGCTACTTCTCTTCACCAGCCTCCTCAACCTGTGTTTACAGAGATTGCACATGGAAGAAAATCTGTACTTCCTAGAGAATCATAGTCAGTAAGATGGATTTAATTTCTGTATTTCCTTATGAAATGTCAAATATTCATAGCTATGTCAAATTAAATGAGTTTCTTGCGCTGCTACTTTTTTCAGCTCATTGGGTCCTCCTCAGATGATACCTGTCCTACCACTACGTGATCTACCTCAAGAGACTTTACCTTTATCTAACATTACTCAATGCAAGCTCAGTTTCAGATCAGAATAAAGGAAAAATACGAATTTCAGAAGAGCTTGGATTCAGAAGAACTTGGATACCAATCCACTGCCGTGCCTTTATCACAGTTGTATTAGAGGAGAGACAGAAAACGTCTTTGTGGTTACAGGCATAAGAAAGACATATAGTAAGGCTTGGAATTTGGTTCACTACAGAGCAAGTAAATACTCCTTAGAAGTTAAAAGGAAATTATTCTGAAATAGCTACAGAAATCTCTAAGAAACCAGGCACATAAATGTACAAACCAGAATGAGCAATTCTTGCTTTCTTTTTTTGACGGCTGCCCTGATTTCTGTGCATAGGATTGAACATGAGGCCACCAGAACAGAAGGCTGAAACATTTCCATGTTTCTCTTCTACCTGGAAATCACTGTCTCTGTAACTGAGAATAAAATGGGATATTTAGAAGGCATTGACAATTACTGTGTAGATGGATTGAAAACTGTGGAGAAAGTAATGGTTTTCGTAAGAATTAGGCAGCTGAAAATATTAAAAGTAGAGGATACTGAGAGAGGAGATATAGCTGGACATTATAAGATGAACTTTAGACATGTATAAGTCTCGATAAATGTGAGAATATATGCAAATGTACATACATACACAGGGATGCATACAAGCTCTGTGGCAGCTGTTCTGGAGAGCTGCCTCAGAGGTTTTGGGGTCCTTCAAAGTCCTCCACACATGACTGAGTACATTACAAATGGAACTTCACTTGTCTACAGAACACATAAGCTGGATGGGTTGCCCAACAGATGAATTAATGTGTGCTGATGTAGAGATTTGGGCCCTTTGATCATGATTTTGTTCTGGACCGTCTCCCCAGCAGCAGAGCTGTCAGATCTTTGGGATGTCTGATGATCCAAGAATCCATGAGGGACCTACTCCAGTCACCCCTGGAGTGCCCATTCAATCAAAGGATCTCTCTATCATTTCACTTTGTCCTGCTGTAACTTAACTGGAAGTTTCTATTCCTGCCTAGGACCTGGCTACAGAAGTACTTACCCCTACTGCAAATAGATGCCATCGAGCTGACACCATCCTGCATTCTAAAGGGATAAAGAAGAGGGCTGAAGGCACCCAAAAGCATCCCAGCCTCCAGAGCTCTCATATACTCCCATGCCACAGCAATGTAGGAGTGGATGGTGCTGCAGGAAAGCAAGGGTACAAATTCCCCTGTGTGTTTACTCCATTCTTGCTGCCCAACTTCTTTGCAACCCAGCCTGAGTTCAATTCCTGGTTGCAGAGGAGAAAGAGAAGGAAATAGAGGTAGTTCTGTCATGTCTTCCAGGGCTGCTGGGAAAAGACAGGGAACCTAGCAGAATGAGCACAAAAAACCAAAAAACAACAACAAAAAAAAGCCCCAACAATCAAAAAACCCAAAAAAACCCCACAACACACACACACATACATGCACAAAAAAACCCAAAGAAATGATAGAGAGAAAAACATAATGTGGAGAGGGAACAGGCAGCAAATATGTGAAACAAGGAAATTAAAGAGAATTAAAGGGAACATCACAAACAGTTTTGAGACTTACATGTGTCTAAGAATGGAGAATTTGAGTGAAAACAAGAGAGCAGAGAAAAAAATAAGAAAAGAAAAGGAGGGAACTCAGAAAGGGAATTAGTGAGGGAGCCAAAAGGGGCAGAAACAATTTTTGGTCATCTTTTCCCTTATTATTCTGGGCAGCAATTAAAATATGGGCTGATGACTTCAACGTCACCAAGCAGGACAAAACATTTTGTAGAACATCACTGAAGTGTGCAAATTATTTTGGAATGCTTTCCCAGAATCTCATACAGGTGTGTTGGTCATGTGGGCTGCAAACCTGAGGTGGGTGCTACTAAACATAACAGAAACTCCCTGATTCACACCAGCTAATAGAGACACCCACTGCAATTGTAAAAGCTGTGAAACTGAAATGCTAATTTCTTTGGTGCCAAAGGTTTCCAAACAAACACACTCTTTAGTTAGAAGATTGTATTTTATACAACCCAAAACAATTACCCCTACAAAAATAATAAAAGTAAAGCCTTCCCTTGGTAATAAAATCCTAATGTTTCCTGAATGTCTGATGAGAATGTATTTAGGGAAGCCTGATGTGCAATCACACACCTAATTATTTCTGTTCTCACGTGATTTGTAAGTGCTTTTCTCTAATGCACTAAGGCAGAAGAAAGGGACTTTTATATACATGTATATATATATATGTTCTAATTTTGGCAACACATTCCTTTTGATCAAACACACCATTGCTTAAGGAGAGGGGAGAGGAGCAAAAATAGAGGCAGCTATTAAAGAGAAGGCAGCATTCAGTGCTAAGATCCAGGGCACAGCCCTTCCCTTCCCACACCTGGTTTGTCTGGGGCTCAGTGGTGGCTGCAGGGCCAGCTCCCATCACTGGCTGCACGGCAGCATGACACACAGGCAGACACCAAAAAGCAGCTGTGTCGCTCAATTAATATTTCTGTCTGGGAACAGAAGATCTGTTTATTTACCCCAGGACCATGGCTCAGCCACAGACTGCATCCAAAGAGACAGAAGCCAGAGAATAAACAGCAAGAGCTACACCATGACTTGGCACGAAATCCGGTCACGGGACATGAAGCTCACTCTCAGTTTAAATATTTAATTAACACTTCCACTCGATTCTTGGACTACCTAGTCACTCAAATTGGAAATGCCTTTGTTGGTGCAGGTGTTAACCCTTGTGGATCCACATGACATTTGCAGTCTTGCTGAGACAGGCCAAAAGTGAGATTCTGCATAGAAAACCCCCTTATTCCTGGACAAAGGGGACACCCATGCAAAGCTGATGATTTAGGGAGCTGATGTTACCATTGCCTGTAACAGGTAATACCAGAGCTGCTCAAGCCAGGCAAAAAGCCCAGTAAGCACTCAACTGCACTGTCAGGCATGCAAATGTCCATGCAACTTTGATCTGAGTTGTCAAACCATTGACATTTCACGGACCAAAGCCCTTCAAATCACACAGAAATGTACTTCACCTCCCTCAGTGGAGTTTGGATCAGACCTTACTGAACACATAAAGCTGGCCATTTACTTTGATGTTTGATAAATTTCCTTCTCTTTGAGGTGTGTATTTTAATAATTTAGCCAAATAGGCACATGTACTGCCAAGTACATTCTTTTCATGCAGCAGGAAAGCACTCCTGGTGCTGAAAAGGAACCCATTTGCTGTGAACCTCATTTATCTACTCTCACACAGACTACAGCTTTCCTCAGGTGTAGTACAAGGGCTGAGACAGTTAACTACAAATGTAACCCAGCTAGAGACACAAGATGCTTTCCAGAAAAAGAAACAGCTTCAATCTCTACCTTTTCCCCCAGTTTATTTGTTTAAAATTAATTGGTATCTTTTTCCTTCTGATTTTCAGCCTGAGATATAATCTTAATCTAAAATTTAAACCTAAACCTCAACTCGGCCACCTGTTTTAATCCTGATGTGAAATCAATGGTTCCATCAAATCAGGTTTTGAAAACTATACAACTAAGACCAAGCTATGAGGCAAGAAAGAATGATATTAATATGCATAGGCCCTCAGGAAGTTGTTTTCTTTACTTTCCCTCAGAAAGGAGAAACCAATCAGGAGTAAAAATGTTACAGAGGTTTGAGCTCTTCTCACACATACTTAGGCTGTCTGAGCCTGAAATTTCAATGAAAATTAAAAATAGCCTTCTTTTTCTACTAGAGAGAGTTTAATATTGAAAATAGACCTTTTATAAAATATTATTTCTACTGATTTTGATACAAAAGGTATCATATGTGTTTCCAACCATACTACTGTTTTCTTAAAATGGATTAAATCAGAAGACGTCCAAAAAAACAACTGTGAAAATTAAATTGACCAAATTAAGTTTCATTTAAATGTGCAATTGCCAATTCTAGTTCAGTGCTATTGCTAAACACCTAAATCAAGCCACAATGCAGCACTGAAAACTAAGTCAAGATCCCACGTGTACTGAAGTTCAACTGAAAGAAATGTCAACTGTGCCATAATTCCAGCTGAATGCTTGTACACACAATCTGCTATCTCTGATGGCAGAGAAAAACCCCACCTAATTGTGAAAATTATTTAAGAAAACTGGAAGTACAAGTATATATTAACTAGGTTCAGAGTGTGAATGAAGGAAGTTCCCTTGGTGGGAAGCAATTAAACTGAAATTGATATCAAATACAACCTGAAGAAACAGTATCTTGTTAGTCATTGTCAGGCAAGTGGGGTGAATATGCTTCAGAAAGACCAATAAACATGTAATGATTAAGATTCAGGCTTCCCCTTTCTACCATTAACTTCAGCTACCAGCCTGAGTTCCTGATCAGGAGAAACATCACCAGTGCAAGGCTGTGAATGCATGCAGATCAGGCCACTTTTTTTATGCTCTAGAGGCTGGCTGAGGTTTCAGAGAACTCAAATGACAGGATTTGACTTGAAAAGGCTTCATTTTTATAGAAAAAAGAAAGTGTAATACACATGCAACCTTTAAAAACTTTAGCTAGTCCTCCCCCATATTACCCTTCATCAGCTCTGCACACATCACACAGCTTCTGCAGCAGTGGCACTATTTCCTAAAACTGTTGTCAAAGGTATCTTAAAGAAAAGCAGGCAATTTGGAGTAATATGAGATTGAGTCTGAATGTAGTGCTTATATTAGAGGAGATGGTCCCAAAGGGAAGATCTGTTCAGATGAGTGTTGATGTCCGGGTTGCAGAGCCTTCTTGTCAGGTCCATAGGCTGCTGCAAGTCCAAGTTTCCTCAAGAACCTGACACAAAGCCTTTATCCAAGGCAGGAAAGGTGACATTGTTCAGTTCACATGCCTCCCCTGGAAACTGCTGTTGCTTATCCCTTCAGCTGTGCAGTGACTGCACTTCAGTGCATGAAACCTGGCAGAGTGAATGTGGGCAGGGTGTGCACGCAGCCTGTGTGCTGTGCTCCTGAAAGGAAACACTGTCAGCTCCCTCACTGCAGTCGTTTGCAGCTTCTCTGGATCATGCCCTGATAAATACCCCACGGACAAGCTCTGCATTGAATACGAGTGGGCAGGCTTCTCTACCTCCAGCTTCTACGTCCAGTCAAAAAAAAGAGTAACATCAAAATTAAGTGTTAGGTCCCTAACCATGGTAAAAACACCGTGCACAGCAGAACTGACACCATTCTACTGTTCAGGACCTCTGCAGAGACACGTCTAGGGAGCAGGAACCAACCAGAAAGCATCTACATAGTGTCACAACCAGCCCTAAAAAGATGCAATAAGTGGTAGTAAAGGTCTCATGGTGTCCACTCTGTGGTTTCTTGTCTTCATAAAGAAGTGAATGACAGATCCCAAAAAAGCCACTGTGGTAGTGAAGGTTCTGTGAAATAACTTTGTGGGTATTCACTCTGTGGTGAGTGACTTCTTCCTGCTGTTTATTTTGTGAAATAAACTGTGCACGTACTTGGATGGGGAAGAATAAGGGAGTCCAGGCCAAATGTGCATTTTCTGCCTGTAAAGATGATTATAAGGAGATTAATAAATCTGAGTATTCTTCACAGGTCTGCCTACCTGTATCATAGAGACCTGCATCTTAGACCAGGGTTATAAAAAGAATAGCCATCCATTCTCTAAAGATTCAATTCACCTCTCTGCAGACATTCAGGACACTGATTCTGTCTTACTTATGCCTATTCTTGATGTTTTAGAAAATCAGTGACCCTGTGCTAGCTGTTTGCAAAAGGATGCACATCACTCTTGAAAGGTTCATACTACAGGGAATTTACCAATGTACAATTGTCTCTTGAACTGCTATGGTCAATTTTGCAAAAAGAATTGCAATTATGTTAGCAAATTCTCTGTATGGAGGATCTAGAATTTATTTGAAAAGTACTTTCCTTTAAAAAAGAAAGTTACTATTCTTCATTGTTTAAGAAGCAAAGAATGTCACAGTTAAATCATGTTTCCATTACATTTTCTGAGACTGTAAGAGTTTAGTAGGATCTAAGGAATGTATTGTGTTAGACCTTATATTCAAGTTTTGTTGTCATTCCCAATATACCTCTATTACATTGATAGAAAATATGTTCTCTATTGCCAAGTGTTGTGTGGTAGAAGAAGTGTCTGTTCTATATGTAGAAGTAACTGACAGCATTAAAAAATATGGTTGCTGTTACAGTCAGCCTTACTTCAGGTCAGAGCAAGGAAAAATATTCACAGCAAGACCCTAGTTTACTTCTTTCCTCCCTTGAAGAACATATGTGCTGTAATAAATGACAAATTAAACACTAATTAACTGAATGTTGCCTGCCTCCCACATAAAGGGTGCAAACACACTTGGCAACCCACTCCAGGGTGTCTTCTGGGCTGTTGGCAGAGGATCTTCTCACTTTGTTTTCTTTGCCCTGATGGTTGAAAAAGTGGGGTCCCTTTGATGGGCAGTGCCACAGGTCTGGGATGATTCATTATTGATTAGCCCTCAGTTTGTGAGAGAGACAATTCAAAACTTCTCTTTCCATGAGAGGGGAGAAGGGGAGCATCATCCTTCCCTGAAATGTGCTGGTACCAGGTCAGCAGTGTAAATGTGAGAGTCCCTTTAAAGTACCCAGCCAGCACTGTGACCATTTCTGTTTTGACTCATTATAACAATGACAAGGCTGCCCAGGATGACAGATCAAAAGCTCTGTAAAATTGGGTTCTGTGAGTGTTTGGCTTGAGGCAGCTGGGTAGCTTTAAATAGCTGTTGAGGACTGTGACCACCACTGAAAAAGTCCTGAACTGAATTAAGATCAAGTCCAACCCCTCTTCTGAGAGCAACCAAACTCCTGCCCCCACAAACTGACTTTCCATTTTAAAGAGGCAAGCAGTGCCAGAGGTACTCTGCCCTTCTAGCTTGAAAAAGCTGGGGTTTGCAGCACACACCTTTCCAAAAACAGAGGAAAATAAAAAAGAATAAGCCAATCCCTTAAAGAGAAAATGGGTGATATAACATGGTGATCTCATGGGCCTCTGTTGACATTTCATCAAATTATAGAGGTCATATAATGATAGAGCAGAAAATTAAAAGAGGAAAGAAACATGCAATCTAAATTATAAAACAAACAAACAAACAAACAAACAAAAAGAGAACCCAAACAAAAAACCAACAAAAAAACCCTCACAAAACTTAAGGATAAGGAAAAAAAATCTTAAGTATAAGGGGAAAAAAATGTCTTAGGGAAAGGGAGCTTTACAGATAATACTCTTTCATCTTTCCGTCCTACTTTTTTCCCTCTCCCTATTCTGTCCCAGATAACTTAGCTGATTGGTCAATTAAATCCAACAGGCAGATAGAGGCCTTGGAAGTACAAAGAAATTACTAATGCCACAAAAATCACTCACTAGGAGGAAGAAGCATTATTTTTGTCCTTACATGAGAGTCAGTTAGCCAGGAAATGCTACCTCACTGAGTGCAAACTTTTAAATGCCCCATCACAGGAACGACATTAACTGGAATTTAATGGTATTCCAGTCAAACAATTCACACACACAGCACTGACATATACAAGGATTTGGTGTTCTCACTAATAAACTATTTTTTTCTGCTTTCTGGAAATATGCCTGTATGTTGTGAAAAGCTTCTCAGTAGGAAATATAAATCTATGCATTGTAAAGATGAATGGATAAGAAGAAAACCATCTGTTCAACATGCAGGACCCTAGGCACAATTAGATATTTGATCTGAATCACCAAAACTCTGCTTCAGTTTGTGTGACAGCAAATCAGGTGTGCACGAGATGGGTTTGCTCAAAGATTAAAGTGAAAAGGGCATAAAATATGATTCAATAACCCTAGTAAGGAACTCTGTAGAAATTTAAAAACCATGCATTTATAATGTATTTTTAACCAAGAGATACATGTTTGCTTTAAACATTTAACCAAAGCAAATTCCAGGCAAAAACTCTGAGGAAAACAGTTCAAACCATGAGGACTGACATCCTGAAAATAATTATTTCTCTGTTTCTTCTCATAATTCATTACATTTGCCTAAATACTCTCCTTTATTTTTGTCATCTGAGCAGCAACTCTCACCTCAGAAGCACTGCAGTTCTCAGAGACAGATGAAGCAATGTTTCTGCCCCATCTGCAGGGGTAGTGGGTTTTTCCTTGGAGGAAAAAAAGTGAGTGCCACCTCACAGAAATTACTGCAAACACAAATGTGATACTGAGTCACTGGATGTCCCTCTTCTTTCTTTCCTATTGCTTTTATTTCCTATTATTTTTATGTTCAATAAGCATACATAAGAACTGTTGGTCTGTTTAGATTTCAGCATCAAGAACTGATTTCATGTGCAGGTCTCTGAGAAGAATCATAATCTTAAAAATTGAACAGGATGCTAAAGGACTTTAAGATTCAAAAGACCATAATGGAAGTTGAGCTCTGCCATTCCCCACCCCACCCTTAGATGAGTGATTGCCCCCTAAAGCAGCCTACAGACTGCAGAAGGCTCCAACCCATCAGCAAGGAGTCCTACACTTCAAAGGCTACCAAGGAAAAATAAATAAATCCATTTCCTTCATGAGAGAAAATGGCAGCTATGGCTCGAGAAACGACTACGTCAACACCAACCTTCTTTGCAAATCAGCACAATATTGCCAGCTATTTGCTGTTCTTGGGTGTGGCTTTGCTCTTGTCTCCACAAGCCCAGGATTTATAGGAGGAGATGTGATGGTGGCTCTGGAGTCAGGGAGCAGCAGAGGCTCCAGCCGTGCACACAGACCAAGAGCAGGAGCGTCTGGCACAGTGTGTCCAGGGGCACTCAGCAGCACAGTGCCACTCAGCCCAGCAGCAGACTGTCACAGGCACTACATTACAGATATCTCGAGGCTTTGACAACAAGATAATTAAGAAAAATAATTGGTGGAGGCAGCAAAAGAGCAAGCCCTGATTTTGATTACTTGTCTTCACACATACCTGATTTCATTGAAGATATCCCCAGCTCATTGGAGTGGGGCTGGATTAGATGACCTTTAAAGGTCCCTTCCAACCCAAACTGTTCTGTGCTTCTCTGACATGTGTATCAGGGAATCTATCTTTGGGCAGGGGAGATATTTGCAGAGGGGGTGCACAGTGAAGGGACAGGATTCCCAGCCCCTTCTTGCCACCGTGTGTGAAAGATCTTCATTGTAAACTTCACTCTGTGTTACACAACTGGATACATAAATCACATTCGTATTTTTGGCAAGTAACCTGCTCTGTGTTAAACCAATTTGATGTTTTAGCCTGCAATTGAGAAGATTTCTGTGTGAAAACTTATTTTCTGTTCAGCTTTTACACAGTGGCTTTAGTCACAATTTTATATTTTTCTGTCAACAAGCAGCCATTAATTTCTTGCAGTTACAGTCAATATCTGATGCCATTCTTCCCTCTTTATGTTTGTGCCTGGCATTCCCTTATTCTATTCATGGCTTTTATGCTGCTTGTGCAGCAATTTAGAGGAACATTAAATCAAGCAAAATAGTAAAACATAAAATAAGAATTTTAGAACAGAAACATGGAAATAAAACTGAGACAGAATTCTTTCATAAACTTTAAAAAGAGGGAAAAATAGAGAGATACCTGAAAACAATGTCTCTGCAAGACTCGTGCACCTGCCCAGCTGGCAGGTAATGGGTCAGGTTCTTCCCAAAGTGAATCTTCACATGGGGGCATCCTACATTCAAGGAAATGTGTAGCTGCTTTGGTTTTTCTGAGCCATTTAGTCAGGAAGACAGAAGTGTTTCTCACACTGTTGATGCAGAAACCACAGAACACTGGGAGAAGGTTTCCCCCACTCTTCTAATGATGGTTAGTCCAGCAGATTCACTAAACAGTGAGAAATCTTTGAAATGATTTGCTTACAGAAAAATTTCAGGATAACTAATCTGCAATTTGATTTAAAAAATCCCCTAAACTTTTCTACTTCACTTCAAGCCATTTTAAATTACTTCTCCAAACACAAAATCTAATAATGGATATTCAAAACCTTTCAAGTGATATGTTGTGAGAAAGGTGAGCTTTTATTAAGTTTTGAAAAAAATCTTCCTCACTGAGGAAATGGTGCTGGGAAAGGAAAGGCTTTGGGGTGGCAAGCTGGTGTGTGAGATGTGTACTACAAGGTAATTTTGGGGGAAGCTCAGATGAAGGTAACGTGAACCAAGAGAAAAACAAATGCTTAAAATTGTGTGAGGTGGCAAAAAACTTCAACACCTGACAAGTTTATGAAAAGGGACTCAAGAAGCTTGGAAGTCTACTAAGAAGGAAAACAATATATAGAGAATTTAAATGGGAAATAAAATCAATCCTCTGGTAGAACTTTGGATTTCAAATGAACTGATCATTGTGGGATTTATAAAGAAAAAAATAATAAAGGTTTGCATTCAGGACACCACTGAATACATAGCTACTGTTAAAATCTTACACACCCTGTCTGTAACTTTTGCATATTAATCTTTCTTACAAAACCACAAAGTCTTCCCTTACATTCTGTGACAGAACTCATTGCTTGGCTAAGGAGCCCATTAAATAAATATGGAATTGTCACAAGTAATAGGCTAGTATTGTCTGCCTTCTTATTTCTAACAAGCACATTTGACAACATCCTTAAAACTTTAATTGAGCAGAGAACAGTTATAAAGTTCCCCAAATAATTTTTGTTTCTAAGCAAAACATTTCTAAGTAAAAGTAAAATGAATAAGTGTTTCTAATTGCTTTAATAGCGGAGAGTTTCAGTTCTCTGAAAGTTCTTTCCAGAATATAATTCACAATTTAGAAGCTTAAAAAATAGTAAAAACTGGTACTTTGATTCAGAGTAATCTTTATGAAGTTTCTGCTCTTTCAAAAGAATAATTTTTTCATTTCACTGCCACTATCAGACAGACACCTCTGCATTGAGGAACAAAAGAGTTCAACATTGCACAGGTTTGCTTCAATAAGCACAATGTACAAGGACACACATTGAGTTAACTGAGATGGCACAAAGTATCCTTAGTCAGCTCAAACTCTGAAAAAATAAATTTTAGTCTTTTTGCTTCTTTTTTATACCTGTATCTATTCCACTTAAGCATCCTCTCTTTATAAAGAAGTTTTCTAAAGCAATATCTGGAGGAACAATAAAATCTATTTTTCTCTGCAATGTCTAATATAAGAAAGACTACGCCATGAAATGAGCACTAAAAAGACAGAAATTACATGTTTACATAAGTACTGGTTTTAACACAAACCTCTTCAACACTGAGAGTGTTTGAATTTTATTTAATTATTTGATCATAGTTTAATCCTATTTTTATTTGAAAGTGATTATACCAATGTCTGAATATAGCTGGGTGAGCTGTAAGATAAGCTGAGCCTGAAAATATATTTGAATGTCAGAATGTTTAATATTCTGTCGAAATTTCCATTATCAGCTTGCTTCTTTCTTTCCTGTCTTGAAACCTTTTGGTTTCTTGACTTCCATCCTTTCCTATGCCATCAGGATCATGCTGGAGGCTGAGGGCAGAGAAGAATGAGTGCAAATTTCCAGGGACCCAAAAAATCACACAGCTTAGAAGAGGGATATTTGCAGGAGCACAGGCAGCAAGGAGAAAAAGAGTTCTCCAAAGTCTGAGATGAGATGAGACATGGGATGAGATGAGACATGGGATGAGATGAGGCATGGGATGAGATGAGATATGGGATGAGATATGGGATGAGATATGGGGTGAGATGAGATGAGATATGGGATGAGATGCCATGGCCATCTGGACAGCCAGACTTCAGGGGAATAGATATGCAGAAAAGTACAGGGGACAACTGGGAGCAGGAGTAGTGCTCAGATACTGTAGAACACTGAGAATACTGTGGGAAAGAAGATAAAAGCTTCTCTCTGTTAATAGATAAGACACTTAATGCTCTGGTGATGATTAGACAGTGTGACACCAGCATTTCATCAAACCTGCAGGATTTGATGAAATCAACATTTCATACAAGAGTATTGAAAAATATTGAAATAATTTCCTAAATAAAATGGAGGCCCTAACAGGTGTTCCATTATTATTTTATTCAATGAATAAGTAACAGTTGCAGAGAAGTGGAGGGATAGAGAGGTTATAGCAGCTAGCCACAAGTCTCACAACAGCAGGTTCAGAGTTCCAGACAGTCTCCAGACTTGTGCTGATGATCTCTGACACAGCAGTGAACATGTGGAGAAATCACTCTGCAGGCACCAAGGTCAGTGAAGAGGAGCGGAAGGAGGAGCTGCAGGCCCTGGAGGTGAGATTCCCCTGCAGCCCCTGGGGACACTGTCCCTCTGCAGCCCCTGGTGACACTGTCCCCCTGCAGCCCCTGGGGACACTGTCCCCCTGCAGCCCCTGGGGACAGCCTGTCCCCCTGCAGCCCCTGGGGACAGCCTGTCCCCCTGCAGCCCCTGGGGACACTGTCCCCACCTGCATGCCCCTGGTGGACACTGTCCCCCTGCAGTCCCTGGGGACACTGTCCCCCTGCAGCCCCTGGGGACAGCCTGTCCCCCTGCAGCCCCTGGGGACACTGTCCCTCTGCAGCCCCTGTCCCTCTGCAGCCCCTGGGGACAGCCTGTCCCTCTGCAGCCCCTGGGGACACTGTCCCCCTGCAGCCCCTGGGGACACTGTCCCTCTGCAGTCTGGGGAAGGCCATGCAGGCCATGGAGCAGGGGGATGCCCAAAAGCAGGTGTGACACATGGGAAGCCCATGCTGGAGCAGTCTCCTGGCAGGGCCCTGCAGACCCATGGAGAGAGGAGCCCACATCAGAACCCCCTGGTGGGACTTGAGACCCTGTGAGGGACCCACATGGGAGCAGTTTGTGAAGAACTGGAGCCCATGAGAAGGACTCACAATGGAGGAGTTTGTGGACAATGATCTCCAATGGGAGGGACACCATGCTGGACCAGGGGAAGGACTCCTATCCTTGGGGAAAAAAGCAGCAGCAGAACCAGCACGTGATGAACTGACTGTAATTCCCATTCCCTGTCTCCCTGTGCCACAGGAGGGAGAAGGTAGAGAACTGGAAATAAAGTAAAGCCTGAGAAGAAATGAGAGGTAGGGTAAGGTGCTTTTAAGATTTGTTTTATTTCTCATTATTACAAATCACAGCCAGGAAATGAAAAATTCAACTTACTTCTTTAAGCCAAGTCTGTTATGCCCGTGACTGTAATTGTTGAGTGATCTTATCCTATCCATACTGCAAATTATAAATTTTGTTGCATTTTCTTTCCCCTGTCCAGTTGAGGAAGCGACTAATAGAGTGGTTTTGGTGAAGACCTGTCATTCAGGCAGGATCAAACACCACACAGTATGTGGTCCTTCAGATTGAATGGAGAAAGGTGCAAATAGCTTTGCTTCAGACCATGTCTTTTAGCAGCTTACAGAGAATATGTGCTCTTGTTCATTGGCTTATGTGCATCATGTAGGAACAGGATGGAAACTGAATGTCTTGATTATGTTTATAGACAAAATCAATTAGGCTGTTTACATTTTTTCATGCTGTTTTTCATAGAATTAAAAAAAAAAACATTTGAAATTTTGACTTCTTGCTCAATCAGGCAGAAAATAACTGCTGATGCTAGAATTTCTCCAGGGATGAGAAATGCAGTCCTCCCAACTGTTCTGCTCCACAGACCTCTCTGGGTGCTCTTTGTTCCCACCAAATATGGTTTTGGTAATATCTCCTGCCACAAAAGTGGTCTGTAGCTGAACAGTGCCAGGGCTGCTTGCAGGTGACATTCAGGAAAGCAGGAAGAACAACCAGGAGAGTCACTAGAGAGAGCACACAGGGAAAGTGGCCTCCTCTCAAGAAGGCACTCACCTCTTTCATGATGGATTGAGCAGCACAAAGCAGGTGATCACAAGGCTGGGAAAGGACAGTGAAAGATTCAGAAGGATGAAAGTTAAGAAAATTAATTAGCAATGTAATTTTAGAGAAGTCACAAGGTCAACTGGTGAGACTCCATGCACACAATAATTGGCAGGAGGAAGTGTAAATATTTCTCTGTCTTACTTTGTCTCTTCTCATCTCTCTTTGTTACCTTTGTCCTTCTGTTCTGAGTTTCAACCAACACCCACGGCAACAGTCCAAATATACTGCAAATATCGCAAAAGATGATAAAACAGGAAAAAATTATACATATGATGAAAAATGTCTATTTCTCTGTCCCTACTAAGCCTCTAAAACTGGAACTGGCTAGCAGACCTATAACCCTGTGACCACTGTATGTGAACATCTTCCAACTAAGCCTAACTGGTAGGCTTGTTTCTCAAGTCATCTCTTTCAGAAACAGGACGTGGATCCCAAGACTTTTTAAAAGCACTGTGTTATTTTAAAGTATCTTCTCAAAAGAAGGAAGCAGTATTCCACTTTGTTGAATACCCTTTTTAGGCTAAGTTGCATATGTTAGACATTTCTCTGAGCAACAGGGAGATGGCAACAGGCTAACCACTCAGGTGTGGGTTAAACAGATTGGGGCATTAAGCCCTTCTTATTAAATCATCCTACTTTTCATTAGAGGATGTGTGCACTGAAATAGAGTGTCAGAATGGAACTACAAGTTAGCCCAGTTCCCAGGGGAGTGCTGGGGACCTGTCTGTGTTGTGGAGACTGTGTGGGTGTGATATCTGATAAACCTCTTCGAGAAGAAAGTGCAAAAGAAGATGTTAGAGTTGGATGCAGGGTTGAAATCATCTCTCCTAGTTCACGATTGCATACAGGGTGAGGAAGGGCATCTAACCTTTGCATAGCAGAGCTGCAGGAGGCCAGCAGGACTGAGCACACACAGGAGAAGCACAGCTGGAGAAGAAAAGCCACAGTAGGTTTTGTTGTGTGTAACTTCTGTCACGTTATTCAGCACTGCCCAGAATCAAACTGACACAAGAGCATTGGGGGAATACAGCAAAGATGCATCCAACACTACATACATATGAAATTATATTTAGGCAAACCACTGATTTAAAGTCTTTGGCATTAAAGGTTGAATTCTCAGGAGGACTGTATATTAAGGGGGAACTGTGCTTTATCTCCCAGGAGATGTTTGTGTATCTCCCACAAATGTTTGAAAGGGTCAGGGTAAATCCCAACACTCTGGTGGGCAGCTCACTGAAGAATTTCTCTCAAGGCACTGTTTGGAGTTCCCTAATTGTTGCTTCAAACATTTCAAGGCTAAACCATGTCAAGAGCTGAGGCCATGGTTTCATCCCTATTGTCCCTGTGCTCTCTCCACAGCCCTGCTGTGGCCAGAACTATGTCACCAGGGAAAGATGGGTGTCCTCTAGGGGTAGGAGAAATAAACTGGAGAATTTTGTAGGCAGACATTAACACCAATTGAGATCCTGCATGTATGCATCTCCAGAATCAACAATCACAACTTGGAAAGAGGCCAGCCAGGACACACTCAAAAAGTTAAAAAATAAGGGTAATCCTTTCATAAAGCAACCACAGCAGTTTCAATAAGTACACTGAAAGGCAGCACTGAAATCATCAGTGCCAAGTCTGTGATGGACATACAGCAGGAAATGAGAATCACTGGGAGAGGCTCAGGGATTGGATAAAGCCAAATTTCTACATCAAACCTTTAAAATCCTTCAGTTACAGCAGGAAAAGAAGAAATAGAAGATAAAAGAAATTTGGTTCAGCTCTACTCTGAGGGTAATATCAGGCATGAAAATTACTGGATGTGTAGGAAGAAGCTTTAGTTGTATAGAAATTAAAAATAAGATGATAAACTGTTCAGAATATAGATGGTCAAAGATAAACCCATCATTTTCCATATCTTGACTTCCACATAAAAATTGCTCAGGCCTTATCTATTGTATAATACATGTAAAAGCAAACAACTGTAAGGACTAAATGGGAGAAAACAAACAGTTTACTTTCATAAGCCTATTACAGCTCTGTGAAGAAAAAAGTTGATGGAAAACAAACAAACAAAAAAAACAACAAAAAGAACAACAAAAAAGCAACAAAAACAAAACAAAACAAAAAAAAAAAAAAAAACAAGCTGATGGAAAACACACAGAAGGAAACTAAGAGTTAAAATACAATTCTGGTTCAAGAACAAATGAATATAAGCCACTACAGGTTTACTTAAAATGAAATTTATAAGTCTTGTAACCAATGGAGATGTGATGATCTGGGACAGCCTTCCAGTAAAAATAATCAGTGTGAGAATCCATCCTGCTTTCAGTTGGAACACAGTAGGCTTCTGAAAGAGTAAGCATTTTGATGGCTGCAGTAAAATCATTTTGTTTGCCCAGGAGATCAGGTGTTTTCCCCTCCAATATCAAATAATATATATATCTTTATAGCCAAACTGGCAGCCAGTGTCAAATGAAGAGAGGTGTCAGGCTCTTTGAGTGCTGCAGCAGGACATATTTGTCACACCAGGATCCACATCTCTGCTGCATTTCACTATGGCAAGCTTTTGGTGCTTCTGACACCCTAAGTGACCCAGATAGTTTTGTCTAGGAAAGCATTGGTACACAGCTGCTCAGCACACTGAACCATCCCTTTTTGAAGTAAGGGAGGGAGCAGGCAGATGGCATCTCCCCTTCAAACTCATTTCATTCAAAACTGAGGAATGAAGAAAAAAAAAAAAAAACAAAGGAATAAACCCCACAGTTCCCATCTCCCTTCCATTTTGTGATTTCTTCTGTTTTTCCTATCTGAATGTAAAAAAAGTGTCTGTTTTTCCAGTGAAGGCTTTAATTTCTAACAATGTTTTTACATTTGAAATTAGAAAAGTGTTTTATATTCTGGGAATTAAGGCAGAATGGCTGGCAGTTATGGGCCAGTCTTCTGCACTCTTGTAGCTTGGCATTAATTGTAAAGAAATCACACATACTGTGACAAACTGAAATTATCTCCAGGGTGTTCATCTGTCAAACAAGTTGATTCCCATCTCATCTGCTTTCTGAATGAGATATGAAAATGAGTCTGCTACATTACCTCTGCTGTCAAAGGAGAGGATGGATTCAACCCCCTTTAAAGTGACAGTGAACTTTTTGCTGTCTGTCTGAAGAGTTTGACTTTATCTGCAGGGAATTAACCTTATCCCAAAGTATACATGGAGATACGTCCAAAAGATTTTCAAAGTTGTTCCTTTGGGCCTAAAGCAAAATTTCGTTTAACTTTTAGCTCATATCTGCCTTCTTGAAGTTTTCTGATTCAATTGATTGTGAAAGCTGTCTGATTGACAGCACTTTCAGGGAGAGACAAGGTCCCAGAACACCTTAGGCACTTGTTTTAACCACAAGATTAGAATTCAGCAGATTGCACAGTGAAGGAGGACAGAGATGCCAATGTTCATGGGGAGGAGGAAGAGTTAGGAACCAGCTGTGGCAAAGACCTCTTGAAAAAGTGAATACAAAGCCATCATTACCAGCACAGGACTGAACTGATGAACTGAATATGAGGTAAACTCCATTTCTTTGCTCTATAGCAAACCTTTACTCAGTCTTTATTTTTACATATTTTCTTTTTCAGCCAGCTGAAGTGCCTGTCAGCTTATCATCCTCCTCCCAAAATCCCAAATCCCTCCCAGAAGCAATGGCACATCCAGATCAGTTCAACACAAACTTGAACCTACTGCCATTTCCATTGTCCTGTGTCTGGCATGCCACCTTTTCTGTCCCTTCATTATTTCCATCTCTTCCATGTTGCATATTCAGCTTGTGGTTCTGCAAACTGGGACCTATCAAGGCAAGGATCTCCCTGTCTTCCTAAAATGCCACATTCATACCTACAGCAGAATAGGTTTGCAGAAAATTGTTCCTCCAGTGCCAAATTCACAGCAATAATTTTGTGAGGTTGCCTGTTGGGCAGAGATCTAAACCTTGGTGATGCTGGATACTGAGAAAATTATTGTCTGTCTGAATATTCATAAGCCTCTGTGGTGGAGCAGCAGCCAGAGGCAAGAGACCAGAGAGCAGAACAGATATTCCTGTGCTAAAAGAGCCAGAAAGTGATAAACACACAGCCCAGTATTGATCAGGCACCTTGAGTCAGTACCTGTTCATTAAACATGTTTTCTTGCCGTTGAACCCTGTGACACCACTGGGTCTTTTTTTCTCTGTCCTTCCTGTCATAGGTGTGCAATTAGAAGAAAGAAACAGAGAGCACGAGCATTTACTGAGGCCAAAATGCATTTGGGAGACAGTTGTCTGCATTTCCTGAATTATTTTCGCATTTTTAACAATTGTTCAGGAAAACAGGGGAATTCAGACCACAATTCAGGAGTCTTCAGGAGATTTTTATCTCCCCAATACCTGTGCACATCCCTGTTTTACTATAAATCCATCAGCTCAGGCCTCAAGATCCTTGCTCAATGACTGAAGGACGTGGTGATTTCTGTGTCCAGTGAGGGGAAGGTGCTTTAGGTGTGGCAGAGCAGCCCTTCAGGGACACAGTCAGAGGAACACTGACATTTCAGGATCTAAAATTGCTCCATGTGGGAGACACATGATGAAAGATTCAGCTCTGGCAAAGTGGATGCAGATCTGAATCTGTGAAAAACAGAGGGCTTGACATCTTAGAAGTTTTAGTCCTACAGACCAGCAGACACTAAACAGGAGCTTTCTGGGTCACCCTGCTGACCTTATATGTCCAAGACTTTTTTTAATCTGAATCAATACTTTTTTCAGAGGCATTTAGGCAGCGCATCAGGATGGATGTTCTGAAGTCATGAAATTTACTTCAAAACATTTTTTGTTTTGAAAAATGCATTCCAAGTACAACTATTATTGTACCCTCTCATCCTCCTTCCCATTCCCCAGGCTTTCATCACCCAGGCAAATGTACAGTCTCCTCAATGCACCTGGAGGACATCTCCCCTTTTCAAGTATGCTAGAATAATCTAATATTAATGTGACACAGAGGTTGCAGGAACAAAGTTAGGATCCACAGCAATGTTCACTTCAAAGAAAAAAAGAGAAAAAATGCAGAGATTAAGCAAGACTTTCCTAAGACCTGCTGCTGCATGATTTGCTGGTGAATAACAATGTACCACAAGGTCCCAGAGCAGGACAGACATCCTCAATTAGCAAGGTTACAATCCTCAGTACCCACTTGCTTCTTCTAAAAGAAAACCAGCAGCAGCTCTTCCCTTTGTACCTGTGGATCAAATCTGTTGCCATCATGGTGGCTCTTATATTATTTCCTGCTTTAAATTTTTGCTGCAAATGTAAAAAAAGATGTCTCAGATCTCCCAAAGCAATTCAACATTTACACACATACCTATGGGACAATGGCCCTTCTATTTCAGCACCTGGTGCAGATCTGTCCTGAACACATCTGTCAGACCACAGTCCAAAGATTAAAGCTTGCAATCAGGTAAACTCCAGCCAAGAACAATTATTCATGGACAGCATGCACTATTATAGGAATTTCCCTCTCCTTATATCATGACATTGATAAAAGCTTGGCAGATTTCCTCAGTTCAGTGAAATGACAGTAGTGACACACAGCATGGAGAAGATTAGCAACTGAAGAAAATTTCCATCACCCTGTAATGCTTTCATCTACTTTACTGTTTCCAGATTAAATGATTTAATCCGCAGTAGAATTTGTCTTTAGAATATGGTTGGACTAGATGATCTTAGAGCTCTTTTCTAGCCTCAAAGATTCTACAGTTCTATGATATGTCATTTCAGAAACATACATTAGCCAATTTAACAGCTTATTTTCCTAAAACCCAAAAAGACAACTTTAATTTCCTCATCTTGATTTTAAAACTGAGAAAATTTCTGTTACAAGCTGGGGGGAAAAAAGAAAAAAGAAAAAAAAAAAAAGTAGAAACAAAGCTTGCAACCCTATCAAAGGAACAAATCCATAACCCTCAGGCCAAAATCCTTACTACCATCACAGTGTCAGCTTAGCTTGAGAACAGAGCTCTGTTTTGTCCTGCATTCACACACAAGGATCAGCTCATCTGCCCCTTAGGAAGAGAGACCAGTCGCATGATTTTACCTTCTGAGGCAGAAAACACAATAAGGTGCATAGAAATTGCACTGGAATTGTGAGGTGACATTTTCAAAAATTCCTAGTAGTGGTTTGAGCTTGATTTCACCAAAAGTATGATTCTATAAATGATTTCAATGGGAGAGGAACTGTAGACACGTCAAAACCTCCAATTTTTTTCCCCTCTGCAAATGCTCAGATTTGAATATTTGTTTTCAGGGGCACTTCACTGATTGTTAGTGTCACAGGTTTTGCAGAGTTTGATTTAATATTTCCCCAGAAAGAGGTTTTCTGAGAGTTTTGCTGCATCTCTGCTTTCCTGGTTTGCCAGGGTATTCCACCACACTTAGAAACCACTGAGTTAAGCTTTTTACTTCAAATAACATTTTATCATGTGCTTACATCGTACATAATAGACCATTAACAAGCCTTTGCCTAGAGGAACCGGTACTTTCAAAGACCCAGCCAAATGTTAATTAAACTGAAATACACCACTTCCTTATTCAATAAGTCTCCTCTGCAGTAGACCCTTGCATGTGTCCATTAGGGTTGTACAAAAGATGCAGAAACACCCTGGTGTCCAGAGCACTCATCAATTAAAAGCAGATTTAAATGTCAGTGTTGTAACAGAAAATGAAGGAACCACAACCATTTAGGACCTTGGGCTCTAAAATATTTAATTAAAAAAAAAAAACAAAACGAGACAATATCTCTGCAGTAATGTTATATTATTATGTTTATTGTCTTTGTCTCTCCAGCAACAACTTTTCCCATAACTATAGATCTCAAACTACTCACATTACCATGATGTGTAATGTTGAGCTGCAGGATAAGAACAATTTCCTTTATGAACTGAATACTTACGTTCATATGAGAGATTCTTTCTTTGAAAACCTTATTCAGGTTGTAGCAATATACTTGTAGTTCATGGACATTCTAGAAATATAAGATGACTTGTGCATCTTAAGTAATTAAACCTCTTGTTTAAAATCTCTTCTGCAAGTGGAAATAATGATACTGAACGCAATAGTGGTTAAGATGGCTCTGGATGGGAAAAAAGGCACAGACTTGGAAATGTGAGCATGCATCTGGAAGAACTGTATTCACTGAGGAATCCTTCTCTTGTTTATTGTGCATTGGTAATTTAAGATTTTATTAAAAACCAGCTACTAGTCAATTATCATTTGTTAATTTGTTTAAAGAAAAGTATCCTAAAACTTTAAACCAACTGTAATTAACTTCATACCATAAATCTGATGGTACATATGACTGAGAATAGATCAGACCCTTAAGAACCATTTGTTACACTGGGCTGCTGACAGTGAAATGTACAGAAAAGGTTTAACTGCTCCCGATCTGAAGAGACCCTTAAACAGCAGAAGAGATAATTGTACCCTATAATTTCAAAATACCAATTTCTATGCCACTGCACATCCCAGTACTCTGCATTCAACCCTATATATCAGAAATCTGCATTTTCTTCACATGGCTGCAGAGTACAGGATATCATGGATATTTATAGTGAGACTTGAATACAGAAACTGCAGACCCCATTTCAATTCAATATGAAAACGAGTTCAGGGTACTGAACTCATTTTTGTAATGACCACGTGTACAAAAATCTCCTCTGCAAAACTAGCAAAGCAGGAAAACTGTGGGCTGCCATAACGAGATTGTCAGGAAGTTTCAGACACAGAGCTGAAATGCAATGCAATGCAAAAAACTGACTGCAGCAAATGAATCTGATATAGAGCTTGCCATAGGGTTTTCTCTGCGCTCTAACAAGCTCCTTCAAGTCCAGTGTCAGGAGAAGATGGGAAGAGCAGGACTGGTTTCCTCACGGGATGAGCTTAAGGACAGAGCCTGGAGCAAAACTGGAGCTGTCCCCCGTGGCTGCTGTCCCAGCCCTGCTGCTCTGCTCACTCAGGAAAGCTGCCGGGTGCTGCCCCGGGGGGTGCAGGCTGGGCACAGCAGAGCACACAGAGCTCCTTTTGCATTTAGTCCCCAGCTGACAGCATTGAACTTGAGGAACAGTGAAAATATTTTCCTAAGGTAGCAAATCGCTACGCAGGTTAGTATCAAATAAAAATACCAAACGATGCTAAGCAAAACTAAAGAGCTGAGTAATGTAAAACCCGAGAGGTTTGGGCTTGATGTTTCTTTGTGTAGTGACACAGTGAGCACAGAAATGAACAGTCTGGATGAGCACATCTCGAATTCAGATCATTGACAGCAAAGAAGTCAAGAAGTTGTGCCAGAAAATAATATTTGGTAAAGCATGCCAGAAGAAAGCAAGTACTGTCACCAGGGCTGTAACTTGACTTTTTCCTGTGGAATACATATTAATGAGGAAAAATGGGCTGGAGCTAAAAGTTCAAAGAATAAAAAAAAAAAAAAAAAAAAAAATTTAAAATAATTAAGGTTTCAGTTTATTATGTGTGTCAACACAGAGTAGGCTTACCTCTTACAATTAAGGTCAAATGCATGTACAGCTTTACTCATGCTGCCTTATTTCTGGGCAAACACATACAGAAGAGAAATCCAACCCTAAGCCAAGTGGTGTGTTTTTGGTAAGAAGCAGAATTTGAAAAATGTGGCTCCTGTCCTACACATCATTTAATTCCCATGTAACAAAATATATAGAAATGTTTTACAAATATTTTAATAGAGTACAACCACATTTAATTCTATGAATAATTTAAGGATCTAGTTATTCTGGCTGAACTGTTCCATGCAATGAATATCATATGACAAAAATCATTGTTTCATGAGGGTACAATTTAAAAAACCTACACCAAGAAAAATAACTAGTCACACATACACAAGATTAAGAATGGAGGTAGAGAGAGATTTCAGTAATACCCAAGGCCTGCAATATATACCAGAATTCAAACTGTTACTTTTAAACTCTTACCTGCAAGGGTTGAATGGAACAGGATTATACTATATGTACCAGATAGAAACAGATTAAAATCATATAGGCACAGAGCCATGTAATCCCATCATCATGCAACAGATTAATGAGCACAAGAAATGCAGGTTCAGTGCTTCATTTTTTTAAAATTGTTTTTTTCCCTGCCCAGGGAGAAATAATTTTCATACTGTCTATTTTTGGATGCTTATAATTTAGGTGTGTAACACAAAATCCTTGTTTCTGCTCAGACTTTGGATAAGACTTCTGAAGAGATATGTTTGTGGAGAGAATATCAGGTTCTGGAAAGATTAACATCGTTTAGCAGCCTTTTAGCAGATAACTCCCTCACCTCAATCAATGATTGGCACTTTCTGCAAATGTTGAATGCTGAAAAATCTCTTGTGGCCATTAGCACAATTCCAAGGGGCCAAGAAACACCTCTAAATAAAACATCTACCACAGGAGAGGAGCATGCAGTTTCCAGACAAATAGCACACTGCAGATGATGAATAGACTGCGTGCTTATTTCCATCATGTCTCGACTTGCAAATGTGAAACTCAGTAATGCAGTTGTTCAGTCTTTTTGAATATAGCTGCTCATGACTAGGGATCACAAGGTAAATCTGCTTTTGTTTGCTGTGTACAGCACTATGATTCTAATTTTCAGTTTCATGAAGGGCACTACTGATTTACTGGAACATATGTTTCAGAGAGGTTTAATCCAACTCGTAATAATATCTGAAAGTAATTTTACTTGACTGAAGAAATACCACTTCAGAAACTATTTTTCACTGAACTCTTCTGTTCTTTCTTCCTTTTTTGATCCCCAAAAGGAGAAAAGGTTAATGACAGCAACTTTAGTAGATGATCATTTTTCCTTTTCTTAAAGTAGTATCTGTGGAAATGATTCAGCTGCAATTACTGTGTCTCTTCTGAGCTCTGTCTGCAGAACAATTTTAGACTTTATCTCACAAAAAGCATGAAATATCTAAGTAGTTCTTGGGACAGGGACTGGAGGAGAAGAAAAACTTCCCCTAATGCCCACTAGTCTACAGTTACTCGACTTCATGCACTGTGACTGAAGCAGAACGAGCAAGGAGGAGTGGAGCAAGTCTCTGAAAAATAAGGGCACTCATTAGCAGATACAGGGGAAGTAGGAAGCTTGTGTCAGAGTTATCTCAAATCAAACAAAAATTTGAGCAGACTCCTGCTTCCTAGGCAAAAAGCCTCACCAGTGACTGATAATACATAAAAAAGGCAGACACTGGCCCCTTGTCCAGTATTTGTATTTTATGTAAGGATAGGAAAAACTTAATGCTCTGAAATTACTTTGTCAGGCTTTTCACTCAGGGGACATTCAGCTGGGCAGTAGTGCCTTAACCCCAGACCAGAAGGAGAAAGCAAGAGCTGACTAAGCCCCAGCCAGGACACTCCTCAGTGCTAGGGCCTTTCCAGATCTGACTCATTTCCTCCTGCCCAGCAGATACCATCACTCTCTGCAGAGTTCAGGATCCAGGCATTAAGTCTGTCACTGGTTCCACTGCTCAGGGGCCCCTGGCAAAGCCCAGCTCTCAGGCTGCAGGTCCTTGCTGACAATGAGAATTGGATTGCTGTCCTGGTACAAGGACCCTCAAAGAAAACCTGTCCACCTGAGAAAGCATGGACAGTTGTCACTCCAGTATTGTGCACACTGGGTGTTACAGAGCTAGAATAGTAGCCACATACAATTTGAAAGGCTTTATTAGCATTACAGTTCCTATGGAAAAAGCATTGAGCTGAATCATCTTTTGTCCTGTGATATTCTGGCAATGCTTTATGATCTAAAAGATTTTTCACTGTGGCCTTAAAGTGTATTTCATGCTTAGAATGGCCAGGGTGTTTTGTTTTTTTTTTTTTTTTTTTTTTTTTTTTTTTGTTTTTTTGTTTTTTTTTTTTTGCTTTGGGTGGGCCTTATGTATTCTTACAAGAAATAGGGCAGGGAACAGAGAAAAATAAAAGCACAGATCTTCACAGCTGTGGGGTCAATAAATGTATTTATGACACAGGTGACAAACAAGGCTGTATGTGAGCACATTGATCAGTCTGGCCTGTTGGTTCAACTCTTTCTTCAGAAAAGTCCTATGTAGCAGAAAGGCACCAAATTAAAGAAGCAGGGTCTTTTAACTATCTGAAGAAACTACTCTATGAAGGATTATGAAGAAACTACCATAGCTGTAGTGTGCACCTCTTTCATGCTCCCCAGTCCTACTTGCTGACAAGTTAAGCACACAAGATGGGGAATATCTGGGGACAGAGGAGACACACATGAGAAGAATCTCAGTAGGTGTAAATCTGTACAGCTCCTTTCAAACTAAAGAAAGTGCTGTGCTCATTTTGATGAAAAGTACTAATGAAATAGAAAATTATATTGAATTTTTCAGGGTTTGGAATGTGCTCTTAAAAACTGAGCCATTGTTCTCTTGATGGCTGCACTATCTGAATAGATTATTCTTTTGGCCTCAGAGGGAAAGAAGAGTCCAAATTGCGTTTCCATCTAACAGCTCCTAGGGAGGTGTTGAAACAGGAAACTACATAAATAAGGAAATGAGCTGCAGCTTTTCTCTATTAGGCATAAAATTTGGACTAATTCAGTCCTGACAGGGAATGTAAGACTATTGCACCTCAGATAAGGAGTCTGGTCTCTTTGTCTAAAACCTGAAGAATCTCCAGACAAGCTCAGCTCCCTGACAATGTAGAAGTACTTACCACACTGGAAAGAAAAATAAAAGAAGAGACAAAGAACACACAGAGCATTTCAAAGAGATACTTTCCTAAAGGTACAATTCTGTAAGCATGTTATAACTAGAAGGGAAAAAGAAAAAAAAAAATGTAGTGGACAGTGAGATAAATGCCATGAGACACAGTTCTGGGACATGCTCAGTGTCTGCAGCTCATTTCCTGGTGCATATCACCATCAGTTGTGTAGCAATTTGCTACTATTTCTTTGTCCTGTGGAACCCTCCAAAAAGGCTCCAATGAAAATCTGTGGTTCTTACAGAGTGCCTAGTTCAAAGGAGGAGTCTGGCCTGTTTAGTGCCCCAATTCTGTACAAAAGAAATACAGAACAGTCTTGACTGCAACTGCTATATCAAGAGATGTATGTTTCCATTTCTTAGAATTTAATGACCTTCCAGGTCAGTGCTTGTAAAAGAACATTGCAAACTTCTGTTTTAAATCTTCTACCTGATCATTTGTCAGGTTTCCTCTGCTTCTTCAATGGTGAGTATGGAACTTTTACCCATTATTTCTCATATTTTCCCTGTCATTTGTGATTATGTAGACCTATATCCCAGTTACTTCTTTTGTGACCTAAGCACCCTTTTACAATCTAATTTATGTTATGCAGTATTCAAAATGTGGGAAGAGAGTTACAGTACAATGGAATAATCGAATGCATCACAGAATAATGATGTATCCTGGTTTATTCTCTATTCCCTTCCCAATCATTCCAATCTTTCTTGTTGCCTTTTCAACTCATGTTGCGTATTGAGACATTTTGTAGCATACTTTTCCAGATGTCTTGTATTTGTTTCCTAGTTTTGTATAACTGGAGATGTGGAATTACCTCCAGCCTCAGTCTCCTCACTCACTTTTACTTCTAACACATTTTAATTTTCTTTATTATTTAAAACAAACCCAAAAATCTCCAGTTATTATCATATCACTGTTAATAATTTATTTGCAGAAACAGCCTATGAATCTTTTGAGTAGTGCTGACTCAAGCACTTCCAAAGAGCTTAGTGAATGATGTTAAAAACTCCTCTCAGCTGTAAAGCCTGACCATTTTTCAGCCCACATAAGTCTTGGCTGACCAGATCACCCACTCCTTCTGAGAACTAAAATATATATCTGTAAGACATGGCCTCCACATACAAGATACATGGCAGTCCTTTCCCAGTATATCATGTGCTAGATTAGCAGTTACCACCTGTACATAAAGCAAAAAATCATCGATTTAGTTCAGACCCACAGCCCTTTTTAGAAAAGGGTTCTCTTTGCTACCTCTCCAGTCCTCAGATAACAGAACAAATTGCAATTACAAACTATATAAGACCACTAACAGCTGACATTCTTGACTAGGGTAATACCAGAAAACAACTCCTGAAAGGAAAATCTTAGACATATCCATAGCACCCTTTTATTTCTTATTTTTTGGGGACAGTCTTACAATGGCCATACCTGCCATGTACTCTCATTAAATTACTCATGGAATAAAGCACACTTTATCCTGAATGAGATAATCACAACCTTGGCTTTAATACCAAGCCCTGGTATGCCCTTGGGTTTTTAACAGCAGGAACACCAAGCACTTCCCTGTGATTTTCTGAACTTTTCTTTGCCCCAATTTATTACCTGGACTTTCTTATTAGGAAAAATTATCAAACTCGTGGTGTCTGATGCTCAAACTCAACAGTCCTTGTTCATACTGACAAGTAAAAAGATTCAAAGTGTCTTTCACTGAAGTACATGTGGAGTCCAGTAAATTTACATTTGGAAAGAAAACCATGTGATTCTACTGTTTATCACTGAGAAGCTGAGGTAAAGAGTAGCACAGAGGCAAAGGTACAGTACCCAACAATTTAAAAGAGCTTATTAAACACTATTATTCCTCCCTCCAGAATTTCTCATGGCACTTGCCCTACTTCAGGGAAGTCACATCACAGACACTAAGCATCACCAATTGTTTTCCACACTCAGATATACTTTAAAGACATAAATTATGATAAGGCAACTGTTTCCCTT
Organism: Sitta carolinensis; assembly: GCA_032173965.1. NCBI lineage: Eukaryota > Metazoa > Chordata > Aves > Passeriformes > Sittidae > Sitta > Sitta carolinensis. Next base: position 5,570,794 of record JAVUNC010000025.1, on the reverse strand, counting down.
AGAAATTGAATGAGATTTGCTACTCTCTTTCCGTGTTTACTTTTAAAACTTCACATTGATTATGTGTCCATGAAAAGAGATACATCACCTAAGACCTTGATTTACTTCATTCCTAGTGCTGAAATTCAATGAGAGCGTACATCTCAGTGCAAAAGACACACCAAAACTCAGAAATCTTTCCAGCTTTGTCAAAACCGGTGCTTTACCAGCATATATTCTGTTTCTTGCATTGTATACATGCTTGTATTTTATGATTCATCTGCCCTTCTTTCCAGCTTCATAAATGACAATAAGGAAGTATTATTCTTTCCTGCTTAGAAGACCCAAAATGCCAGCTAACATAGGGCATATTTGCCATTTTATACTGAAACACAATCAGCCTGCAGAGAAAAGCAGACAACAAGTTTTCTAGCTCTTGTCTGCAAAGAGGTAGCAGAGCCTGAAATGATAATTAGTTCTTTACTGTAACTTTAGCTGGTATAGAAACTTTCCCTTTAAAAATAAACCATACTGTTCTCCCTATATATTGCAAGTAAGCATGGAGCATGTGGGAAAAACACCCCCACACCCAGCACTGACAAGGAAAGCTGTGCTATTTTGTGGTCTCTTGTATGACAAGAATTAATTTTATGGCTTCACTAGCATATCTTAATAATCAATATAATCTTTTCATGTTAAAAATTAACTCCTTTCCATTCTTTGTCCATCCATTTTTTCACTATTTTTGTTACCCCCAATAGGCTTGCCTTTCCAGAGTCAAGACATTTATACCAGAAACTACACAACAACAATAACAGTCCACCATTAAATGTTCACCATCTACAATCTCACAAAACTATTTTAGCCAGCAGGATTTTTAAGTATCAAATAATGCTGGGCATTTCAATATCCTTACAATATTTAGAAACAGAGGGATTTTAAACATCTGCTTGACAAGGACATTTTCTTTCATGGTTTATGAGGTGAATAATTAAAATTTTAAGTACATATTATAAGTGAAATTAACTGCATTAGTCAATAGTTTGCCATCAATACAAGTGCAGGCCATATGATACAAGTCATGGAGCATTTCTTGGTGTAATAACTTGCTGGCACAGTGAGGAAATTCCACCTGGGGCAGAGATGCCAGGAGGGCAGAGGCTCCCAGGCTGCTGGAGCTGGAGGCAGTTTGCTGCTGGCTCTGTTTGCTGCAGCACCTCCATCTAAGCACAGCCTGGCTCTAAGCAGGCTGAGCCCCAGCTGGCAGTGGAGGGGACACTGCCACCCACCAGGTGAGTTCTGTAAGGAAAGGAAACCCCTGCAATGGGCTGAACTGTGCTCACTAGTCGTGAGTGTCACCCCAAAGAAGGATGTCACCTGGACAAGCAGCTCTTTGAGATCTGTTATGATTCTGTTCATCCAGTTCTGTTAACATCTTCTTTTCTTACTCTTCTGGGGTTTTAAAGGACATTCAGAATTCCTGCAGTGGTGTTTCTTGAACCATTTCGTTCTTCATTAGAGCAATATTTTATACTATCAGAACTGATCAAAATTCCCATGCATTGCAATCTAGAAATTCACTCACTGTAGACAGAGTTTGCACAAGGAGAAAAGTGGCTTTGATGTCAATCACTTTTTAAACCAATCTCTCCCTCTGCATCAAGCATTACTGTTTAGCTGCTGTTGTTCTTGTCCTGCTGATCTCTTTGGCAAGTTCTGTCTCTGTTTGGCTGCACATTATGAATTATGTCAAGTACAAGAGATGTGCAGAGGCATCTGTGGAGTAAAGAAGAGATGATAATAAAGTATGAGAAACTAGTGAAAGCAGTCAAAAGCTGTCTGCCCAATAACGATGCCCTTCTCCAGTCTCACTCCACAGGCATTTGCCCAGGATGACACTGTGGATGCAAACAGCATGGAGACTGTCCAGTACATATATTCCTTTACCAGCCCACCAATGGCTATACAATTAGGAAATTTTATAATTTACTCAATCCCATCTTGCACAACAGACACAGAGAGGTACATGCATGAAGCTACATTTGGCAGAAATCAACCAAGAAACTAAGATTTTGCTGAAAGGAGCATATCTGTATTTATATTACATTCTTTTATTTGTCAATTTGCTGGCATGCAATTCCTGCCAGCAAAAAACTGCACTTTAGTTCAACAGCAAAAAGTGGTGTTTAATCAAAGAATTTCTTTTCAGAACCACCTCCTGAAAATCTTTAATTAAAAAAAAAATTAATTTCTCCTTGTCATTGACACCACTAACACTTTGAATAGAAGTACTGTATGGTCCCATAACAAAATCACTATCCTGTGACTGATCTTCAATTCCTTGAATACAGACTTTTAAAATCAGTATCTTGATGCTACCATCAGACATGTTGATTTCAGTATCTAGATATGGCATAATCCTGTGCAATGAAGTCAGGATCCATTTTTTTAATAGACACAATGCTCCTGAGAAAGGAAGGTAATTTCCAAATATGTGTGAGGCACCTACAAGACCAATATATTTTCAAGAACAGCTGGGGTCCTTCTCATATTTCTGAAATTCTGAAATTGGCTGACCTGCTTGGGTGGTGAGGTTTTTTTAGTTGTCAAAACAAAAAAAAATATTTTGTAAAAGTAACTTTTGGGTTACTTTCTCTTTTGAAATCTATATATAAACAAACAGTTTAAGTGTAAATTTGTCCCATGGAAACAGAAGAAAGAAATATTGGTGACAGGGCAGACAAATCTGTTTGCTTTGAGAACTCTTTATTGGCTTGTGGAAATTTGTTTGAGCAGCATATTCTCCATTGTAACATTCGCATTTGTAAGCTCTGGTGTCCACAAAAATTGCATGCCCCAGAATTTGAACAGAGGATGCTTTAAGAAAAAAGCTCAGGTGTGATAAAAACAATTAGCTATTGCAAAGGTACATGAGGAATTGTGATTTCAACAGCTAAAGTTTAAAATCCAAAGAAGATTTATCCCAAAATCCAGTGGAGCAGCTCCCTGGTGGAAATTAAATGAGTGATATTTTAATGATCACAGGAAAGGCATCAAATCAGGACTGCTCTACAGCTGGGTGACACTGGGTGAGGGAGCAGAGGCTGCTGGTGGGATCAGCTGCCTAGCCAGGGGCCAGGACTTGCCCTGCAAAGGCTGCTGTGGGCTCACAGCACTAAGCTGACAGTTCTAGCAGGACTAGAGGAGGCTGCTGCTCTGAGCTGAAGAGCTGAGGCAAAGCAGCAGATGCTGATTGGCTCCTCTTAGGTACAAAGGAGACAACATCTTAGGACCCAGACTACTTAACAAAACTTTCATGACACCTGTCCACATGATACCTGGCTCTAATGCTGCTATTAACTACTCAGAGGCAGATGCAGTACATTTCCTGAACAGACTAGACAGAAATCCATTATAAAATCCTGGCTTCTGTTTTTAGCCATAGTTATGAGGTTGCAGCTGTTTTCAAGCAAAGCTTTTCCATTTTGGGAGAAATATTACTGCAGTAGAATCAACTTTCTCTGCCCTCAATGCAAGAGACTCTCTTAGTTCAATCTCAGTGTTCTGTGGAATTCAGGCAAATATAAGTGGCAAGGCATTTTCTGTAGCGAACCAGACAGTAAAATATAAGGATATAGAATGAAAGAAAAAAATAGTAGGTTGATAATGAGAAGTATTCAAAGTGATTCATGTGTGTATCTGTGACATCTTAGAAGGGACACTTCAAGCCTCCTCTGCTGGTGATCATCAGTAAGCACAAGGATGCTTTGTACATGTCATACTGAAGGTCACCTTAGGTTTACATGCACCGTCTCATGTTCCCCTGTAGTGTCATCTAGAGAAGTTGTTTTTACTTACTCATCGGAAAGAAAATACAGCTTTTCCTCTGAAGATCTGATACAGAAGTTGTAGTGGTACAATAGAGGGACTCATCTATTGCATATCATTTGTAGGATCCTGCTAAAATAGTTCAGATAGAAGAAAGAGGAAAATGAATCAAGCTAGGAATGAGCAGGTCATAACTGCCATGGATCAGCTCAATCCCCAACATGTTATTCCATCAATCAGACATAACTTGTAAATGTAGACATGCTCTAAGGCAAAGCACAGACAAAAATAAGCAGTCAGTGAGGTGTATGTAACCAAAATAAAACTTAAAACTGTAATGATATTTTAAATTGTCTCCAACATGGGCATTGCTAATTCAAAGCATGGTTTGAAAGTGTTGAAGCCAGAAAAGAGTAATTTGTTTGAACATCCAGACCTAGAATACAGGATCTCTTGACTAGGTCCAAATTCAAGACCCTGTAACTACTGTGACCTCTGGATTTCCAGAGCAGTTTGAAGATATCTTGTCTTGTGGTGTCTGTGTCCAAGTTGCCTCCAACAGAGAAAGCAATGGGGCAGCTTGTAGTGGGTGGACAAACCAGAGGATCCACAAGGTCTTTTAAAACATTAAGTTTTTTTCTATGTTGAGAGTACACCTACTAATTTCATTCCACACCTGATTAAGAAGTCAAGTTATTAACTCTGGAGAAGCAAGAGTACTGCATGCAGGTCCATGTTTCCCCAGTTTCCACAGAGACCCCCAGGGAGCACCACAAGGGATTGGAATGTGCAGTCATAGCCAAATACCCAATGTGGGAAATGAAGAACAGCTTTTCTTGATCATCATTTAACTGTCTTACTTTGTTCCTTCACATGCTCTTGTCCAGCATAGGAATAACACATGACTGCAAGAAAAGGCAATTTGACTATTAATTCCATCTTGTCAAAACCATATTCTGCCAGCTCTTGAGCTGATCTGCAGGAGCACTGTACAATTTATTACCATGGAACCACCTGAAGGATTACAGGATGCCAACTGCCAAGGCTCATTATGCAGCATCTAACTCAGCACATAAAGACTTCCTGCGATGTTCCTGAAAGCTAGGAGAAATAACAGTAACTTTTAAAAGCACAGCTCTATGAGATGTTGCTCTTTGTTTAATATATGGTTGGCAGTCAAATGCATTTTATTCTAAGCATCCAGTCCCTAAGGAGCTAAAACTGCAATATTTTTTCACAAATTATTGGCAAAAATGTTCTATTTTCACCTGTAGGCTCAGGAATCATTGGCAGTCAGGAAACCTAGTAGCTCTGATGGGAACAAGAGTTTCCAGAAGCATTAAATCCAATGCCTAGGACTAACTAATGTAAAACAAAAAGTTAAAAATGGCCCCATAATATTGCATAAGAACCTGTCAATTTTCTGCTTTAGGACCTAACAGAAGTGAAGAATTTTAATGTAAAGCCCCTAGAAAAATAGTCTTTAGAAAAAGCAGGTAATATAGCTACTGGTGCACCCTGAGTCATACTTGAACAGGAGATTTATTGTTGGATAAATCATCAGATTAATCAGATGGCATAGCTTGAAATAAGAAAGTTTGGACAAATGTTTTAATAGTGATCAGCAAGAACTGAGTGCCTTTGTTGGGATGTTGGGTAAAAACTTACCTGGAATCCTCTATGTAGGAATTTCCATCTTTCAAGAGTGCACCACCCTAGACAGATATTCCTTGAAAACATGACTGCTAACCCTTTAAATTTTTTATGTCTCTAATTATATCCATGGCATGTGCTTTCCCCAGCTGGCACTAAAGAAAACCAGCAAAACCTTGCATCAAAAACCACAGCTGCTTCTTATCTCTAGAGTCTGAGAATTTGTTTGCTCACACTCAGGGTCCAAGACCATCCTCAGGGTGCAGCAGTGTTGTGTGGCTCCTTGTGATGCCTCTTTCCTACAGATAACGTGCCTGGCAGCTTGTCTACTCACCAAAAATAAACTGAGCTTGTCACTGCACCATCCCAGCAGACACAGAACCTGGGCTTAGGTATTTAGCACATCTGTGAGTGGGGAACAAATGATTTGAATTCAACTGAGCTCACATTGTCTGAATTTCCTTGCCTGAAATAATTCACGATATTCATGACAATGTAGCAGGATTAGAACTGGTTTTGGAGCCACTGGAAAGTACATTTATTTCCTCTTGAAGAGGCAGTTTCTGAAGATACTGTGGCCTTTGTCTGACAGCATAAACCAGGACCATTCAAGTGGTTATTGCAAAAAAAAGTGTAAATATACAACAGATGTACCCACCAATGGTCACTTCATAGCTCATGCAGAAGTGTTTTCCAGAGTTCTTCTCTGACAGAAATAAAACACTTAACAGTCTGTTTTTGTAATTCTGGTGGTATGAAAGGTGAGGTTTATCATTAGTTGGAGCTTTGTTGTTGGTTTATTTTGATTTTCTAATCTAGCTACAACTTCTGCTTTAATAAAAGGAAATGACCTTTCAGAGACTAAAAGCTTTCTTTAGGTAGAACACCTTTTAACCAGCCCATCCATCTATGTCCATTTGCACACAGATTCATCAAAGTGTGTCAGATGTTCACCATCCCACTTCAGCTGTTCTCCAGTCTCTGTGCTCCATTCCTTACTTTAAATCCTACTGTTGAGACAGGTACTGATCTTTGCCAGACTACAATGCCTTAATTCCTTCATTGTTGCACAATCCCTCTGGGAAAATTTTTTGGTGGATTTAGTGTGACTGGTCCTCCTGGCAAAATTATACTTTCTCTGGTCTTTCCAGCTATTCCAACCTTCCCATACCTTCCCAGAATTTTAGGGGCTTCTGCAATAATTTTAGCCGAATCCAGCCAAGCAGCAAGTGCTGCACACTGCTGGAGATCAAAGCATTTCTCTCATTACCTGCCTGACAAGTGCTGTGCATCTGGGGCAGTGTCAGAGGCTGCAGTCCTTCCTGGCAGGGTTTGTGCACGGCTCAGTCAGCCCCCCCAGAACTTGTCAGTTCAGGGCCATTAGAAGTCCTGGACCACTCGTGGGGACTTCCATTGTTCAAAGGGAAGGTCACTCACCTCCAGCTGTCAGCAATTCTCCATGCTCCACTACCCAGCAGCAATGCACAGAAGCAACCATCGTTTGGCTGATGGAGACAGTCAAAATTCCCCTGGTACTTCCACCCCTTTAAGACTTAGATTTATTTCTAATAAAACGACTCCTCATCCTAAATTGTCTTTCTATATTTTTAATTGTTATTTTTGGCAAGTAGCGACTTTTTCTATGCAAATTTTTTGAAAGAACACTTTAGCATAAAATTACTGTATACTTAAGATTTTTATAGGAACTAATATGGGAAACTTTCTAATAAACGTTTCTGTGCAGTAACTCTTATTCTGAATGCTTCTGATGGAAAGTTCCAAATATCCATGAAGAAATTAAAAAGGATTGCTTTCCTAGCAATTTAAAGTATTTGTCATTTTTGTCTTTCCCAATGTCAAAGGTGTCTTGAAAGATAAGTAAACGACTTAATAATCTCTATCAAGGCCACACTATTCCACTATTTTCACCCATTTCAGACCAGTGCCTTTTCTTACCTGTGCACATACACTTTTCTAAGTTTGATTTCTCTATATGTCAGGTACAAAAATGCAAAATGTCAATATAGATATGCATTCTGAGAAGATACTGAAAATAGAAATTGCAGTTTCTTCCAACCCAATCAGAAGACACTGCATAAAGAAACAAAGATGGAGTCATGAGCTTCTACCTTCTGGCATGGATATTTATCACACAGTATACTCCCTGCTTCTAGCTCTCTAAAATATACCACACTTCTTGGTGCAACGCTGCTAACATTGATCACATTATTCCTCTTGTCTTCTAAGCAACACCCTGTTTATCCCTTGTACTTGCTTTACCACAACATCATAATAAAACCCATTTATATATGGATTGTGATGTACAGCAGAGTCCAAATCCCTCCTTGCTACTGAGATTCTTCCTGGCTAGTCTCCCCTTCCCACATTGCTGGTTAAAAAAAAAAAAAAAAATATATGTTATTTTGGAGTTTCTTGTTTGGTTTTGTTTTCCCCCCAAAGTCTACTCGTCCACTCACACAACCCCATAACTTCTACTGTAGAAATCAGTTCTCTCAAAGACTTTAGCCCCATTAAAAAAAAAAGAATTCCTCCCTAACATAACTAGAATATTCTAATTCTAGCTGTCTTGACAGGATGGCACAGGTCTCAGTCTGTCACCCGTGCTCTTCAGCCTCTTTTCCTTTCTCTTATTTGTCAGGTCTATTTGCCCTTTGGCTTTCCCTGCTATCCAGCTTTCCTAAGCAGAACCACATTCCCATGAGGAAAGGGGAGGAGGCAGATTCCCCCTGTGCTGCCTCTCTCTGGGTCTGAGAGTGCTTGCTCATCGCAGCCGGCTGTACAGGTCCCTCCTGCCCTGCTCCCGTGGCTGTGTGCTGTCACATCTCCTCACACACTGGCAGGGAAGTGGCTCCAGGCTCCTGACAGTCTCCCTGTCTCCCTGCCTGCACAGGGTTAAGTTCTGGCTGCTGGGAACTCAGCGACCAGGCACCATCCTTAGTAATGTGAAACCCCTCAAGGATCCCAGTCCTTCCCTCTCCTTACAGAGCTTGCAAAAGCTTCACATGATCTGCTTACCAAACATTGTCTGCAAAGGGCTTTTGGGAGCTGACAGGAGAAGTATTTTAAAAGTGTCATCAAATAAGAAGTTATTGGCTTGAAAAGAATAAGCTCTCTCCTATTTCTCAGCTACATCTTGCTATCTTCCTTGACTGCTCTGCAGGAAAGCTATTTAAACTCCACTTAACACATAATATAGTCATACTTATTTTTAGTGGACACATACCATGTTCTGTAACATTAAACTTAACACAAGCCATTTTTTTCCTAAAGTGAACATCCTAGGAGGGCATTGGAGCTCTCTTCAGACCAAATTCATCATTCATACTGGAAAGGACCATATGCCTTCGTGCACTAAACTCTTAGTGCTTTCCTCTCTCACTGATTCCCAGTTCAGCACCTAAGCCTGGTACAAATGTTCTTGACATGGCCTAAATAACTTTTTTTCCTACCTGCAATAGATGTGGCTCTGAATTGTGCCCCATGGCCAAACCCCTCTTTGGTGGGGACCCACAGCACTGCAGGGAGCTGCTCTGTGAATGTCCTGATGGACACCTGATGTGTGCAATAAAGGTGGTCAATGAAAAAAACTGGAAGGCCAGGCTAGAGGGAGTGAAAACACATGCCATGGTCTTTGATTGCTCCTGGCAGACTGTAATTCTGCTACCTAGAGACAAGGGTGTTATTGGCCCTCAGGACCAAATAGGCTGGTGCACTTTCCCCTGAACAACATGCATTAAAGTCAATGGGACAACAGTTCAAGAGGCATAGGAGTAGGTAGAAGAAAATCCAACAAGGGGATGATTTTTGCTCTGGCTGAGAAAATGAGAGACTTGCATAAGCTGTGGCAGGGGAGGTGAAAACAGAAAGGTTATGATAAGGCTTTATCCAGATCACTGGGAAACAAAACAGATTTGAACAGCTTTTTCTTTTCTCCACAGGAGAGCACTTGAGGGTGGAAGGGTGCAGAAGTTAAAGTTTCCAGCCAGAACTACACTGAGAAAGTCTATACTAATCTGAAGAGGAATATTAAATGGAGAATAACGTGGTTTGAATCAGTACAGCAGGAAAACTATTACCCACTTAGAGCACGGGAGGAAAAGGACACTGAATCACAACAAAGTGGAACACTCAGAAGAAAAACAATACTTTTTTGCCATTTATGTATTTAGAAGGTAAAATTCTCTGTCTACCTCACGATATCTTAAGTACTTTACACTAGACAAGTTTCTGGGAAGGATTAGAGTCACAGGGAAAAAGAGCACCCAAGAGTTTCATTCAAGTATAATGTTCCACATGTTTATACAGAGGTTTAATTTAGGAAACATAGATGTTAGTATGTATAGATCCTAGATACATCTTGGATAGATATGTCCTTTCTTATATACATATGTATTTATATGTATATATATATATATATATATATATATATATATATATATATATATATTTATGAACATGACTTCTGGAATGATATAAGGATTTATCCCTCAGGAAATCAGCTAACAACTCATTTAAGGGAAAGGATATTTTCTGTCTCACCTATTTTTTATTTTAATTTTTTTCACAATAAAATATATTAAGGAGTGTTTTCAATGCTTGTTAAGTTTTCACTGAATAACTGAAAGGGCTCAGAAATTAGAAGTTATCTGGGTATGTGAGGACAGGGAGTGGAAAAACCTGAACCTCTCTTTTAAAGAAGCTCACAATTCACTTAGGTATTAAGCTGCACCCTGTGTTTTGATCAGAACTATTTAAAGTTATCTGTATGTAAACTTCCTGAATAGAATATGAAATGACACCATTACCTAGAAAGAAAGAAAATGTAACATTTAAAAAAAAATATTATGAAACAAGTCAGCTGCAACAGTGAATAACAACCTGGATCTCTATACGACCCCCCTTATTTACCATCCTATTGGTAGGGCAGAAGTGATGGACAGTGATGGTACAAAAGACCCAGAATACCACTTAAGGGAGGCTGCTTCAAATAAGTGAGAATCAGTTTTGCATAATTCCTGTGGAAAGCCCCTAAAGGAAAAAAAAAGAAGAAAAAATAAAGCTTTTATAATATTTCTGATTTCAGCCAGGAGAGGGTTGATTTTTTTATTATTTCCAGAAGGCTGTGGTCAAGACCCTAACATTATTTGATTCCACCTCATGTCATTGCCAGGGTGGGGGAAAGGAACCCATCAATACTGGCTCATTATTGAGGGCTCTGGAAATCTTTACTTTGTCTTACAACTTCTGTTATTAATATTGTTGTCCTTACTGTTCATTTTTTTATCTCTTTGTGGTTTCCAGTAAATTGATTTATCTCAACTCATGGGGGCCTTTGCCTCCAGTCTTCAACTCCATCCCACTGCAGTGGAAAGGGAAAAATGGGGTGGAGGGGAGCAAAAGAGACAGAGGCAGTGTGGTTTTGGAGAGTCTCAATGGGGACACTGAATTAAGGAATATCATTCCTGACCCATAACACTGATCCATTTTATGATATTCAGTAGAAACAAGTTTTTGTTTTATACTTGCATTAGACAGAGGAAGAAAGATCAATAGAGAGAGAAGAGAGTGACAGACTCTGTGAGTTTCCTGAGATAAGAGAGATTGCAACTAACCACAGGTATTTTTACTGAGTTCATTTCAACCATCTTTGGTCTCATTTAACTTATAAAACCACGTTGCATAGGTACTAAAAATGTGCACAGAGTGATTTCCAAGCCTTAGAAACGAATCTTTAAACAAGCAGAGCTGTTTACTCAGAACCAAATGCCAAATATCAAGTAGTCCACCTGGGACTAACTGGTGCATTTCCACAGAAGAAAAGTTAAAAACTTACTGTTGAATATTGCATGAGAGAAAAAATTGCATTTGTTTTACACACCATCTCCAATGAGTGCACACTAGAGAAGTGTCATCTGATTTTGCCTATACCCTACCAGTTCTGTGTCAAAACTAGGGAGCTCTTTTGTCCTTTCACTTGCTTCCCTTTCCACCCAAACCACGCTACAATGCTTGTCAGCAGTCAAAGTTTCGAGTTCCTTTCCCCCTTCTTCCTCCGCAGGGTCATGTTAAGTAGAATGCTTTCAAAACTGTTTTTAAATTAATTATTCTGTTCATTTGAAAAGGAAAAATCTTGTAATCAGGGGCTGTGTTTTGCATAACAATGGAGTCTCTCAATAGGTGAAACATGCACAAAAGATCAGTTGCTAGAAGCACCAGACCTGCTGTACAGCTGTGCACACACAACTGCCTTTGCCCTGCAGCTGCCAAAGCAGCCCCCATGCCAATACAGTTCATCCAACCCTAACCTGGTGGGTTACATAAATTCACAATAATAATTCACAGAGGCTGCTGTGTCAGTGGCAACTGACAAAATGCACGAGACACCAGCAACGTGCAATTTGTCATTAATGGACACAGCTTGATAGCATTCATGGCCAGCTTGAGGAACCTGGAACAAACTCGTTCGCACAAATATGACAGTCAAGGAAGGCAATCTCTCCTGTGCCAAGTGAAGAATAAAAGGACTATTTAAATATGAATTCCTATGAATGATATAAGCTTGGCTTAGCTTTGCAGAATAAAAACCTGTTTATGCACTGAGAAGAATTACATCAGGAGAGGCAGTTTCTTCAAAATGGCATTTATTTGACATGCCCATACAATGAACTAGAGAAAATATTTTCAGAGCAGAGAGAAGCTCATTACTTTTACCCTGAGAATGCTGCTTAAAAGATTCAGTTACCAACTCTTGTCATGATAGTTGGTATCTTAGTTCCCTCATCCTTAATAAAAATAGCATAATAATACATATCACAGAGAAATACCTCAAATGGGAGAATGTGCTCAGATATTGCCCACTATGTGGTACCTGAAACAGAAAGGCTCATTTCTGCATTTCACACTTTGGGACACGTTCATGACCCTGACAAGACTGTAGATGATCACTGCTATTGGACCTGTTCCCACAGAGAAAGAATTTTTTCAAGATGTATTTCAGATTAAGACCATCTGGTACCAGAAAGCCACCCAGCACTGCTAAATTCCTTCCTTTAAAAGTATTAACATGTTTTCTTCTGTTATACATACATTTTCCTCCAAACACCACTACTTATTTTTGGGATGATTTAAGCTCAAGAACTAAATTAGTTCTAATGTATTTTGTCGCTTTGACACATCATTAAATGCAACTTTGATCAGTGAAGAGAATCACCAAGTTGCATAACCATCCCTTTCTTGTCTCTTCTTCCAGACAGCAAATCATACCTTACAGGTTGTGTGTAAGAAATGCTGGAAATACTGAAAATGCATATTTGCAGAGTCCAAGATGTGTACAGCCTTTCACTTTACACAGGGAATGGCAAAGAAGATGTTCAACAGGGTTCAGGAAATTTGCCAAAATGTGCACAGATATCCCCACATCTGAATTCCTGTAAAATCCATGCACCTGTTTTGGAGGCACCTGGCACTGGGCTGCTCTAGGTCAAAGGTATGGGGCAGTAGAGTGACAACAGCTTTTCTGCAGATGGCAGATGAGTTATGTGGTTGCAGGCTGATTTAAGTGTAGTTAAGACAAGACTAATTTAAGTGTAGTTAAGACAAGCCTTCTAATTTACATTACCACGACTAGCAGATGCATATGTTGGCCACGTGGATGCCCAAACCTGGAAAGCAGTGTTAAATTTATTCATGAGTAACCCACCAGTGCAATGGTGATTAAAGAAGCATCAGTAAAAAGCAGAATGGAAGAAATGGGAAATAGTCTTCAGTTTAATCAGCAACCAATACAGTGCCTCAAACATGACAGCTGACTTTAAAAACAAAAATAGCTAGGCACAAAAAGGTTGAGGATACAATGGATACAAAAACTTGTACTGCATGAGATCTTAGAAATAAGGTATCAATTTATAAGTATTTCAACACCTATGAAAAATTTTTCTCATTCTCTTGTCTTATGGATTCTCAATTCATCCTTTGGTTCATCTGCAAAATCCAACCTACAACTGACAGTTTGCTTTTCTGTTAGCCACTCAGGAAAGAGAGTCACCAAATATCCAGCAAGAGAAACAATGAAAAGGTAAAAAAGAGGCCAAAAATATTAATCTAAAGATTTATTTAGATAAATATTTACATGTATGCTATCTGTCAAAATACTGACATAGAATCAGTGACAGCTTTGGGAATTTGACCTAAATAAAAACAAGAATTCACCTGCAGCAAATATGTCTACAACTAATACTTTGGTGAACTGTGCTCCACAGAGCAATGGTAGATATACTAAATGATTAATCCTGTCTCCTTCTTTCTCCTAAGCCTCTTTCCTCGATTTCCTTTGGACATCCATTACAAGGATGACAGTGAATATGTTTTCTCATACAGAAAACTGAGAAGTTTATATATATCTGCAGCCTACTTGGAAAAGTTTAAATTTGTCATGTATGAAATGCTATTCTTTAAGGATTAAGTTTTAATTATGTGTCTAGTTATATAAGTGTAAATCACACAAAACTTCTCTTGGCTGTTACTTTCAATATTACATTTCAGAGTCTTACTCTGAAGGCTGTGAGAGACTGGGAAGAAGGATTAACCAGTTTTGTCCCTGACTATTCACATTTTATTCCATAACCTTGTGCATTTTTCCCAACCCTTGTAAAATTTACATCTTCTCATGAAATTAGTATAATGAGAAAAAAAAAAAAAAAAAAAAAAAAAAAAGAAGAAGAAATGAAAGATTAAAGATTTAATGAAGCTTGCAAGCCACTTTGACGTTCTCCAGCAGAAAAGGCTATAATGTAAATTTCTACAATGGAGAAATGCAGTTCAACTAGCCCAAAAGGTTCCAAGTCACACAATTATCCAGTAAAAAGAACACAAGTTCACCTCAGTTCCCATTCTGTAGTGCAAATTCAGGCCAGAGCTACCAGACCCAGCACAGATAGTAATAACAAGGCCATCAACTTGCCAGGTGTTACCACTACTCAAAGTTATTTCAAAAATCCTTCCCCTGAATCAACAGGACAACTGTTTTAATTACATGGGCAATCTCAGCTTCCTCTGAGGACAAAACCATAGAAGTATTTTCCTTGCAACAAAGAGATTGGGTACTCACCCTCTTGGAAACAAGGTAAAGAGAAGAAAATTAACCCAGTTAAACTGTTTACTTGGAAGGGGGAGTTGGGAGGGAATTCCCTCTCTCAGCCTAAAGCCTCTTGATAATGTAAACTTGAAGAAAGTGCCCAGATGACTGGGGTGAAGGACAGGAATTCAGGGACATCCTGATGCAAAACAATGGCTAGAGAGAATCTTTCTGTAAAATAGAGAATGGAACTGTACCAAGCAATAAACTAGAGAATTTGGCACAAAGAGCAAGAAACTTTAAGGAATGTAATAAATTCTTTTCTTTTACTTTTTCCTTGATTAAGTCTGACTTTTAATGCATAAAAAGAGGAGCAGCAATCTCTTTCCCTTTTAAGCTCTTTTACTCTTTGATCCATCCATGTTCCATCTGCCTAAATACTCTATGAACAATTAATTAATATATTAGCTTCACCTAAAGAGATAATTTCAGTTTTCAGGGAGATTTAGGAAAAATAATACCTCCAGAAGCCTTGTAAGATGTTTTGGTAATGGCAATCACTAAGAATGCAGTAAAAAATGTGACATGAGTGTTTCTTTTCCTCTCCAAGGCTCATGTAATCTAAAAATGAAATAAACCTCAACACTATTCTACTAAACCAGCTGACAGAAATGCAATCCCCCTTTAGCTAGGGAAGCAGTGTTACAGAATGAAGTCTTTGTGCAAATACTATTTATACTGTTTTTTACCACATTTTTCCTTCTACTGTCCTCTTATGCCTTCCTTAAATTATTCTGATATCCCAGCTTTCAATCCTTAGGAATGATACTTATATGAAAAGTGACAGCAACAAGAATATGGACATCTTGCAAAGAATTGCAACTCCTCAGCAGGGAATATGTTATTCAAAGAGGACAAGAAAAAGCAGGAAGAAGGCAACAGCAAACTCCTGTCAGTACTTCAGTCTGAGCTGTAAAGTAGGTTTCCTCTTACTGCTACATCCCAGCAGAGTCAGTTCACAACCACCCCTCACACCTGAGTTGTAGGACTTTAATCAAAACCAACAAAAATACAGGTATTTTACAGTCTTGTTTGAGCTTCCATCTCTGACAGTTTGTATTTCACACAAGTCCAACCCTACCATTTCATTTACAATGTCCTAATGTCCTAATATCCCATTCCTGGAGGTTTAGCAGTAGCAGCTGGAAGGTTCTTCGAGCTCCTTCTTGAATTTTATTCATAATTCTCAATTTTATTCATTAAGGAAGCAAAGCATGTCCAGTTATGAATGTTGGCTTATCTTGACAATTTCCCTTGCATATGCATGGTGACAAAGGTTCAAAAAGAGGATATTTCTTCACAGGAGGCTGGGCATAGGTGGTCATGAGGCCTCTAACTCTGCATCACCACTAAGACACAGGAATTACAGGCAGTGCAAGGGCTGAACAGGCAAAAGTAAAGTAAGTTGATAGTTCTTTTAGTGCAGCAGTTGTCTTCTCTGCAAGACCTAAGGAGACAGAGGTGGCTTTAGGTCACCTTTTCAATTCCTCAGTCTTTGACTAGTGCAGGGATGGGCAGTTTTCCAAATCAGATTAGAGAGGCTATACATAAAACTCTGCTAAATTTTAGCTTGGGTTCAGCAGTCATGGAAGCAATTGCTGACTACACTCCAAGTACAAGCCAAAAAACCTCTCATCTGAATCCAAATTTCCCTGAAGCTTAAAGGTGCTTAGATCCAGTTTTCTGGGTCACTTCCAATGTTCAACTCCTTTGTTTATCCTCTATAGGCTATTAAGGTTCAGTTAGACAAGGAATTTAGAACAGCATGTAACAGCATAACCTTCCCTGGAGTACTGTGTGTAATGGCCATGTCATCCAAGTAAGACATCTCTTAACTAGAAAAAACTCAGAATGGTGATCAAAATGAGCAACTGCTTAGAAAAAAAAAAAAAAAAACAAAAACTATCAGCCAGTAAAAATAGAATATACTTGGATTGGGAAATTAGCAACAAAAAGGAAGGAATTTATAGAACAGAGTTTTCCCTGAAGAAAATGGCCTGGGATCATCCAATCTCCCTGTCTCACTGGGTTTGGACAAAGAAAGAAGTTGAAGGTGGAAAAAGAGAAAGGAGCATCAATCATGCATTGTGAAATCAGGCTGGGGAGCTCACTGCCAGCTTGCCAAGATACACATTGGATTCAAAGGGGAAATTTAGCATAGAAGAAATTACCCAGGATTATAACAGCTGATTTTTAAAGGAAATAGAGAAGAAGGGAAAAAAACATTGCAAAAGATGAAATCTTTTGCTTTCAACTAAAATTCGTTTCTGAACATTCAGGAAAGCACAAGATTATATCACATCTCCATAGTTTCTGGGAACTTCCAACATGAGTTTCGAAGCTTGCAGAATATTGCAGTATAAGCACGGTTGTATTGAACTTACAGGCTTTGTCCTCACTTGCTTACATCTTGCAGTGTCATTTCCTTTTCCACTGATAGCTGCCTGTATGGAACAGTTTACACAGCCACAGGAAAAGCTTGGCATCTTAACGTGCCCAGAAACTCCTGCACACAGCTCTCTATGAGTGAACAGTCACAGCTCAGGTAGCAATTAAAAAACTGAGTGAAGTGGAAGGAAAGCCTTTACAGACAGTGACCCCCAGCCAAAGGCAGGGGCACTGTCTAGTCTCCCTGGGAAGAGAAGCCCTGCACAACTGGAGACACCTCCTGAGGACCAGCTGACCAAAACCTGCCAAGAGCTACAACCTCTAATGTATAGCTCCCTGAGACACTTTAGAAGCATTCTTCAGCACCTTCTTAGTATGTACCTGACATATTCAAACACAAATTTAGAACTACTTGGAAGCCTTTGGCCCCATATTGTTACCTCTGAACTGCTCAGGCAAATTTGCATTTACTCTGCCGACCTCGAGTCTCTTCAGCTCACCTCTGTGTTCCACCAGACCTCTGTCATCATTTGATCACATAGATTGCTCTACCTTTACTTCAGTGGTAGTGAGATACAAACTGAACAGGACAGGCATTTAAGACCCACATTAGCAGGTCAAAACTACTTTAAAATGTTTTTTCCCAGTAACTTATTTTATGGTTCAAGTATTTGAATAGTGCTTTTATACACTTGCTTTCCAGTTTTTATAAAATAATTATCTATTGTTGTTATTTTTAATTTCAAAATTCTGCTACAAAAATTACCTAATTCTAAAAAATTCCTCACTAACCATGCTTTTTTTGTTGTAAAATGCTTCTTAATATTTTTTTTTTCCTAATTTTTGATCTCTTCCAAGTAAGAAATGGTAACACACGACAGATACTGGCAAAAGGTTTGCATAGAAGCAGCACCACAAATTTCTCCCACACAATAACTGATTTTTTTTTTTTTTTCCTAAAAATAACTTGAACAGATGAGATTAGATTCATTCCTGGAATCGCCTCACCAGATTCACTGTGACTCTCATGCTGAATCTGACTGAATTGAATCTGCATGTTGAGTCCCTGGGTATTTCATCAAAACTGTGCTTGTGCAAAAACTTGCCAAGGAATGAATATAGAAGAAGCTTACAGATGCCCAAGATAACATTGGTACTTGAATCATTTCAGTTATATACCCCTCAACATAAGACCTTTTTGTCCACACTAATACTTTAATATAATAAATAAATAATATAAATTATTTTTTAATAATTTAATAATAATAAAGTTCTCCTTTGAAAATTCCCTACATTATTTAAATTCCTTTGCCCAAACCATTCAATCATCAGTTTCCTTGATCATGGGCCACCCTAGAAAAAATGATTTTCCTGTCTTTTTGATCAAGAGGCCAGTAGCTTTAGGTTACTTTTATGAGCAGCACTCATTTAAAAAGATCCACCAGCAACTCAGCAGTACAGTAAAGAAAGATAGTGGAGACAAAGTGTCCTGGACACAGCTCTTGGATTCATCCTCATAGTTTATGTGCTGCGAACCTTTGAAGATCAAAGTTATGAGATGGCCAAAAAATAAAGGTTAGAATAACCACTGTGCTGCTATAATCCAGGACACATGGGAAGGCATTAGCCCAGACAGCCCCAAGAGTATTTTAGTACAAATAACAACCAAGGAATTACCAGGACATGGCATTCTTTTTCAACCACATCTGACAATGTATTGGTTCCTAAACATCAGTGACATCAGATGAACCCAGATATAGGGAGTAGATTGCCATTCCCTCTTCTGTATTTTGTTTCCAATAATGAGGGGACTGGTGAACCCTGTCTGTTACCAGTATTTACTGCAGGCTCACTGTCAAAATGGGCAGGTGTAAGCAAGGGCAAGGCAGCACAAAGAGGCAGTGTGTTCAGAATATCTCTTTCACCTAACATCAGTCACAGAGAGGGGAAATGGTTTGTGTTTATTCAGCTGGGGATGAAGGTCAAAAGCACCACAAGGCTCTAAGACATTTAGTGAAGTGCTTTCTCTTTTCCTTTTTTTTTTTCAAAGTCAATTCTGCTGCAGAAGATAGAAAGACACCTGGTCTTTCTGCATCTTTGATAAGCATGAAAGTTCTTTCTCTTCCTTTTTCCTTCTACAGTTGCTTTTGCTCCAGCCAAATATTTTCCCATCCTGCCCATAGTGTCTGCTCCAACACTGTGCCTTCCAGATAAATGAGCTCTTCCTTCACATTAATCATCCCTAATGAGGCAGATATTCTTTCCATAAATTCACTCCCTCCTTAGCACTATTTGGATCCTGATATGGAGGTCTTTCTTTGCAACCCTTTAGATAGAGAGAGGCCGCTTGGTCAGATCATGAATTTTATTTGATGCTTTGTTTAATGTGACTCAGCAAGAGGACTAGAAAGATGTGGTAGTGCCCAGGGGGAGCCAAAGATTATGCTTTCAGGAATTACAATACCAAATCACATCTCTTCTTGCTTTAGAATAGGTGAAATGAACTGAGTTGTAGTGTTGTAGCACACCTTTCTTTAGAAGGAAAAAAGGCTATTTCTCGTACTTTAACTATTTGTAGTTGTAAAGACACTTTCACACAAGGTTTAGCTTTCACAAATGTAAGCATCAACCTTCTTCAGTTATTATTTGGTACTCTATGCTTAACTTCCTGATCATAAATGAAGAGGGCTGGCAGCTCTTGAGCTGGTACTCTGCATGGCAGCTCTCAAAAACTCGTTCCGGCTTAAGCAGGGCCAGAGGAAAGCAGGGAATTCAAGTCCTGTACACATATGTGAAAGGACACACATCATGTTGTCATCTCAACCAGAATTATGAGGAGAGTTTTGTCCTTGACTATCCTGCCCCTGCAAATGTCTGTGATCTCAAATAATCCTACCCAGATAGCATCTCACACTGACAGTCTGGCCTCTTTTTGTGATGCTGGACTTTTCAATGTCCTATATAAGAAAGAACGAACAGTTAAAACCAAATCATTCATTTGAAATTTTGAGTGTTCTTAAAAACAAAACTGTCATAGAACCATTGAAAGACCTCCAATATAATTGTCTGACTTTTGATTAAATATGGTCCACTAAGCCATACCACAAAAATGTTGCACCTATTCATTTTTTTAACATTTCCAGGGATAGCAAATCCTTCACTTCTCTGGGGAGTCTGTTCCAATGTTTAACCACTCTTTCAATTAAGAAATTTTTTCCTAGTATCCAACCTGAAATCCACTGCCTTCAGTACATTTCCCCTTGTCTTACCTGGGAGAAGGAGCTGACCCCCATCTGTCACAATCACCTTTCAGGCACTTCCAGAGAGCATTAATGTCTCAGCTCAGCTTCCTTTTTCCAGGCTAAACAACACCAGATCCCTCATCTACTCCTCATAATATTTGGATTCCAAACCTTTCAGCAGCTTTGCTGTCCTTCCCTGGACACTCCAGCCCCTCAGTGTCTTTATTGTGGTGATGAGCCCAGAACTGGACACAGCACTGGAGGGGTGGCCTCACCAGTGCTGAGCACAGGGTCAATCACTGCCCTGCTCCTGCTGGCCACACTATCTTTGGCACAGGCCAGGATGCCAATGGCCTCTTGACCACCTTGGCATAGGCTGGTTCATGTTCTGCACTGTGGACCAGCACCCCGGGGTCCTTTTCCAGTGGGCAGTTTATTTAGTCCCATCTCCATGTTACTGGAGACCACCTCCTCATACAGGTAATGTGCTGCTTTGGAACTCCTCAATCTGGCCCTGTAGGGTTTTAGGTAACTGGAGCTTTATTAAAGTTCTCCAATGCAAGTTTTTCTACATTAGATTCATGAATCTTAGGTCCATCTGGGAACACCACCACTGGTTTGAATAATAAATCTGTTCCAGGCCTTCAGAAAACAGCTTTTCTGGTTTTATATTATCGCTAGTCTTGGGGGACAGAGGAGAGGGAAGAAGGACCTGAAGTTATGTATAGAAATTATTTTTTCCCTAAGTCTCAAACAAATAGACACATCCACTTTAATAATTTAACATTTTTTTCCCACTTTCTTTTAAGTAGGATCTCTGAGCTAAAGTAACAAAATCCAACAGAGACTACTATCATTTTTGGAAGCTCCCAAAATAAGAGAAAATAGCCCTTGGAGACAAAAACCTTGAAGGAGAAAAATCAAATTCTTTGTCTAACTTTCCGTGGATCCTGAGGTAACAACGCAAACAGATTGCCTTGCTCTGTGAAAGTGGAAAGTTAAATCTCCATATGGAGTACCTTGAAGACTTTGGAAATTCAAATTCCTGTGGTTTGCTTACTTCATTGAGTTTGGGTGTAAAGAAGCCCACAAAAAGTTTTCATGCAAGGAACACAACGCAGTGAAATCCAGGTTACAAATGGCATGCAGCCAACTGCATGAATGCAACAACTTTTTGAATGCTGTGATACAAATACATCTTTTGCAATCCACCTTTAACACAAAAGTTTTGACTATCATCAGCTTGTGCAGGTTGGCAGCATTATCGGATATTTAGGCAGCTTTCAATGGAGGTGAGTATTCTGAATTTAAGTTGAATTCTGCACATGAAAATCCAGAGAACTTCCATTATAATTTCCATATTACACTGTATATTGTAAATGTGTGAAGTCTACATATATAAGGTGCTCTCTAGAAATTCCTGACACTGAGCCATCACCTCACTTTTAATAGAACAGAGCTTCTGAGCTAATCTAGGCTTAAAATGCTTTGGTAGTTTTGGGTGTAGCAGCAGATAGGTTACAAGATTGGTGAGATCTTTTCCTCCTGCACTCTGAGTCTGTATACAGCAGAGGCCACACTCTTAATCCTTGCAGGGTGGAAGTATTTTCTATGCAGCACAGACCTGGGGATTGCTATCTTTCCCTGCATGGTTTTTACCATAGCATGAAATTCTGATTGAGGTGGGTGTATGTGAAATGATAACTGAGCCTTCTATTGTCTCTAAACATAGAGTCACTGCTACATTAATTTAACCAGCAGTGCTCCCGACAAATGGCTCACACTTCTTCAGGAACATTAAGGAATTATTTCACTCTAAGAAAAATTAGGTTAATTAGACATCTGTTCTTCCCCTCGCTTATGATGCTTTGTTGTTCTGCTTTCTCACTCTTTCCCAAAGTATTGGCACACACAAATAATTTAACTTTCCTCTCTTGTGTTCTGCAATAACTTCCCTCCAGGTTCAGCACTGGTTTTCTCATAGTCCAGTGCTCCTCCCTAATCCTTCTGCTTCATTTCTTCCTTCCCTCTTTACCCATAATAGCTCATCATCCATGTATTCCTCTTGCCTCCACTCACCCAGGTAAGAAGCATGTCAGCAGTGTAGAGGACTGTGTAAATGTTACAGGGCTATATAAATGTTTTGAAAAAAGTGTTTTGGGGGAAAAGAGGAAATCTTTTTTCTCTAGCTGAATTTAATAAAAACATCTTGCAAACAAGATGAGAATTTTGATGTTTGAATTTTATCCTAATATTATGTCCTAAATTTATTCCCAGCACTCTCATCCTTTCAAGGGAGTGCAATAACAGCAAATCAGCATGATTCCACCTCTTCTTTAACAGAAAATCGTCCATTTCTCTTGTGTATCCATCCCAACAGACCTGAGCGTAACCTTAGGCTCACTTTAGCTGTGTCATAATAAGAGAAGATCAGAAAAGAGTGCTCAAAGGCAATTTTATTTCAAAAACAAAGTATCCTACTTTAAACCGAGCTTACAAATGAGCCTCCTTGAATTAAGAAAAGTATTTCAGACTCATTGAGTGGTTTGGTTTGGAAGAGGACTTAAGATTATGTAGTTTCAACCCCTCTGCCATAGGCAGGGACACTTTCCAGAGGAGGCTGTCAGAGCCCAGCCTGGCTTTGAACACTGCCAGGGATGCTGATTCCAGAACTTCTCTGGGCAACTTGTTCCACTAATATGTAATCTAAAACTACACTCTTTCAGTGTAAAGCCATTACCTCTTATCCTAACAGTACATGCTCTGGTGAAAAGTCCCACCAGGTCTTTTATAGTCTTATTTAAGTACTGAAAGGTGCTATAAGTCTCCCTGGATCCTCCTGTTCTCCAGTAGGAAGAGTCCCAGCTCTCTCAGCCTGTTTTCCTAGCAGAGGTGCTCCAGCTGTCTGATCATCTTTGTGGCCCTTTTCCATACCCATTAAAATAGGGCTACATCCTTCTTATCTGGATGCAAGACTTTACATGGGGTCTCACATAGGCAGAGTGGAGGAGCCAAATAAATCCCTTCCCTTGACCTGCTTGTCACCTTGGTGCAGCCAGGATGCAGTTGGTTTTCTGTGCTGCAAGTGCACACTGATGGGCCAAGCGGAGCCTCTCACAGCCTCCAAGTATTCATCCTCAGAGCTGGTCTCAATCCATTCCTCACCAAGCCTGTATTCATGCTTGCGATTGCCCTGATCCACATGCAGAACTTTGAAATATAACAAAGCATTTCAATATTCTGGAATAATAATCACATAAAATAATAATAAGTCAAATTTAATATGATAGCTGGGTTTCAAAGGCTTAGGAAGTCTCTTGAAGTGTCACTAATGAAAGAGAAAGCCTTGTACTACAGCCTCACATTCCTCTCCATAAATTAATCTGCCTTGTACACACTCCTGTATACGTGCTGTTCTGTGGATCAGCTGGCTTTTTTAGGAACCCTGTACCTAAAGGGAGAACAATTCCAATTACCTGTTCCACATCCACAGCATCTGACCATTCTCTCAAGCCTTAGACAGCAGTGTTTGATACAGTGAAGGTGCTATCAACAGAGGAAGAATTGAGGGTCCCCAGACATTTTCTAAAAATGAAGCATGAGACAGAGGAAGGCCATATGCTTGAATTAGAAGCCACCATCATATATATAGACAATTAATGTAAAGAAAATTTGAAAATTGTATGATAAAATAGGGTGTAAATTTATAAGGAGGAAAATGCAGAAGTTTTCTACCTGACAATTTACTCATCAGCCTGTGTGAACAGAGGGAAAAATGCTGGTTATTCTCTTTCACCTCTGGAGCTTGATTCAACTCTCACAAAATGGATCAGTAATACTGCTTTCAATATATCCAGTTACCACTCATCTCCAGCTGAACATGCTGACAGATGTGTTAAAAACCATCTCAAATCTCAGTGGACTGAGTACAAAGTACAAATCTGCAAACATTCAGCTGTTCTAGGCTCATTTAACTTTTTCCAGATTGAAAAGAATGGAAATATAAGGACGTTGCATTCACTGCTGGTACAGAAAATGCCAGAGCCTTTTAACAGGAATGCCAAAAGCTTCCTGGTGCTTTCTGAGAGTTCACTGTCTGGGATGTTCCTCCTTGTGGGAATATGTGACAGCAGACATTAGTCACTGCTGCAGATATTAACACAGCAAGCCAACACAGAACTGCACACACTGCTTCTTCCTTTCCTTTCAGAGCAAAGACCACACAAGCCTAAACAAAGACCAGAAGCACAGCATATCCCTTGGGATAGAATTATGCTCTGTTCTCAGGGTCTCTTTTGGAAGAATGACTCTCAAAGTTGAGTTTTGGGCAAAGCATTTTGGTTTCTCAAAGGTGTTTAGCAGAACATAAGTGTACATGATTCTTTCACCTCTTATAAACATTGACCACCTCTTAGTTATTATTACTAAGAGGTGATTTTGTTAATGGGTGCATGCAGGGCTCAATGTGATTCTAGAACTGAGAATATAAGACTGTACAACTCCATTAAATAGGAGAATCTCTCTTGAGGTACAGATCTTAGATTGTCAGATGGCTGAACAAAGAAGAATCTGGACAAGCAGATCCAGAAATTCTGCAAGTCTTTTTGAAATTACTCCTTCATGGATTGCCAGACGCATTAGTGATCTTATAGGGTTAAAGAAACAAAATTGGATCACCAGAGGGAACACTCTTTATCATCATTCAGGTCCGCCTCATTTTCTCCACTTCAACTAATAAAAATTGAAGGACATCTGTAAAGTTCAGATTATTTATATACACTGTTAGAGTACTGAGAAAATTGAGGAAAGGCTATGACAGAAGTAAATATAAATATTATAGCAACTGCCTAAGTATCAGTGGATTTCCCTACTCAGGAAAACAATGTGGTTTAGTATATACTGGAATACTGAACTGTTATGGCATTACCTGTTTATATATACATCCTGAACATGCACAGTATCTCCATATACCACCAGGTAGAGATTTTTCTTGAGTCTTCAAATGTAGTGGCATAATCTAGCAAGCGGATAATGAATATTCTGGTGTATCAAACTACAACAATGGCTTCATCTTTCTTTTGTTTCTGAAATGTACATCCAAACTCAATCCACTGAAATCTTAGCTTCACTTAGAAGCTGTCCTCATAAACTCAATTTCACCTACATTTCTACATATAGATTCTATACAAATGCAGCTCCTAATAGGCATCACATTAAAACATGAGATTATGCTGCAAGGCACCTTCATGTGAAAAACCAGCAGTATGAAGCAAGAAACCAAACAACATCTGTGTCATATTGTTGGTTTAGGTGAAATTAGAACCAACTGCAGAGATGCATGAAACTCTTTGCTGTTCATCAAAATCTGAAATTCTGTTTTAGAAAGCCATGTTTGAACTGTGAAATCGAAAATCTCCTCCCAACCACACTACAGAAAAGAGAATTCTTGCTGCAACCATACTAAGCCTCATACTGGACATGCATTCTTTATATCACTGCCTTTGTCGTGCCATGATTCATATTTGTTTTATTCCCCAATGGAGATGCACATGAACAAACAGCCCAGCCACTAGAAGCTAGATCAGATGTAGATAGTGGACAGAAAGATGTCTTTTTCTTGTCCTATTGCTATGATTTTTATATCAGAGTGAGAATTTGAGTGCTTGCAAGAGTCAACAGAGACGCTTTACACAGAAAACTACAGCCAAGCTAGAGCATTGATACCACTCTGATCAGGTGCAATGGACAGAAAACCCAGACTATTTGTTTCTATGATGGAGATAATATTAAATTTGTACTGTTAAATTTGTAGTCCAGAAAGTGAGGAAAAGAACAATACTGAAGCTTAGCAGAAGACAAGGGAAAGAAACTGAAGAACCCCTCGTAAAAGATTTTCACTATGCCTGAATCCTGGACTTAGACTGCATAAAACATCTTTGAGAAAGGGAGTCATTAAAGATAAGATAATTATTTCATTGGTGGGACAAAAATGACTTCCAGGAAGAGGCTGGGAATAAGGCTACCTTCCTTTTACCTGCTAAATAATCAGGTACCTTGTAATTCACAAGAAAGGGTCATAGAAAAATCTTCTCATATCACTCCAAATATCCTGTGATATTCAATTTTCTGCCTTTGAGAATAATATTGAAGTAGTTTGCTATGTCTGGAGTCATGTTTACTAGGGTCAAAATGGAAAAGGATGCAAAAACTGAATTGTCCTCTTGCCGGACTAGCAGAACATATTTTATTTGTTGCCCATGCACACAGGAGTGAGCAAATCTGCTGGTCTACTGTCAGCCTGGCTGGGCTGCTCACAGAGCTGCCAGAGAAAGATACATTAGAGGTTCCCTCCAGTCCCCAGTAGGCTGCCTTGTCTGGAGCTTGATTTAGCAAGATATGCATTGCTAGTTACAGTTAAGCAAACTGGCAGCCTTGTAGGAGTAGCTACAAGAGCTGAAGCATCCAAGAAGGTTATTTTGCATGAATTATGATTTTGGCCACCTTCAACTCCATGCTGCCTTAGATGTTGCCTTTAGGATGGGTGTTTTGCACTTGGCAGTCCATCTGCCCCTCCAGTGATGGCCAAGACCAATTTATCAAGTGCAAACAGAGAAATGGAAGATTTATGAGCATTGTATAACCCTTTAATCAGTGTAATAGAGCTTTCTCAAAAGAGGATTACATGATAGATAAAATATATGGGGAGAGATTTGACCTTGGCATTTCACCATGGCTAATGGCACACAGTGAATTTGACAGAAAACAGATCTTGCCTGAAACAAACTCCAAGCATAAGCCAGTCTTGAGAGATGCCAGGTCCCAGACACTCTGGATAAGGAGCAGGCAGAAATGAGGCTGGATATAACAACAGAAGCAAAAGCCAAACAGGACACAGTCCCTTGGCAAAGCAATGAGTGCTTCAAACCTCAAAGTGTATATTTAAAATGCAAAGCAAGGTAAAAAATTCACTGTGAGGGCACGCAAAAACCTTTTCCGAAAAAAAAGCTTTGACATGCAGTGGTTGCTGTGAACAAGCAGCACTGGGTAAGTTCAGACTGTTTACTGAGATTTTCACTTTGACTATGAAAGAGAATACAAAGCTCATTAGGAGGTGGTGTCTCCAAGAACCCACACAGTAACAGTTTATTTCTTAATAGGGATGTAGTGAAGACATTATTGCCCTTATCTCTTAGTACTAGTGCAGCGAAGAGCACTGAAAATAGTGAACCCTTCCCTCTGAACAGAGGAAGGGTCTTGTCTCAGACAAGGGATTTTAAGATGAATCCTACTGACCATCTTGATATCTCAGATAATTTACCTTCTGGACATCTTTCTCGAATTTTACAAGTGAAGTCAGAGCAGGCAAAGCAAGAGACTCTTTTTCAGTGGTACCTAGGGACAGAACAAAAAGCAATGGGCACAAACTGAAACAGTGGGGGCTGCATCTGAGCATCAGGAAATATCCTCACTGTGAATATGTCCAGGTAGTAGTACAGGTTGCCCAGAAATGCCATAGGGACTCCATCCCTGGGATGTTCTAAAGCCATCTGGAATGGTCCGAGGCAGTTCACTGCAGGCGGCCCTATTTGAGCAGACGACCTCCAAAACAAACCTCAGTTCCTTTGTGCAATCCCAACAAGTAGTAAAATGTTGGGTGAGAAGGTGTTATTTTCACAACCACATTTCAAAGTAGAGTCATATTTTAGCTCCTTAATTTTCAGACCTCCCTTAGCCCTTGGTGTTGGCTCATACCTGGGACAGTTCATACAGCTGCTCTCAGAGTGAGTAACTCCAGACACAAAAGCCAAACTGTTGGTCAGAAACACTAGCAGTGTTTCCACTGGGAAAATTGAGAAAATGAACAGATTATTCCCCAGTAGATGGAAGAGGACATGGGTTAAATTGCTTACAGTTATACACTGCAAGGTGTTTGAACAGACAAGAGGGAGAAGACTGAAGAATTCTTATATTGTAAGCCAACATTTTGAAAGACAATTTTCAAACAATATAGGAAGTCATCAGAACTGCAAGCTATCCATCAAAGATTTGCTGCAAGCCTTCAGCAGCCTGATGGGAAAGGTGTAAAGAAAATGCGGTTGGAAGTAGGAAAGTGAGGGAGACAGAGCAGCTGAGTAACTGATGACTCAGATCACCTTCTAGAGGAAAGCATGTTTTTCTACTCCTTTACTTCTTCCTCAAATGTGTGAACTCTCTCACCTTCACTTATAACTAAGGTTAATCTCTGAAGATATAGCTGTTGTAAGAATAATTTGGCCTGTGGCTAGCCTGCTTTTGGAAGAGGGCTAGGGAAAACTGCTCATTTGTCTAGCAAGAGAGTAGAGACAACTAACCACTGTCCTCTTCCCTGTAGGAATCTTTATTAGGCAAACATAAAACTCCAAGAAGATGCCAAAATAGAAAGTTTCAGTACTAACTGACCTGAAAAAATGACTCTTTACCTTGCTTCCTCAGAAAATCCAAAGTTATTTTAGTTCAGTTTCCAACAACAGTTCACTGAACAGGCACATAAATCATTCCAGGAGCCCAGGGGCAAATAAAGGCTGTGCTCTCTCAGGCTGTTGTACTGCTTTTGGGCTCTTGTGTCCCTGGTGCCAGCTCTGTTAGGAACATTCTACATGTATGTGTAAGTGACACTTTATGGGAAGTAGCATCATGAATGATGTCTCTTCCACTTGGAATATGGAGCTTTGAAAGCCCCCACAAATTTTTATTTTATTTAAGAATTCACTTCAGTGCCTGGAGCCTGCTCCCCACCACACTTACTCACCATTCCCTAGTGAGTTCAAGTCATGTAGGGGAGATGAGCTCACATTTAGTACATTAAGTCTTGTTTCCTTAAAAAGGCAAAAACTTGCAATTTACAAGTCAGTGTTCAGCTGTAAAGGATAATGTTCTTCACCTCCTGTTAGCAAGCTAATTAATCTATCTAACAATTTTTCAGCAATTCCTAGGAAAGGTAATAATGTTCCCCTGTTGCTGGGAGCTTGTAGCGCTCCTCTAGCTAAACACAGAGCCTAGGCATAGGCAAGAAATACCAGCTACTCCTTGAGCCCCTGCCACACTCCTCAGCCTGTGACACAAGGCATAACCACAGGAACACCACTGCACCACTTGTGACCAGATCAGTGCCCAGAAATGTTGTTACTAAGAGCAGTACTTACTGACAATCTGCATTCCTGCAGCACTCTGATTTCTGCACTCTCAGACCCAGCAGTTAGAGGCAAACCTGAGCTAAGGGTCCATTGCAATCCCTGGCTGCTGCTGAGAGCTGATTTCAGTGAAGCTGCTCGACTGACTCCTGCATGGAACTTAGCCTAATGAATTCCTGGAAAAATGTCAATGCCCCAGAACTTTATCCAAGCCTGAACATAAGCCTTATCCAATACTCCCAACAGCTACAATTGATCTCTCCTTGTTTATTATCTGGTTGACCCACTGTATGCTATAATAAGACAGATTGTAAGTGCATTGGGTTGTTTTACAGCTTCTCTGTAGAATGTCTTAATTAGTATGCTTGAAATGCTTCGAACGCAAGTAAAGTGATAAAAATATTGGCAGTATTTTGTCTTATGCAATATAATCATTCATGTGCTGGTGTGGCTCCAAGAAGCATTTTATGACTAAGTGTAGAAGAGGAGGAAGCACCCATGGTAAAAAGTTCCCTGATTCCATAAAATAAAACTGATGGAAGGTCAAAAACTTTTTCAAATCTTGTCAAATCCTGTGTATGTCTTTGCAACATTATCTTCTGTGTCCAAAAAAAGCAACAACACATACATCTCAACAAGACAAATTACCACTCCTGTTTTAAACTGATACTATTGTCACATGAGCTCCTGCTATGGCCAAAACACCCCTTTTTTTCTGTTCAGGAGTAAAGTTTCACAGCAGTAGTAATGGTGCTGCCTCCATCACTTTTATCTCTGTAATTCTTTTTATAGTGTCTTGACAGTGCTATTAATATTGACAATTTTCTGGTTTTATGAGATGGTGGAAGTCCAATGTAGACTTATTTTGCTTTTTGAAAGAATATACATGAAGTTCCACAAACACCCTGACTTACTTTAATTAATGGTCTTGTTCAGCCTTAGCATGGCAGAAAAAAATCAGTGTTGTCTAGGACAGTCCATCCTAGATTACTTCAGACAGCAATAATTTCCAATGAACTGTGCATAATATCCTGTCCATTTTTCTTCATTAATACTTGATGACTTAAAATATAACTCACAAAAACTATTGAGCAGCTTCATAATGAATTTTGCCTCCGTAAACTCCAAAATGTCAACTTTTTCTCCTCTATGATCAGAGTGCACTTATGGGAAAAAGCAGAGGAAGAAGGATAAACATGACTGGGCATGAGTAAATGAGATACCAGTCAGTGCACTCACCTAACCCCAACAGTCTGTCCTATTGTCTCCTTAAATTCTATTTCCATTTTGTTGACTTTGTTCCATTCTCTGGATATGAATAGGGCAATATGTATCTGATTTGATACCAAACTTCAAGTTGGATTAGCCAGTGATTTGGAGAGCAAAAACTGAAAAACCCGGGATTGGATCTGGGATAAACAGGTGGGATAATGGATGGACTTAATATCTGGTTAGTGTGTCTAAGTCAATCAAGCTGGGGTTGCAAGGCCATTTGGAAAGCACAGTCTTGGTGAGCTGGCAAGGAGGAGCAGGATCAGGCTGTGGTGGTTCAGGTGCTGACTGTGCTTGTGTGTGTGCTGATCAAGACATCTACCCTCTGTCCATGTTGGTGTGTGCTTGGCAGTGACTGCACTGTGTGGTGGCCTTTCTCATTCTTGGAGTTCACACTCAGCCTTGCTATTGGATGAATGTGCCAAGGGGAACAGCAGCAAACAAGGCAGGAGATGACAGACCCTCCAGGTCTTGAGCCATCCACATTTGGTTTCACTTAACAAGGTCCTGCCACTCCTGCTTTTTGCATGACAAACCAGTAAATACTCCCATTACTGCAGTGTAATGTAGCAGTACCTGTGTACAGGTACCTGCTCTGTCCAGGACTTTCAATTCTGTTTTCATGTTTTCCTTTCCATATTTAAGCAGTCTCCAGGAGCTGACCCATTTCTCCATCTAAACTCCCAGAACTCCCCGTTCTGGAAGGGTTTGTGTCAAGCACAGTGACTGACTGAAATGTTCAATGACTGATGCAGCACAGCACCCAAATCCTGCAGAGAAACTCTGATGAGTAGAGGGCATAGCCATCCATGAAATATCTATACTGGGAAATAATAAATATCATTGATTATCCAACCTCTTACTGATCATCACCTTGTCAACTAGACCATGGCACTGAGTGCCATGCACAGAGATTTCTTGAACATCTCCAGAGATGCTGATGGTGCCACCTCTCTGGGAAGTCTGTTCCAATGCTTAACAACTCTTTTCTTGAAGAAATTCCTCCTGATGTTCAATCTCCTCTCCCCTAGTGCAGCTTGAGTTGATAATATGACCCTAATCCTTTAGAAACCTGAACCCTGCCCCTGAGTGCTCAATTGAAATTGAGCTAGCTCTGCACAGAGTCATCACATGTATGTTTGTATCTGTGGTGTCATTAATGCAAACCCTAAAATTCTGCCCATCAGAAGAAAGTTACCTGCACCCTATTTGCCAGTGCCTATAAATGATTGTGTTTGAGCTCAATGAGTGCCAATGAGAGCTTTGTTGGGAGAAGGACAGTCCAAGCCTTGACTTTGCCCTTGCAATTAACTTCTGGAGGCTGTTGTTATGCAGCTTCTTGCAACCACAAAACTTGCAGAGTTTACACTTTCCTCAGAGAATATATAAGCTCTGCAAAATCATTAGTTAATTACAGACATCAGCTTCAAAATTACAGGTATAAATCCTTGAGTTAACACCCTCGATCATTAAACCTGAAATAGGATTTTAAGGGTCTAATTTAGTTTTTGCCATTTCTCCTGTCATGTTTTTCCTCCGGCTGTGTTCTCAAGCAGTGAAAGGAGGCCAAGAGACTTGACTCCTCTTTTCCTGCTCCAGCATGGTTTTGCCTTATTGGGATTTTGACTTTTTAATCCTAACAAGACATCTTCAAAAAAGAGCATAGAAATATCTGCAATTGTTATTTACAAAACATTGCTTAGACTGCAAATGTTTGGGTACAAACATTTTCACTGGGGGTTTTAGGTGATACTAAGATAGGTGATAATAAGATCAATAAAAAATTTCTTGTCGCCAAATTTGAAGTTTCTTCAAACTGTTTGATTTCACTCCATTTTTGACAAAGGTGAATGAAGAGTGCTGTAAAAACTGTCAATTTTTCTATTTTTGTTTTTGCATGCTGCTTCCCAGCATAAGGCTTCTGTGCTGAGTAGTGTCTTTTGTTGCTTCATTTAGGCCAGTGTGTGTTAGTTAGATATCTGGCTTTGGTTTTCTTCACTGTGTCGCTTTGCTGTGAAGGTGTATGAATATTTCATTGTTACATTTTAATTGGAAAGCTGACTCTTGTCGATAAACACCACAGATTTAAAGCATTGAATGTATTTAAAAGACTGCTGACAAAAATCCATATATTTAAGTCCTTGAAATGATCTTACATTTGGCTTGCCATTTGTGGTGTCATGGTGATAGCAGTGAAGCTGCTCCATGAGCATTAAGCACATGTCAGTCTTACAAATAGTTCTTTTCATTACTAGTGTTTCAGCAATGATATCACTATTTTAAAAATGGGAAAATATGGCAACATAGCTGCAATTAAAAAAACAGCAGGAGACTGGGTTTCACTCCCAAAAACACTGTCCAATTACATAAATTAGTTTTTGTTCCATCTCTTTCCCATTATCTCTTCTAGTGTATTGCCTCAGTAAAGTACATGAACACTCATTTTTAGGAAGCAAGTGCTGGCATGCTGATAATAAGCTTCCTTTTATATTAAACTTTTAATTTGACAAAAGTGTTGTTTAATGACTTCAACACTGAAACATGAGCAATTACCAGGACAAGACTCTTTTTTGAGATACAGCAAACTATAAACAAAAATGCTTATACTATTAGGAGCTTCAGTTATACTTAGCTGAAAAAAAATAAGTTATACAGCCAGTTAATCATAGAAATATATTCAATGCATCTATTATTTTAAACCTTTACTTACTTTAAAATATCTTTTTTAAAAAAATTTATTAAGAGCTAGGTCTTCTTTCTCTCCTTCAAAATTGAAGAATTGGACTGGTCTACTCTTAGGCTGCTTTTCCTATTTCTTTCATGCTCAAACTAATTTCCTGCCATATTATGCTCATTTAAATGAGGAATGTAATGAGACAGTGATATTTCCCTTTGATATTTTTAATTATCTGCTTTGCAAGTAATTAAGCAGAGGGAGAGGAACGTGGAAATCCTTTTCCTATGAGACAGCAGACAGGTAGTTTCTGTTCTGCTTGCTGGAGTAAACTGTCTGCAGGCTGAATTATCACCAATGTGCCCTGCACGCAAGGCCCAGAGATGCAAAGCCATCCATTCACACCCAATAAAATTTCAGGTAGAGAAACAAGTCTCCACTAGCAGTGAATAAATGTGATTTTATGTGAGGACAAAACACTGCTGTTCCTTCATCATTAACCATCACACTGCATGCCAGGGAAGATGCAGAGAAGCAGCTCAAGGTCAAGGTCACAGGGAATTGTTTCCTTTTTGGGCAGCAAAAGCCCACATCAGTCACAGTGCTCAGAATGCTGGCCCCTGCCCCTGAACCAAGGTGTCACCTTCTCCTGTGGGTCAGGCAAATGGAGGTTCCCAGTGGCTCTGCCTTCTCTCCACAGGTGGGGAGAGTTGTGCTTGGATCACAGAAATGCTCCTTGCACTGGGGGCTCAGCACCCCAGCAAAAAGTGGGTGCTGACTTGGTGAAGCTTTTCCCCTGCTCTGGAACCTGTCAGGAGTAAGAGAGAAGACTGTAAGAGACAGAGCAGTAGAAGGGGATTTGCCAGGATCGGTGGAAACACAGGGCACTGCTCGGGAGTATCAGTTTCCCTCTGTGACTGATGGGAAGAAAATGAGACCAGAAAATGATGACAAGAAAACACCTCACTTCCCTTGTGTTGGATTCTTGGAAAGAGGGCTGTAGTTTATTCTTTAGTGTTAGGAGCTCTTATTTAATATTTAAACTCCAGAGGCACAGGGCCAAACTCCATCTACATTAACTCACAGATCTAGCAGAGCAAGAATCCAAAGGATGTTTCACATGGAAAATGTCTTCATGTGGATTGTCTTTCACTCCTGTTTTGTTGGCAGTTTCATCTACCATTATATTGCACATCACTCAGCCTTACTGAGAAAATTTACACAGGTGAATGTCAGAGCAGAAGAAATTTCTTGTGGACGAAAGTCACCATCCTCATCTTGGGAACAACTCTCTCAACCTTCACATGTAAAATGATGGGCATGATGCTAATATTTGTATCTCAGGTCTTGATTGTCACAACAGAGACTCTATGAAAATCCCAGCTCAGGGTATTATAGCAGTTAAAAAGCTCACAAAATACTAGGAAAACAGAGAGCAACAGAGAAAGTTTTCCCTTCCACGATATGAATCCAAGGTTTTGCCGTGCATTGGGATTGTTTTCCAATTCAAGTTCTTTTGTCCCAAAGAAACACAGGAGCAATATCATCAAAGGCATTAAAGAGCTCCCTCATGAAGAATACTTGAGTATCCTGGGACTTTTTACTCTGGGAAAGAGCCATTGAAAGGGAAATTCATTACTGTCTATGAGAAGTGACACAGAGAGTGAGAAAGGGAAAGGTGTTTGCTGTCTCCACCAGAGCAAAAGTGAGGCATCCAATGGCACTAACAGCAGTCTGACTCAAAATGGGCAAAAGGCTTCATGCAACACACAGTGGAGTCCTGGCACTCCTTGTTGAAGGATGGTCATGTGGCTTCAAGGGGAAATTGGAAAGTGTTTGCAAAAGAAACCTACTGAGGCTTAATAAATATGCAGAAATGTCACTAGTCTTAGGTCAAGAAGTCGCTGACCTTAAAGTTTGAGCAGTAGAGAGGGAGGAATTGCATATATTTTTATTCCTGTACTTGTTCTTCCCCAGGCTTCTGCTTTTGGTCAATGTTTGAGCATGGATACTGTGCTAGGTTGATTTTTGCCCTGACCCAGTTAAGTCTGCTCTTTTACTCTTAACCTTTCTTATAGATGCCAAATTACTAAAATCCCATAATACTTTTAGCAGCATATTCTGCAATTCTATGTGAAGAGCTGCTGCCTCCCTGGCTGTGGGATTCTGCACATTAGGCATGGCTGCTCCTGAAGTAACAGAAGTAAAGGGAAGGCAAAGGCTTCAGGATACAAGATGAGAGAAGGCTGACTTCCAAGACCAGGATGTCAGCCTGACCTTTATACCTGGAAATAGCCTGGCTGGATTTTGAGGCTTTTAATAGAGGAAAAAGCAATGCATTTAAGGACTTGAGCTGCCCATAGTCTTTCCTGCAACCAGCCCATCTCCTCACAGATGTACATAGAGTGATGTTTAAGCAGTAACTCAAATATAAACAAACTGACATCTTAAATGGTGAGGTAAAATTGGACAAAAATTCTGCACATGAGAACTCTGAATAGAATCTGTGCTCATGTAGCCTCTGAGAGAAGCTGCCACAACCAAGGAGCTTCTCATAGATTCATAGAATTATAGAATGGTTTAGGCTGGAAAAGACCCTAAAGATTATCTAGTTCCAACACCCCTGCCATGGGCAGGGACACCTTCCACTACACCAGGCTGCTCCAAGCTCTGTCCAACCCATCTTGAACATTGCCAGATTTGAGTCATCCACAACTTCTCTGGGCAACCTGTTCCTGAGTAGCAGCATGCTCACAGTAAAGAATTTCTTCTTTAAATCTAATCTAAACCTGCCCTGAACAGTCTAAAGCCACTACCCTTTGTTGTCCCTCTGTAGGTCTCTGGTAGCTCCCTTTAGGTACTGAAGGAGCTAAAAGGTCACTGCAGGGTCTTCTCTTTTCCAGGCTGAACAATCCCAGCTCTCTGCCTGCCTTCACAGCAGAGGGGCTCCAGGCTCTGATCATCTTCTGGGCCCTCCTCCAGACTCACTTCAGCTGGTCCAGAGCCACAGCATGGGTAAGGTTGGAAAGCACCACAGCGGGTCACCTGGTCCAAGCTCCCTGCTCAAGCAGGGTCATCCTTAAGAACAAGTCACAGAATTGTGTCCAGACAGTTTTAGAATATCTCCAGTGTGGCAGACTCCACAGCCTCTCTGGGTCATCTGTTCTTCACATCCTCGTGTTGTGAGCCCCAGAGTTGTACACCATAGCCCATTTGGAGTGTCACAAGAGTGGAGTAGAGGGGCAGAATCACCTCACTCAACCTGCTGGTCACACTTATTTGGATATAACCCAGGATACAATTGGCTTTCTGGTCTGTGAGGGCACATTTCCAGGTCACATCGAGTTTCTTATACACCAACAACCGCAGTCCTTCTCTTCAGGGCAGCCCTGAATAGATTTCCCACCCAGCCTGTCTTTTTGCATGAGATCGCCCCAACCCACACACAAGGGTTTGCACTTGATCTTGTTGAATTTCATGAGGTTTGCACAGACCCGTGTCTCAAGCCTGTCAAGGTCCATTCTCAGATCTGTGTGTGAGTGTGACCTCACTCAGGGTTATTTCCAGATGGTCCTTGGCAGATGTACCTAAGCACTAGGTCAATTGTCTCTGCTGCTCCTTTCATTACGAGCAAGGAAGGAGGGATGAGTTCACCTCTCTCAAAATAACTTGATCCATTCTCTGGAGCTTTTGACATTCCTCACAGCCAGCTAAAGTGGACTGTGGGAGTTATGCTGCTGAGACTTTTTACCATCTTAGATGACTAAGAGATTCATCATTAGACATGTCCTGTCACTTTCACATTGTGAATTTTGAGATAAAGCATTGGTATGCAAGATTAAGGACTTCATCTTCCCCTGGGCATTAATTCTCCACACACTTTCTAAAGCCTATTGTATCAGGCAGTGGGATCTGACCCTGGTCATGGCTAAATGCCTGCTCATGATGAGCAGAGACAGAAGCAAAAAGAAGTGAGCTTTTCCAGAGTTTGCTACTTCTGCACCCAATTCCCAGGGCACTGCTGATATTATTTCTAAGTGGTCAAATTTTAATCTTGGTTTCCATAGCTCTCGACTGCAAATATTATTTAAAAACCCCATTATGGCTACTGTAATTCAACCCTGCAATTTGACTTTTGCTATTTCATTTTACTCCTCAAATAATTCTTTTAACTAATCTCTGTTTATTTGTGAGTCTCACAATGCCGCTTCCTGTAGGATTATTTACTTTTCTTTATTAATTTATTCATTTATTTAAGGCATAACTAGGAAAATGATCTAGTTATGGCTAAATGCATATTTTTTTTCTTTCAGGTCCCCACATCTCAGCCTGTGACTTCTTGTCAGCAATCTCAAATTTAACTGGATGGATGCTCACTTGAGAGAAATCTGAGAGCACTGGGGGTGGTGGGTTTGGGGACTCAGTGAGTAGCAATGCTCCCATTGGATTGGCACCAAACCACCATTTCCAGGCAAAGTTGAAAGTGCCATGCTGCTAAAGGTGTTCAAAATAGTCAGATCCTATTTTCATTATTTTATTTCTTAAGTGGAGCTGGTTTATTTGCACTATGTAGGCTAGGAAAGGGTGTGTGCACAGGTGCTGAACAGAATTAATTTATTAGGATGTTCTCTATTAGTATTAACACAGTAACAGTCATAAATGTTTATAGATTTTGATCATATTCTTAAGCAATATTAAGACAGCCTAATGAATCACGTCAGCACTGTGAAAGGTCAGAATTAATCTTTCACCCTTTATCTTCATTCAGTTTATATGTGAGTTCAACACAGTATCATCTTTCCTCACCTTCAGCTGAAATTGTCACAGAAAGCTCTAACTAGGTGGTCTGGAAAAATGCTCAGAGGTGATCCAGTTATACACATCTGGGCAGCTGGCAGGAAAGGAAATGAGGGATGACAAAGTCCTTTGCTGTCCACATTATTGTTAGTGTGGCAAAGTGTCCACCAACACTCTATGGTTTGCCAGCAACCCAGGGAGCACTCCTTGGGTCCTGGAAGTCTGATATTTAAATGGGGTCACAGTGCTACAAGCAAGATATACCAGCCAGGTGTTAGCTAGGGCTGCAGCCAGGACCAGAGCATGCTCTGATGGGTGTGGAGATGTCTTCAGATGAGGAAGAGGGATTGACCCTCAGTGTGACAAAAATTCAATGTGTCCAATCCAAAAATCCAGCTCTTGTTGAGAGGGACAAACAGAAACCCTCTAGGCAGAGACAGTGTAAGCATCTTGCTGGTGCCTGATTCTGTCTCTGTGTAGGACCTAAGCTGGACTCTCAGCAGTGAAGGATCACCTCTGACAGCTGGGCATCTCTGTTCTGTTGTTTCTCTGAGCTTGGTCATAAGGATTTCACCTAAAGAGACCCTTCTTTGGCACAGTAGGTAGCTCAGCTGCTCCGAGATGAAGTCCCTAAACCATCTCTTTGCTGGACCTGCAAGACTCATTTAATGCTTTCCCACTTGTCTACTTCCCTGTGTTCTCTACTGCTCATATTTGTCTTGTCTTGTACTCTCATGGAACACAGGCTGCTTTGGGAAAACTCTCCTGTTTTGTGGTGAGAACAGAAAGCTGAAATAGAATGGCACAGGTACTAATCTAGCTCTGGCAAGACCTTGTTCTTGCATGAATCATTAAATGTCACTGTGCTATTTTTTCCTTCCAAGTCTTAAGAGACAATGACAAATTCCTGACATAACTATTAGAGGTATTGTGAGGCTTATTACACCAAATATTTTTAAAGTGCTCTGAGATTGGGAAGTGGAAAAAACATCTTAAAGAGTCAATTAGTGGCACCAATTTTGCTATTTATTGTTAGTATTAGTTAATAAGTAACACCTGTATAAATTAATTGAGTTATGTCAACATCATTTACTAACATTAAAGAATGTTGGACATGTAATGCAGGAAGGTATCACTCACAGCAAAAAATGTTGTTTGCAACTAATCAGTATATTATTAATGAAGGGAAGCTACTGTTTACCCCAAAAGGCCTGGGATATTACTCTGTGTCCATGAGACCCTCACAAGGATTTACCAGATTCTGTATAAAGGTTAACAGCAGGCTCAACTAAGAATCTTTAATGTAAGGGGATTACACTATTCACACAAATTTATAATCAGCAAAGCACATAGCATGATTTGGGTGAACCACTATCAACTACCATCAGTCTGTATTTTTTGGGTTGTTTGTTTTTTTCATAAAATTTATATGCTAACAATACTGGTCATACTTCTTCAGCATAAATGCTTTTGGGTAAAGAACTGAGATTAATGATATAAATATTTGATTCAATCTGTTATATCCAATTCTTTATTTATGGAATGGAGAGAGAACCAAAATCATACACAGGGAAAAATATTACAAATCTGATATTTTCTGAGGATTTAAATTTAGCCTTTCCCCTTAAAAGTAACTTTCAGGTTTTTGTGGTTCTTTGGGTTTTTTTTGGGTTTTTTTCTTATTTTTGCTTAAATGTGTTTATAAATGCTTGAGATTTGAACAAACATTTTATTTGATGGCAATAAACTTTACAAAATTATATTTTAGATTTGATAGTAGGACAGGTTGCAGACTGCAGAGCTTTTAATAAAAATGATGATATTATAGGTTATAGAGGTTGCAAAGCTTTTCCTATTGCAACTGCAGAACTGCACGTTTGTAATTTCCTAAAGAATCGTACTGATGAAAAGTTTTGTTTCCAACAAGATCCATCCTGCCATCTCAGAAGCCTCCACAGGAGTCTCCATGAAACAGAGAAGAGACAGTTTAAAACCAAACTCTGTCCTTTTTCACACAGGGTTGACCTTAGAAGCCTGTAAAAATGTGCTGTTGGACACCACTCAGTGACGAGCAGTGTTCTCCTATTTGTTGCTAGGATGGATGGTTAGAGACCCTCCTGGTACTGTGAGGGTCAGAACTGAACATCCCTAGGGAGCAAACCAGTCCTTGAAAGGGAACTCTCTGTGCACAGCTCAAGCATAAGGTTTACAAATCATTCAAATACTTGTTAAGCCTCATCTCTGATGCTATAAATAACCCAAAGACTTTGTACTGATGGTCTAAAGAGGGATGGATTTCACCCAGAGTGAAGGAGGAAATCAGGATCTGCAGAAGTCATGTATATACAAGCAACAATGCCAAATTGAGCCTATCCTTTCCCAGTACATTGCTGGGTCTACCTATCCTCACTTCCATCTTTATATGGTATTAACTCCTTCAAAATAAAGAGATGGAACAAATTTAGTTTCTCTTACTGCCTATATAAGTGACCTTGGGCATCATAATTAATATATTGATTATCATTTTTATTCTATCATGAAAACCAATTACAAATCCCTTTGCTTTCCTTGTTAAATGAGACATGCACATGCATCCCTTTGAAGCAGGATTTCCTTAAATTGATCATATTATTAAATGTGGGATAGTCTGGGGAATAACCCCACTAAAATAAACATCCCTTAGAGATTGTATCTCCCTTAATTTGTACAATGACATGAGGTGAGACTCTTCCCCCCAGTCCTGCACAACAGACAGGTTGAATTTAGTAACCTCAGCTTGTCCTAGCTTTGAAGGCAAGGGCTGCTTTGCACAGGGCAGCCTTCACCATCCATGCAAGCACCAGCACAGAGTTCAGCACAATTATTGTCACTGCAATGATTATCAAGAAAGGATAATTAATATGACAGCTTTTCAAAGTGCTGCCCAATCTCCATAGGTTATGTAAACACAGATAGCAGGAGCATCTGCTGATAAATTGTCTCTGTTCAACACTAAGCATTAACTGAGTAGGTGCATATTTACTCTTTGCTGAAGATACAAAGCGGAGTGGTGATTTTGTTTTATACAACAATGCAGCAACAAGTTTGTCATTTGTATCTAGGTAAAAAAAAAAAGAAGAGCAGAGCTCTGTCTGGTGCAAACATGGCTCTTTTTATTTCCAGAGAACCCACTCAAGGGGTCTAATCTCTGGTCTGCTGTCCAGCATAGAGAAACTGGATTTCATCAGTTAATGAAAGGAAGGTCTTAACTCCTGATTTTAGTAGGTTGGTTTGGTTGGTTTTGTTTTTGTTTGTTTTTTTGGTTTTTGTGGGTTTTTTGTTTGTTTTTTCTTTTCTTTTCTTTTCTTTCTTTTCTTTTCTTTTCTTTTTTTTCTTTTCTTTTCTTTTCTTTTCTTTTCTTTTCTTTTCTTTTCTTTTCTTTTCTTTTCTTTTCTTTTTCTACAGGTATCCATTATTGACATTCTATTGTTGTAAGGCTGAATTCAATTTCTGGAAATTCTGAATCCTAGGCACAGTCTGCTCCAAGGTCTCAGTCTAACCTGTGGCTGTTTCAGACTGTAGACCAAAGTCATGTCCCAGCAGAGTTTTTGATGATTATGGATTCCAATAGCAAACAACAAGCTTGAACTTTTTGACTATTTAAATACCTTTTGGTAAAATATCTAAATGTAAGGCATCTCAGTGGACAGAGTGAGTACAAGAATAATGTTAGACAAGAAAAGGAGTTGCTTTTCTTCATTCAAATTATATTTCAAAATCAGCAACAAATTAAAAGGAGTC
Organism: Sitta carolinensis; assembly: GCA_032173965.1. NCBI lineage: Eukaryota > Metazoa > Chordata > Aves > Passeriformes > Sittidae > Sitta > Sitta carolinensis. Next base: position 5,528,857 of record JAVUNC010000025.1, on the reverse strand, counting down.
ATTATTTCTTCTTTCATATTTGTTTTTCAAAGGTGCTTTTTCTTCTTTCAAATTACAACTTTCAACCCTCTGACTTGCTGTCATAGAGGTGTGTGCCATTAGTTTGGTAGAGAAGCCCAGATCAATGAATTTGACCCTGTCAGCAGCCTCTGGTAGGCTGGTGCTCCATCAAAGAGCAGATTAAAGCACAAGAGATAGCTGGGTACCAGAGACAGGTATCTGACCAGACCCAGCCATGAATAAATGAATGGATTGGAAGAAGCTGGGGTCACCTACCCAGCTTTGTAGCAGTGCAAAAATACAGGAAAATATACAGCCTACAACCCCTATTGTGAAACAGAACAGGAGGTCGTCAGAGAGGGCTGGTTTCAGTATTGCCCCTGAACCTTTCCCCACTATCACCAGCTCAGACAAAGTTGTATTTTTTTTACCTCAGGGAAGATGCTTTTTCTCATTCTAATAGTGGCAATGGAAAGAGAAAAATTACAAGAATAACAACTGAATGCAAAAGAATTTTTGCAAATTCACAAAAACCCAGTTATGGAAAAAGCAGTGCTATTTGAATCACTAACTGTATAGGCTTTCATGAAATACCAGCCTTCTTCAATCAGTAGAAACTCCAGAAAGAAATGTTTGGAATTTGACTCCCTCATGTGTGTATGTGTGTATGTGTGGGTGTGATGGAGAAAGAAAGGAGGGAAAATAAAATCCATTAAAACATTTACTTTTCAGGAATACTTATTTTCCTCTTCTTGGGAAAAAAGTTCCAATCTCTGTCAGCCCTGACAGAAAACAGGTGTCAGAAGAGCTGAGTTCCTCATCCAGCAGCCACCTCAGCACCCTTCAGCCCACAGCAGTGCCACCTCTCTCATCTCCCTTCAAAGGGCTCAGAGGCAGGCACACACAACTCTCCAGGCTCCACCATGCAATAAAGAAGCACAGTGTCATGGATAGAAATCCACTGTTTTTCTGAAATAAATTATTTCATTTCTACTGTTCATTCTTAGGAAGTGCAAAACTATTTCAAGGTAACAGAAGTCACTTCCTCAGCTCTGTTCTCTTGGCCTGACTGCCTAACTTTCCTGTTACCTACATCTCAATTTTATCCCAAAAAAGTTTCTGATGCACTATCAGAAATGAAAGTCAGCTAGTTCTTAGCTTCACCTAAGGAGCCTGGCTTTTTTTAGCCACAGTACCACCACAGAAAGGAAAGTGTCCTCTGCAGCTGGTTCACCATCCAAAGCAGGGCTTTCCTCCTGGAGTCTCCCCCTGTTCTGCATTGGCAGGTGAAATCCAGAGAGCTGGGAGCTTCCAAAGCACGACAGCTATCACTGACAGTGATACCCCTCAATGCCTTTGCCACCACAAAACATAGCTGCTGTGACTGCACAGGGACCTGGGAGGGAAGCAACTAAGAAAAGATTCTTACACTGACAAAACTTCTGTCTTTGTTATCAATTCACTTCCCTTGGTTTTCTGTTGCTCTCTGTTTTGTTTGCAATAAAAATCAAAGTAATTTTTATGTAAAGTTTTGTCTGTATCTAGCTTCTTGTGGACTTCATAGAGAAGCTTGTGACCTAAACAGTTTTGAGAACCTCATCCTATGGACCAGTAAGATGTCAAGAGTTTCACATTGCTGTGAGAATCACGTAAACAATTTTAGATTTCCCCCCAAAATGGCAATGAGTGGGTGTGTGGAGTGCCTGAAAACAACAGGCTGGTTTCTAAATTAATGACATTTTATCATTGCAAATGACAGCTCTTCCACCCACAGTATTTGGTGGCCTATGGATTTTTCTCCTAAATAAAGTCCCATATAAAGTCCTTTTTCTCCTAAATTAAAAAAAAAAAAAAAAAAAAAAAAAAAAAAAAAAAAAAAAAATCCCAATGACAGATAGTGACTGGATGGAGAATAGATTGTGAGCAGCCCTGGGAAGAATGGGAAGAAGGACTTGGGGATGTTGTTTGCCAAGAATCTTAACATGACCTGGCCATGCACAGTTGCAGCCCAGACAGCCAACAGCGTCCTGGACTGAATCAAAAGAAGTGTAAGAAGCAGTTGGAGGAGGAGATTCTCCCCTCTCTGCTCCTGTGAGATCCCACTCGTGTCCTGTACCCCACTCTGGGGCCCCCACCATAAGAAGGACATGGACCTGCTGGAGTGAGAGCAGAGGAGGGCCATGAAGATGCACAGAGGACTGGAGCAACTCTCTGTGAAGTCAGGATGAGAAAGTTGTGGTTATTCAACTCAAAGACATGTTTTCAGAGAGACCCTACTGCACCTTCCAGTACCTGAAGGGAGCTACAAGTGAGCAGGAGAGGGATTTTTTGCAAGGGCATGTGGTGATAGAACAAGGGAGAATGACCTTAAACTGAAATAGATTTAGATTACATAGATAGAAGAAATTCTTCAGTGTGACAGTGGTGAAGTCCTAGAACAGGTTACCCAGAGGAGTTATGGATGCCCCATCCCTGGAAGTGTTCAGGACCAGGCTGGATGGGGCTTTAAGTAATCTGGTCTAGTTGAAGTTGTCCCTGCTGTGGCACGGGGTTGGAAGAAGGTAATCTTTAGAGTCCCCTTCAACCCAAACCATTCAATGATTCTAACAGAAAGGTGTTCTTCAAGTAAAAATCAAAGAACAGTAAAGACAGATTTGTTACTGTGACATAGATAGAAATACACAGTAACACACACAACAGGTGTTCAGGTAGAGAAGAAGAAAAGAAATCTCTAGTTTATTGTTGACCTCGTATATATAAGTTTCTAGACAGTGTTTAGAGATTGGACAGAGAGGTTACTACTCTATTTTCATTGGTCACTTGAGAAGTCCATCAGGTGAGATCTTTTACATAGGAATGTAAACATGATTCTTGTTTATCTTACAATTCATGAGAACTGACTCCACTATACTAAAAAAAATCAGAAGGCTGATTTTCAGGGACAACACAGATTAATTGTATAGAGGCTGGCAGAAGGACATAGAGGTCAGATTCCTTCACTGAATATCACTTCAGCTGGTACTGGTGCAATATCTATAGCTTCAGGTAAGCAAGGGAATTACACACAGTTCAGACTCCAGATCTTACTACCCTGTCTACCAAGGGTCATCATCTGCATGACGGTCTTTATCACATGGACTGCAATAACTAAGAGTTATTAGTTAGGACTGGAATAAATGTGGAACTTGTTAGAAGAAATCCCTTGCCACTATCCATCTTTCCCTTACTGAGGCTAACAATAACTTACAACCATTAATATTTAATATCTCAATCACTGATGCAGTACCATGATGCCCAAGCTTTGCAATTGCCTCATCCATCTTCTCCTTTGGAATGCCCCCTGCTCAAAAAAAAACTTCATGTCCTCCTGGGGACCAGCACAACCAGTGACAGGATGCATTGGCAGAGGTGGAAAGGGGGAATGACTTTGTGCTTGGATGTCTGGGTCTAGTGTTTTGGGTCAAACCTCTCTCAGTTATTGGAGACGTTCAAAATGACAAAACTCCCAGGAAACCTTGGTGACACTCCACATCCTGCCTGCTGCCACACAAATGCACACTGTCATTGGAGATATGAACTTGGGATCAAAAGCAGGGGTAAGGAATTTAGAATCTCTTGGATTTTGTCGATTTGCACCAAATCTTTTGTTTCACTGGCAATATTTCAATTAAATGTAGATTTATCTATTTTTGCACTGAATTTCTTGCTGGTTCTTAAAGCAAAATCAAACCATTTGTGGAAGGTTATGAAACCTTCAATGCTTTCCCAGCAGATAGCTCATTCTCTCTAGGAATGTCTTGTTTTGGCTCCTGCAAATTCATATTTTAGATCCGCTTATACATGTATTTATGCATTTTTTAAAAGCTTCCTTTCTGGTCTATTAAATACATTTTCTGGGTCAGGCAGTATCTTCATACCCCAATCTGCAGCAATCAGGTTGGATCTCGAGTTGTATTTCATTCCTATATCTGTGTTTCCTAGCAATCTGTGATATCAAACATTCGGCTTTGAGATGTCACAGCAGGATTGAGTCAACATTTGTTTAAAGCCACTGGAAGTACTTCTGACAATTAGTAGAAACAGCAAAAGAAATTCCATCAGGCGCACACAGAGCCAGCAAGAAGGAAGCATACAGTAAATTTGTCATGCAAGCCTGGTGAACTTTAAAGCATTTCCCACTGTGAAAGCTCTGTCTTCTCTAGTTAAATTAGAGAGAATCAGCTTGACACTTTGATTAATATGAACACGAAGGGGCTTTAAAATAATTAGCAACTCTGCACCTCACTCCATCTCTTGCATTTGAGGTCCTTGGAGAACTTTGGGAACAGTCTGGGTAGTGATGCTGCTAGCAGTTCATCCCTGTTTTGGAGGTAGGATTGTTGAGGCACAAAGGATGTGGTGTGACCAAGGTTACAGGAGCCTAGGAGAGATTCTCAGGGACCCAGGGATATATTACTAAATGGTTATTGCTCTTCAAACTCATTGCAAATTAAAACTTTTTTTTTTTTTTCCCCAATAAAGTTTTTAAATAAGACTATTCACTTTAGGAACCAGAACATTTTTCTTTCTATCATTATTGGTCCAGATAATATCAGAGAACTACACCTCTTCACCCATTTCCCTTCATCTGATGAATGACAAGTCACTTGGCTTTCCTTGAAAATTGCTTGTTGTTGTCTCTGAAAAATTAGAGTTCATCACACCATCAGGATTCCATTTTTGCTTTTCTCCTTAATAAAGACACGTTAGAATTTATTTAAAATTACTGTTTCAGCATTCCTTTGGACTGGCAAGGGGCTCATATAACGTTGCCCTCACAAACAGAGCCGGGGAGGGGAATGATGATATTGCACTGCCAAAATTCTCCTTCTCTGCAGCACTTTACAAGGCCACGGTGCCTTTTGCACTTTCTGCCATGATTCTTTCATAGCATGGGATGCAGATGCTGTATTTACATAACACTTGAGCAAGGGCTTTAGTTGCCTTTCAGAAAGGAAGAGGCAGAGGAAAAGACAGAGGAGGGGCAGAGCTGAAGGATCACAACTCTTTGTGTGAGGAAAGCAAACGTGATTTTGTCCTTCCATGCTGCACTGAGGCCACAACTCCCACCATCCTCAGGCAGCTTCTAGTGCAGCACTCAGCAGACACTCCTCCCCTCGTTTGCTGGTGGGAGCACTTCCAGGCAGGTGTGGGAGAGACAGAGGGGTCTGCAGCAGAGGCAGCAGCACCTCTGCACAGCCGCCTGCTGACCCCTGTGAGCAAGAGCGTCAGTGCAGTGCCTGCTGGAAAGCCTCAAAGAGATTCGGGCAGGCTGTGAAGGCACAGATGATGGCCTTAACTGCTCTGATTTGGGGTTTTTGCTTTGTATTGTACTCTGGGATCACTGAAGTACCTGTGGGCAGCCATTTCCTCCTCTGTGCCTGACAAAGACATGCTGCTCTACTGTGGCTTGGCTTTCTTTTGTTCTTGGGATTTTTGCACTCCAAATCAAAAGTAAAAGCCTGTCTTATTCTTAAATAATCACCTTATACTGTCCTTATTGAATGTCTTACTACAGACAGAGGAAATTTTTCAGGAATTGCTTAAAAGCATCCTGGCAGTGAAATACATCTTTGTTTTGCTTTGCGTTCTTCAAAGCGTTTGCAGTTTTGAGTGTTATACTTACAGATATAAATAAATATACAGACCATCCCAGAAAATTAAGACAAGGATTTGAAGCTTCATACTACTCACTGGTATCAGAATACCTCATGATAATATCTGAGGAAGAAAAAAGATGTAGACAGAAAGGGGAGAAAATACAAGGTTACAATAGAGGTTAACATCCTACATCTGCAAGTAATCCTACTGAATTCCAGAGGCATACTGTTCAATAAGAGTGAGGGTAGGGAAATATGCCTTGAAAGAGTGGCAGAATAGTGCAGACACACAAGACACAGAGTGGTCTGGAGTTGATCAATGGGTAAAAGCTGTGAAATGGATCCTCAGAAAGAAAAAACTTTGTTGGTTGTTCAGTCACAGTAAGTGATTTTAGTCTAAAGACTTTCTTGCCATCCTTGTAAACAAGAGGTCAGTATTGGTGGTCAGAGCTTTCATTTTCAGATATATCTCCTGTCTGTTGTGCCAAGAAAAAGACAACCTGGTTACACAGTGACTAACTTCTTATCATTCTCCCAAGTTGTTAACTTTAACTTGTGGAAGTGTTTTGGTGGCCTGGGGATTGTGTCTGCTCTGCCTCAGGGAGAGACACGAGGATGACGCAAGAACGTGGTGCATAGCTCACCAATATCTGTATGAATTCCAGATCAGAAGGGAATAGGAATCTCTGGATAATACCCACCAAACATGAAGGTTATATGTCCTGAGATCCTGTGCCTTCTGTCTCTTCACAATATCAGAAGGAAGGTGCATCCTGACATAGAGGTGCAGGGACAATGTTGATTGCTCCAGCTCGCCACTTCATCAGACTGAACCAGCCCACAGTAATCCTGCCCAGAGAGCCACCTTCTCCTATCTCCTCCTGCCTTGGGGGTGGACTCAGAAAAAAGTATTTTGTGAGGCTTTATCCTCCCCATTGTCTGTAGGTTAACGTGGATAACCTGGCATGCACACAGAGCTCAGCAGGATGCTCACAGGCAGGTGGTGTGGGAGACACCAATGCAGTGCTGTCCTGCAGTATCCATCATGCAGCCATTTTATTATTTCTCTTTAAGATGAAGAGATGTACCCTCCCTGATTTCCTGTCCTCTCTCCCCCCATCCATTCAACTCATCAGCTTGTACATAAGAAATAAATCCAGAAATGCCCTTCTCTTGTGCAGGCTTGAGTCACGTTGCTCATGCTGGTCCAGCCATCTCTCAGGAGGAGGGTTTGTCCTGTGGGAATGACAGCTGCCAAGTTTGCCAGTGCCATTGGGTTTCCATGTTCAATGATCACCCACCTTTGTCAACAAGGGGGCTGACACCTTTGCCCAAGAGGTCCCAGAATCAGGGGCAGACTCCAAAGCTCTTTAGCTTCTCTCAGGACAGTGCTGCTGGGTCTGTGGTGTTCACTTCAGCATCTGTGCACTTTTCAGTACCCAGGATCATTGTAAGCAAGTAGTCAGAGTGGCCAAGACTTCTGGCTTCATTTATTTTTTTCAATAAAGCTCTTCAAATGCTACTGTAATGGAGCTTCCCTGCAGTCATTTAATTCCTTCTAAGGAAAATAACCTTAGTGCTCATCTCCCCTCATTGCTGAATAGTACCCAGAGCTGTTACAAGCAGCTGAAAGGCATTTCTCCATCTAAATAATTCAACACAGATCTTGTGCATGTGGTGTCTGGATGGCTCACAGAAAGGGAGTCCTATGTTTGTCATGTGTTGGACTTTTTATGCTTTTTCAAGAACTCCCTACAGATTTCTTCTACAATCACTGCAATGGGCCAAAATGAGAGGATGCTACTGGTTTGCTCAGGGAACCAGAGAACAAATGCTGGTCTGTTGTTTATCTCACTTGCTGTCTGGATTTCAAACCTCTGTGAAAAGAAGAGGGGGTTTGGGGGCTGTTAGTAGTGGGGCTGAGCTGTGCTGACATGAGGTCAGAGCTGGCCCTTCCAGGGACAGCTCCCAGCACTGTCTGTGAACCATGGAGACCATCGGGCTCTCTCTCACCCAGGGTTTTTTTTTCCTAGAGTCACACTCAAGTTCTCCAGAGAAAGTCCTTGCAGGGTTAGCTGGTCTGCATCTACCTTTTCAGGTCTGGAAAGCAGGTGTACATCTGCAAAGCCTTTCAATTATCAGTTCATGTATCAAGCTCAAGTGCCAGTCCATGCATAAAGCTTGTTGACTTATTTTTAGAGCAGTACTTTGTCCAGATTCACTGCCTGGAAATCCCTGCTAGACTTTTCATTTATTTATGTCTTTCAGTCCTGTTCTTTTTTTGTCCATTTTTCTTTTCTCCTGCCTGGATCCTGTGATTCTGAAATTCATTAAGTCTACTTTTCCCATGATATTGGTTCCTTTAGCAGCTTTTATCTGAGAAGTCTGTGATTATTTTTTTTTTTTTTTTAAATATCCTTTCTAAGTTTTCTTATTTCACCAAAACATAGGCAGCCTTCTAGTGGAAGGTCAAATATTATGACAATGTTCAGTGGCAAAAAAATATAAAATTATTGAAAGGAAAAAAGGAAATAAAATAGAACCATTCCATAAGAAATGCATGTCTCTTGAAACACACTATGCCACTGCTGTACACTAACTAGACAGCAAAGAAGAAGGAAGCTTAGACCTCCTTTCAAATGAAAATAACTCCTTTTTGGTGACAAAATTACATTTTCTCCTAATCGTATGGTTTTGTTTTAAACAGAAATAGAAGCAACAATAAACATCTATCAAAAAGAGCTTAATTAAAATGTTAAATACTCTTCCACAGAGAAATCTTCTTTCCCGGCAATAAAATCTTGGTACAGAGTTAATTATTAAAAGTAATGTATTTGCTTCTCTATGTCTGTATATAAGAGATTAACATATTAATGAGAATGTAATTATGTTATAAAACTCCTTTTTTTTATTTGCACTGGGTTTCAAGATGCAATGTTTCAATGTCATCTGATATTTGTCTTCCTTTATAACCTCAAGTGCGCAGGGCACATCTTTTAATGACGATGATTATCATGATAAAATAGGAGTTTTTCAAGTCACAAAGAGAAAATCTTCCTCTTCCTGCATTTTCTATAAAGGTGTTGTGTTCATCTGTTTGGATGCTTAGAGCGTATTGCTCCATAAACACTTGTTTGCTGGCAAACCAGCTGAATAAAAGAATCTGAAGCTTTTTTCCTTTCTCATAATAGGTGTAAAGCCTATTCCTCCCTTTACCAGCAGTTGTGCTATGAGTTTTGTGGTCTCATTTCACACTGCCCAAAACATTTGTCCACAGCACTGAGACCAACCCATGCAGCACTTGTTTAGCCCTCTCATCACAGCCACAAAAACCTGGTTCCTGTTGGCAGAATGACTTGGTGTTTAATCATGATGATACCCCAGCAACACAGCGAGGCTTGGTGAGCTTTCCCTGCAGCCCCATCCCTTCCATGGTCAGGCAGGGGAGCCCACGGGCTGCCCCCTCTGGCCAGCACAAGATGCCCACATCACCAGGACATTGACATTGTGCTGGCAATATCCCTCTGCTCATGCAGAAACCAGAGATCTGACCTGCAGAATACTGCTATCTCACCTCTGAGGAGGAGGAGGTCCTGCTGCTGGTTGCTGCTTGCCTGATGTAATGGGCTGCTGGCTTGCCTCGAGGCAAGGAATCAATCCACAGAGGCATTTTTATATGTGCAGAAGTACTTGGCCTCAGCTGCTGCTGGGTTCTGGGCACAGCTGGGTCAGGCAGCTGGACTGTCTCTGTTCCCATGACAGGCAGATATTATTTCCACGTGTTGTGCAGAAGCTCAGGGAATCTCTTGACCAGTCACTATGCCAGACCTTTGGAAATGACAGCAAGAGAGCTGCTCATTCCATAGCCCACAGCTCCAGCTACCCCAGCTGCAATTCTGCAGGGCTGGATGTGGAGCCACAAGTTGTCCACAACTCTGGATGGTCTTTGGTAGGAAGTGCCTTAATATTCATACTTCCCAAACCATCTTGCTCATGTTTTATTGGCTCCCTGGTGACTGGGGAAGAGAATAGAATACTATAATCGAAAAATTATTTGATACTTAAAATGAGAGTAAATTTATCAATTTATCCATATCTTATTTTTGGCTATCAACTGTCGAGCTGTGTAACAGCACCTCCACTCAGAAAAAAATCAGACATGAAATTTCAAAAAGAGTTATTAGGGTGGTAAAGTAAGAGAACAGGTAACTATCAGAGGAGACTCTTCTTCATTCATAAAGAAATTCTAGGTGATTCTAGGTGCAGTCTCTTCTAACAAAGTCCTGATGTCCTTCTCTTTCCCTTCATGTTCTAAACCTCCCTTTCTCTCTAAGCCTTCCACTTTTTTCTCAAGATCTGCAGCAATATGTTCTCTCATAAAGGTCTTGTCTCAGTTGTAGATCCTGCTTTTCTTGCCTGGCAAACCCATTAGGGTGTGCTATTCCTGCTAAGACAGAAGGAGTGAATGAGAATAGTATATTCTTCTTCAGTGCAAGTATGAAATGGACTTGTTACTCTCTTCTGTGAAGGTGGATTTTTTTTTAGGTACAATAAGAAAAATTTTACAACTTAAGTGCTTCAGGTAGGGATGATCAAATCCATTGGAACACAATGTAGGAAGCCATCACATCTATGTGCAACATTTTTCTCTTTCACCCATCTCACTTGTCCTTCCAGTCTGGGTTTGATTCACTCATCCCATTCATTCTGAAATTATTTCTCTATAATCAGTCAACACTTTCCAGAAATATCAGTAGTTATTTTCCTCTGTGACCTTGCATTACTTCTGCATACCTTCTGCTTCCCATTCTCAGAAGGAGCTCTCTCTTGTCTGCTTAAAATCCTTTCCTAAGAAAACTCTTTTTGTTTTATTCTCTCCTGGGAATCCCAGAGTCCACTGATCTCCCTCCAGACGAATTGACCTCCAAGTGAACAAGAGCACATTGGACAGACTCAGCTGCAGGAGGAGCCCAGGAGCCACCTGCATGCCACATGAGGGGTCTGAGTGCCTGCCAGGGGCAATACTGGATCAGAAGTGGGCAGTGCATGTAAGGCTACAGCCCCTGGCACAGGGCTGAGCTTTTCCAAACCTGAGCTTTCTGGGCAAGCACATATTTTAAACACAGATCTCCATAAGTTGTGGGAAATCCTGTCAAAGTGTCTAAAATTGGTTTTACACAGATTGAAAGCAGCAGATTAAATACCTAGGAGAAGGGGATTAGAGGGATGAGCGAGTGCATAGCACATTGGTACATCACAAGAACAAGCCATGGATTTGGGCAAAAGGCAAGCAGGAGGAAATCACAAGAAGCATATGCACCCTCTCAGTCAAAATTTCCTCTCAGTCAATAGAAAAAAACAGTTTCACTTCTTCAAGACAGCTTTGGAGCCAGTCCAAGCCCTCTCAGATGTGAGTTTAGGAGGGCAAAGAAAGGATGGAAAATAGAAAATAGACTAGGGTGAAGGGACTGAGATGGAACAGGATGCGCAGTGCAAAGGATTCCTTCTGGCCTTCTCCTTATCCCACAGCAGAGAGAAGCTTTGGACACAATTACTGCTTCCACTTTCCCATAATACACATCTTGTCTTGTAATATTATCTTGAAGTAAAACAGTTGCTCTAATCACCCTGTTGGGCACCATCACATCTCAGTTCCCCCCTCAGAAGTAGGGGCACAGATGTGCCCCAGAACACAGATGGATTAGGGCTCCAGCAGCACTCAGCCTTCCACAGACAAGCAGTACTTCTCTCCTTTGACCACATTTTTCTTTTTCTTTTGTTGAGCATGAAAATGAGTGGACACATCTCCCATCCTGCAGGGATCTTGGATCTGGCTTTTTCTTTACGTTCTTTTAGGTCTTGCTTGCTGTGTGTGAGAAATTATCTTGCTTCAGTGGAGGAGAAGTTCATGGTGGGACAGAGATGCTGGGTAAGAGGCAGGTCCTGTAGATTTTCAGCACTTCATTGCCCAGGCTTTAAAATTAGAGTTGCCCAAAATAACCTTAGTCATTGGAGCCAAGTCTTTTCTTTTGGTTGACTTTGCTTGAGATAGGAATTCATTAAGTGTGGAGAGAGTACAGCTAGAAGGTCCTAAGGAGGATGGAGACAGTCATGCAACTCCAAACTAAATTCAAATATCAGGTGGCTTTAGCATCATGCAAAAGAAGTCCATTAAACCTGTCAGTCAGAAACATACATGAATTTTTAGGGGATAGAGGGAGCCATTGGCAGTTCAGAAGAATCCTTACATTTCAAAATGAACTCTCTTCAGGAAAATTGCTCTAAGATCCCCCTTGGGAGAAAGTTTCTGTCTCCTAAAAACAGTCATATTAATAGAATTTGTCATGGAATCGAGCATTCAAACCTCCCCACTGAATTATCACTTCTTTAATCTGCTCTATTAGTATAAATTTTTTTAACTAAAACCATTTTTTAACTGTGTGTACAAACAGCCTTCACATACGTACATAAATTTTTACCATGTTTATTTTAAAAGCCTCTTGCTTTGGGGGAAGTTGTTCTATTTATTTGTACTTTTGACTGCAATAATCATGTGGCACAAATGTGTTTTTTCTCTCATGGTGCCTCATTTGAGCTGTTTGGCACCTTTTGCAGTTCCTGTCCAGGCACCAAAGAGCTGTTGGTCCCTGAAGCCATGCCAAAGGAGAGCTGCCTCTGAGATCCTAAGGGTAAGTTCTCTACAGAGATAATCAGGCTCCTAGGAGATGCAGGCTCACTGGGCAAGTCTGAGCCTTTGATGAGGAGTTTGGAGAGTGGGTGTCAGGTGGTGACTTTGGGGGACAGTCACAACTCCTCTCAAGGTCCACTTTCCTTCTCTCTCCATCTTCAAAGGACAAATCACCCACCCTTCAACTGCCTTTCCACAAACTGTCCTGGGCGCAGAGGGGGTGACACCTGGGAAGTTCCCCCTTCTGCTCCTAAAGATTGGCTTCTCTTCCCTCTGGTGCTACAGTCAAAAATAGATCATTCTGCATGGGCAAAAATTCCTCTGGTGGCAAACAAAGCAATGACAATAAATACTTGAGAGGCCCTACAGTGAACAATTAGTATTCTAAACATGAAATTAATTTGTTCGGCGAATATAGGAACATTGTAATTTAGTTCACTTTTATTTTATTGTCAGATACAATTCATTTTCAACATGATTTTATGGTTGGATAGGATTCATTAGAAATTTTCCCCAAACTGCCTCTATTAAGTGGAAGAGTGGGGGCAAGATCCTTTCTGTTCCTTTCACTGCAAATGTTGTGCTGTCTTTTCTCCTGCAAATGAGCCTTAACTCTAATCTATCCCCACACAATGCTTGGCTCTGTAGCCTTAGATTTTTTTTTCTAGAGTTCCATTTTAATTTTCACTGCTGAAGTAGATATTTCTCTAAAGATATTCAAATAAAGAATTAAAAAAAAAAATAAAGAAAAAGACTAGCCAAGCCTGCTGAACTATGGGTGAATAGACAGTCTTTCTTCTTTTATGTCCCATTTTCAAAACTCACCTTGAAGTTAGTTTATTCAATTCTGTGCATTGTCCCTGTCTAAATATGGGGCAATCATTGAACAGTAAAAGTGTGGAGACTTCATCTGTTTTGGAGAAGCTACACAAGCAAGAAAGTACCAAGACTCAGACACACCTCAAATGCTCAGCCATGATTTTGCTCAGCCAAATTTGCTCCATATTTGAGACAGACAGTAAGAGTGCAGCACTCTTTTCTATGGGATGGATTAAAAGTGCTATGGAAGACATATTCCAGTGCCCTGGCAGGTGAGGTGTCTCAGCAATGTGTCTTTGTCATCAATCCCTCTTCACCTACCATTCTCTGCCAGGGCAAAGATCATCCCTTCAATTTGTACATTTGCTAATTCATTTTCATGCACTGCTGTAATTTTTGCTTTCTTTGTTTGCTTGACTGCTTTAACTGTCAAAAAAGTCTGCTACTAATAATATATTAGTAATTTGCTCTTCAATCTCTTGCCAGAATACAGAGAAAAGAAAATATTCCACACACAGAAGAGGCTGTGCCCAACAAATAAATAAATAAATGAAAAATTGCTGCGTCAACTATTTCTGAAAGTCAATGTGCCTTAAAGGCATTTGAAATTCTTTATTGCTCCTCTGCCTGAATCAGGCAGCCTGAAGTGCAGCCCTGGCTGGGGTCTGTGCTCAGACTAAATTCCCAAAGTGAGGGTTTGAGGGGCAGGAGCAGGCAGGCACCAGTCCAGCAGTGGGGACAGGGCTGGCTGTGGAGGTGCTGCTGCAGAGATGTGCACACCTGGGGTCTGCACTGGGCAGGGGGGACTGAGCATCCCTGTTTAACAAGGATACATGACCCTGTGGGTGAAGCAAAATGAGCACTGTGCTCTGTGATGCAAGTCCTCTGTGACTTTGAGAAAGTCATGTCAGCCTGCAACCATAAATATTTATAGATGTCCCAGATGTATTCAGGAGACTTAATGAATTGCAGCCAGGGGTGGGAGTGGTGGTGAAGGATGCTGCAATCTGCACACCTCTGGGTTGTGTAGTGGGATTTCCTGATGACAAAGCAGTGCAGGAATGTGGTGTGGCCACCTCGGCTCCCACTGCAACCGCCCAGCTCACTTCAAAGTCAGTGTCAGGAAGAGGTCAAAACACCTTGAGGGATCTGAGCTTAGTCTGACTCCTTTTTGAGTCCCATGGGATGGTGATTTGATCTGTCTAAGTGTCACAGCAGACCTGAGCTCTCTGGTACAGTCAGTCCACGACAAGGCTGATGACATGGAAATGGAAATGGCCAGCACTGGCATCACCTGAGACTTCTCAGGAAGCTCTGTGAGCAGCCAACAATCCCTGGACCTAATATTTATGTTGGAGTGTATTTTTATCATATAAGGAGGAAAAAAATTGGAGATGTCAAAAGGTTTAGGTGTACATGTCTGACCAAGAACTGCTTAGTTCACATTTTGTGTATGTGTGTCCCTGTCAATAAACTTGAGTAGTGCAGAATGCATGATAAACTGCTTTCCTTCACTGATTCATTCTACTTCAGTGTCCTTCTGCAAAGTAAATGTTTGCTTATTCACAACCAAACATATAGAAATAAGCTAATTCTGCCTTGTTTAGAATCTTCCTATTTCAGAGAAAGTGAAGGACTTCAGCTACAGGGCACATGATAAAGAACAAAACAAAAGAGCTTGATTTCTCATTTTTCAGGAGAAGGTGAAAAAGATAGTATTAATGCTGAGGATCCAAATGAGTCTTCATCTTTTCCACAGCCAAACACTGGCACACTCCAATCCTTTGCCTGCTCTTAAAAATTTCTTACAGATTTGACACGGTCTGTAATTAGTGACTATTAACCCCACGGCCGAGGAGATGCTTTCTTGGCTAACATCATAGAGGCTGAAATAGAAATCCTGGTAATTAGATGGCATAAACTTCTTCTGGAGGTGGTGAATATGGACAGTGTTTTGTCTGTTCTGTTATTTTGGAAGCTTTATCCAAACCTGGACAATTTTCACAGCATTCTCTGGAAGACAAGGAACTATTTAGTCCTCGTATGTATGTTTCACTGAACTGCTACATTCAGATATTGTCATGTCATGACTTCAATCCAATTATATTTGAAGAGGATGAGGAGGTAAAAAACTCACAGGTGTTCCCTTAGGTTTTTGGGTTTTGTCAAGAGTGTGTTCATTCATTCAGCCCTGCATTTAGAACACTCAGGCAGTTATCACTGATCTGTGACCAAATCTGTGCTACATGGAAACACAGAGTGGCTATGAAATGACTCTATGGCATGGCTAGAAATGACAGCAAAAAGCAAGAAGGACAATGATAGAGTAAAAGCAGAGCTTTCAGATACACTCTGGTTCTTCCCCAGATGTAAGGGAAGGCCTCATCTGGAGCTGTGCTGGCGGAAGCTTTCCATAATAATCATTTCATAATAATCCTTTTCACTCTGCAATGACACATCTACAGCTACAGCAGCTACTGAAAGCTCATCTGCTTGCTGCTATCAATAGCTAACCAGCTCTGTGGCGTTAATTCTATCACTGGCAGCAGTTGCAAAAAAAACCCCTCAAACCTGTGTTGCCTGCAGAAATGTGCAGTCTTATTGAGCCAGAAGACCAGACAATGTATAAAATTTTATTTATGGGTAGGTACAATTACAGGTCCCAAGTATATTGGATGGGGACATAAGTGTGACTTGAGCACTGGCAATTTGTCCTTTGGACACTGAAGTTTGCTGAGTGAGCAGGTATTTCAGCCTGCTACAGCCATGTCAGTCTTGCTTTCTTTTTTACCTAAGGTAATTTGATTTTACATACTTTATAAATAAAAATGGTACTGGTATTCAGTCTGTCTGCAATACTTAGTTTACCTGCTTCTTTCTCTCTTTTAGAAAACTATTTTTGCAACAATCTGTAGGAAAAGAGCACGATATTAAGATACTGAAGTTGCTGAATAATAATAATAAAATAGTCTGGAAAATTACAGGGAGGAAAATGGAGGAAGCTGCTGAGGTTGGACACTGGTCACTGAAGGTTTTTCAGAGCTTCAACGTGTGGGTGATGGGCATTGACAAAGACTTTTCCTGAACAGTTGGAAAAAAATATTTGAGGAAAAATACATCAAATGCACAAAGGCATGAGCTCAAGGATGCACCAAGGTGTTATTCAAGGGATTTGGGGCATTTTTTTGAGTTGTGTTGGTGATTCTCAGCAACATGACTGAGTTTTCTGTGCTTATGTTCAGGTGTACATGCACTACAACTTTATGCTGTTTTATGTTTGGGTTTTAGTATATCTGTATGTAATTTGACATTTGTATGCTTTAGTTTTATTACCATACAGGAGTAAATGGACTAGACAAGGCCATTTCCATGGGCCATTTAATAAATCACTGCAGCAAAGGTGGGCATTTTAATGACTAATTCAAGATGCTGAGCCATGAACTTAAACACATTATCTGTGTCTCATTATACATAAAACAAACACATCGAGTTAAACACCCTGAGAGGTAAATATAAGCATTCATATATTATTTACCAACAGTGTGAAAATACAAAGCTCTTTGCAAAGCTCTGGAAAAGGAGGGAGGTAGAGCACTAAGGGAAGTTTTCTGTTGGGATTGTCATGGATTTGCTGAGGACTGTGTACTTGGAAGGAGGCAGGGCTGGGAGTGCTCAGGGCTCAGAAAGTTCCACCAAGGAGGGCAGACAGTGGTAGGGAGCTGCAGAGGGTCAGCAGAAGCTGCAGAACAGCAGGTGTGAGGGGACAAAACCGAGTCCACAATGCACTTTCCAAGCCAGGAATCATCAGCTGGTTTTCCTTGGATTTTGATATTCCATTACAGTGGTCAGGTGGCTGTGTTTGTGCCCCCTACCCTCCCACGGAGCATTTGGAGTCTGTGGCAGAAATGTGTAATTGTCCCCAGCTGCACTACCTAAAGATGGACATCAAATTAGATTTTCCATTAGAGACAAAAGCCAGTATTGCCCCCAGAATGCTTCTTCCATATTGCAATGAACACAGCACTGCCTCACATCAGAACTTACTTCCAAAGCTCAGAAAACACTCTGCTCAATGAGGCATTTTTAGCAGATATTACAGGGTCCAGCATGTTTTATAGTTCTCTTCAGCTTTTCAGTGAAATAAATACCACAGGTGTAACTTAACAGGCAAGCTTCTGTATTTTCTCTTGCTGTATGTTTGTCCTGCTTTTGTTTTGGCAAATGCTGATTCCTTTTTCTTTTACTACTTATTCACATGACAAATTAAGTAACTTGAATTTTATCCTAACATATATAAAGGTTGAATCGTTTGTGTCTTCACCCATGTTTGGGTTTTTTTTGCAGATTGGTACATAAAGTAGAATTGTTTGGGATCTAGATGTTTTACTCTATATAAAATACAGTAACAATTATTTTCTCTTTCAAAAATATCATAAGTTTTTGTAAAGATTGTGCAAGGTTTTCAGGAATGCTATTTTCTGACCTTCTTGAAATGACAAAACAGAGACAGATTCCGGTTTATGAATTTTATTTCAAATACTAATTTTGAAGGGAAAAAAATCAAACAATTGTATTATCATCATCATTACCAACACTGCCATCACTGTCATCTCTACCTCTGAAATAAATGCTTCATGTCACATTTCTCAAAATGTTCCAACAAAGACATGTGCCTTTTTAACCAAAGGTAGAAACAAACAAAAAAAATATTCATTAAAAAAAGGTGTGACTGACTTCAGGAAGTTTTAAAATAATTCTGCACATTAAGAATCCATTTGTGGACAAGGGGGGTCCACATATCTGGCAGATTTGGAGTTTTCTTTCTCTTTTTCATGACAACTATAAAAGAAATTTTGCAAGATCATCCTCTCAACTGGAATATATCAACATGAGCCTGTAGAAAAATGGTATATTTCAAAATCTGGAAAGCTATTTTTTGTTATGAGTGACAGACTATCATGTTGCATGTACATCATGTGCGAAAGGGTTCAGGGTGCTCCAGGTTTATCATTTAGCCTTTTCCTAGCATTTGTGCCTCAGGACCAGGTGAAATCACATCTCAGGTTAAGAAGGATACTACAGTAGCTGTACTTACAAGCACTGGTTTGTGTTATAGGAGGGATTAAAGTTTCATAGTTTAAAAATACTAATAACTCAGCTGAAGAATATTCAAAAGATAATCTTAAAACCTTCTTTTTTTACAGAAGATTTAAGTAAAAACCCAACCTTCTCATATTTGTTTTGTTGAGCATCTCTGCTGTGTATACATTGCAAACCATGTTCTCATTTGAGAGCTGCATGTGAATTCAGGTTGTAAGATCTGTGTTTTTACTAACTGGAAGAGGGGTCTGAAATACATGAAATAGCAAGACAAGGGAAAATTAGGGTGTCTTGTGAGGACTGGTCTGTTACTGTGACCCAGATAGAAACACACAGCAACACACACAACAGGGGTTCGGGTAGAGAAGAAGAAAGGAAGTCTTCAGTTTATTGTTGACCTCATAGCTATAAGTTTCTGGACAGTGATCAGAGATTGGACAGAGAGGTTCCCACCTCTCCATCTCCACTGCTCACTTGAGAAGTCCATCAGGTGATATCTTTTCACAAAGGAATGCAAACATGATCCTTGTTTATCTTACGATTCATGAGAACTGACTCCACTATACTAAAACAAATCAGAATGATTATTTTCAAGGACAACACTGGTCAACAAGGGTTCTTGAGTGTTTTGGGGGGGTGCTTAGGTAGAACAGAGAGGGGTGGGTCACTGCAGCTCCTGCCTGCTGCCCAGAACAAGGCAGCTCAGAGACAGACAAAGAACAATGTCACTTTTTCACACGCTCAGACCAGCAACAAGCAAGCCATGTGTCACCCTCTGCCTCAGCTCTCCGGAGCCCTCAGCTGTCCCTCCGACCCCAGAGAGGAGCCTGCTCACCCCAGGCAGCAGGCTCAGCCCTGCCCCAGCCCAGCAGCGCCTCCAGGACACGCGCACACAGAGCATCGCTCCTCCGAGCCCCTCTGGCTTTCCCTGGGTCAGCAGTAACGTCCCTGCCAGATATGAAAGCAGAGCAGTGATTCCATAATGGCTGTTGATAAAAACTAATGAACCATCGCGGGTACTCAGCCACAATAGGCACGGGGTATCAATGAGCTGCTTAATGAAATTGAATTGCTAGACACTTAAAATGCATCCTTTGACATTCTGGCCCACACCCAGCCTGCCTAAACTAATTCTACCACCTACAGTTGTTCCGCAGCCAGACTTTGTGTGAATGTTTTCATCTATTAACCCCGTGTTTGTTTTTGATCAGCTTACATGGTAAAGAAAACCAAGACAGGATGTTTTGAATCTGTTTACCCAGTTCTCATCCACTGAACTGACTGAAATTTAAGAAAGAGATTACGCAAAGAAAGCAGGGTGACATATATTTGTGCTGTGATATCCCCTTTCATAGCACATCTGAGATAATTTCTCACCTCCCTCTCACAAACAACATCACGGAGAGTGAGGATGAGCCCTGGACTTAGTAGGGAGACTCTGGACCTTAGGGAGGAAAGAAGAGGTTTTGTGGAAGAGCAGGGCAAATCATGGACATGAAGTTCAACATGAACAGGAGCATTGGAAAGGATCAGAGTGAGCACTGACGATGTTTATCACCCATTGCCAGTCCTAGGGTGATGGAATTTGCACCCATCATCGTGGTATTGGAGTGGCTTCTCTGGAAAATGAACAGCAATGGCAAAGCCACAGACGGATGGAGACTCTTGGTCCCTGTTTTTAGGATCCAAGTAGATTTTAGGACTGGGTTCACGAACCTGCTATTCAATGGAAAGAGACAATTAGACTGGAGACTGAAAATAGTTTTTTACCTGGGCAAAAATAAATTTCATGCAGAACTTCCTGTTTATTTTTTTTTAAATTTGCTTTAACCAAGAGACATTTCTGAAGCAAGCACATATATATATATATATATATATATATATATATATATATATATATATATATATATATATATATATATATTTTAATATTTCTGATAAATATCAATGTAAAAGAATTTTGAAAATATCACTTGGTTTTCATCCTTCCTGTTCTCTTCAAAATGAAGACAGTAAAATAAATCGTTTAAGTTATATTTTCTCCTTGTTTAATTTAACAGAAACTTTTCATTAGGCTTTTTTTTTTTTTTTTCCTTCCTGTGGACAAAATGAACAATGAGATAATCTGAGGAGAAAATTTGCAAATTAGATTTATTTCCAGAGACCAATGTGATCTTCAGAGCATAGCATGAACAAAGTCTCTGCACCCTGATCTGTGTCTTCTTCTGGACTTGTGAATTGGAGCTAGCACCATTTTCCTCAGGGAGGTGGCTGGGAGATGAGGAAGGGTTTGTGTCATGGCTCCAGATGCAGTGCAAAGCAGTCATTTTTAACACACATCATTCAAATGACCTCTCTTTTTGTTCCCCCCCCCAACTCCATTTGGTAGCAGTCTGGGGAAAATGGTGTAATGGTGTGTGTGGGTAAGACAGAGAGGGATTGCTGTGCTCCACTGCCAGAAATCGATTTATTTTGGGGATGCATGTGTGTGTCTCATAAGCTCCATCTGCTAGAAAGGGTTTTCCTCCCATTGTGAGTCCTGGGCCAGGGCACAGGCAGCTGAGGAGACCTGGCCCTTCCTCACTGCCAGTCCCATGATAATTCCCAAAGCATCGCCTGGCAAGAGATCTGTTACACACTGCAGAGCTCAGGGACACACCCTGTTCTGTGCTCCCATTCCATGATTGTCACTGCTTTGCACACTGCCCCTGTTCCTTTCTAAGCCCCTGCCATCATGGGATTAGGTCATTGGATGCCCATTCCATTATGAGCTATTTATCTCCATCAGCTCCATGCTTGCCCATTCTTGCAATTCCTGCAAACTCAGTTCAGCTCTCCGTGAAGTCAAGAAAAATCAGTCCCTGAATTGCAGAGAGCTTTCAAGGGGATATTTTTTGATGGATTTAGAAAAATATTGAGGCTTGCATGATCTTAGTGGCCTTTGAACAGCCATCAATCTCCCACCCGCCACACAACATAATCATTTCCCTGTGTGAAATCCTTAGCCTACCATTTGTGAGGTTTTGATCAATTGAAGGTGAAGCATTCACACTGAATTTTTTTAAAAAATGAATGAAGAGTGAAGGGAGCCATGCAGCTCAGCAGCAGCTGATGGTAAGAGGGGCCACTGCCTTTCCCAGTGGCTGCAAAGTCGAATACCTTTGCATTTATGCTTCTTGGACACTTGAGATAGAGATGCTGAGGCAGCAGTCAATTTCTCTTTCAAGATCTAGGCCCCGAAACACTTTCTTGTATTTTATTGAGTGAAAAAAACCCCATGTGTTCAACACCAAGTATCTTCTCTGGCACCCACTTTGAACAGGAAAGGGCAATACTTTGAACAGAAAAAGGAATTTTTTTATTTTTCCATAAAGAATTAAATAATAAATTAAGCGTTAATCCAATTAAGACTGAAAAAAAAAAGAAAATTCATTAAAAGGTTCAGTTCGGATGCCAGCAATTTTAAAAAATGCCAAAATATTTATTTTTTAGAATATATAAAAATGCTCCAATTTTCATTTTGTAGGGCTATTTCAACAAAGAACAGAATGGTCTAAGAATGAAAGATTACATAAAAAGGCTAAATAGCTCCGAAAGGTAGACAAAGGTTTTTTGGGGTTTTTTTATATCATAATGAGTTCAATTAAAGCACCCATCCTATGTTTTTATTTTACTTGGACTACGTCTTCCCCCCTTTTTTTTTTTCCACTTCAAGCATCAAAGGGACAAAAACCACACTAACACAATACTTGCTGTCTTGATCCAGCAGGGCCTCTCCTCCTGTTTATTATTCAACCTTGGAAATTTTCTTCCCACCATCATCAGGATTCTCTGCATCTCGTTTACCCAAACCTCTCAAAACACTTTTTTTTTTTTTTAATCTAATCTATTTTAACCATGTTGAAGAGCCCTTGATGGCAATATCTCAGCCCTGAAATCTAATCTAATCCATCAGCCAAGGGTCTGGTTGCTCTATAAACACTGATGGCTGGCGCGCAGACGGAGATCGATCGCGCTGCTCGGTTCTGAAGGAAGGTGTCAGAATCTGCCCCTCAGCTGGCAGCACCTAATCCTCATCATCATTTCACAGCTGGGGAAACCGAGGTGCTGCCGAGGGTCGTGTGGCAGTTCATCTGAAAATGAGGAAGTCCAAGCTCACAGCCCCCCAGTTCTCACCAGCAGCAGTCACTGCCCGAGCAATTGGCTTCTGCTTTAATGCATGCAATGCATTCAGACTTGTGCCTTCGGTAATAAAGGCTTAACTGTGAAATAAAACTTCACAACCATCATGTTTACTTGTGCTTGACTGTAGGTTGCTGGCTGAATAGAAATTGCTTTCTTGAGATGGCCAAAAATAATAATAAAATAAATTACAGTTGATCAGGTTTGTCCTCGCCCTGAGTTACAAGGAGAGTGAGGTTATAAACCAGATTTCAGGCTGTGCTGGGCTGTATCTCCTGCCCTAGATGGCCACAGGACAAGGCAACATTCTAGGAAAATAATTTCAGTTTGCTTGAAAAGAAAAAGAAATAGTAATAGTAATGATGAAACTAATTGATGTTGAAAGGAGTCCTTGAGCAAATGCGATTTGTAGGAATAGTGCTGGCATAGTTTCTGGGGTTTTCTCTTCAAATGCTACGGCCATATATAAAAATTAATTTTTCTAGGTACACTTGCATTTGATCTAAATTCTTCTTCTTAAGTTGCTTGCTTCTCCCCTTATTCCCAACGTGCTGTTGCAAAATTACATTGGTGTGTTATGGAGGGAAGCAGAGGAAGTACACAGTGGTTCCAAACTTCATATATTACAGTTACATGATATCATACATCTAAGGAAGTTAAAAAAAAAAGAAAAAAAACATGGCAAAAGCAGATCAATTTTATTATCTCAGCCTTTAGAGATAAATAGGATTCAGGTAGCAGGAAGAGCTTGAATTCATCCCCTAGTTACAAAATACTCCTCTGATTCTGCACAGTTATGTGCCTGTCCTCCTCACAAGATGGGCTCTCAGCTGATGGTTGGAGATGCTTGTTAAAGAGAAGGCACAGACTGCAGAATGAGATGGGATGGGTGGATGGGATGCTTGAACCACAATTCCCATGAGACAATTGTGATAACATTTCAGAAAAGAAATGCCAGAGTGTGAGAAGCGAAACAACACACTGTAAGAAAAGAAATACTAGTGGGATCTAAGACCAAATAAAATAAACACAGGAGCAAAAATCCCTGACGAGCAAAGATTAAAAATATTGTTAGAATCGCATTAACGAGCATAACATCTGCAGTGCTACCAAAAGCACAGCTAGATAGATGATTGAAACTAGAGAAAATATCCTTTTCCCAGGTTTGAATATGCTGTGTGTCAGCCAGTTTCAGACAAAGGCTGTAAAAACCATATTAGGATACTACCTGAATTTCAACAACAGTGCCCTCTTAAATAGTTGATTTTAAAAGTTCAAGGATAAGTGTCTTGGCAGCATGAATGCTGGGTTTTTTTCATGGTAGTTGGCTTCTGTCTGACATGTTCAGAGCTCATTCACCCTTTTTTTGCACATCACTTTAAAGAGTACTAAAAACCAGGAACTGACAAGGACTCTCAGTCTCATACTTTGGGGTGTGAGTCTGGAGAACACTGGAAAACTGACTCATTGCAATGAAAAGTCAGGGCTATTTTATTTTGTTCTTCATCAATGGGATATTTTAAAATAGTAGGTATTGCAGGTGTTGAAATCTGATGCTTTTTTTTTTTTTTTTTTTTTTTTTCCAATTTGAGTCTGCTCACCAGAAAAAAAAAAAAAAAAGACATTTCTGTCAGGCCTGGGCATGCTTATATGGTATTGAGAAATGGAAGAACAAGTGGGGGAACTAGAACATTTCAAGATACTTAGTACAGAGCCCACTGTAGCACATGGATACCTTTACAATACCTTTTCTTCTTGTTACAAATTGTCACATTTAAAGACAAGAAGACACCATTTGACACTCTTGTCTAAATTCTCACAGCCAGACAATTTCAACCGGCAAGACTTGCATCAAATCTCTTTAAGAGAGAGAGGTTTTCTGACCGGATTTTTGGAGGAAGTTTTTACTCTGTTCTTTACCTGCATTCCCTGCCACTACCCAAATGAGTCCAGGGAAAATAATCTGTTGTGAGCAGTTATCACCATCAGTAGGCTCAGTGTGTTACAGGAGACAGCTATATATAAAGGGTTATACTTAAACTGCATTTAATAGAAGAAATGCCATCTTCTAGTATAAAGTGTTTCATTGTTCACACATTCATAGACTCAATAATTCTGTAATTGCTATTCACTGCAAATAAGCTTCTTGAATTCAGTTCATAGCACAGCTGAACTCATGCTGGAGACAATTTTTCTGCAAGTATAAACACTACCACCCCATTAGAAATCACAGCTGAAATCTGTTTGGGCTTATACAGACAAACTAGAAAGGGAAAAGAGAGAAAGACACAGAGAGAGAAAAGATATGGATCTGTAATTACAAGTGGCAGAAGGACGTGGTTAAATTCATTGGGCAGCAATACCAGCAATACCAGCAGATATCTGCAGAATGTCTTGTCTGTAAACATTGTCTGAATTAATCACAACGAGAGACAGTGTAATAATTGCATTTTATTAAAGCTGAACAAAAGACTATGATACTGTTCTGAATAAATGAGCTAGCTGTAATGTGACTCACTTCCCTGAGATCTCAGCCATAACCAAAGTGTCTCATAAATTGAGGTGGAGAGAGGCAGATGATGGGGGAAGCCCTGCAGAACCACCACATGAACTACTTAGGGAAATGGGTCTGGAGTGGGAACAATCCTTAAGCCAGCAGACCTGGTCCATCTCTTTCATTTTTGTTTTCTTTTGAGTATTCATTGAACAAATAATGTTCATTTGCTTACAGAGGCAACACCTTTTCAGATTTTCTTCAAGAAATAAAACCTGCTGTCATGTCAATATTTTGTTATGCAAAGTAAAATACTGCAAGAATTTGAAGAACCATTTTAATAAAGGCTCAGAAAAGAATAAGTGCTTTTATCTTTTGCATTAATGAGTTTGAGGCATGGGAAATTCTGTATGTGTGAATAAATGTTGACTAACAGACTTCCAAGATATTTCTTCTTTTTTTAAGAGATATGGAGGGTAGGGTATTAACTGGGAGGCTGGTTATACAGAGGCTATATGACAGAGGTAGCTATAGGTATATGCAGGAATTGGCAGAGACATCAATATTCCAAGTGTGTACACCTCTCTATGTGTGCCTGTAGTATACAGGAATGTACTGATTTTTTGTCTAAAACCAGTTCAAAATCTAGTGTGCTTTGCTGAAGTGTTTCTCTGTCTTGTTTCTTTTGCATCACTCAGGCTATTAAAGATCTGTGTCTCCACAAATCTCCACCAAAACCAGTCTCAGAAGCAGCACCCTCTGACATTACTGTCAGTTTTCAGGCCTATTTCTTGTCAAGTTCTATAGCCCTTTCCTTGTGCAACACCTGCATTTTGAACCCTTTTAAGGGCTGTAGAGCATTAGATTTAACATCTTATTTCTTCAGCAACATTTTACCTTATGAAACTCATAACAGACCAAAACTGTCAAAGTACAGAACTCTGCCTCTTATTAAAGGATGTGCCAAGAAAAGACTGAAGCCCATTAGGGAGAAAACACACCTTCTGTCACGTACACAGATTGTCTGGGTTGTAATCTATGCTGTGAAGCTCTGATCCAAGAGCTCTAGTTTTTGTTGTTTTTTTTTTTTTTTTTTTTTTTCAATTAGACGTTAAAAAGAAGCAGCAACCTTCTCTCATGCAGCACAGGACACTGATACCCTTCAATCACAAGTATTTAGGGGCCTCTTAGGCATGCTGTTTACAGGTGCTGTGTGTGTTTGCTGGGTTGGGTACATTTTATATTTGTGAATAGATATTAAATTGCTCTGAATTCTTCCAACTGACTGACTTTCTCCTCTTTTAAACAATCACACACAGAGTGGCTTCTATCAACAGATCACACACCTTAATTAACATTATGTGTCAATCTGCCAGGCAATCTATCCCTGTTTTACAGAGACACATAAGGTTTACAGATGTTACAAGATCCTTGCCAGGAAGCAGGCTGTATGGATGCCAGGTCTTTCTAATAATGTCCTCCTGACTCAGCCTTCCTCATGTTAGAGCTCCAGCAGTAACAAAGATCCTGTCTTTCTGTGAAAGTGAGACTGATAAGTGTAGTGGTCAGCATAAATAAATACATGTAACAGTATTAAGGGTCTGATTCACTTTCAGTGACATTGAGCTAAATGAGAAATAAATAGGCTGATATTTATAGAATTGCCCAAGGGAATAAAGGCTTATGCAGTGGTAATAGGTTGCATCTATTCACTGACTCTTTCTTAAAGTTTACCTGAGATATTGTGCCACTAGATATCATTTGCATGCACTGCTGTCTAGGCTGGTAAAGAGAGCAATAGAAAATACTGCAAGGTGATCATGATGATTTTAAGGATACAGACTGTAAATTGATTAGGATATAAACACTATGAAGAAAACTAAATCTAGGTTAATATGCTCATAGCAATTCCAGCAGATTTGACTTGAGCAAGTAGCCAAAGCTCTTACTGATGCCACACCACTCCCTTTCCTCAAATGTCTCCTTGACAAGATTCAGTGATCTTTTGCAGGGTGGTGCTCTCATTGCTTTGTATGGAACAAAAACTGACCGATGATGACTTCTGTCACCCCTGGCCATCACTGTAGCAAAATAAAAAACCCAAGCCATAGCATTGAAATAAATTTGATCTGCCTCTTGCTGCAGAGATTGCAAAAGAACATGTTGGAAGGAAAAAGATATGCTGTACATGTTGGAGCTCAGAAAATTTCCAGGAGTGCTTGCCAGTATCACTCTATATGCTAAATTTGTACAAACACAGCAGTTAAGAAGTTGTACTCCAGTTAAAGTGTCGTTTGACAAGATGAACACATTCTGCTGTCTCCTCTTATCTTGTGAGCGCTTTATCTCCGCAGGAGGAGAGCAGATATTCTCTGTCTGCCAGAACCAGCCCAGCTCTTGTGTCAGACTTAGCATGCAGAGTACATCAGAACTGAGGAGAAAATGTGAGTCCCCTTCCTCTGAGGACGGAAGATTGAGAAGGACCCTTCAGACTTCAGAGCTGAGGAGAGTAATAATGATTTTAATGTGGAACAAATACTTCTTCAGTCATATATATATATTTCTAGAATAACCCAAGAGCAATGGAAATATGGCCTAAGTCTCACCAATGCTTTCATGTTCACACATGGCTTTTCTCACAATTTTTTCTTTTATTCAGTGTCCCTGCATGCAGATGAACACCACAGCAGCTTTGGGGATTCCCAGGGCCTTTTTCCCAAAAACAGCAGTGGGAATTTTTAAACTTCAGGAGCTGAATGAGGAAAACTCCAAATGTTTAACATCTTTTGAATCCTAGAAAATCAATGTCACTGCAATTGTGGGTTCTCAACAGGAATATCTAATGGTTGCATGGTTGCAGATACTTAGTCTTCTGAAAAATACAGGTATTTTACTTCTCTAATGTTTTGATTACATCCACCCTTCTATTTCTCACTCTCCTTTCATATCCCAAAAAAATTACCCATTGTGGATGTATGTGTTTTGACTTTGTTGGGATTGATATGAAATCAAATTACACACTAAAGAAATCAAGAGAGAGTCCTGTCATTCTGTTGTGACAGAAATATCTTCATAAATAATTTTCTGTAACAGCCCCATCAATAACTATAGTTATTATACTCTTCCTGCCACAACTTTGTCTGAGTTTAGTGTGTCTGAAAACATTGATCCCTGTTGTGAAGTTCTTAAAGTCTAAAGTCTGAATTTTTAAAAAAGTACTTAATCCAAATTGATTTTAATGGAAGTTTGTACCAAATCCTTTTGGGAGTCTAAAAGGAAGAGTCAGTGGTTGTTCACTGATCCTGAACAAATATTCCACTTGTTCCTTTGTTTTCCTTTCTTCTTGATTCAGTATATTGGAAACTAATTCAAGGCTTTGCTGGTCCTATTACTAAGCAGCTCCTGGATAAGAGTTGTTAACATTTGAAATAAAAGAAGGAAGCTTTGCACCTGAGGGGAAGTAGTGCAGGAGCAGCAGTGGCTTCATTCAGCATGCTCACACAGGGAGGAAACTGAAATTTTGCTAACAGGCTGCCAGACATGCAGGCTCAGTATCAGAAAAAGCACTTATTACAAGGCAACCTTTGCAATTCCCAAGGCCTTGAACATACATATTGCAAAGAGAGTACATGTCAAGGATGGACATGAGACAGGGAGTCCAAAAATATACAAACTTTCAAGTGGCTAAAGAAAAAATTGCAGTAGTTCCTTCCAGCTGCCAGCACTCTGGCACCCTCCAGACATCTGCACACACTGCTGCTGTTACACAGAATTTAGAGTATGGGTTAGTGCTGGTGGAAAATGTGGTGGGCTGGCAGATTCCACCTGTGAATCTTTGTCTGTGTCACCTCATTGTTCCTACCCTGGTGTGGTTGTATATATTCCTCCACAAAGGCCTCATCTGAGATGATGATTTATATGTCTCTTGTCATGGACTCATGGCTTTTGGAAGATAATTGCAGAAGTTTAGAAGAGAGATCTCAGCCAGAGACAAAGGATAAACCATATTTGGTTGAGCAGTCTCTCCAGAGTGATCAAGGTTGCTTTCTGGACTCTGCAGATAGAGTGCAGAATTCCTTCCTTGTTTAAGGAAGGATAATTTAAATTATCCTTTCTTACACAACTGCATCCATCCAGGAGCACAATGGTCCCAAAAGATGGCTGTTAAGCACATACTTTTGGTAAGATGGATTCAGGGAGCACTCTCTACATAGCTTTGTTTGGTAGTCTGGGACATCTGACTGAAAGTCTTTTTGTTGCCGTATTCTGATTTCTCAGCCTTTTATTTTTCTACTTGGGTTTCTTCAAGTGGATAATTTGTTCTGTCACTGACAATTTTATGTAGAGACTCATAACAATCTGAGTTAACTTTCTTTGTGCATGTGCTAGAGAAGGATGAAGACAACCCATGAAAGACTTGTGACTTCTCAAGAGGTCAGATATCCTCTCATGTCAATGAAAAGGTGTTTCCCAGGATGTTTAACACAGAGTCACTGAAAAATAATTTGCTGCTGAATTTCTAAATGCTCTCTCCTCTGCTTGATGTCACAGGAGGTTCAGTTGGGGTTGTGACATACTCATCTCATATACTTGGTTGTGTCATTTTGAGTCAGGGACATATCAGAGAGTAGGATCAACCTCTTCCTGTAGCAGAAGACTGGGGGATAGATTTTTCTAGAAAGAATCATGAAGCACAGTGCAGAAGCAGCTCTTTGATTTTGAAACTCTGCCTGTGAGAGAAGATATATATCAATTGACTGCATGCCTTGTTTTCACAAATGGATAAGTGCAGCAATGTTTGAGGCACAGATTACTGTTTTATTTCAAATCTGTATAGTCAGAAAAAGAATACATGAATGTGTGGATTTTGCACATGACTTCTCTGCTCGTTTGTTCCCTGTAATGTGCCCCCAGTGTCTGGGATTGTCAGGGACAGGGATGAGGAGGAGTGCCACAGGTCACTGTTTAATTGCATGCTGTAGATAAAGCTCAGTGAAGTTGTACTTACATGGAACTCATGGACCAAGAAAAGTAAGCCTGCTATGTACATTCAGGCCTACATTTTTATGACAACATTTTAATTCAGAAATGACCTATTGATCTTAAGAAAATTAATGACAAAGTAGGGTATTGATTTTGGTTTAAATCAATAGAAAACTTCCTTCTCCATTTGAAGAAAAAGAAGGCAAATTCCATTTAAAAAAACCTTCTAGAAAACACCAGACATAGTTGTCAGGTGTAATGGTAGAGGCACACTCTTATGCCAGGAGAGAGGATTAAATCACTTCTTATTTTGAAAATTAATTCATTTTTCAGCTGCAAAGCAAAAGGAAAGTCAGTGTAAAACAACTTCACCGATTTCAGCAGCCCTTGCACCGTCCCTGAATTATAATTTTTTATATAGAACCTTTTTCATAATGAGGACTACAATTAAAGCAGTAGCCTATCATAAGTCATTCCTGAGTACCCATGTGCCTCCACTGGGCATTGCAAAGTGGTGTTTTATTTTCTCAAGTGCAGTTTCCATACATGTTCTCACACGATACAAATTCCTTCTTTGCCTTATGCACAGGATGACAAGAAAGAGGATTACATTGCAGGAAGGATGGTTAAGTCTAAATATTAGGAATAATTCTGAAATATAAAATTTAAGAAAGATCCTAAACAAAGTGTATAAGGAGGAAAAGCATCCATATCCTCAAACACTTAAAGAATAGTCTAGACAAACATCTGTCATGAACAATTTAATAAGATATTAATTCATCCTCAGGAAAGCAAGATAAACTAAGGAACCTTTTATTATCTTTTCCAGATTTACCTTTTAGATCTATAAATTTCCTTTCAGGATGATGGAATTAGCAATTTTAGTTGGCAGCTCTCTGACTTAATCCCAAATTTTGGGGAAATTTACATTTACTAATAGAGTTGATGGATTATGCTCCTTTAAGTAGTTTACCATTTTCATGTTCCATGGAAACAGCAGAAGAAGAGAGCACTTATGTGGCATGATGAGTTAAGTCAGTGTCACAGCCTAACTAGAGCTTGGGATTACTCTGCTCTGACCAGACAGCTCTTGCTGTTGCAAGTCTTCTGTCATGAGTCCTTACTCTACTTCTCTCTCACTGGGACTAAACAAACTTTTTTAATTTAGACAGCAGCAGATCATTCAAGTGGACCAAATAAATTGTAAGAGCTTTGGAATCAAAAATCTGAATGAAAACCTCAAGCTACATCTCCCCTGTCCACATCTTGAAATAAACTGGCAGCCAAAAATTTCTCACTTGCTCCTAGACACTTAAAGAAAAGGCAGATAAGTGACAAAGGATCACTGCAAAAACCCCAACTGACCAAACAACCAAACAAACAAACAAACAAACAAACAAAACCAACAAAAAATGGCCATTCCTTATTCTCACTTATAAAAATGTATCATCTTTTATTTAGCAATAGCATAGTGGATTTTTCCATCAGCTAACACCATAATTCAATTGCACATTACAAGCACAAGAAGAAACATGCATACAGTAGTAAGTTAATTCTAACACCAGAAGCATCTTTGGCAGACAATGCATGTAAAATGTACTCTCAAAAAACAATCTCTAGCACTTTTAAGTAGGATGGATTTAGCTTATTTTATACCAGGCAGTTCAGGTAATAACTGTGGAGGAGAAAGAATAGGTTGTGAGGGTGAATGTATGAATTCTCCTTATAAATATCACAAACCTAGTGAACCATCTGAGGAATGATCCAAGTCATACCTCTGAGGAGTCTGCATGAGTCAAAGACAGTTCTGAATTTGCCAGTTAACAATCTTTCCCACAGAGTTGCAAGTCAATTGAACAATATTCTGGACTATCACTGAGCCATGAGATCATTCACATGTTTTCTATCTGAGCCCAAGCTGAGGTATCCCTGCAGCCTGAACATCTCTCTGGATACATTCATTTGGCCACCCAGTTCTCATCTTTAATCCAAGAAGAAAAATTATCTTATGCTATCACAGACCCTATTCCAATGCACACACATATTTCAGACCAAGAGAAACTCCAGTGTCTGTTTAATTAATATAAAAATCCTTCAGTCATTCCTATAGTGAAGGGAAATAGCTGTCCTCACTGTCAAAATTAATGATGTTGAACTTATTTATTTGCATTGCAATGGCGTTTAGAGACTTCGGGAAAAAAAAGTCAAGGTTTTATTGTGCCAGGCAATGTAGAGTTATTTAATAAAAGACAGCCCTTACAACAAACAGCTCACAATCAATAAAGACAAGAGAGGTAAAAAATGAGAGAAAATACTCTTTTATCAAATTCCAGCTTTCAAATGCAATATCCGTTTGGAGTCATCACCTGAATGAAATCTAAGATCTGAAAGGCTACTTTTATTACTTGTAGCCATAAATATTTATGGCAATTTAACCTCAAAATTCCCATGTGCTCAGGGCTTTATATACACACTCAGCACAAAGGGAATTCAGTATGCATATCTGAGGGCATAATGGTTTGAGTAATCAATTCTGTATTCCCTTCAAAGAGCTGGAGCACCATTTAATTGAATTCTCTGCTTTGTATCAAAAAGCTAGTAATGTATACAGGGACATATAGCAAACACTTCTTGCTAAAGGCTTGCCATGTCTGTTTTATTGTATCCTCCGCTTCCTTCCAGGCTCTAAAATACCACCTGCCACTCCAGACTTGTGACAGCTGTGAGAGTCCTGATGAAATTTTAAAATAATACTGCATATTATTTTGAAATTTATGAAATGCTATATATTAGATGTAAATAAATTATGCTTGAGTCTTTCATTTTGCCTTCTGCTCCTTGATATATTACAGTTTATAGACTCTGCTAGTCCCTAAACTGAAGGACTAGAAATTTTCTCTTTATCCATGATGGCTGTGAAGTTTGTGTAATCCTGTGACTCCAGGAAGTAAGACTCTCAAGAGAAAGGGTAGATTTTCAAGAAACTTAAAAGAAAATTGTCTTAACTGCATCATTCAGCAAGTGGCAATGTCCAGCTGCACACTTATCATTTCACAGTTTTGTTTTAATTTTTCAAGACAGTTATTAATAATTGATGGTTCTTCTGCGTTTATTGTATAACTCAGATATTTTCAAAGAGAAAACAGCTTGGACTAGTGAACCCTTTTAAAACCTTTAATGGAAATGTAAACTCCCACTCACCAATCTATGTCATTATCTGTGCCAAAGCTGCTGTATGTAATTGGCTGGGGCAGGAGAGCTCACAAAACTGCTAAGCCTTGTTAATGTCTCGTTAACAGAACAGGGTTTAAGTGAAGCCCTGGTTAACACACTCTCTACGAGGGTTCTGTGTCTTGCAGAAGCACAGCATGTTGCCATATAGGTTGCATTCCTATTTCAGATAAAAAAAGGGAAAACAGCTTTTTTCTTTATGAGCAACAGGCTAATGCCAGCAGAATAGAGAAAAACAAGTCTCTCTAATCCTCAGGATGGCTCTTTTGCTCTAGAGACTCTTGTATACTTAGACTCGAAGGTGAACAAAAATACAGTGAAATTTTCAGGACTGTTGGAATCTAGAAGGATTATTTCTCACTAAGTCAGATTCAGAGACAAAGAAAGTAACCAAGAAAAATTTTTCGATACAGTGATATTCTCAATATGTGAAATCAGTGGAAGGGCTGCTTAAATGCTGATTGTGTTACATGGTTTAGAAATAGAGTTAAAATCATTTATACAAGAAACATAATTATAATTGCTATAAAAACAGAATTCATAAAACAGAAATGTCCTATACTTTAACTGTTTTTTGCAGAAGACACTGAAATGCTAGAGCTTCACACAGACTAGAAATGTTGGTCTATTTGAAATACTTTTATATAAAATTTTCAGCTGAAACAAGATTACTCAAAATTTTCAGGTGGCAAAATCAATTTCTTTAATCCAAATATACTGTTTAAAAATCCAAAATTTTCCATGAAATTGAAAGAAATCTTTAATAAAAACTCCTGATATATTGAAACAAACTGACTTTAGATCACTAGAATATGTGATTTCAAATTCCATTTAACTGCAAAGTAAACAATTCATTATTCAGCAACACTGAGATTCAGGAGCACTCGGGGACACTGTAATTGGCTGCTGTGCTTTTAGTGAGCTGGGGGTATATTTTTAAAGAACTTAAATAAACGAGTGTAATCTGCTCAGAATATGACCTTTACTATGGAAAACCACTTCACTCCCCTCAGCAAAGTGACCAGCAGCTTTTCTGTGAGTTATCAAGGCTCCCAGACTCCTCATCTTTCAGGATCTGGTACTTGGGCTGTACCAGAGATAAAGTCTGAAAGTCTGTGACAGAGATTTAATATCTCATGAGTGCCAGAAGAAAGCACATACACAGAACCACCAACTCATCACTCAATAAATCTGCTGTTGTTCTTTACTAGTTTGTTTTTGCTGAGTCTATGGATTTTATTTACAAATAAATGCATCAGCAGCAGTGGTGGGAAAACATACCTGTTTCTTCCACTGGGAAATAACAGGAGACAGGAAAGGTAGGAAGGAGAAAAGAACATATTCTTAAACCTGCATTTCTGATGTAAATTATTGATCATCATAATTGGCTGCTGATCAAAGACTTTATTTCAGCAGGGGAGGTAGAGGCACAGACTTGTTTAGAGTGAGGCCTGGGCTGTTTTGTAAACCTTACTAAGATCTGTCTTACTGGGAATGTTGTTTTACTTCTGGTATCACCTCTTTTTCCTTTATCTGCTTTGTGTTTGCTCTGACTTTGCAGACAGCTGTTTGCAGCAGGGACAGCCTATTCTTGTTTGTATTTGCAGTTTACAATACAGGGAATCCCCAGGATTGACTGGGACAGCTCAGGCTCTGCAGAGACATAAACAAAAGAATTTAAAAACCAATTTTTTGTTTTTCTAAGAGTGTGAAAGAGTGTTAGCTCACACACACATACACTTGAATGGTTCCACGCATGTTTTCTGTGTCTTACTACAGCTCAAAATCCTCTCAACTCCTCAAACCAGAGAGAATTTATTAGCTGTTTGCTTGCACAACATTGAAGCTATTACAAGCCCAAGCTTTGATTTCTATGACTGCATGCAGCTGGGCAGATTAAAAACAAAACCACAGAGTATAGCAAAGCAGTGCCCATTTGCTCCAGTGGGAGTAAAAGAGGAGAAAGATGATGTCACATGCCCAGATCCCCTCTCAGCCCATGGAAGATCATCTTCTCCAGATGCAACAAGAGTAACAAGAGGGGCAAGAGCTTAAGTATAGAGACAATGGAGTTTTCTCTCAAAAAAAAAAAAAAATGTAAGCAAAGGCCACCATACTCAGGACTTCCAGGAAGCAACGTGATTGATAATAAATGATGTCCATAAACCAAATGAATTTGCTACTTCAGATGTTCCCAGTGATTTACCTTTGGAACCTTGGTGGTAGCCAGCGAGCCTGGCAGGTGTGCAAAGTGGAGCCTCTTGTGAGGAGCAGCAGCCACGCTCACAGTGCCTACAGAAAGCAGAGCTGTCATGCCAATAAAATTATTCCTTTGCAGGGCAACAGAAGGGCACTCCCTAGCCTGTTTGTAATCTTTTAATTTCAGCTTGTGAAGGTTAAAGGGAGTCGCAGCATGAGACACTAAAGCTTTGTAGACATCCAGTTCCCTTTCTTTCTCTGATCTTATTCTTTGCTCTACTGATAAGACCTTGGTAAAAGGCAGTGAGAAATAGGTTTAGTGTAACCTCAGCAGGTGTGGTGATTTAGGGAGGCTATCATTCATTATGAATGGAAATGACAAGGCAGGACAGAAATTCAAAGGTGAGGTAGTATCAAATGAATTTATCCATTAGTACACTCTTCCTAACTTTATGCAGACCCAAGGCCTGTGAATATCATGATGAACAATTTACTATATTTGTTAATGCAAAGTCTTTTTCTTTTTAGGAAAAAAAAGTAAAAACTCTTCACAAAACAGATTAACTTAGATCTTAAGGGTAGGTGGAGTAAAGAGGGTGCCATGCATATTTTACTAGGCTTTCTCTTTTTAAAAATGATTTCCTCTCCAAGGAAACACATTTCACTGTAGATATAAACATTTCCAGAAAGGTTCCAATATAATGAGAATTAATATATTTCATAAAGTTCAGACAAGAATACTATTGAAAACCCTTGGTAGAGAGGAGCTCAGGCCCACAGCTCTGGTGAGCTTAGGTATTTTTCAGCACTGTAGTTGCATTATTCAGACTCATCTGGACATTTACATCTTAGCTTCTAACTCCAAGGTACCATTTTTTTTCAAAGGAAAGAAGCAGGCAATCATAGGACACAATTATCTTGCTCAAAATAGAAATCTAAAATACATCAGACAAACCACACCTACTGCTTTTCCCCATGATTTCTAAAGGGATCGTGAGAGGAGTACTAAAAAATGGAGAATATCATTCAGGGATTCTGTAATTCTGTTAGTGGGAAGTGTACTCAAAACAAGAACAGTCTGATGAATGTGCATGTACCTGGAAAACAGGAGACTCAGGTTCCAGTCTGTTTCAGATTTGGTATGACTTTGGCCTCAAATTTCCCAAAGACAAAAAGCACAGAACTTTGATTAATTTGAAGTGAGCAAGTTATCCACTTACCTCCTCCACGTTTGCAAAAAAAAGCTAAAAGCTCCAATGTTTGTCCTTTAGCATTGATCAGAAAGACAACATTTGCAGTGAAATTGAATTATTTTGGACATTAAAAGTATTTCTTGATAAAATGCACAAAAGCTTCATAGAGATGGGTAGGTTTTATTCACCAGTGAAATTAAACACCTCAAAAGAGGAGCATGGAGAGTGCCTAATAATTCATAGTTACACTCAAGGATAATGTAGAACAAATTCCAATTATGTGAATGTTTCACTGGCCTAAAATTAACTCACTGCTTTTGTTTCTCCAGACTCATCAGTTCCTACCTTAGTTTTTATAAAAAACTAGCAGGTGATCAGACACCTTCCAGTCCCACCTTGTCCCTTAATAATCTTCAGAGGCCTTTCCCTTTTTCAGTACTGCCTCAGACTACAAATGTGGTGTTTTGACCCTGCCCAGATGCCAGATGCTCACCAAAGCCATTGTATCACTCCTTCCTCAACTGGAGAGAGAAAATAAAACAAGAGGTTGGTGAATTGAGAGGGGGACAGCAAGAGATCACTCACCAATTATCACCATGGGCAAAGCAGATTCAAAATAGGAAGATTAATTGAATTTATTAAAAATCAAAATTAGAGTAGGATAAGAAGCAAGATAAATCTTAAAAACCCCTTCCCCCAACCTCTCCCTCCTTCAGAGGCTCTGCACCCTCCCTGCAGTGGCACAGGTCAGTGGTTACAGGTCACAGGTTAGCTCGTTGTGTTGTTTCTGCTGCTGCTCAGGGAGAGGAGTGGGATCCCTCCCACAGGCTCTAATATCTTCTCTAGTATCAGTTCTTCCCACAGGCTACAATTCTCAGCAAAGTGCTCCAAGGGGTGTGGATCCCTTCCATGGGTGCAGAGCTCCTGGGTCAGGCTGCTCCAGTGTGGGGCCCCCATGGGGTCACAGGTCCTGCCAGAAAATCAGCTCCAGTGATCCTGCCAGGAGTCTGCTCCTGTGCCAGCTCCCCAGGCAGTCACAGATCGCTTTTGGGCATCCACCAGCCCCAGGGTGGGGCTCCTTCACAGGCTGCAGGAGAGTCTCTTCTCCCCCAGGGTCCTCCAAGAGCTGCAGGGAAATCTCTGCTGTACTTGAAGCACCCTCTCCCTCTCCTTCTCCACTGCCCTCAGTTTCTACAGGGCTGTTTCTCTCACGTACTTTCACTCCTCTCTTTGGTCACAATTACTTCTGCTCGATATTTCTTTTTTACCTTCCTAAATAGGTTACCACAGAGGCTAATTGGCTCAGCCTTGGCCAGGGAATGGTCCATCTTAAAGCTGGTTATTGGCTCTGGCATCATGGCAGATTCCAGCAGCTTCTCACAGAAGCCACCCCTGTAGCTCCTCCCCTGCTACCAGAACCATGCCATGAAAATGCACTGCAGAGCCATATGTAAAATGTGGAAACAATAATCAAGTAAGACCCTTTTGTCTCAGCAAACTTGGGAATAAATTTGAGTTATATACAGGTTATTGTCTCAAATTCTGATATCTCCTAGCTCATCAAGCAGCAGCCTCAGCCAGAATTTCAAACTGCTCTGTTCAAATAATTAATGTAAGTATATCACATTCATAAATAATTCTCAGATGATCAGGATCATAAGATTTGATTACGATCAAACCAACACAAAATAGACAGAAACAATATTTATATGAACCTTTGCTCTTGCTCATCTCCAGCTTTCTTTTTCTCTTCTGAGCTGTGAATTGGTCTTCCAAGGCAAGACCTACAACACAGATATATACTCAGTAGAAGATTAATTTGGTATGAATCAGAATAAACACAGTAGAAGATTAATTTGGTATGAATCAGAATTTACTTGCATGAAAGAGTGGTAAAACTCAAACGTCCTGGTCATATACTGCTTCAATAAATATATTTTAATGACAAAATAAAAGAGTAAAGGGTGTGACTGCATAGAAGATCTCTGCCAGTTTTTATTCCCTCATTTAAGAAAACTTACAGGCTGCAGAGAATACACAGGGATGCAGTTGGTATCATCAGAGGCTTAGAGATCATGGTCTGTGGGGAACACTGAGTGAGCTCAGCTCTGCTTGTCAAGTCAGAGACAAACAGATTGTGGAGAGGTCTGATAAAAGTTTGGCACAGAGAGGAAACCAATAGCGCTTTTTCACTCATGGATAGAAGACAAGTAAAGATCTCAAGCTGTAACAAGGGAGAGCCAAATTAAACATTTTAAAAGTAATGATAATTACCTACTGAAATAAATAGTTTGTCTGGGAAAGTTGTGGAACATCCATCTTCTTCCTTGAAGAATAGTCTGGACAAACATCTGCCATGAATCGTTTAGACAGACCTGCCCACGGATACATATCACACTTCCGAATGGCAACTTTTTACTTTCAGCCATAAAAGAATAATTTTTAGTTTCTTAAGGCAGTTTTAGAAATTGTCCTACTCCAGATAACTGAGAAGGATGAGGATTGCTGTGACAATCACCAGTTTGGGTGAAAAAAGTGAGTCAACTCAAAGAGTCCTTCTTGAGACTTCTTCAGACTCCCCTGTTTTAAAAACCCTTGTCCTCATCCCATCCTGGTCATGGCAGTGAGAAACCCCCAGGAGCCAAACTGTGGAGCTCCTGAAACATCAGGTGCTGCTCATACACATGCACAAGCACACAGTCATTCTACTAGAACAGACTTAATTGAAAACAAGCTTTATTGCCATCTTCCTCTGATTAAATTTGAAATGTGAAAATAAACACGTGGATGTTGGGCCAAGTTTTCATTTGCACTGATAGTTTTGGTACTGCTTTCTTCCTAAAAGGAAGCCTTAAGAAGTTGGTAAAGAGAATTTGCTGTCTTTTAATATTGACAAAGTTAGGAAAATGGGCCATAATGCAAATAGGAATTGAGTATATTTAGTACTTTGGCTGGATTTGTACTTTCTCAATAGTGCTTTTCTACTGTTATGGTGCTATAAGGAACTTAAGGTGAGTATTAATGAAGTGTAATTGCACTTTACAACACTGCCCACACAAAGAGATCTTAAAGGAATCACAGTGTAAATGAGAATCTTGGCAACCACAGCTAAACTCTGTTGGCTTAATTGTAATGTGGTTGCTCAGAAACATTTTAATCTTTTGAAAAATGCAGAGAAATTTTAGTGAGAAGAGGATTTTCAAATGTTCTTGGTAGTAGGGTAGAAACAGTATTGAATGAAGAGTCCCTACACTGGAAGCCTCTATTTCCTGGGATTTGCAGCCCACCAGTGAGGATCTGTTTCTGAATCCTTCCCTGTACCAGGGGCAGGCTGACAGACCTGTAGTTCCTCAGCTTCTCCTTCTGATCCTTCTTGGCTGTGGGTGTCATTTTGGCTAACCTCCAGCCTGGGACACCCCTGGGTAGCCAGGTGAATGACAGAAAATGGCTTGGTGAGCCCTTCCAGCAGCTTCCTCAGCAGCCTTGGGCAGATCCCCTCCAGACCTACAGACTCAGGAGTGTCCAACTGGCACAGTGAGTCACTAACCATTGCCCCTTGGATCATGGGGGCTTCCTTCTGCTTCCCAACCTGCTGTTTCCTCCAACATCCAGATGGAAACTCTCCATAGCCCTCCTTTCTTTGCTAATGTTTCTACCATGATGGGAAAAAAAAAAAAAAAAAAAAAAAAAAAAAAAAGAAAAAAGGTAATTTACACACCAGCCTCCACACAAACAAATAGTTCTTTATTTGAAATTTTTAAATTCTAATTTAGTTTGATTTTTTTTTTTTCTTATGCAGGTACATGTCCTCCAACTCAGATTATTTTTGAATTTAGCTTCAGCTAACAAAAGCAGAGTGGAGAATTTATTAGCTATCCCTAAAGAAAGTTTGTCCTGAGAAGTCAAAAGAAACTCTAATAGTGCATCTGATTCTCAGTGATTCTTGAAAGTGTTTTACAATGTGAAAATCATGGAGCACATGTTCAAAGGCATAAACACAAATCAGGAACCAAGCTTCCATTAAGAGTCATCAAGAGTCTGACACCCGGCTACCATTTGTTCCTTTGAAAATTTCTTCCTGCATCAATTACACTTACTTCCCCTTCAGAGATGTAGCACACAGCCAGAGTGGCATAAAATATCCTGCAGAAAATGAGCACCAGCCTGAGTGGGGAAAAGGAGAGCAAGTGGTGATCTACAGAGCTCACAGAGCTAACTGGGGGGCACCCTGGGAAGCAGCAGGAGAAAGCAACGGGCAGAAATGGAAGAAAGCCAACGAAGAGAAAGCTGAGCAGAAACACTTTCTAGCTGAAGATGAGCAGTGGGTACCTAATAAGAGACAAAAAAAGAGAAAAGTGATGCTGGTAGTGGGAAGAATGGATGGACCTTTACAACTGGCTGCATTTTCTCTGCCCTGTCCAGCTGGGGAGGGGGGGGATAGAGAGGCTTTGTTGGTGCTTAGCATCCAGCCAGGGTCAATCCACTACTCCACATAAAGCATTCATCCCAGCTTCAGCTCACCAACTCTACTTTGTGTCTTGACACCAAAACCAGCCCCTTCTTTTTCCTTTCTTTTGGTGTTGTTGTTGATGTTGTTGTGTGACAACTGCAGCACTGAAGACACAGTAATTGGGTGTCTTTTGTTCCACAGTCTGACAGGACTGCCCATGGTGCCACAGCCGCTCTGTTAAGTGTGAAGGCCCCAGAAGGCTGATGCTTCAAAAAATAAAATTGTATGTAGAAAAAGAGGAGAAAAAAGTGAAGGTTCAGAGGAAGAGGAGGAAAAAAAGGGGAAGACTGGGAAGATGAGAACAGAGAGAGATGAAGGCCCATCATGGAATTGCCAGTCTGATGTTTTCCCTGTACCTCCATGCATAGAGCATTTAAATCACCTGCTCTTGTTTGGCAATTCCAAAACCATTTTAGGCTTACTGAATTCTGTGAGGAAAAAAAGATATTTTGCATAGATGCTAGTTCTAAGAATTCTGTAGAAAGTCCAAAAGGACATTTCCTCAAAATGCTGAGGTTGCAAGAAACAAATCAAAAAACAAAGGTTTATTGCACAGAAGGAGGAGCACATAAGGTG
The DNA here is from genome assembly GCA_032173965.1 of Sitta carolinensis. NCBI lineage: Eukaryota > Metazoa > Chordata > Aves > Passeriformes > Sittidae > Sitta > Sitta carolinensis. Next base: position 5,487,243 of record JAVUNC010000025.1, on the reverse strand, counting down.
GATCTTTAATATGTACAGGATTCATTTTATTTAAAAAGTGTTTTTCAAAAGGAAAAGACCAACATATCAAAGGAATTTTTACCTAGGAATTCATATGCAGAGTACAGACCCCAAAACAATATATTTTCCTTAACACTAATGTAAAACTACAATAATTCAGATAATCAATCAAATTAAAACAACAAATCTCTCTGAACAAAAGACTGTGAAAATAATTGTGCCATTTTTCTTTTTTGGTGATCCTTTCTCTTTCAATATAATGATGCCTTAATTGTATTCTACCACAATAACACATGCCAGTGGTAGCATTCCAGCTGCAATCAGAATCCAGCACAAAGAATGAAGCAGCCTACATATTTAGGCTAAGTTGAATATTTGAAAGGAGAGGAAAGGTAATCTCCCACTCTGTGTGTATAATATCTTTTCCTACATGTATTGTGGCTACGCTCAGAGAACTTTTATGATTTCATTTTCTTTGTATTTCTCCCAGGAGAACTGCATCCTCAACCATTCTATGGGATAATAATACCCATCAATGGAAAGGGATCTATATCAAGGCAGAATGGCAATACATTTCAGCTGAGATTTCAGGGAAATGATATCTGAGGGATGATATTGAATGGGTTTTACAGGATTCAGAAATGTGTTGTTGAAACAACAGGTGAGGAAGGGCTGCTGAGTACAAGGGAGGTTGTGTCAAAAAGCAGGCAGCACTCCAGCCACTGAGGCTCAGACTGTGAGAAGAGAGGAATGAGAGGAGGAGTGACCATTTCCAAACTTGTTATAGACTTAGGAGAACAACTGCTCCTGTGAGTAAGGCTGCAGAATGAAGCCACCACTCCAACAAACTTAGGAAGTTGTTTTGCAATCAAGGTAAAAATAAAGATGTAGTAAATAATGTCTAATGAGGGGAGCAATTCCTACACTGCAGCAGAAAAAAGGCTTCAGTGAACCTTTTTTTAATGTGTCCTGTCACTGTGACACACAGAGGGAACACAGTAACACACACAACAGGGGTTCAGGCAGAGAAGAAGAAAAGAACTCTCCAGTTTATTGTTGACCTCGTATCTCTCAGTTTCTGGACAGTGACCAGAGATTGGACAGAGAAGTTCCCACCTCTCCATCTCCACTGGGCACTTGAGAAGTCCATCAGGTGAGATCTTTTACAAAGGAATGCAAACATGATTCTTGTTTATCTTACAATTCATGAGAACTGACTCCACTATACTAAAACAAATCAGAATTATTATTTTCAGGGACAACAGTGTCCTTTTGGAGAAACAGTTGCATTCCACTCAGTGGAATTCCTTCACAAGTGAAGGGATTTATGAGAAACCAGAGTTCAATGATGTAGGCTGGATAAAGAAAGGTGGAGGGCCTTATCCTGTCCAGTAATATCTGGAACAAATTGCTAAACTGCCAGTCATAAGAGGGCATCTAAAAGGACTTTTCAAGTTGTGTGAGGGTTTTGAGGTATGTTACAGCTTATTATGAGAGGAGGACCCTGAATGTCTCTCCTCACCATTAGAAGCAATAGTGTGTGATTAACTGAAATGTTCAAAACTAAAATCCTTCGTGTTCTGTGTAACAAGGCCTGACTATCTAACTGAAAGGTAGCAGTATTCTTCTGCAATACTTTCAGAAAAAAAGTAATTCACTGTTAAGCCACTTACTCACTCAGACAGACTAAAATGCTTTTGTGTTATCTTCTAGTGATGAGTACAACTTAGATCACGTCTCAATAAATACAAAAAAACCTATAGGACACTACAGAATTTCTGGGGGTCTTGTATCTGAAATACTTGAAACTTCATAAATTTTTATACAAAGCCATACATTATCTCCTTTCTTATTTGAATTCTTGGCTCAGTTCAAATCAAAACTTGCAAAAACAGATGGCAAAACTAAGTGGACTACTCAAACCATAGGCACTGTGCTATGCAGAATAAAATCTCTTTTCATCTTTGTACTGTTGAAATCTTTAAATAAATAATTAGTACAGATTCTCTTCTCCCCTCTCCACTCTATGTTTAAGATTTCAGGAGAGTGCATGTATTTTTTTCATTGGTTCTAAACACACTCTTGCACATAATCATTACAGATTTGAAGTAACTGTTTACCCAAGGCAGAGGTCCAGCAATATTTTAGATAGTAGTTGCAAATTAAGCCCACTGCAATACAGCAGCCCAACCTTCTGAGGTTATATGGTTCCAGGCATAAAAGCATTTCAGAAACAAGGATTACACTATAAATCATTTATGTGGGTACTTCCAACAATATGAAGAGTGGAATGCAAGAAAGAGGGACATATTTCAGAAAGACTCTAATCTGGTTTTACATTAGAGGTACAAGAATAGAAAGTGAATAACCATCTATCTCAAACCCAGAAATGGTAGCACATTGTTTACTATGCTAGGAGAAATAAGTGTGACATGAACTTTGTTGTCCAAGCCTTGCTTTGTTTATTTATTTGCTTATGTATGTTTTTGGGGTTTTTTTTAGTTATTGTAGTAAAGTTAATAGATGCTTAATACAGTTAATAATTTTAAGTTAAGCTACTGCTGAAAGGGTCTGGGAATCTGAGATATTTCATGCAATAGAGGTTATTGATATACTTTGTTAAGAACTCTTTTTCAGCACTCTGTGTCCCAACATTTTTTTAGTAACAATTAAACTATATATTATTTGCTGGAAATTAGCTGCATCCCTCAGGTTCATCAGAAGTTGCTCATAGGCAGCCTTTAACTATCCCAGAAATAAGAGTACCACAAAGACCAGTGGGTTTTTCAAATGTGTACAAACAGCTATTTCCCCAGAGCAGCACCCAGACTCTGTGCTGAGTGATACAGCACACAGTGAACTGGCCAGGCCTGGGAGGGATCCCTCCCCCTTAACTGGAGCTGGCACCATCACTGAAATCAGCCTTGACACAAGCTCAGATCCCCTGGGAAGAGAGTGGAGCCAGCTGAGTACACACGGAAATTCTCCCCTGTGCATGTGAATCCTGGGCCCACATTCACCCATACTTCTCTGAGACCTTCTCAAGGAGATTCCTACTCCTTTTACCCACTGTTAAGCTTCTCCTTTCCCCTTCAGACAGGCTTCAGTGGACTGAGATGCTATCCTGAGCTTAATCTTCCAACAAAACTTGATGTTTTAAAATGGCAGACTCAGGTGGAATGCATCCTCTGTGTAAACCCTATCTTAGCCACTTGCCCACACAGTTTAATCTAAATATCCAGGAAAAAATGAGTTGTCTCCACCACTAAATCTGTCTGATCATCAAAAGTTTCTCTTAGCTGCAAATGACTGCAGTCTTTTCTGCTTTGAGGACTCATCATAGGAGAGATATTTCATGTGTCAATGCAACAGAAACCCAATAGCTAAGCTGATGAGATCTGTTGGCACCCCAGCATCCAGTGGAAGGTGGAATTTCTTGCACTTTTGCAGGAGAGAAATAAATTTGAGGGGCTGACTGGACATCATCATCCTAGGGAGAAAACAGCTGACTCAGAATAGCTCTCTCATTTAAAACATTAAATAAATAAATCCCAACTATCCATTCCATTGACTCAGATCTAGAGCTTCTCTGTGTTTCATTTCTCATGTAGGGATGAGAAATCAGACAGATTTAAGCCTGAGTTAAATCTACAGCATCTTAAAACCCAGTGCCCTTTTCCATTACTCACATGAAACATTTCAGATCCCCACCTAGAGCTCCTGGGATCCATTTAAGAGAGTGAGACCATTAATCAACTAATTATGCTTAACAAGAATGGGGGTGAGAGATTGAAGGTGCCCAGTGGCTTCACAGGTATTGCTGTGTGCCAAGTCCCTGACATTTTCATTGCTGCTCTTGACTTCACCTTTGCCTGGATATGCAAGTGTGCTATTTGGGATGTGACCCAGCTAACATCTGGGACACTTTATTAATATGTCTAGTTTCATCAAGGTTATTTCACACATTCCAAAGCATTTGATTTGGCCTTACAGCTAAGACCCACTTCCAACATCTGTGGATGGACGTCTGAATACTTTATCCCACCTGCTCTTGCACACATTCACTGAAGACAGAGAGCAGTGCTTCTGTCTGCAAGTAAAAAATGAGGGTGGTCAATGGTGCAGAACCTCAGCTGGGAGAGGAAGCACTCTCTGAAATAGATAGCACTGTCCAGTGCCGCATTTTTATAGACTCTGGTGTGAGACACTGCCCCCGTTTCAATCATGCTGTCAGCCTTTTCTCACAGGAGAGCTTTTCATTTTCCCAACTCCACTGTGCACCTCCTCCAGTCAATCTATATTTTCCCTGAACATGAATAAGCAGAACCATGCAAGGCACTGTTCACAGGATCCTAGCAGAGATGTGGTGGACTAATGCTTGCTGACATTTTCTGAATGTACTTTCCCTGGTAGACATTTGGTGTTTCACGGTTGTACCACACCTTTTTGACCATAACTGACATGATATGATAGGATTGTGTCTAGTTGTCATTTATGCAGCCTGTGATTCACTAAAACATGAAACATTTTTTTGTTTCCTGACCTTTTCATGGAATGAAATCTCACCTCTTTGTAGAAATCTAGGTTCTTTTTTTTCTGTAATCTGTAAATGAGTCTGCACCTTGAAGTCAAGTTCCATTCCACTGTTCCAGCCTTCCAGATCACCCGCTGTCTTCTTCATGATCAAGTTTATTTGAACTTTGCTTAAATAATTAACCAAATACAGTTAGCCAAAAGCAACTTTTAGGGTACCAGTCTTTAAGATTGGTACCAAGACAGATAGATCTCTGGTGAGCTTTCTTCTAACCTCCCTACAGCTTGATAGTTTTCTTGTGTGCATCTCAATTCTGTTGCCTCCATTTTAAATAGTTCTTGCCAAGCTCAAGCTTTGTACTGAATATTTGCCTCCTCTAGTTTCCTTGTGACTCCTTAAGAAATGCTTTACTTTGATACAGATGAATTATTTCTACAGAATTTTCTCTACTTTAGAAAATCACTTACTTTCAGAAAAATGAAACTAGGTTAATACACCACAATCTGCTTTTTCCAGCCCAATATCACAATTTCTCCCATTTCTATAATATAGTTATATGTAATTATCTTTCCATTTAAAAATTATTCTTAGAGCTTTACACACTATTGAGCTCAGATTAACAATCATCAGTCCTGGGTCACTTTTATCCTCGTCTCAGGCACCACATTTGCTACTCTCCATGCATGTAGTGCTCTCTGAAGATGATGATTAACCACAGCCTTACTTTTAAATCTTTCAGTATTTGGAAGGGAATTGTGCCATACCTTCCAATGTGAGCTCCTAACAGTATCCAAAGCATTCTGATGTGTGGATTATTTCCATCAGCCCTGTTAGTTTCCCTGTTTTACATCACATTTTGGGCATGCTGAGTTGTAATATTTTCATCAGAAAGCTTGAAGTATCATTTGCAGGAAACCCAAGGCAATGTGTAGATTGAATCTTAATATCCACCCAGGTATGTTTGATAATGGTCCTGAAGTGAGACCTGCTGATGGCTCTGCCCTTTCATTCCAGAGATGTTAGCTGCACAAGGATAACTTTAAGTCATTCATGGAGTAGTCACTGCTCACCCAGTAGCTTTGGAGATTCCTGTCTGACAAAAAGGATTCCTGAGAGGCAACAGTCTTGCTGGGAACTTCACATGTAATATGGCAAAGCCACTTCTGAGACATTTAATTTGGTTTTGATGGAAACTACTTTGTCCCTTTGTAACTTTATAGGATATGATAAAGACTAGCTGCTCAAACATTTGTCATCATTTTTTGTAGGGGATTTATCAGATATCCATGCATTTCAACATCCCTGCTCGTTAGAGAAATAAACATAGAGGCTGCACTTCTTGAAGATTTGATAAAAATTAACTGAATGTCACGACTTTTAGAAGTGATTTGTAATTGGCTTTCTGCCCCTGACTTTCATAATTTTATAATTTTTCCCTTCCATGAAGGTCCATCAGTTTTCTTTTAGATATTATGGATCGTATTTACCCTGCTGTCCTTGATTAGATATGCCAGCTCTGAAGTTTGGGGACCTCTGGCCCCCTCTACATCCTCCAATAAATCTGAATGACCTCATTTCAGGTCACTGTGACCTAATTCCAGAACAGACTATTTGCCTAGATTTCCTCTAAAAGGAGGAGAAATTCTTCATTTCTTCTCACAAGTTTTTTTCTTTAACTGCTAAACTATTGCTGTAATGTTCCCAGCAGTGTCTTCATTGCAATAAACAGGCTGAGCAAAGAAAGGAGATCCATATGGTCTGAAAAGCATCAGTGGACCTTTGCTGAACTCTGTGTCTGTGCCATTTATTATTATTATCATCCAGGAAGCCCTGTACTGCAAGAAATATGGCTAGCTCAATAATTCTCTCATATTTTTTCAACTCCTGAGTTCCCCAAAAGACAGGGAAGGTAGTATATAAGCATGACAGGAAAATGTTTATTGTCTTTAAGTTTCTAGCTTATTATTTTTCCTAAAAATGTGGAATGTTGATGTTTCCGTGCCTTCAAGGTTTTGTCAACATAGGAAAGCTATAATACATTTCTGTGCTGACAGCCCTATAACTGTCTTTATACCTGTCTTCATAAACCCTTGGCCAATATCATAGGCCAATATTTCCCTTCCTTCCTTCCTTCCTTCCTGGCTACCTCCCTCCCTTGCCCCCTCTCTGGAAGTGTTGTAAACAAAAGCAAGAAAAGGAGATGGGAAAATATGCTTTAATTCAAAAGTAAAATAAAATAAAATAAAATAAAATATTTCTTAAATTTTCCTAGCATCACCCACACTCAATTGACAATCTAAGCCAAACTGTAAATTCTTTTATTTATTTTCAAGGATTTTTATTGACTGTTGTGGATATCTTTTCAGCTTCCTCCCACTCCTGCATGTTCTTTTTGACCTTGGGATCTAGCCCTACTCAAAAAGCAGGAAAAACTAGAGGCACCTGACACAGACCGCACCTTCATCAGGGCTATTTTGAGAGAAAACAGATTTTATTTCTGGGATTTTCTTTATTTATAAAGTAGCTATGTGAAAATAAAACCAGTTGAGGGAGAGAGCTGGAGGCAAATGTGAGTGCCCTCACTTAAGCACTCACCCAGCATTGCTGTGGGGCCTTTCCCTGAACCAGCAGCTTGTGTTCTTCAGCCCAGGTGGTTTGAGAGCTGCCTTGGAAATCAGAGTGCACTTCACTTAAACGTGTGCAGGAGCTTCCTCTTCTCCTTGGGCAATCAAGGTCTCACTGGCTGCTCCACCCAGGAGGTTCTGGCAACATCTGTATTCTCTTCAACCAGAAGGAAAATGTGACCATAAAGATGCTGTGTTTGCCTCACAGGACTTTCCTCCAGCAGCAGGAGCCCAGGGGAGCTGCTCACTTGGCTGAATGAGCTCTATTTACATAAAAGAATAGGCAAGGAATCCCTGCAATGACACCCATGATCAGTAATTAATAAGTGCTGCAGACCATAACCAAAGAGGTGCTAAAATCCCTGACTTTGGCTATTTCTTGGAATATATAGCACCTCACATGCATCCAATGGATTCAAAAGGATGCTACCAGAGAGCAGGCTGGTTTTGCACCCACTATGTAAAAACATACTTTATGTGCCACTTGTGTTTGAAGCTCTTCACAGTATGATACTGCAAATTCCTCTTTCAGTTACAGGAATAGAAGCACAGGAGTGATTTGCCCACAGTTGTGGAGGCAGTTAGTGTAAGAGCAGAGGGTTTGATACCCACAGCTCCAAACTCAGAGCACAGCACCTCACTATGTGAGCCCTCCAGCCTCTTTTCTTTTATGCACCTGTCTGTAGTTAATGAAATGACCAGATTTTTATTTGCCAATGTGCTGAGCTCTAGGAATGGAAGCAGGAGAAATCAGTTTGTGTGTCAACTCTGAACTTTCAAAGGTACAATTTCTATAGTAGGATTTATGCATATTTTAAATTTGTTATGCAAACACTATTAACTTTCATAAATTTTTATTCTAACAATTATACCACATGCTCTCTTTCTGGATATATTTTAATCTTTTTGATCTAAAAATCTCCTAAACCTGTGAGGAGGATACAGCCTGTCATTGATATAATGGGAAATAAAACCTATAGAAGTTATTTTCCTGATACATTTTCCTTTTGCTAATAAAGACATTTGGACTTTGATGTGGGAACCAGGACATCCTTCTGACTGTCCTGGGAAAATTTATAAGTCACAAGAATTCATTTTCCTTTGCTTTTAAAGACACTTGAGTTTGGCCCTGGAACTGTGTTACATCAGTTTGTGATGTCAGTTTTTGGTTGATTGTGACACAATGTTTTGCCACCAGTGGCCCAGAATATCACACATAATGTTTCACTCTTTTCCTCCTCTTTCTGCTTATTGGTTCCAAAACATTAGGGGAAAAAAAAATTGATCTTGTAAGAATGGTGTTTTCATAATGGATAAGTAATCCTGCTAGATTATACTGGATTAAACTAGATTATACTGTATTGAAAAAACAAATATATAGGACAGGAATATTGCCAAAAAATTATTCAATGGAAATTTTTCTTTTAACCAGATCTTTTAATGAGCTTCATCTGTTTTTTAGTTTCTCTTCTGACACATACAAGCAATTCATATTTCATGAAACATTACACCTAAAAATTAGATCACCAGTTCTTCCAAAGGAAATACAAGGGAATGCATATTCAGAAAACCTGTTTTTCACAGGATAACTAACCAGCATATACTAAAAAAGGATACAACTTTCAGATATCTTAGAAGGAGGCAATACCAAAAGAAAAGTTGTCATTTCTTCAGTTTTCTTTGAAAATTGGAATTCATGCTTATGTCTTTTTGTAACAGATAGGAAGAAGGACAGGGGTTTTTTTCTCAGCATAGAAATCTCTGACTTCAGAGAGTAACTAAAATATAACCAGCATTCCTCCTTTCACCACCATACACCACCACTACCAAAAAACCTAATACCCAAATAAAAAAGAAAAAGAAATCGCGACTGTTTTTTGTTACAAATGTACAGAGTGTAAAATGCTATTAAACAATATTCAAAAACTTCTTTTGGATACCAGCCTTCTACCAGCTCTTATATGCCAAGTCCTCTGCCTCTTTCTACATGGCTGCAATGACAGAGTTATGTTTAATGTCTCTTATTTTCCTTTTCTTGCAAGTTTTGCAAAACTAATGCCTCCCATTTCTCCTCTCAGGTCTTTGTAGATGCCTGCCCCTGTCCAATTTCCATCGCTGAGGTTTTAAAAACAGACCTTTTATAGCTGCAATTTCTAACAAGTCATCAAGAAGTATGTGCAGTGAGGTACAAATTAGCTTTTTGATGGAGTCTAATAGCTGAATGAATATAAATGCTAATATTAAGCATAGGAGAAGGGCTTCTTTGGAAATATTAACATATCTCAAGCTCAAACTTATTTTGTGATTTAAAAAGGCTTTATTGTCAGGGCTTTTTTGTTTGTATTTGACTTGCTCTTCCTTCATCTCAGACTTGTGATATGTGTGTACCTGAAGCAACTTAAAGCCACCATATGAGACTGTCCAAAGGGCACGTTAAATTTCCCTGGGATCAGGATCAGAAACATCCTCTGTAAGATCAGCTCTGCAGTTCCAGAAAGGCTGGGTGAGTGCGTGAGCATGAAAATATGTAACAGAGTGGGGAGGAAATCTGCATAAGAAACTGAGGAGTTTTCTCTGAGAGAAAGTTCCATGCCCCAGTTACCCCATCATCACCAGTACGGGTTGCCAAAGCACGTCAGTGTGCTATATAGAGCCCGTTCTGCTTGCACTTCACACATTAGGAGAGAGGCACTGAAACTCATTTCTGCTTAAGTACCTGTGGTGTTTGCGGGGCAGGCCACAATCTACTTCTCACTCTGACAGTCTCTGAGACTTCTCTGACAGCTCTGAAAACAGATCTCACTCCTGGCATATTAGCAGACCCGAAAGCAACAGTTAGATCTTGCCATTACCTACAGCTGATTTCGTTGGAAAGCCTCTAGTGTCGTTCAGTCTTTGAACATGATTCAACTTGGACTTTCAGCCTCCTGGGAAAATGACTTGTACTTATGTCTAGCACTAGCAAGTGTGTGGTTCATAGGCTCATTGCAGAGAAAGTATAAGTACTAAAAACATTCTGTTGTGTGCTAACAAGTCCCTGCACCTTCCTGTCTAGTGTTCAATTACTGATGTGTTCTGTGAGAGCAACCATGTTGTCTCTCAGCATTCATTTTGCCAAGCTAGAAAACACTCTCCTTTCTAGTCTCCTCTCACAAGCTATGTTTGTGATTATTCCAATCCTCTTTTCCCTACCACTTCTCTTGCTTCCACACTCTTGCTTCTACATCTCCTGCCTTTACCTGACTGTGCCTGTACACAGGCATCTCTCTCTCTCTCTCTCTCTCTCTCTCTCTCTCTCTCTCTCTCTCTCTCTCTCTCTCTCTCTCTCTCTCTCTCTTTCTCTTAATCTATCTCTCTATCTATCATCTATCTATTTATCTATCTATCTTCCTCCTGCTAGCTTTGCAAAATGGTGTTAGAAATCGTCTCCCTGTTGAGAACATTTTCTGACATTTGGGGTTTTCATGCTCATATCTTATTGATTCTTGACAGAAATTCTAAAAATTATTATCTACATACAAATACATTGCTCTTTTTTAAAGGGTGGTCCTGCACTTATTGAGGAATTTCCTGTTTGTTCCTTGCATTTTACATTATTTACTCATTTTGATTATTTCGGACCTGTTGATAGCATTTTATCTTTCTGTCAAATTCCAGCCCTTTCTCCTGCTGCTGTTGCTCTTTAAGCATGTGTTATCTGTTCACATCATTAGTATACAAGATTATTACAAAGCTACTAATTAATTAGAGGTCACAAGAGCTGTTCCAAGGGAGTCTCACCACTCTGCCTCTAGGAGAATGCTTCCTCATCCAGCACAGCCTATTTTCACAGCAGAACAGTGACTTAAATATGTGTTTCTAAAGGCATGGTACCTTCCTGCAGTCAAATTCTCTGTGTGGTCACAGTAATTAAGACTTCTTGGCTATCAAGTACCTCTTTGTAGCCTACAGCATGCCAGGCACCACTTTTGGGACAAAGTGAAAGATGTGGGCTTGTGCAGCACCTCTCAGAAATACACCATTATTCAGTCTGTCCCTGTAAGCATGGTGATATTCTCACTAGTTTGTATTCTAATACAGAAGGGTTGTGTCTGATGCAGCTTCCCCTCACCTGGCCTGATCCTGATCCCCACCCACAGGCTGACACCCCAGCCCATCCATGGCACATTCCCATCTCCAAGGGGGTGCCCAGCTCCAGGGCTGGTTCTGCCCCTGCTCCCCCTGGCTGCCCAGAGTCTCTAACTGGGGAGGTGGAATCGCCTCTGGATGGTGAGGCCCTGCCCTCCCTCCCCAAGGGACCACCACACCTCTTGTCCTCAGGGAATTGATGCTCCTCACAGTGTCCTAGCAACTACTGCAGTAAAATGCAGCTCTTTGGTGTCAACTGCTTTGCCCATTTTTTATGCACACGTGTTGTGCTCATCCATTCATGTCTTCCTTTGGTCTGATATTGTATAATCATTTTTATTGCCCACATTTCTCCATACCACTTAACCCAGGGTTATGAACAGAATCATCTGCATTCTGATATTCCATACTATATTTCATGCCAGCTGGGGTTTGGAGGTGAAAAATCATGTTTTGTTGGAATCAAGTCTTTTAGTCATTTTATCTGTTCTATATTGGTACACACATGAATATGAATATGCTAACAGATTTCCCCCTTAGTTTTTAGAGATACCATGAGCTATTTTGTTTGAAGATCTACAGTAGGAAAACTGTGAAATCAAAGCAGAGAAGATATTGGTGATTGGAAAAACAACAACTTGAAGTGTGTATTTAGGTCTTTATATAAGTATGGTAAAATATCACCATGGTTCATGTGGTACAGGGGAAGGAATTGGAATTTTTTCTGTATGAGGAAGACAAGACACCTTGTGCAAGGGGACTGGTATGGTGTCAAGGCTCCCAGGTTGGTATAGCCTCCAGAACTGTCCAACACAGAGCCACTGCACACAAACAGGAGCATCATGTGCTCACAACCAGAAGTATTTCCTGTTTAAGGGAATAAAAACAGGGAAATTGTATGATCTTGGCTTAGTGGCTAACACTAAGGTCAAATTCAAAGGTAAGGGATTGAGACAGTCTGGATATAGGATACAAATTAATTCACATTAGATGTAACAAGAATTGAAACCTCTTAAAATTGCATGATTGTACTATAACATTACATCTCCTGTCACCTTCACATTGTTCAAGTGGAAAAAATGAAAGTTATGTTATAGCTGGCCTCCACTGTCTCAGAGATGGCTGCAAAATACTCCTGTTCATCTCTGAGGAGGAGGCAGAAAAGGGAAAGTTATTTTAGAAACTATGCACCAGTGGTAGCAATCTTTTTGGACTTTTTGATACTCAGATTCTCAACCCAAGTCGAGGACAGGGAGGGGATTATGCCAAGTCAAAGATTAGAGAAATACCACTTCTTTAGGCTGCTCCAGCCACAAAGGGAGGGATTTGGAGCCCAGTCCCACACTAGCAAATGTCACAGGTGGGGGAAGCTGCAATGGCAGGAATTGGGGATGCCCACTCCATCTGCATTCCCACCTACCATGTATGTTGGCAAGGCAAGCAAGGAAAAAGAACTCTGCCTGCATGTATGTTATTGCTCTGTTTCACTTCTACAGGTCAGGCCAGTCAACATCCTTAGCAAGTGAGGATCCACCTCAGGTTTGGTACTGGATTATTTCCTTTGAAATGTAAGTTAAAATAATACATGCATAGGAAAATATAAGCCAATAACCAATTACAAGTATGTTCAACAGCATTTTAGACTGACACTTCAAATGCCACCCATTCACTACCTAGCAGAAGGAACATTAAAATAAAAAAAAAATAAGAATGTTTTGTGGTTATCTGACAGACTGAATCTATGGCAGCGAGTGAGAAAGCCTTTTTTGCATGTCATACAGCAAAACTGAGAAAAGTTGGTGGATTCCAGCTCAGAACACACCTGTTGCTTCAAAATTACTTGTTTCTCTACACCCTGTATTATATATGGTAACCTTGGCAAAAGCTGTTTAGCGGATGTGCAAGTAAATTTTTGTGGGCATGGAGTAGGACAAAGTTCAACTTCATCTCTACTTTGTTAAGTAGAATAAAATGGGCATTTAATCCCAGCAGATTGCTTTGTGGGGACACAGGGAATCTATCCTGTTCTGTATGACCATTGACTTCAGGGATAGGCTCCAATCAAAACCCCAGTCTGCACCCCACCCTTCCCCTGCCTGGCAGAGAGCAGACTCCTCAGACCTTGCAGTGCCCTCACAAAGAGGGGAAAATTAGCTTCAAGTGCCACTGATGGTGTCCTGACTGGCACAGAGACACTGCTGCATCACACTTCACATCACTAATTTCCCAGACATCTAAAGATGTGAGTGGAATCAAAGTCGCTGCAGTGCTGAATGCAGCAGCAGACAGTTTGACAAAAATGAGAGTGCTCATGCATTTGTTTGGGTTTTTTCGCTTCTCAGTCACATGAATAAAATCCTAGGCTTCTGCAACCCTTTTTCTTTCCCCTTGTATATTATTTGCTTCTCCCTGCCCCTCCATGTAGCATATACAAGGGTTTTGGATACAAACTGTGGGCTGGTTACCCAATTATAAACAGGGAAGCTAGTATTATGAAAATATAGCTGAAGTCTATGTCAGTGTCACCATTAAACTACTACAATAAATAAGATATTATGGTACTTTTTTATGGACCTCTTTATCTTAAGTGTTTTTTTTCCCTCCTCATATTATCTACATCCCCCTAGAGAGAATAGTTACCTACTATGAAAGAATTCTCAAGACTGTAGCTTTTATTATCATTTAAATTGCCAAACACATTGAGACATCATTGGTGACAACAGTAACAACTAACCAAAGCAGGAGGGTAGGAGTATTTTTCCATTATCTGTTTCTTTTCATTTAAATTTTCTGTGTGTCTTGAAATGAGGAAAGAACTGTTTTCTTCTGTCCTGAAAATGTTTCACAGCATCCATTCTTCTGCCCTACTCAATGACTTCTTTAAGGATGAAATTATGAAAATACATTTTCATCCTATATTTGCCCATATAAGTAGACCTTCACGAAAAGATGTGGAATAATAAATTGTATAAAATTATCTATCTATCTATCTATCTATCTATCTATCTATCTATCTATCTATCTATCTATCTATCTTCAGAATGGAATATTAAGTGAATAATTTTATTACAGTTGACTAAGTCAGTACTAGGAAAATATGTTTCTGATTTATTTTGCTATTTTTTCTTGCCTGAGCACTGGGCAGCCCATTCCTCAATTTTATTGTTTCTGGATGCAGAATAAAACTGGTGAAAAAATCTTGAAAACCAATTCTGCAGCTATTTAACTTTACACTTTTTGAGTGGGTTGCTGACAACTTGTTAAGTTCAGCAGCAGAATAAGACTTTAAAGTCCTAGTCTGGAGCTGCTAAGTGACTCATTAAGAACATTTGACAGTCAGAATTTAGACTGTTCTTTAACACTGATTGATATAAAGCATATAATTTTTTTTTTTCAACGAACACAAATGTATTCCAAAGTGTACAACTCATAATAGCAAATATAAAATTGCTACCTGAATGCATTTTATTTTGAGCAAACCCAACGCTACTCACCTGCAGACCTTTCTCTGCAAATTCCCCAGATACAACTTTCTTGATATTGTAATCTTTGTCCAGGAGGATGTTATCAGAGAGAAAGAAAAGAGCAAAGAATGACCTTATGCTCACACTGCAAAGAAACATTTCAGTGGCTCAAAGAAGAGACAGCTAATCATCTCATCAAAAAGTTAATATCTAATTTTTGACTGAAATATTTTGACTCAGAAAAGTCTCACTCTTTATTTTTTTACTTTTACAAACTACAGTTTTCTAAGTATGATCTTTATTAAACTATTTTTCTAGCCAATAGAGTGGCAGAAAATATTGAGATTTTGAAGAAATGCAGAATAATGCACAAAGGAAAATTGAAGTGTAAATCGGCATAAATTATGACGATTTCTAAATTATATATCAGCATTCAAAAATATTTGACTGCTTCTCTGAAAACATTAGCACAATGTTCTGCCATTTTTATAAAGGCAAATCTAATTTTTGAAGTTGTTAGGAATTGAATAGGGAACAAAACAAAAAGTTTCTTTGCAGTGATTTATAAACCCATGGCATGCTCACATCTTGAACACAATCCAATCAATTTGGACAACAGTTTGGTGTAGTTTTGAAGTCAGGGTAAGGGTGAATAGAAATACAAAACAGATTTCATGTGCACACAGCCTGCAGCTCTTCATCTTGGAGAAGGCAGGACTGAAGGAAGTTACCAAATAGGACTGCACAGTCTTAGCCAGCAGATGAGCAGTAATTACAAGCTGTTATGAGTGTAAGAACTAGAGTTTCCCCAATGTTTTTTTTTATTAGGAAGAGAAACAAATAAAACTGCTTTTACACAACTTGCAAATAAATGGCAGGACTCATTATTGCAAGATATAGAGGTGAGTGAGAGTTTAAACATATTCAAAAGTGTTTCAGGGAGCTCTTGGGGTGAGATCTGCTGGCGTGGTGTTGAATGTGATGGAAGGGATCCAACCTCTAGCACCTGTCAGCTCTAAAGAAAGTGGCTTAAGGGCACCAGTGAAGAATCACCCTCTCTGTTTCCTTCCAGTTCTTACATTTGTCCTATACATTTACAGCTGATCCCTGTAGGAAAGAACATTTGTGGCTGCATAGTCTTTGATGTGACCCAGAGTACCACTTCATGGAGCCTTAAGTAATAGAGGTAAATTCCTTGAAATTTTTTTGAGTGCTAAACTTAATGAATCTCTTCACTCTTAATATAGTTATTAGTCTAATTTATTCTTATTCAATTTTTTCATCTCTATTATGATAACAGCAAAATAGCAACTGATCAAAGTACTTCCTATTGGCAAGATTTCCAAATACTGCAGTCATAAAACCAATAATCTAAATTTCAGCAACAATCATGATCAACACTGTTCAAAGCTGCTGATACAACAGGCTTAATAATTGCCACATATGTTTTGCAAGACTTAGATCCAGGAGCCATCAGCATAGATCATTACACAGAACATTTTTAATCAATTCAGCTATCTCTTCAGTGTGGGTTTGCATTTTTTTAAGCATGTCTGGACTCTGAAAAAGGGTAGAATTCTCTAGTTTGTGTGACTGCAAATGTAAGCAATGGCATGTGATATTTACTTTCGGTTACTACTTTTTCTAAGGCAAATTGCTGACATCAGATATTTCAGCATACTCTAGTGCTCTATGGGATGTGTTTTGTCTCTCTTTCCTCTCTCAGTGCCTGTAAATCAGCTCGTTGGATGGAGTAAACAATACTTCATTGGTATCAGTGGTGCTGCAACACTTTACACCAGCTGAGAATCCGATCCTTCCAGTGGGGATGGGAAAAGGAGAGCAGCTGTCCCTTATGGTTTTTCAATGAATTTCTGAAACACTAACGTTGCTATTAACAGAATTTACAATAAGCTTGGTAAAGATGAACTGCAGCCACATCAATTTCTCCCAGTGCTGACACAGCTTCTCTGTGCAAATTTCACACGCAGGAGCCAGGGAAGCACAGGCATAAAGCAATTATGACACTCTTCTGTTTTGAGTTGCTTCTGTTGCTGACAAACTGTAAAGAAGCAAAGAAGACTGGAGGAATCTCATCTGAGAAGATTCTGGCCAGCTTTTGCTAAAGGCTTTGTTTGTTCAGGTTTCTTTGGATAAAGGGTTTCTTTGAAACAGTTTAGATGAAGCAAAAAGTTTCCTGAAAGCTGGAGTTGAAGTCATCCATGCCATGCACTAGTATGAGTATTTCAGGCCATGTACACCTGGCAATCTCTGGCTTCATAATAAATTCAAAGTCTGTTGTACTTTTGCCACAGGGGTTTAGTGGGCTTCTGTTGTTCTCCTATACATAAATCATTTTAAAACCCACAAAAAACAACAAGAAAAAGATACAAGGCACTCCCTTCTTCATTCCTTGCTCCACCCAAAAAACAATCCCAACCCAAATTTCATCTTTCCAGAATATCCAGACCATCAGGATCTAAAGCGTGCAAGTTTGTCCATTTAAAATTTCTCCAAGTGGTAATTATTTTTGCCAAATATTAAGAGTGGAGAAAAGGCAAATCCTAACCAAATCCTGCTCTCTTCTAGTCCTGGAAAGCAAGGCTAAATAGTTGGAGCTGTCTTTTGGAACAATGGAAAGTGTCAGACTTTCAGAGTCCCCCGAGAATTATTACTGACATCTCTCATTTGGAGATTTCCAGTGCTTTCACATAGAATTAAACATAGGGGGAGTTGGAAGAAACCAAGAACTTTCTGAAGAAAACCTCAATGATTAGGAGCTATGGACTGCATTTACAAAAGTCTCTAGCTTTAAAATGCTGGTAGACCTCTGGCCAGAAGCAAGTAGCCACTCAATAAATAAGGCTGTGCAGGAAACTCCTTACAGCATGCCTGTGTGTAAGCTAAAAGTTAAAAATCACTTTTCTACAATGGTAACATCCTAAGCTCTTTTTCAGCATGACACAGGAATACTTTTCCCAGATGGTGAAGCAATTCCTCCTCTAAAGTACTAAGTAGCCCTGCTTCCCACCACAGTCTCTTTTACAAGGGAGAGGAAAACTCCACAGGCTTCTCATGAGCAAATGCCAACTTGTGCAAACAGCTGGAACCAATGTGAGCTTTCCTGGAAGATTAGGCACGAACTGATTTATAAATTCAAAACACTACTTATTAATAGATCTATTCACAGCTGACAGTGAAATCATTAGTGGGTAGAAGAACAGAAGCATCTGGAAGCACCTTTTATCTTTCCCAGGAATATGTTTCCCAGGAATTTTTGACCTAAATATTGCCAAAATACAGTTTTCTTGCTGGACTGTTAGTGTTTGCAAAATGAAGTCAGGTGTTTCAGTCCATCCACGGGTTTTCTGCCTTTCTCTCTTCTAATATTATTGTGTTCTGCATTGTGAGAACTTGATCTAATAACTTCTCAGATGTGTCCCTTTATTTTTTGCAGACATCAGCATTAGATCCTGCTGTTCTCAAGCTCGATTAAAAAGACAAGAATTTCTCTTTTGCAGCAATTTTTCCTACCCTTTGAGCTGATATAAACAATGTGAGGAAGAGTAGAAGAGAGGGAAAAATTCAAATGCCTGCTGCACAAAATACCACTAACCTTTGAATATCCTTACCAGACCTTATTCAAGATTAAGTGTGTGTGAAGTGGTGAATACTCTAAGACCATAAAGGCTGTCCTTTGAGGAGCTGCCTGGATGTCCTGCAACTCCATGTGAAACTCCATTTCACCATCATTTCTGGGAGAAGAATCCCAGTTATGATGCAGCAAGGGCACTCCTGTTTGCAGTTTCTGGATGATTTCAATCTCAACAAATCTTTTTTTTTTTTTTTTTTTTTTTTTTTTTTTTTTTTTTTTGTTCTGTTTGAAAAATGCAAAGAAAGGGTATTTCAGGCCCATTCCTTTGAAACTCGAGGCAATACAAATAAAGTTAAGATATGTCAAACAAGAAGAAAAAGGAGCCCATTGCACACACTAGGAAAAAGGGACATGGACCATTGAAAAATCTCTTAGCTGTTTGTTTGATTTCGTAAAAATAAACTTTCAAAATGTGTGCCTTCTAGGTTTTTCACACATTGCAATTCTATATTCAAAGTCCTTTCACTTTGTATAGGACTGGCACGTTATGTATTGTACATTTCTGATGCAAACACACGAAGATTGTGAAGTCAAAACAAACAACATTCTACAAAACACTGGTTAGGGTTTCCCACACAATTTTAATGTGGAACATTTAAGTATATGAATTAGGGCATATTTTCAATCATATTTCCATGAATTATCTACAACTTTCGTCATCCAGTTTCTATCTTTGCTGCTCTGCCTTCTCTTACTATTTCTGCTTTCAATTTTCCCATTTGTTTTCTCTACATATATCCGAAGTTTACATCGCATGTACATTGCTTTAGTAGTCCCTTTAGAATCCTTGTCAGCCTTTAACTCAATCTGCCAAAGAACACACATATTTTCTTGTAGACTGGAGCTAACCAATCCATGTAATGGATAATGAAAACACAAAACTAGAGAAAAATTTAAAAAAAAAGTATCTTTCATTTTTCCTCAAACTTAAAATTATTTTATTCAATTGAAAAAATATCAAAATCAAAAAGAAAGATGTTATTGGTAGTCTAAAGCAACTTTCAGGAATGTTGCAGTTTGAATGAAGAGAGATTTGAGGATGGAAACTACCCAGAGACATTAGTTTCAGTTTCAGTATTTTTGACCAGAATTTCATTTTTAAGACACTCAGTTCACATCTCAAACTGATTTGAATATGAGGAGCTAGAGATCATCAATCAGCTTAAGATGTTTCAGAAGTGAATTTAAAACAGGGTATTTTGTACATATCTATACTGCATTTAGACACATTAATAATACAGTCTCTTTGTCTTGGGAAATGACTCCTCATTCTTTATATAAAGACTCCTAAGCCTCATAATACTGTATTTTACTTCAAAGGTAAATCCTCCCACCCTATTGAATGAGGCTGATTTTGATATCTAGGCTGTGTTAATCCCTATCCATACAATATATGCAGGTAATACACAGGCAGAACAGGTGCCACTATTAAGAAATATGCCCCCAGATGGGATGGTCTCAACCTACTGTGAATAAATGTCTTGCACCTGTTGTGAAAGGTGTGTGGGAAAGACAAAAAAGTAGACTTTTAAAATTATGACTCAGTCATTTTAAAGACACCATTTTTCAAGAGCATGTTTTTTCTCTCTTTTTTAGGATCTAAATATTGCCACCCTCTGTTCATTTTTAACTTGCATAATCACACTGGGAGGCTTTCCCATACTGTACATCCCCAGGAATCTCACTTCTTGTCAGGCAAGGCCAGCACCAGTGGCTTGAAAGAGATTTTTCACAGATTGTTCTCTGCTTGGTTTCTGTGAGGACTTTCTGCTGAAGAACAGAACAGAATTATAACAGACTTTGTGATAAATCATCATCATTGTCACCATCATCATCATTATTTGTCAGGCTTATATTTACACCCATAATCT
The DNA here is from genome assembly GCA_032173965.1 of Sitta carolinensis. NCBI lineage: Eukaryota > Metazoa > Chordata > Aves > Passeriformes > Sittidae > Sitta > Sitta carolinensis. The sequence continues at coordinate 5,466,967 of JAVUNC010000025.1, read as the reverse complement.
TAAAATAGATACTTGAAATTGTACAAGTTCAAAACAAACTCCTTGAAACAGTTACATATGTATGAAAAAAAATTATGGAGAAAGAGGAAACTGTTTCATGGATGAGGAGCTTTATTAAAAAAATTCAGGTTTCTTAGGGTTGACATTTAGAGACACAGGACAATCATCAGAATTCAATGGTTCATCAAAATCACTGAGATTTTCTTCATCTTCACGTGTCTGCATAGATTCTAGCTGCTGTCTGCAAGGTTGGGTTCATCTCCCTTGGTGTCACCCACCTAGAAATGAGTGTGCAGGAGAAGCTGTCAGCCTGGCTCCCCCCTAGAGAATGTAAGGACAGACAAATACCTCCACTGGCTGATTTAGACAGTGCTGTGCTGCTCAGCATAAAATGACTCCTATACAGGTTTGTCAAACATGAAGTTACAGACCACACCTGTGGCTCACAAATTCTGAACCACTGACTTAGCTCATAAAAAACAATCAGTAGCTTTCCTGCGGACACAGTAGCATTTTTTTAAGTCCCAAAGATAGGCAAAAAAATTGGTTATAGCTACTCAGACTTCAAGCTTTACAAATCAGCAATAAATTTGTAGTGTATAAGATCATGAGGAGAGAGCAGAACAAAAAAAAAAAAAAAAAAAAAAAAAAAAAAAAAAAAAAAAAAAACAACCCAGAGGCTGCACTAAGATTTTAGCCTCATGCAGGAAAAATTTCAGCAAAACATTTGGCTTAATTCAGACAAAGATGTTTCCATGCATTCAGTTATGTCAACTGTAACGTGCTCTGGGCAGTAGGGTTGGAGGGGCTACCAAATAACCTTTCCTGAACTTCCTCTGTGGTCTCTTGGAAAACACAAGTACTCTCCCATGGGCCATAATCAGAACTCAGCCTTCATGCAGCTATTCCTAGCTCCTGCTGGGTCTGGATGTAGCTCCCAGCCCAGGCACTGGGGCTCCTCCTGAGGGCTGGCTGCTCAGCATCACAGCCTCCTGCCTTAACAGGAGAGTCAGTGACTGATTTTATTGTCATTGATGCTGAATATTTATTTTCTGTAAAGAAGGAGCCATTCTTTTCAACCTAAGTCAGTTGAAAAACAGGAACCACAATTGCAGTTGGAAGTGCAAAGAAGCTGCAATTTTTCACCTGCATCACAGAAAAGCAGCTGTGATGCAGGTTTATTTCTAAAAAAGCTTTTAGAAAACTTCAAGCATATCAATAATAACAAGGTTAAGAGCATCTTAAAAGGAAAGTTACCACTAATTTTTATTGGACAGAGCAAATTACTCCAGTCCTTTTTTCTTTCAGCTATGATTTTGTGCACTGACCTTTGGAAAGTATGGTCAAATAGCCTTAAGCAGCAGTTGTAAAGCAAAAGATCATTGCATGGGCACTGATTTCATTAGGCAGCTCTGTATAAATTAGCATTACTAACTGGGGGGTATGCAACTAATGGTACTGAAAGGAAGTGAGGTCTGCTCATTCCTTGTGCTATGCCTGTCAGTGAAGCAGAGTCACAGCTGCCCTTCTGCGCTCTCCTGCAGATGTGAAATGTTGCACAGACCCTCTGTGAGATGCTTTTTTCCTACCAGAGACCATGCAGACCATGTGAGGGAGATTAGTGACCATGGGCTCTTGGGAAGCTCCTTAGATTTAGCCCAAGTAAAGGCCTCATTCCCTGTCAGATTTTGCACTCTCAAGCAAAAGCAACTTCAGGTCAGATTTGATTCTGCCTGGTGTTTGAGTTCCCTCCAAGCAAAGCAAGACAAGCAACACTGAAGACCCTTTTAAACTCTTAGGAGCCTCCAGTATTTCTCTGTCATATGGGAAATCTACCTGAGGTTGGGTCCTTTAGCCTGGTTGTTTTTTTTTTTTTTTTTTCTTTAGGAATATTAGGTTTAGTCATGGGAAGGGTTTTGATTCTGGCAAGTGCCATTCTCATGATGGCAGCAATTATTGAAGCAGAAGGCTTGTTGGGCACATCCTAAATATCTTTAGAGCTTAGATTTATCTGATTTTTTTTCTAAGATTATTCCCCAGCTGGATCCCATCCACTAAGATTGCCAGTGCTGTGCTGGTAAAATGTCCTCTGCATAGCTGAGCTCCCACCATGCAAATATCACTAAACCTTTAAACACCCTGAAACTGCCAGCAGATTCAGATGGATTAGCACTCAGGGTCACTTTTAGATTTTATGGACCAGTTTGTTAATCTCTCTTGAGTACAGTTAGCTCTGTCTGAAACTCAGAGAAGGAAGAGAATGAAACATTAACAATAAGAATAAAATTAATCAGATAAGAGCTTAAGTAATGAATTATACACAATCTACCAGTTGTGGCAACTGTAGAATTATTACTAAATTATGGGAGAGGAAAGAAACACACTTCTGAAACAAGCAATAAAAATACACATTTCAGCTGCAATCCTGATATTCAAACTTGTCTAACTCCTTTAAGTGATCCTCTAAGTCTGTTCCTTTCTATATTTCAACAAAACAATAGGAACTAGCAGATGGGAGAGTTGTGTGCTACACAATCCCTTCCCTAGATTGCTTCTAAGGAGCTGATGGCTGTCAGTCCCTGCAAAGAACGTTTGAAAGGCTCAGGGGTGTGTTTTGTTTTCAGCAGCATTGACTGGAAACATGCCCTGGAAACTTGCTCCAGAGTCATGAAGATCATCACTTAGAGCTTTTCTATCAGTGCTTGTAAAAAGGATATCTCAAAATGTAGCTTGACATATTTTTTGTAACTAAAGAAGGGACAATTTATGAGCTCTGCTTTAATTCCCCAATGTCAAACCTAATCCATAATTTTAAGTAGTGTAATGGCAACAGAATGATCTTACACAGCTATGCTTGTTTTTAGGAGGAACTTAGAAATCCTGGGTGCTGTACTTGCTCTTGCTCTTTCAAGTCGATTTTGCTGTGATGGTGAGAGGGAGCAGGGCAGTCTCACACAAAAACAGGGCAAGTTCAAACTCCAGGCTGAGTTCACTAAAACACCAAAATATGCCCAAGGGAGAAATCTCTCTTCTTCCACTCTCTGTGGATGGAGAAGCAGAAGCAGATGGGGTTAAAATGAGGACAAAGGACAAAGTGAACTGAGTCTCAGACTCTGCATTTAGGTGAGAGGTGACTGAAGAGCCTGAGCTCACCCCAGTCTTTGGCTGAGCACATGCTAATATCTCCTTACCTCAATATTCTGCACCTTGGCTTGGTCTAGGATGGACTTCTGTCAGTGTCTCCTTGCATTTTCGTGGGCCAGCTAAAGAAATGTAGCCCATAATATACTCTTGTATGAAGGGAATTAAATCAATGTTCTTTAACTTGTGTTTTATTTTGGATCTATTTGCGAATTTCCATTTCTTTCCAGTCTGAGATCCACAAAGCTGTCCAAAACCGTTAAGATTATCTTCTGCTTTGAGGAAAAGAGATCAGCAGCTTGAATTAGTTTAGGCCAATGTTTATCACTGACTTTTAAACAATGTTTGTTTCAGGTTCATTTTGAGAAACGAGTGATATTTCAGATTTTCCTTGAGAGGTATGCCCACCACATATTATTAGGCACTGGTTATGCATTATTGCAGATCTGTCTTAGCAAAATCAATTAGCAGTCCTCTGTCATACTAGAACATGTCTCAAGTATGATTTCAGAGTGTCTGATATTATCCTGATATCTCTGCTTCCTTTCATACACCCAGTGATGGAATAGAGAGCACTTGCTAAATGTGCAGATGACATAAAGCTGAGGGGGGCTGCAGCACTCTAGAAAACACCAACAGAATAAAAAGTGGTCTCTGCCAAAAGGAAAATCAGTCTGGAATTAAAAAGGTATCATTCAATAAGCTCAGGTGCAAGACAGTCCTACAAGTTAGGCAGGAATACTTCCCTTCAGAAAGGACAGAACAACTGCCAAGAGATGTTCTTAGGAGCACAGTGGGTCACAAAGGGAATTTTAATCAATTGTGGCATATTATAGAAATTAAAAGTTCCCAAATATGAATATCACCACTAGGTGTATGTACAAGGAAATTATCTGTGATACTGAAAATTATCCTTCCACACATAAGATCTCATGTGGGATACTGGCTCTTGTTTCAGGCACTGTATTTCAAGAAGAGCAGGGAATCTTTGGTCTGAGAAGAGCAAGGAGATTCAGAAGGCCAGAAATGTAAGCAATGCAACACAATCAGAGGAAACAAAGACTAAAGGAGAAAAAAAAAATTAAGGGAAAAAGGAATTAATAATATCAAATAAAAAATAACACCAAAATGTAATGTGGAATACAAGAATTACCCTGCACAGAATAAAGGATTAATGTCTGTGTACCTGGTGGATAGGACAGGAGACAATTCCTCAGTAACTAAGGGAAATTTTCTAATTGTAATGTTAGTTAAGGACTGGAAAAGTTTCCCATAGGAAGCAGTTCTGTCTTTTCTTTGAATTTCTTGAACAGATAACACAAATGCCTGACAGGATTGCTTTAAGTATAGCTGATTCTTCTTTGGAGTTAAAGGATAGGCTAAGAATGCCTCTTGAGATAGCTTCCAGCTTCCTTTTAGCTCTAGTCTCTGTTCATTCTACCTTTTCTACGTACCTGCAGCAGTATATCAGAAGGCAATTAAAACATTAAACAGCACATTTTGTATTTTTTCCTCCTAAAGCAAGCAAATCAATGATACAATAAAAATGGTTTGCTCACCACACTCCCTTAGTGTGCTCTAATTACAACACTGAAATATTTGTGCTTCATATGGGAGCTCTGCTTACTATTGAAATCCAGACTTCTGTCATCTGCTTTTTCACAGCTAAATCTGCAGGCAGCAGTAGGAAAAAGACAAGTCCAATCTTCTTGAGACCAACAGCAAAGGAAATGAGAACTCAGCCATTAGTTATCTTGGCACAAATAAGTATATGTCTTTCCCAGACTAGCAAAAGTAATCATGGATACATGATACACCATGGCTGCTATTAGTCTGCCTAGCCTTAGCTTGCCTTGCCCTTTACCAAGTGTACTGAGCACATTAGCCAAAACCATCTGCCCTGACATTTCCCAGTGCAGCTCTAGCAGGTAATGCCCATGTTAAATGGGATTCTTTCGCTGGAAATGTCTGCTGGGTGCCTGAATTACAGCAGTCACGGAGTATCCCCAAGCCTGCTTGCTGGGACTCCAGCCCCCGCAGAGACTCAGCCAGCCCAAGCTGTTTGGCAGCTGAAAGCAGGTTTTGTCATCCCAGTTCAGCAGCAACTGCTCCCACGCTGGCAGGATCCCACTCTGGCACACATGCCTAGGCTTTTCCTGGTCACACTTGTGAAAGGCTCCTGGGAGGGAGCCTAGATGGAGTCAGGTTATTAATGCAGAGCACAGGATTCAAACAGCCTGGATGTCAGGGTAGCCCTCGTGGTGCTTGTGCACCACATCCCTAGGCAGAGGCAAAACCTTGTTTGTTCTCTTCAGGGGCCATTCCTGGCTCCTTGTCTTGGCTCTCACAGCAGCTTCCTGCTGCTGGGTGTCCTTGTGCACTTGGCCTCTCTCAACCCACCTTCCCAGAGGAGCTGCAGCTCTATTGCCCTGGCAGTGCCACCTCCAAGCAGGTGTTACTGGCCTTGTTGTCAAACTGGAAGAGGGAGAGAAGGGTCCCACACGTGGCTGGGCAATGAATGGTCCCAGTTCTGTGGCCAGCTCACAGGCTCCTGCTCCCTGCTCAGTCTCACCCCTTCAAAGCAGAGATTTGTTATCCTTGAAAATCAGCCTTCTGATTTGTTTTGGTATAATGGAGTCAGTTCTCATGAATTGTAAGATAAACAGGACCATGTTTGCATTCCTTTATAAAAGATATCACCTGATGGACTTCTCAAGTGACCAGTGGAGATGGAGAGGTGGGAACTTCTCTGTCCAATCTCTGGTCACTGTCCAGAAACTGAGAGATACGAGGTCAACAATAAACTGGAGAGTTCTTTTCTTCTTCTCTGCCTGAACCCCTGTTGTGTGTGTTACTGTGTTCCCTCTGTGTGTCACAGTGACAGAGATTGTTTTGGCCCATTTACTGGGGGTAGCAGCAATAACCTGCCAGACAAAATGAAGCCAATACCTACAACGTGCCCACAATAATTAATGGGCACTCCCAGCACCTCATGTGGGACCCTATCCCAGGAGTATTCCTGAATATCTTACAGCTAGCTGCCCATATACTCCCAGTAAAAAAAAAAAAAAAAACCTTCCCAAACCTACCCTACAAGTCCCTACAGTTTTACTCAGTGTCCACTACACTGCCCAGTAAAGAAAAACAAATTGAAAGGGAGGATGCACCAATCTTTTAAAACTGGACAGAAAAAGAGAAGAAATAAGAAGAAAATAAGGAACTGTTAATTATTCCAAACCTTCTGGCAGCCAAAAACAGAGTAAGTGGAGGGAGGGCATGCCTCAGAATTCTTTTCTTTTATATGGAAATGTGGAATGTGCTGCTAAGACTAGATTAACTGCTCTGAATTAATAAAATACAAAACCTGAACATTTATTTAAATTCAGGCCAAACTTCAAGCTGCTTTGAGGTTGACAAACAAAAACAAAGACTTGTATTACCACCCGCTTACATTATTTTTTGGTTTTGATCAGCACAGAAATACATCAGTGCCTGGTCTCTGTCTAAGCAAAACCCGGTCATGCTGGAATGCCTCCTGAAAATCCTCACACATCCATTCAAATGTTGCACTCTTGGGAGATCCAGGTAAATGGGATAAGCTTGCAGATTCTTTCACCTTTCAAAATCTTTCTTGTCTTCAGTAATTTTTCATTTTCTGAATATTTCTCTACTCCAGCACAGAGAGCAAGGGCTAGGGATGTGACATACATACTAACCACTGGTGAAATTAGGTTGAAGGAGAAAGGATTTATCAATTAAGTTTCAAGGGACATTAATATAAGACAATTCCTTTAAATTAGGGGAAGGAAGAAAGATTATCCTTCTTTTCTGGACGTCGGGGTTCTAATATGATGTAAACCTCTCTAGACGACATTACCAGCCTATAGGTATTTATTTTTCTCTCTTTATTAGACAGTGGAGTCTTGCTTGGTCTAAGAAGAGCAAAATAGGTTCACAGTATTTCCTTTTTCCAGGGAGTATAAATACAATGTCTTACAGGCTAAGCCATCAGGCTTACACTTACAAATACTTATTTTGTAAAATCTTCTCCTTTCCTATATGCACTTTCTCATGAGAAAGGAAAGAAAACCCATCTTTAAAATTCCCTGCCAGAACCAGCATCTGGAGAAATGTATGTTTCTGAATATACACTGAGAGTGGGGGGCATGCTGGATGTGAGAGAGCATATCCAAAGAAAGAAATACAGAGAATTTTCTTTTTTATTTAAGTAGAATACTTCTATTATACTAATAGATGCAATCCCCACATGGATCATGGTTAAAACACTGGTTTGAATAGGAAATGATCATGTTTACTAACTTTAGTCCTTTAAAAATTCTAATTCATGGGAGTTCTGAGGTAAACTGAAAGCCAAGGAATGAGAACTTAAAATAACGTATTTTCTTTTTGAAGTGAGACTGCTAGTGCCACACAAAAGTGAAATTTGTTACAGTAACTGGCTGTGGAGAAAAGTTTCTCACTGCAGCACGAGAAAACTGAAGCACCCATTGAATCAGAGCTGAACTTCGATGCCTTCATTAAAAGATACCAGGATATAAACTAAAAAATAAAATACCAGCTTATATATTTGTCTTGTGTGACACTGGAGACAAATGTTCTGTCTTGTGAGTGTTCCGGATTTTCAGCACTGAGCAGCTCAGTCTCAGCTGTTGTCACACCCTGCTCCCTTTCCTTTGACCCCTGCAGTTATCCTGGTACTTCTATTAATGGCACCCCTGCCTTCTGCCCCCATCAGCATGGCCATGAAGGTTGTGTGAATCAGCAACCAGCTTATGCTGGCTGCAGTTAAAATGCAAGAGTGACAGGAAGCCTCAAAGAAATTTCCAGCAGGAGCTATTCTGAATATCTGTCACACCCCCTCCTTAGAGATCTCAGAGTCCTTGGGGACTACATAACTTTAATATTTTATTGTATAATTGGAAAGATTGTTTTGCCCATGGTAATGCAGAATAGCTGTTGGGGCTGTACAAGAACGCCAGGGTCTCACCATCATATCACCATCATTTCTATCTTTAATCCTAAAATCACCTAACCTTAATGGAAAAAGAAAAAAAAAAAAAAAAAAAAAAAAAAGAAGATTTCATCATTTTGATGGTCAGAACAGAGAAGTCAGAGCTGAATGTTAACGAAAATTGTGTTGCACCAGCAATGGGTTGAATCACTCCAGAGGGAACAATAGTAAAGGAGGTTGATAATGCCATGTAACAGATTATTAGCTCTACCATAATGCCCAGTTTTGTCACCTTAATTTACAGAAAATGCTGGATTATCCACAATAAAATGTGCTAAGGGAGGCATGCAGATAACTATTTCTGAAGCATGATGCTCCAAGCCAGACAACAAAGTGAGGGACTGTGTAACAAAAGGGGAGTAACATATGAGCCAGTGCCCACCCTGACCTGGGACAGAGCTCAGGGAGAGTGCATGTAAAACTGCAGAACATCATAGGCAACAGCTGGAAGGTGCAAGCTTGGCAGAATTGATAACCAAAGTAAGAATTACCAGGGCAGCCTTACCATAATTACTAATTAAATAAAATAAAACATATAGTCAGAAAAAAACTATGCTAGTGGACAAAAAATTACAGTGCTTTGTTTCTTTGGGGAGGGGATAATTGGAAGGACTTGCTGGTAGCAAATGGAGAAAAAGGGAATGTGAAGTGAAGCTGTTCCAAAGATTGGGGCTGGCACACTACTTTGTTCAAAATATTCATCCAGTGTTGACCAGGGAGTCTCCAGAGGGCAAAGAACTCTTGTCAGTTCATTCCTTTCCCTGTGTCACAGATGCCTGTGCACTGGAATTTGAAGGTATCCTGAAAGCAAAGGTAGATGCTGTGCATTTGGAAGCCAAGAGCATTGTACCAAAGAGGATGCACTAAGTCAGTGGAGGGTTTGTCTGCCCTAAAAAGACTGTGTAAAGCCACAAGCCTTTTAGAGCATGAAAGATGCCAGAAAATTGGAAAGAACTCAGGGAAATGCTACAACAAATGATTAAGAGACAGATGGAATCGGAAAAAAAAAATTAAAATAACTGAATAGGAGGATAAGAAGAGGTCATACCAGGCAAAGACTGTAAATAACAAGGACAAAATAAATTATTTAAGACTGTAAAAGGAAATATAATCCACTGTCACTGAATAACACTGCACAGAGGAAAATTCAGTCAACAAATCTGTTAAAAAAAATGTTTATTTTCTGATCCAATAGGCTGAAGAAAAAGTTCCCAAAGGACATGACAGATATTGTATGACCTGAAGAAATTTAAACTTAGAATCACAAAAACCAAGAAAAATAGATATCAGCAGGGTTGGAAAATCAGACTCAAAATAGTAAACGAATTATATGTGCTAAGACACTTCTATATTTCTTATTTCTCTTTTTTTGCATCTTGATTGTGACATTGGGAAGATTGCATATGTATGTTTTATTGTTATTATTATTTGGTATATGTGTTGAGAAGAACCTCCTTAACCTGCTAGCTAAATACTTATCATTAATTTTTTTTTCCTCAGAAACATTTGTATTGTAATTATATTATTTCAAATCTTTTGAAGCCTCAGATTGATCACAAATATTTTGAAGTTCAACCTGAATATCTTAGAAAGGTTAATGATTCATTTTCTTTGATTAGATGATCACTTGCAATGCAAATATTAGCATGTAAGTACTTAAATTTCTGAATTTTGCAAAAATGTATGCATGTGGCTTTGAAATTTGCCTTTCAAGTTTGTGCCAGTTGCAAAATAATCAGGTGGTAAAACCAAGCAAATACACGAGAGACCTGCACTTAATCTTAACAGAAATAAACTGAATAAATGTATTTCTTCACAAAAAACTTTCTTGAAGTGTTTGCCCTGTTCTAATTTGATTATACAGCGCTCTCATTCCTGCTGAACAGGAAAGATTGCTGTAATTTGTTAATAACCAGGACATTCAGCTGTGGTTTGGGGGGTGGGTTCTGGAGTAGGCCATCTGGCCACAGATCAGGAAAACATTTAAATTTTTGCCTTTTCGAGGCAGCAAAAATAAAGTATGTTCCAAGCATGACAACCACTTTTAATTTTTTTCTGAACAAAGGGATTCAGATTGTCAATTGTTATGTGTGGCCAAACGGGCCCTGTGAAGGCTTGAACCCAACACCACACCAAACATAATCATAGCATCATGGAATGGTTTGGGTTGGAAGAGACTTTAAAAATCATCCAGCTTCCAATCCATGCCATGGATTGCCATGGGAGGAGACACTCTCCCCCCATGCTGCTCAAAGCCCCATCCAACCTGGTCTTGAGCACCTCCAGGGATGGGGCATCCACAGCTCCCCTGGGCAGCTTGTTCCAGTGCCTCATCATGCTCACAGTAAAGAATTTCTTCCTCATAACTAATCTAAACCTATCCTCTCTCAGTTTAAAGTTTATTGTCTTATTAATCCATGCCCTTGTAAAAGCCGTTCTCCAGCTCTCTTGCAGCCCTGTTTAGGCACTGGAATGTGCTGTAAGCTCTTCCTGGAGCCTCCTCCAGGCTGAACGACTCCAACTCCCTCATCCCTCCTTCACAGGTGAAGTGCTCCAGCCCTCTGATTAACTTTTCTGTGTCCTCTGGACTTGCTCCAACAGGTCCATGTCCTTCTTATGTTGGGGACCTCAGAGCTGGATGCAGGACACGAGTGGGGCCTTGCAAGAGCAGAGAAGAGGGGAGAATCCCCTCCCTCTCCCTGCTGGCCACGCTGCTTTGGATGCAGCCCAGGACAGGGCTGACTTTCTGGGCTGGGAGTGCACATGGCTGGGTCATGGTGAGCTCCTCATGCACCAGCATCCCCAGGTCCTTGTCCACAGGGCTGCTTTCAATGTGTTCTCTACTCATCTATCTGTGCTTGGGATTTCCCCAAGTCACATGCAGGATCTTCCCTTGTTGAACTTCACAAGGGTCACACAGGAACCTTGAAGGCCCCACAGCTCAGCATCCCTTCCCCCCAGCACATTGCTGAATGACACAGCTTGGTGTGTCCATCCCACTGCCATGCCAAGTAAGATGTTAAACAGCAGCAGTCCCAGTTCTGATCCCTGAGGAATGCCATTTATCACTGCTCTGCACTTGGGCAGCGAGCTGTTGACCACAACTGCTTGCCTTTAACATCCTTGGTCAGATTAGATATTCTCAAGCATTTCTATTATTTTCCTATCTAGAACAGATAGAATTAGAATTTCTATTCTAATTCCTTCTAGATTTTCTACTCCATTAAATAAATAAATATAATTATGTAATAACCATGATAGCTAATAGAACCTTCTTCATGGGAAAGCCGCTTGAGGAAAATGCATCTCCTGAGAGAGCAGAACAGGAGTTTGTCACTGCAGACTTTATACAAAATGTTTTGGAGGATAGTGGCCAGGGGTCACATCACATGGAACCACTTCTCACTCTCATAAACCCAAAAATTCTACCTGTAGTTTCTCATCTGTGTCCCATATTTCCAAATAACCCAACCTCCTTCTTAAATCTGAGGTGTGCCTGCACTAGATGGCAACACACACAAGAGTAAAGGAAAGAAAGATACAGGAGCAGTTTTCTGTAGGAACTTGAAATGTAAATTTATGCTGTCCTTACTACACCAGATAAAATGAGATGGACTGCCTGATCCTTGTCATTTAAACCAAAGATAGTTTAAAAGGTACTTTCAAAATCTTTTTTGAAATAATCATTTTCTCAACTTTGGCCTGGATTCCATTGTTCCATTGTCACCTCTAAAATTATTACATCCCACATGGCCAAGTAGTTCCACTGTTCTGGGGTCATATGTTTAATTTTAAGTGTAAAAGTGTGAAGCATATTACTAGGTGCGATATAAAAATTACTTGTCAGCATTAGCCTACCTTTTCCTGTAAATTACCCTCTTTAAAAGCATATAACTTTCCACTTAGGCAGCAAAAAACCACATTCTATTCTCATTTGCCTTAAGATAAAGTCAGAAATACTCTGGCAATTTTAACAGAATTACTACTGATTTCCAGCAGTGAAACTGAGGAGAAAGTTTGATCATTGAGATTGAGCTACTGTTTGCATACAAAGGATCTCCTATCTCCATGATACAGAAAATAGTTTATAATATAATAATATCAATAAATCAATAATGAGCTAGATTCGAGATGCAGATCTTTCCCTAAGAGTACCTCAAGCACTCACCAACTCAGATGAAGTGCCTCTTCATCATTGCTGGGGAAGGTAAGCCTAAAGATGTAAAATTAAAACTAAGTGGGCTGGTTTGATTTTCTGTTTTCAGTGAATGTCCACAGTTAAGTCCATGACACATCATCTCTACAAATCAGCCCAGATATTTAAATCCCTAATTCATATTGTTTCAGCATTTGGAATACATGTCTTACCTGGAGACATAGAAAAGACAAAAACCCCAAGCATTGAAGTTGCATTTTGGGCATAACCCGATCAGCTGTATGTAAACTGATGTGTCTACAGAGCCTTGAGCCTCACAGCCCACATTAGTCCAAGCCTGGATGCCCTCCATGCAGACTAAATCAGTCCAGCTTTTCTAATTGTTTCATGCGTGGCAGATGTTGTTTTTAAAAAAAAGGTTTTAATTTGTTTTTGTAGAATAGAGTCAGTGTTCTCACAACATTGTAAAATAAACAAAAATAATTCACATTCCTTTATTAAAAATATAATTTAAAAAGCTTCTCATCTGATCAGTAGGATTAGAGAAATAGTAACTTCTCTATCCAATCCCTAGTCAGTATCCTAAAAATTACAAATTACTAAAGTTTCAATAAACTAAAATTCTTTTCTTCTTCTATACTCTAAACGCCTGTTGTGTGTGTGTTGCTGTGTGTCCCTCTGTATACCCCAGCAACAGGCTGACAACACAGGCAGGGCTACACTGTGCTCAAGAATAGCATCATCTCATTTAGAGAAGATCAAAACCATGGCATAGAGAAGATCAAAAGCATGGCACCAGCTCGTTCAGAATAACCCTTGAAGAGTGCCTCAGCCTGGAAACTGGGAAGCTGGGGGCTGAACTCAGCTGCCACAGTCATAGACCTGTACCTTATGAGTGGACAGCTGAGTTATTTCCCTTTTTTATTCCGTCGATTATTTTGAACAGCTAGCTGCTCTTTGCAAAGCTAGGAGTGGGAGAGGGTGATTTCAGCCCTGCAAGGCTGAAACTCCTGTGTCTTGGTACAGAGAGTGCTCTCTGTTTGTGTGACTGTATGCAAAGGCAGGGAAATGAGAAATGTATTCTGCAGGAGCTGGTTAATGGCCAAAGCTACATCATGTTCAAAGAGCACAAAACCTCAATTGTTTCTCACTGTGCCATGATATTAGGGTAGAGAATGACTGACAAGGAAGAGAGCATTTGACTGAGCAATGAGCAGAGCTCTCTGCATGGGTCTCACTAAAGCTGGGCTTCCAAAGACTGAGCAGTACCCATGTCATTCCCTTCAATAACAGCTGTGACAGCTCTTCCCTTCATTGATTACTGTTAATGACAGCTGAACAAGCTGGAGGAAGAGAGTAACTGAGTCAGAGCAGGCAGAAGTTGACCTTGTTCAAAAGGGTAGTAGGAAAACTGCTGGTCACAGATGAAGGCATCTGAAAAACAAGTATCTCCTTTAATAAGGCAAATATTATATCCAAGAAGATGTCTCCATAACAAAAAACAGCACATACTTGTCTCAAGGCTCCTTCTATACCACCATAAACGTGAATTATCCCTCCCTTTCTTCTCTCTGTCAACTAACACATGCACCTGCTGTTGCTGTTAATTTTTTATGGGTGTCAGAAAGGATTCTACAAATATTCACCTCCTCAGAACTTGTTAGATGATGAACTGATAGTTAGGGCACAGTCTCACTTGTTCCCACACATTTGGGACACCAGCATAGTCCTGTTAAAGACCTCAGTACTGAGAAGTCAGATGGATGAACAGATGAGACCATCATGAAAAAGTCATCCACTGTCTACTGTTTGCTGATCCTGAGCAGGATGTGTGAAAAAATCGACAGGGTTAACTTTTCTTCTCAGGCAGTAATGGATTAAGCTGCTGATCTAAAAGAGTCACATCAGCATGCCAAGTCTTTAGATTATTAACTTTTTCTAATCACTGAAAGAAAGATCATTCTAATTTAGGATCTTCCCTGGTCCATTGCCATCCTTGTTTCTCCACATATCCAGGAATGTCCAAGGCCATCCTGATCACTGAGGGAGAAGTTCATTTTCAGGAAGAGATCCTGTACCCTGTGATTTTGGTTGCAAATTTGTAGTCCTGTTAGTTACCTCTAAAAAAGACATAATTGCTTTTTGTACTGCAGTTGGGAATAGCAAGAGGAAGCTGTCTCTACTCAGCAAAGGAAATGTTTTGGTGGGATGGCAGGAAAAGTGACACGAATTATGAACACCTGCCTCTGGACTGCAATCACAAGTGAAACTGCTGCTGCTAACTTGTCTGGGCTTTCTTTTTTGCTGGCAACAGAGTAATTGCACATTTTACCAGCCTTATGAGTTCAGCCCCTCCTGAATGTACGTCCTTATGGTTTGGCACAGAGCCACAGAAGTTAGAACCATCTCTGCTGCACTGAGATAGAGGTTTGAGGAAGGTGTCAATCAAGCTGGAAAGTTCAGCCTCATACAAGGATCTGGATATCTTGCAAGTTCAGGTGAGGTTCATTTGTGTCTCTAAAGCCTAAGGATAAAGCCATAAACAATTGCTTTGGCGGGGGAAATGAGAAGCAGAGGGGAAATAATCTAAAAATCTCTTCCCTGTTAACATTATTTTAGAATAAACTTCAAAAATAGCACTTGCTTACAGGGAAGAAGTAGAAGAAGACCCATCTTTCTGTACCTTTCAGAGCTAATGGACTAAGGGAAGTGACAGGCAGAGTATAGTTTAGAAAGCTGTATTTTACTTGATATTTTATTTAAATTCTTTTTAGTGTGAAATATCTATCTATAGAATGCCCTCTTGTATAAGGGCATGCCTGTCTGCCAGATCAAGCAGCATGAAGTTCAGAGAAAAATGCTTTGAAGCCTCTTAGGAGAAAACAATTCTACCTTAATGAAGTCCATTATGGGCCTCAGCTTTCAGTATGAGAAGGCACTTTCAAAACACATCTAGCAATGAAAATGAGACTCTCTCATGAAGTGTGAAAGTTGTGACAAGCCAGCCACAGATGGAAATGACAAGGTTTTGCCTGCCACAGACAGCTCAGAAAACATTCTAAAGTGTACTGGAGCCACAAAGAGTTACTGGATTTTGAGCAAGGCTCAGTGAAATCAATTGCAACTGGAAATGCATTAGCTCTACCATGTATTTTCAACAAGGCAAGAAATACATGAGAATGCTTTTCTCTTGGCATTATCCCTTCAAATATATGGCATGAAGCTACCTGAGTGAGGCTGTAGGACTATTTTTATAGTTAAGATGGAGGTATAAGACTCAATAATACAGGTTTGCTTTGAAGCTCTACACTGCCCAATTTCTGCTTGAGCTTTTTTATCTATTTTTTTTTTGTACGCTTCAGATCCCACTCTTAAAAGTGAAACCGATATTTTTCTATTCCTTTATGTGATTGTGCTTGTATAGGGTTTTCCTCGTAATACAATGGAAACTTGTTTTTAGCTTGAGGTTTCCATGTTAATAAATGTGAGAAGAACAAACAAAATGCAGTAACATTCTGAGTTAATTCAAGATGGTGCCTCCTGCTGATGTTAATAGATCTGCTATTGCTTGGAAAATAAGGAAATCACCCTCAGCTGAGAGTTTTACCTTTCACATTCTGAATACACAATTGTCAAATCTTGTTATGAATAAAGGAAAGCCAAGCTGACAGATCAAATATGACACCCATGAAAGTAAAGCTTTTGGCAATACCATATTTCACAAGGTTTTCAAACTATGCATCACATCCATTATGACCAAAATGTTTCTAGGTCCCAGTGGGACCATTAGGCAAAGAAATGAAATCAATGAAAGTTGGAAAACTTTCTGTCAGATGCAAAGAAGCAAAAGGCTCTCTTGCCTGGAAGGCCATACTGACATGATTTTAAACACGTTGGATGTTTTACAGATCCCAAGCAGGTTCAAACAACTAAATCCAAACTCTGGCCACATTTTTACATCATGATAGAACAAGTGGTGTTAACCTGCCATGGAAGGGGAGGGTTCTCAGGTTTTCACACCTCTCCAGTATGGTTCTGCACAGATGTGTACTCTTGCCCACTGTAAAAATGTTATATGAGGTTTCTAGTGGGCTTCTGTGCAGCTTCAATGAGTATATTGAGTTCCCTTCTACAATCCCAAACTAAAAATGCCTTACTTCCAGTAAAACAAATTGTTCTCTCCAAATCTCTAAAGTTCATGCAACACTGGCCACAGACACTCACAAAGCAACTGTGACTTTTCTGTGGCAAAAATCCTAATTCAAGGGTTTCTACCAGAGCCCTTCTGTGTTTGAAAACCAAAGGAAAAAAAAAAAAATCCACATCTTTCTAGCTGCTCCAGATTGGTCTTTTCTGTTTGTTCATGAATTCTAACACTACCAATGCAAAGACTGACTGATTTCTATCATTAGAATAGCAGTGCTACCCTTTTAGAAATCCTTTACATGGTAATTCATCTTTGTTTGTGCAGTCTTTGCAGGCAGAACTTAGCCTCATAATTTCTATGAATTCTCTCCTTCCCTCTCCTATATATTATCTTCATCTAGCAGACCTCTAAACCCAAGTCATTTTATTATTGATGAGCAGGATTTGTATAATGTTTGTCAAGAGATTTGATCTGAAGGATCATAAACTTCATGCCATAATTTTTCAGCCAATACTGATATGCAATCCTCTCCAGTGTGAAACAGAGAGGTGCCTGAAGATGCCTTGCAGTTTAGGGGTGAAAGCAGAGAATCTTGCAAGAGCATGAAAATTAGTGCTATGCACAAATGTAATTACTTATTTAGACCCCAAGTTCAGCAGTTTGGATAAAATAGCTGTAGTTGCTCATAAAGTGCCAACAGATTTTATCCAATTATAAAAATTGTAAAATGCTTATTCTGTAGACAAAGTGGCAGCACATTCCTGCAACACAGCACAAAGAAGCAGGAGGAGAACTCTCCTCATCATGGCTCATGACCAGCCTGAAAGTGCTGCCTTTTTCCCAACCTGGAAATGAAACTCAAGATAATTTAAGTAAGGAGGTAACACAAAAGAGGATATTTCTCAGAAGGCCTTCAGGGGCAGCTATGCAAAAAACGTCTGCAAAATCCCACTTTCCCAGGGGTCAGTACGTTTTTATAGGTTTAAGGAAATTAGCATAATTGATTAAAATCACTAATTAGGAGGACAAGTGGTGATGCAATTCTCCCCCAGGTGAATCCTCTGGAGTGTGCCCCTTCAGCACTAGCTGTGCTTTGTCCATGAAATGTATCTTGAAGTGCTTTTCTCAACCTTGGAAACCAGGAAAACCAAGAGAGCACTGGGGCCTTGTGCCCCCAGGGGTAGGAGCTCTGGAATTTGTTTTGTCTTTCTGCCTAGGGAAAGGCCATGGAAAATTACTGGAAAAACTAGCTGCTATACAATAGGCTACAAAGCTACAAATACATGTGTGAAGAATACAGAGGATATATAATAGAAAAAAGGCAAAACCCAAATAGCATCACAAGGTTTTCCTCCATACAGCACCATTCCCACACCTTCAATGGGAGATCTGAAACAAGACAAATGCATACACTTATCTAAACTTTCCTTCACTCTCCCCATTTGACATTGAAAAGGTGATAAGGATTTTAATTGGGCCAGGAGAGGGTGTATTTCCTGCAGGGTAATTTCTTAAGGCTACAGCACATTTTTCCTCTGTCCAGATCTCCTTGCCCGTCAAAACAACCAGCCAATGCACTTTTCAGTGAGCTTGGAGGCAGAGCATCCTATAGAGTAGACATCCTCAGATTTTTTTAGAGTCAGCCTGCATACAACCACTGACAAAACCTCCTCCTACTCAGGCTCTAAATCCCCAGAGTTAAGAGGGCCAGGGAAAATATGGAGCCATCTGAATGCCATGGAATTTTCCTCTGTAAGTGGTGCCCTGAGATGGGTTTGGCTCACTAGAACCCCTCAGAGTGACAGAGCCACAGGGCTGGGGCACAAAAACCAAGGAGGGAGCCTCAGGTGGCAAAGCATACCAGGGACTTTCTCCTTTCTTACTTAAAACAGGTTTGGTTCCCATCCCTGGAAAAAGTCTTCCAACACAATTCAGGCTGGTTTTGATCTCTCCAGGGCCAAAACGTGATTTCACCCAGAACCAGGTGTTATGAGGTATGGATGCAGGCATTTTGTGTCATTGCATTTCAGGCCAAACAATGCCCCCAGGAGATTAGATTTAACAGTAAAAATGTAGACTCTGAATTCCAGCAAAATCCCAATTTGTCTGGAGTAGTAACGAAAGGATGAACAACATCTTTACATCAGATTATTTGCAGGTAGAGAGAGAATTATTTTTTTTTTCTCCATTGCTGTCATGTTTGATGGATGATCTCAGCTGATGGTGGATTTTTAGTTGTATTTAGGAGATTTACTTTTGTTGTCATAGAGGGATGATCTCACTTAAAGGCCCTCTCCACATTCACTGCTCATTGTCTTTATACAGCAGTAGAAAAAAACAGTGTTTTAACATCCAAGAAAATTACAATACTACTAATAATGATAATAATAACAACAATCACCAAACAACCTGAGGCCAGGAGAGAAGTAAAATGGTTTATTTTAGTCTTCACATGGATAAAGAACAAAACAAACAGGAAATGAGGCAGTCATGGAGTCACATGCCATGTGCAACAAAAAGGAAGGCACTTTAAAATTTGACTTAACCAGGAATGCATTATGTCAGGAAATACTGGATTTGAGACCTACTGCTCATGTCAATGAATTTAATTTTTTTGCATACATTGGAAATATATCTTTCCCAGTGTGCAATATTTAATTAGACCTTCATGAGACTTTAAAGCAGGCTCCAAGGATTTTCATAACTCCATGTTCACATGCCAAATTTACATAAATGGAGACAAAGAGATTAAAAAAGCAGGGAATGTAATGAAAAATGCTGCCATCTAAGACCTTAGGAGGAACAAAAGGGATAAGAGGAAAAGATACTTAAGAAAAATAATATGAAAAAAGAGAACTAATAAAAGAAATGTGCATGAAAATTATTTGAAGAAGAATCCTACCTTATGAATGCCTAACAAAAATAATAGCTCTTTTAATCTGTAGATCTTGTTCTTTAAAGTGTATAGAAAAGCTCACTATTGTGATTTTAATAAAAGGAGGAAACTGAAGTATCAAATTTTGATTGACCCAATGAGGACAGAAATCATTATTGTACCTCACTGTCTCATCCTTCCTCTTCCTGTTTGCAAGCAGTCACCTCATCTATTCAGTTTTTCACAAAAATAAATCCTAATCCCCAACTTCTTTTGCCACTGTCTCCAGAGGGGAGATCACTGTTGAAAACTAATCTCCAGACAATGGTATTCTACTTTTCCTCCAACAAAAATCTTCTTTCAGGTCCATAGATGCAGCTCATGCAACCATATGTTAGAGAGTCAGAGTCAAACTACTCCACATTCCTCTCTCAGCCCCCAGAAAATATTTTAGAACACTTTCTCACTCCCCTCTAAACACTAAAATCACCATTCCTGCATGGTGACTATAGAGCATGGCATGATATTCCCCTGATATTCCCGTGTTTTCCCTGACATATAGGAATTTCCCCTCCACTTGAACAAAGAGTCTTTCTATGTCTTTCTCAGCTCAGGAATAGCAAAGAGACTTGCTTCATTTTTCTCTCTCCTCCCACTGGCTCACGCTGGGATCAAGTACGTCTAAAGCCAAATCCAGATATTTACAGAATGCTTTCACCAGGCTGAGTTCTTGAGAGCCACTTTATGCATCCTTTCAGTGTGCTCTCACCAACTGAGTCATCACTGATGAAAAAGATGGGGGAAGTAAAGGGGAGAAACAAGCAAAGAGATGACAGAATACATGGTAGAAGTCATACTTTTTTACAAAATATGGATTTCAGAGGTAATAATTTTCATCATGTACACCAGAGGATGGGGATAAGTTCATGAAATAAGGTGTGAAGCAATGAGTAAATAGTAGAGTTCAAGCAAGAAGAGGAGTGAGTGAGAGCTGGCAGCTGAGCAGGAGTGTACTCTGGAGAGTCAGAAGGCAGGGTCTGACTGTTCTGCAGCTCTAAATATTCCACCAGACTCATGTTCCCCTTATCCCTCTCTCTTGGTATGTATAACAGGAACTTATGTCACTGAACAACACCAAGGAATTCATACAGAAATAAGGAACAACTAAAATAATTCTCACAGCAGTATGTTGCATTCTTGATATGGACTAAGACAAAAGCACCAACAAAAATTACACCAGTCAAGGTGAGAGACAAAAATAGCTGTGAAGGATGTTAACAGGTTTAAAAGATTTGCAGTGATGAATGAAGAAAAAGCAATATGATTTTAGAATTAATGATTGAGAAATAAAATGAAATTATATTGATGAGAAGGGAAAGGTGCCTAGAGATCTGATCACTTAATTCAGTTGTATACTGTGTGGAAGCAGAGATTCTCTTTATACTTACCAGGCCTTGATGAACAGCACAGACATTAGTGTAAGAAGTAGATCAAGTTTTTATAATTCATGATGATAAAATCTCCTATTTCATGTCTTCCCTGGCCTTACCAAGGTGGAGAACTATCACATCATCTTCCTCCCATAGGGGAAATGGACAACTTGCCATTGAATTTATTCCTTTTTTTGAAGGTACCAAAGAGCCACAATGCTTATCAGTCTACCTGGCACTTGTCCTGACAACTGGTGTATGGACAAAAAAATTAGATAAGACAGAAGGAAGATCCATCTGAACACAAGGAAGACCTTTTGTACTGCAGGGGTAACTGAGCATTGCCGTGGGTTTCTCAGAGAGATTGTAGTCTCCATCCCTGGAGATACTGAAAAGCCATCTGGGCAAGGTCCTAAGGAGCCTGCTGTGTGTGGTCCTGCTTGAGTAGGAGGGTCTACCCCAAATGACCTCCAAAGGTCCCTTCCAAGTTCAACCACTCTGTTATTCTACGATTCAACAATAACATTAATGACTGTAGGGGGATTTTTGGCATATCTGCCAGATTTTCTTCCATATCACTTTGAGTTTGGACAAGTCATTTTATTCTTTAATGCTTCTCTTCCTTCATCTGCAAGTGAGGCTTAATTATATCTACTACCCATGGAGCACACTTCATTAGGAATCCACTCACATGCAGAAAACCTATGCACTGTTTATGCCCTTAAGTGGAACATCAGTGAAGCCCAGGTTTTGTGGTTAGTTCAAGGAACTGCAGTAAATGTCACTCTCCCTATTGCAAAGCCCCTGGGATACCTGGAAATCATAAGCATTTCCACTCCAAAACATTCACCTTGTTCTCTGTGTAGGATGGGGAATGCCACGGTTACCAACACTTCATGACTCCAAGACATTAAAATTTGTCTCATGTCATAATCCGTACACTTGGGCTGTTATTTTGTGCAGTTAAAATCTGAACATGCTTCCCTGCTGCAGATAATTAGTGATATGCACATGGGAGATGTAACAGCTCATAGGACAGTCTTTGCTGTGACAGGTGACAGTGATGGCAATGCAGCCTGTTCCAAAGAGGGAAAGGGGAGCAGTGCTATCCAGAATTGATTTTTGCCTTCATTAACACCTCTTCTTATCCACCAGTTTCCCCTAAACCTCCCTACTGCTCAGATTTATTTGAAAGTATAAAATTTAATTTTTACTGGTTCAGTTTTATTGGGGGGGTTCAGGTATTTTATCTTATTTGACACCCAAGTTGAAACCTCTGTGAAACCTACCTCTACATCCATCTCTTGATGTTGTCAAGATGGACAGTCTAAAGGGAGTTTACTGTTTACTTCTGGATGCTAAAGGGTTACATATTATAAAAGATGTCAGATATCAGAATATTTGGGTAGGACAGTTAAATCAGAAGTTGAAGAAATAATAGCCAATATAGAGTGAGCTGTTTCAGTAATTCAGCAGAAAGGTAGAGTGAAGAGATGATGCAGGTTTTTTGTGAAGATGATGATGATGATGGTGATGATGGTGATTGATGAGGCCATTAAGCTGCTAACAATCTGCTCCAGCCTTCCAGAAAAGTCCCGTCACTTTTTTTTCTTTCTTCCTAAACTATAAAAACATCTTTCCCATTTATATCTTTCTTGAATATGGAAGTCAAATTTCAACCTACAAAATCTATTCATGAGACTGGTAAAACTACAGGAGAGACAGATGCTTTCATAGAGAACATCTTTTTTTATTCCAGCTACTTGACATGGCTTCATTTTCCAGCTTCTGGGAAGACAAACCACAAATCAAAAGCCTTATGGACATTTATGAAGGGTTCCATGTGGCAAACAGTGAATTTGATGTTGTCTTACTTTTGTAAGGCATGGACGTTGATATTTGCATTGTATGTAGAGTGGATATGTTATAAAAATGTTGTGCACATTTAGCCAGACTAAAATATTTTAATGGTTTATTTGCAAGTATTTTATGCCCAGCTAATCAAGTCTACTTTATTACTTTCTTCTACTTTGTCCATTGGTGATCATATTTGGAAACAAGGTAATAAAATTGATATGCCTGTCATGTGATTGTGTTTCCATCTAGAGAGCAAAACTGAATGCCCAACTTCATCCCTGCATCCCTGATTTTGAGGGAATACTAACAAACCATGTCCAGTGTCCTTATCTGCACGGTGGTAGGGACATAGGAGAGCTCTGCTCCTCCTCTTCCATCCTTCCAGATCCACCCCAGTTCTCAGACCTTGCTATATATGACCATGCACTGTATTCTGAAAATTACTGGATCCTTCTGTCCTCAATCCTGGACCTTAGAAATCACTACAAGTTTGCTCTACTGTCAGTTCAATCCACTTTCCTGTTCTTAAAAGAGTTAACACCCATATTTACAGGCAACATTATCCCTTAAAACTGGAGTTTTAAGTTTGGAATATCTGACCACTGATGTCCAGAGTCTTAACACAACATTAGGCAGCAGTAATGATGTCTTAGCTGTAGACCACAGGCAGGAATCACCTATGCTTGATGGCTTCACAGGAAAGCATCTTCCTCCTCATTCCTTGTTTTTGTTACCCAGTTTTATATGTACCTAAGGTTTCCTGGCTAATTTTTATTACATCTCTAATTTAAACTACTGAAAAATGTTTTCTTGTCACCTGCATACTAAAAACTGACTCAAAATACAGTACCTACTTGCAAATTTTTGCTTCCATGTGCCCTGAGGTCTTGGATAAATGATCAAAATCACATCACTCATTCTTATTATTCCAGTATAACTATCCATGGGACATGACTAAGAAAATGAGAAACTGCTGCCCTCTTAAGCTTCTCAAAGTACTAAAGCAACACCCTGTCATACCTGAATATTACCTGTGATATCCAGCCACATGATATAACTAAAACAAAATAAAAGAAAAAAAAACAAAAACAATTCAACTACTAACAGAAGAGATGATACATTTTATGTGAGTATTAATCACATATATTAGCCTCCAGAACTTCAGAGCTAATTGCTAGAAGCAGTAAGAAATTCTTTAGTTATACTGGCTGTGTAGAATCTTTTTCCTTCTCAGCAGGATTAGCTGGGCATGGCATTGTACACGACACCACGGTACAGAATCAGTGCTAGCAGCAGAAAATCAGCTCTCGTGGAGAGTCTTGACAAAGTGCATGGCACACATCCAGTGTATGCTACAAGTACAAATTCAGAGGGTTCAGGGGTTGAAAGCAAGCTTTAGAGCTTTCAATCTATGCATAGGCATGTAGGCACAGACAGCATGGCTGATTCAAACTGACACAGAACTAATACATTCATTTCCTTTCAAATCCATGTTTCTCCTCACATCCTCTGCTTCTGGATGTTGAGTGATTACAAGTATCTACAACCACTTTTTATGTGAGATTTGAAAAGAGATTCTTTTTTTAAGAGGAAAAAACACATACTGAGGAACCTTAGACCTATTTTGAGGCAGGACTACCACAAGGAGAGAGCAAGAGAAAGGAAGTGTAAGAGACTACAAAGAGAAAAACAGAAAATAAACACAAGATGTACAAAGATTCATAGGGAAGGGATGTACAGATTCATTTAAGGCTCATGCTGATCCTTTTATTAAAAAAGAATGTATCCTCAACAGGTGGGCTTTTACTTTTGGGTGGACTCTGTCTTTCAAGGGAGTGGAGCAAAGAGGGAACTCAGGTGTTTTCACAGCAGCGAGATTTCTTCTTTCCTGGCCTGGGTAGAAGTATCATGTTCTGCAAAAGAGCATCTCATGAGCAAAAGCACAGATGAATGTCTTGTGAACAGACTGTCATTCAGCCCATGTCCACATGAAACTCCCAAAGTCACCAGGGTTGTGAAAGGGAGAAAGAACATTTATTGTTATTGCAGGAGAGGGAATGAGAAAAGGAGGGGAGAAGACAAAAGTGAGAACAAACTTTGCCTTATTTCCAAGTCATACAGGTAGTCAACATCCCAATTATTTCAAAGGAAGCAAAAATCTCTGTCCTGAAATTATGGGGAAAGAGGATTTTTCCTGTTTCCTTTTGCCTTAACATTTGCCTTTGAAACTGTTTCACACTAGCATCATCAAAAACTTGGCAAACAGAGAGGCAGAGGACAGACATGAACCAGATTTATAATGAAGTGAGGTAGAAAACAGGTGAGGACAGCTTTTTCCCTAGCTCTTCCCAGCTTTGCAACGAAAGGTTTTCAGAGCTCTAATTATAAATCAAAGCTCAAGTTCTTCTGTGAATCACTGTTTGAAGGGGCTGCAATTTTGCCCTTTAAAGTATTTCCTCAGCCAGGCAGCTGGATAGGGGAAGGGTGATTTTTCCATGTTTTATAAGGTGGGCAGAGAAGGACAGTCAGCTGCAGAGAATAAGGCAGCACAGCTGCCCCACATTAAAGAGAGGCAGAAAAAAAGCTGGTGAATAGCTCAGCCAGGTGGATTTATTTTCCACATCACCCAGCAGCTGTGGTAAAACCCCCGAAGGCAAAAGTGTGTCAGTGCTGAAACAAAACCAAAAACAAAACCACAAACTGTGAGTCCAGTCCATGACACAAATGTGTTGAGTGGGGAAAGGTGACATACGTGCATACATGCAAGGAATCATTCACCTGACTCAGTCACTGAGTTCCTGAGGGCATTAAGCACTTTGCCTGGGATTTGGTAACTGTGCTTTTCATGGCAGAAAGTGTTGGAGACAATAACAGGTCCTAGTACTGAGCTGCAGTGAGAGTAAGATCCATGGAGGGTTATGAAAAACTCAGATATTTAAGGACTGAGAACAAAAACATTTAGCTATAGAGAAAAAGAAGAGGATCATCCACTCTCATTTAAAACAGGATGCGAAGAATTGCTTGAAAAGAACTCTGTGCTACTGTCCAGATGAATCTATCTTCTCTTTGAAGCTCAAAACACACCTGGGCATAACCTGTACAGTTACAGGGGCATTTTATAAGCTTTTCCACTTATGTAGTTCCTCTGTGTTTATGGAGCCCATTCACTGTGTTCCCATAATGCTCTTTTTCTCTGCATCTAGTTTTGCAAGGATCAAAGATCATTAATTATAGAACAATTACAGCTTTAATTATATTGTGAACAAAGCTCTCTTGCCATTCAGCTGTTTTTCTCTACCCTGCTTACCAGAACATTCTCATCATCTTCTCTCTGTAAAGTGAGTAGACCTCACCCTGAGACCAGATTTCCCCATACCCTAGACTGGGTCTCAGTCATGAACTTACAAAAAATAAGGAGAGAAGTCCATATGAGAAAATGAGCTAATTAAATTCTGTGCTATTACATTTTACAGAAAATAAAATATTTTTGATAGTAATTCATGTGTGTAGCTCTGTGTCAGCACTGATGGCTTGGATTCACATAAACATCAAGGGATGCTTCTGAGTTACCACATCTGAGAAGCCTTATGAGAAACAGAGCAGTGATTGATGTCTCTGCTTTACCAGGCAATTTCACACACATTAATGTTTTCTGTGCTTGCTTTCCTGGACCTCACAAGGTCTCCTCATCACGGGAGCCTTGAAAGAATTATCCCATAGGGACAGGTTTATGTTCTCAGTATGGCATAAATGCTTGTTCTCACAGCTGTGTCCAGCTGTAGGTAGTCTTTCCTTACAGCAGAAAGAGATTATTAAAAGAAATATATAACTTTTTCCTTTTTTGCATCATTCTTAAGGACTTCCTAGGAAAATACTTAAGGGAAAAAACCAACCAACCAACCAAAACTCTGTGCATTAGTACAAGTCAAAGAGCCAAATGCATGCATGAAAATCCCATTCAGTCCTGCTATGAGACAAGATTTAGCAGGTTTAACAACCTAGGCTCTAATATGTCTCTCATCTGAAAATGATAATTTCATTCAAGGGGATAAGCTAACCAAAAAAATGAAATTGATCAGAAAGTGGGTAATGCATGTCTCTAATTTTGTAGACCTTATTTGTCTCTCGAAAAAAATTAATTTAATACCAGAGCCCTTATTTAGACTAAACTACAAAGAGAGGAAAATTAAAAATGTGATGCAACAGTTAGAGAATCTTAACAGGAAAATTACTTGATGTGCAATGCATATTGAGTGCTCATATTTCCTCTGTGAGGAAAGGAATCAGTCCTACAAGGAACAGAGATTCGTGCACTTCAGATGGCTTCAGGTGTTAGTTTCCAGCTGCTGCAGAAGTCTGCAATTTACTTAGTAGCATAAACCACGTTTGTTTTTTTTTTTTTTATTAGGATGTAGACAGTACCACTGGATCACAACAAATGATATCCCACTGTGATGGAGAATACAAACAAGTAGATTTCACATCAATTAGAGACTATAAAATAAATCTTACTACGAATTTCATCTGATCCATAGAGACTCATTTTTTTAAAATTTTTTGTTCACACTCACTATGGACAGCATGGCTGGTTCGATAAGGGTCCTATTGGCTTTGTAGATGTGTGTCTGTGTGCACTCCTAGCACATAACAACTCAGAAAGAGTATTAAGAGTGTAACACCTTTTAAAGCAGGGCAGAATTAGGAGGAGAAATTTCTCCCCTGCCCCCTTCAGTTCTGCAGATTTCAAGGCACATCTCCGAAATGTAAACATATACTTCAAGTTTTTTACTTTAAAGAGGACTAATAAAATCCTAGCTTTACATGACAACTTTTATCTAAAAAAACATAATATCTTTTTATAATGATGCAGTGTGTATGCAGTGAGACTGTTGAGAGAGGCATGTAGGTTTGTATTGGTACACATACACAAGCATACACTTTTACAAATGCATGACATATATACATCAAGTAATGCAATGCTAATAGACAGCTATGTTTGTAATAGACATCAGGCAGCGTGATACTAATAGACCTTTATATTTAAAGCAAAGTGGGCAAATGCTTTTAAAATAAATCTATATGAAGAAATAAAATGAACAACTTCTCATCCTTTTGCAACACACAGTCAGCGCACAAGTGTGAATGTTCCCCATATGGGTATTAAACTTCAGTGGAATTTAAAAGAATTAATAAAAGCCTGCAGGGAAAGATGGCGAGAATGACTCTTCGGTGTACACCTACACTCCGTGCCTCTCTTTTCTCTGCTTTGCATGCTCTCCTCTCAACATATTCCCTTGCTGTGCTCCCAGAGGCTCCCACAGCCCTCCTGGCAACACGCCCTTGCTCTACAAGCCCACCGAGCTCTGCCCTGGAGCTGCACTCTGTGATCGTGTCAGGACACTCACGCTGCCATGGAGCTGGCACTGCTGCCTTTCTGTACAGCCTGGGCTTCCTTCAGAGCACGCCCACGCTGGCAGAGCTGGCTCAGGGATTGCTGCAAGGGCATGGCAAGGAGAGGTGCTGTGGAACAGGCCCAGCACAGAGGAGTTGGTCTCACCCACTCCTGTCTCCACGTGCCCTGCAGGGATTCAGTTCTGCCATCATCTCTTGCAGATTCTGTATGTTCTTCCCCAGCTTTCCAGCACACCAGAAAACTTCGGTTTCGTCTTCCCACGTTTCTTGCTTCTCCAGGAAACCTTCAATCCCACAAGACTTTTAGACCATGCCTGGCAGAATTTCGAAGACTTGCTGAAAATTGGAGATAATGAGGAGAAGCAGGAAGAATGACTGTGGAGATAGAGAGTGGGCCTGGAGGCAAGCTCATTTATGCAAATCCATTGCTAAATGTTCTCTCACAGCTGGCTGAACTTGACTGCATAAAATGTCCCAGCCCTAGAAAAAACTAATTTATGGCCCAGACTCAGAAAATAAAATAATATTTTTTAAAAGGACAGTTAGAAGAGAATAGTGATTTGAAGTCCATGCTGATGAATTTATTCTTTTCAATTGCCAGTTTGTTTTTCTGAGACCAATGGCGGACTCTTACAATACCAAAAATAAATTATAGATGTTTTCAATACATGAAAGCTTTATTTCTGAGCCATGGTGAAGCCTGACAAATGTGTTGGCCCTTGTTTTATATGTCAAAGCAGCTAGGACCATCACTAGATGTAAGATGTTCTAATAGTAAACAATAAATATACATAACGATTCAAAGTTATGGTAGGTGTCTTTACCTCAGATTAAAATTTTTGGGGGGTTGGCTTCTTTGCTTGTTTGGATTTTTTTGCTAATTATACACCTGCCTATAATTTTTTTTAAAATACATTATTCTTTAGGATTTGTAGAATCCATCAGATAAAATAAAATCAAACCAGAGCCACAAAGACAAGCTTAACCTAAACATCCCTGAAGGAAAAAAAAAAAAAAAAAACACATTAGTTTTAACAACAGATCCAAACCTGCTCTAAAAACACAAGCAAGTCCTGTTACCCTTGCACTGTTAAATGAAAGCAAGTATATCAAAAAAGCAAATATCTAAAGTCCAAAGAAGCCACCAACTCTCAAGTGAGTCTATGGTCATGACCCTCCTGTCAGACAAAACTCTTAGGTCATTCCCATTTCCTCAATATTAGAAAAGAGCCTCATAAGCAGACCAGGGAAATGTATTATTAAATGGATGCAAAACTACAGTTAGAATTGTTGACTCCTGGTTAAGCTGGAGAGGAATCTAAGGTGTTATACCACAGGGGTTTGGCCTGGCTTTGGTTTTATTTGCAATTTTAATTGACCAGAACAAAGTTGTTTTGTTTTAGTATTAAGTTTTTTATTTAAAGCGTAAAAAGCAAGCTGGACAAGATTGCAAGCTCCTTGGAAGACAGGATTGAAAATAAAGCATATTGAAAAAGTGGAAGGCCACTCTGGAAATCCATAAGATGAAGTTCAATAGGCACAAGCCCAAAGAAAATCAAGTGGACCAGTGACTAACCTGGCTGCAAGGAGGAGAACTAATGAGTACAGCACGCCCAAAATGCATGTGCCAAGATCAGGAGGCTGCTGCTGCAGGAAGAGTCACACACCAGACCCTGTTACACAGGAGCACTGAGCAGAAAAAACACAGTCATTGTTCCAGTTCAGCTCGTGCTGGTACCAAGGCACAAGTGATCTCCTCTGCTTTGGGATGGCTCGTGTTGAGAAAGACAAAAGGAAACTGCTACAAAGAGAAAAGCAACAAGAAAGATGAGAGGATGGACAGGTGTAACCTACAGGGAAAGGGACCTGTTCAGGCTAAGAAAGAAAAGGCTGATGGGAGACATGGTTACAGCCTTCCATTTCACAGCTGGTTGCTATAAAAAGGCAAATCAATAGCTCTGTTAGAGACAGTAAGGAGAGAAAACAAAAGAGGAATTCGTAGTAATGTTATTTGGTTTCAAAATTCTGATTCTCCCAGTTAAATATTAAGAAAAATCCAAACCAGGGTGAGGCAGGGGAATAGACTCTGTAGGGATTGCTGCAAGAGATATTTCCCCGGAGTTTTGTAAGAATAGATTGTACAAATATCCAGTAGGTGTGTTCATAGTATAATCACCATGAAATAAAGCAAAGAGGCATCTTGGTCTCTTGAGGTCCTTTCCCATTCTGTGTTTCACTGTTCACATGTATTTTGAAGATGAGTTCTAATGAAAAAAAAATTCAGATTACAGATTTGTTAAAAATTATACATTGTTTTAAACAGTTGGTCATCTTCAATACTACATAAATAATATGACTTTTTTTCTTTTCCTCTGTAATTCAGTGTTTTCAGATATTGTACAGTAAACTTCCGCTAGAAATATATCTTTGTTATATATTTGAAATTATATTTTTCTGAGAGATGATCAAAGTGGAGAATATTATTTTATGTTAATATTATAAGCATTCACATAAATAATTTGTAAGCTATCATGGATGCTTATCAAATTCTTATGTTACTCATAAATATCTGATTCATTTTAATGAAAAAATATCATCAATATACTTTTCTTTGCAAATGGAAATAAATGTCAGTTGTAGTCCATGCAAATATTCAATTTCTCATGCTAATGTTCCACAAGAGCAGATACAAATTGCTACTGGTATGGAAAAAGCTGAATGCTACTATCCCCAGATGCTTCTAATCCCTTTCTCCCCGTATTGATCCAGTTCTCTTCATATCAGAAACAAAAGCCAAAAAGAGTAGAAGGAGAAAAAAGCCATAAAAAATATCACTGCCTGGAGGAATCAAGGTCTCCCTTACTTACAGTTTTGTGATGTACTTTTAGGAAGCTGTATTACTATTTCAAAGCCAGCCCCAGGAGTGCATTACTTTTAGCATGAGGAAAAGAGCTCCTTCAAGAGGGCACATACCTTAGTAACAGCACAGCTGCCTGTTGTGCCAGGAGAAAACCAGGGATTGCTGAGATTACTAGATCAACAGCAGGATGAATGTTAGCAGAGCTCAATCTGCCTGGGATTTCTCTTCTCTCCAGCCCAGATCAACACAGCTGTGCTAGCATAAGCCTGGGGTGCCCATTTGGATTCAGACATTGTGCAGTGGGCACCTGACTCACAATCTGCAAGTATCTATTTGTCTCAATATCCTCTAAAGGAAGCTGAGTGTGACTGGATTGGAGTCACAGAGCAATCTTTTAGATGTACAAATGAAATTGCACTCTCCTCCCCGGTATAAAATGGAACAGAAATTGCTGTCACTTTCTAAATATCGAACCTCACAAAATGACTGTAAAATCAGAATAAAGCCTGGAGGACTCAGAGATCTTACCAGTGGAGTTGTGTTTTTTGGTGAGAACTGCAATCGTTTACTTGATATGGTTAGAGTGAAATAAGAAGAGACATAGTTCCAACCAGGCCAAACCAGGAAATTCCATAAATATATCTAAATATTCATTTGATAATTATAACTGATCCCCTAAAATAATAATTAAATAATATATTTTTAATAGTTTTAATTATTTTTTATTTCCTTTCTTAACAGAAAAAAGCAGAAAAAGTCCCAAACCCAAGAAAAGTACCTATAGCAATATGTCTGATGATGATGACATCTGGGCATCTCCAGCAATGCAAGAGAACAAGGTCATCCCATATCCTCTAAGGCCACCAGGGCATGTCTGTAGAGAGGCATCTCCCCACCACATACCAAACACAGACTATTGCACACAGAAACAGCCCATTCCATTCATTTTTGCTGCATGACATCTTAATCCAAACTCAGATGAAACCACCCCAGAACTCCTGAAGAATCCTACATTTCCTGATGAGTGTCCCTGATGTGAGCTTTGCACATGGCAGTGATGTGCATTGTTAGTTAACACAGGGCATGCTGAGAATTGATTTTTTTCTAAAAGCAGCACAAAAGAGCAGGTCAAATACTGCCCTGAAGAGTGAGGAAAGCCACCACTCCACACCTTCATTCCTCTAGACTGTAAATGTCTTCTCCATCAAAAGCCTGACCTGTCTGGTGTGCCTGGCAGCTCGTGTGCTCTGAGATCTCTGTCAGAAATGTTTGACCCTGGGGATTTAGACCAGAAAGCCTGTCACATTTTGATGCAGGTAAAACTGACTCATTTCGAAGCCTGGTCAATTTATCAAGTTGTTGTAATGGCAAGATTGTCACTTGCTGTTATTGATGACATACAGCTCAGAGCACACCTGGCCACCAAGTGAACTGCAGGCAAATCCACCAGAGCACTGGATGCAATATAAACAAATCCCACCACCCTACTAATTCAGGTACTGAAATCTAAGTGACTTCTGGGTGAAAGATGAAAAAAATCATGAATTTCAGGCAGCTGAGCAAGAGAAAGTGAAGGAAATTTTGGCTAGCAAGTTTTAGGTTTACTGTCTCTTGCATCTTGCTCAGAAAACATGGCTTGTGACAGGGGACATAAGCTCTAGATCAGGTTGTGTCTTCCCCTTGCCTTACAGCACCTGTTTGTCCCTGCAATATCACAGATGCCAATGAAGCTGCACCAGTGCAAGGCACTGAAGAATCAGGCAAAGTAATTTAATCTTGGCTTTGTTTTGATGCATTTAAGAGTCCCATTTTTGAAGTTTTCCTAATAAAAGTAGCATCATTTTCATCAACTTTCTGCATGTACAGAATAAATGGTTAACTGTTCAGCTGGTACCTGTGCACAGTTAACAGGCATACATTCATTTTGGAACCTGTTTTATCTGAAGGAAATAGATTGCTGTGAACACTTTATCTGTAAAGGTTGCTATTGAATGGAAAATTAGCTCAAAATATCCTTGGTATTTTAAAATGTAAGTTAACCTGATATTTCAGTTGTCAAAGAACACAGTTGCCTTACTGTTAGCTAATTCCAGTGCTAGGCATTAGTGACTTGTTGGGAAGTGTAGGATGCCTATTGCCTCCTGAGGAAGAAAATGTGCTTCCCAAAATGTCATGACTCCACTTTCCTCTGACAGAGAAAATAAATTGCTCCCTTAAAAAAAGCTAATGAAGTTTACCCATTTGTGTTTTAAGGTGTTTTCAATTCCTTGAGTAGAAAGGCAAACCTTTGTTATTGCTGCAATGAATGCAGATATCGGAGAGCAGACAACTGGTGAGTTAAGCAGAGAATATTTCCCAGGTGAAGAGGCAGAATGAGCAACCCTCCCTCATGAAGGTCTCAAAATACTCCAGTCTACTGAAGATTTGTTATAGAAAACTTAATAATACATGGTTAGGACTGGATAACATATGCTTCCTTTTATACTAGAGATAGCATTGAAAATGGTGAGGATGATATATATAATTTTCCAGGAAGATAGGGGAAGAGAGCTACACCTGACAGATGTGTTAGACGTGTTGCTTACAGCTTCACATTGTCAGATCCTAATGAGTAGAGTAATAGATAATGACACGAAAAGGAGATATTTAAATTCTTGTGCACTGAACTCATCCCTCAGAAAATGTAGCCATGCTAAACAAAGATATAGAGATGGTCACACTTTTTCAAATTAAGAAAACAAAAATAAAACAACCCAGCACTTCTGTGCTGGATTCAATATTAAGACAGAATTGTTCCATGTTCTTTGTTTATTCTCATGTTTTCCTTTTATCCCAAGTGTAACCTCTTAGGAAATAAAATAGTGATTTGCTGCTATGTATTTCTGTATTTCTCTGGGTTATATCATGTGAAATTTTTTTGAGAAAATCAGTAGGATTTTCCATCTCTACTTCTTTTTAAGACATCATTTAAAGGAGAATTTATGTCCAGAAGCCAGTTTGTTAAGCATTTTTCCTCCCATCACTCCTGTTGTTATCTGTCATCCACCCTTCCTCTTGACATTCTCAACTTTTATTTTTGTTTAACAACTGTCTCAGCTGGTAAAGGCCATTACCATGTTGCTAGGCTCTAATCAGAGGAGACGTTGTCAAAATGAGGAGAAACATATCAGTTTCATCAAATCTGAGAAATCACAACCTGTTTTGCTGCAAAAACACCAGGGTTTTCTTGTACTAATGCTTCTTCTCTTTCCTTGTCCATCTAGCAAAAGAATAAGTCCACAGCTTCACAAAAAAGAATCAGTCTGAACCCAAATTTTAAAATTAACTAATTAATTAATTAATAAACTTCCTCATCAGCCCACCTTTGCCAGAGTTGAAATATTTGATTGACATTTTCATTAGTTTCTTATCTCCTTTCACAGGTCGCTGCTTGCCATTAATTACAAATGCCACCCAGATTCATTGCAATGGGTGTCATTCCCAGCCCGAGCTGATTCTGTAGGTGCTTATCTTTAGAAGAACCCCTTGGCAAGCATGAAAGGCAAACAAAAGGGTTGGATTCATCCTAGTGTGCCATCACTTGTGATAAAGCCCTGGGGCTCAGATTTGGTTCATTCCCCTGCGCTATTTAAGGTGCCAGTGTTTGTGGTCAGCCTGCCATGGAAATGGTTTTGATAATCCTTAGTTTACTTGCTAAGAAATCCATCTCCCACTCTCCCTAATGGCCCCTGTACTGATTTTTCTTGCTCTCCATTTTGTGAGGAGAGGTTATACTGAACTATTTGAACACCTAGGTCACAGTACTGTGGTCCTAGACAGGCAGGGTTCCCACCACTGGGACTAGAGAGAAGAATCCATCCCTCTGCCAGCAAGTCACTTACCCTTAACAGAAGCCAAAGATTAACTACTCTTTCTGGAGGCTTTCTTCCTGTCACCAGCCTTCAGGTCATATTGAGGATTCATTTGTTTCAGGCTGCTGAAGATGCAACGTTGTACTGTGTGTCTATGTACAGGCAAAGCAAGGAATTGTTTTAGCTCCCTACCTGATTGTGCAGAATTATTGTAGACTGGGTGTTTTGCTCATACTTTTCAGAGCAGCTGTCTCATGCTTTTTTTAGGAAAAGGAGAAATTTTATGGCTGTTTACAGCACTTGGGCTCTTATTCTCAAAAGAAGGTAAAAATTACGGAGTCTATCATACACAAGTCCAGAAAGAACGCCTCAGTGAAGTGAATTGTAACATTTCAAAGGAAAATGCTTGTGTATTAGACAAGCATGGTAACTAAAACACAGACTGAGAGAGATATCAACAAAAATGGGAAAAGATCCATTCACTGTAACAAAACAGTGATCTCCAAGGGTGGTTTAAATATACATCATGGGTTGAGAGAAACTCAGAGTTATTTTGCTAGAACCCCTCAAACCCAACAACAACTGCACTTGCTAACACTCTTGCTTTTTCTATGAGCAGATGAGAAGTGCAAATTTTGGAGGAGTACTTGTTTCTTCCAAGAAGTTACATCTTAAACTGTAGAAAACACATGCACAACACTAAGGCAGTTGAGATGGGAGCACAAGGGAGTACCAATTGCTAAGATTTCTCCTGGAAAATGAAGCTGCCTTCTGCCAGTAGCGGCCAATGGAAAGGACAGGGACATATCCAGTCTAGGAGGCTGTTCATCTTCCTGTTGCTATTATCCTGAAGCATGTAAGGCACTGCCAAGAGCTAATCTAGATGTGGGTGAAGACTGACAGCCAGGGATGGGCCACGTGGTAGGGCCTGAAGATTTCTGTGGGTGTCTAACATTCATTTTTCTGATTTAATATACTTCCAGATAATGACCCCTATTAAAGTATTAAAAAATGTCTTAGTCTGTATGGCTAGATGATTTTTTTTTTCCCATCTTCAAATTTTGAATTTTCAGTTAGGTATTTCAGAAGATTTTCTTTTTTTCTACCCTCTTAGTTGGCTTTTATATATACAATATGGACAGTTGCCCATAAAAACTGAAAACTCTGTAGAGCTGGATTAATTTATCAGTCTTCTGAAGAAACTGGCCCATTGAAAGATTTCTTAATTATAATAATTTCATAACGCATGTTCATGTTGCTTTGGCAGAAAAGGGTTTTCTTTTGCCATAACATCTTTAATAAAAAATTGCTACAAGAAAACTAACCATTCACTGAATCTCATCTGATTCAAATCTATTTTTTGTACCCAAAAGGGTTTAATTTGTACATTATACAGAAGTGAGATACCACGCTCATAGCTGTAACATGCTCCACTCCAGTGAGCTGGCAAATAGTGATTTAGGCAGGGCCAAAGGGCCAGGATCATACCCAAATGCACAGGAACAGGGGAGGCAATGAAGGAAGAGATTTGAGGAAGACAGGAGTTCAAAAGAATTAAAGAAGGGGTCATCTCACAGTCACACTGTTGGTGATACAGAAGGGGCAGCAGGGGTCTCTGGAGGCAGCTTGGTACAGCAAATCATGCTGAATTTCCTGATGTCCTTCTAGCACAGTCTAGACCCCAGAATGCTCAGGCTCATCACCCTTCCTTTAGGCAATCTTCCCTTTTAACTATATCCTCATGGTACAAAGGGACAATGCAAACCAGAATCTTTAGCCTTTCTTTTTTAAAAAACCACAGGATGTTAAAAATTTCTCCTGAGCACACACCTCTAGCCCTGGGGGTTGGTGTTGTGTCCTTTTCCCTGACACTGCGCTGCTAATCTGAGCAAACATGCCATGTTATGGCAGGGCACATGAACTACTTTAGTGCCAAGAAAGGCCTAAAGGCAGCAAAGTTTACCCTTTTCTGTGCACATGGAGAGCATTTTCAATAGCAGCAGTGGAGCTGGTTTCTTCCAGTCTCAGCCCTGTTCCTCCCTCAGAGTGGAACAGCAGCAAGCAGGGGGAAGCTCAGCACAGGTGCAGCTCCCCTTGTTTGTCCTTACTGCTGAGATTGTCCCTTTTCTGAGCAAATAATGCTTTCCTAATGCTACATCTCTTTGGGTACATCTCCTGCATTATTATTATCATCAACTTACAAAGAAAATTAACTGGAGAATTTGCCTCTGCATTCAGTGTTAATCCCCAATAAGCTCACACCTCCTGACCTTGTTAGTCTGAGCTTTGAGCATCTAAAATAAAATCCTGCCTAGCAGGCCACTTGGGCTGTGTGGTTAATCCAGATTTCTCAGGTCAAAGGCTTAGATTTAGCTAGAGCACTGCTGCAGCATGTCTGAAACACTGCCCAGGTAAGGAGCTTTGGAAACCTGCAAAAGGGGGTCAGAGGCAAGTTTATAGCATCATATCTTATCAGATTCTTCTCCAAGTGCCTCTAAGCAAAGATCTATTGCACCAGGCAGGCCCAGCAGGACCCTTACTCAAACAAGTGCTGGTGTCAGTAAAACCAGAGCTCACCTCTGGCTGAGTGCACTGATCTTCCATCACCTTCTCATCTCAGCCTCCCCACCCTTCTTTCCTTTCTTCTCCTAAAAGGGACTCTTATAAGTATCTAGGTTTGATGTTTGATTTTCTTGTTAGTTTTCTTTTTGTTTGTTTGGGAGTTCATTTGGGGTTTTTTTGAGGTTTCATTTTGATTTGGGAGGGTTTTTTTTGTAGTTTTGGGATTCTTTTTTCTTTTAAAATCCACTGACATTTATATTTAATTACCTTCCACAGCAGACTGCTGTATCTGCTATATTTTCTACACAGCTGCACAGCTACAGTTATACTAAAGGCATCCTCTCTTACAGATGAAAGACTCAGAAACGTCACCTCACACACTGCTCCTCACTGGGACAGTAGAAACAAGAAGCTTAGCAAACTTGAAACTTTATTTCAAGATTATTATATTTTTTAGGAGTCTACTATGTGAGCAACTAAATCCATTCATTATTCCTTATCTCAAATTCCTCATTATATTGCTTTGGGGATTTTCCACTGTTGTTAGTTGGAATAAGGCAATCATTCTGCTGCACTTCCAAATAACTAACTTTAATACACCTTTTGTAGAAGGAGTAGAGGTGCTAATTCTCCACACCTGATAGAAATCAAATTTCTGTCGACAACAATGGGGGTTATGACTGGGCTGTTGTATTTGCTTTAAAAAAAAAAAAGTATAAAATTCACTCATTAATTGAATCTCAGATTTAAACATTTGGGAGTCTGTTATCATTAAAGGCATACTCTCTCTTTTTCCCCAGGTGTCTTAAGGAATCATGAGACAGAGACTGCTGCTTCAGTGGGAAGAGCAGGGGAAAGAAGGGAGGAAATACAGAGGAAGGTAAAGTTTTTCCTGTAGAGGGCTTGTCAAACCACAAGAGAGAACTGAGAGAGAGGTTCAGGCATGCAAACAGCAAAACCAGTGCACAAGTTCCCTTTTGCAGCCTTTCTGTCTTACAGCAATTTAATGATGATTGTTGGTAGTGAGTGATGAAAGGTGTCCAAGGTGAAGCTGTGAAGACAACATCCACTGTATAAACATGCTCTATATTAGGAAACCCAGCTTATTCACAAAATGTGTGAGCAGAGTCCTCAATGACATTTAAAGGCAACAGATTTACAGTGGACCAAAAGGGCATTATTTTCCAACAGAGCAATCAGTAAAATTAATCTGCTTATTATGCAACTTGCAGTTTCACTGTGTTATTTCACTCAATGAGGCAAAAAGCTTTGTAAATTTGAAGAAAGGATTTTGCAGACATATGCACAAGATTAACATTTGTTGACTGTTATCCAGGAAAATATCTCAAAAGAAAATATCACCATTCTCAGGTTTTGGGACACAAGACCTTCTATCTTTGGAGGTCAATTCCCTTTATACTATTACCATATTACCACAACGGTTTATTTATGAACACAAGTCATATATTTCCTAAATGTGCAATCTTGATAAAATATCTGAGCAAAATGTTAACCTCAAAAAGTAAACGTTGTTAAGACTATTTTCTGGGTATTGTTGAGTATCTGTCAATTTATTGAGAAATGTCTATATTTCACATCTTAGAGGCTTTTGTAACTTTTCTGAGCATTGACACAGAAACTGAAGATGTATTTTCTACATTTTGCTGTGACCAGTGAATGCTCACACAAAGCTTTGGAGACAGGGTGACCACACAATGACTCTTTCAAATAGGCTTCTTTAGCCTGTGTTTTTCAGGAGTGTGCCTCTTTATTTAAAACCTCTTTGTGTATCTCAAAATCTACCTGTGGATCAACAGTAAACATAACAGTGCAAGAACTAATCAAGGGCTTGGTATTTTTGTGATTAAAGGCATTAGGTTTTAACCTTAGAGTTCAGTTATCATTATTTAAAGATCATTATTTTATACTAATAAAGTATATCTTTAATGTAAACTGAGAAAATGAAAAAAAAAACAGTGGAAAAAACTCAACAGGAACATGAGTACTTTTTCCTTTTTTTTTTTTTTTTTCCCTGTATCCTTCAGTCATCAGTCCCCTGTGTATATTTCTGTGTTTGGCTATATCGGTATTTGTAACTATTTCAGTTCCATATCTTGTTTGCACAGGTGTCTGATCCAGCTGGAAGCAGGACAGATCAAACATTACAGGCTGGGCAACCCAATCCTGGGAATCCCTGGCTCACTCTCAACAACCATTGCTCTTAGCAGGCATTTACCTGAGCAGAGGGGAGCAGAGGTGCTCTCCAAATAACTGATGACCAGATGTACAAACAGCAGCATTTATTCAAGCACTCCACTACTGATTTCTGGATATAATACCTTCTGCATCACCTATTCCCTGCTTAATTACCCCAATGCTCAATGGCAGGTGGGAGCATATCTCAAAGGGTGAATTCTTTTGTGCTCGATACATCTGACTTCTAGTGGCAGGAGGCAGCTTTTAAAAAATTCATTTTCCCTTGGCTTCAAATAAAACTGTATTATAGCCACACTTCTGAAAGCTACACCAATTTATAAGGCTTTTGGAACTACCAAAATGTTCTGGCATTGTAAAATTGTTTAGATGTGCTGATGCTGAAATATTTCATTGAATCATATAAAAATATTTTATTCTCTTAATGTGAAAACACTGCAACATAATCTTCAATCTTCAGTACAATATGCTATTTAAAATCTTATGTGAATCCAATATAAAAAATTAATATGCATATAACAAAAAACAATTAATCAAAATGGTGTAGTCAAAATGATATGGTTTTACCTTAGCAAAAGAAAATGTTTTGACATAAGAGAAATAAAACAAGACAGCTGAAGTGATTTGTTTCAACCCCTTTTCAATGAAAATTTCATCAAAATTGACATATTCTCCAGGAACATTTTGACGCTGATGAAACAATGTGTCACAATGAAACACGGTCCTATTTACACCGGGTTTGTTTGCCTTAATTTTAAGAAAAGGAAAAAAAAAACATGCAAAGGTCTTGCTGCAATGACACTGCAGATTTTTCAGGCTAACTTTTACAGGTGCCTGGAGGTGCAAGCAATTAAAATGTTTTTGTCCACTTACATCTTTAATTCTCTTTCCAAAAATAACCCAATAAAATTTCTAGTTTGTTCCTTAGGTGAAAATGACTAAAAAGATTTGTCATTCCCCATTCTTTGCTACAGTGAGAGCTCAGGAATAGCTGTAAGCACTTCATGACATCTCTCTCTTCTTGTCTTCTTTATTTTATGACTGGGGGTGATTTTCCCTCCTGCACACTTAGCCCTCACGCACCTTCTCCTCATTTCCATGGTACAAAAGCTTGGGCAAGCTCCCTTTTGCCTTCTCCTTGAGTATTCATAGGTCTAATTAAGTTAAATTCAGCTTGTCTGATTTGAGAAGTCTTATCAGGAATACTAAACCTGTGCAAATAATATGCATAGACTGAAGTATTCCTCCTGAATGCTAATTAACTATCATATAAGGCTTCATACATAATCAAATGTCCAAATGTACCAGAAGCCTTACAGGGAAAGAAAATAAAAATAAAAACAAAAATAAAACAAAGACTAAAAGAAATTCTTTAGAAAAAATATCAAGCAAAAACCCTTTGCTGATAATTCAGAGCAGCCCAATAACCCTGAGCACATTTCCTGATTCATACTATGACACCACCTTCTGATTTTAACTGGGAGAAGAGGGATCCTAAGGCTCCACTTGGGCTGCAGAAACTGCAAGATGGTGAAGAAGGGATAAAAAAAATCTAGGAG
The DNA here is from genome assembly GCA_032173965.1 of Sitta carolinensis. NCBI lineage: Eukaryota > Metazoa > Chordata > Aves > Passeriformes > Sittidae > Sitta > Sitta carolinensis. The sequence goes on along the minus strand of JAVUNC010000025.1, from coordinate 5,425,871 downwards.
AATCATTCAGCCTTCATCATATTCTTCAACAATATTTTCAAACTGAAACTTGAAGAAAGTCATGATTAATTTTGTTCAGCTCTTCTTAGCATGGCTATACTCACATCTATGTCTTCCCTTCAGAGCTTTCCATTTTTTCCTTCTGTAACTTCTTTACCTTAGATTGCAACTGTCTCAGGGCAGAGCTCTACCTTTGTGCAGACTTGCCCTCCTAATGTTCAGCGAGGAATCCAAGCAGCCTGACTCAGCCCCAAGGAGGAGGCTGAAGATCACAAAGCAGATCTGCTGGACTTGTCCACCTGGATGGCCTTCAGGGGCTCTCCTTTGCTGCCAGCGTGATTGCTCTCACTGGACCTGGATATGTGATGCACATGTCAAATCTGAGCCACTCACCCAGGAGCTGCCCTCAGCCAAAAAACAGAAAGGGCAGGAATCCCTCCAGGAATCCCTCCAGCCTGTTTCTGGCATCTGCACCTGGGGGAGTTGAGCTGTGCTCTGGAGAGCCTCTTTCTCTCCTGTGGCTGCACAATGCCTTCAGTAGATGAACACATCCATGGTGCTCCTGCCTGAAATGAAGTGGGATGACTCCCTTCCCAGGCTTACTGTTGTCCCTGAAAATCAGCCTTCCGATTTGTTTTAGTATAATGGAGTCAGTTCTCATGAATTGTAAGATAAACAAGAATCATGTTTACATTCCTTTGTAAAAGATATCACCTGATGGACTTCTCAAGTGCCCAGTGGAGATGGAGAGGTGGGAACTGCTCTGTCCAATCTCTGATCACTGTCCAGAAACTGAGAGATACGCGGTCAACAATAAACTAAAATCTCCTTCCTTTCTTCTTCTCTACCTGAACACCTGTTGTGTGTGTTACTGTGTGTTTCTATCTGCGTCACAGTAACAGCTTACCTTGGTTTACCTTTGCAGGGTTTACCTTTGCAGGGTTTACCTTTATCACAGCTGGCCCTTGCTGTGCCCTAGGACGGCAGCATCGCCCCAGCAGCACCGCCCTGGGTCTGCCAGGGCGCTGTGTCCCTGTGCCCGAAGGGTCCCCGGGAACCAGGGGAGGAGGAGAGCGTGTAAAACTGTCTCTGCCCACTGGGCCCCACCCAGATGAGCAGGCTGGAAGTTGGTGGTGCGATGGAACAGTCCTTTTGGGTCCCATACTCCCATATCCCAATGCACGAAAACTTGGAGCACCGAGATCTAGCAAGCACCTCAACCAGTGTGCCTAGAATACCCAGCCCTCTTCCTATGTGTGTTTCTCATTATTGTTCAATTTATTTCACTAAGTAGGTCAATTCTTCCTCTCCCTTAACACTCCATCTAATTCTAGTGACTCTACCATAAGAATTTAATTTGGGAATTTTTTGCTGCTATCAACCTTAATTTTTCCCTTCCACAGCTCTCAACTCTTATCCCTTCATCTTCTGACACAGTGAATTAGTTCTTCCTTTCCATCTTTTATATTGCTATTCTGAATGGATCAGGCTGTGATCAAATCCTTTTCATCTTCCAATCTTGTCATAATTTCTTTTCTCTGAATTGGTATTTTCTTCGGGTTTCTTTTTTATTTTTTTATCAAACTATTTCTTTTGTCTCAAGCTCAGCATGGCAAAAAATAGAGTTTTGCAAGGCTACACAGAAGGTCACTGATATCTCCACAGCTTTGTGTGAGATCTTTTAAAATGCATAATGCAAATTATACAACCTCGTTTGGCACTCCTGTGTTCACTTATGTCCTCTCCCATCCTCAGGCACACAGCATCCAGTTCTCTTTTTGATCTTCACCCATCAACAAAAAATTTATTTATTGTAGTCCTACACTGTTATTGTTCCTGGTGTCCATTGCTGGATAGCAGAAAAGGACATGCTAGGTTCTGTATCCATGTAACTTCTGCTTTTGTTTTGCTCTGCTGAAAAGTGGTACGTTCACAGTCAAAGTCCTAAAAATTATGGTAGGAAAATGGAGAGAGAAGACTCACATTGCATTGTGAGCAGGTGCATTATTGTTTAGTTTTTATTGCTATAAACATTTCTGTTTTCAGACATTAGAAAAAAATCCTTCTTTTTATTTTCTTTTCTGACTTTAGCTGAGTGAATATTTTATCATCTACTGCTGTTAATCATGGAAAAAAGCACAGTTGTGTGTAGTGTGTAAAGATAAAATATGCATGAAAACCAGTATATTAACTGTATAAAACATACAGAAAAAGCTGACTGATGGAGACACTGATGGGAAGAATTTGACTGATGTCCCTGTGTGTGTGACTAATGCATGGATGTATTACATGGATGCAGTGGAAGGACAGATGGATGAGATAAATCAACAGACAGATGGATTGATGAATTGAGAGTAGCTGTAGTGAGGGGAAAGTCAGGTAAAAGGAATATTAGAGAGAAAGAGTAAGTGCAAGCATACTTGTGGAATTTCTTCTTCCAGAATGAGCCCTGATGGATCTCTTTGGGAATCAGCTTGCAGTGAAATTGTGTTCACTGCAGAGGTGAAAGGAAGATGAAAATAACCTTTGAACAGAGTGAATCCTAATTTAGAACTGAAAGCACAGAGAGTTATTAATGAGAGGAACAGTAGGACAAGATTAAATCTTAGCAGAAGACCTAGTCTGGCTTTAAACAAAGAAAATGTAGAATAAATTTGCACATAAAAATAGCTTTATTTTTCCTGTTAATGAAACCTAAGACTTTGATGTAGCTTTCATTTAGCCTGTGTTTTCCTTAAACCCACTCATGCTTTCTAAATATCTGAATTTCACATTTTGGACCTTAATGACATGGAAACTTAGCAAGAATTGGGGCTTCCATGTACAAAAGTGATGCAGTGATCTGCCTGTACTAACAGCAAGGGTCCAATATGATGATGTGTGCTTACCTCCCCTGTTGGCATTTGCTGCTGACAGTTTCCATTAACAGAACTAGATAGCTCAAGAAGCTGAAATTTGAACAGCTTCTCCTCCAAATTTCTGCTTTAAATCTCCCCAGGGAGGTAGTACTTATAACAGTAATAATTAATTCATTCCATTTTGGTCTTCAATACGCATTTGTACAATGTTCTGTGCATGCACACTGCACATTTTTTTTTGGAATTTACCCTCCTATGTAAGGCATCCAGAGCATCTCCTCCTCAAGTTAGCCATGTGAAATAACATCTCCTCAGGACCAGCAGCCTTCCCTGCACAGGGCCCTGCTGGCTGTTTTCATGTAAATCACCATCTCATTTATGCTACAGATAAGGCACAGCCTCAATGTTTGGTAGGCAGCTGCTCAGTTTGAGCACAGCTTCCCAGAAAAGATCAAAATAACTGATAAAAGCACTCAACAGATTTTCATATACTTTAATTCAAAAATTATTCTACTGAAGCACATGTCTTCTGACCAGTATTCACCAGAAAAATTATGTGTTTTGGGTTGCCAAGGTGACTAACAACAACAGAAGTTAGAGGATAATATTCTTTCTACTCGAATAAGGAAGACCTTTGAGAGAAAAATAAGCAATGGTAGAAATAACATTTTTCAGATGACTTCACTGAGCTTATACTCACAGTCACATTTTTTCTGAGGCTATTAATTTCTACATCATTTTAAAACCTGATTGGTTGTGAGAAGCAACATTGCAGAAATGAACCATGGTACTTTCCATTATGTGCTCTCAGTATATCTTCTGAGTAATTTCTGATTAACTTGCTGGAAACATTACATTGTCAACAATTCAAACAAAGCCAGCTGCATTATCTTTTTTGTCTTCTGAGCAATGCAACATCAGTAGTGACCAGCTGACTTCAGATTCCTCTCTAATTTTTACTGCAATAGTGTGGTGGTACACTTTCCGTAAACTTGGCAAGGTTACATTTTTGCCAGGCTGAAGAAATTAATTTTGAGCTGGAAACCAAAACATCGAGTTTACAGAGAAAGAATACAGAAAAAATGTCAAGGCCTTTTTTTTTTTTTTTTTCTGTTTACATACCATGGTCTAAGGTTTTTGCTTTAATCCCATAGAAAGGTGGGGAAGAGAGAGAGAGAGAGAAAAGGATGACACAAATCTGTGTTCTAAATTTTCTCAAGTTATACATTAAATGCAATTTTTCTGATGACCAGGGATAGTGCAGAGATATCTCTGACAACAGATACCATTTTCTCCTTCGTCATTGAACAGCTACAACAAAGCTCTCAGCCTTGGCATCAACCCCTTTACTGAAAATACCCTGTTCTTCTTCTCAAAAAGAAACCTTCCTCTTCCAAATAGCCAGAATCGTTTCTCTTGCTCACCTTTGTCCTGCCATGGAAGGACTTTCCATCCTGAGGGAATATCTGGGTTCTCCTAGTCCCACATATTTCTGTCTGATTGCCATTTACCCCCAGTCATACTTGGCCATTTGTAGGAATACATCTGTTATCCAGGACATAGCCCACAGAGACCAAGCACATCTCTCAGTCACCAATGAACAGATGATGGATATTAGCAATTCCCCCCACACGGCTAATCCTGAACAATGTGCCTAAAATATTACTAAAAACGCTCAAAATGCTTCTTTTATCTTGAGCCTCTCATGCCCCAGAGATGAACTCATTCTCTTTCCTGTTATGGTCTTCCTTTTGGTAGAGGAAGATGCCCACCATTTATTACATGTTGAACTTAAATCTAAAAAAAAAATAATAATATTTTTTCTTCCCTCTCAATATTTAATTTTTTGAGTTCTATAAAGAATCGATATTCTCTTCAGGGATCAAAAAACACATACATAGACGCTCAAACATATATAAACAATAGTAGAAAATTTACCTAATACAAGATCCAATTCCTCTTGTTATTTCAAAAACTACTACTTATGAAGAAAAATGCAGATAATTTTTAATTTTTCCGTCTCCCTGAAAATGGTGCTGCCTGCCCAACCTGGATTAATCTGCATATGGCTGAGACTCTGGTGCCATCAAATTGGTTGTTGAGGTTGGCAGAGGCAACAGTGACACCTGGTCAACCTGTGGTTTTAAAAATGAATGAGTGCCAGAACACTTGCACTTTATTGTACCTGCTAATTTCTCCTGGAAAATATCTTAATAAATTGATTGCATGTTTCAAGCAAACCTGTAATGAGAGGATTATTTACAAAGGCCACACAGAAGCTGTTGTTAAAAAGCAATCAGAAAGAGAGAGGAACAATGGCAGGAGGGCTCAGTGGGGAAACCTTAATGGTGGGGAGTTTAGGATTTGGTTTTTGTTATCTTGCTGACATTCTAATTAGAAACTATTTCTCCCACTTCATTACTGTCACACACTTTCCCTGAATTAGCTCTCACACTTGATTAAGGAGAAAGTCTCTTTTTCTTTTTACGTGCCAGGATGAGTCAGTGCCAATCTTTTGCTTTTGTCTCTCGAGCCTGAACATGCAAAATCCTGGTGTTCAGATCTGGATTCTGCTGATGCTGGGTTTGAGAATGCCACGTGAGAGATTTTGCTGGGGCACCTGCAAGCAGCAGGGTCCAGCAGAGAAGCTGGCCCCACGGCTTGTGAAATGGACCCTGCAATCCTGCAGGGAATGGAGGTGTTAGCCAGACCTCTGCAGACACAGAGCTGGCCCTGTTAGTTGATGTAAGATGTTGACACTAGAGAGAACCCAAGTAATTTATTCAGCCCAGTCCTGTTTTGAATGTTGAAAATTTTAAGAGGTAAGTGAAATAAACTTTCCACTACACAAAAATGGTGTATTATACCAGAGTACCCCTCTCGCCAGTCCTTCTCCTCCCTGACTAGAAAGTAAGTTTTAAAAGAAAACGAGAAATTAGGAATCTGGAGAATTTGAGGTGTGAAAAAAAGGATTAAAAACCCTGAGTATGTGTAATTAGTTATAATTAATTAGCATATGTTTGCACAAAACGTAGCAAAGCCAAGCACCACTCAGTTGCTGCCATTCAGGGGAAGGATGTTTAAATGATTGGGAAGGCTGTGGGTTCAGGATAGCAGTACTGGCATCTGAAGAACATAAAATCCAAGGTGGAAGAAGAAGCATGCAGGATATGAGTAATGATCCTGATAGAAAACAGCAGAAGGTCTGGAGCCTGAAACCCTCATGGGTCCAAGCAGGCTCAAAGCTGCTTCCCTGGGCAGGGCTGTCACTTCTTTCCCCTTCAGTACTGCAGACAGATGGACAATGGCTGGTAGTTTATCCTGGGTCTGAATGCAGAATGAAAAGGATTCTCAGAATTCTTCTCTCTTAGTTTTCATAGGACTCAATACAAAACTCTTCCAAAATGGTTTGGTTTTTGCTTCAGAGCTCCTTTAAAAAAAAAAACACATGACCAAACCCAAAATGTTTTAATTTAAAATGCTATGTTAAAAGCTTGTGGGAACTGCAGATTAGTTTTGGGCTGTTTGTACCTGTACACAAGATTGGTTCATCTGCTCCAGCAAGACACCAGGGTGAGCAACCAATACCTCTTTTTTCTAAGGAGGGAGTCTGCTGAGCACCACAGGAAAAATGAACAACCAACAGGCCCCATTCAAAAGGCTGGAAGGGACCCTGAGGTCCACAGGTAAACTCTGTGTCATGACAACACTCCTGTACAGATTTAGACAGTTTGTATTAGGGTATTTCCCTAGAGAAATGGTAAGAAGGCTTTATCTGAATCACTTAAAGAGAGTCTGGGGTGAAGAGCTCTCTCTGTCACCACCAAAATTACTGTCAATCTGGCTCCTTTATTGCTATCAACTTCAAAGGTGGTGTCAAGTTGTTTGAGATGTGGGAAAAAAAAAATAAAAGAAAAAAAGTAAGAACCTCATAAAGCAAAGGGAAAGAAGCTGCATTTGTTGTGTGCAATAAAACTACACAGCAAAACTCATTCTGTGTAGCACCTTTCAAAACGACTGTTTTATAAAATCACTTGGGATTAAAAACTGAGAGACAGAAGTGAATGTAGCATACAGGTTACTTTAAACCAGGCTGTAAAGTGAAAAATCAACACAGTTTTTTCACTTACAAGTATCATAAGAGACTTGAAAAATGAGGAAGAAGAAACAAGCACGACAAGACACATTCCTAGCAGAGATGCAAACCACGATGAAGGGACAGGTATGTGAAGCAAGACAGGACCTTCTACTAGGTAGTAAAAATTACAGAGGACCTCACATTGAGAGCAGCCAGCCAGGAACAAGACAGTGAAAGAAGCCACAGTAAAAATAGAGAGAAGCCCAGGAGGGTGGCTGCAGCAGATCTCTGGAGGACACTTTTATTATCAACAGACAATTCTTCTTCCTGAGCCCAGGCTCCTTCTGGGCTATAGAAGCAAACTTGCCAGGTACTCAGATCAAAAGGATGATCAAAATTATCCATAGTCTTTTAGCAGCTGCTTGACAGAATCCTGGTGGACAAAATCTGTAGGTATCAGAGTCTTGGAAACAAAATCAAACCAGAAGTTGAACTAAATGAAGGAACCTGGCTCCTTTGATTCAGCTTCTCCCTCCAGTGTAGCTGTGAGCATATATCTCTGTTATTTTCCTACATTTTTGTTCTTGCTTTTCTCTAAGGTAAAAACAAGTTTTACTCCAAGGCAAATATCACTCCCACTTGTACTAGTTCTTTTCTCACTAAGAGCACTCTTTACCACCAGCCTATAAATCCTCAGAAGATCTAAATGTAACAATCCTTATATCTGGCACTTTTCTTGTAAAATGCACAGGCTTCTGGCAACTAATATAGTACAAAATGATCATCATTGCTATATTTCTTAGTGTTATGGTATGTTAAACTACTGGTGTACTGATTCAAGAATAATGCCCTCAGCACATGGGTCCGTGCTGAAGCACTCTGATTTAGGGAAAAGCTGACTCCACTAAGGATCTACATTACCATACAATAAGCCTTTACCTTTACTCCTGTTAGAATCTATCTACTTTTTTCCTGTGGTGTCTAGGGATCTCTTATGATACTAAATCTGCAGCAGTTTTTCACATAAGCATGAACTCTAGCACTCTGCACATAAAGTTCTATGTAATCCCACAAACCGCCATACAACATCCCTTCCCCCAAAAGCTGGAATACATTACAGGACATTAAGGCAAATCATTGCAAGTCCAAAGCCTTCCCTGACACTCCAACTGAAAATCCATTTAGTGGTCAGTGCAGTTCTCGGAGCACTGATATAATCTGCTGGTTATGGAAAATGTTATTTTGATTTCTGCAGAGTTTCACTCCAGGCCAGAAGTTTCACAGTAGATTCAGCAACACAGGAAAAGCAATAAATTAATCCACACTTGAGATAAAAAAGTTTTGGCTATCTGGAACCAGATTTCTTGCTGGAAAAAGCACGGCCCAGCTATTTTCTGAGTACTGAACAGAAACATTGTTCTGACAGAACATGGATTCCTGCCTAAAAAATAGCAAATGAACTGGCAGGGTCATGAAATGGAATGGGAAATGCAAATATGCCTCTCTAGACACATTATCTCCATTAGAAGTGGTATAAATAAAAGTCTGCAGATTTCCAAGTTCTCAGGTAATACTGATATTCTCAAATTTCACTTGGAATTGTTCCATCCAAAATGATCCCATGAAACAGCTTTCCACCATCCTCATAGAATGGAAATTGGCTACAGTCAGAGATCTGTTTACTATAAACACTAATTGTTCATTAATTGTGTGTGGGGGGGTTGTTTGTTAGTTTGGTTTTGTGTTTGTTTTGTTTTTTTTTTTTTTAAGGAGCCCTTCATGTTCTAGGAAATTGTGGGGGTTTATATAATTATTTTCCTCAGCTGTTTTGAGTGTGTCTGTAGAAGCAGACTGTGAGCACCAGTGCTCTTTGCTTGTTTTGGGCACATCTGACACAGACAGCAGTTGTCACCTCCAGTTCACTGAGCTCTCTATTCAGTCACAGTGAGGGGTTTCTTGCATGAACACAGAGCTCCTTGTTGTCTTCTTCCATCATGAGAGCATTATGCCCCCGTTCCCTTGATGGGTTTAGGGGAAGGTTGCTCGATTCACTCTGGGCGGGGCACAGTAGAAACGACAAAATTCTCGGGAGATTCAGTATCCAAGTGTTACTTGCAAACTTTTGAACGTAAAGGTGGAATAAGGTACCTGACAGTTTTTAAAATGCAGCCATTTTGGTTAGAAATGTAGCAATATGAAAGCATAAAAATAGCAGAGAAAAGAAAATGGGAAGGTTTGGAAAGGTTTGGAAAGGTTTGGGAAGGTTTGGGAAGGGAAGGTTTGGGAAGGGAAGGTTTGGGAAGGTTTGGGAAGGTTTGGGAAGGGAAGGTTTGGGAAGGTTTGGGAAGGTTTGGGAAGGTTTGGGAAGGTTTGGGAAGGAAAGGAAAGGAAAGGAAAGGAAAGAAAGGAAAGGAAAGGAAAGGAAAGGAAAGGAAAGGAAAGAAAGGAAAAGGAAAGGAAAAAGGAAAGGAAAGGAAAGGAAAGAAAGGAAAGGAAAGGAAAGGAAAGGAAAGGAAAAGGAAAGGAAAGGAAAGGAAAGGAAAGGAAAGGAAAGGAAAGGAAGAAAGGAAAGGAAAGGAAAGAAGGAAAGGAAAAGGAAAAAGGAAAAGGAAAGGAAAGAAAGGAAAAGGAAAAGGAAAAGAAAGGAAAAGGAAAAGGAAAAGGAAAAGGAAAAGGAAAAGGAAAAAAAGGGAAAAGGAAAGGAAAGAAGTATATAGCCACCACCCTTGGATCCAGTGATGAAATGATTACTGCATTTCCGTTGGTCAGTAATGATTGCAGTCTTGATCCATCATGGGTGGGGGAAGCCCACAAAACACAAATTCACTGGGTTATTAGATGCTCAGGCTAGGTGGGAATGCCCAGTTGTCTTCCCTGGGATGGGAATTTTTACACTGGGTGGTGAAATATTGTAGATCATGGAACACTTCAGGAGTCTTTGAGGCTTTCTAAGACTTGGCAGTTTCCTCTCATCTCAGTGTAGTTGAGCTAATTATGGCCCATCAAAAGGGATGAATACCTTCAGGCTTCCATAAGAATGTCCCAGCACTTCCCTGGAGGGTGTTTTCACAGCTGAGTCCTTGTGTGAGGACATTGGCATGAGGAAAACACCACCCCAGCTCTCAGGATCAGCCTCTTCTGTTGTCGAGCTCAACACCCAGCTTGTGGCCACTGGTGATGGGTGTGCAGCCCCTCTGCACCACCACCTGTGAGCTTACTCGGAGTGCAAATTGTTTGAATCGTTAACCATTAACATTCCAGTCTCTCACAGCATGTCAGTGCTAACATTGCACATTCCCAGCATTCACACAGAGTGCTCCTTTCTAAGAAGTCAGCTGATTAAAGAGGGCTGCTGAGCAGTGTGGAAGCGCAGGTTAGGGCAGTGGAAAGCTGTGTGCTGAACCCAGATCTGCTGGTTTAGGTCGGTCTCTCAACAGATGCTGTCAACTCCTTGCAGCTGTAAAAACACCAAAATCAGACACAGGTTGTACTTCCCCTCTCCCCAGGCCCATCCAAGCATGAGATTAGCCATTCAGTTATGTCCAGAAAGATTAAAAATCTGCTAGGAGAGGAACAGGGGATGTAACAGAGGAATAAGGTCACGATCAATGGCACAAAGCCTAGCTGGAGGACAGTAATATGCAGTACAACCCAGGGGTCGTTATGAGTCTGATCCTCTTTAACATCATCATTAATGGTTTGGATGATGGGTTAGAGTGTACTCTCAGCAAGTTTGCTAATGATGTGAAATTATATCCCAAGCCTCTCCAAGCAGATGAGAAATTACCCAATATTCCCTCCAGTAAGTTCTCCATCAGCCAGAGGCTTTATCAGAATTTTAAGTCCCTCTTTCCAACTGCTGAACAAGGTAAAACTTCCTATTACACTGAGTATAGAGAAGTTATGTGTCGAGGCTGTGATTCATCAAGTCTTTATTGATCCAACCCACACAGTTTAGTTCTTAGAGAGAAAAGCAGAATAAAGCCCAAATTCCATAATCTTCATTGGGGCAGATATAGTTCTTGTAAAGAAGTCACAGTTGGTACAAAGAATTGTATTTTTATGTGCTTCTATGAATAGAAATAACTCATTAGAATTTTAAATATTCCTTGCTCCAAACCCCAAAATTAGATTTGTTAGATTAATTTTTTTTAAAGACAATCCAAGCATTCCCCAAGCAAACACCTTTACTAGGTGATACATTCCATTATGCCTCATTCTCTCATCTTTTGGCATAAATCAATGCAGATCTGCAGTTTATTCCAGTTTTTTTCTTGCACCCAGCAACTACTGTCTAATTTGTCCCCTTGCTATAGGCTGGGAAGCTTTAACTATCTCCCTCCAAATTCATAAAGAGTAAATATACTCAAACTCAACTAACAACCTTCTTTCTCCAGTATTTAAAGACCTTACCAAGCAATCTTAATTTCTTCTGGGTACAAACCAATTATATCTTGTGATATGTTTTCAATCCCAACTATGGCACTGTTTGTCGATGCACTGCATATTTCCTTGGTAAATAAAGATGAGTGTGCACTCGCAAATATGAGCACAGATACCAGGATGTGGATGTGTTCACATTTCTTACAATGTATTCTTAGAGCTTGCAGATACACACACCTGTCCAAGCAGGGCTGTATCTGCCTACAAAGCCTGCATTACCAAAGTGACCAAGAGCTTGAGGTTACATTTGTTTTTACTCCTGTTGAAAGTACCTAAAAATTCTGGTCCATGGTCCTTTAAGCATCTGACTCCTTTCTGGTTCTTCAAGGATGGCATTCAAAGGTCAAATGGGGAGCAATAGGTGTTCAAATATGAATATTTATTTATTCAAAGGCACACATATAAATGTGTGTGTGTCCATACACCTGCACAAAATATGTGAATACTCCTGTGTGTGTAACAGCAGTCATGTAGCAACTCAGTCTCTTAACTGGAAGCTTGGAAGCTCTACAGGAAGACAAATACATTTTATTTCAATATTATTTATTTTCCCCATTTTAATGATGGTAGTTGTGACTTGAGCAGCACATAGTAAAATAGAGACATGCCTTGAAATACTGAACTCAAAACTCCTACATTAAAGCTGCATGTGACTCTACAACACAGCTAGATGGACTAATATGTAAAATAATCAATAATTACTGTTTCAGATTTACATTAGCATAGAGGGAACACACAGAAAGTCCTGGAATTTAAACACTCCAATTTTTTAAAGTTGGTGTCTTGCTGTCACCACACCCCAGCTGCCATGGCTTCCCATATGAAGATGCCATTGCACCATTTTTATTCTCTTTGCATTCATCCATGTTGAAAGTTATTCCTTTAGGGACACCTGCAATTCTCTCTTCTCTGATAATGCATGGCATGTGTGGTTTTGAGAGCTATTTATGCAATATTTCCATTAACAAGCAGTAATTAAACCATCTAATTAAAAAAAAAAGCAGTAATCTATTTAGCAGGGGGGTTATTTTTTTTTAAAGAAAGCCTAACAGAACTGTGATTAAGTTCTTCTGCTAGATGAGCATTATGGTTTCTCATAAAGCTCTTAATTACTCAACCCAAAATGTCAAATAAATTAAATTAAAGACATAATTTTATTTTTCTGAAAAGAAAAATAATAACACACACTAGAGTAAAAAGCTGCTCCAAAATATCCATTAATATAGTGGAGATTGTTTTTAATGTGTTGTGCATTTCAGTCTAGACAAAAGCTGATTAGTGATGTAAATATAGTGAATAAAATCTTGTACTTATTAGACAAATATATAGCTAATTGTACTTTTTATTACCAAGATATGCCTACTATTAGAGAACAGGAGCAGCCCTTTGGGGCTGCAGCAGTCGCACCCCTCATCCCAGCAACTTGCTCCCAGCTGGGAAAGCTCTCTCTGGGAAATTTCTCTCCTGGGAAAGCACACAGGCCTGGGCTTTTCCCTCTGTCCCCTTGTGTTTGCACAGCACCCACCTTGCTGGATGGGGATGTTAGATTGTACATTTTGCCTGTTAAATTTAGTGTCCATTTACAGCTCTGTTGTCTGCCAGTTTGTCTAATCCCATTTCCAGCCTGCTGGTGCTGTCTGCCTCTCCAGGCTTCTGGGCAAGCAACTTCCAAAGACTCCCTATGCACCGTGTGAAGAGCTGCTTCCAGTTTTACATGCTTTAAGCTGTTGTCCTATTAGTTTTTATCAAATACTCATTCATTCCGTTCTTGCAGGATTTAGTGGAAAACAATTCTGCATTCACTTTATCTTCAATCTGTATCTTATCATAACCTTACTGGAATTCTTCATTTTATTTTGCTCTATTTTAGTTGCCAGTTACTTTACCTAAACATGATCGTTCTCATCAAAATTTCCCAGGATAATAATCAGCCCTCCCTCCCACACATTCTGAGACAAATATTTCTGAAGGCAAAACTCAGCCAGCAAAAATGGGCTGCAATTTCTAGAGAATGAAATTATGTCTTCTTCTCTGGCTAAAAAATAAATAAACTTGCACTCTACTGAGACACCTTGGAACCTCTTTGAAGAGTTAAGTAGGAATTCTCTGCCTTGTAGGAAATGTACTTGACACCTGCCTAAATCAGAACAGTTCTGACTGATGTGATGGAGCCCAGTGCTTAAATTTGCACAGACTCTTCCACTCCCTCCTGCTCCAGGGGCTCCTTGTGTGGCATTCTCTCAAAAGAGCCAGGCACACACTGGCACTGGGGGGGCTGCAATTAAGGTGGAGCATTTTGGCTGCTGCAAGCCACAGGCACAAGAGCTGAAATCCACTGGACCCTCCTGAATTTTTAAGTTTGCCCCTGGTCTTACACAGGTGCAGTGTGATGGAGAAGGAGGGATCAGCTTCCTCCAAATGCAAACAGGAAAAGGAGGAAAAATGAAGAGAGAGAAGATACAAAGAAGGGATTTGCAGAAGCAAAACTCAAACCTGCTGTTCAAGCATGTTTGTGGACCTGCTTGGTTTGGACCTGTATTTTTTGCCATGCTTGGGTTTGCCTCTGCCAAGCCCAACAAGAACAAACAGGGTAGGGCAAAAGAGGGTCTTGTTGTTTAGTTTGAACACAGAGCAGCGATATGTGAAATGAATTTCTGTATACTTAATCTTAGCCAAATGAGGTTGTCAGACGTTTGTTTCTCCAACCTGAATCAGCACTTTATACCAAGAGGGAAATGTTCCCTGGGTGTTAAGCACAAGTGAGTGAAACGAAAAACCATGGGCTCCAATATTTATCATTTTCTCTCTCATTAGGATTCCTTGTTCAAAAGCCAGAACATGCAGCCTGTGCCTCCCCCATCTCTATAAGCTGCCTTGCTCCCTTGCTGCTCTTCCCACAGGCAGCAGCTAAAAGCAGCCATTTGAGGCTGTCAGGTGGGAGTGCTCCAGTGAACAGGGAGTAGGAGGGGGTGCGAGGGTTGCCCTGTGACATGCACCCAAACTTCCAGGAGCTGCTGCTCCTGGAAACAGGGAGGTGGGCTGAAGGTGAAACCACCAGCTCCCCAGTTGTTTTAGGCTGACCTGCAAGGGTTTGAAAACACCTGTCTCCTGAGCAGCACTCACCTATTAGTCAAGACAAGGACAACTAATGTTAATCACAGCTCAAAGTGAGGAAGTCAGGGATCAGGTATGGATGCTGAGCTTTTAATTGCAAGAATCTGGTATTAAGAATGCAAAAGCAATGCTTGACAGATCCTAGTTCTCAGTTACAGCACAACAACACCCTTTTAACAGGACTGATTAATTAAATTCTTTGTGGGATCCCAGGGAGATCCCATGACTTTAAGAACCAGCAGTGCAATGTTTGATTTATTCTATTAAACTTTTTTGGAGTTGGGCAATTGGGTGGGTTTTGTTTGATTTTTTTTTTTGTTTGGTTTGCTGTTGTTGTATCAGTCAATGAAAATATGTCAACAGAGTCTCACATCAAAGAGAATATCAAGGGGGAAAATGCCCATGCAGCCAACTTGTTGTTTCCAAAGCTTATTCCATACTCAGTATGTGTGTGCATGGGGGAAAGAGAAATGGCAGGGAAGAAGCTTTATATGGGAAGCAAAAGTTACATAAATGTAGAGAAAAGATGAGAAATAATGAAGCTTTTTATCCTACCACAAAATGTCAAAAATCCTCATAGAAAGCAGAGGTGAATTTGTGACTGGTAATAATAACACTGTATTGCTTAATGTAAATTCTTCTTTTACGTTATACTGTTATTGCTGTTATTAAACACACAGGAAACAGGAAATTAAACAGGTCATATACAGAAATGGAAGTGGGTTTTTTAAGTTCATCATGCAAAAAAAATACAAGAGGAGAGAGAGGAGAGGAGAGGAGAGGAGAGGAGAGAGGAGAGGAGAGGAGAGGAGAGGAGAGGAGAGAGAGGAGAGGAGAGGAGAGGAGAGGAGAGGAGAGGAGAGGAGAGGAGAGGAGAGGAGAGGAGAGGAGAGGAGAGGAGAGGAGAGGAGAGGAGAGGAGAGGAGAGGAGAGAGGAGAGGAGAGGAGAGGAGAGGGAGGAGAGAGGAGAGAGAGGAGAGGAGAGGAGAGGAGAAGAGAGGAGAGGAGAGAAGGAGATGGAAACAGAAAACTATCCACAGCTGTGAAGAAAAACAGCCTTATGATTTGAAAGGGATATTTTTCTTCTTTTTTTTTCCTTGAGTCTCTGGGGTTTTTTTATGTTGTTAAGATATGATAGTTTCTTACATTAGTACAGCATAATGTATAGTAACCCTATTATACACTGTTTCATTACTTTACAACAGAATATTCTTTTTAAACACAGATTTTAAGCTAACTTATTAAATGCATGTGTTGTGGTTGGCATTATCTCTTCAAAGGAAATTAAACCCTATATCTGAATTTCAACTACTTCTTTGCAAAAAGATAAAAATCAATCCAATTCTACTTCTAGAAACACTGGACAAATCCAAATACGTATTGTCATCAGAGATTTAAGCTTTAGGCTAACCAAAATCTCTTGATGTGAAATGGTAAGAACCAGTGTTTTGTTTCCATCAGGTTTTGAGGAGCAAGACATCTGTGTCAGGATGAGATGTTTTTAATCCCACCTAAAACCTTGACAGAAAAATGCACTGAACACTGAGGGTTCTGTTTACCAGGCATAAGGGATGAGGGGAAGAAAAGCAAGAGGAAAAGACATGGACTTTTTTTGGGAAGAAAGGAGGACAAACTATCAAGCATGAATAGTGACTTGGTTTTTTGGAAAGCACTCCTTTTACAAGGCACTAGATGTATAACACCAGGGAAAGCATACCAAGATGCAGGAATCAAAGCAGCAACTTCCTCCTCTTTATTTTCTCTGAGCTGCCACAACAGAGTTTTATAGCTGAACTCTACTAAATGAAAAATCCATTTCCTCTCAGATTAATGACACAGAAAACACTTTGGGTTGGAACCTAAAACCTAAATAGGACTTTATTCCAGTTGAACTCAGGAAGAATAATCACAACAGCATCAGAGCTAATAACATTCTGAGCACACCGATGCTTTTGTCTATGTGGGATTTGTGTTAGTGATTCTGCTCCCATTGCTATTCTGGGGTGTGGGGTGCTGCAAAGAATGACAAAAGTGCCTTTATTTGGTTATGTTGGAGGTACTACATCTTTCATAAGCACATGATGTCTAGAGCAAGGAAGCTTTTAGGGTAAGAGTGACTCTTCTGCAGCGTCTGCGCAGGGTCTGGCACAGTGGAGCCAAAGCCCAATGAGATTTCTTGGAGCTGTAGGAATTCTGCACTGAGTGAGACGTGGGATGTGTGAGTGGCACCCACAATGTTCTTCAAATGCAGATTGATCACTAAGTTTCATTAGTGTTAATGGTTGCTACCTACAGAGAATAATTTATACCCCCAATCCAAATGAGTTTTTTTTTTTGGAACACTGAAAAATAATAATGAAGTAAAGATCTGAGGTAAAATACAGTAGCATGTTTGTGACCCACGTGTGTTTTCTATCACAAACTCCTTGAGATTTTCCACACAAAATGACAGTTGTCTTGGCAGATGACAAATTCCTAAAGCTGACAAAGTCTGGTACACCAAAAGTGGAAAATAAAAATACTTGCCTGGCTTCCAAGCTAACCACATCATATCACATTTCAATATTTCTCCTGGGTCCATAGCTGAACAATATGTTCTGTATTCAGCCATCATACAAAGGGTCCTGTGTTTGAACCTGAATTTTGTCATAGATAAGAAATGTGAGGCCAATAATCATATTACTTAAAAATATACAGAATTGGTGGCAGAAGGATCAGTGCATTCTTTTCTATTACCTGTTTTGGGATTTCCACACATACTGTCATGAAACATACGTTACTCAGCTGAGTACAGAATGTGTTAAAAATGCTTCAAGGCATTCCTTGTAGCCTTAAGGAACTAAGGGAAGATAACAAAGCCCACACCTCTATCAAAACAATACAGTTAAGCATATTTGGCTTGCAGAAATATATTACTTTGCATTTTGAATTCTTTTTAAAGATCCTCTCCTGTTAAAGTGAGTATGAGTTGATAAGTTAATGGTCATTTCACATTTTTAGCATGGGAATAACAACACAATGACACATTTTAGTAAGAAAATTGCTGTGTATCTTTAACAGTCTAAAGGCCTAGGAAAGATGCATTTTCCACAGCTGCCCAAAACATCTGTAAAGTGTCAGTTCTTTAGAAGGTCCTGTTACCTTCAGTAAACATGAGATATGCTCTTAAAGGACTAGGACTATCTGATTTTTCTAATGCAATGAAGATGATGTGTCTCCTTACTTGCAAACTGATCAGTTAGGCTCACATTTTAATGACAGACATAAATGTATCTCTAACGAGTTTCTTTCACAAGAATTACGTAGGGAGTCTCCCTGAAAGTTAGTTAAAGGAGCCTGTTATAAACCTGGAACACAAGCAACTCCCTGCATACATTTACAAGCACTGATTCCAAAAGGTTAAAAATATGGCAGATGGATATGATGATGTGTGAAGTCAGAAAATGCAAGGTTTGGTTCCAAAAGCAGTTAAAAGTCTGAGCATTTCCTCAGTCCTTAAGCAGGCTGCCTTGACTGACGCAAACCACCTGCTGCTTCAGTTCAAGCCAAAAATAGTCCAAGAACAGCACTTATGTCTCTTTTGCTCTGCTTCTGCTCTTCGTTTCATTGAGAATCCAAAAGCATGGATGTAGAGGCAAAAACTAATGCACAAGCATGACCTCTCCCATTTAAACAAATAAATGTCAACCACTGGAAGAAGTTGGAGCAGTGTCCAATTCTCAGTTATGGCCAAATGTTTTCAGTGCTCATTTTATGCTGAGATTCCTCCACTTGGAGGGATATTTTTGCAATACCAGGAAAAAAATTTTTTTCTGTCCTCTCAGTGCAAAAGCCCTTCCTGCATCCTTAAGCATCTGATTTCACACTGTGCAACTTTTCTTCCTGTGGATGCCCTCCTTTCATGTGGACCGCCTGAAGCAAGTGCAGAGAAATAGAAAAACCTCAAACTAAAGAAAAATATATACATTTTTCTCATATTTCTCTCCTTTTTCTGTATTATACTACTGAGGCTTTATTTACTCATCAGGAAGAGCAAGGATGATCTCCCATGACCTTGGGTAAGTAGCTACTGAAAATATGTGTACACAGCATAAAGTAGAGCTGTTCAGGTGCCAAGCTAGGGCTGACTGAATGGAAATGGATGGTGTAACCATACCCTGAACATCCATTGATCATGGTCCCTGGTGGTGCATGATACTGAATGAGATTAGCACCTCAGGCCCCTTGCAGAAGGGAAGTTCCTCGGGAACAGAGCTAACCTTTCTCAGGCAGTTTCACCTCTTGCACAGAGCTGGTTTGCCAATACAGGTAAGGTTTTCTACTTTTAAAAAGCTGAACATCTTACTCCTCCTCAGCGTGGTGCTGTGTCTCCCTCTGATGGCATCTGGGCCACACTTCCAGGCTGATGAACATGATAAAATCTTGTGTAACAGAGGGTGTCTTTTTAGCTCAGCTAATGAATTTATTTAGGTCAGAGGTCTCAGGCTTAAAAACTTCTGTTCCATCAAAATGTGATTTTCTCTTTAGCCTTCTAATGAATCGAGTCCTAGGGACAATTTTTTAGACTGGAGCAGTTCTCAGCCACAACTGAACTCAATTCATACTTGCAACACCACAAGAACAGTCACAGAGGAGAGATTTAACAATCAGTACTTGCTAGAAAAGCTGTAAGGACTTTAGCTATTTCAAAGTGAATTAACATCAGTCTGCTCTGCACATTCAGTTTGTGTGAAGGCTGTAAACCAGCTACAGGGATCTATGATTTCTGTAAGTTCCTCACAACTTGCCAGTAGACTTGGAGCTCTGAACCCTTCCTGGCTGTCTATAGCTCGTGACTGGCACCCTGAGGACCCTGAGGAGGCTTTGCAGCCACCACATGCTGCTTTACTGTCCTTCAAAAGCTGCATCCTACTGATTGACTTAGCTTTGAACCCCCATTCACAAATGATTACAAAAGATTTGTCCAGCACTAGCAATTACAGGAACTCTTTAACAATATTTTTTCGGCCTGTTATTTTATTTAAAATGCAAGTAATTGCATTCTCTATCTTTGCTCAATCCAGCCTGTCTAAGAACTCTTGAACCTGTTTATTAGGGTAAAAAAACCCAAAAGTGTGCATTTGATGATCACAGGAAGATTTCAAAATAAAGTGAAACACCTTAAAAGGATCATCTGAAGGTCCACTCAAATATTCCTCCATTGTTAATACTTCAAATTAGAACAAAACAGAAAATTCCCACTAGTGACTCAGTATTCACTAGTCATTGAGTGGGTTTGTGCTGACAAAAAAGAATGATGAGAACCAGACTCCTTTCTTCCCCTCACAAGCAACAATTACCTGTTTACATAGGGTTAAAAATGCTGTCTTCTCATTGTATTCCAGTACAGCATTTTAGCAAAATGCTCAAGGCATTAAGAACTACTAAATGGTAAAAATCCTCCTGTAATGAAAACACTCAGTGATCTGGGATCTGGGATAAGGATAAAGCAAACATTTCTTGTTATGAGACTCATCATCTGTATGGGCTGGATAAAGTAAAAATAAAAACTTATAGAAAAATGTGATTAAAACCAGCAGCACTGACATCAATTCAGTAAAGTCACTTTGGTTTGTAATGTTTTAGTGTCTTACACTTAGCTTCAGAAAGAACAGCAACATCTTAGACTTACTGCCTCTAGGTTTGAAACCTTTCCATCATCTTTGAATCCATTTTATTTTTCAGAAACAAAACAACCAAAACATAATGCTATAACACAAAAGACTGATATTAGTAAGAGGAGATTGGAATAATAAAAATGCCTCTGCAGGAGCCAAGACTAGTGCCTGTTGATTCAGCCCAGGGCACTGATATAAAAATTCATATGAAACTGTCTAATCAGAAGTAAATGTTCCTTTTGCAGAGCATTCTTTTTGTTTCTCTAAGCCCTCTGTCCATGGAAGGGTAAATGCATGGTGCTAATGATTAAATCCAGGGTGAGTTCAGCCTCTTCATTTGTGTGTCTGCCAACATTTCCTAGAGAAAGTTTTCAAAGTTCACGTGTAAGGATTACTGCAAGCATGTGAAAATCTGTTTTTCTTTTACACTTTGCACAGTCCCCATAGAATTAGTGCATTCTTAACCTTTTAAAAAGAACTCAAGTGGGTTATGTTTGTATATTTTGCAGGTGGAATAAGCTTTTTCTGACCCTAATGTGAGTTAAAATTTGTCCTATAGGTGAACCTTGCTGCAGTGAGAGCAGAGCCAGGCTTCAGCCAACAAACCTTTTTGGGGGGCTGTGGCTCTGGAGCATGCCTAGCACAGATTTCAGAATGGGGTTCTGGCCAATCCAAGGATGGGCTGATCAAGCCAGTGTCTGCCTGCAGAATATCACAGTCATTCATTTCCTTCATCATACCCATTAATTTCTGGTCTCCAGGTTCAGCTGTTTTCACCTGCTCTCCTCTGAGCCCTGTGATCAGAGGCTCACATCAGTCCGACCACCTCTGTGTGCCTGGCACAGAGCACTGCTCTCTACACAGCACTGGACATGTTCCAGATCTTCAGATGGAATTTGTTCCAACTGAGGTAAGATTTAGCACTTGGCTTGAGATCTGACTAACAAGACTGTGGGCTTTTAGTGGGTGAAACTGCTTAACTGGCAGTGGTTAGCCCAGTGTGTCCCTCCTAAGGCAGGGGGGTTCAGGGTTGGAGGGATAATAATCAAGACCTGGATTCCCCTCCTGGCTGGGCTACCAGTTTGGATAGTCTTCTAGAGATACCTGAGACTCAGCTAATGGCAGTATTTGTATAAGACTGCCACTGGCAGGTTTAATTTCTGAATGTCTGTGTGATGATTAGACACTGATATTTGGGAATGTAGGACATGGAAATTATAACAGACAGATGTAATGAACCTGTCCTGATGGGGCAATAGTAAAACTCATTTATGTCTTCCAATCATTTGCTTCTGAAAAAGAAGAAAATAATGGAGTCTTAGGTAGGATATGACCAAAGATTTTTTTTTTTTTCCTTGTAAGTTAGCTTTAGCCAGGCTAGCAATATCTATCTGGTTAACATTCTGCAGAGAAAGCCAAAGTACACATATCAGTGAAACGAAATACTATGAGAGTCAGAGCACCTTGTCAATTGGGATCAGCCAGTTTAGTTTGCTCAGTTTAATGGAAAAGTTCTGAAAGTCTTACAGTGGGTGGCTTGTGATTCAAAACAGAGCCAAAGAAAAGGGACTCGTCCAGACCAGTTTTTAAGACTGAATTAAAAATTAGATGCTTTGGACAAAATTCTAGCAAATGCTTTCAGACAGGGGAGTATGGGAAATTAGACTGTCAAACTAGAGCTCAAACTGGTGTGCTTATAACATAACACATCCTCTGATTTTTAGTGGGAACAGTTTACACCAGCATCTGAAGAGAATGTGTCCCCAGTGGAGACCATGGGAGTTCACCATTCCCTCAAAGCACCAACATATTAAAATTCATCCTGTTGCTTTTCCTGCTCTCTTTCATGCACAGGCACAAGCACAAAAATATGTTTTAAGCAACGTACATAATTACCTCAGCTTTTGGAAACAAGCTGTAGGATAACACAGGGTAGAAATGGCTTCTGACAAAGCCTGCCTTTAACAGCAGAGCTGCTAAGAATTGCACTGTACACAGGGGCCATTAAGCCACAAGAAGGTGTCCATATGAGTAGGACTGTGCAGACTTACACATTTGGAAAGAGAAATATGCACAAGCTGTCTTAGAGGGAAAAGAAAAGCATGCCTGGGAAATACATTGGGAAAACTTACTACTGGTCCTCCAGGCTGCACAGCCCAAGGCCTGGGGTTGCTGTAGCATAAGAAAGCATTGCTGCTTTCACAGGTAATGATTTAGGTAATTTCCAGTCTGGATATAAACCCTTGAGTTACTGTGTATTGTCACAGTGTCAGTGCCTTAACCAGTCCTCCCACTCGTGCTTTATAGATTGTACAAGAACAGGATTGCATTGGTCTGCTTCAAACCTCTGAGCAGTTAATCTAACTGAGGGGTTTAAGGTTTTAGCAGGTCCTTCTAATGGCTGTCGTGCTAGTGTGCAGTTAACCTTTATTGCCATGAGGGCCCTATTAAAAATGAGCAACATTCAGCTCCTTTAAGGAAAGAAAGATTATGCTTGCAGATGTGTTGATACACTTGACATATGCCCTGTGATTGCAGGGGCTCTCAGGCACCAAAAGAGTGCTGTTTTCACAAAGCTGCAATTTTTGTTTATACAATATATACACATGCTTGTCATGGTAATTTGTGCATGGCACTCCTAACCTGAGTGATGAAAATGCAGAGAGAGAGAGATTGATTGAGGCAGAAAGACTGCACCATGCATAACACTGCATGTGGAAAACCCATCCTCACAAGCACAGCCTGTGTAAAAACAGTTTTCTTTGGCTTGCTCCAATTAGAACATCCATAAACATTTTCCATTGTTGCTATCATCACAACAGTTTGAACATACAGAATAGAGCCATTTGTAAGAATATGCAATTATATTTGTGAATGAAAGCATTGAATTTGGTTCATTTAGACTAGGAGATGCACATTTTGTATTGCTGTTCACCATTCAGAAACCAGAAAGGCAATTGCACGACTGTAGATTTTGTAGTTGTTACCACTGACAAGTGAACATCCAGAAATCCATACCCAAGACAAGGGATTTTTCACTCTGCTCTTTTTAAAAAAAACTTTTCCATCCTCTGCTCTGTGAGCAGAAGGAATGCAATGGCTCCATCTACTTTGTAGGTTGAGTCTGGGAGTGACCTTAACCTCAGCTCATTTCCTGACACCTCCTGATCTCTCACTTCCATATTTATAATATAACCAGGAAACATGAACAAACTAGTCTAAGGAGATCTACCTGAAAGATTATTTTTATTTTTCCACTTTACATCCCATCTCCCAGCCTTACTGCTCTTGTCTCACTGCATCACTTGGGAAGATACTCATGTCAATGTAGAATCTGTGGTTGTGGCATAGGGCAAAACCCTATTACCTTACCATGTACCTAACCTGACAACCTTTGACAAGTAAAGTGAAAAAGGCTGAATAATATCATTCACAGACAGCAAATTCTGACTATTGTATGAACAGAGATGATTCAAAATTAGTATGTCTCGTAACCATAAAATCTCTGATTTTTTATGAAAAAATAATAACTTATGCAATGTGAGAATGAGTTCAAGAGGAAAAACACTGTCTAGGTGCAGAGTCAACTAGAGGAATCCAAAACTATTTAATGATTCAAATCACCTTCTAAAATTGATGCAAAAAGCCATTATTTCAAAGTAGCTCAACCCGGGCATTGCAGCAGTTCTGTCATCTCCCAGTCTCACACAGGCAGGTCTCAGGGGTTGATATTTCTGGCTACCAGCAACCAATTCACTCAAAGGCACTGGAACCTCATTTCCAGAGGAATACTTTGGAGTGTTCACATTCAGGAAGCCTTCAGACCAAAAGTTTAGCAGGGTTTAATGATTCTGCAACAAATCCATGGGAAGGTCACAGGCATTTGACCTTTTGATGACTGATTGATCCATGGATCCCCCATACTGATCACAACTGGACTAAGGAATCTCTCTGCTGACTACAAGACTGAGGCAAATGATGTAGAACAGTATTAGAGAACATGAGCTGACAAATGCTATTTTTGCATCTCCTCTACCCCAGATCCACTTGGGATAACAACACTGAGTCATATCCTTTGCTTTATTTAAACCCTACGACATTTGCGTGCTTTTCCTCGTAGCCCAGTGTATGGAGGACAAGATTTGCATAAATATAAACCCAAGCAATCAGATCCCTGACAGGTAGTGAAACACAAAGACCCTGTTTGCTCAAGGAGTCCCTGAAGCAGTGAGGCTGTGACCCTGCTCTCACTTTTTTCTACATCTGCCCCACGTAGCTGAGAGAAATCGGTGCAGAAACGTAGCTAAGTATTTTTTGGTCTGACCGAACTCTAGATGAAATTTTTGTTTGACCAGTTTCTGTAAAAACCTAGAAGAATATCTAATTCTTGCTGAACAGATTTTGGAACCTGATTTTAAACTCTGACTTTTAAGACTCTGCCCATTCTGATCTGTAACATTTGTCCTGCTTCTTCCATGGCGCCTTCCAGAAGACAGAATTTCCCCAGAATGGGTTAAAGTGCATGCTGCAGTTTGCCTAAAACAACACTTTGGTGACCTAATCTGAAAATGAATGTAAATAATTTGCTAAATAGAAATGTCCTAGTGTACTGCTGAGAAATGTACTGATCATCCAGATGTTCCAGATTAGAGCAAAGGATTACACACAGAGACAGATACATACACACACACCCTGCAAAATTTGGTTACTGAACAAAAGAAATAGAAGAAAAATCAATAACATTGGGAAATTCCTTAGGGGTTTGGGCTAATTTAAAGTGTAATCCTCAGAGTTTTACCTTGAATATACTGCAAATGCCTATTTAATTTCAGTGAATAATTTTCTTTGTTTGTTGATTGGCAATTTATTTTTCCAGTAATTTAAATTATTTTAGACTTTTCTAAAACTTAAAGATAGTGTTCAAAGTAAAAAGAAAAACAATTAATATGAAAATTACAAAATGAAACATCTTCTTTTTTCTGTTCTTGATTTTTCATCATTAATTTGACCCAAATCATCAGAGCATTTTGATATCCCTGAAATCTCTAATTATTTTGGCAATTTACAACCGAGCAAAACTTTTCAAATATTCTCTTAATGATTCATTGTATTTGTTTTTGAACATGAACAGAAGAACACTTGTGCTCACAAGAAAGCTGGAGTATTATATGAATGTGCTACTTCTGTGGGAGCTGCTACCACAACCATTGCTTGGGATGAAACAAGAAGCCTGCAGTAAAAATCCAACGTGACTGCAGTGATCATTCACCAACCAGGAACGAGCTGGTGAGAAATATGCTGCTGAAACATCTGCACACCAGCCATTGATTTGATCATTTCAAACAATGAGAAAAGCCTGTCTGTAAACACACACTAAAAAGAGTGCCCAATCCATCAAATAAATTGTTTGCTGCAGATGGTCCTTCCAGCTCCATCCATAGGTGTGTAAATAGAAACAGATGACCATATAATCATGACATGCAGACATACTGAGTTATCTGATGTAGCAGTTTATCTCCAAACAGCGAGCTTCAGAATCCACAAGTGAGCCAGAAGTGCCCATAGACATCTTATTGCTCCTGGAGAGGTTTAACTTCTGTTTTCTGCAGGGCTTTTTCTCATCCTGGGAGTCTAATATTGACTTGCAGCTTTGGGATATGCAACACAAAAAGATAAAGAGCCAGACAAAGGAAAGAGGAAGTCTGTTATGATTGTGCATTCTAAGAAACAAAAAACCCAAAAAAAACCAAAACAGACAAACAAACAAAAAAAAAAAAAAAAAAAAAAACACAAACAAACAAACAAAAAAAAAAAACAGGCTCTGGAGATGACACTGAAACATCAAACAATAACATCCAATACTAATCTTAAGAGACAGAGAGCTAAAGAATCTGAGCTGAAGAACCACTTCAGGAAGCCATTGCATGTGGTGCTTCAGGTTACCTGTGAGCACAAACCCCCTGTGAGTGAGAACAAAATATAAACCCAGCAATAAACCTTACAAAATCTACCATGTTAATCCACTTGCAATTTCGTGCACCTCCTCATGATGAAGTCAAACAAAAGGTGGGAAGAGACAGAGAAAGGAATAAAGAATATAAAAGAAGGATTTGAAAGCTGACTGGTTTTTTGCTATTACCACCTATTGCATAATCATGATTGGCACTGAATTCAGTATCTGAAGGTCCCACTGTGTTGGCTCTGCTGTGAATGCCCAGGAGCCACCATAAAATGACTACAAAAATGTGAAAAACAGCAGCAAATGGACATTTTTCAGAACAGAAACATTTGAATGGCCACCAAAAATTTAAGATTCAGGGTGATGATAAGTAAGAAGTAAAGCCCAAAGCTGTCAGTGAAGTCAATGACAACAGACACAGCCCTGGGCTGGTCAGAGGTTCCCTTGTTTTCCTGTATCTACTGCAGCAGAGTAACTAGGACCCCAGCTGGGGCATGAGGAGAAAAACTGCTCACAGTTTGGAGGAGATTTAATGAATCTAGGGGATCAGCCAGCCTATCTCCAGAGCTGGAGGCACTCACTGTTCTCACTGACATGTGGAAGGCTGGGGGGAAGCAGGCAGTGCAGCACATCTGCCACTGAAACTAGTGTGCAGGCTGGGGACACTGCTCAAAACAGGGCTTGGTCCTCAGAGCCCACCAGCCACTCTGTGGGAGCTTTTATTCCATCTACACTCAGAATAATGCAGGCAGCTCCTGCCTGCAGTGACCATGCCACAAGTATGCAGAACAGAGGATTAGATAACTTTAATGTGCTCTCTGTGCAGGTACACTTCCAAAATATTCACCCTGAAGCCGGCACAGCATGTGCAGCCTGACACACTGCACACTGGGAGCAGTTTGGACCTCCCTCTCTCCATTGCTCTGATAAACTCCCAGGTGGAATTCAAGGTGGTGGTTTTAACCCACATCACCATCACTGCCTTGAGACCTTTTAAGCTTATTAAATCCTCCCTGTCTCCCTGTCAGATGCTGATGCTGTCTCTCATGGAACCTGTACCCACGTGGTGTGCCAGACTCCTGTTTTTGTTATCATTCCATGCAAGTTATCAATTTTCTTCTTCCTCTACAGCTACACTGAGCAGCAGTAGATCTATTCACTAGTACACCCCTTATTTAGCCCGTGACTTGTGAGTGATTGTTAAGGTGCTTGAGGCACCAAAGGAGTATCTACAAGTACATTCTAAAAAGAGCAAAAAATGAATAAAAGAACAGTCGTCTGCTGCATTTGCAGTTAATTATCTACGATCCTACTTTCCTCTCCCCAGCACCCACTGGAGGACTGAGCACACATGCCAGACGCCAGGCATCTGTGCTCAGTGTGGCACCGAGGAGGTTCAGCAACACGTGTTCAGCACTTCACTGTGCTCCCTTCATCTACTACCCATCATGCTCGAAAATTTAACAGTAAGCATCTAATGAGGCAGAGACATTGACTCTCTCAACCATCCTCTGATATATCTCCCAGCACGCTCTTTCTGCTCATCTGCCTTCTTTATGATTTGCTGTCACTTAGCAAATTAGATTCCTCCTCAGCATTTCCTCAGAGGGTTCCTATGGGCTGTACCACTTCCTTTTTGTTGCCAGTTTTTCCAGTGGCTCTGCCCCACGCTCCCTTCATTCCCTCCCAGTGGGAGCCAGATGACAGCTACAGAGCTGAAGGTTACAAAGAGAAACCCACAAAATCAACTTGTTTGCAGGCACCTATTTTTGTAATGCTGTGTAAAGACCAGACTTCTGCATTGAGTGAACTGATGCCTTTTAACAGAACAAGGAGAGTATTTAGACTAGTAATTAAAATATTAAACTGAGAAGTGTTTTTAAAATGAGATGTAGGAAGAATGCTTTCTTTTACAGCCATTGTAAATCCCTGTTCCCTGGATATTCTAGTTTCATAAGAATGACAGCTCAATAGCTCCCTTTCCATGCATTCTGAGTTGTGGGCAGGCCTGGCAGATGCCTTGTCTGCACATTAGGATACAGTGCACTGCCTCTCCTGTAGATCTTACCAGAGCAATCAGTAGCCTGGAGACCTCCAACCAGCTGGTTATTCAGCTGTCTAATAACTGTCATATTACTTCCTGCTAGAGGAGAAAGGGACCTGAGGAAGACAGAGCGAGACTAATTAAAAAGAAAAACTCAAAATATTTTGCTTTTAGCTTCCCTCATCCTAGTAATTCTACTTTCTAAATTACTGCAAGATAATGGAAAAAAGCCAGAAAGCAACTGGGGGCAAATGGTGAAATGGCATCAGAAATCTATTCACTGTCCATCTCTTCCACATCTTTTATTACAGTCAACAACATTACTAAAGTATTTTCAATCCTTCGTGAAGTCATTTTCCAAAAATAGGTGAGTAGCAGTAAAAGAAACCCAGAGCTGCTCTCCTCTCAAAGGTCCACAAAAGGCTACACTCGGAAAAGAGGAAAATTACATTAGAGAGGAGAGTGCCCTGGAGTGAAGAGAGAAGCACTTATTTCCACTTCAGGTTTGGAAGGGGAAAGATTTCATTTAAGGACATGTGGGGCTGCCAAGTTTTGGGCTGTGGCTGAAATATAATATTTAATAGCAAATAGAGTCTCTTTTATTTTTTTTTTTTTTTTTAAGGATGAATTATGAGAGGTTCATTTGGGGTTCAATTGCACATTATGTCCAAAGAGAAAATAAAACATTTAAAAATGCTTTATTTAAGCAAAGGAATAGAATCAGAAAGTGAATGAAAAGGAGGCAGTGCAGTTCAGCATGGTTGCTATGCCACTGCACAGAAGTGGGGTGGAAGATGCCTCTAACAAAGTTCAAAACAAGAATTTTAACCAATGACTCTTAGTCATGGGAGCTTGTTTTAACCGCTGGAGTTGAAGACACGCCTATCTGGCTCTTGTCCTTTGAAGATGATGTAGCAGTCCTTTAAATGTTCCCTGGCACAGAGAGCAGAAACCGTGTAGATAAGTCTAATGTCCTGGCTGAAGTCAGTTTTTCACTCTGTGTCTGTTAATATTTAAGTCAGATACAAAGTGTTTCTCCTTTGAACTTCAAAAGAACAGTTCAAGTCACAGCCAGCAGAAGGGGTAGAGACATGTGAACAGCTCTTACTACCCCAACAGCCTACCCAGATACCTTGTTAAGGGACAAAAGAACAGTTCCTGCGACCTCACTCGTGTGAATGACACTTAAATCCATAAACTGCTTCTTTGTCCAAAATTACAGTGAAGTCTGGTTGGATTTGTTAATAATTGTAAATAGACTGAAATGCACTTTAAAAAGAAACCCAAACAAAACCAAACAGTCTGTCTGTTTGCCTGTGTGTCTCTGTGTGTTTGTGTGTACACACTCACACATAGTTGTGCACCTACAATTATATTGAAATCCTCAGATAACAGTTAGATCAGATGCTGATTGCATTCTAAAGTGAAATGCCAATTCAGGCCTAATTAAATGCCAGGATAATATCTGCTCCATGGAGATTTCAGGTGATGACCTAAGAACCAGATACTTAAAATTTTAGTAGTAAGCATGGGGCTAAAAAAAAAACAAAAACAAAAAAAAAAAAAAAAAAAAAAAAAAAAAAAAAAAAAAAAAAAAACAAAAACAAAAAAAAAAAAACAAAAAAACAAACAAACAAACAAAAAAAAAGGTAAATGGAAGAGAAAGTGCAACTGACTTCTTCCAAAATCAGTGAATCTTAAGAGATATCTCAAAAACAACTGCTTGTGAAAATTCAGCAGTGTGAAATCCAGCTCATACCTTGGTCTGTTGCAGTCTCAGGCTCCATCTCAAGCAGATGTCAGTCACAGCTGAACTTTGTGCAAATCCTCTTCCACACAAGAGACCAGGGCATGCAGTCAGCTTGCTTGGTCTTTGTACAAAGACAGCTCATTTGCCAGTTATTTGACAACTGAAATCAAGGGTCAGAGAGAAAGCATGGAGTGTGGAGAGATGACAAATAGCCACATTTCCTTTTGAAAAGTTAAAATGACTTTGTGAAGTCTATTAATTAATTTTGTTACAAAGTCACAGGCACTGCATTAACTTACCTATGGTGAAGCCACATGTAAAAGACCATGAGTCTGGCATTTTCATCATCCTCACTGATTCTTGAAGAAACAAGTTTTACAAGCCATCAGTCCCTCTACTTGAATGTTAGCAGCACTGAATAAACCCATTGAAAACTGCTCTGAACCAAATGCCTTCACAAACATCTGTGCTAAAAATCAGAATGGAACAAGCAGAGGGAAATGAAAAGGAAACATGATCCGTGCTGGGAAGGTGCAGGGAAATCCACTCTTTTTGGTGATTCTGGAGTCTTCAGAGATGCCAGGAGTAAGAAGGGTGTAAGGGAGCAAGACAAGGAACTGGCTGGACTGAAGTCAGCATTGCTTGCACTCTTCTGTTCAGGACTGCAGAAGAAAGTATCTCCACGACTTGGATGCATGGGAATTACTCCTGCTTGGAGCTTTGGAAAGCAGAATTTTAAATACTTGGCAATATTTCAGTCCCACTCAGGCACACAAAAGAAATAAGTTTAAAAATGTATTTTAAACTAGGCTTTTTTCCTGACTTTTTTCCCCACTTTTTTCCCCTACCTTTTGGACATACAAACTTGGATTAGATTTTCCAGTTCTTCCCTACAAATGTGGACTCTAAGGAGTCATTCATTCAATTATTAATTCCGAACTGAGGACTGATATTCATGCAACAGCCCCACTACTAGTCTCTATCCCTCTCCCCATTACTATAGTACCAAATATGACTTCCAGATTCCCTCTTAATTTACAGGAGACCATTCATCCTTCTACAGCATCATCCAGTAGCATTTGTTCCTCTCTTTGGCTTTACCTTTTCAGTGTACAATCAATTTCCTATACCCTCCATTACTTCAAAGACTAAATAATGACACTAGGGTTAGAAGTACAACTATTAATAGAAAATAAAAAGAATGCCAGAACAACCAACACCTTTTGAACTACTATTTTCCTTGCCGAGCAAGTGGTTTGTGGATATTTTTTTTCTGCTGATATAAATTCAAAACACATCCATTGGGAAGGAATAATAATGCAGTGCTGCTGTCTGGGTGCCTGCAAAACTTTCTCAAATTAGATCACCAAGGTCCAAATTCTCCTTCAAAGTAGATCAGCCTATCTCTTTTGGATCTGCTAATGCTGCATACATTTAACACTTGCTTTGAATCCAGCTGCCTAGCAATGTAGACTGAATGACCAGGCAAATGTGAGTAATGAGTTGATGATGGGGAGTATAAACTGTCTAAACCCTCTGTTCTTCACATTTTCTTCCACAATAACAGTAATTCTAACACCTGATTTCGGGCTGGAGATGAAAAGAAATCTCCTTTGTGGCTCCTATTCTTCTTTCAAGATATTTTATCTATTCCCACCTACCTGTGTTGCAAGAATTTTCTGCTCCTTTCAGGAAACATGGCACGGAAAGAAACTCATGAAATCTGATGAAATGTAGTCAGGGAATGAAAAGAACAACCAGTGCAGAATGATCAGTATACACCTGGGTATTGAATATTCGGTGAGGTTGCCTGTTCAAAAGAAGAATCAGCTTTGTTTAGTTCAGCCCATGTAAGTACTTTAATAGGCAGAGAATAATTTGTGCTGAGATTCTCTCTCTGTGATAATGTAGTACTGGGAAGAGATCTGCAGTTTCTCTCTTCTTGCCCACCCCCTCTCACACATATCACTGCATAAAGGCTACCATTCTTAATGCAGTACTTGTAGATGAATTCATTATAGACACTCTTGGAGAAGAGATCCTAATTGAAAAATGTAAAAAAAACCAAAAAAACAAAACAAAACAAAAAAACAACAAGGGGTAATCACAGTATTTCTCTCTCTTAAAAAAGGAAAAACTCACTATATAATTTCTTCTTGATAGCAGGACCCTTATTAACATTATCACTGTAGACTTCTCCACAATCTCTGCTTTTCCTGAAGTTGCCAGGATGTTAAAATATCCCTTGCATTTTCATTAGCAAAATCTAGGAGGGAATGCATTGTATCTGCTTCCATCAAATAGTTGTGTCATTATAGGAGCTACAGCCGCTAAAGGTATAACAAACCAGTTTTTCAGTTCAGTATTAAAGTTTTCAGTTTTGTTGAAAGTATTATGGAAGAGACTTCAGAGGTGCTGGGGAATTTTCAAGAGTGATGTCCTTGTGGCTTTTCTACAAGTGTAAGGCCTAATGAACCTCTTTCTATTTTTTTTTTTTATTATTTTGGAAAATTTGTTCATGCTCATTATTTCAGTAATTCTCAATATTGTAAAAGAAAACTCAAGTTCCTTTAACTTCTGGTCTGGTGGTGTTGGAAATTTCAGACTGAAGAAAACCTTAATAGATTTCTTAGAAATTTTGTGACAAAGAAGAAGAAAGAACATGTTCTGAAAAAGATGGAGAGCTGAAATACCAGTGGTTTACAGTCATATCCTAAATCTTATCAGTGACAAATTTCACTATCTTTTTCCTCCCTGTAACTCAGAGCCAATCCATATATGAGAAAAAGAACTGCAAACTACCTGGTTCATGTATCATCAGCAGGATTGTTAACTGGGATTCAACTGTAATACCAAATTCCACCATCAGACTTGAGAAAACGAACATTGATAGAGAACAGAGGATACAACTTCATAATCCTAGTGAAGAAAGTGAAAAGTTGCTTTTTCAGCTCCGATGCAAGGAGCCCTGAGGTCTCTATCTATCCAGGAGGCTGACCTTGGAACATCTTAATATTTCTGATAGGGTGAAACATAAACCAGGAATCTGCTTTTCTTTTCTCTGTGGCAAATAAATGCAAGCACTCTGTCATTTAATTGGGATCTGCTGCCAGGAACAGCAGCGAGGGCACTGGGTGATCCTTTCATTAGTTCATATGGCTCAGCTTCTCAGGGTACAAACAGTGCAAAAACAGAACATATGTTCTACTTTCTATTTCTCCTACTCAGAATAATTCTGTCTGTCTGCTAACTGACAGAATTAATAGCTGTACAGTAGTTATTGCTGTTGAAATAGTAATAGAGTAGGTTCTTGGTAAGGTCTCATCGTTCTTTATTTAAACAAGAAATTGCTGAGTAGAAACAAATATGGCAACACAAATTTGAAGACAGGCACAGTCAACAAGACTGCTGAAGGAATTAAGAGAGAATTAACAGGATTTTAGTGGATATCTATACATCTTGCCTCTATGCAGTATTTGTCCCAGCCACTAAAATGGTAAGATCTTCAATTGCAGATTCTTTTATATAAGAAACATATATAGGAAAAGAATTGAGATGCAGCTAAAGACCCTGACTGCTTTGCCCAATACAGATGGTTTAAGAATGCAAAAGGGAACAAGGTCATACCACCTTTGGGAGTGCTGCCAAACCTGAAAACTCAAAACACATGAATTTGTCATTAAAAATTATTTTGCTCAGAAAAAGATCCAGTTTGGGCCTTTAAGTCTTTAAGACACCACACACTAGTGTCTTGACATACAAAGATTAGTTTAGATATGACCTGAGGAGCCTCACAAAAGCTACTGAGAGGGGAGCAGCTGAAAGCAAAAAGTTGATCAGCACTGATGTTGCTTTGAAATCTGTGTGAAGCTCAGGACCAAAGCCAGTGGTGAGAGATCCTGCCTGTGGACCTCAAGTAGATGCAAGCACACAAGGACTGAGCTGTATTGGCTGGGGAAGGACAGACTGCAGCATTTGTCAGCCCAGCACTGAGATCATGGGCAACTACTTAATAAACAGAAGAAACTTGAAAATTTTATCTTCCCATGGGAATTGTCCTGAATCTTGTATCCATCGTAGGGGACATTCTGTTTTACATCTTGTATCCCAGGCTTAACAAGGAAAACACCCTTCTGTGAGATGCTACTTAACCAGTCAACACAGGCAGCATAGTAATGAGATTAATTAGAACACCTTATGGTACATAGGTTTCTCAAGAAAAAGCCATGGCTGAAACACAGTGGCTGCTGGTAAAACAGAGCCTGACTCTTTGAGAAATGTATCTGAAGGAGAATGATATGCAGAGATAAAAAAAGCTCTGGTAAACTGATCTTTACACTGAGAAAGCATAAGACTGCCAAAACTGTTTAGGCGTTTTCATGTTGCTATCACAGCTCATACTGATAATCAGCGAGACACACTCCTTGGACTTGGTGGTCTGTCATTCTAACCTAGGACATTCTTGTTTTGTGTATCTTGATTTCACATTTAAGCACATTTTTACTTGTTTTTTTAACATATTCGGCTGAGACAATTACTTATGTGCCTCATTTTGCTGACATGAACCTTCTTCTCTTTTTGCTTCCAGACAGAAACACTGGCATCACTAGGGTAGACTGCCCAGCCTGGTCAGGAATCCTAACAGGCAAAACAGCACTCACAAAAAACAACAGCCCTCCCCAGTCCAATGGGGGGAAAAGAAAAAAGACTGTTGACAAGCCTTCTAGATCTAGAATCACTCCAATTACATGAAAATCTGCTAGGGACTTGGTGGCATATGGACTGGGTAGTGGCTTACAGAACCCTCTTCTGAAGAATGTTAGGTAAAAGAGTAAGAGCATGATTCATCCTGGTTTCTACTTAGTCACATGCAGAAGACACAAATAGAACTCAGGATGGAAAATAGCTATTGCATACACAGCTGTTTTTCTCAGCAACAACACAGGAGGAAATAAAAGAGCATCCAACCCTAAAGTTTGAAAACCCACGAGCATTCCCTAGAATTTAACCCCAGCCTTGCAAGCCAGGTAGAGGCATGAAAGGAAATACGCTAAAGAAATCAAAGTACAAGAACTTTGTGTGTTGCCCTACAAGGTGACAAGGTACTAGAGTAGGAACTCTTCCCTCTGGGACATTTAAAAGACTGCTGGTAAACTTTCCTGCCTGTGTCTCTCATTGGGACACTGAAGGTTTCAGCCCCCCTGTCATGCCTGGGAGATGACAGTGCAGGTTGCCCAAACAGGATCCCATGGAATGGGTGACAAATCAGATCTCCCTCACCGGAGGATGCCTGCAGGGATTGCATAACTCAGAACTTCCTATGTTTTTCTGGGAAAGCTGCTTTCTTTGCCTTTTGTATTTGATAAGCATGGACGTGTTCCTGGGACAATGACAGCAAGGCAGCCTTTCCACACTTTGAGGGACTGCTCAGTCTTAGGCATGGTGCAGATTCACCACTTGTTAAAAATCCACAGCTGCTCCAAGGGGTCTGGTGGGAAAGTGGAGAGAAATGTACTCCTTACAGCTATGACCTAAAAAGCAAGTTACTATGGAGTCTGCTGGGACAAAATGACCAACACATCTTGAAGACCACCCTCCCTCCAGGACATCAGAGGGAAGCAAGAGACCAGAGCTCCTGAGAGGCAGTGAACAGCTTTCTTGGCACTGTGAAACTCACAGAAGAGTATGGAAACACATTAATCTTAAATGTCCACATTCACTACAGAAAAACAAGTAGAAGCAGTTGCTATGCTACAAGTGTGTATTGCATGTGTACACTTGTGCCATGGGTGAGATGCACTGATAGTTTTTTTTTTTAATTTATGAAATCAAGTACTTTTTATATAATATAATTGAGTAAAAAGTCATTATGCATGAAGTTGTAACATATATATTTCCATGATTTAAGGTAAATGAGTTTTAATGATGGGCTAGCAATCATCATGTATAATCAGTCCAGTAATTATCCTTCACCTACTGAATACATTTTGCTTTTGAGTTTGGTAAATAAAAAGGAAAGGACAGTGTTTGGGGAACAGTGTAACAGATAAGTAAATGTATGAGCCACTAAAACTATGCACTCACTATGTCAGTGATCATTCATGTGAGTGTGCTGAACAAGAAATAATTTTCTATGCACAGTACAAAAAACTTTGTTAGTCTACACATTGCAAAATGATAAAATTGTGATAAAAACAGAGAAAAAGTGTTAAAAGTCTCTAGCCACGAACAAGCTTTTAGAAGAATATTGCTGTGTAGCACAGCCAGCAGATGAATCTTCACCTTACCAGAGTGCTTTACCCCACTTGGGTAGTAGGAACGAAAGAGCTTTCCATGTCAAAGGTAAAAAAGAAAGAAAAAAATTTTGGCAAGCTTAATGTTGTTGTTGTTGTTGTGAACTATCATGGGGCTCTGATACAAGTATTATTTTAGATGAATCTACCAACATTTTCTGCAGAAATAATTCATCCTATGGGCTGTGTGACCATTATCTGCTGTAACCACTGCTTACAGGAAAACACTGCCAGCAAACCATTAATCAGATTGGGTGAGCAATTGTCTGCAGTGTGTTCCACTGGGTCTGACCTCCAGCCTGCCAACCTGTGTCACCAAAGATGTGGAAAGCTTTAATAAATCATATCTGAGATGCATGTTAACCAAGTACAAAAATACCTACTGTATCTAACTCAAATATTCATAGATTCAGAGAGATTAAGGCCATAAAGGGCAATATCTCAGCTTGCCTGACCTCCTGCATATCACAGGCCATTCAATTTCACCCAGTCACCCCTGTGTTAAGCCAAATTACTCAAGTTTGATTGAAGCATATATTACAGGAAGACATCAGTCTTGATCTGAATATATTGGTAAAAAGGAAAAGCATTGCTCCTTTTGTAATTTCTTCCACTGGTTAATGCCCTGTACTTTCAGTTTTCCCTAATTTCTCATTTAAATTTTTGTGCTTTCTGTTTCCAGACAATGGTTCTTGTAATACTTTTTTTGCCTAAGCTATGTGCCTTCTCAGGCCCAGATTTCCCTCCACAAAGACAGGATATTTAATAAATTCACATTCCTTTCTGCTTCTTAACAAGCTAAACTGATCCAGCTCTTCCCTCGCAGCATTTCCTCCAGCCCTCAAGTAGCATTTGCAGCTCATTTATATGCTCTCCAAAATAGTTGTGACCATGATTCGATCATCCATCTCATCAAGGCCACACTTGGGAGTTAATCTTTCCCCTGCTTTCCCTTTCATACAGCAAAGATCTCATTACTTCTCCCCTCCACGGCATCACACTGGATATTTCCGTCTGACAATGACCCGAGCTCCTCCCGGGTGGCCGCTGTCCATGGTGCTGCTTTCCCCGGCACGCAGAGAGAGAGACGCTGCCCTTCAGAACCACGGAACCGTTTAGGTTGGAAAAAAATCCATTTATCATCGGGTCTAACCACAAACCTAACACTGTTATGCCAAACACTAAATGCTATTTTATGCTGGGCTTTCACTTGATCCCATACAGCAGTAGTATCATCTGTGGAAGAGAAAGAAGGTGGCAAACGCTTCATGGAGTCATTTATGCAAGAGCAAGGGCTTTTAGTAAAGATTGCATGTCAAACTCATTCTTCTGCAGAGGTGTTTCAACGCCCCTGGATATAAAAGTCTAAGCAAAAGTTGTTTACAAGAAGGCCCCACTTAATTCCTTGGAAGGGAATGAGGCAAAATCTGCATGTTAAGAAATGGTAGCTTCAGGGAATGCCTTGGAAGACTGAAATTCTTACGTTATGAAGACTTTTTCTTGGCCTGGGAATATTCCCACCAGATCCAATGGAATCTGATCTCTCTGTGTGGCTACGATGTCATCATTTTTACTACCCCACTCATCTCTTACAAGTTGTTTTTCTGGGTTTTTTAAAATTATTTACTCTCACATGACTGATAACAAATGTTGAAAAGACAAGGTTTGATATTGATGCTTCTTGTATCCTTTTTAGAAACAATCTCATTCAATGATGTTTCCTTGCTGACAGCTAGCATTTGAAATTGTCAGATGGCCAGCTTTGATCTATTCAATGTTAACTTTATGATACTGCATAGCTCTTTTCATTAAAACAATTTCATGTGATACTGAATCAAATGCCATACAAAAGTCTATTATGTTTGAGCAGTTACTCTCATCGACTAAACTTATAATTCCATCAAAGGATGAAATTGGGTTTTCTTGACAAGATCTATTTTTCATGAAAAAAAAATATTGGGTAGTATTAATTCTATTACCACACTTAATCTTGCATCAACTGATTTCTGTATCAATTTCTTTTGCTGGCTTTTGGGTTTTGTTTGTTTTGGTTTTTTGTAGGGTTTTTTTTGTTTTTCATTGTTTGTTTTGTTTTTTGTTTTTTTTTTTTTTACCAAAGAGTCTTATAAGGATAATTGTGCTATACTTATCTTAGCAATCACCTGTGCCCTTTCCTATCACTGGGATGGTGTTAACAAATGTCCACACTTTGTGAATTGCAGTGGCATTCTTATATGCAGAAAAAAAGTGGTGTCATGGAGTCAGGAAGCTCCTTGGGCAGCTTCTCTGGGATTCTTCGGTAGAAGTTATCACCATTGCTGCTTACAAAGTTAATCTTCCACACAATTTTTACCCCTCCTTAGATGTCTACACAGGTGGATGTGAATAGCAGGACACCATGGTGACAGCCTGGCTAACTCTCAGCAGTGCCCTTTATTGCAAGTTGGCCCCACAAAATCACCTTGGCTACATCACAGAGTGCAGTGGGAAAGGTGTATATTTTTCCATGATTTGCATAGTGGTATGCTGAGAAAAACTAGCAGCAGAAATCTGTGAAAATCCTCACACAAACAGAGATATGCTGGTAGCCAGGATGGCAGAATGAGACCTGTACTTGGAGAGAACCCAAGGAGGCCATGGACTGTTTCTCCCTTCCATGTAAAGACTTTGTCGGATTTTGACAGCAAGGAAACAGAGCTGCAAACACCACCTGGGGTAATGTGGGGTAATTTGTGGATCAAAATTCCCCCCTTATCATTAATTTTCTGAGAAATTGCACAAGTGTAATTAAACCACACAAGTGGTGTGGTTTAAGACCATCTGGAAATTAAGCCTGAAGCAGCTGTTTCCCCTCCCCACTCCCTCAGCTGAGAGAGACAAAAGGCAGAGATCCTGGCTTGAGATGACAACAGTTTACTGGAAATAAAAAAAAAAACAAACAGTAACAGCAACTATATTAATGACAAAAGTGTATAAAATGAGGATGATTTACATATGAGAAATGCTCACTGGTCTGACCTGACATTGGCACTCTGCAGCCCCCAAGACAGAGAACAAAATGGCCACTGGACCCTCCATGCACGTTTTCTTCCCCAAGCCCAAGACAACAGAAAACAGTGGCCAACAGACAGTTTGCACCGACATTTTCCCCCAAGGCCAAGACAATGACAAAAGCACTGCTTCACAAACCCTCCAGCTGGCAGCAGTGGGATCCCACCACTGCTCCATTTGCTGCCTGCTCCCCCAGACAAGGAACAAAATGCTGGCTGAACCTCCTGCCTGCCACCTTTTTCTTCCACCCAAAGTCATGGTGGAAGGACTCTTCTTCTCAGCAGTGAGAATCCTTTATTCCCACCCCACTGCAATGATGAGGATGATATAGAATAGCCTAGACATGTTTGCACAGTCCAAGCTTCATCCCCCATGGTTACTGTGAAAAAATAACCATGTCCTTGGCTGAAAGTAGGACACCCTCCTGGCACTGCAAAATGATAACACATTGATGGAAGAAAATTCCTAACCTGTAGGGGTTTTTTTAATGAACAATTAATAAATGGAAACAAACTAATTCCCAGCAGGTTTTCCCAGAAGGAGAAATTGTATTTGCCTTCATGAAGATACACATCCCAGTCATGACACCTCCTATGGAATTCAGTGCAGAGGCACACAATACTAACTTTCTTCCCCCAGATATTTTTCAAAGTAGCTCCAGTTGGTGTACTGAAATAACTTAAGGCACAAGCTGGTGCGAAAATTCCAGTCTATCACCCAAAAGAGCAGGGTTTTGCATCCCCAGATTCTGCCCTTGCAATTCAGCAACCGCTGAAAAAAGATGCCTGTGAGTTGCCCAGAGACACTACAGATGCCATGCTCACAGGTTCTGGGCTACTGCTCTGTCTGCAATCTCTGGTCATCTTTGGACTCATAGTTCTTGTGATAGCTGAATTCATCAAGACATCAAGTTATTGAATGTCTGAAGAAATTATATTGTGGCATCAATTATCTCTGTGCTTGAGCTTGTGCAGGAAGATTGATGTCCAACTGAAATCTCAGTCACAGAACATGAGCACAGAAACCCATAGAAATAGCACATATAACTTTTTCTAAATCAAACAGCAAATATCCTGTAATTCATTCCCACCACTGCACAAAGTCGTTGAAGCCCTTATTAAGATGAGGAATAAATAAGGATTTGATTTTACAGATATGGAATTAAACAGTAGAAAGTATTTGTGATGTGTATGATGTCACACAAGGAATTTTCTTCAGAGTTTAGATTTTGATCTCCTCAGCCATGGATCACAGGAGTGACAAGCTCTTTTCTTTGTGGTTCTGCAGGTCCTCTGCAGACTATGGAAGCTGTGACCAAGAATCCATGTTCACATCAGTGTAGTGCTTAGGTCTAATGACTGGATTTAAGCTTTTTGGAACAGAGGAACTGCCTGAATTCTACACAAAATTTCAGTTATCAAATCTGAAATATCAGTTATCTGTCTGAGAGCTTGGACCAAAAATATCTTCTACCATACAATGGACAACTGCATCTCCCCCTTAACAAAACAAACTAAATCTGGAAAAAGAGGTTACAACTAAAAGAAGGCTGAAATATTTCTAGTCACAAAAATTGCAGTGGACCCAGTTTCTTCTTCTGAAGCATGAAAGCAGAACTGAATGTCTAACTGATAAGGGAGAGATTTATTTTTTTCTTCCCCTGCTTTCTCAGGCTGTCAGAAAAGAGCAGGCTCAGTATGGAAGCAAGTCAGGTTTTGTCTACAATCCAACAACTGGGTAATGTTGAGCATTAAACAAACCTGAGAATATTTTCTTGTCAGGTGTTGGTTTCAGCCCTTTCTAGGACCAGCACTATCATTTTCTTCAGTTTACCTTTCTTTTCTGCTGTCATGACCCAAGCAAGACATCACTGAATATGAAAGACTGCTATTTTGTTTTCTTTTTAAAATGAGTTAAAGACAACATAATGTCACTTTCTGCTGTAAAATGCTCTGTGGGCAGCTAGGGAGAAAAGTTTTATTGCAGTTTTATTGAGATATATTAAATAAATTTAATATCCAGCCAGCTGATTGAGGCAGAGACTCCCTGTAGATATTTTGGTTGTGCATTAGGAAAGTTGTCACAAGTAATTTGGACTGGAGCGAGGAGTTATAGACTGCCAAATGTTGATTAATTAAGCCCATGTTTGGATTAGTTCTGCTAGATTGTTTCATTAGGGAAGATGACTGAAAATTTGGAATAAAGTAACCGGGGGGAATCCAGGAAGAATTTACACGTATTTGAGACCTCCAGCAAAGAGTAGGAGCTGGGACGGAACTTTATGTGCTCTACAATATTTCATGGTACTCCTTGCTCCTTTGTGACCAGGGAAGAAATAGGAACCAGGAGAATTGAATGGTTTTTGCTGTGGCAGAGAATGATTTCATTAGAATTATTCTCAACAGCCAAGGAATGGAGTCCCTTCCTTCTCATATGACTTTTCATCTTTAAGACAAACTTCCAATTTATTTCACGTGCCTAATTCCAGCCTAAAGGTGAGAATATATGATCATAAAAGTAATGGCAGTACAATTATTACTTATTTTAATTACAGTTTTGCTGCCAATGGGTTTTTAACCTACAGAGTGTTGTGGAAGAAAACACCTCGATGAGGGTACCCCTGCATTGGGAAATCCTTTACTTATTTTCTTAGACTTGTAAATGCACTGTCATAAGGCTTCACTTAACTTAGCTGCATCCCAAAAATAATGAGATAGTGGATTGAAAAAAAATGCGCTTTGCCAAATTAAATGAAAAGAGAAAAATTCTTTGAGTTTCAGCTGAACCAAACTGGTATTTATTTAATATAAACAAAGTATAATTTCTGAGCAACCGATAAAGAGAAAAGCATCTTCTTTATCAAAGGCCATTTATCTTCAAGCCCAAGGAGAAAGAGGTGGGGATCAGGATTGACCTGGCCTGACTCAGCGACCCTGACATGGGCAGAGAGAACACCTGCAGGAAGACAGACACCAAATTCAAATCTCAGGGAAGAAAAGCAAAAGAGGCAGTAGCTGAATGTAATTGTGTCTCAGCTGGATAAGGTGACACTGCAGGTGCCCAGTACACTGTGCACAGAGCTGGAAGATCTTGAAACAGAGAATCACATTACTCTGCCACTGGAACTGTAATGAGAAGCTGGTGCTTGTACCACAGATGATGTTACAGTGCAGAAAGTGAACAGTCCTGATTTCAGCTGGGATTGAGTTGATTTTTTTTCTTAATAAGTGGTTCAGCACTGTGTTTTGGATTTAACAAGAAAACAATATTGATTACACACTGATGTTTTCATTTTTGTTAAAGTGCTTACTCTAAATCAAAGATTTTTCTGTTTCCCCACGCACAAGAAGCTGTCCGGAAGCACGGCCAGGACCCCTAACCCAAACTGGCCAGAGGGATATTCCATACCACAGAACATCATGCCCAGTGTATAAACTGGGGGCACATGGCCAAGAGGGGCTGATCACTGTTTGGGGACAGGCTCAGCATCGCTGAGTGATTGTGGTGAGCAATCGTATCGCGCATCACTTGTTTTCCTTGCGTTTATTCCCCTCCCCCTTTCCTCTCCAATACTACGATTTTTTGTTGATGGTATTATTCAATTTTACCTTATTTAAAATATTAAACTTCTCTTATCTCAACTCAGATTTTTTCTGATTCTC
The DNA here is from genome assembly GCA_032173965.1 of Sitta carolinensis. NCBI lineage: Eukaryota > Metazoa > Chordata > Aves > Passeriformes > Sittidae > Sitta > Sitta carolinensis. Next base: position 5,382,962 of record JAVUNC010000025.1, on the reverse strand, counting down.
CTCCCCATCCCTCCAGGGGAGGGGGAAGGTGAACGAGGCAAGGTGGCTGCGTGGTACTTCCTTGCCAGCTGGGATTAAACCATGACATGAACTCATCACGCTTGTCATGATTCATAACATAAATCATCCTGCCTTCTTCTAAATACATTTCACAGCTGTTGTGGTCCTGCTCAGCCTTGAGAAGAAACACAGCCACAGCTGAAGAGGGTGCTGGGTTAACTCCAATAGCACCACTGAGCAACCTAAAGAAGGCAGGCCACCCAAATTCTGTCTGGCCCCAAAACATTGTCCTCAGGCCTTGAGGGGTGAGATACTTCAGAGGTTCTCAGAAGTTTTAACCTTGTGAAAAATTAAGGCAAAATAAATAACTGGACTATTTGGTTATTTTTGCATCAAAATGAAGGAGAAGTCAGGTTAGCAAGCTATTCACTCTCTGAACAACACAACTCCTTTCAGGTAATCAGTTCAGACAGCCAAAGTTCCTAGTCACCATGGAGAATATAGGTTATATTATTCTTTCTTCCAAGCTTTTTATTTGCTGTAGTTTAGGAAATCTGATAATTGAAACATTAAAAGATATTTTTGACCATAGTTCTAGCTACTGTCAGCTCTATTTATATTTTCCCTGCTAAGTCCATTGTCATCCATCTGTCCTCCATGGAGAAGAATCACATGGAGCTCAGGAATGTTCACAGGGGTTGGAAAAAGAAAATAAAAACACCTGCATCCTCACCTTTGAAAAGAGAGCTGTGAGACTAAAAACAGCAAAACAAACCAGCATATGATTACTCTTTTTCTTGGCTTGTGCAAATTTCTTTAATTTATGGAAAATCTAAGTAAATGGACAGAGAAAGATTTTAATATTTTCAGTTACTCTGCTCACCTGTCTCATTGCCCCTACACTGGGAATAACCCTTCTGCGTTATTTTTGTGCAAATTTGCCACAAAGATCCAGATTTATCTCTGAGGTTACTTCAGGAGAAATACCTCTATTGGTAAAATTATACTAGCAATTATGTCAGTTAATTCAGCTCAGCCCCTAGGTAGAAAATATGTAAATGTTTCAGAAGTCACAGGAAGAGTTGCAGGTCTCTATATTAATTGTTTATCCCCCTGGTCACTTCAGTCCCCATCATTTCCCACTTTTCTGAGTTTCTTGTTGCAGCTTTTGGCCCCAGGACACCCAACCTCCTCCATTCCCTTCAGCCTGGGCTCTTCTGGGTTACTTCACCTTGTGGCAAGTCAGCAAAAGTGGTTCAGGACTGTAACAGGAGGTTTCTGACATGTCAGGTGACAGAACTGCTCAACACTTCTGGTTTCATTTAACACCCCATAGCAACATGGAGGCCTTCCCACAATTTAATTAATGTATTAGAATATATTAAAAGTCCATCTCACTTCACTTTATACCTCATCTATTCCCATAAATTACATATTTTTGCCTATGTGGGTTAAAACTTACAGTACCTGGTATTATAAATCTTTTGTTTCTATTTTTCCTCTCTTCTTAAAGCCTTTAACTTTACATGCTACACTGTATTTATCCATCTTCTAAATAATTATAATAAAAAAGCTAATTGCTTTTGTCAAAATTGTCAAATTTTTGTATTTGTTGAATGTAAATACTTTTTTCTGCTTAATAGGTGTTTTCAGATTAAATCATCTGCACAGTCACATACTTATAAACTGACAGTTTTCTATAAGTACTGAAATTCTGTAATTATCACTCATGCAACTCATCAGAATTTGAAAATATGTGAAACAATGAAAAAGGGCAAGAATTTAACCCTTAATCCTACCCACCTCAAAATATGCACCAACCACTCTTCTTAGAATGCTCCCAACCACTCTAGAGGGTGACTTGATGCCACAAACCTGCTATATTTGTACACAACAACAAAAACATAGTGGGAAGCAGGTTATTTTTAGGCAGAAAAATAACCTGACAGCAGGCAAGTAATTCTGGATGCAAACCATCAGCTATATATCAGAAAAAACTCATTATTATGAACAATTTTTTAAAATCTGTCCAAAAAATTACTGCATCTTCTGTTAACGTGCATCTAATGCATCGTAAATTTTGCCTTTTTTACCTCCTTTGAGGTCAAACTGGAGCTACAGCAGATACACTCCAAGGGAAACAGCACAAAGTGTGAAGGGCACAGCAAGGATGAACTGCCCCTGAGTGCAGAAGAGGGAGCTGCACTTTTCAAGTCACCTGCCTTCCCTGGCACAGAGGTTGGCATACCCACACCCTGAGCACGAGCTTTCGGGTGTGGAAAATTGCAATGCACCTTTGAAATTATGGCTCACTTGTTGTCAGGGATGGATTCACCAAAGTGTTTAAATATGGTCAGGACCACTACTTTTCCATCTGAGATTAGCCAAAAAGCTTCTGGTCTCTTATGTTTGTATTATCCCTTCCATCTGAGGAATTCTAAAGTCCTAAAAAATCCCACAGACCAGCACAGTTAGTTTTGAGGAGGACAGCTATCAGCCAAACTTGATTCTAGACTGTTCCTAGTCAAGACAACAGTCAGATCTCCAGTCTCAGTGGTAAAACCAAAAACAGTCATGAAAAACACCTCAGCAGATGACCTCTTTTTCTAGTGTATGGGTGATAAAGCAGTGGGAATAGTTGCCTGAAATACTGGGAAATGCTGAAGCAACACTTCAGAACTTGTCCAGTCTTTTAAGGCAATATAAAAAATTTGTGTGAAATCACAACCTTACACTGGACCTCAGGCCGAATTAGCATTATTGCCTCAGTCTGAGATGAAAGTTTGACATCAAGAATGTCAAGGGCTCAGTGAATACAGGGCTTGGCTTACCTACGTGGGGCCGCAAAAAAGATGATCATTAATTTCCTCTTAGCTGCATATCCAAAAAATCTCCAGCCTGACTGCTTTGATCATAAAAATTTTTTCAGTTCCCCTTTGCCAGACATTTGCAAGGACTAAAAAGAAGTGTGGACTCTAAAAGAGAGCAAGCCTTATAGGTCTGCAGCATCTTTATCCCTTCTTTTTGCTATGCTAGTGTTTTATTAACTGCAGTGATAAAGCTGTTTGGAAGGATAGAGAATGGTCATAAACATCTCTCCCTCCCCCATTCCCAGTGCTACCTTGGGGATCCTCTCCAGTGGTGCTTTAGCACATGGTGTTGCTGTGTAACAGTGTGGAGTGGTGAGAGAAGGCTGAGAGAAAGCACCAAAGGAGACAGGACCTGCTTCAAGTGCTTGTAATGTATAGAGATGAACACAGGGAAAATGAAGCTGGGCATCTGTGCATGTGTCCAGTTCATGTGCCCAGTGCTGCTGAGGAGAACTCATCGACAGGGCTTGCAGTACAAGCCACCTGTTAAAAAGTCTGGGTTGGAACTGGCTCTTAGGGACAGTGATGGAACACCCACTACTGGGATATTTAAGGCCAGAATAAACCAAACACTGAAAACAATACTGTGGGGTGCCTCTCCTGCTCCAGCTCAGGGCAAAGCAGAATCAATGACATTTCAGGGGCTCTTTTTTTATTCTCTCTTTCAATTTCAAACAAGAAAAACGAGACATAAGCATGCATTCACATTCCTTGCACACTCAAGAGCTGTATATCCATGAACTGCATGTTGCAGCTGTATTTCTATGGCTTTGGAAGGAACCTGCCCCTGAAACCAGTGTTGGCAGCAGTCGAAGGTGATGCTGGGGAATGCAAGCATTACCAAGTGCAAATAGGGCATGTAACCACCACAAAACAAACTATTGAGGGTGAAGCCAGAAGGGATGAAATTAGTTGTGCTTCTAGGCAAAATAAACTCTTTATTCCTCTTATTTCACCATTCTGGGAGTAGCAAGAAGGAAATCAAAACTTTTTTACCAATTACATTATCATCCTTTACAACCAGGTATAGATAAGAGGTGCTCTGTATGAAAAATAAGTCAGGAGCAGGGAGGGGCCTGGGAGATTTTATTCCACTCAGGTTAATATTTATTAAAAATAGCTTAAGGATTCATAGTTGGGATATTCACTCATTCAATATCATGAACTCACAGTACTCCAGAATGGAATGATGGAAATAGCATGCAGAAGACTGCAAATGCCATTTAGGAATGATTTTGATTTCTGATACTGTTGTGCAAATTCTTGGGTTTTCCTGTTTTCTGTAAATCCCAAAACATAAGGCAATTTGCATTGCTAAGTCTGAAACATTTGCTTCATTTTCATTGAACTGAAAAGCTGATTTAAGAAACTAATTAAAGGCAGAACCAAGTCAATGTTTTTATTTCCTTCGGAGATTTTTTTAACATTTAAGGTAAAATATAGAAGAAAATATTAACAGTCATTCTAAATGCAAATGTCAGAAAGTTTACTTTTTAAAATATGAAAAAAAAACATGTGTCAAGTGTTTCTATTGACAAAGCAAAAATTAAAGAAAGTAAATTGGCAAAAGCTTGTTTTAAAATAAAAATACTTGGGTAAAAAGAATTCACAGCAAAAAAGTTACCTAGCATCCATTTGATTCTCTAGGATCTGTCAAGTCTTGAAATAGCAGAATTCCTTTTCATTCAGACTGCCCCTTTTTTTTCTGAAGAGCTGCAAATTCCACTGCCAAGTATAGATGAAATGTCAGACTGGCACCGTCTGTCTCTGAAACCTGAAAGACAAGGTACTTCAAACTTACAAGGACAAACCCTTGCTCCAGCACTCTAAGGTCTCAGTATTTAGGAAAATATTAACACTGGGTTTGGTGAAGCTGGAGCAGTAGGGACAAGAAAATTACGTTAGAGGCATTTGGCCCCCAAAACTTTAATTGACATTATCACTGTTACAAAACATACCTTGAGTCAAGGATAAAAGCACGTGTAATTTGGGCTGCCTTTGGTGTAAATTCCCAGGCTCAGATACTGGCACGTACGTGGTATTCCTGCCCAAGCCTTTCCCTCACACCTGCATTATCAAGCCCCGTGTGAGGGGCTGGCTTCAGCAGGGCAGAGGCTGTGCACTCTGCTGTGCAGTGGCTGCAGCCCTCGGGCTCCTGGCCGGGGCAGGAGGGTGCCAGCAGCCGGGGCTGGCCCTGGGTGTGGGCTGCTGCCTCCCTGCCCCAGCCCCCCCCAGCTGCCCCGGGAAAAGCTGGCTCTGCCCCTGATTACTCATGGCACAGGTTCTGGCTGACTGCTGCAAGTTCACTTCCACAAACCCCAGAGATGCCACAGGCTCTGGCCTGGGGGATTCCCAAGGTGAGAAGTCTGACCAGATGGGGTTGATGTGGAACACTTGCTGCTGATGTTCTCCTGCCTCAACAAAACCCACAGCAAGCTCTGGCCAGGACTCGGGCTTCTTATTGCAAAGTATTAACTACTCTTTGCAGCTCTGTCTGCAGCCATCTTCGTTTTGACATAATTACCTCAATAGCCCCCTGAATTCCCATGTGCTTTCAATTGAAGTTATTGTTTTCTTCCTATAATAGTTTTGTTGTTTTGTTATGCCTCAGAGATGACAATATGTCACTGGTGGCTGAGTGATTCTATTACAGACAATCTGCAAAGAGCTTAGGGTCCCTTCAAGTTGAAAGACACCATCTAAAAATAGGTTATATATATTTTAGTAATATGCACTAAAGTGCAAATTTGCTTTGCAAGGAACACTTAAGGTTTCCAGCAAACTACATGGAGTTAATAAATAGACAGTCAGCAGTAGCAATCTCATACCATGCTTATATTCAGAGCCTCCAACTTCTCCCAGGAAACTGCACTTTATCAGACAAAAAGCCTTGCCTGCTGCAGTGCCTCACTGTTATTGTAATGCTATTGACATCCTGCCTCTCCTGTTGCACTCAAACCTTATTATCAGCAGTGTAGTTTTAACATTCCCCAACCGCAGCAGAGAAAATTAGTCCTTGTTTGTGAATCGATCATTCCTTCAGAGCTGCACACCACCACTGTCATCACACTGCTCTGGGGAAAGAGCTCAGCATTAGGAGATATATTTAACTGATAAATATACATAGCTATATAATATTAATAATATTAAATATATTAATGTATTTAACTATAATGATATTTAACTGCTTGCAGTAATCCAAACGAGCTTTTGCTTCTTTGCTTCATTGGCTCTTTCCCAGCATTTGAAAGCAAGAGACCTCCTGACCTGACCGTGTGCCTGTGGGGTTTGTGCTAATAATCCCATGGTGATGCAGTGGCTCTGAAGGATCCCTTAACTGGTTCATTCTCCTGCTCCCCTCACCTCTCTCTTTTATCAGTGTCTTACCCTTGCCCTTCTGTTCAGAGACCTGGGCTCCTTCCAAAGCCTGTTTAGAAGTACCGTCCACATCAGTGGGATAAAAGCTGGCAGCTGCCAGTCCCTGGATAGCAAAATTCAAAGCTGGAAGAGAATAAATTAAAAGCACTTCATCCTCCCAAGCCAGACAGCTGCTCAGTCAGCACACATGGAGGTGGATTCTTGGATGAATAGGGAACTTAACATCTCAGATTCCAAGCCTTGGAGAGCAGAAGAAACAACAGTGGTGGTTGCAGTGAGAGAAATCTGTTCTAATCTCATGATTTGATTTAGACATGGTCATTAATGCCTGATTTAGTGGCCAGGCAAAGGCACTGGACAGATGGTGAGTTTGTTTAAGGGAGAGACAAGTTTGCTGGAAATTTAATTGTACAACTCTGGGAATAGCAGAGGGTAAGGACAATGTTTGGAGCATTTAAATTTATTTACTATTGGTATGAAATTTAAATGTAAGGTATCTAGTTCTCACCTGAGGATCTCACCTTCCTCAGTGTAGCTAGTGCCAGGTTGCACTTTTGGTGATTTTTTAAATCTTTCAATTGGAATTTTTAGAGCTCAGGAAGAAGACATCTTCTTTTGTTTTCCTTGCATGTATTTTAACACTTATTTCTCAACGCACCAGCAAACTCTTTGCTCCAAGCTCAAAATATGCACAAACCTCAAAATTGCACAAGCTTCCGTGTAAGTTTGGACTGAAATGTATTTATCTGAGGTACAGAAGACTTTTTCCGTGCCAGCTAGCAGGAGGTGACTGTAACACATGTAGAGAAGCAGCTCCTCTTCCTCAAGCAGGAGAGATGGACCCGCATTGCCCTGGGTGCCTTTGGTTGCAAAGAACAGAGATCAAATCAGAGGAAACTGTTCAGGCAAGCAGAGCAAATGGTCAGCTTTCAGCTAGGGGTGCCCCTAGCCAAAATGCATGATTTACACAAAACCTGCCCAGCAGCACAGTGACTTCCCAACGCTCTGCTGGGCTGCTGGGGAGCCGATCAAAAGCCCTTTGAATTTGTGTCTGTTCCTTCCGTGGTTTCAAAACCTTCAGACTAAGCCCATGCCTGGTACTGCCTCAGGTGTTGGCTGCTCAGGGAGCTCCTTGCTGTGTCAGTACTGCCAACCCCCCTGGTGTCCCACTATCCCAACTGCATTACCCGGAATTGCCCCTGGAAAGATCCATCACTAACCTGAGTACAGAAGCAAGGTACACTCTAGGACAGCCTTCTCCAGCTGAGATAGTCTTGAAACTGTGACTGTTTGCCATCTTGTGGTGACTGCTTTATCAGCCCTTATTTTGTGTTCCACTCAAATGCTCCACTGGTTTTAAAGTATAAAGCAAGTTTTTCTCATATCATCTTTCTCCTTCTTTTGCAAAATCCCCATCTGTTCTCAGGCCTTTGTTCTAGAGTCCATTTTTACTTCAGAGATTAAATAATGTGCTTTTATTCTTCTCCAAGTCCAAGCCTAATGAGATGAGCCTTCTGTTCTTTCACCAGTGTTAACTAACAGGACTTTCACCCAAGGACATGGACAGCAGTATGAAACAAGGTGCTGCACCTGCTACTGCCTCAGTGTGGTCTTATTTTTACTGCTCCCCAAATAATTTTCTTCCCCAAATCTTATTTTCCTGCCCAAATCTTATTTTCCCCTTACACAACTAGGGATATTGTGCAAGGGTACTGATGATATCTGCCCTGACTTAGATGACTAAATATGTAAAGGAAAAAGAACATAGTTTTTTTCCTGAGTGAAGGAATTACTGTCCTGCATTGCTAGACTGCATTCCTTTAACTGTTCCTCTGAATCTTTGCTTTTTGCACTGCTAGGACATCCTTGTTCTTCTAACAGTAGCATAACAGAGATGTCTGTGGTCACAAGCTGACACTTTTATTACTGCAGGCTCTTCAGCAAGCTCCTGCCAAAGTGTCCAGCCCAGACCCAGAAATGAAATGCATGGAGCTGAAGAGAGTATGGACACACGGATAAGGATTTGTGTACAGCAGCTGTCCTTCATCTCTGAGCTGACAGTCATACAACTTCTGTGGCTTTTCTGAAGTAACCTAGACACTAATACATTAACTGCATGGGCAGGAATAAAAATAATTAAAAGCAGATAAAAAAAGCAGCACAGCCTAGCTCTCATATATTACAATCAGAAGAATAAGGAGTTAGTCTTCCTTCTGTATTTTCAAAGTCTGGGCCACAATTTAAGGCAGTGATTATTTCCATACTGCTAATAGTAAAGCAGTCTCGAGGACAAATAACCTAGGGTGGCTGTGTGCATGTGTGCACACTTCCTGGCACTGGACACTGGGTCTCCTAAGGCCACAGAGCATCACATGGGATCCATAAGACACAATTATTGTGTATTATTTTCCTGCTTCCCCATTTAAAAGAATCTGATGTGCAGGCAAGTCCGTGTTGCAACCCATCAGAAGAATCGAACATAAAGACATTTCTTACAGTCGAAAACAAGGATGTTTTACATGGCCATGTGAAGCCAAGAGGGCTGAAGGCACAGAGCCCTCTGGAATCAGACTGGAGATCTGTGGAGGATCCCAAGCTGACAGAATTGAGGCCAGACTGTTGAAATGACCCTTGGCACACTCTGGGTCAGCAAGCTCTGCCTGGGTATTTTGGACACTACAAATCTGCTCAAGCCAAAAATTCCAGGCCATGTACTATCAGTGAAACAAACTGGAAAATCCACATATCCAGCATACAAGTAATCCTTGTGGAAAAGAGAAAAAAAAAAAAAAAAAAAAAGTGTTAAAAAATACTGGTAAATAACCATAAAATAATCATATTAAGAATCCTGAGCACGTTTCCCACTCATGTACACAGATGTCCTAAGCACAGTCATGGTCACTGTTTCATGTTGTTTGGGCTCCTGCTCACTACATAGTGGCTTATGACAGACAGAAAATAATATTTTGCTGAAGCTTGGTTTACCCTTATTTGAAAATATTCATCCAGTAGTCCAGGCAAATGGGCATTGAGGGACCACAAGGGGCTGGACTCATTCAAAGGAAATACCATTGCTTTAAGGACTCCAAAGCCTTTTCCACTTAGAAGAAAGTGTATGCAGAGAATGAATTCCCACCCTAGCACCATTCACCTGGTTTTGGGGGTTTGTGCTGCTCTCCTCTACCCTGTGTCCACCTATGCCCACCTGTGCCTTATAGAACCTGTGTTTTGTCTCCTTTTGCCTTTCTCCCTGTCCTAGTTCTTCACTCCTTGACAAACTCCAAGACCAGTTATTTCAGCTGTTCCTTCAGCAGCAGGTTTTTCAACATGATTTGGGTTGAAGAAGTGAAAAAAGTCACCCAACATTAATTATTCATCAAATGCAGAAATAAACAGCTAGAGTGGAATTCATTCAACACACGTGAAGCAAATATCCACAAGTAGGAGTAGAATAGAGCGGTGTAAAAAAGCGATAAAGGTGGCGGACTGATAGGAGGAAAGATAAAAATCTATAATAAGAGAAGGAACGCAAAGCACTATTTTAGAGACTACAACACTAAACAATTAATTCCATTTCAAAAGGTGGAACTTGAAGCAAGATATCACCAGAGGAGGCTACAAATTTATGCAACTCAGGAAGATCAGTATTCTATTCAAAGACTATGAAATGCATAAAGGAAGATATACACCTATTAAACTAAGGAATTTTGCTATATACTAGTAGAATCTGTTAGTTTATATTAAAGGATTAAATCCATGCAAAAATCAAATCATTCATGGGCATCCAGCCAGCTTTTCCTCTGAATTTACACTAATTTTTAGTAAAGTACTTTGAGAAGCATTTAATCCTATCTTTTCAAAAGATGTTACCTCCTCAGAGAGAAGAGAGGCAAAATCTCTAGCTAACTGAAATTTGAGTCACTTCATTGCAATCTGTGGGGTTGTGCTGCTCTATAACACCTGAAAATCTTGAATAAATTATTCTCCTTAGACCATTAGTTGGCTTTGCTTAAACAAATTCAATATACGTATTAAAAACAAACAAACAAAACCCCCAACTACAACAAATCAGCTGTCAGCACCCTGATACTGCTACTGACACCTGTGATTTATTTTGTTCACTAAGATCGATTACTGTCCCTGATGTATAGGCATCCAAGGGCAGAGCCCATCATTTTTGCATAGTGGAAAGGCATCCACTGCAACAAAATCCCAGTGTGCTCTCACTGTACATTTTTTTTAATGTAGTCTTCCTTGCAGGTCTGAATACATTAAAAAAAAAAAAAAAAATGACCAGAAAGGACAGGGAGAAAGCTGCTCTGTTTTCTTGGCTACAAGTCTGGGTAACAGAGGCCTCAAAAGACCAACAGCCAGGCTGTACTGTAAAAAAATAATTTTGCTTTCATTTCTTTTGCTCTCAATTAATTAAACAGCATAATAGGGGCTCTTTTGGTTGTTTGGTTTAATGTTAAGAGGGTTTGTGTGTGGGTTTTTAAAGTTTGGGTTTTTTTTCTTTCTAAGGAACATAAATTCTCCACCATTTGAAGCCTTGCTTGCTGCTTTGAGGGAAGCAATCATTCCAATATGGGTATTTTTTTTTCTTCATTTAAATGGTATAACCTATGCAAAACATGCCAGACCAATCTCTTCCTGTCCCTCAAATGCACGAATTTATACATTCAGCAAGACAGCCCTAAAAGCTTTTCAGTATCCATCTGGCTACCTGATGTGCATTGAGGAGCAGCCCTAAATCTGCCTAATGAAAGGAAAAAATCTCTGCCTTAGGAACATTGGGATGAAAGGCTGCTTGTTCTGAAAGTGTTAACGTGCTCTTCACACCTTTCTTTGCTCCTCTAACGTTAAACAGTTAATCACGGTTCAAGGTTTATGTGGTGGGACATAGGTCTGCTTTTACCATAGCAACCACATTATAGAAATCCTTTCTGATATTATTAAGCATAGATGAAAAGCAAGCAAAACAGAAAGATTAAAATACCTGGAATTCAAAAGTGATTTTTTTTTTCTCCAATTTGGAAAAGCTCCCTTTTCTTTCATTTACATCCACTAAAGTCCTTCAGAGAGAATAGTGTTTAAAAAGTCACTGCATGGTACCGGGAGCTTTTCTTGTTAAAAGTAAAATAACATGTTCACATTTATGAGGAAACCTTTTTAGACTGCTTTGTAAGTAGAAGAGGTTTTCATAAGGCACAAAATGCCTGAAAGTCATTTTAAGGCCCAATTAAATAATTCGATTTAATGCACCTATATCTCAGGTGCAAACAGATTATCAGTCACTGGATTTTTGGCTGAAGATTAACATTTCATAAGGTAACTCCCATTTTTGAAAAAAACTGGAAAATACGTGTAAAGGAAAGTGCAATGCATCCTATCTCACTGGGAGAGACAACATTTGCCCTTGGCATGTGAACTCCAAAGCAGTAACAGATGAGCCCACACCCCCTCCCTCTCCCCGGTGCTTTTCCAACTTGAGGTGATGCTTTCTGAGCACGGGTGCACCCCTTTGTCAGGTCCTTCTGGTCCCAGGTCTTACAGCACTGACTCCAAACTCGCCTCCTCTTGCAGTCTTGCACAAACCAGAGTGGTGTCTGGAAAGGAGGAGCTCATAGACACGGAGGGTTCAAACCCTCAGGTGTTTTCAGTCAGCTGGTGCAGGAGGGAACCAGCTGGCTGCTGCTCCCAGGGGGTGTTCACAGCTTCCACATGCCACAGGAGATCCCTGCCCAGGAGGGAGTGCAGGCACCTGAATGAACACTGAGGGCTCTAATATCCGTAGGCCTTTGCTTCTTTTATTTATAGAAATAAAGAAATAGAAATATCTATTTCTAAAAATATAGAAAATTTATGATTTATGATTCCCTGTCATCCTCCTATTAACCTAGCTTCTAAGCAGACCCAGAAAAAAGCATTTCCTTCTGTTCTGTTCAGTGCTGAGGCTCCTTTTATGACAATCTCTGACCTAAGAACATTCATGGGAAAACCATTTTGGATTAAATGAAGTCACTTCATTCAGCCCTTATGTCTTAAGTTTAGGCTGTAATACTGCAAGGCTGACATCCACCCTGATGACTCTGTAGTCTGATTTATGCAAGCCATAAAATTTTATCAAGTGGTTCTACTTAAGAGCTTATAACTTTTATTTAATTACACATACTTTAGAAATCTTTTCATGTAAAAACATCAAGACATAACGATCACATCATAGGACTGAGCAAATTCTTCCAGTAGTTAATTAACCTTTCTGCAAAATGAAAACCCTTTGTAGTTTGAATTTGATTTATTTTATCTTTTAGGTGGTAAATATCTATACAACTCCCTATGTTAGATAAAAATAATCCTCTGCTGCCATTTGCATGTCACTCTCTAAACTTATCTTAACCTCCATAGAGCTGCAAAAGGTAGTAAAGCCAAGGCCTCACTTCTGTTTATGATTTCACTGCCTCTAGATATCTTATATTTGTTTTATAATTCCCCAGCTAATCACCCAGCTAGCTGTCTGGTATGATCCACTTTTGAAAGTTTTATCAAAAATCTGTTTATTTATTTTTTAATTAATTTATTTATGGATAAAACTAGATATAGCCATTGTTTATAAGGTTGTTATTTTTCACTCAAACCACCTGCCAAAAGTTCAAGGTATACAAGGTAAAATGCAACTCTTTTTCCATTACATTTTTCTGGAAGAAAACTCTAACAATGGCAGCACCGCAGAGCCCTTTCTAAACTACTGGGATATGCTAAGATTTTAAACATAATTTTTTTCAATTCTTCCCTACCCAAAAGAAAACAGACTGGTGAAAGAGTAATACAGATTGTTAGCAGAACTCTTCAGCAAATACAGTCTGTTCTTAGCTCTTGATGAATTGCAAAACTTGTCAGTCATTAGCATAAACTAAGCCCAAGAGCTTATGGGCCAGCAGATGAGAATATCAATCAACTTTAAAATAAATATATAAATGGCCATGGAAAGCTAAGAAATACCTGCCTAAAGAACTTAGTCTTTTTTAACTGTGCAATTGCAGCTTGAAAGATGCAAAGCTTAAAGCTGGAGACCTACTCATGATAAAATCAGACAAGGAAAACATAGGGCAATAGGATTTGTTGCTATTAAATGAAGCTTAGCATACCTGCACTTCTTAAAAACTGGAGGGAGCAATGATGCTTCCAAAAATCTTAAGCTGTAGTTACCGAAATGGCTTAAGCTCTGCCACTGATGTGGAAAAGGATGAGGCTGTGGTTCCTGTCCCTGCCCAGCCATGCAGCCAACCATCCCCTGGGGCATCTCATTCTCATCAGCTGCAAACACACCTTGGTGAAGCCACGTTCCTGGGGGATCTGCGAGCTCACTTGGCTTCTTCCTCTGTTGCACAATTCCAGGGTGCTGGCACAAGGGTTACCACAGCAGTAAGGAGCCTATAAAGTCATAATCCTGTTGTGAACAGAGGAAAGAGGACCCTGGAGTCTTATGCAGGGCAATCCCAGAAAAATTGTCTTCCATACAAGGAACATGAGGGAGGAGGAACGCTTCTTGTAAGGAAGCGGTGTCTTGCATGGACCTGTAAATTCCCCCTATTCTTTCAGATTGTTTACCTGGAATAAAAAATGAATATGTGGGGTAAACTGCAGGTTCACAGAGCAAGAAAATGCCATCCTAACCAATAGACCAAGAGGTACAAAGAAAGCCAGCAAATTAGCTTTTAAGGCGAATGCTATTTTCCTTGCTCTGAGTCAAGTCCTTGCTGGATGTGAGTGACTTTCTGTGATGTTTACAAGGCCTTTTTCAATTTCAGAAAGATTAAATAGGATGCTGAATTCTCATACAGGGTAGAGAGAAGGTATATTTTGAAAGATACCGAATATATATGAGCGACTGCTGTAGAAACCCCTGACAAATTGACTGGAGACTCTTTCACCACTTAACTTTTTGTGGCCATCACCCTAAATAGATGTATTGTTTATTTCTGAATCAATTGTATTTCAGGTCCATTTCATTCTAATCAGATAGTCAATAACCCCTGGATAGTATTTAGCATTTGACAGCTGGGAAACCATGAGCTCTCAATTTTTTTCTTATTAATTGCTATTTGGAAACTTGTGTGTTTGGATTTCCTTAGTACAGCTTTCTAGATTTTTTTCCTTCTAAAACATCATACAATCGCCACAATCAATTGCAGCAGAGAGGGTTCAGACAATGCTTTCACTTTTTAATCTTTCCAGAATTTTGAAAGTTGCAAAATCTGCTAGTCTGACATCCTTTAATGTTTATTACAAGAAGAACAGATGAATACAAAGTATCTAGGTTTTGCAAGTTGTTTACCATGATGACAGACATACATTTAAGAAGGGGGGCTATAAATTCATGTGCTGATGATAGGTATGTATGTGCCTATCATACATAAAACTAAATGTATGATAAAGCTAAAAAACCTTTTAGTTTAGCTAAAAGCTAAAACTAGTGTTGTTGAAGGATTCATCCAGTAGTGTCTGGGAAAAGCCAAAAATATTTATCTCCAAATTTCAGCTTTTATGATCCACTTTTGATTTTAATATATGGAGAAGTCCTTAAAGAATTTGAGATAATTCCTTGCCCTGGTTCCAGCCAGGATAAGATTAGCTTTTGCCGTAATTTGGAAGAGGCATGGCTAGGACCAGAGGCTATTCCATACCACCCCTCAGCATTGCCAGGGAAGAGGGGAAAGGAGCCTTTCCCGTCAGGGATAGTGTGGCAGTGGTTTGTGTGTTGTAGTTCCCACGTGCTGAGCTTTTCTTCATGTGTGAACTGTTTGTCTTCTTTGCACACCCTTTTCTTAGTACTGCCACTGTACAATTTGTTTCTAATTTCATTGCTGTTTACAGTAAATTGTTCTTATCTCAGCCTGCAATCTTTGCCTTTTGTGTCTCCAGTTCTCTCCAGCCTGCTGCAGGGGGAGGCAGGGAGTGTTTTGGTGGGAACAGTAAATTGGGGAGCATCATTCCGAAACCATGACATTTCTATTACCTCTGCCCACATCAGCGGTGCTTACTTGAGCAAGTGACCACAATAATGCTTGAGAGCCAGATCCTTTTACACTGTCCCAGCAGCAGAGAAGTCTTAGAGAGCTGGAATCACACAGAACAGCCAGAAGCTGTATTCATACAGGGAAATCTCTGCAGAGCATTACAGCAAATTCCCTGCTTTGGAGAGAAAGGTTAAGGCAAAAATGCCAGACAGCTGACTATACCTCAGATTTGTAAAGCCGATGGCTACGCATCCACATAACTCCACAACATTTTCAGATCCTTATTAACCCTTCCCATAGAAGGAAAACGTCCTGATTTGCATTAGAGCACCAGGCTGGTTGTCTCAGTGCAGTTAATTGGATTTTGACGGGTACAACTCGCTGACAAAGGGAAAGGAGAACAAGCCTCAGAGGACTGTTGTTTTTCACACAGAAATTGAATTCAATGAACTACCTGCTGGAGTAGGGCTGGAACCGGGGAACAAAGGCAAGTTGGGGCAATAAAGGATCAATAATGTTTCAGTTGTGGACCAGAGTTGGGGGATCTGAGCATGAGCCAGAAGTTAGTGTTAGAGCTGAGCAGCAGACAGAATCTAAGAAATCAGTAACTGCCCCAGGGGGATGAGCAGTTGTGCACCTCATCTGCCAAGGCCTGCTCTCTCCACTATAGACAACTAGCTCTTTCCCTCTTAAAGCCAAGCCTCACAGCTGTTCTCATCTCACTCGACATAATGTTAGTCACTTTGCTGAACCGCCTCTGAGACGTGCCAGTCCTTCTCCTCAGACCACACAAGAAGGTTAAATGACCAAATTATGCTGACATGGGGGAGAGAGGTCTTGAAAGTGCTGAAAACCTCAGAGCAGAAATTAGTCCAAGACCTGAACTTTCACCATCGTTTGAGAAACAGCAAGGTTTTTCTTTGCTTAGTTAGAGGCTGGAATTCCAAACAGATGAAAAACTGTCACAGATCCTAGTCTGGCAGGGCAAACATTCAGATTCACAGTGTTAAATGCAGCCAGACACAGAACTCGGGCTGTTTGCCTGCAGGGTCAGCACCATTACTTGAGGACAAGGGCATCAACTGTCACTTCACAGGCAAGGCTGAGCACAGCTTCACACATTAACAGGGGTTCAGCATCTGTGCACTGCACCCTGCCCCAAAGCACAGCACTTACACTTAGATTTGAAATCAATAGAGTCCAGCTGTCAGATTAATATCTTGCCTCAGCTTGTGTTGGAACGTAAAACTCTTGTTAATTTTCTGTGACTGTTCACTTGACAAGTTTCAAAAGGCTCTTGTCAAAATATAGTACCAAAGCCATCTGACCAGAGTGTACCCGAGACAGAGCTGTACTGGAAGAGATTGCTCAGAAGGAAAACAGGACCAAGGAGTCTGCAAAGAGCCATGGCTCATCTCCCTGCCCTCTACACCATAGCTACTCCCACAGTGTGTCATTTCCCACACCTTGGCCTTCCCCACCAGCTGTGGCTCTCCTGTGCTGGGGTGGGTGACCCTTGCTGGATGCCAGGTACCCACCAAAGCTGCTCTCCTCCTTGGCTGAACAGACTGTGCTATAAAAGTCTTGTGGGTCAAGATAAGCTCAGGGAAATATCACTCACCAATTACTGTCATGGGCAAAACCTACTTGAATCTGTTAAAAATGAGAAGTTTGACTCAGCCAATATATCAAGCAGTAATTTAATTTATTAATTAATATGGTAAAATATGAGCAACAGTGCTGGGTACAGTAGAGAAGTTTTCCTCTCTGACTGCACCTTGATTGCTGGGCTTGCTGGTATTTATTGAGAGATCACAAGCTACTTCAGCAGTTTTCTATTTAAAATTTCTACATCAAAATTCTATACTCTATTGTTATTCATTCCTCCTAGGATGTATATCTTAGGATATCCAGATGGTGTGGTCAAGCTTCCCTTTTACTGAATTGTGGTCCATTCCTCCCAGGATGTGTATCTCAGGATGTGTATCAGCCTCTATCTTCTTAGGATATATCTTAGGATGTGTTTTTCCAGATGGTGTGGTCAAGCTTCCTTTTTCAGGATATTCTCACCATTTTGTTAGGAGCTTGAGATAAGTTCACATCTCTCTTTTGTTTATTCTAAAGCTACAATTTTAAAAAATCCTTAATACAAAGCATTATTCTAAAGTTATAATTCAAAGGTTCTCATTACAAAACAGCGTAGGGCTTTATCAAAAAGCAACATCTTAAAGTTGTAATTCAAATACCCTCACTACAAAACAACTTAAGACTTAAAATAGTTAATTGCAAACACAGGATTAGTTCAAAGGCCTTCTATGTTTTGTTTTCCTCAGTTGTTTACTATAATTTATCTTTATACCTGTTCTATGGTAGTATTCTACACATTCCACAATTATAATTACACAGATTACTTTTATTTACCTGACACGAAACACAACCTTGTATTTCACAACTTGAGAGAATTAATTTAACTTATTACCAGTCAAATCAGAGTAGGATAACAAGAAGTAAAAACTAAATCTTAAAAAGTCTCTCACCCAATTCTCTCTTCTTCCCAGACTTAACTGTACTCACAATTTTCTCTACCCCCTCCCCTCAGTGGCTCAGGGGGACAGGGAACATGTGCCTTTTTCACTGCCTTGGTATCTGCAGTTTCTCCCACATATTCCAGCTCCTCTCTCCAGCTGCACAGTATCCAAGCCCTTTTCAAATGCATTATCCCAAAGCAGCTACCCCCACCCTTGCAGCAGCCATCCTTGGCCAGCAGTGGGTCTATCTCGGAGCCATCTGGCATTGGCTCTCTTGGACAGGGGGGAAGTTTCTAGCAGCTGCTCACAGAAGTTGCTCCTGTACCTTTGGTTGCTCCCAAAACCTTGCCAGTACATGCCCTCAGCAGCCAGGCAGAGCTGGCTAGGGTGTGCAGGTGCCCTGTGCAGCAGCCACACAAGAGCTGCGTACAAGCCATTTGATGTGTGGCACTCCTGTCTCACCCAGCAGTGTGTGAGAGCCCTTTTCCCACTGCTTCCAGCTCCTTTTGGCATCACAGCCTCAGAGCCTGGAGGAAGAAGAGCACTCCAGCTGCCTCATTACACCCTCCTTAAAGAGCTGCTGGGCCTCTAATGACAGGCCCCTTTTGCAGTGTTGCAAACATCAGCTAATGAAGTCTATCAGCTTCCTTCTGATCAGAAAACGTCTGTCTTCATACAAGACAGCCAGTAAAACTTGGCTCTGATCATGCAAGAAGAGTGCCTGGGAAAAAGGACCAACAGAAAGACCTAGACCCATTGTTGTTCTGATCCCTTCCCAGTGACATCAGTATCCTACTCATGTGCTGAAAGCTTGACTCTTATTTCAGGAATTTGCCTGTTCAAGCACTTTTTTTCTATTCTTTTTTTTTTTTTTTTTTTTTTTAATTTTTCTCTGTGTGCTATATAATCACAATGTGGACATTGATGGAGATACTTGCATGTTCTTTTATTTAGCCAGCCTAAACAGCATGAAATAATCTCTATTAGAGAAGTAGATGAACACTGGTACCTATTTCCCAGATGCATTTATCTTCATTTATTTAAATTTTAAATTAAGCTATATTTTCTTTGAAAGTAAAGGTCTGGTGTTGGTTCAAAAAATTACTTTGGATATAATAAAAAAGCACCATCACACTAGGTGTTGGTTTCATTTTCTTGCTGTCTAAAGCCCACCTGCCCACTGAAACCATCTAGGAGTCTCTAAGCTGCTTGTTTACTTTCTGGCAGATTTCACTAAATGGAGAACCTCCTCCAGGGCACACATTTAGAAATCGACTAAACTCTTCCAATTTGAATTCTCATTTTTCAGTTGGGTGAATAATAGTCTAAGTATGAACTTGCAGCTTGCAGAGAAGAATGCAGCTGTCTGCAAAATGTCACATGGAAAGAAAAATGTTTTCTCCTTTCTGGACAGGAGACAATGGGGTCTAGAGTCAGCTGTGGTGCATCAGTTGATCAATGGAGTAAGTAAGAGAGACAGAATTTTTTAATAGTCCAGATGAACTGAAAGGTTGTTGAAGGCTCTTAATATCTGAAATCCACTCACACAAAGCAGCCAGGTGGTTTGTTCAGTCTTTCCTAGGAGAAAAGCTGTTTATTCCACTACAAAGAGTCTCGGAGCAGGGCCAGGATTTGTCTGAGGCATGGAAACAGATGGGCAGAAGCTGCTCATTCCATTATCCCTTGAGCCGTGCTTGTTCTGTCAGCATCCTGGCATCTTAGCTTCAGGGCTGTGCTGCTGTGGGCACCTGGAACCACATGTTCCCATCCACTACTGGTTTTTTTCTCTATAAAGAACAAAGTGGAAGTGACAATTTCAGTTTTGTCCATGGCTGAAGTCTACCCAGCCATGTGTTACACAGTGTTTTTAAATAGTTGAATGGAATCATCTCTACCTATTATACCCAGGTTTAAACCAGAGATGGACAAGCCTCTCAGTAGTATAATTGGACTCTAATAAAAGTCAGAGCAGTGGTGCTGATTCATGCCTTTTGAGCTAGGAAACTGATAAAGTTAAAGTGTTCTTTCAATGCATTCTGGGTACTTATTGAACTTTCAGGTCTCAAAAATACCTAAGCTTGCATTTTCTTCTTGATATTTCCAACTGAATGAAATAAGGACAAAGTTTGCTTCAAAACCAAGGAAATTTCCACGGAGTTTTAAGACTTTAGAAGCATTTCAGATTTGTCTAGAGAGAGGGATAAATTCCTGATTATTGTCTCTCAAGATGTCTACACCTTCCTGTGGTAATTTATCTTAAAAGATATTAATATTTTAAGTTAGCAGGAGCTTTTGATGAATATGCAAAAAAGCCAGACTGGCCTTGTCATTTGTCTGGCTATAAACAGAGCTACACACAGAGGGAACTTTCAGTCCCATTCCTGCCTGCAGGGCACAGGTGCATCCTTCTGTGGTCTCATCCAGCACCAGAGCTCTGCCCTTCTTACTGAGCAAGAGACATGAACACTCAGGAGATGGTAGTTTTCTTCAAACTGAAGGATTTGGTATCAGGGAAAAATTATTTACTGAGGGTAGAGAGGCAATGAATGTTGCCCAGAGAAGTTGTGAATGCCTTCTCCCTGAAATGTTCAAGGCCAGGCTGAATGGAGCTCTGAGAAGACTTGTATAGTCAGAGGCATCCCTGCCCAAGGTAAGGAATTGGAACAAGATGATCTTTAAGGTTCCTTCCAACCCAAACCATTCTATGAGCCTATGATTCTAATAAGGCCACAAGGAGATAAAACAATTAGAGGACCTTTCACATCTCTCCATGTCTGCCTCCTACGCTGCCAGATCACTTTCTCTTCTGAAGAGCAGGCTAAAGATACTGCAAACTGACTCTGCTCTGTGCTGTGTACAACTGGTGGCTTCCACCCCCCAACAGCCTGGGCTGACCTTGGCTTCAGTGCAATCCACGTGAACTGCCCTGCACAAATCAGACTGACACCACTTTTACATGGACTGAGTCCAGGATTCAGCCCGAGCCCTAGATCTGCTTCCCAGGAATATCCCTCCTTATTCCTCCTTGGAATGAGAGAGGGTTTATGTGACAAGCTAAGCTTGCAGCAAACTGTGCTGTTCCAGCCCAAGCAAGTCTGACTGCTCTGTGGTGCACAGGATGCACAGTACATGCAAGAGGCTTCTTTTGGGATACATGGCAGCTGAGAAAGGGAATATGACACTATTTAATATGCAACAACCTTTTCTGACTCAAGTCACCCCATTTCTCCTTTTAACCACATGGTTATGAAAAAACCCCATTTGATTTCCATGGTTTCCACCAAGTAACTCACAGTAAGCCAAGCAACAGCCATGGGCTGCAAGTTTCATCATCTTTCAAGATGGTAAAAATAACTGAGAAGTTGTTACAGCATGAGTTGATCTGGCATATCACATTACAGACAGCAGGTGTCTAAAATATGTGGCACAGTATCTAAAATGTATGATAATGTTATAAAATATAAAAGGATATTACAAAATTGTACAGTTTAGATGACAGATAAAATACATGATTTGACACGCCATAAATTTTCATTTTTTCTTTCCAGGAAAATTGTAATTTAAATACATTATTTTTAAGAAGTATTTGAAGTACTCTTCTGCAGAGTCATACAGTCTAGGGAAATGAAAGAGAGGGGAAGGGACAAGAGAGAAAAAAAGAAACGAAGGCAGGATTTTAAGCTCACAAGTGAGAAAGTTTCCCTGTAGTAAACTGAGTTATTTCAATTTTTTTCCACTCTGATTAGTGAGAGGTATATCTGACCCAGGTATCTTTCTAACTTCTTATCATTCATGGTACATTATCTGAGTGCAGCTACTGAGCACACAGGTAAGTGCAGACCACTCTTTTTCCAGGCTCATGAGCCACAAACCTCAGGAAAGCCCAAGCTCTGGGGTTTGAAGGACAGGAAGCTGTCTGGAATATGAAATTTAGGTTTGAAGAGGAGTTGGCATACAGTTAAAGGCTTAGAAATAGAGTCAGTAAGAGTCTGTCATGTATCCTTCTTCATAAACGCTTTTAGTTTCTGCCTTCACTTCCATCTATCCCAAAAAAACCCGACAAGCCTCTGAAAAGAGTGGCAGGGTCCTGTGACACATTTAAGTCACCTAAAGTCTCAGAGGGGCATTGGATATGACAGCATAGTACCTCTGGGAAGCCAGAGCCATCACTTCTAGTAGGTTTGTGTTCTCTCAAAGTTTGATTGCAAAAATAAAATGAATGCAATGACATTTTGTGAAGTGTCTCCAAGACAAATACGTGAAGTACATCTGTGAACTCATATAGGGTCACAGCCAGTCCCGAAGACCCAGTTCATCTTGAAGAACAGCATAAAGTTCTCTCATCCCAGAAACAGTGGCAGGATAAAAAAATGGCTCAAGGGGACCAGTTTATTGGGGTTTACATTGGTAGCTCCCCATTGTGTGGGTTTAGCTCTTCTGATGGGTATCTTTAGAAGCCATTCGCTCTTCATCAAACACCTACTCTGGGCAGAGCACAAGAGTTTGGTTTCCCTAACACTGGCCATTCCCATGGGGAGAAAACCCCCAGGTATTATGAGCTCTCTTTGTAGGCAAGAGCATGATAAGGTGTGGGTCTATCATCACTCAAAAAAGCTTGGGTGAAGAATTCCAGGTGAGACAGAACCCACTCACCTGGGACCATCCCAGTTAATGTGCAGTACCTGGGTACGGAGGATCACTCCCTCAGTCTGCAGACTTTGGAGAGAAAGAGAGAAAGAGTTTTCATGGCATGACTTACACCTTGAATTTGTTGAATCTTCTCTGGAGATCCTTCTATTTTGCTTTGATGCTTTGAGGGAGTTGAGACAAAGATAATTCCCAAATGGCATGTCTCAGATAAGTTCTTATAATTAGGTGAAATGCATCTTTGCTGCAATCTTCTGTTTCAGAAGGGGCATTTGTCTTTGTTAAAATGTCTTTGCCTAATGTCTTTAATGTTACCATGGAAATAAAGTGTTATTTATTAACACTCATTAAACACCTGCCTTCCTTTTTGCGATCATGGGTGAATGGGCAGAACAGAGTTTCTTCATGCAGTTTTCAAAGGCTTAGGAGCAGAGAAGATTGATTTGATACAAAAGCTAAAGTTCTCTTTGGGAATCTGCAGCACGGCAAGAATCAGAGGGTGGTTGCAGGGGAACCTCAGCTCGTTCATTTGCCCAGTGCAGCCAGCCCCACACCAAAGGAGCTGGCACCCCTTTAGCCACCAGAACTGACTCCTGGCACTGTTTGGCTTGCTGTAAGGCTTCCTCTCACTATCTCCCTTTCCTACTGCATGCTGCAACAGCACAGGTGCAATGTGAGTTTCTTGAGGCACCAACACACAGTTTTGCTTCTCTGTCATCTTTTTTTTCCATTTATATCAAGGTAATATTTGTATCTTGATAAACTGGGTGCTGTGGTAGAATTCAGCATTTAAGAGATGTTTTTGGCTCCCTGTGAGGGGAGTGTGTCTGCATACCAAATGAGGAATTGTTGGGAAAACTGTGAGAAAAAATGACCTGTAGAGCCTAAAAATGTAGCCAATTCAGAGCAATAGTGCAGTAGAAGTGAACCACAACAGGCAAAGCTTGAAAGAGTAAAGACAGAAAAGGCAAAGTGTGCTTAGAAAAGGAAAGAAGAAGCTTTGAAGAACTTTCCAGTCTTGCCAGAGAAGATTAACTCCAAATGAGAGGGTCAGGGAAGACCTTTGAATGTGACCATTCAAGGAAATTTTTCTATTTATGTGTTTGATTGGCCTCATAGTTCACTCCTTATGAGTACTTTCCTCCCAAGCATCTATGAATCACCTTTATACTCATGCTACATAAATTGAAGTGTCGAAAGAGATCCAAAATCCCTGGCTAGTTTCCCACTTAAATATTATATATGAAAATGTAGATACCAAATGCAGGCAGCCATACAAAAATACAAGGTTTCTGTGGGACAATGATATTGTCTTTCCTTTCCTTAAAAATGCCCTCTTAAAATATCTTTCTTTAGTCAATCCCCAAGTAAGCAGAAGGCTAAGGGAGGTCAAAGAAAACAGCTTGTCCTCTTATGGATGAGCAGGAGACAGAGTCTCACACACAAACTCTGTGAGCTCTCAGCAGAGAGGAATCATTTCCCTGCCTTCTCCCAGGTGAGCAACAGCACATGCCCATAAAACTGCAGAACTGAAGCACAGAGCCTGCCCCTGTGCCCTCCCACTGCCAGTGCAGCACTGAGACCTACCAGCCCCTAGGCTGGGCTGTTTTGGGAGCAGGACTGGCAGAATCTGATGGCACTAACCTCTGTTTTGTCCAGTAGCTGGCAGCTGAGCATCAGCCCTTACAGCTTAACATGCAGCAGGTTTCACCATGGCTGATCAATAAAGTTATTGAGCCCTTGTTTTCTTCCAAGCTCTGTCAAACCTGTGAGCATGACCTACTCCCAGAGCCAGGAGGGGAGGATGGGGTATTATTTTTACTTCTCCAGACCTTTTTTCTCTCATAAACAGTAGAGACAATTTCTCAGTACTTCAAAGCATATTCTGTTATTGCAGGTATTACATACATAGGTTACCCTCACCTATTAATTCTGTTTGCCATGGCTTCTGTCATCCCAGTTTCCTCTCATCCCAGCTCCATAGGAAACTCCAATACTTGTCCTTTGAATGCAACCCCCCCTTCAACCTCCTCCCTTTCTGTCACCACTCCTCCTTACATGCACCTTGCATGCCCCCCTTCATCAGTGGGTGTCCTTCATGCCACACCTAACTCCCTCCCTACAGAACCCTTCACTCTCAGACAGCCCTCATACCTCATTTTCCTATCCTTAAAAAAACCCTCTTGTTAAACACCCCTACTTCCTTTGCTGATGTGCCTTTATTGTCTCCTCCCTGCTGGATTCTCCAGTGTCCCTTTTGCATTGAGAGCTGAGCGTGCTTCCCTTTTACTTTTCCTCTTAACACGAGAGGCTGGTGGTGTGAAGGACAAGAAGCTGAGATGTTCAGGAGGATAACTATAGGGAAAACAAGTTTTCTCAAAAGCACATACTTTGCTTTTCCTTGCAGACGTGCAGCTCTCCATGGGAGCACTGTGAGGTGCAGGGGTCTGTGTAGCAGGATGTGTCCTTTGTTTCTTCAGCTAGTCCCTGCTGTGGGGAGATCTCACATGCAGCCCTTTGCATTTTCTCCCTGCACTTTTATAGTTACTAATACTGACCTAGAAATACCAGCAATGATCAGTTAAGCCACAGGTCCAAAAGAAGAACTGAATGCCTTTTTTCCAGGCCTTTCATTATGGGTATTCAGCAGAGCAATTGCTGGTATGGGCCAGGACAAACATGTTTGCTAAGCAGAGCAGGAGGAAGACATAGAATTCTCCATACAGCATTCACAGCAGGCAGTTGGCTGGCAGGAGGGATATGAAGGAGATGGATATTTGCAGACAATGCAAAAGTTATTATGACAGCTGCAGATTGCAAACCTTCTGTGGTAAACTCAGAGCCCAGCCGAGAGCTCAGGAAAAGGAGAGGAAAGGGAAGCCAGAGGGAAACTCTGCTGTGCACAAAACAGTCCACTGCTGAAAGGGGCTTCAGAGTATTTATGCTGCAGCTGTAACAGGCTCAACAACTCAAGGACTTCATGGACATTAGCATGCAAATAATTTCAGTAATTTGCACTCTGTGTCAGTCAAAGAACAATGATGGCAAAACAGCAACTTTTCCTTTCCCTGCCTCTTCTGCCTTTTCTAATGTCAGGTCTAATCCCCAGAGCAGAGACTTCCCCATACCACAAGTAAGCAGGGAATCAAGCAGCAAACAGCTAGCAGGGGCATGCCCAACTGGGTCCAAGCTGGTCCTAGCAAACACAAGGGTCTTTGAATTAATTATACGTGTTCTTTCAGCTCAGAAAGAAACAAGTCAATTTTTGAGCCATAAGTTCAGGCTTTAATTTCTTTATGTGATTTACAATACCCATGGATTTAGCTAGTTTAGCTAGTCATGATGGAAGTTGACAGCCTCCACCAACATAGAAGGTGTTGCACAACTCAGGGTATATGGGGCACAAAGATTTGGACAGTGCTACTTTTTTCTACATTTTATTTTCTATATTCTGCTAGTTTACAAATGGTGCAATACTTCTGACTGCAGACCCTCCAACAACTTTGCCAGCAAAGATTCTCAAGGCTGTATCCATAACACAGTTCAAGTATTACAGAGGGGTTCCTTGTCTTTCCAATAACTCTGCTAGATGTGTCAAATTAACAGTTGCAATGGTTTGAGTTAATGGCAAAATCATATTTGCAGCAGATGCATTGAGTTTTAACACATCTCTGAAACCAACCCCATTTTACCACAGCAGTTTTAAGTCCTTATGAGTTCATGGCAAACTCACCAGTAGCAATAATTTTTTTTTCCCCACCTTATGGCTTTTTTTAAGTACCATCACTATTGCACGGATGTCAATACCTTCAGCTCTGAGTAGAGAACTCAGGGATTGCTACAAATACTCAGCATGGAGGCAGCCAGACTGCCTAGTCACACACAGCCCCCTGTGATCTGAAAATGAAGCAGAAACTTGTTACCCATTGATGCCTCTATCAGCAGCCACGCACGAAATCAGCTGCAGTTCCAAAGTGCCTGCAGGAGAGCATTTAGTTACCAGCATATTTCTTATAGCAATTAATACCCACAATATCAACTTAGTCTTGGGAACTAACAGGCTGCAAGAACTTGTCCAGATGACAACGATGTAGAAACATCAGGACAGACATTTGTGCCTGTCCATTTCTTGTTTTAATGTGTGCCATTTATTGTCCTCAGTGCTCCAAGAAAGAGCCTCAGAAGTGCTCTCAGGCTCCACAATGAAATGCTAACAAGCACACGGATGGGGGACAGCAGGAAGCTGGCACTCACTGCAGCCTGCCAGGCTGTCTCTAATGAGCAGGAGAGCACAGGCAGACCAGCATCTTCTCATGCTCAGTGCCCCAGGCAGCATGTATCTCCAGAGGGGAGGAAGAAAACACCACAGCACCCTGGAAGCTGTCAGAGCAGCAGCAGCTGTTTGCTGGGAGCATCCTATCTCATCACGCTCTTTAAGGGACCATACAGTGCAGAGGACAAATTTAAATCCACACCAGTGCCTAAAACTTTGATTTCAGAGACCTCTGAACTTTAGTCTTGATTCTCTGTGTCCTGAGCACCGTGTTTGCATGTCTCTGAGAAGTCAGTGAGACAATAGTTTTGCTATTTCTCTTAACTTCTTTAATTCCCTCGTCTTGTTGCTAATCCCAGATGATGACTCTCCTTTTAGTCTTTACTCTTTTTTATTCTCTCCATTACGATACCATTTATTCCTTTATTTCCACCAATACTTGGAGGGAGGAGAGTCTGGGCAGAGTGGAGGAATGTTCTATAAGATGAAGCAGTGTTAGACCATATTGTTTTGACAAACAGTTTTCTGGTGTTATGACACATATTTTAGTTGTAGAAGAACAGTGGAAGAAGATCTGGGAGATCATTTCTTAGTAAATCTTGTTGAATAATTGTTGGTAAATAGTTTGCCTGATGATCTTCTCTCTGTGTTTTGCAGAGATAGCCACTGGCAGATTGTGATTGTTTCAGAACAGTTTGTTATACAAAATTATTTGATGATATTTTGGCAAGACAGTTTTTATCAGCAGCTCACTATTCACAAGAGAGCCATGCAGTTATCCTGTGATTAGTGATAGCATTTCCATTCTCCAGTTGCAGAAGTAAGCTTCAGTTATCCAGTACAAATTCTTCATTTTCCCCAGATGCAAGAGCACAAAACCTTCAAACATATTTTCTGTCAATGAATATACAATCAAAACTCTACCTTATTGCTGTTAGCTGGCAATAATCTAGAAAGGGCTATGCATGAAATCTGTGTCAATTCATTTAAGAAATAATAATAAAAAAAAAAAAAACAAACACCAGAGAATTTCTCTTGCTAGTCATAGCCCTTCTCTACACAGAGTGGTATAAGCCCTCTGTGTAGAGAGACCCCACTTACAGTAGTAGAAAAAAACATAGTAGAAAAACTTTTCAATCCATCAGTGTTGTAAATTATCAACCTTTTTTGTTAAGAAAACCCCTACTTTTTAGCAGGAAACAGAGGGACCAAAACATTATGTGATAAAGGTGTTCAAAGTCAGTGACAGAACCAATAATGCAGCAGAGTTCTCTGAATGGGAAATTAATGTGGCTCCCTGTTCTCTGCTCTCCATTTTGGGAATGTTGAGCTCTATAGAGCTTTTTCTGCCTCTTACTGTGTCTCTGCTGACATCTTCAGTAATAATGCTGTGTTCAGAAGGGATGAACCTAAACTGAGAGACATCCAGCCTCTGATGTGAGGAGTGAGTCACGGTGGGGATGAGGGAAAAGGGGATCAGCTCTGTGTGCTACCTGGTTGAGCATAATCCCAGCAGGGAACTGTTGTGTTCTTCAACCTCAAAAGAGCTGTTATAGATTGTCAGAGGTAAGAAAAAGAAATTAAAATCTATAGAAAGCACTTGACAGCAGCTTCTTTACTATCACTGTTGATGCCTTCCAACCCTGAAAGAGTTCACTACTCTTGGAGAGTTATGAACACCCAGTCTGCAATAAGAAAAATTTTCTTTCTTAAACAGAGTTTGGATATATAATTTGGCTTTAACTTTTCTTTTCAAGGCACTTCTATTTTCACATATTAAAATGATGCCACTCTTGAGTCATTAATATTTTCATTTCTAAGAGCTCTTTCCTGTGAACACTGTAATATTACATTATTTTATCAATCAAGAAGTTTTTTCATTCAGACTGTTCTTTTTACTCTTTTTATTCCTCTTGATTTCATTCTCAGATCCCAACTTTTATGCCACACCATGTTCATCCATCAGAACAAAATAAAAGGAGGGGATGTCAGACACAGCATAGGCTATCTTTTATGTGAAGATTTGCATGATCCTCCAGGTGATTTTCCTTTGAAATTTTAGTATTTTCATTGCCAACCTGAAGGATAAAAAAATGTATGTACCATGAGTAAATGTATTAGAAAGGAAATTGGGGATGAAGGGTAAAAATGTGAAGGGTTTCTGAAAAAAAAGAGTGCAGACAGGTATACATATGACTGTATATTTAATTCTTCTGTTTACACAGGACAGTAACACAGTCTGAGTGAACATTGAACTGAAGTAGCTGTAGCATTCAGTGTGCAGAGCTTTTCACCTTCCTCTTCCCCCTCATCGATACAGTTAATGACATTTAACCATCCAATAAAAAGTGGTTTGGGCCCTCTACCACACTTATGTGTAGTAGAAAGTTTCAGGTTCCAGTTAATCTGATTCATTCCTCCCATCTGAGTAAAGGCTAGATATTATACAAGTACAGGTAGAATGTGATGAAACTGTGAGATAAAGCAAGTCCTAGTCCTTTAAATGAAAAAAGTAACACTGAAGTAGGCTCTATCAGACCCTTAGGAGAGATTTCTCATTCTAAATTTGAGTTATCCAAATGTTATGCATCTCATCTAATCTCAGTTTTCCCTATAGCCAAAAGATAAAGACTGGTACCTTAACATTGATGTGCATCTTTGTAAAATGTCTAGCAGAGAGAAGATCACTTGTGGTTGGTTAACTTCTCCCTCTGTGGGAGCCTAAATATTACCTTAACCAAGTTACCCCAGATTGAGGGAGAGAAAAGATAAGCAGTATGGTTCCCTCCTGAACCAGGAAATTGCTCCCAGAGTTGGTTGTTCTGGAATATTCTGTGCCCCTCCCCTGCTCAGAGTCCCACCACCAGGTAATGGAACTTTTGATCTCTTTGGCCTGGCCAAGACACAAGAGCAGAAACAAAGTTTCAATGTGCTAAATAAATTGTCCACAGAAGCTTAATGAAACTCTCAGAGCCTATAAGTGACAGTAATGTTGAAGCTAGAGAGAACTCGGTTTGCTCACCTGAATGAGATTTTAGTGTATTTATTGAATACTTCAGTGTTACTTATATACAGAGAACATTTGATAGAGAAATCGTCAAAGGACAACAAACACAGACTGCAATAAACACCGGTTCCAACAATATTATGTTAATGGAACAATTTTTATGATAATTCTGCGTTACTTCAATTTCCTTAACTGAAATTATTCCTCTAATCTATTTATGCAATTAGGGTAGAGAATTTTTGGTTCTGCTATTACCTATGCCCACTGTCTCCTAAATATTGTAGGAATCTGGAGGTGCTGTTGCTGTACAAGTTGCACTTTGTAATCCTTTTCAGCACCAGTAGGATCAAACACAGTGCTTTACAACTGGGCCACGGCCACAGACTGCTGGTGTTAAGTTTTGTCACTGCACACAAATTTGGTTTTCACTTTTCCAGGGTAAACACTAACCATTTTTGTAACACTGAAATATGAGAGTGGTGGGAACCCTTGAAGAGAGATAAATGTTCCAATTTGAGTTCAGGTTTGAGCAGCACATGGTAACTGGAAGGCCAATCTCACCCCCTGAGTCAAGGAGGGGAAAGGAGAGTGCTGTTGGGTTTCCATCCAGGAAACACTGACTGCCCAGCAGGAGCTTGGAAACCAGAGAAGGTGTGGCTGTATAACAGAAGTCTTTATAATGGGTGTTCACTAGCAAGGCAAACTAAGACTGCATAGACATTTCTGATGCTGGCATTTTCTAATTTCTCAGTGCTTGACTTTTGCAACTTTCCTGTTGTTCCTTAGTTATAGATCTCTGCTTCTATCTATCTATGAGAATGTTTCATGATCATAAAACACTCTTCTCCTTTCCCTGCTTAAAGAGTACAGAGAGAGAGAGCAGAGAAGGTGCAATTTTTGTTCTTCAGATGGATGGTGATACCTGCAGCCTGGGTGTCCAGTTCATGGAAGTGAAGACATGTGGGACAGAACTGAATTGCTGCACCATAGATATCAGGGCAGTGCACTGTGAGATGGACATTCAAGGATAAAATAACAATACTGAAGATGTGAGAAGTGCAATGAAATTCTGCAAAGTCCAAACAGGTTGTCAGCTGTCAAGTTCCCTTAATCTCACTCCAGTGACAGTTACTTCCAGCATGGAGTGCAGAGACTGTCAAGGAAAGCACCATGTAGATGTGTTTCTTCAATTCTTGATCCCTTCATTGCTGATACTCCTCACAGAGGAGTTCTGCATGATGTCTTTCCAGCAGAGATTGTTGACTGGTTTTACTGATAAAAGCTGCTCTGGACCAGATAACAGTTTCCTCATGGAACCTACTCCTGTCAGGGTAAAGGATATCTTCTAAATATTCTCAACAGAGATGCAGGCAGCTGTCTCAGACCATGGACCCTACCTCTGTCTCTGCACTGAATGAAAAAGACTTTTCCTCCGTGAATATATAGGGACTTTCCTGGTATTCACAGGGTAGCATGAAGCTTTCATCATCAGAAGTGCAGTGCTCACTTGAACTTTCATTTAAAGGGCATGCAGATGGTAGGAACAGAATGAAGGAGGGAAATAGCCTAGCACAAACTGAGGGCATGGCTATGGGACTACAGAAGTCAGCCCTTCACTCTGCTCCCCAGTGTGAAAGCCAGTTTGCACAGGTATAAAAACTGTCCTTCAGCCCCACTTGCCTTGTTTCCCTGAGCTGCTCCGAGCTCCATGGGTTGCACCACCAAGGATCCAGATAGACAAGCACATTATGAAATATAAAATGTTGACTACTGCTGATTTTAGAAAATTCTGGGTCATATCTTCAAGTTTAGACACATTAAAATGAGCGTGATACAGTGACAAAAACGATTACAGCCTTGTTTCACAGATATCTGGCTTTTGGGGAGTTATGCTCTGCTTCCTGCATTCCCTCCAATATAGAAAAATAAAACTCCATGAGGATCTCTGGTGGGCACAAGGGATGTCTTCCTATCTTTGCACTTCACTGAGCATGAGCAGTGCAGTCAATATTGCACCTCTTAGCACTATGCTGTATGCTTGTTTTATTAAAATCACAGGAGGATGCAAAAATCCAGCCTTTTGTTAAGCTTGAAATTATTTCAAAGCCATCCACTGTGTAACTACCAATCTAGCTATCCACTCATCTGCAGGCAGGACTCTGCCAGCTAGGCTTTTAAGTTTCTCTGATCCATATAAAAAACACACCAAGCCAGTGAATGAGAAAAGAAACTGCCTCTAAAGAATGGTTGCCTTTTGAATTTGGACCATTTGGTACGGTGACGTCAAGTTCAATCTTGGCTCCACACAGCAGGACTGTGCCACAGAACAAGAAATATCTATGGGTCAGCTTTAAAATTATCAGATCTTCAGGCTGTGTGACACAGCAGGCATCACTCTTTTCCTCATACACAGAAATGTGTTATGGTGCAAATTTGTTGACCCACATATGAGGTTTAAAGCCCTCAGCATTAGTGCATGTTTGTAATCAAACTGCTCTAACCCTAAGGAGGATCACCCTTTGACCTCAAAAAAATTACATTTAAATTGCATTTAAATTGCATTTAAACTGAATCAATCCCTAAGTTTTTATTTCTTCTTCAGTTTTGTAACAAAGTATCAGCCATTGGAGTAGCATCAACCATGGAGTAGCTGTATGAATAAGAATTTGATAGCCACACAGCAAATTGAGGTAAAAAAGGATGAAAAGCTTAGTTATTTCCTGAAAACACAGGAAGTAAGGGGCAACTTCTATACTCCTGGCCAGAATACGGAGACGAACTGACACTGCTGGGGAAAAAAAAAAAAAAGGAAAAGGAAATGAGAGAAAGCAAACAATTAGAAAAGAATACTAGTCAACAGAAATGCTCTTATGTTCTTCCCACAGTAAAAATGCTCATCACAGAACATTTCCAAAAGCTTCTAAACCACTGTAAATCCATATTTCACAAGACAACCAGCTCTGAGAAGCATATGTTTTGTTGTTTTTCTACATTGACTATTTTTCTAACTGATTTAGACATCAATTATGGTGAATGCAGTCACTTTGCTACAGCTACTATAGACTGACCAAATGCTAGGCAGAGGAATCAGCTCAGCATCACTGAAGCTGCCCTGAGTTTATGATGATCTGCAGTGC
Organism: Sitta carolinensis; assembly: GCA_032173965.1. Classification (NCBI taxonomy): domain Eukaryota; kingdom Metazoa; phylum Chordata; class Aves; order Passeriformes; family Sittidae; genus Sitta; species Sitta carolinensis. The sequence goes on along the minus strand of JAVUNC010000025.1, from coordinate 5,350,105 downwards.
CCAGGGTGAATAAAGAGCTAGCAATCAGCTAGGACAAAGCTCTGCTTCTCTGCTCATGCTGGGGAGAAGGACCAACTGCTAGCTTAGGTATGGGTTTCCAACATCATTTCTGAGCAGGATTCCAAATCAAAAACCTCACAGATGAGGGAGGAAGGGAGGGATTCCTGAAACACATCCCTCAGAGTAGCTGTCTGCACAATATAGCACATGGCAGGGCATGTCCTGAAACTGGCCTGGTCACTCTGGGGAACTCCTGCCAATTGGCTCACAAACCTGGCTTCCCACTCCCTCTAGGAATTCACTGGAGTTACATGCCATCAAATCAGGAATTCCTATGCCCTTTTGAAGTAGAGACACAATCTTCTGCCACTTCAGGAGGCTCTGTCCATTTGCAGTGCACCACCACTGGTCACTGGGTGGGCACTGTGGGCGCTGGAACATCTTGGCACAGGTGCCAAGCAGTGTTTTGTTCCTGTAAAAGGTTGTCTCTCCACCGACTTCAGCCATGACTTTGCAGTAGGTCTCAAAGCAAGAAGCCTTCCTGTGCTGCTGCACATCCCTGGAGTGAAGCAGACCTGCAACATCGTCCCACAGAGACACGGTTTCTTTCTGCATTGGCTGAGCTTTTAAAAAATGCATATGTATGCCCTGGCAGCTGGTTTAGGGAAAAGGTGCTGCATCCAGAAGGTTCCTTATATATTGCCTTTGTTTTCTTATGTAGGTAAAGATTTCCCAGCTTAGTCCTACTGCATTGTCTCTAGCTTCTAAGGAGATAACTATCTTTCTAATCCATCAAGTTATTGTATTGACAGATTTCATACTAGTGGTGTCTTAGCACATTCAGGAAATTCCTTTACTTGTTTAAAATCAATGTTTTTATTACTTTACCTTGATAAAGTGCCTTCACTAAATAAATTCACTGCTCTCCCTTACCTCTGCAGCCATTCAATACCTGTGAAATGGAGCCTTATTCCGTCCTTCACTACAGGTTTGTTGGTGATGAGTGGAGATCCATGTTTTCCTGTCTTTCAGTTCATTTCAGAAGATTCTAAGACTAATGTACATCAGCTTAAGGGTCAGACCATGATCTTCTCTCAGCAACCAAACCCTCTAAACTCATCTTTCTATTTCCCATTTTCCCTCTCTTCTTTCTTCCAGACCTCAGTTTTGCCTCCTGAAGAGCCATGTCTGCCTCTCAAGCTAAGTTTTCTATAACCTTTTGAGTTTGACTGGTTCAGTTGCTGCCAGGAAAAGAAGGAAAAGGAGGAAGGTGTCTCAACATAAAACTCCACATATCTGAGTTATGCAGATTAGGAAAAAAACTGATGCTTCACATTCAACATCTGCAAAGGGTGAAATGAGGTGAATATGAGATATGTAATCCTTGTAATTCCTTTTGAAGGGCTTACTGTGCGGATCTGCTGTTCAATTACCTATAGGCCAGCAAGAAGATTATAAAGGGAAAGAAATTCCTGTGATATACAAAGGGACTTAAACCTGAAGTGCTACTGAGAAGATTTTGCAGGTTGAGAACTGTGTCTTTGCTTAAAGGAGGAAAGACAGACTTTTCCCTGTAGATCCACAGGTATTATTTTAATTCAGCCTCCTATGTTTTCAAAGTCTTATATTGAGTGGGAAGGGACCATCTCACTCCTGTCCTCTCTCCCCTTTCATGTGAATCATGGAGCATAAACTTCTTCCTCATCTCCTGCAAAAGCAGATGTGCTATTAGCATTTGGTCAGGGCTTAAACTCAGAAGCTGTGCTGGAATAGAAGAGCAAATTCTTTTTCACACTGTAAAGGAATGCCATCACCTCAAAGGAATTTTGTGATCTCCCATCAGAGAAGGAGAAGCTTCAGATTTTGTTAGATCAAATCAAAACCTCAGTCCCTTTATGGCACATGAACTTGGAGCTTTGATGCTTTATGTAGGAAAAACATTATTTGTGACACTCACAAATGGATAGCCAGGGTCATCAATCTGGCCCTTCCACTAACAGTTATTCTGGTGGTGCAAGACCTCACTAAATCAGTGAATAACCTCACTTGCCCCCCTGTAGCCACAGTAAGGAGCATTTGAGCACTACAGTGGACTACAACACTTCTCTGCTGGCTTGCCAGAACTTTGTGTTTACAGAGTAAAATTACTTGTGGAGTAAACCGGGGAGAACCTCAACTTATCTATAGTAATAACTTGCCTGCAAGAAAGTTTTCATCCAGAGGAGCAATAGGTAGTCTTGCCTCTGTGCTACAAGGCCTCATAGTGCCACTCCTTTTACTTTCTGTAATAAAAGTTTCATGTTGGCCTGGTCTTCAAAGAGGTCCTTGCCCTTCCCAGGGTCAGCAGGCATTATCCTGTGCTCCCAGAGCAGCATCCATGGCCACGCTGTCCACCAGCACAGGGAGGAGGAGGGCAGGGCTCCAGCTCTCAGCTGACTCCAGCTCCTTTACACTCCTCTGCCTCTGGGTTTGTTTTAATATCTCAACTGTTTGAGCATCATTAAAACAGTTCTGACAGGAGCCTGTGATAAGATAGCAATCAGAATATGAACCAAAGTGGCTCATTCCACGAATAATGATTGTCTGTATTGTTATGAGAATAATGAAGCTGCCACACAGGAGCCAGGTGACCAGGAGAGAGTATAGGGAGTGGGATTTGTTATCAGTCTTCCTAGAAAGGTAGATGGAAAGGGCCTTTGCAGGATTCACAGTCTAACAAGCTTTCTTCTCGTTCAGTTCTGGTTATCAACACGCTTTGCATGCTTCATGCAAATGTTGCATGGGTTACAGTTCCCATGAAGGGAAGTCAAAGGCAGTGTAGTTGGCAGTGGGTATGTCTAAGCTTTGTTGAAGCTTCTGATTCATATGACTGTGCAAGGTGAATATTTCCTATTATGTACTCAAAATACTCTGAATTTTGGTCTAGCAGAGAGTATAGGTTTTGGAAGACAAGATGCAGATAGCACATAGCTCCACTTTCAAATGTTTCTTTAACAAGCCAAAAATATTTTCTATTCACTAATTCCCCAGCGTGGCTGGCTTTCTGCTGTTCCAAACAACATGGCATACAGTGCTCACATTCAGTATGGGACAGATTGTAGCTTACTTTGAACTGAAAATACCATTACTGATCTAGAGTACAATTCAAGTGCACAGACACTGAGGGCAGCTCACATCAGCATTCACCTGTGTGGAGCAGGGCTGAAATGCCAGAGCATGGCTGCATGGGCTAAGCTGGCCTGGCATTTGCCTGTACTGAGTCTGGCTCTGCTAGCTGCTCCTTTTCATTAGTATCAAATATAAATCTAAAAGAATAGATCAAACAGCAGAGGTTTGCATTCATGCCTCTGTGAAGAGATGCCTCAGAACATCTTCATTTGAACTATGCAGATATAATTAGTCAATCAGTGATAGGAAGCAAAATCTTCCATGTTTATAATCTGCTATGTGCCAGTGAAAACTCTGTCTGGCTCCTAAAAAGTCATTTCTAATCTTTCCACAAACTTCAATGATAATAGTGGTGTTTCCTTCCTTCTGACAGTCACCTATCTCCTCCCAGCACACTGTTAATTGATCCTTAGGAAGCGCTCAAGTTTCATGGCAAGGAATTCAGAGAGTTCAGAAAAATATTTTCCTGACAGAATTTTCCAACAGGAAGCCCAATTTGTGCTTGCATAGATTTTTTTTTCACATTCTTCTCATTCAACCCACTCACGTCCTACCCCACCAGGACCATGATGCTTATTGTTTTAAAATTTCTCTGCAGACTAGTGTTTGCATGTGTGGACGTTTCCTGATAAATTGCGATGCTGATGCTGCTGAGTCGGTGCCTGTTGACTTGTTTTAGCATTTTGCAGGGATCCTCAGCCATCTCTGACTCCTTTGTCTTTACTCAGTCATGGTGCCAGGAGCACTGATACTGCATGGTTTACCTTTTCCACATTTCCACCTCCAAGAGAGAAATAATATCAGCTACATGCCTTATCTTCTCCTCTTTCTTTCCCTACCAAAAATTGCAGTCCCATTCTCTGTGCCTCCTCCTGCTACTAGCTTCAGTTTGTTTTGTCTTGCCTTTCTCCTACTTAAGAAAGGAGCTGCAGCAATAGCATCAAATTTCCACAGAAGTTCTAGGCTAGCATCTGGGTGGGCTGCAGATCAGGGTATGTAGGGTCAATTACCTTTCCCTTGTTTGATTTTGGATAAATTAATTCTGTTCAGAATCGAAAAGAAAGTTAAGAACTTAAAGTGGAATATAGGAAGATCCTGCAATGCTTAAAACAGCTTGTCCAATGCCTCATGTTAGAGGTTCTTCAGTTTTCAGCATTCAAATCCCCTTCTCATTCCAAGTCCTGCTTCCGACCATGGCCAGAGTTTTGCCAGGGTCTTTGCTGATGCCCCCCTGGGATCCTAAAGCTTGCCTGTCTTCTGTGTGCCTGGTCAAAGCAATTGATGTGCTGTAAAACATTTACCAGACAGCCTCTGCAGAAGGAAAAGCAATTCTGTTCCTTCCAGCCTACAGCAGGCAAGCTCTGCAGCAAACACTTGCCCAGCAAGAGGAGTCTCTGTGAACTGTGCCAGAGCCATCTCTCCCCAGCTCTAGGAAAATACCCAAAACACCAATGTGAGCTCTCCACAACCTCTTTATTGAAGCTGCTCCTTCTGGCATTAATTAATTAATAAAAGATTCACTGGCCAGAAGGGGCAGTAGCAAGGAAACTGCCTTTCAAGCTCAAGGTTCTCGTGTGAAAGGAGAATACTGTGTTTAAGTCCCCCTTCCAAGGACAGTTTCTGCATCCCTGGTTGTCACAAATCCAAAGAACCAGTTTGAAGAGCAGCTGAAATATTTTGTCATAAATATCCTGACAACTAGGCTCTTCTCCACAGAGGAGAGGAAAATAAAGATGCTCCCTTGTTCTCTCTGTTTCTTCATTGGCAGCCTCACTTGGCTCCCTGCTGAAGCTGCTGGTTGTCTCCAAGCTCATCCAGGGACTTTGTGCTCCTCTCTGGTGGGTTGACCTTGACCAGCAGGCAGGCACCCAGCCAGCTGCTCTCTCACTCCTTTAACAGGCTGTATGGAAATACCTGCTCTCTTATGGAAAATACAGGAACCTCTGCTCTATCACCTGGAGCACCTCACAGCCCCTGCCCTGTGGAGCTGCTAATGCCTTCACCCAAAGCAAACAAGCCTTGATTGTAGCTCCCACAATTTAAAATAGGAATTAAAATTATCCTATTATTCAGTGGTACCATTTTAAACGTTAGTTTCTGCACGTAAAGTGTTTGAGTAGGAATTGCCTCCTACCCAATAACTAGCTTTGAGGATTCATTAATTATGTTGGACTCCTAAAGCACACTGTAATATTAATAGTAGGAATATGTGAACTCCTTTTCTTTCCCACCTCTTGTTCACAAGCAACTTCAGTGACAAGATCACTGGAGCAAACAAAAAAATGGTCATGCATGTCAGAAGAGCATAGCCTATCAGTGCATGACACCTGCTCAACTAAAAGCAGCACTTAGTTGAATTTTTGTATATTCTTAGCAGACTGATCAGAGAATTATGTCGATTAAAGATTATTTACAGAAATTATTCCCCAGCAAGCAAAAAAAAAAAAAAAAAAAAAAAAAAAAAAAAAAAGGAAAAAGAAAAAAATCTGTCTGTGGACAGGTCAGGAACAAGGTAAGAAAAAAAAGCCAAATCCTAGATGCTGTTCATCTACTGAATTATTCACTGTGAATTAACTAAACACGACTTTGTATTTATACAGCATTTAGTAACACAAAGTGATGTGCAAGCATTATCTCTGTCTACAAAGAAAAGCTGGGTGGTTTAAATTAAATCAGAGCTCAAAGATATGAGCAAAATGCATCAGCTGACCTACATACAATTTGTATTGTTTCTTATTTTTCGTTTTAAACCTGGGTACTGAACACTTCTGAAAATTACCTCAATATACTGTTTTCTGCTCATCTCCAGTGCAGATGTAGAGGGAAGTTATTGATGTGGAGTTTATGCATCCTTTGTAGGCTGTTATTAGAGTTTCATCTGCTGCTGACTGTGCAGTGCTCCTTGTGCTGCTCAGACACTGAGTGCTAACAGAGTCAGGTTCAACAGGACATATTACTGAAGTGAATAATACCTCAATTACAGACTGCTGGTCTCCAGAGGCAGCAACAGGAGAGGCAGGAATAAAAATCCTGAGACTCTGCTCCTGGACTTGGGGGTCACAGTCCTGATATTTCAAGTGAAAAAGAAACGAGTAATGCCACATTATTATTTATTATATTTGATCATATAACAGTCATGTAGTCTTATTCTTGAGAATTCCTTTGCAGCCACTAGACACACTCCTGAAAGTACAGTATGAGGCTTGCCAGCACCTTGGCAAAGCAGTTACAGTACACAGATGCAAGATGGGAGTGGCCATTACACAAGCAACCATATTTTGTGATATATGCCAGAGCCTCCACATCTTTTCTTTTTGTAAGGAGCTGGAAGTTAAAAAGAAATACTAGAAACAGAAATGTCTTTTCCTTTTCTTTTAAACTCCAAGTTGAGATGGAGGATGCTTCTCAGGTGCATTTCGCTCTTGCTTTGCCTCACTGAATATTCTACCAGATGCTGATGCTGTTTCAAGATGGGGGCTGAGCTCTGTCCCACCATGCTCATCAGCATGGTGCCCATAGTGGGCTGGAAACAACAAGGGGAATCAGGGAGTCACTGGATTCCTGCACTCTTTTGTCTCTCTCTGAGGCCAGCAAGAACTTGAGTACCTGTCCCACCCAGCCCACCAGGACTCCATGGCCAGGGTGTCTGCCCAAACAAAGAAGGCAAAGCAAACTCTGCCCACCAGAACTTATAAATAATTGTATAAGAGAGGGACAACAAGAGCAAAGGGAGGTGACTTACTGATAACAAACAGAAACGGATAACAAAGTCAGTCTCAAGAAATCTCTGACATGCATGCCCCATGGTAGTCCTTTTAATTTGTGTTAAAGCTAGGAAATTCTAGGAAATCCTCTAGGACATAATTAATGCCAAGTTATTTTACTTTCACTAGCGCCAAGAGAAAAAAAAAAAAAAAAAAAAGGAGATGGAGAAATGTCCTTGAATGAAAGCTACAGTGTTTTCTTGAGTGATTTCATGGGGAAAAAGATGCTCTTCCCACTTCCATGTACTCCCAGATAGGTAAAATTCAACCAGCTTCTGAATGCAAGAAAATGTTTTCCAATCCCAACTGTCTGTCACTCCTCCTCATTCTTAAGCATTTTTTGGTCTTATCCTTAGATGCCACAGGGATGTTACATTTGTCTTATTTTTGTAATCACTAACTTCTACCCACAGCCTCAGAGTGTGAGAAGTCCTTGATTACATGAGTGCAAGTGAGGTATGGGCACAGATTGAGCCTATTCCAGGAGAAAAAAGATGAAATGGGAACCGAGACTCAGAGCTGAAAGTCTCAGCTGCCACAATCCTTGAGGCACTGTACTGAAACTCTGGAAAGCACAAGCCAGCTGAACATACAGATGCCTTTGAGACTGAGCCTGCGACCAGAAATGTGTGTTTCCAGAGTGCCATGCTTCAGAGCCTAATGACAGGGCATAACTCAGGGGAAACAGGGCTAAAAGAGCCTGCTTCTCTCCATTGCCCCTGTAACACAGAGACTTGTGCAGAAGGTTTATACATAGCAGAGGCACCTACAGCCATTAACAGAAATCCACCCCCAGGCCCCCGTGGCACCAGGGTGAAGTATCCATTCTCGTAAGGCTGCTGTTCCAGCTGTTCCAAACCCTGCCTCCTGGGGAGATGATGCTTGGTGAGCCTGTGGAGGTGGAATGAAGAATTTGGCCTTGCCCCGAACTTGGGGGCAAGGGAAGGAGTGTGTGAGAAGAACCTCAGCATTGCTTTGTGATCTGAGTTTGTTCCTGAGGGATTTGTTCAGTTATAGAGGGAACCTTTCTTTAGCAGAGACAAACTCCTCCAGTCCCATGGAATTTTCTGTTAGTTAACAGGAGAGAAGGATTTCTTCTCTGCCAGTGCCTGGTCAGTCCAGACAGACAGTGAACCAGATAAAGGGTTTTTAGTACACTCCCTAGTCAATCCAGATAAACAGGGGAAGAAGTGTAAATTCCAGGCAGGGGCAGTTGATGCTTTGAGACTAAGCTGTTGTAGAAAATTGACAAAATAACCATCTAAATCTGCATACCTCAGAAATATTTGAAAGGTAGATCTACTCCTTTTCATCTATCACATGATAACACAGGAATCTAAAGGGCTACTTGTAAAATCCATGGGAGATAGTCCCTGACAAACAACAGGGACTGGCAGCCCGTTGGCATTGTGAGTCTCACTGAGTTAATCGGATTCCTCACAATGAGGAACTGACAGTGCATCCACAAAGAGGAACATCGCTGTCCTGCAGGCAGCTTTAAGGAGGATTTGGTTATGTGTTCCAATGAGAGATTTTAAATTGCACTCATCAGTTTTCAGAAATATCACTCATTTAGATTGTCACAGCTCAGTAGCCCTGGCATTTAAAGTAGAAAAGGGTAAGACTCATCAGCAAAATTCCTTACTAATCTATCAGAGAACAGAAGAAGAACAAATTTTTAGTGAAAAAACTCTTTCTTCTGTCCTAGCTCTTAGACACTGAGAAAAAGACACACTGCTATGGTTGCTGTTAACTCTGGCAGGCTGACAGAAAGAAGTCAGATTATCTGCTGCTGACTTTTTGTACTGGTGAAATCAGGGGAGGACAGGGTTAGGCAGAGGGGAAAGGATAGCTCAAAGGAGAAAGCTGACTTTAATTCAGGTTGCTCTGGTCAGCTGTAGCCCAGCTCCTGTACTGAAGCTCCTCAGAAGGGGGAAAAGCAGATTTAGGAGCGAATCTCTTAAACAGCCCATTATAAGATTTTTTTTCTTATGTCTGTGTCTTCAACCCTATGCTAAAAGATGAATCCAGCCTTGGATTAATGAAGATGTTGATGTCTCTGGTAGGGGAGCAGCTGTACATCTCTCCAGCCCTCTGCAAAGAAGGTCTGCCCCCTGCACTGGCTCTCAGCCCTGCCTCAGGCAGATGGACCCCTCCTTTCCTTGGCCCTGCCTCACTTTAATCTTAGAGCCCTTCTCACATTATTATTTCTTGACATGTGAGCCTGGTAAACATCAGTAGCACAACCCAATTCCAGGTTCTGCTATTTGAACATGCTTATCATATGATAAGATTCAAATTATAGCCTTATTAGAAACGTTGTGGGTATGTCAGCTTGGGAATTATTTCATTCTTACATTTCTTTGTGTCTGAAGGGAGGTTACAAGACAGAGTTTTTTTCTTCCCTGGATGGGAGGCAGAAGGGAAGAGAGGTGAGATGAATGAGAAAAGAAATATATAAATCCTTAATGCAAGTGTCCTGAGAATTTGACAGGTGAAGAACAACTTTACAGTATGACGTGTGAGATCACCCATGCTCAAACCTCTGGAACATGTCAAAAGTACATAAGAGAGGAAAAACTCTTTCCCACACTTGGGGCAATGCCATTGCATCTCTGCCCAAGTTGTTTCTAATCATAGAAATACTGGGCACTGAGTGAAAGCCAGCAGAGCCACCTCCCTAGCTTACAGCAGACAGGAGTTCGCTACCACAGGCAGCTTTTCAGTAACAGAGGAAGGAAGGAGAAAAACACAGGCAGAAGGCAAGCTGGCCCTTCCAAAGCAGACTGCAGAGTGCAGCCTAGCAGGTGTAGGGGCAGGAAGTGATACTTCCACAGCCCTGCTGCACCAGCCCCATGGGTAAACAAGAGCCGCCCGATTGTTTTCTCAGAAGAACCAGTCTAACGCTTGGTAAAAGCACTGAATGTACTTACAAGGAGGATGCCTGGGAGCAGAATGCAAATTTCTAACACTGATGAGCTGTTTGAGCATGAAGATGCAGGGGAGCCCTGGGCAGCAGTGTAGCTCCTGGTCCCCCACTGCCTGGGCACTGCAGAAATGTCCTAGCCATGCTGGGAAGGACTGCAGTGGAAGGGATATATATGATTAGGAGAGCACCTTCTATGTCTGGCACCCATATTTCCATTCTTCTGGATCTGGTGTGCTGCTATGTACAATTTGAAATGGGAATGCATAACAGGGACTCAGTGGTGAAATCCCCTTGAGGTTCCTACTCTTCACACATCTGGGAGCCCCAGAGACCATGAGGAATCACAGCTGTGCCCAAAGAAGACAGTTCTAGGTTTAGATTAAGTGTTAGGAAGAAGCTGTTCACTAAGAGGGTGCTGGGGCACTGGAACAGGCGCTCAGAAAAGCTGTGGGTGCCCCAATCCTGTTCACCAGGATTCAAGCCAGGTCAATTGGGGTTTTGAGCAACCTGGTTTGGTGAAGTGTCCCTGCCCATAACAGTGGCTTTGGAACTAGATGCTCTTTAGAGTCCCTTCTAACACAAACCATTTGATGACTCTATGACATTCTTCGATTCCAGTTTGAAGAGGGTGTGATTCTTTTGTGTTCTCAAAGCCTCTGATGGTTTTTTTTTTCCATTTGTTACCATTTTTAGGAATGAAGAACAAGTTATAGCATCTCTGCTCAGCTCCCTAGCAGTGCCTCTCAGGCTTTGATCCTGCTGCTCACTGGTTTGCACTCTGCCACCAGCCCCTGAGTGTGCTGCCTTGCAGGCAGACTTGACTGCCCAGACTGAGTGTGGTCAACACAACCTGGAAGAATGACTTCGTGCTGCCACAGTCTCAACCAGTAAAGATGTCTAAAATTCGTAGAAACCTTTACAGAGCTGCCAGAAAGAAAAAAAGGTAAAATATCTAAAGGGTAAGGGAAATAAACAAATAGGTAATTCTTCTGTGTCATTTTCCTGTTTAGCAACTAGTTTGTATCAATTATTCAGGGAATACTTTATGAAAAACTAATGTAATCATGATTTTTTCATAGACAATTTATGCACGGGGAAAAACGAAAGATTAAACTAAACAGTTTATTCATATGTAACGACAGACTCAAAAAGCTTAGGTAACTTTACAGTTAGTAGCTTAATTTAATAGCCTTTACCAATGAAGAAACCAGGGGTGAAGGGTGTTACTGAGAGCTACAATAGGAGTTGACACCAGAGACAGAAACAGAATTAAGAAAACTCTGTCTTGCAGTTCAGCATTCAGATTATCTGAATAATTGGGGTTTAGTTTTAAGCTTCCTAAATTTGATTTCTAAAATAGCTCAAAGTTTTCCAAAAGTATCAAACCTGGCAAAACAAAGTTTCACCAGTGTTTGCCCAGTCCCTCCTCTGACTAACAAGGACCACAACAATGGCTTTTCCAAAAGAGTTAAAAGCATTTTTCCTGGCCATGGTAGGAACTGAGCTGCTCTGCTAACATTGGCAGTCCTAGGGTTTGGCTTCCTGCATGATGACTGATAGTGGCCAAGTTCTTCACCAGGAGCTTGAGAGTTTCTATAATAATTTTATTATCTTCTGGCTCCCCAAAGCAGACCAAAACATTTTCTGAGAAGGCAAAAATTCTAAGGTCCATAATATAACCAAGGTAGACAAATTCAGAAGACGCTGTATTCTCTGTGTTAGTGTGGACCAGCTGTAACCCAAACTGAGACAAGCTCTGGTTCTGCTACTCAGCCTCAGATTTTATACTAAAATAATGTTTACCAGGCAGCTCTCAAACATGCCACAGAAGTTCCATAGAACTTCCATTCAGAAGAGATTCTGTAGGATAATTTCTTTTTGTGCAGGTAAGTTGTTGTCCTTGAAAATCAGCCTTCTGATTTGTTTCGGTATAATAGAATCAGTTCTCATAAATTGTAAAATGAACAAGAATCATGTTTACATTCCTTTGTGAAAAGATTTCACCTGATGGACTTCTCAAGTGACCAGTGGAGATGGAGAGGTGGGAACTTCTCTGTCCAATCTCTGGTCACTGTCCAGAAACTGAGAGATACGAGGTCAACAATAAACTGGAGAGTTCTTTTCTTCTTCTCTGCCTGAACCCCTGCTGTGTGTGTTCTGTGTTCCCTCTGTGTGTCACAGTGACAGTAAGTCACCTAACAGTCTTTTCTGTTGTTTCATTTCCAAGTCCCTTCCCTGTTTCTTGTCCTCATAAAAATATTTCTGTGTCCTCTCATCAGACCTAACCTCTTAAAAGAAGAGTGTTCTTCCTCTCAAATTCACAGCTTTTTGAGGGAGTTCATCTACTACTTCCCAGTCAAGACACTCAGGGATCAACTATTGTTTCTAGAAGGGCTATTTTTTTATCCTGTTCTGGAAAGCAAAAAAAAAAACAGTGTTTCTACCCATTTCAGAGTAAGGAGGTGTGATTGGCAGTAACATGGGGGTTCTTGGTGGCAATTAAATACACCCTGTTAGATTATTTTCATTATTATATTCCAATCAGAGATTGTGGCAGCATTCACACATGTAATGAAAATATTTCACAACTGTATGGTCTTGTAGTTGGCCTCTAAAATCTGGATGTTTATCTCTGCACTGATTCCCAGTGAAGTAAGGTAAATGCACATGCCCACACAACCCCAGAAATTACATCAAAGCTAAATTCAGAGTAAGTTAAAATGCTATTTGAAAGAATAAATACATGTAGAGGATCTTGGAAATAAATACCACAGCTTCAGGAGAATAATACTTTCTGATTGTATTCAAATCTGAGCATTATGGTCTAAACTGAGTAAAAATCCTCTGATATCCCTGCATATTAGCTAAGCAAATGTTTTTGCAGTTATATTAGGAAGAATAAAGGATTCATTTGACTACACTATTGAATAAATATTCTCTTTAATAATATCAATATCAAGAAAGACAAGGAAACCAACAGCAAAAATCAACAGGATTGTCAGATACTGACAGAAACAGAAAGACCTCCACTGACAAAATAGCTAACATCTGCTAATTCATCTTGAATTTGTACTGCTGTGATTCCTTTTTCTTTTGGCTTTAAACATATCTTGCAGTCATATTTAAATGGGGCTTTGACAATGAAAAAGTTTCTGTGGTGATTAAAAGGAAACACCCTCGTGCAGCAAACTGCTGCAGTAAGAGACCACGTTTTCTGCCACTTCCAGAAAGTTATATCAATCCTTTTGTGAAAATATCTCATCACCTGAGAGTTTTCAGTCCATTATCCCTCATATTATCTTCTAAAGTCAGGAAAGAACTGTAATTTCCATTTCACTGCTGAAGACAGAAGAGGAAAGAAGACTTCTGTCCAGCTTGTCTCTCCCTCACATGAAATAAGAGAGCAAAGGCAGATTATCAGGCCTGAGAATGAAAAAAGAGCTGCTTAGGGTGAAGGCCAAATGCAGTCAGAGAGTAAAGACATCTAAAAAACTTTCTTTGGAAACAAAATCAGAAATTCAGGTGAGGAATTCAAAGACATGACACAAATCCTATACTAGCCTAACCCTGGAAACAGCAGGGAAACAGAACAACCACCTTCAGGACTACAAAAGATATTTTAAAGAATTTCATGGAGAAGGAAATTCAGAGCAGAGAACAACCACCTCTCTGTCTCTGTTCCCTGTATTACCAAGAGGCCAGTTAGAGGAGCCAGCCCTGGGAAGCAGCATATGTGTGGGATCACACTCCACAGAGGTACAAAATCCAGATGTCCCATGTTTTGTCAGCTCCCAGGCTGGAGAGCAGAGGCAGTGATCCAGAAAGGATGGGATTGCTCAGAGGAGGACTTCAGGATCACTCAGCCAAAGCAATACCTCTGGTACCTTCACTGCAGATTGAGGAAGAAATTCAGACAGCCCTTGTGCCCAGCACTTCACACCATGTACCAAACTCAAATAAGAATGCTTGACTTTCCACAGAGGATGTCTATGTGTCTAAATGCCTGTCATCTTCCTCTTTCAGGAACTTGTCCAGGATTCTAAAGGAGTTTTGTAAAAGAGAATAGACTGGAAGTTGACTTGTGCAAGCCACCTCACTTCACACATGAGACCTTCCTCTTCCTGCATAAATAAACAGGCCCCAAATATCAGACATGCAACAGATTTCCCGCTGATGTACTTCTGGACAGGCAGGAATTTACCTAGTTCACATCAGTGTAAGTGGAGATATGTGCCTGAATATACCAGGCCACTGGAAAATTTTACCTGATTCTTACCTAGTTTTAGGCTGTATGTTCTTGATTATGAATGGAAAAACACAGAGTGAACAAATTATTCTAACCTGGAGTCCTTGATCTGTTATGGAGACATGAAGATCTCATATATATTTCTTCATCTGTGATCTATTTCTTTTCCTCTCCTTCCCCCCTGCCCATTTCTCCCTCCCTCCCTCCAGCATTTTTAAATGTACCTGTTTTCTTCACAGTCTGGGCTAGCTGGGAGAATTTTAAAACAATAAGAAAGAGAAATCTGATAATTCTTTGAGTGACTGATTTTTTCCCTGAAATGGAAGTGGATTTCTAAGTGGGATTTGAGATCAATATTGTATTTATTTATTCAAGTTCTGTCTTTGGCTGGGTGTAATGCTATAGTCCTTGGCACTTAGATCATTTGTTAAGAAGGCTGCTGAAGATGTTACAGTGGGATTTATTATGCACTTCTGCAGATTTATTTCATGTTAGATAATTTGGTGGATGTTTCATGCATTGCATGCTGGATAATAATATAAAAGGACACCATGCCTGTAAAATTGCACAGAGTCTTTAATAGTAGAATAATTTACAGAGACATTGCGGCTACAGTTGGCAATCTCACCCTGCATTTCCTCACTACTTCCCAACACCTTTTCAGAACTGTCCTCCCAGCTCTTTCCTCCACATTTCATGCATTGACCACTCACCCCTTCCTCCTCTCTGCACTTTTCATAGGTTTCCTGAGGACAAAAGAAAGCACTGCTTATATCAGTGTCGAGGTTGTGAGTGATATGGTCTAGCAACAAACAGTAAATGGAAAACAGTGGCAATAATTAAAGGTAGAGGGCCAGATGGAGTCAGTTATAGCTCTTGCTCACCACAGCATGAATTGAAAGATGCACAGAAACACCACAAGCCTATGGCAATGGGAAAAAAAGCAGATGAAGCAGCAATGTTTCTTTTAGTAGGACTTACTCCTTCCCTTACTCCCTCTGGCCCATCTCTCCCCTCCTCTTTTCTGAGGGCATGTGGCAGCTGGAGCTGAGAGCAGCACAGCTGTGTCTGCCAACTGTCAGCTGGCAGGACGAAGGGAAAAGGTAAAAGGGTTACACCCAGTCAGTGGAAAGTCACCTTGCTCTGCTTACATGTGAACTTTAGGAGGTCTTGGAGGTCCACTATCTCCTCCTTGTCACCTCAACCCCAATCGTGACCAATTATCAGCAGCATTATCAGCAGGGACCCCAGCAGGGTCAGTACCACAGCTGAGAGCCAGAAGCAGGTCTGACACATGCTAGAAGTACATTCAGGGCAAAAAGAGGGAATGATTTACTGTACAGGATGAATGGGGTGCTCCAGAACCCAAGTGGAAATAGCAATACAGTCAGTCCTTTGGTTTTCCCCTGCCTGACACAAGAGTAAGGACATAGGTGAGAGGCTTCCCTTATGGTTTCAGTATATTCTTGTTTTACTGCCTCTGAATGACCACAAAGGGCATAAAGCAGAGGGATCCCAACTCTGTGGCAATTGCTCTGCAGGGGGATTCTCCAGAACCCTGCTCTGAGTCTTTCCTGTGTCCCTGGGACTTTCTTCCATTCATTTAGTAGCCTAGAGGGAAGCAAAAAATGTCCAAATGATTTAGAATTGTCCTCCACTCTGTGTTTGCTACTAAGATATTGCTGGAGGTTTTTGAGTAGTCCCTAATTATCTTCAAAATTATCCCATTTCTTCTCTTATAGGTTTTCAGCACAGCACAGACTTGAGCCATATTTGAATCATCAAGCAGTGCTCACAGGAGCAGTCTTTGCACCACAGCACAGCAGGCAGGGAGGGCTTCTCAGCAGGCCCAGACTGACAGACAGATCCTCTACCGATATCAAACTCCTTGGAGACCAGTGAGTTTTATATTTCAGTGATATCCTGATAGTTGACTTTCAAATAACTGTGGTGTATTGGACTGTGCTTTCAAAATTGAAACCTAAATCTGACTCTTCTAGATATAAACACGGCCTGGGATTTTCAGTGATGTCTAATTTTTCTCACAGAGCACGGAGAATGTGCTTTAACTGAGGGAAGAGTGTGAGTGGAGAAGGGGCATGTGCCTGATGCAACCTATGAATTACCACTGAGGGAGTGCAGTGCATCCAAGGAGCACAGGGGCGCTGCAAAGATCCCACTGGTGTGTGGAGATACCACACCTCTGACAGGTGGTCAAATGAACAAATGGCAAGCTGCCCTCAGAAAGAGGGTCTGGGCTCATTTGGAAAGCCAGCTAGCAGAAGTCCTGAGCATCACAGCTGCAGAGACAGGCCATGTGAAAGGAAACTAGTCTGTTCAAGCAGTTAAAGGAGGCAGCAGTGTCCACAGGGAAAATCTGCAGTGACTGTGAAGGAGAAGGGATCACTGATGGTGATCCCTTAGGTCAGTCCTATTCCTGGGCAATTTGCCTCCATGGGTACAACCTGCCTGAATCTGGCAAGTGGAAGAGCATCAGGAAAAACACCCTGTCTTCTCAATTCCTATCTCTTTTCTCCTCATGACCATCTGATCACTGTAGCATGCAAGCCCTATTGCTAAAGGGTTATGTCTTTTTTTTCCTGCACATCTCAACTTCTCCTCAAGTCTTACTGAGCTCCCAATGTTGCTTCATCACAGCAAGCACCCTGTCCAGTGCAGACCTTCAGCTGCTCCCCACAGGAACAGTGTTTGGCATGATCTGCCCCTGCCCTGCTTTCATCAAAGTGCAAATTGCTCTCCACTTTCACTCAGCAATTCTTCAGATTTTCTTCCCCTCTCCACAGTGTGACTCTTTTCTTTTTCCTGGCACACATAGGGCAAGATAGGCACACAATAGATAAGGCAAAAGCTAATTGCAAGGCATGTTAAACACAATAGATGTGCTGGGAATCTATAGATCAATACCGACAGGCATCCTTATGTGCGCTGCATGGCTAAGCACCTCTGACAACAGGCTGGACCAGGAATACATTGCAGAGACAATAATGGATTACTAGTTACAGCCCCCAAACTAGCTAAACAAAGGAGACAGACTTCTGGGTCTGTTCATTATTCTTATAATCCTAAATTAACAAAAACTCGGGGCTGTGGTGGGGATAAGACACTCTCCCAGTGCCCCCTCCTACCTCCCAGTTACGGTTTTGGATTAGTGCACTGAGCTGCCTAGGGTGGTTTGGCCAGGACCCAGGCTCCAAATTCACTCATCCCTGACAACTGCTGAAGTCTGAACTGCAGCAGCTGGGAAATCTTGGAGCTAGGCTGGCAGCCTGCCTGGAGACCAGAGACAGTTTCTATGTCTATATCCTACTCCTATAGGAGCTGGGGGCTCTGCTGCCTTCTGTCCTCACCACCACCTCGTGCCCACAGCGAGGGAGGTAAGAAGGACTGAGGGGAAAAAAACAGGCAACACAAAGGACATTGGAAAGTCCCCATGGAGAGTGGTGCCTCTGCACCCCTGCAGCTGCAGCCCTACAGTGCAGTCCAACTGGACTGGGTGTTCCACGTGAACATGGAAGGACACAGACTGAACAGCCCCTCAGTATTGTCTCAAGAGGAAACTGGGAAAACAAGAAGGAGAAAAGCATCTTACAGGAAAAGTGCACTGTGTGCAAGTGTGTCTCGGTGCTGTAGCTGTAGATAAATGTAAAGTGGCAGCTACTCCTAAAGACAATCCAGTTTCTACATTCAGATATTGTAGGAACAGCTACATCACTCAAAGGTATTGCCTTTTAAAATCCTACACTCTTCTAAAAAGTTGGCAAAGTTTTTTTTTTATTATATTTGCTCTCTACACTCAGCAACAGAGCTTTCAAGAAAAATAGGGAGGAAATGGCAACTAGAAGGAGCAGATGAAAAGCAAATTTTTATCAGATTGTCTTCTTGGATTCCTTATCTGCCCATAATGATACATGGCATGTCCCAGCACCTGCTCAGGAAGGAAACTCAGCCTGTCTGGGGCTGACAGACCCAGTGCAGACATTGCTCCCAGCCAGAACTCCCCAGTCATTCAGCATGGTCACTGCCACTTTGATTTGCAACTCTTCCCCATTTTGATTAAGACAGATTTTTTGTGAGCTCAGACAGCCTGTTTTTTATCTTTACAGTGGCTTGAAATATACTTTAATGAGAGAAGAGACAGTTCTCCTCAAGGGGCTTCTGAGACCTTTTAAAAAGTTACAGTTCGACAAACATTGAAAAGGGACTATTATCTGGTTTTGTGACTTCCTTTTAATTGTCTAGTTCTGTTACTCTTGGTGTGATCTATCTGTTAATTGGTCTACCAGTAATGATGAAGGTTTCTGTCATACTGAGTCCAGACAAGCCAGACAGGAAAATAATGCTCATCTTTTTAGATCTATACACAGTGCCCTTTGCATTAAAACAAACGGCAAGCACTTGGAGTGTGCTTGTAAGATAAATGTTGGGGAAAACAGACAGATGATACAGAAGCTGAATATAATGAGCCAGGCTGATCTCAGCCTTCAGTACTCTAGTTTTATTGGTAAATGTTGGTGCTGTGCATCTCCAACACCTTGAGTCCCTAGGATTTTCATAGATCATGTTAGGAGATTAAATTAACTCAGAGCAGTAGCATAAATATATCTCTGTGTTAATAAGGGCACCATAACCCACCTGGAAAAGTTTTTTATAATCTGACAGCATATTGACTAATTGGGAAGCAGAACTTGTTAACAGAGAAGGGGCTTGTTCATATGACACAGCTTACATATTTCTCCTTATAGGCTCATTATTGACATATCCTTTAACAAAAAGAAATCATAAATTTAATCAACCATCCCAAAAAAACTATTGTGAAACACAGATATCTTATTCTACACAAGGGCTAAAGCTGGGGTGGGAGCAGGTTCCAGTCTCTCCTGTAGACCCTGTTTTATCTTTCTCTGCTCAATGGTGGCACCTGCTAGGCCTCCACAGTATTGGGACTTCATAAAATAAGTTTTTCCCCTGGGAGAAAAGGTTAAGGTCTCCTTTTGCCTGCAGATGGTCCACCATACATCACAGTCTCCAACACATGGTGAAAGACAATAGCCATTCTAGCAGATAGGTAGGTCAAACTCAAGACAGAATAGGTCCATAGGGACCTGGGATGCAAGGCAGATTAAGTAATTTCTCTGGATGCATCACATGGGAACCCACACTGTACATGGTACAGCAAAACATTTGAGGGAAGTTTGCTCCTTGTCTTCCCTACATCAGTGTGTACATACATTTCCAGGCAAGGTCTTGCTGTGAGTAGAAATATTCCAATGATCTTTAGTAACAGCAGTTTTTTCATTAAATAACTTAATCAGGAAATCCAAGATGTCCAGCCAATGCACTTTTCCCCTTTCTCTGCAGAGTTTATAAGCACACAGGTAATAATGCTAACTCTCCAGACCTTGTTTTCTCCTCTCCTGCCACATGGCACAGCCACACGGCACTTGTTATGCCATCATATGATATCTCCATCATAGTCTGGTTTTCAGGCCTGAAGTTTCTGGGTTTCTAAAGTGCTAGTTTTCTGATGCTTTGGTTTACTGAAATTCTTTTCTCAGGAAAGAACATAAAAAACAAGATTGTTTTTTTGTAAAGGTATTCATGTTGTGAATTCTTTCTGTGAGAAAGATTTTCTTTTGATGTCCCTCTAGTTTGACCAATGTGGGTGAAGAGGTTTGTCTTCCTCTGACCGATCATAGTGGTCTGTGGAAAAATATGTATAAGGGAGAACAATCCCTAAAAATAACATTAATTCTTCACAAAACCTTGAAAGAATCACAAGAGCCTGTGTCATGCATTTATTCTACAGTGACACTCCATGGCATTCCCGAGTTTTCCTTTCCTCCCACAGTAACTGGGGCTTCAGCCAGGTCTTAGTCGTGGCCATGGAGATGTGCATTGACCATCCCTCTGGGGGACCAAAGTCACTCTTCCTGGCTTTTTTCACAAGGGAACACATTCCCCATTTCTTTCTCTTCACATGCAAGTTGGCAGCACTTAAAACAATCAGAAAAGACAGTTTTTATGTGGCTTTGAACTCCTGGCTCCCTTTACTATTTGCAGTCACATCACTCTGGCTACAATGTCAAGGACAACACCCTATGGAAGTAGCAGGCAGTCAGTGCTTCTGAAAACAAGGTGACTCATTTCTTTAGACATGAGTTTCACCTTCCAGTAATAACACCTAAGGGTCACACAAGGGAGCAGCAGGACCTCATCAGCACTTTGAAAAAGCCTAGATGAAAAGGGCAGCCATAGGCTTATCCAGGAACAAGGAGAGTGAGGAAGAGAGGAAGGAAATTCAGAAATTTCCTTTGCTAATATAATGCTAAAGCAAAAAATAATTTCTGTGAGCATACTGTACCGGGGGTTTCTATCTGACAAGCCAAATGAAATATGAGAAGCTTCGAAGCAGGATGGTGAGCTTTATCAGAGAGGAAATGAGCAGAGTGTATATCTGGCTGTCACCAGGAGAGGAAGAAGGTGCCAAGCCCATATCTGCTCCCAGCACAAGGAGCCGATGAGCTGCCCTGAATGACAATAACTCTCATCAGAGAAGGATTCAAAGTGCCTGGGAAGTGATAAAAAAGCAGCCGAGCATTTCATTATCCTAAGTGCATCCCCTCATTATATTTTCTTCTAAAAACGTCTTTTGACCAATTTTAATGCAGATGAGAAGTTGCCAGATTGACAGCCCTGGAGACTGAAGACCTTCCTCATTATCTGTACCGTAGACTAGAGCAATAAAGCATCCCTCAAGCTCTCTCTGCTCTGGGAATGTGTCTTCTGACCAGCTGGATATGGAATGAAGGGAAGGAAGTCTTAACACATGCTCAGTCTAGCTTCTAGCCAGCTCAGATTGTATCCTCTAAGGAATGTATGGAGGACATTATTTTAATTTTATAATACAACAATATAAATCCTCTATCAACCTGCAGTACATGGTGGCCTCTATTTCACAAGCACAGTGCCAAGAGGGTAAGCACTGTATAAGGCAACATCTCAAAATGAGCTGGATACTTATCATTGGACTAGGAGCATTTTAGAGGGAAAACCAGATCCCTGTTCTGCCCAGGGGTACCATGGTGCAAACAGATGGGGGTGGCTTCTTGACTCTGAACAGGGCAGGACCCGCTAGGGAAGAGTTGACTGTATTCAAAGCTGAGACTTTTTCCCTTTGTGGGAACTGAGGTTTTCCCTTTGCCTTACCTTCCTCTAGTCTCTGCTGAGTCTTGAACATGTGTGGAAATGAGACCATTTGACTATTTTCTTTCAGAAGGGGAATTCAGCAAGAGTTGGGAAAGGGAGCTTGGTACCAAGACAACCTCACATCAGCCCTGTCCAGAGTTCACATCATAGCACAAAGCAGCAGCTCCCAGCCAGTTAGGAAAATATTCCCTGTGCAACCATGTTTCTGTCTCATCAAGGGCTGAAAAAAACCCTCCCTTCCTTCTTCCTTCAATCCTTCCTTCCTTCTTCTGACACTTCTTCCTTCTGTCATTTCTTTCTTCTTTCTTTCTTTCTTTCTTTTTCTTTCTTTCTTTCTTCTTTCTTTCTTTCTTCTTTCTTTCTTTCTTTCTTTCTTTCTTTCTTTCTTTCTTCTTTCTTTCTTTCTTTCTTTCTTTCTTTTTCTCTTTTCTTTCTTTCTTTCTTTCTTTCTTTTTCTTCTCTTCTTCTTTCTTTCTTTCTTCTTCTTTCTTCTTTCTTTCTTTCTTCTCTTCTTTCTCTTCTTTCTTTCTTCTTTCTTTCTTTCTTTCCTTCTTCTTTCTTTCTCTTTCTTTTCTTCTTTCTTTCTTTCTTCTTTCTTTCTTTCTTCTCTTTCTTCTTTCTCTTTCTTTTCTTTCTTCTTTCTTTCTTTCTTCTTTCTTCTTTCTTTCTTTCCTTCTTCTTCTTTCTTTCTTTCTTTCTTTCTTTCTTCTTCTTTCTTTCTTTCTTTCTTTCTTCTTTCTTCTTTCCTTCCTTTTTTCTTCTTTCTTTCTTTCTTTCTTCTCTTTCTTTCTTTTCTTTTTCTCTTCTTTCTTCTTGTCTTTTGTCTCTTTTCCTCTGTCTCTGTCTCTGTCTCTCGTCTCTCTCTCTCTCTCTCTCTCTCTCTCTCTCTCTCTCTCTCTCTCTCTCTCTCTCTCTTTTCTTTCCCTCTTCCTTTCTTCAATACTAAGACCGTCATACTCAAGTTGGAATAATCAGGGAGCTGACTTCAATCTTTCTTTTCCTGCACTATTTTTGAAGGATTTGTTTGGGAGAGCAGAGCAGAGCAGAGCAGAGCAGAGGGAGCTTAGACTCACTAAGTCACCAATTTCTGTGGCAGTAATGGTTATTATTATTATATCTGTTGCCATAGACATTATTAATACTGTTATAATAGTAGTTACTATTATAGTTAATATAATAGTATTAGAGTAATACTATTATAGGTGTAGTAGTATTATAGTAATAATTAATATTATAGTAGAAGTAGCTGCTGAGGTCTTAGCCAGCTTTGTTCTTCATAGCTGGCTGTATCTGCACCTGTATATTCAATGCAATCCCCAGGTCAAAAAGCAAGCTACTTTAAAATTAATAAAGAATGGTTGGAATAGACTTAAAATATTGTCTACTCTCTCTTCACATGGTGAATTTGAAAAAACTTTTACTGTGAGTGCAAGATGGAGACAGTGATGTAAATCAGAGAAAAAGAATCTCTTCATGTCACTTCCCCTCCAAGTGCTGTACAAACACCTCTTGTGTCTTACCCTCTTGGGTCTTCTTGTATAACTTGCTTCAACATGAGCTGGAGACCCTGCTCTTCATTTACAGGCTTTGATCTCCATGGAATAGCACAATCCTTTCTTCCAATGCATGGGTTTCATCTTGCCTGCTCTGAGCCTCTTACTACAAGTCCCAGGAGATCTGGTGTATTTTTACTGCTTGTCTCCAAGACTATTGAGCAAAGGATTAGCCAGGAATTTTCCCTGGGAATGGTTTGTACTACAGAAAGTATGGTTTCCACCAAACTGATTGATTTTCCAGGTCATCATTATTTTTATTGTCATACATGACAGGTTTATGAATAAAATGTTTCCCCAGACCAGGACATGCTCCAGAGTTTATACGAAATGTTTTGTCCAATTTAGAGATAAAGTATCTTCTGTCTATCATCCCAGTTATCTCTTTGCTTCCTCTCCTTTGCTGGCTCATCCAGGCGGCAGCTGTAGTGTATTTAGTGCTGTTCAGCTGATAGCCCAGGTGCAGACAGAGAGCTGAGCAGTTCACCTTTCTTCATGCTAAATGTACAAGGCAGGCTGCTCTGCAGCAGCATCTTAGAAGTGTTGCTGCAGAACGTAATTTTGGTGTCCTTATTCTCTAACTCTCCTTTGCCATGCCAAGCACATGAACAATTGCTTTGAAATGTCATAGGTTAGTTTAAGATCTAATATTCTGGACTATGCATATCTGCTGTGAGTCATCAAGACTTACATACATAATGCATTGCTGGGGAAGCTGTTTTAACACCAGGATCCATGACTAGGAGGTTCTGAGCCCAACAACAGGGCTTCCAGGTATGGGAAAGAGCAGGCTTGACTCCTTGTGCCTCGCCCCTGGCCTGGAGCACCAGAGGAGGCCCAAAGGCTGCCAGGGAGCTGCACAGCTCCCTCCCCCATCACACTTCTGGACTTTACATCTGAAACAGGTTTGGGGCGGTGTTGTCCCTGAAAATCAGCCTTCTGATTTGTTTTGGTATAATGGAGTCAGTTCTCATGAATTGTAAGATAAACAAGATCATGTTTCATTCCTTTATAAAAGATCTCACCTGATGGACTTCTCAAGTGACCAGTGGAGATGGAGAGGTGGGAACTTCTCTGTCCAATCTCTGGTCACTGTCCAGAAACTGAGAGATACGAGGTCAACAATAAACTGGAGAGTTCTTTTCTTCTTCTCTGCCTGAACCCCTGCTGTGTGTGTTGCTGTGTTCCCTCTGTGCGTCACAGTAACAGGGTGGGGAAGATTATTTGGTTTATTTGATTAGCTAAGCAGTGTTGGACCCTGTTTGGAACCTGTGAATGATACAGGGTGTAGTAGCATTATAGTAATAAATAATATTATATTATATTAATGATACCTGTGGATGAGAAAGGGAGCATAGCCGGGTTTAAAAGACTATGGCAGGAACCAAGGAACCAAGTATGAACTCAGAAGTTTAGCTTTGACACTGAGTCTCTGTAATTTGTGCTCATCACATTTCTCTTTATGCCATCAAAGCTATCTATGATTGCTTCCATATGCAGAAAATTTGTAATTATTCTCTTTGGGAGAAAACACAGATGGGACCTCAACATTTTTTTCATAGTGTTGGTACTCCTTTGTCTCAGTAAACCAGGTTTCTCTTCATTTTAATCTGCTTTAAATCTAGCTTTCAAGCAGTATATATTAGAGGAAGTTGTCTACCTAGCATCCAGAAGCTACATAATTGCTTTTATGTTCAGCACAAACCACTCAAAAAGTGATGTTCTGAAGGAAAAGTTTCTGACAAATTTTTCTTACACCATCAAGAACTTGTAAAAGGAGCTGCTTTCAAGGTGGACAGTGTTTCCACCATTAAAAAAAATGTGTTTTTCAGGATGATACCTGGTTTTATTTTCTCCTACTCCTTAGCCACAAATTATTACCAAATTTTCAAACTTCTGTACAATGTGTTTTGTGCCTGTACAGGGGGCACTTTTGATGGGGAGCAGAAGATATTTTAGTTTTGATTATCCTGTACTTTTATATAAATCTGGCCTCTCAGCTACCCCTTTTTCACAGAAAAATGTCTTCTCGTTCGTTTTTCAGTCCGCATATACATTGTACACAATGCTATATATAGCTGAATTTGATAAGATTGTAAGAAAGATGCTATTTTCTGATGTGGAGGTGCTTATCTCCCTTGCTAGTTGACATGGCATTTTTAAAAGTTCTAACAAAACATTTGGCTTCCCTATAAGATCTCAGAGGGCTGGGACAAGATAAAACAGGTAACATTTCATTAACCTGCTGAAATATTACTGAATTCTATAGGTGCACTAGCACGTTACCAGATATTGATTATTTACAAAAAGGAAAAATTAGGTGAAAAGTCTTCATGGGGTCAGTGTTATGATGAGTATGTAATTTCTAGTCATTCTGACTGGGTTCCTGAGTGCCACCTGGAGCCTCTGAGTCTGAGGGTTGTATCCTGAGAGGCAGAAGAAACCTTGCATTGTACAAACAGATAAAGTTTAGCTGGGGAATGGTAATTTAATTGTCATCCCAGAGTGAGCCTCCCAGGAAGCTCTAAAAATTGTGGTCCTAGTTAGCATCTCATTATCCAGCGTCTCGCTTTTATTCATTTTGCTTTGCCACAGCCTTAATCCAAGCCCTGACAGGAGGCACTCTGGGAGGGCTATTTAAATCTTCTTGGGGATTTATGTCCAGGCTCTGAGTCAGATCCTCAGCTGGTCTGCTGTGCTTTGCCTCAGCACTGGCAGAAGCAGGCTCGCTCACACACCAAAGACACTGGTCCTGTGAATGCTGTAGCAAGTCCAGATGTGGTTTCTGCCTGTCCTTTGAAATTCTGTGGCTTCATTGCATCCTTTTCATCTCTTCTAGGCACTCCTTGCCCCTTCTGAGTCATGGTCTTCAAAAGCTTCCTTCATTCTCATTTACTGACTCCATTAGCTTGTAGTCACAATTTTCTTTTCTAAACCTCTTCTATAAGCAGCTTGTGCTAAGGCAGTGTCCAAGCTGCTTTCTTTGCTATCTGCCCAATTACATGGGCTCAGTCTTTTGGGATTTATGGCTTTTTGTGTGTTTGTAGTGGCAGATGCCAAGTGAGCCCTTTCGTTTACTGCAATGAAAACATCACTGTTTTAAATTTCTCCTCTGAACTGGGCCCACATTTTCAACTCATTGCTTGTTTCAAGACATCCTGTGCTTGATAGCTCTGTTTGCAGCATTTCTTGTTCCAAGGGCTGCTTTTGCAAGCTGTTCCTTTTGTGGATTATCTATGAATAGGACCCAGACACAAATGTTCTGAGTCAGCTACCAAAGTGTATCCCTGAAATATATTTTTTTTTTCCTCTCCCAATTAAATGGAAACATTTCTGGTTCATTTATCAGCTGTTGTAAATCAACATCAGTGAAGTTAGCAGGGTTGTACTGATTTATGTTCACTGGGAATTTGGCACATGCACCAAGCCTAGTAGCTTCTCCATCAAATGCTCTTTTGTTGTAACTCATTGTAGTTGTGCCTTTCTTAATGGCAGAATATGTGGACCTACTATTGCTCTAACAACAGAACATCATCTTTTTTCTCTGCTTTCATCTTAGGGTCATGGTTTAGTTCAGCACAAAATATCACTGTCAAATAATCTCACACTTCAGTCTGACAGCTTTTTATGTCAACTTAGCAATTGTATAACTCATCTTGCATGTTGAAAGTTATGGAAAATAAGGTGTCCAAGGCCAGAGTCTCCTAGATTCATCCTCCTAGCTATGTCCCTTGGCTGCCACAAGAAAACATTCTTCTCCCTGTGAATATGAAGTTTGTACTGTGGCTGAGACTGTCTGATCCCAGCATTGGGTGCACCGGTGAATCACAAAGATTTAGGGCAACAGTCACTAGTTCATTCTGCCTTCAAAACAAGAGATGTCCTTCTAGCTCCTTGCTCCAGGAACACTTTGGCCAAGTCCCATCTCTGTAGAGGCATATGCATGGCTCTCTTCAGGATGAGCATATGGTCTGACAAAGTGAAAATTTGAATTCAAGAACCAACAGCAGGAAAGTCTTGGATTGGAAAGGAGCAGTCTTTAATACAATTCTCCCCTTGGCAGAAGAGTTGGCCTGTCTTTGCCCACCACGTACAGACAAAATCCTGCTGTTCTGACTCATGCCTGTGATACTATTGCTTTTTGACAGTATCATTCCAATCTCATTCCTTTTTCACCTGCTTTTCTGACATTACTTGCAGAAAATGCTACAATTCTCTTTCCCCATCCCACTTCAGCCTAATCTTTCTGTATTCTCTCTTTCCACATGCACTGTAATTTTTCCTTGTGAGAAATAGCAACTAAAATA
This sequence comes from Sitta carolinensis, assembly GCA_032173965.1. Lineage (NCBI taxonomy): Eukaryota > Metazoa > Chordata > Aves > Passeriformes > Sittidae > Sitta > Sitta carolinensis. The sequence goes on along the minus strand of JAVUNC010000025.1, from coordinate 5,322,911 downwards.
GTTCTATAGTCCTTCTTTGCTACTTAGTAGACACTCAGCTAGGCTGTTTCCTTGGGGTATTTCTTTCTTAGGAGACAGAAAGCAGTCATTTATTGACTTACTCATCCAAGCAGTTCAAAGGTTTCTTTTCTTCACCCATCCCTCCCTCCAGCCTGAGTTTTAGCTGAGTTTATAGCAAGGCGAAGTCTCTGACTCTCCAAGGATTTCTGTTAAGTTTTCCATAAGAACTTCACCTTCTACCCCTTTCCTAATGGACTTTATTGTCATCTGACTGAATGAAAAGACACTGAGAGATAACTTCTGCTATGAATCCCTAGGGCTGACCCCTGTATTTTTCAGACCACTCTGAACTACACACATCTTCGCAGATCATATTCCAGCCCTGGGTTATGTAACTACTACACACTTAGACCAAAAGATGCATTCCCTGAGCTAAAAAGTTTCCAAAATTGGTGCAAGACAAGTAAGAGAAATAGAGAAGGATAGAGAGAAGTGGACCAGAGCCAAAATTGCCACAGGCATCAGCAAGTCCTGGAAAACCTCTCTGGATTTGAAATCTTTTCTAGGTTTCATCACCAAGGGAAACATGCAGGAGTGCTATGATGGAGAGACAAAACAAAAAATAAAAAAGCATAGCTGTGGAGGGTTATCACTTCTCACATATGTGGGGGACAGAGGGCAAAACCCTGAAGGTGTTCAGCAGACTAGTTAAAAGACAGGCACTGAGAGCTGATGCTTTGTGCCAGCTGGATTTATGGGAATTTTTATGTTGTACTTCTGCACATGGTAACCTCCACTAGCAGGAGGCTGATGGTCACTTTTCCCCATCACTTCTGCCAGTTGTCTGCCTTTTGCTTTGATCTAGAAGGCAGGTGAAAATGTCACTTCAGATTAAAGGTGTGGAATGGCATTTCTCTACCTGCTGTATGTTCTTAGCTATCGTATTTACTTTGAACCACTAAGATTGCACAGTGAGAAACCACAGAGTGTTGCTGTTGCCTGAGTCGTGGTACAGTGGTGCTCTCTAACAGACAAGATCTGTTGCCAGAGCAGGCTAGTTAGCTCTGCTTAGAGATTAGTTTGGGCATCTGTTGCTAATTTTGCAAGCCCACAGTGATCCTTCATTCCTGGCCCATGTGCAAACTAATGATCTGTGCTGCAGTTTGTCTTTTAATTAACTTCCAGAGGGGCCTCTCACTGAGATGCAGATTATGAACTAACCTACTGACAGAGCATTGAGGAAGTGCATGCTCACCTCCAGTAGCAGGCTACAGTGAGCACTGTGCCCCTGAGTCTGAGAAACTGGGAAACATTTTCATTTTATTTATCCCCTGCACAGATGAACTTGCAAACAAGGTAAAGCTCGCCAACAATCACTCTACCCCATTGTTATCAAAAGTGCCAGAAGCTGAGCAGGTACTGGGTGTAGAATCACTTTGGGTTTTCTTGTGTAGCATCTTATGTGGCTATCCACAGGGACAGGATACAAGGCTACATGCATCTCAGGTCTCTCCTGAGATTGGCAATAAAGTATAAGTGAAATCAGAAATGACAAAACTTTTCTTGTTGCACAAGGTGTATTTGAACTCAGCCTTTGGAGATATTCAAGAAAATGTTTGCATTGTTTAAACTGTTTGTGCAGCCCTAATGAAGAAGATACTGCTGGGGCTGATGCCACAGTTTTAAATTATGCTATCAAAACAGTGCAAGCGTCTGTTGCTTTTCTTGGGGAAAAAAATTCTTGATAGTAGCAATGCTTCCAGTTATCTCCTCAGAGCATCTGGGACAGAGCAGGACCTTAACACATGCAAGCTGCTGCCTACTGTAACTTTTGCTCTTTTTTCATCAGGAAAGGCAATGCTAATTTAGAAAGGGAAAAAATCTTCTAGGCTTACACAGAACTAGGTTTTATTCATGCATCTTTGAACTTCCATATGTTATAGAGAAGATTTAGTTCTGTCAGCTGAAAACTACTCAGATTCCTAGGGAAAATAAATATTTTCTTTAATCCTCTTCCAGATTGTTACTACAAGTCTGTTTGTTTGGCTGTAGTTTTTTGTTTAAAAACCAAAATTTACGAGGTAAGATAGAATTTAAATAGTAGAAATCAAATTTATATTGGTCTACCAAAACAATTTGGTCGATATTACTACATTGCCTGAGCTTCTGAGAAAACCTGATGTTCCTTACTAAAAGAGTGATGCCCAGGGGATGCCTGAAGACTCGTTTAAAACAGAGAAAATAATGTTTTCCTGAGAGCGTGTGGTACAATTCTGAGACTCGTTGCCATGTCTCCAACACTTGAGGAGATAAAAGGTGTAAAAGAGCCGGAAAAAGGAGAGTCAAATGCACAGAAGGTTGATACCCCAAGCAGCTATTAAACTTAATGTTCCACATGCTCAACATCTGCAGCACAGCAGATGAAGAGGAGATGAAGGTCTATCCTCTAGGCTAAAGAATTTATGTTTGCCCTTTTTTTTGTCTTTTTTTCCCTTAATATTCGCATTATTGATTTCTGACAGAGACAAGATGTGGGTTTCAATGGTCCTTTGGTCTGTGTTTGGACAGATATTCCTGTGTTTTTTTTAAATTTTGCCTATGTCAGCAGAGCAATACTCCTGTGAGCTCAACTAATGTTACTTAAGGAGGTGATAGAGCTACAGAAAAAATAGTTAGAGAAGCAGATGTTACATGGGCAAACCCTTAAAGATTACACTATATTCACAGGAAAAAGCCTTTTTCTTGATGCTGTATTGACAAGAATAATGAGTTAGTTCTTTATGCAGTTTCAGGTAATCATCATTGGGAGACTTATGAGAGTAGCTGCAAATTATAAGTGCAAACAAATCAAGTCCAAGATAACGGCTCCAGCTGATTTTTAGCTCCTGGAAGGAAAGAAGGAAGAGTTTATGAATGAGAGGTACATGTGGTTCTTCACACTTAGAAAACATGCATTAAATTTTCAAAGAACTGAGATAAAATTAATCAAGGTGTTTGGCTCTGTCATGAATTGCTTGAATGCAAACTTCATTACAAAGTGGAAATTTGAAGTAATTTGGTATGTCTTCTGAATGCTTTTAGGGGCTGCTGTTCAAAACCAGCATGGATCCTATAAGATTCTCAGGAATTGTTTTTTCCCACTCTTTAAGTTGTACCGGATGAGTCGAATTTTAACTGTAGATGAATGAAAAGGGAACTTAGGTTTATGTATACAACAGTTTTGTGGATAATTTAACCCTCTCAAGGTGAAGCTAATCAGCAGACACTGGGGTGTGCTTGCCTTCCCAGGCAGTGGGGTTTAGTCACTGACACAAATGCCATGGGAGCTCTGGATTTACTGCTTGAGCCCAGGTGACCCACCATGGCCTTCACCTTACAGTCTAATGAGGCAGGGAGAAGGTGATTGTTTGTTTTTCAGGCTCTGTGGTTTGCCTGAGACAGGGCATTCCTCAGCAGATATTTCCATGTCGGAGTATTTCCAATGTTATTAAAATTAATGCTCCTGGATATGCCATAAAAAAAAAAAAAAAAAAAAAAAAAGATGAGACATGAGGTTTACAGAATGAAGATTTCATGTCCCTGAGCTTAAATGATGTAAACTGCAGGTCACAGACTAGGTCATAGGCTTTCTGCTGAAGCCCTGCCTAAGGGTGAGTTTCAGCTATTGCTACACAGGTAGCATTAATCTGTTGACAGTCTGCCAGAAATGTTTCTCAGTAGTTGCTGAGTCTTGATTGTGTGGGTAAAGGGAGGAGATATGCTTTCTGACCTTTTCCTCTTCTTGTTTCTATCATTTTGTGAAGAAAATTGCTTATTTTGCTCTAGTAATTCAAGTAAAAAGGTATCTCTCTTGACTTTTTTGTAACATCCTCACCCATTAAGATCCTTTATTTTCTCTCTTCTTCTTAGAATTAAATTATCTTGATAAGAAAACCACAGGCCAGTGGTACCAAATGTGTAGCTTTTAATAGTAGATCTTACAAGGAAAATATTCTGGTTTTATTGAATTTGGAAACAACTACCTTTAAAATAAAAGAATGTTTTAAAACCTTGGCAGTTTAAAAGACAATGGCAAACAAATCAATAAGAAGGCATAGCTAGCATGTTGTTTCAGAATATCTTTTCTCACAACAGACAATATAAAAGCAAATATTGATTTACCTTCATTGGATTTTGATGGCTACTAGGGCCTATTAAGGAACTATCAAAAGTTTGAAAGTCAAGCATAACACAAGTAGTAATTAGCTACTGAGTTAGAGAAGCACATAGCATCTGCAAAACTATAAGAGAAATAAAAAATAAAAGGAAGCCAAGCAAGGGAGAAGATGAGTAGTCTGCTGTCCTCATTTGGGTCTGAAACATGTTTGACAACCTCATGGACTCTCACATGAGCAATGCCTCCCTGAAATGCAGCATAGTCACAGATCAGAGGCACTGACCTGGCATTAGACACATCTTCTGCCTTGTTTTGTGGCAGTGCAAAACCAAAGTCCTGACTGCTTCTTTCATACCCATGAACCAACCTGGCTCCCATGGTTAAGCACATGTGGAAATACCCCGACTGGTAAATACATAAGAAAACTAAAGCCTGCCTCTGAACATGTTGCCCATGCCGTTGTGAATACAGCAGACACCCGGGTCTGGCCACAAGCAGACTCTTGTCTCCACAAGGGCAAAAGTGTCAGGCTTGGCTCCTCGTTAGGAACATCGCTGCAGTCACTTACTGCAGATGGGAGGTTCACTGTGTGAGACAGGGAGAGGTGGCAGATGGCTACAGGGAAACTGTGAGACCTGTCTGAGACAGGGTTTCCCAGCCAAATTTCAGGATACTTCATCACATTGTCTGTAGTCTCAGCTACACTTCAGAGTCTGTTTCTCTGGCTTCCCTAAACAGTCATGCAGCTCCTCTCAGTAATGTGGAGTAACCAAAAACAGCTTTCAATACAGACCTGAGCAAAATTAATTAATTACAAGCTTCCAGCTTCAAGATTAACACTATTGCATGTATCTCTGAGTAAAGATATATATTTAACTACAAGTCATGAGGATAGGCTAAATCACAATCAGAAAGAAAAAAAAAGACAGCATGAAAATCCTGCACTAGAGTGTTCTTTGTATTTGTCTTTGCATTTGTGTCTTAGGTTTTTGTATTCCAAGCTGTTACCAGCTCAGCATAGCTAGCAAATTTTCTCAAAAAGTGAGGAAATCAGGCATTAGCATGACTCCAGCTGCTTGAACTCTGAGGAAGGCAACTGATCACAAGATGGAGATAGATGGATACACTGGATGTGAACTAGTAGTTAGAAATCAGTGTGGCCCCATTCAAACCGGTGATACTTCACCAGTGAAGATGCTGCCATTTTGCCAGGTTGTTCTTATAGAGCAAAGCTGGATCCATCCTAGATATCAAAACCTGTTCTGTTTCCTGTACATTTCCATGTGGTCTGCAGTTTTCCCCACAGAGTGAACCCACCACCTCTTACACAGTGGAGAATCACACCAAACTTGTCACAGTGGAGGCATTTCTGCATGGACTGCTAAAAGCAGAACAGATATATATGACTGGCTTGGTTTCTTTGGGAGTTTTGATAGTGATAACAGCTAAATGAAGGGAATGAATTGACTTTTTGCTGCAAAATAAAAATGCTAACCATAATTAGGAACATACATCAACACAGAGGGAGACTTGGATGAAGTGCTGCCTTCCTTTGTGCAATGGGCAAGGGACAGCTTAAGAGCCATCCCACAGGCAAGGCTGGCTTGGGCTTGTGCAGTCCTGTCTCGCACTGCAACACTTCCCCTGCCCTTCTGCTGCATTGGCAAAAGGAAACCTGTGCTGCAGGCTGTGTCACAGCAGGCAGGCAGTTTTGGATACAGCTCTGCAAGGGCAGGAGTTGACATCCAGCTCTACTCTTGCTCTGAGAGATCCATGGTAGATGAATATTTTCTATCACCTCAACCTTCTTGGGCTAACTCACATCTTGACAATGAAGTGACTTACTTTCAACTCATGTTCTGTGTAAAAAGATCAGCAGATCATTGAAAGTACCCAATCCTCGGATCCTCCCTCCTGTACAGCATGTAGCTCCTAGGGAGCTTGCTGCTGCCCTTCTAGGACAGGTTGACACAGTACACCTGTCTCTGCTTTTGTCAAGCCCAGCCACCATCTCCCACACCACCTCAGACACAGTTTACAACTGTTTTGCTGTTCTAAAATCCCCTCCCTGTCCCTGTGATTACCATTGCACTGTTTGCTCTGTTGGTCATCCCCTGCTCTCCATCGTGCTTCTCTATGTGTCTATAAAGTGCTACCACCACTTCCACCCTCTGGCTCTTTCTCCCCTCCCCTCTTTCAATCAGCCTAGAAGGAAGCCAACATGCCTCTGAAGGACGAGCTGTTAGTCCTCAGAGAAACCCCACTGTTTTATTTCATGTCATTTAAGGTAACAAAATCACACACACCCCACATGGAACAGGGCTGGGATGAAAAGAGACAGTGACAGCTATAGGGGTGCTCCTACATTAAGCCAAAGTCATGCCAGAGTTCAGCAGCTTCAAGCAATGAGGCTCAGAGACAATGGCTCATCTCTCTTGCCTGCTGGCCCCTGCATACTGACAGTCTCCTTTGGCTCATATACTTGCCAAAATATGACAGGATAATTGGGAAGGGAGCAGACACATGTCACACTGAATTAACCAAGTGACTGTTATTTGTCCAACATGGCAGAATACTTTTAAGGAAAACTTTCCTTATTCTTGGCAGTGATAGCTCAAGCACAGGGAGACATACAGTTTGCTTTGGTCTTTGATCACACTCTGCTGCTTCAGAGAAGTGGAGTGCAAAGACCTGACAAATGGGTTTTCAACTTTTTTAGTGGTCCTTCTAAAAGCATCAAGTGGTGGTCAAAAACCTCATATTTATACCTTGGTTACCTAAGGTCCTCTGGACAAAATGACTGCCCTTTAGCTGCTGGGAAAAACCCTTCTGTGGCTGAGGGGTCAAAATGCATTTCAATCACAGATTGTTCAGGATGCTTTTTCACTGCATAAGGTTTCATTGAACCTTCCTTTTGGCCCTATCCAGAATTCTGGCTTGAACACTCTTTGACTATTTGCTCACTCCCATCCACATCTCAGATAAAGTGCCACCCTTTGATCCCTGCTCTAAAACTCAGCAGTCATTTGCAGCCACTTGCCACGTTAGTGCTAGAGCAAATCATAACCAACAGTGAGAAAATGGGAAGGGTCAAAACACAGCATTTCTGGCTCACAAGGCTCAGAACAGTTCTTAGCCAGGAGGGTGTCCAGAAAACAACTCTTTTGCCTGTGTATGGTTCTTGTGCAAATTCTCCACATACCCACTAGGGGCTGGCACCAGCATGGTGGGATAGACAGACTTTGATGTGGTTCTGGGAAGAAATTTTAAGTTTGCAGTTGCCATTTACCCAGAGGAAAAAAAAAACAAAAACAACCCTCTGTTTCCTCCTGCTCAACAGGCTATTTGTTTCCCTGTTTCCCCCCGAAAGCACTGCACCAAAATCACATGAAAATTCAACAGCCAGCATGCTTCATGAGAGGTACATTTTTGTGAACAAGTTTATTTGGAGATAAATGAAAAAGAACTATTGCAAAAATATTCTCCATTAGTTGCCTCAGTGCCTGGAGGCCAGCTCCCACCTCAAGGGTACCTGAACACACACGGCTGTCCCTCTTCCATGGCCCCATTATTTGTCAATAATCTTTAACAAAGAGAAAAAAGCTCTGTCCAAAATATTTTGAATTGCCCAAATATATGCTTATGACTGAACCATCCCTCTGTATCCCCACAGATATGTAGAAACTCTTTGGTGTGCAGTGTCTTACCTCTGAACTTGAGACTTTGCCCCTTTTGATGATGGTTTGGATTTGCTGTGACCCCCATGCATTAATAAGAGCTCCTGGAGTCACTGAGTCTGAAATTATAGCAGAGGGCCAGCATGAGGGTGGGTGCATTGGGAAAGGCATGGCCCAGAGCCACACATTTGGCCATGCAGCATTGCTGCTCACCACCCCTAAATGTGACAGCAGGTAAGGGCTGAGACCTGTCAGCAAGGCTGGTCCTCTCCAGCTGCCAACAGCATAAATCCACTGCATCCTCCTTTGTCTCCATAGAAACTTCCCTGCTGTCTGCAAGAGGCCAGCAAAGAGCTTTATTTCTCTGTAGCTATCCCTTAGTATAACAGATACAGAAAAAGAGTGAGAGGAGATCGGCAGAACTTTCACGCAGCAGCATCAGTGGGGTCATGACTCTGCTGGTGAGGCAAAAGCAACCTTAGCCTGATATTTAAGCTGGGATGCTTCTCTACATCTCTTGGCTGCAAGTTTCAAATCCACTTAAGGGACTTGAAGACTCAGATCCCATTAATTTTCAATGGAAAGGGACCACCTAAGTCCTCTAGGCAGCTGAGGAGTTATAGCAATTGAAAAGTCAAGGCATGGGCTACAGGTCTTCCGAGGATAACATCCATCTTGAGATTTGTGGCATCTTGGGTGAAGCTGGAAATTGTAAGATACAGAGCCAAGTGTCCTTCTAGACAGGAATGCAAGGGCTAAAATGGTACAAAAAATGACGGGAAAAAAAGGCTTTTTTAAACTCTTTTCTGAACTTACATAAGCTCTGTCAAGCTTAGGGTGGGAGGACAGGTCGATCTGCTTTTTAATCCGAGACAGTTCTCAAACATATAGCAGAACTAATTAGAATTTTTGCAAAAGCAAATCTTTTCATTGGTAAATGGCTTTTTTTAATTTAAGCACTCTGAAAAGCAAATATGATATTAGAGTGTATATTTCTTATGAAGTCTTGGATGACATTCTTAGTGCACTGTCAGAATTGTTACTGAAAATTATCATCAAGAATTTTTATTTCTTGGTTCTTTCATAATTCCTGCCAGGCTATTTTTTAATTTTTGGTAAATGCAGCACAAAGAATCTCTACAATATGTTCTAAAAAATTGCAGTGCACTCTAAACCTAAAAACAAATACAAAACTCTTTAAAATGGAAAAAATTTGCATGTCTCCACATAACATGTATTTCTCAATTCCTAATTTCTATCACAAGTGTTCCCCAAGAAAAGTTTTCTGTATGCTTGGGAACAGTCTTTATTCATAATAATGTGGAATAAGTTGTAGTGTCATTATGGCAAAACCTGAGTGCCATTTTTTCAGTTCACTCATCCTTATATTCCTAAAGCACACAGCTACTGTGACATCTAGGCTGTGGGTGAACAGAAAGGTCTGGGCACAGCTTTCCTCTGTGGTCTGTCCTCAACATCATCTGCCTAAAGACTTGCAACCTCTAAAAGACTTATAACCTGTACCAGGGAGAGAAACATGAAAGGTGAGCTAATGAAGGAAGGAAGGAAGGAAGGAATACCTAAAATGTGATGAGAGAGTTAGGGCAAAGAATATTTCATAGGGATATGAATATTTCCACCTACACTGTTCTGTGTGTGGCAGACAGATAACAGGGGGAGAAATACTTTACAAGAGGAAGGTAAGACAGATTGGCCAGAATGGAAACAGTTTTAAAAATTTACTACTTCAAGGTTTCAGTGGGTAACAAGGATTTACCATCCCTGTCAACCTCAGCTTCCTTCTGAGACCTGAGCATAGAGCATCACTCATCTCTAGGCAAACTGCTTCAGACAAAGAGGGCCTTTATATAGTTATTGTTCTCAGAGGTAATTAAAATCTTCCATCAGTTCTCACTGAGGAGCTAAGAGGTATTGAAAGCAAATGGAGGAAAAATAATATTAAAAGAACCTCTTGCCTCATCTTCAATTAGCCATGCTGTCTTCAGCACATTGACTGCATGGTTCATTACTGATGAATAACTACCATTAAGGTAATGGATTCAAACTGGAGATACTGGGATCACTCATTTGGGGAGCTTTTAGTACTGAACCATTTGGCAGAACCTTTCCCAACAGATAAAAAGGGGACAAGGGGGAAGTGGACTCTCCCCAGACTGGAAACACAAACTGAGTGCACTCATCTCAGTCTCATAAAACTTTTCCTCATGAAAAAAACACTGTAAAAATTATAACTGACTTTGTTTTGTTTTGTTCAAGAAATCACATTAGCACGAACTGATTCTTCAAATAAAGAGGAATATAAAATGTTCATAGTCTTCTCCCTCATTCCACCTAAAATCCTGGGCTGAACAGGATGTATATGCCATCATCAATTCACTTTCACACCACATAAATTTACTCCACTTTTAAGCCTCTAAATCTGGGAGGCTGAATTCTGGTTTCAGTAACAGAAGAGCGAATCTGTTGAAGAAACATTGAGCTTTGCTCCTCATTAACCTCACATATGTCTAGATATATTCCATAAGTTCCATGATCTGTAGCTCAAGCCTGAACCTCCCCCCTTTGTCACAGTGTGATTTCTGCCAGAAGTGACTCGGGCCTGAGTTCTTCACACCCAGAGCAAGGAGGTAGGCAGAGCCCTGCAGAACCGTTCCTGGAGACAGGAGTTTTTTGAAAACATCATCCAAGATGCAGAAGGTTTAAAACATTTAAAACGTTGTGAAAGAGACTAAGTCTTCCAGTGATAAATCCTGCGAGTCCTTGCAGAATCACGCACATCCTTGGCACGCACAAGAAAGAAGTGGGAGTCAGGTCCACTCATTTCTTGATCTTCTATACCATCTCCCCAGCATAAAGAGGGATGAGGTCCTATGAAACAAGCAAGAAGATGCAAAAGAGACTTCGCTAGCACTATATAGAGTTTCTTTACCAGGATATTCTTCTCTTTATAAGAAGCACATTATTCCCCTTATATATTCCCTTTATGTACTCCCTTTATATAAGAGAATTTGGAATAGATCCACAGCTACCAGTGTGGATCATTTAGAGTCTCCTGACTTCATTAGAGCCCTGCAGATGCTGAGAAAAATGGGAATCGAATTATTATTTTATTAATCCAGTTTTTACTCAAGAGGGTGATGAGGACTTTTTAGCCTGGTTCTGTGCCTCTTTGCCTCCTGCAACACAAAGCTGTCTCCCTTCAGGAAACCCCAAGCCCGGGTTTGCTCTGCTGAGAGGAGATAAAAAGTCATCTGTTAGAGTGCCAGGTAAGTGCTATCCTTTCACACTCTACAGAGGAGAAAGAGCTGGTAACAAGCACTGTAGGGAGTCCAGAGCCAATGAAGAGGGCATTAGCACACAGGATCATGGCAGTAACTGCTGCCTGACAACTGCATGATACTCACCTTTATGGCTCCCTGAGGCCCTGGAGTGGAGTGACAGAGAAGCAGAAGGGTCAGAAGAATCCCTCAAAGCTCAGCCCTGAGCCTCATGAGCCCAGGAAAAGAGGAACAGCAGGACTGAAGCACATAGGTGGCCTGTCTGTCTCCAGCCAGCATCAGGCAGTAATGTGCATGCACTGCAGTGGTACAGCCTTTCTGGGGCCTTTCCTGGCCACACAATTTAGCTCTCTCTATACACAGATGTCTACAGAACTTTTACAGTTCCAGAAACAATAAGATTTCTTTAACATGTTTTCCCTGCCACTGTCTGGCACTTTTTATTCTGGCAAGAGCTAAGCTTTGACACCTCTACTGAATTTTAAGAGGAAAATCTTTCTTCTTGTTTCACCTGAGAGGAAAGGCTGTGGCAGAAAGGCTGCAAGAAGGGAATGGGATCACTGCGAAAGAGGGGGAGCAGGAAAGGGATTGACTAATTTAATTATTGAAGTGGGCTTTCTCATGTTCTTACCAGCAGTGGAGGATTTGTCCCAGTGCTTCTTTCACCCAATACTCTAGGTACCAGCACATCCAGAGACCAATGTCCCATCTCCTAAAGCTGTTCTGATTTTCCTGCTTCTCTGTCTCTTTTTCTGCCCTCATTCACAGTTTCCCAGAACCTGCCCCTCTAAGTACAGGATCTGAGAAGAGGAAGGAACAGCAGATGCCAGCATTAGTCCATGCCATATTATCCTCCAGTTCAGTAGACCTGACACAAACTTCTTATTGTATAAAGAAGTCAAAATCTCCAACAGCAGCTGTAATGCACCACTACTACTCCTGCCTGTACTGCACCCTGGGAGTTCTTGGAGTAGTGTATTAAAGGAGTCCTTTTAGTCTGCCTGCTTTCATTGTCCATATTAATATTACAGGGAGATAGTGGAACAAAGCCAGTGCAAGAACAAGACTGGGGAAGAAAGTCTTTGGGGGAGAATTACTTTCTCAGCCTCTCCTATTCAGCTCTCTGTCTTGATGTTTCCTTTCCAACGGCTGCTCAGAGCTGGCAGGCCATTTCAGTGAGAGATGTCATATTGTTCCCTTGCTTTCCTGGAAGGAAGTTTCAATGCAGAAGCCTTGATTCAGCAGACAACTTTATGGAGTTAGAGACCATCCTGGAATTTATGGTGCAAGAATGGCAGAATCTTTGACAGACACAGGATTAATGGGAATGAAGTTTGGTATGCTGCTTCCCCTCTTCCTGAATAAAAGAATGATACAACTGAAAACACAAGGATTTTTCATGCAGATCCAGATCAGCCCCCACTTCCCTGACAGGGAAATATGCAAACCCTCGGATATGGTCCACACCATCCTGCATAAGTAGCTCCCATGATCCTGCATCTCTGTTCTCTGCAACACCCCAGGACCACAGTTCACTCCTGCCATGGTGATTACCCAAATCAGCAGCCCCACACAACCTCAAACCAGCCCCTATTCTCTGCCAGAGCCTGAGCCAGTGCCCACAGCCCTGGCACACATTTCCTCCCCCAGCTGCTGTTTGTGGCACCCATGAATTACCCTCTGGACACCACGTTCACAAACACAGATACCACAAACTGCTCTGGGGTATCTATCCACATACCCAAGGCTAATGCTCCATAAACTGTACTGTTTCCCCCCAGGACTTCATCTCAAACCATTGTCTAGATCATGTTGAGGTCCCCACCTGCACAGCCCCAGTATCCTGTGCCAGACCCTCCATTCTCCCTCAGCAGCACTGCTGCCACCCACTGCGATGCTTCGGGACAACTGCCTGTCAGTCTGCACCTTCTACACATCCACCATAGGAGACAACTCCTATTTCCCAAAAAAAAGCCTGTTTTCCCATCACTAGGGCGATTTTATCATCTACTCAAATTATTAACTGTATCTGAGATCACCATGCTTATAACACACCTTAAGAATGCAAGAAACATAATCTCTGGTTTCACATATGCACACACAGACAGAGTTCTCAGCAGTAGCCTGGGTCAGAGTTCCCCAAGACTTGGGCTCAGCTCCTGAACCCCCACACCACTGGAAACTGGGCTTGCAAATAAAAGGGACACTATTCCTGCTGTCACAATCACAAATGTCCAAGTGCTGACGCTCAAAATACCCTCACGTTTGGCTAAGAGGGGACAGCTGTGGGTCAGGCTGTTTATTAGCTACTAAAATTTTAATCGAAGCAGTTTTTGAAGAACAAACTTTCCCAATGTAGTATAAACGTGCTTAGATACCCAAAAACTTCTGCATGTTCAGATTTGGAACCCATCTCATATTTTGTTTCATTTTTTATTTATGGTATCGTTCTTTTTAAGACAAATTTTATCTTGTCTTTTAACTTCAGTTGGCTGGGAGGGTAGAGACCTACATACAAGCACATTCACCAGCCTCTGAAACAGCAAAGGGTCTCATGTATCTCCAAAGGGACAGTGTGTTGGAACCTACATGCAAAAGTCACAATAGCATGAATACTTCAGGTTGCTTAACATTTTTAGTTTTTCTTTCATCTCTTGCTAGATGCCTGTTTCTGTAACTGTAACTGTCTGGACATCAAGGTCTCCTTGGCAGATCCCAGCATCAGGCTGGGACCAAAACTGGGCTATGCACAGGTTGCTCCAGCTGGTAAAGTCACAGAATGAGTGAAACCAAAGGAGGATGGAGGGAAGCAGTGGCCTTGGCAGGATCAGTTTATAAGCCCTTCCTTCTATTTCTTTTTATTTTGATTTTGACACTTTTCTCTGTTTAGAGAGCAACAGATTGTAGTCTTTATTTTAATGTGGGGTTATTTGGGGTTTTGTGTTTTGTTTTTAAATTATGCCTTTTTTAATTCAAAGCTTTTTGCTCTGCTTTGTGGAACTTGTAAAATGAACATCTCCATCTCAAGGCTCTGATCAAGCCGTGGTCATAGGAAACTTTGAGTAAATTTCACTTCAGTGTCTTTATAGCCTGTTTTCCGTATTATTTTCCATTTTCAGGGACAATCTCAGAGGTGAGTCCTAAGCAGAAAGCTCCTTATGCTCTTTTTTCCTATAATATTCCTAAGGTTTCTGAGTCTTAAACACTGAAAACTAATATATATAACCTATGCCTTATTCATTATTTGTTTGGGGTTTTTTTTTTTTGTTTTCTTCCTAACATACACCCCAATTTCTGTTTCCTGCTAGCTCCTACATTCTTAAATTTAAGTGGTTTTTTTTTTTTTTCCCTGGGTGATCTGAAGGTTGGAATTCTGCTCTCAGGCAACCACATGAGTGTTATCCCAGTTTAATAGTGGGAAGAAGTTTCTTCTTCTTCTCCAAGATCAACTTCCACCTCTGTGTGAAGCATAAACCCCAGAGTGGCAGGAGACTAGGTCTCACCAGACTCCCTTGAGAGTCCTATTGAGCAAATTCACTCTTTTCTTGAGATGAGTCGTTTTTTCTACTTTAGTAGGCAGAATAAGTGGAAATCTTTGTGAAGTTTCATACCAGCTTGAGGAACCTTTGTACCACTGAGGGTCACTTGGGGGTTGTGTTGACCTGAGTTCTCTCTCCTGCTCCTGCCCAGGAAAAGCATCATCTGCCCAAAAGAGCTTCCATGGGCTTGCTTTGAGCAACAAGCAACAGAGATGAACATCAGCTCAAGCATGACCAGTTTTGGCAGCTAATGTTAACTTGCCCTGACACCTGCAGAGATAAGGGAATTCAGAGTCAGATATTAGGACCTTTTCAAAGACATTTAATTAGTCCAACAATGGTTGGGCTTTGCAAAGTGGGTTTTTTTGCTTGCTGCCTGTTAGAAACCCTCAATCATTCATAGCATTACAATTTATGGTTACGATTTTGTGTCCCAGTGAATAATTAAACCTGCATGAGCTGTGAAACTTTTATTACTAGGTTAACTCTTCGGGTTTTTTCCATGGCAGCTCTTTGAAATTCAAGTCACCATTGCTGCTAGTGGTGACTCACTATCCTAGCCAGAGTTTTTTGATGTTAAAAAAAAAAAAAATCAATTATTAAATGGAACACTTTTCTCTTCAAAAAACATTCCTTTTAACTGTTTCCTATGCAAAGCAAGCACAAAGTTATTTATGGACAAGAATTACATTCCCTGAATCTGCTGATATTGTTAAGCACCTAGGATTAATGAATCTGAGCACAGGAATATCTAGAGTGAGACTCAGTTAAAAATTGTACTAACACCTTCAGCTGATTAAATATTTTTTCAAGCCAGTGAAAATGCCTGACCCTTCTAAGACTGTACCAAACAAAGCCATAAACGTGCTGCTTTTAAGTTTTCACACTTGCTTTAACATATCTCTTTCTGCAGTGTTGGCAGCAACAGAAACAAGAGGATTTGATGCTAAAGCATGAGAAGGCATTTAGTATTCCTACACTAGTGTGACAGTTTTTGTTATAGAGCATTTTCTATGGTATGCCACTTGTATAGTGTGCTAAATACCTGGTATAGCATGGCAGGCATGCCAATAGTGAGACATCTCACACAGACAGGAAAGAGCTGACAGTAGATAATTTTTTTACATCCTCTAAACTGAAAACCCTATGAGCAGCTTGCTTTCTTTTTCTTTCTTTCTTTCTTTCTTTCTTTCTTTCTTTCTTTCTTTCTTTCTTTCTTTCTTTCTTTCTTTCTTTCTTTTCTTTTTCTTTCTTTCTTTTCTTTCTTTCTTTCTTTCTTTCTTTCTTTCTTTCTTTCTTTCTTTCTTTCTTTCTTTCTTTCTTTCTTTCTTTCTTCTTTCTTTCTTTCTTCTTTCTTTCTTCATCTTAGTGTATTTGTCATTAGAGGTTTAATTTTGTCCTTTCAGCATGTGATCTTCTTCTCTACCCCCTGCTTTAGGGCCTTTTCTTGGATTAAGCAGAATTTCTGATGAACATGATTGCTGTGAGATACATATAGGGCTGAACTGCACCCTGCAAGAAGCAACTGAAATCCATAACAGAAGATTGGATAGCTGTAAGGACTGGAAAATGGTAATTTCTTCTCTAGAGCAGTTCTTAGAGTCGAACTCAGGGAAAGCTGACAGTAGAAGAATTACAGGCTGATACCAGAATTTATGGTGGGTGCCCTTGTTTCAGTGGATCTGTGCCAGCTTAGGCTCTCTGCAAGTCTGGCTGCCTTGGCTGCAGTGGTATCACACCAGGGGCCAGGCTAAGGCATACACCAACATCTAGCAGCCCTCTTTCTGGGAGGGAGCAGGGTGCCTGAGGATGTCCAGTGGGCTTCTCTGCCAATGCTTGTCTCTGCCAGTGTCAGCCAAACCAGCACACATCATGCCACGTGTCTCACACCTGAAGAACACACAGAGGGACATCATGAGCAGGGACCAGCTGGCATGCACTTAGGTCTTGCCTTAATGAAGTTTCTGAGTCCATTTGAGCCTAAATAGAGTTCAGGCTTTCCCCCTGCCTGGCCCAAAATGAATTAATGAGACACTGAGGTCTCTGTATCACCTAACCTTTCATTGGACTTTCTTATAGGGGAATCTGTCTGCTCAGAGGCACCAAAGGCTCAAAGTTTCCACTCCATGAATTCTGGTGGGATTTTATTGTTAAAAGGCAAGCAGCCAAGCATGTAAACCAGCTTTATTTGCAGTATGGCAGGAAAAAAAAGAAACTCTTTTTTTGTCATGCTAATCCTTATCCATTTTATATCTTTGCTCAAGGACTGCTTGCAGTATATTACAGATTAATCCTTCTCTGGGGAAGGGCTGAGGAGAGCCCACCCTGAGCACGCAAAAGACATAAGCTCCTCAAGTGCTCAAACCTGTAGAGGGAAAACAAACAGGACCACAACAGCTGAGGAGCCTGTGTGTATTTTTGGATTTCACTGAAGCGAAGACTCTCTGGGATACAGATTAAGATCTCTCACTTGTTATTCCAGCTGTCTCAAAGTGGAGATGACAAAGTCTCTCATAAACAGATTGAAAGGTCATTTGATTTCACGGTTGCTTTATTTGAGTACCTCTGTGTCCTCCACTGAAATGTTATTGTGTGCCTTCTTCAGAAACACTCCCCAGAGGTTACTCATTACGACACATTAGGGTACACAGAGCATTAGGGATCACAGGGCAGCATCTGTTCTTAATTATAGTGGCATAAATTCAATAATTCCACTGACTTCAGCAGAGGCATTAATGGTTTGCATGAACATAAATGAAAATAGGATTTGGTCCTTGTAGTCTAGATCATACATGAAGCTGCCCATCTTCTGAAAATGAAGTGTTAGAAACAATGAAAATATTGTTACCACAGTAAGAAAGAATACCATTTCTAAGTCACCAGCATGATATTCTCTTCCTTTCAGTCCACTCAGTGCTGATGGATGCTAAAGGTTAACTGAGCATTTGTCAGCAGAATGTTTCCCCAACACTCAAAATCCCCACTTTTTCAGAATTTAAACTTTTGATAAAGATAGAATGATTGTGTCGTTCTGATTGTAATTTCAATTTATTTATTTATTCATTATTAATATAAGGGTAAAAAGCTTCAAAGCTCTAAGATATTTTTGTTTTCTCCAGCCTGAAGTGTAAATTGGCTTAGAATTCATTTCAGCATTTTTGGTTGTTTCTCACCAAGATCTAACACCAACAGTCAGAATATTAATACTGTCTATGGAAGAAACAGGGGCTTTTTTCCTTTGCTTTATAGATAAAGTACTTATCTAAATATTGTTAACCTAATGATTTTTCTTAGAAGTCAGTCATATTCCCATTACTGACTAAAATTGTAATTAGATCAGTATTTTCACAAATTTCCCTTTTTAACACAATATTTTCCTCTTGTACTCTTATATATGGATGAAGTGCATGGGGGAAAGAAGCAAGAGGAGATGGTGTATTTGTCTGAGTGAGAGGAAACACAGGAGGAGAGGAGAAACACCAGCAAAGCCCCTAACAGACTAGAAGAACCTGCCAGAAAAAGATGAAGGACAGAAGGAATAAGAAAGGACTCAAAGCTCCTGGCTCACATTGCATGACTTCCCCCTGAAGAGACCCCCTTTTCTCACTCACCAGAAGTACCACTATAGCAAGGTTCTTCTCCTAATTTAAGCACTGAAGATGCATGATGAGCCATCAGTGGTAGGAGCTCCTGTGCAGCTCTCGTGCACTTGAGATCCTTGTTGGATGAGACCACCCCCAAGGCATCCCCAGACACGGCAGAAGGGCTCAAAGCATGGGGGGAAGGATGAGAGAGCAGGGGGCCAGTGCTGGTATTTACCTTATTTTGTGATGTAGGGCAGCTCTAAGAATCCCTCAGGAAGACACAAACCTTGCATTTCTGCTCTGCCTGCAGAGGAGAGGATCAGCTGGAGAGCTTCAGTGCTGCAAGCACCCAAGGATGGTCTCAAGGACTGGATTTGGAGGAATCAAAGGCACTGGGGAAAAGGCTGAGGTCTGCTCAGTGAGTCTCCAAAGAGTCTTGTTCAGTCTCTAAAGAGCCTGAGGAACAGGACCTCCAAGATGACATTCAATTTAAAATCAATTTAGAACAAAAATTAGACGCATTATGCAATCTGTGTGAACTGAAAAGATCTGAAGGTAGATGTCAGGCTGAAGACTTCCACTTGGGCACAAATAATGTCAAGAATGGGAGGAAATCAGGTCCAAAATATTAAAACTTGACAGTCACTAAACTGTTCTAAATGCTGATCACTGTGTTTTATTGCTCAGTCTCAACCTGCGCCAAGGGAAATACAGGTTGGATGTCAAGAGAAAGTTTTTCATGGAAAGAATAATAAAGTTCTGCAATGGTCTGCCTGGGGAGGTGGTGGAGTCACCATCCCTGGATGTGTTTTAAAAAAGACTGGATGTGGCACTGGGTGCCATGGTCTAGTTGAGGTGTCAGGGCATGGGTTGGACTCGATGATCTTGGAGGTCTCTCCCAACCTAAAATTCTGTGATTCTGTGATTTGAGGAGTGAATTTTTAGGTACTTTATGATTTTCTCTCCTCTAAACTTGACTGGGAAATATTGTTGTCTTGTATTTTAGTTACAATTGTGACTACTGTAAGTCCTGGAGAAAACAGAACCCTTCTCTGTACATTGCAAATAGTACTGAGAACAACAAAGTGTACTTTGCTTGATGATGTTTAGCATCTCCTTCCTTTTTATTCAAACACAGAATTAAGAAAATACCATGACAAATCTTTCCTCAGACAGTGGGAGTTTTGTTTTGTGCAAGCTAAGGAAGAGATTTGGATCATTGTTTATTATTTTTGTAACTTGTTCCATCTATTTATCTGTCTATTTAAATGCCTCTCATCACCTGAGCACTTAAAATTTGAGGATCTATTCTGAGTCCTTGTGGAAGATCAGCCATAACAGAGTTTATCTGTGCTACAGGTTTGTTTGCAGGTGGTTATTTTTTACCTTTGCTGCTTAGGATCTTGCAATGCCCAAACCCAAGGATAACCTGCTATGTTTGTTCTAAATTAAAAAAACAGATATATGCAGAGACTGTGGAGATAGATAATTATAGAAAGAGCACCATCTATTGTCAGGTAAAAAACCATGAATGCTATTTGTAGGCATAGAGTTTCAACAGAGTGGAAACAGTTGTGGGATTTGGACCTATTCCAGAAGCTAAGCAAAAAGTACTTTGAATGCTTTTGGTCCCAAGTTGAAAGGGTCTGGGTGACAGGAATCCTCTCGTGTAATATGTCAAAAAATATGAGACACTGTAATTTGCATCAGGCTAGGAGGGTTTTATGCTTGTTTCTGATAGAAAATGGAAACTGAGTCACAGCTTGATGAATGGGGACAGTTGTGGTGTTTAATGGGATATTTGGATGACACAGGAGCTAAAAACAAGTCACAAGAATCCCTGGCTGGCTGCAGGCAGACTCAGCTCTAGGACATGGTGCAGTTTGTGCCCAAAGACAGTAGCTGTGCAATGTTTTGGCTGAGGTGTGGGTTCTGCAGCCCCCATCCAACATGGGCAGAGCAGTGCCAGGCAGCCCCGGCCAGAGCTGGCTCCCTGTGCCCTGCTCCCTCTCTCGGTGCAGACTAGCTCCGACTCTTACTCTGCCTGCCAGCAGACACTGAGAAAGCCCCCAGGTTGGTCTGAGCTTTTGAGATTTATATCTGCAGGCAGGAAGAAGAGAAGGAGACAGTGACTATTTGGAAAAAACTGCCTCATTCCAGGCAAGACAAGTTACTATGCCAAGTACTTCATAAATCTTTTATTTGTCTCTCTGCATTTTCAGTAGACAACCTAATTATTGGTTTAATGTCTTAATAGAAGTGAAGGGCAGTGACTCTCCTGAACAGCTTGTGTGGCCTTTTCTGCTGCAAACAGAAAGGAGAGAAGGTGCCAAATGAAGCCAAAAGGAATGAATTATAACTTCTTTATCTTTCTTTCATAAGCTTTCCCATGTAAGTGAACCTTCTTTTAGACTTTTCACACAGAGAGACAAAAGATAAGAGTATAAGTTTTCAGGGACATCTCAAACCATAAGAAAAAACCAGTTCATCAGCTGCTAATGTCAGCTAATGTCTCGGGTACTCAGCATGTGCAGTGGTTCCCTCAGAAGCACACCTAACAATAAGCAGAAAATTTAGCAACAGAGAGGTTAAAGGAGGGTGGTATCTTTGTCCTCCAAATAGATGCATTTGTAAAAGGACATGCCTCTACCAGGAGGCTTGTGTATGAGGACTGGAGAGAGAAATAAAGCAAAATACAGAAACTGGTTCAAACCACTAGAAAGAAGTCTGGTGCTTATAGCAGAGGGAAGGGAAAGCAGGTCCTGTGTGAGCCAAACAGCCAAGGGATCTCTAAAACACACAAAAATTTGTGCAGGTAGACGAGCACCAGATGGCTGTGAGCAGGGAACAGATGAGGGACGTGGCAATGAGGTAACACAGGCAGCTGTCAGCAGAACTCTCCAGCTTGCTTGTGTGGTTCTGTGCTGAGTTAAAGCCCCTCTGATCCCTGCAGTTGCTGAATGTGAAGGGCGCTGTATTTGGTAACTGATGCAGAGAAAAGGGGAAAAGCATGTTGAAGAAGGCACAGGGGAGCTGACCACTTTGTCTTGATTCTGAAAACTACAATTCCCTGGAATCTGAGCTAGGAGTGATAGCACCACAAAAACAACACCAGGGAATCTCACTTTTCTTGGCTGCTGGCTAGTTTTTTGTGGCCGTGCTGCAGGTTCTCGATGACCTCTCCTCTCAATGCTGCTAAAGTCTCCCTGCCAGTGAACAAGTGCAGCACATGAAAGACAGTACAGACTCTGGGGATGAGCACTTCCCAATCCTGGGATGGACAGAGACCTGCCAGAAAGCACTGCAAAGCCCCTCCAGGCTGGGGAAGGAGGGGGCAGAGGGGATGTACTTTGAATGGCCCCCCAAGAGTACAAGTGCACAGCAGCCCATGAGCACCCCATTCCCATGAGAAGGGCCTGAACCAAGGGGCAAAGCAGGGTCCCAGGGGCCTTTTCCCTTCCGTTCCACATCACCCCTCAGTTGTCTCTTCCCTGTAAGGGACATTTTGTTGCAAGGGAAGGCAAAAGCATTTCCTTCAGCAAGTTTTGTGCAAATCCCAGGCTATGAGTCAAAAGTTACACTTCAAGTCTACCATCTGCAAATGCAATTGAAATGAATGAATGAATGAATGAGCAAATATCTTATGAAGCACACAAAAGCCTTTTTTTCCTTTCCTAGTCTTTCACATTCAGTATTATTAATTGATTCAAAGGTCAAAACACTCTCTGTGTGGTCAAGCATCAGAGAAGCTTGATAATTACTATATTTTCCACAAGGGATTTTAATAAATATATTATCATTATAATTATTCCAAATTTATTGGATTTTTAACCAGTGAAAGGCACAATGATGTTGCTCATGTACACCTTCCCTGAAAGAAGTCAAGGACCAGAAGTCCATTCGAGTAGAAATCTCTCTCTCTTCTCTTGTTGGTGCCAAAGCACAGTGCCTTGTATCTGTTTCTTCTGAGCCCATGCCTCAGAAGATTTATGCAGCTTCAGTATCTGCACTCACAGACCCTTTTTTCCCCCTCAGTGGTACTGGGTTTGAAGAAAAGAAATAGATGAGTACAAATCAAGGCAAGAAATACTTTGAAAAGATATGTGACACGAGTATCTAAACCAGGTCAAGAACCAAGCAAACTGCCATTGTAAGCAGTGAAAAGTGATTTTTTTTAACCATTATATCAGTGTACATAATCCAAAGAAGGGTACTGCAGGGGAAAACTTTATTGTATTATTTTATGCAAGCAGTCTGCACGGTGTCAGTTCTTACATTTCCCTTGAAACATACTGAACCTGAGGAAGAGTGGGATTAAGCTGCTTCACATCCTCTATAATCTAGTGTGACTTTTCTCTTTCACTCTCACCTTGCTTCCTCCTTGATTACAAGACAGTCTTATACACACTTTTTCACCACCAGGTAGTAAAGTGCTTGATGGTGATGATGGGTGTTATAATCTGTATTTCCTGATGAGTGAGCTATGACAGGGAAAATTGCTGAAACCACCCAGCAGCAGAGCTGTGAGCAACACCCAGCCTTCCAGTCCCCTCTTGGAGCCCATCACCTACATCAGCTAATATAATATGTTGTAAAGAAATATAGAGGAAGTACTCAGGCTGTCATTTTGAATGTTTCACTTGCAATTGCATCATATAAACCTGATAAAGGAAACAGCAAAATAATAATACCAATAATACCAAACTCTACAGAGGAAAAAAGGGGGAAAAGTAAGAACAAGGTGCACCCCATGAGAAATATCCTGAGAATTCATAAATACTGGAAGGAATACAAAGAAAGCAAGAATCTATCCCCTGTCAAGTGGAGGAAGTGCCAGCCATACAATATTCATTCTGCTAAAGGAAGTTAATAAGGAAATGTACTTTTAAACCTCAAGCACATGTGTGAGAAAGTAGGCGTGAATTTTTGGAGTTGATAAGTTCATTTGCTTGTTTGTTTGTTTGTTTGCTTATTTGCTTGCTTGTTTGTTTGTTTAATTATCTACTCTTCTAGACACTATTAAATGAAGCTTTACTTCTGATGGAACTCCAGGCTGGAGTGTCAGGATTCAGGGAAAACTGTGGATAAATGGGGAAGTGGCAGCTGAATTCTCAAGTTCTCTGTGATTGGATTGACTGCTAAGGAAGGAAACACTAAGTAGGTGATGAGGACAACTGAGGAAACATGGCTGAAAATAGAAAATTACTTTCATCTTTAATATCTGCATTCCTTTCAGCAGCAACATGTACCTAAATACCTACCCTGTGAAATTCTAAGTGATATCTAACTTTGATAAAAAACGATGGTGACATCGTTCCCAGATGACATCCATCTGGTGATTTACAGGATGTGTATTGAATGCATATCACGTTCAGCATCACAAGAATTTTTATCTTTAAAAATAGTGAAACAAGACGAAAAACAACAAAAAAAAATTCCTACACCCACATCATCCTTTTTCAATTAAAAAAAAAAACAGAGAAAATCTTTAAAATATAAAAAACAAGCCTATGTTTTTCAAAGTGATAACTAGTTCTACATGAAGTTTAGTTTTTGATAAATCAGTATTTCCAGATAAAAAATACTTTAAAGTGTCCTGAATGTTCCACTTACTGAATTGAGCTCCAATGGTGCTGCATAAGAGCTGGCACCACAAAGAGCTCCATCAATGCAGTTGTGGGGCTCTTCACAATGACTCCAGGAAGTCAGCGGATCCGGGCTGTCCTCTGCCTTCATTAACGGGTTGTAAAAGACAGAGACAAAGAAGAGACAGAACTACTGATGCAAAAGAGAGTGCTACATTAGTCCTCAGAAGATCTTTATTCACCTACTGGCATACCCCCAACTTTTCCTGAGAGTTCAGGGAAACAATTCAGCATGTTCTGATCTGTTTCTGTAAGGGAGCATCTCAAGACTTCTCTTTTTCCCCATATTCATTTTTAGGAGAATGATTTCATCCAGGCAGGGCTGGCTCTCACTAGGTATCTGATAGAAAGAGATAATAGCTAGCTGAGGGGGGCCCTGACCTCACCAGCTCATTAATGTAGGATAAACAATAAAGAAAAAGAGCATATTGCCAAAATGCCTCCTTTTTCTGGAGGTGCTGATTCAGAACCATCTGCCTGAATTAATTTGGTCTACAAGAATGAGTACTAAGGTAATGAGCTACCAGACCTCTTGGAAACCCAGGTGAGCATGGACCAGATCCCAGCAGGGAATTCTTCCTAAGCTCCTCCTTCTTTTAGGAAGTGTCTAAGTTTGTTCTTCCTGCATGCAGCTTAGCAACTCTGCTGGTCATGGGCCTGAGAGATCACCTCCCCCAGAGCAGGGAGAGGTGTGTCCTCTTGCATATGTCATCCCTAACCAGGAAGGCAAATGGACAGTCTTCCTAGTCCTTGTGTTTCCTGAGGTTATTCAGCATACTCAATGGCCACTGGTAGTAAAAAATGATTGCAGCCTTCCCAAAGCAGGGTGTCACACAGCATGGCAGGCAACAGCCTTGGACAGGCTCTGCAGGGAAACCTGGCAGTCCTCTCAGTAGCAGCAAATAAAGACAAGTGTTTCAGGAAACTAGGAACTCTCATACCCTTGTTTCAGTGTGCTTCTGTAACCCATCCCATTAGCTCTCTGTGTGATAATATTTTACAGCACAAATGTGCTTTCACAGTGCAGCCAGCTATGAAGGAGGAACAGCATTAAGCTTGCAGAAGGGCAGGAGATCTCAGAAACAAAAACAAGACAAGCTGATACTTGTGCTCAGGCCACAGGCACTTTCCCCTGCTGGAGACTTGTTGAACTAGGAGGTAAGGAAGTCAAGGACATCACCAGAAAGGAGAAGATGCAACTTCCCAGTCAAAGCAACTGCAGCCAGTACTCTTTGTGGTCACTGTATCAACAGAGCATCAAAGAAATGTGTTTGCCCTGTGCTCCTGGAATTCCTGCTCTGGCCTTCTGAAGAAAGTTTCCCAGTCTTTCACCACTCTATCCATAGGCAGATTAAGAACAAAACCTTAGTGACCAAGGCCTGAGCTCTAGACAAGTGCCCTGCTCTCAGAAACTGGAGTCCAGCTGAGAACAGGGAAGATTTTGCAGTAGAAAAGGAATTACCCCAGAATATGAGAGGGGAAGAGGAAAAGATAGAGCTACATCTAAGTTGAAAATGAATAGAAGGTTATGGACAAGGTGATGAGAATAAATTGTAGGTTGAGGACTGAATGCATTATGGCCTTTCTGCATTTTTGGGCCTTGAGGAACCGCACGTTTCCTGCAGGAATTCTGACAAGATTGGAGGCTCAAACAGAGGGAGATGAGAGCTTTGCACTGTGAGGGCTCAAGCTTGCATGACCATGTGTGTCTGGCATAAAAATAATTGAGTCATTCTCCTTCTGGAAAAGAGGAAAAGAGAGCAGCTCCAGCCATGCCTTTGGGAAATCAACATATGTACAGAGCAGCAACGGTGGTGTCCTGGGCACCTGCTCTTCCCAGCAGGGAACCAGCGTATTCCTTTGGAGTTCTCTGGTAATTTTCTGTTTCAGACCAAATCCTCAGGAGAGGAGGAGGATTTGGCAGGGCAAAAGAGCACTCTATGAAGATTTATTTTCTCAAAACTTGGATCTGCCTTTCATCCACCAACTAATATGTTCAAGTATTTCTCTCACCTCCTGTAAGCAAAGCACACACATAGATAATACTTTTGCTACTCCTTTTCTTAGTATTACTGTTTATATGAGAATTGCAAGGCTCTTTGCAAAGAAAGGCTCATATCCCCATGGGAAAAGGCCAGAATCCAGGATAGAAGCCATTCTTTCAAGGACATACAGATTTAGTGCAGCAAGATCAAAACTTGATAACAAATTTCCAAGTTTTCTAAGCCTGCTCCAGTACTGGAGCTGTGTGTGCAACCTGCAGCTGCAGCCTACTTTGAATTAAAAACAAGCCAACATCAAAGACCCTCTGCAAACATTTTCAAATTCCGTTCATGATGAAGTGGTTTGAACTACCCTGGTATTAATATTGTCTTCAGCATTTTCATGGATTTTTATCTTATTTTCAAATATTATTGTAGCACAAAGAAAAGAAAAGTTTTGTTTCTTTTTTTTTTTTATAAGAGAACCAAGTTTTTCTTATGCAATTATAGAAAATTAGTGAAGAGAGTCCAAACCTGTAGAACTCCAGGCTCCAGAATCACATGCTTGGAATATCTGACAAATACCTGGGCAAGTAACACCCATGTCTTTGTCACACAGCTTTGGTTCCAACAGCTGCAAAAAATAACCAAGAGCCCAAAGACCAGGCTGAGCCCACTAACTGCTTCAATACTATTTCCAGAATGCAAATGGTGACATCAAGGCAAACTGCCTAAAAATTCACCTTTTTCTTGTCAGAAACAAAATCCATTCTTTGCCTGAAAGCTGGAGACTGTATAACTCCTCTGGCTTTCACTTCACAAGTCTCTGAAAGCTTGAGGTAGTTCTGTACCCTCTCCACACTCTTCTTGGCACTTTGCTTTTTGGACAGCAGGGATGGAGACCCACCACAGCCATGGCTGAATGGATCAGCCTGCTGCAGGCTCCTTGGGACAGACCTGCAGCTAGATGGGGATTTAATTGATTTAATAGTCTTCTGATTTCTTAATGAACCTTGGGAATGGGTAGTATGGGATAAATTTATTAGTCTTGTCTCTCACCTCCAGCAGAAAATGGTCACAGCCACTCACTCAATGTCTCAAGCAACTGCTCACAGCTCTTTGCTTGCTGCTGCTGCTCTCTGTGTGTCCATGCTTACTTTTGCCCTAGGATTTACTGTGGTAAAGGTTTTCCTCTTTCCACAGAAATCTTGGAAACTGACAGTCCTTCAAAGCAAACAGAAATATATGGAGTGGAGCAAGGTTCTGGTGAAGTACTTTCTCATCCCAGATGTCAAAATGAGAAGAAAATACATTGGTAAAGCAATGAGGCAGTGCCAAACTTGTAGCACTGCTCATACTTAGGAGTAAGCCCTCACAGAGGAATCGTGCTCCCTGGTGCTGGAGGGGCTCCAAAGACCACACAAAATGCCTGCTCTCCTGCAGCGAGCGCCAACACAGCTGGCCAGCTCAGGATTGTATCACAAGAGCAGCTGAGTACAGGCAGCTCTGTGGCTTCCTCCACACTCTTGAAGAGCCCACACTCCTTCACAACCTGCATTGAGGCGTAGCTCTGGGTTTGCAGTTCATCAGCCTGAACTGACCTGAATTCTCTTAGACTTGAAGCTTTATTTCATAATCCCCTTTCTGAGCAGTGACTTTCTTCCTCTAAGAACACATGCCCTGTGGAGCCAGGCTGGGACAGGGACAGGACTGGTTTAACCAAGCAATGCAGAAACAAACAGCTTGCACCAGAGGGGCAAGGGCTCTGTCCCAGAACACCCTAGCATCTGATGGCTCGTGTGATTTTTTAATTGTCTTGGAAGAGGGACTCTGTTCCCTCTCTGCCTGGGGAAGTTTGTGTTTGTTGTCCTCCTCCAGCAGGACTGCTCTGACAATCAGCCTAGAGCAAGCCAGAGGGAGTGCAGGTCCTGAACTGCAGTCAAGCAATGGCTCCTTTCACATCCCCTGATGAACCCAGCTGGTATCAGCTTGCAGGAGTAATCCTTTCTGGCAGAAGCAATTCCTTTACTAAGAAATTATCTCACCTTCTCCTTAGCGTACACAGTGAATTTCAAGCACTAGCATTAAAAGGTGTTTCACTATCCATCTGTGCCTGGAAATCGTGGCCTCAGCAGCTAATCTATGTCTCTACTATCATTGCAGTGAAAAAACTCTCTGTTGGTGCAAAACCACAATAACACTGCTAGCAGAAGGGGCAGGGGGAGTGTGGGGGGAGAAGGCAAATTCAGCTATCTATACCCTGTCTTCCCTTTTACTTTATAGGAAAACAGGATTTAATGCTCTACTGAACAAATCAGGTTCTTCAGGTCTGCAAAGCTCCCCAAAACAGAAATTAATGGCAATATTTATTTCATTCTTAGATATCAAAGTGTGCTGTGCAGGTGGGTGATTACATCATTTCCTGCATTTTTGCAATGAAACAGCTCTCAAATGTGTCTCTGATCTTTTGAAGTCTGTGCTGTCTTGACTGGCACTGTAAAAGCTGGGTCTGAGAGGCTGTAGAAAGGAGGGAGGAGGGTGGAGGGCCAAGGCTATGTCTCAGGCATTTAAATTAGTCTCTAAACACTCAGGAAAATATACCCTTCCAGTGTGCCCACAAGTGCTAAATGGCAGCTGGGTTCTTCCAGGGAGCCTGACAAAAGTGGGCATAGCCATCATTCACTGCAACTAGAAACAGAAATGTGGTGTGCAAGTGAACTGCCAGCCACTAAGGAATCGAAGAGCACTTCTCAGTATTTATCAGTCCTATGACCAAGAACACATGAATTTTTTAATAATTGCTCCATTCACAGCCTCATCAGCACATACTGAACTCAGACCATTTAAAAGCCGTTAATTAATAATTTATTGCTGATTACACTTTACAATGTCATCCCAAATTGCTCCTCTGGTGGTGGCAGTAAACATGTCATGGCAGTCCCTTGTTCCACATTCCAGAGGCCAGCACATCACCTGTCTCTAATGGAGTATTACTCACCAGAAGTGCACCAGTTCTTCTTTACTTTGGCAGCTGCTCTGGAGTTCAAGGTAGGATGATGATATCCATGGTATAACCCTGTTCCTCAGGATATATAACATGGCTGTGAGCCTCAGCCAGGACTGGGGGGGCTGATCAGACTGGGCTGCTTGGAAACTACTGCAGAACCAGATAAAAATATGAACTTTTCAAGGGCTGGAGAGAGCGGTGTTTTCTTCTCTGGCTTTCCCTGAAGACACCTGGAGAAGTGAACCACCCACTCCTGCTGAGTTTTTTTTCCAAAGATTTTTTTTTTTTTTCAGAATTTTCTGGACTCTTTTGCACTACTAATTAGACCCCTTCTACTCCAGTCACAAATTGACAGTTTCAGCATGTCTTCCACTATGAGAATATTTCTGGTATAGAACCCTTTTTTTTTTTTAAGCCACATGAAATAACTTCCTAGTTCTGCCTCTTCCATTAACTCTTCAGATCTCCTGTGAAATCTTCTTTTCCACTTCGATTTTTTGCTCCACCACTGGTTCCTCCCTTGCTCTGTTCTAATCTTCGTAAATTATTCACCATCCAACATCCTTCACACTACCATTTCCTGTAATTTATAGTGTCTACTATGTTGTATTATTTAACACCAAAAAGCATTTCAGGATTCAGCTTTCCATGTATCAGGAAAGATGTAATGAATTGAGTTGCATTGTATAAAACCCTCAGCAATTAAATGGAAAACGATTAATAGCTTGATGGTGATCATCCTGCTAATGTCTCAGTCTTTTGTGCCTTGTCACGTTTATTCTACTGCAAAGGGGGACAGGAGCTTTTAAACTTGTTTGCTCCTCTCTGGAAAATTGCTTTTTTTCCCTTTCAGCTAACACCACGTGTTTGTTAATGGAGTATTAATAATAACCATGTTATTACCTTCTTCCATCAGATAGGGAAGTCCACTAAATAATTTCCAGCAAAATCTCAATTCCAGATCTTAAGTGCAGAAGGCAA
Organism: Sitta carolinensis; assembly: GCA_032173965.1. Taxonomy (NCBI): domain Eukaryota; kingdom Metazoa; phylum Chordata; class Aves; order Passeriformes; family Sittidae; genus Sitta; species Sitta carolinensis. Next base: position 5,293,041 of record JAVUNC010000025.1, on the reverse strand, counting down.
GGCTACAGCTTTTGGCAGTTTATTCAGCTTTCATCATATTGTCATAGCAGACTAAATTATTGAAGATGACTGGCAATTTACATATCTCCTCTCTAAGTCAAACAAGCTAGACTTCACTGTGTTATACCTCACAGCATTTATAAATCTAGACTAGCAATCCAACTTGTTTGCATAGTATATAATGAGATGAGAATAAAATAAAAGCTTTTTTGGCAGGTGTGGCAGAACTGAAGCCTGTTCCAGGCAAAAAGCATAAAGACTATGCCATCACCTCTTGCCTGGTGAAGGACATGCTGTCCACAGCCTCTTAGCACTTTTGATTTCAGTGATCATATGACTAATAATACAGTAATTTGCCTAACATTTTGTGAGTAATTTTGTTGGGTTACTCTGTCTTTACACCAGAGTGAAAAAGAGGAGAATGAAGTTCATTACTTCATATTGAAAGGAGCACACAAGAGTTATAATCTAGTTTTGATCTTGAGCAACATTTTACCTTTCTATTAACCGTACTATAAAATCGCACCAGCTACGTTTTAAATGTCCAATGTTCAAACACCTTCTGAAACTACATCAGGCATCCTCTGTGCTTCATCTGTGAAAGTCAAGTGTCACTTTCTACATTCTCATTTCAAAATGATTCCTCTAATGACCAGGATCAAAAAAAATGTATTATTCAGAACTCAGTAATAACTTTCACCAGTCACAGTGATGACTGGATGAGGTACATGGATTTCTTACAGGCCATGTAAACATTTTATACAATTCAGTAAAAATTTACTGAAAGGAGAATAACAGAATTTCACTCTCAAGTTCATAATGAAGATGTCTATATGCAGAACCTATATCCCTACTTAGACATCCACATTAAGTGGATTATTTTTCAAAAATGCAGGTCACACTGGATCTGATTTTGTCTCACAGCTTCTGAAACCAGACTGCTCCTGACTAGCCTAGCCTCTGACAGCCTCTGTTTTACTGTTTTATTCAGCTATTCACTACTTTCACTGGGAGCAATTCACACCAATATTTTCAAATAACTAACTCTTAAAGTGCAAATCTAACACCAACCTCGTCTGAAATCCACACCCTTTTTGTGTGACTCTGTACTGGGAGCACGAGCTCAGTTTTTAGATTCTCTGTAACAGTAGTGCTCATTCCACAGGAGAGTTGTAATCTTTAATTCCTTAATCATATAATTCATCTGGTTTTGCTTATTTTGAACTTTTCTCTTTTGATAACATGTCGGTTTCATGCCTACTGTCCCAGTTGTGTGTCAGCTTGGTTAGCTGTGATCACAGAATCCCAGAATGGGTCAGGTTGGAAGGGGCTGCAGTGGATCAACTGCTCCAAGCTCCCTGCTCAAGCAGGGTCATCCTGGAACACCTGGCACAGGATTGCATCCAGACAGCTCTGGTGTATCTCTAGGGAGGGAGACTCCACAGCCTTCCCTGGGCAATCTGTTGCTGGGCTCAGTCACCCACACAGTAAAGTTCTTCCTTGTGTTCAGGTGGAACTTTCTGTGCACCAGTTTCTGCCTGTTGTGCTTTGTCCTGTTGCTCAGCACCATTGGGTAGAGCCTGGCTCCATCCTCTTGGCACTCTTCCTTCAAAAACTGATAAAAATTGACAAGAACCCCTCTCACTTGTGTCTTCTCGAGGCTGAGGCCCAGCCCTGAGCCTTTCCTGGTGAGAGAGATGCTCCTGTCCCTTCATATTTTTGTCACCCTCTTCAGGACCCACTCCATGTCTCTTGTACTGAGGAGACAGCCTCTTGTACTGGACATGGCTCCTCATTATAAGAGCACAACACTTAATATTTGATTTACCTTGATGTAATTGTTGTTTCTCTTGCTGATGCCAAAGGCCATAAAGTGTAATTACTGGTTCATATTTTAGCAGAGAATAGTCTTGTAAAAAGCATTGTAGATGTATTAAAATGTCTTAAATGCATTAAAACAGGATTAGGAATGGGAAAAGTAATGACAAGAAAGTAACACAAATTACTGCTTTCCAGATGGATCTCAAAATTCACCATCATGTAGAATATCACACCTCAGCCCCAACTACAAAAAAGCAAGAAAAATGGATATAAGAATAAAGTACATAAGGAAAAATACTTCTAAATTCTGGCACATGAATACACCAGCAATGCGCCTTAGAAAACTGAGAATTTCTTACTGTTAAAGCTTTCCTTACCAATTTATAAGAACTGGAGACAGATTAATCCTGTGTTACCTCCAGTAGAGAAGTAAGTAAGGAAATTACAAGATAATGAAATCCACAGTTAAAAATAAACAACACAAGCCCAGAAAGGTACACTGTCTGCACTTTTTGTCTATGGGACTGCAGGATATTATTGATTATGTAATACTAGGCTGAGAAAATTAAATGAGGCAGCAAATTGCAGATTCAGTTGGTAGCTACCCTGAGCAGTCCAAGTCCCCTCAATGAAAGGAATCCCAGTAGGAGATTTTCCCTAGGTAGTTCCTTCTCTTTGTACAGATGTTAGTTCTCCACATTTATAAGGCAAATTTCTCATGCAAATATTGGATGGAAAAGTGCCAGGGCATAATGGTTTATGAAGCTGTTTTTTTGGGGCAGTTGGTTTGTGGTTGATTAAAATCTGATGGCTTATTATTTTCATAAATATCATAAACACTGAGGTGTCTCAGGGTACTGGAGGCTGAACTTTTACAACTCTACTTATGCCACGTCTATGAGGTCAGGAAATAAAGAATATTTTTTTACCAGAAATTTTGTGTATGTGTCTAGTTAATCAACAGAAGGTTGGGAAGAAGCTCAGCCTTTAGTAAATGCGGGCTGCTGTGCTGAAAGGAAATCAGGAATGGGATAGAAAAAGACTTCCAAAGTTTTGCCATTAATCTTCCATGGAGCTCCCAATACAAACAACCAAGAAGAAAAACCTGAGGCAGTGAATGCATCTCAACTAGTACGCACAAAGATAAATTTTGGGAAACAGTTATTCAATCTTGTTAAGTTTTGCCACTCAGAAAGTGAAGTAATTCTTTAATCCACATAGAATGGTCATGTTGTGTTTTAGTACTACTGATATTGGAACAAACGTGTCATTTGAGAATGAAACTGAAATGAGCCTAGGAGTCAGCACAAATAGCAAAGAAATTCCTAATGCATGAGATTCAAGGAACCCAAATTGAAGGAATTTAACTGTGTCATTTTAGGTTCTTCAGTCCAGCTGCAGAGGGACAAGACTTGAGCAAACATCAATGTGTCAGCAACAATGTTGCTTCCTATGTGAAAAGGGGAGAACACTGATCCAGTTGAAAAGGAGTTGTATTGCAGCTGCTTAGAGCAGTGAAATTATCATGACAAGAAGATCTGACACTTCCTCTGGGAGCTGTCTGGGGGCTGACAGGCTTTCAGGGGGGTATCTAGTTCAAGGCCATGTGTTACAAGCTGTCCTTAGAGAAGGATTTTAGGCAGAGAGAACATCAAGAAAACTGAAGGACCTGGCAACCTACATCCAGGGGAGACCTAAGGCACTGTGCAGAGACCATTCATGGAGCCAAGTAAATGATCACTGCACCAGCACACCTAGAGCAGGCAGACAGATGTAACTGCACCTTGTCTGCTTGAAGTCCTCAACAACATATAGTAAAGACCAGATCGCAAAGGAATAATTGATCCTTAAGACCTGAAATATCTAATGTGCTTTAAAGGAGCTATGCCCAAGACTTCCAATATCATGATGGTTGTTAATATAGCCTGCTTCTTGCAAAAATCTGGATACCATGGAGTTAAGTAGCTGGTGTTTAGCCAGCAGCAGCAAGCTGTTTAGTTTATTTTTACTGAAATGTAGCATTATGTGCTATTTCTAGGTAATGCAGAAAGCCCTTGACAAGCTACATGAAGTAGAAAAGAGCACAATAACATATTAATTTTAAAAACAGTAGTGGAAAGCAAGCTGGTAGAGGCTGGTACTGGAGTATGCTTTTCCTTTCAGTGAGACACGAGTTTTGTCTTCTACGTTTGAGAAGGCAGCCTGTAGATGTCAAAGGATCATCTTCCCCAGCCAGCACTTGTCCTCCTGAAAAGAGAAGTAGCCTTGGACTAGGTACGATGGAAAGCAACACTTGTATACCTTCCTGCAAAAAAAAAAAAAAAAAAAAAAAAAAAAACACAAAACAACAAAAAACCAAAACCAAACAACAAAAGAAACACAGCATCAACAAAAACTCACAGAAAGTATAAAAGATGCCACTTCAGATCAATTCTTGGTGAAATGGTTATGATTTTCTGATAGATAGCATAGTCAAAACATGATAAACGTGTTAGTTTATTGCTAACACCTTCAGATACGTTCATTTATTTATCTGGAAGAATAGATCTGTACCTTAAGCATGAGTTCAGAACACTCAGATTTCAATCCCCCCTTTTTTCTGTGGCTTTCTTACCGTGATCAAGTGACTGAGTTTATCTTTGCTTTGTTCCCCCATTCATAAATTACATCGTTCAAGAATGTCCTTGTAAGGCAAGAAGTGCCTTCATCTGCCCAGCATACCTGCCAGAGAGGGAACAAGGGGAAAAAGAAAAGGAATATAATGGTACCAAATAAACAGTAAATAGAAATATCAAGAGAGTGTATATGGGGAAAAATAATGTCACATGACAGAGAATAATTTAGAAAACAATAAAATCAAACTCCAGACCCGATTTAGCTCTTCTGGATAGAAGTCTATACATAGGTAAGGTCTATACATAGATCTTATTTTCCAGAGACATCAGTACTGGGGTGGCTTGCACAGCCATAAGTCAATATCTGCCTGGGAAAGGGAGCAAAGCAGGTATGGGAATGACCATACTTATTGCAGCAGACTTACAAGAAATTGGGAATACAGAGATGGAAAATATTGATGATTTAAATGAGGACCCACAAGGGCAAGTAGCTATGGAAGAAAGTGCATCTACCAGAGAGAGAAAGGTAAGATCAGAATAAATGAGAAAGAGCAGGATAAATCACAATATAGGATTTTCTGTGAAAAACAACACTTTTGTCTTGGGTGGAAAAGATTTAATAAACTGATTTTCTGATGAAATAATATATTTTAATAGTATCAACTTCAGCTCCTGCTTTCATTTAGGTTCTTAATTTTCCAACCTGTTATCATTTCTTCTCAGAGTTTCTGTAGTGTCTGTGTAATCTCTTTAGCCATTAATTTTACAGCTCAGTAAATGCAGTGGCTGATCCTCCCTTTACACTGGGGTAAAGTACTGCAGAATTCAGTGATGATGCTTCCAATGGCACAAAGGTTATCCCTTTGCATCTGCTTTTCATCATGTGCTCTCAGAGCTGGGCTCCATCTGATAGATGCACTGATAGATAGGCTGGAGCTAAATGAAAGTCTTTGTACAGAGTCACCAGTCCCTGTCCTACCCTGAACACACTGTGACTCTATAATTATCTGGTGTGAAAAAACAGCCACAACTTCTAGGTCCCACTTTTGGCCCAGCTGTGTTGCTCCAGACAAGGCAGACTCAGCCTGCAGTGCAATGTTTCCATCTCATTATTTCAGTGCAACTAATCGCATGCAATCATATATAGTGCTTGTTTTAAAAAGCTGATCTCAGTTTAAACCCCTGACTTCCACCATGACTGAGGCCAGTCTAATCCCACATCTCTTCTCGAGATGGTTTCTTTGTTTTATCCATGCTGTCCCCTGCAGAATGTCTCAAAATTCAAATTCCTTTGGAGGAATCTATCCACACCTCCAGCAAAAGTCACACCCACTGAGGGTGGGATCATCTTGCTTAACAGCAGCCGTTTAAAAGTTTGACAACTCCCTAAATGGAGTTTCTGGGAGTTTATGTCTCTGGTAGAGACAGAAAAAAATACTTCAAAAAGTAAATTCATTGATCTAGGTTGTTCCCTCTCTTCACTGTCTATGCAAGCTTAGATGATGACCCCAGACTAATTTTTAAATGGCTGATAATAAGGAAAATTAATACTACCCATTAAAGGATGGTAGAAAAAAAAGATTAAAGCTCCACTTCCAAGGCCCTATAATTTTTTCCCATTTCAGGTATACTAATATACAGGTTGTTGCTGGGAGCACTGTTCACTGTCCTCTTTCTCTGCTGTGTTTTGGCCCCTAACATCACCTGCATGTTCTTTTCTCCTGTTTTTCTGTTTTTAACCCTGAGGTGTCCTTTTTTTGCCCAGGGCAGGATTCTGCCTGAGGCAAGTATTCCTTGGAACACCTGCCTCCATGCAGGTCATATCCATCTTTATTCAAACCTGTCGAGATGTTTAAAATTGAAATCTATCACACTTTTGTAATAAATTTGACTTCAAAGAGAAGCCTTTGAAGCTTTTCTTTAGAAAATAAATGCTAGTTGAAGGTTAACAAACAATAGAAAGGGACAGTTCTTAGAACTTGCATTATATGAAGAATTATATTACTGGTCTGTATCACCGTTCCTATTAAGTATTATCTAACTTTGCTTGGCTTTTCTTCTGTAAATATTGAATATACTAAGACTTATTCTCTGTTCCACTGGGCTGCAATAACTCTGCAAACTAAATATAGTGTAAAACCAGTATAAATGAATGGTAAAAAAGGCTCAGTCATCTGGATTCCAATCCTCCAGCTCTCAGTGTGCACAGAAACTGAGCTTTATTCTGGCATAGATGAGACAAAGTCTGTTCTGGTTCATAGTGTGAATGCTTCAGCAAACTATTGAACAAACAGTAGACATAATTTCTGATTCTGATTACTTACTTGCTTTGCATCACACAAATCCCATTCATAGGCCTGCTAGCAGCTCGCATTTCAGGTTGTTTTTCTTCTTTGTTAGCTAATGAGTAAACACAGGTGATAAGTTTTCATTTTGGGGTCCTTCCAGAGGTGGTGTGACAAGCAGTGCCTTCTTCTCCCTCCCCTACTTTTGTTTGACTCTCATGCTCTGAGGCTTTCAGCACTAAAGCTTTCCACACTCTGCATTACCAGTCCACAGGTTGCTTTGAAAGCTGCTGGCAATTCTGCCCTCAGCTTTCATCTTTTCTCTTTTGCATCCCTCAGCAGTGGTGATCTGTAACAGTGAGAGTAATTAGAAACCACTTTTGAGCCATGTGAGGTTGGAGAGTTTGCTTCCTTTGTTTTTCTGCTTTGAAAAACTCACACATGCTGGTTTCAATGAAAGAAGCCAACCTACTCCACTGCCATGTAACAGAAATACATAAAAATGCAGTTCATACACATTAATGTGTATGTGTGAGTTCAGAGGTATGTAATGCACACATATATAATTATGTTAATTTGTGTGTCCTCAGATGCATGTCTGGCTTTAAATATTGGACATAATGGTGCTGGCCTGTTTCTGGGCTGAAGATGCACACAGAAGAGTAAAAGGTTACTTTTACAACAACAGAGGCACTATATTCTGTATGAGGTGTTCAGGTTTGAAAGGTTCTTGTTGTCTTCTTTCAGAAATGTATTTTCTCTTCACATAGAAGCATTGTGCTGACTCCATTTGCAGCTTGCCACTGTCCAAAGGCACCTCAATGCATTGTATCAGGCAACCTGTATTTTCCAAAATTGAATTCCCTCACGTGAAAGTAGGTAGAGGTCTCCAGTGACCTTTTGAAGGCATCCTGGAAGAAATGACAGAGGCAATTTACCTCTGATAATTTTCAGATGAGACAAAAAAGGGAGTGGAAGCTGGCACCTGAGTCTAGGATCTGCCTCCTCCTCAAGAGGACTCTGAAGCTTGCTGCATCCGTGTCACAAGACTGTGGGAAAAGAGACAAGTCCAAGGGGCACACTGCATGAAAGCAGAGTGCCAGAAGAAAAGCTTGGAAGCAGTCATATGACCTAAGAGGCAAGTATTTCACTAAATGCCAACACTGTAGAGATGCAAACTGATGCTGTGAAAACAGACTGTGATATTGACCACAGCTGGAGGGTGCACGAGGGACCTCTTGGAGAATACAGGGAGAAAGCTGTGGAGGAGGTGAGTGCACAGCAGCACTTTACTCTGTAAGTGAACAATATCAGGATTACCATCTCGTGAAGAAAAAGGGTGAGCCAAGTATTTAATGACTCCCTAAAATAAACTCCAAATCTGCCCCTATACACAGGGCTGAAATACTACTCTGAAATTGATTCCACCATGAATGAGCTTACTTTGAACACATGGCTCTTGGCAGATGTCCTGCCACCCCTAGCTCCTGAGGGACCTGCAAGTGCATCTGACTGAGAGTATCAATTTGAGTTGTGGAGGGTTCAGCCTCTACACGTGTAGGTGTTGGCTGAGAGCTGCTGGAAGGAGCTACAGGTTTCATGGTTCAAGGTTTTCAGCTCTCCTTGGTTGCTCTGAATCAGCCCAATATAACTGATTTTGTTTGACTTGGTCCTTCACAGCTGGTCTCTCAGCATCTGCTCTCTGTGCTCACATCTGCAGTGCTGTCTGGGACAACACCATTTGGGATTTGTGTGCTGTCATTTTCTGTCGTGTCTTGCAAATTTCTGCTAATGACGGCGGCTAAGTTTCTCTTGGTGGAGCTCTTTTTTCTTGGTGCATTTCCTTTGCTTGTTTACACTCCACAGGGATGAAGACACACAAGGTGCTCTGAGGCTAGGACAAAACCCCCACTCTGATACACACGCTGTGTTGGAATCCAGATTTTTGGCTCAACTTCCTGCTTCAAATCCATGTAGGAGTCTCACCTACAGGGTGATGTTCTTTTTTAAACAAATTAAAGAGACAGGGGAGAGCAAAAAATGCACATGCAAATCCCATGATTGCAGATCTCATGAATACCTTGAAATAAAATCCTTTTCTTTAACTCTTTCCTCAGATACCAAACTTGGATACAGGCTGATCCCTGAAGCTTTGTGAGATGAGGGGCAATGAAGTGAACTATGGAAAGACTAGTCACTTGTAGCATCCCAAAATCTTGATTTAGAGCTCAGCTCATTCTCAAGTACTTAGAGAAGCCACCACTTCCCAGTCAACTCCAGGAGCTTTAAGATTTCTAATGTCTCCAGGAGAAGTCTGGTCTCCTAATGTGTCAGGAGGCACAACAGGAGCAAGGCAGAGTTTGCTCACTTATTCAGCATCTGAAATGGTACCGAGCATCCCTGGCTCCTGTAAGCCCAGCACAGTGTGAGCACCTGCACAGGTATGACCCCTGTGAGCCAGGAACAAAATCATGGAAGGATTTCAAGCAATTCCTCTTTATATCAGGTTAGACTACTGAGCCATGGTTTGGAGGAGTAAAGCAGTGATCCCTCCCCGAAATGTTCCTGCCATCCCAATGTTAAATTAACTCCATTTACTACTGAGAATATATAAGACTCACAGACCACCATGGTATCCACGGTACCATAGATTAAATCTCCCTTCAAAGAGAAGCTGTTGTGTAGCTAAGTGAGGGAATAGTCCAAGCACTTTCTAATGACAGGTGTGTTGATGCCATGCTTGCTGTACAGAGAGCAGAGAAAGAAAGCATCAGGAGCTCAGGGAAGCTGGTTTTTATCTTGAATCATGGGTGATTACTTCTATTTTATCTTGTGCAGCTCAAGTTGTCACAGAGTATCTGTTTTTTATCAAAGTCTGACCTTGCCTGAGTGGCTTTCTGCAAAAGAGTCCCACTGGAGAAAAGCTACACTGCCAAGACAAATAGTTGTGATAGGACTCTTGTCTTCCTTTAATTCCATTCAGCCACTACTTGTGCTTATATTATATTGCCTAGTGTCATCTGGGCCATAAGAATGCCCCCTCTTATGTATAAAATCAAACATGTAATGGAGCACAACTAACCTTACAGGTAATCCTTTGAATTATCCACATTGGGAGTCTGGACCAATGCACTTCTGCACACAGATGAAAGGAGAAGTAGCCTTTTTCACTCATCCCAAGAGGCTGCTAATCTTCTCCAAAATGAGCAGCCAGTATTTTTTGAAACATGCAGTGGTTTTGGGCAGCAGGACTTTGGCACCTGTCTTTAAAAAGAGCATTTTCAAAGAGTACTCAGCACCTAGCAGCTAAAAATTCATTATCTATAATGGGATTGTCAATTTTACACATCAAAATAGAGATCTTTAAGGATCTCTAAGTATCTGAAAACTTTGATTAAAGGATTTAACAAACTAAGGACACTGATATTTGATCGTGTGCTGATCACAATCTGAAACATCACGAAGTGGCTTCCTCCAGGAAAATGTGTTTGTGGACATTATTTTCTTCTTTGCCTCTTAGTCAAGTGTCAGTGATGTTTTTGCAAAGTGTACAGTGTCAGACTAGATGGCCCATTAGACAAGGCAATCATTTGGTCAGTAGGTAAACTGACAGATGTTTGTGTTGAGGTTGTGAAATGTAACTGTAATGTGTTTCTCATAATTTTGGCACAGCCCATTCACTTCCAGTCTCCTTTCTAGTTTTGCAAGATCATGTTGAGAATGGCATTTTAGAGCCTCAAGAAATATTTTCTTATGCACCTCACAGCACTGCATTTGAGAATGCAAAGTACTGTATGCCATGCTCCGTTTATGCACTTCAGGTTTGATAGATGAGGGATGCTAATGGAATGTAAACTATCAAATTAAAAACTTTCATATTAGGGATGCCAACAGTGTTTGCTGTACCTAGCAAAGTGAGATGGTGCTTGCAATTTTTCTCTGCTTTTTAATATGATGCAATATGCACATTCTTATATGTCACTTCTTTAAAAAGGTGAATGTACAATTTTAATGAGGAGGTGTTCCAGAATCACAAGAAACTGAATTAGTTTTACATTGAGCAGATCCATTATGCAGCATGCAGAAACTGCCAGGTTATTACACTTTTTACAAACCTTAAGCCCAATTTTCCTCTTCCCACCTGTGTCAACTTGCCTCTACTCACACATCCTTCATTTCAGAGATACCTTGCCCTTGCCCTGCAATAGGATAGAGCATGGCAGGGGAACTGGAACCACATCCAGTGCTTTTCCCTGAACGTGACAGGGACTGCAGAGGAGTCAGGGGAAGACAAGTGTGCTGGATGGATCTGAGCAGAGCCCCAGCCCAGGAATAGCAGCACCAGCACTCAGCACCTCTCAGCTGAGCCCATGCAATCACATCCCCACTTGTGAGGAAGCTGGACAGAAGCAGACCCGGATCAGGAATGGATCTCTAGACAGGGCCTGTGGCAGATATCTCAGATCTTCATCTGCACTGGTTTGAAAGGAGACCGCCTTCCTTTGGGAGAGGAGTTGGTGAAGAGATGGATCCCCTCCAGCTGGACCATTTGCCTGCATTCTCTCTCGTGTTTTCATGCTCTATACAGTTTGCTGGTTGCTTGTCTACTGGAAGGCAAAAGAAGAGAAATAATAAGAGGGGATCTCTTTCAAAAAGTAGTTTGCAAAGTACATTGAGGACGTTGTCTCCAGTGGATGTTGGCTCTGTAAAGGATTCCCTAGATTAGTTTACCAGGGACTGCAAAGTGGGAAAGGAGGGTAAACATGTTTAAGTGTGGTCAGGCACTTGTTCTTCCATCTGTTACTGGTGCAGGTAATGCAGTTCAGAGCAGCTAACTGCAAGATTAATGGAACTGTTCAAATATTTAATCCTATAAAGGTGTTACATGAAATGTTCACTGTAGCCTGCTTATTTTTCAGCCTGCCAATGCATGTGTCTGCACATGTACTTCAGCATGGGGTCAAGGTAGGGAAAGGAAAAAATTAATCCCATAAATTCACTGGTGAATAAATATGGCCACAGCTTCCTATTTTCTTAAATGGGCTGAGAAGCGCTGCAAGGTTTTGGCAGTACAAGGGAGGCAGTAGGTCAAATCTGGGTTCTCCAGGTGGGTTTGGAAAGAGATATGGGCTTACCATGGGGCTGTTTGTTCTGTACAAATCATAAGGAGACACCAAATGTTGATGTGAGCTGTGGAAGGGTGGGAAAGAGAAAAAGATATACTCCATCTCTCATTTCCCTGAATTTTTAAACTTCTGCTGTTGGAAATATGCCCCTTGTCTGAAAATATTCTGGTCAGTGTAGGAGACAGGCACAGGAACACACAAATGGTCTGTCATTACCACAGCTCACTCACACTCCTCACCCAACCAAAAACCTGCTTTCTCATCTGAAACACTTCCAGCAAACTGAATAATTTCTTACCTCACTCCCCTGCCTGTGGTTCCCTGAAAAGACTCTCCTCACTCTCTCTCTTTTCCTTATCTGACTTTCATCCATCTCTTAGAAGATTAATTGCTTCAGTCAGTGTCCTAAAACAAACTGCTTTTTGAGCCTAACAAGTGGACTTTTTTGAGGAGCTTATTGCAGCACATGGCATGGACAGATCAGCGCCCACTCTCAGTCTGGCTTGAAGTGCTGTCAGAACAGAGAAGCAGGAAAATATGTCTTCTAAGGGAAAAGACTTTCACGCCAGCTTTGTCTGAGGGGCCAATGAAGGTCAATCCCATTGACCCTGAATGAAATGCTCCCACTAACTCTTCTTGCAACGTGGTAAGGAAGAATGAGCAAGCTTACCTGCTCCACTTGTACTGGTCTTGTGCCAGAGCTAAGATCCCCCAGGTCACATCCAACAACACATTCTCACCCCGATCCTTATGAAGCACCAAAAGACAGGAAAGATAGACTGCTCAATCTGCCTCAGACACACCAGCTTTAACCCTTCTACACCCCACACTTGCCTCTGGCCAGGGGCTGGACCAAAGCCTGCAGCCCATCTCACATGAGGGGACATCTGACCACAAGATTGTGATGGCTTTCTGATCACTGCTGACTATCAGCTGTGGACTTATTATTTGCAAAGTGTTCAGCTCTTGTTTTGGACCTTGCTTCACTGCTTTTCCCATTACTGACACGCGGCAGTTTATTGCATTTATTCTGACTCATCATGTGTGACAAAGCAGAGATTTAGGGTGAATGGCACAGCCATCCTGGGCCATCACTTACACGCTGTGTACAGCAAAGCCCTCCCAGAGACAGGAAATTGCTTCTGGTGGTTGGAAGTAGCTAGGACATAAGGGAAAGTGTTTTCATCCTGAATTACTCTGGGGACTATTTTGGTTCTCTTAATGGCTCCATTTAATAGATAAAGCCACAGACAAACACAGAGACAGCACAAGACAGAGGTTTACTTGATAAATCCCCTCCTCTCCCCTGAATTCACAAATGGGAGATTTTCTTCCCAGCAAGTTTGCTTGACTTGTTGCTTTTTTCCCACACCTTACTTGGATCTTGTTCAGCCCAACACAGGCAAGGCTGGACAGGCAGTCAGGCCATTTGCAAGGAACATCTAAAAATGCAAGGCACAGCCCAATTTGCCTTTTTCCCTATTGAAAGATTTCTGCCCAAATGGAAAAGACAGTGGCATCAGGTAATGTTAATAGGGAGAGAGGACTACATTCTCCCTCCTGTCAAAATCTCCTTCCCCAGTTGTATTTTACTGTGGATAGCCAAAAAAGAAGAGCTGGGAGAGGTCTTCCTCTCCTCTTAGCAGGATAACTTCAAAGATAATGCAGGATGTTCAAGGCCTTGTCCACTTGAATTTTTAATGTCTTCAGTGGTGGACATCCAACTGGGCCTTGTTTTGGTGCTGCACCATCTTCCTGGGGAATTTTTCTTTCTAAAGAAGAATTTTTCTTGATGTATCCTTTTCATCCTGTTCAAATACTGTGCACTTCTGAGGAAGGCCTCATTCCATCTTCCCTATATCCTTTTCTAACCAGGTGAAAAGGGGCACTAATATCCCACTTTGCCTTCTCTTTTCCAGGCTGAACAAATCCAGTCTCAGCCTTTTTTATGCTGCACTCCAGCTCCTTGACCATCTCTGTGGTCACCCAGAGCATTTTGTTCCATTTTGCTAATGTCTTGCACTGAGGGGATAAAATGGGACATGGTGATTCTAGATGGAGTCTCCCAGCCCCTGCCAGTGAGAGTCCTGGTGAGGCTGTAGCTCTGCAGCCACATGTGCAGAGCAGCCCAGTAATCCAAACAGAATACGAAAGCACAATATTTTGCACAGCAATGGGCAGCTATTTTTATACAAGCAAAGCTTCCTGAAGATACTGGAGACATCCTCGAAGCCCAAAAGAAACAAGGAAATGAAAGATAGGTATGGGAAAGAAAATTAAACCTGAGGGATGACACAGAACAAAGAGGGAGGTTACAGTTGAGTGCCAAATTACCATTTGGAACACACATCCTCTTTATGTAAGTACAATAAATGAGTGTAAAGCCAAACAGCCAGGCAATCAGAAAGCAGCAGAGACCTCTGTGGAGGGCAAAGCAATGACAGCCAATAGCTCTTTAAATAATAATAGTGTTTTTTCCTATGGGATTCCCAGTTCACATCATTGCTATTCACAGCATGCAAAGATAAAGTTCCTCCTGCCCCACAGATGGCTCCAATTTCTCAAATAATTGATAGCTCAAGTTCTTCTTGGGGGATTAGGTGGAGGAATGGAAAAGGAGCATCATAATGGCTGCAATTTTCATTCAGCACAAACCTGGTTTGGTTTGCACACGGGTATTAGGTTGATGATGACTGCACTGAAGCAGCTGCCCTGAGAAGTGAGAACTGACAGCTCAATTGAGTCCTGGATCTCCCAGCAAATAGTCAGGCCTGCACCTAGGAAAAACTAAGTAGCTCAGGCAAAATGACTGTGAAACAGCAAAGATCTTGATTTACTTCAGGGGAAGTAATGTATAGACTCCCAATACTGTATTTCATACCTGCAGTCAAGCTGTCTTTAAAAGGAATGAGAGGATATGTGAAGGAGGTGTGGGATGAAAGCAGACATAGCATTAATATATGAGTAGATCTCCTTTTTTCCACCTGTATAGAAAGGCAGCAGAATTCAAATCTCAGACAAAAAAAGAGACAGCAAATCCCACTACTGTACTAGTTTGAAAGTACACCAGTGGGAGATCCTAAATCAGAACTACAATTTAATAGGAAAATTAAGATAAAGGCAATAATACAGAAATACTGGATTAAACTGACAAGAGTCAGGATACACCCTGACACCCTGTTGGTCAGGGTGTTGGTAGCAGTACAATTAAATAGTGGCTGCAGTCCTGTGGAAATGATAGCTGTGGTTCTGTTGAAGCAGTGATCTCATAGAAGGTTCTGGTCTTCCTCTGAAGGTCCAGTGGTGGTTATGTAGCTCCTGTCCTCTGGGAATCCAGTAGGTAAGGCTGGCTGTGGTGTTCCTTACCTCAGATCCAGGTAGGAATGCTTGGTTCCTCCCCTGGGCAGAGTGTTACACAATGGGTTGATGCAATTTTATCAGTCACACACAGAGACTCGGTGGTCAATTGGCAGAAGATAGCCCCCGGAGGCAGATACCAGGGATGAGCCAAGGAGAGATAAAGAACACTGCCCCACCTCTTTTTTAGCTGCTTATGAAGGAGGTGGTAGAATACATACTTTTGTATCATCTTACATTGTAACCTAAGCTTCCTTAAAGATTATGATGGTCTGGGCAGAGGTAGAGTGGTGAGTAAGTGGAAAGAATTTCCATCTGGGAACTACAAATCCAGAACCTAAGAAGGCTTTAATGACAAAACCTAATCTCAGACACAGGATCTCTTTGTTTTGCTGTTGCAAAAGTGTGAGGTCAGCACTATGCTGCATGAGGCAACACATACACTGAAAGCCAGGATCATTCTTTGCTCCACCAACTGACAAACTCAAGCAAAGATTTTCATTGCTGATTTTTGTTTTCTTTTGTGGCACACTTGATTTCTTTTCCTGTGAAAGAAGAAAATACGGTAGGTGGATCCATCACAATCCTTATGCCAGAAAACTTGCCAGTTTTAATTGCTCAGGCATTTTAGCAGTGGTCCTCAGGAGTACATTGATGCAAAGAGGTGAGGCAGGCAACAGGATGGAGAAAAACAGCACAGGTTCAGACTCCTGAGATGGTGAGGTGACTTGCCCTAGGCCATCTGGACATTTGTGTCAGAGGCAGAGCCTGAGGACTGGAGCCCTCAGCCCCCAGTTGTTTCCTTAATAACAAGACCCAGGCTCTTCCTAAGTTAACAACAAGCTAAGCAGGTGTTTTTTTTCCTTTTCTCTGCCCACACATAATACATGACAGACGGGGTCACACCCTCCCAAAGACGGTGTCACAAGTTGGGAAAAACACAGAGCCTGCCCAGACACCCTCTGCCCATGCCAGGTCTCAGCCTCTCAAGCAGGCAACACGATGAGGACAGAGCAAGACTACCAGGCTGTGGGGGAATGTCTGGGATGCAGACTAGGGAGTGTGATGAAGGGGCTACTTGAATTGCAGATTGGCTGTGTAAGACATGACAGCCTGGCCCTTGGAGCAGACACACTGCCCGACTGGCAAGGCTGTCACTGCAGTTCAGGCAGACTGCAGGGGTCCACTGGGTCACAATTGGAAAGAAGGCAGATGCTGCAGGAATTGTTTGCCTGAATATTTAACACTGCAGCTGTGCACACAATTAGACACCCAGATATCTGAGTAACCCTTGGCTCAGGCAGTTATGCTTACACATTTAAAGATGTCAGCAATTACAGGCCTGTGCAATGGTGGCACAAGGGGGAGAAAGTAATCAATATTAACAGAACCAAGACTGGGTAAACAGCTGTAGTCTGGTTTTCTAGGCCTGAGGTTTCTGAGTTTCTGAACTCAGTTTCTTCATGATGTTTTGGTTCAGGAAGACCTGGTTCTCACAGGCTTGACATAAACATTGCAAGTGTTGTTGTAACAAGAGTGATGTTTTGAATTCCTATGGACATTCTCTCTGTCTTTTGGTTTGGGCCCATGGGATGAAGAGTTCTGGCACTCTTGTGACCAATGAGAGTGGCCTGTTCTAGAAAGCATATAAGGAGGGCAATTGTTTCAATAAAACGGAGTCAGATGATGTTTTCATAAACGAGGTTCGTGTCGTTTGTCACTCGCCCACAGCGACAAACAACCATTCCCAATTCCCTTCCATTTCCTCCAGTGCTTCAAATGCCTGTTGTCCAGTAGGAAATAATTCAACTGTTGCTAAATCTCTGTCTTGGCCAAACTAGTTGTTCTAGTCCATCTTTTTATTGGCGGGGCAAGGTGTGTTGGAATGAAACATAATTCCTTTTATTAGATATATTCTTCTCTCTCACTTTCTCAAAAAGAAAGAGAGTGCCTTTACACTGAATTGTCATTTGCTACTCTCTTCAGATCTCACATTTCAGAGACTTTCTTGCTGAATGAATCCCTAGAAAACATCACCTTATTCTAGTTGCAGTGGTACTATTGTTGCAGTGACAATGCAGCAGCTGGGTGTGGAGGTTAAGGTCACAGTCCTTCACTTTTGGAAGAAGTGGGTGATTGTTAACCAGCCTGAGAAGGAACTTGCACATGTGGGAGGTTGCACCAGCAGCAGGTCTTGTGCCACTACTGGGCACAAAGGTTGGCAGGCAGCATCAGCCAGCATTCATGCCTGTCCATGTTATACAACACCCAGCAGAGTGACCTCAATTTGCCACAAAAAATAGCAATAAAATCCGATAGAGAGATTTCTGAAGAATTTAGAGGGATGATGAGAAGAACGGCGTGCTTCTCTGACCTTTGTGACCTTTACAGCTACAGCCCTGCTGTGCATATTTTGTCCATTGAAAACTGAGAGGTTGATCCGACCCTCCACTAATTCACAAAAAAAAAAAAAAAGATAAAAGATTCACCCAAGAATGTCTTCTGGCTTTACATTTTTCTCAGATTTTATGGGAAAAAAAATTAAAATAACAAATGTTTTATTTGTTTGTTTGCTGAAACCATTTACACGCAACTCCTCACTGCACAGAGCAGCTGAAGACACTCACTGCAGGCAAGGCTCAGGGTACAGAGAGGGGCAGCAAAGTTACAGGAGGGGCAAGTTCCAAGAAGAAGCCAGGGAGTGGTAGCCAAGGCTCTTGCTGCTCTAATGACCAAGAGGCAGAAGAAATCTTCTGACACAGTGACAGGAGAGAGGCTTCAGGTGAGGAGAAGAATGAGTGTGATTAGATTGGAGGAAAGTGAAGGCAAAATTCAATAGGCTCAAGACAATGGAAAGCACATGTAGGTCACTACAGGAAACCAGTGCAGCAGTTGAGAAAAAGCTCTTTCTCTTTGGGTACAAATTTTTAATACAGAACAAGCAAGGGGGACTGATGAGACTGTTAATACAATCTGCCCCTTTCTAGATGTCTTCACCCAGTTCAGATACCACCAGACTCCAAATAATTTCTTCTAAATTTTCACTTATATATGCAGGAATTTGATTATAGGAAAGGATGATCCCAGACTAATAGTTGTCTGTGGTGGCTTATGGAAAAGGATCACAAGGCATGTGTGCTACTACAAGAAGAGAGACAACAGCATCACAAAGTCAAGTGGGGCCAAATAACCCCAAGTGTCTGATGCAGAGGGAGGTTCAATTATAAAAAAAGAAGATTAGTAAGTGCAGAAGTGTTTTGCACTCAGCAGCTGGATGTCCTGCTTCTGTGAGAATTCCCATTAGGGTAGAGCAAACATTCTGGGGGTCCTGTAAATCATGGCTTTCTGAAACCTGGACACTTCTTGTCTGCACAAACTTCTTGGACTTGTTCTTCTGGCCAGGTATTGTCTATTGTGATCATTTCCATGTTCTGTCCCAGTGAAAGCTCAGAAGATAAGAATAAAATAAAGGGGAAAAAAAAAACAACTAAATTCATTCAAATGCCAAAAAGCCTTACTTAATTTTTTATTTGTTTTTCACTTTCTTTTTAATTTTGGCTTTGTGTTAGAAGGAATGTCTTAGAAGGAATATCTTTGTTCCTCTTTATCCAGCCTAGCTTGTCTATCTGCAGAAAGCACTGCTGGTGGCTGCAGCTCCCCTCACAGCATTCCAGCTTTAGTTCTGACTCACTGGCAGGTCAGAAGCTACACAAAATGTTAATTCTCTTTGCCAAATTGTCTCTGTAGGTCAGGCACTCCATGCAGGAAGTGAGAAGTACATGAAAAAACAAAGAGGTAGTGATTTTCAGGATCCTGGAGGGAACAGGACACCAATAATACTGTCTGTATGCTTAATTCTGCCAAAATCCCCTCTTTTAAAGACAGACATGGCTGGTGTGTGAGGATGGGTAAGGAAGCACCACAGAGTACTTAGAGAGAAAATACTTGAGGAAAAAACCAAGGGAAAGAGTAGATCTGGAGTGAGGAAGGGAGAAGACATCTTCAAACAGACTTATTCAGTGTGTGTTATAATTAGAGGGAAAATGAGCCAATAGCCCTGGCAGTCTTTCCCATGTTGATCCTTAGTCCAGGAGTTCACTGTTGCAACACTGTCTCATGCTGCAGTCATAGAAAAATACTCTGCATTCTCTGAAGTGTTATTATTGGTTCTGCCTGGGAGAGACTGCTGGGTGCTCGAGATCTCACAGTTTTGCCACAAAAGCCACACACCCATAGCCTCACAACTCAGTGTCCCCATGCATAAATAGGAATAGCTGTATCTGCCACAGTAGAGTGAGAAAAATTATCTACTACAAATACATAACAATTGCTAAAAAGAGCAGGACACAAAAGAGCTCCTCAAATTTAGTATGCTATAGCCAGAAAGAGAGTAATCTTTGTTTTCTGAGATCTGAACAACATAACAGAGAAGTCAAAGTACTAGAAAACTATTTGACCATTTATAGGACTGTTCATTCATGTAGTGTGCAGGGATAGTCCCCAGTGAGCCTTGTCATGTCACCTTGAATTATGAAGGATATGAGCTTAGCTCCGTGGGATCAACAAGCAGAGCAAGAAATTGAAGTCTCAATCATGCTTGCTGAAGGAGTAAAAAAGTCCTGCTCTCTATTACCTGCTGCTCCTGGAGACAAGGCACGGGAGCAGGAAGAAATAATAGGGCAGAGGAGGAATGCAGAGCAGTGAACAGCAATAAGAACTCCGAATCTCTGGGACTGACTCTCCTCGGGGACAGGCTGACTCAGGGGACAAATGCTTTCTTGCAGCTCATGGCTGAAGCTAGCACAGCTTTCATGACTTACACCCTGATGGGCTGCAGTGCCAGCCAGCAGGAGGACACTCACTGCTGGCATGGTGGCAGCTTAAGAATGGACACAGCTCTGTGGAAAATATTTTTTCTATAATGCTAATGAAAAGATCTGTATATGATGAGCTGGCCAGAATACTTTTAATTTAGCATTTTTATTAAAGAGCAGTGTTTTTCTAAACTTAAAACATTCACATGAAAACATTAGCTATAAATAAGGGTCTCTTTCACAAGGAAGGTCTCTGAGAGGCACGTGGGACCAGCTCATCAGAACAGGAAATAAACTCCAACAGAAAAAGAAAAGTACCTTTATAAGCTTTTCCAGTTGGAAAATAAATGTTCCTACATGGTTCTGGTAGAGTGAATAAAGTATTCACTGAGCTTTATTCTCACTCAAAAATAAAGAACATTACTTTTGAGATATTGCAGGTGGCCTCAAAACAGCCTTTTCTATCTCTAGCTGCCTTTTCACACAAGTCCATATGCATCTTAAACTCAGTGCTTCATACTCCTAGGACAGATCATAGAGCATCAGCAAAG
Source organism: Sitta carolinensis (assembly GCA_032173965.1). NCBI lineage: Eukaryota > Metazoa > Chordata > Aves > Passeriformes > Sittidae > Sitta > Sitta carolinensis. The sequence goes on along the minus strand of JAVUNC010000025.1, from coordinate 5,272,472 downwards.
TTCCAGCCTTCAGTGATTACAAGGCCCGTGGGGATAACCAAGCTGTAGTAAATTACGTGAATAAGAACCACATGCAGTTATGTGAAAGAATAACAAAAGAAAATATAAGATGGACACATAAGAAACTGAAATTTGAAGCTGAATTTGTGGACAGTTGTTGCTCACAACAGCCAGCTGCTTATAGCATTAAAGCTGAAGCCCAAAAATCATAACACAGCCACCAGGTCTTGGAAAACCTGCTGCAAGTGGGTCTCAAAGCACTGACTGCTGGAACTATTGTTCTAGGAATTCTAGACAATTCAAAAGATTGCAGGTGTTTTTTTCAGGGTAAAGGACTTTGGCGTTATTTTGGCATGGAAATCCCTTTCCCTCCCTCAATTTTATCATGAAATAATCTTAAATATCTCAAGGATCAAATAATCACAAAGGTAAAGGCATGTAGTGTGTAGATGCTGGTGGCTATTCCTAAAACCCTCCTTTTAATGCCTCAGGCCCTGAGACCAACAGGTATGAATAAAATAAGCCAAATTTGTGCCAGTATTGCATTTTAATTCAATATTAAGACAATATTGCATTATGCATGGGATTTGCCTCTTTTTCTTCTTTCATACACTCCCTCAGGAGTTCCACAATATATGAGCACTGCAGCATCCAAGGGTTGCAGTCATGGCAATGCCTTTGTCAGACCAATCTCTACTGGCAAATCACCTCCCTTCCACATGAAAAAGAGCACTAAGTCATGTTAAAGAAGTGTTGCTAGAGGACCAGGAGCTAGATGCTCTGAAGGACTCGGGAGTAATGCCAGCAGCACAATTCCAGTAGAGGTAAGGTCATGACAAGGAGAAAGGAAGATGCTCAGTAACTGAAGTTAACTTGCATACTGACTACATTGTCAGGAGTTCTGCCCCCAAGTTCTTCTGCAATATACTTTTCTCCAAAAGGTCCCAATAATTTTTCCCTTGCTACAAGGTGGAGTAGCAAACATTATTACCTCCTTGAGTACCATTAGTGCCAAACACCCATCGGGAGAAGAAGGGTGGCAATAAATGCAAACGCTCAGGTTTGAGAATGCTCTCCTTGGCGTCTGCTTGAATACCACTCAGAGAGATGCAACTTCCAGCTATTAACAAGCCCCAAAACCTGAAGGGTTCCCCGTGATTCAGTCACAGCCTCACCAAGGAACTGCCTGAGGGAGATGTCCCCAGGAGCTGCCCAGCAGCAGCAGCCCCCACTGTGCTGCTTGGCTCTCTGCTCAATCAGCTCTTCTGTGCTCTCTCTCTGCAGAGAGCACAAGTTACAGTCTGATAAACCAAACCAGCTCAAAGCCAGTGCACTATTACTATCTCAACTATTTAGCTTTATTTCTCCTCTTTAATCCTCTTAACTATGTTGACTAATTCAGCTTTTAATCATAAGCCTATTTGTGTAGATACTTTTTTTAACCAGCATTCCCCTGCTTATATATCCAACTTCTCTAAAATACCTTTCTACTCTACTTCAATAGCTCTCTTCATTCCTAATGACTTCTATCTCTTCTGCTTCAGTTCTGCAACACTATTATTATTATTATTATTAGCTCCAGGAGTCTCTTGCCAGTTCCTTTCTAACAGTGTTTCTGCTGTGAGCACCTCTGTAGGCTCAGCCCTTCAGCCTGAGAGGCTGTTGGACACACTTCTACATGGGATACAATTTGTTTTCAGCCCAGGAAAGCCATTAAAAACATTACTGTTATCTGGGCATGCAGTAGAGGGACCAGCACCAAGGACAGAAGCCCCCCAGGAGAGCCCTGACCACTGCAGTGAGAGGGGCAGGGGCAAGGGGGCACATGGAGGTGCCTGAGGGAGCAGGAAACAACCTGGAGCTGATAGGCAGGGCTCACCCTCACCTATCTCTTGTTTTCCTTGAAATCAGGGCATAGAATTGTTAAAGAAGAGTCCGATGGACTGTAACAGGAGGCCCCACTCAGGGAGGTTAACCTATGGAAAATCAGGTCCTGCACATGGTGGTGACTCAGTTCTCCCACACAGATGAGAGAGCAACAATGCCCATTCACAGGGAGAGGGGTAAAAGAGTGGAGGGTCTTCTATGCAGATGGAGTGAGTGAGTGATGAGGGCAGCATAACCAGCACAGCAGAAGTGGAAAAACATCAAAAGTGATGCAGAGAGGAGAGAGAATCATGGAAAGTGACCTGGAAAGACTTATAGTTCTCTTCACTCTCTGCAGGGAGCAATACTTGTATATACCCTCAGTAAAGCCAGACAGAAATAGAGCACATTCTTGGAGACATCATTTGTAGGAAAGAATAGAAATTCATTTTTAGAAAACATCTTCAGGACATTATCTGTTACTCAAATAGTACTTTTCATTTAAAGTGAAGTGTGCAATTTTGCTCGCGTCATAATTAAGAAAAAAAATTTGCTTCAGCACCTCCACTATTCCTTTCATTTTCACTGTTTTATCTGACTAGAAATGAAAAGGAAAAAAGAAAATTAAGGAGGAGACATAACTAGCCACAAGCCCTCAAATTGTACATCTCATTAGATCACAAGACTCCCACGAGTGAATGAGCTCTCTGCACTTACTTCAGGAGCCTCAAGAGCCTCTGGAAGTCAGAGCCAAGGTTTCAACCTCTGGAAGCCCCCTATGGAAAGTGCCTAGCCTGCTGCCACAGGGACAGAGTGTCCTCAAGCAGAAGCTCCTGATGTCCACCACTCTGTCACATCCACACTCCCAGGGCAGCCCTTTCTGATCCTCAGAGCTCTAACCTCAGAACCACCAGGAATCCCAGAGGTTGCCCCCGTCCACAGTGTTCAGATCAAATGAGCTGTTTGAAAACCATCCCTGGATCCCAGTGCCATGTCACGGGTCACTGTCTAATATTGCAACTCCTCTGTGGTGCAGCAAGAGGATGCAATGTGCAGCTGTGGTGCCTAAAAGCTTTGGGAGGTGCAGACCTCCAGCAGCACATCTGGCAGCTGCCTTTGAGCCAGGCTGCTGCAGGAAGCTGGCACAGCAGCTTCTGTTGCAGAAACACTGCAGGATATCTGCTGCTAGAAAATGCCAGGGACATCAAACGGTAATCATGCAGAATTTCCCTGAGGAGACTGTCAGTGTTGAGACTTTTATCCCAACCAGGATTTTTTTTTAAGTAAAATTAAATTGGCCAATTAGTTTTATTAATTATTACAAAATTCTATTTAAACTGTTCTACCAACAGAGGTGAGAATATTTTTCAGGAAAATAATACACTGGCAGGTGAAGAGGTGCAGGCAAAAAAAAAAAAAATAAGTGCTCTATTACCACCAGAGTCTATACCAAACCACTATCCCAGAGTATCATTACTGACTGCAGTCCACTGGTGGCACAGAGGTATTTCAGATAAAATACAAATTCTGAGGCTTTCTTATCTGTGTATCATCACTAAGAGACCTTTGGACCCTTCTCTTATTCCATGAAAAAGAATATTATCTACCTCAGCTCCCCACACGGGCAGTTGTGCCGTGCCAAGCTCTGCTCCCCTGCCAGTTCACTGGGTAGTCTGTTCTCCTTTGCTTGGACAATTGAGCAGCATTTGCTACTCAATTGCTACTCAATTACCCAGTTTGTGATTATCTGTGATTAGGGTTAATTGTGCAGCACCTGCAGGACAGGCTGATAGGAAGGACTCTGTACACAGGGCTTCCAGCTCCTGCACACAGCCAAAGATGTGCCTGGTGGGATCCCTGGGTACACAGTCCCTAGGTGAGCTTCAGAGAGTGAAAGAAGCTGCTGAAATAGGAGATATGTATTATTCCCTGAATGGGATTTTTTGTGTGTATTTGTATAGCTAACAAGATCAGAGCCTGTTTTGTTTGCTGAATTGATCCTTCATATTCTCCCAGTGTGATTTAGGTTATCATTTGTTTCACTTATGCACCACAAACATTCATAAATATTAGGTGTGGATAAGCTCTAAGCTTCCAGACCAACTGCATGCAAAATCTGCTTTCAAATAGAAATTACATACAGGAGAAAGAAAACCATACAGCTTTTCTTTTAATTGACCAGGTAGGAGCAAACACAGTTAAATCCCAAATCCTGGCACTGAATCCCCATCATCCCTGCACCTAATGTGCATAATGGCACACCTATTAGGGAAGGAGACGAGCCATGAGGGAAGTCCCATATCCTTTTTGAGGCCAGACTGCCATTGCTTCTTAGCACAATGGTGTTAACCTACCAAGCCAGAGGGATCCCTTGCTTCCCATCCCCACAGCCCAAGAGAGCCCCCAAAGCAGAATGCTTTTTCCCAAAGGAGCACAGAGCAGTGAGGCAAGAGCCCCACCCCACTTTCTCTCCCAAAGTGCCACATTATTAAATTCTGGCTGTATGATGCTATTGCTCCAGGCTGGTTTCCAACCAGGCTCTAGTTTTTTTTTTTTTTTTGTCAGCTTATTGGTTGCTGTGGAATTGATTGAATCTGTCAAGGTTTTCTTGAGATGGGAGGGCAGGACTTAGTGGACAAGTACCGATCAATTTTCTCATGCTTATCCACTCTCACAGGAGAAATGAGAAATGTCGATTGCTCCTGTGTGTATCTCAAAAGAGAGTCGTGGAGGGCCAGCATCCCCAGTGCACCCTAGGGGCAGTAATTGCAGACAGGTCAGGGCCCGTGTGTGTGTGTGTGTAAACCAGTCCTCACACGGGCAGTAAGGCTGATAGGAGACCCTAGGGTACCCCAAATACAGAGCACCCTTCTTGTGCACTGTAGTCTACAGTCTGAGGATTCATTAACGCTTCTCCAAAATCAAAGTTCCTACTGCAACTGACTGTGTCAGCTCCTGGCAGACAGGTGGTGTTAGGCAATAACATTTGTATAAAAACAGGCTCTGCAAAGCCCAGAAGTGTGAGGCATACAGTTCTGCACCTCCGTGGGTATTACCCTGCCTGTGAGGAGATGGCTTTGGTGCATTCATCCCTGTGAGTGCCCACCACCTCTCTCTGTGGCTGCTTAAACCTCCCTCTGGTTCCACAGGCAGCACCAAAGCTTCCAATGGTAGGCAAGGTGGGCAGCCCAGCCTCCAAGGAAGCACATCCCTCTCTCTGGCAATGAGACCCAACCCCTGCAAAGGTTTGTTTTGTGGTTCCTCTTCATTTCTCCACTTCTCAGGCAGTGGTTAAGGGAAACTACAACAAAAAAATAATAAAAAAAAATTATCTCCTTCGTTGCTTTTCAATTAGATAAGAACTCCCATTAGTGATGCAATTAAGGTGCCATTTTCAAGACTGTTGTTTAACAGCCTCCTTGACATTTCACAGAGCTCGTTTGTTTTGCTTTGTATTTCTTTTCCTTTTCACAAAAACAGATGCAAAAAAATGATTCATTTGCAGAAATGCAGACAAAGCAGAAAGACTCAAAAGAGTGGGAACACAGTGAGATGGGTATGCTGCAAGATTGAAGAAGGAAGAAAGAAAGTTAAAAAGAAATGCTTATTCTGTACTGTAGAGTAACTCCTAGGCAGGAGGAATAGGGCAGAAAAGAGAAAAAGACCAAAGTTCTCCCATGATCCTACAGGCCTGTCTGTTGCTGGAAAACAGCATATATGCAGAATAGGCAAAAATACAACAACAGAATAGGTCAGAAATGTTGCTCAAGAAAATTATTTTCGTGCATTTCTTAACTAGAATAGAAAATTAATCAGCTTTAAAATGTGTCAAAATAGTTCATATTTTCCTCTAAATAAAAAAACACCCTCAACAATCACAACCTAAATACAAGAGACCTTTTTTGAAAAAATAAAACATTGGTCTTTGCAGTTGAATAAGCATTTTTAACCATGAAATATCAAATTGAAGAACATTTGGAAACTAAATTGAATGTGAGGATTGAAAAATGAGATGTCTCAAATGACACTTACAAATCACTTTCCACTGAGCTGCGGAGGTGGGACAGGAGGGCAGGACCTATCTGAGATGCAGTGCCAAAAAGAAGGTGAAAACAAGCACATAATTCTGTAGTGTACAGCACTTGTGGCAACAAGTATCACAAAACCTGCCCCTTTCTTCTCGGGTCTATCCATACTTGCTAATTGTCTATGCTGTCCTTGCCCCCCTGTCTTTCAGATTGTCATCATCTTCTGTTTTTATTCTTCATGCAGATGTTTGAAAAGTGTTTATTCCTGTCATTCAAAATGAATTATTTTCCGTAATCTCTAGCTGACAGCTGATATTTGCATCTATGTGGCGAAAAAAAGCAAAGAGCCAGGGTTCAGCATCTGCTGCCTTTGAACTTCCCTGCCATTACAGCTTCATCAGGCCAAAGGCAGCAAACACAAAAATCCTATTTTGAAAACATTTTGTGAGTCTGAGACCAGGGTTGCCAGAGCAGTTAGTGCATGCAACACACAGCCACAGAGACATGAATATGTTAAGAGGACAAATAAATCTCTATCCCCTTCCTAACCTATTACCCAGGAGCTACTAGGAAACATTTATTTCTGTGTAAGGAAAAGCATTCCCCTCTTGGTTTTGTCACCCATTCCCTGCTACTTTTATGCACAAGATTCCTTATCCCAAAATGCTAATATTTTCTGCCTTCAAAATCCTTCCTAAAATTATTCACACTTTTGCAAAGCCTGAATGGGCTCAAACCCATCTCCAATATGTCACGGGGATCTGAGATCTCCACTGACATCTCAGTGCAGCGCAGACTTATCTCTTATCTCCAGCTCTGAAAAATATTTCAGTGCACAACAGCCATTGAATTTTAGCTAAACTGTGCATTGCAAACCCAATGAGAAGCCCAAGGAAGCAAACAGACTGGTGTAAAAACCTGCCTGCTCTGTTCACTGCCTTATTCATTAGCCAGCACTGTAATATCCGCATTCCGATTGTTCTTCAGAGCTGCTGATTTTCATTCCCTGAGTGATGTACAACAGACCTGCATTTTCTCCCCTCTCATTCTTCTCCTAACAAAGCAACACTCTAGTACCTTTTTGCTTGCCAGAAAGAGCTAGTCACAGAATAGGGTACCAGGTAAAATTCTCTGGTGATGGAAGTAGGTGAGGAGCTGAGCTGCTGCAAGCATCTTTCTGTTATATATTTGTGCAGTTCTTGACTGGCAACATTAGCAGAAAAGCAAGCTCAAGTAATCATCCCTGAATCCTCCCTGCAGGGTTCTCACAAAAGCAAAAAAATAAAGCACCCTCCAGGAAAACAGGGTTCTTCTTTGTAAATGGGCTTTTCTCTCATTGAGGGACTGACAAAATGCAAGGATTTCAGTGAGACTGTGCCAGGTGTTTGGATCTGTAGCCTGCTCCTACAGCTTACGCCAACTCCTTGCCACCAGCCCTTGGGGCTTTCCTCCTCCTTTGTGCTGGCGTGCAAATCCTCAGCCAAAATCACCAGCATGTTCCTCTTCAATCCCAGGAAAGAGGCTGAGGGGAGCTGTGGGGAAGTGACTGGGAGCATTGTTCCCATGTTGTTGTTCTTTTATACCTGAAATGGGGAAAGGACTCATGGCCTCCTGAAGTGCAATACAGAAAATTTGTCAAATGCTTTGCCTGAGGGGTCTTGCAAAGCTTCGCTCTATTTGGGTGACTAAATCTAGATTAAAGATGATGCATGGTACTGCCAGCTGCTGCTTTTCAATTTAGATGCTTGTGCTGTATGCTTATTTATTTATTTTTAGGATATTGATTTTGTCAGGAGGCAAAGCAAGGGTTGTAGGAAAAAAATATAAGTCTAGAAGTCAGCAGTGTTGGACTTTTAAGGGGATAAGGAGATTTACTTCTCAAATAAAACCTTTGCCAAGTGCACCAGATTTATCTAGGCTACAAAGTCCCAAGTTTTACTGTCATTCAAGGGCAATGACAAAGTACCCTTGGCTCCCTTGGGAGCAAGTCTGGGGTGTGACAACACAGCTGCCAGTAAGCAATAACCTGGCAGGGATGGGAGTGGGGTGCCCAGCTGTGAGCTGCATTTCCAGAACACCTTCAGGCTACAGCAGTACTGTGTTCCAGGTTAGCTTTCCTGCAGTGAAAACCCAGTGCTGTTACCACAGACGTGGGCCTGGTGCTAGGAGGTGTCCCCAGAGCACCCAGGAGCATGGCCAGGCTGGCAATTCCTGATGGCTCATCCAGCAGATGCAGGCATTGTCAGGACACTGCAGCCACTGGCATGTGCTGCACTGGGGACAGCCAGTTTCTGAGGGCACCCGTGCTGGTAGGACAAGGAGTGATGTGAGTAAAGCAGCCCTGTGCTCTTGATGTGTCTATCAGTGTAAAAAGACAAAGAGCACCATTTTACCAGTCATTTCACCTACACCTTTTCTAGCACTAATTATACAATTAATTCCTTAATCTATTAAGAGAGGGAGAAAAAAGGTACTTACACTTAGCAGGTAGTTTGAATCAGAGTTGGGTTGTGTCTTTTTTCCTTTAAACCTTTAAAACTGTATTTGCTTGAAGTACTTCAAATGTTTTATTGCTCATACTACAGTACATAACAAAGTAATTGTGTAATTAAGAGATAATGTCAATGCAATAGACCATTGTTGACAAGCTAATAGTCTCCTGCTGCTATTGAAATGCCAAGGCAAATCTAAAGAATATGCAGGAAAAACATACATGCAGGAAATTAGATGAGGTTGTTTGTTTTCCAGCTGAACTGGCAAGCTCAGATTGGCCAACCTGTAATTTAGTAGAAGTTGGATTCTCTCCACAACAAAGTACTGGTTGTGCAAAGGAGTGCTCAGGGATTGTACAGCAAGATGGTGCATATGGCAGGGGAGAGGATGAGAGTCTGAAATCCACCACTGCTCGTTCTGGGTCTGGTCTCCCAGGAGGAGCTAGAGCAGAGGCATTCATGCAGAAAAAACGCCTGAAGCCCCTGTCAAGTGAGGCTCTGTTTGCTATGTCATGGAGGCTCTCTGTGGCTAAAACCACTGGATGATTTGACCTCATATCTTTTATGAACCCAAGAGAAGAAAGACACCTAAGCTTTAGCTGGATTGTGTCACAGCCTCCTAATTTAACCTTGGGGATGTACTCTAAACCTCAGGGCTAGTTCACCAACTCCTGTGTTCTTATTCATCACTAGCCCAGACCACATTTCAGAGAAGTCTGAGCTATTCCGAGCTCCTTCCCTGGAACTTTCTGCCAGCAGCACCAGTTCAGTTGCCTCTTCTCCAGGGGCAGCTGTCCCGCTGCACTGTTGAAACTGCAGGGATGCAGAGCTGCTGCCAGCTCCAGGGTGGCTGTGTTTTTGTGCCTGGGGAGTCCTCACCATAGGCTTCCTGAGACACTCAAGCTGAGCCAGAAAGCATGGTCCAGCGTCTTATTGCTGCAGGCAACCACAACTCATGCTCACACTAAATTACAGCCAAACTCTTAAAAGAGGGGAGAAAGCCAGGACACAGTTTTAGCCCACAAGCTCCAAAGCAGAAAGATGGAAGGGTAATATTTATTGTCAGCCACACAACCACAGAATCACTGAATGGTTGGAATTGCAAGATACCTGGAGATTATCTAGTCCAAGCCTTCTGTTAAAGCAGATTCACCTAGAGCAGACTGCCCAGGATCACATTCAGGCAGATTTCGAGTATCTCCAGAGAAGGAGGATCCACAACCTTTCTGGTGCACAACTGTGCCAGTGCTCTAGCATCCTCAAAGTAAAAAAGTCTGTCCTAACATTCAAATAAACTTCCTGTCATTCAGTTTGTTTCTATTGCCCCTTGACTTGTCACTGTACACTACTGGTCCCAGCCTCCTGATACACACCCTTAAGTTATTTGTATGCATTGATTAAGATCCCCTCTCCATTCTCTTTCCTTCAGTCCTTCCTCAAAAAGTCAGCAGATGGCTGAGTGGTGCTTCCTTGCTCAGGAATAAAGTGTACCAAGGTACCCCGAGGCTGGAGGCAGAGTTCTGGATAGGGATGCTACACAATATGACCCAGGAAAGGATATTGTGTTGGGACTGTCCAAAGGGGACTGTGGCCTCCACAGTGCCCATGACAAGGCTGTGCTAACATGTCACTCCCAGCCATGTGATTTCCAGCATTTGCTACTGTTATTTATATAAGAGGGTTGATTTCTTCTTTTTTTAAGTGTGCTTCATGTGCCCAACAAAAATAAATTATCTCTTTGAGTTGTTGCATTGCCTTGGTACATTCAATACATCAAAACCCATCGCATTGATTGAAAAAGGTTGAAAAGTTACAAAATAAAAGATAACAATGAAAAGAGGTTTGTGCCAGCTTGCTTCCATCCTGTTGGGCAAAGCACGTGTCCTGGTCTTTAATTCCATGCCCACATGCACCATCTTCAAGTGCCCTCACCACCTAGAGAGTACAGTGGATTCACTCCCTGCAGATGCAGCTGTTCAGTAATTCATTTTATCTTAATTTGTCTATGTTCAGCCCCAGGCCTTATTTATGTACGCTGTGAAGACTTAATCTGAAGACAACATTAATCATAAGTTCTTTAAAACATTCATCATTACAATGTTTGAGTGGTTTGAAAAAATAATTGATTGATACACACAGCAAATCTTGAGAATTGATGTGGTATTGCTACTTCCCATGGAGATGAGGAAGTGAGAGGGTGAGATATTACATCTGAAATGTCCAGCTGTGCTGGGTGTTGCATTTGAAAGTCCTGACTTGGAAGGTGATGTTAGGTTTTGAGGCACTTTAATTGCTCTGAGTCTGGTTGCTGATTTCTCTCCTCTGTTTTACCAACAGACTCCATAGCTTGCATCGTGAACAGGCAAGATACGGAAAACACAGAGTTAGAATCTCACTGCCCAGCATAACACACAAACCCTGTGGCTGCAGTACAAACAGAATTCTTGTTTTCAAGCAGCATCACATTGATTCAATCATGACAGCCCCATCCACCATCTTCTCCAGGTCCTTTAAGCATTTGCTGTAAATGTTTCCCCACAAAGTCCACAGCAGTAAAAGATGAAGGTCATGTAAGCTGTACTTTGCTTTACCTGAGGAGGCATTCACCCCTCTTTCCCTAGAAGGGTATCGAGTATTTCCCCAGACTGATTATCCAGACTAAATACTTTTTTGGAGAATACAGTGGTTTTCTTTCATTGTGTGTCAGGGTTTCCTTGCTGGGGAAATTAGAGCATTAGAGGGGGTTGATGCACATCCAAATTTCTCCCTAAACTGCACTCTAGAGCACAAGGTCTGTAGTCAGACTAGCAAACACAGAGGCCATCTTAGGACTGGAAATATCACAGAAGGGACCCCCCAGAGCAGGACTAATCATGTTCACTGAATGAGAGAGAAATCCTCTTGAAAAGTGTAGCAGGCTACCCCACAATTAGAGAACCAGTCATAATGCACAGAAGGATCTAATTAGGATTGTAAATCATAACAACCCTGAATCATTAGGGTATTTCAGCTGTGGAATCCCTAAGTTTCATAGGATCTGGGGGAATAACTCAGGGAAAAAAATCGTGGCAGGAAGCATCTATCAAGTTTGGGGAGAAAGCACAGCTCTCTGTGTAAGTGGTTATCAGCAGGCAACGAAGACATGCAGGACGTTATTGAAGGGACCAGTGCTGCAGCTCTCACTTGTGTCACACACGGTGATCAGAACATGAGTTATCCTGCATGCAGACCAGGCCCAGCAATGGCAACCAGCAGCAAAACACAGCTCCTTGTCCAAAGCAGGAGCCAGCAAGGCTCAGAAACTGTGCTGTCCCTCCCTGCATGTGTCCTGCACTGGCTGCCACACCTTGCCCAGGAGAGAAGCAGGTGGCTCAGTGCCCTGGCAGTAGGATTGGCTGTCCAAGATGCACTCCTGAAAACCTAGAGATACTTGTAAAGCTCTGCTTCTGCCACCTGCTGCAGCCTAGTGACTCTGTAGCCCCCTGTGGGAAACACTTCTTTTAATTACTGCCTGATCTTAAGCTTTTTTTTTGGCTTTATAGCACTACTGGTGCCTATGCCATAAACTGTATGCACAGAGATAAACTGTCCTCAAATACTACATTGGCTTCTTACTAGTATGGTGCAAGACCTTCACTCTCCTTACTTTCTCACTGCAATTTGGTTCCTACTTAAAGAGGACAAAAAGCTTTTCACTCCAGCAAATGACTGGACTTTGATTCACATCACTTCACAAAAAAAGGGCAAGTTTGGCAGAGTGCTTCTGTGATCACAAAACTACATGAAAATAAACCTACGATAGAGCAAACTACTGCTTTCAACCCTTTTCTTCCCCCTTCCCCTTTACGTCTTCTTTTTTAAAGAATTGTCAAAATTACATTTTCTTTTACTTTGCTAAAGTGCACCAGGTCTTCCAGAAGATACAGAGATTATACATAATGAAGAGCTGGCTTTTCTACAATCCTGCTACATGAAACACTCATATTCAAACTCTAAAAGGGTCATCATAAAGCCTGTCCAGGCTTTCTTTCTTATCTTTTATTCTCTTTAAGAAACATATTACTCTACATTAGCAGTGGGGTTGGACTATATGACCTTTAAGGCCCCTTCCAACCCAAACCATCTATGATTTTACAATTCTTAGCTCAAGTCTTCCCATGCTAGCTCTGTAATCAGGTTTCCCATTTTCCCACTTGAAAACAGATACTCCTGGCAACTGTCTGACACTTGGGCTGTCCCATTCAAATTTTGTGACCAAAAGCAAAGCCCAAGCACAAGGACATCACAAATGCAGCTCTCTTAGCAGAGAGCTAGCAGTGGGAGGGCAGGATAGGGATCTCACTGCAGCAGGCAGACACCAGTCCTGTTTGTGGGTGGTATGTCCACATGCATATCCCTCCAGCTGGCTCTCGAGTGCTGCCAGGGGCCTGTATAGCACCTGATGGGATGCTCAAAGGCTGGTACTGTACCTCTACTGCCACCCTCTTCTTCACAGGCAAAATGGTACAGGAAGTTGGGAGTCTTCATGTCAAAGGTGCTGCAGACAGTTCTTCAGGGCAGGCAGGATGCAGCCTTGATTAACCAAAAACTGAATACTATTCTAAAAGCAGGTAATACTCAGGACCGCCTCTGTTAATAAATGTGTCATGGTTTAGGAATGGTAGTCCCCAGTGCAGCATTCCCACTGAGACTCTCCACATCACACTGGCACTTGCTTGCTCCCCCTCCCTCTCCCTTTTGCAGTGAGCTGGAGAGAAGGACTGGAGGCACAAAAGATAAAGATCACAGGTTGAGATGAGAACGATTTGCTGGAAACAGCAACGAGATAAGAAAACGAATAGCAACAGCAATAATATTAATAATAAAAGTGTATAAAAGAGAGAAAGTGATTCACATGCAAAAAAATTCTCAGTGCAGAGCTCAAGCCAACCCGACTGCAGCCACACTATCCTAACTGGAAGAGACTCCTTCTCTCTGGATGCACTTCCTTTTCCCCTGGAAAACTCTCTTCACCCCGCTCCTGGTAATACATGAGTTGGTACAGAATAACTTCTGAGCCTTAACTCTCCCCAGACCCCCAGCTACTGCAAAAATTAACCCCATCCTGCCCAGAAACAGGATAAAATGTCATCATTCTGGTGCTACGAAAGTCATTTTCTGCTTCATAATTCTGCATTTAGTTAGGATTTATTAGAGGGACTCCTAAAGCCCTTACAAATAAATAGACACTTCAGCTAAACTCTTAAGATTGGGCTTTAGTAGGATTTAATCATGTATTTGAGGGCTTTATTAAGTGAGGATGTCCATAACTGCACACCTAAATTTAGCATGAGTGAGGAACATCATCATGTTTTTTAAGGATATGATTATTATTGCCTTAGAAGTGGAAAAGCCTTTCAGATCATAAATTAACCAATCTTGGATATTATGGATTCATTGCCCTGCCTTCATCTCTGTTTACATGTTTGTGATTCTGTGTGCATCTAACAGAAAGCTTACTTAAAAAGACATTCAATTTAGGGAAAGAAAGTCCCTCCTGGAGAAACCCCATGAACAAGGACAGCTGTACAGGGTACAGAAACATGCAGTGAAAGGCAAGGGAAGGAAGCAACAGCAATGGCTTGCAAGGGAGGCAAGCTGGAGAGGGATCTTTTGATTCCTGTGGCAATGGCTCATTGACATGCAGATAAACCTTCTGCATGTGTGCCAGCCTTAGCAGTTAAGGATAAGCAGAGGTTAGGTCAGCAGTTTGCATCAGGCTTCTCAGATGGCTGGGAGCCATTCTTCTCCACCTATTCTCAGCTCTTGTTCCCACTGAAAATTCTGATGGAAGGTCACTGGAAGCTGGTTTAGATACCATCTCAGAGCTCAATGCTTTGTGTTCATCTTGCTTATTGTCCTGCTTGCTGTAGCCAACTAGACTGCTTTGTATCCTACAAACAGAAAAGCACTTAGCGAGAATTATCTGCAGATAATCCCAAGTTTCCAGGCTAGAGAATGTCACATTTTTCTGTAGTTTCCAGTAATGCAGTGTAATTTAGAAACAAGGCATCAGGGGGAATACCCAGTGGGTGGGCATTGCTGTCCCTCCTGCACCAGCTCTCAGCCCATGGTGTGTGACCATTTCTGAGGCTGAGAGACACATGCCAAGGCAGGGTGCCTTACTCCAAGAGCCTGTGCTATTAGTCAAGCCATGTGTCAGGACCAGCATAATTGTGCTTGCCTGATAAATTTGAGGAATAAGTGCAGCTCTCTCCATCAGTTCCAAATAAATCAAGGCCTTTGGTTAGTTTAGTAATTAACCTCAGGAACTGTTCCAGTCACTCAAATATACACAGTATGGTGAGAATAGATGCATAGCCAGCACTTGCTAAATATGTATGCAGGGACCTTTTGAAGCATATAACATACTCAGTTATAACATTATACTTTGCTGCATGTTTTAGGCTTATTTTTGCCACAGCAGACCCTGACTGTATGCTTCCAGCTTCTCTTCTGTATGGTCATTTCTCTGTTTCTGAAGCTTTCCAGTGATGTGTGCAAATGCCCAGTCCACAAAAAGCACAAAATTGGAGAGGCAGAGTCTGCAGCAGCACCTGGGCTCCCAGTGCCTGGAGGAAGGCTGAGGGTCTCTGACTGACCCTCCCTGCTCAAGAGCTCCCATGCTTGGATAAATAATATTCCTGGTTTTGTTCATTTGCACCTGCTGAATCTGCAGCCCCAGGTGAAGTGCAAGAACTTTTAGTGAATCCAAAGGGAATGTTTTTTCCAGTAATATGTGGCCTGACCTTTAAAGTCCAGTTAAGCAGGCTAGTGATTACTGCAGACATCTCACACAAATTGATGTCTGTTTCTTTTAATCAAACTTATTGCTTCTCTTCAAAATTAAACTTATAGTGCTACACTATGTAACCATGTAAATTTGAATAGGAGCTTGCATATCACAGAGTTGTCCTTATATCAAGAACAGTTCAAGAATTAAATAATGAAAATTTTAAGCATTCATCTGTTAATATCCTATAGTTGCAATCTGCTTATTCTTATAAGATAATAATACAATATTATATATAATATAATATAATATATTGGATCCTCCCATTAGGTGATACATATTTCTTAGGAAAACACTGTCTTATGCAAAAAAACTTCTCAGCTTTTATGAGTTATTTCACTCCACTCAAACCAAAGCCCAGACTAACACTAACATTTATGATTGCTTCACCATTTCTTTCAATAAAAACAAGAGGAATAAAAAACCTAACATTAACCAACACAGGGTAGTTCTTCATGTGAATTGAGTATGATTTCAGTTTGCACATCTAAACATATCTTTCAATTTGTACTGATGCCACAATAATATCTGTATTTTGATCAGTATCACCTCCTGACACTGAAGTTGCTGAAAAATCTGATGCTTATTTTATTTAAACCAAAAAGATGATAACCTGCAGAGAGAGTTTGATCTCTTTGCCCACTTTTCTTCCAACTTAATACATACAGATATGCATATTTTACTTGCAGTGCTCTCTGAATTGCATCTTCTGCTGTTTGATTATGGGGACCTTGATGTGATAAACAAGCTTACTGCCATGGCAACCCTGCCAGCCCGGCTCTGCCTGAGGTTGCTGACAGAACACTTCAACTCTCCTCTCAGATCTGACTTGTCAAAGTCCAGGCTAATGTCCCCTTTTCATTTCAGGAGATTATTTCCCTGTTATGGGTGGCATCTTTAGGCAGAGAAACATCTGTTACCTAAAAGAGTTATGCTTTTCAGATCAAAGCAAGGCAGGGGGGGGCAGGAAGGAGGTGGCACCATCTGCAGTCACCATACAGGTTGGAAAGGAAGAGTGAAATGTTTTGACAATCACACACTGGAAATGAAGAAGCCAACATATATGAGGCCAGTCTCCAGAGAAAGAACAGCACTGAGTTTCACACCCCTGGCAACTAAGCATGACACAGCCACTCACTCAGTACCCCCAAGTGGGACGACAAAGAGAATTGGAAAAGTAAAAGTGAGAAAAGTTGTGGGTTGAGATAAGGACAGTTTAATAGATAAGGCAAAACCCACGCACCCAAGCAAAGTAAAACAAGGAATTTATTCACCACTTCTCTTTGGCAGGGAGGGGTTCAGCCATTCCCAGGAAAGCAGGGTTCCATCACACATAACAGTGACTTGGGAAGACAAATGCCATCACCCTGAATGTCCCCTCCTTCCTTCTTCTTCCCCAGCTCAGCATGCTGTGCACGATGCTGCATGGGTTGGAATGGCCCTGTGGTTGTCTGGGATCAGCTGTCCTGGATGGCTCTCCTCCCAGATCCTCATGCATCCCCAGCTCCCTCGCTGGCAGGTTGGGGTGAGAGCCAGAAAAGGTCTTGACTCTACATAAGCTCTGCTCAGCAATAACAGAAACTTCCCTATGTTGCACAGTTTCCAGCACCAACCCAAAACACTGTCCCATACTTCCTACTATGAGGAAAATTACCTCCATCCTGGCCAAAATTAGGACAACCAGTTTATATAAAACCAGTGTTTTACTTAATGCTTCAACTCCTGGAATTTGGGGAGGATATTTTTCTGTTGTTGTTATTGTTCTAGTCTCTCTAGCTTCTGTAGTTGCCAAGACATGAGAAAACATGACCACTCTCAGACACAAAATGCTCATTTAACAGGAGCAAAAAATATCAAATATCCTCAGAAGTTTTAGGATTTCTGACTGTAAACCAAAATCACTATTTCAGGGACAGTTTCTTTTCTTAGAACCTTAGAACTGTTTGTTGGAATAGACCATAAAGACCATCAGATTCCAAAGCCCCTGCCTTGGGCAGGGATGCCTTCCACTAGACCAGATTACTCAAAGGCACATCCAACCTGGTCTTGAACATTTCCTGTGCTGGGGTATCCAAAGTCTGTTCCAGTGACTCACTGCCCTCACAGAAGAATAATTTCTTCCTAGTATCTAATCTAAACCTACCCCCAGTGGAAAGCCATCACCCATTGTCCTATCACTCCACATCCTTGTATGAAGTCCCTCCCCAGCTTTCCCATAGCATACCATTAGGTGTTGTCCCTGAAAATCAGCCTTCTGATTTGTTTTGGTATAATGGAGTCAGTTCTCATGAATTGTAAGATAAACAAGAATCATGTTTGCATTCCTTTATAAAAGATATCACCTGCTGGACTTCTCCAGTGACCAGTGGAGATGGAGAGGTGGGAACTTCTCTGTCCACTCTCTGGTCACTGTTCAGAAACTTAGAGATACAAGGTCAACAATAAACTGGAGAGTTCTTTTGTTCTTCTCTACCTGAAACCCTGTTGTGTGTGTTGCTGTGTGTTCCTCTATTCATCACAGTGACAATTAGGTACTGGAAGGGTACCATAAAACTTGTTTTTTTAGCTGCTTTAAAACTTTAGAACCAGCAATTCTGAAAGCCACCCCAGAGAGCCGGAGCTGACAGTCCTCACATAGTATTCAGCAACTGAAGAGGAAAGAGAAGGTCTGCAGCCCAAGCTGACAGCAGGGCTACACAGGGTCAGCTTCAGTTTTGACAGCACAGTACTGGGTGTCCACAGGTCTCTTTAAATAGAGGTTTCTCACAGGGCTGCTGCAGGAGCCCAACAGCACACATTTTACTTCCAGCCATATGGAAGAAATGGTTCAGGAAAAATGTCAGTACTGATTCCACTTCACCAGTAGATGTTCACCTGAGGTTTCATTGGAGGCTTTAAAACTGGCAGAATACCAAAGGTAGTGTTAGAACTGTTCAGTGTGATTTCCTGCAGACCAGCACACAGGCATTGACTGGATTTGATGAAGGAATCAGTGATTGCGAATGACTTCTGTTTGAGAAAGATCTCTTTTAAGGAGTCCCTTCTCTGTTCATTTGCTTTTGTTTTTCTGATGCTTCTGGGCTTCTGGGATCAAACAGAAGTTGGAAATACTAAAATGTCAGGAATAAAAGCTGTTTTTCCTGTCTTTGCTGAACAGATTTGAAAAAGGAAGTCCTGGATATCTCACAAGAAAGTCTGTTAGGGTCCTACAGCTGTTGGCTTGGTGGTATAGATGTGGGAGCAGAGCCAAGTAAACATTTCATAACAAATAAATCATAGAATGAATGCCACTATTTTGGTACTTATGAAATGTCTAGAGGCAGATTGGAAAACTCTCAGATGTGCCTGTTATTCACAGTTATCCGTGAACTTTCCTAGTGAATAATTAGCAGTTGACGATTCATTCCAGTTGCGAGTGCTGCACTGTTAAATTCACATTTTGCCATTCACGTCCTAAATTCCATAATAGCATAGACAAGTGGTGCATGAGCAAACACAAGGAGATGCTAAGCAGAATAGAGTATGTTTTGAAGGTACATTAATGAAATTTATTATGTAATTTGAAGGTACACAGTAAAGAGTGTTTGGGAAGCATAAGAAAATATCATTGTGAAGAATAATTTTTGCACAGTAAAATACGATTTTGCCTGCAAAGCTACTTGGCAAGCAGTATGAGGAGGGCATACCAGTCACCCTCACCCTTCTTTCCCTTTGCTGATAATAGGAATTAGTACACTGACCCTATCATTCAGCACTTTGGTTTTGATTTTCTGATTAATGACATGATTAGCTGATGCTTAATCAGCAATAAGCTGCCTTATCACACCCTTCTCCCCATTCCTACAGCTCCACTTCATGGCATGATCGTTATTTGCTATTCCCACCTCAACTGATATCTGGCCACATCACTGATACAAGCATGTAGCTCTTCCTTCTAATCTCCAGTGGATTCTTAACTAACTAGCTAGCCCAGGAATATGTTTAAATCAATTTAAAAATGGAATACTTTGATTTCATCAGGGCCAATCTCTCATTTAACAGACAAATCTTCACAAGTTCTATATTCTCATAAGAAATCAGAGTTGGAACATTTGTTGTGGTCACACCTTCTTGGCAGTCTTAATGTAGTTCCCAAAATCTTTCAACAAAATAGAGTCAGCACGAGCAGCATCAGCATCACCTCCTTATCCACTGCACAACATGTTGCATTTTTAATAGCAATCAGAAGCAGTAAGAGGTTCAGCTCTCTACAATGATCCAAGCACTGTATGATTGCTGGAAACAGCTTCTGTCCTGGCAATCTTACAGATGGATACCAAAGCCAAGAACAAACACAACAACAGAAGGAAATAAGAAATATCCCAGCAAAGGAAGTGATAAAAGCTCATGCACTCCGTGCACAAAACCTCACATGCCACAGTACACACAGCATGGCAGAAACATTTCCCAGCATCACCACAATGCTCCTCAGTGCTCCCAGCAAACCTGCCACCAGGACTCGTGTTTGGGACAGTGCTTAGATGACCCAGTTAAGCTAATGAGTCCATTTAGGCTCCCCAAAGAGCCCACATATTGAGAGATGTTTCTCCACAGACATTGCAGAGCCTTCCAAAACAATTGATCTCTGGGAAGGTTACCAGACTAGCTAAACTCTTACAGATGTCCCTATAGATGTGAGAGTCTTCCCTCTTGTCTCCAGTGTATGTTTTTGTGCTGTAATTTGCCACAAGAATTTCTGTCAATCATTTTTGTCCATTACAGTTCTGAGAAGTAGAGGAGTTGCTGTCACTGCCAGACTGGGCTAAACCTGAATTGGGGACCTTCAAGGTGAAAGTGTTTGTTCACCACTATTAATCAGGCCCCTGAACCATCCACTGTTATGGACACTGAACCCTTTCCATGGTCACAGCTTACAAACCCTCATTTACAGCATGACTCTCACAAAGAGCCTGACCGAAGGTTCAATAAAGAAATGTGTCAGAGCCTGGCTTCTAGGCCATGACATGTGGAATGCCAAATCAGATTCATTAGTTCCCGTGCCTTGGTTAGGTTCCCTGCTTGCTCTCTTTAACAGCAAAAATTATTATGTAAAAATGTTTTAAAAATCAGTGTTGATTAATAAAAGTAATTTCAAGAATCTGTACTAAAGAGTATTCAATTTTAAATTCATTTCCCCTGCCTAATTGTCTGAGAATATCTGAGTATTGGTATGGGAGTATGAATGCATTGCCCATTCAGTCCTGGGTAATCCTTCCTTTGGTGGCAAAAGCCCCTCACCCACCACCACTCCACCTCCAGTTTACAGCTGCTCAAGGGCATCTGACAAGAATGACAAGAATTTTGTTTCTCCTGTTTTGCCATCATGCAGATTTAAAACTCGGTTTTTAGGTGAAGTGCTAGGTGCAGGTATAGTTTTAACACAGCACATGAGAAACTAATAAATAAGGACATCTGATAACCACAGAAACTGTGCTCACTCCATAGGAGTCATGAGATCCTTAAAACTGAAAGCAACAAAAATTATGTGTTCTCCATTTGACCACAAAGGAACCTTTTGAGCAGTCAGATTTCTATTAAAAAAAAAAAAAAAAAAGACAAACCAGAAAACAGAAAAGACAAAAAACTTCTCCAGCTTTTTCCCCATTTAGTTGCAGGTCCTTCCACATGATCTTCTGAGTGGCAGTGATGGTTCTTGCCTTGCCCAAATCACACAGAGCCTTCCAGCAATGCCAAGGAGCACTGTGCAAGCAATAGCAATTATTTTTATGGGAAAGTAACTATCTGGAAATACTCATTGTGTTTCTCAGCTTTTCTGGATATTAAACAACAGAACCCCCAGAAAAAGAGTTACTGATGCATGTTCTGTGGGCAACCCCTGTGTAACAGTGGGATCCTCAGCATTGATATTGGCTACAAAAAGACTCCAAATGCATACGTTGTAGCCAAACATCAAAGTTTTGGATTTCCTGACCAGAGGTCCAGCTGCTTTTTCATTCTAGTGCCTTTTAACTCTGGTAACTTTTGGACTCATAAGTGTCTTCAAAGTCAAGGTCGTTTTGGTGTGATCCTATCTCCAGAAATAGCTCCAGGAAAAACATTTTCCTTTAAAAAAAGGCTTCAAAACACTCTATAAACTTAGGAACATAGGGACAATTTAAGCACATGAGTGAAGCCCCTCAGGAAAGGAATGTGTTAGCTGTTCAATAGTTCATGAGGACAGTGCACAAGAATATAAGATAGGGAGTGCAAATTCAGGGAAGGAGGAAGGAGAGAGGCACATTTTGAGGGAGCAAAGATATACAACAAAATACCTGAACTCCAGGATGGAGTTAACCTTAAGTTTACCTATTTCCTTGTTTAGTGTCATATTTTTTATCTGGAAATTGAAATTATGGTATTGTTTGCTCATATTTGCACAATAATATGAGAGCTACTCCTGAACTGTGACAGTGAAGTCTCAGTAAGATCAAAATCAGCTAAAACCATGATAGTCAAATTGTTTGCACTTTTCTGCCAAACGTATTTTAAAAGGCATATGAGCACAGTGTAGGTGGTACTATTGCCTCAGGGAAAATATTTTTTGCTAATATTTGCTACCTTTTCCTAGATAGAAAGGTGACTGAAGTTGCCCATCTACAAGGTAGATGCATTTCTTGCAGAGAGCTCACGATCACAGATGTTCAGAAATGGCCCCTATTTCACAATTCTTCTGTAACAGTCCAAACTAGATACCACATGCAAAAGAGAGACACCAAAGCACTGTCTGTATCCCTGAAGTTTTCCTAGCAGCCAAGGGTTTCCTGTGACTTTTGGGATCACATCTGACTTAGGTTTATTGGGCTAAAGTGTGAAGCAGCATGTCTATAGAAATAAGAGCATTTCTCCTGTGCACAGCACGGCCCCTGGCATGCCATGGCTCAAGGTCCCTTTCAGCACAGGCAGGCAGTTTTTCCTCAGGTTAGAAAATAAAAACTGTCACCTGTCATCTGCAATGTAGGTGTAGACAAAGCACTTTGGAATTCAAAAGCTCTGCTGTGCTCTGATTATCACTTTTAGCTCTTCTCTTCAGGTGAGAAATAATTTTATTGTCTCTCCCAGCCACCAATATATGTAATATGGAAGGTAGACAACACCAGAAGGAATCAGTGAGATGCAGAGACCATCTCAGCTGTGGACATACTCAAGGACAGAACAAGTAAATCCATGGCCAGGATCACACGATAACAAGGAAGGAGGAACAGAAATAGGTGGCAGTGTTTAAAAAGAAATAAAACTGAATTCAGGCAATGCAACAGGGCCTCTACAGGAGCAATTATCTAATCAAAACTTATTCTGAAAAGCAAACCAGGAGCTGAGGTTTTTTAACTCCCACCAGTCAGCCTTACCCCCAGTTCTGTGTAGAAAGGCACATTTCAAATGTGCCACCTCAGCTGTGCGTGGGAGGCTGCACGGAGCTGGCGCTGTTCGAGCCTCTCCCAGACAGCGCCTCTTATCTGAGCTCAGCATCACTGAGGGGGCTCTGAAAGGCACAGACAGGGCCACGGGAGCTAAACGGTGTGGGAAAACTGACTGCCATTCTCCCAGCACTCAAGAGGGACTATTTGCATGGGTTCTTGTATTCTTTGTTGAAGATGGTAAACAGTGAAGCAAAGAGTAGCAATTCTCTGGGATTTTTGCAAGCGTGCACAAATCACAAAGCATTGAATGCACTGTTCAGCTCTCCTCCTTTCTCTGTTCCAAGGGTCTGGTGGTTCTGAGGTTCCCTTGGATATCTGCTCGCTCCAAACTGTTGCTCAATCTGAAGTGAACAGATTTAGTACTAATAATAACAGCAATAACATAGTTGATGTGGCTCTGCTTGTACCAGAGTAGTAGCTCAGGTTTTGCCTAGATTCAGAAGGCTTTCACAGGAGCAAATGGAAGAGATCTACTTCAACTGGAATGAAACTTCCATAAAGACATCCTGCAGAGTGCACAAAGTGATTTGCACTGACTGTGGCTCACATAGCAATTTAACATTCCGAGTTGCCAGTGTTTATTGGGAATTGATGGAACAGTGTGTGTTAGTTTTACTCATTTCTTCAAGGGGTATCCCATGTTTAACATGAGGGATATAAAAGATCTTAGCAGACAGAAAGGGTTGCCTCTTACAACTCCCTGTAAAGCATAATCAGTAACAATATTAGGCTTTAGACAGTGAAATATGTCCTGGTGGCTCAGATCCCAGAAAGCCATGAGGTCTTTCAATCATTTATAATTTTAAAAAGCTTTTCAATTAAGATTTCCAGACCTGCTCTCTGCTTGTGGATAATATTTTTATTTTATTATTCATTAGAATTCTTTGAATAAACTGTTCAGCAGCTTTTGAGACTGAAACAAAAAGGGACAGTTCTTAGTACATATTTGCAGAGAAGCCTGAACTGCAACATTGAAGCAAATGGTATTGAAAATTAGGCACTGGCATGGATCCCTCCTTTGGGAGAAAACAATTTGTAATCCAAAAATCAGGACTGTGAACCTGAACTGTGAAACATTTTGCGAACAGCAGAGCCAGAAAGAAAACAAAATCTGCTCACCTAGTGCAGCCTTCTCCATTACAGAGACATTAGGGATTTCCTGATTCATTTCTGTGAATGATCTTTGGCTTGATCTTTAGAAACCATCTCGCCTGGATGGCAGCATTTTGTTGACAGAGGTGCAAACCTCTCACAAAGCACCTGGTGCCTGTGTTTAGTAACCTCTACAGGTAGAAATGCCTGCTCTGTTTGCAGATCAACCCCCTGGAGGTGCCCACCTCAGTGCTGCCAGATGCCTGCAGCTGAAGGGAGAGCATCCCTACCTGCAGTGCCCCCACACCTGCAAGGGCAGGCCACACACTTGAAAAGCTGCCAATGGGCTGGTTTTGCTAAAGCTGAATTTACTTTCTGTACCACTCAAGCCCCATCCTTCACAATAGCAGTATTGGTGCTTTGCAGTCTTGGACAAATGCCTGTGGAAACATTACAGAATCATTATATTTCATCTCCCCACATTTTCTGCTGAAGATGAAGGAGAGAGTGATATTTTTCATTTACTTTCCAGCACACATTAAGCTGCACACTGTTAAACGGCCGCTTTGTGCTCCCTGCAGGCAGTCTGCAAACCTCTCTGAAAGCCTCTGGGAGAAAAGGAGCTTTCCAACCAAGTTTATTCCTCTTCATTATTGATTGTTTAAAAGATTAATAAAATATGACTCCAAAATCAAGTTGTATTAGGCAACCTGAGCAAACAAAGCTGTGAATCTGAGACTGCTCTGTTCAGAGCTGTAGCAAGTGCTGATAAAAGGGCATTGAATATTGGAGGCAATAACTCCTCTTGGAGATGTAAAGCTAAGGAAACCCTTATGCCTGGATTTACCTGTTTCATTCAGGGAGAAGCAAGAAACATGAGAGCCCATTGTGCAACTGCTTTCTTAGCTTTCCCCTGAGGTTTCAAGTGCCTGTGCTAGGTCTGAGATGCTAAACTAGAAATGTCTTTGAAGGTAAATCATTTGTTGTACAGATTTTGGCAGTTCTATAAAAGACCAAGAGGATTTTCATTATGCACATGCCCACAATGCCTTCAATATGTACATTTTAGGGCACCAGATGGCATTAGGGATAATTGCTGTCCACCTATGTAGCATCTGGTTGTACAGCTATCCAGTGCACTACAGGAGAGTCTGTCAACTTGGAATCCCAGGGTATTTGGTCATTATTTCCACGAGGCTGACATTTCAACACTATGTTTTTTCCTACTGGTATTTGATGCTAGTCCCAGAAAGAAGACAGTGAGTTTGACATTAGCATTTGCAAAATGCATCTTCTCCCTGATAGAAATGTGTCCTTGCCCTACAAACCCCAGTGAAATAAATGAGTGGACTCACTTAATGTGGCTCATTTAGGGGACTGAGGGTCAGCCCCTCATTTAGAAACAGTGAATCCATAATGCCTTGCTTTGTCGTTCTGAGTAATTTAGTCCCAGTAAGCACACTGAAAAGCTGCATTTACATTTGAAACACTTCTTGAGCAGGACTCCACAAAAATCATAGAACATCATTTAACAGTCCATTTTCCTGGCCTGTTTTCTTTCTCCAACCCCCCCCCCCCCCCCGCCCCAGCCCGGTGTTACTTTTCTGTAAACACATAAATCAGCATCATCTATATTCATTAGGTTACTCGATCTGTTCAGTGCAAAATTACCCATTTTGCATGAGTCTTCCCCTTTCTGATTAATATAAATTACTTAAGCTAATTATGTTTCTCTTCATAGAAAAATATTTGTCAAACTGTAAAAGCATCAATAAAAATTAAAATATAGAATTTACAGGGGGGCAGATGTGTAAACAAGATCAGGATGGCTCATACCACACCCAATCTTGTTTCAGAGGTGGCTATCATCCCATCTAATCCAATCTCTGCCGAGGAGACCTTACCCTCAATTAGCTGAGAACACCAATCTGACCTGAGATTGATGAGGTCAGCAGAAAATAATTAACCTACTCAGCTCTATACTATTAGTCTAGAGCAAATATGAACCCTTCTTCCTGCCTTGTGTCTGTTCTACAAGGAATTGCACAAAAAAATCTTACAAAATCTTATATTGGTTTAATGCATCAGCAAGATCAACTTTATTTCTTTGTTTCTTGTGGTCCTAAATCTGGAAGGCTTCTGATAATGTCAGTTCTCTGTGAGTTTTCTCATCTACAACTTCCTGCTCAGTTTTTACTCTCAGGAATGCCCTACAGCACAAAGGAGAAAGCATTACTGCTAAGCAATATTCAAGCTTTACTTGCCTTTCCTTCCTTTTTTTCTAGGCATTCAACTGTTCTTCCTCATCTTTCTGATGGAATTAAAAGAATAAATAAACATAATAAAATAAAATAAAATAAAATAAATAAAATAAAATAAAAAAAATAAAATAAATAAAATAAAATAAAATAAAAAATAAAATAATAAATCAACAGATGTGAAGATAATAGACCAGCAGGTGAGATTTTTCCATCACAGACTGGAGAACAGGAAGTCTGACTTTCACAGGAACAAGCCAGCCACATTCAAATCCCTCTGTGTCAGGACAAGGACAGCTCCTCTCTCCGGCACACAGGGTCACAGGAGGGCTGGCAGCTCCACAGCCTGCAAACACAGCCCATCTTCTCTTGGGATTCTAAAATGAGTTGTTTTCCATAGGGCAGGTTGCAGAATAAATTTCAGGTTGTAGAACCTAGTCCAAAGCTCTTTTCTTTTAGTACCACTTGCAAGTGTGTGTGAAGCTGCACCTGGACCCCATCCTTGCACTGAGCAGCAGAAAGTTGTGTGACCTCTTGAAACTCGTTCTCCAGTGAGGGGAGCAGCATTCCCTTGGAAGCATGGATGTATCCTATAGCCTCATCTGGGACAGGAAACTTCCAAGGAGCCTTTACAGACTGAGGAAATGTAAGAGTATTTATTCATCCAAACACTTTTTTATCCTCCAAACCCTGTCAAGCCAAGCTGATTATTAAGGCTGAGGATTTAGGATGGTTTCTATTTGTTCCAACTCAGTTCTCACACCCTTGCTTTATTCCTTCTGGCCAAAGCTGCTTTAAATCTGAGCAGGCCAATGTGCCTGACATTGGATTTACTCAGCCCAAAATGATTTTTGAAATCTAGTAAGGGAAGAAAAAAGTATTGGCTTCTGATTGACTTAATTCCCATTCAAGCAAAAAGTCCACTGACTTGTAATTGAAAATCAGTTTTACCTTTCAGGGAAAAAAGGACCAGCATGAGTTATCAGCTGGGTCCTTAGACAGGGAACTGTTGCTCAAGAAGCCACATTTGTGGCCTTTAGTTGTCACAGAAAACTTAATGTAGAAGATAGAAAACTCATACATCTGATAACAAATCTACAGTCACTGTCTCTGGCACAGACATAGGTTTTCCTTCCTTACTGTGAAGTGGCACTTCTCCATCTCCAATTGAATAGCTATTCATCACAGTCACCCAGTGTTTACTGCACACAACTCCTCACCTTGATAAAGCCAGCTGCTCTAAAAAATAACATGACAGAGGCTCTTTTTTTATTATTTTTATTTTTTTATATTCTAGTCCCATTTCTTTGTGTTCTCATAAGAGAATCCATTATTAAATTGCACACACACCCATTCCTGCCACCACAGTCAAAAGGGGGCAACATGTCCAAAAATAATTTCTTTTCATCTGCACAACTCCAGCACCACGTGTGCCAGGATTCCTACACATGTGCCAGAAATTGGCTATGTGCCACCACAGCAACCAACCTCCCTGGATTTCTGGATAGCTGCTGCTACAATATGATGCACATAACAAACCTGGGATGTCTTGGGCTGTGCCAGTGGGCTGGGGCATGACTTGTAGAAAAAATAATCTGGTTTCCAAATTACCATGCTCACAATTATGAGTTTAGAGAAAGAACTAGAACTGATAAGTGGAGAATTTCTGGATTTGGGCCAGGAAACACCACACTGAACTGAAACACTACCAATAGGGATTTCAAACCAGATGCTGCAGGTTTTATCCATAGTCCTTGTAGACATCTTTCTCCACAGCTCCTAAAGCGTGTTTTGAATAAAGGATTTTATAGTGGAGGAGTTCTAGGGTTCAGGATCACAGGATGTGTTTTCAAAGGTACAACTGAGAGTAACATACCAAATTTGCCTCAACTTTCACCTGAAAAAACCTTCACAGACGTTGCTTGTCCAGCTGCTCAAAGAATATTGGCATCACAGCTGGCAACAGGATCAGACACTTGCTGCTCCCTGCCCAGAGATCTCTCCACAGGAATACACTATTCCTCTGCCTGGTTTCTAACACAACCCAAAGAGCCTATCTCTGTTGGTTCTTTCATCCCTCCAGCTTCTGCTATAATTGATATTAATCTCCCAGTGTTGTAGATATTTGCAATGCACCAGATGGGCCATTGTTTAATTAATAGGGCTGCTTTCATTCAGTCTGAGCTTGATTAAATGAAAACTCCATCTGTGAAAAACCAAAACCTGCAGGCAAGATACAGGAGAGTGATGCTGCTACCAGCTTTGATGATTTTGAGATCAGAGATTGTATGAGGTAAGGCTAGACTTCCCACCATTTTTATGCAGGAATAAGGGATATTCTGTCTCTAGGCTGACATTAAAACTGGATGTTAAAATAGCCTGGGAAGGAAAGGGGAAAGGTGGGTGTGACTGGTGTTGGGGAGAGAAAAACAAGAAGGTGGGATGAGGGGGGAAACAGTGAACCATGCTATGCCTGAAAGGATGACACACAGGGAGTGGTGGACAAAGAAGGACAGAAGTCAGGTTTTTGCCTTCAGCATTTGGAGTTGATAGTTGAGTGAGTATGACCTTGAAAACAACTTGTGGAGCCCCTGTTCCCATCCAGTCTTATTCCTTTAACTTCTGCAGACCTCCCTGAAGTTAAGGGCCTTTAGCCATCCAGCACACACCACCATCCATCTCGGACACCCCGTCCTTGGGAAGCAGCATGTTGTAGTTTAGAAAAAATGAGTTTTTTCTGAACTTCAGTGGTCAAACCAATGAGTGCTCAAGTTTAAAGACTAACACCTAGTGTAACCACTGAAAACAAGGATCCGCCTCTGAGAACACAAAGGGTTAAAAACAGAAGGCTCCCCGGAAAACTCTCTCTTAGTTCCAGTCCCTGAGGACAGACAGATCTCCCCTGCCCAGCGGCTGGCTAAACGGGAGAGGGGAAGCCATACGGCCTGGGTGAGGTAGGCCTAGAACCTCAGGTACAGAGGGGGAGAGGAAAATCTTACAGGATAGAAAGGTAAAGAAAGTACAAGAACCTCAAGAAGCACCTAACAGCCTTCTTTTCCCTTCTTTCCCCCCCTCCCCCCCCCTCCCCCCGGAGAGAGAAACTGAGAAACCGTGTCTGTGATCTCCGTCACCTTGAAATTTGATATCAACTAAACAGCACGGCCGAAAGAGTATAGAAGAGTAACGCGAGAAGAGTGCCCAACAGCAAAGATACCGTGAAAGTTCTGAGGAAACAAAGCCCAAGATTTTAACCCTTTTTGTAAATGATAGAAACTTTATAAATACTAATCCTCTTGAATTTGAAGAAGAAAGATAGAAAGAACTAAACAAAGATTATGAAAGTTTGTGTAAGTAGAAAATTGTCAGAGAACACTAAAAAGAATCCTAGGTAGAAAGAGATGATAGAGTAGCTTTGGCTAAACTCTTTTGTATAACCATGAACGAACTCATTTTTCCTGTAACATAGAAGCTATATCTGGGGAGAGACATTGGCTTAGAGCCAAGAGTAAACAGTAGTGTGAACAGAGATGAGAAGTGTCCCAAAATTAAAAAGCTGTCGTTTCTTGGAACTAACCAAAGCATCTTTAAAAAGAAAAACCCTAAAAACAGCTCTGGTCCATGCACAGTAGTAAAAACACTAGACATGGAAAAAGAGGCCACAATGTAGTACAAGAAAGACTCCTATCTCTCCTCAACAAACTGAGTACTGATTATCAGAAGAGTAGTAATAAACTAAAGATTAATTATCTAAAAAGTAATAACGTGATAAAGAATTTTCAGTTTGTTTTGTTAAGTTAAGAACTGAAGAGAAAGGGAAGAAGAGTGTTTTTTTAAAGTTTCCATGTTCTTCTGTATGTGTCTTCTTTACCTATTATAAGTAATAAAGTTTTTTTCCTTTTGCTTTCTAAATTAGACACTATTTTACTCTGTTTTTAGTCACATCTCACAACAGATACCAGAAACAGTATATCGTTATAAAAGCACTAGCCTTGTACCAACGTCAAACCTTTAACACAGCAGAGCACAACCCTGGTCACTTCTGCACTCCAGAAATTAGCCTGTGACAAGAGAGTCAGGAAGAGAGTGCAGGAAGGAGAAGGGCTGTCAGAGAAGGAGCTGGGGCCAGGCTGACCTGAAGCAATCAGCCTGAGGGCACCACAGCCACTCCAGCCCCTGCCAGTTCCCTTGGGACTGGTCTGGTGGAATTCAGCCCCTCTCTCACACCAGTGCACAGCAGCCACTGTTCAAGGGTGTGGAAATGCCTTAGACCCCCATGCAGCCCAGCACTGTGCAGCCAAATGTGCCAGGAGCAATTTAGCTGCCCAAGGATAGTGCTCTAAATGCTTATGGTACCTGGGACATCCACAGCAGACACCTGCCAGACCCGTGTGAATGTCTTCAGTGTTACCAAGTTTTTTCAGGGAAGATGAGCTGCACTGTCTGTGGTGTTTGGGGATAGCTTTCCCAAACTGCACAGTGCACACAGCCTAGGTAGCTTTCCTTTTGTTCCTAGTACCAATCTTCTTTGCTGCAATCTCTTCTTATTCTTCTAAAACAAAAACAGGTGAGCTCTGAGGCTTGATTTCAGAGGGCCAAAAATAAATAGCTTGTAAAGTGTATGTTATTTCAGCCTCTGGCAACTGATCTGCATTGCAAATCACAGCGTGTTGTTGCTGCTGCCAACCCTTAGAGAGATTCCTTTAGTCCAAATTAAGGGATCTGAATACTGAGGCTGATAGAGGCTTGTACCAAACCTCCCTGATAATTTAGAGCAAGGGTTGTTGTAAACAGTGCCTTGAGCTCTTCCAGATTCAGAGGGAGTTTGAACCTTTGGTGTGTATATAGGTACAGAAACTGCACCTGTGTACCTGGAATTCATACAAAACATTGCTGACTCCCATGCATAAATGAGACATGATCTCAGAGCAATGAGAACCCCAAAGCCGTAAACAGGGACTGACTCAGATTCTTGTACCTGCAGCAGAGCTAATGTCTATGGATGCTAAACCCTGAGCCTCCAAGAGCAGTCCCATTCATGGTAAATTAAGACATCACTAAAAGGGAAGGAAATTCCTGAATCCTTTGATGATTCTGAAATCATAAAGGAAGATTTTTAACTTATAAATCAGCAGAACATGAGTGGAACATGAGGGGCTGCTCATGGAGCCTACAAAAATTCAAAATCCTGAAATGTCTGAGACTTTGCTTCACTGCATTTGCTCACTGCCTCTATACTCAGCTGCTAGGTTCTAACAGCTCTATACTGTCACCAAAAAGACAGTCACAAAAATTTGTATTAAAAAGATTTGTTACAATTTCTAAAAGTTATGTATGCCTAATATATCTAAATAGGCTGGATATCAGACTGATTTAGGGACTAACATGCTAACATACACATACTCAGTGTGAACAATCAGGAGATCAGGACCAGGGAGCCAGGCTATATGCCAGTGTAGCATTTTTCACATAGTGCTCTGCATCTGTATCCCCAGAAACTTACTTTATAAATCAAACAAATAAATGAGCACTCACAAGAAGGTGATAAACATAGCAGATATCTACACTAAAGTCATGCTTCCCAGGCAAAACAGGCAACTTAACCTACAAATTCAAATGTTTAACCAGGAACTTGCAGCCCAGCTTAGGTCCTCCCCTAAGAGTGTGCATGGATTTCCAAATGATTTCTAGTTTGTATGCTCCTAGAATTGTCCCCTGGGCTTCCCATCTGGCATCATTCCCAACCCTCCTTCTGCTTGTTTTCTTTTGCCCTCCTGTGGAATTTTATTTCAAAGAATTAATTACTGTCATCTTACATTATCCTTGACTCATTACTTCCAGATTGTTCGATTATTTTTTTTCCCCAGCTACACACAGAGTGTTGTGGCCATTACTGAAATAGAGCCAGCAGCAGCAGGGTAAGCAGACCCCATCTGCACAATCAAGGATTTTAAAGACAGAAAAGTCTTAACA
This sequence comes from Sitta carolinensis, assembly GCA_032173965.1. Taxonomy (NCBI): domain Eukaryota; kingdom Metazoa; phylum Chordata; class Aves; order Passeriformes; family Sittidae; genus Sitta; species Sitta carolinensis. The sequence goes on along the minus strand of JAVUNC010000025.1, from coordinate 5,240,477 downwards.
GTTTTTATCTACTTCTTCATTTTGTCTCCTGAAAGGATGTTCCTCTTTCTGAATGTTCCCTGCTAAAACCTTTCCCAGTTTTCCTCTGACTGGCCTTATATTCTCCAAGCATCTGATTTCGGTATCGTCTTTGCTTCGGTCCTGCACTAACAGATTCCCTCATAAGATGCTCCTTGCTCTTTGGGCTGACTACCCTTTCCTTACTCTTCACACAGTCTGGTTAGTCTCTCCTCCCAAATGCTGGGATACTCTCATCACCCTCATCACAGGAAGGGTTGGGGAAGGAAGAGCCATTAAGCTGCAGAGAGGGGAGCAGATGCCACAGCTCCTGTCGGCCAGCAGCGATACAGACACAGCCCTGCTACCACCCAGCACCAGCTCCTCACTGCAGCTGTAAAGTGCCATGCACACCCCACAGACCTCTGATAGAAGGCTCCTGCCTCATTTCCCCAGCTGTGAGGCCTGTCTTGCCCTCTGTCTCATGGCAGGGGTCACTCTCCTGGCCAGGATGTCGCTTGTGTGCGAGGGGAGCATTTTGCATGGCTCCTTTTGGCAGACACATTGCCAGCACTGGATCCATCTCACAGGTTAGAAGAGAGGTGAATGAGAAGTTTGCCTTATTTGTAGTTATACTGCTGCTGAGCCATGAATGTAGGCTATGTTCTTGACCCTATTTATGCCTACCTCATCCCCAGACTTCTGGAGAGCTGCTGCGGTCTAGAACTGGACTGCATGGAGAGACTTTCCATCTTGCAGGTCTGCAATAGTTTCTGCAGGAGCTGACCGAAAGGATTAAAGGCATTGTTTTTATCCCAACCCAGAGTTCATAGGACACCTCTACCTTTTTCTTCAAATAATGAGCAAGATTATTAAGACAGAGATATGATACAACTGTGTTTCAAAGAAAATGTATGATCAAAACGGCACCCTGGGTAGTGCTACACTGCCAAGCTCTCTGAGGAGGACAACAGGATCAAAGTCCTGCTGTGTGAAACGAATCTCCTCACATGGTCTGCCCATCAAAGCACAAAAGTCACCAAGAGCCATTCATGGAAGGTGAAGTACCATTCAAAATTAAACTTGCAATGGGTCTTGTGGCAGCTACACCTCATTGGCAATCCCCCCATGCACCCTGAGTTCTGCTCTATCTCAAGCAAAACAGTGGTTAAACAAAACTCATGAAAGCAAACATTTTCCCTATTTTGCTCTGCGTGTGTGCTTGTGTTGATGAATCATTCATCAACTAGTCAAAGGATTCAATATTCACAAGCAGGGACTGAAGATGAAAAATCAAGGGAAGGGAATATTCCCAAGCTCCACTTATCTTGCAGGCTCATCCTACTCATATATTGCTTCTTGCTACAGGTTCTCCTAGTCTTTCAAATGTGGCCATCTCCATACACACCTTTTCTGCAGGCTTTAATAAACAGTGAAATACAAATGTTGGTATTTCAACCATCATCATTCTAAAGCTCATTAAATTTCAAATACCAAATTCATCTGAGATGAATGAGCCAGTGTCTTCAGGTACCAGGTTATTTGTGGGAGCAGAAGGACATTACTGCATTGGTTATATCCTGCTCATATTTTGAAGATTTTTTTTTCCCAGTGGCACAGGCAAGAGACTAAAATTTTATGTGTTTATATATCATGTAACCTAATCGAAAATGAGATTCTTGGACAGAAGAAGAAAAGCATCAGGGAAAAGTACTGACTTGCTCCAAACATCCACAATTCAAGTCATGTTTATAAATCTTTGACAGTTAGTACAGATAAATAATTTCCAAAATGCAATTTGTTCACAAATGGCTCACTTTGGTTCCCAGTCACTTGTGATGTGTGAATAGTCATATGGCATAATTTTTGTTCTTGGACTCAATGACTGAAACTTGTATGTGAGATATGCCTCCAAAAAAAGGAGACCAGTGAATGACAAATAGCAAATAACTCATTTCTAGAATGTATTCTTCGACCATTTAAAATTTGCAAACATTTTCATAAATTCCCAGCAGTCACTGGGATATTGGTGAATAACGAGTTGCAGTGCCTCTGTGAATAGCCATGAATCTTGTTCAGGAGGAGAGCCATCCAGATTTCCTCATTATTCAACCAGCTGTAGCACAATAACTCTGGAGCAACCCACTAAATTCCAGAGGCAGGTTGATCATCTCTGGCAACAATGTGTAAAACAGTCTGGGTTAAATTATCAGATGCTGTTTCAATTTGCAAAGGTTGAGCCCAGTTCCCTGGCTTTGGAAAATTTACCAGCAAAGTCAAAATCAAACATTGCTAAAAAAACACATGCATTTTTCACACACCCAAGAGAAATAGAGATAGCAATACCCTTTTGAGTTGAACTGCACCAACTGGGTGCAGAAACCATTCAGAGGGTGTTTGCAGATCTTTGGTTTGCATATATCTCCACAAAAAGATGATGGATAACCATCAATTTTCAAAGACTTTCTTTATCTTATAGAAACACAGAACATATATTTTGCTTTTTATCCCTCCTTCACAGGAGAGAAAAGTCCCTAATTCACTCTCCTCCTGAGCAACACTAACAAAGAAAATACAAACCCTAGGAAACTATATTCCATACATCTACACCACAAGAGACAGAGGTAGCAGGATGTTCCAAGTGTTTGGATAGCACTTCCAATAATTCACCAGAGGCTGATAGAACAGCAGTGTTTGTTTAATAACAAAAGCACTCAACCAACAGAGCTAGGCAGGGTAATTAGCACAGAAACAGCTGTAGTCGCAAGGGGGAAGGTGGATTCATGGAGAATATGATGCTGTGGCTGTAGTATTCTCTGTGGGACCCCAGGAAGTGACAAGAAAAGAATTAGAGCTTCTGAATCTGGGAAGAAAACAAAAATAAGTGGCTGGGTCTTTATTACTTAGTACATCAAAATTCACTTTCCTAAAGTGAGGAGAGCAGATGGACTAACATCACCACGACATCATTTAGGCTCTGAAGATAGGAATGGGATGGGAGAAACAGCCTGTTCCCCCAGGTATTCCAGCTCAGCTCTGCTGTAAAAAAGGCATGGGAAAGCAGATAGGATGCTGAGAGCTTTTACCTTAGGAAGATGAAACAGAGGGCATGAGGTGTCTCTGCAGGTGAAGGCCACAAGGTGACTCACGCTGCCTGAGTTAAACTTCAGAGAATTCCCATGCCTTTCCCAGTACACTGTATAATTCTCCATTTGCTGAAGCCTCTCCATCCAAGCTGGCCTTGTGGGAGCCCAGGGATGATCTAGGAAATAGTCCAGGCTTTTCTCTTTTCTCATAACCACCAGAAAACACAGCCCTCCCTCCAGAGCCCTCTGTCTGTGTAAGCAGAGAAGGAGATACTCCAGGATACCCAGACACATAGGCATTTTTTCCAAGCCAAAATTTTCAAAGGGGCTTGTGACTTTTGCGTTTCATCTTATGGCAATTTTATTAGAGTTATCTGAGGTCCCTCCAATGCCAAGGAAGTGTGATCTACGGGTTCAAGGGGTGCTTGCCCTTTTGTAGGTTTAGCCACTCTACCCAGAGAACTGACAGGGCAGCAACAGCTTTGGGGCTGGCTGCTCTGAGTTGACAGGAAGCTTTTCAAGCCAATGGAACTCCCCAGTTTACACCAGGTGGGAATGCAACTTTGTCAACTTTGGGGTTGTGGGGCAAGGTTTTGGTGGTGAGGGGGACACTACATGTTACTTCTGTGAGGAGCAGCTGTGTCTGCATGTCTGACACAGCCAAGGCTATCTGCCAAGACAGATCCACTGCTGGATAAACCTGAACCCATCAGTGACAGCATTAGCACCTCCAGGATAATATATTTAAGTGGTGGGGGAGTGGGGGGAAACCACTGTGCAACAGCATCTGGAGAGAAGAGTGAGAATGTGTGGGAGGAACAAAGGTGCAGACACCAAGGTCTGTGAAGAAGCAGGGAGAGGTTCTCAAGGCACCAGAGTAGGGATTCTCCTGGTACAGATGCATCCACCTGGAGACTGTGGAGGACCCCTCACCAAGGCAGGTGGATGCCCAAGGGAGGCAGTGACCCTGTGGGAAACCCATTCTGGAGCAGGATCTTGTCAGGACCACACATGGAAAGAATTGCAACCAGTATAAGGGACTCCTACTGAAGCAGAGGACGAGTGAGAAGTCCTCCCCCTGAGGAGGAAGGAGCAGCACAGACAACATGTGATGAACTGACCACAACCCTCCACTGTCCATCATTCCCTGTCTCCTTTTGCAAGTGAGGAGGTAACAAAAATCAGGAGCAAAATTAAGGCTAGGAAAAAAGAAAAGATGAGGGAAATGTGTTCTAAGATGAAATTTTATTTCTTATTACCCTATTCTGATCTGATTGGTAATAAATTAAACTGATTTCCCCAAGTCTATTCTGCCCATGACAGTAACCTGTAGTGATCTCTCCCTGCCCTTATCTTGGCCCAGAAGCCTTTTGTTCTATTTTTATTCCCCTGTCCAGCAGATGAGGGATGTGATAGAGCTGCTTTGTCAGCCCACCACATAATTTTCTCCAGCAAATGCATCTATTATACTTTGTTGGGGAATCAGCCCACAGAGAATACTGCTGCACGGACTGATGTTCTTTAGATGTTGGTATAGTTTCAGCTATGTCATTTTCGTAAGATCAAGCTGCTAAAAGATGTTTGACCCCTTATCTAGATCAGCCATACATTCCCATGGGAGAACCCCTCATTCTTCCTGCTCTTATCCAGTAACTCTTTCCACCTCCAAGAGAGAGCCATTATCAGCACTCAGTAAGGACTGCCATAGTGGCCAGTTGGTCATTAGCATGGCTGTGAGCCCTGCCTGTCCTCCTGCCACAAACCTGGCCTGCAGGCAGCAGGTTTTATGTTAAGCACCCAAATGTATTCAAGCCCAGGGGATCATGAAGTCCATTCAACATGTAATATGAGGATGGCCTTAAGTTAAGGGATAGAACTACCCACTGGGGCCAGGAACAGGGTCAGAAAGTTGCACTTATTTAGCATCATCTTTGGCATTTATTTAAGAGAAGATAAATCTTTTTCCAGGAAAACTAGGAAAAATGGAGAAAGAACCCATGTTGCTGTACAAAGCATGGTAGGTAACACAGCATCTTCCTTTTCAGGTCTTTCCTTTAAGCTGTCAAGAGAAAGACGCTAACATAAAATGGTATTTGTGCCTTCAAAAAGTAATCTTCATTCCAGTGGGGTGTGGATCTCTCATTTTGCATTAAATCCACAAGAAAAAGATTGTTGCAACTGAAGTCATCTTGCTTTTGTATTAATTTAGAGGTTATTATTTACCCCAATTCTGTGGCACTGCCTGAAGATTCCTGTTGTGGTTCAGCCAGAGAAACAGGGACTGTGGAGAGAACAGGAACTTTATGCTGGAAGACAAAGTAGTGTAAAAGCAGAAGACCCTGAGAACCCATCATGCTCAGCATCCAAGAGAAAAAAAAAATTAAAATGCTGGGAACAGCACAGAGAAAGGAGCAGATCTGGTTGAAACAAGCCCATGTCAATGTGACAGACCACCAGGTTGTGGGACACAGCGTAGGTGGAGATGGACATCACAGCCATGACAAAAGTCCCAAACTCTGAGCAGCCTACCACACTCCCACAAGAAATTAATTCCTTCCCAAAGGACACCACCATCCAAACCAACTGAAAGCAAAGATGCACAGATACAGGGTTGTGAAGGTCTAAAACAGAGCAGAGGTGTCCAACTCTGATGATCACTTGCTGGACAGGACACCTACCCAAAATTTACATACAGCTCAAATCCAGCTTTGCACTCAGATCCTCAATTTAACAATATCTGCCAGGAACAGATAACAGCACACTTTGACCCTCTAGTGTGGACATGGCATGGACAAAAGCACTAAAAAGATATTGACAACCACTCATAAACTGTGTGCAGAACAAGAAGTGAATGGACAAAGTAGCCAGTATTTTCTAAGAGGTGATTTATCTGCATCAGGAGAGGGCCCATCAGTAATTTGGGAGGAGAAATTTTGAGATCTTGTTGCTCATACTTCAGATAAAGGTGTTAATTTTCCAAGAATTTCATACTGCTGTCTTCTGTCTTGGAAATCTTTCTGAAGTCCAAAGCATTAGGTTTCTTAAAGCATTAGGTATTTTAAAGATGAAGGGAATACTGGGGAAAGAACAGGAAAAAAAATTTGCTAAGTCCTTGAGGAAAGCAGCACTAGGAAAAAGCAGCAACAAAACCTCCTCTGCCTTCTAACTTCTCACTTAATAATTTCTGCATATATATATATATGTATATACACAGAGCAAGGAAAACTACAGTCCAAGAAGATTAACCTGAATTATAATCAGAGAAAGTAAGATTTTTCATTTTATTTTTCCCTAAAGGGAACATGTAACATAATGATTACAAAAAAAAAAAAAAAAAGCCAACCAACAAGCTGAATCTACTTTAGTCTGAAGAACAGAAAGTGTCACTGCAAACTGAACGAGGAGAGGAGGATATTATCTGGGGCACTGTAATAAAAACAGGTAACTTAATTAAAGCACAGCTTGGACTGCTGCAGGTATCCATGCCTGCAGCTCACCACCCAGAACTGTCACACATGTCTGAACATACCAGCTCCAAAAGGTTATTCAGCAATTCCTCCTCGCTTCTGCCTTCAGTTTTAATTTCCGTGCTCCTCAGTTTTACTTCGAGGGGCTCTCATTTCTCTGTCTATTGTTCTGTGCTGTGTGCTGCTTTGGAGGCTGTGAAAGGGCAGCTGGAGTTGCCACCCCCCGTGGCAGGCAGGCTGGCAGTGCTGTACAGCTGCTGCATCTGAATGAGTTTGCTTCCTGCAGAGAGACTTCTCCTTCTCCATGGCACATCCCCAGCACAGCCTGGACCTTCTGGTTTCAGACGGGCCCCAGCAATGCACCCCACAGGGGCAATGCCTCCCCTGCTCGTGGGCTCTGCGTGAGCAGAGAGGCTTCTCCTCCTCTGAGCAAGTCAGGGGGCAGTGACAGCACCAGGCTGGGCTCTTCCCCTTTTAGGAGCCCACAGCACCCACAGAAAGCCGTACACATGATCTCCACAGCAGTGTAAACCAATCCTGTACTGCTTTCCAGCTAAGGGATGCTCTGCCTGGTGCTCCCTGTGCTCGGGGTAGCCTGTAACATATGCACCACTGATCACTCTCATCCTGGGGACATCACAGCAGGGTTTTCTGACTGAAGGCTGACTTGTTAACTTTTAAATAAGAACCACCTGCACAGACTATTTGAATTCTGTATACATGGACTTCTCTTCCCAGTGATTGAAATGCAGGTGTTTATTCCACCTTGCAGGTGTCAGCAAAGTCTTACAACTTGCACTCAGACAACACAAGGCAGTGGTTTTCATTTTTTTTTCTTTCTTTGTTATTAATGAGATAGCTTTCTCTCTGGGTATTGTGAGTGACAGGAGGTAGAGACCTGCCAATCAAAATGTTAAAAGGACGTTGTCAATGTCACCCTTCATCCTCAGCTCTCCATCAGTTTAAACAAGGGAACGACGTAGAAATTACAGCCCCACTATTTGCAAGGAGAGAATGCAAGGTCTGCCCCAGCATGCAGAAACATGAAAAACTCCAACTGCTGAGTTTGTCTGGAGACTTCAGAAAATACAAATTACTTAAAGACTTCTCATGACTTTAAGAAATTAACTTTACAAAGCTTATCTTTGTAAAATTACCCTCTTGAGCACCTCAGCCAGCAGAAGGCCAGATTTGAGCCCAGTTAATTCAGTGTTCAGCTTCTCATCACTTCTTCAATAGAAATGCTTGCTAATAGCATATGGCAATTTCGAAAGTAGTAAATATTGATTTCTAGGGAAAATAGATGGTCAATCCTCATCCCTGAACACGGGTTCAACAGTTTTTTGAGGTTTCTTATGTTTTCTACATTAATGGTTAAAGAGGTTATTTCTAATGTAGCCCCTTGTGCTGTGCTGTATGGCCATCCAAATCCGTTTTCACAACTTCATAGACTGGGATACGTGGAGAGGAAAATACTCATGAAAAGAGAGTCAAAAGCGACATTCAGTGTAATGCTCAGGAAACATGCCTCTTATGTGGCAGGCTCTGACTTTGGGGAATAAATACACTCGAAGGCTCGGATTTTGTCCCAAATGCAGGGAATTCCCTGAGGGCTATGACATTAGGAGCCATGTCATTCCCTCAAGGGGAAAAAGGTTTGGGAAGGTTTGGGAAGGTTTGGGAAGGTTTGGGAAGGGAAGGTTTGGGAAGGTTTGGGAAGGTTTGGGAAGGTTTGGGAAGGGAAGGTTTGGGAAGGTTTGGGAAGGTTTGGGAAGGTTTGGGAAGGGAAGGTTTGGGAAGGTTTGGGAAGGTTTGGGAAGGTTTGGGAAGGTTTGGGAAGGGAAGGTTTGGGAAGGTTTGGGAAGGTTTGGGAAGGTTTGGGAAGGTTTGGAGGAAGGTTTGGGAAGGGAAGGTTTGGGAAGGGAAGGTTTGGGAAGGTTTGGGAAGGAAGGTTTGGGAAGGTTTGGGAAGGTTTGGGAAGGTTTGGAAGGGAAGGTTTGGGAAGGTTTGGGAAGGGAAGGTTTGGGAAGGGAAGGTTTGGGAAGGGGGAAGGTTTGGGAAGGGAAGGTTTGGGAAGTTTGGGAAGGTTTGGGAAGGGAAGGTTTGGGGAAGGTTTGGGAAGGTTGGGAAGGGAAGGTTTGGGAAGGGAAGGTTTGGGAAGGGAAGGAAGGTTGGGAAGGGAAGGAAGGTTGAAGGAAGGGAAGGGAAGGGAAGGGAAGGGAAGGGAAGGAAGGGAAGGGAAGGGAAGGAAGGAAGGGAAGGGAAGGGAAGGGAAGGGAAGGGAAGGGAAGGGAAGGGAAGGGAAAGGGAAGGGAAGGGAAGGGAAGGGAAGGGAAGGGAAGGGAAGGGAAGGGAAGGGAAGGGAAGGGAAGGGAAGGGAAGGGAAGGGAAGGGTTTGGGAAGGGGAAGTTGGGAAGGGAAGGTAGGGAAGGGAAGGGAAGGTTTGGGAAGGGAATTGGGAAGGGAAGGTTTGGGGAAGGGAAGGTTTGGGAAGGGGGAAGGGTTTGGGAAGGGAAGGTTTGGGAAGGTTTGGGAAGGTAAGGGAAGGGAAGGGATGGGAAGGGGAAGGTTGGGAAGGGAAGGTTGGGAAGGGAAGGGAAGGGAAGGGAAGGGAAGGGAAGGGAAGGGAAGGGAAGGGAAGGAAGGGAAGGGAAGGGAAGGGAAGGAGGAAGGGAAGGGAAGGGAAGGGAAGGGAAGGGGAAGGGAAGGGAAGGGAAGGGAAGGGAAGGGAAGGAAGGGAAGGGAAGGGAAGGGAAGGGAAGGGAAGGGAAGGGAAGGGAAGGGAAGGGAAGGGAAGGGAAGGGAAGGGAAGGGGGAAGGGAAGGGAAGGGAAGGGAAGGGAAGGGGAAGGGAAGGGAAGGGAAGGTTGGAAGGGAAGGGAAGGGAAGGGGGAAGGTATGGGAAGGGAAGGGGGAAGGGGGAAGGGGGAAGGGAAGGGAAGGGAAGGGAAGGGAAGGGAAGGGAAGGGAAGGTGGAAGGGAAGGGAAGGTGAAGGGGAAAAGGGAAGGGAAGGGAAGGAAGGGAAGGGGGGAAGGGAAGGGAAGGGAAGGGAAGGGAAGGGAAGGGAAGGGAAGGGAAGGGAGGAAGGGAAGGGAAGGGAAGGTGGGAAGGGAAGGAAGGAAGGAAGGGGGAAGGGAAGGGGAAGGGAAGGGAAGGAAGGGAAGGGAGAGGGAAGGGAAGGGAAGGAAGGGAAGGGAAGGGAAGGGAAGGGAGGGAAGGGAAGGGAAGGGAAGGGAAGGGAAGGGAAGGGAAGGGAAGGGAAGGGAGGAAGGGAAGGAAGGGAAGGGAAGGGAAGGGGGAAGGGAAGGGAAGGGAAGGGAAGGAAGGGGGAAGGGAAGGGAAGGGAAGGGAAGGGAAGGGGAAGGGAGGAAGGGAAGGGGAAGGGAAGGGAAGGGAAGGGGAAGGGAAGGGAAGGAAGGAAGGGAAGGGAAGGGAAGGGAAGGGAAGGGAAGGGAAGGAGGGAAGGGAAGGAAGGGAAGGGAAGGGAAGGGAAGGGAAGGAAGGGAAGGGAAGGGAAGGGAAGGGAAGGGAAGGGAAGGGAAGGGAAGGGAAGGGAAGGGAAGGGAAGGGAAGGGAAGGGAAGGGAAGGAGGGAAGGGAAGGGAAGGGAAGGGAAGGGAAGGGAAGGAGAAGGGAAGGGAAGGGAAGGGAAGGGAAGGGAAGGGAAGGGGAAGGGAAGGGAAGGGAAGGGAAGGGAAGGGAAGGGAAGGGAAGGGAAGGGAAGGGAAGGGAAGGGAAGGGAAGGGAAGGGAAGGGAAGGGAAGGGAAGGGAAGGGGGAAGGGAAGGGAAGGGAGGAAGGGAAGGGAAGGGAAGGGAAGGGAAGGGAAGGGAAGGGAAGGGAAGGGAAGGGAAGGGAAGGGAAGGTGGGAAGGTGGGAAGGAAGGGAAGGGAAGGGAAGGGAAGGGAAGGGAAGGGAAGGGAAGGGAAGTGAGGGGAAGGGAAGGGAAGGGGAAGGGAAGGGAAGGTGAAGGGAAGGAGGAAGGAAGGGAAGGGAAGGGAAGGGAAGGGAAGGGAAGGTTGGGAAGGGGAAGGGGAAGGTTGGAAGGGGGAAAGGTGAAGGGAAGGGGAAGGGAAGGGGGAAGGGAAGGGAAGGTGGGAAGGGAAGGGAAGGGAAGGGAAGGGAAGGGAAGGGAAGGGAAGGGAGAAAGGGAGGAAGGGAAGGGAAGGGAAGGGAAGGGAAGGGAAGGGAAGGGAAGGGAAGGGAAGGGATTGGAAGGGAAGGGAAGGGAAGGGAAGGGAAGGGAAGGGAAGGGAAGGTTTGGGAAGGGAAGGGAAGGGAAGGGAAGGGAAGGTTTGGGAAGGGAAGGGAAGGGAAGGGAAGGTTTGGGAAGGGAGGGAAGGGAAGGGAAGGTTAGGGAAGGTGTGGGAGGATTGGGAAGGTTTGGGAAGGTTTGGGAAGGTTTGGAAGGGTTGGGAAGGTTTGGAAGGGAAGGGAAGGGAAGGGAAGGGGAAGGGAAGGGAAGGGAAGGGAAGGGATGGGAAGGTTGAAGGGAAGGGAAGGGAAGGGAAGGGAAGGGAAGGTGAAGGAAGGAAGGAAGGGAAGGGAAGGGAAGGAAGGGAAGGGAAGGAGAGAAGGAAGGGGAAGAGAAGAGAAGAGAAGAGAAGAGAAGAGAAGAGAAGAGAAGAGAAGAGAAGAGAAGAGAAGAGAGAAGAGAAGAGAAGAGAAGAGAAGAGAAGAGAAGAGAAGAGAAGAGAAGAGAAGAGAAGAGAAGAGAAGAGAGAGAAGAAAGAAAGAAAAGAAAAGAAAAGAAAAGAAAAGAAAAGAAAAGAAAAAAGAAAAGAAAAGAAAAGAAAAGAAAAAAAGAAAAGAGAAAAGAAAAGAAAAGAAAAGAAAAAGAAAAGAAAAGAAAGAAAGAAAAGAAAAGAAAAGAAAAGAAAAGAAAAGAAAAGAAAAGAAAAGAAAAGAAACCAGGACCAAAGGCCAAATGTGTGCATTATCCTAAAACAACTGCCTTTGTTGAGGTTGACTCTGGCTGGGTGGCAGGCACCCAGCAAAGCCACTCTCTCACTCCACTCTACAGCTGGACAGAAAGAAAATATAACAAAGAGTCCATGAGTTGAGACAGGGCCAGGAAAGATCACACCCCAAATATTATCACAGGCAAAACAGACCCAAATTAGAAATATTAATTGAATTTATTACTAACAAAATCAGAGCAGAATAAAGAGAAGTAAAAACAGACCTTAAACACACTTTTCCCTCACCCCTCCCTCCTTCTCAGCTCTACTTTCCCCACCCCGCCCAGCAGCACAGGGAGATGACAATCAGAGTTATGCTCAGTTCATCACCCACTGTTTGTGCCCCTGCTCAGGGAGAGGAGTCTTTCCCTGCTCTGCCATGGAGTCCCTCCCACAGGAGACAGTTCTCCATGACCTTCTCCAGAAGAGTCTGTCTCGTGGGCAGTTCTCCCTGACTGCTGCAGTGTGGGTCGCTCTCCCATGGGTGCAGTCCTTGGGGCTCAGCCTGTTCCAGCATGGGTCCCCCCTGGGGTCACAGGTGCTGCCAGGACAGCTGCTCCAGAGTGAGCTCTCTCCATGGGTCTGCCCCTTCCTGCCAGGAGCCTGCTGCAGCACAGCCTCCCACGGGTCACAGCCTCCTCTCAGGCAGACCCTGCCCTGCTGTGGGGCTCCTGCACAGGCTGCAGGGGCATCTCTGCACCCCGGGGACCTTCATGGGCTGCACACAGGCTGCAGGTGGAGCTCAGCTCCAGAGCCTGGAGCACCTCCTGCCCCTCCTTCTGCACTCACCCTGGGGTCTGCACAGTTGTTTCTCTCACCTTTGTTTTTTTCCTTCTTAAGTATGTTATCACAGAGATGTCATCATCATTTCTGATAGGCCCAGCCTTGGCCAGCAGCACATCCATCTTGGATCCAGCTGGCATTGGCTCTGCTGGACATGAAGGAAGCCTCTGGCAGCTTCTCACAGAAGCCCCGTCCACTACCAAAACCTGACCATGCAAGCCCAACCCAGCATCTCATCACGTGAAGGCTTCTACCAGTATATTCAGAAGGAGCATGCTCCCCTTGATAACCATTGCTGTTGTCATTACAAGATTGTGGCAGTAGGACTACTGAACATTAATTATTCTCAAGCAATGAGCCAGATTAAACATAGCTCCCCAGAAAGAAAGCTTGGGAGTCCCTGATTTAAGCAGAGGAGAATATTTTCTGTGCAGTTTGTGTTCTGGCTCAGTCATACAGTCCTCTTTTCTCAGGCCCTGCAGAACAGTTGCTTCTGTGTTGGCATTCAGGACACAAAATTGTCCTTTTAATGAGTCCTGGCTTTGCACAGTTGTCCTGGCTTTGCTATGTTTTCTGTGTTCAATTTACACCCCAGAGTGGGTTTTGCAGCCAGTCCTGTTATTCCCACTAGCTTCCAACCCAGCTGTCAGCAGGATCTATTACTTTTTGGAGCATACACAGAATTTCTCAACTGCCACCCTGAGTTACCATGTGCTATAGCCACGAGTACCCAAGATGGTTGAAGTGACCTGTGAGGTAGAAGCTTTAGGATCTGAACCATTATTTATGTAATCATATATTTCTAAGCATCTGTGTGTTCAGTTCCTGTGAGTCTCACAGAGCTGCAATCACAACCTTCTTCACAGCTAAGTCAAACCTTTTATGAGTCTTGAAAATAAATTATGACTCCTCCCACAAATGTTGTCTTTTCTGTCCTGCTGCTGTACACCCAAGCCTACAGAGCTAAAACACTCCAGGGCCACAGGCAGGATCCTGTCAGAATCACCCTTGCTCCTGTGGGGTTTAGTTTATTGGCTTTTTCATGAAGAAGAGGCATGACTTTCTTTTTTTAAAGGTTTTTATTCTAATATTTTTAAAGTTGCCTCTTTAAAAAGGTGATTCAACATGTCATCATCCTGCAGGTGTGAGTTGGTAAACAGTTCATCTCTGCTTTAGCCCTGGAAAGCTCCTAAGACTATTTGTTCTTTTTCTCCTTGAGCCTCATCTTCCCCTAAAGGGATTTCAGGACACTCTCTGTTCTCTCATGAGCCAAAGGTGTACAATGAGGTGCTGTTTACTGTCAGGCACTATCTTCCCTCTCTTTGATGAGGCCCATGTCTCTTGCCTGTCCAAGATTTTATGGGTTTTTGCCTCTGACAAATGACTAGCACAAAGCATGGGCATCATTGGAAGTGAAAGATGGAAAGAATTTGAACAAGTTATTAGGGTTGCAGCAAAGGACACAGATATTGAAAACAGGCATCTGACCAAATATCTAGGGATTTTCACAGCTTTTCACCCTTCTTTCTGTCAGAGCCCAGCTGCACTTTTTTGAGAAAAAAAATGGTGAGCTAGAAAAACAGAGCACCCTGACTTTCCAAGTGACAAACAGAACAAAAGAATCAGCAGTTAGGTTAAATTGATCTCCAGGTCAAGGACTTTCATTTCCTTTGTAAATGGTATCTCCTCCAACAGCAGGACAATGCTCCTCTGAAATGTACTCTGTTGTTAGTATTAGTGATATCAGCACTGCAGTTGATGGTCAATCTCAGATAATTTTCACAGCACACAGTTCCTCTACAAGAAATCTTTCATCAAGAAAAATCATATTAGAAGAATTGTTCAACAAAACAAACACTGTCAGCTTATTTCATGGCATCTTTGTGGGTTTAGGAAGCAGCTGCTAGCTTTTACAGGATGCTGACTGGCATGGCACAATTGTCCTTTCACTCACACCTTAAATGGACACCAGAAGAATTTGGGCTAAGTGAACCCGACCTCACCACTGTGTCTCCCTTTCAACCCAAATCTTTCTATGATTCTGTGATTCCTACTCTGCACTACCAGGAAAGCATTTTGAAGAGGAAATAAAGTAGGAGTGGCGAAGAAAATGCAAGGATTGGGTGGTCTGGATGTATTTCAGATGAAGAAAACAATAATGTTCTTAGTTTCAATTAAACTGCCATGGAGGAGGATTTCCCATGTTATTTCTTCAATGAAAGTCACAAGTACTCACTTCTGGGCACTGGGAGCACAAGTGCAAATATGTGTCATTTCACCTCCAATTCTCCTGTGCCTGTCATCTTTTTGGATTCTCAAGGAGAGAGACAAAAAGCAGTAAGTACATCATCCTGGCAAGACAAATGAAGTACAAGGAATATTTTGCTCCAATACTGTGCATGCATTACTACTTGCACTGGGCTTTCATATGGCTTTTCACCTAACAGCACCTACTGAGAGAAGCCCATGCAGAGGATATATAGATCCAAGCTTGTCCAGAATTTTGGGTCAGTGAGTCAAATTCACATTAATTTTATTGGGAAAACTCTGATCCAGAGTTTCTGGTAGTTTTGGTTCACCCAGCAATTCAGTTTTGGTGTTCATAGCCTCTCCTCATCATATTTGCTATTTTCACCTCTTAACACCCATGCTACAGCATATTCCTCCTCAGCTCATGGGAAAGGTCAATTAATACTACCCACTTCCCAAAAAGCATTAATTAAAGGCACAAAGAGTAGAAGTACTTCCTTTAAAGTCAGCCATCTACAAGTTGAACAAGGCAGATATGTGCACGTGATCCAAACATCCTTGTCCTTTTTTTTGGGTGAAAACAAACCAAAACTAAACTAAACAACTCTCAAGTACTTTGAGAGCACTGTAAAAGCTCAAAACTTTGATTTTTTCCAATTCCATCAAATGGTCTAATACAGTGTATTATCTTCCTCCTATAAATCCTGACTTAATGTGTGGGTATCTGACACTGTGGAGATGATGTGTGGAGAACTTTACTGGGTGAGACAGGGGTCCTCTGTGGAGCAGAAAAACACAGCTCCTGGTGAATTTTCAGTGGCTCAAATAGCCTTCAAGCAGTCTGGGAACAACAGAGTCCCTCCTGGTTTCCATGACAGCTCCAGCACAACCTCAGAAAGAAGCAGGACATTACACTTCTTCTAGACATTCTGGGATTAATTCTTCATTGCTTGGTTACCAGAGCTGACCTTTTACAGCAATATAAAGACAGACCTATGTACACTGTGTCTGTGGTTCTGAGGGAAAGATAGTCTTGCTCTAACCTGTAAAGAAAACAAGTTGAGCCTGAAGAAAATTGAGGGTGAAAACACACAGTATGGAATATGGAGTGCATGTTGATGGGCCATGTCCCCACTCATTTTATACACTGAGAAAGAAATGCAGAATGAGCTTGTGCTTTTACCATGAGTAACCACTGCTCATGATGATAAATTTTATTGTCTCCACTCTGACTAGTCCGTGAAGCGGGGGGGGGGATTGAAAGAACCTAGATCAAGCTGCTAAAATGTGAAACAGTTTACGGGCAATTCAGAGTCTATCTAGACAATGAATATTCATGATCTTGCTGGACAATTTCACATTCAGGCTTAGATAATGCAGATTTATGCTCACACACAACAATGATTTGTGAATATTTATAGGTGAACACCTGGACAGCATTTGAGACAACTGTGAATATTCATAATTACATCTGAAAGAAAGAGAAAGGCTCTACCTGAGGTCTAAACCACAGACAAAGAGAAAGGCTCAAACTGATGTTCAAACTACAGACACAAGAATCTAATCCTCTATATCTATTGTGCCTTAATGACAAAAAGTAACAGTCAAAAACAGCATGAAGGAAAACATTACAGGTAGGGATGTGATCATTTAAAGAATCTGTAAATAAACAGGAAACTTTTCCAAGCTGCTATAAAAATTACCACTGGTTTAGTCTTCTGATGGAAGTTTTCTGGTGCAGAACTTTTTCTGTATGGAAATATCTTGGCTTTTTTGGGGGGCCGGGTTTGGTTTTTTTTTTTTTCTTTGGCTTTGGGTTTTATAAAAAAAATTATTTTTATTCATACAGAAAGATTAAAATATTTGTTGTAAAGAAAAAAATAATGCATGCAACTGAATGTGTGTGCCCAAATGCGTGTCCATGTGTAAGGGGTCTTCTTGCCTAGCTAGCCTGTGCTTCAAGGTTCATGTTTAAGTCTCTGCTGCCCTGTTCAGATCCATTGTGTGTGGTCCTTGTGGAGATGTTTCAAATCCAGCAGAGATTGTCACCTGAGGCATGTACAAGTCCTAAGAGCCTTGGTGTACCTTGAGACGGGATAAGGATTCAATGCAGAGAGACTGATCTGGACTCCAGGAAAGGAAAGGTGGCAGCAGAGAGGCCCAGGTGGGGGAAGAACAGCTGCTAGATTCAAGTGTGCTCATTCATGTGAATTGTCCCCTATGAACCTGACATTGGAGCTCCCTCTAAGGGAAGGAAGAGCTCCTAGCTGGGGGCTTACCAGGGGCAGGTGTGCCAGCAACTCTATCTCTGATGACAAACCTCTTGCCAGTCTGAATGCCAGCTTCTAAACAGCTCTATATTCAAGCTCAAAAACTGATCGTAATCTTCTCATTCACGAGATCACCAAAATCTTCCTCTCTGTTCTGTTTCCACTGCTGTTTATCTCATTAATGCAGGATGAATTAAATTCATTCTGCCCGTGTTCACTGGGAACAAAAGAAGCAAAACAACAAAAGAGGGCTTTTAGCAGCACAGATCCTGGGCTGGGTCCAGTCACACTTGGCCATGCTGTCACATTTCATCCCACCTTAGAGAGGAACACAGGATGTGGGGCAGCAGAACTACAGTAGATGCCATCACTCTTTCCT
Source organism: Sitta carolinensis (assembly GCA_032173965.1). NCBI lineage: Eukaryota > Metazoa > Chordata > Aves > Passeriformes > Sittidae > Sitta > Sitta carolinensis. Next base: position 5,223,286 of record JAVUNC010000025.1, on the reverse strand, counting down.
TGATCCTCCCCAACAACTGTTTTCTACAGCCTGGCATTGTCTGGACTAAGCTGCATAGCAGGCTCTTTGACCTAAATTCATTGAGACAGCTGAAAATTATAGCAGTTGAAAATAAAAGCATCTCCAGGCCAGCAAAGAGCCCACTTCTTCCCATTTCTTCAAATTATCTCAGCATCTGGCACTTTTCTGACACCACCTCACTTTGAGAGGAAAATCCAGCTGTCTGCTGGGATGCTCAGATGGATGACACGCAGCAGTCAGATGTTAACACTGGCTATTTGTTTCTGTTCCAAGAAGAGATGAGTTGCCTTGGCTGCCCTCTGCTCCTTCCTCAGGTTTGAATTATCATGTCCCTACTCACTCTGGTTTTCCCTCTGCTTGCAGTAAAATCCAACAGCCTGAAAAGCTGCCTGTGCAAGCACATGTCCTCAGCTCCTGTTGAAACAAACAGCCTTTGTGAGACCTGCCCGTGTGAATGGTGCCCCCAGGGTGGATGTGGCTCTCTCTGAAGCCTAAAAGAGAACAGGGGAACAGCTCTGCCTTCCTCTGCTCCAAAATGAGTTCCTCTTGGCAGCAGATGGAAAGGGGGCAGCTCTTGGTTCTCTCCAGTGCTGGTGCAGTGGGTCTCTCCTGAGGACACCTCACAGCCATTCACACCCCACACAGCACTGATATAGCAGGGACAACACCAAATTTTATCCAGACCAGAGCATGTGAACCCTAAAGGATTAAATAGCTAAAAACAAATGAATTATATATTCCATTTTTATAATTTCAAAACCACCTGGGTTTTTTTAAAGGCTGTCTTATGCTTACAAAGGTTTGCTTCATAATGTCTGATTAATCAGCTTTGGATATAAAGGATAGATTGATGAATGCTACCTTTTCTGCCCTGTTTCTCTAGTTTATACTTATGTTGTACTTTCCATCATAAGAAATTGAAGAATTTCTGTATCAGACAACTGCCTTTTGCTTAGTTTTTATCAAAACGACCCAAAACATCAGAGGAAGAGTAATGTCCTTTCCCAACTCCCTAATTTCTGAATTCCCACTGGACATGTAATTAATTTATCTTTTTCATGGAACTTTCTTCCAAAGCCCATTTGTACTTTAAAAATAGAAAACACAAACCACAGTTTAGAAAAGGTGAAATTGCAGGGACACTTGGTTACTAGTAGTCCTACCCTTCTTTGTATATTTTTAGTACCTTAGAGCTAAGACTGTCTCTGTGCATCATTATAGCATCTGCAGCAGTGAAATACCAGATAAGGACAGAAGTTGTTAATTGATAAATGATTAATAAACAGTGGGGGCTACCTCCAACTGAGTTTTAGTCTGCCAAATAGACTATTTTTCACTGTGTCTCTCCCCATCCTTTGAACCCTATTTCCTATATGTCCTGAGGCTGTTAGTTCTGTGGTTCTGTCACATACTGTGGAATACAAGTGGCTGCTTTCAATAACTGCTCCATAAGTTCTGCCCTTTAGTGACTCTTTAGTGCCCTTTGGTGACTCTTCTTATGTGCCTCTGAAATTCAACAAATTTGCAATAACAGTGGAATTATTTCAATATCTTTAAAAATCAAAGCCAGGGAGGAGAAGGGTGACTTCTCATGCGTGTTCTTATTTTTCCAAGCCCACAACATACAAGTTTGCACCACCTCTCAGGATTCCTGGAGACCAAAGGAAGAGCTCATTATCTCCATGTTTAATAGGAAAGCCTGCAGAAATAAGTGTCAACCTGCAACATCATTCTGTCACAGCAGCTGCCAGTTTTCACAGTAGCAGCTGTATTTTCCTCTGGCAGATAAAGGCAAGGAGAGAGAGAAGCACCCTGGCTCAAAGCAGGACACACCATCCTGCACCTGCTGCCTCTGAAAGCAGCAGCACTTCCAGCCTGCATTTGACCAAGGGCAGCAGTGTCTATTAGCCACCAGCTCCTGAGCTCCTGCCTGGATCTCCACAACCCACTTTGTCTCAGTTCCAGAATGGCCCTGCTGGGATAGCAACCAACCACAGCACCTGAAGAGGGAGAAATGTTAGAGCATTTATCTTCCTCTGACATCCGAAATAAAACAGGCCCAAAGGCATATATTAATGAATGTCCTCACTACATCTGGCCTGGAAATGTTTCAGTGCAATCAGCTTTTCAATGGAAAACACTGGTTTGTTAAAAACACAATTTTCCTTGGGATAGGCTTGAATTGAGCAAAGTACTGGGCTGGAAACGTTTTTGAAATCTGGAACTAGAGAGTTTCAGAGATGAAAGAAGGAAGGATAGAGAAGGCACAATTATCATCCTACTGACTTCATGAGGTCAAGTCCATTCTGTGGGTAAAAGTCCTTGTCTCGAGACACTTCTAGGACTCATTGGGGGACAGTGGCAGTGTTCATGATGGTTTTAGAACATTCTGAAAAGAGAATTCAGCCTACAACTCTGTCAACACACTCTTTGAGCACTAAATTCATGTACTCACCAGGCGGGAGTTAAAGTAACATATTTACTCACAGTCTCAATAAAAATGCCATTCATGGCTTAATTAACACACTTCTTTTTGTCTTTTTGCAATATCACCCCACAGCTGCAACAAAATCTGGTTTTCTACAGCTTTCAGACCAAATTCTACAGTAGGTTGCACCCAGCTGCATCTGCAGGGTGTTTCATTCACCTCAAGCTGGTATTTACAATACAAATTTACCAGCACAAAGCAGAGCAGGCTATGCCCCTAAAGTTCACCAGATATCCTTTGCCTAACACAGTTTTTATTTTTAGCTGGAGAGTAACAGAGGAAAGCAATACAAATCTCATACTGCTCCAGGCAGATGGCAGCTCCCCTCCCTCCTGTGCAGCTGGCTGTGTGCTGAGCTGCACTTGTGCAAGAGTGCATGTGGCTCTGTGCCTCTTCTCTGTCTGCTACCACGCTGCTCTCTGCCCTGCACACTGATTCAAATGGGTTTAGGAGGGGTTCTGGAGGCTGCAGTACAATGGGTCCAATCCTCCTCCCAGGGGCAGGATCTGCTGGGAGCTCAGGAGGACCATGGCCTGGCATCTAATGTTTTTAAGTTTTCTCTACTGAGATACCCAGCTAGGATAAAACTCAACTTCTTTAGCTCCTTGATCTGGCCTGCCTGGAGGAGCAACAGGAATTCAGGGAGGGGGAAAAGAGATGCTAGGGAGAGAAAACAAGATGCAGGTTGATGGTTTTATCCACGTTGTCTGGGTACCATCAGAATACATTAACTCCTTCATTTATCACAGCACTATCATTAAAAATCTCAATTATTTGTGCATGCACACTGGCAAAATGTTTAATTAGCTACTTTGTTGCATTTATCACTTCTCAAATGAAAGGAAGGACTAGATGCACCTGTGTGGGGCCCATTATTTTTTATAGAAATGTGTGGAGAGTGAGGGAATCTGTAATAAATGTCCCCATCATTGCACAGAGATAAAGGTCAGACACCCCCACAGCATTCATATATCTTAAACCTTTCACAGGTAGAACATGCCTGCCAGCTATAGCCTTCTGTGCTAGAGACAGGAGAACAATATGAGCTTCCTGGGAATCAGTGTGCAGAAACAGATCAGGAGTTTCCACCTCCCTCAGAGGCTGCTGCTGGTCCAGCATGACAGGACCAGTAATTTGAGCAGGAAAGCAGTTCAGAAGTTACCATCAGGAACCTTTTCAGACAGGCTCTCTCGGGCTTTTCATGAATTCTGTCTGATACTGCAGGTGCCATTTTAAAAATACAATTTAAAAATCAGTAGGGCTTGGGCTTGACGACATTAGGAGTGGGAAGGGCTGGGTTTCCTTTTTTGCCTTGAACTCACACAATCTACTGCTGTAAAGCCAGCAGCTGTGGCTGAGCCTGGCCAACATTCCCATGTGACCAGAACAGACACAGCAAGAAAAACAACCCGTGGATTCCCCAGCAGCTCCTGCAGGGGTAGAGCACCATGATGCCCCACCATGAGAGACAAGCCTGCTTCAGTTCCAGAGCCTTTTCCCTGGTTTCCCTCCAGAGGCAGCACAAACAGCAGAGGTTTGTCTAACCATTTATATTATACCTGTCTATTGAGAGTAAGACACAAGGTCACTTCTCATCATGGAAACACATACCTGTGGATGGAGTGAAGTTATCATTTCATATAAATTGCAGCAGCTGAGTGAGTTCAGATTATGACAGATTATCTCAGGGCAAGACCATCTGGACTACAACCCAGTTTGGGTAGATATTTGGCATTCAAGGCTCAGTGAGCAACACAAGCAGCATTCTTTCCAACACTTAAAATCAATCAGCATGCTCATTTTGGATCACCAGAGCTTCCTAGAGGCCTAATTGCATGAGTTCCCCAGAGTGGCACATTGGCTGACAGGTATCAAATATCTGTTTCCATCCCCCAGGGGACCCAATCCATCAGGTGTCCTCTCCAACAGGCAGAGAAAAGAGAGAGAGACAGAGCCCACACTCTATTTCTGAAATTCTTCTCTACCTCAGGGACATTCCAAGTGCCCTTCCCAACACTGTTCATGCATTGATTCATACAGTTTTTAATTAAAAAAGAATGGGTCTGAGTTGATGGCATTACAAGTTCCACAGAGGTTATTTAAGAACTGCTTAGCTCTTTCTCAAGCACTGGTCAGCCACACACATCTCTGAGGTGTTTGTAAATGATCCATATTCATGTAGCACCCAAAAGCTTTTGTGGGTACCAGCAACCCTCTTTCCACTGAGGCACCAATGCCTAACATGCAGGAAAAGGATTTCTGGATGGGAAAAAAGACATGCCCAGCTCAGGGTGCTGCTGGGTGTCTGAGACGACTTTCCACAATGTGCTTCACTGCCAGTTGTCCTGGATGATTGCTTCTATAAAGTTCTGGAATTTGTAAGTCTGTGTGGTACATTCATTTCAGGGGTGGCTTTCATAAAAAGTTTGCAGAGATGAAAGAAGGGAGCTGAGGACATAGAAAAAATATGATGCATCTAACTCAATCATTGTTTCAGAAGGGCAAATTAATGCAAAGCATTAAAAGAACATACATGGGGGAAATGGATTACATTTGAACTTATCAACCATTTCTAAATTTCTTTCTTTATATCACTTTTTAAACCACACAGACCTCAGAGTAAAGCCATCGAAAGCATGTGATTTCTGCAACAGACATTTTAAATGGAGGGAGAAGTTCTGGCTCACAAAGCCCAATTAGTATCTAATATTAGACCTGCCCATAAAACATACAGTCTCCCTTGCTTTCCACAACCACATCAATAAACATTATTGGACAGGGATATAAATAAAACTCATTAGTTTGTTGACACTCAATGGCTTATCTTATATGTAATGCCATCCTGCCATTATTGATGCTTTGTTAATGGCACAGTATCATTAAGCAGTAATGTTTTACTTCTATTAATATCATTTGGGCTGTTTCTTAGTAACAATGCCAGTGCAACTGCAGCATCATCTGTAGGCTGTAGATCAGCACACAATATATTCCTCAGCACATGTTCAGCATTTTCCATGGTCAAAATTCTTCCAACTCCAGCTGTCACTTTAGGAGACAAACCTACTCCAAAACTTGCTTGTTTGTTTCCAAAAACCCATGATGCCAAAATCCAAAGGTAGTGACAGGCTACCCGTGCTCAGTGGCTTGGTGATCTGCTGTACCACAGTCAGATAAATGCAAGAAATAGCTGAATGGCTGGATGTGGTGCTACTGTACTCAGGATTTTTCACTATGGCATGGGACAGGCCAGGAGTTCACCATTCCTCCAAGAGTACCTTGGTTGCAATATTCTTTGTCTCTTGGTGGCCTCTGAAAACTTTCATCAATTTTTCCCTGACTCCTCTTTCTGGATTGTCTCTTGGTGAATTCACATTTTCTTTTGAAATACCCCACATTTAGCAAATCTGAGTTTTGCCTCATGTTGTGTTAATGCTCAATAAAAGTCAAAAATGTGGACTGGCAACATACTTTTCTCCTGCCACAAGTCAGATTGCAGAAGATCAGCTTCTAAGTACAAGACACCTTCCTGTCTTTAAGGGGTCCAACTCTTGTTTTCTTTGCTCCAATCCCATTATTTGTCAACTCGGGCAGGGTAAATTGGAGATTGCTGCAAAGGCCTGAGAAAAGTATTCTTGATTGTAAATCCTCCACTAAATGCAGGAGCTGAAGAAACCTCCACCTGGATTTGAACTTTCAGGAGCAAACCGTAGAATCATTAAACCATGAAATGGTTTGGGTTAGAAAGGAACTTGAAGATCATCTCATTTCAACCCTTCTGCCATGGGCAGGGACACCTCACACTAGACCAGTTTGCTCAAAGTCCCATTAAATAAAGCAAGGGACTACGTACTGCAGCCCCTGGCCTCCTGCTCATCTCTGCTGCTGGCAGGGAGACAGCTGTGCCCAAGGGCTGTGCCCAAAGATTGTTCCCAAAGGCTATGCCCAAGAGCTGTGCCCAAGAGCTGTGCCCAAAGGCTGTGCCCAAAGGCTGTTCCCAAAGGCTGTGCCCAAGAGCTGTGCCCAAAGGCTGTGCCCAAGAGCTGTGCCCAAAGGCTGTTCCCAAAGGCTGTGCCCAAAGGCTGTTCCCAAAGGCTGTGCCCAAGAGCTGTGCCCAAAGGCTGTGCCCAAAGGCTGTTCCCAAAGGCTGTGCCCAAAGGCTGTTCCCAAAGGCTGTGCCCAAGAGCTGTGCCCAAAGGCTGTGCCCAAAGGCTGTTCCCAAAGGCTGTTCCCAAAGGCTGTGCCCAAGGGCTGTGCACAAAGGTTGTGCACAAGGGCTGTGCCCAAGAGCTGTGCCCAAAGGCTGTGTCCAAAGGCAACATGTTCCTAGGAGCTGTTTCCAAGGGCTGTGCCCAGGAGCTGTTTCCAAGAGCTTGTGCCCAAAGGCTGTGCCCAAGAGCTGTGCCCAAGGCTGTGCCCAAGAGCTGTTCCCAAGGCTGCCCAAGAGCTGTTTCCTAGAGCTGTGCCCAAAGGCTGTGCCCAGGAGCTGCTTCCTAGAGCTGTGCCGGGTGTTCCCAAGGGCGTGCCCAAGGGCTGTCCCAGGAGCTGTTTCCTAAAGCTGTGCCCAAGGGCTGTGCCCAAGGCTGTTTCCTAGAGCTGTGCCCAAGGGCTGTCCCAGGAGCTGTTTCCTAGAGCTGTGCCCAAGGGCTGTTCCCAAGGGGTGTTCCCAAGGGCTGTGCCCAAGAGCTGTTCCCAGGAGCTGTTTCCTAGAGCTGTGCCCAAGGCTGTGCCAGGGCTGCTCCCAGGAGCGTTTCTAGAGCTGTGCCCAAGGTTGTGCCAGGAGCTGTTTCCTAGAGCTGTGCCCAAGGGCTGTGCCCAGGAGCTGTTTCCTAGGGGCTGTGCCAAGGGCTGTGCCCAGGAGCTGTTTCCTAGAGCTGTGCCCAAGGGCTGTTCCCAAGGGCTGTGCCCAAGGGCTGTTCCCAGGAGCTGTTTCCTAGGGGCTGTGCCCAAAGGTTGTGCCCAAGAGCTGTTCCCAAGGCTGTCTCCTAGAGCTGTGCCAAGGGCTGTGCCCAAGGGCTGCTCCCAGGAGCTGTTTCCTAGAGCTGTGCCCAAGGGCTGCTCCCAGGAGCTGTTTCCTAAGCTGTGCCCAAGGGCTGCTCCCAGAGCTGTTCGAGCTGTGCCCAAGGGCTGTGCCCAGGAGCTGTTTCCTAGAGCTGTGCCCAAGGGCTGCTCCCAGGAGCTGTTTCCTAGAGCTGTGCCCAAAGGTTGTGCCCAAGGGCTGTTCCCAGGAGCTGTTTCCTAGAGCTGTGCCCAAGGGCTGCTCCCAGGAGCTGTTTCCTAGAGCTGTGCCCAAGGGCTGCTCCCAGGAGCTGTTTCCTAGAGCTGTGCCCAAGGGCTGCTCCCAGGAGCTGTTTCCTAGAGCTGTGCCCAAGGGCTGTGCCCAGGAGCTGTTTCCTAAAGCTGTGCCCAAGGGCTGTGCCCAAGAGCTGTGCAGGAGCTGGGAGCAGGAACAGCATGGCCAGAAAGCCCTCTCTGCTCCAAGCATTCACCTGAGGTCCTTTCCCAACATCCAACAGGAAGACAAATTGAAAGTCTGAGAGCAAAAGAGAATCACCCTCACAATAACAATAAAAATTATAGGAGCACAGATTAAATGCAATTGCCTGCTAACCATCAGCTATTTAATTACGTGCTCTGGGTAGTGTACAAAATGCTGATATCACTTACTACACTGAGCCCAGTGAGTAATTCCTGACCTATATCAGCCTAAATGAAAAGAGTTTCCAGCTTCTTTTGATTTTTTTTCCCAGGGAAAGAAACAAGCACCAAAAAGGAACAAATGCTTGTTTTGGGGCACATGGGCTTGGTCAGAAACGACTCCAGGCAGATTCTTCTCACAATGCTCATCCCTATCCAAGAGGTGGAGAGGTGGAGAGAGAGCCAAGCACTGGCCACCAGACAGTGCATGTGGATGCTGTGGGTTTAACACCCCAGGCCCTATCTCCAAAACTGACACTTCACACTCTGCCTGCAAGCAAAGTTTCTCTCACGATGACTTTTAAAACCACCAGCTTAATGTTTTTGTCAAATCTAACACATAACTGCAGTAACTGCAGCCAGTAATTACATAGTGATCTCCAGTAGTTCCCTCACAGCAGTTCTGTAGAGGAGTATGTTTGTGTGGTGTTTGTGCTCAGCAGCTGAAAAGATGTTGTCCACTCATTTAGGTCTACTTTCTCTCAATGCCATGTGTGTGTGTAGTTTATAATATAGACCTTGTTTTCTAAAAAAAAACTTCTTTTTAATGGAAATGTAGCTTTGAGGTCTTCAGCCCAAAAAAAGTTTATGTAGAAAGTGTAGAAAGTTGTGCTTTGGTATGACGGGCACCTGCTTCAAAACCCTTTGCTCTGCAAGACAGAATGGGATGGCATTAAAGAAATAATTTTTTTGTGCCTGAAAGCCAGATATTCCAGCTGACATGAGGAAAAAACTGCAAGAATTAAATAAAATGGCCAAAAAAAACAGAGTTGGTATTTTAAAAATTGGTTGCTTTTCCTAGGGGAAAGCAAAATCACAATGGTGATGGACTGTACACAAGTGCTGGTTCAGTGGAGTCTGGAGTGCATCAGAAGCCCCAAAACAACCCAGTCTGCCTGTGGAAATAAAGGTAGCCTGAGGTTGGAAGGAATGTTGTCATACAGCTCCAGCCACTGAACCTGCATGGGGTTCCTGTGAGGACAGGGAGTGTTCTGGAGGTTTCCTCTCCAGTATTAGGACAGTCTACTCTTGCTTGCCCCTCTCCCTCTGAAACTGCTCTGAAAAGCCCTCTGTAAGCAGGATAGTGGATCCTGATTATGGGAAGAGCAGACATTTCCCTCTTTTGCTTTATCTCTTCAAAGCCTTTTATAAACATTAAGCAAGGAAATGAAGTGGCCAAACTACCCAACAAAAAGAGCAGACATCTTTGCAGGTGTCCAAGGTGGCACCACCCTGAAATGTTTGAATGGTTAATAACAGATCTGGGCTCCGTGGTTTTCTTCTCACCAATGCAACAACAAATGGTTTTACAACACCCAAACACTCATTTGCATGATGCAGAGGACTTGGGAGCTCCTTTTCCTTCAGCTGGTGTTGCTGCCATCTGATTGGCACATCACATCATTTATTTACTTTACTGATAGGAACTAATTAGGTATAATTGTTGAAGCATCTTAAATAATTCTAAATACAGGAATTGATTTGGGGATTAAATAGAATATGATAATTGTGTAATTGAACAAAGTAGCTGGAGTCCTCACCCAGCTAAGTGGATTTTGTGATTGTGGCTGATTGCATCAGAATATAAATCAGTCTGATTTGCATGGCTGACATTAGGTCCCCTCCTCCTCTCTAGAGCTGGCTTTAAGTAGGTCACATCCTGCAGATCAGAGAAAACTGATCTGATCAGAAATTGGAGAGAAACCCTTGGATTTGTTGCAAGATGATGGATCACTCCATGGTCTCTGCTCAGGAGAAACTGTTCCTCTTGGGCATGGATGCTTTTCCTAGGGTTTTGGGTGTGCTGCCACTGGCCAGGAGCTGCCCAAGCCCTGCTTGGGTCCAGGAGAATTTGTGATGCTGCTTCTTTAATTCTTAAGTCCCTCAATAGTTCGGGCCACGGTTTCCTGGGAGATCTCTCTCAAGATAACCCTATCAAGGGTAATTTTCAGCAGAAGTGGTGAAATTTAAGCAACTTCATCACAAGGGAAATTGAGCAGTTATTTAGGCACTTGGTGAAAGCATCTCTGTCTCTCAGATGTGCTTCTAGCCCCAGCTGAGTTAATCCTCAGCTTGGATCTGTTGCCCTACTTGTTTTGTTGGAGGACTCCAATTTTCCAGTGGGAGATGTCCAAAAAAGCTGGGGGAGGGCTCTTCAGGAGGATTAGTTCTGTGGCCATATGCCAGAGTAATTAGGAAGACTGGAAAGTGTGCAGTCCTTACAAGTGGCTCTACATGAGCTATGGGTGCTCTGTGAATTGTTTTTAAATTCAGAAAAAAAAACTTGTAGTTTTAAAATGGGAGCTTTACATTGTCAACATCGTGATTTATAAGTAATAGCACATGCACACCAACATTAATTCCATTTAGAAAAGCATTGTTCCCCAAACTTTTCCTTTTCATTTTACCTGTGTGTTTGTGTGTATCTATGTGTGCAATTTAGGCTCCAGCTATTGGTTCACTACCTTTTAATGAGAGTTTATTACATTCCACATAAATTTTTATAACCACATTACTTCATGACTGCACTGGCTGTTATCGTTTGTTAACGTTATAAAATTAGTTACAGCAGTTGTGTACCTGCATTAGAATGAACGCAAGGAATAAAATGTCACCTCAATAAATAAGTTGTTTCTAATATTAAAAATGGCACTAAATTCTATTAACATTATTAATAATGTGCATGCATATCACTTTGTCCCCAATTAAGCAAAACATTTAGAGAAAGATGGAAGTTTATTACATTGCATCAATCAATCTGAACTTGCCATTGTTCATTCCTAAGGTTTTTTTGAAGGGAATATAGACCTTCCTTTTCCCCAAAGTGGCACAGTGCAATGAAAATGTTAATCAAAGGAAATAAAGTCTGAGGCTCTGATGTGCTCCTCTCTCCTTGAAACATTTCTGCTTCTCTTTGCATTCACACTTTGCTGTGTCCTGCTCATGCCAAAGCTGCACTAGCAGAATGAGAACACCCCCCTGAGAACACCAGACCAAGTTTCAAATTATAGGAAGGACCTATTGTCCTTCACTTTGAGGAATCTTTCTCTGCTCAAGGAAGGATATAAAGTTCCCTGGGAAACTCCCTGACATTTGAAGCTGGAAGTCAGCAAAAGTGTAAAAATATACTCCTGCAAAACTAATAAAGTACAAAACTTCAGTCAGGCTGAAAATAGGGACATATGTGTGTTTGCAAATTATGGGGAAAAAAACCCTTATTTTGGTGCACCTAATAGCTATGTCACTTTTTTAGGCTACACTGCAGTTTGGAGTTTGAAAAAATATTTTGGAAAAGAAAAGGAAATGATGGCTAATTGGAGATGTCTTGCTGAGGTAGAAGATAGATTCATATCAGCAGGGATTTTCACCGTGTTTACCTCTGGCATTGGCACAGGTAACTCACCCATATTTACAGCATAAGCAGAGAATGAGCTTTATGATACACAAAAGGAAAGTTTGAGAAGCTGAGGCCTCACCTTGCACTTTGAGAACCTGCTTACCTTCAGTGGGGATTTCTGTCAGCAAGGACTAGCAATTTACACTTAGTGAAGGCACCAGTCATTTGTTTCCTGCCATCACAAAGCTTAGAGATCATTTTGAAATTGAGGGAATGTTTCTTCCTGCTGGGCAGGCCACCTCTCTTCTTAACATCTCAGAACATATCTATATATGTGATAGCTTGCAATGTTCCTGTAGCAAATTTTTATTTACATGTTGAATTCCACAGATAAACTTCCTGATCTGAAGTCCATCAAAACTAGGTTTTTTGATTGTTTGTTTTGAGGGATAAAAATCTAATGCACTTGTCTTGGTTCAAAGTTAACATCAAGAAGATCAGCATATTTAGTCCATATATTGAGTATATTCTCTGAAGCTACCATTTCTAGGTTTAATCAAGGATGAACATTTGGAAACGAAGGCAGAAGGGTGAATAAACTCAAAAACATAGGTCCATTGTCTTATTTTTTGTGGTGCCTACCTAATTAACTCCAAACACGATTTATTACCCATTTTATGTGTTGTGGGACACTGTAAAGCAGCTAGGATCACCTGTATTGTACTCTTGTATGATTGTGAGCAAAAGCCTGAGGACTGGAGAACTTCAGCTGATTGTACTGATATATCCAAGACTTTGGTTACTGTAAAGTCTGAAAAGTACTCTGGCTTACTGGCGTAACTTCATGATTGCACTGGACAAGCATGAACACTTGTATCTGAAGGGCCTAAGTGACCATCTGCAATTTTAGTGTAATTTTCTAGGCTAAGGACCTAGACCAAAATGAGGAGTTCAGTTTCATGTTGCATCTTCTTCAGAATATGTGCCAAGAATAAGGGATGATGTTTATAAAGGCTGAAAGACCAAAAGGATTTTTTAAATTGTTTACTATTCTTTAGTAAAACTTAAATCTAATTTCCACCTTCACTTAAAACAAATCTGTTATTTAAAATCTGTTTTACGCATCTGGTCAGATGGATAAATTTTAAAAGTCCCTTGAGGGATTAAATATCCTATATTTCAGGTTGTGGGACTTGAAGCTCCAAATAAAATAAAATTACAATTTTTAACCTTTTACTTTCAAAGCCTCAACACTAAGTCACATAGCCATAAGAGTGATAGTAAAATGAAGATTATTGTAGGTCCCTTCCTACCTGCTCACATGAGCAGTTCCTGTATAGCTCTGATAAAAGCTTTGCTAATGCTTTATTCACTAGAGGCCTTACAGAGCTTTAATGAGGGTTGAACTGTTGACACCAGCCTAAACGACCTGATCATAAAATAAAACAGAGTTTACACACCCAAATCAGGAGGCAGGTAAAACATCTCAAGGAGATTTGAAACTGCATACAGAAGGCTGTACTAACTTTTCTGAAAGACATCACTTGCCTTGATCATTTAGGGAAAGAGCAGGAAATGGTGCAGCTTTCTGGTGATCCATGGGATGCAGTTTTGAGCTAACACCTTAACTCAGCCATCTATGTGCTACATCTCAAAAAAGCAGGTGTTCTCCTATCATGCTGGCTGTCATTATAGAGTTCTGTGAGCCTGCAGCATGCATTCAGATTAAGGTTTCAGCTCACTGGAGTTTAAAAGGCTGGTTTATGACCACAGTAAGGTTACTGAAGCAACTGGAGTGCTGAAAATGGATGGCTGAAGATGTGTTATTGCTCCACCCACAAGGATCCCTGGATACTCTGAAAGCAGCTGAGAGGGGCACACATCTCTGAAACACACAGAGATTCCTTTCATGCTGATATAGTTCCAGGGCAGTCCCATGCCACTGTTTGAACAATTTTTAATCTGAGAAAATGTTATAAACAATCAATTTATTGTTCTGCAACACTGGGTATAAACTTTAATGCATGGAATGTGGTATAGCAAGTCCCAAGAGCTCACAGGACATTTCTAGGCCCCCAGACACAGTTACTGTTGGGGAGATACCTGCTTTTTCCAAACAGAGGTAGGCCTCAGAGTTTTCAGAATTATTTTGGTACCAGGTGCTCTTGACAGTGAATACACCACTCCCACCTTCAACCATGACCAAAAGCCTCATGTTATATGGCCACTGCATTTTCAAAGTAAAGACTTTGTCTATATGCAAATAAGGCAGGCATTCTTTCATGGTGTTTTGGTTTTGCTTGGTGGCTTTTATATCACTCATTTCTTGCATTCTTTGGAATGTTTGGAGGCTGCTGAACCTAGAATAGATGCCTCACTTTCCCCACTCAGTAGAAACACATCTCTAAATGGCCAAGAATTGGAAGGATTCAGATTGCCACTGGAGTAGCCCCAGCGAGAACATGCTCATTCTGCATCAGTCTGTTCTCATTAACACTCCCTAAGTCTCAGGCTGAGAGGGGCTCTTAATGAGAAGAGATTAGGTCTTGAGATTTTGTGACAACTCATTTTCTTGGCAAAGACAGCAACAAAAACCAAGAACGACACAGCCTTAATCTCCTTCTCTGACAACTTTAAGGCTGTAATGAGAGCAGACAACTGCAGAAAATGTTTCCCTTTTCTTCTGGAACCAGAGTTATGTGTCCCTGCTATGGGGCACTGGTGGCAAACAAAAATGAAGACAATATTAGTGCCAAAATCACCACTGGCTTAGACCCCTCATGAAAAGGCCACTGGAGCTTCTTCATTATGTGCTGCCTCAAGCACAAGTTTAGTACTCAATAAAGCTACAGTCCCTGCCTTCAACAGAGGTTCCAGAATTCCCAGCATCTCAGCTGATCCGTGAATATTGTTCTGCCAGAAGTACTTGCCAGGTCAGAGAAGGAGTCACAAGAGGCTGCATCAGCAGAGCTACAATCCAATATTGCTTGCAGTATTGTGGCCTGTGAACATAAAATTAAGAGAGAGAGAGAGAGGCCCACAAAAAGCACACTGAAGTAGACAAGTTAATTATCTACAGCAGATGGTGTCACACAGAATAGTAAAAAAGCCAAAGAACCTAAAATATTTGTTAAAATGTTCAGCAGATAGGCAAATATTCTTTCTGTGTGGAAAGAATCGTGCAAATTAACATCCTGATTTGGAAGCATACTCAGCCCTTGAAAAGAAGAGGAAAGATTCAGCCTGGGAGGAGAAGGCTGAGATGATGAGCTATAACAGCCCATGCACAAAGGGACTCACTGTAAAAGAGAGCTTGCCTAGGATTTGTGCAGCACAGGTTTTACAGCAGGCTCCTTTTTGGCACATCTTCAGGGTAAGGCCATTTGCACAGCTTAATAAGCAAAAGGGACTCCACAGATATATGCTACAATGAATACCTACTTATAAACATTTAGCTATATGTACACACATAGCATATAACAGAGAATGCAATATGACTTTCTGAAAGCCTCTTAGGTAGAACACAGACATTTTTCCAAGCTATCCAAGGCAGCAAACAATGGGTCAAGCAAACCTCTTCAGGTCAGGCAGCCTAACCTTTCTGTAGGCTGCACAGAGGGAAGCTATAATGAGAGGCCTGGCACAGGATAATGGGGTATTTGTGCAGGTTTACATGAAGTCCTCCAAAATGTGAAGAATAACAGGGAGGGAAAAAGCTTGCTGAGTACCTTTGGCTGCAAAAGAGACAGCAGAGACTGTCCTTAAGGGCTGATCAGAGGCAAGATGCAAATTCTCACCTTGAAAGAGGAGACAAGCTCATGTTTTCTGGGAGTACCACGGCTGCCCCATCATTCTCTGGGGATTTCTGGTGGACCCTGCTTTTTTCTCTTGTTTCACATCCAAAGTTATACTCTTTTCAGGTTTAGTCTTTGCTCTTGCTGTTTTTCAGGTTGTGATCTGTGAGCAGGTTTTCTTGCAATTCTGATGATTTTAATTATTATTGCACATTTTCCCGGGTCAGACTCTGGGTTTCACCCTGCATGCATACATGATGCCTGCCAAAGGAAAGAACAGAGACAATAAAAGCAGTGCATTCCCTCAAGCCTGAAGTTTCTATATCTCCAGCATTCATGAGAATCTAATTCATGTTAGGTCCCAAAATACTGAAGAAAATATTTCCCTAGCCCCACCCACTTTTGTCTGCAAAAAGAAAAGTGTTCTGAGTCTCAAAAACTCAGGTGTTCTGAGTTCTGCATCATTTCTTAAGCACTATTTGTTGTTTGCTGCTACACATAGTTTTGGCTGTGTGAATTTGGGTGGCTCCTGAGTTTCACTTTGAAATTTGGAGTCTTTTCATAGGAACTGGCAGCACAAGGATTCATTTGGACTGAAAGTTTCGTCTAAAAGTAATCTAAGCTGGCCTCTGCTTTACCACCAGCCAGAGGACTTCTGCAGATGCACAGCCCTTTGCATACAGTTGCAACCAAAAGTTAAAATGCCTGCCTAGATTTTCCAGCCTACAATGAAGCAGAGTTTGTCATATGCCTTTTACAACATTCACTGTAATAAACCTGATTAATATGTCCAGTATAACCAGCTTTAATTGGCAGTCCTTGGCTCTTTCTGTCTTGTGGACTTTAACACCTGACTGAAGGTGGATCAGACCACAGGTCTCCATCTGCTTCAGTCACCTTCATGGTCAGGATGAGAAGCAGGCCCATCCTCAGGGTGGCTTAGCAGTGTTCAGAGACAGACAGCTGTGGGGACATTTGGACTGCAGAGACTGCAAATTAAATTAATTCTATGATCAGATTGCTAAAGCCAAACTTAAACTTCTTTTTAAGAATTAAACAGTGTAAGCTCCCAGAGGAGATGTCCTCTAATCTTCTCATCAGCTTTTCTCAGAAAAATTTGCCAACTTTTATCCCTAGGTTATATTAATAACATTCTTACAAAACATATTGATCACAGAATGCATGCTCTCAAATTTTATGCAGCCTGGTTCCTTTCCTTCTCAGCAAGATAGACAGTTCACAAAGAGACAGCTTTTAAAGTTAAGGCAAATAAAAAATAATATTTCTGTAGCAAAGTCAGCTGTGGTGAGAGGCCTTGGCATGGATGAAGAAATAACAAGGAAGCCAGTAAGGAACATGAACCAGTCCCAGGCCTCGTGTGCTTAGAGGAACATATTGTTTTATTCTACATGATATATTCTGTATCAACAGATTCTTATTCTATAAAAGGAAAAAGAAAGAGAAAAAAAAAAAAAACACCAAAATGCAAACAAACAAACAAAAAATGATAACCAGTGCTTTTAAGGTTAAAAAGGCAAAATCCTTCTGACTTTTTGCAACAAGGCCACTAAGAACATCACCTGTCCATGAAATATGCATAATGGGAAAAGTAGGGTAGGGGTAGGCACTAGTTCAGCTTTCCTTCCAACTGCCCCCTCTTCTGTGCTGCCTTCAGCCCCATGGTCTCACTGCAAACAAAAAATTAAAGGCAGCAAAGATCGAAGGGAAACAGACAGACTTCAAATATCCAGTTTTGCAGAGAAAACAAAATTATTCTTTCATTTAATGAAGTAAAATCTCCCATCACAGAAAACCCCATGCAGATGTCCAGAGCCTCCCCTCATCTGCTTCACTGGAAGAGCACAGGAGGAGCCCTGGCCTCAGCAGCAGGGTGAGGGATGGAGCACCTGGAGCACTCCCCTGGGACCTGGCTGCTATCAGGTAATTAGACAGGGTAGCAGGTTTCCTCTCCAAAGCACTTTACAGATATTCATTAATCAGCCCACCCGGCTCCCCCTTTCGGGACAGAGCCAGGTCTGTATCTGTATGTACCAGGGGAGGAGCAGATGTAGATTAGATGACTTTCTCAAGACCTTCTGAGGAGTAGTAACAGGGCATATGTTTGCTACAGTCCTGCATTTACTCATGCTTAAGAAGCCCCCTCGAAGCCTCCTGTTATAATCCCTGTTTGCAATAAAAGGGACAGGCAGGGTTTGCCCTGCTGCCTCAGGAGCACGGAAAGCATCGTGGTGATCCCGAATCTGAGTGCACTGCAGACACAGCAGCAGCAGCAGCCAGCCTGCCTGGCAGGAGTGTGCACTCTGTTAACAGAGCAGGACTGGGGCACCTGCTGCACAGACAAGTCAGCCTCATGTCCTGAATCTAATGACGTGTCTTCTCACGTTGTTTCCACACAAGCAGCACCACAGGCTGAGGTTTTGACCTGGCCGGGGTATCACAGCCAGAATCCTCTCGGTGCCTGCTTGGCTGAATGAGCCTCTATTTTGTTTATACTCTACTGAGCAGTAACAGAGAAGTGTTACTGTGACCTAGAGAGGGAACACAGTAAACACACAAACAGGGGTTCAGCAGAGAAGAAGAAAAGAACTCTCCAGTTTATTGTTGACCTCGTATCTCTCAGTTTCTGGACAGTGACCAGAGATTGGACAGAGAAGTTCCCACCTCTCCATCTCCACTGGGCACTTGAGAAGTCCATCAGGTGATATCTTTTATAAAGGAATGCAAACATGGTCCTTGTTTATCTTACAATTCATGAGAACTGACCCCACTATACCAAAACAAATCAGAAGGCTGATTTTCAGGGACAACAGAGAAGAGTCATTCACCAGTGAGAATATCTCTGAGGAGGAGCAGGACTTTACAGGAACATGGAAAGTGAATTTGGGGTTTGAAAAGAAAACCTGTTGGCCTGAAGCCTTTGGAGGCGATTTAATGGCTGGAGAGCAGAGTCTCTGGGAAGGTAAGACAGACTGCACCAGCTCTTGCTAACTGACAATCTGTCTGTGTGTATATGTGAGAATCCTACATCTGCATTAAGAGACAGCTTCCTTGGTCTCTTTTCACAAACACACTATCCACTGGCACATTTTAAGAGGAAGAACTTAGGACAACATTTGTGTTTGAAACTTTAGGGGGAATTTTAAGTAAGAAGAGAAATGTATTAATCTGCTTGAAGCTTAAAAATATCCTGAGTTATGGACAATATTAATAAAAAGTGTAATTTTGTACTCACCTAGTCACAGCTTCATTTTGCTCTCACACCTGTCAGATGGCAGCACCAGTGCCACAGCAGTTTTTTCCTCCCTGAGAAGACCATCATACCTTTGCAACACATCCTGATCTCCACAACCAGCCTAGGAGAGCTTTTAATGGTGTACTCACCCTGTGCCTCCTGTGGCTCATAGCACTTGTGGGATTGGCACTCTGAGAGCTCTGCACATGTAGCAGAGATTCCAGAGCTTCCCTCCCTTCCCCTGGCTCCTTTGAGAGGATCTTCATGCCTGCTCTCTTGTTCCCAAGGTTAACTTTAAAAACCCTTTTTTCTCAAGGCTTGTCCTGTGTGTTTGCCACTACTGCTGCCACTGGGGACTCCCTTTTTTTATTAAATCTTAGTTTTCAAATGAAATGTCACAGGTAATTCGCAGGGTAAAATAAGCTTCAATAGCATTATGGTGTTTCCAGAGCTGTGACTGTCCTCTCAATTGAACCCCCCTTGCCCTGGATTGTGAGCAGTGAGGCTGTACCTGAAAGAGAATAAAAGATACTTCACTGACACACGAGGCAGTGTTGGGTCTGAAGCACTCAGACAAAATGACTGGGAGTCATTTTTCTGTAATTGGAATAAAACACTGGGCTCACATCCTCCCAAAATATTTTGGACTTACACAGCACTAATTGCCTATTGCTGCTAGAAGTCTGATGTACTGAACTATCCATCAGATTAAATTGGTTAAAATATACAATAGAACTGGATTTATCCCTGCCATCCAGACTCTTTTTTTTTTCTTTTTTACTGGTACTATTAGGAAAAGAAAAATCAGAATTTCTTTCTCTCTTTTATTCAAACACAGTTGCAATATAGTAAATATCACGGATAATATTTAAATGTAAATAGCACATGTCTGTGCATGAATTAATTTTTTTATTATATTAAGTTTTAAAATCAAAAATTCAAAATCTCTCCCCACACATCTTTTTCAGAGGCACCTGAAAATGTTATCTCGAGAAATATCCTAAAAGAAATTTCAGACTCACTCAATTATTGCATGTGCAAATAAAAAGAGCAGCGTTTACAGTCCAATGATGAAATACTAACTCGTGCAGACATTATTCAAGACTGTACTTCTAATCTTAAGAAGAAAACCTCACACTCAGACGTCTTCCAAAAATCTTGAATGACAAGGTCAGATAATAACATTGCACTCTGATCTGAAATGTCAATGGCATTACAGAGAACTCCCCACTTATGCTGCAAACATGCTATATATTCAAGTGAGTGAATAGCAGCTTTTTAGACAAGAGGGACCCTCAGCCTGCAGATGAACTGCATGCTGGCAATCCTTTCAAAGGCCTTTGGAGAAGGGAAGGCAGAGGTGCCCCGTGCTGGGATCTCTGCCCTGCCTGAACAGCTGAGTACCCCTTTCAACCAGGAGTGGGTCTGCTGCCCTTTCCCCTACACCACTGTCATGCCCCACTTTTGAAATCACTGCAACAGTTAGTAAATTAAAATGTATATGTACAAGCTGATGTTTTGCTGCTTGTGGATCTTGACGTGATATGCCTAAAACTTGAACAACCACTGACTGGAGTAGTTTTCATTTTACAAGACTGTTTTATATTTTATTTTACATTTTCCATTCAATTCTCTTTTCACTTCAGCTGACAAGTATCTTTGCTTAATTTAATAACAAGAGGAGTAAGCGGTCACTCGATTTTCTTCCCTCCCAAGTCTTTCTCTACTAGAAACAGTTGTTATTATCACAACTGTTTCAAAAATCTTTCTCCCAGTCACACGTATGGTTGGTCGTAATTTCTCCACAAGCCATTGTTGTGTGAAGCAACATTATCAAATAAATGCAAACACATTGGCACAGGTTCCAGTGCTTGCCACTAAGTGAAATAGTTTATTCCCAGTCATAAAGAGTGCCAGCAAGGCTTCAGCTAAAACAATGACATCTTTATGGAGCTTGCTTGGTGCCGTTTTAGCCTTGCACGGTTCATGCCCTCAATAAAATTACTCCTGTTTTACACCTATATAAACTATAGTGGAATCAAGTGTAAAATGCTTGGATTGATGTTTATTGGGAAATCTTTGAAGTGTAAATCACTTGTACCTGTCTCTTCAGCCCTGACACCGCACTCAGATTTCCTGCAATTAACTGTAAATATTTGCACACAAAGCTGCTGTTTTAATACAACCTTTTGCAAAAGCATAGCCAGTGTTTAACCTTGAAATGTGCCACTTTTGAAAATATACACATGAAATTACTAGGTGAAAAGCCAGCTTTCATGAAATATCAGGTTTAATAACCACTGCTTGTAATAGAATTTCTTTGCTCATTGCAAAGTAGAGAGAAGACTGACTGCAGTGAGGGCTGAGAGTAGGTGCCTTGGCTGGCACAAATCAAATTACCATGCCTGAGTTTGGTTTGGAGATGAGATAATTTGTACCTGAGGTTTCCTTCTTGGGTTGTTTGGGGGTAGTTGTTTGGGGGTAGTTGTTTTTGTGTTTTTTTTTTTTTCCTTTTTTTGGTTCTTTTGGGTTTTTGGGGGGCTTTTTCCCCATCCCGTGAGTATGTGGAAGTTGATGCCCTTGCAAAGCAAAAACAACTTTCATGGAGCTCCTGGGTTAAAAAGTGAAAATGGGGACCTTGTGGCTAAGACTCAGACTGAGACTTCCTGTTCCTTTTTTGCTTTGCCTAATGTGCTTTTGCACAGGAGTTTAGCAGCCTAGCTTGGAAGAGTACCATGACCAAAGGGTGCCAGTTTGAGGAGCACAAAAATTGTAAATCAAATACCCAAGAATCACAGTAGTAAAAACAATTAATTGGTGACTTGAATTGATGAGCTGAATTGATTTATGAATTGATGATGGTCTCCTTTTGTCTCTCTTCTGAACTGTGAGAATTAGTACATGGCTATATCAGAGTATCCAGCTTACTGCCCCCACCTGAGAATTTCAGACCTCAATTTTTGTTTTATTTTATTTTTGCAGAGAACAAAGGCTCTCATATAATGTCTTGTCTACAGCAGCTCTGGAGCTGTGGCTTGGAGAGGCACTTTGCTGTTCACAAGACCTCAAATAAGGCCACCAGTCACCTCCAGGGAGCAATAGAATTCCTGGAGGTGATGTGTCACCTCCTCTGCAGGTCGAGGGGGAGGAAATAAGATTAAAAAACCCTATGGACCAAGATAAAGGCACTTTAATAAAGCAAAGGCAAGGGTCACACGTGGAAACAAAGGCAAATAAAAGATTTATTCTCTACATCCCATCAGCAGGCAATGTACAGCCACCTCCCAGTTTCTCTGAAAGATAAAACTATAATAAAAAAATGCCCCCACTCCTACTCTCTCTCAGCCTTTTTAAGTAAGCAGATATCAATAAGGTATGGAACATCCTTCTGGTCAGTTTGGGTCAGCTCTCCTGGCTGCCTGCCCTCCCAGGATCTTGCCCAGCCCTGGTGAGCTGGAGGAATGCTGGAGGGAGAGTGCTGATGCTGTGCAAGCACAGCCAACACTCTGCTTTTGTAAAAAGCACCTTTCTAGACACCAACACAAAGCACAGCACTATGAGGGTTGCCATGGGGAAAATTAACTCCGTCTCAGCCAGACCCAATACACTGGACAATTATCATTAATTAATTAGAAAGCGGGTGGGTGAGTTCCAAGGGGTTTATTAATTTAAAATAGAAATTAGAAAGTAGAAATTAGAAATAAAAATGAAGGGTCAAAATAACTGCAAATCCAGAAGAGGTGTTTTCATTAATCCTTTCAGTTCAATTACTGAACTGAATCACTTCAGAAGATTAATGAGTTCTGCTCAAGCTGAGATAGGCATCCTATGCAAAGCCTTTCAAAATGTATATTTCAGAGCTAGGCTGGAGAGAAACAGCTAACAGAAAAAGGGGAAAAATCTCAATTCAAACCAAAAGTATAACTGGAAATAAGACCAATGTTGCTTCAAATGTTCACCAGCATTTTCATGTGCATATTCAGTGCATTAAAATCATAGAAAAAGAATTCTTCTCCCCAGGACTCCTCATCCTCATGGATTATGTATACATGGAGGAAACTCTTGGGAAGTGTTCCCCAAAGTACATCCATAGAATGCTCCCTTTTCTCTGATTTCTTGACTTTGGATTGTTTCATCATGCCTGTTTTCAAAAGGTGCAATTTATCTACAGATAAGGATTCCCTCAGAATTTATTTCAAGTATCATTATTTTAAAAAAGGGCAGTTGACTTAAATATGTGTATAAAAATACAGTATTTTCCTACTTTAAATGTGTCCAGAACAGTTCAGTGTAATTTGTAAAGCAAAATGTTCTTTTCTCCACAGCTCACCAACTTTTTCAGATCTAGAATAGAGCAGGCAGCTTCTGCAAGACCCGCTTGTTCCAGTGGGTTCACAAATTCGATGCAGCACATAGAGATGAAGCTCCATTTATGCTGGAGATTCAAAAACTGGTGATCATCACAAAAGCAGGTTCATCACAGCAGTACACTGGCACTCAGAGAACCTCAGCTGATGTGTGGAAAGCCACAGCTTGCCTTGCCACTGCTTGCGGCCAGGGCAAGCTCAGCAGCCAGCTGTGGTGGTCAGGCTGGCCATAAATCACAAAGGAGGCTCTGGATGCTCTTTCCAACCAAACTTCAAAACACTCTAGCTGGAAATGACCAAACCTGACAATTCCATTGAGGAGCATTTAAGGTCTTCTGTTCTGTGCTTCCTATCCATTACTGGCAGCACAGAGCTCTTCTTCCTGCTTGTTCAGGCTGCCCATAGGTGACATTTCATAGGACCCAAAATCACTGTGAAAAACATTACATGATTCCAAAGGGTTTGTGTGGCTCCCTTGGGAAAAAATTTCACTGTAGCTTTGCTTTCCAGGGTGAAAATTTCCAAGAAATAGAAGATACATAATGAGATTCATAAAATAGGAAATAGTTTTTTCTGAAACAGATGAGACAGAGTGAAGATGGAGTAAACAGTAAGACAAAGCCTGGTGTGTTTCAGTGAAGCCAGGTGTTCACAAGAAGAACTTGGGTGACTTCAGGCAAAAAAATACCTGAGAAATCATCATACAACAGGAAAATTATGTTCTATTTCTAAATGATGATCTATTTGATACCATGCAGCAAACCTCCTGGCTTTACTTCTTCCTTTAGACATTATAGCTTTCCATAGTGAAGTCAATAAAGAGCCCCTGATTGCACTTCTACTCAAGCTTCCTGCCATGAACTATCTCCAGCCTTACCTTTCATGCTGCTTCAAGCTTTGGTCCTGTACGCTTCTGGCACTTGTCCCTTACCCTTGGTCCCTCAGCTCCTTGTGCTCCCTAAGCAGCAGCTCTCTCTTCTAGGACAAATGTGCTCCTCCAGAGACACCTCCTGGAAGATAGTCAGTGTTCCTACGGGAGCCAGCAGGATCTGAAAGACAAAGTGACCAGAAAGTCCCAGTGCTTGAGTCCTTCTCCCTCTTCAGCTCTGTGTGCTTCCTGCCATCTCTCCATCTCCATTACTAGAATTTCAGCTCCAGTTGCTGTTACTTCTGTGCAGAAATTAGAAGAGCTTCCAGCCTTGGATAAAAATAGCAAATGATAACTGAGACACACAAACAGGTGAAAGGAAATAGAGTGATTCCACAATCACTCCTGTCCCCTGGGAGACTTCTACTATTCCCTTGGAAACACCTAACACCCATGAAAACCATTTAGTACCCTGATCATAACACAGGCCAGACAAAGTCTGGCAACTTCTGTTTTAGCTGATGAACAGATTAGATGGTTTGAAAAGCTCACTCACAAACACTTAATTGCTGAAGATGCCTGAGTTTTTTTATCAAGATGCAGGATCCTTTCCCCATTCTCTAACAAGGACTGAAAAGCAGAATGGGGATCCCAAGATTTTTGACTCTCCTTGCATTGTAATATGCTCTCCAGTGGATTCATCAATGGACTGTCAGGTATTCTCTGAAATAAGTTAAACAAAAAAACTTTTATATTACACCAGCTTCAGGTGCAGCTTTCCTCAGGGGTCACTGTATGTTTTCCTATGTAAACTTCATGAATATATCAATCTGTCCTGGAATTTCTGGTCATTAGTGCAGTTTAATGAGGATCTTCTTTATGTAAAACTAACATAGTACATTTTTGACATATATTCAACAGCTACCACTCAGAGAATAAAGAAGATAAAATGACAGAACCCTTGCCACATCCAGCTGCACTTCGAAAATTTCTGTTGAATGCTCACGTACTTTCTGTCTTTCCTGTATTTTTTTCCTCTTCTTTCCTTTCTCCTTCCATGTCAGTTGAAGCAGATCTAATAAATTCAGTCCTTCACAGACAAAAGAATCTGCACAACACACAGCCCTTAGAACCTAGAAGGGAAACCCATGATCCCAGCTGTTACCAGTGTTCTGCTGAATGGAGGAGTCTGTGAAGAGATGTTGGCAAAGTGGCTGTCTCTTCTCCCCTACAGAAAACTAAACCCAGTGATGACAAACTCCTGCAACTGTCAGACACTCCTTTAACTCAGGGGCAGAGGTCTACAGCTGTGCCACTGAACTGTTCCTAACCTTGTGATAGTTCATACCCAGTCATCTACAGCTACCTGATGGAAATCTTGGTTTCAGACATTTTGTTTTTAAATTTAGGGTATTGCACACATTCATTCGGGCACACATGCACACCCACTTGTAAAGAACGTTCTTGTGGTTTCAAATTCAGCAAAACTAAGCAAAAGACATAAATTTTAGAATTGAAGATGTTTGTGAAATGTTTTTGGTGCAATTATAATACAGTCCCTGGCAGGCTAATTCAATTTGATTATTTTCAGCTCCCTAAGGATTTGTACAAAATCTCTTGTGCTCCTTTACTCTTGCTTTTTATCCTAGAGCCTTCTCTTTATATTTTTTTTAAGTTAAATGATTCACAGAGAATGAAGACAGTGACTGTAAACACAAAAGGATACTGACCATTACAAGGCAAATTAATCGTCATTCATGTGGCTGTTTTCTGGCTTCTGATACCTTATCTGGGGGTGTGGTTGGCAGAAGCACCCAGAAAGCAGCTGCAGTTGTGCATGTGAGCAGAGCTTGGCTCACATTCCAGGGTGATCTTGGTATCACAGGCAGACCTCTGAAACACACAGCCACTTGCCACTTTCTTATTCCCTCGGCTCCTTTGCTCCAGTGAGTGGAAAACAGCAACCTGGTTCAATTTCTCACATCTGAAGACAATTTCATGGGGGAAGTGTTAAGATACCTCAGTAGCAAGCACCACAGAAAAAAACAGTGGAAGTGATTCATGCTGTCCTCAGAACAGCGTTTGATTAGCTCCCAGTAATAAGGAAAGGGAATGCGTCTTCATCAGTGATGGTAAAACAAAATATTGAACAGCTGCTCATTAAATGGATGCTGTGCATCCTGAGCCCTTGAAGGAGGTATAAAACATATGGGATAATGTAATTAAAGACTATCAGAGCAGAGGTGCACAAAGCACAAGTTGCCTGGGCAGTGTTAGTTTGGGGCCCTGATTCCATTTTGAATGCCTGCTTTTGTGACCCTGCTAACAACCTCCAGCCATGGGTATCATTACACAGAGACAAATGTATGTGTGTGGCTTTTATCTACAAATGTAGTGCTAATGCAATCTTCATGAGGTTCATAATGACAGGTGAATTATAAAAATAGCTAAGAAACAATTTCATAGCTTCTACCTCCAAATGGGACAATTATGATAATTCATCAAATAAAACAGACCACAGAGTTTTACTTAAATGAATGTGATTATGTCCATTTCTGGTCATGCCTGTGTCCTTGATGAGGGGCTTTGAGTTTTCATCGAGGCAGTTCAGATGGATGCTGGTTTACCCAGTTCATGTGCTGCTTTCAAAGGGAAGCAGCAGAGTCTCATGAGACTGGGAGCCACAGGCTCAAGCTTCAAAACCTTCACACACACTCTCCAGGACTATCTTTTCCAAAGGCAAGATTCAGCTTCCCTTCCTGCTGCTGCCTAACCAGACTAACCATTCCTCCAGACACTAACTTAAATCACAAAGCACTTCCTGCTGTGGTATGAGGCTCATGCTGGTACCCCATCCATCTGCACAATCCACACAGTTTCTTCTTCTCCAGCTCGCTGACTCCCATCTCAGGCAGGGAGAAATGAAAGCTGTCTGAATGTCAAAGTGAATTTTACAGGGCTGTAACTCATAGCAGAGATCCATGATGCCTCTCAGGGTCGCTTCTCTAATTAGGTGGTGGAGAGATCAGAAGAAATGACTTGAAAGTGAGCACAGCTATGAGGGCAGGTAAGGCAGTATGTCAGGAAAGGAGGGAAGATGATGCAAGAAGAAATGCAAATAAGGGGTTTTGGATGACATGTTTCAGTTAGTTGTTATATACTCAGTTGCTAGTCATTGGATGTTTTACTAGGTAAGGAATTTTCATTTGACATTAGAGCCCCCAACTTTGATGTAACAAGGAAAGTACATTCACAAGTAGCAGGTAAAAGGTAAAAGGAAATCTCACCACACGAAGTATCATGGGGTTTGCCATTATCCAGCTTGTATCCACAGATAGCCACTTTCTGAAATGCTAAGGACTGGGTGTCCTAATTCCAGGCCTGTGTTTAAGTCAGACAGCAAATTTCCAGTTCAGAGCATCAGCACCTGACTCACACTGTGCCCTGATGCAAATCACTGCACAGCTAAGCCATGCAGCTAAGACATTTCTCAAAGCCTAACTACCAAGCCCAGTGGAAAATGAGAATCTGAATGACTCATGTCTCTTGACTTAACTCTGCATTTCACAGCCGTGGAAAGATTTTGAGTTTCCTTTGCTGAGAGCACAGGTCATCTTTACAGAATGTAAAGCCAATATGTTGGTGACAAAGTGTGTGAGAGAGAAATTGTACTTTGGCAGCTGGTTTGCCAGCCCCAGAGTCCTCTTAGCTGCACAGTTCCTGCTGCTGCTGCTTCTGCCATAAATTGAATAAAAGGTCAGGTCCACACCCCATTTTTCAAGCCCCTTATCCCAGTTCCCATCTGTATGTTCTGGTTGTCTGGAGAAGTGTCACAGTGTAAGGGGTTGTACACCTTAGTGCTGAAGAGAGGTTGTCTTTGTGGATGAACTGTGACATGACCCATGAAGCAGGTCCCACATCTCCTGGCTGACACTGACCTAAGTGGGCATGACCAGAGGAAGCAGCAGCACTCAGCAGTTCTGTAGGACTGGTTACTGACATTTTAATGTATCTGGCATGCACCAGTAATGAGCCCTAATACTGAGGATGTTTATAAACAAGGTTTAAAACCAAAACCATAATGGCAATAAAAGGCAACAGGGAAAAGAGAGACAAAAAGCAGAGTCAAGGAAGAAGAGTCAGGGGTACTGCTTTCCCATCAGAGGAGCTACAACATAAACATATACTCTGGCATGTTAATTCCTGCAGGTTACACCAGTGAAAGAGAAACCTGTAGAGCTAAAGGGTTTCTGGAACCATCTCGTCTCCCCTCCTGACACTCTGCAAGCAGTGGCACATCTGGCTACCTCAAATATTTCACCAGAATACACATTATCTCTCTGAGCCTCTCTTCTCCTGTCCTTGCTACACTGTGGGGAGCAGCTCACCAGGAACATGGCAGGTGAGAGGTGACTTTCACTGAAATGAAACACAAAAGGATCCCATGAGAGCCCAGCCCACAGATAATGAAAGCTCCTTGTGCTGACAGCCACTGCTGCAGAGGGAAATGTCGATGGGACCATTACTGCCAGCGATTGCACTGAGCTGATGGCAGCCCTGGCCTTTGCTGTGCCTGCAGGCAATTTGTTTTTCTGGCTGCTGGATAGCTGGAAAGCACCAAGAGACACTCCATAGATGATGCATGCCCTGACCCTGTCTCATCATCATTTGCTATGAGGTGGCTCTCTGCTGCAGGCTGCCAGGGGCTGTGGCACAGCTCCTGCTGGCTCCAGCTGGTGACCACGGCGTGGCTTTGGTGGGCACTGCTTCTGCTGGGCTGTCCCATGGCTGAGCAAGGGGCTGAGGGACTGCAGGCAACGAGGTTCACAGCTCTCTGCTGTTTCCCTGCTGCTCAGCTAACTCAGCGGTTCTACAAACTCTCTATTTGCAGTTACCAACAGTGAAACATCACTTCAAAACATTTTAAAGACCCCTGCAGCAGAAGTAATAGGCATAGGAAACAAATTTCAGTTTCCCAGAGACATTTCTTCAACATCAAGGTGGATACCCATCCAGTTTACATATATTCAAGATATCCATGCAAATATCTTTGCAGATGATCAAGTTCAGACTGTTCAAGATCCAAGGGAATGCACAGTCCAGAAAACAGCTCCTGAAGCCTTGTTAATTTGACTACTGAAATCTTAAAGTACCTAGAAGCCAAAGTAGATGGGGAAATGTTTGGTTAAACTTCACCTCTCCTAAAGGAAGTCTGAGTCCCACAAGCCTCTTTTAAAATGCTCTTTTTTTTACTGATACACCACTTTTGGTTGCAGGTCTTGTACTCAGCTGCCAGATCTGTGTCAATCAGACCTTCCACACTAAGTCAGCCTTCATCTGACTTACCAAGGAGAAATGCAATTCTGCTGGAATTAATTTTTAGTATTTTTGCTTATAGAAGCAGGACTCCAGCAGTATATGAACAGCAAATTTGCCCTGCAAACACTTTCTTCAGTTCTTCTAATGCCCTTCAGCCGATTTGTTTTGACCATTGACTGTGTTCCAGTGCTGTGTCCAGTGGACAGTACTACATTAACCTGTGTCTACACAGCGCTCTCCCCAGCTCATGAGCTGGATTTCCTGATAGGGCAGATCCTGTTCCTTTTCTGTCTGACCAAGGCAGCTTTTGAAATGGCACCTCCAGAGAAAAGTATGTTGATCCTTCCCTGGCCATTCCAGCATTATCCTGCTGTTATATTCCATTCAGAGAGAGCACAGGAACAGCCTTTCCTAGGAACTCGATCACATTTACACATCCTAAGAACAGTGATAAGCTGCTCTAGATTTATACATCTAAGAACAATTAGAAAAATTGCCTAATAGACAACAGTTAGTCCTCTGCAACAATGAGAAAAATGAAGTACAGGAGAAAGTGAGTGGGTTCAGGGCTGTCTGCTCACACACCACGTCCTTCCACTCTCTCTGGCAACAGACTCCATCCTGCTGAACATGTCCCACAGCTTCCTCTGACAAGGTGCAAAAGAGTCCTTCAGGGCTCCTACATTGCCTTTTTGAAACTTTCCTCACAGGAAAGTTTTCTCCCTTTTCCCTGCAGCAACCTCTCAGTCGACACCATATCCCTCCACACGGATTTGTAAGAGAGCATTAAAACTTCTCTGGCAGAGCTGAAGTGGACTTGCTGTTTCCCTGTCAGGATCAGGATCTGGAAGCTCTCCAGGATGGCACAGTCTTTTGTGATTAAACTGTCTCAGCCATTGCATGGTAGATCCAGACAGATCAAACACCATCTGTATTTATAGAGGGCACCAGTACACCTTTTATGTCTGCTATAAAAGCCACTTCTCTGTGGCCTTTTTTCTCACTTATACATTGTCTGGGAAAGAACATGTTTGCTTCAAACAGGGATGCAGAAAATGGAAAAGTCTTGCATCATTTTCTCTTTTTTTTATATTATTTTACAGAAAAAACAAAATGTAAAATAGGTAGGGTTTTACTGTGACACCTTTTATAAGGCCTTTATCAAATGTCAAGACTAATCTTTATGAGATTTTTTTTTTTTTTTTTTAAATCCAGTCTACCACCCTTCGCTGCTGATGGCCTCTTCACTCAAGAAGAGCAGGGCAGGGGAACAGGCATCTATATTGATCTGCTCTTTGATTAAATACTTGAGTGTGACAGAATACAGAAACAGAAAATGGGGCTGCTGTTTAATAGCCTCTGACAGTGGTGCCTGCTGGGATGTAGAACAGGTGAGGGAGTAATAGCTGAGAAAATATTTATTAAATAAATAATAATACCTGCAACATGGTGCCTTAGGACTAGACACAAAATTTGGACTTAAGCTGGAGCTTACATTCAAGGAATGACTTCCTGTTCCAGTGAGAAACTTTTATTACCACCCTGTCAGGGAGATTCCTCTGCATAAATCACATGCAAGGCCACCTCATGCTTGCCAAGCCCTGCCATGGCAGTGCTCCCTGTCCCACCCATTGAAAGAATCTCGAGGGTTTTCCTGGCTCAGCCTGCACTGCAGTACAGCCCAAGACACAGCTCACTCTCTGACATCAAGGCAAAAAATTGAGACAGGCAACAGGGATTTCTAAGTTTCTATGCATGAAAGGGGTCACTCATCTTTACAGTGCAGCTGAGGCACAGCAGAATAGCATAGTGGCTCCTCAGTAAGCAAGGCAAGGGTGTGCCTTCGAGCCTCAGAAAGAGGATGTGTGCAAGCTCAGATCCTCACCTCGCTGCCTCACTGCATCCAAGTGAGTCAGACTCCCACTGAATCTAACAGAAGCCTTTTGTCAACATAATTTTGTTTTACACTGACAGAGCAGAAATAAAAAAAAAAAAAAAAAAAAACCCAAAACAAAACAAAACAAAACAAAAAAAAAAAAAAAAAAAAAAAAAAAAAAAAACCAAAAAACAGGCTTCTCCTAGTCAGAGTTTGGCTTTCCCAGCGCTGATTTCAGTGCAACCTACACAAGAAAAAAACCTCCCTCATCCAACAGCCTAAGGGCCATTGCTTCATCACAAGCATTTTATTCTTCCTCAGGAACAAGATTGTCACGCAAACACAACTTTCTCCTGGAAACTCCAGAGCTGAGAGGACATAAGTATTCAGCAAATAAGCACACATCTGTACATACCAAATCTGCATTTATCCACGATGAAGCCAGGCCTCTGGCTATGCACACAATACAGCATTTGTGCCCACACAAACCACTGTCATATTGCTGGCAGTTTTATGCCATCTCAGAGCCATGTTTAAATCTGTATAAAATCAGATAATCTGCTCCACATTAAAAACATAGAAACTGAATGCAGCTTGGTGACGAAGGGAAAAGAAGGTTGCAGTAAAAAAATGAGCAGAAAAGAAATCTAAATGTATTTAAATGCCTGTGGCATTCCTGTGGCTGTGTAGCATGAGAAAAAGGAAGAAATAACACCATCCCATTTACAGTGTCTGACCATCCAGGGTCATTTGCAACGCCTGTCACCAATTTCCCTCCCCACCACTTTCCTCTTGATCAATTAAACGCTGAATCAATCCCCATCAGATCTACATTAAAGTGTGGCTGCTGTCTGTACTGATTTCTTGGATATTTTGACCAGTTTGCTTCTGGGTACCCCTACAGATCCTGCCTACTGTGCTCCCACCTTGGCAAGAGTGTTCCTGCAGTGATCCAGTTCTTTGTTCCGACAGGAGCAGCCACAACCACGAGCATACCCACAGCTACAGCTCAGTTCTCAGTTTCCCAGCATCTGATTGATTACCCAAGCTGTAATTTTCTTTGGGAAAAGAGCATGGAATGCTTTAATTTGCCATGAGAGTCTTACGCTTGATATATGATTTTCACCAAGAGCTTTGGACTCTCCTGAGCCAGCAGCAGGTGCAAAAATGGCTATTCCTAGTCAGGCCAGAGATTAAAGTGCTCCAGTGGTTTGCTCTAATAACTGCCAATAACTAACACTGAGGTGAACAGCATAAGGGGAGGACAAAAATAAAGTGACCCTTCCCCAATAACATTCTCCTACATTCTGGCAACCTGCTGTTCAGGAGTTTTCTGTGACATTAAACATTCTGCACTTAAAAATAGCCTGTGACAATTTCTTCTGTAACTTTTTCTAACTGCATTTGAGCCTTTGACTGTGCTGCAGTGCATGCAGTTCAGTGGCAGCTCAGACACACAGTGGTAGAGACAGCAGGAGGCTGTTTC
Source organism: Sitta carolinensis (assembly GCA_032173965.1). Taxonomy (NCBI): domain Eukaryota; kingdom Metazoa; phylum Chordata; class Aves; order Passeriformes; family Sittidae; genus Sitta; species Sitta carolinensis. The sequence continues at coordinate 5,190,783 of JAVUNC010000025.1, read as the reverse complement.
TGTACTGGAGGTTTAATCCTGTGTGAGCCTGGAGCAGTGCATGACACATGCTCTGCTGGCATTGGGCCTGTTGGAGAGGAGTGGATACCTGGAAACTGCTAAAACTTAAATTCAGATGGAGTACCCAGACTGCAGACACATTCAATTAATTTCATTAGACAAGGGATCTCCCCCAGGCTAAAAGGCTTCAGAGTAGCAGAAGAGATAAATTATCCTTCCAATTCAGACTCATGGCCATCCACCACCTGGGAGCCTGCTTGGATTACTATTAATTTCACCCACCCTCTGCAGCAGCAGAAAATATCTGTAAATAGATTCCAGAAGTGAGGACATTTCCAGAATACAAACTCCAAGCTTCCCATTGATTGCTTCCAAACTTGACTCTTGCAATATCCTGAATTCCCCCCTCCCTGACCGAGCCTCTCACGTTTTTCTTTATGTTTCTGAGGACTTGTTTAAAAAGACTGCCAGACATAATACTACCTCATCATTTCCTCCATGAGATGGATTACTTTTAGGGAGTCAGAGTACAGTGATTTTCACTGACCTTACAAAGAGACAGAGATAAATAGCCTTTAAGGGGAAAAGTTAGCATTCTGTCATAAGATGACATGAAAGAGCCTGGTAAAGCACAAATTGATTTGAAGTTAGGAGGACAGCATAGATGTGGAATGACAATCAATAGCTGTAGGAAAGAATTGTTCCATTTTTCAAGACACAGAAAAATTCACCTGCACTGATGCACAAGCTATTTCTACACATATTTCTTCTGCAGATGGTTTAAATTCAAAATATTGGGAAGGGGGGGGGGGGGGGGGGGAGGAGAAGAGGTGTTTTTTTCATAAGTTTCATAAACTTCTTCCCATGTATTTCATGATGAGACTAATGCTGGGGGAAAACAGAGTGAAATTCTCATCCTGTTCTGTACTATTGACATGAAGAGAAGGGGCCAGCCTGCAATTAAGTATCTGACATATTTACACCTGCTCCCAGCACTGCACGAGACAGCAGAAGACAGTTGCATGTAAGAGGGATGGGAAGAAAGACCAGGAGACCAAATGAGGGCTATGTCCTTGGCCTCCACAGGACTGCAAGGACCCCAGAAAGTGCTGGAGCCCTGAAGGCAGCCCCAGCCAGCAGCTGTGCTGAGCACAGAGCTGCTGATACTGCACTGCAGAGCAGTGCTGCTCCCGGATCAGCAGAAAACAGCAAAGCAAAGCATTGGTATCAGGGTTCTCACTGCAGTGGAGAAGCCTCTGAGGGGCTGGCCAGGAGTGGAATGCCCTGGTGCTGTTCATATGAAGCACTGTATGGAAGACTTTTGCTCTTAAACATCTTGAAAATTAAGCAGGTAAAGAAGAGAAGAAGGGGGCCTGTATAAATAAAGTGCTCTGGGTGCAACAGAGACATTCCACCTTTTCTGCCTCTTGCTGGGTTAAATCCAAATACATTAGACTGTCCAGATATTGGAGGGATGGGGTGGACACACACAGAGACTTCTGATACTTGCCTCAACAGGTGTTTAAACAGGTTAAACTGTTAAACATTGCCCCTCAGAGGCAGGGCTGCTGCACATTCTCTCCCTCCTGAGAGAAACAAAACCCAAGCAGCCCCTGTCCCTTTTTTCAGCACTGATGCCTGCCTGACCTGCTGGGCAGGAGCTGCCCCACACTACAGGGCTGCAGGGGGTGAGCAGGGCAGGCTGCCTCCAGGGTGGATGAGCCACCCCTCTGGGAGGAAATTAGCTACATCACTGCATTCCAAATTTGCTTCACCCCTAATCCCATGTCTCCTTTCCCCTCAAGGCTGCATGCATATGATCTCCAGGGAACCCTGAATGGAGATCAATTTTGCAGTAGCTGCATGCACGTCATACTGATGTCTTTTGCATTATGATAACACCACAAGAATTTTGTTTCATTTTTAATCCTTTGAGCTAAAATGCTGCTGAGAAAGCAAGGCAGTTCCAGCCTCCATTATTTGGTCGATCCTCTGCCACTGCTTTACACTGCAACTGGTAGGAGCTCTAGCACTTAAACCTGGTCCAGAAACTGAATTATTTTGCTGTGCTCTAAAAGTGTAAAGATCAGGAGAGAACAAAGGGGAACAGAGCTGAAGTGAGGATCCAGGAATCAGTCTCCCAAGTCACAGATGGACTCCTCTGGCAGCAGAGGAGGGTGCCAGCAGAGACCAGCATCTTTCCCATCAGTCAGGTTCACCCATGCTCCCAGGAGAGGTAGAGCCAGGCCTTTCCCTGCCAGGCTCTCTGGCACCCTTGGCATAGACCCCTCCGTGGGAGGAAGGGAGAGGTGGCAGCAGTGGCTGCTGCATTCTGAGAGCAGATTTGTCACCCCCATTGCTGCCTCCCCCAAGCACCCACGTGCTCTCACACATCTGTACACACACATGCACTCAGAAGTCACAGAGAAGCTGCCATGTATTAATAACACTATTAGTAATGTGTAATGGAATTGTCAGAGCCACCCAACACTGGCATAATAGGTAATTCTTCATCATTAACAAAAGCTGCCAGCAGAACAGCTACCAGCATCCCACTGTTCAATTTTCAGACTGAGGAAGCTCAGAGCTCTCTGTGGGCTGCTCAAAGGGGAGGTTCCCCCCTGGCCAGTATCTCTCAGGGTTGGTATTTCTCAGAGGCAGGAAGTGTCATTGGCAAAGACAACAACCAGCTGTTGTTGAGAAAATTAGAGCCAGACCCCAAATGAGACTTTACTAACCTATGAAGAAGTTGAACCTGCAATAAAAACTAAAATAATCATCATCATCATCATTTTCATTGTTACATCTGTGTTCCCTGGCCCCAGACAGGATGAGAGTACTGGAACAACTGCCATGTCAGCACAGCTACCTTGACTTCCCATGCACTTACAGCCTGGAAAAGGGGACAGGGAGAGTCTGTGCTCCCTAGAGCTATTGTTAATATTGCAACTACAGCTCAGGGTGATGGCCAGGTCCCTGTCCTGCTCACTTCATGAACAGCACCTCAGCCAATATGCTGGAGACCCAACCAGAAGCCTCAGGAACCAAAACCACCACCTGCTGCTGCCTCAGACCATGTGACCCCCAAGATTTTTATTTCTTCTTTTCTTAGTTCCTTGCTCTCAGATAATCACTCATATTAATATGCTCAGAGAAAAAATTAAACTGAGAATGAAAAGGGCAAAAATATATATACCAGTCTTTTTGTAACTGCAGCTGATAGCATCACAGGATCTGCAGAATCACAGCTTCTGGGGAAGCTGTGAAGAGAAGATAAAGAATAAAAAGAGGAATAAATTGTATTTTGCAGAGGGAAATCACTAAATTATATCATCAGCTAAATACTTTATATAAAAGTCATTTTATAGAAAAATAGGCTCTTTTCCCCAAAAAATGTTCTTTTCGCTATGCTTGAAGATTGTTATTTAAGAAGTCACCATCAACTACTGGACATTTCCCAGGGCAGGAGAAGGAAGAATAAAAAACAAAAAGCAGCTGTTTTGTAACTAAAGCATTTTCAGTTTATTGGAAATCAATAAATTTCATGACAGACACTAAAATTCTGGGGATTTTTACTACCGTGTGTGAAAAACAGTTAACAGCTTTGACTCCCGTGCTGTCCTTTAGGACCACTTTGGCTCCCAGGCCCCTGGAGAAGGATGCAGCACAGACACACTCCTGAGCTCTCACCTGCCCACCTGTGGGTGACAGTGCCTTTCCCTGGACTGCTAAGTGAGAAAACCTGCTGGAGAGGAGGAGGAGGAGATGCAGAATAAGATTGCACATAGCCTGACTCTAAAAAAAAAAAAAAAAAACAACAAAAAACAAAAAACACAACCAAACAAACAAACAAAAAAGAATTCTTTAAATGAAGCAAAGGCAAGATTAAGGCTGAGATCAAGAAAAAATGCTGCTGCACCCATCTCACCAAGGAGATGCTGAAGCTTGGCTTTTTTGTGTTTGTAAGTTACCAGAGGCAGCAAAGGGGCAGGACTGTGGCTGGCAGAAAGCAACAATATTCATCTGGTATTAGAAGCATTAGAAAAAGAGTAGAGCAGGGGCAGACAGTGCGCCAGACTGTTCAAGAGCTTGGGGGATTTGTTTCAAACAGTGAAGGAAGATGCTGGCAGAGCAAGCCACTTTTCTAGGCTTGATTGCAATCAGTAGGTAGCTACCAGTTAAAAATCTCAGCTGGGAAGTCATTTGGGTGCAGTCATTCTGACATGCTGGCACTCCATGCTCTTTGAAAGTGAGGCAGAATTAGCAGGAGCCCAAGGAAAATGCAGACTCTCCCTCCCAGACTCCAACAGATTCAGCAACATGGCAGATAAGGTCTCATAAGAACACCATTTGAGCATAGAGGAGAGAAAAGAAATTTGCTATTACTGAGATAAACCACGTTAAAGCACAATGGTAACCTATCCTATTGTGACAGAAATATAGAAAGCTGAATTAAAGACCATTATATCTGTGTCAAGAGCCCTTTAGGGACTGAAAATCAGAAAGAAAATAGTGAAAAAGTGAAAACTAGTCCACAAAGCAAAGAACCAGCATAAAAACCAGAAATGCTGAAGCACAAATTTAATTACAATTAGTAATGGGCCTACAGCCACAAGTACAAGTGTCAGGTTATCAGGAGAGGCAGAAAAAGAGCACATACAGGCTAGTATTTAACAGGAAAAGAGGAAACTATGGCTGATATAGAGAAGGGTGAAGTAGCTTAATCCATCTGTGCTTCAGGCTCCATAACATACTTCAAAAATTAATTTGAACAAGGGGACAGAAATACAGGCCAGAAAGAAAAAATCTTGAGATATGGTCAAGTTATCAGTGTATGCTGAAATCCAGCCTCAAGCACTGAAGGAACCAGTTGTAAGAATATCTGATCTGTTCAGAAATCATCCCTGAAATTCAGGCCTTGGAAGAGATCTCTGGAGACTCAAGAAGGGAAAATACAATATCTATTTAAAATAAGGGGAAAAGGGAACATGGGAAAATGTTGACTAGTCAGTCTCCCTGGAGAAACCCTAGCAGAGATTGCTACCTGATCAATATATAAAAACCCAAAGGAAAACCAGTTGACAAAAAAGACAGCTCAACATAATGAATTTATCAAGTAAAAATAATTTCAGTCCTTCATTTCAACAAAAGGGACGACAAGCCTGTTGTTTACTCCAGAAAAAATCTAATTTTGCTTTTGACAAGGTAAGGAGAGTAAGGAAGAAACAGTTGAGATATATGTTTTAGCAGAGCACTCAATATTGTACAAGGCCATAGGCAAACCAAGGAAATGCAATCCAGCTTAGCAGCACTTTTAGCTGCTTGGACCCTCCAGTCCAACCAGATACAAACTCCCTTGCAAACACTGTCAGGACTTACCATCAACCTTTTAATTAGCAAACACTCATAAGGAAGACTCTTTCTTTGCAGCACCTACAGACCACCTGCTTTGTGCTCATCAGCATTTCACAGGTGATGAGGTGGGAGTCACTGACCTGCATGAAATTGCCTGTCAGTGCAGCTAGGGAGAGGAAACAAAACCAAGCAAATGGAAAAAAAAAAACCAAAACAACCCAAATACAAACAAACAACACACAAAAAACACACACACACACAAAAAAAAAACAAAACAAAACAAAACAAACAAACAAAAAAAAAACCACAAAACAAGGCAAACAAACAGACAAAAAAAAAAAAAAAAAAAAACAAAAAAAAAACCTACCAAAAAGACAACACCAAAAGTGTCAGTGATTAACTGCCAGTCTGAAATCTCATCTGGATCCCAAAAGGATCTGACCCAGCCCCGGATCTGCTCCAGCTCTTCATTGGTAACTGAAACAACAGCAGAGAATGTGCATTATAAAATCTGCTGATCACTCCAGCTTAAGAGCACATTTGTTGGACAGGACCTGAATTCAAAGTAGTGTCAATAAATTGGAGAAATGGTCTGAAATCAACAAGCCAGAATTCAATAAAGACTTCAACAAAATATTAGCTCATAAAAAACAATGCAGATGCTGAGACATCAGACAGGGAATAGTTGAAAAATTAGAGGCATGTGTTTCAGGACACAGGGAAATGCAAACTCGAGGGGAATTTGGTCTCATTTTGGCAACTCTTGCTCATTGTTTTCTGCTAAAATCCCGAGGAAACCTCTCTGTGCTGTCCCACTTCTGTGAGGGCTGGGCTGATGTCTGGGATCCAAGGCTGTGCACCAGACATGAAAATTGAAACAGGTGAACATGTAGAAGACAGCTGCAGAAAAGATAAGAACTGTGGGAGCATGCACCAGAGGAGATGGTGACCAACACAGAATTTTCTGATCTAGAAATCTAGAAAGATATTTTTTTAGATAAAGGTGTTAGAAACAGGTCAAACAGAAACTGACCTTTGTTTCTCTTTTGGGTGTTTTGTTGTTTAAAATATAAATTTTTAAAAACTATACAGTCTTTCAACATATCTGCTTTAGATCTTAATACAGGTTAATTCACTCCTTCATTATATTCACTTTTCTCTATTGAGAAAAAAAATTGGATAATAAAAATGAAAAAAAAAGAAAAACAGGGAACAGGAGAGAAAAAAGTCAAAAATTTAGAATTTAAATTTTGTTATTTTGTCACCTTCCAAAGATGGCAGTTACCTAATAAAAGAAAAAATATTTAATGTTATTTTTTATTCTTTAATTACAAAACAAATATGAAAGAAATGGGAATACTCCTAACTAGATATTTTTCACCAATCTTTCAGCTGCCTCAGGAGCTGAGATTATCTCTCTGCCACTGAAGAAAAGTGCAAATACCACAGATCCCTTTCTATGACACTCTTTTCTCGCCATTCCTCCCAATGAAAAGGGAGACTATCAGCAATACCACAGGGGTTTTTTCTGTCATCCTGTATCGGTTCGGCCACCCTATTAGCAACAATACAGATCCTCGACAGAGCTAATGCATCATCTTTGATCATCTTCCCAGTTTACATTTCTCATGGCTTTTATTCACATCTCAGAACCCTATTATTATACACATTTCCAAGCTTTCATCTCCCAAAGGGCAGAGAGGAATAACAGGGGAGCTGGGATGTAACAAGATTTGGCACAAAGCTTTGATTTATTGAATCAAAGGCCACGGGGAGGGAGCACAGAGAAAGGAAAGGGCAGGAGAGGAGTGGTACACAACAATAATTTGCAAAGATCTTAGGTGCTGGCAGAACCTTGATTGTTAATGAGTGGCTGCTTTCTGCAGGGCTGAGGGTGAGGAGGAATCTCTCCAGCCTCATCCCACATGTTCCCCTGGCACAGGGAGCAGGGAGGCAGCTGAGGTGGAGCGCAGGCAGCGGCTCAAGAGCCATCACCCCCCTGTGCAGGTCCAGGCACAGCCTCGGGGAAGGTGACCCTGGCCAGGCTCGGCACTGCTGGGCCACTGACCCCCTGTCTGAGTGACACCACAGCTGTCCCCTCCACTCAGCTGGGGAGAGAAACCTCAGATCTCTTGGCTGTCCTGCCAAGCCCCTCTGCCTCTGCCTGACAAAGCAGCCCTGCTGGTGAGAGGGAGCAAGGTCAGCCAGAGGAGGGGGAGCCCCCAACCCTGCTGCCCACCTACAGCAGAGCAGGGGCTGCCCAGAGGGGAGCTGCTCTGCATCATCCTCCCACTGCCCAGCAAGGCTGTGCTGGCCCTGAGCACCTGCAGGAAGTGTTTTTGACACAAGTCCATCCTCCAGAAGCGTGCCAGAAGAACAGCAATGTCTAAAGCCTGATTCCAACCTCCTGCTCCTCTCCTGGTGTGAATTGCTGCTCCCAAAAAAGCTTAAGTCCAGCATCTGTGACTTCAGTCACTGCTTCCACAGATTGAAGGATGGGAAAGATGAGCCCCAGCTGGAAATGCTGCTCCAGCTAAATGAAGGACAGCACTGCCCAGCAGTTGCAGCTGTCAGGACAGAGGGGCAGCTACTGAGAGCCCACTGTGGGGTGGTGGAGGCAGACAGCACTGTTGCTCCTTGCTGCACACCTATCTGCCTTGTAAAAATAGTAAGCACTCCATCTGCAAGATCCTTCTAGCTGTTGACATCTGCAGGTACAGCAAGCCCTTTGCAAAAAAGCAGACACACTTCCTAATTTACAAATCTGTACTGGAAGTACAGGCAACCACAGTCAAAGGTGGCAAAAGTCAGCACAAATTGATCAATTTGTACAAATTGTGCAAATATGTTAACCATGTGCAGAACAGAAAGGTTAAGCTGAGCAGAGGAGAGACAGCAGTATCACTGCTTGTGCTGTCCCTGTTTACTGGATAAACAAAAGAATCCTGCATATAAACAAATATTGTAAGCCTAGAATTTTTCCCACTGCCAGATTTAGAGATAAACACACAGATGAACAGGGTTTCTTAGAATAAGCTGGACTGTTTTGGCTTTTGGCACTGGAAATGATAGAGATTTGTGTCAGTGGGGCTCCAGAGTACATTAATCCATTATAAATGTTTTTTAAATAATACATGTGCCCTGAAAGAACATGTGAGAACTGCCTATTAAACTGAGCTCTAAATTTAAAGGTGTATTTGAAGAAAGGCATAATTTATTAAACTTTTGGCAGCACCTTCCAGTCCCACAGAAAGTCCTCAGCACAAATGTCCCCTTGCTGCCCTGCTGGGTCAGTCCCCAGCCCTGGCAAAGCCCACAGTGCCCTGCTGAAGGACAGGGCAGGGGCACTGGGATGCAGAGCCCAGCAGCAAGAACCAGCCAGCAGCGACTTGTGAAAGCCTTGCCTTCTGCCACTGAAAGCCCATCTATGAAGCAGAGTATAACAGTGTACAGCAAGAAATCCCTGTGACTTTTGCCGTGGCTTTCTAGTGCATCGACTTTGACTTTGGAACTTCTGAGCCAGCAAGCTCTGTGTATGCTTGTTTTAAGCACCTGGGAAATGTTGGTGCTTACAGCACAGCCCCCAGCAAGGTTTCTCTCTGTCAGGAGCCTGTTGGCCTCCCTTCAGAAGGAGAAACATGTCCAGAAGCAGAGCTCTCCAGACAGAGCCTCCCCCTGTCCTGGGCCCTGGGTAGAGGTGTTGGGCTGGGCTCGTGTGGCTGACTACAGCTTGGCCAGCAAAGATGGCCATGGGAATTTAACCAGATGCAGAGTGTAGGGATCTCCCAGGCACCGTGAAGCCATGCTGGTGATTCCTCTTTAGCTCTGGCACAGCCAGCAGGAACACCAGCCACCTTTTCTTAAAGAAGATGCCTCTGGGCATGGGGTACGTTTGGGGATCTCCAAGCACCTGGGCTTTAACCCACTGAACTAGAGGAAGCACTGTTCCCTTTTTATCCACCAAAGATCAGAGCAATTAGCAATTCAGCCTCCTGACAAGAGGCCATGGTAGGTTGGAGAGCAGAACATCAGGGATGTGGACTGCTGACTCAAAATCCTCCCTCCTCCCCTTGGCCCTATAGAGGATCTGCCTGCCCTGGGGCTTGTTTGAGTCATCCTGGTTTACCTGCTCAGCAACAAGGTTTGACAAGGTTTATTATCAGATGAGCAATCTCATGTCAAACAAAAGCATAAAAAAACAGAGATTAAAAAAAAGAAATTCTTGACATGGCCTAATTTGAGGTCTAACACCAAAGAGGGCTGCAATAAATTGGAAATTTTCTCCATGAAGTAGAGATCAATAAATGTAATTATTTGGACTTAAACCTCATGAATTCTGAAAAGCTTCTCAGATTTACTTGAAGAATAAGTACTATTTTATACGATGTCAAAGCTGATCAGAATAACAACACCCACAGCAAAGACCCTATCAGTGGCAGTGAAACCTTGCAGTCTCCTGCTATGTTGTTGCTTTTCTTAAAGGAACATTACCGGGGCACAAATCGAATTAAAAGAATTGATGTCCCTCCTCCAGAGATATTAACGAAGCAAGCTGGTCTTGTAAACCTCTCATCATTCCAGTCTCCAGCTTTTATCCTAAACCCAACACATTCTTCAGATTTCATTTTTTTCCTTGGTAACACTAGCTGTTCAGGCTTATGCTTTCTTTAAGATGCTGAAGTTAGGCTGCTGTCAGAGATGGGGCTCAAATCCAAGCCCTATTTCCACAAATCTGCATTCTGGGATTTGAGAGAAAACAGGATTGGCATTCAAGACACACTTGATATCAGAAAATTAAAACATGAACAGCAAGCTAAGTCAGATGCAAAATCCACACTGGTTTGGTCTTTTTCCAGAACCCTTGCATTCACTGGTATGAATCAAGGGTAATTCCACTAAAGTCAAGGTGCTGCTCAGCTGGAAAACTGGCATTAGAGGAGAATTTCTCAGGCCCTAGGGTTGAATCACTTTCACTTTACATTAATCCCCCTGGTTTTCCAGCACTGCACTTGGTGGCTGTGTTGAGCTCACAGCAGTACAGAACAAAGTCTGAAACAAATTTGTTCCCAGCAGCAGCCTACCAGCCCAGAAGTCTATGCATTTTAACCAAGGCTATGTGCTGGAGCCAAAGTGCCATCTTCAGTGATCAGCTCGTTTAGGCTGTACTTGCCCTAGAAGCAGTAAACAGATTTTTAACCAGTTCAGAGGGTGCCTGAACTCATCTAAGCAGAAAATACAGCTTAGTCCCTCCTGTGACCCCTGTGGCTGAGCTGCCCCTTCCTGGCTGCCAAACCCACTTGTCCATCTCTGTGCACCACTCATGGCCCCTGGCAACCACAGCCTGCCTGAAGACAATCCAACAGTCACTGGTGGGACGCTGGTGTAGATTGATGTATACTCCAGGTCAGCATCTGAAACACTCCAGCTGAGACAGACCCCAGATCGTGGCTTTTATTGTTCCTGCAAGACAAGCTTCAAGCCACACCATCTGCTGAGCTGTTCTTTTCCACTTAACTAAAACATGGGGAAAAGTCTGCATCCCAGTGCTTTGGCTGTAGCCCAAAGCAGCTGTCACTCCACATACCTGAAATGTGCATGTGCAGTGAGAGGGGCTGGTCACTATATGCAGAGAGCTGCAATTATTCCAGCAAGTCTTTCTGAGAGAACACAGCTAATCTTTGCCTCTGCCCATCTGGTTCAGAGCATTTCCCAAACTGCAATAGGCATCAAAGTCCACAAAACAACTTTTTAAACTGGTAGAACATTGGCTTGATTTGCCAAGATCACCCAGGCTGTCTGCAAAGACAGAACCAATAGGCAAAGAGCAAGTCACTGTGAGAGGGTGAAAAAGGATAAAAATACCCAGAATTCCCCACATTTCAGGAAAAATGCTGGAAAACATCTTCAAAGCATTAATAAACTTCAAGGAGAAGAACATTAAGTAGTATCCTTCCTTTTTATTTCCAGCCACTGCAGGACAGGCCACTTTGCAAGAATGCTGCTGGAGGTGGACACATACTGGGATGTGGATGATGCCCCTTGACTGTGCCATGAGAGATTTTGTGGAGGCAGGTGGAAAAACAAAGTAGGATCAGGTCAGGCAGAGGAAAGGGAATTGATTTACTTTGTGGCAGAGCCTTTATCTACCCCAAGATGTCCAAAAGATCTCAAGATAGTTGATGGAAAGTGTAGCCTCCCTTCCTCGGGCAGGACCCATCTGTGTACATGCAGTTCACTCCTTGGAGGCAGCTGGAATCTCAAAGGCTCCTCTTGCCCTTGTCCCTGAGCACGCCTGCAGCTGTACAGCACAGACACTCACCACAGGTAGGGACAGCCCCTCCAAACCAGGATCAGGGACTTTAGGGAAAAAACCCACCTGGTTCAAAAGAAATGTTGAACTCAAAAAAGCCCAGTTTCTAAGGAGATAACCATTCTCCATAACTGACTCTGGTAAAACCATGCTGTGCCTAGCATCTCTGCTGGTTGCACTAATTGCTCTTATAAGTCATCCATTTATCACCTACAGCATCTGTTAAGTCAATCAGCCTGTAAGTCCTGGTTACAAAATCCCCCCAGGAAGCAGGAAAACAAGCAGGATAAAAGCTAAATTAGCAGAGGAAAGTTTGAAGATTTTTGTTTTCTAAACAAAACCAAAAAATGCCAGGAGTGACAAAAAACGGAACTCTATCTTTTTGCACAGCACCAATTTCACCACGTTGATCATATTCCCTACAGGCATAGGCAAATGTTCCCTTCATTTAGAGAAACTGGTAAAGATGATATATAACCTGACAGCCCAAAATGAATCATGGTCTGTCCATGGCAGCACCAGACAAGATGCAGAATAAGTGCCTAACTTCACTAGTTATAACAGAGCTGAGACAGAAATCAGGTTCAAGAACTGACAAAACCAGTAAAAATGCCAATTGCTACCTGCCATTAGGAATTAGATGCTGTCAGATACCCACAAGAATGTCCAGCTGATGTTTCACATCAAAGGAATCAGCTTTCCAGAAATCTTTGAAATGATAGGAGGGAAGAACATCCCCCTTCTTCAGCCACACAGCTCTCTGCTTCTGGGTTTTGGAGATTTTCTCTTTTTTTCACCTCCAAACAAGCAAATTGAGTTTTTCAGCAAATAATGACAGTGGATCATTGGGGGATAGGTGTCAGAAGCATCTCTGTATGTATGTGTCACACTCCTGTTTCTATTATTCTTCTTCTGCATCTTCTGTTTCAACCTGTCTGCCTTATAGACAGATAATGCTTTCTGTTGGGCTGAGATCATTACACTTGTAATTGGAAACCTCAGGAAATTTTTTTCCCTCATCCCCTTGGAGGAACAGCTGACAATAGAAACTTGGGTGTCAAATCGTCATTCAGATTATGGGAAAGGAGGAATAGCTATGGAAACGACCTAGAATTTTTTCACTTTCTCTTTCATCCTTCAAGGAGAGTTAAAGAGCTGATAAAGAGGCTGCATAAAAAGCCCTGAGTAATTGGGACCAAGGTGAGCACAACGATGCTGGGTAGAGACAGATGTTCTCATCAGGTGCAGTGGAATTTTAAGTCCTGACTACTTTTATATGCAGCTGATTTTCTCTTCCAGTCCATTATGGAAAAACCTTTCTATTTCAAGTTTCAGGTCATGAGGAGAAATTCTCCTCCATGGGGGATTCTCTCCTTCCTACCATGCTGAAACCACACTGACTGTATCAGCTTCAATGTGCCTGCCCTCTCTGTGGTGTACTACCTTGTATAAACTGAGATTTTTTTTTTTTTTCCATCTAGAAGCAACTCTTGCCATTTTGTCCTGTGTCTGTGCAAAGATTGGCCAAAGTGACCTTGGCCAGAGACAGGGTCTTCTAGGTGCTTTTGCTCTATCAATAGTTATATTTCATCATCTTGAGAAATTCCAGTAAACATTCATAATAATGACAATATTTTATATTCCTTCTATTACTGGTCTCACCACCTTGTATTAAAAGGCCCTGAGGCTGTGAGCAGAAAAACACAGCAAGGGTGAAGCCTGGAGTAAACCCTAATGGAAAGGTCAGCTCAAGAAGAGGAATGGCAAAGAAATTTTGTGGGTAAAAAAGAAGGAATAGATGAAGCAGAAACAATGGTATAGGAAAGGTTTCTACTTCTATTAAAAAACAGCTATTAAATTGGGTCTTTAACATCTTTGTATGTGCAAACACCATCAAAGACTGAGGCAAAAGAGCTTTCTGTCTATCTGTGAAGATTGTAAGAACAACAGAAATACTTAAACAGCTTTTCCTCTATGTAGTTGAAAGGCTGCATAAGGACTGCATTGAAGAAAAGAGCAGAGTATTCCACAATTATGGAGTATTTTCTAAAACAAAAAGTAGGCGTTTCAACGAGAAATGAGAGGATATGTGAGGAAGTCTCCCTGTCTCACTAGTCAGGTTAGGAAACTTTTGCAGTACCTTTTATATGGATAATTTCTTTTCTAAAATTCTGTCTGTTTAAAATATGAGGGGCCCTGAGCTGGCCATCATGTCCACTGTCTTTTTAAAACAGTGTGAAGCTGAAGCTGTAAACTGTCATGCTGTACTTATTTATTTCATGTTTACTGTAGCCTGCTGAGCAGTTTCCAAACACTGAAGAAGAATGGAGCCTCATCTCAAGATCTCATACTCTGAGAGAAGATGACAAAGGTCAAGAGAACAACAATAAGCAATTTAAGTTTAAGGCTCATTTTACACTCAGGCAAATTTGCATCACTTGGCAATGTTAAGAGGATTCCACATAGTAAAAAGGGTGATTTGTTATTATTTTATGTCTCCTTTTTATTTTCAATATAAGAAAAAGAACCCTTCTATAACTAAAAGTCCATCTCCAATGTACAGATCTGTTCAGTTCAGAGTAAACAACCCAGTAGAAAGGTGTCTTTAAAAGGATTCTACAAGTAGAAAGAGAAATGCTACCATATGTCTAATGTTTCCAAACATCTTTGGCTTTTTCTGCCTTCAAGCATGCCCTGGGCAGAGTTTCTGGCTGTTCAGCTGAGACTTCTCTGCTGGCAAAGGCAACACATTCCCTTTCTGCTCGGCAGCTGCAGCATGTTACTGTCCCTGGGATCAGCACTCTGAAAGCTGGAGCCCCAGGCAGGGCAGTGCTCTCCATCATCCACACACCAGTCTGTGCACCCCCACGTGTTTGATAAACCCACTGAGTGCACCCTGAGCCGAGCAGGCAGGAGGCAGCACCCGGAGCTGGCCAGAGGACACAGACATGCACCTGTGTCTGCTGGCAAGCCCACTGGGAGCTGGCTCATCCTCACACAGGGAACACTGGGAAAACCCTTCTCTGTTCTATTACCTGTACAGATCTGGTGATCAGGAGTTGGTCTTCTCCGTGACTGACACGCTCCTCCTCTGTGTGACACCAGTGTCTCCAAAACCCTTCCCACATACACTGCTGCATCCATCCCAGCACCAGACACAGCAGTGCCGTACAGCCCAGCAAGCCATTCTCTGCCCCTGCAAACATGGCACTGGCTTCACATCTCAGGATGCTGTGCAGAGCAAGGTTTCATCACTGATTTATGAGACTGTCACACTACAGGCCAGATTCCAATCAGCCAGTTTGTAATTTTGAGTAACCAAGCCCTATCTCAGAGCATTTTTCTAGCATATGCTGTTGTAGCAGACACAGTTGTCAGCACAGTACCCCTGACAAGAAACAAAAGATTTTTATTGTGTTCTCTAATGCAGTGATTCATCTTTTTTTTTTCAGGTTTCATGTATTATTAATTGTTATTATTATTTTTTATAATTTGTTAAGCACTTACAGCATATTTCTCCACACACATGACTAAATTATGGTCTTGATTTTTGAGAGGCTGTATTTCAGTAGACAGATTTTTCTCAAAGACTGCTATAAGCTCATCATAATTTCTGCAATATTTACAGTGTGTCTTAAAGGTCTACCACCTAGATCTTCAGCTTTCATCTTAGTTTTGTGGGCATTTCTTCTTCTTCTGTTTGCAATGAGATGAAAGAGACTTGGAAATCTAATAGATCTTTTTAAAAATGCCTGTAGTTTGCTCTTATTAATCATTTGATCTCCAGGCCAACCGCATGAATTTTCAAGAACTACAGAAAACTCATGGAAAAAATGTGTGAAAGCAAATAGTGGTAAATTACACTCTTCAACCACCACAGAATGAAATGTCCTATCTTTTATATTCATTATGGCATTTCCTATACCATGGGCTGTGCTACATGAGGGTACCCAGGAGAAATGGGCTCTGATCTCTTCTGCACTATGTGGCTGGTTCATGCACAAGGTATGTGATCTGATCTGGGGGTCTGGGCTTGACATGGTTCCTGCCCACCCTCCCCACCTCACCAGTTTCTCAGGGCATATGTTTGCCCTGTGTACTACAAAGCAAAAAATGATCCAAGCTTTGAGACAAGGTTTTACTTATGGCCCTCACAATCCTGCATGGAGCACAGCAGTTTCTGATTTAGGCTCTCAGATACAATGGATAAAATCATAGAACGGTTTGGGTTCAAGGGGACCTTGAAGGTCCCTGCTGCCATGGACAGGGACACCTTTCACTAGACCTATGTCCTGGGGTTTGACCAGGACAGAATTTGTTTTCTTGCATTAGCTATGAGAGGGTGGAACCTGGAGATGTGAGGGCATGTGCAGGCTGCCATTCCATACCACCTCACCTCGCTGCTGGAGGGTGGAAGGAAGGGATTCCCACTTCCAGCAGAAGGTGAGCATGGCTTGCACTAGGGACAAAGCAGGGGCACACCATGGCTCTGTCCAACATTGGGTTTCACTGTCCATAGCTTGGTGAATATTTTTGTATGTAAATCTCCCTCTCTTCCTTATACTGTTGCCATTAGTATTGTTGCCATTGCTGTTCATTCCTTTATCTCTTTGGTGTTTTCCCGTAAATTGTTCTTACCTCAGCCCAGAATCTTTCATGACTTCCTCAGGGGAAGGAGAGCAAGCAAGCTGTGTGTGATTTAGGAGAGTCTCGTGGGGCAGGGAAGAGTGCATTAAATTAGGGAGTGCCATTCCTAAACCACAACAGCCAGGTTGCCCAAAGCCCCATCCATCCTGGTCTTGAACACTGCCAGGGATGGGGCACCCACAACTTCTCTGGGCAGCCCATTCCAGTGCCTCACTACCCACACAGTAATGAATTTCTACCTTACATCTATCTCTCTTGATCTACTAGTCATGCTGGAATGGGAGAAATAATGTCCATGGCTATGGACTGGGATCTGCTGTGCTAAACTGGCTGGAGCAGGAAAAGCAATATGCAGCAAGGAGTAAAGGACAGGTGTGAAAACTCAGGTTATATGCAGTTGCTCCATGCATCCATGCACCTCTGAGAAGCAAGATCTCTTTTCAACACCTGGAGGCAGGAAAATAGTTCAGAGAGATCCACAGTGCCTGATTCTGCTGGCCAAACAGCCACCTTTCACTGTCCCACCTCTTAGCAATACTATATACGAGACAGGGGAGAGACTTGTGGTTATTTATTGTTTTAAAATGAACTAGGCATATTGATTATTTTTCCCCTTTTCTTTCTGAAAACACGATTAAGTTGGTATAACAAACAGCTCCACTAATGGACTCTGTCAGTAACTGATGGCCATTTTTGGCTGAAGTTAACAAAATCCTTCTCTATTTCACCCCAGTGTTCCTCGCCCCAGCAGTGGTAACACTGAAATCCTTCCAGACCCACCACAAACAGTTGTCTTCTCAAAGTGTCATCAGCTTGTTTCTAGGGGGCCATGGTGCATGAAATGAGCAGATGCAGTTCCTTCATCTGTCCCTGAGTCCTTATCCCCTTTAAACAACACAGGGCAGCCACCTTCAGCCCGGGGCTCAAGAGAGGGCTTCATGCCCTTTCAGGATCTGGGGAAGCACAGGAAGGTGACAGCCCCAGACTGTTACCACTCCCAAGCCCACACAGGAGTGGGAGACTCTGCTTACAAAGATGAATTGGAAAGAGGATAGCTGAGGACATCCAGGCATGCAGACAGTGCCTCAGCCACTGGCTCTCTGGGACCCATTCAAGAAAAAAGTCCCTGAGTTCTGAGATGAGCCTATATAGAGTGAGAATGTTCCAGCAAGGCTCCTGCTGGTAAGGAGTGCCACTGTCTTTTGTGCTGTCAGATCCTTCCAGGACCATGTCCCAAGGTCTCTAGCACCAATGCATCTCTGTGCCAGGGCTTTGAGCCCACCTTGGGGATAGGAGCTGTCAGGGTCATGCCAGGCCACAGGATGCCCTCTGCACTTACAACAGTGCTAGAACAACAACAGCATTCGTTGTTGGACTGGCTTTGCACAGGGTCATGCACCACAGCTGCCTGAAGGTCTTCTGTTGGTCCATAATGCAGTTTTGGTGGAATTAGCCACATCTTGAACTGAGCCACAAGCTGGTGGGGCTGCTTGCACTCCCCAGATTTGGTACATGATTCAAAGCACCACTGAATCACAGGTCTGTCAGACATGGGGAGGCCCCCAGCTGAAAGCACCCACACCCTGAGCTGTTCCAGGGGAATGAAAGAACCTTGTGCAGAGGGCTGAGGGCATCAGTCATCTCTCTGAAAGGATGGCAGAGAGCGACCTTGCATATAAATAACAGAAACACACAACCCAGGACGTTCTGTCTCTGTCAGACAGCCCTAGGTAGGCAGTTGTGAGAAATACAGCAGCCACATGGTAATAAAAAGCAGGCTCACATTTGTCACCTCATTGAATCCAGGTACAACAGATGATACATCTTTCTCCAGCAGACAATGTCTTCTGTATCATCTGCAGGCCAGGTTCAACCCCCCTGAGGCTCCTGAAGGAATGTACAGATTACATGTACATGTGTGCACAAGGGAACTTCCACGAGCACCTAACATGGTGAATTGAGCACCTTCTTGTAGAGGAAACTCCTGTACAGAGGATTAAATAGCCCCACTTCTGCTTTTTCTTTCTGCTGCCTCCAGTGAGAACCATGAAGGTGTATTCAAAGGCAGAGGTTGGCTTATAAGCTTCCACCTGAAGTGTCTAAAGCAAAACCCCTGTATTTTCAGACAAGCTGGCTGTCATGCTACATTGCCTTCTCATCACAGTGACACCTGAGATACTTGCAGAGTACTGGTGTGACAATACTACACTTGCACACAGTGACTGTGCATGGACAGGATACTGCCAGGGAACTTGTAACTGTTCATAAAGCTGTGCTTTTCCAGGTATTTTTTTTCACCAAATTATGTGAGAAGTGGAGAAGCTCTTCCAGAACTGCAGCAGGACTGAAGAGCCACAAAAGCACAACTCAATACCCCTGCACCATCCACCATTGTGGCTGCCCAAGAAAAACCCTACAAACAAAAAAATTTTCCAAGGAAGCACAGTTTCAGTCCTAAGTTCATGAATGATGCTGAAAACCTAGAAAGCATACTTCATCCATCTTACCAGAAGAACCTTTCTCCTGCTGTCCTAGGCTCTGTCAGCACTGGGAATAGCTGCAGTCAGGTTTCCTGGATTGAGTAACATGGATAGTTGAACTTCTTTACATCACTGTGGTGTGTCTCCCTCAGATCATCTCTGGATGATGCTTGAGAACCTCATCTGTGTGTCTAAAGCTGCTCTCATACAAGTAATGCTCCATTCTGTTTCCTCAGTCAGATGGTACAGTTCCTCTCAAAAAATACCATGGAGATGTGAAAGTGGTTTGCAGGTGATTGGGCTGCACAGCCCACCTTGCAGGTGGGCAACAGTGCTCCAAAACCTTCATCTGAACTCTGCATTTGGCCAAAAAAAATGTTATAGTACAGAATTGTGAGTTTTCTCTTTTTCCTTTTTTCAAAGGAAAAAAGAAGATGGAGAGAAAAGCAACCTAATAATCCACCCACTTCCATTCAGTCAGGGAGAAGTCCTCCACATACTCCCGCCTTGAATGAAACCCAAGCTTATCACTTCTGTCATGTTTTCACAGGAAATATTTTTGATTTGTTGACCATCTTTTAACCATGTAATTGCAAATGTAATAGATGAAGTGGCAAGACGGGACTTAAGATTCTTTAAACAAAAATCCAAGCCTGTCCAAGAGCACCCTAAGAATGATAGATTGCTTTGCATTCAACACACATTCCCCACACCATCAGGACCCTCAAAGTCCCCCATGCTGCCCTGTCCTATGACGGGACCTGTGAGTTCTGTACCTGAGCCAGGCATCCTCCAAAGGCTCTGCTGGGGAAGGAGAGAAAAGCAGTTCTCTGGGGAAGAGGGGCATGAGCACAGGTCAAGGCTAGGAAGGCAGGTAGTGCTAGGTACTCCTAGAGATTATTCTGAAAGTCCAGCTTCCTATTTGAGCAAATATTTGTGTTGGTACTAATCACAGCTGCTTTTCTCAAGTTCTCCCTGGTAATACCTTCATTCATATTCCTGTGTAAAGTTCTGTTTGTAGTTAGGAGTCTCCACAGACTCTCTGCACGTAGCACTGAAACAGGGTTACTTCATGCTCCAACAGATAGATGGGATTGTACTGTGTATATTTACATTTTTAAAAAAAGATATTGCTAATGCATTTCAGTAATGATAATTAAAAAAAAGTCTTTCTAGCCATTACAGTAATGGCTTTGAGCTAATTGCTTGCATTTGCGCTCAAATATGGTTCTCCCCTCTCTGACTCATTTCCATTTTTATGGAAATCAGCTTGCTTGCTACACTTTTAACTCTCAGCTCTTGAGGACCAGCTGTTGTCTGACTTCCTCACTCAGGTAGGAACCTACTGCACTGATTGCAGGAGGACCACTTGTGGAGGAAGATGCTACTTAGCACAGGTAAAATTTCCAGAATCTGACTTACAGTCCGCAGGATGTGCTGGGAGATGCTGTGTGCTTTTTGTACCTGATGAGATACACACTGAGGGATGCAGGCAGGCAGAGCCATCTCCCCTCAGAATTAGCTTTCTTGAAGTTCTGCCTATTGCCTGAAAGAGAAAATTAGAAAATAAATAAGGAAGCTCTTAGTGACTCTTTCATATCATGGGCTGAACATGCAGCTGGTCCAAAAAGACATTACAGAGTGGCAGTCCCATCCCCTCAGCCTCCTTGCTGATCTCTGGTACAATAATTTCCACATTAACAGGAGACTGTTCACAAGGGTTTATGCTGCACCTGGCACAAATCAAAAAGGAGGACTAAGGTTGCTTTAAGTTTGACAAGTTATTGGAGCCACAGGGAAAGACAAAAGACTATGAGGCTGGAAATTTGTTTTGCCCAACCCAGAGAGAAGAAAGCCTGTTCCACAACATATGAGCTGAAGCCATGGTCTGATAGGATGCACAGCAGCTGAGAGTCTTGCTCCAGCAACTACAGGATGCTTCTTTTCTCTTGAGCACCAAGACAAGATAAATGTGACTTAGACATGCATTTGGAGTCACCTTCAAGCATTTACTGAAGAGCACAGTGGCTGACTCTGGTCAAGCATTGTTGCACATTTCACAGGAGAGCACAAAACCTGTCAGAAAGTGTCTGCTGCCTAAATGCTGCAAAGCTCCCTCTGCTTGGAGCACACCCAGACTAGCTTGAAACTGAGAACCATGAGCAACAGACCCTGAACTCATGGGAAGACAACTCCAGCTCTGAAACACGTGTCAGACACTGCCTTGCAAAGGAAAGGAAGATATTCCAATGCCTTCCTGATGTTCACATGCTCTTACCACATGTAATTTGGCCATGTAGAATCAGAGGGTTGGAAAGGAGAGGTACCTGAGAGAGGGATATGTGCTCTGCCAAGGTCTTTTTTCTGCAGTGCATCTGAGAGAATCATTAACACCTGCTGAGCATCTTCATTTCATCTTTGCTCAGCACTGTGAAGTCCTAGATTCCAGTATGGGGAGGACAGCTCTTCTTAAAATACCTGTTTGTGTTGCTGACAGACTCAAGTTTGGGCTTGAGTTCCCATATCTAGATGAATGTACTATACTCAGGTGCAACCCTCACAAGACTTTGGTCATGTTAGGGGAATTTGCCTGGGCACCTCTGTCAGAAGTGTAGGTTCTGGTCATCTTCCCTTTCCATTCAGCAGCTCAGCTGTCCAGAGGACCTGCAATTTATTCCCTCATCACACTTTGCACAGATCCATGTACTCTATGCTCTCCTCATCTCTTTGCATGTTTTTTGTGTGTTATTTTCTCCTTTTCACTCAAGACTTAAAAAAAAGCAATCCAGTCTTTCTTCAGGCAAAGGCATCTGTAGATGTCCCCAGGGACTTTGTCCAAATATTGTTCTGTCCACTTCAATGCTGGACCTAAATTATGCAACTGTACCCCTGAAAACTGAATGAAGTTACTTTGTGTTTTTTTTGTCCTACTGCACACATGTGGTTCTTTTTCTTCAATCATGAACCAGCTGAGGGAAAAATTAAATGAGTATCTTATAGATTTACATTCCCAACACAGAATTTGTTGCTTTATGTCCCTAAATCTATCTGTCAGCTTCTATCACACATTAGGGCCCTTGCTGCTCCACCATTCTTAAATTAGTTTTCCTTGTTGATGTTTAAATGAAAAGAGACATCCAATTTGTGATTGAAAATGTTTGTCACTTCTTAGTGGGATCCAGACACACAAAATACAATTAACATCTCCGAAGAACATTGTAGAGAGGTTCAGCAGCAGCTGACAGGGAAAATGAAAACAAATAAAATCAGTTGTTCTAATACCATAACTCGAGTGGCAAGTGTAATCTTCTCCCTTTATCTGAGGGAGGAATTGCTTTCCTGCAACAGCTTTCATTATGAAAATACAGCACTTCTCAGCACCAGAATATTAAGACAACACATGCCCACGGGGGCCCAGATCATTTTAACGAGGAGCAAACAAACCAGAATGCAGCTTTTATGGGTTTTTTCTGAGCTAACACCTGCTTTGCAGCAAATGAACAATGGTAATGATAAGCACGACAGCTCACACGTGTCTGGGCTGAGATGTGCGTCATCAGCATCTTCTCTCCTCCTAAAGGGCACAGTGGCCAATGGTCCTTTTAGGACTGTCAGGACCTTTGGCCACTGGCTTGGGACAAGCTCTGTGATTCCTCGAGCTGTTGATCTTATGGGATGGCCCTGACCTGCTCAGGAGTCTGTGAGATCAGTCAGGCTACTGAAGGCCTTCCAGTCTCTTGAGAGATTTATAGAATGGATGGAACTTTAACCCTATTTCACTACTGTTGCTTAGAACTATCAAGACATTTGCTTATAGAGTGAATAAATGACCCAGGCAGATAGAAACAGAAGGTCAGACCCCTGCTTTGTGGCACCTCCCACGAGGGTGCCCATTTTTCTATTTTTTCAATGTCAGGTTGGGAGTAGGAAGAGATGGACAAAGCAGGAAGCTTCTTACCAGCCTGTAGTTTTCTCCAAGTAATTATATCAGATACTTTTCTTAAGGCCTGACATCACCATCCAGAAATAAAAAAAAAAAAAAATTTAAAAAAAAAAAAAAAAAAAGCACCTTGTAAGTGTAGTAATTCTTAAATCCTGTTTTATTTCTTCTCTAAATGAGCAGGTTTCAGCTGGGTCTATGAAATTTATGTGCCAGAACTCCTCACAGTGCAGTCTCCTACACAGACCAGACTTGATAACTTGGGGCTAAACAGCCAAAGATTACACAGCAGCATATTTCCCACCTTACTGGGAAGACCCTGTGTTTTCTGCCACTGACTGACTCTCTGAGAGCAGCTGCCCATGTTCTAGCTGGCAAAGGCAGCGTGATGCCTGGCTGGCACAACCACCCCTGGAGCCAGTGCAGTGCAGCCCTCTCAGGGAGAGATAAGCCACCTGTCTGGAAGTGACCCATGGGCTACTCAAGGCTATGAGTAGAACCACTCTGTTCTGTGAAACAATTTCCAAATGGTGAAATGTAGCCCTGAGACTGAGATCCAACCAATACAACAGCTAGTAAAAACATTATTTTAAAATATCTTTAATTCAAATAGGAATTTCCTGGATCTTGGAACTTCATGCAAAACAAAAAAGTATTAGCTCTGAGAATCATATGACCTGCCTTCAGTTATCTGCCACTGTTGTTTTTCCAAAACTGTTTTGTATGTCTTGTCCTTGGCTTGCTTCTATCCAGTTTTTCACTACAGATTGGTTGATGGAAGAGAGATTATGTTTACTAAATTTGCTAGCACTAATCTGCATGGGACTGCACGTACAGCACAGGACAAGGACTCAGGATGACCTTAGGCTGAAGAAATGGTCTGGGGAAGGAAAACATTAGAGAAGAGGTATGTGTGAGATTTTACAAAATTGAAAAAACACCAGCAAAAAACAGGATTTAAAGGCATGTATTAGATAGGAGTTTTATATGAAACCAACAACACACCCTATGGTACCTTAACCTGCAGCAAAGAACATACAGGCTGCTCTTTAGAAAATACATTTTAAAAGTAAGGGAAGCAACCTGGTCATGTACCAAGACTCTGTGGAGTCTCCTATCACTCAAGATCTTCAAGGGGAGATGTGGACAAATGTCATTCATTAATCATTTCTGTACCAGTGATCCTGAATGAGACAATGGACTACAGGGCCACCTCTTCCACCTCTGTATTCCCAATGAACTTTGAGGCAGACCTATTGCAGGACATCTCTGTTTCTGCACAGGGGATTCCAGATGGGGCACTTTGGAATGATTACCCAGTTCATCCAAGAGCTTGACATCAGCAACAGCCAGGAGCACCATTAACCTTGGAACCATGACAGAATCCTTAATGTAGATCCAGCCTGGTAAATTTGCCAGTAACCTCTGCAGAGAATCTAAGACTAAGTAGACTTAAGGATTATTCTTCCCCAGGCTTAGGACTGCATCACATTTTCTGGTATGGCCAGTAAGATACTGCTACCACTTGGGCAGTGACTTGCACAGGATTTGCAATGCTGTAAAGCTGAGACACTTGGAAAGAGTTCATTTCCAGAGCAAACTCTTGTAACTGAGCAGCCAGCTGTGGCCTTGCTCTCCCTCTGCCTTCCCTGCCCCTAGGGCTTACAGGTGTCACACAGACCTCTTCCCTCAGCTCAGGTTATAAAGGGGGTCATGCTTTTAAGACCTGGAAATTCCCCAGTTCAGTCCCAGCGTAGCCAGCATAGCGATCCTCCCAGCCACATTGCTGTTGCATTATTTTTGCTCTGTGGATGAAAAGAGGATTAAAGTCTTCAGGGCTGCCAATCCAGATTCTTTTTGTTGCAATCCACTCATTTATGCAAACAAAACCTGCAAAGCTGGAAGGAGGTTCACACATAAGACTTAGAGTGGAGTGTGGAATAGTGATGCCACGTTTCACCAAATGGAAAATCCATGTGCATCTCACTGGGAAACCAAGCAGAGACCCTAAAGATGATGGAGGGAAGCAGAGACAATGCCACAATTCACCCACACACATCAAAAGCAAAAGGACAAGAGGACCCTCAAGGCCTACAACTGACAAGATAAAGAGAGAACGTAAATAGTTTTGACTGACAACATGCTTTGAAAACATATGAAAATACTTCTGTACCTTCTGGTTACTTCTGTTTCCCTTAGGGATTCCACTGAAGTAGGTGGGATAACAATGAAAGTGACAGAGAACAAAAAACACTGTTTTCCTATTGGCAGAATTTTGGTTTTCCTCATCATTTTCCTTGGAACAAAATCATGATTCTTCCATTCTCCACAGCCCATTCCATTTCTCCTTTCTCAAAAGAAGATTTTCTGGTTATATAAAATAAATAATGGAACCCAATTAGATGCAGGAGCTACAGATGTCAGCTCTGCCACTCCCTTTCTCCCTTTCTCTTGTTTTCATTAATAGGAGAATCCCATCACTCCTTTTGGAAAAGGATAAAAAATTTTCTTTGCAAGACAAAGAATACATTTTTACTAGTCCTCAAAGAACTACTGTTCAAAACTTACTATCTGTTCAGGACTAAACACTGAACATCTACATGTAGAGCAGAATTTCCAGGACAATTTGGGATTTCTCAGAAGGGTTCTGAAAGGGAAATTTCAGTAAAAAGATCTACTCTTGCATAAGCTTTGTTCAGCCTGACAAAAAATAGCTTTGTCTAATCCATCATAGGATATGACACATCAGAAAGCATGACACAGCTTAAATGAAGGGTGGTATTTTGTGAAAGCATCTGACCTCATGCCAACACCCATCTGCATTCCCACTCTGCTCACATCCCCACTTTGCCTCTCTTGTATACCAGGAGCTGGAGCCTGCCCAGCACACTCGACTGCACACACAGGCACCCACTAGCAGAAAAAATATGATGGAAAGCAAACATTTACCAGTTTGCTTCAACTTCTGTGTGGGCAAACGCAGTCCTGACAGAAAATGGTGAGAGTGATAGCCCTGGCTTTTGAAAGCTTCTGTGTAGAGAGACCAGGGAGCATAATGTGAATTGTTATATATTCACAGGTTGTCCCAGTGCCATTCTGTGGGGAGACAGGCCTTTAACTTCCATTCAGGCTTATCAAGCTCCTCTGAGGGTACAGCCAGGGAGCCAATTAGCACTAACAATGGCAGAGGTGATTTAATGATGTGGACGTTTGGGTATAAGAAAACAATGGGTGTTGTCAGATGGGTGGAATAAAATATCATTCCTGGAGCAGCCCAGTCATGCCAGTTAGCTGGAGGCATCAGGTTTCCAGAGAAATGAACTGCAGATCCTGACCTAAATACAGCTTGATGAGCAGTTTGGGGTTTTTTTTTGTTTGTTTGTTTGTTTGCTTTGTTTTGTTTTTTAAATTTTGCTCATTACTGTGCTGTACTGCCCTTATTCAGCAAAGCATTGAGGTATAGGCATAATTCAAAGCACATCCACACCCTCTTCTTCATGCACTTAAAATCACAGACGTGCTTATCCGAAGTGCTAGATGAAAGACTAGGAGCACTTCATGGTTATCACAAGCACCCAAAACTCCTCTGGTCACACATCCCACAAGATGATGACGGAAGTGGCACAGGAACTACTCATAATACTTGGGAACTGTAAATGATATGATGGCAACAGCACAGCCACATATATAACTGTATATCTCTGCCTAGATAAATGCATATACAAATACCAACTAATTCAGTAAATCCTATATGCATGCCTACATGTATTGCCCCCTCTATCTCTTCAGCTTTCCTTACGTCAATTTGAATCACTGACATCTCATGGCTGCAGAGGGAGTCCAGGCAGAGGAAGAGGGAGGAATCAAGACTTGCAATTTTTAACTTTTACAGTTCCTAGAACAACTTGTTTCATCTTTCTTTCTTTTCTGCCTTTCCTTTCACTTTTAAATCCTTCACTCCCTATGAATTTTCAGTAGATGCTCCAAGAGCTGATGTTTTCTCCCCATGAGGAGGCTGCACGCAGATGATCTGTGCAGACTGCCACTTTCCCTTCTATCTGCCACTCCAAAAAGAAATCAGTTCTTTCACAGTCCCACAGTGGCGCTCACAGGTACATCTCCTTGCAGCATGACTCTGCAAAATTACCTCTGTGCCTCATTAAAACAACCTAGAAACTCCCACAAACAGCACTGAAGTCTGAATCTGTAGTTTGTGAAACTGCTTACAATCATGGCAGATGTCAGTCTCATGAAGAATTTATAGAACAGAAAAAGCAGTGTCTCTGCAGAAGGGTGTGTGGCCAGCCCACAAGCTGGCCCACCATCTCCTTTGTAGCCCACAATTTCAAGATCAGATATCTTTCATTCACACTTGCCTCAGGACCCAGACATCAGTTAGTACATTTTCTAGGATGATTCTGTATAATTAAACACCTTACAAGATAGGGATCTTAGGGGGTATCTTATTAGATGCTCTATAGCGAGAAGTGCATTCTTTCATTATGGAAATACATTTTGCATCCAACCCAAGAAAAACATAATTTTTTCAAAACTAAGCAGGCAAACAGAATGACAAAACACAAAGAACAACAGAAATCACTGCTGAGAGCTGTAGCACTCCGCTGTTTTTTTGTGAAATGTTAATTTTTTTAAAGACTAGAAATGAGTGTAGAAAGATCTCTAAGCTTTGGGCTAGAGGAGATGAATACATGAAGGACAGTGTCTCTTCAGTTATTTAATTTCTCTGCTTCCTTTGAAGTCATTGTGAAATATTTGGTTATACTGAGCTCAGTTATATTTGGTTATATTTGTTCAGTTTTCCTCAGAAAAATCCATTCGGTAGACAAAGAATCAAATTTTATTTTATCTTACCTGCCTGTTTAAAAAGACACTGTATTATAAAGCATCTGTAGTTAATAGGGCTGTGACATCTCAGCCATATCAGACAACCTTAATTCAGATATCACAATATAAATGCAACTAATTTGCTGTCAATGTGAGCATCAAAGAAGCTGGGAAGTGGAGGTGTGCTTTTGTTTCTGTAGACTAGGCGAGGAAGAGTCATATATGTTTTATATTCTAGAGCTTTTTAGATTAGAATTGGTTCATGTAATTTTAGTTGTTTAGATTCTTTTTTTCTTGTTAGTTGTCATAAAGAGTTGTACGACCAAACAGAAATTTATGGCTAAGATCGGCCAAGGTAGGGGTATTGATATTATCCAGATTGCATGAAAAGAATGATTGAATTCATCACAAAGGACTGCTGAGCACAATAAATCAAAGAAGCAGTCTTAGAATCGGACATCATACTAGTAAAGAAGTTTGGGATTTGAAAGGAAAGTAAGGGGTAAGGGAAGGTTTGGAGGAAAGGTGTAAGGTTTGGGAAGGATTTGGGAAGGTTTGGAAGGAAGGTTTGGAGGAAGGTTTGGAAGGTTTGGAAGGTTGGAGGTTTGGGAAAGGAATTTGGAGGATTGGAAGGGTTTGGGAAGGGAGGTGAAGGGAAGGAATGGGAAGATTGGGACGGAAGGAAGGGACAGTGAAGGGAAGGAAGGGAAGGAAAAGAAGAAGGGAAGGAAAGGAAGGGTGCAAATGGAAGGGAGAAGAGGGAATAAGGAAGGGAAGGGAGGGAAGGAGGGAGGGAAGGAAGGGAAGGGAAGGTGATAGGAAGGGAAGGGAGAAGGGAAGGAAGGTAGTTTGGTTTGGGAAGGTTTGGAAGGAAGGGAAGGGAGTTTGGAGAAGGGAAGGTTTGGAAGTTGGAAGGTTGGAAGGTTTGGGAAGTTGGGAAGGTTTGGGAAGGTTTGGGAAGGTTGGATTAGTTTGGAATTTGGGGTTAGGATGGGAAGGGAAGGAGGGAAGGTGAGTGATGGGGGAAGGGGGGGAAGGAGTGGAAGGAAAGGGAAGGAGGAAGGAAGGGGAAGGGAAGGGTGAAGGGAAGGGAAGGGAAGGGAGTAGGGAAGGTGGAGTTTGGAAGGGAAGGGAAGGGAAGGGAAGGGAAGAGAAGAAGGGAAGGGAAGGGAAGGGAAGGGAAGGGAAGGGAAGGGAAGGGAAGGGAAGGAAGGGAAGGGAAGGGAAGGGAAGGGAAGGGAAGGGGAGAGGGAAGGGAAGAGGGAAGGGAAGGAAGGAGGGGAAGGGAGGAAGGGAAGGGGAGGGAGGAAAGAGAAGGACCCACCAACAGGTTAAAGAAGGGACCTGTTTGTTTTGGGTTTTGTATTAATATTGGAAAATACTATCATTTTCCCAGTCTTTTCCAATTACTCTGAAACTGATACCTAGAAAGGCTATGAAACTGTAGTTCACAAACTCTTTCATGGGGTTACCTTTCATCAAATGCCATCTTTGGCACAGCAGGGTAACACAGACCCCAGAGCATGTGCCACTCTCAGCCCTGGCTGCTGCAGAGCCCCCCACTTCATCTCCTGCTGTATAAGTTCTGCCTGTCCCCCACCTCAGCCTGAAGGCAGCAGGGATGGAGGAGTTTATGCCGGAGCTGGACTCCAGCACACCCTCCATGATGGGCAGTTTGCCCAACAGCAACAAGATTGAATAACTGAGAAGAGCCATCAGTTTTTACAGCTGTTATATTTATAGCAAATTCCAACTTTCTTTCCTCCAGCAAGAGAAAGAAAATTTTTCTTAAAGCTCAGATAAATAATCTTAATGGTTTGTTTTGTATTTTTTTCAGCCAGGGGAAAAATTTGCTTCCTAAGTGTGTTTGCAGCTCAGGATGGGCAGCAATAATTTCCACAAGAAGCTGGGCAGCAAGGGCACAGAAAGGCTGTCAGAAGTTCAAGAGGAGAATGAGCAATGAAGGAGAGGGGAGGGATGAGACAAACTTGGGTGGCAAGGATGAGCAGAGGCAGCAGGATGTTTGGATGGGCACAACGATGACAGTGAGGCACGCCTACAGGGACAGTTTGGGCTCAGAGGTGGCAGCCCAGATTTGAGGGAAAAACACAGAGTGTATGCCAGGGCCCGACAGCTCCAGAAGCAAAGACCCCTCACAACAGCCAAGCCGTTCATCCAGCTCACTGCTGCGGCCCCGCTGCCTGTTGAAATGACAGCCTCCACTCACACTGAAGCAAGGGCACCAGTGGTCCAGGTGGAGTGATGCTGCCACGACTCTGGAGCCAACTCCCAGGGGAATGGTCCAGGAGCAGCGGCTGTTTGTGGCCTGAGGAGCCTGAAGGGAAAGTCCGACGAGCTCTGCAAACCACTGAGGATTCCTGCAAAAGCAGCGACACCCCTGCCACAGATCCCGCAGCCGCATTCTCCCCATTGCGAGGGTGCTGGGTGCCGAGCCCACCCCTGAGGACTTTTCATCCGAACTCGTAATGAGGTCGACTTCTCTCACGCAGCATTTCCATAGCAACAAAGAGGCGATTCCACTCTTCAGCATTAAAGACGCAGCGAAAATGACCCTGTTGAGAGTTAGGGGGGTCAGGGGAGCGCAGAGCTGCAGCCGTCCCAGCGCTCAGCCCCGCAGCGGCGAGCGGCCAGCACCACCGCGCGGCCAGCGGACACGGACAGGGACAGGGACAGGGACACGGACAGGGACAGGACACGGACACGACAGGGACACGGACACGGACACGACAGGGACACGGACACAACAGGGACACGGACACGGACACGACAGAGACACGGACACGACAGAGACACGGACACGACAGGGACACGGCCCGGACACGGACACGGCCACAGCTCGGACATGGCAGGGACACGGACACAGCCCGGACACGGTCGGACACGAACACGGACACAGCCTGGACACGGCCACAGCCACCGCCCGGACACAGCCGGGACACGGCCACGGCCGGGACACGGCCACAGCCACGGCCGGGACACCGCCGGGACACGGCCACAGCCGGGACACGGCCGGGACACGGACACCGCCGGGCCACGGCCACAGCCACCGCCTGGACACAGCCGGGCACGGCCACAGCCACCGCCTGGACACAGCCGGGCCACGGCCACAGCCACCGGGCCTGGGACACGGCCGGGCCACGGCCACAGCCACCGCCTGGACACAGCCGGGCCACGGCCGGCCGGGGCCCCGCCATCCCGGCGGCCGGGGCTGCCGCACAGGCACCCCAGGCTGCTGGAGCTCCCGAGGGCGCAGGCTTTGACCTGGTGGGGCAATGGGAAGGGGAATTGCTGTCCTCTGCCTCCAGGTGCTGGCAGGGAAAGGGAAAGAACAGCCCCGGGCTGGGGACCGGGCCATCATTTCAGCCGCACAGCCTTGGGAGAACGGGCTGTGCGGGCGGACGGCGCTCAAGCACAAGCGTGGTGGGGAGCAAGCACCGCTCCCTCTCTCCTGGCATATCCTAATGCAGGGTGTGCTATTTGCAGTGGCAAGCATCAAACCTCCTTCCTCAGCCCTACCCTACCATGACACACAGAGCAGAGGAGAAAGCACGCTGTGCTCCATTCACCGCAGTCTAAGGCAGTTCGCCAGTATTAAAAAAAAGAAAAAAAAAAAAAAAAGAAAAAAGCAGAATGTAAAATAAGTAGACCAGCACATAAAAGAGCAAAGCACACGGCTTGGAGCAGGGCTCCTAGGTAGTCTGTTAATATAAGTAGTAGAAGTATATATAAGTAGTTGCCCCAGAAACAGCACTTGCTTATGCTGGATGAATACCAATAGTAGCACTATGGTTCTAATATCACTTCAGGGGCTCACTAGCACTGGCACCTGTGCAAAATAAGACTTCCATTTTCCCTGGCCATATCCTTGAATAACATTTCTTGTCTTCCTGGCTGTGACATTAACACTGATATATCATCCCAGTACTTTATTCAGGCCGGCAAAAGGTCTCCTCCAGATCCCACATAAGGGTAAATAGAACCCCAGGACCAGCTTTTGTGTTCACAGCATCATTCTCCAAAACAAACCAAAAAATACACACATCACCTTTAAAATTTTTATTTCTGAATAGATTTATTTATTTTATTTTATTAGAAATTACAAAGCAACTCTCTCCAGGAGAGCAAGGGAAAAAATCCAACCCTGAAATATTTCCAAGTAATTTTGTTCCGTATTAAGACAAAGCAAAGTTACATATTTCTTTCACATGCATGTACAAAAACATTTTAAGTAATACATCCTTCACACATAACATGTGCATTAGTCTCAGAACTGAGCACATAATCAGATTGGCCTCACCTACCCTACCTAATCTTATTTTCCTGTTTTCTTTTTAAATTGTACATTTCTATGCAGGAAACATCTCATTTTTTGCACAGCATTATGCATATTCAAATGAGTATGGATGCCCTTGGAATTAAATCACTAGGTAGTGTAGTCTCAAATAAAGCTGTACTCATAAGTTGTTACACTGCCATTTATACAGCTAACTTTACTGGAGACCAGGCAAAACTCTTCAAAAGGAATAAAAAGGTATTGCTAGAGGGGAAAAGGAATATGATACACAGCACTCTCTCAACTACAATCCTGTGTGATTCCTATGCAAAACACTTCAAAAGCCAAGTAATTTACAGATCTTGCTCTCCAAATTGATATCAAAGTTCCTACCAATTTCAATCATGGCAAAATAAATCACTGTAAGACATCAATGCTACTGGATATGGACATGGTCAATACTCAATATTCCCATTTTTCATCCACCCACTTTTGGAAGAAAGAGAAAGATGAAAGAACTGTAAAAACTGCAGACTATTGAAGCAGGTGGGTCAGCAGAGTGCTTCACCAGCCATCAGCAAGAAACAGCAACTGCAAGAGCAGAGCTTCATTCCAGCCCACTGCATAACCTCACTGTGGTTTAAAATTTGGGGATTACATGGTCAGTGAACACACCTCACTAGCTGCCCAAGGCTGCATTAACACCTAGCAAAATCTTATTTGATTCATCAAAAGAGCACATTGGCTGTGTCTGACTTTGTGAGCAAGTTTCTAAATTTCATTATTTCATGCATGATGGACACCACTATAAATCTAAGAACCATAAATGTTCAGAGGTGAAGGGCTCACCGAGAAGGTAAAGCTTCCACATGCATGAAGGGAAACATCAAGCACACAAAAGTCAGCTGCAACCCCTAGCACAGTGGGGGAACAGGAGGTACAGCTATTACTCTGCCTTCATTTTTAAGTGTATAAGTGATGCTGATGGGTTTCTCACCTCTGCATAAACATGCATCCCAAAAAGAATCAATAGCACTTCTCCCTTACACTGCAACAACACAGCTGACTCAAAGGACAGTGAATATGCACTGTATTTAAATACACTTGAAGCACTCAGGCTTGCCTTGTTGCAGAGTGCGTGTTAGAGGGTGAAATGGGTCTGGAAAAGGGATGTGAAATTTAAAAAAATCACAAAAGTTAAGACAGAACATCTGCACATGAACAATACAGAGAAAGCACTTAAGATTAACACTTAGGAGATTTAACCAAAGCCCTGGAGAACACTAGATTTTCATTTTTAGCCCACTTGAAATCTTGCAAATGAGCAAGCGATGCTGGCAGCAGTCACTCTGTAATTTGGCTCCAGAAAATAGTGCAATGGACTTTGCATAAGTGTCCTGGCTGCAAGAACACTACTGCAAGAACCAGTCTGCAAAGCACCCATGGAGCCAGGCAGTGACAGGTGTTCTCACACAGTGTCAAGGACACGAGGGGCAAATCAGGCTGAGCCTCAAGGCCCCATCCTGGCACATTCTCTGTGCTGTGGGGAATGCTGGATCTGCTGGTTTAGCTGAGATGGCCAGCCTGCTCTTAGCCCTGTACTAGCATTTGCACAGCAAGCTCTAGTACATGTGCAGAAAAGGAAAAGCACTGGCCCAGCAGGAGGAAGGCTCTGATTCCCATCCAGGAAAGGCTTAAGTCATGTCACTTAACTCATACACTGACAGCGTGGATGTCTTCAGCTGAGGTAGACAAGTTGAATTCACTTTATGGGCACAGGAAGGAAATATAGACATTTCTAAAAATGCTATTCATTCAATCTGCTTTATACTTCTACCTCTAGGCCAAAAGGACAGTGACTTAAGAATGATTATTTCTCTTCAGCTGCAAGTGTGGCCCAAAGGAACAAGCTTAGATGCAGACATCTAAAGGTGAGTGACAAGGTATCAAATGCCTTCCTTGTACCTGGGCAGTTGAACAGCAGTTGTGCTGTACTTTGTGATCAGCAGTTTTGCTTAAAATCTATGTCATATAGGACATTTCAGTGTCCATCTAAACATTCTCCAGCCAGCAACAGTCCAACTGAAGTGGAATAAAATCCTGCAGCTCTCACGAAACTCAGTGAATGATTACTGCACCGTTTTCTTGCAGAGTAACTAAATCTCAAACGCACTTCTAAAAAGCAAATATTACTATTCTTTTTTTACAGCTGGGAAAACAGGGACATTGCAGCTTGGCTAATGGCGACTCAGGGGGATTCAAAATAAAGATTTCCTGGTACGCTCTTCTACTACTGACTAGGCTTAAAATAGTGAGAATTTACCCCCCAGGAGAGACCTTTAAAACTCTGATGGACAATTTTAACTCCATTGTCCATAAAAGCCTACGGTCACGCATTCTTATTAGACATTGAGGAATTTTATGTTTGGATTTCACTTTTATAAAGTGGAAGAGAAATACAGTTAGGAACAAAGAATTAAGGCCAGGCATGTTATACAGCAACAAAAATACTATGCCTGAAACTCATTCTTTCAAAAGATAAACCTGCAATTGTAAAGATAAATGGTAGGTTTGGTGTATTTCCCTCAACCATCCCAAGGGGTTACAGGTATAAAGCCAGTTTAAGTGGCTGTTCATTCTTGATTCATGTTCATTCTAGCTCTTTTGAGAGAGAGACACACTGAATCAAGTTAAAGACCGAGTTGATCAACTGAGGATTGTGCAGAACAAAAAAAGTGCCATCAGTCAGCTGAGCCATAAAAGCAAGCAGCAAAATAGATTCTGTTCCAGACTAAGTTGTCAAGATAACAACCTTGAATATGAAAGCTCAACCAGCCTGAAGTTGCTGCACTTGATCCAATGACAGCAAAGGAAAAGTTTGCATTGCCAGTACAGGTTAACACCATTAGTAAAAGCTCTTTCATTTTCTCCAGAAAACCACATCAACTTCCCTGAGCAGATGATCAAGTAATCAGCGAGGGAGAAAGCTCTGCTGGTCTTATTTCTAACAAGGAAGAGTTTGTGGAGAATGTACATGTCTTGGCTGCAGAAGACAAAGAATTGTGGCATTTAAGATCCTGAGAAATGTGTACAAGACAGAGTCCTGTACCTTTAGGTCAACATATTTTGGTTTATTCAAGGAATGTCTCAGCAGAATTTCACAAAGGAAATTCTGTCCTGGCTGCCCAAAGGAACCCAAGTGCGCCACCTTATCTTCAAAGACAGCCTTCTCAAAGTAAAAAAATCAGTCCTTTCTGACAAACAGAAATTACAGCAGGCATGACAGAAGGCCAGCACAGATGACTGAGGAACTCCTGACTGATCCCAAACACAAACAGAAAGGTACACAGAAGTGGAAGTGAGGATGGGTTGGCCAGCAAAGATACACACAGCCCAAGTAGGCAGAGACAGCTAGGAAAGTCAAAGCTCAGCTGGAGTTGAAACTGGTAAGAAATAAGAAAGGCTTCTTTAAGTACACCAGAAGCAAAAGGGAAGGGAAGGGAAAGAAAATATGGTTTACTGTTCAACAACATAAGCAATATAGTAACAAAGGATGCTTTTTGTACTTTCAGGCTCATGTACACAACACCTTTTTCACCTGTTTTTGCTGGCAAGTACTGCTTTAAGGCCTGCCAGATCCTCAAGCCTTCTATCAGCATGCAGGAATAAAGCATTGCCTACAGCAGAGGAAGGCTGAGTTAGTGAGAACTTAGCCCATTGAAACCAACAGGCTGGACATGAAGGCACTGAGGGAGCTGGCTAGTGGCACTGTGAAACCACACTACAGCATCTTTGCTACAGCATCATCACCAGCAATGGCTCTCCAACTAAAATACCCTGGCTCAGGACTCTCCTGCCACCCACAACAGTCAGCAAGCAGGCAGCCAGCACACTGAGGGAAATTATTATTCCTCTTTATTCAGAGATCGTGAGATAGTGTTTGGAGGATGGCATCCATTTTTGTGCTCTGCCTTACAAGGGCACTTTCAGTGCAGCAATTTCAGTGGAAGGTCACAGAGCTGGTTTGGGGGCACCACAGGATGAGTACGGAGAGCTCAGGCAATATGGTTGCTCCACACTTAAGAAAAGGCTAAAAAGAGATCTCATTGTTTATAAACCCTTAATAACTAGGTTAGAGAAGGCAGTCAGACTCTTCTCAGAGATGAACAATGGCAGAACAAGAGGCAGTGAACACATGCTGGAACATAGCAAATTCCATCTAGATGCAAATATATTCTTTTTCTGAGAGTTGCCAAATACAGGAAAATGTTGCCAGAGAGATTCAGCATCAGCATCCTTGTAGATACTCAAAACTCAAACGGACAAAGCCCTTAGCAACCTGCTCTAACTGGCTGAGATCTGAGCAGGAGGCTCGAGTAGAAATGCCACAAGGTCCCTTTAAACCAAACTATTCAATGGGTTTGTAACTCAGAAAATCTCCTCACAACTACTTTTCACCGACATGTTCCTCATTAATCTGCCAAAGCCATGCCACCATCAAATGTAAAGGGTGATCCTCAGTCTCATGAAGCAGGATGGAGCACAGAAGCCAGCAAAGAGGGCAGCTACACATCAAACCTCTCACAGTAATTTTATGCAGGTCTCTCACACACCGGGGCCAGCCCCGTGTTGGAACCATCACAGTACTCTACCAGCTTCTTTCAAGTGTCTGTTGCACTATCAGGACTAAATAAAAAGACTGCTCCTTTTCACATCTTCTTCATCTTCTTCTTGCAGCGCTGGTTGAAGACAGGTGAGGATCCCATCAGGCTGTCAGCAGAATGAGAACCATAGCTGCTCTCAGAGCCATTGGGGCTTTGTGGCATCCCAGCTTCACTCATGCCTGACATGGGTTCCTCAAAGACATCACTGCCTAGGACCCCATGGCCATGGACATTGGCCTCCTCATTTTCCTGTGGCTCCATTTTCACCTGTGCCAAGTTCCACAGTGGGGAAGCATTCACCTCAGCCCTAGAAAAGGAAAAAGCACACAGTACTAACTGAGTAAAAAGATAAATCACAAACAGCACACAGATACACGGGACAGGAGCAAAGGTAAAGATGGAGCAAAAGCAAAGCCACAGGTTAACTATGCTGGGAGAAAACAAACAAAACACACCATGCACTGTGATCAATAAAAAATATCTGTTGATTTATGTAACAGCCTAGCAATTGCCACTCCAAAAAATGTGATGGTATCCTTTCACTGTTAGCATCCATGTGATTTTCTCCATGAGAAATGACTTCACATCACTCTCCAGAAGGAGTGTCCCAGCAGCAATGAGTACACCAACAGGACATGGACTAGACCCTGCATAAGCAGGACTTTGAGGCAGTCCAGAAGTCATTATGAGGTCCCTGCAACTGTCAGCCATCCTGGGCTTCTGCAGGGGAGGTGAAGCAAGCAGGCAGAGGAGTAGGTAGATGAACAGTCCCAAATACCACTTTCAGCACTGAAATGCAGGGACATCAAGCTGCAGTCAGCCACCCGCCTGCCTGCCTCCTTCTACTCAACACCCACAGGTCCCATCCCATCCTTCAGCAGAACAGAAAGAAATCCTTTTGGCTCAACCCCACAGATGCCCTGCTGGGAAACAGCTCCCCCGCCTCGCTTTTGTATAAAACATTTCTGGACTAGTGTGCAATCTGAGCACTGATTGAGGATTTTCTGTACAAGATTACCAAACCATATTCCCTGATAATAGCAAATGTTTTCTCCCAAGAGAAGCAATTACAGATTTTATTATTTCTGTTTAAGCTGAAAGTGAAACAAAAATCCTATTAAAAATACACTAATTGGTCTCCTTGCTGAGATGGGCACAAACAGACCAGAACTGAATAAACTGTGAAATCTTCTCTCATGTGTGGGGTTAAATTCACATGGAAATTAACAAAACAACCCAAAAAACACCAAAACGAAACAAAAAAACAAACAAAAAAACACAACAAAAAACACAAAAAAGACCCACTAAAAGAACAACAAACAAAATAGGAAACCATTTTCATGAATTTTTTCAAACTTCATGTCTCAAAGAGCATGGCTACAGTTTTAAAGCAAAACCAAAACTCTTGTATTGAGCCAAACCTACTGATTCCCTACTATCAAGGTACTAGTAACAATAGGCTATTATTAATAGAAATTAGAAAGAGAATAAATGTTCCAACGTGTGTCTGTGCCAAGAATTCTCCTTTATGAAGAAGTCAGGAATCTTTTCCAGATCAGCTTAGCCAAAACCAAGGTTTATGAGACCTTTGTGATAACACAGCCTACATTAGCTCAGTTGTCTTAATGAAAGTCCTTCCTATGTTAATTATAAGTAAATGCATCCCTCTCAACAATGATGGACACATCATAAAAATGCTATTGATTCCAGAGTTACAGCTCCAGTCTACATAATAATAATAATAATAATAATCCAAGGTGCCCACTAAAGTAAACTGTGTCTTTCCTTCATCAATTGCTCTTCATCGCTCAGCCTTATTCCTTTCAGCTCTGTCACCTGTCACTAAGAGTGTCACTAATGACTAAAAGCACTTAAGCATCAACACAGGATGTTTCATCTTCAAAGCACTTTAACTTCAAAGTACTTCACAAATAAGCTAATCTTCATGTTATCCTGAGAGGCGGAGGAACAAGGAACAATTTTGCCTCCATTTCTCCAACTGCAATGAGAGTAAGCAGCCAGCTCACGACTGCAATGTCAGACAACCACAGAAACACAGGAAGAACATGGAGGGCTGTAATGAGAGTTATACCCTCAGACACTGAAGCCTCACTGCCTTCCCCGCAGGCCTCACACCTGCACTTCGATGTGTTCTAATTGCAGCAGTTTTTTCTTGCTCTTTAGGATATTACAACTCTCCAGCCTGCCCAGGTCTAGACTGGAACTTTTCACAGATGAGATTTCCAAAGGCTCTTGTGAAGTGAAGAGGGATTTTCAGGGAGGAACAGAGCACTTGTATTCTTAATTAGAAAACATCAATTCTGTATCAGAGAAGCAAGAGGCATTTAATATACAGCTAGCGTGCTAACCTCTGGTCTCAAGTGGCAGATGCTAATACAAGGTCTTCCAGATGAATTACTTGCTACCCTGGATGGGCCAGAGGAATCTGCTATTCTTTCTCCCACAAAATTGCAAACACTTCACATTTCAGAGGTATGGAAAAGAGTATGAGCTATCAGAAAAAACATTAGATGGATTTATGTCTTTTAAAACTCATCACAATGCAAAAAAAATAATGGACTCAGAGATATACTCTAACCTCACTATATATGCTACTTAGTTTAGAGTTAATAGGAGGACAAGTTTCATTGGTTTTAACCAGATTTTTAAGTGAAAAGTTATAAATTCAGGGAATTCCAGAGCTCATACAGTTCTGTGCAAAATCATAACTGCCTTTTTTACATTCCAGAACGTTCAGCTTCGCCAAACAGTGAAGAGAATGAAACTTCTATGTAGATATAGAGCAGGCACGGCCACAGCAGATTGTCCCATGCTTGCCACCAGTGCACTTCAATGCCATCAAGGGATGTCACTTGGAGGAAAAGAGTGCAGTCTCCATAACCCCACTAATTCACTCACCATTTCACTTTCCATGGCCTCAGCCAAGTACAGCAGCCTTTGGGGCAGAGGCACTAGGAGGAGCCCATTGCACATAAGCCATCAGGAGCCCATTGCACATAGGTCACTGATAAGCTCTCATTAAACAGTGACTGTCATCAGCTGGGTAACTTCTGAATATGGTGCACAGCACCAAGGACCATTCATATTTCCAGAATTCATTCAGTGCTAGGTAAGGAACACAGCTTTCAAGTCTGCAGGCATATGTCTCTCTGGACACGAATCCAAACCTAACCAGGGGAAACAAGCTCACGTGGAACTGCTGAAGGAGTGTTTCCAGGAGAAGCAAGAAACCCCTACCTGAAGTCTGTGGGGAAGCTTCTACTTCCAAGTTGGCAGAGAAGCGCTCACTTTGAGGTCCAAGAACTCCAACAGGCAAAGACTGGTCACCAGAAGCCAGATCTCCTTCCAGCTCTTCACTTATGGGGAAAGTAATATCACTAACAGGCTCCTCCTTAATCTTCACAGGTTTTGTGTCTTCTGCTGCCTTTTCAGGGTTGACAATCTTCTCATATTCTTCAGAGAGCTGCTTGCTAACCTGTCAAAGATCAGCAGGTGAAAAAGAGGCCAGAAGGGCGAGAGTGACTTCAGAGGCCCTGATGGCAATTACATTGCAATGCACTCTGTTCCCTGAACATTATTAACATCTGACCTGAATGAACAAGTAAACAACTTACCAGCTACACAGGAGACTTTTTTTGTCCCCTTTAAGTGCACCTTCTGTGCTGGAACAAGGGACTTTAATAAGACATTTAATCCAGTAACAGCTGACTGATAAACATGAGCACCTTTATTTTATAAACAGAGATGATGAGGCTGAGACATTTAAACAGAGCATGAAACAAAAGCAAAGTGTCTCAGTCATACTCTTTGGTTTTACCTATAAGACTGCCCCATCCCTCAGTAAAAATTCATCCCAGCATTAAAAACCAAGCACCTCAGATCTTCAACAGCCCTGTATCCACTCCTGGGTAAAGCCTGAGTATATTCTGTCAGATTCACAGCAAAAAATACAGAAGTTTTCTCCAGTTAGAGAAGTGAAACAAATAGAGCAATGAGATTTAGAACTACCCTGTACTGTCATAAACTTAACAACATTAAACAATTAAATTTATACATTTCAGATTTCATCTGCTTCTAACAAATACTTGTTTATACAACTAAAACCCAACAGTCAGTGACCTGTGCTCAGGAAAATCGCAAGACTTTTTAACAGCAGAAGCAAGGAGGAAAAAGAATAGCAAAGCCTATTCCCCCATTCTAGATATACTTCCAACTAAAGAGGTGACTGTGGACCTCAGTCCTGCACGAAGAACAATGATTGTTAAAACAATCATCAGCTGCAGGGTGAGAGTGAACTGCAGCAACAGAATGATGCAGAAAACCCAGATTCCAAAAAAGATGCAACATCTGAACAAAAACATTTGAACAAAAATGAACAGAACTGGTATTTTGAGCAGGAATGATTCCAATGAAGAGAACTCTGTAGGATTTTATATAAGAAGAAGGTAGCATCTGTGTGACAACTCAGATCAGCAAAACACTACCCTACACTCCTAAAGCTAAGGAAGTCAATCCTTGCTTAAGCGAACATAAACCACTCTACAGCCTAGAAATTTATGTCTGCTTACATGTTTTCCAAAATGTTAACCAGCCACTAAAGGAGAAAATTCAGTTCATCAGTCAGTTCTGATTTTACCCCTACTGGATAATTTTGACTGGGTAATTCAAGAGCTGGAGGACTCAAATTCAGGCAAGCCATCAGGAGAGCATCTTTAGCCTCACTTGGTTAGTCAAATAAGGGGCTCTGTCTTCCAGTCAAAAATTTCCTGTTGTCTTTCCCTTGCTGACTCCTCTCCACAGCCAGGAGGTTTTCCCCTCAGTAAGAGCAGGCCTTGCCTCAGCAATAAGCAGCTGTCCTGTACATGTCTCGGCGCTGCCCGGTCCCTAACGCTCTTCTCACCTGCAGCATGTAGCTGTGATAATCCTTAATGCGGTGCTGCCAGAACTTCTGCAGTGAGAGCACGCTGCCAATGCCCACCTCGTGGAACACCTGCTCCATGACATCGGGGAAGGGGGTGTGCCCGAGGCGGGCCTCCCTGTCCACGGCGCAGCGCAGCAGCTTGGTGAACTTGAGGCAGTACTCGTGCGCGATGTCCGTCAGCGTCTCCAGCACGCTCTCGTTGGCGCACTCGAAGCCCGTGTGTGCCAGGATGGTGGCCATGGACTGGTACAGCAGCTGCCTGCAGGAGGACCAGCTCAGCTCTGTCACTGGCTCCCCTTTGCCTCTGAAAAACAGGAAAGACAAAAGTAACACGCTTGCAAAAATGTGAAGGACTGTATCGGTTGAAGAGATACTGTCGATAATAAGGGGATGTACAAAGGGAAAGCAGGGGGTTTGGGGCTCTCCACAGCTTTTCTGTTACATAGGAACACTACCTAATAAGTGTTTCTCTGCTTTTCCTTCTTCCCTCCCTCCAAATCAGCACTTCCAAGTTTCATTTTCCCTTCTAATGCCACAAGATTCTTTGGGTGATTAATGAATGTGGGATGCAAATCTTCTGAACCCTGAAGTGTCTCCCTATCCACCCAAGAGCTTTTCTCCTGGAGATGTGAATTAAATGGGTCCTTGACACAAAGGAAAAAAAAGGCATTTTAAGCAACATGAATGGAAATAATTTCCCTTCTCAGTTAATTACATTGCTCTTCCTTATTACCTCTGATGTCACAGGCCTAATAGTCAGATACAAAGGCTTCTGGGATAGACGAGATTGGAATTTCTAAAGCAAAAGACACACAGAAAAAAGCAAGAACTGGGACACACATTTATGTCATAGAGGCACACTGTAGCCAAAAGGACTGTTTCTCTGCGCTCATTTCCAGTAGTCACTAAGCATGACATTGAAAGAAGTATCCCCCTATGCAACCTGAGAGGTGAACCCCAAGCCCTGGGAGGAGGCCTGGAGAAGTTTGGCCATAAAGCACCATTCCCTGGGCTTGGGTTTAAGACCTCCCTCCTCTGTTGCTAAGCAGGAAGGAGAGACTACACAGGATGGAGGAGATGGAGAACTGACATGAGCACTTCAAACATCCTTCACTTATAGTCAGCCAACCAAGTTTTTCATCAACAGGAGTTAACAGAGATATTCCCCAGAGGAATTAAGGCAACACCTCTGATAGGGAAACACATTATCTACCAGATTTCTCAACTTGCAATTAAGTGCATGTAATCTATTTGCCCATATCAGTAACACGGACCTCAAATGCTGATGTCAAAAAATGAAATTCCATTACTGCTAAGTATGATACTCATATACTTTTTTTACACTCCAGTCAGCACCAGGGGCAGAATAGAGCTAACAATTTCACTCTTCATTTGTTTCTGATCAATCTCTCCCAACATCTTCCACGTGGCACCCGGAGATTCTCCTCACTGTTACCTTAGATTACCTGCATATCACCACACACTCTTTCCAGTAGCAGGACCTGCTTTAACAGCACACAGACAGTATTGATGGCTTGATAAAATTCTCACTACTCTGTCTCTCCAACAATTCATGAGGTACCCTTCAGTCTCACTGAGAAGCTGGGCCACAGAGCCTC
Source organism: Sitta carolinensis (assembly GCA_032173965.1). Lineage (NCBI taxonomy): Eukaryota > Metazoa > Chordata > Aves > Passeriformes > Sittidae > Sitta > Sitta carolinensis. The sequence goes on along the minus strand of JAVUNC010000025.1, from coordinate 5,147,687 downwards.
AGCTTCCCCTGATCCTCAGAGCTGACACACAGAACACACAGCAGTAAAACCACTGAAACACAGCTGTAAAACAGTGGAGTGAAAAGGAAGGTGAAACTTAGAGCTATCAGGATGAAAATTATTCATTTTTAAGAACACCAGCGCAACACTCTCTGATTATTCAAATAAAGGGGGAATCACACTATATTAAGAGTGGCATATGATCACATTTTTAAGTCGATATTAAGAACAATATGTGAATCTCAGGTCATGGATTCATCCCACTTATTAATTGATGGAAAATGACTAGCATCCCAATCCTACTCGATTATGTAACTGCTTTGCAAAGAAGACAGCCGGTGCCCTGACAAGATGAATTAAAAGATCATCAGTTTCTTTATAAACCAAGTGTCACCCATACTATTTTTACATCTCACTCACTCCTCCTCCACCTCAGAAGCAGAATTCTGAAGTTCATAAACAGCCATATGTCTCACACAACACCAGGACCAAGAGTTTACAACAACAATAAACAACCATCGAATAAAATCAACCAGAAAACAATCTTTAAAATTCATGTATCTAAAAAAGAATATTTTTTAAATAAAGGACATACCTAGCTGTCCAGCAGCCAGCAGTGGAGACTATCTTATGCTACTAAAACTGAATGTCAGGCTACTATTAATACAGAGACTAAAAACTAAAAACACTGTGATGTTTTTAGACTGATTTTGGCAATCCCAAGCAGGATACCTAGTCTCTTGCAAAGTAGAGTAAAACAACCATAAAGTAATGCATAGCACTGCTCAGAAGCAACAGAGAATATTGTGTCTCTTTTAAACTCCTAGAGGAAAAGAAACTAATTGTGAGCATTAAAATGCAGTTAGGTCACTATGCTGGAAGGCATATAATCAACTTGAAATCTAATCAATTAAAGACAGAGAGGAAAGACATTTCAGGTACTGTACTCAAATCCAAATCTCCATCTCTTGCTCTTGGTAAGGCAAATCAATTTGGTTTTGTTTTTCTTATATTTTCTTCTCTTGTTTTCCTGTTTCTCATAATAAACAACAAAGAAATATGATTAAAACCCACAACAGAGAGCAAAAATTGAAATGTTATTGTAGATGTTAATAGAAACCAACAAAGAAAGTAATTTTTCTTCATCTTGTTTAACTTCCAGGTACATTATGTAAGAATGCACAGGAACAAAAACAGTCATATAGACACATTTATGATGAAAGAGGTTATCTAATGTCGAGCCTTCCCAAAAAGGACAAGCAAACTTCCTTTTTCCCTGATGATCATAGCTAAAGAGCCTTTGTCTTAGATTTCATCCAGATACTCAGCACCTAAAAAGCACCCATCCAGGTATTATCATTATGCAGAATGCCACCCTCTGCAACACTTAGCTCTTTACCTGATAGGCTCAGTCATATATCTAGCAGTGCTTTCATCCCTGAAGTTTTGTCACCAGAGATCAGCAGGACAGGGAGTTAGGCCTGTGATGAGGAGGCAATCTACTCTGCAGAATATATAGTATGAAATTTACCACAAATACTGGCCAACTTGACACTCTTCAATTTTGTATTTTTAACACAGTGCTGTGTATTTTATATAGTGGTCACCAACACTAGATGATGCTCCACACAGAAATCTACCTGTCAAGCTACAAATTCATTAGACCCACAGGCCAGTCTTCTCCTACCACTACTAGAAACATGCAGAACCTCACAACAGAAGACATGAAAATTGTGTCCATTTATACCAACCAGACTTACTTTCTGATTAAGTCAGTTTTCAGAACTCACAAAAGGCCCACTTTCTGTGTCAGTTAAATGACAAGCCACCCCACAAAGGCAGCACCATCGGTTCCTCCACGCTCCTCTCCTGTAAGGCTGTTTTTCTCAGAGGGAAAGGGAGCTCATGGTTCCTTTCTCATGTCACTGTTTTCAGGGGATAAGCCAAGTCAGCACAAGGAACAGCAGCTGAGGCTCAATCAGCTGCAGGCATGGATTGAAGTGCCCTGCTCCCACCTAGGTGAGCATAAGCTTGCAGCAGATGGAGGGAGGGACTGTTTTTCCTAGGAAAAGGACAATTTGATGAAACATTATGCTGTGAAGTTGAATTTCTACCAAATGAGCTGCAACAAGGCTGCTTTAGAGCCATTTTCCCAAAGCAGTAAAATAAAGGAGAACATTGTAGAAACAAGATACACTAGTCAGAGCACCAAAGAACACAGCACACTAACTCAAACCAGAAGGCTGTTTTCTTTCAGAATAGAGCCTTTTTACACATTATCCTGAGTAAGTCTCTTTTTAAATACCTCTGTTATGTCTACAGAAGACTGCACAGGTATGAAAAGAAATTGTTCAATAGATAAAGGCAAAAATAAAATGGGTCCCAGTGGCATAAGCCAGACCAGTCAGCTTAGAAACAGGCAAAGCCAAAGCACTTAGATCATCAGGTAAGTGTCTTCTGCCCACTTGAATTACCACTGCTCCAAATCCTTCACTGCATTAAAACTGCTGTCCACTGACACGTACTCCTCTACTCTGTACATACATTTCTTCACTACAAGTTCTTCTGCCAAGAGCTGTCTTCCCATTGCAAGCTCCCAATTTTGTTTACAGATTACCTTTCAATACAATCCAATGTGCCCAGGAATGCAAATGACCAAATGACTGAGAAATCTGTGAAGAACCCAACCATGTATGCACAGGAAGAGGCACATGAGTAGGTGAGGCTTCTTTCAAAGATGGATGCATGCTAATCTGAGGAAGCTGAGCAGAGAAGATGGAAAAGCTAGCAGCTGTTATATGGTAAGAGTTCCTGTCAAAATGGTAGTTTCAAGTCCACACTTCCTTACTCATTCTTCATCAATTCCACTTTAAGCTTCTTTTCTATTTCTACACCAAGTAAAACCAAACATTAATCCCTTACTGTGCATTCCAAGAACTGTAACATCACCAGGATCAATAGTACTTCATCCAAAAATACTAAAGGAATGCAAGGATGAAGTACCTGAATAGATCTGGTGACCTCTTCTTTAAACTGCCTTGGCCCATGAGGACCAGAAGACAGAAAATGTGAAAACATTTTCCTTTAATACCTTCAGAAGGGCTGTAGAAAACTGCAGGCTGGGAAGCATGGGTATATTTTGGTGCATCAGGGAAATCCAAAGAACCAGAGGACACACAAGTAAATATGTTCAGAGAGAACCCAGAGAGATTTTTTTAAACCAGTAAAACGCGCTTCACAAACCTACCAGAGTCCTCCAAATCTATCAACAAGCAAGTAGATCAGAGATTCCACTCTGGAGTCCAGGTTTTCCCTGGAGGATCTGTGCCAGGATCAACATATTTTTAATCATTTTCTTATACATATTTATAAACAGTCTGGAAAACTGTAGGAGAGGAATAGCATAGTGATTATAAAACCATTGTTAGTTCAGACTTTGGGGGGTTGAGAAGACCAAACCAACTCAAAAATAGCCATAAATTAAGCTCTGCCTCTTCCTCATCATACAAGGAGGTAGGGGTTACACGTACAGGGCAGGGCAGAGGAAAACAAAAACAGATTCAGGGGATAACAAAATAAAAGACAAGGGGACAGCGTGTCAAAGAATGAAAATGAGTAACAGGAAGAAGAGGACAGGCCTATATGCACAAAACCTGTGATCTGATTCAGGCTGGCTACTCTTATTTTCCTTTCTCCCCGTATCTAAACATACATTTATGGTACTTCTCAGACCCAGGCTACTGACCAAAAAAAATGGAATCAAAATATGGATTTATCCAAATACTGTAATTCTGACAACTGTACTTCAGAAGGCAGCACAGAATCAAGCATTACTGTATTTTATCAGGGGGGAGAATGCTTTTTCTTTAATTTGATTTTACACACTCAGAAGCATTGGCAAATCATAGAACTTCATTTTTGCTACTAGAACCTATAGAACAGCTGCTATTCTTAATTCATGTGTCTCAAAACAGTTAAGAACAAACATGCAACAACAAACTCAAAGCCTTCCCCCTGGAAAAGCATAAATGTGTTTGGGTTAGCAAGCACACAATTAAATTCTAGAATACACTGCAGCTCATTATAAATTCACTCTGTCAGCCACAAAACATTTCATTTCAAAACTGTCTCCCCAGTTTCCACAACGTAGTCCTTACACTCCCCCACGTGGCTGACCACTAAATAACATTTCTTTATCCGGACCCCAGAAACTCGGAAGAAACAACAAAAAGACAAAGCAGCCCTCAAAGCATGGCCAGAGCCATAGAAAACTGAACTTCAGGCTGAAGCCACTGAGGAGGACAAAACAGAAAACTTCTTAGTTCTACAAACCACAGAGCCACGGTGCAGGAGTCACAGGCCCTGACTACTCTCACAGAATTTTATTTCCCTTCACCCCTCTCTGCTAATTACTTTTTATCTTCTGAGAAGGATGATGGTGTTCCTCCAGAAACAGCACGAAAGAATCACTCTACTGTTCAGAGAGACTCTGCTACCAAATGCAACATTTTACAATAAAATGAATTTTATACAACCTCAGGCCATTAAAGATCTCAGTGGCATTTAACTGATAAATTATATTCCATTGATGCACATTTACCCATTTTAAAAATTAAAATATGTTATCCTCTCCCTTAAAATGTACATTAGTGCTCACAGTAGCAAGGATTAAGCCCTTAAATTTAAATTCACATAACTACAAAGCATTGTAAAATCTTGCAAGAAATGCTACACCTCCTTGTGAAATTAGTGCCTGTCAGAAGGATAGATAGGAAGTGGTGATAATACTATTTAATCAAAGGCTGGCAGCAGAAGTAGAATCAGCACAAATTTTCTCTACACTTTCTCCAGCTGGTGGAGCCAAAAACAGAAACAAGAATTCCCTTCACTTGTACTCTTTCCAGGTCTGACTGGAAGACCACCAAACTGGATGGAATGTAATAGTCACTGTGTCACAGGTCCTTGGCCACTAAAATCTTACAAATATATTAACAAATCATCTTTTCAGAACCTACAGCTGAACAGCCAAAACCTAGTCAGGTGTTTTCTGGATTTTCAATTACAGTAACACAACTTTAGTTGTAAGTGACCTAAATACAAGAGATTTCATATTTTGTAACTAAAACTGTCAAAATACCACTGACAAACCCACACATTTAGCATAGCATTAAAAAGGCAGAAATCAGCAGCACACATCCACATTTTACAGACAGGAAGTAAAAGCAAGCAACATGAATTTTTATACTTTACAGCCTGTTTTATACTTTACAGACAACTGCTTGACCCTTCAGACTAAGGGAACCAACATAACTACATAAATATACTTTAAAACACTCAACTATCCTTCAGCCAAGAACTAACCTAAAGAAATACCAACACACCTGTAGAAATCACTCTCTGGGTCACTGTGCCTCAGCTGAAATGGCATTTTGGGGGTTTTGCTATCCAGAGGAAGGAGGTCATCAGGCAGAGGTGGCGAGGCCGGACAAGCCGGCAGAGGTTCGTTCTCCTCGGTTTTTATACCCTCTGCTTGCTGCTGGTTTTGAGCCTGAGCGGCGGCGATGAGGCTGCGCAGCCGCCGGTTGTGCTGGATGAGCTGGATGGTGTGGATGGTGAGGCTGCAGGGCTCGGAGGGGATGTCCAGCATGGTGGTCGGACGGGGCTTGTTCGCAGAAGGCTGGTGCAGGGGAGGATCCTGCACTTCCACCGTCCGAAACTCCCGCTGCAGCAGGTCAAAGGAGCTGCGGTTGGCCTGGCTGGAGGAAACCGGGATCTCGCCCCAGTATCGCAGCATTTTTACATGGGCCACCTGTCGTGCTCAGAGCCCAGAAGAAGGCTGCCAGGTGCTGCGAGTACAAAGGAGCCTTGCTGCAGGGAAAAGCGCTTTGGGCAGCGACAGACACTGGAGCTGGGGTGACGGCTCCAACCAACTCAAGGCACGGCTGCCAAGCAGGCTGTCGCTCAGTGCCTCGCCGAGCGGCGCAGTGTCCTCGACGGCATCAGCTGTTTACAGATCGCATCGCGGCTTCTCCTGAGGGGAGAGGGGGCAGAAACAAACGCACTGGTGAGACGGAAATTGTTTCTATGTGTAACAGGGCTGGCGTGGGCCCCACCAGGGCCTCGGTGAGCAGGACTCGATTCTGGAGGAATTCCCGGGCCGCACTCGATTCGCTACTCGCCCTCTCCCTCCCCGGGCCCGCGGCTCGCCCGCCGCCCGCCCACCCTACAATACCTCCCCTCCCTACAATACCTCCCCTACAATACCCTCCCCTCCCCTACAATACCCTACCCTCCCCTCGCTCCGCTCCGCTCCCGGCCGGAACTGCGTCCCGGTCCGACACCGAGAGCGGCTCCCCCGCCACCCGCGCTCCTCCAGCCCGCAGGAGGGAAGCCCCCGCCGCCACCGCCGCCACCGCCTCGCCCGCCGCCGCCGCCCTCCGTGACTCGCCTCTTTCGCTGTCCCGGGCCGCGCTGGGCGGCGGCGGGGCGACCCCGGGAGCTGCTCCCTTCCCCCGGCACTGCAGCGTCGCGGCGCTCGTCCTCGGAGGACGCCGTTTGGGGACGGACCCGGGAAAATGGCGGAGGCGGCGGAGGCCGAGCCGGCCGAGCCCGCCGCCTTCAAGCGCCCGAGCCGCCCGCTGCCCGCCGCCGGGCCGGGACGCGGGGCCCAGCCCGCCGGCGGCCCGCCCCGCCGCCGGCCCGGACCGGGCCCAGCCCGCCGCCGCCCCCGCCCCGCCGCCGGGCCCGGGGACGCGGGGCCCAGCCCCGCGCCCGCCCCGCCGCCGGCCGGGGACGCGGGGCCCACCCGCCGCCGCCCCGCCCGCCGCCGCCGCCGCGCCGCGCTACGAGGAGCCGCCGTGGGGCAGCCGCCCGCCCGCCGGCTCCGGGTACGGGCTGGAGGTGCTGAAGGGCGGCGTGCTGCTGGGCTCGGTGCGCCTGGAGGACAGCAGCTGGTTCCTGGTGGGGCGGCTGCCCGGCTGCGCCCTGTCCCTGGAGCACCCGTCGGTGTCGCGGCACCACGCCGTGCTGCAGTACCGCGGCGCCGGCTGCTCCCCCGACGACCCCAGCGGCGCCGATGCCGCCGGGTTCTACGTGTACGACCTGGGCAGCACCCACGGCACCTTCCTCAACAAGGCGCGGGTGCCGCCCCGCACCTACTGCCGGGTGCGGGTGGGCCACGGGCTGCGCTTCGGCGGCAGCTCCCGCCTCTTCCTGCTGCAGGTGGGTCGGGGCTCGGGCGGCTGCGGAGCGTGTGCGGGGCGGCGAAGGCTGGCCCGGATCGGGCTCGGGGATTTGCCCGGCTCCATCGCCTGAGGCGTGATGCGCGTTGGAAGCGGCCCAGCGCTGCCGTGCGTGTTTCCCTGGGAGAAAAGCCGTGGGTATCTGCTGCCGGCTCTGCTGCGGGTTTCTGCTGGTGGGCAGAGAGGGCAAAAGGCATTTCTCTCCACGGTGTGATGTATTAGGAATGGCTTTCTGACAGTATGATGCCCCAGTAAGTAAAGAACTCGTATTTCTTTGTGAACAAGGGGTGTTTATAAGTAGGGACTTGGGCAGCACGTTGTGTGCTGTACACACACTTCAGCAGCTGCTCATTTCTCAGATTTGCCCGTGTAGTTCTGATGGGAATTTTTGCCTTTAGCCTTTCAATTACAGTTATACGTGAGATGGATCTGACTGCAAGTACAAAATAATGCTTATTTCTCCCTGCCCTGCTTTTGAACATGCCATCAAAGCTAATATATTTTGGAATGCAAACTATAACTAACGGTCAAATACTTCTGCTTTTTGAAGAACTGTGTAATGATGTGTTTATGTTATATGTAGTCTGCATGTTTGTTGGAAATGCTTGTTTGAGGTTTTTTTAAAACGTTTCTGCTAATTTTCTCGTTTGACTTAGGGCCCCAAGGAGGACCAGGAGTCTGAGTCAGAATTAACCGTGACTGAACTGAAGGCACTGCGCAAGCAGCAGCAAGCAAAATTAGAAAAGACAATGTTGGGAGAGGACTCTGATGAGGAAGATGAGAAAGAGGAGAGAAATGAAAGGAGTCAGAACAGTGACATGAGCTGCTCGTGGGGCATGGGTAAATGATGATATACTGAATCACTGATATGCACTGGAAGGTCTGTAAGCCCATTTTCACTGAATATTAGGGTCAATATTCCAGCTGGCTGCCCAGTATCACAATCCAGTCAGAGGTTTTGAGTACAAATCAATCCTTTTGCTCTTAAAAAGAAGGGTATGTGACAAGCTAACATCCGGTGAGCTCCTTTTAAACAGGAGGAGTTAATTTGCCTGTGCCTATAAAAGGCCACGAAACTTAGAGCTTAATTAATGCTCTTTGGTTTGCTCCTGTAATGATGTCCACACTTTTGCCCAAGGGGTGAAATTTAACTGCTTGAGACTTTTATGCAGTGTAGCTGTCTTTACATTTAAACAGGAAGTCCACATATTTGAGCTAGATAAATTATAATTAATGAACTATTTGCAACAAAATTAATTGGGATTTTTCAGTGCAAATGCATAAGCTCATAAACCTTTGAAAGTACTGAAACTGTGATCTGCAAAACTGAATCATATATTGGAAGAACTAATAGCAAAAAAACGATTTTTTTATTTGGTACAGGAATAATAAAGCTAAGGGGAGTAATTTTATGATGTAGCTGCTACTTCTTTCAAATTACTGAAAGTTGAAATATACTGGTGCTTTCTTTCTGATGTTTCATGGGGGTTTTTTGGACTTTGTGTGTCTTTTAGGTGAGGATGCTGAGGAGGATGAGGTTGAAGAAAACCCTATTGCTGTTGATTTTCAGGATGTTCAAGATGCCTTTTATATGAAAGATCCTAGGAAGGCCTTACAGGGCTTTTTTGATAGAGAAGGTAATTTTTTTTTTGTATCATTAAATATGATTCTTTTTTTACTTAGCATAGTGTTATTTTGTTGTTTATTTAAGGTGTCCTGTGAGAGCCAAACTTTTCTGTTACATCGTGGGTAACATTTTTTTGTTTCATCAAGTTTTGATGGGGATTTGTTTTGGTTTTTTATTAAACCTTGGCTCACCATTATATATCTGAGACTTAGTTACTAATTCCTAGGCTGCAGTGAGCAGCTTGTATTCCTCTGGAGTGAAACTCAAACTTCACCTGTGCTTTGAAGCTATGCAAAAAAATCAAAACCCCTCAATTTCCAGACTGTTTGCTTTGCAGATGGCTGCAGTTGTGTATAACTGTAAAAGGGGAAAGATCTAAAACAGACAAGAGGCAATAATTAAGTGGTCTAAAGTTTCAGTGGTTGCTAGTGAAACTTAAAGAATATTTACTTGTCAAAGTGAAGAAGTAACCTTCGAGACAAACAGTATCTGTGAATTCAGATTGCAAACTGTTGTTGCTTCAATGTAATTTACTTTAATACATACAGAGACAAGATTGGTTTTTTCTTTGAACTACATGTTCCTAAACAGGCCACTTAGAGCTTTTTTGGTCTGAAAAAGCCTTGATTTTGAAAAAAAGACAAATCAGCATAACACCAACTGAAGATCACATGGCTTTAAAAAACAAGGCAAAATCATGGTATATAACAAGAGCTTGTTATCCCTTTTGTTTAAAAGAATGTCCCATGACATTTTTCTTTGCTGTAGAGGTATTCCTGATTATTTCAATTTTGGTTACTACCTGAACTTTCTTTTCTTCTCTAGGAGAAGAGTTAGAATATGAGTATGATGATCGTGGGCACAACAGCTGGCTGTGCAGGATCAAGTATGTACATCTCCATTCCTTTGGTACATGGAAGTTGACTGTTGCATCTCCAAACAAAAGCTGAAGGAATTACTTTTTGTGTCACACTTGGCAAAGAAGCCAGCTAGTTTTATTCTTAAACCATGACACTGAAACAGGAGTTCAGGGATCAGTGCCTAGTTCAATGTCTGTGCTCCTTTTTTGTTCTGACAGGATTTGGTTTTCCTAGGGGAAGAAAATTGGGAAAGCAAGAGTCTAGATTCTTTCAGCTCCCCTTGTTTTGAGCAATATGTGAAGTTGAAATACAAGAGAAGAAACTAGGAAACAATCCCTTTCAATTGCTAATGAGAAAGATCAAATAAAACCCAAACTTAATTCTACTGTGTGCCTGATTTCAGTTTCTGTATGGTATAAGTTTTTGAGGGGTTCCTGCTAGAGGCCACTAAAGTAATTCTTTTTATAAGACAGGGGAAGGTGAGGTGGAAATGAAGTCAACAGGTCTCAACATGGACTGTACTACTTAAAAATCCTTTGCTTCATCATGGAAACTATTTGTAACTCATGTTGTATGGATACAAGATACTTATAATGATTCAGGGATTGACCTTTAACCTTTTAACTCTGTATTCCCAATGGAATAAACAGAGGAAGAATCATTGTTTGGACCATTGAAACACAAATTGACTTGTATGATTAGGAAATCGTGCTTGTGTTTTGATTGGTTCTGTATGAAATGAAAAGTGGAAATATTTAACACAAAAAAAATGAGGTGGCAATGCCATTGTAAAATATCTGAGTAGCATCCCTGAGAAGCTGTTTGTATCTGAGCTGTTCTCTGATCCTTCAAACTGAACAGGTTGCCTGTGGATGATGCATCAGGGAAGCAGCTGGTGGCAGAGGTTCTCCACTCAGGCAAAAAGAAGGAAGCAATGATACAATGTGCCCTGGAAGCTTGCAGGCTGCTCGATGCTCGAGGAGTACTGAGGCAAGAAGCAGGTGAATCACTGTGATCATTCTAAATGCCCTAAATTAGGGATTTGAGATTGCTCTCTTCAATTTGCTTTATTGCTGAGTGGTATGAAACTCATTTTGTTTCTTGCCTTCTCCTGTGCCTTTCTCAGTATCCCGAAAGAGGAAATCAAAGAACTGGGAAGATGAGGATTTTTATGACAGTGATGATGACACCTTCCTCGATCGAACTGGTGCTGTGGAGAAGAAACGACTGAACAGAATGAAGAAGGCTGGTAAAATAGAAGAAAAACCAGAGACTTATGACTCCCTGGTAAGAATAATTAATTATGACATGTCAGAGTTAATCTCTCATGCCTGTATTATATTATGACTAAGAAATCTTAGTGGATCATGGCAGTGGGGGAAGGAAATGCCAGAACAGGATACTTTTAAATTAGTTTTAAATTGTTGGAAAATAATTCCAAGCTTTTAAGTCCACAGGACACGTCCCAAAGAAATATCTCATTCTGCTTCAAAGAATAAGAGTCCTGGATTGACAGGCATATGACAACAATAAGTCCTACAAAGACAATAGGGTGTGAGGGATAGGAGGGGTTGGATGGTTCAGTGGTGGTATAACACTGCTGCAGAAGAATTTTGCATACTGTCATGTTTCAGAAATTGTTTACATAATTTTCTATGTCAAGAAATGAGTAAGTTGTTTAGGAACAATCTAGACTTCTAATTTTTTTCAGCCCAGGAAGTCCTGGTTAAAGCTTAGAAGTAGAATAGTAGAAGTAATTTGATAGGATGCTTGAGTAATTGTTAAAATGAAATTTTAACAAGATAAAGTCTTCTAAGCATGTTGTTCTCTCATAGGTCACAAAGCTAAAAGAAGCAGAAAATGAGCTTTCTGAGATAACAGAGAAGTTGAAGGTTTCAGGGAAAGGTAAGGTGTGAAGCTTATTTGATTACAGTGCTTTCCATAAAGAAAAATACAGAGCCAAAACTTATCTTAGGGATTTCTCTTTTCAGAGGTTTGATGGGTTTTTTTTTTCAGTGTCCACTTTTCACAAAAGAATAGGAAGGTTTGCAGGTCACTGAGTTAGCTCAAGAGAATTTTTACAGTTTTCTTCCTACAGTTTATGTACTCTGTTTGTAGTCACTTGCTGTTAAATGCAGCTTTTTCCAAAGCAAGCAACATCTAAGTTCAAGTAAGGTGGCAAGTGTGCAAGCTCCTGGAGTTCTGAGAGGGTGAGTGTTATTACTGTTTATCTGCCCATATTGCTGAAAGTGACCCAATTTGAGGAACACTGTTCTTTCCACTCCCTTAAAAAAATTATAAGGGAGGAGATAAAAACTCACAGAGAAGGGAATATATTTTATTTCACTTCTCTCATTGCAAACATGATGTATGAAGGAAAGATGGGAAGAGAGAAATGTGGAGAGAAAGCAGTTGTGGAGACAAAGCAGTTGACACTTAAGCCGTATGTTCAGTGGACATGCCAGTACCCAAGGGTGCCATCCAGGTTCTGGGATTATGCCTTTTTCCTGAAGGCAGAGCCTGCCAGACCAGTGGTGGTATCTGTTAGTGAGTTATGTTTAAAAGCAAGCTGTACCAATGGCTGCATTTTGCTTTCTGGTACTGATGATGTCTCAGGGAGTAAAAGGAAGGCAGGAAGGAAATGTTTTTAGGCTGATGGTTCACATGAAAACCTTTTTAGCAGAGTTGGCATTAATGAAGGCTGCACCAGTAGTTTGTCAGAAGTTTCTCTCCAAGAAGCCTGGCAGCAGTGTGACACCTGGGCTATCTTCTGTGCATTACATGGTTGTGTTTCTTTCTAGTTATTCAGCTCCACACCAAAACTCATTTATATCAACGTTTTTTTGGTGATTGATTATACCAGATATCCATTCAAAAGCAGTACCACGCCACCAAGCATTTGAAATTATGTTCAGTGTGTTTGAAGGAATTGTTTTTAGCCTTGTACTTTTGATAAATAATTAGCAATTGACCAGCAAAAGACGCTAATGCTTAGATTGTCTGAGAGGTGTAATTCCAAGCTTTCAGATGTTCTAATACCTTTGTTTCTACTGATACTATAACTCAGCAAGACTGTTAAAGTGCATTGTAGTACAGACTGGGTGAAGGGAGTTCATTTTTATACTTTCCCTAACACCTTATAATGCTGTAGGCCCCTTCCCCACCAAATCCTGGTCATGCAATTCCAATACATATTTTTGTAAGCTGCAGGTGGTTACACAGCTAGTTTAGAGCCTTGAAAAAAAGTGCAGTCTTGGCACTTACTGAAGTACAGAATCATTTAATTTTGGATAGGAATCCCCTAGAACTAAGCCAGGGTAAAACAAACATAGCAAATATTGCATCAATCAGCTGGTTTGTTTGGGTGTTTTCTAGATCCTTGGTTTTTCTCTTGTTTGAACACTTTAGGTTAATCACAGATGTTGAGAGAGCCATGAGCAGGTTTATTGACCATGAAACATTCTTACCAATGTCATGAGCTGTCCAGTAAAACTGCTGCATTACATACAGTTCTGAAACCTTAATGCACTTTTGTTTACTCTAAATGATTATTTGGAGCCTAAAGACGAGAGTGTAGAGACACCATGGAGTGAATGACAGGCTAGATTGCTACACCTCTTACCAAGCACTTGGAGAAATTAAGTAGTTGTCTAAAAAAGTCTCAGTAGAAGTTCACAAATTGTTCCCTGGGGTTCTTCAGAACTAATTACTGGTTAATTTAGTAAAATTTAGTAATTTACTAATTACTAAAGACTTGGTATCTTTCATTCACTGGAGCTGCTGAATGCAGATCAAATATATGGAGCTCTTCAGTCTCATCTTTGGTTGCCTCTTCAGGAAAAATATCAATAAGTTGATGGTGCAGTAAATAGCCCTGTAGCTTTTTGTCACTGGGATATAAAGTATAATAGACATGATTGATTCAGCTCCCAGTAATGTCAGCTTTTACTTCAGCAGTGTAGAAAACTGCTGCAACAGCTAAGGAATGCTAACTGGAACCTGCCAGCTGAACTGGCTGCAGTTAGGCACTGTTGGTGGAATGGAGCAGAGAATCCAATTTGCAAGAAGGGGCACCCAGCTCCCTCAGCATCACTGCCTGGCTGAGGCACTTACACTGCTCTGCAGCACAGAGCAGCTCTGGATTTCATTGTGGAGCTTTAATTGTTCTGAAGAATATGACTGCTCACTAAGCCACATCTTTGTAATTTGATGTTATTGTCATCCTGCTCAGCTCCTGCCTGCAAGGAGGTTCAGACATTGTTAACAATACCTTTTCATTGTTGGTTTTTATCTTGGTTCATATAAATAGTTGTGATTAAAAAAAAAAAGGAGTATTTCTATCAGAATTCCTTTTATGACATGTTTTGTCATCATTTATGCTTGCACAGAGGGGGATGCTGCAACTGTTTCTCATCTTTTAAAGCCTGTTAATTCTGTGTATCTTTGAACAGTTACTGTTATGGCTTTCATGTATTTTCAAATGGTAAACTCTCTTTTGTTTTACATCAGAAATATCCTTTTCAATTGAATCCATTTGTAAGCATGAATTTTATTAGACTTTCCTCTAATTATTTAAATCTTGTAAAACTGCTCAAGTATGTACTCTTTAGAATAACTTAGTCTGTTTTATTTTTATGCATTTAAAATTTCAAGTGCTACTTAATTAGCTCAAGCTGAACTGAAAATAACTCATTCATCAAATAACTATGCTTGTGCATGTATACAAAAACACTTATAAGGCAGAAAAAACTTATTGGATTTGCCACTTTTTATTTAGTATTAAAAGGAAGAAAACTATCTGTCAAAAGACTTGTTAAAATTCTGGCAAGAATATTTTTCTTTGTTTGCCTCCTGGTTTTTTTTTAATACCATGTAACAACCTCTAAAACACTATTCAAGCCAAAGAAAGGCATTTTTCTGGATCTTTTTGTTTGGTTATTTTAAATCCAGGTATTAGAAGTCTGTATTTATTTTTCTTAGTCATTAGATATTTCGTTTTACCTCCTGAGTTTTATTTTAATTAGTCAAATATGTATAATATTGTTAATATTTTGAAGTTAGGTGGAGTAGAAAGACTGTCATTACTCTTTTTCAAGTTCAAAGCAGGTTTCTTGCAGAAAATCTAGTCAAAACAAAGGTAAATTCTGTGTGATTGGCCTAATGCATGAGATTTGATTTGTATGCACTCTTTCAGGGTGCATTCAAGGCAGAGTTGATTTATTATGATCTTTGCAAATATATGATATAAACATTCCAGGAAAGTCAGGATTGGATTCCCTATGCAGTGTTACTGGTTTTCGTGTGGCTGGGATTATTTTAGTTTGTGACTACAAAAAAATCCCTAAGACACTCTTTTAAGGAGAGCAAATCTAGAAGTGAGATGAACAACCAGGAATAGCACTCAAAAAGAAGCATTCAGTTTTGAGAGGCTTTTTTAGATAAGTGACTTAAAGTTTACCTTTTTTTTGTTCAGAGAAATGCTTTCATCTTTCCAGGCCTAGCAACCTCCTTTATTTCACAATTCAACAGAAATTGTTGTTCCTATGTACCTTATTCTCTAAAGGCAGGACCTGATGATTAGAGTTATCTCCCCACCATGCCATTATATATCTTCCCTTTATCTTGCCTAGTCCAGTCCCATCCAGCAGCTCAAGATTCTCTGGATGAATTCATGACTGAAATGAAATCAGGATGCACGTTGGACAGTGTGGCACGGAAGAAGCTTCACCTGCGGTCCTTTGAACTGAAGAAAGAGCAGCAGAGACTGAAAGGGTTAATAAAGCTTGTCAAGCCTGCAGAGCTGCCTGAGCTGAAGCCCCAGTAAGTCTTGGTGAAAACATCAAACAATTACTTTTCCCTTTGTTCTTATCCACGGGCAGTTGTGCAAGCCCAGTAAACAGGCAGCTTTCCAATCCCAAGAGCAGGACAGCCTTCCAAACTGCCCAGCTCCTCTCCTTAAGAGCTGCTGTGCCTCTGGGCTACTGCAGCACCTGTGGCTGAGGGGAGTGCACAGCACTGGGGAGAGACCAGCCCAAGCTGGCAGGATGACATGGGAAGGGACTGCAAGTGTTAGCTTCTTTAATTTTTTTCCTATGTGCATCCATGTCACTGTGACACAGATAGAAACACACAGTAACACACACAACAGGGTTCAGGCAGAGAAGAAAAGAACTCTCCAGTTTATTGTTGATCTCGTATCTCTCAGTTTCTGGACAGTGATCAGAGATTGGACAGAGAAGTTCCCACCTCTCCATCTCCACTGGGCACTGAGAAGTCCAGCAGGTGATATCTTTTCACAAGGGAATGCAAACATTGTTTATCTTACAATTCATGAGAACTGACTCCATTATACCAAAACAAATCAGAAGGCTGATTTTCAGGGACAACACATCCAAAATGAACTGAAGAATTTTACAGATTTTATGTACAACATGAAACCCACTTTCACTCTGTGAAATGTATTTGGAAGTCAAATGTAGTGGCTGATCAGCTATTGCCTAGCAGCACCACAGCAGTTTGAGAGGGCATGTGCTGGGTTCATTATTTGCTAGTGGCAGCTTGATTAGAGGTTAATTACCTAATTCATTTAAATTAAGGTTTGGCCTCCAAGGGTGTTTTTATATATAAATATGTGTGTACGTATGCAGTTGAATTTAAGGGAGTCTGTGATACAGAGGGGGTTTTCCTTGTTTGTTTATTTTTTGCTTCCT
Organism: Sitta carolinensis; assembly: GCA_032173965.1. Taxonomy (NCBI): domain Eukaryota; kingdom Metazoa; phylum Chordata; class Aves; order Passeriformes; family Sittidae; genus Sitta; species Sitta carolinensis. The sequence continues at coordinate 5,131,249 of JAVUNC010000025.1, read as the reverse complement.
CTTGTGGCATGTGTCTGAATCCTACAACATATATGTGGGATGGAGGAGTCATCTTTTGCAGCATCCTCCTTGGATGCTGAAAGTGGGAGAGAAATAAAAGGAGTTTTATATATCCACTTCTCACGGGCAGACTTTTTTTTAAAATTTATTTGTATATGTAAGATTTGCTTGATACTTTGTATACTGTGTCTATTTTTTTTTTAGGAGTGGGAGTTACAGTCTGAATGCAGAGAACAAGCCTAAAAAGATGAACCTGCCTCTCTTTGGTGCAATGAAAGGGGGGAGCAAATTCAAACTGAAAACTGGAAGCCTAGGGGTAAGTTGGACTTGTAAGTGTTGCAAGTCAGTGGCTGTTTGTGGGCCACTTTCTCAGGCTGTGGAGGCTGTAGGTGGCAGCTGTGTCTTCTCCCATGCCTGGAAGCAGCAGGGAGGTGCAGCCTGTGGCAGGGGAAGGTGCTGGGGCACCGAGCAGAGGCTGTTTGATGTCATTTGCTGCCAGCAGTTGCCATTCCCTGTCCTTGTGCAGCCACTTTCCTGGGGCAGGGCTGTGGGGCAGTGGATCAGGAGAGGCAGTCTGGGGACATGAGGCTGAACCAGTGCTCTGCCTCAGCAGCCAGTCCTTCTCTTGGTTTGCTCCATCTTCATAGCCAAGATCATATCCATGACTGATTAGTTCCCAGTGTCCCTCTTACGAAAAGACTGCACCTCTTGTTTATGGACTGGACATGTTTTTTCATCTTCCATCTCTACTAATGACTTTTCCTTAAACCCAAACTATTTGTCATGCTGAGAGTGTTTCCTCACCAGCTGTCTCTGACAGTAGTGTGTGTGCTTTCTCCTGTAATGAGGGCCTGTGACATCTGCCTCTGCCTTGGCTCTGATGCCCAAGCCTTTGTCTTGCAGAAGTTGCCTGTAAAGCGTCCAGACATCCCTGAAAGCTTGTTAAAAACAAAAGATGATGGACCAGAAGAGGAGGAAGAGGAGGAGGAGGAGGAGGAAGAAATGGAAGAGCAGCAAGAAGCAAATGCAGTAAACAGCAGAGTGTCAAACCTGGAAATGAAAATGACAACAGAGAAAGAAACAGTGAAAGAAACTCGTGCTCCTGATGGCTCTCCTTGCAATAACAAAAAGCTAGAATCCCTTCAGGATGGTAAACTATTGTTTCTGATTTTTCCAGTAATGAAGTTGAGTCTCTTACTGGTGAACTTCTAAGAGCTTTGTGAATCAAATTTTTGAGTCACAGGTTCTGCAGCCTATTTATTTTCCATAGCTTTTTTGCCATGAGTCCAGAGTTATGTGGCAGCAGCTGAGTTTCACATGGTTTTAGTTGAAACTGCTTGACAGTCAGTTCTTCATGCCTTTTGATGAAATAGAATAAATCTCCTGGATGTAAGGAAATCCTATTTTGATAAGCCCTGTTTCCATTAAACTGATTGTCCAAATGAAAACAACTGCAATGTTTTGTTGGCAGTAAAAGTGACATAATAAGAAAACAAATGTCTGTGCAAAACTTCAGATCCATTTGTAAGGAGGAAAAATTATTTCAAAAGTTGTATTGGAAAGGTACCTTTGAGGTATGTCCAATCCCTCCTTTTCTGTATCAGCCTGTATCAGCATTTGAAAACTCAGTAATGATGTTTCTGAGTGAACAATATGATAACAGAAAGCTAGTTCTAGCTTTTTGACTTAATTCTGGACATGTTGCTAAGTGTTTTAACAGATCACAGAATTTTCTTTATTGTGTTGCAATGGACTTGATGGATGAAATAATTTGGAAGACTTTTGAGAGAAGAGTTCTTCCTGAGACAAGTGTAGCAGAGTTCCCTTTTGTGCTTGGTCTCAGGGATGCACTGTGCTCATCAGAGTTACTGCAGTGCCCACTAAGCTCCTCCTTTTTTGTGTTACAGGCATTGATTCGCTGCCTGAGCCAAAGGTACTGAGGGGTGAATCTCAGATGGGACCCTCACAAGAGAAATCCCAAGGTGAACAGTACAAGAGAGACTATTTTGTCATGGCATGTGGGTTTAAATGCTGAGTAAAGGACTTGCTATGTCATGTGGGTCAAAGGAAACTGAGCCTAATCTAGAGCCTTAAGAATCTAGAATTGAAATGAAGGATTGTGTTTTGCTTGGGAAGTGGTGAGTGTATGATAAAGACTGAGCACTTCCACTATATTACAGCCTCCCTTGCTTTTCATAGTCATTAACTGTTTAGAGATCTTTTGTTTCAAAAAATCAGTGTGAGAAGAATTAATTTAGGAGAATATGATGATGCTTTTTCCTCTGTTACTCTCTTGCACTAGCTCTTAACACTACAGAAGGAGAAAACTTTCCTTTATAAAGTGGCAAATGCTACAAAACTTTAGGTTTTGCTGGTGACCTGAATGATGACTCTGCATGTATGCACAAAAAATCAGATCTTCAAAATGAAGAATGTTGGGTGTACATAGAGGGAATTTTTATGACCTTTCTATTTTTTCATAATTCAGACTCCTTAGAATCTGTCCTTATCTCACCCATAGAGAGCCATGAGAGTATCAATATTTCAAATACTAAGTGGCAGAAACCCAAGAAATTCTTTTCACCCATCAATTCTAAAGTTTGGTGTTTGTTTGTTTCTTTAAAAGGCAAATTGGTCCTGCACATTTCCTGCTCCTTCCTTTCTAAATCAATCACTGTAGTGATTACAGATAGTGTCTTTTAGAAAATAAGCATCTGCCATTAACTAAAGTTAGTATTACTGAATCACTAATAGAGGATCTTATTAAACTGCATTCAGTTACATGAGTGACAGTGTATTTAACATAAGTTAAATCTAGGAAAAATAATAAAATGTTCAGTGGGATTATTCTCAAGTATGAATTGTGATGCAGTGAGATATCTTGGATTTCCTTATGGATGTATTAATTTTTATGTGAACGTCTTATAAGTTTAAATCTCTAGAATTGGTCATTTGTGCTGTGTCATAAAACAATTCTGCTTTCTTCCCAGCATCCAAGGTAGTAAATAAGGAACCTGAAGAGACATCTGAGAAAGTTAAGAAGATCAGTAGCTCAAGCAAGGTAAGTTATAACACCATGACTCCTGCAGCTTAAGAGGAAGACATTTCTAGGCTCTTCTGTAGTGAAATAGTAACAAGTTGATGGAGTCTAACTTCGTGATAGTAGTGCTTCTCTGCTGACTAGGACCCAAATGTAGAACTGTACACTGCCATTGAACAGACTTTGGAGTCTCAATGAAAAGGTAAAGCACAGAATTAGGCATGCTAGAGTCTCTGTTCAATCACAAAAGTTATTTTTAACCTTTTCACTTGGCAGTTACTAATTGCTGCTTCTCCTGTATCACAAGTATTATAGAACATAGGTGCTCTCCAGGCTTTGGAATGTCAGTGCAAAGCTTTCCTTGGAGATTAGCCTGGGAAATACAAAATACATATTGGCTGACACAGAACATGCTGTACTAAAGCTGCAATTAGTCTGTGTCAAACCTCATCCTTCTCTGTAAGATGTGAAAGAGATGAGTTTGAGAGATTAATGTCTTTTGCAAGCCAAGTTATCACTAAATTTGAGTGGTTGTACCAGATGATGTTTGTCCTGTGCATAAGAGTTGTATTAAAATGTAAAGTGTGTGAGCTTTGCACATTTTGGGACTCAGTCAGTTGTTGCCTTGCTGGAGCTGGGAAGGATCTTCTGTGACAGCCTAATGATTATTGTGAAGCTCTTCCCTTAGAGGGCATCCCACCCTTGTGCTCACTGCCATCAGAGGAGGTGACTGTACTTGGTGGACCATGAGTTCTGACCACTGGGACAGTTTCATTGTGGAGACCATCTATCTTTAGCCCTGCAGCACTTACTGAACCCCAGATCCCTGTGTCCTATGTGTGCTGACTGCTGCTTTGTTAGTCCTGGCAGAAAACCAGGGACTGGGTAGGCACAGCCCTCAGAACTGTCCTTTTTTGCTGGCCTTGCTAAAGATGCTAAAGAAATTGAGAGATTTATTTATGATAAAGCCCAAGTTTTATCACTTTTATGAATATGGGAGGACAAGGCAGTTTTTCACGCTGAGGCTGTCAAGTCCACACCTCCCATCAGCAGAGATTTTGCTCTAACACTGAGCATTCTCCAAATGCCAGATGGCTTAGATGTATTCTTTCTCCCATCACAAATCACTTTTTCCACATGCTGTCTCTGCATTTGGGCTCAGATCTGGCATACAAAGTATCAATCAGAAGTCAGCTTTTTTTTTCCTTTTTTTTGGTTTTTTTTTTTTAATATTTCAATAACTTCGAATCATGTAAAACTGGAAAAACAATTTTCAAGTGATTGCTCACAAGTCATATTTAAAAGCTGTACAACTCTGCAGTCTTAATGTTTTGGAAAACATTAGTCTTCTGAAAAAAGCTGGTTTAGATATTAATTTGGGGAAGGAAAGTTATTGAGGGAATGAAAATTTGTTTCAACTGCATAACTTAAGACTGCAGTGAAGCTACCGAGGATTGCAAATCAGTGCTGAGTAACTTGGCATTATTTTGGGCTCTTAAGTCTTGCACTCTACAGTTGTATGATTTTTTTCCTGAAGTTGTTGAGAAAATGATGCTGATGTGGCAAAACTTAAAAATCCAGGGACAAAAAATTACTGCTGTGTCAACAACTGCATTGCAAATGAACTGTTGTGGTTTGCTTTAACATTTCGAGATGCCAGCGAGACCCGAAAACAATGAGTGTTCTTTTCCTTTTGAAAACTGAGTTATCCTTAGATAACACCTGAACTTTTATAAACTCCAGTTTGAAAGTCACCTTAAACCCAAAGTTTTTGGTGCTATTGTGCACTGAAATCATAAAGCACCTATTGAATATCCTACTCTAAAGCTTTTCCCTGCATAAAGAAATCCTGTATCAAATGACAATCACCAAACATTAGGATTAAACTGTCCAGAAGTGGACAGGTTCTGTTTGAGGGGGAAACTGGACTGGGTGACCTCCAGAGGTGCCCTCTAAACAGCATTTTTAGTGGTCTGTGACTCTAAAGGAAATGAACTGGATCTATTTGAGGGTTTGATCTTTCTTCTGTATTACTTTTTCCTCCCTGACTCGTGTAGAAATAACCCTCACCTCTCAATTCATTTGTCTCTGAATTAGTGAGGGATTTAGTGGCTGTGACATTGGTGGAGGGATACAGCACCTTGAAAAATCTTTTCTCCTTTTGCAGGTCCAGCAACCTTTTTTTTCCTCACAGTACCCAGATGATGACCCAGACTACTGCATATGGATTCCTCCTGCAGGTATCAACCATTTCCATACTGGTTTTAGTCTCATAACTCAGGAATCTTCCTAATAAGTCAGGATGTCATTGTAAGTCCTTGAGAATAAGCTAATTCAGGAATACTTTATCCAGAACCTGATGATTTGTGCCCTGTTATTCCCATGTTTGTTCATGGCCATGCAGTGAAACACAGACCATATCTGTAGTAGCTTCATGGTAATGGAGAGATACACCTGAAGTTTATTTTCCAGTTTTGTAACTCCTAAGAGAGCTAACTGCATTCACACATGGTGGTATGATAACCTAGTTGAAAGATGAGCTCAAACCTTCCTAGGGAGAAATGCTCCAGCAATGTTAGTATTCTCAGTTTTCACAGAAATCTGTGAAATCCAAAAATGCTTCTTTTGCAGTTTTTTGCAAAAATCATTGGAATGCAAACACTGGGCCAGCCATTTCAGAGAAAAGTCTTGATAATGTTTCAGTGAAGGCACTGAATAATTGATGCACTCATCCAACATATGTTAAACTTGAATAATTTTTTATTTTTAGTTCCAGGGTGTTTTTAGCTAGGTGAAGTTATTTTTAAACAGGGTAATGAATGTTCAGTTCCTCTAAAATAGAAAACTCATTTTCATGCATTGAGGTTTTCAGAGTAAGTTCAAAGCTTAGTGTTCACTTGATAGATTCATTACTATAATTTTTGAAAGGCTGTTGCAAGGTCATAGAAATAAGAATAAATTTCACAGAAGAAAACTAATCTGGTGAATCATCCTTCAATGAAAAGACTGCACATCTCTGGCATATGAATCCACAGGAACAGAATATTGGATTCAGTAACTCCAAAGTCTGATCTGGGAGAGTTAAGCAAGCTGTGTCCATAAGAGGGAGCTCTGTTTTTTGGCTCTGCCTGACAATAAATAGTCAAATGTTCCTTCTAAGCTGGCACTATGAGGACTCCGGAAAAAAAAAACAAACAAAACAGCCACAGAAACAGGAGTACCTGATGTAATCTTAACAGTGTTAGTAAAATTGAAATGTAGGTGTAAATCAAAAGACACATTGCAGTATGCAGTCTGACTTTTTATCCTCCGTGCTTGTATGGCTGGTGCTTCCTGCTTCCTAGAGCCTATTTCTTACAGGGATACACATTTCTCCTAGGTGGGGGTAAAAGGAATAATCCAACTCTTCCTCTTTGTCCATTAGGTCAAAGTGGTGATGGCAAGACTCATCTCAATGAAAAATATGGCTACTAAGCTTCCAGTGCCCCAGAGTACATCTGAGGCTTGAAGGACTCCTCTGCTTTGGACTCTTTCACTACACAGATGAGACTTGGATTTTCAGATGCTGTTTAAATTCAAGGGCATCAGCAGCTGCTCTGGCTCTTAGCTCTCCCTATGTGTCCTGTTTGTCTTCCAGATCCTTTTTTAAAGTAAAAGCCCACACATTCTTCTGCCTCTTCTTTCACTTTTAGCCTTGTTTGTTTAGTTGTTTTTTTTTTTATTTGGCTTGAAAAACAGTAAGCTCATTTTTCCTTTTGTAAATAAAAGTAGACAAAAATATTAAAAGAATACACCTCTGTATACTTACAGGCTTCATAAAATTTATTCATATTGGGGTTATGCAATTAAAATAAGAATCACTACTGGTTTGTTTCTGTGGCTGCTGTTTGAAAATACTGTCATGGTAAACACAACCTAAAACTCGAGCGTTTTTTCTTTTTTTCCTTTACTATGGACAAAAACCCAACATATATTTTGAAAAGAAAATTGTTTTCATTTTGCCCTTGTGATGTTGTTGGAATACCTGGTATGAGTGGACAGGAAATGGTGAGTGTACAGTGTTATAAAGGTCCAGAAATGCCAAAGAACTGAAGGGGCTGGCACTGCTTGAGTCTGGGGTAACAGAAGAAGCAGATGGAAGGATGTCCTGGAAAAGCCTGTGCTGGAGCCTGTTCTTGTCTCACAACATGAGCAAGGTGCTATTTTAATGCAATTCAAGGCATGCCTGGTAAATAGTCTTTGTCTGTGGGAATCCCCTGGGTGACTCAGGATTGTCCCAGAGCTTGTGCTAAAGGCAAGGTCATGCAGGATGCGTGAGGGTTTAAATAGCTGTAGGCACAACCATACAGGGGCAAGGAAAACTGTAGGAATGACACTTGCAAATCAGGGACACACATCCTTTGGGGTGCTTCCACCAGCCAGTGGCTGCATCCTCATGGACAAATCACAGGAGGGCACATCAGAACCTGGAGTGAAGAACCATGCAACTCCTTAATTAACAGGCTCAAGCTACAAAGCAGCATCTTTCTGCTTGTAATCTTCAGCATCTGTAGCAGGGTTTTGTCTGCATCTGCACACCAGGCTGGGCAGCCCAAAGCTTCCTGCTTCTGGCAGAGGCATCTCTTCATGTAATCCAAGGAAAGGCTGTTCCCTCTCTATTCCAAATGCCAGACCTCATAGGTTTCACAGCTGTAGCCCTTCTCCAGAGGTGTGTTCAGTGCCAGGGTGTACCAGGCAACTGCGAGGGAGTTCTGTTCAGCAGCAGCAGGCCTGGCAGGTTTCAGACAGGGAAAATAAGAATTTGCTGTTTATGCTCATGAGAAGCACTAGGGCAAAGAGCCCATGTAAGTACACCTTCATTGTTGGCATCCTGAAGTAGGTGGATGGAGTATCTTTTCATCAGGGGCTGCTTTGCAGTACAGACCTGGCATTGCCCTGCTGCCAGAACACATGTCTCTGGGGATAAGGGCCTGGACAGTTTGGTCCTGGCTAAGACCATGAGCTCCTCATCTGTTTCTTTTCATAGCAGCTCACTTGTGCTGCCATCTGAATCTGATGGTAAACCCTGCTTTTGTTAGGCTCTCCATCTTTTGTTCATGTGTAATGTGAACACCCAAAGGTCATCCCCACTGGATGGTTCTAGTTATTTTCATGGTGGCATTTGATAAAGCCATGGAAAAAGCACCCATTATATTTCAAAGTTGTCCTCCCACTGATGATCACTTTGTCACCCCAGAAGCAGTTTCTCACTTGGTACTCAACAGCTGTGTAATGCATGACAGATTTGAATTTTCTCCTTTTGGGCCAGGTATGTATGTCATTTGTCAAATATTTTTTTCCTCCAATACAAGCTATAAAACCAGTACATGGGCATGGGAGTAGAGGTCACCATATTATACAGAAAGGGATCTACAACAGCAATAAAGCTTTACCTTTTCATCAATTTCTTTCTCATCCATTGTGTGACAGGCCATCACCATAATCTTATGTCTGTACGATCTGCAGGCCTCCCTCTAAATTTTTACATCTTACTGGCAATAGTAACTCAGTTCTCCCTGCAAGTCAAAGATCTCTTGATGGTCTGTGTACATATTAAGAATTGATTTTTTTTTTCTTAAGCAGCACACTGCAGCCTAAAATAATCCTCTGGTGGAAGAGGGCCTATTAACTGATTTTAAGCAGTGTTGAAAAAAATGGATGAAGTAACTTTTGCAGCCCTTTATACCCACAACTTAGGGAAGACTGCTTAGTTTCATGACTGAAAAATGTAAAAGAGTATGAAAATGAAAACTCTGCTTGCACATCAGTTTAACACCCTGGGTAATTAAGTGCAGACAAGTTTTTTCTTTCAGAAGCTGCCTGACAATGGAGCAGCCATTGTAGCTTCTGGTGTTACAGAAGCGTAGCCCTGAAACTTGTGTCATTAAGCAGCTGACTGAAGTCCACATGTCCCCTAAAGCTCCCATTCTCCTTCAATTTTCCTTTGCACTCCTTCCCACGGGGCATCTGGCACTCACTCCATGGTAAAAATGTAATTAGGGCCATGTGTGGTTTCCTGCACATCCCATCTCGAGAGGAGAGCCCTGCCCTGCTCATGGGGTTTTGATCCCAGACATGGAGGGCTGCTGCTGCCTTGTGGTACAGGCCTGTTCATGGCACAGCCTGCCCTTCCAGCCTCTGCAGTTGAGGTGCTTTTCCACATAAAATCAGAGCCAAACAGTCTGGGTTCCCCAGGCCCATGCAGCAGTCTGCAGCTGGGGCATCTCCTTCTCCTGGCAGTGTTAAGTGCATGGTCACACAGCAAGCAGAGCTGGCAATAATATTTACAGCTATGGGTGTGATTAGAGGTGTATGGCAAATCTCACAGGCATTTCTCACCCCAAATACTTTTCCTGGCCTCCTTAACTCCACAATGATGTTCACTGTGTCAGAAGAGGAAAGGGCCCCAGGGATATCTAGAACCGTTCCTTGGCTCAAGAACCCCCCAGCAATTTTCCATTCAGATGGGAGGATGATGAGTACATTAACATGCAGCAGGTCCTCAAACAAAGAGATCCCACTGAGCATGATCTTCCCATTCACAGAACTCTCTGGTTTTCCATGGAGCTCTCTTGCTCTACTCAACAGTTCAGCACCACTCCAACCCCTCACTGCTACAAGCGCTCTGAGACCTCCAGCGAAACAGAAAGAACCATCACTGGTGGGTTTTAACCAGGCAGCACTCATTTTTGTCTAACATTAGAACAGAGATAGGCTGTGGGGTCCTGTGTACCCCACTCCCAACAACTTTCACTGTCAGAGTAGTGGGTGGAAAGACTGGTCACACCTCAGTTCTCCCTGACTTTGCACAAGCATGACTCAGTCTGAAACTTTTTTCAGCATTCCTATTGCTTAAAATAACAGTGGAAGACTGCAGTCAAAGCTGTGGGAAAGATCTGAGCAACACCACCAGGATCAGACATTTGGAACAGGTCATCAGAAACTTGCTCTGAAACATCTCAAACAAGTGCTTTGTGAACTTCATACATTGGTACCTCATTCAAATTACCAAAACTCTCCTTTTCCACATGCTACCTGAACCTCTGAAATGACCATTTCCACTGCTGTGTTTGCACTGGGAAGCCATGGATCAGGCTGATGTCTTCTCTGCCATCTTCTCTACATTTGAAGGTGGGGGTAGAGACAGACTTTCAAATACACACCCTGGGGATTTGTGAGGGCAGCTCCTTCTGCCATAAACAGCCTGACAGGACAGTCTTGGCTGTGTGCAAGGTTTTGTGTCCCATGTTTGCTGCATTGACCAATGGATAAGGAAACTTACAGCAAAGGCTTCATCTCGGGCACAGCTGTAAGGTTCCCCTTACCAAGGGCAAGTAGAGCTCATCCCACCACCCACCAATTTCTGTGTGACACCTCCACAGCAGCACATCAGTTTGCAAGGTCATTTTATTCCAGATGACTTGGTGACTTTGACCCAGCACTGCTGCATTTTCTCTCCCTTTCTCCCGAAAGCACAGAGCAGAGCAAACAACCTCCAGATGGAGCCCACGGTGCACAGACCTCACCACACCTGAGGTGTCCTGAGACCCAGGGAGGAATCCCAGCTGTACCTGTGGTCCCTGAAGGATGCTTCCTCTGACTTATCAAAGGAAAACTCAGGCTACACGTAACACTCCACTTTTTGGAAGGGAAAGGAGCACTCAGAAGGTTTTTCAAAGCGCTCAAAGGAGCAGAACACCTGTTTGGTTACCTACTTGTCGAGCTGTGTTCACAGCATTAAAAAGCTACAGGACACAGAGAGCTGTCATTAACGAGCAGCCCATCCTGCAGCAGCTCTCAGCCCTTGTTCCAGCATTCCCCAAGTGAATGTTTAAAGCTGCTGTCTCCTGCACAGAGGGCATGATTAGCTCGTATTTTCTTTGGAACATGTGTTTACCTCATTATCATACTTACTTTCCACCGCTACAAAACTTCCAGTTATGTACTCACCTAATATATACTCTTAAATTTATGAGGCATCAATGCCCTAAGGGCCTTGAGCACCTAATGTTTGGGCAGCTGGCTGCAGTTCTATGCATAAAGAATATGTATTTTTGATACCTGTGTAGCATCACATTCTGCTATTCTGAGGTACAGAATACACTCAGCAGAGCTGTAGACTTGCTGAGGGGGGACATTTTTAGGGGTCTTTTTTACATTCTGAAAATGAAGTGCTGTCTTAAGAGGTCTCAGTTTCATTTTCAGTGAAGTGAATGTGAGGTAAGACATTAAAAATGTTTTTTAAGTCAAAAAAATATCTATATATCTGCCTAATTTTCTTAATTATGCTTTTAAATTGTGGAAGTGTTTTGTTGGTTGTGCAGCTGTGTGGATGTATATGCAGGTGTATGCACACTTTCAACCATGAATATATTACTTTGTTCCTCTGCTTTGACCTGTTAAACCACTTGAAACTCAAGTTTATTCTTTTGCTGGATGCAGTCTGCTGAAACTGCAGTCCTAGGGCATTTCGAGCTCGCCTGTTTATGCTGAGTACCTGTTTCTAATCCAGTTTCTTGTAACACCCAGAAATGAGATATGTAGGCTAAGAATAACATACAGTATGAATCCACCTGCAGGGAGTGCTCAAGGGAAGCCTCATGGCGATTAGGCTCATGGAACAGCAGATCAAAACTCACCTGTGCTGGCCCAAGCAATGAGGGTGCTGGGATCACATTAGAAGGCTCAGCAGCTCCCCCAGACCCCAGGCAAAGACCTTCTCTTGCTGTATGGGGCATGTTTATGCCCCTGTATACAGAGGTATTCTTGCTGAAGCCTTGACCATATGGTCAATAGGCAGTGTGTGCAGTTCTTTGGTTTAAATGCAGCACGTGGACTCTGAAATTGATGTTCATGTGAATAAAAAATCTTCATATACATGGAAGGTTTAAAGAGCTGGCACGTGTAATACAAGCAGAGCAGAGTTTGTTCCAAAAGGCAGGTCCTAAAGGGAAAGATTCATCCAGAGGCTTCTTTGGGCTTCTTCTGTTTGGCAAGTGATCATTTTCTTTTCACGCAGAAGCCAGGGACCAGCAGACACCTCTCGAGGTCATCTCTTGACAATAGCTTTCCTGATTTAATTTGATCTTGAATCTTTTCTTACTACAGACTGTTTTGCTGCTGCTGCTGGTGCTTCTCTCTTGCACTGTTGCATTTCCTGTATATTGAAGTCAGTTCAAGATTCATTGTTTCCCATGGGACAGGACACTGCTGTGCTGAGCCTCTTCCTTTATTCATCTCCATTCTTGAGCCCAGCTCTTCTTACTCATATGGCAAAACAGCCCCTTCATACTTTTGCACAAGGGGTTCTTCTGGGAGTTGAACTTAACCAGAAAGCAGCCTGAACCGTGATTTTTCCTCATCCATCATGCAGAAACTGATTTTGTATTTCAAAACTTGAGACAAGCCTCCAATCCCAATTTTTGGGGTTTGTAGACTGGGGAGGACACACACACACCTGTCCCCTAACTGCTCTTTTTCTTTGGATCTGTCACATCTTTCTTTTCTGGGGGTCCATCCAGCCCAGAATGAAGTGGGCAGTGTCTGTGGCTATCAGGTTTAGCTCCATGCTGTGCCCCTGCCTCTGCCAGGAAGGGCTGGCTCCTGCTGGCAGCTGTCCTGGGCAGGAGGGGTGCTTCCCATCTGGGCAGGCTGCTGAGTTCTGAGACAGCAGCAACCCCAAACAGCCACTGCCAAATTTCTCCCTTCTTATTCTCCCTCATCAGAGAGGAGTCAGGGAAGACCTGATATTTGCTCTTACATATTTCTTTGGGTAGGAAATGGCAGAGTTGTCAGCTTGCAATGGGTTGGGACGACACTTCTTTGCAAAAAGCCAGAGGATTATTTATCTGAAATCTCATAACTCACTCATTCATACCCTTATTCCCTAACCACAAATAATAACCCCACTCCCATTACACCTCTTCAAACAGCAATTCAGGCTGCTCCATGACAGCAAGGCAGTAACATCCTAATTGCTCTTACATGTGAGGGTAACTATAATGGGTTCTGTGGTGGAAAGATGATTTATTTTCCAGTGTTGAAAGCACAGCTGTAAGTACACAGACCTTCTCTGTGCTTTCTCCTGAAACAGCTCTCTTGGCTTCTCAGGTGTCTCACCACAAGACAGATGAAACCATTTTCTCTCTCCAAATTAGCAGATTTGCCTGAGAGCTGTCATCTGCTCTTGCAAAGCAGTCAGACAAGGGGACATGTTGTGAAGCACTGATGCTCTGCACGTTCTCCTCGACTGCTCAAAACACACAGACAACTATTAAACAGTTTAGGCTCTGGCCCAAGCAGAATCAGCTACTGAGATTGCATCCTGACCCACTCCCTATGGCCTTTACCTCTTGCTGCCCCACACATCCCGCAGTAAAGTGTGGCCAGTTTTACAGAAGTGCAGCTGTGAGTGGGATCTCTCAAAGACACTGCAGTCCATGTAGGGCCTCTGTAAGAGCTCTGTCAGCCAGGTGCAACCAAGTGTCTCCTCCCCTGGAGATGGGGTTGGTGTTTGGAGTGGAAGGGAGAGAGGGGAGGATGACAGGACCACTCTTGTGTAGAAAAGGGCAGAATTTAAGCTATTTTTGAAATTACTACAAAAAAGTTTTCTATATACTTTGATGGACCAGTGAGAGCAAATGGGCAGGGGATACAATTTTATTATGGCTAAAATATTATGCTGGTTAGCTGTTGTGGAGAGATTAAAAGCTTGAAATAGGCCCTGGTTGTTCCCCAAAGACAAATGTGAAGATGTGCTCTTCTTAGAGTAATGGTGAGAGGTTACATCTCTGACTCTATGATTCCTTTCATGTTATAAAGTGAGAAAAGCACGAATGAAAAAACATCTACCATCCATTAGGCAGAAAATTGGGTGTGAGGTCCACAGGTACAGATAGATTAATCTCCATTTACCTCTCTCAGAAACAGATTCTGTGCCTGTGAACACTGGCCATGTATTTCTCTCTAATCATCCTTTCACAGGCTTGGTCACACCAGCTGTGGTCAAGTATGAAATCCTGAGCAGCTTTCCCAGCAAGAAGATTGTTTCACAATCAAGCAGCTTCATTATTTTTGCCTCTATGCTGGGAGATAGTTTGGCCTCATTCTTCTTATGGCTCTAAGCCCAATACATATGCAGCTATGCCCAAGCAAGTCCTATGTCCAGCAGGATTTGATGACAGCTCATCTCCAGTCCTATAGTGATGATCTGTGGTGGCTACACACAGAAAGAGAGGCAGAATATCCACAAACAATAGTGAGTATCTAAAAGCAATATTGTTATCTTGTTTAAAAATTATATAAAATCTCCAGCAAATTGGATTTCATTTTGTGTCCTGCCTCCTCTTTATCTAGAATTTGCCAAAATGTGTCATGCCTGACAGAAGGGTTAACCCAAACCAGTTGAACTCTTTCAATAATGGCTCATCTTTGTTTCTAATAGCTGCAAAGACCTGCTTAATGTTCTGTTGTGCTTTTTAACAAGCATCCAGTGTCAAAGGGACTTCATTAAAGAGGATTTTTTTACTGAAGTTCTTGCTCCAATTCCTGTTTTGTAATAATCATGCTTAAAGAGGAAAGAAATGTCATGTCCCAAGCCATGAGGGGGGCATGTGTCTAAATAATACAAAGGAACTGGAGCTGTGCAACAGCAGGAGAAGGAAGAAAATGCCAGATCCTCCCCACAGTCACTTGGAGTTTACTAGAAATAGGAATATTCTATTCCTATAGAGCAAGGCTCCACTTGTTTGTTATCTCTCAGATGTGCAGAGGAAGAACAAAAGAAACCTTGAGACACGTGTGTGTGTCAGTCTGTCCTCAGGGGTCAGGCTGCTAGGACAGAGGCAGCAGCCACAAGGTGCAGGAAAGAAAATCCCAATTAGATATCAGGAGAATTTCTTCACATCTGGAAGGGCTCAGCACTTAACTGGGCAGGGCCTGAACAATCAGGCTGGGCTGTCTTACAAGGATTAAACCTGATCACCTCCAGAGGGGTGAATTATTCTAATTCATATACATGTACATATATACACATGCATGTTCACATGTAGAGTTTGAAAACATATGAAGATACATATATGCATGTATGTGGCACACTCCCTCTTCATATTCTCCATGGAAAAGTGTGCCTTTAACTGTTGCACTGTGGGCCAGTCTTTTCAGAGAAAAGAGAGCTCTTTGGGACAGGACCCTCCAAACACACAGGTTCAGCAGTGCTAATCATGCAAATTACTCCTGAACTGAGCAGGGCTCCTGGCACGGGCCATTCTCATGAAAAGCTGTGAGAGACCTGTTTCAGAACTATAATTTAAGGTTAAACCAGAGAAATCATGCTACAGAAGAGATTCCCTGGCTAGGTGACCAGTTAAGCTGCTGGATCTTTCTTTTCTGAGACTGAGCAAACATTTGACCAATGGATAGGGCTGAATCTGGAGGGTCAGATCCTGGGGAACCTGATGATGACCTTTCTTCTCTAAGGAATGATAGTGTGAAATGAACACTGTGCAGGAGGGAGTGAAGGGGCTGTTGTCTCTTAAGCTGTGGTTTTAGTTCTTCCTTTGGACTCTATTACCTTTTGCACAGAAACTTAGTCTATTTCCACATTTCTGCTTCAGCCTAAAGCAATTTATAAGTCTTATTCTTCCCCTTGCGAGTGGGTGGGAAGCTTTTATTTCAGAATCCTTCAAATAACTAGATTCAATTTCACCCTCATAAATTTGATCTCCTACACACATCCCCTTACTAAATAAGCAAATATTTTTCCT
The DNA here is from genome assembly GCA_032173965.1 of Sitta carolinensis. Lineage (NCBI taxonomy): Eukaryota > Metazoa > Chordata > Aves > Passeriformes > Sittidae > Sitta > Sitta carolinensis. Next base: position 5,115,406 of record JAVUNC010000025.1, on the reverse strand, counting down.
AAAACCAGTTTGGCTTATTCCTAGGCTGACCTTTTGTCAACAAAACATGAAGATATTATCGTGATTGGAAAAACTTCTCTCAGGCCTATAAACTGTCAAACAAAAAGGGGAGAGAGAAGGAAGGCAAGGCTGGGGCTTAGAAACCTCATTTTGGAAATGTCAGTTGGGCAACCAAATAGCATGAATCATAAAAACGCTGAAAGAGGCAAAGAGACAATGTGTGAACAGTTATTGCAGCTGGTAAATCATTGTATATTTAACAGTCTGTCCATTAGGCTGGGAAATGATATCTCACTTAGTTCCATGGCACAGCCAGGGGTTTTCCAAGCAGCAGGCTGGGTTCAACTGGCACAGACTCCCCAGGCCAGCCATGGCAGGGGGATCACACTGGGGTGCCGTGCAGGGTTCCTCAGCTCCTGTCACAAATGGCTCATGCCAGCTTTGCCAGGGAGTCCACCAGGGATGCATGGGGTCCCTCCTCCAGCCCAGGTGTGGCTGCCAGCCTGGTAGGGAATTTTCATGTGCCACAAGTAAGGGGAAGCTTCTCCCAGGTGCCTGTCACTTTCCTTTTCCAGCAAAATTAAAGCTGATGGATGTTTGCTCTTCAGTCTCCCAACAGAAATTATTCTGGTCAGGAGTGCAAGTCCTGCTGCCTCCTCCAGAAGTCTTCCAGAGGACCTCCAGACCTCTTGTACCTCTGTTGACCCCTAGACATCCAAGCACATGGGTTTGACCCATGCAGTGGCAAGATTCCCTAAAACAGCCAAGGACATAAGCTGGTCTCTATTTTTCCTTTCCTCATACATGCCCAGGCAAGGGTGAAGTGAGGAGAGTAGTTGGATACAACCTGTTCAAACGAGCTGCTTCATAAACCTAAATAAATGCTTTTCCAGAAGCTGAGAGATGTTCTTCCTATGACTTTGGCAATTTTAATGGAATTGAGAGGAAAGGCCTGGGGAAGTGCAGGAGAAATGGTACAGTAAACTCCAGAGTGGCATAATTCCTGCTTGGGAAAGCTGGCCAGTCATCATACAGGACCTCAGAAGCAGGAAGGGATGATATCTCAGTGCCCTCTCTTGGATGTGCTACCCCAGCTGACTCAAGCCCCTCTCATCACAGCAGCACAGATTGGCAAGGATGTGCTGCTGGGGAACCAGCACAACCCACCACCAAAGGAGTTCCCTTTTCAAGGGACTGAGAGGCAGTTGCATGCTGACAGATTTTTCCTAAACCACTGACATCAACATTTGGATCAACCAGCATCTGCTTTCCCCTGTGATGCTGACTGGGTACAGTAGGCCAAGCATGAAGGCTTAGTGGACAGGACAGTACAGTCCAGGCTATGATGTCCTGGAGCAGTCTGGCTGTCACTCTGTTCAGGGAATCATCCTGTCCTGAGTTTTGTCTGTGACTTGTCCCCTCTCTTCTGGTGGCAGAGGCTTGCTCTGGCATATGCACGTGTGAGGCATCACTGGCCAAAGCACAGCAAGGGAAGGAGAAGAAATGTGATGAAATTCATTGTAGAGTCAGGCTAGGTCTGTCCTGCTGACAGAAGTTTCTTCCTTGTAGCAAAGCATCACAAGGAAGAGGGAGCTGGGCAGCCATGGGGTCAGGCAGGGTGGTGGCTGCTCAAGCTGAAGTTTCTCTGACCTGCTCCCATCCTTTCCTCCTTGCCTTAGTTAAGCTGCATCCCAAACTGCATCCCTGTGCATCACCACCACCAGTTACACCATCCACCTCAAAATGACACAGGAGAGTTGGTGGAAAAATCAAATGGTGAGAGTACAATGCTGCACTAGAGGGTCAAGATATCACAAAAAGTACACTCAGGACTGGGTGCAGGGCAGGCAGCTGTGGCCAGTGAAGTGACAGGGGTCTGTCTCGTCTTTGGTGCCCATGTTCCAGCTTGCTATGCTGGGTGTCTCCCTGCCATCATAGAGGGTAGAGAGGAGGGAGACATGAAAATACAGTTCTTAACAGATTTAGGGAAATGCTGAAGCTGTAAATCAAGATCTTCAATACATTTCATCTCCATCCCTTTCAGTTCTCAGCAATAAAATAAATGCATACCCAGGAAATAAGGAACAGATGCGCAGGCACATCCTGGGACACATAAATTAACATGGCAGTAAGCGGGCAGGCAAGAGTAGCAATAAAGGCTAATTAGACCACACAGACACCACCAGCATGGGACTGTATCTCCAAATATTGCCAACATCCGAAAGGTCCACAGCAAAGTGAATTCTTCCATTTTTTGTGGTTACAGTTCAAGGCCAGGACGTTTGACTGTGAGAACCTGATGAATGGATGACTGGATGGGTGGTGATGCTCCCCAAGGATAAACAATCAGTGAGGAAAATTAAGTATAAATAAAGCTAATGTCCTGGTTCCCTCCTTTGGGGCAAATTTCCTCTTCCCACAGCAAGTAAGCTGTGAAACCAGAAAGAAATTAGGGCAGGTATTGGAAAGCAATTGTAACCTGTAGTTGCTCTTGGGTTTGAGAGTGGCCAGCACCACCATATTTCACCCTGTATGCAGAAAGCTTCTACTGAAGATTCCACTGAATCTATTGAAGTTGAGACATTTTGCTCATCCCCAGTGCTGCATAAGCCCTTACTCAGCAATGCCCCAGAGCATCAGCCTGCAGTGCTGTGCAGAACACAATCCTGCAGTGCCCACAGAAAGGAGTACAGCCTTGTTGAACTTCTCAAAGGACAGCAGCAGTCCTTAGCTCCCACAGAGTCTTGAATGGCAGAGCAGAGTTTGACTTTGAGCACCTGGAACACCTGAGGACCACGTGCTTACTGTGCTCTCCAGGTTTCTGCCTTGAAAATGTTAGACCAGCATCTTGTATGTGCTTTACTTAAAGGTCAGCTAAGCTTTTCCTGACTAAACTGAAGGTGTCCCATGGCACAGTCACCACAGTGATCTGTACTTAGGCCCAGGTAAAAGTGAACCTCAGCTATGAGTGCCTGTGTATTCCCTCCCACTCCCCAGGTTTGATTGCACACACTGAACTGCCAGTGCAGGAGGGTTGTGGTTTGTATTGCACTTTGAACATTTGCTGAGCACTGCTGGATGCCTGGGAACTGCATGGACTGCAGGCTGGCAAAGACTGTGCTGTGTCAGAGCACAGGGAGATGGCTCCCCTGCCTTAAGGACACCTGAGTGCTACCACTGTCAAGAAATGGGGAAAAAAATGGCACAAACACGGCAGTACCTGCCCAGCACTTCTGTTAGAAGGGCAGCTCTGCTCATCCAGCACTGTGGGATAGTTGACCCTCTCAGGTGATCACAGCCTACCAGAGCTCCCAGAATGTCCTCACTGCTCTACTGGGCCATGCTGGTTCCCTCCATACTCAGCCATTAAGGCAGCTTCTTTCCTGCCATGCTGAGGACTGAGATGGCATTTCTTTGTCTAGAGCCATGTGCACAGATTCCCCAAGGTGCTGACATGGGCCTTTGCCCAAAGCTTCACTTGCTCTAGATAAGTGCAAGCTGCTTTCCAGTGAGACCAAAGCATTTGCTTAATATCTGAGTTAATTCCTACATTCCCCAGATAGGGCAAAGATCAGGCACTTGGAATAAGCTCTCTGTGCAAGACCTCCCTCCCAAATTACAAATGACAGAAGCATGGTCTTTCTTTTACCCCTTCCTCCAACCACATATTTTGCTCTCCTTTGTCTGTCATTTACCTCCCTTGGACCTTGTTTTTTCAAGTCCTAGCGGCATTCTCCTCTCCTCTCCTCCTCTCCTCTCCTCTCCTCTCCTCTCCTCTCCTCTCCTCTCCTCTCCTCCTCTCCTCTCCTCTCCTCTCCTCCTCTCCTCTCCTCTCCTCTCCTCTCCTCTCCTCTCCTCTCCTCTCCTCTCCTCTCCTCTCCTCTCCTCTCCTCTCCTCTCCTCTCCTCTCCTCTCCTCTCCTCTCCTCTCCTCTCCTCTCCTCTCCTCTCCTCTCCTCTCCTCTCCTCTCCTCTCCTCTGTACATTGCACAGATCCTTTGCCCACACAGGCAGGAGCTGGGTTCCATCAGGCCTCTAGAGTGATCATGCTCTTTCACAAGCTGCCTGGAGAACATTCTGGAAGGGCACTGTAGCCCTTCAGTGGTCAAGCACTTTGGTGGGTGCTGGTATGAAAGCCTTCACAAGTCAACAGGAGAAGTCTGAAAGTAGCACCAGATCCTAGAAGGTTTGGGTTGGCAGGGACAATTTAGAGATCACCTAGTCCACCCCCCTGCAGTGAGCAGGGACATCTCCAGCCAGCTCAGGTCGCTTAGAGCCTGACTTGGTGAGCCTGCTGGCCTGATGCTGGCCATCTTCACACAGCACAGTGTGTAGGAAGGAGGGATGTGGTACTCTCCAGTGTCAGAAGAGCATTTTCTTCCATGTCCTCCAGCCTTTTGCCAGAGGAAATATTTTTTGTTTCCTCAACATCTCCAGATCAAAAGGACTATTCCCCCTCCTGTCAAACAGACCATCTTAATGCACATCCATGTGGTCTCAAAAGTCACTTCCCTAAGCAGGCTGCTCTGGTGAGTCTCCCTCTTTCATTACAGGGCAGAGAGAACAGAAGAGACCTGGGCTGTATCTAGTCCTTTGCTGTCACAGGCAGAGGCCAAAACTTGTCCATAGAGTCCTCTGCAGAGACTCAGCTCTGAGGAGCCATTGCAGGGAATGTTTGGTTAGCAAGAGTAATATTTATGTTAAGCATGAATGAGAATCAAACATCAAGCACAGGTTTCAGTTCTGGCTTGGCATTTCCTGAGCAAAATCCCAACAACATATGAAATCTTTAAACCTTCAGGTCTGCATTTCACACTCTCTCTCATGTGAGTGTGTGCCTCCAGCCAGGCTACCTTGGTATTCTACAGCATGGCAATAACAGAAAGACCCTGCTCCCTGTGTTACCCCCTGAGTGGGTCCCAAGGGGGACAACAGGCTATGGAAAGGTTTCTAGAAATCACTCGGGGTCCTGCTGAGAAGCAGCCACCCCTGAACATATTGCAGCACTCACTGAATGGCTTCCAACAATGTGAGAGCTTCATTTGTGAGACTCCGAAGGAAATTACATCCAGTTGTCATTGCAAAAGAGGGAATTTAAGGCATGCACAATGTAATTATTCCCACTGGGAGCTGCCAAAAACAACAGCATGGCACCCCATTGCTGGGGGAGGAGGAGGGCAGAGGAGCAGGGGGGAAGCTGTAGAGTATCTCCTGCTGTGTGTGGCCAGGAATTTGATGTCCTGTCTCCTCTGAGCACAAGCCCATCCCCACAGCATCTCTGCTCCCAGAGCCACAGGACAGCATCAGCAGGGCTGGAGGCAGAGGTGAGACCCACCAAGAAGCCAAAAGCTCTTTGACTGCCTCATGTGGGAGCAGGGACCTGTACTCAGGCAGAAACAGATTTACTTACTTGGGGTAAGGCCACCAGCAAACAGTTTGGAAGGTCAAATTTCATTTACATGTTATCAGCAAGTCACCTAGATCCAAGCAGGCATTTAGGTACTGAGTTCTCTATCTAGCAGGAAACTGGATATCTAAACATTTTTGAGAAGCTGTATGTAAAATGAGAATAACAGCACCTCAGATTTTAAGGAAGGTATTCCTGAGGTGCCAGAAGCTCCTCCTGGTGATGTGGGCAGCACTGGCAGACAGGGAGGGGCACTGCTCTCCTTCCCCAGGTGCTCCCCAGCCAGAACTGGTGCAGGAGGCTCTGTGCCACCTCCACTGCTGCCCTGCACCCAGGGCACTTCCCCTGCTGCTCCTCTGCCTCGGGTAGCTCGCTGCTTTGCAGAGGTTCTGATACAATGAGCCAAAGATAGTCAGGCTGGAAAGGCCAGGGAAAGCACACATCTGCAGGCTGTGCCAAGCTTCCCCACCACCCTCTGGGCTCTACAAAACATCTTCAGTTGCCACCAGAGTTTGAGAAGACCCAGGAAGCAACACCTGGATCAAATCTAGGCTTCATTAACCTGTAAAATGGCCTTTTTTCTCTACCCAAGCTCTTCTCCTCCCAGTGTACAAAGCAAAACTCAGCAAAGAGCTCTGGGGGAGGCTGGGCCTGGAAGAGGCTCAAAAGAACCTAATCTCATCCCTCTGTGTATGTTTTTGCTTTGTAAAGACTTTTGTGTACATTGCTGCTCCAGATGTCAGCAGCAGAAGGGAGCTGCAGGCAATGGAGCAGCCAGGGCAGAGGGATGTGCTGGACACAGTGCCCAGGCAGGGGCATCCTGGCCAGGGTGGAGCCCCCTCCTGCCCACAGAATGGCCTCTGCTGGCATTCACGAGCCGATTCCAGGGCTGGTCCTGCTGGTAGGGAGCAGCCTGGCCACTGCTGTGAAGAGCAGCGATGGCTCAGCTGCTCTCCCTGGTTGGGAAAGCCCCGGGTGGCTCTGAGCAATGGCTGGAGCTGGGTGTCACGGGTGTGACTCGTCCCAGCAGCTGCCCAAACGCAGGAAGCACCCCACACATAACTGGTTGTACAGTGAAATGGCCAAAGCCCACTGGTGAATCTCCAGCATCGGCTCTGGATTTTCAGTAGTTGTTTTGATCTCTGTGTTAAATAGTACCAGTGCCTTACTGAAGAGGTTTGCAGAGGTTTAACAGCAATTAAATTCATATGTATTTCTTACATGGGAGCTAAGCTCTACTGAATATGGTTTCAATAATCAAGTGGTATTTTGTTTACATGCTGTAATTATGATATTAAAATCTATACCGAAACCTCACTGGGAACAGAGATTTTTTAATGTATGGCAGCCTTTGCAATGGACAGTATGATGCAAAGGTAAAAGGTGACAAGATGGACGTGGGGTGAGTACTCATAAGATTACCCAACACCACAAACACAGCTGAGTGGGGTTCCTGGCATCCAGCAAGATGGCCACAGCTCCCAGCTCTTCATCTGAGAGCTACTGGATGGCTGGAATCCCTGAGAGACAGGCATTAGCAGGGGACTTATGTGGGATGCTCTGTCTCCCAACAGGGTCACAAGATGGATGAAGTATTTCTCTCTATAGCTGTGGCTGTAAGATTCACACAGCTAGGGCTCACACTTAGCACAAAGATTATGCTCCCCCCAAGTGATAAGATGTAGGATTCCAAATCTCAGCCCTTTAAATTTGCCCAGGCCTTCTTGGTAGGGCTCAGAGTTGCACAGGGGTTTTACCTTTTGGAGTAAAGCTTTCTGGAGAACCAGAACTATAAATCAAACACAAGGTACTTGATGCCATCTCTGGCTCAAAAGCCCTCATCATTTTCCCTCTCTGGATTTGTATCTCCCTTCTTGTGGATGTCTTCTCAACCTGCAGTGTAAGGTTTTCGAGAAAGGAGCTCTGTTGGTACTGAATGCTTGATACACAGAGAGTTTGCTTAAAAATCCATAGCCAGTGGCCCCAGTAAGGCCATATCCAGCACATTTAGCCCAGGAGATAATCAGTAAGTAGTGGTGAAGAGAAGTATTTGAGAGCTTGTATTTTCTCTCAGTTATGAATGTGAACAACCCTGCCCCATTCCATGGCAAAGTCAGATCATGATGGTGTGAACAAACCTCCAACAGCCCACTGGAACTGGGAGAGTTCAATGTAGACAAGTAAAGGTGAAAAGAAGTTGTGTTTTTATGCTTTTCACCTCTCCACCTCACAGCACAGGCTTCTCCCTGCCGCCTCCCACCATCACCCCAACTACACTACAGGAAGGAGTGACTGCAGACAGGTGTGGTGGGGAAGGTCAGTATATAAGTAGTAAGTGGGGGCAGAAGCTCTGGACAAGCCCCTGCATGGACCCAGGCAGTGCAGGTGCATTCTGTGCCTGCCCACAGCACCACCACAGCCGTGTCTGCTCAGATCCTGCAGGGACATGCCAACCTTGCCACGCTGGTAAGCTGGGCACCACGGCCCAGGCTCTCTGGGCTGCATTACAGGACCAGCTGAGCAGGATCCAAGTGACTGCTCTTCTCTTTAAAATCTGTGGCCACAGAGGAGAGTTAATTTGTTTGTCATGTGTTGAGTTGATGACTTTCCTCCAAGCAGAGGAGCTGTGGGAAGAGAAACAGTCAGGGGCTGAGATTAAACGGTACCTCCAGTACTAAAAGCGAAGCAGATTTGCCTGTAGTGAGTTTTCACTTCCAAAAGCCATGCCTGGATAATCTCAATTTCTACCTAAGAGATAGCAGAGCTGTCAGGACGTACTGCGTGCGGCCACACAAGAAAACACAGACGTGACCCCTTGGCTCTTAGGAACAAATGTAAGGGGGAGGGGAGAAAAGAATTAGCAGGGGAAGAAAGCAACAAAACCCAAATTCATACAGCAAACAAATGTGAGAGCTTCTATTTTTACTCAGTAATCTACATGCCTGGCCCCCTTCCTATTTCTTCCATTTTTAATCTTCAGTGAATATCTCTGAACTGTGCTGAGACAATAAATCTGGGGCCCTTTGAAGACCTTGTGTGGCAGTGCAACAACAATACACTTTATTAACTAAACATTTTAGAGATCCATTTTCCCTTTGATCTGCAGCATGGTACCCCCACTGCATGTGTGTGGACATCCCAAAGCACTTGCATGTCCTGCTGAGCCCACCATGCCATGGGAGGTTGTTCCCCACCACTGGTGATGGGCATGAGAGAGGTCATGGATGGCTGTGACACTCAACGTGCACCCACTCAGGGATGCACATGTGAGCAAAGCTCTTCTGGTAAAAAGACACCATCAGAGATGTGACCACTCCAACGTTGGTAAACAGCAGAATATAAGGTCACAGGGGCAGAATTAATTGTTCAGTGGTAGGGGCAGGAAGTGGTTATAAGCAATAAGGGTTGTTTATTTTTAAAGCACAGTGAGAGATGAGGACAGGAACTTTATTGCATGATATCTTCCCAGTACCCGCAGGAACCTCAGCAGGGTCACATCCATGAGATCTACAATGCAGGCTTCAGCCCTGAGCTGGCAGAGCAAGTGAGGGCAAGAGCTGTTTGTCATCCTTTGTGTAAGCCTGCTCTGGACACTTCGCCTGTGGGGCTCACAGACAATTGTTGACAGTGGGAAAATAATGAGGCACTGATCACTTCACCACTCTAGAGGATATATAGCTGGGTCCACTATGGCCTCCCACAGCCATTGAGCTGAAAGGATGCAGAGCATTTATGAACTGCACGTTACTCACCAGTGCATCACCCTCTTAATTCCCAGATACAGCTCCCCTGGGCCAGCAAAATTGCTGTAGATTAGCAAAGCAAATGGCATCTCTAAGCACAGTAATTGGGGCAAGAAATAAAAAAAAAATCCACAGCTCAAAGAAAGAGAGTGAAGTCTGGCTGTGAGAGGCATGCGTGGCCCAGGCTCATGTTTCCTGGTCACAGAAATGTGAAGGCCCTGTTTCATCAGCTCAGTCTCCAGGAGGAGTCAATACTCACAGGGCTCTGTCATAGTAGGCTACGGAGATCCATCCTACTGAGCCAGAAAAGAGGTGGTCACGTCTGGAGACACTCTGGCCTCTTCTCTGAGGACTCTCAGCCAAGGGCCAACCTGGATCAAACCTTACATGAACTGACAGGACCACAGTAGGAGCAAAGAGATCCATGGGCACATCACCCCCACTGCAAACAGATCAGCTACAGCACTTGCTGTGTGATGCATATGTGGGAGATGTCACATCCTAAGGAACAGACAGAAGGTTGCTGCCTGTCATTCTTACCCATTTTCTGGATAATCCAGCCACTTGCTACACTGTCATTGTTCAAGCATCAATTCAAACTCTAGAATACCAACTTCTACTGCTTTTTTGGGCTCAATCCTGACAACTATGCCCAAAATGGTTAAGCTGTCAGCAGGAGCTTTCCCTTCACTTAGTTGATTCTGGGGAAGAGCTGCACCAGGCACACACAGCTGTGGGGCCAGAAGAGCAGGGCAGTAGCTGCAGCATTTTGAATCAATAGCATCCTCCAGCCCCTGCCTTCCAGAAACCAAAGAGAGGACAAAACCCAATCGTTTGACACAAATTAATTTCCTGCGAAGGCTTCAGAGTGAGTTAAAAGCACACGCGAGTGCACACGGGCAGAGCCCAGAGCCTGAAACCCGAGCTAGTGCAAGCTGCAGGGAGGCAGCCTGACCCGGAGGGGAGCGGGGAGCTCTCCATCCTGACCCGGAGGGGAGCGGGGAGCTCTCCATCCCTGACCCGGAGGGGAGCGGGGAGCTCTCCATCCCTGACCCGGAGGGGAGCGGGAGCTCTCCATCCCTGACCCGGAGGGATGCTCTCCATCCCTGACCCGGAGGGATGCTCTCCATCCCTGACCCGGAGAGGAGCGGGGAGCTCGCCATCCCTGACCCGGAGGGGAGAGGGGAGCTCTCCAACCCTGACCCGGAGGGGAGCTTTCCATCCTGACCCGGAGGGGAGAGGGAGCTCTCCAACCCTGACCCGGAGGGGAGCTTTCCATCCTGTCCCGGAGGGGAGCGGGAAGCTCCCCATCCTGACCAGGTGAGAAGCTTTCCATCCTGACCCAGAGGGGAGCGGGGAGCTCGCCATCCCTGACCCGGAGGAGAGCGGAGTGCTCTCCATCCTGACCCGGAGAGAAGCTCTCCATCCTGACCCGGAGGGTAGCTCTCCATCCTGACCCGGAGGGGAGCTCTCCATCCCTGACCCGGAGAGAAGCTCTCCATCCTGACCCGGAGGGGAGCTCTCCATCCCTGACCCGGAGAGAAGCTCTCCATCCTGACCCGGAGGGGAGCTCTCCATCCCTGACCCGGAGAGAAGCTCTCCATCCTGACCCGGAGGGGAGCTCTCCATCCCTGACCCGGAGAGAAGCTCTCCATCCTGACCGGAGGGGAGCTCTCCATCCCTGCGGCAGTCGGGTGCGGACCGTGCCGCACCTCGCTGGTCTGAGGCAGCAAGCGGAGGGGAGCGCCGGTGTTTGGACAGATGCAGGTCTGTGTCATAGGCAGAAGGGCTGAGCACAACGCTGATTCTCCCACTGCCCACTGTAGATCTCTCCATAATAGTTTTCCAGGATCCTTTTAGCCTTCATTTAGCCTGCTTCTCAGGTCCCTCTCACACTAGGTCTTCTAACCATAAGGATGGTCAAAGCCAAGCTTCAGGCAAGTCTCCCAACTGAAATCAGAAGATCCTTCTTAAAATGTAAGATTTCTTTTCAAAAGATTGAGGTCTTCAGTTTGCTTTCTTGCTGTGGAGGCTACACACAAGCCTTCCTCTCCCCTCAGAGCCCTGCTGTCATTGCTTTGAGGATGTGAGGGAAGAGAGGCACCTGTAAGCACAGCACTCCAGGAGCTGGAGCTTCAAGAGTATTCAAAGAGCAAACCCTGAGGAGAGGGGGTAAGTTTGTCTCTTGTGTCTCAGGTCACACACAGGGGCTGGTTGTACAGGGCCTGGGAGCAGCTGGGGGTGGCTGGGGTGTTCCCCCAGACAAATCATTCTGCATCCAGACAGTGCACATGCAATATAGGACTAAACACTGGTTACATGCTCTGTACAGCATAGAATTTAGGGGTCAGAGGAGCTCAGAGGTTAAGGTTGGAAAAGACTACGGGAGGTTGTTTAGTCCGTTAGTGGTCCCAAGAGTGCATCAGCTCTCCCTGCAGTGCTTCTGACATGTTTTTGCAACCTCTCCTTTGAGACACATTCACGAATGGATTTCCACCACTTTTATCCATTAGCAGGGGTGACCTAGGACATGTTTAAAAACTTAGGCAGGGAACAGAAAAAGTAAACACTGGAGTGACTTTACTTTCCCGGATGAGAGAAGAAAGTCCAGCAGAAGTAAGGAGGTGGATGGGAAAGCTCAGAAGGGACATAAGACTGCCAAGATTTGGAATTCTGTCTCCTTCCACCCTCCAAGAGCTACAGAAAGCCCAATCCTCCTCTCACCACATCTGGGGGCCCAAAAGGCTTCCAGATGGTCGACAAAAGAAGAGTCAGAGCCACGTCAGCACCCATGAGGTCACATCACTGCTGGGAGGTGATGCATGAGACCATGACTGTAAAACCCCGTCTCCATCACGCACAAGCGCTGACCCCAGGGGTGAGGTCGTGCTGGGAGGACACATCCCTGGTAAGTGGCACTGCTCTCTCCCATCCTAACAGCCGGTCCAGGTTGTCAGGAGCTGGTGGTGCCCATGCCAGGGCCTCGCTGCTGCAGCAGCTCTCCAGCAGCTGGCTCACTGCAGTGCAAGGTTCCAAGCCTGTTACAGCCCTGTAATAGCAGAGCAACTCCACTTGGACAATTCAACATTGCCACTGCTGTTGGTCTTGGTGTATTATTTATCCATCTTCCCAGCCATAAATTTCCTTCCTGGTCTCAATGACTTGTTTTATAACCGCACTCTTTGTGCTGAGACTGCAAAGCCCTGGGACCAAGACCTTTGCCTCTGCACTTTCTATTTAGGGCCATGCAGCTTTATGACAGTTACAAAAAGAGTAACTTCCCAGATGACTTTGCAGCCATCACAGAAGTTTTTTTGAAATGCTACTTTTTTGGCTGCTCAGAAGGTCACTGATAAGAGCAGGGATAAGCCTCAAGCCCAAGCTGCTACCACACAGGGATGAGGAGATCCTGGTAGCATGAACTCTTTCCCCTGTTTTCACAAATGAATCAGCATTAAATTCCCCCCCAGAGTCTCATTACTTGGCCTCTGTTCTTCGAGTCTGAAGCCTTTAAGGAGGTGAGCAGCCCCACCACAATATCACTGGAGGCTCGGCTGCCACAGGATCTCTGCACCAAACCTTGGGAGCTGCCACAGGATCTCTGCACACGTTTGTCTGTGACTCTCAGAGAGGCACAGAGCTTGCCCACCTCCCAGCTTGTGCATCAGGACCAGCATCAGTTGCCTCATGCTCCAACGCCCATCCCAAAGTCCATCCCACCACCAGCAAGGGTCACTTGTCCCTGGGGTGAGGGAACCTCAGCAGTGCTTTCCATCCCTGCCTGAGTGTGCCATGAAAGGAGAGGCACATCTGGGCTGGATTACAGGGTGGTGCAGTGGCTTTTGCAGCTCCAGATTCCTGCACATCTTTCTGAGCAGGACATATATGCTCACAGAGCAGGATGCACAGAGCCCCAGGGCTCAGGGCCCTCATTTATATAAGGCACCCCAGACTGTGCCCTCTTTGGAGGGCTCAGCTATGGGCACCTTGGCAGGCTGGGGGCAGTGGGAGGAGATGCTGTGGCTGGTGCTTTCCCACTGGGCAGGGAGAATTGCTTTCTTTGGAGAACAGAGGCCAAATGGAGGGAATCGTTTACACCATTGAGAAGTGGGTGTAACACTGCAATTTACTGGCACATTGCAGCCACAGAGGCAGTGACTTCGCATGGGTAAGGCGAGCTGTGAAGAAAACAAGGGAGGAGGCAATGAGGCTGAGAGTAAATCCACAGAGATCAATAATGTTACATTAGATTTACGCCAGTTAGTAAACCAAAGGTTGTGGTCTGCTCTTTGCAGCACTGGTTTATCACAGCTCCAGATTTTATGCCACAGTCACTGCAAGCAGGATCTGTCCCCTGAGGTTTCAGAAATAACCTCTTTCCCTCAAAACTTTTTTCTTTAGCTGTCTGTGGGTTGAGAGAAAAAGACAATGATGTGTGGATGGAAAAACAACAAAAAAGAGAACTAAATTAAAATAAAAACGCAGCAAGGCTCCAAAGAATTTACAGATGTCTCTCCTCTCCTTCCCCCCCTGCTTCTCTGTGGTCAGCTGTAAATATTTATCTGGCAGGCTGCAGTGAAAGGCATGGCCCAAAACACTTAATCACAATTCCAGCATGGCTGCCCTCCAGAGCACCCCAAACTCGGGGGACGGTGTTTTCTTTCTGCAGCATTGTTGGAGGAAGTTACTTCTGTCTATATGCAGGCAAACAAGCACCTTCAAAAGCAATTCATAACATCTCCAACATGGGCTGCTGGGTGCTTTATTTGTTTTCTTCTTAGGATATTTTTCTTTTTAAAGAATCTGATTTTCTTTTTTAACCTGGGTGGTGAAGCTGTCACCCCACTGTCAGCAGCAGCCTGGTGCTGATTGTCAGGCAGAAGTGGAGCTGAAGTTGGACTGGATCAATGAGAAGGTTTGGGAAATCTTTCCCAGAATCAAAGGAATCATTATATTTCTATAATTCACCCCTAACTGTTCCACAAGTATTGATGGAACCTGACCCCATCTTCCCTTTGAAGGGTGGCTGTCTCTGGGGTGGAGCCTTGGCAGCTTCTGTGGATGCTCAGCAGAAATTTGGGACAGGTGGAAGCACTGCTGGAGGCTGGCCTTTGTAGGGGCTTTGCTTTTGAGGATGCCCAGCAAGAAGCACCGTTGGCACAGGGATTGCTGTGCAGCAAGAGGTCCCTGCAAAATCAGGAGGAAAAACCATGGGACCAGGGACTTGCAAGCCTCAGTCCCTGGTTTCCACTTTCATGGCAAGTTTGGCTTCTGGGGTATCTCCCTGCAAAGATTTTGGGAAGATTTCCCCGTCTTCAGTTGCACTGCTCCTCCCCACACACTGCCATTACATCGGGGTCTAAACCCTGGGTATTCATACTTTTACATCTCCTGGCTCAGTCTCCAGTTTGATACGGAGGAGCTGGGAGAGGAGAAAGGAGCACAACACACAAAGCTGTGGGTCCTCTGGAACACATCCTCGGGGCTCCCCAGAGGCTGAAGCATATAAAGAGGCAGCCAATGTTCACTTTGTGTCCCAGCTTCCAGCCTCCCCAGCTGATGTGTGGCAGAGTCTTCCATGGGAGAAGAAATTAAATGTCCCACCAAAAGAAAGCTCCGTTGCTATTTCACCATAGTGATTATTTCCTCAGTTTCCAGCTGAAACATGAGCATATTTTGTTTTTACAGTTCTTTGCTATTTTCTGCAGGGAGTGGCACACTTTGGCCAAGCAGAGCCATTCATGACATCATATTTTCTTATTGACCTTTATTGCACTGCAATTGCCTCACCAGTTATTGCCACTTATTGCCAAGTAGCTGTTTCACCACCTGATTGTTTATCAGCCTGCTTTCCTGGGCATTGAGATTCCCTTCACTTTCTCCTCCTCCTTGCCAATGTTTCCAGTGGAAATGACACTTTGTCAGCACATCTGCAAACATGTAGATTTCCTTGAAAAGGCAAGTCCACTACTTGCTCATTTAGAGCAGGTGATCAGTAACCATGCAAATAAATTGGTCTGAGGTTAATCTATTATCCTGTTAGGGGCTGTTGCAATTTTTATCAGACACAGAGCCTAAAGAACTGTTAATGCCCCCTCCCTCTAAATATAAATATATGATAATCTCAACATTCCTTCCAAAAATAAACTCCCTTCTCTGCCGTAATTATTGTGACCTTGCCATTCCAATGCAAAGGGTATCTGAAAATGCAGACCAGCTGCATCCAAAAGTTTTCAAACCCCAGTGTAACCAGAATTCAAGCTACACAGTTTTTAACCTATTTTTAAAGCCAGTGCTGTGAGATTTGAGGCCTTCTTTGAGATTTTGCAGTCCCTGGGGCTGCTAATACTGTAGCAGTTAACTGTGTGCACTGACACCAACTGCAGCATCATCAGTAGGATGCCCTGGGAACAGCATGTGCTCCTAAGGCTTTTCCAAAGGGCTCTGCTTGCTGTGACCAGAATGGCCTGCTGGGTTTTTGTTACACATAGGGCACAGCACCATTTGCAGTCTCCCTAGTGCTGCTGTTCCCTGAGCCCACCCCACTGACTACACAGCACCACATCCCAAAATCCCTGAAAGTGCCAAGCCCACCTTTTCCCCTCGCAGTGTAATGAATGGTAAGGTGCAGGGGCACATGGGGAAAAGCTGCTTTCATGGCAGGGTGCATGGTGCCCCGGACAAGGGAGAAGATGAGGGGTGGATTTGCAGGAACACCCCTGGGGACAGCCCCAGCAGAGGCAGGCACTGCCTTGGCAGAGGATGGGGCAGAGCTGTGCTCTGGGTGCCCATGCAACAGGGCACAGCTCCTGTTCCATGGGGTTAACACAGTACTGAGATCCCCAGCTGCAATTCCCACCCCCTGCTCTGCAGCAGGTCCTCATGCCCAGCAGCCAGGCTCTCGGGGTGGCTGGTGCATCCCTCAGTCCCATGGGGACAGCCAGCAGCTGCTGCCTTCATACAGCTGAGGCACACCATGGCAGGGTGGGCAGGGCACGTGGGCAGAGAAATATTCTCCATACTGCAACTGCTGCCAGGCTGCCAGCAGCAGCCAGAGCTGGCTTTCCCACGGTTCCTTGCCCTTCCTGCCAGTGAGGTGCCAGCCTGGCCCCTGGCTCCTGGCCGGCTCTCAAGGGTGGGAAGGGGAAGGGGTTGCCTGGGCTCAGCTGGAGCTTCTCTGACCCAGACATTAAGTATGATGCCGTTTTGGCAATGCACTTTGTCCTCCTGTTTTGTGAGCCAAGCGTTTATAAACCCACAGGGAGAAGAACCTCTTCTTCCTCTCGGGCACTACCAGTCCTGCTTTTGGCTGCAGGCACTTCTTTGCTGCATGCCCCTGAGCTGCAAATGGGTCTCTGCTGCCACTCTTTCTCTTGGCTTATCAAAGGGGAAAAAAAATAAAGAGAAATCAATTAGATCTTTGCTGTTTGCTTTTCCTCTTCAGGAACGGATTATGTAATGGGAACAGCAGTTTGCCAGCCTGGCCAGCACCACCCTCCTGCCCACCCCTATTTTGCCCCAGAATCAGCAAAGTGGCTGATCCAGGTAAGTCCCTGAGAAGCAGGAGGCTTGTGTTGCCTGCAGGTCCCACAGGGATGTGCTGACTGGAAGGCAGCTCCATCTGCTCCTCCCTCTTCAGGGGACATCTTGGATTCAGGGTCACATCAGCTCAGGCACATCCCCATCTGCCTAGCATTGGTCTCAGGGTCTTGCTGCTGTTCACAGATACAAGGGCAAGTCTGTGCTGGCAGCTGTGGTGGGACACCTGAACACAGCATCAGAGAAATGGAACCTTCCCTTTGACCTCACCATGAGTCCCCACCAAAGCCACGCAGCCCCAACAGCTTGCCATGGCCAAGATCCTGACATGAAAGGATGACTTGAGCTACACCCCATTTATTTCCATCCCTGTTCTTTCTGTCACAAGCCCAGAAAGCCCAAATTATTTACCTGATACAAAAGGAAGCAACGGAGTGATTCAGAGATCAAGAAACTTTTCATTTCTCCAAGGGATGATAAATACTGCTCCTTTGCAGTAAGTGAATAGTTGGGCAGTGCCAGCACCAGGACAAAATGTGTTTTTCTCCTGATTGATGTAGGATTGTCAAGGCCAGGCCA
Organism: Sitta carolinensis; assembly: GCA_032173965.1. Classification (NCBI taxonomy): domain Eukaryota; kingdom Metazoa; phylum Chordata; class Aves; order Passeriformes; family Sittidae; genus Sitta; species Sitta carolinensis. The sequence continues at coordinate 5,098,139 of JAVUNC010000025.1, read as the reverse complement.
CCTGTGAGCTCAGACATCAAGCAGAGGCAATGCTGCCATCTCCAAAGCCTGATGGGAGTTTCCAACCTGTACAGGTCTTAGAAGATTAATTTCTGAGAAGCTATTGTAAGGAAAGCTCTAAAACTTTGCCAGGCACGTGCAAGATGCCATGGGAAGGTGAGATGAGGAGTTACCCAGTCCATGGCACCCAGCCTCTTACAGTGGCAAGCAACCACACAGCAGATGACCCCAAAGTCTCTGGGTCATGTCCAGAGCATTTCCAGACACACTGCAATGAGCCCTGGCCAGCCTCACCTCCACAGAGCAGCAGCATCAGTCAGAGCAAAGGCCTGGCCATGCAGGAAGCCTTTGGCAGCACCCCCAGCTCAGCACCCAGGAGGTGTCTTTGGTGAGCTGCCCTGAAGTCCTGGGAGCAGAACCCAGGAGCCTGATGGAGCAGCGTTCCCTCCTGAGTGGGGCTGGGGAGGTATAGGGGGACTGGGCAGGGGTGCAATCCTGGTTCCTATAGCCCAACCCAGCACTGGGAAAAGCCACTGAGCTGCCCCAGCTCCCCACTCTCCTGAAGAACAGCTGTAACATCCTTTGGCTCATGGACAAAGCTCACTGAAGGAGCACTGGGAAGTGTGAAGCCTCTCTGAATACCCTGTTCATTGTGTTTAGACAGCATTGCCTATGGGCCAAGGCACAAAATTAGATTCCCACAGCCACAAATTACAGAACATGTTCTTCTAACTGGTGCTTCAGATGGTCCCAGTCAGGTGAGATCAGTTGTGAACCACCCTGCAGTATCCACCTCAAGCACTCCAGTTAGTGCTGACACTTCTGCCACCTGCTTCCCTTTCCATTTCAGCCACAGCTGAGTCTTTGTGAAACCAACAATTTCTCTAAGGACCCAGACTCTTTGCTTACCCTGTTCTGCATTTCAGCTCCAAAGGGAGGATCTTGCCTCTTGTGTAGTACCAGTGGGGTTCAAAAATAGCCAGAAAATTCGGTATTTTGGTGTACACAAGTAAAAGCTTATTTACATCAAATATTGTGCTGTCTCCCAGGGGCAATCATAAGGCTACAGTTTGTAGAGCACTACAGTAATGAAAGCCCCAGAAATACCACAGGAGATGGAAAGGTCAGGTGATTTAATAGGAACCATACGTGCTGCTCCAAGTTTTCTGAGTAATCCAGCTTCTGCATGTCCTCACTGCATTACAGACATGATGCATCATCTCCCCTCTCCTTGGCTTCAAGGACTAAATCTCCCCTGAGACCCTAATTGCTTCAGATGCTCTCTGCTCTATTTATATTTGATTTTACCCAGTGTTTTCAAACAATACTGATCCTGAATGACTGTTGATCTAGGGTTTGTACCCTGGCTGACATCTGCTTTGAAGGAGTTGTGTGCAGGTCTGTTTGATTAACACTACACAGGGCAGAGAGGACTCTGCTCTTCAGTTAGAGGCTTTATAATGATCAGTCAATACAATGTTCTTCTTCACAGACAGAGCCATGTGACTGTGATGGTTTTCATATCTGTGGATTTAGTTTCAGGCTAACGTATATCTTTCTTCTCTCTCTCCTTGCCTCAGCTGCTCCCTACCTCGGTTTTCCCCTAACAAACTGGTCACAGCTCCCCTCACTTGGGCCAAAGACCAAGACCTTGATAACCCACCCTGCCCTATCTAAAAGGGATCTCTCCTGCCCTGCCCGGTGGAAATAACTGCAGCAGGCCTCGCTGCTGGCAGCCCTGGCATCTAGAGGTCAGCAGAGAGGGGGAGGGACATTAGTTCCCTTGCCGGTGGACACAGCCCTGCTCCTTGCCTGGGCAAAGCGGGGCAGAGGCACGGCTGAGCCGGGGCGGCGGAGCTGGGGCAGGAGCAGCACAGAAAGCAGACAGATGGCTCCACAGCCAGCCTGGTGATTACCGGCACGAACTGGGTACATCACAGGCCAAGCACTCGCTCTCCCTGCGGTAGAAGAGGATCTGACACTGTGATTGAAAATTAGCAGCATCTCAGAGGCAATCATGGCTGGGAAGCTTGCTGTGCTGGGAAGCTCCGCTCAGCCGGGTGTTGCACTTGGACTGCGTGATTACTGCACCTTAAACCACAAGAACAAAATGTTTGGGACATGCTAATGACACCAGGAGAAACAGAAGCATTTTGATTTGATGGTAATTGTAGTAATTACTTGCTACCAGGGCAGATATGAATACAGTATAATGGGTCTGATTATTTATCAGCATTCAACACCAGAAAGAAAACAATGCTGGTAAATAGCAGAGGGTTTATTTTGGGGAACTGTTTAAAGCCAGGAAAGGACAAAACATCTCTGTTCAAAACAGGGCCTATGGAGGCTCTGTGGCAAAGATCTGAAAAAGGCTTTCAGGCTTTACAAGAGCTGTATATCATTGAGGTTTGGCCCTGATGTGTTTGGCTTGGTGGCACTGCCAAGGCCAGGTCTGTTGAGCAGCCTGCCCTTGGGCCAGACCCTGACCAACACATTGCCAAATGTCACCCACTGGCAAAGAAACCACCCAGGGCAGAACACTTTGGCAACCCATTTTGGAAAAACTTAGCAAAGATGCTTCAAGCACTTGCAGGAGTGCACAAAGAGGAGAGCTGTAGGCACGCTAGGACAGGTCTCACACCAGCAATGCTCAGCATCCCTCAGTGGGAGCCAAGGCCTGGACACCCCTTGCTGTAGCATGATCCCAGGCCACTAGACCAAAGACATCCTGCCTTGGAGTGTCTGCAGGACAAGCCAGGGCAAGGTAGGCATTGCTCCCTTTGGTAGAAAGCAACTTTCCTCCCATTGCAGATGGCAACCACGTTCCTGTCAAAGGAGCTTTATTGTCTCCCTATTTGGCATCCAGCTCCCATGGCACTTTCAGTTCCTCCACTCATCCAACCTGAGAGCTACTCTGCTCACTCTGTGAGCAGTCAGATAGAAACATGCAATCAGTTCTGGCCAGCCTACTAACAGACCCAGCTGTTATTACAGCAGGCACTGATGTGAGCAGCCACAAAAGCAAACAGATCTTTGGGCTTCTCACATGTCTGGAGCTGCCTGCACACCCTGCCCCAGGTTAACTGAAAACATGTGGTCAGGTCCTGCCAGGCTGGCATGCAGTGACAGCCAGAGTGAGCTCTCAAAGCATCTACAACTTCTGTTTCCTCACCCCTTTGCTTGAACAAGCCCACTGAAGTCTAGCTCAGGAAATGGTGCAATACCAACATCCTTAAATGTTCTCATCATCACTGATATTACTTCTGCAGAGCCTTGCTGCTTCAGCTGCATCCTCTTTGGCTTGCTGGGTTGAGGTTTACCACATGAGGGTTACCCATCACTGGAGGATGCTTGTCCTCACTCTCCTAATATGTTCCTAAATTTCAAAAGATAATTCCATGGATAACATACCCATCATAAGTGTGCAGCAGTGCTCAAACCAAACTCACTTTGCTCCTATGACACATGAACACTGTCCTGCCACCCAGGACAGACCTCATACACTTCAGAACCGTGAGCCTGAGCTATGCCTTTGTGACCACCCTCTGCACACAGCCACCATGGATGATTCAGGCTCAGCCTGGCTGTGCCAAGGCACAGGATGGATGCCAGACAGCCCTGAGGAGCCAGGGTTCTCCCAGCAGCCCCCAGCCCCACACACTGAGGGCAGAGAGGATGTGCAGGGTGGCTGTTTGCAGACATGCAGACAGATCAGCAAGGAGCAGCTCAGGTCCCAAGCAGTGCCTGTGCAGCAGCCCAGTAGGTGAATGGAGAACCCCCAGCCTCTCCATCAAACACATCAGGGCCAAGCCACCACTCAGGCCTCCCCATGGAGAAAGCCTTGGCAGTGAAAAGGCAATGAACATGCACACAAGGCACTGCTGGCATGGCAGGGTTGGTTGCTGGTGCAGGTGCCTGTTTGGAGCTACGGGCCCACCTGGAACCCTGGCAGGAACAGACCCTGCCACTGAGGAAAGGGCAGAGATGGGACTAGCACACAGTAACCTTCCCAGAAAATGCCCCTATGTCATCACCCTCCTCAACCAGAGGTGGCATTTGTGCATGTAGTTTCCCAGGGAGTATTTTTCTTTTTTTTTCTTCCTTTCTTTTCAAGTCTGTAGCTGTATAAATACCAAGCAACCACAACATCCTGTGGCACAGGGTTCCCCAGTGCAATCCCACACCCTGCACCGAGCTGCCTCTGGTTGTTTGCTTTGAAACTGCCACCTGCTACTTTTATTTGATGTCCCCGAAGTTCTTGTCTGAGAAGCAACGAAATACAATCACACTCTAATTTGTATTGAGATCACTTTGTCTTGAGTCACTGGTGGCCAGGTGCCTGCTTCTTTTTAATTCAATGGTGAAAGCTCCCATGTGCCTCAAGGGCACAGATCAGACATTTGTTAATTTTTCTTCACTTTTCCCATCATTACTGGTGTGATGCACTGCAAAAGTCTGCCAGTTATTACCATAATGGATGAGACTGCAGAAACAGGAAAGAAATACCACTCTTGCCTTGGCATATATAACCCATCTGTATGTCCTCCCTGCATCACTGTGGAGACACCTGTGAACACTCAGCCTCATTCATGGCCCTCCCCTGCACAGGCTCCTCTGCCCGTGCTCCAGCTGCACATCCACCAGCATCCTTCCTTCCACAACCACACTTGCATGCATGCCCCTTTATCTTTACTCCTCCAATACGTCCCTCTGACTAAAATATAACTAATATGCCATAAATGCAAACACCACAGGCACATAAATGCTGCTGTAGATGCATTGTGTCTATACACCCACGCTGTATCAGCACATACTCCATTCAATCAGAACTTGATTGCATCTTCCTTGAATGCATCCTTCCACCCCATGCCTTGCCACCACATGCTATGGAGCTTCAGGAGAGCAAGGGAAAGCCCAAAGTTGTTTGAATGAGATGGTCTGTCCAGCTGGAAATTCTGCTTCTCAATTTTCCTGTGCCAAGCCATGTTTCAGAGGCCTCCATCGAGCCTGGGGTGAGAACCCTGGCCCCAGCAGCACTGCCAGTTTTGCCCATTCTCCTGGTCAACCCCACAGACAGGCAGATGGGTCAACACTCAGCTGGAAACAGGGTGGTGGGTGGGTTTTCCAAGCACCACTGCACTTTGCAGCACACAGGTGGTGAGTGTGCCACAGATGGGCTCCACATGGAGCCCTGTCCAAGACTGACCCAGGTGAGCTCAGGGCACCCTGCTCATGGGTGACTGTCAGAGGATAGAGATTTCTGCACAAATGAAACAGTGAGACAGAAATATATATATATATCACATGTGTGCATGCATGTACATACATATGTATCAGAAAATGTTTGGACAACACGAAGAAGAGACCATCCTGTGTGCTGGCTGCAAAGATACTCACCGAGGCTCAGGGTATACATGTAACGATCCATTTTGCCACTTCTGTGATCTTGGTTCCTCTCTGCTACTTCTAAAAGGCCATAGCATTAATCTAATTAATTTAATTTAATTGGAGAACAGTATTAGCTTAAATGGTCCTGCTTAAATCACAGAGAAGCAGTAGCCAAGCTCTTCAGAAAGCTGCTTGTCCCCATTCACCCTCGGGCAGATGGTTAACACAGCTGAGCTGCACTTTGGCACAACAGCCCTGCTCTCCTCACAGGGTGTTTTCTGCTCTGAAGGGAAACACCTGCACATCTCCAAGCAAGATGGCTCAGAGCAGAGAAAGGACTCAGCTTAGAAGTTACAGGCTCCCTGCTGGGCCAGGACCCAAAGCTGGTGGGAAGCCAGAGCTCCAACAAAGTAGAGGTGCTGAGGGACCCACACCAAGCTGACCATGCTCACAGTGCTCTGCTCAGATCTCAGCCAGCCTCTCTGCCTGCTCTGGCAGAGGAGAAAATGTTTGCACGAGCTGGTTTGGAAGCCATAGAGGTGAACAGCCCTGCACTGATGGATGCCAGAGGCAGCAACAGGGCCAGTGGCTACAGCAAGGACCGTGGCTCAAAAACCACAGCTCAGCTCTCAATGCCCTGGTTCCTGCTGATACCTCCTGCACTGGGCTTTGGGAAACTATTCCCATGTGTCAGGGTCTGGCATCCAAAGGAGGCCAACATCCTCACTCTCCTTTGTCAGTAACATTGGTAACTACAGCTGAAAAGCACCCTGTACAATCCTCATGAATCCCCCATCTCGCCTTCTTTGAGCTTCAGAGTTGTTGCCACACTGCAGTTGATCACCGTATTTCACCACAAAAACTGCCCGGTTTTGTTGTTAACCCAGAGGACCCAGAGCTTGCAGGGAGAGATGATGGGTGAGGAGATTGAACTAAATCCCAACACATGCTGGAAGCCCAGACAACAGCCCTGGGACAGCAGCAGCAGCAGCACTCTCTCCCTAGCTCACCCTAGTCGCTGGGCTGGCTGTGCAATGCCAAGCTGTACCTCACTCCTGCCCTAGCAGGTACAAGGTCAATGCATCCCTCTCTCTGAATATACAAAATAGACTTACAACAAGCTTGACTGGCAGAGGACTACAAATGATCAGGTTTTCTGAAGTTATTGCCACCACCATGGCTTTTAACAGCACCTGGGGCCCCAAGGGTGGATGCACTGAGGGATCAGGCTTGTGCTGGAAAAAACATCCTAGAAAAAAGCATTCTCCAAGAGCAAGGGCTCAGGGGAGCCAGCAAGTCACCGTACAACCCTTGCAAAATTGGCCAAGGCCAATTAACAAGCTGCAGCTGACAGAGAGGGGAGGATTTCAAGATAAGAGAGATGGCAAGAAGCCTAGACGAGATCAGAGCTTGGAGGGAAGAATGGAAAAGGCCTCCTGGGAATGAATCTAAGTAGGACTGCTAAGGGTATTTATGCTAATATCTCTCAGGAGGCCTTGGAAAAGGGGACACAGGTAATAGCCTTGTGAGATGCGGGTGAAGATACAGAGTTAGGTGTGGGGGAGAGTTGAGAATTAGCTCAAGTAGATAGCAAGGAGTGGGGAATGCACATTACAAGTACCCAGGATGGAGTATTTAGACCAAAATCCAGAGGAAAGGGTGAACTATAGTTAGATTATGGAGAAAAGGAAAAGTGCTCTGGCTGTAAACAAAAGGGCTGTGGAGAATCTCAGGACAGATATGCAAGACTTCCTGAAGCCAAAGACCATTTGGGTAGTTACCCAAACTTCTGTCTTGGGGAGGGCTGGAAACCTCCAGCCATGTTATGTTTGACTTGCCCAAGCAATAGGCAAGTCACTCAAAAGCCAAAGCACCATCTTGATGAGGGAAGCACCAGTGAGGGGCATTACACCATACCAGTACACCATGCCTCAAATGGAGCAGCTGCACATACAAAGAACCTGGCATTCATTTTGGAAAAGCTCTTCATTTTCAAAGCCATTCACTTGCAGACGTGGCATCCTTGCATTGTGGAGTGCTTGGGACTGGCTGCAGTGTGTCACAGCTCACTCTACTCCACCCCCTCCATACCCCTGCCCACAAACACCCAGAAGATAGCAAACAAAACCCACCAGAGGTGTGAATATAGCAGCTGTCACGCTTTATTTCATTGTGGGTTTTTTAAGTTTTTTTTTTATTTTTTCTTCTCATTGAAAAAGAAAAGACAGAGAAAAGTTACAAAAGTAGTAAAAGGCAACAATACAGGCAGGACATCCCTGTTCCCTGCTCCCTCCCGGGGCAAGGCAGCCTGCCCCACCTGCTGGCTGGCAGGAACATGCATGCCTCTGGGCCCCAGCACCCTGGCAGCTCTTGCTGAGCAAAGCCTGAGGCTGCAGGGCCATGCAGGGGCTGCCACCCCAGCCACTTGCACAAAGGAATGTGCATCTTAGATGGGTACCAGGCTATGGCTGTCCCATCTCCTGAGCACAGGGATTTGGTCCAGAGGAGCAATGCTTCCTGTCCTGCACTGGTCAGCTTGATCTGGCAGCAGTAAAAAAGCTGAGGTGTGCCATCAAAACAAGATAAGCAGAATTTCTACAGGGGCAGGAGGAATCAGCAGAGGAACTGGGCTCTCTTGGAAATAGGGACTTGCAGGGAACCATGACAGACTGCCAGAGGTCCCTCACCAGTAAACACAAGTGACCTCTTGGAGGTGGTGCTGGTGCAGGGGGTGGCCCAGCTGTAACAGTCTGGAGCCAAAGAGCAGGCAGAGCTGGGACAGCATCAGGACAGACATCCCCTCACCACCTTGCCCAGCTGCTCTGCCTGAATGACAGCAGTTAGGGAGAAGAGGGTGGGGTGGGGGATTCAGGCCCCCAAGCCTACAGCCTTTGGACTTTCCCCAGGGGTCTCAGTGAAGGGCCCAGACCAGTTCACTGGGCAGCCTCCTATTGGCAGCTGGACTGACCATTGGTCTCAACCAAAGAGCAGCATCAAAGACTACACTGAGGCAGATTTAACAAAACTTGTATTACTCACAGTTGCTCCTCTTGATCTGGACAAGCAGTAAACTACTTGCTTCCCCTTGCACTTAGATACAGGCTCATGGTGGGGAATGCCTACACAAAGAGGTTATTCTCTCTACCAGGCACAGCACTTCCTCATTCTTGCTCCTCTGCCTCAACAGGAGAGGCAGGAGCTTGTTCTATTGATTCCTGCCTTGTGGCACAAAATACAGGCATGCCTCAAGGACAGATCCCAGGCAAACACCACTGGGAGCAAAGTCTAGCATGGTCCCAACAGCCTCAGAGCTGTCTGTGGAGAAATGTCCCCCACCTTCACTCAAATTCCCCTCCTGTTTCTTCCACCAACAGACACAAAATCAACTGCTTGTTCCCACTCCTTGTTTCTTCTGGGCATATTGTTCCACTGATAAGAGAAAGGGTACCTGAATTTAACAGCTAGCCTAAACAAGGGGAGTGGAAAGCTTGCTGGAGCCATTAAATTGGTTTGAGTTTGGTGGTACCAGTTACCTCCACCATCATGTAGTGGGACAATACTATGGAGAAGTGTTACATACCCCAGAACACATACTGCCTCAGCAGAGAGGAGGTCCATGAGCACACACTCACCCCCAAGTTCTTTTCTTTGATGATGCTGAGAAGACTGAAGATGGGTGCTGTGTTTTCCTGGATGGCTCAACACAGACCTTCCCATTCTAGAATTTTACTGTAACCCCAGATCTACATATGGATGTCTCACTCTTCAATTTCAATCTCTTTTTGGACAGGATCACTGAATTGCCAGCAGATCATCAGGAATGCACAGCTAAATGTTCTAGTTACTCCTCCACACACCTCCCTGTTCTAGGGTTTTCCACTTAAGAGAGCCTGATGTGAATGCAAGATTCTGTTTTGCAAGCCTGTATAGCCTCTTTCTCCAATCCTGAGCTCACTTCGGAGTGGGAGAGGTGTCAGGTCTATAGCAAAGCACTGTAGACCCAGGGATCCTTGGGAAACTGACTGTATTTAGTTTCACAGTTTGATCATACTAACCCCTGAACACCTCCTGGATATCTTCAGTTACCACCATCCTTATGATTGACACTGCCCGGGTGGCAGTTCTCACAGTTCGTGGATCTGACTAGTTTGCTTTGCCCTGAAAGACAAAACCCACCCCCTTTGTCACTGCTCAGCTCCATCAGTGGTATGAGAACAGGCACTGCTGCATTGCAAAGATGTGTCATTGCCCCTTCTCTTCCCACCCCTCCCCTTGGGTACCACCACCTCCCCTTCTCCCTGCCAGGCAGGACACTGGTTGGTAGTTCCTGAGGTTTTTTGGAGAGACTCCTTCAGTAGGCACATGACGGTTCTTCCACCGGAGCGATCGGGCTCAGCGGCTTCAAGGTGCTGAGGGAACGGAAGGCAAAAGTGGAGGGGTCATACAGAAAGTGGGGGGGCGGGCGGCCTCCGTTGATGCTCTGCAGGGGAATAAAGAGAGGCATGAGGTTAGTGCTCATCACCTGCAAACAGTGAAGTTCTTGCCTCGAGTGTTTTATCAGCCCCTCTCTGATACAATTACGCCTCCTTGAATGGGTGGTCGTGCTTGCATCTGCAGCAAATGGCACTAACATAAGCTGCAGAAGCACTTTGCTCACATCCTTGCTCTTACTCTTCAAGATAAAAAGCAGGCACACCTCCCTTCCTCCAGAATTGAAGTCCCTAGGATCCACATGACTAGGGCCCATGGCACCTATAGCCACGAAGTGAAACAGGATATCCATGATGTATTTAGGGTACCAGAGTCAGAAAAGCATCACTACCAAAAAAGTATCACATGGAAAAGCTAAATTCACTTGGCCTTGAAGTAAGATCTAATACACTTTTAGAGCACGGAGACAAACCAAATCATCTCTGGAAATGCATTCTTCATCCCCATTTTTCAACAGCTCTCCAATGAAGATTTACAAACCACTCTTTCTTAAAGTCCTAGGCATGCTGAAACTCTCCAGGGTTTTGGTTCCAGACTCTACAGTTTGACGAGGAATGGCTGAGAGATGTTTGGAGGAAAAGATCTCACCCCCGACACCTTACAGACTGGCTTCTACCACGGCCACCAAAGACCATTCTCTCCCCTTTCTGCTCCCAGTGTTCAGAACATGGCCAGAGCAGGTCCAGAGTAAGGAGGCCAGAAATAGCCAGGTACTCCCTGCACTGTGTGACAGGACAGAAATTCTGTTTTCCATTAGGCTGTATGGGGATATGTGGATCCCAGAGGAATTATGGCACCAAAAAAATTTTTTCACTGTTAAAAGTGAAGAGCTTTCCTTTTACTTTTCAGGAACTTGGGTTTGTTTCTTTCCTGATGCAAGCAGAAGCACTAGGGGGACAGCTACTTTACTGATACTTTTTGGCCAGGTGAGGAGGTCTCCCTGCTCTATGGTCCAGGAAAATGTTTAATCATGATTCTGTAGAGTTCGTTCCCAAGGAATATGTCCAGCAGCTCAGAAACTCATGCAAATGTCCCCAACTCTCATCTCACATCACTCTTGAGAAGGGCTTTACCACTATTTTCACAGAGGTTAGGGAAAAACTCAATGAGAAACACGTTAGAAGAAAATAAAAAACCTACAGGTTGGGCAGAGAAGAGATTGAGAGCAGCCCTGTAGAAAAGGGGGGTGTGGTTGATGAAAAACTCAATGTGAGCCAGCACTGTGCACTCACAGCTCAGAAAGCCAGTGGAATCCTTGGCTGCATCAAAAGCAAGAGGGGCCAGCAGGTCAGAAATTATTCTCCCCATCTACTCTGCTCTTGGTGAGACCCCACCTGGGGTACTTATCCACCGGTGGAGTCCCCAGCAGAAGGACACAAAATTGTTGAAGCAAGTCCAGAGGAAGACAAAGTTTTTAAGAGGATTGGAGCACCTCCCCAATGAAGACAGGCTGAGAAAGTTGGAGCTGTTCAGCCTGGAGGGAAAAAGGTAGCATGGAGACCTCACAGGAACCTTCCAGTGTCCAGAAAGCGTCTACAGGGAAGCCAGAGCGAGACTCTTCCTCAAGAGCTGCAGTGACAGGATAAGGAGTTATTAGATACAAATTGGAAGAGGTGCAATTTAGTCTAGATACTAGGGAAAATTCTTTCCTGTGAGAGTGGTGAGACTGGGACAGGTTGCCCAGGGAGGTTGTGACTGCCCCAACCCTGGCAGTGTTCAAGGTGGGCTGGATAAGGCCCTGAGCAGCCTGGTCTGATGGGAGCAGTCCCTCCCCATGGCAGATGGGATTAGAACTAGATGATCTTTACAGTCACTTCCAACTCTTAACGTTCTGTGTGATTCAGGCTGGGCTCTGGTGTTAGGTGACTCTCTGTTCCTTTTCTAGGCCTTTCCTAACTAAACTCACGGTCTCCTTTGCTTAGCCTGCACTGTGGGACTGCTCCTCAAAGAATTAGGCTTTTTAGGAACAATTACCAACTCTACTGTCTCACAGAGACAGGTTCATTTTAGCACTTCAGATTCAGGTCTATCACACACCTAACAGCACAGCAAGGTGATGTTTTGATGCCTCCACCTCTCCTCTGCCTGGGTTTTAACTTGTCATCACAACACAACAACACACAAATATCCCCAAAAACCTGCTCAGATGCTTTGTCTCCCCCAAACACACACAGCAAATCAGAGTGAGCTAAGGGAGGCCCTGAGCACTGCAGTAACTGCAGCAGGATCTGGAAGCCTCTTGTCTCCAGGCTCTTGCTCACAGCTCAGCCCCATGGGGCAGCAGCCTTCGTGTCAGGAAAGGCCTCTAGAAGCCAGTGTGGGCAGCCTGTTCCTGCCTAGCTGGTATCCCTTCTGCAAATTAAGATGGGCACTCAAGAATGGAAAATGCCAACATGGTGCTTGGCATCAGCTGTGCCAGGAGTTTCAGCCAGCAAATCATGCCCTGCTACATCCCCCTGACACCTTGGCCAGCAGCATAAGAAACAAGAGAGGCAGATTTAAGGGCCTTTACTCAATAGCCACCTGCTGTGGGGTTATATATGGTGTATGCTCTGGCAGGCCTCAAAGCTGGAGAGTAACATAGCAACCCCTATTCAAAGCTAAGGGGCAGAATAAATCAGCACATTTGTCCTTCTCCAGAGCAGAGAAGGTCCCCTGCCAGTGCCAAGAGGGAATGGGAACAAAGAACCTGGCAGTCCCCTCCATTTTGAAATGCCAGACAGGATTAGGGAAAGCAGCTGAATCCGTTCATTTTTGGCAGACAGCAGATGAAGAGGCTGGGGAAAGACAGGTCCAAAGGACAGACAAAAGTCATCTACAAATCTCACCAAGCTTTGGGGGGAAATCTGTGCTATGGTTTCTCTCTGGGTCTCCATCTGGGGACAATCTGTGGGGCAGAGGGCCTTCCTAGGGCACTGCCAGGACAATGGGCACAGAACAAGGGTTGAGGTTGAAAGTCAGGGATGTGAGAAGACACAGGAGGATGCCAAGATTCACAGGTAGTCAGGCAGCTGCAAGTGAGGCTCAAAATGTACCAAATCCTCCCTCTGCATCATGGCACCACTCAAGGAGCCACAAGATGACCACTGGCTTTCAACAATAGCAGACAAGGGCAGAGTGAGAAAGGGCCTGTGCCCAACTGCAGGCAGCAATAGGAGAGGCAGTAACCTGCCTGCCCTCATCCATAGCAACACGCTGACCAATCTGCACTCCTTTGTAACCCTGAGCAATACAGGATCCCTGTGCACCTGCTCCCTGACTGACAGGGCAGCATCTCTGGCACCAACCTTGCTGGAGGTAAGAAATCTCAAAATCCCTCGACTTCTTGCAGAGGAGCATTTTTAGATTGGAGCTCAAACCCAGTTCTAGGGATGACCAGGCCTGATTTGGCTTAGTCCAAGACACCATTTGGGATCACAGCATGTGGTAGTCTGGTCCTGATGAGTAGCACAAGGCAAAGCTCTGTAGATGTATTTTCAGAACAAAAACGGATAGAGCCAGCTGCCAGAGAGGGGAACACGTTCCTGCCATCCTGTCACTTGGGCCAGCTGCCTCCCTGTAGTCTGGGCAAGCATCCTAGCCAGCCTGCCCTTCTCCTTGGGCAAAGCATGCCTGGGACTTTGCTTTGACTAGGGAAGGGTGTTAAGAGCTGCTGCCACAGCAGGTCCCCAGAGTGTTTGCCATAAACCTGCCTGACAGACCCTGGCAAGCAACTCCAGGCCAACTCCTGCAGAGGCTCCTCAGAGCACAAACAACGTGCACTTGACATTAAAGGCTCATGTGTTCACTCTAATGGCATTTGGGCAGCTGGGTACTGCTCCCAGAAGGGAGCCTAATATGGGCCCTGTGCTAATGGAAATCATTAACCAGAGCCCTCAATTTGCTAAGCAATGTATTTACACAGCTGGAGAATGGCCCGAGTCAGGCTCACTCAGCTGCACAGGAGAGCACACAGGCTCTGACAGACACTCTGTCAAACACATGCTCACCTGCACATACTCACCTGCCCTCACAGGCCCCAGGCTCTCCCCAGAACACAGGCACTTCCCTGGTCACTTGGCCACATCACCCTGTGCACACACAGACTCCTCCTGACTTGGAAATCACAAGAGGGCTGTTCCACCCTTACACACTTTGCCTGCTTGTTAAGTAACTCAAGCCATGCAGGGCCAGAACTTCACCGCATCCAGGGGATGGTCTAAGGCACCACAGCTCATCACTGGCTCGTACAGCTGCTCAGAACACAAGGTAGTTCCAGCACCTGAAGACACCCACACTGCCCCGCTGCACACCTTATTCGAGTTAGATGAGCTCCTAAGGGAGGTAACTCCTCTTACATGTGTTCCAAGCAACTCTGCACAGACCACCTTGGTCAAGAATCCTCTTCACCCATGAACATGTGCCTACATGTACACTCCTGCCAACATGCACTTTTCTCTCCAATAGCATTATCACCTTTATATACAAGGGGGCAAATAAACAACCAGGTTTGAAACATATCTCAAGTGTATTAACAAAGAAGCACACCTAAATATAGTGAGTGGAGGGAGGTGCCACAAAAAAGGCCTAAGTAAGATTGAACATCACAGAAGAAATGCCAATTTCAATCATATTAGCAGCTCTCAGAAAACAGACAAAGGCACAACAGTTCCATAAACCTATCTGTAACATAATTGTAAATTTCAGCAAGGAAAGAGTATATAGGAAGAAGACAAGCATGTAAAGCTAAATCAATTAATATGAAGCCCTATTCCTCCTAGAAACAGGTCCCTTATTTCTATGAAGTCTGGGAAAATATCCCAAATGCAGACAGTAATGTGATTTTGGTCTCATGATTCCACAGAATCACGGTTCTCCTCTTTGGACAAAGCCAAAGTGAGCACAGGTCCAAGTGAGCTTTCAGCTGTGGGAATGACACTGCCCACAGGAGAGGGCAAATGCAGTTACCCAACTTCAAAGGGAGTGGTGTGCTAGGGGTGATGGAAAATTAAGAGGACTCTTTGGTCATCTTTCTTAAGAGCTCTAGTATCCTGGTGGGATTCAAAACCAGATCAGCTTGTGCACTCTGCCAACCCACCCCTACTCAAGGGCAATCCAGCACAGGAGTCCCTTCTTTTCTACTCTTGGGCCCCAGTGGTTGGGAAATGCTGCTGAGCTCTGTTTAAAGGATGCTGCCTTCCAGTGGTGGGTGAATGATCCCTCTGCAGTCTGTAGACTCACTTGTTAAAAGTCCTTTGGGATGAAAGGCACCATGTAATTGCAAGTTGTAAAGGCGCATCCGATTCCCACCACCACCCCGTGTGGAAAGGAATAAATCCCCAGAAGAGCTTTGGCAGGGACAGATGCCTGCCTGGGATGCTGCCTGTTTATGACACAGCTGCCTTGCCCAGGAGTAGGCAGAGCCAGAGGTAGCACCAATATTCAGGCAGGGCACAGAAAGAGTAAAGGCTGTCAGACTCCACAGAGGAACGTTTACAGGTACATTGATTTAGCACCACTTTGTTCTCCTTCCTCTCACCCCTGCTAAGTGTTAGAAAATAAACTTCTTCACTCTTCAACTTTAATGTGTGAAGCCATAAGGTCTGAGCAAGGGATGGGGACCCACATGCCTGCTCCTAGTTACATTTGTAATTCCAAACATGGTTCTGACCAGGCCACTTCCCCACATCTCTGCCTCAGTTTCTCCAATACCTAATACATACATGTCCTGCTTTGTGCTGGGATAAAATGATTTTTCTGCCTAGTAGCTGGTGTGTCCTGTGGCTTAGATTTAGGATGAGAATAATGATGACAACAATAACTAAAAATATCAGTCTGTTAAGCAGTGTTTATACTAAGTTAAGGACTTCTCAGCTTCTCATGCTCATGACAGCGAGAAGGTTTGGAAGGGCATGAGAAGCTGGGAAGGAAACAGCCAGGACATCTGACCCAAACTGGATAAAGGACTTTTCCATATCACATGAGGGCATAACCTGGTGTTCTGCCTTCCCAAGTAACCATGATGCAGTCCTGCTTTCCTGGAGATGGCTGAGCACCTGCCTGCCCATGGGAAGCAGTGAATTAATTTCTTGTTTTGCTTTGCTAGCATGCACAGTTTTTGCATTCTCTATTAAATTGTCTTTATCTCACCCCACAACCTATCTCACATTTGCCCTCCCAATTCTCTCCCCCATCCCACAGGGGTAGCAAGCTAGCAACTTCATCGTGGGGTTAAGCCACAACAGTACACCACAGCCAGGCAGCTGGGATGAATTAATTAACTTCTAGGTGTTTCAACCTTCTGATGAGAGGCGATTTCTTTTCAATTACAGTCTTGCTTCAGGCAGTTTTCAAGAAACAGTCGCTGGCAAGCAGGACCAGCTCCTCCAGTGGAGCAACAATTCACATTTAACTGCTTATTTATTAATTCAGATAGGGCCTCTAACAATTTATTCCAGTCACAGACCTGGAGCAGCTCAAGGAGGAACTTTTCACAGGCAAACTCCTTTCCTCCTGAAAGTCTGTCCCCCACCCCACCCCCAGGTTCATATAGAATTTTATTTCAAGGAACAGTTAAAAATAGACCATGCCATAACTTCATTTTACGATTACTCTTTCTTTCTCTTCCAAGGAAAAAAAAAAGGTAATTTCCAAATGCTGTTCTGACAAGGAACCCAAAACTTTGCAGTAAGCACTGTTTTCTTATGTTTTTCATCACCCTCCCCTAAAAGACTGAAAGACCTGTCTGCCATCACCAACATAAGGCTGCCTAACACCTATTTCTTTCCATACCACCACATTGCAAAGAGCAGTTCAAGAGTTTACAAATACATCACTGTTCCTCTTAGAAAGGTTAAAAAAAAATACTAAAAATCAAACATTTGCAAACGTGCATGCAGAGTTGTCAGGTGGCAACTACCAGACTTAGAGAGGTGCCACCAGGCAGACAACACTGAACCTTTTTGGAAGGTACTTCAAAGGGCCTAGCAGATGCTTGTTGGTCACTTGCCCAAAAGCAGAAATAGCCAGTTTTAGCTCTGGGTCCTTGCTGGCACCAGCATGATAAGCCTTTCTTCTCCTCTCTCACACATCTTTAGATATGTCTTTGACAAAGCTGACTGCAAGCTTTGATTCGGCCTGCCTTACAACCTGAAGGAAAGAGGCTGCACAAAGAAAAGGGACAGATGGGTCATTCAGAGGGGCAGTCTGTTGTTGCTCCCTGGCCAAGTTGGGGAACTCACCACTCCGGGGTCCCAGTAAAGATCATGCTCTCTGAAGGCAAAACAAATCTCTTAGGAATAAGTGAACGAACCCATATTTCCCTACTAGTGAACTGTATCTTGCACCCACTTTTTTTCCTTCTGATAGGAAATTGCCTGTGCTTTCTGCATACCTGCAGCAGTTCCTGCAAATACTACCGGGTGTGCATGTGCCTGAGCAGAAGAAGAGACAGGCACAAGAGTAGCTCCAAGCAAACACAGACACAGGCAAGGCACAATCTGGCCCGAGATCTCCAAGTGCATCTGAGTAGAGTCCTTAGTTTTGGTCTGTACACAAGTGACACTACCTCACCCTCTCCTTCCTTCCTCTCCAGCCCTTGCTGTGTAGCAGGAACACCCTCCTCTCAGAGAGATCACGGCAGCTGCCTCCCAGTCCTCCTCCCTCGGGGCCAGGAACCCCAGGTACCACGCTTCCCACAGAGCGGCACGCGGTGCGTACCTGGGCGTGTGCAGCTTCCAGTTTGCATGAGGCCAGGGCAGGAAGATTCCCTCTGGCCAGGCAGGCTGGCACAGAGCAGCACGCTGCTTTCAACTTGAAGGGTACACAAATTAAACCTGCAAAGTGAGGATTAATTAGCCTGGCATGAGCAGGCTGCGAACACATGCTGCCATAGTGCGCTTGCCTCTGGACAAACCACCCCAGCTGTGGAAGCCAAGCACAGGAAGTGGGTGTACTATGGGAGAGGTGTGGGAAAAGAGGATCACAGCTCTAGGGACTGGGAGAGGCAACAGGTGCCAGGTTCCCACAGCCATGTGAACAAAAAAGAGCAGGAGCAACTGCAGTGGGCATGGATGCAGTGGGTAGAGGTGCCTAACCAGCCTTCTTGGACTTGAAGCTCTGACAGAAAACAGTGGCTCTCTGTGCCATCCCCTACATCTCTCTTTCTCTCTCCATCATCCAGATGTGACCCAGAAGTCATTAAATCTGACCCTCTCTCTGTGACACATGCCTTGCCACTAGCCATAGCCACCACTGACACACAAGGCTGTCCCAGCAGCAACTGGGCCACACCTTGTTTCTACCACTCCCCACCTCCCCTGCCTTAAACCAGACCCACAACCCACATCAGACCACAAAGCAGGAACAGTGCTGAAAATAGGATGTCAGCCTCCTCACTCACCAGCCACTTGCTGCCTTCATGATGCTGTGTGGATTACAGAGCTCTTGGTCATTCCACAAAGTCTATTCTGTGGGCACTAACATGATTCAATAGGTACAAGGGCATACACAGCAGGAATTTATGAAAAGCAGGAAGCAATAAAAGTTCTTCTCCTTAAGGAAATAGAAGAGAGACATGATAGTCCCACTTCTACCTGCTATGGGCAGGATAAAGTCTAGTTAGCCTTTGCCATGAAATCCAGTAAAAGCCAGATATTTGGAGTAGTTTTTAATATACAGAGGCATTCCCCCCCTTGGCAACACTGGACCCTTCCCCACACTGAGGAAACCCTGGACAAAATCTTTTGTCAGGAATTATTCAGAACAAGGGCTGGGGTTCTCCATGACCAACTATCATCTTCAGCAGGCAGTTCAGTGGCTGGGTTGGGAGGAGCACAGGATAGATACCCAAAGGGTTATTCATGCTCCCACTTAGCAGAGGACCTTCTCCATTTATCTCAGCAGAGGCATGCCCACCAACTGGACACAAGACACCACTGGGGAAACTGGAATGCCAAAATCTCCATGAGGGGCTTCTGAACATAAAGTAATCCAAGGTTGTGATTGGCCAGGGAGGTGAGTCCCTCTTGTAGAGTCTAATATCAGGGTCAGGTCTAGACACTCAGTCACATACTAGAACTACCAGGAAGGCTTGGGAAACTGTCAGCAAGCTGCTGTTTGGGGTTTCTGCTGCCTGAGATGTTTGTACTCATAATACAGTATGAATAAGAACGCAGGTCTAGGAACACAGCTTAAAGTTCTCCTCACCCTATCTTTCTTCAAGGGAATCACACTTTCTGCTGGTTTCTCAGTGTAACTCACTCTGAAATCACAATGATGGTATTGATCTGCACATTTATACATTAAAATGCTTGCACTGCTCCTTGGGAGCCTGTGATGGAAGGGGCAACATCTGTGTGTTTATATATACACATATGTACATATACACACACACATATATATATACACATATATATGCATACACACACTGAACCTTCTGATTTTTTAGAAATCTTTACTTTGTGCTGTGCAGCCAGAACCAGAGGTTTGCACCAATGCTGCTCTGTCACTTGGTATGCCTTGCACTTTTGAATAGCTCAGGCATCTGCCCAGAAGGCTCTGGCCAGCATGTCTCCTGCTCAGCTCCAAGCTGAAAAGGAGAAAGAAGACAAGCCAGCATGTTCCTGCAGTGGCCTTTTAGGATGCAGAGTAAGAGAGAAGAGACAGGGAAGTCATTCGAGGGATCTGGCCCCTGTCCAAGCAGAGGGCGTTCTCAACATTGATAAGATCAAGGCAAGAGCACAAGAGGTTTATGTTCCGATTTAAAATTCTTATTTTTACATAGCAGAAAGCATCTCTCTGATCAGCCAGGTTATCAGATTGGCCTTGAAATCCTTCCTTCCTTTCTGCCAGCCCCAACAAGATCCTTGAGACACAACTGGCAAGCCCCTGGTTGTCTTCTACCCACCTACTGCTGTTAAGATAAGCTCAGCCCCACTAATCCCATTCAGAGAGTGCATGTAGGAGTTTGTCAAGGAAGAACAAAAACAGGAATAAATGACAGACTTTTAACCCTCATCCCAAGATGGCCTGGAGAACTGAAGGCTGGTGATATTATAGATACACTGGAAGCCAGGGCTCCACATTCAGAGCTGGCCAAGCCTGGTCTAGGGCAGAGGCAGTTCCACCCCACGAGCTTGTGGGCACACAGCCATCCTCCTCCCAGTGCCCAGGAAGTGTGTCCACTGCAAAACAGCCCTCCCCACAGAGACACTCAAGTACCACACCATGTGTGCCCCCTCCCAGTGCCAGTTACAGACATGACACCAGCTGGCACTCCAGGGACCAGGGACCTGCACACTCACTGTCCAGCTCCTGTGCAACACCCACACCCGCCAGCACCTGCCCCTGCAGTGGCATGTGCTTTGCTTTACCTATTGTATATGAATCCATAGTTCATGTACATGCTGTCACCTGTAAATTATCCTTGCTCACCTGCCCATAGGGGATGATTCTTCTGTTTCATTATTCTTTACTGAGGGGGACCAGAAGCAAGATTTTTTTCTTTTTAATATTATTTGCTCTTCACTGTAGGCTGCCACCTCTCACAGTTGCTATTCCTGAAAACATTTCAAACTGAGCTGCTGCTCATTAGAAAAGGTTATCAATCTCTCTTTCATAATCTGTCTAGGTTCTTAGACTAGTCACATCACTATCCCATCATCCCACTTAAGAGCTGCAGAGTGAGTGGAAAGGCTGCAGCTGATCAGCACCTGAGGTGGCCCTTGAGAAACTTAAATAGAGGAAACAACAACAAGGTGACACCTTAGTGTTAAAACAGCAGCAAATCCCAACCCAGGTCACCAGCTTAAGAAAGACTACCAAGGACCACAAACATTTCCAAAGGCTGTACCTGTGTTTCCACACCTGAGGCCAGAGACTGCCCCTCCATCTAACCTTCTCATGGGAGACTCTTCCAGCAGAAGACAGAAGAAGGCATAGCCATAATGCTGCATGAGAAAACACCACCTTGCACCCTGACATGCCAGCAAAGCCCCAAGATGTCAAGGCAACCAAAGAATCAGCCAGGAGGAAGTTTTTTAAAAAAGCAGGCATCATCTCACAACTGTGAGACACTGATCTCAGCAAGAACAGGATGAAAATGCTTCATTGATGATATTAGAAGGTCACTCTCATTGTTGTCCTCACACAAAAGGGACTAAGCATAATCCTTTCTCCTACAAGTTATTCAGCAGCAGGAAAACCAAAGGGAGAACACAAGGATCCTTGCTTTAAATCCCTGGCACAAGCCATTAGATATCCTGCCCACTCCTCAGATCAGTTCACTCACTGCATCTTCATCCAGCTCTATGCTGTCTGGATATCTGTGACCAACTCAGGTCAGAAAGAGACTCCCTGAGCTGAAACGGGAACATTTGTGCATCAGTGCTGCAGTGACACAAGCAAAGTGGTTCACATGGTGATGTTTCCTGTTCAGACACACAGACAGCTGCCTGGTTCCCCTGTAACAGCTCATCAACCCATCACTACGAGATGTGTCTTCACTTCTTCTACCCTCATCAAAATGGACAGGTTCCAACAATGAACCTGTGCCACCAGACCCTCAGCAACAGAGAGCCAGCCTCTCACCTTGCCTCCTACTATCACTCTTTGCAAAAGGCCACATTCAGTAGGGCCTCAGAACACCCCTTACAATAGAACTTAGGTCCCTAGCATGCTCTGACTCCATTACTGAGTGTTGGACAAGACCCAGAAATCACAGAAGGGCTGAGGTTGGCAGGCAGCTCTAGAGATAGCTGAGTTCAAACCCCCTCCTCTGAGCAGGGTCAGCAGGAGCCTGTTGCCCAGGACTGCATCCTGGCACACTGTGACTCCTTCCATGGCCAGAGATTCCACAATTTCTCTTGGCAACTTGAATATCTTACATTTCAACCTGTGCCCATTACCTCTTGTTCTGCTGCTGGGCAACACTGAGAAGGAATACCATGCCAAGCATGTCCTGCTGGCTGGACTGAGGTTTCCCTTTATATGATGAGAGCATGGCACTGTCTTTCAGAAGTATTGACCTCTCAGCTGTTTCCAGAGCTGAGGCACTTCAGCAAAGAGTTCTGCCAGGGACCTGCTGCTTTCTTTCTCAGCTGGGTACATAAAAGTGGGCATTCACAAGCATTTGAAAAATGGAGACAAAATTGCACCTTTATTGAACAGCTCTGCCACCACAACAAACCAGCAAGGGGCTGTGAAGTATCACATGCTATTATCACGGAAGCCACAAGTGCCTCAAGTGGAGAGGCACTGTCCCAGCTTAGCAAGGCTGGCCAGAGAAGAGTGGATTTTGTGCCATCTGTCAGTAAAGTGTGCTCTCAGTTTCTACTGTTTATTTTACTGCAAGCTGACATTGGCTTAAGGAGCAAAGGGAAAATTCTCCTCTCAGATTCTCCAGGGGTACAATAGTAAGCCACAATAATGAGCTTAAAGTGTCAGGAAACCACCTCACTGAGGCATCGCTGAAACCCAAGGGATTAGAGAACCATCACCAAGCACCACTGAAAATAGTTGGTGTCCAGGGACAGACACCCAGAAAAACCCCAGAGAAACAGCACAGGGCAGGCATAAAGGAAGGTGATAAACAAGATGTGCTAAAACATTGCAGCAGGATTAGACAGCTGGCAGATCTGAAGGACAGGCACAGTCTGGGGAGAGCTTGTGGGGCACAGAAGGACACAACTATATTGAAAACAATCCAGGCAGAAGCACATGAGAGCACGCAAGAGATGAAGATTAATTTTACAATCAGAAGTACCAGGTCACTGTGGGACTGCAAGAAGACAGGACTGAAGATCCCTGACAGAAGGCATTTGAGAAGTCAGAAAAATACCACCCCCAGCTCTGCACAAGGCTCTAGCCAGCTCTACTTGCTCCTCCTCCTCCTCTCAGATACCAAATTAATTTCCAGAGAAGTGATGGGCAAGGACATCCAATAGCACGCTTATCAACTGCAGCACTTCTGGGTACACAGAGGCATCCTATTGCCTGCTGGGCAAGGTAAAATCCTTGAAAGGATCCTAGTCTGTCATTCATCCCTCTTGCAAGGCTATAAAAATCACTGCAGTGAAAATAGCAGCTTCAGCATGAAGGATATTTGTTTTCTTCCCCCTAACCTGTTTTTGCCTGTGAATCACAAACATGGAGGATCATGTGGGCTGAGGTACACCTGCTTAGGTGACAACAGGCAAAGTCACAAACAAATAGAATCTTAGAATGTTTTGGGTTGGAAAGGACCTTCAAGATCATCTAGTTCCAACACCCCTGTCATGACAAGGACACCCTCTACTAGACCAAGTTGCTCAGAACCCCATCCAACCTGGCCACAATTCTTCCAGGGATGGGACAGCCACAACTTCTCTCGGCAACCTGTCCCAGTGCATCCATTACCCTCACTGTAAAGAATTTCTTCACAGAAAATATAATCTAAATCAACTGTCCTTCAGTCATTCCCCCTTGTTCCATCATTACACAACCCTGTGAGATGTCCCTCTCCAGCTCCCCTGTAGTCCCTTTAGGTACTGGAAGGTGATACAAGGTCTCCTGGGAGCCTTATCTTCTCCAGGCAGAGCAGCCCCTGCTTTCTCAGCCTGTCTCCATACAGAAGGTGCTCCAGTCCTCTTAACTTCACACCCCTCCTCTGGACTTGCTCTAACAGTTACCTGTCTTTCTTCTGTCAGGGACTCCAGAGCTGTATGCAGCACTCCAGCTGGGGTCTCACCAGAGCAGAGGAGAGGGGAGAGAATCACTTCCCTCAATCTACTTGTCACATTTCTCTTTGATTCAGCCCAGGATACATCTCCCACAGCACCATACAGCACTGACCAAAAGAAAGACAAGGTACCCACAAAGGAAGCAGAGGCTGGCTGGTGAGTCCAGGAATGCGCTGCTGAGGTCAAAAACTCTCAGAGATGCAGGCAACAAAATCTACAAGGATGAGACTTGAGCACACCTGATAGGGATGCAGGCTGTCAAGCATGGAGAGGCTTGGGACACTGCAGCTTCATTCCAGCTAAAAAGTCTAAAAAGTCATCCAAGCAATGTAGCCCTTATCTGTGATCACCCAGTCCCATATCCCACCTGGTTCTGCAAACACCAGCACCTCATGCAGGTACAAATCCCTTCTCCCCAGCTACCTGCCAGACCTCTCACCCCTAGCAAACACCACTTGGTCAAGAAGGATGCAAATAACATCCTCCCTGACAGCTATGCTGTATGAGCTCACATGATGGGATGCAGACTTTCACCCCAAGGAACCTTTGAAACCACAGTCTCCAGAATGGAAAAGAATGTATTACTAGCCTTGTCAGCACCTACCCTAAATTGCAACTACATTCTATACTCCACACTAGCAACTTTAGTTATGCAGCTGATCAAGCCACAGGAAATCTCCAGAAATCATCTTCTGGACACAGATGTTCAGTGAGAATCACCACATTAGGTATATGTGGAAAGATGAAGGAACTGCACCAGAAAAGGGCAACTTACACGAATTTTAATTACTCTAGTCTTCGCTCCACAATTCTTCTTGAGCAGCATCTTCTGAAAGAGAAGTAGAATCCAGGGATTAGTAGAAATGGCATGAACAAACAGAAAGAGGGATATTGTAAGGAGTCCCTTTTAATCAACATTTCATTAAAACGAGATGGATGGATGGTTTAGTGAGATATTAAAGATTAAGAATTACCAAAGATGGCCAGCAAGTAATCAACCTAATCTGAGACCATCTCATGCAGCCTGCACAGAGTCCTCTGGCAGTGGCTGATACCCTGGGTTTTGAAAGAACATAGAAGAAATTTCAAAAGGAAAGAGATAGAGCAACTGCCTGAAAGGAAGTGTCTTCTTAATTTCCATCAATTAGTGGTTAGGCCCTGAAGCAGGTGAATTTATCTTCCTTTACAAAGGAAAAAATAGTCTATTTCAATGTGTAAATGTGGATGTTCCCATTATTTAAGATTTTCATTATGCTTATTTATTTAGAAGAAAAAAAAAGTAAAACACCTGCCTGCAATTCTAAATCTCTTTGCCATATATTGCAAGAGTCATTAAAGTTGTCATAACATGAACCACACAACTTAGCAAACAGGATATACCTGAACCAGCAATTATTCTGGGAAATTACAGAAATAAATGGGCGAGTTGAAGTTCTATCCCGGTTGTGAGGTGGTGTTTTGAAAGCTAGCAAGTGAATAAAATCATTCTTTCCCCTCAAAAAAAAAAAAAAAAAAAAAAAAATAGTCACAAAACAACTCCCAAGTGGAAAAACAAGGCTTCAAGAAAAGAGTTCTTTCATTTAAAAAAATACTTCAACTACATTCTTCATACTGAAAAACCTGGTGAGGGAGGCACATCAGGAAGAATCTTCTCCATCAGCTTTTGAAAGAAATAAAAAATTTTCCTAGCTTCTGTTTTTAACGCTTTTCCAGTTGGAAAGCTGTGCAGAGTATGGGACAACACTCCCCACACTCACATACTTTCACAAAGCAACTGAAGTGTTTTTCAGTTCTTAAAGGCTGTAGAAAGACATTCCACCATTTTATTAATATGAGTGGTAAATAGTGAGACTTCTATTTTGTCTCTTTTTGCTTGTTATCCTTCTGCTTTCTCTAGCACAAAGCAAGATAAAAACACAGTACAGGAGGCTTGGAAACGCAAAAAGCTTAAAAAATCCAAAACATACAAACAACCTCCAAAAAATTCAGAAGAAAAAGCACCACCCCAACAGTGCTTAGGTGAAAGTATTTATTATTTTTCCAGTAGAATGTACTGCTGAGAGGTGGGAAGAAGTCCCATTCCTCCACCACCCTCTGTCACTCTCCATCCCATAAGCACGTCTTTGCAGTCCCAATCCACATTACTGCCCAAAACTTGGAGAGGGAGTTAGAGATCCACCCAGCGTTTCTACACACATCAGCCTCTTTGATCTAAAATCCAGAACTTGGCACACTCACATCCCATTTTGAAACTTTCACACAAATAGTTTGGGGCTCAAGGACAGTGTATTTCACTATGCAAGCATGCATGGGGAAGAAGGGACGTGCCGCAAGGATTTTGAGCTTTTTCTGTTAATCCTTTAGCAGGTGAATCCTACTGCTGTCTCCATTATTCAAAGGACTGAAGAGCAGCCGTGCCTGACTGCTCTGGTCCCAGGTCTGACCTGGCAGCACAGCTCCAAGGTTTCTAACTCAAAATGACCCAACAGGTCTCTGCACAAAGCAGGCAGGAGACAAAGGGAGCTGCTGAACTGAGCTAGCCCAGCCCACAGCTGTCCAGCTGAACAAGTAATCCTGGGAATTCCTATAAAATATCACAGGACTCAGCTCCCAGCCAGGCTGCAAGGTAGTTATGGTAGGGCTGGTATTTACTGTGAGGTCACTGCCTTTCTTAAGGCCCCCAAAACCACACAGTGAAAAAGCCAGAGAAGGAAGGAGACCTTGGTAGGGCTGCAAAACCTAGGGTGCAAGGAAGGGCAAAGTGAGGAGCTGTGAGATCTTGCAAAGTTTTGGTCTCTCCTTAAGTTTTTCTTCTAGCTGCTGTGAAATGTTGGCTGATGGGATGAGGAAGGGTAGGATAGACAGCTCAAGCCACAAGCTCACTGGTGGCATAAAATGGTACAAAGTTGGGTTGAGCAATTAAAGTGAGAATCAGGACTCATGCTTTTGCGTCCCATCCTTTAGGGGAAGAATGTTATTAGAGCAGAACACACCCTGCTGCATCCCATATGACTACAAGCTTTTTGACTGTGGGTGAGACCCTCAGCTTCCCCAGGCTACTATAAAGCTGAACCTTATAGTGGTACTTGGCTAAACCCCCAGGATGAAGTGAGGCTGTGACACAAAATTCTACATTGCCCTAGAGCACCACTGAGTCCTCTGCTGAAAGGGGAAAAACAGAGCTCTGTTGGACAAGGAGAAAGTGGAACACCTTCCAGTACAGTCCAGTGGGATGAAACACCCAGCATGATCACACTCACAGGTCCTGCAACACTTCATCAGGGTGCAACAAAAGACATTATTTCCCAACTAAAATCAGCAGAGGAAGCAAGTTATTTACCCATCCTGGCTTTATATTAAAACATATAGGGAGGACTAACAGAGACAGAAATTACAATATGACACCAAAGAGTGAATGAAAGGTACAAACTAGCCTGTAGTAGTAGATGGACAACCAGCCAGACTCTTCCAAGAGAAATTCAAATGCTTAACTGTATCCCAAGTCCTAATCTTCTAGTAGAAAACTGAAGTGTTCTTTTAGTGATGCTGTTGTGCTAAGTTTTAATTATATGAGAAACTTTCCACTAGTTATGCTCCTGCTATAGTTTGCAAAGGTTTCTTTGTGCAGCAAGAGCAAGACACCCTAAATAACAATTTTTGTTCCTCTTGTGTTTCTTCTTTGTTCCTGGTATTTCTCTTGATAGACCTAGTAGAAAAATAAAAACATGACACCCCTCATCCACAGGCTGTGAAACTGGAGCATAAACCTCAGCACATGAAGTTCCCTGGAACTGGGAGGTTCTCTTATTTCCACTTAGACTGAAAGCAGAGCAAGACCACTTGTGCTGCACTCTTACAGCTTCCAGATCTCACATCATAAGATCCAAAACAGAGAGAGTGAGAGGGAGAGAGAGAAAGCCGGACACATGATCCTGCAGCTGAGAATGAACACATGGAACTCAAGTTATCAAAAGTTATTCTATTTAATCAAATTGCTGCCACCTCACTTGCAGCCACACGCTTCCTGCACCCAGCACAGTAGAGCCATGCTTCAGAAAAAGTCAGTCAAGCCATCTTTGAATGGTTTTCCATCCCTCAGTCTTCCCTTTTCTTGCCAAACCTGAGTGCAGACTTTGGGACAGGGAAGCTAAAATGCAGTGCTGCCTAGCAACAGCCAGGGACTTTCCAGAGCAGCCTCTCCTCATCCTCCCTCTGGAGACCTCCACGTCACAGGCCAACCACGAGATGCAGCAACTCATTAACTCCTATTTACACAGATACAAGGCAGAGCTGAAATAACATTTATTTGGCTACATGACATGCAGTAGCCTAAAGCAGGGGAAACGGCCTGTAAGAAAGGTGACATATTCAGTTTAGTAACCCTGGGATCATTCCTAACTACTACACCAACGTGGAAGTGCAGTTTTATTTCCTCAAGCTATTTTCTGGGAGTTATGACAATGAGCAGAGCAGAGATTTGTCAAAGGTCATGGAGGATATTAGTAGCAGAGCCGAGAATAAAACCATAGGGTATGGTTTCCAAAACTTTCTTCCACCTGCTGAAAATGAAACAGAAGAAAAAGAGGCAGTGTCCCTATTTCAATTAAAAAGTCTTTCCTGCTGGTCTCCAACAGAACTGCTGGCATCAGAACTGAAAAATACAGCTTGGGAACACTATTATTTGCATGAAGGGAAGTTTATTTTATTATCTACTGTGACTTCTACTAAAAGGAGGAAATGACATGACTAAGGAAATGTTAAAACCTTTCTGAGGACACAAGAGTTGTGCCTCACTCTAAAAGTAAAGCTGAATTGAAACACTTTAGGGTTAACCCTCCAGAAAGCAGCAGAATCAGTTCAGCCCAAGAACCTGCCCACCAATGTCACCTCCTGCTCTTAACCCAGAGACTCTCAGTCCTGAGCTTAGATTCAAAAGAAAGTTGCAAGGACTGGAAATAACATATTCACCAAATGAAATGTGGTAATGAACCCCTGATCTGCCACACATGTGGCTTTGCTGCACATCACTGCCACAACAAAATACCCTCATTAGAGCAGAGATGAGGCACCAGCCCCGTTTTTCTTGGAGCACAGCTCCCCAGTCCAGCCTTGCTTCAGGAAATACCTCCACCTGCTTAAGCAGCAGTGCTCCAAGCCCTCCAGCACTGACTTGAGCAGTTCTGAACTAACACAGAAGGAAATGGTGAATGCCTACATTTGCTTATGCACAAAAGCTACCACAGAACTATTCTATACAGCACCATCCAGATGACTGTAATGTATATTAACAATCAAAATACAGGCATTCTTAATGCAAGATCACTCTAGGACTAGTGATATCTCCAAGCTGAATGAATTTATATCACACTGCTGAAACAGTTCAAAACTAAGTACTTAAAACTCTGTCAAGGTACAGTTTAAAGACTGGCATCACAACTTAATTTTCAAATGTTTAAGAGTTTGAACAAACTCTTAAACCAGCATACAGTGCAAAATATTTTACATTAACAGATATTAAGATGAAAAGTGTTTATTATGTCTGCTTTTTTCAGGTTTTAGAATAGTTTCATTTTCACTGCCTCCACAGGACAAAGCAACTCTCTTGTACATTAGTGGGGGGGGGGGGTGTCAGTTGCTATTATTTATTTAATTTTATTATCTGGTCATAGTTTTAAACTTAGGGGCCTGTCCAGAGTTGGATGCAGCTAAACTACTACTGGCTTTCTCAGACTAGTTTAGCCTATTTCAAGCAAGAGAGCACAGGAACTCTCAATTTCTCAACACAACTCATCATTTAATGACACACCTCATTAAATGCTACATACTGACATACAATCAGGTTGTTATAATTTAAGAATGTTGCAGGGATCTTCACTTGCTTAAGGAAAGAGATTTCAAAATTTGAAAAAAAAAATCTATTCAGTAATTGTGCTTTAATTTGACTCAAAGATCAGACTTTCCAAAGAATATCAAGCAGGCCAGAAGTCTGCCTTTCTTTAGTTTTGTTCATGACCCTCCACAGGACAAGAGCACTTTAAAGGTATGGACGTTTCTGTTTCTTGTTGACATCTTAGGACTCTTGACAGGATACAAAGTTTAAACAGTCCAAATTTTCAGAAAAAGCCTCCTCAGCTCCATAACCAACCCCTGTTTTACTTCTATGCTGTTAACCCTACCAGCCAGCTTCCCAGCTGTCCAGAGTCCTCCAGGAACAAGAAGGCCAACCAAGATGGAATGTCTAGCACAGAAACAGAGAAACAGACTGATGATGTTGCTTGCTTTGTTAAAAACAACAAAACACAAAAAAAAAAAAAAAAAAAAAAAAAAAACCCAACATGTAAAACAGTCTTGATGAAAACCTCCAGCCCTCCCGTTTCGCATCAAATAGGAAGAACCTGGCTGCAGTGAAGCACCTTAAGATGGACAGAAGTCAATGGTAATGTGAGAATGATGAAGTGGGAAGGGGAGAAAGCAGAGTGAAAAATCAAAAGGCAAGTGGATAGAGATTAGGCAGAGGACTGAAGCAGAGAAGGACTAGCAGAGGACTAGAGACAAAAGGGTCAGTGATAGAGCAGTTTTTTAGTAGGTACTCCTTTCCCTGTAACCTGAAAAGCATAGCAACCCAGCACGGTGCTGCTCGGAGCAGGGCTGAGCTCCCGGACAGGCACCGGCTGCCCCAAGGCAGCGCTAACACCGGCCACACGTGAACCCCAGCACGGCCCCAGACAGAGCTCAGCAAGGCTGAAGCTTTCAGTGTTTTCCCAACACGACAGCTCCGTGCACCTTCGGGCTCAGCTATCACAGCCCAGTGTCCTCTGCTTTACCCAGGAGAGCAGTGTTTCAGACCCACGTGGCAGGACACGAGGGAGCAGGGCCATCCATAGCTCCTGTCCTTTTGCCAACACAGTGATGAGTTTTCTACAAGGAGCAAAGCCAGGTCTGCCCTCCCAATGAGTTCAGGAGAATAAAAAGAAAAAAAAAAATTCAAACTATTTTGTAGGTTGATTTTGGACTGGGGTTTTTTAATTCCTTGGCACTGAGAAGTGCTGCTAGGACATGGGCATCACCTCTTAGCTCTGCAGTACAAAAACTGAACAGAAAAAAAAATAAGCCACAGGCTCCTTCTTAGCGCTTTTAAGCTGAAGCAACTCCATCAGACATCAACCCCCATCCAGGCTCATGCTCCCAGGCACACGACTTAAACTGGCAGACAAACCAGGGGGCCAAGCTCTCCTAGCAGGTACCTGAGGGTACTCTGTATTTGCACCACCAGGGATGCCCTGTGCTGGGGGATCACTCACTGTCTGGGCCCAGGAGGGCAAAGCCACTCTCCAGTGCATTCATGTACCAGACATAGACATCAGCTCCCTGCCCAGCCCCTGAAGCACCACAGCAACAGGAAGGCTATAGTTCAGCCACAGCTTTACATTACAATTATCATCCATCACAGTCTCCAGACTTCTCCATCAGAAGTTAAACAGCCTCACAGCATTTTAAAATACAGGCTAACTCAAACAGTTTGGCAAACAGTCCCCTCCTACAAAAACAAACCCCAGCATCCAAACACTAAGCTGTGGTGATACTGTGGAGCATCCTAAAAAGTCTCTTAACTCTTTTCAAAGTTACTTCTAGTTCATACTCAGTTGAATTAGTCATTCATGGGTTTTTTGCCACATTTATCCTCAGTCCATCTGAAGTCCCTTCAAAACATCAACACACTTGGTCTCTTAACATTGTCATAAAGGGCTCCCATCTCTACCATCATGGCAGTCCCAGCTATCCAGGCAGCACCCCTGCCAGCAAGGGCCAAAAATCCACAGCCTCCATATAGTGCAAACACTGGCAGCTCAGTGCATCTGGACAAAGCAGCAGAGGAAATGCCAATTATTAAGTGATAATTGAGAACCAACTCAAATTTTAAAAAAGCCAGGCAAGACCTTAAAAAAAAAAAAATGTACTGCAAGGACCTGCACTCAGCAAACAGTGGACCATGAAAATCAAAACGAAATAATTCCTGTGGTCACCAAAATCCTTTCCAACATGCTATCATTAATCACCTAATTTGTGCAGTACTGAGAAGGGCCCAGCTATCACTGTGAAGAGAAATGTGTGAGAGCCTACAGCAAATACAAACTGGCAGAACAGCAAGTCAGTCTCACCAGTAACTGCTCTCTAAATAAGCACAGCCCCGTTGCACCACAGTCCAGAATTGTGATGTGCAAATGATCACTGCAGAGCAGCACCAGGCTCCTGGGCCTGGTCAGTGCTGGCTACGGGAGAGAGTGAGCTGAAGTCTGGCCAGCAAGGTCTGCCATCTGGCAGAACATCTGAATTCCCACTATTCCCAAGGCCCAGAGAAGAGATTAAATTATTCAAAGTACAGGCTGCTTTTTGAAGTTTGCCTTGCATATCACACTAGAGCCACAGCTAACATAAACACAGCTACCTACTCACACAGTCGAGGTCTAAGCAAACAGACTGCCTGCCTGTCTGTAAGGTGATTCTGGTTTTCTACTGCTCCTCTGTCTCCTTTGTGGCATACAGTTTCCAGATAGATTCTGGGCCTGTCCAGAAGCCCTGTCCTTTTAGGCACAGATAAAAGAGGCCATATTTGCCCTGGCACTTTTACCACTAGCCCTTTGATTGGAAATTGGAGGTGGAGGAAGTGAACACTCTGTGGAGCATCTCTGGCTCAGCAGCCACTTTCCCTGCTGGTCTGGCAGAGTCTCAGTCTGCTGATCTGCAGGGTACATCAGATGGTTCATCTATTCACTCCATGCCAACCCCAAATCCCTCACTGAGCTTTGAGGCCTAGAAAAAACGCAAACCTCCATTTGTGCAGGAAAGAGACCTGACCAAAAACTCCAGCACCTGTGGAGTAACAAAAATGGAAAGAAAGGGCAGGATTCATTAATTCCCTATCACTCATCTGCACATGCCAAAGCCACCAAAGTTCAAATGTTGGGCTTGCCCCTCCTGCTCACTAGAGTCTCTGAAAGGAGGAGGGAGGCAAAGGGACTGGGGGGTCTAGTTTCACAGCTGGCAGGCATGGCAGCAGCTCCTGAGAAAAAGCTTACAAAGCTTTTAATTCAGGCCGGCCAACGTGACTGTTTCCTCCCTTCCTTCCTGGCCTTGGCTCCAAAGTTGTCCACAGGGAATGTCCAGTCTAGTCTAACATATCATCTAATGTCTCCATAGTTTATCTCATTTCTAACTGAGGCCTTGGCTCAGACACGACTCCAAAGCCCTCCCTCCCCAGAGCTGTGCTTCAGGCAGAGTAGGGCAGAAGGCACACTGCCTCCTGCAGCTTTGTCCCATTCCCCTCACCACTGCTGCTGCAGCACAGGGGAGATGGCAGTGCTGGGGGCTTGAAACAAGCAGCCCCAGACTCTTCCAGCTTTTGCTGCTTAAATGCTGTCCCCAAGTACCCAAAGAAGGGGTTAAGACATCAGCACAAGTCAGGGAATAGAGTAAACACAGTTCCCTTTTAAGCAAGGAGATACAGTGAGCTCTGAAAATCACACTGCTGTATACCCCTGGAAAGAAAAATACCAAAACCCTGGAAAGAAAAATACTAAAACCACTGACCACCTCTTGTCAGCTGTGACATTACAGGGACATGAAGAGGAAGAGAATCCAGATAGCTGCTCCAAACCCAGAGGACACAGGGATAAAAGTGTGTGCCTTTACACTAGCCTTGGGTAACTGAAAACACTACAAGACATTCCAAATGCTCTGCACATGCCACAGGGCCTCGTGCACACCAGCCACAAAGTGAACAGCCAAGCATGGGGAACACCAGATTCCCAGAAGAGACTGCATGCTCACACAGGTTTGCCACATGATAGGATAGATGTGTGTGTGAATGGCAAAAGGAAAAAATAGCTCAAAACAACCAGCTCGAAATGGTTTCAAATCTAGATTTTTAAGCCAATTTCTTCCTGGTTTTGACACAACTAGAACAGATGTTTACATGAAGTATTTATGTTTAAAAGTAAAAATTCTTGGACTTAAATGCTTGTTTGTCAGTCCAAAACCCTGCCCTAAAATTAGCACAAGGAACTTTTCAGGAGGTATAAAACCACACAAGATCTATTTAATCCACCACAGAAAATATCCAGTGGAGATCAGTGGGTTTCTCTGAGGAGAACCTGGAATATGTACCTTTTCATCAGATTTTTAGCCAGAGGATTGGTCTTCGTGAAGCTTCTCAAAAATAGGGCAACATGAGGTATACTCATTGCACCAAATCAAAAAAGGATTTGTCAGTGGCCTGGATCTTCACAATAGAAACCTTAAAAGGTGGCTCTGAGTCGCCCCACATGCTCTCCAGCTGAGGGGAAAGGACATTATCCTGTGGAACTCTTGCCTTGCGTTCATCTGGTGCTGCTGGGAACACTCACGAGTGCAACTTTAAGCAGAAAACACAAGGTCACATCTTCAGATGAGAATACGGATTCATAGACAGCAGGGAAACTTGGAAAAAGCCAAATGCAGTCTGACTACATAAACAGCTGAGGAAAGCCAAAACAAGCCTGTCTTAAAGAAGCAAAAATCCCAAGCCATGGGGCTTGCTCAGGCTCTGAACACAGGGCAGCAGAGTCCCTCCCCTCCTCCCAAGACACACACATGTATCGTGTCTGTGCTGCCCTGCAGAATATTTGAGCATCTTCTCCTTTCACATGACTATGCCTGTTTGGGAAATCTCACATGTTTGCATGAGCACATGAAAATAAACAAATACCATATCAGAAATTGGGAGACCAGAAGATGACTAACA
The DNA here is from genome assembly GCA_032173965.1 of Sitta carolinensis. Lineage (NCBI taxonomy): Eukaryota > Metazoa > Chordata > Aves > Passeriformes > Sittidae > Sitta > Sitta carolinensis. Next base: position 5,063,783 of record JAVUNC010000025.1, on the reverse strand, counting down.
AACTTGAGATACCATTTTTGCCTACAAACAGACACCCATGAAGCAGGAGTAGTACAACACTAATCACCACAGAGAGAAATGATGATGTAAGCCAAGGGTTCCTACATTCCCACCCAGCCACCTACTTGTCCCACTGCTCCTCTTCCTCAGTGAACCTCACTCCCGTATTTGTGACAAGGGAACATGCAGAAGCAGCTAGCCAGCTGATAGGATAACAGCTTCTTCCTCCAGGGAGCTAATCCATTTATATAGAACATAACTAATGACTGTGCTGGGAGACTGCTCTCCCATGCAGCAGGGCCTGCCCACACGTGCCTCACAGCCCAACACTGCACAGCACACAGGGTCCTGCTCAGGTGGTGCTTGAGTGTTGAAACTCAGAACTTGTGATGGGGTTTGACCTACCAACTTTGAAAGGGCTGGCCTAGGCCTGTAGCCATGTGAACAGCTTGTAAATATTTCAGAGGAGCCAGTATCTCCTGCCTGGTGTACTGTCCTTCCTCTTAAGAAGGAATACAGCTCCCTGCAGTGCTGCTGATCAGCACTTGCAGATTCTGATACCATTTTGCACCCCTTGGTTCACATCCTCAAAGGTGATGTAAAGCTGGTCCAGGGAACCACCCCCAGCACAAGAAATACAACCAATTCAGCAGTGTTCCTCCCTAGGCACTCCAATGAGGTTAGTGAGCTTCAGCATCTCTATTTGTCCATGGGCACCAGCACAGGATACACATTTCCTCTGCCATCTTTTTGAAACTGCCCTATGTGAGGGCAGTGAAGCACCATCAGAGCCAGAAGCAGATCACTGCCCTTCTAAACAGGTGTTAGCAGAGCACAGCAACCCTCAGAGCTGTGCATGAAGTATTTGTTGGAGAACTGCTGCCCTCAAACATCCCACTCCATTGTCTCCATCAAGATCCACTTTCCAAATAGCTGGAAATAAACCATCAACTCAATAGCTTGCAAGAATCATATCAGAGCCTGTATAACACATGAATCAGTTTTAATGCACAAATCATATCAGTGTTTTCTTTTTTCAGCTCAGGATTTTGGCCCATCTCACACTTACTAAACAGTCATGTCCTAGGACCTTCACTCACCACTCTGCATCAGGGAAAAAATTCAGATTAACTCAAGAAAAAGAGACCAGAATGTCTCAAGGCCACGTTCAATAGGATCCTCTGTGCAGAGACAGGTTGATAACAAAAGCAAAAGTTTACACACATTTATATGAATAGTTTTGAGGGTGCTTGCATCTGGAAAATAAATGAACCAGTGCCTCAGCTCAGTATAGAGTTTTATACAGTGGACTGAGCAACATAGGCAAGTCTCCCAGTTGCAGCAGTAGCTACAGCTGCCTTCTACCTCTAACCCTACCCACAGCCCCATCATGAAATAGCAGTCTGGCTTTTTTTCAGCTTCTTGTGGTTTACCATTTCACTCAACTCTAGAGAGAGTCCACAGGCTGTTCAGCACAACTGCTCATAGTAAGAGTCTGCAAAATGCAAACAGGACAAACTAGCACAGCAAAAACACCTTTCACACTTCTTGTAACAGTCAGGTTTGAATAGAACATTGGTGTACTATGAAAGAAAAAAGACAAGAATGCTAAAATAGTTGTACTATAAATCTTTCTGCTTAGAAAATATTTTCTTGATTGGATGGCACACCAAATTCAGTACTACAATGAAAATAAACATACTATGAACTTGCTGTTTCCACCAGAGCTCTGAACAAAGCACTGCAGCTTAGATTAAGACTCACTTGAAAGTATGATCACTATACTGTCTTATCATCCAGTCAGGTACACCATGTTCTTGGGTGAGGTTTGCCTGTCTTTCTGGCACATACAGCAAACAGTAGCAGTAACAAACTTTCCTGAGCAAACTCAGGGCATTCCCTGACCTATGGTGGTTCTCCCAGCTGCAAACCACATCACCTGAAGCATAACAAGGAACAGGTTTACAGAAGTGAGAAAAATCAGACATATGACTAGCTCCATTTTAAAGATATTTCTACCTATACTACGAATTACACAGATTCACTAGATTTGAAATTTGGAAAAAGATTTTTTTAAAACTGTTCCTTGTTTCTTAAGCATAAGATGCTCACATACCATCATGGCAGAGCCTATAGGATTGTTTGACAAGCCTCTAAAGTCACAGGCAAGATAGGTACTTTCTAAAGCCTCCACAGGCAGACAAATCTTTATTTTCTTTATGCTGTCAAAAAGAACATGCTTACAATAAAATTGCAAAGTAACTTGCAACAGTTTAGGATTTTATCCTTTGTACAGCAGATCAACCTGTTTTTTCCATAATCAAGCTCGTGAAGGTAAAATTTCAAGCTCATGAAGGTAAAATTACAGCTTGCAAACATATGCCAGGATTTTAAAGCACAAGTATGTTTTTGAATTAAAAATACTGCTTTTCCTCGAATAGACATGACCACAGACTTCATTTACATTAAGTTCCTAACACTCCAGACAAAGCTCAGTTTTGCAAATTCATTCCTATGAAAACTGCTTTGCATAAGCAGTCGAAGTCCAGCAGGACACCAAAAAGATTGTTTGCAGTGAGGAAAACTAGCAAATTTCATAGGGTTTCACTTAAGTGTTTTATTTTCAATTTACCTGTGGCCCCCAGGACACCTATTTTTTTAAAATCTTTAATTTAGAAAAAGCGTTATTACATGTGTTCTTGGCTTGAAGAGGGAGGGTTTGTCTCTCCCTTATTAGTCATTATTTCTTCAAAACAAACTGTAGATCAACCAGAAGCATATCTGGGCTTGCAGCTCTGGAAAAAGGCAGGGAGTCTTACAAGGGAATCTGCTCTGGTTTTACTCAGTCTCCATCTACATGAGAAGTAGATGCCTCTATTGAGTGCCCTCCCCTGTGAGATGAGCTGTGGAGCAGTGCCCAAAGCTCCCATTGACATCGACAGGCTGAAAGAAAGCACCAGCAGAGCCCAGCAGCGTGGTTCTCATGTGAGCCAACAATGGAGAGGTTATTCAGAGCTAAGGCAAAAAAATCAGAGCTCAACCCCAGCCCACGCCAAGGACAGCTGTGTTGCTGACAGCCAGGCTGGCTATTCTACCACTCCACAGCTTGTCTCAAAACCAGCATTTCCTAGAGTGTTTACTCAAGTCACAGGCTTGGCCTTAAAAGCTGAGCCAGCTTCTGCCTGTTGAGCAGAAATGGCTGCTGCGTTTTCAAGACTCAGACGTGCCCTGGACTAGCTGCTTGCTCTCCGTGTGTGGTGACAAACTGGAGCACAAACACCCAGCATTAATAGTTAATCAGCCCCATCACAGGCTGCCCTGCTCCTGCTGTTTCCACGCTCACAGTACTGCCTCCCTCACGGGCAGTGCCCTGTGGCAGCCTGCACGGTGCAGAGCACACCCGTGTGTCTCAGACTCCAGTGCCAAGCCAGGCTGGGCAAGGGACGTGTTCTGCTTCACAGATACAGAGCAAAGCAATGCCAGGGAAAAGCTAAGGAAAACCAAGCTCTTGTTTGCCATTCCTTGCTACCATCTCTTCTGTATAGTGCTTTGAACAAGTCTATAGCCATCTGAATTTTAAGCAATAGTAGCCCCTGTTATCTTGTGGCTGATTCCTGATTCTACAGGAATTCAATGCCTAGAGGTGGTAAAGTAGGAACAAAGGGAAAAAAAAAACCTTAATCTATCTCCACTGCTTATTTCAGTTTCTTAACCTAAACAACAGAGTCAGAAAAGCAAGAAGATAACTGACACCACCATCAGATGACCTCTGGACTATATAAGGAATAACCAGATTGGTTCTAAACAGCCATTCACACTCTCCGGTTTCCACAAGCCACTTCACTGGCCCTCCAAAGAACTAACCATAAGGCTCTCTCCTTTTCAGAGGTTGCTGCCACCAGCAAAAGATACACCTTATCACACCTGAAGAGAGACCCATTCATCTGCAGACCAAATCCAGCTTGGGCAGTGACAGCATACGGTGGAGCCGCCTGCAAACTCCTTCACTCCCCAGGCAAGGATGAGATATTTGTATCACAATGTGCCACATGCTGAGGGAGGAGTGGGCAGGGAGAGGTATCTGGCCAAGTCAACAGCCACACTGGGACCCAATCCAGGCAGCCCCTCCAGTACAGATACATCAAGGCTGGGGGAGGTGAGGACAATCCAGCCCAATTACAGAAGAGGAGAGCACTGTAGAGAAAGTCCTGACCTTCACTTCCAAGCAGCATCTCCAGACTGGTGTTTTTGAAAAATATACACAGGTTGCAGCAAAACTTCTTGATCTGTCAGGCTCTTGAGATTACTTGGGCTGAACTCAGGGACTGGAAAATAACATGCCAACAATTATCTTCCTGCATGGTACTGTGTCAAAACAAGAAAGAAAATATCCCTCAAAAAAACCTTGTTTGAGAATACCTGCAGAAGTCAACACACAAGAGATAGAAGAGTGATATGTTGCAGGATGGCCACCCTTGGGGATCCAATCCAGCACCCACTCTGTGACTGCTGCTCACCCCACATCCAAGCACATTTTAACCAGTTGTCTTGTTGCTGCAATTAGGAGCTCTCGGTTTTGCTGAGTGATGTCTTCTGTGGCCAGCTGGCAGCTCACCACAAAACACTGCCAGTAGATATAGGAGACTGGGTTTCTCTTCTATTAGTTCAGTAGCAAGCATTTTACGTAGTGCTTTGAGAGCAAAATTAGAGATCAAAACCCCAACCTTGTCCATTCCCATGCAGTTTCTGGCAGACACTTTTCAGGTGTTAGTGCTTTACCTCCTTCCTGATGTGCTCCTCTCAGGCCTCCCCAACCATCAGAGTCAGACCAAGAGTTCAAGTCCTACACAGCATCACTCAGGACTTCTCCCTGAGTCACATCCCAAGGCCACATGCCAGCAGTGCCCATGTGCCCATTTGATCTCCTCTCTTGGGACTGCAGCCAGACTCGGTTCTAGTCTAATACCTTCTTATCAGGCTTTGAAGAAAAAAAAAAGAAATACAGCAACGTTGGGAAGGTAGCCAGCAAGCCTGCCAATCTAAATGATAAGCCCTAGGCTTTAACCTCAGGCTCGTAATTTTCTGCCACTGGAGACAGGTGCTATTATTGTCCCTTTGGGAATCTTAAGGCAACAAAAATACTCTTTCTAGTTCTGTCTCCACCATTCTCAACCTTCCTATTCCACAGATCTCTACTGCCTCTCAAACTTCAGCCACATCAGATTTCCTTCCTTCATCTTTCTTTTGCTCAGCCAAGCTCTCTGGTGGTCTCCAAATGACCCTGACCAAACCAATCCGTGCTCTTGTTCATGATTCACAGCAGCACCTCAAGGAACCACATTTTGGATGTCTCAGCATATATTCTAGCTCCTGGCTCACCCTCCCTTGGTAGTCCAGATGGATATATTCACCAACACGCAAGCATCCAGGAAAAGGCAGCAAAATTACACAGCCACATACCCCAGGAAAAAGAGACCAGTAAGTATTTACAGAGAGAAGCTCATTTGTCCACCTCCCTCTTGAACTGTTGCCCCTTTGCACATGTTATAAAACCAGAACAAAAAATGCACTGAGACAAAACAAGGAAGGAAAACATCAAGGGAGAAGAACAGAAGCATTTGGCTCGGAATGGACAACACATTCTGTGCCAGGGCTCACACAACAGTGGAAGAGGTGCAAAGAGAGCTGTGTGCTCAGAATCAAAGTCTGCTAGCAGCACACGTGAAAGGTGAACAAAGGATCAACAGATGCCATGGGGCAAAGCAGAACTGAAGTGGACCTGCACTAAAATTAATTCTGTATCTCAGTAATTCACAGAGAACACGATCCTCGTGGAGAAGCTATTGACATACAGGCTGTATAACTTCCAGAGGACCTTTGCAACCTCCACCATTCTGTGAGAATGCTCTAGTCTCTGGTACATTGGTTGATGCTGAGAGTTTAGGAATAGGACAAGATTATCCTGCCTGCCTTGCCTTTGGCATTTACAAGCTGGCAGGGAGATGAACCTTACCATCAGTGAAAAGAAGACATAGTCAACTTACTTGCCCCTATCAGGAGGAAATCATTATGCTTTCTAAGAAGCAGCTAGGCCGAGTTCTACATGGGTTACTGCTCTCGTAGGTTCCTATTCATCCAGCTGCAGCTGCACACAGGCACTGCCTAATGTTTTTGCATGAATTAGATAACCATCCAGGGAACACTCAGGAGACACAGAGACAGCTATCTGCTGCCTGGCAGAGTCATTATCACCTCCTTGGGGCTAGGGGGAGTTCCTCATGCTTTCCCCTGCTATTGAGTCCCTCTCCACCTCCCAGAGAGCACGTTTTCACCCCATCCTCCCTCTCTCCACTACTGTCAGACTACCAGTGTCTAATGTCAGTGAACTGGACATCAGCTGGATGGCACTGAGCCAGAGTCTCGTTTCAAACCACAGGACAACATCTCCTCAGCTCCTCCAAAGATACAAAGAACAAGACACCTGTACCATGCCCCATCTCCCACTCATATGGTACATGTCAGAGTCCCAGAGCCTCCCACCATGGGACTACATCCTCGCAGGTGAGCAGACCAGACAATGGCATTGATCATGTTCATCCCCAAACTCCCTCATGCTAGGACTGCCTTGCAGCAGCCACACAAAGCACTCGTTTGCTGGCCACTTCAGTGCCACACACTGTCAGGCACTTCACAGGCACTTCTGTGCTGGAAGAACAGCTGCTCCAGAATATTTCTGGGGGTGAAAAATGAATGCAAAATTGCAGGAGCTTACCAGAAGCAGAATTTCTCATTCCCTCCTGATGCAATCAGTTTCTGCAACACTTTCTTTACTACGTTGCTACAAGCCCACAGACAAAGAACTGCTATGGCCCAACTTCCCACACCTGAGAGACAAGTTCTGGTACTGGGCCCCTTAAGAACTGGTGTAAGCCATGATGCTCAGCACAGGCCCCTGAACTCCACTCAGTCACTCTGGAGGGTGATGCCCAGGGTAGACACTGCTAAAACTATCACCAGCAGTAGATTTTCCAGCATCCTCTCACCACAGGAGAAGCTCAGATGGGCAAACAGATGGTAACAATTCCCAGGAACTGACAAGGCCTGGATTCAAATGGGAGGCCAAGAGGTGAAAAGGACTCACGAGCTCACACGTGGAAGCTATCTGCAAGCTATTTGTCAAGTCCTGGAGAGACAGGCAAGGGCAAAACCCAGCTGTGCAATGGATATGGAAATCTCACCCTGGAGCCATTAGCAGCCCAAAGCCCAGACCCCAGTGCACCAGGGTCACAATGTGGGTCCTTGGTCACCTTGGCAACTGCTCTCCTGCAGCCTCTGTGCAGCCACTACTGACTCAAAGCTTTTGGGTGATGACCACCCCACCAATGACCAGTCCAACCAAAATGCCAGTATTGAAACATACAGCAGAAGGAAGATGGCCTTGATATTACACAGCTAAGCCCAAATCAGGACTCTCATCAGGCACTATATCCAGGCCATTCCAGTGTCAAGTCAAGATGAGGATCCACTCATCTGTCCTGCACTGAAACTAGTCACCCATCAAAGAGGGTGCTGAGCATGCAATGAACACTCCAAATGTTAGTACAAGATACATTTTTCTCTTCTTTGACAGCCTTTCTTAACCTAGCATCTCAATGCATTTCAAAGAATGCACAAAGCCTCCAAAATAAAATGGTACTGACACTCTGCAGAGGAAGTCAAATGAAGAGTAGCTGAGATCACTTGGCTTTTCAGCCTGAAGAAGGAGAGACTGAAAGGAGACCTCAATGCAGTCTAGAACTTCTTTATGAGTGGAAGCAGAGGGACAGGTACTGCTCTTTTCTCTGTGGTTACCAGTGACAGGACCCAAGGAAATGGCCTGAAGTTGTGCCAGGGGAGGTTTGGGTTGGATATAAGAAAAGGCTCTTCACCAAGAGGGTGGCTGGGCCCTGTAAGAGGCTCCCCAGATTAGCAGTCATGGCATCAACCCTGCTGAAATTCAAAAAGCATTTGGAAAAGCTCTAGACACATGGTGTGATTCTTGGAGCTGTCCTGTACAGGGACAGGAGCTGGACATGTGGATCCTTTCCAACTCAGGTATTCTATGAATTTCCAAATCTGTCTATATTCATACAAACAGGCAAACCACAGCAGAAAGCACTGAGCAAGTCACGAAACCTATCTAATCACTTTGCAGCATACCTGGAAATATACCCATGTACCCATACCCTCTGCCTTGTACTTCAAAATTATGCTTTCCGTATCAGCCACCTACCCACATAAAGAATTTGGACTGCTTGTTGTACCACCCAAAAGCTGCTCTCCCTTCAAGGGATCTCTCTGCCTGCAAATGCTACACTCTGACTTCACAAGCTTCTGTAAGTAGATTTCAAAGGTGCTCCTGGCAGTTCCACTGAATAGCACAGGAGGATCCTTTACTTCCTCTCTGTTTACACAATATGCCAAGACCAATTAGTCCCCTGGGAATGAGCTCAGCAGCTCCAAGAAGTCTTTATGATACCTTAGACTTCCTAATGCCTCAGGTGAGCCCGGTGCCTTCACCATGAACCAAAGGATGTCCCTGCTCTCCTTGACCTTGTGCTCTCAGCACTGCCAAAAAAGCCAGATATGCTGAAGTGGCAGCAGCCAAGCAGGGTGGCAGCAGGCTTCATCAAATAGCAAGTGGTTGGCAGCAGGGCCATGCATCAGTGTGTCTGTCCAGGGACCATGATCAAGGGGTGCTGGGAGAGGGCATTCACTGCAGCAATGCCAGCATCTGCACAAGCCAGGGCATTTCTGCCCAATTAGGGGAAAGAATGGAAGCTTTTTGAGCTAATTTTCTAGTCCTTTGGAGAAGTGAAGAAAAGTGTGCATTGAAATATCCTCACTTGGCCTCAACAGGGAGGCACTGGGTGGCCAGCTGACCAGCCAGGGTGGGAAATGCATCCACCAACAGTCCAAACTCATGTCTGGAACACAAAGACTGAACCACTGTACCCTGTGAAGCTGGAAAGGCATAGCCTGGCACCTAACCAAGACAGGGCTGTTTAAACCTGCTCCTGGGACAGCCTTCCCTGCTGCAGGAGGCTGAACTGAAAGGCATGGATGATGGAGATTTCCATTTATTCACAGAAAGAACAGCAATTCCCTAACTTCTGAAAAGCACTCTGATTGCCCCAAACCCTCTTGTTTCCCACATTTGCTCCTCTTTTGTACCAAAAGGCACCAAATCACTGGAATACAGGGAGACATTTGGACATCACTTGCCACTGACAAGTGGAGGAAGAAGCAAAATCTTCCTAAACATTCAACACAGAGCCACTCTACACCACAACTCTCTGGACCAATATTCCATCACCATCCAACATAAACAGAATTTGATGCAAAGCACTTGGCATCTCTTCATCCACCCTTAAGTCACCCATACCACATCACACCCCAAAGTGCCTTCTTATCTCATAACACATTTGCTTCAGACACAAATTCATCTTGCCTGATACTCTGTCATCTGTCAGCTGCAGGAATGGAACTAAGGCTCAGGGATAAGAGTGAAAGCCACATGCGCTGCTCAAAAAAAAAAAAAAAAGTCTAGCTGATAAACTTTTCAGCTGTGTTCTCATGGGCAAGCATATGATAGCAAGGATAAGAATCACAAAGCAAGAAAAGCTTGATGTTCCGAGCCCAGATGAAGCCTTAGAGTAGCCTGTTTAATATTAACATTCCTCATATGCATTGTATACCTGACTAAGAAACACATGATGCCACACACTGCCCAAGCAGTTAATAAGAGCCATTTTTGTTGGAAAATGGAAACAGATCAAAAAACAAACACCCTGGTCCTATTTTATAAGTGGAGAATGGGGGTCCTGAATGATTTTCATAGGAGAAATAGGTACAGGTAGCAAGCAAAGACTCGTCATAAAGCTTCAAGATCTTACTGGCTGAAAGTTAACCAATTAAAATTACAAAAATAATACAAATTACCAAATAAAATATTCAGGCTGCATCTCACTTTGCATGTGTGTGTCATGTCATGTGCCCTCAGTACACTTTCTTTTAAATTAAATCCACCATCTGACTGTCCTTTCTTTATAACATGGATTCCACAACCATGGAATGTTAATGACACCCACAGTAAAAATGTTATTTAAAAAAAAAAAACACACTGCCACCTCCACTCCAGATTTCAAATTCTTTTGCAAAAATCTTTGCCACAATTAATCCAAAAGTATAGAGAGCAAATGGACAAGGAAGCCAATTATTCTCAAAAGGTTTCCCCAGGAAAAAAAAAAAAAAAAAAAACACAGTTAGGAAAGCTTGTTTAAATTAGCCCCTAACCTTTATCAATGCACTCCTAAACATAGTACTGAAAGGAGCTTAAGGGAGAGCAGGCAGATGCTATGCCTGGGATACAAATCAGAGAAATCACCTGGGCCAAAAAAAACCTTCCCCATTTACTCATGTGCACTCTGAAAAAATAGAAGGCTGGGCACAGGCTTAGCAGCTTTCTTCTTCTCTAGTAAGGATGTGAGACTAATTAAAGTCTGTCAGTATCAGTAGAAGATTTGGGTGATGTGAAATGCAAGACTGGGCCTTTTGAATGTTCTGTGAGCAGAAACTTGGCTAGAAGGTTGAAAAGGGGGTGAGAAAAACTGTACTGAAAACACAAGTCTCTGCATTATGTATTCATGGGATGTATGCTGCCAGCAGGACTGAGAAAAACCAACAATATAATAGGGAAATAGAAATCTCACTTTTAGAGATCTTGGAAAATAAATGCATAGTCTTTTCTTTTAGTGGGTCCATCTTGTAGGCTTAAAGGAAGTGTTTCAAGCAAAGTTAAAACTAGTATGTCCAATCAACCAGAGGCAGTGAAATTCGTTCCTAATGAGAGGAAATTCAGAACTGAAAATAATTGGGTTTAACTGACTGCAATGTACCAGGGCCAGCAGATGTCTGTAGATATCCTTTTAAACTGACACTACAGCAGTGCAAATAGAAAAACAAATAATGAAGAGACATGAAATAACTAACTCTACAGCAAGGCCTTCTGAAAGAGAGGCGCCAGATGGGAACTGCACAGGGCAGGCTGTCCCACTTCCCAGGCTCTGCAGAGACAAGGCAAGTCTCTAGCATTTCCACACCCCAGTCCCAGGCCAAACTGAAGTCCTGCAAAATCAAGAGTAACTACATCTAGTGCTAACTGCAAGCAGTTTGTGAAGTGTCAAGAGGTAAAAAGCACTCTTTTACATCAATATAAATGTAGGAGGCACAAAGAGATCTAGGCTCAATGAGGTCAACAAGTGTGGAAATTCCTATCATCATGAAATCAACAACCACTTTCACCAAAGGCTCTTTGGCTCTTTTTATACATCCTAAGCAATTAATTTATTTTGGAGTAAGTGATGTAAGGTCAGATCATGGAAGCAGTGGTAACTTGATGAAAAAATGCCAGTGATTTTGTTCCTGCACCATGCAAGGAACTGGACAGTGTCACTGTGATGCACAGAGGGAACACAGCAACACACACAACAGGGGTTCAGGTAGAGAAGAAAAGAACTCTACAGTTTATTGTTGACCTCGTATCTCTCAGTTTCTGGACAGTGAGCAGAGATTGGACAGAGAAGTTCCCACCTCTCCATCTCCACTGGTCACTTGAGAAGTCCATCAGGTGACATCTTTTCACAAAAGAATGCAAACACAATCCTTGTTTATCTTACAATTCATGAGAACTGACTCCATTATACCACAACAAATCAGAACGTTTATTTTCAGGGACAACAGGACAGTACAAGAGTTGCCTACCTCAAGGCATAGCAAGAGAAGTGCCCAGCTGTAGCAGGAGCCACCCAAGAAGCAGTGCTTTTACCTCACGAGGAGTATCTACACTTTCCCCAACAGATCCTAGTCAGACAGCAGAAGTACCCTGAAGGTATGACCACAAGAAGCAACCCTATGAATTTACTTATCCTTGCCTCAATAACCCTCTTCCACCTTTGCTTACTGTCAGAACCCAGGCTGTCTGTGCCAGTCCTGGATGATCCCAGCTCCAGCCAGGGGCTCCACAGCCCTGGCAGGGGGGTCACAGACCCTGGCAGGCAGCCAGGGACTCCTGGGGCTTTGAGTTTGACCCATGGAACAAATTACCACCTTTGAACAAAGAACTAAAGGTCATGAAAGTTTAGATAGCATGATAGTAGTAGTTGTAGAGTGAAAAGGGAAATTTTGGGCATTTTACCATAGGGGCTTAGGGGCAAGATGGAGGGACTTGGGCGTTGTTCTGTCCTCCTTCCTTCTTATTCCTCACCCCATCTTCTTGGTGATGGTGGCACTTGGGGATTGGATTAGAGTAGAATTTAACTGTCTAACATAGGTGATAGACATTGGATCATAACTGTAAATAACTAACATGTAATTTGTAGTATGAAAAACAGTGCCTGCCCCAGGGGCAGAGAGTGTGCCTGGGGCTGCCCTGCTGAACAGACCTTGGCAGGCCAGACAGAAAATATTTTAGATAAGAAACAATAAAGCAACCTTGAGAGAATCAGCTGAAGACTTTTGATTCATTCTTCCACAGCTGGGTTGGGAGACAGTGACTTTTATACATCTGGGGGTCATCCTGACCAGAACAACCCCGAGAGCTTACCACGCCTTTTTTCCAAGCAGTGCTGCTTTCCTCACGTGAAGTTCTGCCTTACCTGCTGCATTTTTTCCAGGTCAAGGCTGGGCCTGCTGACCTTATCCCCATACCCTTGTCGATGTCTCTTACAAGGCATGACTTGTTCGAGGCCCGCGCCAACGCCCGTCAGGATGAAGGCTCCGGAGGCCGGGCTGCGCACCAGGGGCTGGAGTCTTTTGGGAGGGGAGGCACTGAAGAGCACGGGGCTGGGGCTGGCCTGGAGGCCCTGGCCCTGCTCTGCCATGGGCTGGAAGGACATGGCACACAAGTTCTTCACTTCGTCGTCGCTGGAGGAGGCGTTGCTGCCGTCGCTGCAGCAGGCCAGCCGGCTGACCTGCGACCACTTGCGCTTCTCCGCCGCAAACTCCCGGTGGATGCGCTCCAGCTCCTCCTCCGAGCTGTGCCGGTCAAGGCTGGCATGGAAGAGGGCCCGAACCTTGCAGCATTGGCTCTCCTGGTTCTGGAGCTGGTTGGTGGCCAGAGGAGTCAGGGTGCAATTCCGTCTTCTCTCTAGTGGGAGGAGGACATTGAGAAGTGGCAGAGGAGATCTGTGTCCCACAGCCTGATAAAACGGGACTGTTTTCTCCTGACCTGTTGTTTTCATCTCCTCCCAAATAAACTTCTGAGCTGTTTCCCCACCTTTTCTTCCCCAGATGAAACATACCCCAGCTGAATGCTTCCATTGGGAAGTTTCCAGGCCTTTGTTCAAACCAGACTGCTAGATGTCATCTCCTTTCAAACCATCACCTGGAAATCTAGTTCCAGAGAAAGAACACAGATCTGTCACCCACCTCATCTCCTCAAGGTGGAGAAGACATGACCTTACAAATGTGCTGCAAGGCACTTGCCTCTAGCCAAAAACATTAACTTCCAGTGACCAATTCTTACAGCAGAAGAGCCAAGTAATTTACACTATTCTAAGCATCAAGTTTATGGCTCAAATAAATGAGATCTGGTTTCTGGAAATAAAAGTCCTCTATTACAAGACTTGTCACACAAGAGAGCCTGTCTTCAGCCACAAGCTAGGCATGCTTTATCCCTCCTGCTGAGCTCCTTCCATGCTAAGCAGATGGAGCAGGGATTTGAATTCTAACAGGACACATCCTGTGGGTCAGGAATTGAACTGATGCCTCTGTGTAAGAATCCACTAGAGCCTGGGCACAGGGCATGCACTAATGGCAAACTTAGCATAACTTGAGAGATGCATTTACTATAGATTTCACCTGCAGCTCTAAGCTACTTCATATCGTGTGCAAAAACAATAGCAGAGCTTCTGTATCCTCTCTGTCAAAGACTCTCACTGGATGCAAGAATAGGCCTGCACAATACCAACAAGTCTAGGAGGAAGGGAGAGAGATAATCAAATAATGAGTCCCGGGGAATGAAGAAACTGAAGGTTAAAACTCAAAATAGAAAGGATGAGGAAACCCAGAACAAAGATGACACAAGCGAAAAAGCATGGAATAGAATATAAATTTTTAGTTCCAGCTCTGCTGCTGGCACAATTGTGGACCATCTCTGCCCCACATCAGCAGCACTGGGACTTTGACACATGGCTAACAATGTCTATTTCTGGTGATAAAAATGCAACTGCAGCCCCTGATAACACTAGCCTCTCCCTGTGAGGTCCCAAATGCTTCAAAGGTGACTGATTTAATGCATCTGATTGTGGTGTATTGGGGACTGAGAAGGAGGCACTTGCAAAAGCACAAGGGAAAAAAACTGACTTCAGCCGTAGTATCCCGGGATCCTTCTATCTTCATCCCTTTACCTCTGTCGATCTGAGCAAGTTCCTGGTTCTCTCCCTCAGAGTCATCGCTGTCCTCATCACTTGGGGGATAGGAGATCTAGGGGACAAGGAGAGAGAAAAGGCTTCATTGTGAGCACTGAACATTGCCCTGTTGCTGCCCAAGCCACTTCCCCACCCTCCCCCTCATATCCTGCAGGGATCCACACCCCTAACCACACAGCCCAGCCATAGCACCCTCCTGTACACACATGCCCATCTCCCAGCCCCAATCTCCCATCGGATCCTCACTGTCAGCTGCACAGGACACTTGGCCTGCTGCTGTTTCCACCACACTGCACTGCCAACTCCTTCCCAAGTACAATGAACATATCCTGCCTTTCACTTCCCAGACACATAGCTTACAACCATCATGGCCTACCACATCCACATCACGTGGGTAACTGAATCTCCAAAATCTCCACCACCGAGATAAAGACACATCCTGTCAACTGCGCTATCATCTTGCAAGGCACCCACAAATGGAAGTGACACTTGAGCTTTAGCCATCCTGTGTATGTACCCAAACTTCCCCCTTGAAGTTCACACACAATGCACCACAGAACAGACTCACCTTGCTTTTCTACAGGACAACCCTGAAGTATTTAATAGAAATAAAAGAAACAGGATTTCACAGAAGCAGACAACACAGTTATGCTGTCCTCTCTAGGAGATAATTTAGAGTACCAGTGAATACCTTTGAATGCTCCAAGAGTAACAACAATTCATATATCTTGTCAAAATCAAGACTTTCAGGAACATTTGCTCTGTGTCAGCCAATGAATTTCAAGCCACTTACTCAAAACATGCCCAATACTGAACAAACCTGGTAGCTGCCTCTTGAGAAGACTGAGAGACCTGAAACTAAGCTTTTATAGGTCAGATAGATCACACTGCTTCTGAGTTTCCTACACAGAGGAAATCCTACCTACATTGTTACTAAAGTGACTTTTGTTCAGCTGCATAGAGCCCACCTGGGAGTTACTAGATCAAACCTCTGAGCTTAGTATGTGTCTCTGGCAGCAGCCAAAACCAATGAGTCAAAGGAAAGTGCAATACTTACAAGAAAGCTTTATAAAAAACAGTTCTGGAATAACATGATCATGGCAAGATGAACTTCATTATTCCTTACACCTTTTTATTAAGAATAAACATGGCCATCATTCTTAGCTGCCTCAAAATACTTGCTTCAAAACAGAATCCAGTTTCCAAAGGTTACAAGCTGTTTCCATTTAACACAGGTTTGATGTGCTGCACTTGACTTTTATGGAAGAGGAGGCAAGCACGCAGCAATGCCACTGATTTGGACCCTTTTACATCCACCACCCTGGGGAGATGTCTTTGGACTGTTTCAGGCACCCAGAGACACAAAAGAGCAGCTACACTGAACTAGGTGCCTACAAAAGATACACTGCTGATGCAGAGAAACAATAATAGTTGAGAAATTCTGATTCTGAATTTGATCGCTATTAAATCAATTAAATCAACACACCTATTTTGTGACCATCCTCCAGGACTGTGTTTGGGGCATTTTGTTCCCCCCAAAAGCATGTCGATGCCTTTTTACCCCTCCTTCTTTAAAGCTACATTTTGCCCTTCTGTAGTTACACTGCCCTTTGAAAAGTCAAAATATATTTAACTTCCTTGCTGGTCTTTAAACTATGCTCTCAACTGTCAAAAGATGAATTGGGCAAGGCAGATTTCAGATTTATCCCCACTGCAGATATTCCTGAAGTAAACGCAGGACATTGTTTTTCCTTCTACAACTACAATTTTCTTGTATGTGTTCACACACATGCATCAATTAAGAAAGGCAGCTGGCACTGAGGAACACTGCCAAACAGAGACTTCTAGTTGTCCCCAGAGCAGGTATAATACCTTGTTTGTACCATGGTAGTTCACAGAGGGGACAGCTGACACTGAGGTGCCATTGTGTAGCTGCTGTACAGACAGACAGAGGTCCTGTCTCCGTTACAAAAGCTAAGGCTCCCATTCTAACTCGAGAGGTACTGACCTTAGTCTGTGGCTCATTCCCACATAAAAACCTTTCATTTGGACACGGCAGGGTTTTCAGTGAGGTTTAGCAGCCCTGCGTGGGAAACCCAGCAGCTTCAGTTTCTGTACAGTGTGAATGTCAATACGTGGCATGGCACTGCTTCCAGAAAAAAGCCAATGGCATCCAGCACATGCAGGTCCAACAGCTACTGCACAATGTCACTGGATTGAGATGCTTGAGATAGGAGTTGGATTTGAGTCAATGACTGACATTTGAAGGTCTTCACATCTACCAGTCCTGGGCTTCCAAAATATTCACTCTTCCCTGAACAAGTGCAATTTTGCCAACCCTCTGCCTCATATGGGTAACTTTTCTCTACTGAGCCCTCCCCAGTCCCTCAGGCAACCAAAGACCAATTCCCTCGTGAGTTGCCTTAAACACTTGGCCAGAGGCTTTCTTCAGAGCACCTGAAAGAAAAATCTTTCAAACAAGAGACTCTAGCTTTCATGTCCCCTACAGAGAACCATCATTCATAGTAGGCTAACCATTAATCTTGCAGATCTGATTTATTTTTACCTGAAACTCCTTGCCACAATAACCCACATAGGCAAAGAAAAATGGAAGATCAAAAAAAAAAAAGATTCTCTGTCTGTCTGGACAAGAAGACTTTCCAAAAACTAAGATCTATAAAATCAAAGACTAATGCTCGACTAGCTGGAGATAATATTTATCTCTCTTGACTCTTCCTAGGCTGTAACAGTAACCTTTTCCTAAACACTCAAAAACATTTCACTAATCACAGCAGTACTGTGTTCAGGCCTCGAGCCTCCCTTGTACAGTCCCTGTCATACATCAGCCACAGATTTACTTTTATCCAAGGCAGTACAGCCCCATTTTCCTCAGTAATTCAGAACTGTGGCACTGCTGTAGCAGAAAATTCAAAAACTCCATGTCCAAAGTCCCACCAGATGATGGCTTTATTCACAGCACATCAATTGCAGAACTGTTTAGACTGAAAGACACCTCTTGGTATCACAACAGTCCATGCTCCTGCTAAAGCTGAAACAACTAGAAAAGTTGTCAGGATTGTGCCCAACAGACTGTCTGGCTTAACATGCAGAATTGAAGAGAATAGAATAAAATCTTCAATTCACATTGACTTGTGAATGTTTGCAAGCCATGGCACAAAAGACAGAAACCAGAGGACAGGTGGCCATCCACCCTTCAGCCTTTCTTCAGTAAATGCATCAGAAGGCAGCCTCCTGCTGAGGAGGATCTCAGTGTTACACCTGGGCCCACCTGACATGCCCTGGGTCAGGATAAGGACTCCTTCTGTGCCAGACAGAAACGTAAACTAACTTCCCCATGCATTTCATGCCTCATCCATCTCTAGTAAGGAGGTATGGGTTGGTGCAAAGTAGCCAGATGGTATTTAAGGAAAACTAAAGAGTAAAGCTTACACTTTTGAGGGAGTTTTAACATGAAAGACAGACTAGGAGATACGAGAAAAAACTAGAGACAGAAAAAGTATGTTTTTCTTCATCACACTGCTGCTTGTCAACTGAGTAATAAACTGCATCTGAAATTGCCCAGGTCCTAAAGGGTGACATCACCCTCCAAGTCTAAAGCTCTGAAATACATGAGACAATAAAAAAAGTCCCACGGTGTTAAAGTGGAGTTCCTCTTAGCTTGGCTTCCAGAAGATAAACTATCCTGCTATCATACCATCAAAAGCAATGACATGAATCATCTGTGAGCTTACAAAGGATAAGAAATCTCACTTCTAAGGCAGAAAAAACTGTCCCAACAGGCTTCACTTTAGAGCTGCATTGTCCTAAAATCCTACACCACCAACAGCACGGTTTGGAGCGGAGCAGGTATATTCATGAGGAAGAACTAATACAAAGATACAACTGACCACAGGCAACCCCTTGTTCCTAGCTTGAATGAAGAATGCACAGAGGCTGGAGGGCATCATTCCCAATCTCCCTCTAGGAGGCAGGGAGGGAAGGAGCGAGTTTACCTCCAGGGAGGTGGTATCCCTGGCAGAGGCCAGTACTGCCTGTGCTGCACATATAAGGCTCTTTGTGACACAGGCTCGTTCACTCCAGGCCGACCACTCCAGAGAATCTCTGCAACTAAGGGAAGTCCCTTCCAAGAGCCTTGGAAAGAGATGTTGCCAAGTTGGTCTCACACCCTGGTTCCTGGCACAAAACCAGAAAGCAATGGATGAGCTCAGCAATAACTACTGGTATCTCTGTGATGGGGAACTGATTTCCCTTTCTTCAGACTGGGGAAATGAAACCAGTACTCGCCTCCCCCCTGCCACACTGCCTACAGAGCAGCTGCTACAGACATGGGCAACCTGCATCACAGGGCTCTGCTGCTGGCTCTTCTCCATTTCCACTGCTTGGCTTTAGCAAAAACATTTCACTAAATTTCCCTAGCGCTATTTTTCCAGGTCAACAACTGGTGCAGTTGCCACGGGACACTGCCTGATCTTGAATGAGGGAGGTGCCATCCTGCCTGTTATAAGAAACTGAATTAGAGAGAACTGGAAAACAAGGTAGATGATGAGACACTGAAAGGCAGTTTTGAGCCACGGAACATTAGGAAGAAGGAAGGAATGAGTCAAACAGACCTTCAAATTAACTATCTTTTCCCATATTTAATTTTGACAGACATTCAATATTACAGGAAGAATTTATGCTAGTACAACAGGCTGGTTCTCTCCTCAAGAAAAGTTGAGGAGTTAAAGTTCAGTTCAATCTTTCAAACATCCACAAGTGAGGTGTGACTGCCCAGGCTCTATCTGGGGTTTAAAGCAGGGGTCCTTCAACAGCTAAACTCCCAGCAAGAACTGTCCTGGTTTGGAAAAGCTTTTCTACAGTATTTTTTATACGTTATGTTCCTTTTTAATGTTCACAGTAGGTCTGCCTTCAAACTGTATTCTGCATTTCCTTGCAAATGGCTACAGTTGAAACCCAGGGCTCATAACCCTTGAACATGGTCCTGCTTGACAGAGCAGCTGTCTGGGTAAATGAAAGCAGGGACAGGCCAGTGGGACACAGCACTCCCTGAGGCCCTTGTTTTCTAAGCCCTACCCATGCCAAGGACAGCAAAATTCCTGTTGTAGGAATGCCATCTTCTGCATGGGCCTAGAGTGAATTAATTGTCCGTGGTTTCAGAGATGTGAGGGAAGCAGAGAGTCACTCCAGGTAGTCAAATCTGCAGCGTTTTAACAGTACAGTTACTATTTTTGTTCAGTGCTTACCATTCTCATACACTGCCAAACATGGTGACTGGCAACTCTCAGGATGGAAGTGGTGGCAGTCATTAACCAAAGAACATGGAAACCATGCTTCTCTTCTGAGGAGCAATGACTGAGCTGCATTTCTAGAAGCATGGGCTTAAATTGGGTCACCTAGATCTTCAAAAGAAGGCACAAGGCTTACACAGAACAGCGAGGATATGAGTACTGCATGGGTGTGAGGAGGCACATGCTTGGTCCTCTTACCATTTTAAATCCTCTCCCTCATCCACCTGCACTTTCACAAATACATATAATGTGTTTTGACCATATTGTCTACAGCTTCTGGAAAGAATTTACACCTGTGGACAAACCTGACTAGAACTAAAGTGGAGATACACTACCCTAGTCCTGGGGATCCTCAGCTGCAAGTGGAGTAGACCAGAGGACTCTATTTGGGCAAGTGCAGTGGGGCTGGCTTCAGCCCTGGAAAAAGGGTGCGGTTTTGACTGGTCAAAACATGGTTCAGGCCAACACAGCTGACTCTGCATTCTCATCTGCCCCACATCAGTTCTCTTTGCAGCAGTCAGAGTATGAAAACCTCTTTTTCAAAATTTTCCCCTGCTCTTCCCAGGGCTAAGCTGAGATGAATTTGGAGGAGGAGACTAAAGATAAAAACACCAGGGGTTTACAAAATAAAAACTAACCAAACCCCCAAAAAACCCAAGAAACCCAGCCAGTCCCAATGCTTTACCATTAATCCAGAAAAGTATGTATACTCCACCAGTGAGCCTATGGTGCTTGAACACCTGGAGTCCACTGACACCAGAAACTAGATACCCCATGTTCTCCAGTCCCAGGGAAGCAAATACAGCTGATCCCTACAATTGAGACTCCTATCTACTCTGTTCTCAAAAACTCTAGGCAAATATTGTTACAAGAGTAAGATCATGCTTTTAAATTCCACCCAAAATAGAAATAAGTACTTGCAAACAGACTAGAACAGACTCAGTTCTACCAATGGTATAGGCACCATATAGAGGCACACACTCCTCCTACCATGCATCACGCTCCTGTGACAACAAAAGACAAAAGGAATGCTAGAATTTTAAATAATAGTCTTTAAAAGGCCTCCTAGGCAAAAAACACCCAGACTCTGTTCCTTACCACCCAAAATACTCCAAATCTGAGAGAACTCCATTAAGTTTATTTATCCTCAAAGCCACTATGAGAACAAGAATCTCTGATTAAACATAGCTGCAGTCATGTTTGAAGCCTTTGTTTCCACGTTATAAATTTCACTTGTTAAAAACAGAAATAAAACAAAGTCAGTACAGCCTTCACTCGCTAGGTGGATGGGGTCTGGTAACAAAGGCTTTACCATGGAATTGGAATCTTTAATCCTTCAATTTCCTTCTTGACTTTCCAGACCACTGTGTTCCAAAGTAAGACCTCTCCTGCAGCATGGGAGCCAGGGGAATGGTACAGCTCCATGCTGTGACATGTATCACTCTTTCTAGCAGCAAGAATTTTTTAAAATTCTCAAACTATCTTTATGTCTTGAGCTTAAGAGGCTAGTTAAGGTTTATAGCTCTTACAAGTGACAGAAACCATACACCTCCTCCAACTCTACTTCTACCTGCATGCAAAGCTCACAGGTAATGTCCCACAAATCTCCTCCACTCCTCCCACACTCAGCTTCTGCTCCACACAGACACCCAGCACAGCCTGGCCTCAGATGGAACCACACTGGGAGTTTCTCAACTGCTCTGTTACTCTACTCACACTTTGCTGCTACAATAAGGAGAAGTGTGGCCAATTCCTACCCAAGTTTCACGGATTCTCAGAGAGGCTGATGTTCACCTGTTAACTTTCTCATCCCGTGTGGGAAGCCAACATAGCTCAGATGAGAGCTAACAAAGAAAAAGGTGAACATCTTTCACGAAGTGTTGGAAAGCATCTATCAGAAAGAAGCAGCAAGACAGTTGTGATGCAAAGAGATCCCTTCGCAAAGGAGGTCAACTCCCTGACAGTCCTCAGCTTGGAGCCCTGGTATCGCCTGAGCAGCGTTATTCAGCAGTGTTGACACCACAAAGCACAGCAATCGAGAAAGACAAAAAGGATTCCGAAGGATTAAAGACCTTCTTTACAGGGCCTCATCCACGCTGCACTAAAATACAGTGACTTAGCTCTGTAATTTACAGCCCATTTGTGGCTAAACCTCAGCTCCAAGTAGTCAGATTAAAAGCAACTCTATTTAACCGAGGCTGAAAACCCTCTCAGACATAAGAGGAAGACAGCACAAGGGACACCTAGAACTGGAGAGGCACCTGGAATAGCCGATCTTCTCTGTAATGCATTTACTCATGGAGGGAGGATGGGAGCTGGCTGCTCACACACCAGCGCCAGCCACTCCAGTCTTGGCCGGGGGATTTAAACCCACCCCTCCCAAGGCGGCTCAGTACTATACTGCTGGGATGGGAAAAGGTTTCTTTGCACGGGCCAGCTTCTCAGGCAGCCTGCAGCAACTCCTCAGCATTCCAGGAGCCCCCTCAACCAGGGAAGCACGGCTGACAGCAGCTGGCATAAACAACACATCTGGTAACAGTTTTTCCATTCCCTGCTCAAAAGGCTCAGAAGGCAACTGCCTTTGCCCTGAGATACTTCCTTAGCTGAGGAGAAGCTGCTTGTGTTGGGAGACCTCACTCGACACTCACCTCTGCTCAGCCATAAAGAACTACATTAGCCACATTTGCAAACACAAGGAACAATGCCTTACAGTCAGGCTGGAAAATACATTTGGAGCACATGAGACATTTCAGGCTTCTCCTCCCATCGGAATCTCACATTAACCCCTCAGACTGCAAGCAGATGAGAGCTGTTTCATCTCTACGGATTTACACCAAACTTCTTGTGTTTTATCAGAGAGCAAACCAGTAGGACAGTCTTCTCAGACCAGGTCTTAGATCCATCTGGTCAGGCACCTTCAAAGTAAGAGTCAGGAATGTGTCATGACTTGCAATGTCTCTCACTGCACCAGATCCTTTCCTGGTAAATATTTTGTGATTCCAAGTGGTTCCTAGCTGGGAAAATCTGACAAATGGGTTGTCAGATCATCCCACACATGGAAGGCTGGCCTAGAAATGAGTGCAGGAAGACCGAATTTGAATATTTGCTCTCTTCTCCAATATATGACATAGAAGGCATAAAATTAAATTGGCAGGAGGTAGCACCCAAACAAATAACAGGGGATCATTTGGCAGCGTGTAGTTAAGGTGTGAAATACTTTGCCACAGGATGTTCTGGATGTTAATACCCTACACAGATTTGGCCGTGTAAAATGAAGAGGTTCAGGTAAAAAACATCCTGGGTTACTAATGCAGGAGGATAGGATACTGGGAGAAACTGCAGGTGTAACATGGGATGGATGCTCCGAAATCCCACTCACAGAAGTGGGACACAGAACACCAGGCATTTACCTGCAATGTCACAACGTAAGGGGGGTGCACAGAGCAAAGCATGGAAGTGTTCTTTCAGGTGCAACTCACCACACAGTGCTACTGAGAGGGTGTCCAAGCACCAAATACTGAATTAGCATCCTCACCTATCAGTTCAGGGGCAAGATGGGAAAAGCTGCATTGCACTGCAGCCCTCTGCAAAACACCATTGAGGGGTTTCCCAAAAGTGACTGGCTCCATCCAAGCCAGGGAAAAAAGGGTTCTCTGAGAACAAAAATCTATACATGGAAGCTGCTCATTTTTCAAGCCTCTAAATTATTAGAGTTTATATGCTTCACACCAAACACCTCTGTACTTTCCTCTTAATTAGCCTTTGGCCATAGAACTTTATTCCCTTGGATAACCAACTCATAGGAATAAAGAAAAAATTATATTTAAAAAAAAGAAACATACAAGAATAGCCTGGCTGCAGACAACTATCTGGAACAACCACTTGGTTTTGTGTGTAAAAACTGGGTGACAGGATATGGAAGGATTATTTTATATTTTTCCAGCTTACATCCAGACACTCTCAGCAAACTGGAGAACCTAGCTGCCTGTCTGGCACCTTTCCTTAAGATGGGAAATTCCCCATTCAATCAAAGGAAATTTTATTCTCATCTTATGCCCATATAGAGCTTGGCAGATTGTGTCATGCCAAGAAGTAAGGACATCAGTTAAATAAAAACCAGTATGCATCACGGAAACAATGTGACCCGTTGAGAAGGAGTAAGATGAGACAGATTGCTGAATAAAATAGGTGTGAAGATCCTTGTGCTTTCAGCAACTCAAATTGTGTGATCTCCTTGAAATCCTGTCTCAAAATTAGGTTTTCAGCCCAAACAAATCAATTAATCAGCTACCAAGCAATAGTTTGGTCCCTAGATATATCAGAAACCAAAGCCTGCCTATTCTCATTGTGGACACTTATGAATATTGAGGTATTTGGACATCTCACAAATACCAGGCATCTCCCATCCTTTCATAAATCTAAACTTAGATAAGGACCATCTACCTTGAAGTCAGGCAACACACCTCAGGTGAAGCTATTCATGAAATGGGAGACATGACTAACAAAAGCCTTCTCTGGAGACCTAAGCTCAGGCAGTGGTTTCCTTTTCCTCCTTCGGAAGTGTTTGAAGCCCTGAACTCATAGTTCCTCTCACGTGGCCTAATGCTGGAACTAGGATGGGGAGGTGAACTCAGGCAAAGCTGCAGGGGCCTTTTCTCAGGTGTTTTTGCTGGGTACAAAGACCAACCAACCCAGCCATGCTGTTTGAGGATGACAACACCCAGCCTACCATGCCTTAGGGATGGATAATTCCCCAGGCTTCACTGCACCTCCTGGCTCACAGCACTCAGCTGAAGGGGCATGCCAGGGGAGCACAGACACCAATCTGTTCCCAGCACCACAGCTCAGGCCTTGGCAAGATGAAGTTGTCTGCAGCAGGCTGAGCCTGGATGATGAGCTGCCTGGAGGAGAGTGCCAGAAACACAAAAACAAGGGGCTGACCCACACCAGCTGCTTTGTAAAGCACTCACAGAATCTTCTTTGGGCTTTTAGCCCCTGCCACCCTTGGATGACATTCTGCTGTGCTAACACAGAATTACTAGAAAGAACCAGGATTTGGACTACTGCACATGCAGCCATGTGGCAGATTCAGTGCAAATCTACCAAGCAAGATACTTTCTTACATACAAGTCCAACAGGAAGTTTCTATAAGCATCCACAGTATTTCACCCCCCATGATGCCATCAAGGATGGACCAGAGAACTAATCATGTGAGTTTTTTACAATGTGGTATTCCTGTTCTGCTAGAACTTCTCAACAGGACAACAGCAAAAGTTCACTTGGTGTGCTGCAGTGATTACAAAGGAGATTTTTTTTTTTAATTAAAAAAAAAAACAACAAAAAAAAACAACTATTCAACATGTAAGACTTGCTCCCTCTGCCTCAGCCAGCTCCCAAGATGCCCAAGGCTAAAAATGCCTGACCTACAAGAAGTGAACAATTCAGTGTGACATATAGACTGAGATACATATGGACACTAAGTCTGTGTCCAAACAGACCAGCCTATGGCAGAGTGGAGGCTATAATGGGCACCACAGCAAGAACACAGCAAGAGAGGGAAGAAATGCCTAGAGACAGCCTGAGCCATTCACCCCCCCAGGACTGACCATGCCGATCCAGAAGAAACCTTCTTTGAACTGTGCCTCACCTGCTTGCTGCATCCCCGAGCCCACACTGGCATGGAGACAGCCCTGCATTGTCACACCGGGCCATATGTGCTCTACATCGACTTTCAGGCTTGGATCACAGCAGAGTTCACTGCACAGGGAATGCTTTCAGAGCAGATAAAGGTCACAACTAATTGGCTTTTCTCTAAATCCTTGCCTGGGTGTTCACGCTGAGTTCTTGTGGGTGGTGCTGGTGCCTATTCACAAACAGCTTAGCTGGCTGACTGCTGGCCACCGGTGGCAGGAGGACAAACAGGAGCTGCCCACGGCCACCTCCAGCGGCTCCTGCGGCAGAACAGCCGCAGCACACACATACCTGGGATGCTGGTTGCTAGGAAGAGCTGGATCACCCGGCAACCTGAATCCCACTCAACAGGAGAACAGGGGCTACAGATAAAGGCACGGGGGTGGGAGGGGCTGCCGCTGCCTACAATGTGTGTGGGAGTGTTATTTCCCACTGAAAAGGGAATACAGCCCTCGGTTCCCATTCTGAGGAATCCCAACAACACTGCTGTGACCCCAGGAACAGCCAGGGAAGCTGGCCAGGCCGACACTCCAGCAGAGTGGTGCCCTGCCCACCCACCACTCCACAGAACTCCCCTAAGCAGATGCAAGCCTTACTTTTTTACTATTAAAAAAGGTGAACCCACTTTTTTTGCAAAAGCCATATAAATAAAATAATTACCTGATTCTGCTTTCTGTTTTCACCTCAAATGTGAGCTCTTTTTGTGCTCGGGAAGACACTTAGCATCTCAAACAGTGTGACAAATTTTTAACTTGTGGGACAATGCATGACAGCAGGAAATGAAGACCTGCACTATCCAGCAAAGAAAAATAATAAGTTTTCACTGAAATTCCCAAATTAAATACATAGCACTGACTTTTCAGAATTTAGTTTTTCATTCAAGTAAAAATCAAGTATTGGGAAATACAAGGATAAGTAATGAGATTTCTTTGTGCCTTTGGGAGGGGAGGTGGACTTTTTTTTAAGCCAGTCTATAGTTTTCTGTCAGTCATAAAGGCCAGCTGAGAGAATGTCTCAACAAACTAACCCAATGTCCATGAACATCCCATCATGCTGTATTTGCAGTATCTTCAATTGGTCTGAAGTACCACTCTGGAATTTAGTCATTACAGGAGATTATCAGTGCTGAATATTTGCACAGAAAAGGTGACAACCCTTAAAAGATTCAGACCTTCGAAGCCAAGTAGAAAGAATTGCAAACCTATTATTTTACAATGCCTCAGGCAGACTTCTCTAAAACCTAAGGCTTAAAGTGGCTGGGATCACCTGTTCTGTTCTTTGCCTTACCTAAGTATCTATCACAGCATTTCTAACCCACTAACATACGTATTTTCAGTCCAAATTATCACAAGCCTAACTTGAGGCATATTCATAGATACTCCAAAAGTCAAAATTGTACTTACACACTTAGACTCGTGCGTTTGTGTCTTTTCTGTGATTGTGACAAACCAGAAAACACCTAAGGTAACCAGGTGATGTAACAGGAAGAAAAGCAAAGCTTCAATGTAAAACAGAGTTCTCCAGCTCTAGAGGAATGAACCTGTTTGGTGGCACCTGCTGAAAAACCCACAAAGGAAGAAAACCTGCATACACCACAACAGACAATGCTAAACTTTCCCTGTGCCAAGTCTGAAGCCCTCTGACACATGACAAGCAATTGGACCAAAGAAAGGCAGAAATCTGTCTCTCCTCATTCATAGCAGGCCTGAACACTTATGCAAATCTTTGTAAGCATACCCACTGTGCATCAATATTAACATTACTCTTTTTTTTGGTCTAAGGAGGAAAAAAAATAACACTCCCAGCTCTACAGAGTAACAAGCTACCACAGGGACACTGACTGCACGAGTCACTGCCTGCAAGCTTGAGGTTCCCTTTGCATGGCCAGCTGAATCCCCTTCACACAGGGAAGATGAAGATGATTCCCAGTTGCCTGTCAGGGCTGGCCAGCCAGACCAGAGTCTCATAGCTGATTCCAGATACAGATGACAGTAGAAAATAACTGAGATGACTTTCTGGCCCCAGTTCTGTGTATGCACAAATATAAGCTGCAAGAGTATGTGAAGAACTGATACAGTGGCTTTGCCAGTGCCTAGCACACAATCCCTTTGAGCAAGTATTAAGGCTAAAGTTATGTAGAAGAGAAATGCAGTTCTCTATCACCAGAACACTCACTTGTGACTTTGTATCACTGATCAACATTCAAGAAAGAGACAAACATGTCTGTATTATCTCTACCCAAGACCAAAGTGAACATGCCAAGTACATAAGTAATTTAACTACTTCTGTGGATTAGAACATCAGTTGTATCACCTCCAAAGTTGTTTGTGTCAACAGCAAAGTAGGAATGAAATTGCCACCTTTAAAGCGCTCAGTTTTCTTTAGCTGCATGTTCCAGCCAGTTAATTTTTTAACACACCACAATCCAACTGTTTCATTCTGATAACACCTAGGGCCACTAATTAAGGGCTTAGTTTGACTGGCAATGCACAGACTTGTTCCAGCCAGATGCTCCCTGCCCGAAGGAGCTTGCTTGCAAGCAAAGCTCAGAAAACAGACACCCACACTTTAGCCACTGCATAAATAGCAAGGCCCCAAGAGTTAAGGAGAAACTTGGAAGAAACACCTTTGTGTGAGAAACCCCTACCCCAAATTGTGGGGATGATTAAGACATTTGATTTGCAGGAAGCTCATGGAGTTGGTTAGAGAGCACTTCTAAGGGCCCAATATCAGTACTCCATCACAAACCCACATGCAAGCCCAAGATATGCATTTTAAAAACTCCTTGATCAGCCTGACTTAATAGTTCAGAAAGTGCTTCTCAGGGCTACAAGTCTAAAACCATAGAAGAAAAGAATAAGAAACTACATTAGACTGTAATACTAGAAAATAAAATAATAAAAAAATCAGGCCTTGAGTTACAGGCCCCTCTCACTTTCCTGGTTTGAAGCATTTCACTACTCTATGGGACACTCCCCTGATCTCACTTTTTCTCTCCGTCTCTACTGTTCTGGAACAGACACAGTTGCCAGCCATTATCAAAGAAGATCCCTAAGCTGTAAAGTCAGATCCACTTCTGGCTCTAAAGCAGCCAAAAACACCAGACCATTGAAGTGAGACGTAGAGCAAAGACTGAGGCACCAGGCAATGCCCTCTCCTCCCTTGGATTTCACCAGAGAAGCTGAAGATTGAAGAGCTGAAGCTCCTAAGCTAACAGGCTGTGCTATCAGCTACAAGAGCTCAGGAGCTGACACGCTGCTTCTGCTACAGGGGCACAAGCATCCAATGTAAAGACATATAGGAAAGCTTCACATCCACAAGTCCACAGGCTGTGATGAGATGCTTCCACAAATGTTAAGAAATACCACAGCTAGGCCTTTCACGATCATCTCTGAAAAGGTCATGGCAATCAGGAGAGGCACCTGAGAACTGGAAAACAGGAAATGTTATACCAGTCTTCAAAAAAGGCAAGAATTAGGAGGCAGGGAACTACCAGCCAGTCTGTCCCACTTCAATCCCTAGAAATGTGAAGGAATGCCTCATTCTGGAGGCCATGTCCATCCATATGGACAACAAGGTGTAGTCAGTATGAATTTACCACTGTCATGCCAGACAAACCCAACTGCCTTCTACAATGAAACCTGGATAAAGGGAGAGAGGTGGATATTGTCTGCACTGACTTCAGCAAGACATTCAACACCACCACACAACACCCTCACAGGCAAACTCAGGAGGTGTGGACTGGATGAGTGGACAGTGAGGTGGATTGAGAACTGGCTGGCAGTCATGATCAGTGGCACACAATCTGGCTGATGCCTGTCCTTAGTTGTGTCCCCCAAGGTTCAACACTGGGCCCAACAGTGTTTAATTTGTCCATGACTTGGATGAAGGGGCAGATGCCTCCTCAGCAAGTTCACTGACTACACAAATCTGGGAGGAGGGACAGATACCCCAGAGGCTGTGCAGCCCTTCAGAAGGACAGGTTGGAGAGATGGGCATAGAGGAACCTTCTGAAATACAACAAAGGTAAGTGCAGGTGCTGCACCTGGGGAAGAACAACCCCATGGAGCAGCACAGGGCTGACAGCTGGAGCTGACCTGCTGGAAAGGAGCTCTGTGGGGAAGGACCTGGGGGTCCTGGTGGACAAGAAGCCACCCATGAGCCAGCAGTGTGTCCTGTGGCCAGGAGGCCAGTGAACCCTGGGCTGCACTAGGAACAGCACTGCCAGCAGGTCAGGGGAGGGGATCCTGCCCCTCTGCCCAGCCCTGCTGAGGCACAGCTGCAGTGCTGTGTCCAGGTCTGGGCTCCCCAGTGCCACAGGCACAGGGAGCTCCCGGGTGGCTCCAGGGGAGGTAACAAAGATGATTAAGGGACTGGAACATCTCTCCTACCAGGAAAGGCTGAGGGAGCTGGGCCTGGTCAACCTCAAAAAGAGGCAACTGAGAGGGAATCTCATCAGTGTATATAAATACCGAAGAGGGCTGTGAAGAAGACAGAGCCAGGCTTTTCTCAGGGGTGCCGAGCAATAGGACAAGGGGCAACAGGCAGGAACAGATGCACAGGAAGTTCCACCTGAACACAAGGAAGAACTTTACTGTGTGGGTGATCAAGCCCAGAGCAGTTGTGCAGTCTCCCTCACTGGAGATATTCAAGAACTTTCTGGCCACGATCCTGTGCCATGTGCTCTGGCATTACCTTACTTGAGAAGGGAGCCTGGAACAGATGATCCACTGTGATCCCTTCCAACCTTACCCATTCTGGGATTCTGTGAAGCAAGGTCAGCTGTCTTCCAAGGTGAGACACTCAAATTTGAACCCTAACTAGCACACTTGAGAGCCCAGCCACCCTTATCAGAAACTGCTGGCTGAGCAAGCTAACCCAACATCAGGTGAAGTGTCAGTCAGTCCCTCCCTTCCCAGCATGATGACTTCTGGTCAAAGGGAAATAAAGGGACACTTTCTGAGAGACACCAGCACAGCCCTTGAGTCAAAGTCCTCTAAGCAGCCCTAGTTGCCAACTGCTTAAAGACCAGCTTTAGAATGGAAAAAGAGAAGTCCATTACACCAAAACCCAAAGCTTGCATATTTTGTGGTTTCACTTACAGAAGGCCATGGCATCCTCTCAGCTTCTCCAAGTGGGGAAAGACTAGGAGGACCTATGACAATTCAGGACACATCATACAAAAATAAAACCTTTACAGTGGGCAGAAATTTTATCCTGAAAAGATTCCCAAAGCTTGGATGCCAATCCAAGGTTGGTCAAATCTTCCACACTTGTAAAAATGAGTTGACAATTCACCCAAGGACAGTTTTGTGGGACTTTGGCTAATTTCAGTTGTAAGCTAGAAGCACAACAGCAGCTTGCTTTTCCTTGAATTTGGGAACTTCCCAAAAAGGTCATGAAGTGTTACAGCGAGTGGGCAATGAAGGAGAAAAGTAGCTAAGTATGCTGCATTAAAGCTCAGAAAGCACTTGGTTTGGATGGTCAATGTAGATCAGTTCTTACTCTATCCAAACTTGATGCTTGCTCTCCACTTACAGGGCTGCAGACCTCCACAGATCTGATTCTGTACTCTCACCTGACTTTTCACTAGGTTTCAATGACAGCACACTGGACTTTTTAAATAATGCATATACCATACAAGCCAGAATACATACCACATAGACACAGACCAAGGCCAAGGAGGCTGAAGTCTGGTCAGTGCCTCGCAGCCCCACATCATGAGGGCAGTAGAGCAAACTGGTACAGGACACTTGGCCTTGACCCAGGGACCATGCTCAGCACAGCCACCAGAAGCTTGCACACTGCTCAGCCCCTGTGACACCTACCCAGGGTCCATACCTGCAAGGAGCTCTGGTCCAACACCTAAGACAGAGCACTGCACACTCCATTAAGCAATTAGTATGCTGCTGCAAGGCTCAACCAAGACTAGGCAGCTGCACATGGTCCCCAAAGGTCTACAAAACAGATTTAAACCCAGAGTTTGCAAGTCTGGCTTTCTGCCCATACACATGTGTACCAGTCATTGTAGCACTCCCCACTGCAGACTGCAAAGACAGCTCTGATGGGCCATGCATCAGCCTTGCAAGCAAGGCACAGGGCAAGCTTAACTTTCTTCACTGAGCCTGCAAAAACACAGACCACCTGTCTGCAGCACAAAACCTTGGCACTAACATAAACAAAATGGCTGCAGATGCCCACTCATGCACATTTTCCTGCATGCCTCCGAACATCCTGAAGGCTGTATCTACCTCTCAGAGCTCCTTCCAAAGACTCTTACTTCCAAAGCTCCAAGAGACAAACAATAAAGCTAAAGGAGGAGACTGCAGCCATAAGGCCCAGAAACACAGTGTTAAAAAACCCCTCACTGCCTCTGCAGATACTCTGAATCAATCCACTACAACCTAAAGCACTGCCCTTATTTTACTTCTAAAAATAAAACCTAACCCTGCCTCCCCTGAGAGCCACAGAATGTGCAATCCCTGGAGGAAGAAGTACAGCAAACTTTGTTAGAAACAGTGCTGATGTTTCATCACAGTTGCCATCAGCCTGTCCAGAGTGACTGCGCAGAAGTGCAGCCACACGGCAAAGAGCCTCTGTGTAACACATACAAAAGACTCCACTAGAGTCTGGTATAGGATCCCCAGCCCCCAACTCAGGCAGCGAGGGCTGCTACTTTTCCCAGATCCCTTCTTTTATTTGGGGCCAGGTGCTACACTTCCCACAGCACTGGTGCCAATGCAGAGTAACTCAGCTGATTTCAAGGGGTATCCCTTGGTTCACAACAGTTTTGCCAAATCAGGATTTGGTATTTTTTTCTCATTCGTCATGGCTCCATTTTTATCCCATGGTATATGGCTCAAAAATTCCTCTTTATATTTGGCAGGAAGGGCTTATACTGTTCTTATCCTTAATCTGTGATACTCAGTTTTATTTTAAACATTAAAAACGGATGTAAGAAGAATCTGGAAAGCCATGGACCCATACAATGATCCAGCCTGCAAACTTCAGCTCAGAGTCTGGCCTTCAGGACCAAAAGAGAGAGAAATGCAAATAACGAGCTGAAAGGCATTTTAGGTAAATCATGTTTGTACAGTACCTAGCACAGTGGGGTCCGAGCCTGGAAAGGGCTGGGAGGCTACATACAGATTGCACACGTACAAAGGTACCTAGGCAAATGCCTACACAGTTAAATGTGAATCCGATCAAAAGGAGAGCATTCTAAAGAACAGACAGATGCATCTGTCTTCATACACCTTTCCATATAATCTGAATTGCGCAGGGTAATTCTGAGTACGAAGGGATAGGACTTTAAGTAACAGGAATACAGCCTAGGCCAGTTCCTCCAGAGCACACTGGCTGAGAGGAAACTGACCCAGCATAATAAACACTGCAAGTTTCCAGCTTCTCAAGGCCCTCTTAGTAGTTACCTGAAAGGGACAAAAAACAACCGAGACAAAACCGGCTTTTCTTACCTTTAGCTGGAAAGGCTGAATTTCGTTCAAACTCTGGTTCCTGAGCTTTTTGGTGAGGATCTTCAGCATGGTACAAATCCGAGGAGCCAAGAAAGGGTTAAGCATACACACACGCACGCATCTGCATCTGCCGCGCCGCTGCCGCTACGCTCGGCGGAGCTGCGCGCAGCTCGCATCCAGCAGCGCAGGTACGGGCGGCGGGGCACGGCTCCGCACAGCCGCCTGCGCCCCTTCCCTCCGCCGCCGCGCCCTGTCCCGCAGCCCTCCGCGCTGGGAGGCCAGGGGAATCCCTCTCCGAAGCCTACAGGAAAAAAAAAACTGAACGCCAAACTTCCTCTGCCTTCCACCCCCTCCCCAGCTACGCTTCAGAAAGGAGGGAGGTACCAGCTGGCAGCGTGCTGCTGGGGACAAGAGACACTGGGCGCGGGGCGCTCAGTGCGGGACGGCAGAGCCCCCGGGGCTCAGGGCAGCGCTCCCGCCCGCTCAGCCCCGGCCGGGCACCGGGCATCGCGCCGCGCTCCGGCCGCCGCCACCCCGCGCTCCCTCCGGCACCGCCGCCACGGGAAACTTGTACGGAGCGGCAGCGGCGGCGCACATTGGCCCGACGGGGCGGGACGGAGCGGGACGGGGCGGATCGGGGCGGGGACTCCGCTTAAAGGGTCACCGGCCCTTCCCGGCCGCCGCCGTTCCGGGAGCCCCCGATGGGGCGGGCTGTGCTCGGGATGTCGGGACTGGCAGCTGCCTGTGCGCTACCGCATCCTGGCTCGCAGCCCGCTCAGGCCAAGGATCCCAGACTGGGATGCTGTGACCTGTCTGTCCTGTCCTCCGATTCTGAGCACGGATCCTTGGGAGGGCTCGTGGGTCCAGTGCCGGAGCCAGCCCGGGATCTCGCACGGGGCCTGCAGCCCAGGGAAGCTCGGCACAGCCTCTCCCCACGGGAACGCAGGCTGCGGGGCCAGCAGCAGCAGCTCCTGCTGCACCAGCTCTCCTCGGGCACAAGCAAGGTGCCCCGTTTCCATGGCCAGCACCTCCCTGGCAAAACAGTCAGGAAAGGTATCAGGGTCTGACTGATAGGCTCTCGGGCGCTTTGAACCCGCAGCAAGCCGCCGACACGTTTGCCAGCAGTGACAACAAAGGGCTTTCACCCACTGCCAGCGCCGTGCCAGCGATGAACTGCCCGTGTCTGGGTGAAAGGTCCCTTTTGTCCATTACCAGTCTCTTGGGGCCAGCAGAGCCTTTTGTCCCAGCCTTCCCCCTGGGACAGGCTGGGAAGCATTGCAGAGGTCTCTGCTCGTGTTCAAATTCCAGAGGAGCACAGGCTGGTTAACTGTGGGTTCTCAGCCAGCAGGCCTGTAACAAGATAAGGAAAGAGCACTCCGAAAGTGCTGACTGTGGAAAAGAGAGAGCACATCTTTGCTGCAGGGGAAAGGGCTCGGTTCAGCTCCACTTAGCAAAGGATTTTTTCTTGAAGGAGTACAACAAGCACGGAGTCTGAGCCAGAAAACAAAATTTTTGCTTTTCAGATAGTGCCTTCGTAGAAGATGCCTGCAGTAAGAAACTGTCTCAGCTGTTAAACCCTACTTGTTCTGTGAATTCTGCAAGTTCTGCATTCACACTGTGGACTTATTTTCACCTATTTTTCCCCCAGTTCACACCAAACTGAAATCACAATCCAACCTTATGATTTTAAGCCACCACATATTGCTATAGGTGCTTCTGCTTTTCTTATTGCATGAATTTTAAAAAATCAGGGAATAGTGCACATGATCAGCTTGCTACTCTGGCATCCTGCATCCAACAGGATGGAGTAAAATGGCAACTGAAACCAGAAATCCTCCATATAGATATACAATAATATATTTAATGCTAGATAAGAATTACTGCTGGGACCTAACCAATAGCCAACGTATATCCCTAAGTCGAACAACAGAGACTCTCTTATATTTCTTTTCTTTTCTTTTCTTTTCTTTTCTTTTCTTTTCTTTTTCTTTTCTTTTCTTTTCTTTTCTTTTCTTTTCTTTTCTTTTCTTTTCTTTTCTTTTCTTTTTCTTTTCTTTTCTTTTCTTTTCTTTTCCACAGAAAGTGAAACTCCCCAAGTCATTATTCTTTCCTTATTTCAACTCTGGAGACACTGGCTGTCCTTGTAATGGTCTGTAAGATATAACCCATAAACCCGAGTCAGCTAGAATTTACTGTGTATGATTGCTTTCCCATTCAGAGTTCAAGCACTGGGACAGGCACATGTCAGGGCCTGGTTGTTTGTTTCAGAACAGATGAAGCTCGAAAAGCTCCCTGAAGCAGAGAAGAGCAGAACCTGCCATCCCAACTGTAACACATCACAGGCTCTACCTGAGTTCACCCCATTCCCCTACACCACAGGACAGCAGTGGGGACCACAGCCTGGTGAAGGATTTGTGCTAACCTGCTGCTGGGCCAGGCCTTCTCAGGGCAAGCAGCAAAAACAAGTACTGATGAGGCTTTTTTGGGGCAATTACAATTTGAGAGAAACTAATACTGCAAATCCTGCTTCTGCAACCTTTACCTACATGTGTTTCAGCAAATACCTGTTGAACAGCTGTTTCTTTCTTGATTTGTATTTCATATGACCAGAGTAGCCAGGAACACTAACTTTGTGTACACCTAGTTCTATTTGAAATCTGATTATAGACACCTCCTCCCAGTGTTTTCTCAGTCTCTGTATCCATGAGCATCTCTGTGTTCCAGCAGACTCAGGAGAAACTCCCACTCTCAGGTTCCTCCCCAGCTAACCTTGCACCTCACACTGGTAAAGTACTGTGGCCTCTCTCTTAATCCACAACTGCAATGCCAGGAGCAACCGACTGACAGATCATAATCTCTCCATCAATCCACCGCATCCAGCATCTCCTCTGAATGAGGCACGGTGACACACTGCTGCAACCAGCAACAAGCAATTTAGCAGACCCCCGGAGGAAAAGAAACCCTCACAGAAAGCAGAGCTACATCCCTTGTCTTGGGTGATCTGTGCCCTGAGGATAAGGCTCGATATGACCAAATGGGTTCCCAGTAGGTGACAAGTCACGCTGCTGCATCACATACTGGAAAGAAAGCTTCCTGAGAGGTCTGGAGACATTGCTTCTCCCCATACAGGTTGCAGAACACTACTGAGTAACTTCTATCCGAGGATAGCAAAATATTTTCCAGGGGTAAGTGACAGTATTACTCCTAAAGAAAAACCCAAGTCAGAGAAGGTTACTGGACTTTCTGAAGGTCACTGAGTAAAAGCTGTGGAAGATCCAAGAATAGAAGCGGTACCTCCTGGTCCCTGGCCATATGTGCCCAGACTGTAATCTAGCCTGTTACTAGATCACACTGCTGGAGCTATGCAAAATTCAGTGGTTTCTCTTCCCAAGCATCTCATGTGATCAGTTTGCTCTGGTTTTGGTTCCTGTGGGTTTCTCACCCCTGGAGTTTTGATCTGCTTGCTGAGTTCAAGCCAAATCTCAAATCTCAAATCTAGTCCAAGTTTCCTCTGGTCACGTGATAAAAGCATGAAAAATGCATCACACAACATTTAGGGTAAACCCCACATGCCTGCTTCAGCATTTCTTGAAGAGCTCTTTAAAGTCCTCATGGCCAGACCAGGAGCAGAAAGGAGGCCAGTAGCAAGTTTCCTCTGCAAGAACACATGGCACTGAGGTGACAGGGAGAGAGCAGGGGACTGTGAGCTGAGGCAGGGTACTGGTTCACTTCCACATGTTCCTGCCCACTGCTGCCATGGAGAAGACATCCCTGGATGTCTGCTGTGCCACATCTTAGTCTCCCTTGGAGACATTCCTCAGTGGGAATCCTGACCAAACTACAATGGGGAGACAGGCAGCAGGGGTGAAGACAATGCAGTGAGGATTAGTTTAATGCACAGATTCCCTCTGGCTGTGTTTCCTGTTGTGCTCAGAGGACAAGCTAATGCTTTCTGCAGTTTATCCTGCCCAAGGTGTACCACTGACACTGCCAGGTGCAAGAACAGGAATGTGTGTGGGTGCAGAAAGCCTCATTAGGCAGGCCTGGCCAAGCCTTCTCAAAAGGAAAGAGATGCTTTTTTCACCCTTTGAAGTCACCTGGGGATTTGCTCGCCCGTTGTTACACAGTGAACCGCTTTTTGGTCTCCTTTTTCCATGCACCGTGCCGTAACAGCCTCATGCTGCATCTGTGCATGCACTGGTCTGAACATCCCGAGGCTGGAGGGAGAACAGCCAGGGAAGAGGTTCAAGTGCCATCTATTGGGGATCTCCCCTCACTACACCGAGGGATTCAGGGCTGAGCTGGAAAAACCCATCCACTCCTGCTTGCTTGTGACCCCAACTGGGATGTCCAAGACAGACACTGGACGTACTGCCAGTGCCAGGCACGGAAGGAGCATCTGCCAAGGAAAATGCTAAAAGAGAATAGGAGGGCAGGAGCAGGATGATAGCTGAGCCTGGAGCTTGCTTGGAGGAAGATAAGGACCCAAGGCCAGGCACATCTTGAATGGTGTCCAGAGCAGGGCCATCCACCAATGGATTCAAACACAATCCAAAGTATGTAGGTAAGAGCAGAAGAGAAGGACAACCCACAAAAAATCATGAGGATTGTTCCCATAACAGTGTGACTGACAAACAAAGGGCACCAAGCTTTGTCCCTAGGCAGCTACCAGTCCCTTCTAGCAGGACCCACAGGGCATTCCTCCTCCCAGTATGTGAACTGCTGAGCCTGTGGGCTCCTCCAGAAGGGATCATCTCTGACTTGGCCTCTGCACGATGTCTGCCCTAACACAGGCCAAACCAAGCTGAGTCCCCACCACACAAACCACAAACACCCCACGTCCCAGCTGCAGGGGTGAAGCTGCAGCACGCACAAGGGCTCTCCAAGCTCTGGCTGTGTAGTCTTTATACCAGGAGTATGGGACAGGCAGTTGGGAAACACATCCCACACACGAAGGAGCCCTTCACTAAAGCTATAAGCAACCAAAGGTGAGAACTGCCCAGCGTTACCTTAAAGGCTACAAACTGTCCCAGAACTGAGCCAGCTGCTGGCATGCAAACGCTTTGGACATTCAGGGAGAATCAAGAAGGGCTGGTTAAAGGTGGCTGAGGATAACAGCTATGTTCTCTTTCAGATATGTATCCTTTAGACTCACCTAAGCAATGAACTGCCTAGGATACATGTTTTGGCATATGTATGTTTTGGCTGCCATAAAAAGGGGGAAGAAGGAAAAGGAAATTGAAGAGATGCTGTTTGATAGAGAAACAGTGACTGTTCCAGCATTGGTCACATGGCATACATCAGAAGAAGGGACAATCCTATCAACAGCACTGCTGGGCAGCCCCATCTCTGTTCTAATTCCCTTGCTGCCCATTCTCTCCCTGCAAATTGCTTGGGCCAATTGGAAAGTCACATGTGGCTGATACAATGAGAACCTGAGAGAGCAGGCCATTTACTCTGGGCTTTTTCTGATAGTACTGCAGACATTTGTTCCTCTGCAAGGGGGCCTGGAAGGGCCCCCTGACACCCACTCAGTAACAGGCTGCTGGGACAGCACTCACAGTTTAGCTTGGCCAGCCAGAAACTACAGGGCAGCAGGGCAGTCTGGTTCCTCAGAAGCCCAAGCAAAGAGAAGCAATGGTTTCTGCTTTGGGTAGCTTCTTCCTAATCCCTGGAGAAGAGGAATTGTCTCATCTGACCTTCTTTCCTTCAAATACAGTCGCTGCAACTCACTCACATCTCTTCCTTTTCAAGTGTCTTCTCTATAACAGTCGTCAGCTGGGATCACACCGTGTTCTGAGCCCTGCCATGTAGCCAGGAGCAGTCAGTCCAAAGATGAAAGAAACATCCAGTCTACCCCCCAGAAAGATCCTACCAACTCATCAGCTGCCTCAGACTTGAGGTCTTTAGGTCAAAGACAAGAAACCTCAAACTATAATGCTTAGAAGGGCAGCAACAGAGAGAAAGGTCCTAAGGTCCTGCAAAAATGGGAAACTTCTAAAGCAAAAGTGCTAGGAAATGAGCACACACATCCTCTGAAGAGGAAGGGGTAAAATATTATTTTGGTTCCTGGTCTGATGGGGGGAAATTCCTTTCTGGAACTTCCTGGCTGCCCAGAGAGCCTCTGGGCTTTTCCCAAGTGTATAAATAAAATACAGCTTTCAACATCAAAGAGGTTTCCCAGATCCTCTAGTTGGGCACCCCATCTAAATATGTATTTGTGAGCAGCTTCAGTGCTTCTAAGGGAAGTGAAAAAAGAGCCAGGTTAGTATCACCAGGGAGAGAAATTCTAGGAAGAATTTTCAGGACATGCAAGTTTGAACTTGGTGCTTTAATGCAGGCACAATGCAGGCATGAGGAGAGCAACAGCCAGGCCACACCCATACTGTACCCTGGCTGGGCCATCCTAGGCAGCTCCTGGCCACAGTGCCCTGCTTTGAGCCTGGCCAGACCCCTCAGACTGCCATCAGGCAAGCACAAAACACCAGCCAGCACTGGTGATGTCTCACAGAACTGTTAGGACTCTCATCTCCTCCCTGCACCCAGCAGCTGCCAGGCTCCAGTTCACATCACTGGGCAGGGAAGACAGTTTTGGGTCTGCTGAAGTTAGTGTGTGAATGTGTGCTGCTGAGCAGCTCAGTGTGGCAGGGAAGGCTGGGAGAGGAGCAGGAACACTGCCTGAGGCCTCTGCAGGAGTGACAGCACAGCAGAATCCTCACAGAAAGGCTTGCCAGTAAAATATCTGGCCCTTAAAATAACTGTAGAACTGCAAATGACTGAGGATTTGTGGCCACAAACCAGCCATAAGCAAACGGAAGGGGTCCAAGCATCCAATAAAACTGCACTGTGAGGAACAGAAAAAGATAACTTGTCTTCACAAGTCTCTGCCTCAAAAGCTCAGATTACTAGACTCTCCAAGGAAGATTCTTAGAAGATTCTGTAATGGGAATAAATCACAAGCATGCTATTTACTCCTGCTTTCTAAACTCTGCACACTGCACCTGTACCTCCTCCCCAACTCTTCTAGAGGCCAAGACCAAACGATTAAACTTTTATCACTTTCCCACAGCTAAGGACAGTTATTTGCAAGCAATTGCCCAGAAATTCCACTTGAAACAGTTCTCTAGGCTGTGTAAACAAGGATGAAAACAGCCTTGGGAGGGAGGAAATGAGATCTGGCATCAGAAACTGTGAGCTCTGCATGCAGTCACGCTAGCACTAAAAATGGTCAAAAAAGTTGGGGGGGGGGGGGGGGCTGGTGGCTGGCAAGAAAAGATGGGCTAAGACAAAGGGCTGACAAAGGGTGGGGGGTGAGATATTTTCATGGAGATCTTATCATCCATCACTCCCTCATTTCTCTTTGTTTCCACGCTCGTCAGAGCCCCTCTTGTCTCGTCCCCGACTCCTTCCGAGCCTGCACTGCCGGGCGGGGGCCCCAGGGGGCGCAGCAGACCGCGGCTTGGCGCGGCCCCGGCGCTGCCGGCTCGGAGCGGACCGCGGGACACAGGCCGGGCGGGACAGCGGGACAGCGGGACAGCGGGACAGAGGGACAGCGGGACAGAGGGACAGCGGGACAGAGGGACAGCGGGACAGCGGGACAGAGGGACAGCGGGACAGCGGGACAGCGGGACAGCGGGACAGCGGGACAGCAGCTCATACAGGACAGCGGGACAGCAGGACAGAGGACAGCGGACAGCAGGACAGCGGGACAGGACAGCGGGACAGCGGGACAGCGGGACAGAGGACAGGGACAGAGGGACAGCGGGACAGCGGGACAGCAGCTCAAAGGACGCGGGACAGCAGGACAGAGGGACAGCGGGACAGCAGGGACAGCGGGACAGCGGGACAGAGGGACAGCGGGACAGAGGGACAGAGGGACAGGGGACAGCGGGACAGCGGGACAGAGGGACAGCGGGACAGCGGGACAGCGGGACAGCGGGACAGCAGCTCATACAGGACAGCGGGACAGCAGGACAGAGGGGACAGCGGGACAGCGGACAGCGGGACAGAGGGACAGCGGGACAGCGGGACAGCGGGACAGAGGGACAGAGGGACAGCGGGACAGCGGGACAGCAGCTCATACAGGACAGCGGGACAGAGGACAGAGGGACAGCGGGACAAGCGGACAGCGGGACAGAGGGACAGCGGGACAGCGGGACAGCGGGACAGAGGGACAGCGGGACAGCGGGACAGAGGGACAGAGGGACAGCGGGACAGAGGACAGAGGGACAGCGGACAGAGGGACAGCGGGACAGAGGGACAGCGGGACACCAGGAGAGCAGGACAGCGGGACAGCGGGACACCCAGGAGAGCAGGACAGCAGGACACACAGGAGCAGCAGGACAGCGGGACACCAGGAGAGCAGGACAGCGGGACAGCGGGACAGCGGACAGCAGTCATACAGGACAGCGGGACAGCAGGACAGAGGACAGCGGGACAGCAGGACAGCGGGACAGCGGGACAAGGGACAGGGACAGCAGGACACCCAGGAGAGCAGGACAGCGGGACAGCGGGACAGCAGGACACCCAGGAGAGCAGGACAGCGGGACAGCGGACACACAGGAGAGCAGGACAGCGGACAGCGGGACAGCAGGACAGGGGACAGCGGGACAGCAGGACACCCAGGAGAGCAGGACAGCAGGACACACAGGAGAGCAGGACAGCGGGACAGCGGGACAGCAGGACAGCGGGACAGCGGGACAGTGGGACAGCAGGACAGCAGGACAGCAGCTCATACAGGACAGCATGACAGCGGGACACGCAGGATACCCAGGACAGCAGGTCATGCAGGACACGCAGGACACGCCGGTCATGCAGGACACACAGGACACGCAGGACATGCAGGCCATGAGGGCCATGCAGGACAGCAGGACACGCAGGACAGCAGGACACACAGGTCACACAGGTCACACAGGTCACACAGGTCACACAGACCATGCCGTGCTTCCCCAGCTCTGCCGGCATGCACGTTCTCCGCTGGGCCAAGGGCACAAGCAGCAGCAGCAGCAACAAGCTGCTTTATGTCAGCGAGCACATGTTCACCCCTTTAGCCAGGTTGCTGCTCCCAGGGTCTGCAAACCCCCTTGGAGCAGAAGGCCAGAGTGAAAGGATCAGGCCTGCCTCCAAATCCCACCCTAGCATGACCTCTCTTCATTCGAGTGCATGAGAAGTGGGCACCAGAGCCTGACAAAGATTACAGCCCCACACCAGGCTCCTAGCCTGGAAAAGGCAAGCCAGAGTATGGTCACACACCTGACTCCACTCACAGGAGACAATGCAGAGAAAAACTCTCCATCTAAGTTTCCACGCCACAGCCAGCATTCCTAGAGGTATTAATGACTCATTTTCTGGAGCCTGTTTCTGAAAAAAACTCTCCTCTTTCTCAGCCAGATTTATTCAGATGTATTCTGGTTGCCCTCTAGATGGGAAATGGGCCCAGATACGCAGCATCAAATCCCCTGAATAAATCCCTTGCTCACACATCACAAAGCCACACATGTAGCAGGTGTGTGGGACTCCATCTCTGGGAGGCATGCGTAGAAAATGGCAAGAAAAACAGGACAGACATTCAGTCTTAAGGATCAGATGTTGATCTCTTCAGTTCCCAGCCCTCCTCTTTTCTCCCTTGGGATGACTTAAACCCAAGAGATGACTTCTGAAGAGCCAGCCTAATTTGGTTATATATGGCACCCACAGATAAATGGGATTTCAATATACTTTTGCCCACTTGCTTGCTGCTGTCGTCACCATAGTGCACTATCATCACAATATCAGAGCTGTCCCAGCATGGCCTGTGGTTAGTTTGGTTGGATACTCAGCACATATTGCATAGGAGAGCAGCAGTGCCCCCAGACAGACTGGAGCTGCACAGATGAGAAGATACACTCGTTATGTCAGTGTTCATCTCAGCCCTGGCCCATGTGTCCTGACGCTAACACGGTGGCTGCATTGACAGAAATTACTCAAGTTATGGTAAGAGTCAGGTTTAGAGGGTGACAGAAAGAGTTAGGAGAAAGAGCTATGATTAGACCAGACAGAAGGGTCAGGAAAAGTATGTGACTTGGAGCACTGCAATTAGCATCCTGAGCAAAGGAGTTTTGTTCCTGTGTTTCAATGCAGGTTTGCTGCTGTCAGTCAGATACCTTTCTGTGCTGTTCTTCAGAGAACATAGAAAAGCTCAAAGCTCAAGTGCATTCACATACTAGAAACTCAGTAGCAACATTCCCAAGAAATGTAGTACCCCAAGGATCAGTGTAACTGAATACACCTGCAGGGGTGTTCCTTTTAAAATTTTATCAGTCACTCCATAATTTCATATAGCAATATATAAGTGTAATCTTAAAATCTCCAGGTTTTACCTGAAGACAAAGGCAGTTGTTTGCTATGAAGCTTGATGAAAATTAGCCAGGCTTTGAAACATTACTGGTTTGTATGGTTTCATTTTTATCTCCCAGGTTTATGTTATTTTCTCCTTAAAATATAAAAAAAAGTGTTAATTAAACAGAGGTCACTATGGTTATATGCCACTATCAGGAAGACAGCGATAATAAAACTGCACAATTACAAACCAGTTTTATCTTCCAGCAGATTTTTGCTATTTAGGGAAAACACTAAAGGGTAATGAACACCAGAAGGCAAAGCTTTATAACCAAGGTGATAGATGATTTAAAGGCTCAAGGCCCATGTCCACCAAAAAACCCAAGGTTCCCTAAAATGGATCTTGGGAGAAATCAACTACCTAAGTCCAGGCATGCAACCCTTAAAACCCTGCCTAATCCCCTGGGCTCATAGACTATGTCTATACCAGTAAATTAAACGTGCCCAGGACTGTTCTCTGGCACCAAGAGCCCTGGCACAGGATGGCTTGCACCAATAACATTAAACTCTTTTATCCTTCAAGCAAGGCATTTGGATCCAAGTGGTTGTTGGGAATGGCCCCTGGCCCACAGTAACTCCCTCAGTTGTGCCTGGGAATTGTCTGGAAAAGTGTTAACTGGCACAGGCCAAAACCATGGCGAGAATAAATTAAATGGAATCAGCTATTAATTTCTAGACAATGGAGTCGTACTGCCCCAGATACAGATTTACTGATACAGACATAGCCCTAAAACCCTGCTATTATCTATATATACTTACACACTATTTATATAATATACATTTATAGAGTATTTTGCATTCACATAGTATACTTACAAATATCAAGTTTGGTCTGCCTAGGAAGCATTTCTTGGCAAAAGTGTGACAGATAGGTGTTTATGTTGCTGGTTGACCAGCCATCAGCAGTCTTTCCTTTCAAGTGTCTTCATTCCAAGTGTCCCTTCCAGAAAATGGAAATTTCTAGCTTCTTAGACACTGCAGTTTTATTGTGAATAATTGGAAAAGTTTGGGGGAGATTTTCACATTGATTTTCACCACTGGAGTTTCTATTTGTCCATGCTTAGAGGACATTGCCTGGAGATTACCTTTGCTTTTTAGGCTTCTGAGTCTGTGAATTTCTAACACTGTTTCATGTCTATCTTGTACATAACTTGGCAATTTCCAGTGTAAAGCCCAGGACTCTGCTGTGACTGAGCACCTCATGTCCACCTTGACAGACAGGAACCTGAACCACCAGCTCTACCTGCTCCTTGTGGTAAACGACCTTGCAGATCTTCAGAGCTGAAAGCCCTTGCTCTGTCCTGTCTGCCTGACATCAGTCACAC
The DNA here is from genome assembly GCA_032173965.1 of Sitta carolinensis. Classification (NCBI taxonomy): domain Eukaryota; kingdom Metazoa; phylum Chordata; class Aves; order Passeriformes; family Sittidae; genus Sitta; species Sitta carolinensis. Next base: position 5,019,138 of record JAVUNC010000025.1, on the reverse strand, counting down.
AATGTCCTTTTGCAGAGACAAGTGGGACACAAAGGGATGATGGGATTGGCACAGCAATTGTGGGACCATTCCTATTGCACATATAGGACCTTGACTGTGTCCCAAATTATAAAGTACGCTTTGATTTCCCCTAGGATTAATAGCTGGTTTTCCCTAAAACTAGACCAGCCAAGTCATGTGGAGGCACAGAGTATTTATGTCCAGTCTCAGCTTTCAAACCACTCTACTTATCTGTAGATAGGGTGCAATCCTCCATCCATGCAGTGATTTTGCTTCAGCAGTGCAACATGAGCAGTAGCTGCTCTTGACTTTTATAGGAAAGAGCTTCAGCTACATAGTCAAAATCCCATGCTGCTTAAAAGAAAACCTTTCATTCATGTCAACTTGTCCATTAAATTTAATCATGTACTTGTTGATATAAAACAATGTATTGATCTTAGGTGCAGAGCATAGCCTGTGAAGGGTTGGGACGGTATCCAGATGCAGGCTGTGTTTCCCTGTACCAGAGGTGTCTGAACCAGCATGAGCTAAAACTCGCCGCCTTAAGACCTGGCTGCCCAGGGAGTGCGCTGCTGGGACACTCAGAGAAGCCTGTTGCTCTGTGCGATGGATCTGTCATGCCGGCATGGCAGTACAGCTTGGAAAGCCTGCTCAGCAGCACCCTGGAGCTGGCTTGCCGAGCCCGCCAGCCATGGCTGTACCTTTAAACCAGCAGACACACAGTGGATATATTACCATACCAACAGATCTATGGGGATAGAGAGCGGCTCGGCTGAGGAACAGCACCCTTCCAGCCGCAGCTGGTGCTTCTGAGGGACCCGCGGAAGCAAAGCCCGGGGCTTTGTCCCCAAGCTGCCCTACAGCCCGTGTGAGCGGGAGAGCACATCCTCCCAGCTGGGGAGCTGAGCCAAAAGCCGGAGCGATACGCCCCGTGACTGATGCCGCTGAGTCAAAAGGAAATGCCCCACGGATGGCTCTCCCGCAGGAAGTGCTGCGGGGCTGGAGTCACCGGCGGGCGCGGGCGGGCCGGGCGCGGAGCGAGCGCGGAGCGGAGGGGAGCGGCAGGCGCGCGGCACGGCCCGCGGCACGGGGCACGGGGCACGGGGCACGGCGGCCAGGGCGGGCACGGCCCCGCCACTGCCCCGAGGGGAGCACTGTCCCGAGCGGAGCACTGTCCCGAGGGGAGCACTGTCCCGAGGGGAGCACTGTCCCGAGCGGAGCACTGCCCCGAGGGGAGCACTGTCCCGAGCGGAGCACTGTCCCGAGGGGAGCACTGTCCCGAGCGGAGCACTGTCCCGAGGGGAGCACTGTCCCGAGCGGAGCACTGTCCCGAGGGGAGCACTGTCCCGAGCGGAGCACTGCCCCGAGGGGAGCACTGTCCCGAGCGGAGCACCGTCCCGAGGGGAGCATAGTCCCGAGGGGAGCACAGCCCCGAGGGGAACGCTGTCCCGAGCGGAGCACAGCCCCGAGGGGAGCACAGCCCCGAGCGGAGCACAGCCCCGAGGGGAGCACAGCCCCGAGGGTAGCACAGCCCCGAGCGGAGCACTGCCCCGACGGGAGCACTGCCCCGAGGGTAGCACAGCCCCGAGCGGAGCACCGTACCCGAGGGGAGCCATGATGTCCCGAGGGGAGCACAGCCCCGAGGGGAACGCTGTCCCGAGGGGAGCACAGCCCCGAGGGGAACGCTGTCCCGAGGGGAGCACGGCCCGAGGGGAACGCTTGTCCCGAGGGGAGCACAGCCCCGAGGACGCTGCCTGCCGAGGGCGTAGCACTGCCCCAGCGCTGCTCTGTCCCGAGGGGAGCACAGCCCCGAGCGCTGCTGGCCTCGGCCGTGGCTCTGTCCCGAGGGGAGCACTGCCCCCAGCGCTGCTCTGTCCGAGGTGAGCACTGTCCCGAGGGAGCACTGCCCCAGCGCTGCTCTGTCCGAGGGAGCACTGCCCCAGCGCTGCTGGCCTCGGCCGCCTCCGCCGCCCCGCGCACGGACACAGCGCTCGGCTCGGCGGCTGCCTTCACACACCCTGTGCTGAGCTTTCCTCATGCCGGCGCAATCCCTTCTGGTAACAGTTGGGTCATTGAGGCCGATTGCAAGACTGCGTGTGCAAGTCCCTGCCAAGATTTTCCCATTGTCACAGCTCGCTGAGTTCCTTCCCCTTCCTCCACCCACCAAATCCTGCTGGGTTACTGGAAAAGCTGCAGTCCAAATGTACCAGTGTCTTCAGACCACCTATCACATAAAGGGATTCTTCCAGGAAAGTCGCATAACACAATCACAGTCATTCCCGACTTCTTTGCCACTTGAAATTTCTTCTTTTCCTCTCTGGAAAAGGGGTCATAACCTATTTCAACAGCACGAGTTACTAGAAAGGCAATAGATTAGATAGATAGTAGATAGATAGATAGATAGATAGATAGATAGATAGATAGATAGATAGATAGATAGATAGATAGATAGATAGATAGATAGATAGATAGATAGATAGATAGATAGATAGATAGATGGATAGATAGATGGATAGATAGATGGATAGATAGATGGATAGATAGATGGATAGATAGATGGATAGATAGATGGATAGATAGATGATAGATAGATAGATAGATAGATAGATAGATAGATAGATAGATAGATAGATAGATAGATAGATAGATAGATAGATAGATAGATGATAGATAGATAGATAGATAGATAGATAGATGAGATAGATGAGATGATAGATGGATGGATAGATAGATGGATAGATGGATGGATGGATGGATGGATGGATGGATGGATGGATGGATGGATGGATGAGATGGATGATGGATGGATGATGATGATGATAGATAGATAGATAGATAGATAGATAGATAGATAGATAGATAGATAGATAGATAGATAGATAGATAGATAGATAGATAGATAGATAGATAGATAGATAGATAGATAGATAGATAGATAGATAGATAGATAGATAGATAGATAGATAGATAGATAGATAGATAGATAGATAGATAGGATAGATAGATAGAAAGAAAGAAAGGAGACAGACAGACAGACGGACAGATAGATAAGGTTTAGTGGATCTGTATTCTTCAAGCTCCAGGACACAGCCAAGCCAACCAAACTAGTCCATATAAAACCCACTCCAGCCACTAATTCTATATCTTCATGGTGACAGCCAGCAGGTGTGTAGATTGCCTAGAGTGTCTCCTCCTCCCCACAAGCCTCAGGAAATTTTGGGGATGCACATAGCAGGATGGGACAACACCAACCAAACAAAATAAAATAAAATCTCCCCCCCCCAAAAAAAAAAAAAAAAAAAAAAAAAAAAAAAAAAAAAAAAAGAGACAGTATTCTCTAGGACTCAGAAGAGTAAGAATCAAAATTTCAAGATTTCTGAATTACAGGGTGAGTTTTCATTTTCCAAATCCTTGGTCACATTTCTTAATCTCTCTGAGCCTCATAGTTTTCAACATAGCACCATCTTACCCACCTGCACAGTGGCTGGTGAATTCTGGTGAAGGTCATTATAAAGGCAGGCACTTTAATTACATGTTTAAAGTGACAATTGGATCTTTTTATGATCGTGACCTGAAGGAAAACCAGACTGCCTATTAACTAGAGGTGGAGAACATTCCATTAATGAAGTCATGGAAGGCAGGACTGTGAAGTTCTTGTTCTCTTTCTTAAGGACAGATTATTTTGTACTTCTGCATAAGCCAATTAGTTTTTAACTGCCTTGGCTCCCCAAACTGCAAAATGGAGGAAAATGCATATTGCACAGAAGCAATATGATATTTATTTATTTATATAAATAACATTGTCAACGTTCTTGGAAATTGCCAGATAAAGCATGTCACATAAGAACAAAGTAAATAGGGCCAATAGCTTTTTTCGTGAATTAAGGAGGAAATATTTTTGTCTTTATGCTGTTGAGAAATATAAGGAATGAACAACCTTTTCACATTGTGCTTTTCACTCTCTTGCTGAGCATTCTGTGCTAGATAGAACTCAGAAGAACTTACATGTTTTTGTCTTAGCACATCAGACGTAACCCTACAGAGAGTGAAATGCAATCAGAGAAACAACAAGAAGCTTTCTTGTACCATCAAAGATGTAGAAAAAGGGGCAAGAAAAGGTGGCAAACCACAAAGTTTGCCCAAGAGAGAGGCCAAAACAGGGAAGAGAACCATCAAAAGCAGCCACAGGCATCTGAGAGGAAAGCACAAGTGAGTGGGAGGAAGACAATGCAATAATACAAAAATAAAGCCCCTGGCCCATTTGGGCATGTTCAGATTAAAGGGCAGGGGCAAGCCAGACTGAGAACTATCTTGGAGCTCTTCCCCAGGGAGCAAGGCATTGGGTGGTTTTTGTATATAATAAAAATGCTTTAGGCATTTCTGTTCATGCCAGCTCCCTTTATTGAGCTGGCGTCTTCCCCCAGGATGGCTTTCCCCAGCAGCCTTACCTGAACCCTTAAGGCAAGTGCTGCTTTTTCCCTGCCCACAGCAGCAGTGAGAGACAACATCCACCACACACACCTTACCCCACCATTGCCTGCCCCCCTAGACCTACCAGGATTTCTCTGGTTTTGGCCATTCTGAGAACAAAAGTTGCAGTGTTTACTCACATGTCAGGCAGTCTCTCTACCCCCACTGACCTAACACATGAGAACAATTAAGTGATGCTGGCCAGCTGCACTGTATCCTCACAAAAGAACTCTCCAGGAGCCAGCTCTGTACACAGTACCTGTAGTGGTGCAAACTGGAAAGTAAATTAGGAAATCTCCCTTCTGTCTGTAACTGCAGCAAAGGTAGGCACATGGGATTACCCTGGCATGCTTTTTTAATGGCTTTTAAAACATCAGTTCTTTCTCCACAGTTCAGAGTCCTCTGCACCCCTGTAGCACAGCACACACAATGTAGGTGGATTCAAAGCCCCTATCCACATCTAAAACTTTTCTACAAGAAGTCATGCTCACAGCCCCACTTGTCACCCCTAAGTAAATTCTGCTCCAGTTTCGGCATCGTCCATGCACTTCTGGAACCTCAGGACTCCTCCTTGTCTGAGAAGACCTCATAATTTAAGAACAGGCCCTGTAGTTTCCCTTTTCTCCACTGTATTTATGAGCTCTGGAGAGCTGGACTAGTGGGAGTCCCTGGATGGGACACTTGATGGTTGGGAGAAAGAGAGCAACCCAGAAAACACGAGAAAAGCTGATAACACTTCAGGCTTTTTGATGCCTCCAGGCAGTTGGGGTGTGATCTGACCCCATCCTGCTTGAAGAATCTCCAGCCAAACTGCCCACTATTCTTTAATGAGATGCACAGGCAGAAAGGACACAGCCTGGTTCCTCCCAGACGCTCACCAGGTTGATGACAGAGTGCCTTTGGAGTAAAATGATGGGAAAGGCTGAGCATCAGAGCTGTCATTTCTCCTGACTTGAAGATTCACTAGGGAAAACTGGTCCCTTTGCTTTCCTAGATCTGAGGAGCTTGGTTTGACTCCAGAGAGATTAAAGATGCTGAAATGGGAAGGAGGGAAGGTTCCTACCCTTAACAAAGGGCTGGTTGCAAGTCTGGGGAAGGAGTATACTCCATTATTAAGATATCTACGTTCCCTCTGGGGAGCCTTTGACCTGGAGTAAGGATCTGAGTTCAATGTCATTCTTCAGGCAGTAATTAAGCAGAAGGCTGGAGGAGGAAGCAATATCTTCAATCTGTTTCTCCTGCTCCTGTCTCCATTGACATCTTGCACCATGAAACAAAAGTCTTTACCTGTGCACAGCCTTATCTATTGCCAAGTGTTGGGAAAGCTGTGACTTCAGGAACTGTTAAGAAAAGGTCACTAAGCTGCTAAAATCTGACAGCATTTCCATCACATCTAAAGCACAGCAGCCAGTTTGCTCTCTGCACCTCCTTCCCTAGCTACAATAAAGTGGGCAGCCCAGCAGTTAATGCTGGCAACCCAGAGTAATTGAATTTGCACAGGGCCCATTTCCAGCCCTGATATTGTGCAAGTCTGGGAAAGGCACCAATTCTCCCTGTGCTCTCTCCCCCTCCCCCCGAGTGAAACAAAGCACCCATCAAGCAGCAGGCTTGCTTGTCTGAATGAATGAATAGCTGTAGAACAACCTGAGTTCTACACAGGTCCATCAAAGCCATTATCAGGACTGATGCTGGCTATCACCCCCTTGCTCAGAAAAAAAGAGACACACAGAGGCTGGCAGCTGCAGAATGACCAGCCTCAGGGAGAAATGTGACATCACACAGAAACCAAACAGTAACATTTATCAGTCAGGACTTACATAGACTTGACTCAAACCAGGCAATCTGGAGTTTGTAGCCATCCTCTTAGCTCCTAAGGCCTGGAGCCTGAAAGGATTTAAGCATCTAAATAACATCAGCGGCCTCAAACCTAAATACCTTTGAAGATCAGGGCCTCAGGATTAGCCTGCTAACCAGAAGAGTCTAACTTTATGCCACTGGGAACACCAACCCTGATGTTTTACCTGATACTAGCAGAGAGGCAATTGAGGATTGAGAACCCACCTTGTTAATTAAAGCAGGGTAGTATCTTGCCTCTTAATAGGGAGATATAATCAATGTTAATCTTTTGGGCGTGCTACTAAATATCCAAAGGGGATGTTTGTTTTGCAATTTCCCCCTTCCTTAATGGCAGGCAATGGTAGGCTTTTCCCTGCCCTGCACAATCAGCCACCCTGCAAATCACAGCTATAAATATTTTGGCTTATTTGATAGCTGTAGCATTTCAGCATCTTTCACCTCAACCATTGTTGCTTCTCCTCATTGTTCAGCTTCTCCTCAACCATTGTTGTTGGTCCTTCATGGCAGAGTTTTTGAGTTCTCTGTTAAGCTGCACATGCTGTGAGCTCTGTGTGGACATTTCCTCGTGCTCTGGATTCCAAGATGATCCATACCACATACCTGAAGGCGTAGTAGCAAAGGAGAACAAGCTCCTGCCTTGGGCAACTCAGAGAAGATGCAAGCCATTTGCCTGAACCACTAGGGATTGCAGAGATGTCCAACTCTGACTGGGGAAGATGCATTGGAAGGGGAGGCAGGGTAGAGTGAAAAAGCGAATAGGGAAGCAAGGGGCTAGGATGGGTAGTCAGGAGAAAGACAAGGGCAAACAAGGCAGGGGAAGGCTGAAGCAAGAAAGGCAGGGGGCGAGAGGCAGGATGTCTAGGAAGAAACAAGGTTCAAAATGAAGGAGAGGGATGACTGCAGAGTGGACATGGCCTAGAGTCAAACATGAAGTTTAGCTGAGAAGCTAATGTATATGGAAGAGTGGAAATCATGTGGGCAAAGGCAGTTGTGGCTATGGATAGAAAATCGAGTTATTGATATACTTAGATTCCTGCCAGCCAAGTCCTAGCTCTGGAAGTTGTTTTGGAGTTGTTAGACAGTGGTCTTAGGAAGGTAAAAAAATTCATCTGCTTCTTACAATGGGGCTTGAGAAATCTCAGATATGAAGTCTGGAGAGGACATGTCTGAGGTGACTGGAGAAGATGAAACGTTGTAACCTGGAGACCTCTGCCCATAAAGTTTGGGAGACTTGAGGATAGTTTGTGAGTAAACAGCAGCAGGAGGTGCCATTAGTATTTCCAGAGGAAGAAGGGTAGAAAGGGTGGGCAGAGAATAGGGATGGATTGAAGGAAAAGCAAAGCTGGTACTGTTGGTCCTGACCTCTTGGGCAACCACATGCAACTGCCCTAGATGAAGGCAGCTTTGCTGGTGTTACAGCTAATGCTGTTTTCATTTCTGACATGTCACTAATAGATTTAAAAAGATTTAACAGGTATTCGTTCAATGTCACTAAAAATACCCCAGCAGATGTGGTGTGAGGAGGAGAGGGCTGATCAATGGGGGAGGGTGGAGAGGACCTGCACTTTTGTAAAGACTGAAATGTGACGCTTATAAGCAGGATTTGGAAAGACTCTCTCCCAGTAACTGCTAAGTATCCTCTGCTATGAAAACCTGCTGTCAAGTGTCGTGTCAAATCAAGAAGACTATAGGCAGAGACTGAGAGATCCTTTTCCTAAGAGCAGCCCAATGGATGGAAAGTAATTGCACTGCTCTGGCATTTGCCTGAACTTGACAGGTTCTCACTGAGAACAAATACCCTGTCCCTGGTAATGAAGGAAAGGTTTAATCCCATTTCACTCTAGGTGAGTATGTTCAGCACAGTGAATCCCTTTGCCACTGTTAGCACTCAAGCATTAGCCATGAGTGGTCTTCTGGCAGGTTTTAATCAATTTCACAAAGTCTGTAGGAAGTGTGGGTCAGCTGAGAGAGCAGCTGGGTGCATCATTTTTTTCCCCTGCTCCTGTGCGTTGCAAAGCAGGTCACTGGCTCCTGTCTCGTGCTTCTCCCTTGTCCCTGCATGGGGAGGCTTGGGTCTGCAGCGAGGGGTGGTAGAGGAACTTCTTGCCCCCAGGATGGATGCAGCCTTGGTGTACAGACTGTGCAGGCTCTGTACAGATCTTCCCCTACTTCCACACTGTGTGACCTGGGAGGTAAGCAATAACCATGGCTCCCTGCCCTCCCTTGGTAAACCTGCCCAGCCTTCTACCAAAATAACAGAGAGGATTTAATGCTTCCTGGGCCAGGGGTGACCATGAAGTCCTGACTCCTCCAACCCAAATGGGCCTTTGGTCAGTAAATCACAAAACAATAGGAGGCTTTTTTGCTCACAGTGTGCAGTTCTGTCCCTATGCTTGCTAGAAATGGGCTCACACAAAATGCTAAGATTGAAGCCTCAATGAGCACCAAGGAATTCAGATCCAGATTAGACAGTGCTTGGATGCTTTGGTGATTGGCACCTTAGAAATTACATAGATAGACAGAGCACAGTGGAAATAGACAGGACTTTGCAGCTTTGGCTCTTCTCTGCTAGTTATAATTATTTAAGATGATGTTTCACATCACATTCAAGCTCCTATGCAGATAGCAGTGGCAGAGAACAAGAGATCTCTGCCACCTAGGAGAGGATTATGTGGATATGACAATGTTCAAACCCACTGGGCTCTGCCACGCTGCATTATTTAAGCCCAGTAACCAAATTTAGTAACCAACCCCTGAGGCAGAGAGAAAAACACAGCTTCCAGAGCTCCTTCTCTGCAGCTCCTGTCAGCTTCCTCCCTTAAAGGAACCACCAGCTTTTCTCTTCTTCCCTCAGCCCCACTGGCCAGGCCTGACCCTCCCACATTGTTCCCACAGGAGCAGTGGAGTTCCTTGCACAGGTGTAACACTTGACCCAGGTACAAGCTGTCACACAGTGTGAAGCCTTGGGAGCCCAGTGCAGAGGTACCTGCATGGGGAAAATGAGCCATCCCAGCTCCAGGCCTTCAGGATGCAGGGCAGAGAGGTTTCATCTGTGCAGTGAGGTGTGAGCTCAGGTATAGACAGGACAACCCTATAGTCACTGCTCAACCTACCTGGACCACTGGCTGCTTCCCAGCTGTAGTTCTGTACTCAATATCTGTGTGTACTCAGGCTCCTAGTGCTGCCCACTCTTCCCAGAACTGGCTCTCACCTTTTTGGGAGCTTTGCAGCTCCATCTAAATCTGTGCATAAGCATGCCTGCTGATAAAGTGTGTGGACAAAGCAATTCTGGACATACAAACAGGCTCAGACTTGTGATTGGGTGAAGACCTCTCCTTGCCTCCCCTGCCCACCATTCTGCAGATGACAGGAAGAGGTGAGCACAGCTCTAACTCTCACCAGCTCTGGCCTCCCTGCAACAGCAGAGCTTTGTCATTGCTCCACAATGCAACAATGTCAGACAATGGCATTTGTGAACCAATGTTCAGATGAACTAAACCCAAGGGAGACCAGGAGGCTTGGGCAGACCCTCTGCCAGCACCTCAGACTGTAGGTGAGCTGTCTTGCGTTCAGTGAGCAGGTGCTATGCCACAGCAGGCCCTTGACTGCCCAATTAGATGGGAGTGCCCCAGTCCATGTATGTGGCCAAGCTCTCTGGAGCAATCTAAGGGAAGGAGAGGCTGAACAGAGTAAATATTTAACCAGTGCTGTGTCAGATGCAGGGCAATGTCATTACAGGACCCTGATCTCGTACATACACTTCAGGCAACACAGCCTAACTCCCCATTGATTCTAGCAGAGCTGGCTTGAGAGATGCAGAATTTACCTTGGCATGTGAAGAGGTCATTTCAGTAAAACCCAAGCTCAGCCTCGGGGAGCCATGAAATAGTGTTGAGACCTGCTGGTACTGTAGGTGACTCCCGCCACCATGGCTACTAACTGCAAGGCGTAGCCTCTCCACCACAGCAATCGGACGCCACTGCCTCTTAAAACTGTCTGCTGTCTCTTAGATCCCTCCCTGGCCTTCTGCCCAGAGCCCCAGAGGCAGAGTCGGAGACTGGTGTTTACAAACAGTCTTTTAAACCGTGTGTGGAATGAGAAAAAGGAGCAAGCCCAGCTGAAAGGCCCTGGGAGGAGCAGATCTCATCAGAGCTTGCACGGAATGTCTCCCAGAGCCACCTTTCTTCATCTAAAAGAAAGCTCCTCACTTAGCTCAGCCTGAGCTGCAAGGACAGGAAACAATGGCAGTAGTAAGGGGGCTCTCCAGGCAGTCAGGGCTCCTGCCAGATGCATCTCCTGTGAGCTGGGCCTCACAGGTTGCTATCATGCCAGGGAGCATACAGCAAAGCTCATCACAAAGACCAGCTCTGCAGGGAAAGAAAGATTTTGGGGTTGTATGGATGGTAACAGCTAGTCCACAGGGCATGAAAGCTCTGCCACCCTGTGCCATTCCCAGATGTCACATTGTGGGTATTCAGGATTGTCTAGGCTTTTTGATTTCTGTGGTGGTGTTGTTATTTATGCAATTCTCAGCCTGACCAAAGTAAAAAATGGGTTATTTATCACATACCTCAAATGCCATAACACATATGGCCTATTGCACCAGTGCCCCTAAGCTGCCCCTGCTCCATAGCCATTTTATCTGTACACCACAAGCCCTTTCCTGGTATTCCTATTGTTCAAGTGACCACCAGAGCCTATACCAGCACTGGCCTCTGGCGGATGGTCCCGGCAAGCAGGCGACAGCCAGTATAAACTGAATTCTCCTGACTCTGTGAGCCCCCGTGCCCAGACAGCTCTTCCCTCCACCACACAGACCCCAGCAAGATGCTGGGAGTCTGTGCCAGCAAGGATGGCAGTACTGGCTGTCATGTGGACATCGGTCCTTGGAGAACTGTCCTCCTCCAGCACAGGACACCAGACGCCTCTCAGCTGCTGGCTGGCTCCTGCTGCGCAGTGCTGGGTGTGACACCCGAGAGCAGGGTCATTTTCTGTAAAGCCAATTTATTCAAGTCCTTTTTGAGGTTCTTTTTCTCCCCCTCTTGAGGGGGAAACTCTCCAGCAATGCTGTTGTGGGAGAAGTTATTCTGCCAGAACTTTTAAAACAGTTGCCCATGGGGACATAGTACGCTGGAAAAATAGTCATTTAATTCTGGTGTGATCACTTCAGTCTCAAGCCTGGCTCTTTCCCTCCCTCCCTCCCATCCACTGGAAATTAGCTTGCTCTATTCAGTTTCAAGCTTTTTGCAGCAAGGATGAGAGGGCTGGGTGTGGCCTGTGATAGGAGAGCTGCCCAGTGCTCCTCGCTGCTTCAAACCAGTGGCAAAGCATGTAAAGCCAGTGCATGGCCTGCTCTTGGGAAGGGATGTGACTCCCCAGCCTTTTCTGCAGACCCACATGGAAACACAACTGTGCAAATAAAAATAACAGTTCTGGTGAGAGCACAGCAAAGACTTTCAGAGGCTGTGACTAACATTAAACCACTTTAAGATGCAAAGCACTTTTCACTCTTGCTCTCAGCCTTTCCTATTCTCCAGGAACCTCAGGAGGGGCATAACTGGAATCTTTGGGAAAGAGAAGGACAAAGAACATGTAGATGCCTAAGCCTGTGATTTCCTACAGCTACTGCTTGTATCAGGCAGACAAGACCCACGTGCAGCAGCTCCAAAAGCAACTCACAGGAAGGGAAAGGCGTGAGATTGTTTGTGTGAAATGTATACATCAGGACTGGCTGAGGGCAGCCCAGACCTCTATTTCCCTGGAAGTAGAAGCAAGGCCTGGGGTTTTGCCAGCAGCCTGCTGCCACCCAGCCTGCTCTTATGCTAACAGGACTCGTCTGCAACAGCAAGTATCCAGACAGAGGAGATTTTCAGGATGGGTTGCTGGGCATGGAGGGAAGGGGCGAGTGGGTATAGAAGAGGATAAACCTGTAATGTTCCTCAATTGTGGCACAGAAGCAGCCTCAGATTTCCTCCTAGGGCTCAAACTTACCTTGGCAGAGCTCTTATCTGTGCTCAGCCACACTCACACACAGGGGAAGAACCACCGCTGCCTGGTGCACCAGCTTCCTGGGACTGCAGGCTCCATTCTTTCTCTGCCCTAGACTGACAGAGTTACAGCTTTCCTCAGGGCTGAGGTGGGGGCAGCTGAAAGCCACAGCACACACGTGGATGCAGCAGATCCAGACAGACAGAAGCTGCACTCTGGCACAGGCAAGATGAGGCGGTTTCTGGTGGGGGAGACTACTCAGGGGTTGGAAATCTGCTGATTGCCTTTACACAGAAGCAGTCTCAGGAGAGAAAACCCTTGTTGAGTCGTTGAGCTCTGTCCTGTCTCCTCTATGCCATGAAGCATGTGCCACTGGTGTACAACCATTCATTAGCTGGCTATGCCGGCCATGGCCCATCATTGGCTGCTGAGCAGCAGCCTTCCTTCCCAGCCAGGCATCCTCTCAACAGTGCTAAACTCCCTGAGAAGGAGGGAGCAGGGGAATAGCACTCTTAAAGCAGTCTGCCTCATAAATCATGACCTCAATATTGTTTGCACTTAAATCCAAAAGGAGGAAGAAGATCATCCTCTTCATATTTTTTGTGGGCAGTCAATAACTAACCTCTGGGACCCGGCTGCTTACGAGAGAGAAAATTTCTGAAAGACAGCAATGAAGAGGACGTGGGTGCAGGGGGAGGAGGAAGGCGGGGAGGGGGAGAGGAGGGATACGTATGTCACAGCTTACCTCAGAGCCAGAATTAGAAGCTGGGTAAAAAAAAAATAAAATCACAGCAGGAAATAATGTGTGGCTTAAAATAGCAACATCAAATGGGAGTGAGAATGGGGAGTGGGTGGCATTTGAGGTTGCTGCTCTGTTCCTCCCTCAATGGCAGGGTGATTAATATGTCTACGCTACTTGTATTTATGTAACAAAGGGCACTAAAGGCCAAAGCTGCATTTTCACCAACACTGCAGGGGAGTCTCAATCTTATCTTCTCCCCATAGCTTTAAAAGGGAGGATCTGCACTTGTGCTTCCTGCCTCAGAAACCAAGAAAACAATGTTTAAAAAATCCATGCTTCAGCACTGCAGACAGTTACACTTCCACAGCTTGGCATGGTGGCACCTTTAAGGCTTTGAAAGCATTCCTGCTGTCTTTCATGGCTCCCCACAGAAAAAGCCTGTTCCCAGAGAGCACCTGTGAACGTGTTTGGGTTGTCTCTGGCTGGAGGCTGCGCTGTAATAGCAGGCAAGGTACCACTACATGTTACTACACATTTTCATGCTTGTTCTCTGTATTTGCAGTGAATCATAGATCTCTGAGATGGGTCATGCAGTCCATTTCCTTGCCAGCACAGGATTGTTCCCAGCCATGTACTTAAAATCCTCACATTTCTCTTGGGAGACAGTGATTCAGACTGATCACTCTTCTCTTCGCGCTTGGTATCCTGAGAACTGCATTAAAGACTTGAAAGCACTCATGTGTTTTGATAAGAAAGGGATGTTGTTCTTGGGTGCATCAAGAACTGTTCAACCCACCACATCACTGCTCACTGATAAGTGGCTGCCGGATGTATCATCCTTGTTTTTTGGACTCCTCTGGACTAATAAGCAATGCAGAAGCCTGCACAGAACTTGCAGTATAAAGCAGGAAAGCATCCGAAGGGGTGCAGGAGGCTTGTGTCTCAGCTGGCCACATTCAGCACCTCCCACTCATCTGAAAGGCCATGTGCTGCCAGAATTCCCCCTTCTCAGTGTCTGGACCCCTGAGAAAGCAAAGGCCTTTCTTCATCCCCACACACACACGAGCCTCCCACCGCTCCCTTCACTGCTATCAAAATCCTGCCTGCAAGTATCTGAATATGCAAATAGCTTAAGACCAAGTTTCTAGTGTGATAAAAACCTGCTGCATGGGCCTGATCCTGATATTCCCTGACATCAGCAAATATCTTTGACATAAGTTGGGCCATGCTGCTGTCAGAGGAAGGAGAATCTGGCCCAGATCTAATGCAAATCTTCCCACAGGCAAGCAGCGCAGCACGATTTGTTTAAACATGGCATGCCGGTCGCTGCAGACAGAGATCACTCCCAGCAACTCCATCAACATGAATAATATCCTGCTAGTTAAATCCAGCCATGGTAAATATCTCCACCATGTTTTCCCTCCAAGCAAATATAGTACCTGTATGGAAGAAATTCCTCAGAGTGTTTCCTGTCTGGAGCTGAAGCTTGCCAGGGAGAGAATTTCCTGTGAGGCTACAGTTGGGAATGCAAAGAAAAGAAGCTAAGAAGAAAATGAGAAGATACATATTTGGACCTGCTTTACACAGATCCTACTAAGCATGAACATTTCCCACCCCCAAATTATATAAAAATGAAGCACTTGGATTTTAAAATATGGGCTAGGTTATTTTTCATTAAGCATTCTTATTTTTACCCCACTGCCTCCCTCTCTACTCATTTTTTTCCAGCTGCAATTCTGTGACTTGCACATCCTGAAAATGAAAGAGGTTGTTTTTGCCAATAGCAAAGTGCTATGCATCCTTTCAACCATCTGGAAATGGATTTTTTATTCTTCCCCTCTCCCAACCACACACGCACGTGCACACACATAACCAAGTCTTTGTCTCTTGGAATCATTTCCCACACCAAAGCTGATGGCCATTAAAAGAATTCAATAAAAAAGTTCCACAGGCATTAAGAAACTGAGAGAGAATAAACAGGATGACTTCCTGGGTACTTGTTCTCATCCAAACTGCCACCTCATGAGGAAGGGATGAATGCAATGGAGCACATGGTTCAGGTGTTAGAGATTAGGAGAGGTTCTCTGCATTAAGGCTCATGGGGTTTTGTCCTGGCTCTGCTACAAACTTCCTTTGTCACTAAGAGCAAGTTGCTTACCTGCTTAGTGCCTCAGCCCCCCCAGCAGAAAATAGGGACACACTTTCTAACTCGTGTGATGATCAATGTGTTCATGTTTGTAACGTGAGCTGGTCTCCCGAGATGAAAGAAGTAATCTAAAGGGAAAATTGCCATGATAACTCTGTGCTGAGCCTAATAGAGTCAAGCAGGACACTTTGGGAGCCAGAAACTAGACTTGATCATCCCTTGCCTAGAGGCAGATGTTAAGTGAGCCATGTCACTATGCTATCCAGATGACTGCAGGTCTGCAGGAGGAAGCAAAGAAGAGCCAGAGCCACACTGACTGGTACAAACATGCTTATAGTGTCCAGCTGAGAATGAGTAACAGCTGCTTGCTCATCATCCTGATTTCTGTCACTACTAATGTTTCTGAATGCTGAAGTGTCCCAATGCTGTGACTCAGGGCTGTGAGTCATGGGGCTGTATGTCTCCACCGCATGGAATCACTCACTTGCTCTCTGATGAGATTGCAGAAATCACAGATCATCTTGGGTCTCTAACAGTGGTAAGTATTAAAAATATAGACAGATATTTACAAACATATCCAGTACAAAGTCATTCTGTCTCAAATACTGTCTACAGGGAATTTGTAGTAAAGCTCAATTTCACATAAACATCCCACCCAATAAATCTAGGAAAAGTATAAATCTTTTTTTCCTTCTGTGGACATTTAATTCCTATATCCTCAAAGCTCTAGCAAATTTGGGCTAAAGAAGATGCAGTGCAGGTAGAACTCAACCTTTTGCTTCCCCTGCTTTTGCCAGTCACATTTTTAGACCCAAAATTCTGACACTGTGGTGACACAATGCTTTTTGGCATTGTATCTGCCTGTCCAGGCTCTCCAGCATTCCTGGTAAGGGAGCTTTGATCTAATGGCATTCTCCTAACCTCAGTGCTAGGCTATAGTTGCAACCAGGGCTGCAGTGGGAGCCCTCTCTGAGCTGGCTGTCAAGACCTCAGAGAAGACACCAGAAACTCCCGAGGTATCATCAGATCTGTGTTGACCACAGCGAAGTGAAGTAAAACGCAGTGGCCAACTTTCTCATCTACAGACTGCAACACCAACCTGCTGCACATTCCAGGGCTCACCTCCAGTTTCTATAAAGTCTCTGTTGATACAGGGGCAGCTGAAACAGCCACCACTTCCTCTTGAGATGAGGGAGCAGGGGCTCACCTCAGCGCTGACCTCACTGGCTGGGAACCTCCTGCACTGTCCACCCGTACAGCACCTAATCAGTGAAGCGGAGTCCCCACACTGACTGGAGTGGGATTGCTGATACTCCTCTAGTGGCAGCACAGTTTGTGTTGGCAAAAGAGTGTTTCTGTTGGCATATGCCTCTTCCCAGAATTGATTAAGTCATGCCTGTTTTTGCAAAAATTTCTGCAGCAAGGTGTTTTCCTGGTGTAAAGATGTGTAAAGAATCGCTCTGTTTGCTCACAGACAGTCTGAATCCTTCCCACAAAAGCAGATAAAAGACTGTATTGGCAATCTCCCCAAGTTGGCTTCTGTGTGCTGGGACAGGGTGAGTGCACTTATATGTCTGAACTAATGTAGACAACCAACGAGAACCATACTAGGGAAGCAAACACAATGCTCTGAGCACAGGGACTCCCAAGTGATAGGAAGTGACTTCAGCGCACCAATTCCTCTATTCCCGTAACTCTCTGTGGGTTTGCCAGCAAACCTTATCATCCTTGCTGAGAAAGGAGAGCTTTGCAAACTGATTACATGCTCGTTTCCTTACTGTGGTCAGTCAGTTGCTGCATGCCAGAGACAGCTGGTACGATTGATAGATAAGCACACATCTTGATGGATCTGTCTGCTCTAACCACATCCATCCCTGGGGCTCCCAGACAGGCAGTTCTAAAAAGGAGAGAAACACACAGCAGTTTTGTTACCAGTAGTAGTTTTCTAGAAACTTTAATCCAGGGAACATTGACTTTTCCCATATTTCCTACAAAATACTGCAGGTCTCCATGAAGGGAGCCAGGATGGTCCAAACCCTCCCCATCAGCCCCCCAAAGCAGGATATCCCACACCCAAAACCCCCTGCAGACACAAGGCAGTTCAAATGCTGGACCAAGAAGATGCAGGCCTCAAGATGCTGAGTTATCAGACACCCTGAGATCCCATCTCTAAACAAGGATCCTGCAGTGACACAGGGTCAGGTCTAACACCACCACCTGACACAAGCCAAGAAATGTGCAAGACTGGGCTCTTCGAGGACAAACATGAGGGAATTGGGAATTTTACCCCATTTTGATTAAAGCTCTCTGCACCTTGAGTTCAGCATTTTTGAATAGCCAGAAGGCACTCTTCAAATGCAATAGCACTGTTTTACTGTAAGTAATAAAATGCCTCAGGATCACCTCTACTCCAAGCACTCTGCCCTCTTTTAAGCAGCACATCAGGACAAAAGTCATCTCAGGCTAAATTTCTCTTCAGTTTGAGTCACAGGAGTGTCATCAGAGATGGAGTTATCTCAGTTTGTTAAGTGAGTAGAAGATGGCCAATTTTATTTCGCCTTTTGTCCTTTTTTTTTCTGTTCTAGTTCCTGGAATCTGGTTTGTAGAAGTGGCCCTTCCCTCACTGTGAGCTCATACTTTGAGGTGGGCAAAACCGTTCACACTGCATCTTCTTTGACCTTTCTGATACTGAAATGCTCGTTGTTGCTTTACTTGTAAGTTTCTTAGAAGCTCCCACAAGCCTCTGTGCCCCCCATCTCCTGAACTGCATCTGCAGCATCCAACAACAGTCCCTCTGGAGGGCAGCGTGGCTCTCACAGTGACGACACCACACTCTTAATTTGTTCCAGCCTGTTTCACACTGACATTTTAGCACTGACGTCATCAGCTGCTGAAATTTCATTGCTGCTGCTAAGAATAACAGCCCTCTTCATCCCCCCCCTTACACCAAATAATTATTTTAATACTGTAGGGATCTAGGCTTATCTTTTCTGACACAAATCAGGTTCTGGTGGTTAAAAGAGGCAGTAAGAGCAAAGCATTGAAGATGCCTTTATGTTCTGTCAGACTAGGACAGGAAAAAACCCTCAACACAAAAATAAAAAGTGTATTGCTAAGTTGTAGGAGTGCTATTAAAAATGAACAGGAAAAGTTCAGACTGATTTCTTTTAAAGCTTCTTGTCAGACAGCCCTAGGCATTGTCAATTGCTTAAATAGCCTAGGCTATAGTCAGCCCCAGAAGCCCCTTACAAGGACCCTTCCAAAATCTCCAAGGCTTTGTACCTTGAATATTTGCTTATACTGGTGTAGTGTGAGCATAAAGTACTGCCAAATCAGAATTTCCCACTGACTTTGGGGCCTGAACCAAATCCCATCGATTTCTGTGGGAGGATTTCTATTAACTTGAATGGGCATTGAATCAAACCTAAATTGGCAGTGCTCTGCACCCATTTGGCACAGTGCAGTTCTCTGCATAAGGTAGAGAATCAGGTCCAAAGATACTCAGAAATGCTTTAATTAGGAGTACTATTGAGGAGAGCAAGCTTGTCCATCATTAAGCTGACAAACTGAATTTGTTCTATACTTTTAATAGCAAAGAGTCAGATATTCAAAGACACTTGGTCTAAAGATGAAGCTGAATGCTTACAGGATTTCCAAGAAATGTTTTAAGGCAAATCAGCTGCTGAGAAGCCTTTCAAATCAACAGGTCTCTACACTTATTTATATGCTTTCAGAAATCCTAAGAGCTACAAATTGGCCATTCTTGTGATCTTATAAATCTAATCAGAAGTTATGAGATGACCATTACCTGCAGCCAGCAGCCAGGTCTGTTCACCAGTTCCTGGGCAGAACTGGGCCCTCACAGGCACAGTGAGCAGCAGCTGCAGTAACTGCACCAAATATTGCCTATAGTTAGCTGCCCCACTGCCCCCCATTCCTCACAGAAGGAGAATGGTACCTCTTTTAGGCACAGCAAGGCATCCACAGTCCCTTCTGGGGGATAGGGTCGACAAAGGCCTCTAAAAGCCAGACACACAGAGGTCCTGGAAATGTTCTTTTCAAGCCCTGCAGGGGAAGTCAGTGGCTAGCACAGCTTCCACTCCAGAGCAGACCTGAGCCTACACAGACCAACATCCGGCCAAGGAGAAAACTCACTCTGCTTCGTTACTGCTTCCCCATCCACTCTGAGGTCCAGCAGCATTTCCTGCTGCTGCTGACCCTCTCAGGCACCTTCCCCTACTGCTTCATCTTTAGCAACTGCTGCCTTCATCATCTCTGCATCTCCCTTTGCTGCAGAATAAGGGAAGTTTTAGGAGCTGGCATTTCTGATGGATCCTTTGGTTACTCAGTTGGAGTTATTTTGTCTGGCTATTATTTTTAATTTGGACTCGAGTGTTTGGCATATTCTTTTTCTGGAAAGTACAGGAAGAGCGATCATAATACGTGAGAGAAAGGCATCCCTACTTAATAGTGCTGGAGGCTGCAAGAGAGAAAAGATGCGAGCATCATTCTTACACTAAGAAGCCTTCCCATGAAGTGCTGCCAGGAACGAGACCCAGAAAAGGTTAATGCTAGAGAGGAAAGCAAAGAGAAAGTGAAAGTGGTGTCAAAGCTGAACCTCGAACATCAAGTAGAGAAGCTGGAAAAGTCTGCTCGGAGCCCTGGCAGCCATTCTTGCGGGGCCTGAATGGGTCAGCAGGGTCACATGCCGACGGGCTGACAGGAGCATAGCTCCGAGCTGACGTGCCTCTCCGGCACACGTCAGGGTGGCCTTGGCTGGAAGCCTCAGGGATAGCTGCAGACACCTGATTTCCTCAACCCCCGTGCTAGCCTCTTCCCCTCTTCCTCCCCATGACGAATTTCCCTCCACCTCCTCCCATTCACACTCCCAGATCCTCACCCTGTGGATTTTTATGCACAAAAGACACTTGTTGAATTACGCCACCTGCTACTGGGATAAGTACCAGGTAAAGAGATAGGAACGTGCTGAGGAACGTGGCTCCTACAAACCAAGGAAAAAAAAAAAAAATCTGCCATTGACAGGCACAGAATCAGCTCTCAAACCATGTCTTTTTGATAAGAGCCCTCCTTCTGAGTTGGGGTGCTCTTAAAAAAACACATTTAAGTTGCTAAAGAAGTAGCTCACTACAAACAGTAAAGCCTCAAAGATGCTCATGTCTGTCTGGGGAGTCAGTGGGCCGGGCACACCTGAGCTGGTTCAGCTCCAGGAGGGTGAGCCATGACTTGGAGCCATGCACTGAGAGCAGAGCTGTGCCCAGCAGCATTCCTGTGTGTGAGTGGGAATGGTGCTGTCCCACCATAGACCTTTTGCTTTCTTTTGCTGACATCTACAAAACTGTCCCCAGCTTCAGGCTGTGGCCCTGGTTCTGTTCTGCCCCACTTCTACTGTGATGCTGCTCCACCGAGTACCAGTTTTGAGTGTAAGCTTCCCCAGGGCAGGCAAGAGGGGGAATGGGCCTACAGGGTTTTTTGTTGCTTACACCAAAAAGAATTATCTAATTAAAAATCATTGGAAACCACATGCATTTGCAGAAATGGCTCTGCTTCAGAGGAATCTCTCGAGGCAAATAAGTGAGTAATTCTTCAAGGGTTTATGAAAATAGCCTGTACAGTTACACTCGCTGGGATAAAATTACAAGTGTTTTCAATCCTCGTACTTTGGGGCATAAGTTGATCCTCAGCTGGGGGCCAGGGAGGAATTTCCTCCCAGAGGATATTATTGTTCTGAGATGTATCTCATGGGAGATTCACATCCTCCAGAGGATCTGGCATTAGCCACTGGAAGAAAAAAAAAAAAAAAAAAAAAAAAAGGAAAAAAAAAGAACGGAGCCGTGTGCCCTGGTGTCCAGGCAGCACCCCCGGGCCCGGCCGCCCCCGCCGTTCACAAGCCGCCCGGGCGCTGTCGAAAGCTCCGGGAAGGGCGCGGGGCCGGCCCGCTCCTGCTGGGAAGCGCCGTGAGTCATCGCCCCGCCCCTCCCGCGGATCGGCCAATCAGCGGCCAACGATTTGCATGGGCGCCCGGGGGCTGCTGGGATGGTGGCGGGGGCCGCCCGGGCCCCCCCTCCCGCCGCCGCCGCCGCGCCCCCCGCTCCGGGCGAGCGCCCTGCCCGTGGGCAAAGGCAGAGGGGCTGTGCCTGGGGAGAACACTGCCCGCCCGTACCTAGGGGTGAAGGGGATATAGGAATTCATATACAGCGGCAGCAGGGCAGTGGAAATTGCCCGGATGACCCTCAGTGGTCTGGGGTGCAGGCTTCAAACCTGTAGCTGTCTAGCGACAGAGTGGTTCAATTCCACCTTTCGGGCGGGGCCCGGCAGGACCGATCCTTTTGGCCCGGGACAACCCGGCCATTCCCGGTGACAGAAGGCAGCGCTCGCACTGCTATCCCGAGTGCCGCCGCACACGGAGCGCATTTCGCTTATTCTGCTTCCACCTTATTCCCACGGCACCGGACTGCTGCGTTGGTTGTGTGCCAAGCACAGCCGAAGAACAATTCAGGTTTTAATTGGATTTTTCTGCTAAGCAGATCTTTGTTAAACTGTGTCACATGTCCTACAAGAACAGAAAAGAAGTAAATAACAGAAGTCATTCTCTAGATTTGCTCCATATTGACGATAACCCATCTCCCACCCACGCTGCAACAAAGATGCTTCACTTCAGCAGTAAGCACGGGTGCTAATAATGTCACCCAGCCCTACGAAAAATAAAGGTTAGCATCAAGCTAAAAAACATATTCTTCAAGCAGAAGGCAATTTATTTTGTGATATCCTGTTGCAACAAGTCTCCAGTTGATGGTTTGTGGAGCCTCTAGTGAGGATGAGACCCCAACCACCCCCACGGCAGGGGGCAGCGAGGATTACAAGGGCATTTTCACATTATCTGCTGGCCCCATGAGCACGAAGGGCCATTCTGCCTGGTGAATTACAGAATACTGGGTAAATTATCAGCTCTCCGGTGTTCTTGGTTGCATTTTGAGGGGTGCAGTGCCATCCGGAGTTAAGTAGGTAAGCACCCCTGAGGATCTAAGCCGAATGACTGTGCTTCCTCTACATGGAATGAGTCACTCCAGCTGAAGGCCTGGGAGGAGAAGGGAAGGGCACTGGGAGCCCCGAGACCATTGCTGATGGCTGCTATTGCTTCGAGCCTGCAGACCCCTGAGCCAATGGGGCAGGAGCAGCCCTGATGCCAGCAAGGCATGTTGCTCCAGGAATACACGGTCCTCTTATGGGAAATCTGGGGGCAAAAGCCCCTCTGAAGCTCCCGCAGTGCCTGCCAACTTCTCCGTGGCTTTGCAGATGTGTGTGCACAGCTGGGAGCGCCCCAAGTCCCAGATGGCCATCTCTGTGCTCCACACTGCTCTGCCTGCCAGCCAGCCTGCTCTGCCCATAATGAACTTTCTATGTGGAATTTCTCTGCGGCCTCAGAAATTGGTATCTGCTCTGCAGTTTGGCTGGGGGGCTTGTTTTGGGGGTGAGGGGGAGAGTTGGAAAGGCCTTTGCCCTGTAGTGGGCAGCTGAGAATGTTAGTGCTCTATGTCAGTTACCAAGCAGAACATAATACAACTCTTTCATGTGGTGTTTATAACTGAACATGCTGTTTTGTGTCAGCCTGATTTTTTTTTTCCTTCCAAGAAGTAGTTTTGGATTAAATTATGACAATTACATTCTTATATTCACACACACACACAACACACACACACACCCCGCCAGCCCCCACCCTTGCTCTGCGTGCACACAAACACAAACGGGAATTATGTGCTCTGAGCATGATTTGAACTATACAGCCTGGGATCTGTGCCTGGCATTGAGTTCACTTTTTTCCCTCCACAACAAAAAGGCCACATCTACTCTGTACTCTTTCATTGCCTTAGGAAAAAGTAGGCTGGTCAGATTGCTAGTGTGGGTGATTTGTCCCTTATGGAGCTGATGGGCATGAGACTTTCAGGCATGAGAGAGGAGGCTTGGGAGCCTTGCCTAGGAAGCTGGTGGTAAGCAGCACAGGGACCTGGCTTTGTGAAATACCTTGTGAATCCCTGCTCCGAGCTGCTTTCACACTCCCATCAGGCTCCTGCTCCTGGGCAGTGCCTCCTCTCGTGGGTAATGCAGGCACACCGCAGGAAGTGATTCTGCCTTTTTGGGCTGTGCCCTGCCGGGCTGCACCTCTAGCATGGTGAATGCAGGGAAACACGGCTGTTCATTAGGATAAGGGACATGGCAAGGCTGCTCTTGCAGCCTTTAGCTGAGACACAGTGGGTGGGACAAGGCCTTGGGAAACAGGGCATCCTGTATTTCAGTGCTGTTTTTTAAATACTGGTTGGAGGAAAACACCAGTGTGGAGACCCGTGTAGATGATCTGTCCGTAGGAGGGACATTTCATACAATGCCATCCATGTCTCCTCTGAGTCAGCTTTGTTTGGAGTCACTATTAGTCAGGCAAAGCTTCCAGTGTTTGAACCTGAATGTCACTTTCTTCCCTGACAAAGGGCCAAATTAAGAGGAGCCAAAGCCCTCACCATTGGCTAGAAGGCAATCCAGGGGTTACTCAGAGCCAAAATGCACGAGAGCCTGGCTCCTTAGTCAAATGTAATCTGCCTCCTGTTGTTTTCCCCATGGAGTCACAGCACGGTGAGGAGGATGTGCTGGTGACAGATGGCTGACGCGACTTGCTAAGTGTATGGGTGACTGGGCTGTGACTCAGCACGTGTTTGGTTACAGGAGACTGGGAGCATGTGCTTTTGCACTGGTAACAGTGGTCCTAGCTGGATCTGCTCCTGGGAGGCTCAGGCACGGGCTGTCGTGTGAAATCTGTGACTGCCATCTTCCATGGGAGGAAAGCAGGCACACGTGACCTATTAGAACCGAAAGTCAGGCTCCTAAATTACTGTTTACACTTGCAATGGATAATGTCTGAGTGGGTATAAATATGTGACCTGCCAGTGGTGCTTAGATGTCCTACTGGCCTTCAGAAAGGAAACATCCTGGCCTAGAAAAATTCCCATCTTGCTCAGAGGGAGTAGGACTTGGAATTGCAGTTGAGTCACTAGAGGGGGACAAAGACCTAGCCTGGGTATGCATCCATCTACCACTTCCCCCAAGTGCAGCTATGGGAGACACCTTGGAGAGGCAGCTGCAGAGATGGCCCTGGTCCCTCTCAGGTTTGAAGGTGCCAATTACAGGAACAATTTTCCAGAGGCTGAGCATGCAGGTGGGGACCAGCAATACTTTGTGGAAATGAAGCCACTCCTTTTCCCCAGAAGCATGATGGCACATGTACGTGCATGAGTAGGTTAGCAGCCTTTATGATAGCTCTACCAGCCTTTCTCCCTACCTAGAGCCAGTTGGTCCATAGATGGCCTGCACTTTCAAAGGCTAAATTCCAGGCATTGTGCAGCACAAGTGTCACCTGGGCAGAGAACACAGACAATCATGTATGGGTACAGGAACATGCCATTTTTCCCCTTTCTCCTCTTTTATGAATGGAGGACAGCTGAATTCTCAGATCTGGATAGGCGCCAGGTGTTATTGTTGTCTCTGGGAGTTAAAGACGTCATGGAAATATTGGAGGGCTTGAGCAGAGTGTACCTGTGTGCATCCCACAGGTGCACAGAGAGCCCAAGCGGCCGTGGCAAACAACAGGGCACTGTTTGCAAGTGACACATTGACCTGGAGTGCTTAAAAGCTATCCCACACACTGTCCTGGGGAAACGGAGACCGCCGTGACTCACAGGAATGGATCGTGATACGCAGCCCTCAGCCCAGCCAGGCTATGTGTGGAACCAAGACACTCCCCTTTTCTCCCCTCCAGCATACTTCCCTGACCAAATCCAGGACTGAGCCATTTGGCTCTGACTGGAGCTGGTCAGAACATGTTTTTCTTGTCTTCTCTTTTCCCCTCCTTCACCCTTTGGAAAATGTTGGCATTTCAGCAAAGGGCTGAAAACACAAACCCTGAATATTTTCCATTGGAAAATGCTGGGGGAAAGGGAGAGGAATAATCCCCAAACTGCCAACAATCAAATCTCTTTTGCTTTTAAGGCTTTTGGGTTTCTACAAGGGAGGCAAATTTGGAGGTCAGTGAACACTTTTTATGAAAATATCTATTCTCTCAAAACCAAATTTTTCACTAGAAGTGTTCCAACTGGCATTATTTTCACTGGTGATGGTCTGGACACTCTCTCTATCTAATTTTGGAAAGGACCTGAAGAAAATTTAATCCATGTTATTAGAATATGAAGCACAAATGACACTCCCACAGCACAATTGACACTGACAATTTGTATTCTCAGTACCATGAGACTATACCCTGATACTCTTTCTTCTTAAAGAGTATTGTTCACACGAACTTCTCAAGCAAGTTTGGAATCTGGTCTCTGGAGACACCATGCTCCCAGAGCTCCAGTTGACTTGCCTCAGACCTCAGAGCACATTCCTGAAGGGAACCTACCTTGCACAAGGTCACATCAAAGGCTTCAAAGGAAGCAATATGCACTGAAAGGCGTGTTACCTGTACCTAGCCCTTGAGTAACTGAAAGCACAGAACACCTACAAAGCATTTTGTCCTGATGTCTTCAGCTGATTTACATTTCTGTCTGAATTGTAATGTAGACCTGAAACATGTTTCATCTTGGTTTTGCATATTATTCTGCTTTCCTGTAAGTTAAAAATAAAAAAGAAAAGGGACAATGTTAGCATAACAGAACACACATATTTGCAAGAGATGAATTATGCCCTAAAACCTTACTAAATGTAGCTAATAGCAGGTTAGAGTTTATAAAAGGAAAGATCTTAAAATGGGCACACACTGGTCATAAATAAATTGAGGCTGCAGACTTGGAGAAACTTTCAAAACAACAGCAGAGTGAAGTTCAGGATAACCTCCAATGAAAAGCAAGGGGAATAAAACCTCAACTGTTTGAAGACAGATCTCTATCAGTTGTGGGATATCATGACAGCAAAGGAATAGATTCAATCACACAAACAACTCTTTTAATTTGTCATGCCCCTTATCCCATTATTTTCCAAGCTGAAGCTTCTCAGTTACTATTTACATTCTCTCTGGTATGATTTAGCAATTGCACTGCTACACTTCATTCTGATTTAGTACATCTCCCTGTTTCCTGTCACTCCCAGGTTTTTCTAAACTAACCACCTGTGTTTTAATTCAGTCAGCACTGAAAAAAAGGCATATTTGTCTTCATCCAATCCCCAGGTTTTATTCTTTTCAGTGTAGGAACATGTCATTGTAATTGTTAAAGCTCATAAAACAGTGGGTTTAGAAAGATAATGAATCAAAATCTGTTTTAGACCTCACCTTTGTTGGTTGGGGACAACTAAATTGCATATTGATAAAAGGAACAGGTACTGAATGTCTCTGATAACTTAGTGGCAAGAAATACAGAGGACCCGCATTGGTGCTCTACATGCTTTGTCACAATATTTCAAGGTAAGCAAGCAACTTTTCACTTACAGAACCTTACTCTCGAATTAATAAAGTCAAAAGATGAAGAGTTTTAACTCCTGGCCTTGGAAACACAACCACATGCAAGAAGCCATGGCAGAATGCTGAGGAAGGGCCATCTGCAGAGCTGCCACTAGCCATTGGAAAGCCATGCACACAGAGCTGAGATGTAGCAATGAGCTGTCCTTGCTCCCATCACTACTACAGGGGCAGATGCAGAAACAAGGAGATCCCAAGTAAGGAGATAAAGAGTCAAATGAATCACCCTGTCACTGTGTGAAATGTAATGACTGGGAGAGCAAACAGATTAAGCCAGGGCTTATGACTGTTAACATTCACAGAAACATGTTCCACAAATTCAGCTTTCAGAGAAAAATTGGATTCTAGCTTCCTTCTGGTAATTTAAAGAGGCAACAATCTGTTCACATGACCTTCAGATTGGGCTGGTACAGGGACTAAATCCTACAATAAAAATTGAAGAATAGCCTTTTGGGGCAGAGCAATGGTCCTCCCCACCCAGCACTCTGCTCCCAACGAGGGCAAGGTCCAGGGAGCACACACCCCCGGGCATTTCCCTTTTCCATCTGTTTTCTCATCATTCAAACTTTGTTGGATTGGGATGCTAGATTACACATTTTGCCTGTTCCTTTTAGTGTCATTTTATGGACCTGTTGCCTGCAAATTTGTCTTATCCCATTTTGAGCCCACTGATGCTCTGTGACTCTGCAGCCTTCTGGTCCAGCAACTTCCAGAACTTCTCTACCTATTGTGATGTAATTCATTTAAATTGCTTTAAATTCATCTCCTCCTGGTTTCATTGAGTGCTCCTTGTTCTGCTGTTGATGGATTTAGCTACTAATGGCTCTGCATTCATCTCAGCCACCCTGATTTAGTGAATCCAGTCCTTAGCCACCAGAAAAAAATAGGGGAGCATTGCAATACTGGTTACTCAGTTCACTTCAGTTCCTGACACTTGCTGGCCTGCCCTGAGTGGTTTTGTGCCTGGAGCACTCTGGATGTTACCAAACTCAGGGAAGAAAAGTGATGGCAAAGCAAACGGAGTGCAACTTTCTCCCAGGGCTGCGCTCCCCCCGCAGCCGCTCACCGCTGACGCAACAGGTCCCTTGGCAGTTGAGAGCTGGATGCTGATGGCCCCGTCCTTCTCCTGGGGCTCTGCAGTTCCGGGCCCAGCAGGGGGCTGCAAAGCAGCAAGCAGCATTTCAGGGAGGGTAGGCTGGCAGCCCTGGCGGGGGTGTCCGGGGCATCTTCCAAAGTGGCTTTAATTAATGAGCACATGTGCAGCGAGGAGAGTTACAGCATCCCACTCAAATTGTTGACTTGGAGCCGCTTCTGGAGACAGCCGTATTCTGCTCATTAGGAAAGAGCTTTTTTGCAATGCCCTTGGATTGGACAGCTCTTGGATTGCACCACGAGATCAAGTCCACGTACGGGCTGCCTGCCTTTCGGCTGCCAGCTCCAAGAGGGTTGTTTTTCTTGTCTTCTCATTCTCAAGGAGTGCTCAGCCAGATGGCCTGTTTTCGAATGCACTGTGCGTTGGTTGGATGTGTGTTTGGAGAGTCTGCCAGCTTCATGAGAAGGAAGAAAGAGCAAAAGAAAGGGAAAAAAGCACCATTTGGTATCTATCTCTGGGACCCAGCCAGAGTTGAGGCTCTGTTTGAAGAAGGGGGGAGTCTTAAGAAGGAAACTCTAGACAAAATTGAAAGCTGGAAAAACTTTCAAGCTTGACAGACTGGGAGACTGAAGTTCTGTACAACATCCATCCACTACCTGGCTCCACTGCAAACGTGTAGCAGACTTCCTCAAAAACAGCAGTAAGAGCAAGCACAAGCAGCAAGTGTCTGTCTCTCTGCTCTCCCAGCATACCTCACCTGTGGGCTGGGAGGCAGAGAGGTGACCCAGCCAGCTACCCACCAAGGCTGGGTGATGCTGCCTGTGGGTTTTGGGGATTTTGCTCTCAGTTCACCAAAACCAGAAATTATAGCATGCAGCCTGAACACATCAGCTCAGGAAGAGGAGCTGCAATGGAGTAGTACAAAGCACCCATCACCATGACCCAACATTTGAAGAAGCTAGACTTAGTTAATAAAGTAAGCCAGGCCAATGTCATTTTCTTGCCTTATGTTCATTTCCCAGAAACACCTTCTATTGGTTTGGTGCAGCAAATAAATACAGGCCAAACCAGAGCAATGACTTTTTCCAGCATTCATTGGCAAAAAATATGAACCTGACAAGAAAAATCTGTTGTTGAAGGAAACGGGGAAGTTTTGAAGTTTGGGTGGATTGTGCTTGGCTTTGTTTTCTTAACTAGATGTCATGTTGTGGTAACGACATATTGTTCCAAGCAGCAGGAGGAGGTCTTGCTGAGCAGAGCTGGAGAAAGCCACATTTGTAGCCATCCTCGCTGGCTGACACGCCACTGTGTCTCACGAGCAGGCTTGAGTGCTCCCTTACTGAAACCATGGCACAAAGATGTTTGCAGGAGCATGTGTTTCTGTGCAGGTGGGGGTGGAAGCTGCAAACCTCACTTCTCCACTGATTGCACCAAATTATTTTCACTGAAGCAATCAGAATTCCTGGGTCCTGGGTGGGCACTGTGTCCCTGGCAGCACTGGCTGGGCTCTGTGTTGCAGACACTCAGCCAGGGCAAGAGGGGCTCTTCTCACTCCTGCTGTGGGACACATCTTGGGCCAAGCCTGCTGGTGCCTACGGTATGTCAAAACCTCTGGGCTTCTCAGGAGTTCCTGGCTGTCACTACTCCAGGTCCAAGAGGTACTTCACAGCAGCTGCAAGGGCAGCGTTTGCAGGCCCCACCATGTCAAGAGCAGGACCTTTCCCCAAATGCAGGGAAACATCCTCAGCTGTTGGCAAAACAATCTGTGACCCAGAGGTGCAGATGCCATCCTGGAAGGGAAGGAGGTTTAGCTGGTTCAAGACAGTGATTACATCACACAAGTACGTTCTTGCATGGCTAGGAAGGCTGCACAAAGAGATTGCCTCCCTTCCTACTCCAACAATTTTGGTAAATAACACTGGCATAAAAACCAGGCTGTGGTACCTACATTCACAGTTAAGATCATCACAAGAGAATGGATTTTCTGTGTGCCGGAAAACAGGGTGCAAAAGTCTAACAGCAAATTCAACCATTCTCTCCAGGGCTTTAGAGGGCTTGTGACACCACTCTGGCAATTGCCTGATTGTCACCAGTGCTGTGTTATGAAGCTGATAAAGGAATTGCACAGAAAATTCAGGGGTCTAGGAGTCACTGGATTGGGCTTTACCACAGTTAGGCTAGTTGGCTAGTTCTTGCACCTCCTGGCAAATGGAAATAATGATTATCACAACATTCACATGAGTACTGCTGGAAGGAGGTAGCTCCCAAACAAAGGTCATTGGTGCACTTTGGGTGGGAGATCAGCCAGAAAAAACATCCAGCCTTCTGCTTACCCAAGCTGCACTGGCTGTGTCAGACACAAACAGCAGCCTCTGCATTTTTCACATATGGTAGTTTTCCCTTGCTTTATTTCACTGCTCTAATGCTGCCTGACTCGTGGACATGTGCATCTCCAATGTGTCTCCACTGCCCAACATGGCATGAGACAGTCCAGTCTGAAAAAACAATTCCCTGTAAGTTATCTGGCCTAGCATTGTCCAAGGAGGGGAAGCTAGAAGAATTGCCCAAACATGGGATTTTGGAAATTTGTCTACTGCACAGAGGGGTGAGGCCTGCCTTTTGGCACCAGTCCTGGCTGCTCTGCCAGGACTTTGTGTATAACTTTTTCAGCCACTGAGTACCTGGATGGGAGATCTCCAACAGAGGAACCAGAGGTTCAGAAAGTCTCCTCTCCAGCTAGGGATGGGTCAGTACACGCTCAGCACAGCATAAGTAACATTGCACTGTTCATTATGAACAAGAGTCTTGAGTGTGGCTGCACTCAAGTGCAGCAGCACCCACTGAGGTACTGCAGAGGATGGCTCCAATTTTGCATCCGAGCAGCTCATTTAGGCAACATCCTACTTCAACAGCTCAAGGTTTTCACAGGGAGTGAACTCCCCAACCCAGCTGAAAAGTGGCCATGCCTCCCCTTCTTTCATGCATGGCCTCACTCTGCACCCAGAAGCTCTCAGAGCATGTTCTTAACTTCATTAAGAAAAGCCTATTTCTAGCAAGAAGAGACGATGATGAGCACACACAGCTTCCCTTTCTCAGCCACGGAGCAAAACTTCCTGTGCTACAACTCCAAACAACAGGAGATGAGATGATGGACACAGGACAGAGCTGAACATCAGAAGCAAGGATGTGATGATTGAAGCTGAAGAAGTGGTTTAAAGCCTAGATACAGAGTGGATAGTGCCTGAGATCCATGCTGCTTAGGCTGACAAGCCTACACAGGCTTGGAGCACATGGAGTCAATCCTGTTCTCATACAGTGTCTCACTCACATCCATTCTCTCAGTCCAGGAGCTTCCATGGTTTTATTGGTGGTCCATATCTACTGTAGGGCATATGTTTGACATTACTGAGGAATGCAGAGGTTAAAAAGATTGGAACTCCTTTTGGAGTTACAGGAAGGAAAAGCTTTAGAGAATGACTTATGGTTAGAAGTAGCTCATCTATCAAATGCAGAGACCCATTTGACTCATAGCTGGAGCTGGATGTAAGGACAAGGATGGTTGTTTTAAAAATACCCAGTCTAGGTGAAACAGAAAACCATAAAGTGGAAAACAACAGAGCACATGTTTAAGAAGTTGAATTCTAAGACACAAATTCAATTCACTACCATGCTGACTAACTTTTAAACTATGACTACACGGTAGTTCACAAGCCTGTTTTCAAAAAGGGACTGCACATACACACACATACAGGTAAATATAATATATGCAGCTCTTATTCACACATGCTTTCTTGGCAGGCATCTTACCATGAATTTAGCAAGGCTTTAGGCTGTCTACCACAACATTCTTGTATTCAAGTTTGGATGTTATGGTCTGGGTGGGAGGACTAACAGACAGTAAAATAGTGGTTTAGATGGTCAGACTTGGAGAGGAGCAAATAGATGTCCTGCCCTACTTGGAGGCTGGTAACAGGCTGGGTAGTGTCCGGGTCTGTCGTGGGGCCTGTTTAAATACCTTTAGCAGTTTCTAGATGAGACAATGGAAAGCTTGCTCTTCAAGTTTGGAGACAACATCAAAGTATTAGAGGGCAGTTGATACGCTGGAGTGCAGAGCTGTCATTCAGAGGGCCCTGGACAGGCTGCAGGAATGGGCTGAGAGGGACATTTTGAAATTCAACAAGGATAAATGCAAACCCCTGCACTTGGGAAGGAAGGGCCCCTGCAGCAGTACAGGCTAGGATCAATGGGGAGAGGAGCAGCTCCCCAGACAAGGATCTGGGTATCCAGGCAGAGGGTAAGCTGGGCATGAGCCAGGAGTGTGCCTTGGCAGCAAAAGAAGCCAAAGGCTGAGCAGCCAGGAGGGTGACAGATGTGTTTATCCAGCTTCCCTAGGTACTCAGATGGCACTGGAGTACCAGACCCTGTGTTGGACCCCCAGTGCAAGAAAAACATGGGCACACTGGAGCATGTTTAGTAGACACCACCAAGAGGTTTGAGGGCAAGAGCCCTTTGAGGAGAGGCTGAGGGAACTGGGCTTGTTTGGCCTCAGAAGAGATGGCTTTGTAGGAGACAGCCAGAGCCTGCCAGCTTGTACTAGAAAATTTTCAAGAAGATGGAGCCAGGCTTTTCTCCTTAGGGTGTGGTGGGAGGATGAGAAATAATGGACCTTAACTAAAATGGAAGATGTTTAGGCTGGATTTAAGGAAAGGCATTTTCACCATAAGAATAGCCAAATACTGCCCAAAGAGCTTGTGCAGCCACCATCCTTGAAGGCTTTCAGTACCCAGCTGTCAAAAGTCCTGAGCAACCTCTCCTCATCCTTTATTTGACCTTCTTCTTTGAACCAGAGGTTAATCTGAAGACCTCCCACAGGCCCTTCCAACCAGAGTAACCTGAGTTTTTGTAAGGTTTTGAAAGGTATTTGGGAGCCCAAGTACTATCCACTTAAGGAGCAGACACAATACTGTGTGAGCTGGTTGGCCAATCACTCTGCAAGCAGAAACTAAAAACAAAAGCCACAGTGAATTTGCAAACTACTCAAACAAAAGTCACAGAATTTGCAAAAAGCTTTGTTTGCCTAAAACAATTGACTGAAAATTTTAGACCAACAAGTAGTTGAGCAAAAGTCTGTCTGTCTGTTCTTCACAGCTGAGAAGAAATACAATTTCAGTGAATTTATGACCCAGTTAAGCACCAATTTTCCTTAATGCCCAGTACCCTGTTAGGAGATTGAAAACTGTTTTCTCTTTGAGGGCTGTCTTCTGTATACGAAAAAGAATGAAAATGCCAAATACCAAAGCAGCTAGAGATATTTCTTAGATTATTACTATGGCATCTTCCAACAGAAAAACTCAGATTGCTTCACTGCTGTTAATTAATTAAGCCTAAGAAACACTTATGCCAGGAAATTTCATGTCACCACCCCTTTTTACAGATGGGGGGAAAAGAAGATAGTCATTCAGGGCTACTCAGTGAATGAGGGGCAGAACCAGAAATAAAACCTGGGAATCCTGGCTCAGTCTCCTCTCGTAATCTCTAAACAAAGCTGCTTTCCTGTAAAATTCCATCTAAGCTCTTCATAGAATAATTAGAGCCAATTTATTTCTTCACTCGTTAACAATGAAATCTGACAGGCTTTGTACTCAGGATGCTGAAGCTCAGTTAGGGGAGCAAGGCTCTTCTCCATGAGGGGAGGCCTGGAATGTCAGTCTTTAGGTGGCTTAGTAGAGGCATAGTTCCAGCTGCCAGGTACTTGAACTCCTGCCTAAATCCCTGGGACAAAGCTTTAGGGAAGAACTGGAATGTAAATGTTATCTACCATAAATGTTAGGGGAGGATTAGACAAATAGCAGCTGTTTTTGCAAGGATAAAACTTTGCCCTCAGTGGCACTTGAGAAGTATGAAAGAACATTTACCTGCCATGGTATTAGATAGGTTTCTCTTTTCCTTTGGTTTCATTTGCCTATTTTTCAAGTGAGAAGACTGTAAAAGCTCTTTGACACAGAGAGATTCATGTCAGTACTTCAGATGTGCCCCTCAATTCTACTTTCTTCAGTTCCATCCGATCTGGAGGACACAAAGTTCCTCAGGGCTTAGAGCTCACTTGCAGCTCACTCGCAGTGACTTGCACCTTCAGATGTGCAGTAAGGTCATGAGTCATGGATTTATCCACTCCCCCTACCCAGGGCAAATGGCTCACTATCCTCTCTGTCATCACTCTCAAGATTTCCTCAGAGGTCAAGAAAGTGACACATGAAGAACTGCAGAAGTGCTGACCACCCAATATTTTGAAACTCTGAAGGTTGCTCAGCACCTCTTAACCACAGGCCACTACATTTGAAGCTGGAACATCCCATACTAGGGGTACATTTAAGCATGTGCCCTACTTGCTCAGCATCACATGAAGGAGGCTCTGGTAGAGGAGGGCAGACTCAAGATTTCCACATTAAAAAGCCTGTACTTTTGCTGGTTTTACCTATTTTCCCTCTGCAAAGCAAAACAAAAAAGACTCTTCTCATAGACCTTGACAGGAAATTCTGCAGGTCCTCTGCCTTGGTCTCTTTGGCTTTTGGCAGAGTTGAGGACACTGATCATAAACTCAAGGGACCAGAAGAGGGGAGGGAGGGACTATCTTACAAGAAATCATTGTGGAGTGTGGAAGCACGTCCTCCCTGTTTCTTCAGTGTCATCTGCCCCATCTCTCCCAAGGCTCCAAGCTCAGGTCCAGCATGTTGGAATGGACTTTGATCATCTGGAAACAGTTTGCTATTTGCTGTCCCCTTGTTCCAAGCTTCATGTCTGGCTACAATTGGCTAACAAATTGCTTCTGCTTTGGCCCCAGATGTCTGCTATGGCCCTTCCCTTTCCCTCTTGGGTATTTTCAGTCACCAGGACAGTATGCATCACCTCCTGTAGTGGAAAACATTGACAGGAATGCCTATTGTCTTAACATCTGGGGACAAATCACCCAGGCTCCCTTGGTCCAGCATTATCTTGGTGACCTATGAAGCAGTG
The DNA here is from genome assembly GCA_032173965.1 of Sitta carolinensis. Taxonomy (NCBI): domain Eukaryota; kingdom Metazoa; phylum Chordata; class Aves; order Passeriformes; family Sittidae; genus Sitta; species Sitta carolinensis. Next base: position 4,984,313 of record JAVUNC010000025.1, on the reverse strand, counting down.
GTTCATACACACCTTTCCTATGGGGATGAAAAAGTTCCAGCCAAGGTCTGGGGAGCATGAGGAAGGTGAAAACAGGGAATGGAGAGGAGGAAAGAATACAGAAGAGCACTTATGCCTATCAAAGCAAAACTAAAAGGTCTGAGCAGCAAAGGAGGTTGGCTTTGGCTAAAGATCAAAGCCTGAAGGTGGACGTGGCTTTCTAATCTTCTAGCTGAAAGTAGCGGAGGCTTTTTTTCTCATGATGCTGATGGCACTGAGAGATGCTTGCAAGAGTCCAAACCCTCCAGAAGAGAGAAACAAGCATGTGAGCTTTCCCATCACCTGATTTTCATTTGGAGAGGACAAGGTTGGTGGTATTTGAGTATCATGTAACAGGGAAGAGAGTTCAGGGTTGCAGTACCTCAATAGCTTCAGGGAGACCAAGAACAAACACAATCACAATTGCCTATCTATTTGAAGCAAGGCTGCAGGATAGGGTAGGGGCTATTTCTTCACCAAGCTGTGTGTTCAGTGGAAGCATAAGCTGGCAAGAAAGGAGAGTTCAGCTGAAGCCTAGAACATGAAATTAAACAAGTGGCCTTCTAATGAAAAGCTGAAGGGGAAATTCCACAGTCTGCTTCATTGCAGCAAATGACGGCAAGCCAAGGAAAAGGGAACCAGGTTAACTTGAAATCAAGAGGGGCTTGGTACTCTGTTGAGCTAAAATGTGTGTTTGATATATAGATACAGTTTTCTTGTGGGCATCTACCTTTTCCAAATGAGGATGAGAATTGCTGAGGACACTCTGAAGAGAAGATATCTTTCTACAGTGTTGAAACTTTGCCCAGAAGTCAAACCAGCCTTCTGCTTGTCCACAAATAACCCAGTATGCCAATCACTAACCATGGAGCCTGGTAATTAAGACAAATCACTGGGACTTGGAGGTTAGAAAGCACTAGATACAGTAAGTAGCATCAGTTGAAGCAGACATTTGAACTTCTTGGGATTATACACAATCCCTCCTTTCAGGAGGTCCACAGTTCAGGAGTATAGTTGAGGTATAATAATGCCTCAGGATTTCTTGCCTATGAAAAGATTCTGGCAATGTGCTGGAAACAAGGAAAAGCTCAGAGCTAACCCAAGAGGAGCTGGTTTTTATGTCCCTTTCCATCCTGAGACACAGGAACATTTTTACAAGTTAGCATGCTGGTGTCTCCCTGTGGCACAGCTGGGATCAATGGCAGATGGCACAAGGGCTTGTCCAGAAGGACTAACAATGCATGAAAATACCTTCCATGGCCAGTGGGCCTGTAGGAAAAGAGACCTCTGCAGCTGTCCACATTAACAACTCACAAATAATACAACCAACCAATAGGATGGTCACTGCAAATTCATCAGGCAAATATTATCCAACCATCTGAAGAACAGCTTGACTAATGGACAGGTTATTTGTGAATAACTCCAGAAGGATGGTAATGCATTGGAAAAAGAGAAGTGATACTGGGCTGATTAAGAAACTAGAAAGCATGCCTTAGCATGAAAGACTCCAGGAGCTCAATCTGCTCAGAGATCATGTGAAGGGTTGACTTGATCACAATCTCACAAAAAAATCAGAGGTTTGATAACTGAAACCGGACGAATTCTGACTAGAAAAACACTGATATTTTAGAAGTGAGAGTAATTAATCAGTTTACATAAGGCTTCTGGTAGATTTCTCCATTCACTAGTAATAAAAATAAAAACAATTCCCCTGAAAGTTACACTGCATTTCCAAGGAAAAGCAATTCAGTGTGATACTGCAGCTTATGGTACACAGGAGCTCAGACTAATGATATCACTGGCCCCTTCCTGCTTTGCAATCTGTAAACCAATAAGCAAGTTACTCAAAACTGAGAGCAGAATTGTATGTAGACCCATTGCATCATTTAGGTTGGAAGAGACCTCAAAGAAGGTAAGCTGCTGAACAGACAGATACACCATTTGTCAATGTTATTCAGCAGGCTCTAATTATGCTGTTTGCAAAGACTGAGGAGATCAATGGAAACGCTCCTAGTGACAACATCAACCTGAGTAAAGCACTATCTACAAGAACACCTTCACTCCCTTTGTTCTTTAAGGAGAAAAATGCTCTTTGCAGATGCCTTTTGCCCCTTGCCATACCTGTCTTTCTCTGCCTTCCACCAGTGAAAGGGACTTAGCAGTAACTCAGGCAAGATTTGTGAGGTTTAACTCACTAATGGTTGCACAGTGCTTCAGGAGTCCCATCTAGGAAATTCTGTATTCCTGTGTGATCCCACTCACTTATTCCCTTACACAAATGGGGGCAGGCAATTGCCTTCTTGTATCTGGCAACTACTGCAATAACAGCTTCAAAAAGAGATTTTGGCAGAAAATTAAAAAATAAATTAAAAGTTTCCTGACTTCAAAAGCTAGAACAAGAATTAGAAAAGGCTGCTTGATCTGATAATTCACAGGGAGATAGAAAGTTCCTTCACTGATGACTGTGTATCATTTTTTGTATAGAGTCACTGCCTGAAACATTCCCAGTTCCATGTAGCTAAAATAAAAAAAAAAAAATAAATAAAAATGCTGCTCTTCTTGTGACCCAATGTGAAGTCACTCTTTGGATCATGGGATAATGTCATAAGGGTTTGGTCTGACTCATTTTAAGAGAGAAGATTTTCGAATCAGTGAACAAGGCAGTTCAGCATGTCAGTTCAGTCTCCACCCTGTCAGTGGATTTCACATCTAAAATCATAACAAAAGCTGCTAGAAGGGAAACAGGCCCACTGCTCAGCTGCCTTTCTTTGTGTATCTACTTGAAGCCCATCTTGCAGAGAGCTCTTAGCCTCTAGACTAAACAGTGCTTGGAGCTGAAATAAATATGAATGAACAATGGTTAGGACACTTGAGTCAGCTGGTAGTGTGGTAATGTGGTTGTACTGGAAGAGAGAGAGGGTGAAGAGACAGAAGTCCATCTGTGTGATTCCTTTGACAGGGGGTTTGCTTTGCTGAAGTATAATCACTCCTCTCCTTTGCACAGACCACCACACATGATAAGATAAAAGTGTCCTTATCTCAGAGCTGCCAAGAGGTACAAACAGGGAAATGTATCTGTCCTTACCTCCAAGATGCTAAGAGGGGCACAGTGAGACCACACAGGGGGACTGCCTGTGTTAACTGGAAGACCAAAATCTCAGCTCTCATGCCAGCCTATTGCTAATGGAAGGAGATTTCTCCGGCTCTCTGGAGTGGCACATTACTCTAGCTGACTACAGCAGTGGATGGGAGTTTAAATATCTGCAGTTGGTACCAGGTTAAGACCTCAGGTCAAGCTCTTTATGCTTTGCTTTAGCTAAAACTTCCTCCATGGAACTCACTGAAATCAGTGGGAAACCTCTCAAGGAGAAAGCCATGCGGCTGAAGATCCAGGCCTTGGTTACGGCTTTGTTTTGGGAGTTTTAGTCTAGATTTTCAAAACAGTTCAGTTGCTGGTAGTGAACAATTGCCTGGACTATTTCATTCCTCCTGCCTGGGAATAGATATCATGTCATGGGGGAGAGTCAGAGGCTGGGGAAGTGCAGCATTTCCCCAGAGCCATGCATATGGGCAATCACACGTTCCCAAAGGGGCTGGAATCTTGGGTGCAAAGGCAGTTGAAGATGGTCCCTATATGTGTGCTGTCCCACTGTCTTGGGTTTCTGGATAGCCATAGTCAAACTGGAAAATTATTAAAGTGTTCTGGAGAATCCCAGCTACTCCAAACTAATTTCTGTTGATCAGACAGTGAGTTACAGGCTTCTTCTGGAACAGAGACAAGCTCACAGGAAGCAATGTCAATGAACACAGCAGAGCAGGCAGCTACTCCACCCTCCCTTTTAACCAGAGACTGCAGCAGAGTTAGGGAAGGTTACAAACCCTGAGCATCCTGGACCACACTGCCAATTGCAAGTTGTTCTGTCTCTTGAGAAAAAAGTCAGATTCAAACAAATGGCCTTTGGTCCTTGCTGTATTTCACACTATTTGACCTCTCTGCTCAGCAGTTCTAAGAATGACAAAATGAAGCCAAGATTGGCAACTGGTAGATCTCCTGGAAGGGTTAAATGATAAATTGCATCTGACTGAATGAACCCATGAGGCCTAAAGCAATTTAGACTCTCTAAATCTTGGGATTTCATTGGAAGGGGTATAGCTGCAAGTGAATTAATGTAATAGGGAGACAGGAATGTCCCTTAAACTTCTAAGTTTACACCCAAGCATTTACAGCAGCTGGAAATGTGAGATACAATTGTGGCTGAAGAATGGGCTAGGACTCTTGTCAAGGTACCAGTTAGTCACTGGTCTCAGTGTGCTGCTCTCTGAAGATAATGCAGTGCTGGGTTCTGACCTCACATAAAAAGAATGAAAAAGAAAACGCCAAAAAAATCTACACGGGATATTTTCTATAGACAGAACTAGGAAAAAATATGCAAATCATCCTTTTATGGATGAAACTCTGAAATCTGTGGACTTTTCTATGTAAATTAATTTTTTTTTAATTTAAAAAACCCCACAACCCAGTGAAAAATATTTACTCTTTTCCTCATCTTCCCTTTCTCCTCTTCTACTTTTCTCCATGACACTAATGAAAAGGGGTTGAGAGGAAAACAGACAATAATTCTGAAGAGAGTTAAATGTTCTTCAAGAGATATTTTTTGAATAAATGTCTATGAGCACTTCCTCTTCTAGATATCTGACATGTTGAGCTCCCCTCTCCATAATTTCTGTGTTCTTCAGGGAAATCCATTTGCCCCTGGGGTTAAGTGCTTCAATTATTAATCCTGGTATATAATCAGGGCTTAATACAGCTACTATGTGAAGCATGACTGCTCTCTCCTCATCTGAGTGGGAATATTCACAGAAAGTGTAGGGAAGGTGTGGCTTCTTCGTGTTCCTGTGTAACTCCTAATTAAATTCCCCAAATGTGAGTTGAACAGCAAGAAGCCTCCTGTGGGACAGACAAGTCGGTACAGAGGGCTTTCATTCTCCCCACTTTCTAATTATTACTTCATGAAAAATAGTTATAAAATGTCTGGAATGGATGCTGAGCTACATATAGAAGGGAACTGTTTGCCAGTGCCAGATGATTCCACAACATGCACGTCACCATGCCTTTCTCAGCTGGTGAGCAGTAGTTTGCAAAGTCTGGGTGAGCATGGAATGGTTTTACCAGACCAGAGAGTGAGATGCTCTGGAAAAGCAGTCGTATGGTGTTTGAGGTTTCTCTTTGTAACTGGCTCCAGCAATCAAATACACCTCCTCCCAAGCTGTTGTTTCCTACTCTGTACATAAATCTTCCATCTACTTAGCTTGAATTTTGGGGTTTGCTATGAAAGACCTTCTAGATATGAGGCATGATTGCCTAGAGAAGCAGGCAGATAATCTCGGTTGTAGAGTTATATTTTTCAGTGTTAGTTTTCTGGGTTTGCCCTTTAAAGATATGACAGTTGTATATAAGTGGAAATAATTTAGCCCTGGAGGGGTGAAATTCTTTTTTAAGCTCTTCATGTAATCTTAGTTTGTTATTGCAAAAAGATCTCTAACCAGGAGCAACTGGGTCCAATCCGATGCTGAATTAAAAATAACTAGAAATCCTGGGGCAGTCCTCTGCAGTGCCAGAGTCGTTGCCAGATGCTGTTGGCATCAGATGTACGTCTAACTCAAGTGCCTTTGCCTGTATTTCACCCACAGGTATTGCAGGCAGAGAGCAGCTGGAGGGTTGTCCTGCAAGTGGAGGCTCACCAAAGCCATCCTATTGATGCAGAGGGTTCAGTGAGGTGCCACAACACTGGCAATTGTACAAATACAGAGTCGAAGACAGTTCCTGCCTAGAAGAGGTAAAACTTCTGCAACTGGCAGCAGAAAAGTGCAGTGATTGCCTCTGGTTGTTCAGCAGCTCAGAAAACTCTTGGAATTGATTTGGCTCTGCAGACACACTGAAAACAAATTTAATCCCATTCCAGTAAATTCTTTTGGTTTACTGCTAGCATGAAATTCCCTGACTATGATTTTACATGCAAGCACAAGGTCACTACAGCCAGTACTGGTTTATGTCAACTCATCAATGGCAGCAACAGGATTTCAAAATTATGCAAGAGTATTTTTGTGCTGAGGAAGAGGTGAGATCTTCAGTTACCCAGAACTAGTTCATCAGAAGCTAATGTAGGGCAGGGCTGGGAATATCAGTCCACCAGCTGCATCCCAGCTTGTATATCCAGTATGGACTGGGTCATGTGAACAGGCAGAGTATTTGGACAGGAATTTATCTAAGGTCAGATGCTATGGGCCATGTCTTTCATCATATTTACATATCTGATTTTTAGGCAACTATGCCCCTTGGACACATACTGAGTGAGACTAGATAGCAAGGCAACTTTAAAAATCTGGGCTAGAGTTATGGGACCAGTTACATTTAGGGAGCAATACCTAGTCTCTTAATGATCTACACAATTGGGAACAGCAGTTTTTCCTGTAATGGTGAGGTTAGAGTCCATGTTGTGAGAGTTGGGGAGAAAAGGAAGGTAAATCGTTTTTCTGATTCCTTTGGTTAGGATAACTTTTGGGGAAAACACATGATTCAGTCTAGCTTTGTTTTGTGGGCAGTTCAAGAATATCTTGATGTGAGGAAATAGCTTGTTCTTTTTCAGACAAGGAATATTTCCTGAAAGATAACTTGGGCTACATTTACATTATTTGATCTAGTAGTTTGGCATCACTGAAGAATATAACATGGGCTAAAAAGTGACTGAAGTGTACATATATCCTTACTGGTCAACAAAACCCTTGCAACAACCTATGAATATTGTTACAATCTTTATCTTCTTAACCTAGAGAACTGCTTCCCCTTTGTAGGAGGGAGACTATTTCTTTATATTTGGGGATGACTGGGCAAGACCAAATGGTCAGTGCTTATGAAATAGAAAGAGGAAAGACAGTCTCTTTGCAGAGATTGTGCAAAAGTCAAGGAACACACATTGTGCGTCATTAGGGCTTTCAAATTGCTTGTATGTTTTTAAGTCTAGGGAGACTACAGCAGAAGAGAAGGGTTTAGGGAACTAGCCAGAGATAGTTATGCAAGAGCCCAAGACTTCAAACAGATTTCTACACACATTCCTGCTGAACCTCATTTTTAGTACTTGCTCCTTTATGATGATTCTTATGTTTTAAGTATTCATCCCAGTCTAGCTTGAACCTGAGCTAAGCAGACAGAAGTGAATGGAACACTGCCCTGCTTAACTCTGTTTTTCTGCTATCCCATCAGGTGTAAACGAGTGGCTGGCTTCAGAAGCACAAAGGCATGGAAAATGGAGCGATGATGCATTCAGTGCTTGCAGCGATGAAGCCCTGGGGCCTTCTCAGCCCAATGTTCATAAATCAAACATCCATCAAACCACAAGACACTGCAAATTTATGCCCCTCTGTTCCTTCCCAGCTCTCTGCCCTTCACAAAATCCACAATATTCCTACTTGAAATTCCTCAGAGACACCAGACATAGACAGACAGACAGATAGACATCAGCTAGTGAGGTACAGTTCATAAGTAACTCACTAAAGACTCTGCTGGGAGAGGAGAGGGAGGGAACTGCTGTGGGTGTATTGTTCCAGTCCCATCATTTCCCAAAACACTGAATGAAATAACAACTTGTTTATAGTACTGCATGACATCAAGGCAATGCTACATAGCTGCACTTGAGAAACAGCTTTGAACCCTGTGACCTTCCTTCAAGTGAGAAAGTCTTTAGGGAGGCCACAGGACACAGAAAGCTGTATCCTTCTTCTGCTTCTCTAGATCCACTTGGGCCCTTGAACCACCTGTTTTCTTTTCCCTTACAGCTGATAACTCTGGCCTGAAGCTAAAGATATTCCCTTGCCAAGGAGCCATGCAAGTGATACACTAATTCGTTCCAGACTAGATTTTTGACATAAAATGAACCAAGTCCAGGCACTTTGATCCATTTTCCTCCAACAATCTAGAGGAGGAAAAAAAAAATCATTCTCTATCTGTGTCACACCATGTTCACATTACATAATTGTCTTCTCCCTTTGCCTTTACCTACCCTGCTTAAAAGTAAGCCTTGCAGGTTTACAGCTTTGATTTTCATACTCTTTCTTTTCCCTAATACCACAGCTAAGTCCTTTGTGTGACACAGCAAACAATTGCACCTTCCTTTGAAGGTGCACTAGGTACACTGCCTGATTGAATTCAATGTTTCTAAGCAATAGAGAGCATCTGCTCACCAGTTAACCTCTTGTATCTTCTTCTTACTGTGTATTAAAAAAAAAAAAAAAAAAAAGCAATCCAAAATTTAGAAAGGAAAAAAAGCACCAAAACAAATGAGAACCAATCCTGCTCTCCTGAGAGAATGTTTACTTTAGAGATGCAAGCTAATGCACCTCCTATCTTGTCTTTCCCCTAGGCAGCTCTTTCCAAAGAAAGGAATAATATCTTAAACATCAGTAAGGGTGTCTTATGTCTGGGGAACTAATCACTTCCAGGACTGAGCCCTGATGACTTCAGCTGCTCTGTGCACAGAACTCCATGCATGGAAGGCAAAAACATTGTTCTGTTGCCCCAAAAAGGGAAGAAGGTTTCAAGGCTTGCTAAAAACAACCTCTGATCAGCTGTACACATCTAGACACTGTTGTCTTTAGTGTCCCAGATGGTCCCAGCTGTTGGCATAAGCACTGACAATGACATTCATTCCTTTTGCACACAAGTCCTGTGCAAGCCCAATTTTACAGCTGCTTGCTGATAGGAAGAGGAATTCACACAGAGAAAAGCTGTCCTGGAGGCTCACAGGATCCCAAAGCTTGTGGAAAAAACGGGAGGATTAGCTGTAGGATCACTTCCGGCTACTACCTAATTTTATCTGTGTGTCACTGATACAGGACGTCATTCTTTTTATTATGAGAACCCCTCGACAAACAGGGCTAAAAATAAAAAGCAAGAGCTCGGAGCTGGCACAAACTGTGCTACATGGACTCCAATTTGTATAGCAGGAACTATAATCACTCTGAGACGTGCCCAAGCCCTCGGGCATCCCACGGGATTTCAGTCACTTGTTTACAAGGTGTTTTGATTTGCAGCTGTTTGACTACAGTGGCATTTCAAGAGGGGGCGGTTTGAAAGGATGTTGTTACTTTGGATGCCGGGATTGGGAAATGGGTATTGAAAAATCACACAAGAAACAGGCGAGTGCTGTCTTTGTTCTTCCCCCCTTACATCTGAATGACGTCAGTGCAGGGGAAAGGAGCTCCAGAACAGATCCTGAGACCGATGTGCTGGAAGGAATAAGCAGGGTACAGGTAAATCCCTGAAAACAGAGCTGTGCCCTAACCACACCAGAGTGCCCAACATCTGATCTAAGGGGTGCTAAGTTCTGCAGGTAAGAAGGGAACCGTCCAAGCCCATTGCTTTTCTACCTTTTCTAGCAAGATTATCACACCTAAGAACTAGGTTAAAGGCCATTTCTAGCTCACTTGAAACAGACCAGCAGCTGAAATGGATTTAGTCACTGGCTCAAAGTGATTTAGCACTTCAGATAGCTCTTTCCATAATTCCCGCTCTCCTGACCTGAACTGTTCCTCTTTCAGAACTGCATTAAGCTAATGCCCACTTTCTTCTGGCCCTATTGGGATAATGGATTCAGATATGCAGAAAGAATGTAAAAATCCATCTGTTATCTGGGATGAGTGATTTGCACAATAGTGCCCATGAGTGTTTGTTTAACACTGCGGACAGCAGAACACTGCTAAGTGGTAACATGCTGAGAAAGGGAAAGCAAGAAGGAAGGAAAAAGTAGCCTGGCTGTTTAAAAGCTATGTCCACCAATCTGTTTGCATTTTTTTGGCTTAGTTAGCTGTTTGTCCGGTTTTTTATGGGAAACCAGGAAGGACACGTGGAGCTTTTCCCTGGCTTTAGTGTTATTCGCTTGTTTCCAGCCTTAGATTTTGTATGCATTAATTACAGCAACTCACGTAGAAAATCCAGTGCCAAGAGGATATTTACCTTGCACACATTTCATCTGGTGCCCCCCTCTCCCCTTCTGTGACTTTTTCGAGTGATGACTGACTGGAGGCGCCGCGTGCATTTGGAGAAGCCTTGCTCCCGCCAACCTCAGACACCTGCCCTTTGCCTGCTCAGCCTGTGCCAGAAACCTGGCTGCACTTTCTTGGCAGGGAGCAGCCATCTCCTCACTTCCTGGAGGTGAAAGAGGGCTCAGCCTAGAATATAAAGTATAAAAAGGGAAAGAATTGGTTAGATTATACCATGACAAATTGTTGTTTTTCTTGCGAAATAAAAACCCACCCTATGTTTGATTCTGAGTGACATTGATCAGTTTGGCACCAGCAACTTCTCTGCTGGAGTCATGAGTGACTACTCTTTAAGCAAGTACCAGAATTATCTAGGCTGGCATTACAGTTCATCACACTCCTTGCTTTCTTTAGGCAAAGTTGAAGGAAAAATCTGCATTTGCATTGCACATGCCATCAAAGAGCTCAAAGAACATGATTATCCTAGCCCTCATGCCAAATCTGAATCGGAGCCAGGGTCAGAAATTCTCACTCTCTCTCCTTTCCTCCAGCCAGGATAACTTTTCCTCAAGGTCAGCTGTGGTTGTTGCCATCAGAGACATGTGACACTGTCAACACCTCGCCACACATACCAGTTTCAGACTCCCTGGGTTTTACCCATAGCTATTGAAAACTGTCTACAGAACAGGCTGCTAAAAAGAAAGTTGAAGACTGTCGAAGTCTATTCTAATCCACAGAGTCTATATTTATGCAGCCCTTGTCACAGCAGAACAGAGAAAATGTCACTGGAACAGTTTTCTTTTTGCCAACAGGCAAGAGGTTTAAAAAGAGGCAGTAACCTCTATTTGATGATGTGTTTCTACAAATGTTTAACTTGCTATTTCATTTAGAAATCATCTTTAATGTTGATTTATATTCCTGGCAGTGAAGTCATGAGGTTGGCAATCCCATTCCTTTTCTGTCTGTGCTCTGACTGAGGCAATAATGCAGATCAAAGAGAAGGAGTCTTACAGCACTCACATTTTATCATCTTGAATGTTTTCAAGTTCTCACTCTGATATTCATGGGCAGATTATGTAACTACTAGATTTATACTTCTGAAGGCCACATAGTAAAGACTGGAATGATGTATCATTAAGAGGAAGTATTTGGAAATAATTGAATTGAATAAAGACACAACATATCAAGTAAACACTTGACACAAGCACCAATGTTTTCCTGGAGGTGTCATTTTGCTCCAGTCTTTTATATGGTCAGCCACTTGTTTTCATGCCACAGAATACAAAATTAACTGCATGTTATTATATATTCTAAATCTTGGTTTCATCTAAGTATGTCAAGCTGACGTTTTTATTGCCTTAGTAATTGCTAAATATTCAAGGACTTGAATTCCATCAATAACAGTTTACCTAACTGATGGAAGCAGAGTAAGCCACAGACCTTCTGTGAATTTTTCAGGGGGTAATATAATGCAGTTCATTATCTAATAGGTCAGATGAATATGCAGACTTGCTTTGGTGCCTGCCTTGAGCCTCCCTGCCCATGGCTCTTGTATGGTATCTCATGAACACCAAGAGGTTTAGCTGCCTAATGATTTGGGGACTTTTACAGCATTGCAGCAACCCCCTTTTTATAAAAAAGAGAACAAAGGCAGGCAGAGGTTAGCAGATCATAGCATCATCAGGGTTGGAAGAGACCGTTAAGATAATCTAGTCCATCAACCCAGCATTATCACTGCAACCCCTAAATCATCCCCCTGCACCATATCCAGACACCTCTTAAACACCTCCAGGGATAGCAACTGCATCATCTCCCTGGGCAACCTATCCCAATACCTAAAATGAACTGAAGGATGAGAGGATAGATTGAGAGTAGCCCTGAGGAGAAGGACTTGGGGTCTTAGTTGACAAGAAGCACAGCATCACACAGCCACATGCAGGTTGGTTGGGGTCTGAGCAACACGGGATAGTGGGGGGTGTCCCTGCCCACGGCAGGGAGTTGGGACGAGATAATCATTAAGGACCCTTCCAACCCAAACCATGATTCCGTGCAGTGTGCCAGGAGCTCGGGCTGCCAGCCAGAGGGCACAGACGGTGGGGCCATCCCAGCCAGGCCTGTCCCCTCTGCACTGGCCCTGCTGCTGTGAGCCACTGGCAGACACTCGGATGTGCCGGGACAGGTCTGCATGGGGACATCACAGAATTGTCAGGGTTTGCAGTGATCTCTGGAGAACAGTTAGTCCAGACCCTGCCACGGCAGGGTCACCTAGAGCAGATCACTCAGGAACACGTCCCACGTCCAGGTACAGTTTGAATGTCTCCAGAGAGGGAGCCTCCACAACATCCCTGGGCAGCCTGTCCCAGTCCTCTGACACTCGATGCAAAGAAATCCCTCATGCTGAGGTGGAACTTCTTTTGTTTTAGTCTATGGCCATTGCACCTTGCCCTGTCACTGGGCACCATCCTCTCGGCACCCACCTTTGAGATATTTCTATGCACTAGTGAGATCCCCTCTCACTTTCCCCTTCTCTAGATTAAACAGGCCCAGCTCCCTCAGCCTTTAGTCATAAGAGAGATGCTCCAGCCCTTTAGCCATCTCCGTTGCCCTCCACTAGGCAGTGTCCAGCAGCTCCATGTCCCTTCTGTACCCAGGAGCCCAGAGCTGCACACGCGGCCTCGCCAGGGCTGAGCCGAGGGGCAGGACCACCTCCCTCGGCCTGCTGCCCACGGGCTGTGCCGCACGCACAGGACCCCGCGGGCCGCCCGAACGGCACCCGCGTCTCCGGGCAGCGCGGCCCCGCCCCGGGGCGGTGCAGGCGGCAGGCCCGGCCCCGCCGGCCCGGCCCGCGCCCCGGACGCGGTTGTGGCGGCGGAAGGGGCGGCGCGGCTGCGGGCCCGGCGCGATGTTCCTGACGGCGGCGGCCCGTGAGTGCCGGGGCGAGCGGGGCCGGCGGCGGCCGCGGGGCCGCTGTGGGGGCGGGCGGCGGCGGCGCGACCTTCCCGGCCCTTCCCGGCCCTTCCCGGCCCTTCCCGCCTTCCCGGCCCTTCCGGCCCTGCCGGCCCTTGCCCTCCTTCGGCAGCGGGGCTCCCGGCGTGCCCTGGGTGACCTAAACAAGACCTGCCCGGACACTTTTTTTTTTTTTTTTTTTTAAGTGGGGGTTTGAATTTGTGCTGCAGATTTATGATTACTTGAAATTCAGTAAGGTGACAGCAAAATAATTCAGCCCGTTTCAGGCCGTGCCTGTGCCGTGGGTTGGATCAGCGAAGCCAAACGCAGGCTCGGGGAAGGTCGCGCTCCCCGCTCGGCACCTGCGGCCGTGCAAAGCCTTGTGTTGGCACCGCAGCAGCAACCGGTGCCGGAGGGCGGGGAAAGCTGGGGAGACTGGGGCTGCAGTTTCCACCGGCAGTGTTCCTCACACCTGTCTTAACTCCACATTCACCCAGAGAATTCATACTCGGGCCCGAAGCTGTAAACTTGTGAGCTGAGAACATCTGGAGTGTGCAGCAAGTGCAGCCCGTCACGCTGGGCACGTGCATTTGCACAGACATGTATCAAGGTGACATGATGGAGAAAGAGCAGGGAACTGACAGCACGTGGAAGAATGAGCAGTGCTTTATCACGACAGTAAATCTCTTCACACCATCTCTCTGGGGCTTTAGCAAAGTCAGGCCATGGAAAACAGCTAATCTTTATGTGTTACATATAAAGGAAACAAGATAAAATGGTAACTGTTTCTTCTTGTTTTTCTCTTCATGCTGCAAAAACCCAGTGGCCAAGAGCAAATCGAAGTAAGTGATGGTTTTCCTCACCAGTTTTTAATTACTGGTATGTTGTATCTTTGCAAAATGTTAACCTTCTCTAGATTATTTTAATATACCTGAGAGAATTGTAGTCCTTGAGTCTAGCTGCCTCCTCTCAGCCATTCTGTGTGTGTGTTTTCCAGCAGGTAAATACAGAATGGTGTGAAAGTCTCCCGTAGGTTCTGAACTTGCAGCAAAGGCAGGTTTTATCCTGTGGGCCATCACACTGAGCTCAGCAGTAATCTCCAAAGTGCCCTGCACAGGGGGAGGCACACCTCTGTGATTAAAGACAGGCCATAAATTATCCAATAATTTTCCCTGTTGTTCACATGCCATACCTTTTTAGCTGAAGAGAGCAAACTAAGGTACACTGTGGGTCTTTGTGGTGTGGGCTTTGGGCAGGTGCCATGAAGCTTTCCCATAGCCAGAATGCAGAACACTTCCTAGGTTTAGCATGTTCCCGAAGAACTTCCTATGTGTGAAGAATGGATGGGGTGCAGTCAGTGCTCTGGGTATCTTAGTTTGCTCCGTAGTCTAGCTCAGCAGTGATGTTAGTGGGCTTTGGAAGAAAATTAGTCACAGTCCTTTGACCTGTAATAGTGTGTTAAGGGTTGGAAAGGAAGGAATATGTATTTTGAGCACACTGGTACTCTTACAATATGGGCACAAGGAAACAAGATCATGTGGAGAAACTGACTTGGATCCAAAATGCTTTTTGTAAGAAAATTAGCTAGACAAATCCAAGAGGCTAAACTGGTACATTTATGTGAACACATCCCTGTCTTCCCATTCCCAGAAGCTGCACTCTGTGTGATTGTATTATACTTGGTACCACACAGGCCTGGGATCTATGGACTTTTGTACATTTTCTGTATTTTATTTTTTTTAAGAATCTGCCCCCAGCAGAGCCAATACCAACCACTTGCCACATTTGAGTAGATTCTTCTGTTACAGAATTTCTGCACAATTGTTAGGCTTTTAATTTAAGAAAGCACTTCCCAAGTATGTGCCTGACAAGAGCAGTTTGACATCTCATTGTTCTACTGTTATTGTTCATAAAAACAAACACAGCAAACCAGGAGGTTTCTGCAAGGTGAAAAAGTAGCTTTTCAAAATGGCGTTCCTAATGTTGATGTAGGGATTTCTACCACACTCCCCTTTTATTTTTTATCCCGATGTTTCTTTCTGTTCTTTTACAGTCCTATATGTATTCCAGAAAGATGCTCTTATATTACTTATCCTTCTCTACTCCCTGTGGGTTTCTTCCTGTACCCCAACAGCTTTCTAGTGTTTTCTGCCTCTGCTCCCTGTTACATTTCTTCACAGGGGAGTAATTTTATTTGAGCAAGGTGTATTGTTTGGAATGGGCCTGGCCTCAAATGTGTGGTGCACAAGAATTTCAAGGCCTGGTCATGCTGAGGCCACGGATTCCCCCAGAAAGAGGAAACTGCACAGAGGCTTTGAGGAAGTGAGTGAGATAAAGGGAAAGGAGTCCTTGGGGTTACTGAAGCAGTAGGAGTTCACAGCACACCTGCAGTAGTGTTCAGGAGAGGACAACAACCAGGGATAATCCTAAGAATATGCTTGATCAGTTGTCTGCAGGAATCAGTGTCTTTCTCTTTATTTTGAACTCAATAGTAAATTAGATTGCAAAGCTGAAAAGGAAGAACTTAAGGAAGTACACTGGTCAGAGCTGTACAAGTGAGGAAGAACAGGTCAATTTTAACAGACCATTTTGTGTTAGAAACAGGAAAATACAGGGAAGTGGAAAGTGAACTGAATGCCCACATGCAGAGATGTATCCATTTTTCTTCATTGAAATGGAAGAGAAAGATGTCATTTACAGAGTGGTTAAAGGGTTTTACATTTCTTTCGAAACTTCAGAAGATGCCCTCTCTCTGGAAGGTTGCTTGGATCTTGGCATACTTCCAGACTGGGGGTGTGAAGCAGCTTCCTTAGTTCTCCTGCCACTGGGACACCGCAGTTGCCGCCAGCCTGCCCGCAAACCGAGAGCCCTCCAGTGGGGCAGGGATTCCTATGGCTGGGTTAATAGCCAACTCTGGATCTAGCAGAGTGGATGGTGCCAAGGGCTTCTGCTTCTCCTTTGGCATGCCTCTTGTGCCAGCCTATCTGCTTAGCTTCCTCTCTGCATGAGGAAGTGATAGTCTGTGATACAGTGTTATCTACAGCCTGAACATCTTTAACTACCATCATCCTTCCTCTCTTGCCCTTAGCTTCTAAGCCGTAGTGACTCAATTGTGTATTGCTTTTCCTAATTTTTTTTTTTTCTCTCTTGTTTTTATTCCTCCCACCTCACTGTCCTTTGGAGGAGCTACTTCTGTCTAGGCTTGTATCCTGTTGAGGAATAATGTTTCTTAAACTTGATGCTTTTGTGTTAAAAGTTAAGCATACATAGTTTTGATCCTGCCATCCCTGCAGTTGAAATGAAGTGTCCTATGTGATTGTGCCAAAGTGTGTGTGCTGAAAGCTTGACCATTGGCCCGTGGCCTGGCAGATTGGTGGGCCCTGCACTGACACAGAGACATCCCTTGTGACTTTAGATACATTCTGGTGAGGATGAAGAGTGCTGCAGAAACAGGCTACTGCTTCAACCTCAGGAGACTCCGACTGCAGGACAAACTGGTCTTGCTGAGATACGATCCCATCGGTAAGAGCTCGGGGAAGAAGCCAGAGTGCTTTGTGTGAGCTTCTCTGACTCTGGGGGGGAAAAGATTTGAGTGCAACAGGATTTTTCCCATCTAAGTAGAAAATGTCATAACATGTTTCATACTCAAATGACTGTACAGTTGCTGTTCTTCATGACATTCCAGTGGGAAGTAAATGTTACCCTCATTTTACAGATTGTGGCAGTGAAACAAAGTAATGACTTGCCTGACACATCAGAGACTTTGATGACAGCCATACCACATGTCACTGGCGAAGTCAAGTGACACAGGAGTTCTTTCATTCTGTTTCTTTGTGTGGTTTGCTAGACTGTGATACCTCCAACAAGCAGGCACAAAGTATGCATCAACAGAAGTGATCTGTTAAACTGCCATGGGAGCTCTAGACCAGAAATTTTAACCACCTCTTACAAAATGGACTTTTTCTTCTAAGAAATGGGCACAGATTCTTTCTGTTCCACAAATGATATCACTCTCCAGATGGCAGTTAGTGGATTCTTCTATGTTCCCCTCGGCCTCGCAGATTTTCTCAGTTTAAGAAGCTGATTTGTTGGACAGGTTAGAGCACCTGCCAAACTGCCTTTTGCTCATCCAGCTTTTTGAAAGGTGACTAAGGGTTCAAGTTTCTGTTGTTAACATTAAAAAGATTAATTTAATGTTAAAAAGTTAAGCTTTTGTGGGTAAACGTAGATTTAAGCCAAACCATATTAGAAATAATGTAGTGTAGCTAATGCAAAAAAGGCTTATTTAAAGTTATAGAATATAAGAAATTTATTAAGCAGCTCCAAGTAGATAATGTATGGCCAGTAGTTATGTGATTCCAGCTTATTTTTTCTTAAAATACTATATTCTTTAAGTAGAGGACTACCTTTTCATTCTCAGAGCTAACAGTACAGGAGCTTTGAGAGGTGAGAGAAACCACCAGAGAAGCAGTATGCTGTTATCAAAGGTGACAGAGGTTGTGGCTTTCCCTTTGAATTCTACACAGAAGGGGAATTGGAGATCTCTGGGATTATATTCTTGAATAAGAGAAATAAATTATTGCATTGAAACATTGTGCAGCGATCCTCCAGAAGCTTTGCAACTTGTAGGGAAGTGAAGAAAGAACTCAGAACATGTAGTAGGCTGCTGAAGAAAGCTTTGATCTTTGTAGCCTGTAGTAGAACACAAGTGAGAAATTGATGTGAGAAAGTGTTGCATGTGTGAAGGGAAGTAAATTTGAGTCTAGATAACAACTCACATCAGGAATATGTTGGGAAGCATTTTCACTTGGCATGTGTTTTCACCTTATGTTTTGTACTTCTCAGAAACCTGGGACGTCCACAGAATGAAGCTTTTTAGTGAAATAGTGGCAGGATTGCCCAAGTTTCACTACCTCCCAACTGCAGCAACAGAATCTGTTCTAGCTGCAGTATTTCTTAAAATGAAACTTTTTGTGGAAGAAGAGATTTTGTTGTGTGGATTGCTCTTGCGTAGCTTTCAAAGGAATTCATATAATGAAACCAACCAAACTGTTGGGTTTCAGATGGCATTGTAAAGCTTTGCTTTGATTTACTTTGTAGGTTTTTTTTATTAATGTATTGACTATGCTTAACCTGCCCCTGCAGGTTTTTTTTGCAAACATCTGCATCAGGCATTGCCATCACAGCCAGTGTGTGCCTTGTTGAGAGATCCACAGGACAATTTGTTAACTTTTCAGGCAGCCTGTAAGGCCAACTGGATCCATCTCATCATCTGTAGTTGTTTGGGCTCTGGAGTTGAAGAGTAGTAGAAAGCAGAAAGAATCTATTTTTGTCCCTGCATTGAACAGTTGTGACTCAGAATATTCACACAGAGCAGCTGTTGAGTGTTTTCAGTCGCTTGCATCCTGATACTTATTCTCACAGAGGTAAAGTGGACATCTTAGGAACTAAAAATTACATGTGGTAAAGTGAAAACTTCAAGAGTTGGTTAACAACATTGCTGTGCCAGTCAGTTGCTCCACACTCATTTAAGCAGTGAAGGCAGCCAGAAGAAAAGGAAAAGTGGGCTGGTTGAATTGAATTTTAACACTTCAGGCTTCTTAACAGATTCTTTTTTTCTCTTTTTTTTTTTTTTCCCTGTAGCAAAACAACGTGTCCTCTTCACAGAGAAGAGAAAAATCCGTTCTGTGTGAACAATGACTGGACTTGATTTATACATAAGAAGAGGATGGTCTGGGGGGAGGATGGGGTGAGCACTGATTCAGAAATCCAGCAACATGGGCTGAAAAGAGAGGAAATGAACTGGGATCACCGTCTCCTGTGATTTGAAGGCCATTGTGAATAAAACAATGTAGAGAGAGAAAATTCTTAATGTCTGGACATAGATCATCACAGTAACATTTATTTATCTTTTGAGTTATTTTTACAGTGCTCAATTAAAAAAAAATTAAATAGCAAATCCCATTGTCTGTGTTTTCTATTGTGAAAGAGGCTGTAATCTTCAAAGGAACTATTGTTTTATAAAGCAATAAAAATTAACATTTTCCACAGCAGGAATTCAATGGCAGGATTGCAAGTTTTTCTAACCTATCGGCCACAGATGCGACAGTAGTGACCACGAGCTGCTGTCATAACTTGGGGGGTAATGTTGCACCAGCTCTGAGGAAGGTGGGAACCTAGCTGAGTTTTTGGATAAGCTCTTACCATGGTTAAAGGCCTGTACTGTTTTCAGCCAGGTTACTAGGATGGCTTTTTCATTCCTGGGTTTTTGTCAAACATGAAGAAAACAGACAAGGTAGTTCTCTGATATTCTTGTAAGCTTTTCTTCCTTAATTAGCTTGCCTGTGTTTAGAGCATGTGGCTAGAAACATTTTCACATAGTGCTCCTGTCCTATTTGCAGTTGGAAGGGCCTTGCTGAGAGGGGAGGCACAGAGTGCAGTGCCACACCTGGCACAGGTGAGCCAGGCTCGATACACGGGCTTTGTTGTGAGCCAAACACCAGCCCTGGTGTTTGACAACTGAAGTTGCAGTCTCAAAGCTGATGCTCTGCTTCATGTGCTGCCATTTCACATCTGAAGTTCTGATAAAATCAAGTAAAAATACTGCCAGGAGCCCAGTACCCTCCAGGAGTTTTGCTGTAAACTTCATGTAGTTCAGTAGAGCACACTGTGTGGGACAGAGAGCCCTGCTGTGCTGTGTGAGAGACCCACCACCCACACCCCTTCTTACTGCTGTAGGACAGGAAGACACAGGATTCCTGAAATAAGCAGCAGAGAGACTCTCCTGGCCTTTCCAGTCAGCAGAGGAGAACCTCAGTGCAGTCAGGAGAATAATGCTGTCTGGTATGAGATAAAATCAGTACAGCGAGCTAGACAATCAATTAGAAAAGGTCCTGAGGCAAGTCCTTCCTGTAAGGATATGAGGATTGTGTGTGCCCGGTGCCTGGACACTCACTGATGCGACGCAGTTAGACTTCCTGATCATTTCCTCCATGGATAACTTGGGATAGTAAGCCAGGTAGAAAGCCAGTGCTCCCACAAAACTGTCTCCAGCGCCCTAGAATAAAATAACAAACAAGCTTAAGTGTATTTGCACAGGGAAACAATTCAGATGCCTTTACCGGAAAGACAGGTTGTAGCACTGATTGCAGGGGTCAGGAAATTGTTCAGGGGTTGAGTTCAATACACTTTTTTATGCCTAGGAAATTTTGCAAAGTTAAACTACTGCACAATACTGTCCTTGTGCCCAGCTGCTTAGTCAAGGTGCACACTCTATAATATAGCTTAAAACGTCAAGAAAAAGCAAACCAAGAGTGCCACAGTTCAGCAAGATGCTGTTATAAACACTGCTTTTGAAACATCCTGTTGTTGGAGTGTCTGATTTTGATTTCTCAACCTGGATGTTTCATTAAAGCTATTTTTCTCTTATTTAACTTCTGTTTTTTATAAAGGTCAGTGGTAGAAGGGGCAGAGAAAAGCAGAAAGAAAAAAGTAAGCCATGTGGCTTGTGGTGTCCGTAAATTCCTAGTTGCAGAGGGATATGTTTTGACACTTCCAGAACTTAGCTGTTGTTTATTAAAAAGGTCCCACTGTCATTAAAAACTATCATTGTGTCTATCACATAAATCACTCGTATTCCTGGGGCAGCCTTGCCACCTGTGCTGGGTTTGACCATGGAGGATGGGGTCAGTGACATTCACTGGCAGCTCTGGCAGCCGTGGCCCTCCTGAGCTACCCATTGTTCCCAAGCCATGCCCTGCCTGCCCCGTGGGAGCCCTTGGGAGGCATGGAGCACATCTGTGCCACATGGGCACCAGCCATACCTCAGCTTGCTCTGACCCTTTTGCTCAGATACTGCTGGGTGTGCTCTGGTCAGCAGGGAGTGACAGCTGTTTGCCTCCCAAGTGCTTTTCGACAATAACTGTTGTTTAGCCATGTTCAGTGCTATGAAGTGTCCCCAGCAACTGGTAAAATTTAACTTGATTGATGGTCGTGTTTAACTTGATTTGCTCATCTCAGTTCACACTGTTCTTTCCCCTCCTCCCCTAAAACTGGCTTGAATTCTAAGGCCAGACTGATACCAGTTCTTCTTGGTACCATAAAACTGGTCCTAAGGTCTCCTTTTTTTAAATCATACTTTTATACCAGTGAAAGCATTAAACTAGACACACCAGTATTATCTTATTTCATTCCAGATATGGACTGCCTCCCATGAGGGATTTTGCCTCTGTAGTTGTAATAAATAAGCCCAAGAGTCATGTGACAATAGCAAAGGGCCTGGAAAAACTTTGTCAAAACAGCTCAGCAAAATTTCCAATGGAAGTTAAGACTAGGAAGTAATATTCCCATTTTGAATACTAGTGTTTCTCAGTCTTACACTCTTACTTGCCCTGAAATCAGCTGCATATAATATAATTCCAGCAAAACAATGCCACTTCCATAGGAATTTGTTTCTAATGCTGCAAGCAGCTGACAGGGCGGAGCAGCATGGGCACTGCAAGGGTGAGCACAGCATAGGGGCCCTACCCCCGGCCTCGGCCTCTCCCTGCCCAGCCCTGCCACAGTTTGCATTGGTGTTTCCAGCCAGAAAACTCCCTGCTTAACTCCTGCTTGGCCCAGAGTTTGAACGCTGTCTTCCATCAGGGTACAACAGAGAGCATGGCCTGGCAAATGACAAGTTAATCAGCAAAGTGGTCCCCCTGTGTGCAGCTGGGGCAGCACCTGTTTCAACAGTTCTGTATTCCTGAGCATACCAGGGGCAGGTGAAGGTTTTTTATCAATTCTGTTGGGCCTTTGTCTCCCTTCTGGTTTCCGGAGTGTTCCCACAATGGCAGGTGGAGCAGGAGCAGGTGACTCTAGTTAAGCATTGCCAGTGTCTTTTGTCTGATGCATAATACAAAAATCTCCATCCCATCCCAGAGTTTGTAATCTAATCACTGCATGATTAATTATTAAAGTTATTTTGGTGCTGTTGTTACAGACAGGAGTAGGATTTCAGCATGTAGATACTGTTCTGCTGTAGTTTGAGCAGGAATAACATTTTTACAGTGATCACTGGGAAATAGAAGTAGTCAAATATTTTAATGAGTAATACTCAGAATATCTGGTGTCAAATGGCATAGGCTGTTACCTGGCAGCAGCATGGAGCGGAATACTGTCTTTCTGTTCTTCTCTTTAGTTTGCTATAGGAATAAAAAAGCCTAACCACGTCACCCAGGTCTTGGTCTGTGTGCCAGTGAGATGGAGTGTAAGTTCTCCCTGCTATGTTACTGTGGCTCTCTGCTCATGGGTGATGCTCTGAGGCTGTGAGCTGGATGGGGATCTCCCTTTTAGTGTGGCTGAACAATGATAAATGGCTCTGAAAGCAGAAAAGGGAGAGAACAGCAGGCTCCCGTCCAGAAGG
Source organism: Sitta carolinensis (assembly GCA_032173965.1). Lineage (NCBI taxonomy): Eukaryota > Metazoa > Chordata > Aves > Passeriformes > Sittidae > Sitta > Sitta carolinensis. The sequence continues at coordinate 4,961,911 of JAVUNC010000025.1, read as the reverse complement.
GAAAAAGGCTCCCTAGCATTTTTTTGCAAGAGAAAAGATTGCAGGGTGATTGAAGAATATACACAAGGATTTGATGCCAGTAAACTTTTGCTGAAATCCTCACTTCCCATGCACAGACTGAAGCTGTCAGTATCTCCAAAGTCCAGCTACTGCAGGCCCAAAGGGTACCATAAATTCACTTGTGGGTAAGTGAATGTTTTGTGAGGGGGTGTTTTCAATAAAGGAGCTGCTGCCCTGAGAACAGTCATGCATCAGATTGATTATGTAGATACCCTGTTCAGCCTTGCTTCTGGTCTCTGCAGACATGACTGGTCAAACACGACCAAAAGAGCAATAGCAGAACTGGTTCAGCTGCAAGGTTAACTGCTGTAAGAACTATTTTTGGCTTACAGAAACAGACCTTCCTTCTTTGGTATTGTGGATTAAACTACATTGGCTTTGGTAGAGTCAGAAAAGATTGGCACAGAACACTAGAGGGAACAGACTCAGAGTAAAATCAAAATTACACAAACACTGGGATAGCAAATAGTAGATTTACATTTAGCTATTTCAAAACCCGCTCTAATAAAAATAATTCTAACCTACTTAACAAAAAAATTAATTTGAAAATGACCAGTAAGGTGCATTGAGAGTGCCCACTGACAAAATATAAATACAGAGTTTGTAATATTTTACATTCTTCAGCATTTGTCGTCCGGAAATTCTAATACACTGCAGACTTTGAGATAATCCTCATATCCTTGAGTGCCTGGAGACAATTCATTCCATAATTATGAAAATATAATGTATTTAACCTTTCTGAAAAGCAGGAGAAGCTAGTTTGTTTGAAATAAAATAAAGAATTGGATTTTAAAATTGTCTGATATGGTGTGGCTCATTCTTAAATACAAATGTCATGGTTTTGACTAATTTTTATGGTTTTGAAGCAGTTTTGAAAACCTATTTATATTCTGTGCCACTAGTCTGTAAGGTCCTTGTTTTCCTGTGTGTCTGGAAAAGGGCATTTTTGTTTCTTACAATCCAGCACTGATTGAGATTCTGTGCCTCTAGAGAAGAGAAAACCCATGAACACTTCTATTTATACCTTAGCTTTTGTTAGTCCTGATTTGTCAGAAGCTGGTTCACAACTTTAGTATAACTATTTTTATACGATGCTGCCCTGAGAAGCTTTTTAAGGAAAGTGCTTTGTAAGTGGAAACTATATTGTTCAACTGCCTTTCCAGCATGTAAAGCCTTTTTCAATCCATCATGCACAGACTATTAGGTTGCATTTCACTTATACAATGATTTGCTCACCAAAAGAACTGGGAGGCGAGGAGGCCAAGAGCTGCAGTTCAGAGTGGCAGCAGTTGCACTGCCTTGCTCCAGGGCAATCTTTTGCCCAGCCTTCTCCCTGCCAGCCTGTCCTCCTGGGCAAGTGCAACAGCAGCCATGGAAGAACATGAGAGGGCTCTGGCCCTGAAAACTGACCTTGTTAGTAAACCTCAGAAAACTTTTCACAGGTGATTTTAAAGAAGTGACAGTCCTTGTGCAGTCTAACATGGATTCATTTAAATACATTGTAAGAGCATGTTATCAAGGCCCAAAGAAAAGGATGTTGTACAGCAGTACAAGAGAAACGTTTTGCCTGTAATGATGAATTCTTCATGTAGTGAATAAATCAGAACATCAATCCAAAAGCTGCCAAAAACTGCCTCCTGATGTAGAACCAATATCATTGCTCACAATGATGCTCACAGCCTCCAAGGAGCATTCACAGAAGTGCACAAATGAACGAAGCCTAAGGATTAAGCTGATTTAGTGCAGTCTACATCCATGGCAATGCAGAGATGCCCAACTCTGTCGAAGGAATTGGGCCTTGGAGAATTCCTGTTGTATTTATAGCACTCCACAACTGTGTGATACTGGATTATGCTAAGGATGTTATCGCTCTGTCACATCTGCTCAACATTCCTTGCTGTACCTCTGCCTACTCTGTACCCGAACTGCAAATTAGCCCTATGTAACACAAAAATAGCTGTCAGCAAAGGCACTCACTATCCATTGCTCACAAGTGGGAAAAATCTATGTCTTCCTACAAGAATCCCTGGGCTGTGCTTTGATGAAATGTTACTAGTGGAACTGGAGAAACATTTACAGCCTTCGGATATAGTCAGATAGTCTTGTGCCATTAGGGTCTATGTCTCATCTAATGGATAATTTCAGCTGAAATGCTCAGGGAATAAAATATCCTTTGATGACAGTGTGTAGTGGGTTGACTCTGGATGGATACCAGGTGCCCACCAAAGCTACTTGTTCAGCTGAACAAGGGAGAGAAAATAGAACAAAAGGCTTGTGGATTGGAATAAGGTCAGGGAGCAATCACCATCACAGGCAAAACAGACCTGACTTAAGGAAATTAACTTATTACCAGTCAGATCAGAGTAGAATAATGAGAAATAAAAGCAAATCTTAAAACATCTTCCCCCATTCTCTATTCTTTCCAAGCTTAATTTCACTTCCAATTTCTCTACCTCCTCCTCACAGAGCAGCACAGGATGACAGAGGATGGGAATTGTGGTCAGTTCACCACACATTTTCTCTGCTGCTCCTTCCTCCTCAGGGGGAAAGATTCCTCATACTCTTCCCCTGCTCCTGCATGGGGTCCCTGCCATAGGAGACAGTCCTCCATGAAATTCTTCAACATGAGTCCTCCCCACAGGCTACAGTTCTTCACAAACTCCTCCAGAGTGGGTCCCTTCCACATGGTGCAGTCTTTTGGGAACAGGCTGCTCCAGTGGGGGTCCCATGGGGTCACAAAGCTGCTACAGCATGGGCTCCTCTCCACAGGTGCTGCCAGGAGCCTGCTGCAGCACAGCCTCCCACGGGTCACAGCCTCCTCTCAGGCAGACCCTGCCCTGCTGTGGGGCTCCTGCACAGGCTGCAGGGGCATCTCTGCACCCCGGGGACCTTCATGGGCTGCACACAGGCTGCAGGTGGAGCTCAGCTCCAGAGCCTGGAGCACCTCCTGCCCCTCCTTCTGCACTCACCCTGGGGTCTGCACAGTTGCTCTGTCACATATTCTTTCCTGCTCTCCAGCTGTTGTTGCACAGCACTGTTTTTACCCCTTCTTATTAAGGGGTAAAACTACATTACCCAGAGGCACCACCACCTTCACTGAAGGGCTCAGCCTTGGCCAGTGGAGGGTCCTTCTGGGAGCATTGGCTCTATTGGACATGGGGGAAGCTTAGAGCAGCTTTTCAGAGAAGCCATTCTTGTCCCCCACTTCCAAAACCTTGCCATGAAAACCCCACTCACAGTGGTTGAATCAGTTATACAGCTTTTGGTTTTTTATGATTTCCTTCTTCCTGAAAGAACCCATGTTTATTATGTGATGGAGGATGATTTATTTCTGGAAATGTTCCTGGTTGGTGTTTTTTTTTTTTACTTCTGCATTTATTTGCCTGTGGAATACTCTTAAAAATTATTTTCTTGGAGGTTAATATTTTCCTCCCCACATATTTCCTCATGTTTCACTGGAAAGATATTTTGGCAATTTAAATCTTTACAGACAATCTTTAAATTAAACTACACTATCTTGAAACTCTCCTGAAATGAAACTAATTTGACTATCTTCAAACTGTTTCCTAAAATCAAAGCCTAACAAGGGTGATTACTCCCACAGTGTCTGGGGTTGCTAATCCTGTGTGGAAGCATTGCTGTCTTTGTAGGGCACTGTGCAGATATTGGTGTGGCTCTGCACTGCTGTGCTTAAAGGAGGAGACTTACTGTTATCAACCCCTAAAACACAAAATATTTGAAAATTATAAAGAGATTTCCCACTAACACAGTTACTCTTGTATCTTTGCATGGAATTTTAAGCCAGAACAAAGTGGTAGGAAGTCCTTAACTGGGAACTTCCAAATTTAGCAATAAGAACCAAATGAACTAGAACTGAATAGCAGGGCTTGCCTATCTAGGTCTAAGTTAGGTTTTTGGTACTGACTAGATAGCATTGCAAAGCTACTTGGGTTGAAAATAAAGGAGAAGAACTAGGAAAAGCACACTGTACCCCAGAGCTTTAGGGTATGGATCCCCAACTCTATTACTGTGCTTAATCTGTCCTCTGGTAACAAAGTATTTCTGCAGTCTTGTCACAAAGAAAGAGTAGATGTTACCCTAAGCCAAAGGAAAATATATATAGAGAATCATGGTAGTGGTGCTTGTTTCTTCCTTTCTTCTTCCCTTCTGCCTTCCCCACAACCCCCTCAGTGCTGTCTGATGTGGTTTGCACACTGCAGGTAAAGTCATGGGGAACTGTTAAGATGCTGCCCCACCGTAGCTCCTTCCTCCCAGCCATGTGCAGAATGGCTGAGCTCAGCCAGTGTTTAACAACGGCAGGAGGTGTAAGCTAACACATTTTAATTTGCATTCCCTGTAGGTTGACAGTGCACTCTTAATTCAAGTGATTCAGACTGCAGTTTCATAATAGGCTTAAGCCAATCCATGGTTATGCTCCTGCTGAAAGGCTCAGTCCCCACTCATGTTTTTATCCTTGTCTCATGTTCCCACGCCCTCCCCTACATCAAATTTAGTACTTGTGTGGCCAAGCAGTGAGGCAGATCAGTTCTCTGATCCTTCTGACAACTGGGCCAGCCAAAACTGAGCAAGAAACAATAGTTTCCACCCAGATCAGCAAGTTGCTGTATTACCACACGATAGCTAGTCCACGGCAAAGGAGAAAGAGGTTAGAAACACTCCTTTCAGCATGATCTTGGATTAGCTTGAGCCAACTGTGAAACCTCACCCTCAGTCAACACCAGGCAATTCATTAACTCAATTGTGTATTCAAGTCTTAATACTCTGTCTCCTTGCTCACACAGAGAAAGCTGCCTGTTCCACTCTTCCCCCCATACCCTGTGGGCTTGGTCTGGAGGATTGAGGGAATGATTCTGCTTCCTTTCTGCAGCTTTACCAGTCTCTGTGCTGGAAGCTGTGGGAAGGAGCAATCCCAGACTTAGGTGCATTTATGTTGTGATGTACTTACACAGACATGAACGGGGAATGTTTCTTGCTCACTTACTCAAGTTGAACATGGCAATCATATCATCTGGTCCTTCATATGTCCTGAGAACTTAAAAGGTAACTAAACTACACCCAGTGTAGACTATCAGTTGGGAAACATCAAAACCAAAGCATACCACACAATGCTTCACATCAGCCATCAGGAATTTTTACCCACTTCCTGACAGATTTCCTGATGGGTCATTAACAGTGATTAATCAGCCTGACCGTTAACCCCCTGCATTCCTGAGAGATTAATCTCAATACAAGGCCTCCTGCAAGCAATTTCTTTCCTTTCTGAACCATCCTACTACATTCAGTTATGCACTGTTTCTAAAAAGATCAGTGACAAGCATCACCGATGCATGAATTCCCCTGAAATGTTTGGTTTGTGGTGAATGTTGGAAATAAAACATACAACATTCACAACTCTGCAATTTTTAATTTGTAAGTCATCTAAAAAGCACAGATGAAAGTATCTGCTTTACATTTCAAAGCCCATATACAGCAACTACTTTGAAGGTAGGTAATAGTGCTCTCATTTCACATGATGGGAAATTAACCCAACTTAAGATCTAGGATGTTAAGAACACCCACTTTGAGACATCTGTGGGCTGAATCCAAAGCTCCAGATCTTTCATGGGCTAACAGAAGTCACATGAGCTTCCCATCTTTTCAAAGTGAGGCACGGCCTGGGAACCCTAAAACTAAGATACACAAAACAATTAAGTGGACCTCCAGAGCTCTGCTGGACTCAGTCAGGCTCCCACCTCAATGTTTACAAGAAAAAATACTGCAAGGGGTCTCTGAGGTGATGGCTTTCTCTTAGTGCACACTGAGTTCTGGGGAAGATCACAGGAGAGCTACATTCTCCTAGATAATAATATTCCATATGCTGCTCAGCACTGGGGAACAAAGTTATTCTGTGTAGTAGACTGTTAGTCTAACCCCAGAAAGCCAGCAAAGTATTCACCCACAGGGAGCACTCCGTTTTCTGAATCATCGAAACAATTCACTGTGATGATGCTCATATAAACTCCTTTCAACTCCAGATAGCATTAATGAGAAGTGACGAATTTATTTCTTTCTTACACAGTGGAGTGTTACACACTGAACCAGGAACTGCATATACCATTCAATGGATCCATGTTGCTGAACCTATGAGATTCTTGTCAATTCACCACTACTCTGATTCCTATGCTACCAGGGCAATAGATATTTTGGCATGGAATTTTTTCAATTTGGGATATATTTCTGTGTAAATTTTCTGTTTAAGATTGAGTTAACTTTTGCCTTCACTACCTGCTTCTTCCCTGGTTTCACACTTGAGCTTTGATCTGTGACCTCCTTTCACTTGATCTGGAAGTTCATATCTCACACAGAAACTCAAAAACAGCAGAAGAAACCCTCTACACATTTTTTTCCCCCTGCAGTACATATAAAAACATGTGACGTACAAAATGCAGTACTGGAAAATTCTCATTACACTTCATCTGAACACAAAACTCTCCAGTGGCACTCTTGCAAAGTTATAAACCACAATGTGTCAACAGCAGGGAAGCATGCAGACATCACTGCTAATAGACAGAAGATGGACTTGGAGTTGAACATGTTACAGGAGCTGTGTCCACCTTTCCCAAAATTTGAACTTGCACAGAATCAAGAGTTGTGGTTGAAGCCTAGTCCTAAATATAGCAGGCTCCTCAGAAGGTTGATTTGTACTTCTCAAACTGGTTTATCAAGCCTCAACAACATGCAGCTACTCTCCTACTCTAATCAAATGCTTCACTTATCTCATTTCCTTGAGCAGTACTTCACTCCTTTCATTATTCATGTCACACTTGTGCCAAATTGTGCTTTCGTCCCAACAAAGCTCATGCTTATGTGTTAATTCACAAATATCATTTAATGATGAAATGAAACTACAGCCAAAGCTCTGCCCAAAATACATCACAGTATTTTGATAGTACACTGGGAATTCTGGCAGTTGGTTTCCCTCCCCAACCAGGAGACAACTGGCCAAATTGTTACCAACTGTGTCACCCAGTATCACAGATGAGGCTGACATGGCTTCAGGACTCTATAATCTAACAGTTAAGTAAGAAGAAGGGAGTATCTGTGCTGGACAATCTTACTAGCCACATGTGGTTTTTTCTCTCAGACTGAAAATGCCAAAGGACTCTTAGTGATCCCATCTAATCTGATGAGAAGCACTCAGAATGACACAACTGCCATCTCGCCTGGAATTGATCAAAAAAACATTCATTTTTTTGCACGAAAGCTCCATCTGCTCGAGTGCCTCTTTCAAAACCACAGCATCTAGCCTTTGTTGGCTGGCCACTGCTTCTGCCTACCTCTGAACTACACATCCTGGAAGGGGAAAAAAAACACCAAACTTCAGGAGGTTTTTTGTCTGAGCTCTCCCCAGCTTTGTCCCCTTGCCAGCTCCCTGCATTCTTTTTCCAACTGAGTTTGTGTAATCGTTTCGATGACTACTCAAGCTATATCTCCTCTCTTGAATTTCAGTTAGATGTGACTTACAAGCCAGAACTGCTGTTCTGCTCAACAGTATTGTTCTCTGCTACCCACTCATTCTTTTGTCCTTAACCTGTGGGGCAGGAGTGCAGAAAACAAGGCTCCACACCTCACTCATGGTCTTCAGCAGTAGGTGACCACCAAGGTACAGCTTCTGACAGAAAGGCATTCTCTGTAAGATCCCCTGTAAAATATATCTTTCCAAGAAACACACTGCCTGCTTAGTGATTTCAATAACAAAATCAGAGATACCAGCAATGAAGCACAAGCTTCCAGAGAATTTCCTCACCTTTCCCCTGTATCTCTTTGTGCTTCAAAATGAATAAAACAAATACTCCCTTATAGACATTTGGGCAGCTGACAAACATTGTGACCAGAATTCAGGAATCTGCTTTTCCACAGATCACTTTCTCTACAATAGCTGGGTTTATGTCTGTATGTCTAGCTTTAAACACACAGACACAAAAGAAAACCCTGAGAAGAGTGGCAAAATCTGTGCAGTCAACTGTAAACTTGCTAATAAAGACATTCCTATAGGTTACTGCTATAAATCATCAAAATCATATAAAACTTACAGTTCTAGTTTCCTTCCATTTCTCTAATGAAAGTTGTAAAATATATTCTGTCTGTGGGACAGGCTACTAAAGATTAACTCCCTTATTCTCGATGAGAAGTACAACTTCTGGCAGTTTCTGTGGTTATCATTTGCAAAAGCAAGAAGCCTGATTTCCACACTATTCTCATTTCTCTGTTCTTGTTCTTTTGAAAACCTAATTATGCAATATCACCAATCCGACTCAAACCTTTCTGGTTTCTGTAGTGACCAAAATTACTTGGCATTGAAAACTCTGCTGAGGAAAATCATGAAATCTGGTATTGTTCAATATCATCATTACTGCAATTGGCACTTCTGGGCAACTAGGCAGGTGAGGGGCTCCACTGCCAGGTTTGCCTTCCCTCTCACCACAGCCAGAACTGATGTGAAGAAACTGAGAAGAGTAAGTTATGTTCCACAACAGCCTGGATGATACTTGGTTCTGCAGAGAATAGTTTTAAAGAAGAAAGGGAGGCATATAACATTTGTTAGCTAACCATAAAGAGGAAAAAAATGACAAGGAGGTTGGCCAAGAATATGCTGCACTATTACACAGCGGATTGCATTTGCAACTTCCTACAGCTCAGGCCAGAAAAAGATACTTGGGAAGGTGACACTCTGGATGTGCCAGAAGTGCCAGCTTCCACTAGCTATTTTTAACTGCAGGAATTTCATTAGAAAGGATGGCTGCACACACTTGGTCTTCCTTCCTCTTCATCCCTTCTGCAACTCAGATATCCCAGAGGGCTCTCTATCATTACAGCTGCACTCCTCGTGTGCAAGCACTGGCAGCCCAGGACCTGCTCCAACACAGGGTGAGCTACTGACCAGGACTGAGCATCCTCTCGGAGGACACCCTAAGCTGGACTCATCATGAAGTCAAGAGGAGGAGAGCAAATCATAAAAGGGATGCAGCATGCTTTGCTGTAATGATTTTGACTTGTGTTGCATTCCACGGTTAGCCCAAAAGAAGCAGTAAGAGAAACTTCCTGCTCTGCTCTCAACTTGCATAAATGACACCATTGTTTCATTTACTAAAGCATCCCAAAAGTGAGATTTTTGGGCACAAAGGTATTTCTGAACTCAGCCTCTCTAGACCTTATCAGAATGTATTCTCAGGTGCAGATGTTGGATGTGGTACCATTCCTATGTTCTGTCCCACAGAAAAAACACTCAAGTTGCTAGACACATGCTGCCAGCATCCCTACCTTTTTATGTCCAGAATAACAATCAACTGTGTTAATTTCCAAAATGAAATATCTCTCAGTGAGCCAGTAGTGGAGCCAAAGCACCTGCTCTCATAGCATATTTCCATAAACTCCCTACAGCCTCTTCAAGGAGCATCCAATGCAAAACAACTCTTTAGCATTGCTATGTACTTTCTCCTTTATGTGAATATCTACAATTATGTCCAGTTCTAAAAATAAGACAGCTGATAGCCTGACAAAAATTTTCCTCAAGTCCTACTTTTTTAAGATAAGCATAGAGAAGAAGCCCTGGTTAAACAAGGGAAACAGGTTCACTAGGCAGTGTCTGCATGTTTTGTTCCCTATTTACAAAACAGCATTCTGAATAGTATTTTTCTCATGTTGTAAATCACGTAATGTGCTTAGCAACTTTTTGTATGTATACATGTATATGGAAGAAAGCTGTAGGACACAATGGGACACAACGCCATGAATTGTTACTGATCATGTGTAGCAAAACCAAACAACTCTTGGTATCACTAAAATTTGACTATGAGTTTTTTTGTTGCCTGGCACACTACAATCTTAGAAGGGGCTTATAAACTAAATATTGGCTTTAATCTTCTTTTTATAATATGACTTACTTCATTAAGTACCCCTTGTAATTTAATGCAATTTGTGGCAAATGCTAATATTGCTTTGGGCCCACTTCTCCCTGTCAGCTGTATCTCTGCTAAATTATGCATTTCCATCTGGAAAGAAACTGTACAGGACTCTAGGCTCTCTTCCACTTGGAGTCAGGAATGGAAAGGGATTTAATTAGATGCTCCGTGGTTGAGAAAGGGACTAGAGCAAAGCCTGGGTGGTCCATGGAATCTTCCACTGGAAAACAAGACTGCAAATTGTTCTGTACAAGCCTGCTTCTGTTTGCTCATTTTGTTTACATTGTTTGTTCTTACAGATTAAAATAGACAGTTACTAGGCAGATAAACAGTGTTTCCTTCCACGACAATGTTGTCTAGAAGTGAAGAGAGCAGCATGGGACAATATATGCCTGTGCTTCATTTCTGGCTGCATCACTCCAAATTCCTATATAACTTGAGCAAAACATTTTTAGCCTGTGCTTCAGTGCACCCAGTTGCTAACATTTTAGTTCCACTTTTCCAATTTGTACAAGGGGAATAGTACAGCTTTCTGCTCTCCAAGGGGAAAGAGGGTGCATCCACCTTGCTCCACATTTTCTCAGCTGAGAGCCAATGCAGAGGGATGCCACTCTTGCAATCCCCCTTGTCACTGGATACCTGTACACCCTTATGCCGCTGACCAAGCCTTAACAAACTGAAGTGTCTTTAGAAGGCCTGAATCAGAAGCAGAAACTCATGAGGAACTAAGCAAGTCCCATCTAGACTTAACTGTGAGTCAACTCACATGCAGTGATTGCAGTCATGTGCCCTTTCACAGCTCAGCTGAACTTCAGAACATAATAGATGCAGCTTTATTTAGACTTACAGTGCTGATCACTGATTGGAGTGCCTGGCAGATTAACTTATTCCTCATGGCTTTTCTGTTCCAAAATTCAATGGATTCCATATTTGTAAAAGAGGGAATGCAGAAGACTAAGTCAGAAAGTGGGCTATGACTGGAACTAAACTTATTTATTAACCTATTTGGGTTGCATGTTAAAGAAAGGAAGCTATTATGCTGTCATTTTGTGGGATGTTAATGGGAGCTCTGGGCATAATTACTCTGTGTTGGTGTGTCTGAATAAACTCCACTGATAAATAAGATGTTTGCCCAGTAGTAACTTCTCTCTCCTTGAAAATGGAAAGGGAAGATGAGGAAAAAAAAAAAAAAAAAAAAAAAAAAAAAAAACCTGAAAAACAAAAAGAGGAAAAAAAGAGAAAATAAAATAAAATAAAAAGGAAAAGAAAAACAAAAAGATAAAGAGAAAGAGAAAAAGAAAAAAAAGGGTACATTCTTAGGGTTAAGGAAAAATAGAAAAAGGAAAACCACAAAGGTTTACTCCTTGCTACATCCTTGGGTAGGAAAAGGTTAAACAGTCAACATTTTTCTTTTCTTAGCACGTTAGAGAACTGTACATCAGACACATTGTCTGCCAAATGCTTCATTTACTACCAGCTGCATTTTTACTTTGTTGAGAGATAGCTGAAATAAAATCACTGTTCTTTGTGCAACCAGCATGCTAAATAACGTACAGCTACAAGATTATTAAATAGCAAAGGCATTTGATAATATTAGAGTCAACCACAAGTCCCACTTCTGCTGATGCACAGAATTTTGAGTAATTAGTCATTGCATAGAGTGTTGTATTTATATCCCCTTGAGCCTCAGACGTTAGGCCACAAAGTCAGGAGACAAAGAATTGCTGTTATTAGGAGGACTGTTTTGGATTTATTTGTATTCTAAGGCTTTATTTCAGTGTCCACTTCACTCCTCTGGCTCAGGCTTCCTCCAAACCAGAAGATACAGCTAAGTCAGAGAATTTTAGTGTAAACCATATTTTTACAGACAAGACCTCTCAACTTCAAGCAGAAGCACTTCAATGAGTTTGCAAAGCCCCAAAGAAGCACAAGTGGCCTGAGGTTATATGAAAAGCCTGGGAAAAAGGCCTCCCAGGTTCTGTTCTGATCTCTAACAGACTTCTCATGGCTTATATGCAACACATTAATAGCAGCTCCAATTTATGGACAGATAAATTGGCATACAAAGAAGACACGTAACTCTTCCAAGGATTTACAGCAAATCTTTTGCAGAGCCCTGGAACTCTTAATCAGTCCTTTGTTCAAATTGCTAAACCACACTGCCTTCTATAGACCACAATTGTTGCACAGGCCTGAATACTGCGACATATCTAAAATTATATAGCTATACACTCATATGAGGCTTTATTAAAATAAAGGTTGTGTAACATCTTCAGAGTTCAATACAAAGCTGCTCAGTGAGCAATCTACTGTTTAAAGGCAGCCTTCATAATTCTCTCTTCTAGTAGAAGAGAGTGATCTAATAAATTCTAATAAGAAGTCTGAGGGAAACAACAGGATTTGAACACAAAATATCTGATGACAATTCATATTGTAGCAATGAGCCTTTCTTTTGCAGAACTGACATGAAAAAATAATGGTAACATTTTTGATTATGACAAATGGTATGTATCACATCTCTGAGAATATTGCACAGAAAAGGACTATGTAGAATAAATCATACGCTCATGTCAAATTTCAGGCAGAGTAGATTAAATGTTGAATTTTATCCTTTCTCCTAAATGACTTTCACGTTTATAAGCATGGCACTTCCACTGTGAGCTTCTCTTAGTAGGTTCTGCAATCTCTGTATCCAGCAAGCACAACCAGACAGGGAAAATGCTGGTAATGTAAGAAATTACATGGCAAAAGTAATGGTTGTGTTTAGAATTACAGTGAAGTTAAACATTCCAGGTTCTCCATGACATTTAAAAGAGGAACAATTGACTTGCTGTGATTACTAGGGGCACCATTGTGAAAAGCGATTCCAAATTTTCATTTAAATATTGTGTGCATCCATTTGCCTTTCAAGAAAATACATCTATGCCTAAGCCAGACCTGCAGATGCCTGATCTCCTGGCTGTGAGTGTACTAATGCAGGAATTTTTGCACACAACAAAACCAAACAGTGGTCTGTGTATACCTAGAAGTCAACCGATGAAGAGTTCTTAAACAGAGCAACTATACAATGCTTTTAGAAGACCAGATGAGACAAAAATTAGAAAGTTACCCTAACTGTGCAAGTATATGTTCATCATCTTGATCCAAGCTGGGCTATGGAGCAAACTGGAGATTCTAAAAACTAACTCTAGATGACTTCCCCAAAATGATATCTTGGTGCCGTGACCTAGAAATGGGGGACAAACAGAGGGGCAGACCTGGCTTGCTTAGAGAGCTCCCCATTTTCCACTAGAGCCACTGCACAGGAGAGATTCTGCCAGTGCCAGCTCTCTGATTTGAATCATGGACCCCAGGCAGGACACTCCAACTGCAGGGAGCAACCACAGAGCAAATCCCAGAGCCAGCAGACATGTTCCAGCCTGCCAGAGTCACTGACCACCAGACCACCCCACCTCCAGAGGGGGCCTGGCTTGGCTCTGCAGCCCAGATCCTGGGTAACCTGGAGCTCCAGACAGCCTGAATGCCTCTCTGAAGTCCACCTGCACATCCTAAGCCACAGGCAGGACTCTGGCAGTACCTCAAGGACTTGACTTGGTTCCCAGCTGTCACTTGAAATGCTCAGCTCCATACTATCCCATAGTGCTTTTTTTCAAAATGGAAGGGAACTAATCTCACTGTTGGCCAAATTCCAGCTTTGAGTAATTACATTCTTCTGACAAATTTTCCTTGGCAGTTTCAGTGGAATATAATTAGTAAATGTAAATAGATGTAAATAGTGCTGTAAATTACACTTTGCGTGATTGTCAGAAGCAGAGGGGGAGAGTGAGGGTGAAGGGGCAAACAGAGCAGAGCTTCATTCTCCAGTATGGATGATGTTGTGGCCTCCTATCTCATCAGACCATGTATGTCTCTGCCAAGATGGCCTATTCAGGGCTACTGCAGCAGCAGCAGTCAAAATCCAGATCACTGTGTGCTTCATCACACAGATCATCCCCTTCACCTCAAGAACACTTCTGACATGATGGTGTTTGGTCACGTCCCACAGCTGGTTGTGAGCAGCTGCCTTGCTCCTCCTCGGCTGTGCTTCTGCTCCAGAAGCAGGAAAAGTGCTTCTCACACACACAACCTGGAAATGTGTGTATATGATATTATTGTTTTCTATGAAACACTTATCAGATTTGTGAATGATTTGTGAAACCTTCTGCTACCAACAGAAGTGTCATATAAATGGAATTATATAATTATCCTTCACAGCTATTTTAATGTAGCTTCATGTACTAGTTTCACCTAGAGTGGAAAGAGCTTCTTCCAAAAATAAAGTAAATGCATATATTTAACATAATATAGTCAAGTAAATTTAAAAGCAACTATTTAAAGTAATGAAAATAGAATATAATGTATACCTATATTAGTACTTTATTATGTGTCAAATGTCTCATGTACGTCAACTGTTTCAAATACAAATTGATATAGCTGGTGGGCTTAATCAGATCTGTCATACAGAAAATTGGAGGATGAGTTTTCAATAATTAATTTATTTTTCTGTTTATTCAAAATTTGCATACAGAAACTAGATAGCAGGAACTAGTAAAATGAAGAGAAAGTTAATTTTCTTAACTAAAGCTTGTTGCACTATTTAGCTATAACAGGAAAAACAGATGTTTCAGCTTTACAATACCATGTCTTGCAAAACTTCCCTCTGAACAACTATTCGTGCTCTACATGTTTTGGACTGTGTATGGAGAGCTCTGCTAACAGTCATGAGAAGCACTGCATACATTACTAAAGCCCACACTAAGATAATTAGTGCTAAAAAAAAAAATCAACAGGCCTTCTTTCCCTCTTTATAGTATTGATTTAGTGTGGGTGAAAAATGCCAGATTTTCAATCTTGAAGATTCATGTTCCACCACAGAGTGGGAGATGGAGCCAGCTTTTCTCCATGTTCTGCCAATAAACACTTGGATTAACCACCTCAAGGGCAGGGAGGAAGAGCCAGGCTCTACAGCCTATCAACTTTTAGTGTCTTTGAAGGACCTGTGAACATGGAGAATGGGGAGCACACAAACTGTGACAAGGAACTCAAATTCTTAATCTTTGGGGCTGTACCTACCCAAGTATTTTGTTGTTCAAAAATTCCTAAAATTGCTGTGGGCAACAGAAATTACCAGGGGTGAGTACTGAAGTTGCAGTGCTGCAGGGAGGACTCTGGGCAGTAGTAGCAGCCATGAAAAAATTCTACAGTGAAAGGGGACTTTGAAGTTAATTTTTTATCTTGCATGTGTATCTTCTAAATGGCAAACTCTGTTTTTTAATAAGGACTCAGTAGCCTTTTGCAAATTGTCTGATAGGGTACACATGTCATTTAACTCTTTGTCTGGCAGTAACTTTACCTTCTGCAGATCTAAACAGTACCAGTACAGATACAGGCACACAGCCTGATGTGATTGTGCCCCATCCCTCGAGAGCTGAAGGTGGGGCAGTTTAAGGTAGCAACTTTTATTTTAGTATCAAACAGCAAGCTAAGAGCACACACATGAACAACTCTCAACACCCTGTGGGTAGGTGGCTACTTGGTAAGCCACCAGACAAGTTTGATCCTTCCCCTGGGGAAGGATCTACTGTGGACATGCATTGAAGGAAGTAACATGTCCTGCTAGAATGTTTAATGCATATTTTAATACTAGAGCATTCCAGGTTAGTTGAGGATGACTTTATTTTGCTTAGTGTTTGTAAGGGTTGCTTTAAAACCACTTGCTTTCAGGCAAAGTGATAATCAGGCTAAGCACTGTAAGACTTTTATAATGGAAGGCCAACACATATTTTTTCATTCAGGCTGCAAGAATAAACTAAGCACAGCTGTTTTACTGAAAACAACCCACTGGTATTTAAGTAGATTAACAAAATTAACTGTGAAAATCCTCTGCTATGTGGAAGCCAATAACCTGCTGGCCACAAGGAGGCAGGGCAAGGATTTAGTAAATTAAAAGAAACTGTTTTTTATTTAAAATAAAAACATTTTTTTTTAAAAAAGGAGCATTACATTCATTCAGACATGAAACTCTGAACTGCTAGCAAGATAAAAAGCATTTTTCATCCACAGTGTGTGGTTTCAGTATTGCTGTTTTATTCCAAGAGCAGCAAATTTTTATCTCTAAGATATCAAACAATAGCTGATCTGGAAGCAATTTTCTTCTTTTGAAGAAGCAGATCACACATATTTCTTCAACAACACTTCTGTGTGATAGAGAAAAAGCTCTAACAGTAAGCTTTGATAGCAGCAGTGGATTTACCAGCTCAGAGCAAGAAGCCATACTGCCAGGTTCAGCAGGTGCTGCTCCCAAGCTAATAAATCCTGCTTCTGGACAGCTTTGGCAGCTCTGCCTTTCACTTCCTCGGCACTTCTAATTCTGGGCTAAAAGCAAGCAGAGGCAATTTGGCATCTATAGTGCCCTGCTAAGAACCTTATGCAGAGGACAGTGATGTCTCCTTCCCCTAACTAGAAATTTAAGACATTCCAAAACCAACAGTACTAACCAAGAGTCAAATTTCTAAATGACAAAGGGGCAAAAGAGGAAAATAAAACTGAACTATCTCTATTTCAGAGTTATATAGAAAAAGATTATATTGAACAATGAAACTATGCTTTCCACAGTATCAGAATATCACAGTCCAAACCTATAAGCAATCTTCTGATCGAGATGAAGTGACTTTACTCTTAGCTCTGCTACTGCATGTTACTGACCTAGGTAATTTCAGCCTCCTGGTGCCTGTTTCCTCATCCTTTACGCACTTGTCTTTCCTCTTTGTGAATCAGTATGAGGTCCATGGATAAAAAACATGCTACAAGAACTAGTTGTTATTAATGCAATTCAGATATGGAATGTACCAGATGGTAAAATCTCCAGGATTTTAATGAACTATTGTAACAGAACATATGTAATATGACGTTATTATAACAGGCATTTAAATGTATAGTTAGTACATATAACGCGACCTGCTCTGCTCTCAGTAACTCCACTGGAATTATTTTGGATTTATGTCAGATAATACTAGAACACAAAATAGCCCCATATGTGCAATGTGGTAAGGTTTTCATAGCAATGCTATCTTAACTATTGCCTGTCCTGTTTTTCTCTTTTGCTGGGGGTGTTGTATTTTGTGGTTTCACAGAGCATGTTTTCTGCACTTAGTTCTGAGCAGAAAGCAAAGTATCCTAATATCAAACATTGAAATGCACCTGACCAAGTGTCCCTTACCTAGCATCATAAAACAGTCATCATTAAGCAGTAAGAACTTCTGGGGTTTTCTATTATATTCTGTAAAAATTATGTCTTTAATCACCTTATACTAGATTTGGTAAGTCATTCATGCTCTGTCAGAAGAACATTCAAACATTCTGTTTCAGGCTGTGAGTAGTATCTCTGTTCTCTCACAGTGTTTGAGTTCTAGACAAGATGAATTAAATGAAAGGGCAAAGGTGAAAAACAGGACTGCAGCTCAAGCCAATGGCATCACATGCTACAGTCAGAGACAGGTTCTTCAGAAAAGGAGGAACATGAGGATACCTTTAGTATGTATAATAGTTCTAGCTCATCTACAATACAAACTATAAAACTCAGGTGAATTGACATTTAATATATGAGACACTGGAAGCAAGATATCAATTTCACATCATAAATTAGCCTTTGTGCTAGTGCCCAAAGATTTGGCTGATTACTCACTACTTCTCCCTAGTGCTTAAGCAGTCTTTTCCAAAGCAAGACAGTTAAACCACAAAAACGTACCGTAGTGTCCACAGCCCTGACCTTCCCAGCAGGAACGTGCTTTGGAATGGCTTCCTCTCCTGATATCATCAGGCAGCCTTCTGCTCCAAGAGTAACAATTACAAGCTTACACCCTCTCTCTAACAGCAGGCGTCCCACCTTTTCAGCATCTTCAAGGTTGCCAACTGGGATGCCCGTTAAAATTTCTGCCTGGAAAACAACCCACGCAAATGAAAATCACAATTTGACAGCATTCATTTTTGGACAAGAGTTGCATTTGAAAACAGTATTTAGTATGTTTTAAAAATGTGTATTGTAGGATGATCATGAAACCACTTCCTACGCTGATATTCAGCTGTGTCTTGCTCCTTGCTTGAAGTGGGTTCTTCAGGCACAGCAGACTAATGGAGAGCAGGCTAGGCAGAGAGACATAGGAGGTGTGGGTTCTGCTCCAGCTTTACAACTTACCTGGTACATAACCCTTAGTAAAATCACGTTTCTCCCACATGCCTCAGTTTTTTCATCTGTGAAATGGACACAGTGACACAGTCTTGGCAAAAGCATTTTGTGGTTTAATGCGAAAAAATGCTGCAAGTCAACTTGGTCACTATTCTTGAGGGGTATTTATAACTAAGTAAGAAACTTCATAAAGGCTTTTTTTAATTCTCAGTGTTCAGCTAGAGGGACATCAAAAGGAAAAATCTCTTCCAGGAAAAAAAAAAATGCTCAATTTTGTTTGAACACTCTCTTCAGTTTAATGTATATTTTTGGATGAGAATACCTAAAATTTATCTGAAGCCCTCTTTGGACAAAGACCCATTTGAAAAAATCATCATATATTTGTGTTATGGCCATATCCATACACCTCTGTCAACTGTGCTGGTTCTGTACAAATACAGTTAAACTCTTCTTCTAACTGATGGTGAGCTTAAGTAAACTTCTCCCAGTTGGGTCTTAAAATGAATCCCTTCTAGTTCCACCGAACTAAGCAAAACTTCCCTAAAACCTGCAATGAGGACTTCAGAATCAAACAACATTTTCACCACTTCATACATTTTCTTGATGGCATTGTATTGTCAAGTGTAATGTGCTTTTTCTCTTCTTTTTGGAATGGAAAAGAATAAGAATGAAACAGGAAGAAAACGAATAGAAATAGAAATTGTCTTTCCTCTGAAAGTCTACCAGGCATAATACTGTGTGCCTTCTACTGCAAGTAAACAGACACATTACATTTTGCTGTCTTTACTAAATTTTGTCCTGCTTGCCTGAGAAAAGGGAAGCCTTGCTGTAGCTTGCATTACAAGGTTGCTGCTGGATCTTGAAGAATGCAGTCTGAAGCATTTTCAGATAACTGCTTCATAGCTGAGCATAACTTCCACACTCTTAGGGCTTATTTTCAGTGGAAAACTTTCTTTGGAACATATTCAGCAGCTACTCTCCTGACCTTTGCTGCATGGGCAGCCCAGCTTCTTGGGATACAGCTGCTGAAATATTTCAAAGGACTTTCCTCTGGACGAGTGAAGCTGGAATTGAGGCTGGCAGTTCTTGATGTAACAAAGCGTAAAGTGCAGCGATTACCAAGCGCTCCCTGGAGCGTGTGGGCAGGCACTGGGGACAGGCACTCCTGCACCATGCACGGGCACTCCTGCACCATGCACAGGCACTCCTCAGCCATGCACAGGCACTCCTGCACCATGCACAGGCACTCCTCAGCCATGCACAGGCACTCCTGCACCATGCACGGGCACTCCTGCAGCCATGCACAGGCACTCCTCACCATGCACAGGCACTCCTCAGCCATGCACAGGCACTCCTGCACCATGCACAGGCACTCCTGCACCATGCACAGGCACTCCTCAGCCATGCACAGGCACTCCTCAGCCATGCACAGGCACTCCTCACCATGCACAGGCACTCCTCACCATGCACAGGCACTCCTCAGCCATGCACGGGCACTCCTCAGCCATGCACAGGCACTCCTCAGCCATGCACAGGCACTCCTCAGCCATGCACAGGCACTCCTCAGCCATGCACAGGCACTCCTCAGCCATGCACAGGCACACCTGCACCATGCACAGGGCACTCCTCAGCCATGCACGGCACTCCTGCACCATGCACGGCACTCCTCAGCCATGCACAGGCACTCCTGCACCATGCACAGGCACTCCTCACCATGCACAGGCACTCCTCAGCCATGCACAGGCACTCCTGCACCATGCACAGGCACTCCTCAGCCATGCACAGGCACTCCTCAGCCATGCACAGGCACTCCTGCACCATGCACAGGCACTCCTGCACCATGCACAGGCACTCCTCAGCCATGCACGGCACTCCTCACCATGCACAGGCACTCCTCAGCCATGCACGGCACTCCTCAGCCATGCACGGCACTCCTGCACCATGCACAGGCACTCCTCAGCCATGCACAGGCACTCCTCAGCCATGCACAGGCACTCCTCAGCCATGCACGGGCACTCCTGCACCATGCACAGGCACTCCTGCACCATGCACAGGCACTCCTCAGCCATGCACGGGCACTCCTGCACCATGCACAGGCACTCCTGCACCATGCACAGGCACTCCTCAGCCATGCACAGGCACTCCTCAGCCATGCACAGGCACTCCTCAGCCATGCACGGCACTCCTCAGCCATGCACAGGCACTCCTGCACCATGCACAGGCACTCCTCAGCCATGCACAGGCACTCCTCACCATGCACAGGCACTCCTCAGCCATGCACAGGCACTCCTCAGCCATGCACGGCACTCCTCAGCCATGCACAGGCACTCCTCAGCCATGCACAGGCACTCCTCAGCCATGCACAGGCACTCCTCAGCCATGCACAGCACTCCTCAGCCATGCACAGGCACTCCTCAGCCATGCACAGGCACTCCTGCACCATGCACAGGCACTCCTCACCATGCACAGGCACTCCTCAGCCATGCACAGGCACTCCTGCACCATGCACAGGCACTCCTGCACCATGCACGGCACTCCTGCACCATGCACGGCACTCCTGCACCATGCACAGGCACTCCTGCACCGTGCACGGGCACTCCTGCACCATGCACAGGCACTCCTGCACCATGCACAGGCACTCCTGCACCATGCACGGGCACTCCTGCACCATGCACGGGCACTCCTCACCATGCACAGGCACTCCTCAGCCATGCACAGGCACTCCTCAGCCATGCACGGGCACTCCTGCACCATGCACAGGCACTCCTGCACCATGCACAGGCACTCCTGCACCATGCACAGGCACTCCTCAGCCATGCACAGGCACTCCTCAGCCATGCACAGGCACTCCTCAGCCATGCACAGGCACTCCTGCACCATGCACAGGCACTCCTCAGCCATGCACGGGCACTCCTGCACCATGCACAGGCACTCCTGCACCATGCACAGGCACTCCTGCACCATGCACGGGCACTCCTCAGCCATGCACGGGCACTCCTGCACCATGCACAGGCACTCCTGCATCATGCACAGGCACTCCTCAGCCATGCACAGGCACTCCTCAGCCATGCACAGGCACTCCTCAGCCATGCACAGGCACTCCTCAGCCATGCACGGGCACTCCTCAGCCATGCACGGGCACTCCTCAGCCATGCACAGGCACTCCTGCACCATGCACAGGCACTCCTGCATCATGCACAGGCACTCCTCAGCCATGCACGGGCACTCCTGCACCATGCACAGGCACTCCTCAGCCATGCACAGGCACTCCTGCACCATACACAAGCACTCCTGCACCGTGCACGGGCACTCCTGCACCATGCACAGGAACTCCTCAGCCATGCACGGGCACTCCTGCACCATACACAGGCACTCCTGCACCATACACAGGCACTCCTCAGCCATGCACGGGCACTTACAGTGCCCACGGCTCAGCACTGGCCCTTCCCCAGTTCACGGAGCCCCCTGGGCTCTGGAGGGCGGACACGCTGCCCAGTCTATCGAAGCACAGCGTTCCATCGGTTTAATTTCTGAACACGCGTGACCAAGTCCTGCAGTCCCTGCTCAGCCAAATGCCCAATTTCAAGCACTGCTGATCTGATCACTACGAGCAGAGCCTGGTGGGGCAGGACTTGGCCGGTAAACTTGTGCACTGCAGGGGCAAGGCGTGGTCAACACGGACACGCAATTTAGAGTGACTTTTTTTAACCACACTGATCCCAGACAAGAATATAGTAAGATCTAACTTATAAGAAGGCAACTAAATCTCTCCAAATTTCTCTTTGGCATGCCACCATGCTACTTGAACTTCTCTTGCAGTATAAACTATTTAAGCATATTAAACATATTTCAGTTTTTAAAAGGTTATTAAAGTATTTTCAAGTAAGAAAATTTGTTTCAAAAAGTATCTCACAAAACCTTTTGAATGTATTTGCAAGGTCTCCGGGAAACCAATTCACCAGTAATGGTTTTGGAGTAACTGCAGATAGATGACATATAATATTAAAATACATATGTACACTCTATTCAAGTGTCTCAAGAGTCCCAATCTCTTCCTGAATTTTAGTACCTCTGGAGCAGCAACTATGTATTCCTGTATTCAGAACACCTGGTACACTGTGTTACAAGAATAAAAATAATTCAGCACAAATCCTTGAATGAAACAGACAAACTGAATTTTCAGAGTACTTTACAAGGGGCAGTAATTCCAAATATTCTACCTCTGTTACAATGTCTCCAGGAGGAAAACAGTCTCTCTACTGTTACTGGTAGAGTAACAGTAAATCTAATATTGGTTTATTTACGTGGTATTTATACTTCTGTAAGCTCATGAGCAAGGTTAATGAAGTATTTAAATGTAATATTCTTCCTAATGAAATGCATAACCTGTATTCTTAGCATTAAGACAGTACTTGTTGTGCTTCCCATGTCCCAAATCAACAGGATTTTTTGCTTGAGTAGCAAAAGAATTGTTTTGGGACAGATATTTGTAGGAATTTTCTTTTCACCAATTATTTTGAACAGAGTCTATATAAAAGTAGAACTTTGGCTGCTTCAAACCATTATCATCAAACTCATCTACAGCAGGATGGTACAACTAAAAAACACTGGAACAAGCTGGAAGAACCATAAAAGCAGCAGAAGCCAGACAGACTCCGTGCCAATGATTAGAGATTGCGGTAAATGTCAACTGATGTTAAATACTGTGGTGAGTTTTTAAGTTCCTCCCTTCAGTAGAATCTTATTTAAAAAACAAACTGTGGTACAATTGAGGGAAATAACTAATGGTTATGTAAAGAAAAAATTAAATAACAATACTAAAAGCCCAATGTGGACATTTGCCATCATACTGTACAAAAGAGCAGCAAATGAAGAATTTTATTTTTCTGCAGCTAGCCTCATAAAACTACTCAGTTAAATGGACTTATTAAAGCAAGACGACATTCCACACAAATTCTGTCAGAATAAATCTATTATGGATGTTATATAATTAATCTAGTTTCATAATTTTGCTTGCAAGATTGGTAGAAAAATTTAACTAAAGCTTTTAATTTCATAGATATGAAGGCTCTTGGCCATAGTCTTTGCTAACCTTAGTTCAGTCTCCATTTGTCTTTAGACTGTGGAGTCTAGTCACGGTAAGCTGACACAAACCAGAAGTGCTACAGAAAAGAAAATGACCCTGCTTTTTCCCTGCCATTCTTGTCCACATGGCCCATTCTCTTGTGCCAGAACAGCCTTTTGCGTGGCCTGGAAACAAACTGGATTGCAAGGCAGATCTGTGTTAAAATTAACACCACCCTGAGTCCCACATTACCCCCAAAAGTTGATCCAAAACAATTAACTTCTTTTAACAGCAATAGTAATTTACCCTGGCAAAACCAGAACGACCCTAGCATAGGAACATTTCCCAATTGTTCCTAGCTGTGGTGCATTTGGGGCAGCCACTTCCAGGGAGATGTTCTGGATCCTCTGTTTGGCATTTGCAAAACTAAATCTG
This sequence comes from Sitta carolinensis, assembly GCA_032173965.1. Classification (NCBI taxonomy): domain Eukaryota; kingdom Metazoa; phylum Chordata; class Aves; order Passeriformes; family Sittidae; genus Sitta; species Sitta carolinensis. The sequence goes on along the minus strand of JAVUNC010000025.1, from coordinate 4,938,165 downwards.
TGTTATCATATCTGGTTTTGGGAGTGTGGGCACAAGTAAGACACTGACCTACCACAGCACACTGCAGTGGAAGGCCATCAAGACAGTCAGAGGACCAGAGACCAGGACATGAAGAGGAGGCTGAGAGAAGCAGGCTTGTTCAACCTTAAGGAATCCTGGCTAAGGAGAAAATCTAATTGCTGTCTAGGGCAATTTAGTAGGTGGGTATAGAGAAGATGAAGTCAAAGTCCTCTTGAAGGCGCACAGGGATAGGGCTAGAGACAACAAGCACAAACTAGAACATGGGAAATTCCAATATTAGGACAAGTTTTTTCACCACAAGGGTGATGAAGCAGTGGAACACGTGCCCAGAGGTCACGCAGCCTCCAGCCTTGGGAGATTCAGAACTTGACTGGACAAAGCCCAGAGGAATCTGTCCTAAGCTGGACAGACTTCACCAGGGTGTTGGACTCACTGAACATCCAGAGGTCTGTTCCCATCTTCTACAGTCCTCTGATCCTCAGCAAATATAAACTGGTGAAATAACAAGAAGTATTAATTCTTTAGGGAGCAGTCTATCATTTCGGCTGGGTTTTGTGTACCTAGCACAATAACAACACTGTGAATGTTGCCAGGTACTACTGGAAGAGAAAAAATAAATAATAACAGGGAAACTGACACAGTTTTAAGGCTAATGCATCTAAAACTACATATGATAATTTAAAATACTTTTCATTTCAAATATTTAAACACAGTAAGTCAGTTGGCTACAAACTTGGCCTGTACCTTAGGAGATTTCTTTTGAGAATGACAGAACTAAAACTCAATCTCATTAATTCTAACACATGTGAACAGTCCCCAAGAAGCAGTACAACAGATTTAATGTACAAGAAATTGCAAGGTCAGGCCACAAGCCAAGCTAGTTCCAGTTGTTTCAAATTATAAAATTTTTACATACATACAGGCAGAAATACTTATCGTGCTAGAATAATTAAAAACTGATTGAAATGAATTGGCTTGAAGCTATTAATTTTCCTCCCAAAAGTAACATCTTTCATTTTAGACTAAATATGGGAAAATTCATAGTTTCCAGCAACTGATAAAATGGGTTTTAGAACAAAGATGGAAATAAAATATACTGTGAATTGCTGGCAACTTCTATGTAATGGCAGAATAGTAGTAGCTTTCCATTACTTAAAATACAAAAGGCAAATTCAAGAGATGTTCTGAAGTATTTTATTTCTAAAGAACCTGTTTTTGTTTTGACTCTTAGAGAGATCAATTATATTTTCTTAAGAAAGATTATTCTTAGTATTAATCTCTCTATATTAATTAGAAGTATCTTAAATGTCCTTTTCCCAGACTACAGATAAAGTTTTATAAACTTCATATTCTCTGAATCTTGCAAAAGGCAATAACATCTCTTGATTCTGGACATACTAACAAATATTTATTCCAAAAAATGATCTATCCTCTGTTAATAACAGAGTAACACTTAAAAGGAAACAGTAGGAATGTATCTGTTTTTCTGTGTTATTTTTGTACATCTTACAGCTTTAACAAAATTAGCAATTAACTTGTACTGCTTTCTACTATTGAAGCTCCAAAGTATTCTGCTAGCATTTAATTAAATCTTTGCAAGGCCTTCTTTAGATCAGAAGTCTGATACCCATTTTATATTAGGGAGAAAGTAGCTCCCAATTTTGCATTAAAAATATCTTGTCAAACTTAATCATTTGCTGAAACCGTTCAGGAGTTCTTCTCCTGAAGGGCTCCTCAGTATTCTTTGAACAGAGAAGCAGCTGTTCTTCAAAACGTTTAGGATCAAATTGAAATTGCTGATGTGCAATATATTTTGGTTCCTAACCTGCAGGGCTATGTAACTGCATGCACACGCTAAGAAAGAAAAACAACACATGAACTGTATTGACATTGTGGTTATGCCTAGAGCCATCTGCAGCAAGGAATCACACAAATACGTGGGAAAAAAATGGCAAGTATTCCAAAGAGCTTGTCTTGTATAGGGCTGTCTCTTTTTCAACATTTGTAGATGACTGAAAAGAACAACCATTAGTTTTCACCAGGATGACATTGGATACATTTATTTTTCCTTAGAAGAATTAAGGGAATGGAGAACTAGCACATTCCTGCACAAACCTCAGGGATTAGGCTGTGCTACATCTGGGAATTAACAAACTAGTCTCAACAAGTTTGATCTTTCTGGGAAAAGATAAAACTGAACTACTGGCTAAGCAAAGAAAGAACTGATAACCTTGCAACATTTGTTCTGACTTTTTTTTGTTCATGAACCACATAAAAAGAAAGTTATGTCAGACATAAAAACCCTGTTATTGCAACAAGTAAGAGTGAAAAGAATAGCTTGTGAAGAGCCTTCTAGACAAACTAATGGTAGATAATTCACTGATAGTGTAATTTTGTTTTCTTCTCTCTAGCACATAAATCCATAAGAACGAGATGTGCTGTTATACCAGATACTGCACGTGATTTCATTAAATCCTAAGGCATTTAATAAAGAATGGAATATAAAGTGTTGATGTTATAGTTGCATGTTTGAGAGCCAACATCCCATGGCTGACACTATAGCTGACATATTTAAACTTCTATTCTGTGACAAAGGTATTGCAGATCATTAGAGCTGTAAACAACAGAAACTTCTGACTCAGTAATAATTCAGCTGAACAGAAGGACCATCCCCTTTTTCTCATCTTTAATAATACAAACACTTCACACAGTCTATGAGATATCTTAAACTATGTGGCTGGTGTTCTGTTGGACAGCCAACATAATTTTCTGTTACAAACATACTGGTCACATATTATCCGCAAAACACAGGATTTTATAATTTAAAAGTATTTCTTGGTGAACAAGAAGGAGGAATATTATGATAAAATTGTGATAAATACTTGTAAATTAATAAGAAAGGCAAAACAAGCAATTTTAAAAAATCTGTGTAAATTTAAACTTATCTTAGAACAGACATCTGTGTTAAAAAGAATGTTTTAGACGCAGTTGAAATGGTATCTCTAAAGAATTCACCTTCAAATAAAGGTGATTTATTAACTATTTAAAAGTCTTAGTAAAGATAAGGCAGAAATACACTTTTTTTTTTTCCTTGAAGTAGCTAAAAATACCAGATTAAAAAAAAAAAAAAAAAGAGATTCCAGAAAGGGTAAAGCTGGATCATAAATAGGATTTTGGCTAGAAGGAAGACATTTGAGACCAGGTAGGAGAGGCAATGGAGCTGGAATGGAACATCTCAGGAAGGCAGTTGTAAGCAGGACATTCAATAAATTTGGCCATAGAGAATAACAGAATAATAATTTTTAAAAATCCGAAGGAATGACCATAGTGGCTTAGAGAAAAAGTCCATCTTATCCAAATGCACTTTCCTAACCATGACTGCCAGTAAATACTGAGGGAAATCTAAAAAAAATAGAATAAAAAGACCTTTTCCTAGTATATGTTCAGGATCACCAAACTCTTAGGTACTTCCTGATTTAAGATGGTGTTGAAAATGCATATGTACTTGGTTGAATGGATAAAGTTTAAAAAAATTAGAATTAACTTGTTGCTTTTAAGTGCCATGCAGAGATGTGACTGCTAACCTTTATTTGGTTATGCAAACATTTATCTGTATATCAAACTTCTCAAGTGTATTCATTACAGAGATCTGAAATTAAAGAAAGTCATGAAAGAAAACAGAAAACAGATGGTATATGAACATATAACAATTACTTAAAAAACTACTTTCAAACTTATGACATAAGAAAAACAAATGCTTGATTTTTCCTTTTTATCCTCAGCAAAAAATAAGGAACAACGGCAATAGTTCATCCCTGAAAACCAATTCAATACAAATCAGACACACAGAGAGAATGAAATCAAACAAAATTGAATATTACATTTATGCTAACATAATCGATTTCATTGAAAAAGGTTGTTTTTAAAAAACAAAGGTAATTATGAGCCATTGTTGTTCTCGGAATATGCTGTAGGAGTCCTATACTTGGATTTCTGCTCCCATGATATGGCTGGCAGGAACTCCCATATGTCTAGCATTTCCATAAATTCAGAAGGGATGAGTCTCAACAGCCGATAGCACATTTCTGTGCCTCACCTTGCATCCAGTGATCCTAGCTATCTTCACATGGTAATTACTTTTTAAAAGAAAAATAGCAGAAAAGAATGCAAACTGTACTCCCAGTTCTGCAGAAAAAGGTAGATGAGTGAGCAGGGATCTATTGTAAATATACACCTGTATTTCCTGTTCTCTAAATAGAAGTAATTTTCTTTTCTCCATGTGGTAGTAATAAAAATACCCCTGGATCCAGTAAGCTACACTTCTCAAAGAATGCCTCTTTCAAGACTGTCCCCAGCAATAAAATACAACAAAAGGAAAACTTTAACATGTGTGATGCAAAGAGAGAAAGTCAGGAATAGACAAGTAATGAAAAACAAAGGTTTGTTTCTAACATATGGGGGAGAAGTTTTTGCAGGGGGAAAAACTTAACAAGTGACATTGTGAAAAAACCAACAAATGACATTTACTAAATAGTGGGAGAGTAAGGATGTTCTCAGCCCAAAATAAGAGCCATTGCACAATTTATCCAACCCAGAGGGGTAAGGGCAACCAGGCATTAAGAAAACATGATACTGGTGTCCTGAGAGTCCCCTGAACAAGAATAAATACTTTGCCTTAGCATTCTCTACATCACATAGAACTGAATTCTGATAACTGTTGGGCAGTGTCTGAGCCACAAATTGTATCACTGCCAGATATCCTGGAAACTCTGGCTTCCAGAGTCCTGAAGAGCCATGGCATCTCCCACCTTGCTATTCTGCTAATTCTTAAATTCTCTGGAGTATGTGAACTTGGCAGACAAATAATGAAACATCCCAGAATAAAATTTAAATGTCCTTTTGGGTTACTTATGCTGACCCTTAAATGCTAGAAAACTCACAGACTGAGAACTTCTGATATAGTTTGTGATGGGGTTTAACAGAAATTTCAAAAGAGGGTAATTGAGTCTTCAAAAATTTACACTGACGTTGTCATCAGATAAAAAGTGCTACAAGTAAGCAGGGCCATGCTCTTCTCTTAGCTGTTTCCTTTCTGCCCAAAGGGATCATGTTCATTTCAGAATCATGTTTCTTAGAGATAACTTTAACTCTGATCAAGGCATGGTTCCTATCCACTAGGTTACTTCTCCCACATTTCTGTTTATATAAAGAGAGGGTGAGGGGAAGGAACAGACCATGCCTAATGCTAATAAGTAGGAAATTTGAACAAAGGTCTTATGAGATGAGGTTAATTTGTCTCTTGTGACAAAACCAATTTCCTTTGGGAGAAATAACACTTGAATTAGAAAAGAGAGGGAAAGGAGGGGGGAAAAAAAGAAAAAAGGGAAATATACAGTTGAAGGCCAGAGAAGATTCACTGAAAACAAATCTGACAGGAAGAGGCATATGAAGCTACTATTTACCATCCAGTGCAGCAAGCGTGCATCACCTCCTGGCAAGAGAGTTTAAAACTGTCAGAACACTATGGCTAATGCATTCCGGCTAGTCATATCAAGGGACCACAGAACAAGGGCAAGGAACTATTTTAATATTTACCACTCAGTGATAACATTTAACAAGCGTCCTTTTATGGATGTGTTTTGCTGATCTGCTTGTGAGGAAGGCTGGACACAACTTTCCTGCTACAAAAAGCTAATTTAATTTCAAGTGCAAGCTGAAGATATTTTAGAATATTCCTCTTTGCTGGTTAGGTCAGGAATCAAACCTGTCACTCAAAAAATCCTATGTAAAAGGAGCATGGCTCAATTTTCCTGCTCCCTATGCTGCATTTCTGAGAAGAGTATCCTTCTGAAATTTTCCTGCTTAGGACTCCTTTTTTAACACGACATATGACCATTACCTCAGTTTCATTGCAGCAGAAGATATCAGAATAGGTATAAAACTGTGGATCTAGGTCAGCAAGGGCTGGAGCTGGATTAAACAAAGTCTTTACTGGAAAAAAAAAAAACAAAAAAGAAAAAGAAAATCTAAATCTGGAGTGATTAGGTTCATAAACCATCACTTGAAAGACCATTGTGCTTCAATCACAGACCCCAGTATTTATTATTAACACACAAATTACTCTCAGTTTCTGCATCCTCATCTTATACAAATGCTAAAAGCTTTGTTTATTATATTAAAGTTCCATTCTAATTCATGTGCAGGCACCTGTCATGATGGGAACATGACAGAAGAGTAACAGAAAAAAACCCAAGAAATTATTAAATTTTTTTAAAAAGAGAAAATACTTAGACATGAATGTAATTTATTTAACTGATGATGCTACTTCCATGATATTAATAAGTTTTACAAGAACTGATTTAGTTCTAGAATCTTTCTGTGGCGTTATCTGAGTTCTGTACATGAAGAATCACGAGTTATGGAGTAATGAAGGGCATGTCCAGACAAGGAGTTAAATGTTCTTCTGAATGTGTTACCTAACTTGTTCAAAATGCCACATTAGAAAACTGTAGTGTAGACAAGGCACTGTATATTTTTAATATGCTATCTGACAGAGCTAGACCTAAACTCAATATGTGGTAGAATATGTTAGTTAACCTAACTTTAAACTGTAGTAACCTAAGGCCCCTTGTAGCAGCAGCAAAGGTTTGTCATGAGGACAGTGTAAGTGACTTACTCACTATTAACACAGGAAGTCTGCAGCCCTGGTTTTTCACTTTGCCAATTCTATGATTAATACTTGTGTCTTAACCACAAGGCCATCATTTTTAAATAAAGCACACACTTTTATTTCAGAAATATTCCTTCTAGTCAGTGATCAAATCTTCCAATTTGGATGCCTAAATTTTCAGTACTAAACACATATTTAGACTGTAAGTTATAGCAAGTAATAGTCAGACACCCTGAACATCTCTGAATCCCAGTTAATGCCCTAAGACGAAGATGCACAGAGACTTCTGATATCTGACTAAAAAGAAGTTTAGGTGATTAATACTTTGAAAGTTTTAGCCTTTGACTGTACAACTTTATCATGCCTCTCTACCTGCCTCATTAAAAACAGTATTAAAGTGATAGTCTTTTATTCAGAAGTCAGAAAACGCCAGAATTAGGAATTCCAATGAAATCTTAATTTGGCTCTCTTATATTATTACAATATAGTATGTATTATAATAAACTCTTTAATTATATGATCACATACCACTGAAAAACAGCATGTGATCACATAATTAAAGACTGCAACATAATATATATGCAGAAAGGAGACAAATTAAGGTTTCACAGGCAACTTTAACTCTTGCATTTCCTATTTTCTTAACTGCAACACTAATGAAGTTTTCTTAAACATAAAAATGTAAGGTACGCATTCCTAGGTGAAACAAACAAGCGGCTCATACTGGAAAACAAACTGTCATGTGGTATCATACTGACATATGCATGGGTCAGGAGCAGCACTGGAAGTGTTCCAAGTTGGGTTTTAAGTATTACAGACTCATCATAAGTACAATGTAATACACTACTATTAGCTTCCTCCCATATTTACTATCTGCTGAGCATTGGGGGAGATAGAGGAACCCTAAGATCCTCTTACAGGTTGTAAAGAAGAGCATAGATTTTGAACAGGATAATCTGTTTGGCCCTCTTGAGGAACTTATTTCCTACTGAAATTCTTTCACAGAATCATAGAATCACAGAATGGCCTGGGTTGGGTGGCCATTTCCCCTTGCCCTGCCACTACATGCTTTGTAAAAAGCTTGTCTTTCTTGTGGGCTCCCTTCAGGTACTGGAAGGCTGCAATTAGGTCACCCCTAAGACCTTTCCAGGCTGAACAAACAGCCCCCCATCACAGGAGAGGTGCTCGATCCTTCTGATCATCCTTCTGGCCTCCTCTGGGCTCTCCAGCAGCTCCACATCTCCTGAGCTGGCTCGCAGAGCTGGGTGCAGGTTCCAGGGGGTCTCAGCAGAGCAGAGCAGAGCTGAGGGGCAGAATCCCCTCCCTGCCCTGCTGCCACCCTGCTGTGCATGCAGCCAGGACACGTTTGCCTTTCTGGGCTGGAGTGCCATGGCTGGCTGGTGTGCAGCCTCTCACCCAGCAGCACCCCCAGCTCCTTCTCCCAGGGCTGCTCCTGCTCTGTCCATGCCCAGCCTGTGCTCATACCAGGGCTGCTCCTGCTCTGTCCATGCCCAGCCTGTGCTCATACCAGGGCTGCTCCTGCTCTGTCCATGCCCAGCCTGTGCTCATACCAGGGCTGCTCCTGCTCTGTCCATGCCCAGCCTGTGCTCATACCAGAGCTGCTCCTGCTCTGTCCATGCCCAGCCTGTGCTCATACCAGGGCTGCTCCTGCTCTGTCCATGCCCAGCCTGTGCTCATACCAGGGCTGCTCCTGCTCTGTCCATGCCCAGCCTGTGCTCATACCAGGGCTGCTCCTGCTCTGTCCATGCCCAGCCTGTGCTCATACCAGGGCTGCTCCTGCTCTGTCCATGCCCAGCCTGTGCTCATACCAGAGCTGCTCCATCCAGGTGGACTTGGCCTTGTTACACTTCATGAGATTCCCATAGGACAATTCCTTGAGCTTGTCACTTCTCTCCCTTTGCCAAGATCCATTCTCCTCAATGAGTTTTTATTCTTTATGCCTCCTTGCATAGGAACTACACTATTGTAACCTTTCTCACTCAACATTCAGTACATCATATCTCTTTATGGCCTACAATTCCTTTTCCCTCTTCCAGTGCCCACAGCCTGCTCCCTGACTCTACATCCGTATTTCAATCTCCATTCAACAAATCCTAATCTCTGCTCCAATTTTTTTCCTCTTTCAGCTCTTCTTTTCCTTCTTCCTCTGCCACCCCCAAAAGTCAAGTAAATCTCTCATACGTTTCCTTTGCTTGAAATCAACTCTCCATTCCCAGCATTGCCATCTAGCTTTGTCTCTTCTGTAATGAAACTGAGCTAGCTCCTGCTCTGTGCTTCCTGGGCCTACAACAGATCCTTAACAGTATAAAAGAAGTTTCCTAAAACCAGATTCAGGAATTGCACTGGAAGTCATGCTGCCCAAATGGACGAGTGCCTGTATGGACAGATGCTCTGGGCAAGCTAGCTGTGAAGCTCTTAACAATTTTCTGATATCTGTACTGAAAGGTACTTATTTTCCAGAGGTCAATTACACAGTTAAAATCAGGCAGGTTTCCATATTGTTGTGAAGGCTTATCTTTAAAAGAAAGCTTCCTTGCTATCAAGTCTTAAGTAAATTTTAAGGTAGCTGGTATTCATAATTCAAAAGCTAGGGTAGGGTGGGAGGCATTTTCCATTGCCTGGTTTCTGCAACCACAGTGCTTGTTGGCAGAAATCATGAAGAGTTAAACCACATAAACAGCTGTTATGAAAAATTGTAGCTCAAGATTATAAGCTTGAAGCATCTGAAAAATAGTTCTGTTTCTTGCAAGTGACATGTTAGTTAACATGGGTGCTTCCAGCTCATTCTTCATGATAGTATTAATATACTGGGCATTATCAGCCATCTCTATGATTAGAGAAGCCGAAAGCCAGACTTTTGGAAGCAGCAGCAGCTTCTCACCATCAACCACTAAAAACCTTTAATTGTCCAGTCAGATTTCCCCCTACAATTTATACCTACTTCTTCCTTCCTTCCTTCTTTCCCTCCTTCCTTGATGATTGTCACATGAATAATGAATAATCATTGCCACAATGACAGGATGTCATGACATGTCCATGTCATGAGATGTCCCTCTCCAGCTTACAGATCCAGATGACCTTCACTGAAGAGTAGCAAAGAGTTCTTGCCTGTGTCTCCATACCCTTTCTTTTCTTTATTGCTTTCAGTAAGAAGAAAAACAAGCAAAGAACCCTCATTGAAACAGAGGTTTGAGGCATCTGGGTATGCATCTCTTTTACACAAAAATAGTCAAGTGAACATTCTAACATGAAGTGCTACATAATACATGAGGATATTGCAAGCTAAGAGAAGGGAAATCGCATTAACAATTTACTGTTGGCTTCAGATAGGTTTTTACAGTGCTACAAACTCAGCTGTTTACTTAGATTTGATGGCACACGATGTTTGAACATGTGTAGCCTATTGTTTTAAAGCAGAAGCAACTAAACTTCCCTGACAGAAGAGCTGCACAATGATAACACACTGACAGCACAGAACTACAGCTGGCCCACAGTTAACTACTATCTTTTCTTAATATACTGTGCTGTCTACAGTTGCTAAGTGCTTGCATGTCTGTTCTGTGTATCAGGTCTGAATTTTTTCAATTGCTTTTTTAAAAATCTTGGCTTTTCTTCTGTCACAGGCTGGCATCTTGCCATAGGAGGGTGACAGAAGTGTGAAGTGTCTTGCCAAAACTGTTCATAGAGTTAGAAATGGACAAAATAAGTCATGGATATTGATTAATGATTCAACTACAGTCCATAAACCATTAGATTAAGAATTCTGTTATCCATTTTCATAAAATGTAATGACAAAAATATAGTGCAACAGGTGCACAACAGGTCATGGTGCAGAAGGTGAACTGGAGAGCCCACAGTCCCAGAGTGCCATGATCTACTGGAGCTACCCTGGGCCCAGCTTCAAGAAAATAGTAAGTTCTGATCCCAGTTCCATCCCTGATCTCCTGCATGACTGACCATGTTATGAGCTGTCCCCTCCCAGTCTGATCTTCTGGATAGAAGGGAAAAACATTTTTTTAAATCTCATATAGATGCCTCTCTTGCATAATTATTTACTTTGTGTTCAAATACTGTGGTAATTGTGCTTGTGTAACTGAAAGCATTACCAGCACTTAAACAACAAAAACATTAGGCTGGTATGAAACCCCATCCTGAGGAAAATATCAGCTTTCATCTATGTATATGCTACACTGAAGGAACAATGCCCTACATTTAAAAGTATAGTACAGTAACAATTTTCTAATAATTTCACAGACCATGACTGTGTCTATGCAATGGCATCATGCCCAGTCACACTCTAAGAATTTTGGTTAGGAAGAAAAAGCTTTTTTTTTTTTTTTTTACTTTAAGGATAGCAACTACTATACAAAAAACCACAGCCATACCTATTGCTATGCTGGGAGAACAAGGGCATAAGTCTGATTTTGAGGTCATTTAATTCACTTTCCTGTGTGTGGAATTTTACTGACTTGCATTCATTAAGCCTGTTCTGCTCTGGAATCATAGCAGAGTGTCAGGCCCACAGCTCCTGACCTGCCAACATTATACTGCATTTAGTCACAGCACAGAAACAGGAGGAAAGGCAGCACCAGACATTTACAAGGAGATTATAAGGGTATGAGTTGTTTTGCTATCTAAGGTTAATACTGCAAAAATTTTAAAGCAAATTCAGTTCTCATTAGCATAGCATGAATTTGTTGGCTATTGTTTCAAATCTAAATAAGACTAATAGGAGAGAAACCAGAATAGACTACAGGATCTTTATTTAGAAAGCATGATAAAGAGTATTTTTCATGTAGTACAAATGAAAGAGAGAGACTGGCTTATGTTACATTACCTCCACTGGCGCGTGCCATTTTCAGAGCTTCAAGAGAAACAGCAGGGGTTATTTCTAGTTGGCAAACAACCACTTTGGCTTTACAGATGACATCAGAAGCCCTCTTCAGGTCATCAAAATTCAAAAGCAGGTTGGCCCCAGGGACTATGACAATAACATTCTGTCCTAAAAAGAAGATATTGTGTTTTTTTACTTTAATTTAGGCAATAAAGTATGTAAAACAATTCCTTGAACTCCTTACAATATATTTCAGATGAGTATTTCAATTTACTTTCAAAAAAAAAACCCATTAAAATTGTATGCACTGCTGACATTTTCAAATACACAAATATTTTAGAGGATAATCAAAAAGATCAAGGTACTAATGAACTAATTCTGCACAATACACGCAATATAAATTCCCTTAGGAAAAATCATGTATGGGCATTCCCCAGTCCTATTTTGGTGTCTTCTGTGAACTCTAAAGAAGCACTGCACTAGTCACAGGGGAGATGGTGGATACATGCTGAGGGTGATATTTGCATCTTCCTAAAATATTCCAGTAGCATTTGGAAGAGAAAAGCATCAATGTGATTACTGAATTCATATGCCAAAAATGGCATAAAAATTTTAATTTTCCCATCAGCTGGGAACAAAAAGTATTTTACACAGCTAAGAAAATTATGCATGTTTTTTAGATTTCAGAGAAGCAGGCTTGCACCATTTACCTGAGACATTTCAAGTTAGGGTTCCTAACCATCATGAAAACCAGAAGCAGTTTGTCACCAAAGCCCAGAAATGCAATGCCTGTGTTTAAGGAAAGTTTTATCAGAACTGAGTAAAGAGGTGTGCAACAGCTTCTTCTGCTCTTAGAGGTGGCCAGGAGAACGGTCTAAGCAAAGCTCTGTGTGTGTGTAAGCATGGCAGTATCTCAAAGCACATCTAAGATTCTTTTTATTCTTGTAGTTTGTTTTACAGTGAGGTGAGGTTCATTTACGTAGGTTCCAAATATTCTTTTGTTTTCTTCAGACACACAAAACACCTTCTTTTATTGCAGCTTCTTTCTTTTTTTAATCTCTGTTACAACACTTAGAGACCTTCAGGCATGGGTGCCTTCAAATTAAAATTTATTATTAATCACTCAGGTATTAACTTCAATAAGTCAGTTGTTCCTTGATTTACAGGCTCAGCCCGCCCCCGCTGAAGATTCCTTTAAGGACTGCCAATCATTAAAGGCTACCAATTCTGTAATGAACTGAATTACTCTGCAAATAAATATTTATGTTTTTAAATACATTATTTTTGTTGAATGTGACTTCAAAGTCCTTTGACTAAGAACGTGCAAAGCTTCTCTCCCTAAATACATTCCAAAAAGAAAGCAGGACAATGGAAAGAATAATATAGTGATCTCAGAGGGAGGGACCCAAGCTTTCCAAAGCAATTCTGCTGTCAATGGTTTGGTGCAGAACAGCTGCATATGAAAAGCAAAACCTCAGCACTTAAAAGCCAACGCCCTACTTTTCAACAGATAATGATGGGCATCTTGGATAAAAAACAAAAGAAAACAAAACAAAAAACCTTCTGCAACAAGTAAATGTTACCAAAGATGTCTGAATCCTGTTGAGGAAATATTCAAAGGCAAATCGCGCCTATTTTGCCAAACGTGTATTTTGATAGCTTTAGGGTGCAGCAGTGCGAGCAGTAAGACAGGGAATCAGTGGAACAAGAATCTCTTTCATTTCTGCCTGGCCACTGTGCTTCCTAGAATCTCAGACTCCATTCACATGTCTTGCTGCATTACCTTGCTGAACTATTTAGCTGTACTGACATGTATATTATTATCAGAGTTCGGAGCTAATGGCCCAAGGCAGTAAGGAGGGCTGTTTGCTTAAACCCATACATACAAACTCAAGGTAGACCATGCTACACTGGATCACGGCCTGAAGATTTTCTTCGTAACTACAAAAGGTCAGAGACTTAGAGTCTGCTTTCAAACCTGCCAGGGAAATGCAGTACCTCCTGTGGTGCAACAGTCCAGACAGGCTAAACCCAAGCTGGAGGGAAAACCCCCACCCCATTCCGCCCTTAGCTATATATACCACACTTACTGAATGGTAGCAGTCACACAAATTTGCATCAGGGCGAATAAAGGCAGAATCCTTCCCATGCCCTCACAATTAATACAAAATTTTGTATTAACAGCAACCATTTTGTTGAAAGCAATTATTCCTTGCCAGGGAAATCAGATGGGAATTTAGCATCAGGGACAACAGAGTTAAAGACAGATGGCAAAGAGGGGTGAGATTCATCTTGTCCAACATGAAATAATTTTTTAAGTTTAAAAAGAGATCTATTCACTAGAAAAGTTTAAGAAAACTAATGTCTAAAATTGTTTTGCTATGTTCCTTCAACAAGGAGAAGAGACAAATATTTTCAGAGGTTTTCTTAGTCTTACATATCTTAGATATCTGTTTGAGGAGGAAATAAACTATTGTCTAGAAAAGTCTATGTACCTCTGTTAATATTAGGTGAAGCATAAAACTGTAGATCTAAATTCCAAAACTGCTCCAGTGAGGTAAAATGTTACCCAGACCAAGAATGAGAATAATATATTTTCTGCATTACTCTTAATTCTAAAATCTCTTTTCTTAGACTAAAAATATCAGTTTTGATGGGAACATCTATATAACTTTGAGTTTTGCAGACATCAGCTAGAATATTAAGGGCCACATTCACACTTGCTAGAAGCTGTAATAGCTAAATTAAACTGATAAGCTTGCACAGGCTTACACCAGATGGGGACTGGGTCCAGTCAGGATGAATGCAGCACACATAAAAATGTCCTAAGTTGGGCTTCTAAAACTGCTACTGCCAGTTCTTTAGAAGATGGAAAACTCAAGCCAGACTTTTTTTACAGGGGTCATCTTATAGATGACACCACATGAGAAGTGCCAGTGGAAAAATCAAATGTGAAACCAGTAAACACCACAGTGCAATAAATATCTTTAAAACTAGATGACAAGCCTAAAAACCATCAGTAGTGCTTAGAATTAATCAAAATATCAAACAGATCAAATGATGCAATTGCAACAATAGCTGCAGAGCTTGTGCATAATACTTCAGAAGAAAATTATATTTGTGACCAGATAAGAATGTTACAAATAAAATGTATTGCTGAATCACAGTTCACAAATATGAGAGTGGGTTTGGGGTGTGTTATGGTACCATAATTTCCAGGCAACCACTTGATAGAAATATTGAAGTCTTGCACACAAAACATTCAAGTTCATGAAGAAAGTCAATATGTAGAAAGTCTAAAATTCAGGTGACTTTTCTTCATAAACCCAAAGGTTCAACCCAAAATTTTCCTCTATGGAAAGTATAATACAAACAAGTTGGCAGATGTATTCTAAGTTTGTTTTGTTTACTTTGCCTTGCCTAAATATATATTTTGAATGGTTTTTTACTAGTAGTGCTGTGGTACTGAAGGTACACACAACTTACAAAATAATGTCTATTCACTGCTCATGAATGATTAATAACTTTATCATAAAGTCAGCACAATGCCTGTCTCAAGTGAGGGTTATCATGCAGTGTTCTGTGTAGGTGAGCTCCAAGTCCTAACTTGCAATAATCAAGAGAATTTTAATCATGACTTGCCAAACTCTGTGGTGCCTCCACTGAATTTTTGCTAGGAATATGAATATGAATGTTGTTGGACTTGTTCAAACCTCTAGTCCAGTTAGGCCAATATAATGGCACTATCAACAGTCAGTACCAGATATGGAAAAGCTGCAATAACCTTCAGAGGTAATCATGTACAAAATTATCCACAAAGAGGGTTTTCCCCTCCCTACAAGTGTGTGTAAAAGTACAACACACATTATCACTTTATGGAGCTCTTGCCATCCAACATCACATTGCTAGCAGAAGGTGTGCTAAGTGACAGAGCTAGTGGCAAGAAGGCAGACTGAAAGGGGAAACAAAACCTTGGGTTCAAATTGGTGTGATGAACCTCAAAGCAAATGTGTTAAGAAAAGCAGCTGGATGTACCAGCTTTTATCCTTAAGAGAGAAAGTACAGATTTGAAGGGTACAGGATCCTGGTATACTGAAGCTTGTGTTTAGTCAAATCAAAACTTTCTGAAAAGGCAGTAGCATAAAAGAGAACAACTGAAAGGAACACAAGGTCCCAGAAATACTTCTGCATAGATTTCTGAGACCAACCCAGAGGGAACCTTTACAGCATCTCTGGGCTGCACATTTTTCAGTGCAACTCCATAAACTTGTTAAACATCTCCCTACCATTCTGCATTAAAGCAGAGATTGAACTTCTCTGTCTTTTATTGAAACTATACTGTTTTGTCCCAGCATATAATTAGCTTTGAGAGTATCAAATGTGCCTGATATTTTCCAATTTTTAGCACTTTGCCAATTACAATAGTGGGTGAGTTATACTTGTGCAATTTGGTAACCAGTCAAAAACTTCCAAGAAATTCTGTAGTGCCAGTTAGACAGACAGAGGTAACACCAGGGAAGATTTACTTCAGAGCCTCATCTGACTCTGATCTCTACAGCCTTCTTTTGCTCTGCCTTCACTCATACATCACAGCATCATACACCCCTCTACTTTCATATCTCCAACTTCTCCCTGTGATGTTTCTCAGTTGGTTTGAGCTGGTATTTTTCCCAAGTGTCTGAACTTGTAAAGAATTAGTAAGAAGGGTAGGTTAAGTGTGTAACAATATAGAAATGAAAACTTGTCAATTAAAAGAGATAATAGCTATGTGCTTTATTTGTCCCTCAACACAAAATACCATCACCAACCCCAACTCCAAATGCTTCCCTTTTAGGTATAATTTGAACTAGCAGAAACTACTTTACATCAGTCCATTGAGTGCTGTGGTGTTTCAGCTATGCCAGCACAGCCACTGCAGTAAAACATGCATGTGTAGACAAGCCCTTTGAAAACTGCTGTAAAGCCTGTTTAGGTCAAATCAGCCAGGTTTCTACAGAAATAAAAAAAAAAGAAAATGTCTCTTGCAACAGCAAAGCACATAAGCACTGCTATTTTACTGCAATTTACTCGATTCAGGCGCCAGATGGTTTTTGAGAGAAGTAACAACGAGAACCATTACCAATTCTGTGCATCTGTTTGCTTTAGAGCATAGTTCTGACCAGGTTTGCTCTTCTACTAGATTTTAAATTAAATTTGAGGCCAGTGGTAACTTAGCATATGATTTTTCAGTTACTCAGAGGCACAAACTACATGACATTATGCATTATTCATGTCACTATGTGAATCACAAGACTGTCATATACCCTCCACACTGACACTAACATGTAAGATAGCCCACTGTGAACCTCATGGCCCCAAACATCCATTTCCCTTTCCTGGTTCTTATAAAGGTTTCACATCTACAAGATTGTTTTGTTCCTAACACTTCAGAAAAATTCTTGGTGGTAAAATTTTAACAGGTCATCCTCTGTTCATTCAAGGTTAGACTGTTTTTTATCTTAGCTGGCCATGCATATGAATTGGGAAATTATAGGATGGTTCTTACTCAACTAGACAGCAAGCCTAGTGCAAGATATGTACAAAACAGTGAGGCCCAGGAGTGCTACTGGATTCCCACTGTCCCTCCTATCTACAATGGCCATAGTGACTGTAGGCAGCATAAGAAGTGTCAAGAGTTGCTGTGTAATCTACCTGCTGATCCAAACCAAGAAAAGGAGGTGGAAGTTAACAGGCAGGTATCCAGGTTATTCAATGTATTAGTGTTACCTTATTTCTGAATTAGAGCTGTCATGCAAGGCTTGGATTAATCTTACTTAGAGAAAATTAAACTCACATCTCCAATAATTTGCCTAATTTTCCTGAATACTCCTGTGTAGGCTTGCCTCTAGTCACGGTTCCTTTCCAGTTTTGCTGCGTGAGTAAATAGTTATGTTTCCTTTCCCATTTTGAGCTGTAGCCCAATGTACAACAATCAGGTTACATAGAAGCTTGGTAAGTTGATGTGTCAGCTAAGCTGTGGTAACTGTTCAAATGAAGCCTCCTAGCAACTCCAAAAGTGAACTAATCCAATCACACTTAATTTGTTATGTTTGCATAAACATTATCAGTTCTGAGCTCTATATTTTGATCCAGACACACTTCTTTTAAGGGCTCTCAATAGCTTGAGGAAATAGCTTGAAAAGACGTGTAAATATGGCACTTAGGTAGATGGTTTAGTGGGGGACTTGGCAGTGCTGGGTTAATGGCTGGTCTTCCTGATCTTAAAGGTCTTTTTCAACCTAAATGATTCCATAGTGAATGTGATGGCTAATTCATAGCAGGAAAGGAGAGCTTTAACCTTCTAATACACTGCATGTTCAGTACAATATAAAACTTGGTAGATCAGCTGGCTGATTAAATTATGCTCGAGGAAAAGATACAATGTTTTCTGAGGATAGTTTAGCATTCTTGACAAAGAATATGAAAACAAGCCAAATCTTTATTTCTTCCCCTGCAAAATAAGAGCAAAGGCACAGGCTAAGGAAAACTAACATGGAAGAAAAAAAAAAAGCCATTTCACTGTGTACTCATCACTGCAGATGCAACTTGAAATCGAGATTTGTGGTAAAATTACAAGAGCAACAGAAATATTTCTACTTATACTGAGAACAGTTCCTTTTCCTGATTGAGGGCACCGTGACTCACTTGGTGTCCTGAGGAGGCAAACCTTTTCCCTCATAGGACCAGGGGAAATGGCCTCAAGTTATAACAGGGGACACTGACATTGAACATTAGGAAACACTTCTTCACTAAAAGGGTTGTCAAGCACTGGAATAGGATGCACTGGAAGTGGTGGAACAACCCTAGAAGTATTGAAAAGACATGTAGATGTGTCACTTAGGTAAATGGTTTAGTGCTGGGTTAATGGTTGGACTCCATAATCTTCAAAGGTCTTTTTCAACCTAAATGATTCTACAGTAAAAGGGCTGGGTAAGTTGTAGTGGAAAAGGAGAACTTTAACCTTCTAATACACTGTATGTTGAGGAATGTAAAACTAGATAGATCAGCTGGCTGATTGAAATATGGCTATCACACTGCTAATTTAAGCGTCTAATTCTGCTGCTTTCAGGCACCTAATTCTACATTGCCTGCAAATACAGAGTGCAAAGAAGTGTGAATAAAATCTTGAAAAAAAATTAAAATGTAGGAAAAAAATCCACAATTAATAGTGACAAGGCAAAGGTTTCTTTTATGGCTGCAAAGGCAGAACAAAGAGGACAATTCAGAGCAGAAATATGTACCTTCACTGTTGACAATTATTGAAGCAGTTCCAGTAGCAGCATCTGCAGTTTGACCTACAAATGCTAAGAAAGGGAAAAGTTAGAGCATGCACTAGTTCAATACATTACTTTCAACCAATAGCATGTGATGCAGTTTAATTGAATTAAATCTAAAATGAACCCATAACCTCCAGCAATTTAAAAATGCTAATTACTCTTTCATGTGCAACAATGCCAGAGAAGCTAACAACAACAAAAAGTGTTAATTTACACCCACAAAACAGAAATACGAGTCCAACATTCTTTAATTTGGCTACATCTCTGCATTAGAGAAAGCATGTTATTTATACAGCCTTCTCAGGCACTCTACTCCTACTTGAAAATATTTCTTTTATCCAATGAAACAATAGAGTCAAGGCTAAAGAAAAACAAAAATACTAAAACAGCCCAGCATCTCATTCTATGTAGATTCGCAATTCAGCAGCAATATTAACTAGTGTTATGAAGGCAGTGGTGGGGTTATATGTTTCCTCTTTGGATTATTATTCAGAGAAATTAACATGATGCTGGCAGCACTGTCTGTTAGAAAGATTGTTCCATGTTTACTATTACAAGAACCTGTTTTCAGCTGACAGCAAATTTGTCAAATACCAACCAATGACAGGAAACTGGTAGTAAAAACCAGTAGCACCATAGCAGAAAACTGACCAAAAAGCTGAGGGTTTCTTTTTTCTTCCCCAAAAACTGCATTTGAGAAAAATCTACTATTCCATTTATGACAAATTCTGGTGACCTTTCCTTTAAGGAGTTCTGGTGTTCTAACATTTTAGAGCATGTATTTAATACTGGGCAAAAGTGGCCTTCTTTCTCAAGATGTGTCTTTGAGGATAGTTTAAGAATCTGCTCCAATTTGAAGAAGGCTGAAAAAACACCTTACATCATGCTCATCTGGTTTTGCTAAAGTCTTGCAGGTACTTGCCCTGGAGGTACCCTTGTCTAGCTCAGTTACCAGGGTCAGAGCAGAACTTCTCTTGCAACTACAGCTTCTTTTCACCATGAATTCTATCTGCACCCTGGAACTGAAAGCAGAGAATGTGTGTTCTGCACTCCCAGTGCTCTTGCGAGTTGCCTGGTTCAAATGCGGGAAAAGGAACAACAAATCAATAAAGATCTAAATGGCCTGAACAGCACTGGCAGCTGGTTGGTTGTGGAAGACAAGAAGACGGGGAAAGGGGAAAATTGCAAAACAGATTGGAATTGGAAAGAAAAGGGGTGTGCTGATATGCTAGGAAACAGAAGAGCAAAATAAAGAAGACATACAACAAGGACCCAGATATGAGAGCTGGCAGAACTGGCATTACCCCAAGGATTTTCATCCAGTACCCAGTATCCTTATGTACAACAACAGGGATATGCTAGAAAAGGATTAAAAAAGGACAAAAAGCCCATGCCTGAAATAAGACCATCTTGAGCAAAAAGTTCTGAGCACACTGAATAACCCTTGCCTCCAGATCTTGGAATACAAGGTAGGATCCTGGAACAACCTCACCAGCAGTAAATCTTATTTTTCTCCACGTTTGATCAATAGAGGAGGTGAAAATCAAACACAATTCTGAGATATTTTTAACTCAATCAGCAGAAATTGGGACCTTGGACCTAAACATTCCAACCTTTCAACTAATCTACCGAGGTATTAATGAACTGCAATGTGATGGAATTTCTGAATTTTTTTCTCTACACTGTTCTTTTGTTGCTATAAAGATTATTTAAAAAATCATGTTAAGATTGCCAAATCAATCATTTAAATCAGAAAACATTAAGGTTTTTTGTGGCATATGCATTTTCATTATGTGTTATGCATTATAATTGCTTCATTTACACGCTCAAAGACACGAGGTAGGCATGCTTTGGAGACATTCAGAACTGTACACCAACACACTTTTCATGGCATCCTTGCTTGGTTTTTTGCCTAAGTTACAAGATACACAATGAATAAACCTATATATACATTCATTTATAAATAAATATTTAGAAATATTTAGATGCTACATGTTTAAGTATAATAAAAAAGCCCACAAAATACTGATAATTTTGTCTTTAAGGCAGGATTTGAATACTAAAGTAGATTAAGCTTGTGACAGCACATTAAACAGGAGAGATAAACAGAATATTGAATTGCCACTTAGTGATAACATCTGCTCAGCCTTGTCCACCCCCAAAGGGGTCATGCAGACAAAAATGAGATCATGTAGTTAAGCAGCACACAGTAGAGAGGGAATAGGTTTTACAAAGGTAAAAAGCTAAGAAAATATTGTGGATGCCTAATCTTCCCTTTTTCTGAAAGCCTTTTAACATTGATTTTTGTGTGTGTGTGTGTTAACATCAGCTGCAGTCTCTAAAACACTGCACGGGTCAGTTCACAAAGCAAAGGTGAAATGTACTGCATTTACCATTGAATTTCCACTCCATCCCTCCTCTGACAACATGAAGTTGAGAATGAGTAATCAGAATGAATTTTTCAATTTCTCACCGGGCATTATTATCAATAACAGCAGACTAAACAATTGCGTAACAGCAAGTTATCTTCAGGTGATTTGCACTGATGCAATCATCTGAGATTTAGAGGCAATAACACCACATTTTATTTTTAGTGCTACAGCTGATTCCAGAAGTCCCCATATTCTCTCTCCTATTCACTCATTCCTGCCAGCTGCATCAAAATATTCATAGTTCTGAATGGTAAAACATATCCAGTGAGGTAAAACAATAATAAATCCTCCACCACCAGTTTTTGTTCAAAAAAAAAAAAAAGTTCAAAAATAATAGGAAATAGTTAAAGTAAAATTTTACCTGTAGAAACACCATTCTTCTTCAAATTATCAACATAATCGTTGCCAAAGGAATCACTCCCGACCTATACAAAAGATAAAAGAATGGGTTTTCTTTACAGAAAGGTGAGAGGATAAATAGACCATCTTTAGACAACCAAATGCTCTACTGTAATTTAAATACAACACTTTTAGTCTTGAAGCCCTTCGCCTTATTAATCAACAAATAATAAATTAAGAAATGGTAAAAATGTATTAATAGTATTTGCAAACAATAAGAACAGTGTTCTGCAGTTTTCTCCAGCCCTATTACAAACACCCATGTTGCCATATTCAAGTCTCATCCTTGTACAATCCCTGAGCTCCTTTGACACTGAAACTTTGGGGCATTTTAAAATCTGGACATGTACTGAACTTTTCAGCTTTGAATTGAAAGCATTGACATCAATTCTGGTGTTCTCCTTAACTGCAGAAAATATCAAACTGTGTCTATGGGATAGAAAGTGATGATAAACATAGCATTACTAATTTCTGCAATTCTCAGTACTAAATGTACTGTTTAGAAATTCAACACTTTTTGTTTGCATTATCCAGCAACAGCAGATCAAATTAAGTTAGGGAGTCAATCTATGGTCTATTGTTTTTTTAACAGCAACTTAAAAAGCTTGCAATTTCAGATTCATTAATCTTTTTAGGTGAAAACAATTCTGATTGCTGTTTATTCAAACTAATATAATTTTTTTTTGTTACATTACACAAGCTGAACAAAGGAGATGAAATACATGGAGAAAAAAAATTTAATTCGCTTAATACCATGCGAGCATTCAAAATACATTTATAAAGCCAACAAAGCTTTTGAGTCACCACTCTTAGCCTGTCTTCAGCATGCACAGACTGTGTTCCCAATTCCAAGAGTGAGTTGTGTATCTGAGCAGTGTCAAAGACTAACCAATGCTACAGAAGGTATTTTTGCAAATGGAAAAAGGAAACATCCTTCAGATTAGAAGCAAAATTGAGATCCTGATTATGGGTCTAGAGGAGCCCTAACCAATTATCCATCCTCTCATGAAACAACACTACACAGCTAATGGTGTACTTCAGTTACTAGAAGCACAAAGCAGCTGCCTCTACTGGCTGTTGTGGCTGTTGTTAGAAATTTGTCTATTTATGAGTTCAGTCCTTCAGAAAGCTTAGAGAAGGTCTGAGTACCAGCTAGTGATCACAAGGATCGAACGCTCTGATTCAGAATTCTAAAATTTAAAGTGTCACAGATGGACGAGTCTTCTCATGTATTTGATTGCATAATCATGATTTGAAACTTCCATTTCCTACAACATTGATAAGGGTTTTTTCTAAAGCATTATTAAGGATAGTCCCAGTCTTTCAGCAAAGGAGGACAGCAATTATGGTAAGAATAGTCTAACCAGATGGAACATTCCTCTAGTACATGGAAAAAAAAAAAAACCCAAACAACCCAATATTTTCTTGGGTCACTGTGTTATTCATTGTTTGCACGTTAGAGTATATTTGTACTTCTGACTACTGCCAGTTTGCCAGACAGGGCGGGTTGCCTCTTCTGACTGCTTTAGGAGGGATGACTGCAGCCCTCTGCAATTCAAACCTGAGTTGTGCTCACCTCCGCAGCCTAACAGCTGTGCTCTGGAATACATTCTGGCTGATGGTATCACCTTCTCCCTCCCTTGCTACTATGATTCTTCTACAACAAATCCCACAATCTGCTCAGTTAATTCAGCAACAAAATATTTCATAAAGCTCTTCCTAAAGCTCAGCTGAAACTTCCTTCCTTCAGCTCTGGATCCTGCATGAGAGACAGGCATCCCTTACTTTTCAACTGTCAAACCAGCTGAGAGCAGCCAGGGTACTTTTGCTCGCAGTAAGACATCTCAGTGCTGGAGGGAAGCCCTCCAAGGGGTGTCCATGGAGGTCACTTTCCTCTGGAAACTTTTCCATGTTGGTTCATCAGTATCCAACCCAGTTAATCCCAGTGCATTTGAAGGACTTTATTTTTCCATTCAGGCTTTACCCCCAAGGAAGACAACAGTATTGGGCATGAGACTCAGTTTAGATTAAAGGCATATTTACTGACCATGTCAAATTATATAATATTGTTTTAAATATTTTCTGCTTTTGCACAGATTCTGCTAGATGGACTACTGGATAAACAGAAAAATAAATGTCTTAGTCTGCTGACCACAGATCACTGTTAAGTGCCGAAATAGCATTTCTTCTTTCTTGAATTCTTAACAACAAAAGCCATTTGTATGAGCATTATTGTCACACAGTTTGCCTATCAGAATCAGTGGATTTACATTAGTATTTTTTCAGTCTGGGTTTTCTCTGCCTATGGTCATGTTTTCCACGTGGAACTAGGAAGCTGGCTGGCATCATAGCAACTAGAATTATAGCAGCTTAAGAATCAAACTCATCTGTACCTGAAAATTACTTATAACAAAAAGCATGTACCTCTTGATAATTTTTATTTATATGTTGTTTTTTGAGTGTTTACTCTTTTTTGTCATCAGGGAATTAAACAGGTACTAAAGACAAGACAGTAACACAAAAGTGGAAGATGCCCATCATATTCTGTGAGGCATCTGAGATACAGCTATATTCATACAATGAAGTGAGAATTTAACTTATAGCACTTTAACTTAAATTTGGCTCATGGATCATTTAAAAAGACTACACAACATGGTAATACAACACTTCCTGTTTCTAGGCAGAAATCAAATGCAGCCATGGCTTAAACAGAATTTAGTATATGCAGTATCAGCAATGACCAGTGAAGATCATTCCAAATTGTTTGTCAGAAGTGAAGCAGGATCTTATTCAGCACATACAGTGTCTTTCAGAGCAACATCCATCCACCACCTTATTCCAGGATGCCTAAGATTTTTTGGGGGATTGGTCACAACAAAAAGAAAGAAAGTAGTTAGGGAGTTTGAAATCTCTTTAGAACACGGTTAGTTTTTCAGTACTGCAACAGTGGTCTCAGTGTATGAACCTGAGCAATTAATTTATTTGCTTAGATCCTTTAGTTCTCTAAAAGAATCTTTTACATTTCTCTGTAACTATTCCATCAGTACACTGTTTTACAGGAAGGAGCAAACTGACTGCTACTGTGACACACATCAGTAACTCAGAGTAACAGCGGCCACGTGCAGAGACATCCAGGCAGGAAGCAAAACAATGTTTGCATTTCCACTACTCAAACTCAATTTTTTAACATTTTTTACAATTTTTACATTAAATTCCACAGCACTCCATGGCATCTCTAGTCATAACAGTAAGTCATTATAACACTTCTCTCTCAAACCCTCTCCAAACACTGGCTCTTGTGTTTTAAAGCTTTGAGGTATGAAGAATTCCTTGACTGATACATCTATCCCCAGTCTTGTTGAGGAAATCCTCTGTCTAAACTACACTGCTGCTAAGAGGATGCCACGCTCCAATGGAATGTCCCTTTAGCATTGATACTGATTCCATTTTCTGAAATTCAGATTGTTTTGCACCTATATTAGAAAAAAAAAAAAATTGGGGAAATAGGACCAAAACAGAAGCATGTAACTGAGCACAGAGTATGTGTGTGAAGGGAAACCCAGCTTAAAGAACCACTGAATACTACAGATTACTTGTTGCAGTAAAAAAAAATTAATTGTAGAAGCTCATTATTGCCAGATTTTTCTTAGTTTATTAAGCAAGAAATTTTTTATCTCATTAACCTATGCAGATATAAGACTATATATGAGATTTCCATGAGATGAGATAGTATTTTGTGAGGCTATAAAGTGTAATTTTTAAAAACTAAGTAACTTTCAAAATTAAAAAATAAAGAACATAAAATGCTAACATTTTCTCCAACAAATACACAACAGAAAGAAAGAGAAAACAAGAGAAAGATGGAAAGACAGAAAGACAGACAAGAAAGACAGAAGAAAAGAAAGAAGGAAAGAAAGACAGACAAGAAAGAAAAGATAGAAGGAAAGGAAGGAAAGGAAGGAAGGACTGGGTTTTACTGAAATAACAGAAATATGATTTTGAAAAGTACTTAAAAATATAGTAGCTACTAAATTTTATTATGAATGCATATGTTTCCATTGCACTGAGCAAAGGCTAGACCATTAAAAAAACATAAAACAAAATTCACACTTGCAAAGGAAAAAAAAACCTTTAACATTCAGCAGGAAATGTTAGAAGGGAATTTACTGCCAGTTCATCTTGTACTTGAATCTGATCATTCTTGAATGCAAAGATGATCAAATATGCACAATATGATAGAAGTGCAAACATTGCCAAAAAAAACCAAACCACACTGTAGAACAACTAGTGATAATAACTCACAGAAATGCTTTCAGGTGCAACTTAAATTTAGCTATAAATATAAGTTTCACCTGAAAGCATTTCTGTGAGTCTAATATTTAGTCAAAATATTGAATTGAAAGAACAGTGAGGAAGGCTTCCTTGAAAAGTTTCCAGTGCTTCTCAAAAAATCCTTGACAGACAATGATCCAACAAATTTAGCATCCTCCCCGGCCATGGCAAAACACAAAGTATGTCCAGTCGATTTGAAGTTTCATCTGCAGTTAGCATAGGATAGACAATAAAGACTACAGAGAGAAAAAATTTGATCTTAACCGTAGTAATGATCACTCAAAACTAAACATTATAATGTTTAATGACAAAAATCAAAGAAAACCATTGTAAGAATATAGCATCTGCCAAGTTAAATCAGCCCAATGGTCTGTGAGCAAGTCTTTAGAGCTGCAGTACATCAGATGTTTCAGAAAATTAGGCAAAAATATCCCACAGCACACAAAGGTGCTAGAATTTGGATATGATCACCTTATCTTAACCTCAAGTAATGAGTTAATGATTCAACCCTCAAAGCACTTTTATGTTCCTTCCCAAACTTGTCACTGTCTGATTTTTAATCACCTACAAAGTAAATTTCAGAGCAACCATAGCTTCTAGCACCTGAATGCTATCAAAGAAGTGCTGATCACTGTAACAGTGGGGAACATAAAGAGGAAGGCCTAATCAAGATTTCTTAAATTTTGAACATGTCTAACTCTTCCCAATTCCCTTTTCCACGGTATATCAACCTAAGTTTTGCAATCCTTCTCTACATGCAATTTCTGTCAGATCTGTAGCCAACTAGTCTTTGGTTCTGGCAGTGCTCTTAAACAGCCTTATCCATGCTTAAATTTATAGCTGAAATAAGAAAAAGAAAAGAGAATTAGAGAGAGATTTAAAAGAACTAAAAACATCCCAAAAGCTTTTTGGTAAGTGACCAAAAAGGTTTAGTGGAATTTGAATGAACGTTCAGTTCAGCTGTAACTGAAGAGCAAGTCAGGACTTACCTTGCATATCAGCGAGGTCTTGGCCCCAAGTCGAGCAGACTGGACACACTGGTTGGCTCCTTTCCCACCAAAACCAACAAAAAACTTATGTCCAAGGATAGTTTCTCCAACTTTTGGCAATCGCGTAGTAAGGCTATTCCAATTTAAAGCAATAGTTACATACATTAGTGACTGAAGATAACAAGCATCTTCAAAATAAGTTACATTGTTATAAATCCTAAATGGCTCAACAGTCAGCCATCTGCAACTGAAAAATACTGTAAAGACCTTTTAGGGTTCTACTCCACAACCCACTAGTTTAAGTTTATTCCTTATATGCCACCCAGTCAAGCTTCTTGTCATGTTTCTATGAAAGTTGTACCCGATCCCTGACTGGGATTCCCCAGCACTAACTCAGTACAGATAAAGCATAAATCTCACTGTTCATAGGGGTTTTTTACTGTACCATTAGGCTTAAGTTTACATATAGTTAATTTAATTCCTTTACATCTAATTATACCTTCTTAAATATCCTTAAGTAATTTTTCACTCTGTTGGTCTTGACACCCCAAAGAATTGTAATTGTTACCAAAACCTGCCTCTCCTCTGCTGTCATGAAGGCACACTGCACATATTTAACATTTTTCTTTTTTAAGTTTTTCTCTTACAAATCAAGCTTTGCAACTTCTCAGCATTTTGTTTTTGCCTTGAATGCAGTCCAATTACATTTACATCCTTCTGCGGATGGGTGCCCAGAACCAGATGCACTAATACAAGCCGAAAGCCATCAGGAGTGTATTCTGGTTTCATTTCCATTTTGGAAAAAAAACAAAACAAAACTGCAGTTTTGTTAACCCTACCAGATGCTTTGTTATCTCAAATGAAAGTTGAAAGGAATAAAAAGACACCACTGAGACTGGAGGGCAGAATTTCTCAGAGTGTAAAGATTACCTGACTTTTGTAGTTTCTATTAAAATATGCAACCCAAAGATGCATTTCCAACACTCAGAACCAAAATTTCTGCCTTCTCAAGCCATGCATTCCAGGTATAAGGCCTAAAAATGTAATTTTAAAATCTCCTATTCTACAAGCAAGTTCACAACAAGTGGAAAGGGAAGGTAGTATATGCACTGAAAGCATGTACTAACAACCTGCTAAGTCAAAGCAGTTACCTCAGTTACCAAAAGTCTACAGGATAGGAAGGGAGCATGGGGAATGGAAGCCTCAAAGAATGCAGAAGAATCCACCCTAATGTTGAAGAGATTAACTTCAGCTCTACTTGTCAATTTATAACATCATTTTAACAATAAATCTCACAGCAGCTTCAAAATTCAAAAACTGAGTTCTGGGCTCCTCAGGGCAAGAGGGACATGGAGCCCCTGCGCTCCAGCCGAGGGTACCAGAGCTGATTAAGGGACTGGAGCATCTCCTGTGTGAGGAAAGGCTGAGGGAGCTGGGCATGGTCAGCCTGGAGAAGAGATGACAGAGAGGGAACCTCAGCCAAGTATCTGAAGGGAGAGTGCCAAGAGGATGGAGCCAGGCTCTGCTCAGTGGTGCTGAGCAACAGGACAGGAGGCAATGGGCAGAAACTGATATCCAGAAAGTTCCACCTGAACACAAGAAAGAACTTCTTTACTGTGTGGGTGATGAGCCCAGAAAGTCTCCCTTACTGGAGATTTTCAAGAACTGCTTGGATGCAATATGCCATGTGCTCTAGGATGACCCTGCCTGAGCAGGGAGTGTGGAACAGATGATCCACTATAGTCCCTTCTATCTTCAACTATTCTGTGACTCTTTGAAAATTGCCAGCCTTCCAATTCAAAATTAAAAATTAGATATTAGGATCAATTATTCCTTGTGGGGGTGGTGAGACACTGGAACAAGTTGTCTGGGGAGGTTGTGGATGCCCCAGCAGTGTTCAAGGCCAAGATGGATAAAGCTTAGGTCTAATGGGAAGTGTCCCTGCTCATGGCAGAAGAGGTTGTGACTTGTCACTTTATTCTTTTACTGTTCATTCTAGCCTTCTGATTGTTTACCTATTTGGGAGTCAGTTTTTCATGATTTTCTATAAACAATATTATTGTTGACATTCCTTCCAGTTAGGAGGGACAATTGATGGACATTTTCTAAGACCAGTGGAATTGAAGAGGTTGAACCTCTATCTTCCAATGTGGTCCCTTTCTGTGAAAGGCATATAAGGTAAAGTCAAAAAATAAACTCTCTCTTTCTCCTCTCAATCCAACATTGTCATCTCTGTTGGATCTCTCTGTGACATCACAGTGTCAATGACTGGATGATCTTTAACGTTCCTTTCAATCCTGAATGTTCTATGATTCTGTGTTTCTGCACTAGGCAATCACTATGGATTGTTTTTTAAAAGGATATGAAGAATATGTGTATATTACTTTTTGATCTTATGCTGCACCTTCTGGGGCATATGGGTGTTTGTAGAATCTTATAGAACTAATGACAGAGCACAGCCTAATTTACTGAAAATTCTCAGGAAAAAGCAAACATTTTTCTCCTCCCTCTAATTTTCAATTTCTTCAGTCCAAAGGTTTAGAAAGTCAAGAAAACCTAAAATGAAATTATGTGAAGTGAATGTGAAGTCAAACAAGTCCCAAACTCCCAGAAATTAAGATTTTGGCTTTGCAGGAGTTGTTACAGTCCTGTGCTTCATCAGTGGTTACAGTTTCCAGTGAGATGCAGGCAGGGATACAGGTAGGGATGCAGCCTCACTAACAGAGACACTCAGTAACAGTGCAAGCCAGATTTTAGTGTGAGGATAGCACACACAGTCACCAGGTTTCTTTTGCGTGGGTGGCCACAGATAAACCCCAGAAGAGTCACACATACAGCTCATAACACTCATTTCCAGAGATTCAGAGCCAGGAACATTTTGTTGCAAAATGCTTAAATCATTTTCAATAAAAATACAGGAGCTTTTTAAAAATATACTTATTACCTTATACATATATATATATATATATATATATGGAAAGGATTGCTAAGTTCCTAATACAGCTAAGTTAAAACTGTTTGCCCACTGCAGCAACCAGGAAACTGTTTTCAACAAATAACTGTACACTCTCAGGGAAAAGGTGCAACAATAAAGAATATTGATAAATACACGACATTCCTTAATGGTAATATTTGTAATTTATCACCATTTGCACCACTGGAAGCCAAAGTAGAGACAGTTGTGGACCAGAGAATGAAGTCCACAAAACCCAGCAGAGGAAGTTCCTCTTCAGCTACTGCCAGGGTACTGCACATACACATGTAGAAATAGGTGCCATTCAGTAAGGAAGGATGTTTCACCCAGCCTTGGTAATAAGAACAAATAGGAGCTCTTGTATAGTTCCCTTCATTCACACATCTCACTACATCTTAAAAAGCAGAACAACATAATAATTCCTGTTTTGTGGGTATGGAACTTAGTCAAGGCATTTTGCCTTTTCATTCCTTAGATCAGTCAAGAAGCCAGAGGCAAAACCAAAAAGAAGATCAGCTTAATCCACTAGCTCACACCATCTTCTCATTTAAATTCTGTAGTACGAAAATGGCATCAATTCTCAATTCATTATTCTTCCTTAGGCTGTTTTTTTCAAAGATTATTATTTATTCTAAATAGAATTTGCTTCCACAAAAAGTCAATATATTGTTAAGCAAATATTATCAATTTTCATTACTCCAGCACACATCTCCTAAGAGCACTTCTCAGAGTTCATATTCAAGTATGTTCAACCATAAATATTGTTTTAACAGTGGCCAGACTATGACTTGATTCTCCTCTCTTTTATGTTGGCATCAATGTACAACTCCAGTGGAAGCATGATAATTTCACTGGTGAAAAAACAGGCTTGGTGAGATGAGAATTTTGGTCTCAGTGTTTCAAGTAGCACAGCATAACAACTGCCTGTGAGAATCAAACAGCTTGTGGAAGATAGGGAAATGACCTTTTTTATGGTTTTGATGGAAAGGTACAAGGCAAAGGATCAAGTGTAACAGTAATTTATAACTAGTCAATTTTTAAAAGAAGCTAAAGCAGACCAAGCAAGAACATGCAGCAACTTCCTGTAGCTCTCTACAAACCAACTCTTTACCCCTTTACCATATTTTGTTTTAGGCATGATTGCAAATCATTCCAGACCAATTCTCCACTGCAGAAACACATTATTTTCCATATGAAACAAATCCGGAGTACTGACCTATATATGCAGTTTTAACTTTCACTGAAACCAGTATTCCTGAAACAGGTTTTTTTGCTAATATAATGGTATTCTCTCATCATTTAATTCTGCAACTATACTAACTTTTGATTCACATCAGACAATTTTAATGAGCATTTCAGGCTTCTGTTATGAGCAGGCAGTGATGACTAATCTGTATGATTAAGAAACCCTATAAATTCTTGGCTTATTCATGGTGTCACAAAGAATACCCAAAATAGCCCAAAAGTGATGAAACAGCTAATGTTACTCCAAAATTAGGCTAAATAAGTTAATTAGAAAAAATGTCACACGGGCCTTCAGAATTGTTACATAAAATGTTTTGCAAAGCCATTTACAACTTCTGATGTAATTTGAAAACACTGACCTGAAAACCCAAAATAAGTTACTATTCAACAGACTCCCCCTTGTTTACATGACAAATTCTGCTCACCTTTGAGAAGATAAATGGTGCAAAGGATACTGAGCTCTTTTGTATTATGAACAATAAGAAACTGAACTTCAAAACTCCCAATAAATTTGAAGTAAAATAAAATTACTGTATGTTTTGCAAATTGTGCATGGTAAAATTGAATCATATTTGTAGAGGAAAGTTCAGACTGAAACATCTTGAATTACTTTGGACATTACAAGCAAGGAATATAATCACTCATAATTTCAACTGAGTTTTTCAAAACAATATTTAAATGTAAAGCACACAGGAATGCTGCTGCATTTGTATGTGACAAATGAAGAATCTTACATACACTTATGTTTCAGAGGTTTGGGATGAATTAAGGCACACACATAAGAATTCTACCACTGCACTAACTTCAACCCTCTCTTCCTGTGTGTGCCACGAGTTCCCTTAGAAGCTAGAGCTGATTAGCATTTGTATTTTAGGACAAACATCCTTTTGGAGGGCTGGCATGAAAACCAGAACAGAACCCTTTAACAGAGTGTTGAAGCACCGAATCAGAGGTGAAAGCACAACGTACGGAGTCACTAACACACCTTTCCCAGTATTCTGGTTTTTCTCAAAAAGTTCCCCTCTAAGCAGTGACTAGATCACATACAGAGATAGAAAGTATGAAGAAGGGGAAAGGGAACAGAACATGCACAAATTAATCCTGAAATTAATCATGGTTTGCTTCTGATTCTTCACACCTAACCACTGTTTGTTCACTGTTTTCAACACATGAAAACTAAAACGATGTATTATTACTGTTGTTGGCTTAAACTGATGTGAAGCCGTGCCCTCTTCTCAGCAGCATTTCCCCACTATTTCTCCAGCACTGCTTTTATTGCTTACAGAGCTTCCTAATTCAAACCAGTTTTGTTCAAAGGGTCATTTCCATTCGGATCAGTGAATTCACCCAAGGCACTGCCCAGCAGCCAAGGTGGGCCTGTGAAAGGAGGAGCAGGAGAGCCTCTGCTGGCAGCAGTACAGCCACACTGCCCTGAGCCAGAGCTGGAACTTGCACTTGATAATACTCGGCGCTGAAAACACTTCATGTGCTGTTGCTAAGGTTTGCTTAAGTCATACAGTATTCATAGCTCATTAAATACGTTGAAAAGCAGAAAGTATTAGTATGTTTCAGAGAATTACATGCATGAAAAAGGAAAATAGAAAAGCACAATAATATTTTTCTTTAAGAAAGCCCCAACAATATTCTCATCAGGCAACTCAGAGGGGAAGAGAATTTCTACATTAGATTAAATATCACAAAAAATTCCTAAAATGACTGCCATTTAAATAGTATAAAAAGGAATATTCAGACTTTTTTAATTCCTGAAGAAAGGTGAAGATGATCAGGGGTAGGAAAATAGCAGCAGAAATACTGAATTTAAAATGAACTTAATAAAAAGTAATATAATGTAAAGCTCTAGAATTTAGCTTTGATTCTGTTCTCTTTGAATCACTGAACAAAACTTGCTTTCTCCACTGCTGGGAATTCCCTAGAAAGGGAAAATCCCAGTGAGATTAGAGTAGGTGTAACTAGCCACTGTCTAGCACATACAATTTACTGGCCTTTCATGATTCTCACAACTGAACAAATACAAAGGAGAGAATAGTTCTGGCCTCTAATATAATACAACATTGTGGTGAAAAATTCTCAGACCTCTTTTGGATCTGGCTTATATTTTGGTTTAGCCTTGGTCTGTTTTGTCTAGCTTCATTTTGAAGATCTGAACATGTGCTGTGGGAAAGTATCCATAACACAGACAGAAAGACCACACTCTTTTCAAAATCTGATGTTCTTGACTCATTTATGCTTTCACCCTTTTTAATCATCCACTAAAATGTCTCACTGGGAGGTAGAAAACTTCCAAGATTTCCAAAGAGATTACCTCAGTTAACTATACCTTGGTTTAAGCAGGGGTAATCTGGTTCTAGGTTTGTAGACTTCTTTCAGACCTTAAATGACTGGAAAAAACCTGAAAATCTTAATTTTTTTTCCCTCCTATGTTCTTGAACATGACAAGGTTTTCTTTAAAAAAAAAAAAAACAAACCAACAAAACTTTTCAGACAATTCAAACACTTGCCTATTGGATGTTTGGATGTTTGATGGTCTGGGTTCTCTGTAGCCCAGTGATGAGCACTGTAGAAGCACTACCCAAGCTGATAGCAGGCACAATAATTGACACTTACAGAGGAGTCCCTCTGCAGCACAGTGAAATGCAAAAGCTTTACACCATCATCCATTCAGAGGGGCTTTTTTGAATGTTTGATTTTACTTCAAAAACATTTCTCACCACAACACAAACAAATGAATGATAAATTGGTGCAAAACAGCAGGAATCTTTTAAATTAGTTTTGCCATCAGGGAAAATATGTATTTTATGAAACAGAAATATATATAAACAACATATAAATATACAAACTGTTTATATGAGCACATTAATAGATATATAGATATATATAAATAGATAAACTGGTTTGTAGATCTCATTACTGAGTGGGTAAACAGCTGAAGTGGAACAACTGTAGAAAATCTCTAGCAAGGGAGAAAATTTAAATGAATGGCTGTGACTACACGTAGGAGGGCCACAAGAGTTATATTTTCTTATATGTACAATCACAGCTTCAATTGAAAAAGACCAAAACTTGTAACACATAGAATGGGAACAGCTGTCCACAGCTCTTCAAGGACTTCAATGAATAATTTTGTTGACCCTTCACGCAGAATCAGATTTTACCCTCCGAGATATTAAAAGATGAAACAAATAGAAAGGTATCCAGATGAATGCCCTGAAGCATTTCTGGTAGTACACTGTACTGCATTTCAGTGAAATTATGGTATTACCAAGACATCAAATTCCTAAATTATGTTACGAATATGAAAACATCAACACAAAGAAATTTTGACTAATTAGCAAAAAGCTTTCTCATGGAACAATAAAACCTGTAACATTTCCTCACATGACCAGAAGTTAAACCTGGGGAAAAGGTGGCACAACATTGATGAGTTCATAATCTGTGGAATGTTTAATTCTAAAGCTGAAGCTCTAAAGAGATTTGAAAAACTCAAATAAATCTATCATCAGATATTTAAGTCTCAGTAAACATTCCATCATTCCTACCAAACATCTGTTTTGTATTTAAGAAAGATTGTGGAAATTTTCAGAATTGCTACTCTCTAGCTTTATTTGCCTCCCACGTTGTTCTTCATTGATGTCTCTCGATTACATTATTTTTGGAATGGCAGTTACATAATTATTTTCAATGCAATCTGACAGTAATGTTAGAATAGACTGTCTCTGAAACAGCCTGTGCTCACCCAGAACTGAAGCAGGCTGCCTACAGTTCCTGTGCTGAACAGAACATTATATCATGATGACATACCAGTGCTAAAGCAGAAAGATACAATACAAAACAAAACAACCTTTGCAACCCAAGCAAAGAGTGATCTTTACATGCCCAAGGACAGATTAAGATAAACAAGACATGTGAACAGTAATCTTTTCTATACCTCTAAAAAAACCACTTTATGAGACAACAGTGAACAAAGTGGAAATAATATGGCTGGTTGGACAGGCCACAGGGTCCTTGTTCTTGTCATCATGATTTTCTATATCCTGGTGAATCAACAAAGTAATATGTACTTCTGCTTTACTATCATACAGAAAACAGGGCACCTACCATACAAAATCCTGCTGTCAGTCTCTTTCAAGTAAAAAATAAAAAAAAAAAACAAACCCACACACCATTCAGTATCAGCATTTTGCACAAAAGCATATTGTGTTTTATAAACTATAATATTAGGAGCAACATCATAGAAGTGTTTTCACTACAGAGTCATCAAGAGAAAGAAGAGCAAAGTCCAAGTACTTATAATTTTATTCAATAAGATGTTGTTCTAAAAGCTTATAGCCAGGACAGTAATTTTGTATCAAAAATTTTTTATCAAGTTTGTACGGGCAGTGCTTCCTGCTGAAACCATAGGGGTCACGAATGAAAAGTATAACCAAAATGAGACGTTGCTTACATACATTTATTCAATGTATCATAGATAATGAAAGCAATAAATACATTTAAATATAGGTATAATTATCATATGGGAATAGATTAGACTAGAATAGAACAGTTCGGTTGGAAAGGACCTACAGCCATCATCAAGTTTAACTGCCCAGCCACTTCAGGATAAATTTTTGGTCAAGTATTTACTTTGAAACTATCTTACTGTTGATTCACTGATTAAAAAAGTGTTCTCTGAACTTCCATCTAACTATAAAGGCACCAACTAAAATCTGGGATTACAGTAACTTTAAGGCTTGTGGGGCAAAGACGAGAATGTGCAGGGTGTGGGTGAAGTGTGCACCAAGGTTCACTCTGCTGTGACAGAGAGGAATCCTGTCTAGGTAAGACCCTTCACCTTCTTCCACAATTTAAGCTCTCTTGGGAGAGGCAGAACCCTAAATTTCAGAAGGAAAAGTGTAATTCTGTATAACCCTGGCTTCTGATGTTCCTGTGTCTCCATTTAATCACAGAATTTAATGAGCAACAGGGAATAAAAACTTAAGAAAAATCTGCACATTTTTTCTGCTTCTATATGGAGTAATATGAGTTCTAGCAAAACCACCAACTAGTTTTTTTCCAACAGGTCATTTTTCACTTGATCCTTTCTGGGAAAAAGAAAAATGAAAATTAATTTTAAAAATGATTGAACAGTACTAACAGGATATTCCCAATGAATAATACTAACAGGATCAGACAATTAGAAAAAGGAATAAATAATCAAACTCATTGCTGCTGAGAACATAAAAAGTGCCAGTCTTCCCACATGAGTACTGAACTTCATCTGCTTATCCTGTATTTTCAGCTCTGACCAATGTTTTGTTCTTTCTGCTGTTTATACTATAAAGGTTTATGCATTTTGTATAAACAGGGCTCTGAACAAACATAGGAAATATAGCAAGTGATGGATGGGATAAATTAACAAAAGGAAGTTACGATTCTTTGGATGTAAAAGTTACTTTTGAAAGATGAGAGACAGGGAAAGTGCAATACAGAAGAGAAGTGCACTGTAAGAACATGATGTATAAAGACAACAAGAAGAGGTGAAAGCAATTTAAGGAAAATTTCATGGTTCAACAATGACATGCTATTGATGTCGTACAGGAGAAAAAGGAGGAAAAAAGGACTAAATCCAGAAATGGAAAGAAGAAAGAATAAAATACAGAAGAGAACGCATTGATATATCTGGGAACATTACCACCTTCTTATTTTAGAATTAGTTGTCAAAAAGATCAACGTGTTCTACAAAGCTGCACCTACTTTGGCAACATACTAGTGAAAAGTAATTTTGTATTTTCTTCAGGCTTCAAGTATATGATACTAGGATCCTCAAGGGAACCTGGATGTCAGCATCAAACAACTTACTGCAGTTTGATCTAGGAGCTAACAGCTGGAGCCATATAAAACAAGCAAACAAAACCTTACTGGTTAGCTCCTATGGAAAGAACAGCTCAGACAGCTCCTAGAGGCAACATAATATATATGCCTGCCCAGTGTTTTTACACAAATTTGTTACCATCGACTCTGTATGATTTTTATTGCAGCTTTTGATTTGTGCCAGCAGCTCTTTACTGTCAGGAGTACTAAAATACACCCAAAGATATTTATGTCTAGAAATGCATCTAGGAAAATGGTTATTTCCATTAACAGTACAGCCAGCTAGTAATTCATTAACAGAACAGAATGGAATATTAATCATACCATTCTGCATCTCACAAAGCAGGAGAAAATACAATAATCTGTGTGTTTGGGTGTTAAAATCTAGTGCTTAACACCTCCCTATTGTGATGAATATTTTCAAAGGAGTTCCTTTACACAACTTCCCATTTGACTGTTGTGACTGTTGCATGTCAGACACCTCCAGACCAAAAAGGCAAGAGACATTTATTTTAAATGGTCAAAAACAGTGTCCAGTAATAGTAGGACAATAACCAAACCATTAAAAATCTGTGGAAGTTATACGGAAAAAGTATTTATTTGGGCTAGAAATTATAGATACTTTCATTCCACAATGTAATGTTCAGTGTGTATCACAGGATACAGCAGAAGCCCAAGGAATACCCTGCAGTACTGACACTGCTAGTGCCCTGTGTATTCCTGCTCTGCCTGCTATTTACTTGGAACTGCTCAGCTTCTAACAACCCTATAGAGAGCAAAAGGCAATAGTTGTGCTCCCAGTAAAGTGGGATGTTATAATGTGAAGCAACAGCCATGTGTTACAGAGAATTACTGAGATAAAATGGCATCTTTTTGTAGCACAAAGTAACACAAACCCCTTCTTACTGTGATATTGGACAACTGATAAATAAGCTTTCATCCCAACATTCTCTTCCCTGATCACAGTGATTTTACTTCCTGACTTCTCACTTTCTTCCAACAGAGATAACAATTCTGGGTTTTCCACAGACAGAAGAAGGCTGCAAAGGAATGCAGAATGAGGGGGAAGATGCATGCTCAGGAGGTTGCTGTAACATCACCTGACTATCATCAGCAAACAAGCCTGTTACGGCATTAGTAATTTTAGTATCCAAAAAATACATACAATAATTCTGTCTATTCTTTTATTCCAGCCTGATTCCACTTCAGTTGAACGACAATGGGAAAAGGAATTTCTTTTTACTGTAGTCACTCATATGGTAAGAATTTCAGGAAGAACCCTTTCACATCCTAGACTTT
This sequence comes from Sitta carolinensis, assembly GCA_032173965.1. Taxonomy (NCBI): domain Eukaryota; kingdom Metazoa; phylum Chordata; class Aves; order Passeriformes; family Sittidae; genus Sitta; species Sitta carolinensis. The sequence continues at coordinate 4,899,765 of JAVUNC010000025.1, read as the reverse complement.
CTGTGTAACTGGACACATGCAAGTTTGTATGTACTTAGGGCACACCATTTTGACCTTTTTTTTTTTTTTTTTTTTTAATGGCCATACCCAGATCATTGAAAGAGATGTTCTATGAGAGTTCAGTTTTATTAGGTGGGAAAATATACAAGCTGAAATGTAGTGTGTTTCTGAAACTAAACTACATTACCAAAAAATTACTATTAATTTTGTCTCATGTTGCAATACCCAGACTGAGATGTCCTTTCTCTACAAACATTCATCTAATACTCATCTTTTCCCTTTCTTTTCACACTCTTTTTGAGTAAAATCTAATTCCTTGGCTTAAAAATTCTTAAGTATTTGAAGGGATGAAATAAATTATATTTTGAGTCCACCACTCTCATCTTGAAGCACTCTAACATCCACTCGTCTAACACTGGATTCTACATTTTAAATGGATGAATTTTCTTTTGCCATTACGGCGTTGAAACTGGCCTCTGCTGTCACCACCAGCCCATGAGAAAGCATGTAGACCCTCAGGAAGGTCCAACAAAGAGATTCAGCTACTGATACCTGGCAAATAGGGCACCCACTAAAACGATGAAAAGACTGATGATCACGTTGTTTTACTTTTGTGGGTAGAGTCTAATAGTTTACTGACCTCCAAAGGTGAAAAATTACATTCTAGTGAAAGCAGAAAATTGTGAATCTTTAAGTCAAACATTTAAGCAGCTGTGAATAACAAAACTATAAGGAGTGCCACTGGCTTTCAGACAAGTGTTCTTGGTGAGGTGAGTGAACACAAGATGGAGTAGCTGATTTTCTTCTCTTATTTGGAAAATATACCCCAAAAACATATCACCTGCTAGGATCAAAATGTTTCTAGATTCATTTACTCCATTACCCAAGTGAACTCTCTAGAGGATTAAGCAATAGTTTCCCAGCCTCACATGGACTAAAGCTAGAAGCGTGGTAAATACTAGTTTTATCTCACAAACCATAATTTTTAATTGCTAACACACATAGGAAAGGCATAATCCTCCACTGATGATATCATAGTCTACTGCCATGGAAATGACTGCAATATCATAAACACAGGTTTAAGATGACCTCACTTTCATAGGAAAGAGGGAAATTTCACCGGAATGTGAATGACATTGGGAATAAACACACAGATACCATACAGTGAAAAGCTCTCTTACTAGCCCGTTAAACTAAAGAAGATGGCAACAACACCTAGACTTGCAGCTGAACAGAAATAATGTTCTTCTGCCCAAACACTGTGTTAGTGCCTATGAACCTCTGAACAGAGAGCCCTCTGAACTCCAGGCAGGGTTCCCCTTTGTAAGTTCACCACACCAGAGTCAAATCCCTGCCCTGACAGGCGTACAGTTCAACCACAAGAACATGAACAAAGTAGGGCTATGAGAACCCAGTGCAGGATCTCAGAGCAACGTTGTAGCTGGAATGTTTCCTAGAATGAGTAAGTACTTCAGAAGTGGGAGGAAGAGAACTCCACAGTCTCTTGAAGCATACAAAATAGCATGAAGTCAGACGCAAATGCAGAAGTACGATCTCAGTGTGGCAAGCGCTAAGCATTTTGGCATCAGCTCAGGAAAATACACACATTTAACCTTCAGCTCTGAAGTACTCGAAGAGGCTGCAAACAACTCAAGAACTGGAAGGTGAAATTCGTGTAAGCTTTGTGTTGCCATGAGTTGGGAACGTTGAGTACTGTGCCGGACCCCAAGTGGAGATGAGAAAAGAAGCTTGAACTGAGAAAAGGGAGTGGAGAAGCTTACAAGGCGATAACGATCTCACTTCAGAAGAACCTTTTATCTTGAAGGATCTCAAAGCAATTTACAAACTTAAGCAGACCAGACACTGCAGCTGGTAGGAACAGAACCAGACAGCTGGGAACTCATTCATGGGAAGGAGGAGGTAACAGAGGACCCACTCAGTGCCACATCTTCCAAAATACTGGTGCTGGGAGAAGACAGCAGGACTAGAACAGAGCTTTTCCCTGAATGTTGCCATGCAGCCATTTGAGAAAATTGCAGAAAGCAAGCAGAGAGGCAGAGCTGACAGAAAGATGCAGAAAAGCAAGGGGCCTTTGGACAACTGGGGACCTGTCACTGTTAGGACTGTAGTTTCCCTGCTTTTTATCTCAACTTCAACTCTTTAGGTAGACCCTTCACACTTTCTGCAGTAAAATCTTTGGTCATTCCTATTACTTTTGCCCCTTTTAATACCTTACTCCAATTCTCTTTACTTATTCCTATCTTTTTACAAAGCAAACTGCCCTTCTTCCTGTCCTCAAATTGCAAAATGTTTTCTCAGTGCACAGTAGAGCAAATAGTGCTGTTCTTGGTGACTGGGATTCATGTAGTCCAGGCTTGACTGTAGTACCACAGGAGGTGTTCTTTAGCGCAAAAGCACTACTAAACACATACCATTAAAACCTAACTAGATAAATGAGTCTAAAAAACAAGAAGCGTATTAGTTATTGCTGAAATGGAATTGCCTCTGGAAGTAAAAACAGAACCTAATTACAGTGCGCAGTAGTGTGGGACACAAAATGAAGACACCAAATGAAATTAAATTCATAATTATTTCAATTAAACAGAATCCAGAAAGCAACACTTTTGTTGTGCTTAACTTAAAAGACATTGTATGACCACTTTCACATTCATATTTCCCAAAGTTTTTAAAACTTCCACATTTCCATTTAGGAAGGGGAGGAAAACACCCGTTTTCATGGATAAGAGCCAACGACAAGGGCTGAGCAGGTGTTCTAGCAGCACTAGCCCTTCTCAGAGAGGGCCCACAGCATCCTCTGTGGCACAAACAACAGTTTCTTTCAGAAGATGCCAGCTGGGATCAATGGTGCACTGTCTCTTGCTTGGGGTTCATAACCTTAGCTGCAAATGCAGCCCTTGTAACGAGTTAAAAAAAGTCCCTTGTGGCCTTGCCCTAGTTATTTTCTGTTAATTTAAGAAGCACCCAAGCAGATATTTCCCTCCTTTTTCCCTCTTCAATATTTTGTCACTTTTTGTTAGAGGAACTTTGTTGGAAGCTTTTGAAGTCTGGGGTATAACACCAAATACCTTTAACTAGAATATGCTAGAATATTAAACTGTGTCTCACCCTAAAATAAACTATCACTCAGATTTTGCTCTTACTTTGAGTTCGCAGCAGTGAAAAGCCTCTTTTAACATGTATGAGCTTGGATCAGGCTCCATATCACCAGTGTTTGGGCCACTAGAGATACTCAAAAGCTGTACATGCACAGAAGACGTTTTCTTACTGAATGCCATTACTGAAAATTTCATCAACCTGGTTTTTTATCCCATTTTTCTTTTTGGGCCTCCAAGACACAGCTTTCTTCCTGCCACACTGGAGAAGGCAAACAGGAGTTTCTCTCAACATTTATATTCTCTAAAATCAGAGCAGAACAACAAAATGCTGAGCCTGTACATCCTGAATTTAAAATGCAACCAAACTTTGCTAGGTCAGAGAAGAAGACTGCACTGGGTCTGAATCAAAGCCAGATTTTTCACTATTACATAAATGAAACAATTCACAGATGACACATTCTCTTATGCCTTGATGTCTTTCATTGGATACAAAGATTAATTTCCTCTACTGGACTGAGTTTGTATTCCTTCACAGTTGTGCTTTCCCATGCTGCTGGCAATGGCAGATTGGCTAGAATGAGGAGTGGCTGCTGCAGGGGAAGCATTACAGATAAAAACAAAAACAGAAATGAATTGGATTTGAAGGATTCTAGAACACTTCTAGGAGAAGCTAAAGAGGACAAAAAATAACAAAACAAGGCAAAAACATTAAAAGTTGGTGACATGCATGAGAAATGGTGGAAACAACAACATGTGTGAGATCTGGAAACAAAGCAAAGAAAAAAATCAAGTCATATGTGAGACTTCGTCTGATCGCTCAAGAGAAATGTAAGAAAATTCCTTTTTCCCATTCCCACCAAAAAAAAAGTCTGCAATTATTGTTCCAAATACTGCACTTCTGAAAAAGAAAGTACAGACATGTTTTGGATCATGGACATCTTCAATGTGCCAATAAGCCATTTACTTTGGCACTTCAGCAGACAATAATCACCACCAGAGACTTAAAAGGAAGACATCCAATCTCACTAACGAGATACCTTTTCCATTTGGCCCAAGCAGAGGTCATGCCCTGCTAGCAAAGAGGATTTGATGTTCGGGATGTTCATACCAATGTGCACTTGTCACCACTGTCCACTGCAGATCAGCAACACAGTATTCTGTATGGAGCTCAGTGCTTTCTCTGCCCTGCTGAATGCTTACAGTCCATCGTTCAGTACTTGCAGTAATTATTAACAGCGGTTGTTACAATAGGGTGCTGGAAGCAGAACTTTTAGTTATACTCCCTAAAGGAAGTGAAGAAACATGATGAAAGGAAAGAGGTCCACAGAAAACTAAGACTTGAAATCCTGAAAATTCTAAAAAATGCAGTTTTCCACTATTTGGACTGTGGTGCCATTCTCTTGAGTTAAACTGAAAGACTGTTGTTGTTGTGACTATCCAAAGACTGCTTTTCCATCTTACAGTTTGTTCTATGCTTCTGCTGTTTTCAATTGCCATGCCAAAGTTTCTCCTGTTTATTCTAATTGTTTTAGTGTGTCTGACTCTCATTGGTTTATATGTTTAGTCTTGTCCTGATTTAATATGAATTAAAATGCCAATGCCACGACCAGTCTGTAAATATGAGTCAGAAGAGAATCTACTTAAATAATGCTGTGGATGGTACCCATCTGGTTTGATATCTAGATCATATAGAATAATGCTGGTTTTGTTTTCTACTACTATTGCCTGCTATTGCCAATGAAGTGTTGATTGTGACTGTGACCACAAATATGTGTTGCTCCTGGTCCTATTAAGCCAAAAGAGTGTGGTTTACAGCATGTATGTACGTGAGGCTGTTTTGATCATATGAAGTTCACTTTAGAAAACCACATTCTGCCACTGCAGCGCTACAGGACAATGAGAAAAGAATTTCCAATGAGAACAGTGTTTTAAAAGCAAACCACTGGGGCCCTTCCTTTCAGAAGAATTTTAAGACACACTACCCTTTCTTCTGAATTTGATGATTTCTCAGAATTACATCTGAGTATCTGACTTCAACCAAAGGTTCCTGTCCTTTTTTGTCTTGTTGATTACACAAGATCCAGCACATTTCAAAATGTACATTTCTATTTCACACAGAGGTTACACTTTTTTAAATCATTCATTTACTGTATTGAGTAAAAACATCATATGCTAATTTTTTTTTTTCATGGTCAATCTGGTTACCATATGTCCAGTGGTTGCTCGAAGCCTCTAGGTACCTTGCTTCTACAGACCTGGGAATGCTTAACATTTAAAGACTGCCACTACCATTTCAAGTCTGACCTTGAACTTCTAGCTCTAGCTTGGCCCTCTACAGAAGGGCAAGGTTGTGTCCTATAGGGCCAACAGGGTATTTTATCAGTTTGAGCTACAAAACAGCATTGTCTAGCTCTGGCAGACTCTCAACCAATATCATTATCTTCTAAGAAAGACACACTTTAGTGTTGAGTGGTGAACATGCCCATTAAAGACAATGCATACAAAAATGTGTCTGGCTTCCTCTGTGTAACTCTCACAAATTTATTCAGGCTCCTCCAAATGGGTGATAGGCGTTTAACAGGATCACTCTTGTCCACATCTTTTATAAACTGAAACATCAGCACAAATGAGAAACTCACAAAACCCCACTGCTCCTTCATTCCAGCTGAAATGAACCCTAGCTTTAAATGTAGAATAAGCAGCCCCCTCTAAATCCCATATAAAAAGAATTATGCTCCTGGAACCTAATCCTAACCTGACAGTTTTTATATTTCATAAAGCTTGCTTATAGTTTCCTGTTCCACCTAGGCATAACCAAGCCTACTGCTTAGTACTTTCCAGTAATTTTACCCAGATTTTCCTAACCCAGGATATATTTAAACAATGTCTGCATAGGTACTACATGGAAATTTCGGTCAGATTAAATTCTTGCCAGCTAAATTTAAACACACTGTTCTTATTTTATTAAGTGCCTGTAGTTCTGTCCTAGTAACAGAAGGAATTAAGCCATCCCTTCTTTTTCAACGGAATCAGATGAGCTTATCACTTACAAAACGCCCTTTGCTGCTACTTAAAGCAGAGGCTAATAATGGTGAGTCAGATATGTACTTGTGATAACATTTGAACACTCTAAGACACCCTCTCAGCTGATTGAAAAGTGAAATGGTTTTTCTTCAGCCACTTAATCTCAGTGTAACAGCACCTGTCACTCCACTCCATGGTGTAATCTCTGGTTACAGTATGACCAGTTAATATGCCTTCAAATAAATGACTGCATTTCAATCACATCAAACTTGCAGCCAGGGGAAAAAAAAAAAAAAAAAAAAAAAAAAAAAAAAAAAAAAAAAAAAAAAAAAAAAAAAGTAAGCAGTTTTCTTGTTTGTTTGTGTAAGTGTCAAGAAAAGCCCAAAGCTGCAGTTGTCAGCAGTGCTTAAACTGGCACACAATTTTTTGATTACTTTTTTCCCCACATCTTAGACAGACAGGAAAAGGAATGTCTTGAGGTTAGAGCACCAAGTTTTACATTTCAGTGCAACGTCATAAGCATCTGAGAACTCATTTACACGTAACATCAAGATCAGTTCCACAGTTCTTCCTCTGACTTACAATTATTCTTCTTGGAAAGCTGCCAGTGTGTTCTGCAAATTACATAGAGCATTAAATATTTCTGACAGAGGTTCTATGATTATTTAAGGGGCTTCATCATTTCTGCACTACAAATCTATACCTAAGCAGTACTCAGTGTGTTCCTCTAATCATGTATTCTGCACTTTCTTGACCCACAGCCTTTGGTATAATTGTCTGTTGATAAAGGACATTTTTTTAATTGCAGAATTCCTAGCAGGACAAGCTGATGCAGTCCAGATAAATACACTTTAAATCCTACTCCAACCAAGTCTGCATATAGAGTATGGAGATGTGTTTAGAATTGTGCAAATCAAAGACTGACTTGCAAGTTTACTGGGACTGACAAGGCCAGCCAGTTCAGGTTAGAATTTGCATCATGAATTCTTGCAATTTTGATGGAATTCTCCTGTTATTTAGTATTGACTACAAAGCCTGGGCTACTGGAACCAAGAGCTTTTGTGAACTTCTGTACTTCAATTTTTCAAAGAAGTTTCCAAACTTTACCTATGTACAAAAAAAGAAAAAGAAGAAAGACAATAAGACCCAAGCGTGTAATTTGAAAAGCAAAATGTCCAGAAAATGAATAAAGATAAAATATTAATTTTAAAAAACTTTTAGATAATTAAAAAATAGCTTTGGGGTGCAGAGCTGCTAAATTTTTGAGGGTTTCCTATACGCACTTCTAGATACGTTTGGATATGAATACTTTGGAAGGCCCCCCTCTCCACCTCTTTCCCTTAATCTCATTTCGAAGTGTCACACAAAACGTTGTATATGCAAGTAATCAACTTACAACCTACTGTTTCATGGAGCTAACTTTGGTTTCTTTGCAATATTAACTTTAATTTCTCGCTTTTCCAGTGGAGACAAGTGTGCTTTGAACTGAACACGTGTCACAGTTGAGCAGCTTTATTTACTTTAGTAAAATCGTTTCAGACTCCTCTGCTGATCAGAATTCCAGGTATCAAAATTCCAGGTTTCCCGTGCGGGTGCCTACGAAACGCTGCTTCCCTGGCCAAGGCCAACACCGACCCACCCGGCACAGCTGAAAATACAAACCCAAGTCTCTCCTCTGCTCTCTCCAGAGCCACAGACAGCTGATCAAAGCTGCGGCACGCAACACGTTCAAACCTCTCCCCGTTCCCACACTCTTCTTTCAAAGTGCTATTTGCAGCTGACATCACCCGGGCGCAGCCGCCCCCCTGCAGTCTCAGCATCCCAGAATGGGTCAGGCTGGAAGCGGCCACAGCGGCTCCCGGGTCATCCCAGGGCACGCGGCACAGGACTGCACCCAGAGCGCTCCTGAACGCCTCCAGGGATGGAGACCCCACAGCCCCCTGAGCAGTCTGTGCGCTCAGTCCTTTCCTCCGCCGCAGCCGCGGTTCCCTCAGCCCGGCGCCGAGCGCTCCGCCCGCCGCGCCTGGCGCCGCCGCCGCTTCTGCCGTGCCGGCCTGGGAAGAGACGGAAGGGCCGGCAGGCTCGGCCCGGGGCCAGCCCGGCCCGGCCTAGCCCGGGGAGGCCCGGCGTGCCTGCGCTGCTCCCCGGGCACCGGGACGCCCTGCGCTCCCATGACCTCAGGGCCGCTCCGCCCAGTGCGGAGTACTGTCCGCAGCAGTACTAACCTGACCAGGTCGGTCATACAGGATCCCACCACCACAACCTCCGCGGCCATGGCGCCGGGCCGGCCTTTGCACCCTGACCCGCCCCGGACCCGCCGCGGCTTCCCGGGTTGCCATGGGCGACGGGCTGCCCGCGGGGACCTTCGCCCGGCAGGGCTGTCCCTGCCGAACGCCTGCTGCCGCGGCCGCCCCCTTCCCCGGTGCCCCGTGCCGCTCCGGCCGCGGCCGAACCGCCGCCCCCCGCCCTGCGCGGCGGCGCGGCCCGCACAGGCACTTGCGGCGGACGCCAATATTGGGCCGGCGAAGCCCCCTCCGGCCCGGGTGGGAGCGGCGGCGGCGGCGCGGGGCGAGCGGAGGCGCGCACGGCGGGGCGGGGGCGCGCACGGCGGGGCGGGGGCGCGCACGCCGTTGCCAAGCGGCGAGTTCCGGCCGCCGTAGGTAATGGCGGGGCCGGGCCGGGCGGGATGGGGCGAGCGAGCCGGGCGGGGAGAGCGGGAGGGAGCGAGCAGCGGCACAGCCCTTCCCTTCCCGGGAGAGCGGCGGGCGGCAGGGCAGCCGGCGCCGGCCCGGAGCCGGCAGGCTGTGGCCCGGAGCCGGCAGAGGCCGGTGTCAGCGCTGGGGCGGGGCGGGCGCAGCGCCGCGGGCGGTGGCACCAGCTGGGGAGGGAGCGGGGCTTGGCCGGGGTCAGCCTGGAACAGGAGTGGGTGGACGGAAAGTTCCTCCTGAACGTGGGGAAGAGCTGCTTGACTTTGTGGGTGACCGAGCGCTGGAGCAGATTGTCCAGAGAGGGTGTGCAGTCTCCATCACTGGAGATATTCCAGAACTGTCTGGAGACAATCCTGTGCCATGTGCTCTAGCGTGACCCCGCCTGAGCAGGGAGGGTGGTCCAGATGACCCGCTGTGGTCCTTTCCAGCTCTACCTACTCAGGGGTTCTGAGCGTTCTTCCGTGCCAGGGCTTAGGTGACTTCGGCGTTTCCCCGGGGCTCCGCAGGTCCCCGTTGCTGGTCGCATTCCGTGGATGTGTTCGGGCACGGCTGCAGGAGGCGGCGGTCGTGGGTCTCCTCCTTTCCCCGCTCGCAGGCAGACACGAGTTCCTACCAGCCGCCCCCACAAGTGGAAACCACACGACCACCTTGCCGAGAGCCACGCCAAGAGGGTTAGACAGGAGAGGTCCTGTCACGCTTCCAGGTCTCCATCACGATATTCACATTTTCCTTTTTAAATCTTCTCGTAATCCTCCTGATGGTATGGCCGGTGGTGGAAGGACAGAGTATCTCGCTTCCCGACTCGCTCCGGTGCCCAAAGCAGTGCCCCGGACTTCATGGGCACTGTGAAGCCTGTGTAACATTAGCCCGAAGTCTCAGAGCTAGCCAGCTGAATCTAAGAGGATTCAACTATTAGTTTGTTTGCTTCTTTCAAAGGTTTTGTTTTGGGAGGGAAACAGTCCAGTGAATTTTGTTTTTCTTAATTCCCCTGAGTTTGTTTGTGTTCAGTTTCCAATACTGTGAGAAACTTAAGCTGAGGGAAAAAAAAAAGTATATGACAACTGAAATTTAGGAAACTGGTACAAATTGTGTTCTAGTTTGTAAAGCCCTTTGTTTACAAAATAAATCAGTGAGTTTACTTGATAGTAACCCTTTAAATATTGTGTATCTGACTTGTTAAATAGAAGGTATTGTGAGTTTAAAAAATGATGCAATAAAATACAGAAAAATGTCTAACAGTCATTTAAATCTTGTTTTGCAACATCTGCAGATTTTATTAACAAAAAGATAAGGAACCTCTTTTTAAAGTTCGTTTTGGAAGGTGCATGTGTTCAGCAGTGATCACCAATTGTATCACGTCTCACAATTTCACCCTCATAACACTTACAGTCCCCTTAAAATGTGTCATTACCGAAACAATTCTGCGATCTTCATGCATAACTTCAGGATTGCTACAAGGAGAGCTTATTTTTCAGCATGTTCTTGTGGTTTAAAAAGTTCTTAACTTCATCAGTCCAGCTGCCCCCTGCTTGAAATTAATCTTCCCTACAGCAGGGCTGGCAGACTGAAGTATGTGCCTTGTAACCACTCTTGTGCAAAGTATTTTAGCTTAAAGTAATTTTTATTAGCAGTTCAATCTGAGCCATTGGACTTTGCATTAAAATATGTCAAGTATGGGCTTGTGTTCTCTCAGTCCCTCTGGGGAAGAATAAAGGTGAGCAGAAATTTTTAGTAGAATAGTAGCAAACCGAGGTTAGTATCTTAAATTACTGTGGGTGTTTGCTAAACAAACTTAAGTTGTTCCATTGTCAATTAAACAAATCATATATGAGAATACATTATGTGTCAGGGCATGGATACTTGGTCTTCAGCTTCTTCACTGCCATAAAACATAGGAGCCAGTGTATTAAAGATAATTACTGTTTTTAGGAAGTCTTACTTTATTAGTCTTTCTGTTTGCCTTAAAGTGCCTGGCCTTTGCTTTATTAAGATACATTCTGAATATCTAGGACAAACACTCTTGAGCGTTGCTTCCTGCTACTCCAGTGTAAATGGCTTTCATGAGAACAGAATGTGAAATTTAATGTTGCTCCCAGTTACAGAGATTTAGTGGATTCTGTAGAATATCCATTAGTTACTAATTAATGCTTGTAAACAGAGTGTGAGAAACAACAGAAAATTGCAATTATTGCCATGAGTTGTTCACACTCTTGTTATAGAACACTTACTAATACAGCAGTCCATATGCAGCATTTTTAAGAAAGTAAATGCAGTGTGTATTAGTGTTTTTCAATTAAATGGGGTTTTTTTTAAATATTTTTTAATGATGAGAGTTTACATATGAGCTCTTCTGTCCCACTTATCAGTGGCAAGTTCTTGTTATCTTCATTTACAGCCTTGTTATCCAAAACTACCAAGTTCAGTTCGTTTTCATATGAAGCTCTCTGCCTCAGAATGTGATCAAATATGTTAGCGTTTTAATAGGTTGGTTACCCTTCTTTTCTCCCACCTTTGCTACCACAGTCTGCTGTCGTCCACATACTCTAGTCTTTTCATGGTGCAATGACTTAAAACGAGTGTAATGCTCCGTTTCTGCATTTCCCCTAGAAAGCAACAGGTTCCTGAAGTGTGCTAAATTAATGGCCTAATTGATTTAGCTTAAGGTCATGCAATTGCAAGCACTTCTGAACAAGCTGTGCTTAAAACGTGTGTAAATCAGCTTCTCGATCTATTACTGAAGATGCCTTTCAAAGAGCGTGGTGATACCACTGAAAGAGTAGTGTTAGCTTTAAAAAGGCATCGCCAAGTCCTCTAAATTGCTGCCTAATGAAGTAGTATAAAAGTAATACTGATTATAGGCACACTAGTGCTCTTAGGAATTGCAGGTGAGGATGCAGAGCGGTAGCTACCAAAGCCCTGGGCCCCCTGCAGTAAATGTAAGTGTCACTCGTTTCAGGGGAAGCAGAACAAGTGTGAAGTGTCAATTACAGAGTGCCTGGCAATGCCCACAGCAAGGGCTGGCCTGCCAAGAGTCAGAGTGACCCTCGAGTTTATGTCTCCTTCTCAGAGGGATAGGGCCTTAATTAAAGGTGCCTAGGACGTATGTTGATACTGAATAAACAGGTTTCATTGAATGTTGCAGAGGTGGGAGGGAAAATACTTACCTGTATTTATTTTTTCTCTATAAACCTGCACACACTTCAGTTACTCTATGCTCCTGACCTTTTGTGTGCTTAGCTATTTTTCTGTTGATGTTTGCAGAGTACACATGAATCTACATCAAATAAGCAGGATGTTTTTTAATTTTATTTTCTCCCTTTGCAGCTCAAGACAAAAGGAAGGAGAGACATAATAAAATGTCACCTGAAGTGGCCTTGAACAGAATTTCTCCAGCACTTTCACCCTTCATCTCCAGTGTGGTCAGAAATGGGAAAGTAGGACTAGATGCTACTAATTGTTTACGGATTACAGACTTGAAGTCTGGGTGAGTTCCTCATCTAAAAAGAACACTTGTCTCAGTTGTCTTTTCAGAACTGAGTTTTCTTAGGTTCATGTGTTTAAGCATTTTGAACACAGCTGGAGTTGACATACTAGCTGACATACTAGCTACATTATTTTTTTGTCTTGCTACCATTTTGTATTTTGGGGGACTAAATTTGTCATATTTTTGGCAATAATAATCTTGTTAAAACACTCTCATCACTGCCACTTGATAGTGCTGGTTTTCAGCAGTGAGATCGTTACAAACACTTTTTCTCTTGTTTATCTCTTGCTTACTCAATCGTCTCTGTAACCCAAAAATCGAAAGACAAATTTGTGTGACCTTACCTGTAACCATGAATGTGCCAAATCAGAAGAAAAAGTAACTTCCTTTATCTGACCTCCCTCGAGTTCAGTACATCAAGTGCCTATAGGGCCATGTGTTTGAAATAAGCCAAGCTGCTCCTTTTATTTTTAATAAAATAAAACTCTCTAGGGCATTCAGATTAGTTTTCAGGTAGTCATAGAATTTTGGGATTTGCATATACAGACTTTGGTTTCTAATCTCAGTGAATAATACATTAGGAGAGTGAAATGTTTAGATGACGCATGTCAGAAATTGATTTATTCATGTGGACTTGGGCATCTAACATCTTTTTGATTCAGAGGGTTTTTTCCTACAGGAGCTCAGAGATTGAAATTACTTTTGCTTTAGATATACAAATCATCTTTTTTTTTACAAACTACTGCTTTGTGTATCATTTTGAAAGATAGCATAATAAAAATAACAAAAGATGTTCAGAACCACCACAGATCACTGCTGTTTAAAATACTGTTCTTCTGAAAACTTTGTTTAATGTGCTTCTGAAGCACATTATTATTTTATTTATTTATTGTTTTATTATGGTTTCTTGAAAAGCTTCAGAGGTGCTTTTCTGGTTCTAACAATGCCTTTTCAGGAAGGGGGTTTGCATTCTAGGGCTGGTTGAAAGGAACCATTCCCTCCCTGTGAGGTGCTGGGCCAGAGAACAGGTTTACATGGAGGTCTAAGAAGCCATGACTTTGTTATTAGTGTTGACTGGCTTGACATTTAGGCTTGCAAATTACATAAGACAGGCTGAGCGGTTCTGCATCTGCTGCTGTCATTTCATGCTAGATCTTGCTTTCCCTTGAACTAGTCTTCTAGGAAAGCTATGATGGGAGCTTATATTTTTCCAATTGAAATCTAAGAGAAAGGAATACAAAGAAAAGTAGAGAGAAAACACAAGTGTTTGTTAGGAGGTAGGTAAGGGGTTTGCTCTCTACCCACTGCCTCCCTTTAAAGTAAGAGATTTAAATAATAGAAAGTGGTGTTTTCTAGCTGACTCTTTTCATGGGTATTTTTAATAGGTATCTAAAGGTTTTGGCCACTGATCTTGCCGAGAAGATCTTGTATTTGCTTTGATAAAATCTGAATGTTTTCCAGGAGTTTATTCTTTGAAATCTAAAAGCTGCCTGCAGCTACACCTGTCACTCAAACCCAGTGATTCAAACTGTACAGTAACTCTGTTAGCATGGAATTTACACACAAGTACAGCACCTGAGAGAGGTTGTCTCATAGCTTGTTTGAGGACACTGGCCCACCTAAATGCACATCTTAGAAACACCTTTTTCCTTGTTCTGGAACATAAGCATAAACCTCATTCTTTATGGTGAGTCTTTGTTTTAGCTTGAGGTTGTTAGAAGATGGAGTCAGGATAAACGAGATTCTTCATTTATTTCAAAATTATTTTGAAGTTTTCCTTTCTTTGGTACAACTGGTTTCTTAAAACCATTGCTGTAAACAGAATTAATTAACAATTGCTTGAAATTTCTTTGAAATGTAAATTTCATGCATGTGTTTTTAGGAAAGACTTTTATTTGTTACAAATGAATTGTAGGTTATTTATCACAGGAAATTTTGAATTCATGTTTCAATATGGAAATACAAAATTCTTGTGGTTTAGTGCTTTATGCTGTTGCTAAACTGGTAAACAGTGCAAAATTACTTACCATGTAATGGATGAATTACAGATAATACAGAGATATCCCTTCCATAACTCAGAATCTCATTCAGTGGTCTTTAACCTTTGATACAGGAATTCTTTGACATTCCACAGTCTGTTTCTCAGTCTCATGTCAGCTCATAAATGAAAAAAATCCCCAACCCACAGCCTTATTAGTAGATTTAAATTTGTTGCTGCATACTGACTGTAGAGGAAAACTTTGTAGGGCTTTGAGAATTCAAAAATGAATTGAAAACCATTGACCTACTCTCCTCCCCTGTCCTTACATCTCGAGATGATCCAAACCCCTGTGTACTTACACTTTCATTACACTTTTTTAAAAGGAAACAAAATAATGCAGATGGAATAATCAGAAGAGGTAGGTGATACCAGCATGAAGAAACAGAACCATGAGGCCATTGAAGTTGGACATAAATGGGAAGAAAATGAGGGGAACTATTTTTAGAGAAATGGGGATGAAGGTCAGGATATCAATTGCAAAACTCCCTTTAGTTTCAGTGGGTTGAAATCAGGCTTTAAACTTAAGAAAGTGGAACCAGGCAGGTTTAGATTAAATGTGCTAGATTAAATGTTTGAAGTTAGATAAAGAGCAGTTCTTGTTTGCAAATGAATATGACCACTTGGGAGTACTGTCAGTTCAGAAGCTTTGCTTTTCAATAGTGATTGTACATTTATTGACACGTGACAGGGGTTGTACACATGCTAGCCTAGCTTGAGTTTATTGTAGAACATTGTCAAAGGTTTGACGTTGGCACAAGGCCAGTGCCCCTATAACGATATACTGTCCCTGGTATCTGTTGTGAGATGTGACCAAAAACAGAGCAAAACAGTTTCTAATTTAGAAAGCAACAGAAAAAAACTTTATTACTAATAATAGGTAAAGAAGACACATACAGAAGAACATGGAAACTTTTAAAAAAAACACTCTTCCTCCCCCCCCCCCCACCAGTTCTCAATCTAACAAAACAAACTGAAAATTCCCCATCACGTTACCACCTTTTAGATAATTAATCTTCAGTCTATTACCACCCTTCCGATAATCAGTACTCAGCTCGTTGAGGAGAGATAGGAGTCCTTCTTGTACCACATCATGGCCTCTTCCTCCATGTCCAGTGCTCTCACCACTGTGCATGGACCAGAGCTGCTTCTAGGGTTTCTCTTTTTAAAAATGCTTTGGTTAGTTCCAAGAAACGACAGCTTCTCAATTTTGGGACACTTCTCATCTCTGTTCACACTACTGTCCACTCTTGGCTCCAAGCCAATGCCTCTCCCCAGATACAGCTTCTATGTTACAGGAAAAAATGAGTCCGTCCATGGCTATACAAAAGAGTCCAGCCAAAGCCACTCCATCATCTCCTCCCACCTAGGATTCTTTTCAGCGTTCTCTGACAATCTTCTACTTACACAAACTTTCATAATCTTTGCTTAGTTCTTTCTATCTTTCTTCTTCAAGTTCAGGAGGATTAGCATTTATAAAGTTTCCATCATTTACGAAAAGGGTTAAAATCTTGGGCTTTGTTTCCTCAGAACTCTCACAGTATCTTTGCTGCTGGGCACTCTTCTCACGCCACCCCCCCCATACTCCTTCGGCCGTGCTGTCTAGTTGTTGATATCAAATTTCAAGGTGACGAAGATCACAGACACGGTTTTCTCAGTTTTCTCTCCGGGGGGGGGGGGAGGAGGGGGGGGGGGGAAAGGGAAAAGAAGGCTGTCTGATGCTTTTCCAGGTTCTTGTACTTCTCCACCCTTCCATCCTGCAGGATTTTTCCTCTCCCCCTCTGTGCCCAAGGTTCCAGCCTACCTCACCCAGGCCGTATGGCTTCCCCTCCCCGCCCAGCCAGCCGCTGGGCAGGGGAGATCCGTCCGTCCTCAGGGACCGGAACCAAGAGAGAGTTTTCCGGGGAGCCCTCTGCTTTGAACCCCTTGTGTTCTCAGAGGCGGATCCTTGTCCTCAGTGGCCACACCAGGTGCCAGTCTTTAAACCTGAGCACTCATTGGTTTGACCACTGAAGTTCAGAAAAAACTCATTTTTTTCCAAACTACGACAAACATGCAAATATTTTCTGCTTTAACTGGGGTGGTATGTGAAAAAAAATTAATAATAAATAAATAAAATAACACTGTAACCTTTAAAATCATAAAATATTTAAGGTAATCACCTCAATAGCTGTCAATTTTGAAAACAGAAGCATCTGTAAGCTTCTGGGGAGGAGATACATGGTTGCTCCACTGTGACATACCATACTGTTACTCTTAGAGAAAATTAGGAGTTACTGTTGTTACACCCCTTGCCTAATGAACCAGTGCTTTACAATGTACCTCAAAATAAAATGTTCAAACTGAACATCCATCCTTTCTCATTTCTTAGGTTTTAGTAACAGGAGCTGTGGTTAACAAAGAATGGTGAAACATACTGAATAAACTAGTACTTCTAAGGCCTTGCCCACTCAGAGCCTTGGTTTTGACATTCTTAGAAACAGAAAGTGTTTCCTTTCTGTTTCACCAGTAGAAGATCAACTACCAGATTTTAGCCTATCACATCAGTTGATTCTGATTTGTAAATGGCAAGCATATTAAGCCTTTAATTTTTTGAAAAGTCAATCCATATGTCAGATAGTTTTAGTAAGGAACTTGTTTTGCACTTATTCTGACTTATTGCTGAGATTGACAACTTTTGTTGTGTTTTATAAACTGTATTAAGGAGCTAATGTTAGATGTATGAAGTATGATGATATGTTAATTTGCTTTGCTTTCAAGTGTGGGAGGGAAATATGTCATAGTAAGGAAATCCTATTGTTTTGCGCTCTTTGAGTATGTAAATGTTTTATAATAATATGTTACAGTTTCATAATGTCTGTGTTTTACAAACTTATTAGACAGTACCAGTCTCATAAGACACTTACATATATTTACATCTATGATTAGGATATTCAGGACCAAGTACTAGTTACAGAATTTATATGGCCCCTGCTGATGCAGACCCCTGAATGGAGCTCAGTAATATGGCATAACAGAAAAGAAAGTCTTGAGCAGAATTCTAATAAAAGGCTAGTTGGTCAAGTTTTCTTGTAAATAGAGGCCACAGTGAACAAAAGTAAAACTGGGGTGTAAGGCCACATCTGAAATATAGCACCTTTAGCAGCATTGATTCTGGTGATAAGAAAACCCTGGCAGGCATCTGTGTTGCATTAATAAAAGACATTCTTCAAAATGACAGAGTGGATGAAAGCATTTTAAATTCTTGCATAGGATATTACTTTGTTCTAGACCCAAAGAAAATACTGCTGCCAATTGAGTCAATGCCATTTATTGTATCATTCAGTTAATCTCTACTAGTGTCTCTTTGAAATACTGACCCATCTTAATTAGATATTAAAATCTACTCATAACCAACTGAATTGTGGCTGAGGCATTTTTCTTAGCATTTACACATATAATCATGGGAAAGTTGTTGAATAGGGAAAAGTGATTATTATGTAGATTTAGAAATAGAGGATATTTTCCTATGTGAAGGGTGTTTAATTGTTGTATAATGTAGAATCCAGTTATTTAAGAGACTGCTGCTTTTCCTATGGTGTGTTACAAGAGTGAAAGACATAGTTGTGGTGGTCATTGCCTTTGAGAACGTTTTTTCCCCTACAGCTGTTCATCAGGGCCCATGCTTGAGCTTCAAATTATGCTGCAAGCCTATTCTTCTTGCTCAACAAACTTGATTTTGTTTTTTAAATTACTTTGATGTGTTCCACCAGGCAAAATTTCAAAATGAATACAGTGATTTAAAGCTGCATATATTAAGATTCTAATTTTTTAGATATCCACTCATAACAAAATTTAAAATTTCATACTTTCATAGTTATATTTATTTCATATTTATGAGAAGATTAATTGTGGAATTTTTATGTAAGTGGTTTGTAGTAAATTATAGTATTTTGCTCTTTTTAATTGTCTTATTCACGATTGATTTCTGCCTCTCTGCTTGATGTTGAGCTATGTGTGCAAGTAGTTATGTTCCTGAAAGAAACCTATATGAAGAGGGGTCAAAAGAATGTAATTCTTTCTGGAGTAAATTTCAACATAAAAATTTCTTATCAAGCTGTAATAACATATTTATAACTTTATTGCCCTGCTTCCTAGGCAGCAGTGATGATTTACTTTTTTTCTGTTATCAAGTGGACTGCAATATGCTTTGGTATTTCCCTTTCTTTTGGGCATTTCCCTTTTTAAAGTAAATATGCATTTTTATTTACATATTTTGTTAAATAATGTTGATTTTAGCTGTGAAATACTATTACAGTACTGTAGCAGTTATTTAAAGCCTTTGCTTGATCTTTTGTGTTTGATTAAAGTGAAAGTTTCTACTTCAGTTCCTTGAGGAAGGTTCATATCTGTGATTCACATTGGTGTCTGTAGGTAATTTTTTTAATGTGTTTACATTTTGTTTATGTATAAAGTTTAATGAATGACTCTTCTGAACACAAGTACTATGAAAAGCTGTTCTAAAAAATCGTTGGTTTGTGTAAAATGTGTACTTGGAAGGTTTTGGCAGTTTCTAGAAGTGTGATCTTATGAGTCCTTTACTGCTGTATTGGGCAAGTCATGAACTGTTACCTCTTCACAAAATAAGTTGTTTCGTTCCGGTTTCTGGTGACAAATAAAGTTCTTCACTGCCAAGGATTTTACTACTAGAAGTTTGTTATCTCTCAAGTAAAATGTAAAAGGCTCAAGCTCTGATGGGGAAGCTTGATAGAGTTGGTGCTGTGGAGCAGCACTTGGAACTTTGAACAGCAGTTTTTCTGTGCTGGTTAAAAAAGCCTTGGCTGTCTCCAAGATTGCACCCTCCTGCATTTGTTTCTGAATGATGGGAAAACAAAGGCAAAGTGTCTGTCTGGAAAAAGGTCAAAGTGGCAATGCCAGTGGTCATACACTTGGCAGTGGTTTTGTAAATATTCTCGGCAATGTTTAGGGTTTTTTTTACACCAGTTTTAAACAAGGTACTTGAAGTTGTTCAGAATAAAAAAGTTTATGTTCGCCAGTTTCAAGTGCTATGAGGAAAGAAAGGATTTGAAGAAGTAAAGGTAACACTAGATAACTGCAGTAACTTGTGCTCTCATTTAAAAGACTACATACATTTTCCTGAGATTTTTTCAGTTTAAATACTGCACAATATGTCTTTGCTGGTATTTTTAGAAGTGAGTAGCTTCCTCTTGTTTGACCTTGCAGAAGGCAAATGCCATGTTTATCACTTGTATCATTTAGTAAAAATGAGAAGAAGCTATTTGATACAATTGGTTCTTTTCTGTGTAAAGAGAGCATCACATGATGTAGTAGCAACAGTGTGCCAAATGCTGTTGGAAAGGTATATCTTAGCAAGGTGTTTAAATGTGGTTTTGCTGTCGGTATCTTGGGAATTCATTGAACGTTTCTTTCAAATGGGGCTTGTGTCAGTGTCAGTCTGTGCCCAGGTCTTTCTGTTGTAACAGATTTGTCTTATTTCTTTGAATTGTGCATCGCTACAGGAGAAAAAATTCCTAAGACTTTATTTTTTGTTATAAAGACAGCTAAAATCTAATAATTGCTATCCAGTCAAATATCTTCACTTCCAAATCCTTGCATTTGTTTATGAATGTGAACTGAACAGATCTCTAGCATGCCATGTGTCTTGGATGCATATTGCATTTCGCCAGAGCTGGGAACAGCTCACTTTTTTTTTTTTTTTTTCCCTTCTCATTAGTAGAAAAGAATACTTAACTGGATAGGTGGTCAGTAAATTCCTCCAAATATATGGTTATTTCTTGTGTGCCTGATTCTCTCATATGCATGCATATATAGCATAACATTAAAAAGGTAATGTACACTTGTGATGAAGCTGAAGCAAAATGTTACGAATTTTTGTTTTAGCCTTTTTGTTGCAGACATTGTCTGATGAGATTAGGGGCTTTAAAAGCATAGGAGATGATCAGAGGCTTTGTCCTACCAGACCAGTGTTGAAGATCATTCTCTTGCAGTGTGCAAAATAAGAATGAATCATGAAATGTAATGATTAATTATTTTTAATCTGTTTCTTGGTAAATGATCTTAGGCATTTACCTGTGGACATTCTTTGAAGCAGCTATTCTCTAACTGAAAGTGAGCATCTCAAAAGAATACTTAGAGCTGTAAATTAACAGAGTGCAGTTTGCTCTTGAAGTCGATGTATTTATTGAAGATACTGAGTTGAGTCCATAAGGTAAAAGTAAGCCTCCTAACTAATCCATAGAAAAGTAAAACTCAGTAAAAGGGAACATACTTATTTTGTCTTTCCTGAGAGAAGGGAATTTGTGTCTGAGGCAAACCACTCCACAGTACAGGCCACAGGTTCTTTTCTCTGTAATCTGTGGTATATGACTGAAAGAATAAAATTAGACCACTAGGATTGAATATTTTTATTATTTTGCAGTTAAAGAATCCCAATGATAAAAATGAGTTAATTTCATTAATTTCATTACGAGAGAGAGACAAAAAGCCAAATATAAGGCACTCTAAACTTACATTGCCTAAAATATCCAACCCCAGATTCCTGTGCATTGCTGTATGCATCACTGAAATAATATCTTTAAACCAAAACTAGAGCATAGTAATAGTTGCTCTGTTTTGGATGGTCAGTTCTTTTCTCCCTAGAAAAACCTGATTAGACTGGTCTTGTTTACAGTTTAGGGCTACCAGTGACCCTTCAAAATGTCTCCCAATTTCTATTATTTCTCTCTCTTTTCTGCTCCTTCCTCTAGAATGTTGATTTCAGTCTCTTCAGTAAAAGTTTGTAGGTTTTTCGTGCACTTCAGCCATGGATTTTTTTGGTTTTGATTTTTTTTAGGTGGTGGTGGCGGTAATGTGGGTAAATACATAGTTTCATTTCTATTTTTTTTTTGTTGCGAGTTCTGTACTGAGAATTTTTTGATCTAATAGATGTTGATTATCTGATTTTCCAGGCTGCCATAAGTGTTAGTCATAAGCCTTAACTTAAACCCTATGAAAGTGATATGGTTTCAGGCCAACTGCAGACAGGCAGTGAAGACACTTAAAAGGAATCATTTCCTTGGAGATTTCTACTGGTGTAATGTCTTCCATGTGCATGACTTTCATTGTTTTAAATTTTAACCTGTTGCTCATAGGCAAAATTCAGTTTTATTAGATGCAGAAAAGGAGAGAACTTAGGGGTGTAGGGGAGATGCTAGAAGTGGTATGAAAACAGGCCAAGGCATCTGTGGTGGGCTGGGGACTCGGGCAGACTGGACCCTCTGTTCACTGGCATCTAAAGGTGACTGTGCTTATAAATAGTCCTGACATTGCAGGAGGGCCCACACGGATTTCTGTGCCTGCAAGGCTGATAAGGGAGGAGGGAAGCCTGGCTCCTGCTGTGCTGCTGAGAGAAAACAGGGAACTGGACAGCGAGGGCAAGGACGAGCATTTGCAGGGAAGAAGAGGATTTTTTTGACTGCCATCAAGAAAAATGTACATGGAACTCCTTTCTTTAGGAATAGTTAGATGGGACCATGAGGAGAGTGAGGCTTCATTTTATGCTTTGTGGTGTAATCTTGAAAATAGTATTAGCACTGCTGAGGTGCTTGTGAACTGTGAGAATGAACGTGAGAATGAGATGTTAGAGAAAGAGAAGATGAGCTGATGGGTTCTAGAGCAAGACTTCTGGAGAAGATGTAACATGAAGGAAAGTGGGGCTTGCTTTCTGCAGGTGTAGTTCCACAGGGTGGTCTGTTTGGTCTGTTGTAATTTTTCCTATGGATTTCCTTTTCCTTTTGATATTTTTAGTCTACTGCATATCTTTATGGTTGTAATTGAGCTAAAATAACGCTAGAAATAAGAGAAGTACTGATATTTTTATTCAGGTGTTATCTTTTCATAGACTTTGTGCTGTGTCTCCAGTCTTGTAATATTTTATATAAATATACTTAATCTGAACTTGCCCTTTTGAGTATGTGTGCAACTGCAAACTAAGGATTTATGTTCTAAATATGATGACTTTCATATCCAAAGAACTGAATTCATTGTTGTATTAACATAAATTTCTCCTGAGAGTCTATAAATTAGGAAATCAATTAATATAGGCATCTGTGACCAAAAAAATCTAAAACTCTGCAATTAGAAGAAAACTTTGAAAGGGAAATGCAAAAGAATAGGATCACTGGACCTCTTAATATCCATAGAATCATAAAATGGTTTGGGTTGGAAGGGACCTTAAAGATCAACCCCCTCATCCTAGGCAGTGATGTGACCCATTTATTATTTAGTTTGTTGAAGGGGGAAAAGATACAAACACGGGATATGATTTTAGTCCTTGAGGTTTTTCCCTGATATCAATTCACTGCATTTTCCAGTAAAATGAAATAAATTACTTATTAAATGGATTGGGAGTCTTTATGGCTACTACAGCCAATATTGTGAGCAATGCTATGTGGCATATTAAATCTGATGTTTCTAATAGCTCAGCTTTTGTGATTTGTTGTGTGAGTATGCTTTTATTGTGAACACTGAAAGGATATGAAACTCCAGGTGGTTGACTGTAATTTCATAGTTGGTGAAGAATGGTTCTCTTTTAGAGTAATCTAAAAGTAAAAACGTTCCCTGTCTGATTCTGTTTTTCTTTCTCCAGAAATGGAGTTCACTGTAGTGAACAGAAGAACTAAAACATATGATACATTATTAGGTTTTAACTCATTACAAAGTAATAGATAATGGAATGGCAGCTGTGAAAATCTGAAACATGGTTTGAATCTGTCAGGAGGGGAAGGAGATGAAGTAAATCCAAAGGATGCATCTGCCACTCCCTCATAGTCTTCGCTAAAAATTGGCTTATGAGTTCCAAGAATTTGGGGTGCAGCTGGTCTTAGAGTGCCTTTTCCTTGTGTGAACATGTGACAGTTTATGATACTGTGAATTCACTAGTTTATTTACCTGAACATGCTACACTAGAGTGTATGTTATTCGTGTTGTCCCATCGCAATTGTCTTTATTTCTGTTCAATTTTTGATCATTCCCTCATTAAAATTTCCATTTTCTGTTTCTATTTCATTCTTTTGAGGCATGTGTGTGCCATGTGTAGACTTCAAAAAGAATTATATGCAATTATGGGGGTATAAAAGACCTTGCTTACAAAGGAAATCAGTTTGATTATCAGCATGTTTGTAAAATATGTTTTGTTGAAAACTTTGTCAGTGCTTAATTATTTTTCTTAATTAGTATCATCATTAGCTCCCTGAGACCTGGTAATAATGATCTCCCCCCTAAACTACAGAAATTTTATGAATGGAAAGTTTTGAGATAGTTTTAAAGCTTTTTCTTTCAAGCCCCCTTGCAAGTACAGTAGATGTGGTACTGCACATTTCTTTTTTGTGGTAGCACCTTCCAATCTGTCCTGCTATGGTGACTGGAAAAGAGCTGTTCTACCCAGCCTTCCTAGGCTAAATGAACAGGGAGTTTAGTGCTAAAAAAATACCAGAATCATCTGAAGTTTGTGTGTGTTTTAATTAAATGCAGGAGTTCTCTGAGATGATTTCAAAATATATATACATATATAGGTTATATATTATATAATATATATATATATATATATATATATATATATATATATATATATATATATATATATATATATTATATAGGTGTGCTCCCTCTGTTTCCCTCAGAGGGGCTGGGCTGGACATCTCCCTCCAGCAGAGGCAGCTGTGTTTTCGTCACTGTGACTGCATCTCAAAGTCCCAGAGCTTTCCCCACCTGAAACATCTGCTTTGGCAAACCCTCACTCATATTGAGGAAATTTACAATTTCTTTGAATATACAAGTGCTGCATTTGTTTTACGAAGATAGCATAAGGTATTTTTATTTTGTGTTTCTAGTGAAAGCAGGTTGCTGGCAGATGAATTGATGTTAAATAGGTATTTGAACTTTACTTTTAAAAAATGCAAATCTGCCTATAGGTGCAGAAGGGAAGTGAGGGGTTATTTTTCTAATATATATGTTCTTCCTTGCATCCCACTGCTTTCTAAAAGTTCCAGTTAGTGTGATGAGCTTCTTAAAAGAAAACATAAATGTGTGTATAGGAAGATCAACATTTACAGTAGAGGAAGGTTATATTGAAGATATAGTTGGCATATCTGGAGATACAATTTGGAGTTTCCCAGATGCTAACCGTGGTTTGAAATGCTGTTGTGCTGTTGCAGTTATGGAATATCACCTGTATTATCAGGATTCAAAAACGATATCATAATCTTTATTGCAATGCCAGAAGTAGTCTTTGTCTGTAATTTAATTTTATACTAAATTTTAAGAAACCACATAGGGTACAAATTACTTTTCTGAAAACAGTGGGTTTATCTACTGGGATGTTTTTTGAATAATTATCAGTTGGCTTTTGGATTTTAATAATTTAATTAAGAGATGCATTTAAGTAGTGATAAAATGTAACTGTGTTTTGATTTCCCAAAGCAATGGTGTGTGTCTTTTAAGAGCAAGTCCCTCTCTCTCTAGTATGTGTAATACCTATGTCTATATAAAGAAGGGAAACTGAAGGTGGAAACTGGTTGACTAGACCATCTCTCGCATTTTAAATTTTGCCTGATTGACAGAATTTTTGTTGGACCTGTTTGTTTTCAGGAGCAGCTGCTCAATACTCTAAATACTGTGTAGGAGCCTGTAAAGCTTTGTGCAATGCTGCAGGCAGCCTGATACAGGATTTTGTCATCAGTGTCAGTGCTCTAAAATGTGATTTTCACCATTCTTCTGTTTCCTGATCTTGCAAAAAACCTGTCACCTGCTGGCCTTCATTTTATTCACCTCCACCCTCCACACACTTTAATTATTCTTAATGCCTCTATACATGGCTTACCCATCTGTTGTGTGTTCTGCAATTAATTCTTAATTAAATGGGATTAAATACTGTGTCTTTAAGAAACACTGGAGCAGATTTCCATTTACAAAAATTGGAGGAAATAAAAATCTGAAGGCATTGACAAAGACTGTTCTACTGGATTTGAACACTGAGATGCTGTTATTAGCAAATGCCACATAAGAGTTTTGGGTGGAATTTTGAGTTTGCTGCCTCTCATTAGTAACAGACAATCAACCTGTCTTTGCCTCTGAACTGTATTTGACTCTTGCTGGCAAAACCTTCAGCCTCAGGAACTATGATTGAACTGCTTCTTGACATTGCTAAAATAATATTCATTCTTAGTCTCTTGTATTGTGAGAGCAACTTGATCCCCTTTTCCCATCACAGTGTCTTTGTATGATACATACAGGAACAGTTGGAAGCATATTCTAGGGGTGGAGAGGGGCTGGGGACACAGCCAGTGGTCAGAACTGACTTTGTGGCATTGCTTATTATTATTTGTGTTTGTGTGTTGGTTTTTAGTGTGTTCTCCATGGAGGTGTCTCTAATGCAGTGTGAAGCTTTCTTGGCTTTTACACCAAGAGTCTGGTGAACAAAAAGCAGTTGTCTGTTTTCCAGTGCAGTACTGATCCTCAAGAACAGTGAGTGTAGCAGCCTAAGCATCGTGGGATTAAAGAAACTTTTGCATCTCTGACTATTCAGGTCAGGCAGTGGCAGTACTAAGTTCCTGAAATTATAGAGACTAAAATTCTTAGTCTAATTTGACTCTGCTATTGTACAATATAATTCACTGATGATTTGTCTTCTCATAGTAAAGGCAGTAAAGCTTCTGTGTGATCTGTGAAGGAAGAATGACTAAACACATTGCATACTTTTTAATCAGTGTATGTGACAGTCATCAGATAAGTCTTACATGACTACTAGGGCTTACACCTATACCACAAATTTTAAAATGAAGAAATAAAAAGGAGATTAGTCATTTTCCTGTAGAGCTATTGGACTTATGTTGGCAGTTCTGAATGTTTGCTGTGGTTTTATATGGTTCTAAGCAGGGTATTTTAGGAGTGGCATGAAAAACAAGCCTCTGACTGGAATTTTGGGATATAAAGTGGTGGGTTTGGAGAGAGGTCTTGATGGGTTTGAGATTTTATGGGGTTTTTTAAAGTTTTTGGCTAGAACAACCATCCATCTCCTGACTTTGATGATTAAGGTGATAAACACTTGTGCTTTTGTTTCATTGTGGTATCCCTTTTGATTCAGTGGTCACAGAACATAATTTTGGATAAGATCTTACCAGAGCCCAGATTTTTAAAAACTTCTTCACTTGGGAATGCTTTCAAGTGATGGTTTTAGAAAACTAGTTGATGGGAAGATGGTGTTGAAATCTAGGGTTATCAGAGTCCTCCATATCATTGTGGCTTCAATCCTGTAAAATATCAAAATGGGGGGGGAGGAGTGTTTTAGCTGGAACAAAACAGAAGTGTCAGTTCAACAAAATAGTCCATCACAAATACTGTGGTGTAAGAGGAAACTTTGCTGTTAAACTGCATTCTAAAAGGCTTTTAGGATACTCTGGGAAAAAGGATCCATTTTGCAGAAAAGTACATTGTACTATAGCTATTGTTATAGACTGAAGGCTTATTCCAAGCAGCAAAACTGAGTGACTTTCCTGGGTTTATTGTTGTTATTATTGTTGTTGTTGTTTTGTTTGGATAATCTTTTTTATTTCCTTTTGTACTGGTAAAGAATTCTGAACACTTATAACTAAGCATCTGGTGCTGCCAGTGACTTTAAATAAGAATGGGTATAGTTTATGTGTGTTGTATTAACTGTGAAAGAAACTTTTTCCCAATACTCACAGACAATCTGTAAGGTGCATCAAACACACAACAAAGGAATGTTCTACTTGTCTCCTAATTGGAATAATTACTTCATAAGGATGTAAGGTATCTCAATTTGACTTTAATCTGCTGTATCTGCTCAAGGAACTTAACTAAAATCTGCTGTGAAAGGGAACAAGCTGTATTCTGCTGTGGTTGCTGCATGCTTGGTTCCATTTACCAATTTCCAGCCATAAGTCTCATCACAGCCCCTTTGAGTAGGGCAATATGATTTTAAGCAATATACTTAATGATATTCCTTGGTCCCGGAAACTTTTTGAGTTGATGATTTTTTGATATTTTAGTAGGGAAATCATTGTGGGAGATCTTGTGGTATAGCATTAATCATCTTATGAAGACTAAGATATATCACTGCTCTGAGCATCAGGGCATTAACTTCTGTTTCAGTGGCTTTCTTATGTAAAATATTGATATTACTTAGATTAATAAATGCAAACCAGTGTAATATTTTACCATGAATAAAGAGGGAGATAGCACACCCATGTATCATGACATAGAGTCAACTTATGATATTAATTTTCTACACCAGGCATTATTGTTCTATATGTCAATTCCCTGAAAAGAAAGGACAAGAAATAATCTTTAAAAGACTTTGTTACAAGTAATTCCATTTCAGATGCTACTTTTGTGTGGACCACATTTAGGAAAAGGATCACCTTTCCAAAAAAAGAAGTCTTACATTTTGAAGAAGACAGAGGTCATGTTTCAGGGTCATACATGTATATAATTTTAAGAGGTTCTGTGTGTCAAGGAAATTGAAGCAGGAGATAATGTCCATAGTCAGGCCATTACTTGGGACTTTCTGTTGAAATAAGGTCATGCACAGGCTCCTACATGTACCAAAACTGTCTCCTTTCAAATGTGTGTATGTAATATTTCTGCTTGGTTGCTTAGCCTATTGCAGTTATTGAAGTCTCTTGTGCAGCCCAGCCAGAGCAATTCAGGGGAAAAAAGTTAATACTGTCACTTTCTATCATTTCTAGACCAATAAAATTAAAAACATCTCTAGTGCAATGTAATAATACAAGAAAAGTACTTAGTATTGCTTTTAGGGACATTTACCATTAAATAAGGCTTTTATTTTAATGTTAAAGAATATTATACTTTCCCTAAGTATTTCCAAATGGCCCATTGTGCTGAAAGAAAAGATTGTAGGGTATTTGCAGGATCAGAAATTTTTGTGTCTGTTGAAAAGCTAACAACAGTGTAATTTTGATGGTATTTGAGAAATGTCTCAGACTGTGACCTGTGATACTTTGAAAGAAATTTTCATTAAATATTAAATGATGTTGCAGAGATATTTTAGAACTTGAAAAGGTTTTGGGTTTTTTTATGCTTAGGGTTTTTTTTGTATGCTTCTTAGAATTGGCCTTATACCTGTTGTAAGCCATAGAAATTATTTGGAAGTAGCTAATAATGTCTGTATAGCTGTTAAATTCATCCACAGCCATTAAAACACTCTAACAGTGGGCACTCCCATTTCACTGTTCTCACCTACTAAAAAAGTGCAGCTTGAAAAATAATTATATTCTCTTGTTTCTGTTGCACTAGGGATCCAATCTTTTGTATTCTTAAGTTGATTTTACTCCCAGTGAAGCTGGTGATGCTCACTTTTCTTGATAAGCCCTACCTAGATGAAATTTAAGATTAGTTGTGCAACCATTAAATCAAAATATATTTCAGCTTTGGTCCCATTGTCCAACATGCTGTATTCCCTTTCACATTTACATCATCAGCAAGTTTCACAAAGCATCATTTCTTTTTCATCATCAGTCTTTCAATAGAATGTGAAGTATTATACCAGCAGAAGAAAACCGAGTCAGGTCTTTCTTCTGGATGAAGCAAGATGTGAACTAATCGTTTTTGGAAACTTGTTTTCCATTCAAGCCTGCACATACCTGATAGTAGATAATTTATATCTAAATTGTCTTTCTAGATTGCTTCTCGTGATACTCTCACAAGATGTTGCAAAAACCTTTCTAAGGCAAAGACAGGACAGGATAGATGTGTTCCTTTTGATTTGAAAGGACAGTTATCTAATTTCTGTAGTGATACTGAAAAAATATGGTGTATTCTTGCAGTGTAGGCTGTTAACTGCATGTGGCTCTTAATTGTATCTGTCTTAGATGCTAGCTGCACATAAGTGGTTTGCCTATGTTTTCTAGTATTTTTGGGGAAACTCCATTTAAGTTAATTGATCTGTAGTTTCATGGTTGCTTCTTTTTGAGGAAGCTCCATGCAGGCACAAATTAGACTGTAATAAATGTAGCTCACTGAATATAAACAGCCTGAAGTTAGTGCTTATGTCTTCCATAACTTGCAAGTGGAAAAAGAAAAAGAGTCTGTAGACCCAGCACCTGAGAGAAATGGCTCTCTGAACCGTTTTGAGTATGTGAGTGAGAATTTAGATTGTTCCATTTGCCCTGATGCCTCTTGTGCAGTGTGACAGGTAGAGCTGCAGGAGTTATGAGTTGTGATTACTTCTGACAAGGTAGAGTGAGAATTTTTGGCAGTTTTCTGGCCTGCCCATCTTACTGCTTTTGGCTATGTGTATAGTTCAGTAAATGTGGGTTCTGTTTCAATATGTTGTCAGTGGTGTGTATTAGAGCTCTATCAGTGATCTCATATATAAGTTTAGTCAAGTTATTTTATCTTTGTCTACCCTTCTTATAAGTCATTCACTGTTTTTTCTTGAGTTGACCAGTGTGGCTTTGATTTTTAGGTGGCTTGCAACAATTATGCTGGAGCTGTGAATAGTTCTCAATAATGTTAGGCTGGTGAGAAGATTCAGGGCTATCAAGATCCCTAGAAACATAAAGCAATGAACTTCAAGGGTGTCCTGTGTTTCTGCTCCTGATACTCATTATATTCCCAGCAGCTCACAGCAGAGACCATTCCTGACAGTGAAACAATGTGTGTCCCTGTTTCTTCTTTTGCAGCTGAGATTTTGAGATATTTTTTTTGTTTGCACATTTTGGTCTATGACTTAAAAGCTATAAAAAAATTGATCATCTCTGGTCTGGGCATTAAACAGTTTTCCAGTGCCTTTTCTGTTTATGAAATGCTCCCTTACCACCATGAGGGCTGGCTGCTGTTCCATTGCTCCAGATAAACAGGAGGGTCACAGCAAACATGCTCTGTTATAGCCTCAGGTAGGTGATTCTGACACTTGCCCTCTTGAAGGCTGCTGGGAGACTTTTCCACAAGGGAAAACTTTAATGTAATAATAGGTAAAAATAATAAATGATGGCGGCTTAAAATTAAGGTTGATCCCAGTTATATGGTGGCAGAGATGGGGAGAGCAGGCAACCATGTTACTGTGACATACAGAGTTGTGACTTGCAAATTTGTATACAAAGTGAAGAACTTGATGGCTTTGACTGACTAATTGAGAGCATTCTGATTACACATTCAAACCAGAGCATTTTGCATGTATGTTTTCTTTATAAAATGTGGGAGAGTTGGCACAAATCTTAACAGTTCTTAGGCTATTGTGAGAATTGCTGATCAAAAGAGAACGGGCCTCCTGCATCTTCCTCACTTTTTCTTCTTTCTCAGAATCACAAGGATGAGTATTTCTAATAGTCACAATATCTTTAGTATTAGTCATTTGCATCCTGTAGAATATTAGTGTTTGCTACCATCTGTAACTGCTTAGCACATTCTTTCTTCTCGTATCTTCATTTTTAGCTGTACATCCTTGACCCTGGACCCAGCTGTGATCGTTTTAAACTACATATCCCTTATGCAGGAGAAACACTCAAATGTAAGTTAAAAAATCTTGCAGCTATATCTTGGCTTTTCTTTCAGTATTCCCTGTCTTGCTGATTTTCCCATGTGACTGTCTAGCTTTATGAGTTTTGAGATACATGTGTTTGTTGTTTTCTCTTAAAGCTTCAGATGCAAGAGCATGCAATATTTAAGATAAGTTTAAAGGCTTCTGTGAGACTTCAGTTTTGAAAAATGAGTTCTAAAAGCCAAAAGTCACAACCTACCCCCCTGGTATTTCTAATAAAATGTTATGACTAAGACAATCTCATTACCATTTTTAGATTCATTTATAAGTTGTATATGTTTTGTGTTGTTTCTTTCTGTCTATTTTAGGACTAATCCTTTATTAAGCTTCAATAAAACATGTTAGTCTACTATTTTATTAGGTGTCTTTAAACAATGTCTAGTATAATTAACCAGATTAGAGAAATGTGAATTTGATTTTTTTTTGATTTAGTGGTATTGATAAGTCATCTTTATGCTTAGAGAACCTGTAAACAACTAGTTCATTTCGCCACTTTTAGTGTGTGTTCTGTTTTCTTAGTTTGTGTTTTGTTTCAAAGGTTTAGAATAAAATTTGCTTTTGTATATTTTTAGAAAGTAATGTTTTCTAAACACTTGAACTGCTGAAAAATTGTTGTGTAGTTTTTATCTCTAACAACTGAAAAATGTGAGAGGATGAAGAGTTTCAGATAAAGTAAAATTCAAAGCTTGGCATTTATAGTTTTAGAACAACTCTGGTAAAGCCAGGCCTAGAGTACTATGTCCAGATCTGGTCTGTCTGTTATCAGAGTAACATGGACATATTGCAATGAGTACAGCAAAAGACTACAAAGATGACCAAGAACTGGAGGATTTGTTGTATGAGGAGAGGCCAAAATAGCTGGGGCTTAAGAAAAGAAGGTTCAGGGCAAATCTTCCCAAAGTTTATAAATACCTAATGGGGCTAAATTCTCAGTGGCAGTCACTTAAGGGAAATGGTCACAAATTGAAATGGGTTGGGTTTTTTTACATTATGTCATGTACTGGAAGCCCTTATCCTTTATGAACAGAAATCAGCACAATTAAACTCCTTGTATTCTAGAAGTATGTTAAAGCTTCCATTTGACACCTGTAAGGAAAGTTGTCTTTCCCAGAAGTTGATCTGGAAGCTTACTCAGGTGTTCAAGAGAGGAGCCAGGCTCATGTACCAGCCTGCTATTTTGACTTTTCTAAATGTATTAAATTATGGCTCAAGAGGCTTATTAATTATTCTTTCTCACAAAATAAAATTGGAAGATTTAAGTCCTAGCTAGTAATTATTTTAAGACAAAAGAAATGGTTCTGCATTTGTTCAGAAGTCTTGTAAGTAATGGCTGTATTGTATGAAGCCAACTGCCCACCCAGGTAGAACTTTTATTTTTAAAATTGTTAAAATGTGTCATAAACTCAACCTGTTGAGTCTTGATGTGTTCTGCAATGTGTAGTTGATTGAGTTTTGTTTGATGACTATGATCAATCAAAATAATGGATGACATGCTTTATGGAGTGGTATTATGTTCTATGGAACTATCTCACCTTATACAGGGCCATGTTTGTACATTCTGAGAGATATAAATCTTATTTCAAGTACAGGCTGAAGCTGCTCCTGATTCATAAAGGAAAATGGACAGACTAAAATGCCCATATGCAAGTGCATATATAAAGACTATATTCATCTATTAAATGACTGCAGTCCAGTTAAAGTAATGGAGTATGCATCAAATTTCAGTGTCAAGAAATCTGGGGTGTTTTCTCCAGTGTTCTTATATTTTTTTATACCATATACACAATTAAAAAACCCTACAGAGCATGTTATGTATTTTAACAAAGCCAACTGAAAATGGTGTAAACAAGTGTATCTTTTTCAGAGGTGTCTAATAATAGCTGTGAATTCAAGTAATAATAATCCTTTACGTTTCAGTGTTACATGTTTGAAAATGCTGTGAATCATTAAGTCTCACAGCATGTGGAATAAATAGTGATGTGAGCAGATTCAAGAAAGCTTTAATAATTCTGTGTTTAGATCTGTAATGATGGCAGGGGAAGACAGCCCCAGTGTGCAAAGGGAGATGTTGAGATACTTTGTTGTAGGCTGTTGCTAGATATGTTATCTTTCGAGGGCAGAATATTTCTGCAAAGGAAAGTTGCGAAATCTGCCAGAATCAAAAGATTGGCTGAAAGTGTTCAGGATCTGCAGTGTATGGGCTTCAGATGTGGTACCAAAGACAGGCTCAAGTGTGTAGCTCCTCTGTGGTTGGTGTTACATCCTCTTTGCATCAGATTAGGTCTTTGCATATCATCAATCATAACCGCTGCCACTGCACAGGCACCCTGGGAGCAATCCTAGGGTGCTGGAAACTGTTGGTGTGCAGCTTTAGGGAAGTGTAACTGCACAGTGCATTCCTGTTTTCCAAAACACCACAAAGGTCACAGCTTCTCAAAAAAGGGAAAGTGTACTTGCAGACAAGGCTAACTACCTGTAGTATAAAAGAATAGTTTTGTAAACTTTGGTAGGTGCAAATATGTTGTGACTTCAGAATAACTTGCTGCCTGTTTAATGGGGTTTTTGGTTTTTTTAAGATTTCATGTTTACCTTACTTTTGTATGTATGCAGAGCTGCTGGAATGTTACACTAAACAGTTACTCAGCTCCAGCCAGGGACCTTGGAGATACCCACAGTTTTATACTGGAGAAAATACTATGCCACTCTTCAAGATAAATTAGTTTGTCATGCTAATTGTCTTCCATCACACTTCACATGATGGTTTCAGGTTGTCACTTTATTTTCTTTTGTAAGGGAAATTTTGTTTGTTTTCATGGTAGGAATATTTAGAAAACTTGAGGCTACTCTTGCAAGACTGTCAGTTGAAATCTGAGATGAAGATATTGTTTTTATTAGTTCATCCAGTACTCAGTGTTGTTGCATTAAACTGTTTGTTTTATTATGTATTTGAGTTTTTCAGGGTTATTAATTGGAGTTTTAATTTCAGGAAGACTGTCTGTAACATGCTCTAAGAGGTTGAATATGTGTTTAGGACAAAACTTACTTTGTGTGGTATGTAGAGGTATACTTTTTTGCTAACTGGACCACAGTACCTGTTTAGAAAAGTTCAGTTTTCTTTCTGAGGAAGTATTTGTGTATTTTGAGGTGAAATGTTCTGTAACTCTTGCAGATATTTCAGTCTTAGTTGATAAAACACCAATGCAGATATCAGCAGAAATTGTCAGAATAAGCAGAGTTATAAGCTGCAATAGTCTTAATAATTAAAACATGCCATTTAGAATCAAATTACTCTTTTTTTTTCCAGAAAAACTTGGAATATCTTGGGTTTGGCTTTCCTTTTTCACTCAAGCCTTCATTGCTGCTTGCTAAGGAATCTAACTTTTTTTTTTGCTTTAGCTCTTCAGATTTTCTTTTTCAGGCACTGATGCCTCCTTCCCTCTCTGACCTTGAGTGCTGTCATCTGGAATTTCACAGTGATTAAACAATGTGTTGCCCTTGCAATGCTACTGTTCTCTGTGGCCTCTTGAACTCTAGTATTTTCATCTTCTGTCTGATTTTCACTGTTTTTATGTGAGTGGATTATAGCTCTGGGTTCTACTGCCACCACTTTGGTTTCCTTGATCCTGAAGAACATTTCCTTTGTCTCTTTTGAGGCACAGTTTTTCATTTTTTGCTTCTGATTTTTGTTTGGTAGATTCTTACTCTTTTTAGTTATGGGCCTTAAAGGAGGAAATCAGTCCTGCTGCCTAACCAGTCTAAGAATATTGCCCATAATGCATGGTACAAAATTTCATCTGTTTTCTGTTCCTGTGATGCAACTCTTTCAGTAATTTCATCCAGTCTTCTTGTGGATTTCTATTTTAAGGAAATAATTAAGAACAAACAAAAAGATAAATATAGAGAACAGCCTGACCTCCTTATTGCCCCTTTAAAGGCTGCTTTGCCAAGTTATTTGCTAAAAACTTTTTTATTGTGCCAATAAACAATAGTAAAAGTGATTTTTCAAGTTATTGGAAGATTTAAGATTCTCATAAGTGTGTTGCTGCAATGCATGTGTGTCAGTGGTTTTTGCACCATTAGGTTATTTTACACAGGCTGTATTTAGGTTGAGGCTCTTATGGGAACGACTTTGTGGTTGCTCTAATTCAGATTATTCTTAGATGTTATCCATACCTGTGTGATAAATGTCTTTTTGCTGCGTCGTGCCACTTACCGAAGATTTTTCCAGGCAGTAGATTTTCTGGAGTTTGGGTGAGTCTTGCTTTACATGGCAGGAGTAATAAATGCTTTTCTCTCGGTAACCTGTTTGTTATCTAATGAATGTACCTAATGAGAGTGTCAAGACAGAGACTAATGCTATACTTATTTCTTCTTTGAATACAAAGTTTGCAACAATATTTTCCCCTTTTAAATAATCACTTTCCTCTTACTTGGGTTCTTTGTTCACTTTTTCTTATGTTCTGGACTTCTCTTGAGCAAGTGAATTCCAGAAGACTTTGCAGTTGTAAGTCTCAGTGTGTTTCTTCATCAAGAGAAGTGACCTTAGAAGTATCTATGTACAAGTGTGGACTTAGAGAGGCATATAAGATTTTATGTTAGGCCTCCACAGTGGTATTGCTGTAGTGCCTTGCTACCTTGCTCTTTCCTCCTTTTTCTGCCTGTTCAGGCTGTACATACTGGTAATGGTCTCAGGTCCAGTTGCTTGAATCTATTTATCCTTCACCTTCCCTTTTGTCACCTACCCAGTGTCTCTGTTTTAATTTCTCTAGTATTGCCTTGCTTTAATTTCTACCATATCTGATCCTATCTTGAATTATCTGTTCTATCTTTGTCCACTTCAATTCTAGTACAAGATTTCTGAGAAAGCAGTTACCCAGCTATAGAACTGCAAGTTACTGAGATTGTCTTGATGCCTTCTTGCTCAGCTTGGGATCCAGTTTACTTAATGTTACTGCATTTTTGCAGGTTTGCCCACTTTTCAAAATAACATACTTTCTGTAGTCTTACAGCTCTTTTTTTTTTTTTTTTTTCTCTCCTACAGCAGCATTTGTCAGATGCAGTTAAAGAAAAAAAAGACCCACGCCTGCAACCCTTTGTCCAAGAATGAAATTAAGGTCCTGCAAATTCTTCCTATACATTTCTTTCTTCTGTTGGGAAAGAGGGACTTGATTCACTGACCTAACTACAATGTCTTAGCTCTGAGGTTTCCAAGAACCCTTGCTTGGCCTTTTCAGCTTCTGACCCACAGGGCACTCACTGATCTCTCTGAAAACCATGTACCTTAGCTGCCTAAATGTGCCCTGAGGCATCCCAAATGAGACTAAACAGCTGCACCAAGTTTATGGAGACTTGGTCTTGCACAGTCTTGCATGTGGTGGAGTAGCTAGAATTTCTTCTGGAGTGTCACAGAGGTGCTGAGAAGTTGGTTTGTTTTTTTCTAATGCAATCAAATTTTTTTCCCAAATTGTCCCTCTATTATGAGATGGTTTTGAGTCTTTAAGCCGACTTTTCTGCCTTTCCATTTCTGATATCTTGATTCACACATTGTCAGAAATTAAGCTCAAAAACATCCTTTGCTTGTGAGAAGAATAGCCTGTCAGCAGCAGTACCACAGCAAAATAGAATTACTCATGTATCTTTTTTTAGTAGTAGTAGTTTAGTATTTAACAAGTTTTATTGTCATTTCTGGATCTAATCTTTCTTGCCAAACAATTAGAAAAAGGTTCAATGGGTGTTATATTACTCGTTTTGATTTAAAGCCTGCAGAGCAAATTCTTCAGTGTGGAATCCAGTGACAAGGATTCCAGGCAAGTCTGCATTTAGTTCATTTAATACTGCTGACTTTCATACTGCTGACTGCACTGACTTAGTATCTTGGCTGCAGGTTGTAGTGAGTAACTGATTCTTTTTCTATCTGTAAAGACAATTAAAACTGGCTGGTTTAGGTAAGAATTTGTTTATAGAAGAGACTGATTGGTGATTCTTGTCTACAGTTTGCATGGCTACTGGAAGAGACAGGTTAGAATTTTGAATGGATGAATAATATAATTCTACTGGTTTTTCCTTTTTAATACTCAACAAGAGCACTTTCTGTATTTTCCCAGAACTAATTCTGCACATAGTTTGGTCCCTTGCTTCAGCAATTGCCTTATGATCTGTGAATGCATTTTGTGATCAAGTTGCATTTGCATTTCTTAAAAGCCAAATGGGTTGATCTCCTTCATAGCAAAGTCCATTCAAATTGGCCTTATTCTAGGGTGCCATAGCTTCACATTTATTCTCCATACTCAGTGCTGACTTAGAAACTCTTGGTGTCAGAAGAAAGTGAAGCATATCCTTTCAAAAGTAGAGTTTGGGAAGTTAACTTGTAGGCTGCTTCCTAATTTTGCTGCTGTTGGTTAAACAGGGATGTTAATGCTGTGGCACTCCTAGCATAACATTTTTCAGTACTATAAATTTATAGTATGGTTTAAAAAAAAAAGAAAAATACCCCAAAAATTATGTTACTGAGAGAAGAAAAAGTGGATAGACTTATGGAAAGCAATTCCTGGCATTGTAGAAATTCCTGAGTTTCTTGCTGAGAAACACCTGTCTTGCTTGTACTCCATTCTTATTCCTCTGTTAGATTTGCTTACGTATTTTGATAGATGAGAAAAGAATAGCCCATGTGGGTTTTAAAAGAAATTATAGATTTAAGTATTAATATTTCTATCTTTTTGTCTGTGGGGAGAAAATTAACTTTTCTTTTGAAGTTCTGTGAAGTAAAACATTTCAACATTTAATGCTGTTTGCCTGAGGAGAAAGAAAGGAAGAGAAAGTAATATTTTTGGATAATTGGAAATGTAATTCTATCAAAGTAATTATTGGCTGGTATAGCTACAATGAGATAAGTATGGTCTGAGTGTGAAGGTTTTGCTTGCCTTGCTCTTACACTGAATGGGCATGGTCAGTAGTACTGTGGAGCATCACACAGTTCGTCTTCTGTTGAGGGAATAAGGGCAAACATTGAAGCATCTGCAAAACTAGAAACTTGTGCTGGAGATGCAAGGGAAAGGGTATTTGTGTCATTTGGGTTAGAAGAGCAGAGGATGCAGGATTATATTGATTTCTTCATTAGCTTTTTTTCCCTCCAAGGTAAAATGGTAACTGCTCTCAAACTCTAAACACAGTAATTTTGCAAATGACTTTAATGGTTAAAAGCGTTACTTTTATTTATGCCAGCACAGTTATATTTGAAGAAGGTAAGCCACAGATAATATCATGTAAACATTAACTATAGTATTTGTTATAAAAATGGCTATTCCTAGTAGGTCAAGACAAACTGTTAACTTGTGATTCAAAACATTTAGCACCTTATATTTTGTAAGCTTACTGCACAGGTTAGTGCTAATATTTATGTGAGGTAAAACCAGATTTGTGTTAGCTGTTGTGATTGTTTAAATACCTTTTATTTGAGTGTAATGAAGCGTTTTTTATTTACACATCATAGCCCTGCCAAGCAAACTGTTAACTGCAGTTTTAGTTTCTCTGGGTTTTGCAATTTAACAGGAACAAAACTCAGCTTTAGTATGCATTCTCTTCATCTGTAGTCTGATTTGTTACTGTGTGTTTTTGCTGCTGTAATTTAGGAAAATAGCTCATGCTCATAGCTGTGAATAGGGCAAATCCCTACATTGGTGCCTCAGCCTTTTAAAATCAATGGTGTTGCATTTCTGTTCTAGTATGTAAATTAAGCAGGACGTAAGTGAGACTGTATGGAAGGGAAGAGCACAGAGCAGAAAAGTTGGAGGAGACTGGGGGTGATCTGTATGGATATCTGATATGGTTTAAAAAAGGTTCTTTTTTGGTTTAGGAACTAGCTGAACATCTTTGGATTCATGGCAGAAGTGAGACTTAATGGAATAAGATTTGACTGAGGAAATGTTTTTTTTTTTCATTTTTCAATATGTTAAAAATTTGTTCTAAGGTCAAATCTTTAATAGTAAGATGCTGTCTTTAACTTCCAGAAGGAAAGCCACTGATGATAGAAAATCACTGCTCTTTTCTAACTGTTAACATTGAAGTGGAAGCAACATTTTGTTCTGTACTTCTTTGTCTCTATTAAATTGTCAGCTGGCCTGTGTGAGGTTTGATTATAGCAGAATAGATTAGGGTTTACATTTGGCTAAAAACCTATGGTACTGTAGGAAGGAGGGCATAAATGATACATTTCTGTTTAGTTAGAACATAAGAACCACGGCATCATTTTAAGTTTCTGTAGGGTTGTAAAATATTATGAGTATGGTCTCAGCAATAGTGTTTTGTGAATATATAATTAACAGGCACTAAAATACTAGTTTTATTTATTCTGAAGCCTAGAGAACCTATGCAGCTATATAACGTGGCCTTTTGGAAATTGAATACACTATAGGAAAAATAATCTTGATATACACATTGGCATTAATGTTGATATATTTGGTCTCAAAGTGACTTTTGTTGAAAGGACTTGGGAATTTGGATTTGAGGCACGTTTACCCTGGATAAGTAGAAGCGATTTTAGCAATTATAAATAATTATGAGTACCAGAAAATCAAATATCACAATGTTAATTTTTGCTCTGGATTCTGTCTGTTGTACCTGCATAGTCCCTTGGCATCAGTAAGTCATGAACACTTTTAAAATCCAAATATCTGCAGAGTTGGTCGTTCACTGTGGATAAGAACTCATAATGCCACTGATACTTAGTGGAAGAAGGGATCTGACAGCAGGTGGTCAAGAACAAATATGAGCACGTGAGATAGGTAATAGACTGGTTTGTCCAGCTGTGATGTGATGTGCCTGATCCCAATGTGACCATGCATCCCAGCTGAGTGCTCAGAAGAGGGTACCACCTCCACACATCCCTGATCCCCCAGCATGAATCATATGCAGCTGACCTGAACCCCAAATTGTTCAAGTTTACCACCT
Organism: Sitta carolinensis; assembly: GCA_032173965.1. Lineage (NCBI taxonomy): Eukaryota > Metazoa > Chordata > Aves > Passeriformes > Sittidae > Sitta > Sitta carolinensis. Next base: position 4,859,870 of record JAVUNC010000025.1, on the reverse strand, counting down.
AGTATGTTAAACTAATAATGCTAACTTTAATTTACTGTTCTATTGAGCACTGCATATAATGGTGTTGTGGGAGCTGCTGTGAGTCCACTCTGTGAAAGGAAAGAGTTTGTACCTACTTGAACCTCCATATGGCAACTACTGCTGCAGCTTTGCTGAGGGTCAGCCCTTACTGTGCAGCTCGTAGAGGTGGGTGTGCATTATAGCCAATCTCACTGCTCAGGCAGAGTCTTGAAGCTGCCTCGTGATGTAGGGTTCTCTAATAGATTTTCACTTATCAAATATGGAGGTTTTGCATCAAAAATATGCTGTTATTTTGATCATTTTTTTTTATCCTAAGCAGCTATTTTTGGTCTGTGTGTAGTTGGAGTGCAGCTCCCAAGTGAGCTGAGCTGTAGATATATCTATCTAGTCTGTTTGCCCCCCTCTGTTAAAGCAGGGATGCAGAGAATGAAAAGCATGCAGCTAGCACCTGCAGTATGAAAAGTGTGCTAAATGAGTTCCTTAGCATCACAGAGGAGCACGGCAGAAGCACAGGCGCAGTCCTTTCCTTCCCAGTAGTGTTGGGCTGCCTACGTCATGGGCCAAGCTTTATCACTGTGCCGTGTTCTGAGTTATTCATAACGTGCCTCTTTCAAAACTCAGTCAAAGGATGTACTAAGGTGAATCTCCTTCAGTACATAACCTCAAGTTCACTGCTCTTTATGTAGAAATTGATGAGGTTGTTGAAAGGAGCCATGCATGACATTTTAATTGCAGTAAATATCAAGAAAAGGGTTGTGTTGTGGTGGTGTAGGAACTACCCAATCTAGTAAACATCAACATTTTTGAATTCTTCAGTGCGATGTTACAGTTTAGGCAATTCAGTAATTAATTTTTCTTGCTTAATTTGAATTTCCTCTTGCAATTTTATATCTTTTCCTCCAGTACCAGTGCCCGTTCTTTTAAATGAAGTTTAAATTAAACAAAAGGTTTTATTTTTGAGCGTATCGGGAATTTTAACTGGCAGACCTCTGCTATTTTCTGCACCCCATACTTACACGTGCTCCTGACAGCTGTGAAAGGAAGGTGGGAGTGTGGACAGGAGAAGCCCACACTGTGCTCTACTTGTCCTGTGATCAGTGAGTCTGTGATTTGGAGCCATACTGTAGAGAATACCTTCCCCAGAGTGGCCAGTGGTTTCTTGGTCATGAGTTCACCCTCTGCAATTAATCTTCATGGCACCCTTGCTTCCAGCTAAGGCCAAGATAAGTTTACAGAATAACTGCACTTAAAACTGTCATGTTAAATGCCTTGAGATGGTGACATCACTGAGCCAGCAATGTGGCTTTGCAAGATTTGTTCATCTAGCGGTTTCCTCCAGTTCTGCATTCGCAGTGTTTTAATAAAACCTGGTATAACTTTCTCTGAACAGAATTGTTTATAAGGATTACCATGCTGGTTTTACTTTGCTGTGTGGATTTTAAACGAGTCGTAACACGTAGCAGGCAGTCTTTTTTTCTAATGTCTCCTACCTCATAAATGTGTTTTATGCAAAAGCTCAGTTATTATTTCATATTGTCATAAAGAATGAATGATAAGGCGGTAGACGAGTAAGGCTAGAAACGCTTATTTTTATTTTTAAAATTTTTTTCTTGAGCAGTGGGTGGGTTTTTTTGAAAGCTCAGATGCATATGACCACCTCTTGATCGATATGAACTCTGAAGTATGTGTACTAGAGAAATGCTAGAACCCAAATTTCTTTTAATTGCATATCTTGTGACACTGGCAAGATGAGAGCTCAGTGCCAAGCTGTGATGAAGTCCTATATTTTCAGTTAATTTTCATCTCTCCATTTAAATGTGCAATTCTGCATTTCTCTTGGCCAGAATTTGGGTAGTTGGAATGTTTCCTACTGAACTGTGTATTCTTCCTTCTAAGAGTTGGCAGTGGTGAGGAGAAGAGAGGGAGTAAGTGCTACTAATTTTTAAAAGCTCTGGTATTTTGAAAGTTGTGACCTTAGTAGTTTGCAATTGACTTTTAATAGACAAAACACAGCCATCTAAATATGGTGCTTTTTATTAAAACAAGATCACTTTTCTAACTTGGTGTTTTGAGGCAACCCTCAATAGTGTTTGAATTGCCATTTGAGCTATGAAGCAATAATGTATTTCATGTTTCATTGCTTGCAGAGGAGGAAGAAGCTAAGCCTCAGGAATTTGACTTCATCCCCCAAAACATCTGATGCTTAGCTTGCACGTGCACTTTTGTAAAAATTATATGGATGTGTACATGAAATATATGTAATGTAGCTGTCGAATTCTGTGTTAAAAATGTGTGTTGTATGTGATTGATTTTTTTTTAATAAGCACATATATAAATGCAAACAATGTTTTCATTTATTGCTTTTCAGGGGATATAATATTTAATGCTCACTATCCTGACCTGCCACCAGATTTTATCTTTGGAGAGGATGCTGAGTTTTTGCCAGATCCTTCTGCCTTGCATGTAAGTACTTTACTGTTTGAGAACCTTACACCTTGCAGAGAGACTTCACTTCTTTAGAATAGCTTCAGCAACAGGAATTTTATAACAATGCAAAATAAAAAAGAAACACACCTTTTATCTCACTGGTATTTTGCATGTAAACACCTTGCTTTCTAAAGTGCTTTAAAATTGAATCCGCAAATGGGAGGGGACAAAGTTAAAAAAATTTAAACAAGACAATATTACCTTTATAATAGTTACTTAGAATATCTGTAAAAATATGTTTATATAATATCTGACCATCTTAAATTATCTGTCTCAGAAAAAAAGTTGTTAAATGCATTTCTCTCTAAAATAAAGTAGTGTGATTTGGTGTCACATTGTTAATTTTTGTTTTCTATTGAGGAAGGATATATCTAGTTAATATGTTATGTGAGCCACTACATCAAAGGAAGCTATCTGCTCACGTGGTTAGGGTTATCTAGACAAAGAAATGACCTTCTAAAAGGTGGGATGAGCAAAAATTAATGAGGAAATACTTCCATACAGCCTTATTGCTACAGAAGAAGAAACACCACAACCTGAAACCAAGCATTTTGTTCACTAGTCACAGTCAGTCTCAAGCAGTTTGAAGAAGCTATCAGTGCTTATGCTTTTACAATACTCCTCCCTCTCAAAACTTACTGTTAGTTACTAATGAGACAGTGCAGAGCCCTCCCCTACAGCTCCTCTTGTGCTTTATGAGCACATCTCCAGAGCTCCCCAAAGGAGGGCACTGGCTCTGGTACAGGTGTACCTCATGAGGGAGGTTGAACATGTCCTTGATGTGTGACATGACAAGTGTTGGGTTTTGGTTTTACCTTTCACTTCATAGTAAGTTATATATGAAAATCAGAAGAATTTGTTTTAATAATTATTTTTAGCCTACCTAAAGAAGTTATAAAAGGTGAATGTCATATTTCTTTTCTTCTCCTGGTCACGTTGCCATTAAGCCCACAAACTCCTTTGGGTGGAGGCATAGTGCTGATGAACAGCTATTTCATTATGCTAGTTTATAGAAAAGGTTTTCCTTTCTATGGCAATTCTAGAATTGTTTTCACACTCCTTTATTTACCAATTCTGTTTTCCCCTTTTCTCATTTGTTTCACAATCTTACAGCCTCCTGAGAAGTATTCACATTAGCAACTACTTTTTATAGTTGATATTAAAAGGAGAAAAGCACTTTGTAATATACTGGAAAACAGAAATTAATAACAAATTGCAAATGAGATATAATTTGGGACATCTTGCAGAAATGCTGTTCAGATGGAGAAGCTTGCTGAGAGTGGTACGGTGCCATATTTCTCTTGTGAAAAGAAGTCACTAACAGTTGAGATCTACAGGAAAACCTGCAAAGATAAAAACATCCTTATTTTTCTCTCTTTCTTACATTGCTCATTAAGGATGCTTCTTATGGGAGTGTTACTTTTCTTCTGCCTAAGCACAGAACAAACTTCTTGTCCTTTTGGTTGGAAAGCAACTTGGAAGAGCCATTTGCTTCTTGATACTTAATGTGATATTAACCAGCCTATTTGTAAGTAATTAGAACAAACCAAGGAAGAAATCTGCAAGCCACCAGTGTTCCTTTGGTCATTATGCCTTGCTGAAGCATTTACTATGTAAATTTAACCTTCAGTTTGTCCTGATGGTATTTGGGGCATATTATTCCCACCTTGCAGCTGTGATCTACATAGTGTACCTTTGGTTCTTCATTCACTATTTAAAGTTACATATGGTTTGTAGATTTTTTCCTTCAGAATGTTGCAGTAACAATAACTTGCTTATTATGCTAAATCTTCGAATAGCTCCATTTTTTTCCACAAATGTGAGAGCTGTTTAATGAAGATAATTTTAATTGAATTGTAAGATATTAGCAGAATTCTTAAATGTGTTAATACAGCCGTCTACTGACTAGAAGTAAAATACAGATTAGCACATTGACCATAATTTAGTGCTCTTAATCTTGAGCAGTCTTCAAATACTTCAACAGTTCCTTGCAATCAAAAGAGAATCTGCCATGCACAAAAGCATGTAGATGTTATTCAATGAGGAGCACAGTCTCTAAGTAAGAGATCTGTGCCATTGGATCTGTGGGAATTCTGACATTGAGCCTGCATGCACTGCTCTCATCTGTCTGACTGTCTTGTTTTCCAAGAAGTCATCACATGTTAGATGGCTTGAGTCAGGCATTATGCTTAGCTTGGAAGGAGAACCTGGTACTCCAGATTCCTCAAGCTCGTGTGGCTCTAATGGAGGCTGTCAGTAAGCTTCCCTAAAGACATTTGAATACTGTGCTGCAGATCATTTCAGTCACTCTTCAGTTTCCATGGCCATGGGCAGACCTTCCAGTTAGGTTTTCATCTGAGCATGGTAATAGGTGTTCAGTTAAGTGGCTGTTAGCCAGACAGCCAAAGCAAGATTCCAGAAATACTGCATTTTAAAAACTGAATGCTGGAGAAGAATAGTTCATTCTTTTGGATTTTTTTTTTTTCCTGGTGAATTCCTGAATGATTAGGCCAGTATTTCAGCAGTAGAACGATGTGTTCAGCACTCTTATTTTATAAGCAGGGATACTGCTTTCTTGAATTGATATTGCAGTTGCAGAATCAAGTTGAAAATGCTCATTGAAATTTAGCTTTGCTTTTGTGTCTTGCACAAACATTAATGTCACTTGGATTTGAAACTCAGCTTGAGTCTCAAGTTCAGCACTGCAAAGTTTGTGCTTCATTACATGTCTTAGCAGTAGTGGTTGTTCTGCTGGTCACAGGGTCTGATTGTGTGCATGCTGATCTTGCTGATGATGCTGGCATTGTGGAGCACTTCCACAGTGGGGCAGGTGGTCCTTTTGGTTTGGTAGAGTTTTAATTACAGTCAGTGGGCTAAATTCTTTAGGTTGGTGGTGCTGTTCATGCTCAAAGAATTACTAAAAAGAAACATTTTTACATTTTATTGTCATTAAGAATGTTTTCTTATCAAATGCATTTGATACTTGCATGTATAGTATGCATAAATAAAATCAGCTTCTCAGGATGTAAATAGAAAAGTTCTTTCCTGCTCTAGTGTTTATTCATTTTGGATGACAAGTATTAGAAATGTATTTTAAAAACAACCTATGATTCACTCCGTTCTGATTAAAAATTCAGTTGGCACACAACAAGATTAGTGATTGTGTACGGATGAGATTAATTTGGAGCTCATTACAATGACGCCAGTTTGAGTAACAAGAATTGTTTGTTATGTTAGCCTAGTTGATTGTTAATGTGAGCCAGTTAATAGCCGAAGTGCTTATTCAAAATGTTAACCCCATTTTCCCAATGATTTTGAATTATCTTCTGTTTGGCAAAGAGGATACAATAGAAGTATAAGCACAGTAACTCTCAGTTCAAGGAAATGGGTGTCTTAGTATTCTGCTTCAGGTGTCCAGCTAGTCTCCACACAATTATTCTACCCACCCATTGCTATCAAAAAGGCTTCAGTAGCCTTTGTGGGAATGGAAACAAGAGGACATGAGCATTTCCTGACGCCTACTTAGTGCTGAATATGTCCATGTGGGCTAGTATATCACATATTCCTTGTGGGAATACTTAGTGCTGCATTTGCATGGGAGGAAGATACTGTCATCACAGACCTTCAGAGAACAGGCCTGCAGTTCTCATGCCCATACCTAGCATTGGGAGGATTGGTTTCCCTTGTGTAATTGTTGATACTGAGTGCAGATTCCAGTCACTGTGGAGTTAATTCAGCTCATTGTGCTACTCAAGTGTATTGGCTGTCACACTCTATATCTTGTGGAGACCAATGTTTGTTTTTAAGTTCTTGTGTTTGTGCTTATTAGACTCATTTGGCTATATGAGGACTGTCATAAAGGTTGTATTTTTCTCTGTCTCTGTTCAAAGTCTTAATCATTATTTCTGTTGGTTGCTGAGTTAGCATTTAATGGGTAGTGAAGAGATCCTTTAAATACCTCCTCTTCGATTAATTATTCTTTATTTACTCAGGTTCATGAGACACATGTTTAACAGTGTCAATTGTCCCTCTGCTCACAGTAACTCCAAAAACCCCCTATATTAACTAATGCTGTTTGAAATGTTTTGTTCTGAAAAGTCTGTCAGTTGTACTGTTAGCAAGGATTCCGATGTTATTTGTTCTAGTGTGAGAGCCCCCCACAAGGGCAATGAGCTCAATGGTTTTTGGAGTGTGATTTTAGAATATAAAGCCACAGCAGTGGGTTCTGCTTGTCTGAGAAATGCATGAGTGAGTTCAACCTATTTAGCTGTTCTGTGTGCTCTATTTCAAATGGCAGCAGCAGATTTCATTCTTGGACCTCCTAACCTGCTGCTCCTGTACTGAAAACCTCAAATTACTTTGACTTCAGTTGAACACAGGGGATTTAAGTGAAGCAGAATGCAGAATTATATCCTTCAATTTATTAGAAGGTATTTTTCCTTGTTTTGAACTATTTTATATTCCTATTTATTATGTTCATTTTCCAGCCATGTCTTGACTTTATATGTAAATATGTGTTTTGATTATTTATAATCTCATGTTATTTAACATTTAATTTTCTGAAACAAACATTAATTCTGAAAACTTTTTATTTCTGTCCCTCTCTATTGATCCTACCTAGTTGTATATATGGGAAATGCAGGTATGTGTGTACACACACACACACACATATATATATAGTCACTGTAGCCTTGCAGAAGTTTGTCTGGTATTGATAGGAAATGGAAAAAAAAAAAAAATCAGATTCTATACCATCAGAGAAGTAATTTATTCAGGAACTTTCCCAAGGACTTTTTGACTGCCATTGGCACTTATGGTATACATTTTTGTCTACATTTTTGAACAATAGAGATATACCAGTGTAGCATTCCTTTTAAAGCCAGATCTGAAAGAATGTAATTTTGACTGTATTTTGATCTGGTTTTGGTGTTTGAGCTCCACACTGTTCCTTAGCGAATCACAAAATCACAATAAGAATAGTTAGGGTTGGAAGGGCCCTCTGGAGGTGATCTAGTTCAGCCCCTCTGCCAAGTTGAATAAGGTTTAAAATGAGAAATCCCCAAAAGAGGATTCTGGCTGGGAATCCTCTCCTGGCATAGCCTGGCCAGCTTGACTGCAGTGTGTGTGAGGCCAACATTCAGGAGGCCCTTCTGGGAAGTCACAGGGTGCTGAGAGCAAGTGTTAGGATTGCCTGGGTTAGGATTGCCTGGGTTAGGATTGCCTGGGTTAGGATTGTTAGGATTGCCTGGGTTAGGATTGCCTGGGTTAGGATTGCCTGGGTTAGGATTGCCTGGGTTAGGATTGTTAGGATTGCCTGGGATAGGATTGCCTGGGATAGGATTGCCTGGGTTAGGATTGCCTGGTTAGGATTGCCTGGGTTAGGATTGCCTGGGTTAGGATTGTTAGGATTGCCTGGGTTAGGATTGCCTGGGTTAGGATTGCCTGGGTTAGGATTGTTAGGATTGCCTGGTTAGGATTGCCTGGGTTAGGATTGCCTGGGATAGGATTGCCTGGGTTAGGATTGCCTGGGATAGGATTGCCTGGTTAGGATTGCCTGGGATAGGATTGCCTGGGATAGGATTGCCTGGGTTAGGATTGCCTGGGTTAGGATTGCCTGGGTTAGGATTGTTAGGATTGCCTGGGTTAGGATTGCCTGGATAGGATTGCCTGGTTAGGATTGCCTGGGATAGGATTGCCTGGGTTAGGATTGTTAGCATTGCCTGTGTTAGGATTGCCTGTGTTAGGATTGCCTGGGTTAGGGTTTCCTGGGTTAGGATTGCCTGGTTAGGATTGCCTGGGTTAGGATTGCCTGGGTTAGGATTGCCTGGGTTAGGATTGCCTGGGTTAGCATTGCCTGGGTTAGCATTGCCTGGGTTAGCATTGCCTGGGTTAGCATTGCCTGGGTTAGGATTGCCTGGGTTAGGATTGCCTGGGTTAGGATTGCCTGGGTTAGGATTGCCTGGGTTAGGATAGACTTGTGGTAAGGATGGTGGCTATACAGTCCAGCAGGAGTTGAAGAGGATGACAGAAAAAATGGTTTTCCTGTCTTTCCATCTCTGAGTCGGTCAAGACCTTTCTACAATGGGAAATTACTCCTTTTTCTCCTTGTTTTAGTCTTCTTAATTTCTCTTGCAGCCTTTTGTTTTTGTCCTTTTTGTCTGGCCTGAGAGACGGTTAGCCACATTGTATTGCTTTGTCATTTTCTATTCATGTAAAATCATTGTGTATATTTACCTCACTTTCTTTTTGCCAAACTTCAGCATTTCCTAGGACAGTTTATAAAATGTGGCTTTCTATCTCTTATGCTTATCTAGCATAAGCAGAGAGAGAATATGCTGAGGTTAAAAGTTGTGCTTTACTTAATTGCAGCATTTTGGCTGGACTTTTCAACTAGTGAATCCAGAAATTATAAAAAGAAAATCTATAGTTTGATAATACTTCCTTAATTACAAGGGAACAAAATATCTGTTAAGCTAGGTAGTTTTGACTTTCTTGCTTAAATCTTGCTGGTGTAGAAGGCAAAATTAATTCCATTAGTTTTGTAAAGGGCTCCAGGGGGAAACATTTCCTTTAATTTTTTTGGCACAGGCTTCTCTGGTAATGCAGTTTCTCCCTAGAATATGAAAAATCCAGAATATTAGCTTTTAAAATATAGTATTTCAGTCCATGAGAGAGTAGTTTGTGGAGAGCATTAGGAACGTGCATGGACTTCTGACTGAAGGATGGCAAAGTGGGAGAAAATGTTTTTCTGCCGTACTAACTGAAGCACACGTGATGAAGGATTTAATCTTTGTGCACTAGTAAAATTGGGGGAGAAAACATTTCGTGGTTTTCCATTCATAGCATTGTTTAAGGAAAAAATAAAGATAACTTACATTTGTCATATGAGTTTGACCATATTTTTCCTGGTCATAGATTTAGATGTGCCAGAAGTTTGGACCAGAATAACAGGATGCTTAAATCTTAATGTAAAATGCTGCTGTTTAGGCTTGCATGTCTTTCCTTTGCAGGAAATCTAGTCCTTGCTAGTGGTAAGGATGAATTCCAGCAAATCATTCAATTTCAAGCCATAGTTCATCTCAAATATATTAAGTTTGATATCCCAAGACATACATATCAAAGCAGAACATCTTTTATGTTGAAGTCTGGGAGTACAATGATACTGTGTTGGCATTTATAATTCTTTAGTGTAAGCCAGCAAACTGGTAATGTACTTCTGACTATTTTTTGCTTCAGTGTATTAATATATAATCATACTTTATTTGAGCATTGTTTTGTTAAAAATGGTGGAAAAGGTATTATCAGAAACACTAGTGGAAAATAAAAGGATTCTGGCCCTTCTGTGTGGTGTTGCTGTCACAATACACTCCACTTCCTTGCAAGAACTCTAGGAACAGTAAGAAATGCCATGTCTTGTTAGTTTTGTAAAAACACATTTACAAGAGGCTTGGGTAGGGTGGAAGTTTTTTTGAGAGAAAAGTCTGACTCTAGGACAGTCTTCCTGAATTGAGAATACTTTTAAATTCTGTGTAGTATGCCCATCGAATTCACATTGATGTACTATTATAATGCATTTTTCTGTAGAGGAAGTTGGTCATTGCTTATGAGTATTCAAGTAGAAAAAACTTTTAAATTAACTGATTACAGAAGGACAGTTAGAAATGGTCATTCTGTCTAATAATGCAATTTTGTATTTGATTTAATTCTGGGTTGTGAATTCTGTTATAATTTATAATTGCACTTTTCTCCAGCAAAATTAGTTTAAGTTTGGTACCCTGAAGGTTCTTTCTTTCAGAAGATATTGTTGGGGCAAAGAAATAAATGTCTTTGCACTCAGGGTGATTTTCAAAAGATCTATTCATTTCCTGAAATGGAGGAGGGCTGAAGATACATTTTCTTTCTCTTTTACCGGTCTAAGTTTCAGCCTATATTTGTTTCAAAACCTCTCTTTGTTTTACTCATTCTTTACATTCTTTTATGTCTGTGTTTCCTTGCTATCTTCTATTTCAGTTCCTCAGGCATATCTGCTCTTTTTTAGAGATAACTACAGAAATATAATTCAGATTTAGTCAGCATCTTGAGTCTTTTGTTTGCAGTATGTGTTTGTACAGTTCTGCATGAACTCTGCTGTATACCCATCTTCCCAGAGATGCAGCTTTTACTTTCACAAAGGAACCAAATGAGTGTTTTCATATCAGTTTTTTTGAGAAGAAATAAGTAGTTTGCAATAATTTTTCTGGTATGGTAGAGAAATAATTTTGATTTCTAATATCTTACAATTTACACATGGTAGTTTGTAGTTTTTTTCTCTAGGGACTGTATTTTCAAGGTCTTATAAATCCTCTTGTAGTACAGATGTGAAAATAAAGATGGCAATACTACTCTCACAACAGTGAGATCCACTGTGTTATACATTGATTTTAATTTGTGGGATTTTGGAAGGGGAAAATGGTCAGAAGAAAACAGTTCTGCATGTGCCACCCGACAGTAAATGCTCAAGGGATGTTAGTGGATGCTATCCGTCCAAAACATTAGCTGTGAAGGTTCTGCATTTTTGCTGTAGCTAAAATTACTTGTGTTGACAGGAAAGAAAAAAAACCACAAGAGCTGATAAGAGTGAAAGACTTGCTGTTTGAAAGAGACTCTTGAGGTAAAGCGTTAACAGTGGTCTGTTCTCTGACCACTGAGGGTCTGAGGAGTTGAGACCTGTTCACACTGCCATCGAGGCATGGTAAGTGAGTCTTTAGGTAAAGGTGCATATGCCTGTGTCTTGTGCGGGAATTTTTCTCATCTTCATGCTTTGTTCCTTTTACTTTCCATGTCTAGTTAAATATGTACACCTCTGGTAGCCAGCTCCCAGGGGAAAAAAGTGCAATGCTACTCACATGGAGCAACTGATGATTAGTGCAATGGATTCACTAACCCAGAATTTAATTCATACTGAGGGAATAAAGAAATTCCCTCTTGGATCAGGTAAAGGTATCATCAGCTTTCTGAGAGAGGTGTGCCGAGAGGTCTGGAAAGAAACAAAACTTGCTCTAATTCCTTAGCAAAGTAGGACAAGAAATGCTTCTGCGTGCCAAGTCTTTAGGAGATTAATTAGATAGTAGGCAGTTGTAGCTCTTAAGGGTCTGATTATCTCCTAAGAGAGCTCTGTGGGAGAAACAGGCAGACTTTCAGGAAGAGTGCACAACATAAAAATGTTCCGCTGGGCTCTGCTTCACAGATTCTGGATTTCCTGAGTACCCTTAACTTACCAAGATCATCTGTCTCTTCACTGCTCCTTCAGCAGGAAACAGAAAAAATTTGGAGTAGCCTTTGGAAGCTGAGTTTACTCCTTTTTTTGGGTGAATGGTATGTGAGGGGCAGTTTTGCATTTATTCTAGTGAATGCAGAAGAGTGTTCTCCATATGTCAGATTTGCTGGGATCTACTATAGAGCTGCTTTGGGTATCGGATCATTTATCAAGAATCACACTGTGTAGCCAGTGGAAGAAAAAAAAAGGGAGAATAATTTCATGCACAATATGAGATGCTTTGCTGAAAGCAGGATTAATTTCTTACTAGGTTGTTTTTCTACTCTGTATTTTCTTGCTAATTCAAGGCCCTCAGGTATTTGGGATTTCGACTAAGTGTTTATAAGCTATTCTAATTTCTGTATCCAGTTTTCACAGCCTCTTGCCAAAAATAAAAATAAATACTGACAATCCCAAGCTTTGCTTTGTGCACATGTTTTTATCTGGTATTCACAGCATTAGAGCACACAAGGTCTGTAAATTCTTTGGTTGTATTTGCAATGACAGAAGTGCTCCAGAGTTGAACTGTTTTTATGAAATGTTAAGTTTTGATGTTTGCTTGGGCCCAAAAATGATCATTTCAAGAAGATCACTCCAGAAAGTTGTTCCAGTGGTGCTTTGGGGGAGAGGGATATGAAGAACCTGTGAAAACAAGATGACAAGTAGATGGCATGTAGGTTTACAGTGATTGATTTGAAGCTGCAGCCTGTAGGATGTTTAAGTGCTGGCTGCTAAGAAACTGAAGCCTTTGAAGTTGTTATAACACTCCAGCCCTGTAAATACTGTGAAAAATATCTGTTGATAGAAAGATGTGAGCATATGGTAGGTAATTATCCTGTGCCTTTTTCTGTGAGCAATTTCCCTGTGGTGGCCTATGAAGAGTAGAGCAAAGCAGGGGCTGAAACCAGACATGCCAGCTTCTGGGCTAATGTTGTCACCACTGGACCAGCATCCCCTCTGTGTTTATGAGGAGGATAAGAGCTAATATCACACTGATCTTTCTCATTTCGGGTAAAAACTTATATTGGTACTGATTCTAAGCCACTGTAGGATGCAAGTTGTGTGCATGTGGTGTGCAGAGATATAAACAAAATGCAAATCTGTACTTAACATTATTCTTTATGATAATTCTGGATGAAAGATGCTATAGAACTGCATTACCACTGTTACGGGCTTGGGAGGTTTTGTTTACTGACATTTTCTCATGAAAGTTAATTTCTTGCTTAGAAATATAGAAGTACACTAACTTAAAATAAGATCTTGCTGTTATTTCCTGTAGTATAGCCAGGAAAAACAGTTGCAATCTGTCTTCTTTAAAATCACATTCCTGGAAGATATTCTGGCAACCTGGGTATTTAAACACATTTCAAAGAAAAACAACTTCAAATCAATTAGAAATTGTTAACATATTTAATTTCTGATAGTGTAGAATTATAGTTTGCTGCAGACATTGCCTTGAGTTATGAAATAAGCAATAACCTGTGAAGGAGTCTATGAATTAGCAGCTTTATGAAACATGAGGCCCATTGTACTGTGAAAAAAAATGGGGAATAGGTAATCATGGACACTGAGGAGTTTGCATAGGTTCTTGATTAGCTTTTTTTTGGAAGGATAATGGAAAGAATACAAAGCACAGAATGTTCCAAAACAAAATTTAAATGTGGTTTCTTTGCCAGAAGTTGAATAGTACATCTTTGGAAAGCTAAACTCTGCATGTCTTTCCTAATAGGGCTGAAAAGTTCCTTTGTTGGGGGTTTTTCACCTGCCTCACCTGTAAGATCTCACAAGAACTGATAGTGTCAGGCTGCAAATTTTCTTTGTCTCTTTTGGAAATCCAGTTGGTGTCATTGCTACTCATTTAAATGAGTTACTGTTGAAATGGCTTAAATTGCACTCTGTGGGTGGCCTTATAACAGCTCTACTCTGCCTTTTATACCAACTTCAAGTGAATTCATTTTCTCAACTCTGGTCATGTCTGAATGTCAAAAAACCTTTCCCTATCAAACTGTTCACTTACTATGCAGCCAACTTCTGTCAGCAGACAGGATCAGGAGCCAGGGAATTCACAAATTGAATTTGCAGCCCGACAAAAACTCTGGGATTATACTTCTTAGTGAAAATCAATGCTGCATGGTGAGATTGTTTAACTTAATATCTGGCAGATCGTCAGAACAGATCTCTTGAATCACTTGGATTTCTCCAATGTAGACACAGTTTGATGGATGCCTGTGGTCTATTAATCTCTGTATAGTAATTGAATACTATTTTTCCATTCCTACTGCCACACAACATGAGCTAGTTGGGAAACAGTGAATGTACAAGTCACAGACTGTATTGGCCAATCACTTTAAGGTGTAGGTAACTCTTTTCTTAAAGGCCTTGTCCTGAAACATCGTTCTATAATGAAAAAAGTCATCCAGGAAAACTTCTGCCATGAAGGAGCATTTAACTTCCTTATGTTGATTTGCTTACTTACAGATAGGTAAATAGTTACTGGCCATCTTCTGTATGACAGTAGCTACAACTCTGTGGGCAGTGATGCTTCTGGAGTCTTGTCTCTGGTTTCATATGGAAGTTCTCATTCAATCACTTTTTCTGCAGGCCATTTTGAATTTATTCCTGTAGATCATTTTTCATTCATTCCCTAACTGGAAAAATGGGGTTTTCCCAGTTGTCACAGATGACATTACCAGACTTTAATGTTCACAAGAATATACAGTCATCTTTGGATGCTACTAAATCTGCTACTAAAACTTCTGTACTTCTTAAGATAAGGCAACAATTGGTCTTTTTAGAGAATGAAAGTTACACAAGTTGCAATATGGCAAAGCCAAAAAAAAGGTGCTGAAATTAAAAACTGAAAGGTTGAAATTAAGATCCAATCCATGAAGTTGCTCCTAGTGTTAGTGGAGATCCTGGAGTGACATGCAAGCAGTGTCCAGACAGAGAACTGTTTATTTGAGCCTCCACCTGTGTGCTCAGAAATTACAGGTAAATTCTTCAATGATATGCTGACAAAATGGTAACATTAGTGATGGTCCTAACCAGTCTGAGTTGTGCATTTAGGTCATCATGTGAGGTCAGCATGAATGCAGAACTAGTTGGGGATGCAGTTTGGGTTGATTCATGCTGGTATATTGTTGTGCAGTGGGCCACTTTCAGTCTAACTGGCTAACTTAGGGAGTTTGCATTGCAGAGTTCATTTAAAGATATCTATTGGCAAACAAGGAAAGGGATTCTATCCAAGCCTGGATTTCTTTATTTTAAATGCATTAATGATTGTTCTGGTAAATTTTATTAACTCTCTGGAAAGCCTGCAGAAATCTCATTTCAAATTAGACAGGATTTATTGAGTGAAATATGTAACATATTCTGTCAATAACCCAGTCACTGTGATAATTTTTTTTCTCTATAAAATCTGTTTTATTCACAATTTTATAGCAAATTCAGGGGAAAAGCCCATCTTTTCAGCATGCATGTGATTTTGATAAAATGATAATGTATAGATTTGTGAGGAAGGCAGAAGATTTTAATATAAGCCACAGAAAGCAGCAAGTCTTTTTCTGTATACATAATTGTCTTGTTATTTTTGTATTTTGGTTTTTCGTACTTTCTTGGCTTCAGTCATCTGTCTGTATTCTTATTCCCAGGAATTTTTAAAGTCGTAACAACTAAACCTCATAATCTTGAAGTTGCATCAGATTTTAATACTTACACAGGATCTGAGTTTTGCAGCAGAACTTGAAGCCATGAAACGCAAACACCAGAAGCTCTGTTCTTCTAATGTTTTAAATCTTCTTAACTACAATCTCTTAAGAATCTGGATTGGTTAGAGCTGGAATGCAGCCTTCAGGCAAACAATCAGAAAATGAAACATACAGGTTAATTCTCTTTTTGCTCCAAGTTTAAGATTTTGCTGATTTCCAAAGTCTAATAGTGAATACAATACTGCATCACTAAATAAAATCTTATATAGGAGGTCCTTTAACTCTAAAGAAGAAGGTCAGCTTACTGTTGCAGGGACACTACTCTCATCAACTAAAGTGATGAGTTGTGTGTCCTCAAAAGAATCTCTGTGATGCTGAAATTGTAGCAATGTAGACACTCTCAAAGGGATAAACTTGACAAATCAAATTCTGCCTTAGATTTCAACAATGTATTTTACAGGTAGTTGCTTACTTTATCGTTGACTTCAAAAACAGAAGGAAGATTAAAGAAGGTGCTGTTTGACACTGAGAACAATATAGCATGTATTTTGACATCCTGTTGAAACTGGATTGCAGTAAAGTTGTTTTAAAGTATTTTTGGGTGAGTGAACCCAGTGCTTAGGGCAAGTAAGTTACACTAAGATATGTAAAAAGAAATTTCATACATAAACATGCCATTATATTCGGTAGCATTTGTGTTAAAATTTATGTGTTTAGATCTTGTGAAAAGTACATCCCTTCTGCACAGTTAACAAAATGGATGGAAATGTAGTGGCCAAATGCCAAATAACATGCACTACAAAAATCTAGTTCTAAAGGTAAAAATGTTTTATATAAATCAGAACTTGTGCTTCAGAAAATTTGTGTATGTTTCTTCTTCCATCCGTCAGAATCCTTTGCAGTTCATGTATGTCCTGGGTGGGTAGTTGAATTGTTCTTCAGGTGATTTGTTTTTATAACCAGTTTGTACTTTGAAACTTGAGTTGCTGAATGAGAGGTATTTAGTAAGGATCCTACAGTCAAATCATTCATTTTAATTCCTGTAGCTTTAAGGCAATGCAGAGTAAACACTGTTTTAATGCAATATTCTTGAATTCTTTGAATAGAGCACTCCTTTAGCTCTGTGCTGCACAAATGACAATGGATTTCCTCTTGCTCTTTTTTTGTTCTGTAGTGCAACATTATTTAAAAAAACAAAAGGTTCAGTTGCATTTAGGTCAGTTATTAAAATACTGTTGGTCATTTCCTTTGACAGAACATTTCTATTGTGTTATACCAATGTCATTAGGGGGAAAGGTTATTCCCACTTGTCTGGCTGATATCAATACATACTGGCATATTACATCCTCTGGCTTTCTGGAAATGTTTTATTTGAGCAGCAGCTTGGGAACAGGAAGTTTAAGGTTATATGCAGTCTGGTTTCAGACTGCATGATAGAAAATGTGTTTCCTAGAAGATGCTGTCTACCTGACAGATTTTCTCTAGTATTTTGTAGAATTGAATAAACTTAAATGGGTTCAGGTTGCAAACAAAGTTTTACCAGCTGTAGGTGGCAGACAAAGTAGAACTAGGCTTTCATTCACTCTGTAGTACTTAAAAAACTTATATGAATTGCATTAGTGTGTCACCAATTCCTCTGGAAAACAGTTTACCTTTTAAGATATGGCAATGATAATATTCCCATTTTTTAAGTGATCCTACTGTCTAGAAAGGGAGAAAACAGTGTACTTTTACATCAAGCCATGGTCAAATGTGAAGTCTGTGACACTGGGGTAACATTTAAAGGCAGAGGTTCAAGGATAACATTTTTGCCATGCTGGGCAGCCCTTTCTACCAGAATCAGAAGGAGCAGGAAAATAAAAATACAGTTCAGTCCTGTAGCTGTTCTTGCATGTGAAACACAGCAATACATACTTCCCGTTGCTTTCACTGACAAATTAGACTGGAATGTTTCAAGTGATGATGCTGAAAATGAGAAATTAATTTTGGTAAGATCTTAAGATATATTGCTGAAGTGGGAAAAAAGAATAAAGCTGTGGAAAGAGAAACACTTGAAATATTAAGCCATCATACACATATACTGAAGTCTGTATAAAACTATTCCATAGGGACATATTTAAAGTCAACAGAAATAATAAAAGTTATAACCCTTTTTAATGGAAATTTCCATCTTAGTTAGAGATCAGGCTACAAGTAAATTTCCTTGTAGAGCTGAAGCATATGCCTATTGAGTAACTGATTAAGCTTTCTATCTGCCTTTGCAGGGTATCAGAAGATAAAATTTATGCACAAACTCATTTATTTCTTTTCAGGCCGGAGCTGTGGAGTCTCACCTTGCTAAGATCCTGTTTCAGTTTGAGCTTTTTGTAAACCCTTTCATAAAGCTCAAACTAGCTGAGGTTGGAAGGAGCTGTTAGAGATCAGCTGCCCTGCCTGGGCAGGATCCGATGGATCAGGCAGTCCAGGTCCTTGTCCAGTCAGTTGTTGAGTACCTCTAAGGACAGAGACTCAACAACTTCTCTGTGCAACCCATTCACTTGTGCTTGTTACTTGTGTTTATTACTTTTGGTATTACACAGAATATGAATTTGTTTATGAAATATCTGCAACTTACAGGAAGAGTAACGTGCATCTAACTACATTGATAAAAATATTGATAAGAAATTTTATGAAGCTGCTATAATAATCATCACTTAGTTGTAAAACGCAGGTATCTCTGCTAGTTCTGAGTTTATTGTCAAATGTCTGTGATGTACAGCCTTCTAGTACCTAAATGGGCCCTCAAGAGAGCTGGTGAGGGAGTTTTTACAACAGCATGGCGTGATGGGAGAAAGGGTTTAAATTGAAATAGGGCAAATTAAAATTAGATATAAGGAAGAAATTATTTACTGTGAGGTTGGTGAGGCACTGGAACAGATTGCAGAGAGTTTCCTGTCTGTGGAAGTGTCTAAGGCTAGGTTGGAAGGTGCTTTGAGCACCCTGGTCTAGTGAGAGATGTCCCTCCCCTGAACTGCCTGATCTTTAAGGACCCTACCAACCCAAACCATTCCATAACTCTATGAAATGCAGATTGATTTTGCTTGTACTCAAAGCTCACCAAAAGCCACGTGATTGTGTTAACATGCTCTGAGGTTGTATCAAGAAAACAGTTTGAAGATCCAAGTGCAAAGCATGTGAACACCTAAGTAGTTTCAGTCAATGCTGTCTCATGTCCTAAAAGCATGGACTACTGGGTGAGGCTTTCACATAAGTCCATTTTTGGTCAACTAGATGTAGGCATGCAACATTGGTCACATTAGGTATAGTTTGTAATTCCAAATACTTCCTGAATTAAACTTACTGTGCAGGGGAAACTGATCTAAGCCAATTATAGGAGTGGTAACATTGTTACTGTGTTACTGACACAGTTATCTTAATTGTATTATTTTTATTTCTGTTAGTTGTATTTCTTGAAATACATTGAACCAGCTATAAATATTTCTGCCAGGCATATTAAAGAGATTTCTGTGTACAGGTGACATTTGTGTTAAGGGGGTGAGTCAAGGTAATTCGAGTGAAGAGGCAGTTAGGGTGAAATAAATCATGAGGCTGAGACAAGAGATAAAAACCTATTTGCTCTACCACTGAGAATGTAACCCCTGTTTGAGATAATGAAGCAGAGCAGTTTCTGTAGTTGGTGTTAATTTGTCATATTTGCTTGGTTGACTGCTTTTTGAATCATTTACTGTGCAAGGTTGTATTTACCTAATCCTTGTGTGTTGTGTATCAGTTTTAATTTAATTCAAACTTTCCCAGTTCCCAGGTGCAACAGTATAATTTTTGGAAAGAACAGTATGGTAATTTAGGCCTGTATAAGCCTGGTAGTAGGCTTGTTATCAGTTTTATGGTAGGTCTCCTATTTGACATTAAGCTTCTGTTGTTTCACCTGGCTTTCTTTGTCACAAAGGTTCCACGTGCATATGCCTCCAGTATCAGTATGGAAGGGGGATTGCTTGTCTTTTATTGCTGTTAACAATTCTGGTCTTGGTTCATTTCTACTCAACAGAATTTAGCTTCCTGGAATCCTTCAAACCCTGAATGCCTCCTGCTTGTTGTGAAAGAGCTTGTGCAGCAGTATCACCAATTTCAGTGCAGCCGATTACGGGAGAGCTCTCGGCTCATGTTCGAGTATCAGACTTTACTTGAAGAGCCCCAGTATGGAGAAAACATGGAAATCTATGCTGGCAAAAAAAACAACTGGGTAAGCTCTTATTTCATCCAAAATGCTTTTAACAAATACAACTCTTGCTTTAGAAAGCTTAAGTTCTACCTGTGGATCTCCATGCTTTCTGTTTCCAATGGTTAAAACTCCCATTTGACTTCAGCTCATTTTTTATACTGCCTGTTTTGTGTGTTGCTGTATTCCATTATTTTGGTTGAACCAGATTTCCAGGTGAGAACTGGTTTTGAATCTGGTGTTCATTCTGTTGAAAAGTCTGTGCTGCATTTAGAGGACACAATACAACAGTAAAATCAGGTGTTTTTCCACTGGTAATATACTTTTATTGGAAAGTTTGGAGTAAGATATGTTGGGAAATATCTAATGATGTTTATGATGAACTTGTTTCTCTTGCTTTCAGAAATAGCATACTCTTAAGATAAACTGACCTTCAGAAGCAGTATCTTCTGAAACAGGTGCAGTCTGAAAACTGATAAAAATTCAGCACTCCTATTATCAAGGCCTAGAATTCAATTTTATGTCACTTCAATCATCCTTAAGTTATAGGTGATTCAAGGATGTTTACTTTACAACTCATGCATTCTTCTGGTTTTCTTTTCTTAGACAAGTCAGCTTTTTTTTATTTTAATCCAGATTTAAATTTCTTCATCAAAGAAATTCAGGCCATTCTAATGTTTGTAGATCAAAATATTTGATTGAAAGCAACTTACAGATGTTATCGTCCACAGCTTCCATTACAAACAAATCTCTAAATTTCATCAGAGTGGTTTATTGAAGTGCAAAAGGCTTTCTGGACTGTACTGAAATTTTATCACAGTTTTTGCCAGTTGCAAAAATTCTACTCAAGATTGTAGAAAACAAGGGGGTTTCTTCTTTTTGAGAGGAAAGACACAGCTACTCACGTCTTTCAAGTCTTTTCTCAGTCTTTGGTGACTGAATAAAAAATCTTCTTTAAATGCTGTTTTAATTAGAAATATTCCAATAAAATAAATTTTAAATACATTTTGAGTCAAATTCTTTTCATGCATCAGAGCTATAGATTTTTCCATATGTATGCCTTTTTCCAAGTCTTCATTCTCTGACAAGAAGACTCTTGAGAGTCTTGAAGATTCTATGAACTTGGTATACATGGCAGAGGCTTGCTTACTAGTGTTGCTTGTTTACTAAAACAAAACTATCAAACTACCTTGTTTAGTTCTCTTTCCTGTCCTTTACAACTGTTTTGTTACCCACAAGGATCAGCAAAATGGGACTGTTTTTCTAAAAAGCAGAAGGTAAACAGCCTTTTGTCTTCTCTGCCTAGAAGTCATTGAAATTCACGTTGCTGCTGTCTCTCAGGAATCAATAGCAGTTCAGCACATTTCTGAAATAATCAAGTATGAACCTTGCACTTATGAAAGCAATCATCCTAGGTGCATAAGTTAAAAATACTTTGAAGAGAAGGCCTGAATTCAGCACTCTGACCCAAAATGGAACAGAAATTTGCTTTTATACCTTAGTTCCACTGTCTCCAGTTTCCTAAAGTGGAAGTCTCCAAGGTATATGACATATTAAGAAACTATTATCTAGCTTAGTAGCTTCATATTGGCAGAGTACCAGCAGATGCAGGAGCCCATTAAATACCTCATCACTCAGGGTGTTCTGTGGCCAGAAATTCTTGTGTCTCAGCCTGGTGCCTGTATCCAGCTGGTTCAGATAAGCTGGGGAGGTGAGCACCATGGACAGGGACTGCTCCCTGTCCAGCCAGAACACCTTTGGAAGTATTAGTTTGCAAAATAATCTTGATTAAATGATATGAATGATCTGGACTTTTTGGAGCAGCTGATGATCAGAGCAGCATTGATCAGAGGTCATTGATCTGTTCAGTGGCCATCCTAGTTCATCAGACTCAATATTACACCAAAAATAATTTTCTGGATTTTATGGCAAATGTTGTACGGCATTTTTTGAACATCCAGAAGAGAAGCACTGTCTGTAATATCTGTTTCACTCTGGATAAGAAGTGAGGACCCTGACTGTCATCATAGCAGTTTTCATGTTATATGTGCACAAGAAGTTGGTGATTTTTCTGCATACATCAGTGATACAGCATCAGGAAGTTGGCATCTCTCCTCACAAGTGGTGTAATCAGGAAAGGTTTCACAGTTGGACTTTAATGTACACTCCCTTTTTTGTTGCATAGTGTTTCTGTGAGCAATTTCTTTGCCTGTCTTGTGTGACTGCCAGTGACAAATTTTAAGGGCAATTCTTAGCTAGCTGGCATAAGGGTGGATTACAGCCCAACATCACACAAACCCTTTTGGCAAGTGATACAACTTGAAAGGTACCACTGGGAAGATTTCAGTTGCATTCCAGATCTTGTTTTTTTCTTGTTTAGTGACTTAAGGGTAGAATGAGTTATCTGTAGTTCATGCCTGGTAGATAGACCCAGAAACAGATTGGCACTGACAAATTGGTTTGTCTCAAGTTATCCCAGTTTTTTGTACTTAATTGCATAAAATCAGTGTTTAACACTTTCTTTACTCAACCTACCTAACAAATATAGTTGCTGTGTGACTACTTTATTGAACTTAAAAAATAGAAATAAGAAAAAGTTAGTATGGAGGAAATCAGGCAGGCATTTGTTTTTAAAAAACAGTTAATTTCATTGCTTCATAACCAGGTGGACAAAGTCTGGTTTTAAGGAAGTGTATGAAACAGAAAGGAAATCCTTTCCATTTCCTTCTCATACCCTTTATACATAAAAAAGAGCAATGTGTATGGGATCCTTGGCAGATTTTCAGTAAACGGTTGGTCTAGGTGTTTAGAGTTACATAATTCTGAAAACAACTTATTTAAAAACTTCTACTTCAGCTCTTTTCCTCTACTTTATTCAGAAGAGAGTTTTGATACATGCTCACCTTTCTAAACACAAGTTCTCTCATATATATCTGCAGTGTTTGTAAAGATGCCTCTATTTTATCTGTGTGCTCTCATCAATTTGTCAGGTTTTTAGCTTTGCTTTCAGACTCTTTGCAGGTCTTGCCAGACCTTTGTCCGGAAATGAGTCCAGCCAAGATACATCTATATTTAGGGTGTAACAAAATATAGTCTGATTTTTTGTCATGCACATTGTTTTATTCTAAATACTTTTTGCTGTTGACTTACTGGCAATGAGGGTTAATGTTTTTAAGGTTTTTTTTTTAATATGACACCTGTGTAATCTGTAATTTTTTTTTTCTCTCCAGTAGTTCTATTCAGCAATTTTGTTTTAAATCTCAATCCTTTTCTTTGGTATGAGCTCTTACACGTTTTTCTGTATAATATTTAATCATCACAATGTTTGTGGTTCTCTTTCAGCTACCAGGTCTCATTAATTTTACCTTTTTTTCACAGACTGGAGAATTCTCAGCTCGCTTCCTCTTGAAGTTGCCTGTTGATTTTAGCAATATTCCTACATACCTTCTTAAGGTAAAAACGACTGTCTAAGTTGTATTTGTGAGAGAGTATGAATTATTCAATCTCCTTAGTATTTATTTTGGCTTTCCTGCCTTCCTGCTCTCCAAGAGTTTCAAAGTTCACCATTTCTATGTCTGATTGGATGATATTTTGGAAAGGTGATGTTGAATACACTATTGTTTTGTGTGCCACCTTAGTGGCATCTTTTATGTGGAATTTCAAGATATGTCACTGTTGGGATTTTTAATGAACAGTCCCAGTTGTACCAGTAGTCTTGATATTACAAGCAAAAAAGCAAACTAAATATACCATTTCTTAGCAGGGAATGAAAGCAAATTCTGGTTACTTGAACTGAAAGCTTCTGTGATTACTTTGCTTCATTGTTCACAATGAACATAAATTTGACCAGATACTTTTGAAAGTATAAATATAGAGTATTTTTGTGAGTTGGGATAAAAGAGCATTGGGATAAAAAAGCATTTATTTCTTTGCTAAGGGGAGAAATAAAATCAGAAAAAGCAATTTGTGACAAACTACCACCATAGAAGAATTTTAAATGAGTGCTTTTTACAGCACAGGGACAGTCTCTTTTTGTAGCAGCTACTGTGGAAGCCCATCATAAGGTCAGTGTTACTATATTTAGAGAACACAGTGAGAGGTCTGGTTTTTCTGTCTCTCATGGCTGTCAGAATGAAGTGCCAGGACTTCCGTTGCAGACAAGGTTTGAGTCAGTGGATGTTGCCAACACTCATCTTTCCTTTAAACCATGTGTCTGTCTTCTTTTAAATATTTGGAAAGAGGAAGAGCTACTTAATCTTTAAAAACTGATGTGTTGAGATGAAATTGTCAGTGTGGATTCCATTACCTCCTCTTCACCTTACCGTTGAACTGTCTTCAGCTATTGTTAAATCACAACAGCAAGTGTGAGTCTTCAGTGTTTCACCAAATAAGATGTCTCAAGCTACAAACCATGAGAATAAAATACAAACCATGAAAATAAAGACAGGCACAACTATTATCTTGATTGAAATTTTGGTTGCACTTTGAGATTGTAATCCTGTGATCCTTCTGTAGGTTGTTTTCTGTTTGAGTAATGAGCTGCTTCTCAAAGTATGCAGATACTTTCAGTAGCAGCTCTTTCCCAGATGCTGTCTTTCATTGGGCTTTATCTTCCCACTTGATGGGAATGCTTCTGGTCAGATGTAAGAGGGTTGGCTAAGGCCTTTTTGGGAAGGTTGGTGTTAAGCAGGATGCAGCAACAGTTCACCTTGACTGCAGGCTAGCTGTGATTTGTTTCTGAAAGATGCTGGGGGAAAAAGAAGCCTGAGAATGTGTAAGTGAACTGTGTTGTGTGCTCCTGCCAGAATTCCCAAGTGTCCTATTTTTCAGGAACAATTTTGAATGAGTCAAGAATTTCAGGACAAATGCAGAAGGAATATATTCAATAACTTCAGTTGCAGGGCTGTCTTGTGCTTCTCTGTTCAGTTTCTGGGAAAACTTGCAGGTTGGAAGGTGGTGTATGACTTATGTACCTGTCACCATGTAGGAACACCACGATAGAATCTGCTGTTGTTTCTGAGGAGTAATGTTTCAATGCATGACAGCATACTCCTCCTTATTGTAATTCCCAATCATGTTCACTAAACATCTTCTCTAAACAAAGTGCATATACTGTGGGTAAATCATTAGTGCTCCACAAGTCTCCTCCTGAAGCTTTGTTCATCCTGAGCAGTGAGTGATTCATTAGTCTGAAGGAAAACGTACTTATTTCTCATGTGTATGTATTGTGAGATGAAGAGACAAAGACCAGGTAGCAGAATCAAAGTTTCCCAATCTGCCTTTATTTTGATATTTCAGAAGTCTTGATGTCATAGCTTAAGGGCTTTAAAATGAATGTATGTTTGTGTAGCCTGGATTTTTACAGCAGTGGATCCTACTAAATGGGCGGTGTACTGGTGAAATCCTTGGTTTTCTTGATCAGGCTTCTGCAGTGCAAGCTGGCAAGTTAACTCTCTGTAGTAGGAAAGGACATGTAGTCTGGCTGAGGAGCCACAAGAGAAGAAATATTGCTGTATTCCAGAAGTATTTGTTGACAGTAGAAAATTGGTTTGATTTAGGCTCCAGCTTGGGTTATGACAGAATGTGCTTTGTAGCAGGCAGGATCTTCTGCCCTCGCTGCCGTTAGCTTCCTGTACTCTGATAGGTACTGGAATACTTATTCCTAGATGAGTGTTATCTCCTGTGACAACAACATAAAAGCAGGTAGAATCATAACTACTCTGTTGTGATTTAAATAATTGTGCTCTGACTACTCCAAATTTGTAAAGCTATTAAACAAAGAAGAGATTTTTTTTTTTTTAAGCAGTCCATATCTTTTTTTTTTGGATGAGACTTTTGAAATAAATAGACCTTTAATGCATTGCAATAAAATAGTTTATTTC
This sequence comes from Sitta carolinensis, assembly GCA_032173965.1. Classification (NCBI taxonomy): domain Eukaryota; kingdom Metazoa; phylum Chordata; class Aves; order Passeriformes; family Sittidae; genus Sitta; species Sitta carolinensis. The sequence goes on along the minus strand of JAVUNC010000025.1, from coordinate 4,834,262 downwards.
CCATCATGGTTGCCATGCTGGTTTTGATGCTACCTGCTGGATTGTGTTCATGATTGATAGGGCATCTATTGATGTAGTAGAAATAATTGTTAATATATTACCCTGAAAAGTGGAAGAGCAATCAGTAATTGAAGGATGTTAGTGTATTAACAGCTTAATGTTTTACTGCAGAATTTAATGTGTTTGAATTATGTTCTAGTCTGTAGCCAACCTTACAGTGTGGAGTAGCTTCTCTGTAATGATTTGCAGAGTTCAAACCTGTTGTGCTTTCTCTGACGTCGTCTTTTTTTATGTTTAATTAATACCACTTGTGTTAAAATCTGGTGAAATATTAAGGACCATTATTTCTGCCTAATCAATCACTCCCAATATCCCAGTGGTTTCTAATGCTCTTCTGAAATGTTTATTGATGTCAGTAAGTAATCACACTACACTGTGAAGCTTTGTTTTATAAGCAAGTACTGAGGTTTGAGAATGTAAGCTGTGAGATCAGTGCATAGTGTTACAAAATCTTTGGGGTTGTTGATTAATGCTCTCTGGAATCATAAGGTGTTATTCTGTCAGCTTTGTACTGATTGTGTTGAGAGCACTTTTCCTATAAAGAGTAAAAGTTTGAAGGTGTAGCATTAAGTTGGGTTGATATGGACTGAAGAGGTGAATTTGCCAGGTTACTTCAAAGGTATTCATGGCACTAAATTTAAATTTGAGTTCAAGTGTGTGTATGTTTTAAGTAAAATAGCTGAGTATAGTAAGAAGACTGAGGACAGTTAAAAGAATAATGCAGAGTACACTGTTTCTTCCTTTGAATTCTAAAATTGTAGCAAAATTTCTTCAGTTATTTTAGTAAAATTTCCTAAGATTTTATTTAGTTTGAAACATAATACCCGTTATAATGTCTGCAGCAGCTAGATCTCTCTTCATAACTTCTGTTGGCATATTCCTTTACATTTGAAGGAAAAACCATCATTGTGTATTTTCTATGCTAAAGAACTGTTCTAAAAGAAATGTTGGCTTACACGTAAAAAGCACATTCATTATTTTTTCCTTTAGAAAGTTATATTTTAATGCAAAGGTTATTAATTGAATGTGGACCTTTGTATCCACTTTCAAATTGTTTTCTTATGCAAATCCATTTGATATAAGTGAAAACTTTGTGTTGAAACAGCCACGGAATCAAGCTGATGGCTCAAACTACTGCAAAGTTTATGATGATAAATCTTTCATTAAGGCTCTCTTATTTGCAAATGCTTGTATACATTGCCTTTTTTTGCAGTTGGATTTTTAATCAGCATGTTCATTTTGAATTAAAGTATTTTCTGTTGGTTGCAGCGTTTTTTAATTTTCTCCACAGTATTTTATAAAGGGAAGTATTCACTGTACATACTCGTTTGGAGAGACAGTCTCTAGTTCACATTTCCAACCGTTTACAGGTACTGCATGCATCACAGTAATTAAAAAAAAAAAAGTAATAGGCTCAACATCTAAAATACCTCTTTCAAATGTTCATAGAATTTTTTAGGTTAGAAATGATGATGAAGTCGAACCATTAGCCCAGCACTGCCAAGTGCACCAGTAACCCGTGTCCATCCCTAAGTGCCCATCTACACAGCAGAGGGATACTTCCAGAGGTGGTGACTCCACCACTTCTCTGGGCAGCCAGTTCCAAGGCCTGATCGCTCTTTCAGTGAAGAAATTTTTTCAGATATCCAATCTAAACCTCCTCTGTGCAAATTGAGGCCATTTCCTCTTCTCCTGTGACTTGCTCCCTGGGAGAAGAGGCCGACCCCCTCCTGGTTCCAACCTCCTTTCAGGTGTTTGTAGAGAGAGAGAAGGGTCCTCCTTGAGCCTCACATTCTCCAGGCTAAACAAGCCCAGATGCTTTGTCCACTTATGATGAGGACTTGTGCTGCAGACCCTTCCCCAGCTCCACTGCCCTTCTCTGGACACACTCCAGCAACTCGATGTCTTTCTTGTAGTCCAGAACTGGGCACAGCACTTGAGGTGTGGCCTCTCCAGTGCTGAGTACAAGGGCACAGTCACTGTCCTGCTTTCTGCTGGCCACACTACTGCTGATGCAAGGCAGGATGCCATGGACCTTCTTGGCTACCTAGGTACATTCATTCCGTGTAGTTTTGTTTCTTTCTTGGTAGTTTTTGTCAGCTAGGGGCACATACGTAATCATAGTGACAAATCATTGAAAACCTCCAGCTCAGGAATTTAGAAATTGTACTTGTTTATGTGACTGTGGAATGATTGCACAGTATTAGTGAATTTCAGAGTATGTTGCCAGTGATGCTGTTAAAAACAAGACATTTAGGTGTTTTCCTCTTATTTCCGTGGGGGTTTTTAATGTTTTGACAAAGTAAGATGTTCCCTGATTAACACCACCTTCTTGTATGTATCTTTTAAAGTATTCATTCCCTATGTGTGTATACCTGCTTGTTGGGCTCTGGTGAGTAGCTAATGCCAGGACTAATTCAGTTATAATGCTGTGACCAGCAGCCTTCCAATAATTTCTCAGTATTGAAGTGTAAAGGAAATATGCAATACAGACCTGTTTCTTTAGATGCCTTTTTTTTTTTTTTTTTTTTTTTTTTTTTTTTTTTTTTTTTTTTTTGTGATGACCATTGTATTTAGTGCATATCTTTTAGAACTGAAATAAATAACAGACATTGTCTAGACACATTGCCAGGGGCCAAACAGTTGTGTGTAAGACTGTCAATGGAAGAGGTTTTTCCTCAAGTTCAAATTGAAAGATAAGAACATATTTGTGTTTTTTTCCTTAGTCTGATTTCATCATTTGGAAGTCTCTTAAAAGACTTCACTGCAACTTTTGTTTACAATGTAGAGCAAATTCCAGGTACTGTGAAAAGACTGCAATACTTGTCTATGTTTGAGTAATTAATTATAGTAGAGAACAAACAAAAATGTAATATGCAGGGTCAAACGAGATTTTTTCCAGGCCAATTTCTTTACTGTTGTGCTTTAGCAGTTTGATTTATTTGACAGCATTTAAGATTTGTGTTAAATTGCTCCAAATACCAAAACACAAATGGACTTGTATCAAAAGTTCTAACACTGTTTAAAAAACCTGAGCTAAATGTTCTGAAAAAGAATAATATTTTGTTTTGCTTTTAAACTTCATTGATTTTGTTTGTAGCTTACTAACTAAAACCTGATGTGTAGTGTGTTGAGGTCTCAACAGTGGCAAGAACAGCGTGGAGTTCAGATCTGAATTTGTCTTTTTGCATGAGACTGTTTTAGGGTGGGTGAGGCAGCTGCCTCTCAAAGGAGTGTAGAATGTTATTTAGCACACACTGTTTCTGTTGTATTGCATAGAATGATGGACCTGCATACCATAGGAAGTTCATCTTTAAACTCTTTTAATAGCAAAACTGGAAGTTTATAAGGCTAATAGATAATTCTGAAAGAATATGTAGTCCTTATAATTCACAATATTCTGACAATGCTTTACATAGAGAACTTTTAGGCTAGTTTAGATTGCTGTTAATATTATACTAAGACTTTGTGACAAAGGCACAAAATTAACTTCCTGAATTGCTTTCCATAAAGTATTCCTTATCTTGAGATGTATGCAAGCATTTGGAGCAAATAGTTTATATTTTAAAAGCAGATGACAATATGATATTCACTAGATTGATTACTATACCAGCATTAACTTTCTTAAACAGAATATTGGATCATCAAAGATTGTCTGGGCTTCTTCTCTTAATAAAGGCAAACTTTATAGCATACAGTTATAATGAGCCATTGAGATTTTAGATTAGAAATGGGTCTGTGCAAGTTAGTACTGGCAGTATTTGAAACAGTAACATTTGTGGCAGCTAAAGACAGTAAATTGCATGCTCTTGAGGCTGGGAAAATAAATGTAAGCTCTGTGTGCAGGAGACATTTATCAGTAATAGCTGTCATTGATGCTTGTCTCTTAGTCTTTCATTTTAGCCTTTGCCCAGTAATCTGCAGTTTATTTTTGCTGTCCATGTTTTTCATTGAAAATAACAACAAAGTACCAGTGAGGAAGTGCATCTTTATCTCAATATGTTGGCAGTTGTCAGAGTAGCAGCCCAGTGCCAGAAGCAGGCAAAGCTCCAAGCACTGGACCTTACATGAGGCCAAAAATAAAATGGGGAGGGAAAAAAAGAATGTCTTCATGTCATGAAATGTTTCTGGTAGTTTAAAAAATTGTGGAATCAGAAAATTAGACTTTTTTTGTGCTGAAATATTTTAAGTGTCTCGTTTTGAGTTATAGGTTTAAAAAAAAAATCTGTCAGCTGTAAATGTTTGGGGATTTTGTTTTGGTTTTTTATTTTGCAAGATGTTTCACTTGTCACTGTAGGTAAAAGTGTACAAGATCTTTCATATTCCACTGTGTTGTGCTTCTTGGCTGGTCTTACCATTGTAGTTGTATTATTGACCTCAGAGAGTTTTTCACAATAGGTCAGCTCTTGTTTTGTCACAGAATCTACTGATTCTGGTATTGGAATTTAGGAATAAAGTGATGACTGCTTTAGTTCAGTGAAGCTGCAGAAATACTTACAGACACTATGATTTAATTAGTCATCCTTTCATGATTTTGTTCTTAATATCTTCTGCCCACAAACCAAGGAAAGCAAAGCTGTACAAAAGTGTACTTTATGATCAAAACGTGTTGCATTTGAATTCTGGGGAAAAAAAAAAAAATCTCTCAATTCTCACTAAATTTATTAGTACAGCTTTTCCAGAACAAGATGACTTGTTTGCAGCATCTAGTCACTAAAACCACATGAAACATGTTAGTGTCAGGAGCACCCTAAGCTCCATATGCTGAAGGCCAAAAGCAATTTTTTAAAATCAGCATTTTCTGTAATTTATTGGAAGATTTTGTTAATAAGATCTGTCAACTGGAACAGCTCATTCTGCACAGCTGATGATTTTTATAGGTTATGATCTTAATATGAATCATAGTCTCCAATCAACTGTATTTCTGATGACAGTTCTTTTATTTTTAAACATTTTTTTTTATAATGCAATAGTAAAGGAAAGGACCATCACATCTACTGATAAATCTTAAGATATTCATCGTAATTTCTCTAAATTCTCCTCAGATTTGGTAGAATTATTAATTTGCTATTCAGATGTGACTAGAGTTAGGGGGATTTTCATTAATTTTCTTTAAAAAATAAGAAAAATAAGTTTAAAAAAAAGCAGCTTTTGAAAGCCTTTTTTTGCATCTGGTGGGAAAGTTCACAGACGCGATTTGTTGCGTGACTTGGTTCAGATTTACTGCCTTGTTAGGGCTTGTAATTTGTACTATGGCTTTACATTTGCATTTTATGTATTGCATAGGAAGAATGGAATTCAATAGCCATAAAAATAATTACAGGTTATTACATAATGATGGTACTTGTTTTATCTGTCGTGGTCCGCCCACAGTGTGTAGAACAAGCAATGTACAGTGGACTCAAACTGGGAAGTGGATCTTGGAAATAATATATTTTTACAAACCCTTGCCTTTGGTCTCCACTGCTGTCTCTTGTTGACGGCAAAAATATTTGAGAAGTTGTTGAGCATAGAATTTGAAGGTAGCAAATAATCTGTAAAACTCATGAGCCAGCAAATCTGTGTTTGCAAATAGAGAGGTGCCTAGAGATGATGGTGGGATTTTGTGAAGGATGTTTCTATGCTGAGCTCACAGCCCCGTTCTGGTACTGGGGGTCTTTATTTCTAAGGCTTCACATCAGGGCTTAAATCCTACAGCAGCTCATATATTGACCTTTTAATGTAAATTTTGTTTATAAAAGTGCCAGTTGCTATTGTAAGGACTGGGCTGGTTTAATGTTCTGGGATTCTTTTGTTCTGCCTTTCAGCTTACTAGGCTATGTCTTCTTAAGAAAGAATAATATTAATATGAATGTACATCTGTATGGTGATTTTGTATGATTCTTAGTCATGCTTGGTTTAAATGCTGTGAATTGCATTGGTAGCTTTTTTTTTTTTTTTTTTTTTTTTTTGTTAAATATACAAAATCCTTTCATAGCTGCCAGTCTTAAAAACTCTCATTTGTTTGGGTTTTTTTTTAATATATGTCTGTAAAATAACCATGTAGTGGCAATAACACTAAAAAAGTGAGTAACACTATTTTTACTTTTACTTGGTTTCATGGGTGTAGAGGTTTAAGCCAAAAACTAAAATAAAAAAAATTAGTTTTAACATTGAAACAGTTACCCTTTACTGTAAACATGCTGAGAATGACTGATCTATCACTTTTATTTTTGTCTCAACGATACTGGCAGTGTCATTAATCATAGTACCATAAAACAAAGTAAAAACACCAAAAAAAAAATAAGATGCTCTGCTGTTTTTCTTCCATGTTACCAGAAGAATGCACAGAATTTTTTCCACCAATAATGTGCTATGTTCCTATAGGGCTTGTAATTTATATAGTAACTTCTGTTTAGGAAGGTAGTTGCTACTTTACAGAAAAAATATGTAGGTATTTTCTGTTCTAGAAGAAGACTTTAGATGGAGAAGGCTGAAGGAAAGTCTGACTTGTCCAGCAGCATCTCTGAGACAGTGAGAGAACAAAAAATAAAACTTAGACCTCTTGACTCTGTGTTTTAACAGTTCAGGTGTTCATGCTTGAACTTGAATGTCTTTCATGTGCTGGGAGCTGTAATCACTGCAAACAGCACATCCATGGGAGAGAAGGGGCAGTGGGGAGGAGCATTCACTTGGCTTCATTGGGTGCAATTAGGTGCACTCCTCAGGCCTCAGCAGGTTACCAGGACATCGAAATTTGAGCAAAAAGATGTCCATGATTTAAATGTTGGTTTTGAGTTGTGTAATGAACCGTCCAGAGTGCGCACATAACACTTAAGTTTATGTTAACTTTAACTTTATGATATCACTAGGAAGTCCTTCTGGTGAAGGAAAGTAGGGAAATAGATTTAAACTGGAAATGTTGTTCCATCTCTTGCCATTTTAATGATTTTCTTTTGTAGTTATCTTGAGTAATAAAGTACTGAAATGTATATATGCTTTTAATTTAATGGAATGTGTTTATATATTTGGAGATATCACATAGTCTGTGTTTTACTGTTACATCTTTTCTGGTGTAGAGAAATGTTAGACAGATATGACTGATGTCTTGACTAAAACTGATGACTGACTGATGGTATGTAAATAATCAGCGATTCATTCGCAAAACCCTGAGGACAATGTGTTGGTTAACAAAGAATAAACACACTCATTCCAAATTATTATTCTCATTGTTTAGCATTTATAATGTGTGTCCTAGATAAAATCATTAATTCTCTCTCATTTCACTTTGACTCATTACTTTTTTTAAGTAATAAATCTTATTTCATTTTCATTTTAATATTGTTACGTGATTAGATAAGCTCTGGCAACGTAGGTCAAATTATACCCAGGTTCCCATTTTGACATACATGTAGGTATTGTGGCTTTTTCTCCCTGCATGGATTAGATGAAATTAGTAACTGATCATCTCACAAGTTCTAAGTTAATATATTGTTCACAGGAGTCATGACATATGATAAACAGCCTCTGTTTTTCAGACAGGACTGGAAACACGAGCTAGGTATATGCAGATTCAGAGTGGAATCCTGAGCTGTGAGTAGGGAGCTTGTCCAAGGCTTTAACCAGTGCAGTGCTCTTCCTCTCCCCTCTCTTTCTATTCCCTTCACAACTCATCACAGTTAAAATTAGCAGTCATTTAATTTAAGTCCAGTGAATTTTGACACACTTTCCTTGAAGGAAAAACAAGCCACGCCTGTCCACAGGCAGAGTTGTGTGACTTCAGAGTTGCTGGAGATTTTTCTCCTCGGCCATTTTTCCACTGTTAGGGTTCTTCTTCTTGTGCTGCTATAGCATTCTTTACTATTCTTGAGTGTCTTAAGGTGATTTTGGACACCTTTTCACATTTGGACAATAACTGTATCTCTGAAGATACTTAGAACTTCAAGTCTGTCACCTTTTCTTGCTGAACTTCACAGAATGGAGCTGTGTTCTGCATGAAAGAAAAGCACTGGAACTGTTTCGCTTATTAAAAGAAAAAATTGAAATGCAAATAAACGGCAGAGCCGAGACCAGAGTACATTCAATCTGACTTGCAGTCTGTAAGAGAGACATTTGTACTAAGACACGATTTCAATTTTGTGTTCTGAAGGCTGTGTTTCATCTTGGTTTACAAATGGAACACTTACCTTTCTAGGTAGAATGTATCTTTGTGTATCCATTTAATTTTATGTATATCATTTATTTTGGCAATGTCAATAGAAGGCTGTTAAAATAGCAGTAATTTCTGGGCTTTGTTCTGTGTAATTAACCTTCACTGCACTAGAACTACTGAACAGAAGAGCAGTTTCTCTTGTATTAATACTCTTGTTTACATAGCAACTGAAAATCCCATTTCAAGTTTGGGGTTTTTTAATATAAAGTCCGGAATTTTTGAAACTTTATTTCAAGATGTGTAAATTATTGGTGAGTATTATTGTTTGGTAGAAATAAAATATTGGGGTGTTAATAATACAGTGCTTTAGGACTGAGTGCTTTATGAGCTCTCCTAAAACAAAAGACATTTTGGAATGAAATTACCAGAGAGATTTTCTTGATGCAATAGCAAATGTTTCATAAGAAGCTGTGAAACTGAATTTGTAATAAACAAGACTGGCATTTTACGACTGTGTTCTTGCAGCATCAGTTTTACTGTATGGCAGCAACTTAATAGCTAAAATATTCTCTTTGTTTCTTTTTTTTTGTTGTTTGCCACATGTTGCCAGTTCCTTCTTGAAAAGATGTGTGATCAAACTGCAGACCCATTTACAGGCCTTCAGGCAACGATAGTATCACATTTAGGAGACTATACCTATTAAAGCAACTTGGAGGCATATATTATTTCTCTGACTCATGTGAGGCAGCATTGCAGTATGCAGAATTGCTTCTCCTTGGCTTCTTTATTTATGAATTTTGTGAATATAGCTGAATAAACTTATCCCTCCTGGAAAAATGGCGTAGAAAGTTATATGCCACTGATATAAAAATGTTATCACTGTTGCAAAAAGGTGAGTAAGTGTGTATGAATAAGCTTTATGTTAATATAGTGCTTCAATACTAAATAAAAAGATGGAGCACAAAGAGCTAATGTAATAGAAAAGAACTGAGAGTCGTTTGAAGCCTATTAAAGTGGAGATCCATGTGGGATTGAAAAAATTGCAGTCTCCTAGGTTTGGAAGCATGCATTCCCAGGAAACTTGGAAAATTGTAAGAGTGATCTGTATAAATGCAATTTGAAAAAAGAAATTTAATTAATTTAGCCCTGCTATTTATCAAGACAGAATGTGATTGTGCTTAGCAGTACTTCTCTTCTAGAGCAGTTTTTTGGCATGTACAGATGTAGTATTTAAGTAAAATCACCATATTTGTGAGCAGTAGAAATGAGGGTTTAATCCCTCACCTTCTTGAATGGCTGCACTGTGCTGTTGTTGTTCTCCCATGTGTCCTGTGTAGTGATTTATCAAGTGAAAAGAGAAATGTTTTCACTGTTTGGGCCCCGTTTTGCTGCCTTTCATAGCAAACTGAATTTACCTGTCCTGGTATTTGGTGGAATAACCAGTTGTGTCTCTCCTCTACCTGACTACTGATCTTCATAGAGCTTCTATGAACTTAATTGTCTTTTGAGACTAAAACCAGGTCAGGGAAAGGAGTGAAGAGAGTGGGGAGTCATCTGAAAAGAGTGGTTACATCTCCACTGAACCTGAAAGTAAATTAAAAGGGAGAAAAGTTATTACAGTATATCTACACTAGAATGAAAAACTTGATGACATGCACAATTTTTTCATCATCCAAAAAGTTTTGGAACAACTTGCCTCAAGTGGGATGAATGCACAGGTAGAATATTTATGCTTGCTTAGCACCAAGGCATTTGGTTGAATTTGCTCGTAAACTTCTTCCTGCAGCTTCATCATCTATCAGTGTTTAAATCAATTTGGGAATGCCCATCTAAGGGATTAGACAGTATAAATCTTTAGTCAAGTAATCCATTCGTGATAGATCATGGTGCAGCTGATTTTCTTCTTCCCCTGAGTAGATCATCAGTGTTTCTGTGAAGGAAATCTCTCCTTTAATGTAAGCTAAAACAATCAATAGTAAGTTTTCAATATGAAGACTGTTAGCTGCTCATTTAATATACAAAAGCTATTTTGGGATTGGACAGAAAAAACAAGAGTCTGAATTTGTAGAGAAAGATGAATAATTTCTGCATTACCATATTAAGGCAATTTTGGAATGCACTTTCAATTAAAATATTTACAGCTGTACAAAACATTAGTGTTTTTTGAATCGCAGAGAAAGGCTGGAAACAAGTCTTATCTCTTCATCTTTGTGTTCTAATTTTGTATTCTTTGAAAAATACAATGAAAAAGATTCTTCTTGAGATTAATATTTTGGAAGCTTACTGCATATAAGCTTTTGAAAACACTAGTTTGCAACTTTTACAGTAATGTCCCCAGATATTTATTTGTTTCTCCTGTGCATGAGGGTGTTCAGATCTTTGCAAATCTATTACACAGAAAACAAATATCTGGAAATGGTCAATTTATCACTTCATATAAATTACTAGTTAGGGACTGTTTCTTTTTTTTTTTTTTTTTTTTTTTTTTTTTTTTTTTTTTTTAATGAGGCCATTAATTGCAATCCGGCTTCTAACACGCTGAAAGGTAGACAAATATGGAGCCAAGCATTTATTAATGTTGATTGAGAAGGGAATATTCAAAAATTGACAAAAATACCTTGACAGTGTCCTTTTAAGTAACCATCTACAAATATATTAATTCCATTATTTTAATGGACTCCTTTCTTGGTTAATCAATGACCTTATTCTCTTAAGCCTATCTGTCAGGACATGTCTTCCTAACAAATCTGTTCAGCCTGGAGCATGTAAAGCATCATCCTCATCTTCAAACTGTGTTAAGTCAAGAAAATGTTGTGGTAATGTGGGCATTGCTTGTCCAAGAACATTAAGAACCTTGGTCAGGATCTTTTTAACCATAAAAGGATGTCTGTAATGCTTTCTTGTTTGGTGTAAGTTGGAAGAGAGTGAAAAGAAATACTGAAGGAATTTTTATTGCAGAGAAGTATTTCCCTCCAAATAGCACATGAAGGAATACCATGTCTGAAAAAAAGATTTAGTTGGCAGGGGAGGAAGTAGTCTGATAAATGTTGTTGATAAATGTTTTAGCTTTAAATGACTATTGGATTTAAACCACAAATTTTTCTACCATCAGAAACATAAAAAGGTTAATTTTTAGACAACTACTTATTTTTATTCTATTTGTGTAAATAATTCTCTGGATACTAGGCCTGATGTCTTTTATTATCTTTTTTCCCACCATAGTTAGAGAGTGTTATCAACTGCTTTTCTTTAGAAGCTTGCCTGTAAAATGAAGAAAAAATAAGAGAGCTTGATGATGTGTGTGTTCCAGGAATTTGCATATGAAGATAAGAGTGTTTTTCAGTGCAGTTCTAACCTGGTTGTGTATAAACATAATTGTTAATGAAATGTTTATTTATTGTTTTTCAATATGTTTTGTATTTCTTTTGAGAATGATGACAAATTACTGGGCGTTGATATCTATGGTGGGAAAAAGATACGTTTTATTTTAAGATTGTGAAATCATAAAATAAGTCCAAAAGTGAACAGGCACTATTTTTCAATTTGCATTCCATTTCTAACAGTGTATTTCCTTTTCATGTTTGGTAGTAATACCAGAATTCTCAAACTCACCTTTAAGTGACTAAAACTGTTGAGCACAAAAAGAGGACAGAATGTGCCCTTTACATCTCTGTGTGTCCAAGGGTGGTGCACAGATTGGTATACTGCAAATATATAGTTTGGTATATTACCAAGTATCTTTAAAGCCTCAAAGTGAGCATGAGCGTCTTCTCTTTCCTTGTGTCATTGTGAGATTATTAACGTGAAGCATCAGGAAGAAAAATTTTTATATTTTTTAGTTTCCGCTGAGGTTCTTGAAGAGATTCCTTTTGATGCTGAAAGGGCAAGTCACATAATTTCTTGGGTTTTCATATATAAAACAAGGAGCAAATATTTAAAATGTATTAGTGACATAGAGTTCCACATTGATACAATGTTTTGATTTTTATTGCAGTCTTAAATTTCTTTTTACAACAGATTATTTGTTGAACAGCTATTCAGTACTTTGGAAGCATTTACATGCTGCAAAGTAGGTAGATAGCAATGAGCTTAAGCTTAATGTATGCTTTTAATTTCAAAGCAGTAAAAGGATTCATTTTTTCTTCTTTTTTTTTTTTTTAATTATTATTTTCTGTAAAGGATTAGATCAATGAGAGTAGAGTTTACTTCTTTCTGTTGTATTCTTCCTACAGTGTGTTTTATAGAAAGTTAGATATAGTGCAAATACGAGATGTTAAACAGATTTCCATCCATAAAGCCTGCAAAACAATATATTTATAGATAATTAGACAGTATGGAATGCAACTTGCCATTTTACTTTTTGGAAGGATGGTGTGGCTTTGCTAAATCTAATTCTCAGGGTTTTTTACACAAATATTGAAAATAATAGTACAGTTACACAAAGTAACTGATTATTCAGTAATGAGAAAAAGTCACTTGCATTTGGAAGCAAATCACTGATATACCCAACTGTCATAAAAAAGAGTTGATTTCTAGCTGTCGAGCAGAGTTTTGGCTATAGTGAAGAGCAGGTGTCTACTCCATGGTTGGTGGGTTTTCTTCCCTGTTTTTCAAAGAAATTTTCATTATATTTCATGTTATGGGAAAGGACTAGCTGGTGGTTTCACTTCCCTGTGTTTGTGTTAGAAGAAAAGCAGAGGTTTATGGTGCTGGAAAGTGATCAAGGCAAGAAGTGTTATGTCTCCTGTTATGAAACTAGTTGCGTGCAATTTTTTAAAAACAAATACTTCAGATAGCTTTATAGAAAGGCTGGTCTAATTGGCCCAATTGGTGCAGTTCAGGCCAGTCAAGAGACAACTGTGTTTTTTTATTCCATGAGGTGGACTCTGCCCTCATTGAAGTCAACAGGATTATGATCACAGAACTATATTCATAAACACAGATTTTCAAACTGTCTGAAATGTAAAGGCTAATTATATGGCATTATATATAAAGGCCTCTTTGTGTTATGTGCTTGTTCTGTGTTTCTGAGGGATAAATATATACAAGAATTGTAGGCGTGTCAAAGCAGCAAAACTGGTTCAGACAGGTAAAAACATTTGAAGTGGTGTGTTTTGCACCATTAATAGTTTTGAGTTTGTCTCAGTATTTCTGCATCAATATTATGAATCCTGGTTTTTGAGATTTATTATTCCTATAAAAGCATCAGGCTGAAATTTGGCTCATCAGACGAATTGCTCTTTCATTCTTTTTCTATTAAACTAATTTTATGTTGCCAGTGATAGTTGGCTGATACTAGAAATGCTAGTGCATCTTGAAATTTTTTCTTGTTCACAAGGCAGTCGGTTGTAGTTAAAGGAATTGAGATTAATAGGTTTCCTTTCTGCAGCATTGATGGAGAACTTTGCAGTCAGAATCTAAAGGTTTTGGAATACTGACTTAATCCCTGTAACACCACTGATAAGATGCATTAATCTCCACAGTTTAAAACTGGGAAACTGGTATATGAAGTTTTGCTAGAGTAAGGTAGTGACAGACCAGAAATAGATTCCAGTAGTTGTGATTTTTAAGACACGGAGTATCAAATACAATAATTACTTCATCTGCTAATTTAGCTGTGGCTGTCAACCTAAATTTAGTATGGTATTTATTAATAGGTGAGTACAAGCTATTCTGTGTGCTAATCTTTGTCCATTTGAGTATTTGTTTATCATGGTTGAACTTTATGCAATTTAAGGAGCTGTCATTCAGTAGATGTTTTTAGGTCTTCAAATAATGTCCTGTGATATGGCAGTGTTGGAGGTAGAGAAGAAATGAGCACTTTTATTAATTTCAAACAAACTGAAAAGGTTTTTAATTACAGTTCTAAACATTTTTTGCTTTAGTCATAGGTTATCTTTTAAATTATTGGTTTAGTCCTTTTTAAGTAATAGTTTCAATTGCTACTGTTAGCTTAAAGTGCATGTATGTATAAATTCAAGACTGGAGATATTTTGAATGATAAGTATCTTCCAAATGCTTTTGTGCTGCTTTATTTAAATTATTTAATGTCAGTTCAATATGTCAAAATGAAGTAGAAGACAGTGGAAATTATATTCAAGTCTATCCACGTGAGCAATGGCATCAAATTAACTTAGCATGAAGTAAGCTTTCAGTGGTGGGACTTAGGTGTCATTCTCTTCCTGCTGACAGTGATGAGTGAGCATTCAGGTCTTCAGGTGTAAATGACAGCTCAAGCTGTTGTGGTGTCAGGTTGATCAAACCAAAATTGAGTTCAGGAATGGCCACATGGCTCCTCTGGCTACCCTGTGAAGAGTCCAGCCCTTCATGAAAGAAACTCAGGTATGAAATTTTATTATGATACCAGCTATTCATTACACAATCATTGCTGTTCCCAGAGCTGAGGTGACTGGTACCAATGTCAGGATTGCTGATGGCTTCAGCATCAGTTCTGACAAGAATGCAAAACCTGGCATTATCATCTCTTATTAGGCAAGATTTCTTAACACAGAGCTCAATCCCTAGCACCAGCAGTCTGATTGATTAGTGCCACAGAATTTCATGCTTGTCTGAAAACAGAGGCTTTCATCTCTTTTCTTGCCTGCTCTGAACTGTTCTGGAACCTGCTAAGCCTCCAGTGTGTCAATGGAAACAAAACCTTCCTTATGTGGAATTTATTTCATTAATAAGGTTTGTTTATTTAATCAAGTGAAAGGCATGATCAATAGTTATCTTGACTCCAGGAAGCAGTATTGGAAGGTATTTTAATCATACCTGGAGTATTCTCTGCAAAGTCCTTGGCATTTCTATATGCCTGTAGAAGATGGATGTTGTCTAAGACCTGTTTATTTTCTGATTATAGACTCAGTGCTGTCTTTCAGACAGAGCAACACTGCAGGTCCCAGAGCAGATCAGTCTTACACATGCCTAACTTGGTGTTGGTAGTAGTGTCAGAAGTTTCTTACCTTTCTTTTTGAGTTTTGTTTTCTTTAATAATTAATGAAAGTAACTCAATATCTGAGCTGGGTACCCTCAGACCACATTTCATTACTTTTTCAGGTGCTGAAATGTGGAAGATACTCCATTTTCCTTGTGTAAATAAAAGAAAAAAACCTAGACCTTGATAAAATATGAAGACAGCAGAAGTTTTTCACCAATTCAAAATACATAAAGTGACATAATTTATAATACAAGTAAAACTGAAGATCAGTATTTACTTTATTTGTGATATCTACTAACAAGGATTTTCTCAAAGTTGGCAAATATCTAATAAACTGCTTTGTTAGAATAATACTGCACATCATTTGTGGTGAAGACTGGAATGTCCTAAGTTTATTTAATTAAAATTAACTTTAAGTGGGAATTAATGCAAAGATACATATTCACCAGCTGCCTGAGGCTCATAAAAAGATAGTCTAGTGAGCAGGCACCAGGTAACTACAACATTGCTTAAGGTTACTCTGGTTACTGCAGCTAGTTTTGTGCCAGTACTTGTTTAAAGCTCAAGATTTTGATTCCATTACCTAAGGTCCCTGCAGAATTACAGCCAAGAAAAAGGATCTCTTATTGGACTTGGCATTAACAATAATTTCACTGTTAAAGAACAGTGTATAAGTCACTGGGAATGTACATATTCTGCTAAGAATAAACCTTTTTTTAGCTGACGTAGTTGAACACAAGCATCACAGAATATATGAAAAATAGTTGATATATTGAAATGTTGAAAAAATTTTGAGGAATCAGTGCATTATGTGACTAATCTACAATGTCATGACAGCTAAGTTGTGATTCCACTCATTGTTCTTGATAATGCATTTTGCCTTTGAAAATATGATAGAAGAAGCATGGCATCACTTCATATTTCATATGAAATTGGTGGAAAAATCATGGACTATAACCAGAAATGAACTTCTGTACCAAGAAGACTCAGCAGAATAGTTCCTCTTATTTTGCCTATTTCAAAATCTAATCTGATACAGTATCTCTCATCTTCAAAGGAAACCCATGTTTCTATGTTTTTGGCAATTAGTCCACCAGCAGTTTGTGTATAATCAAGTTGCCAGGTCACAAAGTAAGGTGCTTAAGAGAAAGATCTCTTCATTTAAGCATAGTGAAACAAAGTGTTTCTCAGATTAGAAACGCTTTGAATTATGTTAATCATGTTAATGAACAGTTCACCCAAGTGTTTTATTTGAAGTGAAACAAGGGGACTGTTGTTGACTCTATGAGATATTGTATAAAGTGTAGCACCTTTGCTACAGTCTGGTAGTGAGTGGCTCTTCACCGGGGTAAGCAGGTAAGAAATAAAGTTTCAGTAGCATTCTTGTAGTTTTGTTAGAGAAGCAGTAAGAGAAAAGACCTCACCTGCTTTGTTCAAGGAGTACCTTATAGGCTGATGAGCACTAGAAGTGTCTGTGCCCACTCTTCGTTTTTCCTTCACCTCATAGATATCCAGTTTTTCTATTTTCAAAGGTAATTTCAATCAAGAGTAATCTAAATTATGTTCTTCACATGAGTTTTATAGAACTTTTTTTTTTACTTCTATAGCTCATACTTACCCTGTTTTGTTTGTCTCCTCCCTATTAATGAAGGCAACATTTTGTCATAAACTGTTTTCTCAGAAAATTAATAGATGACTCTTTCTGAGAAGCTATACAATGGTCATTTCACCATCAATCTCGAACCTCCATTTTCCACATTTATTGAACCTTAAGTACAACATATATTGGCCTTGCTGCAAATACCCATTGTAGTCATCTTATACATCTATCTACCAGTACAACAACAGCAATTTCCATTTTTCCTTCTCAAGAATGGCTTTTCAATTGGAAATGATAACCTCTAGAAAGAATGAAGCACTGCTGATGTCCTTTGAACACTTCTCCACTAAGGCATTCTTTGTACACTTTTATGTCAAGGGTTTCCCTACCATATTTCAGATAAACCAAGTTGTTCATTTACCTATAGCTGTAGCTCAGTTCCCTGAGGAAATGTGGCATCAGTGTCACAGTGTGTCTGTTCTATTCTCCCCATTTTTTAAATAACTGTACCTCACATAACAGTGCTTTCCACAGTAAAACTTGCTAAGGCAAAGAATGCCCTTCAGTTAGTTCCTTTTCTTGTCCTAAGGTAATTTGTTGTGAGAGCTATAAAAAAATGGGTCAATTACAATACAAAGCAAACAAACATTTGGAAAAAACCTGGGATGTTTAATTTTGTCTCTGGACTTTCCTGGTATCTTTATGCATCTGCCTTCCAGATAGTAAAGTCTTATGAAAGGGGCTGCTCTTCTTTTAACAATAAGAGCATCAAACGTGGTTGCCACAAAACCAGTTATTATAGTGCAACTAATAATTATAGTAATCTTGGGAAGATTAAAGTTTTAATGTAAAGCATCTTCAATTTCATAGATACAAAAATACCTGCAGAGAGTATTTCTTAATGTGGGAACACTCTATGCTTGATTAATGCAGTGGGGTTTAAGCTCCTCTCAGAATGAAGAAAATAAATGTTTTGGGGGAAGAAAAGAGATATAAAGCTGTAGGTGTTGACTAATCCTAGTGGAAAAAGATATCTTTTCTGTATTTATTGAAAGCAAACAAATAGCCACTTGTGATAAACACATCTGTTTGAACACAGATAGCCTTGAGTCAAACTAATGCCAAGTAAGTGTGGTTGTTCTGAGTGAAAACCAAGACAGATGTGTTTAAGTAGCCAGTTTGTATTTTAGGCTGAAGAAGGAGCTCAAGCAATTGAGGCATCTGTATCCATATGCCGTGGAAATAAAATAAAGAAATGTATTTTTAAAAGCAACACTCAAACCAAACACAAACTTTTAAGAAGCCTTTCAGTTAGTTAAGGATATTGAGGAATTGAATGTGGAGGAAGACAAAAGGGAATGGCATAATTTTTTAGGGAGGAGAAGGAAAATATCGAAAGTTTCTTTTCCTGTATGTATAAATATTGCCATTGATAACACTGGGAGAGTGTTAATGTCCAGATGCAATGCACTTTCAGAAGCAGACCTGCTGGCAATCTGTGAAGGCTCTAGAAGTTTTCATCTTGTCACGGACTGTAGGGACAAAAAAAGCCTGTGTGGAGCCAGGGCAATGGTTGTTTCCAAAGAATATTAACAATTTCTGTTTAATACTACCCAAGGAGTCTGGGGACCAATCAAAAGAAATGAAAGCTTGGTCCAAGCAGAGCTTTCTAGAGATTCCTGTGGGGGCCAAGTATAAATCAAAGGAGTAGGATCTGTTGCAGACCAGTTACCAATGCTGCATGGAGAGGGAGAAGCCTTGAGTTTCATAGTTAAGGGGAAGTTTGTGTTCATGATCTGACTGTCTGGGCTGAAAGGTCAGAACTTGGCAAGACTTGTGTGAATCCCAAATGAAGCAGCAAAAGAGTGAGAGAATGGAAGATCTTCACTTCTGATTCATTTGAGCTACCTGCTGCAGTGCCCATCTGGAGCGGTAACTGGAGCGTGACTTCTTTTCAAAGGACCTGTGCACCTACAGATGGGTAGGAGCACCTGTGTCTGTGTCTGAAGAGTTTATCATTGCAGTGAGAGCCTCGTGCAAGGGAAGGTGAACATAAGTAAATGGCTGTATTTTCTCTCAAAATGCTGTCTTTGAACATACTCAGCTGTAGGACGCTTTACCGTGGGGTACTGTCAGTGTTATTTCTTGAATTGTTTGAAACCAATAGAAGCAAAACACTATAAACTTCATTGTGGCAAACAGATACACATTTGAAAGAAGTACCCAGCAGAACCAAAAATGAGAGTCTATTCCCAGTGTAACTCTGTGAAGCTGTATTTAGACTGTAGTATGAAACTGGTGTGAATTGAGGTATTTCTGGATAGGCTGATTCGTTTTCCAGGTTTTACCATTTTCAGTGATGCCAAGATTGTTACTGTGACGTAGATAGAAACACACAGCAACACACACAACAGGTGTTCAGGCAGAGAAGAAGAAAAGAACTTTTTTCTTTATTGTTGACCTCATATCTCTCAGTTTCTGGACAGTGACCAGAGATTGGACGGAGAAGTTCCCATCTCTCCATCTCCACTGGGCACTTGAGAAATCCATCAGGTGATATCTTTTCACAAGGGAATGTAAACATGATCCTTGTTTATCTTACAATTCATGAGAACTGACTCCTTATACCAAAACAAATCAGAAGGCTGATTTTTGGGGACAACATAAGATTACAGTGACATTTATTGGATTTATAGCATAGGTAAGTATTGAATGTAACCATAAGTTTAGAACCGTTTTTGATGTAAATAATGAAATTATTTGTCCTTGCTTTTACAAATATAAATGAAAATGCAGATAGATTTATTTGAAGAAGTCAAGTCTGTTAAAATTTTCACTTAAACATGAGTTGTTTTATTGCTAATGAACTGCACATAGCAGAAGCATATGGCTACAGCTTCACTAGCAGAATTTTTAGATTCATCCCATGGGTACATAAGCTGCAGAAGTGGGAAGTTAATGTAAAGGAAGGTCCATTCTTTGCATAGCTATCAAATAAAACTGAGGTGGTGTTAAATTTCAGTATTGATGAAATAGCAATTCTTTTTATTGTAAGGACAAAAAAATATTTCCATGTTCCACGGATAGCTCCTAATTATTTTTGTTTGTTGAAATACACAATGTATTTCTATTACTAGGCTCACAGTTCTAAGCCTTTATGTTCCCTAAAGTTACCAGCTCTTACATGAGAACTGGTTCTGTGTGATGTTGAGCTGATTCTGTGTGGATATCTGTATCTAGAACTGGATTCCCCATGTGACATTGTTTGATTGTATGCTATTTCAGCTGTGACTCTAACAGGAGACTCTGACTTGTAGATCTTAAAAGGAACATGCTGCAGCCAGTTAGTGGTTTTGTTTAATGTATTCAGTCTTAATTAGAGTGAACTTGTAGACTTTTCTCTGGTGGATAAAACTTGAAATATATTTATAGTTAAAGCAGTGTTTCTCAACGTATTTATTTGAAGCTAGAGGTGATATCTAGCTTCAAGTAGTCTCCTGCATTCCATAGTATATTTTCTTAATCCCTAGGATGTGAAAATTCATGTCTTTGGTGGTTGTGAGGGTTGGGGCAGAATGTACATGTAGATGGTTTTCTTCTGTGACTGTTGGAATACAAACATACAAAGGGAAAATGTTGGGCTGACATCTCATCTATTCTTAATATTCAGAAAATAACAAGAGAGGATAAGCTTCCAGCATTATGTCTGAACCCTAGGAATAAAAGATGAGACCCTTCATTTCTAGATAGATGCCATAATGTAAAAAACAAGGAGTCTTGCACATGAAATATCAAGATGGTAGAATTTTACATAGATTTGCAAAAATCAGGTTGCTGAGAGCAGAAAGATTAATTTGAAAATTTGAGCTGAATTTGGCAATTTCAGAGAATTCCCAGAATGCATGTGACTTGAATCTTCCTTCTCCCTTGATCCTTAAAATGCTGTTGACTGCAATTTTGTCACTGATAAAACATAACTGTTTTCTATGTGGTGTCTTAGTAGAAAAGGCTTGATGGTTTCAGACTTACAATTTAATAATACACATAGGAATTTAAATATTACTATTTACATCATATGTTTAATCTGGTCGTTTTTACAATGACATCTTGAGTATTGGCTTCTCTTTTTTAACTGGCACTTGCTTTTTTCACATGCTATTTTAAAAGAATGTCCAATTCTGCACTTTTCTTAAACTTTTTAAAAAGTGCTTAATATTGTCTGCAAAGAAGTATCCCAGTGAGCCCCACTGTAGGTGTCCATGCAAGATAACTAAAGGACTATATTATTTTGAAATTGTTCCCTGTAGGGAAGCTGAGGTTCATGAAGAAGGGAAAACTCTTACCACTGTCTATGTGTCCCCATGAACTCTTAACTGTTCATGACTGCAAGGTGGAACCAAATCAATAGTCATCCAGCCCATCCTATCAGTTGTGAAGGTTGAACAGCAAGTTTGCATTATTTCAGAAAACTTCTGAAAATAATGTAGTCTTTAATTTACTGCTTCAAATAGAAAGAAAATAAAACAATCAGATGCTCTCTCCTATAGGATATGCTGAGAAGCTTCCAGTTCAAACTTTTGTGTTTTGATCTGATCCAGATTTTTCTTGTATGTAATCAGATCTCCCACCCTGAGAAAAAATGTACTACTCAATTTTATGGTCAGAAAGCTGAATATCAGACCCTAGAACAAAGGATATTCTTCTCTGTTTAATTTTTTGCATGCTAGGATGCTATGCTGAAACAGCTGAGCTTATTCAGGCAACTTCAAGCTTTATGACAGCATTGAAAGTTGCATTTATAGAAATTTGAACTTTGGAATGGGTGATATGAGAGAAAGTGTCAGGAAATACTTGGAAAATTCAAGGGTGTTATAAATATTAGTAGCCTTTAAACCCTAATCTTTTTTATTGAAATACAGCTCCAGACACCATAGAAGAGTTTAACTATACTTCTCCAAATTCTTCATCCTAAATTGGTGGTGAATGCACCGATGGAACAGATAAGAGACAGGATTTGGTGATCTTTTCTGAGTCAGTAATCAGGGAAATGTCAGTGATGGAGTCAGTCTTCCATCTGGAAGTACATGATATATTGTTCTAGCAACTACCACTTGAATTCAGTGGGATCTCTGGACACCCTTGTTTCAGGCACTGTCTTGGGCAAGGTAAACAACAACAACAGCAGCAGATGATTCTTAGCAGGGAATGAAAGCAAATTCTGGTTACTTGAACTGAAAGCTTCTGTGATTACTTTGCTTCATTGTTCACAATGAACATAAATTTGACCAGATACTTTTGAAAGTATAAATATAGAGTATTTTTGTGAGTTGGGATAAAAGAGCATTGGGATAAAAAAGCATTTATTTCTTTGCTAAGGGGAGAAATAAAATCAGAAAAAGCAATTTGTGACAAACTACCACCATAGAAGAATTTTAAATGAGTGCTTTTTACAGCACAGGGACAGTCTCTTTTTGTAGCAGCTACTGTGGAAGCCCATCATAAGGTCAGTGTTACTATATTTAGAGAACACAGTGAGAGGTCTGGTTTTTCTGTCTCTCATGGCTGTCAGAATGAAGTGCCAGGACTTCCGTTGCAGACAAGGTTTGAGTCAGTGGATGTTGCCAACACTCATCTTTCCTTTAAACCATGTGTCTGTCTTCTTTTAAATATTTGGAAAGAGGAAGAGCTACTTAATCTTTAAAAACTGATGTGTTGAGATGAAATTGTCAGTGTGGATTCCATTACCTCCTCTTCACCTTACCGTTGAACTGTCTTCAGCTATTGTTAAATCACAACAGCAAGTGTGAGTCTTCAGTGTTTCACCAAATAAGATGTCTCAAGCTACAAACCATGAGAATAAAATACAAACCATGAAAATAAAGACAGGCACAACTATTATCTTGATTGAAATTTTGGTTGCACTTTGAGATTGTAATCCTGTGATCCTTCTGTAGGTTGTTTTCTGTTTGAGTAATGAGCTGCTTCTCAAAGTATGCAGATACTTTCAGTAGCAGCTCTTTCCCAGATGCTGTCTTTCATTGGGCTTTATCTTCCCACTTGATGGGAATGCTTCTGGTCAGATGTAAGAGGGTTGGCTAAGGCCTTTTTGGGAAGGTTGGTGTTAAGCAGGATGCAGCAACAGTTCACCTTGACTGCAGGCTAGCTGTGATTTGTTTCTGAAAGATGCTGGGGGAAAAAGAAGCCTGAGAATGTGTAAGTGAACTGTGTTGTGTGCTCCTGCCAGAATTCCCAAGTGTCCTATTTTTCAGGAACAATTTTGAATGAGTCAAGAATTTCAGGACAAATGCAGAAGGAATATATTCAATAACTTCAGTTGCAGGGCTGTCTTGTGCTTCTCTGTTCAGTTTCTGGGAAAACTTGCAGGTTGGAAGGTGGTGTATGACTTATGTACCTGTCACCATGTAGGAACACCACGATAGAATCTGCTGTTGTTTCTGAGGAGTAATGTTTCAATGCATGACAGCATACTCCTCCTTATTGTAATTCCCAATCATGTTCACTAAACATCTTCTCTAAACAAAGTGCATATACTGTGGGTAAATCATTAGTGCTCCACAAGTCTCCTCCTGAAGCTTTGTTCATCCTGAGCAGTGAGTGATTCATTAGTCTGAAGGAAAACGTACTTATTTCTCATGTGTATGTATTGTGAGATGAAGAGACAAAGACCAGGTAGCAGAATCAAAGTTTCCCAATCTGCCTTTATTTTGATATTTCAGAAGTCTTGATGTCATAGCTTAAGGGCTTTAAAATGAATGTATGTTTGTGTAGCCTGGATTTTTACAGCAGTGGATCCTACTAAATGGGCGGTTTGTACTGGTGAAATCCTTGGTTTTCTTGATCAGGCTTCTGCAGTGCAAGCTGGCAAGTTAACTCTCTGTAGTAGGAAAGGACATGTAGTCTGGCTGAGGAGCCACAAGAGAAGAAATATTGCTGTATTCCAGAAGTATTTGTTGACAGTAGAAAATTGGTTTGATTTAGGCTCCAGCTTGGGTTATGACAGAATGTGCTTTGTAGCAGGCAGGATCTTCTGCCCTCGCTGCCGTTAGCTTCCTGTACTCTGATAGGTACTGGAATACTTATTCCTAGATGAGTGTTATCTCCTGTGACAACAACATAAAAGCAGGTAGAATCATAACTACTCTGTTGTGATTTAAATAATTGTGCTCTGACTACTCCAAATTTGTAAAGCTATTAAACAAAGAAGAGATTTTTTTTTTTTTTAAGCAGTCCATATCTTTTTTTTTTGGATGAGACTTTTGAAATAAATAGACCTTTAATGCATTGCAATAAAATAGTTTATTTCCCATCATGGTTGCCATGCTGGTTTTGATGCTACCTGCTGGATTGTGTTCATGATTGATAGGGCATCTATTGATGTAGTAGAAATAATTGTTAATATATTACCCTGAAAAGTGGAAGAGCAATCAGTAATTGAAGGATGTTAGTGTATTAACAGCTTAATGTTTTACTGCAGAATTTAATGTGTTTGAATTATGTTCTAGTCTGTAGCCAACCTTACAGTGTGGAGTAGCTTCTCTGTAATGATTTGCAGAGTTCAAACCTGTTGTGCTTTCTCTGACGTCGTCTTTTTTTATGTTTAATTAATACCACTTGTGTTAAAATCTGGTGAAATATTAAGGACCATTATTTCTGCCTAATCAATCACTCCCAATATCCCAGTGGTTTCTAATGCTCTTCTGAAATGTTTATTGATGTCAGTAAGTAATCACACTACACTGTGAAGCTTTGTTTTATAAGCAAGTACTGAGGTTTGAGAATGTAAGCTGTGAGATCAGTGCATAGTGTTACAAAATCTTTGGGGTTGTTGATTAATGCTCTCTGGAATCATAAGGTGTTATTCTGTCAGCTTTGTACTGATTGTGTTGAGAGCACTTTTCCTATAAAGAGTAAAAGTTTGAAGGTGTAGCATTAAGTTGGGTTGATATGGACTGAAGAGGTGAATTTGCCAGGTTACTTCAAAGGTATTCATGGCACTAAATTTAAATTTGAGTTCAAGTGTGTGTATGTTTTAAGTAAAATAGCTGAGTATAGTAAGAAGACTGAGGACAGTTAAAAGAATAATGCAGAGTACACTGTTTCTTCCTTTGAATTCTAAAATTGTAGCAAAATTTCTTCAGTTATTTTAGTAAAATTTCCTAAGATTTTATTTAGTTTGAAACATAATACCCGTTATAATGTCTGCAGCAGCTAGATCTCTCTTCATAACTTCTGTTGGCATATTCCTTTACATTTGAAGGAAAAACCATCATTGTGTATTTTCTATGCTAAAGAACTGTTCTAAAAGAAATGTTGGCTTACACGTAAAAAGCACATTCATTATTTTTTCCTTTAGAAAGTTATATTTTAATGCAAAGGTTATTAATTGAATGTGGACCTTTGTATCCACTTTCAAATTGTTTTCTTATGCAAATCCATTTGATATAAGTGAAAACTTTGTGTTGAAACAGCCACGGAATCAAGCTGATGGCTCAAACTACTGCAAAGTTTATGATGATAAATCTTTCATTAAGGCTCTCTTATTTGCAAATGCTTGTATACATTGCCTTTTTTTGCAGTTGGATTTTTAATCAGCATGTTCATTTTGAATTAAAGTATTTTCTGTTGGTTGCAGCGTTTTTTAATTTTCTCCACAGTATTTTATAAAGGGAAGTATTCACTGTACATACTCGTTTGGAGAGACAGTCTCTAGTTCACATTTCCAACCGTTTACAGGTACTGCATGCATCACAGTAATTAAAAAAAAAAAAAGTAATAGGCTCAACATCTAAAATACCTCTTTCAAATGTTCATAGAATTTTTTAGGTTAGAAATGATGATGAAGTCGAACCATTAGCCCAGCACTGCCAAGTGCACCAGTAACCCGTGTCCATCCCTAAGTGCCCATCTACACAGCAGAGGGATACTTCCAGAGGTGGTGACTCCACCACTTCTCTGGGCAGCCAGTTCCAAGGCCTGATCGCTCTTTCAGTGAAGAAATTTTTTCAGATATCCAATCTAAACCTCCTCTGTGCAAATTGAGGCCATTTCCTCTTCTCCTGTGACTTGCTCCCTGGGAGAAGAGGCCGACCCCCTCCTGGTTCCAACCTCCTTTCAGGTGTTTGTAGAGAGAGAGAAGGGTCCTCCTTGAGCCTCACATTCTCCAGGCTAAACAAGCCCAGATGCTTTGTCCACTTATGATGAGGACTTGTGCTGCAGACCCTTCCCCAGCTCCACTGCCCTTCTCTGGACACACTCCAGCAACTCGATGTCTTTCTTGTAGTCCAGAACTGGGCACAGCACTTGAGGTGTGGCCTCTCCAGTGCTGAGTACAAGGGCACAGTCACTGTCCTGCTTTCTGCTGGCCACACTACTGCTGATGCAAGGCAGGATGCCATGGACCTTCTTGGCTACCTAGGTACATTCATTCCGTGTAGTTTTGTTTCTTTCTTGGTAGTTTTTGTCAGCTAGGGGCACATACGTAATCATAGTGACAAATCATTGAAAACCTCCAGCTCAGGAATTTAGAAATTGTACTTGTTTATGTGACTGTGGAATGATTGCACAGTATTAGTGAATTTCAGAGTATGTTGCCAGTGATGCTGTTAAAAACAAGACATTTAGGTGTTTTCCTCTTATTTCCGTGGGGGTTTTTAATGTTTTGACAAAGTAAGATGTTCCCTGATTAACACCACCTTCTTGTATGTATCTTTTAAAGTATTCATTCCCTATGTGTGTATACCTGCTTGTTGGGCTCTGGTGAGTAGCTAATGCCAGGACTAATTCAGTTATAATGCTGTGACCAGCAGCCTTCCAATAATTTCTCAGTATTGAAGTGTAAAGGAAATATGCAATACAGACCTGTTTCTTTAGATGCCTTTTTTTTTTTTTTTTTTTTTTTTTTTTTTTTTTTTTTTTTTGTGATGACCATTGTATTTAGTGCATATCTTTTAGAACTGAAATAAATAACAGACATTGTCTAGACACATTGCCAGGGGCCAAACAGTTGTGTGTAAGACTGTCAATGGAAGAGGTTTTTCCTCAAGTTCAAATTGAAAGATAAGAACATATTTGTGTTTTTTTCCTTAGTCTGATTTCATCATTTGGAAGTCTCTTAAAAGACTTCACTGCAACTTTTGTTTACAATGTAGAGCAAATTCCAGGTACTGTGAAAAGACTGCAATACTTGTCTATGTTTGAGTAATTAATTATAGTAGAGAACAAACAAAAATGTAATATGCAGGGTCAAACGAGATTTTTTCCAGGCCAATTTCTTTACTGTTGTGCTTTAGCAGTTTGATTTATTTGACAGCATTTAAGATTTGTGTTAAATTGCTCCAAATACCAAAACACAAATGGACTTGTATCAAAAGTTCTAACACTGTTTAAAAAACCTGAGCTAAATGTTCTGAAAAAGAATAATATTTTGTTTTGCTTTTAAACTTCATTGATTTTGTTTGTAGCTTACTAACTAAAACCTGATGTGTAGTGTGTTGAGGTCTCAACAGTGGCAAGAACAGCGTGGAGTTCAGATCTGAATTTGTCTTTTTGCATGAGACTGTTTTAGGGTGGGTGAGGCAGCTGCCTCTCAAAGGAGTGTAGAATGTTATTTAGCACACACTGTTTCTGTTGTATTGCATAGAATGATGGACCTGCATACCATAGGAAGTTCATCTTTAAACTCTTTTAATAGCAAAACTGGAAGTTTATAAGGCTAATAGATAATTCTGAAAGAATATGTAGTCCTTATAATTCACAATATTCTGACAATGCTTTACATAGAGAACTTTTAGGCTAGTTTAGATTGCTGTTAATATTATACTAAGACTTTGTGACAAAGGCACAAAATTAACTTCCTGAATTGCTTTCCATAAAGTATTCCTTATCTTGAGATGTATGCAAGCATTTGGAGCAAATAGTTTATATTTTAAAAGCAGATGACAATATGATATTCACTAGATTGATTACTATACCAGCATTAACTTTCTTAAACAGAATATTGGATCATCAAAGATTGTCTGGGCTTCTTCTCTTAATAAAGGCAAACTTTATAGCATACAGTTATAATGAGCCATTGAGATTTTAGATTAGAAATGGGTCTGTGCAAGTTAGTACTGGCAGTATTTGAAACAGTATCATTTGTGGCAGCTAAAGACAGTAAATTGCATGCTCTTGAGGCTGGGAAAATAAATGTAAGCTCTGTGTGCAGGAGACATTTATCAGTAATAGCTGTCATTGATGCTTGTCTCTTAGTCTTTCATTTTAGCCTTTGCCCAGTAATCTGCAGTTTATTTTTGCTGTCCATGTTTTTCATTGAAAATAACAACAAAGTACCAGTGAGGAAGTGCATCTTTATCTCAATATGTTGGCAGTTGTCAGAGTAGCAGCCCAGTGCCAGAAGCAGGCAAAGCTCCAAGCACTGGACCTTACATGAGGCCAAAAATAAAATGGGGAGGGAAAAAAAAGAATGTCTTCATGTCATGAAATGTTTCTGGTAGTTTAAAAAATTGTGGAATCAGAAAATTAGACTTTTTTTGTGCTGAAATATTTTAAGTGTCTCGTTTTGAGTTATAGGTTTAAAAAAAAATCTGTCAGCTGTAAATGTTTGGGGATTTTGTTTTGGTTTTTTATTTTGCGAGATGTTTCACTTGTCACTGTAGGTAAAATTGTACAAGATCTTTCATATTCCACTGTGTTGTGCTTCTTGGCTGGTCTTACCATTGTAGTTGTATTATTGACCTCAGAGAGTTTTTCACAATAGGTCAGCTCTTGTTTTGTCACAGAATCTACTGATTCTGGTATTGGAATTTAGGAATAAAGTGATGACTGCTTTAGTTCAGTGAAGCTGCAGAAATACTTACAGACACTATGATTTAATTAGTCATCCTTTCATGATTTTGTTCTTAATATCTTCTGCCCACAAACCAAGGAAAGCAAAGCTGTACAAAAGTGTACTTTATGATCAAAACGTGTTGCATTTGAATTCTGGGGAAAAAAAAAAAAAAAATATCTCAATTCTCACTAAATTTATTAGTACAGCTTTTCCAGAACAAGATGACTTGTTTGCAGCATCTAGTCACTAAAACCACATGAAACATGTTAGTGTCAGGAGCACCCTAAGCTCCATATGCTGAAGGCCAAAAGCAATTTTTTAAAATCAGCATTTTCTGTAATTTATTGGAAGATTTTGTTAATAAGATCTGTCAACTGGAACAGCTCATTCTGCACAGCTGATGATTTTTATAGGTTATGATCTTAATATGAATCATAGTCTCCAATCAACTGTATTTCTGATGACAGTTCTTTTATTTTTAAACATTTTTTTTTATAATGCAATAGTAAAGGAAAGGACCATCACATCTACTGATAAATCTTAAGATATTCATCGTAATTTCTCTAAATTCTCCTCAGATTTGGTAGAATTATTAATTTGCTATTCAGATGTGACTAGAGTTAGGGGGATTTTCATTAATTTTCTTTAAAAAATAAGAAAAATAAGTTTAAAAAAAAGCAGCTTTTGAAAGCCTTTTTTTGCATCTGGTGGGAAAGTTCACAGACGCGATTTGTTGCGTGACTTGGTTCAGATTTACTGCCTTGTTAGGGCTTGTAATTTGTACTATGGCTTTACATTTGCATTTTATGTATTGCATAGGAAGAATGGAATTCAATAGCCATAAAAATAATTACAGGTTATTACATAATGATGGTACTTGTTTTATCTGTCGTGGTCCGCCCACAGTGTGTAGAACAAGCAATGTACAGTGGACTCAAACTGGGAAGTGGATCTTGGAAATAATATATTTTTACAAACCCTTGCCTTTGGTCTCCACTGCTGTCTCTTGTTGACGGCAAAAATATTTGAGAAGTTGTTGAGCATAGAATTTGAAGGTAGCAAATAATCTGTAAAACTCATGAGCCAGCAAATCTGTGTTTGCAAATAGAGAGGTGCCTAGAGATGATGGTGGGATTTTGTGAAGGATGTTTCTATGCTGAGCTCACAGCCCCGTTCTGGTACTGGGGGTCTTTATTTCTAAGGCTTCACATCAGGGCTTAAATCCTACAGCAGCTCATATATTGACCTTTTAATGTAAATTTTGTTTATAAAAGTGCCAGTTGCTATTGTAAGGACTGGGCTGGTTTAATGTTCTGGGATTCTTTTGTTCTGCCTTTCAGCTTACTAGGCTATGTCTTCTTAAGAAAGAATAATATTAATATGAATGTACATCTGTATGGTGATTTTGTATGATTCTTAGTCATGCTTGGTTTAAATGCTGTGAATTGCATTGGTAGCTTTTTTTTTTTTTTTTTTTTTTTTTTGTTAAATATACAAAATCCTTTCATAGCTGCCAGTCTTAAAAACTCTCATTTGTTTGGGTTTTTTTTTAATATATGTCTGTAAAATAACCATGTAGTGGCAATAACACTAAAAAAGTGAGTAACACTATTTTTACTTTTACTTGGTTTCATGGGTGTAGAGGTTTAAGCCAAAAACTAAAATAAAAAAAATTAGTTTTAACATTGAAACAGTTACCCTTTACTGTAAACATGCTGAGAATGACTGATCTATCACTTTTATTTTTGTCTCAACGATACTGGCAGTGTCATTAATCATAGTACCATAAAACAAAGTAAAAACACCAAAAAAAAATAAGATGCTCTGCTGTTTTTCTTCCATGTTACCAGAAGAATGCACAGAATTTTTTCCACCAATAATGTGCTATGTTCCTATAGGGCTTGTAATTTATATAGTAACTTCTGTTTAGGAAGGTAGTTGCTACTTTACAGAAAAAATATGTAGGTATTTTCTGTTCTAGAAGAAGACTTTAGATGGAGAAGGCTGAAGGAAAGTCTGACTTGTCCAGCAGCATCTCTGAGACAGTGAGAGAACAAAAAATAAAACTTAGACCTCTTGACTCTGTGTTTTAACAGTTCAGGTGTTCATGCTTGAACTTGAATGTCTTTCATGTGCTGGGAGCTGTAATCACTGCAAACAGCACATCCATGGGAGAGAAGGGGCAGTGGGGAGGAGCATTCACTTGGCTTCATTGGGTGCAATTAGGTGCACTCCTCAGGCCTCAGCAGGTTACCAGGACATCGAAATTTGAGCAAAAAGATGTCCATGATTTAAATGTTGGTTTTGAGTTGTGTAATGAACCGTCCAGAGTGCGCACATAACACTTAAGTTTATGTTAACTTTAACTTTATGATATCACTAGGAAGTCCTTCTGGTGAAGGAAAGTAGGGAAATAGATTTAAACTGGAAATGTTGTTCCATCTCTTGCCATTTTAATGATTTTCTTTTGTAGTTATCTTGAGTAATAAAGTACTGAAATGTATATATGCTTTTAATTTAATGGAATGTGTTTATATATTTGGAGATATCACATAGTCTGTGTTTTACTGTTACATCTTTTCTGGTGTAGAGAAATGTTAGACAGATATGACTGATGTCTTGACTAAAACTGATGACTGACTGATGGTATGTAAATAATCAGCGATTCATTCGCAAAACCCTGAGGACAATGTGTTGGTTAACAAAGAATAAACACACTCATTCCAAATTATTATTCTCATTGTTTAGCATTTATAATGTGTGTCCTAGATAAAATCATTAATTCTCTCTCATTTCACTTTGACTCATTACTTTTTTTAAGTAATAAATCTTATTTCATTTTCATTTTAATATTGTTACGTGATTAGATAAGCTCTGGCAACGTAGGTCAAATTATACCCAGGTTCCCATTTTGACATACATGTAGGTATTGTGGCTTTTTCTCCCTGCATGGATTAGATGAAATTAGTAACTGATCATCTCACAAGTTCTAAGTTAATATATTGTTCACAGGAGTCATGACATATGATAAACAGCCTCTGTTTTTCAGACAGGACTGGAAACACGAGCTAGGTATATGCAGATTCAGAGTGGAATCCTGAGCTGTGAGTAGGGAGCTTGTCCAAGGCTTTAACCAGTGCAGTGCTCTTCCTCTCCCCTCTCTTTCTATTCCCTTCACAACTCATCACAGTTAAAATTAGCAGTCATTTAATTTAAGTCCAGTGAATTTTGACACACTTTCCTTGAAGGAAAAACAAGCCACGCCTGTCCACAGGCAGAGTTGTGTGACTTCAGAGTTGCTGGAGATTTTTCTCCTCGGCCATTTTTCCACTGTTAGGGTTCTTCTTCTTGTGCTGCTATAGCATTCTTTACTATTCTTGAGTGTCTTAAGGTGATTTTGGACACCTTTTCACATTTGGACAATAACTGTATCTCTGAAGATACTTAGAACTTCAAGTCTGTCACCTTTTCTTGCTGAACTTCACAGAATGGAGCTGTGTTCTGCATGAAAGAAAAGCACTGGAACTGTTTCGCTTATTAAAAGAAAAAATTGAAATGCAAATAAACGGCAGAGCCGAGACCAGAGTACATTCAATCTGACTTGCAGTCTGTAAGAGAGACATTTGTACTAAGACACGATTTCAATTTTGTGTTCTGAAGGCTGTGTTTCATCTTGGTTTACAAATGGAACACTTACCTTTCTAGGTAGAATGTATCTTTGTGTATCCATTTAATTTTATGTATATCATTTATTTTGGCAATGTCAATAGAAGGCTGTTAAAATAGCAGTAATTTCTGGGCTTTGTTCTGTGTAATTAACCTTCACTGCACTAGAACTACTGAACAGAAGAGCAGTTTCTCTTGTATTAATACTCTTGTTTACATAGCAACTGAAAATCCCATTTCAAGTTTGGGGTTTTTTAATATAAAGTCCGGAATTTTTGAAACTTTATTTCAAGATGTGTAAATTATTGGTGAGTATTATTGTTTGGTAGAAATAAAATATTGGGGTGTTAATAATACAGTGCTTTAGGACTGAGTGCTTTATGAGCTCTCCTAAAACAAAAGACATTTTGGAATGAAATTACCAGAGAGATTTTCTTGATGCAATAGCAAATGTTTCATAAGAAGCTGTGAAACTGAATTTGTAATAAACAAGACTGGCATTTTACGACTGTGTTCTTGCAGCATCAGTTTTACTGTATGGCAGCAACTTAATAGCTAAAATATTCTCTTTGTTTCTTTTTTTTTGTTGTTTGCCACATGTTGCCAGTTCCTTCTTGAAAAGATGTGTGATCAAACTGCAGACCCATTTACAGGCCTTCAGGCAACGATAGTATCACATTTAGGAGACTATACCTATTAAAGCAACTTGGAGGCATATATTATTTCTCTGACTCATGTGAGGCAGCATTGCAGTATGCAGAATTGCTTCTCCTTGGCTTCTTTATTTATGAATTTTGTGAATATAGCTGAATAAACTTATCCCTCCTGGAAAAATGGCGTAGAAAGTTATATGCCACTGATATAAAAATGTTATCACTGTTGCAAAAAGGTGAGTAAGTGTGTATGAATAAGCTTTATGTTAATATAGTGCTTCAATACTAAATATAAAAGATGGAGCACAAAGAGCTAATGTAATAGAAAAGAACTGAGAGTCGTTTGAAGCCTATTAAAGTGGAGATCCATGTGGGATTGAAAAAATTGCAGTCTCCTAGGTTTGGAAGCATGCATTCCCAGGAAACTTGGAAAATTGTAAGAGTGATCTGTATAAATGCAATTTGAAAAAAGAAATTTAATTAATTTAGCCCTGCTATTTATCAAGACAGAATGTGATTGTGCTTAGCAGTACTTCTCTTCTAGAGCAGTTTTTTGGCATGTACAGATGTAGTATTTAAGTAAAATCACCATATTTGTGAGCAGTAGAAATGAGGGTTTAATCCCTCACCTTCTTGAATGGCTGCACTGTGCTGTTGTTGTTCTCCCATGTGTCCTGTGTAGTGATTTATCAAGTGAAAAGAGAAATGTTTTCACTGTTTGGGCCCCGTTTTGCTGCCTTTCATAGCAAACTGAATTTACCTGTCCTGGTATTTGGTGGAATAACCAGTTGTGTCTCTCCTCTACCTGACTACTGATCTTCATAGAGCTTCTATGAACTTAATTGTCTTTTGAGACTAAAACCAGGTCAGGGAAAGGAGTGAAGAGAGTGGGGAGTCATCTGAAAAGAGTGGTTACATCTCCACTGAACCTGAAAGTAAATTAAAAGGGAGAAAAGTTATTACAGTATATCTACACTAGAATGAAAAACTTGATGACATGCACAATTTTTTCATCATCCAAAAAGTTTTGGAACAACTTGCCTCAAGTGGGATGAATGCACAGGTAGAATATTTATGCTTGCTTAGCACCAAGGCATTTGGTTGAATTTGCTCGTAAACTTCTTCCTGCAGCTTCATCATCTATCAGTGTTTAAATCAATTTGGGAATGCCCATCTAAGGGATTAGACAGTATAAATCTTTAGTCAAGTAATCCATTCGTGATAGATCATGGTGCAGCTGATTTTCTTCTTCCCCTGAGTAGATCATCAGTGTTTCTGTGAAGGAAATCTCTCCTTTAATGTAAGCTAAAACAATCAATAGTAAGTTTTCAATATGAAGACTGTTAGCTGCTCATTTAATATACAAAAGCTATTTTGGGATTGGACAGAAAAAACAAGAGTCTGAATTTGTAGAGAAAGATGAATAATTTCTGCATTACCATATTAAGGCAATTTTGGAATGCACTTTCAATTAAAATATTTACAGCTGTACAAAACATTAGTGTTTTTTGAATCGCAGAGAAAGGCTGGAAACAAGTCTTATCTCTTCATCTTTGTGTTCTAATTTTGTATTCTTTGAAAAATACAATGAAAAAGATTCTTCTTGAGATTAATATTTTGGAAGCTTACTGCATATAAGCTTTTGAAAACACTAGTTTGCAACTTTTACAGTAATGTCCCCAGATATTTATTTGTTTCTCCTGTGCATGAGGGTGTTCAGATCTTTGCAAATCTATTACACAGAAAACAAATATCTGGAAATGGTCAATTTATCACTTCATATAAATTACTAGTTAGGGACTGTTTCTTTTTTTTTTTTTTTTTTTTTTTTTTTTTTTTTTTTAATGAGGCCATTAATTGCAATCCGGCTTCTAACACGCTGAAAGGTAGACAAATATGGAGCCAAGCATTTATTAATGTTGATTGAGAAGGGAATATTCAAAAATTGACAAAAATACCTTGACAGTGTCCTTTTAAGTAACCATCTACAAATATATTAATTCCATTATTTTAATGGACTCCTTTCTTGGTTAATCAATGACCTTATTCTCTTAAGCCTATCTGTCAGGACATGTCTTCCTAACAAATCTGTTCAGCCTGGAGCATGTAAAGCATCATCCTCATCTTCAAACTGTGTTAAGTCAAGAAAATGTTGTGGTAATGTGGGCATTGCTTGTCCAAGAACATTAAGAACCTTGGTCAGGATCTTTTTAACCATAAAAGGATGTCTGTAATGCTTTCTTGTTTGGTGTAAGTTGGAAGAGAGTGAAAAGAAATACTGAAGGAATTTTTATTGCAGAGAAGTATTTCCCTCCAAATAGCACATGAAGGAATACCATGTCTGAAAAAAAGATTTAGTTGGCAGGGGAGGAAGTAGTCTGATAAATGTTGTTGATAAATGTTTTAGCTTTAAATGACTATTGGATTTAAACCACAAATTTTTCTACCATCAGAAACATAAAAAGGTTAATTTTTAGACAACTACTTATTTTTATTCTATTTGTGTAAATAATTCTCTGGATACTAGGCCTGATGTCTTTTATTATCTTTTTTCCCACCATAGTTAGAGAGTGTTATCAACTGCTTTTCTTTAGAAGCTTGCCTGTAAAATGAAGAAAAAATAAGAGAGCTTGATGATGTGTGTGTTCCAGGAATTTGCATATGAAGATAAGAGTGTTTTTCAGTGCAGTTCTAACCTGGTTGTGTATAAACATAATTGTTAATGAAATGTTTATTTATTGTTTTTCAATATGTTTTGTATTTCTTTTGAGAATGATGACAAATTACTGGGCGTTGATATCTATGGTGGGAAAAAGATACGTTTTATTTTAAGATTGTGAAATCATAAAATAAGTCCAAAAGTGAACAGGCACTATTTTTCAATTTGCATTCCATTTCTAACAGTGTATTTCCTTTTCATGTTTGGTAGTAATACCAGAATTCTCAAACTCACCTTTAAGTGACTAAAACTGTTGAGCACAAAAAGAGGACAGAATGTGCCCTTTGCATCTCTGTGTGTCCAAGGGTGGTGCACAGATTGGTATACTGCAAATATATAGTTTGGTATATTACCAAGTATCTTTAAAGCCTCAAAGTGAGCATGAGCGTCTTCTCTTTCCTTGTGTCATTGTGAGATTATTAACGTGAAGCATCAGGAAGAAAAATTTTTATATTTTTTAGTTTCCGCTGAGGTTCTTGAAGAGATTCCTTTTGATGCTGAAAGGGCAAGTCACATAATTTCTTGGGTTTTCATATATAAAACAAGGAGCAAATATTTAAAATGTATTAGTGACATAGAGTTCCACATTGATACAATGTTTTGATTTTTATTGCAGTCTTAAATTTCTTTTTACAACAGATTATTTGTTGAACAGCTATTCAGTACTTTGGAAGCATTTACATGCTGCAAAGTAGGTAGATAGCAATGAGCTTAAGCTTAATGTATGCTTTTAATTTCAAAGCAGTAAAAGGGTTCATTTTTTCTTCTTTTTTTTTTTTTTAATTATTATTTTCTGTAAAGGATTAGATCAATGAGAGTAGAGTTTACTTCTTTCTGTTGTATTCTTCCTACAGTGTGTTTTATAGAAAGTTAGATACAGTGCAAATACGAGATGTTAAACAGATTTCCATCCATAAAGCCTGCAAAACAATATATTTATAGATAATTAGACAGTATGGAATGCAACTTGCCATTTTACTTTTTGGAAGGATGGTGTGGCTTTGCTAAATCTAATTCTCAGGGTTTTTTACACAAATATTGAAAATAATAGTACAGTTACACAAAGTAACTGATTATTCAGTAATGAGAAAAAGTCACTTGCATTTGGAAGCAAATCACTGATATACCCAACTGTCATAAAAAAGAGTTGATTTCTAGCTGTCGAGCAGAGTTTTGGCTATAGTGAAGAGCAGGTGTCTACTCCATGGTTGGTGGGTTTTCTTCCCTGTTTTTCAAAGAAATTTTCATTATATTTCATGTTATGGGAAAGGACTAGCTGGTGGTTTCACTTCCCTGTGTTTGTGTTAGAAGAAAAGCAGAGGTTTATGGTGCTGGAAAGTGATCAAGGCAAGAAGTGTTATGTCTCCTGTTATGAAACTAGTTGCGTGCAATTTTTTAAAAACAAATACTTCAGATAGCTTTATAGAAAGGCTGGTCTAATTGGCCCAATTGGTGCAGTTCAGGCCAGTCAAGAGACAACTGTGTTTTTTTATTCCATGAGGTGGACTCTGCCCTCATTGAAGTCAACAGGATTATGATCACAGAACTATATTCATAAACACAGATTTTCAAACTGTCTGAAATGTAAAGGCTAATTATATGGCATTATATATAAAGGCCTCTTTGTGTTATGTGCTTGTTCTGTGTTTCTGAGGGATAAATATATACAAGAATTGTAGGCGTGTCAAAGCAGCAAAACTGGTTCAGACAGGTAAAAACATTTGAAGTGGTGTGTTTTGCACCATTAATAGTTTTGAGTTTGTCTCAGTATTTCTGCATCAATATTATGAATCCTGGTTTTTGAGATTTATTATTCCTATAAAAGCATCAGGCTGAAATTTGGCTCATCAGACGAATTGCTCTTTCATTCTTTTTCTATTAAACTAATTTTATGTTGCCAGTGATAGTTGGCTGATACTAGAAATGCTAGTGCATCTTGAAATTTTTTCTTGTTCACAAGGCAGTCGGTTGTAGTTAAAGGAATTGAGATTAATAGGTTTCCTTTCTGCAGCATTGATGGAGAACTTTGCAGTCAGAATCTAAAGGTTTTGGAATACTGACTTAATCCCTGTAACACCACTGATAAGATGCATTAATCTCCACAGTTTAAAACTGGGAAACTGGTATATGAAGTTTTGCTAGAGTAAGGTAGTGACAGACCAGAAATAGATTCCAGTAGTTGTGATTTTTAAGACACGGAGTATCAAATACAATAATTACTTCATCTGCTAATTTAGCTGTGGCTGTCAACCTAAATTTAGTATGGTATTTATTAATAGGTGAGTACAAGCTATTCTGTGTGCTAATCTTTGTCCATTTGAGTATTTGTTTATCATGGTTGAACTTTATGCAATTTAAGGAGCTGTCATTCAGTAGATGTTTTTAGGTCTTCAAATAATGTCCTGTGATATGGCAGTGTTGGAGGTAGAGAAGAAATGAGCACTTTTATTAATTTCAAACAAACTGAAAAGGTTTTTAATTACAGTTCTAAACATTTTTTGCTTTAGTCATAGGTTATCTTTTAAATTATTGGTTTAGTCCTTTTTAAGTAATAGTTTCAATTGCTACTGTTAGCTTAAAGTGCATGTATGTATAAATTCAAGACTGGAGATATTTTGAATGATAAGTATCTTCCAAATGCTTTTGTGCTGCTTTATTTAAATTATTTAATGTCAGTTCAATATGTCAAAATGAAGTAGAAGACAGTGGAAATTATATTCAAGTCTATCCACGTGAGCAATGGCATCAAATTAACTTAGCATGAAGTAAGCTTTCAGTGGTGGGACTTAGGTGTCATTCTCTTCCTGCTGACAGTGATGAGTGAGCATTCAGGTCTTCAGGTGTAAATGACAGCTCAAGCTGTTGTGGTGTCAGGTTGATCAAACCAAAATTGAGTTCAGGAATGGCCACATGGCTCCTCTGGCTACCCTGTGAAGAGTCCAGCCCTTCATGAAAGAAACTCAGGTATGAAATTTTATTATGATACCAGCTATTCATTACACAATCATTGCTGTTCCCAGAGCTGAGGTGACTGGTACCAATGTCAGGATTGCTGATGGCTTCAGCATCAGTTCTGACAAGAATGCAAAACCTGGCATTATCATCTCTTATTAGGCAAGATTTCTTAACACAGAGCTCAATCCCTAGCACCAGCAGTCTGATTGATTAGTGCCACAGAATTTCATGCTTGTCTGAAAACAGAGGCTTTCATCTCTTTTCTTGCCTGCTCTGAACTGTTCTGGAACCTGCTAAGCCTCCAGTGTGTCAATGGAAACAAAACCTTCCTTATGTGGAATTTATTTCATTAATAAGGTTTGTTTATTTAATCAAGTGAAAGGCATGATCAATAGTTATCTTGACTCCAGGAAGCAGTATTGGAAGGTATTTTAATCATACCTGGAGTATTCTCTGCAAAGTCCTTGGCATTTCTATATGCCTGTAGAAGATGGATGTTGTCTAAGACCTGTTTATTTTCTGATTATAGACTCAGTGCTGTCTTTCAGACAGAGCAACACTGCAGGTCCCAGAGCAGATCAGTCTTACACATGCCTAACTTGGTGTTGGTAGTAGTGTCAGAAGTTTCTTACCTTCTTTTTGAGTTTTGTTTTCTTTAATAATTAATGAAAGTAACTCAATATCTGAGCTGGGTACCCTCAGACCACATTTCATTACTTTTTCAGGTGCTGAAATGTGGAAGATACTCCATTTTCCTTGTGTAAATAAAAGAAAAA
Organism: Sitta carolinensis; assembly: GCA_032173965.1. Classification (NCBI taxonomy): domain Eukaryota; kingdom Metazoa; phylum Chordata; class Aves; order Passeriformes; family Sittidae; genus Sitta; species Sitta carolinensis. The sequence goes on along the minus strand of JAVUNC010000025.1, from coordinate 4,794,911 downwards.
AACCTAGACCTTGATAAAATATGAAGACAGCAGAAGTTTTTCACCAATTCAAAATACATAAAGTGACATAATTTATAATACAAGTAAAACTGAAGATCAGTATTTACTTTATTTGTGATATCTACTAACAAGGATTTTCTCAAAGTTGGCAAATATCTAATAAACTGCTTTGTTAGAATAATACTGCACATCATTTGTGGTGAAGACTGGAATGTCCTAAGTTTATTTAATTAAAATTAACTTTAAGTGGGAATTAATGCAAAGATACATATTCACCAGCTGCCTGAGGCTCATAAAAAGATAGTCTAGTGAGCAGGCACCAGGTAACTACAACATTGCTTAAGGTTACTCTGGTTACTGCAGCTAGTTTTGTGCCAGTACTTGTTTAAAGCTCAAGATTTTGATTCCATTACCTAAGGTCCCTGCAGAATTACAGCCAAGAAAAAGGATCTCTTATTGGACTTGGCATTAACAATAATTTCACTGTTAAAGAACAGTGTATAAGTCACTGGGAATGTACATATTCTGCTAAGAATAAACCTTTTTTTAGCTGACGTAGTTGAACACAAGCATCACAGAATATATGAAAAATAGTTGATATATTGAAATGTTGAAAAAATTTTGAGGAATCAGTGCATTATGTGACTAATCTACAATGTCATGACAGCTAAGTTGTGATTCCACTCATTGTTCTTGATAATGCATTTTGCCTTTGAAAATATGATAGAAGAAGCATGGCATCACTTCATATTTCATATGAAATTGGTGGAAAAATCATGGACTATAACCAGAAATGAACTTCTGTACCAAGAAGACTCAGCAGAATAGTTCCTCTTATTTTGCCTATTTCAAAATCTAATCTGATACAGTATCTCTCATCTTCAAAGGAAACCCATGTTTCTATGTTTTTGGCAATTAGTCCACCAGCAGTTTGTGTATAATCAAGTTGCCAGGTCACAAAGTAAGGTGCTTAAGAGAAAGATCTCTTCATTTAAGCATAGTGAAACAAAGTGTTTCTCAGATTAGAAACGCTTTGAATTATGTTAATCATGTTAATGAACAGTTCACCCAAGTGTTTTATTTGAAGTGAAACAAGGGGACTGTTGTTGACTCTATGAGATATTGTATAAAGTGTAGCACCTTTGCTACAGTCTGGTAGTGAGTGGCTCTTCACCGGGGTAAGCAGGTAAGAAATAAAGTTTTCAGTAGCATTCTTGTAGTTTTGTTAGAGAAGCAGTAAGAGAAAAGACCTCACCTGCTTTGTTCAAGGAGTACCTTATAGGCTGATGAGCACTAGAAGTGTCTGTGCCCACTCTTCGTTTTTCCTTCACCTCATAGATATCCAGTTTTTCTATTTTCAAAGGTAATTTCAATCAAGAGTAATCTAAATTATGTTCTTCACATGAGTTTTATAGAACTTTTTTTTTTACTTCTATAGCTCATACTTACCCTGTTTTGTTTGTCTCCTCCCTATTAATGAAGGCAACATTTTGTCATAAACTGTTTTCTCAGAAAATTAATAGATGACTCTTTCTGAGAAGCTATACAATGGTCATTTCACCATCAATCTCGAACCTCCATTTTCCACATTTATTGAACCTTAAGTACAACATATATTGGCCTTGCTGCAAATACCCATTGTAGTCATCTTATACATCTATCTACCAGTACAACAACAGCAATTTCCATTTTTCCTTCTCAAGAATGGCTTTTCAATTGGAAATGATAACCTCTAGAAAGAATGAAGCACTGCTGATGTCCTTTGAACACTTCTCCACTAAGGCATTCTTTGTACACTTTTATGTCAAGGGTTTCCCTACCATATTTCAGATAAACCAAGTTGTTCATTTACCTATAGCTGTAGCTCAGTTCCCTGAGGAAATGTGGCATCAGTGTCACAGTGTGTCTGTTCTATTCTCCCCATTTTTTAAATAACTGTACCTCACATAACAGTGCTTTCCACAGTAAAACTTGCTAAGGCAAAGAATGCCCTTCAGTTAGTTCCTTTTCTTGTCCTAAGGTAATTTGTTGTGAGAGCTATAAAAAAATGGGTCAATTACAATACAAAGCAAACAAACATTTGGAAAAAACCTGGGATGTTTAATTTTGTCTCTGGACTTTCCTGGTATCTTTATGCATCTGCCTTCCAGATAGTAAAGTCTTATGAAAGGGGCTGCTCTTCTTTTAACAATAGAGCATCAAACGTGGTTGCCACAAAACCAGTTATTATAGTGCAACTAATAATTATAGTAATCTTGGGAAGATTAAAGTTTTAATGTAAAGCATCTTCAATTTCATAGATACAAAAATACCTGCAGAGAGTATTTCTTAATGTGGGAACACTCTATGCTTGATTAATGCAGTGGGGTTTAAGCTCCTCTCAGAATGAAGAAAATAAATGTTTTGGGGGAAGAAAAGAGATATAAAGCTGTAGGTGTTGACTAATCCTAGTGGAAAAAGATATCTTTTCTGTATTTATTGAAAGCAAACAAATAGCCACTTGTGATAAACACATCTGTTTGAACACAGATAGCCTTGAGTCAAACTAATGCCAAGTAAGTGTGGTTGTTCTGAGTGAAAACCAAGACAGATGTGTTTAAGTAGCCAGTTTGTATTTTAGGCTGAAGAAGGAGCTCAAGCAATTGAGGCATCTGTATCCATATGCCGTGGAAATAAAATAAAGAAATGTATTTTTAAAAGCAACACTCAAACCAAACACAAACTTTTAAGAAGCCTTTCAGTTAGTTAAGGATATTGAGGAATTGAATGTGGAGGAAGACAAAAGGGAATGGCATAATTTTTTAGGGAGGAGAAGGAAAATATCGAAAGTTTCTTTTCCTGTATGTATAAATATTGCCATTGATAACACTGGGAGAGTGTTAATGTCCAGATGCAATGCACTTTCAGAAGCAGACCTGCTGGCAATCTGTGAAGGCTCTAGAAGTTTTCATCTTGTCACGGACTGTAGGGACAAAAAAAGCCTGTGTGGAGCCAGGGCAATGGTTGTTTCCAAAGAATATTAACAATTTCTGTTTAATACTACCCAAGGAGTCTGGGGACCAATCAAAAGAAATGAAAGCTTGGTCCAAGCAGAGCTTTCTAGAGATTCCTGTGGGGCCAAGTATAAATCAAAGGAGTAGGATCTGTTGCAGACCAGTTACCAATGCTGCATGGAGAGGGAGAAGCCTTGAGTTTCATAGTTAAGGGGAAGTTTGTGTTCATGATCTGACTGTCTGGGCTGAAAGGTCAGAACTTGGCAAGACTTGTGTGAATCCCAAATGAAGCAGCAAAAGAGTGAGAGAATGGAAGATCTTCACTTCTGATTCATTTGAGCTACCTGCTGCAGTGCCCATCTGGAGCGGTAACTGGAGCGTGACTTCTTTTCAAAGGACCTGTGCACCTACAGATGGGTAGGAGCACCTGTGTCTGTGTCTGAAGAGTTTATCATTGCAGTGAGAGCCTCGTGCAAGGGAAGGTGAACATAAGTAAATGGCTGTATTTTCTCTCAAAATGCTGTCTTTGAACATACTCAGCTGTAGGACGCTTTACCGTGGGGTACTGTCAGTGTTATTTCTTGAATTGTTTGAAACCAATAGAAGCAAAACACTATAAACTTCATTGTGGCAAACAGATACACATTTGAAAGAAGTACCCAGCAGAACCAAAAATGAGAGTCTATTCCCAGTGTAACTCTGTGAAGCTGTATTTAGACTGTAGTATGAAACTGGTGTGAATTGAGGTATTTCTGGATAGGCTGATTCGTTTTCCAGGTTTTACCATTTTCAGTGATGCCAAGATTGTTACTGTGACGTAGATAGAAACACACAGCAACACACACAACAGGTGTTCAGGCAGAGAAGAAGAAAAGAACTTTTTTCTTTATTGTTGACCTCATATCTCTCAGTTTCTGGACAGTGACCAGAGATTGGACGGAGAAGTTCCCATCTCTCCATCTCCACTGGGCACTTGAGAAATCCATCAGGTGATATCTTTTCACAAGGGAATGTAAACATGATCCTTGTTTATCTTACAATTCATGAGAACTGACTCCTTATACCAAAACAAATCAGAAGGCTGATTTTTGGGGACAACATAAGATTACAGTGACATTTATTGGATTTATAGCATAGGTAAGTATTGAATGTAACCATAAGTTTAGAACCGTTTTTGATGTAAATAATGAAATTATTTGTCCTTGCTTTTACAAATATAAATGAAAATGCAGATAGATTTATTTGAAGAAGTCAAGTCTGTTAAAATTTTCACTTAAACATGAGTTGTTTTATTGCTAATGAACTGCACATAGCAGAAGCATATGGCTACAGCTTCACTAGCAGAATTTTTAGATTCATCCCATGGGTACATAAGCTGCAGAAGTGGGAAGTTAATGTAAAGGAAGGTCCATTCTTTGCATAGCTATCAAATAAAACTGAGGTGGTGTTAAATTTCAGTATTGATGAAATAGCAATTCTTTTTATTGTAAGGACAAAAAAATATTTCCATGTTCCACGGATAGCTCCTAATTATTTTTGTTTGTTGAAATACACAATGTATTTCTATTACTAGGCTCACAGTTCTAAGCCTTTATGTTCCCTAAAGTTACCAGCTCTTACATGAGAACTGGTTCTGTGTGATGTTGAGCTGATTCTGTGTGGATATCTGTATCTAGAACTGGATTCCCCATGTGACATTGTTTGATTGTATGCTATTTCAGCTGTGACTCTAACAGGAGACTCTGACTTGTAGATCTTAAAAGGAACATGCTGCAGCCAGTTAGTGGTTTTGTTTAATGTATTCAGTCTTAATTAGAGTGAACTTGTAGACTTTTCTCTGGTGGATAAAACTTGAAATATATTTATAGTTAAAGCAGTGTTTCTCAACGTATTTATTTGAAGCTAGAGGTGATATCTAGCTTCAAGTAGTCTCCTGCATTCCATAGTATATTTTCTTAATCCCTAGGATGTGAAAATTCATGTCTTTGGTGGTTGTGAGGGTTGGGGCAGAATGTACATGTAGATGGTTTTCTTCTGTGACTGTTGGAATACAAACATACAAAGGGAAAATGTTGGGCTGACATCTCATCTATTCTTAATATTCAGAAAATAACAAGAGAGGATAAGCTTCCAGCATTATGTCTGAACCCTAGGAATAAAAGATGAGACCCTTCATTTCTAGATAGATGCCATAATGTAAAAAACAAGGAGTCTTGCACATGAAATATCAAGATGGTAGAATTTTACATAGATTTGCAAAAATCAGGTTGCTGAGAGCAGAAAGATTAATTTGAAAATTTGAGCTGAATTTGGCAATTTCAGAGAATTCCCAGAATGCATGTGACTTGAATCTTCCTTCTCCTTGATCCTTAAAATGCTGTTGACTGCAATTTTGTCACTGATAAAACATAACTGTTTTCTATGTGGTGTCTTAGTAGAAAAGGCTTGATGGTTTCAGACTTACAATTTAATAATACACATAGGAATTTAAATATTACTATTTACATCATATGTTTAATCTGGTCGTTTTTACAATGACATCTTGAGTATTGGCTTCTCTTTTTTAACTGGCACTTGCTTTTTTCACATGCTATTTTAAAAGAATGTCCAATTCTGCACTTTTCTTAAACTTTTTAAAAAGTGCTTAATATTGTCTGCAAAGAAGTATCCCAGTGAGCCCCACTGTAGGTGTCCATGCAAGATAACTAAAGGACTATATTATTTTGAAATTGTTCCCTGTAGGGAAGCTGAGGTTCATGAAGAAGGGAAAACTCTTACCACTGTCTATGTGTCCCCATGAACTCTTAACTGTTCATGACTGCAAGGTGGAACCAAATCAATAGTCATCCAGCCCATCCTATCAGTTGTGAAGGTTGAACAGCAAGTTTGCATTATTTCAGAAAACTTCTGAAAATAATGTAGTCTTTAATTTACTGCTTCAAATAGAAAGAAAATAAAACAATCAGATGCTCTCTCCTATAGGATATGCTGAGAAGCTTCCAGTTCAAACTTTTGTGTTTTGATCTGATCCAGATTTTTCTTGTATGTAATCAGATCTCCCACCCTGAGAAAAAATGTACTACTCAATTTTATGGTCAGAAAGCTGAATATCAGACCCTAGAACAAAGGATATTCTTCTCTGTTTAATTTTTTGCATGCTAGGATGCTATGCTGAAACAGCTGAGCTTATTCAGGCAACTTCAAGCTTTATGACAGCATTGAAAGTTGCATTTATAGAAATTTGAACTTTGGAATGGGTGATATGAGAGAAAGTGTCAGGAAATACTTGGAAAATTCAAGGGTGTTATAAATATTAGTAGCCTTTAAACCCTAATCTTTTTTATTGAAATACAGCTCCAGACACCATAGAAGAGTTTAACTATACTTCTCCAAATTCTTCATCCTAAATTGGTGGTGAATGCACCGATGGAACAGATAAGAGACAGGATTTGGTGATCTTTTCTGAGTCAGTAATCAGGGAAATGTCAGTGATGGAGTCAGTCTTCCATCTGGAAGTACATGATATATTGTTCTAGCAACTACCACTTGAATTCAGTGGGATCTCTGGACACCCCTTGTTTCAGGCACTGTCTTGGGCAAGGTAAACAACAACAACAGCAGCAGATGATTCAGCTCTCACCCGGGCTGTGTGCTGAAGGGTGGGAGTTACTGCCTCCCTCTCCAAGTTCCAAAGACCTCTCTTGACACAGCTTGTCACCCAATGTGACTTCTTCATTATATATAGAAAGAGACTACCTCGGTGAATTTTTCTCACATTATGTGCCTGATTTACATACCAGTACAGATGTGAACTCTGAAATATTCATGTCACAATCCTTTTTTACGAATTCAGCCTTTATCCCTCATTCCAGTGTCCTGCTTCTCACCTGTGTCAGGATCCACCTTCATACAAATATGAGAGAAAAGCTGTGTTTCTCTTCTTACTGCAAGATTTTTATTTTTATTGCAGTTATTACTCTTCGTGACATCTGTATACATTTACACTTGTGTGTAGACCAAGTATGTTGTTTGCTGGAAAGCTGAATGTTTGTAAATAGGGCTCAAGGGGGCAGGATGCTCTGACCTCCATATTCTTTATCCAAAGCAGAGAATGCTCCACACTGACACATGCTCCTATTTTTAAGATCCATTAGACATAAATGGAATAATGAGACAAGGGGATAATATAATTCTTTGGAAAAGAAATAAAGATATTAAACCATTGAAATGAGAATGCATAATAACAGCTTGTGAACCGAGGGGATAATAGAATTCTCTGGAAAAGAAATACAGATATATCCTTGAGATGGGAACACAGAACAGCAGTTTGTGACTCAAAGGTCTTGTGAACTTTAATAAGTAACATTCCTGTTATTCTCAGGAAACAGCAATTGACAAACAACTCATAGCAGTTAATAGTTTTAATATTGACATTTCCTTTTAAAATAAAATGTTTCCTACTTTTAAATCAGGTCAGCAGTGCTAAGCTGCAGTGGTGAAAGACCACTGAACAAGTCTTACTTTGCTTGTTTTTACCTTACACTTTGATTATTCACTTTTTCATCTGTGAAATCTTGTTGGTACTTCCTGGTTCACTGAAGACATAGCTCAGGATATGGCTTTACTCTGGTGTTCTTGTTGTGACCCATGTAATCTATAGTATTTCTATATTTGCAGAGATATTCACTGAACCAGGAACATGGAAGAATGTGTGGAGAGCAGGGGAAAAAGCTTTTATTAAAAAAGTTGGATTGATTTGAAAAGTAAATACTTATGCTGACTTGCAACCAGAATACAGTTACAGAAATACTTGATTGATGTCTCATTCACAGTGTTTTAACTTTTGCTCTCTTTTTTTTTTTTTGTGAGATCTATTAATTGTATCAATTGACTGTTTCATTATCTTTAAAACAATACTCTTTTTAGTGTCATGCTGTCGTTCTGTCAGCTCTGTACCTAGAATCCTTGCTTGCACAAATTCTTTATGTTCTTCCCAAATATAATTGTTACCTCTGAATCTTTCAGCCATGAGCCCTAATCTGTTATGTTTGTTTTGTCAATCTACACATATAAATACACATGTATAGAAGAGCTGTTCTTAGCAAAAAAAAAAAAAAAAAAAAAAAAAAATTATTTTATTTAGAATTGTGTTAGTGATTTCTGTGTCCTCTAGTTAAGTACTTGGTTATTTATTGGGAGACTTGGTTTTCTGCTGGACACAGGATGACTGTTCTTTGGCCTCTGGAATGACACTGCTATTTTTAAAGGGACGAGAAATCAGTAAAATGGGGGAAAGGAATGCAAATATTGCTTTCTAAATAAATTACAGTCCAGTCGACTGAAGAGATGGCTGCAGATTTTTGAGTGCCAGTGAAATCCTAATGAAGGATTTGAATTTCAGGTTTTATGTGTCCCCAGATCGTTATCAGGAAAACAAGTTTAAAAATGGGCTTACATTAAAAAATGTGTCATAGCTACAGGTTGAGGAAGCAGCTGTTTGTCAGGACATGGATTGAGTGGATGCAACTGCTGCTTGCTGTTTAAGAACAGCTAAAGGGTGAACTTTGCAATCTCTGAGCACTTTGTTCACCCCATTGTCAGCTGGTGATGGCAGAGGCAGGTTCTCCTGTCAGCCTGAAGGTGCTTTTCTTGTGGATCTGGGACAGATACGGTGGCATTGGGATCTCTTCCTTGCCTCCAGGACTTCATCAGAGTAGCGGGGCAGGCGGTGCCTCTCAGGGTAATTTACTTAATGGCCAAACTGTAGTGTTTTATAATAACTTCATGATTTATGTGGCCTGCTTAGAAGTTAGGTTAGAAGGAAATGAAACAAAAATTAAGCAGCACTCCTGTGTAGTGTTTGATAAATTGATGTCCTAAATTTCTAGGATGGAAAACTGCTTTCTATGAATGGACAAAAAAGCCAGGTCTGCGGTTATTACCCAGCAATCTAGATTTCTAATATTTCTTCCTATTTTGTGTTTGTATTTTTGGGGTTTTTTTTTTAATTTTAATTCATTTGCAGGTGTATTCTGTAAATGCTGGGTTTTAATCCTATTTTAATCTGGATGTGATACCTGATACTGGAGTAGATAGAGCAAATGTATTCATACTTACATTTCATTGAATGAATTGAAATTTAAGATCATCAGCATCTTATGTGTCAATCTCTTCTAAAAATATTAAATATTCTCTTCTGTAGTGTTATCAAAACATACTTAACAAGTAAAGACTTAAATTCAGTCAATATGATATAATGACCCATTCGCAAATAATTTTTTATCTCTTGTATGTGAAAATGAATGTGTAAAAACATTTTAGACTGCTTGACATCAGTTAAAAATACTGATTTTATACTGCACCCAGTATTAATTTTATACTGTGCCACGCCTAGATTATGTATCTCAGATTTGAGTCTCAAACTTGCCAAAACATGTTTTTGACCATGGAAGAAATCTGCCTTGTTTTCTGAGATTGTTTTTCAGACCTAAGCAAGCAGTATTGTTGTGCTGAAAGTGTCACCACAACATTTTCTGCTGTCAAACTAAATTAATTTTTATCATCTGAAATTTCATTAATCTTGAAGGTTTTGAATCTAGCATGTATTTTCATGGACAAGAATGTTTTCTCTTTCCTTTTAACCGTTTGTAGTTTCCTATGTTTTTTTCTGACAGCATTCTTTACCTAACTCTTAACAGTCCATCTTATTGTGAAAGCAGCGTGAATTACCATGACCATAACGAAAGAAAGGACTATGGACAAAACAGATTCATATGTAAATGTTGAACAAGAAACCCCTGAACAATGACAATGGAAAGATCCCCTGGGATGTCACACTGTTTGTAACATCCCTTATGTTCCTGTTCAGCTACTAATGCCCTGTACTTGAAGGTCTTGCTGATAGTTTTAATGCTCAGTAGATATTTGCTTTATTTTGTTTAATGAAGAAAACCCAGTATGTTGTCCTAGAAGCTTGCTTTTCAGATTTTACAAAGTTGTGCCCAGCCTACAATTTCCATGTAATTTTTAAAATCGGAACGACCCTGATCTCAAACGTGCTCTTTGCCCAGGGTGTTTGCCAGGCAGTGTTACCTCGCGAGAGGGACTGTGTATGGAATGCTTTGATGCCATGAGCAGTGCACTCAAGGTAACTGCCTTTGTTTTCATTAAAGATCCTATTTAAAGAATCAACACTCCTTGATCAGACCCGGTGGGTTTCCTGGAAGACAGAAGAAAGAATTTCCCGGAGTGATTAAATAGTCTCCCTAGAGTGAAGCAGATTTCTCAGTCTCATTTGCCTCTCCACATTCCTTAGACTGCTTTCCCCTAGTGTGTTATGTTATTTTTTAATAAAAACAAAACAAAACAAAACAACAAAAAAAAAAAAAAAAACCAGCTGCTTGTATCAAAGCTGACTGGTGAAACTGTGGCTCATATCAAAGCTAGCTACTGATACCCTACACAACAAGGGTACAAGTTATTTGTGCTTTATTTTCATGTTATTGCACACTGCCATTTGGTGGGAAAAGCCAAACATTGCTAACTCTTGTGAAGCAAGAGGCTTGTTAATACTAATGAAGCAAACAGTGTTGTGTATTCTTTGGTGTAATTCACTTTTCAGCTTCAAAACCAAATCCTCCTCTACTCAGTTGTTAATAAGTATGTTACACGTATTTATCGTGCAGAATTTCATTAATGAAGTTTGACCCTAAGAAGTTAAATTTCTGAATTCTTGTTATTCTTGTGCATTTGTCTTCTGGAGGCCTTTCTTTTTTCAGAAAGGATCCTGAAATGTAAATGTTACACTCAACTTCAGTGAAGCTGACTGATTTGGTAGGGCTTACTTACTACAGGCAAGTAGGTGTCTGCTGAAAGACCCACTTAGTGTATATATATAGTGTATAGCTGGCTGCAGATGCTAAGATCAAGGTCTCCTCACTCCATTCTGTTCTCATCTCTATTCTGCCTTTCTATTCCACCTTCCCCAACAACCTCCATCACATCATGTAAGTTTATCCTTTGTTTATTTTAAGTGATCCCTTCCCCATTTGTTCGATTTTTCCATTCCTTCAATTAGTTATACCACAAAAGCAATTATTGAAGAGCCTCCAGCAAGAGGTAGGAGCAATCAGGTGGGACTGGGAATCTCCCTCCTGAAGCAGATTTGGCCTCACCATTTTGTTGGGAGGCATCTACAATATCAATCATCTGCGAGGCATCTCATTTCTCAAAGGAACATTCAATAGGGCTAATAGTTTGTGTTCTCTTTCTTCCCTCACTTTCATCCCCACACCAGTTGCTGTGTGTATTCACAGTACAACTTTAACAGCCTTATCAGAAGTTCAGCTCCCTTATTTCCTACTGTCCCTAGGGTCAGAAGCTGCTTGTCCTCCCCAAAGCATGCCAATACTCTTCCTGCTTGTACTTTCCCATCCTTTACTACCAAATTCAGAGTTTCTTTTCTTCTCATTCTTGTCAGTCACACTAAACCAGGCTCTCAATGGCACAGCTCTGATCTGTGCATCACCCCATTGCACGCTCTCCTCCCAGTCTCATGCCCCCTCCATCCTGAGTCCTGCTTCTGCCCAGGAGAAGACTGAAGTCACTTACCACTTTAAACATTACTGTTTGGGGCAGGGAATTGAACTGCACTTGTGTGCCAAATACAGAAATACCTCCTCTCAAAAGTATACTTTGATAAGAGGCCGCAAGGCAATTATTTTTTTTTTTTTTTTATAATGAATAAAAGGTAATAACTGATTTTCCATACTCTGCATCTTTAAGGAAAAGGAACTCCAATGTACAACTTGGTAGGACTCCAGGCACAAGAGGAAATGGGTTATAGCAGTTGTGACTATGCAGAGCAGATGTTTTGGTTGGCCTGGCTATCAACCATCTGACTCATAATAAATTGTCAGTTCCAGTAAATTCCCAGTTTTCAATTACAGTAGGTAGGATATGAGAAAACAATGCCGTTTGGATAATGTATTTAAAGTGGTTTTGATGGTAATTTTCATAAACAACTCCTACTAACTTTGTAAAAAGATTAAGGATCTTGGAAAGGCAGCAGCTGTAAACACTGAAACATGCATTTGAATGTAAATTGAGATTAATATAAATGACAACTAACAAATGGCTGTTAACACAGTGCTCATACAATTGCAAATAGAACTTTTTCTTTCGAGTTTTGTGATACTCAGAGTCCATTCATGAGGTATATGGGGGAAAAATTCTAAATGCCTTCAGACTTCCATTTTCGTCTCTTCTGTTCATTTGTATTTTCACATGGTGTCCTGTTCCTGATTTTTGAAAATGCATACTTAATGAGCCTTTCGTCTGCACTGGCTAAGTAGAAGAAGGATGAATTAAAATGAAATACCATGAGTTTTCTGTTTATGAAAAGTTTTATTTATTTTTGGAAATTGTTGCTAGGTTTCTATAATAGAAAAAAATCCTATGAGTTGAAAATGTCTTGATTTTTTTGTTGTTCTTTTCTCACCACATTGCTTTGGAGGTTTAGACAAGGATGAGGCCCCATTGTGCAAAGTATTCTGTAAACATAGGAAACCCCTTGCTGTTCCTGAGAAAGAAAACTATTTATTTTTAGTGTTAAGGGGTATATCCATTTTTTTCATGTTTGATTTGAATGAACATTTTCAGAAACGGGAAAAATATTTTTTTAAAAATAAGACAAGGTGGCAGAAAGGCACCATGAAAATCTGTGTTGGGTCTTTTACATTTCAATGTTCTAGAGGCTGGGTTATTTTTGCTATCAGGCAAGAGGCTGTTGTAGAAAAATTAATAGGTGTGCATTATCACGTGTTTAACTAATGATCTCAAGCATTTTTACATTCAGTTTTTAAACCTCAAAATTCCTGTGGCCCTCCAGTAAGAAGTTAATTTTAATTATACCTTCTGTGGAGTCTTGTGTAGAAAAAGTTCTGTGAGTATAAAATGGCATTTTTATTATGGCAGTTTTAACCTTGAAATTTAACATTTATAGAAGATTGCCATTCTGCATTCTTACAAAATCAGTCTTTCATGAATAGAAAATTAATTTGTTTAATAAAAGCATCTATCATATTGTGATTTACATACAAATTGTAAGAAGAAAAAGCATGGATGCTTAAATACTAGAAAATGAGATGTAACTTTAGTTCAGCAGCCTTTTTTTTTTTTTTTTTTTTTGCCTGAAAGGGTATAATATTGCCAAAGCAGTTGGATGTCACTCCATCTTTTGAAGCCAGCTGGAAAACAAGAACAGGGGTGACTTTTACTTTACTGTTCTATTCAGATCTGGTCTATTCTTTGATAGAAATACATGAGCAGAAATGGGAAAAGGGAAGATGCTGTCTGTGGAGGGTTTGATAAGAAGCATTAAAACAACATTTGCCTTTGGACACTGGTGCAATGAACAGATCTCAGCCTCTGTTCTGGGCAGATGTCATGCCTGGTATTGGAAGGTTCCATCTTCTCACCCAGTCACTCACAGGTTTCTATAGATGACAGAGATCACTGAAGGAGTTAAGTTGTAACTGGCACAGACAACATCAGTAAAGTTTATCAGTTGAAAAGTTTTCCACAGTGTATCTGTAGGACATGTGGTTTTGGTTTGGTTTTATAAACGGCAGTTCTGACAGATACACCAGAGTCCAATGTAGTTGTAGCAAGCAGCTTCTTCCATAAATAAAATTAACAAAGCCTGAAAGGAATAAATGGTGTGGTGTCAGATAAGAAGGGAGTTTGTTGTAGATCTGTGGCCACCTGAACAATAAGGTTGAGCAGCTTCATGGTGTTACTGTGCTGCATCTTTGAAAACCTACAGAAATGCTGGTTTGGGGTTTTGGGTCTTTTTGAAGTAACAATTTTCATTTCTCAGGGCTGAAAATATGCATCCCTTTGAAAAGTGGTAGTTATATAAGAATGCCAATTTCTATACATTGGATTTGCATTGGACAGTAGCTGTATGAACATAACGCGTGCTCTGCTGGCAGCAGGATTTGCAGTCATGTTTATTGTACATATTTTTGTAAATGGAAAAATATCATGTCTCAATTTATTGCTCTTACTACACACTTCATTTTACTGCAGCTTAACATGGAAAGATACAGAGATGATTTATGTGGTTGTGTGGGCATTTTCCCCCTGGCATGAGTCTTCATATGAAGTTCACTAGTGAGCCCAGAAAATACAATGCACTATTACTGTGTGTGTTAATGGATGCTGCAGTGGCATTCACCTCATCTGGTTTGAAATTTTTCTGTTTCCTTCTTTTGACTTTGTTCAATCAGTAAGCCCCTGATAGTATTCCAGAAACTGGTCTTACACGTGGTGTCAACCTGTGTGCCTCATCACTTTTAGCACGAATCACAAATGCCAGACTAAAGAGGGGATTTACTGTCCCTGGCAGAGCGGGAGGCAGCACTGCAGGTGGGGTCTCAGCAGAATCCCCTCCCTCCTGTACCTGGCAGCACAGCTTTGGATCCAGCCCAGGGTGCAGTTGGCTTTCTGAGCTGTAAGTGCACGTCACAGGATTACGTTGAGCTTCTCATCAGCCTAACCATTTTTTTTTACCTGTCATCTCTTGAAGATGCCCATTAAAATAAAATCTTTTTAATTGTTATTAGCATTAAAAGCATTGCTGCTTAATCTCTCTTAATAGTTCTTTTCATTTGATTGACAATTAGCAAATTAATGGGAAAAAGCCAGTTAATGCTATATTTAGGTTCAGGATTGAAAGCTGTTCTTTATTTAATTTTTTTCCTTAAAAAAAGGAAATACATTAAATACTGGGGAAAAGGTCAGGGTGGATGGTACTTATGGGTTTATTTTGTTGTTATTTGTCTTATTAATAAAGGCTTTGTAATCTCTTCTGTTTTCTCTAGTCCAGATGCTAGTACCACTTAAAAACTAAAGCTTAAGGGAACATTTTGGGTCACAAGGTCCTGTCCCTTGCAGTTACAGTCAACCACATCACATAATGCCATCCATAAACTGATCATATCACAGCAGGACAACAGCTATAGTTTGTGCTCACCACTCATATGGAGTGTTGTCCTGCAACTTGGGGTTAAAACCGTGCTCTGATTTCCAGCCATAGCGTGCTCATGACCATTTTACAGGCAGTTCTAAGAGTACAGTTTTCTTTCATCTGTCAGAAGTGAGCTGCACACCAAGGCAGAATTTAAGAAAACACTGTCAGTTCTGTCTCATTTTTCATCTAAGACAATTAGGCTTTTTTAAGACCCATTCTTCCCTGCAGCTTATCACTGCATTTCTTGGCATGTAGTGTTCTGCACATAATAGCTGGTACACTGCTTATGTCTCTGGACATAACAGCTCCAGTCCTGCCAGAGCTTCAAATGGCACGAGATCTCCTCCCTGAAATCACTCAGCAGTCACTTAATTTTTTTTTCTCCCCAAATATTCCTAAGAATATTTAAATGGTTTGCCTGTTCCTTCCTCACAGCTGTCTGTAGGACAGAGCATATCAGGGCACTCAGCACGATGTTGCTCCTGCTTTGAGCACATATCTTATTTCCTCTCCTATTTTTCCAAACCGGATAAGAACAAAGGCATCTTGGCAAGTTGCTCTGTACATATGAACAAACATGTTGAAAGATTTATTTGTGAGTAGAAAGAGGCACCACATTATTTGCTGTCAGTGAAGGTGACTGTGCTGCTCACTCACTAACTAGAGGTCAAGAGCTTAAATGAAGCTGTGCGTGGCAGAAATACACTTGTTCATACTGTATGTGATTTATGAATTGGAAGGGATGTCAGGTCCTAACCAGAAACAATTTGTTCTAGATGATCCCAAAGCTGTAACTGATTGTTCTGATATAAAGAAAGCCTCAACTGTAAATACATTAACTTGTACTTAGCATGCTTTTTTTGTTTCCTACAGTACTTTCCTGGAGTCCTTGCTGAAAGTAATACATAGGTTTAATTTGCAGGAAACTGGGGGGCAGTGACTTCTAGATATACATTTCTAATTGTAAAAATGTTTTTCATCCACAACAGGAGTTGAATACAATGCACTAGAAAGTTTGAACCATAAACTACTTTGAAAAATAACAAATACAGAATGTGTGCTCATAACTCAATGATATTACAACATTTTAAGAAATCCTTTGGCATTTGTATCTGATGTCAAACCAGGAATTCCTAAAAGCAAAAATTGTATCTTTTCTGAAATTTATGTATATTTATTCGAAGAAGAGTGACAGTACTGTATACTTCATAACTCAGTAATTTTATTTCGATACATTAAAGGAGATTACCAAAATATCTTTAAAGTGCCAATTTAATAAGAAAGAATTAATTTGCAACCTGTTTTTTAGCGGTTACAGTTTCGATTCCTTACTTAAGCATCTCCTAAATAAATGCATATTTGACGTTTTAGTTCTTATCTGTAAGCTTTTAAATATTCAGTTTGTTGTTTACCATTTTATCTTGCTTTTATATGCACAGGATGTGAATGAAGACCCTGGAGAAGATGTTGCACTTCTCTCCGTTAGCTTTGAGGACGCAGAAGCTACTCAGGTTTTTCCTAAGCTGTACCTCTCCCCACGCATTGAACAGTGAGTGAGAGGGTTTTTTCTAGAATGTTTATCCTTCTTCATCTCTGAACTTTTCAATTTTTTCCTGATCCATCTGATAACATACTAGATGATAACATACTATTGCTTTAAATTGCTTAAAGTTGTGGTGGTTGCTGCGAGTGCATGTGCGTGCTGGGGAAACGACAGATCTTCTCTCAGCTACTTCTGTTTGTATGTGATATTCTTGTAGCATCTCTGAAAACCATGCTTGTCCTTTCTTGTGGCAGTATATTTTGAGTACCTTCTATGGTACAACATAGTGATAGCTTTCATGGGGGGGAAATCTTTAATTTTTTTTTCTTTTAGAAAGGTAAGTTCTTTATATAAACATAATATATTTGAATAAACCCTTGTTGTAGAAGCTAAAGGGCTTGGTTAACTAAGCTTTTGGAGTTTGCAGCTTTAGTAAATTGCTTTTTCCAGGACAAAATCTGAATATTTCATTTTAAGAGCATTGAACCTTACTGATCTGTTTACCAGTTGGCAAATTTGCTGAGAAATGGATTTTTACCTCTAAAATGGAAGACTGAGGACTAAAAATCATTCTGGTTTTGTTAAATTTCTTTTCTTCCTTTTCTGAAATTGTGAATGTTTTAATGCTTCTCCTTGTCGTCAGTATCTCAGTCTTGTAATGCTTAAAAAAAATACCCGTTAGACTTTTTATACCACATTTAAACTGGTCTAGCATTGTTTCAGTGATATGATGTTTTTTTTATTAATACAGCAGTTGACTTTTCTCTAAACTGGTGATGACTCTTCCATGTAGAGGAAAGATGGGAAATACTGACTATGACAGTTTCATAATAACTTGGGGATAAAGTTTGTGCGAGGGACGAAACATGGTGTCTTGACATTTTGATCAACAGAATATTGATCTGGATAACCAATTGGATGCAGTTTAGAAAATAAAATCAGAATTTGACTTAGATAAAGGCATAAGACTTCTGAGATACTTTAAGAAAAGACGATTTACATGTGCATGTGCAAACACACAGATACTGTGTTTAGTAGCTTTCACATTTTCATATTTTTCACCAATTCATTCCTTTTTGTCAGCATCAGTCGAGGGAATAATTGTAGTCAAATGCATAATTATCCTTCCATGTTCCAAAGGAATCTTTTTCTGAACTCTTAAAAGCAAATGGGCTACCATTAGTTTCCATTGTATTTGCAGCTGTAGTCACATGTTGATGGTTAAGTGTGTTTCAGGCCACCCAGGTATATCTGTCTAAATCATCCATGAGCTAATGAATGCATTGCATATTTTCCCACTTTCAGCAGTAGCTTTAGAAAGATGTTAACCTCTTGCTACTTAGCAGAATAGCGATACAAAGGAAGTCTGTGTCTTCCTAAAAGTATTGCATTTTCCTCAGTGCCCTAAAGAGCATCTGATTTTAGATGTGTGATGTGGAGAGACACAGCAGGAAGATACTGGAATGGTATTGGTGTATCTGCCCAATGTATTTATGGCTTTTGTCACTTCTACCTGATGCAGTCATGTTAAAATCATGCCAAGTAAACCCTAGAGTTCTGTGCCACACCTTGTCACATTATCTGTGTTGAAGTTGACTCATCTAAGTCAAGCTGTCTTTCTATATTTGTAACCCTTTCATCACACAGTATCTAGGTGCTGATAATGCATAATTACTGAAGGTGCTTGCGAGCTGTTGCACTTCCCTTTATGCTACTGGCTATTTCTTATGTGCTGTGAAAAAATGTATGGGTATGTTTCCAGTGTTTATATAATTGTGCTTTAATAGCAAACATACAGTTCTCTCTTGTTCTTTCCCAAAACCAATCTCTGCTGTGTTTAGCAGGGGCTGACAGTCTAGATATTTAACTTCCCAGTGTTTGGGAACTGAAGCAACAATCTGTACTTTATACTTTTTGCCAAAAGAACAGAAAGCCTCAAGAAGCCCTCAGGATTAGTTTAATGACTTGAGGCCATGGCATGTTACATTTGAGTTGTGTTCTGCTTATAAAGGTCTTTCCTGCTGCTCACAGTAATTGGATCTACAAAAGCCATGTAAGCAAATTACCAGTGTATTTTTTCTATGCAGCAGATTTTGAGGTGTACCAAGTAGTAGTTGATAGTTCCCAGCATAACATTCCCAAGAACTCAACAAAACGTGGAAAAAGCAGATTCCCACAATTATTTTGTTAAACTAAAGTATGTTCACTTTAGGAAGAATGAGCAAACAGGAATAGCATTTCCCTGACATATGAAATTTCAGGACATATATACATTTCAGGTTTGTAGAGCAATAAGAGGAAAAGGGCCTATTTGTGTGAAGTGAGTTATCTCCTGTTTTCCCAAGAGGTTTTGTTGCTCTTGTGCTCTGCCATATAAACACACATTCCCTCCTTGCCCTTTCTAAAAATGATACATACCCACAGATCTTGTCAGCAAGTTTGAGTCCTAGAAATGTGAATAGAGGGTTTTGCTTTGAAGGGGTTTTGTAAAGCACAGTTGCTCTATTTTTTAATGGATAGTAGGCATAATACTACTAAGATTTTGATTGCACTTTATCAATAGACTCTGAAAGAGAGATTTCCAAAATCAGGGAAATGTCCACCTTTTGTGGTTTGGGGTGAAGATGTTAGTGCACTTGTTGGCTTGAAAAGGTTCACATATTGGAGCAGCAGGTAGGAGTTCGGTAGAGAAGAGCTGTGGATCATTCACATCAATACTGGTGCTTTATTGACTTGTGTGATGCCTGGTTGCAAGAGTGTCAAGTGCAGTTCTTAATATCAACCAACCAACCCCACCTTTAGGGATGAGAAGTACTTGTATTAATTTATAAAAATCTAATCAATAACTATTCATAACAACACCTGGTTTAATTCTTTCATTAAAACATGCTAATTTGAGGAGTTAATTTCATACTATTTGTTCAAAACACATTAACAGCAACTTTTAATGTTTCCTTAATATGAAATCAATCACTTAAAAAGTTTACATACTACAGTTTTAAGAGTTCTTCTGACTTTTTGTTGCATTACATGAATGAACAGATGCTAATAACAGTTACTTTAAATTATTTCAGAAATAGATCAAGTTAAAATGAACCATGGGATATTTATGAGCAGTTTTTAAAAAACTGCTATCTTTACTGTAGTGCACACTTCTGTAGGAAGTGGTAAGCTGAGAAACCACACAGACTGACCACACACCTTGAGAAATTGGTGCTTGTCAGCATCCGTGAGTGTGTCCCCAGCTCGTCCTTCCCTTCCTCCCCCCTTGGGCAGGGCCTTGGCTCAGGGTGCTCCCCCTGCTCTGCTGGGAGCTGCTGGGCTTTGGGAAGAGGCTCAGCTCATGTGGCTGAGCTGGGGAGGCACAGCCACGCTCTGGGGCATGATAGTGACCTGCTGAGATACTTACCCTTCATGTCTCTGATGCATTGCCATGAATTATTCATAGTAGCTCTTAATCTATTGGTAGAAGGCATCTTGTTCAAAATTGCCTTTCTAGTGAAAGTATACTAGATACTAGGATAGGATGGAACTTCATAATAAACTGCCCATCATATCTTTGTTTCCCATTTATTAAAAGTCATTAGACTCTAAATCCAAAGAATCAGGATTGAACAGCTGATTTCTCTATTAATGCTTTAAGGTTTGTGTCAGCATACTACACATGAATGTGCATCAGAAGGTTTGGGGGTTTTTTCTCAAGAGAAAAAATTCAATGTATGTAATTTATTTTTTTCTTTCATGAGTCATCTATGCTAAAGAACATAAAAATGGGTTCATCTTGGTTCACATTTTAAGAAAAAACTATATTAGGCTAGAAACACTATTGCTCAGTGAATGCTGTGTTCCCTGTGTTCACAGAAATAATCCTGCAATAAACACTGTTGTCCTGGAGGGCTTTTCTCTGATAAATACACAGACGTGAATATGCTAAGAAAACCAGCTGTCAGTAGAAGTTGTTTTGCTTAAATGGATCAGGCTCCATGCTTTGGGGACTGAAATGGTCGTTTTTTCCTGGTCTGGGAGCTGTGCCAGAGGGTTCTTCGTGACTGAGGGTGGTATGCAGAGTTCGGTGACTGCATTTAACCTTCTCCTACAGGCAGGGGAGAAGAACAAAAACCTGATCTGAACTCTTTGGCTTTGAATGTTCCTGGATGTTTTTCACTAATGGGAGAAAAAGTTGAAGAGAAAATGAAACGTGTGTTTGCTTTGATGTGTTTCCTGTCTGTTACCTGTGCTTTCTGCTGGGAGCTGGAAGAGGAGAAACATAGAATATTGCCCATTTACTGCCAAGTACCACCTCTTGCTATGGTGGAGACACAGGGGAGCTGAGAAGGGCTTCACCTTTGAAGCTGGCATGCCATGCTGCCACCAATAGAAGCCTGCTGTTTCAGGCAGATTATGAATACACAGTCACTAAGTGAATGGTTGTGCTTAGGCCTTTTTATATGTCTGCTTTGTAGAAGTTAGAAGATCTTCAGTTTGGCATACTAAAATATGATTACTCGTGAGGAAAAGACTTCAGTAGAATTGTTAGTAGTCATCCACAGCAGTCCATGGCTTCTTCGAATCCCAGAACATCTTTGCAGATGTGGGAAGCAGGAGGAATGACTGTTGCTTTGCAGTGCTTCTTGATCCATTGAGCTTTGTTTGGTCAGTGCCTGGCCAGTGCATCAAACATATTTACTGCCTGCTGTGTGTGCCATGCCCCCATCAGCCAAGTCTTCAGAAAATGTTGCCAGTACCATAACCTGATTGCCAATCTAGCTCTGCTTTGTATTCTTCTTGTGACCAAAAAAATAATCTGTTTTGCTGCTACCAACTTTTGATGGCATGTTGACAGCTTCAGAAGAGATCAGGACAGACTGGGACTGGCAGTCAAAGCAGATTGACTTGTACTTCTATTCCAGGTGTTCAACTGCACTGAGTGTTCTTTTTTTTTTTTTTTTTCCTCTGAAGCTGCTTTAGAGCAATTAGTGAAAATAGTTGTAGGAGAACTAAGATGATGTGTCCATCATCTAAATGGTGCTTTGATGCTGGATATGTTAATGCTGTCTTTAAATGGCTCAGTTAGTGAGATTTTTAAGTCAGTTAAGAGACTAAGCAATTAGACCTATTTGTCAAGGTATGAAATACTTGAGGCAGTTCCGTGGGACCGATTTTGTTGCTAGGTAATGAGGTACCAGTAGCTCTGTATAGGAGGCACAGGACAGTTTTTGGTCTGTGTACCTTTTGTGACAATCCAGAGCTCAGTGTTGCCTCAAGTCTTAGGGCAAAACTTAGAGATGAGTATTGGGAAGGGTTTGTGTCTTCTGGAGGTTTTTTCAGGCTCTGAGTGCCAGCCTGTATGTTTGAGGTTCTGTAATGTGATGGTGGAAGGAGTATTTTTACATGATACATCAAGCACTTTATCACTCAAAGTATTTTCTTGTATGGTTGGAATATGCATATAGAAAAATTCATTAGTAAAAAATCACAGGAGAAAAAGAAAACGTGATTCAACACAGCCCTCTTCAACTCCTTCTGCATACTTTTGACTAGGGTAAAATGATCTACAGAAAGAAAATTTCACAAATTTTAAACCCATTTGATTTTTTTAGATCAAATCTCTCTATTGAGTTGTTGCATTTTTTCACTTGTGCACAATTAATTTATTTCAGGCTACCCTAATTAAACATGCAGTTCTCTATCATGCTAGTTGTCATGTTCCATGAGTATGCCACCTTTCTTATAATAATCCATGTTTCAACACAGGTATTTCTAAGTGTCCTTATAAAGCTTGTACTTGACTAAAATATCTTCCTCGGGGTTTTATTGTGATATTGCTGCTTCTAGGCATGTTTATCCACCTACAAAGAATGATAATGAAGGAAAAATGGAACAAAGTCATTTTGTTGGGACATCACATATTATTCATTAAGGCATTCTTGATTCCTTACGTATGTTTAGACTTGTATTTTTGTATAGTGAGATTGTCAAAACTCTTTTAATTAGTCAAAACTAATCCTAGCAACAGTATTGAAAGTTGCTGTCATCTTCTTTACTAGCTAGGTCAGTACTTAGTATTTTTGAAGTCTTCCTCTCTATGTGTAATAGGGGTTGTTTTTAAAATTACATTCTTAGATTGTGTTTATTTTGATACTGAAATTAATTTCAGTTTTACAAAAATATCTTAATTTTTTTTTAATACATCCAGACATTTTTGTCTTTTCTACTGCCTCTGTTGTTCTTAGAGTTTAGAGGATTGGAGGGTATTTTTATTGCTGTTCAGACATTCCTTGTGCAGTACTGAAGTGCCTTTCTTGGATATTTTCCTAAGACATTAGAGCACACAAAGCAGGTTTCATCTTCATTTCCTGAAATGCTTTTGTAGAGGAAAGGAAGCCTGCTGATCAGAACCAATCCAGGTTGGTACTGAACTGTTGTCTGTCACAGGTGGCTGGATCTTTTTGTTACCTAAGAATTAGTAGGAATATTTGGGAACGGGGAGGGGTTTGTAGGACTTTTTGTTCTAAAGAACTCTGCACCAATGGTAGGGACAATTTGAACTCTTTGAAATTTTTTCTGTAGCATTAATTAGGCTGACAAAAGAAATATGAAGCATTTTTTGTTGTGTGGCATTTGGTATGGCACTAATAGAGCAAGCAGGAGCGTCTGGTAACTGGGGTTAAGTGTTAACTGAAACTATTATAGACTATGTGTTTCTTCAGAATGCAATGAGTATTAAGGTAATATTCATAGATAGGGAAATTCGGAGGTTTTTTTCTGGAGCCAATTTATTTTTCCTTTCATTGATAACATTCTGGTGTTAAATTCTGCTTTTAAAAAAACAACAGTTAGATACAAAGTTGCTGGGAAGTCACAACTGAAGAAGTAGTTTCTCTGTAGTTAAACAGACTTAATTCCAAAGACTGCCTCTTTGGAGTTAAATTGCTCTTGCAGAGGAAAAGTGCTTCAAAGTTACTGACAGCCTCAAATTTTAAAATTACCTGACAAGTCTGAGGCTTCTGGTAATTTATCAGTAAATGTAATCATAGAATAATTTAGGTTAAAAAATAGCTTTGAGATCATCACGTTCAAATGTAAACTCAACACTGCCAAGTCCACCATGTCCCTAAGTACCACATCTACACATCTTTTAAATACCTTCAGGGGTGGTGACCACACCACTTCTCTAGGTAGCCTGTTCCAATGCTTGGAAATCCTTTAGGTTAAGAAAATTTCCCTAATATCCAATCTAAATTTCCCCTGGTACAACTTGAGGCCATTTCCTCTTCTCCTAGCACTTGCTGTTTGTGAGAAGAGGCCAACTCCCACCTGTCTGCATCCTGCTTTCAGGTAGTTGAGGAGTGAGATAAGGTCCCTCCTGAGCCTCCTTCTCTCTAAGCTAAACCACTGCAGCTCCTCGCAGCTCTTGTTCTCCAGACCCTTTCCATTGCTCTTCTCTGCACACACTCCAGCCCTCGATGTTCTTGTGGTAAAGGACCCAAACCTGGACACAGCACTGGAGGTGTGCCCTCACCAGTGCTGAGTGCAGAGGGAAATCTCTGCCCTGGTCCTGCTGGCCACACTATTTCTGATATAGACCAGGATGTCATTGGCTTCTTCATCACCTGGACACACACTGAGGTGTGTTCAGCTGCTGTTGACCCACCTCCCCAGGTCCTTTTCCACTGGACAGCTTTTCAGACACAGTTCCCCAGCTCTCTAGTGTTGCAAGAGGTTGTTGTGACCCAAGTGCAGGACCCAGCACTGCACCTTATTGAACCTCATACTGTCCTCAGCCCATTGATCCAGCCTGTCCAGACCCCCCTGCAGACCCTTCCTGCCCTCCAGCAGATCAGCACTCCCACCCAACTTGGTGTCATGAAAACTCAAACAGGGGTCACTTGATCCCCTCATCCAGATCATCAGTAAAGATTTTAAACTGGCCTGGCCCCAGTTCTGAGCCCTGGGGAATCCACCAGCTGGATTAGCTCCACTCACCACCACCCAGCAGGTCTTGTACCCAGTGAAGAGTGCACCTGTCCAAGCCACGGGCTGCCAGCACCTCCAGGAGAATCTGGTAGGAAATGATATCAAAGGCTTGTCAATGACAACATCTGCAGCCTTTTCCTTGTTCACTAGATATGTCACCCTGTCACAGAGGGAGACCAAGTTGGTCAAGCAGGACCACCTTTCATAAACTGTGCCTGATCCCCTGATTGTCCTGCACGTGCCGTGTGGTGACACTCAAGATAATCTGCTCATGACCTTCCCCAGCACAAGGCACAGCAGGCCTGTAGGTGCCCAGATCCTCTTTCTGATCCTTCTTAGAGATGGTCATTACATTTGCTGATGTCCAGTCAGCTGGGACCTCCTTGGTTAGCCAGGACTGCTAGCAAAGGATGGAAAGTGGCACGAGCAGGTCATAGAAGGCTTTTCTTTCAGATGAGAGCTGAAATTTAGTTGTTTTGCTGTATTCATTCTAAGTGGGTAATAATTACCAAAACTGTCAAACAGTAGTTAAATGAATTAATTAGAATCTTGGCAGAAAATGCAGTGGGTATGGAAAGGCACATTTATTCAACAGTTACGAAAACTCAGATTTCCTAGAGTACACTTTGAACCCACTTTTGTTGCTGCGTGGGTATTTTTCCCAGTTCTTGATGTAAATGCAAACCCACCACTACAGAACGTGGTATCTTAACAAAGTATGCTTTCTTGAAGTTTATTTTTGCATATTTGGGATATGTGGTTTGCTTTCTGAATATGGTGATTAAATCATTTGTTTTCAGAGAACTTCATTCTGGTTGTGATCTGCACATTAGTGTTCTGTCTTCAGACTTTTTCTATTTTACTATTTAAAATAATTTTTTAAAGTTCAGCTACTGTTTAATGCTTGCTTCCAGATGGCCACATTCAATTGGTACAAATCTCTGACCACTGGAAAGTGAAAAATTAAGGATTTTCAACCCTGTCAAGTGTGAAACACAGAATTAAGTCGTATGTGAAAGACCTGAGTTTTTATTGTCTCTGTTGTCTTCTCCTTCCGTCCCCCATCCCCTCATTGGGGAGAGCTGGTAGTACCTGCTGGGAGCCACATTCCTGTTACTGATGTTCCAGGAGGGAATGTAGGGAGCATGAATTGAGGAGTGTGGGAAATCTGATGGGCAGGAGAGAGAATATAAGGGGAGGGGTCTTGGCCCCACTGCTTGTGTGATAAAAGACTGTAGTGCACTCTTTGACATTACTACAAGGGCTGGTTCCCCTGCCAACTTGCTTTTTCCCCATAAACTTCTTGACCCCACAGTACTACTGGGTACCACCTCTCAATTTCCTTTGCTTTCTGCCTCCCATCTTTCCTGCAAATAATCAGTGGCATTTTAAACTTCATGCCTTCTTGAAAGGAACATTAATACCTCCGTAATTATCCATTGTAGGAAGATGCTATTTTCCCAAAATAAATCATGGCTGATTTTTAAAATGTGACTACAGAATTTCTGGGGGTTTCCTTTTCCCTAATTGTTGTTAAGAATGTGATTCGTTATATTGCTTATTTTATTTAAGGCATATGAGACAGTCACAGTCCATCCTGCTACTTAACTACTACAAGCTACTTGTCTGATGTGAATGTTAGCTGAAACCCCAGCTCCTTTTTAGCTCTTGCACACTGGACCTACCCAGAGAAAACATATAAAAGACAATATCAAGAGTGAGATTTTTTGTTAAATAGTCTTTTCCTAGATAAGATTTCCCTTCAAGAATGTTGTGAACTTCTTTTCTAGCTTTACTCTGAAGAATCCCCTTTAAAAATCACAGAGATTTGTTGAATTTTGAACCTGCCACAGGCATCCTCTAACTGTACTAAACTTCAGCTATGGTTAAATGAAAGTGCAGACTATAAGCAGCAAATCATGTGGCCATTGTGTTAATAAATGGCACTCTTTATATGTACAGTTTGGAAAAATGTACTTGTGTGTCAACAAAGGATATTACAGAATTTAAATGAGAGATCTCACGTGTGATATTTAGTATGTGCATGCAGTACGTGTCAAACAACCCATGGAGGAAGACAAGTTAAATTTGGCAAGAACTGAAGATTTAGATAATGAAAGTGTAGATTCTTTTTAGTTGGATTTTAAAACTAAATTCTTTGAGCTGGTTTCTGATCAGGGGCCACTAAAAATACACAGAGAGGAAACTTCAGCTGTTTAACAATTTCAGTGGACAAAACTGTTAGTACTGAAGTTGCAGACACCACAGTGCAGTGGAAAAACCTGTACAAATAGAGCGAAACAATTCTGCTTGCAGATATTTGCTGTTGAAGCCAATGAAAGGCTGTGCTCTTCTGTGTGGTTTAGTGATGTCAAGCACTACTTGCTGGAGGCAGCTGCGCTACTGCAATGCTTTCCTGACCTTAAATAGCCTATATGCTGGGTAATGCAAGTGTTCAAATATAAACACAGGGCACGTAAGGACAGAGGGAGGCCAGAGGAGCCATCGAGGCCCCTTCCCTCCCCTGAATTAGTCAGTGTCTTCCTCAGTATTCTTCTCTTCTGGTATTTGTCCAAGATATTTACAAAACCGTTTAGACTAATTGTTCCCTTGTGTTGCCTCAGTACTGTTTATTCCATATGTTAAGTACTGCGTGCGAAGCAGTTCTGCTCTGCAGTGTGGCTGCTGCTTGCTTGCCTTTCCTTTTCCTTCTTGGAGGTTGCCTTTGATATTAACCCAAACAGTTGTGCAACCTCTGTCTGTCCTGGGACCTTGTGTGTGCTCACTGCTCTTCCCTAGACCTCTCCAGCAGGCAGGGCTTTCTGGGACATTCTGTGAAGGTAGTTTCTTCAGGTCATGGTTTTTGGTCGACTTCCCAGATGTCTTTTGTTTTTTTTTTCCTTTTGCTCTGTAATGGGAAGATGGTTAGATGTCATGTATGTGTAATTATGTAGTGATCCTCCTAATTTGTTCCGTGGTTCAAACATTGTGTTTCTTTTGTGCCTGTGATGAATGTGTAACTTGCTTTCTACCTCCTCAAATCCTTGTTGTTTTAAATCGGTACACTTGGTTTTGTTCATTTACCTATCATTTAGCTTTCTCATACTGCCTTCCATTGGATTTTTATTTCTTTACATTCCATCTCTATTTTCTGGTTTCTCTTTTGGCTGTTCATTTTCAGCTCTGCACTCAGCTCTGAAAATTTGTTCCATTTTCAAGAAGCGAGGCTCTGTTTGTGGTATGTCAGGTAACAGTTTTTCCTGCAGTTGACATAGAAACTGCAAGGAGAGTTGAACAATGAGCGTACATCCTGACAAAGCAAATCTTGTTGAAAGTTTAGGTAACATTTGATGTATAAAACAGCCCTTTTAATTGTGTGATACAGAGAATCAGTGCATGTCCAGAACAATCATTTAGTGTTGTCTACAATTCCAGTGCCTTTTCTCTTCTTTATTTTAAAGCATTTTAACATAAGTTTTTTAAACACTGTTTATTTTA
The DNA here is from genome assembly GCA_032173965.1 of Sitta carolinensis. Classification (NCBI taxonomy): domain Eukaryota; kingdom Metazoa; phylum Chordata; class Aves; order Passeriformes; family Sittidae; genus Sitta; species Sitta carolinensis. Next base: position 4,766,866 of record JAVUNC010000025.1, on the reverse strand, counting down.
CATTTATTTTAACATTATTTCTCTTCACAATTGTTTCCATTTATAAAAGGAGTGAAACCTTCAAGATTTTTATGCAACAGTGAAAGCAAAAACATTCCATTATACTGTATTTATCAAAGTCTGGATTGCAGATAATTGAAAAAACCTTTTTTCCCCTCTGTGACAGTATTCTATTTAGGCTATATGTCTCAGCATTAAAAAGATGGTATATCTCACTCTATGAATTTCTTTACTTTCTTTTCATACCGTTGCATTAAAATTTTGGAGGTCACATCAATTCATAAAATATATCAAGTTCCTTAAATGAGGATAGCTGGAGTGGTTTTGTAGAAAATCCTTTTGTAGCAAATAAGTGGTGTTCTTACATCAGAGTCACAGGGCTCTTTGTTGCAGAGGAACTCTGAACCATCTAGGCCAGCTTCCTGCTTGGCAGGGCACTGCCTCCAGCATAGCTCAGGTTCTGTGCTGTACACTCTGTCCATGTCTCAAACACCTTTCAGTGCAGATCCCACAGGCTCCCTGAGGAACCAGGCTGCTGCTCTGCCACCCTCCTTCTGAAGGTCCAGGCTGAGAATCCCAGTGCCTCAGTTGTCCCAGCCCTTGGAAGCCAAGTGTCCCTTCGGATGGGAGCTGTGCCGTTGGTGGCAGCAGTATTACACAATGCCATTAGCAGTATGCCAAGTATTGCAGTGAGGAAGCAAAGGCTTTTTTAGTTTGGCCAGTAGCATGGGCAGGTGGGTTTTAAAGGACATATTGCTGTCTAGGATTTGGTCTGGCTGGAGGTCATGATGAGCTGGTGGAAAGTTAAATTAAGTTCTTATCTCACTGCTGTCACAATGAAGGGATGGCATGAGGAACAAGGGCATGAGTTTTCTGCATTCTGACAAGTATCACATAGTCCTTTTGGACCAGTACATGACATAAATTAGAGCAGTGCATGGGACCAGTATTGAAGAACTTGGGTCAGCATCACGGCTGCTGTTATGCTTTGCAACACCAAGGCATGCAATACTGGGAAATCTCTTTTATTTTATTTTTTTGGCTCTGTACTGAAAGCTTCAAGTTGCCTTTTCAATACACAGATGCTAATTTGTATTTTCCTTTCTTAATTTCTTATACTATAGCAGAATTTTTTTAAAAGTAAATAAATACCCTGAAATAGAACACTAGTCACTAGCAGTGAATGATCCTGGCAATGCAACTGGCATTGCTAAGTACTTTCCACATACAACTGAGTACATGTAAAATGTTAGAAAAAGGATAGATTTATCCTGATTTTGTTTGTTATACTAATGCTGTGAAAGTCTAGCATTCTATTTTTGTTCATCCACCAATCTGTTCGGCATATTTTGTTTAATAGTTTAATGGTAGAGTCTATATGCAATCACCCATGTTACATCAGAATCTGCAACTGGAATGTTGTTTGCTTTTCACCAAGGCAACTCCCTGTTTTTGTTAATTAATATCTAACAAGGTCTTACAGCTGACTCCCTTTAAAGTCAAGAATGTAGGGGTGTAGAGGGGTTATAAGCACACTGTGCTAGCAGCAGTGTCTTTTGTACAAGTGACCTGTTAAAGGACATGGTTTGGGGTAGCTTTTTTTCATTTTTATATGTGTGCATATTCTTTTATATTTGTACTGCATGTGCATACCCCTTTAATACACGGTGCCATGAAGTTATCTTCTGAAACCACAGAAGGAAACTGAGAAAATTTGTGGGAAAGTCTTCTGCACCGTTCTCTCACCTTTCTTTTGGGGACTAAAGGAGAACTCACGTTTCTGAGGTGGTCAAATTGACAGTGGTGGTTCATGTCTAAAATGTGTTTTATTTTCCTTATTTTTGACAAGAAGCCATCCCTCACATGTCTCAATTACCACAGTACCAGAAAGGATTTTTTTGCTAAGCCTTTAGGAGTTTTTCCCAGGCTTGATTTGAAATTATGCAAGGAATACAGTATACACCATTTCATTCGTGCTGTTCTACTGATAAAATGTTTTACTGTCTTTTCATGCGAATATCTGTTTTTACAAACTTTAATGTGTTTATCTTCTTGGTACCCTTCTGGGATAAAATGGTACCAAATGCTGTCAGGATGTGTGGATGTATCCACGTGTGTCAGAAAGACTCATGATTGGGAAACTAGAAGCAAATAGAGACTCCCTCTGATAATCTCAGTCTGTACCAGATAAATGTTGCTAGACTTAGAAATGTCTTCTTTCTTTTATAGTCAATTTTTTAATGCAAAATATCTTCTCAGTTACCCTCCTCAATTACTGCCCTGCCTTAACTGTATAGGCTGTCTTGAGGCTATCCACACTTAGATGCACTGATTCAGATTCCTCTAGCATCCCCACTGGTGTTACTTGTGGTGTGTCCTCTAATGAAATGGAAATTTAAAAATTCACTATGTGCAGAAGTACTTTTTTTTCTACCATGAAAAAAGATCTTTTTAATAATTTGGTATATTTTTGAGCTTCAACCCCACCAGTATATCTCAGTAACCTAGTGATAAATAGATAATGCAGTTGGCAAGCTGAATAAAATTGTATCTTTAGGCAGGCTGAAAAGACCTTTTAATTTAATTCAGTCCTTGAAACCTGTAAAAATACTGGTTTCTATTTTAAGTATGAGTAGTAGGTAAACAGTGTTCCACCCAAAATCTGCCAACTACTGATTGTGTTTGTGTTCTCAGGTTTTTTTTTCCCTTAAGTTCTTTTGTTGTAGGAGGACATCTTGGCAGAGCTTCACATATGTGGTTAACTGCTTGCTGAGCCACAAGCAAATAATACTGTACAGTTAAGCATTTCTTCCTGCATCACCAATTTCTATTCTCTTGGGCAACAGGAGTTCAAATCTGGGCAAAGATGACAGGCATAGACCTGTATGATTGGATTAATAACATAGAAACTGTTGTTAGCCACCACAGTAATATTTTACAGTTGATCTTGTGGTAAGTTTCTCAACCCAGATTTTGATTTTATTATACCAGCAGATAGATAGGTGGATAACTCTTCAATCCTAAAGGACAAAAGGAGAATTATTTCAGGTTTGGCAGATCTGAATTCTGTTAAAGGAGGTGAAAGAGGGGATGTGGAAGCCTGAAGGGCAGTGATGATTCAGAGATGACTTCCAGTATATTGACTATGGGGGATTTCTTTTTAAGTGCTCTATCATTTTTGCTTGTGTGGCATTTTCAGGCTAAGTGCCTTTGTTTGGAAATAAGAAGTAATTAGTTTGAGGAAGTGTAAGTTTTGCAGTCAGTGTGTTCATTCACACCTGGAATGGTGGTACAAGTAGAATTAGTTTGCTTTTCACTTGGATATTACAATAAAAAGATTTTTGGATAAATTTATTTAATTATAAAATCAGTGCTGTACAGAGACATAAGTTCTGTTATGTGTTGCTAGGGGTAGGGAATGACTTCAAATTTTTTCCTTTATCATAACTTTTCAAGAAGCTCAGGTAGTGTATAATGAGTAGTAGGATCTGTATTTTGGATTGTACCATGTGATGAACGCATGTGAAAAATCTATCAACTTAAAATTTGATTTTCTGTGCATTTGTAGTTGTCTTAAAGTGACAAAAATAGCCAAGACTTGGGAAGGTAAAGCTGTGTTAGAAGAACTCATAGGGAGCTTTTGGAAAAGTAGTTCTGAAATTCAGATGATGATGTTCAAGGAGGATTGAACTGACTTTACAGTGAGGATATAGAGCAGGTTGCCCAGAGAAGCTGTGGATGCCCCTTCCCTGGAAGTGTTCAAGGCCAGGCTGGGGCTCTGAGCAGCCTGGTCTAGTAGAAAGGGTCCCTGGCAGTCCATGGCAACTGTTTTATGTAGAAGATATGCAAATGGTCTGTTTGAATTAACTGTTGGAAAAGAAATATCTCTTTCATTTGTCTAGCTTTATAGTACCATAGGAAAAAGGGAAAACAGTATACAAAGTGACACAAGGAGGGGAAGTTTTGGGGTTGGGGGCTTTTTTTCAACAAAACTAGCTAAAGTTACAAATTCATAAAAATGAAACCATAAAGTTTATCTTGTTCTTTTAACTAATAGAAACACTTTTTGAGGTATAGTTCTTTTTTTCCCCAACTAGGAGTTTTTGCTCTTTTATTCTCCACATCTTACTACTTTTGGAGTTGTCTGTGTTTCATCTTCCCTTTAATGTGTGTTTATATTGAGGGAAAGATGTAAATACCAGGTCCAGATCATTCATTAGAATTGAGCAGTTCTGGGGGCTTCTTCATGGACAGATAGTAGAGTGCTGGATTTTCAAGGCAAACTATGAAATTCTACATGAGAAGAATTTTTGTATCTTTGGGATTATGAATCATGTTCCCTGAGACTTGGTAAATAATAGTTTCTAGTCAGCTGTTCTCCAGGCTTCCCTTGCTTTTACATGTACTGCATTTTTATTTCTTCTTGCAGAGTTAGAAAAATCAGACAATGGACTTAAGTTCCAACCTTTCCCAGCATTTGGTTCAAAGAGCTACAATTAGTTACTTTTAGTCCGGGCCAAGTTTGCATCAATGCTCTTCAGGTTCTGAGCTAATTAGACACTGAATGAATGCATGGTTCCTTGAAGGCTAGATAGCCTTTTCCAAGTACTGACACCAGCTGTAGATAGGTCATTTTCCCCAGAGAAGGTCTCCAAAGGGAAAGCAATTTGGAGCAGGTGTTACACAATGCTAGGAGTGTAAGTCTGACATGTAAAGACCTGGGTGTCTTTCTTTTTTCCCAACTATCCAAATACATGGATTTTGAAGTCACTTACTTAGGCAATAAATTTGTGCATTTCAGATGCTATTTTTCATGTATTGTCACGTTGAAAGATGAAAATTAGATGTTTCCCAACTAATTTTGTCTTTCATGCTCTGAAATTATGTATGATGCCAATCATATTAGAAACTTATGGATGTGCTAAATCAGTTGGCAACAGTTGCATGTCACAGGCTTGGCAGTCTTGAAGAATAGAAATGGGTGACTTAGTTACAAGGAAAAATCTAGATATTAGCATGCAGGACTTGAAAAGTTTGTGATGTATATAACCATGACCTCCAGCCTCTTCAGTAATACGATCACAATTGCTAATTTCTAACAAAAAGCTTCTCTCAGGTAGTCAGGTCAGTCAGAGCACAGATGCAAATTGTTTCTATTTCCTTAATGTTTGAGAAGTGTGTCTTTGTGTAGCTCAGGTGCTAGAAACAAACAGCACAGTTTTTCAGGAAATCTGCCTCTCATAAGATACTGTCTCTCATGGAGATAGTTCCATTCTTCTTGGCCACTTCCATCTTTTAGCATAGGGTTCCAGTGTAATAACAAATCTGAAGTGTCTCAGATGGTGATACCCCCCCTTGCCTCTAGCTTACATGATTCTCAGATAGTATTCCCCTATCAGATCTTTCTTTAGTGTAGACTTGAAATGTCGTCTTCTTTTCCCTAAACTTGTTTGTGCTTAAAAATACAACAGGAAATTTCTGTTAACACTGCTGGGGCATTGGCAGTATCTTAGCAAGGTAGCATCAGTTCAGTGACCTTTTACAGAGCTGTGGGGTGACAAGTTAGTAAGAAAGGGAAGGCTGGGGAATCTGTTAATGATTGATTTTTATGTAGCAAAGAAATTGAATGATAGTTTGGAAGTGGGTTGGCTGTCTTTTAATTCCTCATCAACAGACCTTTAGATTGATAATCTCTTCCATGCTATAATTCTGACAAATCTGGTTTGAACTCCCAATGAAATAGCCAAGGACTGACTTGACCATAGCTACTCAATTTATATCCCAATACTTAGATGGACTTCCTGTGGGCTTTTCTTAAGTTTGGAGTGCTCATATGAGATTGTTTTGTTGTTGCTGTCCTATGGATTGCTAATTCATGGACTGTGGATTTCAGTACCAAGATGTGCTAATTTGCAAGACATGAAATAAATTGGACCATCTACTTACACTTGCTAATACTTTTCCCTCACTTGCCTTTAGTAAAATGACCTCAGGTATCATGTTGCAAACAAAGGAGAAGAACATTGTATCAAGTGCAGTGTTTGTCCTTGTCTTCCCTTTCTCTCCCCAAGCCTGTCGAAAAACAGATTAAACAGAGGTAGCTGTATCTCATCACCCACATCTCTGCTCGATACTGCAGCAGCTCGAAAACAAAGAGCACACAAATAGAATCCAGCAGCAGCATTAGCTAATTACAAAATCTGTTCAGTAACAAAGGTAAGAGGCCTTTAATCAAAACTCAGGCACAGCCTGTAAGTGGATCTTCACTAGTGCATCCCTAAATCACAGCCATATTAAGGGCATGGGGTTTGCTTGTGTGGTGGTGCATCCCTCCCAAACTCCTTTCCAGGGACAGCATGTCCTCCTGCCTTGGCATCTTGCAGCTAGCCATACCTGTACACAGGGAATCACTGTGTGCAGCAATTTGCTGGTGGTGTCTTTAGGCTAATTGTGTCCTTACTTGACTCCACCTACTCTGAGAAGTTTGACATACCCTGTTTCCCAAAGTAAATAGCATTTGGGGTTTGGTTGTTTTGTTCATACTGTTTCATCCCGACAGAGGAATGAAAGCCATTTTGTAATCTTCTCAGTTTACTTCCTTCAATCTTCTCCTAAACCTCATCATAGTCAGTGTTAGTGTTTCAAGTTCTCTTTCAAACACATGCCATCCAAATCGTGGTGGTATGTGAAATGTCATGTTAGGCAACTGTTGATATTGTCAGAGGGATTGTATGTTAAGCTGGGGTGGGAAGGTAGCACAGTGTGTTTTGCAGAGCTATGCATTTTTAAAATCATCGTGATCCCTGGCATATCACTTGTACTTGCAGAAGAGGGCAGGGTCCTACATCTTCAGATGGGATGTTTTTCCAGATATTCCACCCACCCTGAGTTCATGTCAGACAAGTCAGGTCATTGCTGCAGAGCTATTGAAGTTCTCAAAAGAGGATCTTTGTTTATTTGAATGTTTCATTCCTTTCATTTAATGTGAAACTCGTTGAAGGTTTACAACGTTTAACTGATCACAAAATAGTTACTTTGAAACCTTCTCTGAGGGAAAAGAAAATGTAACCATTCTAAGTTCTGCCTTTTTCTCCCCATTAGTTCAGGTTACTCTAACTACTGTAACTGAAATTTTAAGCAAACACCATCATTTAAATGATTAGTATCTATTTTAATCACAGAATACTGTGACAATCCTTTTAAATTTTCTTATGTAAATAGAGATACATGTTTGTGATTAAAATTTTGCACTGTAAATTGCCTTGCACTATCATCTAAATATGCCACCCCACTAGAAAATCACATGCATGTGCAAAATGATAACAAAGTCCATAGAAACAGGGCTATCACAGATGACATTTTGCCCTAGGAATTCTCCAGCCCTAAGCTGTTGGTGGCTGAGGAAATTTGATTCATATGTAATCCTGAATGATTTTTTCTTTCGTGTACTTGTCCAGCCTACCCTTTGCATACATATTGCAACAGGGAATTCCATAGCTTGACTACATCTTGCATAAAGTTGTACCTTGTTTTAGTTTTGAAACTAGCTCTTCCTGTTAGCTTGGTGTAGAGCTGGCCACTACACTTGTATTGGAAGAGACAGCAACTAGTCAGTGCTTATTCACATTTTCAACATCACTCATCATGTTGTGGTAATCAGTCTTCGGTCCTCATTTTCTGGTTTTTAGACTCAGTTGTGCTGCAGACAAATTTCTATGTGTTTCCTCATAATCCCATACTTGTTTTTGTTTTGACTTTTATTTTGTGCTGAGATGACATTTCAACTGAACTTGGATCACAACCCGAGAGCAGCTGAATGCTTGGTGCCCGTTTTACATTTTTGGTTAGGGTTTTTTTTTTTCTGCATGTATCACTTAATGCTCATCTGTGTTAAATCTCCTCTTTCTTGCTGTCATCCAGTTCCTCTGCTTCAAAGCCCGTTCATTACTCTCCATGGTTGGAGCTCGTTTTGGCTACCCTCAATAACCTGTCATCCCTGAACTGCCACCTGGCAGCTCACCTGTTTGTCAGGTCGTTTACAAACATTTTAAACAGCACAAGTCACTAGTGACCCCTCCTGCTGACTTAACCCTGCTGTTAGAGCTAATTATTTACTTAGGCTTCTTAGGGACTCTTTCTAAGAGCTGCCATAGTTGTGAGAGACAGGACTACCCCTAACTGTGAAGGAATCAGTGCAGCTTGTACACACTGCCTGTGCAAGCATACATGTTGGGAGGGGGGTTCTGAAATGAACCCATTTGCCTAAAACTTAGGAAAAAAAACCAGCTTCAATCATGTCTTTGCCATTTCCACGGCCACCTCCTTTGACTTGGTTTTATCTGAGTGAATAGCTTTAGTTTTGCTCTGCTTAAAACCAGTGGTGATGATTCTGCAGGTACAGGTGGCTCTTGGGCTACTGGTTGCTTTTGTTAAATGATCATTGAGTTCTTGTGATGTCCATCATCTTGTGATGTCCATCATCAGTACAGCAGAGAGCACAGGGCTTGGGGTGACCTTCATTGACTCCATCAGGGGAGGATCAGTCTTTGAGCAGCCTTATAAGAAACTAGAGGAAAGTTTTCAAAAGAATATGTAGAACTGCATTCAGGAGTATCCTCTGCACTCACCAAATGAAAACAGTTTAAACTGCAGTGACCTGTGCTGGAGGGCTTTTGTCCTGCAAGAGCCAACCACCCTTGCGTAACAAGGCAATTGTTTTACAGTAAATCAGTAGCAAATCAAATGGTGAGTAGCTTTTGCTAGAAAATCAGGTTCCTGCTTGATTTTTTAACCCCTTTTCAACATACAAGAACAGAAAAATCTGCTCAGAGTTTTCAGAAAAGTCAAGTGGTGGAAAAAACACCAGGACATGTACTGATAGGTCATTCTTTGTACAATGTTTTTTTTATGGCATTGAGGTTGGATAGTAGAAGAACTAGTTTCTGGAATTTTAGGACCTTTCCTGACACATGCATTTTACATTAGATTTTAAAATTCTAGCTGGAGGAGATGGGCAGAGTACAAAAATATTTTCTAACTGAAGAAGTGGTGGTAAAGCTTCCATATTTTCTGCTATACCCAGTGAACATAGGCAAGTTTCCATCACCTTCTGGTATTTTCACCATTATTTTGTTGATAATTCATTCACCTTCTTTTCCTACCCACTAAGCAAGATTAATAAACTTACTGTTAAACTACCAGAAATTCTAGAGCCTTTCCTCTGATACATATTCCCAGCTTAAAAGTAAAAAAAAAAAAAAAATAAGCCAACACGCTGGTGGAATTTTTAAATTTTATTAAATTTTACCCTGTGGGTACTGCCCAAGAAGAGAGTCATAAATACACATGTCCAAAACTATAAAGATAAATAGATTCTTGCTCTGGACCTTTGAGGAAAAAAAAGGTCATATCTCTAAACTTAGACTAAAAGGCCTTTGTCAGATGTTTTCAGTGGTATTAAGCAACTCCTGCTTTCCAGTAAAGCTGGGTGTTGGGAGAGCGAACAACCTTTGAAATTTGCTGCAATTGGAAATTGCCTCATGTTTTCCGTTATAAATATTTTTCTTTTGTTTCTTTTATTTAAAAAATTTTCAGTTGCAAGCTGAGGTTTTCCATATGAGATAGCTGTTTCAAATGAGTCCTGTTTCGAAGCTTCCTTAGGACTAAATATTTGACTTCCTGTCAGGAGGCATCACTATTTTTTTCTGTGACAGTGTCAAGTTATACCTTCCTTTGGTACCTCAGGTTTACAGAATTTTGTATGAACTTTTTCTTTTGAGAATGCACCTGGATGCACTAGTGGTAAAGAAAGTGGATTGCTAGCATTGTATCAACACTCCTGGGGTTGTCATTGTGGTAAGAAGGCATTTGTAGAAGCTCTTGGAACAGTGGTTTTGACAAATGATTTAATTTAACCTGATGGTATTGAAGTTTCCTATGCTTGTTCTTATTCAGGAGGTGTCTGAGGAGCACTGTCCTCTCTCTGAATTGCAAGTGCAATGTGAGTTTAATCAGTTGCAATGTGAGTTTAATCAGTTGATTTTCAGTTTTTTGTTTAAGCTTTCAGGTTGATCAATGGGGTTGGTTCAGGGGTGAGTTTCTTGGAATTGCTATGGTTTTCTGCACAGACAGAGCTCGAGGTCTTGGCTGTTTTCCTGCAGTTACCTCTGCCAAAGACTTCAGTTCCTCCCTAGATAGATTGTGTCATGGGAAATAGAGGTTATTTTTTAACCTGGGTTCCTAAGAAAATTGATTTTGTTTGCTGTAAAATTAGTATGATCATGTTATGTGTACATACATGTGTCTGTCATTTTTGTCCTGCTAACTTTATTGGGCCTGCTGGTCCATTTGAAAAAAAAAAAAAAAAAAACTTCAGAAAGGTAAAAGTCTTGAAAATAGGAAATTCCCATAGTTTCATGAATAGAACCACTAAGAGGAGGCAGATACTGTTCCTGCCACCTGAAGGAAAGGCTGAAGCCCCTCTGTGTTCAGTGCTGAAGATGGTGATGAAGCTCACGCTGTTTGGTGAACAGAGAGTCAATATGGGAGAAAGAAATTATGAATATTCCAACCTTAGGAAGTGCTTCAATCAGAATTCATGTCTTATTAAATATCAGGTGAAAAAAGCCTCTCTTCTGTCAAGATTCCTTTCCTGAATGCATGCTCTGTTGTCTTGTAAGACATAAACAGCATTTAAAACTTTTCATTTTTGGCAAAGGTGTTTGGGACATCTTTCCAATGTGGTTTCCCTGCTGTTTATAAGGCCTGAACTCAAGCTGTGCTGTGGCTTTAATGCACCCTGTGTAAAAAGTCAGTCCAGTGCATTGTAGAAGTCCACTGGAAACCAGGCTTTGTTACTCTGCTACTCACCAACTTCCTTCTCACTTGTCCTGTGAATAGTCCTGATTCGTGCAAATAAAGATGGGTAAACATTGACAGGCAGGTAGTCAGGAATAAAAGAAATACAGAGATTACATCTGTGGAATATTAGAGCTGATGTTTACATACATAAAACTCATAAAGAAGTAATTCATCAACCTTTATTAGGTCATGTCCATATATTGGTATGACATTAACACTGGTAACGTGTTGCTATAGCACGTATGCAGCAGAGGATCAAATTACTGCAGAGGTGTGAACCAAAACTTTGAAATTGTCATTCTTTTGGGGGAAAAAAAATGTTGACTTATATTACGCATTTTGTCTGTGAGCTTACGTATGAGGTGCAGGTGGTTATGGGGTAAAAAGGCAATATCTCACTTTATCAAGGAGACATTCAGATAAGGATTTATGTGTCCAAGATTGTAGTAACTGAAATAAATAAATAAATAAATAGTGTATTGTATTATACAAATGCCAAGTTCGAACTAGCAAACAAGAGAAAGCATAAAATGAGAGAAGTTATTGGATTGGCTGTCATTTGTGAAGTCAGAATTAGAATAATGATATTAAAGACTCTCATCTCTCTATTGCTTTCTTTTTAGCTTGAAAACAATATTTTAGGTACAGCAGATCCAAATCCTACAGTTCTAAGTACATGGTTATTTTAAACCAAGGTGGATAAGAAGTTACCTCAGTAAAAGACTTTCATTCCCTCATTTGTATCACAAAACAGCTGATTTTTTTTTTTTTTTTTTTTTTTTAATCCTATGCCTGATTCTTAATCTGAAGTGAAATTTGGCATGTATAGTATCCTGGCATTGCATCATTACCCTGAGCTCTTAGTGAAAGGTAAAAAAGCTGAAAGCGTGAGATTAGTGTGATTTCTTTGCTGTCAGTGTAACCACTGCAATTTTTAAAGAAATTAAAAACAATCAGTATCCAAAGAAACACTAACTATAGAAGAAGTTACTAAAGAAAAAGCCCTCAGTGATTTGCAAGAAGGAAACCCAGTGAACACAGGCTATATACAGGGAAGTTTAGATTTAAATTCACAACTGTATTTTTTTTTTTTTTTTTTTGGTTTGTTTTGTAGGGTCGAGGGTTTTTTCCTTTTTTACTCCAACTTCAGCAGACCTAAAATCTTCTTAAGCTAGCACATTCATCATGATTCACTTTAAATCATCCAATGATGGCCTATATGTTGAAGACAGGAAATAGTAGAAAAAGCAAAGAGCGTATGATTTCTGAGAACTTCTATCTTCACAACAATATAATAACCTAAGCATGCAGGAGCCACAGATCAGCTATTTCTGCCCCAGGTAAACTAGAATTCTAGAACACTATTTATAGATTTCAGTCATATGGAAGGTTTCATTTTTTAAGTTCTTTTGTTAATTCAAAAATAACTTTTCATTAGTCACAGATCTTCACAATAAAACAATTTGTGAAGTTGTCTCAGTCTGAAGTCATGTACTTCTGTGGTTGCAGATTGATGGCATAGATAGTGTGCAGCATCTTTAAATGTTGTAAAATGGGAAAACAGTTAACCTGCCTGAGTAGGTAGTATCCAAGGGATTTTGTTGACACTGTGATGTTGTTAGTTGATGGAAGGCAGAACTTTGGATAAACTGAGATGGCTCAATAGTAAACTTCACTTTGAAAGATGCTGAGGACCTGCTTGAGAAATTCTGGTTATATACTCTGCTTCTGAAGTAGTTGTGAGTTCTGCTCAGCTTTTATTAGCATACAATAATATTCATTCCCTGACATAAATTGTATCAAGGATTGTGTATTAATGTATTTGAAGCAATCTGGAGAAGCACTATATACAAGTTGTCTTGTTCTTAAAACACTTTGCATTTTTAGGGTAAAAGGTATTTTAATAAGACATGTAGTACTAAGTACTACTTCAGTGCTTTTATTTTTGGTAATCATCTGATCTTTTTTACATATCTATATGAGTCAAGATCCTTAATATAATTTCTGAAAAGAGGCTACTTTATTTAGGAAGCGATTCTAGATGTAAAATCCTAATATTGCAGTCTTACTAAATGCCAGAACAGAAATTATTTAAAAGCTGACAATCTTTCTGAAAGTGTCATTCTTCAACTAAAGAGGCTGGTTTATCAAAGCCTCCTCTATTTATTTGTAAATACACCTACTTGCAGATGCCATTCAGGCCATCCCATTATCTTACCGCTCAACATCTTAAATGCTAAGTAATACTAATCAAATCCTCAAAAAGTGATATGGTATACTAATGTAACAGTGGAATTTCTGTCTTTCAGTGGCCATGTAAGGATTTGCAGCCTTTAAGGGAAAGAGGGACAGCTTTGAAGACAGTTTAGGGGTAGAAGTGTCTGTGTTGACTCATGGCTTGACTGATATCTTTATGTACTCTATGAATGGTCATTATCTCTTCTGGCTGAAGGGGAATCTTTGTGAAAAAGACTTTTTGCTCCAGGCTTTGCCTTGCAGAACATGCTACAATGAATGTGCTCCATGACCAAAATCCAGGCATCAGTGTAATCAAATTCCTGGGAATACCTGTATTCACCTTCTGACAAACTTAAGCTCTGCTGGTAAGTTACAAATTATGAGATTTCCAGTTTCTTTTGTATATATGGGGTGCCTGCTTCAGTTTTAACACAGTGAAGACCTATGGGTTTATTTTCTGCCTTTTCTGTTTTAAAAGTAGACCTATATCTGCCTTTTTTACAGAAGGCACCTTTATTACTTGTGGTGTAACACCAGAGTTTCAAAGTGCCAGTGTTTTCTTCTGAGATTTTTTCTCAGCCTTTCCACCTACCAAAGACTGCCCTTGTGTGATGTGATCCATAGTTCTGCTTCCCTCTGTTTTAAAGAGAATTTATTAGGATGAATTTTGAATTATTTCTGTTCATAGGAGCAAAACAGACTTACAAAAATTCCTGTGGCAAAGACTCTGACAGGGACTGTAAAAACTGTCTGAGCAGATTGATATCCCCTTGTTAAATGAGTAAGAGTTTAACATGGTTCATATTAGCTTGTCAAGCCACAGTGGCTGTGTTTACATGAAAAACTGATGTTCTCTTGCCTTGTGTCCACATGTGTATTTGGCTTACATAAAACCAGAGTGCACTCGGCCTCCTGAGCATTTACCAGGAGCACCAGACCAGACTTGTAGCATTCCACATCATTTGTGAACATAAGATAAAGCCAATTTCAAGATCTGAGCAAGAATGCCCTTTAATCATGCTGCATACACATGGAAATCAGTGTCATAAGCCAGATGTATGAAAGAAAAACATTTTTCTCCTTTAACTTTCTGTCTCCCTCGGGCATTCTTATCAATGACCCAAATGCTCAACTTCATATCCAGAAGTTTTCCAGCATGTTGCTCTCATTTAATTTCTGAAATCCTTCTGCAAGTTTTCTTGCCCTCTCAGTATGTATTTCTTGTTCTTCATGTAAGCTAATTAAACGTGATGCTGATGAAGCAGAGGACAGGATGTTTCATACAAAATGTTTCTCCAGATAGATGAGATTCACAAATGAGGATTACTGTCTGGCCTAAGGAGAATGGAAAAAAATTACATGGGAGAAGTTTACAACACAGCAGTGTTTTAGCACACAGGCAAAAAATAAATGCTCTACGAAATGACTATGTCACTGGAAGTGTTAGGCATTAAGCAATATAGGAAAAGATTAACAATAAGAGATAATTACTGTAATTTGGCAAGTAGATTAGGGAACATAAATAAAATAAGGAACAATATGAGCAAGTGCAGTCACAAAACATAAAAGGCTGCAAGTTGTAGGAAATTACTGTTGTTCTTTAGGAAAAGGCAAGAAAAATAGGTAGGGAAGGCAATAGAGTCATACAGGTTTTGAGAGTAATTTTCCTGCTTTGTCACAGACACTGCTGGCTAGCTGGGTTTAGTAGTTTAGTACAAGTACTGGAAAATTACCTGCAATGTGAACAATCACAATGTAGTAAACTGGATGTTATTGAATGCATGCTGGAAGAGTAATCAGAAATTACAGATAGATATGGCATATGTTTGTAGGTGTAACTGATACTGTCTTAGAGCAGTTATTCATTTATTTTATCCACTTTATTGATGGATAATAAGAGGAGATGTACATGGCTTTGTGATAAATAATCTGTTCCGTTGAATTGTTTGGGAGATCTTCATCACTTAAGCAGAGAGGATTATAAAAGAGTAGATAAGTATCTTAAATGCTGGCAAGCACTGTGTAACATACCACCAAGGCTTCAGTGCAGTGAGGAATTTCCAGGAATCCTTACAATAAATAAATCCTGGATTCTTTTGTTAATTTATTGGGTGCTGTTGTTTCAGAGGCACGTATTGCTCACATATTGCTATACCAGCACTTCAGTATTCTTTTCTTTTTTCTTCTTTATGCAAATGTTTATAATTCCTAGCTCCCATCTTCAAGCCATGTGATTTTTATTTCTTTGACACAGCTCTTCCAAGTCATTACATTTGTCCCTTGAAGTAGAAGAGCCAATGCCCAGTATTACTTTACTTGCTACTTAGAAGGCCCTTAATATATTCACAGTTTAGGTGGTTATAAATATATCAGCAAAACAGGTAATGCCATTAAAAGTATCTTTCTGAAGAACAGCAATTTGAAGATGAAATTTTGTATAACAGACTCAACTTTACTCCTTCACAGTTCATGAGAAGGAGAAATGGGGATAGTGAATTATTTTTTTTTTTTAAATCCTGGGTTTATGTTAGCGTCCCAAACCAGTGCAGAATGGAAAAGTTCTGCAATTCAGTTACAGTTGACTTTTCCTTCACCCAAAATCTTGTTTTATCATAGATGTGATGAGTCTCCAGCCTCTTTCACATTTGCTTTTCTTTCTGAGAGCCATGCAGAAGGAAATTGAAGGAGGTTAGGCTACATGGTCTTTCTCTTGGCATCTTAATTTCTTTAATCTTCCTTTATGCGGTTTTGAACTTCTGTGGAAATGAAAACAAAAAAGCATTAAAAAGCATAAAAGCACAGTGCTCTCTTTATTTACTTATCTGCCCATGTTGCTTATCTTATCTACCTTTTCTGTTCAGTGATGTTTACTGCTGCTCTATTTGTCTGGATTTCTTTCTTGCAACTTTTCCTGGTTGTTTGGGAGTTTTATTTGCTGTTATTTCCTTATTGCATTGAATTCTCTGACGTTTCTTCACTTCTCACTCAGGTTTCACTTAATTTGTTGCCAGCCTTTAAGAAATAAACAAAATGCTTTGGAAATTTTTTCTCTACATTATAACTGTTGAAGGTTTAAGTCTTCTTTCTGCAATTTACGTGCTTCCTTACCCTCTCATTCAGTTCCTCTCTCTGCAGTGTAGCTTGAAATACTGGACTATGAAAGTTCTTGGAGACAGGAACCATGCCCTCCTCTTTAAACTGGGAGGCATTTAGCAACTGATTCAGGGCTTCTTATATCTGTTTCCTGTAAATAGTCTGTAACAAATTATTATTTAATAAAAATATTTTAAATTATTAACTGGAATTAATACTAGTAAGCAGTACCTTTTGGGAGGCAGGGGGAAGGATACACCAAAATTCTATTTTTGATATCCTAAGAAGTGTCTCTAAACTCAGTTCTTCTGTCAGTTGTTATGGATTCTCATTATCATCTGCCCCAATTGACTGATTATAGTATATTTGCAATACACGTTGCTATTGATGTTTTTTTTGCAGAAAAACTAAGGGGAGCATCAGTTCAGTAAGTTGCAACACAAAAGCAGCATTTGTCAGAAATTTTTAGCCTTAAAGAGACTCACACTCTTTTTATAGCCTGTGATACTTTTCATATTTTCTCTTTGAACCTGTTAGTAGTGTATTATGAAAAACAATTCTATATTGATACTTTGAAACAGTTTGAAATGTATTGCTTTTATACTTTTTGCATTTATGTTGTCAGAATGAATAAGTGACCATCATTTCTGTACTGTTTTATGGAGTGGTATCGTTGACACCAGTTCAGTTAACCTGTACACTTTGAAGCCTCACTGATAATTTCTGTTGCTTTAACTTTCCTCAAGTTAGTCCCTTGAGGTCTGATCCATTAAGCAAAGGAAAAATCCTTTCAGTCCTGATTTCTCAAATACAGAGGAAATACTATTATTTTCAGACTTTTATGCTGTCATACAGCAGTAAGAAAAGCTTGATACTGCAAGGGTATCTTTTCTTTCTTCCTCTAGCTCTCAGTACCATCAGTGAAGGGATGAAAAGAAATAAGTTCTAGTGTAATTATAGGGTTAACCATCTATTAATCTCATGCTTCTTGAATTTTCTTTGAGAAGGAGTAGAATCCTGGGACAGAGCTCCTATCCCCACAAATCTTTCAGTATTTAATCACTCTAGCTATAGTTTGCATTTAAGTCTGATAGATTAAAGTCTGCTAGAACCTAGAATCTGTATACTTACTGTAAGTCTCCTTAGTATAACCATTTTGTCTAAAATGGCTAATACATTATAGGTGACTACTTCTTTCTAACAATTTTACCTGCAGCAGAGTAAAGAAGTTGGAATAACCCAAACATAGTATTTATTAGCACTTACAGATGACTTCATCCCTCAGCTTTTATGCTAGTCTATGGATATTATTAAACTTCAGTGTACTTCAGTGTAAGCATCTGAACATTATAGGTGGGCAAGCAGAGAAGCAGAATGGTTGAAATAACATGCTAGAACATACAGAGTCAGCAGAAGAGCTGAAATAAAGCTCAGTAAGTCTGACTTGCAGATTTCTGCACATTCTGTGAAACTAGAATATATTCTGGGTTTAGTACTTGCTCTTTACAGTGATTATTTCGTATTTTTTTCCAGTCACTAGTCAGGACAAGCTCAGAGGTATTTACTCTGAACTGCTAGTAGGTCAAGGAAAAAATGATGGTATCATCCTTTCAGCTGTAATGGCCAGATGCTGAGTCTGAGTCTGACCAGGACTCTTTCTTCAGATAAGCAGATTTGGCATAGTTTTCCCTCTAGGTCTATTTGGGATTGTATTTCTTTTTCCAGTATATTCAATAATATAGGTGCCTCAGATTATAACTCATTGTTAAAAACATACTTTTCTGTTTTACCACTATTGTAGTAGAAGTAATTCTAAGTAAAAAATGTTTCTTAAAAAATAGAATGACATTTTTTCTGGACACGCTTCCCTTTGTGATAGATTTGAGTGGATAAGCAATATGTTAATTATGTTTGCATTAAATGGACTATTACAAGAAAGGAAGGAAAATACTGTCTGAAACCTAGACTGTCCAATTTTTCAGTACAAATGTTCTGTTATTTTACTGCTAAGCTTTGTCTTGCTGATTGAAGCACTATCCCAAGGCTTCTGCTAAGCACCACGTTGTTTGTGTGATAGGAGGGATTTGGTTACAGTCAGGCAAGTCTGAAAAATGGTAAACTGACAGCAAATCTGGGATCATGGTTGGTAAGGCAGCTTTTGTGGTCACGTGCTTTTATTTGATGTGGTTCCTTGTGTCTCTTGTGCCAAATGGTGTAATGTACTAAAGTGATGAAACTGCAAAAGAAACAAAAGTCAACAATTTTCTTCAGCAACAAAGGAGAAAGAGAACAGGGAAGGAGATCAAAGCCCTTAACATGCTTCTCAAAATAGGAAAAAAAGAGCAAAAAGAAGGGAATTTCTTTCCACATGCTTGAGGCTACTCTTGGATATAGCCATCATGAGTAATAAACCCTTTAAATGCTCATGTCGGTCTGCAGCTTCAAAATACAGCAGATATTACAGAGAGTTAAAAAGGGTGTATCTTGGTAAAATAAAGGGCTGTAGCCTATAAAGTCTAAGGTCTACTTTCCATCCCTAGTACATAGATGTGACAATGCTCTAACACAGGCCACACTGACAGAAAAGCTCGTAATTACTTTAAACCTGTTTAAAAGGTCTCTCCACTCAGAGGCAAGTTTTTTAATTATTTACATTTTCAAAGTTAGAAAAATCTATAGCTCCATCATTCACAATCATTGAACTTGTTGTTTTCCTATTTTCTATGTGTTTTGCAGAAAAAAATATATTGGAGTTAGAAGTGTTGAGTGCAGTCAATATTACATACCACTTTCTTTTGGTGTAAAGCTGTTTAATGCTATATCACACTGTATTCAGGATAAATATGATTCTTACAGTTCTGGACCTCCTTACCCAAAAAGACATTTTCTAGTCTTCCCATAAAAAAACCTGTGTGTAAGGTAACTTGTTTTAGAATATAGTTTTTCTGTAGATGTTCTTTTCTTTGTGATACTTGTTTGTGATATGAAACAATTCATATCCAATTTTTGGAAACGGGGGAATGAAAAGAGTTAAGGGGTGGGCACAAAACATAAACTGTATTATGTGTGCACAGGTCCTTAGCTGTAGTAGCATAACCTGTGTCAGCACATCACTCTTAAACTGTGATGTAGAGGGTAGTCTGAAATAATCCTCATTTTTCAGACCTAGCTCAAAGGTTTCCCAGCAATCTAGAGAAACCTGCATTTTTTTCTCTTTGGAGAAAGAGGAAGCAAAATGAATTGCAGGGAAGAGGTGGTGTGAATGAGAGTTTAGGGGAACTAGGCAGGCCCAAGAGTTGTAGGGAAGGGGGTAGGGACAGGAGTAAGAGCATCTCTCTACATGCCTGGATGTGAGCCTCGCTAAAGCAGCCAGTCTTCTGAGCTTGAAGCTTGCAAGTACCCTTCTTCCCTAATGAGGTGATGCTTTTAAGGAAGGGCAAATAACTGGTCCTTTACCCATAAATACTCAAGAACAAAAATAGTCACTCCTCTCCACTTGTGAATTAATGCTAAGCCATTTACTGAGGATGATTTCTTGAGAAAGACATTTTAATTAATTTAAAGTTATCAAAAAATGTGAAAGTATTTTTCATTTTGTATGTCAGCCTGAATAAATAGATCCATTGAGAGACAGACAGGGCAGTCACTTGGAATGCACCAGTCAAGAGCAGAAATGTAAACATACTCCAGCTACACTTTCTGAACTTGTATTTCAGCATGTCACAGAACAAAACTTGTATTAATGCAGGCTGACTGCTGCACTTGTTGAATTCAGTAGTGAGTTCCTCACAAAATGAAATGTAGTTCTCAGACCATGGATCAGAACCACGTTGTGACAGACTCTGGAAACCCAGGAGGACAGGACCTTGCTGCAAAGGACTATGCTCTCTCTTAAAATGAGATGCAGGGAGTTGGTTTGCAGAGCTGAGTAGGCTTAGTGTAAGAGCAAGCAAATAAAATTCTGAGGCCAACAGGTCTTTGTTCCAGCATGTTTGTACAACCTTATCTCTGAGACAGGTAGATCTACCATGTATTTATTCTTCATCTGGTATTAGTCAAAATGAAATAGCATCCCCTAAGATTGCTGCTTCATGAAATGTTAAAATTACAGAAAATACCAGTCTGTCAGAATTCTAGCCTCTAAAAAGTAGCAGTTTATTGGAAAAAGCAGTGTAAAAATCAAACACAATTCAATTGATTGTACTGAAACTAGCCTTATCTGGCAGCTGTAGGGGAGCAGCTGTCTGTGCTTCCTCATCATATCTCTTGATGCTTTTTGTTTAACATTTTTTGTTGTCTTGATAAAATGAATGTGGAGTTTTTTTGTAAGGGGTGTATAGCACTGATACTGAGAAGGAAAAGCTTGATTGCAAACAAAGGTGGTTAAGATCTATGCTCCAAGAGGCCCAACTATCTGGAAAGCAGATTTGACATGGAACAATCTTTAGCTTGTGCTGGTGAAATACTTTGCCAAGTGGAATATCCTTCACTATAAAAGGCTTCTTACAGCACTTTGCTTGGCACTTTTTCTTTTGATTGGACTGTGAGGTATGTCAAAAAAGCAGCCTTAGATATTGAGCTGCATGGTGACATTGCCTTGCCTAAATGTCTCCATTTTGCACCTTTACAGGTCCTTTTTGGCATGGTGTAAGTCTCTTTCTTCAGTTGCAGGTCTTTTATAAGTCAAATTGCCTGGTCTCAGGGTTGTGAGCACTGCAAATATGTTCCTTTAACATGACAGAGACACTGTGGTACAGCATAGTCAAATCAAACTTTGAGCAGTAGCTTCTTTGCTGTGTTTAAAAATAAAAGGTAAATATCAGTTTAATAAGGCAGATGAATCTTAATTGCTAAATGCTTATAGACAGTTTTGAGATTGTCAGAGGCAAAGTCCTGTGCAAATGCAGTATTTTATTAAAATATTTAATAAGCAGATTCTCTGACCCAATAGAGGGAACAAAGAACCCTGTCCACTCTTAATTTTCCCTGCCCATAATTATTTCTACAGAACATAAATTACATATTGTATAGCTTTATTCTGTTTTCAGAGGATAATTATACTAGAAATTCCAGCCTTCTTTCTGTGGAGGGACCTCTTTCTCAGAAACCACACCTTTTAGCAGTCTGGTTTTCATTTGAGAAGGGCTGGATTTCCATTTATGTCAACATGTTCTTATGGGATGTCAACTTTCAAGAGATGGATACTGGTAAAATGGGAAACCCTTACTCACAAATCATAATAATTCAGTCTGGAAGATGTATTGTAAGCTGATGATATAGGAGCAAAAGCTTTTTTTTTTTTTTGCATGTGTAGTCTGTTAGAGATGACTCTTAATTTCATACCTGCTATTGTAACTGAGAGAAAAGCCTGTAACTCCTGTTGTAGTCATCTGAGCATCTTCAGTGTATGTCCATGCTGCAAGGGAACTTGGGGTTGGTGTCAAATGAGGCAGGGCAGTATACAAAGTGGACAGTACCAGTTTCTCTGAGTATGACATTGGAGGCTTTTATGGATATATTTACATAATATTTTAGGAGTTTAATGAGCTGGAAGTCAGAATCCTAAAATAAGGTTCACAACCCACTTGTAACATCCAGGAGGTCAAATCTTCCATTCTCCAAAGTTAGGGATTGATGGATCCCCTAATACTTGCAATTTTGTAAGAACATACTGTTTCACAAATGTTCCAACTTTGTAATCATCTCATAGTCACACTTCACTGCTTTGAACCATCCACAAGTTGCAAAATTATATTCTTGTGTTAATAATTTTAGAAAGAGGGTAGCAGCAAGGAAACTGAATTCTGTTTTTAAAAAATCCCATTCAAGTCTTACTTCTGCTGGAGAAGTTTGTTTGTTTTTTTATGTAGCTGTGGTGTACTCAGGGCTTTTTTTTTTCATCGTTGCATATGCAAAATCCAGACCTGCAGAACTGTTCCATGTGGTGAACAGTCTGCTAAACCCAGACTGTTTTGCCTGAGTAGCAGATTTCCATACACCTCATTATGAGTTTGGGATTTTTTTGATTTATGTAGGCTCTGTTCCTTCAAAGGGATTATGACCGTAGACCTTTATACCTATCAAAGTGGTTTCTTATCAAGTACTGAGGAAAATAAGAGGCTAGATCCCGTTGGAGAGTAAGAGACTTGTTTTGCAGAGAACTTTTCTTTCTAGCCAGTGTAATTTGTCATGGAAACAGCATGTAAACAGGAGGCCATGCAAAGTAACTTAGCTCTTGAAGCTTTTTAATGGTGTCCAAGATGGTTCAGGATGGTTATTGAATGATGTAATCAACAGTGTGTAATGCAAATTTCGATTTGGAAAGGGACTGTGAAGAAATATTTAGGTCAGTACTGCTAGAAGGAAGTAGCATGGACTTTACCTAGTCGTTGCCTTATACATCCTGATTTAAATAAGTGTTAGATCTTTCCACACCAAAGAAGCCATTAACCTGAGTAATAGCAGGTGTGCTTCAGTCTTCTATCCTTTGATAAAGGCAAATGGTTAAGCTGCCTAAATACATCTCTGAAGTTACCTTATTCCTGTGGATTCCTATCATTTAGATATCCAGCATGTGCATGGACAGAATTAATATCCTTGGTTTTGTCATTTCCTACTGGGCATAAACAAAATCATAGAATCATAGAATATAATTATAAAGCAATGTAGATTGGCAAGAAGGAGCTTATCTGGCCAAGCCACTCCTCAGCGCAGGGCCAGCTCATGGCCCTGTTGAGCTGAGCTTTGGGCACCTCTGAGAACAGAGCACCACTGAGCCCCACTTCAGAGAAACCCCTGACTCCTACAGCTGTAATGTTCCATTAGATAATTGAAGGCATCAATATGCCTTCAACTTCCCTTCTCGGTATCCCCCCCCTCTGCAGTGTTCTCTGAAGACTGAACAAATCTATTTCTTTCAGCATCCTCCTTACATCATCATGTACCTGCTAATCTTTCTGACCCACTGACTCCTTGATTTAGTAGGTTAACATCTGTGTTCTATTAGGAAGTCCAAAACTGGAGTAGATGATGTGATTGATATTTGCATCTGTTTAGGTGAGTTTTAGAATAGCTGAGGACTTCAGGTCCTCTCCTTCCCCACTAACAAGATACCTGAACTACAGTACTCCACATCTTACTGATGAGGGCTAAGAAACAGAGCTGTTCACAGTGAGAAAGCTATTTCCTGAGAGAATGTTTTGCTTTAGTGATACTCTTGATTTAAGTGGTTAATTTACAGTGGGTCATGGTATAACCTGTTTTTATAGATTGTATCACACAATAATTTTTGTTATCACCACAGCATAAAATATACTTCCTCTTGACCCTCTGACTTCAAGAATAGGGAAAGAGGACTGTGCAGTAATAATTTTCAAACCCCAGGGGCTGTACATGTAACATATTCTTAAATTAATGTATTTTTCTAGTGCTCTTGGAGGATCATCTGCCCTTCACATCCCAGCCTTTCCTGGTGGAGGTTGTCTCATCGACTACGTACCCCAAGTATGCCAGCTGCTGACAAACAAGGTAAGCTACTGCAGACCATCAGTTTTCCTTTCCCTTATGCACTGTACTGCATTTCCACATTATTCTTCTGCCAGGTGTTCTAAGCAAGGCCACTTGGGCTGAGCTACACAGGGAATGCCTTCCTGGTGAGAGCTGAGCACCTGAGCATGACATTGAATAGACTCCTTTAGGTAAACAAGGGAGTTTGGGATCAGATCCCAGGGCAGTTTTTTTATTTTCTTCAACATGTTGTGATTCAGGATAAAACATTTTTGTATTGTACAACACAGCATTGTAATACACTGGTTTTTAGTAAATACAGATGCCTAGTTTGCATATTATTGTTCTAGTTGCAAGTTCTCAGTTCTCATACCCCAGTCATTATTGTAGGTTTTGAGTACTTTCTGTGATTTTTCTTCTCAGATGTTTCCTCCAGTTGAACTGAATCAGCAGTTTCTTTGGATGTTTATACAGTAATAGCTACTTAAGGTTGCTGGAAAGGTTGTGTTCCAGTTAGCTTACTGTTTAAACAGAAAAGAACGATTATAGTATTTTGAAAGTTTCTCCATTCTTTAAGTATAATTTTCAAAAGAAGGCTTAGGGTCAACATCTAGAAATTTACCTATTTGTATATTATTTTTACCTTCAATTGTCTAAATGAAGAAAATAATTTTATCTTTCAGAAAACCTTCTTCAGAATGTGTTTCCGTAATTATGTTGGAATATATCATTAGAGTTGTTTTTGTTGTGGTTTTCTGTTAAAATTGCTTTCTGTTTTTAAAATCTGCAAGTACACTGGGCTGTTTTTATCCTTTCTTAAACGAAGTCACTTAAGCAAACTTATCATATGTTTTCCTCTCCCCAAAATAACATTTCAGACCCTACACAAAGCCTTCAAATAATCTTAGTGTTTTATAAAATACAGTGTTTCAATTTATAAATAGAATTTAAGTTATACAAGACAGCTCTCAGCAATGGTTGTATCAAGACTTTTTCAGTAATTTTAGGAAAGCATTTGCCAGCCAAGAATTCTAGTATTGCCATAGCCAAGAAAATACTCTTCCTGTTCTTTTCACTGCGGGAGAAAAGGTTCCTAAAATGCTAGATTTGTTCTGGAAAGCAAAGGAATTTACACAGGGAATCACATATAGAACCATACCATAAGTCCTTGCAAGACCCCAGTGGTAAACCAGATGTCCTTGCAGCCTGGTGACACACGCATTGTTTTTGTTACGGGTCAAACGGTGCTCACACTGTTCTTCCTAAGTGATGCCATCCAAATCAACAAGAAAACATACATGGTGTGAGGAGAATTTTGCCTTAAGTCTCCAAGTTTAGCATTGTTGGATTTCGTCTGTGCCAGGATGGAAGTCTTTCAAAACCCAGAATGCCTCAGAAACTGATGCTCGCAGTTGAGTAGGTGGCTCCCTGAGTCAGCATGAAATCAGTGAAAGAGCTCAGTGTTCAGAAGATTTTGTTGGAGGTGCAGTCTTCAGAAAACACCCAAGATCAGTTGAGCAAGATATTTGACTTTTTCTTCTCTTTTATAACCAGAATGTTATTTTGACACTTAGCCTACTGTCAGTTCAGATAACTGATTTGCCTATCACAGGTTTCTACTCAAACTTCTGTAAAGCAAGGCTGAGCATTTCTTTCTTTCAGTCTTTGTCTTGTGCAGTTAAACAGTGCTTCAATCTATTGTGAAAGACTCAAGTTTCACTCAGGTATGATTGAAAAGATTTCTTTACAAGATGTTCTGTGTGCAAGATCCAGAGTTTGTTTTAAAGACATTTTAGGATTCTTTAGGGAAATCATGCTAAATGTAGGATTCAAAACTACTACCATGTCAAACATAAATTTTCCTTAACAAGAAATATATGGTAAACTGGGGTTTGGGGTTTTAATCTTTTTATAGCTCTGGATTTGTTTTCTTTCTTTTTTAAGGTACAATATGTTATTCAGGGATATCATAAGAGAAGAGAGTATATTGCAGCTTTCCTGAGTCACTTTGGAACGTAAGTTTTCTTCCGCATGCATATTTTTCTGTAGTGTGGGGGAAACTCATTTTCTACATATGGTTTGTGGTTGTGTGGCTGCT
The DNA here is from genome assembly GCA_032173965.1 of Sitta carolinensis. Taxonomy (NCBI): domain Eukaryota; kingdom Metazoa; phylum Chordata; class Aves; order Passeriformes; family Sittidae; genus Sitta; species Sitta carolinensis. The sequence goes on along the minus strand of JAVUNC010000025.1, from coordinate 4,741,071 downwards.
GTCCACTGGATGAGATGAAATCTAGTCATTTTTCACAGAATGATGTGTACAGATTGTCTCTCTGTAGCAATACTGGAATGTACTTCAGTGTTATTTCACTTCTGTGCCAGTGGTCTGTCTGATTTTTCTAGAAAATAGGTGATGATGGAAAAGGGACAGTAGGGATTTCCTTGTGCAGAAGAAATGTGTTCATTTCTGAATAAATGACTTAAGGGTTCTTACACTAATAGGCAGTGCCTGAGGTGGAAAATGGGGAAGCAGGTGTGGTTCCAAGCCTTGCAAGAGCCAGAAACCACTGCTGAGTGTAAAGCAGGAGTGGGTGGCCAGCTGTTCCCACCATGCTGTTCCCTCGTCTCTCAAGGGCAGAGGCTCTTGGGTCATGTTGCATTCCTGCAGATGAATGGTGCATGGCCAGGCATGAGGACACATTAGCTTCACAAATCAATTAATCAGGGCTGCCATGGCACTCTGAAGGGTTGGCACTTTGGTTTCCTGCCTAAAGTCTGACTTGAGCCGGAGTCCAAGCCTTTAGCTAATTGTGAGGAGGGGTTTCTGCTTCCAAGGGGTGATGGCAATGACAGGGATATTCAAGAGCCCTTCAAATCCCAGGGCTCTCAAGTGAGGTTGGGAGAACAGGGGCCTTCTAGCATGCACACAGATTTAATAAAACAATAAATAGGTAACAATAACTTCAGCTGGACACATGAGTAGATCGTCAGTGCAAGCTTCATCTTTATCAAAACATTTCCTTTTCTTCTGAGAAGACTGTATTATAGAAATGGCCACGTGTTCCTATAACTATATGATATCTCATTGTTCATGAGTTCTGATACTGCTTCAGACTCAGAGAATACCAGCTTCTGATGGATGAAACTTTTAATCCATTTATAAAAAAGTATTCTCTATGTAATTTTTGTTATGATCTCATGTATTGTATTTTTATATACACTCTTCACAATTTTCAAACTTAAACTCTTCTCAGCCTGCTTATTTTCAGTTTTACCCTCTCACTCACTACAAAAATGAAAAATAATCTGAATTTGAGTAAGGTACAGGGAATTTGTGTTTCTACGTTTTTTATCAGTTTAGGACTGCAGATGTGGTAGCAGGTCTCCTTTCATTCAAAAGTGTATTTTAAACTTAAAATGGCCTTTCTTTGGGTAAAAACCTCCAGTACCACAGCACAGTTAAGACAATTACTGAAATTAAAAGTTTGATCTAATTTACAATTAGCTAGAAAATTGTAGCTGTTAATAAAAAAAAAAAAACAGTTCCTGGAAGTTTCTGAACAAACAAAAATAACAATCCCTGTACTGCAGAATTTACATATTCATCATCCAGTACTTGAAGGTAAAAATTGTATTCATTTTTTTTGTTGTTTTTTTGTTGATAGTGGTGTGGTGGAATATGATGCAGAAGGATTCACAAAACTTACTCTGTTACTGATGTGGAAAGATTTTTGCTTCCTTGTTCACAGTGAGTAACACTTTGCCTCAGGCATTAATGTCTATCCTCTGAAGAGACAAGTTCAAAAGGGAAAATGTACAATTACAGGAAACAATTTTAAAGTTTTAGCTATTTTTATCCAGGGCTTAATCTATTTTTGATGTGACTTAGAAAACACAAAATCTCAATTGTATCCAAAGAAGGGGGGAGGATGCACACCAGTAGTGAACTGTTTGTTTTACAGAACGCTAGAAGGGTCTTAGGAAGGGTTTCTGGGAATTTGACCAAGATTGAGTTCACTCTTGTAATTTGGCTTTTCAAAAGTGTTAGTGATGAAGACTGTTATTATACTTATCCCAGGAATACCTAAAATCATCTGTAACTGTCAGGAATTAAGGCATTGATAACAACTGTAAACAACTGTAGCAACTTTATGTAGATAACAACTGTAAAGACACTTCATGTAGAGAAAATATATCACATAAGAAATAACAGCATACTGTCATTAGGATTGAGGACTTATTCCTAGACTGAAACTCTGGAGGCAAAACTGTCCTTAACAACATAACCAGGTTTGCTCTTATCTAAAATGTTTAAATAAAGATTGTATTGCTATCAAAAAGACATTCTTAATTTAAATATATAGAAATTGCTCCATGTGGAAATTAGTAAATGTGGCTTTGATGCTGCCTTTTACATATTACCTTAAGTTTCAATTTCTGATTTTCCTTGCGGTAAGGTGAAATTCACAGGTATCAAAGAATCTTTGATCTGGGGAAATTCAGCCATGTAACTCTTTATATGATTATTACACTTCTTATTTATGTGTAAAATTATTACGTTGCAATATGGGCAGCTGCAGCATTGGTGTTTGAAAGCATTCTAGCACTGGAGTCTTTTATATTACATAATTTTTTATTGTGTGCTGGCTTTTCAAGTGGAAAACAAATGCTGTCTTAATTGACATCGTAGAAGTTTGTCCCAGAGGTCTTCATGCAGGAAGTCAGGATTGCCATTGTTCAGAGAAGTCCTTCACCCTGTGTTGTATTGGAGATCATAAAAAATGGTCTCACTAATCCCATGCCTTCTATGTCCTAAGATTACCTTACCACGCATTAATGACCTTAAAAGGTCTAGAAAGCTCGAAGTTAAAACACTTCCATGATGTTATTATAATTTATGTTGGGGGAAAAAATAGAATTGGAGTGGTATCTTTGGGAATATTATCCCCATGAAGTCTGTACTTAGATTTCAACTACAACGGAGAAGTGGTGACTGGACAACTGTTTTCTATGAGATGATGCTTCTTTATGTACAGCCTTCCTGATGATTTCCTACCTCTCTTACTCCCCAGCATATTTGGGTTAATTTAATCAATGTTAAAATTCCTGTGGATTTGATTTGTGCTGTGAGATAATATACCTTAATACAGGTTGAATCACTTGGATTTCAGGGGTATCAAAATTAAAATTTCTGATAAATAACAGAGCAGGTTTTAACTGTGTAATATTCATGGTATTCAATTAAACTGGCATGAAAGCTGCAATTATAACTGAATAGTTTATCACTATGTATTAACCCTGTGGCCTTAGAAATCATACAGTGGCTTAGCTGTGTAAGCCATTGCATCACTCACTTGTTGAACAATTCAGTGCATTTCTGGTCCCTGCACTGAAGGATATTGCAATGAAAGGACCGAAACCTGCACTTCATTTCCTGAGTGAAGTAATGTAGGCTTTCATCTCCTAACCACTGTCATAACTATGTAGATTATGGTTGAATATTTAGCAAGCGTCTAATAAAATGTCTGGGAGAGATAGCAATAAGTTGAAAACGGTTCTACTTTATATATTTACTGTAATATGTAGATAAAGTATTCAGAGGAGAGTGAATAGGTCAGTGTATGGCAAGCACTGTGGCAAGTCAAATGAAAGGAACAGTAGTAAATTTTATTGGCATCTGAATTTTGGTTAAAATTTTAGGTTTGAGATTGATATTTATAATATGAGTCACATTTCCTTTAGAAGATGGATTCAGAGGTTTCCAGAATAAATTTGACATTGTTTTGCAGCCGTTTGCATTGAGAGTTACAAACTTGTTTGGATGTAGGAAGCAGAAACATTAGAAGTAAGTTGAAATTATTCAGAATAGTTTTGTTGAGTAAAGTGTATTAAAGAGGAGAGAAACAGAAAAATAGTTCTGAATTGCTGAAGCCAAATAACTTAAAACAGCTTCATATGCTAAAAAAAAATAGACTGGTGCTGTAGTTACAGAATGAAGAGCAGTCTACCCACTCTACCTTAAAACACTGAGGAGCCACCAAGTTGCAAACTTAATCATTAGACTAATGAAGCTGCTGGATTTATTATATTAGATCAAAGTCTAGTCAAAGGAACTGTTTCTTTAGTGGTTTAGTTCTAAGAATTAATCAAGTGCTTTCAATATAAGACAGAAGAAATAAACATTTAGAGAAGTTCATGCATCCACGTGGGAAAGGAAATCGTTAATCAGACTTACTGCTTTTGATACTGATACTGTTTATGAGCAAGCCCCAGTATGAAGCTTTGTAAGTAAACTTCAATAGACTGCTCACTTTTCAATAGACTTTCTCTTCTTGTTTATAAATCAGCTGTGATTAGTTTTGGGAGACAGATATTTCCTTGTATTCTTGTTCCTGTATACAGTTTATGTATTTATGCCATATATAAATTATAGTATAATTTAGGTTGGAAAAGACCTTTAAGATGGAGTCCATCCATTGGTGCAATAACCAATTAATATTAGATAAAAATACAAGTTGCATCATCTGTGCATAATTAAGAATTAAGTAGCATTATTGTTATAAACACACGAGTAGAATTTTGAAGCAACCTGTATTTGGGCTTTTCAAAGATTATTTTTTATCTTGTGAGATCTTTAGGTTATCAGCACTAAGGAGATGAACAGAAGTTGGACCAGTTTGCAGTAGCAAATACAACTCTGCTTGTGCTAGTGGTTGTTTAAGAAGTCTTGAAAAGGACAAGCATTAAACTAAAAAGGGTTTGTTTCACTGAACAGTATTTTAGGGGGTGGAGAATGTTGAAGGCTGCCAGCATTTATATTTCCAGTTTGTTTGGGATCTCAGTCAAGGTGAAGTTGGTTGGGAACATTTGCTGGAAGTGACCTTGGGCTGACTGTAAGGGATTTCAGTTTCTGTGTGGCTAATGCCACTGACCCAGGAGTTCCAAAGTGCTGCTCATGTAAAAGCTCAGTTTAACTGAGAATCATTCTTGCTATGGGAATGCCAACGTAAGTAGCTTTTTGTTCCCCCTTTAACTGGTCTGTGCAGTTAGGTGGCTGTCTCTGTTAGAGGATAGATCAGAAACAGGCAGCTCCACAGCAAGAAGAGAGTCTTGAAACCGAAGAGAGGAGCAAGCAAGGGACCAAAATCATTAATTGGCTTGGAGGAGACTATAGCTGTGAGTGTCAGGCTTTGGGTGGACACCTGCTTCTGCATTCAGGGCTTTTCAGTGGGTGTTACCAAGAGAGTTTCTGATGCATTCTTATTTGGATATTACTGTCTGCACACATTTGTCAGTCTTTCAAGAAAAGTTCCAGGGGAAAAAAAACCTTGTCTGCCTGAGCCATGTCCTAAAAACAATAGGCCAGGTATTGAGTGGAATATTTACATTGGATTGTTTCTGTGAGCTGTTATCTAATGAGGTGTTTTAACTTTCTTATATAGTGCTGTTATTTTATTCTTCTCATTGTGCCTTAAATGAAAATGGGTATTTATGATGCTGAAAACTAAAGGTGGAAACAGAACATGACCATGTGAATAACAAGGTGGTATCTGGTCCTCTCAAGAAAGCAGGATAGTTCAGTAGAAAAGCCAAGCATAACAAAATAAATATTTCAGGAGTCTAGAATGAGAAGTTCAATGCTGATCAAAACAATCTGTAAATACTGTATGAGGTTGTCATTTCATTCTTAAATGAGAAACTGTAGATTAACAAAGCCCCAGTGATATAAAAGTGGCTAGAGAAAATCAAATTTGGATCTTATGCTTGGGAATAAGCATAGAAGTGTCTTTCCTTTGGCGGTCTTCTCCTCTGACTCAGTACTTTTAGTTAGTTCCATGTATTTCTTTGCATCTGGTCTTGAGAGTTTCTGAAAACATGTTCTGCCTGCAGCAAAATATACCCTGAACTGACTGGGTTTCTTCAAAACTTTGCACATTGTTTCAGTCACTCAAAGGAAAGCATTCTCTGGGACTTCTCCTGTGTAGTGAAGTGTGTCTTGCTTGCTGAAGTCAATGAAAAGTGCAGGTACACTGCAGTGCTGTGCATCAGGCTGTGTGATGGAAAAGCAGCCTGAGTCACAGGCACACAGCTCTGCACTGAACTAGGCATGGGCTTAGGCAGGGGCTAACCACAGGACTGAATTGTAGCAGTTGGAAAATTAATGAGTCTTTTGTTGATCATTTTTCTCCATGGTGTATTTTTCTCCTTTATTTCTAAGGGATACTGCCAAGTAGATTTAGTTTGAAATTTTCATTGAAAGCTGCTAATTTTATTTTTGACATTAAGAGTACTTTAAACCTTTTGTTCCTTTGATTCCACCTTGGCTATTTACTTGTATGGGAGCCCAATGAGATTTTTTTATATAGGTATTCATAACGGATGCAAGTGAATCTGAAAAGTGGTTTTCTTTGCCCCTTTTTCTGTTTCTCTAGGTTCATTTTGTTCTCATGTCACTCAGTATAAGCTAGTTGTAGGTTCCTATTTATAATTGCAGAAAAAGGGAGAATGGACAGAAGACAGCTCATAAAATTTGGTGTGGACAGCAACAAGCAGGAAGCAACAGTTGTGATACTAATTAGACTTTATAAGAATCTTATAGATGGCCTGATGTGGGTGCACTGGCAAGGTATTTTAAAATGTCATTTTGATGTGGATATTACTTTTTTGATTTCTGAGAAACACATGTATTTGCCACACTTTTAAAACTCTAGTATATTGCTGCAGACATTAATTGCTGTTCTTCCAGCTACTGCAAGTACTTTAACAAATGGACCTAAAGGTTTTGTAATAACTTCTTACAAAATAGCACTTTTCAGAAAAGTGAACTGTTGATTTTTCATATATATATATATATATAGAGAGAGAGAGAGAGAGACAGAGAGAGAGAGAGAGAGTATGACTACTATGTGCCCAAGTACATGACAGATACTAAAATTCTCAACAAAGGTACCTGACATGGAAAAAGGATATTTTATCCACTCAATTTTTTGAAAAGAAATAATTAGGTCACAAAAAGTAATTGACAGAGGCAGGACATGAATACAGTTTGTGGTGCTTATTCTCCTTACTCCATGTCTGGTTTGTGTCTATATGCTTTGGTAACTTACAGATAGTTTTTCTCTAAGATGAGAGCTTTAAAGGTGTGAAATACTGCAAGTTCAAAACTGCTCATAATAGCAAGTAGAAAGTAAATATCTTGTTTTCAGACCAGAAAGGAGATGATGAGCAGGGGTTTCATGAATGAGTCCTATGTTCAATACCAGCAATGCCTTCAGAAAAGAAACAGGATAATCCACAACACCACAGGATTATTAGAGTTATGAAATTTCTAGACATAAGAGCTGCATCAAGATAAGAAACATTTACTGAATCATTCTTCCCTCTCTTCCTTCTACGCAATGACAATTACTTTGTCACCAAAATAATTTTTTCTAAGAATCCATATGTGACATAGCAATAGCACACAAACGCAAGTGCTGAATACCTTTTATGAAATAGATAAATATAATTAATTTCAGAATAATAAGGAATACACAGATGAGTTTAGAGATGGAACTGGTCACAAAGATGCATAAATGTCAAAAGGGGGACAGAGGGAGTGTTTAAGCTGCTTTTCTGTCTCCATTGTCAGCAGTCCCCCTGCCCCCCCATTCAGCAGCAGTTCTGTCTTTTCCCTAGTCACCCTTTTACTGTGTCTGTAGCAACCCATCTTGTCCTTAACTCACCTTGCCAGATTGACATTCCCAGTCCTGTCTCTGCATGCTCAGGGAGTGTCCACATCTCCTGTGATTCCTTCTTATGTTTGAGTTTTATCTGGGGTTCCCTGCTCATCCATGGAGGCCTCCTGCTGCTAGTGTTTGCCTTTCTGCTCGCTGGGATAGACTGTTCTTGAGCTTGGAGGAGCTCATCATGGACCCATCTTCTCACCTTTTGTCGGAGCCCAGGACATCCCTTTGGGAGTCCAGAGCTGCCGAGATCCCTGCCAGGGGGCTCAGAGACCCTGGCACACAGCCCAGAACACCAGTGGGTTCCATTACGAACCCTGGAGCAAATTGCCACCTTTACATGGAGAGATGAAAGCCACAGCAGTTTGAATAGTGTCATGATTAGTATATCACAGGGTATAAATGTAGATTTTAGGATTCTTTGTATAGGGGTTTTTGGGGACAAGATGGAGGAATTTGGGTGTGTCTAACCTTTCTTCTTCTTCTTCTGTACCTCCTTCTTCTCTGATGATGCTGGCACTTTTGGATTGGTTTAGAGTAGAAGTTCACTGTCTAACATAGGTGATGGGTATTGGGGAATAATTGTAAATATGTCGTACGTAGTTTTCTGTATATAAAGATAACGCCGCCCTGGGGGCAGGCAGAGTGCCTCTGACTGTCCTGCTGAGCAGACCTTGGCTGGGCAGAAAGAAAATTTTATAGATAAGAAACAATAAACAGCCTTGAGACAAAAGACCGAGAGGTGTTATCTCATCCTTTGAATGCACAGGCAGAAGTAAGGACTTAAAACAACTAATCGGGGTCCCAAGACTTGTCGGGACCCCGACAACCTTTATCCCATAGGAGTCTTCCATGAGAGGAGCAAGATCCCTGAACAGCCTGAAGTCTGCTCCATGAAGCTTAGGGCTCTGCTCCTGATGTTTGTCTTACATCATCCTCAAATGGTGATTCACAAAAAGCACCAAAAATGGCAGGTGGTGTAGAAAGTGTATCATAAAAGAATATGTTCCACAAAGTAGTTCTTAAAGTGATTAAAAAGCAATAGAAGGATAAGCTTTTAGAGCTGTGTAAGGTGGCTTGAAGAGTAAAAGTGGGAATTGTGATGTTCAGGAGTGGAAAGATGCAGAGGGCCTGTACCACAGTTAAAAATACCTGGAGTGGCTTAGTTGGCCAGTTGGGCCAGATGGGATTACACTGGGTTGGGCTCTGAAAGCTGCAAGCCTGCAAGAAACAAAGATTGAAAGAACAGGAGAGCAGGTGTGGCAGCAGAGGGTCCTCTTGACCTGCAGGATAATGTCACAGGTGAGAATAAGTAAAATAGTTTCCTTTTAAATCCCAGGCAGCATTTAAAACAGAAAAAACAACTTACTTGCAAGCCTCATAATCGTAATAAAATGTTGGTGAGAGAAGACAATGGTTTTGCACATCTGCTTTTCAGGTAAAAACATGGTTTAGAAGTCTTCCAGTCCAGATGGAAAGTAATGTAAAACTTCTCAGCAATTAGCAGTGTATCTCTGCTCAGAAAGCAGAGATTTTTTGCAGTCGTCACCAGCCTGTGCTAAAAAAGGGCATGACTCGCTTTTACACCCATAACAACTGCAACTGTATTTAAGTTTCAAGCTTCAAACAATTCAGATGGAGAAGAGACAGCTTTTAGTCACATCAATCTCATCAGCACTTAGAGAAGTTACTATAGAAACTGTAACAGCAGAAACAATAAAAGGAAATAAAAACGGAAGGAGGAGGGAATGAATTTTAAGTATTTGAGAATTTGAAGTAAAAATAAAACAAAATATAAGTAAGTAGCTGAAGCTAGTAATAAGAAGCTTTTTCCTTAATCAAGATAAATATGATTGCAGAAATTAGAGAAGGAAAATACCTGTAGGCCATTATGCCATTTCTTTGGGGTCAATATAGGTTTGTGAAATATTCCACAGGATATTTTTAGGAGGTAGTCCAGTCTTGCTGTAGAAGTCCAATAACATCATGACATAGGTGGGATGGACAATGACACTCAAAAGCAAGAAGATGTTATAAAGCTGTTTTCAGATTAAGTTATAGCTCTTTAGTGTGGTCTTGGACCACATAGCTGGAAACTGCTTGAAAAATATCTTGATTTGTTCTGTTACTTAGTTCCTCTGTAAAACTAAACTGATACTCTGTCTGCAGCATGACTGTAACTTCAGTCATTCAAATATTTTTATCACAGTTTTAAAAAATACTGGTTTGTATGAAGGATGGAGTACTTTAAAAAAAGGTTACAGTTTATAATAAAAGCATAGGATATTTTTACAACCATATAATATGCCTATGTTGAAAGAAAATCAAAACCATTGTAATCATAAATCTGGTTGCCACTGGTGCCTAGATTGTATTATAGTTCCCACTATGTGGAAGGAGAACCACAAGGTGGATGCAGAAATGTCACACAGTCCTCCTCAATAAATATGAGTTACATTATATCTAAAGAAACAGACAAAACCAACTAACAAACCAAAACAAAGAAAGCTAATTAAACAAATCTACTCTGTGATGTGACAGAATAGTTTAGTCCATCACAATTCATTGTTTTCATTTTGCCTACAGTGGTTTCTCTTTTCTGTTTAGTATTGTATATTCTATTAGTAAAATAGTTGTTCCTTTTTTTTTGGAGTATTTATTTGTATTTCTGTAGTATTTATTTGAAAGTATTTTGTACATAAGTCATCTTACTCATTTACTGTACAAGTGTTGACTTTGCCAATGGGGTGGATATTTCCTGTAGCAAGGGCAGACCTAATTATTTCAAATCCAGCTGTGATTACCAACGCACCCAGAATGCCATAACTGTTCCATAAACAGCTTTTCCTTTCAGATTGAAATTTTAAAATGTTGATTTCAAAATAGCATCTTCCTGCAAAGAACCTGTTTTTCTCCAGAAGGGATGTCAGCCCTAATAATATTCAACAAATTCAAATTCCTGTGAATGCACTCTGTTAACCTAAAGTTCTGCACTAATGCCATTGATATGTTATTTGTCATCCTTGCTTTCTCATTCCTGCAAGAATAAATCATCACACACCAAAGCAGGATAGCTGTGGCCTTCAGTAATTCTTTGTGTATTTTTAGCCAAGTTCCCCCTTTCATTTTTTGCCAGTAGAACGTAGTCCAAAGGCTTTCAGCACACACAAGTCCAGGAAAGGTTGACTAGGCAAAGTAGCCTGAAATCCTGCCCTGACAAGCTTAGTGCTAGACACTACAGCCCCCAAAGTGCTTGTGGCTAAATCTAGTCAGGTTTCTCCCTAGGAATCATGATCAATTATGATTCCTGAAAGGCCTTCTGCACTGAAAATTTTATGTAAAAACTGAAGAAATCTCCTTTTCCTTGAAGTTGGGTAAAAATTTGTCCACTCATTGTACAATCTGTCTGAATCAACTTTCTCATGTCAAATAATCTACTAGAAATTTTGTTTCAAAACAGGGCTTGAGAGATGTGTGATGTGATATAGTATGGTATACGTGTTGCCATCGAGCTGCACTGTAAATTCACATGGGTCTCATCCACATCATCACAAGAAAACTGCAGAGCTCTGAGTTCAAGGATCTTTTTAGTTTGAGGCCGTGCATTCAAATCCACTGTTTATCCCAGCAGTGTGAGCTCAATTGTAAGTAAGGCAGAGAGAATGTGAGATTCAGTGAACCTAAAAAAGAACAGGCAGAAAGATGATGAATATGTACTAATAAGAGACAGAAATGCAGTTCTGGAGCCTGGAATATGTGTTTCCTGTTTCCATTACTTACTTCATCAGAAGTACTTGAGTACAGAGGCAGTCTCTCGCCAAAGCTGGATGATAAGTAAGGAGTGAGTCAGGGAATTTTGGGAAGAGAATGGCTAGTATCAGGCTAAGATTCTTCAGTGTTCTCTGGAGATAGGAGTTTGGCACATCCTTCTTGGTTTTCTGGTGAAATAATTTAAACAAAACTTCTCACATGTCCAACAATTATTGATTCTGAAGTAGATACTATGGCAGTCAGCATTGGAAAGACTTGTGTTTGGCAATATAAAGTATTATTTATTAGTAAGTCTCAGAAGAATTGCTACCCACAGGCTGGTACTTAGCATCAGTAGGCAGATTGACTGTTCTTCCCTTGTTCCTTCATTCCTGATCTGGAATCCCTAAAGAACCTCTCAGCTCAAGAATGTGCTGTGAAACCATTTTTTAAATATTTTACGTAGCTAATGTCATGTTGATTAGAATCATCACATTGAAAAGCTCATGCAGAAATGAATACATTTAATTGGAGCAAGACTTCAGTGTTGGGCAGTAAATAAATGCAGAGGGAGAGGGTCTGTCACATGGGAGGAGCCAGAACAGTGTCTCCTTTGGCCAGCTCTGTGCAGCCTAGGACTGTTTAGAACTGGAAACAATACTGTGTTATCTTCTGTTTGCTCCATAAAGCAAGTAAGGATTGAACTAAGGTTGTGCAGGCCACGAAATCTTGTTAAAGTAGAAATCCCAACAATTAAATATCCAGATCACCCAGTGTTCATGAGTGCAAAACAAATTTCAGGTGCAATAAACTGCTGCAGAATCAAGCATCCCAAAGGTTAGTAAGATAACCAGTATGATAGCATCCAAGGATTGAAATTATAAATTCAGTGAGTAAATGTTGGCTTCATGGAAAACAAATATCTAGATATATCCAGTGCCATACAAAGGATAGATAAACCTTTCCCCTAGAGCAGGGGAACAGTATATGGAAATGTTTTTAAATGTTGCCATCTAAGTGTTTTGAAATATATTAATGGTCACCATGCATTTCACCAAGCATGGTTTTGTTTTCCCATCTCTTTTCCCCAGTGCTTAAAGGTGGAAAGGAGGGCACTGTGGTAAACCTGCCCTTTTTTTCTAAGCATTTTTCCTTCAGAAAAGCAGCAGTGGTGCATGCTTTTTCTGAGACATTCCTTCCGCGTTTCATATCCTGTTGAACAAGTCGTAAAATTAGATGCTAACAATACTATTTTAAAGTTAATAGGATAGTCAAAATCAGCTCTGCAGTTGTTGACATAAGCTTAACAAACTAGGTAACCTGTTCCAGGCTCAGATTGCTGATTTTTAAGAAAATGAACAATTCAACCTTACAGATGCATTGCACAGTTTGCTAGTTATTAATGAACCAAGGTTTTGGCTTTAAGGTAACTATGTTTTGAATATATGTACTCATTAAATACTAAGTCAAGAGAAGTAAATTTGTGTGTTACTTCCAGATAGTTTCTTATGTTTCAAAAAGAGAGCAACTTCAACTATTTATAAACTGTAATTAAGTTTCTTTACAACATGACTCATTCTCAACAAGCAAGTCCTTTTTCTTTTGCTTTCTTATGAACTGTGTGGGAAAATTAGGGTTCAATCAGTGAAGAATTTACTCAATGCTTAATTACCCATAAACAGCCCTCCACGTTCTGCTCATGTAGAGCTTGCATAAAGACATTATTTTCCCCACACTATGGCTGTCTAAAATTTGACTTTTAAAAAATGATCTGTAAATTGTAATGTAGGAGAAAGCAGTGTTTTACTGGATTCTTTCTCCAGTCTGCTTCTTTGAGTTCCTCTTGCATTAACAGTGTGATGCTTAGGAAAGCCAAAGTAAGAAATCATCAGATTTAAATTACTTTGAGCATGGAACTAAATTAGAAAGCTTTACTTTCCTGAATGAGCTAATTGTTTAAATTTTCCAAAGGAAATGTTTCTATTTCTGCGGGAGAAGGGGTAAATGGGACTTCCTCTGACATAATTTTCATTTTAAATCTTGAGTTTGACAGCAGCATTTTTACCTTCATAACCAAATATTACTGCTTAACTGCATGACTTGTATAAGCTTGCTAGTTGAAGTGACTCACTTACGCAGATGAAGTTATTTTTAGGGAGATAATTTGCACTGTTTAGAAGAGAGGAAAAAAGGGAGAGAGTCCTACTAAGAGCTAGATCTCTCATTATAGTTTACAGAGCTCGTGAACCCAGCATCCAAGCAAAAGATGACTAAGCAAGGGGTCTATTGGTACTTTCAGGAATTTACAGACATGAGTCATCTGCTTATTTTCTGCAGACATATCACCAGGGTACTTTGTGAGTCAGCTGTTATTTGGAAATAGTACTTGTATTCAACAAGAGTACATTTTTGTAGTTCTTAGGTAACTAGCATGCCAAACCAACAGAGACTTTTACAGTTTGCCTAGTTCAGGTGTTAATTTACAAAACTGATGTGTTCTTAACTCTGATGCATTTTTCATTACAAAGTGTGAAGGTTGTCTTGCATGTAATTACAGTAACACCTTTGTCACCTTGGATATTGCATGAAGGCAAACCTGATTCTGTATTAATGTACAGATTGAGAGTCAGACTGCCTACACGTGACCAGGTAAAAAGAAAAATTTTCTGTAGCAAGCTGTGTGTGATTATGAGTAGAATTTGACCTTTCATGTCCAGCACACTTTGCCAGCATTTATTACCAGTGGTATTTGCTTATTTTCTTCATTCTGTGCACTAACAGTGTCAATGCACAGCAGCCACTGGGACGGAAGCAAGTTCTTGCCTTCCTCTCCTATTGCTGAAATAATAGCTGGCTACCTTGAGATATGTATAACACTTTAAACTCAAGGCTATTTCCTGTTTACTGGCCTTTTAGGTGTGGTTGTGTTCCAGAATTAGGGACAGGTTTTTTTACTCAGTCTGGACTCATCCACACCTTGTATTAAGGAAACACTTGGGTTAGAAAACTGGAAGTTTGGCAATTTCAGATAAAAGGCAGTTTAAATTTTTTAAAGCTCTGCATGCAGTTCAGGGTAATATTGCTGCTGTCCAGATGTGGGATGTACAATTTTGAATGTAGTTTGATTATCTGATTTTTGTGATCAGTTTATAATGTAAGTAATTCCTGAAAATTTCTATAGATTTTGGTTAATAGAATGTATTTTGGTGGTCCTTTCTTGAAACAAATGCGGGTGTCACTGTAGTGCGAGCACTGCCCTGATTATCCATTTTAAACAGCATTTCTAGTGCTAGATACTTTGTCCTGAAAGACCACCTTTAGTTTTAGATAACAGGGTAAAAAGCCGTTGCTGCTTGCTTGTGTTATTTAGATGGCAGTTTTGAAGGGAAAGTTAATGAAAGTTAGACATTCTCAGCTAAAAAGTCGGGTACAAGGACTAAACTATTATTTGAATGCTTTGCTGAAGTTTGTTATTCCTCTCACAGGTGATAAAATACTAAAGTGTACAGACTTGGTTTCTCTTAAGGAGTCAGTACTTAAGAATCAAAAAGATACACTAGAGAAACAGTTTAAACACTCAGAGCTGAAGTAGTATATTTATAAGATTAAAATAGAGAATCAGTCTTCTTGTTTCTTTACTCTTTTCCGTGGTGGAGTCCTTCAGAAACCAAGGCGTGCACACCATTTGCTAGGGGAGGAGGCAGCTTGCTCGCTGATAAATGGCCAGGTTACACCAATGTTATTTAGTAATCACATTATCAAGAGGAATTCGACAGAGCAATCTTTGAATCTAACCTTTGTCAAAGCAGTGATCTGCCCTCAAATTAGCAGAACTCTGCCCATGTCATTACCGCTGAAATATCTGCTGGAAGCTGCTGTGTGGGCTGAGTCACCTGGACTCTGGGAGCTCTCACGTGTGGCTCAGACCTGCTCAGGAGCTGAGCACTGCTGTCCTCCACGCTGGGCTGCTTGTGTTCGGGACTGTGGCTGGAACACACAGTGGATTCCCTGTGCTTCGTGGCTACAAACGCCTTTCCTCCCAGAGCTCGGAGGCTGGGTGAGAGAAAAGGGAGATACGGCGTAGCTGATGCACATCGCAGCATTTAGATGTGATTAGATAAATTGGAAAATGAAGCAGCTAGCATGGAATTTGGAAAATAAAACCTTACACTGATTCCTCAGTCTGTTAGCAGAGATTTCATGGGATGTGCTGGAAATCTCTGGAAGTATTTAAAATACAATTCCATTGGCAGTGTCTTTCGCAGTACAATATTTAAAAAATGTGATTTGGAGGATAGCAAAAAGTACAGTTTTAGGTGCTTTATAAATGAAGCCTACACCTTTAAAAGAAATTAACATTCTTCTGTTAATTTGGGTATTTGATTAGACATTTAATATTAGTAATTCAAGTCTGTTGTCATAACTCAGTTTAACTACAGATTTCTGAAGCCTCCTGAAATAAGTAGGCCAAGAAAATACAAACTATAATTCTAACAACGAAAAAGTTAAGCTAAAAGCTAGTTCTGACCATGAAAACATACACAGTTTCTAACTGTTGTAGACTATTTTATTGTTCACCAGACCTAGCTGATCATGAGACAATGATAAGCAAAGGGAACTAAGAGGTTCTGATTTCTATTTTTAGTGGGATATTTTGGGTATTGATGACTTTGCAGTGTGTTTTTAGTTTTGTGGGTGTTTTCTTGTCTAGCAGATGACAGCAAGTTGAAATCTTTTCCAGCTCATGTGACTGAATCTTTCTACATTCTTTATCAAATCATTTGACTACTTTTAGGACATAGTCAGTTGTAAAATGAGGATGATAATGCTTTTGATGTCCATGAGGACACTAAAATATATTGGTTAAAGCAAATAAAGATAGATTTGATTTTTTTAATGGAAAACATGACAGAATGTATTTTGTGAATTTTTGAAAGGGAAGATTTCACTATAAAAGTTTGGTTTCTTTTTAATAACTAAATAATCCTGGTGGAGATTTTATGATTAACACAGCAGTACACTAGCTAAACTTTTTTAAAATCATGTGCTTTACAAAAGTGTCTTGTTAAAGCCACACAGTGATAGGTTGGAGTCATTACTTACAAGAAGTGCAGAAGGATGTTACAGAACTAACCATCAGTTTCTCCTTTTCTGACACCTTTAAACCAATAGAATGGTCTGATATATTCCCAATAAGAAAAAAAGGAAAAAATAAACTGGTACACTTTTATAACTCTTTTTCTTTTTGAATTGCAGTTGACCTGCCCCTGTACTTTCCTCGAGACCAACCAACCCTAACATTTCAGTCTGTCTACCACTTCACTAACAGTGGCCAGCTGTACTCCCAGGCCCAGAAGAATTACCCATACAGCCCCGCTGGGATGGCAATGAAATGGCCAAGAGAGCAAAGTAAGTCAGATTGCTGTTTCCTGCTAAGCATTCCATTTGTTTCATGTCTTTGGTGGGTAAGGAATTTCGTGGCTCTAACTGTACATTTTTAGCGTTACAAAAGCTGAACCTGTTCTCCTTCTCCTACAGTCCTGGTGTTCTGTAGATGAGTGTAGACAGATACTAATCATGCTGATTACATTAGTGCCAGAGGACTGAACAAAAGAAGGCTCTTTCTGCTAGGCTTTGTATGGCACGGGGTGGTGACAGTCTGCTCCAGAGAACTTCCAGTCTAGGTAGACGAGATAGCCCCCAGCAGGAGTAACCTGCATGGTAGCAGTCAGTCAAGGTAACTCCCTGGGGTTGTGTGGGTGTTGAGGGGACCCTGAAGGGAAGCATGTGAGACAGAAAGAGCAAGGAAGAAAAACCTGAAAGATCTGGATTTAGGCTGTAATGAAAAGGCATGGAACAACAGGAGGAGGTAGAGCAAACCCCCATTCCATCATAGGAGGCATCCCTGTCAGATCTTGAGAAGGCTTATCAGATCTTGAGAAAGTTACCTGAAAATCTGAATATCCCTTGCTTTATTGCTTTTTCATTGGATGGAAACAGAGAATCGCTGTCTTCTTCCTCTGTATTTTTTCTGCAAGCCCCTGTTTTGGGCTGAGGAGAGATCCCTTCAGTCTGTGTATCCCTTTAGTAAATGATGACAGGCAGAGGTTCTGTGGCAAGGGCAAGCTCCATAGGCAGTGGAGTCCCCAAAGCTAGATACTGCCCCTGTCTTCTCATGAAGCAGAACAGATTTTACCTGAATGGGGAGAAACAGGCAGCAGGCTTGCTGCAGTGTTTTGATTTTGCAAAGTGTAAAAATGTTAGAACAGCAAGAGATTTAAGCAGGGTGATTATCAGTTGTTCAGCATGTAAAAGCATCAAACTGCATAAATCACAAGGCGTATTGGGATGAGCATTTTGAATGACAGTCAGAAGATTAAATTAAATCTGCAAACATGCATAAAGAAGAGTTGAAACAAAAATAGTTCAAGCTGAGTAAATCGAATGAGTGTCATGGTCAGAGACTGTAATTTGGAAATGATGGAAGCAAACAACAATTGACTGATGCATTTGTAGATTTTTGTACTAATTTAAATTATATGGAAAACATCAAGTAACATTTGATTTCAGATTTTAATATGCACTGTAATAAAAATTTTCTTTGTATTATTTGTTTTTGCCACCATACTGTTTATAGGAACACCATTTCTTGATCAGCTATGATTTTTTTGTGTGTATGGTCTTTCTTCTTTTCTCTAGCAGGATGAGTAAATTGTTTATTAAAAAAAAATAAAAATAAGAACAATAACTGGAAGCATTACTGTGGCTTTTTTTATGACCATACTACAAAATGCATTTCTTTTGTAGCTGAAAGCTTACAAGTACCTATGTGCTATCTGCTAAGTGCATTCATTTATGAGTGGGTGTATACAAATGGACTTCTCTGCCCTGCACTCGAAATTTAGAAGTATTACAACAGTTCTCTTTAAAAGCACTAAATGTGTACACTTACTATCACATGTACGTTGGGTGAGGTTATTCACTCTTACGTTTGAGCCTCTGCAGTTCAGTTTTCCACTGGATACGTAATAGGAGCAGGATGAGGAGGAGCGGGGGCAGGCAGTGTGCTGAGAGCTCTGAAATAGCAGGCACAGAGCTGCAAAGAGACAGAAACTGCTCCAGTTAAAAGCGCTGTGCTTGCAGGAACAGCTAGTGATTCCTGAGTAGGTACCATAAATAAATCTGTATCAAGAAAAGTATGATGTTATGATACATGTGAGCGTATTTTAAGAAATATTTTTAACATAATTGAGCATCTTATGTAAACAGTGTTTTAAATATTTGCTAGGGCTTCTTAGAATAGGTTAGTGTGTTTCAACATAACCAAATAACTTCTTATTCTACTTTATTTTTGCCACAGATGTGTTATGGACCAAGTATATGGCAATATATGTTGATATATAGGAAAGCATTCTAATGAGACATATTAGTTCAAACAACACATGAAAACTTCCCAAATAAAAACAGCAAAAAAAAGGATACATGATTTACCCTCTAGAAGCAATGTCATTCTGCTCTGCTGAAGTAAATTTAGCCCTGGTTAAATCCGAGACGACTTGTTTGTGTTTCTACATACTGTCAATTAGGTTTTGTTTACATATAGCAAAATGGTCTCCCAAGTGCTCAGCATTCTTTGAGACAAAACATCTCTGTTTATCTTCCTGGCCATTGCTCTAGGGCCACAGGATCCCCCAGTGATATTCCACTATCTGACCAAATTCTCCACCCTCTTCTCAGACTTCAGGGATCCATGTGCACTTTGTCCTCTCTGGGGCTAAAGACACCATCAAGAATAGCTTTTGCTTGCTCTTGCGCCAACTGTAGAAGCATCATCAAGGTTGAAATGGCATCAGTCACAGATTTTCTCATCCTCAATTTTGGCAAGCCCTGCCTTTGTTTTCAGCAACTCACCACAGCCTGTTTATTCATGGGCAGAGCTGTCATTGGTTCATTCCAAAAGGACTGCAGTTCTGTGGCCAGCCTTCTCCTAAGGTTGTTTTGGTGTGGGTTGTTGATTTTTTTCCCAAACAGGTGAGCCCATCCAGTTCCTTCAGTGCAGGGACTAAACTTGAAAGTCTTGGTATCCTTGCTTATCTCTGTGGCCCCCAGCAGAAGTAAGCATCTCTTTTGAAGTTAGGACTTAACCCTTTGCTGTAGCCTTGAGACAGTCAGCAGTTAACTATAGGCAGAAGCAAAATTAATCCTCTAAAATGCATACATATAAAAGTAGATTGTATGCATTCACACCTAGAGACATATCGCCTAAATCTAAAAGGCAAATTCTCATATCAGAGTATCAGTTTAGCTGGATCTTTTTTATTCAGAGAGAAAAACTGCCAACGTTCCTGATGAAGTTATTGTCTGTCTGATAAAGTTCATGAAGTCAAGCCTCTTCTGTGTCCTCTTAGGCAGGTTTTAAATCACTGGGCTCTAAGTGCAGCCCACTGACTTAGATTCCTCATTGAGAGATAGCATCTGGTAACTGAAGCTTGATATTGTCTTAGCCCAGGGGTTAGCCTCTGGCTTTATTTAATTCTGAAGGATGAATCAAGTCCTGATTTAATAATGTGATTTCAGTTGCCTCCAGATTGCTTGTTTCTCAGCTAAGACAAAATTTTAACCTGTTCCTCCAGCTAGAAACAGGGAAACCAATAGCATTAAAATTCTCTTACATGCGGCTGAGATGCCATTTCATCTCAGTTGGCATCTTAGGCTTTGCCTCTTGTAGGTCATTTATTTATATGTCTGTGGCCTCCTGCATAAGCAGCTTCTCCAAAAGTTTTGGTCCTAAAATACAATGGCAAGCCTAAGAAAATACTGTAAATTATAGAAAGTTAGCAGCCTTGTTTGTGGTGTACGTGTGAAGTAAAACATCTCTGAGCAGTTTCCATGGGAAAGCTTTCTTGTCTTTTTGCTTAAATAGGCATTCAAGTGTACATAAATGGAGTCTTTAAAGAACGTGCAGACTTGAAGCCTGGGATTTTATGAAGGAATACTGTAACTAAAGCTTGTTTGTTTATACAAATGAAATTCAGTTCTTAGATGGACTCTGGCCCAATTTCTTTCTGACCCAGTGCTGCTCTGTAGAATTAGATTATACTTCAGGGGAGAGCAAGTTTAAACTCAGTTTACTCTTTTATCCTACATAAAGCCACCTACTCATATTAAAAATAGCAGGAGCATTGAAAACTGGTATCACAATAAGAAGTTGTTCCAAGGGTTCATATTCCCTTTTTTTCCCAAGTTGGCTGACAAAAGAGATTTCTGAATGACAATGTTATCCCTGACCATTCATCAGTGTTTGCTGAATGTGGTGTAAATTTTATATCATTCTTAGGGCGCTCAGAGGGTGAAAGCTTCAAAGGGCTCAAGTGCTCTCAACTTTATATTGGCTGTTGCTCTGCCATGAGGTCAAGTGCATCTTCAGATTATGTGCAGGTGCATCTTGTGCAAGCCACAGCTGCAGCTTTGGTTTGTGCTCAGCACAAGAGTGCCATGGGTACGAAATGTCAGGCTGGTGAACTGGACCATAGCATTTTCGGCCTCACTGATACCTTTTCCTGGAGTACCAGCAAAGGAGATGATGTGTTTCATGTGGGTAATTGAGGCTCCCACTGCAAGAAGGACCCTGAGGTGCTGGAGCATGTCCAGAGAAGGGCAGCAGAGCTGGTGAGGGGTCTGGAACACAAGTGCTGTGAGGCACAGAAGAGGGAGCTGGGGTGTCCAGTCTGCAGAAAAGGAGGCTTGGGGTGACCTTATCATCCTCCACAGCTGCCTGAAAGGAAGCTGCAGCCGGGTGGGGATTGGCCCTTCTCCCAGATAAATGATAGGACAAGAAGAAAGACCACTAATTGTGCCAGGAGAGGTCTAGTTTGGATATTAAGAAAAATTTCCTCCCCAAAAGGGTTGTCAAGCCAGGCTGCCCAGGGAGGCAGTGGAGGCACCACTCCTACATGTATTTCAAAGTTGTGGATGAGGCACTCAGGGACAGAGTTTAGTGATGGGTTAATGGTTGGAACTCGAGGTACTTAGAGGTCTTTTCCAACCTTAACAGTTCTCTGATTCAGTGATTACATTTACAGATTAAAATATTGCATTTCTTAGTCTAATAAAAGGAATTTTAAAGAAAAAAGGGACAGTTGTGTTGCTGTTTAGACTTATCAGTTGTAGTATGTCAAAGACTTGCTGTTCTATTCAGTAAATTTCGTGTGCCCTAATGAGTTTTGTTTGTTTATTTTGACATTAACCAGTTTCAATTCATCCTTTTTTTAATTATTATTCAGATTTCTTTCACATTTTAGGCAAAATATCTATTACTGTATTTCAAATTCTTTAAAATAATAACTTCCACAATTTTCATGAAACTTTTGAGATCCAGCTATGCTACCATGAATCTCACTATAAAATTTACAATAAGTATTGCACCCTTTTTATATCTTCTCTTCTTGATAGGTGTAATTAAGGTAATAATTTTTTTTCATTCTTTTGATTGTATTTAAATATTTTTTTGCTTATTTGTGGAAGTATCAAGTTGTATTTGCCAGCACTATGTGATTTTCATGCACGTTAGTCATCTTTAAAGAGCAGTTTTCCAAAAATTAACTTATTTCCATCACATATACTCATCTCACAAAGCTTTTTTTTCATGACTTTGTCCCCGTTGTGCATTATCTTAAACTCTAAATAAGATTCATAAAAATGAAAGTAAGGAGCAGAAGTACCAAACCCAGGTACATCATTCTTCTCTAGCTGTGTGTGCATGCCTTCAGACATTTGCAGGGCTCTTTCTGAAGAACACCAGCACAGGTACAAGTAAAGGCTGAGGTGGTGAGCTGGGTAGCTCATTTAGCTCTGATTTTGATAGTTTTGCATCAGAATCTGAACAGAAGTGATTTCCTTGCCTGAACTGGAGTAAAGCTGACGTTTTGTTGCCGCTGGTGGGTCGCCCTTCAGAGCAGGAAAGGGGCAATCCACTGTGACAGCCAGCATGAGGAGAGACGTGGTGACCCAGACGTGTGAAGCTTACGAAGAAGTTAATTTGATTTTGTAGACCATTAAATCAAAACTGATTTTCTGTGGGAGTGTCAGCTGATCAGAATTATATGGGAACAGTAGAAAGGAAAATGGAAAAAGCTGTGTTTTATTAAAATACTTAGTGATTGCACTTGGCCTTGTAGTGTGTTCTGCGGTTGATTTGCCAGCAGAACTTAATAACAAAATTATTTCGATTGTAAGATATAACAGGTAAAGTAGATAGGATTTTTAATTAGGATTTCCCCAGTACATTCCTTTATTTTTACATAGTTCTTCTGCATAGAGTACAGTACAGAATCCAGTACATATACATGATAGTCACACTTCTTGAGTCATATTTTTCATGTAGTTTTCTTTAAATGTCTCCCTGGATAATTAAGTCTGACTCTTAAGTTATGGTATGTTAGTTTCTGACAGGTGCCTGCCAGGGATCTTCAGTGCTGTCATGCATTATGTGGATTTCAGCCAAGACAGAAGGGCCTGGGTATTTTGTTTCTGGTCACTTCTCATTAAAGCTTTGACTGTAGGAAAGAAAAACAACTATTTAAAGATGAGGAGTATAGGTGCTATAGGAAGTGCATAGAAATAAAATCTGTTAGGCAATTAGTTTTTCTGTGATTTTGTATAGATACTCTGTATATGTGTGAACTGTACATATGTGCATTTTGATATATAGTAAATATTCTTTTCTGCATAAAAGTATTCTTGTATATTGATAAGAGAAATGCACAGAAGAGACTGGAGATGTTGGCATGGTATAAGTGGAATATAATAGCACTTTGCAAGAAGACAACTGCTTTGCAGGAATGAAAGGTTAGAATTTAATGTAGGTGGTTCTTGGATAACTGGGATTAAGTGGTGTTCTAGAAATACTGTGAAACACAGTCACTGTCTGATTTGGCTTTATTAGAGAACTCCATTATACATTTATGAAAGCTGCTAGTTCTATATTAGAGCATGAATTTACAGTTAGAAACATAAGCAAAAAAATGTCCTCCCTTTCTTGAAAGGAAAGGGGAGAGAGAGCGGCATGGGTTTGGAAGGAGCTGAGATTTAATAGCCCAGATAAATACTGTTGCTTGATCAGTTACAAAGTAAACAGCTAAATAAAAAGAGCAAGTGAGCTCCATAGTCTGATCTTTTGACTAATACTCATAGTTGTTCCATTAAGCTGGGTAAAATTCTGCATTCATTTAGCCCACTGAAGTCTGTATATTGATAGTCTCTATCAATAGGTAGGAGTGGATGACTGTGGAGAAGCATGGCCGGGCATGTAGTCATATTCCCATTGTAGGTTCTACCATCCTCAAGGATTTCTTTATCCAGTACTGGTACGTTTCTGTTAAGTAATCTTACCTGGCTTTCCTTCTACTTGGTTGCTTTTGAACCAACATCATCATAAAATTATGTGGCAAGGGATCACACAGGTGTGGTGTGAATAACAAACTCTGGGGGGTTTTGTATTCCTGCCTTCCTAGCTCAAGTTGTTACCCTCTACCTCTTGTATGAAGAGAGGTAGCAAATAGTCAGTCTGCTGATCCCATCCCTAACCTTTGTTTTATGAAACTCTTCATGTCTCTTTTGTCATCTTTTCTCTTCCGTCCTTCTCCAGAACCTCCCCATCTTTCTGATCACCCTTGTCCCACTTCTTTCTCCCTTTACTGTTTCTGTGATTTTCCTTCTGGGCCAGGAATCTGCCCGTTACTCATGATGCATTCACCAGGCATTTATATAGTGATGCAGTGATACTGTCTGATCTTTATTCTGCTTCTAACAATATCTGATTTTGTTTCTTCCATACAAAAGACTAGTTACAATGTCATTTTAGCACCAACATTTCCTTTCTGTCTGTTTTTCAGAGCCTGTAATTTTTGTGGTAGTAAAATCATCTTTTTCCTTACATATTTCTCCTTTCATGTTTGTCAATATTGACTTTTCACCTGGTGTGTTATCTCCCAGTCTCCTAGTACTGTAAGAACTATGAAGTTCCTCGTAATTGTGCCTTATTTTTCTTTCCCTAACTCAATTGTTAACATTAACAAACCTTTCCATCTTCCTTTGCTCACTTCTGCATAAAATATAGGAATATGAATGGCACAGGTCAGAACACCTATTTCTGTGCACTTCTCAGGTGACTTCACCCTAATGGTATTCATCATTTATTCCTGTCCTTTACTTTGTAGCTTAACCCTCTTTTTGTCCACTCATGGATCTTTTCTCCTTCTGTGGTAATTCAGGGGGTTTTATGCCTTTGAAAAACCTTCCCAAATACCTATAGGTAAATTGTGCAGTGTGTGTCATTTGAATTGTTCTTGTTCATGTGGTTTTGATACCTTAAGAAAATAGGAGACTTGAGAAGCACAAGTTTGGCTCCTACCCAGTATATCACATTTACTCAAGTCCACTAATTTTGGACTATTTATAAATTTTTATAATTTCTATTAACAGTCTCTACCAATTTGTAAGGTATGGACATGAGATTCATTGAGTCATAGCTCTTTCTATCCTCCCAGACCTCCAGACCTTTTTTTAATTGACGTCACACTTCTCTGGTACCAAGCTGTTTTAAGCAGGAGGTTACAAGCTATTTAAGAGTTTAACTTTCTCACACTTGAGTTTCTCTAGAACTTGGGTGTGAATGTAATCTGGGGCTGCTGATTTGGTTGTGTTTTGTCCATTTGTTTGGTGCCTTTTTGGCTGATGTTTCTGCATGAGTCGAATCTTCTGGTACATCTCTTGGAAAGCCAGGTTCTGGTATGGCAGTGTCTTTAAGAACCTCCATTTTATTTCTTCTTTGTGACTTTATTTCTTCTGAGCATTCTTTTTTACCACATTTTGTACTGTTAGACAAGTGTTTATTTCAAGGGCCACAGCTAATTTGTTCCTCAAATTAATTCTGTATTTGTTTTATTCTGCTTTCACCTGTTAGTATTAAGGTTTATTTTTGTCTGGTTTGCCCCTTTGGATGAGTCTCCATCCTTTTGGGCATCTACTTTTACTTCTAATAGCAAATATCTATCTTTTGAGTAGCAAAGAGAAACAACTGCTTTAATATGTTTTATATAATCACAGATGTGTGGTGTCTCATCCATTTCCTTCTGACTGGTTTGTCCTCATGAATATCCAAGGAGGTTTCTTTTATGGTTTGGTATGTTGCCTTCGGCCCCTGTTGATAAGCAATCTGGCAAAGCAAAGTGGATGGCATGATGAAATCAGTACTTCCACCTGCAAGCAAACTGTTTTCAGGGATGCTGATTGTCAGACTCGTTATGGATGCATCTGTGGTATAACTCTTCATTTCTGCCTCTGAACAATTAAGGGATTCAATAATCTCTTAAAGATCATTCAAATTCTATTATTACTACTGTGAGCTCTTCTCTTGAAACTCTACACTTGTCTTTCCTTACAAGCTTCACTCCTGAATGTATTCTTGCCCAGTCTTTTCTGCTTTCTCTTACTACTTATATCATGACTACTTTCACACATTCTTTACCCTGCCTTTTATGCTTTGGAGAGGTTCCTAGTTGCATCTTGTCTCACATGCACTCTCTCCTTCAAATCTAATGAAAAGTTTGTCAAATGATTGCTCTCCAACAGCAGAGCTCATTGTGTGTTTATGTAGCCTAGATAAGAGGAAATAATATGTGTCTTGAATAAACGCTATCTCTTTAAGAAGTTTACCCTTACCTGCAGTGGGAAAATACAGCTGTGGCACTTCAGCAACTAGGAAAAATAGAGCATACTTGTCATGCTGTAGCTCATAGGACTGGAAATTTCCTGCAAGTTAACACTGTATTTAAAAAGACTCGGTGAAGATTGAGTTTTTCCATGATGGCCTTGGAATATCATTCTCATGATCCACTGATAAGGAACCAGAGTGACCGTGCTGTGACAGAGATATTCCAGTGCATCCTTCACACCCACTACCCTGTGAGGAAAATGGAAGTTAAGAAAGCAGAAGCAAAATTTGCTATGATCTAAGACCACAAACCTTCATCTGAGTGAAGTACATCTATTTATGTACATTGTGGAGAAGGTGAAGGAAGTGAAGTGTTTTATCTCTTGAACTGACTGGCAAGCGGAAGGCATTGATGAAACTGTTTCAAAATGAGAGGTTCATTTTTCTTTGGGTGCTTTGGAACACTTAGATTCACTGTGTCTGTGCAATACACCTTCATAAATTTTTTTAATATTTGTATCAGAAATCTGTGAGACTTTAAATACCAGAGTCTTGATTTTCCAGGTGGTTTTAAAAAGTTGCTTTCATAGTTACTGGCCTTGGTCTGTATGAACTGATTATGTCCAGTAGCTGCAATTTTTATCTGTTACTGTCAGTAAAGCTCCATGCATTTGGGAGCACATATATTCTTGGAACCAAAGTTAGAATCTTTTACAAAGTGATGACTCTACTTACGCTGCTGATTTAAAATAAACATTAATTGCCAGCCTACATAATGATCTGCAATCCTGGCTCCACAGCAGTTCCCTAGAACTCCCTTCCTTTATGTTTTGCTTTCAGTCAGGTTGTTATATTTATGGTTGTTTCGTGCTTTGAACAGATTGTCAAAATTCATTTTGCTTTATGGTAAGTTGGGCAGCAAAGTCATCTTCATTTTTACAGCAGACCAATGTTGAATTCTTCAATTTATTTATAAAATCAGCTGATACCATAGGTTTTTGGAGCAGATGCAAATGTATAACAAAATGAAAATTTAATTTGTATTTCTGTTTGCTTCATATGGATTAAAGCTACCTGTTAATTCTGCAATCAGCAAACTGTTAAAAAGCATGTCTAAATATAACCATTTCTTGTACCTTTCTGTGTGACATGAATCAAAACTGGCAGTAGCTCCAGGAAGAATTTCTTGAGGAAAAAGGTATTGTTAGTAATAATACAGAAAACAGCTTTTGGAATTTTTATGTTAAACTTATGATATGTACTTGGTTTCACTAGTTCAGCCACTTCTATTTCCTGTTACATTTTTGGTAGCACATGATTTGGTTTGTTTGTAATTTTGGAGACAAGTTTCTGTCATGCAATATTCTAAACTGAGCTGAAAACAACTGTGTTTCTTAAAAGCTTGCATTTTGATGGCTGCCCACTGCAGGTCTCCTGATCTCTTGATTCTTGATTACTGTTCTGTTCATCAGCCTGGCTGCCCAGTCAGTGCATGGTCTGGCAGGTAGAAACAGGCATAAGAAGTTTACTAATCTCCTTGTAGGTAATTCACAATAAAAGGAGGTAGAGAGAGAAATATTAGAAGAGGAAAAAAGCAGGGTTTTTTGGCACACAGGAAAAAAATTGCTAGCAGCATAATGGCATTGTACACTGACTCCTTTGTACATTTGTGTGTTTAGCCAGTTACAGTAGCAGTAATTTAAGAACTATTGTCTTGCTGTTGTATAAACATTTCAGATGTTTGCTTGGCATCATCAGTTCTGGAGATGTATAAAATGGAGAACTGTGTAGACATTGTGTTTCACATAAAAGCAAAATATTTGCTATAGATAAAGCTGCCTAGTAAGGAAATTACAAACCACATCCCAAAGAGCATATACCATCAAGAAGCTTAGTTTAGAAACACGATCATGTACATGCCAAGTATCGTTGTGTATATTTGAAGGGAGAGAGAAATCCTGGAAGGTCCCTCTTTCATTCTGCTGCTGTGCTTGGATAAGTTCTTGTGATGTTCGGATTTGAATGGTGGTTTATAAATGCTGCTGGCTCCTGAGTGCCTTGTGCATTCTGTAATAGAATAGTCCTGATTTTCATTAGCTCCTGAGCCTTTGCCACTTGGCACCTGGCCCTGTTGTGGGCCTGCCTGCTGCAGCCCAGTTTCAGCTAGGCAATCAACAGGCAGAGTGCTGAGAACTATTTCTCACTTCAGGTTTTTGTAACATCTTAGATGTGGAGACAGTGATACCATTGAAAATTCATTGAAAATGAAACAATCATTTTCTCCTAACAGAGGTGTTGCAAAATGTCTGCTGTAGAGTTGCTCTCCTGTTACCCCATGTTATCCCAAAGCAGGAGACAGGCTTATTCAGCTTTCCTGAGAGTGCTCATGTATCTTTAGCCTGGTGAGGAGTGCTGTGGAAGCACCTGTGAATAAATAGACAGCATGGTTCACCCAATGGAAATACATTTTTAATGCATTACATATGGTGAAAATAGCAAGGAGTTTAAAAGGAAAAAGCTACGCCTCAAATGCTGGCATGAGGCCTGTTAAAAGAATGGGCTCTCAGTAGATTTCCACTTTTGTATTCAGCCCTTGTTCAGTGCAAGGCATAGAGATGCTGGAGGAGGGCATGAGCACTGCTTAAGGACATAATGAGCAGCTATATGGAATATGACCTAAATACATACCCACTGTTGGAATTAACGCACCAATTTATTAATT
Source organism: Sitta carolinensis (assembly GCA_032173965.1). NCBI lineage: Eukaryota > Metazoa > Chordata > Aves > Passeriformes > Sittidae > Sitta > Sitta carolinensis. Next base: position 4,712,433 of record JAVUNC010000025.1, on the reverse strand, counting down.
TAAGTTCCTTTTGTTAATTAGTGCTAATCATATTGAATTAGGTAGCTCCTGACAAAAGGAATTTAGAAACAAAACAATCATATCTAAAAAAAGACAAGTTGGCATCTTTGATTTTGTTCTGTCAGAAACAAACAGGAAATCTTGGAAAGTTTTGAAAGTTATTGTAAATACCTTCTGTACAGGAGATGAATTATTAGGGGTTTCTTGGACCAAATCAGCTGGCTGTGCCTGTGTGGTCACAGGAGGACAAATCCTCTCATCTCACATCCAGAATGTATTGTTGTAGGTGTTCAGTATTTTCAAAACAAGTTTTCACTGTGTCAAAACAGGTTTCAACAGTAAATGTAAATTTCAAGTTTCAATGTAAAAATACAAAAGTACACTACATATGTATGTGTGATCCATGCAACAATACTTTGTACTTCAGAAAGTGAATAATCAGGTGACTTTGATAAAGCCTGGAGAAGCTCTTTTATAATTCTAATATGGCTATAGTGTTGAAATAGTTGATACAATGAGATTGTATTGCAAAGTGCCAGCATAATAATACTAGTCTGGAAGGAATAGGTCAAAAAGCTCAAGAAGCCTCAGTCTGTCCTTCACTCTGACCTACACCCTCCTTAATTCCTGTTTGCCCCAAATTTAATTGAAAGAGGGGAAAACATGGCTGTTCTAACTGATTTAGGAAGATCAGTCATCTATGGAGTTGATGTTTTTCTGTCAGGATTCAGTGGATTTGAAGAAACTTGTAGATGTCTTGAAGCAGTTCTTCTAGGGTACAGCAGGAAAGAAATATGGAATGCAAAATTACGTAAATCCTAGAGGCAAAATTCTTTTGAAGAAGTGGGCAGCAGTTGGGAGAAAGGTCTGGGATTTTTGGTTGTATCTCATACAGCTGGACAGGGTACAATTCAGTCCTTACCTCAGTCCTGGGATTATTCAAGCAAATTCAATTTACCTGCTGGACAATTCAGACAATAGACAACTACTGAGGAGATTGGGGTACTACCTACAGACCTTATTCCAGAAGACTTGGAAGGATTAAGTAGAACTATTCAGAGATCACCATGACTACAGGAGTGCCTGCCCAAGTCAGATCTATTAATTCGAAAAAGTTGAAGAAAAGAACTCATATTTTCCTGTATGCCTTGCCTAGAGTAGGAGAAAATGGCTGTATTTGTCAAATACACTGGCTGCTATGATTTTGAATACACAAGGGTCTATAATTAGTGTCAAATATTTACAGAATTAAACCACAGTGTCAGTACTAAAATATTTTACAGGAATTAACTGAAATATTCAGATAATGGGTAGCATTTAAGAAAAAGTTTGCTCTCAAAGCCAGTAGTAGGAAAAAAATCCAAATGCCATAACCTGAGTCTGCTTTCAGATGAGAAGGAACACAATATGTGTGCCTGAGGCAGTGAGAGGAGGTCTCTGTCTTTGTGGAAAGATGAAGATAGTGGCTCAAGGGCTTTAATTTGCCAATAAAGACTCTGTGCTGGTAGCAGAAGTGTTGCTGGACTGCCAAGTCTGTTCTTGATGTGGACCATCACAATAATTTCATCCCCTTCATTTTCCTCAAATCATCTCTTGATAGAAAAAGCACTTGAAATTTCCACATCTAGAGCTGAAACAAATAAAACATGAGTGCAAATGGGGCTAGTATGGGTGAATTTGAGATCAGCATGCTGAAAATCTTGGCAGTAGTAAACCGAGGAGTTTAAGAGCAATATTTTTTGTGAATGACTTGGGAAGATGATTCATCACCCCATGATGATGGTCCTTCTCCCAGACACAAAAAGCAGAAATCTCATTGTTATAACATTGTGTATGCTTTATTCCTCAAGAGCTTGAGTCTTGATGGTCTGCTCTGAATTTACCACATAAAGATTTTAATAGAAACACCTAAACAACCCCTTTAACCATTTTTTTTTAATTTTTATTTTCAGTTTAAATTACACCAGCAGCAGTAACTAGAACACAGTTGTATAGTTTGCTGTAATACCAGTCCAGCAAAAGTAACAGCAGAAGTCAAGTGTGTTCATGTTAGAATGCTTTCACCATAAATACAGGGGAAGTGTTGTTTGATGGGAGATTGCAGCTACATAATTCAAAAATCTTTGCAGATTTTCAGGGTAGATATGTGAAGGCAAAAGGTGTCATCGAGTGATCAGTGCTGATTTTCTACCAACTGCATTTAGAAAACTCAGCACTAAGTTATCCTGGGGAAAAAAAACATTACAATTAGAATGAAATTTCACAAAAGCATGTGAATTCTGAGTCAAGTATGTTTTAAGCACAGCAAACCCACACCCTGGGATTTAGACATGTATGGGCTTCTGGAGACCTTGTACCACACTCAGTGCTTCATATCACTGGAAAATATGTCAGCAGCAGGTGAGCCAATTCTACCTTCTTTTAGATACTTACCACTTGCAATAATAGCAAGACTTTCTTTCCACTGGATAATAAGGTGAAGGAAAGAGAAGTGCTTTACTCTCAACAGACGTCCTTGAGCATAGCACCTGGAATTCATTGTACTGTGTCGAGTATATACAGTGGTTAACTACAGCAAAGTGTGTTGTTTTCTGGAATGATGAAGAAAAATTTCCATAGAAACCTCATAACTTACTACCTTGAACTTGGAAAATGACCATTTGAGGGGAAAATGAATAGACAAAAACAATGGGGTCTTATAAGAAGCTCAACAAAGAGTTAGACGTGTCCCTAAGTGTATGAGAATTGGCACCCACTCTAGGCTGAACAGAAAGCAACTTTTTAAACATTGTTTAAGCTGAGAAACCATTGTGAGAAGGGTGCAACACTCAACGTGTGTTTTACTTTCTTTACATGGGTGTTGATGAGCGTACTCAACACTCACATAAAGAATATCTGTGTACTTTTTACAAATTAGTTTCTCTGTACTTACAGGAGAATTTATGCAGGTCTTCTGAGCTTGGTGTGAGGTCAGTGTGATACAGACCCACCAAGAACATGGCAGATGAAAGCTGAAGAAAGAAGGATCTCCATCTTTCCCAGAAAGGAGAAAAGGCATTGATCAAAAGCTGATTTCTGCCATTTCACACAGCCCTGAGAGACCATAGGTCAAGTTAGCTTTCTTCAGCTTCAGTGTAATTCAACAGGCACCCAAATTACTGTTGCTGGGTTTTCTTAATAACAGTTCTCCAGAGCAGAAAAGCACATCTAGTGTATATAAAACTAATAATTTTTTAAATAGTTTGGAGATAAGTTGAGAATATCATGTGGTAAAGTTTCTGGAAAAAAATTCAGATATTTTTATATGAATACCTGTGGCATAGCACAGATCATAGTTATTGAGGGTGTAAATTCATGTGAATGTGTTAATATAAATAGAGTATGAGGAATGTATCTTTTTCCAAAGTTCATGTTTATGTTCACTGTCTCTCTGTGCCTGTATGTACAGGATGCTGGAGCCTGAGTGTTGTTTCTTGATTTAAAATCTTTCTATGAGGAGCAGCTTTGCATGTGAAACATGCCTTTACCATGCAGTCTATAGCAGCATATTGTCCTTCAAAAAATTTTATATTTCTCTTAAAGATATTTGATCTGTTATGACATAATAGTTTGTGTCATGGTCCTGTTTGAGCAGAAACATGTGCACTTTGACTTCAGTGCCAGTTTCATTGACAGATGAAACTCAGGTGGTGATTGGTGCTTCTTTTCCTCCTGACTGGTAATCTCTGCAGAGCTTGTTGTAATAAAAATGTTGGAATTTCTGTTTTACATGAAATTCAGGTATTTTAACACATGGTTAAAATACCCAAACTTTGGCTGAAAAGAAAAAAATTTAGAAAAAATTTTCCAGTGTTCATTAAGGAATTTCACTTACCTTCTCCTAGTTCCCCATCTTTCCTCCTCAACCTATGAGTGTGCTGACAGTCCTATCAGGGTATACTGTGCTTTTGGATCTCTTAGCAGGGCCTTTTTTTGTTTTGGGGAGGTTAAGGGAGAGCTGTTAATTTATTTTTATAAATATGATGAACCATAATTATCTCTGATTTTGTTTCATCTGAGATACTTAAGGTGTAAGGGAGAGGGAGAGAAATGGAGGAACATAACCTGAGCATACTTGTGGTACTGCATTTGCTTCAGTCTGGAGAAGGACAAAATGATAAGGGCAGCTTTAAACATGTACTTCAAGGTATAAAAAGAAATAAAGTATGTATTTAAAATGATGAAGTACTAAAGGAATTTCTGTAGTGTATGGAACGTTGCCAAGAGGTTCATATGAACTACCAGTGAAATAACATTTTTTTTGAAACAGTACATCTGATCAGAATGTAGGGAGGGTGTTAGACTTAGTTTTGCAGCAAAGGATACAAGCTCTCCTGCAGGAATCAGTGGAAAGAAAGGATGCAAGTGTAGATAAAGTTGGTGTGGGAGGGTGTTTGTGGTATCATAAGCATTCATTCTGGAATTCACCTAACAGAAAAGGCATATATAATTACTGCATATAATGCAGTAAGTGTGAGTTTAATGCAAAACACACAAATGCTATAAAGGAAAAGAAAGAAAATGTAGGAAAATAGTTCTGATTGCATCCCATTTAATGATTAAGAATTTCTACAGTTTTGGAAAAGGTAAGTTTTAAGTTAAATTTATCGAGTCAATTAAGATCACGTGCATGGGAGAGAGTCTGCAGAGAAGCTATCAAAGGGGAAGGGAGAAGCTATTTAAAATAAACAAGCAGAGAAGCTTAATTAAATGTTAGGACAGATAAAACAAGGACAAGTAAAAGGATAGATCCTGACATTGACAACATGCAGGTGGTACTCCATGAGCTAGCAAAATACATAGAATCAACCAGGACTTACAAAAACTACAATTTCAAAGGTATGGTAGAAAAAACCACAGATAATACAGAGATGGCACTCTGCTGTTGAGATCAGAGCACAGGCAGACTTCTCAGCTGGTTTATGTGTGTGCCAGCATGAACAATCAGTTTTGCAGACATGGTTATGAGGGTTGTTTTCTGAACTTTGCTTCAATAAACCAAAGTGTGTTCTGTAAACACACAATCTGTATATGCTGTAAAATGTGTGTGCTGCTTGTCCTCTTTCTGGTTTCCATTTCTGGGATCAGCTCCTCAGTCCAGAAATGCTTTTACTTTCCATTGCTCTTTTACCCTTTGGACAGCATCTCGTGTGTGTTTACAGTTTGTGCACAAGAGCTGACTGCAGTTAATTAATTTGCCAGGCACAACCTCACAAAGAGAGAGGAGCGTTCTCTTCATGGTCTTGCAACGTTTTTAGGTGTGAGGAAGTATGATTATTGTTCAGTGATTGCCAAAGCTTCTCCTGTAGTTATGAAACACATCATGATTGTGAAGCTGATCTCTGTGTGGTTGCTTCAGAAGGTAAACCAGCAGAGAGATCAGGAATCTAATAAATGACATTGCTTCATGATTTCTTCTCAGTGAGAAGAAGAGGAGAGAAATTTATAGACACCAGTGATAGAAATAGAAAACAAGATTTAAACAAAAAGAGAGAGTGAAAGTTTGGTGCAAAATACAGTAGGCAGAAACCAAAGGCAGAATGATGAAGCAATTTCTAATGTAACTGGCAAGTGAAGAGCATCCCTGGGACATGTAAAATACGTTTACTACATGGTTGAGTATCTCAGCAAAAAAACCTCAAAGGTACAGTTCTGTCTTGATTTTGGATATGTAGGATTAGCTCATTTTATGGATTAATGAGTCACTTGATCCTTTGTAAAGAAGATAGACTAAAATCCAAAATATACAAAGCACACTTTACAAACGAACATTATCCTATAAAGTCTGAAGTTTAATGAAAGGAATTACAGTTCATACAATGTTGTTAGTATTTATTTGCTGCATTTTATGCAAACTGCTGCCATCAGCAGTGACAGTATTGTGTCAAGGTTTCTGAGACATATAAAGAACTCATCTCCTGTGCATGTTCTGATTTCTCTTCACTATCTTTGTGCTTCATTGCCTTGTCTGTCTTTGGGCCTTTGTACCATATGTGAAGCCTTTTCCACGTAGGGGAAATAGGAAACGTGGGAAGCATCAAGTTCTTCAATTCGTGCTTTTAAGATTACTCCTTCTAATCATATATTTTCTGTTCTTTTCATTAGGACATATTTCAAGACATTTGTCCCTCAGTTCCAGGAGGCAGCATTTGCTAATGGGAAGCTTTAGACATCTACAGGCATGGAAACTATTCTGGACAGGTCCTTCAGTCTGCACTTGTCAGCCCAGGAGAAGAATGCCTGGACATGGCTTGGACTGTCTTGTTGGCTCTTTCTTGCCTCTGAACTGGTTTTGGTAGCTTCAGTTTTTGAAACAAAGACCTCATTAGCATGCTTAGAACGGAATATTTGATCTTAGTCCTGCCCCTTTGCCTCTGCCACCACCATTCCTTTATATAGTTACTGGATTAATTTCAAAAGGGCGTGTATTGATGTGATAACACTTTCTTGTGCCAACAATGTCCTGTATTTTCTGCCTTGTTTCCTTGTCTTCAGATGGTCTAAATTGGGTTGGTTTCCCCCATGGAAATATGACATAACATGTATATTTAGTTAACATTTTCAGCTTATCCTAAGAAAGCATAAAACTGCCGTGTGTACCAGGAATGCCTAAGGGACTGTTCAGTGCCATATTCTGCCTTGGAGCTTGGAGTCTCACTGTGGTGGTTACTCTCACAGGTATGGATATGAGTTGCACACTTCAATTCTCAGTGCCTTTCCAGTTGGTCTGAAATTAATATGGCAAGGTGTTTGAGGTTTGGTGGGTTAATACTTTGTTGAAAGCTGTTCTTATGTGAAATGTTAGGCTTTTATGCTTTGGCTTTATTTCCAGTTGTACAATTTTTGTGTTTTACTAATGAGCGTCCCTTGCCATTACAAAAACTTCTACTTCTTTAGTACCAATATGCCAACATATATAAACTAGTATAACAAAATAAAGCTCTTTCATAGACCTGTAATTTTTCCAAATAAGATAAATACTGCTAAGAACGAAACTTTCAATAAAGAAATTAATGATGTCTTGGAAAATAGCTGATGAAATAATGTAGGGCTATAGGTATTTAGCTTAATGCTTAAGTTCAGCATGTCTTCTCAGAACATATTTTTAAGTGTATATAACTGGAAACATTACCTCCCCTAATTCTGAAATGCCAAATGCAAAATCCCACCTATTAATCCTTCCTTTCCTGCTTGTGTCAGGCATACCAGTTGGGACTAATGGTCACGATGTCACTTCCCCAATTAATTTGTGAATAGACCAAGGTACTTTCCAGTAAGGAATAAAATTAACAGAGTATGTTGCTTATAAATGGTATCTGGAAAATGTGTCCTACTTCTGCTAAATACAAGGAACTAGATGAATAGTATACAGATGATACAGTGGAACTGGAAAACATTTCATTTTAAATTATTCACTATAGCATCACATGCAAGGAAGTCTCATCAAACTGCTTGATTGGCAGTATTCTCCTACCCTTTCTACAACTTGTTATTTTGCATGAAAATAGTGCTTTTCAGGGTTTATATTCACCTAGGAAATACAGATGGGTTTTGAGCAGTGAAGCTTAATAATTAAGAATTATGCAAATAATTCGCCTCTAGAAACTACAAGTATTTTTAGCTAGTTTATGGGCACAATTTAATTTATGTTTAATACTGAAATTCTTGGCTGAAAATTAGGCTGCAAACAAAATCAGAAGCTTTATTTTAAGTCTGCAGAGAAGGCATATTCTGTCCTGTGACCCACCCCTTTGTGAATCTCAGTGCATTATCTGAGGACTGTCCACAGTTTCAAAGGTCTGAGCCTGAATTCCCTCTGTGGAGACATTGCATGATGGTTTTGTGTGCTTAGAGCAGATGTGGAAGGTAAGGGTTTTATGTGAATAGCAAAATCAGAAGTGAACATCTACATTTTTTCAGGTAAAAGCCAAAGCCACAGACAAATATTCAAGAATAAGCCAACCTTGTGAATGGGGTGGGAGAAGGAGAGTAGTTAATGAAAAACATTTGTTCTCCTACTGTTCAAAATCTGATAGAAACAATCCATAGCCATCTTCAAAAGGTATAAACCAAACCCTTAAGCTGCATGAGTACATTCCTGGAATCTTACATTTTATAACTTGATTCAGTGTTGTACTGATTGCCCCATGAACACAGCTTTATATACTTGATTGTCCAAGTGGCACCAGTTTTTGGGGTGTTTTTTTTATCGTTTCAGAAGTTATCATACTTCAAAGGCTAGCAGTTGCAAAATAGTTTGAAAAGAGGTCCACACTTCAGAATTCAGATTTGTTCTCAACCAAAAATGCATCCTTCACCTCAGTCCTATTCATTTTGGACAGTGAACTGCTTTATTATTAAAGAGTTTTAGAAGCCATGTAAGAAAATATTTTGAGGTTACAAAAAGCCTAAGCCAGCAATTCATTATATTGAATTCAATAGTTTCACCAACTTTTCTCTAACATACATAGAAACAAATCAGTAGCTTCAGTCTGATTTTAACATCATGCTACAATTGGTAGTATTTTGATAAAAGAAAAAGAAAATGTAGAAAATATGAAAAACTGTACTGTTTGTTTTTAAGATAAGCCTGTCAATTTTCAGATTAGAAGAAAAGGCATTTTTCTTGCACTTAATGAACATTTTCTTTATTTCAAGGTAACCTTTTCTCTTGGACCTACATGGTATTTTATGGATCCCTTTCTAATAGTTCTCAGAAGTATTGGGAGTGTTATACCAATACTCAATACCCTCTCCAGGTGGGGTGTTGAGAGGAGGGACACTGAAATGAACAGATGCTTCTCTCCAGGAGAATTACCATAGAAATACTATACCAGAAAAGAGAGGCTTCATTTTATAATTTTATATCAAACCAAGTATCCATTGAAGGCATTTAAGTTATCCACAGAAGTTGGGATCTAATGAGTTGGAGTTACTTCTCTTATCTCCTGTTTTATTATAATTTCCATTGTGGCCAGTTTAACGGCACTGAGACTCTCAGCACTTCCTTCCCTATTTGTGATATATGCAATTGAGGGGAGCAGCCAGACCTAGGCTATTTTCCTTGGCTTATGAGAACCACAAAACATAGGAGAAAAATAGCAATGTTGCAAGCATATCAAAAAGCCTAAACTCCACACTGTCCTAGTTTGGATTGAAAGAATGCAGTGAGTCTTGAGTTACTAAGCCCTGCTAATGCAGTTTTCCAAAGGTCCTTAAATCACAAACTTAGAGTCAAGCCTTCATTCATCTGCATACATAATCCACTGTCCTAGAAGTAATACCAAATCTTATGGTATTCAAAGCAGACACTTCGTGAACTTGCTGGAAAGACTGGACAAACAGCTGGAAGAATAAATAAAAGGTAACTATGACATACATTGTTTGGCCTTCATTTATCTTTCCATTGTGCTGGCCCCTGCTTTGTTGATTGGCACTTTTCATTTGCTGAATCAGCACGTTTTGGTATTGTCACTGTCCTTGAACATCCTCCCATTCATACAGAGAGAAGACTTGAAACAGTTTTTGAAAGAGACATTGCTGGAGTTAGCACGGATCTCCTGTGCATTGTTAAAGCCTCCCTAGGGGTGTTTCTCTGTATGTTCTCTTTTCTCTCATCCTGTCTGGAACCTACAGCAATAAGCATCTTTGGTCAGTCAGTCGGTGCATGAGGTTTAGCCATTAAGTGCAGCACTTTAAGTCTCACATCAGGTGGTTTTACACAGAGACTTCTTACCTAGGAAAGAGAGGATTAAATCTTGAGTACTCTCCATTGAGCAGTGCCTGCTGATACAAGGCTGGGGCTTTAGCAGAGCTCAGAGACCTGTTCAGGTGATGAGTAGGGACTGCAGTACCCTTAACCAGAGAAGCAGCAGGCAGCAGAGCCCTGCAGCAGCAGCCGGGGTCACCAGTGCAGGTCTGGAATACTTCCTAGTCCCGTGTCTGTGCAGCAGTGACACGGAGGTGAAGGGTGAGTCCTTTGTCAGTGCAGATGGGGACTCTCACCTTTCTAGCTTTGTGCAAAAGACGTGCTGCAAGGAGGCAGCAAGCTTTGGACACACCTTATGACCACGATTGTTAATTATGGGGTGCTGCTCCTTGCCCTGCGAAGCAAATGAAGTCTGTGACCAAACTCAACTGACAGTGAACACTCTTCACTTAAATTACTTATGTCTCTGTAATTGAAGCATTGTAATGCTCATAAACATAAAAGTGACTCTTACTTCTTAAATGTTACTGAAAATCCCTTTTCAGTTTTTATTTTCAGGTCTCTGTCCTCCTCTGGGACAATTTTGCTTCATCCTTACTAGTTACTGCTGTTTTTAGCAAACTTGAGTTCTTTCTTTTAACAAGGCAACAAGGTATATGCTAACATCTTGTGGGCCTACATTAAATATAGAATTATTTGCTGTAAAAACAAGTAGAAGCTGTTTTTTATTTACTAAGCCAAGTGTTGTTCTCCACAACAGAAGAATTCTGAGGAAAGGCTATTACCAGATCAGAGAGGATAATCATGCTGACGGCACTGAGTACATTTTTTTTACCAATTCTTCATTTAATTACCTTGTTAGGAAATTAGCAGGGGCAAAGTGAATTGTCCTTTCCTGAAGGAAGCCTGCACCTGAATAAAGCATTGATCAGATATCTTTTTCTGTTTATACTCAGCATGAATAGGGTTTGCCCCTACGGGGAAAGCCAGTAAAAGTCTAAAAAATGTCTATAAACAATGCAGGGTTTTTTTAATGTTTCAATTTACTGATTTCTGTAGAATCAGAAAATAATTTCAAACTTTGTTCTGGGGGAAGGTAAACAACAGAAATATCAGAAACATGCAAGTAATTTTAGCTATGTAGGAAATAAAAATCTAGCAGTCAAAGTATTATTCTGCAAGAACTCCAGGGTTCTGCCAGATATATTTCTAAGCATGTGCCTTGAAAGGCCGTGGTGCATAGGTGACTTTAGTCCTGCTTTTCTTATTCTATTCCCTGTCTGATGTTAAAATGCTCAGTTCTTGGTTCCAAGGCACTGCACAAACACCATTTTGTTGAAGTGGTAGTTACCAAGCAGAAAGGCAAGGGGGGAAACCAGTATTGGCTGCTGAAAATAAGTCTTAAATCATCAAGAAATCAGAAAGGAAGCAAGGTTTGGCGCCTGCCCTGCCACTTGCTGAGTCTACAATGTATGGGCCTTTAAACGTGCACCCAGTACAAAATACCAGAGGTTTTTCTTGCAGTGCTAAAGAATAAATGCAGTTCTAAACAACAGGAAGTAAAGCAAGCATTTCATTGCAAAATACACATTACAAGTCTAACATTATTTGTGCCTACAGCTCCCTGCGTTTCTCCTGTCACCAGAAAGGGGGAAGAATTAATGCCTCGTGCTGCAGCTGCCCACAGTGAAAATTGATCCTTGGGGTACTCCGTGTTTTCATCCAGCTCTAGTTAAACCCTAATGATGCTTTTTCTGTCCCTGAGGATGGCAAAGCAGTACTAGGGAACAGCAAATCTTACACTGTCAGGGGTTTCTGTTCCACTGCTGCTCCATTTCAAGCCCTTGATTTGGGTGGGGTGAGTACTTTGTAAGTCTTCAAGCCTGCCAGCAATCAGGGTACATTTTATTTCCTCATCGTTTGTTTGAAATGGTTCAAGCTGATCCTAATTTGACATCCTGTTTCCCTTATTCCACTGTCCCTTTCAGCAACATTTTTTCAGTACTTGTTTAAAAACCAGAGCCGTGGAGGTTATTTGTGTCTTTTGAAGGGGCTGTAGCACTGGTGCAAGAGCAGCAGCTGGAGTTGGAGCCGCGCGTTTCTTCTCTGACCTGCAGCGTCAGCAGCAGCCCGAGCATCGCACCCCCTCCCGGCAAACCTCACTTGAACTGCGTGTGACAGGCTGGCAACCTGGGCTGCCAAAATCCCGGAGCCATTTTCCACTTTTCCTCAGTTGCAGCAGACGGGCCCCTGCCGGCTCAGGGCTGTGTGTCGCCTGTGAGATCCCGGCTGCGGGAGGGGACGGGCTTTGGGACTGGCTTCGGTTTTGCTGGGACTAGGTTCATTTTTTGTGCCCAACGCAGGAGCTGTGCCAGGGGGGAATGCCATCCTGCTGATGCTGCTGAAGCCAGGCGTTTCCTCTTAATGCCTTGATAGGAAAAGGCAGCTGCAAAATCCGGCTGCAACTCAAGTACAGCCCTGCCAGCTAGGGGTGATTTCTTGTGTGTTTTGGCCAACTGAGCCTGCTCTCTGATGAAGCAGACACTCTTGGCATGCTGTGTTTCCTAGACTTGCTGCACTCATCTCCCTGTCCCTTGTATCCAGTGGTTGCTGTGTCTCAACACACACATTTTCCTCTTGACTGTAGGGGAGCTCGCAGGTGAACCAGGAGAGAGGATGGCATCGCTGGTTTCAGCAAGAAAGGGATGAGTTTGGGTGAATGAGTTTGGCCTGTGAGAATTTGGCTTGTGTTCCTCAGAGCACCCACAGCCCTGGTAGCCAAGAAGAAGTGACAGCTTCTGCCTAATGGGGTCAGATAGTAAATGGAGCCGTTTTGCACATGGTGGCTGGTACATAATTATACACTGGGCCATGGCGTGTCTGGTCCTAATAGCACCCAGGACTCTTGGGAGTGACTCAGCCACTGCTTGGGGCTAATTATGGGCAGGTTGCAGGAAAAACCCCCACAACTTGATCCTGCCTTCCTCTCCTCCAGTGGATGGGTGTTCAGCAACAGCCTGGATTGCTCATACCAAGCTCAGACAAAAAGAGTAAATGCCTGGTCATGAGGAAAAGGCTTTTCAAAGCAAGTCTGCAAGGAACACTCAGAGGTGCCTGGTTTGAAGAGGAGGTGGTGCCCATCGGGACACTGCTCAGGCAAATCCCTCTCTCTGGCATTACCCATTGCTGGAGTACTTTCTAAGAGAAATTCAAAAATAACCTAATTGCTTGGTTTGTCATGCTTGTGGATGACATATTTCTTCTGCATTTGTCATGGCCATGTTGTTGAATTGGGCATTTTTTTTATTGTGGTGCTTTAGAAAAGGATAATGGATCATGGCTCTTTTCAGAAATGAGCCGTTTATTCTGCTCTGTGATACACTGTGGCAAAAGGATCCCCACCTTAGCTGTACCGTGTGAAGTGTTTATGTTCTCTGCTCCTGAGATACTTTGGAGCAGGCTCGAGAATCAGGGAAGTTAATTGAGGGCTTAGAAGATGATGGAGGTTACCAGCATCACTTTGTATAGACCCCATGTTTGCTAAGACATTTTACTGATTTTAAAGCATATACCTTGAAGAAACATCAGAAGTATCTCCCTGTGTCTAGTGTTACATACACAGAATTAGGGAAGATGCAAGAAGCTGTTGAAATGAATTTGCAGGCAGTTTTGTGACTGCTTCCTGCCAGGTCTGCTGGATTGTGTTTATGGGCAAGAGTTACCAAAAATTCTGTCTCGAGGAGTGGCACCATCAAATGCACAAATCTCCAGGATACCAAGCCCACAGCAGAGAGCATTTCCACAAGAACATGCAGTCCCACAGTGGAAGTGATGCCCCCCTGAGGTTGGGGCATCTCCCTGGAGATGGGTGAGCCAGGAGTAGGCAAAGCCACGGTGGTCCTATCCAGCAACTGGAGATAGTCCTGCTATCAAATATGGGACAAAATGACCTGAAGACAAACCTTCCAAGCAACTTCTATTAATTTTTAATGCCTGTGATACAGATCTAAGCACAGTCTATCTCCTTTAACGATTGTTCAGAGGCAATAACACTTGGAAACAAAATGAAGAGCGTAAGTGGTGAGATTTCATAAGTTTATTGTTTCTAACCATTTTTAAATCTTAGAAGGGCAAAACCATAACATTTAAATATAAATTCAGTACTTTTTCAGTCATTCATTAGTGTTAGAAGGCATGGCTGCAAAAAGGCAGCTGATATTTGTACAACACAGTGCTCTTAAGTAACTGCCTAAGCTAATTCCGAGCAGAGCAGCTCAAGTACTTGTTGATGCATTATATATGTATTGCATCATCCCTTCATTTTTATGAAAGGTACCTTGATGTTGCTTTGAAGAAAAACTGTGTTTGGATTGGAAAGTAGGCTGGGCCTCTGGAGCCAGAGCTCTGTGTATACAAACAAGATGCTTCTTCAGGGAGGAGCTATGGCTAGAAACTGGTCCAACCTGCGCTGAATTCTGCTTGTTTAGACCACTTAAAGAGCAGTTCACAAACAGGAAAGAGTTAAAACCGTGTCAAATGAGCTGCTCCGTGGGCAGGGGTATCCAGCCAACTGGCAATTGTGGCAAGAAGCCCTGTGCATGCCAACCTGAGGGGCCTGTTTGCAGGGTAGTTAGCTTTTACATACTGACATCTTGCTATAGAAAAATAAGAATTGTTTTGAGGTTTGTCTTTGCACCTTGTCCTGCCACTCAAGATTAAATCTCTCAGACAAAACAAGCTGTTTGGGAGGCGGACCAAGAATGCCTTTACAGTGAAGAAAAATAAAAACACTCAGCCAACTGTGATTAACTATTGAATGCAAAACACTCCCTGGGTTTTGTTTATTTGTAGACTGTAGAAAAAGCTCTCAAACGATGCCATGCTTTCAGTGTGAAAACACTTTAGCCTCTGCATCCCTCTGTTGCTGGGGGAAGTAAAGGATTTTGTCCAAGCTAGTTTGGGAGAGGTTTTTTTGGGTTGTTTTTTTTTTTTTTGGTTGGGTTTTTTTTGGTTTTTTGTTTTTTTTTTTTAATTTCTAAAAGTGTTGTTTGTTTGTTTTTGCAAAGGCGATGTGTACCCAGTTTCCTCCTATTGTGTGTATTCCTGCCTCCAGCTGTTCCAACCTGAGCTGGACTTTTACTCCCTCCCCTCTCACTCCACTGAGGACAGGCTGAGAGCACCCAGCTCAGGCACAGTGCTGCCAGAGGCAGTGGCATGCACAGAATCCCTCTCTCTTCCAAGTGCTGCCAAGTTGAGCACAGGGAGAAGGTATGATTAAAATTAATACAGTTTTTTAAAAATACAAAAAATGCCTGTGAGCAGTTGCTTATTGCTTGCAGGCAGCTGTGAGCATCCCTGAGCTTTGAGGCAACCTCTGGAAATGACAGTGAAGGAGCCCACAAGGCCTTTGCAATGTTCTTCATGTGTGTATTTACCTGTTCATCTTAGCAAATGACAGCATCCAGGTGTACAGCCAGTTTTAGGTCTCAGGGAAGGGAGAGAAAGTGGGTGCTGGCAGCCAGGGAGGGAGGGAGCAGAGACTTATTGGCACTGTGCTGCTGGGGGCCTGGAAGGGCACTGCTGGGTGTTGTGTTTGTGCTGGAAGGGCTGAAGGTGGAGGCAGGTACGTGGAATTGTGCAGGATTGCTCTTCAAGGTCAAGGAAATGCAGAAAGTAAACAGTGTTAATTGGGAAAGAAAAACAGGGTTATTAAGACTCCTTTGGCTCCAGTTTTCTAAATTGCGAGAGTCGAGGCATTTATATTTTGTCATTAACTTATTAGTGCACCTTTAAATGCAGTGCAGGACAGGTCTGTTGGGAATTTTGACATTTAAAGCTGCACTTTCATCCCTCCACTGCACACAGACATAACTGAGCTCTCTAAAGGAAGGACCATACAGTGCAGCTTCCTAGCATTGGTTATCAACTGAATGCAGATTAAAGCACAGGCTCTGAAATGGTGCCTTCTGCCAGCCCCATACCATGCATTTCATGATGAAAGCAGAATCAGGGCTCCTCAGTCCCAGCTGCCCAGTTTGAGTCTCCATCACTGAAGTAGTAAAACTGCCAAGGGGACAGTCTCAGCAGCAGAACAGTCAGAAACAGGCAATGAGATTTGGCCCAGGCAGACTCTGGAGCCACGTGCCTCCTATGAAACGTGAGCAGTATGCAGTTGTTTAATGCAGGATTAGGTGCTCCTGTGGTACAGCTTTTTTCTCAGGCTTGGGCTGGAAAGCCTTTTGGTCCAGTTACTGCAGGTGTTTTCAGGACACACCTGTATGCACAGATATGTCAGAGTTTGGGGGTTTTTTGTTGGTTTGGGGTTTTTTAAATTTATTTCTAGGGCTGTTTAGCTTATTTTGTTGACAGAAAATAAAAAGCCAGTTCTGGCCACTCCCTGAAGTAACAGGGAACAGACTGCCAGATTAACTCTTCCCATCATTTCACCTTGTGACTCTTTAAAAACAAACCAGAGTCCAAACCCCACTGCAGCAGTTTCTGTGCATGTGAGCAGCAGAACTGATAACATCTAATCAGCCTCTTTGCCAAGGCAAGACAGCAAGAAGTTCTTGCTTTATAACATTAAAAATGCTTTGTAGTTATATAGGACTTTTCATGTGAGGACATCAAAGTGCAGTGCAGCTATTAATTAATTAATTAGGTTTCACAACACCCTTGTGAAGTATTTGTGTCCATTTTCCAAACAAGGGACTGAGGCAGAAAGCAAGGATGTGCTTTGTCCAGGGTGCTCCGTGGCAGGACAGGAGGCAGGCCCAGTACAGCAGCTCTGCTCCCACGCTGTCTGGGGCAGGGGGAAGCCGTGTCCACTGCCAGAGTGGGAAATCAGCCGGAGTCTGCCCTGCCATGTCCCGCTGGCCTTTCCTGGGAGCAGCGGCGCCGGGAAGGGCAGCGCGGAGGCTCCGGGCTGTGCCCGAGCAGCCGCAGCCCGTGCGGCAGGGTAGGAACGGCACGGGGCTGGCTCGGGGCTCTTGCCCCGCTCCATCACCGGCATAGCCGTGCCCCGAGTCACAGGGGCGAGATTTCAGTCCTTCAGACTATTGCTGAGAGCTGGCAGGCTCTTGCCACCGGCTGGCAATAGGCAGGGTTCCCCTTGCTGTCACCGCGCAGGCATCGCCCGGGGCCAGGACACTTCCCCGAACTCTGGGGAGGCGCCAGCTGTGCCAGCTGTGCCCAGCACCCACCGGTCACCGGCAGGGACGGACCCTGCAGGAGGCAGCACTCCGTGCCGGTCGCACCAAAAACAAGGAAGCAAAGAAGAAGCTGCCACCACGGCTCTCGCATGGCTGAGAGGAGGCTCCAGGCAGGCAGAGCTCCTGAGGAGTCATTCAGCTGCAAGCAAGGTGCCCAAGCCCAGTGGCAGAAGGACAGTGCTCAATAGCTCTAGCTCCTACAAAACCTCTCGGTGGACAGCACAAGCATGCCTGGGAGAAACAGGTTTGGGCGAGGGAAGCTCATGAGTCTGGGGCTGAGGACAAGTGGCCAGACTGGAATCCTCTTTCCCAACAGGAGGAAGGTGGGGGAGAACTTGCATGCTGCCTGCTCCAGCACAAAGGTATTCTGGCCTCTCAGGAAACTGCCCCAGAGCTCTTTGATCATCAGAGAGAATAATGGAAAAAAATTGATTTAACAGAGGTCAAATTAACATAGACTCCATTGGCTAAATGGGGAAAATCTTTAAATAGATGTTCCTTAAAAAAAATTAAGACCAGATGAGCCTTGTCCAACTGAGAAGCATAAATGTTCTTCCTAGCATGTTGTGGTTATTTTGTAATAACCATGCATTACACTGATACATAATTGCATGCAGGGAGAGCAGGAGTAGTGTGTAGTGCAGAATTGCCAGACACCATCAGCTACCATGAAGTAAAGCCTATTCATAGTGGTTCACGTTTTTCTGATACATCAGTACTTCCCTTCCTTGTGTCATTTTGCTGAGCAAGACCTCTTTTTTCCCCACCCCAGGTTTTGAGCCCATAACTTTGTAAGGCATCTCATTTTTTTCATTCACTCTCCTTGAATCCTTAATGCTTAACTGACTACAGTTTGTAAATTAACTATGCCAGAAGACAACATAGTGTCAACTTTCAGCTCTCCTTAACTCTTCCAAATTTTTGATGTTTTGACTGAACTGAAATGTGGAAATTCCTCTAAAAGCATAACTAGAAAGGGAAAAAAAAAAAAAAAAAAAAAAAAAAAAAAAAAGACAACAAATCCAGTTTGGCCAAGGTATGGTCTTCAGGCCCCGGTTCAAATACAGCATTTAAGCACTTGCTTAACTTACTAATTGAAGTCAATGGGATTTCAAGCACTTTGCTGAAATAGGAGATTCTGTGGACAAGGTTTGTGCCAGTACATTTGTAATACAGAAATAAAGTGGTGCCAGGTTTATTTTGGCTCTGGGTTTCTTTGTGGTGGTGATTGACAAATCCACAGAATTGGACTAACACCAGAAAGGTGATGACTATAAGAGAAGTGATGACAAGAAATAATAAATTTTGAACTGGCAAACATTTTAACTTGGGCAGACTGTAAACCTCTACGTAAGGAACTAAACAGGTCCATTTATGCTGATAAATGCACTCTTTTCAGGAAGACCTCCAGTTAACCAGCAACTAATGTGCTGGGACAGCTAAAAATTTTGAAGCAAATCCTTTTTGTGAGTGGCGTTACTACTCCAAAGCTTTTGGAAACAGACAGGTTTACATCACACGATAGTCTAGTCATATAATCTTATAATCATTTTGAAATAGAATCATTTCCTGAAGAAAAAACTTTATGCCTTTGCATTGCAGGCAATAGGACGGAGCTCAGCATGGTAAGGGATTTCGTGTCTGTTGCTGGAGGATGTCCAAACCCACCCCACTAACCAATAAATCACTACCTAATTGAAAAGATTCACAGAAACAGATTACAACATCAAGGATGGAACCAGTACGGTAGGAATGAGACTGACAGTGTCCATACGTAGGGTGTGGTATCAAAAGATGATCTTACAGCCTGCCCCCACTTGCCCTTCTCCCTCCTCTTCCTCCTCCTGCTGCTCCTGATCATTCCCTTCACCATCCTGCCAGCTCTAGTGCATACCTGCTCGCATGGAGTTAGTTCAACTCACTAACCCAGAGGAAAAAAACTTTAAAAAAAAAAAAAAAAAAAAAACAGAACTTTTTGGGTGGGTTCTTTTTTTCCTGTTTTAGTGTGTTGACTCATTACAGCTCCATCAGCCAATGCCAGCAGGGAGAGCGTGGCTGGGGAAACCTTGGTCCTACTGTGGATACAGGCAGTTGTTCTGGCTTTGGCCACCTCATGATACCTTGACTGCAGCATGGCAATTTCCACTTTACTGACACAGGACAACATGGACAAGTTATTGCCGGTACATCAAAGACCTGGAAAAAATTAATCAACAGCACCTCCGAGCTATTAGGCATAGACTGTAGATAAAATCATAAATAATGAATTCCCATAAGGATGTTGCACAACGAGTATTGAAGCAAAGCTCATAAAACTCTTGCTGCATTTGAGCCTTTTCCTTCCACAGAAGACATCGTTCTCTAAAGTGTTGGGTTTTTTTTTTATTAGCAAACTCCTGCTGGGCAGAGGCGGGAAGGGCCCCAGCCCATGTGATGTCAGGATAAATATGTGGGAAGCCAATGCAGCAGAAAATCCAGCCAGAGGAATGTCTGGTGCTGAGCGAGTGGTGCAGGAGCAGCTGCCTGCCTCTCCCACCGTCCTGCTCGGGCTCTGGCCAGGGCTGGGGCAGCACAGTGAGCTGCTCAACCCCAGCTGTGTCTCCAGCTCTCCCACCTCTGGGAGAGCATCCCAAAATGCATGTTCCCTTCCCAAGGGCACACTGAGCAAGGTGAAATGGATGGGCCCGTCTATCTGATGCAGAAGCAATTAGCCTGGGCTTTAATGAAGGATTTTAGCATCTGAGTGTAGGAAACCTTAACAAAAGGCCTTTTCGTTAGACTCTGCAAATTTGTTGTAAGCAACAAGTAACAAGAGCAGATTTAGAGATAAAGATAATGAAAAACACTGCATTCTCTTGCCCAAAAGCCTATAAATCAAGACCTTGGCTCTTCTCTGCAGAAATGCGCTCAGATGTAATTGGAAACAGGCAACACAGATCTGAAACACTCGATCGAGCTCAGTTTGCAGTGGCTTGGGTGATGAGGTTTCTAGAACTAAAGAAGAGGCTCTCCCTTCCTAATTAAGTGGTCAGTAACTGTGCCACCGTCGTGCCCGTCCATTTTATCTGAGGCTGCCCGGGGGTCCCGCAGCAGTGGAACACTGCTGGGGTCCTGTGGGAGATGGGAGCTCCCCTGGGCCCACCGCCATCAACCCCGGGCAGGCAGCTGTGCTGGCAGAGCCGCAGGGCAGGGTGCCCTCTACACGGGAGGAGGAGGCAGGGCTGCGCGGGGAGGACAGCACCGTGCTGAGGATTCCTGCACACCCAGCCCGGCTGCCTGCAGGGACAGCAGCCCTGGCTGTGCTCCGCCGAGGGACAAGCTCCCACCTCCAGCACGGCCAGGATGAGGATCTCTGTGAGGAAGAAGAGTCACCTACTGCGTTTCCTCACTCTGGGCAGTGTTCATGGCACAGAGCCTCAGCTGTGGTGGCTCAGTTTGAACTCAGAGGCCAATTAGCTGTCCAAATGACAATTGCACTGGAAAGTTGTGCCGGCGTGAGACAAATCATCAGTTTACCACCATCACACACCTCATGTAGATATTCTTCAGTTTAACTGCCACTGCTGTGTAAAGTGGTTATTTCAAAGTGAAAAGGCTGTTTTTATCCAGAACCGTCCAGGAGACGTCATAGTGCTGTAATTATATCAGTAATAAACAGTGAAGCTGCCATGGAGAGAGGAGCAAGCACAGCAAGGAGTTCTGCAGGGCGCAGGTGCCAAGCCAGAGCAACGCAATAGAATTTATAGCCGCTATTATCTGCGTGAGGTACATTTATGACTCCCCTCCCTGTTGCTCTGATATCTTCAAATCTCACAATATTTGTGTATTAATTCCCACAACATTCCTGTAGGTAAGGAAATTGCAGACAAGAAGCCCAGTATTGGAGCCTCTTCATGGGACATGGAGCAGGGTTTGGAAGGTGGGGAAACATGAGAAGTTTTTAGCAGTTACAGGGACATCCATGAAAATTAACCAAATAACATGCTATAAGTAGTTGGGCTATCTAGTAGGTAAACAGCTAAATTCCTCTGGGTTGGGCTGTGC
Source organism: Sitta carolinensis (assembly GCA_032173965.1). Classification (NCBI taxonomy): domain Eukaryota; kingdom Metazoa; phylum Chordata; class Aves; order Passeriformes; family Sittidae; genus Sitta; species Sitta carolinensis. The sequence continues at coordinate 4,691,430 of JAVUNC010000025.1, read as the reverse complement.
CAGGGTTCAGACTAGATGATGACAGTGAGTCTTTATCACTTTAAAAATATACCTGAACTTGCAACCAAAGCAACCCTGATCTGAGACTCCTTGATACAGGATGGTTAGAGGCATAGGAAAATGAAAGTGTTGCAAGCACTGAGATTCATAACAGGAAGGGGAAATAATAAGCACGTTTTCATAAATGAAGGTTTGATCATTTGAAGTTTCAAATAGTTTTTAAGTTCTTTCCCTAATTCCTCAACATATGATGTATCATTTAGCATTACTTTCAGAAACTACTAATCTCACATAAAACAGCAGAAGATACTGCTACAGGATACAGGATAAATGAAACAGCATTCCTTTTCTCAGAAGGCCAACACACTGATACAGGGTGTTGATGTGACTTCCATGTTAATTTTGCCTAAATTTTTTGCTGTGACATAGCTTGCATTGTATTCCAAAACAAAAATAACATTTTTTCCCCTTGTTCTTCAAATGTGATCTAGGAGAGGACACCCTTGAGCAGAGTCCAGCAGGCTCAGCCAGTGTGCAGTCTGAGGCTGTTCTCTGCAGGAGGGTTTGCAGTCTGGCAACTGCAGCTGAGAAGTCCTCCTTCCGTGCCTGTCCCTGAGTCCTGACAGTTGCTCTTGGGCAAGTCCAGCCTCAGTTCTCCACGCTGTTCAATGACAATAATTATTCATACTTACTTTGGTGAGTTTAATTAATACTTGTGAAGCACTTTGAGATCCTTGGATGAAAGAGTTTGTTGACAGACAAAATGCTTTTATGGTGACTGTCAAATTAAGGTCCTCTGAGCTTCCTCAGCAATTGAAGAGTTAATTAGCTCATGCCAGGAACCTGCCAGCCTCAGCAGAGGCAGGGTGCTGGGTATGAAGGTGCCCATCCCTGGCCTTTCCTCACTGGGGCAGCTTTGTTGAAGGAGCTCCTTCCCTATTCACACTTCTTAGAGATAATGTCCTTGTAATGCACACATGCATGTTGCATCTTCCACCTGGTTGTGTTGTAACCATTTTCCTCTCCCTGGTGTGTATCCCACATCCCAGCTGGTGGGGAGTTGATGTCAAGTTCCTGCTGCCGAACCTAGACTGGGTCGCTTTTCCTCCACACTTGAGGGACAGAGCTCATCCCCTAGACAAGTGAGAACCTTCCCAGAGAAGCCCAAGAGGCTGGTGCTGGAGTGACAGACAGGGGACAAGCTGAGCTCTTCAGTGAAGGAGGTGCTGCCCAACTGCCAGCAGGAAACCAGCTGCGTTTCCTGGGCAGGTCCCAGCGTGGTGAGGCACACGCGAGAAGGGCACCCGTGAGCAAACCCTGCATTCAGCAGGCATGGCGTGGGGGCTCTACAGGAAGAGAAGGGAACCCTGTGCCCCCTTGGGGACCCCCTCCCTGAGCACCACATGAGATATCAGAAATTATTTTAGCAAAGGGGAACTCAGTCATGGTTTTGAGCAGACGCCATCAAAGCTGAGATCAGTAAAAGGTCATGACATGGTTTCCCTTTGCAAGCTCTGCCCTTCCCCACATCATTACAGCTTTGGGTGGGCAGCACTCAGGAGTGGTGCCTGTAGACCCCACTCTCTGTGGCTCACACAAGGCTATAACAGCTCATGGAAAGAACATCACCTGATGTATGAGCAAAACCTCATGCCCAGAGGAGTCACAGCACTGTGCTTGCACTAGTTCAGCTCAACAAGGGTCTGCAGAGGAGCAAAGGTATTAATGCCTTGGGATGATTTGTGCGAAAAGAGGAGCTGTCCTTGCCAGGACAACCACAGAGAGGAGGAAATCCAGGGTGGGTGACAGCAGCTGGGCTCCCTGATCCACAGTGCATGTCCATGTCAGCATCAGCACCCTGTGCTGCAGTGCAGGCAGCCTGGCTGGACAGCACTGCCCCATTCCTACTGCCTGCACCAAGGGGATGAGAGTGGCTGTGTTTGCACAGGTGGAGGCAGTTGTTTACTTTCTGTGTCATGCTTTCTCGAGTCTGCCTGCTCCTTTTTCAGCTCTTTCAGTGTGCACTAAAGCAGCCTTTCACTGCCTGTGTCCAGCACAACCAAGCCTGCCTGCCTCCTGGTTCACAGCTTTCCTGTCACACAGCTTTTGCTGGGCTGGTGTTTGCCATGGCAGAGCACGGTGCCTTCTTTTCCTGCACAGACCATGGATGTTCCCAGCAATGTGTCCTCAGGGACATCTTCCAGCTGAGCACAGAAAGAGGCATTAAAAGGCACACCAGATATTTCACTCCTGTTGCTCTCCAAAAACATTAATAACATAAAGTGAAAATCTGGCACTCAAATCTGGTACTCTTCTTTCTGACCAGCCTTTACCTGGGAAAACTCCCCAAACAAAATCAATTGTTCCTTTCCCTGGGTGGGAAATACTACAGTTTGACTCATGGGATTTTAGACAGCACTTCAAATGCGTATGTTTACCAAAAGGCAGCATCTTATGCCCCAGCTATTTGCCCTTTGAAGCAGCCCGGGGAAGGGAATGTGGAGGTTTCTTAGAACATTAAAAGTAGTAGTGAAAGTCACAGGGCCTTTTTCCTTTATAGAATCGTAGCTGAATTTGAGCAATAACCCTTCTGATGTCTCCAGGGGGAGGAGATGTGACGTCTTGAGGTAAACCACACATCCCGTAACTACCACTGTGCCATTCGTGAGCGCTGCCTCGCTACACAAGTGGCAGAATTGCTTTTCAGCAAAAGTCGCCACGTTCTAGGAGGGGAACAGTTCCAGTCAGAGAAAGACCGGGCAGCGAGGAAAAAGAAAACCCGACCGCAATAAAGCAGCCATTGAACCTGAAAGGAAAAAGACGTCAGCATCTCCGGCAGGGGCTCTCCTTTTTTCCTGGTATATCCGTGAACCATAATTATGTGGAAAGAAGTCGTGGGTGGGATTGGCTTACTTACTGACAAGATGAACTTTATAACTTAATGCCATGACGTTGTGAGGGAAGAAGGTTTGGTTCACCCACCTCATGGGACCTGCAAACTCGAGGAGGTGGCTCAGAGGTGGGCAAGCACCTGCATGTGCTCATAAGCTTTCATCCAAGTGATGGTGTTGAGGCAGAGCTGGGAATGAGGGTGCTGCCTCCCAGTTGGGTGAGCCAAGGGGTGGTGAAAATTCAGGAGCAGATGGTCAAGGAGAGCAGAGGAAAAATCTAGGTGCTGTGTGAGTTGAGCTGCATCCCATTTATTTAACCAAGAGAGACCTTGGAGGGGAGGTAAAGGACAATTTGGAGCTCCTGAGCTCCTCAGTGATTCAAAGGTGTGCAGGGCCTTAGGGAGGAGAGCCTGAGGGAACGCTGATGCTGAGGGTTGCAGGTGAAGGCTGGAGAACTCTTTCCGTAGTGTTTGTGCTCTGCAGAATTTGAGGTGAGCAGTGCAGTTCATTCAAATCCTCAATCCCTCTGAAGTGACCTGGTTAGGACACACAAGAAGGAAACTGGAGCCAGCAGAAGGGAGTTGTAGGATCCTGAGCACCTTGGGGTTGAGCCTGAGGCAGAGGCAGTGCTGCCCCAGACCTCCCAGGTTCAAATGTCAGGAAGGTGGCTCCTGAGAGCCCAGCTGAGGGATGGACCTTAGGAGAGCTTCTCAACCCCTTGCTAGGTTATCCCCACCCCAACCAGTCTAAATAAACATTACCATAACAGTGAGGTGGCCAAGGAATGACTGTAGGCAAGGTCTGAGGTGTGCCCCTGGTCTCTCTCCAAGTCTGTGACTGAAATAGAAGTCCTGGTATATTATCTGCAGCTGAGGACTGAGGTGTGCTGTCCAAGCAAGAATATACAGCTCTGGAGTGGTATGGGTTAGTCTTTGCTGAGGAAGCATTTACCACCCCCTGGCTGCACTAGAGGTTGCTTTTTGGTCCCTTAAGGGTGGCATTTGCTGATTATCTCTTCTGATCTACAAGTTTTGGTCCATTCCTGTCCCTTCTCATCACCGTTCTTCAAACAAGCTGCAGGGGGAAAATGTGACCATTCATTACACTGATACAAATCCAATTCTTGTCAGCATGTCTCTGGTGGAGCAGCATGGGGATCATCTTTTACCTGGCTCTAAAACCTAGGATAACTGTATTTCTAGCATTACAGCACTGAATGGTGTTCCCTGACACTTTTCTCCTGTCTGCAATCGCCAAGCACTGCAAGGACATGGGATGCCACTGCCTTGCCAGGAGGGACACACCATTGGCACTGCAGGATGTTCCTGCTAGTTCTTGACCCACAGCCACCCAGCCACCGGCTGCGGGACTGCCTGGCAAACACATCCCTATGTCTGATATGCTAATGCCCGTGTTTACAGGCTCCCTGAGCCAGCGAGTGCAGGGATGTTTAGGTGGCTGAACCTCCTCCTGTTGTTTTAAGGATTCTGGCAAACAGTCAAGAACAAAAGTTAAGACAGCCAGTTCCCGTTTGCGGGCACGTCCCTACATTTCAGTGTGGCAAACCTTGTGATTTAGCAAGCGAGAGCCTTCTGCCCCAGGGCTGTTAAAAGCTGCCTTTTTAAAAGGAAAAAAAAAAAAAAGTAAGAAAACAAACCTGTCAAGACTTCCAAGAATATTAGAAAAACACCAGCATGGATGGGCTGCAAGACTGGGACCAGGCTTTCACCAGTGCCTCCGCATAAGGGGTACTTGCAGGCTGCGAGGCTTTTTAAAAAGCTCCGGTGAACTTTTTGTTCAGTCCTTTGAGAAGTTTGTCCTTAAGGAGAAAGGAAGAAAATACCAGAGGCTTTTGCTGCCCTCCTGAAAAATGTTTCTTTCTGATACCATTTACTGCTGTTCTCCCCATAAGTGAGCACCCCCATGTCTGAAGTGGAAAATGTTGGCTCACAGGATGGAGTTCATCGGCAGAAGCATTTAATCGATATAGTGTAACACTTTCCACACCTGCAAGCAGTGGCCATGGCCGGTGGGAGCCTGAGCCTGTTGTGCCGTGCCTCCTGCCCAAGACTGGCCCCTGGCACGGGCTGAGCTGGTTCTCAACCACCAGGTCCCCAGGGCTCACAGGCGGGCACATGTGCATGCATTGTGCACATGGCCCGGGGCTGCGCCAGGCTGGCAAGGGAAACCGTGGGGAAACTGACTGTGCCTCTGCAGTGGTCCCAGGCTGCCTCAGGAGGATGCAGCCAGCAGCTGGTGGGCTGCAGGGGAGGACCAAACCTCCATGGTTGCTGCAGTTTCCAGCACAGGCTCACAAGGCCAAAGGCAACGTGCACAGGTTGCCTCCTGTCATGAGTGGTTGCATCCTCGCACGGAAGGAGAGCAACCTACCACTCCTCTGGGGTGCTGGATGCAGCAGAGATGTGGCTGGTGGTGGTCTTGCATATCTCACAATGTCATGATTGGCTACCCTTGGAGACAGCTCGGTGGCCCTTGCGCCCACCTGGGCGATCTCTACCTGTCCTTTTCATGCAGCTGCTGGGTCTTCCTGCTTCCTCCTCCCTGCCCCAGCCTCGGGCATCGCGGCTTGTCGCAGCCTGTGCCGGCGCTGCTGCAGTGACTGAGCAGAGGGGACCTGGCCGCTCACATCTGGCTCTTGGCTCTCTTTTTATGTGCAGCCAACACCGGGGCCAGCTCTGGCAGTGAAGAGGAGAGATTGGCCCTGAGTACGTGGTTGTGCTTGTCAAACCAGGCACCTTAAAACGAGAATCCATTAAAAAAACCAAGCGCAGGGAGTCTGAATGTGTGCACGATGGTGTCGGTAGGAGAGATCTGTGGCATGGCACCCGGCTGCAGGGCTGGTACCCAGAAAGCCAGGGAGCAATCTTCTTCTTTGTTTTACAAATAGGTATTGCCTTTGGGAGTAGGATCAGTTGTAACGTATTTATTGCGAGAATGAAAGACAAAAAGGCAGAGTTCTCTGCCAAGAGCAAGTGAAATGGGCATGCTTTTTAAAGAACTACCACAAGACTGATTACCTTTCCAAGTAATTAAACGTTGTGAAAGGTTGTTAACGTGCCGATAATAGACAGCTTTGCAAACCGCCAGCACAGCATGATCTGACAGAGGACAGCCCATTAGCAGAGCGCAGGACTCCTCGGGGCTCTGCAGCCCCCAGGGCTGGATGCGCCCGCCGGGACCGCCGGCCCGGGAGGGTCCCCGAGCCGCCCCCCGTGCCCGGGAGGCTGCGGGGCTGCCTCTGGGTGGCACTGGGGCAGCTCTGCCGCGCCACGGCAGCCGTGCCCGGGGGGGCTGTGCCCGCCGCTGCGGCCGCTGGCTCTGCCCCCGAAAGGTCTCACTGCGAGCCGGTGAGCCCGCTCTGGAAACAGGATTACTGACGGGTGGGATGCATTGTCCTGAAGCCATTATGGGTGCGGATGCGTCAAAACTGGACCCAGCAAGCGCTCCCACTGCTGACCCCCACCCTTTTGGCAGCTCCCGAGGGTTTCTCTGCGTGTTTGTCCCAGCTTCGCCCTACAGCTTTGGGAGTGCTCTTCTCTTGCATCGCGTCCCTCTCTAAACACCCTTTCCCTGCAGCATGGGACAGCACTTGCTGGTCCCAGCTCCTGAGGAGCTCCTGGATTTCAATCATGACCCCAGTGATCAAACCCCAGGATCACATCTTAGCCAAAGGGATGGTAGGCAGACACTTGTTCAGGGCAAGCACCTCCTGGTCCTGCCCTGACACCTCCGGTGGAAAAATCCTGCTTTTTCCTTGTCTTTCTGTACACAGTAGCAAGCAGAAAAAAGCAGAGGGAAGAAAACTGCAGGGCATGGTGGAGAGATTCAATAACATCCTGGGTGGGAGCATCCTCGTAACCCTCCAAAAAGTAGCCCAGCATTAAAAATACCTGGTAGGTTTTCCTGGATTCAGTGTTGGTGTTGATGTAACATTGCTTTAAGATAAATTAGAGTACCTTTGATATAGTCTGTATGTAACTCAAGCTTCTGGGTCATTCTTGAGAGGAAAGATGCTTGCCAATGTCTTTATGAACAATTTGATGGGTGAAGCTAAAGGTGTTAACGTCTTTGAAATGGGTCTTAATGTCCTTACTAACTTTGGGCAGCAGGTTCCTTACTGGGCCCGGACAGCTCGGCTCCTGAAGCAGACAAGAGTCTGCACAAGGCTGAACTTCTGAATTTTGGGATAAAATTCGATGGGTGAGTACCTGGTAGGCAGTTCGGGAAGGCTGTCCCTTCCCAACACCTCGCAATGGGGAAAGGAAGAGGACAATGCGCCGGGAGTTTGGGATAAAGGGAGGGTGTGCCCTCGGAAACACCGAGAGAGAAAACCCCGCAGGCTGTGTGCCCCAGCAGCCTCTCTCTTTATTGGGATAAAGTTGAACGACTGTTCTGTCTCCTTTTTGGACATAAACCTCTGGCATTTGTGGATTTTCCTGACATTCTGCTGCTTTCCATTCTGCATTCCTGAGCAAGCCAGGAGTTGATTACAGGAGGTGTTTAGACTAGGACTTTAAGGCAACGCTGTATAATGGCAATCTCCACCACACGTCCCAGAGAATCTGGCGAGTATTGCTGGTACTTTAGTGTTAACAGACCCCAGGCAGCCACTCTCTGCAGCGTGAGCAACCTTTCAGCTTCACGATATCACCAACGAGATGTCCAAGGCAGCAAGAAGCTGAAATCCAACCACTCCATGCTCCATAGTGCCTTACAACGTTGTAGCCAGCTTGGAATCACCAGGCTCACAGAGACCCGTGTCCACGGGTCTGCAGGGGAATGCCACCACACTGCTTCCCAGAGAGAGGCTGCATGCAGCTGGGGTTGGGGTCACACACTGGCACAGGCCTGTGCCACCCTTTACAGATGGATTGCTGGAGCAGAGCCTCTCCTGGACGGCAAGAGAGGAAAAAGCCCCTCCCAGGGGCTCAGATGCATCCTTGGGCCCTTTGCAGTTCTAAATGCCCATATTCTCAGAAAGCATCAGTGCTCCTAATGGATGTTTCTTTCCCAGGAATGCCAGAGGACAAAGTGGCTCAGGAAGATGGAAGGAGGCACTGGATTGCATGGACACCCACGGGATGGAGATGAGCCAGGCCATGCAGGGACAGCTGCCAGCTCCAGTGCCGCTGCCCAGACTGGAAAGGCTCCCTCCTTCCAAGGTTTTCAGCAGTGCACAGATCGCTATGGTAGGAGACAGAAAGGACACTTTACAGGTTCAGTCGACAAATCATTTTACCTTTGCATTTCAGCTGCCTCCTCTGCTCCCTCCCTAAAACCCACCACTGCCTCGAGCCATGTCTGCAGGCGCCGCGCTAATCAATATTACTTGGTGGGGAAAGTAAGTCTCACTTATTGGCCACAAATTCCCCTGAGTGCTTGTGTCAAAGTCTGTCATGTCATCTGAAGGCAGGCTTACCAGCAGAAAGGTCAAACTGCCTCAACTAGATCTGAGCTCAGCCATTAACTCCTGTGTGCTTATCTGCCTCCCACTATCAGGAGAACTGTCTGTGTGCACTGCACACCTCCCTCCTTCTCCTCCTCATCCTCCTCCTCGGTGCTGTGCTGCCAGGGAGCACTTTGGTGGGGCTGAATCACTCAGGCAGGAACAATGAGCTGTCTGATAAACTCAGCTGGGTGATCCACTTGGCCTGCACCACGTGTTTCAGGGAATAACCTGGGAACCTCTCAGAGCATGGATGCTGGCTGGAGCCCATCCCACCGTCCCAGGCTGTCATGCACAGGGCTCAGTGCCCCTCTCAGCATGGCTGTGACCTGCTCCTCTTTGCACCTGAGCATGGGCACTTCAGGTGAGGAGCCCTGAGCATCTGTTCAGCTGAGCTATAGGGGCATGAGCAGGGGTGGGATTTTCTACTCCTAAGGTAGTCTTTCAGTCCTTTCCACTGCTCTGACACATGAAAATGTGATTGTGAGGCCCTATTCACAAAATACAGCAAGAAAATATTCAAGTCTCTTGCCAGACAGGCAAAGACCTCCTGCTGGGACTGTGCTGGCAGCACTGCCTGGGATCTTCTGGGGAGGTCCCTGGGCTGCACAGTGGATGAGCCTCGTTGGGCCCTTCGGCTTCTGGGACCAGAAGTGGTGTCTCTGCAGGAGGCAGGAGCGGGGCGAGACAGGCTCTCATGCTGCTGAAACAGGTTTGGAGCTGGGCAAACAAACACAAGTATCAAGATAAGACTGTTCATCTTGTGCCAAGAGGAGTCTAGAGCTAAACTCGTGGGATGTCTGTTCCCATCTCTCACATCCCGTGTACTCTGGGGCTAGGAGCGAGCTTGTTGGTCCCTAGGCAGGGATCTCCTGAAGCTGTTTGCTGCCTCTCTGCACCAGCAAAATGCCACAAACCGTGCATCGTGGTCACCCCTAATAAGCCCTTGTTCCCAATCCACGTCCTGCACCTGCTACTCAGTGGGTTGGTAGGATCTTTGTCCTGGAACATGTTAAGAAGGCTGGAGCCACTTCTGCTTTGAAGTAGTGTTTGGCCTTGTCAGTGTCTGGGATCTCTGCAGAGCTGACCCCGTGGGAGCCAGCAGGAGCTCTGGCCACGCCGCCAGCCTGACTAAGCAGTGCTGGGGGTGTCTGGTGCCGATCCTGCTGCAGAACTGCCCTGCCCCTTCCCTGCCTGGATCCCGGGCCCTCGGCATCACCCAACCCTGCTTCAGAAAAGGGGAGAGCATCATCTGGCTTTGTCCTGGGCTTTTATTTGCACCAGGACTGGAAAAGAGTTAAATGATCCTCACCACATCACCTGGCAGCTGTAAGAGTGGCAGCCTTGGTGTCATTACCCTGAACTGGACAGTATGGCAGCACTCGTCCTGCTGGGAATGTGGGGCCGAGCCAGCTGCCCCACAGGCAGCTGAACACAGGGACAGCGTGGCTGCAGTCAGCTGAGAACAATGAGGGGAGTGCCTCCCTGCCCTAAAGATACGCTGTGCTGCAGGAGGGAGGCCACATGGACGGGGCCATGGGGTTATCAGTAGGCGAGAGGGCTCCATGGTCCAAGAGGACGTGGGTAAGAAAAGCTCTGTGCTTGGCAAAAAGTACTTGAGGAACCATATCCAGAAGCCCTTTGAAGGAGAAAACCTCCGTTCTCCCTTGGATATGCTGGAGTACTTAATAAATAACTGTAATTAAGCGTGAGGTGGTAGCTTAAGAGCTCGTTCCCAGAAGTTAACATCAAAACACTTGCTCTTAGCACTTAGACAATATGAAAGCAGACTTCATGAATAGATGAAAGTAGAATTGTCAGGAACGGCTGGAGAGCCCCGGATATGTGTGCACTGCTTCTCCAGAGAGCTCGAGGAAAAGATCTCAGGAAGCAAGAGTCACTCATGTAATAACGAACGGTGACAGAGAAAGCACCAATTTGCAGGGAGGTGGGAGTGAGTTTTAAAACAGGACATGAGGAATCGTATGGGGAGAAGAGGTGTGTGATCTGTCTTAGGTTGTCCTGCAGCTCCCTACACCCCACCAGTGTGCAGCAGCTTCAGCCTCACCTCTCCTGCAGCCACCCGTCATTCCAGGAGCTTCCCTGCCCCACTGCAGGAACAGCCACAGCACATCCAAGCTCTCTGACACTGGTGGCAATCCGCAGTGAGGGTGAAGTGATTACTGCAGGCTTGTTCACAGGAGATGTTTAAAGGGTTGGAAGAAGAGCAAGGAGAAGGAGAATCGCGGCTGCATGTTTGCTAAATTGAAAATCAATGATCTTGCCCTCAGGCAGGTGGCACGGTGCGGCTGGTGCAGCCAGCACTGCTGGCGATGCTGCAGAAGGAGGCGCTTACGGCTGGCTCTGACACGTGCTTGCTGAGGGCCAAGTCTAAGCTGCTGCGAAGTGCCCTTATCCTCTGTTCCTGTAAAAACACCGTGAAAAGCATTCCCAGGTCTGGGTTTGTCTCCTAATTGCTGCCGAAATCGAGAAGCATGAGGAGCCAAGGTCTCATTTGCCTTACAATGATCCTCTCCTGCCCTGGAACCTGGGCTGGTCTTAATTTGTCTTTGGTTCAGGCAAGAATGGACTAGGCAGACGTACATGTTATCTCTTGTTTTTTGGAAAGAGGGAGCCTATTGCACAACACAGCTGGGTCTGGATGAGGATTAAAAATGCATGTGTCTGGGGTACTGAGAGCCAGGCTAGTCTGAGTTCCTTCAATCCAAAACAATAAAAAGTATTACAAGGGGCTGATATGCGAATGAGGAGACTCAGCAGGTCAGAATATTTTTTGCCAAAGGGACGTGCCAGTCCCTTCTGTACGTGTGAGCGTGTCTTAGCCAGAAGGGTTTCGTGCTCTCCGGGCAGAAGGAGCTCCAGTGAAGTCAATGTAAATACACGGTAAAGCCTCAGCATCACATCTGATGGGCGTGGGTCAGGAGCTTTCCGAGGGCAAGGCGGTCCAGGGATGTTCATCGCCCCACGGGAACTGAGGGCTTGGCCTCAGGTGTGCGTTCGGCTTCCTGCATTTCTTACAGGAGGCCTTTGCACCTGAGGATTTACAGGTGTCAACTAATTGCATCCACATTAACTGCAGCCAAATATTAAAACAGGCCTTGAATGTCATTTCAAACGAGCTGTTCCCAGACTAGGTCTCATGCAAATTCGGCAGGACAGGATAGATGTGCCAAAATGACGTTGGGATAATGTTTGAAAACAAGGCTCAAAAGGAGCTTGAGCTGAAACATGAGGAGGGCAGGTAGTTTAAGTTTAATGATCTGCTGAAGAAAAAGTATAGAAACAATTCTAGGAGTAGGGATGAAAAACACCTCTCTATTCCTCTTGCAAAATGCCTCAATATTAACGCTCCAGCACCCCCATCTTGCTTCCCTGTTTCTGGCTGTCACTCCCCACACCAATTACTTTTTTGCATTTCTTGCTGCTCGGCAGACTGGATTCTACAAGCCCACCAGCCTGATGTGAATCAGGACTGGAGCCAGAGTTGGTGAGCTCAGGTGGTGGCAGTGGTTCCTAACATCTGGTAAGCCTCGGAGCCAGCAGCGTCCTTCACCTGAGGGGGAGGCAGAGCCAAGGATGGTGGCCAGCCAAAACCCAGCCACGGCTTTTGTTAAGTTTATTTATTTTGACGGCTTTTTTACCCTTTCTCTCTTCATCTCTTGACAAGTGCAGCCTGATTCCTCTCACATCTTGAACTAATTCTCTCTCCAGCAGGATGCATGTGCAGATCACCTGCCACCCAAGGGGAAAACCACATCACAGCCTCACGGTGCCTGCTAGAGCATCTCTCCCCCTCCCCACCCCTCACTCCTAATGCAGTTCGAGTTGGAAACATGGGAATATTTTTACAGCCTTTTCCCCACCTCCCCCAAAGTCAGGTGCTGCCTGAAATAGGCCAGCTAATTTGGAGGGAGAATTTCAATTGCCTGAATAATGAAGATGCTGAAAACTAAACTGCATCGGCAGGAATTTTACTCCCAAATTCCTAGGTCAGTGCTAAAAAACAACCGAGTTCTGAAGGCGTAGCCCCCATGGGGTGCTTCATTTTAGAGTTCCCCGAAGGCTCCCGGGTTGAGATGGGGGCTGCTCCTGCCTTCCAAGGAGCACAGTGTGAGGGGAGGAAAACCCACTGCTCTCAGATGGGCTCCTGTGGGGAAATACTGTGTCCGTGAGGCACCTTAAATGGGGTTTTACAGCTTGAACTCAGATGACTTCTCCCTCCCTACCAGCAAAAAGGACATGCCCAGCGCTAGGCAAATCCTCCAGGGAGGGTGGGAACGAGACACTGGCTGCCTAGGAGTGGCATTTAAACAATCAGTGAAGGAGCATCACTGCTGGATTCGCTGCAGATCGCCGCAGAGCCCGCGTTCTCCGTGGGGATGGCTCTGCTCTGGCTGCTTCTGCCACCTTCCAGCCCGTGCTTGTCAGTGACCTGGCAGTGCCAGAGCCACCCGCGGCGGGCTGCCACAGCCCTTGTCCCACGAGTTCCTGCTGCAGGGGAGCCCAGGGCTGTCACCTGATGTTCCTGTGACACGCTCTGGTTTGGAGACTAGCGTGGTTCTGCACATCCTAGGAGGATGGAGGAGTCCACTTAAAAAGTAAAAATAAAATTAAAAAAAAAAAAAATAAGAAAAGAAGGGTGAAAAAAGAAAATAAAAGTAAGAATAGGTATCAAATTCGAATAAGAATAAATAGAAAATTTAAATGAAAATAGGAAAAAATATTTTAAAATTAAAAAGAAATTTCAAAATAAAAATGCGTAATATTAGTAAATAAAATAATGTCGTTAATGAAAAGAAATTAAAATTATAAAAGTCATAACCACGAAAATAGAAAATGAAGAAAATAATAGAAATATAGAAATAATAAAAATTAAATAAAAATTAAATACATAAGAATAAAATATAAATAAAATCAATAAAAATAAAATAAAAATAAATAAAATAAATAAAATAAATAAAATAAAAATAAATAAAAATAAAATGAATAAAATAAAAATAAATAAAAATAAAATAAATCAATTTAAATAAATAAAAATAAAATAAATAAAATTTAAATAAATAAAATAAAATAACACTAGATTAACAATGCTATAAAAACTAGACGAGTCCAAAGCTTGGTTTACTGATGCGCTGAAAAACGCACCGAGCCCTGGGGCACCCCTGGTGCCGGCCACGCTCCTGCGGGGAGAAGGGCTGGATCGAACGCCCCCCGAGACCCCGCGGCGGGCCCGGCCGGTGTGCGGGGCCGGCTGTGCGCTCCGCTTCCCGCAGGCTCGCCGCGCGCCTGTCCCTTTAAATCCCGGCGGCCGGGCAGGGAATCCCTCTCGCGGCGCGTCATCCGCGGCAAGGAAACCCGCGCTCGCGTCGTGCCACGCAAATGACCATTTTTGGCAACGTGCGACAGCGGCCGGCACCAAGCGCGGCGGGGGAGGCGGGGCCTGCCGGGAACCGGGCGCCGCGCTGCCCCCGCCGCCCGCCCCGCCCCGCCCCGCCCCGGCCGCCCGCTCCGCCGAACCGGCAGCGCCGGGCGCAGTGGGGCGGGCGGCGCGGCGGGCGCGGCGGAGGCGAGCGCCGTCCCCCCCCGCGGCCGGCCCGCCTCCCCCGCCGCGGCGGCAGGTGGGAGGCTCCGCGCTGGCAAGGTGGGGCCGGTGCGCCGCGGGTTTGACGTGTGCGAGTGCACATGGTGCGGCGGCGGGCGGATAATAAGCGAGCGCGGCCGGGGCGATGCCATTGCTCTGAGTCACCGCGGGCGCGCGGAGCTCCCGCTCGCAGCGCCGCCGAGCCGCGGGGCGCAGGACCCGGCTGAGTCACCCCGCGCCGGGAAAAGGGGCGGCCGGTGTGTGGTGGTGGTGGTGGAGGAGGCGGTTGGGGGGGCGGAGGAGAACCGCTCCGCCTGCAGCCCCCGGGGCCGGCGCCGCTCCGCCGGCGGGGCGAGTTTCGCCGGGCAGCGCGGAGAGAGGACATCGGCGAGCGCCCGCTTGGCGCGCACGGCTCCGCTGCCGCCGCGCCGCCGGCTCCTGCCGTCCCGTCCCGTCCCGCAGGCGCTCGGCTGCCAACTGAGCCACTTTTATCGTCATTGTTATTATTTTTATTACCTCTTTATTTTAGAATTTTTTTCCTTTTTTTTTTTCTTACCTTTTTTTTTCCCTCACTTTCTTCCCCGTCTCCAAAGCCGGTTTTATTATTTTTTTTTCCCCTCTCTGCGGCGAGCGTTGGGAGGCGAAAGGCAAGAGCCGAAGAGGTCGGGAGGGAGAAGGGGGCGGGGAGACGGCGAGGGAGCGGCGGGTGTCGGTGTGGGAAGGCGGGGACGCGGCTCCCCCGGCCCGACCTCGGACCATGTACCAGGACTACCCCGGGAACTTCGACACCTCCTCCAGAGGCAGCAGCGGCTCCCCGGGACACCCCGAGACCTACTCGAGCGGCGCAGCCCAGCAGGTAGGGCCGGGCGCGGCCCCTCTCCTCCGGTCCCTCCGGGGCTGCTCGGAGCGCTCCCGGGACGGGAGTTCACCGCCACGCCCGGGGAGCGGCCGGCGCTTCCTCGGCGGTGGAGGCGCGGGCGCCCGGCCGAGAGGCGCCGGCCGTGCCGGGGCGCGGGGCTGCCCGCAGCCGCCGCTCCGTCCCGCCGCCCTTTGCCTGCCCGCCCGGGAGCGGCTGCCGGGACGCGTCCGGAGGGACGCTGACCGGAGTTCCCCGCCTGTCGGGCCGCGGCGTTGTGGGAGGCACGGCCTGCCCCGAGCGGGGACGTGCGTGCGGGGTGGGAGCGCCGGGCGCGCAGCGTCCGCCGGCCCGGCCCAGGTGGAGCGGGGTCGGCGGGTGTCGGTGCCGAGCCCCCGCCGGTCGCCCGGCACCCGCCGCTGCCGGGACCCGCTTGGCAATCAAAGGGCTCCTCCGGGCGACTTCTCTGCGAGGTCGGTAGGGCGAATACAGGGGCGCACCGAACTCTTCCTCCTTCCTGCTTTTGTTCTCGTAGGGAGCTTCTCGCTGTCCCCGTTCATCGCGCCTGCCCGGGTGGTGCCCGGGGCTCGCCCACAGCACTTTGGGCGGCTTCGCTGGGACTTTGGGAGGTGCCGCCCGAGTTATTCACGGAGCTGTTGCAGCCGCCGTGGAACGCGGAGGGATGGCTGCAAGTGGCTTCTGAGTCTTTCCAGCGCCTGCGGTTGTCTGACCGCTTCTCCCCCGCTAAACTTTGTCTCCGAGGCGCTGACACTCTCTTTGCCTTTGCCACGCTGGGACCGCGAGGGGCCCACGCTGGGACCCCGCGGCCGGCGGCGTGCCGCTCGGCTCAGCCCTCTCTTGGTGCTCCTTGGTCCTGCCGGGAGCCGCCGGCCGCTCTCCGCCCGGCCGTGGCTTTTCCCGAGCGGGAGTTCCCGGGGCTCGCCGGAGCGCTCCCCGCGCTCCCCGGCCCCGCTCCCCTCTCAGGCCCCGCTGCCGGACGGCGCTTCGCGAATGGGGAATGTTTCCTGTGGAAGCGGCGTGAATTCACGGACCTGAAAGCCGAGTCCTATGGTCTGGGTTTTTTTTTTCCTTTCATTTTCCTAAGAAAATACTTCTGAATTACTTGTATACCTAGATCGACTAAATCTACCACTTCTGGGGAAGGCATTACACAATCGGGCCAGTTATACAAACCTGGGTTATTTCATAACTTGTTTACATCAGCTGGCCCAGCCTCACTCGTTTTTTGCCTTTTCAGAGTTGGGCTTCCCCCCCCACACTTTTTCTCACAATATTATTTCTTGTGTGGCTTGTACGAGCGAAATGGCAGTGTGAGCAGTGTGTAGCCTTCGCATCAAGGAGTCATAGGATAATTAAAAGAGGGGAAGAAAAAAAAAAAAAAAAAAAAAAAAGGAAAAAACCTCCAGTCTTAAACTCTGCCAGCCGTACCAGCCCGTGACATTCCTCACATTAAAGAAGTTTTACCAGAAATGACTCGCTGCCGCTCCCCGCCTGCTCCAAACGCATCTCGCTGGTGCCCTCTGCGGGCTGCGGACCGGGGTTTCCAGAGATTCCAGCTCAGCTAAAGCTTATTCCCTGGTTTACAGTAAATGCTAGGACAGGGTGGGGGAGCGGGAAGGGGCGGCTGAGAAGCTGGAAACGCCCGGCAAACTGCGAATTCTCACTCTCCCTTTCCTCCTGTGATTTAACAGCTGCTTTGGATTCAAGCACTTGCTGCAGGAGGTCGTGAAACTCCATCAGCACTTCACATTTGAGCTGTCACAGCCCGAGCATTAACTGGGTTTTCCCCTTTTTCTGGGGCTCCACGTCTTCCCCAGGCAGCTCTCGTGCGCGCCGTTCGATACGGGGACCAGAGCCCAGTTTCTAGGGTTACTATCTGAAACAGGGCTTTGAGCAGGACATTGGCTTAGCGAGAACATAAATGTTTTCTTTAAGAATCTGGGAGATTTCTCAAGGCCTTGTGCTCTGTCTTTCCCTTGATCCTTACAGATGTTGTAGATTAGGATCAAATGTAAGCGTTGCCTTTACCCTAGCAGTTGGGCTGTTCTGCTGATTCTAGTTTATGGAGATCTGCAGTTTTATCACTACAGAAAATATGCATTGCTGAAATTTTTTCTTTATTGTGTTCTTTACTTTTTTTTTTTTTTTCCTAAAAGCAAGAAAAGATGCATCAGTCACATGTTTAAATGGAAACTGTGTCTCTGAGCCAAAACTTTGATGCTTTTTAATTATTTTTTCCCATACAGCATAGCAGTGGAACATTTTTTCTTTTAAGTTGCGTGTCATGCTATTTTCCTAATCACTGACTTGCCATGTGGTAAACATAGACTTTAATGGGAAGAGTTTGTGTACCTTTCAGAGTGGTCAACTTTCCCCTGAGATATTATAGCACTGTGTCCAGTTTTTCTTCAGAGATGTTCAACATAGGACAGCTATCAAGGGCCTTGTATTTATTGTAAGATCTATCACATATACCCTATATTTGATAACTGAGTAACGCTGAAGATGCTCTAGGATTTTTCTCGGTTGGGTTTTATTTCTTTTCCCCCCAGCCATTATACCCTTTCCTCTACTGGTTTCTGGAGCTGCTCAGCACTTAGTTACAGATGTCAGTGAAGGTCCAGAGTGGAGCAAAGACACAACGAGGTGCCATAGAGAAACCTTAAGGTGGAGAAAGGAACCACAAAGCCCAAGCTTGAAATGTCCCCGTGCTCCTGTGCTGCTGAGTTGTGAACTGCTAACGTAGTCTGTCCCTGCCTGTGGCAGGACTCGCTGGAGCCTCCCCTGACTGTGGATCTGAGGAGGCTCTCATCCAACCCCATATTTTTAAGGCAGAGCAGAGACTGACCTCAGCTCTTGGCACACTTAATAACAGGACTCCTTCTGTTTGCTGTTTAGTTGTTGGGGTTTTTTAATGATCCCTTCATGTGCGTTTGCCTGGGTCGGGGCAGAGCGGAGGGTTCGCGGCTGTGTGCGTGTGCAGCCCTGCAGTCTGCCTATCGCCTCATCTCTGTGGGGCTCTGAATGCCTGGTAGAGAGGAAGAGCTGAGAGCTGGCAGACAGCTGCTTCCAGGAGCCTCTCGTGGGTCAGGAGAGGAGAGCCGTGCATGTCCTGCGAGAGGAGAGGGCAGGAGGGGGTCTGGAAAGAGGAGAAGTGGGGAGGAGGGTGAGGGCAGGCAGTGCGGTCAGGCGGGCAGGGGCATTGAAACTCTCTGAGAGGAAGAGGGATGAGGAGGGCAAAAATGGGGCTGTAGTTTGGGAAAAGGTCTGAAACTTCTGTGTGAGGAGGCTGTTGCTCAAAGGGGCTGTGCAGAGGAGGTGACAGAGAATTCAGGGCCTGCCACTGCAACCAGCAGCATCCCAGGGGTCCAAGCTGATGGCCACCGGGCAGAATGTGGGGGGCCAGCAGCATTTTGGCACGGCAGAGCTGATCCAGTGCAGTGTCCTAGCAGGGAAAACGAGGTATGTGGGGAAAGCCTGATCAGTCAGGGACCAATGCTTGTAAAACCTGGTGTTAGACTGAGCACACTGTGTCTGGAGACTCACCCTGCCACAGCAGTGTGTCCCTTAATTAGTTATCCAGGAAAAATACTGCCTTTGGAAAGTGCAGAATACAGGTTTGGAGGATTTTTTTATTTCTAAGATATTTTGAGTTATTAGAAGGGAAGCTGATGACGGAGATGGAGCATGGCACAGAAAGGAACTGGTCTCTTCCCCCCAGGTCTGCAAGCAAGCATTATGGGGCTGCAGAGGGATGTGGCTGAACTGAGCAACTCCCCTTTGCTGTTCAGGAGACCTCTACTAGTGTTACAGAAGGGTCCTGGGTTGAATACAGGAGTAACTGGAAATTGAGTACTTGGAGCCTGATTTTTGTGTCAAATGCTTGTATTTTATGTGGTCGATTCGGTGGTAGATCTGACTTTCACTACCTCTGTTGGGAATTTTTAGCATGTTGTAGGGTGTTGGAGGCAAAGGTTAACTCTGGAATGCCAGTGGTGTCTCTATGGCAAAGCACCAGAAGCTCTCTGGATGTTTTGCAGTCACAGCTTTCCAGTGTCTGCAAAGAAGACAGGAGATTTCTTCTCTGCTTTTTGGTGCTGAAAGGGAGGGTGGCACAGATAGGTAATGGTCGTGGTAGAAGCCATTTGTCGCTCTGCAAGTAGGGCTCACATCCCTTGAGTTGAGTTCGTGGTTCAGCTGGTCTCACACTTCCTCCCTTCTGCAAGGTTAAGGTCCTCTTGTGTTCTGGTTATGGAGGCACCAACATTTCTTCTGTGCCATGTGGTCACAGCCTGCACCATGCAGAGCAAAGGAGGGGATTTGCACCATAAATTCTGACGCAGTGTTGACAGTTTGTGGCTGTGCGCCTCTGTAACTAGTTGGGAGAAGTGACATGGACTCTGAAATGTGGGATGAGATGAGGCTGTGTTGGGCTCAAGCTCCAAGTGAATCTCTGAGGTGCTGTTGGGGGTTTTGCCAAGGCCTTAGTGCCAGTGTCATCCTCTCTGTGTAATTTCCCCGCCTGCTTAATTTGACTCACTCCTTCCTTCTCTCATCCTTTCTTGCTAGATTTTGAGCTGTTCAGAGGTGTAAGTTGGCAGCTGTCAGTATTCAGACTGGGTCTCCTGGTTTTCAGGTGTTGGCAGCTCACTAATGCTGGCCTGAAGTGCTGTAGCTATCAGCATGTGAAATACTATTTGCAGTAGCCTTGGTTTAACAAAGCTCTTAAGGTGCTTGACTAGGCACACCCTGAAAAGGAAATCTATGTTGGTGGTGTCCCTTATCTGGGACGCTTACCTGAGCTGAGGTCAGGCTGATGCAAGGGCTCTCACTTCTCTGGGAAGCTAGGTTGTTGACCCAAGAATGTGCATTTTTCATGGAATCATTTCAAGGCTTACAAACCAACCGTGGTGACAGCTGTGGGTCCTACAAGCCTTGTCCCTTGCTCAGTGATCGCTGGAGCAAGGCCTGTCTGTGTGTTCATTCCAGTCTAACCATTGAAAGCCTCCTGAAGGAGCTCGGCAGAGACAAAAACATTCCTTCTCTCCTGCTTCCCCCTCCGGGGACAAGCGATTGTTTTCCTTGCAATTTAGTGCCAGCATATTATCCAGATGGATTTACCTCTGTCTGAAAGAAGGTGTACATGTAGTTTGGAGGTGATCATTACCTGCTGCCTTGGTTTTACTGCTGCCTTGTTTTGTCTAGACAGTGCAGAGAGCTGCAGGGAACTTGTCCGATCTGAATCCCAAGACCTACTTTATAGGCTGCTATTAAAATACATATCCTTGCATGTAACCATCTCAGGGCTGGGTCTCTTGGTGAGCACAGAGCTTCAGAAGGAGAAGCAGGCTGCTGTTCTTGCCATACCAAACCCTATGTGGACCAAGCCCAAATTTCAGGGCAATCCTTTGGTGAAAGGAGGCTTTGCTCTGCTTGGTAACGGCATTTCAGAACTGAAGTTTCTCTTCCTTTTCTTCGGGCTTGAAGAGAAGTGTTTCTCTAGAAACTCCTTAATTCCCCTTTTGCTCCATGCCGGAAGGAGTGGTGGGCACTGGCAGGAGGTGGCAGCAGTGGGGATGGTGCCTGGGAGGGGAGTCTGAGTTGGGGTATGCTGGGGAGGTGTGTGGGGGAAGAGGAAAGGGGGTTGGGAGAGGGCAAGGCTGCTCTGGAGGGGAAGTGCCTGAGCCCAGTGCCTTCCTCAGGGGGGCTGTGGCAGTTAGGAGCAGCTTAAAACACTGCAGAGGCACCAGCTACTGGTGTTTTTGCTTCAGGTGCTGCTTTGATCCTCACTGGTGCTGCTCCTGAGGGCCTAGCTGGTTTCAGAGTAACCACTTATGTTCTGCTCTCGCTGACGGTTTCTTTTGCTCTCTGCCCCTTTCCTCCTAGAAATTCCGAGTAGATATGCCAGGATCGGGCAGCGCTTTTATCCCTACGATCAACGCCATCACGACGAGCCAGGACCTGCAGTGGATGGTGCAGCCCACCGTCATCACCTCCATGTCCAGCCCGTACTCGCGCTCGCACCCCTACGGCCACGCGCTGCCGCCGCTGTCGTCGGTGGCCGGGCACACGGCCCTGCAGCGCCCCGGCGTCATCAAAACCATCGGCACCACGGTGGGGCGCAGGCGCAGAGATGAGCAGGTAAGGGCAGCGGGCAGTGCCTGCAAAACACATGGACAGAGGATTTTCCACCTCCCTGCCCCCCCCCGTGAGAGCTCCCAGCACCGCAGGGGAGCGCTGAGGTCCGTCCCTGGTGCTGTGCACGTGCTGGGGCTCCTTAGGGTGGTGTAGGGTGGAAGCTGGAGGGTGACTTGTTGCAGCCTCCTCATCATCTGGTGAGATTTTACCCACTCTTCATCAAACGCTTTGCACCACCGGCCCGCATTGTGGCTTGGTTTCAAAAGCAGGTGAAACTCTGAAGTTGAGCCCTAGGTTTCAGTTTGAGTGTCTCTGCCACTCCAGGCAGAAGGAAACCTCCAAGAAAGCAGAGCAGCTTTCATGTAGGTCCTTTACAAATCTGACACCAAATTACACGAGCTAGTGTTTTCTGTCAGCTCTGTGGCTGCTAGCACTGCTTCTGTCTCCATTTATGTGATACCCCCAGTGCCAGCCAGCATCATGCAGGGAGGAACAGCTTCCCTAGAGCACCTCAACTCGAGTCTGACGAGGCTTCTGGATGACTGGGCTCTAAATCCACCTTCCCACTACAAACCTGTAATCGCTTCATCTTTTTGCAGCAGTTTGGTGGGGATCCCATAAGAGAGTTTTCTGCTCCAAACCCAGAGGTATTTTCTTAGCTGGCACGGGGCAGCTTGTACTGTTGCCCTGTGCTCAACCTCCTAATGGGATTATCAAGCTGGGACCCTGGATCTGGTGGACTAGGTGCAGGCATCTCTTCTGGAAATCAGCACTGTTGTTCTCCTCTTAGTAAGAATAGCCCTTCTCCAGGGCTGTCTGGTGAGCAGCTATTCACAGTGTTAGGCTGATTTCTTTAAAAAAAAAAAAAAAAAAAAAAAAAAGATCTGACTAAACTCCCATCTCCCCAAGTTGTTCCCAAGCAGCATTTGTGTGGGTCGCTGCAGAGCAGTGCAGTGAGACACACTGCACACCCTCCAGACACGAGCACACGCTGTTGCATGAGGTCTGTTTCTAATAAGACTCACCAGCCCTACTTTTACTTCTACGTCATCTGTTTTGATTCAAAGTCTGATTATTTTATGTGGAGTTGCTGTCTGGTTTAGACCCAAGAGGTTAAAGTCAGGGTTTAGCGGTACCTCTGTGTGGGGAGCTGGTATGGCTGCAGTGAGGACCCATTTTTGGGAGGAAGGATGGAGTAGCTGTGGCGGTTCGGGTACGTGCCAGCCTTTTCCACCAGCTGGAGCTACTTCCCTGTTCCCTGCATGCAGGGCTGGTGTCCAAAGGCAAAGAAAGTCTCACAGAACTGGAGGAATAATTAGCAACAACTAATTTGTTTGACAAATGCTGCCTCTGTGTTCACAAATTGGCCGTGAAGAGATCACCATATTCTCTGCTTTATTTGTTGTTCAGAGTTATTTGCTGAAGGATGCCTGCCAAGCAATTCCTGGCCTGTGGCTTGTTTGCAAGCCGTTCATTGTGGGTCATTGGAAGCCAAGTCCTTTTGATTAGACACGTGCTAAGGCAGTACCCGGGTGCTTTACTGTGGCCTTTTGGCTCAGGTTTCTAGGGCTGGTGCTTTGCACACCACATCGGAGTGTCTTTTTGGAAAACATCGTGTAACACTTTTATGAAAAGAGCCTGTTTTGATGAACGTTCCTGACAGTGAAGCACGTATTGGGCTTGGACAGGCTACGGATAACGCATACAGCAGGGGCACAAAGAGTGCCAAATCCAACCACTTTCAAACAAATCCAGCAACCACTGATGGAATAGTCTTTTTTAGACCTGGTAAAATGTTAAGAGCATCCTGATTAGGGGTTTCTGCCCTGCCTGTGTGATTTTTGCAAAGCAGAGTCTCCAAAACAGATAATTTTTAAATTACCAAAGACCCTTGGAGCAGAAATTTTACTCCAAACATATTTCAGTGAGATCTGTGCTTCCAAAGCATGAAAGAGATCTTGAAAACTGTACACAGGGGCCCCAAGTCAGCATAGCTTCTGTGTGCATTCTCAGTGCTTTGCCATACTGTAAATACTTGTATGCAAATACATTTTTACCCTGCACTCATGTGGATGTGGGAAGTGAGTGGGCAGAGCTGTAGTGGGGAGAGCACTGCCTGCAGGGGCTCCTTACTGGGGGAAATGTGCTGCCCAGCAGAATGGAGGTATCCCCCCACCCTAAGATGGACATTGTGGGCTGCTGATGGAAAAAGTTTTGGGGCCTAAATTCTGTGTCCTGCAGTCATAGAATTGTTCATGTTGCTCAGTGGGCATCCAGAGGCTCATGTAACACGCAGATGAAATCACAGGCAGGGATCAGATTCTGAAAAAAGCAGAAATGAGCAAGCTGAATGCCCAGAGGCTGAAGTTAAACTTACTGAAACTGCAAACATCAAAATTAAGGAGATACAACAAGCCAAAACAAACTAGGCTGAGGTTGGAGTAAAACTAACAATAAAAAGAAAAAATAGTAAAATTGTGAATGTCTCATTTGTGACATTGACAGTCCATGAAGATATTAAAACTGAAGCTTCTTTGAAGAAGTGTTTCTTTCCATTTTCTGCTGGCACTCTGTGAGATCTGACATATGCTTTGCCAGGTGTCAGGGTTTGCTTTCATTTACAGTCACCGGGCCACAGTCCCTGCAGCACATGCAGGCTGGGTGAGGCTGAAGTGTAGGGCACAAGGTTGGAGTGCAGGGCTGAGCATGTGCCCTGGATCCCCATGCTGCTCTCTGCATGGCTCCTGCTGGATCCCCATGCTGGGCTGCCTGCACAGCTCCCACACACTGGGTGCCACATTGGAGAGCCTGCTCTGTGCCCTGCTGTTCTGGCTCCCTGGCTTTGGCCATGGCACAAACCTATCTACTGCTGTTAGTTTTTGTAAAACCTTGTCTCAAACTCCAAAAGCTAGGCATAGCTTGACCAGGTCTTGTGAGCTCCTGCTGGCTTCCTCTGGTTTCGCAAGAGTGTAGCTGGATGGGTTTCTATGGAATTGCTCCTGATTTACATCAGTGAGGATGTCAGCTGGCCTCAGGAAGCCCTTGATATCACTGGAGCCTTGCCTGCTGATGCAAGAAGCAGTGTGTTATCTCGCTGAGTGCTCAAAAATCTGAGGTCAGATTTTTGGGTGGTATAAATCATTGTTGCTTCACGGACTTCCTGGGAGCTCTGCTGATTTCCCTGTCTCCCCCTATACACCATTCCGACCTTCAAGCGAACAACTATTTTTGTGTGGGAAGCAGAAGATATTTTCTTTCAAGAAAGAGGCACTTACAACATCGTGCTCTGGTTTTGCTTAACGTACCACCCAAGTTGTGAAACAATCAGAGCATCTTTTATCTGTTTGGCCTTGCTGCAGATTCACTGTCCTCTTACACAATCTTCTCCCTGTGCCCTGCTCCCTCTCCTCACCCTTCTGCTAGACCTGGTACAGGCAGAGATACTGTGTGCTTTCATCTTCTGCTGACATCAGTGACGAGGGGGAGTGCACAGCATCCTGCTGGATCAGGCTTTTTTCCTTTGCTTTGCGGTTAAATCCTCACAAACTTTAAGGAATGCCTTGCTCAGATCTGATTGGATTTTCTTGGCACTTGCCCACAGCTGTCGCCTGAGGAAGAAGAGAAGCGAAGGATCCGGAGAGAGAGGAACAAGCTGGCAGCTGCTAAGTGTCGTAACAGGCGCCGAGAGCTGACAGAGAAACTCCAGGCGGTACGTGCCCTGCATGCATTCCTCCTTCCTTGTCACCCACCCTTCCCACAGCTCCAAGGGCACTGTCCTTCCTCCACCAGCACGTTCGAGGAACATGCTTCAAACATGCTCTGCCTTCCTCGTCCAAGGCTGCCCAAGGATACTGCTCCTACCTCAACAGTAGTGATGAGGGGAACTTGGGCCTGGAGCTTAGGATGTTAAATTTCTCTTTGCTGAGTGCCCAGAATATCCTAGGAGTGCTCTTCTTGCATCTCAACTAGCACAAGTGTCCCTGGCTCTGGTCACCTTTCACAAAGGCACTGTGTGCCTCTGTGACACAAAAGCACTGGAGAGGCAGGATCATCTGAAAGCCATAGAAAACAAGGCAGATGTTGTGTGTACCTATCAAAGCTTTACCCTTTAAGCTTACTCCTTTGGAGGTAACTTTGGATAGTAACTGACTTCCTTCAAATGGAAGCACCACAGAGATACGTGCTCTGATGCTGTACAATAATTAGTGAAGCTGGAGAAGGTAGAGCTGAGCATGAGAACCAAGGGGTGGTTAAGGCACTGGTTGAAGAGAAGGTGAGATTGGATTGTGTGAAATAAGCTGAAGGAAAGGCTTCAGTGCTCCTGGTCAAGAACAAGACTGGTTTTATCCAATGATCTTGTTAACAAGCACAGCAGTAGTGAAAGCACACCTGTGAAACATGCTGCTGCCTCAGATGAGGAGGTGTTCTCAGCGCAGGGGAGGCAGGACATCCTATAGAAATGTCGTGACTAAAGTGACACAAGTGAGAGGAGTGTGCAAAGTGGGAAGTCATATCCTGAAGGGCTGAGTGTGAGCTTTGTGAAGTTACGAGCTCCTCACATGGGAAGGTACTAACTGCTCCCAGACTGACTGTGATCCATCTGTGTGATGTGACCACGGGAAAGGTAAATGTATTAATTGTAGGATGCACCAAGCAGTGATCCGGTGTTAGTCCTTTGGGCAAGAGTTAGACAAGTGTCAGACCTCATCTGGAATATGCACTACAGAAATAAAATGGAAACAGTTTAGAGACTGCTATATACTACCTCTGTCAAAGTGAAAAGAATATTAGTAGTCTAACATAAATAAAAGAGTATTACTAACCTAATGTAAAAAACCAATGGCTCCTCCACTAAGGCATCTGTTAGGCAGAGAGCAAGGGAGGAGACTGAAGTCACAGACCAAGATAGAGTGGCAAAAACTAGCCATCAGAAAATTAAGGCAACTTCATGAGATTATTTATAACCCTTAGATTGGTGACATTTGGCAATAGCCTACAAATAGACATGTGAAACACAAGATGTTCGACTGGTAATGACCTGGTGTCTGCTTGGCTCATGAAGAGTCTGGGGTGTATCTGCCTGTGCCAGATGGGATCTGGACTTGGTGGCCCCATTCCAGGTGAGGAGTAGTTCCAGAGCCTTTGCTATTTTATTTATTTATTTTTTCCCCTTTTGTCTGCAGGAAACTGAAGTACTGGAGGAGGAGAAGTCAGTGCTGCAAAAGGAGATCGCTGAGCTCCAGAAGGAGAAGGAGAAGCTGGAGTTTATGCTGGTGGCTCACAGCCCATTGTGCAAAATCAGCCCCGAGGAACGTCGGAGCCCACCATCCAGCAGCCTCCAGAGCATTCGGACTGGAGCAAGTGGAGCAGTGGTGGTGAAGCAGGAGCCTGTGGAGGAAGAGATCCCATCTTCCTCTTTGGTCCTTGACAAAGCCCAGAGGTCTGTCATTAAGCCCATCAGCATTGCTGGAGGTTTTTATGGGGAGGAGGCACTCAACACTCCCATTGTGGTGACCTCAACACCAGCCATCACTCCTGGCTCTTCCAACTTGGTGTTCACCTACCCTAACGTGTTGGATCAGGAGTCTCCTCTCTCCCCTTCTGAGTCCTGCTCCAAAGCTCACCGGAGGAGCAGCAGCAGCGGGGACCAGTCCTCAGATTCCTTGAACTCTCCCACCTTGCTGGCGTTGTAATCCCCTGCGGCCCCCCATTTTGCCAGTGTGTTACATCCCCCACAGCACCACGGGGGGAGCCCCCTCCATGGGATTAGAGACAGGCACAGGATCGTTCAAGCACAAGGGCAGCAAGAACAAGGATGGGGAAGTGCTACAGCTCCAGGAAGGAGAGTGAGGACCAACGCCAGCTCCTTGGAGGCAGGAAACGGCAAGGGTGGGACTGACACTGACACGCCAGGGCTGCTTGTGGAGGGCGATGTCCCCTCTGTAGGGACTGCCTATGGAAACCCATTTGTGGCCGTAGTGGACTTGGGGAGCACTCCTGGCCAGGACTGAGGGCGAGCTGCAGACAGTTGCTAGTTGTCTCTTTCCTTTGTGGATTGACCTGATCGGTTGTGCTCTGTGCTTTAATCATTCTGGTTAGTTGATCTTACAACTTCTCTCTTGCGTGCTTGCTCTCTCTCTCTCTTTGCTTATCATTTCCAGTGTTGTCGATCCCATTACATTTCACGCAGCTGCTTTGAACTCTAAAGTCTTATTAGTATCTTTCCTCTTGGGAATAGCTGTGGGAAACATGGTAGGGTTGCCCAGACAGGAGGATGACAGCTGGGAGGATCAGGAGATAGGGGGACCAAGAGGAGCCCAAGAGCTCAGCAGCAAGGGCAGAGCTTGTAGTCTCTAGCCTGAAGCACAGAGACAGAAGAAGGCTCATGTGGAAGCCTTTCTTAAAAAAATACGGATATATTTGTCCCCTTGGGCTCTTCAAAAATCCAAGTTAGCATCTCAGGGCCAA
The DNA here is from genome assembly GCA_032173965.1 of Sitta carolinensis. Taxonomy (NCBI): domain Eukaryota; kingdom Metazoa; phylum Chordata; class Aves; order Passeriformes; family Sittidae; genus Sitta; species Sitta carolinensis. The sequence goes on along the minus strand of JAVUNC010000025.1, from coordinate 4,663,987 downwards.
AGTAGCATCAGAAAAGCTGCTGGGCTGGCACTTACCAGTCGCTGGCAGGGTTTTACCCTAGTTTGCTGGATGTCAAGTCTGCTGCTTGTTGTTTACTTTTCCTGGGCTGCCTGCTGTCTAGGGAGTATTACATCTTCCTTCCCATCAGGGCTCCTGACTCAGAGGCTGATCTCTTCCTGTTAGTAAATCTTCCCCTCCCCTTGGCCATATTAGCAGAACATGCTACAAAAAAAAAAGAGGTGGCACCACATGCCTATAAATCTAGGATGGAGACTGGCAGCAGTGGAGACGGTGAAATGAGCTGGCTGTACCCTTCCTGATTTTTTCATTGTAGGGAAACAAAGCAGCATGTATCCACCAGCACAGCACAGGCCACAAGGTCCCAACTCCTGACCAGGCAGGAATGGCATGGATAAAGTGTTGACCTGATTGAAGTAAAACAGAGCTTCTGACAAGCTCTGGCAAGTGACAAATTGACAGCTGAGGAAAATCGATTAGCATTTATTTGCACCTTGGTCTTTGGCCTCTGATTTTTTTTTTTGCATTACAATTGATCTTGTTTTGTTGTGGTTGATTGGCCTGAAGACAAAGAATCAAACTAGAGGGCTCTTTCCCTAGTCTTGGGTCCTTCTCTGGCCTGTGGGCTTGACGGCTACTACTAAGTGCTCACAGAGGGCACAAGCTCTCCAGTGCTCGTATTCACTACTGAAAACAGTAATGTGTGTAATCTATTTCTACTTGGAGCCAAGCTCAATTCCTGTTGATGTCAAGGCACTGGCAAACCATGACCCTGTGCACACCAGGATTGCCCAGCTTGCCAGCTAAACTGCTTAGGACTTAGCTCTTTGGTCCTGCCCGTTGAAGCTGTGGTGGCAGCTATTTGTTTTGGTGTGAGATTATCTTTTTCTTTTATACACACACATACACACACACATACACATATATTTTTTTTTTTTCTTTTTTTAAATCAACCAAAACCAGGGCATTTCTTGTTCCGGCTGGTCCTGGAGAAATGCAACATACAATTATAGGGCTAGCTGTATTGAGATGCAAAACTGCTGCAGTCCCCACCAACTCCACTGGGAATTAATAGGGTTCAGTCTTGTGGAACTGGAACTTTACTGAGAAGGGCTGGCTTCCCTCAAACTCTGGCCACTGCCCATTCCTTGAATCATTTCAAAGTGACACTATTCTGGCTCTAAAGGTGGACTTTGGCTTTTTTATTATGACTATTATTTTTAACCCAGGTATTTACCAAACCTGCCAGAAATATGTGAATGATCTTTTTGCTTCAAAAAGCTGATTGGATTCAGGCTTTTTCTAGATTGCTTAAACACTTCCATTTTGATACTGGTGCTAGAGGTTTCAAATGGAGCTTACACAGTAAGTAAAATTAGTAATGGAGTTGTATTGTCCTTACATGTACATCAGAACTTCCTTTCTAATAAAGGAGATCTTAAATTTCCTATAGATAGCACAGAGAATCCACTTTTCCTAGGGTTTTATGTAGATGATAACACTTTAGGTGAAACTGCAGCTTCTCTGTTTCCATTTTGCCAAATGCTTGTTTGGGCCACTCTGGACTGAGAACTGAAAACATCTCTGCATGTCATTTCCACACATTTTTTAGGAGACCACAGCACTGACAAGCAGTGGGTGAATCCTTAAATTATGCAGCTACTTTTGAGGCTAGATGACCAGGATTGCTGTCTCTTGTGAGAAAAGAAACATCCAGCCCTTGTAGGGTTTCAAAGGAAGTCAGGTGTCTCCTCAGTTCTAACTGGTGGAACAACAAAAACCTACCTTTGCTTCTGGTCACTGAATCATTGCCAAAAGGAGCTGCAGCTGCTCCTTGTCCACTGCCTCCTGCCTGGTCACTGACCTGCTCAGAGACAGGACAAGATGCTCCCCTTTCCTGACCTGTGATACTGATGGGAACCATGTGGAACTGCTCAAAGAAGAGGATTATTTTCTACTGCTTGGAAAAAGCCCCAGATACCTTGTGCCTGTCTGTTTTCTCCCTCAAGTCTCAAAGAATGTCTGTGTTGGGATTGCTGGTCTCTGGCCTTTTGTATTTTGTGGCTCAGCCTTACTTTTGTTTCGTTTCTGGCAGGCAGGTACAACTTCACTCCCGTTTTGGTCTGGCCCTGCATTCTTCTTTTCATGTTTTCTGGTGTGCTCTTCAGGAACTGATTGTCCTTCCCATGCCCAAAATGTTATTTTCCATGAGTACCTTCCCGCTGATTCCTAAATGTAGTGTCTCCATGTTCTGCATGTATGGGGATGTGGGAGCTGTTGTAACTAGTGCTGACAGAGTTGTTGAAGTCAGTAGAAAAAGGCCCAGGGAATTTCAGCTGGTATTGGGTCAGCCCCCTGGTGACTGGCCCAACAAAGCCTCTCCTAACATCCTAAATTAATCGATGCCAAACTGGGAGGAGGAGTAGCAGCTGGATTGGAGGAAACAGTCAGCTTCTAGGTGATGTTTGCCATTCCAGTTTTGCCCTCATTCCTCCTACTTTCCCAGTTGTGGCATTGCCTTCATATATTCCTTTCTTGTAGATGTGGAGGCTGGGTAAGTCTCAATCCACTTGTGGTTATGATGGGATTTGGGACCAACATGCTGGGGACAGTAGCTCTCTGTTGTGTTTTTATAATTATTATTTAAATGATCTGTTTAGTTCATCTGAACCTTTAATTTTGCTGCTTACTGTATGTAGGATCCACCTGGCCTTCATCCTAAATGAAAAGAAAAAAAAACAACGAAAACAAACTTAAGACACCTCCCTTCTCCCTGGTCTCTTATTATTTATTGGCAGGCAGCCATTTTGTGCCTGCTCCAGCAGATCTGCCCGCCATTAATTTAACATCCTCCCAAATCACATTCCTGGTGTTTGGTTGTTGCTTTTTGTTTTTTTCAAACTTTCCTTTTTGTTGTTGCTTTTTTTTCATTCTAAAACAGACTTCTGAAATGTAAGAAATCTTATTATCATGACACAAGTTCATTTTCATTAGGAGGGCCAAGTCAAACATTTTAAGAGGTGAGGGGAACAATATACATTTATTTCTTATTTATTTATCATGTTTACATCTTTTTTTTTTTCTGTTCAAGACTTGGATATAATAAAGGAAGCATTAAAAATACAGCAATCTTCTTTTTTTTTTTTTTTTTTTTTTAGGCTAATAATTTTTTTTTTTTTGATTCCTTAAGTAAAAGAATCTGAGTTTGTTGTTGTCTGTATAAAATGTAAAAAGAGATATGTTTTTAAAGATGCATTATCATTCCTCTGTGAACAGTAGGTGGAGTTCAGGACAAATCTCAGAATACAAGATAATAATAAAATCCCATCCTGTTTTACTTAATTGTTCCCCTCCTATCCTGTATGATTAAAGGGTTATTCCACTTTCTTGTTTGTGGTTACTTGATGTTAAAACCATATTAAAATGTGTAGGAAATAGGTATCCAATTGTTTTTGCTCAGTGAGAGGATAAACTGTTGTATATATCTTGATATACTGTGTAGTTCAAAGTAACATCAGTAAGGGATAGTGCATCTTTATTAGAGTGATAAATTACTAGTGTCACTAAAGTCTGCTTTAAGATCCTCAGATACAGACAGGGCCTGCTTCTGATTCCACTCACGTGGGACACCGTGAAAGCACCAGTAGCATTTTGCTGCTGTGAAGCAGGTGTCAGTAGTGAAATGAAGTCTCAGTGACTCATAGGTGACCATGAGGAATGTTGAAGGTTTGGGGGCACCATTATCTTTTTTTTTCCTCAAAAGTTTTAGATCATGGGTTTTCTTTTTTACTGTCTGTCTGCAGTGAAATCGTTTCTGCCACAGAGGTTCTTAAAGATGACTGCTGCAGTGGGACCTTTCTTTGCTCGTAGTGATCTCCATGTCGTTCTTGCAGTCCTGGGGAATTTCAGCTCTGAGGCATTCTCTGGTGTTGTCTCTTTTCTGTTCTTGTTATTTTACTGAATTACAGGCCTACAGTATTTGCACTAAAACAAAAAGCTTGTTAGAGAAAGCTTGCTGCTACAAAAGAAAGAACATATTAAAATGGTTTTGCTTTTACAATTTTAACTGAGTAGCATTTTGTAGAATAAAATCAATCTAGACTGAAAAGAAAAAATGACTTTTCTTTTTTCCTCTGCACCTTCTCCCCCCATACTCCTTTCTTTTCATCCAATTCCTTGGTGGTATGATGTTCCCCCCTTCTCTTTTGGTGCTCAGTTGTAATGATTGGCTGTATTGTTGACTATGCTGCTGAGAGTTATGACACTTGTAAATCTCGTTTTAATGACATTGTGGACACTTTTGTATAGCAAGAACTAACTGGAGTTCTCTCTGTTAATTGAAGTAATTAAAAAGCTCCATTTGCCATGAACAATTAAAAGCTCGCATGTTCCTTCACTATGAACAAATGGGTTCAACATTGCCAGGTGCCTGGTTGCAACACATTTCAAGGCTTCTTTCATAAGAGCAGCTGCAATCCCAACAGCTGTTACCTGCAACAATGGTAGATGGGGCAGAGGCTAGCAGAGCAGCCCACCTGGGCTAAAAGGCAAATAAAGCACTAATCATTTCGTCTTGGCTTCAAAAAGGAAAGGGATAGAGGTAGAAAATGTGTGCAGACTTTGTTTTATATCTCAACCAGAAGGAGTCAAAGCTTCTGCTCTGAAAATTTGGGGAGTATGGTTGCTTCACCAGCAGCAAGGAGGATGTTAAGATGGAATTCCCTTGCTTGCCTGGGGAAAGCTCCTGTCTCTGGAGTGGAAGGAACTGAAATACATCAGATTAGGAGTGGAGGATGTCATATTCAAGTTCAAAATGAAACATCAGTGGGGAGGAGATAGGTGAATCATGGCCTGCCAAGCTGGCACCAAACCAAGCTTCTCCTTACTCATGGACTTCCTTAGTAATGTCTGCTCTGGTTTCCTGTTGGTCTCTGTCCCTTGTTTATTTAACTATCTTTTTCACTTTTTTCTCTCTTTTTTTTTTTTTTTTTTTTTTTTTTAAATACCTCTGTGTTCTCACAGTTCTATGGGGAAGGAGATGAGAGATGTTAGATTGAGTTATAAGGTGTATGGAAACTATTTGTGAAGTTACGGGGAATGCTGGAGGTATCAGTCACCAGAAGAGGGAATACATGCACATGCCTGTGTGAAATGAGCTCAGCTCTCAGGAATCCATACTGTAGGAAAGTTGACATGAAATCAGCGTAGGAGGGTTTGAGCTTTAGAGCAGGACCCAGCCTTAGGGTTCTCTGCAGGGTCAAGGATGGCAGAGGGGTAAGGGAGAGCCTATGGGAAGCTTTTGCTAAATGCACTTGTCCTAGTATGGCTAAAGGAAAAAGCAGATATTCTGGGGGGCATAGCAACTACGAGCAAATATGCCAAAGGAGCATCATCTCTTAATATCTATCTCCATTGGCCTCAGGCAGGGGGGAGTCCTCATTTGATCTACTGCATACAAGCATTCTCCAACGGGAGTGCTTCCAGCATTCCCTGCCTCTCAAAGGGCTTTCCCATTGCACTGCTGCACAGAGGCATCCAGATTCAATTTTGTCAAACCAGCTCCTTTGGCAGCATGTACCTCCTCTGCCCCCTCCCAAAACAAGGCTAACAAGAGGATATGTTCTTGCTCCCTAAGCTCCTGTTTGCTGACAGCACCCTTCAGAAAGGTTTGATGTTGCTGGACTGCAAATGCTGCTTGCGAGTCCTGGCCTCCTGCCTGATTTTCTCCCAGCAGTGGCTGGCTGTGACTGCCTTGATCATCAATAGCTGTGGACCCTGGAATGTCCACAGCACTTACTGCAACTTGGCTTTGAAGGATAAAACTGCACAGCAGAGCAAACTCTTTTTCCACCAGTCTTCTAGCTGTGGGAGGCCAAATTCTACCACACTGACATGGAAATTATGTTTTTCCCAACATCCTCATCTTGGTTAAGATCACTTTACATAGGGAATTTCCCCTCCTTCTGAAACAGGCTCATCCTCCCTCTACCCTGCAATGTCCTAACCCTGTGATGAGAGGGAGTGATCTGTATCTTACCACAGGGTAGGCAGAGTTGTACTGGAAGAGAGATTACCCATTCCTTTTGCAGGAAGGGTTGTGAGGGACATCTGCATCACAAACTACCATCAGGATCAGCTTACAGCCCAATGATGTCTTTAGTGTGTGCAAGAATGAAAAGAGGCTCCCCCTCTTCTTTTGCCTCTCCCCTTCCCAGAATGTGAGACTCATCTCTGGAGTTCCCTTTGAGGTCATATTTCTTATGACCTAAGCACTGGCTCCTCTCTCCAAGCAGCATGTGTGGGTAGCCTGGTCTTCTTACATGGAGTGCAGACCCCACCTGAAACAGAGCTTCTGTGGCAAGAAAAAGCCTAGAGCAGTTGCCTGAATAGATCATGCCAGAGGGTCTCAAGTTGACAGATGAAGGCTTTTGGTGATTTTTTTTCTTTTTTTCTCTTTTAAAATTTTATTTAGAACCTGCAGGAGCAGCTACAGGAGCACTGCAGAAATTCTGCAGCCAATGGAAAGAATAAGCATGTGTTAAATCTGAAGAAAGCTTAATGGGAAGCAGAGCTGGAGTGGGAGTGTGGGGGAAAGAGGGCATCCACAATACTGGTTTGAAGTGATGTTTCCACTGCCATGTAGGAAGAACGTGACAGAGAAAAATGGTGACATGGTTATTGCATCAGATGCCCCAAAGTGGAAAAATTGATGCATTAAAATAAACCAAGAAGCCACTACGTTATATGGTCCTATTCTACTGATACCTCTATGTCCTGAAATTTCTTATCATCCTAACAAGTGTTTTCTGCTCAGCCTCACGTGGCACTAGTGAGGGCCCCACTCAGCAGTGCCTGGCCAGTGTCAGGACAATGAACAGTGCAGATGGATTATCAGATGGATGGAAGTGGCTGGCACCCTCTCATTGGGCTGAGGTTTAAAAGAAAGCTTTTCACGTGTGTTCCAGTGTAGTGAGATCCAGTATACCTCAGGAAGATATTCCTTGATGAAGACAGGACAAGGCTGGAAGGAGAGGCCAAGACAGCGAGGAATATTTGGCTATGAGAAAAGAAGGCTAAGGGAGGATCTTACCAAAGTGTGTCAATACCTGATGGGAGTAGGGAGCAAAGGAGATGCAATCATACTCTATCCAGTAGTACCAACTGACAGGATGAGAGGCAATGGCCACAATTTGTAACAGAGGACATGAAAGTAACTTTTTCACTGTGAAGGTGGTCAAATACTGGCATAGTATTTGGGAATCAGGGAAGTTTGTGAAATCTCCATCCTTGGAGACATTCAAAACTAGACTGGACATGGCTCTCAGTAATCTTCTGTAACTGGCCCTGCTTGAGGAAAATGGTGGACTGGATACTCTCCTGTGATGCCTTCCAACCTCAACCATTCTGTGTTTCTGCATTTCGTTCTACATAGTCCTGAAGAAACATATTGTGAGCATTATTTCTTTCCCCCTTGCAGTGCTATCTCATCTGAACCCCAGAATTCCTCTGTACTAAATATCAGCCTTTTGATGCTGGCTATGCAAGGTCAAACAGATAAAGACTAAGCTGGGAGGAGGCTACCATGGCAGACAAGAATGTAAACTGTTCAGCTTGTTGCAGTGTGAGTCTCAGATTTCCCTTTTATTTTTGCATGCTCCATTCCACAGACTAGTGTGGAGGAAGAGAGGGAGACAGGCCTTACATGGCTGTGATCTAGATCCTGCATCCCACAAATTACTCCCTGCAAGTCCACAGGCAGTGCCAGGAACTGTTGCCTATTTGCCTTTTGCAGGCTCTCCTACTGTTTTTCCCCTCTCAGACAGAAGTCATTTTTCAAGTTCCCTGGAAAGGTAAATAAGAATCTACAGCTGATGATCCTCGGTGAGCTCGTGGGTCAGGCACAATCCATTAACTGGGCAAAGAGTTCCTTCTGGCCCCCCACCCTGTTTCTGTCATCCTCTTGGGCTCCTGGACTCAGGCAAATTCATCAGTGGCTCCTGATGATGACACACACTCCTGCTGGTGATTACTGAAGTGAACCGACACAGCAGGAGATGCTGAGTTTGGGCAAAAGGAGGAAATAGGTCAGTTCTTTTCCTTGGGTAGCTCAAGCACTGGATGCTCTAATTCACTAATTCCTGTTTGAGGTGTTTACATCATATTACCGCTCTGAAATGCACTTGATTTAGTTTTGAAACTGTTTCACGTTAATGAGGTTAGAGCGACAGACACCAGCCTGTGGGCTTTAAAGGCTGACATGTCAGAGGGCAATGAATAATCTAGGGGAAAGGTGAGCTCATGTGCCCTCCACATCTAGGATTGCCCTCTGGTCTAGCGAGGCACAGCCCTGCTCTGACCCCTCAAAGCCAAAGCTTTGGGCAGGCCACCAGCACCAGCAGTGAGCAGCACCACAGCCTCATGCCTCAGCAATTGGTTGCCACAGCCTTTGTTCCACGCTGATGCTGACTTAAAAGGCTGCAACCCTTCACTACTCCCCGGCTGCTATAGGTCACAGGGGTGATGGGAGACGTTGGCTGCCTTTTGTAGCCTCTGATTGAACACTGTGTTTGTGAGCCACAAGGGCTGTGATTAAATCTCTGCTCTGAGCAGTGTTCTGAGGCCATACTGGTATCTAATTACATTCTCCGCTTCTGGCAGCTGAGGAAATGAAGATCTGCCTGTGACACTGCCTGTGGTAAAAGGGAGGGAATAGGAAAGGAGAGTGATGCCTTAAAAACATCAGCTTCAGGTGCTTCCCTTGACCTTGGGTGTCCTCTTCTGTCAGCACCTGCAACTGGGATGAGTGCTCATCCTGGAGTGATGACTTTCCTCCTCCTGCTCCTGTTATCCTGGTGGAGATGAGGGGTTTGCTGGAGCTCTAATCACCTGTGGCCAGGCTATTCCCAGGCAGCTACAAGGAGCAACGCTGTCCTGTGGTAGCACAGAGCAGGAGTTGTACAGGAAAGGTCTTGGCAACTCGAGGTCCTCCAAGATGTGCCTGGCTGCAGGAGGTCCCTGGTTGCATAGGGCTGCCTGTCCTAGAGGACTGAAGGAAGAACATCCTGACATTATGGATGGCTGCCTTAGCAGGGTAGGTCTATCCTCCACCACGGTGACTGACTGCTTTCAATTCTGTTTTGGGGGTTTTTTTTGTCACCTAGCTACAACTCTTAATTTTTTTGTGCAGCTGTTGTCATTTCTCCGTTCTCCAGGACCGGTGGCAGCTCCATAGGCACGTTTCTGGTGGCAGGGAGGGAGGCAGGCTGTTTCTACTGTGGGGCTGTACAAAGGGCTAAATCCTGTGACCCAGTGCCATGGGGAAGAAAGTCATTACTAATCCTACCATATAGCGGCTCCGCCTGCCCAGCAGGATCAATGGCGCCATCTCAGCCCCATTATGTTGACTCTGAATCAGCAAGGAACGCCTAGGAGCCGGGAGGAGAGGGCTCCTCCCTTTGTGGGGTACTGCTGCCTGCCTGTGGGACAGTCAGGGCTTCCTTTCCTCCCCCCTGATGTTGGAAGAGGCGATGAAGTGCTCAGAGGTTGCTCATGCCCACGGGCTAGCCCCTGGAGCAGGGCGGGCAGGGCAGAGACCCTGCCGGGATGTGTGCCGGGCTCAGCAGCCCCAGGAGCACCGGAGCCGCGCACCCTCCCGGCTGAGGCCAGCCCGCTCTTCTGGCAGGCAGAGGCAGGGGTGGATCCTGGAGCCATTTCCAGGGAGCAGGCTGGCACTGGGGAAAGCAGAGAGCAGCTGCCTCTTTGCCCCCACGTTCACACAAGGCTGGGAACCCAGGATCTAGGAAAGGGTCGCCCATCTCTCCCTGTGCTGCTTGCGAAAACAAAGGGCGACGGCTTTTCAGACTATACCATTTAAGGAGTTCCCCAGCTTAGTGAACCTCGGCTGACCTCAGGGTATACCGAGTTTCCAGCTCAGCAGAGCAGCGTTTCAGTTGAAAGCACGCAGCCCAAAACTTCCCTCCTCTCGTCTGGGGAAGGGGGGCTGCTAGAGCATGGGCAGCTAATGACAACGCGCAGAAAAAAAGGTGATGTCGGTTACTGACTCTCGGATGTAGCCAGATCCCTTCCTAGGAAGGATGTTGCAGTCCGACAGGATCAGCTAGAATGCGAAGCAGCTTCAGCAGCTTTTGGCAGGCCCTGGGTGAAGGAGGATGGGAGGGTGCCAGGCCCACAGAACCACTGGGTGCTGCATGTTGGGGCGCAGGAGCAGCGCCCCAGCAACGCGATGTTTACAAAGGTGAAAAACATTAATAACATGCAATATGCTCCTCCCGTTGTTTCAATACGATCAAGGTGTGTACAGGAGAGCAAATGAGTGTATGTACACGCACTCGCTGTGGCTGATGCGGGATATCGCTGGGCGCAGGATCGTTCCGGCCAGGCTGCAGTCAATACTGACAAATACAGTATACGTCCCGTCTTGCCCGCAGCAGTGAGGGAGCTGTGGCAGGCTCAGTGCTTTCCTCCCTCTTGTGAAAGGGTGTTTTCAGCAGTGTGGGCAGCTCGGGTCCCGATCGCCTCGGGTCCCAACAGTGCGTGGTCTTGGTGCTGCACAGAGAGACTCGGAGGGGAGTGAGTCCCAGCCCAGCGCCCTCCTCACCGCCAATTCACCCCTCTGTGCTCTGCCCTCTCGGCGTGCTGCAGGAGACAGGGGTTCAGGGTAACAAGAAGAAGAAAAAGAAGAAGAAGAAGAAGAAAAAAATAGCATGTGAGATCATATAATTAAAGATGGTATCAGAATGTCTAATTAGGATGACTGAGAGAACTTGGCTGGGAGACGCAGCCAAGAGCTGAGTTAGTGTGTTTGCCAGTCCAAAGCTCCTTAACAGTAATTAATCCTTAAATGTCCAATTGTTCAGAGTTCAAGGAAACACCTCCTACTACTGTACTTTGTGTTCCTGTTAAGCAAGGAGACACAGCAGGGCGTGTGCCCTTATTCTGTAAGAGCGACACGCCTAGGGTGTTGTTAGGAACTAGACCGAAGGTTGAGTATAATTATTAACTACCTAAGAGTTCCCAGCATTGCACAATTACCCAAGCCGCCTTGCAGCTGTGCACTCGCCCTGTTTGGGTTTTTCATTGGGTTTTTTTTGTTTTGTTTTTTTTGTGTTTTTTTGGTTTTTTTTGTTTTGTAGTTTTTTTTTGTTTGTTTGTTTGTTTTTTTGTTGTTGTTGTTGTTTGTTTGTTTTTTGGGTTTTTTTTCATTCTTTTTAAAATAGAAGTGCTGAGCTTTAGCGGTGGTATGTGCAAATCCTACTGAAGTGTCATCTGCTCCCCTTCCAGTGTCCATTGTGCCGCTGAGTTGGGATGCGGTGGTGGAGGGGAATGAGGGCAGCACATATACCTATATACACACTGTATGGCAGCGTGTGCCCCTCACTGAAACTCACTAGGCTTATTTACATCACTTACAAATTTGACCCAGAGATTTTCCCTTTGTTTTGATGCTGTCAATGACTCTTGCATTAACATAAAAGCCTTGGCTATTCATTCTGGGGGTTTTCATTCTGTTTGCATTTTTGAGGTGAGTTCTGTTGGGTTTTTTTTCCCTTTGCTAATATTAAGCGAGGGGAAAACCTGGAGGAAAGCCATGTAGGTTTGACGCGGTAGGGGAACTGATCTGTTTGTTCTGCCGCTGCGGGAGCCTGATCCAGGCGGTCCCCGGGATGGGTGCTGAGCCGCGGGCAGCAGCGGCACCGCTGATGGGGAAAGCCCAGCTCGGCAGCGGCATCGCAGCTGGCTGGCAGACGGGAGGGAGATGTGTCATTTCCTCAGGTACATCATCATCTTTCAAGCCGTGTTTCTGTGTTTTTATCCTCTCCCATCTTTTTTTAATTGACCCTTTCTGGTGGGCGTGGTTGAGGGCCCAGCTGGGACCCGGCCGGCCAAAGTCGCTTCTGCAGGGGATCATTAACTCGGGCGTCAGCCAAGGCCGTTTAGTGTTTATAAAACGCAGACAATTAAACACAGCAATGCTATAATTGGAAAGCAGACTGGGACGATGTCCACCGAGAGGGACCGGCTCCCCGGGCCGGCGGAGGGATGGGCGGGCAGGGCTGTGCTGCCCAGGCTCGGACGGGCAAACGCCCAGACGGGAGGGTCCTGCCGAGCCCGCGGGCAGGGAGCTGAGACAAAGGCTTGGGAGGGAAACGGAGCAGAAGAGAAGGGACTTGCCCGAGGCCAGCTGACAGGCAGGAGCTGGCTGGGTGCCCGCCTGGCTCCCTGGGTGCGCACTGTGCTGTGTCCCTGTGGGTCCGCGGTGGGATCACAGCATTGCTTCTACAGGCATGTATCGGGGCGTGAAGGCTCTTCCCCTGCCGGGCCACCATAGGGCGAGGTTGAAGGGGCTGTTGGTTGCCTCCTCGAGGTTTGGAAATAGTCATTAATTGGGCCCTGGGCTCCAGGCTGGCTTCAGGGTCACAGTCAGTGAGTGTTTGGGGCTGTTCCCAGATAATACAGGACTCCTGCAGCCCAGCCTCCACCCTTAGCTAGTCTGGTGTCTCAGCACCAAATGGTTGTTCCCCACCAGTGGCTGCGGCAGGCAGCTGTTGAAATCACTCTCCAAGTCTTCCGTGAAGTCTGGCAAATGAGGAAGACGCTGAGTACTGGATTGGGATCGCCATAACCCTGCTCCAAGCTCTGCAGCTGACTCACTGTTTCACCATGAGTACATCACTTCACCTTTTTGTGACTCAGAATTTTCATCTATCAATTAGGGATTTATGAGGTTTAATTAAGGTCTGTGAAGCCCTTTGAGATCCTCACTTACAGATGCTGTGCAAGCATAAAGTGCTGTACACAATGAAGAAAACAAGAGAAATTAAAAGCTCCAGACGAGAGAGAAGAGAGGGCAGGTTTCCCACTGCTTGGTCTCCCAATTACATGCTTCTTGTTAGGATGGCAACCTCGCTTTAACCTGTGGACAAACGAACTTGTTCACCCCTTCTTGCAGCAGACAGGCGATGACGTGCAGCAGTGTCTTACTCATTGGTTAGCCTTCAGTCATCTTTCCAGAAGTATGAGCAAACGGGGAAGGGAGCAAGGGCGGGTGAGGAGTATGAATTCCAGAGAAAAGGGAAGTGTCAGAAAGCAAGCTAGGATGTGCAAGGGCCTTTATCACTGCTGTTGAGATCTAGCTTTGCACAGTAACAAACAGGAACAGATTTCATCTGTCCCTAGAGGTACGTGCCCTGGAGCAGGGAAGAGCAGAATTACAGCAGAGAGGAAGCAAGGGAGTCTTCTTATGCAAGGCATCTCTTTCAGTGTCAGAAACGAGATAGATTCAAGGAGTTTGAGGGAAGTGTTTGAGCTTAGCTAAATGAAAAGTTGTTTTATCTATGTTTTTTAAGGTAAAGGCCTTGTTTGCAGAAGCCATGGAACACATACTCTGAAGCTTGTGCTTAAACGTAGGTGTAAGCTGAAGGCCTTTGCTGAATGGGGACATGCCCAAATTTATTTAGGTACTGGGTGGAAACCAGGTCTAAGGTCTGGGAGTCTTTGAGCAGTGATATTAGCAGGACCTCGAGGGTCCCCAGGAGCCACAGAATGCAATAATCTGTGAACAGCCTTGCTATACTATTTATAGGGACAGGTTGACCTCGGGGAAGAATGGGCAAAAAGCAAGCTCCGTCTCCAATCTTTATTTTCTCCTTTGCTTGCAGTATAAACACCCCTGTGGAAGCAGGCTCCAGTGGGTGTGGTCTGTGTATGCACTCGTGGGTGTGCCGCTTTGTTGTGTTAAAAGGACCATTCCTCACCTGAAAGCAAATTTCCAGGTTGTCACTGACAGTCACATCAAAACTCGTGACCCCTCCCATCCCCCACCTGCATACCTTCCCTTTTATGTAAGAAAAACAGAGATGCCTGTTGAGATGAAACCCAGACTAGTCCCAGGTTTGGTGTCTGCCTTTGTTCCATACTGATCTGGGACCCCTCTGCCTGTCTTTGTGCTGAGCTGCCAGGGAAGACAGATGCATGGTAATTGCTGCTGGCTAGAACAGCCCCCTTCGATCAGAGCAGCCATCCTCACTCTTCTCCTTCTCTCCCGAGAACACCTCCCCCAGTTCATGCACCTTTCCTTAAGGTTTCTTAAGCTTTCAGTTGGGTCGGCTGGTCTGCTCTAACTCCATCTTTCTGAAACTGCTCGTGCCCCAAATTTGGCACAAAGCTTAGCTTTAGTGAGCACTGTTTTGGAGTAGAACAGAATAATGACTTTCTGTGGCATACTTATGACACTCCATTAATATATCCCAGAAGAAATGTTTTTGTTGCAACTGCAGTATACTGTTGACTCATTATATGATCCACTCTAATTCCTTCAGATCCTTTTGTGTAGTACTGCTGCTAAACCAATTATTCCAAGTCATCCATTTGTGCACTTAATTTCTCCTTCCCAATCATAGTACTTTGCTGTGTTTTTATTGAATTTTATCCAGTTGATTCTGAGCAGCTTTTGCAATTTATTGAGATCACTTGAAATAATAACGTGCACATTAATTGTTCAGAAAATCCTATGGACAGGCCCATGCCTGCACCCATAGCTGGTTCCAGGGCCCAGCCTTTCCATCTTAAAAACAAAGGCCTCTAGCACTTGATGGCATTCTTGCAATATTCCTCTGAAATGTCAGGATGAAGCCTGGCAGAGCTGTGAATTTTGGAAGGCTCTTCCAATGGAAATATGGGATAAGAGCATCTGTTCAGCTGGCAGTGGCTTTTGGTCTCTGATCATCTAGCGTTGGTTTGAATCACTGTTATTTTCTGTATTATTTCTGGTCTTCAGAGCATTCAGTCACTGAAAATATGCAAGCTTGGAATTGGCTTCTGACTGTGAGGGAGGATGTGATGGTATACCTGGACAAACGCAGGTCACATCAAGAATGCCCTGGCCTGGACTCCTCATCCTAGGGACTGGAGGTGCAGCTCCACGGCCGTGACGTTTCCCCCCAGTCTCATCCGAAGGGTCAGGATACTCGTTGTGTTCAGGAGTGGAAATACGGGAATTTGGTGTCCTCTGGTGGCAGCTGCGAGTGTTACGGCTGGCTAAAGCAGGCGTGACCTTCCGCACGCAGTTTGTCCCTCAGGCCAGCTGCCCATGTGCTCCAGCCAGAGCACTGATTCTCCTTTCTGCCCTGCACTGTAAAGATTCCTAATCCAGTCTGGCTTCTGTAGTTTCTGCATGCTCACCCCTCCTATTATTTTATGCCCATTTACTTGCTTCCCTTTCTGGCAAGCTAAGCTCTATGTGACTTTGGGTTTAAGATTGACTTGATGGTGTTTGCTTGCTGTTCTCCTGTGATTTCTTTGCCTCACAAAAGGAAATGTAGTTTCTGTAAGCACCTCTTCACAGTTACAGAAGGCTTCAGCTGCTTGCCCTTGCATGGTCCCTTAGTAAAATGTGTCTGTGTCCAAAGGCCTCTCATCCCACTTCTCTAAGCACTGAGTCTGTTACCCACAGGCTTGCCTCAATGCAGTTCCATTCCTTGGATGAAAGAACTGGTTTGCAAAAAGACACAGAGCACCTGAGCAGCCCATATTTGGCTCTTTTAGCCACAAAACAGGTGAGAGCAGATCAGAGCATTGCATACCTGGTGAACACTACAATGGGAGGACGTGTTTGCTGCAGCTTGTGTTGTGTGAAGTATGTGAAGGGAGCACACCAAGCCATATGCTCCTGGCTCCAGGAATTTCTGCTGCTAATGGGCAAGAACTGAGCAACCCTGAGGGCTGTGGAGTGTAAAAGGCTCTAAGAGTTTGGTGCAATTGCAGCCAGAAAAGTCAAACAGTCACATCCCATATGAGGAAAAGCAGCCTTATCTCCTCTACCTGTCTAAATTGCTATGCTACTGTTTGACAGTCTTCTGTTTTTCAAGAGCAGCACAAGTATTAATGATCCAAAGGGAATACAGTACATCTAGGGCTGGCTCACTGAGGTCAAAGGAATGCACTTTTTGATGCATAAAGACAGGCTGAGAAATGAAGTGCAGGGGAGTCAGGTAAACAGAGGATTTTTAGGATGCGTGTAGATGGACTAGCAAGTCTGGGACACCATGGCACCTAGCCAGAGTCTATATGCTGCACCTTCATGTGGGAAGAGCTTCAGAGAGCACAGGAGAGTCAGGAGCTTCCCACACTGGCTGCTGCAATTACAGCTCTGGCTGAAAACAGAGCCCCTTTGTGGTGTGAATACAAACAGCCAAAAACTGGCACTGCTTTGGGAATTTTCTAGCTTAATGGAAAAGAATGGGAGAAAGGGAATACTCATGTTTTCATTTTACAGAGAACCCCACAGTGCTTTGACACCTCTTCAATTCACAGTGGTGTTCATTTAGGTGCCTGATTTCTATGCAAATCTTTGAGAATTAGGTACTTTGCATGTGAGCACCAACGAACTCACCCAGAGACACAGGAAGGGAGCACATTTTTCTGGTGCCTACCATGGAATGCCATCACTGTCTATCAGAGGCAGGCAGACTGCTTCCCTTTTCTATCTACCTTCCTGCCAGCACTGCTTTCTCAAGGCTGTGGTAGTGCTGGTGAACCTTTTAAAGTCTGTGGCTGTAAACAGGGCTCCCCAGAAATGAGCTTTATCTCCTGATTTGATAACCAAGGGGCCAACTGAGAGGCCACAGGAAGTATCTGGTCCCCAGCTTCTCGCTGCTTACAGACTCAAGTCAATCCTCACAATATGAAAAAGTCAGTAAAAAGAGTATTTAGCAGAGGATCTTTAAATCTTGGCTTCTGCTGTTCTCTGGCTGTTCAGAGTCCTCAGCAGCCTTGCAGATATCATCAGGCTTCAGGGGTTCCTGCCCCAAGGAGCTGGGAGGATTTCAGCCTGTCATGATCTGCAGCTTGCCTGTATCAAATGCCCAGAAGCTGCTAGAATAGGCAGTGAGGAGCAGTTCCAGCTTTTGCTGCAAAGGGCACACCATGTTTTTGTGACAGGCTTGGGGACTGGGGGACCTGTGGCAAACACACAAGGTGCAAAGGCAGGCTGGACACCACCAGCCTCTCAGCAGCACCGAGCAGTCTGTGGAGATGGACTTTAGGCTGTACTTTGCTGCCAGCCACAGATGAGTGGCTAAAGGGCTTGTGCCCTCAGCAAGCAATCAAACAATGTGTGGGAGGTCGTGCCCTAAGGCACAAGGAAGAAACTTCAAGTTTCATTCAATTATTAACACTGGATTGGAGTTTTTGTTATGTTGCTGCCTTCAGCTACTGTTGGGTGCTTGCAGGAGAGCACTGCTTCATAGCTCATCCAAAACATGGGTATAATTGCAGCGGTGACCTTGCTTATTTACGTACTTACTGCCACAGCTTAGGTCTCTATAGCAGCTATGCAGATCCTAAATATGAAAGTCAAGTGTCCAACCACGTGCTGAGCTTAGAAAAATTTAGGGAAATGTATTTGAGGCCTTGTGTTTGCATTAGTTTTTAACAAGATTTCTTTTTAAAAGCCATTTTAGAAATAATTTATGTCCTCACCTGCAACGCCAAAAGCCCGAGTTTTCTAAAGAGTGTGCTAAGCATTACAAGGCCTTTTGTCCACTCTCAGTGACCTGACCATACTCAGCCCGGTGCTTTTGAGATCCGCATTCACGTTTGTGCTCCTCTTTTCCTCGGGGATTTGCGCTCCCTCCAGCAGGTGGTAGCAGCCTCCTTCAGGCTGTGCAGCTCTCCTGCCTGCTGCCGCAGAGCTGCTGCCTGCCCGCCCCATGATTCATGTCCCTGGCTGCCCCTGGCCTCACTTGATCTCCTCACCCTCTGCTGCATGTCTCAACTCCCCCGTGGAGGAAGATCTGTTTAAGTCCAGAGTATGAGCTAAATTTACCAGCAGTGTGAATCACAGCGAGAGGCGGCAGCGGCGCAGCATCACAAGGACACAGGACCACGTCTTGCTGTTGTGTGTGGTTTAGTCCTGATGTTTTTGTAGCACTGTCATGTTCTACCCATCACAGATGGGTGCCTCATAGATGGAGTAATTCAGGGATATGCTTCCTAAATACCAGATTCAAGTTCTAATGCCTTGTCAAGGGAGTAGGATTAGCTGAAGCAGTGACAGGTCGCAGAGAGGCTCTGTCTTCAAATGAAATGGAAACTCGGTCTGCTTTGTATTTCCACAAGAAGTCCTCTGCTATGCCAGTGTAATGTGATAGTTTTGTGGATGCAATTACATTATCCACTGATATGTGGCCTCTGCTTATTAGCAACTGAGTAAGCTACCTCCCTAACTTAGTACAAGTACAGTCATCTTGGGTTTAGAGTGGTTGAGTGCTATGGAGTTTTTTGTCTGTTTTTAATTGTTGGGGTTTTTCTTCTTTTGATATGCAGCCATACCTTCACTATTCATATTTTAAAACAGTGGTCTTATAGTTGAGGACTTAGATAGGTTGAAAGTTTTTGGGTTTTGGTATTCTGTATGAATAAAAGAATAAAATAAAAGCTCTGTTTAACAGAGGAGGTAAGGAAAAAACTTAAAGACGAGCTAAAAAATATCCCATGGCTTTCCCAGCTATGGCTCCCATACCAGGTATGAAAGGTGAAGCTTTAGGTATATTATAAACCACTTAAAAATGTAGCAATGAACTAAAGAGTTTGGCTAATATGCTTTAGCACCTGTGTTTGAGTAGCTGTTTGGGTGTTGCTGGCTTTAAAACTGTAGCTGGGACTTGACTCCCTTTGTGTGGTGTTTTGCACTGTTGGGTGTAGACCTGTGAAACGGGTCCTTTGCTGAGAACATGCCAAGGCACAAAACTTCTGATTTTCACCACCAAATCTCACACAAAGCTCTTCTGTGCCAGTTATGTTATGAGCCCTTTCTATCTAGAGCAATCGACAAGAAGACTCACACGATTCAGGCAGGGTTAACTACCAGGGCTAGCTATCTCCTGGTCCCACCCGAGCAGCAGCAGGCTTCAGGGTAGACAAAAGGTGCTCTGTGTTGATCATTAGGTAATCAGCTACACGGCTGCAGTTCCCTAGGGTATTCCAAAAATACCATCAGCTGAGGGTTGGTTTATGGTCTGGAACTCTCCTTGCCTTCTGTAGCTGTATCTAGCTTTGCCCTTGCAGTAATGAAAAAGCTTTAATTTGTCTCTGACACCTTCTCTGTCTAATAGAAAAGTCTCTCTTCTCCCTTTTGCAAACTTTTTTGATCTTTGCTTCTACTTGTTATTTGCTATTCAGTCTAGGAGCTATTTTGGTGCTTTGGTGGTGGGAAGGAGTGTTTACAAGTGATATTTACAAGCCTTGAAGTTAATGCTGTTTTGCTTCTGGAGCGCGTCACAGTGTTTAAAGGCTAAACTTACTCTCAGATCTGTGGTTTATGGCCAATGAATGAATGCTAGTTTTTTATTTTTTTTTAAATTTTTTTTTTCATGTTTTGCTTTGTATAATACGAAGAAGATGCTTTCTGGGATTTTAAACACTTCCAAGTCTTCAAGAAGTCTGTTTCTCAGACTTTTTATAGTGAGAGCTTTCCCTTGAGGAATGAAGCAGCCACAAACCCTTGTATGTAATGAGGAAACCCACCAAAGGTAACTCCCATCCATGCTGAGACAGTGCAATGCCACCTTGACTGAGAGGTGGTAGTGGTCCTGACCAGCCTCACCTGAACCTTCCTCATCCTGACCAGGTGCTCGGGAGTTCCACTGCAGCTCAGCCCAGGCAGGGCTTGCTGGTGTGGTGCTGTGCCCTGACAGTGAGTTAGACTTTAACTTTTCATTACCTTACTGGTTAAAGGAGTTTGGGTGTCAAACTGTTTCAGGTGTGAGACACCCAAACAGAATGAGCTCATTCCTCTCAGACTTGAACATGCAGCTGTGTCCGAGGTGGGAAACTCTTTGTGCTGGTATGTTTTTGCTGAGTTGAGGGTGGAGATTCAGGGGGTGGAGGAATGCTTTCCCCCTGTCTGTGTACATTCCTCCTCCTTGCTCTGAACAATAACTGTTCATGTTCAGAATTAATATAACATTCCTGGTTTTTGAAAAGTGAGATGAGCACAAGATCTACCTCCAACATGTTCCTTAAAGAATGTCAAATTTCTGTCATGAAACAACAGAAAGCCAAAATAAACAAAACCCCCTTTGAAGGATGGCTAGACTGCCTGAGTTGGGTGTGTTAGTGGCTTATCTAAGCGTTTTAAGCTCTTTACTTAAGCAGACTCCCATTATTAATGTAGGAGCTCCCTTTGGGTGTCCGTGGGCTCAGAAGAAGCCAAAGGTCACTGCTGTTTTGTGTGAGGACAGCAGGCTGCTCTTCAGAGGTTTGACCCTGATGCCTTAATTGAGGCATAGTGGTAGTCTCACCGGGGAGTGTTCTATCACAGTCTATCTGGCATTTCTGCACACTCTTTGACTCTGCAGAAGTGACTGTGCTATGGTGAGAGTGTCACAGCAAGGGGTTTGGAGACCTGTGTGGTGTGAGGGCAGAGTTACTGATCCTGCTTGTCTGGCACTGCTCTGTCTTTGCAAATCCTGGTGAGGCATAACCCGGGGGGGGAAAATCTGCCAGAAGTACTAGAGGAAGAGAAACAGGCACAGCATGAGTCTGGTTGAAGGCAAGAAAGGGACACAGGTGGGGAAGGAGACAAAAAGAAGAACACAACCTTCCTCTTTGGGTGGGTGTGGGCTGCTATATAAGGTTCAGTTGTCCTTGTTGCCTCAGGAGCAGAGAGGCTCCTTCCCTGCCTGGCAGAGGCAGGCTAATGCCAAACTAATGTGTTATGTATTGCCTGAAAGAGCCTTGACCCTGCTGGAAGCTGACTCATGTGATCTTGGTCCTTAGATTTTCTGAGAACTCCCCTGAAAATGGCCAGCTCTCTCTGAACAAGTGGGAGAAGCTGTGCCCCTTCTTTGACCCTTGGATGGGCAATGAAATGAGATATCATCATCACTTTGCTTTCCAAAGGTAGAAGCCAATGAGTTTTATGGCTGCTGAGTTATCAACTTCTAAGATATAAAGGAGAAAAAAGAAGACCATTTCTTTCTTTTCAGCCTTAACATCTAACACAGAGCACTCCAGGATTATCAGTTCATAGAGGTGGCTACTATGAGGCTATGGTTAGGTGTGCTGTTCCTTTGGTTGCTCTCCTCAGAAGGTAAGTTTTGGAAGGCCCTTTGAAAATTTGCATTGCACAGTATTTAGGAACCTCTATTTTTAGCTGTTGCAAGGTGGGTGTATAGCAGGAATTTTAGAAACAGGATGAAGAAAATCTGTAGTAAAACTGTGATCTTAAATGCAGTCTTGGGTATGTTTGATCATTTTTGGATGAAGATGTATGCATTGGTTTGCACTGTTCTGGGGATAGACTGTGTCTTAGGCACTGAAGCATTCTGGTAAGAGTAACATCACCAAATAATTAGACTAGCAGTGAGATCTGTGCCAAAATGGTGCAGAAATTCAAGCAAGGAACAGAGATTTTCTCTGAATTCATAACTATGATCATCTGCTTTTCAGTGATAAAAGATTACGTGAATGGTTAGTCAGCACCCTGGCATTCCAGGCATTGTTCAGATTTCTGTAATATTCAGGGTAGGGGGAAGCCCTTGTTCCCTATACTGGGTCTCTGTTTGGTGTCCATGTTTGGTGCCAATGACAGTTTTGTCAAATTTGTTTCAAATTTTGACATTTGAAAATGCTGTGTATGCTTTGGGTTTATTGGCCCTGTGCTTCAGGTCTCTGCCTGTAAAATAATGATAACTAGTGTTAGTGCTTTACCTTAGCAGTAGGCTGTGATGATCACTATCTTGAGAGGATTATAAAGTGCTCTGATAAATAATGAACAATTAGGTGGTTTTGGTTCCTGAAGTAACCAAAAGAAATTATCACATCTGAGCTTTTTAATTTAGGAAAAAATACACATGGTGGCTGCAGTTCCTCTTAAAACTTTATCCAGGAAAAAAGATGTTGATTGATAGCAGCCAATGAGAATTGTTTGTTGAAATAGATTAACTGTAAGAGCAAGGGAAGAAGGAGTTAGACCCTTTCTCCCAAATTTTGGGAGAATTATCTGAAAAATACTTCCTTTTTTATGTCAAAAAATTGAAAATATTAGTCACAATTATTCAATGGTATAGTAAGGGAGTAACTATAATACTGGGAGTAGCAGGAGTTGAAAAAGTCATCCTATGGAAAGTGTAAATCCAAAACAAACTAAGAGACTGAAGAGGTTAAAATTTAATCAGCCAAGCCAAGAATTAATCTGAAGGGAAAAAATGAATCATTGTTGAAGGAATGAAACCCAATAAATCCTTTTTCAAATTCTTCTGAAGCAGGGAGTCTGTAGGACTGACTGATGTATAAAAGCAGGCTGAAGCCTGACAAATTCTTTTTTTACTTTGGTGTCCTTGCATAACAGCTTAAAAAAGGCCTTGCATTCCAAGCCTTTCAGCACAGGGGACAAGAGGAGTAATGACCAAATCCTTAAATAAACTGATGACAAATAGCAAAAGAATTGCTAGGATTAGATGGTATCCACCTAAGGGGGTGAGCCAAGCAGAAATATGAACATGCCCATTTTATTAACTATGATGCTCATATTGATCTGTGTTGGGATGTGGGCTCTCACATGGTCAGAAGTGATCTGGATCTGGTGGGTTCTAACTTGCTGATGCAAAGCTATTCAGGATGTTCAGAATGAAAATTTACACTAAGTTTTCCTTTTCTGTATTACTCTTATCTATGTGTGTGCTATGGTGAACCCTGAATAGATAGTGCTTGACCCAGAACACAACTGTCTGAAGCACCAGTGCTAGTCAGAGAGAAATTATTTCAGGAGTTAGCAGGAGAATAGCACTAAAACCACATTGCTGCTGCTGTGTACAGGGCCATGGTTCACCTGCATCTTGACTGTGGGCTGGATTTTTCATCTCAAAAAAGATGTGGTAAAACCTAGCAGGAGGATAAAGGGGAAGAGTGGTCAGACTTAGGAAAAAAATTCAACATGAGATCGAAGAAACTGACTCTTCAGCCTGGATAAGAAGGGATAGGTATATGATAAAGACATACAGGCACAGGCAAAATGGCAAAATTTGCAGAAACAAGGGCATGACTACTCTTTACAAGAGCAACAAGGAAACAATCAGGTTATTAACAAAGGAGAAGTATTTTTTTCCAACATGTAATTAAGTTATGAGGCATCTTTTGCTACAGGTCTTGGGGAAAGCCAAAAGTGTAAAAAACAAATAGGCAAATCCATGGAAGAAAGGATGGCAGAGAGTTTTTCAACATTAAGTAATTGCTTGCTTGGGAGCACAATAGTACAGATAGTTGGGAGGATAGAAAATGGAAATATAACTTATTATCCTTATTCTTTGCCTAAGCATCTGTGTTTGAATATTGTCAGAGGCAAAATCTCAGACTAGAAAGACTTTCAGTTTGATGCATTAAAACTGTTCCTCCAGCTCCTTGAGTCCTGGAAACTGGGACTGGATCCTCTTTCTCTCTCAATGTAACCTAAAGAACTATTCTCAAATATAGTTGAAATTGTTAAAATATGTAGTAGAAAGTGTTAAAATTCTCAGATACTGAGTTCCTGCAGTAGATTTGTGTGATGCAGACAAATCCCTCATTGCTTTTGCCTCCAGTATTCCAAACAGAGTTGGGCTTCTGGTCATTGTCCTGAATAAAGCATCATCAAAACCCACAGATTGAACAGGCAAAAATGTTAAAAATATGTTACACAACAGCCAGGAAACTGTCTCAACCTTCTACAAAGTACTGTCAAAATAATATAAATTAGCAAATAGCTCATGGCTGAAACCCAAGTACGGGGAAAAAGCCACGTACAGAAGTTGCTGCCATTTCCTGAATGTGGTCATGTAGTGTGGCACAGGTGACAGGCTGAGGTGGTCATGGGCAGTGAAGTGGCTTTGTGTCACTGAGCTGTGTGCACAGGTGTGCCCAGAGCCCCCTGCCCATCCAGGCACATCTCCCTGCAGCGTGAGCACTGCTGGCTGCCCTGCACCCAGGGGTGTCCCACCTGCTGGACTGAGCTGGCTCATTACCCTGCCATTGACATGGAAAGCAAGGTGTAAAACCAGAAGTACTCAGCAGGGCTAAGTCTTCCAAAAATAGCTCCTGACTGTTAAAGGACCATTATTCTAATTCTGTATGAGACTTGCTGGCTGCTGATGGATTCAGTGGGGCGGGCAAGAACAGCTGAGGGAATGCTTTGAAGTTCAGCTGATCTAGGCTTTGTGGCTATCTTTCTGGAAATTTTAGAATAAACCATTATCTATTTGTATAAATCCAGGGGTATGCTCAAGGAAAGGGAATAATATTTACTGAAACGTCTACAGGCCTGGCTTCACAGGCTATTTTGTCTGCCAACACTCTACTATGAGAAGAAATTGCAGCTGTTTCTATATCACTATGGCAAACTCACAACAGTGTCATGCTGCTCCCTGACTGTGGAAGATGTAGATTAATGTGAATCGCTCCTTTCTGAGGAGTTTCACCTTGTACATGTTCAAACTGCTCTAAATTTGGACAGAATAAGACTACTGCAGTGTATGAAATGTGCTGAAGAGGAAAACAGGTTGGGAAGGCCTGTGCAGGATGGGGTTGTTTGAGGGCATCCACAAGCAGTTCATCACCTCTTGCTACAAATTCATTGCATTCCACTAATTTCAAGAGATCTCACCTGCTTATAACAACTAAAAGCTTTTTCTAGTATAGCAAAATCAAAGAAAATATGTTTGGTTGTTGGGATGAGCCTCATCTTTGGGAAGCAGGGCAAATGAGAAAGGTGCCTCCTCCCTGGATTCTGTGCTTTTAGGTATATTCAGTCTTATGAAGATTTCTTTTAACTGAGGTAAAAAAAAAATATAGCATAACCCTTTGTTTAATGTTTTTAAGGTAATGCAGATGATCAGGAAGAATATGGAAAACTAGAGGTAAAGTATGAGTACAGCTTTTTTTTTTTTTTTTTTTTTTTTTTTTCTGTTTTCAATACCTTTCATTACCTGTCAGGCTGTTGCTTCCTCTGAGGCAGGCAGAAGAAGAAAGAATACAGCTTCTTGCTCTAAACTGCTTCTGCAAAGAAGGCATGCAAAGCCAATGAGTCAGCAATGTCGTAGTGCAGCTGCAAGATTACAGAACGTAATCAGGATATGAGGTTTTCTCCGAGCAGTTGTTTGTTATTAGGTTGCATATCCTGTACGTAGGTCGTTTGTGGTTAGCACTTGTTCCTAGATGCCCTGGTGCTCTTTTAGAAACACAGGATTAAACTTTTCTTTGCTTTATAACAGTGTGAAGTGTCTGTACTATTAAAGTCCTGCAGCTGGGCACTAGGGAGTGTGTGGGGACCCTGGTGGCCCTTGTCATTTTACAGGTTTCCTTCAGGTATTGGTGATAGTCAGACAGCCACTCATGGTCATTGTGATGAGGGAACCCCTTGCCAAGTCACCTGGGGAGGCAAGGATTGCCTTTCCTGTCCCCTTAAAGCACTTGATGTTGGGCTGTGCCTCCCATAAGGATATAGGATGGTGTTAAGCTGTGTTCCTACAGGTGCTGAGCTGTCTCTCACACTGGGTGAAAAACATCACTCCCACCATTGCCTTGTCTGATCACCTGGCCAGGCACTGTTAAGGAGCCAGAATTGGTTCATTCTGCCTGTCCTGTTGCATGCTGGAGATGTAACATTTTGTGTGTCAGTTGGGTGCCCCTTGGCACACAGAGATGCCTGCAGTAGCTGTCCTCACGACCTCTTCCAGACTAAGCAGTACTGCAGCAATGGATGTGGCAGGATGCGTCCAGCACCTTTCATTCTTTGCTCAGGCCCAGTGCTGTGGCAATCAGTCAGAAAACTGAGCAGAAAGTGTCAAGTTCTAGAAGAGTTAACTGAAAATGCAGCTGTCCAGATCTGTGTTCCCATGTATTTCACATAGAGGTGTGACTGAAATTTTTTACTTGAGTTAAATTTTGGTTCTGTGTGAGAATGGAGCTCGTAGGACCCCTCATTCCACAAATGTCCTTGTTAGAGCTAAGCAATCAAATGTATTTCTTTATGTCTAAGGCTCTAAGAAGCTTGCAGTTTTCATGTGAGCAGGTGATGTTCCCTGAGACTCCTTCATCTTCAGGTTTGTGTTTGATATTGTCTCTGCAGAGACTTTCCCTCACAAAATTTTTTGTGAATGGACTGGGGCAGAAATCAGCTGTTTGTGGGGATGCCTGTATATGGGATTGACTGAAGTGGAGCTAGGCTCTATAAATTCCTTAGTTTTTTGTTCCACTTGTGATTACTTTTCTACCTTTGTTTCTTCAGCTGGTGATTTGGGATGCCACTATTACTTCAATCATTCCCAGCAGTGTTTTTTTGTCTTTTCTTGCTCGATGGTGAAGGATTTCAGTGCCTCTAAACACCTAAAGTATTTACTGAACACCTGAGTAAAGTTTCTCATGCTTTCTGACTAGTTTAAAACTTCCATTCCAAGTGATCAATATAGACTTGTTACCATTCTAATACCAGTTAATATACTGGTGAATGTAATGTTCTTTTAGGGTTACTGTTTTGGGGTGTTTTTTGTAACCTGAAGTCTTTTGTGTTTCTGCAGTTCATGCTCTAAGACCAGCTGACATTAAAGCAGTCACTGCAATAGGAAGTTTGAAAAGAGTAAGTACAAGTTGGAAATGTGCTGAATGTGACCCATTTCCTCCTTTGTGATGATGAAGTCAGTTGATGATGTAGTTTGGGTGTCTCAGGGTGTTCAGGACTTTAATCTTTCCACAAGCATCAAAGAATTTTTTGTGAAAAAATGACTGGAAATACCTGCTGTTCAGTGTTCCAGTATATCCTGAGTTTAAAAACAGCCTTCTAACTTTGTGCAGGAGAAAATTTGATCACAGTGCTCTTGCAGAGAACCATGATATTTGATTAGAGTGCATGGATTTTCCTAACAATGAGCATAACAGATTGAGTAACTGGAAGAAGATGCTGGGAAAATTCAAACTGGAACAAATACAAATTACTGAGAAATGCAGTAGATTTTCCACCTCATCAAGTGTTTTCTGTAGAAACTAGTTTCCTACCTAGAAGGCAGAACATCTACAAGAATCACAAAACTATGTTTGTGAGGTATAGATCAGGGGGTAAAATTCTCCTGCCTGTAATAATATAGTCAGATTTGGATGATCTTTATTTGTCTGAATAGTTGGAAGTAGGTATCTGAAATAGATTTGAGGCCCAACTAAAAGCATTTAACCACAATTCTCAAACTTTGAGGAGTGTAGAAATGCCTGTAGAGCAAAAATTGATAGCCATTGGAGAGCCTGCAACTGTGAAAAATGGGGGGAGAGTCTCCCTTATTACAAAACATCTTTCAAATTTGAGATGGTATCTGTCAATACATGATACTTTTCCTTAGAAAATCAGCATTTCTGGACTTCTTGAGAGTACCTCTCTCTTTTGAAAGAATTTATGTATTATGTATTATGTAGCAGTGCTTCACCCATACCAGATGCATGGCCCTTTGAAGCAAGTCTTCTTTGTGCTGGTGTCTTTGTTGTTTGTAGGGGTATCATAAAAGAAGATAATTTACATGTTTTTCTAAGGAATGTTTGCTTTCCTAGAGCAAACATCTCTGTCACTGTCTCCTTGTCAGACTCTCTGAAATCAGTGAATTTCCTGTATTGATGTTGTTTCTTTTAAACACACACACTTCTGTCTGAGTGTCATCTATGTAAATTATCTGACTTCAAATCGTGTCTCTTGTTGAAGAGTAGGAGTAGATCCAGAGAAAATTTGGTCTAGAACAGCATTTTGTTTAATGGAATTTGATTTCAACTAATCAAATTCTATATGAAGCCATATTTAAAAAAATCATTAATGAAAATAGTAACTGAGAAAGGATTATCAGACCATGAAGATGCACTGTAATAGGGAAGTTCTGGAAAATAATCTAAATCTGTGGGTGATTACAATACAATGGAGAAGAATATGTAGAAAACAATAAACACAGTCTCTAACAGGACTGAAATACAGTAGGGGAACAGCATATGTAGTTCAAGTTTACACTTTGTTTAATATTATTCTTATTGCTTCTTTGTTCACAGACACCAGGATGTGACAAGGATTTACTCCAAAGGTAACAATTAATAGTTAGCTTTTATAAGTTTCATTATCCTAATCTCTATAGTATCACAGTGCAGGAGTTAGGCTCAAGCAACTTTTTGTTGTTTTATAGAGAGGAGGAGAAAACCTATGTAAAATTGAAAGGATTTTGAGACCTTGAGCCTTTCCCTGTCCTTTGGTAACAATTTTTTTTTACTTTTGCAGGATATAGAATTACCCTAGGGTTGCAATACCCTTGATTAAGAATCATTGCTGTGTGGCAAATCCTAGGCAGTAAATATCATAATTAACTAGTTAGAGATTAGAAAGCAGGGATTTATCAGAGCTAAGCAAGGACCCAGTAGATACCCTGTCCTCTGCTGGGTTCATTCCTAGTGCTTCATGGAAAACTTTACCCCATTTCCTTCTTCCATTCCCCTTTAGCAGATTTAAATCAGTGAGTGAACTTATGGCTAAAACTTGTAGGTCTGTGCAGATCTTTTGAGTCATAGCATTCCAGAGGAGGATTTAGTGCTGCACAGATAAATTTTAAAAGACTAAGTTTTTTAAATAATTGCATAAATCTGTGTCCACTTGTATGTGGGTATACATGGAGAGGCCTCTGCATCACTTATACCTATGTATAAGCAAGCACGAGTACTGCAACATGCAGAGGGAACAGAAACCCAAAAAATTGAGATCTGAGACTGTGTTCTTACTCAGCAGTAGCTGACATGACAGTTTTGGGGAAAGAAAGGCCCCATTCTTACTTGCAGCAGCTGCCATGAATTTCACTTTGAGATGTAGCATAACTAATAAGAAATTGAGGCTGTGCTGTAGTATAATTTGTCTTTGAGAAATGGAATAACAGGAACTTCCTGTTTTCTCTTCCCTTTCTGTAGCACAGGAAAGAACTTCCTCGAACTAAGCGCGGCAACTTTAGCAGGTGCGTGTTGCTGTCACACTAAAACTTCAGCAAATTAATTTCACAGCTTGGTGGTAGGAGCTCCAGGGCTCTGCTGGGCTGCAGAGCACACTGCAGGGGGGAAAGGGAAACCTGAGGGATGGTGTACCTGGGGACATGAGTACAGCCACCTTGGGTTGTCTGTGGTGGCTTTAAAGAGACTGGGTAGGCAAACAGCAGAGAAGAAGAGGCATGACAGACTGTTGCAAGAGTCTTAAATGCTCAACAGTTTTTTTGCCTCTTATTTCTACCCACTACACAGTCTCTGCTGGTGTGTGCTTGTGGCCCGTGCTGGCCTGGTGAAACCTTGTTTGGGTTTGCCTGCCCAGAACTGCCGCATGCTTAGGATTTGTACTGGGACTGCCATAGATGTGCCACATCTGGGAGTGTGCTGCCTGTTGGCTGTCTCTGAAGGCAGCCTTTACTTGCTTAAAGGGCATTGCAAGTAGAGCTTTCATGACCACTGAAATGCTGAGTAATATATAGCTCTAGGGTCCTGCCCTCCAAATCATTTTCCTAGTATCTTAACTCCTTAGTGTGATGTCCATTTCCCTGTAAAAGGGGTTTAAAATGTGGCAACTTGTTGGTGTCCCTGGGTAGCTTTCCCAGTAGCTTCATTTCTACGGCTGCCACTCTTTAAGCCCACCTACAATACTTGTGGCTGACATGAGATGGGGATGGAGGTTTTCTACCTGAGTCTGGAGGCAAACTCAGACATCAAGCCTTGACTTCAGAAGGTGAGGAACAAAACCAAGAAAAACAGCTGCAGAGGGGCTTGGGCATACATCTCGTGCTTGCCAAGAGATCCTCAGATTTTACGTGTTCTGGTGCTGTTTTAGTTCCATTGTGTTTAATGAATCAGCAGAGTAGCAGTCTGCTGCACGCAGAAATTGCCTAACCTGTGTGTGTCATTCAGGGCTCATTAGCACCTTCAACCCCTCAGTCCTACATCTGTCCCCTCCACCCAGCACAGCAGGAGAGACACCAGACAGTCCAGCCAGGTGAGTCTGAGGGGCTTTTGGCTGGGCAGTTGATGTACAGCTGGTGAGGATGGAAATCTCTGGTGCTGGAGCACTTCACTGGGCACAGAGTATGCTCAGTGCTGGCAGAGGCTGTCATTGTGGCTCCCTTGGCACCTGTCAGAATCGGAGGAACAAAGCCCTGCTTTGGGGTCATATCACCTGAGTTAACATCAGGTCTCTTTATAGCTGCAGAACAAATTTTTGGCTCAAATAGAAGTTGAGATATGCCTACTAAGCTGCTGTTTTCATCCAAGTGCATGTCTGAAAGTCAGATAGCTGAATATGAACTAATCACCCAAAGCTCTCTGGGTAGCACAGTCAATTGTCTAATCTTAACACTTTGAGGACAGAAAAGATTAATCCAACCTGAATCCTCAAATGTTGTTTGATTCAATGGTAAACGTTAGCCAAAGCATTAACCTTACTGATGCCTTCATAATTTCTCTCTTCTTTTCTGCTTTTCAGAGACCTCCTGCATGAAGCTGAAGAAATAGTAGAGCTCATGAAAATGGATCAGGTTTGTTTAAAGCACAGGACAATTCAGAAAGCATGGTGTTGAAGCAGAAAAAGGCAGAAGAATGGTTTAATACTTGAACAGTGCTCAAAAATCTTTTCAAAACAGAAAATGCCTTTTCTCGAGGTTAGCGGACCTCAGCCTTTCTGTTGTAAATAAGAATCAATTCTGTGCCTTTCAAGTGCAGACTTTTGTTCTGGAAGTATCCCGCCTTTTTTTACTTTTGTCAAAGCAGCTGAAGAGCTTGGTAGGGAAGCCAATGTGTTTGCTTTCTGCTGGCTAAAGATGTGAGACTTCTGCTAGCTACACTCTGTAACTGTGCCAGTGTTTCTGAGAAGCCAACCCAAAATAATAATTCTCAGTATTTTTCTCTTCAGTTCCTTTTGGGTCTTTTAGGAACATATTTTCAAAAAGGACTATAAAGACCTAGATATGCTTTGGCTGATGCTGGTGAGAGCTTGAATTATCACTCATGGCTGAGTGCTTTTTAGGTCCCATCCTGGAGCTTTAAGCATTCATTTCTCCTGTATTCTTAACCATGATGTTATTTTGTAAAATAGTCTTGAAATAATGGGGAAATGTAATTGCCAAGTGTTGCCTCTTTGCTCTACAGGGATTTAGCATGCATGTTTGTGGAACTGTGTGGTTCTAACCAAGGCTCTTCAGATTGTACACCATTGCCTAATAAAAACAGCACGGCTGAGCAGGGCTCTAGCTCTCAGATTTTTTACTCCAGTCTTTGTCTCACTAGTGTGACCCCTTCTCAGCAGTTCATGTACAGTAATCCTGTTGGCAGGCTGCAACAATGATGGAAAGAGACAACATCAAGTTCTGGGCTATGCTGTCCATGCTCATCTTTTCCAATAGTCTCCCACAGCAGCAGCAATTTCAGGCTCTATCCTGAGCTTTTTGTGGATGTGTGTTCAGCTTTAATTCAGCACTTGATGCCTAGCCATCCATTTGCTGTGTCCTCTAAGGAAAACTGGATGGCTTGTCAAATGGAAAGGACCAAGGTGGCCAGGATTGGGCCATGGACTACTGCTTGGTCTTGCTGGTTTGGAACCCACAGCAAATTGTGTGTGAGAAAGGAAAATAGCAAATAGATCACCTGTCACCCTAATCCTTTATTTTCTTCTCCCAGATGATGGACTTCCAAAATGACTGGAAACTGATCACAGTATTTTTTAGTGCTGAAATCCCATGTTCCTCCTATGCTCCCACACAACTGGTAAGTGCTTTGAGGGGTGGTTTAGCAGTCATGGCAGGTAGTTAAGACACTTTCTCCTACTCTGCTCTCTGCCACAGGGAACCAAAGGAGTAGTTAGGTCTGGGATATTGGGATACCTCTATCCAATGATGTAAGTGCCTGGCACATGATGTGTTTTGTATTTATAAACATCTGTACTTAATTTGCCATCCCTTGTCTGAGATGTCTTAGTAGAAAACTCTTTTCCACCTTCAAGTATAAACATATTTTTCTTCCCTATCCCTGTCTTTTTTTTAACTATATGTCAAGTTGTCTATTTATAGGCAGTTAAATTACAAGAGTAGTTCCCATGTTATTTACTTGTTTTTGGCTAAAGCTGAATTTAGAATAGAGTGGTTCTTAATAATCCTTCAGTACACAGCTCAATACACAGAGTTTGTAACTTTTAGGAAATGGATAACTGTTTTTTCTGCTAGTTTTGATGGCCTTTTCCATCTCATTTACAGAAGGATTGCATATCGGAAAACCTTGAAAACCTTACAGCTGTCTTGGATTTTTTGTATAAGAAGGTAAGATGTATTCATCAGCCCTGAAAAGCTGAATCCTTTGTGTGTCTTTCCAGTCTCCCCTACTAGTCTAGGGCTTGTACCACTCTTCACATGACTTAGAACACCAGTCTCATTGACTTAAGTCACTGGCTCCATTTGTTTTCATTAAGTGTTTTAGTCCTGTTTTTAAAAGCTGACACATGCAAACAGAAAGGATGGTTGGTAACTGTTCTGTTTTGCAGCACAAGCTAATGTACCACTTAATCTTTGGGTATTTTTTAAAACATCTGTCTAGGTTGGAAAGTTATGTTTAACAGGGCTGTTGGTGAAAGTAACTTTTATCTAATTACTGGTGTGGAACACCTAGGCAATGTACAGGTTGCTAACTACCTGATGATGACTTTTACAGACCAGGGAAAACATTCATTAAAATATAATGTATATTTTTTTCCTATTTTTGTGTTATTTAAAAATCTCAGCCTTTCTAAAGGTTTTCTAGCTGGCTGAGCTAAGAATGATCTGCTTATCTAGGATGGTTTCTGGGAAGTGTTCTGCACTGTGTCTTGGTCTACTAATGATAATAGACTAGATGAGGATAGATTACTACTAAAGCAGACTATAAACTATTTATCTCAATTATTTCAATAGCATCTTCCAATAATTTTGTTTTGCTGCATTGAAGGTCTACAGCATATTCTAAACCTGCTACAGTTTGGTTGCATCAGACCACAACCACTCATTTTTCTCCAAGTGACTTTGACAGATGTTGTTTATAGGGGAAATTCCACCCACACATTCTCTTCAGATTCTCTCCATTATTATTTCCAGAATCTGTTTTTGTGCACTTGTAAAAGTGAAATATCATTATGTAAATGAAAAGCTGCTTTCTGCATGAGGGAGGTGTAGTGAGTTGCGTGAGTGCTTGTGCTGTTATACAGGGTGTTTTGTCCCCAGCTTTGCATTGCTACATTGCCACAAAAATGGTAGTCCCAAGTTCATTTGAGCTCAGTTTAGTTGGCTGGTGGCCATTTTGGTTACATAAAATTAATTGCTGTGTCTCAGTCAAGAAAGCATGGTCACAAGTTCTTCATAAATGACGATCCTAGATATCAGGCATAGGAGCAGGGTTCAGGACAGAATTAGAAAAGACTTAGGTAATTGATTTTATGTAGGCAGAATCCCAGGCCAGAGGTAATACATATGAAGTTGTAATTTACCGTAATTGCTGCTTGCTGATCTTTAATTGCAAATCTAGCATGAACAATTTTTACTTTATTACTGCAGGTTCCCAAGGCCTTCATAAATCTAGTGGATTCCACTGAGCTCACAACTGCCTCTCTTGCATGCCAAGATTACAGTAATGCCAGGTAAGAGGTTTCTTGTCACTGTCTCCTGCTGGTGTTCAGCAAATAGCTATGTATATGCACTGACTTTATGACTGAGATACAATCTGCTGAATTGTTTTTCTGCCCTTAATACAAAAGTATGTAAAAGATTTTAAGTCTTCACTTTGTTTTTGTTACAGTCTTTCTGAAAGATATGTTTTTTACTAGGAAGCTAGTGTTTTTAATCCTATCAAATTGGACAGCATATTTAAATATTGGGACAGAGTTAAAGCAAAAGAGAAAGCCTTGGTGCTGTACAAGCATTGTTCACCAAGAGTCAAAGCATTGGTTTGTTATCAACAGTTTTAGCCACAAATCCAAAACACAGCACCATATGGTCTCCTATAAAAGTTAACTCCATCCCAGCCAGACCCAGCACATAGATTATGGTCACAAAACTGCACTGCCTAGCTACCCCCAGCTTTTTTATTCAGTAAGACTTTTGTTCTGCAACTCTCAAGTCAGAAGCTCTGTAGGTGCTTCAAAAATTTAAATTTCTACGTATCAATGTTCACAAAATGAGCAACTGATTTTAAAGGACATTATTAGGCTATTGGAAAGACTCTACTTGTGCTTAGGGCAGTAGGGAACATCCAAGTTGTCAGTTCCTTATGGCAACTGCATCTATTTATCTGTCTTTCTCAGTGCTTTGCATTGAAAGTGTGAGTAGTTTGTGTCCCAATTTAGTATGGAGTAGGAGTGTGCACATGAGCAGTTATGATGGAGTAGTTTACAGCTGGTGAGATTACACTTCATTTTACTCCACAGTTTTTTTTTTCCCCCTGTGCTCGTGGCATAGGACACCATATGTACTAATATAGTCATCCTGAAGTGTTTCACAAGCTTTGCAAGAGTACAACCTCAGAAACGTTGTGATGGAATGGGGGAAGAGGTCTGGCTGCTATGTAACCATGTACTTAACAAATCCAAGGAGAGGAGAAGCCTTCCTTTTCAAAAGTGACTGCATGGGGCACTCTAGCTTATTTCTAGATTATTTCTCCTGCACAAACATGAAGAGGAGAAATGTGGAAAATGTGTTTAGGAATATGGGCCTTGCCACATATTGAAGGCTTTAAAAAATAAAATGCAATAGATCTATTTTTTTTTATCCTCTGAGGAATAGTTATATTTCCTTTTGTACTTACGACAATTTGCTTTCTTATTGTCAGTATGGTCTTGTAGCTGTGTTTATCTGGTTGATAAACACAGTTCCCACAAGTTTGTTAGACAGCCTCTGTCCCAGATCCTCTCCCAGAGAAGGACCCCCAGAATTTGGTTACTAAGTTGTCGTTATGAACTGTGAGAGAAATATAAATCCATACCAAAATGTATGGATTTCAAGAGTCAAAGAGGATAATAGTGATTGACACTTTCAGTCCGGTGCCTTAACATTAGGCACTGAAGTTTGGGACATAATGGGCTTTAAAGTTCCCTCCTTTACTAATTTCTTACTAACTAGAAGCATCTGCAGTGAAAGTAATGCATGAACCCTATTTAGGCATGTAACTCTCTTCATGTATTTTATGAGGTTCCTCTGTTAGGCTTGGGTAATATCAGGGTCCTGAGTTCATATTTCTTTCACTCACCAGCAGTGATAATAGCACCTTATCAGAAAACTCTCATTCTATGGGTTTAGCTAGAGTTCTGTGAAAAGGATCCTGAGACATACTTATTGCTTATATCTGGAAACCCCACAGAAACTTTCTCAGGTTCCAGTCCATCCAGGAAATTTCAAGGGAGTGTATCTTTTTCTGGAACCTGACTGATCTGATATGTATCTTATATTGTTCCCATCTACACCTTTGGACACTCTCAGAATTTTTCAGCTATCTTCAAAAGTATACAATATACCCATCTCACCTTGCAGGTAAGAAAACTGACAGTACCAGTGATCCTTTAGCATGTTTAACCTTCTGCAGCTTCCATCCACGTTTCTAGATGTAGGTCTTCATGCCCAATACTAAAGAAGAAGATCCTCTGGAAGAATTTAGAGTTTGTTCAATTTTCCTGTCTGACTACAGAGCAGGAAATGTTTGAAAACCAGTGCAGTTGCTATTTTAAGCTTGAGCATGTTGCTAGCTTGTGAGATCCTGTGCTAATCTAAGTCTGGCATACTTGTCAACTGACTAGTCTTTCAAATCAAAAAGAGATACAAAGCTCTGGATATGGGAATATATATCATTTTATGTTTATATAAAAAATTAGCATGTTCCATGTAGCCTTTTCTGCACATAAAACAATTTAGTCTTTAGTATGTGCTTGTCAGTGGCTTAAAAGAATTCATGCTATCCACCTTGTTATCAAAAGTTCGTAATGTCTTTCACATTTTTAATTATTTTCTGCAGGAATCAGTTCAGTTATGTTGAACACTCCACATTACATGATAACATACTGCGGTGGTCCTATCAGGTATGAAATCTTCTGTGTTGTTTGGCTCTTTTATTGCTAGACATGTCTGTTCATTTTCCAGATTCGCCTGAAGCAAGGAGTTAAAGGGGAAAGTGAGGAAGTTGTGTAACAACCTTTCTATCACATATCCATAGCAATCCAAATCCCATTTCTTACCTCAGGAATATTGACAATAAATTCTCTCTATACCTGAGTAATCTTAGTATCTCTTGAAGTTTTAAAGGTCTATATAACTTTTTTTCATATCCCATCAGAGAAATGATCCATCTTGTCCAGTAAAATGCTGCATGATTTAGAAGAGGGAAATTTTCTGTTAAGACAAAGACAGTTGTGCTAGAGTTCATTTTAAACATGCCAGGGTGGCAATAGATGTGACATTTCATTGCCTTGGTAAGCTTGCTGCCCTTTCAAAGAAAATGATGGTAAACTATCTTTCTCATAGCTACAAGGATTTTCCAGTTGTTGTGTAACAAGATTTCATTAAATTGCTGTCTTTGTTCTGGATTACACAATTTGATTTCTGTGGTTTGTTAGGGATGAGGATAATTTAAATTTACTTTAAGCCCTGATGAATTGCACTTACATTATACACTCTACCCGGTAATACTTATCTCATTAAATGGTTGTCTATTTAGGATGCTTTGCAAAAGCTCCTGGAGTCTGAGAGGTTTGATCAAAAGGATGACTTCACTGTTGTTCTTCAGCCTTCCCTCCAAGGAAGAAATCTGCTGCTCAGACTGGTGAGTAAACTCCATTCATTCTGGTTTGTGTCTGCTGAGACTGAGTGCAATATTCAGCAGGCTTTCCTATCCTAGGCTGTGTAATTCTGGAAGACAAGGGTAGTCAGGCACAGGAAGAACACACCTCAGGATCAGACACAGAAGTCCTGAAAATAGAACTTGATTTAAACAGCACCAGTCAGAGATCCTGTCTTTTTTGAATGCTATGCTCTAGGATAAATCAAGCTATGGCACCTCTGCACCTAAAGTTGCAAGTGTGTGGAAGCTGTTGGTGCTGCTGATTTTTCCATGTCTTTGTAGTCATCACCACATTCATCTCTGATTATGCTCCTCTGTTTGACAACAAAGGCAACAAGTGGGTAATGTGAAGTATTTAAAAGGGTTAGAGGGACAAAAGATAAGTGTTTGTAAACTATGTTGGAAAGTACAGTTATTTCCCTGCAATGAGTCTGGGAACTCAGACTTTTTGTCTGGTAAAGGCAGTAGGGAATGAAGATGGGATTGCCTAGGATGTCAGGCATGGTTTTGTCATAAGTGATCTTTAAAGGGAAGTTGAAAGGTCAAGGTTGTCTAAGATCTGGCAATGAAGAGGGAGAATATTACTTTCTGGAGAATGGCTCACTTGGAGTGAGGTATCAAAATCCATCACATTTAGGTGAGTTTTTGTAAAATAGGTTGGTAGTGACTCAGTGTCTGGGTTTTTGAACATCATGATGGCTCCATGAATTTGAAGTGATTCTGTATCTCCCCTCAGCTCAGTATCAGAACAAAATGAGTTGTGAGAAGAAATTTTTCTTCCAGGAAAAGAAAGGATTTGCTATGTTGCAAAATCTTCTTGTTGCTGCTGGGGTTATCTTTTGCCAGGCTTTTTTTTTTTTTTTTGTAGATGGCTGGTCCATATGCAAATAGCAGACTTCTAACTTTCATGGTATTTTTTTTTCTATCAGTAATTTGCTCTATTAATTCTTTAAATACCATCATATGTCATAGGTGGATTAATTTCTTCTGATTTGTGGTATGCCTGCAGGCTACCATGTGTAACCTTTCAAGCTTTTCCAACATTTCATTTAAAATTCAGCATGCCCTCTTAAGACAAATTCTGCATGCTTCTAACCTTTGAATGCATGTGTAAACTAGAAGTGTTGTTTATTCCAAATGATTCATGTGTTCACAGCTATGTCTTCTTGCTCTACTGTGTGTCACTGCTGTGGTCATGCTGTATTGTTCCTCTGCTCTTCTTGTCCTGTTGATGTGCAACAGTCATTTACAAAACCAGCATCTTTCTGTCTTGACATACCAGTAGTAACTGGGATGAGTGGCAAGTGGCTTAATGAGAATACCAGATTGATTTTTCTATTGGATATGAATATTATTTTATAGATTGAGAACTTTTGTGACTGAGTATCTCATCTTTCCATAATCTTAATTATTTTATGATGCTCAAAGTACTTTCTCTTTCAGGGAAAGGATGATTTGATTACCACATCAAAGGCACAAATGGAAATTCTGGAAGATTATATTTTCATGGCTGTGGGCCTCTGGAACAACATGGTAAGCAGTACCACAGAGACTGTTTCTTGCTGAACTCGGTCCGGATGCCCGGTAGCAATCCTGCACGAGCCAGGCTTTGGGTAGCTAAGAGGCAGGGGAAGGAAGAATACATTATCCCATGGCTGCTATCCTCAGCTGTGCAGGGAAGCTCCCCTTGAGTAATGCTAAATGTCCTACACTTCCAAGGCAAATCTCACTCTGCTGCTACTTTCTACTAAATCTTTTTAGAAAGGTTTTCAGAGTAGCTCTTTGGGAAGCTTCATGGAGTAAATGAGCTGTGACAGATCCTGTTTTTGCTAATCTTACTTCTTTGACAGCACAGCATAGGATGACTGAGGGTTGTTCTAACCTGAGATTGTAGAATTATAGTCCTGTCTACTCTGTCTTCTATCCTGCATCCCCCACCATTCTTCACTAATGAGTCTTATACTGCTGTCTCCTCCTTAACCATCATCTTTGTGCTGCTGTTGCTCACAGTGGAAAGGTGATAGACAGCCTTGAGGAGCTAGTTATGTCCTCAGGAGC
Organism: Sitta carolinensis; assembly: GCA_032173965.1. NCBI lineage: Eukaryota > Metazoa > Chordata > Aves > Passeriformes > Sittidae > Sitta > Sitta carolinensis. The sequence goes on along the minus strand of JAVUNC010000025.1, from coordinate 4,625,038 downwards.
TGGATGTCCTATCCAGCTGAGGAAAGCCATAAAATGGTATTTCTATTAGTGGGAGAGATTGTTTGAAAGAAATGTGGACTTTATGACCTGTTTGACCTTGAACACCATGTTCTGTAGGGGGCTGCTTCCCACTGCAGACTTGAGCTGCTGACACACAGCATTTGTGTGTGTGAGTCCGAGTGGATGCATGTACAACTGGAGGAGTTCACATTTTAAAACTGATTATAGGGCCAAGTGAAGAGATGGGTGGTGCTTTTCAATATGAATAAGACAAAAAAGTAGGTACATGGGTTTGGGCTCAATGGATATAAGCAGGATGCTGCTGTTTGGATATGCCCTGACATGCATTGTTTTAGGAAAAATGTTGATTTTACTGTTTCTTTTCAGAAGTTTTCAACATTTCCTGTTTCTTTTCCTAGTAACCTTATAACACATACACTCTCTCTTTTAGTTTAAAAGAATCTTCAATGGCCAATCAAGTTAGATGAAATATAAAATTCTTTTTTCTTGTTTTACAGTCCATGTGTGAATAAGTTTTTCTTTGGAGAGTATCTACTGTTCCTATGTCTGTCCAAATTGTCCTAAGCATGAAGGAAAACAAGTCTATACTGCAACAATCTTTTCATAAACCACATTTAAAAGTAAATTCATACACATTGGCAGTTCATGTTTTCTTTTATGCTAATTCAAGCAGTAATAATGCTGTTGTAGCCCTGATCATTTAAAGAAGCACAATTAACAGGAAGGGGCTTTTATTCCACCAGACGATGTATCTAGAAGTACAGTTACTTTAATAAAATTTGTTATCTTTTAACATATTTAGTAGGCCTAAGTTAGTTAGTAGGAGCCAAGGAGTTAAAAATTGATGAGCTGTTTCAGTGATAACCTTGGAACAGCCATGCTGGGTCCATTTATCTCCTTTGCTGTTATCCATGATATTCCCTGTGATGACATCACAGTTCCTACCTCAGTTCTTCCATCATAAAATAGGTGCCCTCTGTTTCATTTTCTGTCTCTAAACCTTTTCTGCACAGACTTTATTTGTACTCCTGTGCTCTGTCCTTGAGCAACCCATTCTGTGGCATGTTACTGTATTCTTGTCACTCTGATTGCCCAGGAGCAACAGCAGAGATGAGAAACCAAAAGCAAAACAAAGCTGTGCTTTTGAGGCTGGCTGCATCAGGGCCAGTTACCCAGACTGGGGTGGTGAGCATGCTGTGGAGCCACCAGAACCAAAACATTGTCATAAAGGAGACAAGCACCTAGCTTGCTTTACTCAGTGTTTCTTCCCAGTGTGAGGTCATTCCTCTAGTGAGGGGTAAGCCTAGGTGAGCTGGAGGAGGAGCAAAATGTGGCACATACACATCTTGCCACAGGTTTGAAGGAAAACTGTGGAAATGGTAACCATCCCCTCAACTAATTTTGCCATCTTTTTTCCTGACTTCTCTTTGATTAAGTGGACTTTTCAGGGTACAGCTAGCAATCATCAGAAAGAGGCCTTTCAGGGTTGCTTCTTTGACTGCCTGTGATTGCCTTGGCTGCCTGTGATATAAACAAAGATATGAAAGATACATTCAGTATAAAAAGCACTAGCAAGTGTGCTCACCTGATAAAGATGTCTCCAGTTCTGCTGGGAAATCCAGCCAACAGTTTATGCTGACTTCTTTGAAAATTGAAAAAGAACCCATAACACAATCTTGGGAGCTGATAGGAGATCGAGATCATTGACTTGTGGACCAGGAAATGCAGCAGAATGAAATTGCATTCAGAGGTTTACCTTCTCCTGCTCTCTGCCAGGCTGTCCTGCCTGCCCTTGTTCTGAGGCTTGGTACCAGCCTCTTTCCTGCTCATTGGCCAAAGGGCAAAACCTTGAAAATTAGTGGCAATTGGCCTTAGGGCTGCACTTCAGCCTGGCTGAGAAGGAGCTGAGCCATCATGTCCTAAGGGCTTGTCCTAGGCAGGGCTGGATATTTGACCAAAACAGTTCCAACTCTTTAGGACCAGTGCAATTTATATGCTAAGGACACCAGAGAACAGTCAGATAAATGAAGTTGGAAAAGCTGAGAGAGGTTGGCTGTTTACTTGGACAGCTTTGATGTTTACCACAGAGAACCGGCTTTGCCAAAATTTTCAAATTTTACCTCTGGACATGTATCTAAGGGCAAAGCTCCATTCATGTATGTAAAGGACTTCATAAGAGTCAGAGCTTGTTGTCTTTTGGCACTCTTTTGTATTTCAGAAACAAACCCCAACCCTTTCTTGCAACCAAAAGAGAAACTAAAACCAGGCAAGAGCTCAAAGGTGAACAGAACATTGGGAGGCTGACTGTGTCTCTCTTCTGTGTTTAGGGTGTGAAAAACGAGGTTCATTTTCCTGGTAAAATTTAAAAATGTTTAATAGAGACAATAAGAGACATGGAAAATAAAGCAAAGGTTAAATGGCCGGTCGGGCGTCTTGGCACACCAGTGTCTTGGAATCTCCCCTTTTTATCCTGTTCTTCATGCATGGACTCATGCACATTGACTTTTCCAGGAATTGTTCTGCATGGCCACTCCTTGGGTCTGTCAAACACAATTCCACTTTTATTCAGTTCTTACCATCTTTTCATTTGGGCTTTGGTCTCTTTTTCACAAGGGGTGAATGCTGAGAGTCACTTGGGCCTCTTCTGGAAGTTACCTATTCAGGCAGCTGAAACACACGACACCTAAATTCCAAACTACAGCAAAGAAAAAACCTTATACATCTATTCAGGCAGTTAAAACACAGTAAAAAATTACAGAAAAACCATCATACTTACAGCATTCATTCCAATATTTGCGAAAAGCCAACACCAAACTATGTATTTATAACAAGGGGTTTGTGCTGCCTTAGAACCTGCTGAGTACCAGAGCAAACCCCACACCAAGTGACCTGCATGACAGATGTGCTAGAATTCAGGGGAGCATTGGTGGCCACAATTCAGCCCTTGTGCCCCTTTCCCTGGCCAGGGCTGTGCAGCTGAGCTGCGGGGGGCTGTCAGTGTTTGCTGGGAGAGCAGTGTGTCTGAGCCCTCTGGAACTTCCTGCCTTCCGGAGAAACTTGTACTTGTCAGCCAGCTCCCAGCACATGCAAGTGTCTAATACTTGTTGGAACTTAATTTCTACTCAAGAAGTACCATATTGTATGTATCCCATGTTTTGTGGGATGATTCTGTGTCTGAAGTGTATTTTCTTTTAACATTGGGATTAAACAGCTACTTTATTTCATCCTAGGAGGATGGGAAAGTATCCCAATGTATCTTTCTGTTGAGCTTCATTATTTTGCTTTTTCTGGGGAAATTTGTTTCCCCCCCCCCCCCCTTAAAAAAGCAGACTGTTTCTTCAAATGTTTCTCTCAAAGACTATAAACTCTGTAAGCCTCTTCTCTATTTCTCTGAATTTTACCATTATTTTCATTGATGGAACAATCAAAATAGAATATAGCATCCTGCCTAGAGTGTATTGGTGACATCAGGCCTGCTGCCATTGTATTTTCCAGTTCCTTGTATCCTGTGTCTTGTGTAGGCTGCTGGTCCTGGCAGCTGCTGGTGCCAAGCTAAGCAGACATACACTGAGGGATCTAAACCCTCAGCCAATTCCTCTGTGTGTGATTGCAATTTAATTAGCACTCAGCAAGCTGCCTGAACAGGTGAAGTGATTATTTTTGGTATTTTCCCCTTCGTATTTTCTGAATAATTCCGTAATTTTTCATTACAATAATCTTCTCTCCATCTTATTTCAAGAAGGCCAACAAATATAAATTTTATTAAACCTCTGTATGGAGTAGGAAAGCACCTTTTGGTGTTGCCTAACATGTGTGAGAGTGTAGATAATGAAACAGTTCTGACAGGTAGGATAAACAGTCAACACTTATAGACACAGCATTCCCAAAAGCTGAATTAATGTTTGGATGAAAGTTTTAGTCATGATGGGAAGACAGTCAGCTCACGTGAGAGGACTTGTTTTCAATTCCCTGCTTTTGTAGGTATACTTGCAGCATATTATGCATAGATAAATATTTATCATAAGCAAAAGAAATTTTTAAATATATTACTTGTGGGTATATGTATATGAGCCTGGTGGAGAACTTCAGGCACTAAAGCCTTTGCATTGCTGCTGCTCTCCCTTCCTTCCCACACACAGCATGGGTACAATTCCTCTGTTGTCTCCCTTTCCAGATGCAGCCAGTGGGACAGAAACAACCTTATGGTGTCACAAAAATTGCCCTGTGTCCATCTCAGGTAAAAGGGCTTCCTTGTTACTCTGTCATTTTATTTATTCTTTGCAGAATTTCCAAGATTTCAAATACTGTCGTTGTTTTCTGAAGTTCTTGGGAATGTGCACTTGCCCAGGTTACTGCACTGTTAAAAACTGAGTGTTCCTAAAATTCATTGACATGGAGTCTTTATTTTTTACAGATGAAACTCTGAAAAAAACCCCAACTTTTGACAAAATTTAGTTAAATCATCTCTGTCAGATTTTTTTTTTTTTTTTTGGTCCAAAAAATTTATCTAGCTAATCTGATTTTGTTAGTTGCAGGTATGAGGTGTGTTATCAAAATTCAAAGTTGTCTCACCAATAAAATTGAATACGTGTATTTTATATAATCTATATAATATAGATATAATATATATATAATAGATAGATATAATCTAGATTTCTGTGATTTTCCTCACTGCCACATTTTACTAATAATCTAGATTTCTGTGATTTTCCTCAGCTGCCATTTTACTAATTTAGTCCCTGGAGCTGTCAGTAGGCAGGATTAGAGCATCTCTTGTTCAAATAACAGGTTCTTGTATGCTTTTGCATTTAAGATCTGACTTCAATAATTTGATAGTGATAAAGTATTACTAGAATCCAAATACTTCTGAACAGCAATTAAAATATCAAAGCAATAGAATTTTATGTTTTGTTTGATGTTAGGTTTAAGGCAGGAAGTGGTGCCCTGCCTAGAGCATACCTAGGATAGGGCTTCAGACCAGGGCTTAACTTTCGAGTCTAACCTGTTTCACTTCACTAATGCCATGTTCATTCAAAAATTAATACTGTAAAGATTTTTTTCCTCTCAGAAAATGTAGCCAGAAGACTTTAACATCAGCTGTGTTTCCACTAGCATTAGTAAACATGCTCTCTTCACTCTGCAGGAAAATCCATATTTGTTTACATGTAGAAATAGTAACTACTCATCTTCCCTGAGGACATCAAACACCAGAGAAGCCTCTCAGGTATAGAAGGATTGTGTGACTCAATGGACTGGGTGTATTCCAGGGAGGGGGGCAGGTGGGTGGTAAGAGTGTGTTGTAGCCTAAATACACAGCACTGCCTGAGAAAAGGAAATGTGAAACTCCAGCTTTTTCCTTCCGTGCTTGGCTATGTAGTCAGATGTTTAATAGCACATTCTCCCTTTGGTGGGTTCTGTAGAGTGTGAGTAAGGTAGATGGATTCAGCTAGCCTAAAATGAGTCTTGCCTTCACTGGTAAGAGCCTATGTTAAATGTCTGGATAAAAATGTTATTTTCCCTGGGATAGGAAGATAGTGAAAATGGGGATGTTTAGTCCTGCCATGGAAGGAACTGGTTCAGATCCAGCTACTGTACGGGGTCTGATTTCGTCTTGTTTATACCATAGTAAAACTGAGGAATATGGATTTTTTTTTTTTTTTTTTTTTTTTTGTGAAATAGTTTCAGGTTAGTTGTGTGGAGAAAAAGACACATGATTGTGTTTCTGAAGTCAGAGTACTCTGATTTTGAGCAGAACTTGGTGTTCCCAAGCAGGAACAGAGTGAGTTGATAATGTTCATTTTCATGCCTCAGAACACAATGCCTAGACCACGTCTAGACAAAATGGCTTGTTCAACACTGGAGTTGTAATATGAATTTCTGTTCACATTTTAATATAGTGCCATCTGTTTTGTTGGTTGCTTGGGGTGTGTAGACCTTGCCCTGGGGCAATGGTACCTACCACTTTTGTTTTTGGAAATAGTCGTAATGTAGGAGATGCTAAGGATGTAAGGAGCAATACTGTATTAAGTTTGTGGTTGGTTTGTTGGGTTTTTAAATTAAAAATTAAAAACCCAATCCAGAACAATGGGACAACACAAGTATCTTTTCCTTAGGCAAGTTAGCCTACTTAAGGAATTCTGGAGAGATTTGGAGCCAAAGCACATCTTTGAGTCTCGTGTGATGGTTTGTTCTGGTATATTGATGGTCAGCCCTTCACTAACAGCAGACTTTGGGGGTATTTCTGTCAGTGGGCTGCAACCCAAAAGAGCCAGGAGAGCAAATCCCTGGATGCACATACAGGATGCCATATGGAGAAGGGAGGCTCATGGCCTGCTGACAGAGGTATGGTTTTGTGCTGGCACATTTCAGGGATGTTCAAACAGTTTCTTGCAGAAGATGTTCAGGGTATGGGCATACCAAGTGTTGCATAGCTGAGCACAGCATGGCTCAGACTCTAAAACAACTGGCAAGGGCTGTGCTGCACTCCTAAGGCTGCACAGCTTCTGAGCAGGCTGAGTTGGTGTCTGCCTTCAAACGGCACCCACTGAGGGCAGGCTGAGCTGGGTAGTTGTATACAAAGTACATGGGGATTTCATTAATCTAATGCTCTGAGATGTAAATGGTTTGTCATGACCAGAGTATGGTGAGACTGATGTGGAGTCTTGCCTGTCTGTCTTTGCAGGAGAGGAGTTATGGAACAAATATTCCCTGTCCCGACCAGGTTCCCTCTGATTCGGTTCCAGTTTCAGGTATAGTACTATGGCTTTTTGTCATAGAGCTGCTTCATGTGATGACAGAAGGAGAACAGAACTGGATTTACTCAGGAGAGATACTCTTTGGAGAAATGCACTTTGCTGACTGTGGCTTTTAGGAGTCTTTTTGGAACAGTGTGGGTGGTCATATAGCAGGATGCAAATTCACTGCCTCAAGGGTTATGAAAGTTTATGCAGCTGCATCTTTCATGTACAGACAAAGAAGTGACAGTAGAAAAGACAGGAGGCAGTAAGGTCCTTCATTTCTAGGGTGACAAAACTGCAGGGGGCTCTTGTTAATGCAGTCTGGGGTGCAAAAACCCATATGAAGTTCCTTAGGTAGGTTTTGTCTTTCCTCAGAATCTATGATGGTTCCAAATATCCATTCTGTGCTGGCACCAGAGCTGTGCCTGCTTTTTAGTCGTTTTTACCAGTTAAAAGCAATTTGAGGAGGAACAAATGCAGACTGGAATCTTGCTGCCTCCTTTGTTACTGTGGCTACTGCCCAGCTATGGTACCAAGAATCATTTCTGGTTTGATGCCTATCAGTCTCTGTTATTCTGAACTGATGCTGTCATGAATATTAAAAATACTGTCTTTGTAATGCTTTATTATGCTTATTCTGAGGAAAACTTCTAATAACCATCACAATTTGTAGTTGTCTTTCTTTCTTTCCCTTACACTACCTTTATTTTTTTTTTTTTTTTTCAGTTCATAATTTGAAACCAGCAGATATTCAGGTGATTGCTGCCCTGGGAGATTCACTCACAGTAAGTAAAGATCATTGGATAGCCATTGATAAATGAAAAACTTGCAATGAAATTCCTGATTTTTTAACCTGGGAAATGGAATGCATACAGTTATGCCCTATTGAACCAAGCATGTTTTTCACATTTTTTTTCCATACTCCACCTTGGCTGATTGGTAATCAGATCATGAGTCTAATCTGAGTACACAGTTCCCATTTAAAGTCCACAAGAGTGCCACAAGGAAGAAATGTAAGATTAGATTGTGCAGCAGCAAAATTATTCTGCTAGAGTGGACTTGCAACTATTACTTTTCTTTACTGACTTTTGGCAGCTCCCAAGGTATTGGCCCTGCAAGATATTAGTAAGCAGCATGAAGAGAAAGAATAAGTTCTGCAGCTGGTTGTGTATATCTGTGTATCTATATAATATGATAAATATATATGATACAAAGTATATAAAACCATAGTAATTCATGCTAACTAAACATGATTAAAATTGCAATAGAACATCAGGTATGTCGAGTGTAACTTGTCTTGAGAATTTTTTTATTTTTAACCTTATTCCTGGTAAGCTCATTACCCCTAGACTGGTTGTTATTCTCCAGTGGTGACTGCCTTACTGGTCATATCATAATTCATGTTTCCTACTTGTTCTGTGCTAATTATCACATTAAATCCTTGTAGTCTTTTCCCTTGGAGAAACTGGGAAAGACATAAAATCACTGTACAACTTTTTAATGTGAGGAACATTATAATAAATTATTCAGGACCACTGCTATCTTATTTATTCCTTATGTAAATTTAGAATTATATGAGTATTTTGAATATTCTCAAGTAATTTTTCCCCACTTGATCTAATCACAAAGTTGATAGAAGAGGGTAATTCACTGGAATGGGGTTAAAATACCTTCAGTCTTCAGATACTTTGATCTTCTTGAGAACAGGGATCTGTTCTATTTTGGGAAGATGACATAGCTTGCTTCATTAATATGCTTTTTAATTATTCTCACTAGGGACAGTCAGAGAACTAGTTACTGTAGCAATGCTTATTTTCTGAAGGTGAACTCTTCTTCTTCCAGGCAGCTAATGGGGCAGGATCCAGACCCAATGATGTTCTGGATGTTGTGACTCAGTACCGAGGTCTTTCTTGGAGGTGAGTCCCTGGAATTATCTGTCCAGTGGGAGAGAATCCATTTTGTTCAGTTTTGATCAGTATAGTTGTTTTTGTGGCAAACGAAGGCTTGTGGAAACTGGATTTGATGTCACATTTTGCATGACAGCACATGGCTGTACTATTACTCATGATAAAGAAAACAATCAAACTAGTGGTTTTCTGGAGTACAGTGTAGTATGGCTGGAATAGAACTGGGTACACAGAAAAATGGGCTCCTGGTTTAGAAGCTCTTTTCCAATTTCATGGTTGTAGGAGACCCTGGAATGGGGTCTTCTGAACTCCATCACCATTGCATCACTTACTCATTTTGCATTTCTGTCCCTGCTCTTTCTGTATCCTGTCTGCTCTTGCCCAGTGTGGCCCACATCACCCATTTGTCTCATTTAAAATTAGTGGTCTACAAAAAAATCTTTCCCATTGTTGTTTCATATGCAGTATCTCTTTCCTTGATCCCTTCCCAGTATTGCTTACATAATGGAGAACAGTTTATCAATTATGAGTCAATACAGATTTTTACATATGCAGCATGTTGTTAGACACATCAAAAAGACACTGGAGAGAGGCAATTACACTCACTTGCTAATCTGCCACTGTATGATTTGATATCAAACTTGTCAGGCTGATCCTCTGTTCATTGTTTTTTACCAATCTAAGTCATTGCAACTTTAGAAGAAATTTAAACATGTTCACAGAATCATAGAATGGCCTGGGTTGGAAGGTACCTTAAAGTCATCATCTGGTTCCAACCCCCATGCCATGGCAGGGACACTTTTCACTAGACCAGGGTGCTCAGAGCACCATCCAGCTTGGCCTCAGGCACTTCCAGGGATGGTATTACTGCACTTCAAATTCTCTTCCATGTTAAAGGGACACTACAGAAGTGTTCCAAGTCAAGCATTTTGTATTTTGATTTTAATAGTAATCTATTGACATTTTTTTGCAACAAGTATACTAGTATTTCTTTCAGCATGGAGGAGAATAAAGAGCACACAGGCATAATGGTGAATTTCACCAGTCTAGTAGTATTCTTCCAGTTGAGTGAAATGTGAGTGGGAGAAGGCAATGGAGGAAGGCAGGGTATGATTTTACTTATCACTCTGAAATATATGTTTTTAGAACTTTTTGTTTTGGTTAGATTTATTAAATAAAAATGGAAGCTATAAATATTTTACTAGGTACAACTGCAGCAAAGGTGGTAGCCTTGAAAAAAATCTCATTTCTTTCAGCTGGGTTTGAACATATGCCAAAACACATGAAAGAGCTGAAAGGACAGCTGCTGTACAGGGTTTCTGATATGATTGTTCTGCAGGAGCTGGGAGTGTCTCTGATGTGGTGACCACCTGGGGACAGGCACCCCGAGCGTGGGTGGGCTCAGCACAGCTCCAGCGTGCTCTGTCCATGTGTGGAAACCCCAAACGGGGGCACTCTCCTACCTTATCCATTGCCTGGCAGAGTCCATCGTGCCTTACAACAATTTTTTCCCTGTTCTTTCTTTTTGACAGCGTTGGAGGAAATGAAAACATAAGCACAGTCACGACACTACCAAGTAAGTGACTCTTCTGTAGATTTGAGAAATGTGTGGTGCTGTTTATTATTGGAATACCTGCTATTATAAAATGAGACAGGAGAAAAGGGTTAAAATCTGTAGAGTGTCCACTGAGTAAAAGTTACATAACAACCAGGCTGTAATATGCTGTGCATGGCTTAACTATGTGTTTTGTAGTTCCCAGGTTTTGGTTGTTGCAATATTCTTCTGTTGGTTATTCTTCTGTCTAAAATGCATTTGGGATAGATGAATAAAAGATCTTAGCTCATAGCCTAAAGAAATTATTTTGACTGTATGGGAAAGTTGTTTTAGGCAGGGGCAGAATCACGTTACAAGATCAGATTTTACATGCTTTTTAAAGGTCAGGACATTTTAGATCTGAGATGTTTGTAAGGCTGGTTTGTAACCTAAGATCTAGAAGGGAATCTGGGGTCTTTGGGGTTAATACATCTGGGGCCATCAGGCTAAAGGATTTGTTTCCAACCTGTCTGCAGTTAGAGCATGATGGCATGAGGTTCTCCTGCCCGAGTGTATGGTTACCCAGCCCCACTTGCTAGCCAGGATGGTCATGTTAGGTCATGACATAACTGAATTCAGAAATCTTGAAGGCAGGGAAATGGTTGTATGGTGATGAATCTCCATGTTTATTATATTTAAAGGTTGATTTTTATTTTTTTTTTTAATAGCTGTCTCCTAAAGCTTGTTAATGGTCTTTTACTAAAGCCTAACCTTTGCATCATTTGTTACCTGCTTCAGGAAGCAATATTTCAGCATGCTGTCTCTTTCTGCAGATATTCTTCGTGAGTTCAACCCATCCTTGGTAGGATATTCCACTGGCACTGGAACACAGAATTCAAACAATGCTGCATTGAACCAAGCCGTGACTGGGGCTCGTGCAGAGTAAGAGGAAAACTTCTAATTTAATAGAAATTTGATTTTTTTTTTTCCATAAAATTCCTTGTGACTAAAAAAGGCCCAAACCCTGGACTTTGGCAGGAGCATAGTAAGTCTAATAGGCAAAGATTTTTTTATCCTAACTGTAGCATGCAGGTCAGGAAATGTGATGAGGAGTGTTTCTAATCTACATCAAATAAATTAGCAACAAAAGCAATACTTTCTCTGACATTTTCAGGCAAGAAAGCCACAGCATTTTACAAGCATTACTTAGAAAGCTGTCCTGTTGTGAGTCAGACAAAGAATATCTCCACTTTATAGAAGCTATATTCAAACCGTCTGTCATCAGGACCAAGAGTTTGTGTAGACTGAGAAAATTGTGGATTGTTTAATTCCTGGTCTGCCAGAGCTGGGAATTAACTAGAGATCACTATGCACAGTCTTCAGTGCAATTTGTATCCTGGGGTTTTTTTCCCACTAGTAACAGTTCTTATAAGACCTCTTTCAGTGCCTTGAGGCCATATAATAACATTGGTATGAGCACAGACCCTTCAGAGCTATGGGTATTGATAGCATCTGTCTGATGGTGGGAAAACTGCTTTTTCTGTATAGTTTGCAAATGAGGAACTATGCACCATTTGCAAAGTACCCAATGCCTGTTGGATGCTAATTATTTTCTCTTTTTCCTTTTTCCACCACTGTGTTAAAACGTAGCCTCTGTTGGCTGGATCATATATTCCATTCAATGAAAAATGGACTTTCTCTGGGGTTTTTGATGTCCATTCATCAGCTTTCCTCTTTGCCTTGTTATCTATGCAGATTTCCTCTTTGCCTTGTTATCTATGCAGGATTCTTTCTTTAAATTTTTATTAATTGATTTTATGATTTTATTTTTCTTTTATTTTTAGGAATGTTCCTGCACAGGTTAGGAAGCTGGTGGACCGCATGAAGAATGATACTGTGAGTTCAACAGGTCATGAATATCTTTAAAATGAAGTGACATGGCATCATTAGTTTCTAACAGATCAAGAGTAGGTCTCAACAGTGAATGCCAAACTTTAAAGCTGTAGGTACAGCAGGGTGCAACATAATGCTTCCCAGTGCAGTGTGAGTCAGCACAAAATAATCTATAGCTCAGTCTTAAATTAATTTGTACCAGCATATGATAGGTACTATTAAACCCAGATCATTGTACCCTTTTCATCATTTTTACTGCAAGTGGCTGTAAATGCAGTGCTGTTGCTTCTGCTTCCAACCTGTGTCACCCTGTAAAATAACAGAACCTCTGTGAGGATTTGGCTGTGGGGCTCTTAATTATCTTGTAAGCAGGTGGTTTTTCCAGCAAAAATGATACATGCTAGGATGTTGAGGGCAAGCTTTTCAAGTGGCAAATTGTGTGGAATGAACATGTGAGGAAGGGACTAGTTTTCTATAAAAACAAATTAGTCCCTTCTTTCATCTAGTCATCAGCTGATTTTTGACTTACACATTTGTTAGGAATGTTATTTGATTAATGGCCTGTAAAATACACATTAGGTGGAGGATTGCTTGCATATTTCTCACCTCCACTTGTGCTTTGAATGTTTGCTATTTGTAATTTGACAAATGTGCTGTGCAATCAATGACCTAAGTTGCATTATAATAGTTTGGCTTTCCAATTGTGCAGCTGGAAAGCAGCCAAAAAGCCTTCAAGATATCTGTGTGCCTGTTTAGTGTAAATACTCTGGTGCATACATATTGGCAGAAATATTTGCAGTACCATCCTCCTGGCTTCACTTTCTTGTAAATAAGATTACATCTGATGGATGCATCTGGAATGAGATTAAAAGAAACAGCAACTAACAATGAAGAGTTGGATGGTTTTCATTCAAAGCTTCTAAGCACTCCTCTGCTAAATTTATTGGCCTGAGAATGTTAACAGAAATTAATGGAAATATCTTTTATTTAGGTAATAAATGTTTTTGTATAACATTTATTGTTATATTTATTGTTATAAATATTTGTTTATAATATAAATATATTGTTTATTTTTTTTATATAGTGAAGTTCCTTCTGACTAGAAAGCATGCTCATAGTAGAGGTTATGCATCTTTGATTTAAGAGATTCTTTTTACCCCCACTTTTTAAAACACTTGTTGAATGCAGGAGGAAATTTCTCCCTCTTTTTGATTTTTTTTTTTTTTTTTAACTTTTTGAGACCAAAGTATTGAATAGCATGTTTACTAGTGGGGATATGTTGCCTCCTGCCTTTGAAAAAGGAGGTTTTTAAACCACTGGATGTGTGTGGCTGATGTGCTACTTGTGCTTTTCTTACTGATGCTTTGCACTGAAATTAAAGCATTAGAATATTGAGCACAACATCCACAACATGCTGCTAAGCATATCTGAACCTTTCCTCAAGGCTAAGAAGGTGTTTATTTACTGTAGCATAATTACCTCGATTTAGTTATCTCTTTGCAAAATCTTTGCAGAAACAAAAAGTGCTGTAATATTTTACCATTATTGTTAGATAGAGTTACTGCTGCCCCACTGTTCTTTGCAGTTTGTCTCACAGCAAGTCAGAAATATATTGTCCCCCACGGTTTACCAGCAGGATAGCTGCATTATTTATCACACAGTAAAACACAAACCATAATTTTTGCCATGAAGATATATTTCTAGGACTGCAGGAAGAGTCACTCTGTATGCACAAGATACTACTTAGAAAAGCATACAGATAGATTTTGGGCAATAGTTTTCTGAAACAAATAGTTTTCCATGATGCCATTGATATCGTAAGTCTGGTTTAGATCATGGCAGTTTCTACATCTTCAGTCATGACTACAAACTTATTTTTCTTGTGGATGCCTAGGGAATGATAGCCATGTGCTTACTCTGAGAAATGGGAAATTTGTATTTAGTATGTTCCAGTATCTCCCTCCTTTTCTTGAATTAAACATTTCTCTTCCATCTCCTTCTCTGTGTAGAGGATAGATTTCCAGAATGACTGGAAGCTCATAACCCTGTTCATAGGAGGAAATGACCTCTGCAAATTCTGCGAGAATCCAGTAAGTTGCCTGCAGCATGAGCTGGGCCAGTGGAGCCACAGGGTCTTTATGCACTGCAGGGGTGAGAGGGAGGAACTCGGTGGGTGAGACCTAAATAGTATAGGTCTTAATTGTGCAGCTCTGGAGTGTAAGTCTACTGAGACCTTTGGGTTGCTCAGCATAATGTATTGATAATGTTAGAGATACCTTTTGAGCACCTGTAAATTACGTAATTGTTGTGACTTTGTTTTGCTGCTGATTAGGATAATTTTTTGTTGCATAGTCACTTTATCTCCTGTGGATAAAAAGCCAAATGTTTTTACTCCTCTTTGCCTTGTCACACTCCTAAGTCTTACTTGGTACTCTCATTATTTCCAGTGCTATGGGAAAAGTGCTAAGCACAGCTCATGTTAATTCAGTCATATGTAGTATATATTATATATAGAAACAAACATGCAGTATCTAGCCTTTGCTATGTAGATTGTAGAGGAGGTGAGAGGCTGTGGCAGACTCCTCACTTAGTGATGAGGGTCACCTGCTCACAGGCAGCTGAGCACATACTCATCATCTTTTGTGATTAATTTTGGATGGGGAAGAGCAGCAAAGCAGCACAGTAAGATGGTTATAAAACAAGGAAGGAGCAAATTAACCCTTCCCACCTGCTGCTGTCAACCCAAACACCAAGTGCCTGCTCACATGGCTGGGGTGGGTGGCATGGAGAGAGCAAGTGTGCACCCAAGGGTCACAGTGATCTTCGTGTGGCACAGGTACAAATAGTGCCAACCACAGCACTCCAGGTGAGCTGTGGCTTAGGAAATGAATAAGGGGTCTGAGCTGTCTGCTTCTACAGAGTAGGCAAGTGGGGCTCTCAATGAACTTCTGCTTGAAATTAAATGAGAGAAAAAAGGCTGAAAGTAAAAGAGGCATTTCTCATAAGAAAGTTTACGTGACTGTTGTAGTCTCACAAGTGAAAAAATAAATGTTGGCTTACTTGAGAAAATAAAATTAGAGTGCTTAAACCATTAAAATGGAACAAGGAAATTTTGGCACTGGAAGACAAATATATGAAGTGATTTTATTCCCAGCTAAACATGTAAGTTTTGCCAGTTGTCATTTGTGGCAGGCAAGGAGCATATGGGAGACAGGTTCTGATATCTCATGCAGCAGAAATAAATTTACTTTGACACAAACTGTTCTCTCCCATAACTTTCTGGCCCCTGTTAATGAGTGGTTAGCTGTGCTTTTAAGACCAGCCCAAGCAAGCCTGGGAATTGAGGATGTTGTGGTGTCTGATGCTACCCTGTGAATTTTCACCCTCACTGGTATCCAGTGGCTGCTAGATCTTTTCTTGCCAGTGAGATAGTTGTGATGGGAAGGAGGAAAAGAAGAGACAGGACTGTTTTGCCTATGACTTTGTTACTCTTGACCCAAGGGTTAGAAACATAAACACTACTGTGAGAGACTCCAACTAGTCATCCTTGTCCCTGCCTGAGTAAACTAATAATAAAATTCAACCCTCTTGCTTTAATAGGAACACCATTCTCCTGAAAACTACACCTACAATCTACAAATAGCTTTGGACATGCTTCACAAAGAGGTAAATCAAACTTTTCTAGTATGTGAGAGCAGGGATTTTGTTCTGTTTGCAAAGCAGTCACTGATTATTGATTAAGAATTTATTTTCTTGCTTTCATCTGCAGAGTACTGCTGTATGCATAGGTGTTTGCTCACAGGAGAATCTTTGTGAAAGGCAAAAAGGGCTGGAGAAGTTTTTTACCGAAAGAATAAGGATATTCTTAGTTCTAGCTGATGTGCTGTGGACAAATAATATAAAAAATGTTATAACAAAGTGGAACAAATGTTATTAATTGACTACAAAATGCTTTGCTTGCTCTTTAAACTGCAAATAAGTATATTTTTGTGGTCATTAAGAGAGATATTCTGATATTCCACATAAAGAATGATGAGAATACTTGAAGAGTTAGTAGGTGTCTGGGTCTTGCTGAGACCTATAACAACTTGTTTGGGCCTTTTTGAAGCCATCCTTTCCAAGTGACCAGCTACCAACATTTAGAGTAGGACTAGGCAGTGCAGGCAGGGGCTGTAATTTAGTATTGCTTGTGTGGGGAATTAATTATTGAGAAAGTGCTGTTATAAATAATACACGATGCTTGAATCAGCAGGCTGCTACCAAGGTCTGCTGTGGCTGTGTAGGGACGGCTCTCTGTGCTCCAGGAGTTTGTCATGGATCTGTTGTTCTCTTGGCAGGTCCCACGGGCATATGTGAACCTGGTGACGATGCTTTCCATCACAAGACTCCGGGAGCTGCATGCATCCCAAAACAATAGCTGCCCAAAACTGCTTATGAGGTTGCAGATCATTTATGCTACGGCTCTCACTGTTGTTCACAAAAAGCTGCAAAATCTTCTTGGGAAGTTTTATTCCTAAAGGGAAAAGGACCTAATACTTCAGACTACCAGACATCTTTCTCTGTGCATGTGCATGTACCTACATTTGGATTTCAACACAGCATTTAGAATAAGCTTTGTTGCTGTCTCTGTATCTGAGCCCTGCTGTTATTCCTTCTTAAGAAGGTGCCACTTTTGACCCTGCACTTACCCTGCCAGTGAGTTCAAGCCAGAGCAGAGAAAGCTCAGCTGCACACTCTGGTGAAAACAGGGAAGACTCTAAGACACAATGTTTCCTAGCTGTATTTACAGACTTATTTTTCTGCTCTTAAAACTCTCCCTCTTGCTTCTGCAATTTTCAGTCTCTGTAATCTCATTGCTGATTATTAGTTTTGTCTCTAATTACTATCTCAAGTAGGTGTTTTGGATGCTTAATTGTGCCACCTGTTGCTTTACAGTTCAACAATCCTTTCCAGATCATTGTTAGTCCACTACTGGGGTGGCAGTTCTATACCCTGAGTGGACTTTTGGTGACTCAGATAGAGTCCAGCATTGTCCCCTGGAGGTGCTTCTGGCAGGACTTCCTTGTTTTCAGAAAAGCAAGTCTCTGCTTTTCTGGGCAGATGGGGAGAATAACTGTCCTGTGAATGTGGGCAGGTTTTACAGGAGGGACAGAGGTGCAACCTTCTTGCTGTGATTTAAGGGCTTCCCTGTGGCTATCAGTGGAAAATTGTGTTTGAAACTCAGCGTACCGGTGCTCCCAATAGCCAGGTGTAGTTGTTTTAAAAAAAAAATATTTATTTATTTGTTTATTTTTAACGAAGGTTACTGGTCAGAGTGTACAGGTATCTCAAGGCCATAATCATTAAACAAGGATAGTTAGGGCAGCCTTTAAGATTAGATCATCTCATGATAGCTGTAACCTTTCCCCATCATTTCAGGTGCCATGCTGAATTTAACTTTTGCCTGTCTGGCGATAAGCCAAATTTACAGGGTGATAAGCAGACCCTGTGTGGGATAATAAATGCCATTCTGAGTAGAAGAACCTGAAGGAGGATTTTGATCTTGAAAGCTCTCCTCTTTTTTTTTTTTTTTTTTTTTTTTCTGAGTGTAACAAACCACCTAAAGAGATGTGTCTACTAATGTTGCGTAACATGTTTTTGAAACTTCTGAAAACACATTTTGATTTATATTGTTCTCATATAGATGTACTGTGGAAGTAAAAGCTTTTGTTAGTTGGTCTCCCTTAAGACAAGTTTGGACATGGTGGGGATCTGTGTATATTTTACATGTATCAACTGCATCTCTGCAAGAGATGTTTCTCTAAGAGCTCTCTCAGGGATGCTCTACTGTGGTCACACAGCCAGAATTTTTGAAGGGAGTCCTTTTTCTGATTTGGATTTCTCAAGTAGTGGTGAGGCATGCCCAGGAAGATGGAGCATCCCAAAAATATCCATGTACAAGAATCCCTCAAGGAAGGGATAAACGTGGCCAACATGAGTTCACAGAATCTTAAACTGTCTCAGGTTAGAATGGCTCTCTAGGGATGGAGAATTCTCCATCAGTCCTGGTGATTGTTTTGGTGCTCTACCAGCCTTGCTGTGAAACATACTATAACCTCTGACTCTCTCAGCTGATTAGAATGAATTTGTGGCAACTCCATGTTGAAAGATGCTTGCATAATTCTGCTGAAGCAAACCATGTTGCACAAGTGTACTTTTGAACAGTTTTTTGTGGTGGATTTGCCCCAGGTGCCAGCCAAGCACTCCACACGGCTGCTCCTTCACCCCAGCAACATGGGAGAAAACAAGGATTGTGACCAAGAAAGTTCATAGGTCAAAATAAAGATCTGGAAGCTACTTACCAAGTGTCATTGCAGAAAAAACAGACCTGATTTGGGGAACTTAATTTGTTTTCCATGAGCATAAACATTAAATTATTGACTCATGTATTGGGAAGTGAACAAACAAAGAAGTTGAACAGTTAAAGCAGCTGTCCTCCCTCCTTCTCAGATTCAACTTTGCTCCAAGCATCTTTCCCCTGATCCTTGTTACTGCCACAGGGTACCCTCAGTCCCTGCAGTGAGGCATGGCTTGGGGTCTGGATCTGGTACATCTCTGCCTCTCCTGTCCTGTGCTCTGGCATGAGTCCTACAGTCGTGCATCCGCAGGCTGTGGTCCCTTCCAGGAGTGGCTGTTCTTCCATGGAGTGCCTCCTCCTTGTTCCTGCTGTTCTCTCCTCTCTCCCTCTGGTGTTTTCTGCCCTTTCTTAAGTAGGTTTTCACAGAGATACCACCAGCTTGGCTGAGAGGCTCAGCCATACCCTGTGGTTGGTTTGCTGGAGCTGTGATCAGAACAGGCAACCCTGACCCCTCCTCACAGAGATCACTCCTGCTGCTGAAACCGTGCCATGGGCACACAGTGTGGTTTTTGCTTGCATGGGACCTTTTCCTCACTTTCTGATCATTAATTTATCCCTAATAAATGTGTTTCTGCTCAAGAATTTGGGCTATGAAGAAAATCAGGGGTGAGAGGTAATGCTCTTATTCATTGGCCTTTCAAAGAAATCGCTCTCAAAGCTTTTAATCCTGCAGCTTGTCAGCTGGGAAGCAAGCAGGGGGAAAGGAAGAGCAAATCTCAGTGCCATGCTCTTGTCCCACAGGATCCTGTGCCCTTGTGTCATAAACCCTAAGGACAATTCCAATGAGTTAAAGAAGTTGATCTACTTTAACAGAAGGTATCAGGTAAGGCACATTGCTTTTGTTAGAAGTTTAATGGCATGCTCTTGATCAGGGACCACAGGTGGCTAATTTGAAAGTGGGGCACAGTTTCCATTCATTCCAATGATGTATTTGGAGTTGTGATTAAAAAAAGGATCAGGATGTTTACAATTCTGTTTCACTAAACCAACAAAACAGATGCGAAGAATAATTGTTACAGAGCCATAGAAAGTAGAGTATGTCAGAGAGCCAGCAGTTTTTAAATCAGTTATGTTATTGAAAATCAAGTTAAGTCAAACAACATGGAAACTCCGGAACAAGTTTTCAGGCACAGCATGTCAGCCAAACCAAAACCACTTTGGTGGTTCTGGAAGGACATCTTTTTGATAGAAAACCTAATCCCTGAGCAGGCTGCTGGTCCTTGTCAGTCAGGCAGCCATCCCCAGGCTGCCTCTCTGCAGAGAACCCCAGGATGAGTGTCTCAAAAAGGAGCAAGCTGAAAACCATGGTCGTGTCTGAGAGGAGGGAGGGGCAACCCCGGGGTGAGGTCTGAATGGATGGAACAGCTTGATGAGCTGAACACAGACGCAGGAACAATGACAGCTTTTCTTCGACTCTTTAGGAGAGAACCCGCCAGTTAGTGGAGAGTGGAAGGTATGACACAAAGGAGGATTTCACAGTGGTTCTGCAGCCATTTCTGACTTATATGGAAATGCCAAAAACACAGGTAAAACTAACAAGAAAACCACACCTACATTAAGTCCTGGTGCAGTGCCACTGTCTGTCAAAACTGTTCTAGCTGCAAACATAGCTAGCCGTTTCTTGGCATAGTAATTAATTATTATATTTAGTTTCCAATCAAAATTGCATAAAATGTTTATGGAATATGAGATACTGGGCAACAGGAATACAGACCTTGATTTGGGGCACTGCTGTTGGGCAGCCATGAGGTAGATATTTTAGTTAAAAGTCTTCATCAGGAAGCACTTTCTCTACATTCCCTGTACATTGAGTCCTTTACAGTAATGACCTTTGGTAATGACCTTTGGTATGAAAACCCATATGCTTCAAAGCACTCTAATGTGTCAGTCTCAAGGGAAATAAAGAACACAGTTGATATCTGTGCCCAGGTATTCTGTACTCAGAGGCACAGTTGTTTGTATTCCTTATTACTTTGGGAGTAGTATATTAAAGAGTTTTGAAAGGTTTCTTAGTTCAGAGTTACTAACTTTCCCTAGCCTGGTTTAATTCTGTTTGCCTCTGAGGCTTTTGCAGATAGTTTGTTTAGAAGTCAGCTGGGTTATCTCACTGGAGGAGAGGAGACAATGCACAGCTTGTTGCATGTTTGCTGCCTCTGTGACAGCACCTATCTTGTTTCCTAGGAGGGGTGGCCAGATGCTTCATACTTTGCCCCAGATTGTTTCCACTTCAGCCAAAAGGCTCATTCCCAGGCTGCACGTGGTTTGTGGAACAACATGGTAAGATTTTTAAAGGTTGTGTTGATTTCTCCTAGTTCACTTCATCCTGCCCGTTTGACAGGATGAAAACCCCCACAGAGATCTACTAGGTAGCCATATATCTTCTGAGTTGTGTTTGCAGAGGAAAAGAGTGATCATGTGAAGAAAGGTCACCTGAATTGTTAAACCAGTCATATCAAACCAGTAAAACTCAGGGTTTGTTAAATCTGGGTGTGTTAAGGCTGTGTCTCTCAGCAAGATGACCCCTGCCAGGTGCATTGATCAGCAGCACACATTCCAGATGTATGGGAATTAGCCTCTTCAGCACACAAAGGAACAGTGCATGGGGGCAGCTGCCAGCATGGGTGCAGTGCCCTGCAGTTGTCTTGCTGTGCTGCATAGGTGGTTTCCAGTGACTGGCAGCACAGCATCACCCATTGCTCTCTGGTCCTCATCTGCTTTTCCTCTGTGCATCCCCTTTTCCCCCCAGCTGGAGCCTGTAGGGTTGAAGACAGATAGACAGAACATGGAAGGTGAGATTGTCCTCCAGTGTCCATCTGAGGTAAGTTACAAGGTTGTCTGTGTTTATGTGGAGGTGCTGGGAGTGGCTGGGGTCTGTGTGAGCCTTTACCCGGTGCCTGGAGCTCTCTCTGTGAGGGTGGTCTGCTCCTCCCCTCACAGTTTGTGTCACTGCCACCAAGAGCAGCACGAGTACTCACTCAGGAGGTGATGGAGAGCAAGCAGGAGTAACTTCCTCAAGGTTGCACATCACAGCTGGCCAAAACACAAGGGAAGGGTGTTTGGCCTACCTAACCAAGACCAAGTATCCTTACTGAATGACAGAGCTTCAGTGGGGGGAAATAGAGCAATGATGGTACCATAGCTCCTGCAGCATAGCTCTGGGAATTCACTGGGAATACCTTGCACTGGGGCCACAAGCTTCTTGTGAGCCACACATAGTAGGGTCCTGATGGTATTCTCTAACTTCTGTTATAAAGATATAACCTAGACTCTCACTGTTTTTACACAGATTTTTAAAAGGCTATTTATTTATTTTTTATTTATAATCCCTGGGTTTTATCTGCATTAAGCTGTTAATCATCTACAGACATCTGAGAACTGAAGTTTGGGGAATGGAAGTCTCCATGTGTTCCTCTGATGTTTTGCATTGATTCAGATTGCCTTGTTTTGTAGGCTGAGCCATTCCTGAGGACATATAAGAACAGTAATTACACATACCCTAGCCAAACTCCAGTAAGTGTCAACATCACCATCCCACTGTTACTTGGCTGCATCTGCTCCTGGATGGTAACCAAAGGAGTTATGTTCTGCAGCACAGGGGAAATTGTCTTTGCCCAAAGGGGCTTGGGAGGCTGAGTGCATGGTGCAGAGCAGGGAAATGCTCTCTGAGTTGGACAAAATGCATCAGAAAGCACCTATATCAACATGTGCTCAAAACAGCACTGTTATCAGCACAGGATGCTGCACTCTTCTGACCCATACTGACTATGACTATTGAATTGAGCAACCAAGACCTGCCTAGTTAATTACATGATAAAGAGGCTCTGGTTTATCCACCTGGCCTCTGCTGGGAAGATCCTGGTTACAAATGACTGTTTTTGCTAGCCAAATGCTGTTCAGCTTTCTTTTTCTCTTTAGAATTATGGAAGCCAGCTGCTATGTGAGGACAGGTCTCCATCCTCCCCTTCTGCAACTTCAGGTAGTCTTGCCTGTCTTATGTTAAGAGCTTGAATTACCTTCAGCTGTCCTTCAAGATGAATGTTAATTTTTTCCTGAAATGGTTGCTGGACTGTGAAAAACATATCATGTTTTTCAGCAGATGCTTAGCAGATACAATGCCACACTGTCATGCAAGGTAGCATTCTGACATTGCTGCCAGTGGAGAACTTCAAAGTAACTTGTGATAAAATCCAAATTTGAGTGCTGACATAGCTTATAGGCTATTCCACCTAAATGTCATGGAAAGAAACTGCGAATAGAGCTTCATTCATGTTAGTCTGGAATTTAGCAGTATTCCTTTTTTCAAATAGCTTCATATTGTCTTTTCCTTAGTATTTTTAATTTTTAATGTGCTGTTCCTGCTTTGTGTAATTCTGCATTCTTTTACCTCCACTTTGGGGCTGGGTATTGTTCACCACTTACTGTTATTTGCTCCTTGCTCTTCTGTCTTTTTGGTAGCAATGTTAACCATTGAAATACTGAATTATATGCATATGTTGGTGCTACAATCACAGGAGATGAGCTGGAAAGAGCTTCTGATTTATCACTTGGGTATTGCAAAAACAATGTGACAGAACATCACAATGCACAATGGCATTGTGTTAATGTGACAATTTCACGTACACAGTAGAGAATAAAATAGCTCTTTCCTAACCAGGTTCAGCTGTATCTCTTTCCTTTGCAGTGCATTCCCTAAAGCCAGCTGATGTGAAAATTGTAGCAGCCCTTGGGGATTCTTTGACGGTAAGAAGACGATGTTTTTACTGTTCTCTTGGTAAAACTACAAACATGTGCCCGCTCCAGTGGAGGGAAAATAGCTCTTGCACCCAGAAGCAAAGATCTGTTCATTCATGGGTGATAATAGATCTAGCAGCTACGTTGAGTAAGAAGGTGTCAGTCTTCCAGCACTCCATTCCCCCCACACACGTATTCACACGCGTTTGAACTCGGGCAAAAACACAGGCAAGTCCTTTAAAGAGGTGCCTAGGTAGTTTGCTGAGTTGGAGGCAGAAGAGATCAGATGCTGTTGAAAGGAATGGGACATAGCATAAGGCTTAGGTTACTGTGCTTTTCAGAGATTTTTTCTGACTAGGAATGCACTGATGAGCCTGTTCTTCAGCCTCAGTTCTTTCAGGAACAGAATGCAATGAAGTGGTGTTGGATAATAGCATTTTAATAATTTTAGCATTGATGAGATAAGAAAGTATGGGGTGAGACTCTGACTCAATGTATGTCAGAAGATATTCAGTCATTTTATTGTGTCTGTTTTAACTGATTTCTTGATCACAATACAGTTCTAGCTGCTGCTGATTATCTGTAGTAGTCAAGAATAAATACATTTCCAAGTCCAGACATCCTATATTCCAGTTATGTCTTTCTGCCTTATGTTTTTGTACTGGACAAAGATTGAAATTCTACAGCAGGTCAAAGGGAACATTGGACAGAAAGATGTAATTGGAACATAGGTTTCTCTGAATCTGAGCCTGAACAACAAAAACATTGTGTGTACAAACCATGAGCCCTTTACAACTCTCTGGCAGGCATGTTGCCACAACTCCTACACACAGGAGGCTACTGAAATAAATAGAAGCATTTTGATGTAAACTTGCAGTACTAACAGATATAAAGATATTCTGTATATGGTTGTGGTTCCTGTATTGTAATATCTAGGGCCCTGCAGGTGTTTCTGCCTCTCAGTTTGTAGGAACTGGGAATAAAATCTGCTTTCACAAAACATGCAGTGCTGTATTGCTGTCTTAGAGCTGCACTTGGCCTGTGCATAGTTATTCTGAACACAAATCTTCTGTTATTTCAATAAAGTTTATACATAGAAGGATATGTAGTATTGTGGTTTAATCTAAGGTAGCAGCAAATAGGCTGCCTGGTTTGTACTATACTGTAGTTTACTAACCTGCACCTCGATTTAGAATGAAACTATGCAATCACAGCTATCAGAAACTCTGCTTCTAAATTCTGGAGGTGTTTTAGGAGGGGTGTAGTTGCCAGCTTGCCTCTTTCTTCGGGGTAAGTGTAGAGAGTGCCTCCTCCTTGCTCCAGTTCTGCTTTTAGTCTTTCAATTTTGCACAATGGTTTTCAAACTGGTAAATATGAATTACAGTGCTACTTTCTGATACCTATTTATTTTCTCTGCTGAGTTCATGTAGTGTTTCATATCATTAGCCAGAAAGTTTTGTGTGTTTGAGTGAGATGTTTTCATCACTATTGAGTAATGCAACTCTAAAAGAGTTATTTAGCTCATCTAGATGAACATGTTCTACAGCTCCATCATTCATTTGCATGTCATAGATACAATATGATGCTTGTAAATAATTCTGAAAGTTATCCTTGTGTTCTTCAGGAGAAAGGTTAAGGGAAAGCCAGATGTCTTTAAAGCTTTGGAAGACATCCACTCAATTAAAAGTAAATAAAACAACTATGTAATTCTATTTAGATTAGTAAATTGTATTTGTTTATGTATTTGTATCACAAGTTACTATTGCATTAGTAATTGTGCTTTAATTTCATTTGGCTAATGAAAAACAATGCCCAGGCTGGTTCAGGAATTGCCTCAGATACCCTCCAGGATGTGATCACTCAGTACCGGGGACTGTCTTGGAGGTAAGTCGTCAGCCAAGGTGATGAGATGTGTTTTGGGTCTTTCAGCTGTCAGAAAGCTGAGAAAAAGGATACTTCTCAGGCTAGCATTTCTTGAAGGTGTATCAAGATCCAGTCATAAAGGTAGCTTGACAGGAAGCATTTTCAGCAGTGGATTTTAAGCAAGTTTTTGATCTCTCTCATGCTTTCATTTTTGGCTGCCTGCAACTGTTTGTATTTTTATGTTGGGATGTCAGGTTGGAAATCTACAAAAAAACTCAGAACTTGTTGGTTTTAGGACTTTTCAAAGTTTTCCATTTTTGAACTTTTTGTAGTGTCATGGAAAGTAGTTTGTTTGGCCAGAGAACTTTTTCCAAATATAGCAACACACAGACATAAAAGACTAAATCGTTTTTCTGTTGTGATGTAGCTCTGTTGATATTGACTGAAGCAGTTCTGTGCTGTACTAATACCTCTCTGTAAGCTGGAGTGTGGCCTCAGAATGTCTGTCAGCACAAAAGCTGGAGAAATAAATCCCTGTGCAGAAAGGAGGAGTGAGGAGCTACTGCTGGAGTTCTCTTGTCACTCAGGAGCTGTCTGTGTTTGGTGTTGCCTTAGAGGGGCTTCATGAGGCTGGAATGGGACTCAAAGTTGATCTTCTAATCTGCAGCACTTAAGGCTTGATCATTTGAGTATGGAGCTGTCAGGCATTTTTCTGCCTCTTGATTGATGATTGACTGTACCCCTGTACATCTGCAAGAGCATTAAATCTTTCCAACAAGCATCTCCACCACTGAAACCTCACCTGTTCTCCCCGAGGGCACTTCCACTTCTGTCCTCTCCATGGATTCTGATAGAATGATTGCTACCAAATTAATAACCTGTTGCTTTTCCCCGTGGTGTGTGGCAGGTCTTCACTTTGTTTGTTGTCTGTGTCAAGATAAGAGATGAATGACTGGGATTTTTCTTTCTCATTTTAGTATTGGAGGAGATGAGTCGTTGGAGAATGTGACAACTCTACCTAGTAAGTAAATGCTTTGCTAGATATAAATGTAGTAGACTCATTTCTGATAGACTTATAGAGAGCTTTTAAGTATCTCAAAGCTGCTTTAGTGTAATTAACAAGAACTATCTTTAAAATAAACAGTATCTTACAATTAAAAAATAAAAAGTTGCCTTCGTCAGTGAAGCTGAGAAGTGATAGAAATTCCCTTACTTTCTTTTCCCTCTCCCTTTTCAACTCTTTGGTGAGTAATATTTGAATTTCTAAATAACCTTGCTTTGTCCATGCTCATGATGTACTTAACATTT
Organism: Sitta carolinensis; assembly: GCA_032173965.1. NCBI lineage: Eukaryota > Metazoa > Chordata > Aves > Passeriformes > Sittidae > Sitta > Sitta carolinensis. The sequence continues at coordinate 4,598,647 of JAVUNC010000025.1, read as the reverse complement.
GCTTTTAATAAATATTCCATCACAATTTTTCCAAAAGAAACGTTTGCACCGAGTAGGCCTCTTTGGTAAATAAAGCTGTCTACTCATATATGTAACCTGAAGGGAATGATTTTAACTCTCTCTTCACTGAAACCTGCAACTTTACATAGCTCAGTCTATTGTTAATGTAAAGCCACTTGAGTTTCAGTTTGGATCAGCTGTAATAATAAACTTCCATTCAAAGAGGGCCAGTAAACTGTTATTTTGTGTGTTGACCATTATTTTAAGCAGAATGTAACAGGAATATAATTAGAATTAAAAAATGATTCATTGAGTCCTATTACATTTGATAAAGCCCTCATTAAAATGTGGTTAAACTCAGTCTTTGAGATTGAAGTAGATTTTATAGTTTACAATGTGGCCATGTTCACTCTCAGCTGTAAATTACTCTGTCAACTTCCTTTTGGAAACTGCCAGGGAGAGCATGGTGCAGCCTTTTGAGAACCACGCACCTGAGGCTGCGTTCTTCCCGTTTGTCAGTTGTATGAGATCTGGCACAGCAGGGAAGCAGACCCAGCTGCTGTCGCTGAAAACCAGCTCCGTCTGGGCTGAAGGACCCTTCACACTCACTTCACAAAGGCAACATCGTACGACTGAGAGTTTTATTTTGGGCTTTAACCACAGCACACAGAGCGCTCCGCTCTGGCGCTCCAGTGTGCTGTGCCAGCGCCGGGCAGTGCGAGCTCTGCTCTCCCTGCAGCTGCCCCACCCTCTCCCTGCAGCTGAACCAGCTGGTTGATCCGCAGCAAAACTGTGCCAGTGCTGCTGTGTTCCAGTCCCTGTAGGCAGGAAGCAGCTGGAGTCTTTGTGCCCTCATTGCCACCTTTGTTTTTCAGACATCTTTCGGGAGTTCAATGTTACGATCCTGGGCTACTCAACTGGTACCGGCGGTGAGAACGATTCCAATGCATTCCTGAACCAGGCAGTTCCTGGAGCACAGGCTGAGTATGTAGCTTTCTGGTTTACATTTGTAGGTGATGAATGCTTCATCTAATTGCCTTTCAGCTGCCTCGTGTGCTGTCACAACTTGCTCTGAACAGCAAGCAGAACCAGTTGAGTTAGAGTGGAAATTGGCTCAAAACATATTAAACGTATGGGTTTATTTCAGAGCTGAACTTTCAAATGAAACTAACAGTCCTCATTATGAAATCCACAAACAACAGATTTGTAACAGCAGAAACATTTTGGAGGTTTCTACTCTTCCTGTTCAACATCTATTCATTTATCTATTTGTTGGTCAATACATCTCTGAGAATGTGAATGTTTTTAGAAATTGAGCATATTCTGAATCGGCTAAGAGAAACTTGGAGTAAAGCAGGATGAAATCTTATGTAATTCTAGCCTCGGGTTTCTGGATAAGCAAGAATGAAAGGACAGGAGAGAGATGGAGGGGAAAAAACAGTCTCAAATCTTAAAAAAAGAGATGTTCATACATGGGTTTTGGTGCATTGCAGACCTGATGCAGTTGGAGCCAGTTCTGCCAACATAATAGGGATTGCAATGTCTTGCAGTCACCTGAATTTGGCTCTTTGCTTTTAGTCACACCTGGGAAGCTGCATGAGTTGAGCTTTGCTATATTGCTTATCCTAGAAATCCCTGGATACTTACTCAAAGTCAGTGCTGTTTAATTAACAAAACAGATGGCTGCTTGAATTCAGTCATAGTTTGGGCACAGAGTCTGGCAGACCATGCCTGGATTTGACATTGTGAATTGCTGTTACCCAGACCTTAATTTGTTTGTTTGAAGAAAAATTCATCTTGCTTCCCAAAGGAGTCCTGGAAGTGAAGTTCAGAAGCCAATAGAGGTGTTTGTGTTTGCTGTATCTAAGCAAAGATTATTAGGCTTTATCAAGTTTTTTTTTTTTATTGCCCTCCTATAGGCCTTGTGTAACTTCTGACTCATTCTGGTAATCTTAGTAAATTCTTGAATTGCCTGACAGAAATAGGATGCTAGGTCCCTATATCCTACATCCCTCACAGAACTGATTTTTTCACCTGGTGATGACCAAATGTAACTGTGTATGTCAGTGAGATGTGCATCAGCCATCAATGAGAATTTATTAATATACTGTATGCAATATATATTCAGATTGCCTCCAGCATTTGCTTGTTGCATGAAAGAATGAGGGAGGTGCCTGTCTTGTATTTATCAGCTAAATCCTAAAAACGTCTTTTTGGTTTGGTGGGAGGACTTGAAGCAGGATACACAACCTCTTAAGTCACCATTATGACTTAAGGCAGCTTGTATCAGCAATTGAGGTGTTGCTATTAAATAGCTATTTGTTAGCTGATTGAAATGAGTTAATGGGTTTTAGTCTAATGAAACTTGCCTACTTCATCTACACCAATTAGTTTTCTCTCTTCCCCTGCAAATGTCTGGACTGGATAAACGTGATGAAATTGAGCTATCTTTGTTTTGTAACTGTATTTTGTAAACATTCAGCAAGGAGACACAGCAGTCATGCCAGATTTCTGCTTGACTTCTGTTGTTTCTCTGTCTCCTAAGTCTCTGCAGAAAGTTGCATAAAAGTAAAGTCCTGTAAAATATTGTCCCTGAGCTCTGAGATACTTCTTTTGGGGTTCTGTTCTATACTGTTTTGGCTCTTAATGTACCTGAGAAGATGAATTCATCCTAGTTGAGTACTGAAATGTAGTATAACATAAGGAAACATTTCTCCTGCTTTGGGTACTTGACCCTGGAATGATGATGCAGTCCAGCATTTATTCTTCATTAGCCAAACCCAGCCATTTTCACAGGGCAAAAAAAGTCCACCAGCTGATACCAGCTAATGCTGGTATTTAAGAATTGTTACCTGGCCTGTCTTGCTTTATGGTGCTAATCTGGAAAGTGCTTTCCAGAGGTGCTGGGACATTTCTGAAATCAGGTAATTTTGCAGCCTTGCCAGCTTGTAGAAACAAGGTGTAAGGGTTTCTTAAATGAAATCCATGGCTGCTTTGAAGAGCTCTTTATTCAACTAGATGAAAATGTAGTAAATGCATGTCTCATATAGCAAAATATTCCTAAGCCTATCTGCCAAAGTACTTGACTACATGATAGAGTTAAGGATCTGAATAATATTGCTGAAGCAGAGCCTGTCTGAGGCCTCTGATTTCATGTGAGAAAAAAGAAAAAGAAAAAGGTTAAGAATTTCAGAGTGAGAGGAGAAAACAGGTGACGGGTATTGTGAATATCTGTATTTCCCATTAGTAAACTCTTTCCATTGGTCTAGATCTAAATTTGGTTGAAACTGTAGTTCAAGGATGCATAATTGCTGGCACTGCTTCATTCAAGATGTTATTGGATCTTGCTGACTGCATTGGCTCAGGACTCAGGATGCATCAGCACCTCACTGACTGTATGAGAAATCAAATATGTTGTGGACTGTCAGATCAATAAATGGTGTTTTCCTCTGTGTCAATATTGAAGACAATATCCTAGCTTAGGGATTTCCACAGAAGGACCAGAAGGAAATTGTGACCACTTGTGGCTTGTGGTAACTTTGGGAAAAATAAGTAGGTTATGACATTGGACAAGGGTAATGGTGGTAAGAACTACTACATGCACACAGTGTCTGTGTCACAAATAGCTGTATGACTGGCCTCATTCCTTAGTAGATGCTCCCCTGCCAGTGTTAGATCAGTATTCAGCTGGACAAGGATGGTGAGAGACCTCCTTTTCCTACAGTAAACAAAGCATTGCAAAGGGGAGCTAAACTCTGGTTGCCATACAAAAGAAGTGTCATGCTTATAAATGTCAGCTGACATGCTTCCTGAAATGATAGACAGCCAGTGTCTTTAACAGGAGCCTGGAGGAAGATGCAGCTCCTTCCAAACCACAGACCTGCCTAGAAGGTCAATGCTTTCTGACCCATTCTCTTCTCTCCCCTATGCATATTGGAAGATCAGTCTGTCAGGGCACTCAAACAAAGCTGAAGCATTCAGCCTAGGTAACTCAAATCTCATTGCACTTTAGATTATCTATCTGTCTATCTATCTACAGAAAAAAGAGAGAGTGCTCACCTGGCTGTTGGAAAACAGCAAAGTTGTCATCTTAATTTGTCTGAGTAATCTTGATGGTTTCTTGGATTTTTATTTACCCTGGAAAAGTTGTGTGCACAGAGCTGTTTCACATAGTGTACAGTTATGTACTGATTCTGGGTGCAGGCTGCAAAATTGAGCAGGGTGTGCACAGTGAGTTCTGAAACCTACGTTTGTCAGGGACATGTTGCTCAAGAGGTTAGCTAAGTACTGGGACTGGGACTCCCTTGTTTTAGTCTATGAGGAATAGGTTGATAGCAGCCTAGCCCTACAGAGGCACTCTGCTTACAGCTGCTGCCATATCTGGCTTTTCAGCTGGTTTAGGTGCTAAGCACTGCAATAGGAGCTGAACTTATGGTTCCAGACTAATTACTGAACTTGAGTAAAATCTGTATTCAACTTTGGTTTGATGTTGATTTTATTAGCAAGTTGTGAACCTGTGTTACTGTGACATAGAAACACACAGTAACACACACGACAGGTGTTCAGGTAGAGAAGAAGAAAGGAAGTCCCTAGTTTATTGTTGACCTCATATCTCTCAGTTTCTGCACAGTGAGCAGAGATTGGACAGAGAAGTTCCCACCTCTCCATCTCCACTGGGCACTTGAGAAGTCCATCAGGTGATATCTTTTCACAAAGGAATGCAAACATGATTCTTGTTTATCTTACAATTCATGAGAACTGACTCCACTATTCTAAAACAAATCAGAAGGCTTATTTTCAAAAACAACAAACCTGTAATTTGATCACAGCAACATGAGTATTGTACTGTATCCTCACTCAACCCATTCTTAAATCAAGACAACTTGATGTCTGAAGTGTGGTAATGCTGATCTCTCAATATGGGTGTTACTTTCACTCACTAGTTCTCCTTCTTCCCAGGCACTTGCCAGCCCAAGCAAGACGCCTTGTGAGTCTTATGAAAACTGATCAGGTATGTTGTCTGGGACTCCTTTAAACTCACAGCATGAATAGAAATAGGTGTGGCTTCACACAGCAGATCCACCTGCTATGACACCATGTGCATATCAAAAAATTCAAGAAATTCAGACTCATTATTTTTGTCTTCATTGCACAGAGGATTGACTTCAATGCTGACTGGAAGCTCATAACAGTGCATATGGGAGCCAACGATCTGTGCAACTATTGCAAAGACCCTGTGAGTAGTGGGACTGGCTGTCTGAAACTGTGGTGTCAGTGTAGAAACACCTCAAGAGAAATCATAAAGCCTTCACAGAGATAACAGGAATTATATATGGGCTGCCATATGTTTTGACAGGGGTTGTTGCTGGCAATACCCTGATATAAAAAGTTACCAGCAACAGAGTTGGATGGTTTTGTTTTCTCTGGCTTACTCCAGGATAAGAACCACTGATTTGGCTACTGTTTCTTGACTGTAAGCAAAAAATGGAAGGGAAGCAATGCCTCAGCCCTCTGATGTGGTAACTGCTCTGCTGCTAGCTTGGCCTCTTTAGACATCCAAGAATGGTGGCGGTGCAACCCTACAATTGTCATCACACCATAACTCAGTGTGGGGAGGTGCTAGGATCTGGTGAGGTGTATATATGAGGGAAGTTGCTACAGTGCTTAGCCTTATTTGAATGTTACACTTCTCTGCATTGTGGAGAAGCCTTTAGGGCTGCCATAAGGAGATCATGGGAGTTGAGTGGGCAGGCAGCAGGGAGAGGCCACCTTTCACTGACAGCTCTCACTCTCTTGCCTTTAATCACTTCTTATGAGCATTTTCAATTCTCCTGCAACCCCTTGTGCTTGAGAAATGTGCTTCTTCTGCAGGAGCCTTGCTAGGCATCTTTGCTGCTGCTGCCAAGTTTTATAGCCTTATTTATAGCTATGACCTTGACTAGCAATGACTTCACGTAATTTTATGAGAGCTTATCAACTGGCTGTGAGCATGCTTATGGCTGCTTGGTTTATGTTGTTCAGCATGCATTCAGATTGAGTTCCTTCCTGCATTTTTACATGAAGGGCCCAGTGGATTTGGGTTATATATGCTGCTACTCAACAAGGTTTATTTTAAACCCAAAATTTCACTGAGCCTCCCTATGTTTGGATTAATTGCTAGGTTTAAAATCTCCAGTCTCTAGAAAGGAGCAAGAACATTCTACTGACCACAGTGTTGTAGGGCAGAAAATGAAGTGAATTAATGTGGTTTTCCAGCCTCCCAACCTAAGTTCTTTGTGTCTCCGTTTGACAGTAATCTCTTCTGTTTCTATCAGGATCACTACTCAGCTGGGAACTACATCAAAAGGATTCAAGAAACTCTTGATATTCTGCACAAGGAGGCAAGTACTGTGAAATTATCCCAGCATTCTAGCTTACACTGAGACATGACTGACTGGTGCTAGCTCTTCTGTTTGATTTTGTGGTTTTTTTTTTTTTGCATTGTGGCACCAAACATATGCTGTTGACTTTTACAAAAAACACTTTCTTTTGTCTTGTCTCTCTGCAGTAGTGAGATGCAGTCTGAAATGACAGATAGTAACATTGAGCTACGGTGTGGGAAAAGAATCAAAAGCTGGGTTGAGGGAGTATGGTGGAGGACTTGTTGCTTTTTCATTCTTTTTAATTTTTTTATCCTTCCAGTAATGGAGAAAGGGCAGGGGTGTCAAATGGCTGGACTTTGGGGTAAAATAAATGCACTGTGGGCTGTGTAACCAGTTTTTTCTAAGCCAAAATCTGTCTTACCTTTCAGGTTCCAAAAGCTCTAGTGAGTCTGGTTGATGTGGAGGACATCATCACCCTGAGACAGTTATTTGTGAACCCTGCAGTTCAGTGCCCCACTTACTTGGCAGAGTAAGGATTTTTTGGCTTCCTTTTATCCTGTTTGTGTTCTTATTCCACATAGCTCTCATAATTTGAACTGATGTTTAAAGGTAGCAGCACAGTGCTGTGGCCTTCCTTCCCATGCAGTGCTGACATCTCCCTGCCTGATGGCATTTCCTTCTCTTGGCTTTGACCTAAACATATTCCATATCTAGAACTGAACACAATGTACACCTCAAAGGCTGGGGTTAAAGTTACTGAAACAGGGTTCTTCAAGATGGGGTTGAAGTGCACAAGCATTTAGATTTGCAGGCCTTTTTTGCAGGAACACAATGTATTTGAGGAGTAGACAGGATTCCCCTGTTTCAGAGGCTTTAGTGCAATGGGTAATTTGCATTCTTTGCTGACATTTCAGACAGAGACAAATCCTCTGTCTTGGGAATGCAAAAGGAATTGTTTATTGGAAAAGTATCAGCTCAGAAGTGAAACAGGTAGTACATTTCAAAGACCTGCTTTGTAGTTCCCCAGGGGCTCTGGTGTGTCCCTCTACCAGTCTGCAGGACCTTTGGATGGCAGGGTGTAATTAATGAAACAACCTACCCTCTGTGCAGGGTGCACTACTTGGATATATCTGGGTATGAAACCAAAATTACTTAAAGCTGTATCATCCACGTGAGGCAGAAAATAAGACCAAGGTTTGAAATGACAGTAGCAAGGACAATAAAGTGTTTTCACAAAAGCATGATTGTATAGATTCCCTTTTACATCCACGTCATGAGGGCAAAGGGTGGCATCTGCATTATCAGATGTTTAACTTTCTCTATTCCTGTTTTCTACTCTAACCTCCCCCACAGTTATCTGTGTAGCTGTGTTCTCACAGGAGAAGAAAACTCAGAAAATTTAACAATGGTGAGGGATGCCATCAAAGCTTACCAGGTATGACTATTAAGAGTGGTATAGCTACTTTATTTCCAGTAGAGGTGAGCTCTTGATTACCAACCAACATATATCCATATTTTACCCAAACTATGAAATCAGCAGGAACTCATTTGATGCTATCCAAACCTATCATGTGACCAAAACTAGCAGCAGAGGTCTTGAGAAAAATTGTGTTTCCTAGTACAGGTTAATTGGTGGGAGTTGAGCCTCCAAAACCTTATCCCTGACTAGCAGTTGCAGTATTGTGTTCCAGCCTTCTCAAGTTCTTTGCAGCATCTCAGCCCTCTTTTGCCAATGTCTGTGCCTATTTAAGTTCATAAGTAAAACTTCCTTTTGATTTCAGTGCTTTCAGAAAACCCAAACAAAGAAAATAGTTATGATGCAGAGATGTTTTTGAAGTATTGCTGGTGGTTTTTGGTTTCTTGCAGCTTGGCATTCAGAGACTGGTAGAGTCTGGCAGATATGACACTCATGAAAATTTCACAGTGGTTATCCAGCCTTTCCTCCATAACCTGGAGACTGCTCTTGATCAGGTATGGTCTAAAGATGATTTCTGCATTTAAAGGACTAAGGATGGGTATCTGACCTATAGAGATTGTATTCAAAATAGGTTGACTTTGTTCTGTGCTTTCCTTGTGAGAAGTTGCTGCTTTTTGGTCTAGTACAACAGATTTCTTCATATAGCGAGCAGTTCTTAGTTTTTTGTATTTTTCTGTCAATATCAATTACTGTTTTGGAACATGAGTCAAAACCTCATTTAGGAGGTTTGTTTGTGTGTCTTCTTTAAAGTACATAAAAAATTTCTTTCTGAAAATACAATATGATTAATAAAAGACCAAGTTGTTAAGTTACACTTCTTAAAGTGTAAGAACATAGCTGCATTGCTCAGTGGAGACTATGGCATCAGCTCCCCTTTATGGCACATAACTGATTTTTCTGTGTCTGACAGAAAGGGAAGTTCACCTATGATCTTGTGGAAGTAGTTTGATGTAGTTCATATGTATAAATTGATGTATATTTCAGTTCCTTGAATGGCAAGTTCCAGTAGGCTGTAAATCTAGGAAAAGACTCAAACTTTCCCTAAAGCTGAGACTATTTTCTTATGTACCTGGAGCTATGAGGAGATGGAGAAAAATATTGAGCAGGGATTGCTCTAGCATAACTGAACTGGACTGATTCTGAAAATGTTCCTAATAGCTGATGAAAGTTTGAAAAGTCAAGATGCTGCTACGTACAAATTTGGAAAACTGGCTGAAAGCTTCACAGACTTTTTGTTTTATTTGTTTGTGTGTGAAGCTGGTGCCTATGAAAAGTCATCCCTAGGGATTTTGGTACTGAGGATAGGGAACACAGAAATAAAAACAGAAGAAGCAAAATATTTTTTATTGCTTTTTTTTTTTTTTTTTTTTTTGCAGTCTCACAAGTATTAGTTCAGATTTTAAAAAGTTCAGGATGCTCTTTTAATTTCTTATCTCACACAGCATTCAGATGTTCCTGAACTGAAAACTCTGTCTCCAAACATGGCAAAAGATATGATACAAAGTTTGGTAGGAGTCCTCTAAAAAGCAAGCCAAACCACACTGAAGAAAATCTGCTCAAGTTTTGAGGAAGACCTTCTCTGACCAAAAAAAGGGTTTTTTTCAGTCATGCATGACCCTAATCTCAGCATTCATGTGACAGACAAGATACTTAAATTTCCAGACTTCATTTCCTTCAGATCCTCTACTGCCTGTATTAGCCCTGTATTAAAGCACAGCTTTGTTCAGAAGGGAGACTGCTTTGGTGTGCTTGGTCAGCCTGGCTGCCTTCCATCAAACCCTTACTTGCTTCTTGATCCTTTCCAAACTCACAGCTGTGCAGAAGGTGCTGCAGATCATAATGTTGCCCGTGGTTCCAGTTCTAAGGACAGCTGGAACCAGGGAGAGGAACTCATTGCAGAACCTGAAGAGGATCTCTACCCATAATTGAAAATGATGGTTTTGCTGCTTCTAGATGGATCTGCCCATGGAGGCACATAATCACCTTTAGCTAAGTGCTTCTGGTAGTTCATGGGTCTGCTGAAGTACATTTGGATTACCAGATAATCAGGAGCCTTTCTGCAATGGAGCAGGGAGAACAAGGAACATAAATCTCTCTTTACTGGTTCTGATTTGGCCTCAGCAACTCCAAATAGGAAGTGTGGGGATTTTTCTACACTCAGATGTCCTTTATGCTTTTATTTCTAGGATGGGAATCCAGATGTCTCCTACTTTGCACCTGATTGCTTCCATCCGAGCCAGAAAGGCCATTCTCAGCTTGCCAGGGCTCTGTGGAATGCTCTGGTAAGGTGACAGGCTCTGCATATAATGAGATCTTCACCTACATCTGACTACCATTAAAATGTCTCTGTAACAAGCATTGCAATTAAGGCCTGAATAACCTGGACCTTGTGTTTGTCTCTCCTGAACTAGTTAAGTACCCTCTGGCTTTGGCATTACTCTCTGCCTAGAATCTCAGTTTTTAAAGTGTGTGATGAGGAGAGGGGTGTGGCAAATGCATGATCACAGTCATTTTGTGACTTCAGCTGAGCAACTTCAAGTCTTCTTCATCAGTTTTTTTATATAAGGCAGGATAGCATTTCATAAGGATGATGTTTCTATGGGCTGCTATGGGAAACCACCAAATACAGAATTGTAACTGCATCTGTCAATTTAAAACAGATTACTTGTTTTAAATCAGTGTGTTGTTAATGTCTCATTAGGAATTAAAGTGGCTCTAATTCAATTCAGTTTTACTACTTTTGGAAATGAGTTAAGCTCAGTAAAGGTGAGTCACTAAAGATAGCTTAAGCAAACCCATTTCACTTAGCACTGCAGTTCAGGAGTACCCAGCGGTCAGAGGCAGAGCATCCTGGATCCTGAATAGTAACTTCCATATGCTTTGGGGTAATATTTTAACAGCTGACATGATTGCTTGCAATCATCAAGCAGTACCTCTAATTAGGTTTGGTATTATCTTCTACACATAAACAACCTTTTGTTGGAGATGCCATCATGCAGCTTAGCTATAAAAATTTGAGGGACTCTTAATATCTTTTATGCAAGAGAGGAAAGTTTATGACCTTGCCTTCTGGCAAAATTCCAAGGTACTTCATGTGCCTGCCAAGATCCTCCAGGAGTTTAAACTGATCCACTGTAGCTTTCCACTTCTAATTTTAAGCTTCTTTCTAGAGCTGCTCTTTTGTTTTGTGGTTGCCATGTTCTTTCTGAGAAGTAGACGCATTTTCAGCCTTGGCTGTAAATCTAGGTCTGTAAATACAGGCATCTTTATATAGATTTGAAAGGTATATTTATGTTGGCGTTTTTTTTAATTAGAATTGTTATACAAATTTAATATGAGCTGACATGGTTAAGAAATAGGTTCTTTTGTCTTTGTTTCTAGTTACAGCCTGTAGGCCAGAAAGCTGACTCATTTGATTTCTCAGCTGACATCGTCCTCGGCTGTCCAGCTCAGGTAAACATACTCACAGTTTGGGAGTTGGCTATCATGAGGCTGTACTGCTTGTGCTTGCTGCAGAGAGCAGGGATTTGGTACATGTGGAGTAAGTTTCCATCAAGCTTTGTTCTCTGTTTACCTCTGAGTGAGCAGGTGTTCTGATACACCTGAGCTGGTGTCCCATGGCCACTTTGCTGTGAATACTGATTGACAACATGCTGATTGTTTGTTGTTTATGAAGTACAGGGGCAGCTCAAGCAGCAAACAACAGAATATGCTGCATTAACTTTCCCATCAGAATCAATGAGGTTTGGGCACAACAGCAGCTTTGAAAACCCAGAATCTGTCCTGTCTTGGTTTAGTGGCAGGTTGGTTTTCCTGGTCTGATCTGTAAGAGGAATACTTCAGACTCTTTGGAATCTGCTTCTGCAGTTACAAAACAAGCTGCTGAACTTGCAGGACAGTTGCTAGGTACCAGCACGTGAAAATGACTCCTGCAGGCAGCAGTAATTGGCTCCTGTTCTTCAGCAGTTTCAGCAAGAAGGCCAAAGAACTGAACAGATCAGGGAGCTGAGTTCTGAATTCTTGTAGTTCTGGAGACAGGCATTCAAGTTATACACGAGGCTTTTGTCCACATTGTGTCCATCCTGTCCGATGAGGAAAATCTGCTGAGTTATTAACCAGCATATTTCAAAACTCCTCAGATTTGCTCAAATTGATCCTACTTCTTCTACCCGGCATTCTTCCCAAGTAGCTTAAATGAACTCAGCAGCTTCTTTAGTGCCAAGTAATGTGGATTTTATATTTCTTTCCCTTCCTTCACTCTTATTGAAAGATGTTGCTTTTCAGAAGTAGGCAAAGAAAAGTTTTATATCCCTTGAAAAGATATATGGCCATTTTTTTGCAGAAATGGTAAGCCTTTAGTAAGCCTAAGTGCTATGAAAAGGTCTTTGATAGAAGTGCCATTAGGCACAGAAAATTATTTGTTTTGAGGCAACCTTAAGTACAATAAAAGCCTGCCTTCTAATTTTAGTGCTTTTTAAGACTTCCTTATGCAGATGGTGGAGTTTCTCTTGATTGAGGTAAGTGAGCCTCCAGGTGAATATTTTTAGCCTATATGATGTGCATGTCTTCCTGAATGCATGCTGCATTAGTATGGGACAAAAATAACCATGGAATTTCTACAGCCTCACTTGGAGGGGAGAATGCTCTTTTCAGTAAGCAGTCTTCTAGCTCCTTGCTGCTGACACAGAATATCTGCCCATGTTTGTCTAGATTCTACATCAGTGCCATTTGAAAGGACTATACATCCAACCAAGTCTAATTTGGAATATTAGGAGAGGAAAATGTTAAACTGCACATGTAATTTTTGTCATAATGTACTAAACACAAATTTTATGAAATTTGAGGAAAGACCATGGTTTCAAAGTCCAGATTCCAATTTTATGGTTTAGACAAATGCTTTTTTTGGCTATATGGTACCCTAATAGCACTTGCTGTGGTTTGTGCCATGTGCTTATTGTCTAGTTTCTCTTATTTCTCTTATTTTGTTTCCTCTTTCTGCAGAGCAGTCCCTTCCTGGGAACGTACAGGAATAGCAATTACACACCTGTGGAGCCCACTAGAGAGCCAATAGAGGTAACTGTTGGAGCTTCTGCTTTTCAGGCAAACCGTGCAAAGCTGCATCTCGCCTCTTAACACATCATCCTGAATTTATAAATTCCATAAACTATCACCAGTTTTTGGAAAGAGAATTCTGCCTTGCATTGCACTTTTCATTGGGTAAACAGATGTTTTCCTAAAAGCCAAACAAAATTAATTACCAGTGCAATTGTATCAAAACTGTAACCAAAGTAAGTAACCTAGAATGCTTAATTAATTCAGATAGCAAGTTTCTCCCAGTATGGAGAAGCTATCTTAGAAGCCTGACCCCCTCATAATCTGAGGCAGGTTTAGATATTTTGCTCTCAGCTCTGTTCTTCTTTACACTCGAGTAAGCTTAACCTGTAGAGGGCAGTCACCCTTTCCTATTGGATGTGTGACCCTATACAAAGGTCACAGGAATCCCACTTTCTAAGGAGCTTAATTTCCACCATGACTGAGCAACTGTCATGAGGCATGTTCAATAAACTGCAGAAACAGATGTTGTGTGTAGGACTTGAAGAAATGAAGCAGTTATTTACTTGGCAGTCAGAATGGACAGGGCTAGTTGGACATGCTGAGGGTGCTCATGACTAACCCAGTTATCAAAATCTTTGTGTGCCATGAGGACTGCAAAGAACAGCAGTTATTGCCTCAGCAAGGATGAAACAATTTTGTGACTTCTCATTTCAGAATTGGGGTGGTGAACTGTCATGTCCTGGTCATACTCCATCTAGTCGTGTCCCAACATCAGGTGAGAAAGGATTCCTACCCTAAAATCACACATAGGAAAATATTCATCTTTTGTTCCTTTCTAAAAACAATAAGATGTTGAAATTGCACATCCTAGAAGGAAAGTAAACAATAAAGTCTGATATATTTAGCAGCAAAGGGAAGAAGCCTGTCTTGCCATTCACAGTAAGTTCTGCACAACAGCAGGTATGTCTCTGAGGATAAATGTGACCACATTTATGGTATATGGTAATATGTGATATTTATGTGTCATATACACCATTCATTGTACATCAACTTGGCAGGTTAAAATTGCCCAGGAGGGTTACTGACTTAGGAAGCTGGAATGTGCTCTGATAAGCAATGCAGTACAAGTGCTGTGTGTAGTTTGAAGATTTTACATGGAGATTTTTAATAGGAAATACTGATCTATGACCTAAACCAATTAAAAGATTGAATGTATGCATCAGTAAACATATCAAGTCTGTTTTCATTTTTTACCTAAGCTGTTTTAAGTTCCATTTCTTTCCACTTTAGTGTAATACACTTTTGCAAGCAAAGACAAAAAGTTAGGCATTTTGCCTCGGTGACACACAGAACCTAAGGCTTTTTCTACCTAAAAAGTCATCTTCTAGTCATTTTTCTACCTTAGAATTCTATCAGATAGGAACCTAAGACTTGCACGTTTATGCTATTGAACAGTATTTTGTCAGCTGTCAGTAATCCTGCTTTTATTCTCCTACTGCTTTTTAGTGCACGAGCTCCGGCCTGCTGACATCAAAGCCATAGGAGCACTGGGAGATTCCCTGACTGTGAGTGCTGCTGTGTTACCATGCCTGGAATGAGAAGAGCAATTGTCCTTTTCTACCCAGATGTTGTTACATTGGGCATCATCAGATAGGAAGTAAATTGCTTTGGCAAAGCAAAACTCCTCTACCTGGTTCCCTTTGCAAAGAAATAGCCTGAAGGGATATGAGTGACACTGGAAATTGTGTAATCTAGTAATGAATACTGGACAGAAATGGGATCCCATTCTCTGTTGCATACAGTTTATTCAGGAAATTTTGGAAAGGGAAGTGGCTATCTTATAGGAATAGCCTCTTCTGACACGAAAAAAAAAAAGAAGTGAAAGCAGATAATATTTTTGATGCAAGAAGACGTTTTGCTGAAAACTCACATAGAAATAATTGGTTGCAAAATGAAGTGCTTCCTGCTTGAGATAATTCTGATACTTCTGTATTCCAGAGTTTTGCTTCCTGATTTTGCTTCCTGGGTTAGATGTCTTCCAGTCAAAGTTCTGATTTATTTCAAGTACTAAGGAATGGAGGTTTAAAACAAAAAGTAGGCACAAAAAAAAAATTAAAAAAAGAAAAAGGCCCCTGAAAAAAAAAAAAAAAAAAAAAAGCAGGGAATACTGCAGATCTGCACTGAAGTTTTCTGAGAAAAAGTTCTAGAATGACATAGCCCTACATAATTGTTCTGGCATGGGATGAAAGCAAACATTTGCGTCAACAGTTCCCATGAATTTTAACTCCTGAACTAAACCAGTGCTCATTCTAGCAGCTTCTGCTCTTGTTGATGTTCAGAGGGACTTGAAGGGTCTGAAGCCCTTAAATGATCAGGCTGATCTTACCAGCAGGTGTACATGTCTTCATTATGCATCGTGCACCTTCTCATTAGCTCTGAAACTGGGGTTTTTTTGACCTGATGTAATCCTGGCTTTCCCCGTGGTGTAAAGCTTTTCTTAGAAGAAATCAGTAAAGCACTGCAAGTCTCCCTCCTATCCATTGCCATGACTCTTAAAATTAATTGCTTAATTTCCTTCCCCACATCAAATGCTAGGTATGTGCACTAGCACATATCTCTTACTTGAAAAATATTAGTTCTTTTAATATATGAAATATCTCAGAAAGCCCTAGTCATAGGGGCCAGATTATATTGCTTCAGGTCTGTGTCTCAAGAGCTGAACAAGGCAGTTCTCATAATGCCATTATTCATGCAGTTCCTACCAGCTGCCACTGCCACAGCAAAGTGTGTTTGGGGATTTTAATAAAAGATTTATTTTGGGGGCCCAGAAAATCTGGTGGAATATTTCCCACATGTGTACACATACTCACACCTCCCACAGCAGCCAGGTGTGCTTCTAATGGTGGAGCCATCCTTGGCACAGGGGGACTGCAGCAGCAAAGGCCACCAAGGCAGGCATTGTCCTCCTGGTACTCCTCACAAGATCCCTGAATGCAGGCAGTGTTTATGGCTGAATTGGTGCCATGGCTTTTTGAAGACTACAAAATTGAGACCAACAAAAACCCCCTGTAAAATAGAAGAACCCCTTCTCATGTTTGCTGCCCTGAATGCGAGTCAGGGTGCTGACCTTGCTAGAGGTCTGTCCCCACCCTGTTCTGATGGCTTTATGTATTTATTTAATTTTGAAGGATATGAAAGTCCACAGTGCAGGAAGAAAGGCTGTCTCAATCTAGATACAGCGGGAGATTAATGAAACCTTGATCAATTTAGTCCTGTCACTGGTTAGAATTCATCTGTCTGACTTCTCTTGCACCAATGCACAGTAAAAGCAATACCAATGTGCTTATCTATACTGGAAAAAAAAACCCAAACCATCTATATCTCATCAAGTCCATGTCTTGAGTAGCAGACTGGATCTAGAAGAGGAAAAATGGATTCTACACCAAAGATTTGTTTTCTTGACAGATTAAAAAGCAGCTCCTCTGATTTATATAGAGCTAAAACTGGATGGGGATTTTTCATCAGTGTTTGGGGCTTTTTCCTGGATTATTAAGTCTCTCAAAATCATCTTTCTTCAGGAAATGCCAGGATGAAGCCTTTTCCATCAGAAAAAAATCCAAATAAATACAAAGCTATTGATGTTAATCTGGGTCCCTTTGGGTTGCTAAAACAGTATGAGTAGCAGCTTTAAAGCTTTATGTCTTTGACCTTCCAATCTAATGTCCTGTGGCTGGATTATATGTCCTCTGATGCTTCATGTTTTACTATCTAGATGAGTTCTTTTTGCCTATGAACAGAAGCACAGAAAATTGAAGTATGGGAGATGCAGGGCTGCCCACAGACCAGTGTGTGGTGGTGAATAAGGACATGGACCACTTATCCTACAACTGGGATATGGCAAAAGCTTGGCTGGATGCAGAGCAATGTTACCAGAGTGCTTCAGCACTTTCAAAACACGATGTCTATCTTACCTAAATTCATAGGGCTTTTTTTTTCTTTCAGGATTTTATAAATTGTGATTTCCATCTTTTCCAGACTGCAGTAGGAGCCAAAGTACCAGACCTACAAACAGACTGGGAGGGGCTTTCCTGGAGGTGAGTGAAAATGCAATTTTTTTCTCTGCTTTTGTCCACACAGTTAAAAGTGTGGGTCACCTGGTTGTGTAGTTACATCTTTGTATATGTAAGTTCAAGGGAAGGAAGGATGCTGGCAGCAAGTATTGCCTGGTAAAGATTGGAGAAGTCAGGACTGGAAGAGAAAAGGAGTGATTCCTGCAGGGGGGAGGGGGTTGGGGTGGGTGGGTTTGTGTTTGGTTTTGTGGACTTTTTCTTGCTTCTTTCTTCTTTTTGTTTTGTGAGTGTGTTAAACCGACCTGATTGCTACAAGTGTGGTCCCGTGTCACAGTACCTTTTAGCCTTTTGCTCTTCTCTCTGGAGCTTTTTCCAAGTGTTGCTGTGATTATCTACTGCAGTGTCTAATGCTAGAAGGTCTGAGTGAGTGTGGATTGGCATGAACATGGCAAGAGCACTGAGCACATACTCAGTGAAGATGTTCCAAACACCTTTGCTGTCGCAAAATGGGCAAACAATGCACGTCAGAGGGTGTGAAGCTCAATATCCATGCTGGAGTGGAAGGAAACTGCCTGCTCCCTATGGGCAGATATATGGTTGATCACTGTGTGCATGTATACATTGCCCTCTCTGCTCTTTCTCCATCCCTTTGCATGTGTCTGCAGGCATGGATATTTTCAGGAGGGGCTGCCACAAGTGGTGTAAGAGTGTATTGGCTCTGCACACAGACAAGTTTTGAATGGTAGAGGCAGAGGCTCTATGTAATCAGCATTGCAGAATTGCAAATAGGTAGTTAATGAATATTTAATGCGGTCTCTCCTATGCATAACTGCGTGCAAATGTGGTTTCAGCAAGGTAATGTGGAGCAACTTTAGTGAGGAATATGCCTTTCTGTGATAGGTATCCCACCGTGTCCATATGAAAAATCAGTTCTCCCAATATGGTCTGTTCCCAGCCTGAAGGCATAGCTTCTATCTTAGTGCTGCCCTGCTTTATTTAATGTGAGTTATCCTTTCACTACTTTCCCTGAATTCCTGTGGTTTAGCTCCTTAGTCTTGTTTGAAGCAAGTATTTGAGGGGGGTGGGGTTGTTTTTTCCTTCTTGGGCTGCTACAACAACATAGGGTGGCAATAAGACAGATGGCTGCAGGATTAACCCTACTGGGTGATTTTGTTCTTTCCCTTTGTAGTATCGGAGGTGATGAGACCCTGGAGGTCCAGGCTACTTTACCCAGTGAGTATCCTAGAAAAGCAAGAGTTGGGTATTACACTGAAAGCCGTTTAAGTGGATGTTAGGGAACATCTGGAAATGGTCATTCTTTCCTTGAAAGCGGTGGGGATGTCCATCTGCTGTGGGTAAAAGCAGTTCATGTGAGTGAGAGCTGAAATCCAGACTGACCTGATTATCTGTAAAGTTGATTCAGCCCCTCCACATCACAGGACCTGCATGTGATTATATCGTCCTTTTGACCAAAAGAATTAGGAGTAAACGTGCTGAAGGTGACAGAAGTTCATGGCAGACCTGCTCCTCCCTTATTTTATTTGTGCTTTCTAGTGAATGGCTGTAATGTCTGTGGACAAATGAAGGGTTATGAAACAATTAGCAGTCCGTGTAGCCAGGATTGTTGACAAAGCTATGGTTCTTCCTTATGATATCAAGTTGCTACATAGCAGTGGAAAAAAAATAAAATCTAAAAGTACTATAAATTTTTGCCCTAGTGTTCTGTATAATTGGACCTGTAGTTGCCATAGAAACCAATAAGTGGTCAATGTGACGATAAATTGGAAGGCATTTGGCTTACAATGGCTGCTCTATTTGTATGTGATCCATGCTGTGGAGCAGTTTGACAATACCTGACATTGTTAGCAATAAAATCTGATGTGCTTTGCCTTGTACCAGGCATATCACTGTGTTTGAAGAAAAATAGAAGGCACAATTTATTTATGCATTATAAATGAGATTCTATAAAGACGTTTCAGACAGCACTACAGGCACAGTAACAATAACAGTTTTAAGACATCATGCTTCCCCACTGAAAGTTTCAGTGAAATCTAGAAAAATGAAAAAAATTCACTTCTCTGCCACAAGTATTATTATCTAGCTGGAGGAGTGAGAGGTAGAGGGCCATATTCTCAGGGTATCTGCTCTGGTACATGAAAGGAAGTAACCATGAATACTGAATATTCAAATTCAAGACTGGTGATTTGCCCAAGATCCATCTATGCATCTCCTGGGCCACCAGGCCCTGACTCCTCAGGCCCATGGAGAGAAATAATGGCAGTGATGAAATTTGGACAGTAGCTAGAGTCTTCAAAGCAGGTGTGTCTCTGGCTCCTGAAAAGTCAGAGTGAATGAGGGGAAAACACAGGTCTGTATTCTCCCCGCTCAATTGGCTCCTGCTTCTGCAGGGAGGCAGCACTGCTTGTACTGTGAATGGTTAAACACTGTGGTTTATCTCTTTAAGACATCCTGAAGAAATTCAATCCCAACCTCTTTGGCTTCTCCACTGGCAGTTCTAAGGAAACAGCTGGATTCAACGTTGCAGAGAGAAATGCCACAGCACGGTAAGGACAATGCAAAACAAGAAAGGCAAAGGAGTGATGAAAAGCAAGGGACTGGCAGGTTACCTTTGTGATGCATGTCAGGGTTGAGGTAATGCTGATGGCTGCTGGTACTCACCATGTTTCTGTGATCTAATTGTGAGTATTTTTATTTTTTAAATTAGATTCGGTATTTGGGGCATTTATTTGTTATCTTTTTCTAAATTAGACACAAGCTTGCTTTCTTTATTTGATTTCTGCCCATAATTTTTGAGACAGTGCCGTAGTTATGCTTGTAATTCAACCAGTACCTTTTTCTGCCCAGTCTTCAGTGTGCAGTTCCCTAATTCATTGTCAGGCAATATCTGTAGTGAGGAAAAAATTAATGAGCATCGCTTTTATTCTAGAGAATGTGCCTGAAAATAACAAATAGAAGCCCACTGCTACCCTAATGGCATTAAAAATTATCCCTGTTTGCAGTTTTGCAATGCAAAGGAAAAAAAAAAAAAAAGCAGCTGGGAAATAACTTTTTTCCTCCTAAAGAAAAAGATCTACTAGTCTGTTAAGAACCAAAACATGTAAGAATTTGTATGGCTTGTACTGTGCCTGCTCCATGAATACTCACAGGATTTGTTTCCAAAGCTTTTTTGTGACACCTTTAACAACCATTAAATCTGCTGCAAGTGAGATTTAGGATAACTATCAAAGCCTGTATAGCTACTAAATATTTCATAGGTTTCCTGAGCAAGGCTGACTCAGCATGATCAATATGGGTCTAGGAATCCAGATAATGTAACTGCATTTTTGTAGTTGTTGGAGAGAGGCAGGGCTTATTAGCTCCAGCACAGCCTCTCTCTAGTGCATCAGGAGCTGGTTTCCAGCTGGTGTCTCAGCATGGTTTGTGCTCTGGCCCGTGGATGTTGCATCCTGTCCAGAGCTGGCCTGGGACTCTCGAGCCTGGCAGTCCCACAGTGTAAGCACTCTCTTCCAGCCATAAGACAAGCCATAGGAATTTAAGGCCGGGTCAGGCAGGCTGGTTAGGTGCCCAGCTTCTGTGTCAGCACCTAACTCCCCCACTAGATTTCTGAAGCTAGTTATGCAACTCAATGTCTCTGTGCATCTGGGCAATAGTGTTTTTTCCCAAACAAAATGCACTGAGGCCAGCTCGGAGATGGGAAGACCTCATACCAGTTCCTTGCCACTTGGCAGCCATCCCAGCTGAAGCCTTTTCAGATTATTCATTTGTGCAACTTGGTCCTTCAATGTTTGCTCAGGCTGTTGAGGCATCACTTTCCTTATACTGATTTCTGCTGTGCCTGAGATCCCTGCAATGAGGACTGGGGATCAAGAGGGTGACATGCTCTTCGAGAACACATCTAAAATCTCCTCTTCTCTCTCCTAGTGATATGCCAGCCCAAGCACGTGCACTGGTGGAGCGGATGAGAAGCAGCTCAGTAAGTGGGATTTGGGCTACACCTCAGTACTGCTGTGGTCTTTGGGAGATGGTTGTAATTAATGGGATGCTTGAGTCATGAAGAGTGCTTTGCTAATGAAAAAAATGTCCTTTCTCTGCTGTGCTTTCCAAGATGAGTGTGCCAGGTGAATTACCCCAGTGTAGGGTGCAGTGCAGCCAGGAGATATAAGGATGGTAGTGAAGAGGAGAAATCTGAAGGCTCTGGTGAGATCACAGGATTGCTTTGTTGAGCAGCAACCTTCAAAGTGAAGGTCATAAAGGCTGAATGTAAAATTGCTGAAGCAGGAACCTGCAGACCAACATGAGTCCATGATTCACAATATCCACAATACTGGGAACAGGGACTACTGAAGTCTTTGCAGGAGAAAAAGCCCTCTCAGAGTCTGGTTTTGAGCAGACAAATAAAAAGGTGACCAGAAACCTCAGGAATGGATGAATCTCTGCCACACCATAATCTTTTGGACAGTTAGCAGGGGATCTAGCATTGTGGACCAGTCTGCTGTGCCAGCTCCACTGAGAGCTACAAAGGGCATCAAAAGCAGGGAGGGGAGGAAATCTGAGATACCCAAGGCTGTCCTGCTCTGAGTGTTGGCTGAATTTGAGTGGATGACTATCTGAAATGTTGGTTCGGGGAGAGCATTCCCTCTAAGGGAATGGGAGTGCCTGGTGCTCCTTGGCTCAGACTGAATGGGAAAGGAAGGCACTGAATAAGCAGGATTTGTCAAAGCTTGTGGCTCTCCATGCCAGAACTCTTGATGGATGCTGCGTGCTCACCCCACTGTCAGTTACTCTGCATTGCCAATTGTTTGGCAGAGTGAAGGGAGCTGGCATGGCTTTTCAATAGATTAGAAGAGGAGAGGCTGTTGTGCTTTGTTTTATTCACAGCTTTTTATGCATTTCTTTAAAAAAGGGAGAGGGGTGTGTCCCTGCCATAACATTGCCTCTTCGTGAAAGTCTTTCTGAGCAAATTGCTGGTTAAAGAGGAGATTTCAGACCTGTGGGTGATTCCCAGGCCCTCCCTCTATTTGTGGGATCCTTTCGCAGATGTTTGTTATGTAAATGCACTACACTAAAAATAGTTGCCTTTGATTCCTTTCTTTGTACTGAATGTTACAAAATGTTTTGATGCGATCCAGCTCTCAGCAGCGCCTATTGTTAGCTTGTGGTGACGTGGTTGCTGCAGCTGCCCTTATATGAGCTCAGTGAAGTCACCAGCCTCCTGGACTCTTCTATTTTAATCCAGCTGTCTGTTCCCTGGGGCACCCCTTGCCCCTCCTGGCCACGGGGTAATTCTTGCCCAGCTGGCAGGGATCCCCAGCAGCTCCAGTTCCACAGCTACATGAGTCACTCCAGCCTCCACTCGCACAGGGCTTTATCCCCACGCTGCCTGCAGTGTGCAGCCATGGCTGCAAATCTCTCCTGTCCATCCCTGTTCTGAAGCTGACATTCATTTAGGGATGCTTGCTGCCACAGACACATTTCCGTGCTTGGTTACCCTGACAGAGCTTGTCTGCTGAAGGGAATTTCCTTACAGAAGCCAAGGTGAATTGAATTGCAGTAGACTAGCAAACAGCTCAGATTTTCCCCCTGGAGAGATGCTTTTCTTTTGCCAGCTTAACTCAGCATACCTTCTTTGTTCTGCCCTACTGTCTGTGCCCCATTTAGCCCCATTTGTGAATGTTACCTCTGCATGCCTAAGCAATGAATACTACCACTTTTATGTGCCACTAGAAAATTAACTTCAAGGAAGACTGGAAGCTGATTACCATCCTTGTTGGAGGCAGCGACCTATGCCAGTACTGCTTGGACAAGGTTTGTATCTCTGAATTAGGCATGCTCATCCAGGCATTTGGCAGGTGACCAGCCCTGGAAACAGCCTTTTTCTCTCTGAGAGAGCCAAAGTTCCTCTTTGTGTAAAAAGCACTGCCCCTTTCCTTTGTATAGATCTATGCAGAAACAAGTGCACACTTTTAATACAGGGGCTGCTCTGGAGAAATGCATTATTTAAGTACTAGGAACCTGCTTATATTGAACAAAACAGAAACATTAAGCTGAAGAGCTCTCCCTGCTTAACTGGATAAAGCAATCAGTGTGTTGTCTCAGGCATGTTAGGGGACACAAGTGAAATCTTCTGGAAAACACACAAAAATTACTGAGGATGCCCAATTCTTGCTTCAGAATGACACCCAAAATAATGACATCTGTTTATAGTGAAAAACATGTCTTTAGCTGTCAGTGGTCATCCCCTCTGAAACTATGTGGCACAGACTGGGCATCTGTACCCGAGCTTGTTGAAATGACCAGCCACTGTTCTCTGTTTTGCTCTTTCCCTTACAGGCTGCTGCCTGGAGCCTTTGTCCCCACAGCTACACCTCTGTAACTACAGTCACAAAGTTGTTTTGCTTATGGCTTTGTGGGGTCTGACTGTCTTCATAACAGTTTCTCCAGATGGGCAGTTTGAAACAAAAAAATATTGTTCCTAAAAAAAAAAAATAAATAAAAAAGATATTCTGTTCATAAGGCAAACCCATCTGCTCTGGGTCCTATAAAAGACAACCCAAACTCCAAAAATGTCGTCAGTATAGTCATCATCAGGGAAAGGCTCTGCCAAGATACCTCAGGATTTTCTACAGAGATTAGAGGAATATATTAATGGCATAAAAACCCAAGCACTATATAACCTCTGTACATGTGCCAGTAAACTTCCTGATCTGGAAATATATCTGCCAACAAAAGAAAAGAAAAAAGGAGCATCAGTTGGTGTATCTTCTCACAGATCACCTTGCTGGTTCCTGAAAACGATTGACTCAATTATTACTTTTTTTTTAAACAGGAAACCTATTCAGCGCAAAAGTATGTAAAGCACCTTCAGGACACTCTGGATATTTTCTATAAGGAGGTAAGGTTTTAAGATACCCTAGCAAGCTATGTTCCTGGCAAGTACACTGATGTTTTTCTCACCTCTGAAAGACTGTCAGTGATTATGTTTCATACAAGGTCATCCTTCAAATAGCTGGAGTCAGACTGTTCTTCAGTGCTGCATTTCAATGACTCTCCTAGCTAATGCCCTGAGAAAGAGGGCTGCAGTTTCAGAAAAGCTGGGTGTTTGACAATATTTATGCTGTGGACCAAGCATACCATGACTCTACAGCCAGCTTTCACGGCTAAACCAACCATGAACAGTATGATTTACCTTAGAGCAAAGGGAAATGTCCCAGGGAGCAAAGCAGGATTTTGGCTAGTCTGTACTGGCTGCTGGATTTTTTTTGGCTGACATCCACTGTACGTCTCCCTCCCCCTCCTTTTACACAGCATCCTTGCACATGCCATTGGCTGCAGCCAATGACTCCCTGACCTATGGATGGCACTCCTTGCTCTTTGTTGTGGTATCATGTTCTGTTATTTGTAACATGTCTGTATGTCTGGTTATTATAATCCTCACAGCTCCCAAGAGTCTTTATCAACATGGTGGAGATGCTAGAGTTCTCTGGGCTGCGTCAAATCACAGCAAGCTCTTCAGAGTGTGCTTTGGGAGCAAAGTAAGTGAGCAAAACAGCTCTTTGCCTACAAAGAGACATTTTTTTGGCTCAGTCTCAATTTCTACAGGAGGACATCCACACTGAGCTTTCCTAGCTACTTGCATTGCTGCCTTTACCTGATGCATAGAAAGTTCAGCTTTCTATACTTGTTACAATACTTCAGCTAAACAGCATGCACCTGTAGATAGCAGAGTTCTCACTTCTCAGCTGTAAGGCAGCATGACACAGCACAAGTCAACATATGATTATTGTACTGGTAAACTTCTAAGGCTTTTTTGCCCAACCATCTGCTGGTCAGTGGCACAGGCTGACATCTCTGATTCCTCTCTTTGTATTCAGTGCTGTGTTACCTCTGGTGCAGGTTGGGCTGAATACAGCAGAGCACAACCAGGAACTGCTCCTCACACCTGATGAGGGAGACCAAAATCTTAGCTCAAAGAAGGTTGAGAGACTTGTTTCAGAAAGCAACAGTGTCTTTAAAGGCATCAGAATGGACATGAAAAGGCTCTTTAGTCTTGCAGAGAAAGGTATAACAAAGACCAGTAGTTGGAAGGTGTTGCCAAATGAATTCAAATTAAGTTAGTCACAGATTTTTAAAAATACAAGTGATTAACTGCAGGAACACACTGGAAGGGAAAGTAATGAATTGATGATCTTGCTCAATGTCTTCATATTCATTCCAAGCACATCTTTAGAAGATGAATTTCAGTGAAGCACGAGTTATTACCTCTTGTTATGAAGGTAACATAATAAAAGAGTGGTACAAGAGCTCAGACTACGTGAAAAAAAACGTGTCTTTTCTAACTTTAAACTTCCAGATGTCTGAAATTCTGCTGTAAGCCCATTCATGGGGGTGGATTTTCTTGTTTTTCTAACACATGTGATTGCTTGCTAATGTGTGGTGTACTAAACACTTTCTTGTGTTTGACTCAAGTGTTGTGGATCCTGCAGCTCTTTCTGCCTGTGGTAGGTGTTCATTTTTAAAAATAAGTCAGTAGAGATTTTTCTTTTCTGAAGTATCTGTCCATTCCTAAGCCTCCAAGGTGGCTTTCCCTTCTGCATGTGAGCTTTGAGCACCTATCCTGAGCTTCTTGAAGCAGTCCTGAAGAACTGTGAATAGACTATTCTAGACTGGCTTTTAATTCTAGTATTTCTTTCATTGAAGGAAAGCTTGCCCATGTTTCTTAAACCCAGAGGAAAATTCTTCTGAATTACAAGAAATTAAGAGAGTTAACAGAGATTTTCAGGTAATGCATTGATTCTGTAATGGTCATCTTCACCTTTGTCTCTTTATACTGCCTCCCTCGCTGCCCTTCCTGCCATGCATACCCTCAGCAGCACAGAGAGGGATAACTGTTAAACACCTTGGCTACAGCCTGATCAAAAGCCCACCCAGCTAACCAGTTAGCAGCAGTGTGAGACTTTCCACATTGCCTTATGGTTTGACCTCCGTTCTGAGCTGGATGCAGATGGAGAGCAGTTCTGTTTCCAGATGCTGTTTCAAGCTGAAAAGGATTTAGTAATGGTGGCTGCTTTGTTGATACGTGTTTGTCTGTTATGAGTCCAATGAGTAGCTCACATGAATTAACATGTCACTGCAAGAGTGACAAATGACCTTGCATCAGCTGTTTTGTGGTTACTCTTAGCAGAAAAATATTAACTAAACCAACCACGGGCCAGCTTGCTATCTGAGAGTAACTTTTCATAGCCTCGGGCGTAAGATTCACTCAAAATTAACAGAGGCTATAAATAGCTATTGGAGCAGAAGCTTTTTCCATCGATGTTCTTGTGAGTACAGGAATCACTGTATCAGATCACGTTATGTTCTCCATTCTGGCTCTAGCAGTGGCTGTTGTCCAATGAATCTGACAAAGCTCAAGAAATTCACCCTGGGTGATGCTTGTATAAGCCTACTAGGGAGGTCATTTTCCTTAACTAAGGAAGAGGGATTAGGAATGTTTTGAGATATGACCAGCAGCATTAGCATTTATACCCATAAGATGAGATGGGTTTTTTTATTTGTATGAATATCTGTGACTATAATTTTGGAAAGTGGCATGTAATTTTTCAATGTTTAAGTATTATTGTAATTCAAGCACATATTTCTGAAAAATCAAGTGTTCTTCAGCCTCAAGTTGGAATTCTGGACTCATTTGTCACTTCTAAAAACGTCGGACTTATTCCTTATTTTTATATAATTTTCTGCAAATTTAAATCTCATTGCAATGGTGCAGTTTTGGTTTCTATAAATAAGGCCTGAACTGCTTTTTATTCCTGTTTTATTTTTGTAATTAAGCAACTTTATATTTTTTACTATTTTTTAGAAAATCCACCTTCTGCACGTTTTCCTCATGAAAAATTGTTGTCCTTGAAAATCAGCCTTCTGATTTGTTTTAGTATAGTGGAGTCAGTTCTCATGAATTGTAAGATAAACAAGAATCATGTTTACATTCCTTTGTAAACGATCTCACCTGATGGACTTCTCAAGTGCCCAGTGGCGATGGAGAGGTGGGAACCTCTCTGTCCAATCTCTGATCACTGTTCAGAAACTGAGAGATACAAGATCAACAATAAACAAGAGACTCCTTCCTTTCTTCTTCTCTGCCTGAACACCCGTTGTGTGTGTTACTGTGTGTTTCTATCTACATCACAGTAACAAAAAATCTCATCACGAACCAAATCATTTTCTTCGCCGTTTTCTTGACTGCTTCCTAACATTTACCGGGATTTACACTAACGATTTCCTTCTTCCTACACTGAAAGATGTGTCATCTGCACGTTCCTGATAGCTGACAAATGTTAGGTGAGCCTTGCAGGTAACTCTCCTGTTGTCCTTACGTGGCGCAGGCTGAAGCCTTGCGGCTGATCTACAGCGGGCGCTACGAGCGGCGCGAGGACTTTGCTGCTGTCATCCAGCCCTTCTTCCGGAACACCTTGGTGCCCCTGGACACTGTGAGTCCTGGTTTGCTTTCCCCTCATGCCAGGGCCAGTGTCCTGTTTTCTCTTAAGCTGGTAGGATCCATGCCACAAGGCCTGTGCTTTCTTCTCTTCACGCGGTCTGGTGGCACGGCACGGAATCCGTGCTAAGGGTGAGAGAGGAAATAGGAACTCTCACAAGAAGGCAAGAAGATTCACAGTGCTGCCTGTGAATCAGAATGGCTTTAGGAAGCATTTCTAGTGTGCACCCATAAACTAAGCACCCTCTGACTTCCTCTAAACTGCATGTTGCTGCTCTTGTTGAGGAGGTTGGTTAGCGTTCGCCATAGTTTCCCAATTTAGGTTATGGAATGTGTTCAGGTTTTCTTCAAATGGAGACCAGCACTTGAGTCTCTGACTCATCCTAGCATAGAAACAGGAAGCAGCCTTTGAAACCAAACACTGATTCACTTTCTTTTCTCCAGCCTTAACATTATGTATGCTGTGTAGTTAAGGGTACAAATATCCAGCATGAATCCTCATCAAAACAAATTTGGCATAGTATGGATCCTTTTTTCATATCATCCCCATTTTTTTTTCTGTCAGCCTACAAGTTTGACCAATACAGGTAGTGATGAGGCCAAGTCCCCCTAAGAGAGCCATTTGCCACAGCTGGATAAGCCCACCATTTTTATTGTTATCTGAAATTCAGCAGAAATTTCAACACTTGAAAGGCTGTAAATCTGAGTCACAGAAGTTTAAAAAGCAATAATAAGCACTTTTCTATCAATTCTGTACAAAATGGAATGTGGGTCAATGGCAGGGTCTGTGTAACAGCTGTGACTGTTGGCTTAGTGATAAGTTTAGTTTTGTCATGAAAATTTTTGTGTGAAGTTGAGCAGGCTGCATTACACAGAAGGTCTCAAGGTGCAGTAACCAGCTCATCATTAGGAGCACCTAAGTTTGTTTCCAGTGTGAAAACATGAGCATATTGCCCTGAGGAAGATACCAAAATTGTGACATAGGTATATCAAGTATAGTACACTATTAGATAAAATATGTCAAATCTTAAAGATTGAAATTTGCTGAGAAATAATTTTTTGCTTTTATTGCAGACAAACAAGCCAGATATGAGTTTCTTTGCTGCAGACTGCTTGCATTTCAGTGTAAGAGGCTATGCTGAGATGGCCATGGCTCTCTGGAACAATATGGTAAGGGGTTACAACTTAGATCCCTATGCATTTCTGGTAGCAGTATCTACAAAAGATCATGAGAAAGGTGTCTGAAACAAAAGAGTAAGCAAGACATAAAATTGATATCCTAACAAGAGGGAGTTTCTCAACTCTGAGATTCTTCTCACTCTGAATTGCTTAGGAATGTAAAAAAAAAAAAAGTGATCATATTGTATGAAACAGTGTAAGTCTGCTTATTCAAAATGAGAAGTCCCATGAGTCTTAATGTAACAAAAAATTCCTTTCTGATTTGGTAAATACGTTGTGTTAAAACAAAAAGTCAGCCTAGCTAAACGCTTAGTTCTGTAGGTTTGCTGAAAATGTCTGTTCAATGAGCTTGCCCTTCTTCAGTGAATTCTGTTATATTTATTGCAAAAACATATATATGACTGAATTTTTGCTGCCATTAATAGTGTGGACATGTTGTACCACCCACTCTTGTATCTGAGGCAGTTTTAGTAGAGTCTCTAAAACTAATGGGGGGCTGAAATCAAACTTATGATGCTTGCAATCGCATTCCATCTGTCATTTTGGGGGAAATGATAACTTTCAAATAGTGTTGGAAGGTGTCAGAGGCACCTGCTAGACTTGATAACTCCAAGGTCACAGTTGCTTTCATCATTTCTCTACATTGCAAGGAGGACTATAGCATTTTTATGCCAGGGTAACATTTCCTCCCCTTGTCTTGGAAACACCAGTAGCCAAATACATTTTGCTAGCAGAAATCCTGCATCCCGCTTTGTACAAGAAACAAGCATAAATGGAGGGGAATTTCTTTTCTGTCCAAGTTTGAGCAAGAGAAGAAACTTATAGGATACCCCAGAATGAGCTTGAAAATAAGGACTGGAAAATGCAGGGCAGGAATCTGTGCAGTTGCCCAGTATAGCATAGGAGCTGTAGGTCCAGGATTATAGAATGTACAATGCAAGTACATGCTCAGAGTGACTGATTTGTGCATGCACAGCAAATCTGCCTGTTTTCCATCCGGCTACCCTGTCTGGGACTCCAGATGACAGCAGGCTGGTAGGCTTCACTGCTTCATAGCTTAAATAGGGCTAATGGTCAGCCAGAAACCCCAGGCAAATGTAGAAAAATTCAAATTGAGCATGGCTGAGGGTTTCAAGGAAAAAAAGAAACAGTGCCTGGGCATATGGCGGTCTTAAATTGTGTTTCTGTTGCCATGTGGTATTCCTATTGGCCATTACTCATTCCTGAATCACCATCAGTCTTTTTTCTATGCCACCAGAATTTTTTTTCTGCCCAGACTGTCACTCATTTCCTACGCATATAAGGATATTGACACAAAGCTTTCTACTGGGGTGGCAGAGATCAGGTTCTTACTGATGCAAAGCACAACTCTTCCCTCCCATAGAGATCTGATGGTCTATGGCAACTGCAGATATTACTGTTTACTATTTAAATCTACTCCTTGTAACACATCCCTGCTTTTCCCTTGCAGTCCTTGTACGGCAAGGCTGTGCAAGCTTGCTGTAAGGCTGTATTGTTTCCCTGTTCCCTGAAAAGCTCGGCAGGCTGCAGGCTTGTGGCCAAATGGCACAGATTCCTGTCAGTGCACATAAAGGGCCAGACTGTGCCTGGCCACTGTGTGGGTCTGCAGGGATTGGGATGGCTTATGGAGTCTCTGCCTTGCCATAATGTTCTTTGCTCTTTTGGCTTCGTGCAAAACAAAGCGTGCTCCTGCTCTCTGAAGTCAGAGGACTCTGTAGCCTAGAGGGGTTTCCACTGGTCCCAAACCCACCTTGTCAAGTCTTTGGCTGAGGTGAAGAGACAGGTGGACAGAGTGTTTGGTTTGTGTTCTGCCTCCATGCTTGCCACATGGTCTAGAGCAGCTGTGAGTTTCTTCCAGAAGTTGTTCTGTACACTCATGGACTTGAGGATTCTGTCATCTTCAAAGCTCAGAAGCTAATGCTCCTGAAGAACAGATTGCATAGGGATGAAGTAAGCATGGGTGGTTACAGAGTTTTGCATTTTATCATCTTTTGTCTGGGCTCTGTGCCAGAATCCTTCCCAAGTGCCCTGGCATGGGAAGAATTTCAATTACCTCCAAATAACCAATTGCACTGCAGGCAGAATGCTGCAAGATATGAGCTGCACATTGTACAAATAACAGAGCTGTTCCCTTTAAGGTGCAACAAAACTACCAAATTCAGTCTTCACTGCATTAGCTGGTGGGTGGGCCAAGTGATTAGGAGTCAAAAAGAGTCCATCAGGACCCTACAACAGTCAGCAAAACTTGGCATCTTGTTTTGCTTCTCCTCTTCACTTGTTATCTTTCTTCTCTTCCCTTGTTATATTTTCTGTGGTTCATATATATATTTTTTTTTCTGTCTCTGCTGGCTTCTTTCTCTTTTTTTCTAATTTTTTATTAAAAATGAAATAGAGGAAGTGTTCTCAGTGTTTCCATATGAGAATCTTAAGGAATAAAATTTCTATTTCCATGTTGTGTAGGGCCTGTTGCTGTATTGTTTCTCTTCAGCATGCAGCTGGCAGTTTAATCCCTTGAGGACAGTAAATGCCTGTATGGACAATAGCAGAAGCAACAGCCATCCTTTGTGCTGTATTCCCAGAAGTGCTGGATGACAACTTTGCAGTTCTCTATGGACCAATCTTGAAGTCATTACTTCAGGCATGTCCATACAACAGTTGTAAACACTTCAGTTAACATGACTGAGCAAGCCTCTACTTGTTAGCTTAGCTATGGCAACCGCTGCTATGTGCACTGCTAGCCAAGCACAACTGCCTGCTATTAGCCTGGGCATATTTTATGTTGGGTTGGAAATGGGCTTGGGGTGAGCCTATGGTCAGCTATTGCCACTTAGCTGACAACTGATAACATAAAAAGCTCTGTTTAACTCTTGCAAGATTGTGAACCCAGCCTCAGCTAAAATTCCCAGGGAATTTCTTGTCTGAATGAAGGCTGCGAAGGTTGGCACTGTCCCATCCTCTCTCTGTAACTCTGTCATTTCTGAAGTAACTCCCATCACCATGACACCTAGGCACTTTTCTTTAAGAAATGTGCTAAGTAATATGTCTAACACCTGTCATGTGGGTTTTTTCCTTTGTGGTTTACACTGCCATTTGAGACGAGTACCTGGCAGAGCTGAGTGTAATAGTGAACCACTTTGCTTTAGCTGAACATTTAAAATACGTTTTGTTCAGAGCAGTGCGAAAGGAAGAAACACTTCTGCTATTGCTTGCCTCTGAGGGAGTTATTCTGCAGCCAGTACATCAGATTCTCAATGTCTTCAGTTCACAAGTGTTAAAATGTTTGCAAACTTTCCTCTGCTCCTTCTACCGCACTTCTTCGTTACTGCAAGCAGCAAAAGATTGGATAAGAAGTTGTAACTGTCTGACTCAAGAGAGTCTGAGAAGAAAAAATTCATCATTATGTTTAACATTGCTTTTCTCTTCTTCAGCTGGAGCCAGTTGGTGAAAAGCAGACTTACAACAACTTTACCCATGACAGATCAAAACTCAGGTGTCCAAACCCTGTAAGTAAAGGTCAAGGTGCTCTCTCCATTAATTACCTCTATTTTTCCAACTTTTTTCACACTGGTAGATCTCTTTGAAAGAGTATCTTTGTGAAGGTTTCAAATAGCTAAAATATACTCCCTTTTTGTTATGGACAGGAAAATCTACTTAATATTTAATACAAAAAGCTTTATCCTCATGCAGTGGAAAGCCTGTAATTAAAGTTGGTTCTAATATGTCTATGTATTTCCATTTGCTTGTTTGCAGCAAGCAAATTAGGAAGTGATGCCACCACTCCTGATTCTGAGGTGGCTTCTTTTTTGTGTTCCTGGAATTTTCAGGCAATAGAGCAGGAGAGTGTTTGGGCTAACACAGAGAGAAGGCAAAACCAGCTGATTGTCTAAAGATTTACTGTTCCTCTCTGAGAAGGGGCAGTGGCATATTGTTGGAATACTGCCCATTGAGTGGTCAATAAAACCTTTGCTCTCCCTTTCTAGGAGAAACCTTTTCTTTTCACGCAAAGAAATAGCGGATTTGGAAATTCAGATCTCAACTTGGAGAAAACAGAATCTTCAGTCCCTTACTGGGCTGTCATTGTGACTGCAGTAGCTGGGGTCCTGGTGGGTTCTTTACTTAGCTGGCTCGTGTCACGAAGAAGAAGAACCAAGAAGCACCAACATAAGGCTGACAGAGAAAACAACATTAAAACAACACCTCTGTAACACAAGTGGAACAAACATCTTCCTCTGACGAGGCTGTAGTGACACAGACAGTAGCAGAGTAAAAAACCTGTTGGATATGAATGAGGCTTATTGGTTCCCAGGGATTTTGGGGCCAAATTACATTGATCAGTAATGTATTTTAGAATTGTCTTCTGTAGACTGATCAGGTGGAGGATGAAGTTCAAAGTATGCCATGGTTTCAGGCCAGCTGGCAGCTAAGTAGCACATACCTGCTCACTCAGTCCCCCTCAGTGGGATGAGGAGAACTGGAAAAAGGTAAAACCCATGCACTGAGATAGGAACTAATATTTTAATAACTGAAATAAAGTAAAATGTAATAATAAAGATTGTAATGAAATGTGAAGTAACAAAAAAGATAGAGAAATAAAATTAAAGAACAACAAATGCTGCACACTGATTGCTCATTGCCTTCTGACTGATGCCCAGCCTGTCCTTGAACAGAAATCAGCCCCTCCTGGACTTCTTCCCCCAGTCTATGTAGTAAACATGATGTTCTAATATCCCTTTGACCAGCTCAGGTCAGCTATCCTGGCCATGTTCACTCCCAGCTTCTTGTGCTGGTAGGCACAGGATACTGGAAAGTCCTTGGTTTAGAGTAAGCACTACTAAAATACTGATTTGTTATCAATGTTATTCTCATACTAAATACTAAACACAAGGCTGAACCAGCAATTTTGAAGTGTCCCAG
The DNA here is from genome assembly GCA_032173965.1 of Sitta carolinensis. NCBI lineage: Eukaryota > Metazoa > Chordata > Aves > Passeriformes > Sittidae > Sitta > Sitta carolinensis. The sequence goes on along the minus strand of JAVUNC010000025.1, from coordinate 4,565,059 downwards.
CTGAAACCAGGACAAAGTGGTTTTAATTCTGAGGTCCAATTCTCTGTTTCATGAATATTACTCAGGATGTCAATTGCACAAAGCAGGAACACCTGTTCATGCATCTTGGCTTCTTAATCATGCATCTGTCCTTTTCTCTTATAAACCTCCATTTAAAATGTTAGAGACAAGTCTGTGATTGCAACCTGGTATTATTCTACAGTAGTAAGGTGTGAGTGAGATAAACAGCAGCTGCAATTTCACATGTTATATTCCAGCAAGACCATGACATTGATTCTACATGGGCAAGTCAATGCCATGGAAACATCTTTAAGCTGTTTTCTGTTAACTTGGATCCATATGGTGCCCCTGGTACAGTGCTGGGTGGCACAGATAGAATAACTCTGCACTGCCTTGGACTCCAGGCTCCTTCCATCTGGGACTGGGTGTGCAGCTGGGCTGTATCTGCCACTTCTCCAATAGCCCAGGGACAATCCTGCATCCCCCTGCCCTGCCCTGTATGGGACCTGGTTCCAGAATGAGTTTGCTTGTGATGAATTTCTTCACTAGTATCTAGTAAGGGGGTCTAAACAAAAATGCAGTACCTGCATTTAACTTAACCCTTCTCATAGGACCTCTGTTGTGTTCAGGTCTCCCAGGCTGGAGACTCCATGGCTATTACCCATAGAAGAGTTGCAAAGTTATTTTTCACTCTTTGTTTTGTTTTTAAAATTCTGATCAGGAGTTCAGAGATCATGCTTTTTGGAAATTAGGCTTTCCTTGTTTTAAACCTGCAGGCCAACTCCTATGATCTGTTAGTATTAAAGGTTATTCACAAGATCCACATGATCTTGTTTCCCAATATCCTTCTTATTTCCTATGTTGAATACTTTGCCTTTTAATTTTATTGAAGACAAATGAGGCTTGCACTGGTGCAATTTTTTGTGATGTGTACTTCATTTCCACTCCAGAAATGCAAATGAGTAGAAAATTATAATGTTTCCGAGAAGAAAGTGTTCTGGGTTTCCTAAATTTATTATTATGCACGCAGTAGGTGTTCAGACACCTCCTTTTTACACTGCACTTCTGCCAGTGTCATTCCTAAGGTAAAAAGAGGTGGGCAGAGTACAACTTGCATAGTCAGGTTTCAGGGGCTGTAGTTGCACTCACCTCTTCTTTGATCTGTTCCCAAAGGCAGGGCTGTTAATAGCAGGACTTTTATTTATCTGGATCTTATCCACAGATGTGTCTGTGAGCTCTACATGCAGCACAAAATGGGGGGATATTAAGAATTTAAACCAGAAGCAGTTGCATCCTGTTCCAGTGCAGCACAGGCTGCTCTTCCTGTCCCTGTCTTCACAAGGATCATTAAGTACCTACCTGATATTTATTTAGCTTGGGGAATGGAAGCAAACAGAACCTCCAGCTGAGACAAGATTTCAGTGCATTCCATAGCACTTATGCCTCAGACACATTGGAAAAATATAAGCCTCATAGTGAGGAAGCTGAGCAAATATCCAAAGGCTGCTGTCTCCTCTCATCCCTAAACATGGTTCTTGTGAGTTGTCTTCCCTACTGAGTGCTTTGATAGCCACTGCTCATACAATTCTTGGTTTGGGAAGAAGTAAAAAGATAATAGTTCTCTGCAGAACCTTTCATCAGTACTAGGTATTTCAAAGGAAACTCAGGAACAGTAGTTCAGTGCTGATTTGCTTTTCCAAATCATGAGTGTATGCAGGAAGTGGGGTGGAAGTTCTGGAGCATGAGTTAGAGTTACAGAATGCTGCAGTCTCTCACATCAGGCTTGTCCTGCCTAGAGATGGGTGCAAGTGCTTCTTGGGTTTCACACTTATTCCCCTGCTAACTAAACATCCCCTTATCTCACTTAGAAAGAAAAATTTTCTGAGCTTTTAAAACCTAAATTATAAGAAGTGCAGCCAGTTGGGAAGTGAGAGGAAAGATGGCTCTTAGCTCACTCACTGTCCTGAAGGATTCTTGAGTGGAAATAATTCTTGTGCAGGAGCCTGGGTGATTCTGCTTTTGAATGGTGAACTGCAGATCCCTGCAGCATTTAGCCCTATAAGAAATGCTGCCTTTACTGATGCTTTTGGGAACCAGGAAACCATCAATCTAAAATTATATTGTCTCTGTTCTGTAATTCAACAGGAGACTTCTACTTTCTGTTGCTTTGATGTAGCTTTAATGCACAAATACAATAGGAGCTGGAACAGGAACTGGCAGGTTTTTATTTAGTCTATGGAAGTATCTTCTGGCATCTTTCTTCTGTAGACTAAAGCATGTGGTGAAATGCATTGGCATTAAAAAAATACATCGAGCATCATGCAGTTTGCAGCAGTTCCACAAGCAAAATCATTTCCATGATGTTACTGCTGAATGTTCCCTCTGTGCCTGTTAAGGTAACATGAATCTGGAATGAATGAATGAAAACCAACTAGGTCTGGATGCTTTGCATTCAGTGTTATGTTAAATCAAGAAGTAATCCTACTGTCAGTTGTCCATTCCTCCATTTTTTTCTGTAATGACATGCCCTTGGTTTCAAATGCCTTTATGGCATTCTGCCTCAGGGGATGCAGAATAGACAGATTGCCTTCTGAAGCACAAAAGGAGAGGCTTAGAAGGAACTTCAAATCTGTATGGAAAAATGGATCAGTTGGATGCCATTTTCACCAAGGCTTTTGTGCTTTGGCCAATGGTGGTCTTGCCCACCACTGAAAAGCACCTCTTCTGTGTGATTTTCCAATGCCCTGAGGAAACAGGCTTTATGAATCCTTCCCCTGGAGGAGAGCCCCAGCTCAGCCCTCATGAGCAGTCACTATCCAGAGGACCTTTGTGGGTACTGGCCAACAGCTCAGGTTGTTGAAAAGGACATTGGGAGTAAATATTACACTGTTCCCTGGTCTTGAGAAATAATCTGTTCTTCAAACAGGGAAGAGATAAAGCCTGACAAGTGTTGGCAAACAGTTGCCTGCGGTTCAGCAGTTCTGGAGTTTGAATTCTGGCCTTCTTTGTTGCTGCTGCTGGACCTTCCTCTTTGCACAGTACAGTGGCTGCATTCTGCTTTGTAAGGTCTGGGGTCAGTTTGCCCCAAAACCAGTGTAGATGCTCAGTGAACTTAGGGAAGAGAGGGAAAGTTCAGAAAAAACATCTGCAGAGAATTTTGCATGGCTTTGGAGATTGCTGAATGTTTCCTCCCACCACCTTCTAGGTGGTGAGATGTGATAATGACAAATGGTGTCATTTTAACAGCTAGGCAGTATGTGATAGCCTGGGACATCTGGGCAAGAGTTTTGTTACTTTGAGGGATATTTTGCTAAGATGTTGAGGTGAAACAACCCCACCTAAAGACAGGAAAAGCTCTGGATTTTTTCAGCTCTTCATTTTTATGGTTTACGCTCTCTGGAATATTTAAATAATTTGCTATTGGAGGATCATAGGTCTGCAATGCTTGCTCTTCTCCCTCCCCGTTTTGTTTTTAGAAGGAAGGTATCTGGGATTTTGGGACCAGCAGGACAAAAAATCTATCCATAAAGTAGTTCATATATTACTTAAATAAAACAAATTTTCTGGGTCTCATAGATCTTTGAGCACAACAGGGAGAGATGCTTCTGTGAGTTACTGTGTTAAAACACATTCTGCACCAAGTACCCAGTTTGCTAAACCAGGGACCTGAGAAGCATCCCTAGCAGGAGTCCAGGAGGAAAAAGGGAGTGGTGAAAGAAGGAAAAAGAAAGACTGGCACATTTTAACTTAGCACATGCTGAGTATCTTCCATTCAAGTGTCCCTGCCTCCACATAACCGGTGGATATCAGATGTTTCACTGTCTTTCTGAGAATGGTAGGTTTCTCATACTCATTTTGAAAATCGTTAACTTTTTATGCTTTTGATGACCATTCTAGCACAAACAAAAAATTGTTCTGGTTTTGACCATTGGAGAGAATAGTACTCCAAGGGAAAAGCCAGAAAAAGCACGGGACTTGAGCAGTTTTAGAAAATAAATCCTATTTAACACAGGTGAGCTTATTTAAGAGGTGGTTGGAATTACTCACTGGCTATAGGAAATTTCCTTATGTCTTTCCATTTCTGTGATCTATGAAATTTTCACTCATGATGAAGTCATAACTGCATTAAGTTCACTGAGAAAACATTATTTTAAGGTTTTCCCTAATTGCAGGCCTTCAGCAGGATTTGTAGAAGTTGGGTATGAAAATGTGCTGATGTTCTCTGTTGGATGAAGTGTGGGATCCATGAATATGTTTGTGTGGTAGGGTGCTTGTAGTTCCCAGGCCTTCTGCTTCCCTACAAGAAGGATTTAATAATCCCTTTGGACTAGGGGTGCTGCAGGGACATGGTTCTATGAGAGGAATTCCTGCCACTGATCCATGGGCTGACCCTGGAGTGAGTTATTTCAGCTGGAGAAGCCAGCTGCTCCCTGACACCTAATTGGTGTGAAATTATTATGGCTGTGAAGAAAAGGGACATGATACCTTCAAAGTATCTCTATCTTAACCATCAAAGATTTTATAAAAATTCCTTGTGGTGTTAAAAACTAGCCATGGAGGAAAACCCTTTAGCTATCCTTTGTGTTGCTTAGGTGACAGAAAGCACCACCTGAGGGCTCCAATGGGCTTAGGCAGTGATAGGAGAGAATCCCCAAACAGCAGCCAGGATTGCTCAGCAGAGGTTCAATTCAACAACAGCAGGGAAGTTGAACCTTGTATAAGGGCTTCACAGTGTGTGGCTGAGGCAGAAGATACTTTCTGTGCTCTTGCACTGGTTAAAGACACAGGAATTGCCTGGTTCAGCAGTCTCCACCCATGAGGGATTTACCTGCACTTGCCAGGTTACTCACAGGTATCCTCTGAATCAGCTTTCAGATCCATGTAAAACACAGGAGTTAGGAGTAAGTGGGGTGGACACAGCTGGGATAGATTCGACAACAAAAATCAAGGGTGCATCTTTTGAAAGTTTCCAGGTTTTCTTTCTCCTTAGCTCACTCAGCAACCATCTTATATTACTTCAGCATAGATTTTGGAAGCCTCAGAAACCTTGCCTGTCTGCAAGTACAGCCTCTAGGGCCTGGGTTGCAGCAGCTACTAAACATCCCAGAGCCAAACGGAGTGAGTGCATGAATCACATCAAGTCTCTGAGTGTTCATCCCAGACCCTCTGGGGGTCAGAGGTGCTCACATACCCAGGCTGTGCTTCCCAGACAGCCTCAGGTGGAGACAGACAGTGAGATCCTCGCCGTAGGCAGGAAAAATGACACCTGTGGGAAGGCACAAAAGCAGAACTTCAGGTACCTAAAAGCTTTGAAAGTCCAAACCCAGAGTTCAGCATGTACTCTGAAGAGATGGCATGGCACTCTGTGCAACGTTGTTAACAGGATTAGACAAACCAATTGCATCACTGTGTCATCTACATAAGCTTCTTGTGCATCTGAGCTGAAAATGCCACAAATGCCACTTAGCCCTTGACATAGCATTTATCTATCACGTACTTGTTTTTGTGGCTTGAGCTGACCTTTTCCTGCTGCTGGTCCTACTGCAGTAGTCAACCAATCTCTTCACATTTTCCCCTACCTGAGACATCCTTTTGTCACAGCTGCCAGAAATGTCTGGTGCAAGGTAAATAAATAAGCCAGCCTGACAATTAGGACATTCCCCTCACTGCTACTTATTCAACAGCAAAAAAAAACTTATTGCCTTTGTTGAAGCATCACCTAGAGGACTCTACAGATATTTCTGGGGTAATTTGTGTGTCCTGACATTCCTGTGAGACAGCCTTATTACCCCCCACCAAATAAAGATGATGAAATTTCTGAGCAGAGAGGCGAAATGATGTTCTGCAGGCTATGTGATGAGTCAGGGACTGAGCAGGAGATTAAACCCAGCAGTCCTGGCTCCAGACAGAGCCCAGTTGTGTAACCGCTGTACAACTTATCACTCGATCACTAGCACAGAGACCGGTGGCTGTGCCAGCTAAACGCCCATTTTCCGCCTTAGATGGAATGCAATGCGGCAGGATATGGGCAGTTTGTCCCGGGGGCAGAGGGCAGGGGAGCGGCGCTCTGAGGATGCTCCATTGACCCGCGGGGAGCCGGGCGCTTGGCAGCGCTGCCCTGCTGGGATCCCCCGGCAGCATCGTGGGCATGGAGGGACAGGGAATTCACTGCCCGCCCCTCGTGCTCCCACTTGCCTTCCCACACCCTGTAATTAGCTCCGGGTTCCACCTCCAGCCTGCGAGGGGCAAGGCTGCAGGTTGCGCCAAGCTCTGAAGGGATTCAGCAGAGGTGGAAGAGTGAGGATGTTTAGGGATCCGATCTCAGATCTGTTTACAGGGTGATGGCATGTCCTCCAGAACAGAAAAAAGTGGATCCTCTTGAGAAGAGATTAGGTTGATGAAATGGAGATTTTTTTCCTGGGCTGTTGGTCTTTCTTTTTTTACTTGATGAAAGAAAAATGATGAGGAAAAGTGGATCTAAGGTGAAAGTTTTCATTTCAGAATGTTATTTCAAAGGCTATTTAGTTTCAGAGTATTCAGCAATGCAGGATGTCTGCCTTTTGATTTACTTTTCAGCTGAAAGCACATAGTTGAAAAATATTTCTGATTTGGAACCTTTTGATTTGTTTATGTTGCCATCCTGACTTTTGAATGGGAACACCAAATCATCAGCATGTCTGAGAAGAAAGAAAACTTATTTCTTTTGAATAGTTTCAGTAAATGCAAAGCTGTTATTTCAGTGTTTAAGAGGCAGCTTCACTGCCAAGCTAACTCCTGTATTCATCAACATGAGCTGTCTGTACCAAGTAATTTTGCTAGCTATGAGAGTGACCACAGACCAAAACCACTGTCATGCACAATCATCATCCCTGCTGCCCGACAGTACCAGTGTGTAGCTCTAAAACCAAATTATCAGTAGCCATCTTCAGCAGGAAACCCTGCAGTGTAATTGTTGGAGCAGTTGCAGCATGTGTATGACCATAGTGATAGGGTAAGCATTTCCCACTGACTCCAATAGCACCTCAGAAATTTTTAAAAAAAGAAAAAGTTATGGAAAGAGGGAGTTTGTGGCACTCCCTGTGCTGCTCCACCCCGGGGAAGGGAAATCTGCTTCAGTAGGAAGCCTAGTACTGGCTGTGCTTGCCCTCTCCCCCAGCCATGGAGCTGGGGAACTGCTCCTGGGTGTCTTCCCACCAGACCATATTTAGCAGAAACCTATAGCTTACTCACGTAGCTTTTTTGAGTTTTGAAATTTCATAACTTTATATGAAAGCAGTTGTGAGTTGGGGTGAATCTTCTTGATGGGATACAGGGTTGTCCTGCAAGTTATCAAATCCTAAGGAGTTATGTACCCATGTGCTTTCCTTTGGGCTTCCTTTGAGCTTCCCCAGCTGACTGTTTGCTATGACAATCTAATTATGACTTAGTTTGGCCTGAGCACCAGCTGCCTTTGGTTTCTTTTATGTCACTAAACTGGGCAAGCAGAAGCTGGATGTTTCAGAGCCTGCTCCCTGTGTGAAGCTGAAGGAATTCAGAAGTGTATTAGAAAGGCATTAGCTTCTCCTTTTCCCTCTTTTTTTTTTTTTTTTTTTTTTTTTTTTTTTTTTTTTTTTCCACTGGAGCCCATCCAGATGGAGCACAAACAAGGAAAGGATAAATGCAAAGTGCTCTGCCACCCTGAAAGCACGCGCTGACGTCAGCTCTCATGAACTGGCACTTTAATCATCGCATGGGGAATGTTTCTCTCTCCCTCTGCAGCCTCCCTTTGGAGTTCTCAGTGCACCAACATTAGCATTTATGGCAAGGAAGATTTATTTTCTTTGCTGGTTAAAAGGGTAGTAAACTCGGAATGTTTTCACAAGCTGCTGGACAGAGAGCTCTGGAGACCCAAAATGCTGTAGGCTCAGTCTAGGTGCATCAAGGGCAGCAAAAGGGCATGCTTCTTTGTGGATGTATTTCCACTAGCAGTAACAGCTAAGCTGAAAAGCAAGGGGCTAGCCCATCAGCATACACAGAGAAGCTGTCAGCTTCTCCAAGCCAAACTGCAGGGAGGAAAATGTAGGGGGTACCAGATGCAAGGGACAGACCAGTTAGGGATCTCCAAAGGTCTTTTTGAGGCATATAAGCTTAATTTTTCATAATTAAGCATTAAAAGTTAGCAGACTCATTTTCTGTTCATGTGTCAGACCTCAAAGAACCACCTTGCTCTCTCCCTCTGCCCCAGACTCCCTGAGAGGACGAGGGGTCATTGGACTTTGACTCCCTCTCAGAAGAGCCAGGAGTGATGAATTCACTAAAGTGTGTGAGGAGCATTTTCAGCCTGCTGAGGAAGAGCTCTCTGAAAGTTCCTTGCATTTGTTGTTATCTTTCTGCTGGGATTGAGTATAGTTTACTCCTCTGCATTTATCACTGCCTAGCTGTGTTTTCTGTATCTGCTCCATGTCCTTCACACATGAGGGAGCATGTGTGAAGCAGGAGTAGGATGCAGCCATCCTTTCTTGGCTGTTTGCCATAGGTGAGCCCAGAGATGAAACTCTCCACCCCCCACACCCAATGTAGTGCCCATCACAACACAGAAATTCAGGGCAGATCTCAGCATAGCAATTCACTGAGGATTTTGGCCATTATGGTGTGGGGAGGTTACCTTATTCTAGGCACTGAGATGTGCTGGGGTGGGGAAAACCATGACAGATATTAATGATGCTGGCAGGCTATTGTCAATACAGATACAGTCAGCTGGTCTCATCAGCTGCTTTCATGGGGCTGCCTGCTTCACAATGAAGTGGTTTCCTAATTACAGCCTGCACACTGTCCTGCAAGGTCCTGCATCATCAGGTGCTGCTGCTTCCTCTCACTTGCTGGAGCTCTCTGCAGCGCTGCCTCAGTGTTAAGGCCCTGCTGGCCCGTGTAATTAAAGGAGGATTAGAGATGGATTTGTGGCAGCTACATTCTTATTTTGGCACCTCTTGCCTGCTGTGGCTCTTGCTCCTTACAAGGCCCAAGGTGACTAAAAGGTTGCAGATATTTAAAATACACTTAGACAGATATATTTGAATATATACACACGTGTATATGTGTATGTATATCCCAATCAGTGATGCATTCCCCAGGTATCCAAAAACTTCTGTAGTGCTATGTAAGAAATATATGGAAGAGATAGGGAGCAAGTAAAGATTGTCTTAAAAGCTAGGATCCACTTTTAGTCTTTCTCCTAGCTCCATCTCTCAGACAAAAAAAGCCACATGAAAACTACAGGTATTCCTACCAACCACACTGCCACTGTATTTTAGCGTCTTATCTTTAAAAACAGATAACCCCTCTTAGTCACCTTCCCCTCAAGAAAATCAAATTTTCTTCAGTTGAGCAGCCAGCACTATCAGCTCAACTCAGACCATCACACAGCATGAGCTGTCTCCTGGAAAACCTTGAGAGTTTGGGGCAGTTTAATAATTACTTTGATGTGCTTTTTTATTTACTTTTTTTTGGTTTGGAGTGCTTGGTTAATGCTTTCCAAACTTTCAAAGCTGGAAACATTTTTTACTTTTAAATGGGAATAGGAATTTTCATATAATTACAGAGTAGCAGGAGCAAGAGCTGTAGGAAATGGCTCCAAATATTGTGAAATTCGTGACATAATCACCACCATGTTCCTGACATCAGTTCACAATTTGACTTGCTAATACCCAGGTTTTGTGTTCCCAGGCTCTCTCAGCCTTTTGCTTGCTGGCCAATTTAAAATGCAAAGTTGCTCAAAATGACCACCCTGCCCCTAATCTAATATTTTCATATTGTCTAGTGCTCCCTGGAAGAGATTTGATGGTACAGCTCTTCCTGCAATTCTTTTAGCACAGGCTCACCTGGGTCCCACCAGCCTTTTGCAGATCTCTCATACCAGCCCCCCCAGTGAAATAAACTACATTTAATAACCTCATCCTTTTGTCATTACAAATACATCATAAGTACATTTTTGCCCCTTAGAATGTGATATAATTTTTCAGCACACCTTGTTGGATATTGCTATACTGATTACAATTGGACAGAAAAACAATACCCAATTACAGCCATTGCAGGCCAGCTAAAAAAAACACAGTTTTACAGAAATTCATGCTTTGCAAATTTTGGATGGCAGTGAAGTGTCTTGCTTTCACTTTTGTGGGCTTTTTAGAATAAATTTTCTTCTTCCATATAAAATGTTTGTTTTCATAATGACACAAAATCTCCAGGTAGACTCTAAAAAATTTGTTTCTCCATTATGATCGATCCTAAACAATTATTTTCCAGGGGGTTGCAACATTCGGGTTTATTACAATGTGAAAAGAAAATGCATTTCCATATCAACATTCACACAAGACATGTCTTATCCTCTAATAAGCTCTGCTGGTGGCAGATATTCTTGATAAATTTGCAGCATTCTGCTCAGAGGTGGTAGCAGCAGAAGCAGAGAGTGCAACTGTACCTTTCTGATGAGGGCAGAATAGCTGATGCAACTGAGATCATAGAATATTTGGGCTGGATAGGATTTTTAAAGGTCTTCTAGTCCAACTGCCTTGCAATGATCAGAAACATCTTTATCCACATCAGGCTGTTCAGAGCCCTGTCCAACCCAGCCTTGGACGTGCCCAGGGCTGTGACATCCTTTTTCTCCAGTGTTTAGTCACCCTCATCATAAAAGACCCTTCTGCAGTGTTAGATTCTCCCCAGTGTTCAAGCTTTTAGATCAAAGGGTGCAAAAATTTGGGTTGCTAGCACCCAAAGCAGCTCCTGCTGTAGTGCTGAGCCCTTGCCTCTTCCATGGGGTTTGTGGCACCATTTGGGACACAGGCCATGGTTAAGGAGCTCGGGAGGATTCTCATTTGATTTTTCTGCAGTACTAAGTAACCTCAGAAACACTTGGTGACTTCATTGCATCCAGCTGTTACTGTATAAACAGTTATTTAAAACACTGAGTCCTGAAATACCCACGTCTTGAGCCAGGGGAGCAGTCAGGCATTTTTGCTGTGCAACACCACATAGCGACAGAACTGCCTGGCAGGTGACAGGCGTGGTGCCTCCTGGAGCCACACGGATCTGATAACCACCACGAGAAAGCAGTGCAAAGGGACTGTCAGCACTTCCCCCCTTAGTGGCTCCTGCTGGGTAGCTGGTCCTCCAGGATCCTCTCATGCAATCGGTTTTAGCTGGCCATGTGCACTTTATTGGCGTCTATGCTTGCAACTTTTATTTCCAAGAGCAGCAGCAGCTATTCAGCCAGAGCTGCAGGCTCTGAGTTGATGGCTCACCCTGCTGAAGCTGGATTCGGTTCTTTCCTAACCTGTTCCCAAAAATGAATGTCTGAAACCTTTGTATAAGTCCTGCCATCTGCCTCGTTGTGTTCTATGCCTTAGGAGAGAAATCTTTGTTCCCTTCTCCTCGCTTTGACAGTTTTTCTGGATGAAAGAATTCCAGGAAGAGTGGGATCAAGCAGAAGTCACTCGTGCTGCACATGCAGCTGTCTGCATACTCCCTGCACCTGCCCTGCCTATTTCTGGCCCTAAAAAATCCTATGAATTCTTCATTAAAGGTTTTTTTCTTTCATCAGCAATCTCCTGACAGCAGCCAAGATGACCATCTGTCTTTCCAGAGGGAGAAGAGAGCTGGTATGGTGTTTTACTTTGTTCTGCTGTTTCTTGATCCACGGGCAGAGATCTTTCTGAAGGTGTCCCCAGTTTCTTCTTTGATCTGGGCCACTGTGTGCAGGCTGCTGCTCGAGTTCTGCTCCCTGTCTTTCCACATGACACAGTGACCTACATACCTGTCCTTGCCAGTAATGGGTCATATCCTGACTTACCTGACCCTCCCTTTTCAAGGGTGATAAAGAGAGATCTTTAATTATCTGGTGGTTTCCACTCATCAGTCCCCAAGTGAAACGTGGGGCTGCCCTCCATCCTTGTTTGGCTTTGAATAAGAACTTGCTAATGTAAAGGGTTTCCATCCAGGCATCTCTGTGGAGAATCAAATCTTAATCCATCCACAATCTTAACTAATTGGATTTGTTTGTGGAAGAAAGCTGCCTGCAGTTTGACTTCCTGCAGAAGACTTAACAAAAAAAACCCCAAAAAAACCCCCAAAACCAAAAACAGAGGGGTTGAGGAAGGGATAGAAACAAATTACATTAATGAAGAAAAAGCAAACTGCATTACAGTTTACCCTGTTGCACGATAGGTGTAGGCATTGCTTAAACTTGCAGTGGAGATTTGCAGTAATAAGAAAACCAGTGTCCTACATGGTACTCAATATTCCTCCAGCCTTGTAGGTTAGTTATGCAGGGAATAAGCAGCATTACTGCAACATGACACACTAACTTATGCCTTATTTCTGCTTCTAGTACCGTTGCTCCAGTAAAACTCGGAATGTTTCTTCTCTTGAGAATAGCTTGTAAGCGCTGTCTTATTTTTGCAAGCAGCACTGATGAATTGGTAAACATAAATAAAAACACAAGTAGCCAGGGAAACCCAAACTCAAGAGGGTAACTCATTTTAGCCCTAAGAGTCAAACTGAGGATAACAATACACGTATCCCCTGACGACTGAGGTACTGTGCCCATGCTGCTGCTGCACTGGTCCTGCCTCTGCCATCCCTTGTGCCCTTGGTATGGGACATCTGCTCAGCTGCATCAATTAGGTTCAGATGAACAAAAAGCAAGCTGTAGCCAAAGAAACTGCACCCTTGTGAGCACTACAACACTGCCTAAAATGCCACCACATCAAGAATGAGAAATACTGCACACAGCTCATTTAGCAAGGTCTGCAGTTCACATATGTTTTCTGTTTGATGCCTCAACCTCCCCCCAGCTGGAGGCAAGCAGTGTGTGCCCAGCTGTGCCCAGTTATGGTCAGAGACAGGGAGGGGCAGCTTGGAGGAGTTTAAAAACGGAGCCAGAGGTCAGCTGGTTGCCTTGGCTCACAGATAGGGCTATGGGTTTGTGCTCTCTTAGGGATTTTACCAAGCCTGGAGGTTGTGAGACTGATTCTAGCTTATTCTACTCTAATTCTGTACTGCTGTTACACCTCTGGCTCTCATTTCATTAAGGTGAGGGAACTGAGGCCTGTTCCCTGTAACAGAAAAGGTCAGTCTGAGTTTGCTTCCTGCGGTCTCTGTTCTCCTTTTTGATGGATACCAGTGTCAGGCACTGAGCCTCAGTGTAAACCAAGCCCTGCTGAGCACCAGAGACCTACTTGAAACCATGAAATTTAGGAAAGGGCTAGAATGATCTTTTTGAGCTGTTTTTAGGAGTCATGAAGAACACTGGGTTTTAAACAAATTTTTATTTAATGCACTTAGGATCTCTGTGAGTGATGGTGTCTATAAATACCACTTAAGCACACAATAGAATTTTTAACATGCCATTTTCAGGAGGTGGTGAGCCAGGGTTGCTGCCTTGCTCCTGCAGCAGCTTCCCTTGGCTGTGGGGTGACCCTCTGTGTGGCATGGCCTTGGCACCAGGGACATCTGGTTGGGGGCTCCTTAACATCCCCTTCCCCCTTGTTTTGGCAAAATTGTTGTCCAGGGAGCATGCTGGGCAACTGAGGTACACAGGGCTGCTGGGGAGGGCATCAGGGGATTTCTGTGCTCAGAGGACACAGAGGACAACTCCAAGTCATGGAGAAAATAACCCAGAGGGCAGCACAGGCAAATGGGACAAGTGCCTCCAAGCAAATAGTCATGGGAGGCACAACACGGGATAGGGACAGGGAGGAAGAGGTAAAATCTGCCCCCATCTTCCACACCCCTTTCTCAGAGATCTTGATGGTGTTATTAATAATATTAATGCTTTTCTTGGGGAAGGAGGGGGAAAGCATTTGATAAGAATCTGATTATATGTTTCTATATTTAACAAGGGGAGTTTTTTGAAGCTGAAGTAGGGAAAAAATAGTGGTTTACTGTATTAAAATTGGCAAGTACTTAGCGTAATCTAGTGATTAAAGCAGTCTTTTCTGGTACGCCTGTAAATCATAAATTCCTACTAGAGAATGGCTCCTGTGGCATTTTGCCCATTAACCTTTATGTGCTTTGATCTCACTTTGACTCCAGAAGTTCAGGCTGTTCCCTGGCTTGTTCAGCTGTTGCTGTTAACAAAACACTTGCCGCTTGAAATGCACAGTGCTTAGCATCCACGTATTCCTTAGCCTTCAGGTCTCTGAGCACATGCAATATTGATGCCTTGTGGATCACAGAAAAAACCTGACTCATTAGTGAGGAGAAATTAAATAAACATCCCCAAAGAAAGCAAACAAGCTTGGCCATTACGAAGACTATTTTTCAGCCTGAACTGTGCTAGCAGAGGATAGGAAATGAGAGCTTAGGGAACAGGAGAGAGCAAAGAGGAATCATGCTATGCTCACGTGGAGCCAAGATCTGTATCCCCTGCCTGCCTTGCACACTGGCATGGCAGTCAGCACTGGGTGCAGCCGGCAGGAGTGGGGACCCACTCTGCCTCCTGTCCTGCCTTTCCCAGAGGCCAAATGCTGAGGATGGGGCATGCAGAAAATCTTCCTGCCTGGTGTCTGGCAACAAGCAGGCATAAAGCACAGCCTTTCTGCAAAGCACTGCAGCCATGATGGCTAATGCATGCACAAGTCCATCCTCATTCCTCCTGGGTCTCATCCAAGTTCTCTCTTTGGCTTACCCCTTCTCTTTTCTTCACCTTTTAAGAGTATAATGTATGACATTTACCTTTCTCCTTCCTTCCTATAGGCAGTTCTGAGGCCAATGGCTGAAACCACTAGTTAAAATAAAAATGGAGATAAAAAACCTACCACAAGCATTAAGTATTCTTAAATAGGCTGGATATGTATTTTGCAAGCCACGTGACATTTATTATTTATAACTAAAGACTATCTGACAGTTTAGAAATATGAATGATAATTTGCTCCCCATGTTCAGGGACTCAGTTCACATGAGTCAATCTCAGTCTGAAGTCTTAAAAAGGTCACTTTGCAATCTGTAAGCAGCTTTAAAGCCTTCATGGGCCTTAAAGCATCAGGCTTAGCCATTGGGGAAAACCTCTCCTGAAACAAGGTAGCTCTGACAGCAGAGAGCTAGAAAAGGGAAAGAGCTGGTAAGAGCCAGCTCCTGTTCTTGGTGCAGGTCGAGGAAGAAGAGCAGGTTTTCTAGAGACAAAGCATGCATGTCTGATTTGTTACTGCTTCAGCTAATAATTCTCACATTTATTTATTCCAGGCTCATCTTCACTTGGTCAAATGGAAAGGGTGACTTTGCCTTATAGATACGTGAAACAGCCAGACCTGTGAGTAGAACACCACAGAACCCTGTACTCTGTCCTGTCTGTCATTGTGGCCTGCATTTCCTACCATTCAGCCACCAGCACCTATTTGCTACTGCTTTTCACTCAGTCAAAACATGCTACAGAAGTTCTTTAAATTCAGGTTTTCTTTCCATCCAAACCTCCAGTACCCACTCATTTGAGAGCTCAGATGTCTCTCATAACACAGAAAATGCCAGAAACACATTGAGACGTCTCTCAACACATATGAACTCCCTTTCCCTTCCCAATACTGAAAAGTGCAAGCATTTCACTTTTGTATAGAAGATGCCTGAAAACGCAGTCCCTCCCCAGGACCAGTTGCTCTGTGGAGAATGTAGACAGACACCCCTTTTGCAAAGAATGCAAAAAGTTCCTTTTTCCTGACTTCCCATAGCAGCAGCTCTCCACCTGCCCATGTCTGAATTCACAAAGTAATCTTCCCCCTGCTCCATTTGGGTTGAGGCAGCAGGAGTGTTGCTGTGAGATGCTCAGCTGGAAGATGAGCCCCCAGGCCAAGGTGGGGTGAAAGGCAAGTCAGGAGGCAAAGCTGGAGGCAGGTCAGCTCCCTGGATCAGCACTTGGGTCAGGGTGGGAATGCTCATCCCTGCTCATTTGACATTACCCCCTTTGCTTACAGATGTCCTACTAGTTCCCTTCCAGTGGAGCTTCCCCCCATGCTGCCTTGCATGTAGAGGATGATATGGGACAAAACACCACCTTGCCATCTCCCTCCTGGCTGCCCATCCTGCCTTTAAATGCCTTGCCTGGTTGCAGAGCTGATGCCAGCTGTCAGCATTGTTCATCTTCTTGCACAATAGAATGCTCAGCTTCTTATTACCTAACTTCAGCCTTTCTGCCATCTTCTCATTTTCTCACTTATTTCATACATCATTGCAAGTGATTAGCTGTTAGAAGTAGGAATTGCTAGTCTGGTTTCCTCAGGAAATAGGGTGATCATGTTCTGTACAGCCTCAGATAACTGTTGAATATACCAGTTGATTTGATTTGGCTGCTGGAGAGTGGGCTCAAAGCTAATTGAATTCCTGCAAGTTTTGTGCAAGAAGGCAGCCAGCTGGAGCAGAGAGGAGCCCTGGAGTCACATGCCAGAAAGAAAAGGAGCAGATAGATTTTATCTTAGTAGACACCAAAAAATTCATAAGAGAGATACAGTAGTTAGGCACCAAAAAAAGTGCCTCAGTTTTTACCTCCAAATTATCATGAGAGACAAACCTGTAAGAAACCTGGACTCTTCTAGTTTATTTATAAACAACAAGGTTGTTTGCACTGTGATTGGAACAATGGCTTTAGATCCCTGAAAGGGATTTTTAATGTGTTACTATAGACCATGAAAAAAATTACTGTAAATAATACTGATAAAGGCAGACAAGGGAAACCTAATCAGCAAAGGTTCATCTGGCAACTGCAGGGCACAAAATCTCACCCCACATTTTTGGGGATTTTTTTGCAGCAGCAGATTCTCAGACCTCACCCACTCCATTCCCCTTCCATGGACAACCTTAAAATTAGTCAGATAATGTGCAGACGTGTAATCCCACAAGAGATGAGCTGGCTTGGAAATGGCAAGTGCTGCCTCTAAGCCTGGCTCCAGTTTCCAGCTCCTGACTGCTTACACAGCAAAGGTGACAAGGACAGTACTAAAATCAGGGTGATATTTTACATGGTGACACATGCCTGCCCAGAAGTGCACAAAAGGGAGGATTTAACCACACATTGTCTCTTTTTTTCCTGCAAAAAGGCGTTTTTACGTTGTAAGGCAATTCCATAAAAAATAAAAATTTATAAAACTGAAAAGGCTTGTGCAGCAGTTTGGCTGGCAGGTTTCATGCAGTAGTGCCGTGTTACAGAGATAAACATCAGTGCTTAGCTTACAGATTGTCTCAACACCTGGAAGGCTGTTATAGAGACAGGTTTAATAATTAATTGCTATTTCTCAGAGACAATGTACCCTGGATCTCTTAAGGTGCATATTGCACACCAGGTAACAGGAGGAGGAGGCAAAAGAGACAAAAGCATTAGCAAAGATAAAAAGACTAAGATCAAATGACATTATTCCTCATGTCATGGTGGAAATGGGTCTATACCCATGATCCTGCATGGAGGTTGCCTGGAGGAGTTTTGATATACTTGAGGTCAAAATATTGTATTCCAAAGTTGCTTTTAAGTAAACGATTCTTGTGCAGCTGGTGGCAGAAAGAAGATGGAAATAGATAAATTCCTTGATATGACTCTGTTGGGTTTATGTCATGCCACCATGCAGAGCTGAAGATATTGAGGAGTTATTTTATAGCCAGAAAAATATGATATCTGGAAATGATGTCGAAAAGTCCCTACAGGACATGTTGTCTGTATGTGGTATATATTTTTTCTCATCTATGTTTAGCACTACATTTCTCTGTGCAAGCTAATAAACCTAGTGAAATTGAATGCTACAGTGAAGGGAGAAATAAGAAAAAATATTAATCTGCTGGGCTCCTTAGTGGCCATGACCCAAACCACAAACCTGGGCTGTATTCTGGCAGCAGAGGAGCACTAACACCACCTTCTATTTGTGCCTCAGGCATCTCCCCATGTCAGTTGACATCACTTACTACGTACTGGGGCTGTGTGTTAACAGAGGGGTCCTGAGAACAAAAGCAATGGCAGCTGGTGGCACAGAGCTGCACCTTCTGGCAGCACTGAAACTCCAGAACACAGTGTAAAATCATACAACTTTATTGACCAAATGTGTGTGTTTACTGATGTGAACATTCTCATCTCAATGACATTGATGAAACAAGGGAAATTATAATACATCTAAGATATCTGCAAGGACAGGACTAACTGCTGATGCCTGCTGTGCTGGGTTTAGACTGCCAGTGATCAGCTTGTCTTTTGTTATTGAGCAAATCCTGTTGGCATCCTGGGCAAGATGCAAATCCTCTCTTTCCTCAGGTTTTTATTGCTGAGGAGGATCTTGATTTCAGTGAGTCAGATAGTGTTCTTTTGTGAACATGTCAGCTCAGATGGCTTTGAAAAATATGTTTTCTTATGAATTGAAGCTGGCTCTCAAGTTTCTTTGGTAAGCACAGAGCACAAATTGAAATACTAATCATGGATCTGTGTCGTTAAACTACTTGTACAGATGGGTCTGAATCCTTTGGTTGCATTTTCCCATTGCTACTGCAAAAGGAAGGAACTCCTGAGCTGGAATGGGGGTTTAATAGAGGAAATTATTTGGGATTACAACGGCCTCTCTAAGAAACGGTTGCTGAGGAAAAGCTCTGTTGGCAAGCTTCCTCTTGGTTTGTGTCCAGAGCCTCAAAGTATAAGTCATCCTAAGCCAACTGAAGAGTGCTTCTATACTACCTGAGTTTCTTACCCTGTGCTTTACAGTAATTCCTAGTAGCTTTCATCTGTTAATGTGCAAAGAAAAACCATCCTAGGCTGAAGCACAGCATTTATCAAACAAGTTTATAAAGCTGTTTTCTCTAAGACTTTTGAACTAATTCATTTTGCCTGGCATAGAGATTTAAAAATATGTAATGGCAAGTTGTAAGTGAAGAAGCAATAGAAGGAAGATTGAGGTGTGTTTGTGGAGATGAAGGAGTCACTCTCCTGGTTTCAAAAAGCAGCAAATATGTTGTGTGATTTCATAATGTCTGGGATTTTAAGCAAGTTCTGGAATGTGCAGTTGTGAAAATTTGTAAAAATTGAACCCATTTCAATTTTGGTTCTATCTCAACAAACAGATTTGTTCTATTTCTCCCTTACCTAAAAGGGCTGTCACTCTTACTATCCGCCACTATTCTAGAAGTAGTGATAACATTCAGCATTTGCTGAGTACTTCACATATTTCCCCTGATGGAAAAATATTAGCTCATTAAATCTTCCAGTATTTCTGCAATAAGAACAGTCATTAGAATTGGCTTTACTTTAGGGGCAAGAATAAGGGAGACTGGTGTGGAGTTTAAGTGACCTAACCATAGCAAACTAGTGGCAAAGTTTGGATGATGATCTTGATTTCTGTATATCCTCTAAAGACTCATGAAAATTATATTCCTTGCTCATTCACCTGAATAGCTGAATAAGCTTGAGCTTTCTCTCTGAAAAAAAAAAAAAAAAAAAAAAAAAAAGGAGGACTGGTGTGGACTTGGATCTCATAGGTAATGGGATTTCAAGTTTCTGGAACTGATGGTTTTTTCCTGGAAACTCTTTGACACTAAATGTGAGGCTCTGGAAGAACGTTAAGGCTGAGGAGTTTTCCTGTCTAACTTTGCTGACTCTCAAAGGGAGCAGTAAATCCACACCAGAAGGAGTCATGGGTGTCAGTGCTGGTGAAGCCCCCGTTCCTGCTGCTCACTGGGGGCTGCTCTCCCCTGCAGTCACACAGTGTGTGCAGTGCTAACAGCACGGGGAGGGCAGTGTGCCCATCCTCAGTGCTGGCACACCCACCCCTCTGTACTGCTCCTGCATGGGAGGGGTTGGGACAAACCAGCTCTGCTCCTTCACAGCCCTCACCATTCCTACCAGGCGAGCTCCTGTCCTCCATGTCCTTGGCAGGAGGCTTTGAAGGTTCGAAGCAAAGGCTGGGTTGGGCTTTCTGTGTTGCCACTCCTCTGACTCAGCCACTGGCATGTGGCTGCACATCTCTCTTATCTAAACCACAGTTGCCCTGGGTGGGCTCCTCCTTGCATCCTGAAACAACTGGTAACTGTATAAAAACAAAAACTTCTTCAAAGTGTGGGGGCAAACTTTTCCAACTACCCAGCTGAATGTTTTCTGTGAAACATGAACTTTTAAAGTTTGATTGCCACTCCAAGGCCGTCTGTGCTCCACATCAAGGCCTGTACAATGATTCACTTTTTACTCCTTGTTACTGATAGGAAAGGGCCTTAGAATTTGATTTCCTCTGTGGAGTTTTCTAGGAACTGGAGGTTGGATGAATAATTTTATTGGGACAGTAAATTCTAAAGGAAAGATTATGTCATTCTTCAACAATACTGCTTTCTGAGACAACAGCACAATAAATTACAGGTGCACAGCAAATTCCTAAATGCAATCAGTTGACTCATGGTGCTGGGTGGATGGAATAAGAGCAGTGGTGAAGGGTTGGGTCACTGAATCACATGGAAGCTTTACCACTGCCTTAAGTCAGCACTGGGTGATCTACTTTTGAAGAACAGTTGAAACTACAAGAGCACATTGAAAAAAATCTCTTTAGTCAAAGGCAGCTACTCTGTTTTTGACAAAGAACTCTTCCAATCTACCATATTTAAAAAGTTTACCTCACAGGATCAAGCCATTAATCTGTTAAGATTTTCATTGTTTTAGTGATAGGACAAGGAAGAATAGCTTTAAACTGAAAGGGGGAAGATTTAGATTAGATTTTAGAAAGAAATTATTTACTGTGAGGGTGGGGAGGCACTGGAACAGGTTGCCCAGAGAAACTGTGGATGTCCAATCCCTGAAGTGTTCAAGGTAAGGGTGTAGGTTGTATGAGGCTCTGAGTATCTTGATTTAGTGGAAACTCTCCCTGTTCATAGCAGGCAGTCTGGAAGTCAAAAATCTTTAAGGTCTCTCCCAAACCAAACCATTCTGTGATTCAGACTTGAATAACAGTCAGTGTCAGAGGCTTGAAATAAAATAAAGGAAAAAGGTTTTAAAACACCAAAAAAAGATAGCACAAGAGATCCCAAATGTTTGCTACTTATGCAATGCTAGGGAGAGGAAAATTCTGTTCTAACCTTGATTTTCTGCTTCCATCTTGAATATTTGCTTATCCCTACATTTGTGACCAAAATGCATGTATTCTTGCATAATAAAATTACGTAGCAGCTTCCATTGCTTTTCAGGGCCCTGTACCCCAGCAGCAGTATGTATACCATGTATTGATGGCATATTTCATCAGGGATGCAATGGGGGCATCCTGCTAGGCTTGGGAGCTGCTTCATAGAAGAGGGAGCAGGAGCTGGAGTCAGTAATCACACTCTGTCCCACTGCATTTATCCCCTGGCATACATCAATTCATGGATACTCAGTCCAGCAGGGACTGTTATGATCATCTACACTGACATTCTGCTTATGTTGTATAATTTAACCTTTTTTCCTACACTGGCCCAAACAACCTGTGACTGCACAAGTATGTGTTTGTAGAAAAACCATTAATCCTGATTTTATCATTTCACATCAAGAATTCTGAAAAAAAACACCAAAAACCCAAACAGCTTTTGGAAAGCTATTCTAGAGATTTTTCTAAATGTAACCAAGAGATAATTAGTGTGCCCAGGGTGCAACTAGAAGTTATCAGCTAAGGCCAGAGAGCAGAACTAGGTGAGCACACTCCCAGCCTGTGCCTTCAGTATAAAAAAAATCCTTCCACTCCAACATCCATAGGATGTTCTCAATCAAATTGAAACACACAATTTGTGTTTCTTAAGCCACTGGGTGTTAGTTTCATTAAGTGCTCCTGTGTGTGAGGCATCACTGGGGGGGTCTCACTGTTCTGGACTGTGTTCCAAGGTGAAAAGATGCTCTTTAGAGACTGACAGCCAATGTAAGACCAGGGTCCAGAAGTGCTTAACTGGTTGTGTTGTCCTTTAAGTGGCTGAATAATTAAGTAGCTTTGCCGCAGTCTTCTTTAACATGAGGCATTTTGGATGTGAAGAGGCAGGGGACACAGCTGCTGCTTCTAGACTTGACCTCCTAGCTTGTATTGTTTATACTTTTGACAGAATTAACCATCATAAGCAAGCTGAATGCAGGGCAGGTACTGATCAGAAAACAGAAATCTATTGGAACTCTTTCTCCTAATCAAGCAGATTTCCATTGTTTCTTATGCAAATGCATCATAATTTAGCTCATTGTCTGTGCTTTCAAATCAAACAAACAGACACACTCCTCTCAGACCTTTTAAGGGGATATAATGTGTATTCTTAAGAATTTGGGCCACGGGTTTTGAAGAGAAAATCTGCTTAGTGGCCTAGATATTCAGAAAGCTGCTAGCAAATATAAAGAGAGAGATGAATGACAGATGTGCAGATTTAGGAGGAATTTTTACAGGCATGAGAGGTGTTTGTCACTGAGTGTGCTCCCCTGTTCACTCAACCCACATGCAGTGTGCTCTCTGTAGGGTTTCATGGGGACTCAATGCACTTATTCTCACGTCCAAGTAACAAATGTTACAGGGTTTTGGTCTTTGGTACCAAAGATAATAAGAAAAGGAAGGGGGAAGGAAAGTAAGAAAGAGGTATCAAAGTCTCCATTTATTTGTTATGATCCTATCTTAAGAACCACTGAGCTGGAGCCTTCCCTAACCCGACCAGTGAAATCTTGACAAAGCCACAGAAGCAGCCACCATGTTACAGCTGTGGGCATTTGGTTTCTCAGACATGGAGGCCGTTTTGGTGTCTTAAGGCAGGCACAGTGTTCTAGCAATTTAACAAAACCAAAAAACCTAACCCAAACCAACCAAAAAAACCCTCCCACAACCTAAAGCAAACTACCAAAAACCCAGCCAAGCAAAAACAACCCAAACCCAAACCAAAGTCAAACAAACAAACAAAAAAACCCAAAAACCCCACAAAACCAAAAAAAATCCAAGAAAAACCCCCAAACAACTTAACTCATGATTTTATTAATTTAATTATTGGTTAAAAGTCCTTTTCCAAAGCACCAGCAGTCACTTTAATCCCCAAACGTTTTTCACAATTATGGGTTTGAGACTAGACTAGCCTACCATCTTTTATGTATGGGCAAGGTTCTTTAATTAATTGTTTAACCTCACTGTTTGCAACACTGAAATATGTATTATTTCTTTATGCCATCTTTATCTTCTGGTAATGATACTGGCATAGTCTTTTCAGTGTTTTTGAGTGTTTACTGCAGAGAAACCTATTCTGAACCATTTTTTCTCCTCCTTGGTTTCTTTATGGTGACTTTTTAGGCTGAATCAGAGGAGGAAAAGCCTTTCCCATACCTAATGGGTTTTGAGGAGCCATAAATTTAGACTCATGTCATGCTTTCAATGTACTGGCAGTGAGGACTGATATGGGCAAGGGTCTGTGAGCCACAAGTTTCCTTTGCCTGGTTTAATAGTGAAAGTAACATAGAGATCACTACTGAAAAAATAAACATTCTTAGAAGGAAGCCATCATACAAAATGCATGTATCCATATAAAATAACACTAACTCAGTCACATCAGGCTGTATGAAATGGGTTTTTTTCAGAGACTGCCTCCAGACAGTATAAAGAATTCATTGTATTTATCTGTTTGCAATTCTCTCCAGGAGCAAGTAATTTATTGTATTGTAAATCTGGCCACCTACCAGCAGTGAAAGCCTGTGCTTAGAGGAGCCCAGCTTCCCAAAGGGCTAAAAAGCTGAGCTGGCATGCTAGTTCTGACTAGGGTAGAGTATTGGCTATCCTTGGAATTAGACCATGTGATCAAATTTTATCATTGTTTCATCTGATGAAGCAATATATAGCACAAAGAAGCAAGTGAAGCAAGTAGGTTTAGTAACTTAACAAGCTGCAAATGTATTGTAGGATTTGATTCAAACCCCACTGTAGTCCATGGAGAGGAATGGTTTCTCAAACACAGCTTGAATGAGAGAGGGAGAAATAAAAACAGTGGACAATTTTAGGAGAAGAAGAGCAAAGCACAAAAAGTGGAATGAAGTCATGGGCTAATCAGCACTGTCACAGCCGTTCCTCTTTAATAATCCCAATGTATGGTGGACACTATTTATGTTATTTTTTCATGTATTCTCTATGGCAAGGCCACAGCTAGGAGCTTACTTGTTTCTGGAAGAGGAGCCCGCTGCACTAAGAGCTTGGCCAGCTGGCTGTGAGGTTCTGCAGTCCACACCAAACCCTGACAGAAAGATTTGCCTTTCCCCTCCCTCAGACTTCCCCGACAGACAAAAGGCGCTGCCTCTGCCTCTCTTCAGGCCTGCCCCTATCATTCCCCTCCCAGGATTGTTGGCTCTTCATCTGTCTGCTCTTGTGCCACAAACCCTCTATTCTGTCCTCTTCTCATTGAGGATTCATTGGCTCAGAAACAGAGACCAACCACTTTCTCTAGGAGATCAGAACTAATCTTAATGTAATCTGCATGAAAAAAATAACTTCCTTGAATAAGATTGAATAAAGCTTAATCTGATCAAGTACCTTTTTTGTTTATGGAATTATTCTTCCAGTCTTTACATGTTCTCAATTTGCCCTTCTTTCAAACTGAAATTCAACCCAGGTCAAATAACCTTAACCTCTGTTACAATCACCAAACTTTTACTTCACTGAACTTTCTTCCTTGAAGCCAAAGTGGATTTCATGTTTCAGTCCATTTTATTTGCAGCTCCAGTCAAATGCACCACGTCCTCTTCATGTACACAAGGCATTCATTTGATCCACTGTGAAGCCAGAGTCACTAGTGGTCATGGAATTGCTCATTGACAAGGTGGGCATTGGTGAGAGAAAATGCTGTTGGGAAAAGTGGCATTTTCTTGAGTAAATCCCCCTTCAGCAGGTCAGGTTGCCAAGCCACTGGAAAAGGGGGGTACTCAGCAACAGAGGAGCTTTGGGGAGGCTATGTGTGATCTGCCAATTTGACATCAAAATCAGTAGATCAATAGGTCCCTGTGCCTCTCCCTCAAAGAAATATTTCTTTACTGAAAAATGAACCAAGTAAAAGATGAAAACTGCATATTGCTGTGGCTGGGATGAGATGCTTTGGGGTTTTATTTTATATTTTGTGAGGTGGTGAGGTGGGGTTTTATTTTATATTTTTGGCAGGTGAGAAGATGTGTGGCACCACATAAATATGAAACGGCAGCTGCAGAGATGGAAAAGTGTTAGTGTGACACACGGAGGGAACACAAAAACACACACAACAGGGGTTCAGGTAGAGAAGAAGAAAAGAACTTTTTAGTTTATTGTTGACTTCGTATATATAAGTTTCTGGACAGTGATCAGAGATTGGACAGAGAAGTTCCCACCTCTCCATCTCCACTGGGCACTTGAGAAGTCCATCAGGTGAGATCTTTTACAAAGGAATGCAAACGTGATCCTTGTTTACCTTAAAACTCATGAGAACTGACTCCATTATACTGAAACAAATCAGAAGGCTGATTTTCAGGGACAAGAGAAAAGGGCCATTGGACCACCTCATTTAGGAATACCACAGGGTACCCAGGGTTCTGTTTGCCAGGCTGACCTGTGCTGCTCAGGTTGGTACCAGGAACCAGCCAGGAGACACGGCCCCGTGTCGGGGCTGTCGTCACCCCACGTTCTCCTCGAGGAGATGCAAACCTTCCACTGGCCCAGGCTCTCTCCCCAGCTTGCCTTCAGGTGCCCCACAGCACTGCAAGCACAGCCACCCCTCTGTGGGTGTGCATGCCTCAGAGGGGTGCCACAGACAGGCACCTGGCCAGTGCCTCCCTCGCCTGGGTTTGTCCCCTCCTGTCGCCCGCCCCGCAGCAGAGCTGAGCACTGGGCACTACAGCTCCACAAACTCCGGGCAGGGAAACAGGGGGCCAGAGATTCATGTTTGGAGCAGTTTGGGGTTTTTTTAAATCTGTCATTCAAATATTCAGCATACATTCATAAAGCGCATATTCTCAAAATTAGTTATTATTACTCTTTATTAATTATAGGGCCCGCCATTGCTTTTGAAGTAAACAGCTGCTTTGACTAACTAAATACTCAAATCAGGTTGGAGAAGGTTTTAGTTCATTTCATTAATCACACCAGCTGTTTATTCCTGTTCATGTGATGTGAAGAGACAGCAATGGCTGTTCTTAAGTGTGAGACTGCACCCGAGCTACTCCCTTCGAGACAGTTAAAAAAGGTGTTCTGGCCATGGCTTGAAATATGTAATGACAGGTGTACTTTATATGAGGTAGAGTTTAGAGTTCTTAGAGTTTAACACCAATACCTCATATATAATTTGCTGGGGACACATGCCTTCCACTAGCAGCAGAATGTTATGTGATTTACAGAGGCAAGTTTGTAGTGAAATGAGAATTCTGAATGTACTACAGTATGTCCTGTTCTTATCTATCAAAGGTTGAAAAGGACAGAAATATCTGGATTAATGAATTCACAGGAAAAAAAAAAAAAAAAAAAAAAAAAAAAAAACCCCTTACCCAACTTTAAAAGTAGTTTCCCAGCAAAAATACCATAAGGTGTTCTCAAAAACCTAAACCCATATGTTTTACTCCAAAGTGCTGTAAAATTAATGAAATCTGGTATAGTAAGAGGGTGGAAAAGAATCCAATGCATTAGATATTGATTGATTGCAAGTAATTTGAGAAACATATTTTATAACTTTAAAAGATGGGATAATTAATCTACAGTAGACATATATAAGAAGTATATGTAATGATCACAAAAAATCTGGCTTCCATCAGTGTATATATAAACCCTGTTGGGCCAGCTCCTCAGCAGCATAAGCAATCTGAAATCAGTGACCCAAACTCTGACAATTGGGACTGGCTACAGGTCTGCCTGTACTCATTTTTCATACAATAAATACAGAAAGGGCAATGCTAAGACTACTTACCATGCAGGGCAATTGCTTATCTACCCTCATCAAAAGGGAAAATTCCCAGATCAGAGTCAGAAGATTAATCTGTGCACATTGTTCAGTCCAGGGTCTTTGTGTTGTGGTCAGCAGCCCATAAAAACCCATGGAACAGCACCCATCCTCCCCTTGGCTGCCAGGCAGTGACAACTTTCTGTTACTACTCACCTGGTCCAGATTCACTCAGTGCCTTGGAGCTAAAAGATACATAACAACTAATGAATCTTTGGAATTGTGTAGTTCCCACTTCTACGCTTGAATTATATATTTAAGGCTATTTACCAAAATTACACAGTATTCTTTGAAAGAAAATTTCTGCTTTTCACTGGCATAATTTTTCATGTCCTCTCTTGGAAAATTGCGGGTGGATTATGTAACTGTTATGGGTGTTTATTATTATCTGTACTGGGAAATCAGTTGGTGCTGCAGAGAATAACAGCAAACACTTAGAGCAAAGAGGAGATGATACTCCCCTGTAGTGACACAGATGACAATGATAGATGGTAAATAGATGGTCAGAGAAAACCCAACTGTTAGCCTGGTAGGATTGACCTTAAACAGCTATGTAGGCTTACATATATTTTGTTTTCAGCCTGCTACCAAAGCAAAAGTAATGGGTGCAATACACATGGAGGCTGTGTGCCAGGAACAAAATTGCATTTGCATCACTTCTGTTTGTGTTTATAAAAAAAATGCTCTTGGGTCTGTTTGCTTGAGTAGTGAAGCAAGAATTTCATTATTTCAATGTGAGGCTCTGGCCAGAAGTGGAATATCACTGTTTTTCCAGGCAAAAAGCAATACAAAAGTACATCCAAGTGTTTGACTTTCTCATGGTCGTCTGAAAACCTCAGTCACTGTGTCTATTTAGTGCTCCACGATTGAAAGCACATGTCAGTACTCTACTGCACTCCTGGTTCAGCCTTTCAGGTTGTCCTTTCTGTAGCCCTGAGTGCTGGTGGCAGGGATCTCTCCAGGGATTATCATCATGTGAAGTCTTGCAGAGGTCACAGCGACACGGCAGACTCTGCCAGGCACAGCACGAACACATGGAGAGCCACCACACCTGCCTGGAGTGAGGCACAACCCCCATCTGTGGCAAGCAGGAAAGCCCCAGCGCTTTCTGTAATAAAGATACAATGCCTAGTTTAATTCCAGCTTGGATATTTATGTTGTCCAGTCACATTTGGCAGTGGTGTCACCAGGTTATAGCATTGTGCATTTCCTGCTTTGGCTGCTGCTTAACAAACTGTTCTGCTGGCACTCACAGCACGGGCATTCTCCTGGCTGGGAAATAGCAGAGCTGATTGAACTGGTCCACACCACACTGCAGAATTAATTGCACCTCAGAGAAAAAATCGTTTTCTCTTTTACTTAGTATAGGCCTAAATCTACTCCTCTGAATTCAGAAACAAACTGTGACTGGTTCTGGGGCAAATCTGGCTCCAGTCCTTCATTAGCAGATGGACTTTGGCTATCAGTGAGGGAAACTTGCACTGTATGTGTAAGACAGTACTGATTTTCTATGGGGCCTAATAAATTAGTTTCTGTTACTTCTTCAGGTCCTAGCCTTGCCAATTATAAAAACTTATAAAAACTCATTGTTTTCTGAAGGGCAGCATTAGCATTGTTGGGAAAAGCTAGCAGCATTCATGTGAAAGAAATATCATTAAAATGTGGTAGGCTATTAGAAATGCAAGACCAAATTACTGTCTACTGGGCAAATGAATCTGAGTATGCCTAATGACATCCTTTACAAAGTGATACTCAGCTAAGAAGGTATATTGTCATTTGTATTGGTAATCTGATATATTAATGCTTGAAAATAGTTTAATTTAGGCAATTACAAAATTTTTAGGGGGTCTGCATTTAAAGACCCAGTGGAGTATCAAAGTGACAGACATTTCTTTCCCACTGGGATCTCAGATATGCTTAGAGTTCATGGTATCAAAAAAGTGGCAAATGAATATGAAAGCCTAAAAGGAAGAATGCTTAACACAGTTAATTGAGACGACAACCAAAGTAACAGATGTCAGAATAAATATGTTAAAATTCTAGTGAAAAATAAACTGAGATAAAGCAGATTTCATTCTGGCCCTATTAAAATTTGATATAGTTAAAGGCAAGTTGAAGAGTCCCTGTCCAACCACAGCTAAGAAAAAGTCAAATTAGATTATACTACTCTGGATATATTCTCATATAGTGCTGGATGGGATTTAACTTCCTCTCTGATGACTGTTCAGTTGTGGTCAGCACATTCTAACAAATTTACCTTAATTTTCCATAACTGTATTTGTAGCATGGTAACATCTGGCTGGGTAGACAAGGTTTTAGTTTGCACTTAAAGGCTTTGTGTTTTGTAGGGTGATTTTTATTACATAACTACTTCAACAAAAGCCCTTGCATAGATGCAATAACACCAGGGGGGAAAAAAGAAAGAAAAAGAAAAAAAAAAAAAAAAAAAAAAAAAAAGGTGATTTTGATGTTATGGTTTATATCACTTGCTAGACTGGAATGGATCTTATAGGCAAAAAGCCTCTAATTATGTAGGAGGAGTTTACTGGCAGAACTCTACCAGCACGACAAAACTTTCAAGTGTAAACAGGAGCTAAGTGCTTATTTAAGTCAGCGTGTCTTCTAACCACTTAACAAAGTATAATTTGCTTTCCAAACCTCCCTTCCCCAGCCACACAGTGGGTCTGACTCTTACCCAGTTCAGAAGTCAACAGGATGCCAGCCCACCTGAGAGGGAGGACCAGGCCTGCTCCTTTAGAGAAAGGCTGCATTAATGGGGTTCTCCCACTAGCAGAGAGTGGTATAATGACAAAGCAACACCCTGGGAAGTACAAAAGCATGCAAAACATTAGTCCTGCTTGTCCTACTCCTCCTTACTTCCCATTTACATGACTTCTCACCTCCCGTGTAACTCTGGCCAGCTCTGCCTTACTTTCTGCTCGGTGCGTGTGTACAGCTGGGATTGGAGAGATGCTTGGGGCCAGCAGGCAGCTGTGCCCTGCACAGAGCACCTTCTCCCTCGCCCCAGACACCTGCTGCCTCTGGCTGCCATCACCAGCTGCAGGACACTCTTTTCTTGCCTGTGGCTGGGCTGGTGTGGCTGGGCTGTGTGATGCTGTGTGAGGAATCCTCACCAGCTCGGGCTGTCAACAGCTTGGCTCGTTCTCCCAATTCCCAGAGCAGATGTACCCAGGAAGGCTGGGCAGGAGGTCAGATTTAAAAGATTACAGCAACAGAGCAGTACTGTACCTGCCTGCTGTATTTCTGATGGTTGACATCACTGATTCAGTAAGTTCTGCCTGTTCCCTTTCCACTCTTCCCTCATCCAAAAACCTCCAACATCAAGTCAGACACGGAAATACCTATTTTGTACTTTCTCTTGCATTTGGGTTGAACAGGGCAAAGGAAAAAAAATAAGAGCCAGAGAGAGAGAAAACTGTAAGATTGCATTCCAGAAATATTTTGAAAATCCACAGGCTTAATGAGAGAAAAGAACTAAATGCATGAATGTTGTCACTGGCAAGCCATCTGGAGCATGCAAGTGAAAAATGCTTTCAAAATCTTAAAAGTAAATGATCATGCAAAAGCATGGATAGTCGGCACTGGAGGCAAAAGGTGTTTAATTAGAATGGGGAAAGTCTTTGTTGTAAGTAATTAAAGGTAAAATTCCAGAGTAGATGAGAGAAATCCAAACTCCTAAAACATTTGACAGTTTTAAAGAGAAATCTGCAAGGGTTCAGGCATAAACCCACACAAGGAGAGGCAGAGGAGGAGGCCAGACTGCTTAGGCAGCTCTACTGAGACATTTCAAGGGCTGAGAAGTTGATCCTTGTCCATGTAGGGTGATTCAAAGCACTCAAGTCAGGCACACAGACATTCCCAGCAACCACAGAGGAGAATAAGCAGCCTCCAAAGGGTGGTGGAAAATCCCACATGCTCATCAGCGAGCTGCCTTGAATTAGTCAGGCACCTCAGCTTTGGTCCTTATTCTCAGAGCTGTTAATGGATTTTATACTAGATGGCATCTACTTTACAAAGGACACAAATAATCCTGGCTTAAGGACAAGCAATACAGCCAAAGGAATGGTAAGATTCAAGGAGCCTCATGAAACAGAGGTGTTGGAGTGCCAGTACTGCCTGTGCTTGGAGCACACCTGGCTGCTCAGGAACAAGACTGCAAACACATGGGGGATGTCATAAATGTGAGATTCACCAAACAAAGCCCTCATTTGGAGGACTGGTAGGACAACTGTGGGCATTATGATTTTGGAATTTGGCATGGCCAGAAGGGACTGTCTAAGGAGTGAGGCACCCCCATGATTTTGGAGGTCTAGCTAAAAGATGCACATGCTACAGTGACTGCTTAACATGACAAAAGGTTTTATGTGACATGGTCCAATTTCCTAAGTGAAAAAGAAAAAAAAAATCCTTGGTGTGCTGTGAGCTGAAAATGTTCTTTTTTCTTTTTCATTTGTTCTGGACACACTAAAATTAGTTATTAGTAGTATAATCTTTTGATTCCAATTGTTTCCAATAAAATCCACACTTTACAACAAGTTTTGCTGAATGAATGTCATGACTAAGCTTTGAATAATTTGGATTCCATTACATTTTTAATAGCATTTTCCAGTTTAGTGCTTTCTTCCTTCTCTGTAATGGTTGCCATTATAAGTTTATAAGCAGATTTCCCAGAAAGAGGATTTGTTTTCACCCAGAGCTTTCCTATGGAGACATTCACCAATATTAGCAACCATTTTTTTTAATTATACTTATGACACAATTACATAGCTACCAAGTGCACTCCATTTTTCCTCATTACCAAGATCACTCATGTTTACTGAAATTCATTTTATTGAATTTATGGATGTAAAGAGGACACTCTCGAAAGCTGTATTTTTTTTTTTCTCAGTGTTGGACAAGACAAAAACTTTAAGATTCTGTTCCAAATTCTGGCCAGTATGTGTGAATGGACTCACCATCTGCTCTGAAGCCTAAACCATTTTCTAGTTACACATTTTAAAAGGGCTATTCAGAAGTGGAAGTGTGATTACCTAGGACTTTGTAGTGCAAGCAAATCATCTAAAGCAGGTATCAAATGGTATGAAAAATGCACAGATGGCTACCAGGAACCTTTCCTTCCTGGTGGAAGAGAAGAGCAAATTTACATTAGCAAACAGAAAGTCACCTCACTGCCCTCGGGAGAAAAACGATAAATGTTGAGTGTTATCAAAGATAACTGCAGCTGTGTTTCTGACCTCATGAAGGAGTTAAAACTACCTAGTGGTAGCTGAAATCCTGTTATTAAGATCCCTAAACAGCCAATTACAGTTCACTCTGATCAGAAAGCACTCTTATTTTAATGGATGAGTACATGAGTTTTTAACTCTGTCACACCAACTTTTCTGGTCGTTTAGTTGGAAAGAAGATGCTCAAGATTCCTGGGGACAATCCCAAAAAGGGAGCTCAGCTTTGAATGAGGGATTTACACTGCTTAACTCCAACACTCAGCTTGTGCAGAGTGCTGTTTTTAGAGCTCCGTACTCTGCGAGAAGCACACATTGCACAGGTGCCACAACTGCCTGCACTGCAGGACATACCCGACACAACCAGTGCACAAACAGAAGTGTCCCACCAGCCCTGCTGCGTTCAACACAGGCAAAGTTCTTGGGGGAAAGCAACAGCTTTTTGCTGGGTTGTTGTTTACTGTGTTGGTTTGGGTTGGGTCAGGGTTTTTTTTCTAACAATGTCAGCACTCTCCCTTTTTTTTTCTATCTATCTCAATGCTTTCTTGTTCTCTCAGACTAAGTGTTTTGGTTTCTGAAGGTCCTCATTCAATGACCCAACTGTCCCAAGTACAAACTTTTTTGGGGATCTCTACAGGGGCAGAGGACTGCAATGCTTGTCACACTTTTGGCTTTGGATCTTACACAAAATGCAGCTTTGTCCTTTTTTTCTTTTACCCCTCTGAAAGTCATGGAAGTCTTTGTAAGAAAATGTTTTCTCTTCTGCTTGTGTTAGAGACTTAGTAGATCAGCTGAAATTGCCTGGATGTTCTAAACTTATAAGCATCATCCCACCAGAGATGTGTTCTTGAATGTTAAATTTAGGCTAATTGGAGGCATATCCTTTAATTTAGCAAGCTGAGGTTACTAATACAGATCAAGAGCTAAAAATTAACAGTGGAGCTGATGTATCTAAATGCCTAAGTGATATCTTAACCTATAATTATACAAGTTCTGTTAATAGTGAATAATTCAAATCTTCAGGGATTTCAATAGTCTAATGGGCTGTAGTTATTTCCAATTTACATTATGGTTGCTAGGTTTCATTAAAATGAGCAAAAGGCTGCATAGCGTAGCAGAAGAAAATTGGTGTTTGAAGTTATCACCCAGAAATCAAAACAAGAAATTTAAATTAGAAGGTGCCCAAGCAACACAATGACACCAAAGCCTAGCACTGATAATGAAAGTAGGAAGACAGAGAGTTTGCAGGGATTATTAAAGAAGAGAACACTACTAGCAGCACGCGCCGTAACAGCGACACCTTAAATTCCCCACTACTGCATGTAAGGAGTTCAAAACACATTACAAAACCTCCATTAAGCTTTGCTGCCTTCTTCTGAGTTATTTAAATTTCCTTATCACCGATTCGCGGGTGGCAGGCTGAGGCATGATAAGGCTTATCTGGAGCCATGCCGTGACTCAGGAGGATGCGAGAGCCGCAGCTGGGGCTGCAGGATCCCTGCTAGCCTGCCGATGGCACAGCTAGCCCACCCCACCGCTCTGGGGGCTGCTCAGCCAGCCCCCTCCTCCACCAGCCGCTTCCAGCCTCATCCCAGGCTGGGACAGGTGTCTGGGGGAGGCTGCTGTCCACCGGAGCATCACGGGTTAAAGCTGCTGCTCTCCAGAGGGCAGAGGGAGGTGTTCTTCACCTGCACCACTGCAGACACATCTGGCAAGGATGGCAAATCTACTGAGGGAGCACACAGCAACACACACAACAGGGCTTCAGGCAGAGAAGAAGAAAAGAACTCTCCAGTTTATTGTTGACCTCGTATCTCTCAGTTTCTGGACAGTGGCCAGAGATTGGACAGAGAAGTTCCCACCTCTCCATCTCCACTGGGCACTTGAGAAGTCCATCAGGTGATATCTTTTCACAAAGGAATGTAAACATGATTCTTGTTTATCTTACAATTTATGAGAACTGATTCTATTATATTAACATAAATTAGAAAGTTTATTTTCAGGGACAACAGGGAGGGAGAGCAGGAGCTTGGAATGAGCACCTCCAGCCAGAGCTGGCACCAGGGAAAGCATGGGCAGCCATGGCCATGTGTGTTTCTGCAGACCTGGGATGCACTTTTGGGAGACCATGGTGTACAATCCATACCCAATGCCAGCCATGGTCCCCTCTGAATCCAGCCCACCCAGGTGTGAGAGTAAGGCCAGGTTTTGCTGACTCAGGGCTTATAGCTGTCAGTGTGACTCACTGCTGGGGTGTCACCCATCTCCTGTTCCTCTGAGCCATTCCGTATGGAAGTGAACTATTTTTGGAACAATAGGGTTAAATTAGATTACTTAATAGAGGATTAAAATGCTGTATAATTTAATAGGAATGAGAAGGGTTTGTTACCATTTGATAGAAGTCAAGCTGTCTGACACATTTTGATATCTAAATTTGACTTTTAGTTTATTTTTAAGTTCTTCTGGAGTGTACTTTAAATATAGTGTCTCTGCTTCTTATGATCAGGTTAACAACTAAAATAAGTGTTCATTTCTACCTAAATATTAGCTACTTCCTTAATGTTTAGTTAGTTGTTCATGCAGCTTTTTCAAAATTCAGATTCAAATTCCCCATTTGTAGATAGTTTCAGTTTCTGAACCTGCATTTAAATTTCTGAATTTCTCTAAAGAGCAGAAGTACAGAGGGGTTTTGTTTGGTCTTTTTTTTAAAACTTAAACACTTTGATGCTCTACAGTTTCTGTGTAAGTGAATAAGCCATGGAATAAAGAGTTAAAATTAAATAGTTATTTCTTTATAAAATAGTCTTTCCAAGAGCTTCTTTTTATTTTATTCTGAATAAAATTAATCTTTTGCATCTCAGTCTGAAATAGACATAATCATTTTGCAACATATTGCTAAATATCTCTAATTTACATAAGAAGCAACAGCAAAACTCCACGTACACAATGTTAGTTAAATTATTATTATTATGTAATTACGTAATGGAGAAATAGCAAATTCAAACTCTTAAAATGCTGATCAAGAAGTATATTAAATTATAGCATTGCCTCAACTGCAGGGCAGGTGTGCTCGGTGGCACACCCTCCATCATGCAGACGATGGGATAAACTGGAGCACAACACAGTTCTTCTCCAGGAAACTGAAGGAGACATGGCAGGCCTGTGCTGTGTCCTGAACCAGGACTAGAACCTCTTTAGGGCTCCTGGCTGTAGCTCTAAGGAGAAGCAATACCTAGTGAGTCACCGTAAATACGTATTTCACTAAGTCATGAATTAATGTGCTTTTGTGGGAAGGCTCCCTCTGAAATTGCAGGTAAAAAGAAATCCTTCCCAAGCCTGCTTTTATGTGCAGCAGACAGCAGAGAGTCAGCAGGGGCAGATTTGGCTCAGGAACACGTGGGGCATCTGTCAGTGACTGTGATGCCCAAAGCCCCCCTGTAGCCTCGCCCTGCCAGCTATGAGTACTCTTGTGCAAACCACATCAGCCTCCCAGCAGTCCAACAGAACAGCAAGAACCTATAAGAATCACATACTTTAATAATTCACTGGCTGGAAAACACTTTCAGATTGACAGATGCCTTGTTACTACAGAGTCATGTTAAGCAATAATAACACAAATCAATAAAAATCATCAAATAATTAAGAATCTTCAGTCACTTAACACCTGCTGCAACTGCCATTAGCAAGAGGTTTGAGGGCTGTTCATAAATCTCTTTAGCATGATATAAACTCCCCATAGAGCACTCAGATACTCCAGCTGTGGTGATTTATGCTGCATACCCTGCAATCCTGTCCCTGTGCTATTTACTGTAATGGATTCACATTTAAAAATTGTGTCCTGAGAATATGGCTGAGGACACAGCACACTGGAGACACATTAGCAAGAAGAGACTTAGACAGCCAGAGCAGGAGACCAGACTGTGACTCACCACATAACCTGGAGGAACGTATTTATCTTCTCTTTTTAAGTGTAACCCTCAGTGTAAGAAATGTGTGTCAAAATTTAATCACTCCATGGGCTGTTATGTAGTCTGATTAATGATATTTAGAGAGCACTTGGGTAAAGGTTGGGTTTTTAGTCAATGTGTTATTTCAGGTCCCAGAGTTAAAAGGAGTTCTTTCTAACCCTCTGCACGCACTTTGTGAAACTGGCTGCTGGTGTCAAATGCCAGCATATTCACAGGGTGTAAACCATCTGGTTTTGCTGAAACTAAATATTCCCATGTTTACTGAGGAAAATAGATGCAGACACTTTCAGTTCTTGCAGCTGTTCCTTCCTGGGAAACAGTAGGAGAAGATTTTTTCTCTCCAAAGCAGAGGAATAGTAAGCTTGATTGACATCCTGCAAACTGCAGATCTTGCAGGCCCAAATTATTTTCCTTGTTTTGCTTCAGAAGTCCTTCCCCCTTCCTCACTTGGGGAGTAATGCCTCAGCAAGTGTTGTTTATTCTCATAGTTTGTGGGCAGTAGGACAGGCTGTTAGGGAAACTGAGATTGTATCACATGCTAATAAACATAATTTAAATAAAATAAAGCAAAACAATGCTTCTCACACTTTTAAATGATTCTGACACAGAGAGATGAAGTAACCTGTGATACATAACCCTGGTTATGCTTCACCTTGTCCTTATTTTGCATGCAGCTCCCAGGAGGCTCTCTCCTGCCTTCCAGACTCTCTAACCCACCTGGGAGCTGTTGGGATAGGCCAGGGAGAGCTGCTCTTTTTGAAAAAAATAAGATTTTCAATATGGGTCTTACTTACTATATCTATTCTATTTTTTTAAAATGTTTCAGCATTGGTTTTTGACATAAACAATCTGTTTTCTGGGGACATCTAGACCTGGCCTGCCCTGCCTTTTAAATATGCATAAAAGACAATGATGGTCTAA
This sequence comes from Sitta carolinensis, assembly GCA_032173965.1. Taxonomy (NCBI): domain Eukaryota; kingdom Metazoa; phylum Chordata; class Aves; order Passeriformes; family Sittidae; genus Sitta; species Sitta carolinensis. The sequence continues at coordinate 4,528,032 of JAVUNC010000025.1, read as the reverse complement.
CTATATTCACAGGAATCAAGGATCAGCATTAATCTACAAAATCTTGTTCCTCAAAAAATACTATTGCCAAAGTGTTGATAGTATAGCATTTGTGTCTCAATCAAAGATCTCATGATGTGTTTCAAACAAAAACTTTATTAAGAGAGACAGAACAGCACTACCATTGAATGATTGGGGCATTCATTGGACACGACCAGACTCGAGTGCCTCGGCCAGTGGGTGTTTAATTGTTTATACAAAGTGTTGCAGTTCCAAGCAGGGATATCAAGAGAACCAGTATGGATGCAGGAGTTCAGAGAAGAGCTTTTCACATCCTTGCTACATGCCTCCACATGCAAACCACTGGCTAGTTTGGGAGTCTCCTTCTTAATTTGTGAGGAAGGTTGAGAAAATCTTGGGTTTAGCTCCTTGTAGAAGAATTATTTTATTTTTACATCTTAAAAGAACCAACATTTACCCAGTTTTAGAGCAAATACTGAGAAACAAAAAAAAGCTCATAAAGTACTACAGAGTGGGATCTGTTGGTTTTTCTTCTTCTATCTCTTAATCTAAGCTTTTTGGATAAAACAGAGTTAAGTTATCAGCAGATTTTGTTTATTTTGAGATTACCTTAATACAGTTTCTTATAATTTCTGACTAAAGAGATAGGATCTGTAAATATTTTTGTGAACAAACTCTCCTAAGGAAATACACTGTGAATTGGATCACTCATTTCTGTTTCAAGAAACTGGAAAAGGGCACTGCGGGGCAGCAGTGGTTTAGCTATTGCCACTCAGGGAGGATATGCTCCTAATTACACACTGGAAAACCACACACATGGCTCCTACTGGCCACTCCCATCCACAGAAGAGCTGCAGTCAGTCCTGAGTTAGTGTGCCAGGGTGATAAAAGTACATTAGAAACGAGCTATAGTGATGGGACAATGCTGTAAAATGCTGCCGTGCACTGTTTACCAGGTAACTGATGACAGACCTAGGAGGGCAATGGTTTGTGAAAGTTACAACGCCATAGTAAATAACATAAAAGTGTGTGTAGTGCACTAACTAATGTGCAGTGAGTAGCAGAAGTTCTGTCTGAACCAACATAAGGCTACCAGGCAAGAGTGGGTAACAGCAGAGAGGCTGAGTCAGTGCTCTGTAGCTGGGGAAGCAAGTCTCTCAAATTCCACAACAGCAGCCTAAGTGAGAACTCATGTCTACACAGTCACTGTTGAGGGAATGACATTTACTAACACATAGTGGTTTTGCCATTTTCTTTGGAAATTCCTGTCTTTCAGATATGACAAACTGAGTAGAAGAGCAGAGCAAATTAAAGGACACCTTGAGACGGCATGTGGATATGGAAAGTTGACACATGAGGTATTTAGGGTAAATGGCACTGAGACCAAGCAGGGCAAAGTTTGGAGCAAAGCCATCTTGGTGGACATGAGAGGAATTTCAAAATAACTGAAAGGCAGTTTAGAAGGGTGAGCATTATTAATGAGATTTTGACTAGGCATCAGTCCAGTTCCCCTCTGTACTGGAATCACCAGTTAACTGTCTTTGGACTGTATCTGTGCATGATATAACATCGAAAATTACTGAACATCTACCCTGGATCAAAGTAAAAGCTTTCATTGACCTCTGTGTATTGCAGAAGACAATGACCCTCATTCTTGGATCTTTTAATTCTGTTTACTGTACTTGGATTATGCCAATGGGACATGATAAATTTTACAGCACTGGGGGAGAAACCCACATATTTTGTGTCCCTGCTCAAGCTACAAAGAAAGGGGGGTGCAAACTTTACAGGGTTATGCAGCACAGTGAGGGGACCTTCCACTCATCTGACAACCCAGGCACAGCTGGGCAGTAGCTGTCACCCAGCCACGTTCCCAACAAAACAAGGCACTGGCACAGAATCTACAAGGAAAGAAATGAGCTATTTTATTCAGCTTGTTTGTTTGTTGTTTTTTTTTCATAGCATCTCTGCTTATATTAAATTATTTTGTTGTTATGATAGGCTGCTGAATTGTTTCTGGAACATGCTGACATGCCTAGTAAAAACAGTTGTTTAGGGGATGTTTTGCTCAGTGTACCTGAAAGTTTATTGTCCTATGGAGTTTGGGAAGATGTCTTAATTATATTTTTATGCCACAGTGAAGGATAATTTCATATCCCCATTTAATTATCAATGCAGAATGTTCTGTGATAATATATTATTATGTCTGAACCTGATGTTGTGATGGCTTAAAATAGCCTCCAGGGCAGTTCAGTTGTGTGAAATGAAACTGGGACAATTCCAAAAAGCTCAAGAGGGACTGCAGATCTATTAGTTTTGGCAGCAATAAAGTAGTTGGGATAAGGCTGAACTTTTTAAAAGTGGAGTAGTTATTTTTTCCTAGTTTAATGAAAAATGAAAAAAAATTGTGGGTTTTTTGTTTGTTTTTTTAATTTAGATTTCCAATACTAGCAGAATTTGACAAACAAGAAAGGATAGCTGTATGTGCTGTAATGGGCAAATAAGTTGAAATTTTATTTCCATATATCCTGCCCACCTGTGTAGGTATTTCAAAAGAGTGTTCCTTCACCTGACTGTCTGGACACTTAGCATCATCTGATACCTAATCATGGCCCCACCTTGTCCTAATTGCTTTTGTTTTGCTCATATTCATTTTCTTCTCATCAAGAGATAAAAAATGGGTTTCGACATTATATAAGGGGCAGGATTTTGCTAGCTTGTACGGACTGACGGAAAAATTCAAGTTCAAGCTCTCAGAGATAAGTTTCTACAACAACATCTATATTTAGGCATATAAAGGAGAGGTGTGTTTTTTTCTAAACATCTGCACTTTGTTACTTTGTCAACATACATGTATTTATCGGCCCTCCCAGTTCGCAGTGGGCTTTCACCACCTAAATTTTAAAGTACTTCTCTGTCCATCCAAGGCAAGCATCTGCTGACAGAACTATGTAAACAGTCTCTAATTTAGAGAGCTCATCTCAAAAAAAAAAAAAAGTTCCAGAAATCACCAAAAAAGTACTTCACAGGTCCAGCCGCAGTGAACCGCGAAGCATGTAAGAGTTTTCTCTGACAACTGCATTAGCAGAGCGCTGTAAAGAGCACAACACGTCACTCCAGTGAGGACAGATTTTTTTTTTTGTCAATTATTTTCAATAAAGGGCGATCCCGCCCAGGCGCGGTGCCAGCAGTCGGAGGGGTGCCCTACACATCCCGGGTTCCTCTCCCTGCCCTCTGGCCGTGCCCAGGCACAGGGATGCCCGGCACATCCCCGGGCTCCTCTCCCTGCCCTCCGCCCATGCCCAGGCACAGGGATGCCCTGCACATCCCCGGGCTCCTCTCCCTGCCCTCCGCCCGTGCCCAGGCACAGGGATGCCCTGCATTCCCCGGGCTCCTCTCCCTGCCCTTCGCCCGTGCCCAGGCTAGGGATGCCCTGCACATCCCTGGTTCCTCTCCCGCCCTCTGGCCGTGCCATAGACATGGATGCCCTGCACATCCCCGGGCTCCTCTCCCTGCCCTCTGCCCATGCCCAGGCCAGGGATGCCCTGCACATCCCTGGTTCCTCTCCCTGCCCTCTGGCCGTGCCATGGCAGGCAAGGGATGGCCCCTGCCATCCCTGGGTTCCTGCACATCCCGGGTCCTCTCCTGCCCCTGCCCATGGCCGCCCAGGGCTCACACCGGGTCCGCACACCGGGGCCCACCCGGGGCCCTCACACCGGGGCGCACACCGGGCCCACACCGGGGCCCACACCGGGGCCCACACCGGGGCGCACACCGGGGCCCACACCGGGGCCCACACCGGGACCCACACCGGGGCCACACCGGGACCCACACCGGGGCGCACACCGGGACCACACCGGGACCCACACCGGGGCCACACCGGGACCCACACCGGGACCCACACCGGGACCCACACCGGGGCGCACACCGGGACCCACACCGGGGCGCACACCGGGGCCACACCGGGCCCACCGGGACCCACGGCCGGGAGGCCGGGGCGCACACCGCGGCCCGCGGCCGTCGGCGCACACCGCGCCTGCGCAGGCCTGTCCGCCGCGCCTGCGCGCTGCCGGGGCGCGGAGCGGGCGGCGGGCGAGGCGGCGCGTGCGCGCTGGCGGCTCTCGCGGAGGGGAGGAGGCGCGGGGAGGAGCGGTGGCCGCGTTCTCCCATTTAGCTGCGAGGGAGCGGGAGAAGCCGGGCGGCCGCCGGGGACCGCCGGAGGGGGGTGGGGGGAGCCACTGTTGCCGCGGCCGCCGCTGCCTGCTCCTCCTCCTCTGTGGAGCGCCCTCCACCCCGCCCTCTCCCCGCCCGGGACCGAGTCTGGTGGTCACAAAATGGCGGACGGGGAGCTGAACGTGGACAGCCTTATCACCCGGCTGCTGGAAGGTGAGCGGGGCGCGCCGCGGAGCCGGAGGGCAGCGCCGCCGCCGCTGCCCGCGGGCAGAGCCGCGGCTGCCGGCGCCGTGCGGGGCGGGCGGGGGCAGCGCCTTCGCCGCGGCCGGGAGCGGGCTCGGCGCGTCCCGCCGGTGCCCCGAGCCCCGGCCCTGCGCAGGGAGGAGGGGCTGCTGTGCGCGGGGGGTGCCCGCCCTGTCTGCCTGCTTTCCTATTTAATAGGAAAAAAAAAAAAAAAAAAGCCTCCTTTTCCATCTTCCCTTGTGTACGCCGCGGCAGGTGGCTGGCTGAGGGGCGAGCTGGGGCCGCCTGGCTAGCCCGGCTCCTGGGCGGCCTTTCCCCCGCTCGGGTTGTCGTGGCGGCGCTCCGTGTGTGCGCTCCCGGGTGCGGGGCTGTGCGGACGGCGGTGTCGCGGCCAGCGCAGCGCTCTGGTGCGCGGGCATTCCTCTGCCTGCCTACGGGGCACGCTCCAGAGGTGGCTCTCAGGGCTGGCTGGTAAAGGCTGCGAAGGGTTTTGTGTGTATTAAATAGCGATTCTGCCCTTTAAAGTAACGAAGAAGCTCGCTCATTGCCTGCTTTGGGGGAAGCTGAGGAATTACGGCTAGCGTTGTCTCTTTATTTAAGTTACGTCGTGAATGTTTAGTCTTCTTGGGCCTCTTCTTCCATTAATCTTTCATCCCACATTCAACAAATACCTGGTATGCTGGAGATGAGATGAGAGCGCTTGCATGGGTATGCGCTGTTCATTTATTTGGTTGCTGTACTCCTTAGATATTTGGATTGTATTGCAGAAGGTTTATAGAAGGGAATTTATGGAGCACGTATAGTTTGGGAAGTGAAATAAGTTTTGTAAGGCTGAGTTTTGTTCAGCCAAGTTGCTACAAAGTAGGGGGTTTAGGGCTTAAGGGCTTCTTAGTAGCTGCTGTCTTATCTTTTTCGATGTGAAAATTAAGAACGGCAAAATCAGTCTTTAAAAATATAGTCTTTGAGCAGTTGTGCTTATGTTTGTGATTTAAGGTATGCAGTGTAGTAGAGTATGAAGAAACAAGTATCAGTTGAAGTTTCTCTTAGATCGCTAATGCAGATAAAACTCCCTTTTTCTGGATGTTGAAACACAGATTAGCAGGTAGGTTTTTAAGAGAAACTAGATAATAACCTAGTTTATGTTGGCATTTTAGGGCAGTTTTTTTGGGGGTGGACATTAAGGTACGTGTATATTTATGGTTCTGGGGTTTTTGAGACACTTTAAATAATATATTTGAAAGATATTTGTTCCACAATAGTGTAGTAATTTAAATATAGATTGCTTTAAGAGGAGGGGATTCTGCAGTGTTTTGGCATGCAACTTGTTGGATTGTTCTGTTCCCTCTTAAATATTGCTCTGCTTTTTTTTTTTTTTTTTTTTTTTGAAGAGTTTTAAAATATGTGTTCCATACAGTTTACATACACCATAAATACTTGTGTTACAACTTTGTAGCTTTTTGGGTTATGGTTCTTACCTTGTGTTTCAGCAGCCTAACCTGTGCTTTTTGTCTTCCATAGTACTTTAACCTTTAGGGATATATGTATGTACAACTTCTGAGCCAAGCCATGCTTGTAATTTTTCTTTTCCATTTCTGAGTGTGTTTTTAACTCTGAGCAGAGTTTATGAAGATTTTTAAGGGGAATGGGGTGCTTTCTTGCCTGTTATCTGCTAGCATTAGAGGAGTGCCTTGTACAGCATCTTGTACTTGAAAACTAATAGGTAATTCTTAATGGTTTGGAAAAAATGGCAGCAATTAAAGGAATGCATTGTGTGTCAGTCATTTTTGCTTTCTTTTTAACATCTTTTATTTGTTGCACTGCTAGCATATAGCATTCTAAGCTGTGGTTCAAACAGCAGTGTTCCACAATGAAGCTTTTTGTACAATTGGCAGCTCACGTTCTGGAGCTCATGCTGTTGCTTAGCTGACCTGTTCTGGTAAAGTGAGTGTGAATCCCTCCCCACGCTGGTTGCGCAGAAAAATTTCTGTTGACTCTTATCTCCAGTTAAATTGTTCAGAGCAAGTTGTTTGGCTCCATTAGTCACACTTCAACTTTGACTTAAAAGGATTAGAAAACTTGGCTTTTGTGGTGTAAGTGTAAAGCACAGTGAAATAATAAAAAGACATTTTCATTAAATGTTGTCATGCAGTATGTATTTAGACCTTTTGGTTGCTTTAAGTGAATTGTGTGGCTTTAAGTTGGAATAACAGTCTACAGTTGTCTCTCAGTGGCTGCTACACATAATTTTTCAGAGGTAGCAAATATATATCAAAACCCACAGCAATAGGAAACTTCACTGAGTTGCTGGGTGGTGACACCTGTTTCTGGGCTGTGATATTAATTTTCAGGAGTTCTTGCTCCTACTTTAATTAGGTTACTCTAACTGTTTTTATCCTTGTTGCTTCTGGGTTATATGACACATTAGCTTGCCTTTTCATTGGAATTACCAATTACCTACTTAGATTGTCTTACTTTCTGTGTGTTTAATTGTGATTTTGGTTTCTTTCTGATATCAGTATGAAGTGGCCTACAGCTGGGCTGCTTGGGAGAGTTGAAGAACATCTTCCCCGTCTTTAAGGAGTGTGCCCACATGCTTATCTTGAATGTATACTTACTTGCTTTGGACATCTTTTGAGTGCTGAAAGCTAGATGGATTAACTCTTGAGTTAAACTTAGAGATAGTTTTCATAGACTCACCTGAACCAGGGTGTAATGGATGTTAATAGTCTTCTAGGACATTAGCTTTTAATTTCCATATTCTTTAGCTTTTAATTTTCATGTTCTTTTGCATATACCAAGTTCTTATCATCTATTCATTGGTTGAGTGGTGAATTTAGGAATGGTTGGATCTTACTTTGAATTGACTTTCTCTTGTGATGTGTCTAGTACTTGGCCACTAGTTGGTGATGCCTTATAAGTAACTACTGTTTGGAAATGGTAGGAAGGTAAAAACTCAAGTGTATACACAAAGTCTGAGCATTGCAATGCTTTTTTTTATCTCTGTGTACCAGGTACTGTGTGCCAGATTTGAATTGTCATTCCTGTTGCTTTACTGGAAGAATGAGGGAGGCGCTGGTGCTCTGGCATGTGTGCCTCACGATCTTGGAGACACTTTGAGTTCTATTGTCTGTCATGAGTGAATCTGTAAAGATTTGCAGGTCATTTAAATACAGAATTTTATAGCTTTGCTAAAAGACTCTCAAGAGTGATATGGCCCATGAAAGTGAATAAGCCAAATTAATTGTGTGAGTGTTTCCTTCTTGTGCTGGTATGTAGAATCCCAGGTCGGGCTTAGCTCTGTTACAGTGCACGAAGATGGTGGTCTTCTTTTTGTTTCACTGTGTGTACTTTTTTCATGGGTTTATTTTTTTCCTTCCTACCATCCCAGCTATGCCATCTGGTGGATAGATTTTTTCCCAGTCCGTTCTAGCTGTGGACAGCACAGGAATATGCACACATGAGACTGCCAGGAGCACATCAGATGTGGCATACAGAATCATAGCATGGTTTGGGTTGGAAGGAGCTTGTAAAGGTCACCTGGTACAACCCTTCTCCAGTGAGAGTGACAGCTTCAACTAGATCAGATTGCTCAGATCCCTGTCCAGTATGATCTTGAAAGTTTCCTGGAATGGAGCATCCACCACCTCTCTGAGCAACCTGTTCAGTGTTTCATCACTGTCACTGTAAAAGAATTACATCCATATATCTAGTCTTACTCTACTTTTTCTTTTTTTTTTTTTAAGTATAAATGTGTTCCCCTTGTCCGATTGCAGCAAGCCCTATTAAAAAGTTTCTCCCCATCTTTCTTATAAGCTCTGTTTAAGTAGTGGAAGGCTGTGATTCAAGTGTCTCATTGAATTCTACTCTCCAATGTAATCAGAGAAATTTTTTGTAGTTTTTTTTCTCTTGGGCTCTGCAACTGAAATTGCTACTTGTGTTTTGCATTGTCTAGGAATACTACGTATCCCTATCTGGGAAATGCCCTGAAATTTGCAACAGTGCTGAGCTAAATGGGTACACCAGGTCTGCATTTATGCCAGACTCTAAGCTAATTTAAATTTAGCGATGTGTGAAAAAGGTTGCCTCTATATCAAAGCAAAGATACTGGATAGGTGTGACCTTGACTTGTAAAGAGTGCTGTGAATGGTGTTAAGTAAGATTTCCATATTTCTGTCAGGATGTTGGGCTTCCTGTTTCTGTGCTGTCTCTTAAAATTTCTGGATATAGGGCAGCCCAGCTGGAATGAATCTCTGCTCTTTTAAATTTATAGGTGTCTGTCTTAGTAAATAGTAGGGAGTTTACCATATGGAAGAGAGGATGTACTTAGGGAAACCCAGACACAGTAACCTTAGGTACAAGATGGCTTTCTGTAAAGGGGCTTCATTTATATTGCTGTACAAACAAATTTTCCTTGCCTAGGCAAGGCACCTTGCTTGCCTGAATCTAGCTGTCCTATTAAAATTGACTGTTAGAGTTAATCTGATTCAACTTCACGTGGATCTTTTCTAAACAAATTTATTTCTGGTGAGGCTGAGTGCTGGTAGTACCAATGCACCAAGGAAGCTGGGAAATACTTGTCCAAGAAGAGACTTGTTGGACTATAAGTAGATGTGGGGAATGGTTATTGCTTCAGTGTTCAGCTAAAAGGGTGTTTTTTATGATTGCCTTAATAAAGCTGATTGGCATGATGTTCTTACTGTGTCATGTGGTGTCTTCCAAGCAAGCTTCAAGCTTCATTTTCTTGTGATTTTGGAGGTCTTACAGGTTGCGATAAACAGAAATTTGAATATTAAGTGACTTTTTAAATGAAAGTTGGATTTTAAATTCGTATGAAATGATTGAGATTTTTCCTTATTAGTTTTAAATGGTATAGAGCATACTGGTCAAATGTGCTATGATCAATAACATTTCTTGTTTTGTTGCTGTCTTAACTAATTAATACATCGTCAGGCTGGGTGGATATGGTATTATGATATGGTAGTAGTGCTCGCAGTTCCAGGCTCTGTAACTGGTGCTGAAAAAGAGCTAGTTGTAGAGAAATAAAATAGACCTTAGTGATCTGTTACAAAACAATATAAACAAACCGTGGAGACAAATCCTGAATAAACAAGAGTTATTACCTGGCTTGGTGTGACATCACTGGATAATTTACTTCGACAAAAATAAACAAGAATAACTTCAAAAGGAGTTGTTTGCAAAGGATTTTTTTAAAATACTCTTAAAAAAGAGGAAGAAAATAGGCAGTTTCAGTACATTTCTAGGAGGGCAGGTCTTGTATTAACCAGAGAGGAGGAATAGAAGAATGAAGCTTGTTTCTGGGTTTGTGAAGCAGTGCAGATATCAGCCACTTCATCTTTAGCTTTATAAGTGCATGACGAATGGAATGGTTGGCTTGAAAAACTGCACCGAAGGCCAAGAGCCCAGCATCAGGCAGTGTGCTGGGGTTCTTTATTCTGCCAGGCTCTTGGGCCACTTGAAGCCTCCAGGATTCAGGAACTGTTTCATTTCGATACTTTGCAGCACAGGTTTTACTTGAGTCATTCACAGTCTTGCTCACTGCCCAGCTAAATCATAGAGTAAAAGGAGAGAAACACTGTTCTTACTGAAGAAAACTGCAACTGTAAAGCGTTAAATTTCTCTGAATTGCTGATGAGCTACCGCCAAAGGTAGGTGTGTAACTCCTTTTGAAAAGGAGGAGCCGGCCCTGCTCAGCCCTAGGCTGTGGTGAGGGCAGTGTGCTCTGTTTGGCTGTTACTCACTAAGGTCAGGGTACTCGGTGAAGGGGAATCTACTCTCAACTACAGCCTGAGTGCCTCCAGAGGTAATGACTATCTGGTTTATGACCTGAACATTGGAATGAACCTTCTCTTGCTGATTTGTCTTAGTACCTTGACTAGGACGTCTTATCTTTCCTGGGTTTGGGGGACATTTTGTGTTTGGTTTTTGTTTTTTTTTTTTTTTTTTTTTTTTTTTTAATACCAAGCTTGATACGAAGCTTTTTGTGTATGTATCCCGTGTAACTGTACTGGTTAAGTACCAGAGACACTGCTGTGCAGAAGTTACACCCAGCTTCTTGTATCATAACTTCAATTACTTCTCTTCTTGATACTTCTCAGAAGTTACTTCATAACTTTGTAGTTTACCTTTGCCTTCCTTGAACTTTGGGAATTTTATTAGCACTGCTTTAGGAGAAAAGAAACTCAACCTTTGAGAAAGAAGTGAAATTCTTTGTTTCATGAAATTTTTCTGCTAGGTTAGCTTTCCAAGTAGACGTGGAAAGGATTTCAAGGGCAGAAGAAATTCCAAGGACAGGAATTACTGTCAGTATTATAGAGCATCGTGAGAGGCTTCTACCCTCGGTTTTGCTGGTTGCTTGAGTTTTAGGTTCAAGTGTACCTAAGCCAACAGTGAATACAGAACATGTGGCCTTGTCCTGCAGCACTGAATTCAGCAGTTCTTGGAACCATGAATGATACAGAATGACTGAGGCATCAGTTTATGGAGCTTCTGTGTAAGGAAGCAGGTGGTCCATGGTAAGCTAAAGGAATGGGTAAAGGTTGCATGTTTTCATGGGCTTACTGGAGCATCCACTGAAGCAATTTTACATAGTAATTTCTAATAAAGCCTCTTCTCCATGAGTATTCATTTTGCTGGATAATGTGTATTTAAAGAATATGAATTCAAGTTTGGGTAGAACACCACCACTTCATTGTTAGGGGTTTTTTTTTTTTCCAGTTAAAGGCTTGGGCAGTCTCTTACTCTGCAGTGAATTTGTGCTTGATGTTAAATAAGCCTGCTAAAATGAATTCACAAGCAATCACAGTTCTTCAGCAAAATACTTAATATCAAGGTCATCTAGTGAAGGCAATTTTAGAAAGACTTTAAGGTTACTTGGATATAAAAGCCCAGTTTTTCAGAAAAAAAAATCCCTGGAAGGCTGATTATTCTATTTTTAGTGAGAAATTAGGGTGATGTAGCCTAGGAAAGGTAGAGGGGTTTGCTGGGTACCCTGCAGAAGAGCTGTATGTTCAGCGATACGTTCCTGCTGAATTGAGAAAAGCTGTAACGGCTTATTTATATTATTGTTGTCCACCAGTGTAACTCGTGAATGAGAGCTATTCTAAGCTTAGTTCTGTCACAGCAGTTCTGAAAATTTAAAACTTGTGTTGCTGGCTTAACTCTGTTTTGCTGCAAGGTAAGGAGTGGCTGCTTCTGGATGGCAGCTGAACAAGTTAAATAACAGAAGATCTTCTGAGGGAGTAGAAGTTTTGCTTTTAAACTGAGAGTTGCTTTTAAAATCCAGTATAGGATTCTTGATTTTAAACTCATGAAACTATGTAATTTGGATTTAAAAAATACTGAGAGCAGATAACTTCAGAACATATTTCCAAAATCAGTGTGAGGACTGCTTGTTTTTTTCCCAAGTCATAGGTAATATCACCTTTAGCTTTCAAATCTGTTCTGCTCCTACTATTGACAGGCTGTTCAACATTTGCCAAGTACTCCAAAGTACTTTTAAGCACAAAAAAAAAAAGTGAAATGTTGGAGTTGTTAATCACCAGTGATTAAACAGCCCACAGAATGTGGGGGGGGAAGTGTAAGCTCAAGGGAATTGCTTGTGGGCAATTTGCTGAATTGCATGGTTGCAGTCTTGTGTAGTAGTTTGGGGTATTTTTTAGGTCTGCTCTGGCAAAATTGATTTCTAAAGCCATAATTTCAGAATGAGCTTGGCTGGAGCCACTGTGGAAAGAAGCAGAATCAGCTCCTTACTCTTTCACTAGCCCTGTCTCAAGTTCACAGAGAATGCATTCTTCAGCTTAGGAAACTATTTAGATTCCATTTTTGATTTGTTGTATCTTTATTCTAGGAAGAAAATATCAGTTCACTGGTGCAGTTTACTGTGTGGCCACATAAATGCATATCTGCAAAAAAGAAGCAGAGTGAATGGAAAGTGCTTATTAGCAATAATGCTGACCCAATTTTTAATGATACTAGGGAGAAGTGTCTGGGTTTTGATGATATGATAAAATTGTGAGTGTTCTGTCCAGTGAATGAGATACTGCAATCTTAGAACAGAACACCAGGTAAATGCTTAGGATAGCTGTGCATACCACAGCTGACTTAGTAATGGAAGAAATTCTTAACTATGGCACAAAATGAGCAGCTTAGTTGCTTAGAGAGAGGCACACCAGAAGCAGTATGACAGAACAGGTTAAATACAGTTTTTCCAATTCATGAAAGGCAGTGGAAAAAAGTGATGCAAGTGGAACTTGAAACAGCCAATTCTTGACCCACTTTCTTTTTCCTTTCCAGTATTGCCTTACATAATCTACTACTCTCTGGCACGAGTTTGGAGGGATTAAAAAAATTTATTATTTCTTGCTGAAGCTTTTCTTACCTACTGCTGTGCAGCTCATGTCTTGGATTGCTAATTACTGTTACTGAACTTCTTTTAAGGTTGCTTACCAATGATTGTGTAGATGCAGAGATTATTCGAATATCAATTAGAGTAGCTTTTGGGAGACTGTAGCATCTGTTGTGCTAAAATAAGTCTTAGTGTTCAATGCATATATTTGCTTTTATTTCTTTTTATCTCATGCTGTGTCACTCTGCTTAAACCTCACTGCCTCCAGTGAGGCTTTTTCTGTCAAAGCACTGTGCACGTGAGTTTGTGTATTACAACAGGAAATGCTGTCCCTACTGTCCCTATGGAAAGGCTAATTTATGTAAATCAAAGCTTGTTACAGCATCTGCACTTTAGATTAAAGAGAATGAATTTACCTTTATCGTTGAGATGGTGTTTCTGCCCTGGGTAGTTGACAGCTTTTAAAAATGATGGCTTTCCCAGTGCTCTTAAAGGCTGTTTGTGAGCTGTGGATTTTGCAATGTGTGAAGGTATGACTTGAGTGGTTAGCTATAGTCATTTGTAAATGTGTCTGGAAAACTTCTCTTTCACTCTTGATCTGGTTGTTAGAACCTCCCCTCCAATCTGTTCTTGGGGATTTGGCTTTTGAGAAACTAAATGCAGTGTTGTTTACAATCCATAGAAAGCTCAGCTGAGTCAAGGGAACTTGAACAAAATTCTAGTTGTAATGTAAGCTGCTGAAATAAGTGCTTAGTCTTACTTGTGTACTCGTAGCACAGCTGTGGCACATCTGTTCTGGATGGCTATTTGGTAAACCTTTCAGTGTCTGTGAATCCAGAGAAGTGATGAGCGTTTCAGGGTCACAGGAGCCTCTCATTTCAGTGGTTAGTACGCTTGTTGCTGATCAGGGAACTGTGGGAGAAAACTGCTTTTCTCTCAATGAGTATTGATTATTCCTCATGAAGCTCCAGGTTTTGTATTACTTCCAGTGTAACTGAACCTCTGCGTTTACTCTGGAGCTGCAGACTGTTTGGGTGGAGGGTGCCTTTGCAAAGGTGGGATGGCTCACATCTGCACCCTTCCCAAAGGATGGAGGTGACTGATCATCAGGTGACATGCTGTCTGCTCTTCTGAGAGTGATAGACCTGTCTAGGGTTGTAGGAGTCTCTTAACCTGGAAAATAAGAAGTGAGGTGAGAAGTTACTTAGTTGGTTTGTCTGTTGAGGACTTGGAGGATTTCAGGCTCTGCTGTTAGAAGTGAAGAACTACTACCATCAAGGTACTGACTGGCAGTTAATTATGAAGTCAGGAGCTGCGTGTTCTGTGTGTCTTCCTTCTCATGAAAAAATCCAGCACCACTCAAAGCATCAATCCTGTAAAGGAAATGTTCCAAATTTAAACCTCTGTGTGAGTTTCAAAGGGAGCTAAAGGCTGGTGTTGTAAGAAAAACTGATTGGATCTGAGTTGTTTTAAGAATTATGTGTGCCCTGCTTGAACTGTTATCTTGGTTTTGGTCTCAGTCCTTGGTCTGGTGCTGCTTCAGGTAATATTAATGTTGTATATGGTGGGTTTTCCTGGGTTTGAGCTCCACAACTAGTGGATGTCGTAAGTATGCAGTTCCACTTCTTGGTTTTGATCCGTATGAAACAGCATCATTCTGGTATTGCTAAACATCATGAAAGTTAAATACAGGAGATAATGTCATTGCTTATGGTTAAAAGAATGCACTGTCTGGAGTAGGAAGGCATGCTTGTGCTCTGTGGTGCTTTGGTGTGACTTTGTTGCAAACTAAAGACTCAAGTACAGCAGTTGTTTAATTAAAATTATAGCCATTATAATATGAAGACTGCTTATGTACGATGGCAGCTTATTGTGCCTATCAGAAGGAGTTCCAGGTCTCTGAAGGGGATCATTATAAGCTGTTGGAATACAAGCATTTGAAATGAAGATTATTGGAATGTTTTGGTGCCTTGCAAATTGTCAAGTCCTGTGCAAAGCTGTCAAGCTTGAGTTTTTGTTTGGTTGGGTTTTTTGGTTTTGTTTTGGTTGGGGCTTCTTTTGTTTGTTTGTTTTTGGGGTGTTTTTTGTTTGTTTGGGGTTTTTTTTGTTTGTTCGCAGTGGGGCTGAAGATGTATCTGTAAGAATATTGCTCATTTGTTTGAGATGAGATGAAATGGAAGTCTGTAGGCATATATTGTTGGCAAGTTACATTGGTTGTTTCTGTTGTCTGCCTTTGTATTCTTCTAATATGTAAGTGAACATCTTAATGCATGAAGAATAATAACATTAAAAGTGTTGCTAAAATGCTGTTTGCTTTCTCAAGAATAGTTGAAATTGTAATTAGCAAGAGGAATGTGACTTACCGTGTTGTAAATATCACCTGGTAGTGAATCAGAGTGTCATTGAAAGAAGTCCTGTATGACGAAGCCTTTTCCTTGGGAGGGTCTAATGAGCTAAGTATTTCCAGTGTATCCACCACTTCAGATGGACTATTCCTGCTGCTCTTCTGGCACTCAAACTAGCTGTTCCAGGATCTAATTTCACATCTCTTCCCTGCTTTTGAAAACCGCTCTTCAGTTCTGCCTTTTCACACATTCCCGTAACTGCTTCCTTACCTCTGTTTAACAAGTGTCTGGCATTTATTAAAGATAAATATTTATAGCAGAGTGTTGGTGTGGTTAGATTTGCAGTAACACTGGGACAAGTATGCAGTGAGAACCAGAGCAGGGCATTTTGAGTTTAACACTTTGGACTGTAGTACTAGCTGACCTAGGACAAACTCTTTTTTTCCCCTCATATCTTTTATTCCCCATTGCACGATGTAGATAATGCTAGATGTAGTCATACTGACCTCCTGTATATAGTAGGAACTAAGCAGAAATTAAAGGAAAAGGGAGGTAATGTTAATTAAAAAAAAATTTCAACTGTTTTGGAGAGGGAAAGTGGGTGACCTAGGAATTTGCTGTGTATGAAGAACTAGTTTTTGCTCTTCTGCTCACAAATGTGTTAGACTAACTGAAGTCGCAGATAAAATTTTTATGAAGTAATGTCTTACTGTTCATGAATTTGAAAGCATTTGGACTTGAGCTGCAAAAGTTTCATATTACCTTCCCTTGTAGGTCCTACCATGATTTAATGCTGGATGTTGCTTTCATCTAAAACAGATGGCAGTACAGGATGTTCACCTCTTGTAGACACTGATAGATTCTGACTTAATAGTTTGAACTCTGAAGTTTGGTTTATGCTGAGATACGAGACAACTGGAAAGGCCAAAGTAACAACACGTTTGTTCTGTTTTGCTGCCTCATTAAAGACACCCTTAAGCCTCTGACAGAGGAATCGTACAGATACTTGTAGGAAGGAGCAGCTGCAGATAAACTTCCCAGAGTGTATTGGTTAGAGTGCAATGACATGCAAATGCTTTTGATTTTATGCTAAATACAGGTCTGAGTACCTGCCTTACAGGTTTTGTGAATTCAATTTCATTCTAATTGGAATGTTGTTGGCTGTAAAGGTTTCAGTAATTTAAGAGCCATCCTGTATGAAAGTTTCATCAAACCTTGTAGTTTCTGATGTGATGTTCCTAATATGGCAGTTTCAGTTTATTTAAACATAATCATGTCTATGGTTTTTTTCTTTGTGTTTAACTAGTGCTGTTGAACTTAACAGACCTAAAGAAGCTTACCTTATGCTAGTGTGGAAATGTTTTCAGGCTTTCTGTTCTTGAGATTTTTCTTGTCTTTTATGAATACCCCAGCATAAAGGAATTGTTAAATTAAACACGTCTAAAAATTGCTATTTATTCAGATATGGACAGAAGCACAGCTTAAATTGTTCTCTTCTGAGACCTGATTCAACAGGAAAGCATACAGATCTTTAAGCACAGATTACCACAGTATCTGAGATTATTTTACAATTTATTGGACAGCATAATTCCAAGGTATTTGGTACATCTGTAGAATGTGATGCTGGCTTTTTGTCAAATATAGCTTTTAAATACAGATCATCTGCATTTAGCTGTTGCTGTATATCTGTAGTAGTTACCTTCAACTGTTAAATATCTCATTTCAGTACGAGGATGCCGTCCTGGGAAGATTGTTCAGATGACTGAAGCAGAAGTTCGAGGCTTGTGCATAAAGTCACGGGAAATATTTCTTAGCCAGCCTATTCTTCTGGAACTAGAGGCACCTCTGAAAATTTGTGGTATGTAAGCTTGATACATACATGTTTTATGTAGGTGGTTTAATGTAATTCTCTGCTAGGGGGATTGGAATAATACTGAGTCAGGCAAATGAGCTTGAGTTGGGACTGGAGGGAGGTCTTCAAAACTTTGAATGTAGTTTTCAGTTTTGATTGGATTAAGTGAAGAAAAAGCAGCTAGCACTTGGTACATTGCTGATGCTCTCACACTATTTTGGAGCAAGTTTCCTTGGCAATAAGGGCTGCTTGTGCCCTCATCTAGTGCAAATTTTACAACCTGTTCCTTGCTTGCACAGAGCTGGTGCTTTTGTGGCCACTATTTCAGAAAGCAGTTAGCTACTTTTAAAAGATCCACATGTTGCAGTTGCTCATTACAAAGCAAAGATCTCGTGAAGTGAAACGCTTGAAAAATTGAAAGCATTTCTAGTCTTTGAATTGAGAAAGTAAAACTGAATACAGACTTAAATTAGGCTTAATTACCATGTAACAAATTCCTCGAGCTTTACAGCACGTTTCAACAAACATCAGTATTACTGTGAAACACAAATAAAATGTGTTTTTACCTCACTAAGCTTTTATAAGATGCTAGACTTCTTCCAAAGTGCACTGGAACTACAAGCTTGTAAAAAAATGTTTTAAATGTATTGTAAATTCTGGATTGTGATCATCCTTCAACTTATTAACAATAGACAATGTCTTTAAAAGCATAAAATTCCTTGAATTAGATTGAAGTGTCATAATAAAGGGGAAACAATCTTTGTATTCATTACTACTTACATCCTCAAACATAGATTAGTTTCTTCCTGGCAGATGCAATGTCTGCAGTGTTTCTTACATTAAGAAAGGATATTGCCAATTAAAAAAACCCAAACCCCAAAATAAAACCAACAAACCACTAATGGCAAAGTCATTTTTAAATGACTAATTGCTTGGTAGGGTGGGGAGGAAAAACTAGCCCAGCTTGCCTAATGACATAAAGTTGAAGGTAAAATGAACTTTATCACATTGTGTTTTCTTTAGACTTTTCACTGTAGTGTAGTCTTATTGTATTCCTAGATGAAGAAAACCTGGAAACTCAGGTAGGTTGTACATAAGTCAAGGTGTGTAAAGAATAATTGGCCTACTTCCAAGTTAGCCTCTTCCTTATCAGTTCAGATGGAGGCAGCTGAAAGGACTGCTAGGTGTGCAGTAGTAGGTGTAGCTGTTGCACAGTTAAATAAGGCATTTGTTATCTTAAATCAGATTCCAAACACAGTAAAAGTACCAGGAAGTGTCAGGTGCATCTAAATTTAATATTAAAACAGTTGTCAAAGCTGCATTTAGATAAAAGTGAAAGAAAGATGATTGCTTTCACCTCCAGCAAAATATGCAGCTGGTACTGCTTTGAACTATTACTTTTGTGTGTTCAGGCAACGCCTGAGGAACCATTATAGGATTGTCTTGTCTTACAATCAAGTCAGTTCAAAATAAGCTCTACATCTCAAATGGCTGTGTTTTAATGTAAGATGAAAGAGGCTCTTATGTAAATGTCCATTTTAAAATAGATGTGGTTTTTTAATAAAGACCTTATATCTGGTAGACTTCAACTTGTACTCACATGAAGCTATATTTTAAAATGATAAGTGCCCTGGATGGAATGGTAAATGCCTTGGTCCTTTAGAAAATTGTTTCTGTACAATGTTTTTACCTGTTTTTACCCATTAAGTGTATTTGTCCCTCTGGTTCACCTGTGTTACTGAAAGCAGTTATAGACAAGACAATAATTATATTTTCTGTGGTGTGTTTTACTTGGTAGTTAATTCTGTTATTGCTGGAGTCTGGGGATTTCATAACATGGTTCAGGAGCATTAGGCTCAGCAGAGAAATGATTCGTTGAGGAGTCTTCTTGTTTCTTCAGGTTGTGACCTGGAGCTTCTAAATATCAATTAGAATAGTAATCATTCTTGTTGCAACATTTATGAAATATTTTTGCTAGTGGAACTTCGGGTTGTGACTAAAATTGGGTGGTAGATACTGATCACCTTTATTAGAAGAAGATTGGAAAGTGATTCTTTTCCCTGAGTGAGAAATAGTTATGGGAGAATGCTGCCTAAAGGAGGAATTATTGTACTTTCCATGGAAAGTAAAAGAAATATAATGCAGCATGTACTCTTCTTACCACTGTATGCTTTAAGAATTGAACCAGAGTGCATACAGGTTTGGGAAAATTTTTTCTTTTGTAAGATGAAAAAAGTTTTGTGAATTGTTCTTTCTCTTTTGAGGCCGTTGTAGCTTGTGCTCTACTGGAGAATAGCTCCACTGAGCAAGGTCAGGATTCTATCAGTGAACAAGCAGCAGCAGTGCAAATACATTTATGTAATGCTTGGTGTACAGGACCAGGAGGTACTGGATTTAAATAGCATACAGCTTCTACTGAAGGCTTTTGGCCCCTCTGTTTTGCATCCAGTCACTGTGGTAATGAGTTTTCCAGTCAGCTGGAATACATTGCATGTATGCTGTGGACAGCTCAGGGGTGGTTTAGCTTTGGCTGCTCTGATGGGATACTCTGGTGGTGTATGTGCCACACAGAGCTGTTCTGTGGAAAGCCTAGCTAGTTTTAAATCTGGCAGTGTGCAGAGTAACATGACAGTTGTTTTTCCTAAGAACAAGCTGCAGAGTTGAGTATCTTGTAAGGGGTGGCAGTCTTTGAGTCTCTGTATTACTCGTTAACGTGTATCGAAGGAGGAGATAGTCTGAGTGCTGGGGGATGGGACTCTTAGCACAGCAGTGGTATGGGAATTGACCTTTGAAGGAAGTGTGCTTTGCCAGCACACTGTTCAGTTTCTCTCCAGTCTGTTTGAATTCTTTTCTGATCTGTTTTTGCAGTAAATAATGTGACATTTTTTTATAATTTGCTTCCTGGTCATATACTCGTTCAGTTAGAGGTTTTCTTTCTGACCTTGCTTTTGATTTAAATAAGCTTATGCTTTATTGTGAAGACTTTTGTAGTTTCTGGGTTTCAGATTGGCTTTATATGTGACATAGCAGTTCTGCAGATATGCTGAGTTATTTTTATCCTGTGAGTATGTCATCTTTAATACTAGCATGGTTCTTACCTTTGTGATGCATATTGCCAGTTTTTAAAGGTAATGTTAATTCTGTTTTTAATATCACTGAACAGAAACTAATTAGCTGGCTTAAGTTCCTGACTTGTGTAAGTCTTTGTTGTTGCACTAATCCTCGGTAAATATTTTTTTTATTCAGGTGATATCCATGGTCAGTATACAGACTTGCTTCGATTATTTGAATATGGAGGATTCCCACCAGAAGCTAATTATCTTTTCCTTGGAGATTATGTAGACAGAGGCAAACAGTCTCTGGAAACAATTTGCCTATTACTGGCATATAAAATCAAGTACCCGGAAAACTTCTTTCTCCTAAGAGGAAATCATGAGTGTGCTAGCATCAATCGAATCTATGGATTTTATGATGAATGTAAGCAAAATCTCTTACTCTTGAAAGACTACAACAGACTAATAGTGTGTTTTGGGAACACTTGTAATAGTGATTCTTGTATTGCAAGGGCTTCAGTATTCTGTGAACCTACTTTGAAACTTTCTAAAAATATTTCCCAAGCAAAGGTTAAAGTCACTGTGGAGCATTACTATTTTTTTCTTCTGCTGTCCTTGAAATGCTGTTGTAAGATTGAGACCTAATCGTGCTAAAAGAAATAAAACCCTATGAAGACAGTTTGCTAACATTTTTGCTTAGGCTCTGATATGTGTTACAGGTCGGCTTTTAAAAGCAGCTTTCTCTTCCTAATGTCACACACTGTCTTTGTAGGCAAGCGGAGATTTAACATTAAGCTGTGGAAGACCTTCACAGACTGTTTTAACTGTCTGCCTATTGCAGCCATTGTGGATGAGAAGATCTTCTGTTGTCATGGAGGTAAGCTGATGGCTGCTTTTAAAGGCTGTGTCCAAACTGAGTTTTGGTTAATGCTATACCAAATGGAGTGTGGCTGTGTGTGTGCCTGATACTTAGCTGGAGATATTTAACCTTGGCTTGTCTGTAAAGGTCATGCTTTTCTGTGCACTTGTCAGTAGATGTCGTTCTTACCTGATACACATGGCCTTTCTGTGCCTGAGGGGGAAGTGCATCCGTAAGTATTCCCATCAGTGTATCCCTCTCTGGAGGTTACTTAATGCTAGAGTTATTGCCTTGGTGCTGTTACTATGTACCAGTTCAGCCTTTGCTGATGTTGGTGCCCCTAGCACTGAAGAGTGGCTTTCACAGGTAACCTTGGCTCTGCACTCTCGGTCTCTTTAACTGTTGCGCAACACTTTGGTGGGAGGAACCTCTGGGTCACACAGTCAAGCCTGCAGCTTGAAGCAAGTGATTTGGTAACACTGGAGCCTGGCTTGCATGGACTCCAGAAAGCCTTCACAGCTAGGCAGCCTGCATTCTGTGGGTGCCTGTCCCAGTGCTGCCCTATTGGTGTACTGAAAAAAGCGTTTGGTGTTGATGTGACGAGGGCTGTGACTTGTCTGAATACTGGAACTGACTTGGCTCCCTTCTTTGTAGAACAGGCCTTGTCATGATTTTACAGGCAATGATGCTTAACAGGTTTTCAGAAGCTTGCAGTGTCAAACAGTTGATAAGAATTTCAGTTACTTGTAGTAAGAGCCATCCTTCCTTTTGTAGTTCTATTTGTAACTGTCTCCATTAATAAGCACCTTAACACCTTTCACTGAGTGATCCAGAAATGATATGGCAAATGTCACACCTGTGTTGCCAGTGAGATGGAAATTAGTGGAAACGAAAGCACTGCAGAAACATCTAGTTTGAACACCTCCATTTGGAATTAGAAGCAAACAGTGTGTGGCACAGAGTTGCTGAGCAGACTCTTCCAGAATTCATGAGGTTCTCTTGATGGCTGCTATCCTGCCTTTATTAATTGCAGATATCAGTTCAAGAGCTATTCCTTGGAATGTGTTTTAAAAATGGTCTGGTGTATCTTGCATCTTGTATTGAGAGCTTCTGCTTTCAGTGCCTGTTAGAATAAGCCATCAGGGTCTTACACATAACATGCTCTGAGGTATTGTTAAGTCCCTGTAAAAAGCTAGTTAATGCAGTGATACAATTGGGTCTGCCAGTGTCTGGGGAGCACAGGCACATCAAAATGCCTGTTTGCTTACAGCTCATCTTTTAATCTTACTCTCAAGTTGTGTGGTGGTGTTTTCTTCTTTAAAAGAACTGGTATCTGTCTTACAAGCTAGATCTTATGGTTTTAAGAATGTGAGCTATAAAGTCACTTCTGCACCTAGGCAGCCAAATAGCAGTGGCTAAAAACCCATGTAATAAATTTGCCTCCAAAACAGCTCATGAAATAATCACTGTTTTACTATAAACATATGTTTTTGAATCTTCATTTTTTTGGAAATCAGAGAATGAATAGTAACAAAATATTGGAGTGTTTCAGGTAAACAATTAAGTTTAGGTGGAGGATAATCAAAACAGCAGGTAGAGCAGAATGCTGTAACAAAACTGGTAGCTTTGTGTGTATGCATTTGAGACCTGAACTATAAGAAGCCTCAAGAGCTATTTTTCAAGAAAAAATATTCCAAGTTTCATTGTAAATGGGGGGGGGGAGGACAACATGTGAATTAAAAATTTTCCTACTTAACTAAGTAAGAGGTTATTTTGTACATAGTATGCTTTAGGGATCTTCTTATGAAAAGCAGTATTTACTTTGTTATTCATTGCTAATTGCCCCTTAAATTGTGCAGGCTTAGTCTGTAACTGAAATTATTGCCACTCTGAACTGCTCTGTGAAACAAAGTGAAGAGATTACTTATGTGCTGTGTGCTCCTAATAAATGGAAGGGGACGTTCAGCACAGAAATAAGTTTTGCCCTTTTTCCACTTTTCTCCAGTCCTATCCAAACTGCATTCCAGATCCAATGAAGTAATGGACTGCCAACGCCTTTTCATGATGTTACTACTCTAATAGACACTGAGGCAGCAACACAAACCATTCTACTCTGCTGGAGGTTGAAGCTAGCATGTAGATATAAGGTAGGTGCCTTTTTTACTATATTGCGCATTTTTGCATAGTTTATTTTAAAAATATTGTCCTCTGGGATATAATAAAACTTTGCAAAACCGCATAACATAGTAAAACAAAAGGCACCTAACTTCAACCCAGTAGGCCATCTACAATAGCTTAATATCCTGAGTCATCTCTTGTACCTGAACTCCTTTTGGCATTGTTTTGAGTTGCCATCTTACAGTATAACTCAAACCTCTCTTGCCATCTCTCTCTCTAAATGTTCATGGTACTGAAAGGATCTTTCATTGTATTGTTTCCATCACCTCCCTCTATTCTCACGTTGCTCATACATGTCATAATTTGTCCTTTTTTTTAAGGCTGTCCTCTCAACTAACTTCTGACTTTGCTCTTTATCTCACTTCATTAGTGCTTATTCCACAACCATGCCTGACTTGTCCCTTTCTCTCTGCACTGTATTCTGGACAGCATTGGTCCTCTTATCAGTGACACCACTCTAGCTCTAATCTTTAGAGAACTTACATTGTTAGTTTCAGGTTTCTATAAAGGAAGTCCATATTGTAGTGTCATATGGATGGAGTACATTGGCCTTACCACTCTGGATTTAAGCTCTGAGATGGGAGTTGTGTTTGTACAGTAATATACTGCATTTATGTAGTATTTTCAGGCTCTGGAATTCTGTTTTTCTTGTGGCATTAGTGGCAGTGAACTGGATGTTGATGTTTAACTCTAGTTAAACTATAGTGTATTCAACAATTACACTATAAACTTTAGTACCTATCACTCTTACTTTACCAACTCCACCCAGTCAGAGAGTGGTTCAGATCAAATTTGATGAGTCTGACAGGAGTAATGACAATTCTTTGTTTTCCCTTAGGGGAGAGGTGGTCTTATACTTCAAAAAGATAGTATTCTGAGCATTCTGAAAGATATTTTTTCTGTGCTTAACTGTTGTGACAAGACAGCTTAATTGTGTACTTTTAGTATGCTGTAGGTTTCAATAATCACTTTAGTGGTGGCAGCTTTACAGTGAGCTTTAGCCTGTGTTTGCATTCTTATATCCTTCATTTAACACTGATCAGGTAGGACTTTTCTCTGTAGATAGGAATTTCAGACATTTGCCCTTTCTTCTTGTGCAAGGGGAATTAGAAAAATACTTGGGAGAGTAATGGTTACAAAGTTGTCTGCAAACCTGCAGGCAGTTCTCTAGGGTTTTGCTGTTTTCTAATAATGTAAAATAGCACAAAAATGGATAGCCACAGGGTTGAGACAGGGGTAGTAACATTTCCTTTTAAAGAATCATAGAGTGGTTTGAGTTGGAAGGAACTTTAAAAATCGCCTAGTTCCAATAACCCTGCTGTAGGCAAGATATCTCCTACTAGATCAGGATGCTCAGTCCCATCCAGCCTGGCCTTGAACGTTTCCAGGGATTAAAGGTATATTTTAGGTGCAACCTGAAATGCTGAGAGCTGTAACTTCATTGAAGGTCACAAACTGGTTGTGCTTATTTCACTGAGACTGCCCATTGCAATCTCTGGGTGTGGTGGGGAGTGCTAATGTAATGTGTGTGCGAATGGATCAGAGCTGGGGAAGGAGAAGTGGTAGATTCCTCAAAGTTTAAAAGCTGATGGTCTCCTTAAATTTATTTTATTATTCCTATATTGTTGTGTTTATAGACTTGATTAATACTCCCTTGTAGTAGTTGGCTATCAGGGTTCTGCCATCCTTTACAACCTCATGGCAAATGCGTGAAAACAGCTTTAGCAAGCTGATGGTGATAGAGGCTTTTACCATAAGACTTCTTCAAGTAAATTAATCTAAAATCTTTATACATGAAGAAAAGTTCATCAAGTCTGTATCAAATTGGTTGCTGTCAAACATCATTGTTCTTGTAGCATATACATTGCCACTGTGCAAACTGATGTTAGCTGAAATTATTTTACATGGTGAAATGACATGTAAAATGACCTTTCCAATGACAGCTTTCAGCTGTCCTGTTCAGAGTTCTGGGCTGAGTCAAATTGATATGGGTTGTTCATATGAAATACGCTTCATCATAAATTAGATCTTCATGTTCTATTTTCAAATTTGCAGCTTTCTGAATTAGATACCTTGGTCTAAGTCATTTAAATCACTTAGGACCCTTGTTTAAGGGTGTGTTAAAATGCTAGAGCATCTAGCAGGCTCTCTTTCATGCCTGTATGCCCCCCAGTAGAGGAGCTTTAGGGTATATAAACTGCTGGAAGGGGGGCTTTGGAATTTCATGCTTTAATTGTAGTTGCATGTTAATGGCTAAACTCTTGCAAGATAGCTGTGTCTGTACTAAGTGTTTTGTTTTTTGGGTTTTTTTTTTTTGAGTAATCAAACTACTGTGATTTTATAATTGACTTAAGCAGCTGAGCTACAGTAGATGACAACCTCTGTGGCTAAAAGAAAGGTAACGAGATCCCCTTGGTAATTTCACTTGCATTATTCTCTGATCCTCTATTTAGCAACTTAATTATCTTATAGCAAACTGCCTTTTGTTTATGTTGCAGTGGAAACAATGGATGCTGTGTGCCTTTGAGCCTCAAATCTTGTGTTCTCTGGAACCCTTTCCACAGGTAAAATGTGTATGTGAGTCACTTGTTTTCTTGTACTTTTACAGGACTGTCTCCAGATCTCCAGTCAATGGAGCAGATCCGGAGAATTATGAGACCTACAGATGTTCCTGACACGGGTGAGTGACATGGAATTTACTGTAAATAGGTCTTAACAATGAAACAGGTTTAATTAATAGCTGTGGAAGCAATGTAGTGACTTAACCTCTGTTCACAGTACAGTACTGGGTGCCTGTGTAGGATGAGCCTTGCTCCTCATGATGGCCATGTTATCTAATATTTTAAAGGTTGTATGTGTTGTTGTTTGTCATAGCAGAGTAGGGCATGCTTTTTTGATACATGTTTTTGGATACATTATTCACAAGTTTTCCCTTGAAGCATCCTAGAAATCTAATGAAGGATAAAAGAAACTGAAGAGCTAAGTTCCCCTTAGGCACACACAACCATTTTAGTCTGTTAAAGAATGTAACTGTTCAGTTAAACAGTACAACAAAGTTAAATTTCCTGGGTGTTTAAGTATTTGGGCTTCTCTATTTGTCTCCTTCTTCATTAAATTTGAAAAATACAGCTCTTACTTCACTGCAGTTGGGATTTCAATTGCATCTATCAATGTACTAGTTGTGAAATTTTCCTCTAATAGGTTATTGTTCTGTTTATAGATGTTGGATGCAAATTGCTAGTTCTTTTCAAAATGTTCTTTTGAGTGGTTTACTCAGTCTTGCTCAGTGCCTTCATTTATTACAGATTCTTTTACTAGTGGATTGGAAAGACTGTTGAGCAGTACAATGGGACAGTTTTTAAAGTGTTGGTTTCAACAGTGGTCTGAAATTAACTTTCAGAGGAGATATAAGATGTAAACCTTTTTTTTGAACATGTTAGGAGTAAACTTTGAAGTAGAGAAATCCAGTTTCCTGTAGTGTTCCTTAATGTCGATGCATGGGAGTAATTCAGGGATTAATGTTAACATATCTACTGTCCCTTAAACAACACCACTTCTGTGCCAGCCAGTATATACTCCTGACACTAAGATGCATTGTAGACTGGTGAGTGGTTGTTTCTTAGTATAAATTACTACACTGTTTGTTCTTTTATGCTGCTTATTCACTCAGTGCATAACCAAATAAATGTCAGCACAAACGAGTCAATCTTTGCATATATCAGTGTTCCTAGAAAAGATGGTTTTGTTTAGCAGGCAAATAATACTGCTTGAGCCACCCCCACTTCAGGAATGCCGTTATAGAACGTAGTTCTTGTTTCCATGGACACTCCCCTGAAATCATCTCTCTTCTTAGTACCACCTAAAAATAAATATGGAGATTTTTTGTAAAAGGCTTTTGGTTTGTGTAGTGTTTTGTAGTGTTAATCTTGCTTTCAGGAGCAATAGCTGTGTGTGTACCGTCAGCTCAAATGAAATGTCCCATCAGAGGCATGTGCGCTGTGGTACAGTGACAAAGATCCTTATCTTTTGGACCTATTTAAGGAAACTGGTTTTATATAATGAAACTAAGTCTAGTGGGAAATTAAAAATAAACTGAAATAGTCTCACTTCTGTCAAAAGTTTCAAGCCCTTCAAAGCTCTCCCTTTGTGGAGGAGCATCATTTGGGGCATGTTTGTATTGATACAGAAGTGGATGATCGTGTGGCTGTGCTAGGATTAGATCATTATGATGGCTTCTTCTAGTCTGATGAAGAAAGCCTTTGCAACTTCACCTGCAATTTAAAGACCTCTCAGGACAGATTTGCCTATTGTTCTGTATGACCCTAAAGATTATTTGATTTTGGGGAGAGAACAGAAGATGATGCACTTGCTAAACAGCTGAGGCAAGCAGCTTCTGTCACTTGCTGCAATTTTATGGTAAGAAGCCATTAGGATTGCAGGGCAGTTATTATTTTGAAAAACAAAGTTTTTCAAAACTAAATTTCAGTCAAGTTTTTGTCATGCACTGTCTGTATTCAGTAGTTTACTAGATAGAGATACTATCTAACATGCAGTTGTACTTGTTCTGTTCTTTCTTTTCTAAAAACAAATCCAATTTTAGGCTGTTGTTGGAGAGCAGCTGTGTCTGGCGCCAAAGACCATTTGATAAATGTATGGAAATATGAAATGGTCTAATTGCACGATAAGTTTCAGACATTGGTTTGCTTGATTACAGCTTGAAGGATCTGTTGTTTAAGAAATAACATCTTCAATATTTTGTTTAGCAAGTAACCAAATGTAAATGTAAACCAAACTTCCGAATGGCAGATGAAGGAGCCTGCTGACATGTCTTCCATATTGTGAAACAGTGCTATTATGCATTTAGATGCCTATGGGTCATCACAGGTGAAGAAAGTACAATTTCATAGAAAGCTATGAAATGCCTTTCAAATGTTGGGGGTTTGTTTGTGTTGTAGTTGGATTGGCCTGGTTCTCTCTCATACTAATATTTATGGAAAGTTCTATATGTGTAAAGGCATTGCAATTGATCTAGAGAAATCTTTTTTTTAATACCTGCTGTTAACTCTAGAGTTAGCTGACCTTTTGTTGGCAGCAAAAAATAAAGATCTTGACCAGTGCTAGAATGCCAGAGAGGCTTATTGTTCTAGCTTAGATTCCAGACTGGCTGTCACGAGGTTTTTGAAACAGTCAGCAGGGGTCTAAACAAATCGACAGTGCTGTGTGAAGTGATATATCAGTGTTTTGCTGTGTTACATTTTGATTTAGTCATCTAAAGTTCCTTATGAATGGTAGGAAAGGTAAGAATCAAAGTTGTTTGTGTTCAGAAATGTATGGTACAAATTTACTTGCTGCATTTATGACTGGCCCTGCACAGGACTTAAAAATTTACTGCAACTTTCAAACTAAGCTTTCTTGGTGAGCTGTGAAATTGATGGTTGCCTTTTAATACACATGCACTTTAATATTTTTAAACTCCTCAAATTCTCACTGTAAATACAGTGAATATTACAATAAAATATTTCAGAGAACTTATTTGGCTCTGGCTCTTTTTTCTCTCAAGGCATTTTCAGTGATGAGGGGGGAAACAATCTCCAGATTTACAGGCTGTGATCTTTCGGAGTTGCACTTTAAATATTGTTGTTAAAGCTTATTTTCTTTAGGAGAATTGCTCTGGTAATTACAATAGAACTGTTTTACATGATGAATTACCTCCTAAGACTGACATTCTCACTTCATTATCTTTCCAAGGTTTGCTCTGTGACCTGCTGTGGTCTGACCCAGACAAAGACGTGCAAGGTTGGGGTGAAAATGATCGTGGGGTCTCTTTCACTTTTGGTGCTGATGTGGTCAGTAAATTTCTGAATCGTCATGATCTGGATTTGATCTGTCGAGCTCATCAGGTATGAATTCTGCTGCTGTTGCTTCTTAAAACCTCTCCTGCTCCTCCTTAGCAGTAGTGTATATTTAGAACTTAATCTGCACTGTTATTTTTAGAGAAAAAAAGTCTTTCTAATAAAGGGCCCATAAAGGCTGTGTCCTTCTGTTTGCTCATGTTGAACTGTGTGTGTAATGTCAGTGGAGTAGAATACTAACACTGGATTTCTCCATTGATCTCTTCCTTTTGTACTGTCTGTTGAATGTTAGACTGTGTGTGAACATCAAAGGTAAAGTCTCCAGGTTTAAAGGGGCAGAGTGACTTAAATTTGAGATTTACTCTGAAGTTTGAGTTCTTCACTTTCAGCAGTAGACAATTCCCTAATAGTTCTACCTCTGCTTTGCTTCCTGGAAATACTAAATGCATTTTGACTACCTCTACAAACAACTCTGTACATAAAAACTTTCACTGTTGCCAGTGTTTTGGTTCAGCTATCTAGAGTACTTTGGAATGGATTGTTTTTCTTTCTGCACGTTTCAGTCAGGCTGTTTTTGCATTGTCAAGCTTTTTTATTAGGTTGTTTCAAGCAAGAGTGCTAGTTAGGTGGACATCAGGTTTCAATTTCCTGTATAACATTTCAGTTTCATTATTTAGTCAAGTTTAGAAGCTCTCTCTCCTACTGTGAAACAAAAATAGGCTCTTTATTCTGTGTCACTGTTAGGCTTGGGTGCACTCTTTAAAACACTTAAATATTTTTCTTTGTAATTTTACTGCTAAAGCATAGAGAAGGTTTAGTATTGCTTCCACATGCTGACTGGATTTCTTAACTGCTGATCAAGATTGCTGCCAGTTTCCTATATTCATGTAGTTGATTCAGTTCTTTTATAAAAGAAGGATGATATCTTGTAAAAGATCATGATGATTGCACCAAGTAAGCAGCTGGGTGTACTAGTTGTACTACATTGTAACATGAAGCTTTTATTTTGGGAAAGAGGGAACATCCTTAGCTGATGCATCATACAACTTACACAATTTTAAAGGTGCATTATGCTCTTAGGCAAGATCTGGCAGAATCACTTGGGTTTTTGTAATTTTAATGCTCTAAAATCACCTACACTTGAGTCGTGTGTAATCAACACCAATTTAAGCAAAGCTTTATTGTTTCAAGTTGCAATGAAGGTGGTATCCAGATCAAACTAATTAGGTCAAACATCCACATTCTGTATAAAGCATAAAATGCTGTGAATCCTTATGCTGGCAGTGTATAATTGGACTTCAGCTATGAAAATGTGTGTCTGATGTGTGTCTAATATTTGAAGTCTCAAACATGGGGTATGGCCTGGCTTGGCATTCAGTGTCAGGTAAGACAAAATGAGTGAATTTGTCCTGTCTGAAAGTCAAGATGTAAACCAGCTTTTTTGATTTCCTGCATATTTTCTAATATAAAGTCCCATTTGCCTCAAGATTATTTTCTTTTTCTTCAAAATTTCTCATGGAATCCTATTGCTTTCTGTGCTGTTGGCAGGTGGTTGAAGATGGATACGAGTTTTTCGCTAAACGGCAGTTGGTCACCCTCTTCTCAGCTCCAAATTATTGTGGAGAGTTTGACAATGCAGGGGGCATGATGAGTGTGGATGAAACTCTGATGTGCTCCTTCCAGGTATGGTATATTTGGGCATTAAGATGATTCTAGGTGTTGGGCTGTATGTTAGTCCTTGTGCTTGTCGATGTGCTGGTGGCTAGTGTACAGCAATATTCTTGGGCACAGGAGGCTGGCATTTGTGAACAACTGGAACTGCAAACCAACTGTTCTCCAGAAAATGGGGATTTCATGTTTTCCAAACTATTGCTTTTTAAGTTATTCATTCTATTCAAATGCTTACTTCAAAATTCAAAGTTTAACTGGGTGATTTTTTTTTTCATACCTAGTGATTGGAGTAAACAATTATGCGAACTAATGGTTATAAGCATCCTTTTAATATGGCTGCTTTGATCAGATTTTAGTCCCTATTCATTCCTGGATGTGTTTTCACCCCCTTTTCTTTCCCCTTCCCACCTCAACGTAGTGCTAGAACCAGAAGGATTTAGAGTTACTATTATTATTGCATATAGAACTAAGAAATTTGTAGGGTTGCATTGTGATTTCTGCCCCCCATCATCCTCATCCCTCTTATTCTGCTGAACAAGGTTTCATGTGGCCTTAACAATATTTGAAATGTTCTTAGTTGTTGCTGACTCAAAGGAACTTCTTTATTTTCTCTAAGATTTTGAAACCATCTGAAAAGAAAGCCAAGTACCAGTATGGTGGACTGAATTCTGGGCGTCCAGTCACTCCACCTCGCACAGCTAATCCACCGAAGAAGAGGTGAAGAAAGGAAATAATGTAGAAAACACCATCAGATCTGTCAAGGACAAAACTCCATATTACAGTATATAATAAGTGTGCACTGTAAAACCATCCAGCCATTTGACACCCTTTATGATGTCACACGTTTAACTTAAAGAGACGGGTAAAGGATCTTTATTAATTTTTTTCTAGTAGAAGGATGTGCGACACTGTATTGTAACAAGTATAGCTCTAAGTTCTAATATCCAGCATAGAGAGGAAAAAAAATTAGGGAAAAACTATTTCAACTACATAGTCACATTTACCACGGTTTTTAAAGTTGACCAACATCCCAGTTAAAACTTGGTGTAATAGTTAAACCAGATGAGAGCATGATGTTCCATTTGTGTAATGTGGTCTTATTGTTGCTTGATTGCTTTTACTTTGGTTATTTTGTAGCTAGAATGATGCGAATATGGTATCTAGTTGTATTTCCTGGCTCTTTGAAATGGATATGAGGAAGGGGCTTTCTAGAACAGCCATTGATCTCTTATCCTCCCCCTAATCCCTGGTTTTTATCATAATGCCATGTGCCCCATTATAATGCAAAGTTTATAGTACAGTAGTGATTAAAAGGCAAATGAGTCCCAAATGCCCAGACTGGACAGCTTGGCAGCCAACCTACATCAAGACAGAAAGACCTGTCCTGACCGTTGAACTTCAGCTGCCACACAACGAATTTGTGCACTACACAATTTTAAATTATTGACTTTACACTGTGCGATGGCACTTCATTTAACTTAGATAGGACAAAAATGGTATTGCCTATTAGTTGGTAACTTGATTAAGTGGTACCTTGGCTTTAGTTTTATTAGCATGAAACACCTTTGGCATGCTTAGCTTCCAGGTAAATTCCTACCTGCATCAAAATTCATCTTGCGTAGTTCGACAGAACATGGAGATCTTTCTTTGCTAAGCCTTTGAAAGCTGACATTCTTTTTCAGAAGAGGGTGTGTTTAAATGAATGTTCTTCAATGTACAGTAGTCTAGATGATGGGTGATGAGCTAAAAATGCTACAGGAATGTCCAACTTTATAGTGAGGCTTACATCACTAAAGATTGTCATTTGGATTTTCATGATCAAATTTCATATACTATTGTATAGACTTCTGCTTTGTAGTGTACTATGGTAGCAATAATTTCTGTAAGTGATCAAGAGTTAGGCAGTATTTCTTTTCAGTTCTCTCCTTTAATAAAAGAGTTAACATTGGCAAATGGCAAGATATAGAGAAGATACAAAATATATAGCAGGATAAATGAAAGGCACAGATTTGTGATGCTTTAGGATGCAATATTTATTGGACACGACTACAAAAGCTTTTACTGAATACTGTCAAATTTGTAAGATTCTTTGGGGAAGGCTGCAGATTTATACCATTCTAAATGTGCATCAGTAGATGTAAAACTCTTGACTTCAGTATTGTCTTTGAAAATGTTAAATTGAGAATTCTAGTAACTTATGTTTTATGAACTGGCACATTATATAATGCAAGAGATATATTGATTTCTGACACAGTGAGCAAGTTCTTTAAAATGGATTTAAGTCTCTTTTCTAATTCCATTTTGTTTTAAATGCATATTTTAAATGTAGGTTTTTTCATTTAGTAAAAGTTGTCTAATTCATTTGAATGAAGTCTGACTGGTTATTTTAACATACTTGACTGTTACTCAAAACTTGTGGAGTTGGTTGTTTTTTAAAAAAAGAAATCTTGCAGTTTATCTATTTGTTACTGATTTATACTGGGCTGGTCTATGGTTTATTAAACAATGGTTTATTTTACCCCACTTGGAAGCAAACACCAGTATCAATGCTTAGAATAAAATGTCAAAGTAGATTTCTTTTGTTGTTCAAAGACACTTGTTCTTGAAAGTCAGTGATGAGAGCTGTGTGAGAGTAACTGCAGTTTGTGACAAGGTAATTAATGAAATCTCATGTGTAAGCATTGACATGGTAACTTCCTGCTTTTAAGTCATTGCTTACTTGAGGTTTACTTTTGCAAGATTAGAAAATGCTGGGTTTTACCAAGTGCCAGCTTCTGTGTTACCAAACAGCTGGATTAACACTTTTCCATTTTTTCTTTAGTTTCTGGAACAATGTCTTCTGTATCATAAAATGTCCAGGTGTAAAGCTCTATGTTATGTGAGTGCTCGCTTGTGTTACAGATGCTATGTCAAAAGAAAAATAAAGTCTTTGGGCCTTCTTCTGTGTCCTAAAGAAATAGGAAATTTTTAATTTATTTAATGGCACTAGTAAGCCACATTGGGTGCTGGTATCTGAAGAATTGCTGTTTTCATATAGCAGCAATTATTTGGAAATTATTCAAATGCTGTTTTGGTGTCTGGAGAGTTGGGATGTCTGCTAACATCCCTCATCATCTATATGGTGGAAAACACACATGATGTAGTAGTCTTGCCCCTACAGATGTGTCTGATATTCCATACTAAAACCAGGTATGATATATGACAGAACTCACCACTTCAGCTTACTTGTACAGGGTTAGTGTAGATCTCTATTTTTAATATTGTCCATTCTGGGAAAAGTAGAAAAGATAACCCCAGTCTAATTCTACTCAGCTAAAATTAACTTTCTTCTATGGAAATTGCAGTGGTCTAATGGCTACCAATTTTTTTTCACATGAACATCTTGTCTGTACAAGCCTTAAATGCTGTTAAATACCACGTGTAGTGTGCTGGGAATAAACAGGAGGATTCTCGCATGGGCTGTTGAGAGGCATATAAAACATTACACCATTTGCCATGCATTTTTGCATGTTCTCCCCCACACACCTTTATCTGACAGTATTATTCATTCCACACGTGACACACAACTTCTTGTCTTGTTCCTTTCTGGTCGATGGGCATTTTGAATTTTCCAAATACTAATTGAAAGTATGCTGCAAGGCATGCTGCTTTGGTCTCTTCTTGACTGATGCAAGATCCTTGTTGCCTCACTTTTTTTGTATGTGTTATAATGCTCAGTGTTTTCTATGCATGGATAATTGTTCAATGCTTTAAAGCAGAAAAAAGTTTCATTTAGTTGTGGTTGTGCTGCTCTAATACCTTGAACACTGTTTCTGTTTAGTACATTGTTTATACTGATCTGATGTATTTCCAGAAGCTGTTGTGGAAATAGACTCACTGAAAACACTGTGAGGATCTTAAACTAGTGGCTTGTTTGGTTTGCTGCATCTAGACACACAGGGATACGAGTGGCCCCTGAGGTCTGAGTTGGTCATTTTGCTTCCAAGTTCAGTGTGATTAACTGCAAGCGTCCTGCTGCCAGATGTCACCAAGTTTCAGGATCCTGTTGTGAAGACCATGTCCGTTTGTACTGTTCTCTCTGTTGAGAGGGAAGCCAGTACGTAGGTGTAACACTTGTGGCATCCCAGTGCTGTGCATTGCTGTGTACTTACTTGCCTGGGAAACTGATGGAAATTCTTCAGATCTGCAGGAGGAAGTTCCTTTTATTGTCAGTAACCTGCATCCCTGCTGTAAGCTTGTTTGATCCTAGAAATCCACCTCGTTGTGTTTCTGTTAAAGTCGGAGCTGATGAGCAGAAAGGTATCATTTTAAATGAAGAATTGTTCCTGTCTGTGGCTTATCTTTAAATAAGTCTGAGTGGAAACTGTCAGATTGAACTGCTGGAGCTCTGTATGATTAGTTCGGGCCTAGGACACAATTTTTGTTTTTTTGCTCTCTATTACTAGAAATATAAAAGACACTCTTGCTGTTGAATATGGTTGAACTGAAGGTGACCTGACAGTAACTGTTCTGGATAGCTGGAATCTTCAGAATTTGTAGATGACAGACACAAATATTCCATGCTTGTCCTTTAACCTAAAGCTCAGAGGTTTAACAGAAAAGGGATTCTGCTTTGCAGAGGTTAATGTGGATAACAATTGTAAAAGCCTAGTCTTTAACTAAGAGCTTAGTCTTTAACTAGTATTGAACTTCTTCCTGGCAGACTATTAATTTTTGTGTCCATGGCTGGGGTTTCTGGGACTGTCCTTGCTACCAGGTTGATTAGAGATGAAGGTGCCTTATACCAACTTGCCATGTAATATTGCAGCTTAGCAAAGAGCAGAGACAGTGGTACTGTCAGTGTTGCATTGCTTTTAAACTCATTCAGATTGCAGCTTGGTTCATGATTGGTATCTGCTTTGGAATGTACATGAGGACACATGTGACTACTTGACTTCAATACTTTATGAAAAAAGCAAGGATGAGAGAATGTCTCCTTATGCTGGGGCAGAGATGACAACAGCAGTCAAATGTCTGAGTCCACATGAACTAGTACTCTTTAAAGGACAGGGAGGATTTTTTGATACCACTTAGAGTTTGTAATAAAGTTCATGCACATAACTATTGTCAGTAGAAAGGAACTCATTGAATCAATACCAGGGTTGGGACATTGAGGCAAAGCCCTGGATGTTCTTGTTCTGCTGTCACTTTTTTTTGCTTCTGCTAATTTGCAATAGAAGCTTTCATGTTCACTCTCAGTGCAGCTGAGATCATGCATGGATTTTGCTTGTCTTGTTCCAAAGGCTTATCAAGGTTTTGGGGGCAGCATCTAACCAGATGGCTGTGTGCAACTCACGGGCTTTATAACCAAGCATTCTCACTGCATGTACTGGATGATCAAAGCTGAAGGAACCTCAGGCCACGTTGGACTGAACACTGAAAAACCGCGTGGCTGTAACTCGGTATTGGATCAAAGAAGTTGTGTAGAAAATACACAGGTTTGGGTACTTGTTTTGGGTTTGCCAACTTCTCATCTATGGATTTCTGGAACTAGTAGTGCCTGAGCCTCTGCCCTGCAGAGCACTTGAGGTGTTGGGAAAACCGCTAAGCTGTCTGGTTAGTTGTTTTGTATCTCATTCTGCCTTGTTAAAGTAAATGATGTTAGTGGTTAATAAGGACACTTCATTCTTTTTCCCGGTATCCTGTTTCAACTCATTAATCTCTGCATCTCTGTCCCACGAAATGAAACTTTAAGAACAATTTAAAA
Organism: Sitta carolinensis; assembly: GCA_032173965.1. Lineage (NCBI taxonomy): Eukaryota > Metazoa > Chordata > Aves > Passeriformes > Sittidae > Sitta > Sitta carolinensis. The sequence goes on along the minus strand of JAVUNC010000025.1, from coordinate 4,491,695 downwards.
TAAGTGTTTGCCACAAGCCTTTGCCAGTGCATGTCTACGATCGTCTTTTCCAAGAAAAACTCATTGCTGCCTGAAACAGCCAGAATGGGTGGAGCTTTAAGCAAAGGACATGTACTGCTGTGGCATAACACAGCCACTTTCCTGTGTTCCACAAATCTGCAACCCAAGCTTCCTTTTAGTCTGCTGCAGACAAGGTATTAGAAGCCGTTTTATCAGAAAGCAGGTGATAACTAGTTCCAGCTCCTAATAAAGAACAGCCAAAACTACTTTGTATCTTCAGGTGAAAATGTAAGCTTTATGTGAAAGATAAAAAGCTTGTAAGCTGAACTGTAGAAATGAGCACCACTTGAGAAATTCCACTTTAAATAGGTTAGACATGCCCAGTTAAGTTTTTAGTGTTTTGACTTCACCCGAGTTACTGTTAAAGGGAGGAGGTAAAACAAGTAGGAAGGATTATAGTTGGTCTGTTCTTACAGATGATTCATATTCAAAAATAATAAATTACATTTGCAGAAAGCAAAATAATTAAGCTACTGATTTTTTTTCCTTGGTAGAGAGTTTTCCTTCCTCCTATTCCTTTAAAGGTTTGACTCTTCAGTGTGCAAAAGAGAATGCTGTGGATGGTTCCAATTAATTATTGAAAAGGCTTATTAACTAGAAAAAATGGTATCTTTAGGATTAAACTGGTGCAGCTCATGACATGAAGCAGAGGAGTGCACAGCATTGATGAATGCAGAAGACAACTGGCAAGTGAATACATTCCATTGTAAGTTTTTCTCCATTGTTTTGCAGTCCCGATGAACATAATGTGAAAGTAGTTACAGGTAATTTATGGTGTTCCTTCTGCCATCCAAGCAGCATTTCTGCAGTCGCCCATGTCACTCCTTCACTGTCTTGTCAAATTTCCTGGCACGTATGAATCAGTAGTTTTCCATTAGCTACCCCAGAGTGTTTCATTTTTATATTTCAGGTTCCTGTTCCTGGGTGGCCATTTGCAACTTCCACCGAGATGGAATGCATAATGCTTTTGTGGAATAATGCGAGAGGGAACATTTTAGGAGAATTGCATTTTAATAGGCATTGTAGCTGCACCCGAATTGCATCTGATTTCCAGGAGATCGAGTTAAGAGAATGAGGACAAAGACGTAAGACTCTTTTCTTGAAGCAGTACTGGAGAACAAATAGATTGAATTCGTTCCTACTCAAGGCTCTTACCTAAAGGTACAATAAATGACTGACGTGGTAGTCTTAGAGGCTCATGCCTTGCCTTTACCACCTAGAGTAAGAAGACATCCTTTTTAACTTGGTCTGACTTGTTTAAACTAATAGCATTACAATGATTTAGCACGGTTACTTGATAAAAAACACGCAGTCTGGTTGATGTAATTATTTTTTCTTGCTCGAATTGGTCTGGCATGCAGATGCCATCTAGTGGTCGAAGGATAGTGCGTGGAAAGCTGTTACTTCACCGGCAGAACTGACATTTATTCCATGTTTATACTGCCCTTGTCTCGTGTGAAAACCTTATTCCTTGATCAGTACTGAAATTATGTTCACGGTGCATGGCTTCATAACAACTCAGACTTTGATGCGTTGAAACTGAGGCTTACCTCAATTAGATGTACAAATCTATTTCCCAGAAGTTTTGCAGAGTTTGTGAAAAATCTCTTAAATTATCTGAAGATGCTGAAGTGGGTAGTGAGGATTGGAGAGAATGAGAGCTCGGCTGAGAAGTAGAAAAATTAGTCTTTGTCTTAGGTGAAGGTTTCTGGATTTCTTCCCTCACCTCTGGAATCATCTGTTTACAAATTCAACCAAGTATGGGGAGATTGTAGGTTATCTGCATTGTTTTCCAGTGACTGGAAAAGGACTGGTGAAAAATATGTAAAAAAAGTATAAAGTATGTTTAGTTCTGGTATATATCAAAACTACAGAAAAAATATATTGGTTTGGGCTTTTATGTGGAATTTTAATTGGGAGATACTATCAGAATAGGGCTGGTATTAAATTTTGACACCTTACCTAACAAAATATTGTATTATTTATGTTTCTTTTAGTTACATTCTTCATTCCACTTATGGGCTTGGTATTATAGGCATATACTGCTGAAAAGATATTTGCCAGTTTAGACCTGATTTGAGGGGATTACTTGATGTTTTAGCCAGGTTCCACTGGTTGTCTACAGTGAGTTGCTCTTGAAAAGATGTATCTACATGAGTTCAAGGCAATTTTGTGGTGTTGAAATGAATCCTCCTGATTGTCCTCATGTACAGCTTTGGATTGCAGAGCTTCTGCTGTTGTCTGCAAATTGAGTCTTTTGGGTTAGTGTTATGCACCCAAAGTTTGTTCCTGGTGAATGCCCATACTGTCAGTGATCCAAACTACAGAGCCCCACTGAAGTCTGTTACTCTGCTGTCTCACAATCTACACAATAACCTTTCTGTTCCTTCTGTCATGCTTCCTGTTGCTCTGTTTGGACAGAAAAGAAGAAAGGGACAATGGTGGCAAAGTCTCTTTGGCTTCCCAGGTGCTGCATGTAGGTTGGTACCTTAGGCTGCAGTGAAATACTCTTTTGCAGTCTTATGAGAGGGATGAAACCTTTGGTGGCCAGAAACTCAGCAGCAGTAGGAAGAGGCTGTGCCCTTCAGTAGTCCCTGACTACCAGAGCAGCAGTTGGGGTGTGGGATAAAGTTTAAAAAGGATGAAGAAGCCTTCTTGAAAACAGGACGACAAACATTCCGAGGTGTTATAGCATTTGTCTTTACTACAGTAATACTGAAAGATCTCTTCAGGAGCATACAGCTTCCTGTGCAACTGAGATTCAGCCCAGGTGAATTTACTGTTTTCCTATCCAGCTTGTTAGGGTGGAGGAGGGGGACAGACATGTGAGGCTTCAGAGGGAACTAGTATATGGGGCCTGAGTGTGTGGAGAGACAGTGAGTTGCTAATCTGAACAGGAGGGCTGCTTTAGGGCTTTAAAAGCAATTTCCTAGGGCTGTGAGGTGTAGGAGAAATCTGCCATGAAACTATTTAGCATCAAAGTGCTGATTTCCTTCCATGTGAGTTCTGTCCAAGGAATTATGCAGACTGCACTCAGGGTAAGTGGCCTGTGCAACCTTCCTGAACTTCCAGAGACAATTACAGTGTCTTCCCCTTCCTAGGTGCTGTAGGGGATGAGCTGATGACACTGCACACAATCCTGTGAACAGGAGCAGTGACAAATACTGTCTGAGGTGTCAGTTTACTTGGAAGGAAAGGCAGTTACCTTCTGACACTGCAGTAATGTCTTTTCCCTTCCACATTCCAACAAGTTTGAAAGTTTTCATGGCAGCTATTCCTTAATCAGGCCCTGGGAGCAACAGCATGAAGTTTGTTCTGGAAGAGATGCCTTGCAGCACTGGGTGGTCACTAAAGGATTAGAGATCTGGGTGTCAGGTACAGAGCTGCTCTTTTGGTAGGCAGCTGCAATCATGGGTTGGTTGTGGGCTAAGTGCCCCTGGGGTGGCAGGAGAAAAAGGATGTGTTGTCCTGCTTGCTGACGTGATTTTCCAAGCATGTAGCAGTCCAGTGGGAGGTAGACAAGCTAGTATTGCAAGATTTCAAGCATTAGTTGCTGAGAGGAGGCCATGGTGGAAGGTGTGCTGTTCATAGTTGCAGCCTAAGGTACAAGTGAGAAGGGAATAGAGGAGGAGGAGCTTGTAGACAGCCCTGGTCACAGCTGCCTACAACTTAGATCAGGCCTGACAGCAGTTCTTGGCCAGCCCGTGTGCCAGACTCACTGAAGCTCAGAAGCAGGAGGCTGTGGGAAGACCAATATCTTCAGGAGCCATTTGATTTCCCTCCAGAGTTTGCACATCCTGTTTTTTGATTGTGAGTCATGAGCCAGCTGCAGGAAGGAAGACGAGGTCAGCCTGACCCTTTGAGAAGTTTTTGCATGCTTCTGGCTCTCAGGTACTCTCTCCACTCAGGTGGGTGAGCATGAGCCCATGTGGGGTGCAAGCACAGCCTGTACTGGTCCTTCAGCCCTCCTCAGCACTGGGCGGTGTATTTACCCCTTATGTTACGTTACACTGTGCAGTTTGGGCTGTTAGTCCCCAGAGGACCATGTGCAATCACTAAGAGAAGTTTAAATTAATCCACTCATGCCCATCTGTTTTTCTATCCATGAAGTTCTAGGCCCCACTAGCTCTGTGTGAGCCTTGTGTTTACCCCATGAGGATTATGGGTCACTTCTCATGGAATACAATTTAGACTTTGCTGAGCTGTTTCAGTTCAGCCCAGGTGTTGTGACCACTCAAGTTTTTGTTTCCCCTCAAATTACCTGACTTGTCTTCTAGCTTTCTAGAGTACAGACTGACCCATGTGTGAAACTAGAAGGGCTTGATGACTCCAAAGAGGAGGCTTCAATAAAGGCTGGGCTCAGAATAATTCGATGCCTTCAGCCTTCTGCTGAACTTTGGCTCAAGCATCTGGTGGGATGAGAGTATAGCATGTATTTGTTTTGCTATAAAATATATTCAGTTCTTCTAGTAGTAGGTGGTAGTTGAGAACAACAAATAGCTTTTGCCCTCGGGCTCTGCAGTGTTGAACTGAGGCAATGAAGATGCTCTAAAACTTGTGGCCAGCATGTTCAGGTGTCACTGAGCATCCTTGTTGGGCACCTTTGGTAATTATGCAAGAGCTTGACTGTCACATACTTGTCAGGCATCAATTTATTCCCAGACAATGTTGTGTATTCTTTTTGTAGGTGACAATAGAGACATGTTAATGGGCTAAGTATTTTTTGCTCAGATGAACTGCTTTGCTGCCTTAGAAAAACCTAAGTAAAATTAAATGGTAGAGGCAGGAATGTGAGTTATGAAAAGAGCCAGGTGGTGGCATCAGTGCACAGCAAATAAGCATTTGGACCTCCCGTGAGGAAGACCAGGGCTTGCTTAGTCACCCAGGTCTGTACAAGTGGGCTTAGATGGGTGAAGTGCAGCTTTTTAATGTAACTGATCAATTACTAATTACTTGCAGGCATTTATGGTCAGCTATTTTAAGGGGTTTGGATATGGTAACTCTTGTAGCCAATTACTCAGACTGTACTTGTGCCAGTTTGTGCATGTAGGTTGGTTACAGGTTTGTTGTGGTAATCTCTTCAGTCACTGCTTTTGGTGTTCTAGTCTTCAAACTGCAAAAGACTTTTTGAGGGGGGCTGAAGTTCATGAAGTTAATGCTTTAAGAGAAGAAATGTCTCTCTATGCTGCAAACCTCATTCACTCCTATCCTGCTTTTCTGTTAGTGTAGTCTATAATCCACAAGTATCCAGGCGATAAATCTGCCTCAGAGTCTTTTAAGGTAGATAAGTATGATGGCAGAAAAAAAAATCAAAGGAGTTTTTGACAATACTGATAGTGAGGATTAGAGTGAAAATGAGGGTTCTTGACTCAGGCCTGCAGCCAGGGTTAGATTCCTGCTTCAAGGCAGTAATAGTGTTCAGATGATGCTGGCCACTATTTCCTAAGAAAGGGTTCTGGCTTTTTGCTTGGAACAAACCCAAAACGTTGGTTCTGCCTTAGTCTTTGTTTTATCCGATATTTTTTTTAATTTCATCATTTTAACTTATGCAAAGAAAGAATAAGCTTCACCTATACCAGACACTGCTTTGTTGTTGTGTTTTTGCTGTCCCACAAATAACACTTCTAAGCAGTAGCTGAAGCAAACACTGAAGTTCTTCTTTCACAGCAGTGTTGTCTATTGGCAGCAGCACTGACCCTCTGTGGTGTTAATATGCAATGTTTATATTGCCTTATATTGTGGGCTGCTCATCTCCCTTTGCTGATTGCTGCTAGATACCAGCCTTGTCTTTTTGTACTTGGAACTGATGCCTGCAAATCTTAGAATCAGTTCAACAGAGGAAGAAGCATTGTGAGACAAGAAAAACAATCATGATCCTTGCTCAGCTTTATTATTAGCACATTCCAGAGGCTGACCTAGGCAATGCTGGGTGTGCTGCAGTGTTCTTGCATGTTGCTTGGAGAGAGAATTTCTGTGAAAGATGGGGACCAAGGCATCAGTCTGCATTCTTCCCACTGGAACCATTTGTTAGTACCTGTGGAAGATCCCATGTCAACATGCTGTCCATGAGGTAGGAGTTGCACTTCTGCAACTTCACAAGTGCTTCCTGCTCTTTCCTGACCACAAATTTCAAGTGTCTGTAATTCTTTAAAACTCCCTTGTGGATTTGTTTTTTGCAGGTCCTGTTTCTTAAAAACCCAGCATGTGTTCCTAAATTTACATAATGTTAGCCTGATATTAGAAGTCATTGTACATCTGTCTGTGTATGAGATAGGACACACTGCCATGTATAACTTAAAAGAGAAACAAGAGCAAGTGAAACAAGGGAGAGCACTGGAATGACACATGTGCTGCTTTGAAATAGGCACCTGAGCCTGCTGCTAGCTTTTCCTGGAAAACACTCAAAATTCCTCTCTGAAATAATATTTGAAAATCAACTGGGTTTAACCATTTTTCTGTAGGAAAAGCAAAGTGGTGTGTTGCAGTTGATGTTTATCTTGTTTCAGTATGACTGTGTTTTTTTTTTTTCTTTTCCAAGAAAATGGTCCACATATGACTTCATCTAGCTTTAGTATTTCTATTCTGGGAGTGCTAAGTATTGTAGTCCTGGTGGGAAATAAGGTAGTTGTATAGTTTCATACCCACTTATGATGGTCTTTATGCAGCCACTTTTTTCAGTCTGAAAATCTGCCTCTTTTTTTGTTGCTTCTGCTTCATGTTTATTATTTTGTGGCTTCTGCTGCTGTCCTTTCTTACAGGTGGCTCTTTATGTGCATATATATACATTTCCAAGTATCCCCCAACTTCTTTGGTCAGGTGGCCAACCTGAACCCCCCTAGACACCAAAGCTCATTAAAAGCAAAACTAAAAGAAGCAGTTGAATTGTAGTAAAGGTTAACATAGTCTGGTGAGTATGTTAACGTGTTCTGTGCTGCTTTAGCAAGTGTTTTCCTGGTATCCAGGCTACCTATTTTATGGCTGTTCAGCTGGAGGTGGTGATAGTTGTAATACTGCTTTATAAACAGTACAACTCAGTGTGAACAACCCCAAGAAACAAATACATCTTTGAAATGTGTGGTGCTGCTGGCCAAAAAAGGAGACAAAGTGGCCTTTCATTCAAAGTTAGAGATAGGCCCATATTCACTTAAATGTGAACTGTAGTTATTTAGGAAAATAACATCTAGATGTTTCTTTTACTAGCTAAAAGATTTTTTTCAGTTGAATTGTGTAATCTGTAATAAAGATACTGATAGAATTTATATCGTGCTTCTTTGACCATTTTCCACAAAGCAAGACTTTACCTGCAAGATGATGACCTCTTATGCTTACAGTCAGTATGTCCCAAGAATTCAGTGTCCTTATACAAGTGACTATTGCTGAAAAACATCTAGAAACAGAAAAAAATCTAACTGTTTTCAGTGGCAAGTCATCTGTGTATCGAATGCTTTTCTTCCTCCCGGCATGATGTTGATAAGGACAGTGGAGATGCTGCAGGGAGGTTGGAGGATTGAACCACAGGCCTGAACACCTGGAGTTCAGTCCATGGACCCTGGACCTAGCATATTTCTAAACCTCCTTGGCTTGTTCTTCCAAAGAGTTGAACTCTTGAAGTGCTGCCCCCTCATGCTTCTGTTGCAACACTTTACACTCTATTTCTGATGTGATGTAATGTGAGACTGTCTTTTTTTTAAGAACTCCAAACTGCTACAGATTGGAACACTAACTGCAGTCATTTGCCATCTGTTGTTGTCTCTTGGCCATAGGGGCATGTTCCTGGGTGTCCCCTGGGTCAATATCCCATGTATGATAGTAGAGAGGTTTAACTATTTGGTGACAAAGCACCAGTGTATTAATATCTTTTTAAAGCAAGGGATTGTCTTGCATCAGAAGGACATTGCCCTGTATCACATGGTACTTTAATTCAAACTGTTGTTATAACAGGTATTTTGGAGAAAAAACTTGTCCTTTTCCAGACACATGAATGTTCATTGATTTCAAATTCATAAAACTCAAAGAGTTACAGAATATAGCTATATCCACAACCAATGTATTTCTGTAGTTATTGACTTTCTTGAAATGCTATTTCACTAATAAGAGCAAATGTTGTTCCATAAAAAGCAAGGAGCTTATGTTGATCCCTGTAATTACTTTTTAAACAGATGGAACATACATGTCCAGCTCATTTCAGAAGCCCCAGGCACAGCAGTTTTGCAGTTATGGGGATTTAGTCTCACTTCCATGAAAAGGAGTGGCAGTAAAGATAATTTAACCCTCCTTGATTCTTACTTCACAGCAAGTGTATTGTTGAAAGGGCATGGAAAGCTGTGGAAAAAGTAGCTAAATAGTAATGAATGCTGCACAAAGTGTCCTGGCTACTGAAAAATGCTCTTTTTCAATGTCAGCCCTGCCCAGTGCAAAGCTTTCAGTGCTGTACTGTGAGGCAGGCCATCCCCAGTGAGTCAGCTTTCCTGGCCAGAGTCCCACATGGATCATCAGCAAGGAGTATCCAATAAAAAAACCTGGAAGGCAAAGGTTTTGTTTCACACTGTACAAAAGCCATCTATTTGGGATCAAGGTTTATCTACTACTGCATGAAATCAGCCTTTTATTGAACATAAAAGTCTCATTTGAAGCTTGTCTAATGATTAATATCTGGCAACTGTCTCTTGTTGGATCCCAGCAAAAAAACCTGTCAGGTCATGTATTAATTGAGGCATGACAAGCAACTGATTTGCTCTGGATGATGGCAAAAAAGCAACAATTTAAAGGGCTGCAGTTGCTAATTTGGAAGCAAACTGAAAGATAGGATCTGGATTTCTTTTTTTTGGCTTGTACTTTATCATTGGGATTTCTGAAAGCAGCTGGAACTTCAGCTAAACAGAAACAGGCTCTGTCTGGCTTCAGCTGATGAGCTGTTGCAGTGCCTGTGGCAGCTGAGCCCTGTGTCCCAGAGGAAGAATTCTGCCCTGTGGGAGGGCACATGGTGGTAGTGCCTCCTGTCCTGGCTCTGCCAGAGCAAACCCTAACTCTCTGTGGGAGTCCAGGAGATGATGCCCAGAACCTCTGCACTCCTTTGTTGCCCTGGCAACAGCATCTTCCTTTTTGAGCTGCTTCTATGCCACAGGTACTGCTGCATACCCCAGGCTGCAGCTGCCTCTTGCTATGATCTCCTTTCTCTGTTTCCAGTGATGCAGAACAGGCAGGTGTAACCTTCCTGCTGAAAACGTTGGTTTCCTCTTGCACACTCACTTCCCACTGATTTTAGGGAGAAGGCACACCCTGAGAAGCACTACCACTAATTAAGGGTTGGGTTTGATGATCTTAGAAGTCTTTTCCAATGTAAATGATTCTGTGATTCTCCATAACCACGAAATAAACTGACCTTACTGATTGGTTCCTGTAATACATACTTGCACCTTATGAATTTTCAGATCAAGCACTCACCTCAGCCATTCCTGTTGTCTTAGGCGTTTTATCAAGTATTCTCCAAAGAATGCCTGTAGTGAGATGTAGCAAGTTGAGATAACAGAAATCTTCTGCCCTCCCACTCTTACAATAAGTTCTTGTGTTAAATTAATAAATTCATGCGTTTCCAGATCTTTCTTCTGCAGTGTGGAAATGGTACACGTGGATGTTGTTTGTGAATGGCACGTTGGCATGGGTAAAAGTGTGTCAAGGCTTATGTTAGAAATTAAATAATGCAGCAGCTGTGTGATAGTGCTTGGCCCCAGTCTCAGGTCCTCTCTAGTTTACTCCTACAGACATGTCTGTGAGTCCTGCAAGACTGAAAAAATGCATCCTGAAGGCAGCTGCATACTGTGACTGTTGAAGCCCTTTCCAAGAGCTCCTCTCATTGTAGCCATCCAGTTCAGTATCTAATTACTGTTCAATCTGAATTCCAGGAAAGCTGCTCCAAAACCTAACCCTATATTTACCAAGGGAAAAAAAAAAAAAAAAAAAAAAAAAAAAAAAAAAAAAAAAAAAAAAGGTGACCTGGAAGCCTCAGCAGCCTGAAGTTTCATCTAGGTTTATCTTAAGACTGTTACTAGAGGAAGGGGGAGCTGCCAGGCCTCTCCTGAAAGGAAGGGGTGTCCTTTGAAGGGAAAATGGCACTGAACTAGTGGAAGTGAGAATTGCACTTGGTGCACTGTAACCCTCTGCTGCCAGGCAAAGAGCAGTGTCTGCCTCTTTCCCCTCTGGACAGTGTTTGAGATAAACTGCTCCCATCTGCAGGGGCTGTGTAAGATGCTGGAACCTGTGTAAGGGTCCATGAGGAAGATGATGCCACGGGAACCTCACCCCTTGTGGAAACAAGACATGGGAATGTTTATCATTTGTAGAAATAGAGCTTAGCCTGCCATCCCAGCACACATCAAAGATAGACCACGTGACATGAGAAAACTGATTTTGTGGACATGCAGTGTAAAAATGTTTGTGAAACATAAAGTAAAAGATCTGTCAATCAATATAAGCTGAACTACAAAATAGTGCAGTAGTGGCACTGAAACAATTAGACCAACTAAAGTGTTAAATAAGTAAAAGGTTCAATTCTACTCCCCTTGAATTGAATGATATGTTAATAGATGTTGATATGAATAATTATATAACCTTGCAAAATAGAGCTGCAATTGATCTAATAGATAGAATTTAACATCATGAATAAAAATTTTTTGAAGGAGTTTATATATCTTAGTTACCATAATAGTAGTGCTAATTATGTCTTGTTTTCTCTGTTGTATTCTACAAATAATTAATAAAAATATTAAAAGAGTCTCTATGTGGTTTTTGGAAGAGGGTGAGATATTGGAAACCAAGAAGTTAAATTCCCTTTTGAATTTTAGAAGGAGAAGAGAATATACTGAGTTATATAGAAATAAATCTTTAGGCTTTCTAAGTGTTTCTCTGATGAAAAGCAGCATGTAAGCTGCCTGAGTAGCTGTAGAGGGCCAGTGCCCTGGAAATCCAGATAAGTATTGCTTTTAAAGCCAATAGGGCTTACTTCTGTTAGGGTTTTGCTGGTTTTTGCTTTATCTTTTTGGTTTTTTGCACTATTGAAAAGTAGTAGAGAGCAGTAGTTTTACTCTAGCCTTTCAGATCAATTTATTCAATCACATTCTTCAAGTATGTATAACCTAGAAGGAAGCTTTTATATGGATTAGCAGTCCTTAGTCCTTTTAAACACTGATTTAGTGGGGAACTTATGTGTGTACTTAATTAAACACAGAGGTAGTTCCCTTTCAGTCATTAGGAATATTTGTATATTGAACATCGTGGCTTTCCCCAAAGCCACATCCTAGACCCAGAAAAACCTCTTCCAAACCTCTAGTTCATTTTCAGAGCCTGTTCTTATTCGCAGGCTTTTTTTAATGTGGGAAAAATTCATTTTTAATCTCACCCAGAAAAACCGTTGGAGTGGGACTGTTTGCTAAGGAGGTGAAAAAGAGCCCTGAAGAAGGCTCAGCTGAAATCTAAAGGTTTAACAGTGGGGCATGCAAGAGGCATCCACCTGCAGATCTCTATACTACAGACAAACACAGTTTAAGATCAGAATCAGAGCTTAAAAAAGTTCCAGCCCATTCCTTGAACATATTTACTCCAGTCACTTGATATTATTCTGAAAACCTCACAGAATCACAAATGTTACTAGCATTTGTGCAGTTGCCTGCAGGCTCTGTTCTGCAGTTTTTTCCCAGGATTTCCCATAACTCAAATGTCTCATTAGGTTACTGTTTGTCCTTTTCATGTAAGTTGAATGCAGGCCTTAAAAAAAAAAAAAAAAAAAAAAAAAAAAAAAAGAAATTGAATGCCTCAGGCCATTTGAGAGCTGTAATTATGTCCTCCTTTCTTTGACAGGATAGCAGCTCATACAGGAAACTTGATCCAAAGTTCAGAGAGGGTATTAGAAAGGCAATGAATCTTGTTAGCCTTGGATGAGGGTGTAGATACTGCAGGAGTGGATTTATCTATGGATCAGTACCTTGCCCATGCAGTGTCCATGTGTTGCAGCCTTGACTCCCTTAACCACAGCTGCTCGCAGAGTTGCTGGAAAGGCTTTAGAAATGAAATTACGAGAGCAGTAAGTGTTGGTATCGCAAACTGTTCACAGAAAAGGCTTTCAAGTCCACCAGAGGGATCTGAATGTCCCGTTCCTATTCCTTCTAACGGGAAGTATGTGGATACAAATGGCATTGAGAACCTCAGCCTCTGCTTGTATTTAGCCTCTCTATGTGTGACAATGTGTCACACATGCGATCTTTCACATGTGCACGTTGCCAAGCTGCAATTGTCCTGTTAGAGAAGTGCTTCCTCCCATCATTGTCATGTCTGTTTTATTTTGGCAGGGGGAAGGGCTGGGGTGTCAAATTAAATAGATGCATCTTGTTTACTCTCCTTAAATACATAGTGTTTTCTATAGGAAATTATTTTGTTTGCATGAACAGTAGAGGCAAGAGAAGAAACATGATATATCTCAGCCAGCTTCAGTACATTTAGTGTTGCTGGTGTTTGAGTAGTAAAGAGGAAGAACACAGACAAAAATGAATTGTTCAAGTTTTGCTGTATAACCCTGTAGCTCTGTAGAGTCTGAATAAGTTACAAAGCTTTCAAGGAACATCAAGAACTACTGGAAAAACAGCTGAAAGGAATTCTGTAAATATGGATCAGTATTGCATAGTGACCAGCTTTCCTCATTATTCATTACCTAAGTGATATTGCTGTCTTGTATTAAGATGACAAATCAGACTTTTTTTTTTGTTTTTTAAATATATATATATATAAACCACTCAGGTTGTCCAGTCAAAGTATCCCATTTTGCTGCTAGGAAAATGTGTTGTGTTTCTGGTGCTGCAGTGATTGTGCAGTGCAAAAGAAGCTTCAGGCAACTTCAATGGAATATTTTGCTAGGGAGACTTACTAGAAATTTGGTAGAGCCTGGGTCAGCATTTGGGAAGTATATATCCACTTCAAGAATTAAAAGCAGCAGCAAGACATCAAAGTTTTTAGCTGTCTCGCTCCTCTCTCCACAGTTTTAATACAATCTGGATGTAACACCCAGTGTTGCACGTCAGGCTTCGTTTTTCCTTGTTAGAAATTCTAAAAGGACATTACAGCAGAGGGCAGTAGGAACCTACCTCTGCTTAAAGACGTTTTGGATCACAAGCATACAAGTATCTGTTTTCCCCCCACTAGTCTTCCCTTTTTTAATGATGTTCAAGGACAGATAAAGCTTAGAGATGGGACCTGCCACAACTATTGTCACTGTGTTTGTCATGGTGAATACAAGGTGTGTGTTTGTAGCTCCATTTCTAGTCAGTGAACTGACTCTCAAGATTTGATGGATGCTGCAAAAAATCCAGGCCCAAGCTAATGGCAGCAATTGGGCAGTTTTTATCTCAATTCAGAATCCTCTTACAGTTGGTAGAAGGGAAATGATGTGACAGATTATAGAGCTTGTCATCAAACGTTTCTTTCTGATATTTCCTGAAACACCTTACTGTTCTGGAAGGCTGTTTCTTAATTTCCCAGTACAATATCTAGGATTTTAAAAGAGACTTTAAAAGTGCATGCATTTAGGGAAGGGAGAAAAAGCCAATGCTGCAAAGTAGCCTCCAGCTTGGAACCTTTCAGGTGCACAGAGCATGATGCTGTCAACAGTGCCAGGGTTACCTTCCCTCGTGCATCTCCTCGCTCCTCGCTGCCCTCAGCATCTTCTGCCAGTGCTCGGAAGCCACTGTAGTTCACTTGCATTTGCTTGCCATTTTCTCCGGTTAATTCAAGTTAGTGTTCCAGTACTGTAAGCCACCTGAGTAGGTTTGGGGTTTCCCTGCTCTGCTGTTTTTATTTCCTGAAGGGGGGCATGCTCGTGCACGTTCTCCTCTGGCTCAGCAGGACCGTGTCTCAGCAGCAGTGCAGATGTCTCTGAGCACAATGCCAGTTCAGAGCAGAGATCAGCAGAGCTTTGAACTTGCTCCCTCCTTTAATTGGAAGTAGCCCGGATCTGATGAGCTTCCAGACAACATTGCAAAGCTCAGCTTTCCCCCGCCCCCGGCTTCTCCAGGCGTGTGAGAGAGTAGGTGTGTGGGAAGGAGGGAGTTGTCATTGTGAAGAATTGTTCAGGAGAGTGGGGAATTACTCATTTCCTAGTTTACTGGTGAGGATCTGCCTTATGTATTGCTACACCTAGGATGTATTTTTAACTCTCCTGTGGTAACTATAGCATACGTACAGATGGACTTACTGAAGGATAGATAAAACATACTACGAATTACACAGTCTGAGCACAGGGATACCAGGAATGGGGCTGGCTGTAGAAGTACCTAGATCTTGCAGTCACTCATGATTTTTAAATTGAGACAATACTAGATAGTCTGCTTTCTTTTTTGTCTTTTTTTTCTTCCTTTGCCTAAACGCTTGTAAAGGACAGGTTGAGATCAGCACTCACACAGCAGAGGTATTCACAGAGTGGGCTGCTCCTTGAGGCCAGACCAGTCCCACCTGTACAGGACAAAGGCTGCTCACTGCATGGTTGTTCAGAGCTGGTCAAGGATGGAAAACTCAAGGAATCAGAGAGGTGAGCTGCAACTTCAAAGATCCCTTATATCTTGTTCTGGTGCTTTTCTTTCCCTGTTACTCAGGTTAAGCCCATGCCTGGTGGAGTCCCATTCTGAGCAGAGAACTGTCTTGTAGGATAAGCAGCAGGAGAGCAGGGGAGACAGGGTAGTGAGTTTGTGAAGTATATTGCTTTGGTGACGTCTGCAGCTTGTCACACTAACTGTAACATTGCATTACTGCAGCTGCAGGTTCAGAGAACCCCTCTGTGCCATGTGCAGTGCTGCAGGGGATCATGGAATTCGTGAGTGCTTGCCTGCTTCTCTGAGACTTGTGCCCAGGTTGCTCTGATACAGGAAATATCCACTAGGTACTGAGAGGAGAATACATATCTCTCCGGGCTATCTACACTTTTAAAGCTAAATATTCCTGCAAAATTCCTTTTAGAAATTGTTTTCACTATGCCTAGCTATAAAAACTGCTTTTAAAAACCTATATTAAAAGAAAAGGCACTCAAAATTGACCACACAATGATTAAGATTGTATGTGGATACTTAGTTAATGATTGTTCCCTAAAATATAATCAGATGAACAGATAAACATGTATTGAAAACATATTTAAGTCCAAACTTCAATACTTATACCTGAAGTAACAGCAAAGGGTGTAAAACAGACCTGTGCAGTTTTACTAAGTCCTTTCTGCTTTGTCAATGTGAGTTTTAGTGGGAATACTTGCTCTAGTTCTGTTCGTGTCTTTTTAGGGGAGACCAGAATCACTGAAACTCTGCAGGGAAAAGCTAAACCACATTATTCTTATCTAACTCAAAGCCCTGCATATGTTGTATGCATATGTTACCACTGAGGTAACTCATTTTCCATCAAGTCATGCTGCAGTGGTACCTTGTTTATGTTTAATTATGTGCTGTTTATTAACAGAAAAGAGTGAAAACAATCAGCTGTTCAGGGAACAGGAGCAGAATTACTAAAGCAAAACAGCTGAAAATTTTCAAGCAAATAGGTTTGGTGCTGGAAATTGTATTTCATATACACATTCTGTTTAAAATTTCAAGGAAAATTTTTGAACCTTTTTAAAATTTGACAAGCCAAAAGCATCTTGTTCCAATTATAATTTTAGATGTTGCATACAATCTAAGTTGGTACAAAGCACTTTGCAAAGCAATTTCAGTATTTGATTTTGCCATTTTTTGTGTTTTTAATTATAAAACAGACTTGAATGTTTTGACATCTTCCAGAGAGGATGGAAAGTCTGCTTTGAAGTTTGTGTGGCCTGAGGTTAGTCAGCATCTTCTGCAGATGTGAGATCAGCACCCTACATAGCTGGGTGGAGGAGTTAGATTGTGGGAGTTAAGACAAAATAGAGAAATAAATATTCACACTGAAGCTGCACAGCCTGTCTATTTTAGCCTTGGTTAGGCTTTAATGGATGGCTGTTTGAGTGTGCCTGCCTCTAGCTGCATCTGAACCAGGGGAGTGTTAGAAATGTTAAAATTTGTAGTGCAGGGTCTCACTGCTTCATCATCATTGGGCTTCCCCACATGGTGCAAGCTTTAAGTTTTGATCAGCTATTACTGATACAGACATTTGAGGAGAAATGCAAATAGGTTTCCAAAGGGACAGGATTGATCCAAACACAGGACAAAGCAGATTAGAACACCCAGCTATTGAGGACCAAGATAATTTGCTTCATTCAATATGCTTAGAATACAGTAGCCAAGAGGAAATAGTTGTGTTGCTGTAAAAAGAGAGAAGTGCTGCATTTCCTGATGGGTCTGGATTTCAGTGTCTGAGACCCATAGTCAGCCCTCTCCAAAGTGGAAAGTGATGACAAAGGAAAAGCAGGAATGGTTACCTGGTTCCTCCTAGTGGGCAGGAATTGAGCACTTGGGCACTGTCATTCTTTGGGGATTAAACTGCTGAGAAGTAAACTGTGTGTTCTATTTCATTGTCTGGTCTGTTCTGGCAGAATGCTGAAATGTTACTGGCTGGATTTGTGATGGCACAATTGTGGCAATGCTTATAAGGAAAAGTATTGAGGCAGTAATTTGTCACACAGGTCACTTGAATATCTGTAATAAGAAGCTTCTAGCACATGATTAAGAGACAAGAAAGTAGCAATACAATTGCTTCTTTATATTCAACTGTTGTCTCCCAAATTAAGTAATAAATCATAAGACCTACACCATGAGCTAATCTTCCCTGGAGTTGTGCCCTCTGCTATCTCAGAGTAGTCATGATTATTACCATTACATGAATTCATAAATGTGCTGAGGATTTGAGGTGTGCAGCACACTCAGCAAGAGGGGCCACCTGATGGTCAGAGAGTCAGCCTGGAAGGGAGTGGCCAATTCCCCAGGGTGTGCAGCCCTTGAGAGGAGAGATGGGCACAGAGGAACCATCTGAGAGTCAAAGGGAGGTGCAGGTGCTGCACCTGGGGAAGAACAACCCCATGGAGCAGCACAGGGCTGACAGCTGGAGCTGACCTGCTGGAAAGGAGCTCTGTGGTGAAGGACCTGGGGGTCCTGGTGGACAAGAAGCCACCCATGAGCCAGCAGTGTGTCCTGTGGCCAGGAGGCCAGTGGAACCCTGGGCTGCACTAGGAACAGCACTGCCAGCAGGTCAGGGGAGGGGATCCTGCCCCTCTGCCCAGCCCTGCTGAGGCACAGCTGCAGTGCTGTGTCCAGATCTGGGCTCCCCAGTGCCACAGGCACAGGGAGCTCCCGGGTGGCTCCAGGGGAGGTAACAAAGATGATTAAGGGACTGGAACATCTCTCCTACCAGGAAAGGCTGAGGAGCTGGGCCTGGTGAGCCTTGGGCAGACCCAGCTGAGAGGGAACCTCCTCAGTGTCTGTCAGTATCTGAAAGGGGTGCCAAGAGGATGGAGCCAGGCTCTGCTCCAGCTGAGCAGTGGGACAGGAGGAGTGGGCAGAAACTGGAACACAGCATTTCACCTGCACATGAGGCAGAACTGCTTCACTGTGTAGGTGACTGAGCACAGGAACAGGCTGCCCAGGGAGATTTTGGAGTCTCAGTAGTTGGAGATATTCAAGAGTTCTTGCAATGTGCTCTAGGATGACCATGCCTGAGCAGGGAGTTTGTGCCACTGTGGTCCCTTCCAAGCTTACCCATTTTGTGATTTTGAGTCTGTAAATGGGAAGACAGATGAAGGGAAGCATTGCAGTGTGCTTGACTCATGTATTATCTCACTGGCATTTGCTTAACAAGCCTTATTCTGAAATGCAGTTTTTGCTTTGCCCTGCTTTCAGATTCTTTAAAAAAAAAATCCTTTTAGAAAAAATTAGGCAGAGGTTAATAGTAGCTTTGCTTTGAAATCTGCTTATGCTTTACATAACATAAAAGCCTGCCTGTCTAGGGTGGATGTCTGCTCAGTTCTGTGCCACCTTGTATGAGCATAACAAGAAAGACTCAGTTTTAAACAACAGAAGGTCAACTGAATTCTAGTTAATCCATTAATTTCAATTTGCAGAAGGCGGGGGAGAGAAAATGAAATCAGTGCAGAATAGGATGATCCTCATATGGCAAACTCCTCATGTAAATTCAGAGTTCAGAGGAAAAAAGAGTCTGTTCATTCTGTACAGTCTCTCCTTTGGGATCAAGTATAGCCTTTTCCTGCTCCAAAGGAGAGAGTCTGCCCTGTTGGGAACATCACAGTGGCCAGCAGACAGCACCTAGCAGACCTTGCAGCAGCTACAAGGAACACTTACTCTCATCAAGTGCCACCAGCCATGATGGTCTGTACAGACCATTCCTGGGTGTTGGGGGTTTTTTTTCCCCCCCAGTTTTTCTTTCTTTCATGGGAAAACTTTCCTGGATGTGATGCCTTAAGTTTTAGCTTTTATATTTTTCAGATTTTGTGCTGTTTTAGTGTGTAGTTCTGGGTTTTATATTATTAAGTGATAGTGAGCTCTCTTCACAGAGTAGGTCGACAAAACAATTCCTTTTCTAGCTTGGTACCAAGGACAAGCGACACAGATTTCAAGCCCAAGAACAAAAACAATGGTGAAGTGAAAAAACAACAAACAAGACGGATGGGACTTCATACCCTGAAACTATAACTGAGCAATTAACTCCAATATGCTAATGGACCAAAACTCGTTAAAGTGTGACACCTCGTGATCCATTGTCCATTTGTGACCATTTTGGGTTCACCTTGGGTGTGGCCCAGCCCTGCTCTTGTGCTGTCCAAGTGTGCCCATTGAGGCCTTTTAATAAAAACCTACTTGATCTTTTTGCTCTGTCTAGACTCTGTTCCAGGTCAGCCCCCAGAAGGCATCAGATGGAGGACCTGCACTGTAGCTGAAAATTGGCCAGCCCGGGTTTGGCCAGTTCAAGTGTTGCTCTGATGTCACCTGCTACTGAGGTAAAACATTCTGCTCCTCTGAGATCAAACAGGGTGCCAAGCAAAGACAGCCATAGAGGTTTTGGTTACACAACTGTCTCTTTCAGAGCCAGCCTGAATCACTTGGCACAGCACCACATCATGTATATATGTTTGCAGACCAAAATATATTAGCTTGTATAGCTGCCAAACTGCATGGCACAGTCATACCTGCTTTCACTTCTAGTTCACTTTCATTATTGTTGCCTTTCAGATTTGTCTGTGGGATTGGAGAAGTATCTGTGGTTTTGTTTCCAACAGAGAAAATGCTAGTTTGAATGCTTCTTTCTCAAGAAAGATAAAAAGCATCACTGAGTCAAGGGTTTTCCACCCTTTCTATTCAATAGACTTCAGGTGAGGTCCTAAATCCTCTTGTGTTCTACTCTCTTTCTGCTTTAACCACTTTTATATTACTTCCTATGTAATGTTTCTTGGCCCTTGCTAGCATTTTAGAGAAGTTCCCTTTACTATTGAGCATGCCTGCATTCATTCATTCACTGATGACTTCTGTATCACTGAGGGAGGTTGCTGAGAAAGATGCCTGGAGACATCATCCTCTTTTTGTATTTCAAATTTACATCTATTTGTCCTCTGTTTATAGTGTTTAGGGGTATCTTATCCATGACCTGGCTCATATCTGAGACATTTTGAATCGATTTTGAGAGGAAGCTGTAGATTATCTACTATAACCTAACCTTATATGTGATGCTTCCTTTTTTGGTTCCTGGTGGTATGTCTAAAATACAGCAAACAATAGCAATATCAGCAACTGGAATTAACCAAAGATTTGTGCTTTAGAGACCTAGGCAGAATACTCTTACTTCTTTTATGTTCTGTATGCCTACAGATCTTTTTGGCCTCTCAGAATTCATTCCTTTTAATTTTATTTGCAATAGATGCTGTCATAACTGCAACAGAGCAGAGCTCAGCAATTTTTCAAGGATGCTTTGCTCTACTGCATTTTCTGTCCCAAGATGGAAGTGAAATGCATCAGCAGCAATTTAGCAGAACCCAAGAGACCCTTCCTCCTGAAGGAATCAGATGCAGCCAGAAAGTTTAGCAAAGGTGGTGGCACAGCTCTGAGTCTGGTGATCAGAGGGCACCAGCAGCCATCTCTTTCATTGAGGTTTCCACAGGTGCTGTAGTTCCCAGTCCCCTGCACATGATTCAGTATTTGTCCCTGTGAGATGTTTGGTATCCAAGGATGGTGGGATGGCCATGGCTGGCAGCCAAACCCCCACCAGTTGCTCACTGGCTCTCCTCCTTAACAGGAAGGGGGAGAGAATAGGAAGATTAGGAAGGAGAAAGCTGATGTGTTGAAATGAGGACAGGGAGATCACTTTCAGTTACCATGATGGGAAAAACTGGCTAGACTTGAGGAAAATTGAATTAATATATTGCCAATTATTTATGTATTTAATTAATTATTTGGGTATTGGAAGGCAAAAAGACTAACACTAAAACATTCAGAGAAAGCATCTTTCCTTCCCCTTTCCAAGACTCATTTTTTCTCCTTCATCCTGACTCCTCTCTTCTCCTTGCTGACCACAGGTTGTGTGCAGTCAGTCAGAGCAAGGCAAAGGCACGGGGCTTTTGGTCAGAGTGGAGCAGTTCAGCCCTGCTGCTCCCTCCTTGTCATGCTCCTCCACTCTGCCGTGAATCCCACCCAGCTGCAGGGAAGGTTGCTTTCCCAAATCATCAACTGGCACAGCAGCCAGTGTTCCAAGCACCAGGGCTGCCCACAGTGGCTGCTGCTGGGTCAGGGGTGCCAGGAGCAGTGGCACTGGGCCCTGTGCTGAGTGCCACAGGAGCAGACAGGATGCTCAGAGCCTGGGGAGCTGCACTGGCCCTTGCTCAGAGCCCAGGGGGGAGTGTGAAGGATGCTCAGCACATTGCACCATGAGGCTATCAATAATAAACCATTTTAAATATCTCAAAAGCAGTGCTGTGATGACAGCCCAAGTAATTAATTACATGACTTTTAATAGACCCTTCAAACAGTGCCAAGTCAGTGACATCTGCTGCAGGGTGGAAGTACCTTCAGGGAAGAATGTTTTTAATATAGTGATACCTCAAAAGGCTTAGATAGGCTGAATATGGCCATGCAGAGGATAAAATGTTTTAGCAGAGTAAAAGCTCTGCTGCTTATTGCTTAGCCAAAAAAAATGACTGTCCACTTACTGGTGGATGATTTAATTGCAACCTACTTCTAAAAGTACATAACCAGTCTACCTAAGATGCATTCTGCACTTCTTGGAGAGACCCACGTTATCCTGCACCTTATTTCTGGTTTTTATGGTATTGCTATTGTTCATTTTAGCATCATTGTCTTTGACCCCCAATCCAGGAGAGTGTGCTCACCCTCAGCTCATGCACAATCTTGCTCCAGGGCAATTAAGAGGACTGATTAGCAGCAGCAGCAGAGTATATGGAGCTGAGTTTTCATAGAAACATCAATTCACTTTCTGCTCTGGTTCTCCTGGGGAAACAATGCAAAAGATGTTATTAAAATAGGGTTTGTTTATTGACCTTCTCTAATTTCTGTGTTCATAAAATAATCTTGTTTATTATCAAGTAATCTTTAGCTGAGATGCACTGCGTTCCCTGAAACATTTTGTGCAGAATTCATGGATCGAAGCTGGAGAAACTGAATACCAGGGAATTCATTTCAGAGGATATGATCTCATAATCTCACTATTTATCTCTGGAGATAGAGAGATTTTGGCTGGCAGCTGCAACCCTAGAGATAAGTGCATTTGAAGGAAATGGAACCTTTTAAAAAAATATATTTACTATATTACATTTTTATGTTTGTGTCAAGTCTCAGGGTTTGGATTAAAGGCCAGGTTTGTTCTTGTTTTAGTGTTTGTATCTGGCCCACTCTTATTCAGTGGAGTTAATGTGGAAATAAATTGCAGCCTAACTTTATGGTCCTGCTCCAGTGAAACTCAGGACTGGTAGAAGTGCAGCTTCCTAGGGTCTCCTTCCAGGCCTTCATGATGTCTGCACCAAGAACTGTGCTGCAGTGGCAGTGCAGAGCTGGCAGGGTTGGCTTCATTTCTCACAGGGGACTTGGACATTTGATTTTTTTTTTCTAGAGCCAGTCTGCAGCCCCTTCATTTTTTGTGAGCTGTGGTGAATCACTGACCCTGCTGTGCTTTGGAAATGGGTAGAGGGAGAGCAACAGTGTCCTATGCCAGGTGGAAGTTTTTATTGTTTAAAAACATCACCATGTGGAAGATAGTGGAAAAGTTGTGTAAGAGCAGCATGGAAGCAAGGGAGATCTGTTTGGTAGATCTTTTTTAGCTCTGTGGCATGGAAATAGAGAGCTGGCAGTAGTGTTCCAGTGGCTGGAAATCTCCAAGGTAATTTCCAAGGTTTGCTGATAGCTTACATGGAAATTGGACAAATAATTTTACAAAACAGTACTTCCCAGCTAATTCCTCTTCTCTGTATGCTGTTTCCTCAGTAAATGGCTGTTCTGTCACCAAGATTTACTTATTTGGCTGCATTCTTTGTACAATCTTCCTTTACACATTATGTGCCTAAATTTCAGAGATTTCCAAAGGACTCATGATTTCCCCTGACATTAGCTAAACCAGCTGGAGTTCAGTATCTTGAAAAGGAGGCTTGCTATGTTCCTTTAAAGCAGCAAGCAAAAACTCAGCCTCCAGCATTTAAATCCAGAGCCAAAGCTAGGTCACACCAGCTGTGGTGCAGTTGGGCATTTAGGTGGGCGAGTAGGCAATGTCACCACCCTGATTCCTGGGGGCTGCTCTCATGTCCAAACTTAGATGTGTCCATCTGTCCTGCTCAGCTGCAGCCAGTGTCCCAGAGGCTCGGGTGGAAGGAGCACTTGGATGCCAAAGGGCCAAGCTACCCCTCGTGGAGATCATCCTGTCCTAGGGATGGACCCCCCAGGGCAGCAGGAGTTCCAGTTCTGCTTTGTTCACCCAGGTGAAGGCAGCAGACATAAACTCTCACGGGGAGGGAAATAGTCTGGCCAGGAGATAAAGGACATCTGCAGGAATTAAGATTGGAGATCTGATAGGGAGGCCCTTCTAAAAGGGCCTGGAAGCCTTGGGCAGGGCTGGCAGGCATTAGGGAATAGTGTGAAAATGTGAGGTGTGGAGCAGCATGCTTTAGAGACAGTGGCTCCTGGGGCCCACGAGGGGTGGGAGACACATAATGCTGCTGGTTTTCTTGCCAGGAAGGAGGAAGTCTTCAACCTGCCTGAAGACTGATGCTTGTTTTGTTAGTTTTTTTTCTTTTTTCTTGGACTTTGGTTCTGAGAGCTATAGAACATTAAGTCACCTCAGCTGGGTCATGACCCTGCGATGACAGAATCTGATATAAATGAGCTGAATAATCCCTTCCTTGTGGAAAACTTTCATCTGTTTAGTGGAGTTATAGTAGCTATAGTCACTGCTGTGTGAAGCAATCCCACCATCTAACATATCCAAAGTTTGGATAAGTGGGAACAAAAGTATTTGTATGATGTAGTGAGGAAACAACACCAAAAAATGCAAGCCACCTTGAAAGGCTGATCCTCTGCTGAGGTGTTATGCATATTGCAAAGCACAATTAGATTTTCAAAACTGGGAGAAGAAAGAGCAGCACCAGAAAAACACTTGCAAGAAGGGCTGTGCCAGACACCGGATGTGTTCTCATTCACGGGCACACCATGAGTGAGAAGTGTTGCCTGAGATTACAGGATGAGATTCGATAGGTGTTAATAAAGGAAAAAAGAGATAATTAAGCCCCCTTTTTGATGAGCTTTTGTCTGCCACAAACTTCATCCTGTGAGCCTAGTACTTCTCACCTGTTGTAGATGAAGTGCTGCAATTGTCCTTAGCACAGATTAATGTGTGAAAAACGAGGGTGAGCCACCTCATACCTCGGGGGAAGAGTGTGGGTGCATTACAGAGGTCAGCAAAAATTAAATTCTGACAGCAGACGCAGAGAGAAGACTGGTAAGAGAGCTGTCTTCTCCTCTGCCTTCTGATTGTCCGCCAGCTTAACTGAAATGCTTGAGGGTTTTTGGTGATGTTCACTAATTTGTGGAACCCAAGAAGTCCTTTCCTATCCTAGTTGTAGACGACTGGAAGAGGCAGAGCTCTCGTGTGTGTTGCAAGCATGATTTCAATGAGTGTTTCCTTTTATTTTCAATCTGGCAGCTGTGGGCCTATGGATTGTTCTGTAACTTATGTGATGGATTCAAGTATTAAAATCCTTTCTGAAAAACAATCACTTAGAATGAGGTAGATTTTAGTAAAACTGCACAAGTTAGGTTTTGTAATGGCCTATTTCAGTGCCCATTGGAATCCATAGAAACGTCTCAACTCATTTTGGTGACTACTGATGAGATGAAGTAGACAGCTTCATTGAAAACCTGGAGGAGAATGGTGATGCTGCTATATTAAGAGTGTGAACAAAAACTATTTACTCTTGCTAGCATCAGTAAATGGGGAAGAGGGTTTAGGGGGACTTTTTTGAGTTTTTTTACAGTGAAAGAATATAAAGGTTAGGAAGAAAGCGGCCCTGGGGCAAAGAGAAATATGAGAATGAGTCAGAGCTTTCAGCAGGACCTGACTCTGGCTGGGGTTTTCATCTTTGTGCTCAAAATGAATACAGTGTACGGAACAACTAATGAAATCAAGCTTACATGCAAAGTAACTGAAGTGGGAGAATTTGATACATATGATGTCTTAATTTTTCGATCTGCAAAATAAAATGTGACAAACTTTTAAAGAAACGCAGTCCTCCTTGTTTCAGGACGTAGTGCTCTGTGGGAGGTGGAGCACAGATTAAATCGGTCTGTGGACGTCAAGGGTCCATTTTTAGGTGTGACAGAGGTGATAATGGGGTTCAACTTCACGTGAAAAAACCGGGTGATTCGAGGAAGCTGAACTCCAGTACTGCTTTCCTGCACCATGCCCTGTGCCCTGCTCAAAGGTCAGCTAGAACAGCAGACCTAGGAGAAACACAGCGAGTGAAAGGCAGATTCTCTTGGCCCTGAGACAGAGTAAGGAAGGAAACTTTGCCCCCTTCATCTCAGCTTTTCCACACTGGCACTGCTTTGGCGAGAAAGATACAGGTACATAGAAACCTGGTGGTTTGGGTTTTTTTGTAGCATGCAAAATTTTATTGATGGTTTTTGCTTATGTGGACTCCATGTGCAGTGAGCTCCGCATCTTTGCTAAGCCACAGTGAAAAGTCAGGAAGCTCTACACTGATGTGGAGGTCTCCCATGCAGAGATCTGTCACTGTAGGGTTTTAAACACTTCGTGACATAAAGATTATTTGCTGAACAACAAGCAGTTTTGTGTTTCAACATGTTTCAACAACATGACAAAGACTTAAAAAATTTCTCCTGACTTTAATTGAAGAGGTAATTGCTAAGCAGAAAAAAAAAATTAATTACTGCCTTCCCTGTATTTTACCTTTTTAGTTGGCACGTTTCCAAAATCTGCTGATACAAAGATAAATCTGCATTTTTGAGAAAGCCATAAGTAAATCCAAATCATCTACTTGGCTATGCATTCCCACTCCACTCAAATTCCTTTCTGAAGTGATGAATATACCAGGAACTTGAATAGAGTGCGGAGGAATAAATGCTGCAATAATTTAAAAGGGGGAGGAAAACCCATGAGGCATGCTGAGCTGCTATTTTCCAACTTATCGTTTAGCTGTTGGGGTTTTTTTTCTCTGAAGCTGTTGGATTGGTTTCCTCTGTCATTCCTTTCTCTGCCTGCTGGAGGATGAAATGAGCCCTGGTGAAAAGGGAAGTCTATGACTTTAAATCCTGTTCTATGGATTGAAGTGGATCTTCATTTGTGCATAGAGAATTTCATCCATTTAAAAAAATACAGCTTTGTTTCTTTGTTTTATGCATATTGGGTAATGTTCAGCCCCAAGTACTGTTTAGCTCAATGAAGAAGAGTTTTGTTCTTCATTAACGCCCACAACTTAATCAGTGTTTGTGGATATATCATCTTTTATTTTCTCTTTAGCTCTATTTTAGCCCACCCATATTCGAATTATTTTGCCATTTCCTTTCTTAAGTTCTTGGTTTTCCACCAGGCACTGTGGTATATGCATGTGACAGAGCAGGATGGAGTTGCCAGGAACAGTCTCATGGGGGAATAAAAAATCCAATTCCTTGCCCTTTTGTTAGCCAGTATGATGTTCTTCAGACAGAACCCTAGGTATTTTTTTCTAAATTTCTCCTTCAGGAACTTGTTCATACCAGGATCCATTCTGAGGGACAGAAATTTCCAGATAGGTGTGGCCTACCTGCCATCAATGGGCCAAGGCCAGCCTGCTCAAAAGTACACAGCCCCACACTAATTCTCATACTCTGTTCCACTATCTTCCTAATTGTCTAGTCCAGAAAATACTTCCCAAGAGCTCCAGGTCAAAAAGTGGAATTGCAGTTTATAGCCAAGACCCAAACTGAAAGAAACCAAAGGGTTTTTGGTGCAGGAAATGTGAAATGCTGTGTGGTTCCTTCCCTAACTAATTATCTCTGTGACCCCAGCTGTGTGATCCCTCGTAAGTGATATATATATATATATATATATATCACATATGTATTACTTTCCAACAGAAGTGATGAGATGTGAATTTCTGGGGGAATGTAGGCAGGCAGGTCTCTAAGACCCACTCGAGTAGTGCAGACAAAAGCTGGCTCTCAAAATTCATGTTATCAGCTTTCTCCTCTGCAGAAGCTTGGTCTTGTTCTGAGGTAGGTTGTTACATTAAATGTCGGGCTCTAACAGTGATGCTGAGCTGATAATCACCGAAAACAAAGAACTCAGCTTATCCAAAAAGCCTAGCCCAGGGCAAACAGCAAAAGTGGATGCTTGCCCACCCTGGACCCTCCCTGGCAGGGGAGACCACAGCTCCCTCTTCCCAGTGGGCACTTTGCCTGCAGAGCTGCCAGTAATAGAGTATTGACTCACTGCCACTCGAAATATCTCCATGCTGATGTTGCCCAGAACCCAAAGCGTATTAGCTCTGCATTAATTGAAATGTAGCTTTCAGCAGCCCCTAGAAACGTGCCCAAGTGCAGTGTGGAAGCATTTGTTTCCAGCGGGGATCCTGATAACTAGTGAGACTCGGGAGCGCTGACTGACCTTTGATCATCGGCTTTCAGCTTGGCTTGCTGCCGTGCTGCGAGGAGGAAGGGAAAGTTCTTCCTTATAAAAGCCAACTTCATGTCAGTGTCTCCTGTTAACATTTTGTTTGTTTAGCTAAAAACGCAGAGCTTTGTACTGAATTGCCCGTCTCCTTTTCCTAGTGGTGCTCATAGCTCAGAAGTTATGTCTTCTTTTTTGATCCGTATGTGACTTAAATTTTGATGAATATTGCAGCTGCTGCATTTCCAAATTTGCCTGTCTCCTAGCTTTCCCCTCATTTCACCTCAAAAACTGCCTTGAGATTTCTCAAGGCTGCCAAAGTCAACTTTCCCTCCTCCTTGGAGCCTTCCTTAGCCCCGCTGTTTAGGAACAAAACCTCTTGTTGAATGCTGCCCGAGGGCAGCCCTGGCTGTGCTCCCCCAGGGCTGGCACGGGAAGAGCCAGCAACTCTGCAAGCTGCTGCATGCTCCTGCAGCCCTTGGGCTCCTGACAAAACCAGGGTTCTCCTGTCTGCAGCTCCTTCGGCATTCGTTCCTGCTCATCCTCCCTGGTGCTTTTTCTGATCGTTCTTCACGGCAGGAGGGTCAACTGACACCTGTTCAAATCTGGGGTTTAGATTGCTGTCTGCTATGTGACCTGGTCCTCCTCTGACTTTGGAGCAATTTGTGCAATCTGAGCTCGAGTCCGTGCGTTTCTCTGAAATCACTCTGATTTATCCTGATTGCACACACCCCTGCAGCCCGTGTCATTCAGTACTGGTGCAACAATAGCAGGTGAGTATGTCTGGCTCCCACCACACCCAAAACCCATACAAAAATGAAACATTACTAACACTCACTAAGGCAAACTTAAAGAAAATGAAATGCGGAAAAGGGAGCAGAGAGGTCACAATATTTAAAATAAATGCAAATTGAATACACAAAATGAGTGTATCCCATGATCCACAATGGCAGCTGCCCACTTTGAACTTTCATGGTGCGCTGCCCTGCAGGTAAATAACCACAACCTCGGGTCAAGGGCCCATTCAGGAGTATGCTAATTTTATGCTAAGCCATTGTTAACAGGCAACATTTAATGGGAGTTACTTTTGTTGGATCTAGTCTCCTAAACAAATCTTAAAGCACTTTGATTTGCCTTATTGAGAGGATCAGTTCAGTGTTTCTGACACTTTTGTGGGAAAATAAATAAATAAATAAATACTTTAAATACTTAAATCCTAAATAAATACTTTAAATATATCTTTAAATACTTTTACTCTTTAAATAAATAAAAAGAGGGATGCTAGCAGTTGTTTCTCTTGTTGTCCTCCTCTGCTTTAGTTTCATGTTTTCAGCTATTTGACAAGTCCATACCAGTAGATGTGCAGAAATGGGGGAAGGAGTGACTGGTTAGCCCTGGGATGAGTTTAGAAATGTAATAATTTTCCATTTTTGCAAATATTTTTGCTATCAACTTTAATAATATATATTGAATCTGCTTTGTTGTTAACACATCAAAAGATACCTTGCATTTTCCTGAGCCAGGGATTCTTTGGACACCTGTGTCTTCAATTAATTAATGACATACCACTGATACATAGTTTCCTAGAGAGTGCCACATTTTGATCTGGTGTGAACTGATACAATCCTATTGACTTTACCACTGCTGCTTAATTTTTACAGCAGCCTACCTGAGGGATATTTTGCATTGTACTTACAGAAGAGGCTTGCAAAGATCACCTGCCTGGGAATCTACTGCTTTTGTGGCCCTTCCCTTGAATTTTGCCACCTGCCTTGGGTTGTGGATCTGCTGAATGTGCATCAGGAAACATCAGGACAAGCACCTTCACCATGTGCCTGTTATCCCTGAGGATTTATGTGCCACAGCAATGGCAACCAAACTGTGAAAAAAGGAAAATCCAAGGACATCCGAATTCTGGGTTTAGAATCATGTAACAGATCAGCGAGCCTGTCAGAATCTGACATTGCATAGTTGTGTATTCTGGTGACATTTTGAATGTGGGCTCACAGCAGCTTTGCTCAGTAGCCCACCAGGCTCCCTCACTGGGCTGAAACCCAGCCATGTGCCACCCTTGCCTAAGTGGGCTCCTGAGCAGAGGCTGACACACATTTTAATGGCTTAAGCCATGGTGAGGCTCTGGACTAAGAACCACTGCTCTTTCAGTTGGCAAGAACATTTTGAAGGTCTGCAGCAAGGGAGCATTTAACGAGCCTCTGCTGAAATGAACACCAACAGATTGTAAATTGCCAAGTGCAGCGTAATTGAATCTGACCTCTGACTTTTACAGACTGTAGTAATTGGAAATTGCCTTTCTTTTAAATATATGCCATTTCAAGGATGGCTCCTTCTTGAAACTGTGATCTGGTCATTTTTAGAAGTGTAACGATGTGAAGGAAATGGTATGGAGAACCCTTGGTACTGGTGCAGAACAGTGAAGCAGGGACTTTGGGAGCTTCCTGCTGTGTCACTGGTATTAGAAACTAAGTCCTACACTGTAATTAACAGCTTAGCAAATGTGAACTGGGTCCTTGAATAGCCACGGCCTGCAGCCCAAATATCAGTGCCCTGTTTGGGTGCAGGCAGGTGACCCGGAGCAGGGCAGGGTGGAAGCAGTCCTGGCTGGCAGAGGCAGAGCAGCCCCAGCCAGCTCTGGCTGTGCTGGGAACACTCTGCACACCTCCCTAATCCCAGCTCTGCCTCTCCACTGCCCAGCACAGTGCCAGAGAGCTCTCTCTGCTGTGCAGGGGGGGGTTCAAATTTGTCCCCAGACATGAAAATACAGTGATTTCCCTATTTTTTTGTTCCTGTATGTCTAGGAAATTTAAGGGTAAGATTGGAACTTAACAAAACAGATGAAGTCTAGACCTGACCATTACATTTTGTAATGTTGTAGACCTGCTGTTTGAAGTGCACACTCCTTCTCCTCGTATGCCCTTTTCTGTCCCAGTATCCTTTATTTTGTGAGAGATATTTTAGTTGCCTAGGTATTGATTAAAGATTTCACAGAAAGCCACAAACAGATTTGAGGCCTGGAATCTTTAGTAAAGAGCCTCAATGGACAGCTGGTTTAGCTTTATTGGGAAGAAGATTAAAAACTGCCTTGTTCAGTATAAAGTACCCTCATGGTAAGATGGCACTACCAAAAAATGATTGAATGGCTCAAGAGGATGTGTGGAGACTGGTGAAGTATGTCTCAGACATCTGGAACCTGAGGCTAACATCAAATTAGAAATCTGCCTTAGTTTTGAAATTATTTTTGTTAATTTAAAAAGAACTCCTAAGGAGTGATTGTCTTCTTCTTAAGACAAGAATTAATCTTATTTTCAGAAGGTGTGTTTTAGCCAGATATTTACTTAAATAGATGGTTATGTGGTTCTTTATGGGGTTACTGAATTGAAATTCAATATACTGGAGATTAGAAAGGGTGATTGTAATGGTCCATTCTTGCCTTTAACTCTCTTGCTTTATAACCAATTTCTCACCTGCATGTGCCAGGTAAGTGAATACTCAAAACTGGCCTTAGGTCTAAGCCAGCAGCCATGAATTCTATAAAATTCAGGGTAGGATGAAGGGTAAGAACCACTGTGAACCTTTCTCCACATCTACCTACTTTTTCCAAGGAGGGAAGAAACACTCACAGTGCTCTTACATGGTGCTGCAGGGAGACATTGGTTATCACCTTCTCCTTGCCCTTAAAACAGTAACAGCTTAAAAGTCGTTTTGTTGTCCTGGTTGTTGATAAGGCCATACCACCACTGCTGCTGTGTGCAGTGAGTAAAAGGAAATATCCTCACCCTGAGGTGCTCGGGAGGGTCACCATGGAAGGGGCTGACCAGCACCCACTCTCTCTAAAGGCTGAGTCTCCTTTGTTGTTTCCAAGTAGCTCAAAGCTGCCATCCACCTGCTCTGGCTGCCAGTCAGGATGATCATGTTCTCAGCTTTGCATTCCATGGGCTGGGAAGTTGGACTGTGAAGACAATTATTACCTGCAACTGCACACTGCCAGGATACAGTTAACAAGCTGGGTTTCAGTTTCACATTTCTTCTTCACTGTGATTATTTGGACTGGTTATGGCATTTTGCTCCGTGTTTTTCCTTCATGAAATCCATCTGCTGGTATTTTCTTACTTTAAAAACATATTTTGCCTGCAAATCCCCAAACAGCCAAAGCTTCCCCAACTCCCACCTTTTTAAGGGAATACAGCTTGAGTAGCCATTTGTGCTGAGTAGTGGTGTTTGAAAAAGTGGGAATGTGTTACTGCAGCCATAGGGAAGGAGAGGAGACCAGGTATTGCCCATTGCTTCCATCACCTCAGTTGGAATGAGGTGAGGTGTGCAAACCTCTAACAGCTGGGAGGTTTTAGTGAGGCACCTGAAATTAGAAACCACTTTTAATAAACACTGTATAAATAACATTAGTATGAGGGATTAAAGGAAGAGCACTGAAGGAATTTAAGGGCAAGGGGTTGATGGGTTCTCCTTACAACACTCCTCCAGACCTGTGACCAAGTCCCACCATTTACCCTGCAGTAATTTACCCTGCTGTGCCAAAGTTTGTCTCTTCTGGAAGAGGTAACAGTTTCACATATGTACCATATTTTAAGAATGAGTGACTGGCTTCAAGGAATCAGTTTTAGTTACACCGAGGTAATTCTGCTAGCTAATAAATATAGTTAGCACTAATTACTTTATGGATGTTCAGAAGTGTCTGCACATGCAGTCTGAAGGGTTCTCCCTGTTTGAAACTATTCCTGTGCTCATGTCAGTGTTGGAATTCTCTGTTGTCTCAGAAAGGTAGAAGCAGCATTTGTTCTTTCTAGGACACAACATTCTGCCTGCATATTTCTACCTCTGAATTCACAGCTAGGCTTCACCCAGAAGGCACTGACATAAATTATTTAATTTTATGTTTTGAAGGTTCCCTGTGATCATATAAAACACATTCCATTTGAAAGTGGTTTTTGTAATCAAATTTGCTTTTAGCTTTTAAGCCATAAAGCTCTGTTGAATGGATAGAGCATACCCTTTCAAGTAACTTTTTTGTTAAGAACCTCAAACCAGATCTGTTTAACAAATGTTCAGTGAACGTGGTCTCTGCTGCTCCTGTGGCAGTGCAGTGTTGTGGTATTTTGTGAAAAGGCACACTGCAAGCAGTCTGGGCCTGGGAGTGGTTAGCAATCTGTGGAACACCAGTCAGGGGCTCTGCTGTGAATTCCTCTACAAAGCTGTTATGTGATCCTGAGGAAGCTGCATTGCCTGTTCATTCCTGCCTCTTCCCTGTGTCTCATCTGCTGACAGAACTCTACTTAACATGTTTCCTTCGGGAGGTAGTAAATATAGCATTTTAGGGTCCAAAACTGTAAATTTGTCAACTCATTTTATGCTCATGCTGCACCAGTTGGATTAGACAAGACATGTAATGAAGAGTTTGGTCTTCACCTGTTGGTATCATACATTCTGAACCAGACTTACAAAGGAATTATCTCATGCATAAACAAGCCATAGACATATAACCTTGTTTGCTCAACAGTGTGGTTTTGAAAATCCAGCTCACTGTCTGCAGGCATTGTGTTAAATATGTCTTGCTCCAAATTATCAAGCACATTCAAGTGGACAAATTCCCACGAGAATATAAAATGTTACATCTTAGAAAAATCCCTACACTCGATACTGATACTACAGACTGAAGGACTGTTTAGTTGGATGCTGTCCAATTCTGCTCAGAAAATTTATTTTAAAGTACTGCTTCTTTATACCTTCTGTTTGTGTGCATGATAGGAGGTAATAGTTTCATTTTGACTAACTATAATGTACATCTTGTGCTGCAAAGCAGTAATTGTGTTGATAAAATTCCTCGGAAAAAATTCCACTGTGTGCAACTTTAAAAATCACATTGAATGATTTTAGAAATGCAAAAGTTTGTTTTTCCTCAAGTTTTATTACAGAAACCATCTAACTGCTTAGACTTCCCCCAAATCAATCTTTCCCTAATAACATATAAAGATTCTGCTCAGTATCTATGTAATATATATGTGTGTGAATATTTGCTTATTTAAATTGTTCATGAGAAACCTTATCTTCCTTGGGTAGTGTGACATGAAATGTGGTCACCAACACGTGCTAGTAGGCTGTGCAGTGGAGGCAAGGCATTGATGGCTGCCCTAGCTTTCTCTGAAATGAGGTGGTATGCACTGTTCTAGTCTAAATCTGCACAATCTGCCACAGAGAACACAAAGAGCTTCATCTACAAAATGTATTTTACAGAGATTTCCATGGGGAAGGAAACATCTAAATACCTCAGGAGCTGTGTTAGTTTGACCAGCCCTCAGAAGTGAGCTGGCTGGTTTTGAGATTGGCATTTTATTGGACCAATGGGGATGTATTGCATTTTCTAGTTGTTATTACAATTTAAGCTTAAGCCTGCTTTGCTCTTGGTTGGGAAATTTCAAACTGGCAAACCCAAACCAGAACACGAATTGGTGTTTCTGCCCTGTTTCGAATTGAAACCATGACAGGAGCTCTGGAATCAAACACAGGCAATTCTGAGATTTTTCAAATTGGACTTGCTCCCTTCTGAAGGTGTAGCTGGGTGTGCCTGTGCCTTTCAGACAAAGAGCCATTCTGTCGAGCACTGCTGATCCCCCGGGGTGATCCAGCGGCAGCAATCCCACTGGGCTCTGCTGTGCCAGTGATGGACTCTTCTGGCTGTGATAGTTTCCCTCTTCCCATCAACACCATCCCACTGAGCAAAGAGAAATGCAATATTCACAGGAAGGAAGAGAGAATGCAGGGAGCTGTGTTTCTCTTTCTCAACAATGCCAGCAAACAATCAGGAATGCAGACACCAGGATTTTGGTCCCCTCTCTCCTTTTCTGTATGCTACACATGACCCAGCATTTAACAGAAAAAAGGAAATCTCTTTTCTGATATCAGATCCTATATTTAGAATTAGCATCAAGTCCTGTTTCTGTGCCAGGCAGCTCCTGGCTAGCTGAAGAACTATCTCACTACACCCACCTGTGGATCTTCTGTTATGAAACTAGGTACAGATTTCTTTAATGGTCTCTTTTAATGAAAAAAACAATCTTCTGGGTCTCCTAGAGAGACTTTGACAGCTCAAATGTCATTTTCCATGCAGGATTTAGCTGAGGCATATAATCTACTGTCTCCAAAGTAGTGAAAGCCTTGGGGCCTAAAATGACCATTAAGTGGTATCTACAAACCTCAATTTTTGCCTCAGATAAACATCTGTGGATGCTGCAGCTCCTATCATTTAGCAGCATGGTGAAGCACTGTACCAGAAATTTTACTGTTGCATCACCCCAACCGAGCTGCAATTGCAGATTGAACAAGAAGGAAAGCAAAGCTTCCTCTGCATGTTTTGCAGCTCATACACTTAAAGCTTTGCAAGGATAAAATAAATGGGGGGTGGCAGTGGGGGGGGGTGGTGTATGAGGGTGTCAGCAGATAGTGCAGCTATGAGCTTGCTTTCTCTGTGCATTTTAATAGAGACCTCCTGCTAACTGAAGCTCTGTGTGGCTCAGTGATAGCCTCCTCTGTGCTGCCCTACCCCAGCACACCCACTACTGAAGGCTGGACCCTGCTCCCTTACACAGAGCCTTAACCTTGCCTTGCCCTCCCACCCCACAACAGCCGCTTTGTTTCCTTTCACTAACAGTCAGACATCACAAATTCCTTCCTTCTGAAGCCATTTAAACAGAACGGGCACCACCCCAAGTGGTTTCAGAACTAACTGATTTAGATGCTGGAGTCTGCTGCAAGGCCAAAAATAACTCCCCTCTTCTTTCTCCTTCATTGGTGAAAGTAGGAGAGAAAGTGGCCAATGACAGAGACACAAATCCCCCGTAGCCATCGGAGACAAATCTATTTTGTGGCAGGAAAAAAATAATGCTCCTGAAAAATGTTTCTTTGCTCAGGCCAATAGATACAGACCTGCTGCATGCAATTTTGCCGAGCCGATGGTATCACTCGAATGGCTTACGGACTACATAAAATGCATTACATAATTATATTTTTAAACACTGTCCCCAGCTGTGCTGATGCACATAAAAGCTGTGTTTACAATGGGCTCCGTACATGTAATTATTTTGTGGCACTAGCTCTGTGCATTTCCTTGATGGATGTTCCACGGTGCATAAAATTGCAGCTTTTATCATAGATTCTCGAATGTATTCTTTGCCCGTTTCAGCTTTAAATACTCTGTTGTCCTCACATGGGTGAACAGGACTGATGCCTGGAAGGGCTAAATTATAGCATCTGAGGGAACACCTTTAAGTCCTCTGGGAGCAGCAGAGAGGGAACATGATGAGTGCTGGAGTTGAGACACCTGGGTCACAGGAGCGCTGAGCAGCAAAACCAGCTGCTCCCCCATCAGAGCTCCCTGGGCTGCCCCCCTGTTGGACCTGCACAGCTTCATCCCAGCCTGAGGAATGCTGCCCCAGGTCACCCCGAGGCACAGGGAGGCTCAGGAAAGCCTTGCTGCAGGCAGGAGCAGAGGGGCTCTTGGTGAGCAGTCAGACCCAACACAGCCTGCACTGCTGGACCAAAGAACAGCTGGGATGGATCTCCCCTCCTGTGTGTTCACAGCCAGTGAGCTGCTGGCATTTCACTGGGAGCTCTCCCCTCTCTGTTCTCCATCCAGTCGTAGAATACCAAGCATTTCTTTATCCTACTGCAGTAGCTGATGCATAGGACCCAGTGAAGAGTACAGTAGGATATTTATTTTAGATCTGTTCCTGTGTTCTTGAGTATTAATAACGCTGTGAAAACCTAGATGCTGGAAGGATTGATACATAACACAGTCCAAGAGTTTTGCCTGCCAAGCAATAGCACTTGGAAATAAATAGAGACAAAAAGTAATACAATATCCTGAAGAACAGCTTCAAAATGATGGAAGAGCAGCACCACAGGTGCAACTTTCCTTTTATTTTTTTTTTTTATATTGCTGCAAAGAACTAGCAGAATTTTATTGTCAATAAACAAAAGAGTTTGGCATCTTACCTCTAATCCCTGGCTAACCTTAAATATGAGACTCCACAAAGGAAACGAGGAATTTGTGGGAAACCATTTTTAATGGCTTGGTTGGAAATCAGGTTTGCTTTCTGGTAGTAGATAACTTGAATTCCTTTGTTATCATTCCTTGCCCTTTTCAGTCCTGTTTTTAGCCATGGAAGCTGGAAGCATATGCTTCCCCAAGCACAGTTGCAGCATGTAAACTCTTAATTGGTCTAATGCCAACAGTGATCAAATTATTCCAAAGCAAATGGCCCGACTGTTGGTAAACCAAGTTTTCCACCCTCACATGAATATGGGCTTCTCCTGTCGTGGAAACTCTTCAGCTATGGATGTCCTTAGCATTCCCTATGTTTGGCATGTGAAGTTTACATACCAGCTCCTAGCCTGTTGATGCATTTTGCACCAAAGTGTCAGGTGATGGAAGAACAATCTTTGTAGTGGAAAAAATGTGGAACTGCATAAGTTTATTATTGTATGTTCGTTTGCATAGCCTGCCTTTCAGATAAACCTTATCCCTGCCAGTGTACTGGTACTTGAAAAGAGTCCTTGAATAACCTGCACAGAAGCTGAACCACCAGAGAGGTGCTACTTTGGAAAAGCAAGCAGAGGAAGGTACCAGAAGCGCAGTGGAAACACTTTTGAAGTAAGCTCCCCCCTTGTATTGTTCATATGTGTGTCCATCCTGTTTCTGCAGCACAAGGTGTTGCTATTTCATTACAGGTAACATGGCTTGTACATATGAGAAAAGGGTGCATTTCTCATTGTGTAGTGAGAAATACTATATATAAATACTATACTTCTTTCTTGCTCACCTTACTGAAGTATGTGATTATTATCTTCTAAAAGGGTTTATTTCCTTCTACTCTCTTACTCTAGTCTATCAGCCATCCAGGCCAAAATATGTTTTACAAATATGTAAATATATTTACAAACAAATATGTGATCATCTTATACAAATCAACATAATTCCATGTGCTTTGATATAGAGCTATGACTTAAGCCAGTGGAGGATCTGTTCTCAGTATTTTATGTAACATAGATCAACCCCAAAATTTGTGATCAAAGAAGAAATACTTCTAGGTATAACATGCTTGCATTTTTACTCTTCTGCATTAGTTACAATCTATTGCTACAGCCATTTGTGCAAGACTTCTGTGTTTATCTTTATGTGCATGGAGATAAGAGTTGCTCATCTTTTGCAAGACATTAGGTGTTGCATACAGAAGAGAGTAGGAGTCCACACTAAAGTTAGTGCAAGTTTTGCAGTTCAACAGGAAAGAGTCAGTCCTCTTAAGATTACTGTTTTAACCCTGATCTTTGCCCTTTGTGTCTAAGTCACCAGAAGCTTCTGTTTCCAAAAGCAAAATAATGCTTTGAGAAGTCACAGTTCAGTGTAAGTGATGTCATGGCTATAGGAGCTGAGGCGTCATCATCTTTGTTGCATTAAATCCCTCTTAGAAATGTCCAATAAAGGCAGGAGGAAAATGGGACTTCTTTTACCAATTTTTTGAGCACTTTAATTCCATTCTTGCTATATTATTATCTGTGAGAAGCTTTTTTTTTTTTTAATTCTATAATGTTTTATCACTATATTATCTAAGCTGCTAAGTACTCAGATTATATAAGTTGCACATAATAGGATGTCTGTAAAACTTTGCTCCTTCCAGCTTTGGAAATTTCTATATTGCTCTTCTCTGGTGACTCAGCTAAAGATCTCCCATATGATCTAGGAGAATGTGTGGTAGGGTGGGATATCCACCCTTTGAAGGAATGTCTCCTAGTCCTCAGGTATGACCACAGCTGAAGCCTTGCTCTCTTTCCACATCCTCTGGACTTTTCTGGGCAATCTTTAACCATTGATCAGTGGATGCATGCTGTAGCCCCTGCCATGCATTTGAGATCTGTCTTTCTAGGAATATTTACCTAATGGTTTCAAAGAAAAAAATCCACCTTTTGATTTGAACAGCAGGAGCATTTGCCTGTTGTGCCAGATAGCAACCTCAATATGTACTTTCACGGTCTGTTTCTTCTAGAGGGTATTTTTGGCCCATAAGTGGTGTTTTAAGACTATTTCTACCAGTACTATTTTTATGATATGTCTCTCGTCATGGTGCATTGCTAACCATATGGCCAAACACAGTATATGCAGCTACATGGCTAGGTTTACTGCCCAGCAGGCATTAGGAGCATTTCTTTTGAATAGATGTGTATTGAGGAAAAGAAAAAACATTCAGCTTCAAGGGCAGCAAAGGCTTAGGGCTTTTATTTCTTCTCTTGGTTCTCCTTTGGTTTTAAATGAGGTTCAGCATCTCTCCCTTGGAATCTCACTGCAATAGTGTGGGCTCAGAGCAGCTGTTTTTACTTTGCCTTGATGGCTGGCAGGAGATGAGACATGGAGGAGTAAATTCTGCCTGGCTGCTACAGGTTGCATCACAGAATCACTGGTAGGTCTCTGATAGCTAGATTTTATCTTGATAGGGGTAAGAGCTCATGAAACAGGATGACTCAAGGAATGACTAATGAAAGCTTTATGATGAAACTTCTGTCCCAAGGCATATCAACTGTGACCAAAAATTATAATCAGGGCGTTATTTAACAGTTTATGGTGAGTGAGCAGATGCCCTGAGCCCAGCTTCTTGTAGAGGTGTGTCTTTGATGTAAAATCCACAAGTTCAGCTTGCAACAATTAATATCAGTGGGGAAAGGCACAAATGGTAAACCATGCTGTTACCCCTCAAGTGGCTTCTCCCCTTTAGAGCTGGGCCATCTAATGAGCAGATGACATTGCCATAATTTAGTGATTTTCTCTTTTGAAAATGAATCATCCAGTCAGAGGTACACACATAGCTTGTGTGTTCACACAGAAAGGCAGGATCCAGGTCCCTCAGGTGCAGTTCCAGCTCCTCAACTGGCACTACATTATCAATGCAGGCATCACAGTATTTAGGTGGGCCACCTATGCAAATGTCATGGGGAGTCCCCCTGCCTGATTATAATTTATGCCTCTACCAAAATATCTTTCTTCACCTCCTTGATCCCAGGCCCTGGAATTTACAGTGTTTTACAAGTATATTTGCTTTTCTTGTGACACCAGTAGCTCCTCTACAATCCCAAATCATTAGTCACACACCTAAGTCAATGTGGAGGTATCACCTACTGTTTTTCCTTAGCAGTGCTCAGTAAAATTCCTTCCTGCCTCCTTGTGCCAGTGGTCACATTTGCTGCACA
Source organism: Sitta carolinensis (assembly GCA_032173965.1). Taxonomy (NCBI): domain Eukaryota; kingdom Metazoa; phylum Chordata; class Aves; order Passeriformes; family Sittidae; genus Sitta; species Sitta carolinensis. The sequence goes on along the minus strand of JAVUNC010000025.1, from coordinate 4,452,266 downwards.
GCAACATCTGATTTCCCTGTTTCTGCCATAATGCATCGTTTTCCCTGGAGAAGAACAAACTCCCCCTTTTGGGCAGGGTACAAATGAGGCAGGATTTGCTCAAGGTGTGGGGGTGTAGAAAGGGGACACTTGCAAGTTTTGCTCCAAGCAGTCAGGAGAGGAGATGGGGATCAGGGAAGTCAGAGGTTTAGCCTTGGCTCTGATAATGATTTTCTGTGTGGCCCTTTGTTAGCTCTTTCAGGTTTCCACCTCATTTTCCCCATCCTAAAATGGAGTTCAAAATCATCACTTCTCTAACACCTCCCCCTCCACACACACAGACACACACACACATACACTGAGAGTTGTGAAGAGGTTTAATGTCTATCTCGAATATCATATATCCAGGCAGTATATACAGGCATTTAGACCCCAGACTGAGCTTTAGAAAAATATTCAGTAAAGAAAACAGCATTTATATTTTAATCATATTAATCATAAATTTGGGATTGGAACAGGATAAGTGATTAACAAACCTGCAAAACAAGCTTTATTTCATTGGCTTGAGCTGCTTTCTAGCTCTGTTTGTGTACGTCAAAGTGATGTTCAGTCTTTTTAAATGAGTCACAGGACTGGAAGAACAAAAATATTTGATGGTAACATATAGCAGCAAAACAATTACTCTTTTTATTCTGACAGGCAACATAACCAGAATAGCAAGTTAGAGCTAGAGGTCTAGGCTGGTAGTTTCTTTGCACATATCAGGGATTTTAGATCTGCTTGCAAGACAGTGAAACAGAACAGAAATGTCATAAAAATTAAAAGCTAACACTAGATTAAACAATAAAAGCAAGCATGCCAGTTAGAATACAACTATTTACATTTATAAAGGTGCTGCTGATCAGTGAGTCCATGCAGTATTCTCACACAGCACAGCCTTGTCTAGCAGCTTTCTGTACCTTTATCCAGAGGAGACTCCTTTCCACCCTGCTTGCTGCATTGCACCACTGATTTAGTGAAGACATCATCCTCATAAGGATGCTCTTCTAACTCACCTCTGAAATCCGCTTGCTTTTCTCCTCTGACAATTAGGTTTAAATGTGCTGCAGTAAAGTACTCATCCTTAGCAGTCGTATGGCTTTTTAAGTGATAAACTGCATTAGCAAATTTCTTATTAGATAATCTATCAAATGAGGTCATACATAATTTTAGCAGTCTCATCTTGATTTATAGCATGATCAGAGCAAATTATGCATACACAAACCAGCATGCTGGCTGTCAATGTCAGGTATTTTTACTCTGCTAAAGAAACTATTTCCAGGCCAGCCCGGTGGCCCACAGGTAGTGCTCTGCATCACCACCTTGCCCAGTCTGCAGGACAGCCCTCCAGCTCATCCCTCACCTCTTACTAGGACTGATGAGAGTTGGAGGCTGTAGGCTAAACCCTTGCTTTGTAGCTCACAGCCATAATCCTCACTGGTGTTTACTGTGACAGGTCTTTGTACTCCCCTAAGTCAGGACACAGGCTGGCGTGGAAGGGTGAGCTCATGCATGGGGAAGCTGTGTCTGCAGGGTGCTGAGCTGCTCCCTGGCTCCCTTCTGTGTTCCCAAGGGAATGAAAGGAGCTGGAGTGAATCATCAGGCAGCACTGCACAGACGGTATCAGAGCCTGCTCCCCAGCCCGGGCTGGCCCGGCAGAGCGCAGGGCTCTGGAGGAGGCAGTGCTGCATCTCCTGCCGTCTGCACGGGGAGCGCCTGCCGCGCTACCGGCACACGCGAGGAACAGGGGCAAAAAGGGCCAGAAGCTCCAGGAACAAAGGCAGTTTCTGACCAGCCCTTTGCTCGTGTGGTTGCACTGTTGCTCACTGTACCCGGAGTCTAGCTCTGCACTGCAAGGAAGTTGCTCCTGGGATCCAGAAGGGACACTGGTCCTACCCCCTGGCTTCAAACTTCTGTAGATAACACTGCATCCATTGAGGGCTAGCTGTATCTACAACAGGGGGGAGCTGCAGAAAACGATCTGATTTGGCTTTCTCTTCATCTTCTCTCACCTCACATTGCTGGGCAAAGTGGTGACAGTATGTGTCAACATGTCATCTGCATGGCTCTGAATAAGTTATGTCTTTCCCACTGGACTTGTGGCCAAAGCCTGCCCATGAAGGACCAAGTGTGATGGAACAAGATGTGTTCTTCAGCATTCTAGGTATCTGTCCCTAAACTGTAAAATAAAAACTAAATGAAAATCCCAATAAAAATTTCCCCAGGGAATGTAATCTCTTAGAGACCTATCTCTACATGAAAACTTCTTGAAACAATTAGTACATAGATCTCCATGTTGTCTCCACAGCAATATTCCTGGAGTGACTGGAAGAAATCAAAATCATTTCTCAAAATCAGCAAGCAAAGGGCATGCTTTCAGTGGATGGCACTGCTGTTTTGCACATGCTCGGGTAATTTTGTCTAATCCTACTGAATGAGCTTTTCATGCATATATATGTGTGTATGCATATCTGTCATGAGTAAAATCTATTGTATCCTCAGTTGACAAGCTGTGTTTGGCAGATTGCAGCAGGGTTTGGGGAAAGAAATTCAAGACCCAGGCAAAGAGTAGAGTATAGGATTTTTCTCCGGAGCTCATCAACCAGAACAGCAGCAGCAGCACTGGTACCAACACCAGTCCAGGGTTCCTCTTCTCTCCCCTCTTTTTACCCCTGCCAGGGTGGCTGAAGCTGCAGCAGAGAGGATGATGAGAAGGGGCTTGTTTCCTCGGGGCACAGTTTTACAGTGAGAATTCGGCGAGTGCTGGCGCTACCCGGGTGGTGCCAGCCCTGCAGCGAGGCTGTGCCAGGGGCTGGAAAGGGGTGAACGGGCAGAGAGCCGGCTGCAGAGTGGGTGACTGGAATCCCCCGAGCACCTGAAGATCAGTGCTGAGGGGGGCTCTGCAGACACCCACTCACCCCGCACCACCTCGCAGACAGCAGCCTCTGCCAGGGCGCGTCCCGCTGAGCAGCGCTGACCCAGGGCAGAGCTGGAAGCAGGGCGGAAAGTCTCCCCTGGGCTCCCGAGAGCCCTGCCCGGGCCCCGACAGGCACCTCCGGGGGCAGGGAAGGGGCACAGCACAGCTCCCCGCTTTGCATCCCCGGGGGAGCGGCTGGGGCAGCCCGGGCTGGCCGCTCTGCTGCATTCCTGGGCAGCAGCTCATGGGCACCCAGCACCGGGTGGCGCTCTCTCCATCCGCTCTGCAGGCCCGGGAGCTGGAGCACCCCTGCACCCCGGGCTGGCCGCTGCTCCTCCATCCCTGCCTCTGCAGGGTCCCGGGGGAGCTGGAGCACCCCCTGCACCCCGGGCTGGCCGCTGCTCCTCCATCCCTGCCTCTGCAGGGTCCCGGGGAGCTGGAGCACCCCCTGACCCGGGCTGGCCGCTGCTCCTCCACCCTGCCTCTGCAGGGTCCCGGGGGAGCTGGGGCACCCCCAATATCCCGGGCTGGCCGCTCTGCTGCAGCCCTGCCTCTGCAGAGGCGCTCGCAGCCATTGGCACGGGCGCTGCAGCGCCGGTTGCCTGGCAGCAGGAACGCGTCCTCCTCCCCATGACAAACATCATCTCCATCGACCCAGACCACCTCCCGTTTCAAATGTCTGCCCAAGCCGGAAAGCTCAGCAAAGGGGACTGGAGCTGGCCGAGCTGAGCTGAGGAGCCCCGTTTCTTCCCGCAGGGACCCTCGTACTGATCAGCTGCCCCACAGGTGGATTCATCCAGCACCACAAGCAAAATTGCGTGTGCTTGGCCATTCAGCCCGGATTAGCGCTAAGAGAACAAGCTCCCTTAAAGAAGCACACGCTAATTACATGAATATTTAGCTTTATACTAAACAGTCAAAGGAAAAGTAAGTGTGGAGCTAAGCCCCATGTCTGCCTTTTTGTGTCTGATTTTTTTGGGTCCTGCTGAGAACACGCCAACGTGTTCGATGTGCTGAAAGAAGGCAAGGCATCAGGAGCACAGCGTTGCTCTGGGTCTCTGTGCCTCACACAGCATGTGCCCCGTGTTTATCTGTGTGCCGTGCATCCAGCCGCTGTGCTGGGGGAACCCTGCTGCTGATACCGCAGCAATCACGGCAAGATGAATTTGAGAGACACAGAAATCACCAACTCCAGAGATATCCATCTTCCTTAAAAGAAAGCAAGCCATTATGAGTCAGGCAGATTATCTGCCAGCAGCCCACTGAAGAGAGCTGTCTTCTGCAGAGGGAGGATTCCTGAGGCATGCAGCAAGGGCACAGGCTGCAATGGGAGAACACAGCAGCTGCAGCCTCCATGCCAGGGTGCCAGTTCTGTGCATGGAGCACAAAGGAGGAAAAGTTAGTGGACTCTATGCCCAGGGGACTGTCATGGACTGCAAGGATGTGGGTTTGGGCTGCTCAGCCTCTGGGAGAAGCTGGGTTGGCTGGAAGTGCAAAGGTGCCCAGCAGTGCTGAGCTCCACAGCACCACAGCTGACCACTGTGTTGTGGGGTGGGGGGGATTCCTCAATGCTGGGATGCAGTTATTTGTAGAGACAGAGTAAAATGAGATTCTCTCTTCCTGCCTGCAGGAAGGCTGAAATTGGCGTGGCCTGTTATCTTCTCAGTCTATTTGAAAGAGAAGATTTTTCTTGAGGCTCAAGCAACATGAAAGCAGTCACTCCAAGCACAGAGGCAACTCTCTTCTGAATTGACATGACCTGAGAATAACTATCCTGCCATCAAGGAGCTGCATTCATCCTCAGCAACACTGGCATCAGCCCACCACACCTAGAGCTGTGGCACAAGGGAGCCAAAGCCAGGGCAAAATGAGGGGAGCAAAAACCAATTACAGGGAGGCTCCTGGCAGCTCATCCATTTTCAGGTGAAGAAGGAAATCCTTGGTGGGTGGTGCACAAGAGGAGCTGTGGCACAGGGTAGAGCTGTTGAGGTTGGAGGAGGGTAGGGAGGAAGGGCTGCTATTTAATTGCCAGCCCTGGTTCTATCAGCAAATAGGAGGCCGAGCTGTCACTGGTGTGCAAAGTAGCAGATGGCCTAATTGTGAGATTTTTCCCTTGCAAGAGCAAAATGCTATGCTGTTTTTAACATCCTTGCCTAGAGCTAGCTTCAGATACGACCAAGATATATCGTGCTAGAAATGTGCTCTAGTGATAATCAGGAGAAAACTGTGCTTGAAGTGAGATTTAAAAAATAATTATTATGGCCTATTGCTGTTAGTCACACATCCCAAAAGCTGATCTGGCTAAAAGAGCTTTCCAAAGCATCTTCTGCTCGACAGATCATCTGGAAATTATTCCACCATTGTGTCACCATGTCTAGCCTTATAACCCCCAGGACACTCTCTATGTGTGCACACCATTTCTTCCCTCTTCTTGGCAGAAAATAATTCTCTCCAGCTTCTGATTTTTCTCAAGCAGCTTCAGCAGGCTTTGTGCAGTTTCTTGGTGATTTTGCTGGAGAGCACAGGGCTTCCTTCCCGAGAGACAGCAGTGAAGCATGGCCACCTCATCTCTCCTGGGGTGCCTGTAGGAGCTCAGCGCTCTGCAGGCAGAGACGGCAGAGCTCGCCAGCGTCACACTGAGATCAGGTGCTTGAAACTTTATATTGAAGGTGCAGGGTTGTTACTGGTGAGTCGTTATGGCAGGTGCATTTTGTCAGCTTCAGTGCTGATCTGAAATCAGGGGAGAGGGCAGCACTTCTTCCAGCAGGCTCAGGTTTGCAGAGAAAACTCTGCTAAGGACTTGTGTGGAGAGAAAACTTTGACTAACCTGTCAGTGTGTTTAATGTCACTAGTCAGTGAGGGCAAAACCTTGGGCAAGGATCAGCTTGGACTGGAATCAAGCGAATGCTCTGTTTGAGGACAGCAGCCCTTGTTGATTTTTTTGCAGGCCACTGACCATACATTTAAGGACTTTTGCCTGCTGTGTATAGCATGTGCTGCCTCTTTCTGACAGGCCTTTAAACTTTGTGCTGTCTGTTGGGGTTTTCTGGTAATAAAAGGGCTTTAATGGGTTATCTGTAAGCTTTGTCTCTTAAGTATGGGGATGTATTAAATATGCTTTAAATCTACTTTTCCCTTACTGTCCATCTTCAAAAGACTCTTATCCATGCAGTAGATGTCTGTGCTGCAGTAGTCTGTCCTTCCCATCCTTTCCTCTGACTTTCTTCCCCTGTTTGCTCAGAAGTCTCCTGCTAAAATTCCCTCAGCTGTGACACACCAGCCCATCTCTCAGATCCTGCTGATTTCATGTCTATCTCAGTCTCCATGTAAATCTCCCTATCTTTCCCTTCAAGGTCCTCTGTAAATTACTTTGCCTTTAATCTCATTCCTCCCACTCCTCCTCCTATTCTCCAGTCATCTCTCTTTCTGCTCATTTTATCTTGTTCTTGGAAGGTTCAATCTTGCTTTTTTTCCTTCCTATTCCTCAGACACCTCAATCCATCTCCCATTTTCTGTTAGCCAAACACTTTTCTTCTTGTCCTGTCAACTCTACCTTAAATCCCCTTTTTTTCCTTGCTAGCACTAACACACCACATGCCCTCATGCAGAGTCATCTGAGCTGCTGTCCCACGTGGTTTTCCTGGAGTGCATGTTCTTCACACCAGGAATTTGTGGTTCTCCTACAGTGCACACCCCACAGATACAAACACACATGGGGCTTTTGAAGAGCAGCATGCATTATTAATCCCATTGCTTACACGACACACAGGAAACTTTCTCTAGCTGACTAATAAGAGGAATCTTTTCTGTTGATGTGACAGCATACTTTGAATGCTCCAACTAGGTAAATGCATAAAAATGAGTGTTATTTAAACTCAGAGTGACTGAAAGTTCCTATAGGTGGCAAAGACATATGAGGGATTTAAAAAGCAGCCCATGAGAAGAGGTTTGGGGGTCTCACTTCTACATTGTTTTGCACTAGCACATCATCAGCGGCTACATTCAAGTTGCCTTTAACATCTTTGCATTCCTGCACATAAATAATAGGGACTGGCTCCCACAGAGCAGAGGAAATACAGCAGCAAGTGTCTCACGTCCATTTCTCAACTGTCATCAAATAGCTTTTATTCATGGCATAGCACAAGTGTCAGCCAACTGGCAAAGGCAGCCTATATTAAAAATGTTGGGGATTATTCATGTCAACAGACACAAGGGAGTTTTTCTCAGTCAGTGGATCTGCTCTAGCAGTGGTATGAACATGCAGCAGGTTCTCTACAGTAATCTCAAATCTGAATAGCTTTAGAAGGAGGCCAGCAGCAGACTGTCGTTTCCAAGCACAATTAAAAAATTAATCTAGTGCAGCTAGGTGAGAGCTTGGATAGGTGAGAGGCTTAACTGTGTGGTTAGACAGAAAAGGCTGTACCATAAGGATGTTATCTAGAAAGACTGAGGTGATACTTTTTTAAAAATGCTCAGATTGAAGAGGGTCTGGAGGTTTTGAGCTGATGGTGGCCCTTCAGGTTTGCTTCTGATTACCCTGTTAGCTGTTAGGTCCTCAGACTGTTTGATTACTGTGTTTTGAGTATAGTTTCTGTGGGCCACATCATTTGTCTTTTATGATCAAGGAACAATTTGGAAATGGATTATTTCTTTCTCCTTTTAAAAGATTAAACATTAACAGCTCTGTTTAACTGAAAATAACATTTATTAAATATTTGAGACTTTTAATAGGGAAAGAAAAAAGATGGACACAAGCAGTAAAATTGCTTATCTTTAAAAACATCATGTCAATGTGGAAAAGGATGGAGATTTCAGGTGTCTCAGGTTAACTATCAAGGACAATTCCCTGACGGTATTTTGAGTCCCACTGTATTTGCAGAAGACCACTATATTCTGTCATCTTGCGTTTTGAAATGGTTGCTTTCAAAACATATGGCCTGCTTCTTTTTCCCCTCCATTATTTTTGACTAGTTTAATTTTCTGAACTCCGTGATGTTATGTGGCTATGAAATCAGGAGCAATTTTAGTGGAAAATAAAAAATTAAGGCCTGAGCAAGTCATCATGAGTAAGGTGACCTGATCTGCTCTGACACAGATCTATGTTCCACTTATGCTTTGGAAAACTTTGGATACTGTATTTTTGTCAAAACCTAATTTCTGTACAAATGTGTGATGCAGAAGAAACCCAACCAGCAAAACCCTCAGATGAATCCCATGGCATCTCCATGACAACATATAGATGCAGAGTTGGCTATATACATCCTTACTGGCAGACTGACTGCTCCTAGCTTTTTCCCACGCTGAGCTGAAAGGCAGACTGACCAACAGGCTGCAGAGGATGTTGCTGGGATTTAAATGTGGAAACTGAAGATCATGTTTCATTCAGGGTAAACCAGAGGCAAATGGAGCAGCCTTACAGAAGAGGTGAGCCTTGCACCACAGCTTCCCTTGCTGAGGCTGCTTGGTCAAGTAAAGGAATGGGCACTGGCAGGTCTCCACTGATTCTGAAAATTCATGTGGAGGACCTTTGCAGGGCTCTGGAAGTCTCGCCAAAAGCTTGTCAGTGTGACTTACAAGCATCATGAGATAAGAATGGAAGGTAATTTGGGTTAATAAGTTATCCTGAGAGGGGTTTTTTTTCCTGAACACATAGAAGGAAAGGGAGAGTGATCCAGTCCTCTCTCCCTGGTGAAGAACTCTGAACTCTGTGCCAAGAGGTTTTCTTTCCACTCCCTGGCAATATGTAGGAAACCAGGGGGCCAGGCTGATGGCATGTTCCATGTTAAATCCAGGAGAAAATGTGGCCTGCCAGTGCAATGGGGAGCGTGTCTGTGGGGTCAGGAGGCTCCCTAGGGCTGTCCTGCAGGGCAGGAGTGAACGTGGGCAGCTGCAGGAGCTGTTCTGTGCTGTTCTATTCTGTTCTGTTCTGTTCTGTTCTCTGCTCTGCTCTGTTCTGTTCTGTTCTATTCTGTTCTGTTCTGCTTTGCTCTGTTCTGTTCTGTTCTGCTCTGTTCTGTTCCGTTCTGCTCTGTGCTATTCTGTTCTGTTCTGTTCTGTTCTGCTCTGTTCTATTCTGTTCTGTTCTGTTCTGCTCTGTTCTATTCTATTCTGTTCTATTCTATTCTGTTCTGTTCTGTTCTGCTCTGTTCTATTCTATTCTGTTCTATTCTATTCTGTTCTGCTCTGTTCTGTTCTGCTCTGCTCTGTTCTGCTCTGTTCTGCAGTGACCCCATGCAGCTGCAGGTTCTGTTCTGCAGCTGCCCCGGGCGCTGCCGCTGCACGGCCCCGGCTCCAGGCGCGGTGAGCTCCCGAAGCGTGGGAAGGATGCAGCGGCTGGGATAGCCGAGCAGCGATGGATTCAGCAAATCCCCGCTCCTGGCTTTCCCCCTGGCCCGTCCTCGCGCGGCTCCTCCCGTGCCGGAGCGGGTGACCCGCTGGCCGCAGGGGCAGCCGGCGCTGTAATTTCACACTCAGCTGACGGTGCAGGAGCTCCTTCCCTCGTCCGCCTCTCCCGAGGGCTGGCCCTGGCTGCCACGGGCACGCCCGGCGCTCTCGGTGGAGCTGTATTCGCCTTTGCAGTGTTTGGGAAACATCCCTACTGCAAACGGGGTAGTGTGTATGTAACCACCCAGGTAACGCACAATTGGCCCTTTCATGCTGCCGACTTTTGGGTGGAGAAGACTTTTGGACTCCTGCAGCCTTCTAAGTACGGCTCCTTAGGCACCTTTACCTCCACTCTGCTGCTCGGCTTTCCGAGGAACAGAGATAACGATATTGACCTTCCTAGCAGAGCACTTTCCCATATTTTTATGAGATATGCTACATAAGAACTGATTGTCAGGTTTTGTTCAGCTATAAAAAGTCCTTAACAGTGGGGCATGGTATGTTATCAGCCATATAAAAGCCCTTATGTTGATCTTTAGCATTTAGGGATAGACCTTTGTTCTGCTTAGTTACTTATAATCTTTGGAGTGGTTTGGCCTGGGTTTGGTTGTGGGGTTTTTTTTTGCTGCTTTCTGTGTGCATATATATTGTGTACATATGGTTGACTTTTGCTTCTGCTAGGGCCAAAGATCGCTTGGTTTGGTTTAACGTACAGACGTCAGCTGGCATCAGTCGAGTGAGTGGGCTGTGATCTGCCATTCATCACATTTCCTCTGAAATGTAAGGGAATTTGCTAACACAAAAAACTGGGTAAAACCCCCACGGAATACAGGACTATGATCCCCTAGAAATAATCTGCCTCGGCTTCAGCATCTACCCTACAAACATTTTATGCTGACAGACAGAGCTTGTCCATTCATTGCAAAGAGCCTCTTCCTTTACAGTAATAACACATATTTCCCTCTATGTAGCCTCTGAAGAAGGAAAGGAATTGCTTTTTTAATCCACAGGGCAGTTGAAAGCTTTGTCCCCAGCCTGGACAGCACGGTGCAAGGGTGGCAGTGTAAGAGTGCTGGAGTTCACAGAAGATGGGATCTGGACACAATGGCACCCAGGAGCCTTAGGTAGGTTCCTATTAAACAGCATTTCCAGAGCAATATCTAGCTGAGAATACCAAGAAGTTACAGATAGACAAAAAAGCATCACAAATAACATTAGTTCAAAATCATAGTCATAGAAAGAGCAGCAAAGCCAAGCCCTAAATAGTTCCCATGGCCTAATACTCCTTGCTTGGAGAAGCTGTGTCTGAAAACGCCAAGGGGGTGTATAAAATGTGGAGAAGCCCTGGTGCTGGCTGGGCGATACTGGAGCTCTCTGGCTGCAGTATCTGGGACAGCCTTGACAAAAGGATGATTGAGCTTAGGGTGTTAACCATTCTTTGTCTTAACAGATCACTGAAACAATTGGAGCTGGGCAGGCTCCCAGCCAGGCTCTTCAGGAATGTGAAAACCACCGGCTTCAGCAGTGTGACCCCAAGCGAAATCTGAGGGAGGGATTTTGGGTGAAGTGCTTTCAAGAAAGATACATAGAATTGCAAACAAAACCCTTCTTTCTCGTTTGGCCTTGGTTATAAAAGTTCAAGGACAAAGAGCTTTGTGCATTCAGTGTTAATCAAGAGCACTGATACAAGGAATTACCAGCTCCATCAGCATTCTCATCCCAATGGAACCAACCCAAAATAACTCTCACCCCAGAATGATCGGTGCTGCATAACTGATAGGGGCTGAAAATAATAATCATTTATATATTTCTTAAGAACAAGTTCTTATTTTAAAGAGAGTTGAAGGCAGCAAAGAGTTGGATAGGCTATTATTCTCCAATCAATTCAATTTTTAAGTCTTACTTAAAGAATGCTAATTTTAAATGAGATATTCTTCTGATCATTTCTACAATTGAAGGGATGTAAATTCACATCCATAATGAATGCTTTTTTTAAATATTTGATTGCAGTTATCCAAATGATCCTATTTAATATCAAGGACAGAGCTGGTATCTATTTTTTGATAACTGCTTTGCATAGCATACTCCATACAGTTAAAAATTTTTGAGAACAGTTTCAGAAGACACAACTCTTTGGTAGGACAGTCCTGGTTAGTGGCAGGAACAGGCTCCTCCTGCAGAGCACCAGCCATGGTGTTAAAAGTCACAAATTCCAGGTTCTTTGTCCTAATAATCTTTTACTGCCTTGTTCTAATCTCCAGCATCACCTGCTCACACTTCTAAGAAAAGGATGTGATCATTAACAACTGTTTTCTCTTTTCAGCTTTCATTTATCCTGTTGTCAGGTCTTAGTTTTGTTGCCAGGCTTCCTACCCAGTTGTACCCTCCCAAGACTGAAAACAACTTCCTTCAGCCTTGTAAGGTTAATTTGATTGGCTTCCCATCCTCAAGGTGATGAATTTAAACCACCACAATCTTTGGAAATGAAATTAAATCTTTAGTTCTCAGGACTGTATGTAGAAAATACAAGGGAAACAGTTTTGGAGGGATTTTGACAAATGCAAGTCAGTCTGATAAAATTCCTTAGAACAATGTATGTTTTATATGGTAATTACATGCACTTAGAGTAATTGAGAAAGCATAAGAAATGCTATTTGTTTCTGTGTCTAATATAAATAATCGTCATTATTAACAGAATAGAGAAAAAGACAAAAGCAGATGTCATAGATATGTTGGTGATAATGGGCTATTCATAACAGGAATATTTTTGTGTGTTCCATGAGGATATTTTAGTTGAGCAGAGTTTTAGGTCATATATAGCTTTCTTAGGATTTATAAAAGATCAAGAATCAGATTTCCAGAAAAAGCAGCAGCTGAGTGTAGTGCAGATGAGAAGCAACACTGTCCTCATGACACCTTCGGGTATCCTGAGCTGGAAGTTACAGCTGGCCAAGGTCACATGGAGTTACAGGGCAGGGGTGTACCTGCTAGCCACTACAGTGCTTTATTTATCATGAATTATTACTGTTCAGATACTATGCTGTCTGCAGTTGGTTATATACTGAAAGAATTTTAAGAGGGACATAGTCAGAATTTCTCAGTATAACACCAGAAGCCAAGCATTTAATTTCTGACAGAGATTCATGGCTTCAGACAAAATACCCACTCTTCCATCATTCCCTCTTTAAACAGGGGCTAAGATTTGAGTCTCTTGGGATGTAGTGAGATTAATTTTTTTATTGCATGCATAAACTGTTTTGAAGGTGGAAAAGTTCAAGTCTCACTTCACCACAGCCTTGCATTTACAGTACAAATGGAGCAGACCCCGTCTCTCCTCAGAAAGGGACAAACAGCTTGGAACTCGGCAAGTACTCTATCCAGCTAGAACAAATACAATTTTGCAGTCCATTGATTTCCATTTACAATGCCAAGTTTTATTTGATTTATATTTTTTAATATCTGTATGCCACAACACCAACTTCCTTTCCCTCCCCACCCTTTTTAAATGAAGTGTGACTGGCACGTGGTCCTCATTAGCTGAGCGAGATTTTGGTTAAGTTAAGGATCAGCAGACAGACAAAACAGGGCCATTTTGGGAAAGCCTTGATGATGCAGCCCGAAATTGTTTTCTCCTTATGTGACAGAGTTTAGGATTTCTGAGCATATTGGACTACTATGCATGGACTGTGTAGGGGGGCCTCACACATAGATAGAGCCAGTTACACACCTGCATCCTGGGTGCTGTTTTTATGACTCTTAACAAATAATGGCAGCAAATGCATGACTGCTACTTGCAGAAAATTCTGTCCTTCTGTGTGACCCTCCCTGCACTCCACTATGTGCTGCCTAGTACAGTGCTGCAAGGCATCAAGCCAGAATCCTCCTGGTGCTGAAAGGCAGCTGCTGAGAGTGGATACTGGCTTGGGATCCTCCCCACAGAGCCTGCTTTGGGGCCCTTACACCAAGTGGGCATGCATCCTTCCAGCTTCCCTTCAGCTGCTGCACGCCTGTGACCATCACTGAACTGTGCCTGCACCACTGACCGGGCACAGGAGCCCGAGGCAGCAGGGCACAGGTGGTGGTCCCTCTCCCAGAGAAAGCAGGCTACTGCCTCTGCCACAGGCACTGGAAGAGGTGGGGATGGTTGGGAGGGAGGGAGGAGGGAGAAGGGAGAGAGAGGCAGTAGCTACTGTCAAGGGGAACCATGCACTGATACCCTCTAAACTGTTGGAAGAAGGGAAGTTCTGGCAGATAATAGAAAGTATGCACAATACTTAAGGGTTACAAAGAGAATTTGACCTATCAGTGAATTAAATATGGGGAAACTTGCATTGTCACTGCTCACTGTGACTGGTGGTTATGGGTGAATGGAAGATCAGACTGTCAGGCTGTCAGCTCCTGTGAGTCCTAACTTTCCCCTGAAAGGGAGATGGCCATTTTCCCAACAATGGCCCCAGCTCTTTCAGTTACAGCCAGTCAAGTCCCATGACATCAAATATTAATCTGGCACAGAACTTGGGCTGTCCGAGTACATTTTATAACCAACAGCATATCAAATCCTTTGGACCTGATGACATTCCCTCCTTTGTTGTCACATCAGTCAGTCACTTTAACCCAGATTCTCAGTCAATTCAAAGGAAAGAGAATGGCACTTCAGAGAACTGACTACTGCAAAAGTACTTTAAAAAAAATGAACAGAAGGAAGGCAGGGCTGAACCTCGTCACAAAAGATCCCACCATAGAGCTGGGAGAGTGCACAAGGAGCCTTAGATGACCTCGCAGCAAGAGGCTGTGTTGCTGTTTTGTGTACAGTTTCTCTGCAGGGGCAGAGATCATTCAGAGATCTGCAGGCCTTGGATCATTCCAAATCTAGTCTTTGGGCTCCCAGTTACTTAAGAGCCTTGGGCCTGATCTCTTTGCATAACAGTATTTATATTCATTTTATAACAGAATTTCTGTCTGTATAACAGACATTTCTAATACTGTGAAAGCAAACAAGGCTCAGAAATCAGATGAATCCAGGTGGAGCATGGGAAGACAGGGCCAAGGAACTGGTCTCTTCCCATTTTCCTTGCCTGACCATGACACCTCTGATGTGGCAGAGAGATGCTACGTCCAGAGGAACTCTGTGTCAGGCAGATTCTGCCCATGCTTTCTCTAGCACCCAGAACTGGCATGATGCTTTGATCCACTTCTAGTTTCACAAGGAAAAAGCAACTCAATACAGTTAGTAGAGGGCTGAGCATACAAGAATAGCACACTAACAAAACCATTCCACTGAGCTGGGGGAAGCGGCAGGAAATGACAAAAATGAAAAGAATTTTGCTCTTCTCTACACAAGCCTAGAGACAGTAAGAGAAAATTATAACTTGACCCTAAATTTTTCGAAGGAAGCAAAGAAATAAAATCTAGGCTCAAGAAGATTCCTTCCTAATAACTCAAACCAAAAGCCAAATCACATTAACATATGAGGACTGGAAGGTTCAGAGAAATAGCTGGAAATTGCATGCCTATAGTCTTGGAGGAAAATACAGGAACTCCCTTAATTCAGTAATATACCTGGCATGCCTCAAGAAAGGGAAGGTATTTGTGTTGGCTGTACTCCTGATCTTGTCATGTGCAGAATAGATGGCTCAGGGGACAGGTAAGGAATATTAGGCAGCTTTTTAAATGGTCCTAGGGATTCTGCCATGGAGTTTTCTTTCAGAAGGTGTTTCTAAGTGATCTGGAGTGGGAGAAAGGATCAGAAGTCCAACATGATTGTTCTCAAACGTAGAATCACCTGTTAAATGATGGTTAGAGGTATAAGCTGCCCCAGCTATGCACAAGAGTGTACTTCAGGGTATTCTCTGAAAAGTGGTGAGAACCTTTGGTATTTCCAAAGTTGGGTACAAGTACCTGAGCCTAACCTGTTTATATTTAAGAACAAAAAGTTAGCAAATAAAGGAGACCTAAGCATGTTGTGTAAGGATGTCTCAGAGAAAGCATCATGTGAAAAGCTACTTCTAAGGCAATGGAGTACAACATCCAAATGAATTGCTAAGGCTTTAAAGAACTACTGTCTGGAAGGATTGATAATCTTGTGTTCTAGCAAGTGTTTGGACATGCATGTGGACACACACACACATCCACAACCCATCTTAGTTGCTGGTTCCCTTTGGGGCAGCTGCAAGGACAAAGGCAAAATCGGCCCAGGGATGGGAAGGCCCTTTCAGTCCTTGGTATTCCCATGGCAGGAGCTTGCAGCATAGTTGTCAATGCAGCAGTTATTCTGCAAAAGGAGAGCTCTGGTCTAGTGCTGTCAGTCTCACACCCGATCTTCGTGAACACCTACATTCCATTTAAAAATAGAGTCTAAGGCCTGTGAATACAAATGGGCAGAAATGTTACTATTTAAAGGGAACTTCTGGAGAAACTGTGTCATATATGTAGCTCTTTCTCAAATGCCAACAGCACCCAGGATTACTTGTTCTGCAACCTCTGCTTTCTGTGTCCAAGCAGTAGATGGATGAAACTCACATCCTGGATGTCATCTCTGAAAATAAGCCTTCAGATTTGTTTTTCATAATTGGAGTCAGGTTCTCATGAATTGTAAGATAAACAAGGATTGTTTACATTCTTTTGTGAAGGATGTCACATGAGGGACTTCTCATTTGACCAGTGGGATTGGAGAGGTGATAACTTCATTGTCCAATCCCTGGTTACTGTCCAGGAATCTATAAATATCGAAGTCAAAAAATAAACCTTCTTCTTTTGTGCTTTGGACACCTGTGGTGTGTGTGAGTTTCCTTCGTGTCCCATAGTGACACCTGCGTGGGACAGCCCCTTCCCCCAACTGCCTGCCTTCTGCCATGCTCCACTTCACCACTGCTCAGGCAAAAGCATTTGCCAAAGTTGGGAAAGGACTGGAAATCACACGGGTCTGCAGCTGGCAACCTGAATGGTTGCCTGAGTGATCGAAGATGGTGGCTTGGGGATGAGCAGCAGGAAGGGCAGGAGGTGTGCTCTCTGCCTCCAAGGGATGCTCCAGCAAGGGAGGGAGAACACTGAGGGCCCGTGCCCCACCCAGCTCAGCAGCACAGCTTTCTCAAGCTCCGGTAGCTTCAGACAACTGAGATGCAGAATGTCACAGACTGTTGTGAGGAGTCTTGGAGGAGTGAGTGGAGCAGAGGGAGGGCAGGATGATGGAGTATGACACTAGGCTGGGCTGTGGTGTCCCATTCAGAGGTTCAGGCACTCCCTCAACCAACCCTTTACTCAGGGTAGGTTGGCCAGTTTTAGTGGGTGTTTGCACAGTTCTCATCTTTCTGAAGAATTGAGATGACTTCCACTTATGCATTCCTGTTATTTAAGAGGGAAAGCAGGGTATTTAAATAGGAATGAAGGCATCAATACCTGATATCCCTTTTGCCAGGTAAGCCAAGAGCATGAATGGGATGTTCTGCCAGTCTCAAGGCATTAAATATTTCTGCTTTGACTTACACCAGCTCCAAGCTGTTGTCAGAAAAACCATTAGCTGCTTACATCCAGACACTAAGCCAAATCCTGGCTCCAGTGAGGCCAGTCATAAAACTCAAATTGATTTCAATAGCAATAGAAATTAGTCTCCTAGACAGTGGTCAAGAGGGAGGAGTTGGATGGCAGTTTGCTAACACCTAACAATGCAAGTTTATGTTAAATTCACCCAGGGTTATGACATACCAAAAACTGAGTGAGTGAGTGTGCAAACAGCACCAGGGCATGGCAGTACAGCACTAGGAGACCTAGTGTTGGTAGCTACTGAAAATGATTTCCAAACTTTCCTTGCAAGTGCAGATGACTATTTTAGGAATTGAGCGACATGGACATCCTGGCTCCCAGCTGTGCATGACTGACAGTGTCTTGTCTATCTCATATCACTCAGTGCTGAAAATCTGTTCATTTAATTTACTCAGCCAGACAGAAATATTAAATGGTGATTCAGGATTCATTATTATGGTATGTGCTTTCCAGTAACTGCCTCACTTGCTCTCTGATAGCAGTGGAGGACCAACCCTCCCCCTGGGTTTTTACTGCCTGTAAGAGTAAACACCTCTTAGAAAGACATTTTTTCTTTAGCCATTTTCTGTTTCCAGATGCATTTACATTGGTTTCAAGAAAATGTGGAAATCACTGTGGATGCTCTTCAGTGTCCATTTAGATTTCCCCCTTACTTTTAAGGAAATGCTCATGGACCATATTCCTTTATTTCCTCTTCGCTTTTCATTTCTACGTAATTTCCCATTGTGAGTTTTAAATGCATTATTTTCAGATTCCATCTTGCACACATATGAAATAAGTTACATTTTGTTCTATTCTAGACCTAAATTTTACATTCACCATTAATCTCAACTGTTTCCTCTAAGACTGCATAAAAAAATCTGCAATTCAGAGTCCTGTCTGCTGTCCTGTGGTAATTCAAGTCTTAGAATTATTATATTTGCCAACAGTTAATACTGTATCCATTTTTAGAGAATGATCCACTCTGCTTGTATTTCCTGATCTTTCTTCTCATTCCATTGTTATGATATGCTTTTTGCCTCTTAATCGTTTCCATGTGAAATGGCTACAGTCAGAGTGGCTGCAATGAACAATGTCCATTTCAAACTCTCTGGGTCTTGATCACAGAAGATAACCATGAGCTGGTTACTCCCTGCCTCCAGTAGCACTCCATAAGGACAAGTAATAAGTTCTGCAGCATTGGTAAGTGAAAAACACCGAAGACCAAATATTGCAGGCAGAAGGCAGCTCGATTAATGTGATTTCTGCCCTTTTAGCCAATAGTCTTAATCCCATTTTGAACAGACATGAAATTTTATTTTCAGTATGGCTAAATAGCATTAGGAACCAGCTTAAGTTCTCTCCCATGAAGTCTGTTTAGAATTTCTTTTTTCTAATAACTTGGGGGGTTCCTTTTATGTTTTACATACCGAGGCTGCTTTATTGAAGTATAAATCTGAGCCCCTTCAATGATGCAAAATGCTCTGCTGCTGCTTCTGCATTTCATGGCTCAGAACAGGGCTGGATGCACTTCACTGGGAGGTGTGAAGGAGCATCCTGGAAGAGATGGAAGCTAAATATATTCTGCTACAAGATTTCTTCCATTCCACTTTCCACCCCCAGATCCCAGAGACTACAATGGCTTATGCAGGGTGTTACATATGCAGCTAATGGTGGAGGGAGGAGAATTCCCACGGATAAAGAGCTTTAGCCCAGTATCAGCATAGCACACAGCCTGAAGTGCTGCTGGGGTGGATTCTGAGGAAAAGCCTCCCCTCGATGCTTCCAAAGAGAGGTCCTACACAATTATTTTTAGGAATGGATTCCTGGCTAGAAGGACATCCTTTCCTACAGCTTTGATGTAGGCCCCTAGACAAGGTGGAGAGGGGATGTGATTTCATGTAGACCCCCTGCACTTAGTGTTTCCTCTTACATAGCTCCAAGGGGCTTCCTGGTCTGGGGAGTTTATTTTGTTTCAGGGCACACTCTGACAGCCAGCTGTGTGTGTGCCTCAAAGGCTGAAGGGCTGTGGGCCTCCCAAGGGCAGGTGCCTATTGACATGCTTTCCATCTTTTCCGAGAGCATTGCCTTGTTTGTAAGGAGCCCAACTCCATAAAAATACAAAAGAGCAAATAAGAGTTTCCTCTCATTTGTCCCTCATTTTATGCTTATATAATTCCACTAATTTCATTTGCATGAGAACAAAACCAGACCTCTAGTCTCTTGGTAGAAATGATTTTACAGGGCTGTTATCCAAACCAGAAGGCCAAGCTATGAGTCTATTTCTCATGCACAAACCACAACAGCAGAAGTTACATGCAAAGTGATTATTTTATTCTCACGCTATGTTTTTATGCACATTTATGTATGTTGAGTGTAGTGGGATGGGGGCAGAGAACAACAGCCAAGCAGCCTTCCCTCTTCCACACATGACTGTCTAGCTCACCGGTTTTATCTCCAGGTACACAAAAGGAAATGAAACCTTTAAAAAAGATACCCACAAGCTGTAAACTCTGACAGGAAGAAATTACTGTCGGTTTGTCAGGTTTGTAGGTGAATTACTTATTTATGTAGTTCAATAGATTTAATATTAATCACAGATGAAAGACACAAGTTAAACATGCTTTGCAAACACACACAGTGCCCTCTCATTTATTTGAGAATGGGTCAACTTAAAATTGCTCCTGGACAGGCACAGATAATCAAGTGGGGGAGCAGAAATGAGGACCAAATGAAAGCAACTCAAATTGCTTTTAGAAGTTTCAAATGAGTATGCCGCTGGAAGTGCTATAAAAGATAACACAAAAGAACCAGCTAAAAATTGTGGCTCAAGCTCAATTTTTCACAAGCAATCATAAATCTTAACTTCAGCAGCTTTGTGTTTGTCTAGGGGCACTGGACAAGCAAAAAAAAGTTGACCTCATCATCATGTGAAGTTTCCTATTCCTGTCCTAAGTTGTTATTGGTAAAAGCCCGCAGCAAAAATTCCAGTTGTAAACAGTGATGTGCTGCCAATGTTTCAGCAAGGGTAGCCCACATTTTTCCCTCTGTGCAGCTGTAGCACAGCTTGTGTGTAAGGGGCTCTGTAGCTCTAGAGGAGGGGGATGCAGACCAGCCCTCCCAGCCCTCCCTCCATTTGCTTCTCTGGTGAAACACAAATGCCCTTTCTCAGGTGTAACTGAAGAGGGAGATGCTGTAATTTGGCAAATGGACTTTGAGAGTCAGGAGGTCTTGCTTCTGTGGAGCTGCTCATGGGAATAGAAGCAAGAAGCCCTTTCCCTCTCTTGCACCCCTCCAATTGCACAGCACAAAGATGTGTCTGCAGGTGTTGCACCCTCGCGGCTCATTCTCAGAACTTGTGACACTTGCTCTTACATCCCTCTGAGAGAGAGGTGGGACACTTGATTTTTGGGTGGCTGACCAAGGACCGTATGAGAGATGTTGCAGCCCTTCTCAGCAAGCAGATTCCTGAAATGTGGGGTGAAATTCAGCTCACCCAGACAGCTGTGGGTTAGACTTCGCTGCAGAGCTGAAGGACGTGATGCAGCAGAACAATTAGCTCCCTTCCAACACATCTGCCAAGGCAGCAGGCACGTGCCTCAGCATGCAGCTCCCACTCTTACTTGCAGGATGGCTCCCTCAAATTTAGTTTTAAAACATGGGGATTGGTGACTGCTTATTAGCTGTCTCACTACCTGCCCAACAGTTTTCCTTGGTGCAATTAAAAATGTCTCCAGAATGTATAATGAGTCAACTGAATTTTTAAAGCATCATGCAGACAATGTAAATGCTGTGGAAAAATACACTTGGGATCATGACTGAACAGACAAAAAGAAAAAAAAATCTCTGGGTAAAGAAAATCAGAAAAAAAAGAGCTTTGGAGAGAATTTCAGGGAGAGTAACCTCCCTTTGAAATTGTTTGTACAATCTATGTCTTGGAGAACCTTGAAAATCTTTGTATTTTTTTCCTGCTTTATATCCTTAAAAATACCCCACTGATTTTTTCTTCCCCTCAGGCCTAGTCAATATTGTCATTAAACAACCAAAGGACCTCTTCTAAACAATTGAAAAAGATGTGTTTGTAAAACTGTGCAAATACCTGTTTCCAAAATAACGAAATAACGAAAATAACGAAAATTGCTGTGGTTTCAGGGACACAAGTGATGCATTTTGAAATAGGACTAAATGATTTTTTTTACATGAGAGAGCATGCTAGCTCTGGTTTACTGAGAAAATAATGGGCATTAAATCCTATACAGCATACAGTCCAATGAATAAAAAGTAGATTAGAGTGATTTAGTGATCTAGTGATCAACCATTTCCTTTTAAGATAAACAACTCATTTTGAGGCTGAGCAAAAGAATAACTTTTGTTAACAACTTACCTCTTTTGATTTTAAAACTCATAGGATTTCTTTTACATAATGCAAGATAATGAGAGGCACAGCAAGAAGCAGGTATATTGTGCCCTATAGAAAAGTATCACTCCAAAGGCAGATTGTCAGCTCCTTATCTTGGTCTTCTGTGTCACGGAGTTGCTGTGATGTTTAGTACTGTCCTACCCCGCAAGTGGTGGATTTCCCTGGAGGCAGAGGATGTCCCAGAGGTAAGAAAGCTGTCCCGTGTCCCCACCTGCCTTCAGTGCCCAGTGAAGGAGATGGCACGAGAGGGAAGAGGCAAAGAGATGCAGCCTGAGCAGCAGAGGGCTGTGATCCTTGCCTGCTTGAGCAGCTTGCACTAATTTGAGCAGCCCAAAGGTCACGACTATTTATGCAGATAAAAGGTCAATGGCAAGCTGGCATGTGGCTGCAGGCTATCTTAGTACACACCTCACCCGGGGCGCTGCTGCAGGCTTTGATTCACAGTTTGTCTTTCTGCAGGAACTTTCAAGCCAAGCTTTGGCTGGGAAGAAAAAATCTCTGCCATGGGAGTTGACACAGTTAGGATCCAGATGCAATTTTCTTTTTTTTTTTTTTTTTTTTTTTTTTTTTTTTTTTTTTTTTTTTTTTGTGGCTCAGGCTCATCTGTAGCTAAATCAAACCTTTGAATCATTATTTATAAAAGCAGCCAAATTCTGAGCTGTTTGCTCAGTATTTAATCAGCCCTTGTGTTGGATAAACCTCTCTGAAAGCATGCTTGCGTGCAGATAGAGGAAAAAGTGAGTAAGATGCTCAGGATGTGACCTGCTGAAAGAAAGCCAATGAAAAGCCTACTGAATTCAACAGAGGTGGATTCTTCAGCTGTCAGTGTGTGTGGACATAAATCTCTTTAAACATGCAGGATCTTAGAGCACAAGACTAAATGACAGGGTTTGAATTTCCAGAGCAGGTTGAGCTTAGATGAAACAATGTCTGTTTGGGTGAAAGAGGGAAGTAGATACACTATGTTAATCTAGTCTGATTCTACACTGTATTTCAGTTTTTCAGTCAATAAGTGCTTCACCCTTTGCTGTGGTGAAAATTAAAATATATTTTAACTTTCAGTTCCAGCAGCTGTTTGTCTACCTGCACTAGTTTTAAAGAAAATCCTTTTGACTTCTGCTGTAAATCAGTCCCATGTCCCCTGGTCCCCAGTAGGAAGCATGCAAAATATTTTATGACATTTAATTACTCCAAAAAAAGTATCATTACATTGATTTGTTTTTCATCACGGAGATATTTGGCACCATTTCCTAATTAAGGCTGCAGCAATAATTCTATTATAAGCAGTGCTTTGCCTCCCCCGGAAACTTTTAATAGGAGTTACCTATTATTCTGTCATTTTTGTTTGTTAATAAAGAACAAATATGTTAGGATGAAAACCTTCCATGTAGAAAGCCACTAAAACTAAGAGTCTTCAGATCCAGAAAAGCATATTTTTCTTCTATTTCTTCCTGTCAAAATGGAGATTTACCTAGTACTTCCTTGACCACTGTCTTCCTAGATCTTCACATGAGGGAAGTTTAAGCAGTTGCTTGGATGCATTTTGTCAAGTTGTGATGATAGTAAATGGGTGATGCTTCTCACAGACAAAGGCTTCTGCCCCATGGGTGGGAGAGCTGGTGACTCTTGATGCCTTTCTCTTACAGCTCATCAAAGGAAAGGAAAAGAAGCCTTTGCAGAATCTGTAGATACTGGAATACATTCTGCAATTTCCTGGACTTTATGCTGCCTCTTGTAAGTGCTACAATATTATTTCCAGTCCCTGGAAAACAGAACTGTACTAAAGATGATGACTGTGGGATTTCTGTTATCTTGGAGTAAATACAGGGTTCATGCTTTCACTCCTATTAAGGTATTTTTGAAAATGAAACACAGAAAAAGCAAGTTCTTGCTCAGAGTTAGTGTGAGGGCCATCTATTCTTGTACTTAAGAACACAGTTTAGAAATGGTATCTCTTACTGCCTCTGCCCAGGCAGCATTCTCATCTTCCAGAATGATACACTGGTGAGATGAAGACCTACAGCTAGGTTTTCCTCATAGGATCACAGAAAATACTGCAGGTTTATGGACAATTTCCATCAGAAATCCTCATAAAAAGGAAGCAGTCATTTACCTCTTTAAAATTAAAAAAAAAAAAAAAAAAAAAAAAAAAAAAGAAAAAAAAAGATTGTGGGTCCCATTGGCTTTTGCTCTTAATCCTAGTCTAGAGCCTATGATTAGATACTGCGCCATCCTCCAGCCTTCAGTTTTATGTGAGTGCACCTATCTGCCTTTTTGGACTCTCCTGTCTTGTTTTGTGTTACTGAATGGTCACAATATAGTTAAAGAGTCAGTTTTAGGTCATCTGAATCAGCTTTGCAACATCTAGCCTCGAGGAGGGGAGCAGTGTAATCCTAACAACAGAGCTCTGTATCCGCTGGCTGCAAACCTGCCTGGCTTCTCGAGTGGCTCTGGTGCTCTGTGGAAGGCACCACACTGCCAGAGCTGCCTAGGTACTGCTGTCTGAATTACCCACAAGCTGTCTGAATCACCTACAAGCTGTCTGAATCACCTACAAGCTGGCTGGGATATGGCTGGGTCACCTTCAGCGTTGACACAGCCGAGGGTATATTGTGAAAGCGTGTAATGCAGTCCCGTCTGCCAGGTACTGCTCTTGTCTATGCACTTCCCACAGAAAGAGAAGTGTGGGAGGAATGACCTGTCCATACTCCCTCGGGGAAGAAATGCCATCCCCATGAGTTATGGGCACTGTGCAGTCCAGGTGTGAGTGCTCCAGGGACCAGGCACAAAGGACAGGACAAGGCTTTCCACATGCGAGGAGGAAGTGCAGTTATTCCCACAACCATGTTTATATTGGAGGAGGTGTCTTCCATCCAACACAGTGAATAAGCCTCTGTTTTTCTCTATCCACTGCTGCCATCCAGGTGAGGTGAGGGTAGCCTCCCACTTCTCAGCATTCTGGGTTGTTTCATCAGTAGATGCCCTCAGGATAGCAGAAACTGAGATGTCTCATTCAGCACCTTAAAATTTTGTAGACAACTAAGTTTTTCCTTGCCGAGGGCTGAATGGGCTTTCCAAATACATCTGGGTGGATGAATATTGATTTCCACCTTAGTTTTATGCCATAAAACCAGAATTGAGGATAAAGGCCTTTCTCAGGGGCACAGGTTCTCTGTTACAGAAAAAGCTGGAAAAAAATCAGACCCATTATGGGAAAACAGCCATGAGCAATATTCCTTCTGTATGCAGCCGTTAAATGCTAAGTGTTAGTACTTGTGATAAGTAGGGAACTTTTTTCTTCTTATCTCAGAAATTCACTTATAAAATTTGCAGTTAATTTCTAATTAGGTTGTTCAAACTATTACAATAATCTTGAGGAAGCAGCTATAGCATTTTATACCACGGCACAGCATTCTGTATACATCTGTCCAAATGATCCACTAAAGTATTATTAAAACGATAGAACAAATTGCATTTACACAATATTAAATATACCACAGAGTAACTGTGAAAATTGCTGGCATATGCAGCTCATCTAACCTTGGAACTCAAATTGCTTTTCTAATTTGCTGCCCAAATACTGAAACTGGACTGCTGTAAAACTGTATTTCTGTGTTGAGGGGGGAAAAAAAGCACAGATCACAAACATTGACAAATCTATTAAATTACATAGCAGAGAGAGAAGTTATCATGCTAAAAAGACTGAGCTGGTAGAACTAGACCTGCCCACTGCAACAGAGGAATTACCATCATTTCCCATTATTGCTCTGTCGGAGGTGTCACAGTCAGAGCCCACAGCTGGGGCTGGTCATTTGATGTACTTCCCTGCCTCCTGCGGCACATGAGGCTGCAGGGAGTGTCAGCTATGATGCTGAAAAGCAATTCTGCCCTGCCAGGCTACCCAATGTACCTGAGGATCTGCTGCTTTACCTACCTGAGGTTGCCAACAACCCGTTTGTGCAAGGGGAAGATTACCCCCTCTCCCATTAATTTCACCAGGGTGTTCATTTTAATGCTTAGTAATGCCACTGGAAGTGTTGGTGTAATTTCACGGGTAGTGTAATTGCAAGTTAACTTCGTGGCTGATCTCTTCAACAGATGGAAGCTGGGTGGGGGTGGTGATGAAACCCACAGGAAATGGGTGCTGCTGTAGGAAAATGCAGATGGAAAAAAGGAGACACATAAGAACAGAGAAATGGAAGAGAGAGAGAGAGAGAAGAGATCAAGGAACCAGGGGCCTTGAAACATACGGCAGGGGGAGGATGCTCTGAATGACCACTTCTTTAGAGAAAACTGAACATAACTAAAAAGAGTAGGAAGAATTTAATATAAATTACAGATACCGAATCCTTTAAGGAACATGCACAAAAACATAAAATATGACGGTCGGGGTCCCTGGGACCCTTGCATTCAAGTCCCTGCTCCTCAGCAGACCCTTAGGCCATAATGAATGAGCCTACATCTTACTCATGCCGTGGCCCTCATGTTTCCTAGAGCCTCCAGCTTGTGATGGCCAGTGGCAAACTCCAGGAACAGGACTCTGTCAGAATTTGCTCTCTTAATAGAACCCTCCCACATAGTTCTCATCAAATCCCTCAGGACCAGTTTCACAGAAAGGCAAATTTACAACATCTCAATAGATTCCTAGAGCCTGGGCACCTAAGCAGCCTAGGTGTCACAATGTTTTGCCTCTCTGGGGTAATGTGAGGACAAAAGACAGATGCCAAGGAGAGGTCCTGGCACATCAGGCCCAGCACCATGCACCGTGGGTGTTCTGTTGCCAGGACCCAAGCTCATCCACAGGAGATGGTTTTGCTCCACAAAATGCACCAGCACTCTGCTCTGCTCCAGATTTGAGGGCGTTACAGGCACGCACCCTGAGCACTGCTATGCCGCTTTTATCCCAAATCTAGAGCAGGTGATGAATTTTTTGGTCAAGAAGTTTTCTGCATGGATTCATGGAAAGAAGCTGGGAATGTCAGAGCAATCCTTAAAACTGAACCAAAGGGGGCATCAGGGAGGAGGAAATTTGACTGAAGCTCAGCTGTGCCATCCAGCATAGCCTGACCACAGGCAGGGATCTGTTCCTGCTTCCTATGGCAGTGGTTGGAGGAGGTGTGCATAGCAATAAATTTGGCAGTCTTTGCCTGCTCTGGGAAGTATTTTATTCATCTAGGTACACATTACACATTGAAAAAATGTTATCAGAGTTTGAAAAGACAACAGTTCAGATGTGCTTGATCTGTGGACTATAAATACAGGTAAGGGGAAAAGAGGCCTAACAAACACATCACAAAACAGTAACTGCAGACAGATTTCAAGGCTGAAGGCCAGCTTTAAGTATATGGTGGTGTTTTATGTATTGCCTATGACCACAAAGTGAAAAAGCAAGGATGAGAGGCACTGTACTTAATAAAGGGGTCCCTGATTATTTTAAGAAGCTAGGCCATTTTCTGTTTTTAGTCCCCCACTTTGTTTCTGAATTCAGTGGATACAAGATCATTCTGGTAAGAAAACAGTCCTGAGAATTTGAATTAATGTTCAGGGGGAAAAACTCACAGAATTTTTGTTTTATGAGTTTATTCATGCCAGTCCCCTCCCAAGCAGATCCTATTTCTGTGGCCTATAAACCAAAGACTGTGAAGAACTGAGTAAAACCTCTTAAGTGTGCAAAGTGAGAGCCATTGCTCTAGTTTGTGTAGTGACAGCGCACAGATAGATATAAAAAACTATTTACATACATTGTAAATATCAACTAAATAATTATCTCAATACACGTGGAAATAGGTAATTTTTCATTGAAATGTGATTGGTATTGTGATTTGTGTTCAAACTTTGGTCAGAAAACTTTAAGTCAGGCCCACAAAGTTTAATAATGTATTTATGGTCCCAAAAATGAGTGCTGTGGTTTTCACAGATAGGTAGATGTGCTGTCACTGGATTCAGCCAGTACTGCAGCTCTCTGTTGAATTATCTTTGAAAATACATGTGCAAGTTGAAAATTGCACCTGGAACCATTTGTCCAAATGCTTTTATAGAAAACCCGTATAAGACTCCGGATTTTAACTCGGAATTGCTGGCCACCTGTCCTTAGGTACAAGACCAGGGCATATGTGATTCCTAATAGGGGAAATGGGGAAGGAAAAACAGGGAAAATGTCTAACTGGGGAGGTTTAGGTTGGACATTAGGAAAAATTTCTTCACCGAAAGGGAGGTAAGCCATGGGAACGGGCTGCCCAGGGGGCGGGGGTGCAGTCACCGATCCTGGAGGCGTTTAAGGAAAGCCTGGCTGTGGCCCTCGGTGCCACGCTCCAGTTACAAGGTGATCACTGGGCACGGGGTGGGCTCGATGAACCCAGAGATCTTTCCCAACCCAATTGATTCCGTGAAATCTGTTCTTTTAAACAATGCTACCAAGCGACGAAGCATCCCTAACTTGCAGCGCAAGGTGGGAATTTTTCTGGACTGTGCTGGATGCACAGCGAGTCTCATTTGGTAACTGTGTGTGGGTGAGGCTTACCGGAGCACAGCACGGAGCTGTGGCAGGAAAAGGCTCGAGAGGCCGTGGCACAGGCGCTCCGGGCCGGGCCGGGCCGGGCCGTGCCGGCGGGGCTGTGGCACAGGTGCTCCGGACACAGGGCTGTGCCGTGCCGTGCCGTGCCGTGCCGGCGGGACTGCGGGCCCGCTCTGAGCACAGAGCTGTACCGTACCGTGCCGTGCCGGCGGGGCTGTGGCACAGGTGCTCCGGACACAGGGCTGTGCCGTGCCGTGCCGTGCCGTGCCGGCGGGACTGCGGGCCCGCTCTGAGCACAGAGATGTACCGTACCGTGCCGTGCCGGCGGGGCTGCGGGCCACTCCGGGCACAGAGCTGTACCGTGCCGTGCCGTGCCGTGCCGGCGGGGCTGCGGGCACAGAGCCGTGCCGAGCCGTGCCGTGCCGGCGGGGCGCGGGCACAGAGCCGTGCCGTGCCGTGCCGGCGGGGCTGCGGGCCGCTCCGGGCACAGAGCTGTACCGTACCGTGCCGTGCCGTGCCGTGGGCACAGAGCCTTGCCGAGCCGTGCCGTGCCGTGCCGGCGTGGCTGCGGGGACAGAGCCGTGCCGAGCCGTGCCGTGCCGGCGGGGCTGCGGGCCCGCTCTGAGCACAGAGCTGTACCGTGCCATGCCGTGCCGTGCCGGCGGGGCTGCGGGCCCGCTCTGAGCACAGAGCTGTACCATGCCATGCCGTGCCGTGCCGTGCCGTGCCGTGCCGTGCCGCCGGGGCTGCGGGCCCGCTCCGGCCCTCACGCACTGCAGGCGGGGGGAGGGGCGCGCGCCTTCCCGGCCCAGAGTGTGCATGTCCGAGTGACGCATTGCAGGTACGAACCCACCAATCAGCGCCCGCCCTGCGGAGTCCCCACACGCCTCGGCATTTTTTGCCTAAAATCTTCTTCCGCCCAGAGAAATAGTCCCTAGCGCCGATCCCCGCCCCCCTTCCCTGCCTCCCTCCCCCCCGCTCCCCGCCGTCTCACAGGCGTTGCTTCCCCCTGCTCCCCGCACCTCGGTCCTGCCCGCGCCGGGCCTCCGGGGCAGGGGCGGCGGCGCTGGGGTGCGGGGCGCCCCGCCGAGCAGGGCGCCAGGAGCCGGGACTCGTTTCGCCATCCGGTTCCCTGTCCGGGGAAGGGGAGGGGGAGGGAGCGGCGCGGAGCGATCCGGGCGGTGAGGCGGTTTATGAGGCGCCGCCGGCGGGCGGGCAGAACTCAGTGTGAGGCGAGCCGTGCAACGGGCAGGTCGCGCAGCGTGCGCCCCGTGCAGCCCTCAGCTCCCACCGCACCCCACAGCCAGGCCGGGCCACCATGGTGAGTCCCTGGGCGCGGGGCAGCTGCAGGGATCCGCGGGCGCCGCTGCGGTGCGGTGCGGAGGGATGGGATGGGGGCGGCTGAGTCGGGTGCGGATGGGGGGCGGGGGGGGAGGGGAGGTTGGCTGCTGTGGGGCGAGGTCGCCCGCAGAAGGGTGTGGGGAGGGATGGAGCTGTCCCTGCCCGAGGCCGGGGGGCTCAGGCTGGGGCGGGGGGGGCTCGCTCGGAGGCGCCGTTTGCGTGGGAGGAAGTGGTGGCGGCGACGGTGGGTCCCGCCCGGGTCCCTTTCCCGCCCTCGGGCGTTGGTGCGGATTCAAATCCAAACGGCCCCTGGGTCGGCGGGAGCGCCGTGAGGCGGCGCCGGGCGTTGCCGGGGGGAGCGGCGGATAGCGGTCCCTCCTGGGAGGGGACCCGCGCTCTGGGGAGGAGGGGGGGAGAGGAGTTTGCCACGATGGCACCAGCTCTGCTTTCTTATCGCTTCCTCCCCGCCTGCTCTCGTGTGTGCGGCTGAATGAGGCAGCCTAAGCTGTCCGGCTCGCTGGCGAGGTGTGCTGCGCCTGGCCGTAATAATGCACTGCGGAGCCCTGCAGCTTCTGAGCAGCATGATGATGAGGGGCAGGCTGTACCTCACTGCACCATCGCCCTCCTCGCTAGACCTGTTGTCAGCTCGCGTTAGAGCCCCTGTCGATTCCATGGTAGCGCCATGCTGTTGGTGGCTCTGTTGGGCGAGGGATTATTTGTAGTTTTGTTTTGGTTTTTTGGTGGGGTTTTTTTAACAATTTTTGCTTCCTGTTTTGGTCATTGCAGAGGACAGTCCTGCGTTTTTAATATTACTAGCGATGAGTTAAGAATTATAATCCACTGTCGAAATAGAACGCATTTTGTGAAATCGGATAATGGTTTCAAATTCAGTCTAAAGGATGTGAGTTTAGCGTTTGTTGGTTTTTTAAAAATTAAAACAAGTGGATACTGAGAAACGTACTAAAAGGAACAATTCTGTTGCAAAAGCGGCACCAGTGATCACTTAGTTCTATCTCTGCATTAAGAGAAGACGCAGTAAAATGGAATTGTCTTTTCATTCATTATGTTCTTCTGAGGAATCAAATGACTGTCAGCTCATCATGTCTAATGTGAACGATGGCTACTTAAATATTTGGGTTTTTTTGAAATGCTGTCTCTGGGCAAAGAAATTTGGTGAATAGAAGCCTGAATTAATTTTTTAGCTTGAATTGTGAACTTATACAGCAAACCATCCATAAAGCAGGAAAAAAAATGAATGTAGCAGCAAAAGACTTACTGCATTTAGTCATCATCTGTACAGAACCAAAAATGGAGTATCTTCAAGCAAGGTCCGTGTAAAAATGGGTGTGTCCAGGAGGCACAGTGACACTTTGAATGTGGTTATAGTTCATCCTGACAGACCAGGCTGGCTCAACGTGTGACTGTCCAGTGTTGCTCATGTTAGATCAGAGAACGATTTGCTCCCAAAACAAGCTAACCTACCACAAGCCTAATTTTAGTCCATGTAGTGTAGCCTGGCTGTTGTTCTTTAGTTAATCCCGCCTGACCAGAAGTGTCCCTTCAGCTCCGATGCCTGCGAAGTACAGCGAGGAGCAGATTTCGGAGGGAAGCGGTGTCACCTGCGCTGCTGTTTGCTGGTAGCTCTCCCTTGGGCAGCGCTGTGGAGGAGCTCCCAGGCTGCCTGCTGCAGAGCAGCCGCGGCTGTGATGGAACACTACCTCTAGAGGCTGCGTGTGCCACAGAAACGGCCGCGCACACGGCAGTTTCCTTCTCGCCTAGGAGGGCTGGATTCTTTGTCAGGCCCTCCGCACAGGCTGTGGCTGGGGGGATGGGAGCTGCTGCAGTGAAAATGAAAGTGCTGCAACGTGAATCACAGAAAGCCACGTCAAAGCTGTGATGGCATCAGATGGGGGTTTCGGGTGGGTCTCGACCATAATAAAGGGCATGTCAAACCTGCGGCACGGGCTCCTCTCAGTCGGCATTTAACCGCCCGCTCCGGAAGTCGCATTGCCCTGGCGAAGGTGTGCGCGCTCTCACGTGTATGGAGCAGCAGCATTGTGGAGCGCTCCGGGAGGCCCCTCTCGGAAGGGCCCCGTGGCCTGTAAGCGGCAGGCACGGTTCCAGGCTGATAGCCTCCACCTGGGTGGCAGGGAGCTGGCAGCCTCGCTGGCTCCGCCTTTTACTGCTGTTGCGCAGCAGTGCCTGCAGAGCCCGGCACTGCAGAGTACAGATGGTGTTTGTTCAGCCTTGCCCCACCTCCCCGCTTATCTTTCAACTGCTCCATACCTGTGCCTTATAAGCTCTGTGCTCTTCTCAAACAGTGTGCCTCTTACAGGTGTTGTCACAGCTCATCCAGGTTCATGGTTAGGATGTGTTAAGTTGCTGGATGAGTTTCTCTTTATAAAGAAGGAAAAGTTAGGGAATGCTTAACAGTTTACATCCTGCTATGTCATGTCTCCATATAAAATTGTTTATGTAAAACTGTGTGACTGAACTTGGTAACCCATAAGTATTGATCTAAATAAAATAGATTCTTACTGCTTAAATCTGGTCTGCAGTTTTGTGGGGATATAATATGGAAATGTAGCACATCATTCTCTTCACTCAAACAATAAAAATGTAAATGGCTTGCAAAGGTATGAGTGTGTGTTAATGGTATTCTCCAGACAAGTGAAAATCTGTTAGGCTTCTGCTAAGTAACCAGCAGAACACCTCCATCCCAAAGCTTAGTTTTGGTTATGTTCTCCGCAGTGCTGCTGCCATGCTACTCTTTTTTAACAAAAAGTGGAACTAGGAATTCTTCTACAGCAGCAATGAACCTGTAGCAATACCCATTGGGTGCTGCTTTAGAAGCTCCTCAGTAGCATGGTGTTGATTCTTAAAGTAGGTGAGCCCCAGCCAATCTGTGGCCTTTATCTTGGGCCGTTGCTGTGCTGTTTGCATGGAGGGTTTTGTCAGCAGTTCAGCTTTGTACCACTGCTCATGCAGCCACCTTCGCTTCTCTTACAGGAAGAGTAACCAGCAGCTGGTAATTTAAAAGTTCACATGCAGTATAAAAATGTAATTAAAATCGAAGTTGGCAAAGTAAAAAATTGGCAGGTATTGTAAATACGTTTTTCTAAGTCTTTCCCAGAGAGATGCTAATGCGTAGAGAGACTTTGGTGGGCATAGTTAATGACAGAAAATTTTTCAGTCAGTATTGCAGTAATTGTAAAAAGGTTGCTGCTTAAATGGTCACAGCAAGAACAAAGCTGAAAAAGCAGTGGTGAATTTCAGCACCGAATATATCTTTTCTGTGTTTTAGTGGTTTTTATTCTTCAGGTGAAGGAAGTGTTACCTTGTTGCTGCAGCTGAACTCAAGCTATCCAGAATTTGTTTGAGGAATCAGCTGATTTGAGAACCTAGGGGGGAGTATTTCTAGGGTCCTCAAACATGGTGCTCTTTCAAGAGCAAAGGTCATTTTGGGTTTGGCCTGAAAGACATGGTTTTCATTGCTGTCAAATCTAATGGATTCCAAACTGGTGAGAGAGGAAGATGAGGTATAAAGTGGAGCTTACGCACCTGATACAGAAGTGGTCTTAGACTACCAAACCTTTCTCTAGTGGCCCTGTTTCCTTATGCTGACTGAGTCAATGTAGACAATGGTCTGAAAAAAGCATAAACAGCTATATGCCACCAAAATGTCCAGTTTGGACTGAGGCTGGTATCTTGTCTTTTACAGCCAGGTCTCGGACACAAAGCTTCATGTTAATCAGGGATGATTTAACTCTTCCCTAGAGTATATTTTTCTGATTTTTAGCTAGTGTGCCTTAAATTGGGCAGTTGGAGGTTACTGCTATTATACTGAGATGTAAAGTGCTTAGTGTAGAAGCTGAAGCTAGTAGTGTGCTGTGTAAATGAGTTTTTAAAACTAATCTGATTTTAAAGGGACCTGAGTGCCTTGAGCTTGCTAGTGCTGCTTGGGTTATTGATTGATACACGTGGTAATCTATTACTTGGGTGTATGGGATATTGCAGGGTTTGGAAAGGATGATAGGCTGTCAGTTCTTACTTAGCAAGCAATTCTGGTGACTTTTGAGCTTTATTAGAACTATTTCAGAGTGCTACAGATTAATCCTGAGTGAAGAGCAGCTACCATACTCAGAAGCCTCTACAAGTCTGTCTTATTTTGCCTTGAACTTTTGCTGCAACTATAATCATGTTCTCTTTTATTGCAGGCTGATCAACTGACAGAAGAGCAGATTGCAGGTGAGGTTTTTGTGTTGTATTGCTACTCCTACTTGACCTAGCACATCTCTTAATCCAGTGACAGTCTGTGTTACACAAGATATTTAGCTTTCTTAGATACTAAAGTAGTATGGTGGAATGTTTTGTCACCTAATTTTTAAAGACTTCTCTACTGTAAAAGCACCATGGCTATATATATATGTATAAAATAAATTATAGTTATGTACTTAATATAGTTAAATAATCCTCACAGCTTTTCTGGCTAGTAGTCTGGTGATTATTTTTCTCTAATGACTGCAGAATTGCCCCAAGTGAAGACTGAAAGGGGGGGTGGGGTACAGGGGATGACAACAAATTTGGTGAAGGCTTGGAATCTGCAGTGCTTTTTTAACAGAAGGCAAAAATAATTTACTTTGCTGTCTGCTGCCAGCAGAGATGTTTGAGTGGCTGTTGTTGATGACAGCAGAGACTGGCTTCATGATGACAACTCTTGATATTCCATATTTGGAACTGTATTGTGGATTTGGACACAAGTGTTGCGTGTGTGCTGTTCTGATGGTCTGGCACTTGCTCTGAAATGCTTAAATAAATACACATCTGTTATATCTTGGTATTGGCCCGCTAGAAATGGGTTGTGTGCACTGACAGCCATCTGCTAATGGCAAAAACTTCTGGTTATGTCTCCTACTCATGCAGGTCGCATAAACTTTACTGTCTTACTGCTCTCAGTAGACTGATCTTAAAACTTCAGTAATATATGGGACTTAAAGCTGGTAATAGAGAATTCAGCTTTGCCATAGGCACTCAGGAGCTTCATGTTTTTGGTCTGACAAGTGTATAATGTTAATACTAAAAAGTCTTAATGTGCATAACTGCCACATGAAATTATTTTAGAGGATGTTAGGGTTCTGCTAATCTAACAGGTCCAGGTCAAGCATACAAAGAACAGCCTCTGAGATACTACTTATTTATGGTGTAGCTCTTGAAAACACTGTATTAAACAGAAGTGTCATTATGAGCTTGCTTGTTTTTGCCATAATTGCCAAATCTGAAGTGTTGAGCATTCTTCTGTAGCTTTTAGACTTCAGAAGCTTGCTTTTACTCAAAGGAGACTAATCATGGGCTTGTGGAAAGTCCTTAGTCTATTTACGTGTTGCTAAGGTAGTGTCTTATGAGTAAGCACAAGCCAAATTTAGTTCAACTTCAGATGTTTTTGGTGGGGGGAACTGGCCTACATAGTTTAGGGGTTTTGTGATAAGTTCAGTTAGGGCAAGCTTGATCGATTGTCACTGCCGTCTCTCTAATAATAGTTCATTGTTCCAGTTGTTAATTGTAGAAGCTTTATTAGTTGATGTAGCTAATTATGGAATATGAACAGGAAGCTTATTAACACTACCTTGGGATTAGTGTAAATTTTAGCTATTCAGTAATGTTCACATAGTCCTCAGAGGCAAAAGTATTGATGAACCAGTCATACTGGCTTTCAACTGCATGGAAGAAATAAAAGTCTGTCTTAGTAGCCCGTTTTAAAATGGCCTGCCACTTTTTGGACAGCTATGATGTTTTGTTAAGCAAATGTGTTTGTAGGTAAACCGTGAACCTCAGATGTGAAGACCTAAGGCCCTGGTGGTATGTGAAGGACTCATTCTCAGTAGTGCTTAGGAAAGGTTGCATCTGCTTACTTTAGCTGTTGGAGGCCAGTAGTCTTGTGTGGGAAGACTCTTAGAGGTACAGTTTGAATGTTCTACTGAGACTGGCTTGAAAAACTTGAGCCACCACCGTTCTAATTGAGCTTCCCTGGAGATGTGTAGCAGACCATAGGAAATGGTACTGCAAGGTAGAGACAGCAGAGCATTACCATGCCTGAAATAGAAGACCTGAGTACTTAAAGCAGCCACTTCCCCAGGGCTTAAATACTTCCCCCTCTGCTGTGAAGCATCACAGTACCATTGTTAAAGGTTCCAGATGGCACTTCCTGTGGAACACATGGATCATATAGGACTGAAGCTTCTTGTCAGTGTAGGTAGCTGTGAAAGCCTTTCCAGATTTTCTTTATAAGAAAGACTGATACTGACGGGCTGCAGTTTTGTTCACTAAGAGTTGATATTGCTCTCCCTCTGGTTAAATGTTGTATTATGGAGTAATGGGGTCAGGACCAGCTGTGTGGTTGGATGGGGAGCAGCCTGAAGATGCTGTTGTCCCAAAGCCAACTGGTCTGGTGAGCCATCCTTCCCTGAACTTCAGAGTTCTAAATGGGCCCTGTGTGCAAGCGGGCCTATGTGTGGTGTTTACTGTCTTGTTCCTTTAGTATACTGTGGTTCTCTGTTGGGGATTTCACTGTTACAGTGACTTAAAATTTGTCATAGTAGACATAGATAGACACGTTGAAGTGTTGAGGTCCTGGTAGTTGTGAAGAGAAAATTGACATACTGCTATGAAAGTTCCAGGCATAGCTGGGTAAATTGTAGCAGTGGATACAGTAGTCCTGGTTCACTGAACATACTAGATCACTGAAGGCTGCCGCTTTGTTTGAAGAGAACAGATGCTTCAGAAGCTGTGTTAAAAGAACATTTGAGCTAGGTTGTTAAGAGTTCATGTTGTTGGATTAACATGTCTCTCATGTGGCCTGGAAGTAGCCTTGTCTCATGATGCAGGGTGCTTTGCAGAAGAAGGATGGAAAGGCTGAAACCTTGTAGCCCCAGAAGAGAGTTTTCATTTGCAGTTTGCTGTGGAGAAGTGTGGTATAAAGAGAATTTGCTTTATATGCTATATGGAATCAAGGTGTTTAAGTGTGCAAGGTAATGTTTTATAACCTTATGTTGCAGGATGCCAGAATTGAGTTGCTCACTAAACTTCAGTATTTCACAGGTACCTTCACTAGCCATGGCTGCAAATCTTCCAAAGCTGTGCCAGGTTGTTCTTGTTCTAGTCTAAACTGCATCTGCGTAGGTTGTTACTCCTTTGTTCTGGAACCACTGGAGGTGGTTCCTAGAAGTGGTTAGAGAGGTATTTTAATGGTATTCTTAACTTGATTCAGCATTTCAAGCATATGAATATGCTGCTAATCTTCAACTTGCTTTATTTTCTTTATGAATTTTAGGTGCTTGCTTCTTAACCTATTGCAGCTTCGAGTAAAAGAAGGGGGTAGAGTTATCCTTTGAAGGATTCTTCCTTTCAAGTGTTGAGCATAAACCACTAAAATGCCCATCTTATAGAAAGCAAGTCTTTGAATTTTGTGTAAGAATTAAGTTCTTACCCTTTCTAAGCAGGGTCGCTGTAGTACTGTGAAGTCTGCTTTATGTTTGGGTTAGTGATGGTTGACTTTCACATGAAGGATGAAGTGGTTAACAGCTAAACTATTTGAAGAACACTTGAGCACTTGACTCTTCATGAAGATGCCACTTGCCCCTTCTGAAGTTCTTCCGTGGCAGGCTCTGAACTTCCTTAGTAGGATGGACCCCAAAGCATTTTCTTCCCTGGTGTAAGCAAGCTTAGTCCTAAGAAACCTGTTTGTTGCCTCCAAGATAACTAGTCCCCCCCAAAGACCATTTGGAAGGAATTGTAGGTACAGGTTGTCTGCTTGTTTCTGATTTGTGATTTATACATACTGGCTTGAAACTCTTTCTGCTGGTCCTGTGGTAGCCTTGCTCTGATACTGATGAGCTAAACAGTGGGGGTGGCTGGCACTTGGAACACTGCAGACTTAAATGTAGAAGAGCAGTGGGTTTCTTTGGTGGATGGGATTTGACTCTGGCTCTGATGTTGTAGCTGTATTCATGAACCATAAACCCCCTATTTTTATAGTTGAGTTTTCAACACTTGCCAGCTTGTACTCGCCTCAAGGGTTTCAGAGTATGAAGTAAAGGCTTCATTCAAATCATGTGAAAACACAACTTTTACTAATTCTGGTCTGGGAAACCCACCATCTGGAAAGCTGGCTCATGGAAATGTTGAAAAAAAACAATTCTTGGAAGTATTTCTGATGCAGGAGTACCCTTGAGCTGATGGGTTTTCCAGAGCCATGATCTCAGATGGCTTGAAAGCTGTAAAGGGATCTGAAGTCTGCAAGGGAATAGATAAGATGCTCATGCTTAACTGTCATGAGTGTATGAGCTACCTCAGTCCAGTGAGCTAGTTTAAGGTCTGTGGCCAAAGACAGATGGCATGGATTAAAACCAACTCCATTTTTGGACTGGACAATTAAACATGTTATGCTTGTATTAATTCTCCTGGCTACAATACAGCCATTGTGGGGGGTTAAGAGGTAGTGTTGAAACACAGCAAAGCAGTCTTTGAACTAGTCAGAAACATTTCTGTGGAGGCTGTTTCAGGATACAGTAGGGCTGAAGCAGTTCTGTAACCAGCTTTTCAGGAATGAAGACTCGGTGACTTTACTCCCTGAACAATTGTGGTAGCATACAATGTTCAGACATCTGTGTCCAGCGGAAGTGGCTTATATTGAGAAACTTGGGTGTAGTTTGATCTGATTATACCTTTTTCCGTTGACTCATCTCCTCTATTAGTAATAAAAGTGCTATTAAACTGTAACATATGTATTTTTAAAGTACCGTTTTCAATTTTTCATAGCAATTCCTTATTGTTTTATTTTGAGATGCAGTTCCTTCCAAGGATGTGGATCATTGTAGTTGCAGATAGCTATTTCAGCTCCATATTAGGAACCCTTTTTCAGGATAGAGAGTAACAAACATCTGAGTCTTCCGGAAATGGGTGACCTTCCATCCTAATTTAGGTTAACATGTGGTTTATCAGTAGACTGCTAGGTGTGTTTTCAGATGCTGATGCTGCCATATTGCCACTGTAATTATAACAGGCTGAGTAGTAAAGATAGAAATCAAATTTTGTAACTCGGAACAATCAGTAGCAGTGAATTTTTTGGTTGATAACATTTCAAAGCTTAAGGGATTAACTTTTTCTTTTGTTTTGTACAGAATTCAAAGAAGCTTTTTCACTATTTGACAAGGATGGTGATGGTACTATAACTACAAAGGAGTTGGGGACAGTGATGAGATCACTTGGTCAAAACCCCACAGAAGCAGAGCTACAGGACATGATCAATGAAGTAGATGCTGATGGTGAGAACTTTATTAATAAGTAATTTAATAAAGTGCCAGAACCATGTTTTTCTAACAAAGTAATTACCTTTCAGGCAATGGCACAATTGACTTCCAGAGTTTCTGACAATGATGGCAAGAAAAATGAAAGATACAGATAGCGAAGAAGAAATTAGAGAAGCGTTCCGTGTCTTTGACAAGGTACTGTAATGTTTACCTGGAATATTTCTGTTAAGAAAACTTGATCTGATTGCAATGTGCTTTCTCAAAGATCTGAGGGGTATCTGCAGTCCTGTCACAGAGAGCCTCTAGGTTGGCAAATCACCCTAAAACTCAATCTACTGTGGCTGTATGGGAAAGTCAAATGAGTTGTCAGGATAGTAATGAGTGACACAGTTTGAAGTATTGCTCACTGTGATACTGAAATACTTCCAGATTACTGGAAGGAAGTGGTTTCAGATATTTAAAATGTTAATGTTTTAAGTCTTTCATGTAGTCTTTACTAAGCAAATTGCTAAAAGAGTCTGAAGTTACTCAGCTTACTTGAGATGCACCTTGGAGCTGAAAAGTGCCTTGAAGGGGTAGGGAGAAAAACATCAGTTGAGTTAGTATACATTAGTGCTTCAATATTCAGTGTCCCAACTAGTACTGGAATGTGTAGAAGTCATCTCTGAAGGTCTTGTGGCTTTATGCTGGACCCCCATGAAACAGGCAAATCAGATAAGTAGCTTCTGTTCTAAGAGACCACCACTTGAACCACAGTCATGTGATTTAATAGTCATCCATCCCCTAAGAAGTTGCAAAAGGTGCCCACCGCCTTGTTTGTGGCTTAAAAATGTGTCAGAGTAGGACAGTCAAAGACTGTAATATTACAGTGCCCAGAGACATTGGGCAGTGCTGAAGATGCTTCTGGCTCTCATTTACCTTGTGCAATGCTGGTGGTTTAAGGCTGTGTTAACTTTCAATGTTCAGTTTGCTCTGCAATGTTCCTTAGTTACAGTTAAGACATTAGGCCTTAGGCAAGTCAATTCCAGTGTTCCTTTTTCTCCTCCCAGGATGGTAATGGTTACATTAGTGCTGCAGAACTCCGTCATGTGATGACAAATCTGGGGGAGAAGCTAACAGATGAAGAAGTTGATGAAATGATTAGGGAAGCAGACATTGATGGTGATGGTCAAGTAAACTATGAAGGTAAGGAGTTGTTAATTGATTCTTTTTGTGTAGCATTTCTTAGGCTTGTTCTTGTGTGGATGCTGATAGCCACACCAAGTTTAAATAGGGCAGTGTTCAGAGAAGTTCATCTGAACACACAGTGTTCTTTAAGCTAATGTTCAGTTAGTGAGTACATTGTGTACCTCTCAGTGGGTTTAAGTTTGAGTGTTATTGCTGCCTTCTTGCCAAAGGCAAAAAAAGGACTATTCAGCTGTACAGTCTAAGAATTAACTTCCTAAATCTAATGATGTCTAATGACCATTAGAATAAGCATGTTGCTCTGACTGTAGGGTGTCACTCATTTGTCATTAATGTTTTTAAAATTGCTTACTAATCAAAAGAGGAAAGCCTCTAAAATATGCTGAAATTTCAAGACCTTCAGAAAATATTTTAAATACATTTATTTCCCATAAATCAGCAGCAACAGTAATTTCTTTCTATTTCTTCCTTCCTTTCTGACACTGAACCATAAATGAAGTCATGCAAGCAGGAGTTCCTTTAGACAGTTATTTGCAGCTGAGACACACTAAGCTTGTTTTTGTTTTGACTTTTTGAATGTTTTAAAATATATAGGGTATTTTCAGATGATATCTGTGCTGTTCCTGAGGTGTAGGCATGCCTCCTCTTTGATGCCTTTTCAGTTGTGGCCTAAGGGTACAGACATCAGTTATTGAAAAATCATTTTTATGTCCAAGGCAGCTGCTTCATCACTCTTTACAAGTGGGCTGTTCAGAGACTGGCACTAGAGAGGGTCTGTGTCCTTGTTGTTTCCACTGCTCTTTCAAAACTTGAGCAACCACTTAACTCCTTTAGGTTCTGGGTTTCCTGTCACTATTGTACCTGAAACTATGTTTCAGCAGAATGAAAGAAGAATCCTGTTTTATGGGTTCTAACTTTAAATAGTTTATGACTCAGCATTGAATCAGTTGCTTAAAGCCAGCCAGGCAAAATAAAACAGTAAGACTTAAATTTATTCCACTCTAGAAAACAAAAGTCCAAACCAACACAATGTCTTGCTTGTACACTTACTTAGTTGATTGTCACTTCAGTGTAATTTGTACTGATCTTTTAGTTATTCTTGGGTATCTGGACCCCATCTGTCAGTCTGTGGGCATAGAACCCTGTAATGTTTTAGTCTTGGAAGTAAGGCTGTCCCCCAGTTCACTGAGGTGAGGGATCAGCTTTTATAGAAAAGTAAATGCCTTTTGCCATTAAAAATAGGAGGAGTTTAGGTGTGATTAGTGATAAATAGGACTGTCTTGAAGATGCTTTTTTGACTGTAACTGAAAATGCAGTTTTGACACAATATTCAGCACTAGTAAGGCCACTTCTCAGATCTTGCAATTCAGATTTTTTTTCCTTCAAGTAACTCATGCAACTCTTTCCTTTTACAGAGTTTGTACAAATGATGACAGCGAAGTGAAGACGTTGTACAGAATGTGTTAAATTTCTTGTACAAAATTGTTTATTTGCCTTTTCTCTGTTTGTAACTTATCTGTAAAAGGTTTTTCCCTTACTGTCAAAAGATTATGCATGTATAGTAATTAGAAGGCCATTCCTCCATGTTTTTCTCCTTTATCTTACTGTCATTGTTCTGATTTTTGGAAAATTGATCTAAGTAACAAATGTTGCATGTGGCTTACTCTGGATATTTAAGCCCTTCTGCACATCTAAAGTTAGATGAAGTTGGTTAACTGAGGGAACATCTGGATTGTCTATTAAAAAAAGTAGCTTTCTCTAGGAAATTTAGGTATGACTAGTGTGACAAGTTACATAAAGTAAGCTAGGGTTTACCATGCATTAGCTGTTCCTTAGTTAAAGCAACATGCTGGTTTTAGTTCCCGAGTACATACAGGTTTTTCTATAGAAGTTTTTTCCCCTTTCTGTGATGGGAGGATAAGGACTCTTGCAGCTTAACTGCAGGATAAAATTATATGAATAAGATATATTGTGTGGCTAATGCACTGTAAAAGTCATTCTCCTAGCTTACTTCACAGTAACTTGTGTGTGGCCATACCTGTAACATGTTGTTGAAATGTGGAGTCTTAACGTTGTAGACGATTGACAGTCAACAATATGAAACTTAAGTTGCACTAATGCAAAACGGGTGATTTATCCAGGTACTCGTACACAAGTTTTTTTTGTACTGCTGGTCCTGTGCCAGAAAACATTTTCTCCTCTTGTTACTATGCTTTTTAAACTTTGTTTAGCCACTTATTTTCAAAAAAATCTGCTTATGGCACGATTTGCCTCAAATCCATTCCAAGTTGTATATTTGTTTTCCAATAAAAAATTACAATTTACCCATACTGTTTCAATGTATCCTTGAATTATTTACAGGAATTGTTCAATGCAGTTGCTGCTCTGTGTTTCAGTATGTAGCAGTTTGGTTTGCTTATGCAATGGATTGGCTGTCTTAAAATAGCTTGGAAGGTGAAAACTTAGTCCTTAAACTCTGGCCCTTAATAGTATTGTTGACTTGAAGAAGCTTTCTTACTAGTAGTTTAAAATGTATTTTACAGTCTTGTGTGGAGCTTGGTGCTTCAATAAACTTACGTAGTGACTGGCTATGCCCACTATCTGTAGACATTGTGAACTGGATGTTGACCTAGTTCAATAGTTGACCTAAAATTAAAATTCCTTGTTCGGACAACTAAACCTGTTTGCTTTCTTTTAATTATTTTGGAGTTTATTCCCTGTCAGCTGCTACATTGGGGTAACTTAGTCTCACACTTGGGCTTTTCTGAAACTGCCATGGCTGAGTTGCCATTCAGGATGCAGTCAGCTCAAAGTACAGAAGGAAAACTTTCTTTTCCTCATTTGTTATTGAGCATGACTGTGCTTCTAGCGCTAGTGTTTTTGTCAAGGCTTAAATTTTTTTTGAAGTGGAAGACAGACCTGGTTTCTACCAAGGACAGACTCAAGAAGTCAATGCCAGAGGCTGCTCATGACCATTGCCTCTCTACTCTCCTGGCAACAGCTGCCTTGACTGTACATATGCTGTATGGTTTATCTTGTTTGGGGATTCTGCTGGCCTTTAACCAAAGCACTGGCCCCTGCCTCTGGGTTCCCTCACTGGTCCCAGCTGAGCACTTACCTAATGTTTTAAAACTGTTCTAATCATCTTTGATGTATTTATAATTGCAGTGAGCATCTAAAATTAGGACAGCTGTTCAATCTGAATTTGGGAACACTTAAGTGTTTATGGTTGCTGATCTTAGACCTCTGCTCTCTGAGGACTATGAACAGCTCTGTTGGTTTTCCAGAGGAGGCTTGTCAAAAGCGTTTTGATAGCCAGCATCAGAATTCCTTAGAACTGTTTGTGTGCTGGCAGTCTGATTCGGGAAGCTTATATTGTCTCAATTTCCTAGCAGTTAGGATTTGCCTGCTACAAAACAAGTGGTCAAACTGACACTTCCTACCCAGTCTTCCTCCTATGCTCTAAGAGCTTAGAGCAAGAGATACCTAGGATGGCACAGGTTGAGAAGAATTTTACAGCACCATCAGAACAACCACTTAAGATTCTGAATTGCTTGGAGTATTGGAAGTCTCATTTTTATAGGTAAGTAATGCAAACAGGGATCTGACAAGAATTTTTGGTTTAGCCAGTTTGGTGCCTTGACTTTCAGTAGGCTGGGGATCACACTTAACCCCTTTGGTCTGCTGCAGCTCAGCATGCATGTGGAAACATCTGAGGTGAAAAGGGGAG
The DNA here is from genome assembly GCA_032173965.1 of Sitta carolinensis. NCBI lineage: Eukaryota > Metazoa > Chordata > Aves > Passeriformes > Sittidae > Sitta > Sitta carolinensis. The sequence goes on along the minus strand of JAVUNC010000025.1, from coordinate 4,408,934 downwards.
GACCTTACCCACTGGGATACCACAATATCCCAATATTCTGAGTTAGAAGGGACCCACAAGGATCATGAAAGACTGCCTTAGCCAAGAGAATTGCCTTTGGTGAGGTGAATGTGTGAGAAAGCCACTTTTATTTAGTCACTTTAGCTGCTCCCTGCTTTGGGGTGTTCTAGTCTCAGGAATCAAAGTGTCTGGCTCTGTTTAGGGTGAGTGTCCATGTTGCTGTTTATGTAAATGAAATGCCAGGTTTCTAGGTCAGTAACTGAAGTCTTACAGCCCTGTTTACTTAATTCTTTAACTGCAGGATGGGAGTGGTAGATTTCAGTGCTTTCTGCTGATTGGTGGAATGTCTTCTGAGATACAGTAAATCATGAGCAGTGGAAGCTAATGACATTGGTCATTAATCTTTTGGCTGAAGTGCACTTGCAAAGTCTTTTTGCAATTGTGAAACAGGCCTTGGGTCACTCCAGGCAGTTTTCTGGATATAGGGGTGTGTGTAGGAGCGCTCTGACATTTCAAGTTCAGCTTCTGATAGCTTTACAAGAGACAATCTATCATCCTGTCAAGTAGTGTGGAGGTTCTCATGTTCTGTTCCAGCTAAAACAAAAGCCTTTGTGGCACAGCAGTGCAGTAAAACAGCTGGTGGTGTTTTAGTCCAAACTGGACAATGAGGTGGGAGGTCTTGGGTCCAAAGACTTCTCCCTTACCATGTAGGCCTAGGGTGATATCCTACTGATCCCTGATGGCAGGGAATGAAGACAGACAGATTGATTGTAATAGCACCACTGGCAAGGGGAGATGGGCATAGATTTGAAAACACTTTCTTTGAACAGGAGAAAACACAGTAAGTGGTAAAACACAGATGTGTAATCTGCAGATTCAAAACCCAGCTGATGACGTGCAGGGCAAATGTCTCCATCAGCTCCTGCTTTGAGTGGGGAGTTGGGCTCAAGGTGATCTCAAGAGGTTTGTGCCAAGCTAAATGACTCCCAGAAGTGCCCCTGCTAGCTTCCTGGGCTTACTGTGGTGAAAACCCTACCTTCATCTGTCCATCCCTCCAGTGAAGGAGGATGCACAGTTGCATGCCACAGCCTGGTAAGTTTTAGAGTAGGTCTCTAACTTAGTCTAGTACTGTAGGAATTGCCAGACAGAACTAAGACACTACCTCAAGGTTGTAGGTGAGCTGTCCTGAAAAAGCTTTCTGTAATCACTTGGGCTGTGGAGTTTTGATGGGGGAAATACATGGCTGGATGAGTAATAGTAGTAGCTGGTCAGTTTGCAGCCTGTTAGGATAACATTTAATAAATTAATGATAGTTAATGGCTAAAGGAGAAGGTTAGTGAGGATTAAGGGCCTGCTAATAAGATCAGTCTTATGATTTGGGTGATAGTCTGGCTTAGCAGGCAGGTGAGCAGGCAGTGCAGGAGCACAGCTGCTTGGCCCTGCTGCAGGCAGGGTGTGCTGCCTGATTTGGCTTTCAGCCATGGCTCAGAGACTCGGCTCGGGCTGGGGCACCTGTGGCTCCTGCTCGGAAATGGTTCACCAGCAGCCTGGGCACAGCCAGGAGTGAAATTACTGCTTTCCTGCATTGATGGGTGTCACTGCTGTGACTGTGCTGTGTTTATTGGACTTGGTCCAGCTAAGAGAAAAACTGGTTTGCTAACTGTTGAGTAACTAAGGGGCGTTCCCATAATCTTGCTGGCCATTTCCAGTGGGGGTGAGTGGGAGATACTAGAGACACTTGAAAGTTTCTCTGTCAAATACTGCTTTTAAAAATGGCTTTTCTATGGAAGTCTTTATGCTGTAATAGACAGTTAAGGATGTTTAATTCAGTTTTTTAAATCAGTCTTTTCAGTTAAAAACATTCAGCTCTGCAAAACGTCCATAAAATTGAGTCTCAAAAAGTAATCTTTTTTTACCAATCTTTTTTACCTATGAGAATAGTAGGTATTTGAGATGGCAATGTATATTAATATTCTGGGGGATGCAATGTGAGTATAAAGACAAAAAGGGACAATTCTGAAACCTGTGTGCTACATTTTATACCTATTCTTACCAGAACCTTGGAAAGGAGATTGAATCATCTTTGGGACAGCGAGATGATTGAGAATTTGAGAGATCTCTTTTCTATTTATACCTAACTTTATCATTAGTACAGATTTGTGATTGGAAGGAGAACTAGCTTATGTCTGCTCCAGTTTCTGGTTTTGAAAAAAGTTCTCTCCTACAAGAATAGATACAGCTTGTCAGGTTATCTCTTTACTGTTTTTGAAGAATTCAGTTGTTGATAGCTGTGTGTATACTAAAAAAAAAGGAGGGGTTTTAGGACTTACACTAAGTTTGTGAAGAAAATACAGAAACTACTAGAGAAGGGATGGGGACCTTAGTTGTCCAGTTTCCTGTAAGGACAAGTCTGATGTCAATGTCATCTTTGGATGATGTGAAATAGTGGTTTTGAAACGGTTGACTCCCTTCTAGCTGCTCCTTAGAAAAATAATTCCAATGCCTTTTTCAAATAAAAACTATGGAGAAGGGAGTGTTTATTTCAGTGTCCTGAACTTGAGAGTCCTGAGATAGGAAATTGTGCAAAGATCAAATGGGACACCTTCAGACACAAGAAGATTCAGTAAAGATGACTTTAATAGCCTAAAGATGAGGTATAATCCCTGCACAATTCTGGTTGGGTATGTGACACATTAACTCCTGATGACAATATTGAGAGTTTCAGCTTCAGGCTGTTGAAGAACAGTTCTGCTTTTTACTGGGTGCTGTATGTATGCAGAGTGGCGGATAGTTGCTCTAAGACCCTGCCATTCAAACAGCATGTCATGCAGTGTTCTGTAGCAACTGCACCCTGATACTTGGCTTTTTTAGGAGGAGCTGAACAGAAAGTTAGAGTGGAAAAAGGAGATGGAAAAGAAGGGGGGTGAAAGAATATAAAATTAGGAGAATAGCACGAGAGGAAGACAGAACTTTGATGCAAATGTAATTGGTGCAAGATGAATCCACCGCTATTTTCTGAGTAATAGCAACACTCTAGGGCTGGAATGCCTGCCTTGCTCCTGCAGGGTATTCTCAAATGGCAAGGGTGGTAGCTGGGTTTATTCATTTCTAGTGGTCCCCAAAGCTGGACTAGAGTATTTTCATTGTTACAATTGCATAATTTTCATCTTTCAGATCAGACCTTTGTGTGGGCATGTACTTGCTCAGGAGTTAAACTTCCCCATTAGTAAACCAGTACTTTTATCAGTAGTAACTGACCCCTGATCAGCAAACAATACCAGCTCTCCATTCAGAACCTCTCCCTTAAGTCATGTAGGTATCACCATCTTATACTGGCTGGTTCTTTGTGACAAGGCAACCCCTCAGAGGTCAGACAGGTATTCCCCTTCCTTCTAGCTCTGACAGGTTCAAAATTTGGATAGTTGCTGACTATTATCACAACAGCACACCCCTGGTCCTGTGGTACCTTCTTAAAAGGCACAGCCAGAAAAGTGCTATTAATGGCCCTTGAGAGAAGGAATTTTTGTTAGCTTTTCTTGTGTCCAGAATTGCAGAAAAGTTGTCTGTTTCTGAAGTGAGAGGTAATTTAAATTTTTTTACTAAGTAGGGAGGTTTTTTTCACCCTGCTAAAATACACAGCTCTTGAAATAAAAGGGGAGAAAGAGGGTCATCTTTCTTGTCTTCCCATTCTGTCATGATTTCTGAACCATTAGATGATTTGCAACCCCAGGAAGGCTGTGGGGTTTCACAGTTCCCTCTGTTTTTAAGGTCTTTAAGACTTTGGCTACCATAATTTTTTTTCCTATTAAATAACCACTGTTTTTCAAATATTAATTAAACCTGAGGCCTTTAAAAGACCTGTGAAGCTCCCTGTGTCTGAAGTGGAAATGCAGAGTCTTTTATTGCTGCCAAATTAGTCACACAGACAAGGAAAATCATAATTTAAGGTCTACTGTAAAGCTCTATGGTCAATGTAGACTTTACACTGATTCAAAATGAATATGCTTAAAATAAAGCTTATTAATGAATTCAAATGTGTGACAATTTCCAATAATTTGGAATTGATTCATAAAGCAATGTAATATGTCATTAGAATTTTCCCCTTTTTTAAAGATGGTAGAATTAAGACACTGCATAATTGATTTGCATTTTCCACTCTGAGAATGCTAGGCATTTTTCCATGGAGTTAATAATGGCATTTATTTATACATACATTGCACTTTAAAAGGCTGCCAAGATAAAAAGTATTAGAGGATTGTCTTCTGTTGACTCTCTGAGGAAGTCATCCCCACCAGGCAGATGAAAAACCAGTTTGGAAATTGATCTGAAAGCCAAAAGCAAAGGAGCACTTTAGCAATTCTTGTTGTTTTAATCATTCATTATTCTACCAACAAGACAAGTTCCTTCATTTTGGAAGTGGCCTGTGATGCCCAGGCTGACCCTGAAGGGAAGCTATGCCTCTCTGCTAGCTTTTCCATCCCCTTCCACCACAGCAGCGTAACTGGATTGGTGCTGGGGGGGGGGGGGGGGGGTGGTCTGCAGGCAGTAGCTTCCTTAAACCCTTTAAAATCCTTCTGTTTTTCTTTGCTGGGCATTGGAAGGAATGCTACAAAATAATCTCTTCTGTAAGTTTTTTCTTTCCCTTCAATTTGCCTGTGTTCTGCCTTTCACCAAGGAAGCATTAGCTAAGGAGACCCATCTCCACATACCCTGAAGAAATCTTCATGGGGTCCATGCTGGAGATCCCAAAATTGCCATGATACAGACTCATCATCTATCTGGCATAAATTACACTTGAGAATGGGTGTTATTGCCAAGATTCTGATAAATTCTCTGTGGCTACTGAAGAGACATAAAATGCTTTTGCTCTTTTTCTCTTAAAAAGTGATCTTCACTACACAAGCAATGAAAGTGGGGACAAGAGGGGAAGGGGTTCATATGCATGGTCCCTGCTTTCTTGGCTGCCTCTATCTGGAAGTCTGCTTCCCTGTTAGCAGTTGAAAAATAATTAAAATCAGTCATTCACTTGTGAAGCAGATTGGAAGTATTATCAAGCCTGAGACCTTGTTTCTCATCTGCATTTGAGAGAAAAGTACCTCCTTGCATTCTGTCTGTGAAGTGTAGGCAGCGGTCATTGAGGTAATAGGCTGAACATTCCTAAGCAAACTGGCAGTTCTCAGAGAACATCTGGTGCAATCATGTTTTCTATCAGAAGCATGGGGAAAATGCATCCCGAATTCAAATGTGTAAGTTTATGTCTTCAGACCTTTCTTCTGCACCTAGCTAAAGCAGCCATTTTTCACCAAAAATGCTGATAGTTACATCCATTCACTGTTTGCTTTGTAGGATGAAAGGAGTCATGTAAATGGTATCCTCCACTTGAGTTGGGCCCTTTTTCCTCAAAGGAAAAAGGCAGATTTTAACTTACTAATCATCCCAAAGGGCAAAATTTCACTGCTGATCTAGTACAACTCTGATGAATACTCTAGCTTTTTCACACAAGAGCCTTCTCTTAGCTTTCCATACCTCTGGATTGTTTTGCTATTTCAATAATTTTCATAAGATTCTATTTATAATTTCACTGATGAAACAATTATGAAGCCATATCGGTTTGTGCTTTCATCAGTTTTTGACTAATTAAAATGAACACAAATTGAGAGTTTCCATTTCTAATCTGCCTTTAGAGAATAAACTGCCCAAGAATTTACCTGCTCCATCAGCCAATGCTAATAGTAGTTACACTGTGTGACTGCAACAAGCCCAACTCAACGGGTGAAGCCCACGCACAGTTTCAGAGCAGAGGAAGGCTGTCTATCTGTAAACCACAAGTTTGTATCTTGCTATTAAATGCTTCTGCATGCTTTCTTCCTATTTTTAGAGGTGTGACAGAGACAATGTTAGCAACATACGGGTTAAAAGCACCCTGAACATATCCCAGCACCTTTATGTCGTAAAGACAATGTAAGCATTTATGTGCGTAAGAGGAACAGTAGCTGTGGCTCACTTTCAGAGTGTAAGTGTGTGGAGGTTCTAGGAATTGTTATTTTGTACCTAATCTATGACCTGTAATGTCTGCTAGAGTTCTACTAGATCAGCAGTGAAATTTTGCCCTTTGAGATGATTGGTAAGTTAAAATCTGCTTTTCCCCTTTGAGGAAAAAAGGCTCAACTCAAGTGGAGGATACCATCTGAGATGTAAAATATGTTCCTCACAATATTTTCATGTTTTTACAATTCTAATGTACAAGAAGTAGGTTGGTTGGGTTTTTTTAATTCCCCCAGAGAGACATTTGAGTGTTGTAGTTAAAGGTATATATTTTTTTCATATTTGTCTTATTTCTTAAGTTCTCACAACTAGTCTCCCCTTTGTGGATGCAAGGAATCCCCAAATAAACCTACTTTTTTTACCTCTTGAGTTTCTGTGAAAAGCACAGACATGGCTGCTCCTCCTTCCTCTTGGTCTTATTTTCTATTCAAAACCCAGAGCTGGTGTGTTTGTTTGATGAACTCCAGCAATTTTTTTGGGTTTACAGTCATTCTTGTGAGAGAACTTCATTGTAACTCCACTGTTCAGAAGTTGTCTATCTTTGTGGACAGTGCTTTTTGTCCTGAATCTCTGTGCTTGAGAGAGCATGGGGAATAGGAGACTGTCTAGTGTGACAGGTGCCCAGCAAAAAAGCTTTTCCCCTCTTGAACAGAGATTTTACCTCTTCAGTGAAGCTTAGAAGATTGTTTAGGGTGCCTACAGAAGACTATGGAATACAGCCTGTGTGAACCTGTGGCCATGAAGGAAACAGCCCCAGTTCAGATCCTTACTGTTGCTCATGGTATGTGTATATTCTCATTCACTCATCATGGGGAGGGTCTATCTCCTCTGCTAACTTGCAGCTCAAAGTAAATCCTAGAAAGGAAATTCTTTTCCAGGCTTATTTGCTGTTTGGCACAGCGCAGCAGTCTCAGTAAGGTGGAGATGAAAACAAAAGTGGCATATGAATTTTGAGCCACTCAGTCAAGCTACCCAAAACAATAAATCTGACATCCTCAGCTCAATTTGGATTAATTTACCAAAGTGTTTTTTGGCTATTTGCCATTTATAATTATTCTATTTTTCTTTGAAGATGTAAGTCTAATTTTTATCTTAAAGTGCTGTTTTTCCTCCCCAAACATTCTCTATTATAATAGAGCAGTTTAGTGCAATTGCCTAATTATAAAAAGTGCTTTAGAAAATCATTGGAGCCTTAGCTTTATCAGGAGCTGTGCTTAAGCAAGAACAGAACCTTGAGGTTCTGTGGCAAGAGGATGGGCCATACCCCTGAGTCAGTCTCTACCTTCAGTTCCTCCATATTGTTCTTCTCCATCACGGGGAAATCTGGGAAGTATCAGTAGCTTCAAGGTTCTGTCATTGAGCTGTCTGGGCTGACTTTTCCTTCCAGGATATTAACAGTATACCAGGCATTAAACCCTCAGCTCTCTTCCAGCTCCAAGGTTTGCATGCAAGTAAATCAGATGAAAATTATGTAATAGGAAAACTGATTTATTTATTTCAACATTGAAGCACACCTGTGACTCCCATTTATACGCTTCAACTAAAGGCCACTGGAATCTCCTTTTGATTTCAGTGGTATCTGCATCAAGGCCTCAGTCTTGACCATCTGTAGGGGAGGTCCAGATACAGTAGGTTCTTAAGGATATGCTTCATTTCATTCCCATTTAATAAAGCAATTAAGTGTGTGATTAACTTGAGAAAGAGGTGAAGCCTGTGCTAAAAGTCAAGCATGAGCTTTGCTGAACTGGGACATAAATACTAATTTACTTTAGAGGCTGTCCTCACTCAACATCTGGAAAATAAGTCTTCTGCAGACACACAGCCCTGGTAGATACCACTGTGGATACAGATATTTTCAGACCAGAGCAATCTAAAATTCAACCATTTTGAAGAAAAACAATCTGGCTTGTTTGTGCCCTGTCATGTGCACAAGTCCTTCACTTTACAGTAAATTTGGCTACAGTGCATGAGTGTACTCATAATGACAGCCAGTTATTTTGAAGTAAAAACTGGTAGAAATTATTGATAAAACATAAACTGTCAACAGTGCCTTAACTCACCATAATTGCTTCTTTTTCAGTCCAGGTGGTTTGCTTGGTTCTGCAGTCCTGAGGCCCTCAAAATTTACTTTAGTAAGTACTATGCAAATGAATATTTCCACTAATAAAATATGCATGGACATCTGAAATGCAAAACATGTACATAAATTGCCGTGTGTCTGCTGAGGCATAGGAGCTGTGTGTGACCTGAGCACACGAGAAGTAATTCAAATCAGCTTAGCAGTAGCTGAGCTGGCGATCCGGAGAGCTGTCAGGGGCTGCCTCATTTAAATAAACTCCAACTTGCCCGAGACTCGAGGCACTGCTAAGTGAGATCCAGCGAATGGCTCTGTGGTGCCCTATGGAGTTACCCGCCCCAGTGACTGTCTGGGTAGCTGTCCCTTTCCACAGCAAAATTAGCAGCACAGAAGGTGTGCCCCACCCCAGCTGCTTTATTGCCACAGTCTGCTTCTTGCTTTAAACTGCAGCTGAGGTGAAATTTTACCTAAACCAACAGACTTCACACTGAAGCTGTCGAGGAACTGAGTACATTCTCTTCACTTTGCTGTGAGCATGGCAGCCACAAACATGGTGTTAGTAACTCCTTAAATTGTTGCAAAAAGTGTGATAAGCTCATCTATTAATACTCTGCCAACCAACAGCAGCTTCATCTCAGCTGATGTGGTTACCCCCATGACTTAGACCTGGGGCTTTTGTACTCTGTGGCACACCAGGGCATTGGTCTTTTAAGCACAGCTTGCAAAAAACTGTATCACAGGAACTGTCTTTTATTGCAATGAGATGGCTACCAAAAAAAGGCAACTCATCAGCTCATGCTTATGGGATTTACAGCCAAAAGATCTTCAGATGGCTACTCAAACACCTTAGCTTTGTTTTTGTGACTATTTGGTCTTGAAGGTCCTTTCCGGTGTGCACAGTGAAAAGCAATATATGTAAACCATCCTTTAAAAAACAGACAAGATAAACAGTGTTTTATTTCTTCCCTTCTAAGGGTTTAAAAGAACTAAGAGTATCTGCCAGATTTACAAGTAGGTATGTTTTGGCGGTGTGGCTAAGACAAATTCAGATTGTAGATGAGCCAAAGGATGAATATGTCTGCTTCTGAAAACAGGAGTGAGTGCATTGGATGCATATCATGTCCATGTGACAGAAAAAAAATCTGTAAAATTTTCTTCTTGCTTAAATTACAATTCCATAAAATTTAAAATGCCTTCAGCCCTTTCAGTATCGAGGCCAACTCTAATTGCTTCAGTAGTAGCATGACTTCTCTGGCCCCTATAATACAGTTCCTGATTTACTGCAAGAGATCAAGCTCAAGGCCACTGCAGCTCCCTTTTACTACTTCCTTCAATATATTGTGTATGTTTATTAAATTGCCAGCTATCACTGCACAGGTAATACCAACTGGTGTAACTATAATTCCCATCTGTGGATTTGGCAGCCCTATTTGAATAGCCCTCTAGTTACACTCCTCCCAATAAAGAAAAAAAGCAAAACAAAAGGGCCCCCAAACCTGCAACTTGATGCATTCTCACTGAAGAATGCTCAAGTTACCCTACCACTGGAGCGCTACAGAAGGGGCAATCACTTCACACAGAGAGACTGGGATTTAAAAGCTGGTGTCTTCAGTTTACCTGACTGAATTTGCTAGACTGAAAATGCAGGTGTGACTGCAGCCTCTTCTTCCAGCAGAACTAGAAGATGGGCCATGCTGAGCAGCTGGAAAATGGCAAAGTCTCCAGTCATTACTACTCCTCACAAAATGGACATCTGCTGCTGAGCAAGGCACCTAAGGGAATCCCTGCATGATCTTCTGCAGGAAGGCTTAGGCTTTCTCTGCCACATCCCAGGCATGCTCCAGACTAGAGAGAACCCCAGCAGACATGTTAGGAGAGCAATCAGCATGAGTTAATACTCCCAGCCTCCCAGCAGCATTACTAGGTCAGGTTTGGCACTTTACTCCTGAGAACTATGCTCCTGGCTCCAAGTAGCTCATGTCTGGGAGACACAACACCAGTGTGTGACATTGGTAGGATTGATGGAAGAGATGAACAAAATGCCTGAATGAAGCAGCTCACCTCCCACACCCCAGAACGCTGTAGACTGTATATCCAATTCCCAGGTTCTTTGTTCCCCTCATTCCCTTCACAGGGATGATAGGCACCTAGCTCAGTGAAAAGCATTTAATTTTGCTTTTAGGTATAGCATTATCAATGTTACAACATCCAAAATGGCACTAAATATCACTGTATTATTTTGGATCTTCCCCAAGGACCAGAATTGGACTTTTTAAAAATCATATTTTGTTAGGAAACGTGTTAGGGGTCTATTAACCTCTCTACAGCTGACACTCAAGGCCATGAGTGCAGCAATTGGTTACAATGCCACTAAACCTGGCAATTTAATTATGGGATGCCAGTTCTTTCTTCTCTGTTGTGAAGTGAACATAGTCATCACTTGTTTCTATTTTTTGCATGAAAATGATTCATAATGTAGAATGTACTGTACTACAAAAGGGATGGAAGAAAATAGTTCCATGATACATGTTGGGAGACAGAAGCAATGGCTTGCTGCTGTGATTCACGCTTGTACTGCCCAGGCATTCCAAAAATGGTTTTCTTCACAATTAGCTGCAAAATCTGTAAACCATACAAGGAAAACCATCAGTTTAACAGCAAGTGATTCCGGCTGGCTGCTTGAAATAAAGGAAGGTGATAATTCATGGAGCAAGTGAAATGTCAAAACTTACTGGACATTTTCTCCTAATTAACTTTATAATCAGGCAGCTCACAGTGGCAGTCTTTGCTCTGAAACTGAAAAGACTTACTGTGCTTCAAAAATTGATACGGTCTGATGAGAACCAATCCCCGATACTTGTTATGGTGTGTCTGTGGCACAGTGCCCTCTGAGCAGCCACTTGCTGGGGACAGGGGCACGTCGGGGATTGGCTGGACTGCAGCCCTGCTCCCCTGCCCACAGATTCCCTGGGGAACAGACTTGGCAGAGAGAAGGCAGTGAGTAGGCTGAGCCCTGGCAGATTGCTCTTCCCCCAGCACAACAAAAAAGTGAAAACAACACTGCTGAGAGCACTCAGCTGGATGTCAGCTGAAATATGAAAATGTGGGTGTTGCTTCCCTCAACAAGCCTTTTTGCATTTTTGGGACCTCCTCAAGCTTGGCACAGCTAGGTATATCTCAAGGACAACGTGCTCCTTCCAAGGTTTTTTATGAGGTCTGAGGTTCTGTCATCTTTGACTAGGAGAAGTTTACAGTGACAAGACAGGGTGAACTGAAGCTATCGCTAATGATGCCTCTCTTACAATTTATAAGCAGAATATTTATTAGCACATGCATCCTGAGAGGTGCCATGTACTTGGGAATGACTCTGGGAAAACATATATACACAAGTATTACTACAGAAACATGCACAATTTATTACATGTTCTAAATTTTTTTTTAATCCAGAATCAGCAGTGATAATGCTTGTGTACATTCTGCCTTGTGCCTTCAGCCATGGTCTTGGCTCTATTTTTTACAGCAGACACAGAGAGCCCTTTTACCTTTTTGGGCTAAATCTATTTGCTAATCAACAATCTTAAGGTGCCACTAATTTCTAGATATCTGATGGAAATGAGAAAAGGGGCTTTTTTATCCTGAGTTATCTATGCTTTTCTGTATTTATAATTCTAGATAAAATAGTATTTTTAAAAAATAAAATAAGCATCACTACAGGTCCTCAGTGTTTGTTTGAAAGTATAGCAAAGTATTGTATTAATACCAATTATCATGGGACAGATGCTCCCAATAAGTAAAAACTAAGCTTTTATTTGAAAATCCTTTAGGATCTCATTAACTGCTCCATGCCAGGTAACCTATTTTGGTAGGAGAGCTGTTCTGAGTAAACAGTAATGCCCTAAATGAGTTGCAGATACTGCTGTTATACAATAATTTGCAGCAAACATCTCTAACACTTCTAACGTTGTACTTGTAGCCTTGGAATTTCAGCCAGAATCTGGAGTGCTTTATGGACAAACTAGAGCTGCTTGGCTGCTGATTTGGAGAACACATTTACACTTTGTGTTTATTTTGCTGTGTAGATGTTTTGTGTCAGAAATGTTCTCATCTAACCTCAAGCTAACAGCTAGTTATAAATGGCATCTGTGCTGAGGTTTTTGATCAGATACCCTAAGTAATCTCATAAGCAACTGCTCCCCTTCTAAATTTCATCATCATCACCATCATGACACAAACTGATGCACTAGTGCTGTGCCACTGTGTGAAGGGGCTAGCTTTTCAATTTCATAAATGCATATCAACATCCTGGGAAGGGCTTAAAAATACAGTTATGGTCAATAAAAGCATTTTTTAAAAGCAATGACTCTGTGTTCTATATTAGTTCTGAATTATAAACCTAGCAGAATATACACAAGTCCTACTTTCCAGATGTTTTCTTTATCCTGGTATTAACTGTCAGGAGAAAGCTCTGCACTATGAGCACTCTCAGGTCTATTGCTAAATGTCAGCTGCTCCACATGTAAGAATTTTTCTTTGTCACTTCAACATTTCCAATATTCTTTTAATTAAACCCCCCCTTCCAAAACAGTCTTTGACCAGCCATGATCCCAAGGGTCTGTGACTCTCAGGATTAAGGGCTCCTGGGATTTCTTTCTGGGGACCTGTGTCAAGAAGGGCCTTTCCCAGTCATCACCAACCACCTTTACTTGATCATCCCCAAGTCAAGTTTGCTAGACTTACAAATGAAGGGCCCAATCTTTTGTTAGCTCTTACTCAAGAAAACCCCAGCACTCCTTGGTTTAGCTCAGTGAGAAGGATGATGGGCCTCCACACCAGTCTGATTATGCTTTTCCCCTTCCCTCCTGCTCATCACAAAGCTTAACCCTGTCTCTGCAGCTGACACGAGTCTCAGGGCAGCCCTGCAGCTGCTGCTGAGGGTCAGGTCTGTGCTGCCACCATCCAGCAGGGACAGCCTGGGGCTGGGCGTTCAGCCATGACTGTCATCTTGTAAAGCTTCTCCCTCGAGCACTCCAGTCCCCTTCTGCAAGCCTCTGACGCCTGCTTTTTGTAGGGCTCGCTCACTGCAGTGTTTGTTTCACCACTTGAGTGGCATCGTGGCCTGTGGATTATGTCCATGGCTGTCTTCCCTCTGCAGCTCTGCTGCTTGCTATCCCCAGCACAGCAGAAACTTGAGTTTAGCAGGAAACCTTACTCTTCCTTGTTCCAAAAGTAATCTCCCCCTTGACCTTGTCTGACCATTTGGCCTTTTCTTTGAGGAACGAGAAAACGTATAATTTACAAACCATTCCCACATGGCACAAAAACATCCTGCTAAAAGGATTTGTTCCTATCTCCCTCAGGGGACCAGTACATTTGAATATGCCAAATGTATACAGAAATGTCCCTGCAAGCCTAAGAGAACCATGGCAAGCTTTGCCACTTCTCAGGGAGGCTGCTGCAAGCTTGTTTCGATTGGTGGCTTTTGGGTGTGGTATTAAGGTGTTTGTACCTTCTTTCTTAGTTCTCTGTTGAAGCACACATAATAGCTATTAGAACCAGCAGCAATCGAGCCCTTGTGCTAGAGTGCCATCAATGAAGCAGCTGTAGAAGGAGAACAGCAGTGTTTGTAATGGCAGGGTGCAGCAGATGCTCTCTAGCTTGTAGGCTGGCACATACTCTACCTACTTCCACAACCATCTAGGGTCAACAGGCTTCAAGAGCCAAGAGAAATCTATTAATATCATTCTAAGTGTTGTGGCTAAGGTCCAGGTAAGGAGAGCCTCAAGAAGGTATCTTTAGAGAAGCAGAATCCTCTGTTCCCCATCTATATTATGACAACTAAAAATCTGCTTTTATGGGTAGTCATTAAATGGTCACTGAATCAGTACCAGTGTGGTTTATCTGCCGTGCAAGTAGCAGTAATGGTGGGTGTGAGATCTGCCAAACTGTGGTCTGTTTTGGACAGCTGACTTTTCAAAATTTTTTTCATTCATAAACCTGCCTTCTTTAGCCATCTGCAGCCTCTGCCATGCTTTTCTCTTGTTGCTCATTCTTTTTCCTATAGGATTATACTTGGCATCCTACCCACTTTTATTTCAGACATGCCAACTTTGATCTATCTTTTATTCTATCTGACCAACATGAGAAAAATTATGACACAAAGCCTAGGGAAAATGCTGCTGAAGTTTAAGAAAGGAATCCAGTAATCATCCTTCTTTTATAATTACTTACTGTATTTTGTGTTTACTATTTGTCATAAGGTTGATTGGACTCTAAGCTTCCCATCCTAGATGACAGGAGTATTTGATGGCACATACATTTATTCAGGATGATGAAGGCTAATTCTTTGTTAGATTGCAAAGGAAAGACATCATGCAGTTTTTTTACTGTGCATCTCATGACATTTTATATTTAAATGGGACTTATGTGGTTCATGAATTGGCCTTAAATCATCTACATGCTGTCACTAAGCATTTTCTTAACAGCTGTTCTTTCCTTTAGTTAATTACTTATCAAATGTCAAAATGTGATGGCTGAGAGAAATGTCCTGTTATCTGAACAAGCCCTAACTTCACAATCATTTTCTGTAGACAAACAAAATTAAGTGCTACATGAAAAATCATGAGACATTGTGACTGCACAAAAGCTTCATTTTTATGCCTGACTAAACTTGACAATCAAAAAATAAGGGAGGGGAACAGGGAGAATGAATAAATATACATTGCCCTACCTAATGGTTATGAACAGGCTCAGGATGGACCTCAGCTCTTAAAGACCAAGGTGTGGGGATTTTTCTGGAGACAAATATAAAATCCTTCTATGAAAAATTATAGGTCAGAATTGGCTGATAGAGGTCGTTGAGGTAGTTTTCCAGATGAATATTCAAAAATCTGCTTATTTTCAACAAAATGTATGTTTTCATTTAAGATGGGACTAATACCCTGAAACTTCTGGAAAAGAAGAAATTACTGTAATAACTGACCAACATTACCTATATCTTCTGTGGCTATAAAATTATTATTTGGGTTTGGTTTGGAATGGAGTTGAAGATTGAATTATCTGTTCAAAAATGTAAGCTTCAGCTCATTTCCCAGTAAAAAAATAGCATAGCCATTAGAAAAAAAAACATGTAAATACAAAGAAAATGTATTGCATAATATACTAAGGCTATTTTATTGTGCTTTTCCTCTTCACAGAGTTGCTATGTATTTTCTTAATGGCAGAGATCAACTGCCAAATATAACTAGGAATGCCTTTTCTGGATTGCTTTTGATTGTTTCGATTGCAGCAATTTCAAGCTTGGTCTTAAAATGAGATAAGAATATGTAGAGGAAATCTTGAGTTATGGCATAGTTTGCTGTCAATGTCTACAAACAAGTGATATGCATAGGACTTCAGTTTCATATTAAGAGGAACTTCCCTAAATAATATTCCTCGTTAGTCCTCCTCTAACCCTGAAATGACAGGAGATGCTAAAATAACATGAGAGTCTTATACCAGCATCTATCAAGTCTAATCTAATCAGAAATAAGCCTTTAATGTGTCACTGACAAAAAAAAAAAAAAAAAAAAAAAAAAAAAAAAAAAAAAAAAAAAAAAAGAGAGAGAGAGAAAAAAGTGAGGCCAGAATCTTGTTATATATACAAAAGCACTTTAGCTCAATAGGATGAGTCTACATTTATTTTAAACCTTACAGTTATTTCTGTGAATGAAGAGCGGGGATCAGAGTATCTCAGGAATGAAATATCTGTTTGTAGCCCTGCTCTGGAAAGCGTAGCTCTCATTTGCACATCTAAAGCCCACCGGTTAAAAAGCTCTAGAGAAAGGAGCAGAAAACCCCGGCTGAGCCCTGCAGCAGCTCGAGCTGTCCAGCAAACAAAGGCAGGAGGACTACGGTAAAAAAAGATGACAGGCAGTGTTTTGCTCTGAGGACTGGAAAAGAATGTACCAGGATGTGCTGCCTTAGTCTGGGACTGTGTTAACTCACAAAATGTGAGTATGACTCCCTGGAGAGGGAAAAGCAAGACAGTAATATAAAAAAGGGTTGTATCCCTGCTAGGCATTCTCAACCCCAAGCAGGGCAAACGGAGGCAAAGGGCTGTGCCCCCAGCACTGTCAAGCAGCCCCGTTTGCCTTCCAATCTGTATAAAAGCAGGAGCTCGGTTAGCACTCTTCTGTTAGTCCTCTCCCTCCCTTCTTTGCCTATTAGGAGGGAAGTATGGCCTGTCATGGCAGTTCAGGGAAGATATTTTCTTTTCCAATGTCCTGAGCAAAAGGAAATCTTCCTCCTTTTTCCTGCTAATTGCTAATAAGAGAAGAGTTGCATCTACTGTTTACAAGTAGCAGATTATTCTGTGCAATCCGACTGCAGTCTAAACAATGATGAAAAATTGAGGAATTAGCTGGTAGTGATACACAGGAAGATAATGAAGTTCTCAACTTCTTGTTTATATTACAACATCCATATGTAATGTTTGATAATGTATTTGCTGTGACTTTGAAACAATTATCTGCATCAGTTAAAATGAGTGTTAATTTATAATCAACTGTGATTGGAATACTGTTCCATGGCATTGAGTTATTCACAACAAGAAATGTTCCATTAATCAATCCAAGAGACTAAAGGACAAGATTTTAAAAAAAAAATAAATAGCTGCCTAGAAGTGCTAATGATATTCTTAGGCAATTTTTGAAAAATTTTGATGTTTCTTCAAAATACTCACTTACTTTGAAACCAATACTCATAAGAAGTTTCTTCCTTGTACATTGCTTTTCTTAAAAGTGCTTGCAACAATGAAAAAAATAAAATAAAAAAAAAAAAAATAAAAAATAAATAAATAATAAATATATATATATATATATATATATATATATATATATATATATATATATATATATAATATATTATATATATATATATATATAAATAGTATGGAGGGCTCAAAAATTAATAGTGTTTTTTAAAGAGCTCTTTGGAAACATGAAAGACCTGAACTGAGAAATAAGTGTCTCCTTTTATTCTAGGAACTGATAACTTGGCATATGCAC
Organism: Sitta carolinensis; assembly: GCA_032173965.1. Classification (NCBI taxonomy): domain Eukaryota; kingdom Metazoa; phylum Chordata; class Aves; order Passeriformes; family Sittidae; genus Sitta; species Sitta carolinensis. The sequence continues at coordinate 4,391,768 of JAVUNC010000025.1, read as the reverse complement.
TGCAGGATGTTTTTCCCTTGGTTAGGTGCTCATTGTCTGAGCTGTGCTGATGACTTGCAGGATGTGTAGCACACTGTAAAGCCAGGCTGCTAGAAACTACTGTGTGAACTGAAAGTTCCTCATCAGCATCAGTGCTCATTCTTCACTGCTTGATTGGGGTGATCTTGTGCTTTCCAATCTTATGCATGCTGTTTGTTTAAAAAATCAAAGCAGCAACAAACTTTGAGTGCATCGAGATGATTCACATCACAGCTACTGGTGCTCAAAATATTGTGAGCTACATATGGTAAAGAATACACTTTAAAGGCATTTATCTAATGGCTAAAAGTCTTTTGTTGTTGATGGGCAATGTAAGGTCTGTGAGTCACCCACCACATTTAATTACTGTGGCTAATGATTGGAGAAAAGGAGCTCACCATGGAAGCGGTTGTGTAATGTTGTTTTTAATAGGTCCTTGCTCAAGCCTACCCTTTTGCATAACGCGAGGGCACCCAGTAGCTCTGCCACACGAATAACCCAGTGGCTGCATGGTGAGTGAAGCGCGGGGTGTTGTGAAAGCCTGGCTCCACCAAAGCCCGTGGCGAAAGCTGCAGCGAGGACAAGAGCTCACCGGCACGGGCTCTGCTCAGCCCTGCCGGCTGAGACAGGACACTCGCGGGCCCAGTGTCCTCTCGTTCCTCACCATGCAGCAGGGTGAACCCCTGCCAGCCGTGCAGGTTCCAGTCTGGGACTCAGAGGTGCTCTTCAGCTCTTCGAGTCTCAGGGGCTCTGTACTCACTTCAATGCAGTCTGGCATTCTTGTGTCTCAGGCTGAATCCCACTTTCAACCAAGTATTTCCACAAAGTCAGTGTGAGTTCCAAACCCTGTTTCGAATCTGTCAGTGCAGGAAGCAAATCTTGCAATGACTTTGCTGATGTGCAGAGGGGCCAAGCTTTGCCCAGCTGACTGTGGCTGTGTGCTCCTCCGGGAGGGCTGGCATTGATGGGGCAGAGCAACACCCGGGGCAGGATCCCTGCTGCAGCTCGCTTGGAAAATGGGCCCCACAGTGCTGTGACTCAGCTGGTTTGATTTGTGGCAGAAACGCAAACGTCTGGGCGAGGAGGCAGGAGCTACACAAAAAGCTTTGTTCAGCAAGCTTAGGAACACAAAGCTGCCACGCTGTTCAGGTGCATTAGTCCCTGAGTTTAATTCAGATTCTACTCCTAGCTGGGGTTGTTCATCCTCTCTGTAAATGAAGACTTCTTATTTGCTAGTCAGCATGGTTTTTAGAACAGATCCTCAGGTTAGAAAACTTTGGCCTCAAGTTTTATTTACAAAGTAGGACTCACACAAATTGCAACACAGAGCGGGGGCGGGGGGAAATACAACATCTGGTGGGGTTTTATAGCTTCTACTCTAATGCATCATGGCAAATCCATTTAAGTAAGCTGTACAAAAACATCATCACTTCTGCTTAATTATAAATCTGTTGCATATAATTTTGTGTTTTGAAAATGAATATGGATAAAGAGACTTACCTCTAATCTATATTGATCTCTATCAAGAGATGAACAGATGATGAACTTAAACCATCCAGTTCTATTTCAGTGCATTTCCCATCTGTACAGAAATGGAAAAATGTTTACTGTAATTAAGACCTAACACTTCAAGTAAACAATTATGTTGGTGAGAGATTTAAACAAAAAAAAAAACCAACAAAAAACCAAAAACCCACAAAAAAAACCCTCAAAACCACACAGTAAAAACCAAAATCACATGTGAGAAAATGTCACTACATTTTGCCAAGGTCAGTTGACACCAGAATACAGAAGGCAGGACGTGTTCATCGGTTTGAGGTGTGTTCCTCCTTTTGGCAAAATGCATAAAGGTGAGCATATTGCTTAACAGCTACATTCAGCTTTGTCTCCTCCAAAGTGGGATAATAGCTTTCTAAAAGGTGTCTGAGAACACTGGTTTGGTTTTTATGCTGATACTGTATTAGTCAGAAGAAACAATCACTCATCTTCCAGGTCTATCACTGCATTGGGAAAGATACACAACTAGAGTGCTGGGGAAGTGATAAAATTCAAACATATGAGAGACAAAAAGGCAAATGACATTCATCATAAACTGCAAGAGGGCATTGACCTCTGTTCCTTGTGTGAAGATCCTTGCTGACTTAGGTTTATAAGCACCACAACATCTTGAAGCTACACCTTGCAATTTCTGCTTGCCAGGAAAGTATTTACTGCTTTTAGTGGATGAAGAATCCCTCAATAGAATGGTGGAACAGTATGTGACCTGAGTCCTGTCATCTGTCACTCTTGTCTGCCTGGATTTGGAGAAAAAAGATCTCTATTTCCTCTACTTTCAACTCCTCCTCACGTGTCTGATGTAACTGCTTTGTGAAGTTTCTGAACAAACACCTCGATTAACCATAGGGCTACACATCCAGAGATGGCAAATCTCAGACCGTGGGCTCAGTCTGCTTAGCCAGCTGTGAGAAGGAAACATGAACCAGGATGAGACCATTCTCAGCTTAGCCAAGGATAAGCACAACCAAGACTTCCTTTTCAGCTGTGACTTGAATTATCACCAGTGCCTGGATTCTCAAGGTAGCCCTGGGACCAATTAGCATGTGCTGAACTCCATCCACACCCCTGAATAGCCCTTCCTTTGAGAATGTATTTAGAAAACTGCAAATCACAACCCAGTGTTTCTTTCTCCCGAAACAAGAATCATCACAGTACATTTATTTCTTCCTTGGAGAGGGAAATATATACACAGCTCTTTTTATTCCTTATTTCTGAAGCAGCAGGAAATAATTATCTTATTTCGATGTCCTATTCCAATTACATTTGGGTTCACAATCCTATAAAATTCAAAATAACATGAAAAATCCTTATATGCCTGTATCTTTATAGAAGTGTTATATGTAAAACTGTGTGTTTAGAGCCAAAAGGTTTAAAAAGAAGTCCAGTGTAATTTGTTTGTGCTTGCTAATGTGCATTACTTTTCAGCTTGAATAATACCAATTAGATGGTTTATGAATATTTCACATTGAATTTCACTGCAGGCTCCCTCTGTACCAGCACAGCTCTGCAGTGGTTCACTGGTTGCAGATCCTGTGGGGAGAAAAATTATTTCTTTGTTGAAAGATAAAAGTTAGTCTGGAATTTGTTTAAATTGCTGCTGCCTGCTGATCAATCCTGGACTTTATCAGAGACTCATTAACATGCTGGCTCTGATACTGTGGATGATATGGATGCATTGGCAAATCTCAGATCTGGCTTGGAAATCCCTGTAGTGCCAAAGAATCCAATCCCTGACCCACTGAGTGCCAGGAGTGAGGAATAAGTAAAAGAAAGCAAGGTTGCAAACATAAGTGACTGCAGTACGAGTTTGGGTGCACTGACTTGGCCAAGAGCCCATGAATGCCATGCTGGCCCGTGTTCAGGAGTGACCTGAGTCCACTGGCACACAGCACACCATGGGCCCGTCACTAGCTCCTCGAGGGGGGGAACAAAGGGGCGCTTGCTTTTTGCAATGAGCTCTCTCTCAGCCTGTGTCTCATCCTGAGCCTTGTGCAGAGCTTGGTGCCCACGCTTCCCTCTGAGAACGTGAGAAGGTGAATTGAAAACAGGATCATGTGTGCTCGTCAATGAGCAAAATCCAGAGACCTTCCTGGGCATGTTTTACTGGATTTCCTGTCCCTTGGAGGCAGTGTGGCTCAGCAATGCACTCGGGGGAGACCATGGGCAAGTCATTTCATCGTTTTGTTATTCTGACTTCCCTGCACATCAGCAGAGATAATGACCTCTCGCCTCTGATGGCTGCTTTGGAGGTCACAATGACAATGGCTACTCGAGGCATTAGTCATGGATCTAGAGATGGCACAAGAGAGGCTGGGCTCTTATTGTGACCTCTCAGACACTTTTGCAACACAGTATTCTTAAAGGAAGCCCTTTTCTAACAGCCCTGGAAGTTTACCACTCATTATTCCCTCCTTTCCCTGGTTATTTCTTGGTTTTGATTGTGGGCAACACTAGGGTCTGGAAGCTCTGCACCCAGAAGTTGGTTTCCCAAGCAGCCATGAACCATTGCAGGCTAGGCTGGCAGCTTGTCCTCTTCACCAACTTGCAAAACAGAATCAGGAATACAAGGAGGAGGGCAACGCCGCCGCTCCCCAGACACGATTTCTCACCTGGGGGAACCTGGGAGGGGGCACAGAGGAATTGCAAATGAAGAGGGAGTGTAGGCCATGCAACTCAGAGGAAGAAAAAATATTTGGGGTGTGGGAGGAAAGGCAATAGAGTAAGTTTTCTAAAAAACCTGAACAGCCCTCTGGCAGAACAAGTAGAAATAAACCTGAAAAGAAATTGCAAGGAACTACTATTAGGTAAATGTTAATCAGAAAAGAAGGGTCTAAATTTAAGGTAATGTACTTATTGATGGCAATAGAAGTAGGTGAAAATTCTGCACATTTTATTTTCTGGCCTGATTTTAGGATTGTACTTCAGTCTATGTATAATTTAAAGAATTGACTTCAGTGGGAATACTTGTGTTCTGAGAGCCCTGCGTGTGTGTTATGTGTCTGTTGGAGCCAAGGGCTCTGGTGGGAGCGGTGCTTTCTGTGCTGCTTAAGGTTGCTAAAGTGTTTTTAATTCTATTTTTGCTCTTTCTCTGGCGCTTACTATCGCTTACAGCTTTCTGAAACTTTATGTACTGAGCTGAACTCTTCCAGATGGTTTCCTTTTGAGACTGGTTTCATGCATGTGGGCAAGACAAAAACCAGTTCAGCCATTTTAAATCAGGAATGGCCTTTATTTCCATGCACTGCTTTTAAATATTTCAGAAATGCCTTCTAATCCATCCTGTTGTTTCCAATTAGAGGTCAGACTTGCAAGGTGTAAGAACCCTCTCTCCTGAGACTTGAAAAACTGAGCACTTCACAGATGTAAAGTTTACCTTTATTTGATTTGCTTTTTTTGTTTGTTTGTTTGTTTTTAATAATTTTCTTGAAGTAGTCCTGAAAATGCAGAATGCATTGTTCAAAAGTTGATGCAGTGTGCCATGTTCCCAATGTGGGTGCAGTTTTAGATTTCTGCTTAGGTGAGTGAAATAAATAACTGTGTCTTAATATTGCAAGTGAAGTTGGACATGGCCAGGAGAAGCTGTAGAATAAGATTTTGAAATTAAAAAATGTTACATCAATGTAGTTCTTCTCTATGGGAAGCTGAGCAAAGTCTTGGAAAAGTTTGCATTAACAGAGAGGGACTGGTGAGGCAGGGCCTGTCTTTGCCAATGACAAGCAAAAGCAAGCAAGAACCTTCCTGAAGGTGTTTTATTTATGTGGCTCCTGGTGATCCTCAGGCAGGAAAAGCTTTCTACACAGTGCTATGTTTCAGACTCACTCAGGAAACACTGAACTGCTTTTAAGAGACAGTCAAATACTCTTCTCTTAATTTGGCAGTGGAATCTGCGAGGTGGCTTAGGTGCCCCACTGTGGCTGCCTCCTCTGCTGATGGGTGTCAGCAGCACCTGTGCTGATGGACTGTGCCAGGAAGGTGTCCAGCTGCTGAGAGAGGGAAAATCCCTTCTTGCTTCAGCTGCTGCTAAACATCCTTCCCTGGCGGCCCAGTTTCCTTAGGAGCAGTGAAAAGGCACTCTGGGTGAAATGGAAAGAAAAGCAGCTTGGGTGCTGAGGTGTGCCATGTGCTCAGGCCACCGTCTGCAGGGTGGGGCTTCTCTAGGAGAGAAAGGTGAGCAGGGCCAGGAGTTGGCACCCTGCACGGGGAGCCCCTGTGAACAACTTACAGCGACACAGAAACACTCCCCCCTATTTCATTTGTCTCTCACAGCTTTCCTAAATCTTCCTCCCTGTGAAGTTTCTCTTGGCTGGTGTGAAGTTTCCTAAATCTTCCTCCCTGTGAAGTTTCTCTTGGCTTTCCACCTAGCCAGGAGAGGAGGAGGGTTCCCCTGATACACCCAAAGGAAAAGAGATATTGCTGAGTGTCATTTATTTTCCATATAGAAAGACGCAGGAGAATGAAGGTGGGGCAGATGGGTGTGACCTGCCTCGAAAGAGAGCAGCACCAAATGAAGAAATACGGGGGTGGGAGAGCCACCCTTATCAAGCATCATAAATCGCTTTCACTGTGATACATCAAAGCAGAAAGCTTTAATATCTTCTGGTATTTCTTGCTACAGGAAGGCTTCAGAAAAGTAGGCAGACTTCCCCCCAGTATGAGGTGGGACTGATATATGTTCTTGTCCCTGGGATGAAGCATGCCTTTGCATCCTGTGAAGTATTTGTAGTGATTTAATTGGTTCTGGTAATCAGTAACTAGCTAAGGCTATGAGATAAAATGGAGTGGCTTACTGCACTTAGCACGGGGGAGCAATTTCAGGTACTGGCAGTAGCATGGCTGAGCACTTACCAACAGCTCTGCCTGGGTCCTGCTTCCCATTCCTGCTTCCCAGTCCTGCAGCGTGGTGTTCCTCAAGGGAACAAGGGAAGGGACTTGCTCCTGGGGTCTGCTGCCCAGCTTGCCTCCAGTTCTGTGTTGGTATTAAGGAAATGCAGCCTGTATTTCAGCCCCCTGTGCCCTGGTGCTGACCTGTGGACAAGCTGCATTCCCACTCTCTGTTGGCAAGCCCAGCCATTATCTGCTTAGGCTGTAAACACTGAGAGACAGGTCCTTGTGCTTTACAGCATCTAGCTCAGGGTGAATCCAATCCTGAATCAGACTTTGGACTGTCTTGAAATTTGAATAATTCTAAAGGTCATTTCTCTTGGAGGCTGGGAGAAACTTATTCCCAAAAGAAGAGGACAGCTTAGCCAGCCAGCTCCTGTGTTGTGAGCACTTATAATAGGGAGACAGCCTGAGACTACATTTTTTGTCAGTCCCTGTAAGGAATAGATTCCTTTGTGCTCCATGTAAATGACAGGGACAAAGTGCATGCAGAAGAGTCTGATTATGCCTACAAACCGTGTGCCACTCCTTAGTGTCAGGAAGAGCAAAGGTTTCTTGACTTGCTTTACTGCCAGGCCTGCCCGCCCGGCTGCCGTTAGGACACATCTGCCTGGAAGACCTTTTGCTCTTCTGGTACATGGAGAAGAACCTGGGAGATCTTTCAAGAGGCATTCAGAAACGCTAGTCCAGAAAAGGAAATTAAGTGAGAATGCTGTGGCCAGCCCGATCCTTTCCCTGCCTGCAGCACTGCTAGGTGTGTGTTCCCCAGGGTCAGCAGGTTGTCAGCACTGCAGAGTCAGCGAGAGCCCTGCTGCATGAATGCTGCACATTCAGCGGCCCAGGGAGCTGCTGTCCTTCCTGATAAGCGTCCTCAGCCTTGGCTTTGCTTCCAGGAAAGATCCTAAGATCCCAGTTCTGAAGCCCTCCCACCAGCCTGCTGGCCCCAGGGTGGAGAAGTCAATAAGTGTATGTGCTTGTGTGTTGCCACCAACACTTCAGCTATTGTCAGCTGAAGACAGCTCTTGACTTGTGCCAGGTTAAGGGCTGGCCTTTGCTCTCAGGTTACCTTTGTGTGAAAGGATCTGCCGTGCCTGATTTAATGAGTGTCTGTGAGAAGCGGTTACACTGTCCTCTCCTTCCCTGAATGGAAGGAAAAGACCAATGAATAACTCAAACCTGCAACCCGATCTACGGGGTTTTTGCCACCAATTATGTTTTCTGCAGCTGTAACCCTGGGGTTCCCCTTCGAGCGGGTGAGGTGGTTCTGCTGCCCCCACAGCTCCCCTCTGCAAACAGCCCTCGGGGTCTGTGTAGTGAAAATACATCCCCTGCTGGGTTCGAAATAAACAGATACCTCTCTAAAATGGTGTTGATTAGAAATTGATAGAGCTCGATGCCCGTGCACTCGGTACAATAAACCTCCTTGTGTTGCTGTTTGTCTCAACGTGGCTCCCATTGTACTGACGTGGCTGTCGGGGAGGTAGCAGGGGATGCATGGCTGAGTTTTCTTTATAGTTGCTTTCAAATATTTATCTGCAGGAGGATAAAGGGAGAGCTGTGTTTCCTCTTGTCGTCAGAATTTCAGAAAGGATTTTAATCCCCTGTGCTCCTGCTGCTCGTGGAGCCCTGACAAAAGTGGCTTGATGCTGCTGTACAGGACTATCTCTCCTTCTTGATGGCACCCAGCAGGGATGTACTCGGACTTGACAGACTGAGCAGCACAGAGGAAAAGTTTTGGGAACTTGTCTGAATCTGCTTTTCTGAGCCATAGAGTACAATGAGTGAGAGCCAACAGGGGATCCTGCTCTTTCTCCTCTTTTTTTTTATCCTCGTGTTCCTCCACTTCTCCTTTGAACTGGAGAGAAATTGAGTGAAGCTGGAGGATGCAGAAGTCTTGACTCCAGTGTGAGATGTAGGTGCCCAGCACATCCCCGCACTGAGCACCAATTTCCTTCTTGCCAGTCTGGCCATTAATGTGAATTTGTCTTTAGATGATGTAGACCTGACTGCAGATTGTGTTCCAAATGACTTATGAAGGGTTTAAAATGTTTTGTTTAAACCTCAAAAGCTGCCACAAGTCTGGTATACTGCTCAGTTTTAAGTCAGCACTGAGATTACACTGCTTGATACTCTTTACAACAGGTCTGTCCAAAGGGGCTTCCCTAACTTGTCTGCTGTCACTGTTTAGTGCCTCATTTTTCCTTCAGTCTGAAGGTCTTCTCTTCCTTTGCTGTATCTCTTGTGGGCAATTAAGAGTTTTATTGTGCCTTTGGAAGTGGGAGCGATGCAGCAGCTGGAGCATCAGTGTGCCTGGCCTTTGCCTTAATGATGGTGTTACAGGCTGTGCCTAACAGAGATAAGGATCATGTAAGGTTGCCTTCTGCCTCCCCAAGCCCTGCAAGTGACAATGTGAGCTCTTAAACATCATAAAACACACTCCAGCAATTACCTTGCAGCTGGGGGAGAGCCTGCAAACATCCTGCCTCTGCTTTCTGACTGCCCCTTTCGGGAGGCACATGCCCTGCTGCGATGCTGGCACACAGGGAACTGGGCATGCACCGTGGCAGGGAGCAGAGCTAAGTGTGTATTGCTGGGCTGTGCTACAGGGGCACCCCCGTTTTCATAGAGCATGTGAGAGGAGGGGCTGCAGCCTCCTGCCACCAACTTGGGCTTTTTTCACAGCCTCCTTTATTCAAAGCATCCAACCCCTGCGCTAAGCAGGAAGGCGATTCATCTCCCCTGAGTCCAGACATGAAGTGAAATTCATCTCTCCTCCCTGTTTCATAGAAGGAACAGCCAGGGAAAAAGGCACCTTTAGGTACAGGAAGCTGCTGTGAGCTCTCCAGGGGACCTTTCTTGCAAAGCACAGGCACCAGCTGCTGGGGCTCAAGGGTACAAGGAGGAGAGAAGGGTCCACGTGCTCACACGTATTTCCAGCTCAGTTATCACACAGATGTGTGTTACACTGCACTGTGGCTCCCTGTAGTAAAGTACAACCTGGTGATGGGAAGGGAGAAAATTCCTCTGTGAGATAGCTGGAAAGTAAAACCTTGGACTCTCAGGTGCAACCCAGTTTGAGGTCCAATACTGTGGTTAAGCTTTGCTCTGTTAAGTGCTTGATAAAATAGTGGGTTGATAGATACCAAGATGGTATCTAAAATCATATTTAAGATTGTGTGGGGTTTTTTTTCCAAAACAGGGCTCTTCATCAGTATGCACACACATAGCAGTGTGTCAGGGGAACACCTCAGGCTCTCGAGATAAACACATCACTCCTCTCCACGTGGGAGGAGCAGCCACAGAACTGCATCACACCGAGCCCTGCTGGGTGCTCCTCCATCTGCAACCTACTTGGTATGCAAAGACACCTTTCCTGCAGTGAAAAGGCTTTGATTCAGGAGAACACTTTATCAGCATTGCAAAAGTGCCAAGAGCCGATACAGCAGATACCCTTCTGCTCGGTTTGATCATCTGCTACATGCGTGATCCTAGCACTGATAATTTGGAAAGGTGTGTTTATTGCTTTGCACTTAGCAGATAGGGATATGCCTCACAGTTGCACAAACATGCCCTTGGCTAAAGTCTGTTGCTAAGCAATAGTTTAAGATAAGGAATATATACAAATTCCCAAATGTTCAAATTTTAGGGCTTTAGGTACTCATAGGAGAGAGGCATAGCAGCATCTTGCCTTTGTCCACAGCTCCCAGAAGGAATGTTCATCTTTATTAGCCTGGGAACAGCATTAAATTGTAAGGTCTTCTTTGTGTTCCCTCTCCTGCAGCCAGCTACAGGGCACAGCAGAATAAACAGGTCAGATGAGTAACCAGCTGTTCTTCTTGTCTGAGGTGAAGAGGTACAGAGAAAGGACAACTCCTTCTCCCTGTGCCTTTAATTATGGCAGACTCTTTTGCACATGGAGATCACAGAATCACAGAATAGTTTGTGTTGATAGGGACCTTTAAAAGTCTTCTAGTCCAACCCCTCCTGCATGGAGCAGGGACATCATCACCTGCATCAAAGCCCCTTCAGCCCAACCTTGAATGATTCCAGGGATGGGGCATCCACCACCTCTCTGGGCAACCTGTTCAGCGTTTTACCACCCTCATTGTAAATAACTTTCTTCCTTATATCTAATCTAAACCTACCTCTCAGTTTAAAGCCATTCCTTTTGTCCTATTACTCCGTGCCCTTGTAAAAAGTGCCTCTCCAGTTCTCTTGTACCCTGGAAGGTGCTGTATGATCTCCCTGGAGCCTTCTCCAGGCTGAACAACCCCAACTCTCTCAGCCTGTTTTCATAGGAGAGGTGCTCCAGTCCTCTGAGCACCTTTGTGGCCTCCTCTGGACTTGTTCTGATGGGTTCTGATCTTTCTTGGGTTGGGGGTTCCAGGCACTCCAGGTGGGCTCTCACCAGAGCAGACTCTCTCTCTCTCTCTCTCTCTCTCTCTGCTTCTGTGCACACCATCCATGTGTCCCTTGTAGCTGCAGGTCACCTCAGCAGTGTGTCTGTCACCATGATGCCTTGCTCCCCTCAGCCAGTGAGTCACTCCATAACCAAAGGGGAACTCCCCCAAGGTGGGCTCTGCTGCTCACATCTCATGGATTGTGTCACAGACTTGGGCTGACTGCATCTGAAACTTAACCTGCTTCTGCATTTTCCACCTGCCCACAGCTTTGAGTTGCTCAGTTTTTCCTCATGCCCCCTGAACAATTTTCTCTGCTTTATGGTCTGCTGTTGGTGGACCCAAGCAGAGCTGTGGGGTAGGAAGTGAGCTCCATCCCTTCCTCTCAGCAGAAGCCTCATGGAAAACCTTCTTGTGTTCTGCTGTGCCTGTTTCTGCAGTGCATGTGAACGAAGAGCGAGTTTCTGCAGGAGCTTGGCAGCAGTGGGCAGGAGCTGAACCGACACACAGGGTGCAAATAGAGTCATAAAGTATATGTGGAAGTGTGATGCATATTAAAGCAATTTGCAGGGTAATGTTTCCCTGACTATATTCTTAGTAACAGAGAGAAGTGATCTTCCCACCTTCGCTCTCGGCACGTTACAGCGCCCGGCGCAGAGGCTGCCAGAGGCTGCTGCGGTGCTGGCTGCAGAGCTCTCCAGAGCCTGGCTTTGCAAGGCTCCATCCCTCATGGCCAGCCTGTGCCCTGCAGCTCTGCCCTGTGCCACAAACCCACACGTGGGCACAAGCCATCTCCCGTTCCTGGCTCTCAGCTGCAAATATAAAGACATGCCCAAGAAATGACTGTGTTCCCTCAGGAATAAAGAAGGGCCAGCCTGGCTAAAGTGAGAGGAGAAAATTTTATATCCATGTAGTTACTAACTCTTTATTTGGAAAAAAGAGCTACTTGTTTGGTGCTTCCTGGACCTTTGGCTTAGTGTTAAAATGACCTTCACACAAACCTTCTCCAGCTCCTTCACAGAGAAGACAGAAGTCACCATTTCCTTTCCAATTGACTCTTGCTCCAGAGCAGAGATTCAAAGGCTGGGCTGCAGCTGCCCTGTCCAGCAAGGCCACAAAGGAAGCAACTCATGAGATTTTAACCCCTCACTCTGCAGGGTGGGCCACTAAAATGCCAGCTGGCAGAGGTCTAGTGAGCTTCCCTGGAATATGTCCTAAAGCAGGTGAAAGGTCTTCCTCTCATCTGGCTCTTTCCAAGTCTGAGACCTCTGAAACTCTGGCCATGGGATTGCCTTTTCATCTCCCCTCTCCCTCTGTGCTAGCAAGGAGGTGTGTAGTGCAGGGGGGTGGGCACACAGCTGGAACAAAGGAGCCCTTTGCTTTTGGTATATCCACATGGGTCCTCCAAAAGCTGTTGCCAAACACCAGCACCATAATTTTCTCCCCATGGCTTTGCTTGGAGAGCTTCCCTTTCACAGAATCACAGCATGGGAGAGATTTGAAGGTATGGAAACCACCTAGTGCTATCCCCTTCTCCAGCCAGAGCAGGTTGCTGAGCTGGAGGGGCTCGGTCTGTTTGCAAGGGTGTCTGGCCCACAGCCCCTCTGGGAAACTATTCAAGCACTTGACCACCCTCACTGAAAGAAGGTGGTTTCATTTCTAAATGGAATTTCTGGTATTTCACTGCCACCACCAACACACCCTGTGTGAGCTGGGCCAGGAGTTCTTACCCTCACATATCTGCTCAAAGAAGGATCACCCTCCTTTCTGTGCTGTTCCTGGCAGGCTACATTTGTTCCCTTGTCAGCCATGTACCCTCATCTCTCCCAAGCAGAAGGAAATGGCAACGTCTCCTCTTGGTTCCCACTGGATTGGGAAGTCTGCTTACATGGTCCTTACGGGTGTGTCAAGTTGTACGTGCAGAACATAATTTAAAACACAAATTCATCTACTTGGTACGTGCTTTACAGCCTCTGGCAGGGGTGTTCTGGACCACCCTCACACTTTGCTTCCAATTTCAAGGCATCTTGAAATCATGCCCTACCTTTCCTGCAAGTAACTTGTTAACCTGCTAAGAGTACTATTATTACCCAGCCTCTAAAGCCCAAGAACACCAGTGTGTGTGTTGCTGTTAACAAACATGACCAGAGCTTTCCTGCATATTCTCCTGGCAGGGTTTGATCATGGAAGTTACTCTTGTTTTATCCAATTCCACTAAATGTATCTCCAATTTTCCTGTCTCTACATCAAACGTTACATGTTAGGGAGCCTCGAATAACAGCTGCTGCCACTCATGTTAACTGAGAGGAACACAAGACACTGAAGTGTCTAGTTTCTCATCACTTACAGGATGGATAAAAGTATCTGTTGTATACTGACTAGTCCATCAAATATGAATGATGCAGATAGAGTGGCTGCTTACACACAGCGATCTATTTTAGTTAAATTGAAAACACACACGGGAGAGTTTCAGCTTTGAGGATAGAAAACACTGGAAATGTCAGGGGTTTTTTTGTTTCATCTTTTCTGTTTGCTGGTAACAATTAACTCTTAGGAGTGCCCAGTGGCTAGGAGAAGATGAGCTCTGCTCTTCTAGGAAAAAGATCCAAATATCATTAGCTATCCAACCAAATCTCACAAAACTGAGGACAAAGTGCTTGCCTTCTTTTACCATTCTAATTTTACCAGAATACCCAACTCTTTTGTTCAGAATTAACATGAGCATTTACAAAGCCAGTCCCTCTGGAGGATGACAGCAAATGTTTTGCTTAATGTTTAATGGCTTCCTCTCCCTCTGGACTCTGTGCCAGGGCATATTGTAATGAACAAGCTCTGGAGGAATATTATAGCCTCACTTGATCTATTAGGACACTTTACACAGAAATTTATTTTGCACTACCATGAATTATATAAACACACAAATTCAAGATACATACCAAGTAACTGCTTGCAGAGAGCATTGTCTGCAGAAAACTCATTAGGTGAATTAATTACTCTGCAGAAAATCACTTAACCTTTGTGGATCTCCTGGTACTGTGTTTATTACTGCCCTTGCTATATTTTGAAATAATATCTCTGTGTTGTCTGAAAACATGCTTCAGATTTGAAAATTAACGTACAGCACAAAAGTTTCCTATAAACATACTAATTACATTGAAAACAAAAAGTGAGGTCTCATTCTGCACTCCTGTGTCCATGCACAGAAGAGTATGGATGTGTCACCCTGTTCAAAGACTTTTGAAAGCAAAACTAGGCAATACAGGGCTAAACTCCTTCAGAGGAGGAAAAGGAAAATAATAGAAGGCTTTGGTTTCCATGGGCAAATGTTAATTGCAAGCGGAAGGCCTCTCTGAATAGCCTTTACCAGGATTTGTCTCAGTGGCTAACGTTCTGCTGTGGAAAATATTTCTCCAACAGCAAATGGAGATAAAGGAAAATATCAGACTAACTTTTTGGCTAAAGGTCTGCTTCAGCTAGAAAAACAATGCTCAGCGTGCATGTTTCTGTCAGGAAGGCTGCTAGCAGGAACATGGCAACTCTAGTAATTTTGCAAGTAGCAAAAACAGGATGTCTCAGGAATAGCAGGCTGGTACAGAGTAACCCACACAGAAGTGCTTGGCTGCAGGAAGCTGTGTATGCAGAGACTTGCACCTGTAGATCCTGTCAGTGTCCAAGCTTCAATAAGGCACATAATCACATAGTATTTTTGTGATAAAACAAGCAAACAATTAGTCACTGAAAATTTCAAGTGACCTCGGTAACCTGACTGCTGACTCATTCTGCGGCCCATCTTCTACAGTGGTTGAGTTCCCAGGTAAGTAAGGAGAAGCTGCTGCAGATCCTATCAGGGTGACTCACTTGCCATCAAGTTTCTGACTGCAGAGACATATGGGACTACAGAATGAAGGCAATGGAAAAATTTGGTTCAGTGGGTTTGAAGTCTGTAGCCTCATTTCAGGGACATACAATGGAAATGAAAGCAGGTGGTGATGCTGGTGGGTATTGGAGCAGAGCTGTTATTCCTTAAATCTTGTTGTGGTTTGGGGTTTGATCCTGCTTCTGAGGGGAAAAGCTGCTTCTGCCTTTGCTGTGAGGAGGCATGCTGCATGCTGCATTATCCCTGTATCTTATACAGCTATAATTGTTACCCTGCAGGCTAAGGCAGCAGAGAACAAAGATCCCTCACTTCCACTGGGAGCTTCCCAGAGATATTAATACAAATAGAATAAAACTTTGGCCTTGAGGGGAAAGCTCCAGCACAAGGCTACTTGGAATAATTACATCTATCATACAAACCATGGCATTCTGAAATGAGCTGGCAAGCAGTATTAGCCTGACTGAAACTCCAGCCTCCTCACAGGCTGGAAGCCCTGGAAGTGACTGCAAAAGCGTTAGGGTGGGCTGCAGGTTGCTCCCAAATGCTCCAGCTGGCAGCACATCTGAGTCTTGCAGTTAGTTAATTGTGGAGTAAGAAATAAGTAAAACAAACAAACAAACAAACAAAAAAGAAAAAAAGAAGAAGACATGTTTCCCACTTCTGCACATGAGCAGCTACTGCTTTACCCTCTGCACACTGTCAGTTCAGTACGGCATGCTTGCTGGCAGGGGAAGGAGTGTGGATGTGGAAGGCGCTGCAGATCCTGCCTGCAAAGTGAGGAGACCTGGACGGTGGCAGGGGGAGGAATCCACGCCATGGAGAGAGGAAGATCCCAACTCCTGCAGCCTCTGTGCTCTGGTGTTCACCTTAGAAAAGGAAGCAACTTGTAAGAAACTGCTAATGCAAGATAGACCATGGATCAAGAGCCTTCAGTCTCTGAGGAATTACAGAACAGTCTTATTTGTTGCTGGAGGTTACAAGAGGTTAACCCTTTGTATTGGGGCTGTAAGATTTCACACAAGGACTGAACTACTGAAGTGTCGGGTCTATAAAAGGTCCTGATCTTAACACATTAATTTGCAAAGACAAGGGAAACAAGCTTACATATTTCTGGTGGAGACTTACAAGAATAACATCCCTCATAACTATTTAGATTTTTCTACTATAGGAGCAAAGGGAGAAGGTGATGCTAAAGTCAATAAGAGGCATGTTGTTCTTTTCTGTAAGAAAAACCAGTGGATTTTATAACAGCAACTTCGTTGTCCTGGAGCTAGAGTACAATGATTTCTAAGTTGAAGCAAAACAGAACTTTCTTTTAGTTATGTTTTAACTGACATAACTGATAATCTTATCAACACAATCTGGTTACAAATGAGTGTTTCCTAACTATAACAGTGAAATCCAACTCTTGAACAAAAACACTTGCTGGATACTGAGCATTTCTTTACACATTAGGTTTTGCATATTGAACTTGCAGGACCCACTGGATAAGGATGAAAATTTCTGGTTTTGTAGTAGGTTGGTAACATGTTTCTCTCATGTGGGATGATGGAAGCACAGCTCTCAGCATTTTGGTTTTCCTGGTACAGTTATTAACATGAGTGAAAATGTGCATACACAGGTTTGAGAAAATGGACAGACTGTCAAATCCATTGATCAAATGTTCAGAGAGATAAAAGTCAAAGACACTTTTCAACATAATAAGACAGACAGCTGTTAATCTCTAATTCAGCAGTGAATGGTGAGCCATATGACAAATCCTCTAACTGTTCTATTGCAAATTATTCATGCTCCTCGTTTTTACAGATGTTTTGGGTTGTTTTTTTTTTTTTTTTCCTTAAAGCTCTTCAACATGCACACATTCCCATCTTCCACCTCACTCTTCCAAATGCAATCATCTCTGTGCCTGATTGACCTAAGTGATCACCATGGTTTCCAATTCAATTCAGGTCCCCAAAGAGGCCTTTTAATTAAGAAGCTCTAATAGAATCTCAGAGAAAAGTTCTAAGTCCCCAGTCTTCAGGCTGCGAGCTGCAGATCCCAGGGGTGTCTGTGGCCAACTAGTACGAGCCCCTGAACATGTCCTTTGTGGAAAGGTCATATCCTGTGCAGGAATTTGTGTTAGCGAGCCTCACAGATGCAGACATCCCATGGAAAATTCCTGGGGATCACCCAAAGCTGAACATTCCTATAGCAGGCTGCTGTTGGGCAGTGGGTAGTGACCAAGAGAGAGGTGGGATGGGAGCAGGAGTGCACAGAAATGTCTTTGTATGAAGTCCCAGCTGCAGTTTGTGCTCAGCCTCTCCCCCACTGTGGCAGCACCCACAGAACCTGGCTGTGCTCTGCTACATGTAAAAGTGCACTTGTTTTGGGAGCTGGACTCAGACTATTTAAGAACCAATTTCTACCCAGGAAAAAATAGCTGCAGATTCTAATCACCATCACTGGCATTGCAGAGATGTGGTTTCCAAAACTGCTCGGGACTGGTCTGTATTTATTCCAGTGGGGCCAATCCCAGCGTGTGTGCACAGGTGTGCAGAGCAGCACATGCTGGTGTTTACTCAGCAGTTGGTATTATTCTCCAGGAAACCACCTGTGCTTGCTGGACTGTGGATGCACTGTTTGGTAATGTTGTGCAGAAGCACTTTGAGAAGGCTTTCACACCAGGAGCTGCAGCATTAGACACAGAGGAGAACAAAAAGTCCAACTGGAAAACGCTTGTAAACTCCTGCAAGAATGACATTTGCTGAAAAGTAAAGTTCCAGAAAACTGAAGCCACATATAAAACTTGAGATACCTTTGATGAATAGTTCTTGGCTGGAAAACAAAGAGAAAAACCTAAGTTCTGTGTAGATTGTTTTAGGATTAAACATCTTGAAGTTTAATTTCAAAATGCTCTCCCTTCTGGCAATTCTCTCAAAACTTCTGGTCATATAAATCTGAATTACTGAAGATACTGCCTGAGGAGTCCTGTCAGAACAATATTTTGTTTAATTGGAAGCTTTTTAAAGCTCTTCATTTAGTTGAAAATCTCTGAAGATTTTCTTCAGAATGTAGCTTGAAATAATTTTTTTCCCAGCTTATTACTTCTCTATTAGCCAGCTGAACAGAAAGGACTTTGCAAGTACCCAAGAAGGGATGATGGGAGAACAGAGAAAATAAATTAAAAAAGAAGACAAAAGCCTTGGCTGTGGTAACTCCTCCCCTGGGCACAGCACTGCTTCAAGGCCAAACCTGGACCACTTGTCCAGAGGAACCTGGTGTTCAAGGTGCATTTCTGCACCAACCTGTGCGTGATGTGGGCCACTCTGATGATTTATAGAAGTAATTTATAGTGCATTAATATAACAAGTGAGTGGAAACTTCCATTAACTCCTCCTCCACAGAAGAGACCTTGAAAGAAACAGGGGTTTGAAGGAGGGCTGTGCCATGCTGTGACTTGGGTATGGTAGCCAGGGGTGGGAGGCAGACTGCAGGAGGGAACAGAGCCTGACTCACAGGGAAGCAACCAGTCCTGCACAGAAAAACCCCCCTCTCTCAGCTCCACTGCTGGCAGAGCTGGGCTTTCATCTGGTGAAAAATGGGGATGAAATACCTCCCTTGCTACCCTTTGGAAAACACTTCAGTATCCTCAAAGGAGATTTAAAAGCAGCATCATTATAAGTGGGAAATGAATTGCTCTCTTGCTGGATTTAGCAGCTTCCTGTTTTGGAAACCCGAGATATCATCTCAAATTTCTGTTTGTTGTCAGCCTGGAAGAAGAGACTCAGAGGCTGCAAAGCCTCTGGTGAGGCAGTGCTTCATTTGCTAATTGTCTCTGCCAGACAATGCCATTTACACTGAGCACAAAATCACCTCTAACCTCCACTGACCAGAAAATCGCTCCATCCTGAACTCCCGTCCTTTGGAAACAGGAGCCAGCCCTGCAAACCCTGGCTGTGTGTGTCACTGGACAACAAAACACAGGATAATTATTGCTGATTCATTCACTAACATCCTGGTTTCCAGACACAATTCCAGTATCATAAACAACTGCTTTATAAAAAGAGATGTTTGACTTGTCGTGCAGAATGCAGTGACGCGCTGGCTTTGAGGACAGCGCTGTTTGAGGCTCAGGACTGGCACCTGCCCGTGGAGGGTCTGGGTCTGTGCGCTCTGCCTGGACTGGGGTCTCTGCAGCACTGCAGAGGCAGAACTGAGATTCAGAGAGGGTTTTGCAGCCAGGAGCCTGGGGACAGGCTGCTTGGCATCTGCTCTTACTCTCACAGACTGAGGTCTCTGCATATTTCTGTCAGAAAAGCTGGTGAAGCTGGGCTTTGCCTCTGTGAGAGCTCCTCAGGAAGGAAAACATCTGCTTTGCAGTTCTTACTGCTCTTTTGCTTTTTTAGGCCATGTTGCAATGCTTGCCATGTTTGCTGCATAAAATTCAGATGTTCTGCCCACCTGCTTCTCCTCCTCCATTAACCAGATGTTCACATCAGCTACATCAATTCTAAATGGGATCAGACCTGAAAGTTGCAGCTCTGACACTCAGGGCAATCCTGCAAGGGTTTTTTTCTCTATTGTTTAACACTTGCTTGAGCCGGAGCACTGAGAAAGCCTCTCAGTCTTGCCCTTCAGCTGGTGGATCTGTGGATGGTTTGGCTGTGAGATGTTGCTTTGTTTTGGAGACAGCACAGCACAGGAATCTGGCTTGACAGCCACAGCTCCCCTAACTGCTCTCGTGGCTGCTAATGGCAATGCAATAATGCAGTGCTGCCCAAGTCTATTTTCTCTAACACCAGTCTTTAAAGAGCAGGATGTTATTTTTCCTTTGTTGCAAAGACTGGTTCTGGCACATCTGCCTGGGATGTGACATTTCCTGAGGGATGTGGTTAAAGACAAAGAAAATGCTGGTGCTTTGGTGACACCACAAAAACCTGATAGCCAGAGACTGTCGTGGAAGAGAGCATATGGGAAGCTGTGATGCTTCTCATCTCTTCCTTTGGGAAGTTTATGGGACTGCTGAATATCAGGAACTGCTAAATAGCTGGACCTCACATGAAGCAGGAATATATTATATGTATCTGAACATTCTGGTGCAGAAAGAAGTGGAGGTATGAATCAATAATTTAAAATTATATAAAATATATAATAAATCATTAAAACTTATTAAGTCATTCTTAATGACCTTTCAAGAGTACAGTGTCAAAATTATCACTGAAATGCAGCTTGGTTCTCTGCAAGTGAAGTGATTCTGTATTAAAGGTGGAGCTCCCAAACCAACTGGAGCTCCTTCCAGCAAAAATGAGGGGCAAAAAGGCTAATTTTCTCCCCATTTAAATGGAAGGGGAATATTAAATGTCTGTGTGATGCAGAGAGGGTAGCAGGCAATGTACCAGCACTGGGTACCACCAAAAATGAGCGGTCTCCTTCAGAGGGGACTGAACAATGAAATTCTCCAGCTTTTGCTGGGGTTCAGCTGCAGGTCTCCAGTTGGGCTCCTGCTTGGAGGGGACATGGAAGCCATATCCCTCCCTCCCTCCCTCTCTGCAGCAGGAGAAAGATGGGGGAGAAGTCAGAGCCAGTATTTTATTCACTTCAATTTTTAAGACTGTACAAGCAGCTGAAGGACTTAAATCTGTTATTGCCACAGAGGAACCTCGTTCTGCTTGAGTTATGCTGAGTACACTCATAAACCAAAGCAGCCACAGTTATGAAGAAATGTTCTTCAAAAACCTCATCCTTAATCTCATTTGAGTATGAAACTAAGGGAAGGATAATTTAAGCAGGCCCTCTTGAAACCTACCCAAAAGATTAATGTGTAAATGCACAGAATGCTCTGGAAGCTCTTGAATGGAGACATTTTATTTCCAAATAACCACAGGAGTAACTGTTTGTAGCAAAAAGATGATTAATGGCATTGTGGCCAAAGTAAGGTTGAGTCCCTAAACTTGACAGCATAGTATTTTCATCTTACCTCCATGTTAGAGTTTCTCACACTACCTTTGTTTATTTTTACTGGATGAAGCACAAGAAAAGCACGATGCTCGCTTAAATCTCCACAAATCCAAACATCTGAAGCTACACTGCTCCATTTTCCTGGCTCTGTTCCTCTCTGAAGGCATGCTGCTTGCATCTCACTCTCGTTTTTCCCATGAACTACAGGGTGTAGGCCAAAATACCCTTTGTAACTGGTAACTCCTAGGCACACTGGGTTCCAGTTAACACAACAACTGGACATTTCATAACGCTTGAAGCATCCGTGGCATGAATAAAATTAGCAGGAAATATAAGGATAATTTTTTGTTTTCCACAGGGTCAACTTTATTAAATTTGGTGGAAATATCTTACAATTACAAAGAAAGTTAAGTTACATGGAAAACTGATTCTGACACCCATGACAACAGCATCAGAGTGGCATGTAGGCCACGCCTGGATGTGCAAAAGCTGAGCACCTCTCTGTGCCCTGGCTCAGGGAGGTTCTTCTATCATCATGGGCTGCTGCACAGTGGTGCAGTGTTACATCCCCATCAGCAGTTTAAGCCATGGACTGGCATGTGCTCCTGTATTAAAAGAGCTGGATCTTTCAGTATTTGGTTTGTTGGAGCTGAGGGACAAGCACGAGCCAGCTCAGTGGAAGCAAAGTTGCAGGAACCATCTTGGCAGCTGCTGGGTCAGTGGTTACCTGCCCTGCTGCCAGCATCACTGACTGAGGGTCGAGTCAGCTTTCCATTTCTGGGAAAAAACCTTCTCTCTGATCATGCACTGACATCCTGCAGCACTGAACAGCAGCTCAGCAGCTCGGAGCTCCTGGAGCCAGGCTGAGGGGCAGCCTGAGGGTCATGGAGCCAGCACAAGGGATGGGTGCTGGCAAACGAGCAGCAGCCACCTGCAGCTGGCAGCCCCAGATGGGGGCCACAGCTGGCCCTGGGCACAAGGCAGCTCCCCTTAGCCAAAAAAGGAGGGAGCAGCACATCTCAGCTCCACATGCCCACTGCATAATTGTCAAATATGCCTGTAACACAATCGAGTCAGAGGGAATTATTGCTGCAGCACGGTGGCTTTGGGAAGCCTTTTCTCTTGCAGGCTGAACTGTGACTATCAAATCTCTGTTGGTTTGGCTGGAAAAAGATCATGGCAGTGATGTCTTTTCACTAAAAAGGATTGTTTCCCACTCTGCTGCCATTAAAAAGAAATACAAACTAGCCAAACTCATTCTTTACCAAGACTTCTCTGAAAATGGAACATTTTTTGGACAAAATAACTGTAATTCAAACTGCAGCAGCCAGTGCTGTGCCCACTTTGGTACCCAGCCAGTGAATTTTAAAGCAAACACCCTCCAGGACTGTTCTCCATTTGGATTTATTAGTCATTACCAAGAAAGGATAATTAGCACTTCTGAAGCATGGTGCTAATCAGCAGCAGGGCCGGGGTGCCTGCAGCTCGGAGGGGCTCCCTGTGCCCAGGAACGAGCCCAGGGTGGGCACACCCTCAGCTGGGAGTGCTCAGAACTGCTCCAGGGCTAAGGACACTTCACACGGGACAAGGCAGGGAGGGCAGCTCTTTGTTCCCTGGCCTGTTGGGCTTCTCCTTCCATTATCCTGGAGGCAGAGTCATTTTTGTTACAACACACAACCCTCCTCTTTGGTCAAAGGCAATGGCACATACTACTCCTTTACTGCACAACAAGAAAATAGAAGGTAATTATTTTTGATTTTTGCATGCACTCTGCCGAAAAAATGGAAAAGAACCTTGTGGTGGAACAAGAGGAATGTGATACTTTAGGCAGTGATATGGGCTTTTTATCTTCCTCTTTCAAGACAAATGAATGAGGAAACTCTGTTAAGACTCGAGTAAGTGCTAAAACTTGCAGAATTGGTTCCCCGAAGTTACTGTTCCCCAAACTTCCATTACTTCTGATCTGTAAAAATCATATGAGAGATGGGATGTAAATCTTGTGTTCTTAAATCTCAAACCCTGAGCATTAAGCATGCCAGGCTCCCTGGCACGCATATTACTGAGCTCAGGGAAATAAGTCTATCAGATTTATCAACATTGCTATCAAAATAAATACTATGATACATAGGCTTGTCTGAAGTAGTTGTCTTTGTTTTTCTGTATCTGGAAGTGTGAACAAAATCCATGTTGAGTGAGAGAGGTAGCATGTAAGTATGGGAAGACTTCTGTTTTGGTGAGCACGATTCACAAATACAGCTGGAGGATTTACCCCCAAAGCACTTGTAAGTCTGCAACAACCACTCTCTTTCCTGCATTGTACAGAGCATTTCAGGCCAATACAATATCCTTCCAGCCAAGAGGTACTTTGCATCCTCTGGGAAGCAAGCAGGAAATCTCGGGATTGAGTCCAGTATGCATGCAGAGCACTTTGTCTGCAGTTGTTGTGGGGCTGTGGTGTAGGGAGCTGGTAGAGGGTACCACACCCCTCTGATTCCTGTAATGATGGCCTTTACTCATGCACATCTTCCCTGCCACACATGGAGCACAGGCTCTTAGGACTGAGATTCCAATTCCAGCAACACTCATTAAGGCACACGAGATGGGACCACCCTGGCAACATCTGATTTGTTGATGCACTCAAAGGATTCCTGAGTGTTTGCCCCTCTTCTGGGAAGATGAGTGCTGTGACAAGTCTGATAATCATCAGGATGAAGTTTGCCTGGTTGCAACAAACGTGATGGGCTGGTGGCTGTTTACAAGCCACGTGTGCAGAAGCAAATGGGTCTGTGAGTGTTTGCTTTTCAGCTGCTGCTGGGAAACAGGCCCCCTCCTGCCAGGTCACAACCCAGCTAGGTTACAGACCTCCTAGAGCAGCTCCTTGGTGGCAGAGGTGGATGCACAGCTCGCACTCAAAGAGTACACAGAAGTTGCTATGGCAGTGCTTTGCAAATACACATTGCACAAGGCAGCAGCGACCACACGGATCCTTTTGTGCCTTACACAAAGGTTCACTCCCACCCTGGGAACTGTGGAGCACAACAAACACCAGAATATAATATCTATCTATCTGTATATATATCTCTGCTTAAGTCTATTGTCAGATTGCATCTGACTGTGGAACTGGGTTTCAAACACCTGGGTAACAACTGACATATTATGTCAACAGCAGCATCCCTCCCCTCCCGTTCCCTCTCTCCCCCTGCAGTGCAGAGGGAGCAGACTTCACAGCATCCTTCACAGCAAAATGTGTCCCAGTGCATCTTTTTGTCTTATGAAACCCCTTGAATTCTGGTACTCTAACACTGCTCCTTCCTCTGCTGCTGGTGCTATTGCAAACAAGGAATGCAGCCAGGGAACACTGTCTCCTTGGAAACCTGCCCCTGGCCTGAAGAGCCCCTTTGGGCGCCTGTGTGGCACTGGAAAGCCAGAGAACTCATGGGCTGAGCACCTTCCACGCCTGGGCTGCTCTCACTTGGAGTGAAATCAGCCTAGATCAGATCTGGAACACCTCAGTGAACAGATAAATAAGCTGGGCTATTGCATCTGCATCATTTAAGGAGAAAAAATAAAAATATTGTCCTGGGAGTGCACTAGGCTGTGTGAGGAACCTGAGAGCAGTGTGCTTCCCTGGGGGCAGGCACCTCGAGGGAAGGCTGGGGGTTCTCTGATGGTGTGGGCTGGGAGCAGCACAAGGGCCCAGCTTCCATTAGCCTGAAGATTTCCAAATAACTGTAAACAACACTGACTTCAAGTCTGTTGCCAGAGCCTCAGGCTCTGTAAGAAACAACCCCATCTTATTTATTGCCTGAGGATATTATTATTTCCAGAGTGAACTAGTTGTGGATCACAATACTGGGCAGAATTATAGTACAAAGTGTGCTTTAGTGCAAACTTACTCATGAAACAGTCACAAATCTTCTTTGGACAAAAACCCCAACTTTTTTTTTTTTTTTTCCCCAGAAAGGTGCAGCAAATTTCTGCATCATCTTTACCTTGGGACCGGTCTGGACAGGGCTGGCTCTCGTGTGACAGCACAGTCTCACTGCCCAGGCCCCAGGGAGGTCACACAGAGCTAAGCAGCAGCTCAACAGGGGCCATGCCAGCCCTGTGCACAGGAGGCTGTGTGCATCAGAAGCTCCTCACTATTCCATCTGATAGGAAATACAAAATGAGGCCACTGAAGGCTTAACTCTGTACCTCTAACGTGAAATTTATATGAACAATCCAAAGATTTAGTTTTAAGGAAGAAATAATTCATATACACACATACTGCCTTTAGTGCACTTTCCCTTAAAAGATGGCTGCCTTCTTTTGCATCATCAAAAGATGGATATGAAAATGTTTTGTGCCAGGAATGCTAATGCAGTAGAGCACAGTCACTATATACTGGTAAACACTATATTCCTCACTAAACTGATGCAATAGGTGATTAATAACAATGAAGCTCAGAGCTTATAATTAGTTACTTCATGTAAGGCCTTTCAATAAATATGTAAGTGGAGATATTTATATGTCTTTCATATATAGTTCAAGTGTGAACTGATTTGGTCTTTGGTCTTTCTGCTTTAGTGAATTTTACTGCAATAGCAGCTTTATTTTTAAAAAAAGTATTTTTAATTTAAATTGGTCTAGGCAAGTGCTACACTAAATGTAGTGAGCATATACAGTATATAAAAGCAAGGCAGGAAAAAGGATTATCAAAATAGATGAAATAATTTTGTAAACAGTATATATTGCATGTCTATTTGGTGCAATTGTAATTCTTGTCCTGTCAGATCTGTGGGGAGACAGCCACATACTTAAACATAACTTGGTCAAGTTATGTGATGAATTTACTCTTATTTAGAGCAGGTCTGGGCTTTAATTCAGGGCTTGGGGGGTTTATCTTCAATGAACACTGAAAGGTGCAAGTGCTTTGAACAGCTGTACCCTAGCATGATCTTTCTATAGTAACCTTGAACCAACACTTTGAAATAAGCCTTGCTATTAATTTGAACAGCAGGTTAGCCAGGCACCTGTGAAGAAAAAGGCATTCTCTGTTTCAGCCTGTTGCAAATTCCTCTACAGTTTGGCTTGTCTAAGCTAAGCCTGTAGACCTGAGCCCCATCCTGGAATTACTTAGCCCAGTTCAAGGTTACAATGGCACTTTTCTGTTGGGCTTTTTCTTTGTTTATCTCCTTGGTTTTGGTGTCTGTCCACACAATGAAAGTGCTTAGCTGCAGGGAAAAGCTTCAGAGCTCCCTGGGTATGACGGTGAAGGGAATGACAGGACTGCTGGATTCAAGGTCCAGGGCAGTAAGGAAACATTCCATGGCTGCTTCGTTTTTCCCCTGAGCTTGCAAGACCTCTCCAAGGTCCTTCCAGGCAGTGTGACTGGTGGTCTGGATCCGGACAGCATCTCTGAGGACTTTCTGGGCCAGCTCCCTCCGCCCCAGTCTGCTCAGCACCAGGCCCTGTCAACGACAAGTGAGGAGCAGTTAACAACAGCACAGAACAGAGAAGACATGGAGCACCCCAAACTCCCCCCAAACGGCCCTGTGAGTGCTATGGAGGGGGCATCTCCACCTATTTCTGAAGAATAAAAGTGATCAGTTGTTGAGTTCTGTGTTTTTTATAGTGATGTGCACTTTAAAAAGTAATGTTGAAAATAACATTTTTTAAAGCAGATTTGGATTCAGCTCTGCAAGTGCTCCTGCTGTGTGTACTGGGAGAGCATTTAGTGGTGCTATACAGAAGAAAGGTTACAGGCCTTTTAAGCATCTCTCTCTCTCCTTGCCCAGAAAATATACCAAGGTTTGACTACAGGCAGTATCTGAATTCATTCCTGCACATCTGCAACACCCAGCTGAGGCTGAGGTAAAGTCCCTTATCTCCTACATCCTGAACACATTGAGATCTTTCCTCTCAACAAACGGGGGCAGAGGAATGTGGTCTCCTTCCAGCCTTCTACAGGCAGGCTGTATGTAACAGCATGGGATGTAACAGCTCTGTCCTCCTGAACTTCAATGTAGATCCTAAAGCAGTGTGGGGGAGGAGAAGGATGGAGGAACCTTGTTTAAAAAGCTGTCCTTAGGGTAAGAAAAGACACAAGTGGGTGTAACCATCTGGAAGGAACAGGAGGAGGAGGATGAAAGAAGTGTTAGGAAGAACATGTTTTCCTATAGGGCTCTCATGGATGTGTCTGAACCCACAAAGCACCTAATGAGCAGGCTCCCTGTTAATTACACAGCACTCAACCACACCGAGCCCAGACAGTCACACGGGCTCTGCAGGCCACCAAGTACCCACGGCATTTCTCCACATCCTCCTGAGGTGCACACACCAGGATGAGCCTTCCCCAGCTTCATCCAGGCGTGGCTCTGGAAGGAGCAGCCAGCACTGCCTCGCCACCAGCACGGCCTCTGCCTGCACTCACCATGGAAATGCTGGAAAGGGAGGTGACTGCCTGACTTCATGCTTTTCCTGGGACAAGACAGTAGGTGGATGCATATATATAAGGAAAAGCATTAGCTTAATCTTTAATCTGTCTAATTGTCTTTAGTGCATATGAAAAGATGTAAGAAACCTGAAATCTCTCACAACTAGAACCCAATTAACTTTCTGATGAAAGAATGGCGATGCTTTTAGAAATAGTGAAGACTTCTCCTGTTTTGTTTTGTTTGCTTCGACAAAAGTACACAGGGTGCATCAGCATCCATAAGGCCAGTGACAGTACACAGAAACACATTAATTTGCCTGAGAGAAAAATTAAGAAACACCCATTTAATCAAATATTGGCGGTGCTATGAGAAGCTCCACTGCCTCTTTCTTGCCCATAACCTTGACCTGAATAATCAACTCAGTATCAAATCTGATCACTGAGAGATGCAGTGTTTTTCTTTAGGTTCCTCTCTGTGTAAGGAAAACGACAAGGCAACAGGGTCTAATCTTACAAGCCCATTGGGAGCAGGCATAGGTGGCACAGAGGATCCCTGGTGGGAGAGGCTGGTTCCCCTGGAGGAAGCTGCCTGCAGATGACTGCAGGCACGTAATGACAGACTGGAAGGAATTTGTGCAATTATAATTCGAGTCACCCGCTTGACAGGGATAATGAGGCATAGAAAGGGCAAGTAGTGTGGCCATAGCAAATCTGCTGCTGAGCCAAGAATAGACAGGAGCTATCTCAGCTCAAGTTTGTCCCCGACCACAAACCCACTCTTCCTAAAATCCCTTCCTGTTGTGCTGCCCGAGCAGAGCCGATTGTGCTCTCTGGTGGCCGGGGGGGCAGCGCTGTCCTCCCCCTGACAGCAACGAGCATGGAGCCTCTCAGTGCTCTGGAGGGCTGCTGGCCCTGCAGGCACAGGGGCCAGTGCAGCTGCTGCCTGTCATCCCTGCCCAACGAGGAGGGGAATTCCCTGCCCGGCTGACATCTCGCGCCTCCCAGCAATGCTGCGGTGAAATCCACCTCATCGTAAACTGCTCGTGCAGCACAGCTCCCCTGCATGCCCCAGCACCCTTGCTGGTCAAGAACCAGAGCCGGCTGTGGCTCCCAGTGTTTGCTGTGCCTGTGCTCGAGGCCCAGCAGGAGCACTGGGTTCTGCACACCCAGCTGCTGTGCCCACCGTGGGCAGATGCCCACCAGCAAGCTCAGTTCACGTGAAAATTTCCTCTTTGGTATCTGGTGCTTTCAACCTTGCCAGTTCAGCTGAGACACCTGTGAACCCTCAGAGAGCTATTCCAGGCTCCCCAAAGCCACGGGAAGGCCTCCTGTTGATGCTCCAATATAGTGCACGAGAGAAAAACTGCTGGGTTTGGAGGAAACGTTCGCTGAAGGACCTTGAGATTTTCAGCTCCTCCTTGCTTACATGCACAACTGTGGGTGCCAGACGCTGCCCAGGACTGTGGCCCTTCCCAGGCACCCACCATGCTGCTGCTGAGGAACAGCCCCTGCCCTCTTCCTGCACACGTGCCTGCACTCCCAGGCAGTGTGGGCACAGCACGCTGGGCTCCAGGGCTCAGCCCAAGCAGAGGCTGGGGTTTGGCAGACCCAGGTCTGCTCCCCAGCCCCAGCACAGACCTGCTGCTCTGCCCAGAGTCAGCTGTGACACACGGAGTCAGCCTTTTAGCCAGGCTTAGCTGAAGCGGCACAAATATGCTGCTGATGTTTAAAGGACAGGTTGAACATCATTAATTCTGTGTGCAGGAAGAGTTTCTGGCTTTGCATTTCCTCTCTCCCCTCCTCCCCACACTGCTCCTTGCAAACCACAAACATTTTGAGAGCTGGAGGCTGCACAAACCTCAAGCCTCAGGAAGATGCAGCACTGAGCACTTGAGTTTTTGTTTCTCTGAGGTATTTGCACTTGAGAGCTTCTCCTTGCTACTGAATTTCTCATTTCCCCATGGAGTCTGGCTTGCTATAAACAATGCCTGCATGTTGTTGCTATGTAGGTCCAGTTGGAATCTGCCTAGAGTGCAAAAGAAAAAAATTATACCTAAATTCAGAAAGCCACCCACTGACAGGCAATTTGCATTTTTATCTGGAAGATTTTTTTTAAAAAAGATTTTTCTAATGAAAGTTCAGCTCCTGAGTTTCTATGGAAACTCATTTGCTTGGTGTGCATGCATAATTTCATAAAGTCAGATCTCAGGAAGATGAGCAATTAGTATAAATACAAGCAGGAATGTGATTAAGGGTTTTATCCCCTTATTCCTGAAGATGGAGGGTGGGACTGGGTTTTGTTGTCTTTCCTCAGTTTCTATTTGTCTTTTTGCCAAAACAATGCAGAAACTGGTGTACAGGGTAGCCTGACTCCTCTGCCACCTCCTGGCTAGCACTGGCACTTCTGGTTCTGCCCAGTGATTTTCCTCCCAAAGATGACAAGTACCTCTAAGTATGGTCCTCTCTGTCAGTGGTGTTGGTACTGAGTCAGACTCTAAGGAGCAATGAGGACAGGCTTATTTTTAAACTCGAGCAAATTATAAATAGTAAAAAAATCCCAAACCAACTCAAAAGGTGAGCGGGAATCATTTTTCCTTTAAACTCCTGTGGGCAGCCCAGCCCCACATCAGCCACACACAGGCATTTCATGTCCTGCTTGCACCAACGCAGCTGCACTGTGCTGGGATGGGAACTCACTCACACTCACACTCACACACTCACTATCTCACACTCACACTCACTCTCACACTCACACTCACTCTCTCACACTCACACTCCCTCTCTCTCACACTCAGACTCACACTCACTCCCTCTCCCTCGCCAAGGTCTCGGGTACCCAGTGCTCGTGACTCTGGTTTCCCGTAGCTGTGCGGAGCCGTGCCCGTGCCCGAGGAGCGGGACAGAGCGGGGCAGAGCGGGGGGCAGAGCGGGCAGAGCGGGCAGAGCGGCAGAGCCGGGCAGAGCGGGGCAGAGCCGGGCAGAGCGGGCAGAGCGGGCAGAGGCAGACGGGCAGAGCGGGACAGAGCGGGCAGAGCGGGACAGAGCCGGGCAGAGCGGGACAGAGCGGGCAGAGCGGGGCAGAGCGGGCAGAGCGGGGCAGAGCGGGCAGAGCCGGGCAGAGCGGGACAGAGCCGGGCAGAGCGGGCAGAGCCGGGCAGAGCGGGGCAGAGCGGGGCAGAGCCGGGCAGAGCGGGCAGAGCGGACAGAGCCGGGCAGAGCGGGACAGAGCCGGGCAGAGCGGGCAGAGCGGGACAGAGCCGGGCAGAGCGGGACAGAGCCGGGCAGAGCCGGGCAGAGCGGGGCAGAGCCGGGCAGGCCGGGCAGAGCGGGACAGAGCCGGGCAGAGCCGGGCAGGCCGGGCAGAGCGGGACAGAGCCGGGCAGAGCCGGGCAGAGCCGGGCAGAGCGGGGCAGAGCGGCGGGCAGAGCGGGACAGAGCGGGGCAGAGCGGGGCAGAGCCGGGCAGAGCGGGGCAGAGCGGGGCAGAGCCGGGCAGAGCGGGATAGAGCGGGGCAGAGCGGGGGCAGAGCCGGGCAGAGCGGGGCAGAGCCGGGCAGAGCGGGGCAGAGCCGGGCAGAGCGGGACAGAGCCGGGCAGAGCGGGGCAGAGCCGGGCAGAGCCGGGCAGGGCCGGGCAGAGCGGGGCAGAGCGGGCAGAGCGGGGCAGAGCGGGACAGAGCCGGGCAGGGCCGGGCAGAGCGGGACAGAGCCGGGCAGAGCGGGGCAGAGCGGGACAGAGCCGGGCAGAGCGGGACAGAGCGGGACAGAGCCGGGCAGAGCGGGACAGAGCGGGGCAGAGCGGGGCAGAGCGGGACAGAGCGGGACAGAGCGGGCAGAGCGGGACAGAGCGGGACAGAGCGGGCAGAGCCGGGCAGAGCGGGACAGAGCCGGGCAGAGCGGGCAGAGCGGGACAGAGCCGGGCAGGCCGGGCAGAGCGGGACAGAGCGGGCAGAGCCGGGCAGAGCGGGACGAGCCGGGCAGAGCGGGACAGAGCGGGCAGAGCGGGACAGAGCGGGCAGAGCGGGACAGAGCGGGCAGAGCGGGCAGAGCGGGGGCAGAGCGGGCAGGGCCGGGCAGAGCCGGGCAGAGCGGGGACAGACCCGGGCAGAGCGGGACGCAGAGCCGGGCAGAGCGGGACAGAGCCGGGCAGAGCGGGGCAGAGCGGGCGGAGAGCGGGCAGAGCGGGGCCAGACAGGCGGGAGAGCGGGCAGAGCGGGCAGAGCCGGGCAGAGCGGGCAGAGCGGGCAGAGCGGGACAGAGCGGGGCAGAGCGGGGCAGAGCCGGGCAGAGCGGGAGGCAGAGCGGGCAGAGCGGGGGCAGAGCGGGGCAGAGCGGGGCAGAGCGGGCAGAGCCGGGCAGAGCGGGGGCAGAGCGGGCGGCAGAGCCGGGCAGAGCGGGCAGAGCGGGCAGAGCGGGGCAGAGCCGGGCAGAGCGGGGCAGAGCGGGGCAGAGCGGGCAGCGAGCGGGGGCAGAGCGGGGCAGAGCGGGCAGAGCGGGACAGAGCGGGGCAGAGCGGGGCAGAGCGGGGCAGAGCGGGACAGAGCGGGGGAGAGCGGGGCCAGAGCGGGACAGAGCGGGACAGAGCCGGGCAGAGCGGGGCAGAGCCGGGCAGAGCGGGACAGAGCGGGCAGAGCGGGGACAGAGCCGGGCAGAGCGGGGCAGAGCGGGGCAGAGCGGGGCAGAGCCGGGCAGAGCGGGGCAGAGCCGGGCAGGGCCGGGCAGAGCGGGACAGAGCGGGGCAGAGCCGGGCAGAGCCGGGCAGAGCGGGGCAGAGCGGGACAGAGCCGGGCAGAGCCGTGCCCATGACTCTGGTTTCCCCTGGCGGTACCGAGCCGTGCCCGTGCCCATGACTCTGGTTTCCCCTGGCTGTACCGAGCCGTGCCCGTGCCCATGACTCTGTTTTTCCCTGGCTGTACCGAGCCGTGCCCGTGCCCATGACTCTGTTTTTCCCTGGCTGTACCGAGCCGTGCCCGTGCCCATGACTCTGTTTTTCCCTGGCTGTACCGAGCCGTGCCCGTGCCCATGACTCTGTTTTTCCCTGGCTGTACCGAGCCGTGCCCGGCAGAGCGGGCTCGCAGCGCTGGGCTGCGCACGGCGCCCCCGGCCCGGCCGGGTACGAGGGCTCCGAGAGACAGCGTATGTGGGCTGCTGGTTTAGTGCGCCTCATGCTGACAGCTGGACTCCTGAATCGATGGGGTTTAATTTCAGGGAACAGAGGGTGCCTATGGGAAGATTTTTCAAAGGTATTTTTGACCTCGTCTGCATGCAAAACAAACAAAACCTAAACCACTTCTATGGTGACACTGGACTGGACTCCCTTGCCTCCAGTGATGCGATACTTAGTAACAGATACTTGAGTGAGGCTATTTTTGTTTTAGAATAGGAGAGCCGTATTTCAATTTAAGTTAGATGAGAAAAAGAAGTGACTTATTTTCAATTTTCACTAATAAAAAAAGTGAGCATAAGCCACGTTTGAAGTCCCAGTTTTAGAAAGTTGTGAAATTTCTACCTGTACCTTTATTTCCTTAGAATTTGACAAAGCCTCTTCAAATGTGAGCTCATAAAATCCCCAGAAAATAGTGCAGGAAAGACATTATGGAAGACTACAAAATAAGGCTCACGTATGAGCTGGAATTTATTTTTAGTAATGAAAATCAAAACTTCCTTTGCAAATGTTTAGTTCAAACACCTGATGAGCTGCAGGGAATTGTCTCCTTCCAAATAGGTGGCACAGATTAGCTTGTTCTTTCCTTTAGGGATTGTATTGGAAAGAGATGTCCAGAAAAACATTTAATTTCATTCCTGGAAGGCTGTTTTTTCTTGTATTTGCAAGGTCATCTCATTTTTGGAGAATTTGTATAGGTGGACTAGACTCTATCCTTTACAAAAGGATTTTAATAATCACATTAAATGCAAATTCTTGCTGTCTTTGCATGAGACTCTAATTCCAAAGTGAGGTTGTCTCTGATGCTTGTCTCTATTTAGCACAGCATTTCTGCCTATTGTTGTCTGAATACCCCAAGAAGTTTCCAGAATCACACTTTGCTGCTGGGCTTCCTTAAGTGCATCATTTAACTGATTTCAAAGTAAATGCAGTATCCTTACTGCCTAGCCCAATCTGTAATGTGGACATGCACTTGTGGTTAGTGGGAGGGTAATCAGCAGCTGGCAAAAGCAGGGCATGCTGTAGGAAAGTGATCGTTCTGAAGTGTGCTTATTCAGCAGAACCCTACAAAAAGCCTTTCAAGATGCATTTGGCATTTGGTGATAACAGTCTCATGTAACAGAAAAATCCACACTGCTACAGGGCAACACACGCTTCTGTAATTATTTAACAATCAGAATAAATTGCGAGCAAAATCTGTTGCATAAACCATGAAATATCAGTGTCCTTTTGGAAAATGGCGAAGATTAACCCTGGAAATCCTAGGTCTCCTAGAATAAAGAAAGACATAGAAGTAGCCAATTGCTCTGTGATTCTTTCCCCCGACATTCACGACCTGTGCCTCTCTGAAGAGCCAGGATATTTTTTAGCTGTGAGCAGTGAAGTGAGTTTTTGTTGTGCTGTCACTTAGCCATGAAGTGCCTGGCAGTGTGGGGGTAGCTAATCACCCATTTTGCTGATTCAGTCCAGGTTGTGGTGAACCTGAGCTATACATTTGAGCTCTGTTTTCTGAAAAGGCACTGTAGGAGTACAGGGAGTAATCAGGGTCTTCTCACAGAACTGAGTTAGGGACTGCATCTTAATTTATTGCCCTAAAAAAGGATGACTGGGATTCACTTCTGGGAGAAGCTTGTCTTTCAGTATTTCTTCTGCCTCCTTTGTTGGGAGCAGCTTTTCCTCCCCTTCCTTCCCCCCCTCCATCTCCTCTGCCCAAGCTGCTGCATCCCCTGTCAGTCAGTGACGCTGAAGTGCAGCATTTGATAAAGCAGAGGAGGGGAAGGAGAGGGGAGGAGAGGGAAGGCAGGGCACTGCAAAACACAGAATGTGGAAAGGAAAAACAGAGGAAGAAGGAGAAACACCAGAAGCACTGGTGGGGGGAACTGGCAAGTGCTGGGAAAAGCAGAAAACCTGAGATTGCTTCACGATTTGTAGCACTTGTGCACTGCTTGTGGGTTTTAACTCAGGAGGCTCAGCCTGCAGACTTCAGCTCCAGCACTGCAGGCACCAAAAGGCAGCCTAGCCTTTGCTGTTTAAACTTCACTGCAGCCTCTTGGTGTGCTACAGAGGAGTGTGAGGGAAGGGAAGCAATGAGACTGCAAGGAGGTATCAGGAGAGACAGACTACCTGGATGTGAAAACAGTGAGGACAGGAGCCCCCCAGAGACCGGGCACACGGATACGCTTCATCAGTCACAGTGAGGCAGCGCTTGCAGGGAGAGAAGAAAAAGCAGAAGAAAGAAAAGCCCAAAAGTGGTGAAGTCCTGAAGAGAGGGACACCCCCTCCCTTAGCTTGCCAATGTGATTTCCTAGGCAGTGAGTAATTGCAAAGGCAGCATCTCGCCCGGGCCCGTGCTGCACACTGCCCTCTCCCAGGCTCGCTGTCTCTGCGTGAGTTCACCCAATGTTAGCAGGGATGTTTCTACCGTGTTTGAAGCTTAAACGTGATAAAACATTTATTGACATAAAAAGCAAACCCTAAGGCAGCATTTCAAACCAGGAGGCTCTGATCTCTTCATAGGGAGGCTCATATAAGCCTAGGGAGAATGAAGAGTTTTTCTGCCTTGTTGGATTGTCGTCACTTAAGCTTCATGCAAAGCAGAATAGTTTGCTGCATGCTGAATATTCTCTAGACAGTTCTTCCTTTGCTGAGACTTACATGGAGATGAAGCAGGAAGCAAGGAAACCTAACAGGATGCCTCAACCACATATCTGAGAGTAACTAAATCCAGTATTTGTTTCACAGTCTCTTTTCCTAGGGAAGGAAAAATTTCTTCCAGCCCTGATCTTAGCAGTTGTCACAGTAATGCTGCAATAGAGAACAAAGGAGATTCAACTACGACTCAGGCTCATGGTGTCAGCTGCATATAAAAATATGCACCAAAAGAAGGTCCCGACTAATCATAAATAACAATTTATAACAAATAATTTGTAACAGAAGGTCCCAATTCTGCTATGCATTGTACCGGCTTCCCTGAAAGAAAGCATTGTTGAAATTCAGTGAGATTCAGCTTAAATATATTCAAGTATTTAAAAATCTGTGCAGAACTGAAACTGATAACCATCAGCAAAGAGAGAAAGGCATGTAACACACACGCAGGATGTTGAAGAGTGGCAGGTAACCTGCTGGCTAAAGCACTCGACTAGAAAGCAGTAGCTGTGCTCCACTGGCTGCTAATACATTTCACATTGAATAATTTGTCATTACTCAGGAACAATTCTGACAGCAGGGACAGAGTCAAGGGACAAGCTTTGGGAAGCAGAAGTCCTGGGTTTAAGTGTTTTTAAGTGTTCTCAGGCTAAGGAGGCTTGAGAACTTGCCTCTCTTGTGCCCAGGGAGTAAATGTTAACTTCTAGCAAATGTTTTGAAGAGGGTAGGGCAGCTGTTAAGCACCCCCAGTTCCCCAGGGGGGTTAAACCTCTGCCTTTATTTTGGCAGTAAGCAGGTGCCTATATTTCATTGCACCTAACAAGATGTTGCTGCAGATAACTGAGGAATGTCTAGGCTTAAGAATTGGACACCCAATTAATCTGAGTGTCCACAATATGCTGTGGCTGAGGAATAGGGAATGTCTGTTTTCTTAGGTATCCCTCCAGTGCCAATGCTGGATCTTTCTCCAATTTTTAATGCACTGCTTTGCAACAAAGGAGGGGCTGATGCGCACATTTCCCATGCATGTTATCTTCCCCCCTGCATACAAATTACATCTTGTCTGAATGTGTGAGTCATGAACAGGTTCTCACAGACAACAGCCTCAGCTCTGCTGAGGGTCTCTGAGCCTCAGCCCCACAGAACTTATGGCCAGAGCAAGTGCTGCATTTGGTGCAGCACTGAGGAGGGGCGCAGTGCAGCGAGGGCACGCTGACAGGAGCACACAGACACAGCATGCTAAGGAAGATTACAGCAGATGTCTTCTGAAAGGAGAGCCGAGGTATTGAACATATCTTAATTTGCTTCGTTTTCCACTAGCGGCAGCCTCTGGGATAGCATGTGATTGATGACATCCTGCACACAACTGGAGCAGAGCCTCAGTGTGCAGTATGGGCTGCTGGGACACACTGCTGTGCTCCAGCCAGTGCCTCCACATCCTGCTCAGTACCTCTGATCCTGCAAGGAGAATGTTTCCTTATTGTCTCTTAACACAGATTCTCTCCTAAATCACCAACCTTCACGTACAAAGAGATTTTGCTGAATTACAGTTTGCATTTTCTGTTACATGCTCAAAAGAGAATGAAGTAAACTCCTTGAGAAGGTAAAAACTTGATAAACACTGCACATAACATTAGCATAAATGGGAGCTCCAGCAGCACTGGAGAGCTGTGATGTTTTCATGTTTCCCATTTGTTTGGCAAGAAGGGACCTCTGCTTCCTTCTCTTGACTGTGGCCAGCTTGTTGGTGTGTATGGGGACAGCTTGCTGAAAACCTGGAAGTCTGGTTAGTTCCCACGCCCCTGTTTGTGCAGCTGTGTGTTATGTACCAGGAGGCAGCACACTCTGCTATTGTGCTATACACTATTTTATTTACTGTATTATTACAGTCCATGATTCTGTCCTGTCCTGCGATAACAAGCAGCCTAAATAGCACAGGATTTCAACTAATTGTAACTGGTTTCCTTGTTTATGAAAAGTAGTTTTTGAAGGCTGAAGTATAAAGAGGACAATCATTCCACCCCTTCTGACAGTTCCCTGAGCACTTTCTGAAATACCATTTATGAATTCAGCTGCAGACCAACCTGACTACTACACTTTCTAGGCTTTCATTTGATCTTGGAGCAAAGCAAAACAGGAGGCCAACAGTGCTTAGTAAAAACTGCAGTGGTATCTCGAGGCCTGTGTATAGGAAACCATAACTAAAGCTAGTCAACACCTGGAAGATCAGGTTGGAGCTCAGTTGAGAAGCATCTGCTGCAGGTTAAGTTCAGGCCAAGGATAATGTCTTTAGACCTGGATATTCACCAGAGATGACTGAACCACCCCAGGACCTCAATGGGTTTCAGAAATGTATTGGGTTCTTCTCTTGTAAGGTTTTACACACACTTTGGAGTAAAGATCAGAGAAGAGCTGGGAGTTCAGTCTTGCAGGATTTTACTGTGGCTTCTAAAGTTATATAAACAGAGCCTGAATAATGTGATAATGAGCACCTCAGGGACATGGAGAAAAACTTACCATAACAGAGGAAAGCAAGTGATTGGCACAGATAAACAGGAGCTACAGATTCCCTGGAAACGGGGATAATCCATCTCTGAGAAGCAGAGCACCAGCCCTCCTGCTAATGGACTGAAATCTCTGTGCTCTGCTCTCGATCAGATTTGCTCCTTCCAGCGACCCCAAATGCCCCAGCAGGCCCTGCCTTCCGCTGGCACAGGAACCCTGCAGTTCCCCCAGGAGAGGAAATGGCCACTCAGAGTGTCCAAGTGATGGCTTCGGTGTCAGGGAATCACTTATCACTTTGTTTGTGATGGCTTCACTGCCTCCTCTGGATGCAGGAAGGAAGCCTGCTAACTGCAGAGGAAGAGAATGGGCAGCAAACCAGCAGAACCACTCTGTCAGCTCCTAACCGGTGCTCAGGAGCCCTGATGCTGCTGCACTGCCAGGGCTCTGCTCGGATGGCTGGGCTACAGAGGCTGCCAGCTAACTAATGGATTTGCTGGGAGATGGCAGTGGGGGAGGGCGGTTTCTGCAGCAAACAAATGAGGAGAACAAAGTGTTTGCAATTCCTTGGACAGTGAGTGAGCTGACACACAAACTTATTAACATGAACATCCAAAATGCTCATTTCTCCTCTAGGATCCAGTGACTAGAGGCAAAGCCAAGTCCTATCCCTCAAGCTCAGCTGCTTCAACATAAAAATTTGAGTTAAGAGGCTGCTCTAAGGATTGCTTTTCCCCAAGGAGAGCTTAGAGCAGTTATTTTGGGATATCTGAAGCACAGGAACATTCCCGGGATTCTGCAATAAGCTTCAGAGTTGGGAAAACAGAAATTGCTAACCATGGTTTGCAAGGAGACTACCAATCATCTCCAAAAGCCAAATGTTGCTCTACTGCTGTCCTTCTTGGGGGAAATGCAAAAGGTATGTGCTGGACAGGCATCATACCCATCAGGTGAGCTTCTCTTCAGGTCAGCTTACAATGAGTTTTGGTGGTTCTCTCCAGCCCATAACCCACCTGTGTGAGATGGCAGGCTTCTGCTGCTGCACTGCCAGGCAGAAGGCAGCTGTCCTGATGCCCTCTGCATCACTGGGGATGCTCCCTGCCACCACAGCCTTACACACACGAGCTGCAATCACCTGCTGGGGATTCCAGTGGAGAGCACCGTCCCAAAGGAGACAGTGCTGATGGTCCACCAGCCAGTGCTGTGCTGCTGATGTGCCATTTTTGGAAGGAGGTGTAACTAGCTATGTCACCCTGCAGAGCAGGCTGAAAATAGGATTGCACTCACTGTGCCATGTGGCTCAGTGGTATGTCAGGACATGTATTTTTAGGAAATTCCTCCTTTGGGCAGAAAGGGTAAAGAGCTTGGCCTGGTTTGCAGGCTGCTGGCTTTGCCCACATCATTCATTCTAGAGTGTGGGAGCATGCCACTCACCAGTCAGTCTGTGGAGGCTCCTAGAGCCTGAATACAGTGCTAGTCCTGGTTACCTCCTGATCAGGGTGGCTGTGAAAGGGTAAAAGGTCTGGGGCTGTGCTTTTCTTTGTTTCAATGCATGCATGCTTGCTGTCTCTTTGCTGGTGCTTTCAGGGGGGAACTGACCTCCAACAGAGCAGGGATAAAGAAAAAGTAAGGAAGATGAATCTCTTGGGAAGAGACTCCCTGAGGAGTAACAATCAAAATGTACCTTTCAGAAAGAATGTTCGAGGGGAATAAGGGGCTCAGAGAAGATATCTCATGCAGAGAAGAAACAGAGGGAGAGAGAGAAGCAGATGGTGAGTAGGGAATTTGCCTCTGGTGAGGTACTTTCTGGGTGCAGCATAATGAAAGAATGCAGTACACCCCCAGGTCCAGCCAGTTACTGATGCACAGACAGTGCTCTGGAAAGGACAAGGCAAGGCAGTGCTGGGCTCAGAATCAGTGTCTGACACTTGCTGGCTTCCTCTTTTACTCAGAACATCATTCCTATCAGGCAGCATGTGTTCAGCTCCAGCATCTGGGTTGTGATTTTTTGGCAGCTGCACAAAATCTCTGCTATTAAATCCCACCTGCCAGTCTTATTTCTGCTCCCAGAGACCTTTGCCTGTTAGCAAATGTTTCAAAATCACACTGCCAGGCACAGCAAATCATTCTACAATCCCACCTCAGGCAAAAACCCTCATGCAAGGTCTCCTTTTAACTTCAGTGGGCTGCAGAAGGGAAAGGCTAGAGGACAGGCCTCCAGGTAAGAGGCAGAAATCTTCATTTAGGTCATGGTTTGCAATGAATCCCTTTCAGCACTGATGTGAAACAGCTCTTTTCCCCCTGAATTATCTGAATAATATTATTTTGTCTGTGGCATTGAAAGCTAAGAAGCTTTCTTTTAAGACACGCTCCATGCTACAGCTACGCAGAGAGAATCTGTGAACCTTGTTCACTGGAATCTGTTCATGTGAAGTTGTTCTTCCCCTCTTTAAAATTCTTCCCTTCCCTTGCTTCTTAGCAGTCCCAGATGAGCAATACTACCAGTATGATGTGTGCACACTCTATGTTGCTCCACTGTTGAAACAGCTCCTCAGTAAAAAAATGCAGAAATACAGCTTGTTCATCTTATCTTGGGTAAGAGATCTACCCACAGAAATAACTGCAATTTTTAATTCTGCACAGGGAGGAAGGGCCTAAACTTCCACATAAATCATCTGCTGTTGTATTTCACAATCTGATTTTCCCTGGCATGAGCCTAGGCAACGAGGCTGTGCTTCTGGTGCAAAGGACAACATCTCCTGCAGATGAAACAAGCTACTTGATTATGGTATCTTTAAAATTGCAAACAAAAGAGACAATCAGTGCTTTTTGATGTGGACATCTGTCAGCAGAGAAACAACTGCTAATTGTCATGTAATAAGCACACCAGACACTTCCATAGCAGTCATCTTTCTGGAAGTCAAGCATGAAAAAAATGTTACTCATCCAAGCACCAAGCATATTTTGTCTGAATCTGGCTGCATTTCTGCAACTGTTTAAAACTCCAAAGTGATACAATGCTTTTTTATAGACAGATACTTGAGATCAAAATACTTAGCCAAAATATAGCAATCAGTAATGTTTTTTGTCGGCATGTGGTTATCTAGCTTTATATCTAATATTTGCATTTTAGTTTTAGAAGCAATGTAGGTGTAGTGAGAAAAGGTATCTCACATAACAATGAGCACGTGGGATTTGTAGAGAATTGGTTCAGCAGCAGAACTGTTCAGTTGCATTTCATTCAGAGAAGTCCTTGCTCCCACAGAAGCACCGTAGGAGCTGTCAGTTTGGCAGCTACATGGCTCTACATGAGCTGTGAGCAATGTTCAAGCAGTACAATGCTGTCTAAAAGCCATGTGCGGGGAGGAATAGCTAATTCTCTTTGTATGAAAGGACTGACTCTAGACAGCCTGCCAACTATA
The DNA here is from genome assembly GCA_032173965.1 of Sitta carolinensis. Classification (NCBI taxonomy): domain Eukaryota; kingdom Metazoa; phylum Chordata; class Aves; order Passeriformes; family Sittidae; genus Sitta; species Sitta carolinensis. Next base: position 4,350,945 of record JAVUNC010000025.1, on the reverse strand, counting down.
GAATCCATACACGTCATTTCCTAAAGCATCTGCACGCCTCCCTTGCAGGCATGGGCTCATCAGCCCCTCACTTAACTGAAGAGAACAGAAAAAATAGTTGAAACCTCTCCAGGAAGAACAGGTAAGGGGATGTCTTCTAATGACTGAACCAGGATTGAACGACCGAGAAGTTCTTTGGAGTATCTCTTATTTAGATGGCACCCAAGCTGCCTGCAGGACAGACCAGCTATTTTGGTGGTTACAGAATTTGGCAGTAGTCTAATGATGGATACTGTATTTGGAACAAATTTTCTTGAGAGCTGCCAGAGAACTGCTTGATCATCAGTTAAGTGGGTAATACCAATCTCTCATGATTTTCAGCAAACCAGTAAAAAACCCGACTGCCTGAAGCCCGGTAACTGCTGCAATCACACAAAACTATACACAGAAGATACATTTTAGCACTGCCCAGAGTTAACAATAACAAACATTATGAAGCCCTTTTTTACAGTGCTGAGTGAAAAGAATGCTTACAGAGCAATAAAACCTCTAGCACTGTATCCCTTCTCTAGTCTGGCAAAGCCCTTCCATTTTAATGAGGCTGGTCTGCCTTTGTCCCAGGAGGAATGGCCACAGGAATATTAAATTAACCAGCCTGCACCTTTGAGGTGCCCAGGGAAGGCAGCAGGGTGGGAAAGACCCAGGGTGTCTGGGGAGCACAGGAGACAGAAAATGAGGAGAGGGGCATCTCCAGGTGCTCTTGTGTCAAAGGCTCAACAAAACACAGACTCCAGCAGCAGCAGCCCCCGATGGGGAGGATGTACTTGTAAAACATTACCATTTTCAGCAGGATGTTTCTCATTAAACTCAATTGGCTTGCACACCTGCTGGGAGTGACTGCCTGCACCCCAGCTCCTGCTTCTACTTGAGCACAGAGGCTGAACTGCTGAGGCTACCACACAGCACTGTGCTCCTTTTGTGCACTGACACTAATTGAGAAAATAGATGGCAACAGCCTGTTGTGTTTGCTACCGTTCTAGGAAGTGATTTATTTTATTTCCTTTTTTTTTTTTTTTTCCCTTTTTCCTCCAGAGAATTAGAGCGTTTACAGCCCTTTTGCAAGAGTGGTGACTGACAGGGCTTTGTGCAGCCTCCTGACTGTAGGATATGAGGATGGATGCTGGTGTTAAACCCCTCAGGTCCAAGCAAGGTACCCATACAGATCATGACTACCAGGTGAAGGATGGTACTGAAGCATACCATGATTGGTAGTGCAAGACAAACAGCCAGCTGTCACTAAACACTCCTTAACCTGTTTTATGTGTTTGAGCACAGCCTGACTCAAACATTTTAAGCAAGGGTTTTATTGTGTTATATTGTCTGAGGCATTTATGGTTTTAGCCAGAAAGGTCTGAGACAACCAAACCTTCAGAGAAAGCTGCTAAAACTCTGTGGACAGTCAGCAGGACTCCTGGCTTATCACTGCTGTCCTAGGCTCCCTTCCTGCATGTTTAGGGAGCCAGCAGTTGTCAGTGAGATGTAAGTCATACCTCAAAAGAATACTTGACTGTAATGGCCTGTTGTATTGTGGCATTGCCCTGCTGTGAAATGAGAAAAATGCATTTACTGTGCTGAGGCAGCAGGTCAGCATCCCAAATGTTCTCCCCTCCAACGAGCTCACTGGGTCAGAATAATTCTGTTTTGGATTGTACAGGACAGTCTCCTGGGTAACACGCTTCCCAGCAATGCTTGGGGGGAACACGCCCTTCAATGCAAGGCAGTCAATGAGATTTATAATTACTGTGTTTTATAACCTCGTTCATTCAGGCAGGGAAGGATGCTGCTGAAGGCAGCTCAGACAAGAGAAATCATCAATCTGCAGCTATGTAAATAACTGTTGTTAATGTGAGTTCAATCCCAGATGGCAGAAGGTGCTCTTTTGTCCACTGGGCTGTCCAGACTCAAAGAATGCACACATTAGTTTTAAACTCAGGTGGCTGTAAGATGTTCATCCGTGACTTTAGCTACCCCCTCCCAGAGAAGGGGATGTAAAATCCACTCTGTATCACTGAAATTTTCTGACTGCATTAAGCAAGGTTTTGGCTCAAGGCCAGGTCCCAGCTGTCCCTGCAGTGATAATGACCACTCTCCCCCAGGGTGGTGGGCACAGGCAGAATCCAGCTGCATTTTCACACATGCTCCCATGTAAATTGTCTGAACATGGTGGTGTTAATGCTTCTGGGATGGCAAACTGAACCTGTACATTTCTCATCAACAGCGAGCCCCATGCAGAATGCATTTTATTTTTAGAAAAGCCTGGAGGTAAAAAAAAATTAAAATCTCCTGGTACAGTTTATCTGATGCTTTGTTTTTGAGTGTCCTTGATGCATAACAGCATGCTATCATCTCTAAAGATTAAAACCAATCCCTTCTTATTGCTCTGCTGGGTATTTTCAAAGAAATTCATGCACAGATGAAAACAAATAAAAACAATGCCCAGTGGCTCTGAAGAGATCCTGGGCCTCCAGTTTCAAATAGTCTGGAGACAATTTTAAACAAATACAGACCTGCTAAATTGTTAGCTACAGCTCCAGCGGGGACACGCAGGCAAAACTTCAGTAGCTTTAGTCGGGTGAAGCTGGTTGAGGATTTTCAAAATCATCTCAATTTTGTGCCTTTTAGGGTATAGCTCAACTAAGATCTAGAGTTTATCACATGCAACACTGGATTTTCATTATTTCTTTAACTGGAGCTTCAAGTTAAATAACAACACCTTTGTTCAGGCTTGGTTTAAACAAAAATTCAGAGTAACCAGGTTGGTTTTCATGATGTTGAAGTCTGAAGTTTTTGATGGACTATGGCAAGGGTGGAGAAAGTCACCCTCTTAACATCAGTGCAGGACTGGGGCCCAAAATGACTGAATTAAATGCAGTGTGAACTGAGAGGGCCTCAGGCACCGATGAAGGAACAGTTCAGCTCGCTTCAGTTAACATGTCTTTTGCTTTTACCCACTTGGCTTCATTGTTCTGAGGATGTGGCCCAATAGAAGAATGAAATCCCTCCCCCAGCCCCTGTTCTGCTTCCAGCATTTGCTGCTGGCTGTCTCTGATGGACAGCTGCAAGAATTTCCTAAGGAGAAATCTATGTGACACTGCTGCACTTAGGAAAGTCTGAAAATAGGCTTTTTTCTTTTTGTTCACCTCTGCTTCTGCACTGGCCTTGCTCAGAGTGCAAAGCACTTTGCCAAGGTACACTTGAGGGTTTGGTTTTTAATGGCTGGGCAGAATCATTCACAAGATCACCTGTGATGCAAAATAACTCCAGATGGAACGAAGGTAAGATGCTTGGGCCAAACACACGAAATTGAGCACGTGAACATTGATTTAGGGGTGTCTGTGGTATGGAGGATAACAGAGATAATGCTGAACATAAAACCAGGCTCTCTTGATGATAAACAGCCCCACAATGCAGTGTCTCACAATGCACAGAAAGGAGGACACAGCAGGGCATGTTCAGGTTATACCTGCTGCAGACTTTCACTGCATTTTTAGAAAACCTCTCAATTATTTCTAAATTAACCTTACACCTGCTCTGCCTTGCCAACCTACTTTACTGCAGTTGAAATAACTTTGCTTTTAAGTTTGCAGGCTGTCTGGGTGTTGACACCCCTCTCATGTTTATGGACAGTAACATAAGAAATCCCCCCATGGCCCTCCCTCACCCTCTTTAAGGCATTAAATGTTTGCTTATCTGTGGTTGTTAACCTTGGCCATCCCCTATGCTTTGCTGTGAGGCCAGTGCTGCTGATAGCTGGCTGCTTGTGGTGTAAAAGCACTTACATCAGCATTTAAGATGCACAGCACTGCAGAGAGGCAGGTACTTCCAGAGCTTCTTTACCTGTTCTACTTTGGATGGGGATACTGGAAGCACAGTGGCTTTGGTTCAGGAGAGTTTGTTTTATCTTGTCCCTGGTTTACCTCTTGAAGTTTTCCCAGCACACTGAGGGAATTGTGGAAGCATCAGATTCTTGTGTTGCATGCAGTGAGGGACAGCAATGTTCCAGCATGGTTATTTAGGCTTGTCAAAGCTCTTTGCAGCAGCTCATGTCACCGGGGGAAGGGGGTGGCACCCACACCTACAGCTGCTTTTCTAACTCTCATCCTTGAGAAAAACAGCTCAAGTCTAGGTAAGTGTTAAAGGTATGCTACGGACTTTTCTTCCTTGCCCCAAGCACTGGGATATTCTGCCATAGGCACCTAAAAGCCATCACAACTCCTTTTAATTTGATTCACCATCTATGGTATTTGAGCAAAGGAAGTCACTCCCAAATTGAGCTCTATTCTAATAGGAGATGGGGAGAAGCAGTCCTGGTTCTTCTCAAACTGTGACAGCCTCTATGACCACTGAGATGGAAAAAGTTTGCAAATTGTCAAGTTCAAAGCATGCAAAACTAGCAGGGCTGCAATTCCAACAAGGCTGCTCTTCTGCCCCTGTTCACTGACAGCTTGTGAGAGTGAAAATCAGTAGTGCAAGACTATTGAGACTTAATCTATTGTGAAATTTCAGGTGTACAAATTTGATGTGAAAGGATTGTGCTACATGTATATATCATGACTTGTCATTGCTGCCTGACACTACATTATGTGAGCATTCTTATTCCAAAGACTTGTGCATTGATAAAATCACTTAGTACAGCTGACCAAGCTAAAAATAAATATATAAAAATTAGGCTGTCTTTTGGCTCAAGGATCTCACATATACGCCATTTTTACTTTGTGATGCTGCTATTTTTGATGCTGCTATTTTATATTTTCTGGCTTGGGAAAGCTAATTTCAAACAATGGGTTAGTTGCAAACTACTTCCTTTGATTGTTCTCCCTTCACTATTTAAAGTAAGAGATAAGTTAAAATTATATATGCTTCAAGTTAGTCTGATTTGCTGTGTCAGCCAGCAAATATATATAATATAGAGTTTTTCAGAGAACACAAAACCTATGAAGAAAGTTTTCTAATCACTGTTGACTATGGTGAGGCTAAAAAAAAAAAAAAATTCATGTTACCGAAATGTGAAACTAACACTTATCCCAGATACTTTACAATCATTTATCATCAGTGGAAAGCAGTCCTGAGCTTTCTAGGTTGCTTGGCCAACATATTTGTTGTATTCCAGGAACAGCAAGGAATGCTAAGGTGAGGGTTTCTGCTCCTGAAGCCTGGAATTCTCCAGGGCTTGTGTGTTTTACTGGTCTCTCTCTCTACGTTTATTTATTTTTCTTGCTCTCAAGGCAAGACAGTTTTCAGGCAAACAAGATACCAAATGGTCCATGAATCCAGCGCCAACGATACTGCAGGCTATTTTGCTCTTAATGTGCATGAAATATGTGCAGAATCTCTTACTCTCACTTAAGTCACAAGGAGAACTGCTATCTGCCTGTACTGCAGAAGTCTGTCCAGAACTATCCTCGTGCAAATAATCTCTCAGTTCAGAAAAGATTTAAATGCTGTGGGGTCTGGTTGTGTGTTAGCAAATCTATAAGCTCTTCTACAACATCAAGCTTTGAGCCTGACAATACAGTAAGGGATTATACAGGACTTTAGAAATTTCTCACTGTGGCATTTGTTTAATGTGACCTAGCTTCATTTGTCTGCATTAGTCACTCCTGTGCTCTGCTGAGCTACAAGTGACAGCCTCAAAGACAAAATACCTCTGCTGGCCAATCTGCCACAAAAATTACTATAAAAAGTAATTATATGAAATACAGTGACATCTTCAGAAGATCTATTTATTTTGCTAGGTGCAAGGGAGTAATACTGCTCTCAATCCCATTAGAGGTGCCAAACCTGCTCACCATTAGCTGCTTTGGGAAACACTGGCCAGCAGAGTATTTACGTAAGGATAAAGCTAATCTTTCTCCAGGTTTAAAAAAATTACCACAATCTCGGAGTAGCTTGAGAATTTATTTCAGATACAATTCATAGCTCGTCCTTCACTACCAATTTGGATTAAGCCAGGTTGGTCTGTTATGCCAAACGTGCTGAACAAGTGCTGTATTTCACTTTGCAAGGCAAGAGAGGCAGTGGGGGAGACATGTACCTTAGGGAGAGGTTTGACTGCCTAGAGCTGAATGATGAGAATGATGGGGTTGAGTTTTTAGGGTGAGAGTCAGGGGGAAGGCCAGCATGGCAGATATCCTGGTGGGAATCTGTTATGGACCACCCAATCAGGATGAAGAGGCAGACAGACTATTCTATAAACAACTGGAAGATTAAGCTTACAATCACTAGCCCTCATTCTTGTAGGGGACTTCAACTTACCAGAAATCCACTGGAAATACAACACAGCAGACAGGAAGCAAAGTCTAGGGGTTCCTGCAGCAAGATTCCTGGGGTTATGCAGGATGGAGAAACGGAGACTCAGATAAGACCTTATTACTCTCAACAACTACCTGAAAGAAAGATGTAGCCACGTGTCTCTTCTCCTGGGTAACAAGTGATAGGACAAGAGAAGTGGTATCAAATTGTGCCAGGTTTGGGTCAGATATTAGGAAGAAATTCTCCAATGAAAGGGTTGTCAAGCATTGGAAGAGGCTGCCCAGAGAAACAGTGGAGTCACCATCCCTGGATACATTTAAAAGAAGTGTGAATGAGGCACTCAGGGACAGGGTTTAGAGGTGGATTGGCAGTGCTGGGGTAATGGTTCCACACAGTGGTTGCAGAGGTCTTTTCCAACCTAGACCATTCCATGGTTCAGCTGTATTCCACCTCTTTAGTGCTGGCTCCATGCAGCTGTTACAGTCTGCAAGGCAGACTGACTTGACAGGCTGTGGAGAAGAGGGACCTGTTGCTTGTAACACCAGGAGAGACAGAGACCACAGTATGAGTTTGAGCTGTTCAGACCACTGAACAGCAACAGCCTGTGTTGTGCTAATACATGGAACAGCAGCTTCTCCTGACCCACAGGGCTAACAGGCCCAGACAGGAGAGCCAAAGCCAGGATGGCAGTCTCCCAGTGCCATTCAGTATTTGGGATATGTGGTGAGGTTTGGCAGTGAGGGCTAAAGGGGTGGCTAAGGTGAACTCACCACACTGCATTTCAGGCACCCAGCATTGCCCTCACTCAGCCTCCCACTCCTCTCACTTTCAGATCATTAACTGCTTACAAACAAAGCTTTCACTCTTTCTCCCTCCTGCCCTCACTTGGCTAGTTCTGCAAGGAAAGTCTTCCTTGGCATCTGCTCATCCTTTCTTGCTGTGCTCCATCCTGCACAGCCCACTCCCCACACAGCCCTGGGGACGTGTCCCCTTCCCAAAGCACCAGAGCCCAGACACTCAAGTTTTCTCTGGTGATGCAGGAGATGCTCCTTCCAGTCAGGGTTTCAGAACCAAATCTGAGCCTGCTAAAACCAGCTGACACTATGCTTTGTGCAGCTCTGATGTACACAAATATGTGTGTGTATGCAGAGACACACACAGTGACACAATGTTAAGTTATGGCCACAGAGGATGACAGAACCATTCTAACAGCTCACCTGTTTATGAACAAACAACAAAAGCATAAAATCATACCAGGGAGCTTCCTACCAAAGGTGTCTTCCTCCAACAGCTTTCCAATGACTAGTGAATTCACAAAAGGCCTAACTTGTAAAAAAACCCCAAACCTAAGCACTGTGTGGTTTCTGGCAGGAAGGGCACTGTGAGTTACTGAAAAATTGAGTCATGATACCAAAACCTCAGCAGAACTCAGAGATGGCAGCTCGGTATCTTATTTAAGCACTGAACAAACTTAATTTTTACTTACTCTGAGTGTAAAGGTTTTACTTGCTGTAAGTGGTCATTATGTGTGATTTGCCTCTGGCCCTTAACAACACAGGTCTTGCTTGTCATTTCTGTGCCTGCAGCCTTAGGAGGAACTGCATTTGCTGAAAAGTGACATTCTGCACATGGGATGTAATCACCTCCTGCAATTGCACAGGCTGGACACCAACTGGGGAGAAGTAGCTCTGCAGAAAAGGACTTGGGGATGCTGGCAAACAAGAGTGAGCACCAGCCAGCATGGCAGCCATGCAGTGCCCAAGGCTAAGGGCTTACTGGGCTGAATTAGGTAATGTACCACAGCAGACTGAAATTAAGTATTTCTTTCTATTTGGTTCACATCTGGAGTGCTCTCACCAGTTCTGGATTCCTCAGTGATGAAAAGGTGATGAGAGATGGAGAAGGACAAGTGAAGGGCCACTGAGATGGCCAGGGAGCCGGGATACTATGAAGAAGCTGAGAGAGGAACATTTATTCAGCCTTTCCTTCTCCAGGCTAAGGAGAGATTCAAATGCCATCTTTGGCTACCTAATGGGTGACTGAAAGAAAGATAGGACCAAACTTTTCTGAGAGGTGCTCAGTTGCAACAGATTAAGGTTACGGCAAGGAAAATTCTGGTTGAGCAGCTATTAAGAAAAAAAATTCTTCACAAGGAGTATGCAGCACCAGAACTTGTGCCCAGACAGGTGGTGGAATAGCCATCCTTGGAAACACATAAGGCTCACCAGACACAGCCCTACTGGTATCAAATACAGATATTTGAAGCTGACCCCACTGTGAGCAGGAGGTGGGACCAGATGACCTCCACAGGAAAGGTCCTTTCTCACCTGAATTCTTCTATGATTCTAATGTGCCTCATGACATGTGTGCTAAGATATTAAGAGCACTTAATATATCATCACTGGTGTCTGGTATCAGCAACACTTTCACCAGCTGGAACACTGCCGAGCTGACTCAAATACTGTACATCTTGTCTAAATGCAATTAAAAAGGCACATGGCAGTTTCTGTGTGTCTCAATTAGCCTTGTACCATGTACACTGACATTCAAAATTAGCTGACTTGGGGGTCTGTTGGGGGTCTGTTCCCCACTCAGTTCAGAGTTTACGTGGAGCTTGCCCACATAAATTCACTGTAACTCTTACTAAGGCTCACAAAATAAGGCTCCCCTTCAGAGTCACATGAACCACAGTTCAGACTGGGATCAGAGCAAAGCTTACACAGTGCAAACCTAACGAATCAAACCCTAAAAGATTAATGTTCCTGCATAAAGCAGCAAACCTCACACGGGCTCCACAGACCTGCCTCTTTTATTGCTCTGCTCTTAGGCTGAAGGAGGAGGACAGGGCAGTGATGTCTCTCCACGCTGGTATCTATTATTGCAATGCTACGTGCTAGCTCCTATCACCCCTGTAGTCTTGTTTGGGAAGTTCTGCTACAGCATTTACATTCTTATCTTTGTTTAGTCAATGCTGACAAATAAAAGCATAAACAACTAATCTCCACTGAACAGCTTGGCAGTACTGAGATGCTGCCATTTGTGCTCCAGTTGGTTTTTATTTGCAGCCTCTTATGCTGGTGACAATCTCGCAAAGCAGGTACAGCCTGGTAAGCAATGCAATTGAAAACTGATGTTTCTATGAGTCTGCCCTTTTTACTCAAATGAATGCTGAGCAGGTGAACACAAGCAAAGGGAGAACTGGGCTAATTATGAAAACATCAAAGCAGTAATTTCTCTGAAACAAGTCAACGTATTTTACCTCATTTCCTGCCTCAGGCCAAGCACTAGGAGATACTCAACTGCCTCATGTGGTATAATTTAAATAGGTATGTGATCTACACAAACATAGGCATCCTCTTCAACAGCACAGTCTCTCTGTACCTTCAGGGGAGGAACAGAGATTTCCACAAGGCAATGCAAAGCAGCAGCCTAACAAAAGGGGCTCTGCCCCAGTGCTGGAGAACTCCTCTCTCTGGACAACACACAGAAAGAGTGACCAACTCATCTATCTGAGCCAAAGGCTGAGAACTAGGCAATGTGAATTTTCCCCACATAAATCAAAATTATCACTTCAGACTCTCAGAAGCAAAGAGGAAGGACAAAAGTCCACTGTTTTGTTTATTCCTTACACAGCCAACGGCTACCAAGTGAAGCATTACCTATCCAACCTCCAAAAATGCTAGTAATGAGGACTGGCTTAGGCAAACGTTGTACTTGGCAATGCCAGTGAACTGCAGGACTCCAGAGAGGAACCATAAGGCAGAGATGCTCCAGCCTGCTTCTGCTTGAGAAGCTCCCAGTTGGTATGCTGTGCCCAAGGACTGTCTCCAGTCCATGCCCTTCCAGATGGAAGAAAGGATCGGCTAACTGGTCATAAATCTCCCCACTGAAAGGTGATTAGCTTGAAAATCCCCTGTTGTTCTGTCAGGAAGCCACAGAGTAGAGGTGCAAATCCATTAAATTACATCTGGCAGACACACATCTAAGAATACATGGCATTTGGTGATACATGGAAACTACCATGTTATACCTTTAGACAGCTCATATGAGTATCTCTTTCCAAATTAACATTCTTGCCATCTAATTCTCATTAGACTCACTCAATTGTTCCATTAATGTTGTATTTTTCCTCCCAAGGGATTAACATTGATTTTTTTTTTGTCTTGAGCACACACAGCAAGGTCATACTCTTTCCTACAGGGTGGATTCATTCAATAAAGAACGACACTATTAAACCCAACTTGATGTTATTGTCAATACAGCTGAGCTGCCACAACACTGTTTAAGAGAATTTCCATGCAACTCTCCTGAGTCCAGCTACATCCATCATTACACTTTATAACACACTAGACACTTGACAACTCATTAAAAATATATATATATAATATATATTATAAAATGAAAGTCAGGGCTGCATCCCAGGGAAGCCCTACTAATATTCAAACTCCACCTCTAATTTAAAAAAAAATAAACAGCAAATAATTACAAAATACTTCTGGGAATAGAAGTTCTTCAGCAGAAAATGAAAATAGAAGGCAGGACAGCAGGTAGGCCTGCAAAACTCTTTTAGCTGAATATTCTGCATTTCAGGTCACGGGTTATTAATTCAGTCACTGGTGGGCTGGGCAGCCTGAACAGGCAGCCACTAATTTGGGTTTGGTGAAATCCTACTTTTGGGATGATCCAGTCTCTCCTTTGTAACCTGGTCAAGCTGCAGTATCAGAGGGGCAGATTGCTGTCCCCACACCACAGAAGGCTGCTCAGAACCTCTGCACCAGGGCTGGGAACCCTCTCCTATCTGCAGCAGACACTTACAGCAAAGCTGCCTCCTCTGATGCAGCTTTCCTCTCCCCACAGCATTCCCTCTGTGTTTCCAGATACATCTGCAGAAGGATCCTTTCCCAGCCTTTGTTTTTCTCTCTGCACAAGTCAAGCTCTCTCTTGCCCCTCCCTGATGATCACAGGCCTTTCTCTTCCCTGTGGCTTCTCCCCAGCACTCCATCTTTCTCCAGCCAGGGATTCTCTCCACTTCTTTGGCAAAAACACAGGCAAAAGTCACATTAGCAATATCAAGCTCATTGATAGACTAGAGCTTTATAGAAGCACGAGGAAGGACAAGAGGAAAGGAGCAAGAGGAATGTTTCCAGCACGTAAGAAATGCATAATTTTAGACGTCACAAAGAGCAAACAGGAAATGTATAGTAAGTTCCTGCCTCAAGAGTTGGGATTTCCAAAGGGCTGAGGACTTCCTTCCAATTTCTTGGTCCTGGATTGTCTGTTCTGCTGTTTTCAGATACTTCCTCAACACCATTGGAATATGCTTCTGCAATAAGTGCACTTAAGATTCTTAGTGAATTCTACCTTTCTTTAATAAATTTGCAAATAAACAGCATTGAAAAAGCCATCTGGGGCAAATCAAGGTTGGGTTCATGCCTGCAGGGATCTGCAAGGTGGAGAAAGATGAAAAAGGAAGAAATACCCTATGGAACAGCTAATGGAAAAAGAAAAAAGTTATTTTAACTATCTCTGGTCAATGCTTTATCTTGATATTTTTAAAGTAAGCAGCAGCCTATACTTTTTTCTGTTTCTTCTGTTCCTTCCAATTCTTCCCCTCCCCTTCTCTCTTATGCACCTATATATCACCATCTGCCTGTTCTCCAAATGTACTGGAGAAATGCAGTGCATTGAACAGAAAAAAAAAAAAAGTAGTGAGAAAAACTGTTCATGGCATATAGGGACTCACCCACATCGAGAGAAAACTTATGGGGTGGGCTGAAATGTTTAAATGTTTTGTACTATCAGAGCAGTCCAAAAATATCCTGCTGGATATTAGGACTTAGCAAATTCACCCTTGCAGAGTTTTCTTGTGCACTCCATATTAGGCAGACCTGAGAGAGCCCCAGTGTCTGTAGCTCTCAAAGCTGCAGTGCAGAAGACGTCACTGGTCTTCCTTTGGGTGGCTCAATCTCCTGTTGACTGTCACTATTACTTAATTAAAGGAAGGAAAAGAGGAAAAAAAAGGCGCTTTGTTCAAGGTTGCTCCATTTTTGGAATTGCTTGTAGTGACTCTTATTCTAATGCTGCTTCTACCTTTAGGTCTGTCATCTCTCCCTTAAAAATCCAAACCCTTTCTCACCAGGGAAAAACTGCAGAACTGGACTGGATGAACAAGGATGTTCTGCCTGTAGTGAATTTGCAGAGCAGGAGGATACATTCACTGCCAGAGAAAGGAAGCACCCTCCCTCCCCCTGCAAAAAGCTATTTTTTGCAGGCGTTGTCATATCTTATCCCCAGGAAGAGGAGAGGGCTGTGCTACAAAGTCGTCAGAGCCACATTTGCTTCTGTTTTACTCTGTCCTTCACAGCACCACTGTAACAATGCATCAATAGAGCTGAGGGCAAGGCACAACACCCAGGCACAGCAGACTCCTCGAATGAAAAGAAATCCTTGCAAGAGGAAGAGTTTGCAGCTCTGCCTCCTAAATCCCACTCCCACCACAATAATGTTTTCACCACTACTTCACATTTAGGGACATAAGGGTACTCAAAGCTGTAAAGCATATTATTTGTGCTGAACGGTTGCAGCACTTTGTCCAAAATAATTTGTGTTCCAAAATCCCCCGTGAATAAAGGCATCTAGATGTATAATTAGAATAAATAAGATTTTGTGCTTACAGTATGTCTGTCATCTGAAAGTATGTGCAGATATTAATTAAGCTCCACAAACCCCAGATGAAGTAGATTAGTAGCTTCATCCCTGTTTTACAGAGGTTTAGAGTAAAGTGTGACACATAATCAGAGCTGAAAGTGCAGCAGGGCTGTCCGTGCCAGCGCTGGTGAGAGCCAGGGCTCCACCTCCTCTGCAGCCTCTCCACTGAATTGCCTTCAATGGAAAATGACTGAGTTGCAGCTCTTTGCTCTCTGGAACAGACAGGCACACCCTGTTGCACAACAGGAGCGAAGCCCCAGCCTGAAGTGCTTTGGTAAATACCAAGAAAGGGTGCTCGGTTTGGGAAGAGAACCGTGGAGCTTGCTGTCCTGCTTTTGCTTTGGGTGCTCTGTGTCTCTGGGTGAGACTCCAGAGCCCCCTGTGCAGCATCACCCCAGAGCCCAGCATCACCCCAGAGCCCCTGTGCAGCATCACCCCAGAGCCCAGCATCACCCCAGAGCCCAGCATCACCCCAGAGCCCAGAAGTGTCACCCCAGAGCCCCTGTGCAGCATCACCCCAGAGCCCAGCATCACCCCAGAGCCCAGCATCACCCCAGAGCTCCTGTGCAGCATCACCCCAGAGCCCAGCATCACCCCAGAGCCCAGCATCACCCCAGAGCCCAGCATCACCCGAGCCCAGCATCACCCCAGAGCCCAGCATCACCCGAGCCCAGCATCACCCCAGAGCCCAGCATCACCCCAGAGCCCCTATGCAGCATCACCCCAGAGCCCAGCATCACCCCAGAGCCCCTGTGCAGCATCACCCCAGAGCTCCTGTGCAGCATCACCCCAGAGCCCAGCATCACCCCAGAGCCCCTGTGCAGCATCACCCCAGAGCCCAGCATCACCCCAGAGCCCCTGTGCAGCATCACCCCAGAGCCCAGCATCACCCCAGAGCCCAGCATCACCCCAGAGCCCAGAAGTGTCACCCCAGAGCCCCTGTGCAGCACAGCTCCAGCTCCTCAGGTTCAGAGCATATGCTACAGGCAGCACCTGAAGTACTTTAACAGGCACTGTTGGTTTGCATATTTCTATTTCTATGCCTTTTTACTATAACTCATAAGCCACACCAACCTAGGATCACACAGACAGAATGCAATAAAAAACTGTAGTCAATACATACCTTCAAACCTTAAAATAACACTCTTGAAGCAGGTTTTCTATTCTGTTTCATATTTTACGTCTGGCACCATACAAAAACATTTAAAGTAATGAACACAGTCTATGTGCATTAAGGAAAAAAAACCCCAGATCCTTAGAAAGTATTACTAGTAAATATCCAGAAAGTATTACTAGTAAATACATTAGAAAGTATTACTAGTAAAAAATGTAATAAAAAACTGTAGTCAATACATACCTTCAAACCTTAAAATAACCTTCTCTCGAAGCACGTTTTCCATTCTGTTTCATATTTTACATCTGGCACCATACAAAAACATTCAAAGTAATGAACACACAGTATATGTGCATTAAGTAAAAAAACCCCAGACCCTTAGAAAGTATTACTAGTAAATATTGAGTGGTTTTGTATCTTAAAGAATAGCTATAAACTTATTTTGCAGGCATTGCTGACTGAAATTGGAATTCTTATGACAGCAATTTCTCAAAGATTCCCCTTAAGTAGTAGCTGTGATAAAACTATTTCTCAGTGTCACAAAGTAGTACGACTGTCCAACTCCTCAAAGTTGCCCAGGCCTTAACTCTGCTTACCACCTTTGCCTCCACAGGAGCAAGGGGAGCAGCACAGGAGGAAGTCTCTCCAAACAGACAAAAACAGGTCATTTGCTGTGTCTCTCTAGATACAATTATCCACCTAATTACACTCAGGACAAATGCACAGTTGTCCTAACGACTGGGGGATGCATTTTGATTGTGATGTTCAATTCTCTGTACACAAATATAAAAAAACTGAGCAAGAAATGTCACTAGAAAATGGAGACAGACCACGGCATACCCATCTACAAAACAGGCAACAAAATGGGCAAACTACAGACACAAAGCAGCCCCTTAGAAGACAACTAACTCCATTATGCTCTTTTGTTCTCACATTTAAGCACAGAAAGCATTCTAATTTCAGTTTTCAAGGTAAAAATGGTTTTAATTAGCATCCTAGCTACCTTACAAAACATACAGACCTTGGCATGATGGAGCCATGATAATTTACCCACACAGAGAATCTGCCCTGTGATTTATCCCATTACTGCATGGCAGCATGAAACAAATCCCCAAGGAAGTAACACATGTCATCCTTGAAAATATTAAGCAATCAAGCCATGTTTTATTACGTGAATGGATGCCTTTGAAAACAAGGATGCATGCACCATACTGTGAGGTAAAATGAAATAAATGAACAGAAATAATTCATTTCCATGTACTAATCAGTAGAAATGGTAGTCTTCAAATTACCCTGACGCTACCAAATGTGAGTCTGGAGACAATAGGTTGACTCTTCTACTAAAATGAACATGAAATTGCATCCTAAGTACACAATGAAGGCCAAATTAAACAGTCCAAGACTTTGCAAAGTCTTTTTCTTTTTATTCAACCCTTGCATCCCACTGAACAATTAAGAGCAGAAGATTTAAATAAAGCATCATATAGTTTTTAAATGCTCCAATCTAATCAAGAGCAGGGCACTTATCTCAGGCAAAAGGAACATAATCTATAAAAAAATCTGTACTCAATCAAGCTCTTCAGCTTCTAGCATTACCAGCAGAGCAGGTAATTTGTGTTCCTCCAGCTCAAAGATGTCTCTGGCAAGCAAAATGAAGTGTGTATATGCATCCATCTAGCAAAGACTAAAACTGCACACTTGCTGGCTGTGTTGTACTCAGACTGGGACTCTGACATCTCTGCAAGGACCTGAGACAGGCATTGCACTGCTTACTGCTGTTATATATAACCACACATTTATCAGAGATGCTGGCCATTAGGCAAATAAAATCCAGCCCCTACAGGCATGAGGAGACAGGAACAGATAAAAAACCCCAGGTTAATACAAACCAGCTGAAATAGAACACTGTTTCTAGTATTCCTATGGAATTGTGTATAGCTATAATTATGTGAGTGAAAGACCAAGGGGTAGAGAAGGATTCTTTAAACACTGAATCTACAGTACTGCCTTTGAAGCTAAGCTATTTTTTGATAAGGTCTTTATAAGTGCATTATTTGCTCTGGCGTACTCATCTTAAAAAGAACAAGAAGTTCAGAGAGAGGTAACAGCAGGAATGAAAGGAATGGAACTGGTTCAGTGACAGATACCTGCAAAATCAGAAATGAGAAGGGGATGAATAAGAATCAGCAGTAAGTTATGTCTTCCAAAGTGAGAGTAAGGTGCATCAGTGTGGCTGAGAAGAGCTGCATCAAGACTGCATCAGAGAGAATGTGCCAGTTCTTTGTACAGCAGAAAAGAGACTGTGGGTCTCCTTGCCAAAGGGTCTTTTGGATGACAAAAGCTCTAACAGAGGCTAAAGACAAGCTCATGAAGGAGAAATCCACTGGGAATTACTATGCAAGTACAATCTGTCTCAACTTTGGGATGTCCCCAAGCCAAGTACCACATATGCCTGCCCTGGCCTCATTCTTTCCCAGGCATTTCTTTGTTCCTGGTGGTGAGGAGTAGTTGAACCTCTGGCCTGATCTTATACAGTCATGCCAATGTTATGTTTAGTGTCTGCTGGCAGAAAATAATTCCTGGTAATCGTTTCAGATTCCGTTTGGGGGGTGGGGGGATGGCTGGATGAAACACAGCTTTGCAGGAAAGGACTTGGTGAACAAGCAGCTGGCCATGTGCCCTTGCAGCAAAGGCAGCTCACAGCATCCCAGGATGCATTAGGAAGAGTGTTACTTCTCTCTTGAAAGGTTGAGGGAGTTCATCCTGCCCCTCTACTCAGCACTGATGAGCCTGTGCCCAGTTCTGGGCTCTCCAGGACAAGAAAGATGTGGACATACTGGAGAGAGTCCAGGCAAAGGGTTGTTGAGATCATCAAGGGACTGAAGCATCTGTCATACCAGGAGAACCTCAGAGCTGGGACTGTTCAGCCTTGTAGAAGAGAGGGGAGACCTCATCAGCACAGTTAAATACCTGATGGTAAGGTGTAAAGAAGTGGAACCTCTTAGAACTTTTCAGGGATATCCCATGACTGGATGGGCACAAACTGAAACATGAGAAATTCCATTTAAACATTACTAAATGTGTTGTTTCTTGTAAGGATGACCAAACACTGGAAGAGATCACACAGAGGCTGCTCCATCCTTAGAGACAGTCAAACCCCAGCTGGACATGGTCCTGGTACCCTGCTCTGGCTGAACCTGTTAAGGAGGTAGTTGGACTACAAGATCTCCCAAGATCTCTTCCAACCTCAACCATTCTGTGATTCTGCAACTGCAGAATACATCCCCAACTGCATTTATCACAAAGAACTTCTCCCAAACAATGATCCAGCCTTCCTGTGGAAAAGCCACTATCTCCACTGATCTTGGAAAACTGTGATCACCAAGCAGCCTACAGTCAATTTGTTGGCCCAGCTTAGGTGACTTAAATCCAGTTTGTTTTTCCAACTTCAGCTGGAGAGTGCTCTGTGACTGTGAACCCTTCCTGCATGGCTGCCAATCTCGTGTTTCGTGGTGCAGATGACAGCCAAAGAACAACTGCCATGATTAGCACAACCTCTGTTAGCTGTATATTCTCTTAGGTTTCATTATGGAGCAAATCAAATATGTGCACACAAGATGGTGTTTTCCACCCATTCATGTGGCCACAACAAAGCACATTATGAACTGGGACGCATTATGAACAAAAACCCAATATATTGTCCACTTTGTTTTGCTATCAAGGATAGGGATGAGATAGTGCAGACAGCAACACAGCATTCTGATACCAACCTTATTGCTCTTGCCCCAACCTTCAAGAGAAGTAAGGAATCGCTACAGTTTTCCACTGCCTTCAGTGATATCAAGCATTCAGTGATGAGTCAAGCAATTTTTTTCCTTTGTTTTAATGGTATTTTTTATTGTTTTCATTAAATCTGGCACAGTGATGGAGATAAGGGTGCCCCTTTCCTTCCCTTTTAAATAGACAATTCTTCCTCTTCTTCCCTGAACTAAAATGTGTCAGGAATTGCTGTGACTTGACAAAGTGCTTTGTGAGATGCATGCTGGGCAGGAGTCTTCCCAATATCTCAGTATGTTTTTAGTTTAACTTGCAATATTACATATAGAGCTTTCAGACTCAAATGCAACACTCTGGCATTGATTTTCTCCTCCTTTGAATCAAAAGTGAGAATGGTACTGAATGCACTGTGGCTGGGAACTAATGAATTTCAGTGTCTTTCTCTAGTTACATACAGGTAGGTGGATTTGTGTATTGCTTTGAAAGGAGGTGTCATCTGCCCCAGCTTATGTTATATTTTCTGACTTGGTTGGACACGTGTCAGTTTTGTTATCACCATCCCAAAGCTGTGTATTGCATGATGTTATATAACCAAATTTGGTACAAACTGAAAGAAGTGAGCCATAGCTATTTGGTTGTAGAAATATGCTGTCAGAGGTTGCAGTGTAAGAGAAGGAGATATGGACTAAGCTCTTGTTTCTAGACCAGTAAAGATACCTGCTCAGTAGAAACGCCATCAGCTCCCAGGAGGGAGAAATGCTCTATGACCCTTGCAAGCAGGCCCCAGAAGGAGACTGTGAAAGGGAAGAAGAAACAAACAGAGCTGCTCTAGTAAAGGGAAGGATGACAGAAATTTCTGAGATGGAATCAGCAGCAATGTGGAAAAAGAACCTTAGCAAGTTGTATTTATTAAAGAAACTATGGTCTCACAGGATGTACAATCTTAGGGACCAACCTAAGCTAATTGTTTCTGGCAGCAAACAGTTAACTAACCAAAGGAGTAGCTGCTCCTCTCACCAGGATTATGCTTCAAATAACCCCAAATACTGATTCTGTGTGTCTTTTTCACTTGAAAACAAGATTCCCTGACAAATACACTTCCTTAGATTGGGTATTAGCCAGTAGTACTTACTCTGTAAAGACCAGTGGTAGATTCCTGATACAGGCTTAAGGATCCTGTGACATCACTCAGCAACTGCAAGTGTTAGAGGAAGCACTGGACTCCAAGTGTGGTATTTTGGCACTGGCCTCCAAGTGCCAAAGGCCCCTGGGATGAAGCAGAGCATGGCACACCCCCCTGGGATGTGCCTGGCACTGCTGTGCTGCTGTACAGTGCTGCTCTGCCAGGCAGCAGCGTGCTTTATATGGAGAGCCTGCTGATTTGACAGCTATTGTAAACACCCTACAGTCACAGCAAAACACAGCCATTTTCAGCTGTGCAGAGGAACAGCTTGGGAGTGTTATGGTGGAGACTGTACCCCGTGTAAAGGTGAAGTTATGACACCCAATGGACTCATTCATTGCTAGATCTGTGCCCTTCATTTAAAGCCAGCAACACTCTTCGGGTTGGGATTTTCCAAATATAGCTCTGACAACCCAGTTCCAAGAGCCCAGGGGAAGAGACATGACTACTTTGCTAATTGATGCTGATACACCTGGGAGGCTTGGCACTGTCTACAGCAGAGTTTTGCCTTGAAGTGGACTAGGTCAGTTGGATGGCAATTGTACCAAGCCAAACAGTAATTTTCAAAATCAGATACTCTTTCTCTAAATTATTACATATCCACAACAGTACTACTAGAGTGGGAAAACAATGTATTCAAACTGGGGGAGCAGCACTGAAACATGTGTGAATTTAATTCCATCTGCCTGTGTATGTGCTTTGCTTCATTTCAAACCCCTTGGAACTAGCTCATAATCTAGTTTGCCCTCTTGCATAATCCAAGGCATATATTTCTCTCTGGTAGGGGACTGAACATACTGTGCTCAAGAATTTGTATTTTTAATAAAAGTACAGCTAGTACTTGGCTAATACATATATTTCAGAAAGACATTCAGTTTTCTTCTGATGGCCTCGAGGAGATTCAGAATTTACCACTTGTCACATTATGTCCTCAATTGCACAAACCCAGTCTTAAGTTCTCCATGGGGACAGTGTCTCATTCAGTACACAGGACAAAATCACTTAGCTAGCAGCCATTCAATATTTTATTTTCGCCCTTTTTATTTGATGTATAGCCCTAAAAGCCTTGTTTACTGCACATTATTCCAGCTCTATTCTGAAGGCAGAATGATTAATTTCTTTACAGACTTTTCTATAGTGCTCATCAGATGCTCCTAACTTGTTATGTGCAATTTCCTAGCTTTTGGAAAGGCACACAAAGGAATGCCATTATGTGGCACCATATAACTACTGCCATGATTCCCATCAGCAGGGAGAGACCAGACCTTTGCTCTCTGAGCTAACAGGTGTGAGCCACAGGCTGCCAAGGAAAAGGGCCAAGGAAAAGGAGGTAAGGTACATGCTTAAGCAAGAGATTTTCACTGATATTCACCAGCACCAGGATGAGAAGATTCAGAATTTTAAGGAGACTGAAGGACATGGAAAGGCAGTACTCTTAAAGGACCCTGCTCCTTTGCCATTCTCCTAAGGCTGACCCCTTTAATTCATACTTTCCAGCAAGCCCATCCCTCCATCCATGTGTCTTATCCGGTGTTATCTATCTTATCCCGTTTTCTATCTATCCGTATTTCTCTCACTTTTTCAGTTTCTTTCCTCTTCCCTACTTGCTTACAGACTGAGTTCTGCCCCCAAATTTCTCATCTCACTGTCTTTTTCAGCTTTTCTAAATTTTACATCCATCCCTTGACTAAAACATCATCATAGAATACTCTGGACTGGAAGGGATCCACAAGGATCATCGAGACCATCTCTGGGTCCCACACAAAACAGCCCCAAGAGTCACACCCTGTGCCTGGGAGCCTTGTCCAAATGCTTCCAGAACTCTGGCAGGCTTGGTGCTGTGACCACTTCTCTGGGTCACCCATTCCAGAGCCCAACCACGCTCTGGGTGAAGAATCTTTACCTGATATCCAACCTAACCCTCCCTGACACAACTCCAGGCCATTCCCTCAGGTCCTGTCACTGGTCATCAGAGAGAAGAGATCAGTGCCTGCCCCTCCTCCTGCCCTCACCAGGAAGCTGTAACTGCAGTGAGCTCTGCCCTCAGCCTCCTCCAGGCTGAACACACCGAGTGACCTCAGCTCCTCATACAGCTTCCCTTCAAGATCCTTCATGTTGTCCCTGAAAATCAGCCTTCTGATTTGTTTTGGTATAATGGAGTCAGTTCTCATGAATTGTAAGATAAACAAGAATCATGTTTACATTCCTTTGTGAAAAGATCTCACCTGATGGACTTCTCAAGTGCCCAGTGGAGATGGAGAGGTGGGAACTTCTCTGTCCAATCTCTGCTCACTGTCCAGAAACTTATAGATACGAGGTCAACAATAAACTGGAGAGTTCCTTTCTTCTTCTCTGCCTGAACCCCTGCTGTGTGTGTTGCTGTGTTCCCTCTGTGTGTCCCAGTGACAGCCCCTGCTGGCTGCCAGGGCACTGCTGGCTGTCATTCACCTGTCACTCAGCAGGGCCCCAGCTCCCTTTCCATGAAGCAGTTTCCCAGCCTCTCGTGCCCCATGCTGGAGGCACACCCAGGGTGGTCCCAGGACAGGTGCCCTCCCAGCCCTGCTGGCTGTGACCAATGTTGGACTGTCCTTCAGGTGTTCCTCAGTACCTGCTGGAGTACATCTATCATTTCACCAGTCACTGAAGTGAGACTGACAGGCCTGTGCTTGCACGGGTCACTCCTCTTGCCCTTCTTGAAAATTACTGGAGTTCAAGGGAAATAAGCATTCACAGACTCCTTAAGACTTTCAGAAATACTTCTCTACTAAGCATATGTGCATTTTTTAAAGGTTACAACTTGGATAACCAAGGAAAGATTATGGTAAAAAGCACATTCATATGGTACCTATTCCTGACAAAACCTGGAGACTCTAAGGAACAGTAAAAAAGATATTGCAGAAGCTTTTAAGGTCTCTTCTTTAGCCTCCTTTTCAGAAACAGCAAAGCTATGTTGGGATGACATTCTCTGAAGTAAACTGGGCCAGAACATCTGAGATGTGCACCTTGGAAACTTTTATTCCAAGTTACTATAGTTCCAGAAAATTGCAAGCAACTGAAATGTGAAGTCACAGAATGTGGTTATGTCCATGAAATAAGACAAAAATGAGAGCTATTAGTATCATGTTGGCATCTAATTTGATGGCTTCTCTGGTATCAACAACTTCTCTTAAATGATGGCAGAGCAAAGAACATCATTCCATCTAGCTAGGCTTTTATTGAGTGAATTTGTAGAGGCTGTATTACAAAAACCAAGTAATATTATTGCCCCATATAAGCCTGACATGCATAGAGCAGTCTTGTAATGTTCTCCTGACATGCACCAGCTATTAATTTGCTGGTTTTGTACTGAACATTTATTATTACCAAATATTTTGCCCTTTGCCTGTAGGTTCTAATATTTTCTCTAATTATAACTTAACATTTCATCTCTTGCATACTGATATCCCTTTAGTTTTGGAGTTGCCAGCAAACCTTATCAGGACCAAATTTATGCCAAGAGATACAAATATGCAAGCAAAGACACTAAGCAGTCACATGGATATAAAATTCCTGTAAAAATTAAGTCAGTCAAGGCAAACAGCTAAAGTCCCTGAGAGACCTGGTAAGGGCTACAGCTAACAAGATACATCATTGATGAAATATGATTAACTGTTCTGGTTTCACAAGAGAAGTGAGTTTTGGTCTTCCACAAAGCTCCCTGAATAATTATTATTGTTATTAAGCTCTAGGCCCTGTGTCTGGAAAACAGTTTTGGGCTTGGTGCCACTGAAAAAGAATATCTGCAGGGTAGGAGTGTTACCAAAGAAACCCCCACAAATGTGGAGTCAGTGCCCCTACACAAGGCTGGAACTAAGCTGCAGCTTACAACAGCAGCAGATTCATTTTATTGTAAACTCATAGTTTATCTTGATTTTAGCAGACACAAGAAACCAGCCCAAGTTTTACAAACCCCATATCCATCCATCCATCCATCCATCCATCCATCTATCTATCTATCTATCTATCTATCTATCTATCTATCTATCTATCTATCTATCTATCTATCTATCTTTCTTTCTTTCTTTCTTTCTTTCTTTCTTCTTTCTTTCTTTCTTTCTTTCTTTCTTTCGTTATTTAGTTCAGATCTTTCAAACATCAGTGTAGAGCTTATTTAAAATGCATAACAGTTAGCAGGAAAAGCAGCAAAGACAAAGCAGTGAACTGACTTCCAAAAGTATCAGCCATTGTCAATTAAAATATTTACTTTTGACACAAGTCCTAATTAGTCAAAAACATTCAATCCAGTCTTAAAATAGAAGTTCAAACTACCCAATTTATTCTTGGAACAGCCACTTGCTCTCAGGATTAGGAAGACAATGGCATCCAGAGCAAGCATGAGCCCTCTCCCCTCTTATTACAGTTAATCAGGAACATAAATACTATAATGGAGCTGAGCCCCTGCAAACTCACCAGGCTGTGCATAATTTCCACTCCAGCTGGATTCACTGTGAGTGCTTCATCATACAATTGCTTAGCCTCCTCCAAATTGCCTTTCATCTCTGCAAGCCTCCCACGCATGTACAGTACAGCATGAGATGTGGGGAAAAGACTAGCTGCCTCCTGGGTACAAAAGCCTGCTTCTTTGAGATGCTGCTGTTCCAGGAAGAGTTCAGCTGAAGGAAAAACAAAACACCAAGCCATAAAAATAAAGCAAAACCCACCCTGCCATTAGATGAAATGAAGCAGAGACCTTTCTTCATAGTAATTATAGATCATCTGCCTTAAGCAGATTAAAACATGAGGCCATGATCCTGCACAATGCTTAGTACCATGGTTAGTGCTTATTGTCACAACTTGATTCACTGAATGTTCCTTTTCTAATGCTAAGGGATCTGTACAGATGCTCATGGCCACCTTTGGGTGGTGTCCTGACAGAGGCCTTAAGGATTCCTCAATGAGGAAAAGTCAATAGTGGTGAACTGAGACCTGAGGAGCTACTTGGAGTCATCACAGGTATTTCCAAATAATTTGGGGGAGGAAAAAGAACAGTATAAGCCATTACTGTCTACTGAGAACTTCAAAAATGTCAGAGTAATAGGACACATCTGAGATGGACACTAGATAACTTACTGAGGAGGTGATTTTCCCATTTAAAAAGATGATTAAAAGTGTTTTTATCTGCTTATTAGGCAAATTTATGAGACAACTGTCTCTTAATTTTTCAGAGACTGCTAAAATCAAAAGGCTCTTATAATACAGACTTACTTATATTGTGTATTCACCCATTTACATCCTCATACATGACAGAAAAACAAAATACAGTTCTTGGAAGAGACTGCTCATTCAGTTTCTTGAAATATCAGCAACAGTCTTAGTGGTTTTCTTAAGAAAAAATATGTAACAGGCATACTTACGTGTTTGAATGTCAACTTGTTAATAAAATAATTTCTCATGATAAATTTCAAAACATACCTCATGGTTGAACTTCAACATTTCTCAGGATTTGGACTAGATGATTGTGGTGTTGGACTGGATGATTGTTGTAAGTCCCAACTAAAATATCCTATTCTAACTCTAGATTTATTAGATTAAATTCTTTTAAAAGGTCAAAAGCGATACTCAGTTTTCACTGCCGCGTGTAATTGAAAAGAGAAACTTTTTATATATATATACATATACACATATGTTAACATATATGTGGATAAAATCATTCTCTTCACACAGCAGGCATTGCTCTTTAATACACAACCTGTGTTCTACATGTTCTCACTGCAAAAACTCAGTGTCTCTTTTTTTTTTTAAACTGATGTCATGCAGTAAGTATTGACAGTTCAAGAGTCCAATTCGAAACTACTAATTCAGGCTCCAGATTTAGAAAAACTATTCTGAAATTAAACACAACCTTAAATGTCCTGACTTTTTAAGGCAGTGAATATTCTCAGGAGGTCTCTGTGAGGGGGGAAATTAGAGTGACAATTCCTCTTGAATAGGTTTGAAACTGCAATTTCCAAGCACTGGGAGACCCAGGTGACTGTGGGGGCATGGCATGGTGACACGCAGCTTGCCAGAGGTGAGCAGGGAAGGTGGGAAGCTCCACCTTGGAAGGCTCCACCTCGGCCTATCTGACATGAGACAGGGATCACAAATGGCATTTCTGCTGGCACACCAGAAATGACTCTGCAGTGAAGTGACAGCATGGCTGAACTCCCTTCCACTTCTGAGGTGACCCTCCCAGAAGAAGGGTGAGACACTGTCGAGAAAATGCTTGAATATTTCTCAGCCATCCCTAGGCTGTGGTACAAGATAAATGTCATTCTCCAAGGCTGTCAACATGAGCAAAATATTAGTTCCTTCAAAAGAGTTATACTCTTCCAGAATGACTCATTCGCATTTCTAGCTGGTTAATCATAAAATCTCTGCATGCAGCCCTTCCCTTGGCTCCAAGAGGCTGCAGCTATCTATAACAACAGAAAGCAAGACCATATACCTTGTCAAGCTGAGTATGTGCACAGCCTTGTGCAAAAATTGGTGGGAGGACAGCCTTGCACTTCCAAGGAACACAGTTTGCCTGCCAAGTGCTGCACAGCAGCTGAGGCCATGCCTGTGGCACTGAGGAGCTGGGGTGTGCAGAGCCAGAGTCACAGCCCCAGGATGCTGCATCCCCAAAGCCTGCCCAAACTGAGCAGCACAAAAGAAGTTCTGGCACTGTTTGAAGTCAGCAGAAGTTCTGGATCCTGCCATGCTAAAAGCTCTTATTAGCATCATGTGAC
The DNA here is from genome assembly GCA_032173965.1 of Sitta carolinensis. NCBI lineage: Eukaryota > Metazoa > Chordata > Aves > Passeriformes > Sittidae > Sitta > Sitta carolinensis. The sequence goes on along the minus strand of JAVUNC010000025.1, from coordinate 4,325,123 downwards.
TTGTTTCATTTCAGAGCAGAACTGGGAGCAAGTGGGTTTAGATGTGAAATCATGCACGGCCAGTGCTTCAATGCATGCAAAATAGAGAGTGCTTATTCTTTCTATGGTGCCTGTAAATCTTCTTCAGTAATAACAATTATTTAGAGGAAGTGCAGCAACACAGAATCTAAATAAGAACTACAAATTGTATTTTATGGCATGGTAATGTAACATATTAAAGTTCAGTCCGTTTCTTTGCAGGCTCAATAGTCAATAAAAATGATTAAATGGTGTGGGAGGCCTAATTTGCATTAAAAAGAATGAGAGGGGGGCCTTTTGGTTATGAAAGGAGTGCTAAAATTTTTTGCTATCCAGCTAAAAATAGACATTAAAGGACATCATTTAGGCCCACATTAAAATGTGTTTTCTGTAAACTCATTTTTCACTTCTATTACACACTCGTTTTATTTACAGATTAACAAGACATGCTTATGTAACATGGAATAAAAACACAGCTAGAGGCAGAAAACAAACCCAAAAAACAAGGACCTATTAAAATTACCATGGTAAAACCCTCAGTGGCACTGAAAGTACCGAAACACCTTTCATTACCTGGGTTAGCCACTTCCTGACCATTGGATTAATCAGCCTATCTCCTTATATAACCTAATTTTGCTGTAAATAACATCTAAACAAATTAGCAGCACTTGTGAGGAAGTTCTGTTATAGAGACTTGGCATCCAATTCCACTACAAAGCAGAGAACAACTTCTCATGCAGACACAGGTATCATATCTATAATTCTTATCTTGTGAAAGGGTCAATGCTTCAGGGAAACCATTTCTGAACCTCCCATTATTGTACTAGATTGCTCTTGGTACTGCATTCTTCAGAGCCTTGAATCTAAAACCAAGCTTCCATGCTTGCTCTCACTTAACACCATCTCCATAAAAAATAAATTTACAAATTTACATTCTGTTTCGACCTAAAAGCTCTCTGAATGCTACTGAACAGAGATGATGATCCTGGATGTACCACTCTTCTCTTATTCTCTCTGGAGTAATGGCAGGAACGCTGAGTGTGGATGACATTAGGGAGTACTGCAGCACCCTTACCTACAGGAAGGAATCAGTGCCCTGCAGGGATGGGCCAGGACAGGTGGAATTGTTCACTCTCTCCTTGCACTCAGTTACTGCAGCCTGAGCCTGCACAGTGACCACTAACAGCTGTCCAGCTAACCTCAAGGTTCAGCCTAGCAGGAGTCATTCCTTTCTCAGATCCACTTTGTTTCCCATTTGTGCTCTCTTGCAGTACTGTCCAACCTATTCTGCTGCTCTCCCAAGCAATTGTTGTCCTGTGGCTACAGCCTCTTCTGTGGGGACTTGCAACTGGACTGATGCACTTGTAATGCTGGGCCCAGTCCCTGAGAGCAGCACACCCCTGGACTGAGATTATTACTAACTTCTAATACAAGCTCCTAGTTATTTTCAGCTATTTCTGCTAGCACTTAAGCTCATCTACAGTGAGGATCCTTAATCAAGTGAAAATTGCCAGAAGCATATCATCTACTTGCTCTCCAAAGACCACCAACAAATGCACAGACCAAGGCAATTCCCAGAACACTGACAAAGTTGGGTGTCCTACAGTCAGCCCCTTTATTTTATCCAAGATATAACTGTTTGCAGAGTTCTGCCAGGGAGCCAATCAGGGGTGCAACAACAGTGTAATCCAGTCATGTCTGCATCACACTGCTGTCTGAGAAACAGAGCTCTTCAACATCACCTTGAACACTGACTATTCCCCATTTCAAAGCAGTGTCAAGCGTGATGGTGCCTGTCATTGCAACAACAACTTTAATTCTGGATTTCTAAAGGAATCAAATAGATTTGAAATGTTTTTCTGCAATGTGAACAACACACAAGAGTTAAAATTTCGTTACCTGAGAATCACGTTTGGTTCTATGCAAGAGGCAGCACTTCACTCCCACAAAGGAGACCGCTCCACTTCACTTGGCTGTGTGTGCCTGACAGAGCACTCTGCTCTCATCTACCCCAAAACTGTTACTGCACAGTGACAGGGCCAGGGAAACAGCCAAATGCCCAGCAGGATGAACAGTGCAGAGCAGCCCCTCTCGCTGAAGGGGAGAGCACCTGTGAGGGTGTTGGAAGGTGATTTCTGTCCCACATCATCTGCCTTCAGGAGTTATTAGTGCTTGTTACTGCAGGAGCCCTTAGCCAGCTGGAAAGACCCACTCTGAGATAGCTCTGCCATCAGCAGTGCCTACTGAGCTATTACCATGATAAAGAGTTCCCCCACTGCCTTTCCTTGCTGGCAGGTGAGGCTTAGTCATTGCTCCATGCTGTGACACCACCCTGCATGCCGTAGCTTGACAATTCCAGGCAGATTAGACAGAAGATTCCTCAAGGCATATCCTGACTACAATAATTTCGTTTGATGCAAACGTTTGATACAGAAATGAAGTACAGAAACAGCTGCTTCTTCCCATACACCTGAGCTCAGCTACTTCTTCTTTTGAATGAGGCAACAGATTTACATCCTTTCTTTACATGCAAACTGAATTCCAGGGATTTGCTTTACATTTCCAAGCTTCAGGTCACACAGGGCCTGAAATGACCAACAAACTTCTTCATTTACACAAGCTGCATTAGAGTGAAAGTTTTTGGAAGCAGCACAGAAGTGCCACAAGCTACCTTCCATACTAAATGGTGCAGTCAAAACATGACTAGCAGCCCAGTCAAATATAAATTCCTATTTTCTGTCTCTGGTATGAACAAAATCTTGCCTCTTTCTTCATGACTGTGTACATTTTATCACTTGTCCAAACTCATTGAGCAGCTGAGGAAATGCTAGTTTTTGGTATTCTCACTCATTCTCTGGCAGTGCAACAGGTATCTCTCCATCTCTTGGCAAATTTTCTACAGAATGCTTAACAAAAGGCATTGGTAGCTGCTGTTTCCCTCACAAGTGAGTGCTCAAGACACGCGTGAATGTTCTCATGTCCCAGATTTTGAGAAATGATATGTGCTCTTTGAAGATTGTCCATGCTGAAGAATTACCAGTCCACAAAGTTTCACATCCTGCTCCAGCAATGAGAAACATTCAGAAGCCTCAGGAACAGAGGAGGCAATCCCAAATTCCCTGTACTGACATAAGGCTGCAAGAATCCTTTTGACTTTTTAAACTCATTGTTGACAGAAAATAAAATAAACCAAACTGGAAAGTGTAGAACAAAACTTATTAATCCCTCTTGAGAATGTTCAGTTGAAGAGAAATGGGGAATTTGGTGGTCTTTAGTCTCTACCACAAGTCTTGAACAGAGCTTGCTAAGCCAGGAGGCACAGCAGAACTATTGCTGGCTTCTTAACTTCATTTCAAAGGGCACCAAAACCAGCCCACTTTACCATTTCTATCACCAGTTGAAGTGCTCCTAATCCCTCCTAGTAAGTAAATACTGCAGGGGAGCCATCTTTGCAGTACACCTTTATTCTCCTCAGAAATGAAAGTGTGATAAAGGACTTTCTCCTGTTTTCCCTCACCAGGCTCCAGCTTTTAACAGTGCCTCGTGTCACCATAAAGAGACAACAATTAGCAGCATTTATGGAGCTTAAGAACTCAAGCAGTGAATGGGGAAGTTCTAAACTTGAAATTCTACAATTTGAAAGCACTCACAAAAAGAAAGAAAAATACTAGAATTGGTTCAACAGCCAGTGCGGCATTACAGGACAGTACCTGATCCAGCTATTCTGGCAATATCAATAAAGATGTCTCCCACACCTGATTAACACCTTTAATAACATCAGAGCTACTAACCTGTGGATAATAAAAGCTTGGAGAAGGAGGAGCAGGCTGTGCAAACAGAACTGTGCTGGCTGAGCACAGGGGCAGAGGGGAGGGCCTGGCTGCCCCTGCGGCTGCTGCCAGGGTCCAGCTCCATGGACACTTCACCCCTCTGGCCCCAACACTCCTCGTGGAACAAAGCCCATCTCCTCTAACACAGCTTTTTCCCAGGAACTGGCCCATATGGAATAAAATAAATAAATCACAAGTGTTTTGCAAAGGGGGAAAAAAAAAAGTTCCTGCTGTACATAACTCGGGGGAGCAGATGTTTTTCCATTAGCTCACTGTTCTCTGCTGCACTGGCTCTCTTTGCATTTCTTGTTTGTAGCATGTTCAGTATGAACTATTTCTCCTAGGTTAAACTTTAGTATGTTAGTGAGACAGCAGGTAGCCCACTCCAGCCTCACTGTGAGTACATGGAATAGGATCCTCCTCATTTTTCTCTAAATGCTCCTTTAAATTAGCCTTAGGGTCTACCTGGTGAGGTTCACAGGCTGAGCTTACCAGGCATTTAGCCAAACTTAGATCAAATTACCAGACCTACTTTGCTGTGAGTGGCCATATTTGGTAAAGTATTGGGCTAGTCAAGAAGCTAAATTGTCAGATATAAACTACTAGTAAAGACATACAAAGTGGACCTTGTAGTTAAAAGTAAAACTTAAAATAATACAGTAACAGGAGCTAGAATACTAGAACTCTTATTAAAACTGGCCTGTAGCATTCTAAAATGCTCTGTATAAATAGAGCATACTGTTATTACTGCCTGGAAATACAATCACACATACTTCAGATAAGAAATCATTCCAGTTACCCAAAGAGCCTAGCACCATTAACACTATTTCTTTCCAATGCTGACATGCTTTGCTCACTGGGTCAGAAGTGATCTTATAAAAATGTCAAATGAAGGTAAATTTTGGTCATAAATTTGAACAATTTCAAGTATATTTTCTTTAGCCAAACAGCATGACTCTTATTTTCTAAACAAAAAGGAGGAGTACTGGCATGACTGTCAGAAGTATTAGCACTAGTAATCTCTAGGATTCCCCTCGCAGCTCTTCCTGCAGGAAGAGGGAGGAGTTAACAAGCTTTACCAGTGCCACTGAAGTTCCTGGCCTCTTCTCAAACTTGAATTCAAGCTCTCAGCCATGAAAAGTAGAACAAAGAGGAAAAATGAGCATAAGGATTGCATAATGACCACCCCTCCTGGAGCAGCACCACCACAGCATGTTGCACTGTAGCACTGTTCCTAAGTGCTCCCTGAAAAGAGCTGTTTCTCAGACATGGGGCCAAGAATAATGTTTAGGCTCATAAATGTTAAAGTGTTCCAAGATGACTCTTTTTAAGCAGCCATTACATTGAAGAGGACTAGGGGGGATATTGTTAAAAGGGACCAGACAAGCCGTGTTAACAACCTTTGCTGCAGAACACTTGGAAATAGAATATGCCCATTAGTGTTCCAAGCATGCCTGCTGCAGGGGATGTCTCTAGTCTTTGAGGACAGCACTCTACTCCTCCAAAGCTGTGACCACCTGTGCAGAAAACAGGAAGATATGGAAGCCCACTAAGGAAATGTGTCAAGTTCCATGCTGCAGGTGACTGTACTCCCAGGTGGTCCTGTAAGACATGGCTGGACATGAGATTAACAGTGAGAATTCAGAGCTTCATTTTGATGCTTGAAAGGCAAAAGGACTCTTTCTAGAGACCACAGATCCATCAAACAGCTCTTTGTTTACAGGAGGCTACAAAAACTTAAGCTTGCCAAAGATCACTAGGCATTGCTGCAGGGAAAGACAAGGTACAGCATATGTTACACTGCAACACATCTTGATTTAGCAGCTACACATCCAAAGATGGTGCTTTATTGTCTTTGCTACAAAACTATGCTGGTCACAAACCCAGAAGGTTACAGATAAAACTACTGAGTGTATGCTCTCTTACAGGTGAAGTATCTTTATCACAGCACAGAAGGGATTAACTATTTGCACAGGGTTCACAGCCTTCCCTTCAGCCACTGCTAAGGGAACACACATATTCTCATAAGCTAATTGTGAAACCCATTAGAGAACACGGGGTCTCCAGCTTGGAGGGACTGAGGACACTCCTGTACAAGGCAGGAACTCCTGCTGCAGCTGGAGGATGATACAGTAAGGATTCCCCTATGCAAGCATCACTGGATAGCCACCAGTCTCTTTTGCAAGTATATGTGCTGGCTTTGTGGGCTGGCTGCTGAAGGCTGTAAGAGCAGCTGTGAATAGCTGTGGGACAGCTGGGTTTGGGTGCCTCTTCCCATTCCTAGTGCACAAAGTGCTAACTGGGCCAGCTGGTTGGTACCATCAACTTTCATGCCCTGGGATATGAGAAGCATGGCTATAAAGGCTCTAATGGAAGCCAGACACGATTGCAACCTGGCCCTCTCCACCCCTGCCCGTGCACAGACACGGCCAGCTGTGTCCTGTGAGCCTCTGAGAAGGACAGATGCTTTGTTATAAACTTACTGCAGTATGCAGTTAGGAAACGGTAATAATTTTATCTAAGGATTTACGAGTCATGCTAAAAAAGTCCAAAGTGTTAATGACAACAAAAACAACAACACACGAGCCATTTCCCAAAGGCAGATTAACACTTTTTCCCTTTGAAGGTACAGGACACTGAGGTATGAAAAAGTTCGGCAACTTGCCTGGAGTCACAAGATGAGTCACTGATTGAAAAGGGACAAGTCTAAGCTAAACCTGATAAAAATCTACAGCATACTAATGCAGACCTTCCATGAATATCAAGTGTCTCCATATGCAGGCATCCCAATGCTAGACTAAATGGCCTGTTGCTTTCCACAGCCATTAATTTCCACACCCAAAGGGTGAGCTGTAGTGAAAACCACCTGACTCCCAGAACTTCCTCTAACCATGCATTTCTGCTTTATTTGTTGTCAATGAAATATCTCTGTTTTGGAAATTACTTCTTACAAGCATACTTGTTCTTCCTTTCAGATGGGAAAGATCCTAGCAGTGAAGGGCAGTGACACCCTTTGGATTATTCCATCCACTGAGCTCAGCTGTAAGGTCACCCACTTCCAAGAAGTCCTCTGATTATTCAGCACTGTGCCCTTCTCCACAGGGAGCAAAGACCACCCCTAAATACCTGCATCTCTCCTCATCCCTCAGGATACCAGAATGCAGCAGCTTCCACACTACTGTGAGAAAAGAATGGCCAGTACCTCAGCAGGAGCTCATTAAGCTGCATCCATAACAATAACTGACTTCAGTAATGGAATTACAAAGCAGTCACCGTAGTGTTTTCAAAATATCAATCCTGAATCGAGGCCGGAGAAAAGTTAAGCACGAAGCAAAACAAAGGCTTAAAAAGTGATGAGAGAAAAGTTACAGCTTATAAAAATAAATTCTATCTAAAAGAGTTAATTAACACCTTTCAGAAAGGCACTCTATTCACACTGAAAAGCAATCATAGCAATTCACAGCAAGCACTAGGTCTTTATTGCTTTTGTCTTTTCAGACAGCAGCAAAAATGTAAACTGCCTAGAGCTATCTGCAGGATGATGGACAACAGACTCCTGACTTCTCATCATAATAAACTCCATTTATTTTGCTCTCCACCAGCCTTCCCTGCAGCCTTAAATCAGGAGTATAAACTGAATAAAGTAAAATCTTGCTGGTGATGTTGAAGCCCACAGCACATCACTGAAATTTACATCCACACAAGTCATTAAGGTGAACACATGTGATTAACTCAAAGAATGATGCATTCTATAAGGTGAGTTCTTTTGTTAATATTAATCAAATTGTAGCAAAAGCAATGTCATATATTTAGTTCTAGAACTAAAGTCTAATTGGTAGGAAATTACCCACTAAAACAGCTATGAAAATCTTTGCTGAGAAGTAGGGTGAGACTGCCAGGTCTTATGTGAGAACTGTCAATTGCACAGATTAGTGAAATGAGAATTAGAAAGGTTCCCCTGCACAAAGAATAGAAAACTATCAGCAGCTTTGCAGGGGGTTCTGCTTTCCTTTCTTCATTGCAAACGGTGAGACATCTAATAAGCAATCACAGCACTCCAGGTAATTTTAAGTGCTCAACTGTGGGCCAAGTTATGGAAGAAAAACTGTGTCTCCTAAAAACAAAATTACAGGGTTGGAGCTCTTATCAGTTCTGAAACACTGGAATGCAAATGGCAGGATGTGCTGGGCCACTTTGTTCCTCAACAAATGTCCTACATAACAACCCTCCATGGGTTTGGAGATTGCTTGTGGGTAGAGTTTCTCCTTACTGGTTTTCCCTAATGTGCTCTGTTGCAGCATCTTTGCATTAGTGTCTCAAACTGATATTCAACCTACAAGACCCTGGGAGGTTCAAACAGTCAAGGCAGAGTGGAGAACAAGCTCTTTCTAATAATCTTCACTTAAACCTCAGCAGAGATTGGAATGCTTAAATGACATTTAAGACAAGGTTTGCCCAGTCTTATTACAGGGAAGCATTTAGTAAAAGGAGAATGGAAATAATTGTCCTTTTGAACTATCATTTGTTAATGAAGAACTACCCACCCTCTTTTTCAAAAAGCGTATTTGATGACTAAAGTTTTCTATGTGTTTTATAAAAACAAAAGTGAGCTGAAAAATCACACTACTACAGTTGTTTTTTTTTTCAGTCAAAATCAAATGTGATGTTTCACAAACCATCTGGGATAGACAGGCATGTTTTCTGCTGGAATACAGTGATTTTCAACTAATGACTTCAACTACTCTGTTCATACTTACATCATTTGATTCACCACTGGAGAGAAAGAGGAACTCCAAGTAGCTCAGGACTTACCAGCTTGTAGCCAAATTTGTTCAAGAGTTGTCCACAGCTTCACAGGTCCCTGCTTCATTGTGTTGCCCTGCATAGTTATTTCAGACATGGCCTGTTCCAGTCTTGATGCAGCAAGGGAAGAGGCTCGTTGTGATCCTATGAACAAAGCAATAATGTATTTTATACTTCTTTATGATATTTCTTTGACTTGTTAAGGCAGTGACCCTCCACTCGCTGTATTGGTTTTATGTAATAAGAACTGCTGAATTTTGGCATGACACACTGGAGAAGCATGTTTTATAAAAGGTTAATTTACTGAAAAAAAGCCCACTAAATTATCCAAGGGCTGCAGTTCAAACAAGCAAATTAAGAGACAGACAGTAATTTTATAAAGGTCTGTTCAGCATTCATCAAGGAAGCAACCATATTTTGCTATTTAGGAAGCAGAAGTCTAGCATCAAATATTTTCCACAAATACCATTTTATAAGCACAGTCATCATACAATTAAAAAACGTGCCCCACTAAGGTAAAAAATTCATACAGCATTACAAGGTAGCTTAGCCCCATTCACATAGCACACAACTTTCAAGTGACATCAATATTGTTCTACTGATTTAGAGGCAGGGTGGTTTTTCATTTCACCTTAGGGAGCAGAGAGTTCAGAGCTTTGACTACATTAACCTTTAGTATGCACTGGAACATTTACGCAAGAATAAAATATTTGGTGCCCACACCTCTGGGACAAAACATCACATCAAAAGCTGATCCCAGGAGGGCTGCATGGGCAGAACCCACGTTCTCCAGTACAGCAAGTGGGATTATACTGGGTTGGGTGAGCCAGCCTCTCAGAGGGGTGTCAAGAGGGTGGTAAGAAAATAAGAAGCTACAAACCGAGATTGGCTTTGTAAAGCTTTGAGAAATAAATATTTTAATAAACATGGGTTTTAATGTGATTTTATGGCTGATAAAATCTCTTTCTCTGGAGAGCTGCTGCGACTGAAGCACTTGTGTTGATTAGCATTACTCTCGAATCTATCCTTACAGCTGACCTCCTAAACCACAAGATCCTAGAGTTAAAATCTGCTTTTTCTCTCCCGTAGCCACGGGGCATATGCACTTAATGTTCTCTCTGAGAAGGACAGCATGCTTTTGGGGCTGGAGAGAGCTCGAGAGAGAGAGGGTTGCCAAAGCACACCTCCTCACCAGCAGACAGCACATCACCCGTGGTACCCAGCCATGGTCCCCCGGCCATCCCTGCTGGGGTGCTGGGCAGGGACATGAGGAGAGCCCTCCCTGCTTTCCCCAGCACCTGTGCTTGGCCAGGCAGGACACGGCTGCAGCTTCTGCCGAGCATGTCACAGCTTGGCAGAGACCACAAGTGCAACTCCAGGCCCAGAAGTGCTATGGGAAATATCGGTCCTGTTATCTCATGGCTGACTAATGTCATTACTGTCGTTCATTTCAAGGAGAACTTCAAAACAGCCCTGCAGCAGGCGCCTCCCACGGCTCCCTTGGAAAATGCAAATGTGTTCTTCCCAGATGCATTTCTTAAATTCCTGCATATTTTCGAAGACATTCCTGCTCTAATGTTCCAAGAGATGACAGTGCAGTCATGTAGTAACTACGGCTTTAAGGGTATGGGTAAAAGCCATTCAGCTTTGCAGGGAGAATTCACTGTATTTATCGGTTTATTTAACTGATCCACCTTCAGCTTGTTTCACTGCACGAGATTCCTCCCCCACTCTGCCCACTCGCACTCCTCTCCCCCATCCCTATCTCTACCAGGGAGAATTTCACTGAAACTCCCAGAAATTCAAGTCAGACTAGAGCTGTCTGACAGAGGGAAAACTACCAAGCATTTATCCCCAGCCATCCAAAACACAGACAGCTTCTCTGCAGTGCAGAGACAAGAAAATGGACACACAAACAGCTAGTGATGTTATTAGCAGAGCTTTGAAGTTAGGGCAGACTTCTTGCCTTCTAGATTGGCAAACTCAGAAAAAATGACATTTTTGTGGATTGTGCAGTCAGCCTAACCAGATTCTTACATTAGCATGCTTTGGATGCAACTTTCAGTGCCACATTTTTCTGCCAAGGCTGCCCTCTCCCAGAGAGGCTTCGTGGAGCTGTGGTTCTTGCAAGCACCCAAATGCAATGCTGGGCTGTTTGCACTGGGTGGGCAGATAGGCTGGAGTCTTATTCACATCCTCACAGAGCTCAGGGAAATCCTCTTTTCCTTGCAATTCATTCCAAGAAAACTAAATTACCATAGGGCACCTTAGTGCACTTTGGAGAGGTTCACACGCTGCCTAAGTAGATCCAGTTACAATTTACTAAAGCGTCCTTCCCTCACAAAGCAGACCTCACAGGAATATAACAGCATAGCTGCTCTCAAAGAAACCCAAGCTAGGGGCTCCTCATCCTAGCTTCATTAGCCCAGTAGTTGCCAACAGAGGAATTTGAGACTGAGACTGATCCTGCCAGTGCAGTGGGCATCTGGACAGCCAGACAGATGAGACCCAAGTTACTTAGCAATTTACATGAAGCTCTTTGCATTTAACATCCCTTGGCATTCCAAGTCCTTTGATGTTTACTTTATTTTCCTTTTTTTCAAGCCTACAAGAAGAAGCAAAGTATTTTAGGCAGAGACCATGCCACCCCTGCTCAGCCTCAGACACAGATGCACTCCTTTGCTCCAGACACATCCGTGCCAGATGAGCAGGCTCTCTCCAAACCAGCCCATGCTCCACTTCTGCCACCACTGTTCCTGCCCATCTCTGCTGGGATGCTCACAGCAGTTCTCCTTAAAGCTTGCCTGATCAAATAAACTCTGCAAGAGAAGGTTTTTGCTAGCCTGGCCCCTCTGGACTGAAAGGGGCTCAGCCACATCTCTGAATCTCGGGCCACAAGAGTTCACCTCTCACACACTATATCCTGAGAGAGGAGATCAGCAGGGGCCACAGGGCAGGAATCGGACCCCAGGGTGGTGGGAGGAGATGGAAAAACTTCAGGCAACATTACAAAAAAAAGTATCTGAACGTCTCATTATAAGATATCTCCTCCTAAAGAAACGTGCTAAAAAAACCTCCCCACAAAACCTGTCTCACAGAGCTTTAATGTCATGCCTCAAAATACATGCAAATGTTGGCATACGAAGATATCATATCAATTTGTTATTTTAGTGCAGTCTCTCTACTTAACAGCTCTACTAGACAGAATATAAACTTTACATTTTACAATACATCCCTCCACACATTTTGGAAATAAAACTGATTTTGTTGTGACGAGCTCTGCACATAAGCCATACAAAAACTATCTCAATAATTTTAAAGCACTGTTCTAGGGTTTTTTAAGACCAAAAAGACCAAGTTTAATATTTTGCATTCATGAGAAAACTGCTAAACAGAAACGTAGCGCATTAGATTTACTAGGCTTATAAGAAACACAGAACTCCCAAGCCTAAATCTCTTCAGGCAAAAGCATTATAAGATAAGACTAAATCAGAAAAAGAATGAAACAGCAAGGCAGCTGACTGATATCAGTGAATTTAGTTAGGAACACTGCTTCAGTTAGGAGAAGATGAAGAAAATAAAGAGGAATTAATCTTTCTGGCAGCAAACCTGAAATTCTGGCACAGCAAATAATCTTCCTGTGGTCTAGCTGAGGGAGAGGCCAGTGTCAAACCCGGCCACAGAACCCCCATGGTCAGTGCTGAGCACAGCAATGCTGCTGCTGCTGCCGTGTGCTCCCGGGGATGCACAGCACACAGCACTGCCTGGGCACAGCAGGGCACAACCTGCACACCTCCTCCCTCCTCCAGAGCAGGCAGACACGGCCCCAGCTCCGGGGAAGCACCAGAGGGGCTGTGCCCTCCAGTCTCACCCAGCACTGTCAGACAGAACCAGCTGCTTCCCTGCTGCAGCCAGAGAACAGAGAACCCAGAGCAGGGCAGAGGGAGCCACGCTGAGCCAGCCAGTGCCAGCCCCACACTGAGGGGGGTGGAGTAATTTCAGTACAAGCTCCATTCTTGCATCCACTGTGGGGGCAACCAGTTAGCATGGAAACCTGGATTTTCAAAGTGGAGGAGGAATATATTTCTTGGCTAAAACCAAACTGCATTCACTTTAGGTGCATGAAAAGCTGATTCAAGGCTTGTACCTTACATTAATTTGCCCTTTCTGGCAGGCAGCACCACGGCATACAGCACAATTAAGACTCAGACAAGCCCTAATTCCCTAGAGAAACATGAGATTTATATGTAAATGTAATGTATGTATATAATGTAATGTTTGTATGTATATGTATATGTTTTTAGGTTTTTTTTCTTGTCCAGTTTCTGAGTTTAAGGTTCAATTTCTTTGCAAGTGTTTCTTCTACATCCCCAAGGATAGGAATTTGATTCCCTAAAAAACCCTCCAAGTTAAAAGGTAAGTTTTTCACATCATCATCATATTATTTTGAGCTAGGGTTTTAAAGAAGTACCAAGTATCACGAGACTTACAACAAAAATCACAAGTCAGCAGCATTCTCTGAAAGCTTCCTTTCCCTCTTACTGTCAAGATCATCTTTGATGTCTCAGTTATTTCAAACTGACTGTATCTGTTACTGTGAATATGTATTTATCCTATAACGAAGCATCACAAGGTTTATGCACAAATCTCAAAGCAAACCACCATCTAATAGGAATTGACACTCTCACTCAGCTTTCCAAAACCAACAACAGCAGCTGGCTTGATCAGGACAGCTAAAAAGAATTAAATGGGGAGGCAGGCTGAGGGAGGGAAAGAATAAAAAAGGACAGAATTATACATCTCAGAGAGCTTTGTGAAAGAAAGCAAGAAAACTCCTCTCTGTGTTATGCATGGGGAAGCCAAGGTACAGGCAAACCACAGCAACACATTCTACAGCAGAGCTGGGCTCCTGAGCAGCAGGGCCAGCAACACGGGTGTGTGCAGCCCCACCATCCCCTCCAAAGCCACTGAAACATTCATCTCTCACCAAAACACCTGTTAAGGACAGGAAAGAACAAATCTTGTTTCCTTACCAGAATCAGTATCATGAGCATCTGGGAGAGTGAGATACAGTCCATTATGCTTTTTGATCACTGGCGTTTCAGTCACACTACTTTCTTTCTCAGAGCCACTGTAAAGAAAGAGAATTGTGTTACCTGGACATTTCTCAGTGGAGGAACGTTCCCCTCAAAGCAGGCAATAGTTCAGCTGCTGTGGCAGGTGAAAAATCAAGGTTTCCAGCTGTGAGAAATCAGCCTGTTGAATGTATTAGCACCCACCCCGCTGCCAATGGACAGGAGGCTCAGAGAGTGCCCAGCAGGGCTCCAGGGCACACACTGGTACTGAGTTTCTTTGGCTGTAGGGAGTCTTTGCAGACCACAGGACAAGAAACATGTTGGCAGCTAGAAACTGGACCAGAAGAGGCCCACTAGCAGACCCACACCCAGCAAGAACCACCATCTCTTGGCCTTTTCTGCAGAATAATTTGTTCACAGGTCTACTGTGCTGATCCTTTTGAATCCTATTTCAAATACTCACCTTCCACCTGGGTGCTAATTTCTTCATATTTGTTTTTCAAAAGGCTTATTTTCTCCCCTTCCATCTTTGTTCTATTCAAAAAGAGGATGAAGATAAAAGCTACCAGATAGCACTGCTTTAGGAAACAGGGAACCTCTGGTCTGTTCTTCTACTAGACTCCTGTCCTCACAGGAGAAATCTTAGAAAGAGAAAGTTACCAGAAACAATCATGTGCCTAACAAAAAATCACTGAACACAGATCTCCTGAGCCTTCCTGTCACCACACAGTCTGCCATCCCCCAAGGATCAGTGGTGATGATATCTCCTCTCATCATCCATTAAGGGATGAAATACCAAAAGGAAAAGTGACTGCCCTGGCTACTTTATCTGGCACACTTCCAAGCCTGCAGCTCAGCCTTTGGACAATACTCCTTCCAGGAAGCAAGCTGTCAGAGAGACATGATTGGTGTGGATCTGATTGGCCCCATCTTTCAGTCTGATGAGTCCTTTGGTGGGGACTGCACAGAATTCTCTCGAATCTGCATTGATCTAGCAGAAGAATTAGCTTGGGACTGTTATTTGGTTTCAAATACGATTATTCTGTTATCACAGAAAACAACAGCAAGAGATAAACCAAGTCTTGTCCTTCCTAGCTAACAACCTAAGACTGAAAGCCATTACTGTCATTCATCACAACAGCAATCATATTTACAATAGCTAAATAACCCTTTACTTGGGCTTTGGGATCAAACACAATGGTTTCTGTTCATGCACTCTGAATTCCTGGGCACTGGACTGCACCAATCTCTGTCACTGAATGGGTCTCCCTTGTCTTCCATACTGGTTTCCACACTGATAACTCATTTGAGGCTATCATGTAGTGGCATGAGAAGGGAAAATTCAATGATTTGTCCTATGCCTCAGCCTCACCTAGACAGGATTGTCCCAAATGTAAGTGCCCTGGCCAGCAGCTGCTGGTGGACCTGAACAGACAGCTCTGTCTTGCTCCTGTGTGTGCAGCAATAAGGCAGCTGCACTTCCAAATATTACTGCCATGAGCTGAGTGCTACCTCAATGCAGCAGCCACCACCATGGAATCACTGTTCAGGCACATGCTGAAACACAGGCTAATACACTGTACTCCTGCTTTAAGGACAGGTGAAGAGACTGAAAATCCCAGGCTGAAAACCCAGTGTAATGCACTGTGCAAAAGAGCCACTTCCAATGGCTTTGTTATTCTGGAGAAGGGCTGAAAATTAATTACCCTCTAAAAGCTGCAGTACAAAGCCTTCAGCCAAGAAAGCTTTTCCATGCACCATAGAAGGGATAGTAGCCAGATGATTTGCTTTCTACATACAGCACTGGAAAGGCTGACAGCAGGACAGCTACTGCCCATGTTTCTGAAAAGTAGTTGAGACAGTGGACAAATTGGTGACAAAAATGCTGAGTGGAACTCTTGGTTGTGAGACATTAGAGGCACCAGTTTGTCAGAGAGAAGACAGGGGACTTGAGTAGGGCATATGAATAGCTGCTGGGGATAAAATACTGGGCCCTGAAAGACTTTTTAGTCTGTCAGTCACAGTAAGATTGCAAGGCCAGGAAACAGGCCAGACAAATGAAACTTAAGTGCCATTTAATTGTGCAGGCAATTATCTACTGATTGAACCAGTAAGGAGTACTGGGTGCAACAGCTCTCAACTCTGTGCAAATACAAACTTCTCTTTTGCAAGAGGCTCTAAAAATGCCTTTGTCCAAGTCTCACTGATAAGAATTCCCCTTAAGTTCCTTTGCAAGCCCTACCCAGAATACCTAACATATTTGTTAGCTGATATTGCTGCAATTTGCTAAATACAAGGGGCTTCCTGGGTCACTGAATCCAGTTTAAAGCTGCAGGTACCAAGCTGATACTTGTTACCTTTCCAGTTGTATTTCCTAATAAAAAATATTTCATGATGTATCTTTTGAGAAAAAAAACCCCAAAACAAACCCCTGCTGGGAACAGCAGTGAAATACATACTAGAGTTTTTAAGAGCAGAAGCAAAGCAATTTGTTTTGTTTAGGCTTCTATGGTTAAAGCTTATCAAAAGCCTCCAAAGCTATCACATCTTGGGTTTTTAAGTACAAGAGCCAAAGCACAGCTTGGGATCCAAATGCAGTCCAAATGGCTGAACTAGTTATTTGTCTGTTTTCCAATGTTCTCTCTACAGTCTCGGGCTGGCAGCCCCCCCCTTGCAAGAGAAAATCTTCCTTAGTCATAATTGTTCAGTGTGGATTTGATCAGCTTCATGAGGACTACTCGTGGGTATAAAGATTATTCATGTGAGAGGGACATGACTGAATCCTTAGCTAAAGATACTAAGGCCTAAGGAAATCAATAATTCAAATCTGTAAGAGACCACTGCTGCTATGTAAATATCTTGATTTTTGTGTTTGATTTGCTGCTCATTAGCTAAACCAACAGAATTACTAATAACCCCTCAAGGACAACTTGTACATAGACATGCACCATTCTGTACATACACTTCTGTGTTTATAGAGCTTATGCAAATGCATACAGAAACCAGGGAAAAACTCAAGCTACATCACCCTGCTCTCTTGACTGCTGCCATCAAGAATGTTGTCCTTCCCATCAAACACAGCCCCTGTGGACATTATGGGCTAGGGATCTTGGTATAATATTCCCCAAACACTGTACACTGGTGCCTGGACTAGGGCAATATCCTATGGGTGTGGGAAGGAAGAAACCCCAGCTCAGTACCTGCCACGCTTTCTGAACTTCACCTTTCAGTGGGGCAGCAGATAAAAGGGAGGACACAGGGAACACAGCATAGTGTGAATGCAGATTTACTAGGGAAGGTAGAAAGAGGCTACATCCTTCCTTTCTCTCCTTGCCTGGTTAGCACCAGGCTGTGCAGCTACAGCAGGAGAGTTTGGCATGTGCCTTTCCTTGGCTTACTCACTTCAGGACTGTGTCACCCCCACACATTCCTGGGTGCTGCCAACTACTGCAGACTGTGAACAATAGCTGATGAAAGCTCAGCACTACTGGGAGAAAGAAAATCTGTCCTCCATTCTGGACATCCAAATATGGATAGAGATGTTTAGACATTTGGTTCCGAAACTCGTGGTTCAAACTGCTTCTTCAATATTAAAACACTGAGGTTTTGGGTTTGTTGTTTTTTAATTTTTAAAAATAATGGCCACTAAAATCTTCCATTTTTTTTAAAAAAATCACAGCTAGAAACATTATTTATCTTTTAAACATTACTGTTGATCACCGTTTTTGCAAAATAACTCCAGTATCTACAAAATTAAAAAAGATAACCACGTTGCCAATAACAAATTTGAACTTGTTACAGTGGAGAAATCGTACCTGTGCTGTAAAACACTGTATAACCATCTGCCACATCTGCAACATATGCCTGCATGTCACCAGAGCCGCTTCAGGTCCTTTATGTATCCATTCCAGTTTCACTTTGGTGAAGAGTAAGCTGCAAGATGAAAAAGAGTAACTCCTATTTTATTGGCACCTCATAAAAGTAGAGAATCACTGTCACTCCACGAGATCCTGGCAGGCAGCACTTTTACTTGCTCTGTATGTGCAGTAATAAAGAAAACACCATAGCACAAAACATTTCATTTGGCTCAACTTTGATTCCCCACAAGGAGATGAGAGGATTAACAATATTCCTCAGCTGCAGTCAAATGTGCGTCACAAAGCTGGCAGGACAGTGTTAAAAGCAAAGCACTGCAGGTGAAACATACACTGAATCTCATTTTATTTTGGACAGTATTAAAAACAGGAGAAAAAAGAATTGCCATAATGCATATGCCCAGGTTGTTCTCTTATGGCATCTTCTTCCAGCACTGGCTTACATAATACATTTCAGACTAAAAGCCCAGCACACTTTAACATACACAGATAATTATGTAATGCCTCACAGGAAGGAAAGGCTTTTTCTTAACCCCAGCTGGCAATCATCTCATGCCCCTAGGCAAGACAGCTGATAGCCTTGTACATTCTTGTTCTAGGTAGTGTAGCTGCTGCTATTCTTATACCTACAGAAGACCTACTTGCACAGACCACTGGAATTCAGCAGAATTGGGTCACGCAGAGGTTAGAAGACAGATTTGGCAATAATACAATCTACCACTTGCTGCCAGCATGGCCTTTAATACCACCCTTCACTACACCCATTTTATCTTCAGTGTGAAGATGACAGAATTTATTTCTTTCATATAAATGCAAGCTTACTTTTCTACTTGAAATGTTTTCATAAAATCCTGTATCTACACATTTTTAATTCACTTGATATGGCTAGCAGTTAATCCACTGGAAGCACATATGTGTACTTACATGCATACAACAGCTGAATGCTAAAAATCCTAAAAACAGTTTTGTGAATGGGACCTGCAGGCTCCTGAGGAATCCAGAAAGAGACAAGAGCAACTGCATATATGATATTAGAGAAGAATTTGCAGCTGAGTAAGAGACCCTTCACTTGGAATAATTTGAACTCTATTGCAAAGACTGTGTGGTGCTTATCTACATGAATGTGCTAAAACGGCAGTTCCATTTGGCGCTGACAAACATTAGGGTGGGCATTTTTGGTTTGGGTTTCCTGTTTGGTTGGTTGGTTTTTCTTTGGGGGGTGGGGATGGTAGTGACCAAAATATAGCCCAACTGTATCAGTTGCTATAGTAAAGTCTGGTCATGGCTGCTGCTACAATTTGATCTGGTAGAACAAGCATTCCACTAAATTCTTCAGGTACAAACTTTGACTAGAAAAGGCAGATCAAGATTCATAATCAAGGGAATTGTCTTTACTATTTCACATCCCTACTCTATAAGCTTTGATTTTTTCGTTACTGGTGCGCACAAAACAAATACTGGTAAGAACATCATCTGCTCTTAGAGATGCTGACCCCCTAACTGAGAGGAAATGCCTTCATCATTCAGGTTAAAGGCTAAAACACAGACTGATCAAAATTTTACTGGACAAAGATGCAACAGTGGATGGATGCACTGTTAATACAAGTAAGTCTGAATTCAAAGGAGTGGTTTGCAGTGGACCTGGCCAGTGATGCCTGCTGCTCTTTACTCCCAGTGAACTGGGCTCAGAAGAGCAAAGCCTGCTTCAATACAACAGAGTACAGAATCAATCACCTGGGTGTAAGGAATACATATCACACTAGAAAGGCGGAAAGTTGTGCCTTGGAGTGCAATGGTGTTAAAAACCCATGAAGTTCCTGAGCAACAATGCAGTTAAAAGGTCAAACAACCCTTAATACCCAAATACAGAAATGCAATCAGGTAGGAGCTGGAAGATGTGGCTATTCTTGATCAGAGCATCAACAAGACACTTATTACAATCCTGTTTCTAGTTCTTGCTTTTTGATTGCAGAAGATGACTAAAAATGGGTTATGGTTCAGAAAATGGTTATGCAAGTGATCTGAGGGCTAGAAAAATGTATTTCATCGGGCTTGAGAAGCTCAGATTATTTGCTTTAACCAAGAAGCAGAGAAGAAACTGTTTTGCCCCAGCCTGCAAGTATCTATATGAAGTCTCTCATTGCAAGTCTTTGATGTAAAAGAAAAGAAACAGAGAATCTGAGAATCTGCTGGGAGCTGAAACTAGTCAAATGGAAATTTATAAGTAAAAGCATTCACATAACTATCAAAGAAAATAATCTTTGGAGCAACTACCTTGTGTAAATTCTGTAGTCACTAAAGCCTTTTCCACAGGCAGGATAACACGTGGAAGCAATGGTAGTGTACAAACAGAAGCTGTGGGTTTGATGCACAGGCTCGTGAGTGAGTTTCTTTGGGCTGCACTGTGCAGAGGGGTGAGAATGTGCCACCCTCCTTCTGGAAGTTACTCCATTAAAAATATTCTTCTAGTCCCAGAAACAAGCACATTGAACAAATGGTATCTTAAGCATACAGAATAATTTCTAAACCACTGCAAACTTTCAAAATGAAAGACCTAAAGCACTCTACAGCCCTCCTTGCAGCAGAAGAACAGTGGTCAAGAAGACCAAGGCCCAGAGACCAGTTGTATCACATCCCAGAGTAACACCACCCTTCTCAACGTGGTAATTATTAATTAAATAGAAGAGCCTATTATTAGTCAAACTTCTGGACAGGAGGGTTATATTAAAGGCTCCTTATCCTTTTTACATTAGTAGGGACATAGCTGGCTTATCAGCAAGCAAATAAAATCCCTTCATAATATCTGTATAGACTGCAGCTAAACATTAAAAAGACAAAGCATTTCATCACTCTGCTGTTTAGTGTTTTCAGGGAGTTTATGTCAACTGCTCTGGATGAAGACACAATGTTCTATCTCAGGAGAGAGAACAACTAATGAAACCAGGGAAAAAATCAAGCCTCTCACAGAAACATAATGAAGCCTCAGCACAATCCTGCCATGAGTTGAGAGGCACGGGCACACCACAGGATCCTGGAGAGACCATGCCCTACCAGCTGTTGTGACAATTCCCCTTGGGAACAGTGTTATCCATGGTATTGTGCAGTCTTATAATAAACCAAACCAAAAGACAAATGGGGAAGAATGTAAGAAGCAAAAGGAATCAAACCATACCAGCGGCAGTAGTAAACAATGCAATTAAACATTATAACTAAAAGATGGAAATACAATCAGAGTATCAGGCTGCATTGTGCTATATGCTGCTAGTATTGCTCAGTTTCTAATAAGCTTTGTAACAGTGAAACCAAATAAGCAAATACATAGAGAAAACAGTGAAGTAGTATCACTTACCTCAAGCTTATAATTTTATTACTGAGTTAGCACTCTTGCTACACATAAATCTAAGGAGTATTGTGTCCTAACAGTGTCTGCACACAATTTCAGGGGCATAAATAAAAATTACTTATTCACAGATCTCACCTTATTGTATTTCTTAATATCATTGTACATTTGGATGATGCTTGCAGTACTAAGCAGTGTAGACTTAAAAAGATTCAACATATAAAAATAGTCCCAAGATTATCAATATAGTCATGGGTAATTCTATTAGCCTGTGAATATGAAAACAGATTTGGACTAAAGCAAGCATGTAAATTGCTACTACATAAGCATAGGAAAACAGAGCAAAAAAAATGCACAAATCATTCCTGTAATGTGTATGATTTCAGGGACAGAACCAAAGAAAAATAACCAGTACTTAGTCTTGATACATGACTCTAAGCTCCCTCTCACAAGATGTTTTCTTTTGTGGTGCATGTGGACAGAATGCAAAGGTTTTTTTTCCCTAATGGAACATCAGGTTACTGCCACAAGCAAACACACCCCTCTCTCACTCCATCACATTAACTGTGACAAATTAAAACCCAGATGCAGTTGAATTTGGTGAGACCTCAAGTTCTGAAAATTCAAAATTCATTCAAAATGAGACTTCCCAAGTATCAAAACTTCAAAACTATAAATTACCATATCACTGTAGTATGTCACACCTTGACAAAAAAGGTAGAGACTGGAATCTTGGAATCTTTTCAGAAGCAACCAAGCTACTTCAGTTGATTTCAGAAGGCATTCAACATTTGTCTTCATAAAGACTGATTTCAGTTGCTTATACTCATGATGCCTCAAGGCCTGGCCACATACACCTATCTAGCACTTCCAAAAGTCTTCTAATCCTACATGGTTAAATGCTCATTAAGTTCTTTAACATTACCCATGAAGAAAAGAGGCAATATTTCCCATCCCTGAAAATTTAATTACTGAGGTTTAATAGCTAATATTTATTATCAGAAGATCTCACAAGTGCATATGTATATTATAAATGCTTATGAGCACATCTGTGTAAGTTGTAATAACCAACTGATGACTTTATGGATGCTCTAGAACTTTTTAAGATTTATTAATCAGTTAATTACTGTGACTTTCAAAACCTGGTTTAAAATGGAGTTCTTAATATCAAATGTAGCCCTTGTACTACACATTTATACAGCATCACAGTGGGATCTGTGTCTTATCACTTGACAAGCAATAAATAATGCCAGTACTATAACAAACAATAACACCTTCCACTCATTTCAAGGTTGAGAGACTAAATTAGGACTAATGAGTATTATGTAGTCATTTGTCTATATATTTTGCCATTCACTGTCTGCTTAAAACCCTTCCACTTTCTGAGAGCTTGTCAGAAGCTTCTCAAAGATCTACATGTCTTCAAGCTTTACCAGACTGGTGCTGTCATTCCCCAAAGTCTTTCATTATTTACCCAGATTTGCCTACCTACACACACAGCTGCTGGGTTATTTTGGATTCTGAAAACGAAGGAAACAAAACAAGCCACCAGAAATGCAGCAGTGTATCTTAATTCACCAGACAATTGTGTACATTAGCATGAAGCTCCTGACCTTCTCCAGCTCACACGTGCAGCCTGTTCCTCTGTTAAAGGACTGCATGTGTGTGCCTGCTGGTTTGGACAGAGCTTTGCTCTGAGATGGAAACCAGAGACAGCCCCAAGAGCAGCAAACACAGTTTGAGGGTCTGGCTGATGGGGTGAGGAGCAGCAAGTGCCACTGAACAGCAGGGTCCAGCTCAACCTGCTACTTCTCTGAAGTCCAGCTGCCTATTCCACAGCAAAGAAATGAACAGCAGGGCACTGCCACAGCCTGGAGGAGCAGAGGAGTGTGCTCTCTGACACACTACCAGGTGTGGATTCAAACCCCCAACACTTTGATCCTCCTCAATCAGCTTCTTCTCTTTTAAGGTAATGGATACAAAAGGAGAATACAGGTGAATACAGGACACAAACCGATCTAACAGAGCTGGAAAAAGGATGAAAGAGACAAGAAAAATGATCAAAGTTTTGGAATGCTTTTGATATATAGAGATAGTAAACAGTTCTCAGCCTGAAAAAGAGGTTGAGAGAAGAAATGACAGATTTATAAAATCATTAATAGCATGAAGAAGATCAGGAAGTCAAGCAATCTGTGTTGTTTTAATGAAGGAAAGAATACCCAATAAAACAATCCAAGAGTGGATTTAAAATGAGCAAATGAAGTGCTTTTTCATACAACACAAAAGTAAAGTGCAAAACCCATTCCTGCAGGACGTTCTAGAGCAGACACAAATATGTTCAAAAAGGGATTAGATAAATTCACAGATGACAGGCCCATCAGGGGCATTACAGACAATCTGATGGAACCTCTGGCTCCAAAAGCCTTTGAGCCAATCTGCTGACAGAAGCAGGGTTCACATACGAGGGGCAGGATCTTCCCACTGCTAGGCTGCTATACACTTTTCCCTGTGCATTCACCAGATGCCCTGCTGTGTGGTGCGGATGTTAAATTTGTTTTTTCCCAAGCGGTCTATTCCTCTTACCCTTCCCAATGGGTTTGGTCTGCCCCTGGCCAGCTCCTCCCTGTCCCACTGTATCTGTGCCCCCGCCAGATGGCAACACCCCCAGGAGGACCCAGGATAAAGGCTTGAGCTTTGGGTCCTGCTGCCTCTTTTGCACTCCCTTAAGAAGAATAAACATCTCTGCAAATGTCTTTTCAGACCTATACTTCAAACCCTGACTCTGGGGGGTCAGGAGCCCAGAGAGCCTCTCTGCTTTCTGCCATTCAAGGACTGATTGCAGCCTGAGAACAGCTATGCCTGGCTCTGCAGCTGGGGGACAAGGCTGGCCAGGCCTGCTGAAGCCAGACAAGCCCTTAGTTTGATCAAGAATGGCCACTCTTACATTTTGATATGGCAGGAACATGATTGCAGCCCATGTTCTCTTTATAACCCAGATTGTCTAGTCTTATCTGCCAGTGGAACTGTAGTGTCTTCACAGAAAATCAGTTTCTCAGTTTCCCAGTTATTGAGTTTAGCTTCAGTGGTGAGTCACCTAAACAAGTCAATTAGATAATGGATACTTTTTCACTATAACTGTTATGGTTTCATTATCCTTCCTACGACACCTGCTAATGCCCCTAGTCAAATTATGAATAAGAAAAAAAGCAGACAAAATTGGGGAGCTGCTTTTAATCTCCTGTATTTTTGTTGATAAAATCAACATCAAAGTTGCTGTCTTCTCAAATAACTCTGTGCTTCTTACAGTCTCCTGACATTTAAGGGCACATTCCCTAGTTAAATTAATGCCAGCAACTCTGACTGCAACCTCCTTTTATAACTTCATGCTGTGCCATGTTATCTATCACTTTCCCAACAAAAATAAATTGATCATATACTTTTACAGACATACAGTCCTAATTTTTATGGCTCCCTGCCCAGTTAGCCCCCAGTATGAACAAAAAAATACCCAAATCAAAACTCAAGAAATCTGTCACCATGCCCAAAGAATTACTGACTTCATCTTCCTAACCCAGGGAAACTAGCAAACTCAGAGCTGCTAGTTCTCCTGCTTTTTAAGAACACCCTGCTTTGAGACTAGACCTGTGTGACAACAGCAAACTGGCTAATGCTGCTCCACAAACAATGATGGCTACAGCACAGGGTGAAAACAGCTTCCAGGGTGGTGGATTCTAGGCTATTTAAAAGTTAACACAATGGAGACAATCTGCTATGCTCAGCCTCTTGGCACAAGGCACCTAGAAGGTTCTTGCTTATAGAGAAGGAGGGAAGCACAAAAAGAGGTCAGGGTCAGTGATTCCTGATCACAAGAAGAGGTCAGGATCAGTGATTCCTGATCACAAAAAGAGGTCAGGGTCAGTGATTCCTGATCACAAGAAGAGGTCAGATCATGATCCTGATCACAAGAAGAGGTCAGGATCAGTGATTCCTGATCACAAGAAGAGGTCAGGATCAGTGATTCCTGACCACAAAAAGAGGTCAGGGTCAGTGATTCCTGATCACAAGAAGAGGTCAGGATCAGTGATTCCTGATCACAAAAAGAGGTCAGGAGCAGTGATTCCTGATCACAAGAAGAGGTCAGGATCAGTGATTCCTGATCACAAAAAGAGGTCAGGAGCAGTGATTCCTGATCACAAGAAGAGGTCAGGAAAGCCAAGATTGCAGCTGAAACTGTAGGAGGAGACTGCAAAGCAAAAGCAAAGGAGCCACTGGCAAGGCTCAAGCTCTGGGTGGTTTTTTTTGGACTGCCTCCTCCTGCAAGCTCCAGCTTGCACCTGATGGCAGAAGGGCCTCCTTCTGTCAGATGAAGGTGCTGCCCATAGACTATGCTGCACAACCCTGCACAGACCCAAATGTCTCTTGCCAAGACAAACAGCAGCCAGTCCAGCAACCTCATGAACTGATTTCAGCAATCAGGTCCATCAGATTCATTTCTGACACAGAGAGCAAATATGATACTATGAATATTTATGTGGTCCATTCAGAAAGTGCCCCTTACATCTAAAGGGCATGTCATAAAAAAACCTCCTTTATCTGCTAAACCCAGGCTGGTTGTCACTTGAAGGAAAAGCAACAATTAACTAATAGTCTGGAAAAAGCAAGCTGATTTGCTTGGAAAGAAAAAAAAATAACAAACAACCAAAAGACACTGGAATTTTTCTTTATCTTCACTTGTCTTCAGTATCAAGCAATATTTAGTCATACCCAAGAAAAGAAGGCAAAAAAAAAAATGGGTGATAGGAATTATTGTCTGTGTACCTTTTACTTAAATCATTACTTCTGAATGCCAGACTTGTGGTATTTTGCTTTTTATTAAGAATGTAGGAAGCAAATTGTCAGCAGAGCTGATAAAAATGCTTGTTTCACCCTTTACATTGATTCCTTTGGGTGACACACCTCAAGAGTTTTCATCTTCCTCTCACCCTGATGAAGAATTGCCAACAAAACAATTTTGTAGTGTCACAAATCATCTGCATTTCAATCTGTATCTTGCCTGAATAAAAACATAAAAATATCTTTCAGTTTTAAGTTTTACAGCAAAACTTGTGGAAAAAGTTCCCAGATTTCCTATGAAACGTGTTTACATCAAATTTTTATTTCAAATATAAAAATAGGTATTATTTGTAAGAAAAGTGAATTAAACTTTACCTTATAACACTTCAGAAGATGTTAAACTGAGGTTTATTCTGCAAGTCTCGCCCAGCATCGTTCTGTGAATTTTTTCTTCTCTGACAGACTCTACCTACATGGAACATTTCCCATTGTACTAGACACTGCTATGAACATTCAGAAACCAGAGCCAGGTCTTGGGCATTCGAGGCCAGGAGCTCAGAGGTGTACCTGCTATTTAATTTCAATCACGAATTCAGCAGGAGTTCAGTGCATAGCTCTTGGGGTTTGCTCTGGTCAGGATGACCCCCAGATGTATAAAAGTCTCTGTTTCCCAACCCAGCTGTGAAAGAATGAGTCAGAAGTCTTCAGCTGATGCTCTCAAGGTTGCTTTATTGTTTCTTATCTCAGATATTTTCTGTCTGGGCTGCCCAGGTCTGTTCAGCAGGGCAGCCCCAGGCACACTCTCTGCCCCAGGGGCAGGCACTGACTTTATACTACAAACTACGTGTTAGTTATTGACAGTGATGATCCAATGCCCATCACCTGTGTTAGACAGTTCCATTCTACTCCAATCCAATCCCCAAGTGCCACCATCACCAAGGAGATGGGGTTAGGAAGAAGAAGGAAGGAGGACAGGACAACACCCAAGTCCCTCCATCTTGCCCCTAAGCCCCCATGGTAAAATCCCCAAAATTTCCCTTTTCACTCTACAACTACTACTATCATGCTATCTAAACTTTTGTGCCCTTTAGTTCTTCATTCACAGGTGGTAATTTGTTCCATGGGTCAAACTCAAAGCCCCAGGAGTCCCTGGCTGCCTGCCAGGGTCTGTGACCCCCCTGCCAGGGCTGTGGAGCCCCTGGCTGGAGCTGGGATCATCCAGGACTGTCAGACACATCCTGGGTTCTGACACAGATCTTCTCCATCCAGCACACCCAAGCCCTCCCAGCTGAGCCCAGGTGACTCTGTGGTGCAGGGTGGGAACAGACACCTACATGGCAACATGCAAACATCAGTGGGAGCTCAGAGGAGTTCTGGGAACACACTCCTCTCTGTTCCACCCAGAGCAGTGTGGCACAGCTCCTGTGGCTTGGGCTGGGCACCTGGGAGAGCCAGGCTCCATGCCTTGCTGGCTCACACGGCTCCTTGGCCAGTTTTGGGCAAGGTGACCCAGGCTGCTGTGCTTTAACTCTTCCAAAGCAGAGCAGGAACGGGAGTGACCTTTGCAAAGCACTTGGAGAGCTGGGCCTTCCTCAGCACCTGCCCCACAGCCTTCACATTTAACCTCTTAACACAGGTGGCTCTCAACTTCAGAGTTATAAATACATATTTTAGTGTTGGCTTTTCGCAAATATTAGAATAAATGTTGTAAGTATGATAGTTTTTCTGTAGTTTTTTACTATTCAGTTTTAACTGCCTGAATAAATGTATAAAGTTTTTTCTTTGCTGTAGTTTAGAATTTAAGTGTAGTGTGTTTCAGCTGCCTGAATAGATAAAATAACTTCCGAAAAAAGCCCAAGTGACTCTCAGCATTCACTGCCTGTAAAAAGAGACCCAAGTCCAAATCAAAAAATAATAAAAGCAAGATTATGCTTGACGGACCCAAAGAGTGACTATGCAGAGCAGTTCCTGGAGAAGTGAATGTGCATGACTCCATGCATGAAGAACAGGATAAAAAGGGGGGGTTCCCAGACACTGGGGTGCTCTTGGCAGCGGGTTGACTGTATTAACCTTTGCTTTATTTTATTTCTCTTATTGTCTCTACTAATCATTTTTAAATTTTACCAAAAAAGTAAACCTCGTTTTTCACAAGAGTTTATTGTGGAAGGAAAGCAGGTTGAGCTCCTCTGTAACTGACATCACCTTTAAAACATTTTCTCATCAGCTGGGCCTGATTCTTCAGAATTTCATCAGATGTGCCCCCTGAATAAATTCAGCCAGCCCTGATTAAATAGGAATCCATTTGGAAGGGCAGAGCTCTGAACTATCATGCTGCTACAACCGCTGGAACAACTCTTGATTTCCAGAAAAGAAAAAGGAAACCAAGACTAGGGTCTCTGATTGCTGAGCAGAGAGCCTCCCAGACAAGAAAAGAGCATTAAAAGACTAAGCTGAATATTTAACATGCTGCCAATACTTCCTGTCCCCAAAGACTGCAGAACTGGATGCTTCACTTACACTTCTAAAATGCTGTATTTTTCATAAAAGCTTCTACGTGTAGTTTAGGCCACTTTTAGAGGAAAGGATACCAGGACTGGCTCATAAAGTAACACCTGCATCAACCTCCAAATTACCTCAGTGTGCAACCAATAACACAGCTTCCTTTTGGAAATGTGTGTCTGAATCCTGACCTATGTATTTAAAACAGAACGAAACACTTCCTAATTAACCTAGTGTCTAGGTAATAAAAAGTGATAGCATACTCTTATTATGGATGTATACATTATGCAACAAAATACAGTAAAGCAGAACCCCATAAATAATTAATAAAACATTTCTACCCAACTTGACATATTTATGAAATCTTGCATGTTACTGATACTTGGAGCCAACACTCTGAAACTGCATCATGCCCCCAATCATATTAGTAAATTAGAACCAAACAAAATTTGGCTTTGCTACATAAACAACAGGCATAAAGTAAGCTTTTCTTTTTCAAACTGCATTATGCAATGTTGGTAAACCGACCTCACTCTTTGCATGATTTTAACCTGGAAAAATATAATTTATGCCACCTTGGCACTTCTACAGTAACACACTTATAAGAGGTCTTCATGTTTAAGCATGAGTCCTGCTGAAGTCAACAAGAAACCAATTATTCCTCTTTGTAAAACTTAGCATGCACTTAAGAACCTTGGTAGATCCAGCTCATTATGAGGATCTGTGAGATTCTCCCCTAACTGCTTGACTTTGCAGAGGACAGAATATTAACATGAGTAACACAAGAAGGGCCACAGTTCTCTGGAATTTAGCACTGACTGCACATCCAGCAGAGCTGAAAACTATGGAAATCAATCAGACACCACTGAATTTCACAACAGAATACTGGCTCTGGGGCACATGTAGGCATGTTTCAACCTAGGTTCTGGCTAAGACAACCTACCATATACTTAGGACAGTCCAGAGGCAGTGCTTTTTACAAGATGAGCTTGCTCTGCAAGATATGAAGGAGCAGGTTTATATGCCAGCTTGAAAAAATATAGGAAGACACATAGTTAATGGTGAAAGAATTGACAGAAATGAAGACAGACAAAAGCACTTTCATTTCTGAAAAAATCCCAAACAAACCAACCCCAAAAACAACCACCAAAAAAACCCAAAACCCAAACTATCTAGAACAAACCAGCATTTTGGTAAGCAGACAGAAAACTGCTGGCTTCACCAAAGAAAATTCATTCCAGAGAAAGAAATGGCTATTTTGCTACCATCAGGAATCATATTTGTCTAGGCCTGCAAAGCAAAACCAAGATGTAACTGCAGCCTATATCAGCCCCAGCTGAACACAGTGCAGGAACAGCAGCAGGAAGACACCGGAGCACAACCGTTACTGCAGAGCCAAGGACCAGTGCCCAGACTGGGGTCTGTACCTCAGCAGGTGTGTCCAAGATCAGCTCCTGCAGTTCCACTTCACTGGCACAGCTGAACTAACCCAGCAAAGCCTGTGTTACCATCAGGCTCGAGACAGCACACTGACTTGGAAAAATCAGGCAGACAAAATTGTATTCATGGTAGAGCAGGGTTGCATTTTCACCACAGAGAGAGTTTTGAAGATCCATTAAATTTCCTTATGAAGTTCTTACTTGGTAGTTCCCTTTCACTTTGTGCAAGGCTAATTGCAGGGTCAGGACTTGTAGCCCCTAATGCCTGCCAGGTGTGAGACTGCAGAGTGGCTTTGGCAATGGCACTTTTTGTCATGTTTTTGCCCCCCCAGAGTAAAGACTCCCCACAGATCTCAGGCCAGGCAGATGAACTGACACTGTGATAGCTCTTCTTCACCATTAATCTGAGATAAAAACTCAGAATATAACTGTGAACAGCTAGGTTTGTTTCTGGGCATTTTCTTCCTAATAATTTCCCAACTGCACACATCAACCCAAGGACATTGGTGACTTACAGAACCCAGCTCCACAGCTTCCATCCTTGACTACTACTCCAGGGACAGGTTTTCTCAGCAGAAAGCTGTACACAGTTCAGCTGAACATGAACATAAATCAGGATCTTGCAGGCTGTATATTAAATGTGAAGCTTTATTCCTTAGCTCTGCCCTAAATCTGAACTGCACTGTAGCACATATGACTGCAGCAGGTACACCTTACACTGCACAAGTAAGCTGAGTCACTGCTCACAAGCAACAATCAGCAGTCTCAACCTGTCAGAGATACCTAACGAATTTCAATTAGAGCTGCCAATAAAAAATAAAAGCCTGAAAGGTGAGAAATAATATGCATGGTGAAGAAAAAAAACCCCAATCCGAACCAAATCAAATGTAAAAAGAAAATCCATGGCAGATTGAACCTAAAATCAGATTAATGGATTATTTTTCTGCAATATACTACACCCCAGTGTGACAGGTCTTCCAGATGTGCTGAGAGAGATGACACAATATTACACATCTAAAGCACTGCATATGTGACTAGAGAAAATCCTTTGAGAAAACATGCATAGTAATTACATTTTAAACATTCAAAAATATTGGCCTTCTTTCAATATCAGCCTGAGAAAAAACACCTTAGTGTAAAACCGCAAATACAATTTAAAGGCTGGCTGGATTTGACCAGGTCTGACAGCTGAGAAACAGGTTTCATTTTACAGCACAGTGCAGGTGACAGGATTACTGGTTTTTGGTTTACTTTTGTGTTCTTCACCCACCCACAGAAGGCGGGGTTTTTTTGAGACATAGTCCAGCACTTAGCAACCACTGACCTTTACAAATTTTTACACAACAATGCTTTTAAAACTGAACTCTGTTCCAAAATTTAGAGCCAACAGCTGTAACGAAACAGGTAAAAAGAACTAAACGTTCAGGATCTGACACTGAGCTGGGTAATCAGTTCTGTTCAACTGAAATGAATGGATTTTTGTCTTTTTAAACTAGCTAAGAATCTGTCACTCAAGCTTCAAGTCAGAAAAGCTCAGGCTCCCTAGAAATAAGCACGCATCAGATAAACAGGAATGAAGGGCAGGGTTAGTGCAGTCAGACCAGCTTGTATCAGCTGACTCCCTACTTTATGCCCTTAAAAAAATTATTCACTTGCAGAATTCTAGCCTTCCATACATCCACAAGGATTCTGCAACTGAATAAAAGAAAGGAACAGAAGTGATGACGCACAGAAAGCTCCAGCCTTTCACAGAGAAGAAAGAGTCCTGTGCTTTCCTTTCTGCTGTGTGGAGAGGAAGCCCATGCAGAAATGCCTGGCTTGCAGGGGCTGCCAGTGCTGACCAAGGGGCCAAACTCTGCTCCTCACCATCTCAGCCAAGAGAGGGACAGAGGAGGCTGGACTGACCTCACTGAAATCTGAACACAATGAAATCTCTGTGTTTACCCAGGGTTACACAGCCTGTTATCTCAGGGCAGAGCTCTCTGCAGAGTAAGGGATCGGAGTGCACCAGGATAAATCAGAAGAGTAAATTTATAATTTGTGCCTTCTGATAAATTAGCAGCATGTACCAGTTTTTTTCTTGAAGTAAGTCTGAAAAGGAAGAACAGATATCAGCCTACAAGCATTAAGAATATTATAACTGTCCTGTTCACCATTTACCACTGGCATAAAACCCACTTTGCATTTATGCACGTTTTTTCCCATCTAAAAAGGTCACCATGCAAACCACCTCGAAATCAGAGCTCACAATCTAATTTCTGTTTCTTTTCTTTTCTAAGCCAGTATCTCAAAAGACAGGTATAGCACTCTTCTCCATTCACACCACACTGAGGGCATTGTATTTTCATTAATATGTCCACACCCTCAGGTACCTCACTGAAAGGATATCCAAAAGCCACTGGGCAGTGCTCAGTACTCCAAGGCTCTCTGCTGACCTGATTGAGAGTTTTTCCTCCAGAAAGCCTAACAGAACGTGTCATTATGTATGTGAGATATCCTACCATAATTAATTCCCTCAGGGAATGACATCCAGAGGAAGCATGGCTCAAATATATAGCATGCAACAGAAATGTGACATTTTGAAACAGACTACCAACACCAAGATGCATACATGGAAGAGCTGATATTTTTATTTTCCTTGACTGTAGATATATGGCATAAACTAAATCATGAAATAAAAGAACTGGCTTAAAAACTGTTGAATCATACAGATAAAAATCAGTGTTCTTTGCTCTTGAACAGATTTGATTTAATTAATTAGAAATCCAGAAGTTGTTTAAAATTACCACGTGCCATTTAATATACGATGAAGTAACAGCTTCCTCCAGCCTTAGTCAAAAAGCTTCAGAGCTGTAATCCTTTTCAAGTAATTACCCTGTTCATCAGCCTACAGCACAAGATGACTCCAAGATGAAGTAAAATGGCAAGCCTGGCTATGAAAGCCTCAGTATACACACATACCAAGCTGAATGGCAATGAGAGCACTTTGCAAGTGTTTGTCAAGTCACAGGCCCAAACTGGGCTAAAATTAGAACTGAGAGGGAAGAGCAAGAGCATGTGAAAGTATCAAGTCCATCTGCCATATAAAAGGGTCTTTGAAGACAAAACTGTAGGAAGGGTGGGTAGGCATGCCAGCTTGAAGGAGGCAGCTATAGCAGTGAATTACTGCTTTCACACACACAACCTGTGGTTTTGACTCAGCCATGAGCTGTGTGCCTACCCAGGAAAGAGAAGCTACATGCAGGAAAGGGAAAGTTAGTGGCTGCCATCAAGAGCTAGGAGAGCTTACTGCTGCCCTGCCTCCAGAGACACACAGAGGAATCTCACTTGTGCAACTCCAGGACACTGCAAGTATCCTTCCTCAGGATAACTGCAGTGCTTCCTGCCCACAGGTCAAGGATATCCTGCATCAGCTTGCATGAATGATTCTTTCCAACAGAAATGGCAACACAAAACCCAACATGCTGATGAAACAGTACTGCAAATTACATCCTTAAGGTCAATTCCTGCACAGAGTATTCAGAACAACACTCAATAAACTTCTTGGACATCTTTTTCCTGGAGGCCCTAGAGACACTAGTGAAAAGTAAAGACATGTGAGCTGCAGTGCACTTTTAGCATAAATGAGACAGAGAAGGAATTAATTTGGAGAAACATCAGCTCTGCTAGAAGCTGACAGATTCCCAATGCATCAGATCTGTGACTGCTCGTGGTATGACTGATTTCTTTTCCCCCTGTGTTTTTCTTCCATTTTGTTCCTTATTTATAATGAGGTTCTACAGCAGTGACATTTGGCAGGTTTGATAGAGATACTGGATTAAATTTTCCCCAATCCCCTTCTCCTCCTGTTCTAGGTCAAGATCACAGCTCTATCTGTCATGTCTCTCCAGGTACAAGTTTATTTTTCATGTAATACCTGCCATTCAGTCAGTGTCACTGCACGTTTTTTGATGTGATTCCAGTTTCATGTCTTCATTCCAAACAGTTTCATGTCTTCACTGAAAACTAAATAATAATGTGATGTGCTTGACTGACCCAAATCTGCTGAAGTCTGCTGCAGTAATCCCTGCAGATCTATGTACTATGTGCCATCTCTTCTGAGCAGTTTGCTCTTTCCACTGGATACAAACTCTGGTATTTATGTTCAGGACTACAACCAATAGACAAATGAAGCCTCAAGGACAAAGACATCACTTTTGCAAAGCCAAGGCATCACAACCACCATGGAGTATATAATGCCCAAGTGAATAAAAGCTACCATGGAGACCGTATTTCAGTGTAAAACACATCATCCACTTGGTTTGCTCTGTAACAGTTCTACAGGAGTTAACCCAGCAAATGGGTTAACCCTGGGAAATGCATTAAACCACAGAAACTTTTTTCCTTCATGTAAGCTGTGTGTTCCCTCTTGCTAAAGCAGCTAATTGCACTGACAGGGCAGCCTGATGTGGCTTGGAACAGCTCCATCCCAATCAAAGACACCTTGTTCCTCTGTGGCAGCATCTGCAGCAGCACACAGAGCTCTGCTCACACACACCAGCCCATCCTGGATAAGCAATGCAGCTGTGAGCCCTGTACGAGAGAGAAAAACCTGCCAGGGCACTGCACTCATCTCTTCCTCTCCTCTCCCATGGGCAGGGCCTCAAGACACATCCACTTGTCAAATTTTTCTTTTGCTGCCATAAATAAAAGTTAAACTAACTTGTCAAATGAGTCATTCCATTGTTTATTATTGCTACTCAGGAAGCAGGCCTAAATTACAAGAGTGGAAGAAATACTATGACTGCTCTAAATTGAGTCTCTGCTTGGATCCTCAGACAATTTTTCTTAAGTTTTACAGCACAGACCAGTTCCCAAAGCACCTATGAATACATTTTTTATGAGCATGGTGGACTGGCAGAAAGAGAAAGGGACAACCCTAAAAGCAGTAATTTCAGAATTTCAGGCCCTTGTACCCACTGAATGGAGTTATACCAACTACTCTACTGCTGTCTGCTTTGCTATCACCATCCTGCCAGGAACTGTGATCTGCAGCTTTGGGAATTTTGTTCTAGAAGAACCCAGGGGATGAATCTGTCCAATCCACAAGCATCAGTTTGTTGACCACTGCTCACAAGAACATTTATGCAGAAGACACCATGCAGAAACTGCTGTACTCTTAAGAGTACAACACAACATAAAGTTAAATGCCCTTGGGAAAACAAAACAGTAGAATGAAGCCTGAAACTTACTGCCTGCATTAACTCATCCTATAATTAATTTATTAAAACAGAGAGAAAAGCACAAGTTGAGTTCTTCATTAATAACCCTAACCAGAACTGTGCAGCAGAGATAGGAAAGCCAGCCAGTTCTACTAATTTTAGAATGTTCTATTATGGGATTTAGTGTTGTAGCTGATTTAAGGGAAGCAAAAAATTCTTTCCAATTGTCAAACAAAAGAGGTAGATCCATTTATATACGGCCAGCTTTCCTTAACACTTTGAACTAAACTGCTTTTATTTAGAGCTTTTAAGATTACACTTGTCCCCTTAAGATTCAAACATTTTAATACCTATCCCATTCCTTGTTAGGACATTATTTTAAATGAAATGGAAAACCCAAGCCTTAATTATCTAAATATATTAAGGAGCCTAAGTCACATTTCTCACACAGGTGCTAGCTTGTATGATATGGTAAAACTCCAGCTCTGTTCTCTACAACCGTCTTGTCAACTTCAATTTGCAGATTATTCTTCCTAACTTCACAGCCTAATCAGATACATACTCTTGGTCCCTGTTACACAGCTGTTCTACTCTTCCCCAGTCACAGCTGCATTTCACTGCTATACAAATTGATTACAAAATGTTTGATGCATCACAGGGCTCCTGGGAAATTCAGAGAGACTATTACTGCAAGAAGTCTAGAAATGGTTTACTACAGTTACACACCACCCAGGAAACATGCTTTTGCAAAAGAACAGCTTTTTGTTCCCTGTCTGCTGTTGGAAAAACAACCTCTCACTATGCAGTAAGGGTGAATTACCTGATTTTCTGAGTTACAGGAACAGCCCAAAAAAACTACATAAACACTTCAGACAGATTTTTCTACCTTCCCTCAACTCCAAAGAACAGATTTTTGGCTTTCTTTTACTCTTTTCCCTTTTCCTCACCTCTATTTCCCTGCCTGGTGCTCCAAATACTGTGCCACCAAATGGCTGGAGAATTAGCAAGTAGCTGCTGCCAGAAAGAGGAAATATAGCACAGTAACACATTTAGTTTTATTGGAGGCTCATAATGTAAATTGGTGTTTCATGAGCCATTTGAACAAAAAGTTACCAAATTTTAGAAAAGACAATAGAAGAGAGGGTCAGGGATCATTTAAAAAACCCCCAACACTTCTTTAATTTATGAAGCTGGGATAAGAAAACTCACAGGCAGAGTATCCAAGCAGTCACAGCTTTGGGGCCATTCCTCTGTTTTCAGCTTGCTTCAGCAAATGCCATGCTTTCTTTAAAAAGTCTTTCTGCTCCTCATAAAACACCCGTTTGGCAACAGAAAAGCTCTCCACTGAAGTTTTACAAGGCCTTTTTATTAATAGAATAATAATTCTTTCTGCTGTTATTTAACCAGACTGTCACTTTCAGGCTAGAATTTCTGTGACAACCTAAGAAGCATCATTCCCTGCTCTCCAGAGAGGTGCATTCCTGCAGGCCTTGCTGAGACCCAGCCTTTTACCTCCAACATGTGCAGCTTTTGTTAAGATGTACTGACTACCACTTGCAGCATCCCTCCCTCCCTCCCTCCCTCCCTCATCCTGCTATGATTTGTTACACATGCAAATGAGCAGATATGACACAGAAACAAACAGTATGCATTTATAGTCTTCACTTAAATGCCACAAACTGTCTTTTCCCAGGTGGTGTGCAACTTCCTACAGATTTGCATCCTCTGCACCTGGCCCCAGGTCTCTGTTTCCCCAGCCATCCCTTCCCCCAGAGCCACCAGCCCTGGCAGTGCTGCTGCCACGTCCCCACGTGTTGTCCATGGTGGCTGCTAACCCTGGCACCACATGGCTCAGCTCTGCCTGCCCCCTCCAGCCCTGACTCAGCAGGCTGCTTTTAGAAAACCTGCAGAAACTTATCTTCAGGACTTCTAACACACTGTCAAAACCTGTTTTAAATCAGCTAGTATTTCTGAGAGTGTTCAAGGTATAAAAAGCCCAACTGCATAATCCCCATTTCTTTAGGAAAACAAGTTAAAAAAGCAGGAATATAATTAGAACATTTCCATTTGAAGGCAAAAGGAGCAAGTCCCTCCATAGGTTTTAGGGGAAAAAAAAAAAAAAACCCACACCAAGAGCAAACAAATGAAAATTTCTAAATTTGTTTGAAAATACAGTAGTAGCTATTAAAATAGCATTGCACACAAAATTGATAAATAAGCATATTTCAGGGGCTGGATCAGGAACTGATGTCCTGCTCATTGGAAATGCTCCTTCACTAGCCAGAAACTTTGTTTTGTTACTATAGTTACTGTCACTACAAGTGGCCCTGACTAAGGCATGAAGTATTTGTTATATAAAACCTCAACACAAGTGCAGCCTCAAACTTCAGAAAGTACCAGCTCTGTGCTCAGTCCCCTTTGCAAATTCTATTCCAAGCCCAAACTCCAGATGCTTTTGTGCCAAATAGGGCACACTCTTGAGCAGCAGTGTAACAGCACTTCTTAAGTGCTGAAAACATAATCAACATTGCTCACAATACACACTACAACTGGGAGGGAATTTGGATGGACTGTGCACTGTGCAAGGGAGCAGTGACTTCCTCCCTGGAAAATCAACGCTCTGAGCAGTGGCTGTGAGGTACAGGAGAAACTGGCAATCAACCTTAATAAAATTTGCTGACTGACCATTGAATTTGATGGGAAAAAAATGCCTGGAGCCAGGAAGCACACCATGTAGAAAACACATCCTACAGCACTGCAATTTTTTTTATTTCATTATATTTTCATCAGCTTAGTTTGATGAGGTTTAACATCCATAAGAAAAAATAAATATGCTCTCTTTCTTGGCCTTTAATATATTCTGGTTTCACGTAATTTTCTTCTTGTTCTTGTGGGGGATATTTTCAGCTAGACAAACTGCTATTATGGATAATCTTGGAAAAGCAGCTTATGAGATCCCCAGTGAAAACAGGGAGATGACAGAGCCTCACTTTTTAAGGTAGTCATCTGATGCTGATACTCCAGCACAATGTGCCAGTCTGCTTCATGCCATCTGCACCATTCTCAGCTGTGCTTTTTTTCCCCGACTTGGGTAGGGTAAAACAGCGAGGCTTTCCTTCTCTTCAGCTTGAAATCCAGACACTAAGCATTTTCTTAAAAGGCCAACAGCCCACACAGAACCTGCTCAGCAGTGACTGTGAGCACTAAACAAGCACCAAGGTCAGAAAATACATCCGCTTGTACACTTGCCTCCCTGCAGCAAGCACTGCTCAGGGTTTGGGGCAAGCCAATGAGCAGGGATATTTCTACTACAGCACTATTTAGTTCACTTCTGAAATGGCAGATGTAGCCATTTATGCTGCTTAGCTTAAGCTTTATGCAATTTCACTGCTGCAGAAGACTGGAAGAGAGGATCTTCTCCTTCCCTGCCGCCCTCAGAGCTGACACCCTGCACTATTCTTAGTGTGGTGTTAATTTCAGAGTTCACACATCAGAGGAAGCATTTCGAATTTATTCATTCATTTGTGAGAACCTCTACAGGGCTTTGTCCTTAATGACTGAGCAGCACATTTTTTTTCAGCTGTGACATTATTTGCAACCAGTCTTACAGCTTATTACAGCCTCCTAAGTGCTTGAGGGCAAATCTGCCCTACCCTGGAAGAAACATGATTTCCTTAAGGTGCTGTTTGGATACAGAATTGCTTCATCGGTTCTTCCCTGTAATAACAGTGCTCACAGTGACACCTAAAACCATGATTTCTGTCTCTTGTATGTCTGGCAACTAATCCCAGACTAATGGCTTCATCTGTGTAGGTAAATAATGAGTACCTGCTGCAATGCATAATTTGTGAGTACTGCTTCTATCTTTTTGTGGCACTGCAACTTTACATTGTACTGTTACTTAGACTGTCTTAAGAGAAAAAAAAAAAAGATTGTTCAGATGTGATATTTTTTATGCCCAGAATTCCCAGGTTCAGGGTGCAAGTTGCTAAACCATATACAATGAGACATTTGCTCTGCCATGTGCAGAGGCCAATTAGATGAGATCAGAAGTAAATACTGCCTTATCTAAAATACAGTTTTTGCATCAGAAGTTTACAGGAGATCTAGGTGGAGAAATGAGTCAAGTCTAAGTTAACAACTGATGAACATCTTTTATAAAAAAACCTTGCAAGGATTAGGCATGTTTTGAGCCAATGAGGCATCTGAAGAGTTATTTTTTTTTTTTTCTTTGAAGACTAGACTGACCTCTAGAACATCAAAAATCTGTACTAGAATTCCCTATGCACTTGTCAGTGTTGCTATCACAGCTAATGAGCTGAATAAAATCCCCCTGCAGCAGCACATACAGATACTTCACAGATCATGACAGGGCTGAAATAATAAACTAACATTGCAATAATAAACTTACATAAGGTAAGAAGTTTACCTTGCTTGTTTCTAAATCACCCCAAAAATTAAGTGAAAGGGTAAGGGTAAGCCTTAAATCAAGCTTGCTTTGCTGTCTTCCTTCCCTGTATAGCAGTTCAACCTTTTAAAATAAAATCTTGATCCAGATGCATTTTGCTTTTTCTTTCTTGTTCCAAATTGGAAGACATGTAATGGAGCTTCAGTTGAAAGCATAAAAGATAAAATCTGTCCACCAAAGCTCAGGAATACACCCTAGGGCAGGAGAGAAGGAGACCAAAGACCACAGGCTTTCAAAGGCAAGTGTTCCTGCCCTGCAAAGCCAGAGAGTGCCCAAGACACATTTGGACACCAGTATCCTGCAGGCTCTCCCTTCCTCTTCCCACAGGCATTTTTCACAGGACCATGCCCCTGCTGTGGAAGCCCTGACGTTTGCACGTGGCCAGTGAAGAAGCAGCAGGCAATTGCTGGTTGTCACAGAAAAAGAAGAAACATAATTCCAGAGTTGCTAGTAGAGCAGGCTTCAATCCCTATTATATTTGAAAATCATCTGGTGTGAAGGCTCCAAAGAGCCCCATATATATTGAATCTTTTTTTTCCTTAAGTGGAGTTGAAAAATAAAAACCTTGTTTCAGTTGGTATTTCCAAACTGACAATGTGCAGCCTCTTGATTAAGATGGGACATAGTTTATACCCCTGGCAACAAAGGAGACTCCAGACACTTCCATCTGCTTTAACAGCAGAGCAATAAACAAGAAAATGTACCATCCAGTTTAGTTTCAGAAGAACGTTTTCCATCGTAAGATAAAACATTATCTGTTTTGCATCCTGACTTTTACATATAAATGTATATGAAGTAGCACTAATTCACATAAGCACTCTGGATGCAAAGGAAACTAAACAAACCACAAATCCTTCCAAACAATAAACTCCAACATTACTGCGCACAGCTTTCAACAAGTCCTGCTACAGAACAACACTATAGTGGTGGCTCAAAAGTAGCAGAAGTCTCAGTGCTCACCCTCTCAGGAGCCATTCTTTCTGGAGATGTGGGAAGAGCACAGATTAAAGCAATCCCACATAAATTAAAAATCCTCCAGGGGTGAGATCAGCACAGCTGGAAGGCAGCAACATGAACTACCCTAAATGAACACTGGCCCCATGCCACCTACCAGGGGCTTCCAGAGGGGTGCATTACTGCTGGCTTTGTTTTAACATGGGACATGGGACAGCTAAGCCTTGGAAACCACTCTGTGCAGGCCAGGGAAATCCCTGACACTGCTGCTCTCAGAGTCCTTGTGTGCTATGCAGTGCTAGTTACCACCAGTGCTCTGCCTGCTGTGCTGGAGCAGCCCCACCTCTTTTCGAGGCCACACTGCAATCTGAGAAATCTGGGTTTTACTGATATCCTTGCTCCTGCTTCCTTAAACTACCTCAGGTACTCATTCTTAACACCTGCCTTGCAAAAGCTTGGAGATCCAGGCTACTCAGTGCCTCTCTGTCATTTCTGCATCTTTATCTGGCAGGGAGTTCCTCCCTGTCACGTGCACCTGGGGGTGGAAGATGCTGTAAATTCTTCTCCTCAAGTGCCATTCTGCAATGCTGCATCACAGTGGCCTCTCAAAGCACTTCTGCAGTGGCCTGTGCAGGGCTGGGCAAGACTTAAAGCTGCTCCTCCCAGCTGTACTGCATCCCTTTGGTCCATGCTGGGTTATGTCATTCAAACTGTGTGTTATTGCACGCTTAAACATTACTGAAATGCTAAGGGAAAGAGTTCTCACCTTTCCTTCCCAACACAGAAAGTGCCTGCATTTTGAAGAATTAGACAAAGTGGCTGACTGATGAAACTCATGGTGCAAGAGGCAGGGCCTCCTCTCTCACCCAGCAACACAGTTCCTTGCCTGCTGGTCCTCTCTCCTGTTCATCACACAGACTGCAGAGCCATGGGTATTCCCAGCTGGGTCCAGACCCCACTGTACTACATATCCTGCCATCAATGGAAAGACATTGACCTTGTCCTGAGAAAATACAAAAAAAACTACAGGAAAATCTCAAGTTATCACAAGCACCCAGACAGCAGATGGAAATGGCCAGATTGCAGAAGGAAAAAAAAAAAAAAAAAGAAAAAACCAGAATTAAAATATGTCCAGGAGTCTATTCACTATGAATTTCAGTTCAACTGCTGACTGGTATGAACTTGGTTTGAGGTGCTACATACCAACCTCCTGCCACTTCTGCAGAGGACAGAGACATATGGAATAGAGTTCACTGCATTAATTTCCAGCAGTTTACACGTCCAGCCACAGTGCTCAGAAACACAATTCCATGTCATACTTGCATCATTCTGGGTTGAATATTCTGCTGGTGCATGTAAGAAAAAACTCTGCTAATGACTGTGCCACTTGATTAGGCCATTTAGCACTCCATCCTGATACTCCCTCTTCCTCCTAAAACACAGCCTTATGACAAATTTAATGCCAAACTACATACATTACAGAAAGCTTCAAGTCAAGGTAAAATTGAATAAGGGAAAGTAAAATGATTCATATTATCTCTTTCCTGCTGTAAAAATGTTAGCATAATGAGAGATATGTCAAGATATTTTCTAAGACATGTTGGTAACACAGAACTTCTAGGTTAAAATCTCTCTCTCTCTGATAACATCTCCATTCATCATTCTCTCTCCTTTACAAATAGAGACTAAAATATTAAGTAACACCAATAATGACTAATATCAAATCCTATGACTGTGCCTGCTTACCTATTTGGATCTGCAGAAATTAATGACAATGGCAACAGAAGCTGACTTTATCTAAGATGCAATTGTGGCCAATTACTGCAAGTATTTCTAAGACAGTGAAGAGCAACGGCTTCCCCTGTTTTCAGAAGGTAAAAACCACATCTGTGGCTGAAAAATTACCATACTTAGTTTGTGCTCCCTGGTGAGTTCTTCAGAACATCTGAATAAATCCCTCTCCCTCTTCTTTTTGAAGAAAACACAAATCAAAACATTTTGTGCTCTTCTCGTAAGATAAATAAATAATCCTAGGACCTTAGAGCACAAGTCTCTCAAGTCTGAAATTTCCAGCTGGAAAGAAAAAAGCCAACCCTTTCACTGAGTGATCAGAACACCATACTCTACTCACCTCAGGACAACACAGCTTGACCACACTGCAGACTTCTTGGAAAGTCATTTCCTGCACTGGAAAACATTTTGCTAAGCATAACATCCATCCCTCTCCATATTTCAGGATCTGTTTTCCAGTAATGATTATCAACAGTAATTCTCAGTGAATTCTATTTTTTATTCTCAAAACCCAATTCCCAACAAACAAAAAAACCTCTTGATCATCCTTGCATTTGACACTTTTTAAAGGTCTCAGAAAATCCAGAAAATATTTTTACATACTACCCTGGTAATCAGTTTCTGAGAGCCTCAGGAAACAATTTCTGATTATTCTATCTGTATGTTTGACAGCAGACTTTCCAAAGCCTTCCCCTTCACCAGATGTGAAGCAATGAAAACACAAGACAAGCAGGATATTTTGCTTTCTCCTTTTTCCATATATTGAGAGTGCCTTGAAGGAGTTCAGGAAGGCCACAAAGCCCTTTATTCCAGCAGAATTGCTGTCTGAAAAAGCTAATGAAAGCTGTCCCCCCCTTCAGCCCCACTAAACACCTGTGTAGCCCCACAGTAGGAGGG
This sequence comes from Sitta carolinensis, assembly GCA_032173965.1. NCBI lineage: Eukaryota > Metazoa > Chordata > Aves > Passeriformes > Sittidae > Sitta > Sitta carolinensis. The sequence goes on along the minus strand of JAVUNC010000025.1, from coordinate 4,282,100 downwards.
AAAGCTGGGTTTCCACACCAACATCACTCTTCTCCCTTGGTTCTCTTTTTGATTCCCAGGGAGCAAGCATGCCTTTGGTTGTCCTTGGGATCTCCACGACCCAGGTCTGTCTATGGAGGTCACAAAATCACTGGGGGGAAACTCAGGGATCTCAACCACTAAGCCCCTTGGATAACCCCTCCATGCACATACTATGGCTAAACTCAGTGTCTCAAAGTTCCTACTGACAGTGACTCTGCTGCCCAGATAACACAGCCTTGCTATTTTTCAATAAACTCTGGTACCCAGTGTAGACAGTCAGGGCTCCTGTTAAACACTTTATTTGAATATAAAGCAGAACATGCTGCAGCAGTTCAAAAGGAAATGTCCTTAGTAGGGAGCAAAGTGTATTTTGGGGGACTAAGTCACTGCTAAGGCAGAGCTACAGAGCTCTGAAGGACAGAACCTGTGGCCTGAAACTCAAATGGGCCATGCTATTCCTGCTTTTTAGAATCCATTCTTAAATTCCTTATGCCTGCATTTGCATAACCTATGCATCTGCATAACCTAATAACTCCAATACCAAAACAAACATCTAGAAGCACTGCTGCTCACTATAAAGGCCTTAAATGCATGGAGGCAGCAGCCATTCACTCAGATACTAGAGAAAAATTTATTATGAAATAAAATTTACTTTTCATCTAAAGGAAAAATTTGAACCATTACTGTTAAGGCTGGAAAACTGCTTATCTGTTCCTTCTTTTCACACCATACTAAGAAAATTAGTCTGCAGTAGGTTTCCTCTCTAAGCTCCATTTAACTCCTTTTATTCTTATCCTGAACCCTGTGCTATGAGGGAATGGAACTCTCTCCAGACACCTTTGAATCCAGCCCTGTAATTTTAAGATGGATTGATGTGTACACTCACCCAAATCCATTCCTGGCACAAACAGACATTATCTGGGGGGATACTTCTTTCCACCACATCAAGCTGGTGAATAAAAGGCTATCATGCTCACCTGCTGAATTTTTGTCTTAGATCAGACTGCAATCCTTAGAGAAGCATGCTTATGTCAATTTGAACCTGCCAAAAGAGGAATCCAATCTTGGATACTGTAACTCCAGAATTCATTTTGTTTCTTCATCATGGGGGGCAAGGGGGGCAGTGCCAGAAGTGTGGAAATAAATCCAAAGCAGAAGAAAGCACTCTTGCATTTCTTAATTTAATTTTTTTTTTTTTTTTTTTTTTTTTTTTTTTTTTTTTTTTATCTTTAGGTATCTGTGTTAACTTTAATAGGAGTCAGGACACTACCTTAAAGCTCTTCCTTTATATATTCGTCACTGAAATACTCAATATCATTACTGGTTCTACGGAGTATAGTCACAATTATTGCAATATTTCACCAAGGTTTTTTAAGGTTAATTCTATAAAAACAAGGAATTATAACATGCCAACTGAAGCAAACATTCATGGTTACTACAGCAAAACACCCAGTTCAACCCTTCCATCTCCACATCTCCCTTGCTTTAGTGAATCACAGAAGCCCAATACACTTTCTATTCTTGCAGCACTGTACTGTTACATCACTCAAGTACATTCTTCCATTTTTTATTACTTTGTATTATTGTCTGGGGCATCAATAAAGGAATAAAAACATTTTTGGGTCACTCTCACCAGCCAGGGTGTGAACACATCACTACAAGAAGTCAGCTTACAAAAGCTCCACCCTTTAGAGTTTTGAATATCCTATTTATAAAAGTTGTCTAGCATGATCAAATGCTACAGCCAAAATATTAATCTGCCCTTCCTTTAGATCTTACACCCTTGAGGAATTCAAACAAAACAGTATTCTGAGAATTTTAACAATCTCTTCCCTCACCAAGATGTGCTGGCTTCCTTGCCTCCTAATGATGAACTGGAATCACAAATGGGCTGATGTGATGCTCTAAAGCTCAGAGCCACCAGCACTTCCATGGGGATAATGAAACCATTCCAGGGCAGGCAGAGCTGTGACCCTGGGGGGAGGAGGGAGGGGTGGGGCACAACCATCTTCACTTAGCAGTGGTAGTGGAGATCAGCCACAGCACAAAGGTCTCACAACTGAGAGACCACGGACTCTGTGTTCCCCATGAAGATCAGAGGCAAGAACACAGATCTACTTGGCTGCTGCCAGCAGTGCTGCAGGACTCTACCAGTGCCCATGAAGATACAGCTCAAAGAAGGCACCAGTTGTTTATTTTCAACATACAAGAAAGAGCTTGACAAGCAATGGAAAGAGAATTCAGACTGGAAATGACAGTTTAATCCTGCATTTTGAGATCCTGATTTTACATCAGGGCTGGGGTTTTTTTGAGGCAAATGGAAGCACCTGGTAAATGACACTGCTTATATTCCACACAATAGCTCTCCCCACAGTAAGTCTGCACCAGACTATGACAAATGAATCTTGACAGACGATTACTTCACATGACCTTAATGAAATTAATGTAGCAGTGATGAAATCAAGGACATTTTCTGTCAGTACACCACTTCTAATCTAGAAGAGGACTTTATATTTTGAGGGCTGGCTGTAATGAAAACCCACTTCTGCTAAAACAACACCAAGACAACATGCACAATTCCCCAAGCAGAATTTACTTCCTTTTTAATAAACATTTTCCAAGATACACATTTAATATTTATTGGCTCCTTTGAGCCATTTTTTCCCTGCATTTACAGTAATTACCTTTGTGCTAGCTTTTTGTAGAACAAAAGCACCTGTATTTGACAGCTACATTGCTCCAAAACACCAATCCACCTGTTTCTTTTTGAGTCTTTATGTGTTGAACAGCAGTGCTTCTCAAAAGTTTTATTTCTCTTTGTAACTAGTTTACAGACTCTGAGAGCAACAGAATAGTGACTTAAGAGTCTAGAATGAGAGGGAATATTAGCATCTGTTCATTTAAGATGAACAATGCACAATCCCTGTGCAACATGCAGAACTGCCACAGAGACATGACCATTTAATAACATATTCACCATCACACTGGGCAGCAATTAGATGATGTGACATGTTATACCAGAGGCCTGTAATATTCTAACATAATGGGGAACCATCCAGGAGACAGGAAACTACCTGGTGAACAACAGAATAGGTTTGGAGAAGCAGTCTGGGAGCAACAGGGTATCCATAAAATTGAGATGCTATTTCCAACTTTATACTTGGTAGAGACATTAATTTTTTTTTTTTTTTTTTTTTTTTGCAATGCTGGAAGCTAACCAATTAGAGCTAAAAGATGACCTGAGAGCAAAACTGCAGTCTAGAAAAGTGGCTGAATCAGGAAGGCAAAGACACTTTTACACAAGCAAAACTGGAAGGAGGAAATATTACTAGCTGAGAATAAAGGAGCATGTTAGTCTCTGTGGTGGATTCTGCAGGCTGCTAGACTGTGGGGCTTCTGCATGGAACATTGTGAGGTGGATACAGACTCTAAAAAAGCAAAATTCTTTCTACATAAACAATGAATTATCTTAAGAAAATCACCTGAAGGCAAAGGAGTGTTGACTAACATTATTTCTTCCCTGAGAGAAGCCTGTGGAGGTAATCACTGCCAGACTCAGGCAGAACACTAACCTTTGAGCTGGAAAAAAATTACAGGAACCTATCTTCAGAAAGGCTTATGATTAGCATTACTGACCTGGAGGGGAGATACCTGATGCTAACAGGAGCCTTCTTACCCAAGTGTGCTGAAGACAGTCCTTTTGAAAATAAAAACCAAAGCCAACTGTTGGTACTGCATTCATTTCCTTTTTTCAAAAGCAAACCATCGTTGACAGGATGTAAAATCATTAAGTTTTATCCTGGGCAGTCTCACCCCATAGAGAAGTGTCAGCAATTTTTCAGATGATACCTTCCATTTAAAGACTGCCATTTCTATCTTTTATAGCCATGGCAAAGCAGTGTATTTCTTCTGGCTCACTCCAGCTTGCAGTATGTTCAGCATAGCTGGCTCTCATTCCTCTATCATTGCTTGACAGTACATTCAAGAGCTCAAATTCAGTCAGTCATTCACTGACTGCAATGTAATGGATTTGTTACTATATGCCACCTTTCAAGAAGTCATCTTCCCAAGATCATTTTGTGCCTTTTGGACACCCAGCTCTCCAACAGCTCAGTCCAAACCACTGCATCTCCTGCTGTACTCAGTGCCCACGTTTCACATCCTCCTCCCTGAGCACCATGTCAGCCTCTGAAATGTGCACTAAATGTTTAAACACAGCAACAAGGGGCACTTTCAGACATATTTGGGTCAGTATTATGAGGTTCATAAACAAAGGATGTTGTATGTTAGCTGAGCAATGCAGTATATTTTTTCCAACTGCTTCGGCCAACAGCCAACTACATGAACTATCCTGAAAAATATCTTCTTTAAAATTTGTAGTGAAAGGATTTAATATAAAACCAAAAAAGCAGGAACTAACACGTTTTAATTACATACAGAGACCAGGGAACACTATGAGCTGGCTGTAGTTTGGGTCAACTAAGTCCTTAATTTTTTACATCTTATGCTTTCTTTTATTTAGGATATACATCTAGGTAATGCTTCTGGGCTTTTTTTTCCTGCCATCTACAGAGCCCTAAGGTCCCTTAATGCAGCTTTCATCATCTTTTCTTGATACATGCCGTCAAACTGTGCTTCCAAAAGAGATGTCATTAGGAAGGGAGCCCCCAGGCACCACATTACACAGTTGCCTGGTTCATATAAATGTGAATTGGGAAAAATAATCAACCACTTTTAAATACAGCTTTAAAATTGTGCAGTTGAACTTGCCTGCACTATTTACATGAAAAATCTTGTAGACATTCCATACAGCAGGAAAATTAGCATTTTTCTATAAGGTAGTAGTAACTGGAGATACACAATAGCATCAGGTCTTTGTCCTTCAAAGAGGTTTTACAAAGCAGTAAAGCCCTTCCAGCATAAACTGCACTAGAAAGCCTATAATGGTTTCAAATTTGGTACTAACTATAGATGTACTCTGTTATTCTTGCTCTTCCCCTCCTTATTGGATTCCATTCATTTTTTTTCAGAAACACTTACTTAATTCCATTTTTTAAAGGTTTTTTTCCCTTGCCTTGCAACTCTTCCCTCCTTTCTCCATTCTCTCTCTCACCAGTTATTTGCTGGCTGGTCAAGATTAAGAGGAAGACCCACCTGGAGGCAGGGTGGTCACAGAGCTGGCAGAAGCCAGCCCCCACTGAAACATAAGAGGCAATGTTCTTTTCAGCTTTGGGGAAATCAGATTACCAGACAGAACAAAGGAACCCACCCAATACTCCTCCAAGCTGCTTTGCATACAATGTTTGCTATGTTTTGTCCTCCCTTGAAACATAAATAACCAGTAACTGCTGGGGGAAAGATCCAGGACATGATGGACCAGTTGGCCAATTGGCCAAGGCAAACACTCTTCTCCTGATATAAACAACCTCTTCCTCTGTCTTGTGCATCTTTAGGTGTTTCTGTAGTCTTCAACAAACACTGGTCTCTGACTGTACAGCATGACCTTTGACTGGATGAGGGTATTTTACTATGTTTATTATTTTAAAACCCTAAAATACAATACAGCAGCCACTGGGCTATTTCCTGCTTCCATCATACCTATGCTGACACTCTGAAGAGATGCTGGTATCATTTTAAGAGCATTTCCATTGCTAATTTCCACTTCATTCTCAAAGATGTGCATTGACAGTCTTAGCTCCTCACACAGACAAAGTAACTAACCTAAAAACACAGGCAGCAAAGCTATTTTAAATGGCAACATGCAGCTTGCAATAAAAACTTTATATGCTGATACAGCACCAAAACTCTGAAAGATCCTAAAGCATTCAAGCTCACATTTAGACAGCCTCAATCTTCCTTTGACCTTCCTTTTCTCTGTTTAGACAATATTCCACTCAGCTTCTGGACTAAACCCGTGGAGACTGCTCCCTCTCACTACTGAGAAAGCAGGCTATCTAAAGACCAGATGCACAGGTTTAGAACATCATTTAAGTCCCAAATGAAAGTTGGTTTTCCAGCAATATTTCCAGAAAATAGGATTTTCTGCAGTTTGGCTGAGAAACTCAGCTAGTATGAAATCACCAGAGAATATTACAGTAGCTTTAATTTTTGCACAGAACAGACAAAGTCATTGTTTTGAAAGGTCATGACAGTAAATTGCATGGAATTTAATTTACCTCCCTCAGATGGATGAAGGCCTGAGTCAAACACAGAACAGTGGAAGCCTTTGGCTCCAAGAAGTCTGTGCTGATTCAAACCCACTCCTGGGCTAGCAAACCATCCTTTCTCTCAGCTATACATTATCACAGCTTGTGATTTTCAAATTATCTTCTCCCCCAGCTGTCATATTGCAGCAAATTGTGTCATAGTTGAGCATCAAAACAATGGCCAATACAAGATAAATTTGGGGTTAACCACGAAGTTACCAAATATAAAATTATTTCTGATACAGACGCTGTCATAGTTGTCTCGTGCTCATTTCTCCACATCTAAACTGAAACACAAAAATCTACAGGGAGGTGTACAGGAAACAACACCATCAGCACAAATACAGAAAGACAAACACTAGAAAAGAAAGCAAACATGAGGATTACAGAAAGATTGTGAAGACAAAGTAAAAGAATATCGTCTGCAGGAGGAGAGTGACACACCTGTAACACAAGTGATTTAGCAGGCTCCTTGTGTATAACTGAGAACAGCAGAGCTAGTGAGCAGTCCTTTCCTGTCTGCATGAACAACTCTTACCTAAAGCTCTCTGGGTATTCAACAACAGCCATGTTGATAACATCCAGTGCATGCTGATAGTGCTTCTGAGCTGAAAAGAGGAGGGCCAGCAGATGAAGTGAATTCATGTCATCTTTGCACAGCTGCAGGGCTTCTTGAAGATGGTTTATAGCATCTGAAATCTAGGAGGTGGGGTGGAAATAACAAAAGAACACATCACTCTTTCAGTCCTACATTATACCTCAAAAATAAGAACAAATAGAGTAATTAGAAATTCTGAAGAAGTTCTACTTAGGCACCTTCTACTATCGAAACAGGCTGCCAAAATTAACAGACTGCACCGCTTGGAAAAAACCCACACATTCTAGAGAAAGAAGTCTGCAGCATTACTAAATCACTGCTTATAAACAAGAGCAACAGACCTGATCCAGTCAACCCCCTCATCCTTTGGCATCTTTGGTAAACAGATCTACCACAGAGGCCCAAATCTCAGCTCCATTTTCTAGGATGGTGGCTGGCTCTTCACCTGGGGCTGAGCATTACACATCTCTGCTGCATTTTGTCTCCCATAATGGCTCTACAAAGCCTTTCATGATTTGGATCAAGAACATGAAAATTAAGTTTGAATGTTCAAGGGTAAAAGAGTCAAGATTTAAAATGCTGTCAGAAAAAGAAATATATTTGCAAGCAGTGATGTAAAGAGCAGTCCTGACAGTCAAAGCAGCAGCATGTTATTAGAACCAAGTCTCACTTGGCAGAGAAGCTAACATCTATAATGAATGCAAGTATATCACATGCTCTTTGTGATCCAGTACACTATTTTAGGCTATCTGTTCAAAAGGGAACTTCTTAGCAGATTTTCTTTCGATTGTTTACCAGCAAATTTTATGTAGATGATTTTTTTAAGAATTCTCTAGTGTCTGAAATTACTATTACATAAATTATTTCATTTCTGTGGCTCTGGAAATCTGCAAAAAACAAAGCATAAAACTATAAATTTCTTTTCCTCATGTATACTTTCCTGCTCCTTCTCTTAATGGATGCAGCATGTAGTTCCTTCTTTCCTACTATGAGAACTTCCCACCTAGGAGAGCTTTACAGACATTCTTCCACCCTGGCATACCACCAGTGTCAAATTCCCACTGCCTCCACAGACCTCTCACAAAAACAAGCAGCACACAACTAAGGAAAGCAACAATTACACTGCCTGCAGCTCCAGCAGAGGCTGTTGATTATCCAGATCCCAGGTGTCCTTCTGAGAGCAGGGTATATATTCAGTTCATAGGACAACTTCATCCTAATGTCCAGGCGACACATCTCCCTCACACCAGCCATGGTGCTTAGCTCTCTGTTCCTGGTGACTCCAGGCAAGCCGGGAGATGAGTGTGACTGCTCCAGACATAACCCCAAACTGGCATCTGGCACACAGCCTCCAAACTGCTGAATGTCCTGGCTGGGGTTCAGGCTGGGATATATGACTGAGTGCTCAGCTTCAATGAATTACTGCTTGTCAGTGGAGCTACTTTAACCACATGTGTTATTAAAGCCTACTGCAAAGGTAAACACCTTGGCTTAAATCACCCTTGTTCCCTCAGCAGTTTACTAGAACACATTTTCATACAATGTAAAAATTCTAGCAATGACAAGACAACTTGGAGTCAGGATGAGACAGTGGTGAGTCCAGAGCTGTCCACAAAGTTCATCAGTAGATATCAGAGGTATATAAATCTGACTTGCTAAAACAAAGCTGCTGTCAAGACTTCTTGCACTCAGGACTAAAAACCCCTTTCATTTCTTTCTATTTCTCTGTCTCAGAGCTGCACAAATATTCATAAAGATAACACAAGTTAGGGGGAAAGTTCATTAGAAGAAAAAGGAAACCTGCAGGAGACTTGGAGCAACCTGTTCCAGATGATCCTGCTTTGAGCAGGGATTGAACTGGGCGATTGCTAAAGGTCCTCTTCAAAATATTCTATGATTAAGATTTGGGAAGGGGATCCTGATTTGCTAGTATGAATCAGACAAAGAATAACACTTGCAACTAATGCCTTTACTGAGGGACTTCAGAATTGTAGGGGTACTTGACCTTACTCGTGTGCAAATGTGCAAACTGAGACTTTGCTTTACGTGTTGGAAGTGACTCAGGACCACACTGCAGGCAGGTCCATACCCCTAACAGAGCCTGGCCATCCAAAAAGCTCTGACTCTGCTGCAATATACATGAAATACAGCAGCTAAATAGTGAGTTGTGGTCACTCCTGCAAACCTGTGTCTGCTAGGCAGGCAACCACATACTGCTGAAAGAGATGTCCTCAAAAGTAATTCTGCTCTGTAGCCTGGGGCCTGCACTGGTTACATCCCATTTCAGTGCTTCCCCAGTACCATCAGAGCCACAGGCAATGGCTGGTTTGGAAAATTAATCATGCTTCCCTGGCACCTAATTTATTAACTCAAGTCCGAAAAGACTCCTTAGTGCTGTAACACCATTAGTAGCCTACACAGTGCTGCTGCATAATTAGAAACAGTGGACAAAAATCACATGAACTCTATGCCTTTACAGAAAGCATTATGTGAAACAACAACCTACAACAGGCCAGATGCAATGAAATACAAACTAAATTTCTAGATCAACAAAAGCAAGATATTTGGCAGCAGTCAACACAAACTTTTTTTGAAAGATGTATTTTTATTTAAGTAACTATATAATTTAAGAAAGCACAGAAGGTGGCACCCCAGATGGCACCCTGAAATGTCAGGGCTTTATCAGAGGCAGGACGCCAGTTTAGAATTCCCTACAAGTACTGCACTTTAAAATAATCTTATTTCAGCTGGACTGCAAGTCTAAGTAGGGCCTGCAATTAGAAGAAGCTACAATTCCCTGATTTATCATTCTGTTAACAATTGTACTACATGTTTTGCATGGCACACAGGTATCTTCACATCACACTGATTAGGAAGCAAAGATGCTGCAGTAGGCCAGAAATAGCATCTTGCAGCATTACCAAAATAATGCCAATACATGGATTGTTTAGGCTAACTCTTCTACAGTAGGATTTATTTCAACGATGCTATATTTCTCCTTAAAAACAATGCTGGTATGTCACAATTATAGGTATCAGAAAGAAAACAGAATGAGTGCTAAAAATACTTCCTAACAGTAGAATGAACTTGGATATTTAAAATGGTAAATGAAACAGGAATTTTCAGGCCTTATAGTTTCACATCAATTGACAGTTACAGTTAATTAACCGTTAAAACTACCCACTCCATCTCTTTTTATAGCATGGAAAGGAGAAAGCTACACTGACTGGCAAGAGCTTCCATTGAAAACAGACTTCCTACAGTCCATGAGAACCTCAGGAAAGCAGGGGAGATACATCTCTGGGTTATCACTTAGTTCTTCCTACAAGCCATTCCTGATCACCAGAACAATCTAGGCTAAGATGTAGGCACAAAAGCAGCACGCTGGTGTTCAGCAGAGGAGGCAGTTGCTGGTCTGGGAAAAAGACAGACCAGAATTACCAACATCCAAGCAGTCACTGAAAGAAGCACCCCTTGAATACCTAAAACAAAGCTCCTCTCTTGGGGCAGAGACAGCAGCCTCTCCTTCCTGAAACCAAAATAATAACTGGGCATAACAGGTGAAATATTGCCTCTGGTCTCTTAACTTAATGTTTATCTTAGCTGTACATCCAGACACTTGGGAAGGAAGTAGGTGTTTTTCTGGATAGTGCCACTTGAAACCTGAGGTCTGTTGGAAAGCTACAGGAAACGGGTGAAACTTATGGTGCTGCTGACCCTCAGCCATCTTTCCTTCCCATTTTCATGACAAGAAAGGTTAGATCTAATCAAGTATTAAAATGGCATGAAGCCTACATATGTTGTTTTTACATATTCAATACAGATTTACGTGGCAGTCAAGGTCACAAACACCAGCACCCCCCAAAAAAACGGAATCAACACTTAAAATTAACAAGAGTGCTGCTGACTCTAGAGAGTCATTTCCATAGAAACTGGTCTGCTATAAAACAAGGCAATGATTAAAATCAGTGAGCTTTAAAATGTTCATTCTACCTTGTTTTTGCTGATCCAAGTGCTGTTACCACAGAAACAGGAGGAGCAGCTGAAGCAGCCACTGGGAGTTGGGAGCTCCAAGTCTCATTTGTTGCTTTGCTGGGCCAGCTGCCAGCCAGGCACTGCAGGTGGAGATCTCCACTGCAGCAGGTATGGACCTTGGCCTCCTGGCACTTCAGCTCAGGGGGAAACCAGACTGAGAGACCCTCCTCACAGAACAGGTTAGTCTACACTGTGTTTGGCTGAAAAACCCACTGAAACACTCTGGGGCTGATGGAGACCTTCCAAGTCTTCCCAGAGACTCCAGTGGTCTTTAAGACACAGGCACACACACAAAGCTCAACATCATCCTTTTTTATCTTGGTTGCAGGTGGTTTCAAATGTCAACTCTGCATGAACCTTTTATAACCATTCCTCCTCTTGTCACAGCCTCATTTCATGTCAGAGGGATGCTTATGTTTTTCCATTTCCCCTTTGCCTTGCCCAGTGGTGACAGAGACAAGTGCTATTGGAAATATTTTACAGCCTTCCAAGGAAGATTAATTGCTCCAGCTTTGCTTGGTACTCTACTGGTCAGCTGCCTCTCTTGCTTTGTTCCATGAAAGCATTCTCTTATCTATGCAAGCTGATACCTATATTTTTCAATGCTGGGTACAGTTACCTCATTTATTGACTCTGACTATGGAAACAAAAAGGCCTATTTGTTGTAAAAAACATTCAAGTATTATATTATAACCTACTATGTAGAAAAGGCCTGATTTATTTGTATTATAGCATTTCCTGATGAAAGCCCTAACTGTGATGTTCAATAGTTAATGCAATCCATCAAAAAAGGTATCATTTATCTTTCAGTTAATCAGAAAGAGAATATATTAGATACCTTAAATAATTAAGTATATTAAAAATGCATTACCAAATGTTTATCATTAAGTAAACTGGCAAAAGAAGAGCAGGATATTTTACAGCAGTCTAAAAATAAAGATGTCTCAGGTATCTCCTCTCCATCCAAGCATGTGTTAAAGATATCTCACTTGATGGGAGAAGAGCAGGAGCACCATGGCAGGGGTCAAGCTGACACTACATAATACACTGAGATCATACAGCTGTGGGAGCAGAGGAGACTGGCACCACATCAAGGATGAAAGCACACAGGTGAACCAGGCAAAAGAGGAAAGTGAACACAGGGACAAGAGACTGAATGGAAAGAACAGGAGGGAAGGGAAATGAAGCAGCGAGGGAGATGAAACAACACTGCAAAGACAGGCTACAACCAGAGAAAAAGAAAGGGTAATGACTTAAAATGCCAGTATCAGAAAAAAAAAACCAACAAAAACCAATGACCACAAAAATCTTAATTTTATTTTTCAGGAGAGCAGCTGAAAAGCTGTAATGCTTTTACTCATGGCAAGCGGAAGAGGCAGCAGATCAGAGAATCTCCTATGAGGCAAAAGCTGTGAGAGAAAAAATGGTAGCTGGGTGTTTTTTAATGAAAGACCCTGAGCAAACTGCATCATAAAGCAGCCAGTAGGCAGATGAGAAAGTTAAATAAGCCATTTTAATTATCCTCTCTTATTGCAGGCTCACAGCGCTCTGCTCTCATTATGAAAGGGTTACAAAAGTGACATTATCAAGAGGGTGCTCTCTTGGAACAATTAGTTTAACCTAATGAACACACAGCTCCCCTAATTAGCTCAGGAAAGTAAGAAACACCCAACTGTTCAACTCCATAGTATAGACTAAGGAAAGAAAACTGCAGCAAGCAGAAGGCCTGCCAAAGAAAGAAACCACAATGATGAAATTTCAAATCGAGCTAGAGAGGTATTTAAAAACCAGAAGCTGCTCCAATAAAGACTTTAGCTTTTGAACAGAAAGGACAGAGAAATAAACCCCCCAATTTTAAGAAAAAGGGGGCAAAAAAATAAAGCACAGCCCAAGTGGTTGGTTTTGTTTTTGTTTTTTTTTTTTTTGAAAGGCAGTGCAGAGCATTTTCTGCTCAGCTTCATTTTATGAGTTAACACCTGCAGCAGCATTCAAATGCCAGCTAATCCCACTTGCTGCAGAGCTCCAGCACGAGTCAAAGCCTCCTGTGGAACGTGCCCAAGTATGGAAAACAGCAGTGGCAGGGCAGTGCCAGTGCCTCCCCAGCAGCACTGAGCACAGGGCAGCCTCTGGAGCCCCAGGGGACACACAGAGCCTGCAACCAGGGCACAGCAACCAACACACCTCGCTCATCACACACACCAGGCTGCTCCAGGACTGCTCAGCACTTACAGCTGAATGCATTCCCTAGGGAAGGCCATTCCCTGTGCTACAGAACTATTTTTAGAATAAGAATTAAAAAATATTTTACATAAACATATTCTGACTGCTTGTTACCGGTTACAATGCAGGAAGGAAGGGACCCTGTTTAGCAAGCCTGGGTCTTGTTCAACTGGAACTGTCCTTGCACCCTCCCATGACTCAGTGATTTCCAAATATTTCACATACCTGTCTGACAAGAGCCAGCTGCAGTGACAGGTAGAGGATGATCTGGTGATCTTCGGGGGCCAGGTCATGTGCTCTTTAAGGACGACCACACAACACAAAAAGAAAAGTGTCTGTTAGATTGCACTTTGCAGAACTCCTTCACCATGAGGCACACAAGCACAGGACAAAACCCAGTCTTCCCCCACAGCAAACTAGTCCAGTAATGGGGGAGCACACTGAAACTAGACAAAAAGCAGAACAGTGTTGGCCTGGCTAAGCCAGAATCCCAAGAAAAATATGAGAAACAGCTGCCAGGATATTATACAATTTACATGCACCTTTATTAAATGCCACTTAATATTTTGGAACTTGGAAAAATAACATGGAAAAAGTAGCTCTGAGCTTGTAACAAACTCATCAGCATTTTTTAAGTAATTTAGGTGATGGTCATAGTTATCTAACTTGTTCCTATACTTCCACTTTTCAAACATTAAGAGAGGGTTTCGTTAGCAGTGAAAAAGTAGACACTATGAGCATGTAGAGGACAAAAGATCAGGAGCCTGTGACACGAGTTGGTTGTCAAACACACAGAACACTCTCCACCCTGCAGCTTCTAGTTTAATTTTTGACAGCAGACTCCTAATTTGGAAAGGGAAGACACCGAGGGAGGAATGATCTGATGACAGGAGCTGTGCCTGGACCAAACCCAAGGCCCTTCCTTCCCAAGCCTGGGCTCTGAGATGCTGCCTCCCAGCCCACAGCAGGCAGTGGGCACTACCCTGCAGTGCAGCCTTGGCTAGAGGAGGCTGCAGTGGCCCCAGAACCAGATGTGCAGGCCCTTAACAAAGTCTGGTACAAGGCAGGCAAGGGGGATGGATGACCTGGGCAGCACAGAACCCTCTCAGACAATGCTAGGCACAAAGCTGCAGGCTGAATGTGCCAGCCTGTGGAGAAGCCTTAACCAAGGCAATGATGGGAGAGTGTCCTGGGGAACCTAACCTAGCAGGAAAGGTAGGGCAGCAGCTCCTGCCACCTGGCAGCCCACTCCAGGAACCAGTGGATTCTGCCCTTGTGACTCCCAGAGCTCACTCACAGCTCTGCAGCACAGGGCAGTTATTTCACATGGGAGAAATGGGGCAGAGGAAGGTCCCTCACAGCCACTTAACATTCCTGACCTCTTTCTGGGCTGCCTTCCAGGACACCAGGGAAAGCTGCACCTGCACTGCCAGGCCCAAAGTGAGCACAATTAATGTCCTTATGAGGGAGAAACGACAGGCTGACAAGGCTGGGGGTTAAAACCAATGCCAAAACTATTGATTTGCTAATAATAAACAAATGACAATAAACATATTCTACAGGAAACAACCCACACACCACTTTTCAAATGCCATCTGGGCCTGTAAGTAAGAAGCTTCTGAAGCTGATTTTAATAACTAATGGCTCTAGAACAAATTAATTTAGTATGGACTGAATATGTTCTGTAACTCTGTAAGTCAAGAACACTCAAGTGTTCTGAAGCAATGCTGAAGACATCAAGGTGCAATTAGTACAGGTGAGTCACTAGTTTCTCCTACCACTTCATAAAACACCAAAAAACACCAAACCCAAACAGCCACAACCCCCCCACCAAAACCAAAACCAACCCCCCAAAAATTGTTAACAACCAACAGAACTCCACAAGACAGATCCCAGCTTTGCCCTCAGGTGTTAGGGTGAGATACCTCTTTACAAAGAGTCTCTTGTGAAACCTTCAGTAGCCTCTCCAGCAATAAATAACAGGGAAAGTTCACAAGAGTATAGCAGATGAGCTTAATGGTGCTTTTGGAAAGAAACAAAGGATTGTTACTTCACTGCTCAGAAGAATTTTCCTCAGAAGAAATCAGAAAAACATTTGGAATCCTCCAGCTGAAAAGGCCCCTTACAAAGATGACTACAGGCCAAACAATGGCCTGAGAGATCATACATGTTCTTCAAAAAGAGGTGAAAAACAAGGAAAGTACAAAAAGGAAAGAAACCAAACTTAGCCATTTAGAAAAACAATAGTAATCAGCTCACTGTCACATTCCTGTTGGCTGAGGTTTGAGTAACTAATATTTGGCCAGAAGCCTGTCTGTCTCCTAGACAGAGTTAAGATACCATGAAAACAAGTCACAGCCAATGGGAAAGGTCAAAGGATTTAAAAAAAAAAAAAAAAAAAGAAAAAAAAAAGTTTAAAAACAGCGCAGCACCGCAATTCCTTAAATTTGGTCAACAGTTAATGTATGACATTGGAGTCCACAAACTAGTGTGTCTTAGAAGTACACTCCTGATCCAAAGAGTGAATGAATAAATGGCTTTTAAAAGTCTCTCCCAGATCTCCATAAGGTAAATATCCAGAATTGTATCTGTGGTTTCAGTTCTTGCACTCACTACAAAACCAGTGTAAGACTAACATGTTGGGCTCCTTGGTGAGCACCAGCAAAACGGCTGAGATCCTTTCACACTGTTCAGATTGCTGAACCTGCACTTTGAGATACCAGAGATCTCAAGGTTTCTTCACTTGTGTAATTATGACCACAGCAAACTCGGAATTAGATACTTCAGCCCAAGACTTAGGCCACATAAGGTTCCATTTAGCTGCTGTCTGTAGACATCCACATTTACAGCGAGTTGCAAACTATGAATGTAATTGTAAAAATGCAAATAACTGCCCGAGCATCACCCAGTGTATCTTGGGTGGTGTAATTTGATCACAACAGGGTCAGGAAGCTCACACCTTACCTCTCCACCCCACAGAATGGACAAAAAGGAGTTTTAAATCAAGCAGCTGTTCTTGCAGTCTCAAGCATAGCTGCACAAGAGTGTAATTCACAGCTGCTTCCAGGGTGGAGCCACTGTGTCAGCTTTCCGCAAAAATACAGGGATGAAGGAGAGATGAGGGGTGCCTGCTTTGTACCACCAGCTCTGGAACCTCCTCTCCCAACAACAGCCCATGGAAACACTCATTAGGACAGCAACTGTTCTCTCCCCTAGGTGCCCTGGTGCCAGGTCACTCCAGTGATGATGAAGGTGAAGGTACTTTCCCACCATGACAGAAATAGGATTTTTAGCCTGCTTCACACAGGAATTGAGACAAAATTAGTATTCCACATTTGCCAGCTGTCATCATGTGAGGAAGCTGCATCTCCCAGCACTGTAGATCTCACTGCTGCTAATTTGGGGCTGAGGTTTTTCCTGTAAGGTGGCAGAACAGTACTCTTACCTTGGATATTCAATCAAATAGTCACTGCATTTAGCCATCACAAAAAAGTTTTTGACAGACTACTGCTGAAATCTAATGAACTGTTTTCAAACTTTCCAGCAAGGAAGGCTTACACAGAGGAAAAAGAAACATAAAAATTTTTCTTAATTATTGCAAAAAATACACAATACAAGTATCTGCAAAATTCCTACTCACCTCTCCAAGGTCTGAAGTGCTTTCTTGTTTAATTCATCCTGAGTGCTCTTTAGAGTAGCTGCAGGACAAGACACAATGCCATTTAAGAGTTAATGCAAAGCTTCAGATTAAATAAACTAATGTATAGAGTATTTCAAACTGGGAGTGTAAACACTCTGGAAATGTATGTTTGTGCCTGTGCTCATTTTGACACGAATTCTCAAATTCATTTTTATTAGAGATTATTTTAAGCCCTTTGTTTGAAATACAGAAGCCTTTTTTATTTACATACACCACTGAAGGGGGCTGGGAGAAGGGGCCAAACACTAACTAGATACCAAGAAGGTAACAAATGCTAAAAGCAGGAACCTGCAGCACTTCTGACTCAGACACTCCACCCCCACCAGCTTCACGTGGGAAGGAGCTGCAGGTTGAGCAGGGAACACCAGCAGCCAAACTTACAGCTCTGTGACAAAACACCACCAATCTCTGAGACCACAACAGACTTTAGGTTACTTCATTAGGCACTAATGCCCTTCTTCCATGCCTCTAAAAGCTTGACTAATGGATCCTGCCCAGTACACACACAGAGCAATGTATAAATTAACTCCTACCTAAAACCAGAAAAGGAAGAGAAGAATCGAGCTCTTGCTACACCTGGTTATCATAAGATATCATCATCAAGATTCACAGGAACAGAGGAAGAGCTTAAAGGAACACAGCTTTCTCAGATCCAACATATCTGGAAACCTAGTGATGATTTTTAGAAATGCACTGGCTGTCTTGTCCTGGTTCTTAGGTTTTCAGATTTTGCACAGATTTTGATGTTTGTTGCTCTGCCTATCCTGAAATTGAGAGCTATTGATCAACAGCATTAGGAAGTGATGAGTAGTTAATCCATCAGCAAACATCACCCATGATGTCTCTGATTTGACACATCAAGTCAGTCAGTGTATGCTCCAAAAGAGAAAGTTACTAAGTAGTATGTAATAATGCAACAAACTCGGTGAAATTCAAGTATTCTTAGAAGTCATTAAGAAGGAAGAGATGTGTCCTTCTGCAAGACCTGCAAAAGTAACCATTTTCTTTAGATTCTGCATTATGTCAGTGAGTGAAATTTGGTATATAAATTATTTGCTGCAGTAGCTATAGTGATCAGACCTTTTTTATTCCTACATCTTCCAACAGTTCTTCAAAACACGAGGTTCATTTGGGAGGAACAGCAATCTTTAGGATTTCCTAATCATAAAGATCAGAATTTGCTTAGGCTACAAAACCTACTCTAAGTATTAAAAATGATCCAAAAATGTGTATTTTAAATAATAAATTTAAAGACATGACTTTCATGCAAAATGCAGCATCTGTTAAAAACACATCACTCTCAGTAGCCTTAAATCAGGCTTCAAAATACTGGATAAAGGAAGAAAATTTGGAAAAAAAATTAAAGAACCAAGACTGATGTAAGCAAAAATGCTTGAGGAGACATTGGAAAGGATTTGATCATACCTATAAACATCCCTACAGAAAAAAAATGTGACATTCTGTTTCTCATGGAAACTACAATTCTTTATTTAAGTTACAGAGCAATTCTGAAGATGTCACACAATAAGAAAGACTGAAAGAAATGTTCTCATTTGTCCTTCAAATTAAACACCAAATGGAAAAGCTAGAACTTCTAGCTTCCCCCTGTTAAGACATTTGACTAATGTTCAGCTTGTAGTCAGAAAGAACTCAAAATATGTTGTGGAAATGAAGTGATTACAACTAGCCAGCTTTGCCTCTGCATTACTGGGAAACAGCACGTGACTCCCAAGACAAAGATTGCATCTTCAGCTGCCACACAGTTGGAAATCTGGCTGTCCACCTCTAGCTTTGTGCCTGACCTGGATGGACACACTGGAACTTGTGCTTGGCAATTGTGAGCTGTGATGCTGCAAGTTAACTGTGCCACTTACAGGGCTTTTACAGGCAAAGGAGACAGATCAGGGGAAAAAAACCCAACGATGAAAAGTGATTTGGGGAGATAAAAAGAGGCTTGGCCATCAGGTGAAGGGAGGTGATCTGCTCTGCTACCATGAGACCCCCACCTGGAATGCTTTGTGCAGCTCTGGCATCCACAACAAAAGACATTGGAACAAATCCAAAAAAGGGCCACGAAAATGGTCAGAGGGCTAGAAGACCTCTTCTCCTATACACAAAAGCTGAGAGATGGGGGATTTCAGCCTAGAGAAGGGTCAAGGAAGGCCTTACTGCACCCTTTTAATACTTAAAGGGTTTTTTTAAGAAAGACAGAGGGTTATTTTTTCACCTGGTCCTATAGTGATAGGACAAGGGGCAACGGTTTTAAACTTAAAGTGAGAAGATTGGGATTATATACAGGAAGAAATTCTTTGTTAGCAGAGTGGCAAGACTCTGAAGCAGGTTGCCCAAAGATGTTGCGGATGCCCTACCCCTGAATTATTCAAAGAAATCTGCAACCCACTTGTATCACGAAAAAGCTCTGACTTCAGACAAAGAAAAGTTTGCACTATGGAAACAGGACCTGGTGGGTCTGATTAAACTTGTAAACTTTGTGCTCCATTCTCTCAGGTCGATGGCACCAAAGAATTCTTCAGTCCCTACCCAACTTTACTTCCTGTGAGTATGGCTGCTGCAGTTCCATCAACTAAAACAAAATATGACTTATGACTTAGAGCAAAATAAGCTGCAAAAGCAGTCTGACCAACAGGAGAGTGGCACAGGGGGAGTTTCTGAAACCTGCCAGACACAGTACTTTTGCAAATGCCATTTGAGCAGGTCAAGATTTATTTTCTGAAGCACTTCGAGTTTTTAAAGGAACTTCAGCCCTACTAAAATTCAACAGGTTTTTCAGCAATATTTTGGTACCTAAATAAAAAGTTCTGAAATCACATTTGAAAACAAAGGAGGACAAGTTCTGTCTTAGTAAAGCAGTTAGAGCACAGTAGGAGTAGTGAATGCAGGGAATGAAACAGTGCTGAGGATCAGAATCAGCACTACAAGCATGGGGACAGGAATCTCGTTTTTATCTTGTCCAATGGATTGAGCACCCATTAACACCTGAAGCACAGTCAGGTCTATTATGTAATACATTTGTTTTGTGGGAAAGAATTCAGTTTGTAATGTGCAAAACTGTTCCTTTATGTGAATCACGATGTAAGAAGTGAGGATGACAGATAAACGGACTTCACAAATACATTTCTGATCCAAACTCAAACACTGACATGCATGCACCCTTTTGCAAATACGACTTTCAGAAACTATTCCCTTATGTTAAGACATCTAATACAGCACAACATACAGTTTTAGGACCCAGAATTATAATTAAAGACTACATGCACTGTTACTTCCAAAAGCAAAGATTGTAAGTTTGTTCACTAATAATTTATTCACTTCCTAGTGAATAAATAGGGGGGGGGAGCTTAACATTAACCAGTGCTGTCAGTACACTGACTGTTTGTAAAATCCACACAGACTGACAGAATGAGTTTCTAGTTCAGTCCCTGATCCATGGCCTTCTACCAAAATTCTAAATGAAAACAGAGATACACTACACTCATCTCTGAAAAATGAATGACAGACTGTTAAATCTACAAAGATTTCACAGTTTGTGAGGTGGTGATGTGAGGTAAAAAGAGCACTTGTATTTCACAATACATTCTCAACCTCATCTTTCCTCTTTAGCCTTTGTTAAATTCATCTCACCTTCCCCTGTCTTCACTGAATTCTGCAGCAGACCTGAGGGAGGAGAAGTTGACAATACAGCTTATGTCAAAATTGGAACTATGGGAGGAAGAGGAATGGTTTGCTGTTGACACTGACCCATTGGAAACTGATCTGCAGAAAATGGACATTAACTACAAACAGGAGACTTGTGCTTCTACAACTGAGGCAAAAGTGTCAACCACCTCCTCTGAGGACACACCTTTCAGCTACTTCAATAAAGACTTATTTCAAGAAACACATAATTAAACATTAAGAATAAGGAAGCTATCCCGCATAGGTTTCAGGAAGTCTTACTTCCTACAGGAGCTTTTTGCAAATCTCAAAGAAAAGGCTTAAAAACCTCTCCTCAGTGCCTCTGTCACAAAGGAAGAGAAATAATTACTAAAAGGTTATATTAAATAAGAAAGCCTAACTTGGTTGGAAGGCTGTAAGCTTTAGAAGGCAACTGGTCTCTGCAAGACTTAGCAAACACTGAAAATACTGACTGACTGAAAGTCATCTCAACTGGAAAGTTACAGCAATTTCACATATACACACGTAGATGTTTGACTTATCTACATATGTCAGTAAGAACTGGTATAAATACAATGATAAACAAGATTGACAACATGAGGCAGGATTACATCACAGAACTGCTGTCTTTCAGCATGTTCTAGCTTTGCTTTCTCACTGTCATATGCTATTTTTTAACAATGCTAATGAAAAATGTCTTGCTAGTACAAATTTGACATTTCTCAGTAAAAAATAGTTCCATATTCATGACCATCATATGTATGCTTTTGAAGGACTTAATCCATTGTATTAAAATATAATCTGCAAGATGGAAGTATACTCTTCCTATTTCCCTCAAATAACTGAGTGACTTGTCCTGTTGCTGTAAAGGCTAGAGATATGATGAGAAGGTAGATATGTTCCACTGTTTCAAAACATAAATCAGAGGCTAATGTGAAAATAATCCAAGCCAGCTGTTGTGAAGACTGTTTTACATTAAAAAGTACACAATATTGAACTAATCTCTTGAAAACTCAAGAGATTTCCAGACAAAGAGTTTCCAACTCACATTTTGCTGCACCAAAATATTTTTAGAGCCACAGTACAGCACGTGCTTCTCCAACTCCATTCTTTAGAAACCACCTTCTTTTCATACTGAAGTTCACAAAGGGACTGTAAGGGGCTAACATAGAAAACCTTCTATCTCTGAAAATAGTCCCTGGGACCTTGTATAGCTTTAGAACAGTTTAAACAATGTCTAGGAAAATGCCTTAAAAACTAGGCTGTTAAGCAGAACTCTATTCCTAGTGGACTTTATATATACAGAAAAGAAAGTTCAGGCTAGGAAGGACATACTTTTTGACATCAGCTTTCTAGGGAGAACTGTTCTGAGGCAGAGAAATAGAGAACTGGAGAGAGCTGCAGTGCCAGCTAGTCTCCATGATGAAAAGCAGTTCTCAGAACAGCTGATCAGATATGGCTGGCTGAAAAACTACCCCAACTTGTGCTACTGAAGAGCACAAGAACACTTTCTCATACACCTGCCTTGAAGAATTCTGGTGTAAGTTGTAAGGCCTGCATATTCCATGATAACATAATAGAATATCATAGCTTTGATTCAGGCTTCTTTGCTGGAAGAAGTCGATTTGTTTCTATGGAACCTAGCCAACAGAAAAACCATTGCCTGCACGAGGGCAGGACTGCCAAAATGATTAGGAAACACAGCAGCTCTGTGTTAGAAATCTTCTACCTTTGTTAGAAGTCATAGAATAAACAAAGGCTGTTCCCACCTGTGAGGCTGATGAAGGTCAGAGCTAGAACTCTCCCAAACACTTCAAGCCCTTCTGACTACAAAGCCCCAGATCTGCAGGAGCCCCTTGTCCACTCATTCAAGACACAAGCAAGCAGCATTAAAATAAAATACTTCTTACATTCAGTGGTCTGTTTCTAGTCAACATCCACATATACCAGTGAGGTAGATATTTTTATCTTGTTTACTTTTAAGTAAAAGAAACGACATCACAAAGAGGTTGAATCTCTGTGGGGAATCAGTACCACGCCAGGAACTGAAGTGAGGCATTTCTGACTCCAGTTCTTGGATTGTAGTTCTTTATGATTTATGAGTGGGTGACAAAAATACAAAAACAGATGGAAAGTTTGACTTTTAGTTGTGCAAATTAAGTGAAGAAAACTGTTTTACAAATACTCAAGTACAGCACACCAAACATTGTCAGCTACACTCAGATTATCACCCCCTAAGTAATGACCTGCATTTCTTCCTTTACCTAAAGATTCCACTTCTTTACCACAGAAGACAGTTCTCTGAGCAAGTGAACAGTTCCCATTTATCTTGCAATCTGTTTTTCATGTCTAGTCAGCACTGAAAGCAGATTTTCTAATAAATTCCCATTGCTTGCAGCAAAGCCTTTGAGCAAATGCTCTCTGTGTAACACACCTGACAAACGAGGAACTCACCATCAGTAGCTTGAAGGCTGTAAGTCAGGCCCAGGGCCAGGTAACCCTTTGCCAGGGACTCTCCAGCATCCTCACCCAGGTTTACCACCATTTGAGCAAAGTGCTCTCCTTCTTCCAGCTGCAAAAGAAGTAGATTGAGGCTTACAGGCTTTTCCTCTACACGCCAATAAAATTTACCATTAAACTTACCTGTAAGTGATCTGAGAGCCATTCACACGAGGGCTTTCAGTGATCCCAGTGAACACTCAAAGAGGAGAATGGAGAAGGTCAGATTAGCAGACCTTGGTGCACATGCACAGTTTTGAGAAAAAGCTTGGGTTTTGCAGCCCAAACTCTTTCCAGATGCTTAAGATTAATCAAGGACACTATCTTATTTTATAGTTCCCTTCAGGTACACTTCAATCATGCAGCCTTAAATGCAAATGCTGGATCAGCTGGACTACTTATATGTTATCCTAGTAGGGCATTGAAAGGTCTAACAGGTTTCTTCCTTTAAAAGAAGCTTTGCTGTCTGATTTTTTCACACCTTAGCAAATTTTACTTTCTTTAAAACATTACAAGAGTAAAACAAGAAACCACTAACTTCACTGAAAGCTCTCAGATGCTGCTTGCAGTTCTGCTGCCACAAGGACACAGAAATTTCAGGACACAAATTTTGATCTGAACACACTACCTTGGCAGCTTTTGCTGCATTGGCCACTTTCTGCATCTTTTGCAAAGGCACAATTTCCTTGAAAATGTGATTTATATTATAGCTAGTAACTGGATGAGAGAGCAGTCACCATTTCTTAGGATCAGCCTCCAAAATGATGAAACATGTAAGCTGGTCTCTTCTATACATGAAAGACTGCTTCCCACAACCTTCCTTTTGACATATATCTATCAGCATCTGTAAAATCTGAGTTAATGGAAATTTCAAACAAAAAGAATAAGTTAAATATTTTATTACAGCATGGAGTGTTTCTCATTTCTAACTTCAAACTCTCATTAACATCACTCACCCATTTTAAGTAGAAAAGACTAAGACCTGTACACTGTATATACCTTGAAAGGGGTAGGTTGGAGAGACTCTGGCAAAACTTGTAAGTAATGCCTGAAAGACAGAGCCTACAGGAAGATGTCATTTCTGTACAAGACAGTATGCAGATACTGTCACCCATAATCACTCATGCCTAATCAGAAACAGACACCATTACACTATCTGACAAATCCTCCTTTTGGAAACTTTTATTACATCACAACTGACTTTATGGGACGGGGTTGTTTAATTTTGAGAAAGCACTTTTTTTTGATTGAAATCCAGCTAGTTTAGACACAAGTAGTGTGGATGTGTGCCCTCTTAATACTCAGCTTTGTCACACTTCAGCACCTCATGGCTCCCTAACATCTAAAATGACTCACCCATAACAATCTGGAATTAAAATGCATCATCAGACAAGAAATTTGCCTTCTGCAGTGATCTGTTAATATGCTACCTATGAACAGAATCTACTTGACTTGATGTAGCATCCTGTCAATGGGCCTCCTAGTCACATCACTTAAAAACATGCAGGTGACAACATGAACTAATGGCTTCATAAACAAACAGCCTGGGATTTATTAGATGATATCCAACATAAGAAGAAAATTACTTATAAGACTGAAGAAAGGCTGAAAAGTGCAAGTGAAGAAGCAAATCTCCACTGCTTGGACTTCTTCCTCACTGGTACAACTCCCTGAGGCCATAGAATTCAAACTAGATACAGAACAACTGTTTCCCAATTTCTGAAATCTCAGATCAGCCAGTCCCAAGACCAACACACATGTTCTCATCAAACCTTCTTTGGAAAGCCCTGGTGTTGCTCACTGTCCCACCAGCTGTGATTGTGGAAGCCACTGACTGACACAGCAACACCTCCTAGGAATACTTGGACTCGCCAACTACACTGCAAGGCCCATCTTTGAGGGTATAATCCAGAGCCTACCAAAACCACTGGAAATAGTTCCACCTACTTCAGTAATGTTCAGATAACACCCTTAAATTCTGATCACATCAGGAAGACTGAGATTTGTTTCAGATTTCTTAACCTGTCAGTCGCCCTACCAACTTCCCGGCCACATCCTGAAATGTGTTCCTGACCAGAGCCTAGGACAATGGAAGAAGTGACATGTCACATAGAAAAAAATACCCAAAAAACCAAAACCCACAAATGAACAACAAACCCCCCTCCTATACAACTATAACTGAATTCTTCGTCTCTCAGAAGCTTTTATGTAAGACATGAAATCTCCACAGCCTGAAAATTCATTATGCACCTCTCTGCCATCACAAACAGCTATATTCCCACTCTCTTTCTTCATCGTTTCTGCTCTTCTCCCCACACACACTTTCATCCAAGAAGTCTCCATAAGATGAAGAAAAGAGCTACACAAGGAATTCTAATGACTAATGAACAAGAGTAGGGGTGGGTAGAGTGTATGGAAAAAAGATTAAATGAAAAGTTTGTAGCTGAAATCAAGACATGTAAAATTGGAGAGATTTTGCTCCATTGTTTCTCTGAATGGTCACCTGATGGTAATTCCAGTCTCTGACTGGAAATACCTACACTGCATAAATCAGTAGTGCACCATTCAGCCTTCCTGCGTGCCAGTTACCCAGGGCCACCTGTCAGTATCACATCATTCTAATGAATGAATAACCAAAACCATAACTTTCCAGAGTGGCTGAAACAGCACTTCTAGCACATTCCTGTAAACATTTATTCATACTAAGCACTAATGGCACTTTGACCAGCCACAAAGATTCTTATGAATGCAAACTTGGGTTAGCTGAAGTCTGCTTTGAAAATAAGTGGCCTCACAAACTCCAGCACAGCTGGTTCTGTTTATGAGAACATTTACTTTTCCTTCTTACAGCACTCAGACACTTCCCCTGCCAGCCCTGCTGTGGCAACCATCTGCCCTCTCTTCTCCCATTCTCCTACTCTTCAGTCATTCTGGGCAAGTGTGAAAAGCCAAACCTTTCACTCACAACACTCACTGTGAGGTTTCAACTCTCCAGTGGATCAGTCTTGCAGATGGCCTAGTCAACTGTGAATCTAGAAAGTACTACCTGAAACAGGAACAACCCCGTAGGGACACTGTTGGGGTAACCAACTAAACTGTATGAACTACCAGATTGCAGTCGGGATAAAAGCTCCCTCTCCATACACCTGGGTGAGGGAGCAGCAGTGAGCCTGAGCTGTGCCCTGCACTCACAGGCAGCAGCAGTGAGCCTGAGCTGTGCCCTGCACTCACAGGGAGAGCAGAGAGCCTGAGCTGTGCCCTGCACTCACAGGGAGAGCAGCAGTGAGCCTGAGCTGTGCCCTGCACTCACAGGGAGAGCAGCAGTGAGCCTGAGCTGTGCCCTGCACTCACAGGGAGAGCAGAGAGCCTGAGCTGTGCTCTGCACTCACAGGCAGCAGCAGTGAGCCTGAGCTGTGCCCTGCACTCACAGGGAGAGCAGAGAGCCTGAGCTGTGCTCTGCACTCACAGGCAGCAGCAGTGAGCCTGAGCTGTGCCCTGCACTCACAGGGAGAGCAGCAGTGAGCCTGAGCTGTGCCCTGCACTCACAGGGAGAGCAGCAGTGAGCCTGAGCTGTGCCCTGCACTCACAGGCAGCAGCAGAGAGCCTGAGCTGTGCCCTGCACTCACAGGGAGAGCAGAGAGCCTGAGCTGTGCCCTGCACTCACAGGGAGAGCAGAGAGCCTGAGCTGTGCCCTGCACTCACAGGGAGAGCAGCAGTGAGCCTGAGCTGTGCCCTGCACGCACAGGGAGAGCAGCAGTGAGCCTGAGCTGTGCCCTGCACTCACAGTGAGCCTGAGCTGTGCCCTGCACTCACAGGGAGAGCAGAGAGCCTGAGCTGTGCCCTGCACTCACAGGGAGAGCAGCAGTGAGCCTGAGCTGTGCCCTGCACTCACAGGGAGTGCAGCAGTGAGCCTGAGCTGTGCCCTGCACTCACAGGGAGAGCAGCAGTGAGCCTGAGCTGTGCCCTGCACTCACAGGGAGAGCAGCAGTGAGCCTGAGCTGTGCCCTGCACTCACAGGCAGCAGCAGAGAGCCTGAGCTGTGCCCTGCACTCACAGGGAGTGCAGCAGTGAGCCTGAGCTGTGCCCTGCACTCACAGGAGTGCAGCAGTGAGCCTGAGCTGTGCCCTGCACGCACAGGGAGAGCAGCAGTGAGCCTGAGCTGTGCCCTGCACTCACAGTGAGCCTGAGCTGTGCCTGCACTCACAGGCAGCAGCAGAGAGCCTGAGCTGTGCCCTGCACTCACAGGGAGAGCAGCAGTGAGCCTGAGCTGTGCCCTGCACTCACAGGGAGAGCAGCAGTGAGCCTGAGCTGTGCCCTGCACTCACAGGGAGAGCAGCAGTGAGCCTGAGCTGTGCCCTGCACTCACAGGGAGAGCAGCAGTGAGCCTGAGCTGTGCCCTGCACTCACAGGGAGAGCAGCAGTGAGCTGAGCTGTGCTCTGCACTCACAGGGAGAGCAAGTGAGCCTGCAGAGCTGTGTCTGTGGGGTCCTTGAAGACAAGGGGTGCCTCCAGTGCAGATCGTGTAGATAACAATGGGATAAGGGAAGGCCTAAATGTTATTCTCTTCGAAGCAACAAAAACCAAAGTCTCCAAGCCATCCCTCCAATCTGGCCCTTACTGTTCTAACATTTTTCTACATACTTTGCTCTGAAAAACTGATGGAGAGAAGGGCAGAGTTGTAGGTTGCAGGGAGAAGCTCCTTGCCTCCAAGACCTGCATGGAAGAAAGAAAGCGTGGGGGTAAAACAACCTAAGAACTTCCTGCATTTGGAACTCCAGCTATATAACGTGTCAGGAGCATCTCCTGGAACCACTAAGCAACCCCTCTATCACACCAGAATGCAAACTCCTGGCACCTGGAGAGAGTCAGGCTGCCAAACTGTCACAAATGAGTTGCTAATACTCTGAGGCGGGTTGGGGTTTTTTCCCCCTTTCCCTTCCTCCTTCATATTTGATAGAAAAAGAACAGTTGCTAGCTGTGCTATCCTGAGGGATATTTCCCCTGGTGCACAGAGTGGCTGTTCCAGCCACCACTGTTATTTGGCCACAGGTTTTGGTGTGTGCTCAAGCCAAGCCCGGAGGCACACTGACAAGGGAGTGGAGAACAGCAGGTGCTGTCCCCTGGCCTAAAGCCACCCAGCTGGTGTCCAACTGCCACCCAGATTGTTTTTAGAAAAGCTCAAGCCCTACCCCGCTGAATCAACAGCTTGCAGGACTAAGTAGGAATTGCACTTCTCACCAGCACACATTTAGAGTAACTAGGGACAAACAAATCAATGAGGTACAGCAGGATGAAAACAGTACTTTATTGTGCCAAAAAAAGAGGAGCACACCAAGGAAGAGGCAGGAGATACATCAAATGAGACAGGACCTAGGACAGCAGACAAGGTTAATGATGCAGGTGAATTTGGACACCAGGGACACTGAACAATACCCAAGCACTTAAGAGACCAAAATCCTACAGAATGGGTATCTATACAAAATTACACATGATGTTAACTAGTTGAATCGACCTCTTCTTACTGTTTTCATTATACTGGGTTGTAGCTATAGAGACTAATTCAAAGAGAAGAACATAAATATTGTGAAATGAGAATGATAAGAGGAAAAATGCATAGGAAGAAAGTGACCTATAAAGCATAGTCTACTGAAAAGATTTTGTCCCACAGCTGTTTACAGAACACAAAGCCAATCATTATGTACATCAGAAAAAAAAAAATCCTGTGCTTTCTATTGCTGGTTTAGTCAGCATTTGCTCTCTGTGTCACCACTGTTAAGCCCACCTCGGTCTGTGTAAACTCGGCCCCCAGCACTTATGAATGCTCAGGCCTTCCCTCCACTGTAGCTAGAGTGGTTTGTTCACAAAGACCATGTACAGAAGATAAAATTATTGGTAATTTTTAATGTCTAAAACCCATGGGATTGCTCCAGAACACCAGTGGTGATATAATCAAGAATGTATTTTAAAAGACAGAAGAAATACCTAGTAGCTCCGTGCCCTTCCCTGCTTTCTCAGCAGCCTCTCACTCTGTTGAGGCTGATCCTTTTGGATGCAGCAGGCAGAGTAACACCAGTAACAGGACTAGATTTCATTTTTTAATATTATTCACACTGCACTATGACCTAGGCATTTCCAGGAGGCTCCAGGGCTCCTAAGTGACTGGGTGCAAGCACATACACAGCATTTATAATCTACAGTGGCAGGGTCAACAGCAAGCAGAAGGGCAGAGAAGCACTCTCTGATTAAGTGGTCTGTGAAAGCAATGAATGGTAAGCTGTTAGCTCAGAAGTATGCAGCTCTAAATCTACACACACCCCATGACATCCTGACCTCATGGTATGTCTTACTCAGTTTTTATGATGCCATACACAGTCTGTAGCTTTTGCCAAGGGACAAAGTCCTTTGAAAAGCTCCTATTAGATGGTAATACTGGTGTCATTTGATGCTACACGAGTTCAGCACACCACCACTATTGCTGTTATATCAACTGTGAAGCAATGAAAATGATGAGAACATGCCTCATGTCTTCCTGCTTTTTGTCACAGCAGAGCTCTGGAAGATTCAAGCCTGTCCTAGGTCTACAGTGCTGGAGTCCAGAGAGCTCTCAGGACATTGGGCCTGTGAGCCAAAGCTTGATTAAACACAGGATTCAATCTGAGACCCTGGGAAGAACTGCCAAAGTTAGATATTAGAAGCAAAAAATGTAGATTTTTAGTTTAAACAGAAACATGTTAAGCTAGGTAGAAGAAAGTTTAGAGTTTAGAATTTAAGATGTAGAAGTAGTTATAAAGATAGTAAGTTTTAAAGTGTGGTATTCTAAGTTTGTGTGTCATTAGATGATTGGTTAAAAAAGTCTAGAAAATGTATAAAACATAATAACTAACTATTGGGTTAAAAAGGTAAATATTCTTGGTGGCAGTATTTGATTGGTTAATACATCC
The DNA here is from genome assembly GCA_032173965.1 of Sitta carolinensis. Lineage (NCBI taxonomy): Eukaryota > Metazoa > Chordata > Aves > Passeriformes > Sittidae > Sitta > Sitta carolinensis. Next base: position 4,252,205 of record JAVUNC010000025.1, on the reverse strand, counting down.
TTAAATGGTCTTGTAACTACAGGTCTTGTGACCTTCTGAACCATGAGGTAGAGATGTGAGCAAAACTCGCCCTCCCTGTCTGTGTAGAAGATAAGAAAATAAACTTCACCATCTAAAGCAGCTCAGAAGTCCCATCTCTAATTTCTACTAATCATAAATTCCCCAGTGCTACAGTCCATTTTGCTCTATGTGTATTTACAATATTCTCAACATGCCTCCATTTAAGTCAATGGAGTGAAAGGCAAAAGAAAGCATCACGATAACCCTAAATGCCTCAAACGAGGCTCCCAAAATGGAGAAATTCAGTCTTTAATGCTTGCCTGTAGGAAGAAGTTTATTTTTAGTATTTTCACAACACCTGCCATAACAAGATCCTGGAGAACCTAGATTAGCAGTGAAATTAACAATACTGTACTATTAAAATACTAAAAGCAACAACTCATACTGCAACTCAAAGTCACTGCCAAAATAGGCAAGTGAGCATTCAACTGAGACCATGCCAGGGAAGGCTGAGTGAAAGAGGAAATCGCAGCAAGCCTTTTAGTGAGCAGAACTCTGAATTTATAGTGGAGCAAGGCAAAGCAACCTGAGTATGGACATGTTCCAGTGCAAGCTACCTCAACTCTTCTATGGAAATTTAAAACAATACTCTGACCTACAACAGTCAAAGACTTCACAGTGCATTCTGGAAAGCTAAAAGACAGCTGGCTAAACACAAATGGGCTTTGTGTTCACTTGACAGAATCATCCACGTGCAAGTTCAGCAAACTGTTGTGCTGAAACCCCAGCCAGCTGTAAGGTTTAGCAGCATGTTGCCTCAAAAGTAATTCTGAGCCTGCTACAAAAACATTTAAAACACCTATGTAATGGTTTAGATACAATATAAAAGTTCCAACTTTGCTGTACAGGTCTGACTGCATCCTGACCATACAAATGTGGTTTATATATGTGCATTAGTTTAGAAGCATTTCTGGTCCTCCAAGTCTACTGGCCTAAGCTTTAGAATTAATGAAGTATTGATTTATTGTTTACACTGATTTTTTTTTTTTAATTTTTGGTTTTTGAAAACCTCTAATTCTGAAAAAGGTAGCCAAAACACTGCTTATAGCACTGAGTTGTTTACTGCAGGCCCAATCCTAAAAGCTAGTGGTTGATGGGGCAGATCATCTCCTGATGTAAGCCTGCATGGCAGCCCTACCACGCCAGGGAGAACTGCCAGCTTACATCCAGAAATGATCTGGTCACACAACAGAAGCTGGGGGAGGCTCAGCTCTCTTCAGCATCAGGCTCTGTTATATATTGATTTGCATGGCACTTTATGAATGCATACACATTTTCACTTTGATTTGTTCTTCACTGAGAGATTATTTCATAGATGTGATCAAAGCATCCTCAATGTTGTAAATCACTATAGTACATTTCAATTAATTTTCTGTTTTCCCTGCTCTTAAAGTGTGCTGATACACCAATACAAAGCCAGCAAAATGAGTTAAATGACTACTAGATTAATAATGAAAGAAACTCTTCTGTGCTTCCCGTGACATTCTGTGATATCCATCAGCATAAATGCTGTGTTTTGTTTGTTTTTTTTTTTTTTTTTTTTTTATTGCTAGTAACTAAAAGAAGACTAAAGTACTCCTTGCCCATGGGCTATAAACAAACTGGCTACAATACTGCACCACACAGCAGACAGATGCAGGACATAAATTAGCTGTTTCATCTGGATAGATGGTGATCTGATTTCACCCTTTTCCTGCCTAGCCAGCATTCAAGTACACAGATATATTTCCTAATTGAAAGATTAATCATATTTTATATGTTCTGAAAAGGAAGATATATTTGAGTATTTGTAACTGCTAATATTTGTCCATTAGACTGTTCCTGTCCCATGTCTATCCTCCTTTCTATTTATACTGGCATTGATCAGCCTGTTCACTTCCAGTTTAAATTATTCAATTCTGATTTGATTGCCATGTAATTTAAATGCAAATAATTACTGTAAGGATGACATTTAGAAAAACAGCTCTGCTAAGCAGGAAGGTCTTTATTAGGCACAGGAGTCTGCCAATAATATCAGAAGCTCCCCTTTGACTAAAAGATGTGGGAACCTATCATTTCAGTTCTTTTAAAAGATAATCTGATTTCTCTCAGACTCCCCTTAATTAAAACTCTTCTATACCATCATCAAATTTGCTATGAGGGTAAAGCAGAGGCCACAGACTAAAGGGAAGGGGAGAGAGAATATTTTTAATTTGGTTTTAGTTCATACAGCTGTGCTCTAGATAACTGCAGAAAAATTACCTCTTGTGAAATCATGATTTTATTTCATAATGCCCCCCCAGTTCTGAGCCAGGGTCTGACTGAATAACACTGAAAAGCATTTCACACAAAAAACCCCAGTACATTGAAGAAAAAACTCTCTTGTTTTGAAATAATGAAATCAGCTCAATTTTCTCGTCTTCCCTCGCCTTTCCTACTTTTTAGGGTTAGCCAGCTGTTTTATCAGCTCTGTCATGTATGAGAAGTCTGGACATACTGGATTGCCCAAGCTGGAACTGAATTACAGTTTCACTGTCTTTTCAAAGTAATGAGGTATTTTTATATACTAGCTGTGCTTTGAAAACTTCATCAGCCATACTAAGAACATCATTCAACACAGCTGTAATGCCTAACTTTCACACTGTTTTAATATCTCTAATAAACAAAAAAACCCCTTATTTACTTTATTTAAAAAACCTAAAATTCACTGTGAATCTTTTTTTATATCACTGAATGACTTTCAGCCTTCAAAATTTAGAGACTGAGCTGTGGGTACAAGAGAGTTAAATTGCTCCAAATGTAGAGCAGAAGTAGGTTGGGCAGCTCAGCAAGGATTCCCTGAAGGTCCTCAGACTTGAAGATTTTTACTAGAAAAAGATGCTGCTCAGTTTTTGCTGACTCACACATAAGCTTAACCATTATAGTTTGAACAGCACACAGTTAATTCAAAACCAGACACAAGCAGACATCCTCCCTGATGGTGGTGCAAGCTAATACAACTCAAGTGTAGCTGAACAGCAGCTTTCATCAGACAGGGATGGAGAAAGTGGGGTAAGGAAACAAAACAACAGCCAATTGGCTTCTACAACTTTTCACCAAGACCTGTGCAGATTCTTCTGGTATTTTCTTTCATGTTTTCTTGCATCTGTGTTTTACTTCTGCTTAGCAATTGTAATCCTTCCCTGACTGCAGGGACACCTCGTGGTGAGGACAGGTGAGAACAGCAGGCTGCCGTTCAGTTAATTAAACCGAGTAAAGAGAGAGTGACAGATGTTTCTGCTCCTTCAGATAATCAGAATTTCATGGGCACCAACTTCCACTCCCACTCTGCTGCTGGGGTGTACAGTAACACATCCAGAACGCAAAACACTGACCCAGCAACTTCAAGAACAAAGACTGAGTTGTCCAGCAGACCTGAACTATTGAACAGTCCACTTGTAACTATTAACTGTGTCTTCCAGGGGCTACAAGAGTGGCTGATTCAGCTTGACACTCAGTTGAAGCAGCAGTCCTCAGAATGGCTGTTATGACTTTCCCCCCTCCTTCTTTCTTCAATGTGCCAGCAAAATACACTTTAATGACTCACTGTAAAATTTCTTGCAGGGATTTTCATTTTTTATAAAAGGCACACGTGATTTTTAGCAGGGATTCCCTTTCTCCCCACTGCACTCACACTGTGGCACTGTCACTGCAGCACCTAACCTGTTACATAGTAAGAACTGCATCAGCTTGCTTACCCAGTGCAGTGACCCAATGCAGACCTTGGCAGCCAGAAGGGGAACGGTGGGATCTGTAGGGCGCAGCTTCGCACACTCCCTGAGCACTGACACAGCATATGCTGACTGCAGGAGTGGGAGAGAGGAGGAGGAAATAAAAAAGGCTGATTAGACAATGCTGTTGGGAGTCCAGGCAAAATATTGCAGTGGCACGTACAAAGAAGTGCTATGGAGAAAAGAATCCCATGTCAGCAACAAGTCAGCAACTTTACTCCCATCTCCCGTGCAGACGTGTACACATACACACACACACACACAGAGCCTCTTCCCACGCTCAGAGGAAACAGCCAGAGGCAGCCCTGGCTGTGCACTTCACAAGAAACAGTCTTCTTAGCTATCAATGCATTGGTTATTTTAACTCTGCCCTCCCAATACACAAGAATTCTGCTGTAGTTTTCCTTACATATAATCATCTTCCAGTGAGCCAGAAGAGATCATAAAGAGCTTATCCTCCAGTACATTTACATTTCAGGCCAACTTCACTCAGAGAGCTTTGTTCAGCTAAATAATCTGCTCAGCAGGTTGTTTTATGTCTTCACCAGTTCCAGAACGTACAAGAAGCAACTGGAACCCCACCATACAAAGGGTGGATGCAGATCAATACACTGTTCAGTGGATGGTCCAAGCATGTGGTAGGAAGCAAGCCCACAGAGCTCCTGCTGTCTTTCTGGTGTTAGGTTACCATTAATGAGGATGTTTTTTAAGATTAGCACTTGCAAAGCCCTTTTGATCCGATGTGCTCTGCAAACACTGTGTTTTACAGCACACACTCATGGCTGCCACATTTCAGATGCTCTAAGGGGGAATGAAGCAAGCTCTGGCCTGAGGCAGTGATGAGAAGGCAGCATCAGACAGTAAGAAGGTGACAGGAGTTGCCCTACTAGAGTCTCCCAGCCCATTCCACCTGAACTACAGTTTGTGTCACGTTTAAACCTTCCTCACTACTGACTCTGATCCACTCAAATTTTCTCATGCTTAAACCCAAGGGGAAGTTTTAGTCTCCTGGAATCTCTCCTTGCATTCCTGTTTCCTCCCAAAGTCTTCCACACAGTCCCAAGGCCCAATGTTCCTGCTCAGAAGCACGTTCAATAGTCATGGCTTTTCTATATTGCAGAAGAGCAGCAATAGAAGCTTGCAAAATCAAATGATCTGCTATTCCCATCAGATCCTGGGCTTCTCCTCCTGAGCCCCAGGGGCTCTCCCTACCAGAACTCTGACCCACACAGCATCTGGTGACTGCTGCAATCCCCTGCACAACACTACAGCTTCACATTCCCACTGTCCATCAGCACTTTGCCCCTCACACCAATCAAAGTGGGCTGCACCTGCCAGCTCCTTCCTCCACAGAACTGAAGGTCCACTTCTTGCTATTGAATTCAAAAGCTTGATTAGGAATTTGCTTGGAAGGGAACCTGGAAAAAGGGAAACCAGATGTACAGCAGCCATGCCCATGTCAAGGAAAAGAGGGGTTTCATAACCAATTCAGCAGGAAGCAAATCCTCCTGCTTGAAAAGCTTGGGTACCCATCTTGTAGTCTGAACAAGAGCAGCAGCACACCCTCTATTCCTCAGGTTGCTCCCACTGATGTAGAGCATCAGCCATGATCAGTAAAAGTGAGGAAACACTCGCTAATTTAAAATTCAAAATGCTCAAGTTGCCTAAAGCCAAAAGGAAGCTGGTCTCAGACCAAGGATGGAAATCAATAAACTTTGTCCTAGAGCTTGAACCATTACTTCATCCCTCTCAGAAATAAAGATGAGTAATTCAACCCCAGGTACAGGAACAAACACACTGCTGTGCTCTGTTGCCATGAGGTGACTAGCATCCCTCAGAATGAACCTCCCTGACACCTATTTGTTCAGAACAAGTGGTGTCTCAGGTTTTGGTGGCATCTTATTCCTCTCACTCACAAAATGCACTGAAAGCAGCTGGTGTACCCAGCAGCATGATGAAGGTGTTGCAAACCCAAGCATAACCCCATAGGGTAAGGGACCTAGGCTGGATATCATCTTCTTTCCCTCCTACCTATGTTTCAGCCCCACAGGTGTTTCCAGAAAATAAATAATCGTGACAGCAGGACAATATGCACTGTGACAGCCAGTATATCTGCAGCTGAACCCCACCACCCCCTGCCACCTACTACACAAAAGGGAACTGCAAAGGCTAGGTATGTGATACACTGAGCAGAGCCAAGGCTTGCAGGAACAGACACAAGCTCAAGCCAGTGGCCATTTCTCAGCTCTCAGCACTGCAACCACAGGGAAAGCAAGAGGCACCTGGGAGCTGGTGGCAGCTCTCCTGTAGGTCAGCACAACCAGCATGAGCACAACCCAAAGCACTGACAGGCCTCTCCTAATTTGGGCCACAGCTGTAGGACCTACACCAGGAGAGAAGTGACACAACCCTGTCCTTGCCACATTCCCTTGATCTCTGCTCCCTCCCTGCCTGCAGGACAAGCCATCACCACAGCCTCCAACACCCTCAAACCAGAGCCCTTGCCATGTCTGTCCTGTGCCAAGCCTGCCACTGCAAAGCAGTGACTACTGAATGCTGTGCTGGAGAAGGTCCCACCTTGTGCCTACACCCAGACACCTCGGGTGTTGAGTCACTTCATTACATACGCACTTGAGAGCTTCTGAAAATGGATTTACAGGGCAAGAGGCACAGTTTCCATTCCTAAAACATTTACAAAGCTATGTCATTTTAAAGAAGTTTATAAAATTTGCAACTAAACATATGGAGCAGAAGTGGTTTTAGAAACAGGGTGACATGAAGCCTTTCTCCCCAGCTGCATTTTAAAAATTCAAGAGATATTATGTAATTTCACCTTGAAAAATTTACTCAGCAGATATTTCATACAGATGATGAAAACATTAGTCAAGGAATGACAGGAGAAATAATATCCCACTCCCACAGTGACCTTACTTAGGGGAGACTGGCATGACATGTAATATCAAGGTTTCTTAAAGATACTAATTACAGACATTAATAACCAGGGAAAAATATCAAGCACTCATTACCAAATACAGATATCATTGGTTTGTAAAAATATTTAATATGAAACAGTGTTTGTGCAACATTGAAATAATCTGGTAATTAAAATGTACATATTCTTTCACTTAGTGTGGGTGGACCAGGCAGCCAAGTGCATTGTTTGTGAGATTCACTGCAAGGCAATAATAATTTGATTTATTGGTGAGGCATGTTTTGAGAAGAGCAGAAATTGAATTCCAAGTGAGTACATGCTTCCCACTCATGATTCTGAGCTTCAGAGGGGCTCACATAATAATTCAAGCCAGGATTTATGCTGTTTCTATTTAACTTGCTAATTGCTGGATTATAATGACTGCACTAGAACCAGTCCCCAAGGACTTCAGAAAACTAGGTCTCATTTGGCCTCTCACCTAGAGCAAGGAATCACAAGGAAGCTATTGGGGAAGGAGAAGGATGGAGAGGACACCTTCCCCTACACAATTACTGCAGCCATGATTTTGAATCCTGTAAGGGAGTAAAATATAAAGAAAAAGACAAACACAGAACACAACTCCCACTCCCCATTTACTAATTCAATAACAAAGCATGGAAGCGTACTCCTCAAAGATGCCTGCACATGAGCAGAAGAGAACCAAGAAGAACCTTCAGTTAATTTTCTTTCTTCCTCTTCCAAGTGGCTTGAGAGAATTTGCCATCAGCTAAGGTAAACCCACAGATGCTGCCCAAATGCTGGCTTTCCTAGGTTACTCCAATAGAATTTCCATTCTTTCCCCCCTCCTTTACTTTCTCACCATATCAAAGCAAAGGAAGTTAGAGAGCCATTTCATATTTAGAAGATAAAGAAAATACAGATATAAGTAAAAGGAGGAATAATTTCCAGACAGTAAATCATGCCTGATAGACTTTGACGTGCCATGAACAGTTGGCTCTTCTCTTGCACAAGTTCCAAAAACATCACCAGTTTTTTGCTTCTTTGCTACTTTTCAGCCAGAAGGAAAAATGTTCCTCAGGATGGTGGGTTAGCAGACAGCCTCATTCCAAATTTACCTGATAGTTTAGTACACAAATGAATTTCCACAACTAGTGCTGCAATATTTCTTGCATCATCTTGTCTAAAAACTGCGCTATTTCAAAGGGATTGTGGGGAAGTGGAGGAAATCTTTCATCCTAATGCAAGAATTATTATTCCCTGTGTCCTGGGATTCACAGCCATTTAGATATAAATGACCTTGAACTGACAAAGATGACAATGAGCAAGCAATTGAGAACTCTGGAATCAGTAGTTTTGCTGTAAGCTTTCCACTGAATTTAGAGATCTCTGTGAATCTCAGCATGAACATTATTCCCCTAAGACATTCACTTCTCTCAACACAGGAACTGATTCTCTCCCTTTTCTTTTACCTTGTGTTTATCAAATTAGAGCACTGGAGTTAAGCAGCTTCAAATACTCCCTCTTAAAAGCACCTCTTACATTCTAAGATCTATAAGCACACATTTGTACTTGCTAATGTGACAAACACCTCACTTCACACTTTCTGTCAAGAAAAGAGAGTTAAGCCTGAAGGCAATTATATAGCCCACCTAGGTATTCTGCTCAACAGTCAGGCATCTTAGGAAATTTCCATTTTTTGTACTATCTACAGCACACAGGCAAATTCCCTTCTAATCTTTCCTTTGCACCAAAGGAAATCAAACTATTGAGTATCCCCAAGATAGCTGACCTTTGTAACAGGATCTTTAACCAATGAATGTTCAATATTTTAACTTTAATTCCTGAGCAATGCTATTTAAGGAGCCATCCGAGGCCTCTGCTGCTCCCAAGGTTCCTGCCTGCAATACAAAGAGAAATGTACTTTTTTAAAAAAATGCCAGTTGCCTAGCAACCAGCCTAAGCTTTTGCAAGGATACCAACAGAAGGAACAGCTAAATCATAAAATTTGTCTGCTGTTGCTGCAGAATTATGTATTAAATATATTTTTAACTTTCCTTCTAACCTTCTGGAAAGCTGTATGTTGGCAATACAGGCATGGCTGAGTCAAACTTGAAGCTCTTTGAAGCACTTAGAGACATCTGCTTTTGCTGCACTGTTTAAATAAGGGGAAGGATTCCTTTTTTTGGGTACAGCACAGATAGGAGCAGCTCAGACGTTAGCTTGTCATTATTTGGCTATGACCAGTGTGTATCAGCAACTTGCTAAGGGCTCCAAAATCAGAGTTCACGTCTGTGTAAGCCTAGTTTCAAAACCTTAAAAATGCTGCCAGCACAAGCTTTGGGCAAGAGTGCAGTATCTCCAAGGGCTGAGCAGCCAAAGGGAGCACAGTGACACTGCAAGACTAGCTCTGGGAAGAGCTGGAGCTTGGTGCCTCAGAAGCAGAGCTGAGTGCCAGATGCCAAGGAGGATTTGATTATTCCCTTAGTGTAACACCAGACACCTCCTGAAGCATTCCAGGATTAAGAAAGCCATTCAGGTAGACATGCTTGATTTTCTTCTTCCCTGCTGCCTTAAAGAGGAACAAACATAACAGGTAAGAGCAGAAAGGAGTGCTTTGGGTAGCTGAAAGCAGTTTTATCTGCCTTATTTTTGCAAGGAGCTCACATCCCCTACTGCCAAGCCTATCCATCTATATGGCAAGGCTGACCATTGTTCCTGTGGTGCCCTGGAGGGGGCTGGGGAGGGTCAGCAACAATGCAGCTGTTCCTGAAGTCACACAATTGCTGTCTTCAAGGCAAGCACTGAGCTGGCCATGTTCTGCAGGGCCAAGCCCAGTACAAGTCCTGCTGAGCACAGTCCTTGCCTCCAGGCACCTTGCAGCTCCACTGAGCTCTCAAAGAGGCTTTTCCCTGCAGACCCTTCAGTGTTCCCCAGCTCTTCCTTTACTCACTCTTGAGGCACTCCAGCCCCTCAGTGAGTACACAGCTGAGGGGTGAAAGCTGATCATCCTCTCCTAGCAGATACGCCAGCCTTCCTTCAGCTGGCCTAAGGCTACGCTCCTCACACTCACTCCTCCTCTCAAGAAAGACACATCCTGAAGCTCTTCACTCACTAACCGAGTTGTGCTGTGGGGCTTTTTCAGGCACAGCCATTGAATATGAGTGTGAAAATGTTTCCATGCATTGCATACACTAATAACAATAAGCACCCACTGTACTTTGAAGATTAAGACTCAAGAGAGTCAAATGGCTGAATTAGGGAACCCAGCACTTTTAGACTATGCAGACTCAGTGTTCAGAGAATGATTTCACAGCTATCTTTGAAGAATTCCTCCCTCACTACTCTTAGGAAAATCACCGGTGTCACTAAACACAAACCTTGTCTCCTTGTGTGGTAGGCAGAAGACAGGCAGCAATGTTGCTCCACGTTGTCCAAGGCACGTATTTTAACACTCACAATGAAGATCTAGAAGACTTTAAGTGCCATAAATTTAAGCTAGAGCCTACTCACAACGCACTTCTGAGTCTCTATTATTCCCAGGGAGCTCCAGCAACACTTTGGGACACCCAGGCTAGGTCCTGTGTGAGGACAGGAGGTGTGGAAAGGGACAGAAATCTGAAAAGGGAGCATGTAACTGATCCAACTGGTCCAAGGCCAAGGAAATGCTTGTGAGTGCACAAGGACCCTATTACACATCCCTTTTGCTTGTAATACATCATCTAGACACTATGACAATTTTGCCTCCAACTTCAGAAATGTCAGTAGAGTTGCCCTTGTCTGCAGGAGAGCTGTGTGCTGGTAACCTCCATGACCTCCAGGGAAAACTGTTTAGCTGGAAAGCAGCAGCAGAGAACAAATCTACCCCCAGCAGCTCTCTCTCTTCACTGCTGTGAACACTATCAGCTCTGTCCCACTCTGTAAAAATAGAGTTTGGTCCTCCTCTCCCCATGCTGCTCAGTACTGGTCACTTTTTCAAAATCTTGAGACAGCAGATGCAACTGTCTGCGCTGGTTTCACTGTGGCAGCAGGACAGTGGCTCATCTCACTGCCTGAGGACTCTGCCAGATGGCAGCCAGCTCACAGCACTCACACCCCAGCCTGTCCACACAGGGCAGCAGGGGCAGGCAGCTCTGCCCACTCTGCCTCCAGCTGCCAGCACCACAGAGCCAAGGTTATTACCAGCAGAAGAACTGCAAGCATCTGTGAAGAATGCAACCTTCAGCACCACAGGAACAGGGCTGCTGCATTAGAGTGATCTCAACCTCTCTGGCCTATTCAGAACTGCACCTGGTGACACAGGACATCTCCCACCATGTCTTTGCCATTGTCTAGGTTTGCCCAGCATTTCCTTTCCCTTCCCATCTAAATTTGCCTACAAAAGTCTTTCAAATGTAATGGTGGAATTCTGTCATTAGATACACGTGCCTCTTCTGTTCAGTGAACATACAGCTCAACATAAAAGGCATTCCTAAAAATGGGTTAAAAAGCAACCAGACCACACCACCTTTCTCATTATGCAACCTGCTGAGAAACACAGGAAAGTGAAATTGCTGTCACCCCATTATTTCCACCACTTAAGTGGATGAAAGACAGACAGGAAGGTTATGCTTCCCTGAGTTTTTTCATTCACTGTTTTAGGAAGCCCCAAGGCCTGTAGGAACTCACTGAAGTGATGTGCCTATTTTTGTTAAGACACATGCTTTTCAGAATAACGTGTAAACTCAAGCCTACATGTGGTAATGAGCCAAGGTGGCTGGCTTGACATTCAGACTGATCACTCGTGAAAAATGACAATCACCATTTGGCAATTTTTTGGCTGGCAGAAGAAGAAACTACATTGAAACTTGACTTGATTGACATAATCTGAATATCCAAATTAAACATACCTGTAGTCAAATGCAGGGTAGAACAGAGGGCAAGATAGGATTTTATGGCACTTTCAAGAAGGTCAAAGTTGAAAATCCTAAAAACATGTTTTAAAAAAAGAAAAACCAAAGTTTCTAGCATTTACAGGTTGATAGAACTGTTCCTGTTGTGCCCAGGATTTATGACTGCAATTTGCTGTACTGCAGAACAAGTAATGCTGCAGGATGTGAGGTTTTCATTACCAAGAAATGAGATCATGAATTGGCTGTGACTGAGACAGGTGAAAATAGATCTTCACCAACAAAAGCTCAAGTGTATTCTGCATTCTACAGTCTAGACTGACCACACTGTTTTCTCATCAGTTCTTTCTGCTACACTGGAGCACTTGCTTTTAAATGAACTCTGTCCTGCTATCAAGCTGCAAAGCAATATAAAAATGTATGCCACATCTCCCATTAGCAAGATGACGCATTGCAGAGTATATGACAGGAATCCTCAGGGAATGCTTTGGGATTAGAAGTGAAATACTGCACAGATGGGATTGTTGGGTAAGGGAATTCCCTCTGACCCATAAAGCCTCAGAACATTTAGCGCTTTTACATCAATAGGCAAGATCAGGACATTTTACCTTGTAAATATTTAAAGTACAGGCAAAAATACAGGATGTACTTGAAAATCTGAAAAGATAGGACAGCTACAGAGGTAAAAAAATAAAAAAGAGCAACACAAATATCTAAGTACCAAATATTCTGTAACATGTAGGGAAGGTGAAGAGGTATGCAAACATACGACAAGAATGGAATTGCCATGCAAGTTGTTAGAAGCTAAAGATCAGGTCCCACTTCTCCATGCTAATCTAAGACTGAAGCACAATTATTCTCTGCATACACTCACTCTCAAATATTAGCAGTTAAAAATCTTCATTTGCTCTCCAGCAGATTACTAGAGCTACAGTATTGTCTGCCGTTGAGAACCAGGTTACACAACTTGTAAAGCCAGTAAAGCTCCCAGACAAGCCCCATGTTCATGGTAAGATTCTCTGCCTTTCTACCATGGCCTGTGTATCATTGCTGTCCTCAGTATCAAGGGATCAGGTACCTGAAGGATTTGCAAAGACACAGAGGGCAGGACTGTGCTAACTCCAGCTGAATTCCAAGGTGAGCAGGACGTGACATGTAAGCCCCCACCTGTCATAAGTCAGTGCAAGGCATTAGCACCATGGCACCAAGCACATTGTTTAAGTATTCCACCAGAAGCTTCATGTTTCCTTAAACATGACTGAGTCTAGTCACTGTTTCCAAGCTTGAAATTGGATTTTGAAATGCTTGCACTGAACTTCTGTAGGGATCTTTGAGGCTTTCTGACTAAAGGTCTCTGTTCAGCTCCCTGCTGACCTAATATGCAGTGCCAAAGCTTTGGAATCTCATAAATCAGCTAGATGTGTTATATTTAAAAGGAGACAATGATGGAGTCACAGAACAGAGTCAGAGTTTGCAAGGTCCCACAGAAGACACCCCTGATGCCTCACAGAGGGGTCTCTACAGATTTGCCTAGGGTGTTCCACAGATCCCCAGTAATTCAGGTTCCACACAATCTCCACAGGGAACTTTTTCCAGTGTTCCACTATCCTTATTTTTTTGCCTCTTAATAAGAAACATGAACTTGTGTTGTTGCAATTAAATGCCATCACGTCTTGTCCTAACCACTACAGACAAGATTAACCCCTCCTTTTAAGAGCTTTTGAAAACTTGTTTCTCTCAGACTTTTTTCCTCCCCTTTAAGGCGAAAAAAATCATCCATAGTACTGCTTACTATACCCTTAGTCACATTTGATGCTCTTTATGAGACTTTCTCTCATTATTCTACCATTTTTTGGAAGTAGAATGCTTAACAACAGTCTTCCATGATAAGTCTTTGCCTATGCTCACAAAAGTGAAGGAATTCCTCCAGACATCTTCCAAGCTTTGCAGCCACTTATACCTCACAAGACATTTTCTTCACAAAAGCACAGATTCATCTCTTATTTCCATGCCAAGGCCACTGTTTCCAGCCCAGCTTACAGTTATAATAGGCCAGTAGTAGCTGGAATTTGCCAAATGAGTGTTAGTTGGTGGTCTCCACTCAGGTCCACGTGGATTCCTGTACACTCCATGGGCCCAGAATATAGGACCATATTAACTGGTCAACTACTGCACAGCATCAATTTGCTCATACCTCCCAAAGGTGTGGATGGGGACTCCAGAATGAACTGGCTAAGTTTTGTATCATCTACATTTCTTACAAGAAGTCCACTCTTTTACAACTAATGAAGAAAAGCTCCCATTACCTTAGCCTACTTTTCACAACCACATTTCAGTCATCTCAGTGGTTTACTGATGACTTTCACAAATACCACACTAATTAAAAAAAAACACTTATGCTGAAACACGTGACCATGCCAACATTCACATTGTTTCTTTTTCTGGAGCATATTTTACACCAAGCACTTTAAAAATATTAAATCTTACAAGTTCTCCATGAAAAAACATTTACGTTTCCTTTAACAGATGGAGAAACCACAGCTTAAGTCAACTGCCAGAGACACAGAGTGAAATGATGGCAATTTTAGACATCAGCTCTTTCTTATACTAAGCCTATTTATGTTGAACCTGCAGACAATGGACAGCTGTATAATGCTTTTCAACCCACAGCTATGCACAAAATTCATTCTCCTCCTTGGGAACGAGAAAAAAACACTACACAGAAAGAACAGTACTCAATACCAAATGCACATCCCTCATCACAAAGTGCAATCAGAGACTAAAAGGAGAGCACTGTCCTTTCACAGAGCTGCCTGATGGCACCTACTCCCATAGCACACATGACTACACATTCAAACAAGTAATCCAGATCCACTCTTCCAGAGGAAAATGTGTCCTTTCTCAGCCCTCTGGTGTGAACCTTACCTTCCCACAGGCTACCATGGACAGGGCAAGCTGGTACCAGAGGTGAAATTCATCAAATGCAAACTTCATGGCTCTCTCCAAGCACTGAGAAAGAAATGACGAAAGGAATGTCAGACTTTATTTTCCTCCTTACACCTTTTGTCAAGACTGCTGCTTGGGTTAGGAAACTATCTGTTGTGGCCCTGGAGAGCCAGGTGATTTTTTTTTTTTTTTTTAAATGACACCATTTACACTTCTCAGCTAATGGGACTTGTTAGTGTAGATCCCTGTAGTCTGGGCTTCCTAGGCCTGAAGTTTCTGAGTTTCTAAGTTCAGTTTCTTCATGATGTTTTGGTTTAGGAAGGCCTTGTTCTCACAGGGGCTTGACATAAACACTGCCACTGTTTTTGTAACGAGTGTAACGTTTTGGATTCTTTTCTGTGGGATGGACTTTCTCTATGGGATGGACTTTTCTGTGGGATGGTCTTTTGGTTTTGGCCAATGTAGGTGATGAGCTCTGTCACTCTCCCTACCAATGAGAGTGGCCTGTTCAAAAAGGTATAAAAAGGGGTCAATTGTTTGAATAAAAGAGATCGGAGTCAGATTTTTCTAAATGAGGAATCATGTCATTTGTTACTCAGCACAGCAGCACATCCCCACTTCAAAAGGCAGCCTACATATAAATGATATTAATGTCTGTGTGCATTCCTGTCCTGTGCAGCCACATCTCTGTGGCTGTTCCTGCTAGTTAACCAGCACACTCCAACAAGCCACCAGAGAGAGGGGCTTCGCCAGCGTGTGTGGAGGGGCAGGGGCCGAGGGAGGTACCTCAGACAGCATCACGTACTGCCCTCTTCTGCCCAGCGTGATGCTCAGGAGGTCGTAGACGGCAGAGGCGTCCTGCAGGCTGACGGCGCGGTCGCGCTGCTGCTCCGGCGCGCGGCTGATCACGGCGTCGCGGTTGGCCTGGGCACACACAGGGAGCCATGAGACAGCCAGGGAGCAAAGCTACTGTGGGACTCGGGGACACACAGAGGGAACACAGCAATACACACAACAGGGGTTCAGCAGAGAAGAACAAAAGAACTCTCCAGTTTATTGTTGACCTCATATCTCTCAGTTTCTGGACAGTGACCAGAGAGTGGACAGAGAAGTTCCCACCTCTCCATCTCCACTGGGCACTTGAGAATCCATCAGGTGAGATCTTTTACAAAGGAATGCAAACATGATTATTGTTTACCTTACAATTCATGAGAACTGACTCCATTATACCAAAACAAATCAGAAGGTTTATGTTCAGGGACTACAGGACATTCCTCTGACTGTCCTGGAAAATTTGTAAGTTGTAAGAATTTAAGTGGAATGATAGTTAACTTATCATGGGGTGAAAAAGTAGAATTTTGGGGTTTTTATAATGGAGTTCAAGGGACAAAGATGGAGGAGTAAGGGCATATCCTGGCCCTTCTTCCTCATCTTCTTGTCCTTCATCTTCTGCTGTGATGGTGGCACTTTTTAATTGTTTTAGAGTAAAGGCACAGTGTTCAATACAGTTGATAGGTACTGGAGAATTATTATAAATAAAGCATATGTAATTTTTTGTATAAAACATAACACCACCCAAAAGGAGGTCAGTTTTGCCTGATCCTGGCCTGCAAGAAAGACCTCTGCAGGCCAGAGCCACAGTGTAACAGGTAACAAGGAAAACAAACAATCCTTGACAAAAGAACAGATGATCTTGGCTCGTTCTTCTGACGCTGGGCTGGGGAGACAGAGACTTTCACAAATTCGGGTTCACAACAGCAAAATAAAAACCCAACGAACAATGACTCCTCCATAGGAAGCCACACCCATCACTCACAGAATTTGGTTTAAAATCATCTCAAGTTTTTTCTCTTTTAAAAGTTTATCCCAAAGCAAGGAAGGTGTTTCCACAGTGGTGCTTGCTACCCATATAAAGCAAACTGGAGAAGACAGTTGTATCCACAGGAAGGAACTGCTACATATATCTCATCTGGATCTGTGTCACAGAATTAGGGCATTATGAAACAGACCTACTAGATCTCATTTCCTCAATAATTAGAAATTCAAGGCCATCCTTAAACCATCTTCCTCATTTTCTCAATAATTAGAAATTCAAGGCCATCCTTAAAGCATCTTCCTTATTATTTTGATTCCTTGCAACTGTGGTAACAGCTTCCAAGGTTGATAATTCATCTTCTGTGCCTACGCTAGATTTCTTCACAATAGTATCCATTTTTGTTTTTCTTTTTTGCTACTCACCTTTTATTTTTTAATTTGAGCAGGTCATCTAAGTAATCAGATTTGCATGTTGTCAACTTAAAGCAATTAAAGGTTTGGGCAATGCAATACCAATTTTTTTTTAATATATAAAATATATATTATTTTTATTTATTTCTTTTAAATGTCTTAATTCTTATTTCTTATATATGTCTTAATTTTGCTAATCTATCAGTAAATCGCTGGGCCTAGATCACAAAGAAACATTACTTTTGACAGAAAATGATCAGTTCAGCAATTTCTGAGGATGTCCCAAAACACCACAAGCCACAGACTCAAGATTTACCTCCCAGCCCTTTGCACTTTTCTGAGCACAAAGAGGGAGATTACAATTCCAGAATAAACAGAAAATCCCTCTGATGTTCCAAACACAGAGTGCCCAGCCCTGGGAGAGGCAGTGCTGGATGCTCTGAGCCTGAGCACCATCCCAGAGCACAGACACACTGCCCTGGGCTCCTCAGCTGAAAGGGGGGCAACAGCAGACACTCAGGTCTAGACATCTAAAAGATCAGAAAAATTAAGAAAATTGCCAGCAATTTCACCTTGAGCAAAGGCAAACAAAATGTTCCCTCCTTGAAACAGGGAGGTTATGAGATTTATTTTACAATACAACTATAATCTTACATCTCTTTCTTTCTAATTGTGGGCAGGGTTTTTTTTTTTTTTTTCCATAAAAAGGTTAAACATGGGAATTAAGTGTAATAAAAATTGCCAGAATATGCAGCCCTTAAAGCCCACGCTTATTTCATTGTGATTAAGCTGCAGCTGTTTCATCATCATTTTATCTGTGTAATGCCCCAATTCCAAGCACTCTTCATCACAGTCTCCAGCCGAGACTGCAAACACAATTACTGACAACTAACACAATCTCAGCTGTGAGCTACATGGTGACTGCAGTTAAAGGCAAGCTGACAGGTCAGACCCAGACCAGTGTTTGCACAAATAAACTTACACCAGCTCCTGCAGCCACAAAGGCATTTTTCTTTCATGCTACTACAAAAGATGTGATTTCTGATTATAATGATAGTTCAGAAGAAGAGAATGCATGACAGAATGAAACCAACTTTAAAAATTCTGCAACCGGAGTACAGAGGCATAGCTTGTCTACCTTTATTAGCGGAAATAAAGAAAGAGTAAAAAATATAAATACATGTTTCAGCTCTGTTTGGATTTAACATAAGACTACTACTTTAAGAGGAAAAAAGGAGTTAAGTAAAGCCATAGACTGTATGATCCTTATTGCCAAGTGAATCCTCCCACATATATACAATAGCATTAACAGTTTCTTCTGCACCGATTACATTGTTATGACAATTGTTTGCAGCAAACAGCTACTGAGATAGCACTCCCATGCTCTGTAATCTCATCAACAACCTCCCATTACAGTCAGCTACAGCCTGATGCTTTTTTGGGTATCCATCAAGTACCAAGCTACGATTTTTAAGTGGATGCATAAACATGGATAGAAAATTAATCAAAACTCATGACTGTCCATCACATTTTGCCACAGATACTGGTACTAGAACAAAGAACATACCCCAGTCCTGCAAAAGCAGGAATAAAGGGCATATTGCAAGGATGCAATGTTCTAAAATTGCAGTCATGCTGAACATACTGTATGTATCATACTTCACCCAAGCAGACTGCAGTTAAGTGCAACATATGCACAGGCATGATGAATCTTCTTTGCAAGAAGGTCACGAATCTGCTGATTTTGTTCAAGCGTTCAAATCTCAAAGCCACAGAAGGTTTTACAATCTATCACTCTCTATGGTTCCATGCATAAAAGTTGCCACTAGCAAATTCATTGTTACTTCTATCTCAACAACTTCTTCAATACAGAACCTATTCCCAATTGCTAATTCCAACTGCTCTAAAAAAATAAATCAAGAGCCCACATTACAGTGGAGACATAAAAACCCCAAAACCAAAAGGTACAAACCCCATAAAAAACTGACTGAACAGTAGCAGGAATATGGATTGTGTCTAACACAATAAGGTAAATCATCATCCTAAGTAAGGCTCAAGGCACTACTGTAGTGTACAAACAGAGGTAAGAGCAGTGAATGTGAATCACTATTTCCTGAAACCCACTCAAGAAATTGGCATGTCTCTGTGGCCTGCCTCTCACAGAAGACAGGCTGCTGTCCCTCAGATCATCATCAAGCCTTTTTTTTATTTTCTTTTCCTTTGTTTATGTTTTTCTAAGTATTAATTTGTCAGTGAGAAATCCTGACAGTGACTGGCAAGTACAAGGGCAAAACAGTTGCAGAGTTATAGCAATAAAGAATACACCCATTCTTGGGATTAGGAATTCTACCTAGTGAAATGTACACAGAGAGACACTTCATTTTGCATTTGAGAATGCAAAACTTCAAAGCTACTAACACCAACATTTTTTCAATATCTGCATTTCTGTTGTTTCAGACCACTAATTTTCCTGAACACAACTGGAACAAAAGGTTATTTGTACAACACTGGTCTCAAGCAGTCTATCCATAATACAAGCCACAATTTCAATTTGTCTTACTGCATTATTTCCTCCCCCTCAACTATTAGCAGCAGTAAAACATAGCTACAGATACATTTTCAACACCCCCACCATGACTATTGCCTTTAAGCTGTTCCCATTATCACACACACACGCCCCAGAGCACACAAGCAGGATGGAGAGAGATGATAAGTCATACAAAGAAAAGCTCTGTTCAAGGCTGTTTTGTGGGATAGAGAAGGTCACCAGTGCTACCAACACGTTTCACCACTGGGAATGAGCATAAGTTGCATTATAAAGGCAAAAATAGACAGTCAATGCCCCTTTTTTTGAAGTATTCCAAGGTAATCAGGCATCCCAGAGATGCATCACACTTGCATATCTTGAGATGCATTAGGCACCATCAGCTGTGTGTGCAGGTGGCTCAGACATGACACCAAGCCCATCTGGGGAGACTGGACACATTTTTAGTCAGCCCAGACCCAGGGCATTGAGCACCCCCAGCCCCTTTCCAGAGCCCAGGGACACAGCCTGTCTGCAGCCCACACACCCCAGAGGCTCCAGCCCAGCCTGGGAGCCCTGAGCTCACCCAGCATTCAGCCCCTGCTGTCTCTGAACCTGACAGAGCCTGGGGGACAGCAGGGCTCTCAGTCTGGCTCCAAACACAGCAGTGCAGACCCTCTGCCAGCAGGGAACTGCTCTGCCTTTCTGGGCACCTGCAAGGCTGGGCTGCACACAGCTTGGACCTTCCTATCCACACACACTTTGCACTTACCTGCAAACTAGATAAGCCCCCTATCCACAGAGGATTTGCTATACATCAGTGATGCCTATTGATGGCTTGTTTACTTCAGGAAGAAAGGAAAAGAGCCACAGCAAATCCAAACAGCCATTACTTCAGCAGTTATTACGCACGCAGTTACGCGGCAGAAAATTAAATTTTACCACAGTACAAAGATGTGCTTCCTAATAAAACGTCAAGCACTCATATGAATTACAATAGAGTATATTCCATGTAGCAGGCCCCTTCTCACAGCAATTAGCTATGAAGTATCCTTTAATTGCTCACTTTGAAACATGGCTTCCCCTGTTTTTTTTCCAAAGGAGAAAAAGAAAGCAATTAAAATCTTTAATGAGTGCCTGCTGCCTGCCCCCTAATTCATGGGCATTCGAATGTTCAACTTGTGTCTTTTCATAATAGACATAATTGCCAGATCCACTGCAACCCATCTATATAGAACAGCAGCATGTTTTACACAGTGTACTGTAATAATGTAATTGGTGTGATTCAATACTACCATTAAGAGAGAAAAACAAATGCTGTGTGTGTAAGATTGACAACAGGCCTTTGAAGTCATGCAATTGATGCCTTTTCTGCTAAGAGCTGGGAAATATTTAGCCCATATCCTTTGGGTCTCCATTCTGGCTGTTTTGCCTGTACTGCCAACAAGATAAATTAACTCTTCACAATGGCAAGAACCTATACAATGCAAGAGGCTATAGACTTTTTGCCTAATTTATTGATCATCTCTACATAGCACCTGAAGGTTCCCCTTACTAACATATGCAAAGAAAACATTCACGGTTAACTGCAAAGCTGCTGTGAAAATGGCATGTGGGTAGAACAGGGAGGATAAACCATGCCCCAGGAACTCACAAAACTCCTCCCAGAGGGATCCTACAGCTCATTCCACCTCAGACCAGAAGCACAGCAAATTGAAACTTCTCTCCTTGTGAAGCACATGGCATCTGTCTCATTTCTGGTAAGCAACAGACCACGAGTTAACTGGTACCCAATTGAGACACCAATTCATCAAAACAGCCCACTGTAATAAACTGTTAAATATGGCCACATAGACATATCTTACATGTTTCAGGTGCATTCTAACACCTTGTACTGTGGCAGAACTAATTCTGGAAACATCACTGAAAGCAAGACAGACATATCTTGCCCCCATCCAAAACAGCCAAACAACCCTACACAAAAGGAAGACAGAGAAGCAGAAAGTAAGCACGTTTGTTTATGGATATTAATTTGGGTAACAAAGTCATCCATTTGTAGAACAGTTATCTGGGTTTAGAAAGCTATCTTCCAAGAATTTACATCCTCCCTGCAAGTTTGGAAACAAGACCTAGTACTGCAAAGCAGAAGAAAAATACCTCTCATACCCTCTAGCAACTTACATTAGAACCATTTATTCAAGAGATAATTAACAGAGGTAGTGTATTTCCCACTAGAAACATCCTGCAGGTCCATCTTTGCAAGTCCCAAACACATGGCTTTGCCTTGCAAAGCAGTACAGAAACAGCCAGATTTGCTACTGTAAGTGCACAACTGTGATTTGGCAGAACCAAGAGAGCAGGCAGCCCTGTCCCCAGTTGTCTCTTTCAGCTGCCATAGTCCAACAGCCTTCAGTAAAATAGTCATGATGGTCATCCAGCTGTTGTATCATCACTGGGCTTGGTGCCATTTTAAAAAAAAAAAAGGAAAAAAAAAATCAACCTACAAAAGCAACAAGAGATTCTTCTTCACTAACCCATTTGTTGGACACTGTTATTTTATAACACTAGGAACTGAAGAGCAAACAGGTTTTATTTATTTCTGTGTTTAAAAATACATGGGTTTAATGTCATTCTGTTAAAGGCATGCTCACAGCCATGAGTTTGTTCTCACCAGTAAAAAGCACAGGACAAGTCCCAGTATCTTCCTTCCCCCTCACCATCTGTTCCATGCTCTCAGGCCCTCCAAGGTCAAATCGCCTTTAGGGATTCAAATCAGAGATAAGATGGGGATGACATTTCTAATCTTTGTTACACAGGCACAGAATTTATTAGTTTTGGACAGAAGGAGCTTCATTTCCAGTATGAGTGAACAAAGAGCCAAAGAAAATAAACCATGTTACCTGGTGTGTTTGGTGGACCACATCAGCCAAAATTCCCAATTGTAAGAGCCAGCATTGCCAGCACTGAACAAAGGTGTTTCAGACTCTATGCTGGACTTCAGATTCAAGAAGGGAAGGTTTCTAAATGCAAAAAAGAACTTTTTCTTTTTTTTAACCTCAACAGCAAACACAAAAAGTAATACTAAGTGTTCCATTCCTGGCTCAGAGAAGCTTCTGGCTAACTTCAAGGGCAGTGCAGTCAACTTTGAATACTCTTGAGAATAGCTATTAGAATAAACAAAACTGCAGCTAAGGGTTAGTCATGCCAAACCTCCTCTGTCTACACCCTGCAGCTCAAAGCACCAAAGTCCTGATGGCAGAACCAGTCCTGTTCCCATTGGTAGGTGAAGCAGAAAAATCACACTGCAGCAAGTCACAGTGTGTCCTCAGTTCTCTTCACAAACAGTGTCATGGTTTAGATGGGTTAAACACAGTAAGAGAGGACTAGTGGTTTAAAATTAGGCAAGTCCATGTTTCTCCAACATGTGATAGGAACACATCATTCTGCCACAGTCTGAGCTTGTAATGACTGTCACCAGCTGACCTTCTTGGTCTGAAGGAGAGCATTTCCATCCTCTCAGAAACACAGCCCATCCCTACCATAACTTAGTCTGACAGAGCAGCCAGGAGGCCACAAACACCCACAAAGA
The DNA here is from genome assembly GCA_032173965.1 of Sitta carolinensis. Lineage (NCBI taxonomy): Eukaryota > Metazoa > Chordata > Aves > Passeriformes > Sittidae > Sitta > Sitta carolinensis. The sequence continues at coordinate 4,229,293 of JAVUNC010000025.1, read as the reverse complement.
CAGCCTTGACTGTGGCTATCTTCAGGCTGCCCGATTTGTTTCACTAGATTCCTTCTTGAGAACTATACAGCCAAAGGCTGTGACTAAATAACCGCTGGCAGAGAAGAAACATTTGCCAAACTCAACAACCAGGATTCTTTTCGCTGTTTACTGAGATATCTCAGTTTATGAAAATAGTCCCCATTTTTAACAGGACATAAAAAACACAGGAGGCAATTAGTGAGAATGTCAGGGCAAGCACACTCCACTGTAAGTGTTAATATATCTGCAGAAGCATCTTCAGAGCCATGAAAGAGGATATCACGTTATTTGGCCATTTGAAAACCTTTTACATACTTAGGCTCAAAGGCTGAGTGAAATACTGAAGGAACCATTAACTGTCTCTTTTGAATATATTCTCATTTCATCCCACCAGAATATGCAAACTGGCTCCCTTGCAATGCAAGGGAAAGGGAGAAGTAATCACTAAGCCAGAGCCCTTCACCATTAAGAGGAAGAGAGGTTTGGTGAGAAATAAGCTTTAGCTCTCAAGAACCTCCAAAAAATTTCTTGCTTTCCCCTTCACAGGAGCAGTTCTACTCCCCCATAACATCTTCTTGGGAGTCATACAGATCCTGGCAAAGTAGAGGTCAGCTTCACCTTAGGAAGGGGGATCAAACATAAAAAGAGAGTGAATTTCAGCAGCAAAGGTGTTCCAGGTGTATACTTGAAAAAGTACCATGTCTCCTTTTCAGCACATATTTACTTTGAGGTTCTCTGATGATTTATGCTCCTCCCCAGTACATCATTGCTCTGTGTTCTCTCCACACAGGCTGAAAGCTTTTTCTGGCCCTCCTTCCCCTAACTCTGCCCCCCTTGGAGGTCATTTTGGAGTGGTAGGAGTCAGAAACAGGTATGTGAAGAAGCTGCTTGGCTTTACAGTCCTCCAAGAGAGTTACAATGACCTGACTGCTCTTTGTCTCTTTAAAAATCAGAGAGAAGTACCACCTACCTTTCTGGTCAGCTTTGCCCTGACAGACCCAAGTGTCAGGGAAGCCAATGTAATGCATACTTCTCTTTCATTTTAAGGGGTTCACAACTGTAAATACTGGAAGAACACCTAATCCAGCCAAAATCCAGGAACAAAACTATGTTGCTTACTGGCCTACACAAAGGTATTATCACGGGCCACTGACATTCTTTCAGGAAGGAAAGTATGTTTTACTCAGTTGTTAACATTGTATCATTAGGGAGAGATCTCAACTAGAAATCTGCTTCCTGTTAACTCATTTCCATGAGCTTCTGTAAATTGTTTTTTTAAAAGAAAGCAAAATACATAAAACCAAAAACCAAAACTTCAAACAAACAACAAACCTGTATATAAGACAACCCTCAAGCCAATGAAATGCTGTTATGGAAAACATGTCATGTCATAAGTTAAACAAAATTTCCCCTTCTAAGTACCATTATAAAAGTGTACAGGAAAGTATTTACGGATTACAGACATATGTAAGAATTAGATTGCTCCCTCTGTTCCTTCACTTAGGAAGGACATTCAGGTGGTTTCTAAATGTATTTCTATACGCTTGTCCTGAATTTTAGTTAGAACAAACTCGTGGCAAGGCTGATGCAAGAAGACTCAGATGTTCCATTTCCCCAAAATGAGAAATACAGTTACACAGGTTCTACAGTGCTTTGCTACAAGATCTTCTTATATTTGTTTTTTATGTAGCAAAGTGCCCTACATCTTCCTCCAGGAAGCTCCTATATATCAGAGGCAGCATTTGAGCATACACCAAACTTACTTATTTAACCTGGAGCTCAGCACAGCAGTCCCAATTCTATCAAAAGCACTTTCACACAACTTCATCCATAACTTCCCTACAGGACAGTCAGTTCACCATTTTACATGCTACTAGATAGGGATAACTTTCCCCTCCTCAGCAGAACAAGATTGTGGAGTTTGAGGTCCCACATGGCCCAGAAAGGCTGGAGCAGCCAGTTCTGTCACTGCTCCAGACCCCAATCCTCCTCCTGCTTGGATCAGCCCCAACAAGCCCCACTGACATGAGCACTTCTGATTCCAATAGAAGTGCACATGATATCCTATGAGCCCTCACTCCTGCAGTCTCCACTTTTAATTACAAAAACCCTTCTGACTGAAGGAAACACAAAGCAGGTGTGCTGCAGAGGTCTAATCTAGAAAGCACACAAAAGCTCACAGCAACACTCAGATGTACATGATTTTGAAGTCAATTTAATATTTTGGGGTGTTTCCACCTCTTCAATTTTCCCCTGAATTTTAAAAGCAGACAATATTAAACTCCCCTGCTCTGAAGAAGTTTGTGGGATAGGGAAAGAACTTGAGCCAGAAGAACCAGACAAGAAAAACTGAAGAAAGCAAAAACCAAAGTTTCCACAGTATCTCTTTTCAATATGTCTGAAAGTTATTAGAAAGTTTCCAAGAAAGCTGTTGATGCTCCAAGGTTTTGAATATCACTTTGAGGTACAACTGACCACACTGTATTAAAAGCAAAACATTTTCAGAAAACATTTCTTACATGTTTTCTGTACATTTGCATCTTCTCAGAACATGAAAATTCTCAAAGGTTACCATGCAGTTATTTTTCCTCCAATTTTCTACCTGCCTCTTGTATGGATTTTTTAAAGCCACCAATGCTATAAATAGAAGAAATCTAATTATTTCACCATAGATTATTATGAATGTTTCTGCATGTCACAAGGTTTCCTGTATCACTGCATCAGAAACTGTCAAAGATCACTCCAGACTGAAAAAGCCAAGGAGTGCAGACTGAGGCATGAAAGCAGAGTCCTGCCCCTGCAATTCCAAACTGCAGGTACCACATCACCCCTGGCTTTAGGCAAGGCTCTCTTCCTCTCATTCTGGAGCCATAAATCAACACAGATGTTATGAATGGAAACATCTGCCTACTGACAACGTATCTGGACATCAGAACCTCATATAGCTATGGTGAATGCAGTCCATTTCTCTTCTTGACAATTCCCAAAACACTTCACTGATGTTCCACTTAATAAAAGTGGTGTCACTAATAAAATAGATCCCGTTTTCCACTCAGCATCTGAACCCTTGCTTCTGTTTATCTAGGGAAGATTCTGTGAACAAAACCAGGAGACAAGGAAATGCTACATATCCCTTTGCACTATTAATACTACAAACCCATTTTTGACTTACCATGGATTCACTGATTAAGAGGAGGAGAAGAGCTTCTTCTACGTTGTCTTGAGGGCAGTACACACTGAAAGACAGAATACATTTTTCTGAGGAAGGTCAAGAGTTATCCTGTCAGCCTCTTTCTCATTCCACAAGAGAAGCAGTAACTTGAAACATCTCATGCATAATTCATTTGCTAGGCAATACTTTCTTTGCAGGTTCACACAATTAAAAGCTCTGCAACCTATCTTAGATGAGCTATACTGAACTCTAAATAGATTATTTCACTTTCATAGCGAAAATATCCCTTTGGTTGGACTTTCTTCTTCCTGGGGGGGTGGGGGGAATAAAAATCACTCAAAGTTTAATGTTTTATTTATAGATATAAAAAACAAGAAGGCACAAAACTACTACATGAATCAGTGACATGATTAGCAGCACTGAAGAGTGTTCAAATACACTCCTTCCTCCTTCCAATAAACTGAAATAAAAATGAGCACTTACTTCTCTTCAGAGTACAGCTCAGGCCTCCGACAAAGAAGATTGCTAACATAAGACTGGTATTCCTTGTTCATGAACTCAGGAAGTGGATCAGATAAAGGGCTCCAGTAACAGTCCTCACTGAGGGAATGGAGAAGTACCTGGGCTAACTGCTTGGCTGCAGTCTAGAGATCAGGACAGAAAAAGACACACATCAGTGAAGCCTCGTCCAACACAAAAGATTCACCTCTCACCATGTTCCACCTTGGGAAGGAGATGTACCAGCATGACAGTACCACTTTTCAGAAAGCTGGAGTGGCAATATCAGCTGCTAAGGTCTATAAAAGGTCACTTTCCTCCCTCCTGAGAAAAGACCAAACTTCTGCATTTACATGGTCTTGTTGCAATGCTCTAAGAAAAAGGTTACCAAAAAGGCTTGACAGCAAGGGATGCTCTGGTGAACAAGGACAACTGATTGCCACATGGACTGCTGAGACAATCTCACAATAGTTACATATAGGAGTATGATGACTCTACATTGTGTTCTCAGCCTCAGAATTTTGTCTGCAGATCTTAGGACCAGAGGTGACTTTTGTGCTAGGTTTGAAAGATCAACCTTTTATCTGTTAATATCACTTTGCCTTGTAGACTCTTACAGTTCCATCTTGGTCTGCCTCTTTCTGCTTCTCTCTTCCCATTGCAGTAAAGGATGGAGGAGAGAAGGTGCTTAGGAACTCTATAGTGATACAGCAACATCACATGTACTTTTTTTACCATAAAGCAGCCAAAGATCCTTAAATAGTTACTTTCCACTTCATATGCACAGCTGGCAAACTGGGCCCTAAAGAAGGCAAGTTAATGTCACTTAGCAAAACTATCTTTGGCATTTACCCTTGTCTGATACCCATCAAATCTCTAATTTCTTGCACTGTAAATAGACAAGCCTGCAAACAAGCTCAGAGACATCAAAATGGGTAATGTCTCCTGTGAATTCTAAGCAGCACAACACTCTATGCTATAAAGTAAGTACTGCATTAAACAGAGGACAGGCTGAAACTTCAGCCCTTCTGTCCTAATACTTGCAAGTAGTATTTTGCAACTTCTCTGACTACTGGATATGTACTTTATATGAAATTTACTCTTTGAGATGTGTTATGCGCCTACCAAGAGTAATTTTCTTTTAAATACTAGGACAGGTATGTTATAGATGTCATACCTCAACAACTATGGGATCAAATAAACCACACTGCGGTTAAAGTTCCTATTATCAATTTCAGAAAAATAATTTGTTTTGATGCAAGGCTCTTTGACTTTCATCCACCTCACCACACACAAATTCACTGAATTAGTCTAAAATGCAACCACAGTACCATGTTCTGCCTCCTAAACACCATAAAGGGAGGCTTCAGAGATGGCAGTGATCTGAGTGTCTCAAGGAAATGCCATCATGTACAGCTCCCTGCAAACCCCAAGACCTTCCATGCCCTGCTCCTGACAAGTCACAGAAAGCCATCTGTTTCTAACTAAGCTTTTCCATGCTTTCTACAGCAAGAAACTAGGAGCAAAATGGCCTAGGGCCCTGCAACATTAGTCAGTATCATTTTATCATCTCAGTGTGTCATTATTTAGTCAGCTTTACCCTGAGGAGTCAACTCGCCTATATTTTTTTCCGACAGTCTTAGAGGGGAGGGAAAATAATTTGCCAGCAACACAAAGATCTCTACTGGTTCACACAGAAGAAAGAGTACAGTTTGTGGTAAGCCATTCAGAAGGGAAGCAACAAATACTTCTAGTGTCTTTAATTTTAACATACAGTACAGTAGCTGTGTAAATTAGCTTCACTCTTGTTTTGAATAAGACCAAACAAACCAGAACAGGCCAAGACTCTGATTTATGTTATTACTGCCTTTGGCTAAAAAAAGCATCATTATGCTTGAAGAACACTGTGATCCCACAAATTAGGGGAAAAAAATCATGTGCTTTACTTTCATGCTTGAAAAACTTGTTTAATTAAGCACATTGCTCCCTTCGCCCTCTTAATGGCTCTTTAAACATAAATAAAAAGATGAAAACACAATTTCTAAATCCCAGGAAAAGCTACTGAATGAACACCTTGAGAGCTCCCCTAAGGGATAAATCCCTCAGGGGTGTTGTACAGCTGTCCCCAGTTGCACAGGGACAGCAGCAATTGAGCCATGTTCTGTCACAGGCTTGGAGCAGCAGATGGTCAGACTCATTGCAGCAAAATGATAAAACAGGCGAGCACAAAAATACCACTGAGCCCTGATCTCAGTTTGGAAAAGGATGCAACCATTGGAGTGGACAATTATTTAAGTAATCTCTTCCAATTTGCTCCACAAGCTTCTACATGCATCTGTATTCTCAAAAACACTACACAAACCCATGCCCATCTCCCTGCCCAACTTCTCTGGAATGACACAAAACACAAAGCAGAATCAAGTACAGTTTAGCTGTAAGAGTATCAACGCTTTTAGGGCTGCAAAGCTTTCATTCCCAAGACTGTTATTCTGCGAGCTGTTGACCTTGTCACCTCCTGAGTAAATTCAGGACAAGATCTCTCCAAGGGGAGACAGGGAAGAACCAGTTAAAGGTCTAAGAAGTTAAACAGGCACATAAATATTTCTTTACCTGAGACATTCAGGATAAAAGAGTGCAAAGATGCAGAATGCCAACCCCAAAAAGAAAAATTTGAAACAATTAAAATCACTCTGTGCTGTATTGAAGAGGGTTTTACAGAAGGAACACTGAAAAGATGTCAGTCTAAAAAAGCACTGCTTGTTGCAAGAGACAGGAGTACTTAATGCTTCTACATGCAAATTCAGAAAGGTGTGCATGCACACTGAAATGGAGAAAGAAAACAAGACAGTGTCACCTGAGGACAGCAATGTCAAACTAATAACATCTGTTTTTTTTTTACTAGGGCTAGAAAATGTACTGAAATCAAGAAAACAAAACAATCAAACAAACAAAAACCAAAACACAAACCCAGCAAAAGTAACCTACATGTCCAGGTCTGAAAGCTTGGAGGTTTCAATTGGGCAGGTCTTTGAATTAAGAGGAGCTCTTGACATATCACTTCCAAAAGTTAAAAAAAAAGAAAAAAAAAGGGGAAAAAAAAAAAAAAAGCCAGCAATCAATCAATTGAGGACAAATACACTTCAGTGCTACAGTACTGGTCAATCAAGAGAATTCCTGCATACCAGACTGCCCCACCCCCCAATCTCCCACTCCCTTACCATTTTGAAGCTCTGAGCAGCTTTTGTTTCCACAGTCCGTAGGATTTCTCGCAGACTCCTCATTCCTTTCACAATATTTCTATGGGGAAGACAGAAAAAAAAAAAAAAAAAAAAATGAAAAAAACCCCAAATCAGCACAGTGGAGACAGAACATTTTTAAGGCATGCCAAAGCTCAGCAACACACCTCAAGTTCAAGTGACCCATGAAGCAATCCCTGAGAGTGAGTGCAGCAGTGAGAAGTGACTGTGAGGCTTGGGCAGGACAATGGCACAGAGCAACAGCGACTGCAGCACTGCCTGCTCCAGATGGCTTCTAAGAGAAGATCACATTCACATTTGATGAACAGAGGGGACATTTGGAAGCCTTTCATAGCTCATATTTATAAAGCAGATGCTGCTTCTTAAAAGCATCCATATCTCCTCTTCGTACACACAGATTGTACTTGTTTGAATTATATTGAGCTTACGTGATGCTTTTAAATGACGATTTCTTTTAGGTGGTGCTTAAATGCCTTGTGTCCAGACACATGATGAAATTACAGTGGTGTAAATAGTTTATTATCAGGCAGCTAAGTTGCAGTAACTGTCTACAAGCACAGCTTAACCTGCAATAAGCGGGTTAGACTAAAAAAAAAACCTTAAAAAATCATGTTATTCTGCATACACCATGAGCAATTGAAGCTGACTAGTTGCCAAATGCTATGTTAATCGTGTCTGTGCACTCAGAGAGATGCAGAGAGGAAAGATTAAACACTGGACATATCAGTTAACACACTGGCAGCCTATCAGCTGTTCAAGGCTAAGGACATGGCCCCACCACCACAGTAACTGCAAAATGGTTCAACACACATTCACTGCAGGGTCAAAGCTATCCAAAGAAATACAAGCTATCAGAAAATAAGCAACGTTGTACAAGACAACAAAATAAGCAGTTGTACTGGTACATTAACTGCCACTTCAGCTTATCCAGGAGAATTTTCTGTGCAGACAAAAGCTAAATTTCCTTTAAAAAAACAAAGCCATAAAAAGCCTTTTCTGTTAAACTGATTAAATTTTGAAGGTAAGCAGTACAGACTGCACTTGTGCCTGCTTTCATGCCCTATAAACCTTCCTGCACTCCAGAATCACCAGCAAATATTTGCTGACAATAAAATAAAAAGGTATTTATTTTGGGCGTGCATAGATAAAAATGTGATCATGCTTACCATGAATACTGGCTACATAAAATGCCACCCTAAAGCTTGTAGGGTCACAGAATGCAAACTCCTATGGCCTTACTTCCAGGCAATACCCATCCCAGTTTTAAATTGTGAGGTAATCTGTAAACGCTCTAAAAATGGGCAATGTACAGGCAAGAGAGAAAGTAAAACCAGCAAAAAAACCTGCAGACTTGTAGAGAAAAGTCAGATGCTGTCTTTTTTCCTTCCACCTTCTCCCAAGAAAAAAATGTGCTTTAGGTTTATCAAGAACAAAAAGGTCAAGAAAGATTTTTTTTAAGTTTGACTTAATGACTTCAGCACTCCAATGACAGGGCCAAGACACCAGGTGCTTTCTCGTGGGTCTAGAATAGAATGCACCACAAAGATGCAGTTCTGGACTGCATGCATGAGCAGTGATCGAATCCAACAGAACTGTCTACATGGCATTTACTACCAGATAGAAAAAATTAATAAATTCCTCCATTGAAACAAAATTCAGCTGCCCAACTGCTCTTCTTGATTACTGAAAACTACCAGCATTTTCTGTTCTTCTATGGGCTCCTTAGAAGGCTGGACAGAAGAGTTACGGAGTGTAACACTTCTACAGCATTTTCAAAAATGCATTTACTTAGGTTTCTTGTTAGCATAATGATATAATGATATTTGTTTTAATTAAGTGCCAATGAATTGCATTAACCAACACCAGAAAGAAGTTGCAAAGCCAATTAACTTCACATTTGGCACATACTTACAAGAAGAAAAACCTACAGCATATGATAAAAAAGAGACAGTTTTGTTCCTAGAAAACTAAAGCACCATTACAGTTCAACATTTTAGACATGGCCATAAAACAAGCTAAGCCTCCTGGCAGAAACAACTTCTCTGGGTTGGGGGGAAGGGGAGAAGAAAAACAAGGAACAGACACACTGAAGTGAATGAAAGAATAAATGGCAAATTGCTGCCCATCTGTCAGCAGTCAGGGCACATGACAAACGCTCAGGAGCACTTTAACAGAGGGCAGGAGTGCAGAATGGCACAGGAGGAGCACCCAGCACTCACCTCCTCCCAGGCAGGTGCCTGTGTGCTCAGGAGCTATCAAAGAGCACCCAGTGTATCCCCTGAGCTCTCAACAATACCACTTCTACAGCTCTGAGGATTTGGTTTGGCAGCTTTTGTATTTTGAACTTTCCCAAACATCGCTGAGCTGTGCCAGGAGACAGAGCACACCTGCCAGCATTCTGCAAACACAGGAGTTTGTCTTTCCACTCCACAGTTCCAAGCCAGCAGACCATCCTAGCACGTTGTGTTTTGAGCACATGAATTGCTCTGCTCATAACAATAAGGAAAATCACTGTTCCATTAATATATGCCCTTTATATAGTAAATGTGCACCTGAAGGGATTTTTTTAAATTAGGACCTTAAAAAGTATGTATTTGGAACAGAAATACATGCTGTGTAGGTGACTGGATGAGGATGCAGACATAAAGCTTCTGGCAATCCATGGTGAAAACACTTGATCTTACTTAGATTAGAAACCAAACAATCTTGAGCCCCTGCAGGACTTGGATAGAAGACTACCTGGAAATCCCAGGTAATGCTGCCTCAAGCCATGGCATCATAAGTGAACATTAGATCATGGAAATGAAATGAGTTGGAAGAGTCCATTGGCCCCTACTGTACTGCTAAGAGGCCAGAAAAAGAAATGAAGAAAAACAAGAAGGGAAAAGAACATGATCATTAAACTGCCTTGGTTTTGGTTTTAGCCACAGTAGTGGTCAGAGCACCATTTGAAAAGAACATGATGAAGAGCAGTTTAGGATTCAGTTACAGCTAATCTAATAAAAATTAACACAGATGATCACGGGCACAAACTGTGACAAAGAGCAACTTGAGATTCCAGTCAGTCCAGCTTGGCATAAAAAAATGTTTTGTGCATGTACCCTGTTAATAAATATTAATTACCAGTCCATGAATCAAAGCAGTCATATGAGAGTCACGCCATATAGCTTGGGTTAATATCACATAAAATTTTAAGACACAAGAAAACAAAGAACTACACTCTTTCCTTTGCAAATCGCTGGGAAGAATATTCACAATAAAGGAGTGGACACAGAGGTCTGCAAAGAGAGTCCCCCAACAACATGGTCACCAGCAGATCATGTTCTTGCCCCCACTCATTTACTGCTAAAACAGCCAGTTGCTGACAGACAGAAGAGACCATCCTGAGATAATTACACGGCAGTTTGCAGTGTCACCTCTCCAGAGTAAAGCAGTACCCAAAGCACAGAAACTGCAGCAACACCACTGCCTCTGCCCACCTCCTTTTTCATCTCTGCACCTCACCCAGGTTTCTAGCAAACCATACCCTCTCCTTAAACAGCTGTTCATGCACAGACACAAGAAGGAAAGCCAGTAAGAGCCTAATATTCATATATCTACATCAGAAAAAAACCCCAAACAAACCGACCAAAACCCAAAACATAGTGCAGATGTGCAGAACATGAAGACAACTGGCTGCCTTTTACAGTATCACAGCATCTGCCTTCCTCTGTCCTGCATCCACAGTACCAACATTCCTCACTGGAGGACCAAAAGAAAGCTTTCCTGGGTTGTAGCAGGGCAAACAACTGCAGGAAATGCATCTTCAGTGACACAATGTTTTACGTAGCACCTCGTTAAAAGCATCCGTGATTTCTACAGCTGCCAGACTCACTGGTCCTCACAGCTGGCAGTTCAACACCTGAAGGGGAGACTGGACCTTTCTTTATATTGGTGTCTACTTTCCACTGCACACTGCAAAAGAAAAGGGCATCCCTGTCCACACTCTGAGAAGAGCACATCTTTCCTGCCAGCAGGAACTAAAGAGTAACAACAGCACTCGTATCCCTCAGCTCCTCTGCCCGTTGAGACAAGAATAAAGCACTCACCACTCCTTCTGTACACAAGTAGCACTGGGGAAGGACATCCCACCTGACAGGACCTAGCCCCTGACAGCTTGAGCAGCCATCATCCAAGGCTTATTTCCTACCTGAACACGCTGGAAGCAATAAGGGGAACAAAAGCATTTCTTGTTCAGTATCAGGTGAGTAATCTATTATACTCATGAAGCATCCTAAAAAGCTTCTTCCCATATCCCTCCACTTTACTAAATATATCCCAAAGCTGCTTATGCCCTCTCGTGGCAGAAACCACACATTAGTATCAGCTGGGGGTGGACAAGTTGCCAAATGCCACCAGGCTCCGTTTATCCCAGCAGACCTTCCAACCCTGGCTGATGTTTCTCACTTGCACTGTAAGGAGCCCGTGGGATTCCACTCCCATCCCAGCTGCAGGAGCTCCACTGCTCTTTCATCAGGAGACAGCTACAGAGAACATTTTGCTGCTATTGCAGCAACTCAGCTTATAATCAAAGCACGGCTTAATTCAAACATGTACTTCACTTAAAATCTTTTTCCTGCAGAGTTTTCTGTGGTTTGTTTTGGTTTGGGATTTGGATTTTGGTTTTAAGGCTATCATTAAAATAATATGGGAAGGAGGCACACAGTAATAGCCAAATATCCCCCTAGATATAATGAACTCATCACTGATGAAGACTGAATTTACAATGTTCCTGAATAAAATGAACAAGAGTCTGATATTCAAAAGGTGCCTGGAGGACATCAGTGCCATATGTTCTAAATGGGATTTTATTTTACTACATAGTTAATGAGCTTACTGGCAAGACCTGAGCTTTTTGTTTGCCATGAGAAGGGCAGAAGGTTAGGAAAGCACATTCTGTGCCACAGCTGGCCAACCCCCAGCTCACCTGGGAAAACCACATACCAAGCAGACACTGAGACTATGCCTTACAAGTTCATACTTTGCTTTATGCATAAACTTGTACTTGCCTGATTAAAGGGGTCATTTTACAGCATCTGAGCTTTGTGTTTTTGTAAGCCTCCAGGTTAAAACAAGGCTTACCTGGAGGCACATCTCATGGATGTGTTTACAGGGACAGCTTTGCTCTACAAGCATGGAGAACAGTGGCTATTCATATTTAAAGTCATCCTTGGGGGGATAAAAAGGTATGAAAAAAGCCCTAAACAAGAAGCAACCCTCCTCCTCCAGCAGAATCAAAAAATGGTATCAGTCTTTTAAAGAAGTATTTAAACTGATTTTTGCTGGGATTTTTTCCCCTAGTTTTCTTCTTTTCAGTCTTTGTTTTTTTTGGGGTTTTTTTTTTGGCTTTCTTTTCCATTCTACTCAGCAGGAAAAGAAGCAAAGAAAATGAGTGAAAGTATCTTTCATTTGTGAAGACAGTTTGTAGCGAGAAACCCAGTATCTGAGTCCTTGATAATAAAGTGGGACAATATGGTGCAAGAAGAGGACTAAGGAAGGATAGATTCTTACAAGCACTGTTGACACACGCTGAAAAGACACTCTCCTACATGACAAAATCTCTCCCTTGGACAACCAGAGTTAATGATGTTTTGAAGACATGGCCTACTTTAGGGAGCAGCATGTCCTCACCAATGGCCTGTGCAAGCAGGCATACAGTGTCTTTGCTGCTCATCTTGAGAAGGTTTTACTGAAGGCTCATAAAACTCACTGCAGGCTTGTAGATATTAACTCCTCCTGCCCTTCTGAAGTTCACTGGGAGCTGCATTTCAGAGGCATAATAAATACCCTGCACTGCTCCCACATACATTCTTCATAGTAAAAACACACAGATTTGGGCATTGATTGGGATATTTAAGACCTTAGATAAACAAATAAATAAATGAAAGCAACTACATGTACGCCTTTACAGAACTCTAAACCAGGTGCTGTGGCTGAAAATTTTAAGGGCACTCAGCAGTGTAAATTCCACTCTTTACAGTGAAACTCCCCTTGTCTCCACAGGGAGCAAACCTGAGTCAAGACAAGAATATTGTTCTACCCCACCCTACTTGTAGGTCTGGAAAATTGATGCTTAAGACTCTTAAGAAAGACAAAGAGATGGAAACAGGAGAAAGGGAAGGACACTGAGGAGACTCCAGGTGAGCCAGCAGCCAAAAGTCAAAACACAAGACAAAAATTAGTCTTCATCTGAGACAAAACATGCAATATTATCTAATTTTATTAATATCTGCATCCACCTACCCTTTCTTTAACTGAGTCACGTAGGCACTCTGTAGAGCTGCTTCCACAAAGTAGGAAAGTTCAAACTCAGAGTAAGTCACATTGCTGCCCTTGATATTCCTTGAATGTGTGTTGTTTAAGGTCTGTGAGGGAAAAAAATGAAATACCTGGGAATACAGATAACTGTCAGAACTAGCCAGGTCCTCATGAGCTAGTGACACCTTCAACAAAATGTTACATTTATTAGCTATTCAAAAATGTTATAAAATCAATTTTAAAATAAATTATACAATGACTTCCATGAGATATTCTGCATGCAATATGAATTTTGAAACACTATCCATTATTACTTTCAAACCTTTCATAAAGTATCTAGAAAGCTACATATTAAGCTGTGTATTAACACCAACAGCTTGGGAATTACCACTCAAACTACAAAGATCCAGCATGTTGCACAGAAATATCAATACAATGTTTGAGTATGTTTATCTAGTTCAATATAAATAAATATTTGCTAAGAGTTAGCAAGCAATCAGGAGTCCTGATGGAAGAATCTTAATCTTTCCTCTATTTGTCCTATCAAAACTTCCTCAGTTTTGCTTCCTTACTGGTAACAAGCTGCTTCCATTGCTGAAAGGTGCAGAAGGACTATGAACTTCTACTGTGTCTGTCACCAATTCTGCATTTTTGTCTCTGTGTCCAGAGACAACTATGTGAAGGAAGGTTGTAGAGAGGTGGGGGCTGGTCTCCTCCCACGTAACAGGTGACAGGACAAGAGGAAAGGGCCTCAAGTTGTGATATAAGGAAAACTTTCTTCACAGCATTGGAACAAGCTGTCCAGGGAAGTGGTGTAATCACCATCCCTGGAAGTATTCAAAAAGCACTGGTGTTGGCAACATGGTTTAGTGGCAAACATGGTAGTGCTGAATTAAGAGCTGGCCTCAGCAAACTCAGAGGTCTTTTCCAACCTTACTGATTTCTGTGATTCTAAGCAAATGAATTACAGGTCAGATCCCTTCCCTTCTTTGCAGACCCAAGCTGTCAGCAAAAAAAAAAAAAATTAGTTTAGTGTCCAGCATTGGCAGGAAGTCATCCTTCCACAATGGAAGGACAGTAATAGTTTAAATTTAAAGACTGTTCCATGTTTTTCTGCAGAGAAACAGAGCAGGCCACTTGTTAGCTGGCTAACTTAATGAATTTTTATACATGCACTAAGCTTATTTTTTCTTGTTTCAATGCAATTAAAAACAACACCTGAAACAGAAGCACACCTTTGGTACTGAGAAGAGTAGAAATATCTGGTGAGAAGGTCAAAGGCCTTCCAGTTACAGGACAGACAACAATGCATTGCCATCAGTACTGCTGATGTCAAGCTATGTGTGGCATAGGAAGGGCATGGAAGCACATGGTATGTCCTGTAAACTTAGCTAGGCAAGGTTTGCATGGGCCCAGCAAATCATGCATGTATTTATCTGCATGGCTCGGTGGAGGGCTCCCAGTATTCATCCTACCAACCACTGCCTAAGCAGTCACTTGCTGCTAATCACAGAATGGTTTGGTTTGGAAGGGACCTTAAAATATCATCGAGCTTCAACCCCCTGACCACGGGCAGGGACACCTTCCACCAGACAAGGCAGCTCCAAGCCCCACCCAGCCTGGCCTTGGACACTTCCAGGAATGGAGGATCTAGGTTGTAATGACCTGCATTCCTTAAGGTTCACTTGGAAAAGGTGAAGCATTGTGAATTAAACTGCTATGGCTGACCCAAAAAGGTTTCTTCTGCTCATTAGGGCATTCAATAGCCACTGCTATGTATCACTGACACAGGAGGTATGGAAAATGTCTTTTGAGTTCCTTCACACCAGCACCTGTCATGCAAAGTTCAGAGTTCCTCTTTAGTAAGGGCTGAACCTGAGACACAGCTTGTGCATATCTGAAGTAATTGGTGCTTTACCACAGGCAAAACTTACTTCCAGACCTCATTCCCAGAAAAAACAGGTGGAGACCAGTTAAACTGCTGTTTTGTAAATGATTTTACTGAGACACCACACTCTTTCCAACTTGTTCTCATACTCCTTGCTATGATCGCTTGACATTTCTTCTTTTTTTTTTGCTGTCAAAACCCTGGAAATTCCACCCAGGCCACCAGGCAATACCCTAAACACATTTCTTCTTACCTTCTCAAGCTCCTGCAAGTACACCTGGGCAATAACACAGGCTCTCTCAAAGCAGGCCATGACTTCCTCCTCCCTTTCAGAGAGCCGAGCACGGGAGGCAATCGAGTTGGTTGAGCGCTCCAGTGACAAACCTGCAAAATGGCAACATCACCTTTAACTGAAGCCCACCAACAGCAGTATGGCCATATTATTCTGAATTTACCTGCTGACAGGAAGGCTTTTCCACATGTGGCTTCCCTCTTCATTTGATGACTTTCAGGATACAGGATAGTCCCCCCATGAAATACAATTCCTACACATGCAAGGCATCTTTGTCATGCTGCTCTAACACACAGTGCCACTGCACACTCCTACAGTGCCTTTCAAACTCTTTATGAAGACAGGACACACAATCCCTCTGGAATCAGCAAACAGAGAAATTAAGGCCTGTATTTCCAAAGACAGCTATAGATCCTGGGTGCTTCAATTCAGTGCCAGCCTGGCACTAAATTTGATCATTTCTAGGCATCTGCTACTTCAAGTGAAGCTTTCAATAAGCAGCAGTGTTGAGGGGAAAAAACAAACAGAAAAAATCCCTAACTGGAAAATTATACAGAAACAAAGTTGGAAAATCTGAGGCCTCTCTTGGAAAATCTGAGCACATGCAGATTGCTCATGGACACACAGCAAGCTCTTGGCAAGGCACAAGAGACTCTTAACCACAAGAGCACTCCCTTTCCAAAGGAAAGAAAAAAACCTGGGGTTTGTACTACTGAACTTTCTTGTATCATTATCCAACACTACCAACAAACACAGAGTATGTGAATTGAAGATGCACAGCTACAGGTCCCTACATAAAAAAATTTCTACTATCAGACCCTTGTCTGGCATCACACTATGACATCCTTCATGCCCTTAAATCCAGCTGGATGGGCTACACATCCACAAACCAGTTTTACTGATTGGTACAAGTTCTTATGCCACACTGGATCTGTCTACAAGATACCACTGCTTGAAAACTTGGATCTTCACCAATCCCAACTGCACCAACAGCCAGCAGTGCAACACGGGTTGCAAAAAGTTCAGCACGTGCTTTCTGATGAGTTTTATATATAAGAACATTCCCTAATAACAATGACAAATATGTAAGATATAATACAATATTCTAGTGTTCCTGACACAGATCCACAGAGGTGATAAAAGAAGAAAAGAATTCAGCTGAACAGACAGCTCTCCAATTAAGCAATTTCCAATTGAATTTCTTTTTTTTTTTTTTTAATTGAATTTCCTCCAAAGGACTGCTGCAGCAAGTGGCAAGGGATTTGTGAAGACCCACCACAAGCACTGGCCATGCTTTCCTGGACTTCCAGTTCAAGAGGCACAGCATCTCAGCCTGCTCATTCCAGGAGTCCTGGAACAAACTGCTGGGAGGCAGCAGTGGGCAGCCAGGCTTCCCCATGATGTATGATACAGCCTGGGCACTCACACTGGAGGAGCTGAAGTTCCTAGGCAGTCTTAGCTTTGTTTACTTCTAATGTTCAACATTTGTTTTGTCCCCTTGGTTACTCTGCAAGGAGTTTTCCCTATGTCATGTCTTACATTTGGGCCAGATGTGAGCAGTTAGTCCAGTGGGTTGAGAAAAGGCCTGGTCCAAGCTCAGGAGGTGGCTCCCCACTCCTCCTGAACTCTCCCAAGGCAGAAGTACCCCGTGTGTTGTGTCAAAGATCTTTATCTGGGAGGAACACACATTCATACCTTTCACCTCTGAAAGTACAGACCAGAGGAGAACAGGAGGCCTGAATTTAATTCAAACTGACAGGGTATGTAGGACAGGGATGACAATCATTTTGCTGCTTTTAATTAATGCCCAATCTGTGTTTTCTTCTTCCTTCTGACAAACACCTTGTACAGCATCCAGATATAATAGATTTTGTCTCTAGTTCATCTATGAAGTCTCTGTCTTTATATTATGGGTTGCTTTCCTATTAATTCAATGCCTCCATTTTCCAACCCTGTAACTTTGTAATGAGTGAAGGGAAAAAATGCTCCCTTAACTCTCTCTACAGCAAAAGAACAATCCAAAATTATCCAGCACTACAGTCAGAACAAATAACCTACAAATAGTCTTCTTACATCTGTCTCAGTTTTATTTACCTCTGAATTTCTAGTCATTCCCCTTAAGTGAAAATAAATTTTAAGAAGTCTGCGTTTCAGAGTCATTCCCTTTAAGTGCAAAGCAGGGCTGAGGGCCCTGGAAAAAACAATAAATCCAGCACAATCCACTGACATTCTTATGTTTAATCAAACTGCAAGAGCCATCCTAACACAGTCTGTAGGGGGGCGTTCCTCGTGGGAGATGTCACACAGATAGAAGAGGCTGATGAAAAACCATTTACATACAAGCTACAGCCCACTGCAAGGAGTTACTATCTCCAAGCTCTGACATGGGGGAGGAAAGCAAGCAGCCTCTGCCAGCACCAGTGACTGACAACAAACATGCCCATCCATGCAAGTCAGAGAAACAGAGCTGGGGCTGATCAGAGACAGGGGAAGGAACATCTCCAAAAGGATTCTTGCACTCTAAGTATCAAGCAATACACAGGGTGTTAAAACAGATACTATGCTACACTGCACTACTTGTAAAGGGCTAGAGGGAAAAATGACCCACATGATGTGATGTTAGTCATGGTTCTCTCTCTAATACCATATGCAACGACCTGATGTCATTCAAGCACAAAATCTACAGAATCCAAACAGGGCTATTCTGCCCTACCACAGAAATGCAATGAAAAGAAAAATTACAGCAAGCAGACTGCAAATCCAGTACACAAGGGGAAGAACAGAAGAAAAACAACATAAGTCCCCTAGTCTTGCAGCCACCACTTCAGTTCTCACAGTACAAAATGCCAACAATAAGATTTGCTTAGGGTGCAGTTGGGTAAGATTTGACAAGCCCTCCAGCACAAAGAGCACAAATTCCACTAACTCTTGTCCATCCTCCAGTTACCAGCAGAGAAAAAACTTTGCAGCACACCAAACAATTTAAATTCAACTCAGTTTCCACAATGTGTCAGAAAGCCACTAAAGTGCATGTTACTTCCACACTGGGTTTAGCAAGAAAAGTGGAGTTATTGCCAAGACAGGATTAGCTTCCTAGTAAAACATAAGGCTACATGCTTTCTTGTTAGCTGGTTAAGGTAAAGGGACTCAGGTATTTTTCACAATCAGCTATGGTAAAAGAATACCAACTTAAAGCTTATCTATACTAAGATTTTTCTCATATGAATCAGGTTCCCTCATTTAAATAGATACATACTTACATACTGTAGTAATTTATCATATAGAGCAGACAGTTTTCTGAAAGAATATGGCCCAGGCTCAAGATTGAGACATGCTTCCAGATTATCCTTCTTTAAAAGAACAAATTCTACCCACTTGAGAGGAAGTAACTTTCTATGTATAGAAATGCTGCTTTTCTTCCCTGCCTTAAGGCAAGGCTTCCATTCACCTCCTCTAGCTCTCCCAATAATTCATCTCTGGCTCTTCACCTTTCTATAATCTTTGACCCTTCTTCCCTGCCCCCAAATCTAAGCTGTATTTATGCAAGAAAAAGCCCAAATCCATAAGCTGTACCACTGAAGTAATCTCTTCCTTGAGTTGAAATGCACTGCTCTCATATATGGAAATGTGACAGGGGAAATTTTATTTCCACTTTCATCTCGGTCATTCCTTGCCAAGGGAAGACACTGATATCATATAGCTCCAATGCTGCGAGGTGATATTCTTACCAGAACTGGAGCATCCATGTGCACATGGTCATGTGATATCAGATTCTCAGTATCACAAATGGGATGAAAATTCATGCTGGAAGGAATCCCTGAAGGTCCATGGTCTGACTTTCTACACAAAGAAGGGGCAGCCCAGGGGGTTACCCACCCTTGAAAGACCTTGAGGTCTTGAAAGCCTCAGTGCACAGATGGAGACTGCACATGGACTAGGGAGGAGATTAAGGTGGCTTTATTTTTCTATGGTTCATAAACTAGCTCACCAAATAGCAGTGCTCCTACTTCCAAGCAGGAACAATGTACCAATCCCCTCCCAGGTTCTTTTCACTTTCTTTTTTACACTGACTTCAACCTTCCTATACTTGGATGACTTTAAAAAGCCAGGGAATGGTGGGTTCATAGGTGCAAGAATTCAGGGTCATCACTTTCACCACCAAGTGCTAGCCTGCAGCTGCTATAACCCCACAGCCCAGGAGCATCAGCGCTACCTGGCAAGCTGAAGAAGAGACCAAGAAAAAACAACAGCATGAAGAGCATGAACCCAAACTCACATGTTACATCCCAGTGCTACATGTTGAACACACCTGTGGCAACCTGAAGCAAAGACATCTTGGTGTGGAACTTAGAGCCCTGCCAACAGCCCCAGCCTGCAGAGTGAGGTTCCACTGCCTGTGCTCCTGTGCCACACAGACAGGCCAGCCTGGCCAGAAGAGACTGTGATGCTGAGTTAAGTGCATGCCATAGCTTTACTCGATGTACAGGAAGGTAATTACTTTTTCTTGAGGTAAGCCAAGGATGATGATACTGCACAGGAGAAGCTGCTGCAGGGAAACTGCTTGTGTGCACATTCTCACCCTGGAGAATGCCAGGTCATACTGGGCCACATCCCAAGCAGAAGATGCACTTCACTTCGAGCACGTGGCCTTCAGTCTAGTTCAGAAATGTGGCTCTAGGAAATTAATTAGCATTGAAACAAGACTATTTTTAAGACTTCGAACATATACACGTGCATGCTGACTAAACAACATTCATCAGAATACTAAACACTTCCCAGAGACAAAATTCAAAAGCACAACCAAACCACTCTAGAGATGGTGTTACAACTAGTCTGCCCTGCCAGCTAAGGTTTGAACTTAAGAGCACAGTCCTCAACTAACCAAATATATTACAATGTTTTGGAAAGCAAAACAGCCCAAACCTCAACAAGCAGCAGTTGGGATTAGTTAGACACAGGCAAGACCCAGCACCATGCATTATTTCTGCCACAATTCAGCAGCAGTTTAAATAATTCACAACCTGGTCTTGACACTTATCTCCCCAGAAACTAAGCCATGATTTTTTCAGCAGGGCTTATTTGCAATGTAAATGGAAGAGGGGGAAGAAAGGCCTAGAAGCCCTTGATTTTGAACACATCGATGCATACTGCAGCCTGTGAAAGGTGGGGATGATGAGAAAAGTTTTGCTGTTCAACAAAGCTGCAGGTGCTTCTTTCAATAAAATACAATAATAAAGATTAATTTTAATGTGGGGCACTTCTTTTTCCTGGTGGATTTTTTAAGAGAAAAATAAATATAAGCTATAAACTTTTTTTCTGCATCACAGTGGATCATCTTGCTCAACCCCTGGGACACATGCATCACTTTGGGGAGCACTGCTCTAAAATACTGGTTATCCTGGTATAAGAGGCCACCTCCATTCTGTGACATCAAGGTACATCCACTGCAGCAATGCTCCGAGGCAACACAGGGGTGGGTGATCAACAATCTCTTATAGCCCCACATGTGAAGACTTTGTCAACACCATCCACATCCATAAACTGTCATGGTATACTGCAGAAATTACTTTATTCCCTGATTTAAATACAACAGAAAGAAGCAGAAGAGAAAAACACTAAGGGAAGGGGCACAAGGGAGAGGAAAAAGTACTAATGAACAAATACTGGAATTTATTCAGCTTGAGTTCATCTGCACCAAAGTTAAGCAGCATCACCAGTAAGAAAGTTCTCTTCTAGCTGCAGAGTCACTGAATCAGACTAGCTCTAGAATCTTGTGTTCAATTTTTTGGCACCTCACAACAAGAAAGATCCTGAGGTGCTGGAGCATGTCCAGAGAAGGGCAGCAGAGCTGGTGAAGGGTCTGGAGCACAAGTGCTGTGAGGAGCAGCTGAGGGAGCTGGGGGTGCTCAGCCTGGAGAAAAGGAATCCCTCTACAATTGCCTGAAAGGAGGGCACAGCAAGGAGGGGGTCAGTCTCTTCTACAACATACCAAGCAACAGGACATGAGAAAATGGCCTCAAGTTGTGCCAGGGCAGGTCTTGATTTGCTATCAGGAAAAATTCATTCACTGAAAGAGCAGTTAGGATTTGGAACAGGCTGCCAGGAGTCACCATCTCTGGAAGCATTTCAAAAATGTGTAGATGTAGTGCCTAGGGACATGGTTTATTACTGGATTTGGCAGTGCTGGGTTGGTTAATGGTTGCACTTCATGATCTCAAGTCTTTTCCAATCTAAATGATTCTATGTGTACTTGGGGAGCAGAAGGGAGAGAAAGGAAGGGTAATTCACATCTTACTGTGCTGATTTGTACTGAGTACTCAAGACAATCCTACTTAAAGTTACTGGAATGGACTTAAGTTACTGGAATGGACTTAAAGTTACTGGAAAGAGACTGCAAGGACTAACAGGCTTGTCGCCCTGTCACTTAAAAGACAGAGACATTTGAAGCTTACTCCAGGGCAAACCACCACATGGAAATCTTCCCATAGCCACTGGACACACACCATGCCACACAAAACAGCCCCAGCACAACACTGTCATCACAGCCATCTAAAATCTACCTCTAGCATAAGGCCATCTGTGAATACATTCATACTCATCCTCTTCCAGTAAAAATAAGTGTAGCACATTGTTTCACTCAACCTTACAAACATTGTTCCATTTCCTCAAAAAAAAATAGGCAAACACTCTTCCACCTCCTGATGCTGCTAACCCCGTAGGATTAGAGAATTAAGTTATAGGGCAGAAGGTTTTATGCATGTGTGCAATCACCACCTACAACTGTGTGTGAGGAAGGGAGCAGAATAACTGAACTTTACCACTGCAGAAACCAAATCACATTATCGACAGGAACCAGAAGTTATCCCCCTTTTCCACTTTCCAAATTTCAGTAATCCACATTTAGTGGCCTGCATCTAACTCTCCTTGAAAGTCTAAAGTAACACCCACACTGCATTTGTGCACAGCTGACTGTGCTAGAAGTGCAAACTACTTCTAAAAAGGTAAATCATCTGATCCAACAGCAGAGAAAAGCTCATGGAGCACAACAGAAAAGCTTCAGCACATCAAGAACACCAAGGCTGGGCTTGGCAACTCTTCCACATCCAAGCAGGAAAACAGTGGCACAAAGGCACACAGTTCACCAGCATGCAACAAGTTCAGAGTCCTTGTAACAACATAAGTGATGATGTTCATTGTCACAACTCCAAACTCTTAAAAATGCTTTTCTGAAACCCCAAATAAAACATACTAATACTAGGTCCTTTTATCAAGACATCGACATCTACAAAGCAGGGCTTTTGCCTATCAGACAGCTGCTCTGATGCCAGCATGAATTAACAGCATGCTTCCTGTCTTGCTGTCAGAATTGTGAACACTAGCACTTTGAAGTACATACCAGGTATAGAACAAAGTCTCTCTCTCTCTCCTTCCCTGTGATATGGATTAGCATATAAAAGATGCATCTTTTGCCAAGCAAAAGTGAAAACAAGTTCTGTCAACAAAATGTCTTATTTTAATTTTAGTGTCCTATTGTATCATACATCCTTTTGGCTGGGACTCAATTTTTCTAATGACCAGGCAAGGAAACTAAATTTATTATTTAGACTCTGTTTAAAGGAACCCATCTCCCGCAGATCTCAGTTTTGAGACAAATCTCAACCTTTTGTAATCAGAGGATTCCAACAAAGAAATTTGTACCCCTCCCCTCCCAGACCCTTAAAAAAAAGCGCAAACATATACAAAAAGAAAACCACAAAACAAAAAAAACAAAAAAACGCCAACAAACAAAAAAAACAAAACAAAAACAAACCAAAAAAAACAGCAAAAAAACCCCACCCCAAAACAAAAAACCTACCCTAAATACTTCTCTTCTATGGTGTCCCACTAAGTTCTACCTAGTCATATCAGCAGCTGAAATTGCTGACAAAAATAACCACACCAAGGAGCTGCTAGTGCAGGAAACAGCAGTTAAGTAACAGAGAGAACTGCAAGCAAATCTATCATCTCAAAGCAGCATATAGGTTAAAAGTTGCATGCTGGCAACGTATTTATCATCCTCATGAAGCCAATTATCCCTGAAAAGCTATCTGGGTAGGAAAAAAAGTGAAATCAAAGTTTTAGGTAACTTTTCCCTTAATGATCACCCGAACCTATGCTTTTCTCATCTCTTCTTTGGTCCCAGTATAATGTATAATGCTGGCTCTTCATGATCAACAAGCTGTCCTAAAAACAATGAAGAACAGTGCTGCTGGGCTTTAGGAAGGTTCTGGATATCCTTTCCAACACTTCAATGAACTCAAGTGCCTCAGTCAGCATCATCACTTCCCAGGTGGGCAGGTTCCAGACAGCAGCGAATTGGGACCCCCGGGAAGTCAGAACATATTAAGGTAAAAACCCTTCTGGTTTGGGAAGGATTATTAAAGTATAGAAGATTTAGACTTTAAAATAAAAGCCTAATGGTACACATGCCACAATGTCAATAGTGCCTAAGTGACACGATACTTGACACTGAAATTAATGGAGATAGACGAGGAGGGAATTCTGGCTCAGGATTTTTTCCCCTGCACCTCACAACCTGCAGCCCATTTCTGCTAAATGGGTACATCATAGCACACTGCCTCAGGTCAGACAGTAAGAGCACTGAATGCAGGCAGGATGAACACTCAGCTTCTAGGGAGTGGGGTCAGCTGTGCTGGAAGGAGGTGAGGAAGATCTGAGTTTCCTCTTTTTTTACCACTAGCAAATTTGAGTATTTTCCTTGTAGTCATGTGGCTCCAAAACAACAATACAGAAATGGATTATCTTTATCTTGACATGGGCAATTACAAGATGCTTTTACTCTTCTCCATTAGTGCCTAGAGAGAATATAAAGCAAACTACTTACTTAAACATGGAAAAAAATGTCATCAACTTTCCATTAATCCATTTTCTACACTTGTCTCAGTGGACAAGACAAGGTATGCTCTTACATAGTAAGATATACACACACCATCTCTTTTTAGGTATTACAGCAAATTTTTCTCTAAGGAACTTCAAAACCTCTTAAAAATCATCCTGTAGTAAAAATCTCAAGCACAAGAGTATGTATAACCCTGGGAGGGGGATTTTGGCATACAAGAAGTGAACAGTATTCCAAACACTGTCTGCAAAAAGCAGACATCTTGAAAAGTGTTATGCCCCCTGAAACGAGGGACATTCTCAGAAAGTGCATGTACAGTCCTTTAAGAGGTGTCTAAAACATGACCTGAATTAAAAATGCTTTGACAAAAAGAAGTCAGAAGTGCAAACTCACTTTCAAAATAAGCTTATGAAATAAATTATAACCCTACAAAACTATATGATATTTCTAAACTCAACTGATCCTTACTTGAAATTGTTCAGACTATTGGTACTCAAAATCATCCCACACAGTCTGTATTCCAGAACACTCCACAGTTTTGATACTATGGTCCCACTTACCAAAAACTAAGTGGATAAAAACCTAATTTCAGAGAGGCTGACAGGAAAATCTAATTAAAAGTAAGGCTGCTTAAGTTAAGACAATAAAACACAATAACCCATTAACATTATTTGAGTGGAATATAACCTTGCACCACAGGAATGGCAGTATTTAGCAAGGAACTGAACTAGAAAAGTTAGTAGCTTAGGATATGAAATAAGATTTTCATGAAGCACTGGAAGAGTCTTTAAAATAGAGGTGGCTCCCTTGCAAAGAGGACAAAAAATGCAAAAAACCCAACAAAAACAAACCCACAAACCTTACCTTTCTCCCTTTCAATTCTCTATTATTTAGTTCAATCAACCAAAAATGAACTAAATAAAACCAAACAGGAAGGCTTATTTTTCCCATTTTAGCCTATGTATTTTAAAAAATGTATGCATGACAAGAAATTTATCAGCTTATCAGAAACACTGAGTTAAATAAATTCATTTATTAAACTGAAAATTCTTAATCAAATTCTTTAGAGAGGAGGGAAAAGTAGATTTATCAGAACAGAGCTTTGCAATAAAGCTATCTTTAACTCTACATTTTATTTTAATTTTCAAACAAAAGAAACTGAATACATATCCCACCTAGGAAATTATTCATCATGTAGGAAACCATATTAGAATAATGGGTGACACACAAGCAAATGTCAAAATTGAAGACTCCAATTAAGTATATAAATAAGTGATACATCCTATGATTAGCTAGAATGAACAACCTTAACACCAAGCCTGTATTTACTGCATGCAAACCTACTGTTGTAACTTGTAAGTGCAAGCCAACAAAACAAGAAACTAATTAAGCAGAACAATCACTAAGAAGTTTAAAACAGTTTATTCAAATTTTGAGACTTCACTTGGTCAATTTAAAACCATGATTAAAGCTAAGCAAATAGTTTTCAAAGCAGGTGAGTAAAAAGTCAGGTTTTCTGTTTATCTCTGTGTGTTATCACCCTCCTCCTTTCAGAACACCACCAGAATCTCCAAACAACCACTTGCACTATTAGAAACCCAAGACAATCACTTCACATGGGCAGAAAGCAGAACAATATAATTCAAAGCATAGAGAGCTCATTACCACTGATTTTTTAAAAGATACAACCACAAGAGAAACAGGAACACACGTGAGCTCAGCAATTTGTTCTAAGGCTGAACAAATCCAAAATAATCCAAAACAAGATGTGCTGAACGCAGGACACTGGGAGCAGGTTCCAGGCTGTTTATCCTCATGAACTCAGGAAAACCCCCCAGGTGGTAGCTTTAAGGTTTTGCTTTCAGAAGCATCACTCACAGCTCTCAGGAGAGCTCTACAGATCAGTGGCTCAATCAGCAATGTTTGTGCCAAGATTTTATCTTGTTTTTTTCAAAAGTGTCACGCCACAGATCTTAAACATCTTTAAATGACTAAAATGGGTCCAAGAAACAAAATGTAGACAGCTCTGAACCGCTGCACTAAGTGTCATTTCCTCATAGATATGACTTGTGGTTGGATTTGTTATAATAAAATGCAGACTAGGATCAAGGCTTCTTACAGACACATCACCACCTTGTTCTCTTCCACATCTTTCTGACGATCCAAAAAGACCAAGCTCACATTGCAGCCTTCTGATAAAATGGATGTCTTTTCTAAAGTTTAAAAGCCCTCAAAAATTAAAGAAAAAAACACTTAGAAACAAAATGACAAGGGATAAATCTCAACTTAGTCCAGAGTCTTCTCTCACAGTCACCAAAGAGGCTGTGTCATACACCACCAACTGTGTCAGACACCATGTGAAGAGGTGATGGATGAATCACCCCAGAACAGCCAACTTCTGACTCTACAGAGAGTTCAGAGTGAAGTTGCACAAATTAAACCCACCCTAAGTTGTCAAATGGCCAATAATAACACAAAAATGTCTAAGTTACAAAAATTACAGGATAGACTGGGAGAGCAGAAGAAAAATGGGCAGAGGGACTTTTAAAGCTTTAACTCCCTAGAAATCCACTGAGAAACCAGATAGCATGAGCAATCCTAGGGCACTGCTGCACAAGTACAGACAGGGAGCTACCTATCTCCAGGGTCCCCTGCTCCAGGTAGAGAAGTCCAGTGCCTGGCTGACAGACACAGGGCTGACCCACCTTGCAGCAGCTCTGACACCCCTGACCAGCAGCTCGAGCCCCTCTCAGTCATGACAAAGACAGGAACCACATGAGCCCTGCCCACTCTCCATCACCCAGGCTGCCAACAGCCTGCCTCAGTTAAAGCAGCTCTCCTGCTCTCAGCAGCACAGCAAACATTGCCACATCACAGAAGCCTCTTTTTCTCGGAGCTTAGCTATGCTGAAGCCCTGGCTAGAGCTACACAGTGCTTTGTAAGGGTTAGGAAGTGGCCTAACATACTACCAGGAAGATTTAGTCCTTTTGAAGGGAGAGATATCTGCAGAGTTTCTGCAGCAAGCACGAACAGAGGGAAACCAGTGGGCTCTGACAGCTACACATTTTGTTCTGAAGTCTTTTTTCTTGCTGTTTCAAATGGACACCACCAGGTAACAAAGCCACAGTGTGTCCCAACTGAATCAGAAACGAAGTTTGCTTACTCAATACTGTTTTGTGCAAGACAAAGCTGCTTGCATCAGATTACCAGCAGTAATGTGAAATAAGCACAGGCAAAATTTTAAGGAGGGATTGACTTCATGGAGGATGGGAAGGAAGGAGACAAGTACAAACCACCCACCTATTAACTAACCACAGATGTTAAAATTAGTCATAATGAAAAATCACACTTGTCAGAGTTCCACTCGCAGCACCCGCAAAACTTGTCTCCTCACAATGCAGGGATTTAAAAACAGAACAGGAAAGAACAATCACACAAGATACTGGAGAATCTTGCTCTCTGCCATTTCTCCTGTGACTTGTCAAGTGCCAAGCCCTCACTGATAAAGTGCTTCAATGTTTACTTCTTGATACTCACCTGGTGTGGAAGTTTACTGAGAAGGCAAGCAAGAAATTTTTTCCCTGCTCAACTTCCTCAATCCAAACAAAGGGGGCAAATCCATACTGCCTGTTACCATAATATGAACCTACTACCTGCTGTGGACCTGCAGAGAAAGACTCCAGAGATTTAGCTCAACATCAGCCTTCAGTGTTGCACAGGTTAAAAGGTGCTCGAAGGAAGGAAACTTGTTTTTGCTGGATTTCTACAACTGGTTTTATCTGTGCCCACGTCTTTCTTGCTATATTTCTGTTGATTTCCAACATTAAAAGGATGGGTGTCAACATTTAAAAAATACACCTTTTATTTGAGTGTTCTTTCTTCCCTGACCTTTCCAGCCTAATCCTGAGTGCATGAGAACCTGTCCTGTCATTCTGCATACAAGCATAACTCAGCAGTATTACCTACACAAAACTAAGGTAGTTCCAAGTTCATACTATCAGGTGATACAGAGTTCTGCTGCTTTAGCTAATGCTGGCTGAACAGGGATGTTCTATTAAACCAATGGTTTTCTCACAATTCTGAAAATGTGAGCAAGAAATTAAGTGGGGAACCTAACTTCTGCCTTGAAATAGACAGGACTGAGGCTTTTCCAGACATCTGCCTAAATGGCCCCTACAAAAATTTTACTACCAGCAACATTCAAGAACACCTTTAAAGAAGGTTTCAGATTGCATAAACAACCAATAGTTCAATTGGCAGTAATATAGTATGGAGCAATACAATTTCTGGAGAGATACCAAATTAAGAAGTGGGATACAAAACACCTATGGCATTAAGTCCCAATGAATTTTAAATAATTCGACTCCATTTGCCACTTGCCCTGCAGAAGCAGCCTGGACACACGTTTTAAAATGGAAATTTCAATCTACACTGCTATTGCCACAGCTACCTGCACAAAGTGCTAACAGAAGAGTGGGAGGCTGAGGGAACAGTGATCCTAGCAGGGAGTGCCCTCTCCAAACCCAGCTGGACAAGCTCCACTCCACTGGCCTTTTTTCCTGCCAGGAACTTTGGTAGAATACTGAATGACTTCCTATACTCTTGATATTTTAGCTAATATGAAAATAATCATCATGGAGGATAAAGACTGTGGAATTATAACAGCAGAGGTTTCTCTGCAACAGCAGAAACTCCACGTGGTTTACAGGGGCAACACAGGATTTACATTCCATGCTAAACCACACAGGGAAAGAAACAAAATAAATTGCCTGACGCTCCCAGGCAAACCCCCCCAACATCCTCATGTGTAAGTTAGATAGTCAACACAACACAAAACAAGGGGTCTTATAACAACAGGGTTATTCCATCAGTTTCCACACACACATTATTGTCACACTCACACCTCAGCAAGGGTCATATCTGGTTCCCAATAAGGACAGACTCTGGAGTGCACCAGGAGTTGCTCCCAATACACTGCTGAGAATGCACTGGCAACTAGCTACTCTCTCCTCTGTGCCATGCAAGTGTCAGGGTGAGGTACAAGTAAATTAGTCCACAAAAGCTCATTAATGAAGCAGATTCGATCAGTACCACAGGAAACGAAAATCAAAGCAAGCAAAGCAGCACAAACAGGGTTTCAAAAAAAGCAGAATGACTCAAATTATTATCAGTAATACTAGCAGCCCAGTCAAACAGTATTTTGGGTTGATTTGGTTTCACTCTTTTACATACCAGTTGAAGGTATCTGATCATCAGAGTTCTCATTCACCTAATTAGCTGGTGGACATGCTGAAAAGAGTAGAAAGCAGTAGATAGGTAGCAGTACTTGAGCAACATTTATAAAGGAACTGAAAGCAAATGAAGGAGAAGATTACTGATCTTTTTCTCCCCCCAAGTCAAAAACTGACAAGGGTCTTCCTTTCCCCCACTCAAAAAGGAAATGCAATTTCACTACCCACAGAGGTAGTTTTATATAGAATCTCTCAAACAGTGCAATGTCTGTAGAGTTACAAGGGGGAGGAGAGATTCCTGTTTGTACATAAGGTCTGATACTGTGTGACATGCATTGCAAAAATATACTACCTGCTTTGAAAGCACACATTCTTTTAGTCCAAAGTTTAAAACTTGGGAAGTCATCACTGTTTAATTCACAGAAATCACTGAAATGTACAAGTAGATTAACTCTTTCTAACAGACAGCACAGGCCCCAATTCAGCCAAGGGCTTGATTTAGATTTTCCCAAAATGGACACACAAGCTCATGCATGTTGCTGACTTACAGCCAAGAGTTACCACAAGATTTCCAACTTCAAGCTTTTCTTTACAAGCCAGCCAAGTTTAAAAACCAGGGACTAAGACTCCATAATGCCTTTAAATTTGAAACTACACAGCCCGTACCATATAGGATTTTCTACAGCATACATCTTTGACCTAATCCTGCTCCAACCAAGTCACTTGGAGAAGTAGATTCAACCTAAAACCAGCGTATTTCAAACACACATACACAGTCCTTTACCTTTAATAACAAAGGCTTCAGCTATCAAACGCAGCACATACAGAGGTTCATCTTTGGTTGAAAAGTCATCAATTCCTGCTTTTGCATACATGCTGATGGCATCTCTGTAGCATCCCTCCACATAATGAAGCTTTCCTAGGAGCAGCATAGCTTCTGTCATATACTTTGGCTGAAATGGAGCAGGGAGAGAAAAAGTGTTTACAGGGTGAAATAACAGACAGGAAGAATGAAGTACTCCACAGAAAATCAGGCAGGTTCAGAATGCTTTCCCCTCACAACTGCAAGGGCTAAGCTCACGTGAGCAGTAGGCAGTGAAGGTCAGGCAACCACTCTGGAGCTCAGTTTTGGAACACAGTTTGTAAGCCAACTCTTTGGTCTCAGCTGACCTGCTCTATCGATTCACCAGCCACACAGAGCACAGAAAAGGCTGACATCGTCAGAAATACCCCCATATACTCACAAAGAAACCTCCTGCTTTTAAACTAGACAGTAAATATCACTTTTTAGACAAGTGCTCCCATCTCCTCTGGATATTTAATTAAAGAGAAAACTCCTAAATTTTCTCTAGCTGTCAAAGAATTTTCATACGACAGTGAAAAAACAGAAGGCACACCTGCTATTTCTAAGATTTGTTTCATTTAGGGACTGAAAACATGTTGTAACAGAACCTCAGTAAAACACATCTGTTCAGACCCTTTGAAAAGCATGAAAAGGTTCCAAATCCTTCATACCCATTTTTATAATACATGCAATCAACACAGAGTCCATACTGCATCAGTAGCTAAGTCACCACTAGCAAAGAAA
The DNA here is from genome assembly GCA_032173965.1 of Sitta carolinensis. Taxonomy (NCBI): domain Eukaryota; kingdom Metazoa; phylum Chordata; class Aves; order Passeriformes; family Sittidae; genus Sitta; species Sitta carolinensis. The sequence goes on along the minus strand of JAVUNC010000025.1, from coordinate 4,198,150 downwards.
AAGAAATGGCAATTCGTGCTGCCAAACTAAACGCCAGGAACTGGAGGAACTCAGTAGTTCTGACTGTTAATGGGGCTAAACTATAAAGAAAGAGGGTTGGACAGACTCCCCTTCCTTACTCCCTCCATCTTATGCTCTAAACAGGCTGACCTTGCTCACTGGCAATTAACACGGTGAAAGTGTAATACACATTTCCAACCTAACCAGCCTGTCGATTGCAGGACTAAAAGTAATCCAAGTCTACAACAGACTGTTGTAATTCATTTACATCTAAACACAGTTATGCAACAGTGTGTCAAAGGACACCAGTGCAGCAGCAGCCTTCAAAGCAGAGCATAAAACCCTCCTGAAGCCCTGCAACTGAGGTGACAAGCAGCTACCAGCCACACACCCAGATCACAAAGCAAAATAAAAGCATTGCTTCTCTAACAGACACCGAAGGCAGTGCAAGGCTGTAGTCCTCCCAACACAACCCTAAGTTCCTGACAGCAGCTTGTGGCACATTTTTCTCCAATCAGGAGCCACCCAGTTGTGCAGGATTCCCTCAGATCTGGAGCAGCAGGAGGTCACCGGGCTGTGCTGGCCTGACAGCATCCCAATGTGGCCACACCCCACCACCCGAGAGAAATTCTGAGTATTTATCCTGCTTCTTTCCAACGGGAAAAAAAACCCAACAAAAAACCAAAAAAAAACGGGATATGTCCTTGTAGCACGTAATTTCTTTCCTTTTAAAAAACAAGTCTCACAACATAAAAACCTGCCATGGGGAATTATCAGTCTCTCAGTATCACAATACAGCACCGTCCATCCATGGACATGAACAGGCAACACCACAATCAGACTAATAATCACATGAAAGAAGGATCCAGTTGGCAGGAATGATGACAACAGAGCCCACTTACTCTGAGTTTCCCTTTGCTCAAGATATCAGTCAGGTACTGTTTAGCTTCACCCAGTTTGGGCTCAGTCTTCTCTGACAGTGGAACGGAGTCCTTCAGTTTGGCAAAGTTTTCCTTCAAACATTCCTCCAGCAGAGCCTCTGCAAGCAGCAAACTCCCATGGTCCTCTGAAAGCACACACCAACCAACAAGAAACATTGCTTACTGCCACACTGACGATAAACAGAATTACAGAAACAAAACAACGCATCTTTGAGACAGACAACAAACTCAAATGAAGGGATAAGGAAGAACTCATAGACAAAAAAAAAATTCCATTAACTTCTGTCTAGTGGAAACTATGTTTTGTATTGAAAAATGAAACAATGCTTTGCTGTAACTTGAAGATTTTCCCACCTTAATCCTTTAATTTTGGCAGCACCATTCCTTCTTACATTGTCACTAATAAAACAGTCAAGAATTTTCATCAGAAAAATCACTTTCAAAAGTATAAGACAAACTTTGCAAACATTTCAGCGGATGCATTTTATTTACAAAGGTACAAGCATGAAATGAATGCTTCAGACCACAGAGAAGTGATAGCAGTCACTGCATCAAAAACTCCTGCAATTTTCCTGAAAGTATACAGGAAAAAAAATTAGAAGACAAATTACACACATTCTACACATCCATTACTAAAGATGTGAAAGGACAGATCCTCTGCTGGCATTAACATGCCACATAAAACTCCCTCTCCATTACAATCCATCCCTGTTCACAGTTCCACAGAAGAGACAAATACAGTTAGCAGCAATGAATACAGCACAAAGCATTATGCAATGTGGCAATCATGCTGGGAAAAAAAAAAAGTTTCATCTGCCAGAGTACTGAGAGTTGTTACATGACAGGCCCATTTCTGCAGTTCCTTCATTCGTAACAACAGCACCTCCATCAGCAGACTGGTGGGTCAAAAAGAGCCCAGCCCTACATTTCATACATATTCCATGTTTCAAAGTCTGAAATTCGAGAATGAATGAAATACAGTAGTGTACCTATTTCTGTATTTTCAGTTCAGGAGACACCTTATCCCCACTTTCTATCTATACACCACATACAGCATATAATAATCAACTGTGTGGTGATTTAGACTTTGTTGTTGTTGCGCCCTAAGCGTTCAGCTACATATCAAACTATAACCATAGCTCCTCCTGCTCATTTGCAGTCTGCAACTAAACAAAGTACAGGTACATAAAATGGGATGGGTAAGTGTTCGAGTATATTCCCCCCAAAACTTGCATACAATCATTTCACACACTAAAATGCTTTCAGGTAGGCATTAATCTCTTAACCAAACCTAACGAATTAGGTAAGATCACAGACAATTAAGAAATAAATATACACAACCCCACAAAGCAAATACTACTGTTAAAAAATCCCATCCAAACACACAATCATTTCTTGAAGCACAAAGCCTGCTCAAAGTTCTGTAGCAATAACAAAGCACTACTCTTTCATAACTAGCAAGTTATGATGACACAGCAGCAAATTAACAAATCATGTTTTTACAGCAATCATATTGTTGTTATACCTCTTAATTACAAGGAAAGAAACTACTGTGAACTCTTCAACTACTAATGTCCCCAAAGTGCATGGTGATCTCTGCACCTGGGAAAACACAGCTGAAACCTGACTGAAGTCCAAAGGTTGGCAGTATGATTCTCAGCACAGGGTTCGATCTGCATCATGTAAACACTTGGAAAGCCTCAAAAATGAACATATATTATACCAGCACCATCTCCCCCGCCATGGTTGCCATTGTGAAGTTTAAGGCACCCCAGAAAGCTTCAACGCCAGGGCCATATTGTGGACACGCTGCCCTAAATGAGGGGTTTATTCCCGAAGCAGCTCTTCTGACTTCAGTGGCAGAACCCTTCGCACTGTGCACAGCTTACGAGCTGACCTCAGACTGAGTTAGGCTGCCTCACTCGTTACAAAAGATTTCATTAAAAAAAAAAAAAAAAAGCAGCAATCAGTGTGTTGTAGCAGGAAAAAAGAATACTAATATATTTGCTGTTTATGAAAGCAAGTTTTTACATGAAAGCGTGTAAGTAAAGCAGCGCCCCTTTGCAATGGAGACAGGTAACACCAGCACACCCGGCCAAGAACAGCGCTGGGCAGGAGGCAAGAGGGAGGCAGCACGGCACGTGTGGAGCAGCTGGAGAGACCTGTCCAAGCGGGGCCGGCTGAGCCCGGCGGGCTCGGAGCCGGCAGCGCGGACACCAAGGGGAAGCGCAGCGCGATGTCCCCGAGCTCCCGCCGCCTCTCCGGGCATCCCTCGGTCCCTCCCGCTGCCGGGCCGGGGCGCGGGCACGGGGCGGCAGACGACGCCCCGCAAGCCGGCGCTGCCCAGCCCGGCAGCCGGCGCGGCCGCAGCTCCCGCGGCCCCGCGCACGCCAGCCCACCGGCGCGGGGCTGCCGGGGCCGGGCGGCGACGGGCAGCGAGCAGCCGGCCCCGCCGCCGCCCCGCGCCCGGGCGGGTCGGTACCGGCGGCCGCCTCACCCGGCCCCCGCCGCCGCTTACCCGCGTCCTGCGCGCCTCTCGCCGCCGCCGCCTTCGCCTTGCGCGGGGGCCGCGGCGGCAGCAGCTGCTGTGCGAGGAGCCGGAGCCGCCGCCAGTGCCCCTCCGCCCGGCACCGCTCGATCTCCGCCTCCAGCTTCACGTGCGAGTGCGAGCCCTTCGCCGCCATCTTAGCGCCGGGCCCGGCCCGCCCCGCCCCGGCCGCGGGCAGTCCCCGCCGGCGGCTGCCGAGCGCGGCGGCCGCGGAGCCGCCAGGTGCCGGTGCCGGCCTGGCCGCCCTGCCCGAGGGCTGCGGCCGCCACTCCCTGGCGCCTCTCGCCTGGCGCCCGGGCACGGAGCCGCGCCCCGCTCCGGCCCCCGCTGCTGCCCGGGCCGGCAGTGCCGGTCCCCACCGCCGCCCTCGGAAGCCACGCGAGCCCCGGGGCTCTCTGCCGGCTGATCCCCAGGGCCACCGCCCCCCTCCAGCACGAGAAACACGGCGCTGCACGAGGAACGGACCAAAACCTCCCAGCTCCCCGGGGCAGCGCCGTGACCTCGAGGGGCCAAAGCGGCTGTGTAGGTGCCGAGCATGGAAACAGCGGGACCTGTAGCGTGTGGCGTGAGGGAAGCACAGAACACGCAGTTCATAAACTGCAGTGGGCACTGGGGAGAGGCTACAGCAGTTGTCACTCGAGCAGCAGGGCAGGAACCGTGCGATCCTCCGTGGATGGGGCCAGAGGGACGCGAGCAGAGCGGGGCCCGCACCGGCCCCCAGCGCCACCGGCCGCGCCATGGCAGCGCTCGGGACACCAGAGCGATCCCGCCAGGGCATCCTGGGAGGGAGTGCTCTGCATCAAGGACCAGGGTTGTCGAGACCCACAGCGCGATAATGGGCCAGGTTGCAGGTGGGTCATCTGGGCCAAGCTCCCTGCTCAAGAACGGTCATCCTAGAGCACACGGCACAGGATTGCATCCAGGCGGTTCCTGAATATTTTCATTGATGGAGACTCCGCAACGTCTCTGGACAATCTTTTTGTGCTCAGTCACCCACACAGCAAAAGAAGTGTTCAGGTAGAATTTTCTGTGCATCAGTTTCTGCCCATTGCCTCTTGTCCTTTTGCTCAGCACCACTGAATAGAGCCTGGCTCCATCCTCTTGGTACCCTCCCTTTTGTACCCTGCATATACAGGCACATATATAGTTATATACATTGATTAGGTGCTCTCTCGGTTGTCTGTCCTCGAGGCTGAACAGGCTGAACTCCTCCAGCCTTTCCTGGTAGGAGAGATGTTCTAGTTTCTTAATCATCTTTGCTCGGCTCCAGAGGTTCCCTGTCCCTCTTGTACTAAGAAGCCCAGACCTGGACACAGCACTGCCGCTGTGCCTCAGCAGGGCTGGGCAGAGGGGCAGGATCCCCTCCCCTGACCTGCTGGCAGTGCTGTTCCTAGCGCAGCCCAGATTCCACTGCCCCCCTGCACACCCTGCGGCTCAGGTACGGCTCACCTCCCGCGGCCCCGCCCGCCGTGGGCGTGGCCTCGCCGCACCTGCGCCGCCGCGCGGGCTCCACGTGGAGCTCCGGGCCGTGACGTCAGCCGCGCGGCGGGGCGGGCCGAACGGGGCGGCCAATGGCGGTGGGCCGGGCCAGCGGAGCGACCAATGGCAGCTGGTTGGGGCGGGGCCGAGCGGAGGGGAGCGGCCAATGGCGGCGGGCGGGACCGAGCGGAGCGGCCAATGGCGGCGGGCGGGGCCAGCGGAGCGGCCAATGGCGGCGGGCGAGGCGGGGCCGAGCGGAGGGGAGCGGCCAATGGCGGCGTTGCGGGCGGGGCAGCGCCGGGCCAGGGCCGATCCCGGGATGGTGTCCCGGCAATGGTGTCCAGCCCGCGCCCGGCCCGGAGCCCGCCGCACGGCCCACACTCGCCCCAGGGTACGTAGTCTGGCGGTGGCGGCGCCTCCCCGCCCGCCCGCCAGCCGCTGCTGGAGCGGGGCTGCTGGGGCCCGGCGGCGGGCCCAGCGCCGTCCCGCTGCTGTGGCGCTTTCTCGGGGCCGCAGCCGGCGGTGGGAGCCGGGCCGGTGCAGGCGGGGGTGGCCTCAGCCCGGGTGGGGAGGAGAGGAGGAGCGGGCGCGGCCAGCCGTGCAGCAGCCTGGCGCCTGCCCCTGGGGCTGTGCCCATGCATGGCCAGGCCCTGGGCACTGCGCTGGCCCCTGCCCTGCGGCGCGCCCCCGGGAACCCGCTCCGCTGCCGCTGCCACCGAGCCCTTCGGGGCCCTGAGCGGCCTTTGGTCCCGCGGCTCTGCCCGAGGCACAGGGCATGGTTGCTTGTCTGGAAGGTGTGTGAGCACCCAGACACGGCTAAGGTGTGCACATTAGCTGTGAGAGAAAAAGACGTTATCTGAAAATTATTGCATCATTCAATAAAATAGAGATCCTTATAAAAACTCTTAGTTAGAGCTCTCTGGTTCTCTGCTTGCCAGGAGTTTCCAGTGCAACAAGTTCTTCTATTCTGAAAATGGAGTCGTTTCTAAGCGCTGTCTAAATGTGCTGAAAGTAGATCATATTTTTCATGTTTTGGGTTTTTTTGGATGTTTTCTTTTTTGTAGGAGATCACAATGACCCAAAGGACGTTTAGAACACATTTGCTATTCTGCTTTGCTATGGCTGCATTCTTCATCTCTGCCCTAGCTGAGGAACACGTAGGAGAGAGTCAACATCCAAACATTCGCCTTGATAAGAATTTGGTACAAGATAAAGAGTACGTGTTCCATGTTCTAAAAGTGTAAACTTTACTTCTTAATGATTTTCTTATCTCCAAAGGGTTATGCGAGTTGGACTTAAGCCTAGGGTACCCTGCTTTATCAGAATGTTGTGTGATTAGCTAAAGCCAGATATGAGACATGCTTGCTTGATAAATGTGTAGAGATATGAGACCTAGAAAAGTCTCTCTGGAGCCTTTAGCTTACTTATACTATAAAAAAAATTCGTACAGAAATTCTGCTTACCCATATCAGCATGCTTTAGACAAAATCATACTCCTGACAGGTAGAGTTAGAGTTTATTTTCTCATTGGCTTCTTCATAAATGCAGAACAGTTCTAGCAGCAAATAAAACTCCCTAGAACACTTCATGGTTGACTGGGAAAGATCTTCCTCCAGTTCCTGTGCTTTGGAAGACAGCCAAAAAGATTTTGGGCTCTGCTTCAGTTGTTTTGATAGCCTGCTAAGTAGGCCAGAAGAAATAGAAATATCTATCTAAGGTATTAGAGGCCTCTACAGCCCCTTGAACAAACAACCTTTGGGCCCCCTTTATCTTGTTTTCAAACTGTAGCTTTCAGTTGTCCAGGGTGCTTTTAGACATACAATATTTGATCAAAGAGTGAATTTGCTGTAAACAGAGCATTAAATATTAACTGACGGAAATGTTGTGGGTTTTCTTTTTCTTAGACACATCATGGAACACTTGGAAGGTGTTATTGAGAAACCAGAATCTGAGATGTCTCCACAAGAGTTGCAGCTCCATTACTTCAAAATGCATGATTATGATGGCAATAATTTGCTAGATGGGTTAGAACTTGCTACTGCTATCTCACATGTCCACAAAGAGGTTGGTGTAGTTTTGTAAGGGCAAATGTGTTTGGAAACAGTTCTGACTCTAAAAGCAGAAGAACAGTTGCAACACATCTTCAGTGCAGTTACAGTTTTGCCTGAAAATGAGACTAATTCCTGATAGTTCTGGTTGAATTTATAAATGTATATTATCACAGCTTTTCATTGTCACATTGCAGTTTTTAGGAAGCTTCCATTTTAGTTTAAACTCTAGAATCAGGAGAGGCTCCAGAGTGAAAATCATTTTACAGAAGGCTTGCTTTGGCAGGCTGGGATGGAGGAGAAAGGGAAATCATCCAAAATGGGGCATGAGAATTTGTAGAAATATCATGTGATACGACACTGTTTTCAACTTCAGACTTACTGCTATGTATACACAAACTATAAAAAACCTGTTGAACAAAATTTGTATTAGAAGAACCTGCTATGGTTTGCTTCTTCCTGAACTCAATTTCTTTTTCCAGTCATTAGGAACACAATAGAAACACATTATCTCATATTGATCTTCTGGAAGTTACAATTAAGGATAGCGTAACTTCCTGCTAATAACCTGTGGCAAAAAATACTGAGCCAAGAACAGAATAATGACTGGCTGCTTTTTGTGCAAAGGCACCCCTTTGTGTTCTTATAAGGGGTGTTACTAAGAATTTTACTGACTTCAAACAACAGTGCTGAATTTTTTCACTTCTGTGTTACTGTAAGGTGTCTCTGTAGTATATAAAAACTACACTGTCTATACTACATCAAGATCCTAAACAAAAATACGTTTATTAGATGATTATCCATCATTATACATTGTGGTATTCAGCTTTTGGAATTTCTGACCAAGAATGTTGACTGCATAATGTTTGTTCTAAAGGCCAGAGAACTTTGGCTTCAAAGCTTCCACCTGATTAAATTTGCTTATATTGTTATAAATTATTACATAAAACTTAGTTCCAAATCAGGCACTAAACATGAACAGCTTAGTGAAAAATTAGTTGTCAGTAATCTGTCACATGTGCCATTAGATGAGAAAGACTGCTAAACTGTTCACTGTGGTTTTGTTTTTGTAGGAAGGTGGTGAGCATACCCAAGCAATGAAGGAAGAAGAGCTGATTAGTCTAATAGATGATGTCTTGAGAGATGATGACAAGAACAATGATGGATACATTGACTATGCAGAATTTGCAAAATCACTGGAATAAGGGTTTGTTCCTCCTTCTAACCACATGAAAATGTGAACCAGTATAATGTGATTCATTACTGTCTCCTGTCAACCTCTGTGCTGTGAGGAGAGGTGTACCTGTTCCAGCTGAATTTAATTGAAAGTTGTATGTGTCAAGAGTTTTGCTAACTTGGAGTGAGAGCCATGTTTGAACTAAACATAACTGCACATTTGAATCATGCAGCATGGAAGTGTCAGCAGTACTCACACAGGGTACAGCTGGCAAACTCCTAAGCAGCTCTGTATGAATAGTAAATAGAATCATTAGTATCTAAATTTCAGGCTTTCAGTCATTGGGTTTTATAATTCTTATTTGCTTATATCTTCTATTTAAAATTATACCTAGAAAGCAAGAAATTATTATTGCATATAGTTGTATTCCAGGGGTAAATGCCTTTACCTTCTCTCTGATTTACAAGGAAATCTGCAGGTGAGTACAGGTGCTTGAAACGGCAGTCACAGAGGGAAAGCATTTGAGTGTGGGTTATGTTTGAGTTCCACATGACACCATATGGACTTAAACAGTCTGTGAATAAATTGAGTATTTTTAAATATATGTACTCCCTAGCATACCCTTACATATAAATATATATACATATGTTTTTCAATTCTTTGTCCTCTACAAAATTACTTTTTATATCTTAATTTACTGGGTTTCTTTTTAATCTACCTTCCATGTTTTCTAAAGAAAATGGAAATTTTTTTATTACATTTATATGTTATGTTAATGCTGTATAGCATTTGCTAGAGTAGCTTCTGCTATCTCATTTTGAATCATAGAATGGCCTCGGTTGGAAGGACCTTACAGATCATTCCATTCCAGCACCCCTGCCATGGTCAGGGACATATTTCCACTAGACCAGGTTGCTCAGGTGCTCCCTCTCCAGGGTTAGGGCATCTACAACTCCTCTGGGCAGCCTGTTCCAGTGCCTTTCCACCCACACAGTAAAGAATTTCTTCCTAACACCTAATCTAAACCTAGTCTCTGTCACTACAAACTCTTGTAAAGAGTCCCTCTTCACCCTTTTTGTAGGCTCCCTTCAGGTACTGGATGGCTGCAATTAAATCGCCCCAAAGCCTTCTCTTTTCCAGGCTGAACAATCCCAGTTCTCTCAGCCTTTCCTCACAGGAGAGCTGTTCCATTCCTGTAACCAGCTTGGTGCCTCCTCTGGGCTCTCCAGCAGCTCCACATCTCCTGAGCTGGCTCCCAGAGCTGGGTGCAGGTTCCAGGGGGTCTCAGCAGAGCAGAGCAGAGCTGAGGGGCAGAATCCCCTCCCTGCCCTGCTGCCACCCTGCTGTGCATGCAGCCAGGACACGTTTGCCTTTCTGGGCTGGAGTGCCATGGCTGGCTGGTGTGCAGCCTCTCACCCAGCAGCACCCCCAGCTCCTTCTCCCAGGGCTGCTCCTGCTCTGTCCATGCCCAGCCTGTGCTCATACCAGAGCTGCTCCTGCTCTGTCCATGCCCAGCCTGTGCTCATACCAGGGCTGCTCCATCCAGGTGTAGGAACTTGCACTTGGCCTTGTTACACTTCATGAGATTCCTGTGGGCCCACTTCTCGAGTTTGTCCAGGTCATTCTGATAGCATACTATCCTTCAGGAGTGTTTTGGAGGTTACATTAACAGTAAACCAGTTTAATATTAAAGCTTTTGTCCAATTTGGATTTTACAGTATTAGCCAGCAGAAGTGAGCAAGTAATGCTGCCTTGTTAAAGTTTAAGTTCATATTCCTTGACACTTAAATTATGGTATTAGTTTCAGGAAGTATTTCATAATTTAACAGGTTCAAGCTACTTGAGTGTTTTCAAATTATCATGGCTCTAGGAATGTTTTCACTGTCTTGACTTAATGTTTGTTAAGTCAAGCAGTGTAAGGATATTAGAGTGGTGATGTATTGCTGTGTTATTGATGTTTGGTGACTGAAACATAACTGAAATCTTAAATTGCATTCAATGATTAATCATTAATAAAGAATCTAAATGTTAGCCTATTTCTGTAAAATGTATAAAGAGCTATTTTCTATACAAAATTATTCTTATACAAGAGAATCACATTTGTAAAAGAAATTATTTCCTCTCTTTAAATGTTTGTGCAATGAAGCCTGAGTTTTGTATTTTTTTTTCTTGTATTAATTATTTATTTTCAAACGTTTGTGGCCAGGTTTGTGCTGGCTGTACAAGCAATAAAATTAAGCTGGGGTTTATGCATGCTGATAGGATACATAAGGCTGGAAGTGCTAGTAAGAAATGTACTTCATTTGCTGTTGTGTTTCTAAGCCCATCTCTCTTACTCACAGTCATCTAAAACGAAAATTCAGTTACAGTTTGGTGGGGTTTTTTTTTGTTTTTTGGGGTTTTTTTAAATTTCTACTGAGGCTGAATGATCTGGAGTGAATGTTGAATCAGAAAAAAAATGTGGGAAATGCTAGTGGCTAAGAGGGTAGAAGAGGTTAAGCTGCTCAGCTTTGAGCATTTAAAGCAGGTTGCCTGTAGCCCTGTCAACTCTTATATGCTTATTGCTCTTGTGGTTTAATCCCAGCTGGCAGCAAGGGACCACAGAGCTGCTCACTCCCCCTGGTTCCATGGCAGAGACAATCAGAAGGGCAAAAGTGAGAAAACTTGGGGGTTGAAATGAAGATAGTTTAATAGCCAAAGCAAAAGCCCTGAGTGCAAGCAAAGCAAAATAGTGAATTCCTTCCCCCCTGCCCATGGGCGGGGGCTGTCAGGAGAGCAAGGCTCCATCACACAGAATGATTGCTTGGGAAGACAAATGCCATCACTCCAAATAAACCCCCCTCTCTTCCTTCATCCCTCTTAGCTTTATATGCTGAGCATGACACCATGTGCTCAGCAACATCCCCTTGGTCATGTGGGGTCAGCTCTCCTGGCTCTGTCCTCCCTCAGCTCCTTGTGCACCTCTCACTGGTGTGCTGGCATGAGAGGCAGAAAAAGAGACTGTGTAAGCTCTGCTCAGCAATAACGAAAAAAAACCTGTGTTACCAACTATTTTCAGCACAAATCCAAAACACAGCTCCAAATTAGCCACTGTGAAGAAAATTAATTCTTTGCCAGCTGAAATTAGCACAATACTTAAGGCTCTGAGTTTTGGGTTTATTTGAGATGAAAGGGCGTGATTCTTTCACATGGTTTTCTCATCATGGTCTGATCATGTGCAGCCACCTGTAAGTCCATTTATATACTTCTGTTGTATTCCTGTGCATATTTAATAACTGCCATTGTCTGTGGCAAAATACATGCACCATAGAAGCTTCACACTGGAAAGCATGATAAATGGTGGTAATATGAACATTATTTTCCAGATATTTTAAATTTCAAAATTTTAAGTTTTAAAATAAAAATTTATTTAAATCTTGAATTTAAATAAAAATTTATTTAAATCTTAAAGTTTTAAGAATTCAGAAGTATAAATAGAAAAAACATTTACTGAAAAGGGAAAACAAAATGGGCACCTTTAATATGTGTGAAAAGCAAAATAAAATTTCTGCTTTCTTAGCAAGAACAGTTCAAAAAAACTTACCGAAGCTGAAACCTGCATCATCATGTTTTTACTCACCCTCCTAAAAGAAATACACATATGTAATTTAGTACAATTAAAGATAAGTGTTTTAAGAGCTGTCTAGCGAGCTTTCTCAGTTATTAAGTAGAAAAGTGCAAAATTGCTGAGAGTGATGGTGAATCAGTGTTCTTTTTTTTTCAAATATAACTAATTTGTGTCCTAGTTGTAGCTCAGATGATACCCTAAATGTGCTGGCACAGGCTGTATACAAATACAGTATTTTCTGTTTCATACATACAAAATACAGAAAATACAGCCTTTACAACAGTAGAACTCATCTATAAAGTAGTTCTAGCTTCCACAGAACAGTACAATCTCCATTTCAAAGATAAATAACAAAACAGAAGGGCTGTTTGTTTTACTGAAGATAATCACATCCCTGGCAGAAAGAGATCAGGAGAATACTGTTATGTGTGATCTTCCCATCTTCCTAGTCCATGATCTCAGCAGATGAAGATTAACTTTCCCCACTGGAGAGAACAGATCTAGCCTTGCATTACTGTCTACTATGCACTCGGTTTAAAATGTTTAGGTTATCTACTTTTACCTCACAAAATACTGCAGAATTAGCAACTAAAGAAGGCACTTAAACTCGTTCTTGAAGCACTCTTAAACTGAGGGGATTTTTTAGTAATAAATCTAGAATAAAGTCTGTACAGAAAAGATCTTAGCAGCTTGACCAGTGTCTGTTAGTAACAGGACTGACTGCCTAGAAGCCCCATCGAGAGTTTTGCCTGCACATTCACACAGGCTTTATGGCCTTTTTGAGTTTCTTCATTAATCACTTATGACCTCAAAACGTCATAGATTCATTAGGGAATGATTCCAGACTCACAAATTCCAGTGTTGTCTAAAGTCTTTTTTAATCCTGCAATTCACAGGTGCAAGAGTAATTCAGAGCCAGTGTCATAATCGGCAGAGCCACTAGATAGCGCCTGGACACTGCCCGTGGAGAGAGCAATTCAACAACTGCATTCCCCGCAGCCAGCACCAGCACTCTGCACCGCCTGCTCCCCTCTCTCATGACACATTGACAGCATGATGCCTGCATTTTTATTAGTTTATAGCTGCCATAAAAGTTGACTGCAGATGGGACTGGTTACTGGTAATTAATTTTCATTATTTAGGGAATCCAAATCGACTTGAAGTGATAGTAAAGGAACTCTCGTAATTTTGTCAGTAAAAATAATTGTGTAATAGGAAGGCTTTGTAATATAAGCATCCAGCTTGGTCTGACTTCTGGACCATCTCTAGCTGACCTGTGAGAGGGGCCATCATATATCTACAGTGGTCTCAACCAGTGTTAAAGAATATTGGAGGGTTTTAGTAGGATCTGAAGTCTTGCTGCTTTTGCATTAGATATAAGAGCTTCTGTCACTGTTCTTACAAGGCAGAGTTCCAGTATGGTCTGATCAACCATTTCTGCTTAAGGTGAAGTTTATTGCCTTTTTTCCTCCTCTCCCCCATTACAAGTAAGTCTTACTGTCTGTCCATCGCAACATGAAATCACAGCATAATGGCCCAAGCTTTAATTAAACTAGGTAGGGCAAGTATCCTTGCATACCTTGGTCTGGAGTATTACCATCATGAGGAATTTGTGTTCTAAACACTTCATTAGCACAGATCCTCTGTCTACACTGATTGAGATTCATTACAAGGAAAGTTATTAATACCTTGCAGAAATTTTCTCTGAAGTTATATTTTCCTTCCCATTCTGGAGAGCAGCCTAAATCTTAAGGCCTAATACTGTAATTATCACACCCTTCCTCAGCTGCACTGCAGCTTTGCACATAGGTAGAGGTCAGTGTAACACACAACTCAAAGTCTGCTGCCAGATAGGACATTTTACAAGAAATCGGTGCTGCAGCAAACATCTGCCATCTGACCCAAGTGACCAACAACACTGGATTTCAAGAAGGCAGATGTTAATAAACTCAGAGAATGGGCAGGGAAGATCTAATAAGAGGCAAATCTGAAGGAAAAATGGGTTATAGGCAGCTGTCAAAGTTTATTCAAGAAATGCTAGTAAGAAACCAAGTGCAACTATGGCATTTTAGAGGAAAGTAAGGAAATTCAGCAGAAGTCATCTAATTCACAACCTTTTAATAGACCTCAGTTGTAAGAGAGATCTGTAAAATAGAAACCAGTATTGGTTGAGTACCTAGCACAATACTCCATTCATGGTAGGGTGTAGAGGGGGTGTAAACAATTACTAAAGATAAAATGGACTAGATAAAACTAGCATAACTTATCAAAAGTGAAATAAATTTTACAGGTAAGAAGAGAAAAACAAAGGGAAATTTGGACCAGTACTTTAATGATGGGCAAGTGCAGAGGATGTTAAGGAAATGGAAGAGCTTAATGCCCTTTGCCCTTTTTTTCTCCCTTTTTCATCAATCTTACTTAAAAGATCAACAAAAACCAAAGAGTGCAATTATTTAGGCGGTAAAATTTCAGCCTTAAAATATGCAAAACTTGCTTAGAGAATAACATATCACATTACATGTCATCCACTTCCCTGAGCAATTTCACTCTAGGAAAAGGGAAGTTGAAGTACTAGCTAGAGAAGTCACGTAGCTTGAATTTATTTTATATAATTTTTTGCAAGGCCTTTAGTGGTATTTCTTATAATATTCTCATGGACATGCTAGTGAACTGTGTTCTAAATGAAACTGCTGGGAAGGGGCAGGAGGTCAAGTCTAGTTGGATAATTGTATCCACAGGGTAATTCCATCCCAACATATCAAAATGTGTATGTTTTGTAATGAATTCTGTGGGCCTTGGTCCTGGATAAGGTTGTCTGTTTTCAATGAAGGCATAGAAGATTGAATATGAAGTGTGAGTGTGAATCCTGCAGATGGAACAAGGAAAAACTGCAGATGTTATAGATACTAAAAAACACAGTCTAAAATGTTCTTGATATGACTTAGAGAAATCATCTAAAATGAATGGAATACAATAGTGCAAAACAGTTACACAGAAAGACTCATCTGTTCTTGCAAAGCTGTCTAGGTTCACAAGAGAAAATACCAGGGACTGTGTTGGAACAAGCTGAGCATGAAGGGCAAAGCCCTCACATCAGGATGTTTAAAGGGTCTTACAACTGAAAGAGCCCATGTGGGCTGATTGCCATGGGTAAAGATTCACCTGGAATACCACAACCTGTTTAGTGCACTGTTCTTCAAGTAAGAATGAAACAGTCAGTAGGGGAAATCAGCAAAAATTGACAGGGGGCCAGAAAACATGAGGGAAGACTGCAAGAAATGTGGCTTTTTTCTGTGAAGTGACAACAGAGACAGAAGGTTAATATTCTTCAACTAAGAAGTTGTTGCAAAGAATAAGGAACTGATATGTTCCTGATGGAAAGATCAGGAAGAATAAACCATTAAGAAGCATAAACCAAACAGCTTGGTAGACTTAGATTAGACATTAGACCAAACTTCTGTATCAATGATACTGCAGCTTGGGGTGACATGATTGCAACTTGGTCATGGGATAGAAAGGTGGAGTTAATGACTTTTCCAGATTTCCTCCAGTGAAAGCCTGTTTCTGAGTGAGTCAATGACTCTCAGAATCTGTGTGGACTTGATTTGGGAGGAGAAGTCTCTTATGATGGGATCCCCAGCTGAGAGATGCACAGAGGACCTGAACAGAGGGAGCATGTGCTCAGCTCCAGGTCTCAGAGAAATCTTCCCAAAGATCACAGAGACTGTCCCATTCTCTCCCTGCTGTAAGGCATTCCTCTTCTCTTTATCATCTCTACAGACTATCATGAAGCCAGCCATACTCCAGTTTTTAACTAATCCATCTAGATACCAGTTTTGCCTCTCTTCTTCTTACCACCATAACCCATTTTCCTTCTTGAGAAGTTTCTCCTGTAAACTTACTCAGTACTCTGCCTTCCAGTCAGGCCATTTTTCAGTACCAGAAGACAATGGCCAGTGAGACAATCCTGCTGCACTCAGTTCCTGTGCTGTATGGCAGATCACTCTGCAACCAGCTGCCTCCTGCACAGTCCTGACAGGGTATAATCACTGTCACCAGCATCTAGGTGCAAAACCCTTCCTAATTTCTACTGAGCACATTCAAAATGTGACTCTCAAGAGCCAGAAGTGAACACTTCAACTACAAGACAATGCTTCATTTAGGATTCAAGTCCTAGCTCCAAAGCATAGAGAGAAAACCAAAAAAACAACAAAAAAAGCAGAACAGTAAAGACTGTTAAGTCTTTTAAATGACAAAGTAAATTCCTAGACCTATTTTCAACAAATAGTCAACTATTTTTGTTGACACTGAGAATATAGTGCAAGAACATCCATACTGAGTCGAAACCAAGGTCCATCTAGCCCTAGAGCTTGCTTCAAATAGTGGTCAATAACAGATGCTGATGGAATAATAAATAGAGAAAGAATGATGTCATACTTCTTCCAAATACATACAAGGCTCCAGCAATTTATAGATCAGGGACTTGGCTTCAACAACAGTGAAACCAACAGAGGTCCAGAGCTCAGAATAAACCAGGCTTAAATGTCAAAGCCTGGGAACATTATTAACCAAACCCAAGATCTCAGAGAAACATGTTCCATGTCCCATTGTCAGTGGTACGTGCTGGACTTTACTGTTCACATGGCTCTGCTGTAACTCAGTGCAAGCCAAGGGAATCATCCAGGGAGATCACATTAGTGCAGTGGTACAGCAGAACTGTACTGTTTGTAGATGTCACATTCTTCTTAAAGTGAGGGATGCTGAAAATAGTTTGCCTGTGGTTTTGGTCATACTTCAAGAGCCATATTGAAAAATTTCCCAATTATGAGAAAGTTCTAAGCACGTATTTTGCAATAAATTCTCTTTAAGAATAGAATGTTATGCCTCAGAATTTACTTTGTCGTAAAACCACAAATAACCCCCAAAACACTTATGTTGAAAATTAATATTGGCTTAAGTCTCATCATGTGTGGCTTGCAGCCATATGGGCAGAAATCATTGCAGGTATGAATTTTTTGACCCAGTGAAAACCCACTGAGATGAGTAGACTGAACTTTGAATTCTGCTCCCTTTGGCAAAGGCCTCCAGGGAGTGTGCAGAGGGGACTGTGAAGCCATGCTGCTAATTTCAGTGGACTGCAGGAAACAAACAGGTGAGGATTTTAGACCAGCAGTACCTGTAGACAGGACCAGTCTCACATAATGAATATGTCTGTTCAGGATACGTGCAGAGTTGTTTAGAAACCTTACCTTGCCACCATAAGCCTATAAGCACGTTGGTACTGATTAGTTGAATTTAAGATCTCCAAAGAGCACATAACACATGGAAGCAGGGACCACTTTCAGTAACCAAATAATTCTGTCACCAGACAGCCTAAAACTATTCAAAGGCACCATTTTTAGCCAAGACCAACAGATCTGAAATATTTTTTGAATCTCTAGGCAAATTAATTTTCAGGATGTAACAAGCCAAAAAGTCTTTAGGAAACTCTCCAAGCAGATGAACTCATTTTTTTAGCCATCATCTCTCTTAAACACCTTGACCAGTTTCCTTCAACTCTTCCAAAAAATCTGTCCCAGAATAAGATTATGCCTGTGAAGTTGTAGGTGGATAGAGCTAATTTTGGCAAAGGGAGGAATAGGAATAAAGTCAAGTTTATAATGGAAACTTAAAGACATTTGCAGCTTGCTGAATACTGTTCAGTGGGATCTATATAATACATGATCTTTCCATTGCAGCAAAAATATGAAGGGCTTTTATTGTCACTAAGGGAAAAGACCACTTCCTCCATATGAAGTCCTACCTAGGAGACAAAAAGACCTGTCAGGTCATGCAAGTATTTTTGTTTCTGCCCATTAAAATATTTATAGGGTCCAGACTAATTTTCTAAAATCTTGGCTTGAGGATCTGTGCAGTGTATTACACTACGCTGGCAGTGCAGAATGATGACAATTTCTGACTGCAGATGTGCCTCTGCCACAGACCTTATTAAAACTGCAGCCTGGCATTAACACACCAAAGTAAAGCATTAAATTAGCCAGCCAAGGTACTGCAACACCATGGCACTGTCATTACATACCACAGCATGCTGCAAAACCCACTCTAAAAGCAGTGCTCAGGCAATGGCCAGCTGCTGTTGGCAGGCCACCCTGAACAGTCCTCCTGGGATAATGGACCCAAGCTATCTAGTTTAATGGGAGTTCAGGTTTGTCAGAGCTCTAAATTGTATGATGATCCAGTAGTGCAGGTAGTTAAATGAAAATATTCTGTGTGGTTATAAAGTCTGCCTCCAGACAGTTCCTAGGCAATAGCTCCTACAATTCAAATTGCCCAGTTTGGGGAAATATAGCACACACAGTTTTTACTGAGATCTGGAAGTTTTTTGTGTAGTGTAGTGGTTAAGGAAAAACTTCCCTTGGGAACCTTGCACTGCCCTTTTCAGATTCCTGTGACAGGTAGAAGTCCTTTCTAGGTCCTTGTAAAGCTCACTCACTAAAACTCTCTGTAGGGAATGGGAAAGGGTTATATTAGGCTACAGGCCAGACAGCATATTTCCACCCAATGTGCAATTGAGCTGTCATGGGCAGATACTCCCAGAAATACACATAATTCTCAAAGATACTTTAGGTCCTCTAACCCCATCCCACCCCTGACCCACACCCATACCACTTATTTCTGGTGACCAAATGTCCTCTCAACACAACCACCTCATCCTAGGGACAGTTCAGCCCTTCCTGTCAACCTCTGCAGTACTGTTTGGAAATGCAGAGGAAAAAGTACCTACATTGATTCAGCAGGCCAAATAAAAGTCATTCTGAAAGCTGCTGAGCTAATTCATGTCTAGAAACTAGCAACTTCAGCCTGGCACTCAGAGCACCATGGAAATTTGAAAATCTGTTCCTGATCCTGTATGACAGGGATTATTGGTCAGAAATACAACAACTGGACAGCAGTAAAGAAGGGAAAGGTTGAGCAGAGGAGAGCTATAAAGCCATCACTCATACACAAATCTGAGATGTGCTCAAACTTAAACCATTGGATGTGCTCCCTAGCATAATCTCAGCCTGCTTAAAACAACTTCTGTCAAAAACATGGGTACAGTATGGAACTCAGTATATCAGTGGACAAAGTACAGCCTCATAAGACATTGCAGAAGGTTAAAGGAGTCAGCAGTATTTAGCAAGTTGACAGCCTTTGACATGGAACTTCTTGCATTCAGGCTGTTTAGCAGCAACTCCAAGTTCAGCCTGAACACAAATCACAGGGGAGCATATAACTCCAGATGTTTTTCCTTCTCCCACAAGAGTAGAGAAATGTTCAGTTACTCCCTAAAAATTTGTGTTCAAGTGACTTTTCAGTGATACATGAGTTTGGCAACACCATGACTATTCATCTAGGCCCTTCCACACACAAACCTTCAGTTTCTGGTGACATATGGCATGGAAAAATCCAGCTCAAGCAGCTGAAGTCTGGTAAAATTATAAACAATCAGAGACAAGGTCTTCTAATGGAGGCTGTTAGACAGCATTAGCTATTGGGCCACTGTCATCTCCACAGCCAGAGAATGATTTAATCTGTCAGTTATGTGAGCACTAGGAGTGATGAATAGGTCTTTGTATTCATTCACATCAAGTATGTACCCAGGCTGGCATACAATGTGAGGGTTCTTTTGTCTGATAGTTGACTGGACCTCTAAAGAGCTGGGAATTTGCACAAAAAAGCAAAGCAGTGCCACAAAAGATACCACCCATGTTCAGAAAGAGGGCTTCCCAAGGTGGCTGAGTAGTGCCCTTCCTCCCTGACTTAACTCATCCATCATTACCTACACAACTTAAAAGTCACATGTCAAAAAAGCAGTCCAGTTGTTCACCTCAGTTTTAGCCAACCCAGATGGCCACATTTAAAATCAGGGTGGCACAGGGGCAAAAGTGCAGCTTGTCCAAAACTGCCAGCAGCTGGTAAGACAGCAGCCACAGGGCTCCTCTGCAGAGCCAAGCCACATAGCCCCTGCCAGCAGCCCCGGGATTTTGGGCGAGCACACTCCTGGAGGCACTCAGCTCTGCTGTCAGCACAAGGAGCAGGGAAGGGGCCCAGGGCTGCCCAAGCCAAGCTATTCCTTCACAGAATCACTTCTCCAGACTTTATGGGTGAGAGCAGTTTTCTGACTCCTTTCTTTTGCTGCAGCAGCACAAAAGGACAAGAACTGGGCTAACAACTGATACCATGTTTCTTCCTGGTATAAATGAGAGCAGACTATGCTCTGTCACAAGCCTTTATAAATCAAGCTGGTCACAGCTCTGCCAATTGCACGTAACAGTTCACTCTGCCCCAGCAGCTGCTTGGGCTGAAAACTGACTGGAACAGGACCACAGGGGACAAGAGTGAGGTGTGCCATCTGATCAAGGCCATTTATTAGCTTGGCTTTATTATTCTTGGGAAGCCAGTGGCAGCTAGTCCTAAGCCAAACTCCTTCTGCATTGCCATAGAAAAAAATGCTAACGCATACAAATTCCAGTAAAATTAAATGATTATAAAGCTTCCAAAGATATTTCCATATTCCAGCTAAAAACTCTCACACTGAGACTGAAAAGTCTCAGTTTGGTACAGATTATTACATACTATCTCACAACCCCTCCTCCCAGGACAGGTACAGATTCTGAACTTCGCTCTGTTGTAACTGGAGTGAAAAACTGGAGTCTATCACTGGCCACACTTCAACACATGGCATTACCCATGAAGATTATTTCTAACTTTCAGATGAATATGGCCTATTTATTTTTCTCTTATTCTTGTGATCATTTCTTTCTTCGTACCTTATCCCAGTGTGGACAAGGTGCTCAGACTTTGTTAGCTCAGTCAGACCATAAACAAGATGAATGATGCCTTCCCTCTCTTTTCACTTTCTGAGCTGCCCTTAAACATACTCTTAAGGGTGAGCTGATCCTGGGAGGAGACACAGCAGAGAAGACTGGGGGTGTGTGACTGGGTATGGTGGTATAGGATTTGGAATGGATGTGCTGGCAGATTGATATATTATGGCCACAGCATCAAGGCTTGACCCCTACTGTGCTGCTGGGGTCACCTGCACAGTATGGCAACCATGTGGCTACCAGTAGCCACAACCAGAGAAAGTAGGGGAATCTTTCCCTCTTCTGTTTCCCTGTAAGTCAGGCCTAGGTTTTTGGAGAACACCTTTCCTTAATCCTCAGTGAGCATCAGTCTCTACATAGGAGCATCATTGAATGGCATTGTCCATCACTACCAGAAAGCAAACCCCAGGCACAGGACTGTCAGGGCTGGCTCCTCACTTTTATCTGGCCACTGCAGAAGAAACTGTTGAAGTATTGGCAAGCTGTGAACTATGAGTAGGCACTGAAATCCATCCCTGTGCAATAAAACCATAGAAATGAAGTGCTTAGAACTAAGTCTGTAAGTGCTCTACTGAAAGGCATAAACCTTGAACTGAGACAGTTCTCAGAGAATGTGAGATAAGGGGAAGATGAAACATTCACCTACAGCCATTATTTCTGCAGGTACATGAAGGGTCTACTGTCCTCCAATGAGAACATGGCCAGCTGCATTTGGAACCACCAGGCCAGAGAGAAAGTTAAACCAGGACACTACACAGGGGTAGCATCTGCCATTTGAACACAACAAAGAAAGACAACACAGTCCCATACCTGTGAAGATGCAAGTCACTCCAGGCAGTTAATAGGTTCACTGAGCAGCCATTAACCCAGATAACTAGAGAGAAGGTACCAGCTTCTCAGTGTTGTGTGCTCTCTCCTTTTGATAGATGAGTCTCAGAAGTCATGCATAATTTTCATAAGGTGAGATAATAAGCTGTCAGTTGTAGGAAGCCTGGAGTTAACCACACAGAAAATCAACAGGCTGGAAACAAGAAGCACGTCAAACAGCAAAACAGATTTTTCCTTTAAAAATAAAATAAGGGAGTGATTTGAACACAAAAGCTTTGGCTTAGAAGTAATATTCTAGCCATCAACAAAATAGGAGTAAAGGAGTAAAGTTTTGTGATTCCTGAGTGATTTGATATGAAACATGCTGAAATTAATTCCTGATATGGATTTGCCTGTCATTCCCTGCTTTACAGGCTGCCTCACTTCACCCCCAGCTTCTCTTCTTTCCTGTAGACCTCAAACTAGAGGGGAAAGGGAAGAGAAAGGGAGTTTGCAGGAAGGAAAGCAACCTTAGAATAACAACATATAATACTTCGGTATGCTTTATCCCATATTTCATACACATGGCTTGACTCTCAGTAAGTATATGTGTATTTATGCAAGTGACAGGGTAGGCTTAGATGGTCATGGAATCCTGTGAGCAAAGGACATCATCCTGAACAGAAAGCATGTTGGAAAACTCCTGTAACCCATGGCCATTGCCAGGGCCCCACATGGGTGGTGGTGACAGGAGGGGATGTGGGGCTGGCTGTGCTGGCAGGCAGGGCTGGAGCCTGGCCCTGCTGCAGCATCTCTGAGGCAGGTGGGCTCAGGGAGGTGACATGGGCAGCAGGTCCTTGGGCAGGTTCAGCAGGGGCTGGGCAGGACATTAGAACCCCTTTGTGCCTCTGGAGCACTGGCAGTCATGGATAAATACCAAAGATATTCCAGGCCTGTGTAAGGACACAGGAGTTAGAGGCAGGTTGTGCAATACAGCCACCTCCAGGTGTTTTGAGTCATATTCAATAATGCCAGCAAAGGGAAGACATAAAACTCCATTATCCTCATTTACAAGGCAGAGCAGCACCAAGCACCTCCATTCCTATTAATGGCAAAGAGCAGGTTTCTCATGGCCAAGAGTGCCAGCAGAAGAAAGGACCAACCTGAGTGAAGTGCTGTCATCCTCCCCTGCCCCACTCTGGGGCTGCCCATGACAGCACTTCACAAAGGTGTAGAGGAGGAGGTTGGAAAACCAGGGCTTCTCACACATTATTTGCAATGAGGAGGACATAACCAGACACCCAGGCGTTTATTCAGGTGGAATACTCTGAGGACTTTTTTCTTTTTTTTTTTAGCAGAGAGAGTAAAAATCTTGTCAGCAAGTGACAGTTTGGGTTGCTGGGCTTTAGTGGTTTTTCCTTTTGCTGATTTGTGCCAACTGTTACTTCATTCATATGGAATATACAACTTCCAGCCTTTTCTCACTGGTGTGAAGTAAGAGTTTGGCACGTGCTGAAAACAACAGGCAGAAATTAACTTGCTCTCTCCCACCTTAACTATTTGGAGAATTAAACATGTAGTCGTCTTGCCATCACCTTAATTCTCCACATTAAAAAGGATTATATAACAAATTAGCCTGATTTAGTCTATATTCTAGGGACTTGCCCACTGGTTCGCTCTTCTTTATTAGATTAGCAAAGAAGATTTTGGCTTTCAGATACGTCAGGAAATCCTTCCCAAATTGAGACCACCAGTGCTAGGAAGTGCTTAAACTGCTCTGGAACCACCTCCTTGGAATTCACAGAGCCTGAACTCCAGGTGACCCACCACACAGTGAAAACACGCGGGTAGACACTGGGAAGCTGATCTGCTGACATTCTCCCTCCAGCTTAGAAAAACCAATCCCCCAATTCACAGGGGTCATAGAGCCTTCAGTCTCTTTCCTGTGCTCGTTTAAATATAACCCAGGGTTCTGATTGGAGTTATGTGACAATGGAATCTCTGCTAATTCTTTCTCTGGTGATGGCTTAGCAGGAAGCAGCAGTTGCAAAGCAGAGCTGGGTGTCTTTCCACCAGTTGTGCAAGAACATCTACATGTCCTGCCGTGACAGGGGTGTCTGCTGGCCAGGAGGGTGGCTTGCAGAGACACAGCCTGTCTTATTCCTCCTCAGCTGACTGTACATTGGAGAACTAATGCTTCTTTCATACAGAATTACTCAGTATGAAGTCTGCTGATTGCCAGTCATCTGAAGGCCTGATGCAATGCCCACTGGAGCCAAAGGCTGTTTTTCTTCTGCCTTTATAGGCTTTGGATTATCGCCTTACTCAAAACACTAAACCTTTGAGTATTTCAAGCTGTAGGGTCAAACCCCCTTACTTTCTGCATTCTTCACTCTTAGCTGTAGCAGTCCATGTCACCACCACAATGATAGCATTGATGGCAAACAGATCTGTGAATCAATACAGAAATAATCATGTACTCCTGGTATTTTCCCTTGACTTTCTCCAGCCTCCCCCTTAAGGATATAAACCCAGCTGCTCCAGCTAGGCCATTCTCATAGGAATTGTAGCTTACTGACTTTAAGCATTAATTTTCAGATTTCTTATTTAAAAAAAAAAATCTTATCTATTTTAAAGAAAAAAATCCTGATGAAACCAGAAAAAAAAAAATCTGATTTTTCCAAGACTAGACAATAAATCTGATCTCCTGTACCCACTTTCTCATTAGTCTACATGCCATTGAAGCTGTCCCTGAAATGCTTGTTGGCCTGAAACGTGAGGCAGTTGAGTTCACCCATGTATCTGCATTGCTGTTTCAGCAGAGGCAGGGAAAGGAGGTCTGTTCTCACACACAGGTGCTTGCATCACTTGCCTGAAGAAGCACTCAAGGACCAGTGGCTGCTGACACCCCGAGTGCTGCCCTCCACCAGGGTGCTCACCCAGCACTCACGGGGCCCTCGTCAGGGCTTCAGAGGCTGCAGAGGTCACCACAGCTTTTGGCCACCACTGGCAGCACTTGTGCTCCACTAATGATCCACTCCCCACTCAGCAGACAAAGTGGAATTTGAAGAGAGAAGAAAATGTAATCCCTTGTTTTCAGAGTGACTGACACATGTACTGATTGTGAACAAATAAGTGTTCTGGTTAAATCTGGTCTGGACTATAGCAAATTCTCCTGGACTGGCAAGGTTTGGAGATGACCGAGGTTTGGAAAAAGTCTAAAAAGCCTCATTCCTCTTAGTTTTGATTTCTGTCATTTTTTGCTGTATACCTTATTTTGCCCATGCAGTCACCTGTTAACCCATGCTGAGGAAGCTCAGCTAAAGAAAATTCAATATAGAGCCTATTTTTTCCAGTAGCCTCATGCTCTGCCTACCACAGCTATAAAAAGATGGTGTTCATCCAGTTGCACAAATTACCGGTAACTTTGATAGGACACTGAAATTTTATTTTGAAAAATCTTTATGAATGGTGATTTTTTATTATTATTTTATGAATATATGATTCTATCAGATGCTCTTTTTTTTAGTTACAACAGCCTCTGACTTAAGAAAAGCTAAACATTCTCATAGGAGGAGCATATTGTACCATGCCTCAATAATTATCAAAGTAATTAGGTCACCCAAATCTGAGACTGAAACTGTACCTCTTAAGGAGTGATGGCTTATAAGCAGATAGGCTAGATAAAAAAAAAAAAAAAAAATCCCAACCCCCAAGTGACAAAACTCAGGGGTAACAATAGTGGTTCCTGCTGCCTCTGGAGATCTTCACACCAAGAAATGAAAGAATTTGCAGTAATTGTCCTCCTAATCATGCTATTACATGCAGTGTGAAAATAGTGTATTTCAAAATCCATCCCATCAAAACTAAAAGCTTCTATGCATTCTGAGTGGATATATATGAAAAAAAAAGTCTTAGAGAAATGGACAGGGATGAAGAATCTATGTAGAAAGGATTTCTATACGTATCAAAGTAATGACTCAGTATTTTGATAATGTAATTTTTCCCTCATGTTTTAACACGTTTCCAGGACTTTACAATGCTGATTTAAACATCTTCAATTCTGCAGGATGGTTTAATGTGATCTGTATGTAACATACCCCACTGGTGACATGAACTACATGCTTCCTCTTTCCAATACACTCAGCTTTACCTCAAAGTGCAGCAGTTTGTACTTTTCCATATAGTGTTTTTGCTTTGGTCCCCTGTGTCAGTTAGTATTGTAACAGTTAAATGTAATGTTGCTAATATAAATTAATGTTAATATGCACTGAAAACATCTCCTGCTCTATAGAATGTTGTAGTCCTGTTGAAATGAAACTCTGCTGGAATATTTATCACTAAATAGGAGGCCAAACAATCAGACATTGGCAATTTCTGCAGAATATTTACAACTTTTGTTTTTAGTCCAGCAGCACGGACAGAGTGAAATTGCATTGGCAAGCCCACAAACCTGCCAAAAAATTTCAATCCCCCTCCCAGTGCATTTCCGTGGGATTCAAAACACCACAAACAACTTCTGACCTCTCTGAGCAGTGATCACCCCCAAACATGTTATTCTGCAAACTGGAAAACTATACAAAGAAAACTAAACTAAAGAAAAATGGTATTAAAAAAAAAAACCAAACAACCAAACAAATAACAAACATACCAAAACCATCAAAACCAAAACAGACAAATAAACAAAGCAAACCATGCATTCATTGTCCACTTAAATATCTTTTCTGTAATATTTTGCTTTAAAAAAAGAGAGGAGAGGACCTGGAGATTAAAAAACAAAAAGCATGCTAAAGGGTTGAGGTAGATATTGTTCAGTGAGGGATGTACTCATGGAAGTTCCTCCCACTGTCCTATTGGCAGCAAGCAGAACTTGTGCTGCAGGGCTTCTGGGCTGGGGTCTGTGGGATTACTACAGAACACCAGAGAAATATCTGCAGCAAGAACAGAGAAACAACCCTACAGTACATAGGAATGAAACTAAAGAGAATTGCAAGCGAATTTTAAGAGCAAGACATCAAGAAGAAGACTGGAGCCCTGAAAAAATGGAAGTAGAAAAACCTGAAAGATTATAAAAACCTGAAAGATTCATTCAGAATTGTCTCCTCTAAAGCCAAATATTCCAACTGCCTCACTTCATTGACAATGACATTTCCATGGGGCCTGGAATCTGATCTGACACATGCAATTTACAGAAGCTTATAAAATTTTTCTACTGTAACAGCACACCAACAATGATATAGTATGGATTTTAGATGAGTACTTTATATTTCCACAGAAGTCAATAAAGTCATGCCAGCAGAAAGCTTGGCTTTACATTCACATAAAATATTTTATCTGAAAGAACAATAGAAACTCTAATCAAATTGAATCACTTTATATTGTTACAAACTGCAATTAATCTGCTCAGGCTGAAAAGCCATATGAATTTTTGACTGAAAGGCATATCATTAAGTTTCTCAGTTGTTTACATGTAATGCAACATGACAGGAATTTGTATGGAGACGAGAGAAAAGGAGCTATTTGACATTAACTGTTTGGAATCCTGTCTGTGGCTGTTTGCAGTCTGCAGTGGATTGGCAGGGCTGATCACATGCATAAATGAGGATTTGTAGGAGGATTTCTCATACTGAGTTGTTCTTTGAGGAATCCTTGGTGAAAACTCACTGTGGCTTTGGATATTCAAGCCTGGGGTGGAAGTCAACATTAACTCACCCTTTTCTAGCAAGAGTAAATAATAAATCTACAAAAAGGAAATACTTGATTTATATTAAGCAGGACAGGTAAAAAGTAAGGTGATTTGTACCTCATATGTGAAGCATCGAAGTTACCACCCGCAGTCCTTTTGCCATGGAATGTTGAGACAGACGATGGAGACCTGCAGAATGTCTGGGCAAAACTGAGCAGCTGGCACCACAGGGACTGAGTCCTGATCACAGGAGATGCTGTGCAGAAAGATCAGATTTGCATTAGGCAAGTACAGAAGAGCATCTGCTTGTCACTTGTCCAGTGCCTGGCTGGTGTTGGCTGGGGTGTAGAGTCAAGGTGGGTGTAGGCTCTGGTCTCTGTGCTTAGGACAAGGTTGTAGGCAGAGTCATCCTAAAGTTCCTTCTGTTGTGCAAGATTTTTGAGCACCTTAACCTAGCTAGTTAGTTAGAAAGCAAGGGGAGACAGAAGTCTCTCTCCAGAAAGAATTAGACTGAAAACACAAACCTGGAAAGTTCAGAGAAGAAGCAATTAAAAAGACCCGAGTATTTATTTTGTTTTAAACTTCATGCTTGGCAACATTCAGACAGCCTTCTAAACTAGGGCAGATTTAGAAGCTTGAATGTCTGAGACATATTTTGGGTCAAAAATGATAATGATTTTGTTTGCTAATTTAGAACACCTCAAATAAATAGCATCAGGAAACAGAGGGCAGGTAATCAGCATTTGCTGTCATTTTACAACATTTTGAACTGTGTACTTGAAATATTGAGAATCCCATAATCATCAGGTGTTTTCAAAATCTTCATTTAAAACTTTCTCTGTCACAGAAGAATAATTTTCCTTCAGAGATGAACCTCCCCATCCTCAGGGAAAGTGCATTTGGTGATGGGAAAGGAGGAAAATTCATTAGACTAATCAAGAAGGCAGTTAGAAAACCTGACTTCATTCTAAGAAAATGAATAAGTTCATGGAAAACCAGCCTCAAGTTAGGGCTTCAAATTAATCAATTTTGAAAGAGGAAGAAATTACATTACTGGCATTAAAAAGACAAATCTTGAGACACATGTCATAATTCCTTCCACTGGCAGAGATGATGCAGAGAGAGCAGCCACCCTTGGCGGGTCCCACTCCCCTGGAAAGTTTTGTGACTGTTCTCAGGCACAGCAGGATGCTGGGGTGTCTCTGCCCACCCCAGCATCTCAGCTGCCTCTTACACAGGTGCCACACTGCCTCAGTGGCTGGTGGCCCGTGCCCAGCAGCTCTGCTGTGAGACTGCAGCTGCCAGCAGCATGCCCAGGGATGTGCTCAAGGCACGAGCACTGCCTGCCTTCCTCGTGGCACAGGGGCTCAAGGGGGGCATGGATTTACTTTCACTGGTTGTTTTTGGAGAACTGGATTAGCTCCTGGGTTTTTTTCATTGACGCACAGCAGTTCTTGCTCACCCATCCTCAGCAAATGGACACCAAAGCAGGCTTCCATGGGAGATGGATACCCTCATAAAGCAAAGATACAGAAATCTCAGAGGGAACCACAGAAAGAAACAAACCACAGAGGAAA
Source organism: Sitta carolinensis (assembly GCA_032173965.1). Classification (NCBI taxonomy): domain Eukaryota; kingdom Metazoa; phylum Chordata; class Aves; order Passeriformes; family Sittidae; genus Sitta; species Sitta carolinensis. The sequence goes on along the minus strand of JAVUNC010000025.1, from coordinate 4,169,410 downwards.
CATTCTGTTCATCTCTAAACTAGTTGTCCCTCAGTTAGGTAATTAGAGCTGTAAGAGACTGAAAAGGCCTCTATAAAGACAGTGCAATAACTTTTCACCATGTCTGAGATGATAAAGAAGACAGCTTCATTAAAGCTAGTGGAAAATTATTAATAAAAGAGGTGATTTATGTGCTACTCTTCTTTCTCAAGCTTATTCTTGTTGTTTGACTGATCTGAGTTACAACAATTGGGTCTGTAAGTATAAGTATTGCATTTCTAGTTTTCATGCCCACTTTGAAGAATGAGTCCAGTAAGGACCAGTGAATTTATAAGGGATGTTCAGGTTAGCCTGTAAAGACAAATGTATGAGACTCTGCACCTCTGGCAAATATCTGCATCTGTTCTATTTACTCAGGTAACATGAGAGAGGCCACACTACTAAAACACATCATAAATGAGTTACTAAATTAGGTCATTCAGCCCCAGCATTAAGACTGGTAGTGATTATATATTGGTTTATTTTATTAATGTAGGCAGTTACCTCTCTAATGGGACTCAGATGAGGATGTTCTTACCAGTAATGGGAAAAATAATCTTTTTTTAGTTCTTACTGTCTCCTCCCTTCTCACTATGTATCTAAAATGACTGAAATCCAACGGCTTCAGAAAATGTAACCTCCAATGAAACAAAAAAAATATCCCCTGACAAACTAAAAACACTTGGATTGTATAAAACACCGTGAGAAAGCTTCATGCTAAATAGTTCCTCTGGCAAATACAATAATGGAAGGAAACAGAGTACACTGAATGAAATCTACCCCATGCTAATTATGTTGCTTTTCTCCCTTAGGAAAGACTGTTGGGTATATGGCAGAATACAAACTGCTGAAAATTAAAATGTGCTGCAGAACTGAAATCTTGTTAGTCTCTGCTTAATGTTTAGCCTTTCACTTGTGAGCTGGGAAGCTATGGCAGCTCATGTAGGAAACACCACAAAACTGTGCCAGGCTTTGCTGACAGCAGTGATCAAACTGTGCACGCAGGGCACACACACAGGCACTTACTCATGACGAGACAAGGAAAGGTTTTCGGGGTGCAAACACAGAGGCAGCTGCTGCAGCAATCTGAGGTACTGCTGGTGGTGCCTCCAGTCTCCTTTCTGTGCTATGGAAATGCAAATGAAAGCGTCTCCATGAAATTCTGTATTTTGAATATAACGGAAACAGGGATTTTTGATCAGATTAAATTTCTTCTGCTCTTTTGTTAGTGGCGCTTATCTAGCCATATAATGAGAATCATCTTGTTCTTCAGTTACAAAAAGCTGCTGTAAGTACATAATATGGTTAACAAAACACATGCATAACTAAGCTTAATTTTAGAAGTTGTCAGTCTCAGTTTTGAAATGCTGTGTGACTTACCATAGTCCTAGTCATACCATAGTATGAATTATGGGCAATGCTGGCTGTGTTCCCACAAAAATAAGATAAAATATCAGAGCTGCTCCTCGAATCTTGCTTTTCAGCAGAAAATATTGATGTAAACAGCAATCCATCAACTTACCACTGCAACCTAGAGCATTACCATTGTGATGAAGTACCAAGAGACATCTTTGTCCCCAGAGCACCCCTCAAGAGTAGGGTGTAGCCCAGAGCATTTGCTTTGATCCATCCCCTTGCCATTTGCTCGACACTTTTTCCCTGCAAACCAAGTTTCAGATGAGGAACTGAAGGCTTTGAAAATTTGGGCCAAAGAACACCTTTGCCTTTTCACAGGAACTAAGCTCTTTGCCTCGGTCCAAAGCATCATGAAAAGTTTAAAGGGATAATCTGACAGTGCTGGATGGAATAAATTTATTAGTGATATGAGTCAGCAAATAATTCCTTGCCTTGCAGAGTCAGAAAGGTTATAGCTGTCAGGTTCCCCATGGAATTTGACATTCTGTCATGAAATACACTGAATTCATGAGTGACTCCAACCTAATTATGAGTCAGACACTCACACTGCTCCATCCTCAAGCATGATAGCCAAGTTCCTTCTATTGCCAGCTGTAGGATCTGACCCAGAATCTCAGAATAATGCAGGCTGGAGGGGACCTCCATAGGTTATTTGGGAAAACTACTTGTTCAGAGTAAGGCCTGCTGAGGTCACGTTTGTTCAGGGCTTCATCCACTCAAAATCTGGTTATCTCCAAGGTGGGAGACCCTGCAGACTCTCCTGTCTTCAATTCCAGTGCTACATCACCCTCCCAGTGAAAAAGATAAACCTAATAACAAGTGAGAGTTTCCCACATTGTGTTTGGTGTCTCTTATCCTGTCCTGTCACTGTTTTCCTCTTAGAAGAACTTGGATTCAACTTTATATACAATTCTCTCTAGCTTCTAGCAAGTCTGACATTCTTCATCCTCAGACAAAAACCTCTCTCTCTATTCAGTGAGGATGACCAGGTCCATCCCTGCCACCATCCTCATTCATGATTTGCAGTCTCCCTTCACCCTCTTTGGAGCCATTCCACTGCCTAGACCAGTGAATGAGTTCAGTGCTGAAACAGAGCCAGCCCCTGTCTGCTTTTAAAGAAGTCAGAGTCAGCAGTGCTCTACAGCTATGCAAGCCTTTCTGAAACAAATGCACACAGTCAGTCCTTCAGGTAACAGCATCCAAAATTCCTCAAGCCAGAATGCTCAGGCCAAAGTTTAAGCCTTCAGCAGAAGAGGACATACTGTTTTCTTGGTATTTTCTCCTTCAGGTATTTAAAATTCACTCTTTTCTCTCATGTGGTCCCTGTAAACTTTTCCTCAGCCTGTGTTTCCTAGACAGTTCATGCACTTGGAAATAATTTCTGCAATGCAAATATTCCTTTTTTGAGTCTGCCTCAGTTCAAGACAAAAGAGCAAGGCTCTATTCAATTCTGAAAGGGTATTCTGCACCACATTAGACCAATACAACTCCTCTCATGTTTTCTTGTCTTTCAACATAATACGAGGCTCTTATAATTTCCTCCCCTTATAAATATATTTATCCAAATGCTGGGAAAGAAAAGCAAGCCTGGCAGTATGAAAGAACTACAAAACGTCCTCATAGTCTGTGTATTGACAGTCTGGTCATGGTCAGGTTTTGATGTACACAACAGCGATTTTATATGTATCATAAAAATTTATCTATGGTGAAGTTTAGAAGGATCAAATTTGTATGTCCTAGGGCAAAAATCTACTGCAGCAATCTACTCCAAGACTGAAGTGTCATATTATGGCTCTTGGGAGTAGATATTAAGGAAACTCTGCAACCTTTTGAAAGAATATTGCATGTTCTCCTTTCTCCTCAAAGTTCCAGTCTGTGAGGTTTCACCTCAAATTATAAGGGAATCACATGCCACTCTACACTGACATCAAGAACCCATTTCACAGAGAGCTTTTGGCTGGTGGCTGGATGGGGTACAAGAGGAAAGGAACGTTCATACAGCACTGCAGAAATCTAGTCTGGAGTTTCTCAGACTTCAGCAAAGCTCAGGGCCATTTATGTGCTTTGCTGAATTCTGTGAGTTCAGAATCTTTAGACTGGAAAGTCCATGGAAACCCACAGGACCCAGAACATCCACTCACCCAAACTAACCACTGCCAAGCTCACAAAGGACTGGACTCCCAGGCACTGTCCAGGCTCTGCCAGCTAGACTGCACCCAAGGGTGCTTTGAAGTTGAAAATCTCCAGCATATGAAGTCCAGGTTTCCTCCACCTCAGCTTGGGCTGACTATAAATTCAGTCTGCTCTTGACCGGGTCAGAGCCCCTTGGAAAATCCCAAGATCCTCACAAGGCAGGATCTGCATAATGCTTTCTGCCAGATACTGGCACTAGAAATGGTGGGAAACTGAACCAAATATCAGGACCTCATAATGCCACAGGGGAGGCTTCAGTTAGCAGTGTGAGCAAACTGCTGAGTCCTGAGTCTATCAGAGCACAAAACCCAGGCAGACTTGAGATAATCTCCTCCACCACCACCTTCCAATCAGGCAGATTCCTTCTTTCCATTTCTCCCACTGGCTTGTAACTGCTTCAGCAATTGGAGACCTTCTACTTGTCAATGTTCTGGTATTTCTTTTGTGTATATGCCCTTTTCTTAACTAGGTCTGCTGCAGGGAGGCTGGACCAAGTGACCCACTGTGGTCCCTTCTAACCTTACCCATTCCATGATTCTTCCCCATAGATGATGCCTCTAATATTCTCCTAGAGAGCATCTGAACTTGTCTTAGGCAGCTAATCCAAATCTTCTCCTTCTGCTGTAGGCAGAGTAGAAATTCCCATTTTCCTGTGGTTTTCTTGATCCCTGATATTGATTCTGGCTCTGACTACTTCCCTCCACAGTGGAGGCATCCCTCCAGGAAGAAAAAGAGAGATTCAGTGTCAGCAAAGGCCAACATTTTCCTGTCCACCAGCCCCATTAGGCTGAGAACCTCATAGCAGTGCCATGATGTTTCACTGGTAGCATTGCTTCCCCTCCCTGGGAAGAACTGTTTCTTCTTGGAGTCTTTCTTCTTGCCTAAATAGAACACACATCACCAAGTGTTGCTTACTCAAGGAAAATTACTATTATTCCTTTAATATAAAATAGATCAATAAACCAAAGACTTGGAGCAACTGAATTAGAAATTAATAGGAAAAAAAACAGAAGACTGAGAGAAAAAAACCCACCCAAATCACAAATGAAACAACCCCTGCCCTCAATCTTATGCTTAAGCCAAGAAATATATTAAAACTTGGTTTTAACTTGTAAGTATTGGCAAGCAAAGTCAATCCTAGAGCAATCATAGAGGAATAAAACAGAAGCCATTAAAACCAGACTGGATACTGAGAGATAAACTCCTGCACATCCATTTACACAATTAATAACTGCCAGAATAACTCCAGTTCATTTAGGAGTTGAAATCAAATCGTAAATCAGCCATATGTTAAAAAATACCAATTTTAAAACATAATTGCTGAGTGTGGCATTAGTAATTGCATGTTTTAAGTACAGATGCTTATCCCTTTGGGTTGCTTGCTGTTCTGCATGCACATTTTGCACTACCATCTGGGCCCCAGAGGTGTCGCATTCCATATTCCTTATTCCAGGGTAGTGTATCACAACCTGCTGATTTCCATGTACCTACTTGGCCTGTCTGCCCAATGGACTTGTGCTGTATCATTTGCCCAGTGGTCACACACACAGCTAGCAGTCCTTCTTGGAGTCTAAACAGAAAGAGATGGTTTCCCAGGCTGCAGCAGTGAGGTTTTGTGCTGATAGAACAACTTCCAAATTCCATTGGTTATTACAATGACAAAGCAAAATACATGATTCCTGATCACAGGGCATTAGTAGCTGTAGTTGTAAAACTCAGCCTTCACCAAAGGTTTTACTTACATTACAATATTTCATGCTTACAGTTTGTTTCAGAGGAGAGGGAATGCGTTACATCCAAGACAGACATGCAGTTGTCTGTGATGGTTTGCTGCTCCTGAGCAGATGTGGTGAGATGAGGATGAGGCAAGGGGTCATGCCTGTTTCCCTCCCTGATTGCTCATGGCAGGTGTTGCATATGGACTTCTTATCTCCTTCATCTCTTGTAACTTAGTGTAGACCTTGGATGTGACTGGAGAAATTGATCCAGAAATTAACTCTATCATATTCACCTTGAGAGAAGAAGCATCTCCTTCTCTCTTATCCATTGTAACCCTCATGCAGAGCAAGACTGAGGTTTAGTGAAATTCCTGTGTCTCTGCATTTGAGGTAATTGCTCTTCAAAAGAATGAAGTCCCATAACACATGCAATATTCATGCACCATGGGGGATTTTCTTCAGCTTCACTGAGCTTTGGATTAAGCTTCATATAACTTGAAAGTTTCCACCATTTCAGACCTCATTGGTTTTGGCCTTTCTGCCCAGCAGCTCACACATCCCACACATCCCTCCCTCCCCACCTCAACAGGATTTCACTTAGCTCCATCTCCAACTTAATTCACCAGTTGACCTAATGGTATTTTGAGTGAGGCCAATTCCACATTTGCTCATCAATACTGCATCTCACATCTCAGCCCTAGAGATTTCTATATTTATTTTGCCTGGGATTACAGGGAGGACACAAGGAGACTGTAAGTAGCTTGCACCATTCTCCTTGACTTATCAAGGGCTTCTGGTATGGAAACAGTGCTGGCTGTTTGTACAGGAATTTGCAAAACAAACAGACAGACAGACCAAGTTCACATACAGTACAACATAAGATATGATATATGATACGATATATGTGGCTGAAAAATATTTTGCTTGCATTTCTTTACATGTCATGTAGTAATAAGATTCCTGTCCATGGCAAAGCAGGAAGTATCTTTCTACAGGATTTCCCTGATGAAAATATGAAGGTACATCTTCAGAGCACATCTACTGTTAGTAATTCTTCATGCATGCCATACAATTATCTCTATTTCAGGTGAAATCTATGGGTCACTGCTGAGGGCTTGAAACACATAGTTCTACCTCCATTTCCTTTGGGATCATCCTGGATTATGCTATCTAGTTACTTTGCCTTTATGATTCAATTTTTAAGCACTTACTTGGACAGCTATCAAGTATCCTTTAGGACTCCCACAGACAGAGAAGCAGACTCACTGTAACCATCTGGGACCAGAACTATGATTAACTTTCAAGTCAATGTGCCTGTAGGAAAGGGCTGTATATTAGATATGTTTCTTTCACTTCAAGCAGAAAAACAAAACAAAGTTTAAAAGGGGCCTCTGGATTTGTGTGACCAGCATGAGACATTTTTTCTGTTTGGCATGCAAAAATCACTGATACAGAATTTTGGAAGCTGGTGGTCTCCTGTCCCTAAACTAACAGAGATTCTCCTTCCCATAAAGTGGCAACTTCATTCCATTAACAACTCTTATGGAATATACTCATTTGACACATGGCAATAGGGTCGAAGACCACAATGTCCTTTTGTAGTGTTATGACTGCCTTTCCTGCTGCCTTTTGCATCATTAACCTTCAGGTTTTGGTTTCATTGACTTTATCTGTTGTTTCAATTTACAAGGGCACCAAGACAGGCACCTCAGTTGGAGAGTTTGGGATGAGTAATTGCTCCTCATTTGCCTAAGAAATTCTCTAGCTGTCCCTCTGTAAGGCTGTCTGGAGACCTCTAGGATGATGATCTATACCTGCAAGCTTTCTTGATCCCATATGCCAACAGCTCCTTGACTCAAAAAAACCCAGGATTTCTTCATTGCTTGACAGAGCATTTCCCACAGTGGCAGTCTGCATGCTTTTATCCCTGGATACCCCCACTGCTCACACCTCACAGATATCCCTCTGGACCTACCAATCCTCTACGAGCAGCCCCTACTCAGCCACTCTCACCACCAGCAGCCACATCCACTTTAACTTTCAGCAAAGCACCAAAGGCACCTCCTTCCCCACCTCCCCCTGCCTGGTTATCACATTTCATTGCCTTTTGGTCAGCCTCCTGGTGCATTCAGAGGAACATGAGCTTCACAGATGGATGGTGAGCAGCCTGTAAGTGAAAACAGACTGGTTGAAGTCCAAATAATGGTTTGTGTAGTCATAGATAGACCAAGCCAAAGGAACACCCTTCCTAAGTGGCTTCATGTGCAGCTGATGTGGCTTGGTTTGGGAATAGTGTCTGTGCTTTAAGAAACATGAGAGAGCTCGTTTATGACATATCCCTTTTTAGCCCCTGAACTAATTTCATTGTTCCTCAGACACAGCTTCAGTCAGATTACTCATTGGGCTGGATGCAGCAGTGGGACAGAAGGGGCTGTATGGAAACCGTGGAAGCCCCACATGTTAGCTGTGGGGCTCACAGGTGCAGACCAGCCCAGGGAGCTACAGGCATGCAGATGTTCCCTGGTTTCCAGCAGCTAAGGCTGCTTGCACCTTTGCAGAAATGGTGGACTGAGGACAGGACACTGCTATCTCAGCTTGTGTCAGAGAGGCAAGGGCATCTTAGAACTTTGTCTCAAGAGTGTAGGCAAGCATTTGGAAGGAATTTGGCTCAGCACTTCCAGAGTCCACGTGCTAGCTTGGTGTCTACACTGCTGAAAATCAGCTGGCACCTTGCAGCAGCCTATTTTTGAAGGCCCAAAGTGCCAAGGAGAAATAAATGCACTGTGGGCATGACAGGGCTGCTTTTGCCATGCTGGTGTAATGCAGGCAGTGGGGTAGCAGGGCAGGGGAGAGGCTGTGCAACTGCAGCTCCCCATTCACACTGCAGCTGTTGTGAGACTCAGAGCCAGCCATCTGCTGATGCTGCTGGTAGGCTTCAAGAGGACAACATCCTAAGGAAAACTTCCCCAAACTTTGAAGATGTCTAGACTGAAGGAAGAGCAGTTCTTTGGGCTGCCTCTGGCAGGAATTGGGATGAGGAACTTCAGTTAGCACAAGCTCGTACACATATGCCTTCTCTTACAGAGACTCTGGCAAAAGTATCAGAGTGTGTAGAGAATCTTATTTTTCTCTGCAGAATTTGCAGCCAACCATATAAGACTGCTTTTTAATCTTTAACTAGTCAATCTGAATTATTTCTGTGAAATAGAAAGACTACACAGAATTGATCACTTCACCCCAGCCTTGAAGTGTAGTCACCGCTGGAGTACAGCATCATCTGGGTAGTAAAATGCAATGACACCTTCTCAAGCTCAAAAGGAAGTGAAGACTATCACCTCTAGTTCAATTTCATGAGGAGTGTGGGAGGCTCAAGTGCAAACTTCAAAGTGAAGCTGTGTGCAAACACTCAAATTGGACCTAGTGGGGCTAATATTTTCTTTGCAAAGCAGTTGCCACTCTGTCACAATAATACTGCTCAGGACTGGGAGTGATCAGGGCAGCAGGGCAGTCTACATGTTCCAAGAGTTTCAGTTTCTCTGTCAATAACTGAATCAGCCTGGAAATAAATCTTAAATAAACCTCAGTACCCTTCCAGGCTGCTAGAAGCCCACACTGGCCCAAGAAGTCCTTGTTTGCACTGTTCTCCACCCCTTCCAGTACATCTATGCAGATTCTCAAGGCAGGAGCAATCTCTGGTCAGCTCTCCCCTATTTAGGGTAATATTTAATCCTGTGCTTACCTGAAAGCCAGTTCTGATGCTTGTTCTTGGATCAGGAATTTCTGTAACAGCAAGAGATGAAAACACAAAAACATCAATGAAATTGGCATTCTTTCACATAATTAATAATATTTCCTTTCCAACACTCAGCAGGTGAAGAAACTCAGCAGTAAAATTCTTCTGCATATAAGGACCCAGAATATGACAAGTCCTGCCCTAACAAGAGAGCATATGTGTTGACTCTATTCCTTTCAGTGAAGGCAGAAGGGAAAGTGTTAAATATTCTTTGTGGGATGAATGAAATGCACTGTACAATTAGCACCTTCTGTGCTCCTGCCTAATGACAGGCTTAACTTAAGAGAATTTTCTGTACTGTCCTACGTATCACCTTTCCTCTGACATTATCTTCCTTTTCTTGGCTCTCTACGTAGAATTTTAATGAGATCTTAATTGTTTTTCCATCAGCTGCAAGGATTTCAATCCCAAGTCATATGTTGGTTGTCATTCTACAGAAGGTGGTATGGGGAGCTGTAGAGATGTTCTCTTGCTAAAATGGAGCAGGAGGCAGCCCCCACACCTCCCACTGCATCCCAGGGAAGGGCTGTCTCTGTGTTTCCAGTGCAGGCCCAGAGACTACAGCTTGGTGTTTCTGCAGTTACACAGTGGAGATGGGAAAAATCAGGCACAGAAATCACCACCACCACCTCCCTGCAGCTCCACGAGCTGCGCGGTTTGAGGTGCTGGTTTCTGCCTCACAGGGGTTGGCACTCAACACAGAGGACTCACAGGCTGAGCTGTACATCAGCCAAATGAGTCTCCTATTTTATGTCCTTGGCCATTTATTAGTCACCTGCACGCTTTTGTCTTTTGTTTCATCACTCAGATCATCTTCAGTAGTACAGTGTATTTAGAACAGATTCACTTACTTTTCTTAAACCATTTCAGGGGCACTTCTGAAGATAGCAGAGATTCCCTGAAGCATCATGAGGAAAACAGGATGTTGAAGGAGCAACAGAGCAGAGCTCATCATATCTCCTGACCACAGGGAGCACAAAGGGTTCCTTGATATACAGACCCATGACATGTGGTGCCATTACAGAGACAGATGCTACAGGCTAGGATTACTCTGTATGGCCATCAGATTGCATGAAGACACATTTCAGATTTAAAGAGGTGCTGCCCTATAGTTAATTAATTAATAAGCCACTTCAACAGCTGACACTGCCTGTGGGATCCTGGCACTAGGTGTGAGGGTGCAGGGGTGGCAATACAGCAGGCAGGCAAGCCCTGAGCACTGGGGCTCTGAGGCTGATGGGAGAAGTCCTGACACAGAAAGGGAATCTTGGTCTCTACACAGGGCTGCAAAGTCAGCTGTCACTCAGCAAAGGGCCAGGAGCCTAAAAACAGATGGTTAATTCATATCTCAGACTTCCATATTATTCACTGGGTCCTATATCTAACTTATAATCAATGGTCTAGAATTGTGTTAGAAACAGCAGCATTTAAAAAATGAGGAAACAGAGGCACATGTTGCTGGACTGCAGAGTAGGAAATCAGAGGAAAATACAACTTGAGGCCTTAGTAGCTTCAGGGCCAGGAGGAAACCCTCACCTTCCCACTATGAATCTTGTGTTCCCCAACTGGGCAATGTTACACAGGCTAGCCAGCCATGTTTAATCAATATTTACATATTTTTGTTATTCATCCATGAACTTAATATTTATTAAAATATTTCTCACAGCCTTGTTCCTGCACACTATTTCAGCATGAGGAGTATTCAGTGATGGTTTCCATGTAGCTGTCTTCTGTAATCACATCTTCTGCCCTCCCGAAATATCTCTTTCCCTTATGGGAAACAGTATGGAAGAAATAGCATCTTTTATGTCATAGCTGCTGTATGACAACTATGTGGTTTCCATCCACACCTTACACTCATTATAAATATTCACTTTTGACAGCTAGAATCTTCCCTTTGGGGCTTTGGTGCCAATCCAAATCCCAGGAAAGTGTAAGAAAACAAATTAATTAGCAGGCACTGGAGAGTGTGAATGTTGCCCAAAGGTATACATTGGCAACTAAATATGAGAAGCCTGTGATGCTTAATAAGTGACTGGAGCTTGGCTGGTTGGCAAGAACACAGCTCCTGCCCCAGAGAGCAGCTCTGCAGCTGGAAGCTCAGCCAGAAAGATGCACTGCATTTCCTCATGCTGGGTGTATCTCCTGCTCCACTTAGGGGTGGCATCAGGAAGCCACCTCAGACTTCAGGTAGGTGCTTTACATTTTGGACTCTAATTTTGACCACTAATAGGAAGATGCAAGTAAGCTGGTGAGACCCAAAAAACTTTGTTTACTCCTCTTTCTCAGACTATCTTTCATTAACCATGACATATATTAAAATTAAAGCAAGCACTGCAGATATGAGGAAATCTCTAATTCACTGACAAGAAATGCTGCCTTTAGGACCTCTCATGATCGCTATAAATAGAAAGCCATAGCACTGCAAAACTAAAACCAGTGCTGACAGTCCAGCTCTTGCCTTCTTTAAACAAGTTGCCAAAATGTGCAGAAATTTAAGCATTCAGAGAGATAACACACTGTTTGCTCAGTGCACCTCATCTGTAATTTACAGATTGCTAATGTTGGCATTACTTGAACACTTACTTTAAAAATGTGTCCCTTGCCTAGAGCATTAGACAAATCATCTGATTTCCCAACAAGCCAGTAACATTCAATTGAGTGCTGCTACTAGAGCAGAACAAAATATGTTCCTGTTGTGTCATAAATGGAGAACTGTTGTGTCCAGAACTTAAATGTCAAGGTGCCAGCAGCAGCTGATGCATTTGTCATACCCTACACTACTGGATGAACTCTTTCAAAAGCATAACAATACCTCTGAGCATGGGAAGTATGCAAAAGCAGGCAAAAAGATGGCTATACCAGCTCTGGCCTACACCACCAGATAGTTCCATCCCTCATTTCACAAGATAAAATGTAATACTCATGTAATAAGCAAAGTCCAAAGAACATCAATTTAAAAATTCCTCTGAATGTCATAAGCCAGCTGTGTCTTAGGCCAACATGCTCCCCATCCTCCTCTGTGCATCTTGGTCCCTCTCCCAGTTACATTTTCTGGTGTCAAGTACCTTTTAATCAGGAGGAAAGATGTTTAACTTCTTCTGCACAAAAAACTCTCACCAACCTTCTGAAAGCTGATAGCTTTAACAAATAACCTCAAGTTAAACTGCAAAAGAGTCCCACTTAAAAAGCAAGCATGCAAACAAAAATCCATAAATGTCACTGAACAAGTTCCATCTTGAGAGAGGACCCTGCACTGGGTTGAGGGTTTGACTAGGCAGTGATAACCCCAGAAAATGGAAAGTTTTGAAAGGATTTAAGAGATCTTAAAACATAATTCCTTCTGCAAGCAAAATTTGAACTCAGCTCCTTGGAAGTGAAGCTCTAGCCTATTCATCCTGGAAATTTGCTGTTAAAGCACCATGTGAAGTGCCTGGCTTTCCAGGCTGACTGTTCACTGTGCCAATGGAGAGCTGGGAGGCCTGGGAAGGAGGCAATTGATGCTGTTGATACCTGCCCGGTGTGTGAGTGAGGGTGGAAATGCAGGGAATGTGACTGGAGCAGGAGCCCACACACATAAAAGGGGCTGTGGGCTATTGAGGCATGGAGAGCTGATGGAAACACTTCTGCAGTGCCATGGAGCAATGCTACACCCCCAGGCACCCACCCAGCTGCCAGGGCTTCTGGGAACCATGGGGAATCCATCCTCAGGAAACAGAGAGAGCTGATGTGTGCTTAATCACACAGCAGAAGGGTTTCTGGAGGTGCACATGCATGTGTGGAGTCCCCTGACTGGGGAGGAAGCTGGCATCTATGAATCTCATGGCAAAACAGCCTCTATAAATGCACACATGGTCACAAGTGCTTTCCTCATGGTTTGCACCTGTGCCTTACCTGGATTTAGGAGAGGTGGAATCAATCAGTTTAGGAAAATGCTTGGGATCCTCGGCTTCCAAGCAAAGAATGGATAAAATCTTCAACACATCTGGGATTTTGGAAAGCTGTTAAACTCACCTAAAGTGAAACACAGAAAGTATATCATGAAACACTGAATATGGTACTTTTCTTCCATTATTTCTGAAAAGAGTAATTAATGTTTTTGCCTGTGCTGTAGAAAACTCTGAGACAAATCTGTCCTTCAGGCCACAGGAAGTGGTGACATACAAGCAAAAATAAAATCAGTGTTGCATTCAGTTCACATCTGTGTGGTTCCCACTATTAGAGCCAAGATTATTTTTTCCTTTAATTTTAATCATGCATGCAGAAAATGAGAACTGTGTAGCACACTCCTTCCAAGCCAGAGTGGCAGACACCCTGACTCCTCTGCCCTACCAACAGCCTTTTGGGGCCACACCATCCCTGACCATCCCAGAGCACAGCTTCACTGACAGCATACACAAGCTGAAAAGCAAAAAGCACAAGATGGTGAAGGAACTTTCTTCTCTCCTCACCCCCACCTTTTTAGTAGTACTGGATCTATATAAACAAATGATATCATTGACTTTGCCAGTAGATTAGCTTTTTCATCTGGGAATACTACTTCATGTAAAATAAGGGATTGGAAACCCTCCACAAGAGACAGGTAAAACTACCATAGACACATCATTCCCAAACATACCTAAGAAAAAAAAAAAAAAAAACCACAAAAAAACACAAGAGGCAGAGATTGACCAAGGAACCTTCAGGTGCTTTTTTCATTTCTAGTTGCTATGGGCTTTTTTTGAGAAATAGTTACTGCCTCCTGGAAACCCCAGCTTTGCCCTGGCTTGAAGCTGAGCTTAACTGGAGGGGTGAAACAACTTACAAGAAGCATTGCTTGCTCTCCCTGTTAATTCAAGCAGCACACTGTCCCACAGGGACCCTCTGCTGCTCCTCAGCAGCCAGGGCCAGGCAGAGGCATAGTGAGGGGAGCAGAGTGAGGGGCTGTGCTTGCCTTTCCCTGGGGCTCCCACAGTGGACAAACAGCTGCTGAGGAGAAGCAAGACCTCACATTCTGCCCATTGTATCTCTTGCAAGGAGCACGGTGGGCAAGCAAGCAGCCTGTCCCATGGGAGGGAGGGAAGCTGCCTTAGGCAGCGTGGCAGGGGTCAGTGCCACTCCCTGCACTGAGAGAGAATGGAGGCAGATGGTCCATCTTGGAAATAAAATGCTTCTCTTAATCATTCCAGTATAATAATGAAACTTTCCACTCAGGCAGAGCATACAAGACCTCTCAGATGCTCCTAAAACTTCTTCCTTAGATTCGTTGGGCAAAAAGGCACCATAAACCACAGGTAAATCCACAGGTGTTCTCTTGGTGCTGGGAGCCCTCACTGGAGCTTCAAACTGTGAAAATTGTTCCCTTTTGTTTTTTCCTAACGATGCCATGAAACAAGGATGCAACACAAAGGCAATTAACTGCAAATAGCAAGTTTCAAAAGATAACAGCTTATATGATCTCTGACAAGTTTAAACCCACTGCAGAGTTCTAATCATCCATATAGGTAGTCCTGGAGTGGATTTTATGGGGTAACACAAGATCCCCGAGACAGACATGTACCACCTTGAGCTGACAACAGAAAGGGGAATGTAAAAGAGGATTTCAATGTCATTTCCAAGCCAATAGTAGTTTTTTTCCTGCTTACCAAGGTACACTGATTAAATAGTCACGTCTTGATAAAAACATTACAAAACTTTCTATTCATAGCATTTAAACTTCTTCAAAAGTTCAGCAAAAATTAATGTGAATTTAATCAATGACCTGGAGAATAGGGGGAAAAGAGTATTTCATTTTTTTTTGCACCAGTAATTTGTATAAATTCAACAAAAGAATTGCATTTTACTGTCAGTCAATATACAAATTCTTTGTATGATTTGGGGGGGGCATGACACCCAAATTGCCTAATTTCACTGATTCAATGCATCCTCTGCCAGTCAACAAGAGCTTTCAGCCTAGACAAAGACTAAAATAAAGCATACCATATAAAAGCCATGGACATATAATTGTCATTTCCCAAAAGCTTCTTTCAGTCCCAGCTTCTCAGAAAACTACCCAAGCATTAAAGCTGCTGCCTCTGAGGGAAACTAATTATAACTCAAAAAATAAAAAGGCAGGGGGGCAGGATGCAACCCACATGTCTAACTGAATATATAAAGGATAATTGTGTCATTAAAACTAACAACATTTGAGAAGGCAAACGACCCACAAGGCAAGAATGGATGTGTTGGACACCATCAGGCTCCCATCAGATTATTCACATAAAAATGCAGCCATCACCAAAAGAATGTAATCCTTGTGTGCTTCCACTGATACGGCTCAGATGTGCATGCTGGTATTTCTGAGCTCTTGCAGAGCTGAAAGTGTCAGCAATTCATTGTTTACTGTCTGGACTGAACTGACTCTTCGAGCTCCTTTGTGATACACAGCCAGCCAATGCTTCATCCACCAAGGCATGCTGCCATCCAAGGATAGGCTTCCACAGAGTTCTAAAGCAGGGTCCCCCTCACATCATCCAAGGAGCTGCTCACAGACTCCCTTTAATCAGTGCAGCTCCACCTTTGTGGACAGCAGGACAATCATCCTTTTAAGAAGAACTAAGTCCTGGAATCAAGGACAGCCAGTGGGTGCTGCAAGGAAGGCAGTGGCAGAGGGCAGTTATGCTTTCTGGCCATAATTTATCATGAAAAAGAGTTGCAATCTCTATCAGTGCAATTGCACAGCTCCAAAGAAATCATGAGAGCATATTTTCTGAATAACTTCAGTCATTCCCTTGTCTAACCTTGCCAACAAAAAGCTCCCTAAGACAAGTTTTTTTGTCAGCAGCTGAGCTAATGAAATTCAGCTTCCTATGGATTTGTTACATACCCCACAACACTGCTGAAACCAGCTTACTACCAACACATTACAGTTTACTCTGCACCCCTCACTGACAGTATTCTAAGGTTTTCTGATGTTTACTCATCCTTCAAAAACAGTCCTGTCCCTGAAAACCTGACAGTGAATGATACCTTACAGGCATCCCTCCCTTACTGCTGTCACCTGTTCATCGTGCTGGCCTCACTCATTTCTCTTTCCCATCTGACACCCTACAGTTCCAAGTCTCCAGTGACATCTTTGGCTGCCACAGAACCTTTACTTTTCCATTGCTTTGAGGCAAGCAAGAAACAGCCTGTGCTCTAACTGGTTTAAAACCTTTCACACAACGAGAGGGCAGATGGCTCTTGTACATCTGGGACAAAATGAAAGGACAACAGCTGAATGATCATGGCCTTACCTTGAGGGGCATTAATCAAGCCTCTGGAAAATTTCCACCAGACTTCATGAAACTCATAAAAATAGTAATGTCTTTGAGAGGTTT
This sequence comes from Sitta carolinensis, assembly GCA_032173965.1. NCBI lineage: Eukaryota > Metazoa > Chordata > Aves > Passeriformes > Sittidae > Sitta > Sitta carolinensis. Next base: position 4,152,935 of record JAVUNC010000025.1, on the reverse strand, counting down.
TCCTTTCTTTCCAGATTGGCTGAAATTTGCTGACAGTTTGAAAAGTTACATGGAGGAGCGGGAGGGTTCCAACAGATGGACAGACAGCCATGACAACTGTATAAGCTTCATTTCTCCAGAAAATCACACTAAAAATAGAAGAAAAATACGGTGGCTGACTGATTTAATTAACATAAACACACAAGGTTTTTATTCCATTAGCATTCTTATTGGTCTAACTACTTCATGAGAGGTTTAGTTGCCATTTCTGATAGAAAATAACTCAGCTGTGTAACATTCTCTCTGCAAAGAGTCCCTCAGCCTCTGAGTTCCTAGGTAAAAGACACCCTTTCCTACTACTTCTTCACATTAGTCAAGAGTTGACTCCAACAGACACAGAGCAATCTCAAATTTGTCTTGTGGATTTCTTCCTTCTCTCTGTTTACTGGTATTTAACTTGGAAGAGCTGCAGACTGAATAAGGATGTTAAAGCTCACATTTGAAATAATGTGTTATGTACTAAGGGGATAAAGCAAAGTCATGATGTCAGTGGAAAGACTCTCATTAAATTCAATCAGTTTGGAGTGTCAGTTAATGGAGAGTAGAAACTCTTGGTGAGAAAGTATCAGAGCATCTCCTGTGACTCCAGGCAGCTGAGTTGGGCCACCCTTTGTGTGCTGGGGCCAGGCAGAGTAAATCCCAGCAGCACCATGCAGTGCCTTGCAGAAATGCCAACCTGAACAAGCCCTCCAGCAATACAGCTGTCAGGGCTGCTTCTAGCATTAGTGCAGATTGTGATACCTCTTCTCTCAGGGGATACAGTCTAAAAAGGTTGTATGCCCTCATAACATCTGAAAATTAATAAAAATACCCCTTTGCTCAATCTCTAGTTTTGGGATTAAAGTTCCTGAGTTATCCCTTCACACTAGCCCGTAGCTAGGATGTACTGTCTGAATGCTGCCTTCAATTTTTAACACCTTGACCACAGATCAGTGACATTTTTCTTCAGTAATTCAACACAACCTTTAGGACAATACTAGATGACACTCTAGAGTCATCTAGGGACTTAGAGGGACTTGTCCAAATGAAGTAGAATCTACTTTAAGAAAAAAGCCACTACAAGTTCCATCTAAAATTCACTATGGAATGTCTTTGATAAGTGGTGAGCAGATCTTGTTTGGATAAGAATATGAAATTAATTCCATTTAAATATCAGAGGTGCTCATTCTATGGGATTCTGATATGTCAGACACAAACATAGAATGAGCAGCTTTTGGTGGAACAATTATTAAACTTTTCAGCTCTGTGATGGCAGCAGGGCATCTAAGAGCCTATGTAGATAATTGCAGCAATATGCAAGGATAGCAGAAACTGAAATCACTATAATTCATTTAAAAGTGCCTAATCTTCTGTCTAAGGAAATTAATGTCATATAAAAAGATTATCTGAGATAGGATACTGCTGGGAGAGCTCAGATCTTTTTTGGTCTGCTGCTCTGTTCCAGGCAGGCATTTTTTCCCCTCTCAACTCATGCAGTACAATCATGCTGAGGAGCTCTTGAACATTTTGTGACCCTAAAATTTCCCCCTTGTTTGGTTTTGCAGGTGCAATCACTTTACAGGGTCTCTAGCCTTCCCCAGGGGAATGGGCAGACCTCACAGCCCTTCAGAGACTGAGATTCACCCTTGCAGCCTCACTGGTTTGGGTTTTCAGCCAGCCAGGTGACCCAGAAGGAAGCAGTCACCTCCTGCTCCTGTACAACAGAATCTACATTCATTTCCAGGGTGCCAGCTCACAGTCCTCAAAGCAACATTCTTCAAAGCTGTCTCTCTGCTGCTTCTCCTGCAAAACATTGTCTATGGGAAAGGAGCAGACACATGCCAAGGTCAGCCTGTGACTGACAGTCAACATCTTTTACTTCTCCTGCCTTGCTCACTCTTGCTCTGCTGCTGACAGCCCAGCCTCCCCACAGCCATTGGCCTCCTTGACTGCTATCCCAGCCATGTATTTCCATTGTGGAAATTTGAAGGCAGGCCTGTTTTGTTGGTTATTTGCACATTTTCAATGCACACAGACACTGCAACGACATGAATACAGGTCAGCAGCCAAGTTAGTGACATAGGACTTTATGGAAAAGAAGCTCACATGAAATATGTGAAACATTCAAGTCCTTGCAGAGATTTCTGCAATGATTAATAAATTCCATCTCAGCAAAGCCACCTTCTGCTGTATTTCAACAGCATGGAAGTTGCAGAGAGGATTTTTGGTTTTCCTTTATCTTTTGATATTTGTCACACCAATCTGATATAAAATCTTGCACTTCATTTCTACAAACTTCATGATGCAGGCAGGAAGAAAACTCAAACATCTGAACTACTTGTGACATTTGCCTGGTAAATTAGATGAACTAAAATCAAGAGGTAAACCTAGCTACAGAAAAGGAAACAGACTCTAACTCTTGTCAGCAGAGCCTCCTGGGAGCTGCAAGGATTTGGTCTTTCCAAAAGGAGGTGCGCAAGCAATTAGAAAAATAGCCACAAAATTATTTATTTTCAGGGAAATGGATGAATCCTCAATTTGACAGGTTGCAGAGACCTGAGGAGAAGGCATCTGTATGTTTTCATAGCTTGTGTTTGGGTAATTACTCATCAGAAAAAGTCAGAGGGTTTTGAAACTGTGAGTACACCATAAAAACTCATTTTCCTCTTGCATCCCTTACAAGTATCTTCTACTTTCCTCTTTCATTCTCTAGGTTGTACATAAGGATGATAACTATTCAGGAAGGGCATGAAAATGGCAGTCAAGTTTGTGTAGCAGCAGCTTAAAACTTTCTGGTTGTTCAGAAGAACTGAAATCTACTTCAGTTTAGAAGAACCGAAATCTACTTGGAAGGCACTCAGCTTGCTGGAAAGGAAAACAAGAGGTGACAGTGGGCAAGAGGGGAGCCCTCAGAGATGTGCCATCCCAAAAGCTGCCTGACAAAGCCCTGTAACAATTCAGCAGCCAGAAAGTGCTAAAGCTGACTGAAAAGCTGAAGCAGAAGACAGCACAGGAGGAGGGAGACCTTGGCACTGCATGGAAGTGGACCCTGGATGAACATTTCACCAGAAACCTCACCACGCTTCAGCCTCATGAGTGCACAGATGAGCTTAATAGGAAATGCTGCAAGATGAGGCAGCCTCTACCTTTAAATTACTTTTACATCAAAATCTCAGGTAATGCTGCAGCACTACGAAGCCTCTTTGAGAGACCTCGCTGAAGCAGAAATTTTCACCTCACAAGAAAGCCAAGAGCAGGAGTTTCTGAAAAAAACAGCCCAAAAGCAGTTTCCTTATAAATACCACTAATATCAGAAAGTCTCCTGGACCTCAAAGAGAAAGCAGTGGGCCAAGGACCTGGTCACTGGGCTGTACTGGTCCAAGGGATGCTGCTCAGGACATGAGTCATAGAAGTAGGATGGTCACATTCTGTTCTGAGTGTGCTGTTTATTTTTCCTCTTCAGTCCTGGACATCTCTGCCGTGCCTGCCACCAATGCTGCCAGAGGTTATAAGGCAGACAGCTTCAACAGGAACTGAACTATAATCACAGCAGCTCCTGAAGCAGCCATCAACTGGCAGCCAAGTTCAGAGAGGAGCCAGAAATCTACAGGTCAAATTTTTTTTTCTAAAACTGACTGGTTTTTTCTGTCAATGGGAGTACAAAGCACAGAAAAGTACTGTTCTGACTCAGTTATCTCTCCATAACCACTTGCCTTACATGGAGGTAAATCATTGGCCAAAACCAGCAGCTGAGGAAAAGCAGATTCCCTACCTGGCACACACCAGCCTCCAGGCAGTGCTGGTATGTAAAATCAGTTAATAGAGTAGACCAGCTCTGCCTCCATGTCAGCCTTTAAGACTGTGTGATAGACTCTGGAGCAACAAACATATTTGTTTGAGAAGCTTTGTCCCTGATTTTCAGGTCAAAGACAAGAGGGCAGTGACAAGCACAGTATTTAAACTGCATGACACAAGGGTAGAACTGTGGCCCCCCTGGTGCTGCTCATCTCATGCCCCTCAATGAAAGACTAAGCAAGGAAACCCTGGCTAATTTAAGCACAGTAGGAACTTTACCACTGCCTTCCAAGGGGGAGAGTCTCATTGCAGTTATACTGACACCTACCCAGCCACTGCATTTTTATAGGATGCCAGCAGACCTAACATGGGTGATGGTATTTTTCCAACGAGTGCCCTTATTAACAGTGACACCATGGCTTGTCCAGACAACACACAACTGTGCAAAGGTCACCTTGAAAGGAATTGTACTGAGGATCCCAGTCCTCTCTTAGCTAGAGGATGCAATTAAAAGTGTATTACTTTAAATAACCCCCAAAGTCATGCCCTCATTGCTGCAGGATGTTGGGAAGGCAGACATTTAAGGGACTCCTTCATTTGACCAGCTCATCACAAAATAATGTTATTAGTGCTTAAAAAGTTTCCTTTGTGAAATTAGCCATTTAGAGCAGAAAGGTAGTGGAACTTACACAAGCAAGCCTGCTCTATCAAAAGCAAACCTTAGGTTAACTAGCACACACAGCAGAGTGCCCAATAAGGCCAGAGCTTCTGTAAGAAAATAATTGTACCAGGTAGTCCCTCTGAAACACATTAATATTCAATCTTCCTGCCGTGAGTGTAACTTTCCCTAACCTCAGCAGCCTTGAGCCCAAAAGATGCACACCTTTTGCTCCCCTTGCTCCTTGGATAAAGATCAGCCTAGGTGTTCAGAGATCTCCTGTGCCAGCTGTGGCTTCCCATGGGACCTGGGTAGCCAGGAGGCAGGGAAGGGCAATAGCAAAATACTACATTTGTATCACCCAGCTGGAAACTTCACAGGCATTTTACAGAGGGTGTCTTGTCTTTTTGCCACTCTTGCATTTCATATGCTGGAGCTACCTTCTGGAGGTGTGGCAGATACACAGTCCTCTGGAACACCCTGCCCTTAACAGGTGAGACCAGAACCCAAGCTGGAAGAACAGTGAGATGAAGAAAAGAGTTGATTTCCTACACACTCCAGAGAATGCTCTTGAGCACAAGTTGAGTATCAGTTTGTAAAATCAGAGGACTGCCCATGTCAGGAACAGCACCTTCATCCATGGTCTCAGCTTTCTCAGGCCAGTTGTGGTTTGTAACGTTGTGAGCAGAGCAGCAAAAGCTTCCTAGCCCTGCCAGCATTCCAGCAAAGAAGGCCCAGTGACTTTTGTCAGCTCATCTTCAAGTGACTGGAAGCACTGGCCCAGGATGGAGTGAGACACTTCCATTCCCCAGGCACTGAGCACTGCTCCAGCCATCCCCAAATCCAGGGTTATGACCCCACCTGGGCTTCAGGAATTATGAGATTCCTTACAACCAAAGGTCACTTGCATCCCATAGCTATGCCTGTGCGACAGACCCAGAGCCATCCACACCCACTTCTGCTTCCCATCCCTGTGTTCCCTCCTTTTAGTCTTCTTGATGGATTTCAAGCAAGGAAGAAGGACCAGGAATAGTAATGCATTTTTAGTAGCTAGTTCTCAAAACTTTAGTTACTATGAAAAAATTCCCTAGTTAGTCTAAATTCACATCAGTATTGCCCTTATTTGAGCAAGTTCTTTACCAAAGAAAAGAGAGTGAATATGAGAAAATTTGGCTCCTTTGGTACTGTTAATATAGTTGAAAAACTTTGCTGGTGAAAAAATAGTACCTCTGTCAGTGGCTTCATAGATAAAGTAACCTCTCTCAAATTACAAGAAGCATACATGTTATTAGCAAAAGGTAAATGCAATTTCTCTCTCGAGGAGCTACAGAACTCCTCTCTGAAGTAACTTGTCTGGGGCCATATGACAGCAATCTCCTCATGTACTAGCAATATGCTCCAGTGGGAAGCAGGTAAAACAAACATTAGACAAAGGATCAACATCTCCCTGCAGGAACTTAGGGATTCAACCAGAAATTCTTTATGTACCAGGTCCGTGGAGAAAACATTTTCTCTTTGCAAACATATCCTGATAACAGTTTTATGCTAAATAATCCCAAAGCCTGTAGAGCTGCCCTTCATGCCCTGCCCTAGCAAAATCTCATTACTCAATCTATAAAATGTATATTGGTGGTATAGAGAACTGAGGAAAAAATGGGAAGAAAAAGGAAAAAACCAGAAAAAAACCCCAGAGAAGGATATGCAATCTGGATCTGCTATTCCCTAGAATTAAGGAAGTCACAGCACAGCAGGAACAGCATTGACAAAAAGTCCCCACATCCTTCTGTCTTTTGCTGCACACTTCAAAAAGTTGTCATTGACATTAATAAACACAGCTCCAAAATGTTTAAATAAAATTATCCTGAAAACTATTCACCCACTTTTCTATGTCAGCAAAAGAGCTATGTGCTATAACTATGCTAGTTAGTTCCTTTTACAAGGACCTACCTGGAAGACAGGCAAGTTTGATTTGCACATGTTTCATGGATGTCTGAAATCACTAGGATGCTTCCCTGTGATGCTGCTGAAAGGGATTTTACTGTGCTCCTTGGAGAGGAAGCAATAAGGAAGCTTTGGTACAGCACAGGACTTTGAGTTTATGAAGGGATTTGTCCATGAAATTCACACATACATATGGTGATCATGCTGATACTACAGTTAAGAGTCATCATTCCTTGCTTTCTTGTCTAATTTGAAATAATTCACAGAAATTTATACATCCTAGACAGTTTCCAGTGTGCTAACAATTTTAAATAATTTCAAGTATGTAAATAACTTAGTGCCAGAAAAAGGGCAGAATGCTACAGTGAAAGAAATGCTCATGTCACTCAGACAGGCAAGGACCATGCTCACCACTAGCAATGGTGAGTGGCACAAATTTGATGCCTCATCTCCTAAAAACAGATTTAAAGTAAGTTTAGGAAGAGTGCTTGGAGCTCAACATGAACAGCACAAGGTTCCGACACAATTCTAATGTCCTCTTTGGTTTTAAAGCTCACTCATAACAGGGCAATACAGAAGGAGAGCTGCAGCCTCTTTGAGATGGTGCAGGACAAGCCAAGCTTTCCAATTGCCCTGGAAAGAGACTGCTCCATTCAGAGCCAAGGCAGGCAAGAGTTTGATGGTACTAGCTAGCCCAAAAAAGAAAATATGGGAGATATAAATCAAAGATCAGTGACAGCTTTGGAAATCAGCTAGTACATTACATCCTGTCAGGCCAAAAACCTGCATCTCTTCAAACTCAGAGGAACTGTCAAAGTCATTACTGAATAACTGAGGGGAACAGAATATTGACTTGAAGTCCTTTGTGCTCATAAATCGCAGGTTTCATTTTTCAAACTGCAAGTTTTGTCGCCTATCCAAATGCAGTGCCTCAGGAAGTCTTTCCCCACAGTTTGTTCCTATCCATGTCAAAACAAATTATCCCTGTTATATAAGTTTCTTTGGCAAAGCCCAATTATTTGTCTTTACTATTGTGTCCACCCTCCAAAAAATAATTATCCAAAACAGTTATCTTCCCATTCAGTTTGATTCATTCTGACCTTCACACTCTTTTCTGGCACAAACATTCACAATGAACAGAAGATAGCAAAGTGCTTAAAATCCAGGGTCATATAAACACTGGTGCAAATCTTGGGTCCAAAGGCTAAAGTATTGCTCCAGCAGAAATCTCCTGGGACTTTATTGCTGGTTTGAAGCACAGCCTGCAGCATGAAGGTGACAACATTGGTAGTGGAGACTTGGACAAAATTTATCTCTGAGGAACCACAGATGTAATCTTAGAAATGCAAACAGGACTTGTACTTATGGTAATTTAGTCTGCAACACTGATTTCATTTCCCTTGAAGGTCCAGATAACCATCTGGTATAAATCAGACTGATTCCTTGACTTCACCAGGATTATAATGCTCCAAGCCAGTTACAGATCTCACCCAGTGGCTAAAGAATATTTGTTTATTTTCATTTAAAGCTGGCAAATACTGATAACTTTAAGTTTCCAACCAAAAGCAAAGGTGAGCTAAACAAAAATAAAACACAAAATAAACAAAAAAAAATAATCTAAATAATGCAAATAGGAAAACCAGGCATTATTTCAGGTCAGCCTGAAACACTGAATTGAAGATAAATAAATAGGCTTAGACTTACCAATGGAAAAAAAAAGTTGAAAACTTTTCTTCAAAAAACACCTCAGGAAATAGATGCAGGGCAGGAGGCACAAATCTTCATGCTTCACAGTAGTGGGTCAAAATAGAAAGGAATTTTCCCATCAAAAACACTAGAATTATTTCTTTTAGGGAAGAACAAAGAAGACTTTTTTTAAAATAATCACAAGGCAATTTGTACTCCATATGATGTGTGATTCTTCAAAATCTCCCTTTTTTTCAGGCTCCATATGACCTGGTCAGGGAGGCAGAAACCTGTCCTTTCAAGCAGTAGCTAGAAATTCTGTCTGTGACAACAGCAGCAGCATGGGCACTTCACAATCTCACTTATCTCTTCTGTTCTCCTTCCAGAGTCTGTCCTATACCTTTGACACCTTTCTAATGTGAATTGTCTGGTGCCACCTAACATCAGCAAATCTAGGAACTTGGAGAGACCTGGTTTGCTACTGCTGAGCTGTGCTTGACACACGGGAGAGAGCAGCTCACGGGGGATTGCACAGGAGCATGTGTGCCTAGCTGTGGCATTCACCTCCCACATCTCCACCTGTTTCACCAGGCACTTGCACACGGTGCCCAGGATGCAGCAGCCTTGGCACAGAGCTGTGCAGGTGGCACTGGGAGTGTGGCTCAGTCTCCAGACTGGATGTGCAGGTCCAAAACACAGGAGGTCCAGTGCCAAAACACAGTCCCTTCTAGCTCAGCAGCACCAGGAAGAGACCATTAGGTCAGTATAAAGTTACCCCTAACCATTTACTAGCTGAGAGGGACCTGAATGCCTGGCTCTTTTTGATGCCTGATGTCCAGAAATAAGGTGCTGCTCCTGAGCAAGCTGGTCTTTGACAAACCCATGTGTTGAAATTGCAGCCTCTGTGCTCTGCTCTCTGCAGATTCTGCTGCCTCCTCACCCTGTGCCAGAGCCAGCACAGTTCATTTCCCCTCCCTGCCTCCCCATGCACCTCCCCAGGACACAGCCAGATGCTTCTTCAAAAAACATCTCCTCCCTGCTCCCCAATCCTCCCCTTCCCTGCTCCTTCCCTCTGACAACTAATATCTGAAGGATAGGATGTCCCTGTACATCATGGTTAATACAGTTTGTCAATATAAAAAAAGACAACAACTGCAGTTTAAAACGAGGCAAAATTTGGATAAGACTATCTCTCACCTTACAAAGAATGCTATGGATTCTCTTGAAGTATTGTGAGCTCTTGCCTCCAGGGAAAACGTATCCAGTGCCAAAATGACATGCAGCTACTCCTTGGCATTCCTTGACAAAAGTTTCAGTCCTACCAAAATAACATTTCTTTCAGGATATGCTACATAGTCTGATGGCAATTGGGATGAGGATACTCATACCAGGGACTGTGCAGGCCCTGGATGTGTGTGGCCCTCAAAACCAACTGAATTCAGCAGACAAAAAAAGCCCCAAGTGCAGAAATAGCAGCTTGGCACTGCCTCTTTCTTTTCAAAACCAGAGTTTATTACCTCCTCACAGCTGGTGCCTGGGTGGCATCAGCCATCTGGAATTTGAGTTTCTCTCTAGGAACTTTGTTTTACCAGTTACATTTTCATTTGCTCTTCAGAGTTAGAAAGCAAGTGAAAACCAAGAGCAAGTATGCTCCAGGATCCTCTGAGCTGTACTTTCCAGTTGACTGCTGGAGTCTAATCTCTAATTTTATTGCCAGGCATTTATCTTCATAATGGATGGATTTGGAGTTACCTTTCCAGAGCTGTACTCTGACAAGGAATTTTAATTTGTGGTCACTTGTGCAGAGTCCCAGCAGGACTGATTCTGAGAAGTGCTTGTTACAGGTGTGCTCCTGGAAGAGCAAGACTATCATATTTAATATGGGAGGCAGGAAAGGACAAACAGCAGCAGCCATTTGGCCCTAGGAGACTGTGATTTTCAGTAGAAAACAAGTAGAACTTGGCATCAACTTTGAGACATAAAAGTAACATCAATTAATCCATTAAATACATTTCACATTAAAATAAATAAGAATCACCTGATCCAAGGCTAACAGGTTTGTGTCAGCTGGACAGTTAGGAGAGACCCTAAATGTCCCCTTCTTTTTTTGCTTCTTGAGCTGTATTTTGTTGTTTTGTTTTTTTTCATCTAAGAACTTCAGACAATGGCTCAACTGTGACCAAATCCATTTGAAAAAAAATGTCTTCCAACATAAAGAGGTATTTCAAATCCTAAATGTAGGCACTGGAAAGAAAAGGAAATCTAGTGCTCTGAGAGAGCACTAGAATAAAAAAACCCAGGGGGTTGTCACCTAACAAACCTTTCAGATAGATAAACAAGCCTCAAAAACAATATAAATTCAATGTCTGTCTTGGTCTTGTAAGATATGCCTGGACTGGGAGCAGTAGTTTTACTACCCAGCTTTCAGGCACAGAATGCAAAGGTTACCCAGCAAACATCAGCTCACCTGGGCAATAACATCCCCCAGCATGCCTGATCTCTGTGTGCATCACCCACGGAACAGCTGCAGGCCTTTTCCACGAGGCTGAAGCAATGAAACTCCCTGTCTAGTTCTCCTGCCTTCAAATCTCATGTCTATAGAGTTTCTGGGGGTTTTTACCATAGTCTTACATTTTACTTCTACTGTGAAGACTGCCTTGTAAGTGTTCTTACCATCCATTTATGCAAAGGGAGACAAATGTAATTTCCTTGCAGTTGCATAATCTCATCTGTATTCATAGCTATATGAATATTGATGCAAGTTTTTCCCTATCCCTTTCCTTTTCCCAATACAAGGATCCTGTAAGGAAGAGTCCCAAGGAAAATCTGAAAATTTGTTGTAGTGACTCACATTTATTATGCCCCAGCCAGACTTTTCTTATATAAGGCTGAGTCACTCATTAACTGAACTTTTGCAAAGAAAAAAAAGGCTTTTTTTTTTTTTTTTCAATACTCAAGTCTCATTTTTTTTTTATGTTACAGCAACATGGATTATGGCTTCACCAGAATTTTTATTAAATTTCCTGTGACTTCCCTGGTTTTCTTTCCAGTATTTCTTTCATACAGCAGCATCCTTATGCCACTTGAACTGACTTGAGTCTTGGGTTGCCAGGCAATATATTTCCAGGTGAAACTGGCTCTCTTGAAACCTCTTCTTCCATTTCACATGCTCTGGGTTCATACTTATTTTTCAAAGCCCGAACAACACACATGTGGCCGAGATGTATTTGCCTCCCTGTGCCTACAAATGCAGTTGCTGAGAGGTCACTCCTAGTTTGGACCTTGGAATTTCATTGCTTTATATACAGCCCTCACCCCTCTGGCTGCCCAGCCTGCCTGCTCTGGGGAAATAGAGCAGACACGAGTGTTTGCTAATTTGTTGTGAATTTGAACAAGTCTCCTGGTGACTGAGATTCCTGCAAAACTTCTCCCCAGATCTTTCCTGCTGGTCCCTGTGAATCTAACACATTTGAAACAAAATGCTAGGGCAACTCTCTTTCTGACCAAACATTAATGTAGTCAATTACTTTAAGTGAAATTAGAGGAGATCTTAATATATTTTTTGTCTTTCAGGTTCAAAGTACTCATATTTTCACATTAGAAAATAAAACTGCAGTCCACATCTAGTTTCCTAGGTTCCACTGATAAATCTTGATGTTGGTGGGTACTGTCTAGATGGCAAAAAACTAAAACAGATTTAAGAGATTTACCAGATTTTCCCCAGAACAAGTTTTAGGAACCCAAGTGCCTTTGGCTACCCTTGAAAAGACGATGTAGAAAAATAACCTGCTTTGACCTTTTACAGTTACATAGTAAAAAAAATGCAGTGCTTTTGTCCAATAGGAAAACAAAGGTGTGCTGGTCAGTGACTGGCAATTAAATCATATGTGTGAAGTGCAGCTTGTGTCTTGCAGGGATTTATTTGATGCCCATGTTTGTACATCTACTGCCCAGCAGACAGGAGTATAAGCACAAGCTCTCATGTGCAGCAGCTGCCAATGGGCTTCAGATTTATTTGGAGGGGAAGGTCTCTGAGGTTAGGCAGAGAGTTCAAGCCCCACATTTAGGCTGAACCTTGCATGGCTGATGGCTCCACACCTCTGAGGTTCCCAGCTGTTCTATCATATCCATCTTTCTCCAAATGAAAGCTGTCCCAAAGTGGCTAATCACTGTCATGTCTTTTCTCCATCAAGAGCCAGTCAGGGATTTCACACAACTAGCTCATTTAGACACCTGTATCAAATATCTCTGCTGAGAGATGGACACCAAATATTTGGCTTCAAACATAGAGATGCTGCAGGCAGAAGTGAGACCACAATTTCATAGAGACCTTAAACTACTCCAGCCCAGGCCAGCAGACACCTCTCATTCCTCACCCTCACCTTCCCCTTTGCTGGTATTGTACCAAGTATTCCTGCAGCATCACAGTCCACAGGGTGAAAGAAGAGATCCAATGAAAGATAAACTCACAACAACAAAAAATAAAGATAAAAAAGGTAAAAAAAAAGGTAAATCTCAACATGGAGGGTGGTCTGCCCCCCAGCAGTACAAGACCCCACAGCATGTCCAAGGCCACCAAGGAGGAAGAGGTGGAAGGGTAGGGCTCTGTGGGTAGGCACAGAAAGTGGGTGGGATTGCTCTTTGTGGTGACAGTTAATGCCAGGACAAATTATTGGAGACCTGTGGCCACAGTTAAGGAAGGAAGAAAAGCCCCCAGCAAGGGATGAGTCAGGAGAGCACCAGCCAGGTGGCACAACAAGATAAACTCTCAAACGTCCAAACATGTGCGCTGGTTTTTTCCACTTAAGACTCATGCAAATAACTGTGACTGATTTTCCTATTGTGCATGCTGTAAATAACTACTTCTGCTTACTTTTTACTTTAGTCTAACTGAAATAACAGTGATTTTCACCACACATAGCAGACATTTCTTGTCCAAAAAGGATAGTGAAGTGTAGTGGACCTAAAAGCTCTAGATGTGAAAGCTCACCTTCAGAAGTGCCCAAGCCCTGCAGGGTGTTTTCCAGGGTATCCAAAGGGTCCAGGAGGTTGTCTCGACTGAGTTGCAGGAGATATCCTGGGAGATAGTCTTGTGGGTCAGAAGAAATGTGTGTGGTGCCTGTCAGGATCCTGAGCATCCCAGAGAATTTGACTCAGTACCAATGTTTGACACAGAGGCACACTGCAGCAGGAAGGATTTCAGCCTCTCAGCATCAACATGTCAAGTCACACTGAAAGCAGAAAGAATACACCAAACGTTGATTTTGGAAATGGAATTTGATCTGCCCATGGCCAGTTTTTGCACTTCCTTTTCTGTTGACACAGAAGAGGGTCAATATTTGCTACAAATACATATTTGCATGAAGCTCAGCACTACCAAGCTTTTTGATGCTAAGTTAAATGAGCAAAAATTAACTCAGCAGTGTTAAAAATGAGCGGGAAACCTCTCCTCAAACTCCTAATTCTTGTGGACAATGTTTCAAGGTACTTGCCTCACTTAAGTACTCTGTAAACATGACTTCCAAGAAAAAAATTGCTGTATTTCAGCTCAAGACTATCCTGAGCCACACCATAGCTCAGCTGTTGAAACCAACTTCTGGAAAGATCCCTGTGAATATAATTTTGTCACGTAAAGTTGGTGCTGCAAGCCAGGATCAGCTGAAGAGATGTGGATTACATCTGCCTCATCGAATCCTGGTATTATCATTATTACTTCACAGCTCATATTTCCTGCCCAGGGCGAGGCTCTCCAAGCGCAGGAATTCGCCGAGCTCCTGGTCACTTGCCACACACACTAACAAAGCTGGCATTTATCATGGCTTGTCAGAGCAGCACTGTGTGCCTGCAGGAAAAGCCCTGGGCCCTGCAGGCAGGCATGGTGAATCCTCTCAGCATTGCTCAGCACCACTGCTCCTTTCCCACCCACCCAGAACCCCCACCTGCGCTTGCTCTCATTTCTCTTGCCCCCAGCTTTGGTGAGATGATGCTTGCAACAGCTCTCCCCACCTCAAAGGCTGATGGTCTGCTCTGCCCTCTTTCTGCCCATTTTCCACCACCAGAGCTCTGTTTCCCTGGCTGGGCTTTTCCACACAGTTCCATACCTTGCAGTGGCAAATATCAATGCTGTGACTGGACCAACTGCTGATGGTCAGGGCTGGCACCAAAGGCATTTTTTATACTGTAAAAAATTTTTGACAAGCATCAAAAAATCATGTCCTACAGTAGACATTCCTCATGGCTACCAGCTTTGGTGCAGGTTTGATGGAAAGGAAATCATGGAGGCCCTGTCAGCTCTGCCTCCTGGCTCAGCTGGCAAACCCCGTGTGATGTTAGGGTATAAACAAAGAGTCCAGCTTCCTGACAGCTTCACCAGCAGCTTCTTCAGTTCATTTTTCCATTCATGGAACACATGTTTTTTAAAGGTCGTAATATCATGGGCTCTTGGTGTTTGCAGCACATTTATCTTCACAGAGGTGGCATTTGGTTTGGCTGTCTCTGCCCATCATAGACTTTGCTGATTCTTTTATTTTCTCCTGGCAGGATTAATGAGCTCGTGGCTCACCTTTGTATTTTTAGTGCTTTTGGATTACTGTACTTTGGATGGAATTACACAGCTCCCAAAAGTGTTAGAGAGACCTAAACAAGTCATGAAAGAGAGAGCAAGCTCCAGTTCAACTTCCTCTCTGTCTCCCTAAGAGCTCCTTCACTGAGCCCCGAAGACAACGCAGCTGCTCCCACTAACTTGTAACATGTTAGGCTGCCTTTTTTAGACATCCAGTATTGGGAAACACACACTTAAAACTACCATGTCCTGTTGCCCACACTTCATTCTTCTGTTCAGATGAAGAGTGAAGTGTGGGGGAAGACAATAATTATTAGTAAAACCAATTCTATACAAGGACTAAGATCTGTTAATTATCATGAAAGTAAAACCTGACTCCAGAGAGTAACTATTCCTAACTTTTAATTTGTGTATGTTAAAAGAGGAATTAAAAGCCCCCCAAAAACAGATGAGGGAAAGAAGGGGGTCTTTTCTTTTTCCTTCATTTTACCCCTCACTGCAGCATGATTGTTGAAGGTGTTTAAAGACATTCTCATCCTTTTCAACTCTTTCTTTCCCACAGCTGCACATGAGCTGTGGTATTAGTGTGAAAGTGGGGAGACCAGTCCACAGAATACCTGAACAGATATCTTGTTTCTTTCTTTTGGCAACTCTGGGGACTACTTCCACTTTCTCTGTTTACTTTTTTACCTCAAAAATTTTGAATACACAAAATACACAGGACTGCTCTTTTACCTTCATCTATCCCTGTACCAGGCAATGTTTTTTACTACTCGGTATCTTTACCAATGTTTAAGTTTTTAATGGGTGCTTTTCATCTCACTTTTTCTTTCAGACAGGGCATGCTAAAGCTTGCACATCCTCAAGGGCCAGGATTAGAAGGTCCCACCACCCACCCCATCAGCCAGAGGAAGAATATCCCCCAGTGTGAGCTCTCCTGTAGCCAACTCTGCATTCCCCTCTGCATGCAGCTCCTCTGGGCTATGCAAACTTCAAAAAACTTCTCAGTGGGAGCTTGTGGGCATCCAAAAGTACACCAAAAAGACAACCACTGGGATTTCCAAATATTCTTAACAGGCTTATTTCCAAAATCAGATTCCTTCAGAAAACTGCACTGTTGTCACCTGCACTACTTGGATTTTTAAAAAGCTTTGAACTCTGAAGCATAAGCTCTTTATAAACCTTGCTGCAATTTTTCCCTTTTCTGCCAGCCCTAAGAATGGGTCTCACAGGCTCTGAAAGAATGTTTCCAGCACCTTTCCTTGCCACACAACTTACCTGGTGCTTTCAATGACATGTCATTTGTTAGGTCTAAACCACACTCCTTACATCCTTACAGCTTACCCAAACCATGCATGGCATTGGGCAGCATCCCACAGCTTGGTGAGCACCTCATCCCTGGCTGGCTCTATGTGTGTATGTGTATGTGTGTGTTAATTACTACATAATTAACCCTGGTGTGTGCTGTGGTTTGTGATAGCATGGGCAGGGAAAAGGCAAACCTTCAAGCAGCATATCAGCCCAAGAAAGGGCTGAGGTCCTACAGGAATTTTTTTCCATAGCTCCAGACAAGCCTGAGAAAGCACTGCCTTCTGCTCAGGTGAGATTAAATATTGCCACCACAATAAGCTTGTTGCAAAGGCCGGGGGAGTTTCCCAGCAGCTCTGCCTGCTTTAGGGCACCTGGCAGCACCAAGCTGGAAACAGCACGATCCAGTGCCTTGTGCATGCAGCTCCCTGCTCCTGCCCTGTGCCCGTGCACTGGCAGCACCTCTGGCAGCTCCAGTTTCAGAGGGCTCCTGCCAAGCAGAAAGGTTTGACCCTCTCTGTTCCAGGGCAGCCTCCAGGCTCCTCTTACCAATGGCTGCTGCCACTGGTGAGTGACTCTGCAGCCCACGTGAAAACCCTCATAAATACAGTGGAAAACAGGCTGGGTTTATCCTGATAGGCACTAACAGAGCACCCAACACACCTGTGGGACAGAAGAGAGGGAGAGGCCGTGCAGGCTGGCTGGATTTACACACAGTGCAACTTGAAGCTGTAGATAGCCCTTACATCAGACATCCCACTGCATCCCAACTGGAGCCTAAGGTGTCCAGAACAACAGGGGTTTACATTTTTCAGCAAGAGAGGACCAAAGAGGTGTTAATCAAAGTATATCTCCATCTCACTATCTCAAAATATGTCCCCTGACATGTAGAAAAAACATTTATTCTGAGGACTGAAAATTGCTCTTAGACTTTTAGCATTCACAGACTGCTGTGATTTTAGGTTTCTCTTTTTACCATGAATTAAACTTCCTCGTTAGTCTTTGGCCCTTTTTTTAAGAATCTGTTGGAGAAACCACATGAAGTAAGGATGCTGATTAGATGCACCCAGTAATCCATACCCAGGTTTCCTGTGATATGTAAAAACCACTATTAGAATTAGTATTAGCATTAGTAGGGCCATACATTCTTGGGGGGTTTACCCACACTGTGAACACAAGCAACATAGTGGTGGGTTATCCAGTCTCAAGCTGAGGAGCTTTAGGAGGGAATACATCCATTCTGACATATTTATGAGACCTTTAACTTGGAAGCTTTCAGCTAACTTCTGATACGTGCTGTATGTGTCAAAAATGAACAACCCATCCCTGCCTTATAACCTGCAGCTTGAAAAGATGGAGTTGTAACACACTCCTCTGCTGGAAAGGCAAAAGGCTAAATTGGACCTAGTGGGTGGAATTTAACACAATACTCTCTGCTCTGACAGCCCTTTTGAAACACCAAAGCTGGAAAGCAATATTCTTGGCTCTCTGATGTTCAGCTTTCTCTGTCTGTAAAAAGGGATTAATAGTACTTACCTAGCCCCTAGACATGTTGAGACAATTTGCCTACCACGTTTTGAAGTCTGCATCTGAGAGATGCTCTACAAAAGCAGGCTATTATTAAAAGCACAGTCCTTTTGGAAAAGTAGTTTAAAATAATTATTTGCATATTCAAGCGTGTTCTGTATTTTTTTTTTTCATTGATGGTCATCACTAAATATTTCTTCCATATATTAAGAATGATATGACTGAAAACTATAATACATACCTGAGAAATCATCTTTTGAACAATACCAAAAAGCTGGGCAGCTGAAATAGAGGGAGGTCCTTGCCATCTCCTGGAATTTTCCTTTCTTATCAGGTCCAAGCCTAGGAGACAAGAGAACAGAGCACCATAAATCACAGAGATCTGCACAGCATTGTCTCCCTTGGTGCTTACTGCATAGAACATGTATTTTGCTGGGTTTAGTCATCACCTTCATGTGAGCAATGATCCATTTGGTTACGAAGAATCTCTATTGGTGGCAAATTAATGTAAGTGGATTCATTAAATATGTTTTCCTTTGAATGTGTGACTGTGTTTCACCCTCCTCAGAATACAAATGCTGCTGTACATCACTGCTGTGTGAATCAATAGGGTTCTTCTAATTTTACAGGCACAGACAGAAAACAAAAGATGGCACCAGATTATTTTTTTTTACCACAAGTTATAAATATCTCAAAACAAACTTCTTTGTCACAGAGGGATTGATTGTTATCTTAGGAAAAGCATGAAGTAGGAGTATTTTCACAGAAGAGAAAGAAAGCATTCTGTACATTCCCTAGCAGTAGTGAGAACTTTGGTCCTCTGAAGATATATATAGATATATAGATATAGATATATAATATATATGAACTTCCCACAGCATCTGCCTCTTCCCTGTATTGTCCCACCACCACCAGCCCAGGCCCCACTGGCTCCCACCTGATGCTTTTCCAAACCAACAGCTGCTTCTCAGCTGCCATCTCTTCTTTGGTGTCTTTTCACCTTATTTTCCCTGGACACACATGTGACCTCAATAAAGAGATCTTAACTAGGTGCAAGAGCATTCTCCTCCAAAGGAAAATTAGAAAACATAACTGGTCTAACCTCTGCCCCCAAATTAATATTGAAAACATCTTTCAAATGACCTGACAGTACAACCAAAAGTAGCTCCATCCAAACAATTTTAAGTTACTCTGTGCCTGACACAGATTTTACTTTTTTAAGTAGAATGATAAACCATGACAACTCATGGTCAGGGATAGCTTTGAATTTCCTGGGTGAACTTTTGCTAGCTTCTGTTAGAAATTCAGTACTTATGTATGTTTTTATATCTGCATTACTCCACTATGAAACTTCAAGAGCTGGGACCAAAGAGCAAACCTGAATTGGGAGGGATATGGAGCTGTAGTCACCATCCAGAAAAGCAGCTCACTGTAGCTGTAGATCATCTGATCCTGCTCATTTGGACTCCAGACAAATGTATGAGCTGAAAGATCAGGAAAACAGCAATAAGGAAGTTTTTTGGGAGACCAGAGCAACCAGGTGAGCCTGACTGTGCTTTGCAGCTCCCTGAAAGGTGAGGTGACAATTCTGAAGAGCAGCAATTGCAATTTTGTGATCGTGCTCTATGGCACAACCATTTTCTTTCATGTAAAATTCAGTCTGAGGCAAGATGCTGAAGAGTCAACAAATATGGTACTGAGGGTTAAGGGCTACATGTTTTAAGAACATCACTCTCACTTGTTTTTTTCAGAAAGGCTCATAACATTAGGAAAAAACAAATTGTTTCACTATGAAAAACATCTAAGCCACTGTTTTTCTAAACTCTATTATTTTTATCTTTAAACTCCCAAAACAGTTTGTTGTCCTTGAATGTGACTGACATATTACAGTGAGACACACAAGCATTTAGGAAAAATTTACTGTTTCTTTCTATATACCATTCATTATTTCAAGCTGTTGAACTTGGACCAACTCGGTGGATTGAACAGATTTTCCAACAGGTAATTGACTTCAAGAGAAGGCCTGGAATAATTCTAGCTGGCTGTTACTCTGGGAATGAGTCTCCTTCCATTAATTAATCACTCTGAGGAGATTTTTTTTCTTTCTGAATAAACTCATTATTTTTAAACATATGACATTTAGCTGTATAAATAAACTCTAGAACTGTGATTTAAAATGTGTGCTAACTGTAGGCACGATGTGCCATGGATAGCAGAGCCTCCTCTGCATTTTCTGGAGTGACTTTATCTTCTGATTACAAAGAAGTGGGGGCAGGGAAATGAATTGATTTATGATTTCACCCACTTATAACCAGGATTTCTTTGCTTGCATGACTGTTGCATTTAAAGACACACTCAAGGAGACATCAGCTATTCAGCTGGAGAGGACCAAAACCTACTGAAAGACAAAAAATTAAAAAGCATACCCAAAAAGGACAAAGCCCAGACAAATACAAAAAAGGATGCAACACAATAATTTATCTAAGAGAGGTGCTCCCTCTTTTCAACTGTATCAGTTCAGTGAAAGTAATTCAGACCTTTTTTAATTTTAAAAACTGTTTTTCACAGTATGAGGCTTGGACGGATCTGTTCCAAATCTGTTTTAAGATCTGAAGATATTACTACCCACATTGCTCACAAGAGGTTACAATCCCCTAGCTAATTTTATCTCAAGTGGATTGACATTTCTCATCAGCAGGACAGGGTAGAAGTTTACCTCTAATGGAGAAGGTAATTTTTGAAAAACCATCCCTTTGGTAAAACAAACACTGAGTGTCTAGTCTCAGTTTCTGTTTGCAAGTCTAAGAAAAAGCCAAAGAAAATTTTTCATACAATCAACTATAAAAATATACAACTCACTCCTGTATTTGACTAATGGAGTGGGATTAGTTCTAGTCTTCATTGTCCACAAAATGTTGTGGTGGTGAGAAGTTTACACTGTGTTCCTGAAATGAAATACATTGATGGATGGCAGATGCATTGTTTGCTGGGATCTGAGGTATGAGCCTCTGCTGAGAGGATGTCTGCAGATGCACCTTCTTTGTGCACCCAGTACTAGCCACAGCCACCTGCACCTGACCCAGAAAGGCCATTTTTGTCCTGCCAGTGCTGCTCTGCACTAGTTAGAAACAGCAGTAAGTGAATACTGTCTTCAGACTCAGTCTGGAACACTTGCCTATTGCCTGTTATCCTCTCTCTCTCCTCTGTTTTCTGGTCTTCTTAGAAAGGAACCTAATCAGTTCCCCACATCTATCCAGGCTGAACAGGGCTCAAGGCAACTCTAGTTCAAAATCCAGTTCCTGCCACTTCTACCAAAGAAGAAACACCATCTGTCACAGCACTATTAGCACTCCTCTAGCAGTCACAGAAGTCCTGCCCGTGCCTGGTACAGCAGCCCACAGCAAACAGTCGGTGCATGTGGTTGGCAAAGTGTCCAGACCCTTTATGGACTGGCAGGCAGAAAAGCTCTTGACCTACAGGTGGGCAGGAAGCCATTAAAAATAGAAAGTCTCCTTGGGTATAAACGTGATGCTCCAGAGTGTACAATTAGAACAAACATTCACATAATCATTGGCTTTTAGGGCTCCCATTTTAAAGCAGTGTTTTTCTAGTAACACCTCTTCAACATCTCTCCTCCATTCAGCTAGGAGGAATTAAACTGGGCCCAGGCCAGTGACAACAGTGGAGCTGTCCCACCTGGCAGCCCCAGCAGTCTGGGAACATCAGCTCCCACCAGCCTATTGAGCAACACATATAGGAAGAGAGCTGCAGCTGCAGCTCTGGCTATGCTTCACTCTGAAGGTATGCACTCCCCATTCCAAAACAGCCACAGCTTTATTAAAGCCCTAACTAAAAAACTAGGAAAAAAGAGAATGAGCCCCAAATTCATTAAATTCATTTAAACTTTTTCCAGTCACTGGGGAAGCTCCAGTCTGCACGATGACTACAAAAGCAAAGCATTTAACAGCCTTGCCATGCAATTTGAATGTGTCTGTACAAGACAAAAAATTCAAACTTTTCCTACTCAAGCTATCAATCAAAGTGAAGCTAAAATTACAGTTTAACAAGCAGGTATACATGTTTTAGTTAGCAAATGAGGCAAGCAGGGCACATTATTTTTAGTTGCAGTGATGAGGAAAAGAGTGAAAAATAGAAGGAGGAAGGAAGGAAAAATTGTGTTTCTCCATTTGGCTCAGGCTTCTGAAGTTCTAGTTAACATTGGCAGCATTTGGATATGATATGCCTCCTAATGGCATTCAAGAAGTCTCTTAGACTGAACTATTGCTGTGCATGTAATTATATAATTATATTGTAAGTTGGTTCTTTTTTAAAATGAGCTAGAAAAAATGACTGAACTTGCCCCAAACTTGCCAATAAATGGTGAGCTGTTTTATTAGGTGACCCCATGGGGCCAGGATGACCATGAACCACTGCTTTTTCAAGCAGATGCTCACCAAAATCCAATGTGCATCAACATGCATTTTCTCCTTGACTCCAAAAGCTTTTCAGCTGAAACCACAGAAAACTTTCAAATTGCTTATGACAAAGTCTGGATCAGCTATGAGCTGATTTTCTCTCCCTTAAATTATGGAAACAATTTGCCCAAACACAGCCATCATTCATCTTCCCTAATACCATACAAAAACATGCCAGTTGCAGGATCACTAATCAGACCCTTAGGCTGGTCCCTTGGACATGAAGCTAGCCAAGTTTCCATTCTCTGCATTGGATCAGCAAAACAGCTTCCCATAACACTGGATGATGGAGGAAGGTATCTAATTTATCTTGCAGTTACAAATTGCTGAACATATCAACAAAAGTCACAAGTACATTCTTACCTACCACAGAGCTCCAGTTCCAGCAGGGTTATGGTTGTTGTATGTTTTTATTAAATGCTCTTTGGTAAAAGTACTCACCCTTCCAGCTTTAACTCTGCCCTCCATATATATACACCAACACAGTCACAACAGACTTAGGAACAAACAAGTTCCTCTCTTGAGGAAGTGCTTTCAAGCACTTCTTGAAATGTAGAAGACCATGACTGTGGATGCTAGAACTCTGTCTTGATCTCATCTTTTGGCACATTTTGCTCCAAAATCACAAGCCTTTACTCTGGCTAAGGCATACCCATCCATATGCCTGGATAAGGCATAGCCAGCACTGAATTCAGGTCACAGAAGCTGGACATTTTTGCTAATATTCCATTTAAATAGAGTTGTCCTGGTAAACTGCTCATCACAAACAATGCAAGGCTGCCTTCTGAAAAAGTTGTGTCAGAACCATTTTTGCCAAAGACAAGAGGTAACCGTGAAATGTAAGCTGGTTTTCACAGTAAAGCAACTTTCTTTTTTGCTAATGTTCAGTGAGAAAGACTCAAGGATGCCACTCAAACCATTGTCAGAATAATTAGCCAAACAAAACTGGAAGCAAAGGCTAGACTGTCTCATGATATCAGAATTTTCTGAATGCTATTTTCATTGGTTTGATGAATGGGGAATGGAAAGGAAATCTCTTTTCCTTTTCATAATTCTTTCCCCATGAGGAATAATTTCCCAAAGGAATTATTTAATCATGAATTACAGCTAGTAATTCACTGAAGAGGGAAAAGAAACAAGTCAGTAATGAAGAATCAACATTTTGGTCCCAGCAGGGAACTGAAAGGAGCAGCTTTTTTCTATTACTATTTAGCCCATCCTGGGGTGTGACTCATTAGTGCTTTCATGGCTCACCAGGATGTTTTGGTCAGTCTTTTAAGAACAGTCTGATCTGTTTTTCTGTTGTTTTCAGGGCTCACACTTCATTTTCTTGTGGCTTCTAGCACTCTCCTAAACGCTGGAGGTGTTTGAGGTTCAAGACTGCACTTAGGGGATAAAAAGATCACTGAGCCAAAAGGAACCTTTTATTCCCCACCAGAAACCACCTCAAAATTTTCATTAAAGCAGAAGTTTGCATTTCTGAGCAGCTGTCACCTCACAGCTGTGAGGGGATTTAGCAGGGCAGGAGTGTTCTGCTGGAGAGGGGCTTGAGAGCTTGTTTGCTGTGCCCCTGAGCATGAAAAAAGGCCACAAGTGAAGACTGTGGAAGAGAAACCAGGGCAGGATGGGTGGCTGGTCTGACAAGAGACTGTTCCACAGAAGTGCAATGTGTGCAGAAGGGTCTGGGGTGGGATAAGGTTTTATCTGCTGTCTTTACTAACTTTGAAGGGCTTTTGATTTTTAATTCAGGGGGTGAGAGGATTCTGTCACAACTGGCATATGTCCTGGAAAAAAACAAACTTGCCCAACCAGTGTTAATACAAACAGGTCCTGTCCCCAGGATGGGAGAAACAGGAAAGTTTGAGAATGAAGTCAGAGGTAGGAGTTGCTAGGAACGGAAAAGTGACAGCTGAGAGCCAAGTAAACTACCTGAAATAAAGTCAAAATCCTCCATAAAGTGACTGTTCTCCCTCAAGCTATCCAAGCATCATACTCAACGTGCTTCATTATCTTCTGAAACCTGGTGAGTTCCCAGCTTGATAAACAATTTTGACAGTGAATCTCACAGTTTAATGGTCCTTTTGTCCTGCATTGTCTTTCTCCATAGGACAACAAAACAAGTGTAAACAGCATCTGGGTATGGTGAAGAACAAAGAGGGGAAAGTGAAATGGAGAATTTCAATAGATTGGAGAGAAGCAAGAAATGTGATGGTCAGAGAAAAGGAAATGTCTGATGTGGAAGGAAAACCATGACAGAAGAAGTGCAGGCTGTTGGACACCCCAAGAGTACCCTGAGACTTGTCCTTGCAGGTGCTAGATTCACAGGTGTTGGTTGGGGGCCTGGCAGCTGAGAGCTGTGCTGGCAAACTTGCTTTTGGAGAGGGATCAACCCAGGACACAGCAGTACCAGAGAGGAGCACTCCCCCAAGCTGGCCTGTGCTGCCTCAAAGACCAACACACAGGCTGCCTTGGGATTTCATGACTGATTTGAGTCCTTTTGGTTGTGGGGAAATTCTGCTGCTAAGCTGCTCCCGTTGCAAACCTTAATAGCAATTGTTGTGTGCATCTTGTCTATCATGTTTATCAGCCTGGAAAATGAAGAGATGAGGAAAACAAGCAATGCCATGCTATGCTCCCCTGGGTCTTAACACAGTGTTCACCAGTGTCAGCCACAGTGAACACAGCAAAGAAAATTTGGGCAGCTGCAACCAGACTGATTGGCACCCACTACAAGTATTATGTTGGATACCACAAGAGCAGATTACTTGAACTCTTCACAGTTGGGAATAGATCTGTCCTTCAGGAAGCAAAACTACCACAAAAGAGTGGGGGCTTTGTTGCCTCTCTATCCTTGGCAGACTCTTACTGTTGGATGTTTCCAGGCACTCCAGAATAACCAGTTTCTTTCATATGGTGAAGCCTGGTAGTAAGAGCTTCCAGCTCCCATGTCATTATTTTTGCCAGACTGTATCCACTTGGTTTGAATTAATCCTGATGGCTTTGCCTAAATAGTTTTAAATTTTTTTTCAGCAAAAGGATTGGACTGTTTCCAAAGCAGAAGCTGGTTTTTGTGATTTTATGCTTACAAGATCCTTGCACAAGCAACTCCAAACCCCATGCTCTGGAGCAATGACTTGGTATTTATCTGACACAGCCTTTACATCCGAAGAGCGAAAACTTGTGTAAAAAGTTACCCTAATTATCGCTAACTTGGGGTGTGGGAAAAAGAAACTGCAAAACCAAAATTCTCTTTCAACAATTCACATAAACATAGAGGTTTCTGGCACAATTTCCCATCCCCAGATCTCACCCTTGTTTGGCATGCTCCTGCTTCTTCTGATTTTCTGGTGGGAAAACACAAAGGACTCTGGAGGGGGGTCTGTATCCAACTGACAGCTAGGTGGGAAAGAAGGGAAGAGAGAGATTGTAGGAAAGAAGGAAAGAGAGACATTTTATTTACCAAAAGATAACACTGCTCACACACAGAGCAGAAATGGACCAGATGTGTATTCAATGCCTTTTACAAACACCTGAAAAGCCAGTTCTGTATTTATGATATGAGGGAATTACCAGTGTTTAATTCCCCCTGGTTTTATGATATATTTCCAGCAACACAGGAGTTAAACAGGCAGCAACTGAGCTGAAAACAGGGACCAGTTGTTCAGATGCAAGACAATAAGCTACAGAGGGAGATATGGCTACACAGAGAGATCCTGTGATCTGGACTTGGAGAGAGGTCAGGGAGAAAACAAAAGAAATAATAATGGATTGGAGCACTTGGGGTTTTCAAACTTGGCACAATCATTAACTTGAAGACATAGTCCAGGCAATGACAGTGTAGGTAAAGAAAAAGGGGAACATCTGGCCAGGAAAAGAAGAAAGCCCTTTGCTCTGGAGAAGCCCTGTTAGCCACAGTGCTGCCCTGCCGTGGTGCACACCTTCAGGGAGCTGCTCTGGGAATCTGCTGAGCACAGCAGTGGGAGGCTACAGAGGCCATGGGTCAGGCTCCTTTGTCAGCCCCTGGAACAAGAGGGTTTCACATACTGCTTTTAGGGTAAGCAACCAAAGAGCCTGGAGAGCCTTTGAACTGCTGTACTAGTATAGATTAATGATCTAGTTGGTTTGCTCTCCTGGGAATGTCTATCCTGAATGCATAACTCCTTGTTAAGGGAATTTGGTAGTGTTAATTCTGCATTAACTGCTGTCTATTTTTTTCACCCACAGCTGCAGAAGGAAAGTTCTGACCTCGTTATGCTGACGGAGTGGAAAACATCACCAGAGGGCTTCTGGAGAATGCTGGTTCTCTTCCCACAGTAAACCTCTCTTTCTCCTCCTCTTTTGCCTGACCCAATGGTGACCTATCCATTGGATTAACAGTACTTCAGTGGACTGTGATTAACAGGCTTGCACACTGCATTGTCAAGAGAGGCATGTGCAAGTCAGAAGAAGAGAACAGTATTGGTGGGCTGATAATCTCCACAAAAACAGGAAGGAAGGATAGATTCATCTGTAAAAATACAACATGTTTGGAGGTGAACTCTGTTAAAAAATTCCATTTTGGTTTACCTTCTCATCTTCTATGGTTTCACAGGTAAAAGTCTGCTTTTTTTTTGCAGAATCATCACAAAAATATTTGGATTCGATGACCAATTGAAAGAAGGTTGAGTGATGGAGAACAATCTGGTTGGAACTATGGATTTATATGGAACATAATAGTGAGAACTATATAATAACTGATAGGCTGGTTCAATAACTGACCAGGAAAAATAGAAAGGGGGAAGGGAAGATCTATTTCAGATTGGCCTAAAGTTATTTTCAGTTATTCCCACCAAAATGGAAGAAAAAAATCTGAAAAACTTGAGAATTTCAGTTCAGAATAGAAGCCTGGAGCTGGCTTCCAAACTGCAGCTGCTAAGCAGAGCTGCAGCACTGCCAGTTCTTTGGCTTCCTGCCTAAGGGTCACAAGAAAGAATTTATATCAAAACCCATTGCTGATACAAGTCATATTTTAAACACTTGATCAGCAATTAATACTTCTGTAGAACTGACAACAAATCCACAGTCTGCCCCAAGAAACATATGTAAGTGATTCAACACACACAATTGTTCATTTTTGTTTGGAGGTTCATTTTGTTTGGAGATGTCTTTAATTAGGAATCGACAGGAGATCAATGCAAGTATCAAAATCATCCTAATGAACATTTAACCTCCTAGCTGGCTCCAGCAGCAGTCATGACAACAAGATGCTGCCACATCCAATCCCTGTGAAGAAACCAAATGGTAAACAGACACTGGATTGCTCGAAGTGTCTGGAGCTGCAGATAAGAAGCTGCAGCCTTCTCTCCGCTGAAACCAAATGCCCAGAGAGACAAGGCAGAATAAACTGGCTGTTATGATCATTTATATAAAATAACCAAATATTAAAATGACTATTTGCAGTCACTTGGCCTTCTACTGAGCTTTCACTTGAAGATCAAAACCTTATTAAAAGCATTACTAAATGAGGTCTCAGAGCACTCCAGCATGAAAGACATCTTAAAATCCTTCACTTCTCAAGTCAGGAAGCTCAAAGCAGACAGACTAGCTCTAAAATTATTTTGTTTTAACTTATGTGGCACATGGGCTACTTTAAGAGCTCCAACAAAAGATCAGTACATTGTGTGGTTTTGAACTATTTTGACCTAATTCATCTCTTCCAATGTCTTAAAAATAACACCACAGCATGCAGTTTGGAGCTGGAAAATGAAAGCATCTGCCATTAACATTGACCCATTCTTCCTGGAGTTTTACTTGGCCCTCCCAAGTCCTGTCAAGGGCCGATCCTTGGGATCAGGGAATGCTGATATCCTGCATATTCCCTCCCACCCCTATTTCTTCATCCACTCATTGTTTACCTGCCTTTTACTGTAAACAACTGACCAAACTGGTCTAGAAAAATTAGACTAGAGGACTGGAAATGGCCATGCAACAAAATGACAGATGGCTTTTGTACCTGCTACTATAAAATCAAAGATACAAGTAGAGTCTTAAGGAAGTAAGTACTTTTAGTAATGTGAATTACTGAATAAAGCTACATTTATTAAAAAAAAAAAATGCTTCTAATCACTTCTTACTACTAAAGGTTTTCAATATTAACTCTGGAGTGTGACCTGCCTTTTAAAGGATGCTGTGCACCACATGAGCAGTGGATAGCACACATGCACACACACCTCTGTGTACCTGTGTATGTCTTGAAGCACACTCATGCTTTCATGGAAAGGAGTGGTGGTGAGACAGGAGCAACCTGATGACAGCCTGTGAATTAACAGCAGCAGAGTGACAGCTTCTCACCTGCACACAGACTGCAGTCCAGTGGTACTACATCACTTGACAGGCTGCAGTCACAGCTGCACTCTCACAAGGGAGCACAGAGGAAAAGTTGTGGTTGTACACATGCACCAAGAAGCATTTCTGCTTTGGTAACAAACCGGGGTTTAGTACTCATTATGTCAAGCCTGTGGGGCAACACTGCAGAGGAGCTGTGAGCCCAGGCTCAGCTCTAAGAGCCAAAGTCTTACTCACAAAGCCCAGATAAACAAAATCAGGAACAGCCATTAAATAGTGCAACAAATTTTCCACTCAAACACAGGACATAAATCATGTCAAAAGACAAATCAGGGAAGGCCCAGCACACCCTGCTTGAAGGCATCTCTGAGACCACTTGACAGATGTGTGTGCTCTTACTCTCTCTTCAGAGCAGAGAGCACACTCCTGGAGGCTTTGGCAAGTTCAGTGTCCCTGTACAGACACTGCTACCATCACTGGTATTTACACCACACACAGACTGCCAGGGCAGTACCAAGGAGAACACAGCATCCTTCCTCAGCCAGGATGTGCACAGCACTGCTTGGTCCTGCCTAGCACTGCACACCCTGGACATCATGAACTTCAGGGAAGGCTGGAGGCACGCCCCTGGCCATTTCAGTCTGAACATGTAGGGTTTTGGAAACCTTTGTCCACGTACTGAGCCTTTCCTTATTGTAGGACTGGCATCTTTAGGAGCCTCTTGTTCTGTGGGGCAGCACCTGGATGTCTTCTACTGTCTGTACCTTCTCTGTACCTTTGGCTTTCCTCATCTTTTCAGTAAAGGCTAGTGCTAATCTTTGTTCCAATGTGAGCAATGGCTGGCTCTTTTCAGCTTACCTTGGGCATTGTGCAGCAGATTCTTCATGAGGAAAAGCAGAGAAGTGAGTGGACAGCTGCAGGTGGGGGCTAAAAGGGCACCAGGTACCCTGTTGGCTTCCCATTCAATGCAATGTCTTCCTCAGAGTGTCATTGCTCAGATTTAATTTCCACCAGATGCTTCCCTCAGCCCCTCTTTCCCTCCACAGTGAGGGTGGAGACCTCCTGTAGGAACAGAAGGGCTCTCTCTCTGGAGGTCCTGGTGAGGTGAAAGGAAACAAGAGCCAGAAAACAACAAAAGGACATTCAGAAATCTGCTAAATTCCAAAGAAAAAACCAACAAATGCATTGCCATGGCCTGAACCCCACAAAACAGCTCTTTCAGTAACCAGAAGCACTGAAGATGTTCACAGGTTGCTTCTTACATAAAAACGTTTGTGAACATTGATACTTACCACTATTTTGATATTTTTAGGTCATTATGTCTGAGCTGATTTGTTCACTCTGAATTTATCTGATGGCCGGACCAGCAAAAGCAGGAAAGAAAACCATGCTCCACTGAAAAAAGAGAAACTACACTCCCAATTTGTCCAATGCAACAGAGGCAGTGGGATTCAGTGCAGAAGCATACTGCTAACACTCAGTACCAAATCAGAGCAAAGTTAAACTATTTGCTATTATTATTTTTAAAAGGCGGTGGAGAATATGATTTTCTAATTTCCATGACCCACTTAATTTCAGAGCAAACATTTCTCAGTAAAGGATAACGTTAAAGTTCTAGTCTAACAGTCTCATCTAGAGTGAAAAACACCTTTCTCATGCACATCTCTGTCTGTTTTCCACCTGGCTCTACACAAGATTTAAAAACTCTGTCCAAGTTCATTGTGCATGTTGTATGACAGGTGTTTGCAGGGAAAGCCAAAATGACCTCATATGTGCCAGTCCTTCCAATAAGCACTTACACCACGTCAGCTTCAGGTGATGTTGAGTTTTATATCCTGCCAAGGCACAGATGGACAGAGCACACCTGCAGTCTTTAATGGGAATGCTTCTTGAATATCTTAGGACAGTTTTGGTTCTGGTGTCTGGTGCTTATGTCTGGGAGAACCTCAGGATCTTTAGCAAATGCCTATTAAACCATCTCTTTGGGTAGCAGTTGAGTGGCAACATTCATTAGATTGTGGGATATTATAGCATGAAGATTTACATGTTATCTCCAGGTTTGTGTTACATTATATTGCAGTAGTCCTTAGAGTCATGCTGCATGACCTACCTGAAATTGCCAAGGTGAAATTTGAATTTAGACTCCTAATTAATTAACTTTCCACATTTTTACACTAATGGCAAGTTTGAAAAGGTCAAGGCAAGGTAAAATTCTATGAAATAACTGTTTAAAATAGTCTCTGGGTCATTGTGTTTCATTTCTATGACTAGGCCCAAAACTAGATTTTTACCTGGCCTTCACATCAACATTTTATCTGTCATCTTCCATCAGTTGCTGTGTTATGTGCACACTTGCACACACTTTGTTTCAACACAAAATCTTCCGTCATTGGGAGACCATTTCTCTTTCACTGGTGTTCCAATCCACAGCAATGTCCCAGGAAGAGCTCCAACTCACATTCTCTGTGTTCCCATTTCTGCTCCTGACAGAAGCTGCACAAGCATTAAGCCTTCAAACGCTCACCATTTGCACTGAGAGCATTTGAAGGGATACTGTGATGTACAGTTCCCTGCACAGCACATCACATTCATTTTGTCAGCAGTTACTTCTGAAGCCAGGCAAAGAGCTGACTGCAGCATCTCAGCTCCATTTCATAGAAACTTGATGTCCCTTTTCATTCCTGCCTTTGGATGACTTCTACCCCTGGGGCAGCCTGGCACATCCTTGGGCATCCCCAGATCAGGTCTTCCAGTTCTGTACTAAAATGAGGCAGCCTACTTCTCCCTTCAAGACTTGCCACCACAGTGTGGGACAGAATTATTTTCTTTGATGATTTTTTTGTCAGAAATTCCCAGTCAATAAGATCTAAAACAACAGAAACAAGCCAGTGAAAATATAACTGCATTCATCTTTAGCCAAATAACATCTAGACTCATGAGTCAATGATCTGGTACATCAGAAAGGAAAGTCAATAAATGAGGGCTGTTAAGGGGATCAATAAAAGCATATAGGGAAGAGAATGGTGTTAGTCATCACTTTGATGTTGAAATGTTATACTTTTCTCTAAAGCTTCTAAGAAACACCTTTTTTGCTGGTACTGAACACCTTGCACGAGTAGATTCAAGACCAAATACTTTGTTGCTGCAAATGGAGGCAGAGCAATTGATTTCAGTCAGTGGCCAGACAAGCATGGGGTAAAAGCTGCCACTGGTGTCCAGTCCAGGACCCACCTGCCATTATCCCTGAGGCCTGCACTGAACTGAAAACAGGGGAATGCAAGATAGGGAGTGAGGGAGAGAAGTATGACACACAGTCCTTTGTGTTAAATCACACATGCCTGTGCTGACTTCGAGGTCTCTCAGTGAAGCCTTGGCTGGCAGGACTCTGACCCCAGCAGCAGCTCTCCTTCAGCAGGAGGCACAGTGCAGAGCCCAGGACACCACAGCCTCTTGCATATGTGGATAATGGTTCTAAGCTGCATAGGCCCTCAACAGACATTAAAAAGCACTTGATAATTAAAGTGCATATGATGCTCCACAGCCCTCCACTCCACAGTCCTGCACTGCCCATCCTGCCAGCCATCAGCTTAGTTCTCAGCTTTTGCTCATGAGTCCCATTCCTCTATTTTTCAGCACACTGCTCACATTAATTTTACAAGATCTCTGCATAGGTCTGAAAGCTGGCCTACGTTGAATCACATTAATAGGGCCAACAGCACATGCAGCTCAAATTTTTTTTTTAAGCTCAGACATGTTTCTGTGTCTGTTTGCCCTCTTACCCTCTTCATTTCTTAATATGCTGCAATTAAATTAATGAGTGAGACTTCCAGATTCCCAGCTCTGCAATTTTAACTGCAGGACTTGGCTAAGCTGACTTCACCAGCTTGCTCTATTGTCTGGTCACAAAGGTCTGCTAATCTGCTCATGAATCCAATCTGAAACCCTGATACTTTGCTCCTTACCACTTTCACTTATATGATCTATAAAATCACAAATGAAAATGAAATAGAATTTAAAACAAAAACAACAACAACAAAAAAAACAAAAACAAAAAACAGCTGTTTTGAGACTTTAGAAGTAGATGAACTGTATCTTACAAGCAGCAAATGCTTTTTGCAGGAAA
This sequence comes from Sitta carolinensis, assembly GCA_032173965.1. Classification (NCBI taxonomy): domain Eukaryota; kingdom Metazoa; phylum Chordata; class Aves; order Passeriformes; family Sittidae; genus Sitta; species Sitta carolinensis. Next base: position 4,120,518 of record JAVUNC010000025.1, on the reverse strand, counting down.
GCCTAGAAACCTGAACAGACATTTGGGTGTCTTCTGTCAACTAGCCAGGCACTGGTGAAGCATGTACAAACTATATCCATCTGAGCCAAATTTCATTTACTATTAAACTTTGTTTTTGCTAAGGAGGAAAAAGGGAACCTGAGAAAGAGTTAAGAATTTCCTCTTGTCTCATTACTGGTGACCTTCCATTAGTCACTGAAAATGAAACGGCTTGTAATGGGATCCTGTGGTTTCCATGGCTCTAGAAAAGCCATTTTTACGAGGTTGCTGCTTGATGACTCTGATGAGTCACACCTCATGAAAAAAAATAAAAAAATAATAATAAAAAAAAGGCAGATCTGAGAGCAGCCAGATCCAGCAGTCAGGGGGTATGAATGGTCCCAGAGACCTGACTGAGGGAGGAGCACTGTCCAAGGTCCACCCTGGCCTCAGAGGGCCAGCCCACACTGCTGGGGATGCTCCAGGATTTGCTCACTCAGTGTCAGGGGGCACAAGTGGAGCCATGTTCACAGAAATGCTGAGGAGGAACAGAGAGGCAGCTTCTCAGCACACACTTGGATTTTTTGCAAGCAGCTGTATCAGACAGCACAGCAGCCATCATAAATAAAATTATGCTTTTCTCTGTCTTACTATGGTTTCTATAGTACCTACAGCAAATTATAGACTCATAGAATCATTTAAGGTAGAAAAGACATCTAAGACCATCAAGTTCAACCATTAACCCAGCACTGTCAAGTCCATGTGTAAAGCACATCCCTAAGCACCACATCTACATTTCTTTTAAATACCTCCAGGGTTGGTGACTCAACCACTTCCCTGGGCATTGTTCCAATGCCTGACCCTTTGCCAGCTTCATTGCCCAAACCTGGACACACTCAAGTGCCTCATAGACAGAAAACAACACACACAGAAGTAAATAAAGAAGATAAAAAAAACCAACTTCCCCCATTTCCACCACCACCAAAATAATTTCAGAACCATCATGCTACCTTAAAGGTTTTGGACAAGCTCCATACAAGCTATTTTGCATGTACTGCACACAATAACTGATGCAATGATGTTCACTTGCAGTTGCTCTATGTTGAGTGCACCTACCTGTAATATCTATTAAAAAGATGGAATTTCTTTTTAGGAGGAACTTAATACAGTAACATTCCAATGATATATGTGAAAGAGGCCTCGAGCTATTTAATATTATGGAAAATTTTAAATACTTTTATAGAAATCAGCCACTTGAATTCAAACTATTTCTGCTGATGACTGGAGCAGAAGAAATATTCCTCCAACTTCAAGAATGGCACAAAGGAAAATCTGAGGAACTACAGACTGTTTGACTTCACCTCAGTCTCTAGGAAGCTGATGGAGGCAACTGTCCTGAAAGGCATCTGCATACATGTGAAGGATAAGAATGTGATTGGCAACAGTGGGCATGGATTTACATAGGAAAAAGCTTGCTTAATCAACCTAGCAGCCTTCTACAATGTTGCACACTTCCTTTGTATGTCTGAATTCAGTCTGGCACTCCTTGCTCATGCATACAGGCTTCCTGCCACTTGTGCTTGATTTCCTCTGCTTTCTGAGGGTCCTTTCCTGAGCACTCCCCACTCTGGACTCCTTTTCTACCTGCAGCCATATTCCACAGGATTCTTCCCAGCAGATCTCTGAAGGGATTGTTATGAATGAGTGTTAGGAGATCACTTAAAGAATCATTGGCAAAGGTATCAGTAAAACCAGGTTTGATATAAAAGTGACAGCACAACAAATTTTGTTGGCAAGATTCACTCTGCTTCTTACTAAATGGTTAAGGCACACTGAGGAAAAGCAGCTAACTAAAATCCTGAGTCAATCAATCCAAATCAAAATAAACCAAAATCTGTGCATGTGACTTTGTATGTAAGTGTGTGTGTGTGTGAGAGAGAAAAGGACAGAAAGGGTAAGGATAAAAAGGATATCACTTACCAGCATTTAAACTTAGTAGTACTTAACAACATTTACCTTAACTTAAACTTAACACCTCAACAACGGAATCATATAGGATGTATCACGACAGTGACTTATTTACAGGCCCAACTTATTTACATATCTGAAGTACTTCAGAATCTGAGAGAGCAGCATTTCTCCCATATTTGATGTAGCATACACACACTTGCATACACACAGACATAAGGAGTCTGTACAGGGTACCTTTAAAAAATTCTCATTACTTTGGGAACCTTTGCATCTTCCCAATGGGTAAAGAGTCAAGGCTCAAGGAGTGGGCTCCAGGATCTGTCCCTGTTTGGGAATCCTCTGAGTGTAGCAAACCTGAGAGGCCCCACTCAGAGGGAAGCTGCTGGTCACAGCCCTCAGTTCTCCTCAAAGAGCTCAAAGAGTCTCCTTTTGGACCACTGTTAATAGGGCTGCAAGAGAGTGGGCTTTAGTCATAACCAGGCTTCATCATGGCTGCACTTCAGGTCAGAAATTTTCTTTGAAAGCATGAGAACAAGAACATTAAGCCATTCAGGCAAAAAAAAAAAAAAAAATAAATTTCCAAGACTGTTCATAAAATAAAAAAATGGGGGCTGGTTAGAGAGTGCAAATTCTGGAAGCAGAAAGTGTTTCTGATAAGCTCAAGAGAAGCTGAGCCCAAGTGTTTCTTGTCAAGGTTGAGGACTAATGAGCATTTCTGAAGAAGAGGGGAGAAGGGGAGGAGGCACCACTACAGAGGTGTATTTTGCTCTCCTGAAATCCAGGGCTGCCATCCTGCTTTTTGGCCTGCTCCCTCCCCTTAGGGTCTTCAGCTCCACAGCCCCATGGTCATTGCAGCCAAGGCTCTCAGGTCACCAGCCTGTTCTAATTTGTTCCTTAATCAGGTCCTGCAAAGGACCATTTCTTGTTCACCCTTGATCACTTGTTTGCACAGCATCATATCTTTGCTCAGCACTGTTCTGCATCGATGGAAATCTCCCTGTGAATTGTTTTGAGTTTGCAGCACTGACAGTGAAAGCTGTTCTCAGTAGGCACGAATGCCAGGAAGCCACATGCTGCTTCACTTTGTTTCCTGACTGTACCAGCATAACTCTTAAAAATGAGACTTTTGGCACAAATAACCACAATCACACTGACAGGATATTCTATCATCACTGCTTAAAATGTGATGTTTAGTGAAAACTCTGCCAGATGTATCTTTATAATTATTCACACAAAAAAATCAAATAAAAGAGAAGTGTTAAGGTTCAAATTCAGAAAAGCACTGAATATTGTCTTTAAGCTCCTTTTTATGCCAGCCTGGGTTAGGCAAAATATTAGCATACATGTTTGGCAAAAGTTAGTATGCTCAAGCCCTCTGTCTGATGTAAGGTTAATTCTCATAGAAGTTAAGATGAATTTTTACCATCCTCCTTCATCTCTACAGTGAGATTCTAAACACTCATTAAAATATCACCTCTGCAGCACTGTCAATAGAAAGCAATAATTTTAGTTGCCCAAACTGAAACTTGCTCTTTTAACACATGACAGTTTTAAAGGCATCTAAACAAACTCGAGTTCCAAAAAACAAAGGTAAGGAAAATTACTAAATAGGTATGAAAAGCAGTCTGTAACTTCAGTGTTGCCTGATTTTTAATGGTTGGAAATTGGAATCTTAATGTTCTACTAACACGTTTCTACATTTTCAGTAGAAACAGATGGAATAATGTTGCTCATGCTATGCCAACACTATGTTGTTACATAGTCTATTAAAATTGCTCCAAGGCAAAAAAAACTGCAATGCACAAAGGTAAGGGGTGGGGAAAGTTGGCAACAGCCTTGGACATTCAGGCTCGAGTCCTTTAACTCTGAGCCAGCTCTGTGCTTCCTTGAGAAATCCCCACACTCCCTGCAGGGTGAAGAGGGAGGGAAGCTAAGCTGGGTGCAGAGTGAACTGGGTCTGTGAGACCCTGGTCCTGCCACAGGCATTGGAGACACTCAAATAAAAAGGAACAACGGGAGGAGGGGTAACAGGCACAAAATGAAGAAAACCAAGCCTTGCAAATTAAAACAGCAGAGTGAAGTATGAGAAGAATGAGATTTAAAGGACATTATTGAATTGAGAATTATCATCAGCTTATCTTTAAATCCAGGAAAATCCCCCAAACTTTTCTCCCCTATCTTGCTCAGAAATTAATCCCAGTCCTGACAAATGGGATGGGCACCTGTGTGTGTGCACACCTATATAAATGTGTCTTGAATGTGTGCTTCTACAGTATGATTCACAGCCACTGAATTAGATGGAACCATTCCCATTTGGCTTCAGTGGGTTTTGGATCAGGCCCCCAAACTCTGTGATTTAGCTTGGAAAAAAAAGAAAGGGACAATAAAATGCCAGATTAATTTTTATTCTGAAAAATCTGAGCTGATCTGCTGTGGTGGGGGAAGGGGGAAAAGAGGGCAAAAAAAACCCAGACCAAAAAAACCGAAATGACTCCCCCAAACTTTTAATCTTCCAACCATGTAAAAGCCTTCAATTAACTAACATTGATTTCCTTTTGCTTATATTGAGAACTTTTATGTCCCAAAAGGAAGCAGTAAAAACATTTCCATTATAACCATAAAGATCACTGAAAAGAAAATAAAGTTTTCTGTTTCATTACCTTTTCTGTGTGGTAATCAATTACAGAAGAAGAACAGTACAGGTTCAATTAAGTAACTAAATAAAAAGGAATTAAAAGCCACAGGGGATCTTTATTTTACTTATGTTCAAGTTGGGTCCATCTCCAGGCCTCATTGACTTGTTTGTACTGTATTAAGGGGTTTAATTTCTGTGAAACAGTCTGTCAGCATTAGGAAAATGGGGTTAGAGAAAACAGAGGTACTGAAAATAGCTTTTCCCAAGTGTAACCTTCCCTCCTCTCTGCTTCTTTCCAAATGGGATTATCCTGAGCTCTCAGTGCATAGCAAAGTAAAAATGAACCGTTTGGCAAAACAAAGGTTTTTCCTTTGCAACACAAGACACAACTCAGGAAAACATTGAATACTCTGTCCCAAATTAGCAAGTGCCTGAGCACGTGCTCACCTTTAAGCACTTGCTTAGATGTTCCACTGACTTCAGGTTTAGCATCTGCTTAAAAAAGCTCTCAGTGTCTTGCAGAATTGCAAGTTCATACTAAGTGGTGAGAGATTCATTTAAAAAGGAAACATGACTTTTTTAGAACTTGAAAAAAATAGCTGTGGGTTTGGTTTTGGATTTCTTATTTTGAAGTCTGGGTTCTTATTTTAGGCAAATAACTCATGACTTCATTATAGACAGTCAGCTTCACATGGGCAAAACCAAAGTCCTGGAGATATATGCAGTATTAAATTTATGCAGATAGCTGAATGGAAAAATTTCAGAGGAACTGGCACCTATGGGATGCTTTGCCGATGGAAAGCAGTTTTGTGGGAATCTTGCATTACACACACATTTATGCCAGTGCACAAAACACACACACACACACACACACACAAATTATCACAGGAAAATTAGGCATTTTACTTCAGGCAACAGCAGAAAGTTTAGAGATTCAAATGAAGCCATTGTTTCATCTAAAACCTTTACACACACTGGCTGGGACTCACCACTCTAACCCTGAAGCCTCACAGTCGTTTGCCCCAGGCTACACCACCCATACGAGTGGGTGACTGGGCTGGCACCTGGAGGGGCAAGTGGACTGTCCCTGGCATTGCATGACCCAGCAAAGGGACCAAAATGCCTTTCAGTCTCCTCAGTGTGGTGCTGGACCTGCAATACACCCGCTCAGCCTCATCAGGGACCTGTGGCATCCCTGTTCAGCCACGGTCCACCAGCCCCCTCTGCAGCAGGGGGCCTGCAGCCAGCCCTCCTTCCACCCTCAATTAAAGAAGAGCCAGAGGCAAGAAAGCACCACCACCCCCGGCATGGCAGGTGATGCCCCACCAAGCATTCAGCTGGGCCATATAGAGAAAAAGAGATTGTACCATCACATTTCATGAGCACTCAGTATAATCATACATCTCACCAAGAGTTGCTCCTCCAAGGGGCACAATTTGAGGGGAAAAAAATCACTCTTAGAAATATGTTTGCAAAAAGATAGCTTGGTATTGCTCATAAATTAAGCTATTCTGTTTCACTGCCAAAATATTTAACAAATTTCTTTCTTGGGCTGCTCATTTTTCATTCCTTCAGGCTACGTTTAACCAAGTAATCTCCCTATAAATCCTGGCTCCTGCTGCCATTCACACTGCAGTGGGTCTTGTTTAGAAATTCTTAGAATCAGTGCATTCCTGATGCATGACAATCCTTCAACTTCTTCCCTTTTGAAAGGAACAAAATGGAAATCAGTCCTTCTCCAAGTTTATCAGAAGGGCAGCCAAACACTGATGTTATACAGTAAGATCTTGAACTGGGAACCAGGCAGCTATTTTAATCAGTGGGCTTATTTCACGTCTGTCAAGGACAGTATATTTAGAACTGGACAAGCTGTTTCTTCACTGCACCTCTGATCTAAAAAATGACCCAAGCACAGCAATTCTCAGATGGACTCTTAGGCACTTTGGCAAACCTTTGTGAAAGAGTTTAGATAACACAACAGCTATCAACAGGACCAGGATTTAAAAACAGTAAATAAATGTCTATGACACGTTGAGTTGGAGCCATCACTGATGTTTAATCAATCATGGCTATTTAATCATACCTTCTAGGAACCATCAGATTTGAGTGGATCACTCAGGTCAAGGCACCAAAATAAGACAAGCTCTTTTGTCTGCTCACCCACCCAGAGTAAAGCACATGTGAATGCGATGTAAGTGATGACCTCTGAGCAGCAAACAGAGCAGGAAAGCTCTCCTGAGCCAGAAAGAATAAAAAGATTCTTTAAGGTACCCTCCCCAGCCATGCCACCAGGCAGCACTGCAGCAGGCTGCCAGCCTTTTCAGAAGTGCACAGTCCCCTCTTTGAGCATCAAAAGAAGCAGAAGGATTTTGGAAAGACCTTACCTCCAAACTAGCAAAGGTGAGAAAAGCTAGGTGGCAACCAGCCTCTGCTTAAAATTCAGGCTTTTTTGGTTACTTGATAAAATAGGAATGAAAACAGGATCCTCATTGAGTGTTGGCTGCATAAAGGGTCTGCAGTATCTGCAGAGATGACTGGGGATTGTCCATTTAGGGCAGTAAGAAGTCATTCCATGCCCCACTGCTTGGCTAGAAACATTTTTAAAAGTGTGGCTTTAGCCACCAGAAACAAACTTCTGCTGAAGCCCTTTATTGCAAGCAGTTTTCTTTCTTTTTATTCAGCCACTTGGATAATAAAAGAATTAAAAATGAAAGCATTACTGTCCAGCATGTTCTAAGATACCAGAAACCTTCCCCATCAGTTTCAGCCAGCCTGCCATATGCCTTGTCTCACCAGCTGGAACTGTTGTGCTATGAACAACAAAGGTCTTTGCAGCCTGTGCACTGCAGCTTGTCTGCTGCACCTGGGGCACAGAGCTGCCTTTAACGCCGAGGCAAAACACAGATAGTTGGCACTCTGTCATCTTCCCCATTCTCCTCACTAGGAGCTGAAGAGCTTGGATTTGGGACCTCCTGTAATCAAAAATCCAGAGTCTAAGAGCCATTTGGACTTGCATCCTATTGATAGTAAGGCAGTGAGAGGAAGCATCACCCTCTGCACTCGTGCAGACTTATCTGTCCTTTGAAGGACTTCTCAGAATGCTTTGATAAGCATTAGAGTAGTAATAAAATACTGAAGCACAATGCAATCTGAACCAATCACCACCAAACAGGGGTCTACAAGGACTTCCATACACTTCCTACTTCTCTGCTCTTCTGCTTTTTTAAGTTTTAAGGGAAGAGGAAAAAACCAAAAAGCTAAGTTAGGAGTTATTGCCTGGGATATGCCAGTGGACAAACTGCTTAGTAAGGCTGAAATTAAATGACCTCTTAATTCACCACTCAACCACGTAGGGACTGCTCCAGACCATAACTCTTCAGGGTACCCCTCCCTAACTGCTGTACAGGGAGCACTGTGGAGAGACCATGCAGGTAACCAACCACCTGTCAGAAAATTCAGGAGCATTAAAACCAACAACCCCCAAAAACCCAGCCTTACACCCCCTGCTCTCATCTCAACCCACAGATGCTTAACAAATCCCAGGGAAAAATGCCTTTATGACCCTCAGAAGCTTGTGATCCTTTAGGGTGCTGAGGACAATAAAAAACCCACCTGCTAGCCTGAGGTGAGGAGCAAATTCCACCCTGATCCAACGAGCAGTGTCACTGGATAACAATCTAACAGGCTGTCAAAACACCTCCCTTGCCTCCCCCGTGCAGTCTCATCGCCAGGCTTGCCCTGGAGGGCAGAGCAGTTCTGCCCCTTGCCTCCCTCACCTGATGAATCACAAGCTGCAGCCCTGGACTGCCCTGGGGCTGAGAGCAGAGCCCTGCCTTTGCCCTCCTGGAGGGGTGCAATGCAAACCTGCACCTCTGCTGGTTTAACATCCACTCCTCTGTTCCCTCTCCTTTCTCTGCACATCAGCTCCATTCCTCCAATGCATTTCTCACTTTTTTTCCTTTATCTCCTTCCCATCTTGCTATTCACCCTCTTTACCTAGAGAGATCACAGCTACCTAGTCATGGGAGTCATCCTTCACCCTCTCTATGAAGTGCAACACGAAGTGTCACCTACATTTCAGTGATGTATTTCACTGCAGCTGCAAACTGCAGTCTCAAGATCAAGAGCTGGGGTCCTAACTGCTTCCTCCAACACCCATCCAATATGAAGTTGTTTTAAAAATAGTATTTCACTGGCAAGAGGTATAATGCAAGCCAGCAAAATACCATTTCCTCCATTAATGCCTGTGGAGTTACAACATTCTTGCCATAATCTGCCTGCAGATGTACCATAGGTATTGAGAAGGAGCTCAGAGACTCAAAAGAATCAGGAAATGACCACTTTCTGAGGTACAGAGTCAGCTTGTTTTGTACAAACTGTCTGGCTTACTAAGACAGTCTTGCCTTAGACTTGCCAGCCAAGCGATACGAGCTACTGATGTACGTCTGGAAAATATTTATGATAAAAATTATGGTTGCAAAAAGAATAGCAAGTAAGTAGCTGATCCAGCTGGCATGCAAATTGTGCATAATGTTTATCAGCACAAATATGTTCATCAGCACTACCACCTAGTCCTTCTGGAGAACAGTAGGTACTCAGGGATCCTTGTGACCATTAAGCAGTTGGGTTTCCTGCAGCCCTGATAATAAATTTATGCCTGTCTTCTGTAAAAGAGGAGAGGGCATTTAACCATCTATCATACTGTCTGACAGAGCAGCAGCAGGTTTTTTTTCCATCTCAGAGTGCATCAGGGCAAGTGAGGCACTTGAGGCCTTGGACTTCAACTGATGTTTCACCAAGACAGTGCAACACCTTGGGAGTTCATCAAGGCCCTGACACTGGGTAAGAGAATGCTCAGCAAAATCAGAAACAGAGCAGCTGGGCATCATTTTAAAGTACATCCCGACTCTGACATCCCTCCTCTGCCTAAGCAAGCTCTACACAGTGCAGCAGCCAAGCTGCATTGCAAAAGGGACCTTCCCAGAGCAAAGGCAATGCCAGCCTGTGCCAAATGAGCACTGTGCAGGTGTCCAGCCACTCACTGGAGGCAATCAGAGGGGCAGAAAGGCCCCAAGACAGGGAGGCTTTGCAAGGACATGGAATGAAATCTGCTGAAACTGCTCTACTGCACACAGAAGGAGGAGGAGAAGGGAGACCCACCTCTGAGAGTGGTGCAGAGGGTAAGGCTGGGTTAAAAACAAAGCAGTGCCACCAGGAACTGCTGGCTCCACACGTCCTGCAGTCTGTCTGTGCTGCCAGGAGTCCCTTGCACCATCTGGAGCCCCCTTTCTGGGGCAAGACCTCTGCTGCCCATGAGCTTCCACTGCTCCTGGGTCTCTGCCATCCAAACAGCAACCTGTTTTCACAAAACTCAAGGAATTTGGTAATTTTATCTTGAGAGTGGTCAGAAGGCAGACGTTTCCCTGGGAAACCAGGCTAAGAACAGACCCATAGCCCTCCATGTCTTCTGAACAAAACAATTAATCTAGGAACTGCTATATTAGAGCACACTTTAATGTTGCTGAGGGAGGAGAAACCAGCTCCCAGTCACCTTCCACATTACTGTGGAAAGGTTGAAGGCAACATTTAGTGAGACCTGAATCAACCAGAATCTGCTTTAGCATCTGTCCCTTCTGAAACAGCCTGACACCCACTCTGTCAGCAAAGACCAGCAGAGCATTTGTGCTCCCTCACTAGCCCAGCAAACTTCAGTCACACTAGTTTTTCACTGTAGGCCTTTCCAACCATTTGACAGTTCCACATTAGACTGTTTTAAAAGGGCCAGATAAGAATGAGTCCTGTCACCAAAAAGTATGATTTGGTGCCAAGTCCATAAATTCTGTGCTCAGATCTTTGATGGATGGGGTCTGCTAGTGTGGCAGGATTCCTTGTATTCCCCTCTCTTCCCATAATAAAATGGGAAGAAAACCTCCCTTTCCATTTAATTTTCTATATATATTACTTCTTGGTCTCAGAACAGCTTGGTCAGCCTTAGGATCCAAGACCAGCTTTTTGCCCACCCTGCTCAGGCTTTCTAGAAATGACTTTGTTCCAGTGTGGGTCACCCAGACTGTGGGATAACTGGAAACTTGAGTGTTTATTAGTTTTCATTTTCAGTGCTGAGTGATTTTTAAAGGAATAATTGTTTCCATATGTCATGCATATTTTGCTCTGAAGGAATACTGCAATCTCTGTTAAGGTCACAAAGCTGGAGAGGTTGTTTTTCCCCATCCAAGTGGCTCTCTCAAGAGGATTTGTGTCTCCCAAGTGGACCCTGCAAATACAGGTAAGAGTAAGACCCAAGGTTTCTGAAAACACTCTTGGTTGTATGATACCCTTCAGAAAGCTGAAATGTTGAGTGTGCATCTGTGATACAATTTTTGGGTTGCTCTGTAGGGAGAACATTGTATTGGGGTCTTAGAGGAAGGCCCAGTCGAAACCCAGAACACTTAGATCTCCACTTTTACAGGAGCATCCTCACACTGCATGGAAACACACCTCTGATGCCAAGTTCTCTCTGACTTCAGAATGCAAAGGCTGGAAAAGACAGAAGCCCCTGAAGAAGAGACACAAGTTAAAAATAAAACTGCCACTATGGACATTCTCAGTCTTCACTGGTTTTAAATGCATTTCTTTAGTCAGATGATTTCTGTGCTTTTACTCTTAAAACACGTGCACACATATGAGTAAGTACAGAATTTATGTTGAAGTGATGGTGATGAACATCATCAGTTGAAGATTAGGTCAGACCACAGGAGAAATACCATGCTATACCTTACAGGAATCAGTAGCTACATTATCCAAACTTTGAGAGGATGCTCCAAATCACTCCTGAGCAGTTTCAAAGTTACAGCTGCTTGGGTGCTCTGCTTTCAAGAGCCCTGCTCTGTCACACTAGCTATTATCTAACAAGGGCTCCTGGATCTGTTAACCTAAATTTCCAGTTCCAGAAGGCATTATTTCCATAAACATAACTGCTTGTTGAAAGGCAGTTGTGTTCTACATGTTTCACACAACACCAGTGTGAGCAAGATTTCACACAAGGCCCATGGAAAGAAGGATGGGAAGAGAGCACCTTCTCCAGGACACAATAAAGGAACACATTTTGGATGCAGGTAGGCCAGCTAAAACACTCATACCAACATGAAAACGACTGAATATAGAATAGTTGCATATCATTGTCTACAAAGTCCTGCATGTTGGCTTATTTGAAAGGACACCTTGTGTGACTCCCAAAAAGCCCTGAAAAATGCTGGGCAGCTGCAAGTGAAATGTGGCAGCTTTGGGGGAAAAAAAAATCATTACATAAGTTGGTAAGAGAAAGTTTTATTAAGACTTTAATGTACTATTTGGAACTTTCTGCAATGGAATGATTAATTTTTTATTTTTGAAAATATTTTTTCAATTCTTTGTAATGCAGTAAATGCATCATTTGATTAGCAAAATCTATGAATTTTTGTTTATGTCTTGTATCAAGAAAAGATTCAAATCAAAAATTGCAAATGAAATCCCCACAAAATGAAAAATGAAGTTATCTCTCTGCTTTACAACTACGCGTAGGCGGTGTTGAAAACTGTCCTAATAACACAGGACAAGACTGACAGCACTAAAAAAGGGGCTAGAAAAAAATTAGAGCTAGAAATAAACTGGCCTCTGCATCAGAGCATTCCATAATAGGTAGGAAAACATGTTCCTTTTTCTACAGAAATAGATTATACAGAACACCATAATTTTGTGTACAACACCTACTTCAAAACAGCCCCAAAAGCTGTAATACCTAAAATAAGAAAATGACCAAACTTATGTCCATGTTCAGCAAAACTCCATATTTCATGCCAACGCTCTATCACATGAATAGTTGGTAAGAACATGCTAAAATACTCTGCTGAAGGCAAGGAAACATGGGTCTAACTTAAAGGCTTGCCTGAGTCAGAAGGACATCCAGGAGAGTTTGTCTGTGTTCAAGAGATTCCTTGCATGGGGACAGTGAATTTTAGCTGAGGGCATGCAAAGCTGAAGCACCACAAAGCTTGTGATGCTGTTGGAACAGGCTGTAGCCCCCAAATGTGCACCCCTAAATTCACTCTAAAGAGTAAACAAGTGAAATACTAATGGAGTTTGAGAGATGACATGCTAAGCGTTGAAGAGATTGATTGTATCAAAGCATTATTGCAGATGGTGGTGGGGCCACCTGTCAGCACAAGCTGTGCTTTCACATTCTCCTATTCTCAGCTGTTTATAACTTTGTCAAGAAATAGACTTTTTTTTTTGCTAAATGTCTGATGCAATTAGATATCTCTCTGTAATCAAAGAGGACCTCGCCATCGTTACCAAGACAAGCTCCTGAAATGCACTGGTTAGCCCATGCTGAAGCTGTCCACAATTCTACACATTTTGTTGAAAAGTCTTATTGCTTGCAAAATAGTAAAGCCTGGGAGTGGGGTTTGGCGCAGACTACCACAATGAAGAATTCCCTTTTTGGCATCCCCACAAACACTGTCCCAAACCTGACCAGGCCACGGTGAAAAGTGATCACAGGGCCAAGAGACCCTTGTCTCAAGGGGCAGGGCTAAATCTTCTGAAATCCAGCTGCATCAGCATGAGGCACAGCTCTTCTCTGAGTAAACTGAATTTACATTTATTAATTCAATCTGATTATTTCACTTAATCTGATTATTTTCATTCTGATATTCCCAAATATCAGAATATATATTACTCATGTGCTTCAAGTTCTTTAAATGTTGCTAGGACATCTTACAAAGGTCATAAAACCACCCACAAAGCCTTCACACACAAGCATATAATAATAAATAAATAAATAAATCACTGGGCCACCTAAATGTTCCTCTAAATACTTGCATTTTAACTAAAAGCAATATAAAATAAGCGTAAGAAATCACCTGCAAAAAGAAAAAATAAAAGTTTTCTTTTCCTTAACAGCCAAAGGACCCCACAGTAAAACAGTCCATGGTGACCACAGCACACACTTGTGTAACAGGCACTTGCTCAGCATTGGATTTGCTTTACAGGCCCCATAAGCACAATCAGTGCCAGGAGAAACTAACTGTGGCTCAGTCCCAGGGATACACATTGCTTTTGCACATTTTAAATAATACTAAGTACATTTTTTTATTTGTAGCTGCACTAACAGGTGTTATTGCAGCATCTGGAAAATGTACTATGTAAAGATCCTATTCGAATTCATGGTTAAACTAATTTTAAAAGTAAGTCTCCACTTTAAAACAGAACTAAGCCTTGACAGTGCCCAATCCTGCAGCATGGCTAATTTTGAGAGGCAGAAATCCTATGAGATCTGATATTTTGCAAGACTTCCCATCCACATGCCTTCCAGCTTGAGAAGCAATTCAGAGCCACAGCTATGGGAATGAATCCAAGCTTCAAAGATCCAATGTGGACTACTCTCTATTTTAATCCCTGCTTCTCTTCTGCTGGGCAGCACAAAACACATTTCTGGTTTTGAAGCTTCTGACTTTATCACTCTTAAGTTTGGAGCTGATACCTCTTGGTTCAGGTGAGAATTAAATACTTAATGACCTTACCTGGCAATTAGCTTTCTTTGCCCTTCTGACTGACATGCAGAAGGCAGCTTGCCCTGCCCTGCAGTGCTGGCAGGTGCTGAAAAGCAGAGATCCCTGTCCTTTAGAGGTGATGTCCCTCTGGGATGCCCCTCTCTCCAGCTGTGATTCTCACTGTCCTCTCCTCTCTGCACTAGAACATCTCAGAAATTCTCCAAACCTGCATTTGCCAAGGAGGAAGCAGTGATTTGAGAGCTGCAAGTCTGCCAGGTCAAACCCCTGATATCATCAATATCCAGACACCTGAATGAACAATGTTAAAATGAACAATGATGATTTCTGTATGCTGGCACTCCACAGTCCAGCTTGAGACTGATGGAACACCTCTAAGCATCCTCTGATACAGTATAATAGCAGCTTGTTTAGATTTAACCTTTTTTTATGTAAGATGCAGGGCACAATGGGAGTTCAAAAATCTCCTGTAACTTCTAAATTTTTCTGCAACACAGCAGACAAAGTTGTGGAGGACCAGAATAGTTCCAAGAATGTGCCAGTGATCCAGGGCACCGTGCTCTGAGCAAACAGACCCCTGGGGAGGATCCATGCCAGTGCCTGACAACATCTCCAGCCACGAAGTAGTGACACAATGTTCATTCCCCTGAGCACCGGGCAAATGACATTTCCTGCAAGGCTCTTTGGATTCCCCTCTGGACAGGGACAGTGTTTTAGCACAGAGGTTTCTGAGCCCAAAAAGGAGCCTTGCTTTGGCCTCCCTGACCTTTCCAGCAGCCCCCTGGAAACACGTGTCAGGGAGGGAAACTGCTTTTTTCTGCCACCACTCGGCTGCCAAAGCCAGTAACCCCTCCAGAGTGTTCCTGCAGCCTGGCCTGGCCCCGAGGCCATGGAGCAGGAGCCTCAAAGGCATCAACCTGCCTCTAATTCATCCCTGAGCAAAACCCACTGCAGAGAGTGGTGATGAGAGCAACGGGGGCAGGGGTGGTAAGCAAGCCTGTGACCCCTTAGGAGAGGGCTGTGCCATCAGAAATGTGGAATAGTCCACATAGAAATGTGGAATTTCAGTGGAAAGGGACATACAATGTTTATCTAATCCAGTTTCCTGACCAAACAAGATGTCTGACATACAAAATATTAAGCAGAAACCTTATTTCTGATATTTCCTTGCTTCTAAGTCTCAGAACTTACAACTAAATCTACTCAACCTGTAAATTTGTATATGTCGTTTATTAAATTATTTGCAATCTTTCTCGCTGCTGAAGGGTTAACATGGTGTCCTTATATCCTGATGCTTATAAATAATAAGGACACAGCAGAACTCTTCACTAAAAACTACTGTAGACATTTCCAGAACTGATTTCTAGTCCTTTCCAGGACAGCTGCACAATTTAATATTAAAAAAAAAAAAAAATAAAGTGCTGAACCATATTTCACAACTTGCCAGCTGCCTGCCAGGGCAGAGGGGAGTGTGGTCCTGGCAGGGAGGGCACAGCCTCAGCACCAGCCTGCTTGGAGAACCCAGCTCTGCCTGGGGCCAGTGCCTCAAGCAGCAGTGGTCAGGAATGACCATTTCCCAGCCCATCCCAAAGGACACAGGGATTTACTGGCTGGCCCACAGGGAGGGGGTGAGTGCTGCAATGAGGAGTCTCCTACACAAGTTTGGAGTGGGCAAAGAAGGCAAAGCTGAGAGGGAAGTGCTGATTGCCAAGGTGGGCTCCTCAGCCCCTTTCCTTTGTTACAGCTCTGCACCTTCCCCTCCTTGCAGGTCACGGTGAGGGGGGACAATGGGCACTAAGGGCAAGAGTTGGCCGGGCTCAAACAACAGCTGCTGGGCAGCAAGTCCAAAAAGCTACTTACAAGTGGAAAAAAAACCCCAAAAACTAGAAAGGTCAATAGTGAGACCCCCACATCACAAATGCCTTCACCTCTAAAGATACAGCCACTGGCACACTTTTTCTTCTCTTGCTTTGTAATTTATCTTGTAAACCAATCCATCTGCTGTCAAACCAAACATGCCAAGTAAATATGAAGATTATTAAGAAGCCTTTTTTTTTTTCCTCTAGAGCAAATTAAACAGCTGGAGGTTACATTTTTTTAATACTGACATGCCATTACCAGGTGTAACAATAAAGCAGTTGGCTGCACACACAGCCCCACAATGCTTCACTAGGCTGATGCAGCAAAATCAAGGAACTTGTGCCTTGCACCCAGCTTCAAATGCCAGAGAGGCTCCTGAATGCCACTGAATTTATGGCAACTGTCACACCAGAAGAGCTGATCCTCCCTGACAGTGGAAGTACACAATTAGGTCACATCAAACATTGAGAAAATACCGCAGGAGTTCCACATACCAACTACAAGTGAGTGACACTGGAAAACAGCTCCTAGCTGGCAAATGCCATCCCAGCATCAGTGCATAATTTCTGCTAAAAGTTCACAGATGAAATCTGCGGGTGCAGAAGTGTGAGCAGTCACCCAAACAGAGGGAGTAATAACATTTTCCCACAAGGCAGAGATGTGAGACAGGCAAGCAGCAAAGACAGGTTTATTCCTCCTGGGAAGCCCCCACTACCTCCTGTTCACAGAAACGAGGGGGCTGGGTACCACATTCCTGCAGGAGGGTTTCCTTTAGGGCCAGGAGAACAAGAGGAAGCAGTGATGCTCACAGCAGAGGCTTCAGATTTGTGAAGGCTTTTTTTCCAGGTACAGCACTAAGCATAGTGACTGGATGTCCCAGCCCTACCACAGGAGGAAAAGTGTTTGCAGTGTCCTTATCATTGCACCCACACATCACAAAGTATGTCCTTGGCCAGAGGTGGTCTGGTGAGAAACGCACAGCCCACTCTGCTTGCAGAAAGCCTTTTGCATCCTGCCAGCATCACAGAACTATGTTCAGCCCAGTCCAGTCTTGCAAACCTGAAATCAAAGGTAGTTGTCAGATGCAAGGTAGCTGTTATCAGAGATAACAGACCCTCTGTTGTGCAATATTTGATACTCACCATAAATTGTACTGAAAAGACTTCTGTGCCCTTTCCACAACAGTGATAATTATTAAAAACATTAATAAAAGGGCTCTGTACAGGACCTCAAAAAGAGGGCAATGCTGCATGAGGAAAGAACAGACCACAACATGTAAACTTCAGCACTGTGAGAAGTGTCAGTCTCTGTCTTTTTACTCCCATGTATCTTGAAGTTACTTGTGGAGTCCACTGATTACAAAAGCATGTTTAATTTTGCCTGTGATCAAACACATACCCGTGATGCAGCAGCAAGCAGTGCACCTCAGGGAAATGTCACACAGTTTTTGGGATGGTGAGTGGGCAGCACAGCTTTCTCAGCACATGAATTAACACCTCAATTCTTTGAAAGTTTCCATTTTTCCAATTTCTTCACCAGGCTTTTTCAGTAGAAACGCTAGCTGTCACAATTAGCAATCCTATTGCAATATCTGCTCTGCATGCATCCTCACAGAGCATCCCCATGGGTCACTCCCAAACACAAGAGCAAGGCTATTCTTTACACTTCTGGGTAGCCCTTTAGCACAGGCCAAGGGCAGCATCTCCTCCCAAAAGCAGCTGTGAGAAGGGGACAGGCAGATATGCATGCAGGAATTAACCTGCTGAGGTTCTGCTGCTGCTGCAGTGCCCCATGGCCAGGGTCTGAGAGCAAAGTCACACATTGAGAACCAAGCTGAGCACTTAGAGGAAACAACCAACCAACCTCCAAAATATTTTGAATTGTGAAAATTAATCTAAGCTCCAGCCCAGAAAAAAGAGGGTAAAGTTATGACACCCTCATAAATCAGATTTAGTATGGTCTGTCATGGCACAAGATTACAACGTCACACTTTCAGAACTAGGGAATCAAACTGAAATACAGGCACACACCATCCTCCCAAGCTACTATGTTGTCTCTGAAAATAAGTCTTCTCATTTGTTTTAGTATAGTGGAGTCAGTTCTCATGAATTGTAAGATAAACAAGAATCATGTTTACATTCCTTTGTAAAAGATCTCACCTGATGGACTTCTCAAGTGACCAGTGGAGATGGAGAGGTGGGAACTTCTCTGTCCAATCTCTGATCACTGTGCAGAAACTGAGAGATACGAGGTCAACAATAAACTAAAATCTTCTTCCTTTCTTCTTCTCTACCTAAACACCTATTGTGTGTGTTACTGTGTGTTTCTATCTGCGTCACAGTAACACTACTGAGAGCAAGAGCTCATCGAAATCAGACCAGCCTAACCTGGAGGAGACCTGGGACAGAGGAGCTTGCCTGTCTGATAGCTGGCAAAGCAACCAAGAGCCTTAACCAAACCCGACTGAATCAATGTCTCTTCAGCACAACTCCCACCCTTACTCCCCATGCCCTCCCCACGACCCCAGCCTGCCTGGGTTTTGTAGAGTAATTTTAGGGCTCTGTGTTTCTGACCAGATCTCAGCTACTGTGACATGTGACAGAACCCAGTGAGTGGAAGGCTCCAACCCACAGATACCCAAGAAAATCTAAGATTTCCTTGCTGCTCATGCAGTTTTCTCAGACTGTTTGTCAAAAGTTATTGGTGGCTATTTTTTAAATGGAAGGAGTAGTGAGAAAATAGCTTTGCAGCATATTGGGCTAGCAGATTGTTCAGACACTGTACAGGGACAATAAAGCCTTTAGGATCCTTTGATTGACATATATAATGAATGTAGCTGTCAAACTTCTGCGCAGCAATTTTATTTTGTATAGGCAAGCTATTTCACTGGCCAAGGTTTGCATAAAAGGAATAATTCACATTGTTTTGGTGCTGCTATTTACAGAGCCTAGAGGACAGTGGCATCGGTACAATATAAATATTAATATTCAAATTTCTTTTGAAATACATAATTCTGTATGCAACCTATACTATGTGCACATCTTCATACAGGGAGAAAGGCATTGTTCTGCAGAAAGAAGGGGGCCTGGAGCTGCTGGGAGTCGTTCATTCACTGATTCATTATGTAGCCTTTGAAAAGTCACTTAGTCACTCTGCAGGTTAATGTTTCTCTCCGTGGAGCAGAGAACAAAGCCTCAACACGAACTCGGATCAGTGTTATCAGTCAGAGTGGCAGAGGTCACAGAGACAGAGTGGGGTCAAGGGGCTGCTCTGAGCAGCCCTGGTATGCACAAAGCCCAGGACAGCTGTGCTCTTCTGAAACAGCTTCTTTCTCCTGACAAAGCAGGGGCAGGGTCAGCTTGGGCTACCTAAGCAGTTGCTGCTTATCCACTACCTTTCCTTGGTTAGAAACAGTAACTTGTCAAGAAATCACTAGCCTCAGAGAAAACGGGCAGAAAGCTACTGAGAGGGCGAAGCAAAACATAAAGGAGAGGAAGAAAAAAAAATCTACATAAGCAAGGATGACTCTCACACTGTATTTGCTATGCAGTCAAGCCCACAAGTGGGTTGTGTATCTGAAGGTGGAAATACAAAGACATATCCTGTTCCCTGGAGAAAGGTAAGCAACTTCTCAAATGATCTTTAGAGGCCATTATTAGTTTCACACTAACACTGATGTACCCTGTGCCCAAAGCCACAGCATGCACACATTGTATCCATAAAAAGAGATATTCACAGCTCTGCAGTTCATACAAGTGCTGGGCCCATGCTCTGGTGTCAGTGTAATTTTTTTTTTTAAAGTCTGAGTAGTAAGCGAGGACATGGAAAGGACCTGCACAGCAAGACCTTGGAAAGAGCATGAAAATCCAACTTGGGATTTTGGTCAATGGGCACATAATTTTTTCAGAGTGTAGCAGGTTTGTTTGTTCAGTCATTCCTATATTAATTTTCAATTCTAGAGACAGGAATTTCATGTCTACACCCAAAATAATAGTATTGTCTGAGACCAAGCCAACTTGGTACAGCATGCCAGAGCTTTTCCTGGCCCATTGATGTAATAAAGCATCACATACAACCAGGAAGCAGAACAGGAGCTTTATGCCCCTGTTACTTGGGTCCTAAAATACAGAGAAAGGAGACAGGGCACAGAACAAAGAAGAAGAACAGAGCCTTGTCCTCATTCACATCACAGCCCTGTAAGGATTTAACACAAAAGACATAACTATTTGTTGAAACATCTATGGGGGACACTCTTGTCTGGCACAGAGGGGTTCTGCAGATGGACTTCCAGGGTGGAAAGAGAGTACCAAGTTGGGAATAAAAATTACTTCAGGCCAAACTCCAGTACATAACAAGAGATTCCACATACAGGTCCAGCCTTAAACCCAGGAGCAATACAGGTGGGGAGAAAGGAGCCTGGGTGATTTAAACTACATATTTAAGCAGTCCAAGGCAGCTGAAAGTAGCACTGATGCCACTGGGTTTCTGTGTTCATTACTTAAGATGAACATACAAAACTCAGAGTGCAAGAAGTCCAAGGATGTTCCTCAGTGGCTTCAAGCTGGCAGTGTCCTAAAAGCAGCACTTGCTGGTTTCCTTGGTTTGCTGACCAGCAGTGCCACCTCCCCTCCCTGCTGCCATGGTGCTCAGCCTTCCCCAGTGTCAACAAAATGGCACTTTACTCTACTTTGCAAACTTCAGCATTGAGAATTTCATTCCAAACAGTTCGGCATCTGCTTTAGCCAAAACAGTTCAACCATTTCCAGGAATACTATTAAAGGAAAAATGTACTGCTTGGCACATGTTAAATAAATCCAGGCAACCTTTTATATGAGGATCTCTAGCTCCAGAAGGGAAATTTTGAAATTTGGCAGAGAGGTGACCTTTGTATTAGAAACGTGTCTATTAAAACCTACCTAAATTTGGCTAGATTACAGAGCAAGGAAATACTGCAATTAAGGACCCAGTAGACTTTTGAGAATTGCAGTTACTTGCTCTTTCTGCTGTGGGCAAGAGGTTCCTATCTCCTGCAGAGCTACAGCTTGTGCTCAATCCTTACCTTGGCCAGCTGTGCCTGCACAGGTCCTCCATGGCTGGGTGATGAAATTACAGGACCAAGAGTGAGTGGAGAGACCAGCATTCCATCTGACATCTCCATATATTCCCATATTTTCCTGAATACAGGACAGCCCCATCTGCCACACAGCCCAGGTTCCATGTCAGCATCATGAATGCTGAGCAGGCATGAGGACACTGCAGAAAACAACCTGCAACCAAATAAATCAGGGCAATTACAATACATAGATGCACAGCTGGAAGAATTAATGTCATACAGACAATGGCATTGCAGATATCCCCTAATAATGAAGGCTTGAATGTGCTGTGTCACTAAAACTCTCTGAATGAGGTTTGTGTGCAGTACAAGGAAAATTTCTGAAAGAAGTATAAATAGGCCATCATTCTGCAAAACTTCACAAACCCAAGCTCTTGCATTCAGGTGCCATCTCACTGACTTTGCTGCAAAATCATGGCATTTCATGTTAAAAGCCTAGACAAGAACACCTGTTCAAACTGATGTGTTTTAACTGTATTAGTTAATTTGCCATACAATTCTTCTTATGTCATGGAAATGCAGCTTGAACACTGGCAGATAAATGTTCATGCGTTAAATAGGGAGAAATCAGTATTTGCTGTTGTATCACTGGTGTGAATGGGAGTGACACGAGTAGGTGGGCTGCAGGCTCCCATTCATCTCTTACAAATAGGGGTTAAGAGGATTTACGGATTTACAATGAAAGCACTCACCCAATTGACAGTTGCAACATTTCAGTAATTCTTCAGTCTTGGCTCATGGAAAAAGGACAAAGCCAACCAACCTCCACCTAGACCATGCTATTCCTTCATGGATAGATAGGGAAAAAGATCTATGGAGGAAACACTTGAAGCAGCCATTAGAATTAAAGGGTTCCACCTTTCACACAAGGGTATCTCCTCCCCAGTTTTCACAGTGCACTATGCAGTCCTTTTGTGTACCCACGTGTGGGATCTCAGAACTTATGTGCATATAACAAGAACTGGCATGTCATCATCATCCTAGAGAATGATTTCAGTTCATGAAGTGCTGCTAGGAGAAGGATTATAATTCCTCTCACCAAAAGACTCAACAGGATACAAAGGGTTTGTACACCATCCCCTTTCCTCACCCATAAAGCAGGAGCAACACAGAACTTATATAGAAGTTCTATATCTTTATATAGATTGTATACTTCAGTACATATATATGTGTAGATAGATACAGATCTATGTGTTATTATATACATACATCCTGTGTGGAGCAGAGGGAGTCTGTGGGGCTCTCATTCCATGGGAGAAGGAAACCATACCTCCTGCAGAAGGCAAAGTGTCCATGCAGACTGCAAAAGGCACACAATAGTTTTGGTTTGTCACTCAAGTGCTTGGTTAATGATTCACCCTGAACAACCAGGCGAGGAAGAAGTGAGCTTGTGCTCCTTAAGTGCACTGGCTGCATCAAGAAGAAAGAGCTCAAAAGAGCTCTTGCCAGTGCAAGAGAGAAACTTCCCACCTGCAGTGCTGCAGGATGCTCATTCCAGGAGCACGAACCAGGATTATGCATCACAACAGCAGGAATAAATGGAACAGGTATGGGCCAGCCCAGCCACACAGGGACAAGGTGTTCTACCTTTCATTAGAAGAACCCAGATCCTTTACACAGGAATTGCCCTCCAAATGAGGAAACTGCAACATAAAAAGCATTTGGGTGGATAGAAAGCATCCTCATGGGTGACTGCAGAGCTCATCTCAGCTCTTCCACACACCCAGGCTTGGAGTGCCTGCAAAATCCTTTTTTCCTCTTATGCCTCTGAATGGTTAAGGCAGCATGGGCAGCCATTTTGCAGGGGATTTCAAGAAAATTACACACTTGATGTTTACATGGTTTTGCCCATGAGACAATTTTAATATGCTTTGTGAAACACATTCTTTCTCAGAAATCTGAGGAGGAAAACCACAAAACCAAGAACAGTAAAATATTGTTCTGTTTGGAACAGACAATTTTAACGAGACTGTTTTAATGGGAAGAGGATTTGGTAGATATTTTAAATGTTGGCAGCAGTTTTTGCTAGACAAAATTTTATTATATCATTCATTGGATAAATTGCTAATCTGCAAAAACCCGTCATTTGAGATCCAACAAATACCATTCTAATGTTAGAGAAATCCCTTGACTTCCATATGCAGATTTGGAGACTGTGATAAAAGGTCAAGCCATTTGTAAGTGTAAAGTCTCCCAGTACTTAATTTTTCCAGGTGCCACTTAGTGCCACTTGGCTGTTTGAAGAACAACTTGAGTTATTACAATGCTACAATAAAGGACTGAACAGAATGACCATGTTCTTCTTCCCTTCTAAGAGCTGCACAAGCAGATAAATGTTTCTGTGTTCAATAACTAAAATTAAGATTCTCTCTGCCTGTATCCTCCTTCAAGAGTGACACTACTCTGCTTGAGAAACCACATCCTGCTCTGCAGCCTATGTAGATTCATTCTGTCAATTGAAAGACATCAAGCTCATCAACCTTCCAGGACTGCTGATAATCTCTTGAGAGTCTGCAGTAAACATTTATTTACAGACTGGATCAGATCTGATGAACTACACAATTTCACACCACCCAGGAAAGTGTATGGGACTGGCTTTTTAACCAGTGCAGACACAGGGCTGGACTTACAGGCCAACTATAATTTTTCCTAGAGAATGCTGAGTATATATTCTTCCCACTCAGAGCTATAGTTCCATGTTTTCCCAGGACTTCAGAGTGTGTCCAGCAGTGACTGGAACCCTAGGCAATAAATCCACTCAGGCTTACCAGGAAACTGGGAATCCAGGGTGCATATATGCTGCAGTCCATGTAACCTGCTACTGCTAAGGATATTACAAAAATTTTGAGAAATCTTACTCCAGATATCGCTCACACCTGCACAGTGGATTTCCCAAGCTGGAAAACCATCCTACTCAGTTGGTACAATTCACACATATACAGTCAAGGACCTCCCAAAGCATCAAACAACCCACACAGCACCTCAGCCATGTTCCCATCTCAGGAAGGGAGATTTGGCATTTCTTGGACAAAGTCCTGTACGTGCAAGTTCAAATACATGCTACAGGCAGCAGTGGCACTACAGAATACATTTGCAGCCCAGCTCCTTGAGATACCTTCAAATGGCTCTCTCCCCACCCCCTGCATGCCTCAGCACATAAGGAAATCAGACCCAAGTGCCTGATTTCTCAGAATGGCCAGCTGGTTTTTCAGACCCAGTGCTCTGCCACCAAGCCCCTCTCCGAGCAGAGCACCAGCAGCTGCCCTGCAGCAAAGCTGACACACACAGACCCCAGGCTCACCACGCTGCACTTGGAGGATGTCTCTGACTTGAAGGCAACCTTCACCCCACCTGAGGAGACCAGCAGCAAGCTGAGGGCCAAAGCCTGTGCAAACATCTCCTGGGAATCAGACAAATGGCCTTTGGCTATGGAAAAGAAGTCTGATTTTGGAATCTGCCCTAGAGATCAGTAGCAGAGGGCGCCTTCGATGCTCAGGCTGAGGCATCACATCACGAGCAGCCTCAGCTGAACATGCCTATTTATGGTGGCAAGCTAAAGGTGCTATGAGTCAGGTGCCTGAGCAGGGATCTCTAATTATACCTTCCAGCTACATGTAATATGTAAATATGCTATGTGGGCAGGAAATGTACGAAATAGGAAGGCATTTATTATAATTATTTTAAAGGAATTTAAAAAATATTTAAGTGTTTGAACTTTATTTACAGCATGGCAATAGCTGCTGTGAAGAGAGTTGGAAGGCAGTAAACTCCTTACCTGCAGATCTCTTACAGGCCACTTGGCAAGATGAAGTGAATGTCACTTTTCTGCCTCAGTTTTTTGTTGTTTTTTTTTTTTTACAGCCACACCAGACAATACTGACCTATTTAATAAACTGGTCTGAGTTTTGCAGATGGAAAGGAATTTATAGAGCCTGGTATGATTTATAACAATGTAATACAAAAGCATTTAAACTCCAGCTTCTTCTGACAAGGTCAACAAATTCCTGGATTTCTTGGTTGATGTTTATTGGAAATTAACCTACTAGGAAAAATGCTGAAGTGACAGCAACAAGAAGCAGAGCAAAGAGGCACAAGGGGTGAGCAGCAGCAGTGGGAAGTCTCCCCATGTGCCCTCAGGAGAAGGTCCAGGCTGACACTGGTGACAAACACAGTGGCCCAATTGTTTTTGGGTGAGTTTGCCGTGCTCTGGATGAGATCACCATATATGCCCATCCCTGGCCAGGCCACTGTTCCTATGCTCCTAGCTCTGACTTGGGAGCCTGCAATGTAGGATATGCCTATGCAAACTCCAGGAAAAATATCTAAAATGGTCACAACATAGCTGCCTGACCAGAGGGGGACTTCCCAACAGTGGAGCAGAAGATACTCAGGAGTATTTTAGACTCATGTCTGTAAGAGATGAGATGGGTCTGGACAGTGACTCATGGTGCCCAGTGCACAGCTGGAGCAGGACTGCATGCACAATTACAGTTATTAAAGTCAGCCAGATAAAACACCCGTTGCTTCAAAGTGGCATCTGAGAAACCACAATTATTTCCCGTTCAAACTGTAGAAGAAAAATGTGGTATTTTTTGGTACCAGCAAGCAGCAGTGTTTGCAACAGCTGTACATGTTCAACTGAAAGGGAAAGGATGGATTTTGACAAATTTAGGATCCAATATTAAAAGTCTCTACTATAAAATTCATCAGCCACGAATCATCTGTGTTATAAATGCAATTTTAAGCCCTTCACTGTCAGGGCAGGCTTTGGACCTGTGATGTGCTCATACCCATGCTAAATGTCCATTTAGCAAGCCCTGATGTCATCTATCTCCCCCTTTCTAATTTAAAGGAGGAATAAATCTTACTGATATAATTAAAATTTTCTAAAAAATAAAATTAATGCAGAAAAGTTGGGAAGCAGCAAAAAATCAACGGTTGAAGTAAATTCCTAAATCAAGCCAAGAGAACCTTTGACAGCAGCCACGGCTCAAGGCTCCCAGGACACAGAGCAGTGAAGCCAAGTCTTGTGCTTGACTTGCTTCCCCAGTGCATCTGGGAACTCCTTGGATGGGGCTGGCATGAAACCTTCATGGCAGGATGATCACTCAGGGGCTTAGAGCAGACAACTCCACAGAGAAGAAAACTGTCCTGTACCTCCTCTGTGTGTCAGATGGGAGTGTCATTTCAGAAGAGGTAGCAAGGGAGAGGATTAAGAGCGAGGAACAATTGCATCTGATGTCCTTGGGTCAGCTAAGCTGCAGTGCTCCTTGTCTAGTGGGTAACTGCCCCAACATTTGGGGGTTTAGCAGTTTTAAATAGTCATTAAACTGAGGTGGGGCAAGGAGGAATAGCCTGAAGTAACAGTTGTGTGTATATGATGCTTTCTGATATCCTCTGACAGCAAAAGGTTCTCTTTGGAGGGCTTACTTCTTCTACCAGCCCAGAAAACTGGCTAGGTACAAGCTGGGCCTTTTCCCCCTATCAAATTTGTCCAGATTTTAGCCTGCTAGAATCACACAGCCAACAAGTAAAGAAAACTTGGAGCTTCTTGTTCCAAGGCACCAAGGAGAGGCAAGCTCCCCAGAGCCCCATAAAGTCTGCAGACATTCAGCAGTCCCCAGTGTCTGTTAAAGTTTCTCAAAGAAGCTGGGGTGTTTGTGGATTTCAGTTATCTCTGAATTCAGAAAAACAGAAGAAAGCTGTTGACAGCATTTAGCTCATGTAGTCACCATAAGAGGGCCAGTGGCAACCCTACACCAGCACTACATCTCTGCTTATCTCCACACTTAGCAGAATATTTTCTCCCCTACTTCAAAACACTCAGCCAATCTCTAAGAGCATCTTTTAGTTTCATCAGTCAGATTCTGCTCTAAAGGCATCAAGACAAATAAATTTTTATGTGATGAATTCAGTATTTTCAGGCCTCTCTGGCTTCAGGAGAGACTTTAAAAATCTGCAAATAATGCAGATTGCTTTAAATTTTTATTTTCTAAAGAACCCTCTCAAATTTGGAAAACACACTATTGGGGATTTTTGTACTCAGAAGTAAAAAATGTTAGATCAGTCTGACTTCCTCCATTACCACAAACAAAATGTAATGTAAATATGATGAATATCCTGAGCATTATCCCTAGCTCTGATAACAGAAAAATTCTTTGGTTAATAGACATTTCTTTATGTTTTATAGCTCAGAACACTTCAGTACTCTCACTAGTTTTAATGTGTCTCTTCATACAATAGACCTTTCAGGTGTTGCCATGAAGGGACATTACTGTTCCACATAATAAATTGGTATAAATAGGAGATTCCATCCCAAAATGAGTAGTCCCATTATGAATGGGAATGTGGCTACGTCCTAGTTTGCTGTGGAAAATGCTAATATCATAATGTTACTAATTTGTAATATTAAAATAACCGTTTCTACAGCTTTTCTCCTATGTATCCATTTAACAATTTCAGGCAAAGTAAATTCTACATGAATCTTAACCATATAGATTTATAACCAAATAAATCTAAAAAAAAACAACCAAAAAAAAAAATCCCAAAACAAACCCCAAACCACCCAGAAATCCCAATGATCAAACATCATCATCAGAACAGCAGGTCTGGTCTATTTGAATTTCAACAATCGTGATAGGAAAGAAAAGGCAGTGAATTACTTAGAGTTTGTCTCCATGCCAGCTTCAAACAACCAAACAAAAAAGTCCAAGCTAGTTTTTAAATATGTCTGCATTTTTAGTCACAATTATACACACGAGGCACAGAGACACACAGGACCTCTTTCAAGTGACTGCACATGTAAGAGAATTACCTGCTCACTCAGCAGGAGAGATTAACACTCCTTAATCATCTCTGAGAAGCTCAAGAACCTTTCTGATGCACAAGCAATTGCTGGGATTGTGATCAAAACTCTTCAAGGGTGTCCTGATACACCAAATATTGGGATATTTGTAGAAGGGACAGTTAGCTGTGATGTCCCTGCAGCTGGTTTCCCTCGCTGGGAGCAGGCAGGCTGAACCTCTGGCCATCTCAATATTGCCACAGCACGAGGGGAGCAGGAGGCCTTTGCCATGTAGGACTGCTTTTGGCAAACATGCTCCAAGATGACCACACTTCTCATCCTGGAAAGAGTTTGACTGTGAATATGCATGGAAGGCCTGGGAGCAAGAGGGAACGCTGGCAGGCTCTCCCAGGCTGAGGCCAAAGAGCGAGCTGGGTCAGCCTGCACACAAAGTGATGACATGGTAGGGTGAGCACACAGGCAGCCTGACAGCCCCAAACTGCACTGCAGCACAAGCCAGAGGAGGGAAGCAAGGAATAAAGGAGACTCAAACTTTCTTTCCACACATGCACAACAAAAAATCTCTTATTTGGAGCAGTGACCTAATGCCAGCAGGCAACAAAGCACAGCTGTGTTCCTGAAGAGTGTGGCCGTGCAGAAGGGTCCAGTGGAGCAGCTGTGGCCTCAGCCAGGCTGTGGGACAGTGAAAGAGGTGAGCCTGTGCTAGCTGTGGCTGCCTGCCCCGTGTTGCAGCTTCTGTGCAAACATTCAGACACACAGCTCCAAAGCTGCAGTGATTTGACAGGCTGGCTGAGTGGGGGGCTAGGGCTGCATTCCACGAGGTATTCCATGAATGCCTCCCAGTCCCCACCACGCAGGCAGTGCTGCCTAACCCAGCCCACTGTTTCTGAACCTACTCAAGTTCTCACAATAAATCAAAACAGCCCTTCCCAGTTTTCCCTTAAATCCCCATTGTAATCCAACTAATTTCTCATCTCACACAGCAGCATTTAGTCACTGCAGAGTAAACCAACTGAATCAAGACAAAACACATAAATGATTAAAACCTGCAGCTTCAAATTCTGTATTTCTAGATTTACAAGCTCACCTACAGAAAATCACAGGTGACATGCTGGTCCAGGTGTGGATCTCATACAGGAGGAATCCCAGCCCTGTCATTTTTAACCTGGGTTCCAATACCCATTGACCTAAACATGAGCTGGGATGCAATGATCCTGACAGGTCACTTCCACCTCAGTCATATTCCATGATTCTATAACCCATCACACACATGCCAAGCACACCTAACTTTGACCTAACATCTATGCTGACCAACAACTGCACAGTAAGTTTTGGGTGGCAACATGACAGAGATATATGCACAAGTTAAGTAAGCTGTAGAATAAAAATACAGCTTTGGAAGGTTATTCTGTACATAAACCCATGGTAAAAAAGTTTTAAGTTTCTTTTGCATATTTACTGATTAGCTCAAAAACCTTTATGTGAAGGCATTTGCCTAAAGTCTTTCAGTCTTTTCCTCATCCATACAGAGATTGGCTTGGCACAGAGAAACATCCTCCCAAAGCAGAACTCCAATAAGCTTGATATTTTTTAGATAATTAACCATTATATGTATATATATATACACACATATATATGTTAAAGAACATATTCACTACACATGAAGTCACAACTATCATTTTCACAGGAGCAACATCCATTTTCACAGACTCTCCACTTGGTAGACAGCCCTGCTACACCTGGAATCTGAATAAATGATAAGGTGCACTATTTTGCAGACCCTAGGAGAGAGGGACATCTCATCACATCAGCACACTCCTTGGTAAAGAGGCAACCACACTTCCAGGGAGCTGCTTTCATCACCCAGTTCACAGGGTAGTCCAATGCTGAGTGGCATTTTAACCACATCTAATAT
This sequence comes from Sitta carolinensis, assembly GCA_032173965.1. Lineage (NCBI taxonomy): Eukaryota > Metazoa > Chordata > Aves > Passeriformes > Sittidae > Sitta > Sitta carolinensis. The sequence goes on along the minus strand of JAVUNC010000025.1, from coordinate 4,090,692 downwards.
TTTCATCCTCTCCCTTTCATTATAAGTGGTGTCACAACCAGCTCTTTGGTTCTACAACCTTTAGATAAAAGAGCTGAGACCTGGACTTACATTGCAGAAGGTGGTCCCAAAAATTTTCAAATATGCTGTTCAAATTGAAAATCAAAAGGTTCCTCAGTCTCCAAGATAAAATGAGGTGATTCAGATATGTGCATCTGCAGTTTTGGGAAAAACTGCAATTAGCACCAAAAAACCCCTCAGATAAAACAGTAAAGCAAGTGCAAAAGGCAATTTTGTCAAGAGAGAGGCAGTGCAGGGAGGCCAGCTAGAAGGGCATGCATTGCTCACCCTTGTCATCAATTTGACAGCCAGCAGAATGGTTGCTATGGGCTCAGCCATCTGATCTCCATAGGTGTCTAACCCAGTTTAAATATTTGCTCAGGAAAAAGGTTTAAGAATAACATATGGAGATGAAAATTAAAAGACAATGAAAGGCAATGTTTCTAAATCTATAATGTTTCTAACCGCTGCAGGATGGAAGAGAAAAAGTGTTTAAGCAGCAAAGGTGGCCACAAACTTTTCACTAAGAAGCTCAGACGTCAAACAGTGTGCCAGAAGGAAAGGGAAGAACATGTCCCTGCAGAGAAGTGATGACTAAACTTGAAGGAGAGAATCTAATTACTTGGCTTAAGCATTCATTGCTGCTGTTAATTAGGGTATCTCCCAACAGAAAAGCAAAGTCATGATTTAACACTGAGGACCATATGACTAAGGGCAATGAATAGAGCTTAGAGTGGAGATGCTGATTTAAAAGACTGTAAATCTGAAGCATAGTGTTGATCAGCGTCTACTTGATTGTTACTGATTAGTTAATTGCTTAGTTATTTTTGGCAAAACTTGCTGTACCACAACAAATAAGCTATTACTGAGTCAAGTTAAAACAGTCATATTAAGACCAGACAGTGTCTTGAGAAAACCAAGAGAAGCCCTTTGAAACAACCTGAGGGGGGCAATTATACTGCAGAAATTCTCCTTACACAAAACTGAAGGCAGCTCACTGCTCAGTGCAAATTACTCATGATATGGGTGCAGACATTATCTCTGTACTCCAGGAAAAGGCAGCCTGAAGAGAGCCCTGTTCCATTAACCAAGGCAGATGGGCACAATACCTTACCTTGTACATGATGAGGGGGATGCCAGAACTGGCACTATAGGATGGAGGGATTTGGTCTGTAGGCTTATCCAGGCAGGAGCCAAGTTAGATTCTCTCCTGTCAACCCAAGACTCCTGGCTAAAGCAGGGTAGTAAAAGCTCTCTAACCACAGGGCATGGAAAGCAAGGTTGGCCACTAGATCCCTTCTCTGCCCGGTCTGAAATGGGGCTCAACTCTAGCGCCTAACCCCCTCTCTTTCCACCTACAATAGGTATCCCCAAGGAGGCAAAGGAAGACTGAGCCACATTCAGAGCCTCAGACTATCTTTGCCACTTCCTGAGGTGGCACTGGTCCTGGGAGGAGCACGAGGATTAGAAATGGCACCTTTGTGAGCAAGTGAAAGCTGCCAGAAAGCAGGAGGCAGGGCAAGCTCTGGAGAGCAGCAGCGCCTGTGCAGCACCTGTGCAGCGAGGGCTGACCTGCTGCAAAGTGACTTCCCAGGCATCCGCCAAGGGCTGCAGCCAAGTAGTGCCTCAGGGCAGCGCTCAACCTCCCTGGGCAACTGTATCTCTGGAGCTGGTGCCAGCCTTCAATTCCAGCCGGGGATACCAGACACCTGAGAATTTAAGGAGGTCTTAAAGTGACACAGATACCAGTCTTGGAAATAGCTCTTTCGAAGTTTGTGCTGGAACTATTTATAAGCACTTTTGCCCTTCTTTTCCTTTACTGTCTGATGTAACAAAACAAACAAACAAGCAAAAATCTAGTTGAGGTGACCCAGCATAGAGATTAAGACTCCTTGAAGTATGGAGTCAAGATGAAGCTAAAATAATTTAAAAAAAAAATAAAAATAAAAAAAAAAAGAAGCTGAAGCTGTTGCTGTTTCATGCAAATACTTGAGTTAAAACAACCCTCCTCACAAAATGTTTCCCCCTGGCTTTTTCCTAAACAGCACAAACGCTGGCAGCCCTCATCTGATGGTCAGCATTGACTCCACCACATCTGGAAGAGTTTAAGCCACAGCCTTCACGCAAAGCTACGCCCACGAAGTCAGGAAAGCAAACCTGCAGTTTAAAAGAAAAGCTGGATAGCTCAGGCTCAAATGGACATTTAGAAGAAGGATGAAAAGTGTCCTCCAACCATGAGTACACGACGTGTGTGCCAGGCTGGGGGTGGAGGGAAGGAGAGCATTGTCACGAGCACTGCTAGGGCAGGGAAGGCTTTGGCTGAAGAATCAAGGCGTCTGCACACCCATAGTATGAATGGTTATACAAGCAACCACTTGAAGGGAAAGTCTGGGTTTTTTTTTCCTCTTGGCACATAATGAAACTGAAGACAAACGGTGTATAAATAAAACAGGGCACTTCTGTAGTACAGAATGATAACAATCTCAGCAATTCCTTGGCTCACGCCAGGAAATTCTCCTCGCACACTGCTTGCAGGTTTATCAGCCTTATCAGATTGGACACAAAAAATAAAAAGACAAAAGGGAGGAGGCAGAATCTCCACAACGGAGCTTCTAAGGAGCAAATGCCACTTTATGTGGGAAAACCCAAACTATGGCTTAACAAAGGCTGGGTTAGGCCATAAAGAGCAAATGCACCCAGTGTCACACCACTGCAGACCTGTGTACTCTGTGTGTTGTGTCAGCCATCCCTGGGCAAAGACACCGAAGTGCAAACACACACACCTACCTCAGGTCTGCTGCTCACTGAAGGGGGACAGTCACACACAGGATGCTCCTCACCAGAGCACAAAGGGTTTCACAGAAGAATCAAGTGTCATCCTTCTTCCTCCACAAAAGGGAAATCTGTGCAGCAACACATCCCACTTACCTCACGTCCAACCAGTCTGATTCCAAGCAGTTCTTTGTGGCCTTGAGAAGTCTTTGTCCACTCCGGAAATCAAGATGAATTTACGTATACCCACTAAAGTAAAAGAGCTAAAATTAATGCTATTCTTAAGATTAGAAGCCCAGTAAATAACAATTTTCATTCATTTGATAACTCTTTAGAAGCTGTGAAACGCCTACTGACGATTTACAACTTTGACTTCCAGATACCCCACGACACCTGATGGGAGAGTGAAGTGAAAACAGCCTCACAAGCAGGTCATGCCAACATTATTGCATCCACACCCAAGCTATCAGATGTTGGGAAGCTCAGATGTGAAACCACTCTAATGCTCCTCACAGCAGCTGCTTTAGAGGTGAAGGGACAACACAAACCTTTCTTATGGATTCGTCTGCCCAGGATTCGTCTGTGTTTGCTGGCAGCAATGTCACTTCAGCAATCTCTAACGTGCTTAGAGATCCTGCAGTCGATTGAGGTAACCAAATAAATGCTTACTGGACACTTAGAAGCCCAAGAAAAACCCTACAAGAACGTATTCTCCTCTGCACGACTTGTGCTATTGCAACAGGCACATTCTTTGCAGGGCCCCTCCTACATTTATTCTATATACTGACATGCTCTCTTCTAGATACCTGCCAAGTCACAACACAACAGCTTTCTATGAGACTCCTAAAACTCCCTTCCCTAAGAAAGTGATGCAGAAGACACCTGGTGTTTTGAAACCCTTTTGAAATATTATTATGCCCATATTTTTTTAGCTAAATACATAAATTACTTAATATTAGGATATCTGCCATAAGTTTTACAGAATTAGAGCTTCATATTTCAAACCCACTACTACAACAGGCAAATCAATTTCCATAACTTTCACTTCTTAATCAATTACAGATTTATTTCAGGTGAGTTTAAGACACATAGGCTTCTCCATGTACCAATGAAGCTAAAACCACAAGGACAACCTCTATATAAAACAGCCCAAACCACATGGTTTGTTTTCAGGGTTTCAGTTTTCTATTAGTTCAACAGTGATGAGATATAAATACCCCAATGGAGCCTAGACTAAATGTATTTTTAGGAGCAGCGGTCTAGAAAATATATAATTAACAAATTAAGAAGCCCAAAATAGTTCCAGAGAGCAACCCACGACACTTCTTCAGCTCGTCACATGCTCGTTGCTGTGCCCAGCTCTAACTGCTCACCAGCAGCAGTTTGCTCAGTTTTCATAATTAGCCATAGGGTTTGCACTAATTTGCTTTTCGAGCAGCTCCCATCAGCACAGAGGAGGAACGCTCTCAATTTACAGGCTGACATCTACATCTGTCCCTTAGGTTTGTGCTCATGGGGGCTGTGCTCCAGAAGACACGTTTATGTCACAAAAACATGTCCCTTAGCCCACAGCTGGAAACAAAAACACTTCAAGTGACTGAAGAGAAAACTGGCTAAACTAATTGATGAATTGCAGAGAGCGATAAAACTTCTGAAGACAAAAACTACCAGTCTGTGGATCTCTTCATTCAAGTATTTCAGATGAAACAGAAAAGGACTCTAACATGAATTACTGATCACTTTAACTCCTTATAGTTCTTGACATGTGCAGCTAAATATTTGTACAACTACACATTTACAGCATGGACTTAAAATAAACTCATTAAACCCACAACTTTTTGCTCCCAAACAAATATAAAAAGAAAACAATATGGCAGTTTATACCCCATTTATTAAGACAGAGCCATCTATTACTTAATACACTGGTTGGGTAGCCATAAATCACATTATCTTCTTACTCTATTAAGATGCAAGACAGTTTGGCAACCAAATAACAAAGACAAATTAGGCAGGGTGGAGAAACATTTAAGCTGCAGTGAGTTCAAAAACATCTAAAGCTGGGGAGACCTAAAGCAGCCCAGTTGTACAAGGTGCTGGCACGGGGTGCTGCTCAGCCTGGCGTGCTGCCAGCCACCTCCTCGAGTGCCCCGGGCCTGGCAGGAGTGGAATGTCAGGAAAGGCTCAGGGGCTCTGCTGCCAGTGCCCTGCACAGCCCCCAAACCACAGCACCACCAGAGCTACAGTCCAGTGCAGGGATCGCATAGTGCTTGGTAAGAATGAAGGCTTCTGGTAAGAAAGTTTATAGTGCAATCGGAATTCAGTTGTGCCCACAGTGTCATTATTCATTTTCCCAAAACAGTTTAAATAGAGTTGTGTAGGAATTTGATTTCTCTGTAAAGATATTACAAAGCAGTGCTTATACGGTCGGTGACTACGTAGATTACATTTTAATAAATATATCTCTTCAAGCTTTTGCAAAACTACAAGTACGAAAGCAAGAAGTGACAAAGCAGCCAAGTGCTCCTGTACCTTCCACCTGCTATTAAAATTCTCAGGGCTCTAAGGAGTTCAGATACCCTATCACACAGGAAGCACACGCCATGCTCAGTTGAACAGCTGCTCAGGGAAGGGCAGACCCTACTCCTGCTTCCTCTTTGCCAACATGCCACCAACCTACAGCTCCTGCTGAGAAGTCAGAGAGCTCGCTTTGCTCCACACAAGCAAGTTCAGATATGCTTCTGCTTGTCGGCATAGCTGTGTGCTTGACATGGAAATTTGTAACGTGAGCTGTATCACGCAGTTCCACGCTGTTTGCCCTGCTGAAGACAAAAAGGGGTCAAGCACCAGGAGCTTCAGCTCATAAATTCCTTGTGTTGGCCCTAGGGAACCTCGCTGGTAACAGCTGGAGCCTTAATGCAAATTTACAAAGTGAACACTCACTCGGCTTGAAAAGCATACACACAACGGTTACCCTGATAACAACAAATACAGTATCAGGTTAACATCCTGGTGGTAGACAATTTTTATAAATGGAATATTTTACAAAATCGTAAACGGCAATGCTTCATTGAAATAACAGATTTCATTTGCTTCTTGTACCAACTATTCTTAAATCAGTCTGGCAACATGCAAGCAAATTAAGTAAAAGCAACAGATTTCAGTTTTTAAATGACTGTAAGGTTTAAGTCATCACGAGATTGTTTGAGTTTTGTTTTTTCTTTTTTGAAGAGTCTTGATTTAAGACAATGACAGGGAAAAACTTCTAAAAAGCATCTTCAAGAGATCCTTATCTCATTGCAAAACATTCACTTTATGTATCTTGACATAAAAACACCAGAACTTTTTCTTTTCAAAGCCCTCATCAGGAGCATTTTCAATTAAAATAAATAATGTTTAAAAATCAGGCATTTAAAGTCAACTATATTCAGCAGATACAACTCATGGTCAAGCTAAATGATTCTCTGTACATCAGTACTGCAAAAAAGGAGAGCACTTTGCAGTGTTCCACCACGCTCCATAGGAACTAATACTTTAAAAGCCAACTGATTTGATTTCTACTTAAAAATAAACTGGTATGAAGAATCTCCTTTGGTCGCAGTCTAGAGACAACTGTTTAGGTAAGTGTGATGACAGCAGGAAAAACACGCCCATCAACTGGTCATAATATATAAGTGAAGGCGAAAATACAAATAAAAGAGTCCTTTGACTTGCAAAGCATGCCAGACACAGAAAACATGGAGATTTTTAGAATTCCAATATCTGAATGCTCACCATATTGGTGTACTTCAATAGCTTCAAAAAAGACCATGAATGTAAACATGCTTGGAGGCACCTTATTAACATATAAATATACATGTGCCAGATACTTGCAGACTGAGGTTTGGCACACAGCTGCTCACTTCACAGCTTTCAGAAAACAAGGCTCAAAAAGCGCCTTCATCATTTTAAATATGAGTTTTAAATGTCTTAAATGGAGAAACACTATTTTAGAAAGAATCGACTAAGATTTAGTTCATATTTTTCCATTAAATACTGTCTTCCAAAATAACTTTGAGAAAAAAAAAAAAAGCATGCTTGCAGATACATCTCTCTGGTACTCAGCAACTTCTGACAATGACAACTTCTGTCTTACATGCAACACTGCAGCAGAGAATGGCTTTAAAGCATTCTGCAAATATTTTGGCTTGCACATGGAGACTGGAGCCAACAGGTTTTTTATCACAGAAATTCAGGATCTTTGCTTGTTTCTAAATAGTAAATTTTAAGAGCCTTAAATATGGACTTAAGGATTTGAATGACATCTGTAAGGCTTGACTTCATATTGTCAAATACAACAGATGAACAGACATCTTTTCACAACTCTATGCTTCTGATTTAAGGACTATCATTTTGTTAGCAGCAAATCTTCAAATGCACATAAAAGTAGATAAACGTGAAATATTAATTTGTAGCTGATTTTCTTCAGAAGTTCCATTCTGACAAGTAAATTATCTGGACAAGTGTCTACTTGCCTTACAAGTATTTTCAAGAGTTATGCATTTAAAAATTATAAACACCAGAGATCTGATAAAACTGGTAAAAGATCCTAAACTCGGCCCTTCCTATATACTCAAAATATAGTGTATTTTCCTTTCTCCAATTCCACAGGAATATAAAATACCTTTGTAGGATTCCTCACAAAACCTTCCTATGGAGCAAGCCCTTCCTGCAGAAACAAGAATCACCTCAAAAGAACATCTGACAAGACAGGCTCAAAAACTCATCTGTCACGTAACCAAATTAGATTGGAATAATACAAGTGTACCTTTTTACACTGAATCCTACTGCTAAATTAAAAAGAAAATAATAAAGCTGTGGTTTGTGCACCTCTTTAAGACATGTTTAAGATTTTCTAAATGAAACCAGAATGAGAAATATGAATGAGAAATCAACTACTTGCATTCTCCACCTACTAGAATTTAATGCCTTTACAGCTGAAAATGAACTCATTAAGAAATACACTGCAACTCAAATAGTCAACGCTCAAGTCCACCAAAATTTAAAAAGTGATTCATTTTAGCATAACCCCACTAGAAAATTATTCTGTATATTTCAGTGAAGCAGAGCTTTAAAAAACTTGTAGAGAAATAGATCGTTCCTTTTTTGTGTTCTAGGGGAGCAAATCTCTCCATAAAGATTATTTATACAAATGCAAGAGCAAACTTTACGAGATAAGGATTTGGGGTTTTTATTTTTTTTTTTTTTCCAAAGATTCCACCACATGATTAAAAATTAGATGAATGTGTATTCCTGACCACATGGACAATGTCACAGCTAGTTCATGACAAGCAACTGCAACAGGTGTAAATGAAAAACAGGTCCCTACCGCGGGACAAAGCTTGGTTGCAGGCTGACTGTATGACACTAATATTGAAAGCAAGAATTTAAGTAAACTCATCTGGCATTCAGATCTGACTGAGGGAACAGTGAGAATGACACAGTGAAGGTACACTTAGGTGCAATTTCATGCTGGTGACTTTTTCCTCTTTTTATGCTTAGAGCAGATTTTAAACCAAGAGTTGCATATCCAATGACACACACAGAATTCAAAACTTAAGAGACCATTAGCACAGTTGTACACATAATTACATAAACTTAGTATTTACATATTCTAAACAAAGTTCCACTTTAACAGTTGAAGTCTTTTAACACATGAAAGAAGATAATCTACTACAAAGAATGCATAACGGGATCACAAACTTTCCACAAGCATATAAACACATGTTTTTTAAAGTGCTTTCTGGGTGCTTCAGATTAACCCCTCGCAGTACGAGCTGTTATGTAGTGCTGTTCCAGTCATTACAAAATTATTGAAATCACTCCTCTTCAGGTGCATTGTGAGTTCAGGAATAATGACAACACCATTGATGTAAAAGCTTTAGGCTCTACCAACATAAACGTATACATTACTTAGGTTCAGATGAAGTTGTCAAATACTTTGGTTTAGCATAGCCTGGGATAAATATTTGATAGAACAAAAATTGCACCTCTCCACTCTTGAGTTTGTTTTTTTTTTTTTTTTTAACTAAAAAAATACCCCAACATAAATTGACAGTATTCTTTGGTAAAAACAGGGCATTTGGCCAGCTTGTGTGTACATCTATTTATTAAAACAGCCTAAAAGTGAACAAATGCCGCTGCTGTACCGTCAATTTACAGGAATAAGCATTCCTCAGAGGGCAGTATCAAAATATTAACCTTAGCAGTTACCTATACAACAAGCTGAAACACCTTCAGCAACCATTACAGGGGATCAATAATGTTTTAGAACACTTTTTGCTTAACATTTATCCTTTGCATTACAAAAACCTGTAAAATGCTCTATGCCTGCAGACAAGTCCATCACCTTGCAGTGACTACAGAAACGTTATTCAATGGTGTACACTGTCAAGTTGCTGTAACAAAAACCAGGAATATGGTGTGCTGACCAACTAATACTCGACTGCACAGTATTTGTGCATTACCTATCCTAAATACTAAGAAAAGCCTATTAAAAATTCATTTAACTGCTACAAGTTACGTGAATATATAAAAACAGAGCAGATATACAAGTATAACACTGAACATACTGTACTTTATTAGCACAAAAAGCCAGAACAAGGCACAGCAAGCAGAAAAATACATCAATAGAAGGGTTAGTGTAGCATACAAGAATAACGTTTATTGTACTTGCAGCCAAAATGTTTCCTACCTTCAACAGGTCACTGCCATAAAGAAGTAAGAAAGAAAATACTGTAGCAGCTGGTAAAGAAACTAGGGAGCACTCAGAATTGGTACAAAACATTAAACAGGGGTCAGGGCATTCCAACAATTTTAGTGCAAAATACCTAAGACAGAACTACTTTAAGTTCCATCTCCAATTAAATAAGCAAAAAGAAATTAGAATCTTGTTCTAAGTAATCTGTTGAAACTATTGTCAGTGCACATTACCTTAAAACATTTTTAAAAGCGCAGATGGAAAGATATTTACAAATAAAGTGTACCAGTACCTTTGAAACCTGACATTTGTTTCAGATATGTCAGATTTTGTACTCTAATTATAATAATTCAACCACTTGTATGTTCTCAAAAAAAAAAAAAAAAAGTCAGACGACTTTAAATAATTAAACAATTTTTTTATTGTCACTATTACCTTCCATTGTAAGTTACTAGCAGTTGGGCCACCAAAACCTGTTTTGGGAAAATACCCACGACCTTATGTTTCACAGCAATAATCTAATTCTGGGTCCAGCCACAGAAGCAGCAATTCACATTGGAAGGTATTTTTAACTGTCTGAGACAGTATTACTTTTGCTAACAATGCCACTTAAATTTCCAAGTGTTTGTAACAGAATTACAGTACTGAGCAGGCATATTCAAGTCTTAATGATTAGGAAACCTTATACACTGTGAAAAGCATGATTCATCTCTTAGCATCAAAGCACCATTAACTCTTAATGGACTGCTTCTGATGAACTGCTCTTCGTTACAAGAAAATATTCACTAGTATTTGGAAACATGTTTGTAAGCTGAATTAATACTTTGAGTAGAGGAAAGTTTTCAAGAAGAGAATTTTAAAAAAATACTTCAAATATTAGTAAAAATGCCCCTCTGATAAAGCCTTTCTTTAACAGCATTACACGAATGCCCCTTGGGCCCCTTGGGCCTCGTAGTTTCTTCATCCAATTACTACAGCTATAAAAGGGAAACAAAAAATTTAGAAATTAGCAAAAATATTTTCATTAGGCCTTAATGAAAAACGTGCAGAAGTGTGTCTGCTTATTGTTTCCAAGAGGCATCACAACTTAGTTTGATTAACAGCAGGCAGCATCTGACAGGATACTAACACTCAGCTTAAATAGGATATTGCAGAAAAGCTAGACGTCGTCGGTGCACTTGCTGCAGTTAAAACTGTGAAACACAAAAAAAAAAAAAAAAAAAAAAAGCACGTCCCAGAAGCTTATTTTGATTTCCATTTACTTTGTTTTTATAGGTTCCCGCTCCAGCCATCGCACCCTGACTTTTTGCTTATAGTGATACTCCTTTAGAAAGTCTTGCAACATTGAGGGGAGAGGAAGGTCATCGATGCCATCGTACGTAGTGCACCTGCAGATGACTGCCCGGCAGATATACTGCAGGCTGAAGGGGAAGGTCCTGTTCAGAGACACAGTGAGCAAGGGTTCAAAGAACATGCAGGAGCTGGGGTCCTTGTAGTGCTCCAGCAGCCCCGTGACCGTGGAGGAGTGGAACACGCAGGGGTCGTGGGCGTCGAAGCTGAAGTTGTGGTTCCACTGCTCGATGCGCGCGTGCAGCGAGCGGTTGTAGCGGCGGAAGCTCACCGAGAAGAGGTAGTCCTCCTGTGCAGAGTCCCTGAGCAAAAACGTGCCCTCGGGCTTCCCCTCCAGGAGCGCTTCTGCTTCGTAGCGGTCCATGACGCCCCAGTAGCAGGGGTTGCCCGTGATCTGCAGCAAGTCTGGCACGAGGCAGTGGATGTAATCGATCTGAGTGTGCACTTTCCAAGCGCCCTGCCTGCTGAGGTGGCCGTGGCTCTCTCCCGACGCCTGACGCTGCTTCTGCCGGCGCGACTGCAGGCACAGCGTCGTGCTGTCCTCTTCGGAGTCACAGCTCCCTGGAGGGGTCGTGGTTTTGTCCCCAGTCAGCTCAGTCATACCAGGGGCTAACTTTGGTCCCAGTTTATACAAAGGATTTACCTGTGCTGTAGCTTCGAAAGTGTGTATTTGGGCATTGGGAGGGGGATCGACCCCCTCTTCGATACTAAGTCTACGTCTCTCTCTGAGCCTGTCCTCTTCATCCTCTGTGGAAACCAAGGAAGGATCAAATGTGTCAAAGAAAGTTGAATGAGGGCTCACAGGCGCTGTGTGTTGTTTAATCAGATGCCACTTCTGGGCCAGATCTGAGCCTGCAGGGAAAGGGCATTTCTCAAGCATTAGTTCAGAGAGATGGATCTTTCTTTTGTTAGAAAACAGAGGTTTGGACTGTTTGCTGTAAGTTCTCATGGGAAAACACAGGCCAACAGTATCCTGGAGACGCTGTCGCAGGGAACGGCTGCCTACTGTCCTGCTGGATACTGCATCCATGTCATGGACTGAGCTCACCCCATACCTTCTCTCCCTCCTCTGCAAACCACTTCGTGTCCTACCAAATCTTTTTTCGGTATCCAAGGAGCTCTGTGTTTTGGTAGAGCAGGAATGCTTCTTCTTCCCACCCCAAGGAGCGTGCCGAGAATAAGAGTCCCTCCGAGCAAGCCTGGCTCCCGTGGTGACACACGAGTCATTCTCTTTCTCAATGCTTATTTCAACAATCTGAGGAATTTCTGTGACACAGTTTTGGTTTCGCCTTGCTGAGTTCTTGGAAGGACTTAAGCCCAATTGCAAAGCAATGTTTTCTCTCAAAGGACTGCTGGGCTGTTGCTCAGTCAAGTCGGTTATCTGGATGGCTTTCTCTTTACCAGACGAGCAATTATTGGAGTTCACAACTATACTCTCACTTTGGCTTCCACCCTCATGACTAAAGAGATTCTGGCACCTGTATTTGAAATTGTTCCACATCTTTCCCACTTTATCCATGGATTATGTTATCTAAATTCAAGAGGAGAAGAAATATTAAAATAAAAATATAGTTTGAAAACATAAGTTATTAATTAAGTTACAGACCCGACTTATTATTAACCGAATGCAATACATTTTAAAAAGTGCCCTACTCTTTGTAGGGTTATGTGGAGGCAAGATGCATCACACCATATTGATATATAGAAAAATATCCATATTTTTTTAATATTTTCTAAATGAATATTTAGAAAAATCACCACAAGGAGAGTGTTTAGGAAATTACAAACATTTCATTTACAAGCAGGCCCTCCCATTTTTCTGTAGGCATTTAGGTAGGTCAGCATAGTTGTATTTGATGAATAACAAATACACAGTCTAAAATTCTTCATTTTAGGAAGAATTTTTAAGTCATGTTAGGTATGACTCCCTGATAAGCTTCCAATAAGCAGCACTAAAATCCTGTTCAAGTCACTCCAAACTAGGAAAGCAGTTAGTAAAATCCAACAAGTGCACTGCAAATGTCTAGATACACCACGTAAAAGCAAAAGCTCCAGCTGCAGACACATAACTTCCAAGATACAGCTTTGTAAGATTAAAAGAATTAGCACAAAAATAGAAATTTAGGAGGGAAAAAAAAACATTCACCATTATTAGATGAGAGACAATCATCAAAATACAATTTTAGAACTATAAAGTCTGATGCATTAACATAAGCCATATGAAACAGCTGAAAAAAACCCCCATCAACCAATGGTCTGGCTTTATTACCTTAAGATATAAAAGAATGAAAGAGCCCAAGGAGCTTTTCTATCTTTAGCAAGAACACTTAAAAAGAAAGCAGCTCCACAGCAGAAACACGATGACAATGAATCATGAAGATACAGTAAAAAGATAAAAACATTAGCAGTGTGTATTCTGAAACTACATCTTTAGAAACTGAGTTTGATAATTGGAACAAGACTGCCAAAATTACAGGACTGCCCTAGGACAGAGAGAAACAGGCTAATTCTGTACTAAAAAAAGTCAGGCAATGCCAAGCTAAATTAGATCTAATTAAGTTCTGAGAGAAGTGCTAAACTTAAAAGACTAAAATACGTCATCTTATTTCATTTAACTCTTTATGGAAACTGCCCTGTTCTTTGGAAACATTATTTTGCAGCAACACTCCTCTGTTGCTGCCCTTCTGTTCATGACTGGAGGAATCTGAAGCAGTGAGTGAATGCACTGGGACTCATGACAAAGTGGACAATAAACAAGTAGGCAATGCTCTGCTGAGCCACCCTACACCCACCTTTGTAACAGGAGCATTGCTGTAAGCCTACAAATTTGTAGCAGAATCCACTGAGACTGGGAAGAGTCAGAGGCATAGCTTATGTGAGAAACATTGAGATTGAATGTGTAACACCTGACTGTGACAGGAACAAAACCCAAAAGCTTGCTTGCTTTCTCCCTGTCATCAGATGATGCAGCAAACCCAGCGAGCCAGGTATCCAACTGCACTAAATAAGAACTTAAGAACTGAGTGTGGATGAGGGAGCTGGAGAGAAGGGGGAAATCAGGCCCTCAGTCTCTGAGGGTAACTGGTAGAAGTTACCTACAACAGTGCTAAGGACAACCTGCACAGCACATGGTTATTAAGGAGGGAGACACTTGCAGAGCCATGTTACACACAGAGGATGTTACACAGTTCCATGTATACATAAAGCCTGTAAGCAAACAAGCAAAGAATGTATCCTGATTAAAATTAAAAATCCTGAAATTGTTTTTCATTCTGGAGTTGTCTGGATCAAGCTGGGGAAATCCTAGGAGGAGCAGAACTACTGAAGTGAGACCATATACAGATTTGCAGGAGGCATCCAACACATATGATGGCATTGCAAGGCTCATAGCTGTCTGTGGTGTCTCAGAATATCCATGCTGACCAGGAGGGAGCACATGTTTGCTGGCTGCCAGCCTATCAACACAATACACACAAGGTTGACTTCTACACTTTTGTCTCAAGTTGTAGGTTTTTCATTCTCTTCCTAGTCAGAGAGATGTTTAAAATTTTGGGAAAGAGAACAGAATGAGATATTAAATAAACTCTACTCCCTTGGCAAGTCAGGCTAGAAAACGTACACGTTTTTGTCACAATGAACTGGAATTACTTTTCTAGCCAAACAAGCATATGCTATTCAGTTGTGTCTTTTTTTCTGAAATTGCTCTTTATTGCTCTGCCTTTGCACTACTAGTCTAAAGCATCTTAAGACTGTTAGACGAATGGAAAGTTCTCTACATGTGCCCAGAAAGCTTCAAGAACAAATAAAAATAAAAACCAACAAAACACTCCACCCACAACCCCCCACCATACTGGCTTGACAGACTGTACTTTTCAAAAGTTAAACTTAAAAGGTTAAGTACTTTTTGTCACACTCAAGAGAATAAAGATACCTTTCTTACCCAGAAAAGCAAATGAGTCACTGTGTCTTGTCTTGAGAATATACCTCAACATGAACTTGCTAGATTCCTTCTTTGACTTGCGGACATGATTACTACAAAGGGAAAAGCAGAAATTTTTGTTAATAGTTAGAATATCTTTTCATTTAGACATTTACTGTTAGTCACTGACATCAAAGGGATATTTTACTATTTATTTCTGAAATGTGTGCATGGAACTGCCTGCTCCTCATATATTTTTAATGCATATTAACATAAGCAAAAAGCTTCATAGAACTTGCTTTTTTTATACATTAACAACATTTGTCAAGTACAGTCATGGGGAGGACTGTGAAATAAAACTTTTGACAACCAAGAGCAAAGCCACGTTATGTGGATCATTGAAGAGCCAGGCACAATGGGCATAATCAGGCCAATGAAATGGCTTCCCCACATTTTGGTGTCAAGTCCAAAACAGAGGTTCCCAAGTTGTGGCTGGCAGTGCTGTCAGATCACCACATACTGTCTCTCCTCCTTGTTTCCAGCTGCTACATTACATCAAAAGGCAGCTAAAAATACACACTTTTCTAATATTACTTTTCCAGGTAAGCAACTGCTGTACTGTCTCCACAAGGATGTTACATGATTGTGAAGCAAGAGCAATATGAACCGTGATTCTAAAAATGGGAAGGTGGAATACAAGACAAGTTCTTTATTAAAAGAGTAGGTCAGCACATCCCTAAAATAATCATCATTGTTTTTCAGAAATCCAAGAGGAGTTGAGGGATTTAATTTGCTCACACCACTGTCAGAAATCTAACAGTAACAATTATTCTTCTCCATGCTAGATCCAAGCCCAGGAAAGCAGTAAGAGTTAACAAAAAACACTGGGAATTTATATTAAAGTTTTACATACAGAACAGGAAGAAAAATATTGAAATGTGATGTATATGTATGTCAATGAAAAGCTACAGGGCTGAGCAATCTCTAGGTGAATATTAAAAGTTAATATTCCTAGGTAGAAACTCCAGAGCAATGGCAGAGAAGTCCAAGTATTACTAGTTTCCATTCACTTCTGGAAGCACTAGAATTGCTGAATTTTTTAAGTTAGGCCACACTATTGCTATTGAGATTCTGTAAAAGTAACCTTTTCAGAGAGCAGCAGAGTGACAAGTACAAAGTATTTACACCAAACCAAGATCAAAGCACGAGTACAGTTCTTTTGCAACTGTAGCATTTACTCTCATTTCTTTTGTTCTGCATTATGTTCCTAGCAAGCCTGCAAACACAAGGCAGTCAAACCTATTATAACTGCTTAAGAGCAAGGCCTGAGCAGAGCAAATGCAAGGTAAAGTTTCTAGAATAATAGCTATCCATCTTGAAACACAGCCTTCCTTGAAACACTAGCTCGTTCAGCTCTCTGAAGTTCACCTTCATTCCAAACAAAACCAGCGACGCTGTTTTCCTGGGCACAGGTGGCAAAGGGGCCGCATGCTAACCATTGCAACTCTTCAAAAATACAAAAAACCCACGTGGATGCCTACCCTGAAGTGTCATGCTTAATGGTGCTAGCTTTAAATAACCCCATTCTCCTCAGTTGTGCTCAGAAACCTGAGCAGTCAATGCAGCACCTATCACATCACCACTGCCAGCCAGCTGACAGGTTCTGGTGGACAGAGTGCCAGGCGGCTCCAGGAGGGAGTGGTTCCTTTGGGAACCAGCCTCCCCTAATGGAAAACAGTTCCTTGCATTTGGGTGACTTGTCTCAGTTCAACATCTCAGACTTGCCTTGGAATAAAACTTGACTCACTGGTAAAGTATTTAAAATTCAACCTAGTCATTTTAAATTAGTTTAAATCAATGTGCAACAGATGTGTGGTTTCACAGATTTCTTGTGGCAGCACTAAGCTTGACAAAATAAAAATTGTTTCTGAACTGGTTCTAAAGCCATGCCAGTTTTACAAAGGAGCACCGCCAGTGGTTATTCTAGCCTAAACAGGAAATCAATTTCATTCCATCAAAATCCACAAAGTGAATTCAACCATTTGTAGATTTTCTAAGAAAAAAAAACCAATTATTTTTCTAAGAATAATGTAAATTCTACTGATGTTCTTAACACAATCTCTTTTCAAATAAAAATTATTTCTACTACTTTGAACTGGCATAAATGATCTTAAAAATAACAGATAATGGGCACTCTACAGGGATTACAGAAGCAATGAGCAGCAGTATCTTAGTGCTATATTCCCATATGCAGTAAATTTAGACATTCAAAGGCAGGAAGTTTGCATGAGTGCAGTCTTCAAGTATTCTGAGTGTACAAATGAAGAGACAGAGATTTTAAGCATTATGATAAAGCTACAGTTACAACTCGTTTGTAATCCTAAAACACCTGATATTAACAGATCACTGTGAAAACTCAGAGTGCTCTTTGAAGAAATGTCCCAAGATCTAGCCAGAGCTTTTGGCCTGTGACTTTGTAGGAACATTATTCAAAGCCAAGGCTGTGCTCTGTCTGAAAGATAATAGACTCGTTTCACTCTCACAGTTCACCCCATTTAAAAATTACTCAGTATGGTTTACTATATTCAACATATCAACTCCTAACAATGCATGATCTTCACAAAAGATGATGCACTGCACTAAGTATGATACCTTACAGAACAGGTTCAAAAAAAAAAAAGAACCTACAAGATAATTTGTTTTGGTATTTTTGTAAGATGATAGCTTCAAAACACTGAAAGATAACAAGGTGAAAACATTGAAGAAATACAAAATCAGACAATTCTTACAAGTCAAAACCCCAGTAACCTGACAGGGGACAGAAAAGAGAGGGAGAGGAATTGGTCTCCCTGCTCCTTGCACACTGCTGAGTTCAGTGTTAGCTGGAGCACACACAGGCAAACCAGCCAGCACATTCCATGCCCCCACAGACCACGGGGGTACAAACAAAAGACCGGAGGGAAACTGCCTCTATTGGTGTCATTCCTTACCATGATTTGCTTAGCAGTGACAAGAGACTCTTACTAAAGACATTTGCTCCCATGAAGGGATGCTTGCTGAGGAGGGCACTGCCCTGTCTGCCAGAGCCCACAGCAGGCTCCTGGCAGCACTCCTCAACCCTACTCAGAAAAAGGGAATAGGGCTGGCAGCCCCACATCTCAAGTAACCCACTTGAGGAAGGAAGGGCAATACTAAGGATTACAAAGCAATTTCCTCCCTTCCAATGCACATTCCAGAAATAATGAATTACTACTGTAATACTAGAGATAACGTTTCTTAAAAACCAAGGAATTTGTTGGCGCAAGAGGAACCACGCATTTTTCTACACACACAAAAATGTGCTCACTGCAGACAGCTCAAAGAGCTGATTTAGAGGCCTGGAAGGAAAAGGTGGCTGCTATTTTTTTCACTAAACAAGGTAAAGGGGCCAAGTGTCTCAAGTGCTTATGAAAGCCTTATTGGGAGAAAGTACTACTGAGTTTTAACTATTAGGCTTTGATAAACTGGAAGTGCAGTTTTGTGGGAAGATGAATACAAGGTTTGAATCCACAAACCAAAACTCAGACCTGCCAGAGAAGAGGTAGAGGACACAGAGCTACAATTCCAACAACACACAGACTTGGCCTTAAGTCAGCACTGCAACCAAAAGAAATGGTGTCAGCCCCTTCCTGGCCACCTGTGCTGGTGCAGGAGGTGGTCTGTGCACCATATGGCTGCTCAGTCAACCAGCTCAAGGAACTGATCCAGACTAAAATGAATTCTCAGAAAAAGTCTCAATCATTTACTCCATCTGGTTTATGACTTCTCTACAAACATTCAAGTTAACACATGGGAGGAGCAGATGAGAAGGGAGGAAGCAGCAGCCAGGACAAGACTGCTTCCTTCCACAGCAGCACTGATTAGTTCTGCTGAAGCTGTTAAGTTCTTAGAGGGCTACTTTGAAGACAAATCTCCATTCTCAGCTGTGGGGCTCTGGTTGCAAAGAGAGATTAGGACTCTACTTAAGGTGCTGCTTTGAACACTTGCACTGAAAGTTCAGCCACTGACAACCCTTACCACAAAAATAAAATGCTGAGTTGGCTTGATGCATTCTGCTAAAACACAAGGGAAGCTGCAAGTTTCAAGGCCTTAAGCTGGCAGACTGTCAAGTCAAAGTAAAATAATGTTTTGCCATTGTTCCAACCTGGAGTAAGAAGTAAACTCCTCCCCCTCCTCGCTGCAGATTTCAAATGAGCAAAAAGCAGTCTTAGCTTGGACAGCTGATGATCTGCCAGTCTCTTCCCAAGCAGCTATACATTGGTAACTTCAGTTCAAAAATACTGCTCCAAGATTTTGAACAGTGGAAACATTCTTGTAAGGCCCTTACTAGGCTTTGGGTTTGCAAAAGGACAATTTTGGGACTTTGTGCGTTCACCCTGGATTGAAAGGTACCATTGAGTTACTATCCATTTCTTTGCTGTTCAGAAAATCTGAAATCCCTGAAGCAGACAAGCCATCAACAGATGAACTAAAGTTATGGCACTGAACCAAAACTGCAGACAACTGTTTTTTAAATACTCCTTTCCCTCTACTTACACAAGTCTAATAGGTAATAACACAACCATCATGAACAAAGCTAGTATGTAAGAATCACATAGAAGAGGAGCAAACATGAGTTTCAGATATTGAAACAGAAATAACACTATACAGATTTACCAAGAACTCCATATAGTGGTAGATCTCTATGCTAGAAACTGCAAATTCAAGACAATGGCACACATTAACTCCAAATCAAGAAACCTTCAAATCACTTAGGCAGTGTCCTGATGGTGGCCACTTATTATAACATGCAAATCCACAAAAGCAACACTAAATGGAACCAGTTTCCTTTAAACTACCTCCATACACCCTAAGCAGGCAATTCAGTTTCACCTTAATATTAAAAAAAAAAAAAAAAAAAAAAAAAAAGAGCAATAAGTTAGCAAGGTAAAATACCTGCCACAGGAAGAGAACTCTGGTGCAGTAATGGTTTCCATACTGCTGTGTTTAACTCTTCTCACACAGAAGCTGCCACTATACTTTTTCAAAATTCATGTGGACAGAATAAATGCTTCCAGGCAGTGTTCAAGTTAAGTACAGCAGTCCTCTTGATGACCTCTGCAAAAGCCCTAAGTACTCTGAGAAAAGTTATGGAGCTCTCCCCCAGCAGAGAAGAATTTGTTTCTACTTCTAAGAACACTAATGAAGCATATCCTCCTCTACAAAGTTCTAAAATGTAAATATAGGTCTCAAATTGAGACAAAGAGTGATGTAATGGGTTTTTTTTATGTAATTCTTGGAAGTTCTGAGTTAAGAAAAAGCATACCTTAATAGCTGTGCTGTGCTAAGAGCAAAAGAAATTGGAAGCAAAGTGGAAAAGATCAGTCAAATCACATCCCACATCTTTTGACTAGCTCAGTAAAAACATCCAATTTAATATATTTTGTAAACAGAGCATTTCATTCAATTGCAAATGGCCTGTTTTCCAAACACAGTCCTTCTGTTCTGTGATCAATTTATACTGGTTGAAAGGTCCTATTTCTTCTCACTACATTTTTCAAAGCCTCAGCAGCCTGTCTAATGTCCCTCTCTCACCACTGTCCCCATGCCTGCCATCAGCTCACAGGCACCTCCTGCACACCGAGCTTTTCTCATGCCACTTCCCATGTACCCTCTTAACCTGACCAAGCAAAAGATCATATTCTCCAACACAAACTGGCTACCTGCCACCTCTCATCAACTGATTAAACCAAAGTTGTCCTTGCCTTCCTCTAGTAGTGCATCTGCAATGGTGATCTCAGCAGGAAAAGCATTATTGCCATTCACGCAATTTGCATGAAAAATAAAATAAAGTAGCCCTTCTCTCAAATTTAAGTGAAATGGACCCAAAAGTTCCAAAGTTTCTAAAACCATAACAACTGAGAAGAGTAATAATCCAAGCTGTTAAACAGCTACAGCTATGCTGTACAGCAAGTAGAAGGTGGCCTAAGATGGACAGCTCTAATAACATAAACTTATAAAGTGACCTTCATAATGACTTCACTCCCAACTCACATTCTTTCATGCTAGAAGTTTGGCCAGTAAGCTCTATCACTACAGCACCACTGGACATCTCAGATTAGTTTCTGTACAGAATATACTTTCATAAAATAGAAGCCAATATGAATAACTGCAGAACGAGGCGTGGGGATTTAACCTGTAAAGCATTTGGCAAGCAGGGAGTTAAAATCCTGCCTCAGAGTAGCCCACAGCTGCTGTCAGCAGTCAGGCTTGTCAGGAGAAGCTCTGGGCTGTCTTGACAAGACTAATTGGCAGCAAGCACCTGGTTCCCCAGGCTGGGCCTGGGGAAGGTGAAAGAACATAAACCCTGCAAAGAAGAAGGAGAAGCAGCTGTAAGGCTGCCAGTAGGTCTAGCCTGTTTCATGTTTTCACTTCAATCCACAGGCAACTTCATCCTAGACTATACCTAGCTAGAGCTATCAGAAACGTTTCTCTGCAACTTGCCAGCTGAAGGAAACATGTGCTTTGGGGTTCTGTACCTGCAAGTTCTGCCACTGAGCACTCACCCAGCCTTGGTGTGCAGGGTCCTGCTGCAGCACAGCCAGCTGCAACCTCAACACCATCACTAAACTGCAGTGGAAATGAAAACTTGGGTTTCTAAGGCCACCAAAAATTCGCTTAGAGGTGTTACTGTAACTTTAAAATTATGGACTAATTTGCCAGATAACAAAAACTAAGACTGTTCTGAGTATTCTGTACATTGAACACAAAGCATGACATAAACACTGAACATAAAGCATATGTGATGACAACTTATGAACATAGCAAACTACAGTGTATCTTTAAAGAAAGTTAAAAAAAAAAAAGAAAAAAGTTGTAAAAAATCCCCAACATTCTGGAAACTAGCTAGAAGTAGGATGCATGAGGAATTTTAAGTGGGATTTCCAGAAAAGTTTAAAGACTTTAAATGTATTTCGACCTCTGCTAAGAATCATGATTTCAGTGAATGTGAAGCTTTCTGAAATTCTACCCTTGGTTATCTCACATTATTGAAACTCAAGTAAAAAAATGTTAAAGCATTAGCCTTGCAGGTTCAGCCCCTGAGGTAGGAAGATCTTTCTTAGAAGTAAAGGACAAAAAACCAATTCCTTAGTTTAGCTGAGTTTGTATAACTGAACCAACAAGTGTCTAGTCATATATAAACATATATAAAAATTGATATATATATAATGTCTAACATCAATATACATCAGAAATTTTTTTGTGCAAGACAGGGTAAGTATAAACATTAAAAAGTCAGAAGTAAACTTCTTCAAAGCAAATTGTTCAGCAAATATATTGACTGTGTCTTGGCCAAATTTCACATTTTAGGTGTTTTAGCCTGCTGGTCAAGAATTCTAACAATGTAGAGCAGCACTAAGTTTCCATATCTTAAAACCCTGGAAATTTGGAAGTGTACATAGTCTCAGTATGAAGGACACTT
Organism: Sitta carolinensis; assembly: GCA_032173965.1. NCBI lineage: Eukaryota > Metazoa > Chordata > Aves > Passeriformes > Sittidae > Sitta > Sitta carolinensis. The sequence goes on along the minus strand of JAVUNC010000025.1, from coordinate 4,068,375 downwards.
CAATCAATAAGCTTTAATACCAAATAATGGTGCTTGGGAGAACAAAAACTTCCAAAGGAACTGCTTGATATTCAAACCACTGTTAGCAGTGGACCAAACTCACTCAAAGAGCCACAGAGTGTGCCACTGTGCTCTTTCTAGGGCACACCATATGAATGGTTGCAACATTCCTGTAACTGCTAATGATCCATTAGCAATATCTAAAAAGAAAAAAACTCAGGGTAATGAGATTATAAATTTGTGTGTTTAGAGTTACTGCTCCAGCGATAACAAAAAAATGTTTCTCTGCCTGACAGCAAAGGATCCTGCCCTTTGCAACACCTGCTCTCCATTTGTACTCAAAGACTACTAATGAGTAAATCTACAGGTTCTCTTGTCTCTACTCATGTGCTTCATGACCCAGTGCTTTTAAAAATAAAACCCAAACAGAACCAAACCAAAACACCCAACCAAGAAACCCCACCCCAAAACCAAACCAAGACAAAAAAACCCCACCCATACCACACTTTCCTTGTGCCATGCAAAATGGGAATGCCCATGATTCAAAACATGGGATCACGACATACCATAAAACTTCAACTGTCTAACCCTTCACATAGTCAGAAATGTAAGACTATGACTATATGCACACCACATGCATTACACAGACTGAACAATCACTGTAACAAAGTCATTTCCTCTTAAGAGCATCAATTGCCTCAGTCCATTTCAACTGAGGGGCTAACTAGATTATTACACTACTATCTAATCTTCAAGGAGCTAGACTCCATTGCACAGTAAGATGAAAAAGATGGTCAGTACGTGGCTACCTCTTTCTTCTTTATTTTACGTAAAGCAATTGGTTAAATAAAAACTATTTGAATGAAATGCTTAGTCTAGCAAAGAAGCACCTGTGCATGTTATGTAAGTGAGCCCCCACAGGATGAGAATTTTCTAAGAAAAATACATGTATTTGGTTAGCTCCTAAATTCTTCTGAAAATAAAATATATAAATGCTTTGTGTTTTGAAATCATGAATCCAATCCAAAAGGTGACTCCAGTTATTACTAGAGGATTATTGCAGCAAGACCCTAGCCATGAATCACTAATCCACTGGTTAGCTAACAGGCATTCCTATTAATCAATATGCAAATGGCCTATCTAAAAAGACAACTCACTAACCTGTGATACCACTTGAATACCTACACACCAGCTCATTGAGTACTGGAAAGCTGCTTGCTGTTCAAGGGCTCCTATCTGCTATGGGTAAATATAAGTTACAGACTGCAGGAACTCCAAGAAGATGCAGCAAAGGAACAGACTAGAAAAATGAATCTTTTCAACAGCACTGCCAGCTGCATGAGACTAATAAAACCAATAATGCTCTTCTACCCTAGGAAAGCAGAGACTCAGCTGTATGAACAGCTTACCCTGATTGAGCAGGAAGGTTCATCCACTGCATTCCTTTCCTTCTAACCTCACCTATTCTGGGATTCTGTAATGGCTTAGAGGCTGCATTGCATGCAGGAACCACAGAAAAATCGAGCAAACCTAAATCAATGATTACTGAGTGATAAACTTGTGAGAGGGCAGCTATTGAAGAGTACAGCTCTTTCTAGGTTGTTTCTCATCAACAGAATTTAGCCATAGAAAGGGCACCCTAAGGGTGATAGTCCATGATAACTACACCTCTAATTACTAATAATCTACAACTGCTTTGCTTCTATTAAAAGGGATATTCTTGCTTCCCTCCCACCCCTTTGTATCAGTTCTAACATTCATCTAATCTCCATTTTCACCATAAGCTAACTGATGGAAGCACCAGACAGACAAACAGCACTTCAATGAGGAAAAAAAAAGCCAGAAGAGACAAGTGATAGCATGAATGTAGGAGATTCCAGTCTTACACAAAAAGAAGGGAAAAGAACTCTGTCTACCAGTAGCAGGAGCTGTTAATACTGGTTTAGCCATTTCTGTGAAACCTACTTGTTAATGTTAACACAGATTCTCCTTAGAACCTGAAATATGTTTTATTAAATGAAAGATTAAATCAAAGTCGTAACTGTAAAGCAAAAACTAAAATTAAGCTTCAAGACTAACACTCATCTAGAAACAACACTGTACCCTTCAGAAGATCAGGAACTGCAACACTTAACAGGGGAAACTATTAATATGGAACTACAAGAAATATTCATCTTGATTTTTTCAAAAAGATGGCTCAACTGCTACTTGAAAGACCAGACATTTTCTGATATTTTTTATAAAGCACAGGAACATTTCAAGAGCACAGGAACAACCTGTTCAATAAATGAGTTCAGAAAGTTGTGATCTTTAAGTATCCTCCATGATGAAAAATGATTTGATACCTGATGTTAAAAATAAAAAAAAATTGTCATGAGACATGGCAGTTTCCACATCTAGCTACTGTCACCCAGTGGCCAGGAATTCATGAAGAAAAACAGGCACGGTGATCACAACAATGAGAATTCCAAATTCTAGAAAAAGATGAAAATTAAGTAATTTTCTTAAGATACTGATGATCAGTCACAGCTTGAGCACCCTTCAAACCATTATATAAAGTTGAAGGGTCCAAATAACTAAAACCAGTTGTGCAAGTTCAGAGATCTCAAGCTCTTCTGCTACAGATTGGCAGGAGTCTGACACTTAGGTGTAGAGAGGGAGGGAGAGAAACCCCAGAACACTGCCTAATGTTGGACTGAACACAAGGCTACAAAATTCTGATTGTACTGGCAGCAGTGGCACACAGTTAATTTAATACAATATTAACTTGTAGGTAACTTAAAATCTGTCATGATTTCAAGAAAAAATATTTCTCTTCGTAAGAGTTCTGATAAGCTGCCAGACTGGAACGTTCTTTCAGCAAAATCTGTTTGCTCCTCTACTGAATGAACACAGAAAAGAAACACCCAATCCAGCAGGTACCAACCTCCCAAGAAGCTCACACTGACTGCCACGGTGGGCCCCACTGCTGGTGCAGAGAAAGCACAGCAATGAAACTCAGGGAAAGTTCTTTCACACAGCTGCAAGCATCTACATAATTGGCATGGATTTTGCTACAGGGGGAATGCATTTCAAAAAAGAAACTTTCAGCTGTACTGTGTCAAGAGGCAAGGCCATCTTTCTTGAAGTTTAAACTAGCCACCTTAAAAAGAGCAAAGAAAGTCAGTCTACTTGGAGGCCCCTAAGTCTTTTCCCAACAGGAGGGATACACTTCTGAAAATAGTCTGGTTTTTTTCATTTTTAAAAAAATCACATTTTTAATACTATCACCTAATGCTTCCCATCATCAGACACGTTCAATCGCTTTCTGCAGCTTTCTGATTTGGTCAGAATTTCATAGGCTGGGTAGATACCTAAAATAGTCCTTCAAAGTCTAAGCTGTTGTAGGAAAAATGTCAAAAAAGTTACATTTTGGCCGTCTTTAAAAAGCCACCTCCTCATTTTACAAATTCAGCAAGAGCAGCTTTTGTGTGGAGCAACTTCTGCTATCCTTACAAAAGTTTAGACACACTTGGTCCAGTTTGGAACTCCTAAAGAAAGAACCCTTTAGGTTCATTGGTCCAGTAGTCTTTTTAAGATTTCATCTGTGTAGGTCTCTGAGGAATCAGACCGAGCTTTTTTTGGCTGTCCCAGCAGCACTCAGCCCTGACCAGATGCACACACCCTGCTTGTGGGAAGTGACTGAGCACCCTGCCTACAACCAGTTACACCATTGTGCTGAGTGACAGCCCTGCTGTGCTCAGAAATAACAAAGGGATCCAGAGAGAGAAGCAGCCAAGCTTCAGCCCAGTATGGACACCTCAGCTTCTCTTGAGTCTTAACACAGTCCAAGTCCCCAGTGTTGGTAGGAGGCTGGAGACACTGCAGAGCTGATGGGACAGGAAAGGAGGAAGAACAAGTGCATGACTCTGGAGCTGGCACCTGTCAGGGCTGTCTCAAAGATTTCCCAGCTGGCTTTGTGCCACAGGATCCCCCTCAATCCCCTCATTAACTTGGGACAATTCTGGCTCCTATGCTCTGCACAGCTTATTGCAGCCCAGAAATGTATTTGAAAGAAAAATCCTGCTGAGCATACAGAATGCAGACAGTCTCCCAGGGTACCCCACAAAAAACAAAACAAAACAAAACTGACATGTCTAGATCAGAAATTTTCAAGAAGAGAACTGGCTCAATTTTGACAGATTTTCATGTAAAATTAAAACAATACTGCTCAGCCAGAGGCTGCCCACAGACAAATTTCATGTAGACATTTCAGTTCAGAGGTGCACTACAATATTTCAAAGTAGAGACTGACATTAAAAAAATGGCACAATTATTCTAGTTCTGTTTCCAAAAACAGATGAAAGATTTTGGCAAAAAGCTTTAAATGAAATTAAACTCAAGATGAAGAAAAGGCCTAAGTATTTTGGTCCAGGAGATTAGAGATCAGGAAAATTATAAGTATACCATCTCTGAATATACCATTTCTTAATTTTTTTTCCAATGCTTCCTATTATCTATGGAAGAAACAGATGAAGGATGAACACCACTGGAAACAATGACTTGTGTGAACTCCCATTTTCACTTAAGCAGCAACACTCTTTGTTACAGAAGTTTACAGCTGCATAACAAAATAGGATGCTTTGTCAATGACACAAACCCAAACCATTCAAGTTGTCCATTCTGATTTTGCATACTGCTGGGTGAACAGCTAGACACCCCCAGAGTTTTCTGTGTGATGACCAATGTCAGGCTCAATGGCATGACAGCACAGGATGGAGCAAGCAAACACAAAAAAGACATAATACTATCTTCCTTCCTAAAAATTCTAATTGCTTGTTTACTCATTGACATCAGGTAACTAACACTCTATGCCATCTTGTTTTCTCCAGAAAAAATCTGAAGGTAAAGCAGAGTGACTTTGCAAGCCTCAGAGACAGATGCAATTAGAAGACTTGGCAGCCTTGATCTCAAGCAATGGTATACTCCCTCCTGAGAGAGTGAACAAGTGAAGCAACATGGGAATATACGAAGGAAGTATTTTCTTAAGTTAATACTGAAAATAGAGGACTTTTAGGCCTACAGCAAGCAGGAGCTAAAGTCTGTAAGGACAAGATAAGACCTCTCAAAGAGTCTGAAGAGGGGAAAAGCCCTACCTCAACTGTAAGAAAATATGACCAGGAGAGTTTTAGAGTTTTTTCCTCTCTCTTCTGAGTCTCTCACAAGCAGTCCTGGACATTTTATTCAAATTCAAATCATACAGAAGTAAAACCAGAAACAGCCATAGCCATTAACTTTTTACATGCAGTTACCAGTGTTCAACTCCCACTATGGGCAATTGTAAGGTATTTGAAGAATCATGATGTGAGCACTATATGCACCCAGTCTGAAACTGTACCAAGCGCTCAAAGGTGTGTCAAAGTTACCTTGGTCTAATTGCTGGTTTTTTGTTGTTGGGACTTTTTTTTTTAGCTTGTTTGTTCTATGGAATAGAATATTTCAGTTGAGAGGGACCTGGAGTAATCACTTGGTCCAACTGCCTGACTAATTCCAGACTGACCAAGTTAAAGCACGTTTTAAGGGCAATATTCAAACACCTCTGAAACACTGACAGGCTGGAGGCATCAACCACCTCCCTGGGGTGCTTGTTCCAGTGTTTGAAGAAATGCTTCCCAATGTTCAGTCTGAACTTGCCCTGGAGCAGCTTTGAACCATTCCCACACATCCCAGCTCTGGATCCCAGGGGGAAAAGCTCAGCACCTCCCTTTCCACTTCCCTTCCTCAGGGAGCTGTAGAGAGCAAGGATGTAATGCTCAGCTTCCTTTTCTCCAAACCAGACAAGCCCAAAGCCCTTGGCTGCTCCTCACAGGACATTGCTTGCAGGTCTTCCACCAGCTTTGCTTCCCATCTCTGGATGCAAGGACTTAACATGATCCCACAACAGATTTCCATGGTCATATGCATTTTCTACCTGATGAGAAGGGAGAAAGATGCAAAAGCAAAAATAATTCTTTTAGCAGGCTGGCACTGTGTTACAGCCCAGGGCTCCACACACAGTTTGGCACCACAGCACCTGTGGTTGTGCTACTGCTGACACACTGCCAACTTCAGCTCAGCAGGGATGACACACAACTCCACTTCCCTCACTTCACGATACGTTCCTTTGCTGCTCCTCACCAAGGAAGCTCAAGTCTGTCTTCTGTCTACTCCCACACAACAAGAAGAGTCCATGAATACACACTTTACCCCTAACTACTTGACTCCTGCACACACAGGCCAGGTAGGTTTGTGCAAAGCCTTTTGAGTAGCAACTTTCTGCTCACATTTATTTGAGCCCAGGGCTCAGCTCCTGCCTGGAGGCATCACTTCCCTTTAGAGCTAAATACATGGTTCAACTCTAAAATTAGTAAAAAGACAAAATACACATGCAAAGCCAAATGAGTAGGAAACAAAGATTAGGAGCTCTGGATTCGGCTACACTTAAAGGATTTGCAAACAGCACTATACTGGTAGGCCCACCTAGTGAGATTTTGTAATAGAGAGTTACCTTGCACATTGACATTCTTTTCCAAATTTGGCTTTCATCACTGTCCCAAATCAAAGACGAGAATATTTTCATATGTAGCTGTAACACCACAATTTCTATATACAAATCACAAGGGTTTCCAGTAGCAAAGACCAAGACGTTTTTTCCATGCTAACAACAAACTCCTCTACGTTCGCAAAACGCTTCCCTTTGGATCACTCCTTACAGCAATACTATGATGTTTTTATAAAAGAAAAGTGCATCCTGGGCATTAGGAAAACTTACAGTGATTAATGAAACCGCAGAACTAAACATCCTTGAGAAGAGAGGCATCAGCTGAGCACTCTCAGACGCTACTGAATGACCAAAGTACGTCATCCTGCTGCCTCAGAGCACCACTGCTGCCTCTTCAGCCCCTCCAGACACTAAAGGAAGGCACATAAACAAGCAAGGCAGAAGAGAAGAAGCTCTGTTAGGTATGTCATCCAGTATATTCTTAAATCAACAACTGCTAACTTACTGTCCTCTCTGAATTTGGAATAACTTGAAAAAAGACAGGGTACCATGCTTTAGAGATGACGACCTTACTGTTGACAGGAAACCTGGCGGCAGTAGGTTTTAAAAATATCACAACATCAATTTCACTTTTACAAGTGAAAACTGAAAACCTTGCAGAGAATTGCTATCTATTTTACAGGTAAGCTGTACTCCAGTAACTTTCTCACTAAATTAAATCAATTTTATATTTCTTTGGGCAACAGCTCGCCCTACATCTACAAATTACCTAGGTAACAGAGTTTTGAAAACCTTACTAGCACCTACTCCTATATTTGCCTTTGGCAGAAAAAAGTTTTTGACTCATTTTTACATTCAATTAATCCACAGTCACATTCTTCATAAAAAGACTTCTGGAAAAACTCAACTTGCTGGAAACTGTAACTATAATTACTGACCCTCTTCAAATCAGCCAAAATTAAATTGCAAAGTACATTTTCTGGCATTCGAGCTCTAACTTAATAGCACAAAGAAAAGCAAGTCTATGAGTAAAAGAAGAAACCAAGCCCAGAGAACCCAGAAAATGAGATACAAGCGGTGAGTTTAGAGGGAAAAACTGAGAAGGGACCCTGAACATTCTCCTTCTAGATTTGTACTGCATAACAAAAAGGGCAAAACTTCTGCTTTGCTCATCTGTGCAGTATCAAACTTATGTCAAAAAAGCACTATTATTAAATGGAGAAATATGACTATGAAATTTCATAGTAAAGAACAAATCATAAAATGTAACTGTATGGCATTTTATCTCCTTACATAACATCATTCTCTTTTCTCTGGTTTTCAGTTTTGTTTTACTTACTGCTCTCTGCAATTATGAACAAAGTAAAATCAAAAATCGCAGTGTGTCTGTATTTCTCAGGAAAACAGAAAACACCACTGCAGGTGTCCCATTAGGAAACCTGCACAAAATTACACATGCCACTGTCAATGAAACTGTCAAACCAAGATTATTTTCATTTATTACAGGCTTTAAAGCAAGTACAAGGATCACACTTTCCTCAACCATGCACATACTATTAGTATGCCACGTTAACTTTACTAGCATTGAGACAATTGGCTCATCATGGTGCAAAACTGATGGACATTTCATATTTAACTAATGCTTAAAAAATATAGCATTCATGGGCTATGTAGACATCCTGCAGTTTTTGCTTCTTCTGAAGTATTTGCATAACTGAAAAAAAAAAAGTGGTTTCATAACGTGATAACTTTTGAGCCTATAAGCAAGAATCTCCAGGACCAAAAGGAAAATAATTTCTATCTTAAAAACCATTTACAAAATAAGCTAAAGATTGGCAGTTACTAGTATCTACTGTCATCTATGATACTCCAGGAGATTATTTTCTACCCATATAAACTCTATTGCTGAAAAAGGGTTATAAAGTTCCTATAGAGCACACTAGCAACAAGGATTTCCATACATACTTAAATATAGGTACCACCAAAGAGACAAGCAATGGTATGCTATCGTTTCCATTCTTAAAATTCTGATCAAAACTAGTTGTGAAAAAAGCTAGTCAGTCACCAAAAAACACAATAGTGATGATCAAATGTGGGGAAGGGACAAACCAAACAACAGTCAAAGCAAGTTCATTTCAAACTTTCAGACTGCTTATGAGTTAGCCCCTAGAAACCTGACAGCAAGTGTAAGTTCAATCAACAAAAAGTCAGTTTTTCCTGAATTATACAGAACTACAGAACACAATGTCTTTCCAAAACTAGTGACGTACTGAATCTAGGTCCAAACCTTGATCTAAGATATAAGATGCCTTCGACTATTTCAGACACCAGTTGCTCTACTGGTCTGGGTCTTAAGGCAGCAGACCTCATTAAGTCTGTTCACAACTGAATCTGTTGGACAAATACTGAAATAGAAAATTTGTTCAACACAGTGGTCATCAGTCACCCACAGAAGCAACTCCAACCTATAGGTGAGTGCAATTATTTGATAGTTTTGAATGTCAGTCACAATCTGACAAAACCACTGAGACTCCTTTGACACGTCAATCCTAAAGGAGTTTGAGAGAACAAAGCCATGTTGTACACGCACAGGGACTAACAATTCTAGCAACAAAAATGCTAAATCCTCTAACAAATGCTTCAGACCCCAAGGAATTTGAGAAAACAAAGCCATATCATCTGCACATGAGAATTGATACTGGGCAACACAGACTCTTGAGGCAAAACAGCTTACTCACTTCTCACAGCACAACTATTTCAGCATTATAAAAATTAAAACTTCTGACTGATTCCCAAATTTTATCTTTTTAGTTCCAATAAAGGGAAACAGGAGTTCATCAAGTCAATCTGAAAGATTCTGTGCTTATTAAAATAAATTTTCTAGAATACAATTCAATAAAAATACCTCTATAATACAGATTACTGTGTAGATTAACTGAACTTGGAAATAATTTAACTGAGACATGAAAGAACCAAAGAAGACCTAAGAGAATTTATTTTGAAATTGTCATACTGGAAGATTAATTGCTAAGTTATCTTTCTCCTAAAGAACAAGAAATTATTTTTTTTTAACAGATTAAGAGAATAGGGGTTTAAAAAAAAATAATAAATCAGTATTCCTACAACCTTACCAGTGCACACTATACTAAGTGTCAAGTATAAAGCCAGATTTTCTGAAAAAGACAGTTTCAAACATTCTCAACTAAAGAGAACTAAGTTATGGAAAAAACCCAAAAATTACAGTGTCATAATCCAGATGGGACAGAATTTGTTAATTGCCAAACCAGGCTATACATTAATCATGTCAGCAAATACTAACAGGCAGAGGACAACTCCAGTGTGAGCCACAGTAATGAGATGTAACATAAGAAGAGCTCTGACCATCACAGGGTACACCTAATAAAAACTTGTCTGGCCAACACATGCTGCTCAGCAGAGAATACAAGGACAGGTGAACATTTTTTTTAACACAGTCCTGATATCCTCTCCCAGAGTCAGTACTCCACAGTTCAGCATTTTTAAACCCAGTAGTACTTTTGTATAGTATATCTTGGAGAATGCAATTTCAGTAATTTCAATCTCATAATTTAAATCTCAATTATGACACAATTTGTTTTACATCTGTAAGGCCCAGAGCTCCTGGTGTTAAAGCTCTTGCTTCCATAAATAAGTTGACCAGATGTCAAGAACGATAAAGATGAGGAATTTCTTCGGTGGATAAACGACACACATTTTTGAAGATAAAGCTGGTTTGATACTGAAACTTTAGATCTGATTTATATTCCAGTCTACCATCATTGTGACAATCTGCATTAAGGTCTCAATGTAATATGAACAAATAAAATGAAAGCAAAATCAAAGAAGATCAGGTTTGTTGCCAAAGTTTTAAATCATGTCGAATGTCCAAATGAGTTAAACTGCTGGCAAGAGCAGAAACTTTGCTCACTGCATTCAAGAGACTTTTCTTACATTAAGAGTGCGTCTGGACAAGGCAGACTTAAGAGAGAACAAGTCACTGCAGTCTACAGGGACAACATAACACCATCACCCTTTGTACCCCACGCCCTGTCACACACCCCACAGTCTGTCTCCCTTAACAGCCCACTACCAACTAACCTAGAGGAAAAAAGAAATCAGAACAGTGTGGAATAAATGAACCAGCTGAATAAGAATGGAGGACCTGTGTCAGAATGTGGGGACTCCAAGTGTGCAATAACACAGGCACAGCTCAGGTCAAACAGCAGCTTTATTAACTAATGATCACAGAGAGAGAACACTGAGAGCATCTCTCCTGGTTCTCTGCCAAGCGACTGCAGAGACCCGAACCATACACTGATTGAAAAAGGCAAGGAAAAGCAATCATATCAATGTTAACAAAGCCAGGTACTCTCTCCTGGCAGGGAGGGACTCCCCAGGTCTGCTGCTAAACAGCCACAGTTCTAATTCTCAGGCAGAACACGATGTGACCGTGCAGAGAGGGCTCTTGGTGGAGCCTGCAGGGATGGTTTGTTTGGTGTTATCCTAGCTGAGGTGCAAAGCTGGGAACAATCAGACTGCTAGCTTTTGCTTGAAAGGAATGTTCCTGAGTACAGACAACCTCTTGGCCAGACCTCTCCATCTTAACTGTTAATAATTTGACCACAACAATTCTTAGACAATTTAAAAGTAATTACTTTCCTCTTCCAAGGCAGAAGTAAGACCAATGAATGAGAAATCATATCTACCAAGTCCAAAACACTACAAGACACAACTGAATGGAAATTTTAACTTACTGAACAAATTTTAAAGTAAAAAGAAAATATTTTGATAAAATTGATGAGCTAACTACTCATCCTACACACGTGAACTAATGAACTATGAAATAGTTTTAAAATGTTTTTTATATATTTCACTTGCATTTTCCATCCAATCGTGATTTAACATACGTTTTTAAAAAATACTTAATTCACGATTCACCAACAGAAAAGTGAAAATTAAAGAGTTAAGAAAACAAAGCATCAACTAAGCAGTGTGTTTAAGCAAATTTATCACACAAAGATACAAGTTAACTGAAGATTTAAGATAATTTGTAGTCTAAGATTAATTCCCTTTATCCATGTGCTACTTCAGGAGAATAGAAGATCTCTTAGTGCACAAGTGGAATGATTAAAGTATCTCCTTCACAGATGCCAAACATAAAGCTTCCCAAACCCAAAGTTCAGTAATAGGTACTTTTTACACAAGTAAATCAGTCAGTAAATCAAACAGTGCTGCATACATCTTACTGCAAAACCAAAAACCCAAGGTATAGAGGCAGAGTACAGTTTGATTTAAAACCAGATGTACCTAAGCAGATTAATGCTAAGTATCAGAAGTCAGAGACATCATGGAGATGGAGGTTTCCTGATCAATAAACAGGGTTTACCCCATTAAATACGTTCATCCTTAGCTGGGCAAATTCCATGAAGAAAATTAAATCAAACTGGCATAAGCAACCACTACAAGCTAAATTTCTATTATTAGAGGCCAAAAAATCTAAGAGATTATCTTGATCAGTTTTTATCACAATCTTGATCAAGCCTAATTCATTCAGCTGCAGTCCTTGAGTCTCTACTAGCCTAATGGGAATATTAGGTAGTATGTGCCAGACATTTTTTATCCCAGAATTACAATTCTTAATCCTATGATTGACATTTGAGTCTTGAGCAATGAGGCCCAAGTTACTTCATTTGGGAGCCAAGCTGGCTGTTGAATAACTATTAGAATTCATTCTGCTGTGGAGGAACAAAAATGTTATCAGATTTAGTATGGCAGAAAACCTATTTTTGATTGCTTCTACTCCGCTTCAATTTTTAAGCACTACTTCAAATTTCACCTCTGTAAATTTGCTCCAGTTAGAAATCACTGAAGCACTTACAAACACTTATAAACTCTTATAAGAGTTTCTGCCTTGAACAAACTGGTGCTCACCATAGGTACTGCAATATGTATTACAATACAATAGTATCTTAAGGAATGCTCCATGCACCTTCACCAGCAGTGAAAATATTTGAATATTTGTTGTGAAAACCTTGAGTTTACACAGAGTCATTATGTACTGCACTGAAACTGCTCTTATTCTGCTGCAAAAATAAGAAAACCAAATTCCTGACCTCTCTGATTCTTCAACTACTGCAGATTCAAACTTGCAAGAAAGGAGTACTGGATGAAATACTTCAGTTGATAATGCAGTACATAATCAAGCAGTCTCCAGCTAGCCCTCAACACACCGTATACAGCTACAGACAGAAAATACTTCAGAGTCCTCAAAAAGTATTACTTATTTGGGCCAGCCTCCATCTCCCCCTCCTTCTTATCCCAATCTTTCAAAGATAGGCTTTAAATGTTTTGCAGCTGTCCAATATTAAGGCTGAAGAATTCAACAACCACGGCACTGTAAAAACACAGGGTGAAAAGCAACCACATTTAGGACCTGTTACAGAGCCAGAAGAGGTTCCTGACTGCAGATTTCTTCTGCAAAATCTGGATAAGGTCCCGAGAGCAGATAAACCTGTAAAATTATTCTTTCTTCCTTCCAGATAATTCTTCAAGTGAGTTCCTACCATATAAACTAGTGCAGACTATGCATAACTGCATTGAGTTTTAGCCAACCTCTCTCACAGCCAAAAATATCAACCACCACCACTGCACACATTTTCTTACTGAGATTTTCAGAAGGTCTGCATAATCTTGTAACTACAAAGTTAGTGAGCCATTTCATATTTCCAGAAACTAAACTGCACATTAGATGATTCACCAATTAGTGTATTCATGAAGCTTTAAGAACCAATCAAAATTTCATTTTTGTTGAAAAATTTAACAGAAATGTCCAGCTGTATGCATGGAGAGAGCATGTGGGCTCTTCTCCTTTATTTAACTTAACTAACAGCTACGTTAGCTGGTGAAAAATATTCAGTGTGTCAAAGTTAATTTATCAAGCTGACAAAGTATAAGGGCTCCAGAAGGTATAGCATACATTTACTAAATTTTAAATAAAACATTTTAACTAGATATAGCTCAAAGATTAAAATAAGCTGTCCAACAACCAAACCACACAAATACATATCACTCCAGGGCACTTCTTATTTAATGGAGCAATTGCATGCTTGTTTCAAACCAATGCATTGGTCAACATATCAGAAAAGCTGATCATCCTTCAGACCTCAAACCCCACAAATCAAAAGGTGTTTTTTTAAACTAGGTGGAGATCTTTGGGAGAGGACTTGTCAGTACAGAGCAGGCCATGATGAGATGGAGGGGAGGCACTGCATGTTGCTCAACACAACCAAACCTTGGGCTTCCCCCAAGCCTCTAGGCACAAATACCACAAGGTAAAACTAAGTGCTAATTTCCCCCTAAGGTTGAAACTACAAAGCACAGCTTTTGGGGAAACAAGGGAAGGAAATCAGCCTAAAGCAGACAGTTATTCAAGAATTACTTAACTAGCCAACCTATTGCAATACTTTGAAACAAAAATCAGTATTTTAGGAATTTATGATGAAGCTTTTATATCAAAAGTTATTTTATCTACAAAGTCAGGAATGTACAATTTAGTAAACAAAAAGGTATCCCGTTTAGACTTTACATTTGTTTTCACTATTTGCAGCAATAAATAACACCACTAGAACTAAATTTTAAGAGTAGATAAAATTGTTATATGGAAGCTACATGCAAGTAATCTGAATCCATGAAGTATCTATCAAAAATTGAACTGTTTTGCAGGAAGCTATCACAGGATAAGGAGCTTTAGAACTATTAAAAAACATCACTATTGTTGGATTAGACTAAAATCCATCTCTAAACATAATGAATGAGCCCCAAAAATGCATGTTATACCACCTTGGGATATAAGTCCATCATGGAAACATCTAATTTGAAGAACAGTCAGTCATCTCTCTAGAACCTTGCTGCAGAGTGACAGGTTTCACATGTTTCAAAGATGATTTAAAAAAAACCTTTCTGCTTGAACACAGTTGATTTCTAATCCCTTCTATTTGCTCCCTCTTTCTTAGATGCACCTGCCATCATTAAAAGAGCAGTAGAAGAGAAACTCTAGATATTCCTCCAAGGACTAACCCAGCCCTTTTTCCATTGCTCTCATACACATGAAGTCATGTCGAGCTCCTGCTACACAACTGTCCGAATTCACCACCTGATTTGTACTGCTAATCCAAGCCTGAAAACCAGGGTAGAGGCAGGACATTTAGACCAACTGGAAATCAGAACAGATTTCATCAGCTTAGTCCACTAGGTCACAAAATTGGTTTTTCTTTCTTTCTGTAGGTTGCTTTGGACTGACAAATAATTTGCCCAAGAAGTATAGCTAATTCACTCTGCCACACTTAGTCATGTACAAAAATGTAAAGAATTGAATCTGTTCTGACAAAAATTCTATTGCTAAGGCTATCACTTCGACACGAGGTCCATTTGAGTATCTTGGTTTACAGACTGACAACTGAATGAAGTAGGAGGTTGCTAACTTGGAAACTTGCCTCCTTTCAATGTCTCACTGCAGCAAACTCATCAGCTGGGGATATTCAAGGTAACGGGTTATGCTCAGGCTGAGAGCTGCATGAAATCTTCAGCGGGAAGCCTTTAATGGCACAAACTTGAAGGACACGAGGTCTTGAAGTGCATGGATCACACCCCAAGATTTCTATGGATGCAACATCCCCAAACCATACTGGAATTAGCTCCAGGGAAAAAGCATCTTTGGTTTGTGTGGTATGGCTAGGGATCACACCTCACAGAATGGGATATGATGTGATATAATGAACACCAGAAAATTTATCACTTACAATCAGAAAAAGTGCAGTAAACTTCAACAAGCTTTACAGTAGAGGGAAAAACATAAGAGGGGAGCGTTCTTAAGTATTCAGGGAATGGAAACAGACTAAAGTACATGCTGGGTTCATAAGACCCCATCACCAGATGATACACGACCCTGATGAAAAAAATACTCAAGAGACAGAAATGTATTTCATGGGATTAAGCTACTGTGATTCAGTGCAAGTACTGAGGTACAACGTTAACAAGAACAGCAGAAATAACTCGATTTACTGCTCCTACAATTCCAAGAAACCATTCACAACTCCGAGTCAAACGCTTATAAAGACCACTTGCAAACTTTTAGGAGCGCTCACCAGGACAGCCGGCCTGATGCTCAAGGCGCGCCCCCTCCGCAGAAGGGGTTAACGGGAGGCTGGGCGCCCCGAGGGCTCTTTAGCGGTAATCCTGCCAGGGTGATTTCCGTGCGGGCAAACCGTGCGTGCAAACTCGGACACAGGAGACCGCCGCCCGCCCCGCTGCTCCTGCAGCAGCCCCACGCTCACCCCGGCTGCCGACCCCGGGCACGCCCGGCCGGCCGGGCCGGCTTCGAGCCCCCGCACCCGGGGCCGCGCCGCGAGCCCTCGGCGGGGCGGCCGGCACCGAACGGAACCGCCTGCCCGCACCGCTGCCCGCCTCCCCCGCCCCAGGCGCCCTTCTCCCGGCCGCGGGCACAGCCGAGTCCTCGCCGTCCCTTCCCCCGGCTCCCCCGGGCCGGACAGGGCGGCAGCTCCCGCCCGCCTGCCTCCCGCCCGGAGCCGCGGCCTCGGCGGGCGGCAGGGGGGGCCGCGGCCGCCCGTGGCCGCCGGGGGACGAGCGGCGCAGGCGGGTCCCGCCCGCCCGCCGCGCCCGCGCCCCGACCGGAGGCAGCACCTACCGCTGCGCCGTCCCGGCGGGGGCAGCGGCGCCTCAGCGCCGTCCCGGCGGGGGCAGCGCCCGCAGCATCCCCGGCCCGGGCCCGCCGCCGGTGCCGCTCCCGGAGCGACCGGACCGAGCCCCCTCCCTCCCTCCGCCCAATGTAAAATAGTTCCCCGGGCCCCGGAGCGGAGACACCGGGAGCGACACCTCGCCGGCCAATGAGAGCCGGGCCGGCCCCGCGCGGCGCCAATGGGAGCGTGGGGCTGGCGGGGGCGGGGCCTCGCCCAGCCAACCGGGCCGCGGCGCTCGCACTGACCCGCTAGGCTGTCTCCGGTGGCCTCCATTGACCACCATCTTGGAGTCGGGCGAGACGCCCGCGCCGGGAGCGGGCTGCCCGGCCGGCGGCCATCTTGGGTCCGGGCGGAGTCACGTGCGGGGGCGGGCGGCGATGAGGGGCGGTGATGAGGGGCGGCCCGGCGGCGATGAGGGGCGGTGATGAGGGGCGGCCCGGCGGCGATGAGGGGCGGTGATGAGGGGCGGCCCGGCGGCGATGAGGGGCGGTGATGAGGGGCGGCCGGGCGGCGATGAGGGGCGGTGATGAGGGGCGGCCCGGCGGCGATGAGGGGCGGTGATGAGGGGGCGGGCGATGAGGGGGGGCGGTGATGAGGGGCGGTGATGAGGGGCGGTGATGAGGGGCGGCGTGAGGGCGGCGATGAGGGGCGGGCGGTGATGAGGGGCGGCCGGCGGCGATGAGGGGCGGCGATGCAGGGGCGGGCGGTGATGAGGGGCGGCCCGGGCGGGATGAGGGGCGGGCGGTGATGAGGGGCGGCCCGGGCGGTGATGAGGGGTGGCCCCGCTCCGTCCCCGCTCCGCCCCGCCCGCCCGCCCCGCCCCGCCGGGAGCCGGGATTCCCCGCGGCGGCGGCGGCCCGGCTCTCCCCGCCGGCTCTCCCAGCGCAGCTGGCGAACGGCGGGTGCTGCGCAGGCAGGAGTCAGGCGGCTCCTCGCACGCTGAAGGCAGCAGCTGAAGCTTTCGCGTGCAGACCCTTGGAGACACGTCGGTATTGTTGGGAGTAACGTCCCATTGGAAGCAGTTTCCTCTCGCTTCTTCCGTGTAGTGGGGAGCAAATCCTTGGCTTGGCTTAAGTGCAGGTGAAGTAACATCCGATCAGGCCGGCCAGAGGAATCGCTCGCTGCTAACAGCGCTAACAGACAGCTGGTATTCCAAATAACACCGCGTGGCATCTTCCTGTATCTGGCAGACACACTGGGACGCTTAGATGAGCAAAGATGCAGCGATGTCAGGCTCGGAGGGAAGGGGCCGTGGGTTTGCTCTGCTGGAAGGCAGCAGCAAGCAGAGAATGAATGGCAGGAGCCGCTTCTCTGTGACATCTTTCTGACTTTTGAGGAGCAGATGGATGTGTGCTCAACAAGCTTGCAGGCAGTGCTAAAGCAGGAACAGTGAGCGCTGAAGGACAGAGCTGCCATTTAAATGCAGCTAGACCGGTTGGGGGAATGACTGGACAGGACGTCTGTAAAACTCAGCAAGGACAAATACAAGGAAATTTAACAAGTCCAGCACTTGGGAAGCAACAGGCCTCTGCAACATTCCAGGGTGGATGGGGACTGATGGGCTCTGGAGAGTTTTGCAGGAAAGGATGTGGGGTCTCGTTGGACAGCACGGTGGCCATGAGCCAGCAGTGTGTCCTGGCAGCAAAGGTGGCCAAGGGCATCCTAGGTCATACCACTGGAAGCATAGCCAGAGGCCAAAGAAAGTGATTATTTATTTCTGCTCAGCTACATGTGGAATAGTGTGTCCAGTTTGGGTTCCCAAAATGCAAGGAAAAACTCAATAAACTAAAACAAGTTCAGTGGAAGCCACCAAGGGTCCAGGGGAAGATACAGAACTTACCCTGTGAGGAGAGTCTGAGGTGACCACCCTGGATTAACTTGAAGAAGACACAGCTTAAAATACTTCAGCACACAGAACACAGCCTAGCATATACATTACTAGCAAAAAAAAAAAAAAACCAAAGATGAAATAATACACTGTATAAGCAATTCTACACCTTGGAAGAGGATGAAAAATATAATGAAAATACATAATTGATGTTAGTTGCATTCAAAATGATACTGATGAGGCCCAATGTGTGAATTTACATTTCTAGAGCAGGGTAGCACTCATGAAGGATTCATGTGCACCCCACACAAATGCAGCTAAATTGCCACTTGGCAGTCCTATGTAAACAATGCAGGAAAGAAGGTGCTAACACATAGCAACAACAGGCAAAATAAATATAGAGCCAGCATAGCCAGGATCTGGTTAACAGTTCAACAGGGGGAAATCGAAGTCCTGCAGTGGGGGAGTAGCAGCCCTAGGTGCCTGTACATGCAGGGGCTGTCCCAGCAGCTTTGGGAGAAGGACCTGAGGGTCCTGGTGGCACCAAGGTGCACAGGAGCCAGCAATACGCCCTCGATGCAGAGAATAATAACAGTGTCCAGGGCTGCATGCTGTCCTCAGGTTGAGGGAATTGATTCTGCTCCTCTCCTCAGCACTGGTGAGGCTGCTGAGCTCCCCAGTGCAAGGGAGATACAGAGCTCCTGGAGAGAGTCCAACAGAGGGTCCCTAAGGTATTAGGGGATTGGAGCACCTCTCCTGTGAAGAGGGGCTGCAGGACATGTGGCTGTTCTGGCTGGAGAAGAGAGGGCTTAGAAGAGGATCTTATTGTTGTGTACAAATACCTGAAGGGACGATATAATGAGGATAAAACCAGGGGTTGAACCACAACAGTCTTTTCTGCAGTTATCCAACACTGACTCCACTTGTATAGAAGTTCCATAAGTCAGTTTTAACCTCAATTTATAGGCTGTTTCCACTTCTTAATTAATTCTGTAGCAAACTGTAGCATTTTAATTTCCAATATGCAGTAAATATTTTTATGTTAGATACCTAAAACTTATCAGAAGTTAAAACTTATAAAGCTTTAGTAACATAAACTCTCAGATTTGCTATATCTCTTTATATTTGTAGAGCAAGTCCTCTTGATGTTACCATTTTTGTCAGGATTAAGGTTCAGCCATCAGTTTTCATCTAAGGAAAACACCTGCCATTCTGGCCTGCTACTTGGGCAAGGAACTTATAACTGGGTGGAGGGAAATAATCAACTGCTTTGTTTCATTTTGAAGATCTGATGATGGAATGGAGGAAAAAAGAGGAAATAGGCTGCTGCTTGCTATAAACAGAAGAAAAATTCCTAATACCAGCAGAGCTAGGCTGTGGCCAGAGCTCAGCGGGATGGAGTCTGTGCAGCCAGTGGTTGTCCTGCCTGGACTTCACCAACCTCTCCCACACAGCTGTAGGACATACTTTGATTTTTGTGAGGGAGCATTGATGTAAGGGACCAGCTCTGAGCCCTCATTGCATGATGGAGCTTGCTGTGGGTTTTCTGTACTAATGTGTTGGACATCTGAAGAGCTCTGTCAGTAAGGCTGGGAAGGATATGACAAAGCCTTGGACTGTTGTGGGTGCTCCAAACTATGACTCTGCAATGAGCCTATTGGAAGAAATCAGATCATCTCCTTTCTCAGGAAAGAAATACCCTTGAATGAAAAGCAATTCCCTGGTGAAATTTCTGGGCAATCCCTTCTTTCCTAAGGCAATTAATTTTCCTGATGGAGGGCAATGATCTGTGCATTGTAGGAGGAACAAGGGGATGCTGTGAGGAAACACCACTTGGAACAAGGTGATCAGAGGCTGGAAAGTGAGCTGGCTGCTCCCTCCCACATTGGCTTGCTTTCATCTTTCAGTGTTTATTTCCCAGGCATGCCGCCAGGCTGGGCTGTGTGCTGCCAGCAAAGCAGCGCTGCGGGGCACGCCGTGCACAGTGCCCTCAGTCTGCCACTCCTGGCTGACACTGCCCACTTTCTGTGCGATGGGCCACCGGGGTTGCTTCACCAGCCCCGCGCTGCCACATTAACCGAGTTTCCTCAGCCCAGATCTGCTGGATCCTTGCTTCTCCGGGTGTCCCTGGCTGATCCTGCTTCTGTGCTGCAAATTGGCCGACCCTGGCAACCTCTGCAGCTCTGGCCCCGGGCACTCTCTCCCACTCCCTTCTGCAGAGTTCACTGCAGCCTCGAGCAATTCTGAGAAAGAAGATGCAGGCGTAGGCCTTTAATAAAACTTTTTCATTCCAGATGTAATTTAATGAGTTTAATGAAGTTAATCATTGTACATGTTCTCCCCTCACTCCTAACAGCATCAGCCATGTACCAAACCTCAGTGTCAGGGTTGTAAAACTGAATTGGAGTTCAGCAAGGCAAAAGAGCACCTTTCAATTCTGGCTGATATGGCAAGCAGCCTTCTCTGCAGACCCATCATCTGTGCCCAGAAACCTGTGTGTCTGTGGAACTGAGATACAGCTACAGTGGCAGGAATTTCCTGTGCTAGGGTGCTTTTTCTAGGCCATGGTGACACATAGCAGAGGATTGATTGCTCATGGGAATCAGAGTGTGATCACTCTGTGTGATCATCAGAAGTGTGAGTACCTGATGTTGCCTCCTTACTTCCAGGCTTCTTCCATTCAGAGTGGAATGGTTGCTCTCCTTCAGCCAGGCAAAGAATAATTAGTGATGGAACCTAATATAATACCAAGGAAAGAGAGCAGGAGTAAAACAATAAGTACTTTCTGTATCCTGCTGAGGAAATCATGGTATCTGTGGATAAATCCTGCCAGCAAAGGATACCTTGAAGCAAAAGCCTGGTGAGCACATACTAGATAAACCACAAGACTTGGCAAGAGGGACTTGCAATAGGGGCAGAGACCTCTGCAAAGCAAAAGTGGACAATCCTGGGAACAGTAGAGCAAATGCAGGGTCCTGTCTAGTGTCTAATCTAACAACAAGAATCCCAACATGGCACCTCTTCAGGGGTAAGAATGGAGGAACCCTCAGCAGTAGACCAGCTCCTGCTGGGCACTTTCACCTCCCAAATGCTGTCCTGCTTTGCCTTTACTCACCTCTGGCAACTTTGCTTGCATGTAAAATCAGTCACAGAATGGTGATCTGGTTGTTCCTGTTGATTTTACAGGACCAAAAGTTCTATCTTGCCAAAATAAATAGAAGGCAGGGTTGCACTTAAAAATACAAGAACCTCAGGTATCAGAAGAAAAATATTTTTTTGAAATGTTGACCTGAACATCCAGCACACCTGCCCTTGCCAGGGACTGGCCTTAAAAGAAAAGGCAAGGCTGGTAAAGTGACCAAGCTGGATGATAAAGGTCCAAGTAATTTTAATCTGGGCTAACTGAACATGACTAAGGATAAGGCACAAAATAAGGGTACCCCAGTGTAATCACTGTGGTGGAGGAAGAGCTCAGAATGGATTGGTTACTTGCTCTCTTCTTCAGTCCTTTGCTTTCCTCTGCCTGCTCCACTGCAGCTGAGCTGGAGCAAAGACCTAGAAGCCTTTCTGTTTTTTTGGAAGCTGAGTCATTTGGGTGGATGAAATAAGAACATCTATGATGCTCCTTTCTCCATTGTTCTGTTCTTTGAATAAGCCTCAGCATCAAGGCTGAAACATCAACTTTCTGATTTGGTTGCAGGTTCCCCCACTTTGCATAGGTGTTAGTAGTGACTCCTGCTGCTAGAAAAAGGACAGCCAGGCTCCAGGACAGCTTCAGGCAGGCACAACACATGCAGTGACATTCAAAAGTACTCTGACATGTCCCAAGCACCACCCAAGACTGTAGTATGCATTCTTCATCTTTCTTTTACTGAGTAATACAAAGCAACTGCTAGAACCGGTCCCTGGCCTACCCTCTTTTGCTTGTTTGCTTGTTCATTAAATAACTTCCAATCATTCCAAGAGTCGAGAAGTCTGTTCTTGCAGGTGCAAGGAAGGTATAATTTAAAAATATTTTCCTTTGAAATGGATTTATTTGTGATCTAATCTGGTGCTCTGTTACTAATTCACAAATTGGCATACCAGTAAACAGTATCTACCATGGTCTTAAAATGACACAGTCTGAAGGTTATGAGGGAGCTCGACCATTTGCAGAAAATCAGTGCTTAGCATTTTCTGACAACTGGGTCCATCTTCAAGGTATTTCAAACTGAATACATAAAAGCATAAGACCTCAAATCATTAGGTTCTTTTGAAAATTTTAGCCAGGGAACGTTTTTCTTAGTGCTGGTTGTGGAATCATTAATTATCATTGCACAGAATGTAATAACAAAGCGGAGCTCCCCAATGGACAAAACCAAACCAATTCTTTTCTAGCTTTTTCTCTTTTTTTACAGCAGTAATAAAACATATTATTATGCACTTCCAACCATGAATGTTCTCCAAAGCAATTTGATATTAAACTCCAAATCATCTGACTGGATGCATTTTTACAGATTGTTACAGCAGAGCAAGCCAGGAATGTTATTAGAGTGCTTGAGGCACAGTGCTGTTTCACGGAAAATGAGGAACAGTTAAAAATTTAAAGAGTCCCAAAATTCCTTTTCTCAAAGGGGATTTGTGGTACTGCTGAGATTAGAGCCATTCCTATCCAAGCAGCTGTATTCCCGAGGAAACCTTCGTTTGTGCCTTTTTAGTCTGAGGGATCTGGTTTATTTCACCAGGGCAGAATACTAATGTGAGCTGCTGGTTCTCTTCTCTGGACTTGTCTTGTTTTCCTTCTTTTCTTCAGCAGCAATGCATTTGCACAATTTTCCAGGCTACAGAAACAGTAGGAAGAGGATGGGTTGAAGCCTAGTCAATGCCACCCAGATGCATGCCAGGTTTGTATTTTCAGTTCTTTGTCCCTCTGTCTGTCCACTTCAGGATTGGCAGACCATGCCTTCCATGATTCAACATGAAAGACTGGTTTTCAGCACTTTTAAGAGCACTTTTAATCTGCAGAAATCACCCTTAGAGAGAGGTGAAGCAAAATTTTGTGTGATACCTGACACCAGCATCAACAGGGTTGCATTACACTGACCAAGGTTTTTTACTGAACAACCTACAAAATTGCTTGAAAAAATCACTTTGTTCTCCAGGCCATTTGATTGTCAGCATAATTTGAGTAGAAATCAAAGCAGATGGACAGTCCACAGGAATATCTGTGCAGGTTGTATTCTTCTGTGGCAGTGCCTATCACAAGGTGGTTTGGAAGACATTCTGGTTGGTGTCTTCACTCCACTTGGAGATTTCCACACTTGCAGCAAAGAAGTTTTGAACTTCGCTCATGTTTTAAAAGCACTGAAGATTAGCAATATAGGGTTTAGGATTTAGATATTTTACTTTCATAAAAATCTGATGATAATCAGTAATGGTTGGTGTTAGTGGCTACTAATGTGATTTCTGAAGGCAGCTAAACCCTCCCAAGCACCTCAGTAAGGCCAGCAGCACGATGGTGATCCCCAGGGAGCCCAGGCTGTCTGAGGAGGAGTGAAACAGGCTAGGCTGGAAATGGAGACAAAATTCAGGACAATCGATAAATTGAAGAAGTTGGAAAAGTTTTAGATGTGAATTTTAAACCTAGAAGGGAATTAGATTGTCTTAAATGTGCTGTATTTTGAAAATATTTCACGACTCACTAATTTTTTCAATGAGGGGAAGCTTTTATCACATGTTCAGCTAACTAAGTAGTAGCTAATGACCTTCTAAATTAGTTTTCTAAGCTTTGTCTCCTAGGTTAGACTAGCATATATTTATTAGCCATTGACACTAAGAGAGCATAGGTTTAGTTGAGGCAAGTTACCTGGCAATAGAGCCAGGGAGGACAGCTCCTGGATCTCCTGCCTCCCACACCCACAGACCCAGAGTGGTTTGCCAATGTCACCAGGAATGCACAGGGCACATCTGTCCAGCATGGGCCTCTTCCCAAGCCTGCACAGCTGGGCAGTGCCACACCTCCACTGGGGCTGGCATTGCTCTTTGAGCTCCCTTTTCTGGTGGGGTGATGAAGAAAACAGTGAGCTTTGGGGCACCTTTGCTCTTTCCCACGGGCAGACCACATTGTTGGGGATCTTTTCCAGATGCTGTTTTGGACTTCAAATGCATTGTTGGGATTGGCTTTGGTTAAGTCACCCAGGTTGCAAAATGGGAACAACGAACTGCATGTCTCATCAGACCTTCAGCAAGTAATTCTGAGGGTGCCATGCTTCACTGCCAGCTACACAGACCATTTTGGCAACTAGGATGGAGACTGCAATGTCTATCAGGACCAACATGGGCTCCAGAAATGTTGTCCTAGACATGTCTGAGAAAGCAAGCAGCAAGTTATGGTTGTTTTCAAGCCTCTTCTGAGGTGAGAGGAGGCCTCAGGGGAACATCTCAAAGTGTGAAACCACGACCAGATTAAAGAAGATTTAAAGCACAGATTAAAAGGAGCCCTTATTAGAGAACACATTAGAAGAAGTAGGACAACCAGAACATTTTCTCAGGATGTGCTCAGAACCACACAGGAATCTTTTCAAAGAGCAGTGGCTCATGACTGAAAGAGACAGTTTAAAGTGTTTTTGGCCATCATATGTCTCTCATCTTTACCACAGGTTTAGCCTTGCATAGGCAAACAGTCCAATTCCAGCACAAGGGGCATCTCATTTATTACTAAACAATGTTTTTTAAATGCTGTCAGTTTGAAGCAAGGGAGCAATGCTAGATTTTTACACTCTTACATCATCTCCACCCTCTTTGGGATGAAAGCCCATTGGGGTCAACCTGCATACAGTGGCTGGGTGGGAGCACAGCTTATGGTCAAATATTACTGGTAGCAGTGTTTATTTACCAAAGTGATTGTATTGTCTTCAGTCAGGTTATTTCCATTGATAAAGACCATTCTTGTTATAAATGAACGTACTAGTAGTTATTTTGTTTGTAACTGATGAGTAGATGGCCTCTTAGCTGAAATATCCCTAAAGGATATGTAGCTGTATGACTAGGACAAGATTTACTTGAAGAAACTCAAACGTGCAT
Organism: Sitta carolinensis; assembly: GCA_032173965.1. Lineage (NCBI taxonomy): Eukaryota > Metazoa > Chordata > Aves > Passeriformes > Sittidae > Sitta > Sitta carolinensis. The sequence goes on along the minus strand of JAVUNC010000025.1, from coordinate 4,043,192 downwards.
GCTGAACTTGTCTTAAAATTTAAATGTCAGTTTCCTATCTTTGAAATATCTAACTCCCACTGATTCCAGTGAAATAGATAATAATTACCCTCGAGGATTTGAACCTGGAGCATAACAGAAGGCAAAATATAACTCACAGAATGCATAATAGAAAAATAATTATGTTGTAAAAATAACTTGTGATGCTGTTGCAGTGAATATTCTGCACTTGGATGTTTCTTTTAAAGGAATTTCAAGATTTATAAATCTGGTTCTACAATGTTTTAGAACTCAAATCTAGGATAGACTGTGGGTTTTATTCAATACCACAAACACATGAATTTAGTTTAAAGTGGTTCAGCCTACAAGAATGAGTATGATTTTCTTGACAGGCTCTATTTTCTCCTATATGTATTTGATAATGTAAGCTACAGAATCACTCAGTTGTTCCTGTGTAAAGACTGTATCTCTGCAAAATTCTAAAAGTAAGCTTTCAAGTCAGTGTGTTAGAGATAACAAGCTATATTGTCTTTATAAGAACAAGATACGTATTAAGCTTTGCTATTAGCTACCACCTGTGGAAAACATTAAAAGAAATTGGCAGCATCCAGCATTTAACTTGGTGTGACAGGAAATGTAAGCTATGAGGTTAGTCCCAAAATCCAGGTGATTTTGATCCAGGAAGTCAAATTTCCACTTTTAAGCACAAATTATAAACAGGCAGTTTATACTGTAATTGTAAACAGGCAGTTTGTACCTGCAGGCAGCCAATGAACTGTCTGATTGCCCAAATGACACTTAATATTTCTGGTGTGCTTTTGAGCAAGATGCTTTTTGATGTACTGAATCTGGATATGCTTACCTTGGATTCAGTAGAACATAACAGGTTTTCAGGTACCTTGTGGTCACATTTTGTGAAATTAAAACATTCAGGTAGCTTTTCACTCATCATCATCTATATTGTATCACTTATCAACCAACTGAAGGCTCTGTATTTTAATCCTTGGGATGACTGCTACATCTCATATTCCTCAGAATCTCCCCAGGCCACACAAGTAAAATTTAGATGGTAAATTTGAGCTTGCCATTCAGAGCTGGACCTGAGTCCATCATTCCCTGGGCTTGGCCTATGCTTTTTGAGTGAAAATTACTGTAGTGCCATCTAGTGCTACTCTGCTGATCCTTGTATTTGCTGTATAGTTTCCAAGGACATTGCTCTGGATTCAATACTTCTACCTCTAAACACTCTGAAACCTTGAAAATGCAGCTACCTTTCTTGGCAACATTCCCCATTTTTTCTCAGGGAAGTCATCATGTAGATTATATACATTTCTATAACAGACTTTGCAGCAATGCATTAAAATTGGTTTTGAGCAGTGTGACAGTATGGAGTGGGGAAGGAGCTGGAGAGTATCTTGCAAAGAGCATGTGTTCCCATATCTTCAAAATGTGCAACTTTTAAAAATAGGAATGCAGAAATTGCTCTGGAAAGTAGGCCTATAGAAGGGAAGGAATCCTTGTTTCAAAGATGATTCTGAAGCATCAAGCCCAGCCCAGTTGGTGAAGAAACTATTCTTTCCCCTGTATATATGGGGTGCTATATCTGTGGAAAAATCCACAGGGATTGTCACACCCTAGGAGATGAAGAAGACTTCCAAGACATTTTGTGCAATTCTGTTCTCTAAAATGTACCTTGTTCATGCAGCAATTCTCCCTATTAACCCACCCAGGTCTCCTACATTCCCAGACTGGGAGGACTAGAGGATTTTGGTGTGGATAAGAGACATCTGCCCTTACTGAAGTTGAAATCCAGTTACTCAAAAGGCAGCAGCTGGCTGGCTGCAGCCTGAAGCAGTGTGCTAAGACACCTAATGCCATATTTTGGAACTGTTTTTAAAATACTCCCTCAAAGACAGTCCTAGGGAGAAACCAATTGGAAGCAAGCACTTGGGGGCTTGTGAAGATCCTCCTGAGTCCCTGTCTACATCTGCAGAAGGTTTTGAATCTGACCTCAAGACGCCTCGAGGTCAAGTAAATGTGCTTTGCAAAATGTGACAGTGATTTTGTGAGCTGTGGTACAAGGTGACCTGTGGCCTGTGTGATTTTAAAGAGTAGCTGCTGTTGCCAGATGTTCCACATGTCTCCTCAGACCTCTTAATTAAAGTGCTGGCAGCAGGTACCCACCAGCAGTCCAGCACCCAGTGGGCCAAAAGACCATTTCTGTTTTCTTGAAGAGCTATATAATATTGACACATTTATCTGAAGTAGTTTGAGGCCATGCCCAAGATAGCAAATAGGGGGTAAATAATTTCAGGTATGTAACAGGTTCCTCTTAATTCAGTAAAGTCTATTCTATGATTTCTTTCATCTCACAATCATTATATAGTTCAAGAACTATATTGGGCTTGCTCCTGAAAAATCCTACTGACACTCCCAGCATTTGCCTTTTCATGACACCTTCAATACGGATCCAAAATTAGACTCTGTTCCTGAAATTAATGTATTGCTCTTCAATACACAAGCTGCAAATTGAACAATGAATTCTTGTCTCAGCATGGAATTAATTTGAGGTAAGAGAGGAAGTTTTATGTTTCGCCACATCTAAGATAATAAAGTAAATAATAGAAATTATTTTCCATGCTGTCAGCTTGAACTTTCAGCAATTTACTGGCTCACAGAGCAAACTTAGCCTGATAAGACAACTATAGGTAAGATACTAAAATAGGTAAGAGAGGGAAGCTTATAAAATTCTAAATGAATATTTACAAGAATTTAACCCAACATACAAATCTAGAAGCATTATCACTTTTTCTTTAAACTTAGGAATAGACACAAACTTCCACATACTTGATATAAATGTCTAGACCTTATTTTGTTTGATTGAATTCATGTCTATTTAATAAGCAGAATGGTGCCAACAATTTTATAGAGAGCTCCACATGTTTTTTTTTTTTTCCTCTGGAATGTCTCCAAGCAAGTCACACTCTTTAAAAAAAATATTTGGCCCTCATCCTGCAAAGCCTTGTGTATGTGTCAAGTTTTACATGCTGTGAAGAGCCTCATTGATTTAAATAGAGTTAGTCACTAAGTAAAATGTAAAGCCTCTGCACAAATTTCACCAGGTTCAGAACTTTTGTTTGAAATATATTTATGTGTCCTCAAGCTTCCTTTTGGAAGAGCCTCTACTGTCCATTGCTCCATTTTTGTGTATCCAACACTTTCTATAGCTCCAGCCCAAATTTGACAGAACACTTCACAAGATCCTGCGAGCTGTGGAAGAGGAAACTGCAAGCAGGAACCTTACCCAGTGTATATTTTTCATGGATCAAGAGTGCAATACATGGTCCTTTGAACACTATTAATATATTTCTGCGAATTAGTGACAGAATTTAATAAAAAAATAGTTTAAAATCCACTCAGCAGGATGCTCCCCACTCCTCACTATGAATGCAAATAACTTTTATTTTAAAAAAAAGTTTCTAGTGCTGTTCCTGAAAAAAAAATCAAATGTGACTTGAGAATGACACAGTACAGTACCATCTTCCTGAGTTCACAGAAGATTATTCCAGAGTCTGCTGCTGCCCAACACCTTCTCAAATTGCAAAAGGGTGAAAAAACGTGATGTGAGAAGACACTTTTCAGATTTTGCAATGTAAGTCCCACAGAATGAGAGCAAACCTAACATCTTCCTGAAGTCTCTGAGGTGACAGTATAAGCTATTTTAGAGGTGTTCACTGCCTATCTTGGCTCATGCTCAAGTCAGAAAATTGAAAGCAGTGATTTATAATTACCATCTGACTGCCATCCCTTTGGAACCTATCACAGGAACTGTGGGAAAGACTGATGCAGTTTAATTTAGGGACATTCTTACTGACTTTTACTTTCCATTCTATGTATGCTCTGATAAGAGTTTCAATTTTAACTCTGTGCTAAATATGTCTTAGCAGTAAAATATGCCAAGAGTGAGAATGAACTATCTAAATTTTACCCTTTTTTAAAGGTCAGGATTACATTCCCATTTAATCTAGAAAACATTTCACACATTTTGTGAGCACAGTGTATTAAACAAAATTAAGCTGATTGACAGTAGCACAGCTAAAGACAGTACACAACTGTCTCATTGATTTAAAATGTCAGATAGATGTTCTGCTCTGCTGTACTTCAAACAGGGTAAGAGATTTACATATAACACACGTAGATCACTTTTCCATTGTCAAGCAATAAGTATAACTTAAGAAACAATACAGAAACAGAAGAGTTTAAATACAAGTACTTCCTTCCCCTAGGAGTTGTACAGGGGAGCCAACACCTGTGATTTCTAAAGATTCAGTGACATCTGGCTTCACATTTTTTCCCCTGTGATATGTGATATTTGTCATAAAAAGTTCTCCTCTCTGATACTGTTCTGACTGCTAAACCTTTAACCATGATTTCTGTCTGAAGGACTTTTTCTTGTCTGCTTTCTTTTGCATAGTTTGTTTTGTTGGTGGGTTGGTTGGGGATTTTTTGTTTTGTTTTGCTTTATTTTCATTTTTATTACCCTTTACTGCTTTTACCTGTGGCACAGAACTAGTCTATTTTGTCCTTTCTTTCATGGGTGATCCTGAACATGGTACCAAGCAGCAACAGAGCAGGGAACCAACCACTGCTCCAAGTCCTTTCCAGAGACCTGTGTGAATAAATGATCTCTCCACTCAACCTGATGAAGAAAGATGATGAACCATCTACTGCTATATTAAGTATTTCATAAATAAGAGTCATATAATGGGTGTGTGCACATGAGCATGAAGGGAGTGGTCAAAACACTGTTCTAGAAGACACTGGTGTTGGGTGTTAGAGGTTGATGCAGCAAGACGTGGAGTTTTGCAAAGGTGAGGAAAGGAAGGAGCAACAGTGTAGGAAGAAAGCTGGAGAGAGGAAGGTGGGAGTAAAAACCAGGATGCACAGGAAGAGTGAAAAGTGGGTGAATGAACTAAAAGAGAAGCAGCAAACAACTGCAATGGGCCAGCAAATGGATGTGGCAATAGCAGAAGCTGAATTTTGGAGTTGATGATTGTGGGTTGTGTCCAGAAGGACAAGACCCCTCCCAGCTGTTGCTGTGCATCTCTAGACAATGGGAGAAGAAAAGGCATTTGAGGCTATGGCTTTTACCCACTGATCTCAGCCTTAAATGGATGCTTCAAGGAAGAATTAGATTTTAAAATGCTGAGGGAGACAGAAAGAAACAACAAGGGAAGGTGAGTTAGGAGTCAAGCCTCAGTGTGACTTGTGATTTTATTTCAGGCTGCTTGCCAAAGCGTTTTATTTATTTTTCTGGTTACTATTGGATAATGTAAAAATGTGTGTCAAGTTGTGACCTGTCAAAGGTGATCAGAAGGCTTTCAGTCCTTAGCAGGGAAAAGGTTCTGCCACACCCCAGGTTAAATATTTAATATGGCCAAGGGCTGACTGTGAGTGCAGGGGCGAATTCAGCTGGAGCTGAGTGAGGTGGAGGTATTTTCTGATAAAGAGATCAGATAAAAGTGAGAGCAAGCCGGAAACTGAGCTGTGCAGAAGCCTGTCAATGTCATCTGTAGTCTAACATCACACTGAAATAAAATACATTTATAATTTACTCTCCCAGCCTTCAGAGAGATTCAGATCCCTTGAAGCCCGTGAGTATGGCAGGTCAGTGCCTGGGATGCTCTGATCTCCCAGTGGGAGGGAGGCTGGCTGATCTGCACGGAGACCCTGACCTGCAGTTGTGATGGCAGCAGGGAGCCCATTTCAAACTGCCTCACCCCAGATACCTCTTTATGCCTTCATTCAGCACCTTTAAGCGTGAAGAGGAAACTGGTGAACGCACACCGGGTCCTGTCACTGAGCCTCGGGGCTCGGGTGCAAGGGCTGCAGCCTCCCCTCCCTGCGGGTCCCCATCAGCCTCTGCTGCTGCAGGCTCCCAGAGCCAGGCCGGCTAAGGCAGCCCGTGGAGCAGAGGAGGGATGGAGAGGGTTATCCCCCCCTTCCCTGTTCCCTGCTGCAAAGTAACAGTGCATGGCCAAGTCCTTTTCATAACTCGCTACAGATTATCTGGTGTTTAATAGGAGTTGGTGGTTTTGCTTTCAAAAGAACTGACATGTTGCAGGATTGTCAGCTCTGGAGCCAATCTATTGCAAAGCTATCCCATTTCACATGGCTGACTAACACACCCGTCCCTCGGTGGCACTGTTTCTTATCCCTTCTGTTTAACAGCCAGATTGATTTTCATTCTTTATTACCATTTCTTTAGTTTTACACAGTTCACTGCTGTAAATCCAAATAATCTGCATCTGGAATATCACTTTGGCTCTCTTTTTTCGTATTACTGGGAACTTAGTTTTGTCAGTGTTTCAGTTTAACTCTGCCTCTCTGCCTTTTTTTTTTTTTTTTTTTTTTTTTTTCAGTTTTAATAGCGAGTTGCTGGAAGGTTGTTAGCTGAGTTTCTTGCTGGATTGCATTAGCCTCTCATTCTGATTTAAAGGTACCAAATGCTGAAAGTTAACAGATTATGTCACAGCAGAGATAATTTTTTTCAAAAACCAGGAATAATGCTTGTAACAGATTCCTTTTTAGTCCTCTCAATACTTGCTGTATATTTGTGATGGACAGTATCTTATTTCAAGATAGAAAGTTTAGATACAAACTTTCACAACTGTGCAGTTGTTTTCTGAAATCTCTTTAACTCCTTCACAGTAGTGGAATGCCTTTCACTTTTTTAATGCAGTTTCATGTCTCAATAAGCTTAAATATTATTTTTATTTAATAGCAATAATGTGGATTTCTCTATAACTTCGCTTGTCTTCCCATTAGATTGTTTTCTTTCTATTATTCTTGTCCCTTACAAATGTAAGTGGTATCTTAGAACAGTCTTGCCTATTTATCAAGTGTTTAATTAAAGTCAGCTAAAGGCTAAATTTGCTAAATCAGTCAATCTTCATGATTTCTGCACATGCAGAGCAGAAAGCAATCAACTGATTCAGGACCAGGCTCTGTCCTCTTTTTCACATTAGAGCCAGATATCCCTGCTGACTGCTCTGGAGTTGTGGTGCCTTAGTTGACATGACAACAAATTTTCTGCTTTAATGTGTAGCCAGCAGAACAGTTCTCTTATTATCAGGAGAATGTTAATTCCTATTAGTGTTTAAACTTTGTTTTCAGAATGATTACAAAGTTATGAGTTCTTTTTAAAGTGTGGTCGGAATTTACATTGATAAATTAAGGTGTTTCACAAAGTACTGCAGAAATCCATTATACCATAAAATAAAGGCAATTGATTTTTAAAAATTTTCCCTTCAAATTTGAATGCATTTGAAATCTCTTCAACTGTCTTGGCTGTACTTTTCCACAGTAAGAAATAGGGTGCTATTGGAGCAAGTTGATACCTACTGGTGAAGCAATCAAACTCTCTCTGATATGAAGGATTAGCTGTAGATGTCTTTTTCCCCTTCCTTGGTCCTAAAATTTGGCAGATTCATAATCTGCTCAGGGAACTTTCTGTAATGTGGCTGAAATGCATTTTATAATGAAGTGAGTCAAGAAAAGGACACAAAAAATTATTATTCTTATTTTCTATTCATTTAGCACTGCCGTGTGATTTGAGAATCTCTGGTAGAAAGAATACTTGATTTGCTGACATGACTTCTGTGATCTGCAGTAAATATTGTCAAAATTGAAAAGTTGGAAAAACAGTTTTCATTCTCTTTGATTTTTCAGTAGTTTACTCTTACCCAACTCTAGATTTCGTTCTAAGCTTCTGTATGTAAGTTAAAGGAATCCTGTCCCAAGAAATGGAGCTTCCCTTCAGTAAGAGGGACACTGAGAGAATACTTCCCACCCACTCCACACAGGTGAACCCCCTTCTCCTGTGGGGCCAGAGCCCTTGGGTGTCCCTTGAGGCTTTCAGGGAAACTGGAGGAGGATTTGGATGCTGTGGATCCCTTGGCATTTGCCATTTCAGCAGCCAGGCTGGGAATCTTTCTACAGGGAGTGGGGGCTTGGTTAGTGCAATCCAGCTGCCTCTCCAAGGCACAGCAAGACAAGATGATCTGCAGTGACTCTTCCTAGTCTTCCTGCAGGGCTTATGAATAAATGGAGTGATTAAGAGACATTCAGAAAAAAACCCATGTTCTTGAGGAGTCCTCTTGCACAGGAGGAACAGTAATTATTATTAATTAATACAGAGAGGCATAAAGAGGCTTCAAATTATTTCCCAAGATCTGCAAACTTTGCTTTCTCTTTTTTTTTTAAGGTAAAGTTTTTCCATAGTATTCATCTGTAATTCGAACACATCTGGCACCTTTTATTATTTTTGTGTAGTAATTCCCTTCTGCTGCTGACAGAGCAGGACTGGCACAGCACTGTGCCTGCAGGATTCCTGTGTGCCACTCATTCTGTCACACCTTTTCCTACTTCTGGAAAGGTTTTCAACTCTTATGGACTACTCTCATCTACAGCAGAGAGACACAGAAAAAAAGTTGTGGGTTCTCCTGTTATATGTTTGCTTGCTCAAAAGACTTATTCCTTTTGTTGAGATATTGATGAAAATTAATTAAATTTGGTTTAGAAAACATACGAGTTGCATTATTAAGAGTTGCAGTGATTAAAAAAAAGTATCTTTTCATAGCTCCTAGGCTCTGAAGGAGTGTAAGTTTTCCATAAAATAATGCTTTATTTTTCAAAAAGAGTTGTTTTACTCCACATGCCAAAAGCTAAGACATTTGAGAATGTGATAATCTTTTTCTATTTTCATTGCAAAAGAATTCCCATTTCTGATGATATATGATCTTACAGCTTTGTAAGGTGATATTAGCCTCTATTATTGCTAACATTTATCTCAGAGAAAAAGTCAGCAGGGAGGACTACAGGGCTTAGCAAGAGAGTAGAGACCATTGTAACTACATTAATTGTCCTGGCACTTCTAATATTTCTTCAAATAAATTCATCTTAGTGTTACAGATCCATTACAGTGAAATGCCAGTCAGCTTTACAGTGTTGTAATGTGGTTTTAGGATTTAGAATGACATCATATGAAATCCTTTCTCAGACCACTGTACTTTTTCAAAATAAAGCTCATTGTTAAGATAATTTTTTACTTTGCCTCTCCTTAGAGATTTGCCTTTTTAAAATACAATTCTGCCTCCACACTTTTCAGATAAGGGCCATGCATGGGGCTGGGCAACTCAGCTGCAGCCCCAGCTTTGTTTAAAGGTTAGTGTGAAAAGAAAGAAAGTTCTGGAATTAAGTGAAAACAATTGAATGGAAGGACTTAACTGAAGTGCAGTGAAATGAACAGAAACTTAATGAAATGATACTCATGGAAATCTTGAGATATCATTTCCTTCCACAGGAATAAAAAATTTTTATAAAAGAAAATGAAAGGAGAAATCAATAAATGAAATTAAATAAAAAGAGAGGAAAGGAAATAGAACACAATTAAATGAAACTGAAAATAAAGAAAATTCTGAAATTAAAACAATTAAAAACAATGGGATGAGTGGAAGTTTAGTGAAATGACCCAAACCTTTATGAAATGATACTCATGAATATCTCAAATTTTCATGTCTTTTTCATGAATATTCTTCATTTCATGAAAGGAAATGAGATGAGAAAAAGAAGAAGGAAGTGAAATGAAATGAACTGAAATTGGAAAAAAAAGAAAATCCTTAGAAGTTATTTTTTTGAAACAGAATGGAATGAATGCAGTGTAATGACCTCAACTTTAATAAAATTATATTCATGAAAATATTGAGATTTCATTTCTTGGAAGAAATGAAATTAAGTATTTGAATTTCATGAAAAGAAATGAAAGGAGAAATCAAGGAATGAAGTGGAATGAAAAGGCAGGAAATGGAAATTGAATGAAATATAATGAAACTGAAAAAAAAAGAAAATTCTTAGGAGAAATTATATTAATGGAATGGAATGGAATGGAATGGAATGGAATGGAATGGAATGGAATGGAATGGAATGAAGTGAAGTGCACTGAAATACACTGAAACAGTGAAAAGATACTCATGGAAATCTCGAGATTTCATTTCCTTTCATGAAATGAAAATTCTTCATGAAACGAGAAATCAAGAAATGAAGTGACAAGGAATGAAAAGACAGGAAAGGAAATAGAATGAAATGAAAAGAAAAAAAAAATTCTCAAATGACTTACAGGTGTTCTAAGCCCTTTTGCAGCAGCAGCTGGAGTCTGCTTTGTGTGTAAGAAGACAACAGATGCTTCTGATTAGGCAACTGAACCTCAGTGTTTCCACAGTGTGTGCTTCAGGAAGGAGATTCTCTTTCCTTGAAATATTTGATGGAATTTGCCAGAATCTGAACTATTATAGCTGGAAAGTTACTCCCAAACTTTGCATCCCTTACATCCCTTTTGGTTCTAATTGTTTTCCAGCTGTAATCTTGTTGAGTGGTCACCTTGAAATAAAGGGCATAGAACGTAACATGCAGCTACAGTCAACCCTAGGTAATAATTCCACATTATATTTTACACTCATGAACATTCAGGCTGCCTGTATAGTCCATACCCCTATCCTAAAGTGTTAAATTCCCTGAATGCAAACACTAAGCAAACAAGCTGGGGGCATGAGGGATATGGGGAATGCTACAGACATCTGTGGTTGTGATAAAAGGAGTTCAGTTTCCTGATGACAGGAGTGGAAAACAATTACCATTTTTCCATTCGAATCCTAAGTTTATTGTCTTGGGAACATTCCTTACAGATGACAGAAAGAGAAGAAACTATCCTACCAGATGTACTTCTAGCTGTTCCATTACTTTTCCCTCCTGCCACTTGGAAGTCTGTTTATTTGGTATATTAAATATTACAGCTTACTGTTTAAAATACCGTACAGACTGCTAGAACTGCTGTTATCCTCCTTTGTTCAGCTCTTATCTGACAAGGTCATTGTTTAGGCACATAAAACCCTCAAGACACAGCAAGGCAATAAACTGTTCTCTTTTTCCTATCAGCTGTAAAATCTGCAGGGTTATTGACAATTATAAACACCTCAGGAGGTGAGGTATGAGATCCCTTTTAATACTGAATTCTGATATATACATTCTGTGTTGGAGGCATGGTCTCTAGCAAAGAGCTGTGGTAAGCAAATAAACTGGGACATATGAAATGTTTTATTCTTGAGACTCCATTGCATCTTCCTCTTGCTAATGAGCACTCAACATCAGTAACTTCCCCCAACCTGCCCCTTTCTTTTGTTTCTGCATCAGACAGAAAAAGCTGATTTTTTTCTTTCAGATTTCTGGGCAGCTGGTGAACTTCTTATCTTTTTTTTTTTTTTTTTACAATAAAGTATAAGCTCCTGCCCCTGTGCTCCCTACATGACACACAGTTAGGTGAGGAATGTCTATATCACAGGACCTTACATTCTATATTGGTCTGTACTTTAAGAACACATAAGATACAAACATCTAAATAGGTTAACTGCATTTGGTTTTTACTGTCTGCTTACTGAGACAAAGCAATACAGTGATTAAACCCCATGCTATGACCTGTGTATGACACAAAACAGAGTATGAGTGCACACTTCTGAATTAGCAATCTGAATTATTCAGATTACCTTTGTTCTGATGAGAACGAGTGCAGTGATCGGGGACAGAAGTGAAAAATGGATGGACAAAGGCAGCACAGTCCTTGTCCAAGAAGGTGCTCACAGGTTCATGGTCAGGCACAAGGGACTTCCTGCCCCCACTGCAATCTGCACATCCAGAGGCAGCCAAGGCATGCCAGCTCTAGGGTAAAAAAAAAGGGTATGCATATTGTTAAATTGGTGGGAAAGGTCATGTATAGCTGTCACTCCATCTGAGCAAAGTAAATACAGGTTTGCCTGAAGTTTGACAGCATTAACAAGACTAGAGCTCTGTAGCTGGAAGGGATTTCCTGGTATGGTTTGCTCCATTCTCCAGCATCAGCACAGAATAGTGTCCATCATGCTAGTGCTGACAGATGCTCACTTATTAACAGCTGTCAGTTAAGGTGATTCTGCAGTAATCACAAGCAACATTCCCTCATAGCCCCTCTAACCTGACATTTTTCTAATTGCTAATCCAAATCTACTTACAAACTAAGGTAATTATTTCTTAACTTTGTGCCTGCAGTAGTACAAAGCCAGTAAAGTCAGCTTCATGAAAACTGAAAACATATTCAGCAGATTCCTGTAATTTCCCTTTTCTCAGTTTCAGCTTTTTTTTTCAGCCTAAATCCCTTCAATCCTTTCTCACAGCTCAGGCTTTCTGAAATGCCTGTCAACGTTTCTCTCAGCTCTCTCTAGTTTTTCATTCTTTTATAAACACAGTGCCCAAAATGGGATTCTCTATTCCAGATGTGGAAGAAAAACACAGTGCCAAACAGACCCCCAAAATTATCTTCTTTAGCTTATGGCATGGTCCTGCTATCAAAACTTCCCAGAGGGTTGCTGGGTTTGCAATCCAGCCACATCAGTGACTCGTGCTCAGCTTGTGACCCAGGGAACCCGGGGTGCTCCGGGACCCAGCTGTGGGGAGCCCTGCTGAGGGTCCTGAGCTGACTGCAGGGGACAGCTGAGGGTGGATCACAGGGTCCATCACCTCATGTTGAGACACCGAGAGGGAAGAGAGCCTCAGGGCTTGTATCCACCAGCCACAACCCAGCTAGACACAGCTCAAGGATGATGCTGGCAAACGGTTTGCACAGGGACCCGGGTGCGTTGAGACACAGAGAAAAGCTTGTTCCTGCCCCTGGTGTCATGAGTAGATCTTTGCTTTCATCAAATCATTCAATACAATAAAAATGGGCTGAAAGAAGAGTAAATGGAGTCCATGGGTAGAGGGCAGTGGGGAACAGAGATGTCAAACCCGTGCAGGTCACTTGACACACTTGCAGGTCATGGGTCTCAAGACTGTCACGACCATTCCTTTCAGCCTCAGTGCACTGAAGAAAGACCAGAGGAGGGAGTTCACACCACTAACGGTGTGCTTTTCTTCAGGAGGCTTCTTCTCACCTTGCTTCCACCTCCAAATTAGTAGAGGGTTCATCCCACCTAACAACTAAAACTGGTGTCATGTGTAAGCCCCTTTTGGTTTCTTCTGTAGTCTGGGAAAAAAAGAACTACCTTTGGAGCCCTGGATTCACCCCATTCCAAAATAAATGTCTTAGAGAAGAGGTGTGAATCATCTCCTGAATGTGCTGCCTCTCTCCATTGATCAGGGAGGGAGTGACTAGGTCAGCCTTAGGCCAGCTGTCAAATTATTTGACAGCCATGGAAAGGCAATCACAGTTATTTCCTTAATGATGGGCCAGACTCTCTAGTCAAGCTGATTACTTTTCCAGGAAAGCACTCATAATCTGTTCCATGCATAACAAAATGCACTATATGTATGAGAATTGATAAAAATTAGTTTAAATGCTGAATATCCTCTCTGTTTTCTGTCTTCCACACATCCTCTGCCTCTAGCTCTAGTTATCTATAGCAGATTGTCTTTTCCCAGCCATTCCTGGCAATACCTCAATAACCAGCAGCTGGGTCACATTCATGGAGTCACAAGAACAAGACAAAGCTATCAGTTAAAAATTGTATCTCCTCTCCCCAGCTTTCATTGGCCTGGCGTAAACTGACAAAGGGATGTAATTTTTTTTTTTTGCCTGCCCACATTACTCACAGCACGTAGAAGGAAGTGCAATTTGCTGCCACAGCAATTTTTCCCTTTCACACTTGGCTAGTCGCACTGCACATCTCTCACAGATTTTTTTTTTTTTTTTCACTCAGCTGCTGCAAGTAATGGCCCTGAGGTACCAGAAATCAGAGGCTGTGGTGTCTCAGCTTTGTTAGCAGCCGTAGAATTCTATGCTAAAACAATATACACTTTACTCATCTTACTAAAACAAATACTTTGGGAGCAAATCATGAAATGCAAACTGCTGACAGAAAGGTTTTGCTGGCAGATTTTTGCAGAGTAGCACATGTACTAATATGTACATTTACATCCATCTTTGGTTCTGTTTCTGGAAAACTTCATGCAAGAACTGGAAGGTAAACATCAATCCCTAGAAAGAGGGATAATTAGCAGCTAAATGGGAAATGCAAAGGGCCACTGTTATGGTTGGGTCAGAAGCTGCAGAACAGCTCTAACCTGGAGCTGGAGCAGAAGATAATTTTCTCCATCTAGGCTGTGCCTGAAAATTTATCTAACATCATACTTAGCTCCATGAAGAGTACTGTGCATTTGCCACTAGTGGGCACACAGAGGTGCTTTTCTGACATTGACTTGATCTACTGGTTCCAGGTAATGTCATGGGAGAGACAACGGACTGGAAATCACAAGCATAGAAAGCCTTTTCTATTTCCTGATCTGCTATATTTGTATTGGGTTACTGGAAAAACAGAGTCGTGTGAGGTTAATTAGGTGATGGTTCAGACCGTTAGCTTCTGTTTTGGCTGAAAGCTCTTCGTAGTGATTTTCTGCACTCGGTGGTTGAGAGTTGGTCTGCATTTTCAAACACTAGATGGTGCCAAGGGTTCACACATAAAGAAAAGCAACAAAAATATTCCACTTACTGGCAATACTGGTGTAGTTGCTTGGTTGTTCTGTAAATTAGTTCAAAATCTATTCTTAGAATGTCTCATTACCAAGGAAGTGACAGTGAAAAGAATTCTGTACAAGAAGATACTAACCCAAGTAACCCAAGTCACAGCTAAATTATTGTTGGAGTCCCCAGAGAGAACAGCAATTCAGACATGAAGCTTCAACACAGGGATGTTTTCAGCATGGACTAGTGTTTCCTTGGACAGAAAATTTTATATTTGCTCATTCAATACTCTTACTGGTCTCCCTATACAACCAAACTCTTGGGAACAAGAAACAAATTACCCCAATTTTAAATTGGAAATGCATAATATCCTCTGCATACTGCTTTACAGCAATATTTGGGGGGAAATCTGTAGCCATTTTTCAAGTCAGTGTCCTATTTTCTTGAGGCAGTTTGTATGAAACTGTTACCTGTGAGACTATGATACTGATAGTTTGCAGGAAGACTGTTATTAAATTAACAGCAAGGAAGGTCAAAAAGAGAAGGAATATTTGATCCCTCATTAGCATTCCTATTGTAATACTCTATTGTTTTCAAGTTATTGATGCTGTTCAATTTTCCCAGTCCAGATTTTCCTGTTTGTACTCAGTCAGAGTTCTGGGGAAGAGGAATGTCTGTCTGCCAAGGATATGCAAGAAATGTGGAATTATCTGAGTCTTGGGGGAAATGCCCAGTTCATGCAGTTACCTGTTAGTACAGGTGCTAGATCCTGATCTTGCATCCAGAAGGATTCTCCTAAAGAACCTCAATGATAGATATCAACCAATAGATATCAATGCAACTGGACAGAGAGCCTATTCTCTCAGAAAAGTACCAATTCTTAAAGCCTTCTGAGCCAAGTATTTAGGAAGGATCCCTGGATCCAAGGTTGATGTAAATCACTCCCTGGAAGGCAGGCTGGGATGCCTCTGTGTGTTTTGTGGCAGTACAGTGCAGGTAAAGGAAGGCAGTTCCTCCTGGCTGAGCCAGGACACGGGAGCAAGGTGCTGCAGCCAGCACCAAGCAGGCTGAGCAAGCACAAGGCACCTTGTCTCTGTTGTTTGTACATCTTGCATTTACCAGAACTATGGTGTCTCAACAAACTTGGGTATAGAAGCTGTGGTGGGGACAAACACTCCAAAGGGGAAACAACAATGTACCCCTTCCTAAAGGACGATGATGTTTGGAGATATAACAAAGTCTGAGGAATGTGAAGAATGAGACAGATCAATAATACAGAAGGATCTGGGTGGCAAGGTCAACTGGACACAAAAGACATAATCAAACACAAAGGTTTACATCTAGGATGAAAGCATAACACTCATATTCAAATATACAAGTGTAGCCTGGAAGAGCTCTCGTGAAAATGTGACATTGGAAAGGATTTGGCAATGAGTAAGGTGGATTGCCTGCTGAGCACCCAGCCCCTGCTCTGTTTCTACAGCCAAGAGCACTAATGCAATCCATAAATGTACTCATAAATCAAAAGTGAAGGGGCCTATTTGACATTTGTGTGATTGATCTCCACTAATTTCAGTGTGGAGACACTAAGAAGGTTTAAAGCAGACTCAAAACTGCCACTAAAAATTGGAAAACAGTTTGCAGTGAAATATTTCAGGAATTTGGTTTGCTTTTAGACATAGACATTAAGTCTATGACCCCCTGTGCAGTTTCTCTGCAGAATTGTTCACTTCACTGGGTGCACTGTGTCACTTCATGTGTGAGTGTAAATCAGCTAGTTAGGGTGAGGTCATTTCAATCTCATTTTGACTCAGTTGCATTTTGCAAAGTTAGGTTAAATATTTTTCTAAAAAAGAGAGGACCAAAAAAAGACTGACTAGAGATGAATCTGTTACCCATTCATTAGGGATCTAATGTAAAAATTAAGGACTTTGTTTAAAACCCCAGTTCTGAAATGCAGCCACAACAAGTTTCATGTTGAGCCTGTCTGTGCCACTGATTGCTGCAGCACCATTCCCCAAAATCCAGGGAAGCCCTCCTGACACAGGGCTGTGCCTGGGGGATGAGCACAAGCTGGAGAGTACCAATGCATTTGGGGGCCAAATGCAGCCCTGTTGCACAGATGTTGAGCAGTCCTGCCCTTAAGCATCCTTCACAGCCAGCCTTGCTTCCTGCCACTGTTCATTGCAGATCATCTCTCAGAGTGAATGCTTCAAAAGGCTAACTTCAATTTCTAGGTGTCCTTGAAAAACCACCTACACAGCATCAACTCAAGCCCAAAGCCAGAAGTTTCCAAACTAAATGGTACTGCACATAAATGACTTGCAATGCTCAATAAGCAAAACTTGCCCAGTAGCAAGCAAAACATCAAATAAATGGGGTTTATTTATCCTTTTTAATGGGAAGTGAGAGAAGAGAAAAAATAGCAACAGATCCACTAGATATACCTGAATAGTACATAATTCACAGATCAAATACATCATTCCCAGAATGGGATTAGAAACAGATCCATCATAATTCTTCAAAAGCTATCAGGAATGACTGAGATAAACAGCTACTGCTCTCAGATTGATGTTCAGGCTCAAGAGGGATGAGCTGGGGAGTACATCGATGAGCAAGCTGTGAAAAGAATGTTCATTGTGTAGAGCTGGCAAGCAGCTTACAGAAATAAAGACAGTTTGTGCTACGGACCACTCAGTGTTCCAAACCTACAATACATACTATTATGGATCATTAGAATGGTCCTGGGTGTTAGAAATGTGTTTCCTAACTTTGCAACTTAAACTCTTATGTGATACCATGCCAGAATTTTCACTTCCACAAGTTTTACACACATGTTCACCTGAGAAACTCTGTTTATGCACCAAGGAAGAATTAAGCTCAGGCTAAGGAGCTAAGGAATAAAATACTTCTCCAGATCACCATCCATTTACCAGTTTATAGCCATTTAAAAAAAATACACATTTCCATATCTGAATTTTTCAACTGAGAAAACCAAATCTTACTATTTCCATGCTTCATAGTAAGTCACAAGGTCTAATCCATGAAACCGTGGAGCATGATGAGGTCCTCAGCTAGAAGATAGCTAGAAGAACAGTAAGATTTATTTGAAAGAAAAGAAAATTATCTGAACAATTAATAGGAGGAAATACACTCAGTTTCACTCTGTTAGGTTGAATGGCATTTTGCCTGGAATATGAGTCATGAGAAATGTTATATTCTAAGACATGGCTAGGCAAGAAGGAAGAGGGAATAGTCTGGAGGATAAATTTCAGGAAGAAATAACTAAGAATACACTGAGGTGTATATTAATGCATGAATAACTACTGTAAGATTGAAAGCTCAGTTGCATCTTATCACTTTAAGAGTCATTCAGGTTAAAAGACTCCAGAATTCTGCTGAGAGAATTAATCACATCTCAAAGCCTGTCAATACAGCGTGTGAGAGCACAGGACAATGCATTCTCAGTCTGGGATAACTGCCTCTGGAAAGAATTTTCAGTACAGGTTTGATGAATCACAGTCAGAGCTTTCCTGAGTCATTGCAAAATTTTCATTAACAGTTTCAGACCCAGAACACATCTGCAGTACTAACTGAAACTCACAGCTCTCCCACAGAACAAGGAAGGTTTAGCAGACACAGTGTGGTCCAATACAAAGCTTTGAAGAAAGTGAAATGTGAGAGAAGCCAGAGGCTCAAAATTGAAACATTATTCATAGTTTCTATAAAGAATCCTCCAGAATTGCTGATGGCATATTCATCTTCTCTGGTCACATGTAGACACTTTATTGGTACTTAGACAAGTACTTTGGCAAAATTATAGTAGCAATGCTGACACCCCTCACCACACACAGTAGGCTCAGATTGTGGTGGCAGCAGTTTCTGTTTTCTCTTTTTTTTGTGTGTATTAGGTCACCCGACCTCCTCTGGTCCCATAGTGTATTTCTGTTATTGTCAGGAGTGACTGTTCAAAAGGAAGGACACCAGAAACACAAAAGCATGTCAGGGCTGAGATGAGGAAAGCTGTAGGCATATCTTAGTGACAGTAGGAAAAAGCAGACAAACTTCCAGTGCACAATGAGTACATTTCACCTGAACTGCTTGCCAAAGGCAGTCCTATGCACTATCATTAACAGAATCCAGTCTTATTAAATGTCATTGGTGTAGAGTTTTTGCAGGCTCCAGTTTGACACATCTGTTACTGACATCACACAAGTCCTGCTTTGAGGGATTTTTGATTGAATGTGCTGATACAGACTGCATCCAAAGCTATTTCCAGAGGACTGTGAAAAAATATTGCTTTCAGCAATAACCTGGACAAAAGATGCATCTAGTATGTTTTACACATTATATAGCTAAAAAATACATTGAATAATTTGATTTGCTGCTATAGTTGAATCTATTCTCTTATGCTCTCATAAAAGCAGCTCACACACACACACTTACTTCAATGCACTCTGCCTATTTTTTTTTCATTACCATGCAAGTAGCCTCTGAATCTTGGCTTGGCAATGTATGAATCTTATTACCTAGAACCCTTTTTTAAGGCCATCAGTTCTATTTAATTATATTCAGATTTTAAATTTATGGCTTTGATTTTTCTGTCTTGATTCAATGCCCAGTGAAGTCAGTGGAAAGTTCTTATTGACCAAAAAGGAAGTTGTTTGAGGCATTTTTGTGTGCCTGGTTTGATTTGACATTAAAGTTCTTCTTTAAATATGTTCCTCATATTTAAAATGGGTTTTGGAACTGTCACAAAGTACTAAACTGTTTTCTGAATGCAGAGAAGAGCACTGCCTGTGAGAGCCTGCCCCAGCTCTCACTGAAATCAGCAGGAGCTGTTTCATTTACTCCAGGGGAAGCTGAGCTAGAGCTGAAGATCAGAATGACATTCATTCCAGGATTTATTCCAGAAAGTGAAAACCTAATATAAAAGCCAGATGGTTTTGCCCTTTTTGGGTCTTTATTGAGTTGGAGAGAAGGTAGGATCCCAGTGCTGTCGACAAATGAATTAATTTAATTGCATGAAATCTGTGGATTTAAATTTCCAGAGTTCTGTGAAACTCCCCAGTTTCATCTTAAAAAAAAAAAAAAAAAAAAAAAAAAAAAAAAAAAAAAAAGAGAAAGAACAAAAGGAATAAAGTAAACTATCTGCCTTTAAAACTACAAAGAAAGGTGGAAAACCATAAATCCTAAGAGCTCAGAAGTAAGAAGGCCAAGTCCCTCCTCACAGAATGATCTGTGGCAAAATGCTACAATTTTTAAATCTGCTTCATAGTTTGGAGAACTGATTCACTTTGAAAGGCTTATTGTCATTAATGCCTCTGTCTCACTATGCTGGATAATTATTCTCTGGGCTATGACATTTCTCTCAACAGAGTCAGCACTTCAGTATTGCCAGAGGCTGTCCAAAAAGTCAGTTTTCAAAAGGGAAAAGTCATGCAAGCATGTCATCAAAATTAGTTTTATCATGAGCTCATATGCAGATGTATTAAATATGCTGTATTAAATATGTGTATAAATAACTGTATTAAATATACTGCATTAAATATACTGTATTAAATATGCTGCATTAAATATGCTGCATTAAATATGCTGTATTAAATATGCTGCATTAAATATGCTGCATAAAATGCGTATTAAATATGCTGCTAAAGCTTAAATCACAGCCTGCCTTGTTCCTCGAATAAAATCAAAGTGGAAGAGAGGTTAAAAGACCTCCTGCAAAACTATGTAAGAATGCACCAGATCACATTTTTTTCCTGGAGGTAAGCCTGTGTCACATACAGAACCCCCACATCTTTGGCAAAGGGATGCTGTTGGGAATTCCAAGACTCTGTTATTGATCCAAGAATTATAACTGACAACCTAACTCTGTGTATCATCTGCTGCTCATCTGCTGTCCCCAGATTTCTTCAACACAGAAAATATTGCAAGAGCAACTCTATCACAAACTGCTCATAAAATGTCTTAAAGCACCATGTCACACTTCTTGAGAGCATTTTTACTTAACGAGATCTCCTCCTGCTCAAATGGCCGATGAAACCTCATGGGTCTGCCACCTCAAATGTATAAAGAATCTTTTTAATGGAAAAAAAAGGTTTCTTTTTTAAAAGGCCCTGCTTCCAAAAGCCAGAGGGGTTTTATAATTTTATAATCCCCCAGATTTTATTTTCTTTTCTCTATTTTTAATAATATGGATGATAAATAATCTAAACTTTAATCCAAAAGGTTACATTTTTAAGCTTTTAAATCTTAATTTTTCTTTGGAAACTCATTGCACACATTACTTCTATCACTGTCAGTGCTGGGTATTTTTAATTCTGCATATTCACATAGCAGTTGGTTAGAAAATTCTCCTATTATTTCTTTTGTTGAAAGTATGTCAGGGATAAGCCTTTTAGTCGGGACCTTTATGAGTCAGTATTTAAAGACCAATTAAAAAAGCTATCCCCATGCAAAGAGAAAAATCAGCAAATACTTACAAACACATTGGCCATGAATGAAATGAAAATAAGAACAACATACCAAATTTTATTTATCATCTGAAAATCTGTTCCAGAGCAACCTTTGAAGATGCTTCCCCTTCAATTGGATATAACAATTCAATACCAAAACCAAAGGCCAATCTTGAAAGTGTTCACGTGTAGCTATTACCTGTGTTTAAATGAAATTTCCAGGGCTACCATGACTACAGTGGTGGTGGTCCCAAGGTGTTCACCAAACCATGCAGCAGGGCAGAAGGAACTCACAATGATCTTAAGACCAAAGAAACATCTAGGAGCAGTATGAAAGCAATGAACATTTGGAGTGTGAGAAGAGGGATTTGCAGAGCTCATCCTCCACACTCAGTCTGACTGTGCTTCTTCTTTCTTTTGCTAAGGCCTCCTGGGATTCACCTCTATTTTTGCCCTGGCAAGCTGCTCAGTTCTTTGGCCAGTTTAAGGCTATGATAATACTGTACCTTCATTAGTAATTGGTGAAAGCATTTTTAGGCAGTACTGCAGCAATGACTTAAGGACTTGAATGAAGGAAATGGAAGACAGTGCAGGGAAGAAGTGCACACAAAAAAAGGTACTTTATGGAAAGAGAGAAAAATGCTTTACTAAAAAACACCTCCTTCAATAAATTGCACCTTCTGCTCACTGGAAAATTCCCTTCTTTTTTATCACTGCTTTCTGGGCTGAACCCTTTTATTTGTGAAAGGAAAGAATGATTTATCTAGTGCTTTTGCTGTGACTCACATTTCATTTGGGGATCACAGCTTCTATGTGTCAACTTGATTTTGCTCTCACTGTAATTCAAATTTTGTGAAGAGGTTCCTCTACTGCTGCAGAGCATTCCCTCAGCAGAATCACTACTTGTAAACTTGGGGTTCCAGTTTGATTTTTCAGAGTTTCTTTGATTTTTTTTCTGTATAATAAATCCATGTAATCTTTTCTGTATTTTGAAAATATTCTAAGACTTCACATTTAGAAGGGCTTTAGAAGAGCCTCTCACTGTGCCTTGATTTGCAATCAGTAAAACAGTTAAATGAAGTTTAACCCTAGAAATTTCTCACATTGTGACTAGGATAGAAATGGGCTCAATAGAATAGAACTCAATATTCAGCAATATTCAGATCCAGGTGAAAAGTTGAAGACTGTAAATGTACCTGATCACAGATTTGCACCCAGAGGAGAATTCTCCCTCTCCTGAATGGAGGGGAGAAGGAAAGAGCAGGTCTGGATGCAAACCCCCACTTCCTCTTAGCACAGCTGTGTCCTCAGAGTAACTCCCCAGGTTAACTGCAGGCTTCTTCATTAAAGCTATTTTCAAGGGCTGAGATGAACACCTGTATTTCCCATTTGGCAAATTTCTCTTTGGGTCTTTGGGCTGTATGGGTCATTTGTTGCATTACAACCATAAACCTCTTTAGGGCAGAGTTTTCTGCTGTAAAATCAGGTATTCCCTTTCCTGTAAAAGCTCACCTGTGCTTTCATGTACGCCTACTGATGCTGTCCTGTTGAGATGATGACCATTATGGATTCTGCCCATATTTTAGCCTGTACCACTTACTACCCTTCATTACTTACTGTCCAGCTCTTTATGGAAAAATCTATTTTTCAGTCTTGGATGCTGTGTTGAATAGGGAAATAAAAAGGGAGATAATAATAAAGATAATAAAGGAGGAAAAAATTGCTGAGAGATCTTAGTGCCCAGGGAAGGAGACCAGAAAAGAAAACACTCATGCTTAAAGAGATCTGTTAAACTGCAGCTTCTTAAGAAGATAGTTTGGGGAGCATGAAATGTCAGAGTGGTTCTCTCTGTGACATAAAGCAGTCCTGGGCTGGTCAGTGTAGACTGAGGCATTCATAATCCCCACAGAAGGTAATGACTCCAGGGCAAGCACTGCTCATGCAAACACAATGCCAACTACACCAAGGGTCTCTGCCCAAAGTCAGAAAAGTTTAATCCAAATTTTGCATTCACTGGTTTGATCTTCAGATGCTTCTACAACTGAAACTCCCACTACATATATTTGCTAGAATGTCATTTAAACTAAATTTTTTTTTTTCTAACCAGTAGAACTTTTTTTTTTTTTTCACCTTTAGCTATATACTTTTTCTATGCACACACTGCTTAACTACAGCATGGCCCCAGTACTTACTCCATATGAATCTCTGGCAGCTTGAACGACTTGGATATGCAAAAACCTACCTACCTGCCTTAGCAAAAATACCACTTCTAATCCAGACTCACATAAACTGTGCCTCAAGATAGACTGAGTAATAATTTCAATCACTATTTTAATTATGATTTAATACAGCAAATGGAAATTCCTGACTTGGATCATTAATGGTTTTCTGTTTCCATAGGTTTTTTTTACCTCACAGAAGGAGTTGGATTCTCATTGATTAGCAGTGTTCATTTGCAGCAGAACATAGCCTTTATATTACATTGGGGCTTCTTTTTGCTAATCAGTAAAACACATTCTCTTCATACACAACCAATTAACATGGCAGGTATTTATTCAGATTTCTAATGTCTATATTTTATGCTAGAAAAAAGTAATTGCTATTAAGAGTCAATTTATTTTTGATTCCTGATTAGTGCTAATCTACGCTTACATGCAATTTTGAATTCAAATATATTAAAAACATTCAGAATATTAAAGTAGTGCTTTATTAGCTGAATAAAATCAGCTTGAATACCCAGCTATAGGAATAAAAAGGCTTTTCAAAATAAAATTTCCATTTAAAATGTCACCTTGTCTTTGTGAGCTGGATGACTGTTCCTGGGTATCCTTCACAATGTTCTGAAGGTAATGTTATTCTGAAATGGGAGGGAATTGAGTTTCTCAGCTCCTTAGCATCTCAGCTGTAAACTACCTCTACATGTGTCCTGTTTACAACTCCTAGGCTGTTTCAGATGCAGTAGTGAATCTCCTCTTGGTATTGCTGGGAAGACATGCAAGCTTCAAGAGCACAGTTTAGGAGCTCAGTGTTTGCAGTTTCTGATTTGCACCTACACTGCTGTGATCAGAGCCCACCCCACAGATTTAGTGGGCACAGAAATCCTCTTTGCTCAGTACTGTGTTCAAACATCACCTTTCCTCCTAGGATCACTCCCAGCAGATATTCAGCACTCAGACCCTTTCTTTCTGCAGGTGCCTCCTTTGAGTCATGTCGAACTGGCAGATGAAAAGCTCTGCATTGCCTCCCAACCTGACAAAGAAAGATGACCTTCAGCAGGCAGCTGCAAGGGTCACAGGTGAAACTCCAGCTCCTCCTCAAGTCCTGAGAATACTTTCCCCTTCTCATAGCAGGCAAGGCTCTTTCACAGACAAGAGGAACAGTGCCAATGATAGACTGTGATTTGTTTAGACCAGTAACAAAAGATCATCTCAGAATTATTTTTTGTAGGAAATTACAGTTTACATAATATGATTTTATTATCATTTATATGGTTAATTGCAGCTTTTTGTTGGCAAGGCTGTTTCATGCCACAGAAATGCTATCTTTTGTGACAGCAATTCTCAATCAGACTTCTTGAAAGCTTGCACACAAAACACTTGCCATCATCTACAGGCAGAAAGATTGGCAGGAGGGTGTTCTGTGTGAGAGTACTTAATTGAGGAGTTGGCACCTCACCCTGAACTGAAATAGCTTCAAGGGCATGCTGCAAATATTTTCCTATTGCCCAGACTTCTCAGTGGGCAGGGACCTGGCAGGAAGCTGAGGCCTGTATGAAGGTTCTGTGGTTGCTTAGTTAAGATCTAACCACCATGTGTACATATCTCACTGCAGCTGCTGATGGCCCTGCTGGGCATCTGCTAGGTTTGCCAGATTGCTTTTGCAAACAAACCAAGGATACCTGTAACTTCCAGACTGGTGTCTATTTCTGGGTAGAAAAAAAAGATTTTTCACAACAGAGGAGCTCTCCTTTCTGTTCAAGGGGCTGATGCTGTCAAGTAATAAGCATACTCCCTACACTGGCCCATATACCCCAAAGCCAAAAATAGCATTTGCCAGTGACCCTACTGTATTCCTGCCATAACTGCAACTGACTGTGATCTGGAACATTGCTTTATGACTGTGATAGCAAGGCTGATGATGCATTGGAAATAGATCACACTGGATAAAATAAGATCTCTTTGTTGAGGCTGACAGATGCCTTACAGAAAAAAAGAAAGGTTTTCATAAGTTGACCTTAGAAGATTGTAAAATTTATTAATGTTTTAAATATGCATTAAAATAAGTGGGTGCTGGTTTAACTCTGGCCTCATAGACTTGGCCAGATAGGAGGAGCAAATGGGTTCAAGCATAGTTGAGCTGCAAAAAGTGAGGCATGTATTTCATTGGCTTATAATATGGGACTGGGAGTCCCTAATGCCTTCTTTGAATGCACCCCAGAACTGCCACAGCAGTCACAGAATCTAAACTGTAACAGCAGCTGAGTAGTTTTTAAACAAAAGTGAGAGATAATTTTGAGAGATAATTCTACAAAGAATATAGCAGTGGTAACTAGTACATTGGATATCATGAATAGGCCTGAATGCCTTTTTTGTCAGATTAGGTATGGTGGTGTACAATCATTTGTATTCCCAGCCCAGTACTCCTCATTAGTACTACACTTACTGGATTTTCAAAGCATTAAACAAATGCTTTTAGCACAAGAGCTCACTTCATTACTTGGTGTTCAAATGTGATGTGCCTGGAGCACAGCAGGACCATCTCCATGCTACTTCACAAGTACAGGCTGCCAGAGAGGAGACAGAGGTGCTCCAGTGCTTCATTTTAGGCTCATTCATGTGCAATGAATTATGATATTCAGCCTTGAGATGGGCACTGCTGCTTATCTGCACAAAAGATTTCAGAGCTGTTCCCAAAAGCTAGGAATGATACAGCTATGAACCTTTGTCCAGACATAATATTCTAGAATATTAAACTCAGACTGAAGATTTAACAATTCACTTTATGAATGCATATGCATTGTATTGCTCAGTGTTGACAAACACCAGGACAGTCACCAGCATCATCAAGGGCAGTGGCCTGGAATTGCACCATGGGAGGTTCAGGCTGGATATTAGGAAAAATGTCTTCACTGAAAGCATTTTTAAGCATTGGAACAGCCTACCCAGGGAAGTTGTGGAATCACATTCCCTGGAATGTTCAAAAAACAAGCACACCTTGTGCTTTGTTATGTGGTTATGGTGGTATTTGGGTAAAGTTTGGACTTGAAGACTTTGAGGATTTTTCCACCCCTATTTGTTCTATGATTGTTTTGCAGTCTTGCAAGAAGATTCAAAATCCAAGGAAGAAATTTATCATGCTGCTCAAGAATTAAATGGATACAGACTCCAACAGTTTGACAGCACCAACAGTAAAAACAATTGCCAGACACTAGAACACCATATGTGGTGGTTGTGTTATGTTTGGAGAAACTCTATCAGAGAAACAGCTACTTCACAGCTTTGTTCTCACATTCTGTTAGCACCTTGCAGCCTCCTCAAATTCTTGCTAGAGAATAAAAGTATTTAATTCATAGCTACCCAACAAAAAACAGATGAGGTATTCTCTCACTGTTCGCAGCATAATGCCACTGTAACATTTTACAGTCAGAATCTAAACCCACCTACTCATTCCCACACGAAATCAGAAACAAACTAACTCATCCCACATACTAACAGAGCCTACAAAATAAAACTTAACTACATATTCTCAAAGACACACAGGCATTAACCAGATGTCAAGGAGAACTGGATGACCAAACATCCCTGAGGATTCAGATCATTAAGCCCTGCTCTTGAGGATTCAGCCCCACTTCAAAGGGTCCTATGGGTTGTTTTCTAAATGATGCCTTGATCAAAAAAGGTCTCCCCAGACAGCATCCTGCCTATGAAGAGTCAGAAAATGCAAGACTGATGTAATCTGCTCCTCCACTGTCCTCTATCCTGGCTGGCTGGCAGAATTAGGGTGCAAGCTAAGATTCCCAGCTGACATGGTCAGACATGCCATGTCTCAGGAACAGCTGCCTGTTAAGCTGCCCTGTGGAATTCATGGTCCAGCAGAAAAACAGCAAGGCAATTATGTGCCTGAACTAGCTGGAATTTGGTTAAGTGGACTACAATGAAATATGGATTTGCGGTTGTGGAAAGCCATTCTCCTCCAGAACTGCCCCTTTCCTCCACAGAAATGCCTCTATATCCTGAAATTAGGACTCTCTAATACATAGAAATGTCATGGGGCCTTCTGCAGAATCCAAAAAAGAGGATAAACCTGTATTTGTTTAGCCCTCAAAAACCATTTTTAATCGTTTCCTTAACCTAAAGCAATTTTCCAAAACAACCTGGAGAGGGGTGGAATGATACGCTGCACCATGCAATGAGGTACCATGCCATGAATACAGTAGTGCACTTTCAGCCTGTTTTGATGTTCCAAAACTGTTCAGTTATCAGGTCACAGGCTGCCTCATTCCTCCAGTGGAGGCAATTTATTTACCACTAGCTAGAAATTCCAGCTCAGAAGCAGTTTCTCTCTTTTTGAAGGGAATACACAACCAACAATGTAACAAAAAATCAGCTTCTATTGTATCATTATATACCCACTAATGGCAAACTGAATTTCTATTAAAGTTTTACTGGAAAGAAACCTGCAGTACAGGAAATCCAATGGGGATGGTATATAAAAAATACCACTTGTTCTGATATGCCACATTTTGTGCAGAACACATACTGTGCAGCACCTTATTACACAGCTTGATGTGAGCACCTGTTCTCGGTGAAATAAATTTAATAGGAATTAAAGGTCCCTAACTACCCTTGGATATTTGCACTGCTAAACAAAATGAGGAGCAAAACTTGGGAGAAAGAGATACTATACTGCATCAAGAAGTGTGAAAAAATATGACTGTTAATTTGAATTTGGATCAAAATTTTATCTTCTATAGATTTTGTTTTTTCCTATCAGATTATTGATTTCTTCAGAATTCCTAGTTTTATCAGTTTTATGAATACAGCATTTTTCAAATGCAAATGCACTTTCAGATATAGCTGTTCTTCAAAGCACTGTAATCCTGTTGACCCATCTTCTTGACAGAACACCCCACAACAAGCTGGATATGCCTTATTCTTTGGCAGAACTGGGATAATATATCATAGCCCATGCATGTCCAAGTAAGAACAAAGGGAACTGACAGTTTTATAGATGAAATGTTCAATAAATGTCAAAATTCCTGTCTAACTTGAATCAATGCTGAAAGCTGACCAATATATAGAGGAAATGTTTGCACAAAGAAAACAGCTGCATAGCCTGAACTAGTAACTTAGGAGGTATGAAACTTACACACATAAAATATTATGGAAAACTGTTTGAATAGACCTTGAGGGGGAAAAGCATCCCATATGAAAACTCTGCTCTATTTGTTTTTCACACTAATTCCTTCACTAAAGCACTTCTTGTGTCAAACTCCATCTTAGCGTGCCCTGGTCATACAGGTACCAAAAGACTGCACACAGAAAGGGCACAAAGAGACAAGTCTCAGCAATCTGCATATGGCACAGCTCTTTTCAGAGGATTCCCAACCTGACACCGACTTCTCATCAGCCTTGGACAAATCAGCTGAGTGGTGCTTCTTCATCCACCTGGTGTGGCACTGTAAGGGAAAAGGAACTTACTGAGTGCTCAGTGACAGGAGTGTGTGCTTGTGCTCCACACACTTTTACTGTTCCTGGGCTGCCATGTTCTCCCTCAGTCCAAATGGTGACATTTGCATTAGGAATATAAAGGCAGGAATAAAGCCAGAGCATATGGCACTTTATGGTTGAGCAGTGTTTATAAAATTGCATTTCACAGCTAGCATGTGACAAGCACAATTGTCTATATATTCACCTCTAAAGAATCTTCATGACCTTGCCATATATAATCTCATACTGGAAAGGATTTAAAATTTTTAATTATTTGCTTAAGTAAACTTAAACTGTTTTGTTTTTTTAAGTCCCTGGCCTCCAGCTGTTTCTGAAACAAAACACAACAAAATCTTCAGAACTATTGCATAGAATAAAATGCATGGAGATTGCAAGCTGGTTTATAACCTTAATATTTGCACAATTGTTTGTTTTTAATTCAGCTAAGATAAATAATTTTAAAAGTTTCTCTTTCATAATGAATGTGACAGTCTTTAAAAACTGTTTGTTTTTTATTAATTCAAGTGTCATAATACCTGGTCACCTATTTTTTCCACAGTGCAGCTATCAGTACTGCACTTACTCAAAGTTCACCAGTAACAAAAGCTCATATGTTACCCAGGAAATCTGGATCCCAAAAATAAATGGTGGGGTGGGGAGAAGGGTTGTGAATATTAGCAACAAAAACTTGAGAAATAAATTGCATTTGCTGTTCTCTACAAAATTTTCCTAGAAGCTTCAAAGATTCATTCACACTGTTTCACAAAGTTCACTGTTTGTAATGTTTTAGAATTTGCCACAGAAATTAACTTCGACTTCCAGAACCTGAATTCTGCTGCCCTTACTAGCAGACACTTTTTTTCTTTAGCTCCCACCAGGAGCTTCTCTGCCCAGTGCCTGCACATCAGCACTGCAGGATGCTGCATGAGTACATTGTGCCCCTTCTTCCTCTCCTCTGCAGCCCTACCAAATTTATGTAAATCCATACTGATCTACTTACCTGTCCACTATTTCTAAGCTAGGCTGGGAAATGTGCCAGCTTGGCAAGCCTCCGAATTTATATTTCACATATTCTGATGATAAGGGCAGCAATTAGTGTTACTAATATCTCATTATCCAAACAAGGGTCTATTTTAAGGTAGAGCAACTCAGTCACAGCATCAGGCTCCCTTCAAATTCAGGCTGACACCACTGCATAGACAAAATATGCCTGATCTTTAAAGATTTCTTTGGAACTCTAATAACAAACAAACCAAACCAATCTGAAAAACAGTAGAATAACTGTAAATATCAGGTTTTTTTTACTTCCCATCCTTTAGGAAACAATGCTTTTGAAACCCGCAAAATGAAAGCTATTCATCATTGAAATGTCATGTCATCACTTTTTCAAAAGCCTCCCACAGAAAGACAGACAATATAAGATGTCAGTAAAGTCTTTGCTTAATCTAATTAGCATTTGAATATTTTAATCAACAAAATATGACAACTGGACTGGGCTAGAAGCCAACTCCCTGAGAGCCACGCCTTTTGTCACACATAGTCTTATTTGCACTGCTGTGTACTGAACAGTAGTAAACATATCAGAACAGTAAATATCCATGACACAACCTGGCAGCTGTATCAAATTAAAATATTCACCCTCTATGGCAGCAAGAAAAGCAAACAAAAATCAACAGCAAGTAATGATTTCCTAGAGACTGGGCTGGTTATGACATATTTAAGATGCATGAGATGGAACTCATTAGCCACTAGAAAATAGCAAGTGAGAGTTCTGTGTGTTTGCCTGTGACCTGAAACAGTTAACAATTCTGATACTGAATCATCAGCACCGTGCTGACACAGAAAACAAACCCTCCTCAACATTTGTTTTCCCAATGGCACTTGGCAGATGAGCACACAGCAAGTGCATTTGCTGGGAGTAGTGATGCCTGAGTCACGAACACTGCTAAGTTCTGTTTGCATCTTCTGGTGCAAAGAGAGAGACAGAAAGGAAGGAAGAGTTTTGGAAGTTTTCTACTAGAAAGCCAACCTGAAAGTGGCTGCCTAATTAGGAGTTATTTGGCCTTCAATTGACCAGTGCCTGAAAAATCTACTTGCTGTTTCTCACAAATGAATGGCATCATTTGAAGGCAAAAAATCAAATGTCAGTAGTGTGTTCCTGAACCATGTAGCAAAGTAACCTTTCACTAGCAATACCCACAAGGAGAACATTTCATCCATCTCTTCCTTCAGTTGCTTGGCAAGATTTCAGATGATTCCAGGTTCCTTGAACAGAGCTTTTTCTGTTGCCCTTAAGTGCAAGAAGTAACCACTCCCTGTCAACAGAGCACTTGCATTTTCTGCCTGAGCCAGACATGATGAACATATATTCTGCAAAGTGAACTGTGGTCCCTCCCATAAAAGTTGATAAAAGAACAGTTCCTGATGAATTTCAGATGTCAACTTCATCCATAAAAGCACACATCTGGGAGGAAGGCATGCAGTTCAAAGCCAACTGGTCTTCATATGAGGCATAGCTATAACCTCCACAAAAAGAAACACTTGGGTGTGTTATTTGTAAGGGCTGCCATCAGGCTTTCTCACATTGTCCAACCAGTTCTGCTGATTGGGAGAGCAAAAATACTTCTGCTTAATAGCAACCCTCAGCTGTGAAGCAGCAATGTTTTCATTCTCTCATGCTATTCAGGGAGAGCTTTCCTCTCACCACTATTCCCTTTTGCACCTGGCCACATTTATTTTGGAAACCAGTGATCTAGTGAGAAACTCTTAAGCAAAGGAGGTATGTTCATGGTCCCATGCTGAAGCAGTGCTCGCTGAATAGACAGTTCTATTTATTACACAACTGTCAGGTCAGTGCCTGGGGAGCAACATGCCAAAACCCACTCTTGCATTCTCCCACACCCAAAGCCAACGACAGGAAAAGGCACATCTTTAGGCTGTATATACTTACACAAAATCAGGAAGCCCAGTTCCAATCCAGGAAAAGCAATGATTTGTCAAGGAGATTTCTAGACTTTGGTAGCTCTAGAATTTTATTCACAGCATAGAGGCCCTATCAAACTAGATTTTGTCATTACAGATGTAAAGAACATGTGCTCTTGGCTATCATCTTTCAATGAATAATGAATCTATCATGCTAGGAAACCTTGTGTATCTAGGAAACTTACAGCTTTGTATTAGGAAAATAAAGCAACATGGTTCAGTGCAGTACTTTGAACAGCTGTGTTTCAACTTTTGCATATAGCTTTAACGACCACTGATAATACCAAGGCACCAGCCATTCTTGCCCAGGACTGTGGGGAGACTGGCAGAGGCTCATGGCCAAAGTGTCTCCAGGGGAGGCAGAACTGGCAGATTTGCACAATCTGAGGCACTGCAGAGAGATGGGCTGATGATAGGAGTGATGCCACAACAAGCAGGTACAATAGACTTACCATTTGAAACCTGTGTCTCTTATTTTGGAAAAAAAAAATAAAAGGAAGATTTTGGCGCAAGTTGGACCATTTTCAAGAAAAAGTGAACACAAAGTGGTCAGTGACATCCTTGTATAGAAGACAAAGTCTTTCTGGTTATTATTCTGCTAATGAAGGAACAGAATGAACCAAAGAGGGGAAAAAACCACCACTGCATTTCTACAAGCAAACAATAAAAACAGTCTTAATGCTTTGGAACAGCATTGCCAAATGATCATTCTTGGATAGTCCTTCATCCAGCTTCTGTGGGAAGAGCAGGGTTAAAAAAATAAAACAACATGGGAAAGAATGGGGGAACACCCTGACACAACAAGGACCAGTTTACAGCTGGGAACAGCTGTTTAACAGCTCCTGTTTAATTTTCATCTGATTGGCTTCTCCAGTCACAGTAAACTTAAGTGTTCTCTTAATACTCTGCACCAAAATGTTGCTTACACTCAGCTCAGTAATAGTTCTGGCCAATGAACATACAAAGGAACAGCAAGCACAGTATAAGAATTCAGCAGTACCGAGGAAAATTTTAATCCTACTAAATTTGGCAGCACAAATCTCTTATGTAACCTGTGATTTAGAGGACAGGCTGATCATCTGGGAATACGACTGTGTTCTTCTCAGTACATTAAACAAAATTGGCAATTTTCCATTACAAATTTTCTTTTGTTTTTCACTGCATAATGTCTCAAGAATGACATCTCATGCTTACAAAACATTTTTAGCAACAACAATATACTTTTATGTGACAATTCAATTATACTGAGGGTGTATATAAGTTTAATAGCTACCCTTAAGTGCTTCTCTGCCAAGGCTGCCTTGAACTGTGGTGCATCCCTGAGGTTCAGGAGATGGATGGCTTGTGATCTAATTTAAAGCAGTGAGACTTCAAAATAATGCTTGGAAAATGAGCTCTTCTGAAAGTTGAGCATTATATCAGCAAATTTTACAGATCTCTGGAACTGACGCTCTCATGAAACTGAGGAGCGTTGAGAGCTACATATAAAAGATCCTGAGCATGTAAAAACCACTAGAAAAACAAAAGAGTTTGTATCCACCATTAAAAAATACTCCACCAAACCAAAAGCCATCCTTTTATAACAAAAGCAGATTCTAACATGCAAAACCAGCTGTCCAGTAACAGGACTCAAATGTACAAAAGCTCAATTCACAAAATAATTATGAACCAAGCATCACATTATTTAAATTCCTGTTGCTCTTCAATCTTCAATACCTCCTTCAAAAGGAGGTATTCAATCAATGCCAATATTTATAGAGTGCAATAAATATTCAATTCATGTCAATTCATTCAAGAATTATGATGTCATGCTTTTTTTAAAAAAGAGAGATACTGGCCAGTTTTAGGAAAAGATTTATACAGAGAAAGCAAAAAAAAAAAAAAATCAATTTATAGCACATATCCATAAAGGGTGAAGACTTCAGGGATTATTGGAGAACCTGCCACCTGAAATTGTCACACACACTGCTGACAAGATTTGCTGTGAAACTTGAAGCCAATTACAGACATTTTCTTCTTACCCATATAAAGGATGTGTCACAGAGATATAGAGTCACATGGGAATTTCTTGATGTGTTTGGAAACAAGTGGCCAGCACCAAGCTATCACCAGCTAGCTAACCCATGTACCTCCATGCATTTGTCACATGAGGAGAAGCTTTTACAATAAAAAGCAGCAGCATTCCTCTCTTCTTTTGGGAGGCCTAGCTCATTCCACTATCCTGAAAAAGCTTCTCAGCAAATATAAAATGCCAAAAATAATTACCTCTTTAGCAAGTGCAGGAAGTGAACACATTTGAAAGAGAACTTTTGTGATAAATGCTCAACAATGGATAGTTAAGGATAACAGGAAATGTCAGACAATCCCCTTTAGAGGGTTTCTTGCAGCACAACTACAGCATGGCAGGAAGGCAACAGCAAAGAGGATTACTGTATGCCCAGTGTTCTTCACTTTGCCCCACAGAAAGAACAGCAATTTTTTCAGTTTCCATTAGTCGGTTTCCTCTGTAATAATATGAGAACAAAAGGAAACCCAAAACAGAGGATCTGTTCATAGGGAAATTCCCATTGATAGTTTTTGAAAGAGTTGCAGAAGTATGAAATTGCCAAGAGGAGGTTGCAGGGAGGAGTAAACACTTAAATAGGTCTAGTAAAAACTTCACCGTGAATTAAGAATTAATAATTCTTTTTTCTTAAAAGACATGCAACAGGAATAACTATTATGCTCCATAACAGAAATTGCTTTAATATGTAGAAACCAAGCAAAGGACAAAAGAATTGCAGAGCCACAGTCAGCCTCTCGTGTTCAGAGGCTAACTGCTTGTATCAAACCAGAGCTGAAAAGCAGGCAGCCTGCTTTCATCTTTTAAATTTGACATGTATACAAGCAATTACATCACAGAATTCAAACCAAGTATTTAAAAGACAGACTAACTTAGAAAACGATGAGACATATTTAGAAGTTGATGTTTGTTATTTTATTGCCATGGGCCATCTGATACCATATGTGAAGCCTCCTTGGAGGCTAACAAGGGAATAGCTGATCAGTCCTACTGCCTGTGCTGGTTTTGGATGGGGTAGAGTTAGTTTTCTCCACTGTTAGTGGTTCTGGATTTGTGCTGAACACAGAGCTGATAATAGAGATGTGTTTGTTATTGCTGAGCAGGGCTTACACAGAGCCAAGGCCTTTTCTGCCTTCTGTACTGCCACACTGGCAAGAAAGTTGGAGCTCTCTGGGAGAAGACTCCACCAGGACAGGTGACCCAACTGACCAAAGGGATATTCCAGACCATATGACACCATGCTCAGTGTTTAAAGTGGGAGAAGGAGGAAGGGAGAACATTCTGAATTATGGGTTTGTCTTTCCAAGAAACTGTAACAGGTAATGAGGGGCCCTGCTCTCCTGAATATGGCTGAACATCTGCCTGCCCATGGCAAGTAGAATTAATTCTTTGGTTTGTTTTCCCTATTAAACTGTCTTTATCCCACATGTTTTCAAGCTTTTACCTTTCCAATTCTCTCCCCAGTCCTGATGGTGAGGGAGTGAGGCAGCAGGTCTGTGGGGCTTGGTTGTTGACTGGAGCTACACCACAACAATGCCAAAGAAAGAACTGGCAGGGCAACACACCAGATTTCACTAGCTTAACAGTTTGTGATTTAACCAACCATACTGTAGACAGAAACAAAATACAACAGGACAGTTGCATTAAAATCTGAAGAGCAAGATCATAATAGTTTGGGATGAGAATAATTACAAATGCTTATAGGCATACAATTAAACGAAGATACTTTAATGAGATTATGCAAGTTCATATTTTATGCATCTACAAAACATTATCACAAGATAAGCAGAAGACTTGTGATAGGGAAAAAAAAAGAAGGATTCATCTCAAAGATCTGAGTTCTGGTGCTAATACAGTTTCAACCTATCCACTTGGATCTTCTCCTTCCCTTTGAACTGTATCAGCTGCTGAAAGCCATTACCTTTAAATACCAGTTAATATTAGTGCTAAAACAACAATAAACAAATATTATATACATTTTAGACAAGAAGGCTGTCTTTACCTCTCATTCCATGTAAATGTACTATCTTCCAGAAAGTACTATGCACAAATGATTTTAGAGAAAAGTTACTGTACAAAGACACAGAAGTTAAGTTCATAAAAAGACTAGTCAGCACAATTAGACAGACGTTTGCTTGTAGTTCTTCGTGTCCAAAACCTTCTTGCCACACATGGAGCAGATGCCTACAAGCAAACAAAAAGTGTGTAAATTATTTTAAAATCATTAAAATCTTTCCTCAAAAACACAGTTGCTATGTTTTTGTAAGGATCTTTTTCAAGAAATTATTCAAATGAGCTCTTATTGGCAATCTATCTGTTCTCAACAGATACTATAAACTTAGAAGTAATATTGAAACTCCTAAAACAAATTATTATGTGCAGTGTGAGTGTAATCTTCCACTAAAGAAAGTAAGCTCTGTTTTGAGAGCACTGTCATTCACAATACTGCTGGAAGCCACTATAATTTGCTGGAATGCCTGAAGAGAGAACAAGAAAGGCTCACTTCTGACAAAAAGGTAAAAATGGTGTATTGTTAATTATTTTATGTCCTGCAGCCAAACGAGGCCTGAGATGGACAGAAACTAGCAGGGCTAAGAAAATACAGTCACCAACAAACTGACTGCTAAATGGGGCATTAACAGGTGGGATGCTTCAGAGAAAGTTTAGAATATGCTTTCATAGAATTAAGGTATTTATAGAGCAGGAGTGAAAAACAGTTAACACCAAGATACTTGAGAGCTGAAGTGATGAACACTAATGTCACAAAGGACTTTGTCCTAAACTCTAAGAGTGTCAAGTCAAAAGACCAGAGAAACAAAACGTACACAAGTTTGGCAGAGGGGTGGATTGTCTAAATCCTTCCCTCTCCTCTCAAAGCAGAAAAGTGCTAAATCTTTTATCATATAAATTATGCCTCAATTTACACAAACATTCACCAGCAGACAAGAAATGTCAAGTGGCATTTACTCCTGCTCGCTCCAAACTGTGTGCTTTCATATATCCATGTCACGACTGGACATGTATCTAGCAGTCCATCAGGAAAGAGAACAGCAGGGAACATGCCACATGATTTACTCTGGAGACAAAAATTCAGCCCACTAAATACTGACTTCAGGTCTAAACCGAGGATTAATTAACTTGAGATTGCCTCTCAATTTCAGAGATATGCAACAGCTGAAGCACTGAGCTGTATGACTGCATTTGCTTCAAGACACATGCCCTAATGACATCTTTGATGTCTAAAGCACTTAGAAAATTCTTAATTTTATGAAGATAACAAGTTCAACCTGGAAGGATACACAAACAAAGATCAAATCCTGAAGCCCACCTAAACCAGACATAAATTTAAGAAAGAGTACAAGGTTTTACTGTATGGGGTTCAGGCAGCCATCTGGGGAGGACCTAGCAGGCAACACTGCTACAGCAGGCTGCTAAACCACTGACTCAGTGACACAGCACAGACTCACTGAACAACCAGTTTCATAAACAAAGCTCACTACTGGATAGCTGTAGCCCTCCATCTAAAAGTCAGTTCACCTCATGTGCTGTAAGAACTCCTGAGTAATAAATCATGTAGCTGACTTCATGATGCTTTTTTTCCATCCAGGAATTTTTTATAATAGATTTAGCTATTATAAAAAGTGGAGAGGAGAGAAGGGACCAGAAAAGGGACTGCAACAAGCAATTGAATTTTACAAGACCTGGGGTTTTTAAATTAAGGAAAAATCAAACTTGTTAGATGGCAGTTCTCTATATAATTGCCAAGTTTAAGTTTGGAATTATTTTCTAAATGTACTGCTTCAGATACCAAAAACATTTCAAAAGAAGCAGAATTACAGAATGACAAAGGTGTAAAAGAATCTCCTTCAGTCTCTAGTCCTGCCCCACTCAAAACTTGGATGAGGCTGGCTCAGAATTGTTCAAGTGATGTTCAGAATACCTCCTGTAAAGATTCCACAACCTCTGATGGTACCTGTTACTAGAATATTTGATCACTCCCAGACTGAAAAACTGCTTTCCGTGTATGTAATTAGAATTTGCCACAATCTAACCTGTGTCACTATTCCTTATTCTATTCCTGTGTACCTCAGTCTGGCTCCATGTTCCCTGTGCCTGCCTATCAGTAGCTGAAGATAACAATTACATCTCATCTTAGCCTTCTGTTCAAAAATACAAATTCAAGTGCTGCTCCTCCTCTCTTGTTCCCAGCTGAACTGGGGTATTTTGGCTCAGTCAAACTCACCTTTCTTATAGGCACAGCCTTGGCAGTAGTGGGACCCTGGCTGATGGACAGAACTCTTACAAATCCGACATATTGCAAATTTGTTCTTCCCGTAAGGATCAAACCTGGGAAAAAGGAAAAGTATTTTATTCATACACCTTGAAATGAAGGATTTTTTCTGCCTCATCCTAAAAGGTCTAAGGCAGAGGGTGCAGTCAGAAACTCCAGCAAAGACCATAATTTAGAAAAGGGACATGTAAGAATTATTTCTAATAAGCTACACAAAGTATGCAGAAAAGCTCCCATTTTCCCCATTAAGAGATATTTCTTCCACCACAGACAAGAACTTCACAAAGGCAGAACTAAAAATATTTATTTTTATTAAGATACTACATGACTTTGAACTTAAACACCTTCCAGCTGCATCTTGCCTCACTGCAAACAGGAAGTCCCACAATCATGAAGGAAATGCTCAAGAGATTATCCTGGCAATATTACCACAGAAAATAAGTATTCTCAGCTTCTCTCCTGCAAAATCATCAAATCCTAGCAATTCCAGTGAGAGCTGCAGTAGAAGACTTGCCCACACTCCATGACTGAGCAGAAAGCAGCCATGAAATATGTATGGACATATTTTTACCAACAAATCAAATACCATAATCCCCATTTTAATTTATTAAGCGTATTTTGGACAAGTTTGGAGAAGTTGCCAGGTATGCAGGAAGCAGGCCTCTGTTAGTTTGCTAACTGATGTTCTTAGCCATCACTGAGTACTAACCTGGCCTTCTTTGAGGTCAATGCCTTGTTTTCATTTAATTTGCGACCACCGCTTTCTACAAAAAAAAAAAAAAAATCAATAACCTAATATATTTCCATGTTGCAAGCATACTTTACAAATCTTCTTTTACAACTTTTACACATAAAATAAAGTCACAAAGAGACATAAAATATTCAGCACAGTATTACGGGACAGGGTAACAGAGCAGTTTATACTCCGTTTAAGCACTCTATGTATTGTCCTCCTATCCAAGAAGAAAAAAAAAAAAACAGAAAACAAAACCAGACAAATTTAATACTGAAGAGTCCTGGACAAGTAAATTCCCACTGCATTAAATCAGCATGGGAGGCACATGACTTAATATTTAACCTGATGAGTAACATAAAGTTTTGGTCTTAAGATGATAACATAGCTGAGGTGCCCAACTGGCTTTACAATATCTCAGAACCAAGCTGCTAAACCTTGCCAAGGTTACCTGTAGTGTTCCTTGCACCATCTTTCCATGTGTCAGGAGTGATCACCGTTCCAAGCTTCTTCTCGCCTACGTGAGGAAACAATACAAAGCACTCAGAAGCACAGAGGCAATTGGGTTGGGAAAGATCTCTGGGTTCATCGAGCCCACCCCGTGCCCAGTGATCACCTTGTAACTGGAGCGTGGCACCGAGGGCCACAGCCAGGCTTTCCTTAAACGCCTCCAGGATCGGTGACTGCACCCCCGCCCCCTGGGCAGCCCGTTCCCATGGCTTACCTCCCTTTCGGTGAAGAAATTTTTCCTAATGTCCAGCCTAAACGTCCCCCGGCCCAGTTGAAGAGCATACCCTCTTGTCCTGTGGCTTGTTGCCTGCGAGAAGAGGCCGATCCCCCCCGGCTACCTCGGACTTTGACTTTCAGGGGGTCGCAGAGGGCGATAACGCCCCGGCTGAGCCTCCTCCTCTCCAGGCCCATCGACCCCAGCGCCCTGGGCCGCTCCTCCTCAGCCCTTGAGCTGCAGGCCCTCCGCCAGCGCTGCTGCCCCTCTGTGGGCCCGCTTCAGCACCCCGATGTCGATTGTACAGCGAGCGCCCACAACTGAGCGCGGCACTCACCGGTGCCGAGTGCAGGGGGACAACCCCTCCCCTGCTCCTGCTGCTAACGCTGCTGCCGACACAGGCCAGCATCATCGAAACTATGCGCGTTAACACTCTCCACAGGCCGGGAATGACAGCTCGCACAGGGCCCTGCCGGCAACCGCCACCCGCGGGCCGCCCTGAGCAGCCCGGGATCCCCGCGGGCAGGGAACGGCAGGGAAGGGAAGGGAAGGGAACAGCAGGGCAGGGCAGGACAGGGCAGGACACGGAAGGGAACGGCAGGGAACGACAGGGCACGGTAGGGCACGGAAGGGAAGGCAGGGAACGGCAGGGAAGGGAACGGCAGGGAAGGGAACGGCAGGGAAGGGAACGGCAGGGCAGGGCACGGAAGGGAAGGGAACGGCAGGGCAGGGCACGGAAGGGAGGGAACGGCAGGAAGGGCACGGAAGGGAAGGGAACGGCAGGGCAGGGCACGGAAGGGAAGGGAACGGCAGGGCAGGGCAGTGCCCGGCGGGGGGCACACAGCCCCCCGCACCCCCGTACTCACACTTGTC
Source organism: Sitta carolinensis (assembly GCA_032173965.1). NCBI lineage: Eukaryota > Metazoa > Chordata > Aves > Passeriformes > Sittidae > Sitta > Sitta carolinensis. The sequence continues at coordinate 4,002,839 of JAVUNC010000025.1, read as the reverse complement.
GCACACCATGGCCGCCCCTCCACAGCCGCCGCCGCCGCTTCCTGCACCGCCCCGGAATTGCCTGGCCGGGCCCCGCCTCCTCGCGCTGCCGGCCGTGAGGGCCGTGCCGTGCCGTGCCGTGCCGTGCCGCGCGGTGAGGGCCGTGTCGTGCCGTGCCGTGCCGTGCCGCGCGGTGAGGGCCGTGCCGTGCCGTGCCGTGCCGCGCGGTGCCGTGTCGTGCCGTGCCGTGCCGTGCCGCGCGGTGAGGGCCGGCAGCGCCGCCGGGGTTTCGATCAACGCTGTGCTCTGCCCCGGCCCGGGCTCGCAGCGGCGCGCCGCGGAGGATGCTGCCCTGCGGCGGGCGGCTGACCGGCTGACAGGCGGCTGACGGGCGGCGCTCTGTGTTGCAGGTGCCGCGGGCCGGCCGCCATGAGGGAGGCGGCCCTGGCGAGGCTGCTGGCTGCCAACCTGCTGCGCGGCCTTGCCATCGTGCTGACCGCCCTGGGCCCCGCTCTCGGCCTGCACGGATTCAGCGTCCTGGGAACGCACCGCGCGTGGCTCTCTGTTTGTTCTGTTTGCGTTGGTACCCTTAGTGTAATCTTGCACTTAGTGTTTAAACCAAATCAGTCTCATAGGAGACGTTCCTTTGCTCACAAGGTAAGATTTTTGGTTTTAATCCTTAAGTTGCTACCAGACAATGCGCAGGGGAAGCAAATCCGCCGAAATAAGCAAATGAGAAAGGTGGTTTTCGATGGTGGATTTTTGTTTTCCATTAGGGAGTTGAGTGTAGTATCTTTTGAAACAAATTTTTGGGTATTTTCATTTTGTGAAACTCTACCTGTAAATGACCTGTTCTGGTGAGTGATTCCGTGCTTTCCTGTTTCTTGTCAATGCAATGTTTGTAGTCCCAAGAATTTGCAGGGTGGAAAACCCGGTAAAATTAAACAGCACAGAACTCATTTTGTAGTCCAGGCCTGGCTCATCTTCTTGATAATTGGCTATACCAAGAAGAAATGTCATCACGCATTTCTCGTGTGTTGTTGTAAATTTGCAATAACTTAAAAAAAAAAAAATCAGAATGTGACACATAAAAGAGATACCGTGCTGTATTTGACTAATTTAAAAAATCAAATGGAAAAGTATTGAAATGGCTGCATTTCCTTGTACGAGGAAATTTGCACACAGAAGAATCTGAAGTTGGGAGAAAGTTTGTAAAGTCGTAGTTTGCACCGGGGAGCATTAAAGGTCTGAATCCCAGTGAAATACCTTTGAACAGGGTGATTTTGGAGCAGCACACCACTTGCCCGGCTGTGGGGCAATACCCCCGAGTTTTAAAATCAGCTGGATAGTCTGATAGCCCTGGCTTGCTGAGCCGGGCGAGATGGAGAGCTCTGGGCTCTTCTCAGTGAAGAAATCGTCCCTGCGAGCATCTCTCTGTCTGCAAAGCTTCTGTCTCCTTTTGCTGACTCAGGAGGGTGTGAAATGCACAACACCGCGCTGGAAAGCAAATATTTAAACCATCCGTGCTTTAAAAATGAGGCACACTTCATGTTCTTGGTGAGATTTCATTTCAGGAAATATATATGGAAAGGAACAAGTATAGGAAAATAAGGGTTCAAGGAAAGTTATGGATTTTGCATTGGTGGCCAGAACTCACCTAGCCAGAACTGTTTATCAAGTGTTTTTGCTTCTGCATGATATAGTGAGTACCCAGAAACTGTTGTTTAAGTTCATAGAAAGTTGTGTTTTGCAGACTTCTAGGAAGTTATGGATATTTCTCAAATATATTCAGAATTTAAGATGCCAAGTTCAAAATGTAGTTTTAATTAATGTCATTTTGATTCTCTATGTGGGAAGCTTTTCTATATTGTATGTTTTCTTCCTTTTAATTTTTTTTTCACTTTTTGTGAGAATTGCCTTTTGATGAATGGCTATGACAGTCAGATGTAAAACAGACATGCAAAAATATCCAATAAAATTATTTCTGGTTATCTGGTAATTTCTGGTTATATTTTTTTGTATGTATGTCCTGTTTAATGGGATGCAGGGAAAAAAATTGTAGGTGAAGTGTGATCTTTTTAATTAATTATTTAAAGTATTAATAGATATAAAACTGTTTTGAAATATGCCATGCTATTGTGCTGCAGCTGAAATTAAAGAAACAATTAGACTACAATGCTGTTGATAAAATATAGGCTGTGTGTGTTACTTATGTTATGTTTTGAAGCATTATTCTGATTTTTCATTGCTCTTTTTTAGATATCCAGATTTCTAAAATGCTGTATATACTTTTTCATGTCTTGCATACTATTTCATGCCGTTATTGTTCTTTATGGAGCACCTCTCATAGAGTAAGTCAGAAGACCCTCTCTTTCTCTAAACATTCTAAGGGGCAGCTCTCCTTGCAGATGTTGGTATAAGTACTTGTGTTTTTTATGGTATATTGGAAGTAAAAGGATAAACTCCTGGCTGGGGGAAAAAGGGTGGCTGGTTTAGCTTCCCTTGGTTTTGGGGGGTTTTTTGTGTGGTTTTGTTTAGGTCTTTTGTTTGTTTGTTTGCTTGTTCAGTTGGGTTTTTTTTGGAAGCCAGCTCTTAAACAAGACTTCTGTAAATGAAACTTGTAAGACAGTCAAAAACAACTGCTTTTACTTTAATTTTTATGTTAAACATATGGGCACAAACGTTTTTTGGAGTCTCGTTTAGTCATTTCCCTATAAGATTCTAAACCAGATATCTTGCATGTTTTTCATGCTTTTGATATCAGTGTTTTAACTTATGAAAGTTTAAAGAAAGAAGTGGGGAGCAGCCTGGGTTTTGAGAGGTACACTGAGCTGCTGACTAACAATAGTATCATGTAGTTTGGTTTCATGTTTGCTGTCACAACACCAAACTGGAAAAGTAAATGGAATAATGAAGTAAATATCCAAGCATACTTCAATTTAGATCTAATGATCTAAAAAACACCTGTGGTGTTTTAAAAATGTTACAGGTATCAGGCATTAAAAAAATTACTACATCTCACTCTGGAGATAACAGCAGAACTCTTTCCAGCTTTCTTTACTATTCTACAGAGTAAGAAGAAAATATTTTATTCTTTAATGTGAGGTATAAGAAAAGACACATGCTTTCACAAGTTGACTTAGAGGGGCTTCTTTCTTCCTAAATCTTGAAACTTTTAGAACATTAGCAACGAGCTCACTTAATTTTGTAATATTCTTTTTCTTTTCATAGGTCAGTGACTGAGACATTTTTGTTTGCAGTTCTTCTGTCTACATTTACTACTTTACAGTGCTTGTGTTTGCTGGGACCAAACATCCAGGCATGGATACGGGTATTTAGTAAAAATGGGTAAGTTCTTATCTAAAGTTTCTGATATTTCTCTGAATAGAAATGGGCAGAATGGATATAAAAAATATATAATGGATTTTTCTGTAAAGAAAAGAAAACTTCCTGAATGATGGGTGGGTTTAGTATTTGTGATTGCAAATGACAGCTCTTCTGACAAAGAAAGATTGATTTATCAGTGAAGACACTGATTTGGAAAAAGCAGCTTTTTATTTTTGGTGTTCAGAGGCTCAATCTCACATTATATGTGTTTGAAGGAAGCAGGGTTTCCAACACATACCCTGCTGGAGTAAAAACAATGTGCAGCCCTGTATTGTCAGATAAAGGGCACACCTGGCACTGAGCCGTGCATGGAGAATCTTGCACACCATCCAGTAGTACCTTTGTAAATACAGCCTTTACAGTAGGAATGGGAAGTCAAAACAAGCACTGATTTAAACTTGAATAAAATGTTGAAAACAACATATGCCTTCCTCTGTTCTTAAGTATGTAGTCTTAACCACACTCTCTTCTCAGTTGCAAAGAAAGCTGCTTTGAGTGTCAAGAGTTTTCAAACATTAATTTTTTCACAAGCATGTTTAAATAAAACAAGCCTTCCAACTGCCTTTTCACCTCCAGTGGCAGCCATGGCATTAGCATGTATCAAGGATAATGTATTTTTCAGAAATTACCTTTCTTTTTACCTTTTTTCTTAATTTTTAAGAAAATTACCTTACTTTTACCTTTTTATATTCCATAAATAATTGCATGGTTGAAAGACCAGGACACTGAAACATAAAGAGGCTTTGCATAAGTTTGAGATTTAGTATGATTTTAGTATTCATTCCCTTTTAATAGGTTGTAAGGGTGAAGTCTTACCTGAAAAGAAAATGAAAACTAGTATTATGCTGCTGACCTGGAATTACTGGAATTATATGGAATTATTTTTGGTTTGCACTCCTGTAGGGAAGGACAAAGGTAGACTTTAATACTAGTTTCAGGTATTGAACTTTGGTTTTATCTCAGTTCTCAACTTACTGAAAAATATCTTATTCAAGTCATTTACACTTGTTTTTTTTCAGTGAAAGAGTTAAGTATACTGTAAAAAAAGCAAGGAGTTGTTTAGCCAAAATAAAACATTGCAGATTCACTTGGTCATCTTTGGAGGTTTTGCAACTGGAAATAACAGCTGATTTGAAGTAGCATGTTTGACATTATCAGTCTCTCTTTGTGCAAGGTAGATTTTTGAATGCCTGTTGATTTCTTTCTTTCCTAGTCTAGATCTTAATGCAATTTCAGCACAATCATTCCACAGGGAACAGTTGTCTTGTTTTGACACTTCTGCTGTGAGGACTTGTTAGTACTGCTTACTAGTGAACCATGTGACATTAGCAGAGTGAAATGGTTTTTATCAATAATGTTTATTTACACTTTGAGTGAATATAGATTACTAAAAATATTGTAGCATGTTTCTTTATGGATCGTAGCAAGCTGCTCATTTAAAAATAATCCCGTTTTTTTTTCATTTGACCTCGTGAAATTGGAACATCTTAGGTGTGGGCCTGAGATGATTGTAGCCATGGTACATATCAGCATTAATGGCAGCATGTGGCTGTTATTTAAATAGTGTTTCAGTAACTCAGCTGAAATTGCCTCCTGCATAAAAGTCTTTAAGAGACCAGTTTGCAGTTGTCTTTTTTTTTTCCTCTTTTTCCTTTTGGAGACTGTTTATTTCAAATCACTGCTCTAAGAAATTGTGTTGAAGTTTCTGGTATAATAGCAATTATAAGGTGTTACCAGGGTAGAAAAGAGTTTTTATTTGGATATTGCAAAAAAACAGTAAAAACCATGATGTTAGGGCTCCTTTCCGTTTTCATTTTCTCCGTTTTATCACTTTGTGAACTGCCTACTCTTACAGACTTGAAATGTCCCTTGTAAGTGTAGGCATCATCACACACCAAGGGCTGCTTAGTGTTTAGTCCTGCTGCAGCCAAGAGTTCCAAATCTTGTCTGTCTAGGAGCTGTCTCAGTAGATTATTTTATGTCAGCTAACCTCTTAATTCAAACATTATTTAGAGCTCAGCTCACTGTATTGTATTATTTAAAGGGGTTAAATAATTACTTTTGGCTTCTAAAGACCTTTCTGCTACTGGGCTTCATTTATTACCTTAAACATTGCTGGTTTTGTCTGCAAGATTCTCTTAGTTTAAAATAAAAGAAACCTGGGAAATGCAAAGTGTGGAAACACGGCTGCAGTTGTTAGTCTCATGCACATGAAGAGTTTATGTGGTGGTTTAAATACCATCCAAAATCCCAATAGGTATCAGTCATTTCATGAGGCTAAGTGAGAATGGGAGCATTGCTCCTTCAGGATGGTGCTGGAGGACAGTCAGGTTGTCTTTGGGTAGCCAGGCTGTGCTGCAGAGGGTTCAATTAGCAGCTGAAATGGTTGCCAGACTGCCAGTGGCTGTTTTGCACTTGGGCACCGTGCCTTGCTAATTCTGTTGGTTTGCATTTGGACTCAGTCTGGTCTCTCCATATGGTGCAGCAGTCTCTGGTGAATCTGCCACACACACAAGATGTCTTGTGAGGTATAGCTGTACCTCATCAGTCCTTGGTGTCTTCTGTTGTCTCTTTTGCTGCTTTAAGGCTGTAGTGAATGTTACCTTCCTTGTTCTGCCTAACAGCTCTCTGCTCAGTTATTCCGCTTCTGAAAATAATTCACAGGACTTTTCTGTGTGCACAGACTCCTAAACAGTTTTACAGTTACATCAGGACTTCTCTCTTCATTAAAAAGAATCTCAAACTGGTAGAATTGTGGAGTATTTTAAGTTAAAGGAATTGTGTTATTTTAGAAGAAACAGTTCTGCTGAAAATGTCAGCTTTGCACTCTCAGGACTATAGTCTGCAGTACCTTTTTTTATGCAAACATTGAAAAATGTTTGCTTTAAACTTGTGAGCTGTTTGGTCAATAGCAAATGCAGCAGTGTGTATTCAGAAGTAAAGAAATTTTATTTTCTTCAAAACCGAGCGTTTAAGTCATGCCACCTAAACAGCCCATGCAAAGTTCAGAGTTTACTGTGCATCTGGTCTTTGAGACATAAAAATACTCATGTTTTTTCCTGTTAGCTAAAGCTAGGTGTACATTTATAATCTGAGATGTAGCAAACTTAAAACTCAGACCTATTGTGCTGACTGGGAGCAGTGATTCCAGCCTGGTTCTCCTGTCTTGAAACTGTGCTCTACTGAGTTCTGAACTTCTGTTGCTCATTTCTTAATTGGTACCAAGTGCCCAAATGTTTCTGGCCTGAGCAGAGCAGAGCAATCACTTGGTACATTGAAGATAGTAAGTGCTCCTCTGTTAAACACAAATCTAACATTTCAAAAACTTTTGAAATCAGTAGTGGCAGAAAGCTATAAAGTGAGAACTGAAGTAGTTTAATGTCTCTTACTATGTGTGCCATGACTGGTAGTGTAAGAGTTCTTTAGTGTGCAAAAAATTTATCCTGCAGTCTGTGCACTTGAACTTAGAACACTGCTATCAAAGGGCTCCAATGTGCAGTTACATTTACTTAACATGTTTCTTTTCAGGTGATGGAAACTTGTTTTGAAATATTCTCATAGTGTCTTCTATTTTAACTTTCGAATCGTTGTAGTCATCAAATTGTCTACACCACAGAGACCTTAGTGACTGTGCTTGTGCTTTTCTCTACAGTCCCACAGTAGCCTTTCATGTCTGCAATGCACACAGTTACTGAGATAGATTTATTTAATCAGTCTAGCAGTATTTCAAGCTCAGTAGGAGTACTTCCAGGTAACATAAATTAGCTTTTGCAGGAAACATCTCAAGAAAAAAAAATTCCTGAAAGATTGGTATAAAATGATTGTAATTATAGCTAAAATATGCAACTTAGATTTTACTTCTAGTTTGTAGGTTTTAGGAGAAACCTGCATGCTATTTATCAAATAGGTGAATTTTTTATATCTGTTTGTAACCTCAAAAATTTTGGGAGAAATCTGATCTAAGTCTCTGCCATGGTAACTTACAACGCACTTTTTACAGAGCTATGTCCATTTGGGAAAGCAGCCTCCAGATTACTTCCATATGCACTATACTTGGAGCTTGGTTTGGAGCATTTCCTATTCCTCTTGACTGGGATCGGCCTTGGCAGGTTAGTATGGACACCCTTACCAGAAATGTACAAAATATTCGTTTTCTGGAGATGCACACTACACAGAATTTCTCTGAAGCTGTTCAGGTATATTGCACTCGGTCACATCCTACAGTTATGCCAAACTTTTAAAAACTCACTGGAAATATCTGTGCTTAGGGTGTAAGGAAGTAAAATGCATTATTTTGACTTCCAGTTTAAATAGGTTCTTTGTTACATACTTGTGAGTGTCTGTTGCATGCAAATTTTATAATGGACTAGAACTCTAATGATTTGGACAAGAAGAAGTTAGACAAGCTGGAGGAGAAATACGAAATGATGAAGATGGCTTCAAGTTTGCCCTCAGTCTAGTAGCTTATTGTTCATTGATAGGGAAAGAAAGATGCTTTCCTGGTGTTTTAACTCCCCTCTGTCTTCCATAAAAGCACTTAAGAGAAGGTTTTTTAAATGGATTTAGATTGGTTTGTGGAAATAGTGTAGCCAAAGCACTGTAGTAAGCACTTCTGATTTCAAAAGAAGGCAAACATTAGTATTTTAGTAGAACAAGAGAAAATGTGAAGCTGGCAGTGCAGATTCTCTCTTTATAAATTCAAATGTTTATGCTATTTTCTTACTGTGTTTTTATTGGTGTGGGAAAATGAGTCAATTGAACATAATTGAAGTCTGCAATTGCCACAGAATGATTGCAGTAGTAACAGGTTCTTCCTGCATGTGCTCAGTGGATGTTTTCTTTTGTCTGGGTACCAAACTCACACACTCTTAGCTGAGTAGTGTCTACCAGGCCTGTTCTTGAGCAGGCGGTTTTAGAGGTTTCATCCAGAAATCAATGTAACTAAGAAAAAACAACATTGGTTTCATTTTTTGCTAATTTGTTTCCCTGCCCTTGGCAGTCTGTTTTGGGTCTAGCATATTTTCCTGCAAACTTAATAGAAGAACTGAAAAATTACCTGATAGTCATTTTTTTACATCCTGGTTGACATGTATCAGTAGGGGCTGAGAAGTCTTTTGTGCTATTACCTGGATCTTCTGACCTGGTCAGAAAATCAGATGTCAGCATCCTATGTATCTTTCCCTAGAATTTGTTTATACTTCAGGGTTCTGTGGAGTAAACCTAATGATGAATTTCATAACAAGAGTTTCAATTCATGTGCTAATGACTAAAGCATAAATGCTGCTTCATCCTGACTTATTTACAAACCAAAGGAAACATATTGCTTCTTTATACATACGTCTTGTGACATGCAACAAAACTGAGATGAATACAGATGTCTCAGAAAATCTTCACTTTATTTTCCATGTTTATGTTTGAAAAATATGGCATACCTGGGATATTCATGTATAGATTAGTGTGCCTCTCTACCCTTAAAAATAGTAATGTTAATTGCATTGTTTTAAGCATACAGCAACTTCTATGCTAAGTAAATATTACTTAACAGGAACAGAAATATTGTTTCAGAAATAAACTAACATTAATTATCTGAATAATGTTTGAGAATGGAAAGGAAAAATAAAAAAAGTATTTTTGTTAGAAGTATAAAATATATTGCTGAAAGTCAGTTTCTGTCCTATGATTTTTTTTTTCATTATTCTCTTGTTCTTAAAGCAACTTTTAAGCATGCCATATGTGATACTCCTCTGCTAGCTTTAAGAAAAATTTTGTAACTATGCAAAACAGTTGGTCAGGGAGGCCTAGTCTATTGTTATTCCTGGCTGCAGGTCTGTAGTGTTCAGCCTGTCTTAGGTAAAGATAATTGCCTTACAGTAATGCAGGTTAGGGGCTACAGTAGTTACATTTCTGTATTAAACCCCCAAAAAAACTAACAAACTTTCCAGGACTTGTTCTGCCAGGGATGTTTCAGTTGGACTAGTAGACTAATTTTTTCAGTGTTTTGATGTTGACTTATTTTTCAGCAATTTTAAAACAGTTAGCAACATTTAAGTGAGATGATTTAAATAAGGCTATGCCAGACAATTTAGAGTTGCACATCCATCTCCAGTTGCTTCTGGGCCTCTGAAGCACAATGGGTATGTAAGGGTCACAGTTAGCTAGGACAGTTCTACAAAGAAAGAGAAAATAACTTCCTTTGTTACTGTTGCTTAGCTTTTCCACATTTCCTGTTTCAAGTTGGTGTACAGCTAATAAGCACATGTGCTCAGGATCCTGGCTTCACATCTCACTGGGAAGTGGAACCTTAAAAACACACCACCACGGAAACAAAAGAGGATGTTACTAGGCCTGTCCTTTCTCTACTCAGCCTGAGAAATTAGTTGCAGAACAGGGTATAGTTAAAGACCACATTATCAGCACCCTGTATATGTGGTGGAACACAGAGACACAGCATTTGCCACTGACAACAACTGGATTTAGCTCACTAGCAAGTTCCTGGGTTTATTGCATGTTTTGATAACAGACTTTTAAATCATGTCTGCATTTGTTGTGTGCATACCCTCCCATACATCTGGGGTTTTTTGTAGTATAATTTTGTTCTGTAGTAACTGTTTCTAGTGGTAAAAAGTGACTTTGAAACAATATTCTGCTTACAGTGTTATCATTAGGTACAAGTAAAATTGCTATATTCCTACTGCACACATAATAGGTAGTGCTGATATAGCTCACCTGAGTTGACTGACATGTAATTTAGACAGTATGACTGTAAATATTAGCCTTAGATACCTCTCAGAGATTTGTATCCTGAAAAATAATGTGGAGAATCTTGGGTACAGTTCTTGGTGCTTACTCAAGTAAGCTGAAATGGGACTATAAACTTTGACTCTAGTTTGGTTCTTAACATAACTCAGAGTTTCCTTCTTGTATACCTTTTTGATCTACTCCCTACTGTGAAAGTTTTGTTATAAGAGAAGCTGTGTAATGTGAGAAGAAGGGGTAATATGCAGTTGGAGTTGTTTTAAACAGAGGTATAAGCTTGTTCCACTTCAGTGTGGTTATCATTGTTTATTTAATAATGTGTTTTCTAAATGTAAATCTTAATGGTGAGATCAAAGGCAGTTATGCTTGCCATAACTTTAGAACACAAATCCATGAAACCAACTTCTAGTTACAAATGCCAGCCTTAAAAAAACCTCACACTTTCTTCTTGGTGTGTGCTTGTCAACACACACATTCTGTACAATGTGGTAAGACACTTGTAGTTAACATGTGCATGCAACCAAAATAGATTAAAGGCATGTACTGGAGTTTTTGAGAGAGTACAGACTAAACAATCATGAATTTAAGGCATGTTAGAAACAGGGAGGGAAAATAATTGTGCTCATTTATTCAGTTTTAAAATGAAACAAAAATTATTACATAGCCTTCTAATTGACAGTCAGAAATGAGTCTTTTGAAACAGTAAGCATACAAAAAATCATGTTTAGGAATACAAGAAAAACACTCTTAATTTTACTAAAAAGAAAAGTAAGTACAGTAGATTGCCCCACTGTATTTGCAGTTGTATAATGAAAGTTCCAGCAGGCAGCTGCTTACTTCATAATATCTTTAAAACCTTTGTGTTGCTCCTCTGGTATATAAGAATCTGGCCCTTATGTCCTTACCAATGTCTATGGAATTCCCTTCCATGGGATGCAAGACTCATAATAGATGACAAAACTGTCATGCAGTCAGAATTCTGGTTTAGCTAGCTACATGCACAGTCCAGCAGAGCTAGATACCTTGCTGGGATTCTGTAACATGCTCTGCTTTCCATGCAATATGCTAAGCATCCTCACATCACAGAATCTTAGGTGTTCTAAAGAGCACTGAGGAAAACTAGCTCATTTGTGTCCTGAAAGGTTGGCAGTTCCTATTTTTAGGAATTCCTATTCCTAAATTTCCTATTCTTTAAAATGAGTTTAATATATACTAAAAACCTTGCAGTTCTGCAGTGTCTGTTTAGCTAGCTAAAGAAGTTCCTGTGAAGTCCTAACACTGCTGCCAGATGAAAAGACAAAAAGAAAATTTAAACGAATAAGCAGAAGTCAGAATCATTTTGCATTAAACACTGGCTCATGCTCTGTCCATTAAAATGCATTTTTTGTTCTTGTTAAGATTTGTTTTTGCCAAGCTGCTGTTCAGGTTCCTAGTAATCATCTACAGGTTGTTAAAACTGCCCTTTTCATGATGCATTTGATAAGTAAAGTGATTCCTCTTGTGTTAGGCTGTGAGAATGGTAGCTGATGCTTCCCAGCTGTTGAGACAGATAAGGCATTTCATGACAGTTTCATGAAAAATGTTCTGTTCTATCTCCTGCCCTCCCCACAGTTTCTATCCCCTGCCCTCCATACCAGCTTTTGTTCCCCTGAACAGAAGTGCAGCTTGGCCATGAGGCCCAACATGGTATTCCCTTGCTGCTGCCCCAGCCCAGCCATGACCCCAGTACTGGGGCAGGGCCTGTCAGCTTCCTCAAGGGAAGGGAGCAGGCTGGAGGAGGAACTGAGCTGAAAAGTTCTCAGGGCATCAGAGGGCTGTATTACAAGTGGCATATTTTAAGCAAGCAGAATGGAATCTCTTGAAACAGGCAGACAGATACTTGCTGCTTAGATTTTTATCACTTACAGGCAGTTCATACCAAGTTAAGGACTTTAAACCAAACTGGAGATAATATGAAAGAGAGGGCAAAAGCAGGCCAATTGAGTAAGTCAAAGTCATTTAAAAAGGTCCAGAAGAAAGTGATTGGGTGTCAGAAAAATGAGGCCAGCACCTAATACAAAATAAAGCAACCCACTTCCACAGAAAGAAGCAACCCATTTTCATAGACAGTCCAAAGCATGTGAAAGTGGTGTTATTTTAGTGCAGCTGATCTGCTTAAGAGCCATATCTTAATCTGTCTTTGATAACTTGCTGCTTTAGATATACCCATGGGTGCCTCAGGCTATATGTAGCCTAAAAGCCATCAGTCAAGAATAAAAGGTGCAAAACTGGTAGTATTACCTGTTTTTTAGGGGGTTTTGCCCTGACTTGAGGTTAGAGAAAATGGCATAAGGACAGCAATGCTCTTAAGTCTGGGCTTTTAACTGCTGTGCTTAGGGAGTTTTCAGAAGGCCAAACTGCCCTCAGAACTACTCTGGGCTCTCCAAGCAGCACAGTAAGAATAAGTGCCTGGCCTTACTCATAGATGGGGAGATATCAGATATCATATTTTATGTTTTCTTCCCTTTGTTCCCTATCTTTGCCACCTGCCATTTGTGAGTGTTCTGAGGTCAGAGACTCAACTGTTAAGAGAGAGAGCCTGAAACTTACATTAGGTAACACTGACTTTTAAAAACCAAAGCAAAAGTTGTATGTTTTAGAAGACAGACAGAGGCATAATTAATATTAAAAGTTACACAGCTGTTGAAAAAACACATCCCGAGTTGCAGTTCAGTCAGGTGAAACAGGCTACAACAATCATCAGAGATCTTTTTAATTATACCAATAATCACCCACTATACACAAAATAGCACAATATACAGGGTCATTGGGTCATCAGGGATGTTCACTCTCTAGTTAGGGGAATATGATCAATTCAGAGTCCATCATCTACCTATGTTCTGAAAAGCAACTACAAATTCACCTAATGTAGGTAAAAATTGAATGAAGGATTGATCATTGATCACTCAGCAATTTGATGTAGAAGCACCACTGAGTTAAGAAGCCTTTGTCCATAGTTTTGTGGATATTAGAGTGGTATTTGACTTCATCAGTGGATAGAAAAATATGACATGTGTTCCATCTGAATGTTACTGAGTGAGCAGAAGGGTCTCAGGGACTTTTTTATTGTTTTGTCCTTTAGACGTGTGTAATATGCAAAATGCTAGATACAATTATATTGTGTTTAAAAGTTGAAAAGATCCACCTGAAGTATAAGTTTAGCCAAGGCCACAAACTTACGTGAGTTTCAAATATATGTAATACCTCACCATGCCAAAGCCTCTCAAGGCTTTTGATAGATGATCTACAATACACAGGAAATGAATGGAAACAAGCAAATCTTTGGCTTGAGAGGCAACTGCTGAAATACTCAGCAACAAAAACAAGCAGCAGAGACAGAATGTATGAAAGAATGAAACAAGGTCAATAAAGAGTACCTAAGGCACCTTGTTTAATAGTCATCTTTGCTACACTCCTTAAGACCTCCAAATAACACATAAAGCTGTAAATGCTAAGGAATGTGAAGATGAAACAACTGAGGAGATTGAAGATGAAAGAGCAGAGGACAAAATACATTACTCTTATTCATAGTTAAAATTCCCATGATCAAAGGATGTGAATAAATATATTCTTTTAAGTGATAATGAAGTAAAGAGAAGAATCAGAGCTAGGAGAATGAATGAAAGAAGGAACCAGTACCATTAAGAGTAAGTTCATTTGAAATTAATGAATTGCAAGTCAAAGTGAAGTAGAAAAGAAGGCTGGAGATGGGATATTTCCTTTATTGTCTAGTGCATTTTTCAGTCTCAAGTACTATAGAGGGGGGAAATATCCCCCTAAATTTAAAAAACAAAAGGAGAGTCCAGTCCATACTTGCTTTAGGAATATGCACTGTACAGCAGGAACTGTAAAACTGTCCTTGCAAAAAAAAAAAAAAAAAAAAAATGAAAAGGGAGAATTTTGAAGAGGCCTGGGAATTCTGTTTATTCTAAAATAAATAAATTAATCACTACCTTAGTTGAGACTCTCATCAAATGCAGTATGTAGTGGACTGGTACTACAAGCTACATCTGATGACAAACTGTTGAAGTCTTGGTTTGGCCACTCCTCTCTGCATATCAGTACCAATTGAAAAAAAAAAAAAAAAAAAACAAAAAGGGGAGGGGAGAATTACATTACTACTCTGGCTCAGTACAAGATGGTTTGTTAAAGTGAGTCAGCTCTATTGAGTTGGCATCCTTTTCTTATACTAGAAAATAGAGCATGTAATTAAAGCTCTCTTTGACATACCTGGCTTACTAAAAGTTTGATGATCTGCGTGCAAGATGTTCTGTCAGCTTCCAAGTTTGTGTTCCCTCCCTACTGCTATCCAGAGGGAAATTTATCCTTTTACATACTTTGCAAGAATAAAAGCCAACAAACCTCTATCCATCTCAGTCTCTGGCCTTATTTGAGTACTAGTTCATTGAAGCACACCTGGAAGTTTCAAGATACCATGAGAGATTGAAAGGAGAAATTGCTGAGAAATCTGTTGGTATCCAAATGTGTGCAGCAGAGTAGGAGGTTAGGTCAGCTGAATGCTTCAGGGGCTATAAATACTTCTAAGGGGGTTTTTTCCCACATAATTTTTGGACTATCAAACTAAAGTCTGCAATAGCCAGAAGCCTGCTTACATTTCAATGCATATTAATTAAAAACTGTACAACAGCATTTAGTGTTCATGAAGGTGATTGTTACGCTTTTGGCATTTTTAGGAAAGCACATCAAGCTTTAAAGTAGAATAAGACTACTGTCTTTCAGTACCTAGACTTTGTGCTCAGGAAGTACAAAAATCCACAGACATTTTCCTCATTGTCTGCTTTTCCCTTGTGTTCTCCCTCAGGTATGGCCCATTTCCTGTTCCCTCGGAGCTACCTTTGGCTATATGGCTGGTCTGATTATTGCACCTCTGTGGATACACTGGAACCGGAAGCAGCTTACATACAAAAGCAGATAACTGGAGCAAAGAGACACAAGGTATTTCTTTGTGCAGATTCCATACAGACTGTGCAAAAGTTGGGGGTTTTTAAGAGATATATATATAGTCAAAGCAGAAGACTGTCCATATTCAGTTAGAGTATTTCAGGCCAAGCATCTCCACTCAATAAAATCACATAGATGCCATTTCAGCATGGTGCAGTTTTTGCTTCCTCTAGACTGTGTAACCCTGAGAGAATGTACCTTCCAGTCTGAATAAAATATTTGTAACAGATGTGGTGGCTTCTTATTACAAGTTCGTTGAGTTTGATTTTATTCCTCTGGATTTCACTGGTTGTAGAAGGCAGAATCGTAGGTTTAACTTTCAAACCTGGGACAAATTTGCTATGTACTTAATGCATTGTATTTAAAATCAGTAGAATTTCACAGTAAGCCTGGCCATTGTCAAATGTCTCTCACGTGATTAAACAGCAGTTTATGCATCTTGAGCCTATTCTCTTCTTCACTGTGTGTTTCTTTGGAGTTAGAATGGCTATAATAGCTTCATCAAAAACAGTCTTCAGTCCTTTCTGTGTTAAAGCTGAACACTCCACATAGCAGTAGGCTCCTATCTGTCAAGAAAATAAGTTAATTCAATAGCAGTATGTCTCAGCTGTTCAGTTCCATCTGGGCACTTCTGCTTTTTTTTTTTTTTTTTTTTTCCCATAGCAACATTACAATGTTTGACTGCAATCTAAAAAAGTTATCTGAATGTGCACCCTTCTCCTGGAGGAGAAAATAAGATTTGTCTTTCACCCAAAGATTTGGGAGGTTCTTTAAGTTGGTTGGTTTCTGAGGGAAACAAGTAAGTTCTTTAGATTGGCAGTGGAGGCCTAAGATATGGTTGATAATTAAAGAGCAAAAAAGAATTACATGAGCCATTTACATTTCAAAAATAAAGGCTCTGTAAGTGTCCTGATAAACATTATCCACACAGCAGTTACAGTGGAAGTATAACATTCTTAAATGTCTGGAAGATGCTTCCAACATTTTGCTTGAGCAGGAGAGGTCCCTCCCAACCTCACCCAGTCTGTGGATTTTACTTATTTTTGACTTATGTTTATATAGCTTATATAGCTTTTTACAAGTGTCTACACTGAAAATTGGAACTTTTACTGACAAGAAAGTGTAATTACATGTATCTGTTTGTTACCTATGTTCATTATTAATGTAAGTGTTGTTAACTGCTATGCAGTCACAAGATTTCCTATGTGGACTGATAAAAGATATGCAGAAAGGGCTAAAGGAAGACAAAGTCAAGTAGAAATAGGGGCGTTTTGTTGTTGTTCTTTGTTACTTAGTTTCATTTTGGAGTATCCAGTTTACCTCTTTTGCTAACTTCTGTCCTTGCTCCACAGATACGGGCTTCTCTTTCATATCATTCAGTCTTGCCAGAGTTTTTGGGTCATCACGGAGATCAATCTAGCAAGAAAGATTGAAGTCATGTTGGAATACTTTCTCTAAACAAAAGTCAGCAGGCAATATGATACCCTCTTTTTAAAGGAGAATTATTCAATGGAATATTATCTCTATAAAAACGGAGTCATGTCATGATTCAGATCGTGGACCCTTCCTGATTCAAAAGCCCTAAATTTAAGCTGTGAACCTTTAATCCAGAAGGAAGAAACATTTGTTCTGTAATTCAGCGCTTCCGTGAGATCTGATCATCTTAGAATACCAAATGCAGAGGCAGAAAGACTAACCCAAAGATAACACCAACATCTGGGTCACTTCATAAATGAAGCCCAGTCCACTACCCCCAAGAAGCAAGAGGAAATCATCTCACTTCTCCCTTTTTTCTTTACTTCAGCAAATACTGCATGTGACTAATAGTTGTAAACCCAAGTAATTCCAGTAACATGGGCATGAGCAGACAATTTTATTCCATTAGTCCCATGATTTTCTAGAAAGTCACGTGGGAGGTATACAGCCAATGTTGCCACCCTGTTTACAATGGACATAAGTTTTTTTAACACAATGGAGATAGCTCATTGGAGACCAACACCTATCTATATTTTTCTGCCACCTGCAAGGGTCATTCCTCCAAAAGCAGAAGGAAGTGCTGGTCAGGTCCTGTTGGGCTTGAACTTCCAGCCCAGAGGAAAGGCACTGTACAATGATCCTAACTGTGTAAATAAAGTAGAACAGAACCAAATATACCTGTGTTCCTACTAGTAAAAAGGGAACATTAGGTGCATATTCCTTCAACTCCGGTACCCACTCTTCCTTCACATTTTGAAATGAAGCAGGGTTTACCACTGAGAAGCAGATAAGGAAGACATCGGTCATAGGGTAAGATAAAGGTCTCAGACGATCATAGTCTTCCTAAGGAAGAAAAATTCTGTTATCTGCAATATTACATTGTTGCCTGTATTTTAACAGTTATATGCAGAAACTGTATTTGTATTCCATAAAGGTTGTCGAGGCAAACTTTCTGAATGTTTAAAACTGTTAGAGCGAAATCTACGTATGAAAATAACTATATGGATATAAATATTTTGAAAAGTGTTAATACTGATAGAAACTTGCTTCTTTATGAGAATATACAGAAGATCACCATTCAAAAAATTTTCACTTAAGGAAAAAAAAAAAAGGCTTATGGTTCAAACATACTTGCAGTCAAAGATTAGTATTTGTAGAGAAATGAGCAGGTGTGACTGCTGTAGAGTCATCCAGGTTATACAAAGCTAGGCTAGATTAAGGCTCTTTGATGCACTTAAATGTTCTCTTTTGGATCATATACAGAGGTGATATTTAAAGCTCTCCTCAGAATTTTCTTTGTCTCTTAGAAACCTTCCAGTCCTGTTCCTAGTGTTCAGGGCAGTAGGAAGGATCAGAAGACTCTTTTGTCTAGACTGTACTTTCTATTAGCAAGCCCAGCAAAGGATCAGATGGAACAGAAATTCAGGATCAAGAACACTATCAGTGGAATATTAATGCCCTTGTTTGTTTCTTTGTTTGTTTGTTTGATTGTTGGGAGTGTGGGGGAGGAGTTAGTGTGAAAAGATTATTTAGGCCATTTAGAGCCTCAGGATTTAAAGCCAGCAGTCCTACTGCCATGGCATACAATACTGTGGCAAGACAAGGACCTAGGAGCATGGCCCCTGTTGTAAATCAAAGTTCTCTCTAGCAAGAGAGAAAGTTGATTTTTGCCCTGTGCTTTAGCTAACAGCCAGAGGGAACATGCCCTAGCTTCTCTCTGCAAGGCTTCCTTTGGTCTTTGGCAGTGAACCATCCTTACCACTCCTACCACAGAATTTTGGGGGGTTTTGTGACGTAGATAACTGAGCCCAGGCATTGCAGAGACACTGACAAATGCTGGATTTATACCTTCCACAGTAAACACCAGTTTATTAGGGCTGCTGCAGCAGTTTCCCTCTTCCCCATGTAAACTCCCCATCTTAATTGAATCTCAGAAATATTGCAATGATTTGTTCATTAAACATATAGACAGAAATGTAATTCAAGTCCATGTTTGAAATGAGCCAGAAAATTAAATTTTTGTTTCCTTGGCAATGGCCACATTACCAGATCATTAACCTATAGTCACATCCTCAAAAACGCCCTTCATTGGTTGGTTAAGTTTTAAACATGTCACTAGAATTTCAGAAAAACTGAGAACTTCCTCAGAACAGTTTCTCTTGGCTCATCTCTCCATTTGGAAGTCAACAGCTGTGGGAAGAGAGCTGCTACTCTCATCATGAACTGGAGGAAAGACAAGCACAGGCAGAAATCCTGAAGTAGCAAGGAGGTGATTCCTTGCCATAGTCTTGTGCCATTTTGAGTATCCACTCTAGTTTTGGACCCAGGCTTGTCAGTTAGCTAGAGCATGCTGAATTGTTGACATGGCTTCCCAATTTCACAGCCACAGTAACTTACACCACTTTGAAACAACATTTGACAAACCTTTTCCCTGCCAGTGTCAGGCTCTTGACCTGATTTAGAAGGACAAAAACAGTAACCCTGTCTTTTCCAAATCTGTGGACATTCATCTTAGAAAGCAGAAATAACTTCAGAACTTCAACACAGGAAGCTGAAACTCTTTAGCATTCAGTTGATTTTTTTAGACATGTGTTTAACGTTTCACTTCTACTACTGAATATAGCTAGACCCTGCTCAGGGTTGCATTCTGTTTTCTGGGGTGGAGATTAAAATCCTAAAAGAAGCTTCCCAACTACCAATTACTCTGTTCCCTGGAGTACAAAAAGAACACACAGTGGATCCATCAGTTGCTCTCAAATTCAGCTCTAAATCACGTGGGGTATTAGTGAATAAGTTGTGTTTTTAAAAAATCTAGTTAAAAGCTCTAATTTGTTCCTACCACCAAAGAGTTGCCATCCCTATACTCTACATTTTCTAAAAATCTCATATCTGGATTAGATAAGTAGAATACTACTGCCTGCACTAAATGCTGGAATGGGTAAGGCATTTCACTGTCACCAGAAATTACTGTTAGTCTGTTAACCTTCAAACAGCTCTTTAGTGAATCCATTTCAAATTACAGATGGACCTCTTATTCATAGCAGATACTAATAATTTTCTTAAAGCCAGTCTCAGGTCTGAACTCCTTTCCTGCTCCTGTATTTTTTTATGTGCCTTTTGATTTATACCCTGTCCCACTTGCACTGGGCAAGCTGTGGGTTCATCCAGTGTAATTAAGAAGTTAAATGAAAGGCAGGTACAATGTGATTTGATACATCATGTACCATGGCCAAAGATGTGTGTGGTATTTGCTTCACTGCATTTAAGCTTCCTTAAATTATCAGAGAATTTGGCTATACCCACCAGTCCTGCTGCCTGAAACATGTCAGTGCTCTCAGACTCTGCTTTAAACTTGTCTGTGCTCTGGATACCAGCAGTGGCAGCAGCTCTAACAAAGCCTCCCACCACAGATTGCACTGGTCCTGAGTCCTCCTCAGAGAAACTCTGCTGAAATTTTGTCAGCATCTAGTAGGCCATCTGTGCTTAAAGACCCCTGCCTCCCAACAGCCCCTCAGAAACAGCAATAAAACTTGTAAACTTTCTCTGATAGATTGGGCCAACATAACTGCTACAATTGGTAGAAAAATCTGAAATACCAAATTAATTTAGACTGAATATTAGAGAAGCCTGGAAAAAATCTTACTGGTTCAACTATAATTCATTTCCTAAATCTAGTGTAAGGAAAAGAAATGTGGTTTAAAATTAAATGCAATGGCAAAATTGATTATACTAGCTAGTCAACATAAATTCCAATTTGAGTGCATGTACATACCTCACTATACAGCAATGAGACTAATTAGACAATCTGATTGGGGGAGGCACTGCATATATATTTAGGCTTTACGAATATTTAAGGATATTAGCACGAGTATTTTAAGAATGTGAATAAGATGGGCAAGAAAGCTCCTAAGGATTGAAATAATCAGTATAAGTCTCAAAAACTCCAGGCTATAATAGTGAAACAGCTCATTCTCCAACAAACTAGAGATTTTTTTAAAAACTGTTTGCTGAAGCAGGTGAATACAGAAAATATGAGGGCTGTAACAACTTCAAATACAATTGGACACAGGAATGTTGACTTCATTAATGTTCTGTGGCACTGTGAGCCCTCTGAAAGACATGACACTGCAGCAGGGCTGTGCATCATTTCCCTGGTATCCCTGTGGAAACCCAGGACAGCTGCCAGTACACAACAGACAGGAAAATGGAGAGGAGATGAAGGAACTAAGGACTTGACTTCTCAACTACACAGGGAGAGTTTTGTTTTTATAGTGGAGAAAGGAAATTCAGACTTTTAAATTACCATGTCTTTTTATGGTAGGCTGAAGGTATGTCTAGCGTTGTTTTTATCTTGGTTCCTTAAAATCTATCCTTTAGGTCTCTTTTCCACATTACAGTACCTAATAATCTGCCTGAGATTTTCTGCTGCCTTCCACCTGAATACTGTATTTTGGATGGTGAAGCGGATTTGCTCTAACGTGTCCAAAATCCGGCTATTTCCAACATTTACGGTTCAGAAACAGAGGTCTTGAGAAACTTTTTGTTTGCAGACTGAAGAGTGGTATTGCAATTCCACAGCATTATAATATTCTTCATTTCATGACTTTGCTCAGACCAAAAGCAGAACAGTGTTTCAAGTCATGCATTTGGTTTTGAACTAATACTTTTGCCCAGTTCTATGGATATAAGCTGAGACACAGCTAAAACTACACAACCTGTATTCTGAATTCTGCCACTGACACAGTATGTAGTCCTGAGCAAATCATTATCCTCTCTCTATTTGCATCTTCCCATCTGTAGGGGTTTGCTAGCTTAATAATGCATTAGTCTTTGCAAAGCACTCCAAAAGCCTTTGATGTACACAGCTTATGTGCAGTGGGATATTAAAAAAAAATAAACTCAGACAAAGTGGAGTATAATAATTTCTGGACAACCTTCTTGACCCTCAAAAAGCACTATTTCCTTACATTTCTTAGAACACTGAAGTGCAAGGTGCAGACACACAGAGATTCTGTGGTACCAGAGCCCTGATTTATGGTATCAGGCCCCTCCTGGCACGGGTTGAAGTGATGGATGCAGAGACAGAGGTCCCTGCCCCTCTGTTAGTAGTGTGAGACCACAGGCCTGCTCATCTGGAATGCTTTAGGGTCTCTGTCCTCTTTGGAGAGATGAAAACCAATGAGTCCTTTGCAGCCACACCTTGGCCAAGGCCTTTGAGGAATTCCACGCATCTCAGATCTGCCACTGCAATTCGTGAAGACAATGTTAACCCAGATCTGCCTGCCTGATTTTTATTTCCTTGCTAGTGTTTTTAAGAAAATAGGAAAACCAAATTCTGATTTGAAATCAGTCATTAACACTGATGCAGGAGCCTAAGATGTGTCATGTTTTAATCCACACTCAGTGTCTTGTTCTGACAGAACCAAAGTAATGAATTGTCTTATGTGTTTTGCAGCTTAGGAATGAAATTTTAATAATGCATCTTCAGCTGTTAGACTGACATATCCTTGATAAAGCTATTTCTATTCCAAGAGGTACAAAGTGGATGGGTGGAAACAAAATAAAGTTTGCACCACTGGAAGAAAAACTGGAGCTCAAAACCTCTGCGTTTGTGATCTCTGTGTTAGCAACCATCTGTTGCTTTCACAGCTTACAACAGCAATCGTAAGAGAGGTTCTCACTCCCAACCATCTGTTTTTAGAGGGGAAGCCAAAAATAGACTTCAGGCAGAGTTGCTAGAGGAATCCAACCTTCAAGCAGCAAAGGGTAATCACTACTGCTCAGAGGGGCTCACTGAGGCAGAGTTTTGCAGAGTAAAATCCCAGGTAAAAGTCTAAGTTTTAACCACTCCATAGTAACAAGAGTCAGAAGTCCTCTCTTGTTACAAATTGCCATACTTCAATTTTTGAAATGCATTTAAAAGCCATCCTTCAAGACTGCACTTTTCAGTTTTCCTCCCTGAAAATAAGTTTCTGTTTCAGAAGGCCCCCTGTAGTATTCTGGAAAACATAACAAGTGAACCACAATGACTGCTATACATAACACGTGGACTTAGTAACAGCTCACAGCTACCTCTGGACACATCTCACCATCTTCCCCCAGCCTGTTTGGAATTGAGGGCTGATCTGCAGCTTTGCCATAAGTGCCAGGCAAAGCCTCTGTCTGAAGGTTTTGAAAGCAACTGCTTACTCCAAAAGCACACCAGGAAACAGACTTCACTCCTCTGAATCACCCTGTGGTTTCTGATTCTAGGAGATGCTTGGTGGGGGAGGAGAGAGAGGGAAGTGGCCTGTACTGCCCCATGCCAAGCACAAAGTGCTTCCCTGGCTAAAAAACACTTCCAATTTTTCAGTCTGGGCTGTGTAACACTGTAACCCTTTGCTAGGAAGGAGGGTGGAGCATCCCCCAGGAGGCTGGTTTCCTGGCACTGCCACTCACAAGGCACCACTAATGCAGGACCATTTGGCATAAAGCTGCAATTTGGACTGACAGTGCACTGCCATAAAACGTCTGCTCATCCAATTCCACGACCCGAGCTCTGCTATGCTGATGACTGCATTTGATTTTTCACTTGCCTACATCTGTAGCCCCTTGCTTTAGAACACACAAAACAAGAAAGATGCAGTAATTATTCCCTGGCTGCAGGGGAAAAGTGCACTAGAGACCCTCTGTCTCTTCACAGGCTTCATTGCTTAAGAAAGCAGAACTGTCCTGTTGTGGTTTGGTCACACAGGTTTCCCAGAGTGCAGAAAGCTGCTGGTTTGGGCCCAGCATCTATTTTTAATTTATAGAAAAGGCTGGAAGTACGCAGAGTAAGTGCTCTTCCATTGTATTCTAAAAATGAAGTAAACTGATCTAAATCCATTTCTGAATTCCTGTGAGGAGGACTGTTCAAAGGACATATGAATTATACATTGAAAAAGCCCAGGGTTTGTGAATTACCTTTTTTTTAATATAACAAAACTTTCCTCCTGGCATATTTGAGAACTGTGCAGCCACTTACATGTCTGAAAAGCTTTTCTGGATAGAGAGAAATAACTAGATGGAAGATGGAGCCTGTTAAGATAGATTTTAGAGCATTAGAGACAGGAAGGACAGAATATTTCTTTTATTATATACAAAATAGCCTTTAAGTGATCAGATTTGATACTAGCTTTAATATGGGATTCAGTGCTGTCCAAATGCTACATCTTGCTATGCAGTGATGCTAAACTACTTTCTTACATGGTCTCAATAGCACACTCCCTTCTCTCCATCACCGTGAGAATTTCAGCTTGCTGGTTTCTTCTTGGTTTTCTAAAAGTGAAAGTAATTGAATTTTCTCTGTAGGGCTTATTATTTTAGCATCTGTATCAACAGAATATGTATTCAACTGACTGCAAACAGTTTCACCTGAACACCTTCACTTAAACCTGTTGTCTACTCACTGTGGAGCTCCTAAGAAATGGCAGAGCAGCTGCCGTGGACAAAGCCTTTCACTCCTTGCCCATGAGGAATCTCAGTCCTACAGTGCATTTCTTTCTCACTGTCAGTGACTTTATGAACTGCATTCTTTCCACACTGGATTTCCACTTTCCTCAGGAAAGGAATTCACCCCAGTTGTGTCTGCAGCCATGAACAATCAGGATTCTCCGTTTTTTCAGATATAGCAAATCAAAGTTAGAAAATAAAATGCACCCTGACATGTGAGATCTGGACAGACTTTCTGCAGAACCTGCTCTTTGGAAAGATGGATTCTCTCACTATTTTCACAGAAGAATATGACCTGTTCTCACAGGCAAAACAGCCTACAGAATAGAGGTGGTTTAGTACAGTTGTCCATCTCATATCAGACATGTCTTTTAATTTGCTACCTATAAAAGACTGATCAGTTTGGTGTCCCATTCCCTTTCAACTTTTACAAATAACCCCCAAAAGCACATTGTTCAGTCCAGTGTTGAGCAACAGACAGAAGATTACAGCTTCTCATTGCCTCCTCAAGATTAGCTCCCATCACACAACTTCTCAGGAGAGTGCCAGGGCCATCATATGCACCTTGAATGAACACAACACAGTGAAAGTAGAGGAGTTCCTAAGGGTTTTCTGCACTTTGATTTATATCAAGTCCCATTTGCTAGGGCTAACAGCTTCCATTGAAGAATGTGGTAAAACACTCAGCAGATGTTAAGGCAATTTGAAAGAAAAACTGTAGGCAGTTTTTATTAAGTGAGGAATTTTTAAGCCATCTCACTGCCTGTAGCTGGCCTGTCTGTTGGTCATAACTAAAAACAAATCCCAGGTCACACCTGGCATCCATCCCTTATTGACTCCAACACTGAATCCCAACTGGAAATCTGACCAACAAGGAACTAGTCCTAATGATGATCTTAAAACATTCCTGGCTACATCTAATTTAGAGCACAAGCTGCCTGAGGTACTCTGGATCTGTGTTTTATTCATGTGAAGCAATATACTCACCTAGGATGCTGAGAGATGTTGCTTTGCTCTGGAGAATAATGCTGCCACCTGCATTTTTATGTGCACACCAGTGAGTGCCTGGCATAGGAAAGAATTACTGCACACGTGCCACAGCACAGATGCAGCATGGAGCAGGATTAAAACAGAGTGGGGACAGTAACTGTAAAGTGTCAAATGACACAACCTCTTCAGAAGTGCTGAAAGTGTCACGTAGCATTCAGACGTTTTTCTTAACACAACTCACCCAATCACCAATTCAAACAAATAGACTGCTTAGAAAACCACAGAACAGAGCAGTAAAAAGACACAGTTCTTCTCCTCTGTGTCCTTATTTTGCACTTTTTCTCATTAGAGGAGCAGTTTTGTTAGAAATGCAGTTGCTAATTTGGAGGCTTAAAAAAAGTCCTGAAGTCCTGCCCCACAGCATCCATTTCTGAGATGTTGAAGTTTATAATTCACAGTAGAACTGCAGGATTTGGAGTCAGTGTGCTTTATATTATTTCTTAATTACCAGGTTTCTTGAGTCTCTGTAAAGAAAAAGCTATCCTTTTCACCTTTAAATGAAAAATTAATTTCTAGTACCCCACAGATAAAGAGCGAGATTGATAAATGAAGATAGATGAAGGACAAAGATTTAAAGAAAACCCACATGCAGCAAAAGGCAAAACCATTTTAATTTCCTAGGTTTTTTTAGGTAGTGGTGTATATGGACAGGAATAGCTGGCTCATCATTTTGAATACCCAGGACTGACAAAACCTTGCTGAAGTATTGCTGAAGTAGGTTTTACATCCACTTTGTCCATGTGTTCTTAATAAAGGAAGTGGAACAAAGTCTTCTGAAATCAGTAGGAGGGTGCCAGTGAACACAGAGCTGCGAATCAGACCCTAACACCCTGTAAGCTCTTTGACATTGCAGGTATGACTATGGAGACAGTGCTCTCATCTAAATTTTGTTTACTTTCTTTTAAGATGTTTGGAGGCTGAATCAGGAGTTAGGTTATAAATGAAAACTACAATTTGTTTATACTTCTCCTGTTTACCAAAATATAGAGAGCTCTCTGCAAAGGAAACAGATTTCAATGCAGAAGTTTGAGTATGGACCTGACAGAAATTCCCAGGGTCTCAGATGTTCTCTATCAGAAAAACTCCAGGAGCCATGGAACCTTCCCCAGTTGTCCCATTCCATCCCTCCTGCCTCCTGCAGCACAGCTGTAGATTATATGATGCTCAGCTGAGTGCAAGTGCACACACCAGCTTCAAATGAACCGCGGCAGTAAGAGGATACACAATAACATTGTCCTGGAAGAGCAGTCACTGTTTGTATTAGATGTTGCCTTTTTAGCTGGTGGTGTTTGGATAGTGTTGGAAGATGCCACTGTGCCTCAAAGAAATTAAAAATTTAGTAAAATTCAGAGAGCGCTCTGTCATAAACTAAAGGATGTCTACTGACTCTTAACCTGGTTAAAAAGGGCTTTTTACTTGGCCATGTAATCAGTGTTTAGCAGTGGTCCATCCTAGGTCAGTGGTCTTCATAAAAATGTGCTTTTAACACATCCAAAATTGAAGTTTCAGAGAACCTGTCAAACTTGGTTTGCTTTGTGCTCTTTATTTTGGTCTGCCATTAACTTGCTGTTAATGTGGCAAAGATATTCTGGATCTACATTTTGAAATGCATCCCTTAGATTTGATTTTATCATAACTCAGTGCTGCTATTCAGAAGTACTGTGGGGCTTTCAGCACTCTGAAAATGAAATGTAACTGTCTTGAGTTTCCAACATCTGTCTAGTGGATGCTTCTGGGAATTCAGAACACCATCTCCCATTCTGCAACTCCCCATCTGGTGATAACTACTTACCTATCCTTCTAGGAAAGCTACTGTGCTTTCAAAGCATGAGTCACTGCTCATGAAGAGGCGTTTAGATGCAGGCTTTGCACGGAGTATTATTGTTGCAAGGCCATTTTTAATAACCAATCTGAAGGTGTAAGTCCTTTTCCTTTTAAGGAGCCTGTCTTTGCTTGAGCCCTTATCTAGAGAGCTCTGAGCACAGAGATTGTAGCTGAGGCACTTCACCTCGCCTTACACTGAAAAGCTTAAATTCCAAAGGGAGAATCCAGGCATGTTTTTATTTTATCTGCATACATCCAGTTGTTAAATCTACGTGGCTGGCAACATCCTGAGGCACAGAGCAGCTTCAGCGGAGGCTGAGCTATTCATAGGCCAGCATGCTGGGCTGGGAGTGAGCTCATGAGCTCCCAGCCTCCCAGTGCCAGCTGCCAGCTCGGCTGGGACATGGACAGGGAGCCAGGGAAAACGCATGTGGGAGGAGGGAGGTGCAGGGTGGGCAGAAAAGGGACAGCGTGTTAGTCGCTAACATTTCGTGTTTAGATGTGCCAAAATCACGCTGTGGGTCTCGGTGTTTACACCTCTGCAGTAAAGGGTGGCAGGCTTTGCATCGTGTGAGACTGCTTCACTCCAGGCTGACATTTGGAGCTACGGCTGCCTGGTAGGGGCAACTCAGGAGGAACAGCGTGCTCTGAGGAGGAACATTTCTATTTCACAACAGACCAGCAGCTGCCTCTCCTCTCAGTAAGATACTGGAGTGGTATACTAGGGCTAGACCAGGGCTACCTACCAAAGCCAAGACAAAGAGCCAGCAAGGAGTGCAAATATTACTGCTATTTATTTATAGCAAGCACCACAGGTTTGGGGACCATCCATATTAATAACCACACCTCACACACAGAGAGCTTTACATTTATAATCATTTGTTGTTACACCTCTCCTTAATGCAGACACTCATCTCCCTAATAACTGAGTTAGCTTTATACATACCAGCAGCCTGACCAACTTTAACATAAAAATGCTTTAGAATCAGGGCTTCTGTTACAACCAAAAAACAAGTGTATTCGAATTAAGATGGCTGTGGCTGCAAGCATTGTGACCGTCTGAGCTGAGACATTCAAAGCTTGTTCTGTGCTTGTGAATACCATGTTTTGTGGTACTGTTCCAGTGACAGGTGAGAAGGCACCAAGAGCTTCCTTGTATCAGATGATGTGTTAGAGAGTTTGAGGCAGACATATAAAAGCAGAAAGCCAAGGAACACAGTTCACCTCAGCTTTGTCCGACCAGCCCCCACTAGTATCAACAGTAAATGATGCTGAGGGATATAAATGTTATTATGAAGCACTGCTCCACAGTAAGATTCACCATACCATCCCTGCACTGCCCAGATGCTGCCTTGGTGCCAAATCTGCCCCAAACAGCCATGCCATGCTCAGCATCTCTCTTCCCAGAGCAACACAAGCAGTACAGGCTCTGCTACTGCAGCCTCCTCATCCTTCCTCTAGGTCCCAACCATCCTTTACAGCAAAGACACAGGAACAGAGCAAGATTTCGCCCTGTATGTGGTCAGCACACACTGGAAGAAAGGGACACCATGAATTAAAATCCTACAGCAAAAGGAACTAGCAGAAGGATGGACTCCAACTGCCATTTAAAACAGTCTTCAATACAGAGCAAAATCCCCAAAAGACAGCTCCTGGGAGTCCTACCACTTGGGACATGGCAGGGGGACATGTGGCACCTCTTTGTTAGTGCTTGCAGACATTCCTCCAAAAATGTTAACATCTTCAGAGCTGGCAGTGTTACTTGTGATATCATGGAAGAGCAAAATGATAACCACTTGCCAGCAGTTCCAAACCACTCCAACACAGTAATCTTAACAGACCCCTGATGAAGCCATGGTTCTCCTCCCAAGCTGGTTTGCCATGTACCCCTGTTCAATGAAGAGCAGTATTGACACACAGTCTCCCAGAAGAGGCTGCTGCAAAGCCAGAGGCATCCAAACATCAGTATCAAGATCCTCGTGTTTAAACTTCAGCGTGCTGATGCATCTTCAATGTTGGCAGGTTCCACAGTTCTCATCTTCTGGGGAAACCAAGACCTGCTCTAAACCCACCCAGTACACACAGCAAGGCTAAAAGGAGCTGCTAGCTCCACCTCTGGGAGGAATTGCTGGAGGAATGGCACCAAATTCCCACCTGCCTCCTTGACCCAAATGGGCTCTCAGAGCCTCCACAGCCAGCAGCTGTACTGGCTATTTTCTGCTGAACCAGGGCCTCAGTATTTTCAGCCAGAGAAAAGCCTTCTTGAACCCACACATCCAAAGGCCTGTGTATGAACTGAACTTTGTGAACCACTATGGGCATTTTATCTTGCTATATATATTAGCAGGGAAAAAACGGGATTTTAGTAGATTTATTTTCAACCTGCTTTAAACTCATGAAGATATGAGGCCTTATGTCATCGTTACAGTTCCTACATGTGATCCTGTGTGTGTTGTGAGGAAGCGAGCTAGAAATGAGTACTGGCTGAACTCGAAAGCTTGCAACTCCTCTGCCAAAGCAAAGTCTGTCACAAGTTGCTAAATACATAACCACACAATTTAAAGAGACCCACACACTGATAAGCCAGTATTTCAGATGAGCCTGCTGTGCACCAGCTATGAATCAAAATCTTGTCTTTAATCTTTCTTCTGCTATGGGCTTTCTGCATGCATTTGGAGTAAGTCACTATCTGAACTTTCATTAACCCCCTTCATTCCTCTTCCCTCTGAACTGAGATCTGCAGATTGTACCTATTTACTTTGTCCAGAGCTGGAAGTATAAACATGCTGATGATTGTGAACTGCTTAGATACCACAGTGATCATGCACAGCCAAGTTTTATAAAACAATACTATCAGGCCAGTATTTTACAGTACAATTATTTGGCAGTGGCAGAATTAGAGACAAAAGCCCTGATGTATGCTGGCATGGAAACCCCAGCTTTGGGAGCACTGTATGTGATCCATACGGAAGGAAGTCTGTGGAAGCAGCAGGCATGTACCAGGTACAGCATGCTGTTTCCTCAACACAGAGAAGACATCATCAACTCATGTCTT
Organism: Sitta carolinensis; assembly: GCA_032173965.1. NCBI lineage: Eukaryota > Metazoa > Chordata > Aves > Passeriformes > Sittidae > Sitta > Sitta carolinensis. The sequence goes on along the minus strand of JAVUNC010000025.1, from coordinate 3,972,841 downwards.
TTCTGGTCTTTACTATATATATTTAAGCTTTAATGTAAGCTTTCTATTATTGCCTAGCTTTGGGAAGACAGGCTTGTCAGCTGCTCTGACAAAGCAGCTTTTAACTGAATGAAGTTGCTGGACTGGCATCTTGACACAGACTCCCTTCTTTAGTTGTACTGGATGTTGGGATGGGGCTCCCATGGGCAGCCTGTGACCTCCACCAGTTCCCCAAACATGCTGAAGTGGGATGGGGGTAGTGGCAAAGATTTTGTTAGTACCATGGGTCTGACTCAAAGGGGAGTTTTGCCTAGACCAGATATATCTGTAAAGGTAGCCTCATTAAAACACCCTACATGAACTGAGGGTCCTCGAATCAGGCCAGCAAGATCTATTTCTAGGTGCCTCAAAAACTGCCCTGGAATTCAAAATGAAGATTTCAGCTTTTCAGAACCTGGATAAAAAAGCTTACCACAACTTTCTCTATATACAGCTTCACACTGAGAAGTTTTTCTTAGTATAACAGGAACACCTTCCTTTGCTGTTTGTTGTAAACTGGCCAGTTTACCCTACTGACTTTTAAGGAGGCCAAAGGTCACCTGTGTTTGCACATTCAGGCAGAGTGGGGTACCACAAAGCCAGCTTGGTTAAGGCTACACAGAGCTAACAACACAGACTCACATTAATAGCAACAAATAAACTGTGCATATGTACGGAAGTGCTAGGTTCACTTTCACACTTTCCAATGCTCATTATAAAAAATAAATAAATAAATTAGTTGCACACTAACCAAATGCTTTGTCTGAGCACTAGATCCTCACTTTGCAAGCTACTTAAGCAACATTTTAAAGCCGTGTCCTGAAGCAATTAGTATTAAAAACCAGGACTATGATAATAATAAGAAATGCACTTAGCTGGCAAAAATTTGACTAGTTTGTGTTTACGTCAGTGAGATGACAAGCATGAAGTCAGTCTCTGTGGGAAGAGTCTCACCCTTCAGGGTATCAGCTTTCTGTAAATGGCGCTGTTTCCTACAATTCTCATGGAAATATTTTTTTTACTGGTTTCAGGCCTAACAAAGATATGACTGGTTAAATGCTGATTCCTCAACTCCAGGCTATATGCAGATCTAAAAAGGTACACTAATTCAGGCAGCAGTTGTTAAGTATAGGAACAACACGGTTAAAAATTACAGCTTCAGTCTATGCGAGTTCAGTGAGATTGTCTTACTAGTTGCTCTTTACAACAAGGAAGCATGTCTGAGGTCATGTGAGACCAAAGCACATGCTCACAAGAAGAAGTTTTAATATAAGGAATACAACTTTACAGAAACCCATGCTGCGTTTCCATATATGCTCTGCACCTTTTTGGGAGATGCCTGCAGCTCCTGGGGTCGGGCCCTTCACAAACTGTTTCAAATAAGGGATCCCCAGAAAGTACTCTAACCCCGGGGACTGTGCTTGGGCCATGGCTGGTGCCATGCAAGTTAAGCACGTTAAGTTATGAAAGTAAAGTCCTTAGAAGAGATGACTTGAATCATGGAGCCCTTTAGAAGCCACTAGACCAGTGACCCCTCCAAACATGCAGCATTTTATCCATTATTAAAGTTACTTAAGAGCCATACTGACATCACAGCATCTTTCAAAACTGGCCGTAATAACCGAATGAATCGCCCGAGTTGTCTGGGACAGCAAAAGAAACACAGATAATCTCAAGGGCAGCGGCAGAGAATTACACGTTATTATTTTTCACCTTTAGTTTGAACAACTCTTTGTAGCTATTTGAGTGCTGGAAACCACAAGCAAGGCAAGCTGCGGCAGCCTGGCTCTCCATCCGAGCCGAGGCGGCTGAGGCAGCGTGTATCCTCCGTGCTGGCCGGGGCTCACCCCCCACCCGGCAGGGTGGGCACCCGCTTCAGGCGGTGTGGCCAGCGGAGGGGCCCGGCGCCGGGCATCGCCCGCCCCAGCGCCCGCCGATGCCGGGGCGCCTCGGCCCCAGCACCGCTAAAAATAAAGCCGGTCTCCGCCTGCCCGCCCTCGGGAATAGAGGTTGGATCGATGGTTTTTCTTTTAAAGCCGGATTTTATCAATCGCCCCCCAGCCCCGCCAACCCGCCTCCGAACCGCCCAGCCCGGAGCACAGCCCTGCGAATAACTTCAGCGGCGGGATCGCCGCCGGGCGGGGGAACGGGGCCGGGGGTCCGGCACTCACCTGGCCCGCGGTGTCGTACAGCCCCAGCAGGTACTGCTTGCCCCCGACGGTAACGCTGACTGCGAGGGGAGAGAAACACAGCGGCTGAGCGGGGGGCGAGCCGGGCCGACCCCTGTGCCGGTCCCCCCGGCAGGGCAAGGCCAGGGGATGGAGGCGGCAGGCAGGGCAGAGAGCGGCTGTCGCCGCCGGCGGTAGCGGAGCCCCCCGCCCGCTCACCTGCGTAGTGGTCGAAGACGGTGGGCACGTACTCCTCGGGGAAGGCGTCGTTGGCGTAGCTCATCAGCAGGCACGTTTTGCCCACGGCGCCGTCCCCCACCACCACGCACTTGAGCATGACGGCCGCGCTGCCATGGGCCATGGCCGGAGCCCGCCCTCATGGCCCCGCGGGCGCGCCCCGCCGAGCCGGGCCCCTCGGCATCGCCGCCGCCGCCGCCGCCGCTCAGCGGGCGCCCCCGCCGGCCCCCGCCGGGCGCGGCCCCCCCGCCATCCGCCGCGCTGGGCCCGGCGGGAGCCGCCCGCCTTCCCCCGGCCGAGCCCGCTGCCTTCCCCCTGCCGAGCTGCCTTCTACCCCGGCCGAGCCACCTTCCCCGGCCGAGCAGCCCGCCTTCCCCCGGCCGAGCTGCCTTTCCCCGGCGGGAGCCGCCTGCCTTCTACCGGCGGGAGCCGCCCGCCTTCCCCCGGCCGAGCCCCCTGCCTTTCCCCGGCCGCGCCGCCTTTCTCCGGCGGGAGCCGCCTGCCTTTCCCCGGCCGAGCCGCGCAGGCAGCGCCCGCCCGGGCCGGCGGGGCGGGCGGGGCCGCAGGGGCCGCGCTGCGGGAGCGGCCTGCCCTGCCGCCCTGCCCGGCCCTGCCCGGCCCGGCCCTGCCCCGGCCCCGGCCCCGGCCCCGGCCCCGGCCCCGGCCCTGCCCGGCCCGGCCCCGGCCCCTGCCCCTGCCCCGGCCCCGGCCCCGGCCCCGGCCCCGGCCCCGGCCCCTCCCGGCCCCTGCCCCGCCCGGCCCTGCCCCGGCCGCACTGCCCGGCCCTGCCCGGCCGCCCTGCCCCGGCCCTGCCCTGCCCCGGCCGGCCCTACCCGCCCTGCCCCGGCCGGCCCCGGCCCCGGCCCCTGCCCCTGCCCGGCCCCTGCCCGCCCTGCCCCGGCCCCGGCCCGGCCCGGCCCCGGCCCTACTGCCCCTGCCGGCCCGGCCCTACCTTGCCTGCCCGCCCGGCCCCTGCCCCGGCCCCGGCCCCGGCCCCGGCCCCCTGCCCCTGCCTGCCCGGCCCCGGCCCCTGCCCCTGCCCCTGGCCCGGCCCCGGCCCCTGCCCCGGCCCCGGCCCCGGCCCCGGCCCCTGCCCCTGCCCCTGCCCCTGCCCCGGCCCCTGCCCCTGCCCCTGCCTGCCCGGCCCGCCCCTGCCCCGGCCCCGGCCCCGGCCCGGCCCCTGCCCTGCCGCCCGGCCGGCCCGGCCCCGGCCCCGGCCCTACCTTGCCCCTGCCCCGGCCCCTGCCCGCCTGTCCCTGCCCCTGTCCCGGCCCCTGCCCCTGTCCCCCTGCCCCCCTGCCCTGACCTGCCCCTGCCCGGGCCCTACTTGCCCGCCCGGCCCCTGTCCCTACCCCTGTCCCTGTCCCTGCCCCTGTCCCGGCCCCTGCCCCTGACCCTGCCCTGCCCCGGCCCCTACCTCTGCCCCTGCCCCGGCCCCTGTCCCTACCCCTGTCCCTGTCCCTGCCCCTGTCCCGGCCCCTGCCCCTGACCCTGCCCCTGCCCCGGCCCCTACCTCTGCCCCGGCCCCGGCCCCTACCTCTGCCCCTGCCCCTGTCCCTACCCCTGTCCCTGTCCCTGCCCCTGTCCCGGCCCCTGTCCCGGCCCCGCTGCCCGCACCCCCCCGCTCGGCAGCGCCCGCGCTCCCCCGCCCCGCCGGCACCCCCTGCCCCGCGCGGGCAGCGGGGCGCGCGTGACTCTGCGGCGAGCCCCCACCATCGCCCTGTGCCTGCCACAGAAACTCCGGTAGCATCCTCTGGTGTTAGCCCCTAATCGTGCCGGTAAGCATGAAAAGAATCAACGGGATGCGAAAGGATTTTGTTCTGCGCTGGGTTTATTGTCTTTGGATGTAAATTCAGTAGTGGGAACAGATTTGAGGACACCAGCATGTGTCATTTGAACAGGCTTGAGTACACGTTTGCAAGGCTAAAGGACCAGAGGACAAGACCTAGAAAGAGTAGAGATACTGCATGAAAAATGAGTGAAATCATGCTCCCACTAGTGCAAGTGGCAAAAGTCCCACTGTTCAGTGGCATTAGGCTGTCACCTTAGCAAGCTGTTTGCAACTTCTCATTTTCAAATGGTGTGAAATACATCTACAGTCAGACAAACAATTGCCTTTTTTAGTTTACAATTTTTTCAGATTTATGCTATAAGCCATATCCAATTACAACAAAACCAGCACACAGCAGTGCAAGCCATGAGGAGACCTCTGTGTTGTGTAGTTTGTATTTCTATTTGATCTGACCTGCTTCAGGGAGAAAATAAATGCAAATCCCACATTGCACAAAGCTTATCTGAATATTCAGTGAAACACATTTTCAAACTAGGACAAAATACAAAAGTTACTACTTTTTTAAGTTTTTCAGCTTAGTCAATCAAGCTTTCACGCCTTCAGACCACACAAGGTGTGAGCAGGACATCCAAGATTGCTCTGGTGCAATCTGGTCACAATTCATCCAGAGAGCATCATACCCATGAACAGACAGAAGCTGCCCCAGAAGGTATTTCCTCAGCCCTTGGAAAATGCCAGCTATAAAAGAAAGCTGGATTTACTGAGAAGTCAATCAACTGGCAGCCAGCACAGGACTCAGCACACAGGTCTCCCAGACAGCAACTTTTCCTAGTGAGCAGGTAAATCCTGCATGAGCAGCTGTTTCAGGATGGGTTATGGTACCACATCCTGGAAGACTGCTTTGGAGGTTTCTGGGTATCCAAGAAGAACTTGAAGTCATGTAGATACTCAGTGGCCCAGGTGACATGCACTTCCCTTTTGCTTGCCAGTGTACACATTTAGGAGTACCCAACGCTTACAATCTTGAGCAACAGCAGACCAATCTGCCACCTGCACAATCCTCCACTCTGCTGCTTGCTTAATTGCTAGTGTTGCTTCCCAAATCCTGTAATCATCGTTTTGAACTTGCACAAACTCAGCCAAATGACTGCCATCCAGTTCTCCATTTTGCTTAGACAATGGATAGCCAATTAGTCCACACCAAATATTTAGAGAAGATGAAGATAACGAACTGGCAAACTGAACACTCACCTTGGCTCTCTCCTCACCAGTTTGGCTGGTTGTACAGCCAGGGAATCACATAGCTGCAGGGCTGGGACCTTACAAAACCTAACCAGAGTCCAGAGTGATATGGCCCTATGGGGTGTAGGACTGTTGGTTTCATCCACAGCATAATTACTGACTTTGTTTGTTTTTCACCCTTTGCAGATGTCATTTTCCAGCGAGCACCCGCAGCAGTGGGATAAGGAGGGTGCAGCTGTAAGGAGAATGAACATTCCAAAAGTTCCTGGGAATTTGTTTATTGTCTTAAACTCCTCTGGTTTTCAGCAGCTCCTCATGAATGTGTTCGAGCCTGCTCAGTGTCAACCAACTGGCTCAGTGGAGGTTTTCAATTCAGCTGTATCAGCACAACAGACACCTTAGCACATCCTTCTTTCACATAGATTAACATTCTGTTCTGTGTAATATGCTTCAATTTTTCAGCAGTACAAATACAGTGTTAAAATAATTACCTTGAACAAATATTAAGTTTCTTTTTTAAAGACAATCTAGCCATTTTCCCCTAACTTCTTTCATAAGGTTGTAAAATAAAGCAGTAAGAAATGTTAAAAAGAAACTCTTATCATCTTAGTGATATTTAAAATGTATTTTTGTTCCTCATTGTTTGCTATGAAGTTTCTAGGAAATGAGAAAACAGTTCCATCTAATTTTTCACAAAAGGGACAGTTTCTGACTAGTTCTAGGCTATGTGCTCAATGGTTACTTTGGTGTCACATACAAATACTAAACAGCTCAATTTTTCTTTTTGAATTAAAATTTTGCTTTGTAGGATTTCTGTAAGATTTCTTTATGCATATGAGGCTGAGCACTCATTGGGAGGAAGAACTGTAACTAGATTACCCTTAGAAAGAAGGCCTGTTCCAAATAATTCAGGTCAGTAATGGAGGGAAGTATGTAGAGGAGAAGGTCTTATAAATTATGGGAAGCCTGTGAGGACACAAGTCCATTGAAACTCCATAACGATTGTGCAGCTAAACATTTCTTGGAAGCAATTTCTGGGGTATACAGACTTTGTATACTTTTTGAAAAATATAAAAGATAGATCTGTCCATGTCCATTATTAACATGGCTGTGAATTTAACCTAGAAATTTACACAATATTGTTATTTTCATCGACTGTGCTGCCACTCTGCTGTGAGTACACTCCAGCGAGTCTCTGTCCCCATTCTCCTGTTCAGCTCCACACAAACTGCAGTGCCTCACTTTGTCACTGGGCTGTTGTGCATCACCAGCATGTGCCACGCACCTCACAGAGGCAGACATCTTCCCATGCTGGGTGAAATGACTTCATGGAAGTGGCCAATATTTGAGGAAACCCCCCTGAAAAATGCCAAGTCCCAATCAAAGCTCAAAGCAATATATGAAAAACACCCAAATTAATCCCACAAAGTCCATCAGAGGATTAATTTCTTTTTAGGCATCCCTGTTTGTGGAAGATTGGAGCCATGGTTTATGGTTCTTTAAAAAAAAAAAACTTCTAGACTTACAAGGAAGGTTAATTCTTTAGGAAAGTCAGTGAAAATGGTGATGCCATCTGAACACCCTGTTTGCACCATATTGTCTTTCAGACCAATCAATCTCTCATCCTCAAGCAGAGATGTTCCTAAGCAGAAGGTTACACCTGAGTGAACATAACGCAAACCTGGTTTTAGTCAGAATAACCTACTGTTTTTGTAAGTGGTGAGAACACCACTTTCACAGTTTATGAATCTGATCATTACAGTTTTGCTTTTCTGCCCAAGATTAGGTAATGCCCAGAATGTGTCTGTATCTCAGTTATGTAAAGGAAACAAATCACATATTTTCTAATGTGCCAAAAAAAGGATAGGCAATTTGATAGCTGCAGATCTAATTCCTTCTGAATGCCAGTTTCCACTCTAATTTCCTCTCGATTTAAAGGGTCACAGCTGTGAGTTTGCCTTCCTCATGAGTTTCAAGAACATGGTGATATCTCCAAGCAAGGGCAAGCACTCTATGAAATCAGGATGACAGGATGACACATTTTAGGTCATCTGCAGCAGTCATCTGCAGCAGCATGCTGGCTCTTTACTGTACCCATAGTGTCCCCCTTCTCCTAATGGGGAGGAGTGCTGCAAACAGGGGAAACACCACTTGTTCTCTTCAGGGAGCAACCGAGTGTCTCCCCTACCTGGAAAACTCCTGCACAGGTCTCACCTCATTCCGAAATGCTATTGCAGTTTGTGATTCTTTATGAACATTTCCTCTCTTTTTGCATGGATGTAACTGAGAGTTCTCATGAGAGCAACATAGCAAAATAGCAACTGTGAAATAGTAGCACCAGGACCAAAACTAGAATGCATTGCTGAGAATGAGATACAGTGTGTAAAAAATAAATTTGCACTGGCCAAGGTGTCACAACCACAACTCTGTGCTTTTTCTCAGTAACTCTAGTACAGGAGCTTTAAAAGTGGTCAAAGAAAATACATCAGTGGAAACATTTTCTCTGAAAAATCAGATCCTTTGAGAAGAATACCTTTTGAAATCATGTCAATTCTATGAAAATGTTTTAAGAAAGCCGTACAAATGTTCTGACAGCTTCAAAGCATTCCATTTTTATTTGGGTTTTTTTGCAGAGTAAAACATGTTAATTTCTAAATCACTACAGTTTCAATTTAGGTTAGCATAGTGTTAGCATAGGTGTAACATAAATTCAAAGGTGCCATCATTAAACATTTCAATCAACTTCATTTTTCTTGCAGAAGTTAAGGGTTTTTATAAGGACTGCAAAATTTTAAGATTGCATTGCTAATTAGAACAAGACAAATCTCAAAAATATTCATAAAAGTGAAATTTTATCCTCTGAACAGCTTATATCCTCCTCATACTCTTGGCAGGGGTAAAAGAGATATTAAGGAAAAGAAAAAAGAAATAAGAAACATCCAACCAAAAGTGTCTGGTTCACATAACTTCTGAGAGGGTACTAAATTTCAAATATGAGAAGTCCACAGATCCAGGCCCATGCCTAAAGTTAATCTTCTGATTTATTCAGGCCAACATAAAATTCAGTTTTCTACACAAGGATTTAAAGCACCAGAGAGAAAAAATCTGTTGGAAACTTGGCGAGATTAGGGCACCTGCCTCCCACAGGTTTCTTGACAAATCTTGCATTTCAAGATAGAGTATTTAAATATAAAATAAATTATGCCAGAGATCTTTTGGTATTATTTCATATTCAGTGAAGGAACCTGAGCAGAATTAAATTTCTACTCAGCTACTTAGCACTGGGCTAAGTGTCAAGAAGCAGCAATTCTGTTCCTCAGGCCAACCTGGTACCCACGCTTTGCAGCACACCAGACATTTTGTTGGAAATAAAATCTGCATCATTCATGGTGGGGCTTTTTGTACAGCTAGAGTCACCACCATTCCCAGGCACAGAGAGAGGACTAAGCACTTAACCTCCTCTGGTGCCACCTCCCTGGCTCCACACATCCCCACAGCATCAGAGCATCCCTTTCATGGGTGCTAAGAAATACCCACCTCTGATTCACCCCTGATTCATCCCAGCTCCAGACTGCACAGTCTGGCAGGGCTGTTATGTACCATAGTGTAGCCAAAGAATGGAATAAAATCTTAAACCTTGGCTCACTGCCAGAGACCAGAAGAGTATTGTTACATGAACGGGACAGGATTTGAGAAAGGAATACTGGCTCCCTCCTGTATTTTGAAACAAAATTAATCCCCAAAATATCTGGTTCTGGAAAGTTAAGATTGATTTTTACATGGCATTGGTGACTTCCCTGGGAGAATCATGGTGTTGCTCCACTCAAAACTACCCTAAAAAATGTCCTAGGGGTGTCACGGTGCTGGCAATTGAGTCTTAGCATTTGGTAATATATTCTGACTTTGTTTAATTTACTAGGATAGATGTCATCATTGCAAGGCATTGCAAGGCCTATGTGTTCCAAATTTCATTTTTATTGACCACACAAATACAATGCAAATTATTTCCTTTGATTCTTACCAGTAATTATTATTAATTCTGTAATATTGGTAATATTCCCCTTTGTGCAAAAAACAACCAACCAACCAATCCTCCAGCTCTAGCGATATAAATGCAAAAAATACCTTTAAAATTCCACTTGTTATAAATGAATCTGACCCTAAAACTGACATCTGGATTTTTCCCAACCTTTGACGAAGTCTGGATTCAAGTTTGAATTTTCATGAAGTTTGGATTTCTTTCAACAGGTTCTCTGAAGTTCATTCTAGATCTGCTTGACAGACAGAAGCAAGACCCTAAATTAGTTGATCTTCTGTACACCAGTAAGGTTCAATTGTAAAGCCAAATGGTGATATAATCATCTTTCATGATTAAGGATGTTTCACACACAAAAATGTAGGCACATTTTTACCCACAACAGTTGTCTGTTTCCTGGAGAAATAAAGCCTAGCATCATGTGGAGGTAAGGAATGGTAGTGGGTGGGACACTGGGAAATGGGGGTGGAGAACAAGAGAAGTGAGTGGGAAGGCAGAGAACCCCACAGTGCCCCCACTCCTGCTTCAGGACCCAAACACACCTTGCACTGGTAAGGAAAGACAGCTCCTTCTTTGGCTGTCCTCTTCACAGCTTGTCATGTCATCTGGCACGTGGAGAGAGCTGGAGGGCAATAAAAGCAGACCTGAGAACAGAAATCCAGGCTTGGGGAATCCAGCATATGCAGGGCAGCATGGGCTGTAAGCAGCTCACTGTGAAGCATGAGAAACTCCTTAGGTGCTAACAGCTTCTAGAAAGCTAATGGTTTAACAGAGCTGGAAGAGAAGATCATGATGGAAATTTTCTCAGGAAGGGTTTTGTATATCCTGGTGGGAAATGGAGGGGAGGGAGAAGAGACCAGTAATTTTCTTCTTAGGTATTTATTGGGAAAAAAAGTGGAACCCTAATTTCTGAGGGTTCTCTCATTAGGGTGTGAATAACTTCACATACCAAAATAGATTTTAGAGAGTGGTGACAACCTCCTTCCAGAAAGCAATAGAGAGAACAGCACTTCAGAGTCACATCATTAGTGCTGTTGCTGCAATAGTAACTACATGCACCTAAAGAACTTCTAAGATCTAAAAAAAAGTCCTTATTAAAAGCATTGCTTTGCTGACATATGGTTAAGGCTGCTCACTTGCTTCCATACAGTAAATATCAGCATAATTTGAACTTCTGAGAAACCAGGAAATACAGAGGATAATGAAACAATATTCAATTCAACCTTTATATACCTGCAATGGAAATAGTTCACCTTCTCAGTGAGAGATTTTCAGAGAATATAGTATATAACTACTCTAGCTCAGGCACCCCTTGTCCTTGGAAAAGTATTCAAAGTGACACTTCTTTTACATGCATGCTCTGACCCAATTTCCTAGAGAAAAATTCCATGGCCATTAAATTTTATCTTTCCTCCCGACTCACCATTTAGTCACACACTAAACACTTGTGTTATTAAGTTCACAGAATATTTTTCCTGCTTTACTCTGCACTTTTGATCCCACACACAAGATCTGTGGGGCAGAGGCCCCATCTGAAGGTATGGCCTCACATTTTCATTACTATCATAGTTTACTAAGTTTTCTACCATTTGACACAGCAATAATCAACTCAGCAAATACTGCCAGTTCCCATTGCCAGCTCCCAGGAGGGAAATATAAAGGTTGCTTGAATATTGACCTAAACTCTGTATTTCCTGGCTTCCAAAAGTCTGAATTTTGCTGAAGCTGGTATTTTATAAGAGCTCCAACTACTGCCAGGAAATCCCAATTCTGCATTAATTAAGGGGATTTGTCAGTCAGTAAAAAGGAAAGATGCTTTAAAGACCTGATATTTACCATTCCCTCCGTTCTTAAAACATGTATGAGAGAGCATCTTTGCAATGTGTCAGTCTGGGATTCAGGATGAGAAAAAAATTCTGCAGAGTCCTGAAGTTTCTAGTAAGGGCTAGATGCATTGGTAGTCTGAATTGTGTTTTTTCTGTGGGGGGGATGTTGTTTGGTTTGAACACTTTTCTGCTGACTGACTTTTATACCAGGTAAATAGTGTTTACCACCATTTTGCTATTTTATTTACTGCTCTCATGAGTTCTAAATGAGTCAGAAAGCACTGAGCTAAGGATAAGCTGTCTTCTTTAGCAGGTATATACAGAGAAACCAACCTTTACAAAAGTACGCATAACTCTTTGAAGCCTAAAACACTGCACCAGTTTTCAACAGAGATCAGCTTCCATCCCTTCAGGAAAAAAAAAAAAAAAAAAACAAAACAAGAAAAAGGATAGTTACCACAAAATACTTGGTGGATCTCACTGGCATGTTTTACATGCTGGGGTTTACAGAATGAGTGAGCTCTTTGTGAGGCACATGAGCACCCTTTAAAACTGATCCAACCTGGGTATGATAGAGCAAAGCTGAAGTCTTGACCTAGGACTCCAGACAATCTAATCCTTTAGTCCAAGTTCTGTCAAAACTCAGCCACAAACTCATTACTGAATGTTTCAGTTCTGGAGCTCTGTAAAAGGATGGTATTGCTGTGGCAAAAGCATCATGCTGGCAGAAGAGCAGACATGAAGGACCAGTGGTGTCAGTGGAAATGGGATGCACACCTCTCACCCCTTGCATCCTCTGATGCAAACTTGTATACCACAGCTGTCTCTCAAGGGTAACTGAAAACTTCCTGACCTTCCATTTCCACAACCTGAAAACTCTCCTTCCAGGATGGCTGGAAAACGCTGCGGTGGCAAAGCAAAAATGGTTTAGTCAATTCGAGCATTTGAAATTTTGAAAGAATAACATGAAGAAATGTTTTCCACTGAAAAACTAGCATTGTCTTGCCAACTTAAGAATGGCAAAACACCTCAGGAGATGTTCATGAATATTCAGGAATATGCAGGAGAACACTTGCCACCAAACTCACTGCTCCTTCCACCCATTAAACCATCATCAGAAAGTGGTGGTTGATGCTGGGCAATATCAAGAGCTCAAGGAGATAAAACTGATACAGACTTCAACTTACAGTAATAGATTTTGAAAAGAATTCAGCAGTGGCATGAATCAGCCCAGATGAATCAGGTCCTGCGATATCTGAATTTGTGGACAAATCCAAACAAACTAAATCTTGCTCTAGAAATAAGTTTTACATATCCTTTGTGCAGTTGAGCAGAGCAGAAGAGGAAAAGAAGGTATTCAAGCACAGACAGCTCCAACACTCTCCCTGAGGAAGATTTCTGTGGCAACCAGTGATTAAGTGTGATTGAAGCCATGCAAAATATTTTCAGAGAGCACTTTCTTCCTGGATCAAAACAGGCTTGCTTTTGAATTCACAAACTGCTAAAGGAAACTGGCCACCTCCTCACATGTTCCAACATGTGTCCCCTTCCTTTCCCAGAAATAAGTAATATGATCATCTGTTCACTAGAATGACTGCCAAAATCCTGGGAGTAATGGTTGTAAATATTTTTAATTTCAAGCTGGTTGAGTTGTTCTAGAATTGTCTGTTGGCATCAGACAAATCCCAGCCCCCTTACTCACCATCCATGTTATCCTAAAAGACAGAAGAAAAATCTCCTCCATGTTTTGAGACATGGAACTGCACTCTTTGAGTTATCTCTAACTGGAAAAGATAAAGAGGCTGCTGCTTCCTGTGTGTGGATCTCTAGAATCCATCTTACTGACCACAAGAAATCCAAAGAGACAGACAGAGGGACATAAGCATTTGCAGAAATAGCTGTACATTATAAAGTCATCAGAGGAAAGTAATATAGGCCACCATCCCCCTAAGACAGTAACACTGCTGTGTTACAAACACCCTTAATTTTGAAGGACCTGTACTGTGAAATCAGAGATAACATCAAACCTCAGGGCCTTTCCTGGCCGAAGGGCTGCATGCAGCACAGTTATGTGGAAGTGAGCTTTGTGTGTTTGCAAATGCAAAGGTGCTGCATTAACACACAGGCTGCTATCTGCATTCATTTACTTCTCTTGCAGCAAATGTGTCCTGTTCACTAGGTCATGCCTTTCTCACACAGTAATCTGCAGTAACCAAAACACCTTCCTTCTCCTTTAAACATGAACTCCTCCCCCTGAGGGTTCCCAGGCTTGGGACCTGATCCACTCTGCTCTTCCAAAAAGCACAGAAAAGGGTTAAGTGCTAAAAGCAGAACCAGCTAGGCAGTGCTTATGCTAATGCAGCTTTCATGCAAGAGCCCTGCACTTGTCTGACTGGCTGCAGGATGCCAGCCTTTGCACTGCTAGGGTATGCCTAGGAACATTTTGATGGGAAGTGGCCTATTTTTAAAAAATTAATAATTAGAGGGGGAAATTTTGTTTAAAAATGCAGCCATGTTACAGAATAGCCATGCAACTGTGTTTTTCCTACACATGCACAGCAAGCACTTATTTTGCAAGATTGTATTTTTCTGCCATATTGTTTTTATTGAGAGGTTTCTTTTTTTTCCTCAAAATCCATGCTCTGAAGTCATAATTTCCAAACTTAGTTTGGTTTCATTAAAAATTTTTCCCTCCTGATTTTGAAAAAGAGGTGAAAAGCTGAACTGTAAAGTTTTAAATGTGAGAGAATTTCCTCCTTCCAGGGAGGGAAGTTTGGGACTATATGCTCAGTTTCTGATTGTTGGAGTCAGCAGTGCTATTAATCTCAAGACCAGAAGGTTTAAGAACATTGGCTTAATGCTCATACAAGGATTTGAGCAGGATGTTTTCTTTTATTCTTCCTTCCCCACCCCTATGCTAGTACCAAATTACATACATTGCTTCAGATTTTCAACATTTCCCAATCTGGATTAATTTACATTTGGAGAGAGGGTGTGAATTAAACTGTTATAAAAGGCTTAGATGCAGTGCCAACTTGTTACTATGTTCTTTCAAGCATCAAATGCTTTTTCTATTAAGGAAGCTCTCAGAGAATTTCTTGCATCTGGAAACCTCTCCCATTGCAGAGCTTATTTATCAAATGCAAAATATGACATATACAAACAAAAGCATTCATAGTAACACATCTCCTGCTGCAGTTAGAAGCTCTGTCACACTATGGCCTACAGTAAGGTATTGCTGTCTTCAAGGAGATTTCAGTCTGAGAAAAGCCTAACTCCTGCAGGGATGCAGAATGCCAAGCAGAGGACAGAGTGCCCACCAAAGTGAAAAGGTGGGCCTGATTGCACTTCTTAACTCATTAAATACCTAGGAGTTAATAAGAAGCCTGCCCTTACATTCTGATCTTTTCCCTGAATTTTCTCATATGTCAAGTACCTACAGTCATACAATTCCTTTTTCTGTCAAGGGGTGTGGTGTAAGGCTTGTCTCTACTTGGTTACAAACATCACATTCATGGCATGCCTGCTAATTATAACACTCAAGCATGGGATGATTCAAACTTAGGTATGTCTAAAGGATGGTCTCGCTCTTCCTGTTATTGGTACTTGTGTCAGAGTTGGGTTAGTCACTAAGGATTTTGCTAGCAAATTGCATTCAAGGTCCCTGTAACTTCTCCCTTGCCAGCATTAGCCTCTGCCCATTTTTGTAAGCTCTGTAAAATTTATTCATGGATCACAAATTTCCCAGAGACTGCAATTTCCAATTTGAAGCATTATTGGCTGACACATCCCCAGGATGCTTTATAGTATGTTCATCTACTTGAGATCTTAAGCCTGCCTTAACCTCACACTCACTGTCACCTGGGTAAGCATCTCCTTCAACTGAGGGAATCCAGGCAGGAGCATAGAGCTGAGTATCTGGTTTCTTCGTGCAGCAGCAAAAGGGATTCTTTTTTTTCTTTTTCTCTTCATTCACCTTTTCCAAAGAACAGCTACAAGAGCCTTAGAGATTCTGCCTTCCCCCTTTACCAGATTTCCTCAGGGCTGTGTGATGGGTTTTGTAGGGCAGCTACAGAGTACAGCTCCTCTCCCACATCAGCACTAGCTGTCAGAGACAGCCCAAATGCTGCCAGCAAGGATCACAGTCCTTCTTCCCACCACTTCAATAACTTGCTTACTTTTCTCTCTGATCCTCAACTGAGTGTGGGGAGAAAAATGAATCAGCTTATAACTCATCAAATGTGACCAGTGGTTTTATGGTGCTTATCAGATGAGATGAGATAAATGTGAACTGAAAAGTAAGGAAATTTCCAGGCAGCAGGTTTTAAACAATCAGAAAACAATTGCTTTAACATGGTGCTTAATGCTGTTGTGACTCATAACTACCCAAGCAGTAGCAGCAAAAAGGGGTAAGTGTGCTTTAAAAAGATTGGAAAGATTTGAGAAGGATGATTCCACCCTTGGCTATTAGACATGATGATCCAAATGCCACCTCTGACTCAGGAAACTGTTCAGCTTTGCCAAAAAGTGCTACAATGTTCTGGGAGAAAAAACACTCTTCTGAGAGAAATGTTCCCTGAGCATCGACCTTGGCCTCTGTTGAGGTTAAGTTGCTGAGCTAGCTGAACTCTGGTATGGTGTAATGTTCTTATATTTTTCCTAAAAAATCTACATTTGGCTAATGTAGTGAGTAATCTGTTATACAGGGGCTAGTCTACAAAGCCTTGTACAGTTCTGATGAATTTACTACTCACAACAAATACCATTGGATATTGGTGGATCCTATGCAATTAAATATATCTGTGGTTCTAATAATTCAGGGGTTACCCAGTACACAGTCTGTATTCATTCTTCTCTGCCATGGCTCATCAAATAAAAATGGAAACTTGTAAACAATGGGAATGTGTCCACACTGTTCTGGCGATGCTTCTGAGTCTGCAATACAGAAAGCAGGCTGCAGAGAGAGAGAGAGAAAACACTGGTGTGCTGCTGCTGCACCTCCTGACGTAACCCACAATGGAGCTGGCTATCCCTGTAGTCATAAAACAGTCACTGAAAAAAAAAAAAAGCAAATCACGAACTGCTTTATCCAGTGATTGCACGATTGCATAACCTCCAAAGCCACACTGCAGCTGAGGTGAGAATCTTGCAGACAGTTTGCAAAAAGGTCTCAAACCCCAGCTTCTCCAGGCAGGAAGACTGCATTCACTCCTGCTCAGCCTAACAGGCTCAGAGCCCTCCTGAAACAGTGGTTACATTTGCCACCCCAAACAGTCCCACCCAAGACACTGCCCTGAAGCTTTTTGCAGGGAAAGGATTTAACTAGAATCTGATTTTTGTGGTGCACTGCAATAATTCAGTGCAACGGGACCACCAAAATGTATGCTTTGTGATTCGTGGTGCAGGTTTGCTTAGGCAACTTTTAAGATGATCCCTAGGTAGAGAAAGGGCAAAGGCACCAGAGAGGAGGAGAGACTTTGCTGTGCAGGTTTGAATGTCATAAATGCACAGTTATGGCTTAGTATTTGTATCACAGTTGACAGATGCTGCAGCAGTCACATGATTAGAGCATGACCTCATATTTCGGCTGTCTCCCCTCCTCCCCCAGTGATGAGGGCAGTGCTGGCACTTAAATAAGCAGAAGGCATTTCCAGAAGGTTGGTCTGCAAGTTACTTAAAGGAGAAGCACAGAGATACACTTTGTACAGACTATGAACAGCTGCTCACAGTGGCAGAGAAGCAAAACTCTTCACCTCCGCTTGGGAAGAGCACTGCAGTTGTTGTTAGGGTAAAAACATTGAATCCCAAATCACAGGGGCTTAGATCATCCCTTCCCAAGGAAAAATCTGAAGTAGAGGGATGAAACGCCTCCGTGACTCCTCACGAGTTTACCCTGCAGACAGTGGAGCTGCTGTCTGCTCTGATGTCCCCCAGGGATCTGTGAGAGATGCTGCATCTCTCCCTGCTGCTGCCCCAGGAGCTACTCTGAGGCTCTGGCAGGGTGATTGCACAGGAGGATTGAACATCCAGGGAGAATATATAACTTTATGGAGATTTTCCAGGGGTAGAGTGAACTCCTAAGTCCATCCACTCCTTTTGGCATAGATTTCAGATTATGCAATTCCCAGAAGAGTCCTGGGAGGAGGACACAGTACGATACTTTCTCAACAGCTGAACACCACTTTTCCAAATTTCCAAAGGTGCAATTGGCTCCATGGAGATAATTTTTCTATCATAGCACTGTCACACAGGAAACAGACTGGCTGAGAGGTAAAATTCCTGAATTAAAATCCCAGCTTTGGCATTGATCCCCATTACAACTTACACCAGTAGGAAGTGTTCTAAAAGTGCAGAGATTTTTGTATATTTTAGAGTTTTCTCACTAATGTGGCTGCATTTTGCAGCTATTCATGGACTACAGATCTGAAACTTTTCCATACAGCTTCACAGTTTACCAAAAGATAAAAAGTAAGAATTTCCTGTACACGTCCTTGCCTCTAAGCCCCTTTTTCTTCAGCCTGGTGTTGAATTGAAATGCAGTACAATTATTCTCATCTCTAAGAGCAGTGGTAGTTCTTTGGAGCTGTAATAGCCCACTTAGCCTCATTAATGTGGACAGAACACCAGAACTGGCTGGGACTGTTCTCTTTTGATACACAGGGGGTTTCAGTCACGTTTGGGTTTCAGCTCCTTGAAGGTCTTTGCTTGAAAAGTTCTGGCTGCTTAGAGCAGTGGTTATTTGGATTATCCCAACTGAAGCACGAGCATTCCCAGAAGGACCAGCAGCTCAAGGCCCTGCTGCTCGTGCCCTGCTTTGTCACTGACAAGACTTTGCTGGAGATCTTCCTATAATTACTTAGTTTCTTAAACGAGAGAAAATTAAAACTGGAAAATTCGGGGACAAGGAGAGGGGGGGGTGTGCTACATGTGAGTTAAGTAAAGGTCTCCTTGTCCTTTAGAGTGTGCTTGAGCCTTCATCCCCATGTTATAAATACATAGTTTGGTGTTGGCTTTTTGCAAATGTTGGAAAGAATGTTATAAGTATGATGTTTTTTTCTGTAGTTTTTAGTGTGTTTTAACCTGAATAGATGTATAATGGAGGTTTTTTTGTTGTAGTTTGGAATTTAGATGTAGTGTGTTTCAGCTGCCTGAATAGATAACTTCCAGAAGAGGCCCAAGTGGCTCTCAGCATTCACTGCCTGTGAAAGAGAACAAAGCCCAAATCAAAGGATGATAAGAACTGAATAAAAGTGGAATTGCGTTTGATGGATCCAAGGAGTGACCATGCAGAGCAGTTCCTGGAAAAGTGAATGTGCATGAGTCCATGCATGAAGAACAGGATAAAAAGGGGAGATTCCAAGACACCGGGGTGCTCTTGGCAGAGCACCATGACACCCGGCCGGCCGGATTTCTTTGCTTTATTATTTCTCTTATTGTCTTTATTAAACATTTTTTAAACTTTACCAGCAAAGTGAACTTCGTTTTTCACACCAGCACACTGGAAGGCACCTTCCCAGTGGAAACCACATGGGCAGCAAAGAACTGCTGCTCACCCTGCAACACACGGGCTGCTGAATGTGTGAAAAACCACGGTGATAAATATGCACCATTCCTGTTCACGGCGAGCCTGCACCCAACTCTTCCTAAATGAGAGCTGAAAACACAGCTCTCAGCGTTTCACCGAGATTTAAAAACCTCAGGTGCCTTTCTTTCACCTAGCCTGGCCCATTACATGGTGTTTAATGGTAAAAGGTTGAACTGGAAGCGAGTATTTGGGGACAATAATGTGTTAACACATCATTCCTCAGATGCTGGTGGCAGTCTGGGGGCATCACCCTGATGCTGGTGGAGCAAACTGACTTAGCCCGGGTCAGGATGGGCTTCTGCCCCCTGTGAAAAACAAACTTCACTTTCCTGGTAAAGTTTTAAAATGTTTAATAAGACAATAAGAGAAATAATAAAGCAAAGAAATACAGCTAGCCAGGTGTCTTGGTGTGCTGCCAAGAGCACCCCGGTGTCTTGGAACCCCCCCCTTTTTATCCTGTTCTTCATGCATGGACTTATGCACATTCACTTCTCCAGGAACTGCTCTGCATGGTCACTCCTTGGGTCCATCAAGCACAATTTTACTTTTATTCAGCTATTATAATTTTTTTGATTTGGGCTTTGGTCTCTTTTTCACAAGGGGTGAATGCTGAGAGTCACTTGGGCCTCTTTTGGAAGTTATTTTATCTATTCAGACAGCTGAAACACACGACACCTAAATTCCAAACTACAGCAAAGAAAAAAACCTCATATATCTATTTAGGCAGTTAAAACACAGTAAAAACTACAGAAAAAACCCATCATACTTATAACATTCATTCCAACATTTGCAAAAAGCCAGCACCAAACTATGTATTTATAACACCCCTCTGGCATGCACGGAACACCTCAGGAAATGCTGGACAGAAAGCTTGTGTGTCATCTGAGGCCTTACCCAGCCTTTGGAGCTGGATTTGAAGTGAATGAGATTGCCTGGAGTAGGATAGAGAGTGGGATCAGTCATGGGTTTTGGTATTGACCTGTTTGTCACAACACCATCCTTTGGGGAGTCTCACTTTATCTGTCTTCTTGCTAAAGCTTTCCAAAAAGAGTTATCCAAGCCTTTTTACAATCTGCTGTCTTGTGTCATTGAAAGAAAAGTTTTCAGAGTCAGTGTATATTCATTATGTTACAAACATTGATCAAAACATCTAGGTTTCTACAGGTTTATGCCATACACTTAGGTGCCAGTAAACATTTGAACATGTAGCTCTTAGTATTTATCTCTTTTTTTTTTTCCTTTAATTTTCTTAGTGCTAGTAAATTAAGTAGTAATCCAATTATTGTTGCTATTTAGTAAAATGTGAGTAGGATGAAAGCAACAAGCCATCTATCACATATTCTATAGGCATTCACTTGATATTTTAACCACTTAAAAGTACTTAAAAATCAGTTCTAGGAGGTTAAGCAGTACAAGGACTGTGTGTGAGCCCCACCTAAGCCAGGAACATTCAGGAGTGAAGAGAACTTACTTTCACAAGGTTCCAATAAGCCTACATGGCTTGAGTGTTCAAACCATCCATGGTTTGTATCACTTGTACACCAGACCCTCCCTAACCAGTCTAAAAAAGAATTTGATCTATTGCTGAGGGGCCTCAGGATAAGTACCCCTATAAATGCTGTGTGTCACTGTAACTGAAATTTTATTCTGTGGGTAAATTAAATGACAGTATCATTGACAATTTGTCTAGGGCTTTACAATTTTTTCTTTTGACTTGAACCGGGATGTAAATTAAGCTTCAAACTCTGCTTTTCTACTCACAATCTGCCTAATCAAAGGAGATTCTCCTGAACATTTCAATGCCCAAGTTGCTGGTGGGAGTCCCTGATAGATTTCTCTTTTAAATTTAGCATAGCCCAGAATAGTAACTCTTACATAACATATACAGAGCAAATATGGGACTTGCTATAATTTCAGTGAGAGACTGCAGATTTCCTGCTGAATAACTAAGGCAGGCAGCATTAGAGTCGTGCCTCAAATATGAATCTTGAGCAAATAAGCTTATTCTTACAAAGCAGGGGATAATGTTTCTTGTAGGTATCAGCATAGAGCTGACAACCAAGTAGACTGTGATAGATCCCAGCTCCTCTCATGTGGCTGTGCATGGCACTGTGGCCTCTGATTACCACAAAACTTGCAGATGCATCGCACTCCCTGGGGCTAAAGAGAGACTGCAGGGCAAGGATTTGCACTCCATTGTCCACAGGCCACTGGGGCTACTCAGGAAGGGGAGTTCTAGGCAAATAAAATCTCTGCTTATTCACAGCTAGCTGGCTGTCTGTGGAGCATATACTCCTACACAGCCTGGGTCTCTGATGGGGAGCAAAGGCCAGGAACTAGACCTTTCTGGCATTGCATGTTTGGTAGCCATCTAGCAAAAGAAATAAAATAGACCTTCAATCAATTTTCACCTCCTCCTGCCTTTTGTCTTCCACAGCTTAACACCTCCCCTACCAGTGAACTGCAGAGAGTTTGCAGAGCTGGCACACTGTGTGTGTGTGTGTGTGTGTGTGTCACAGGCGTGACTGATCCCTGCCGTGTTCCAGGGGTGAATCTGTGAAATTCTGCATCCTCTGAGCGCTCTCTGGCTCTTCAGGCTGGCAGCCTCTAAGGACGGTAGCTTACTGAGCTGGGTAGGAGTCAGCTGCTCAAGCAGGCAGGACACCAGGGTGCTGCAGCATCTCAGGATTGCTCCAGCACTGTTATACAGGAGGATGCAGCAGGGACCTGCACTGTACTTAGTAAGATGGCAGTAGTCATGTGGACTCTTGAACAAGGATTCATTTGACTGGGATCTACAGATACAGAGTCCTAGAATTGTTAGGACAGCTCATACATAAAGTACAGGCTGGACAGAATTTGTCCCTGTGTCATTTGACAAGATTATTTACACAGAGGAATTTGCTCAGCTGAGAAATCTGATGGACACACACACATGTCAAATAAGCAATTACCCCCATATTCATAGTCTTATGGAGATCAATCATACTGATCTATAGTCCCTGCCATTTCCTGGATTGCTTTATAAATTAAAAAAAAACTAACAGGAAAGGCATTAAGTCATTATTAGATTAGCCTTGGTTTTGCTTTGAGAATTTTTGATCTGATAAGAAGTATCCCCCCAGCTGATTAGGTAAGGTACCCATTTCTTGTCAGTATAAATGGTGGTGCAGACAAGGCAGTGGAGCCTGAAAACCAGTTCACTACACAGAGGAAATGGATCGCTTTCATTAGAGGGATGATATTGCACCAGTTTAACTGTGTGTTCCCTTTAAACCTTGCTGAGCCTGATGAAATTTCCCTCAGACTAGTGCAGAGTATGTACATACACACTCTGCCATACTGACTGAACTAAAGAAGTGAGATGCAATATTTTTTTAGCTAGATCATTACAACTCTTCTATGAATATTGAGGTGTGGCATTTGTCTGTCCCTCAGACCGACAGTAATGCACAGATCCTGCATTCTTGTGTCAGGAGCTAGGCTGTGACTGTTTTTATGCTGATAGAAAAGGCTGGGGTTTTAACCTGTGTGGTGTTTTCCTTCCTGCTTACTTCCCCACAGACTCTGGGTTTTCTGGACCCATAGAAGCAGAAGGCAGCAGTAACTGGCAGGGGAGCTTGAATGCCCCACATTGTCGTTCACAGGCATGAGTATGCTTTTTCTGCTCCCACAGAGTCCCAGGAACTCAGAGCTTCTAGACTCTGTGCTGTTATTCAGTGCCATGATTGCTGGTCAAAGTACAATTTCCAAAAGGAGTTAAAACAAAATAATCAGAGGAGCTTGCCTTTGGTATGCAAAGATTTGCAGCAAATCCAATTGTAAAGTGGGAAGGGAGACTCAAAAATATTAGAAATGAGAGATCTAGTGTGTTACCAATATCTGAAACTCTTACTACAATTTGTGCATGTTTGTTTTTAACAGTGAAGGATAGTTGGGTGTACTGAATTCCCTGTTGTTCATAGTCTCTGTGACAAGAAAGCAGATCTTCCTGGGAGCCTGACTGCCTTTCAGAGGAGAGCTCTAGACTCTAAATAGGAATTTCTGTGTTACTTTCTTTGGTCAGTCCTCTGGAAGAAGTCAGACTAGAGCATCATAATTGATATATATGACTTTAAACTCTTTGAAACTGATATTTTGTTTCGATGACACAGAGGAACAGTGCTATTGACCTTAAAGGGAGTTTAATCTCATGTATGCACAGAAGACTGCTGCACATCTGCTGACAGGCAGGCTCCAGCAGAAACTCCATCATTCCAGACTCTGGCAGCCTGGGTCTTATTTTGGCAAACTGTAGAAAGCAAATTATTTAGGATATAAATCAGCAATAAACTGTATAATCCCAATGTAGAGTTTTAATTTAAAATAAAGAGAACTTGATTAAAAGGGTTAGATCAGAAGCAGGATTCAAAAGTAGTCATGTGGAAGACATTTAAATAATACAAATACCTTTTATGAGATACAGTATAGAATTCAATAAATATTTAAATAAAATACTTATGTTGAGGGGTTTGCCAGAAAACCCTTGGGGAATTCTTGGTTTAATCAGGTTCTTGCTGGTGCCGTAAATCTGCCTTTAAGAAGAGTTTCAGTTCTCTCACATGTCCTGGCAGGGGCCAGGTAAACACCTTGGGGTACTCCTGCTATGGTAAGGTCACCTTTATGCAGAGATACATCACAATGCTCCACTTAGCAGCATCAGAACAGGACTTAAATGATGCATAAATATTGAGCTCTTCAGGAGTTATTTTCACTCTCTCTGTATAAGAAGAAAAGCAAGCAGTTCCTTTAATCCTGTGTGGTTTCTGTATTAAAATAAGCCTTGATACTAATCCCTGGCTATCTGGATTTAAACTGACATATATCCTACAGCTTCAAATACCAGAACATCTGAGTTACCAATGTGCCCTTAAATCCAGAGCGTTTATGTGCTTAATCACACCAAAGGACAGAAAAGGCACTATATTCCCAGTGTTTCCCTAATACTGCACTGGGTTCCTTCAAAAACCCAGGCACTTTTCCTGACATTATTTCCTTTTGCTGCAGTGTTCTCAGTGTTCCCCATTGTGACTCGAAAGAAGCAGGATAAGCAAGGTAAATGTCACAGAGCAACAGATCAAGGTTACGTTGGCATCTTGTGTAGATCCAACTACATAATTTACAAACTGGAGTTTGCACTGAAATTTCACAAAAGGCAGGTGGCTTCACTTGTATGTGAGCAGATTTTCTCCCTGACAGAAACATCAGGATTCCTAGGCTCTACCCTAACACAGCTGTCAAACTTGACCAAAAAGAAATATTAGCAAATCATAAGGCATCCATATTTCTGGGTTTTATGAGTACATGTGTGATGGTAAAGTCGTGGTAACCACGGTGTTCCTGCAGTGGCAGCTTCAGCAATGTCACTTCTTAGATGTGCTGTGCTCATTATCTAACACAAATAGGCCACCAGCTCCTATCTCCCTGTCCCTGAAAGTGCAGAGGTGCTTCATAAGATGCTGCTGCTCTGCAGGAGTTCCCTTTGTTCTTTACCTTGTCTCTGTGTCCATGCCTTCCTCTGTCTCCAGTTTCTCACCCCCATCTGTTGCTGGCACGTAAGTGGTTAACACGGAATGTCCTGACGGGCAGGGTCACTCTTGGGGTTGCCCACAATAAAGAAGTTACATGTGCTGGAGCCACACTTGTGCTTTATGTTCCTTGCTCCCCTCTGCCTGTATCACAGCTGGGTATCATGTCAGCCACACTCTGACAGTCAGAAAGAACAAGGGAAAAAACTTCTCCCTTCTCTCTCTAAAGCTGCTGCTTCCTAAGCTCTTTGGGTCGAGGACTACCTGACTGTGAGGTAGGGAGTGCCTTGATTTCTCAGGCATCTTTAGACACTAAAAAGAGCAACAAGTGAACATCAACAACCTCACAGATATGGGCAGCCAGAGTTCACCTCACATAGCAGCTATGAAACCTGTCCTCTAAGTAGATGTAAAAATCCTTGGCAGGAGGCAGCTGACAGTGAAGAATCCCAGGAAATTAATGCTCTTTTGGAGATGGATACCAGCACTACATATGTTCTGATGCTAGAGAATTAGCAAATGAACAGCAAAGAAGATTTCCACATGCAAGGAAATATTGGCATGACCTCTGCTGGCAGAGGAAAGTTCTCAACAGATTTTAATACTCAGAGTAAAGTCTCCAGCTTCAAAGCATTCTCTGCAATGCTTCCTCTCACTAACTCATGCTAACCAAGAGGACAAAGCATCTGTTTCAGAAATCTCTCATCCTTTTCAGGTTATTGAAGAACCTCAGGCACAGATTTTAAAACCTGATCTAGATATACCACATCAAGCCAAAATCACATCAATACCACTATCTTTTTCCTATGTAAACTACAGCAACTACTGTCAGCCACAGTAAAAAGTGTCTTTGAAGGCAGGCTACAGAAACACAATCTGTAATTTATGTATGGCCATTAATAAAGGCGTAAGAGAGTGCCTGCTCCTTTTGGCACAATTTTCCAAAGATACTACTTTTCCAAGAAAGTATCTACACCTCAATCAAAGAAAAAGTGCAGCAGCTTTTGAAATGCCAGGATCATCTCCTTCCTCTTGTGACAAAGCATGGAGTAGGGAGTCATTAGGACACTGACAGGCCAGATGGGTGTTCATATTTTCACAAGTGACTTGATCTAGAAGAACCTGATAGGTTCTGGAAGAGTGGATGTCAGGGTCTTTAGGAAAATCAAGCTGCACAAGTTTGTTGCAGAACTGAGCACAGGCTTCTGAGCTTCTGAACTTTGGGAGAAAAATGAAGAGACTTAAGAAATTTATGAATATTAACATGTCTGCCCAGGGCTGGCTTAAAACAAATTTTAATGGTCATACAGTGCATGATGAGGGGGGATACATATTAAAAGGGGAATTTGTAGTAGGTGGCTGAGG
The DNA here is from genome assembly GCA_032173965.1 of Sitta carolinensis. NCBI lineage: Eukaryota > Metazoa > Chordata > Aves > Passeriformes > Sittidae > Sitta > Sitta carolinensis. The sequence continues at coordinate 3,947,005 of JAVUNC010000025.1, read as the reverse complement.
TACTATCTTCCTAGTACCTCAGCCTACAGGGAAAGGAGGAGGGCAACATGCAGTTGGGGATTTAGGCCATGCCCTGCCCTGCCCTGCCCTGCCCTGCCCATCCCTGCCCATCCCTGCCCTGCCTTGCAAGGCCAGCACCTCTGTTCCTGGATGGAGCCTTCCTTACTGCCCTCGACCCCAGGACTTGGCTTTGCCCTCACTCCAGAGCACTGTCTAGCAATTCAAGGGAAACAGCACTTCAGAAAAGGTGAGCCACAGTCATAAAAATTATATTGTGAGACCACTCCAGATGGAAAAATTTTATATCTATGAACTCTAGGTAACAGGAGAATCTGTGCTGCCTAATTCTTAAGTCTGAAGTTTTGCTTTGCAGTCAGCAAGTTCTAAGGTGGAAAAAGAAGGAATGATTTCTTACAGGTTTTTGTGTTGATTATGTCATAAAGGACATTTTAAAGTACATGAATCTAGTAATTCTTTTTTTGGTTGTATTGGGGACCTTGATCTCCATGACACAAGGGGTTATCTCTTAAACTCAAGGACTGACAGAATGACACAACCAAAGCCACTGCTGTACATTAAGATGTGCACTGTAAGCTATGGTACAATACATTTCTCATCAGTGTGACTTGCTGCTATTTACTATCCAAAAAATGCTGGACTTGGGTCTCTTTGGTTCTTCCAGTGCTGGTAAATAAGCTCCATCTACTGGTTGGTGTGCCTGACAAAGAGTGAGGACAGAAGACTTTATTCATTGATGTAATACTTGCATTAAGACAGACCTCAGTCGTCCATTGGATTATTAGAGTTGTCTTCTTTTAGATTCACTACAGTCAAGTACCTAAACTTTTGCTTTTGGAATTCTGAGTGACAGCATGGAAAATGGATGCACAAGTTTTTTGGCCAAAGTAGGCCAGAATGTTTTTCTAAGGCAAAGGAGATGAGTGTACCCAAGATGACTGAAAAATGGGTGCATGCAGACCTGCCTGGATCAGAGTACCAGGACTAGCAGGCTTAATTCACTGCAGTAATGGCACAGAGGTCCTAGAGAGCTCCTGACTTGCCCTAGGAAGATGGTGGCTGGGTCTCTTTCAGAATTTCCACACTCAATTCACATTCATACCACTCTTAGCATTTGTGTTACAATCGTCCACAACAGAACTACAGCTGTAAAGAAATCATTTTCCATTAAAAAGCCATTAAAATTTCTGAGGTCTTGAAGGTATTTCTTCATTTTGTATCAAATTAAACCATGAACTTTCCAGAAAGCAAGGGTTTCTTATTTGTTTTTGTTTTTTTTTTCAATAGCATGCTTAGATTTTCCAATTTTGCATGCATTTGAGCTTCACCTAGACAATCAAAGTTTTAGGTCTACTAACAAGGTCAGAGGGAAAACAGACCATTAGGATGCAGGTGCAGATGAACCAAAACTTTTCTTGCAATATTGCCACTACTTAGAGAACAGGGCACTGAACTGCCTGCCAGTGCTCAGTGTATCAGCACTGAAAACCTGAGATGATGCTTGGCAAGTCTTCACTGGGGCTTGAGGGTCGCACAGGGCCATTTCCCCCCTCTGCTTGCTCAGTTTTCCTCACAAAGAGAAGAGAAAACAGAAGTTTCTGCTGCTAAAGGGTGTAACTATGGTCATTTCAGCCCTGTGTCAATACTAAAGAAACAGATTCATAAATTGTGCTCTGTTCTGCTTCAGTGCAAAATGACAACTGGAAATCATTCAAAGGTTAATGTGCTCCTTTCCCTATCACCATTTTACCTTGTTTTCTAGGTTCCCATCACAGCCTAGAATTTATTCTGTTTTCTGTAGGGGGATGCAGCCTCAGCAGGTGGTGGTGAACAGACAAATCGTGATGACTGTAGCTTGGCCCTAATGCTACTCTGCCTGGAGAGTGCTTTGGAAGTGGGACCATTGCCCAAGACCAGGTAATTCAGTACAGCCATCCTAAAACAGTGAGATTGGATATGCAGGAAATTGGAAGACAGAAGAAAGCAAGCTCTCGAAATCGAAACAAGAGCAAACCAAAGATCGACAGCTTTTTAGATTTCTTGTGTAAAAAACCCAGTTTCACCAGTGAGGGAGACACATGCATTTTAGTTTCTGTGGAAGGATATTCTGAGTTCCTGCATCTCTCCATTAGTGCCATATTCCCTTGCCTCATCTTTTTCACACATGTATTTCCTTCGTGACATGCAGAATCTGCTCAGCTTCACGTTTTTCTCTCCTGCCTCTTCCCTTCCAAGAGGTGGGCTGGCACTTGCTGTCTGTGTATACCACAAACCCCAGCTGCTTCTCTCAGAACTTGGTGTTTTTCCTTCTCGTTATACAATGGTCAAAGTGTGCTCCTTTGAGTTCCTTGAACTCCTAACATCCTTGTTTTCAAAAGCCACTTCCTGCTCTTTGTTCTTTCTTTTTTTCTGGGATTTTTCCATGACACATCTCCAGCTCGTACAGACCACTGGCTGCAAGGGCAGTCATACATTTCTTCTAAGACAGTTCTTCAGTCCTTTTAAAATGGAAGACTATTAATGGCAGTGACTCACTTAGAGATTTTTCCCTTTTCAGGGAGTTATATGACACCAGCTGTGGTAGAAAATTGCTGATTCACTACAATATTAACCTTTCCATGGTACAGCAATTTTATAGCTTTATCAGGCATCATTAAATTAAAAATAAATAAGTTTTCCTACCTGTCATTCTTAGTTATTTAAGACAACCTTTGGTTGAGTTTATAGAATTGTTTGATGCAGGCCTAAATACAAATGTGACTACTGCCTGAAAATGTGGTGAAATTATATGTTTGTACCAAAATGTGAAGCCTAGAACATGTGAGAAAGAATACAACATACAATGCTCCAGGGCTTTTCATTTGGCAGCATTTATATAGGTCCAGGAAAAGGTTTCCACAACCATTTCACTGCTAGCAATGGTGTAAGTTACCCAACAGCAGTGCTACAGAGTCCAGCCCAGAATTTTTTCCTGCTATATGTGCTAAGTCATGACAAATGCCTCACAGAAAGAAAAAAATTATGTCTCATATAGGAAACAGTAGTTGCTTAAAGACATTAAAAATTTTTCTTCAATTTCCCAAGAAAAGGAAATGTGGAGATTTGTTTGCAGAAACATACATAGATAGGATTAAAAAGTATGAGCTGAAGCTGCCTGATAACTCACCTGCAATAAAACTTATGCAATAAAACTTAAGTAAACAGATGCTCTTCCATGGGAAATGTCTTCTCTCTGGTTGACTGACAGCCTTTCATGACTCAGGAGACACTCAAACATCATGAGTCTAAAAGGAACCATTATTTTCCCAGTGGAGAAAATGGACAAAAAGGATTTCACTTGTCCAAACCCTGCAGCAAACCAATCAAAGACCTGGGATAGACTCCCAGGCTTTACCCAGCATCATGGAGGAAGGTCAGGCTCAGCTTCCCACCAAGTGGAGTGCTGTGGGTATCAGAAGTGCTAGAAAGTTCAAGTGCTGGGGCTCTGCTGGGATCCTGTAACGCTTCAGGGAAGAAGCTGGGTGTTCAAGGAACAGAAATATAACCTGGGGGGAAAAAGTGAAAACAGCAGAGAATCTATTTTAGACTGATGTATTATTTGCTATCTACATTTTTTTTTTCAGCACAGAATTCAGGTATAATGGGAGAATGATGGTTTCTCAATGAAAAGATTTGTGTGTTAGCTTTGCCTGAGACCACTGGGTTGGGGTTTGGGACATGAAGGACTGTGTGAGACCAGGGAGAGACTTCACCTTATTCCCTCCTGCAGATGTGTATTTTGAGAGCTGGCCTTTGTTATGAGACCAGTGCCTACAGAGGTAGACCTACACTTTTTCTTTGATGAATTCTTAAAAGCCTGTCATTGAGTTTTGCTAACTGGTTGGTTTTGTTTTGTGTTTTCTTTATGGGCCAAGTTTAGCAAAGGAAAGTGTCTACTTTTTCACTGAATTGCCTATAGTTACAGGCTTGTGCTGAGAGTGGACAAGTATCTGGGAAGCATGGGCCAGTGAAGGATGGCTGATGCAAAGCAATTTTTGTTGCCAGTTGAATGTAAATGAAGACTTGCATTTACTGTAGTAAAAGAGAACTTAGGGTTACTGTGGTTTCTTTCACTTCTGTCTCTTACTCACTTTTTTTTTTTTTTTTTTTTTTTTTTTTTTTTTTTTTTTTTTTTTTTTTTTTTCCAGTTATATGGTTCTTTCACTCAAGGGGAACACTGTTCCATTGTTGTGATATGCCCAAGCAAAATATAGAGCCACTTCAAGACTGCTTTAATTGACAGAGAAGCTTCTGATTATTTTCTGTTATCCCCAGGATATAAAGAATACAGTATTACAGTACAACATAGGCCACTCCTGAAAATTGACAGGGCCCACATGGCATCTTGTTACTGTGACGCAGATAGAAACACACAGTAACACATATAACAGGTGTTTAGGTAGAGAAGGAAGGAAGGAGTCCTGTTTATTGTTGACCTCGTATCTCTCAGTTTCTGGACAGTGACCAGAGATTGGACAGAGAAGTTCCCACCTCTCCATCTTCACTGGTCACTTGAGAAGTCCATCAGGTGATATCTTTTAAAAAGGAATGTAAACATGATCCTTGTTTATCTTACAATTCATAAGAACTGACTCCATTATACTAAAACAAATCAGGTTTATTTTCAAGGACAACAGCATCTCAAGCAGCGGACAGTTCTTACAGCAGGTAGGTATAGACCCCATTCTTGCTGCTGGAGGAAAGCTTTTTACATGGGTATTTACATTGCTAGTTCAGCCCAATGAAGCTTTGTGGTTACTGACAAGAAACCTGTGGAACAGGCTCATACCAGATACTCAGCCCCTCTACACAGCAGTGTTTCCAGCTCAACATGAAGCCAATAATTCCTGCTTAGCTTTTTGCTGAGTGATAGCCATGTGTCTAGTATTCACATTTGCACAGCTGTTGGAGGCCCCTGCATAAGTACATTAGGAATGTCATTACTGTTTGTATATTTACTTTGCATGATTTATCACTGAGGTATCTAGAAGCTCCTGGTCCATCTATCAGAAGACTGGAAATGACACCCTGCTCAAGCCCAGTTTTCCTGCCACTGCAAAATACATGTATATAAAACTTGTCATGAACTGATAGAGCTCCAGCTAGCTAAGTATTCAGTATTCTTCCCTCTCCTTTTACTTTGCAAAAGCTTCCATCCTCGTTATCTTGCTTTTAAGTCTTCTCAGCAGGTGTGCAAGTCCCAGTTCACCTGTATCTGAGTGACCAGAATCACATCACTGAACCAGAGTTGCAGGTAGCATCTCAGCTGTCACCTACTGAATATTCACACTTGTGCTGTGGTATGCCACACGGGGAGCACCTAGGATCACATTTCACAGAATCAGAGAATTGTTAGGGTTTGAAATGATCTCGGGGTCATCTAGTCCAATGACCCTACCAAGGCAGGGTCACCGGGAGCAGGTTATACAGGAATGTGTCCAGGTGGATTTTGTCTCCAAAGAGGTTGACTCCACAGTCTCCCTGGGCAGCCTCTTATAGTGCTCTGACACCCTCAATGTAAAGAAATTCTTCCTTGTGTTGAGATGGAACTTCCTGTGTTTTAGTTTATGGCCACTGCTCCTTGTCCTGTTGCTGGGCACCACCAGAGTCTGGCACCATCCTTTTGGCATCTGCCTTTGAGATATTTATACGCACTTGGAAGATCCCTTCTTTGTCTTCTCTAGACTAAACAGGCCCAGCTTCCAGTCTCTCCTCATGAGAGACGTGCTCCAGACTCCTCATCACCTTTGTGGCCCTCCACTGGACCCTCTCTGGAGCTCCGTGTCTCTCTTATCCTGAAGAGTCCAGAACTGAGCACAGCATCCTTTTTCTCACGGCTGCAACCAGGGCAGCTCAAACTCCCTCCTTCTCAGTCACTTCTGTTATAAATGCATATTTTAGTATTGGCTTTTTGAAAATGTTGGAATTAATGTTATATAAGCATGATGGTTTTTCTATGGTTTTTAGTAGGTTTTTACTGCCTGAATAGATGTATAAGGTTTTTCTTTGCTGTAGTTTGAATTTAGGTGTAGTGTGTTTCAGCTGCCTGAATAGATAACTTCCAAAAGAGACCCAAGTGACTCTCAGCATTCACCACTTGTGAAAGAAAGGACCAAAGCCCAAATCAAAAAGATGATAACCGAATAAAAGTGGGATTACTCTTGACGGACCCAAGGAGTGACCATACAGAGCAGTTCCTGGGAAAACGAATATGCATAAGTCCATGCATGAAGACCAAACCCAAGGAGTGACTATGCAGTTCCTGGAAAAGTGAATGTGCATAAGTCCATGCATGAAGAACAGGATCAAAAGGGGGGGTTCCAAGACACCGGTGTGCTTCTGGCAGCGTGCCAGGACACCCGGCCATCCGTATTTCTTTGCTCTATTATTTCTCCTATTGTCTTTATTAAACATTTTTAAACTTTACCAGGAAAGTGAACCTCGTTTTTCACACTTCCAAATTGATGAATCCTCCATCTCTAGCACAAACTGTGATCCTCCATCCCTGAAATGTAAACAGACTTGGGGGATTCCTCCAGTTGGCGACTGCGCTACGTCTCTGCGGTGGGCCGGCATGCCGCCGCCGGGCTCGGGCGGCCCGGCCTGGCGCTCGGCGCGGCTCTGACCGCCGGGGCTGGGCTCGTGGCGGGGGCCGCCGGCTCGGGCTGCGGCTCTGACCCTGGCTCGGGCTGCGGCTCTGACCCTGGCTCGGCTGCGGCTCTGACCCTGGCTCGGGCTGCGGCTCTGACCCTGGCTCGGCTGCGGCTCTGACCCTGGCTCGGGCTGCGGCTCTGACCCTGGCTGCGGCCGGGCTGCGGCTCTGACCCTGGCTATGGCTCTGACCCTGGCTATGGCTCTGACCCTGGCTGCGGCGGGCTGCGGCTCTGACCCTGGCTCTGCTGGCCGGCTGCGGCTCTGACCCTGGCTATGGCTCTGACCCTGGCTGCGGCCGGGCTGCGGCTCTGACCCTGGCTGCGGCCGGGCTGCGGCTCTGACCCTGGCTATGGCTCTGACCCTGGCTCGGGCTGCGGCTTCTGACCCTGGCTCCGGCTGCGGCTCTGACCCTGGCTATGGCTCTGACCCTGGCTCGGGCTGCGGCTCTGACCCTGGCTCCGGCTGCGGCTCTGACCCTGGCTCTGGCTCTGACCCTGGCTCGGGCTGCGGCTCTGACCCTGGCTCCGGCTGCGGCTCTGACCCTGGCTCCGGCTGCGGCTCTGACCTGGCTATGGCTCTGACCCTGGCTCCGGCTGCGGCTCCAGCCCCGGCTCTGACCCTGGCTCCGGCCCCAGCCCCAGCCCCAGCCCCGGTCCCGCCGGGCGCTGCCGGCGCTCACGTAGCCGCGGGCCGGCCCCGGGAAGCGGCGGTCGGGGCCGCACGTAGCGGGGCCGCCCCGGCGCCGCTCCGGTCACGTCTGCGGGGCCGGGCCGGCGGCTCCTCGGGCCGATCAAACCGGGCCGATCAAACCGGGCTCTGTGCGGCGCCTCGGGCCGATCAAACCGGGCTCTGTGCGGCTCCTCGGGCCGATCAAACCGGGCTCTGTGCGGCTCCTCGGGCCGATCAAACCGGGCTCTGTGCGGCTCCTCGGGCCGATCAAACCGGGCTCTGTGCGGCTCCTCGGGCCGATCAAACCGGGCTCTGTGCGGCTCCTCGGGCCGATCAAACCGGGCCGATCAAACCGGGCTCTGTGCGGCTCCTCGGGCCGATCAAACCGGGCTCTGTGCGGCTCCTCGGGCCGATCAAACCGGGCTCTGTGCGGCTCCTCGGGCCGATCAAACCGGGCTCTGTGCGGCGCCCACTGTGCTGGCTCTGGCTCCGGCCGTGCGCGCTTTGGCGCCGGCACCGCCCGCGCTCCGCTGCTCCCCGCGCACGTGTGAGGTGCCCGCGCCCCATCCTGCGCCCCCAGCTCCGTCCCTCGACACTCGTGTCCCTCCCTCGGGAGCCCAAAAACTGATCTTCCCGTTTCACCGGGAAAACGGAGCCCTGGCTTCAAAGCCGGTCCTTACTGTTCGCAAAATTCTTAGGAAAGGCACAGAATTTTCACATCAGAGCAGCTGTTTGTTCAGCCAGAAGGCCCCGTATACCGCTGAGCTCAGGGAGGCGTTTTGAACAGAATAAGGATGTCTCAATATATAAAACAGGTTCCAAAATGGATTTTGTATCAGATACATTTAGTAAGTCGCTGTTACATGGATTTTGCATCATAATCTAGTTTAGCCATATGCCAAGTAGACTCTCAAAAAAGTGGCATCTAGAAAATACAAGAAATTTAATTTGACTTGAATTGGTGAAAAGTATTTAAAAATGGTTGCCACTTATTTTTCCTGCTTTGTTACCCTTACATCCCATAGGAAATGCTTCACCTCCTAGGCATTCTAATGATGGCTGTTTTCAATTCTCATTTTATGGTTATGCATAACTTATGTATGCTGAACTGCATGTTGTTTCCTCTTTTCTTATGGCATCATCATGCCTGTCACCCTAAATCTTCTGCTTAATTCTTTCCTGTCCTCATGGCGCTGCTGCTTCTTTTAATTTCTTCTTTATTGTAGCAGCTTTCACCCACTTATCCTGTTCCTACACACACTTCCACTACACATGCCAGCACCTGCCATTTAGCTCATTTCATCACCCAGGAAAGTGAATTAACAAAGGAAGAGCAATAAACTGGTTTCCTGTCCTGAAAGGAATCCTTAATAATATGTGTAGGATCTGACTCTTGGGTCTGCTTCAGCTGCCATCAGTCTGCATGGATAATTAACAGGGTTCCCTAAAAAAAAAAGTTTAAAAATAGTTCTCTGTTGAGGGAAGATAATCAACCTTATTCACCCACAAGGTGACATCCCTTACAGTAAGGAAGTAGGACAAGAGGCAATTCCAAAAAGGCCACTAGCTCAGTGAAGCAGGCTCTAATTGTAAGAAGACAGAAAGTCACTTTGAATCATGCCAGAGACCAGACCGGATCCTTTCTGCCCCAGATCTGAAGAAAATAGGAAGAGCTGTGCCTAACCCTGGTCCTGTTCCTGCTGTATATTGTGGAATCTAAATTTAGACTTTAATGGATGGATATTTTGCAGATATTTATCTCAGAGCTCAGTCTGAATGGCTGAACAATGTTTTGTGTTTGGGAAAGAATTGTAAAACTGTCACAGTTTATCAATACTTGTATGTTAACAATGCACCCCAGGAAGACCTCGTTGAAGAGACTGAATTAGTTCGTTTCTGGTTTTCTGCAGAGGCAATCACAACACATGTTCTAACTTTCATTTCCAAACTGTTGACATTTTTCTCTGAGTCACCAAGATGCTTACAGAAATCTGCTGGTTTAATGCTGGTCAGCCCTCTCAAGCTTTCACCCTGCAAAGAGAAGGGAAGTATTCTCCATGCATCTCACCGTACAAGAAATTAATCCAATAGTAATGTGTTTGATAACAGGCAGGTGTTTGCCCAGGGACAGCTTTGGCTTTCTATTATAGCAAAATGTTTAAGCTTTTGTCAGTGTTCTGTATTGTGTCCTCAGAATCTTCTGGTCTTGAAAATAGCTAAGAATTCTTGCTGCTGCATTGTGCAAGATGGCTGTCGTATATTCCACCACAAATTGTGTTTCAGCTGTAATTTAGAAGTCATAGGACTGATCTCTTTAATTGCAGGTGATAGTGTGGTTATTGTGTACACTGGGAAGCACAGGCAGGTATGAAACTTTCTATGGGATAGCTCTGATGACAGTTTCTGTGTAAGAACACAATTTTTTCAGTGACATTATAAAACAAACCCTCATCTGTTGAATCATTTCATGAGAAGTCTGTGTGACAATAGATTCATAAAAGGGACTAAGGTGGAGATAAGACTGTAAGCCATAGCTAAAGCTGGCTGTGTATCCCTTCACTCTTTAACTAAAGGTAAAATTCCTCACTTCCCTCCATGGTCCTGTAGATCAGCTAGAGTTATTTCTTACACCTGTTAAGAAGTTCTTCAGGATTTCAGATCCTGAAGGACCTAGATCTTCAACACAATCAGTAATCTTCTTTATGGATTTATATTGAAATTGAGGTTATTCTCTTAATAAAGTAAATAATTTGTTTGGGCTTGATTTTGTTTCTTTTTTCAAAAGTGTGTGGAGATCAGAGTCTATCCAGGAAACCATGCCTAGTATTCCCTTTTCTTCTAGGTTTCTAAGAGACCTGCACATTATGAAATATTTATCCTCAGGAGAGGGCTTTTTGTAAACAGTGAAGAGTTGGATAGAACAGAAATTCATGGAGATGTTAGAGAAAAAGATTGTAGAGATCTTGTGAGCTGCAAGGACTTCCACGAGGGGAGTGAGAGAGAGGATTTATGGTGAAAGGGGGAGATACTATTGAACAGTGGGTGTCTAAATGTCCCCTTGCAATAGAAAATTAGTGGACTGAAACTGCAGTATGGTAGTAATTTTCTTCTTCCTGAAGTGAAAAATGCCAACCTAGCTGCAAAGCAACAGCACTGAGCCAGTAATGCAGATGCAAAATCTGTTTCTTCTGCATCAAACTCTAAATCAAACATAACATTCCTAATTCACATTCTAGGGGCTGTAAAATTCTTCCTCTTTATTAGTATGTGTGTGTGTGTGAGCTGATAACCCAGACTTGCATGGGTGATAAAGTTTAATGAAAAAGAACCAGTCAAGAACATTTTCAGGATTTATGGCTGGTTCTATTTACCCAATGGAGTTTAGTGGGGAATGAGGTTTTGATGTACATTTCTTCTTTTTGCTTGCTCATTTTGAGGCAAAGTCTAAGCTTGCATAATCTAAATAGTTTATAGTCATGCCAATCTGAGGCTTATAGAGAACTTTTAAAAGTGAGCACTATGATTTATGACTAGAGGGACACATGAATATTCTCTTTCTAAATGGATTCTAGGCTCACAGTGGGGTGTAATTCAGGCTGAATTACAAAGATGGGATTAGAACTGAGGTTCTCAGTTTTATTGTCAGATCTTGTGTGCAACTGTGCCTTGTAATCCCTTTTACACCCTTCACTTGGCTCTAATCAGTATAAAAATAACAGAGAGTATCTTGGTGAACTGGTTCAGCTCTCTGAATAACCATGCCATGCCCTGGAGATCCCAGCAGTATGGGAACTTCAGTCTTCCTTTAAATCTTTCCTAGTATTTTCTTCCCATGTCTATTCTTTGCTCCCCTAATATTTTGTTATTTTTTCCCCTTTGTTTAGCAGTCTGACAGAAATCTGTTTAATGTAACTGATAAAACTGGTCAGTGCTGTTTCAAGGGAGCACAACACAAAATCATGCCATTACTTTTAAAAAGTAAGAGTTCCCTTTTTCCTTGGTGGTGGCTTTCTTTAAGAGTAATAGCTGGAAAAGAAAACATGGAATTATGGAGAGAGAAATGCACCATGTCAGATGTTCCTGGCAGTAGCTCTTATACTCTAGAATAACCTCTCATGGTAAAGTCAGCTCGTGCTTGCTCAGGGTATTTAAGATGGTATTGCACATAGTGTTGTCCCTGAAAATCAGCCTTCTGATTTGTTTTAGTATAGTGGAGTCAGTTCTCATGAATTGTAAGATAAACAAAGATCATGTTTACATTCCTTTGTAAAAGATCTCACCTGATGGATTCTCAAGTGCCCAGTGGAGATGGAGAGGTGGGAACCTCTCTGTCCACTCTCTGGTCACTGTCCAGAAACTGAGAGATACGAGGTCAACAATAAACTAGAGAGATCTTTTCTTCTTCTCTGCCTGAATCCCTGTTGTGTGTGTGCTGTGTTCCCTGTGCATCACAGTGTCACACATAGCAACAGAGAAGACAGTTTGGTAGCTCCCAAGAGGCTGACAAAATACTGTGGTAGACATCCACTTCATCCATTCTTATACCATACTCTATTAGTTTTGGGTTTTGGTGGGGTTTTTTATGATTGGTGAAATATTTTACTGGGTTTATTGGCCATCTGAAGGACAGGATGAGTTCTTCAGAAGTGAAATACCAGAAAAAACCCATGATACATGACTTATATCACATGGCTAATCCTTCTTGTAAGGTGTCATTCATCCTTACATCTGAACAGTGTGGATTACAATCAGAAATTTTAATGAAGGATGATACTGAAGAGGAAGAACTAATAGCAAGTAAATAATTCCAAAGATTTTAAAATTATGTATAACAGAGTCAATACAATAACAAACTTTTTCAATGAAAAAGAAGAATTGATACTTCTCAATGAAAAAGAACAGGCGTTCCTTTTCTGTGTGGATAAGGAGTGTGATGATGAAGCAGTGCAAATAACAAAGCAATCTGCTTTTGGGACACATTAATGTCCTGTGACGCTTCAATAGGCTGCAAGGCAAATATGGAGCAAAAATAGATGTTACATGTGGGAGGATTTAATCAGGTGGGGAAAACCAGAGCATTCTTTCTGCATTCCTCAGCACTGCTCATACAGGGGTGGGCAGTTGACCTCCCATCTGAATGACATTCAGCCGTGAATATTTTAAGGGCAAGCACTTGTCAGTGACACTTGTCATGATCCACTGAAAAGCATTTGAACTGCATGGGACAATGTCAATGAATTGCAGACTAATGGCATTACTTAGGGAAACCATTCAGCTGGTGCTTGTTGAGGAATATTAAATGTCTCTGAATGTTCTGGCACTGAACTCTGCCTTTCTTGTGCATGAAGTTCTTCTCCAGTACCAGAAGGAGAAACATCAATATTCTGTATATTTTTATATCAGCTGCATATTTTTTTTCTTTAAATCACAGAGGATGACTAAATAATATGATTAAATAATAGAATCATAGGATCATAGAATCATTTAAGTTGGAAAAGACCTCTAAGATTATAGAGTCCAACCATTAACCCAGCACTGCCAAGTTCACCACTAAACCATGTCCCAGGTGTCTCATCTACGTGTCTTTTAAACACCACCTCAACCATTTCTCTGGGCAGCCTGTTCAAATCCTTGACAACCCTTTTGGTGAAGAATGTTTCCCTGATATCCAATCTAAACCTCCCCTGACACATCTCAAAGCCATTTCTCCTGTCCTAGTGCTTGTTACTCAGGAGACTAACCTCCACTCACTAAAACCTCCCTTCAGGTAATTGTAGAGTTTGCACAGTTTCTAAGAACTTGTTTGCAAATTCACTTGAAATCATTGCTACTTCTCATTTTCACTCCTTTGGAGACTGGCATTTGGTTCCTTAGTCCACTTCCCCAGAAGAGACTTCTGGGATGTACATTCAGCACACTGTTTTAAAAATCAAACACTGCTCCATTTAACTCTTGTTACTGTAAGAACAGCACTGTGCTGTATGTTGGGTAGCTGGTACCTCCTAAATTCTGGAATGGAAGTTAGTAATTGGAGAGCACTGGTGTTTCTGAGGAATTACTCTGATTCACCTAGACTAGTGTTAAGATTTTCCTTTGTGGTAGACTACAAGCACTCAGATCTCACAGAAATTCCGTACTACTGTATTTTTCAAACTATTTATGGAATCATTTTCCTGTTTTCTCACTGAGTCATCCATGCAGGTATTGCATGACTTCAAAAGATTTCCTGGAACTGATGTCAACTGGATAATCCACTACCAAGTAATTAGCTGTTGAGTTATTTATGGTGTAAATTGTATTTCTACTTTCTAAAGTAACCCTAAATCTGTGTCAAAGAAAGAGAGGCCATGGACCTTCTTGAATGGCTCTTCACCAGACGTGCCATAGCAGATTTCTTACTACCACCTGCTCTGCTTTGCTTTCAATTGAGTAATTGTTAACAAACTGCCACTTGCTTGAGACAGCCAGGGCTTGTTTTGCAGTCAGTGGCTCGGGTCTGCAGTCAGCAGTCTGAATAACTGAAGACTCATTTCAGAGCTAGCTGAGTTTCCCCACAGCTGTACTGCCATCTGGCCTGTTTCTGTTACATCATGCTCCATGTCTCATTATTCTTTTCCTATGAGCTGTCCTTGTGTCTATTAACCATCACAACTGCTTGTTTTCCCTTGCCTGGGATTTGGTCCCCTAATCTCCTCTTCAGTTTCTTCAGAATTTATTCAGTCACAGAGTATTTTTGAACTGACTGAATGAGTATTCCCTTGCCTCAGAAAAAAAATGTGACCTCTGTAATGTAGGTTCCAACCCCTGCCATTCCTTGCTTATATACCACTCTAACCAAAGAGATTTGGGGCTATACAAACCAGGCAGGCAGTTGCAGCAAGGAATTCTGGAAGGATAAGTGTCTGTATGGAATTTCTCCAGAGGGAGTGTAGGAGAGAATGGGCTGTAGGGCTCTCCTCCTTGCAGAGGGTGTGACAGTATCTTCAAGGTACCACACAACAAGTTAGCTGGAAAGGGAATTACAGCAGAAGCTGCCTGTTGGAGGACACTGATGAGAGCAGGCATCTGTGAAGAGTGACAGTTGGGGGCAAGGAAGGGAAAAATGGACTTGATTCCTTTATTCAGATCTCAGAGCTGAAGACTGGTGGAAACTTTCTCCAGTTCTGCTGGGCTAGAGGAAAAAGGGAGTCTCACCCCTCAGCATGGCTTCCTCCTGACAAGCAGAGACTGAAGAGCCAGATCCCTGACATCAGGATGAAAAAAGGCAGAGGGAAACTTTCCTTTCCAGTAAAAGAAACTGAGAATGAGATGGAGATTTTTTTCTTCTTTTTTTTTTTTTTCTATTTTTTTTTTCTATTTTAGCATCTCTAAAGCTTGTCATTTTCACAAATTTCATTATCAATTTAAAAGGCTCATGTCCCTTTACTTGTTTGAAATGTCTTACCTTGTCATCTGTGCCAAGTGCCAGACCAGCAATGTGGGACTGAGCTCTAAGTGACAGAACAAACATCTGTCAGGATGCTTGCCTTTCTTTTCTCAAAGCAAAGGCCACTAGTGCTTACAAGCAGAAAAAATAAAGCTAGAGAAAACTTGACTTTACTGTCTCACCTCATTTTTTTAAGTTTACCTCACTTCTTAGTCCTGTTACATCACATGGACTCTTGCTTTGCACCCCCTCCTGTCTTCTGGGCCCTGTATCATCAGCACTAAGCCTTTGAAGTCTTTCTTGCTGTTTTCAGGACTGGAGGTTTCTAGTTAGAGCTGCATGTAAAGTTTTAAA
Organism: Sitta carolinensis; assembly: GCA_032173965.1. Taxonomy (NCBI): domain Eukaryota; kingdom Metazoa; phylum Chordata; class Aves; order Passeriformes; family Sittidae; genus Sitta; species Sitta carolinensis. The sequence goes on along the minus strand of JAVUNC010000025.1, from coordinate 3,931,845 downwards.
GAAAGGACTTTTGGGTACTGTCATCATCATGGGTAAGCTTGCATAATTCTTTGCCCTCTCAAAATTATGTCAGTTGAAGTAAGCCAGTGGATGTTGTCTGAAGATCTCTTTATTTAGCAGGTGCAGGAAACCTGGACAAAAACTTTCATAAGAAAAGATCAAACAGAAGATCTAAACTCTTCCTGTTACAGGTGTTAAATTCTGCTGCAGTTCAAAGTCTACATAAAATGAGTGAGTAAACATGAAATTCAACAGCATTTCTATTACCTTTGAACAATTAGATATGAAATCAGAGAAACTGCTGCTGGGCTCAGGTATGGTCACCTGAGTGTCTCAGTGTCTCATTCTCCTGCAGAGGAGCCAGGCTGGGGTCAGCCCAGTCCGAGCTCATGCCTGGAGCGTGGGGAGCTGTGCTGCCCTCGCTGCCCTCTCACTGCACCAGCACTGCCCCCGCGGGCTGCAGAGCCCTTTGTCTCTCTGGCTTGGAAAACTGGATGGTGTTGAGTTTCCTCATATATGTGCAGCTTGGAGTAGAGCCAGGTCAGAATGCAGTTTACCTGAGACCTGATTTAAAGCTGTCATTTCTAACCCACCTTTCCTATTTTCTCTCCTGCCACCTCCTGTTTTCTGTTTTCTGGGGTGGGAGATGTAGTTTTAGCTATGTGATTCTGCATGCTATAGAGTGGTCTTAGTTCACCCTCCAAAATATTTATGATTAACTGAAAGACCTGGAGAAGAAAAGACTTTAGAAGGAAATTAAAGAATGTGCTGGTGAAGCTTTCCTGGGTTCTGAAAGGGATTTTCATATTATGTCACATATCAATCATGACAGATAATGGAAGTAATTTACAGATATGTTTGTTAGAAAAATAGCATGGACTAGCATTCCTACTTTTGTATCAAAGGAGGGTTATGATGTAACCTTGTAGCAGTCTTTAAAGTTTTAAGAAAGCTTATGTTTAAAGTAGTAAAATGGCAAAAAGAAATCAAGGTGGAGGTGGTTACAAAGGCAAAGTAGAAAGCAGCAAAAACATTTGGCATAGAAAAGTAATGAAAAGACTGGAGGCAACAGAGCTGGAAAAGTGGAGGTGACCATAATCAAGCAATAAGATTTGGCCCATGGGCAAACACTTTGGCAAAGCATGGTGGTCTTTGCAAAGCTGTGGAGAAAGGAGTAGTAAGATTCAAATTGAGCCAAGATATAAGGGAATGTGGGAGATGGGATGAGGAAGGTTGGTGCCTTGCTTATGCTTAGTGAGTAGGAAGATGATGCTGTCATCCCTGATGAGAGGAGAAGTAGATGGGAAAATGGGAAGAAGCTTGAATCTTAGTCAGACTATAATAACAGACCTGCAGCAAATCCTGAAGCATTGTCACCAAGACATTCACCATCTATCTGTGTTTTAAAGTGAGTTTCACAATGTGTTTCTAAGGTATTGATTTCTTCATGCCATTTCTCTCCTCCCTGTGAACTGAACAGCTAAGCACAAATGTACTTTTGAAATATCTGGTTATTCTGCCCCATCCTAGATTCTCCATTTCTTATGAACGGTTTTAATGAAGATGACTGGAACATCAAAAGAAGAAAAGATGGTCTGTGCTTCTTTTGTAGCATATGAAGTGAAACAGACTTTAAGAACTGAACAAAAAGGAATAATTATGAGAACTGTTCTTCAAAGGAACTGAGACAGGAAAATATCTGACAGGCAAACAAGTTTTTTTTTTTGCAATAGACATTGGGCAAAAAGGAATCCTGGAGGAGCATGAATCTACACTGCTAAGTACACAGAAGTGATAGTAAGAACTGACGAGGGTGCTCAAACTACTCAAAGTCTGTTGTTTTCCACAGGGAAAACTATAAAAGCTTGGGCTTTGACAGATGTACTCATTGTTGGATAACTTCATGGATCTCCAAAAGAAATTAAACATTAAAAAGAAGAATAAAATTAATGTCAAAGTTATTTCAAAGAGCAGATGAAAGTACTCAAGTAGCACCATCACAATGTGCATAGAATAGAAATGTGAATATAACCAGCAATCAGACTCACCAATATCTCAACATCTCTGAAGCAGTATACTTTTTAATTTTTGTTTCTTCATAGGCAGCTTTTTGTTCTCCTCATAGGATTCACATTTGCTGGAGCTGTGGGTTTCAAGCCATGACATTCTTCGAAAAAGTGAAATGTAGAATTTGGATTTATTTGAATCCTTTGTCTGATTTGGAGTGGAAATATGAATTTAGATGTCCACATCTCTCCAAGTGAGCAGCCTAATCACTGAGTTAGGTGTTAGGACTGTCAAAATGGAAGGCAGCTTTTATGGTCCTGTTTTGTGCAAAGTAAACAAAACACCTAATAGGCCCATGTCCAGGAATTAGAGTTTTGATGCCCTGAGAAGCAAGGAGGGATGAGGACCTGAGGATGTAATGCCATAAGGCCTTGAACAACCTGTGTCAGGTGGACACTTTGATGGGATAACTTTCCTTCAGAGATAGGTAAAAAATTAAAGTCATTTATCAAGTGAATTATTCTCAGCAGTCTGAGAATAATATTTTTTGGTTTTAATTTTTTTTTTCTTCTGAACTTTTCACTTTCATTCTTCAGGGCAGAAGTCATCATACTTTCATCATACTTTAATAATCTAACCTCATCTACTTGAGCTTTCCAAGGAGTGTTTTGGCTTTGTCTGTGAATATGTTTGCACTCTTGGCATATTTCCTGATCTAATTTAAAACAGGCTAAGAGGGTTCTGAAGAGTAATTTCTGAAGGAAGGAGATGTTAGCAAAGTGCAGAAGCATTTCACAACTGAGCCAGAGATGATACTTCCTCCTGTGTCTTGCCCAGCCTTCCTTTTCCATCCTTGCTTACAGATTTGTGGGCTGACCATCAACATGTCTTCTCCATTTCCTCCTCAAACACCTTTTACATTCAGGGGGTTTGTTTTTTTTTTGTTCCTGCATCCCACCACATCCTTCATAATATTCTATAAACTTCATGCTTCAAAGAATGTTTGAAGTCTTTCAGATTGTTTGGCAGCAAAAGCCAAACAATCAAATCAGCTTTGAAAAATGTTCATTTGGACATTTTTGCATATATTATTTTGTAAATAATATATTTACAAAAATGTTTATAAATATAAATATTTAATTATATATAAATTATTAATTATACACAATAAATATTTAGAACTATTTATAAATATAAATAATATACGTTTACAAATATTTATAAATTTTGCATATTTTTGCATATATTATCCTAATGGGATACCTACCAGTGAATCCAGTGAACTATTCACACTGCTTTTCCCATTTTTGGAAAACATCAGACTATAGAGATGACTGAAAGGCTCAGACACTGTCCATAACAATGAGCTTATTTGAGCTAACAGTGGATCCATCATCCATTCTTAAGAGCTGGCACAGGCTCCTTTCTCTTTTATAGATATTTTCTTTTGAGCATCATTTCATTTCTTTTTCATCTTCCTTCAGATATTGAGTGTGAAACAGCTGTAACTCTGCTGCAGAATCTCTTCCTTTAATTTTCTTTTTTTGTTCCCTCTTACCCCTGCTAGCAGAGAACCTGATGGTCAGGCACAGTAGCTATTACACATCATGGTGCTGGTCTGTATTGAAAGCTTTAACCTTGTCTCTGCTTTCTGAAAGCTCAAGCATTATGCTAACACATCATATGTCTATGATCTAAACAGGCATTTATCACCAAAATGGCCCTAAAATTAAGAGCTCTTAAAAGTGTAAAAGATTATATTCTCATTCCCAGTTAGCTGATTTCTGGAGCATACCACGGTTTACACAAAAGAAAGCATGTATTGTTAATGGCCACAATACTATTGAAAAAAAACATTTTTATAATATTCTCAAAATAGTCTTTAGGTTTTCCAATTTTCACAATAACATAAATGTACTTTCTTCTTCCTCTTTCTCCATGGCAGGTAATTGAAAAAATAATGAGATTTTAGAATCTGACTCATGAAGCACTGAGTTTCAGGGTATGTTTTTCTCCTTCCATGAGAGAAAATACATATATACAGAAAAAAACCACTCTCTTCTATAACCTACTGTATTCTTCACTCCTCCAAATTGTGTTCTCAGTGCAATATGTGAACTTGCACCACCTAATCAGATTTCAAACCTCTCTCCCTCTCATCACACATCAGCAACCCACATCCTCCCACACCTGAGCCAGCAGTGCACCCCAGCACAGCCTGAGACCCTCCAGAGGCACTGCAAGGGAAGCAGCTGGTCAGCACGGAGCCCCTGGCACACAAGAAACAAGCTGTTATTTGGGGGGGGCTGAAGGTAGCCTCCTTCATAGAGTCATGGCTAATGTTCAGATCAGTTCCAGCTTCCCCACACAAGGAGCTGGAAATTGCTTTTTTCACCTGAAAGTGGCTCTGAGCCCATGACCACAAGGACTGTCTCTCAGAACCTGGACTATTCTCATTGTGAAATTTTGATAGAATTGACCAGATTTTCCCTGGTGGTGATTTGTGCTCCTTGCCTCTCAGCCTTTCCCAGTGTGAATCTGAGAAGGATCTGGCTTGTTTTTTTCTACCACCACCCATTTGGTAGTTAAAATAGCAGGTAATACCTGCAGAGATGTTTCTTCTGTAGGCTGAACAGACACAGGTCTCTAATTCATGTATTGCAGTTCTCGAGTCATCTCAGGATATCTCCACTGGACCTCCTCCAGTTTGACAGTGTCTTTGTGCCCTGGGAAGGTTAAACTGGGTACAGTACTCTAGATGCTCAGAAGTCCTAAACAGAGAGAACAGGCACTTCCCCTGACCTGCTGTCTACACTTTCACTAGGGCAGCCTAGTACACCATTGGCATTCCTGTCCCATTTAGGCATACTGCTGATTCCTGTTCAGCTTCTCTGCAAACACAAGTTGCAGCAAGAGTTTGTGGCCATGCAGTGCAGGGCTGCAGCAGGTGTTCTCTGCTCTCTCACCACAACTGTTTCTTTCTCAGTTTCCTTTTCATGATCTAGATGAGATTCTGCTCTGTTAGCTTCTCTGCTGCTGGTTGGGCAATACAGGATAAATTGTGTCCAGGAGTGAGTTAGTGATGCTGTTACTTGTTTCTGGATACTGACAATACCTTATGTGGCCGTCTGGTTATTATAGGCTATAATTAGGCATAAAATTCCCACACACAGAGCACCAGAGCTTTTCAATGTGGAGTGCTTTTGCAGCAAGCTCAGTAATGGAGGAACATCTCCTATAGGCTGTTCCTGTCCAGTTATTTATCCACGTCTACTCCAAAGCTGCCCAGTTGCTATTTGACTGGAGACACAGATCATGACAGTATTCAGCATGTGTGCTCTGTCTCCCAACACAACAACTATTTATAACTGTACTGGTGATGGACACTTCCCTGAGGTTTGTTATGTCTTTGCCCATACAGCCTAGTCACTTCATGCTGCTACATCTGGCCGTGCAAACCCATTTGTCATTCCTGGACTGGCTCCAGAGTGGTTTGCCAAGCCTTACAGACTGATGCATTTTCTTTGCTGTTATTATGTTGCCACAGTAGTTTATCTGGCAGCCGGAATGACAACTACAGAAGGTCACTTTAGGGTCATACAGCACTCTTCTTCTTCATTATATAAGGCTGTCACTGCTTAAAAGTATTAGCTTTTAAACTGTGTGTAAAGGAGGCTTGACTGTGTTGGGTGGCCAGCACCATTCCTTGACTTCTGCTGTGTAGGTTATGTTACAACCTTCCCCTCTGCACTATCCCACAATTGCCATTTGAGAGAGGCTGCTTGGAGCAGCAGCAGAGAAGCTGAGGAATGGGGCCGGGTGTTTACCAGGTAGAGACTTCCAGTTAACATTAGAAGAACATCTCTTAGTTGCCTCAGAGAAGTATTGCAGGAGAAACCCTGTGATCTGTTTCTTGAAAAAGGGAGATGCTTAAGAAGTTTCTCTAGAGATTTTAGCTCACAGAAAATATGTAAGGAAACAGGAGGCTGATAGCCTCAATAATAAAGATGAGTTGTGCTGGTAGGAATTATGCTCAGGACTAAGTAGGAAGATCTAGAGTCATCTGGAAAGGCTGGATGGATAATCTTGTGTTGCTTATTAAATTTTTCAGTAAATGAAAATCCCCAAAAGGCAGATGTTCTCGTGGACTTGTCTGACTTGCTGGGAGAATGTAAAGAGCTGCCAGACATGATGTTAGCAGTGTTACAGTCTGCCAAGGGGATGCGTGCCCTGGGATGGTGCAGTGCTGGCTTCCTCTCCATGCAATACACACAAATGCAGACTGAAGACAGAGACTGCCTTTCACATCAAGAGTGTCTATGTTCAGTTAATATTTCATTGCTCTTTTGCTCTTCTCTGAGTCATCCACTGTTCTTTGTTTCTGGGGCTTCTCCATGAGGGAGCTGAGTCTTGGTGATATTAATTTGCTTTGTTTTTTGGGAGCAAGTGCCATTTAAAGCTATTTGTTTGCTTGCTTTCTTTATTCAGTCCAAGTATTGGATTTGTTTCTTCTTTTGTATCTTTGTCCTACATGGATTTTCATGCCTTCTTTTTTTACCTTGCTTCTCTAAAATGCCAACCATCATCTCCCAGATTGCTGTTTATGGGTGTGCTGATGTCAGGTTTTTAAAATAAATGTGGTGGTTGTTGTTTCACCTGACTTTACTTTGTCTCTGTCTCTGTGAAAGTTTCTGTTTCCCCCAGCCCAGCGTCTGAAGAAGAGGTCGAGATCGTCTGTTCTCTTGTTTTTCAAGGATTGTTTATTCTTTGTTATCTCACATTTGTGGTTCAGGCCTGCTGAGGTCTTTCCTGCTGTCCAGGTTGTGAAAAACTCCCCAACTCCTTCCCCTGGCATGGTGTTATCTTTTTTACTAAAAATTACATATGCTTTATTTACAATAACTCTCCAATACCTATCAACCACATCCAACAGTGTACCTTTACTCTAAACCAATTAAAATGTGCACCACCACAGCAGAAGATGGAGTCTAAAAGACCAAGAAGAAGGACAGGGACACACCCTATTTCCTCCATCTTTGCCCCTTAAACTCACATTCAACCCCCCAAAATTCTACTTTTTCATCCTGTGACATGTTAATTATCATTCTACCTAAAGTCTCATAACTTATAAATTTTCCAGGACAGTCAGAGGGATGTCCTGGACCCCACATTCTGAATTATGGACTTCCACCCAGTGGAATGAGAAGTACTTTGTGCTTCCATTCTTCCATTACTCTTATTGGAATTCTGCTTTGTTTAAAAAAAATAAATCAGCTAGATAAATAAGTGATGTGCTCTGTTTACTGAAGTAGATCTGTGCCAGGAGCAATTTGACTTTTAACTGAATCATCTGACTTTGGTTTATATGGTAATGTTCTGGAGGAAGGGACATATGTGTATCAAGATAGATATATTAGTGCTCAGTAAAGTTATTCATAAAGAGGAAAGCACCACCCCAAAAGATTATAGAAATGTCAGATGTTTATATAAATATATATTAGAAAAGAGAGAAGTGGAGAATGTTCACAGTATTCCATATCCAAATAGAAAGGGATGTTACAATTTTGATAGCTTGAGAAGTGGTTTTTTCTCTTTAAAGTAATAATTTTTTTTTTTTTTTTTTTTTTTTTTTTTTTTTTTTTTTTTTTTTTTTTTTTTTGAGAAAGATTGCTGGTAACTGAGAAACACATCTCAAATGTTAATGTCATTCTGCAACAGTTCTGACCACGTAGTATGAGCTGGAGCAGGCTGAGTAACTAGGCTGACATTTAATGTGAGCAGTATTAGTGTGGGGGTACTTCTAAGTACAGCTGTCATCATGAGCCAGTTCCCAGAGTAGGAGGATAATAAAAGCAGGTATCCAAATAAATCCTGGTGTCAGCTCTGTGATGGTATCTCAGGCTGGAGCAAGGGTCCAGTTGCAAACAGCATGTGTGGTACCCTCTGATCTCAGAATGCTGGAGATGGCTTCTCAAGCAGCTACATTGTACATGCTACTTTTATATTTTATACTCTAATTTTAGTGTTTATATTGTATACTCTAATTTTAGTGAATTGTTTCATCTGAACGCACATATCCTGAATATTCAAAAAAAATGAGATTTGCCAGATTTTATGCCTATAACAAATGCAGTAAGCTTTGGTTCTAGAGAGAAAAGTAGAAAGCACCCTAAAAAAAAAAGTGAAACACCCAACCTGCATTTAGAAGAAATGACATTTTGCCAGTTGCCATTCTCCAAAGGGATCCTACATTTCTGCAGAGCTGCAGGCAGTTGTGAAACTCACACAGGTGTAAGCAATGGGAGAAATAATTTCTATAGTGTTGGCCCACAGCCAGCAGAGGAAAGGATGGGATCATCTTTCAGGATGGGCCTTTTCTTGTCTCAGACTCTATCCAGAACTCAAACAAAACTTGGGGCTTAGAACGTGGAGCAATACATTTTGAAGCAAAAATTTCATTAATGCTTCAGTGATTGATATGCTGACTGCAGTGAAACACGCAGCAAATGTAGCTCAGGTTTTGCAAATAATTTATGGGTTTTTTCAGAGGTAATTTCTAATATTACCTGGGATAACTGCAGTAGTATAAAATTTCTGGAAAAACAAACTGATGAGGCTTTTGAGCTGGCTGTTGACACATGTTGGCTTTCTTAGCTTAGTCAGAGGGGTCAGACATAACATGCACAGCCTTCAACTCTCAGCTCTCAAGCCTCTTTCAAGCTTAGAGATCTTGGCAGCATTGTTTCAATACCTGCAGTGGGAGAAACCACGCTGCACCTTTTCACCAGAGTGAGTAGGGCTGGTCCCAGGCTTCAAAAATTTAGCTTTTCTGAAGTTTAGTTAGAATTTTAATGAGTACAGAGTAAAGTGTGAAATTCAGGAACCTCCAAAATAAAGGCGTAATGAATCTATTCTGGCATTCCAGAAACTACTGATATAAGAAGTAACTTGGATTTGGATATGTCATTTTTTGGGGGGCAAAAGAACTGCTTTATCTGTAGTGCCTCAGAATTATTGTAAAATTTTCTAGGTGAAATTCTCAGATGATGAAAAACAGCAGAAGAATGTCATGGAAGAAAATGAGGCTTGCTAAACTAGTCTAGATAATAATCTGATCCCTGGAGTGTTTTAATATCTTTACAAATTACTAAAACACCAATATCATTCAACCAAACTATCACTCAGAAAATTAATGTGCCCCAATGGGTCACAAGACCATAGGTTTTTCCTGTTCCATCCTTCATGACATACAAACATCTTAAAATATATGTAGATATGTCAGTAGGTTTGTATGTGGTAATCAGATTTTAGAGGTAAATAGTTTTTCACTATTTGTACAAAATTTTAGTGCTCTTTTCTTGGTGCACAAAAAAATGAAACCATGATAAATCAGCTCAGGAAAGTGAAGTATCCTGGTGCTAGCAGAGGAACAGATCCTGAGTTCTTTAGATAAGCTGTAGAAAAACCAAAAGAATGTGTTTCATAGTAAAATCAGATGACTTTCTCTCAGTACACTTTAAGTAGCATTGTCTTTGTTATCTAATATGTACAGCCAGGGTGTACTTACATACATTTGTGCTTATCATCAGGAAATTCAAATGTATATTCTGAGTGGTCATCAAAATTCACTAAAAGGAACAGTGAGGCACAGTTGGCCAAGGTAATTTTAAAAAGTTCAGGGGGATTGACCAAAAACTAAATAGAGGAGGCACTTTATCCTTTAAAGGGTTTGGGAATATTTGTTATCACCATTTTCTGGCCTTTATATTTGATGGGGGTTATGTGTATTTCAGTTTTTCTGAAACATACAGTTTTCTTGCATGTAAGTTTTGCCTGGCCAAGAGAAAAAGAGCTTGGCCATTTGTCTGGAATTTCTAAATGTTTGGCATCCTGGAAGTCCTACTGCTAATGCCACTGTACATAGCTTGTCTGTCAGTGCATGCACTGTGATCCCATCATGGGAATGATTGTGAATGTGTCAGGTTTTATATCTGCTCAGCATTTTCCTGTGCACAGAGTTCTTTCTGGTATTAATGCCTCTGTGCATCAGGAACCTTTATGTCTGCCTTTAAAAAGCAATGCACATTTGAGAATTTTGATATTTGTTTCCTTTCTAGGAGGATATTCGTTTTATCTACTCCTGCAGCTGGAAGAAGAAAACATGAGCAAAGAAGGATGGTTGCACACGTAGGGTGTAAGATTAAAGATTAGGCTTGGATATGTCCCTTTTTTTTTAGCCAGTGGCTCAATTTTGCATACATAAAGAGGAGATAAACTCCTGTTACCATACCATTAATTAATGTTATTGATTCATTTTTTAACTACTAATTAACCCAGCTGCATAAAAATCTATAGCAGTAGTGTGTGTCCTGCAGAGCAGTTAATATTTTATTTCCCAAGAGACATCTATGCAAGACTACCTGGCTACTTCAACAACATAAAAGCTGCAGTATAAGAAAATATTCTGCCAGCCCTATCCCATTTTTCCAAATAACATGCTTTGATCCAGTGTATTGGAAGGTTGCCTAACCTGAGAGGTCTGAACAGCTGGTGTCTACATACAACACCATTTGCTGACTTGCCCTTTTATTAATTATTTTGTAGGAATTTTTCAGTGTCTGACTACCAAGAATTCCAATTCTGGAATTCCTTTGGAATTCTTTGTACCTATTAACAATCCCTTATTACTGACATCCTACTCTAAATTTGGCCTTCAGCATAGATGCTCATACGAGATGCATCAGGCTTTACAGAGAAATTATCTTCAGATGTTGAAATACATAGTGAAGAGACACTTGCTATTCAGGCATGAACATCTCTAACTCTCTAAACATATGCAGTTGTCCCAGCTGTTGTGTACCCTACTGTGACCTTGCAACCATGGAAAATATATATAAAGAAGGAAACGAAAGTAAAAATTGGCAATAACTGCAACACAAGTGATGGCAACAATACACTGTCCTGCTATGTGTTAGCTTCAGCTCTGCTGGCAAAGTGACAGCAAGTTTGGAGAGAGAAAAGGAAAGTGAGACAGAGCAAAAGAGACCATAATTTGAAAGTGGAAGTACCAGCCTCTCTTTGGGTGAAAGAAGAAATGACATTAGCTTCTTCTCTGGTTTGAATATGAAGACATATTTTAAAACAGTAAATCAAGGACAAGAGCATGTTTAAAATTGAAAGGTCTTGGATACATGGAGAATGAGTGATCTTGTAAGTACCTATTTACTGCAGGAGGTTTATTGTAATACTGCCAAACAGTATCCTATGCCTCCCATTTGTCAATTAAGTCATTCAGCAAAACCAAATTGATTTCCTGACTGCATTGCAAGGTTTGATCCCTGGACAGAGTTGAAAATCCTTTTTACAGTTCTTCAAGATTTATGAGAAAAGAAATTCATGAGGATGTCTTGAGACTTGCTGAACAAATACATAATTATAAAGAATTTAAGGCATTATGATATCTGCATTCTCCATAAGGAATTCAGGGAATCTAACTAATAAAAGCAAGGAGACTGCCACAGCTCCATTTTCAGTGTCTTCTTAGAAAATACACATATGGAAAGCTTAAGGTAAATATGCAAATACACAGGCACCCTCTATCCCTTCTTGCTCTTTTACTGATTATTCAATAACTAGAATAATAGTTTAATTAAGTGATTGGATGATTGGCACCAAAACCAATTAAAAACTAATATATTCAGCTAGTACTAATGACAAAATTCTGGAGAACTGTGTGTCATTCTGTCTTCAGTGTGCTTTGGGATTTTTCAAATCTGTAAACTGACAAAACACTTGATGAATGATTCAACAGGAAGTGGTCTCAGTAACTCCATTAGTCATTCTTATCTTCACTGTATCTGTCATCCAGCTCTCCACACATCACCTACAGAGCAAATATATTTGCTTTGCGCTAGTGTATATGATAGATGGAGCACAGCAAAAAGCAACTGAGGTGCTGTGTTTATTTATATGTTATAAACTGTAATGGATAGGTCCTTTTCTGAAAGGTTATATAGACTAATAGCAGTAGAAGAACTTTGTCTCCCTGTGCCTGAATAAGAAAGTCTTTTGTAAGACTGTTAAAGGCCTCATGTCACCTTACTACAGGGACAATCTTTTACTGTATCACAAAATCACTGTGAACTTGTGATTCCCTGCAAGGAATTCCAGTTTGCAGCTGGGAAACTGAAACACCATCACATCTACAGCAGGAAATAGAGACCAGCACAGAGATTCCTGGGCTAATTATATCTATGAGATTCAGTGCAACACCTTAATGAGAAACTGTTCAGGAACACTGAAATGGGATAGCCATTTTCATGTTGCTTTATCTGATCCAATAAACCTGCCTCCCAGAATAAAGCTCATTTGCTTGTGCACAAGGACATTCTGGGAGCACACAAATTCTGGCAGAAAGCTTCACTGCAACATATAGATAAATTTATAAGGGAGCAAACAGTGACTGAACAGGATGGTCTGTGACAGAGATGGCAAACTTTGTCCCCCTCAAGAGCCTGGGCACTGCCCCAGGGGCCAAAACAGAAATGTGACACAGTGTGACCCTGCCAACAATAAGCATCAGTTTGTTGTGGCAACACACCAAACTTGAAATCAGCCAAGGGAGAATCTCTGTGGTGGTTGTGTCCCAGCCCTTGAATTGGGACAGCTAGTTTCACATTGTCTGTGTGGAAAACCTGTGAAGGAGAGTCTGTTGCCTGCTGCCTACCCTGTCCTTGGAGAGTAGTTAGCCATGATAATAACTTGCTTTACTTTCTTCCTCTTCTGACCCTCTTCCTCAAACTCAATAACAAACAATTTGATTGACTTATTTACCCAAGTCTTTTCTGAGATAGGAAAGCTATGTCTTATACCCACGCCTATAAATTGCAGCAAGTATTATAAAGCTGGAAACAAGAGGTTCGACTTTTAGTTCACATGCTGAAATGTCAGCCTAGTTCTTGTCATGGTGTTCTTGGTTTCTAGCTCATGACTAGACAATACCCTACGAGTTGTGCTCTGACTGTACTGGAGGCAGTAAGAACCTCCCCTGTCTAAGGTACATTTCCATGACAGATTTCCTTGTTTGAGCTACAAAAGAATATTGATTATGTTACATTTTAAAGAACCGTGATAAACTGTTCTTACTTCCTGGTGGCCCCAAGCCAACTCCACAGGGAGTACTGTACAAGGGATTGCTGGCAAATTCTCTCTTCAAAAGCCTACAGGTAAGATTTTTGGAAGATTTAGCTACAGACCCATATTCAGTGTCAATTTTTAAATTCATATTTAGGCAAGGAACATGATAACAGTAAAGTTAAGCTCCGAGCCACTTTCCTATAGGCTGCAGTATGCCTTGTAAGTATGTGCCTACATTATCCTCAGTCACTCCTTTCCTTAACCTACATCTTTGTCAGCACATGGATATTCCCATTCTGTTCTAGGACATCCTCAAAGATGCTTTAGCATTATTACAAAAATAAGAAAGAATGTTCTTAAAAAAGGCAGCCTATTATACTCTCTTTGCCCTTCTTTTTCTGCTTTTTAATTATTTTTTTCCTCACTACACCAATCATACTTAGAGGATTTCAGCTATTATACACACAATAGCCTAATAATGGAAAATGAACTGATTTCCTCAAGAAAACTGTGCCTGAGTGACATCATATCACCAACATATTTGGCATCATACAAAGGCATTCATCTATCCAAATGAAGTTATGCACAATAAGAAAATCATTTTGGAATGTGTTCTATCTCCTTAGATTAACACATGGGCTTGGGCTCACCTTTAAAAAATGATCCCAAAGAGATTTCAGAGCTGAGTTTATTAGCCTGAAAGGAGGTGCTGAGGAGAATTTAATTTTCTGGTAGATGTTCAGTCCCTTTGGCTGGGCAGGCACCTTGCATTGCCTCAGGCTGTGTCCCTGGGACAGAGCCCTGTCCTCTGGGCCACCCCTGCAGTTATCTGTCATCAATAGACCAGCAAGTACTGGGGACCACAAACATTCTTTGTAGCTGAACTATTGTGACTCCTGAGGTTTAAAAGATATAAAATACAGCCCAAATAAAAGGTATTTTGTCTAGTGAGAATATGACTGGACCCTTTTCATACAACTTGAGTCATTTGGTAGAGGATATTTCCAGCTGAGAAAAGGTAAAGAGTCATCTACCACATGGTACATCAGGTTAAAGGAAGTACAATCTTATCAGCCTTTCAGTGTTGTTAGGATCAGAATTCATCCATATATCCTCATGTACATCCCTTACTGTGTTTTATTTAAATAAGCCTTGTCTCAGTCTGCATTCTCTTTGCATTGTGTTTTAAACAGGAAAATCACCTTAGGTCCCCTCACTGCTTTAGTAGTTCTGTGGGAGGCAGTGATTTGACTTTAATTTTAAGATTATTTAAGAGTAAATTCTGTAAATAAGCTGCTTTCAAATCTCTCTCACTGAAATCATAAGAATGCCCCCAGACAACCAGATGGCAAAACTGATCCTTCGTTTTCTGCTGAATCTGACAACTTTTCCTGTATATAACCTGTATAGAAATATGATTTGTAATATCATGAGAAACTTTGAATACATCTTTTCATTGTTGGTGACCCCTGGGTTTTCATCAGCAGGAGAAATTATGTCCATTTTCATCTAATATTAATTCAAATTCACAGTCATGGATGTAAGACCACTGAAAGTTTCAGAATAGAGAGTTTGCACAAAATCATTATTTTTAACACTCATTCAAGGCTAACTTTTGGAGAGGAGAAGAATGAATCTCTTGTATTTTAGTTATTGCACTCAGAGGACAACACTAAATAGTCTTAAATATATCCCTAAATCATAAAATCAAGGAGCAAAATACGTTAGCCTTTCCCTGATAGGTTCTCTCTGAGCCCTTGTAAGTACCCATGCTATATTTCCAAAGTTATTCTCATAATGATGAGAGTGAGATTTTTTTTTTTTTTAAGTGGCAATTGCTGTGTAGCCACCTAGCTTCTGGGACCTGCAGCTTAAAAAGCTGATGAAAATAATTGTTGATAAAGTGACAAGAAGTAGCAATACAGCAAAGGACAGAAAATCCATGAGCCTCCCTAACTGCTCCAGGCCCTTCTGAGCTGTGATCACTTCTTGTCCTCTGAGCTGACAAAAACCCCTTTTGAGTTGCCTGGCCTTGCCTTGTGCCCTTATTTTACAACAGTAGGCACACTCATCACCAAGTGTATGGTTTCATGTGAAAGCATAGGAAATGGTGGTTTCAGCTATTTTAAGCCTAAAAGAGGGCAATATTTTACAGCTGGTTTGATTTTAAGAGAACCACAGCAGGTAAAAAAAGCTTTTTAACCTTCAGAGCTGTACCTTAAGCTAAAATTTCATAAGCCACATGAAGAGCCCTAGATTCATGATTGATAATAATTCCCACATTTTTGGCAGCTAATTTGTGATTTATTAGTACCCAAGCTGGGAATTACTGACCTTGGCCAAACAAAAAGGTTGTTAATTCAGTCAAAGCTACATTTCACATATTTTATTTGGCATTCTCCCATAGGCTGCAACAAATCAAAAGGCAAATCTGGATGCAAAAGGAAGGCACTGACTCAATAGTTAACTAAAACTTATTTCAAATTTAGCAACTTCGTTCTGGGGCCCTCCAACCAGAAATTTCTCTAAACTCACAGCTGGAGGGGGCTTTAGAAGGCTGTAGGGTTTGTCGCCAAAAGTTTGCATAGACGACCCTTGGCGAATTGGCGACTTCAGAGCTCGGATGAACGTTTGGAGCCCAAGGTGAGTTCCTACCTCTACACAGGCTTAACAGCCTCATCAAGACCTTCCTGTTCTTTTAATTGTGCGGTGGAAGGCTAAGGAAAGGGGACGGGGACAAGGGCAGCGCAGCAGAAATGCAGCAGAAATGCAGCAAATGCAGCAGAAATGCAGCGCGCTGCAGCGCGCGGCGCTCGGCGGGGCTGCAGCCGGAGCTCCAAAGCGCAGCCCCGGGCAGCGGGGCTCCCGGGGGCCGGACAGCACGGCCAGCCAGCTAGCCGGCCATCCTGCGAGCCAGCAGCAGCTCCCAGCTTTGCCAGCGAGCCTGCCCAGCCCGGCGAGCGGATCAGGGCAGGGCTGTGCCGGCTGTGCCGCCCAGGGGCGGGCTGAGCGCATCGGCCGGGAGCGCCGCCGGCCCGCGGAGCCGGGCACAAAGAAACTTTGGAGACCTTCTGTACCACGCAAAGGTGAGCGATTCCAACTCTTCTGTAACAGGATGGAGGATACTGTGAGTGCGGTTTCGTGTTCTGAAGAGAGCGATGTTAATTTTGCTTATTTTCGCCTGCGCAATCCCAGAAGTGTTGCTCGTATAGAAAACCTGTGAGTGCGGTTTCATGTTCTGAAGAGTGTGATGTTAATTTTGCTTGTTTTCACCTGCGCAATCCCAGAAGTGTTGCTCGTATAGAAAACCTGTACGAATTTTCTAAGAATGATTTGTAAGTTGCAGTTAAGAGGGGTGAGGTGGGATAGGAAGAGAAAAAAATTGTTTCTGCCAAGCTGCAGCAGTGTCCCAGGTGCTTAGCAGGGCTTGGGTGCTCAGGTGTGCTCCGTGTCAGCCTGAGCATGGTAGGAACAGGTGAGGAAAGAGGGTGACAGTAAAGACAGGTTGTAGGACTCCTGCCCCACTGGTTTTATGGAGCAATTTGTCTGTGGCAGAGTTTGGTGAAGTTCTGCTAGTTGAATATAGAGTTGCTGTTGATCTCAGTTGGGTGTTTTTGCTCCAAGACCATTTGGGAGTGGTTAGCAGTCATGAGTAGCCAGCTTCTAGTTGTAATGTACTCTGGGTTTGGGGGAGTGGGGAGAAGAGACTTCCAGGTCTTCTGAAACCACTTTTTAGATAAACATAGGCTGCTGCTGGAAAAAAAAAAAAAAAGGTTTGGGTCCTGCATGCTTCCTTCAGCTTCATAAACTTCTTTGTAGGTCTTACAGAATGAAGTAGATTCCCACTTGCATTACAGTTCTGAGGATGACTCTCCAAAGCACATTACTAAGGTGTGAAAAGTGTTGGGTTTGTGTTTGCAAGTTGCTTTCTCTCCGTGGTGGGAGCTGAGGCCTGACTGTGTGTTTCCACCTGGGATGCCTCTGATCATAGCCAGCTCTGGACTTGGTCTCCTTCAAAGAGCCTCACACTTTAAATCCTAGTGCTCTCAGTCATCTTCCATTTTCTGTCCCAAGATCCATTTAACCTAAATTACAGGAAGGTTTTTGAATCATCCTTTTGTCTGTGCTTGGTTGTGTAAGGGCTGGCTTTCACATGTGTTGCATGTTTAAAAGCAAGATTTCTGCAAAAATTCACCTATCTGCATAAACACATTCACCTGTGTTTTTGGCTTTTCTCTTAAAAATAAGATGTCTGTAGTGCTGTGATTAGGGTAATTAACTGCACTTCTGGGATTCCCTACTTGTTTGAAGCTTGGGAACTCAAATTGCTTAGCACTTCATGGGCTCAAATCCTTTCAAGTAACTTGAAACACCCAACATTGGATGTGTGGTTTTCAAATGGGGATTTGGCTTCTTAAAAGCCATGATATCTTGAGATACGATGTTACTTTTTTACTGCCCAGAGACTTTTAAAATCCTGCCTTGATGCTTTTGTCCAAGGACCTTACCATGTAGCACTGAGACTTTCACTGAAACCAGTGACAATCATTCTGTTAACCTCAGTGGTAGCTGGTTTAGCTCTTCTGGCTTGTAAAAGCACTCGAGAGGATCATCACTGTACACACCAATGTCATAGTGTAGCTGTAAAAGTCTCATTTCAGACACAAAACTTTTTGGGTCTGCACATTGGGCACCACCTTAGATAAAAGGTGTTTGTTGATAAAAGATATTTGTAGATAAAAGGTTGTTTGGTGTTTCCCATGGTGGTGTTCTCTTGCAGCAAAGGTGGATTTTGTTGCAGCAAAGGAGTATTTGTTCATTTGGAGGATTTTTAGTTCCTCAATAAGGGAAGCAAGAATATAGGTCCTCGTGTGTTTCCTTATGCAACCTCGAAATCACACTAAATAAGTTCAATTTTCATTAAGATATCTCCTCCCTGCATTCATTTTTTTTTTTTTTGCATTCAGGCCCTGAAAGTTTCACTGCTGTCTGAAACTCCTGATGGGTCAACCTCACTGAAAAAGCATGGGGTGTGACTTTTTTAACTGTCTTAGTGAAATTAATATATTTGGACTTCATTGAAATTGGTCACCAACATAAACAAAGATGTGAATTTGTTAGGAGAGAGGTAGAGAAAAAGTATGAGGTGTGTGTCTGAGATGATGAGGGTGTTTCTGGTTGAAGGAACAAAATCCACTGGACTCCAGTTCCTCTGACTGGTTTTGGGCTTTGCCACCTGCAGGGCAGGAGCAGGTGAATCTCATGGGTGTTACAGGATGGTGCACAGCCAGAATAAATGTCTTGGCAAGAGGTTCATGGACATGAATCAGGGGCTTGTAACTTAAATCATTTGAATTAGTGCCATTCCTCCACCCCTAGTTTGGTAAGCACTTCTCCAGTGCTCCTGAGGGACAGCCTGTGTCTGTCACAGTGCACTGCAGCACAAGCACCACTGAGCTCTGGGTGCTGCTTCCTGCCTGTCAGCAGCTGGCTCTGCCTTCAACACTGTGAGTAGAGGTAAATGGCTTATACAACTTGGGTTATTTCCAAGCAGGAAATAACATTTTTGTCTTCCAAGTGTAATCACCCAAAACGTGGTGTCTCCACAGGGCCTGGAGACCACCATCAGTCGGTTGGTGCTTTGGTTGAAGTGTCAGTATTAAAAGGATGGGTCTAAAGCTTTGGAGGCATGTGGAGTGGTGGGAATTAGTGGAAAGGCTTGCATCTTTCTAGAAGCCAGCCCATTCACTGGCAAGAAAGAAGATGCTGGGCTGTATTTGGGGGCTGACACCACGGCTTTGATGTAAAGTAGAAAAGGCTCTGGGCTGGTGTAATATTCTTTTCCCAGTTGTTTAGGAAGTCAAGCCTCTGCTCAGAAGGAAAAATGGACAGTAGGGTTGGCACAGCCTAGCTAGCTCCTAGTGACTTAAACCCAACCCAAATGCCTCGGAGAACCTTTGTCTTTGAGGAGGTGTTACATACCTTGCACATTTTTCAATAATCATTTTTGCTATGCTGGTATTTGATCTTGCAGAATTTGTGTGATTGTATCTCACCATGACCTTGCTGCTGGTGAACTTGGAAGCAAAGTAAGTTGGCTTCTATAAAATTGATGGTGTGTTTAAAGATGAGCAGTATTTATGAGCCATATTTGTTGGACTAAATGCATGTGTGGAGCACTGTTCCTTATGTTACAGCATCTGTAAAATGGAAATATCTCCTTTCCTTTGAAACTTGCAGCAGGTCAACTTGTAAGTTTTTACTTATACCCAAGATTTTTTGATGGATGATGGTATTTAAACATCAAACTGCTTAGGTACATACAGTAAAATGTGGCAGAAAACAGGTGTAACTGCAATGCTTTCTGTGAATCATCCCTAGTCTGAGACTGCCCTCTCTTGGAGGCCACCAGTTGTGTGCTTTTTTTTTTTAGTTTTATTTTATTTTTTTTTCCCCCGGAGTTGGGGCTTGGTTCTTGTTCTGGAGAAATCACTAAAAAGTCTCACAATAACTCAAGATACCTACTGCTATATTCACCCCCGGGTAGACAGCTGTTGTTGTTTTGGGGTGTTTTCTTTTAGTTTTTTTCTCTTCCTTTAGAAGGAAGGCAAATTGATGGAAGATTAGAAATAGACCAAACTTTTGGAGCATTTGTTTGGAATCTAGCAAGGGTAGAGTTTCAAGGAGCCAAAGGGATGTAGAGAACCAAACACTGCTGAGCTCTGGGAGGGATTTCAATGTCTCAGGATGTCAATGCCATAGGAAATCTTGCTGTGTTAGTATGTAGTGTCCTAAATCTTCTAGTTGATCATGTATGATGATTTTGCATTGCATTCTACTTAAATGTCTCAAGTGACATCTTTTTAGTAATATGGCCAGTGTAACAAGAAGATATAAGGACTAAAAGTTGTCTTTAGCTAAAATAAATCTGAAATACTTGTTTAAATTTAGCTAGGTTGAGAAATTGGTCTACACCTGTTTATCCAGCCTCACTCTGTTGCCTAAACCAAAAAGTATAGATTTTATTAATCTGTCAAGGTTTTAAAAAAATTATTTTCCCTGTGATTTAACATGACACAAACTTGGTGTGGCTAAGAACACTCTGCTATTCTGCTGTTAAAGCCTGACTTGACAAATTTCGGTGAGTAGCTTTATTGTTTGTTTCAAGGAAAAGAAAAATTTGAATGTTTCCACTGGCCTAAGCACAAATCCATTCTACTTTACTGCAATAATCCCCTGAAGCCTGATTTTTACCTAATTTCATAGGATATCCTGAAGCCAGAGGAGAGACTCTTGATCTTATCCATGTTCCTGACCAAACCAACCCGTCCTTGACATTGAGAGTAAACCAACAGGCAGAAGATAATCAGACTTGTAGGAGGGAAGCAATCCAGACAGAGCTGAGGGCAGCTCGAGGAGGCCAATTGTTTTTACTTCACTTGTTTTCAGGGGCATCTTCTCAAAGTGAGCCTACCTGTTTTCAGTTTGAAGACTTCAAGGGCACAAATTAGTTTTTTGGTTTGTCTGTGGTCGCATTATTGGGCACTTCATAATAAAATACTGCAAATTTGGGATTGCCTCAGATTTTGTGTCTTTGCTGAAAAACGTTCACTCCAGCCTTTAGCTGACACATATTCCCAACAGTGTTCTTCAGCTCACTGGATTAGTGTGTGTCATTGATTTTGCTACAGCAATTCCGATGGAGGAAATGCTTTATCTTTTCCCAGGAGAAAAAGGAAATGAATTGATTAACACTTGTTGGCTCACCAAGATCACAGCAGCCTTCAAAGATATCTAACTTACAAAAGAGTATTCTGAATGTCTGTCTCTGTGAAGAGTAATTTTTCAAGGGTGAAACAATATATTCTGTCTTCTTCCTGTGCAATTAACCATCTCTTTGTCTATAAAGACAAGAAAATACCCGATTTTTTTTCTTTTACCCTCACAAGTGGATGTCTGAGAACATTCTCCCACGGTGGTGGAAACATGTTCCTTCCAGAGCCTGTAGGGGGTGGAAAATTATTTTGGCCTCAAACTTTAATGCAGAGGTGCTGAATAATTAGCCACTCTAATAGCAGGAGTTTTAAGAGCATACTTCCTTAAGATGCTTTAAACTTTCAGCTATGGTGGAACAAATCTTTTAAGTTCAGTTGTTCTCCTGAACCCTGGCTATCATCAAAATTGTAACAAGTGCTGTTCTGATTGGGTGCTATCTAGAATAGCTGCTGGAAAATTTGGCTTGGGCTTCAAATTTATGTGGGCTTCAGTTGCTTGTAGCCACCATGGTATTCTGGCATAGGAAATGGAAATAAGTAGTCAGTCAGGTTTTGGTAGTATTTAACACATCTCACTGCATTTTGAAGAGTAGGACAGCTTGTAGTGATTTATATAGAGATATATTGTGTTCTTCTGATATTTCCAGATCTGGGGCTTGTGGCTTCTAACCAGTGAGCTCTCAGCATGTTTTATGTGAGACAAGTATTTAAACTTTTTCTCTTTGGAGAAGGCTTTGTCTCCTCTTTCTTGCTGGAGAGGAAAACCATCTACACAGGAAGACCAGGGTGTCTTTTAGCTCCCAGTCTGCTGATGTGCTGGGCTGGTACAGTTGCAGCAAAGTTCTTTTTCCTCCAGTGCCCTCTTCAGCTTGGGGATGAGGAGCAGCATAGAGAGGACAAGAAGGCAGCAGCCTGGTAGGGACAGCAGTTGGGAAAGACTGCCCAGGGAGACCCAGCAGATGACAGCACAGTGCCTTACTGCCTTTGGTAGTACAAGGACACACACAGGTGCTTTTGACCGTCTGAAAGGCAGTGCCCTTTCGTTCTCCTCAGTGGGAATGGTGATAGAGGAGAGGCTGTGACAGGCTGGGAGGTAGTGCAGTTGGAGGGCAGACTCCTGGGAAATGTATTCCTTGGCATCACTGCCCCCACGGGCTGTACAGAAGATTTCTGCTGGGATTTGAGTCTGCAGGGTTCCCTGTTGGAAAGAGCAAGTGAGGCAGAGGCAATGTCAGTGCCAAGACTGCTTTTTATAAAACCAGAAAAAGGCAGGTCAGGAGAGGGATTTGAGTGGGGCGCAGCTACAGATTGTGCTGTGAGATAAAATGTGACACCTCATTTCCTGCACAGCCCCTGGTATCTGGGTGCAGTTTGTCCCTCTAAGAGGTATTCAGGCTCTGTCCTCTTCCTACATATTGTCAGGACTCTTACAATAGCCTAATATCCCTGAGGTCTCTGTCAAATTGTGAATGGAGCTGGACAGATACTTATTTTAAAAGAGAAAAGAAAACCCAAAGCCTCTCTTGTCAAGAGAGGCAAGAAGGGCAGCAGAACTACTGAGTAATCTGCTTCTAACTCAAAGATGTAGTAAAATTATTTTTCTAAACAGCATCTTCTTTTTTTTTTTTTTTTTTTTTTTTTTTTTTTTATAATCCAGTGACATCTTTTGATGTCAGAGTACTGATAAAGCATATCCAAAAATCCTAAGGCAATCATGTTTCACACATGGTCCAAAACCACCTGTAAAAGACACACATGAAGGATGGAAAGTATTTCATTTTCTCCCTGTGAGCTCTGTCCCTGTGCATGAACAAGTCAACCACCGAAAGAGTAGCAGAGGCAATGATGCTTTAATCCAATTGATCTGTGATCTATTTTGCTCTTTGCTTCCCTACTGTGTGACCCCTGTGTTTGTGTGTCTGGGGTCAGTGCTGGGGTAAAAGAGTGTTTGCAGTGGATATTGCAGAGCCACATCCAGGCTGGCTGACTGGCTGCTTCCAGCCAAAAAGAGTCCCAGCTAAGTTCCTCTTTGCTCTTCCCAAATGCATCATGAATCTGAATGTATTTCATTTTCTCAACTGCTGATTCTCAGGAAGAGGGTTGGGATTTTGAGATCTGAGGTATTTCCCCTTCTGTGAAGTTTGATTGAGATCTGCTAGCTCAAGTGGTATGAATCATTAGTAATTTTGAGATTTGAAAGTACTAACAGCAGAGATGAACAGACTGAACAAAAAATACCATGCTTTTTTAGACACAGAGGAAAAACCTAGCAGAGCTTGGACACCCTCTTGTAAATATTGGTTTTTTACTTTTACTGGAAGCTGAGAAATTAAAGCCATTTGACTTTGACATACATAAAAATGCAGACTCACGCTTGGAAATTTATGGGAAAGGTGGAGCATCCTCTTTGCTCGGCCTCTGAAGCTGTTCCCCAAAAGGTGGCAGTCTCTGCTAGCAGGAATGTGTCTCGCTGGCAGATGGATGCTTTTCCTTGAGGTTCATTCAGTTCAATGTTCCACATTGGTTGGGGTTTTTCCCTTCCCCTCCTCCCTCCATAACCTTTATCTTTCAAACGAAACCAGCAGCCTGTATATTTGACAAATATTTGTCTAGCACTGTAAATGCACACAGACTTAAAAATGACCTTTGAGTTAAACCAGAGCAGATTCCCACACGAAAAGGAATTAGTTTTAGTTAGGTTTTTTCCCCTAAGCTGTGTAAACAAAAATTATTAGAATGCATGCTATGAATGCTTCATCTCTGCATCTGTGGCTGGGCTTCCACAGCTTTTTAAAATGTCATCACAGCCACAGCCATTCCCTAAAAAACTTGCCAAAATCCTGGTCCTGTACTCTCCAGTTATAAGGATAGCTTCCAGGTTTATTCAGTGTTCACTTAGCTTGGGGTGAGACCTGAAGGACTTGAAACCTGTGTTGTAATTCAGCCCCTGTGGAGCTGGGACTCTTTGTTTACTGGTGTTTTTCTAGTGGATTGTATTTACTTGCCAGCCTGCACTGCACTTCTCAACAAGCACAGTTTTTCCTGGACCACTGCTGGGTCTGACAGCAGCTACAAGCCTGTGGATCTCCCTGCAAGATCCAGCCTGTGGTCATTGTGGGACAAGGGGGAATGCATTTCATACTCTGATTTTCCACTTCCTTACACACGGGATTGAAGATCTCAGTGAACCTAGGGAATGGAAAATGTCTGCAGAAGAAGGTAATTGTGTCTCTCTATTTGGGACAGAAACCCAAGTCTACCTCTTGGGACACTCAAAGGCATGTGCTGGTTATTCCTTAAAAACACATGGAAAACCAGACTTTCCAGAATGGATCTTTTGCACTCAGGAGCTGGACATTATACCTTAGACCCTTTGTAAGATAATGTTAAACTAATGAATGTATTCTAGAGACAGTTTCACCTGGACTGAGCTTTCTACTGTGCAGGCACTCTAAAGTAGCTTTGTATTTACAGCATGACAATTTCTGTGCTGGTTTTGTTGTACTAAAAGGATCATCATCATAATAATAATTATAATTCCAACTAGCATGGTACCATTACAGATTTGATGTAACTAATCTGTTTATATCATTGGGCCTGTTATCAGATTGTCTTCTCTTTTTAAAAAAGAAATTAATTGGTTAAAAAAATCTGACTTAGACTCACTAAAAAATTATATGACTTGAAATGAAAGCCTGAAATTCCTGGATTTTTTTTTTTTTTTTGGTGCAGAGGGAATTCAGGAGTGTGGTATTAGTTTGTTTTTAAGAATGCATTTATTTGTTTGCCAGACCCTGAGGAAGCGATGAGTGTAAAACTCAGCTTGTCTCACTACTAATGTTTGGAAAGGCCTTTGGTTCCTCTGTTGCCTGCGTTAAGGCTCCACAAAATGGGATAAAGAGTCAAAAGCCAGCAGCACAGAAAACATCTAAGGGCATCTGATCCCCATCAGGGAAGGCAGAGCAGAGCTGGAGGAGATTCAGGTCATAGAAACAGTAATTGTCAAAGGCACCAAACACCTTCTGTACAGCAAATATGCTTGGGACTTCCTGTCTTGGGCAAGAAGAGAAAAGATGGACAAGAGTCTTCTGATGCCACGAGGAAGGAGAAGATGAAAAGGGATTTTCTTGCTGCTGCTTATAATCAGAGATCCAGGGAATGTGAAAAGCGTCAGTGGGTTTGGGATTTAAAGCAAGGGGACGTGGTTTGCAATGTCAGCTAAGCAGCTGTGCAGCTGCTAGAGGTGTGGGAACTTCCCATGGTCAGGAGTGTGAGGTCCAGGAGTCTCACAGGAGACCTGTGAGCAGTGCTGATCATGGGGAGTGAGGTGCCACCACATACCAGCACTAATCTTGTTTTTTCCCCCATCACCTGGTATTTGCCAGTGTCAGGAACAGGTTAACCCAGGCTGCAGAGACTGATGTGGCCAAAAGATGGGCCCATCTACTGCCTGTGTCCGTGGGTTTTAAACACTGCAAGGACTAAATTCCATCTGGCTGAGACTCAGTTTGAAAGTAAAATCTTTAAATGTTCTCTTTGTCTTTAGGCAATCATGACTTCTAAGTAACTTTTCTCCTTTCAAGGAAATATTTCACAGATGTAGAAGGAAATTGGATGATCTGGATTATTTCACAATCGATGTAGAATTCACTTCAATTTCTTTTACCCTTTCCCCTTTTGGCTTGGCACATTGTAATTTCTTACTAGGGGCCAGATTCTGGGAGATGAATATCCTAATTTCCACAGAAAGTTTCCTGGAGACATTTGGCAGAGGAAAAAAACCTCAGGTTTTTTCTATTGCAGTGGTGGGTTTTTTTTCTGGTTTTTTTTGGTTTTTTGGTTGGTTGGTTGGTTGGGGTTTTTATGTATTTTTTTCATTTGGTTTTTTTTTGGTTTTGGTTTTTTTTTTTTTTTTGTGTGTGTTTTTTTGTTTTTTTTTTTTTTTGAGCGGGGGTTGTTGGGTTTCTTTCCCTTTTTTTTTTTTTTTTCTTTTTTTTTTTTTTTTTATCAAATTCTGGAGCATTTACTTTGTTCATATCTGGATCATACAAAAAACAAGAGAAAAAAGAAACAGAAAAACTCCAAACCAGTTGTTTGTTCCTCTCCTGTGGCCAGAAGTACCATGGCCATATTAGCCCTGCATATGTTGCAGAGATGCTTAAATGCAGATGAGCTGCCACTATCATTAAAATAATTCATGAAAGTGTTGCAATTAAAGTTTTTCAAAACTCCTGTTGTCCTTCTTCCCTCAGTTAAATTTCTGGGGGTTTCTGTCACTGACATTGGGAGACCCATTGAAGCCTGCTTGGTTAGATGCTATCTAAAACTTGCTGGGGTGGGTGGAATGGTCAATATTCTTTGTTTTGAAGATTTTTTGTGTAAGTTGGATGAAAATAACCCTTCTCAAAACAATAAGTAGTCTAACAGCAAACTAGCCCAGGCAGAAGTTATAAAGCATTAATAAACTTATGTAAGTATAACCTTTTGTTGTTTTTGTTATATTTTTATAATCTACTAGGGAATAAATTTCCTAATCAGATAAGGAAAGGAATGAATGTTAAATGCACATTGCTTTAAAATAGACCTGGAGTCTTAGTTTCTTTGGATCTCTGTTGCAAAGATGTTTGGATCAAAGCTTATTTCTTTAATGACAAATAAATTGCATTAAACACAATTATATGCCTTTCATGAAGATTCAAAGACAGAGCTTGTCAGCCATGCAAATATTTTGGCATATGCATTACAGGTTTCTTCTGGGCTGGGCAACCTCTAATTTAATTTAAGGGATGAGTGGGGGAGAATCATATTTATAATAATAAAATCACTGTTTCAGAAGAAAAGGATAGGAGCCTGTTTACTGCCTTCAGTGGGCTTTAGATCAGAAACAAAATTATCACAGTTATCTCTAATGCCCTTAAAATTATTGTAATAAACTTCCTTTTCTTCTCTTCAGTATCCACGTGGAAAATCTTGTAATCTCTGCTAATTTTGAGGCAACAGTTTCCCTGACTTTATTAGAGGCTTTCCAGAACTGTGTTAATGAAACAATGATACATGACAGGTTGGGTGTTATGGTCTAATAATGATCTGCCTTGGAGGTTAATGGCATTTGGCTCGCAGCCTCCCAGTAATAGGCTGCGTGTGCACTCAGTGCCCAGGTGTAGCATTATTAATTCACTTTGGTTTACTCCAGGCCCTGCCTGCATCACTGAAACATTTGGCCCTTCCCTCTTCAGCCCAGAGTAGCCTGGTGTTGGAGGAGGGTAGCAAGGTTTTGCCAAATGAGAGTAATGCATCTCAAAACTGAAATGGGATGAGAGGAGCCTGTCCCTGCTCCTCCCTGCCCAGCATGCCTGGTGCCCTTCTTCCCCTTGCCTGGTGCCCTTCTTCCCCTTGCCTGGTGCCCTTCTTCCCCTTGCCTGGTGCCCTTCTTCCCCTTGCCTGGTGCCCTTCTTCCCCTTGCCTGGTGCCCTCTTTCCCCTTGCCTGGTGCCCTTCTTCCCCTTGCCTGGTGCCCTTCTTCCCCTTGCCTGCTCCCATCTCCCCTTGCCTGCTCCCATCTCCCTTGCCTGGTGCCCTCCTGCCCTGCCTGCAGCCAGGCACAGAGCTGTGCTTTGCTGTCCTCTCTCTCCTGGGGAGGTGGTAGCCTAGGCTGTGCTGCTTCTGCCATGTGCCCAGGAGAACTCAGCTTTGACAATTAAACCCCGAGGACAAAGGAGCTGAAAGGCCATGGGCCGCAGGTGACAGCAGCCTGCTCCCAGGGCTTGGAGGCTTTACAAGCAAATTTGCTTCAGCCATAGGTTGGGAACGTACAGGGTGGAGGCAGAATCAGGATAACACGAGATGGCACAAGGCAGGACGTGTTCCCAGTAACACTGGTGTGGTTGGGTGGTGCATGGCTGCATGCACCGAGGCAGGGTGCATTTACAAATGTTACATTTTTTGGTTCTTGTATGACTGTTGTTACCACAAAGAAAGGTAGCAGCATGCGAACACTGAATAATGTGGATGTGTAATTAGCTCAAACCTGGAAGAGAGGGAGGGAGCATTTTGTTCAGCTGAGGTGTGCTCCCTCTGGAAGAGAAAGCAGCCCAGAGGCTCAAGAACAAATTTTATATACAATTTCCCTAGGTTACAGTTTATAGCCCCCCCCCCCCCCCCCCCCCAAATCCTGCAATAGTAGAAACAAGGAAGCTGAAGCTGAAACATCTACTTATTGCATTACAGCCAGACAGTCCTGGGGGTATGGAATAGAGCTGTGGGTGCACATGCTGCTGGGTGGGAATGATGCAGACACTGCTCTTGAGTGAGACACCACTGCCTGTACTCTGACTTTCTGAGTCACTTAAGGAACCCAAGCGCTGCCCTGCATCTGATAGAAAAGGGCCAAGAAGAAACACAGATCTCATTCTTACCTGATGAATTTTGCTTGTGGGTAAACAGGCCTGGGACTCCAGCATACATTTCAGACAATGCAGTTGTTATCACATGGAATATGAGGAGAATGAGTATTTCTGTACTTCAGTTGCTTAACGAAGAATGACTTCCAGGGTGAAATGTCTCCACTGTTTGCAGGGAAGGGCAAACAATAATGCTGTGTATTGTGTTTGATGTTTGTTTAGCAGAGTGATTTCTTCTTGTGCTATGATTTTTGGTTTATTAGTGCTTAAAATGGGAGATTTTTTTAGCAGACATATAACTAGACTTAGTGGTGATGTTGTCCAGTGATTAAAAATAGCCTTTTATGTAGGAGGAGAAACTATGAGTTTACAGTGAAGAACAAATCCTTTAAATGCTATCCAGGAAAGGACAGACAACTGATTTGGAATGAAGAATATTAAAATATCATCACTTTTGTGTAACGTGCCCTGTCCCAATACTTTCTCCTAAAACTTCAGTTCCTAAAAAGAGTAAAGATGCCGCTGGTGTGAGGCTCTGCTGCTCAGCTCTCCAGAGGTACTGGGGGCTGACAGGGTGTCTCCAGCCAGGGCTGATGGCTGCAGGCTGGCTCGTGGGAGACCAGGTGTGCCGTGGGATGGAGGGGGCTCAGGAAGCCACGGTGCTATTTCTGGCTCTGTCGAGGTTCTGGTGCATGACCTGGGGAAAGGCACTCAGCCTCTCCCTGCCTGTGCTTCCTTTCCTGTTTATATAGTCTGCACACCCTTCAGGCACAGTCTTCTCTGGCTGCTTTCAGTATTGCAAGTCTACTTCTCCTCATCTCTGAAGGAGGGCTATGGCCATCTCTATTAAGGGCTATGGTCCTTAATGTGTGGTAGTGGACAAATTGAGAAATACGGAGATCCTTCGTGATCCCAGTCAGGGATTTGCCTGTGAACAATGAACACGTTTACTTTTTACTGTGATGGTTCACTCTCTCATAACTCTTCCCCAGCTGAATTGCCTCAATCTAAGTTCTAGGGAATTATTAATATAGTAGCCATTGTTTTGTTTTGGTTTTTTTTAAAGTAGCAGTGAACTTGAGAAGGTAAGATGCTGAAACAATTGTTTGTTGAATATAGGTCCCTCTTGATTATTAGAGTATTTTATGAAACATACCTGTGGTATGAAGCAATGACAACAATTTATGTGCAAGTCATAATAATCCAGAAAAGAGTACTATGTTAGGGGAAGGTACGTCAGCAGCAGCCTGAGATAGGTGAGGCAGCTGCATTCCCAGGCCCAACCTGCAGCCAGGCTAACAATGTATTCCCAGGCATTAGTAAAGGCTGAGCACCGCTCCCTTTTCCTGCTGAGCAGGACAGAGGTCCCTTACTGAGGGCTGGGGGGAAAAGTATATGTATTTTGGCCCTGGTCTCCACTAGCTGACTCCCTGGTATTCTTGCCCCTAGAGACAGCCCTGGCTCCTAGGCTGGCTCTCCTCCTCACCAGTTAGTTCAGGTCAGACCTCTCTTGCGCTCACGTGCTGCCCTGTGCACCTGCACTCACTCCATGGATACCTGGACACTCTAGCCCAGGGGCTGACTCCAGCAGGTGCACTCAGATCCCTGTACACACACATGTGCATAAGGAATAGAATCCCTCACCCAGCATAAAAGTTAGAAATTGATTTTATACGTCAGGGTAGGTGCAGTCAGACAAGCGTACCAAAGAGCAAACTGGTTACATGGGACCAGTCCTTTACATTCCTTTGTCTCTATTTTCCCCACATCTGTTCATCCCAAATCACCTAAATCCATTCCTTTCTCCACCTCTGGTGCCTTCCCTAACATCCTGCAGAAATTTCTCTGCAATCCCAAATTGCTCTGCCCCTGGATCCACAATGTGTCCCATACCCCTGGGCAGCAACTCCCCTCCATCCCAAAGGCATTCCAGTGTTGATCCATCTTGATGGGTTTCTTGCCTGGACACTGGGCCTGAAGCCCTGCTGGGACAGCACCAGGAGGGGTCTAGGTAGAGTCTCTTCTTAATTTGGGTTCCTGCCCTAGTGTTTCTGTATTCCTCTGGGATTGTGAAGATCAGGCTGGGGTGAGCTCATGGCTCCTGTGACTAGCCAGGGCTGGGTATTATTTGGACTTCCCCTCCTGCCACCATCTCTCTATGCTCATTTGGGTGTGTGCAAAGGAATTTTTATCATATAACCTGATCCTCCTGAGCTTTTCTTTTCAGCTTCTTAAATAGTTACAGGAAAAATGCGAGTAAGCAGGAAACCCCAAATCTGTAGCTGTTTAATTCATGGCTACCCAAGGTGTGAAGTGCCTGAGAAATACATGTATCACCCTTGTCAAAACTATATAGCAAAACCCATGGCAAACCAGCACAACTACTTTTCCATATTAGCAATTCTGCTCTTGCTCGCTCGTTTTTTTTTAACATCATTCTTCAAACCATAAGTACAAAACCATAATTAGTACTCAGAGCAGATACAGCTACTTCAAAAAACAGAAATCAAGCAATAAACCCCGGGGCAACATAACCACATCTTGGTTGTCACTAGCATGTTACAGAGGCAGAAATGATATACGGAAGTGTATGGCTTCATGCAGAGATGAGATAGGAGGCATTTATGAAGGTTAACACAATTTCTGCACAAAAATTGAAGGGCTTTATCTGATGATAATGGCAACAAACTCCCAGGTTTGTCCTTGTGGTGAGTTTAGGTTGCTTATTCTGCTAGTTATTTGTCAGGCTGTTTTCTGTAGCAAGGTGAAAGCTGCAGATTCCCTCTTTCACTTCTGTACTTTCGAGTTGCCAAATTCTTCTACAAGCTACCAACCTCCTTGCTGGCCTGGGCAAAAGTCAGACCTGATAACAAGTTTGCTTTTCACCCTCAGTTTTTGCAGACATTGTTTCTTTTCCAAATAAAAAAACTGAGCTGGAAGAAAGGCTCACAATTTGTTTCTTTCTCTTCCATGTGATGCTGGGCAGTGGTTGCGTGTTTAGGACAGAGCAGCCTTTTATGGAGAAGTACTTGCTTCAATTTGAGCAGCCTGAGCTGAGGGCTGTGCCCAGGCAGAGCTTGTGCAAAAGCTTGGTGTGGACATACAAAAGGGTCAGTTGACTGCAGGCCAGAATCTGATAATGACAGTCGGTATCTTGGGTCTTGTCCATGCTCTAAAAGAAAAAACAAAAAACAAAAACACACAGCCTTAACTGTTTCAAAGGATTGTATTTTATGCAACCCACAACTACAGTTGAACTGGTAGTGCCAGTGTCATGGTATTAGACATAAGGGTATCTTTCCCATTCATTCCTGTATTTGAAACCATGAACAATACTAGTGGAAAACACCTGAATGAAGCTTGGTAGATGTCCTTGTAGCAATGGTCTCAAACAAAAGCAGTCACAGTGACTGCCTGGTAAGCAGGGAGGACCCTGTGTGCTCACACTACACACAAAGAACTTACAAAGGCTCTGAGTGAAACCCACCCAGAAACAGTCACTTCCCCTCTGGTGGGAAAGGAGCCGGGTGTGCTGGCTGGGCAGGGAGTGGAAATCCAGCTCTGCCCCATCAAGGAGATCTGAGAAAGGAGTGGAGATGAGGATGAGATCAAAATGTGTTACTTGGGGAGTAATGTAAACTATGATCACGAAATTTGATCCTGAAACATAACCTGGAAGACAAAAGCTATTTTAATAAATGCTTTGAGGCACAAGGGAAAGGTAGCATAGAGTAAATGACTCTGTTTTTTGTTTAAAAAGCCAACAAACCAAAAACCTCCAACTTGTATTTTTTGTGATATTATTTTCCAAGTACAAACATGTAAAAGAGTTGTTAAAGCAACTCTGTGAAGTGCCATGTGCCAGAAGCCTTCTGTTCTCTCCCAGAATGAAAATTAGTTATATTGTTCTGAGTGGTTGTGGAAGAATACTACAATGTTTGCCCTCAGAGAACTTGTTATCTGTGATAATCAGGGTGAAGCAACAGCACTTCAAAGTGAAGACAAAACATAGATAAAGATATTTTTTCACCTGCGACTCTATTATCCCACTCTATATTTCTTATTCTCCGTTTTGACCAGGTTGCTTCTAATTGCTTTTCCATTCTTCTGATAAAATAATTGGTGGGTTTAGTTGAGGTTTTCTGTGCTGAAAACTGATGTCTAGCACTTTTTTCTTTCTTTTTTTTTTCCCACGAGAACGTCTTGCTCTGTGGTTGCTTGAGGAAGTTGAGTTAAGCAATTTAAAATGTAGTCATGGCTTATATAGAAAGAGACACTGGCTGTTAACTCAAAAATATATGCCTAAATATGCCAACAGGTGCAAGAGCTGCTAATCACATGAATGCTACAGGAAACCTATTAACCATAGTGTTTGGGTTAAAGACGGGTCATGCTGATAATTAAATACAGAGGGTAATTTTTTTGCCATATATTTTCTTCCTCCCCTCCCTGTTCTATGTTTCTGTGTTCTAGAGCTAATATGAAAGGTTGTGACACTGATTAAAATCAGAGACAGTCATAGCTGTAGTAGGAACAGAAATAGAGGTGTGAGGTTAAGCAGATGTCAGCGTCACTATGAACTTCTGTGCTCTTTCAGGTCACAGATTTTCAAATACTTTCTATGCATTGCAAAAATAAAGCTCTTGAAAATATATTGTGAAAAATATGAGGCTAGAGGTCTTATGTAAGGAACCATTTGGGTTTGGTTTCTAGGGCTTTCTCACTGTAAGGAGAGCACACGCACACAAAAGTCTTTGGGGTAGATTGCAGTGTTGATTGGAGCCCCCCCTTCTACACAACCCTGTCCATCAGCTCTGCAGTCTGGCCATGTAAGTACACACAGCCCATGTCAAAGCTCTGTATCAACTGAGTAAAATTTGTTAGCTTTCTGCATCACAGATTTCTGTAGGTAGAGGAAACCTGGAAATTCATCCTTAGCTGTGTTCCAAAGCATTTCTCACGTTTGATACCGCGTTTGCTGCCTGAATGTTCAAAGTGCAAGTTATCATTTTACTCTTATTTTTCCTCCCCCAGTTATTACTTTAGGGTGATATAAATTTCCCTAAAGTTGGTTGGTGCCCTCCTGCCACTCTACCTAATTTGGAATCATTAAAACATGTTTGTGCAGCACGTAGCTACATCTTGTACTTAATGTAGCAATATTTCTGTTTGAAGTCTACTTCCTAAGGATGTTGAGGGGAAAATCCCAGCAGCATTCTCCAGTACCTATTCTTCCCAGGACAGGAAGAACATCTGCCTGCCTATAGCAAAAGCAGTGTTCTCAGAGGATAGGTCCACCAAGCCTGTGTAGCAGGGATAGTCTTTCAGCAACAAACAAGGTGATATAGGGGATTCTGTCCTACAAAAGGAAAAAAAAAGAGCTAATCATTTGGTTAGAAAGCTTCTTACTGCACTCATCTTCCCTCATCCCCAGCAGAGCAAGATGATGTGAAGAGCAAGATTTTTATTTTCCAAGATGCCTTCTGACATGGTGAGGTGAATTCACCCCTGTCTGGCCTCCGCCAGTGTACCCTTGATTTGGGACTGAAGTCTGCAGTTGCATTTCAAATGTCTTGCTTCATTAGTCAGCTTCTGCTGCTGTCCTCACTTAGAAGCTGTACAGGAGATAGAAGTTGCTGGGCATTTCCCTCAGGATTGTAACCATGCCATTTCTTTCGGTATTATGGTGGAAAATTGATGATGAGGTGAAATTAGTAAGAAAATATGTAATCTAGTCTTAAGTGACAAATTTGTAGATTTTCATGTTTCTGCTTGAGCTTTCTTACTTGCAAGGTGGAAGTATGTGAGCCCCACTTCTGTAATGTAACAAAACTCCTGGGACCTTTCATTACAGACCATTTATTTCCCTTGGTGTAAAATCCCATGCAAAGTAATGCTGCAGCATGCACCTAACCTCTGTTCATCCACTACATGGTCTTCCCCTTTAAACTGCCACATAAAGATCTTTATATTGTAGTGATGACCCAGTGATTATGGGATTGAGTTCAGCTTGTTTTGCTACAAATTTCTTCTCAGGCTTCAACACATCAGACTGTTTGGGTTTAGAGCACATCCTCCTTGACTGGCAAGATATCCTAAAGATAAGGATGATATGAGAAACTCCTGCCTTGTAGCCAAGTAGTGTCTGATTCTTCCTACCTGATTTGTCACCCACTGACATCTCAGGAACTCATCTGTGTGTTGGATAACCCAACCCTTTATTATACAATTGCTTCTACAAGAAAAAAATTATTACTCTTTTAGTAAGCAATCATTCTTATTCTCCTACTTATTCCTTCCTTATGTTGCCTAAATGTTCACATTTGCATGAACATGATTTGGTTACTGATTGTTTTTAAGATTTCAGTGTATTTAGCCATTTTTCCAATGTGACTCTTGTGTTATTTACCTAAGGTGAAAAACATGTCTAAGGTAGAGTGTCACAGAATATTCTGGGTTGGAAGGGACCCACGAGGATCCCTGAGTCCAAGTCTTTAAGTGAAGGGCCTGTAAGGGGATCAAACACACAACCTGGTGTTATTAGTACCATGCTAATAAAAAAAAAAAAAAAAAAAGATACCATCTGTGTCTTCTGAACGTTCCTTGGAGATTAGAGCAGTGTGCTTCTTCTCTGGATTCAGCACACTTTGTGTGTCTGCTGCAAAGCACCACCCACTCCTGGTTACATATATTCTAATGGTGTAGCTTTAGAAGAAACTGTACAGAGAAGTGGGCAGAAAGGTGACTTAATACTATTGCAGCTTATTCAGCTGTGGTCTCATGTCCCTTACCATACACAACTGGAGAAAGTATTCTGAAAGGCTCTGCATTTTAGAAAAGGCAAAAATAAACAGCATTTTGAGCACAATATTGCATCAATTATGGGGTTTTTTTGGGGTTTTTTTTGGTTTTTTTTGTGGGTTTTTTTTTGGTTTTTTTTTGGTTTTTTTTTTTTTTTTGTTTGTTTTTGTTTTTGTTTTTTTTTTTTTTTTTTGGGTTTCTGTTTGTTTGGTTAGTTTTGGGTTTTTTTGTTTTTTGTTTTTTTAGCAGAAAGCAAGGTTGGAAACAGTTATTGGAATATTATATCATGAGGTGGAAATGAGGCTGGTCCAGGCAACTGAGAGGTGAAAAAAAGTATTTGCATTGCAAAAGGTGCACAGTTCTCTCTTGTTCAGCACAGTGTTGTATAAAGGCATGACAGATGCAGCAACATCAAATCCGTTCCCCAGAAAGGAGGAAGCCTCCTTATTTTAGTTAGTGACAAGTCTTGAAGGGAGCAAAAAGACTTAATTTTGTTTGCATTTCAACATTGCTTTTTGCTGTAATATTAGCTTTAAAAGAGCGTCCTACTGTGGCTCATCACAGCCTCATCTATTCAGTGCCTGAGTGGGAAAGTTTGTACCCCAGAGATACAGAGTTCTTGTTGAGGGAGGCTTTGAGGCTGGCTGTATCAAAAAGCACTCATCTGTGGCAACCACACTGCACCTTTCAAGGCAGCTTTACTAAAAGATCTGTTGATATAAGACATGGAAATTACAGAGCATGTGTATATCACTTCCAGTGGGCTGAACTAGAGCCTTTAGTTTCTGAATACTTGTCCATGTGTGAGGATTCACAGGAAGGCTGTGCAGAGCTGTTATTGTTGAGTCAGTGTCTGTGCTGTGCTTTCCTGGAAACCCTTGAATAGCCTGTTGATGGCTTTGAATGTCTATTCCCATCACTCCAGTGCAGACCTCCATCAAATGCAGTACTTGGTATGAACTTCTGGAGTTTGCATGCAGGCTGCCAGCAAGCATATTAGAAATCCAGGATTATACTTAGATGAAAAAGAGATTGCACTTTCCATGTGGGATTGGAGCACACCCCAGTGATATAGTAATCCTCCTTTTACCTGCTGAGTTCTCTTTATCACTCTCTCCTCCCATCTCAGTTTGTCATTCCTGATCTTCTCACCAAGAAATTGAGCACTGAACAGCATTTCCTGAATATACAGCTTTTGTACTTCTCCTTTTCTTCCTGGCTTGGATCTTCCTACCGGTATTAGTCTTTCTTCATCAGAAAAGGAAGCCCTTGGAGAGTTGGGGAAGGGACAGATGCCGCTGTGGTTCAGTGTGCCGCAGGCAAACCCCGTGTGTTTGGAGATGTGTGTGGCTCTGTGACTGCAGCACTGTGCAGGTACAGCAGAGGTTAAAAACCAGAACCCCTGTTGTGCTCTTGCCTGCCTGGACACAGTGCAGGAAGTCTGGATTGCCTGGAGCTGAGGTCCATGTTGTTCCTTGTGAACACTGTGCTGATACAGAAAAGTCAATATGAATAGTGAAGGGGAGATAATGTATTTGGCCTCCTGGGAAAGGGAAGATATTTCATTACATGGTACACAATACAGCTTGATTAAGCAACATGTGTGAGCCAAGAGGCTCGGGACAGGTGATCTTTGAGGTGTGAGAGATGTGCCAATGAGCATGAATGTGGCCATCTGCATAGGCATGAATCAAGTTCACCGGTTCACTGAAGGTGAATCAGGATTGAGACATGAATACTAAAAGCAACACATATATCATAAGATACTAAACCAAAGCACAAGAAGTATTTGAACATTGCTATGGCCCTGTTGACACAAGAAAATGCCTTTTTGCTCTACTGAATCCATGCTATTCTGTAATTAGAGGCATAATTGAAAGCCATAGATTTACAAGATTGGTATCTGATGTTATTGGCCCCCTTGAGCTGCTATTTTATTGGCATTGCCCAGTAAAATATTTATCTTCTGGGGGGAAAAAGGGTTATTTCTTGTTTAAAATACTGAACTTCCATGAGATGGGCTCTGTGTTTGGAAATGGCTAGATAGGTGAAGAGACAGAACACTGAAATACCTGACTTAGAAAGAGGTTCCACAAGTGGACTGTAAACTGGAATCTGGGTGTGCTTCTCACATTCACACTTATTTTATGTTTAAATCAATAGCAAGTCACACAGGTATTTGCCTGTGTCCTGTAGATATGCATAATCAAAACAGCTTGAGAAGTATTTTCCTTATTCCACACTGACAACTGCATTTGGAAGAAGACTTTAACAAGTGCCCTTCAAGTTCATGGCCTTTAAATGCTTGCTGTGAATATCAAAGGTAGGAGAACAGTTGTACACTTTGTAATGAGAATTATTACATAGTGCACTTTTGTCTCTAAATACTTTCTCTTATTCAATAACAACCATTGTCTATTTTCACTTTACTCCCTGAAAAGCTAAAGCAAAGACAGGTTATGTAATTTCCTCTCTGAGAATACCTTGGAGCTACACATTGGTGTAAGGGATAGATTTCATTCTTAGAAGCCGAAGTCTGCATTAATATATTTTATATTTCAGCTTATATTTTAGCTGTGGATTAAGTAAAATTAAAAATCATGTGAATGCTACTTTGGCCAGAACTGAATTACTCTCTGTTAAATTTTTCCATATATGACAAAGCAGATAGGATTATTAATGAAGTCTCCACAATTGTTTGGCAACACTTACAAAAGACATTGCATGTGAAGACGTTCTAGGATGAGTAAACAAAAGAAGAATAGCAAGACTAATTTAAGTGGTTTATAGTGTTGAAACACCTTGTAAGGTATGAGAACCCCCAATGGGCAAAGGAGTGAAGGAGGTTACTCTTTGGCATGCTCACTTCCCATTCCTAGCAAACCATGGTTAAAGGCTGTGAATTCAAGCTTGAAAATTCTTCAACATCACCAAAAACACACCAGGTAGATACTTCAACTTTGCAAAAAACCCTGAACTCAAGAGAGGAAGTTAATGGTTGTATTTAACAAGAAAGAATACAGTTTTAAAATTTGGCTAGTAGGTCTCCACTCGGCATTTTTCACGGGATGCATAGGAGAGAGTTGACTTGGAGTGGGAAAGAGGTAAAAGATTCACTCTGGCAGTGATTTTACATCCTTTTGTCCCCCAGTAACAAGTTATGTAGAAGACCTAAGAAATAAAAACAAGGATGGTTTATGGAGACAAGGTACCTGTGAATTCAAGACAGGCAAGCCTTTGGCCACGAGCTGAGAGTGATGTTTGAGCCTGGTGAAGGATCACTGTTGATAAAGAAGGGTTCATATTCAGAAAAGATGGGAAGAACTTGGACAGAAACCTGCCTACTGGACATAAAGCCATGTGAAAGGGGAATAATTTCTACCTTCTTTATTTGCCAATAAATGTTAAAAAATATAACACAAAGTTATTGCCTGTCCAGCAGCTTCTTAGCAGTGTTAGAAGTTCATTTACTCCTTTCCCTTCTCGGATTCTTTCTCTGTCATAAATTTGCTTTCAGATGAGGAAATGCTCTAAACTATACCACATGTAACACTGGAAACAGTTCACACTCTCATGTTCCAGACAGGACAAACCCTGATCCTGATTTGAGGGGGGATATTGGTAATAATATGCCCTCAAAACCCATGGGACTATCAAAGTCAAACCCATGTGGAGTGTGAAAATTCTGAGATAGCAGAGAGGTTTTGTTCTGGTATGCAAAGGATGACAGTATGAAACCAAATAGGAAAACAATAGCAATAAAATAAGTACTCCAAGGATCTTTCATCTTTTTTTCATTATGACTGTGTGTTTTATCAGGCCCCTGTACATACTACCAGTTAAAGACAGGCCCTTTCTCAGGATATTTCAGAGGTATCTCTGAGTAGCCCTGTATAATAATCTGTCTTCTGTCTCTTGTCACTGCCAGTAGAATGAACTTGGAGAAAGACTGGTATTCAAGGAATAGTGTTTGGTGTTTAGGATTTTTTAAATACTGTGCCCCAAATGCACGTTAAGCCATATCTTGTGATGACAGCTTTTGCCACCTAGGTCTAGACAGGAGGAATTTTTCTAGTCTCTTTTCATGTCTGATAATTGCTGTCCATTATATGGGTAAGAAAACGTACCAGCAATTGTGATTCTTGCCAGCATTTCGGGAAGTTAAGCATTATGGGTGATAATTATGCTTCTGGCAGGAGGCTAAGCCAGATGTTCAGAGGCAGCTTCTGTCGACCTGTTGGCAAAGTTCGTTTCTTCATGGTATGGTGCAGTGATTCTTGGCATCCTTCTAAGGGAACAAGGGCATAAAACTGAGGGGAAATTAGATTGAATGTAAGTTGCAAAAGTATCTATGGTGATAGAAAGGTCTATCAGTAGTGGGTAACAAATCTTGAAAATTATGTTAATGGCTCTGCAGAGGGTAGAAAAATTCCTCCTGGGCATCATTAGTCAGTGATTTCTGCTCATCAAAATCACTTTCAGGAGTGGCATATGGATCTGTTTCAAATAGTCTAGCTCGGATTGTGGGAATATGACCTAGAGGCTTTCCTTTCATCACAGGTACTCAAAATTCAAGGACCCGAGATTTCTTTGCTAGCAAGCATTTTTGAGGAAAGGAAATAAGCGGTCATAGTGGAAGGTCACAGGTACTTCACCACAGGCACAGTGGAGTGGAAAGGTAGAATAAGCTTAGGTTAAACATTCCTTGGAACCTCACACACTCCTGTGATTTGTGATTCTCCTTCAAGAACAGCCCAGAGAAGGCATTTTGGCAATTTGGGAGCAGTTGCAATTATGACCACAATGAGGATTTTATGAATTTCTCGTAGGTAAGTAAGCCATGAAGGGAAATGTTCTGAAGGGTCTTTAGTGCTCTGTTCCCTCCAATGGATTCAGAAGTGAGTTTAAAATTTAAAAAATTTTCTGTATGGATAGCAAAATGTAATGAGGGTTGGTTTTCTTTGCATTTCATACCACGACTGAAAATGCTCTGAATGGGATGGTTTTGCATCTGTCAGTTCGCTCAAAAGGCCGTGTTGTCTTAATCATACATTTACACAGATAATTCAGTCTCCAGAGCAGAGTCCATTTGTGTTTGGTCTTCCCTGAGCAGGGTAAACGATTCACTGTATCAGTGAAATGCATCTTTTCTGTGGGGTCTAGGAAAACTGAGTAGCACAGCACAAAAAAACCAAAAAAAGTTATTAGAGTGTTTTTTTACATATATAAAACTGAAAAACGTATTTTTGCAAATATAAAACTGAAAGTGGAAAAGCTTTACATATTGTGTGATGTATCTGTAACTGATTTCAATATAATTTTGCTCTATGCATGTCAGAGATTTACTTAATTAAATTGTCGGCATTTATATATGCAAAACCCTTGATGCAGTTAGAAGCCAAATATTGACTACAGCTGCATGTCATCGAGACCAAGACCGGTTTCTCACCATGGGAGTTTTAAGTTCCAGTCCCCAGAACCTCAGGTGTTAAGATCTTGTTTGCACTCTAAGCACCTTCGAATGAGAGCCCACGTTTCACCCTTTGGTATTTATGTGCATGTTTGCACATGAATGGGCTTACATAAACCGGCGTATGTGTGCTTCATTGCTTCACTTTTCTTAGGTAAATGCTCATGAAAAAAATGCGTGTTTCTGGGAAGAGCCCCTTAAGAACTATTTATCAGGGCTAAGCTATTCCAGGGATCGTTGAGGGATGATCGAGTTCGTTTGCCTGTGGTTTGCTGTCCTTCAAAGGACAATTGCTAAAGGGCATGCTGCGTAGAAAAATAAGGTCATTTTTCCCCAGTGCTTGCTGGAGAGGCGTAGAGTTTGTGTTTTTGACTCAGTGTTGCACAATTGTTTTACTGAAGAAACATATGGCATAGTTGCCCTGCTCTAGATATTCTTTTCTGCTTACTCATCCCAGAGGGCTTAGTCTGTTGTGACTTTTTTTTTTTACTGAAAGTATAAACGCTGTCTAACCATTGGGGAGACTATCCTTGATCAGATCTGCTGATGTTAATGTTTCCTGGAGGAATGAGTAAGAACGCTTTAGTTGCAAAAAAGTGGTTTTATAGTCAGGAAAGATTGTAGATTAAAATTTACACGTTACTGCTCTGTGTTTCCCTGGAATAAGTATGAAGAGTGGATGAGTGAGAACACGTTACAAAAACTCCAGGAATAAATGAGATAACATTGTGATGTTCCTTTATTGTTCTTGGTGTTAAACTGTATCAGTCTGTTTCATCATGTATTTGTGTTGTTCTTTTGTACAAAACGTGGCTACTTTTGGGCTGTGTAGACTCTTTCAGGTCCAAAATCTCACCTGAAATATATGGGAGGAAAGGGGGAGCCTGTCTTCCCTCCCCCCTCTAGTTATAATCAGTAAAGCGTATTACTCTATGTATTTCCCACTGCACAAGTATTCTGCCTTTAAACATGCTGGTTTAGATCTGAAGCAATTGAGGGGGAAGATGATAATCTGGGAATTTTGCTGTTTATTTTTCTTTTGTTTCCAAATGTGTACCCTTCATGATATTCTGTAGCATTTCTCGACAATTCCTCTGCAGAAAATATTGGGAAAAAAAAGTGAAATAAAATTTCAAATTTATTGAACAGGTGTAGCTGAAAACCCTATAGTAGTAGAGTATCTTTTGTTTCTTGCTTTCCTAAGGAGGATAACAATTCAGGACTGTTTTTAGGGCGATGTTGGATGTCTAAATCAGCGAAACAGTCTTTCAGTCTTTCACGTCTTTTGGTTAAATTCTGAAAGTCTCTGTGCTGAGGTCAGACTGCACTACCTGAGGACATGGAAGGGAAAACCAAATGAGATTGCAAGGGTTAAGCATGAAAAATAACATAACAGTGTGACCTGTGCCAGTTGGAGAGCTGTTGACTATCATTTGTTCTGCAAATGATTTTGCTTGTCCAAGCCATGTAGGGTTGTTAGTTCGAAGTGGAATTGAGGCACTATTAGTTTTGTTTGTCTTCGCTCACTTTGTGCAGCTGAACTTCCTTCAGAAAGATATGGTGGTTCCTCCAGAGTATTTAAAAAAATGCAAGAACAGCAGCTGGGCTGGGGGATGGTGAAGGAGCATCTGCAAGACTGGGATTCTAGATGAAATTCAGCATTTTGACTTCACAGGGGCAGGTTGTTATCTTGCCTGGGGCAATGGGTGGGGTGTCTGCTGGCTGCCTTGGACCTCCTTGTGTCCAGGGTGGTCAGTGCATCAGGCTGTAGTTTGTGTGGTTTATATTAATATGTATTAACTGGTGCTCAGGCACTCAGTCCTGCCACTCTTTGGGATTTGTGAGTTTAGCTGTTAGTAATTGTTTAGCTACAGTGACAGGAGTGCTGTAGACAGAAAGGCTGTCCATCAAACAGGAAGAGTGCTTGGGAATGCAGGGGGAAGAGGGTGAAGCTGTGATGTTTGCTTTCCAGTTAGGAAGTGCTCTAGACAGCAGACTGGATTATTTAGTGTGAAATGCTGGTTTTGTAAATGCAAGGGAAGATGGGCTGGGCATGAGGAGGTAACCAAAAATTGCCTGGGGGATTCACATGTAATGCTGATGTAGCACATTGCTGAGACAAAAAGAAGTGCACACCAGTACAGTCAAATCATTACTGGTGAGTGGTAAGTACTTAGAGGTGGAGGCTGATTTAAATACCTCCTATATATTGTCATCCTGTGACTAAAATTCCTCTTTCTTGCTTGGTATTATATCTATGGAAATCTGTAGAGCCACAAGTGCCTTCGAGGTACAGTTCTTGGAGGTACTTAAAAAACCAGCATGGACACAGAAATCCCTGCACCAGAGATCTTCAGATCTCAAGGGACCAGTGAGGCAAGGAAGACAGGGTCCCCAGCATCCTTGCACACCTTGGGTCCCTCCCAGTGTGGCTACAGAGCCTCCTTCCTTCCCCCGGCCAGCAGCCAGGCACCTGCTGCTCCCCATGCAGCACACCCGCTCAGTTTGGGAAGGTAGCCTCCAGACTAGCCCTCAGGACCTTCCTCAGAACCTCTGCTCAGCTCCGGAGCTGGTGCTAAAATAAAGCAAAAGGCGCTCTTGGGGGTTATTTGCCTTGGTCACCATTTCTCAGCCTTGCTGCTCCAGCTGGCGCTCCTGCCGCTGGCCCTGGTGACTTTGGTGCACGCAGGAGGCTCTGTGGCCCTGGGGAGGGACGGTGAGCCCCTGTGTCATTTAGGGCACAGGCGTTCTAGGAAGAGGTGTGGTGTTGTGCTGGGGTGCTGTTCCACTTGTCCCCTCTTTCTCCACGCGTTTTTGGCCCTGCCTGTGGTGCCCGCCGTGCCAGGGCGTGCCGGCGGAGCAGTGCCCAGCTGGGTGTGCAGCTGGGCTGGTGGGGGCAGGATGAGGGGGCAGCCCCCGTGCCAGCTGTGCCCTCGCACAGGAAGGGCTCCACAGGCTGTTCCAGCATCTGCTGCAGGCGGGACGTGTGTGCCGCTTCCCCAGCGCTGCCCTGCAGCTGCGCCCGAGCCGCGGGCTCTGTCCTGGGCTCCCCCCGGGCAGGACGAGCGTGCCTGGGGATGCTCACGGGGTGCTGACTGTTCCCTGCCCTGCTCAGTGTGGGAACAGCGTCCGGCAGCACAGAAGGGACATTCTTCACGTTGGTAAAGCACAGATTGTGCCAAAAAGCAGCGAGAAGCCAGGAGGTGTAGCAGGATGGTAGGGGCTGCACTCCCTTGCCTTGAGCATCCTTTGCCATTGCTCTTCCTGTGTCCCCGATGGCTCGAAACAATGTCCCATCTTCCAGCTTTAAAGCTGCTTGAGCCTGCGTTGCCGTATCTCCTGCTCTTCAGCCACATACTCAGCGAGTTTCCCGTCCAGTGCTCCCATGACTGGTATCTTTTCAGCAAAAGGTAGTTTGTCTTGGGGGAGTATTTCTTACATGGTCTTCAATTAACATCTGACATCAGCACAGCTGAA
Organism: Sitta carolinensis; assembly: GCA_032173965.1. Classification (NCBI taxonomy): domain Eukaryota; kingdom Metazoa; phylum Chordata; class Aves; order Passeriformes; family Sittidae; genus Sitta; species Sitta carolinensis. Next base: position 3,887,780 of record JAVUNC010000025.1, on the reverse strand, counting down.
AAGAAATGGATCCCACCTACTGTGCAGCAGATATAATGGGGCTTCTTAAACAGCACAACTTGGGAATAACTCAGCTCCTTAATTAATGCTCTTTTTCTGTGCCAAACCCAAGCTGCTCAGGCAGCTTTATTCTTTTGCCATGTCTGGGAGGCAGTACAGTGTTTAAAGACTTCAGTAAAGCTACAAGTTGATTTTTAATGACACCTGTGTCTTGAGGCTGGTTGTGCAGTATCACTGTCTGTCGTTAGTCAGTCATCTTGTTCAAGCTTCCTAACCAGTTTGTTGACAAAAGAAAAAAACAACAAAAACCAACAAAAAAACCCAACCCCCCCAAAAACAAACAAACAAACAAAAAACCACACCACTGTTTTGGAAGAAATCGGACACCTTTTTGCTCTATTTCTTTAACAGATTAGTTTACTTTCCTTCAGCTCCTGTGCAAAGGGAATCTGCCACCCTAGAACTAAACTCCTCTTTGAAACAAGTAGCATATATAATACTACGAAGTATTCATGAAAGGGTTCAGGCTTTTTGTTTGCTCTTTAATTATTCTTAATTAAACATCAGAGAATCATTTGAGATAGTTGAAAGGTAAAATGATTTTTCTGCACAGAATTCTTCAGATCTGTCAGCTCTCAGTTATTTTCCTGACAAAGTACTGCTAATGAGGGCTCAGGTTTGTTTCCTATGAAGGTGGAAAACAAAAATCACTTTCAAATGTCTGATAGCTCTGGGTGGTTGTAGGCTCTGGCTAATGGTCACACACATGTGCTGTGGTGGTAGCAGCCATCAGACTGGTGCTGTAACCCACCTTCTGCCCCAGTCCTTCCACAGTTGTTTCTGCAGCCAGAAACAGGCTCCAGCTGATGTGGAGGATGCTGCTGTATGATAGGTGTGTTTGTTCCAGGAGTGGAAAAGAGCAGGAGGTGAAAAACCTTTTCTGTCTTCTCACCAGTGGTGCTCCTGCTTTCTTCAAGGAATGTGCTGGAGGTTAACCGTGCAGAGACCATTCAGAGTGGTGTTGGTTCCTGCTGTGCAATTGTAAATCTGTCTTCTGACATCTTCATCCCCTCTCTATGAACTGGATGGGGACAGGAGAGTTAGTAATTGGTACCACTTAATTCCCTAAAGCAACACTGATTTTCTTGGCGATCTGTGAAGGACTTAAACTTCTGTTATAGTTATACAACACATCTGGGATGTGTTGTAGCAGGAGTGTGTTTCTATGTCTGACTTAGAGCTTTAGGAGGAAATGGATTGCCTGGATTTTGTCTATAGATACTTCTGCTTTGAATGGGCCCATAGTCAGATCTAAACGATGGCACTGTGCTGCTTGTGCTGTCATCATGCTACAGGCTAAAAAGAGAAACTTGCCCCCTCTCCATTTCCATGCCCCTTTACAAGCATATCCAGTTTCTTTCAGAGAACTCTGAACCACAGTTGAACCTTATATATTAATTCTGAGCAGGTCTAGTGACACTCACAGTAAACTTGGTGGAATGCTCTGTGATCCTTCAACTCTGCAATGTACTTGTCACTTGTTCAGCATGTGGTCTGGGCAGCTCCTCGGGCTTTTAAAGGATCAGAAACAAACCTTGCTTGTATTTGATGCTAAAGAAAAAACAAAAGCCCAACCTCGGAATGAACAAATTAAAGTCAAGATTGTTTAGATTGTGATTTCAAATTTATCAGAGTTGTTGGAGGGTAGTGTTGCCTTTTGTGGTACTGTCCCATAATTGAGTGTATTCCCTTCTAAATCTCTGTGTTCCCACTGATGTGTGGCAAAAAGCTCGGAGGAGCAATGGTGGGTTTGTGTTGTAGCCTGTAATGAATCTCCAAGGAGGAATTTCCAATCCCCACCTCCAGCTTCTGTCTCATGCCCTGGGTTATCTGTGTGAGTGCTGTTGATGGTTTAGGCCAAGGACCCAGGAGGCTCCCAGTCAGGTCCTAGACATGTTGTACACAGGCGTGGGGGAATCGATGGCTCCATGTGGGAGTGTGCTCAGCACAGCACAAATTCCCTGCTGCCTGCAGACAGGCATTTGCTCACTGGACCATCTTAAGCCCCTGCTTTGGAACATATAGAGTGTATTTGTGACCCTGTCAAAGCAGTTAATAAGATTTTACTTTCATTTACGCAGGCTCACAAAGTGGAAGCCACTGTGACTCGCTTACAGGAACATTCACCTGAGCTCCTGTAAATTACAGGGGATGTTGTACTGAGATGGCTTTCTGCCTTTAGGGTTTAGCAGAAAAATTCTGTAATGCCTTTTTTTTTTGTTTTTTTTTTTTTTTCTTCTATTTCTTGCAAACAGGAAATGAATAAGCAAAGGAAGACCATTATAACGGTGGTTTCAGAAGCTGTTCAGTTTGAAACAAAGGGATTTCTTCACATTCAACCTCATTAGTCTGATTAGTGGGCTTGTAAAATGAAGCATGAAAATGAAACATGACATAGACATGAATTGATTGTGCTAAAATCTACACAAACTGCTGCTTGGAAATGAAAGGATGACAGACGTCTAATCTGAGCTGTTTAAAAAGTTAAGTTTTCAAAGTAGCTCATTTTTTTAGAGCATGTAAATTAGGTTTCTGTTAGCTCTCAATAGAAGACACTAAGAAGCTGAAAAATCCAAACCAGCCTGTCAGGTGATTTTTTTTTTGGTTGCTTGGTTAGTTGTAGGGTTTTTTAATAGAGCAGAGAAACATGAAGATGTAATAAGTTATCAGTAGAAAGATATGTTGGGCAGGAACATATAACTGTGTGGACATGGATGATGAGCTACTAGCTACTAGCATTTGAAAATCTGAGAGAATACTCTGCATTATTTTCAGAAAGGCCTCTTTGTATCCTGCTGCCTTCTGCCTTCAAACACACTCTGTCCTTTTGCCTTGGTTATTGTAAAAATACCTGTTTGGATCTTGATGGGAGATCCTGAAGGGTGATTTTACACTTTCAGCATTAGTTCAGTTGCTGGCACTGTGTGATACAGGCACAGCAGTCTCCTGGTTTTAGTGTTACTCTAAAGCTGCAACTTATTTTCTTGAAAACTGGCATTTGAATGCCTAGTTTTCTTAACAGAGATTAGTCCTAGAAGCCTGTACCTCTTTGGGTATGAACTGATTTATTTCTGCATGTATTTTGTACTGTCAAAACTAGGTCTGTCCAACTGCAGTCTTAGTGCTGCCCGTGACTGTGACTGTCAACGTCCTTCTTCTTCTGCAGCTCACTTAAAAAGATCAAGTAATTTGAATATATGTTTTGGTGTATTTTGAAGAAGTATTTTGAAATACTGCTTTCAAATATTAGTCACACCAGTACAGTTAAGATCCCAGAACTCCTTTTGTAATTGTGGGGTCTGCATTTCCAGTAAGGGCATCTGGAACAGGATTTCTAAATGCTGTTGGACATTCTGGAGAAGTGTGCTGGAGGTGTTCTCTCAGGAGAAGAATTTGGCATCTTGGTAGTGAGGAAAGGAAGGATATGGCTGGGGCGTTCCTGCAAATTGGAGAAGTATGTGATCACTGTGGAATATTGTGAGTGAGTGGCTGAGCACAAGTGTGCCTGGGGAACCCCATCGTGCTGCTGTCAGCCCTGGCAAGTTGCTGCCATTACAGTTTGGCTCCTTGGGAAGAACAGGGCAGGATATTGGTGTAGGAGGTGTGCTGAACTGTTGCCCTTTGGGCAGTGAAACTTGGGAGTTTAGTGTGAAAGTAGAATGCATGGGGTTTGGAAATCTTCCTGTGCAATTTCCTGTTAGGCAACTTTTTGCCATCAATGATGCTGCTCTGTAAGGCACAGCCACAAAGGATTTCCATGAACCATGGAAGAAATGCATTGCCAGGCTCCTTTACCCCCTTGCTCTCTTTATAAGTGAATTGTGCATTACCTACTTTAAACCTGAGTAGATGGGTGTTGTAGAGGTGACCTGTGCTGGAGACAGCACATGAAATGTGCAGCTGCTTCAGCCACTGTGCTTCTGGCCCACAGCTCGAGGAGCAGCAATATTAGCAATATTAGCACTTTGTACTATAGGCTTTGTAGGCACATGGGATTCATTTCCTAGGCATGAGTCAGGGCATGATTTTGCCTGTAAGAATCAAATTACTCTTTGAGAGGTTTCCATGGGAAGGGGGGAAGAAGGAGGATGACTTCTGTGAGCAGGTTTTGGGACAAGTGTTTTGTGTACAGCCATCATGGCATTCTCCATCCAGAGGCACCTGTTGTGGCTCTTGCGTGCTGGGCACAGGCACTTTTCACTCTGTTTATTATTTTCAGCATAGGTTTGTGGAATTTGTGTAATTTAGCTAAGTGTGTGTGTTTCTAATACAAACCTCAGTGCAAACAAACCCTGCCCAACAGGGACTGTTGCAGAAAGAATCAGAGTACTGTTGGCTTGAATATTCCTTGTTCCCTGTCTTTCCAATGAGTTCCAGATATTTCATGGGTTCCTGATTCCTCTGCTGGTTAACCAGATGAGTATTTTAGTGACTTTAAAATGATTTCTTCCTTGTTTTGAATGAGGGGAGGAGAATGTTTAAGGGAGGAGTTTGAAGAAGTCCCTCTAAAAATGAAAGTAGAAGTGTTTATTAGATACAATTGATGGTTAAAATAGCCAGGTTTATGTCCACTTTTCAGATATTTGGGTGGCTGTTTGTTGTGGATCTAGGGAAGGCAAAAAGGGGTGCTGGATAAAAGCAAACCCACCATGTAGTTGTTCAAGGTGTTGCCTGTCATTAAACAATCTCTTCTGCAGAAGAGAGGTTTTGAGAGAGAAGAGGGAAGTTCATCAAGAATTATTCACTGTTGAAGTCACTTTTGAGTTTTCTGTGGTGATTGGAATGGCTCTGAAATAGATCATACTGTGCACTCCAAAAACTGACTAAAGATTAAAATGGAAGTTGTGAGCAACAACCTGTGTTAGAAGGTGTAAATATATTAAAAAATAGCATCTCCATAGTTGAGCAAGGCATAAAAAAACTCATTGTGATGTTTGCAGCTGAAGTTAAAATAAAGAAGAGCAACCTGTTTTCCCAGTAAACTTCCACTGGTTTGATTTCTGTGAACTCCAGTGTGTTCTGGGGGCTGCAGTTAAGGACAGCACAATCTGTGTTAACAGGAAAGTGATAGACACAATTAGTATTGCCTGCTCTTCCAGGAAAAAAGCCAATGGATGTCAGGTGACAGATCTAAAAATGGCTGGTGACGACACCCATTTTATGCTTCATTTGATCAAGGGTAATACTGTCGTGGTGCTGCTGTGTGGAGGAGGGGCTGAACTAAAATAATATGTACTTGTATTGATCATAAGGCTCATTATACGAGGCAACTTCTGGGGTTTGCCACTTAGAAGTTCATGCAACTTCTGCTACAAAATAATGCCAGGGAGCTGTGTGCTTTGGTCTGGGGGTTTGACAGTTGTGGGGTTTTTGTATTTGTGCTTTCCCCTTCTATCTCAAATTTGGTGTTACCAACATCTTGAGAAAAAGACTTTCAGGCTGCTGGGTTTGTTTGATGTTCTTTTCCCACTAGAGAACATAAAATATGATTCAGTTGCATAAACAGTTGTAACTGGGAAAATGCATTTTTGCCAATGTCTTTTTTAAAGACCTTTGTTCTGGAAAATTCTGCTGAATTGGCATTGAAATCACTTTCCAGTCATTCTCTCCAGTGGACATACAAGTGGGTTTTAGTTTGACTGTGTGAGTCTTAACCTCTAATCTTTCTGATTTACGGGTTATAACCAGAGAAAGAGATCCCCATGGATCACTCCTCTGGGGCACTGCAGGATTCTCCAAACACTGGGCAGCCAAACTCCAGAGTGAGTGTATAAGGATTGCTCAGGGCTGAAAGTACTGATGGATAAGTTGGACTTGGAAATCACACCCTTTGTCAGCTTGTTGGTGTCTGTCAAGTGCAGAGCAGCATTTGGCAGCAGCCTAACAGTGTGTGCACATCTCTGTGTCTCAGGTTCTGTTCTGTCTCAGGAACAAGCAAGTATTTGTGTGGGAAGGTTTGGGGAGCCACAAATATGGATTCTAGTGTTAGTTCTGTGGTGCTGGTGGGACTAAAAGAGCAAACCCATCCTGCTCCTCTTATGGCTGGGAATTTTTTCTGTCTTTATAGATCAGAGTTCAGCCCTCCGGGGAACTTGCTCAACTCTGCTCTCATTTCCAAAACTGCAGGATAAATTATGTGCACATCGGAAATTTGTTGGGATTTTTCTTGAAGCACTGTGTTGAGGGGCTGATAAAAGAGACATCATATTTTCTGTGAGCCAGCAGAACCTTTCTCATTCATACCTCACCACTGCTTGCTTGAATAGCAAATGGAAACAGGCTGAAAAAAATGTCTGAACTAACTCGGAGGTAGTATTGCAGCTCTTAGGAGGATGCACTAAATTCTTGTGAGTTGGAGCATTAAATCTGCTTTCATGTCAAGGAAAGGATTGTGATCTATTATGCCCAGTGGTTAGAGTGGGAATGGGGTTTGGACATTTTTAACATGAGCTCAACCCAAGAACCACAGAAGCTGCAGTTTGGGTGAAAGTGGCTGGTAGTCTGCTGCTGCTGTATCAAACAGCCAAGGCAAGGACATGATGAGAAAGAATCCACACTGAAAGTCCCAAATCCTTGCTGGAAAATTCTGCCTGCAATGAAGGCTGGGTAGAGATGGGACAGATTGGAGCAGGTTTGTCAGGAAGGGAAGGCAAGCTGGGCAAGGGGAAGGCAGCATGAGGCAGAAATCAGAATGATGAAACCATAGCCCTGTTCCACCAGGGGCTTGTGGAAGGAATGGCATCGGGGTTAGACAAAAGGACAGGAGTCAAGACTAAACAACTGTCTGCAGTTGCTTGCTGCAGCTAAGAATCATGTTGAGCTGTTGAGAGACTAGAGGACATGTGATGTCTGATGGATGAGCAAGCATCGAGCTGGTGCTGCTGTGCTTTATCTAGGACCTTTGGTCCTGGAACTATGCACTGGAGGGGGACACCAATAATCCTGGGGGAGGCAATGCTTGAGGCAGTTTTCTTCTGGTTTGCCTTTGCCAGTGCTGTGGGGAGACAGCTTCAGTCCCTAGAGCTAGAGCCAGTCCTTCAAAGATCAACAGCCAGACCCCAAATACTAAAAGAAGCCTGGTGCAACAAAGTCACTCTGGTTTCTGGTGTTGGTGCCTTTGAGGATCTAGCTTGCCAGTTTTACTATAATACCAAGACCTAAACACAGACTTTTCAAGTGAGGAGTTTGGGGGATGGGGTTTGGTTTTTTGGTTTGGTTTGGTTTTTTTATGAAGCCTAAAAGGAATTGGGTTTTCTGAGATACCACCCAAGTGCAGTTAAGATGCAGGAATTTCCACATCAGAGAGTGCCCAAGGTGTGACACAGCTGCTGCTGCCTCCAGCATGCCAAGGGCTGGTGTTGGCTGGCTTGCAGGTAGTCCTTGCAAGCCAGGCTTATGGATGTTCTGTTCCCTAATGAGACAGCCTAACCACGTTCCTAACTGGGAGGCATGACTGAAGAGAAGCAACTCCTTGATCACAGGCATTTAGGACTTCTTCAAGGAAAATGTTCCATGTGAGACCTGTGGCACATCACAAGCTTCTGAAACTTCAGGCTGGCTTTCAAAGAACAACAAAACAGTAGCTAAGGTGTTCCTCAGTTTTAAAAGTTTTTGTTTATCCAAATACATTTTTAATGCAAACACCCAAAACTGGGGTACATAATTAATGGGGCCTTCTGATGGTGCTTTTGTTGTATCAGTTAACTAAGGAAACATCAATGAATTGAGCCTGGAGCAGCAAGGATCCATGCCTGCCTCTCCTGAGAGCAAGGGTAGGCTCAGACACAGCCCCAGGAAACCAAAGGGCAGCTTTTCTGCTGTGGGTTGGTTTGTGCTAAGGGAGCAGCACAGGGATGTGTGACAGACCTTGTCCTAATAAAACATTGTTATGGACTTGCTTTTTTCTTAGAAATTATTTCTTCTTCCCTTGGGAAGCCTATAATTAGAAGTTGGAGGGAAAGAAAAAACAAGCTGTTTATTTAGAAGTAGAGGAATATTTCCAGTTCTCTACTGTAGCTCTTAAAAAAGCCCAAACCAAAATACAAAAAACACACACATATGTATGTGGCATGTCTGTGAATAGCTCTATGCAGGTAGAAGTAACAGATGAAACTTTTACCACCTAGAATTGCAGCATCTGTGTTAGTTTTCTGTGTATCCTGCCTGCTGCTCCAAGTGAGTGTGATGAATCATGTACTGTCTGCAGATCCTCAGTATGGCTTAGGAGCCTGTGTCTCCAGTGAAAAGACAGTTGGACTTTGTTATCCAAGTTTTCTGGGCTTTCTTGGTTTTTTTATTATTAATCACATGTTGAGAATTTCCTATTGTATTTTGTTATGAGCATTTCTTTGATAAACATAATGAATCTTACCTGAGTGAATTCTGTGTTCTAGGAAAAATGGTTGCTTGATCATTTTCAAAAGATGATAGACTTGATAATCAGCCAGAGACTGAGACCAGCCCAAGTCACGAGAGCTTGGCAAAACAGGCCAATTTTTCAGCAGAATGTAATGAGTGTTGAACAACATCGTTGGGATCAGTGCTGTGCTGTTAGGGATACAAAGTCTAATGCCAAGAAATGGTGCTTTTAGGCAGTGGAAGATGATGTACACTGAATTTTAAGCACTTCTGCTGGCAAACTGGAGACAAAAAAAATTTAAAAGCTGCCATAAATCCCTGTTCAGCAAAACAAAACTCACCTATTGTATCGTGTTTCTGACCAGGGTTTGGGTCTTTGGGGTATTTAAACTGTACTGTCAGAGTTTAGCTGTCCAGGATGTTCATGTATGTAAGAAAAACCACTAAAACATGAGAAGGCTGTAGAGGGGGAAAGAAAAAAGGATGCTCAAGGCACTACAGTATGTTCCTTCAGCTATTTGAACATGGGAATGGTGAATGCAAGACCCTCTAATTATGAGAGTATGATCAATCAGTTGTTTGAATATCCCAAAAAATAATGCCTGACAGCACTAGTTTATATTAACAGTTAGCTATTGCACTCTTCAAAAGACAGAAGTAGATCTTCTTTTACAGGTTAATGTTTCAGAGATTGTTTTTTGGTTTTTTCCAGTACTCAGTTGGATTAGGATCTGCTATGCTGCTATGTCCTGGGGACACCTGGACATAAGGGGATACTTTAAAAGGGAGAGTTTTGTATAGTTAATCACAATGGATTTAGAGGCAAGGATTTGGTTTCTACTCCTCCTGAGTGTCCAGTCTAAGAAGGGAGGTAATGATAGCCCACTTTTGCAGGCTCTTCACAAGATTTGCTGCTGCTTGAGCAGCTCGGGGGTGCCTGTGTGGGCACTGCATGTTCCAAAGGCAGTTAGCAGAAGGGCCGGGGGTCATTAACAGCTTCCACACAGTGCTGAAGTTTAGATGCATGTTTGGAAATTAATTTTTTAATGTGTCTGTCCTCCTACTATGCGATAGGTGTAATTACACAGGCAAAACTGGCATTTTCTATATGGAAAAGGATTGTCCTGTTTAACAGCAGCATTGGAAGTGATGAGTACTGTCTGGGGGAAGCAGAGGCTTGGAAGGATTTGATGGGGTAAACCCATGAGTCAGGGACTAGCCAAGACTGCTAGAATAGATGGCTTCTGTTTCTCCACCAAAACTCAGGTTGGGAACTGTGGCAATTCAGCCTCTAAACTGATTTGGTGGACTTAATTTTCCCTCTCTTTTTTGTAAAAAAAGGGTAGCATTACAAAAGGCACCCTCAGCTCCTCAGAGAGAAACAGTTTTGAAATGGAAGCAGCAGTGTGAGCCACAGGACAAGTTCCAGAGGGGCAGTGGTCTGCAGGGCATTAATTCTTTATTTGTGGAAAGACAGGTAAACCTCTTGCTAGTATGGACCTTTGGCAGGCTCGTTGCTAGCTCTCAAACATGGGTAACATTTGAGTGTTCTTTCAGTCTTCAAAGATCAATGCAAACCTTTATTTTCTATAAATAATTTAATAAATACTTTGTTTTACAATGATACAACAAATAACAAATTCATAGCAAATGAGTCACAAAGAATTTAGGATCAGTATACTTTAATAAGGTATCAGTGTCAAAATACATTTCCTTATCAAGTTAAAGTTCCCATACAGTTATAATATTGTCAATAAGAATTCAGCAATATAGATTATGAAATAATTATGATAAAAAGTACGATTAATATTAAGACATGGAATATTTTTCCAGAGTGTTTTAGTAAACTGTTAGGGTATAACAATTTTAATGTTGAAACTACACAAGTAAGAACAGAAGAGCAGTATTCAAGTGTCTTAAATCCTTGAAGCCTTAAGTCTGTGCCACTGCAAATTTGTCAAGTCTGGATGGCCAATTTTCATCAGATATTGCCACTTACAATAAATTTTTTTACACAGTAATAACTTCACTTTATGAGTAGATTATTTTTGGTAATAAAAATCTTGAAAGATTGCCTACAATAGGGAGTATATTTTTTTTTACATTATGTACCCATAACAAAAGGTCTTCAGCTTTTCTAAGTATGTGTGGTTAAGACTCGACACAGTGAACTGAAGTGCTCTGTGAGCCCAAGGCTCTCTCTAGGCGTGTGTCAGTGCAGGATATAAAGCAATTTTATACACCAGGCTTCAGCAGACTCAGAAGTTTTAAAAATATATTTTTGTTCTAAGTTTCTAGGCCAGATTTTTACCTTTAGTACTTTGCCACTGTTTCATTTTCTTCAGTGAATCTACAGTGATTTATACCAGTGGAGGAAACAAGATGGGTCCCAACAGAGATCTAAGTCTGTATGTATTGTGAAGTCAGAACTGCTCACCTGCCTTTTATTGTAATATTTTTTGCTGTTTAGAGATGTTGTAATTTAAACTTTCAAACCCCCTTGAAAGCATTCAAAGCCCTATTTTTCAAATATGTGCATGACAATTAATGATAGTTGGAAAGGAGCTCTGAAAATGTCTGGCTGCCTTTTAATGACTTTTTAGCTACTGATTAATGTAAGGCAAGTAAAAATCAGATACCTCCCTGCTGGCTATTCATCTCACTATGCAATCCCTAATTCTTTTTGTCTAATTATAACTGAGTTAGCCTAATACACTGCAAAATAATATTTTGAGATTTGTTGATTCAATATTGCAATTATATTGCTAGCTAGCATATAAAATGAGAAAGGGTGACATTAATCAGGGGTGTTAGTACTGGCCACTGCTCCGATTCCTGAAATATCAGCAACATCATAACAAATTCTACAAGTTTCTAGCAGAAACAGCTCTTAAAGTAGTTGTGTCATAGGCATAGCAGAAGTACCAAGAGATGATTAACAACTGACCCAGAGAGAGATAATTAAAAAAAATCTGGTTTGTGTAAAAAATAAAGGCAAAAACAAAGAACAAAACAAGAAACCTCAATGCAAATGAAAACACAGGCCTAAATCCTCCACTGGGGCAAATCTGCAGGACTCCCTTGGCTGTAGAGCTAAGACATGTTAAGGCAGTTGAGAATGTGGCTTGCTTCTGAGGAAAAAAGCTTAAAACGTGCAACTTTCACAGATACCCACAAACATTGCATTTCACCATTCACATTTCTTTCAACAAAGTGTATAAAAATGAAGGAAAGGATGGGAGGCAGAAGGCTGCGATTTTTCCTTAGTATGCTTTTTCAAAAGTTATTAAAGTTACAATAAAATAAATGCTGGAAAACAGAAGACTCAAAGGATTTTAATTTGGCAGATCAACAAAAAACTGTGGTTGGAGATCAAATTTGTTTCATCCATCTTTGGCAATAAAAATATATCTTTGCAGTACTGCAGCCAAAGTATCACATGATGAGGCATTTATACCACAGCTTTTTATTAGCATGAAATTTGAAAAAAAAAAATAATTCAGAATATAAATTACAGGTCATGAGATAAGGGGAGGGTAATCAAACTCTCTAAACACCACTTTAATTGCAGTAGAGAAAATACAGTAGACGTATTTCTTTAATATGAATAATAAAGTGAGTAACTTCAAAAGGCCACTATTTGGTAACGTGGACAGGTTCAATATCTAAGTAAAATCCTGTAAAAGTGTACTGGTATTAGAAATTGTCTACTTGCAGAAATCTCTGTAGCAGGTGAGCTGTGTGCGGGCGGCTCAGGTGGCCTGGTCCAGCGCCCGCAGCAGCGCGCTGCCCTGCAGCAGCGTCGAGCACACGGGCACGTTCACCTCACAGTCATACCTGGTCAGCTCGGGCAGCAGGTAGGGCTCAAAGGAGGGCCCCAGCAGGCGACTGGTCACACCTGGAACACAGCAGGGAACCAGGTTAGGGTGCTGGGAACAGAAAGGGCGCTTGTTAACTCCCGTCTCTTGGGGGCTGCTTTGGTCAGGATGACCCCAAGATATATAAAATCTGCTGTCTCCAAACCCTGCTGCTGAAAGAAGGAGTTAGAAGTCTTCAGCTGATGCTCTCAAGGTTGCTTTATTGTTTCTTATCTCAGATATTTTCTGTCTGGGCTGCCCAGGTCTGTTCAGCAGGGCAGCCCCAGGCACACTCTCTGCCCCAGGGGCAGGCACTGACTTTATACTACAAACTACGTGTTAGTTATTGACAGTGATGATCCAATGCCCATCACCTGTGTTAGTTCCATTCTACTCCAATCCAATCCCCAAGTGCCACCATCACCAAGGAGATGGGGTTAGGAAGAAGAAGGAAGGACAGGACAATGCCCAAATCCCTCCATCTTGCCCCTAAGCCCCCATGGTAAAAATCCCCAAAATTTCCCTTTTCACTCTACAACTACTACTATCATGCTATCTAGAATTTTGTGCCCTTTAGTTCTTCATTCACAGGTGGTTAATTTGTTCCATGGATCAAACTCAAAGCCCCAGGAGTCCCTGGCTGCCTGCCAGGGTCTGTGACCCCCCTGCCAGGGCTGTGGAGCCCCTGGCTGGAGCTGGGATCATCCAGGACTGGCACAGACAGCCTGGGTTCTGACGCCATCTCTTCTGTTTACGGCAGTTTCGTTCTGTTTTTATGTCAATATGCCTCAAAGCACCAGCAGTTCCAGGTGTCAGAGCAAACCTGTACTCTGCCCCTCCTTAAACTGCTGCAAGGATGTCACACAAACCAGTGCAGTTTTTCACCTCCACCCCCAAACTGAGATTGTTCTGAGAAAAACTGTATTGGGGCAGATGAGGAAAGCTGTAGTAAAAGATACGGTTTCTGAATTGCCACCACTCCTCTCATGTATTAAAAAGAACAGACACACGTCCCCTTTAACCTACAAAATTCCATATCAATGTAACCCAAAGTTGTTCAGTATGTTGAAACCAAAGTTGTTTAGCATAATATAATAATAATCAATTCCATCACAAGACAAGAGTATGGATGGAGAATGATAGTTCTTCCGAGGTGAAAAGGTGTTAAGTTAAACTGAAGTGAAGGCTAAAAAATATTTTTCTCATCTATTACAAATGTAAACATTACAGTTTCACACTAAACCACAAAACTAATTTTTTGTGCTATGTTTTGATTTTTATCATCCTCCTTCACATTTTTTATGTCCTTTTTTTTTTCATGGAATTGGTATTGGAACAAAATACCAACATTTTCCAATCTCTGTGTTTGACAGCTCTTACCTGATGCTTTATGAGCTGGCTGGACACTGTAGTCCTGACAATGGGAATTGTAAAACAGAGGGGGAAACACTCCTGCTTTCAAATTCTCACCCAGACTGTCACAGGTGGGTTGATGCTGCTGCTGCTGTTGTTGATTCATTGGTTGGCTCAGACCTCTTGAGTTACAGAAAAATTCATCTGTTATTTAAACAGTAGGGGAAAAAAAATGTTAAATGAAGCCAGTGTAATAATTATAGTAGATAATACTGATCCAAAGCAAAGATGGTGTTACAGCATAGGCAAATCTGCATCTTATCACAAAGGAATTCCACAAATAGCCCCAGCTCTAGCAGCAGTCCTGCAGTCAAGATATGCTTGTGTAAGGAAACACAGTGCTGTAGAGAAACAGTATCTGTTCTAGCTCTGAGGTATTCACACCTTGGATCAGCAGGAGGTAAACACTGCTCCATTAAGCTGATTTCTGTTCCCTCCAAAGCAAGTGTGTGTGAACATATGTGAAACCAACTAAATGGTATTTATCAAATGTACCTTTAAATTGTTCAGCTCCTAGTGATATAGCTTGATCTTTAATTTTAGCTTAGTATAATATTTACAGAGCTTATTTACATTTCCTTTTGAAAGAGCTTTTTTCCCTATTCAACCTGTCTTAAAACGGTGTTTCAATCTGTAACACTGCAAAACCACTTTCTTTTGTCTTACCAGTAAGAACACTTGTGCTGAGAGACTTCTTTTCTGTAACCAAGGAACAGTTTTCCCCCTTTAGAAATTTCATTCTCTTCCACATTAAGTGAGATGGGTTAATGACAGATGGATCTCCCTAGAATGAGAAGAGAAGCAAAACAATTACATCAATGGCCACAGTGATTCCAAACCTGTGAAGAGGATGCATTTCTTATGCTTACCCTACTCAGCTGATGCAGGGCTTGCTCTTCATAGTCCAGCTGTCGCTTCAGTTTCAAACTGTTGGACAGAGCAAGTCTTGCTGGGTTCACATCTATGCCTCGTTGTCCAAAAGCATCCAGGGGCCTGTGGAGAGGAGCTCTGTGAGTGCACAGGAATGCAAATCAAAATCATCTGCTTCTTTTATACAGAGTCTTCTTTCATTTAAAGACATTTAAGGTGTCTGAGACTTGCCAGTGGCCAGATCTCAAACATCAAATGTTTCTATTTCCTTTTATTAGTCATCCCACCATCTTTAGAAAGTTTTGACGTTTGGGATCAAAGACTTAAGAAAGTTTAGCATAAACAGCCTCTAGGGATCTCCATGCAGACAAAAATAATACTGTGGAAAAGAAAGTCATGTAACTCTTAAGAATTGGATTTGAGAGCCATGAATGTCCCTTTGCTTTACATAATAAGAATGCATAAATTGTTGACTGGGGACAAACCCTTTCTTTCCAGATGCATATTCAGACACTGGTATTTCTGCCAACAAGAAATCCCAAAAAGCTAACTGACAGTTTCATGTTTTAAAATGACAATTGCTATATTATGTACTTCCCAAACATGTCAGTGTGAGCAATACTGAAAACTAGAGCTACAGAGAAACTTCTAGCTATGAAGCAACTTCTAGGACTGTGCCCTCTGACCTACATCTCATCACTTACTGTTCACATGTGTAAGAAAGCAAACAAAAAGGTTGTAGAAAAAGAGCCTGCAATTTAAGTCTTGGCTGTAGTATTTACATATGACATAGCAATAATGTACTTTCATTCCTTTCTTTTCCCCATTTTCTGTTGTGCAGAAAATATATGCAAGGTAAGAAAGTATGTGTGTGTTCCTGGTACTGCTGGACCAGTAAGTCTTTTTGGTACTGTTCTTAAATTTCACAAAGTCAAGCACGCTTTGCAAAATTACTGGACCAGCAGGAAATTCATTTGTGTATCCTTACAGGCAATGAAAAATTAGCCCACTTCTGCTTCCTCCAGACTCACTTGCCACTGGGAAGAGCATCACATTAATTTCTCCAGAGCTGCAGTCTGATGCCTATCACAACAAATTGTTTCAGCTAAATTGAGAAAAATGAATTTTCATGATTATGACCCTTCTTATTTCCCCAAATATTTTCTGGGTAAATGTACATAGTCCTACCACAGAAACACTTACCTTTTTTTATACACGGGCATCCTCTGAGAAGATATTGGTGGGCCCGAGGGGGAACCTGATAGGGATCCTGAGTATTTATCCATGAGTCTCCATTTTGCAGGAACATATTCTAATGGGGGATCAGGTGGCCACTGGGTGTTTGGTCTTCCTCCCATCGAAGACAGGGGAGTGCTGGCTTGGTCGTGGTAGGGTGGCAGTGATGACCTATTCATGTTGTTGAAGAACACTGATGACAGGGACCCATGACTAGAGTTAATTTTTTCATTTGATAGCTGTGGGCAGTATTTCTCTGGGAGGAACTGATTCTGTGAAGTAGGAGCGAGGGGTTGGAAGATGGCACTCATGCTACTTAGACTCTGCTGGGTATTTTGTGCACTTTCAGAGAGAGGACTTTCTTCTTGGCAGATGGGGCTGAGCTGGAAATCTTCTCCCTCCATAGGAATGTAAGGAGCCAAGGTTTCAAGGTCCAGTTCATTGAAGTCAGTCTGTGCAAAGATAAAGTATGTTCATAAGGAAACTGTAAGTTAGTAATAATTGTGGCAGTTAGTGTGATACAGAATAGCAATAGATGCAAAGCTGAAAAATCACTGTATGCCAAATATACCTAATGAAACTGTCTGACTCCTGTTTAAAGATATCTTATTTCTATGCTAGCATACATGTTCATCATATCATCAGCAGCAAAATTAAGACAACAAACTGCAGGAAAAAACCTCCCAGAGGAGCAATATTTGTTATAGCAGCTCTCATGCAGCCTCCAGCATCACTGTGATCTGAAGTAAGATGTTGTTTCACTAAGTTTTGAATAACTTGTCTGCCAAGACTCTACAACATGTGGCATGTAGTTCAACCTCAGGCTTTTTCATGTTAAAATAGAAAACACAGCTTTCTCTTAATCCAGCTACATAAAAAATAGGTGTATAAAAATGTGAGAGTTGAAAAAAATTAAGCCAGAACACTATCACACTTAAATCTGTATTCTTTTTTCCCTTGGAGGACTAGTCATTTCCACATTCACTTCTCTTGGCACTTGACCAGAGCTGATCAGAGAGGATTATCAATGCCTGCCCCCCAATCAGCTCAAAACACCCCTGCAGCACTTTTATAATGCTCCTTTTTCCCACCAAAGCAGCTGATGTGGTGGAACACACCTGAGCAAGCAGATGCTGAATGTGACAATACTGAAGTTTTGCACGTGTAAGATCTTGCAGTGAGTTTCATCCTGCTCCACACTGTCTCCTATCTGTCTGCTCTTTCTCTTGCTTCATTTCTACGTCCAGATTTAGATGAAATTCTTCAGAACATGGATTACAGCCTACCTAAGCCAAACTGAAGTACCTAATTTGGGCCCCAGCACCCCAAACTTTCTGCAGGATTAATAGATAGAGATGAGTGTGCACTACCAATCAGCAGTGCTCGTTCCTTTCTCTCAACTGTAAAGTGTAAGTTCTTCACAAAGGCATTTCAATTAAGTACCAAAAGTTAAGTAAGCTGAATCAGGCCCACACCTTTCATTCACTAGCTCACTTGCTGTAATGTTATAATAGTGGGTTTACTCATTTATAGGGGAAATTTCTACACTTACATCATTACTAGAATTCAGGAGATGGAGACTGTGTGTTACTTTATGTACACATAATTTTCAATTCTCTCTGAAAACCTCCAAGAGGCAAAAGAGGAAGCATATATCTAAAATGAGTTTTAATTTTGTAGTTAAAGGAGACGTGTGCTATGAAGGGCATTCCTCCCTCATTTGGCTGTTTTGCAAGAATTAGTTTATTTATATTTTGTTCTAGAAAGGATGTTTATTCATTAGTCATTTGGCTGGATTTAAAAACAAATTGCTGCTGCTTATATTCCTTATCCAATCTACAGAAGTCTCCAAATTTTGAAAGCTCTCTGGTGATCCTTTCTTCTTAGCAGTGCCACCACAGTGACACTGCAAACCTTGTATTTCAGAGATTTAAGGACAGAGATTGACAGGGCAGCTTTTGCAAGTACACTGTTTTATTAATGTGCATCAAAGATTTAGTTTGCATGTGCAAGAGCAGTTTAAGTGCTGTCTCCCAATATCTGAACAAACAACATGCAGCTGTACTGTTTACTAGCAGGAGACTGATCATAGTAGTGGCTTTTGGAAGAAATAGCTCATTACCTGGGAGGTGCACTGACTTTTTGATTCTGTGTCCATGGCAAAAAGTTTTTCAATCATCTCAATCTTAAAATCTTCATCCACAGAACTGTAATAATCTCCTGGGCTGCTGGGCTGCATGGAAATAACAATCTGTTATAAGCAGGAAGACAACCACAGTACTGGCTCAGCATCATGTCATTTAGACCCTGCTGTTATTCAGTAACAGATCTTTCCTATGAAAAGTGCATGGGCAGACAGTATATTTCGTGTGCTTATAACCCAAACCTTCCATCAGAAGCTTTTCTCTGACACAAGATTGTCAGTACAAAATATAGGCACCCATTACAGGAACCTAGCTGTCATCCCATTTTAAATGTTTTTTGGCAACTTAGACTAGAAACAAGAAATGTTCACCATTAAATACTTCTGTTAAGAAAGAAGATGCTTAGCAATACCTCCATGCTTTCC
Organism: Sitta carolinensis; assembly: GCA_032173965.1. Lineage (NCBI taxonomy): Eukaryota > Metazoa > Chordata > Aves > Passeriformes > Sittidae > Sitta > Sitta carolinensis. The sequence continues at coordinate 3,869,417 of JAVUNC010000025.1, read as the reverse complement.
TCAGGACTGAATGCCCTCTGCTAAGAGTGGCTCCAGCTCCTGGGAGCAGTGCCATGAAATCATGTTCATTTCTTCAGTGGGAAACTCCAAGGAGCTGCTCTCAAATGCCTGACTTGGCTAAGCTTCCTAAAAGCTACAGCTTCTACTTAACAGAAGGAGGATGGGGCTGGGGCAATGATCCCAGGGGTCACACCTTTTATATAAAATGAAAGGTGGCAGCATGTTCTCCTACTTGTTGCTTTATATGTTACAGTGATTACTGAGGGACAGCTGGGAGACAATGAGGACTACCATGTGAAGCCAGGATATTGTTCCCATTTGATAGTTTTGCTATTAATTCTTAAGGCATGATGCAGTATAGGAAAGAGATACTCTGGGCCTTGCTAAGAAGCAGTGAGACAGGACTGCCAACACAAAAATGTTGCCTACACATATTGATGGGATTTTCATAGAAAACATATCATGCTTTTAATGTTTTATAAGCTCTTCTTACCGTGGAACAGCTACTGTTGCTGCTTGCACTTGGAGTACTGCTGCCAGGTGCAATCTGAGGCATTGTAAAGGATGGTATCGTCAGTGTTTCACCTTGAGCAGGGTGGCTTTTCACTTCCAGTGGCCATGCTTTGTTAGGTGTCAAAACAGCATTAGTGAAGGCAGGGGCTTCCTCAAACTTCTGTGTTCCTGGATGGGCTTTGAACAATATTAATGGACACTTTTAGCTGGTGCAGGGTTATGATATAACTGCAGCTATTCATTAAAAGTAAACACTGCTCCTAGTTGCCATGACAATAAGTTGGCATAGACTTAATGCACATTATTTAGTCAGCAAGAAAGCCTGATTCTGCTCTCATTCACAGAAATTTTCCACTGGTGTGAGCATGTGGGCTCTTTTAGCCATTACTCCCAATTTGTACACACAGCAAACAGACCTTGTCTATTAAGTTTCTAAATGCAGGCTCACATGTGGTTCTTTGTTGCACAAAAATAATTTATACAAATACTAACCAAAATCCAGGGAAATAATGGCATCACCAGGTGTTGGTGCCAGCTGAGCAAGTTCCTCTGGTTCTTCCTTTAGCTTAGTAAACAAGAAGTCACTCTTCTCTGTCTCAGGGATGCCACTGTCATAGGCAGTGTTCATTGTCAACAGGTGAGGCTTGAAGAGTGATTCTGTTTGGTCCATGGAGAACACAACGTCGTTCTTCTCAATTTCACTAACGAGAGAATAGGTTTTAGGCATTTTGTACCATAAAGGTGAAAGATGTGGATAAAGTAGGCAGTACAAACTCTCTGAAGCTGGGGCTATAGGAGCATTTTGGCCTCTCTGTTGCATGCCAGCCTCTCGACAGGCGAGGCACAGTTCCAGCGTTGCTGAGCACCACCATTTCGGATGACGCAGAGAGTGTGGTCAGGACTTCTGTGGGAATACTCAGGGCTTTGTTGCTCTGCTTTTTAAAGGGATGTAGTCGAGGCTGTAATGACCCAGGCTATCACTCGAATAAGTATTTCCTATTTTGGCCCCAACTAGGACCAAAAAAACCTTGAGTTTTGCCAAATGAAGGCAAAACTTCTGATAGGTCCTGATTTTTAAGGCTGTAAACAGCTTCTCCTAGCAACATACGAAACTGTTACTACTTAGTTTTATCTCTTGGTCACAGCAATAGAAAAACAAAACACATTAGCAGTCGTGTTACACAATAAAATCTTCAGTGCAGACCTTATACTCTGTTGTATGAGCACAGCAGCTGCTCTGCAGAGGAGAAAGGCTGTGGGGGATTTCAACAGCGCGTATGGGAACAGGCACGCCATGCTTTTCATCGATGTCTAACATCAGTAAACAAGACTGAACAAACATGACTAAACCGCTTCCAGAACAACAACCCTGAATCAAGAGACCCTTGAGAAGCTCCTCCAAGCAGGGGTTTCTGCAGCACCCGTGGTGTGGCACCACCTGAGCACGTAGTTGACGCAGACGATGCACTGGGGCTGCAGGTTGCGCGTGTTGTAAATCACCGTCCCCTGCGTCTCCAGCCACACGTAGCCCCCGTGCTTGGCCAGCATACGGTACTGGCCCGTCACCACTTGACCTTTTGTGCACACTGGGAAAAGGGGGCAGGGAGAGAAATAATGCATCAGGACAGCACCACACAACACGTAACACTTGTTCTAGATATGCCCACTTCCGAGTTTTCATTATGCGGGAGCGCACTAAAGCGTTTGTGGACGAGGGATGTGCTTAACCTTGGGGAAATGCAGCCATTTTAAACATGAAAGGGGCTGTTCCTTTGAGGCTTCTACTCAAGACTGAAAATTTGCATTCTGGCATTTGAGTTCTTGAGATGGTCGAAATCTACAGATCAGAATGGAGAATTTAAAGAATTTAATATAATATTTCAACTCCCACCTGCTGACCGCATGTTTCTTGAGTCCCTGTTAAAGAAGTGTGTCAGTTTGGGCTCCCAAATTGATCTGTAGAAAAGTGAATTTATTGAGGAAACTATAGTTTCCTTATTTAGGTAATTGATAAATATAAAAATCAGATTATTTAAAAGCTGTATTCTCTATTTTTTTTTTTTTTAATTAAGATCTTATGGTAATAGTATCACTCTTAAAAAGGTATCAAAATTAAGAATAGCAAACAGGACTGCTTTGTCTAGACAAAAAAAAAAAAGGCTGAACTACTGTATTTCTCCCTCTGGTTGAACTGTGCTGTTCCTCTGCAAGAGCTGGGAATTAGCAGCCTAGAAGAAACCAAGATCCACATGACCAAATCAAATAATGTTTAACTCTGATTTTTTTGAACTATCCTGTGTTTCTTAAACAATAAACTGACTATAGTACAACTTGGGTTTAAAGCTTCTAAATGTTTGAAGGGTGAAATCTCTAGCCCTGCTACCCCCAGTATTTTGCAATGTTTGCAGAGAATGAGTTTTCAATGTGGAGCTTTGGATTTCTGAGATGTAAGGTTTTATGATGTCCTGTCTGTTGTAATTTAAAGCTGTCAGTGAAGGAAAAGTCAATGGCAGAAAAATTAGGGCTGAAGTAGTGTAAGCAGTACCCGCACTAATAAGAGCTTGTGAGCAGACACAGCCACAGTGAATAGCAGCAGAAGTGGGAACTGGCTGAACTAAACCTTTGACCACACATTGGCAACCTTTCCTTTTAAATAGCTTTTACATCCAAAAGAAGTATGCCATCAAACTAATGCCCTAGAAATAATGCAGTTTGACTCAGGAGGATGGAAAATTGATACCATGGTCTTTTTACAGAAAAATTCCTTGTGAATGTGGCCATTAAAAGAAGCTATTTATTGTCAGCCTCTCCTACATCACCACCAAACAAAAGTACAAATTCAGGCCTGTGAAATAAAACAACTGTTTTGCAGATAATTGTTGCTGTGTTTATCCTTCTATTTCTGAAGTTTGTTTGTTTTCTTCCTAGGAGTATTTAATCATCCTTCATTTAATTTATTTAGACAAAGTAGAACATTACTTTTATTGATTAAATACTTCTGGTGGAACAAAATCAAAAGGCTTTCATTTCAAAGTGTTTTAGTGACTGGACTGTTCTGCTCTGCTTGTGAAACATAATTACACTGCTTCCTAATCATCAGCTCATCAATAAGAGTCACAGTGTAGGCGCCTGTTACATTACAAAGAAGCTTTTTACTGCTTTAATCTTTTTTATTATTATTATTCAAAGCATGTCATGTTCTGATATAATAAAGTAGCAGCAGAATCCCTCCATGGGGTAATCTCATAAATTACAAATACACTTGTAACTGCTGACTTTATTATCAATGCTACATTTAAGGTTCTGCTTTCAGAGTGAACTTCTCACTTCTCTATTTTTTTTTTTTTTTTTTTTTTTTTTTTACTTTTTATAAAGTATACATTACCTGTATCTGTACAGAACTAGTTACATGTCAATGAAATAGGCTCCAATGATATTAAATGTGGTGATTTAAACTGATGGTTCTGTTGTGGGAAATCGCATTTATCACAGCAACAGACTTTGGTCCTGTGCTTCCAAGATTAAAAACATAATCCATACTGATCCTGTCCTATCATAAATCCTATGGAACAGTTTGATCCTAAACATTTATAGCCTGTGCAGTGCCTTAAGGACTTTTGCTGGTGTAACACCACCCCTTTGAGACTTCCTCTTGCCCTCTTTCTGCTTCTTGACCAGAAGATCATCCCGTACCCTCCAGCAGGTTTGTTGGGCCCTTTTCAGTGGGCCCAAATGGCATCTGGGCTCACACCCTACACTAGGTGAGGGTAAGTGAATTGCTGGAGTGAGGAGCAACATCTGTTAGTGCCTGGCCATGGCAGGTACTAGAAGCTCTCCAGAAATCTTTACATGGACAAGCAACTCAGTGCCCCCATTTCATTAACTAGACAGGGATAACCAACAGGGCTTGCTTGCCCTCCCATTACCAAATAAATGGATTGCCAGCTGCCATTTTATTCCCTCTCTGATAGCGTCCCATTCTTAGAAATCCAACTCAATGATTCAAAAGCACCAGCACAGCACACCCCCCTGATTTCAAAGGATGACCTTCAATAGCCCAGCACAGGATATTAACATCCTATCTATAAATATCACTTACTCATTTTTACTGGTGAAAACAGTAACATATTACCTAAGAAACAATTTTAAAAATTACATTCCCAAATAACTCAGTATGGGCTGATTTCTTTATTTTAAGCAGCTTTGGAAACAGGATGATTCATATCAACAGTGTTTTACAGCACACAACTTTCATCACTGCCAAACATTTTTTTCAAGAAACATTTGAACTTAAAACTGCCCTGAATCTTTGCCATTGGAGCTAACCCTCTAAGGTCAGACAGCTATTCTTCACTGAAACTTCTCTGGGAAGTACAGAAATATTTTCTGTAAGTCTGTTTGGTGGCCAATTCCCTACAGACATGATGTAAGGCATGGGCTTTCCCCTGGAGACAGAGGCCTGCATCACAGCAACTACAATGTGTTTGGTTTTTGATCTTGCAGGTTCCCATCTAGCTGCTTTGCTTTGTTTCTATTAAAAGAGCATCTGTAGAAGTTTTAGTGATGTGCTGCTTAGAACTCTCCAATAAACTGGTTTGGGGGCTGTAAGCAGCCAAGGGTGGGAAACCTCATTTGTACATTAATGCACTACCTTGTCTCCAGCCAATGCACTAACTCTTAAGGACAGAGACTGAAGATTTAAATCCAGTTATTTTAAGACATCTGAGGTGAAAGAGATGGAAATTGTAACTGTGTGGCCTGCTGAAGAGAGGGATCTTGGATCTGATCTCTGCTCCCAGAATAATTCAGATACTTTAACAGCTAAAACTGGCAGTTCCCGTAGGCATAACAATAACAAGAAGCAGCTGTTCCTGGCAGTAGGCATTATTTGTATAAAGAATACCCCTTTAAGAAAATCTCCTTGCACATCTACTTTGGATGGGGAAAAATGGAGACATTCAAAAAAAACCTGCAATAAGCTCTTCCAGTTTCCCTTTAGCTCTGTCTGCTGAGTCCAACAACACATGAGAAAGATAATCATAGAATGGCTTGGGATCTTTAAGGGACCTTAGGGATCATCTAGTTCCAACCCCTGCCATGGGCAGGGACACCTTCCACAAGACCAGGCTGCTCTGAGCCCCATCCAACCTCTTCCAGGAATGGGGCAGCCACAGCTTCTCTCGGCAACCTGTGCCTCACCACCCTGACACTAAAGACTTTATTCCTAGTATCTCATGAAAACCCACCCTCTCTCAGTTTGAAGCTATTGCTCCTTGTCCTGTCTCTACATGCTCTCCATTTTTCCTGCAGGCTCCCTTCAGGTACTGGAAGGCCACATTTAGGCCACCCCAAACCCTTCTCTTTTCTTTTTGAACCATCCCAATTCTCTTGGCCACCAGGAAATGCCCTTCTCACCAGGCTAGAACTGCCTAACTCAGCTTTTCAAATTTTCATCTGATCTTTGCAATATACCTTAGAGAGACAGTGATTCTCCTCTCTAACATACCAGTTTAGTTTTAATTATGGAAAAACCCAGACCCTCTGGTGGGAGGACCAGCAGCAGAATTCAGCTAGACAAGGAGAGTAACCTTGTGAAAATACTGCTTTTGGAGAGTATCTGCACATAAAATGCACTTGTATTTTCAACTATGTATTGAGGTACCCACAATTTGTGCTTTACATGGAAACAACAAAGAAAAATAAGAATGTGACTTACAGTTCTGATGACTCTTGGTCATACTCTCTGAGTCCAAGGCATGGTAGAACTCATATGCTGAACGACCCAGCAGCTCCTCTGGATGGTATCCAATCAACTCTGTTATTCTTGGCCAAGAAAAAAAAAAAGCAAGTGTTTAAAATTCAGGTCGCTGTAGCCTTATGCTTACATGTGCAAGGCAGCTATCAGCTCAAGTCCTTAAACTAACAAAATTTAAAAAACAAAATGAGAAATTCTAAGCTTCCAAACACATGAGCAGCTATAGAGGACCTCTGATCACATTCTGAAATATCTCCATGTTCAGAATAAACTGCCTTGTCTTACTACTGGAATAAAAATTCCTAAGTATGTCAGTGTGTGCTCAGCAAATTTTCCTATGCCTATTGCATGCTCTCTCTAACAGAAGGTATGAACTTTTGCTACTGACAAAGTTCTCCAGCTTCCCACTACATGCAGGAACTCTCAACAACCACCATTCAAAATCAAATATATGTGGGGGGGGTAGTGGTTGGTGTCACCAGGTTTAAAATTGTCTACAATTTAAAAACATACACGAAAGGGTTAAATCACTACTTTGGGCACTGCATTTAACAAAACAAAAATGCCAGGTGAGAAATTATGGACAGTTACAAGGAAAAAAAAATAACGCTCATCTACTTAGTTTTTCCTGAATAATTTGAAAACTTTGGCATATGGATTAGGTTACTTGGGTGACTAATCCACAAACTAAGTAGGATTTTACACAAAGAAAGCTATGATCTCAAAAACTAAACCTTTTTTCAGAGCCTTTTTGAGCCAAGGCAGGATTTCTCAAGTTCCTGAATCAATGAAAATAGGTCATCAAACTGTGCAGATGATTTTCTCTAATGAAGGTGGTGGAAGAAAAATGCTCTATTTCAATTGGAAATACCATCACACACAGCTTTACAGGAAACACGTTAAGTTAAAAAGGTACATAAAAAAATAATTCAAAAGCAAAGGTTATCTTCTGGTTTACAAGACAGTGATACTCTTGGATGCATCTTCCTACATCCAAAATTCTTATAATAACCTGTAACACTGAGAAGAGCAGCAGAAAGGACACAAACTGAGTGTGGAGCTGTCATAAACCCTTACAAGCTGGGAGGTTTGCAAGGAATGGTCACATCTTGCAACACCTCACAGCTGGCAGTGGCAGTGCCCAGGTTTTGTGCCACATCACCAACTCACTGGGACTGGCTTTATCTGCCACCACCACATTTGATTTGTGGTGTGGCTACTTTTGAGAGTCATCCTCAGGTTTGTGCACTCCCTGGAAGGACAGCTTTGGCCCAGCCCTCTGGACACAAGCATGTCTTTACAGGACAGACATGTAAATGCAGTAAAACAAACAGAGTGATAGCATGGTATTCATCTCCTGGATCCCCCTCCAGCAAGGAAGACACATAAGATGGGACTGTTTTGTGTATGGCTTGAACACCAAGCTATTGAGTCAGCTTTTCCCTGCCTCCACCTCCACAGAACTCTATAGCTCATAGCCCCAGGACACCTCGGTTTTGTCACTCTGAAAACTATTCTCTGTCCTGATTTCCAAGGAACAAATCTGGGCTTATAATACTTTAGTTGAGCAAAAGCTGTAGCTTGTATTGGGTTTCCCTCAAAAACTTACTCTTCTGTTTATGTTTCCAGTTTTATTTACATTTAAAATTAGAGTAACAAAGGGGAAATGTTTGAATCCAGGTTTCAAAGAGTTTTTTTTACTCTTTTCACTAACAAGCTTCTGAGCTTTTAAATTGCATCCCACTCAAATCTAACTTTGTTTCTGAAACCACAATTGTTTTTTCTTTCTTATTGGAAAGTACTTCTCATAATGAATTGCTCATCAAAGCTGAATCATCAGGAGAAAACAACAAATACTGAAGGAGCCCTAGTAAAATTAAGGCTCACAAAATGCAGTTGCTGCTGGCCTTTACACAGCCAGCTGGGACACACTGGTGTAAGTAACCAGATGCTTTTGCCAGGACCAGTATAAATACATGGTCTTCAAAATCAGAAACTATGGCCTTTGGCTATAAAGCCAATCCCATAAAGCCATTCCAGTCAGTTTGGAGCTCACTGCAAGGGGAGGGATTTTAAAATTCGAGAAGTTGAGTATTTACTCTTAATGCAGGCACTAGGAGTTGAGAGCCAAGTGGGGGTTGAGAAGGAAAATGAAGTGAAGATAATGAAGAAAAACCAGAAGCACCATGTGCAAATCCAAACCCATATTACAGACTCTATGGAAGTCAACAGTGGAACTGAGATAGCAAACAAAAATTACACATTACAGCAGGCTGAGGGACCCTTCTCACATAGGAATTGCCATCTCTATGCAAAATTTATGTATTCCAGTCCTGTAATTCCCCTTCTCAAACTGCTCCTTGCTGTTCATAATGAGCACCCTCACTATAAAATTACTCTTCTTGTCATTCCAATGCACAGAATGACTTGTGGTGCAATCCTGCTGTGACAATGTCAAATCTAATTAGATCTAATGTAATCCTGGATGGAAGTTAGCAAGTGGTGGGGTACAAGCAACTACCTATGACATGAAAAGATAAAAATAATATCTCAAAAAATTACCCACAACATTGGCTAAGTTCTAAACCCATGCCTGGTAACAGTGAAATACTAATGAAGAGTAATTGTTTTAAAATAGTTACTTTTAATAATGATAATAGTGATAATGATAATGATGATGATGATGATGATAATAATAATAATAATAATAATAATAATAATAATAATAATAATAAAATAATAATAATATAATGATGTGGCTAAACAGCCTCTATGCTCTCATTGACTGATTTGTTCATCTGTTAATACTATTCAGTTTCATTCCACTTCTCTTTGAAGACTCCTCAGATTGACATGTTTAAAAAAAAAAAAATTGTAGAATGTCCCATTTTCCCACTCACAAAACTCCCATAAAACTGGCTGACAGTGTTTTCTAAATACAGTTTTAAATACCACTGCTTTATAAAAAGCACTCTCTCTCCCATAGTTGTTATCTCTATTAGTTTTGGGTGCATAAATTCACAGTTCACACCCACCTTTATTCCTCCCATGGTGCTGCTGACCCTGAAAAGCTTAAAAAAACTCTTGTAGGCTGCAGGCTGTGCAGGGCTGGAAACCAGGTCAGTGTATTTCACGCCACATTATGCACCAGGGTTGAAGTGGGCAGTTATCCCCATATCCATCACACCCACCCTGTGGCTCTCCCAAGAGAGCACGTGGAAGAAAACTGGGCAAAGCCTGAGCAGCCCCTGGGCCAGGGGGCAGAGTGCTTTAGCACAGGGCCTTGGACTGACTCACCTGAGCATTACTTTGAGGTTTACCAGTGAGCTGCACCCTCTGAACTCTGTGTGCTCTCCACAGGAGCCTCTTGGCAACACAAAATGCCAAGAGAACACCCAGAGGACTAAATGCAAAGGAAAAGGCATCCCCTGGAGCTGTGAGAAGGAGTACACGGCTAAGAAAGTCAGGAAAGTGTCTATGTCCCATAATACCAAAGGATCATTTACAAAACTGAGTTCAGGCACAAGACTTCTACTTTTGTTTAGACACCAGACAGAAAATAGCTCTTTGTGCAAGCAGTGGAATGACAAAATTAGAAAACAAACTGTGTGGTGGTTTTGGATGGCATTCCTGTCACGGTAGGCTTTGTGTTTCCTTTGCATCCGCAGAATGCTAATTAGTAAGATAATAATAATTTTTTGTTGAAGGCGACAGGTGGGCTGTGAGGCTGTTTATTTTCCTGTTACCAACTCATTTCTGAAAACACAAATACCTTTGGGGGAATCTTAATTTTTGCTGAACTGGCACTTCAGTTTTCTCAGCTAAACTTGTCATCCTGATGTACAGAGGTCAAAATCTCAGAAAACACAGTGAAGAGGTGGGCAATAGCCATCTGCAGGAGGAGATTTGTCCCAGCTGCCACCACTCAAGGGTGTTTTGAGCACTATTGCATCTTCCCTTAAATATACATTATATAAAAGTATCTTAATATTGAATTTTTGAGACATGGAAATTTGGTGCTTAGGGTACGCAATTAAGAAAGAAGTGATCTGAATGCTATTTCTAGGTTTGTACAGCTTTGCCCTATTTTATCTCTTTCAAACATGGCAAAGCAATCAAAACTCACTACTTCGAGGCTGCATTTTCTACAAGATGAGCTAGTTCATGTATTTTTGTTTTTCTTAAAATTGTGCTTTTCTGTCCCTTTATAGGAGCACAAAGCTTTTTATTGTAAACAATTTCTTGAGTTAAAATAGTATGGTAAGAACCATCAGGACTGAGAAGTCAGGCTCTGTAAAAGTCTGCTCTAATGTTTACTGCTTATAAAAAGTAGCCAGGTGTATATTCATCGTGGACTCTGTGAGTGAGGGCATGGATCTCTTAACAAAGTCTTTCTGTATTCAAACTGTTACCAAGTTATTGAAGTTAAATTGGTCTTGAGGGGAACAAACAAAACGAAGTTATACTTAAAGCAGAACGAGTTAAAAAAAAAAGAGAGAAAAAAAATAATAAGGCCTAACACAAACACTATGCCTGGGGTAAAGCACACTGTCAGCCTAGAGTAGGCAGTGGGGCAGTCTGGCCAACTGACCACACTTCCTCTCAAAAATATTCATGGCTGCTTCTACTCTAACCCTGGCCAATGAAAAAAAAAAAAAAAAAAACAAACCAAAACGCAATATCCTGGGACCCCTGGATAGGATGGCCTGGTGAGGAGTATCTGCCCTGTAAGGCAAAAAACCTACACGTGTGCATGAAAATCTTCACCAGAGCTGTCACTCCCACCTAAATCAAAGTTTTGTTATTAACAAAAGAAGCAGGTCACATTTTACTCTTTAATATGACATATACCAAAAGTCAGTTTTGTCAAATGTGGATCTTTGGTTTCAGATATCACCACTTCACTCATCTCCATACTGCATTTTCCTCTGAGCAGGAATGAAAGAAAAGAGGTCCCCATTCAAATGCTTCCCTGTGTCTCATTTCACTTAAACATATTCCCCAAGTATAGGTCAAATGACTTAAATCCTCATCCAAAGGATACATAATCCTTATTTACTGGGACATAACTGGAATAATAATAAACAATAAAACTCAGTTTCCTCTCAGCTGGGCACAGCCTGGATCCCACATGAAAAAGCCTATGGGAAATCTAACTGGGACCAGCACTATGGGATTGCACCATCCTGTTCTGAATCACCCCAAAGCCTCTGCTGCTCCTTTTGTCTTCTTCAACTCTACCATTAAAATGTCCCAGTCAAGAAAATGAAGGAAAGGGTATATAACTAATATATATATATATATAACTAATATATAACTACTGGGGTTTCCAGTAATCAGGGACATAGGACCCCCACAGCAAGCCATGGCTTCAAAGTAAGTGTGGATGCCACCAAGGTAACAAAATTGCCTTCCTACAAAGACATGCCTTTTCTTCTGACTAAAACACCCTCACTGGCAATCCTGCCTGACACAAAAGCATTGTGCAGCTGAACTAAACCCTCACTTGGATTATTAAATTGTACACTGATCAGCATTTCTGTATTACAGCTAAAATAATCCTTCCTGTAAACCACTTAGCCAAGATAAGTGGAGCAAGGGACCAGCTTTAAATCACTCTCCAGGAATGGCTGAAGCAGGCATTCAAGAGAACAACCCTTATTTATTATGTATATCCACAAACCCTTCTCTACAGGCTCATCACCTTGCAAAAACTGTTTTAAGAATACAAACATATCCCACCTAACCACTGGCAAGTCACAGGCCCTCATACATAATTTATTTTTGGAAGGCAAATTATATGGGCTACTGTCTCACGTGTTTTAAATGATGGCCAGTCTTGCCTGCTTCATATTACATCTACCCTATACCCTCTTAAGAAAAAACAACTAGTTTTTTTGTCACAAAATGCTGTAAGGTAACCAGCCTATATTTTGCATGTTGCTTTGTGACAGAGACTATGAGCTTTCCTAAGGAAATTATACTCAGAAATCTGAGTTTTCTCAGTATAATCTGAGTTTCTTTGATTGAGTGCTTTGAAAATAAAAAACTTAATGCTCCCTGGAAGCAGACCTGTCCACACCAGAGGAACTGCAAGGAGGAAACCTGGACCACTGCAGAAGGCTGGTAGAGGAGGCACACAGCCCTGAACTGGGAAGACACTGTCCCTCATGGAGCCCTGAGCTGTGCCAGCCCTGCTGCAGTGCTGCAGAAAGGACACAGTACTTAGAAAAGACTTCAGGCATCTGACTGGCACATGCTGCCTTCCCTCCTCTGCTCCCCAGCCTGGATTTACATTCTTGGCATAAGCTGCTCCTTCGATGCAATTTGTCTAGCAGCACTGAATTTGATAAGAACAGCTGAGTGTTTTGCATTTTCATGTGTCTAGTGATGTGTCACCTGCTGGAGAGGAATCACCATCCCTCTGGGAGGGAAGCAGGGGCCAAGTGGATCTGCTGCAAAGCACCTGAAAGCTTTGTGAGCCCTCCTCCTTCACTGCCCTGCCTTTCTTTTTGCAGCTTTACCAAAATCTGAGTAACACAGGAAAGAAACATCCAACCAAAACTATCTAGTAAAAGATGTGCTACTTTGTAGTCTGTTTCAGAGAAAAAAAACCTCTAAAATCCCTACAAGTTCAGTCCTCCAGAGGAAGCTGTTGTATTTCACTGCCATGTGAAACAATTTCCCTGTAAATCAAATGCCCACTATTTAAGATGAGGCATGATATATCATTATTTTTTAAATAAGCATGTGTATCTTTAATGGGATAGCATCAGTCCCTCTAATTCTCATTTATAATGGCTTATACATTAAGTCTTGCAGAGACATGTGAATGCTGCAATAAAGCAAAATCCTCTGCTACTCTCCGGTAGCCTGCCACTGAATAGCCCCAGTAATTCAGAGCACATTGCTTTTAATAATGAGTCACTACCACGTTGTTGCTTCTCCCTCCAGCAGCAAATTCCTATTGATATCTCAATATTTTCATGCTGAAAATATTAACAAAGGAAAAAGTGTCATTGTGATTACATCACAGACCATTCCTTGTTACTTGCTGCGCAGTTCTCAGAGGTCAGAAGGTCAGTCACATGTTTCACACTTGCAATCTTGCTTTCATCCACAGCTGCTAACACTGCAAGTTTATATGGCTGCTTCACCACATTGTTTTAAAAAAAAAATCTTACTTAGCAAAGCTTAAAAAAATTGTGGAAGGTTGAAGAAATCAACAAAGATGTCGGTGCTGTGAGTTTCTGTGTAAATTGCAAGCACGTGTATAATCTCACTGATAACCCTCCAGGCTCAGAGGCTGCTAGCATCCCTGAGTTTCAGGAGACCAATTTATTTAGGCAGAAAAGTTCATGTTAAATTCAGGGACGACCTCATAAAGTTAAAAAACCCCAAGTCAAACCCCAAATCTACAGCAGTAAAGACAGGACGCTTTGGGCAAACGGAGGCAGGAGGACACTTCGAGGGAAGGGATTGCTGGCTCGCTGGCATACATGGAATTTGGTTATCACAGTACAGACAGGGAGAAGGGGCAGATGGCATGAATTGCCATGGAGATCCCAGGACAAGTCAAGCAGGTGGAGACCAGAGGGATCTCTATTTTTTCCCACTCAAGATGAAGTGTGGGGAGCAGAGGACAAGCCCCTGGCCTGATCCAAGGCCCTCCCCTCCTGTTCATTTAATCACTCAAAGGTACAGGGAGATAACCAATAAAGGCTGTTTGCTTTTCATTGAGCAAGAGGCTGCAACTCCATTTCAGAGCAACAGGTACTCTGGATGCCTTGGCAATTCTTGGTTAATGTAGAGCATGAAGTACTTGCCAGCTAACTGATAACAGCATCCTGGGCCAAACCAACATTAAAACAGTCCTTGACTGAGGTCCGTGCAGCGTGCCAGGGCACACGCTCTCTGAAACATGGCAACTGGAATCCTGGGTACCCTTCAGTTTGTTAAACCCTAAGAAAGTGACATTTGTGGCTCCAAGTTGCCTCATATTCTGCCAGTAAAAGTGAATTCCTCACTTGGCAGGATGAGGAAATACAGCAGGAATACAGTTTCACCCAAACTGAAATTTCTGAGGTGGATTAAATGAGCCACTACACAGCTGTTTTGCAACAGGCTCTATTTTCTTCTATCCTTGCCTACAAGGTCCACACAAGACATCTGGAAGAAGTGCTTGTTTTGTTCAAGAAGACAAAAACACCTCTGGAAAGGAGAACCCAGTGGAGCATACCTGTCATCACAGTAGGTGAACTTCATGTCCATGCTATGGCGACTCAGGAAGGTCTTGCTGTCCAGGGGATATCAATGTTTGAAGGGTGCTGAATAGGCTCACACATTATTATAGGCAGGTGAGAAGGGGCTCCTTATACCCACACAGAGTGTGAGGAGGGCAAGTGTTATACACTTTAACTTGTCCAGTGCAGTGCAAAACCTGAAACAACAAGAAATGAACTTAGGATGTACTTCTTCTCCATATCAAAATGTCTATTAAAATCAAACCCACTTAATTTGGCTCAGGTATTGTATACCTTCCATGTGGCAGATTTGAGGTTAACAGTTCTGCCTCTGTTGGTAACAGTGCATTTCATCCTCATGAAGAAGTCACGCTCAGTTGACATCTCTTTGCTTTTCTTTCCAAAGCCTGGACCTGTACAAAGAAAAAGAAAATTAATTTTCTCATTTTCCTTCTTGATTTCTTCTACTTATAAGCATGAAGGATTCAACAGAAATAACAGACTAATTCTCAGATAATTTACCTGCAGAGACCATCAAAGATGCATTGACTATTTCAGAGCACTTTGTAGAGCTCAGACCTAAAACTTTAAGTGGAACTTCAATAGGATTTGGAACTTAAATAGGACTTTGTGCATTTTAAAACCTGTGTTTCAGCTTGCAGCACATGAATCTTTCCAGAACATTACAATGAAAACATCATACCTGTCTAAACTTGATGAAAGGAAAATACTAAACAAACAGCTCCTTAGTACTACCATATTTAAGTAATATTTGGCGAAACAAAATGAATCTGCAAAGCACTGAATAAGAGTTAATGACTACTGTAGGAATGAAAATTCCTTTTACTGTGATAAACAGATCTCTACTGCTAGCCATTTACTTCAATTGGTTATTTTAAAAATATACAGGGACTTTTGTATTTTCATAATTACCATTTTTCAGACTCAGATTCTCTCGAATTTCTTCATGGTCACATGGATGAGTGAAGTCAAAAATGCTGTGTCCAGTGAGTTCCACCTG
Organism: Sitta carolinensis; assembly: GCA_032173965.1. Lineage (NCBI taxonomy): Eukaryota > Metazoa > Chordata > Aves > Passeriformes > Sittidae > Sitta > Sitta carolinensis. The sequence continues at coordinate 3,853,885 of JAVUNC010000025.1, read as the reverse complement.
TGTGGAAATAAGAGCTACACATAGCCAAATCAAAGCAACTGAAAGTACTTATCTGTTTTTAAATACGATTGAAATGAAACTAGTCACTAGAACTAAGTGCATCAATAGGATGCTCACAGACACAAATCCCATGACTCTCCCTTTGTTTGTCCTATTCATAACTCCTCATTTTCTCCCCAGAACGATTCTCTTATCTTTGAATTTGCACAGTGCAGTTAACAGTCAACACCACTTGTTATTTTTGACACAGGAGAAAACTCCCAATCCACAGAGCAGAAAAGGGGGGGACCCAAAAGAGCAGCTCTATCCCCTCTGTCCCACAGTCCAGGACACCAGTGGAATAAATGCCTTCTCATCTCCCCAATAAGATCTAGCAAGGCAGCTTTGCAGCCCCCAAAGACACTACAACTTGACAGGAAGGGAGAGGGGACCTGCAACCCATGTTGTCTCCTGTGCAGGGTACCTGCCTGAGAAATAAGACATTTTATTTCCAGTCTTTTTTGCAGCAACACCCAGCTGGGTTTTCTGCCTTTAGATGTAAGAGTTGTTTCTATGAACTGTATTACAAAGAGAGGAAAGCATAAGGGAACAAGTTACCTGGGTAAGACCCATATATTTGTTGACATTCTCTGACAAAAAGATCATGTCTCCATCCTGTGTCACCACAGCAATAAATCCCTCCAAAGCTTTCAGGTACAAGTTGTCCATCTGCTGGTCTGCCTCTAGTTCATTCTCATTGTCAGCACATACTGAAAAAAAAAAGAATAAAAAAGCATTTAAAGCCTTCAGCACCCCAGCCAGCCTTTTTCAATGCAAGCACATCCAGTTACAAGGTGACAAAATATTTTTCTGCTGTTAAAATTTCCTTTCCACAAACCTTTTCTGGTGGGGCCTCCTGAAAACGATGCCCTTATCACCAGAAAATCAGGAGATACTTTTCTAAATGTTTTGGCAAATGCAAGATCCTCTCTTCACCTTCAGCATGTTTCTGCAAGACATGTTTTCAGTCACTAACACCTGCAGACACAAATGACTGAAGTGCATCTTCTTTGTGCACATCCCCTTGGTCACCTACCACATTTGCACCTCCTAACAGGCTCAAGGTAGAGGGCAAGCCTTACAGAAGGTACATAAATCTGTGCATCCCCAACATCACCTTACAGGGCTCTTCCCCCAGGTCAGGCTTTCTAAGAAGTTCAAATATAACTTCTATAAAACATGCCTAAACAGACCTCTCCATTCAGTACAGACACATCTGTTTAGCACTACTTTGGATAGAAAAAGTAACTGCTCCCTTGAAATCATTCTGGGTGAATCCCTTTGTCATCCCTTAAATGTCAGTATTCCTCAGAAATTCAGAGATACATCTCACTGACAACACCTGCCTTTTCATCTGCAGACCTCCGAACTTCCTATGCTCCTCTCCACCAAAGTCTGACAAGCTTCATCACCCACTCACACTTCCCCTGTCCTGCAAGGAGAGCCTCAGACTCTGCTTATGTGCCAGATGCTTGCCTGTGCAGATTCATGAACCCAGTGCACCTTACTAATTTCTGGGAAAGACAGGCTGAAACCTAAGGCTGTGCTAGAAGATTTTTTACAGCTATTTTTTTTTTGGTGACACATTTTCCTGGTACCTTTTGGCTGCAGTGCAGTGACAATTGATGGCACCATGATGCCCTCATCCATGTGTGCTCCACATGGCCCATCTGGTGCCCGGGGAGGCAGCATGAAGCTGCCATGGAATGACATACAGACAGCTAGTATTGAAATATTTCTGTAGAGGAGCTAGCCCATTAATTTCTTGCTATGTTTTATGTGGAACTTCTGGAATTGTTTTTTACAAAACCACTTACACTTACGTCTGGTCTGTGTACCTCAGACATGCTGTGGTGAGCTTATCTTTTTACAGTTTTGTCAGTTAGCCTGCACATTTGTGATCAGTCTTTGCAAATGTCATGGTAAGGCTCTGATTCTGAAGGGAAAAAGTAAGTAAAATAAGAAAAAAAAAAACACCTTTCAGAATAAGGAATAACCAGCTCCAAGATACAGAGCCGTGGGTAAGTCCCACCTAGATCAAAGGTGCCCTAGAGCCCATGGCAGCAAAGATGATGAGAGAAGAGCTGAAGCAATTCTGCTCTCTGCGCTCCTTCCTGGTGGCACAAGAGTGCTCCAGGCTGGGCCCACCACCAATTCTGCTGTCCAGAGGCTCCATCCATAATTGCATCAGCCTTACTTGCAAGAACAGTGGGACATAAACAAGTTTTTTTTGAGAAGTTGCTTTTCTTTCATGGTTTAATGTTGTAATTTCAGCTTACAACTTGTTCTGTAGTATACATACTGTTAGCACTTGAGAAAAGTCATTAATTTTTGTTCTTTTCCTCAATGAAACAGTACACTGATCATATTCCTTCATGTTTCTTGCTGAAATACTCATTTTGCAAGAAGGCTAGGAGCAGGACTAGGGCAATTGCTTTCTGAAACATTACATGGTTTGGGTTTGTTGCTTTTTTGAATAGGGAAGAGGCCAAGCCAAACTAATGCAGTTTTTACTTTGAGGCACTAAAGAGTGATGATTAAAGGATAAGTTTGATCTGTAGAGCTCCTGGAACTGCATCTGCTAGTGCCTGAGGATGGACTGCAAATGAATCGAGAGGGATGAGCTTCTGCAATGCAGAGCCCAGCAAGCACTGTCTGGAACAGGTAAGTGGTGACAAAAACGCTGCTGCTGCTGCATCCTCCTGTTCCTCAAAGATCCCTCCCTGGCAGCAGCCCATCACACATCATGCAAACAAGGAAAGAAATGGACTCAGCCCTGGAGCTATGGAAAGCACTTGGTTTATCACCTAGATAACCTCTCAACAAGACTGGTAGCAGGGAAGAGAGGATGTTCTCTGGGGGTGGCCAGCACAGGCCGGGGATTTGTCATTTCACATCCCTGCACTGCAATTCTGGCTACACATGCAGGGGCCAGTTCCTCCTCAGTACAAAGCAAATGACTTCAGGAAATTACATCAGGACTAGCAGTTAAAATACAGAAAATATACAATAATATATTTGAATAGTATGCACTTTGACCAAAATGACATTTAGGAAAGGGAAAAAAAAAAAAAAAAAAAGAGGTAAGTGACCATCTGCTCCCAAGCTTGTTTCTGCTGTATAAAGAATGTCAAGGGTCTTTTTTTACTTTTCCGGAAGCAAACAAATGGTTTATTCAGCAGGGATCATGGCTATAGCCCAAGACAATCGGCCAAGTGTGGGTTCAGAGAAAAAATGACTTTTCAGCTCTAACCCCAGACCCTCCTTTCCATTTTTTTTTCCCAGCTCATTAAGTTTGCATTAACAAAACATGACCATTCAAAGGCAGGAAGGCTATTCAAAGCATTTGTATTCTTAAATGCCTCCAACAGTGAAAGACAAACACTTTACTTGTATTATCAGATGATTAAGTTTGCTTTTCCATGTATATAAATTATATTACTTATACAAGCACACACAGAGGACATAGATCACTCACATCAGGGCTGCAGGTTCAAACCCTTAAGGTCCGAGCTGAGCACAGCACTTACAGATATAGTCAGCTTTAAAGCATGTGGTTACAGGGATTTGTGGGATCAGAGTTCACTGTTTTTATTAAAATTATCTTCATCCAGCTGGAGGCATCTGTGATGTGGACAGGGAGGAGGGAGAGAAGATTGTGCTGCTGTGCACACCGTTCTACCTAACCCAAAAGCACGACCAAGGTGCTTTGCAGACACACTCCAGCCTCCCTGGTAACTCAATAAACCCACTGCACCCCCTCCTTTCTCCTCAGCAGCCTCCTGCAGCAGGAAAGGGGAGCTGGCAGATACTGGTTTCTTGTAGTACTTAATAGGGCATGCTCACGTTTCAGAGTGCAGGCACTGTCAGGCACATAAAGGTGGGTGCCAAGCACCTCCAGAGCCACTCTGCTGCTGCTGCTCATCTGTTCCTGGCCTGTCCCCCAGCAGCCTACCCAGAGCAGCTCCAGCACTGGGGGACACACCAAAGGTGCTCATGGACACTTTTGATGAGCAGGTTCCCAGGTTCTTTGCAAACACAGCCCCAGAAGGTGTCATCTGTGCTAAGCTGCTGAAGCAGATCAGCTACCTGAGGATCCTAAGTCTGGAGTGAAGAAATATGCTGGGCTGCACTCTGGCAGCCCTGGTATGCCCTGTATCAGGTAACTTGGTATAATTATAGTAATCTAAATAATAAATAGGAGTCCCTCCTACGGCTGCAGTGTCAGCATTAGAGCACGTTCCCTTTCTCCTGTGGAAACTACAAGCTACTAATGCACAGAGGATATACACACTCTAGGAGAGGGATACACCAGAAGCAATTCAGTCACTGCCACTGGCAAAAACCTGGTTTGCTTCAGAAAGAATCTATTTTGTAAATGCAAAACAAATAATGGCATGGCTACTGCAAGCTCCTCCCTGAAATCCCTATTGTGTTTTACTTTGCTTTCAATTTCTTCATTAGTTTACCTTGGAGCTGAACTGAAGCATTAGATTAAGAAAATTCAGCTTCAGATGGAAAATATTTGAGAAAGCTGGGACCAAATGGGAGTGGGCAGTTAGCATGAGAAGGTGAGAGCAGAGCTTCAGCCTTGGGTTTCCAATGGGGCTGAGGTCACTTTATCCAGAGAGCAGCACGTCATGTAGACTTGGTAGGTTTTTGCAGGTCTTAGAGAAGGGTAACAGTGGGACTCAGATTATACTGATTTTTAGGGGGCGGGCTTTTTTTTGTTTGATTGTTTTTTTGTTAGCATTGTGTTTCAAAATAGCTAAATTTTGAAATAAGAATGTGTTTCTGGCTCTTTTCCTACAACTTTTTCTACCTCCCCTCAACTAAGGGGAGTACTTCAGTTCAGGCACCATGACAATATAGCAGGGAGACTGCACTGCAAATATGCCAGTTTAAATTAACAGTACATTTAGCAGAATAAAGTGCTGTAATATTGTTGTTCATACTATAGCTACATGATGGAGCCCAGCCAAGATTGTGTTCATGTAATGCTGGAAAGCCTATACAGGAGGAGAATCCCTGTCTAGGAGAGATTGGGAGATGTTGAAACATGTCAAAAAGCCTCATAAAACTGCTGCTGTGGCCTTCCTGGGATGACTGTCAGAGCTCCAGTAGAACCAGGAACAGAGCAGTGGTGTCCCTTGTCCCAACATTTGATGGGTCATCCACTGTTCCCTTTGCACCAACGTGGTTTTTCTTGAATTTTGATACAGTATTTTTCAGTCCATGTCTCAGACTGTATTAATTTTGCTAAGTATTTATTTTGACAAATTTTCTAACCACCAAATAGAACTTATTCATTGACAAGAAACTTTGAACTGTAAGGGCAAATGCTTATTGCAGTGTTTATGATAACCTTTAATGCTAAAAATAACTTCTGTAAACAAGCTTTGATTAATTCTCACTGTCAGGATGTGCACTGTTCCCAAGTTTAAGAACGCTTTTTCCGTAGATGCTTGCTCATTTCCTTCAGTCCAACCTCTTGGAACGAGTCTGACGGCTCAAAAATCAAGCTTCTCCTTAAAAGAAATAACTGTGCAGGTATAAACAACCTCCTAGCAAACAGCCTATAACTCCTCTCAACACCTTTGATCTGACTCAAAGGGGTCTTTCTGGTCAGCTCGGAGGTAGACAATGATAAAATGTGTTTCTACTGGAGGTCACATCATCACCTGCACAGAATTTTCCTAACTTTGTCTCTCATCGTGGTTCCTATAAATACCAGTAAGTTGCTTACATATTGTGCATAACTGATACCAGGCTACAGCTGCCACTCCAGAGGAGGGCTGTTAAACCTGCCTGACACCAGCAGGCAAAAGTTAGGGAAGATCTAACAGCAGCTTCATCCTGCATCAGAGAGAGCAGCTCTGAGACAGACTTGTTTCTTCCTGGTTTCTTGTTTTCCATCAAAGGAAAGTGACTGATTTTTTTCCCCCTTTCTTCTGTCTTTGACAGGCAGTACATCCTGTTCAAGGGGATATTTTCAATGTGTTCAATAAAAGCTTTCAATTTAGATACATCAAGAAAAAGCTACTCTTAAAACTTGAAGCTTCCTGAAGGGCTCTTATCTCCAAGTGCACAAGCAATCTTGGATAAAGAAAACACTTATGCTAGTGTTGTTTTGATTGCAGAGTTTGTATCTAGCTAAGTAATTCAGATGCTGCTCCCAGGAACTTGGAATCCTGCAGCCATTGGTGCTGAGTGTTGGGAATTCATTCACCCCATCAGACCAGGCTTTGAGTCCCTCGGGACTCTTGGGTGCACCTTCCCTGAAAGGGGACATCACCTCAAGCAGCTGTAGCACTCAGCACCCGACTCACTCTCACTCCTAGCAGCATGGCTGGCATAAAACTATTTTTCCAATTTCATAAAAGCAACCAAGTAGACATGCTATTTTTAAAGCACCGTTTAATGCCACAATGGCCTGACATTAGATGCAGCTTGTCCAGACATTCAAAAACAATGCCCACATCAGTTCTCCCTACAGTCTATCCTCTCCTCCCTTAAAAGCCTAAGAGAAAAGCTATTTTTTCCCCTTCTGCTCCCTGCTGGCTTTCCGGCTCTGTTGTCTCCCTCCCTTGAAACCTTCACACTGGCTTCCTTGTGGCCTCCCTTCTCCCAAACAACTTCCTGTCTGTATCCCTGTTCCCTCCCCATTTCTGCTGCTGTCTGCCTGCACAAGAACAACTCCCAGCCAGTTTCCTTTGCTGGATTTCTGCACAAAAAAGGCACCCGGGTGACCACACAATTGGGATGGGATTGAGGAAAGCCAATAAAATTGTGCTTGCCTGATTAGCCCGATTAAAAAATCCAGAGTTCTGGCACAGAGAAACTCACTGTACTAAAGAGTTCTGGTCCCTGTAACACCTTTAGCATCAGAATGGTTCAAATAAACACTTAAAATTATTAGCACTGCACACACAGGCTTCCTAAAATGGATTCTCCTCCTCATACTCAGACAAAAAGGGAATATCTGAGGCAGCCTTAGCAACTATCACAATGTTAGTTGTTAACCAGGCAGCCATTCTTTAGCAAAAGCCATTATTTATCTCTTGCAATCACCATCTATTAGCTCCCAAAAAAGCATTAGCCTAAGTTACTAACAGTACTAGAAAATAGTATGGGAAAAGTACTGCTAACAGTTTTTCTGACCGCACTAAAGAACATCAGATCCCAAATCCAAAAGCTCCACTACTGATAAGCATCAGAATGCCTATTTTCAGCAGCAACTTTATGGGATCAAAACCTCTACTTGAAATGAACAAAGATCAGTTCAAAATTTATCCCAGACATTTGAATGTGACGATGGCAAAAATGTATGATGCCAACAGAATTAGGAGACATCTTGAAAAATATTAAAGATGATCATAATTAAATATTTCTACTTAGCATTCCAATTATACCATGTACTGTTCTGTGCACAACATGGAAACAGTATTATAAAGCTATTGTTTCAGTTTGCTTCCTGTGATACTAATCTCAATCAGGCCGTCAGACGAACAGCCTGCATTTCTAAATGTTAAAGGCTTCCTCTCCAACATTCCCACACAGAATTGCCTACTGTGAAAATCAAAGGGAAACGTGTTACTAAGTAAAGCAGCAACTTTTATAAAGCAAAACCTGGTATTTTTTACCCTTTTGAACTCTGAGATATACAACCAGCTATTTCCTATTATGATAGGATACAAGGGCCAAGCTCAGCCCTGCAGTGCCTGCAGCAGACGTGCACTCTGCAATCCAGAAGTTGGGATTTTTCGAGGCACGTAGCAGCAGAGGTCTCAATGAGGGCTCAGAACCAGGGGCTCTGCCATTCACCTGCTGGAGGAATGTGGGCAGAGACTTCCCTAGGTCTTGGCTTCCCAACAGATAAACCATCATTATGCAGACACAGCTAATAAAACAGCCTGAGTTACACAAGAGAAAAGCCCTATTCCGACTCAGGGAATAATGGCAAAGGGCATGAGACACTCAATGCCAGCAGAGTGAGACTGGCAAGTTGCCCATGGCCACATCCAAAATCCCACCTGGAGCATCAGCTTGCAGAAAGATGAGGGTACAGTCCTGGGAAAGGCCTTGTTCTCTCTGCTTCAGGCAGAATTGCCTTAAAACAGAGAGATGTGTTTGAGAATTGTGCCCACAAACAGTAACACAAAATAAAATATGGTGCGCTAGTAGGTTTTGATAGACTAAATTAGAAACAAGAAAAATGGTAATTAAGCAGTAGTTATTTCTCTATCACATTTTGAAGCTTTTTTTACAAGCTGCAGCAAATGTTATTTTGACGTCCGAATTACTGACAGTACAAATACACTAGCTTAACTCCAGTTTACAGTAGGTGTCCAGCCCAAATAATCAAAGCCATTTCAATAAAGACAACATAAAGCAAAGAGGGGCTTTGCAGGCTGGGGTGGGCATTTGTTTCTATGCACTTCCACCTCCCCATTTTCCAGTTCAACCATCAAGAGATGAATGAACACAATGTTCCCCAAGCTCCCTGTCAGTTACATCAAATTTCTCAAATGCAAATATTTATGGTCGAATTCCAGGCTGCTAAACACCCACATGAAACTTTTGCTGCAGTTTTGCTTGTGTCTCAGAAAGTGTCCAAAGCAGAAGCAAGAACAGGACGAGCACAAACATCACCCAAGCCCATTTTCCATCTTGCTTCACACTCATCAAAACAGGATAAGCACCAAACCTCTTGATCTGTGAGCCTTCAGCTGCATCAAAACCCCACACTCTGAATTAAACTGGACTGCCTTCTAGGGAAAGCCAGTGTCCTTATAAAGACTGACAATATTCAGAGATAGAAAATTTCATTTATACGTTAACTGTACTCAGAATAGTAGATGAGCAGCAGACAAGGTTTTTGACTTGAGTTCTTTAATTATAATGTATTTTCATTATCAGAAAAGAATAACCAAAATTTCCAGAAAATCCACCCTTAAAAAGTACCTTTAGTTCAATTCCTCAGAATAGAAGCATCTAAGATTTTGAAACCCTTATCTAACCCCTGATGCCTAAAGATGCAGCCACAGACAAACCTGCATTTGAATAACAACACAAATTTTGATGAGAGGATTTACTCCAAGTTAATATTTGGCCTGAGGAAGTGAGCGCATCAGATTTAAGGCTAAGCAAGTAACTAACATAGAGAAAGCATGAAATAGTAAAGCACAACCTGTCGCTACTGTAACATTTTATTTTCAGATTCTTTTCTGCTGCTGGGTACTGGTGGTACTTCAAGAAAATGTAAATTGTCTTCATGAATCACATTATTTTTCAAACATTGTCACAGAAATATGTCTCATAAATATCATATCGTTATGTGTATGTATGAAACTATACACATATACTGAATTGTTATCACTGTCAAATAATAAGTTTAAGCCCTAACACTATAGAAGCATCAAAATAAATGTATTAGTCAGTAGATGTTTTTCCTCACTAAGAAATGTAAATTCATTTGAAAAGTTCACTTTAATCTTAGTAGGTTAGCAAATGTATTTTTCTGATGATGACTGCATCTATTTCATGTCAATTTTCACAGGCACTCACATTACTTATCGTTACAACCTCTCAGGAGTTTTACTTCTCCTATGGTGTGTCAGTCTCCAGTTCGTGCCATATAAATATTTGAAAAGCTGAGGCTGTGTTTTTATGAGAAGGTTACTAACAAATTGGCTTTGTTTAAGAACATTTACCTATTTACGCAACTTCTTCAAGTATTAGTTACATGACAAAATCCGAGATGATTTCCAAACACTGTTCAGCACATAAACGCTTCTTTTCACAGAAGTACATGATAAAAACCACATTCTAGAAGATAAAAATACCTACTTTTTGCACAGTAGGCTTCAGCACAAGCCAAAAGTGCTACAAGAAATTAGAGTGCACAGAAGCAGAATTGAATTTGCCATATCTTTCAGACTAACCAACAACAAACCTAGAGCAAATTTGACCACAACATGGGATGCTTCCTAATAACATTTATTAAAGTAATTGCTCTCATATGACTCAACTTTTCTGAGTAGAGGAAGTGCAATCGTGACCTTATTGGGAGTCTTGCCATTAATGAAGGAAAAGACAAAATTCTGGGGTTACCATTCACAAACAATGCAGGCATTGTTTTCCTAAGGTACTCAACACTCACAGGTCACCATGTGAAAGTTCTGGAACCATCAGTTGTTTTCATTGATCTCACAGGCTACTCAAGCCACATATCTCCAGCAAAGTGGTTATTCAAGTATAGGGGCAAAATAAGAATATTCCTAATTTTATCAGTTTTCACATAATTTAAAAATAATGCTTGTTCACGTTTCCTACTACTCTAACATGAGCAAAACTCTGATTGCATAGAATCCACTCACATCAAGTATTTAAAAGTTGTTTTAGCTATCTTAGCATATACATAGCTTCTTTTAAGTAACCAATCTACTGCTCCTTGCCAGTGGATAGCACAATTACTCCTTTCAAGCAAAGTATTGGACCTTCACAGCGTCCCAGCTGCTGTTTGAATGTGCAGGCAAAAACATGCTTGCCTTGCCAAATCAAAAATTATTCATTTCAGCATGGAAGCTTAAAGCATATATGTCTGAATTCTGATTAAACTCTTAAAAGCTCAAAATCTCGTAACTGAGATTAATAAACTACATTCAAGAGTTCTCAGAGGTTTTACTTAGAGAGGCAAAAAACCTTCACTAATTGTTATTTTGGTAACCCTGTAGTCAGAGCAGAGCATGCATAATCTTACCAAGCTGCCATCAGCCAGCCCAGACAATTCTCTTCTTTTAGCCAGATCTTACCTGAAGACAAAAGCTTATGAGTCCGTAGAAAACTGATTGCCAGGCGCATTATGGATGCCTTGTCCAGGTGGGAACTGATGTTGTGGGGCAGGGGCAGCTCATGTGCCAGTTCATAGAAAACCTCAGTCTCCTTGCTTCTTCTGCATCTTGCTGCATCTCTTGATTTCTCCTTCCTCCGTTCAGAACTGCTCCTGATAGGCAAAGAGAAAGGAAAAAGCCTTTCTTGAAATGCAATTCACAACTTGTGAGGCATTCACAAGAGTGTATCTTCTCAGCAATGAATCCATTCTGTCAAGTGTTTGAAATCAACTGACCAGGCTTTAATACCTATTGTGCCCTTTGAAGAGGACTGCACACGTGGAAAGGGCTCTGATTGTACGAGCCCACCTCTGAACACCCTGAAACCCCACACAGTGCAATGGGACTGAGATCTGCCTTAGGCAAGAGATTCAAAATGAAACAGCAAACTATTACTTCTGGGATTCAGGAAACATTAAAAATAATTTTTTTGTTTGTTCAATCTAAATTTATTTACTCCAGGACAGGGTGGCAATCCATTTTAAAGCCAGAATAATTACAGTGAATATGGCTGTGACATAGATACAACAATGTTGTGGAGTTTCAATGGCTGCACTCCACATTAAAATAAAAGTAGTAGAAGAGTATCAAATTGTGTTGGTCTATAGAACTGTCTCAGCTCTTAATCCAAAACTTGTCCAGAAAGCCAACTTCCTTTGACCATGAAGAGCACAGAATGGAGAATACTGTTGTTTGCAAGATAGCCCTTCTTGGGAGAAGCTAATTCTAATTAAATCACCATCTCCCTGTTGTCTATGAAAATAGATTTCTTCTTGAGCAGAATAACATAACCAATAGAGCCAACCTTCTTCATACTCCATGGAGAACAGAAGGGCAGGAAATAACAAAGGGGAAGACATTTCATGAAGCAGTATGCAAATTTAAGCCATCATGGGACATAAAGCTAAATTTAACATGTGAGAAGCACAAGGAATACATTTATAATGGTTCTGGGATAGGGCATTTTAAGAGCAAACTATACTGACTCTAAGGTTCTTTAATGAAGTACAATTCAGAACATGAAACATCTGAATCCATTTAAAACCATGAGCCATTCCAACCCCACTAGCTCTGCTGATACTACAAGTTCCTACGCTTGCATGAGTTGAGGTTTTGCAGTTGAGGATTGCACCAATACAAAATGTATTTCTTTTCAGGCTGACTCCTGCAACATTCCAGCAGTGCCACTTGATGAGCACAGAACAGGGTGCTAAGTAGAACAGTACCACTGTTTTTGCTGTTTTGGCTGCACATTAATTTCTAGAATCACCAGCAGTACCTGTCTCCACTTGCGAGGCTCCCAAAAATGAAACAGTTTATAACTTGTTTTTCCCAACATCAATATAAAATAATGAGCCTGTAAACAAAAAATGGACCAACCGAAAAAACCCCACCCCATCGAAACAAGGAATTTCAATAAATATATTCCGTTGCATGAAGATTATGAGGGAAACAAGTATTAACTGCATGACTTAATTCTAGAAACTATTTCGATCATGATTTGGCTTATGCAAAACTGCATAAAATAGAAAAACAGTATTAATCCACAGTAGAGTATTCTAAAGAAGATTACTGTTTCTTGAAGACCTAGACAGTCTGCAAAAGCTTCTAGCATTGAAACCACAGGAGGTTTCATAAATTAGTAAGAAGGAAAACCAGCCAGGATGTGCATTAAATGCTAAGAGTAAAGTCACAATAAGGTGGCTCAACAAGGCTGGCCACTCAACTTCATCATCCAAAGCAGGAAGGAGCTCACAACACATCAGCAGAGCCCACAAGAAGCTGGGCACACATGTAGGATCAGCTAGGTGCTCACTAGTGGGTGTGCTAACAGGACTGGGGCGCTCAGTTTCTTACAGTATCTTCTCAAGCTCTGTGATATCAGCCCTCACCAAACCTCTTTCACAATTATTTTGTTTTATAACATGGTCTCTGTTACAGGAGGCATGTGCTGCAGGAGTTCTACACACATTTAAGTACATAATGTCAGGATCCAAATTCAATAATTACTTCAGGGGTATTACTGAAGCGAACACCAACTCAACTAAGTTTGAATCTAAAGGAAATTCGCAAGGCTAACTCACTGCTTTTCTCCTTGCCAAGTAAGAGTCATACTACATCCATGTGAAAAAAAAAAAAAAAAAAAAAAAAAGCCCCTTCTTACAACTATAGGAGAAGATACAACAAAAAAATGCCCCATGTTCTCCTGGGGCAAGTGCTGGCTACAGAAGAGTCATTTGTAATACTTAAAGAGATGGTACTTTCAGAACCACATCTTGCACTCTAAAGAAAAATGTGCGTACTCTGTGCCTATACAGATGCTAGACTGGGAATAAATCTCAGTTTCTAATTATACCAAGAAAATAAAAGAGTAGAAGCAAAACAAAACCAAACAGAACAAAAACTATGTAGCAGTATTTGTGAGCATTTCCAATTGTTGCTTGAAAAATATAACTTCAGCCATAAATGACTGAGCTCTGTTCTAAATCTAGAGGCCACAATTTTCACATTAGAACCAACTTGGGCAAAACAAGATCCTATCCCTCCTCATTTAATTAAACTTTGGGAACCAAGGCCAAAGCCAGGTCACAATTTATACAGTAAAAACAGGTTGTATAAGACAGGGTCTCTCATGACACTACTGCAGCCACAAAGAAAAATATTTAGTTTTCTAACCTCTGTAAATATAATTTTGAAGTGTGGCTAATGAGACAAGCTGGTTTCAATAACCACAGGTTGCTCAAAGTTTCTAATAATTAACACTATGAGCATAGAAAGATTTTCTCTCTCTGTGTTACAGATGCTTTCCCTCAACACTGCTTCTGACTGCCCTGCTAAGGTCCTCTGCAGAGGGACATCTCCCTTCATTACACACCACACAAGAGCTTTCTCACACAGAAAACAAGGGGAGGAATCAGCCTGCCTGGTTGCTTTCAAAAGACTTTTCTGCACAGCCATTATCATTTGAAATAAACAACTTGCCCATTAAGCATTTCCCCCTTGGGAAATTTTCCTCCCTATCTCCCCTCACTTGGCACACTCTCGAGTCATGCTGCTCTTGCAGCCAGGGCAGCAGAAGCCCACCAAGACCAACAGCCCCCAGGCCACCTCCCCACTCAAGACCTCCATCTGCATTTGCTTGCTGGGCCTCCCAGGGCTGTCCACATCAAGGATGGTCATTCTGTGCTTACTTGGTTACAAAGACTCCCAAAATTGCAGTTGAGGGACAGAACTCTGCAAAAAGCAGTATTTTCATGACTTTTGTTTGCAGTCTGTAGGCCATTAACAATTCTCTCTGCAGTGACCCCGACATGGATTAGCATTTCACCCTGGGTGAGGCTGGACCACCCATAGCTGGAGAGTGGTGAAGTGACTGCTCAGCAACCTGCACGACTGAAGGCCAGGAGCAAAGAAAGGCTGACACTGAATCCTCTTCACACATCACCCGGGCAATAGAGAAACGGCCTGAGCTCTGGCTAATTTATGAATCATTCCCTCCTAGCACATAAACCACCCACTTATGTGGCAGAAAAAGAGCACACGCGTGCGTCACCACTCGGAGAGAGCAACGCAAGCAGAAACCTCACTCACTCTGACAGATTTCTAAAAGTGCAGAGGGAAGAGCAGAGAAAGCCACCATGAAGCAAGCCACCCCTACGCTGGTCCAAAGCCCCAGGGTATTCCAAGGTAAGCCTCCAGGCAGCTCCTGGACACCTGCTCCTTCAAGAGTCCCAGGATCAGGCAGGATAAGACTCCACTGAGCTGCACACACACCCTCAATCTGCAATCACAGCAGAACTGGTCCCAATAAACCAAGAAAGGAATGCAGAAGCTCCAATTTCTTTTGGAAATGGGGAAGCCAAGCTGAGGAATGGGTCTGATGACTCCATTCAGGACTTGGCTACATAAAAGGTGGTCAGGAGACTTGAGAAGGAACAGGGAGGTGCCGCTTCCCAGCAAGGACTCTCCCAGGGCTGCTGGATGATGTGCCAGTGCTGCACTGCTTATGGGCGTGCAAGCCATTGGGAATGGAAGAGTTCTGGAGGCACAGGCAGTTCTGTGACACACAACACAAGTACAGCATTGTACCCTCAGGAGAGCTGTTTACATGATGTTCCACTCCCTCCTGGTGGGTTTAGTTTGCACTCTGAAAATAGAATTTATGGGCCAATGCACGTGAGAAATGATGACAAACAACCGGCAACTGTTTGTGCTCCCAGGTGAAGCTTCCAGATTTTCATAAGCAGTTCTCCATGCTTCTCCCTAGGATCCAAATACCAAAGAAGTCCCAAGGGTACACCCAGGACCAGGAACAGAGCTCTTGATCTCACTGGCTGAAAACACCCCAGGTGATAGAGGAATGCCTTGCATGGATCCCAGGAGACAGATTCCTATCTCTTTGCTCAGGTCCAGCAGGCCCTTGCAACACAGCTTCACTGAAATCAGCAGGAATGCTTGCAGACAAAGGTCTTGCACACCGGGGTGAAGATCATAATCTGACTTTCTCAAGCCTCTCTTTTACTGCAAGACTGGAAACTTTGGGGACAGCAACTTATTGGCAAAACCTGAAGCCCCACATAACCCGTCTGGTTTCAACAATCTTGCAAAACTACCATGTCAGCTTAGGAATTGCCTTCCCAGTGCCCACTGCTGTGACAGCTCCGGGCTGCAGCAGCCAGGGAAACAGTGAGGCAGCCAGCCTCAGCCAGGGCTGACTGCTGTCACTGTCTGCTGCAGCATCCTCAGAAGGTACCTGTGACCCAGAGGCAGGATCACCCCACAGACAGCGGGGCACAGGGATCATCCCGTGCCTGGGAGCTTCGGCACGCGGCGTCACTCACTGATCAGTTTGGTTAGGCACCCACACAATCCTCCTCAGCTCAGCAGGCAGGGACTGAGCTGAGGTTTCACCCTTTTTCCACTGACTGTGACTGTATTCACTCTCTGCAGTTTCAATCCCACCGGTAACCCCTGCCCCCCACCTCCACCCATACATCTGCCTGGTCCAACCCCTCAAAGCCCTCGGTACCCACTCGGCAGATGAGGGTGCCAGGCAGTCAGCATCAGGGGTCCTCCCTTCTGTCAGGGACATTGGTGGCCTCCTCTAAGCTGATGGAGGGGACTTGCCAGGACAGCAATCTTCTGCTCGGGGTTTCGCTGCTCTTCACGAGTCCATGTGGGTCGATACTCAGGTTGTACACACACACACGGTTGTTAAAGATTCAGCAGTGCAGCAACTGCACTGAATTACACTCCCACTGTGCAGGCCTCAGATCACAGAAGCTTTCAGAGAAATGAAATGCACACCTTGCAGAAAAATATCTTGTAAGTAACCCAGTAGCCTTCACTCGTACCTACACTCTGTGTGACACATCCGGACAGCGCTTTGAATTACGCAGTTCAGACAGACCCGCTTGAGTTTACTTCATGATTTTGGTGACCCTTGGACTTTGCTTCAAACTGCCATGTATGCAAGCTAGTAAAACAACAAGCATATTACTTTATATCCAATGGCTGGTTATTAAATGTTTCTAGCTTCAGCACTTTAAAGGTCAAGAATCCACAGTTAATTAAGTTGCACATGAAATTTCTCTAGCAAATGCTCATTTCGAATGGTTTAGAGTTAAAACATCAAATGCTAACTTGCAGAACAAGAAAAATACATTCTGTGGATGCAAAGATAAGAAAATACTTTGCAGTACAGATAAATGAAAAATCAGATGCTTAGCACAAAAAAATTCAAACTAAACCCTGTAAAAACTCAATAAAAGTATTTTAACAGGCAGTACTACCTTGATAACAAAAAAGATTTATTTCAAACGAGCAAATGCATTTTTTTTGCTGAGTTTATATTTTGCATTACTTTCTGCTTGGCAAATGCCTAGTTGATTTGAAGCAGAATAATAAAAAAGGAGTTTTGCTGACTGTGAGGCCCTCAGTAGCTATCTCAGAACCACACCACTTGACTGCCCCAGAGATGTGCTCGCAGACACCAAGCAGCCAGCAGTCATGCTTACTTAGCCTTAAAATTCCTTTAAAAAGTATTTGTAACTGTTCTACCTGTCAAGCAGTTTATTCTGGATGGCGTGCTGTGCTTTTGAAAGCTCCCTCCATTAAAGTAATAAAAGTGACCATTGGTAAATAAAAAGTGCTAGAAGCAGCAATTTACTCACTCCCCACGAACTCAGGCCAAACGATGAAAGCCGTGAAGGAAACCCATACACAGTGCCATGCAGATCCCTCCTTAGACCTCTTTCCAGTGAAAATAACTATTTCTAAACCCTAAGAAGATACCAGATGCCCAGGTTCAGCACACCAGCAAGAGCAAAAGCAAGGGAAAGGACACAGTTATTTTTAGGCAGATGAAAAAACACCAAAACCATTCTGAAATATGTGGAGTGTCCATGGAGGGCAAGTGCTAAAGCAGCATTGCTGCCCACTGGGATACAGTACCCAGTACACAGACAAAACAAACTCAAAGGATGTCAAAATGGGGAGCTTGTTAATAAAGGAAATGAAAGTTCAAAGGTAACAAGAAAGGCTACTAACAGAAAGGGCTATTACAAAAAATAAAAGGAAATTAAGTATCTTCCACCCTTCCTTTAAAGCTGCCCTAATTTACAGTAACTCACCACAAGCTACTTGGCTTGTCTGAGGAATTTTTTGTGTTTCTGTACATACTCATTAAATGACAAATCTCTGCTAGTTCAGCAAAGCTTGGCACATACTGCCATAGCAATATCGATGGAATTCCTTCACCAAAATTTAAAACCAAAGGTGAGATGATAGGGAAACGAGAAATCTGAGTGTCTCGGGCAGAGGAGGGAAGAGTCTGCATTAAGAGTGAGGAACTCATTTCCATTCTCATTAGGATGCTTGGCACAACAATAGAGGATTTGGCTACTACAATTACAGTATCAAGAGATGAGGCCTAAATGAATACCAAAGTTTTGGTGCCTTTGAACATATTTATAATTCACTAAGTCCATATCATCCAAGACACTCACAGCTGACAGCATGACAGCCAGGAATAGGTTTTCTTTATAGGGGATAAATTTATAAATACTTTAAAAGCACACATAAGACTATAACTTCTCCAGTGTCTGAAGCTCCGATTGTACCTTTATTCATAATAATTAAAATATGTTTGGATTATATTTTATTTATTTTCATGTACAGTCTTGGCACTGACTTCTGGAAAAAAAAAAGGAAAATAAAAGGTGGTACTAAGACAAAAAGCATTACACCTATACACTTATAAAATGTTTATAGCACTGGCATCTTTTTTAGATCACTAACTGCACTTAATGCAACTACTAAAAGAAAAACAATTTGCAAGTGCAATTTAAGGTATCAATGTAAACACTGAAGTTATCACAGCGACTGTGTAGCACTTTGGAAGTTCAATGTTGCAAACCTCCTGAGGCTGCAGGAGCACTGACATTTTTAAAAGCATTTAGGTTCACAATATGTCAACAGAATCTGATAAATTTAATCATGGCAAGCAAAACAATGTCTAAGTCTTTACGTTCTTCCTTTTTTCCTCTGGTTTTATGAGTACCTTGAACAGAGAGATAAGTATTAGGATTTCGGCAGCCCTAAATCTCTTCCCGGGTTATTTTACGGTGCGAGAGTGCCAGCCTGTCCCGTGGCTGCCACACCAGCACCAGGCTGGTCCCTCCGAGGATGAGCCACACACTTTGTGCCCGGGGCAGGCACACCATGCCGAGACGATACCAGGCTGCTGAGCAGCTCTCAGAGCAGAGTGGCAGTGCCTTTTTGCCTCTATTAGGGCGAGATGACTTTACTCTGGCTCAGTTTTCAGGAAGTGCCGTGTCCTGCTCCGAGTCCCTGCCTGCTCAGACAGCACCAGTGCTGCTCACAGAGGTCAAAGCAGCCCTGGCTCACCTTTGTAAAGCTGCTGCAGCCCACGATCAAGGCAGACAGTGAAACACATCTTCCATCTTCTCAAACATTAGGGACATTTGGAGAGAAACAAGGACAGCATATGGTCGAATCTCAGTGGAGCAACCAATCATCTCAGCTCAGGTCCTCTCTCCCCAGACTGGTTCTGCACCGCTCTGCTCCAGCAAGACCATGGATTCCTTCCCCATGGCAATCAACTCTGACACCAGCCAAGACAAGGCAAGCTTCAGAGATAACCTGTAGATTAAAGAAGGCCCAGAACCAAGCACTCTAAGCAACACAACAGAAATGACTGTTTCAACATTGGCCAAAACTCAACTTGCTTTTAAATCAGCCAATTTTTTTTTTTTTTTTTTTTTTTTTTTGTGGGTGATAAATGTATCACTCTGCTTTTCTCTCCTGGAAACTGCTCATGTGGGGATAAGGTTGGTTATGACAATGCACAACCCCAGATGTCTATCAATTATTTGTGTTTGAGAGATTGCAGATCCTTATCTTGGGGCATTACTTGTAGCAATCAGTCAATTTTGACAGCTAATCTAAAGGTCCATACACATTGTTGCTCAAAGGCTCAGCAGGTATTGCTAAGATCTGTTTTCAGATAACCCAACTATTTACCTACTCTAAAAAACACATATGAAAGGATGTGCTTTATCTCTTCACCAGCGGGTTAAAGCTAAAGGTGAATGAAGTGCAATTTGCAGGCTGGGGGTGGGGTGGGCCCTCACAGTTAAATTCAAAGCCAGCCTCATCTTTCCATGGGGCACTGACCACATCCCCAACCCATACCAAACTGGAAGGGGCTAACAGCGGGCCTGTCAGCTAAAGGGGAAAGAAGAAGCTGAAAAGCAAAGAAGAAACTAATAAAGAGCTCTCTCCAAAGCTGTAACCAAAGCGACCAAGAGAAGTGAAGAACTAAAGAAAGAGAAAAAGAAAACTTCACAACTACACAAAAGTATTTTTAGAAAGTTAGTTAAGCCACTGTAACTCTTCACCAATAGTGTTATGTTAATTTATTGTATCCAATAGTTAAAGTAAAAAAAGCATAAGCAATGAGAAAGTGTATAAAAAGGCAGCCATATTCAATAATAAAGAGCTGCCATGTGAGACTGCTTGTGGTCTTTGCTCGACCACCTCGACAGCGACACCAAACCACAACCATCATTATTTAACAAGATGGCACGACTGCAGGTGAACAGGGACAATTTTTCAATTAAGCTTTATTTCAAGCCTAAGGGACAAACACTGCCATGGCATGACTTTGCTATCAGTGGTATGCTTACCTACGCTCCAGCCCCACACACACTCAACCATCAACAGTTCAGAGTCACAGAGCATTGTTGACAAATCCCAAGTTTTATGATCTAACTATGCTGTGCCTTGGGCAATACCCACCATTTGCAGGGCAAACCCTGGGCTTCAGCAGGCTTGGACCAGTATCTCATGACATTTTAGCTCGTTGTGCTGGACACATTTGCTGACAGGTTCACACAAGGGGCCTTTGTGGGTAGAACAATGAGAGAGGCCTGCACAGCACAGGAAAATGGGTGGTGACCACCAAGGGCTGGAAAAAAGCCTCTTTCAAAGGAAGGTCTTTGAAAACATTCATTACACCCCACCCAACTATTTTCACTACAATATTTCAGTACATAAAAACAACACAGGGAAAATAAACAGCCCACCCTTCAATATGTTGTAGGTTCTCCAACCCCTGAAATTAGCAAGCCATAAAGATGTAGAAATCACCCAAAAGAGCCACGAAAGAAGCCATCCACTAAAACCTCTCCACTACATCTTTCTTCTCTCACATATCTCCAGGCTCTCTATGTAAGCTGACTCAAGTAGACATGCTAATTTGAAGAGTAAAATTGAAATTTAAAAGCATATTGGCTAGCAAATACATGATAGCAAGCATTTATAGGGATTGAAAAGTAACTATATTGACACAATTGAAAAAATTGCTATACAGTCCGCAACAATGCATTTCAGCTGTGATTTTTTTTCTACCAATTTCAGCTAGAAATAATAAAATATTTCAGGTAACACAGCAGCCAGAGAGAAAGAAGCAATAAATAATCCATAATTAAATGGGTCTCTGAAACCAGCAGACATTTGTAAACTGGCAGCCAGACTTTAGAGACCATGCTCTCACAGAGGTTTGTCTCCATCACAGCCAACAAGGTTTCCAGCAGAGCAAAGACTGAGCAGGTGAAGCCCCCAGCCTAGGGCACACAGAAGGAGCTCCTTCTAAGGCTTTGGGCTGCTCTCTGATGATGCTCACTTCACCCTTAAGCACCCTTACTCCTAAATTCTGTACAGAAAGGCAGCAGAGCACCTACAACAGAAATTCAGCCCCTTTGTGTCCCCTTGTTTCAAGCACGAGGTCTCTGCTGGATGCTCTTAAGACTGCAGTGGGTGTGCAGTGCACACACCAACTGCAAATGAAAATGTTTTGTCTCCTTTAGGGAACATTCAAAACACTCACTAAAATTATTTTGCAGCTTTGTCTGTTAATAAGTCATGCTTTGTCCTCCCAAAGTGTCAAATCTTCTAATACTAAAGTTAAGAAAACAGATCTTGCAATAAAATCTGTATTAAATAATGCCGACCCTTCTTTACTTTTTGGATCTTAACCATTTTAACTCGCACTTGGTAATGATGGAAGTTAATGATTTCTCCTTTGCTATCTCTTGGCAATTTAGAGCCATGCATGGTAAGGTGATGGATATCCAGAAAGACAGATTAAACAGCCATTTCTTTGGCAAGCAGGGAATAATAAATCCTGAAAATAACAATACAGATGCTCTGAATTTTGATCATTTCTTGTAACACAGTTTCCTCCATTTCCTGCAACAATGAGCAAGCACAGATTCTGAGGGCCACACTACATTTTTTGCCCTCTGGGTTGTGGGTTTTGTCTGTACAAACATCCCAGAACACAGCTCATTCTCAGCCCCTGCTTTCTCTTGGAAGGGCTGTTATTTTATACAGTAGCTCTTTAATTGTCTTTCTCCTCCTAAGTCTTCGGGTAAACTGGGCCAGTGATAACTTTGCATGCTGTGATTTTGAGTTCTCATTAGTATTCAAAAGTCTGCCACTAGTTTTAAGTCAATAAAAATCAAAATTCAGTAGCCTGAGCTGGGGTAAATTTTGTTTTTTGCTTAAGGTAAAAGGATTGATACCCAAGGGTCAGACCACTTCAGCTACGTGGCCAGAAAAGCCGCAGTCACTTCAGCCAAGTTAGGCAATTTCACTAAATTTACAGCTAAAATCAGAGTCTGGAGTGATGTGACCTGGGGGCAATCAGTAACCCCAAAACACACCCCTTCAGCTGCTGGCAAAGTCCTGACCCGTCCTCTCACTGCTGCCCTGCCCTCCGCACCCACGGCTGGGCTGAAGCCGCAGGGACATCGAAACTCCAGTCCTTGAGGAGGAAACAGTTGTGGCCCCTCAACACTCAACTGCAGTATTTCAAATATTTTAAAAATTAAGGCTTGGTTCTGACGGGAATCAGCCGCCAGCTCCTCTGACACATCACCCTGAATAATTACTCGCTAAACACCAACTTTCAAAGGGAACTGATATAAAGGCAGGCTGTATTGTAACACAAAGTAAATAACTGGATACAGTCTTTCTACTTTGGTGTTTCTTGCTTTATTGCTTCCCTGCTCCTACTGTCTACTAACTCCTAAACAGCTATGTAGCTACAATAAAAAAATGGATACTCTGGGAAAAGGAAAAAAAAATATTATGAACATTAGAAGCAGCAAAGCTAGGAAGAAATTCTGTACATATACAAAGGTAAATTCACATGGCGACATTTCTTTATATTTTCTGGTTCTATTTCAGAACTATGAATTAACGTATCAGTATTTTGGCATTATTCCTGTTGGAGCTTTTGCTCTCCTTAAGTTTTAGCAAGCAAGGCACGTATGCATATACTGGGACCAATTTTCATCTCCACCATGGTCCCATCATCCCAAGAGGTCAGGAGGCAGAAATCAGCTGTAATAAATTCTGTTTGTGAAAAATATAGATAGGAAGAAGTCAATTCTTCCAGAAAAGAAACAAGACTTTTTTTGTTTCATATGAGACCACCCAAAATTGTCAATTTACGTAACAACACAACTAGGCAAGTCCTGGAGACTAATCAGAACTGGGCATCTGTCAGGGTGTGGTACATTCACTGTTTTGATTCTAACTACAGCAACCAAATTTCTGATGAGCATGTCCAAGATGCACATGCTGAAATGCATGCAACTGGATCAGTACACACAGAAGTGGCCACAAGAGTTACACAAAACAGATTGCATCTCCCAAGTCAGGAGTGAGGGTGCTCTCACCCCAGTAACTACCAACACTGTTTTGTAAACATTCTTTGTGCCTCCTTACAGTTCTTCTTGGAAAATAAAATTTTTATTCTTCTCATCCTTTCCCTAAATGATGCAACTTCATCAACTGAACTGCATAATTTCCCAAAACCTAACTGCTTTGTCAGAAAAAGCACAAAAAGGGAAAATAATAAAGGGAGAAAAAACGAAAAAAAAAAAAAAAAAAAGCAGCTGTACTCACTGCCAAAAAATCACGGTTTTGTTATTAGAAAACACAACTGGGATGGTACAGAGGCCAAAGCTGAGGTAGGCTGAGAAACAACTGTAGCAGCAGCAGCAGAAGTGCAGGGGAGGCTGAGGCAGGCACAGAGAGCACCACACACACATGTTGATACAAGCTGACTCCAAAAGGGAACATCGCTCCCTGTGCTAATGGATTCTTTTGAACTGTGTGTGTCTGCCAGTGCAGTTAGCTACATTTGTACAGAACACGCTGCTGTGGCCAAGGATAGTTATAAACCTGTATTTACCCCTTCACAGACCAGAAAAAAGTCCTTTAATACAGAATACAGAACATGAATATTTAACTCTTTTATTGGAACAGCTTTATGCTACTGTGAAATACATTTAAGACTAAGGCATATGGAAAACAAGAGTCATAATTAAAGAGCAAGGCATGGTACACCTAATGGAGACAATCTAAGTTGTACAAATATGACTTGATTTAATATAGTTTTTAGTCAATGGTACATTTATAAAGTAAAAAGCTTTGGAGAAATACACTTTATGTACATACAACTGTTTTTAATTACACATTTAAAAAAAATAAAAGCCATTTTATTAATGATTATATAAAAATTATCTATTGTATAAAAATTATCTATATAAACTTTTCTCCCTTGTTCTCATACAGATAATGGACTTCTACCAATTTCTGTTGATTTTGAAGAAAACTTGAAAACATAGGGAAAAATCTTCAAGGACTGTAAGACAACAGCAATTACCAGAACAAACCCATGTGGATGAATATTTTAACCACAGTTTCTCCACTTAAGAGGAAACCAATCTCTCAGATCACTAAGAATCAAACAGGTGACTTTCATGTCTGATACTAAATAAAGCTTCGTTATCTACCAATAAATGTTTACCACAGCTGAGAACAGGTTGTTTAGCTTTAACCAACAAAAGCCTGACAAAACCCTTCTAAAAACACAGAGAACAAAACCAACCCACCATGCAAGAAAGAGGCTCTCCTGTATCTGCTGTATTTCAATTAAGCTCCAACTCATAGTGAGGTAGGGCGTAGGTCTGTGCCTCTGCAGACACAGGGATTTTGTTCATTGTGATTACAGCATGTTTTATTAAAAACCTGAATGAAGACTTGTTTCCCCGAAGCTCTAGCTTGCTAACAGCTCTGGGAGAAGGATGAATGACAGCGTCAAACCACATCAGCCCAGAAATGAAGAATGCCAACAACTTGTCTAACCTGTAGATCAGAGGTTACAGGATTCCCTTGAATTAATGCAATTTGAATCTGAACATTTTTTTTAAAACAACAGTCTGACCAACTTAAGCAACTTTCAAGGATGGAGAAAAAAAGCCAACCCACTGCAACATTTAGAAACTTGCTCTACTGGTCAGTCACCTTCACTGTCAAAATATTTGTACAGATTTTCTTTTTCCTCCTTTATAATTTATTTCTTACTGCCTATTTTTAAAGGCCTGAAGTTATTTTGGACACATAGGTGTGCCAACCCAATGCCACTTCACTTTCATACTCTGAAAAAACTCCTTAACCAACAGGTCTTGCATCACTGCTATGTTCTGTGCAGAAACTAGGTGCAAATTCAAACCCAACATTTAACATGAGAAAACATCAGGCCAAGCAGGAAAGAGCAAAGAATTACAAAGTCGAGTTTGGCCAGAGGGGAGAGGAGAGACAGAGAAACAAGCAAGATAAGCTGTGGGGTTTCGGGAGAAAAAAACTGCACACGCACAAACACTCCGCACCCCAGTCCCCAGAAAATCCAGTGTCTGTCTCTGGTGAATGCTATTTCCCCTTGTGCCTCCCACAGGCTGCAGCCACAGCAAGGCACTGCTCAGGTGCTCCCAGAGTGATGCTCTCACTCGTTCTGTCACACACCACCAGTGCTCGTGGTGTTGGGCACAAACATCGCTGCACAGGGATTGCTCCGGACAGCAAAGCCAAAGAGAGCCCACAGGCAGCAGCTCAAAGCCTGCTCCTGTGACCTCTCCCTCCCTAGCGTTTACATGGGAAGGATGGAATGCCATAGAGCATACCCTCTGAGGTACAGTTGACTAAAAGAGCTTTGCAAAGCCAGTCTCAAAACACGTCTTTCCCACGTTTTTGGGAGCTGCGGCTATTTAAATTATCATCTTGAAATATTAAACTACTCACTTCCTCATTTTAGCATTAAAAACAAACCAGCAACAAAACAGCTGGGAAAAACATACTTGACATGACATGTCCCATGTTTGACCCATCTGACTCCTGCTCAGAGCCCAGATCCAATACGGACACTCACCCCCACGCACAAACAGGGGACCCAAGGAGGAGGAACAGCAGAAAACATCTGAAACTCCATCCAGATGATACTTGTGGTACAAAGGATGAGCACACAGAGGGACACAACAGAGTTCAGGATGAAGGACTAGCGTGTGATACTACAAAGGCAAGGTTTCCCCTCCCAAGTGTTTCTCTGAGGAATCACATCACACATCCCTGGGATCAATTCTTACCTCATTACACTGACTTAAATGGAGTTATCCTGACTTGCACCGATGGGAGACTGGAACACAACTCTCCAAAGTAAGTTATATGTTTTCTTGTGTTGTTTTAATGCCAATAAACAGGAAATACTTTGCTCTCAAATTCTCCTGGGACATGTCACACTCCTTTACACCAGATCAGCTATTAAGAAGCAGTGACTGTTCAGCATGGGAAGATATCCACATCAGCTCTGTTACTTGGCTACCAAGAAAGAAGGATAAAGATTTAAAAGAGAAAGTAGACAGAAACAACAGTTTTGGGAAAAGTTTAAACAAAACAAGGGCTTTGCAAGGAAAAAAAAGTAACTTTCTATAAGTCTATTATAGAAAACAAAGGGAATTTCATGTAATTCCAGAGGCCATTAGAGAATGAATCTGTAACCAGTCTGTGATATAGCATTTCCAATGTCTCAGTACAAATCTATTCCAGTAAAGAAAAATAAAATATTGAGGAGCATTTGAAATGAATGTCAGATAAAAAAGCAAGAAAGACCACAAACCGTTCATTAAATGATGTTCTCTTCCACACAGAAACCTGAAACATGGAGAGAACTGGAAATCAGATTTTTATCAAATCATCTCTGGAGGAAGTAGATAACACAATTCAGAAAATGGGATAAAGATTTGGGAGTGCCGTCAGCAAATTTAGGGAGAGGAAAGGGAAAGCACACAACAAAAAAAAAAAAAAATCCCATGAGTGTAGAAAGACTTCAAGAATATGGAAAACATTTCCAAGTGCAGACCTAGAATTAGATAAAGAGAGGAGTCAAGAACTTTTCACCCTGAGTGTCTTGCTTCACAGAGGGGAAAAGCTGCAGGTGTACCTGAAATACAGGAACATCTGGACTTTGTTAAGTCCTAGTTATGCAAGCACTGATCATCTTAATTAACCAGGCTTTGAGAACTGTCAGGAGGACAAAGATTAATTCTGTTTAACTCCATGAATAACACTTTTTAAGAACAAGAGGGCTCAGCCTGCACAGTAGCTTCATCAAGAAAGATACTTTTATTCCCACAGGGGTACAGTAAAGAAGAATAAAAGATAAACCTTTAAAAGTTTATCCTGCATAAAACCTCTAAAGGAAAGAAAAAAGTACCTTCTATTAAGCAGTATCTTCATACAAATATACATGACTGCAGCTCTGCAGATACAACTCAGCCCTCAACAAAACACCAAACCAACCCCACAACCCAAAAAACTAAAACTAGAATAAACCTTATGTCAGGATTCTGTATGCTCAAGTATTTCTCCCCTGTTTCTGCTCACTAGCTTGCTGTATGCCCAGCCATGGCCACCTGCTCAGGGAGCCCCCATGCTACCCCTGCACATGCAAGGCCACTGCCAGCCCTCCTCAGAAAGGTGTGAGCACACCTGTCCTGTGAAGCAGAGTCCATTTCATTTATTGAAAAGCCTTTTCCAATTTGGCCTGAGGAAACTTCTTTTCATGGCTGTCTGCCCAAATACCTCAGGTCTTACGTGCTTTATCCATGGTCCAGCTGCTCATCTGAACTACCTAACGTGGCTCATTTTCGGGTGTGCTTCTGGCACTCGCATTGCAGGCCAGGAGGAGTTGAGCCCTTGCATCATCTCCCATAAGGTGAACTGGAAGTTCAAACTAGAGCTTAGTCTAAAAGTAGCTGCCCTGAGGATTTAATTCAGCATCTCCATCTGTATTTTACACTGAGTTTTCACCAGAGATGTTGTCTTCCTTTTTCCTTTTATGCTGCTGTTTCAGTAGTTTTGGGAATTACCTCTCATTTCACTCTGTTATCAGGGAACTGGGGAGCATTTTCTGCAGTGAAACTGCATTCATACATCCATTCAACATCCATTCATACCTACAAGATCACAAATAAGTAAGTAAATAAATACGACAAACAGCAGAATTTCCCCTGTATCTACATTCCTCAGTTTTGCTACTCCAATGTGTTCTCTCTCCGGTGTAAACACAGTGCCAACACATCACACTGCTCTGCTATCCAGCCATGGTCATACAGCTTTGATATTGCTCGAAGTTTAACTTACCTGAAGTTGTGTTTAATGCTCCATGAAGAGAATCACCTTCTGTATCACATCCTGCCTGCCTGTCAGAAGAGTGAACCTGGTTCTCTACTCTGCAAAGAGACCTCTGCCACCATACCTTCAGGTTACTGCCCTAAATTTGTATTTATATCAGTCAGCCAGAATTTAGGGTTTCTTACAGAATGGCATGGGTATTACTCCACTGTATTGCTACCTAAATATTATGCCACTAAGTTCCCCTTTGAAGAAAACTTTCATGTATTTGACCAGTATTGAAAAAAAATGTAGTTACTTGTTCTGCCATAAACACATTTTAAATAGCAGACTACCCTTTTTTCTAAACACTTTGAAGCTACAGAGGGAATAAAGCATTACCCACAGAATGGGCATAATGCAGAACCAATGCTCAAAATACTATAATATCATCATACATTTCTAAAAACAGCATCAGCCACAATAAATGCTAAGGCACTTAGGTACAATACAGACCCATATTGCTTACAAGATTAACACAAAGGTTTTTGTCAGATAAAAGTACTTTAGAAAGTTCATACGTGTGATATTTTCTCCTACATTACACGTGAAAATATCAAGACATTAATGCATAATAAAATATTAAAACAATAGTACCCTTCACATGGTATTAGTCTGGGCCTTTAAGGAATTATCTGACCAACACCAGCAAGACTATGTGCTCTAGCTAATAATCTGCACAGCTACACACAGGAAAAACTTGACCCAGCTTTTCAGGTGCCATTGTCTTAGCTTTTAGAGTAAGGAAAGGGAGTTCATATACTTTACAGATTGTCTGGACCAACAAGACCTAGCCTTCCCAAGAATTACAGACCTTGCAGTCACACAGCAAAACAGAAATTGGCAGCAATAGCTGGAGAAGGAGTTGGAGAAAGGGCAGGTATTTTGAAGGATGGTCAGGAGCAAGTCATTTAGGAATGTGAGAGGGGAACTGTCCTTGACATTTGCAAACTGGTAAGCACTGCACAGCAGTGCCCAGGCTGCAACTATAAAACACTTTAAGTACTGCAGCTAGAGTTTAGCAGTGGTTCCCTATTTGGCCACTCAGAACTCAATGTCTTTGAAAAATACTTTTACAAATGACAAATGTACCCGTGAGCATGTCCATTTTCTGCAAAACACTAAACATCCTTCACATAACCCTGTGGCCAATGTTTTACCCTGGACACTGGCTACCCATTGTCAACGTAATAAGAAATCCAAGCATGATGAGGGCTAAGTCTGGTTTACAAGAAAATGGTAAAATTTAAATGTTTGTAGATATGTATGCACACTCATATATGCGCACATTAGAATCACCATGCACACACAAACACATGGGGCTCAGAAGTCTCTGCCTTCCTATTTCTGAATTTTTGTGAGCAACTGGGACATAACTTCAAACCTTTCCCTCTTAAAATATTAAATAAAAAAAAAAAAAAAAAAAAAAAAAAGACACAGACCTACAGAGAGACAGAAAGAATGTGTCTCACACCTAAACATCAAGAATGACCTTCACAGTAACTCTTTGTGTAACTCAGGTAGGAGCCACCAGTGCAATGACAGAAATCATTTCCTCAGTTTTGTCATTAGCAGACGCATTCCTCAAGGTGGGATGGATAAAATTATACTGATAACTGCACTTCAAACTGTGCACAAACTTTGACTTGGCAATACTGTAGTGCAGAAAAAGAAGAGGAATAAGTAGGAGTTATCCCTCAGGAACTCACCAATGCCAGGATTTAGCATACCCATAATTTTATTGCCTGAAGCCTCTCCTGAAAAGGCCCTTCCTCACTTGGTAAGGGGGAGAAGACAATAAAAACCAGAGGACAGAAGTAGGTTACAAGTAAACATTATCCATTTAAGCTGCTAATGGCAAGCTCTGTTGTTAATTTTTATCAATGCTTTTCTGCAAATTACTTTTATCAGTGATAATTTAGCTTTTATTTCATTATCTGGCAGAGCAGACAAAAGGAAAACAGATTTGTTTTACAACAGCTCCAGCACTTGCTCTGTCCATTAACATTGACAGACGAAGGTAAATTAAAGCTCTTAGACCACATTTTCAGCATATGTGGCACTGAGGTCTCTGTTTCTAACCAATATGTGTTTCTAAAGGAGAACAGATTTCATGCTAATGCTTTTATTCTCTCCACACAGTTAATGCAACTTTCTGTATTTTTTCGTATTTCGTGTTTTTTCTCCATTCAGTTCTGTGCGCTTCCAAAAACATCTCGGGACAATCAGGGAGAATCAGTATTTTAAACAAGGAAAATACTACATTTCAGTCAACTGAAGAGTGCAATAGCACTTTCCCTCCTTCCAGTTTTCTTAAGACCACCAAACCACAGAGAAGTTGTGCCTGATTAAAATAATAAATAAGCATAAAAAACCCTTGGAGGACTTTATTTGCTTCTCTTCATCCTTTTTTAAGCAATGTTTTCAGCTATTCTGCTTACTTCAGTAGAGGCAAACAGATTGCTTTATAACTTTCATCTAAAATAATAAACTTATTTATAGAAGCTAATGTAGCAAGCCAGCTGTTCTGGGCAAACAGTGGGCTCTCCATTTAAACGATACTTTAATGGCTTTGATTACAAACAATTTTGCAAGAAAAACAACAAAATATTATTTACTGCTCTAAAAGTGCAAGTAATTAGTCATTATTAATAACCATTCTAACTAAATAATACAGTTACTTCTGTTCTTTTATGAAATAGCCTTTCACTTGGATTTAACAAAAAAGCTGTACTAGAAAACCAGAATTTCAAAGTTTGAACTGACAGCCAGATATTCTGGCTTGCTCTGAAGACTACTTGTGTTGCCATTAAAATTATATATATTCTTTAATTTTAGATATTTGGGATAGTTCTAATTTGTGATATACAACCCACATAAAAGGGCTCTTTCTCAAAGACAATAAATGTCATCACCAGCTGTTCAGTCTGAAATTGCTGTCATAACCCAAACTTAAACATTTGTTAACATATAATGCAAAATTAAAAGCTAGTAACAAAGTATTTCAAAGAAAGAATATTCTAATTTGTAGAAGCAAAATGAAAGACTTCTGCTACCATAATTTCTTTATTGACTATTGGGGTTTGTGCCAAATTACCCCAGTACTGTCAAATGTCTTTTCATTTTCTAATAAATCCCTCTTTTTCTCAGAATAAGATATTTTAGAGTCTCAGATAAATTTAATTTAGTTTTTATGTCTCTTCAGCAAACATTTCATGACCAATTACTAAGAAATGTTACTGCTGGGGCAGGTCACATTGATGAAAATAGATTAATATTAAAGCACATGTAAATTTGGAAGAGCAAGAAAATACTTCTTGGACTACAACCAAGGCAATTTTAAAGCACAAACATGAATATAATTTAATCATTTCCTTACAAGCAGCCTTCACTACAGGGCTCCCAAAGAAATGACAAAAATGAAGTGTCAGAGAATGTATTTTAAGAGGACCTTTACTGAGATGGGGGAGGAGGAAGAACATGGTAGTTGAATATTTTTAACCAGCTTTCCAGAGATGAGTCTAAATCAAGCTCTTACGAATCTTCCCTGTCATAACCCACTGCAGAGGTCAAAGGCTGAAGCTTTCCCAGAGGTTCACTGTGCACAACAAACACTAAAAGTTCCTTAAATTCAGTTTATATATAACAGCAAAAGCACTGTGGCCAGTGACATCCCATACAGCCCCATTAGTGCTCAACAGGGCATAGGCAGGGCAGGCAAAAGCACAAAATGGCCACATTTTCAACTAGTCCAAGCACTCATGTCTGCACCAGTCAGTGCTCTTACACTCTTTAAAACATGCTGTGAAAGGATGACAAAACCAATCCCTTACTGCAGACAGTGGATGTATTTTACTATAAACCGTATTTTTTCCTAATGTATTATGATTATTTGCAAACTACTATTAAGCTTTACAAAAGGACTTTTGTAAAAAGTGAGGGTGCTCACTTTTGAGTTGTTGTTGTTTTGAGCAGAGATCCAGTGAATAATTTTGAGTAATTTGAGACTGTGAGCTCTGCAGGCTGGACTGGAGCAGCGAGCCCTGTGGCTAACCTGGGGGACGCCGGGCAGGAGCTCGGCCACTCGGACACAGCTGAAGCCCTTGGCTCTCATGCTGGCCATCTGACCTGCATGCTATTTCATGTCTATAATTCATCTTCAAACAACTTCGGGGAAATCAGCAGGAGAGGGAATGTGTGTGCTGAACTGTCTAGGAACCTGCCATTCCAATTGCGCTTAGGCCTCACGCTTCTAATTCTGTCTCCAATCATCCAATAAAATAAAATTAAAATCAAAAAAATCCAAACAAAACCCCAACAAAACACTTTTCCTTGAACTTTCTGGAACACTTAAAAAAAATAAGAGTCAATGTAATGGAGGTGGTTCCAGAAGCAGCTACCAGCACAATCACAAAGGCAAAGAGAAACTACTGAGTTTCACGAGACGTTGTCATCATCAGCAAGCTCAACATAAGGAGATATTTTTTTCTGCCCCAAGCTGTTCATACAGCACACACTGCTGGGGAAGAACAAAGGGACATTAGTGATGCTGCTGCACGTACTGCACAGCCTGAGCAGCCCCAGAAGGGTGCTGGGAGCCCGAGGCTGCCAGGCTCTGTCTGCAGCAGGCGCTGTCTGCAGCCACCCACTGCCCGCAACAGCTGCTGCAGCTTCTGCATCAAATGCCTGAAGAAAGTTGAGTTTTCACAACATGATGCAAATGAGAATTTAGCTTCAGCTGGCTTGTGAATACAGCTACCCATAAACCTATCTTTTTCATACTCAGGTGATCTTTGACATTACCATGCCCTGCAAATACCTACAACTTGTTTGGCACATGACGTTTCAAAAACAAGAACAGCTTTGTAATTATGGTTTTGCTTTGTATATAAGTAGTGGTAACCACAAAATGTATTTAAGGCGATTTGCTGTACATGCAATTCTATCAAGCACATAAACATCCCTCTCCTAAACAGAGCCTACTTGCCTTCATTAACCATCCTGGTGTCCCCCCAGCTTTGTGGAGGGCACATAACCATCTCCTTTCTTTGTCACTCCCTGCCTACACCAGCATCCTTCTGTTTGTCAGTGCCTCACTCCTTCTCCTTCGACATCTCTAAAGTCTCCATGACTGACTTTGTACTTTTTAAAAAGTAACAGATGCACAGAAGAGTTTCAGCATCTGCATATGCTAAGTGCCTTCAGTTCCTCAGTAAAGTCACCCTACAGGAAGCAAATGCAAATTACTGCCTTCTAGACATAAGGCACAGTCCTGGGGACCTTGTTATTAAATCATTAACCTTCACCTTTCATTTTACCTATGTTTTCAGTATTCAAATGTTGCTTGAAATAGACAACCTTAGTACTTCCCCATGCTGCAATTTGTTACCATGCGCTTCACTCCAATGATTGAACACTGACAAACAAATGAGAGTACCAGTCCTCAAGCAACAAGAAAGCAGTTCAATAATTACTGCAAAAGTTAACAACAATGTCCCCATAAAACCTTGCAAAAATCTGTTTATCATTCTTATGCAATCCCTAAGCCAAGATTTTCAAAGAGCCCTAAATACCATTTTCTCTGTCTTCAAGGCTGTAGCTCTGCACTCTACTGATGCTCCAGTTTATCAGAAGATGATGCTAACCATGGCTGGTATCTTATCTCTGTAATCCCCAAGAGTTAGGCCAAGGCTAGTGTTGTACTACAGGTATGTGAAAAAGTGTTTTGCTGTAGAAACAACCACATGTAATTTGATGAAAAGCCTGAATAATTGGTATGTAATAATTACGGTTGCTAGTACCAAATGTTTGTTTTCAAAAAAAAAAGAAAAAAAAAAAAAGCAAGCCAGAATTTTGTAAGAGCCCTTATCTAAGAGACTAAAATTAACACATTAGATATATAACCATGAGATGTCTGATCAAAAACATGTATGGCTACTGAATCAGTGGGAGGGTGTTTTGCTGTTGATTTGGATAGAATGAAAGTAAATCTGGCTTGCCCCTTCATCAACTCTTTCTGTCCTCTTCCTGTACCCTTGTCTGCAGGGGAATTCACAGCCATATCCCAGCAGGTAAGGGGAGAGGTTGATGCAGCCCAGCATCTTCCCATCAGCCCACTTCAATCCACAGGCACTTCAAGGAGGACACGAAAAGCAGAGATACTTCCCCAAACTGTTTTCCCAGCCTCCTTGCCTCTCAGCCTTCCCCTGAGCACTGGCCCCAAGAATGTCTGGTTGGTCAAACCTCCGGCAGTGGCTATGGGTGCTTTGATGACTGAAGCCCAGCACACACCCAAGCCTCAGCAGAGCCCTTTGAAACTGCCTGCTCGCTAAGCCAGCATGACACTCCAGAGCCAGGAACTGCCCAGCAGCCTTCCCAGCCCCTGGTGCTGTCCTGCCAGCCCTCCCTTGGGGCCAGCAGCCTGCAGCAGTGTGTGTCCTCAGGAGACACCACAGAGCCCCCTCCTCAGGCAGGGCAGAGCCCTCGGTCCCTTCCCTGCCCCCGGCAGCATCGGGGCTGCAAACGCCACCTGCACCCAAAAACACAACCTCAGTAAGCCTGCAGGGGCTCTTCTTGGAACAGCAAAAGGAAAGTGTCTCCTGTCCTCTCTTAAAGCTCCCTTTGCATTAAGCTCTTCTTTCAAAAATGTTCCCATACTTACTTATTAAAGCAAACAAAAAAAAATTGTTTGGTTTTTTTTTTTTTTTTCCTATTTAGAGAAACTGAAGTGTGAACACTGCTAAAGATGTTATCGTTCTTTCTGGGACTTTTGTGTTAACATTTTGAAAAGGTGCATTTTCATAATTTTTATTGCACAGCACCACATCCCATCATACCCCAATGCTTTCAAAAACACGAAAAAACTAATACACCATAAGCAACAGTTAACATTTATGATTCACTTCTGCTTGTTCTGACAGATCTGTCAACCAGGAACTTTTTCGGATCTCTATTTTTCGTTGTGTGTCTAAGACTATACTTCCTCACTACAGCATATGCTGGATTTTAATGTTAATTTTACTGTTCTTTCATTTCACTTTTTCTAACCACATCCATTTAAGCTTTTTAAGCATACTTAAACATACAAATGTACTAATTGTTGTTATTAGACCTATCCTCTAAGAGGCTAAGTATACTGAATTACTACATCAGACAGCAGGAGAAGCTCTTCCAAAACTCCTGAGATCCTCAGTACTTAATGAGCCTGGATTTTATAGCATACATTAAAATTGTTGTTTCACACCTACAGCATTCCCTCATGTGCACAGGTCTCTAATGACAGGATACAAGTGACACTGCATGAGACACAGCGTGCTCTGCTGTAATGTCTCAAGGTTGGCTTTCCCTGATGACAGACTACAACCTCTGGGCAAGTGCCATTAAAAAACTTTAAATTACAAGAGTAAACTAAAACAAATATCAGCAACTCTCTCTCAACAGCAGTACCTGTATGAGAAGCCTCTCATTCCCCCGCCACAACACCTGTGAAAGAGGGTCACTGTCACTGTGACACACAGAGGGAACACAGCAACACACACAACAGGGGTTCAGGCAGAGAAGAAGAAAAGAACTCTCCAGTTTATTGTTGACCTCGTATCTCTCAGTTTCTGGACAGTGACCAGAGATTGGACAGAGAAGTTCCCACCTCTCCATCTCCACTGGGCACTTGAGAAGTCCATCAGGTGAGATCTTTTCACAAAGGAATGCAAACGTGATTCTTGTTTATCTTACAATTCATGAGAACTGACTCCATTATACTAAAACAAATCAGAAGGCTGATTTTTAGGGACAACAGGTCACAGGTGTTGCCACTTTGCCAGCTGCAGCACACAGCTCACACAAAGCACTCTAGTGCTCTTTGGCACTGTGAGCACAGCCACATTCCTGCTGTTCCCAGCTAGCCTTTCTGCAGACTCTTCCCTAGATGAGAAGTTTATTCCTGCTCCTGTAAAAGTTCTGGGAAACGAACAGCAAGCACGCAGACTGAAAATACTCGGCGTTAGGCGAGCAGCTCCCTTCTGCTTTATCTGTGAGCACAGGCATTTTGGGAGGGTGTGTCTGCCTAACACATCCTCGCAATGAGAGCAGTATCTCGTGGCCCAAGAGGCGAGTGACGGAGGCTGCTGTACCCCGAGATGCTATCGCTCCTGTCCTGCACACGCTGGTGCGTCCCAGAGCCAGGTGAAGCTCAGGTGTGGCCGTGTCCCCAGGGACCCGGGGTGTTCCCAGCCCCGAGAGCACATCCACTAACACAGTGACACTGAGATCCACGACCATTCAGGAACCCCAGGGAACAACCCCGAGCTGTTCACTGGGACAGAACTCCGCCGAATGCAGCGGGTGGCACAGCTGAGGAGTCAATCCCCAAACCCTCTGCAGTGCCCATTTGCACATTTCTAAATCACCAAAGAAAAACGAAAAGTGAACATGGCCATGTGACCATGGATCTCTCCAACCCTTGGCTACATTTGGATTCAGAAAGCATGTGTGCCTTTTTAATACTGCTGAAAGAAGGACTAAGGCTCAGCCCATCTTTTTTGAACAAGAGTTTCTAAATCTTGTTATGCTATATGCAGAGTAAATTTCTAGCTCTGACTTTGAGGCAAAAAACTTTTCTGAAATCACTTAAAATTATGTACACAGGAGGAACATATACTTATTAAAAGAAATGGACTGTCAGGTTCTAAAACATCTCTCTAATTGCTTCCATTTGGAGAGCAAATCCATCTTTATTGACAGTGAACTGTGTTCTCCAGCTGGCTGAGCAGTGCTCAGCCCAACACCTTTTGCAATTCTTATGTTTATTCCCTTATCTTAGGGCCAACCCCAGCATCCATCTACCTCTACCATACAATTCATATTTGTATGGCTTATCCAGTACTCCAAACCCATCACTGAGGAGCAAGCTTGTTGCTTTTCTCCATCATTGGTCAAAACATGTGGAGGTTAACCTGGTTTATTTGGCAACCGTGCTGCTAGAGCTGTTGGGTCAAGCCATACTAGGATTTCTGGCTTCACATCCATCTGTCAAAAATGCAGTATATGTAATATACACCCCCAAGAAGTGCTCATTTTCCCAATACTATAAAATGGTTTGCAAGATGTCAGTAGTAGCACCATTCTATTACTCTGACAATTCTCAAAGTATGGTATTAGCTGGACTGTAGCCATTAAAATGTTGACCCTAAAAATACAAGGTAATAAACCAGACGGCACACCACAGCCTTTAAGTGACCAGGAAGGCTGTCTCATAATACATATTAACCAGTAAACGTTTATTTCCATTAAATGAATCAGATTAAAAGACAGTGTTGCAAGAAGTCATGTGTAGGCAGCATGACTTTTTCTATGACAACTGGATAACCTGGATTCATGGAAAAGATGATGGTATGAGATGATTTAAACAGAATCTCACAAAACTGTGATGACTAAGTCAATTCTAATGCTTTCCCTTAAAATGATTCTTCTGTTTCTTCAAAGCAGATAGTATTTAATTGGAAAATTGTACATGACCTGGGAACTCTTAACAGAAAAAGTCAGTACAGTCTATTGAGTAAGTTTACAAACATACTGAAGTGAGTATTTTGTCATCTCTATTCTTCAGCATTTCAAAGCCATGCCAGGAATAGGTTTGCCAAAGAACATGAGTAACAGTTTGAGAACTGTGTTTAAACTGTGTAGAAAGTGTCAAGTTTGACAAACATCTTTCTGAAAATGAGTTACTGACAAAGCTCTTTAAGTACACACACTGTTCTACGTATAACTACATGTGCAAACACAAATATTTAGAAAATAATCAGCATAAAGGCAGTGACATGGCACAAGCCGCTATGAAATACACTTTCAAAACACATACAAATAATCTAGACTAGTAAATGGCAAACATTATTAAATACACTTGATTCAACAGCAATGCAAAACTAATGCATATCTTAACCACAGACGACTGCAGAAGCAACTTGTGTGGAAGTATTAAAAACCACCTGCACAAAAATACCGTTTTCTGAAACTCCCTCCTGCAATTCCTATCATCGTATTTAACACGCTGGATACCTGAAGCATATTTTCAAGGCAAACGTAAGGACTTTCAACTGAGGGACAATTAGCAACAACAAGAATTCCAGGGCACTCTGAAAACGCGCTTTCACTGCACGCTGCCTTAATGTTTGCGACAGAAATCAGAGCGACAGCGGCGCGTCTTCCCAAGGTGCAGTCAATCTGAGGCCGTGCCTCACGCTTATCTCGTCACGAGGCTGCAGCAGCCAACTCTGCTGCCTCCAGCCAACTCTGCACCGACACAGCCCCCACTCCCATTGGTGTGCTAGGGTGCTCCCATTGGCGTCACCACGCGACGCCTCCTGCCCTGCCATGGCTCAGCCGCACGTTTGCAGCGCTGGCCTTTTTAAAAGTCAACCGTACAGGCTAGGCAGTGACCAGAACGAGCTGCAGTTATACAAGAAGCAAGGAAATATTATGCAAGACCACAGGAAGTCAGAGGAGACAGCATTCTGGGCAGGCCTGGCAAGGAGTCTGTGTGAACTCCAGCTAACAAGCAAAGCTCGGTCGTTGGCGCCAAATTCAGCAGAGAACATTCCCAGTGCTGCAAAGGATAACACTCCCCATGCTTTTGCCAGTGGGCTGCAGTCCAGGACGCCATGTACCTGATGAAATGCAGATAAACCCGGGTCTTACTTTTCGCCAAGTTTTCACTTATTTTTAAAATTTGAGGCATATTTTGGGCCAACACTTGTTAGAAGTGGCAAATGGTTTATTTTCATGGCTTTGCTAATAGATCACTTGCTCTTACACTCCCTGTAATTTCAACTACAATAAGTGACCTACAAAGAAAACGTTTGGCAGAAGCCTCGTTTTTTCCACACATCTTGCCCATCTCTACCTCAAGGCTCTCTGCTAATAGGATATGTGAGAATTATGGATTCCTTTTCCCTTGGCATTCTGGAACGATCTCTGAAAATACACTTGGTGCAAAAAGATGACACCCACCTTGCACATAACTATACTATTTTAGTCTGCTACAAGATTAAAAGTAATTGTTTTGGGGGTTGGGTTTGGGGTTTTTTTCCATTTTTGAAAGGTACCTCACACAGGTCCTCACTGGAGAAGACATCCACTAAAATGCAGCAAACTTGATTTCCCAAATGACTGAAAAAATTTGCCTTAATTTGGTAAACATTCATCATCTAGCAATACAAGAGTTCAGAGAGGTTTTATGCTTTGTTCCAGGATTCACCTTTAAAACACCAGTGATAAAATGCTGGAGGTGGAAATCCAGTTTTAGGTTCACACACACATACTGCCAAATAAGAAGCACAGCATGCAGAGTATTACACAACACAAAACAATTACCAATTGTGATGAGAGTAGACAAAGTGTTCTCAAGAGAATCTACTTTATGTTTGTAGTCACCCTCAAAAAACACACAATAGCACTCTCCTTCCAGCAAATACATAATACAAACAAAAACCAAACAGTAGTACTGCCTTTACTGGGGGAAGTGATTCTGAGAAGTATAAGAGATCTTCAGTAGATACTGACTGCCAAAGCCAATGAACCAATTTAAAAAGTTTTCATCATTACCTTTGCTTATGGGAACAACAAAAATACATGACTCCTAACAGGAGATTCCCACCTTCAATGCAGTTTGCACATGAAAAGGTTCCCATAACCTACTGCTTTTGCAAAAATAATTAAACAAGCACTGCAACAACACAGGAAAGTGAAAATGTTAGTGGTGACAATGCCTTCATTGTTACTGCCAGTATAACAATGCCCAAACTTAATCATAACCCTGACAATCAACACCAATGCACACACAGTTGGGCCTCTCCAACCCAAACAGATCTTTCTACAGCCGGATCCAGAGTTAGAGCTGCTGAGAAGTGCAGTTGTTTCTCCAGCTGAAGTCAGAGATTCCTGTCCAGCAGAAACAAGTCTAGCTGCACTTCTCAAGGCCTGAGTGTAGTGTACATTGGTGGTTTTCATGTGGCCAGTCTACAATAGCCCACAGTACTGAGTGTCAGCATTAATCATAGCAGCACAGCAGTTTCTTCATCCAAAACCAGTAAGGTCTAAGCACACTGAAACACTCGGAAACGCCCAGAGTAAGGAACAGCATTTTATCTGTATCTATTTCTGCCAAACAGCAAGGCAAATAGCTCATAGAAACTTTTTAAAACACCACGAGGTAAACTAGTGAACCACGCTACAAAAGCAGTGAGCTGTTGTGCCACCAAGGGTGCTAGCAAAAAGCACACTTCTCCAGATCCTGCAGACTTCTGGTGGATCCTGGAACCTGTGGCACAGCAAGCTGCAAGCAAGTAGCTGGCTGGCACCTGGACTTCCTCTGCTATAGGAAGTCTTCTGTCACTGCAGGGAAATGGACTTGTGGACACAACTTTTCCCTGTAGCCATTACAACACCTACTCCCAGCTATTTAATATCCTTGAGATCTCTACAGCTCTATCAGAAATGGAGGTAGACACACTATAACCATATAAACCTTGATCCCTTAAGGAAGCAAGCTAGAATAGGGTAATTCATCTAATCACTGTCTCATCATCTAGTAAAATTTCTTCTGATTTCCAACTAGTTCACTGAGCCATAATCCTTCTCAAAACTTCCTATATGCAATTCATATTCAGCTACAGCAAACTATAATATATCTACAACCACAAGCACAATAAGGTATTTACTTCCTCTGAGGTGGAGGAGGAGATGTTTAGACTCTCAGCAGAAGTATACCTCCGGGTTGAGACCTTCTCTTTATTTTCCTTCAGTAAATTGATTTCATATTCCACAGCTTCCCTAAAATATCTCCTGGTATGTGGGCAAACAGAGTGCACTGAAATACATTTGCCTACCAAATATTCCTTCTTACAAGTGTAAATCAGAACTGGCTTCCTATACAAGTAACAGTACAAGAACAGATGCTTGTTTTACTTTTCTCATACCTTACAAAGGTATTACATTTGCTTAATCCACCAGCTAAGACCTGAAGTGAAATGATCATGAAACCCTCTTTTAAGAGGGATGAAGGTACAGCTGACATTTTATTTTCCTCAAAGGCTTTTTCACAATACCTAGAAGTCTGAACTCCATGTTGATAAAAGTTCTAGACATTATGAACATGGAAGTTTTTTGGTACAAAAGCCAGAGCACTCCAACTGTTAATTAAGGTACAAAGACAAACTTACGAAACCAAATCAACAGGAATGGACAGCTCAACAAATGACTCAGTATGCTCTTTACATGGCTGTAACCTACCCAAAATGCAATATAAATGAATCAATTTTATACTTGCACTGTATTCATCACATGATTCCCGCTGAAGGAATGCTCTGTAATGACTTCACATTGGCTGTGCTCCTTCTTAAAAGGTTTTCACAGGTCAGGTGGCAGGTGGTCTTCCTCTTTCAGCTCTGCCTTTATGTGGACTTCTGCTCCACATTAGCCATTACTGCACCCAAAATCCCTACTGTGACCTACAATGCAGACTTTGCTCCCTGTTCATTTTATTCCCCAGGTCAGAAGAGCTCGGAAAAGTTCCTACTTGAATAAGCACCATTTGCTATCATCTGCTTCCTTAAAAATACTTATTTTTGAAAGTGTCAGAAAGAAGTAGTGCTGGTCATTCTTGTTCATTGCTTCATATCTGCCGTTTCAGAAGCTGGAATTTAGTTACACCATATTTACAGTGACATTTAGGTTTGAGAGGTGGGGATGTTGTCCTAAGATTTGGCAGGCAAAGGGAAAGAAGTGTTATACAGATAACACGGCTTCTTGCGCTATCTTCTTCAGGGCCTGTGCACACAGCATGCAAAGCTGCCAAGTCTGTCTAAAATGTTAGGTTTTTCTCACTGTTTCTTCTTTACGCTAAACATTGTGTGGGCTCTGTCTTCAGGCCCACTCTGCCACCTGTGTGCATGACAAGCCTTCACTGTATGAAGATCCACAGGCTTCAGCCTCTGTGAATGGGATTGTGTATGCTGACCTCTAAACCCATGTCACATCAACCCTGTATGTCAGCACTCCTCTACTTTCTTACAGCTCTCAGTTCAAAGAAACTGAGAGCAAACGATTGCTGGCTGAAACCCTGCTGAACTCCCCCTGTGCAGAAAAGACCGTTCTGTTGTGATGGTCAAACCCTCCTTTTCACTCTTATTGCCCCGTGGGTTGCTCACCTGTCTGCTCCATGATGAAACTTGAAAGAATACGGGGTTTTATCATCTCTGAGATGCTTTCAGGGTGTTGCAATCTCCTGCTGCCACCACCAACACCCCCACCTTCTCAATTGCTTGGGGCGTCCAAATTGCACATGGATTTTATATGACACGAGGACAAATTCAAAGGTGAAGCAAACGAAGGAGTAGGTCACCCATCAGCACGTGGGTGTAACCTACATATTGAGGGATAATATGGAGTGGTGCAGTAAAGAAAGCAATTAACCAAGTAATATAGGAGTGAGAGATAACCAAACTCCTTCCACTTGACAACTTCCTATTAAAGCATTTTCAAGTTGGGTTTATTCTACAAGCTTCTTGCCAACATATCTACAGCATTGTGCTAGGCATAGAAAGTCCCTATTTAAAAAAGTTTACATTTTAAATAAATAAAACACACAAAGGGTGGAAGGAAGGATGTACTACCATCCCACTTTTCCAGACTGGGGAGCTAGGATAACTACGGTGACCAGTCACATCACACTGTCCAGGCTACATCATCAATGCAATGCCCCAAGTACCCAGCAGATCAAAGAGCTGGGCCAAGCAAGGGCTTTTGGAGAGGCTGTGGAGGGGAAAGGAGACAGAAGAAGCAACTGCAGAGGCCAGACCCACTTGCTGAAGCTGCTGTTCAGCAGCCAGGTCAGCAGCCAGACGCGACTTTCACAGCCAGCTCTACTGAGAGTGGCGAACAAGCTCAAGAGACAGAATCTAAAACATGATTTTATTCAGCTTCATTGCACTTTGGCCCAGGTCCCCATGCCAGAGAGGCTTTGTTCAGGCCAGTCATGCAGCTGACAAACAAAAGTAGGGTTGGGGGGGTTGGTTTTTCTTAAATGGGAAATAATGGCTGTTTCGAAACACCAGCATTAAGTTTCCCTCAAGATATCTGCACTTGCTTCTATTTTGTTTTCAAGTCAGCACATGCCTAAGCAAACGGGATAGTCCCCTTTTGTGAATCACCGGGAACATAAATACGGCTTTGCTGTTACGTAAAAAAGCCAGTAAAAGCATTAAGAAAACTTGAGCACAGAAAGGATGTTCCCATAAAAACGTCCCTCTGATTAGTAATGGCAATAAACACATCCTTCAAATCATTCACAGGGAAAAAACCCAAGAACCAGATTTATTAACACAAACTGATAATCTTACAGCTGCAGCACAAAAACAGCCCACCCGCAGCTGAACCAAGCTATGTTCCCTCCTCAATCCTAAAATGTGACATCTTCCACCTAATCACACACATTAAAGTGCTGCATGAAGCAATAAAGGGGGTCAACATCCCCAACTGTCTACCTTCCCTTAAAAGCATAAATAACACCATTTTGCTATGACCAAGCATAATTATCTATCTTGAGGCACTGGTTTATTCCTCTGCAAGCAAAAGTCAGCCACCCCATGTGCAAGAACTGGCGAATTCCAACTCTCTGCATCTTTCCATGTGCAAGACAACCTTACAGGACCATAGGAATTGTATCTCCCAGGTCAGCATGGGGATAATTGGATGAAGTAAACCAAGAACCACATTTGCCATGGTTTTTTTTTTTGAGAGAGAGGAGGAATGGGAAAAGCCAGCAGTAGAGCAAATCCTCGCCGTTCTTCCAAAAACCGTATGGTGAAGGCAATAGGCTATTCCAAAATGCTTACCCTTTCCCAAAGGCTCTCCATCTTCACTGAATTAGACAAGTGCAGTTTTTCCAGCAGAATCATATGGCAAAAACTATAGGAAAATACCAAAAGCACTTTCACTAATTTGCAATCTTCTCGCACAGGTTAAGAAACACAGTGAAGGCAACCGAGAAATTAAACCCAAAAAATCCTGGACTGGAATATAGCTTTAACTGGTCACTGGATTTGTATTCTGGAGAAACACTGCCTAAGGAGTCGTGGTATGGTAAGGCCATTTAATGTTGAATTTCTTTTCACACGTCCACATATGATGCTGACATTCCATAGATCGCTCAAAAGCCATTTTTGTTCTAAGCAAACTTCCTATCAGCTTTAAGTCAATACTCACCATAAATACCTGAGTCTGAAGACACTGCCATTGCCATCAGCTAAGGAGTTTGTTATTTCATCATACTGCCACACAAAAATCTAACCAGGAACAACAGCGCTTATCATCTCAGAAGATACTTTGCTCTTTGCAACG
This sequence comes from Sitta carolinensis, assembly GCA_032173965.1. Lineage (NCBI taxonomy): Eukaryota > Metazoa > Chordata > Aves > Passeriformes > Sittidae > Sitta > Sitta carolinensis. Next base: position 3,809,459 of record JAVUNC010000025.1, on the reverse strand, counting down.
ATTTTTGGATACAAATTGCACAGACAGCTAAAAGCTGGGCACATTCCTAGCAACATTCCCCATTTACAAGGGTAGAAATACAGAGTGGGGTGGTTTCTTAATGTCTCAAAGATCTCTGAAGTATCTTGACAATAAGTATCCTGTAATACCTAGAACTTACTGGCAGAGAGGGTGATACAATTGTGAATGAACAGACAGGGCCTGAAGACCAACAGCAGCCAGAGAATGTCCCAAACACAATAGCTGAATAGGATTGCTTTGTAGTTTATCATACAAATGCAAGACCAAATGACTACAGCTGTGATACCAAGAGTTCAAGCACCTTTTTATGGCAGCAAATACCTTAGATATGCTAATTGTGAAACAAAACACAAGGAATGTTCTTTAAAGCATACTTCCACCACCTTTGTAAAAGCTGCCTAATAGCCATCCCACTTCATACTTGCTTCAGCTTTTTACCTAAGCAAATATTTATCTTACATGAGCATGAATATATCTTAAATGAAAAATATTATACAGTAAATTTTGAACACCACCACACAAATTGAACCAAAATTATGAACGCTGAATGGATTTTTTCCCCATGCAGATTTAAAAAAGTTCATAAGGCCTCTGACACTACAAATGAGCACCAGCTTTCCCTTTTAAGAGGAGAATAGGGCACATTTTTCAGATTTCATGCAACTTATTCAGGCCACAGAACTGAATTCTTAAACTGAAACCATTCAGCGAACCACCTACTGTGTATTAATATATATATATATATATATATATAATATATATATATATATATATATATATATATATATATATATAAGGGATTCATAAACTGACTATGTAAAGGAAACACATGTACCAGGCCAAAGATGGGTATCACCTGGGATGACTATATTTCAAGATATTATTATATCTGCTACTTAAAGCAATGGCTTTCCTGGGAAAGGGAAACATCTCTATCTCTCAGCACATGCAGGCAGGTTTTCATGGCTCTGAAATTATCAGTCCTTTGAGAACAAGTCAGAAATTCTGTAAACATGCTGTTTTCATCTCTCCCATATTTTTTCTTGTCTGTCGTGTCAGGAGCCAGTGAGGGGTTATGGAGGGCCTTCATTGCTATGTTTTCAATTATACTACAGTCTTTAAAAAGCTGTTCACATAACCAAAGCTAGAGAAGACCTTTGTCACTGCCAAGTCACACTTCCTGCCTAACCCAAGCCAAAGACGACTAAGTATTTTCATCAGACCTGGTAATTTGTCTAAGCAACTGCAATTTTTGAAAGACTGGGGCTGTTTTGAATTCAAGGCATTAAGTGATGAGGGCCTTGTAAACAGTGTAAAAGGAATACCTAATATTTTGGTTTAGCTAAATTTGAAGATTTCTTCTAAAAGGAAGACAGGAATCTGACCAAGGTCAAGCCACCAAACCAGACACATGTATGTGTGTTGTAGACTTCAGTACAGAAAAAAAAACAATTAAGTCTACCACCAGAAAAGAAAGACAAAGAAAAAAGAAAAATCTTTAAATTACAAGAGACTAATAATTACTTAATTTTCATTCAAATGAATTTAAACCATCTGGTCTTCAATTAACAACACAGTGCAATACAGGAAACCTTATAAAAATGAAGCCAAATCTAAAATGCTTCAGCAGAAGCAGACTCCGTATGTCTTGACAATTTCTTAACCCAAACCCTTCATTTTAATCTAGCTAAAACTAGAACACTAGCTCTTGTATCCCTTGTGCTCTGGAAAATTGTTTTCCAAGAAAATATTTGTTATTACAGAAAATATTCACCAACTACATCTGCAGCTTTCCCAGGGCTTAGTAGCCCATTGTTCAAAATTTACACTTTATATCTTACCTTCATTTGCCTAACTCTTAACTGAATATATTTCGATATATTAGATAACGAGTGCCAAATATTTACAATAGATTAAGTTCACGTTTCAGTAGTTCCAAATAATTTCTACATGATCCCAGTAATCTTACTACACATATACCTTCAGACAGACTGCTTGCTATCAAGTGCCATAAGTTACACCCACATGATTCACCCATTAGGAGAGCTGCTGTGTTTAAAAAAAAAACAAACCCAAAACCCAACCACGCCACCCCCCCAAAAAAAAAAAGTTGCCATGCACAACACTCCTCATATCACTTCCAATTTTAGCTTTTCCTCAGATAACGCAATTTCCTGAAACAAAAAGAGACTGCTCACACTCTTCTAGCTCCAAAGTGTTATTGTAAAAGTATTGTTATTTGCTGAAGTAGTTTAATGCACACAATACTTCACATCCAAATATAAAAGGATGTTTCAGTGCTTCAGCCTTCTGCTCTGCAAGGGCTGTGGAGAAGGAGGTGAAAACAACCAGGAGTTACTGACCTTTTATTTTGTTTCTGGGGAGGGAGGATTTAAAGAATGAGGCAGGCAACAGAGAGCAGTGTAGGAGCACTCACCACTGTTCACTCATATATATGAAAAAAACAAGCAAACAAATCCCAGCCATGAAAGTCTGGTTGTTCTCTCCATCAAATTCCTGCTTTACAGTCTGTCCAAATTCTGGCCTAGAAGTTTCATTCGTGCAGGTCACAGCTGGGATTTAGGGACATGCCTCAAGGAGTAGGGACTGGAGGAATAACCAGGCACGGACAAGATGCAGTTTGTGCAGTTGGAGAGATGTTTCTTGTTGGGAACGTCAATATACTGCTGAAATCTCTTTGACCAAACAATCAGTTTGGTTCTACAGATCTTCCATAAATACTTGACATTAAAACACACGCTACTTAATGTTTGTTTGAAAGCAAATCAGTGCATAAATACATACACAGCAGAACGAAGCAGCATTTGTAACTTGGGGGATGGTTCAACTTATTTACATTAGGAATCAAAACCACTGAGGAGATGTATTATCCTGGTTTTGTCCTACTGGAGAGTGCAAACAAAATTAAAGTGTTTTTTCCTCCAGCCCAAATGCACAGAATTTGTTCACAAAGCTGCAATAAGTCAGTATTAATCGTTCACCCACAGGCTAACAAAGTATGTGTAAAGTTTCTGAATTTTTCAGACAATCTTCTTGGAGGCAACACCCTAAACATTCCCCTAAATCAAAGAAAACTGCTGATTCCACATATTAGCACACAGAGAAAAGGGTCAAGACCAGGGCACCTCTGACTGAAGATCAGACATAAAAATTCAACTAACGCAACTTTGCTTCTTGTCTGGCAAAACATTTGATGAGTTTCTATAGAATAAATATTGAATATTTGCTGTGTCATGTAGAGCACTGGACATAAAAGCATAATGGAGATGCTGTCCAACTCCAAACACTTTGTAAAAACAGTAAGTAAATTAAATTACAAGTCTAACTGTTTTCAGGCCTAAATATGCCCATTTAATCAAAATTTATTGTGGCAGATTTTGCTTCAGCTAAATTTTCTAGACCTAAATAAAGTCACAGAGGAAAGAACCAAAATCACAATTAGATTTGAGTTCAAGAAGTAAAGAGCATAATTAAGTGAGTTACTTTGGAACACTACTTATTTATCAACCAATTGGCCAACTGTACTTTATTAAGCTACTTTCCAAATGCACAGTAAAATAGTTTCCCATTTTACAGACTTCAGAAAGAGTCTCCATGAAAAGTAGCTCTGTAAATGTCAGAAAGAAGTAATTTTTTTAATATAAGCAGTCAACGTTTTATCCTCACCAGAGAGCTACTTTATTATATTGTCTTTCAAGCAAATTGAGCACATGAATGATAAATGAGAAAAAAAGCTGCCAGTTGAATAATATTCATACTTGCATTTTCTCTTAATTTAAGAGAAGGGCTCTATCAACCTTGTGCCAACTACTAGGAGTAGAACTATTTATAACTATTAAGATATACATGTCACTATGAATACTGGAGTAATTAGCACAATAGCTTTTCACAAATCGCTTTAGCAGAATAAAACCACTCCATGTATTTAAATTATTTTTAAATACAATCTGCCTTTGTATTGTTCATTTCCTTACTCTAATGTTCATCCTAATAATAGCAAAAAGTTTAATGCCTGAAAAGTTCTGCCCCCACCACACCTAACGGCAACTCCTGCTTGGAACCTGAAGAAAAAAATAAAACAAACCTTGATGTTTCTGAATCCATCATAGTAAAAAATATTCGAGATATAGAGAGATCCATTTTGATACTCATGCTGGATCTCCTGAATTCGTGGCATAAACGCAGAACTGGTAATTAGCAGAGTACCTCAAATATGTAAGACATTCCCAATGACCCACACAAGAAAAATGTGACAGAAGATGCAGAGAAAAGGACATGACACAAGGTGATTGTGTTCATGGAGGGCTGACAGATTTTTCATTTGCTCTAAGGGCTAAGTGCTAAACACAGGCAGAGCAAGCCCTTGGAGCATCCCTGCCTAACACAAGCCCTCAGATGCCCTGATCACTGCGGGAGGATGGTACCCACTGCGAGGCACTCACACTGCACACCATCCCCACAGCAAAAGCCACTCGGCTTCAGCAAGCTGAAACTGGCTCTGTCGAGACGAAAACCCAGGAGCTGGGCAGCAGAAGGGGAGAGTGGCCAGGCAGGCCAGGTGGCCAAGGCAGAGCTGAGCCCCACGTGTGCTCCGTGTCACTGCAGGCGCAGGCAGAGCCGGGGGCAGTGCAGCCTGTCCTGCCTCATCCCGGCACCCTTGGGCCACCCTCCGGTAGGACAGCCAGACCTCCGCACAACTGCAGAAGGGGCACCGAGGACAGGAACAGAAGGGCCAACACCAAAGTAGGAGGAGTAGGAGCGGCCAGGATCATTCAAGATGACCTGCAAGCTATTAAGTGCCTGAATTTGTGGTGCTGAAACGTAAATACAAATTGCTTACTGTTAATATGCTCTAAGCATGTGCTAAACAGCCAGTTTCAACAGACTGTTCACCAGGAATTCAGGAGATCGCATTTCCTTTTGATAACTCCAAATAAGAAAAACTGCAAGGGCAGGTGTGAACACAGAAGCAAACAGGAATAAATAAAATATGTGGGCTATGCACGGGGAGATATTGAGCAACAATAAAATTGAACAATTTTTTTAAACGAAGGTGAGTAATCTATGAAATAGTCTGCAATGGAAAGTGTTCAAAACTCCATCAGCTAAAGTACATAAAGGGAGGTTTAAAAGAGTATAAGGACCAACCTGGGTTGGCAAGAGAATGGACAAGATCATCTGTCACCACCATCATGGAATAACAGGCAATAGGGAGTAAATCTGGCAACAGCGACAGAAAGAAAACGTTCTGGGGAGAAAAGAACTGAGACCGTGTTTCTTTGAAATCGGCAGTTTAACACCTTGGCACATCCAAATGCTCACATTTCCTGACATCCAAATTATATCCATTAAGAGCAAGCAACTACCTGAGCTCTGGAGAGCTGTGCCATCAGGACAGTTTCCTCATCCTGAGGAGGAGCAGCCAAGAGTGACCTCAGCTTGGCAAAACTACTCTCATAAGGAAAAGGTCAGTGAAAATTGAAGTACAAAGCATCTCATTAGAGGGGCTCAACATCGAATACAGCTCAAAGTAAAAGGGTAAACGAAAGCAGTCTATTACCTAGACAGTAACTGGGAGCAATCCCATTTCTCTACTATCTGGACCAGAAAAAGTTAAACAGATTTATGTAACATTACATAGTTATGGTCACAAAACATATTGTGTAATTACATGGGAACCACTAGCACAGAAACATCCTGAGCTGCAAAACAGTTTTATTTTTCACGCAACTGGAAAACAAACACAGAATTCCCCAAGTAATAACACAACTGAAAAGGTGAATCCAAAGGATGCATCCTTCCCAGTGGTACTTGACTTGTCCTGTGCCTGGTTTCAAATTTTTCTCACTGTTGTCCATCCAGAACCGTTCATTTAACACAGCATCCATTCCTAATAAAATAACTGTTCTTGCAAATCATGCACATCAAGATATTGTATCGGACTGCTCTAATTACACTGGGACTTCCCTACTACTACTTCTCTACTGCATAGTGATCAGGGATACTTTTCCTTTAGCTTTTACTATTTTGCTAAAATGTGTTATGCCCTTTTATTCCTCCTTCTCCCAGCTTCTAATTACCAACATTCTAAGACAGTATTTAAAATTGTGTAGATGGTTTTATTTTTTTAATTACATTAAAAGAATAATCATATTCATCTCAGCTCTGTGTCTTGGACTAACTTTAAATGTGGGAAATCAGCCTACTCTAAGTGCCATAACATTTGTTCCAAATAAAGCAACTGCTCTTTTCTGCTGGCAAACAGAGATTCAAACGAGGACCTGAGGACTTTCTTCAACTTAAATGGACCATTACGAGAATCAAAGATTATCTTCCTTAGAACATTTGTACATTGAATTGAACAGTAAGAGAACTGCTTCTCGACATAGTTTCAGAGCCGCCTGGAAATCTGGTAACACCTTTTCTCTATGAAAGTGATTTATAAATGCTATTAGCAAGTTAGGTTAACGATCCTAGCTGCATCTCTGGATGGAGATCATGCAAACAATACAGTAACTGTCAAACTCATGGCAATAAAACTACTCTTTAATAGTACTGGAAAATTAAAAAAACCAAAAATGTCTTGTTTCAACAGGCTACATACAGTACATCCCCAGTAGGGATATCCACAGCACACTGACAGGGAGGCACAGGCCAGCTACATGAAATCCCTCATGTGACAATCTCCCAGTTCTTCCACAAACATTAATTTACGCAACAATCCCACCAACCACATGACTATTAGCCTACTTCTGAGGGAAACAGAAAAATTGTCACTGAATGTCACAATATTTAAAACCAGTGACAGAGTCAGGATCAGGGTTCAGACTTCAGTCCTGTGAAGCCTGTGTTATATCTGAAGAGTATTTCCACAAACCACTTCACCGTGCTGTGAACCATGCTGCTAGACAGCGGTCAATCCCTCACTCACTCTGCTCGAGAGTTAGAGGTTAAAACTGAAGAGATTAAGAGTACCCCATTAAAAAGAGGTGATACGATGAATACAGTGTATTTCTAATATATACACTATTTAATCCTCTTGCCTTATAAACTATTATAACACATTTTTACTACTATATTGTACTGTACAATAATATTTTACTTTTTCAACATAAGACACAAAATGTACGTCTATTTTGTACTCTGCACTCTACCTAGGACAAAATACACTTGACGCAACTGTTTAACCTTCATACGTTAGTGTCTGATAAACTGAGGAAAACAGGACTCCATGGAAAAGGTATGATTTGCACTCCTATACCTCCCCTATTACATCCTCTCAGGGTGACTCAATAAAACAGGAGCTATTATACAAACAAAAACCCAGGGTTTAAAGTTTACTGCATCATCAACTGGATAGGACGCACAACAAATAACAACATAAAATTCTTAGTCTGTAAACCACATCGCTTATAAAGAGAATCTGTAGCCAGAACAGGAACCTGTGCTGAAAATCGATGGATCCTTGTGACTGCCGGCTGTATAAAACAAACTGAATACATATCCTTTCACAAGACTTCATAGACCTTTATTCACTGGCTTTTCCCCATGTCCGTGCCCTCGCTCATCCATAGGAATTGTTTATAGCTTTGGAGCAACAAGTAGATTATTCGTCTCTTAATCTCCACCTGTAACTTCTGTGTTATGGACCGCTGAGCTTTAGTTTGACGTTTGTTGTCAAGATCCAACAAGAAAACACACTCTTTGATGAACTACAAAGCCGCCAGTGCGTTACTTTGATTCCCTCTGGAAGGGTCGCTCTGGCAGCGTGGGAATGTCTAGCTCTACACCCCTCTCGAAGGGCAGCGACAAACGAGGCGCTGGGCACTGCTGGAGCTCTCGGCCCTCCGGGAAAACCCGCTGACAGCTGAGGAGCTCCATGAACCGCGGGAGATGCTCCGCGCCCGGCGCCTCGCACTGGAGCGAGGAGTTACCGAAATCCTTACACAGCCTGGTAATTCCATCTACGCGACTTTAACTAAGAAACACGTTTTGCTAAGGAGTGCTGCTACTTTCAAAACCCCCCGTCCTCAACTGAAAAATCGTTTCCAGCTACCTCTGTCCCCGCTGACACCAAGCCCTGCCGTGGCGAGCGCCGGCAGCGCGCACAGGGTGACAGTGGCCGCGCTCCGGCCGGCTGGCCCTGCCTGCCCGCCGCACCTGCCCGCCGCCCGCCGCCGCCTCTGCCGGGCCGGGCCAGCTCCCGGGCGGGCGCTCCGAGGCTCGGCCGCCCGGACCGAGCGCCGGGTGCCCCCGAGGGGAGCGGCGCTGCCCCTCTCCCCGCCCGGCCTGGGCGAACTAACTCACTCCCGCCGCAGCCAAGGCTCCGGGTCGAGCCCTCGCACAGGAGCCGCGGCGCCGGCAGTGTCCCCTCGGCCCCCGCCCGCGGGGGCAGCCGCGGAAGGAGCACGCAGCGGCCCGAGCAGCCCTTGCCTCTCCGCGGCCCCTCACCTTTTCTTCTCCTTGTCAGCTGTCATCGCGGCGGCTGTGCCGGCTCCTGCGCCGCCTCTCGGGCCGGGGCGCGCTCAGCACCTGCCCGCGGGACGCGGGGCTCCGCGGGCGGGGAGCGGGCTCCGCTTCGGCCGGGTCGCCCCCGAGGCGGGCGTACAGTCTCAGGACACTGCCGAGGATTGTACGGCCCGCCCGGGGGAGGCGGTGGCGGCTGCTGCTGCTGCGGCGGGACAGGAGCGACGCGGCGACGGGGCTGTACAGCTCGGCGCCGCCCGCAGAAAGTTCTCACTTTAAACCTCGGGCCGCCGCTGGCCGCGGGGGCAGGGCCGGCCCCCTCCGCCCGGGACCCGGCCCGGCCCGGCCCGGCCCCGCCGCCGCCGCCGCGCCCGCCAATGGGGGCCGGCGGGCGCCCCGCGCTCCCCGCCCCCGGCCCCGGCCCGGCCGGGGGTCAGCGGGGCCGCTCCGCCCCGCCGGGGCTCCCGCACACGGGCACCGGCTCCGCCGCCGCTCGCTTGTTTTCGAGCTAGTTAACTTTTGGGTTATTAAACTTTCTTTTTTTTTTTTTTTCTTGCTTTTCCATTAGTGGTCCGTCCCCGACGGTGCGGTCCGAAGGCCACCGCGGCACCTGCCCGGCGGCCCCGGGCGCCGCTCCGCAGGCCGGGAGCAGCCCTGCCCTCGCCCCCTGGAGCGCCCCCCGCTCAGCCCGAGGCGGCGGGCGTTGATAAAATAAATGTCAATTTACGAAAATAAAAGCCGCAAGGACGGTGCGGGCTTGGGGCGAGGCCCCGGAGCCACGGCAGGGCCGCCCCGCTCCGGCCCGGGCCGCGCACCGAGGAGAGGGAGCGCGGCGGCGGCTGGGGCAGAGGGATGTGCAAGGGAGCAAGGGTTGTACTTTTGCCTCCCTGATGGGATTTCCTTCCTCTCCCTCTATTTTTTGATTTTATTTTCTGTATCGTAATGCATATTTCAATTCAGGCACTTTTAAAACTCGTGGTTGATGACACACGAAGTGAGTCTGTGGCAAGAAGCGCCAAAGCTCATCTCATGCTAGCACCTGCTATGGCTTGCTGCAGTTAAGATAAATGTAAATAATAAAAAACCCTCTCACTTTGATTTCTGTTTGTTTTACACCGAAGCAACTAACCTTCCTAGGCAAGGGATTATGAGAATTTTTCCTGATATTGTCTTTCAGCATAGTAGAAACTTCAGCCTTATCCTCATGTTCTCTAAGGCTTACCTTACATTTTTATGTCTTGAACCAAATGCACACCTATGCATTAGGCTGCACGAGGTTTTCTTTACTTCTAGGAAATGGAAGCACTGTAGGCAACATGAGCCAAACAAGACTTATTTCTTCCTAATTCAAATTTGAGCCATTTCCCTATGCCGTTTCAGAGGCTGGTTTGTATACAATGGGTCAGAGGGTGTTTTCCTTTTCTTTTACACAGTATGAAAGTTTAAAGAAATGCATTTGGGTTTTAATTTGCATATTCTGCTCTCAAGTCTGAAAAGAGCTACACATGCATACACAGCAACAGCCTAATTATGTGGTAACAGTTGGGGTTTTTTGCTTGTCATACAAGAAAACCTAAACAAAAGAAACCCACAAATATTTAAAACCTAAGTAAACTTAGTCAAACAGAATTTGTGTATGCAGGACTAAATTTAACTTTCTGGGAATACAGAATGCAATAGGATCAAAGACCCAAGTCACTCATTTCCTAGATTAAATAGACCTCTTCGTCCTTCATTGATCTCTGCTGATGTCAATGCTCCTTGCGGTATCTTGAAGCACTTCACTTGGATAAACAACTTGCCTTGAAAAATCAGACAAGAAAAGCCTTCAAACTGACTAAATCTAAACCACTCAGTACATTTTAATTATTTCACATCTAGCTCATTGGCCGGACTCTGTTGGCTCTGCCTACATGGATACGATGTAGTTGATTAACAGCGTAAATCTCTCGCTCTCCTGGCCAGCAGGGCCTGCGGGCGCTTTGGCAATGGGAGAATTCTCATCTGAGCACCACTCAGGAACCACCACCTGTCCTCTCCTCCTCTGCACAGACCGGCTGGTGGGCTTCAGCACAGGTCAGTGCCCAGAAAAGCAGGAACCTTGTGCCGCCTCAGGAAGGTGAAGCAAGCAAGACTCAGTGATTCTCACAGCTCCCTCACAGCTTCAGTTCTTGAAGTTCTTGTCTATGCTGACATTTCTGGCAAATGAGCTCCCCCATCTTGAACATAAAGAAGAAAAAATGGCCTGTCCTCTAGAGCTTACTTTAGTTATTAATTTAATCTCTTTGCCAGGACTGTTCAGGGAGGGGAAGATCAAATGTATCTTTAATACCACTGTCAATTTACTAGATGCATTCTGTGGTGATAAGGGACCCCACAGCATCTTCAGGGAGGCTTGCTGGAGTTCCTCCTTGCTGGAGAACAGTGGAGAGAATCATATAATTTAATTTTCAAATGCATCTCATTACTACTTTAATTTCCTTTATGATGAGTCAGTATTTATTAACAGCAGAACCCACCATAACATGGACTTTCTCTAACCTTATACTCCTCAGAAGCCTCGATAGGAACTACACTGCTAGTGAGCACATTTACTCTACAAATGTGCACTATTTCACCACAGAAGATACAGCTGCCAGAAAAGCCAAACAAAACCTCAAACTGACAGTAATCACACTTTGTCCTCTTGATTACCATTACGGTTGTAGAGGCTCTTTCCATTTCATATTCCTGTATTAATCCTTACATTTTACCTTGCATTTGCTACGTTTTACACTTTGCTTGGTAGATATAACTCAGATAAAATCTCATGGTAGGGGAGAAAGTACTCAGGAAACTTCATGAGCTCAACTTAACAGGGGTTAACTCCTCTTTTTCCTCCTCCCATCAAAGAGTTCAGCACGATGAACATACCAGATAGGACTACTGTCAGAGAAAATACAAGCTGCTGTGTCTAATCCATTCTGTTCTGGAAAATATTGGAGAAGATGACCCACGTTTTTCCTATGTGAATTATTCTAGAGATGCTGTAGGAACACAAGTTATTAAATTCTAAAAGCAGCCTTCAGGTGATGTATTTGAAAAGTCATTGACATCTGGCTTGAGATCAGATGAAGGGTGCTTCCAGCCTAGAGGAGACCAGTTTATGTCAGCTGGGTCTGGACTAAACTCTGGGAGAAAGAGAGACTTACAAAAATCCTGGTGGTGTGAGAGCAACTTTCACAGCCCACACTGAAGTTCAAACTCCATTGACAAGCTAGGAAATCTGCACAGGGTAGCGTGACACGGGGAACACCCCATCACCCAGACAAGGTGCTGGCAATCTCCTGATTACTGCCACTTATCCTGAAACACACCAGTGATTTAGGACCAGTTATGCTGCATTGTTTTTTCCAAGGATATGCATATGTATGTAATCAAGCATCCAAAGCAGCACTCACAGCAGTTTGAATGCGCATAGCCATCGTCAGCCCAGTGAAAGCACTTCTAGTACTCGGGTTTATGTAGGCATGCTACTGGCACCTGCACTGGTTGAAGAGTATTGGTAAAACAGAAATTCGACACTGCTCAGCAATTAATGCTCCAGAGTAGTCAGAAGAAAACATGGATACTCCCTCTCTTGCAGGAGAGGTGTAATTTTTAAAATTAAAAGCAGCTCTTGAAAACAGATTATTGAGAGGATAAAATGTTTTATCTTCATTAATAATCTCTGTCTGATTTCTTTCTTTTTTTGGCTCCTCAATACTGCAAAAGCAAAAAGTTGATGCTTGTAATAACAAATAATGACATGATGGGAAAGGAAGGGGAGAAAAGAGAGCCCTGTAGTTCAACACAGCTGATCCTTTGGAGGAAGGAGACAGGATTCTTCACTTACTCATACCAGAGTAAGTTAAAGCCACAGAACATTTATTATGCACAATAGCAAACGAGACAGTAATATTTCAAACACCAGGTTAGTTTGTCAGCAGGGGACAAGGGATACTTATGATCATAGATAGAATACAGAAGGTCTACAAGAGAAAGAAGGGATTACTCGGGTGGAAATATAAAAAAAATACTCCTGAACTGTGGGGAAAATAGCAATAATAGCAAAAATATACATATATGTATTATAAAACAGCACACATAGATTGCCCTTACACATAAACAGATTTAAGAATATCTTACAGCAGCACTGCCCGTTGCCCTAGGCAGAAAGCAATACACAGTCTATTCGACATCCTGGACTGGCCAGTCTAAAATGTAGTTTTCAGGGAATGAGATGATAAGAGGTTTTTGAGAGCTTCCAAGTACAGAGTGCACACCTTCAAGCAAGGCTTACAGATAACCCCCAGCATTTTGAGGCATTGATTACTTTCAGACACATTCCAGATGTTTCAGCCACCACACTCTCATGAAAAAAAAAAAAAGATATGATGGCCAAAATGTTGGGAATGTACCTGTAAATATTAAAAGGCTTAAAATTACTCTGCTTATCTCTTTGCCTTTTTCAAAATGACATACTGAGGATGTCTTAGGCCTAACCCGAGGAAAGGTGGTCAAACAAAGTCTAATTAACACAGCAGTGTGTTGCAATACAATCAGATTAGAAAGAAAACTCACAATGAAGTACACAGAAACACTTCTATTATGATATTGGAAAATATAATTTTGAAATTTTGGGAAAGTTCAACCAAGAAACCAGGGAGTAAACAGATGCAATCCAGCTTGTTAAATGGAGAAGGGTTTTGTTTTGTGTTTTCCTCTTGACCTTCAATATCATAGTATTTAGAAATACTATAGTTCCGAGATAGGCATTTTTTTAATTGATCCATACAGAGTAAAAGCTGAACACATTTGCTAAGGAGGACCCTGTCTCATCATGTAGAATGCAAACAAGATTCCAGCATATTAAGAAAAATCCTGAAGAAGAGTGAGGTTAATCTAGGAATACAGTCTATTAATGGAAGCTTTTTGGTATAAAATGCAGTCAAATCCAATTTAATGAAAGTGAAGTATGAAGTGGATGAAGCCTTCACTTAATTTTCATAAATTCCTTTGCAATGTTTCTGTAAGTTAGGCACCTCCAGGTGTGATATTGATGATTGCCTCCTATTCCATTTCAACTATTTACCTCACCCTCTGTATCACCCCCAGGAGCTGTCAGCCCTAGCTCTGGGCAGAAGGGATCTGCAGCCTCCTGCTGCTCCCTGGCAGCAGCTCTGGGGAGGAGAGGAGGATGCAAGATCAGAAGAGGCATGTTTTACTCAAAGCCAGCAACAGCAACAGGCACATTTAGAAGGTGGGAAGGGAAACGTTCCTCTAGGTGGATTTTTAAAGCCAATTTTTGTAGCAATGTTTTTAGTACTCATTATCACCTATCCCCAAGAAAGTTATCACCACAGATGGACCGTGTCAACAACAGCAAAAGAACTGCAAGCTGGATGAACCTTCAGAGAGAAGGGAAACTGTGATTGAAGATTTTTGCAATACTGAAGCCAATACCAATGCCTAGTAGTTAACATTCAGTCACTCATCAAATATTTATTTAGAGACAGTGTAACATGCCCATTGCCGAACTTTGAGTTTTTAAAAAGAGCCAAGAGGTTATGTTTTGGGTTGGTTTTTTGGGGGTTTTTGTTTGTTTGATTTGGGCTTTTGTTTGTTTGTTGTTTGTTTGGGGTTTGTTTGGTTGGTTTTGGGGGTTTTTTGTTTGGTATTTTTTGTGTTCATTTTTTAATTCTTATTTTATTTTACAAATCTTTATACTACAGCACAGCTGTTAAATCTTTTAATCTCTGGCAATTACCTCTAGAGGGTTTGCATGGAACATGAGCGATGCTCAAATTTATGGTGACATTCTGTAGAGCACTGAATTTCCATCATAATCCCAACGAAAACTCAATTTAGGGTGAAACTAAAGCAATGGGATTTTTTCTTAATCCCAGCACTAAATTCTAATTGAACCCTAATTCAGGTAAATAGATTTCAGATTTGTTTTTATTCTTAGACAAAGACAAATTTACCTTTAAAAAGGTCTTGAAAATTGTTTGTTTTAAGCAGCCCTTAAATTGCCAATGTTCAACAAAGCCACTGAACCCATTAACCCTGTGGACACTTGTTACCTGAAGAAGGTGACAAATAATTGTAAGTATGCAAAGCAATCCTAAATTCTTCAACCACTGCAATACTAAATGCCAAATCCCTGCCAAGGATATGACCTTTTCTGGGGGCAGAAAATTGTTGTAAAAAGATAACTTCCTTATCACTACATCCTTTGAAATAATCACACGTTACTGCTGTAGCTCTCTGCCGTCTAGATACTTGGGTTTTTTTTCTCCTAAAGGAAGGTTAGCTTTATAGTAGGTGAAGTTCTTTGTAATTGAAATCCCAGCCCAAAGGTGCTGCTGTACCACTCCCAAATGTATCCCTGGTGCTGGGAAACCTTGACTGACCGCAGGCAGTCACAGACACTCACAGGGGATAACTGTAACCAAGACTTCCTTTGCTCCCTCCAAGTCAGCCATGAAAACAAAACTTCCCTGGGGGTGTGACCTGTAGCCCTGAGTCTAACTCAGTCCTAGAGACATCTGGGACAGCCTCCACCCACCCAGCTCCTGCTGCTCACCAGTGCTCCTCCAGGGGCCAGAGGATACACAAACCCCAATACCTCCAGTGCCAGTGAAGTTCACCTTTTCCCCTCTTTGCCCTGAAATTTGTTCTGTTTCTGAGAACCAGTCCAAAATTCGTTTGGCATGGGGTCTAACACTGGTTTCTCAAGTAGATATGCTCCTGGAAGTATTTACAGGCTCTTAAGTAGAGAAAAGATGAAATATTGGTAACAGTACAGTGATTCACAAACAGACAAGGGGTTGGATAGTCACCCCTCTTTTCCCCTCAAAGCCAGTGTTATGCTTTGTGCTTTCCTTCCATATCTATGTTAAGCTCCATGCTTTGCATGGGGCATCTGTTATCCATAATGGCCCTGGCTGTGCATACTAAAGGATACTTCTTGTCATTATACTGTAATATATAATTTACGACATGTCATTTCACCAAGGGAAAAAAGTAAGAATAGGAGGAAATGCAACTATTATATCCCAAGTCATTTACTTATGTGGAGAAATAGGTTTAATTTAATTGCAAGTTGCTTTGATATGGGAATGGTCTCACATTTTCTAAACCCTTGACCCTTGGGTTTCAGTAGTCATAAGAATTAAAAAAGAAGGACCATTACAACTTCTTCTAAATTAACATTAATGATGAACCCAAGACAATTTAATCTAGTGGTGAGTTTGCTCACAACACATGCATTCAAATAAGAGTACAGCATCCTATTTTTGCATATTCAAAACCAATATTAAGCATCAGCACACTAACAAGGGTAGGTAAATTTTCACAAAGTCACAGTTGGGGACTATATAAATACCATTACATAGTCACTGATTCCAAATGACTCTTTACATTGCTACAGTCAGATTGCAAATATCTGAAAATCCTGTTCAGCAGCATGGAATCTGAGATATAGATAGCTGGGGTTTTTTTCTTCTTTCATTACCAGTGACAAAGGAGCTGGTCCAAACTTTCACACTGCCTTTTGAAAGACTAAATTAATTTCAGAAAGTGCCAGAACCTCTGAATTGCCATCTCTAGCAAGTTTATTAGAGCTCCACATCTACCCTCTACTTCAGAACAGTTGTAAAATAGTGTTTGCTCAAGCTATGTGAGTTGTTGACTTATTGATTTTACAGGATGTGTCCTATAGACAAGGAAAGGGCAGCAGCCAAAGGAGAGAACAGAGTTTAGAATGTTTTCTCCTCAGACAGCAAGGCTTTGGGAACACTGCTAAAACCTCAATTACATTTCTCAAATAGTGGAGCATGTTAGACCAGTAAGGCCCCAAATCTTGGCCAGCCTGACAGGCTCAGCAGGTTTTCACCCTGAACAGTGTCACCAACTCAGAGACAAGAACAGCAGAGTCCCAGACAAGCCTTGCATCAGAAATGAACGACACACGAACACCCCGTTCAAATTTTCAGAGATGCTGGTGGAAGTTTTGCTGCAGGAGTCCTGCAGAACACCCATGCAAATCATGAGACCAGGCCCTCCTGCCCACTCTCCCAATAAACACTAAAGGCAGCTACAGCAGTCAATTTGAGGAATTTCTCACCAACAGCACAAGCTGTTTTCATTATGCTCAATGATCACTGATGGGATTTTCCACCAGTAATCCCTGAGCACAATGTCCACAATGACACCAGTTTTTTATAAAATTATCACAACAATTGCTGTTATCACAACAATTCAGCTCAAAACTATCTTGGATATTAAAGCTTTTCCTGGAACCTGCCTATTTCCAAACACTGATTGCACAGAGGCTCATCTAGTCACCCAGTTGTATGCTTTATTAAAAGTCTTTTGAGCTTTGTGACGTAATGCACCTGATCCTCAGCAAAGCACTGAAAAATCTGCACCTATTGTGTTGTCAGAAAAATAAAAGGGCATTAATTATTTGTTGCAATGTCCAAAGGCAAGGTAACAACAAGGAATCAGTGTCCTACTTAAATAAATCATGTTTTGTCCTGAACACAGTAAAGAACTTCAGTTTCTAAGTCCTTCATTGACTGGATACTCATGATTTGGCTTAACACAGGATGATGGCTTATTTCCATAGTTACAGGCAAACAATTGACTTCAGCAGAGTTCTCCAACAAGCTGAATTAACTGAGTGCCCACATTACCAATACTGCATTTGCCTTGTACATAAATATTTTCATTTGCATGTTTTATTTAATTTTATTTTCTCTGTTTATGTTCTGTAGTTTTATCTCCTAAAAGAGTTCTGGAAGCAAAGGTGCTTGTGAATGAATGCTTTTTCAATGGAAACAGTAATTTTGCAGTCTGAGTGCATGCAAATTCAACAGGAGTTTCTATTGAAATTGAAAGCTAGTTCACATTAAAAAACACTGAATATTTTTAGAAGTGATTCTTGACAGAAAATACCCAATATCCCTACCATGCAACTTAACAGAATGAAAAGAGAGACAAGCCTGAAATATCACTTCTTTAAGGAAGATTTGAATTCTTTTCCAGTAATACCTGGCAAACAGAGAGAATTAATCTCCTGAGAGATAAGTAATTTATGTCGATACCCTAAATTTCTTTAATAAATAACAGACACAGATTATGAAGGACAGAAATGAAAGTACTGAGGTTGGAAACTGCTGCTCAGCTCCTGCCACGGAGCATGTAGTGTTACAGGCAAGTGTCAGAATCAAAGCAGGACTAGCAGTACTGAGCTCAAAGGTTACTCTGTTTTCCTCTCACACTTACTCTAAATAACTTTCACTTTCTAGCTGAGATTTTTCATCTGTGAACAGCAACAGGAATGGTTAGTTCGTGTGAGCTTCAAACAGAAAGTGGGCTGTGAAATACTTGTTTTGTGATAGGAAAAGTTCAGTCACAAAGAGGAAGAGGATGTTGCAAAAGAAAAAAGAAGCACAAAGTACTGTTCAGGCTGAACAAAAGATTCCATGTCTTATAAATGGGTTTGGGATTATTTTTTCCCTTAGAATTTCCTTTTTTTGCACTGTGGTCTGGGTTAATTTTAATCTTCATGCTTTAGAAGATGTCCATGAGTGTGTCCTTTAAAATATTTAGTTCTGTGATTCTGGGAAGTGTCTAACACGTGTCTTCTGGAATAACAGAGAAGCAAGTGGGATTTTCAGCAGTTTGGTGTCGTACCCAAGCTGGGAGGAAGCAAAGTGCTCTTTAGGAATTACCACAGCATTCTCCTCTTTCAGTGAAACTGAAAGGCTCCCATGTTTTTGTCTGCTATCTGACACTGTCAGCATTTTTTCCTAACTATTTGTTGTTCTGTAGGAATCTGCTGATGAAATTCCATTTCCTTTCTGACTTCCAATCCTCAGTTTCTCCTCCTTTTCTCCATCTTCTCCCACGGACCCACCCCAGACTCCCCATTTACAGCTTTTTCCCCAAGTCACTCTTCATCCATTTCTGAAATTGACTGTTCACTTTTATTCAAAGTGTTCCATTTAAAGAGTCATTAAATCTCATCGTCATAAATTCATAGATATAAGCCAATAAACCAGCATATCACAGAGAAGTTTTATAGTATCTTTTAGATATTTCTTGGCCAGAATCCATCACAACTCATTAAACGCTCTCATGTCTTATCCTCCCTGTTAAAAGCCTACAGTAAACATGAAATATCTCGAATTCTACTTCCTATAACATGTTACACATTTTTCAAAATCAATAAGATTTTTTTTAAATTTCATTTCCCTTTGCCTGGGAGATATTCATGACCTGCAGTCTAGTCAGCTTCTATCCTTCTGCTTGACTCTTCAGGCAGGTATTTTCTCCCTGTGACACACTACAGGCGGTTTTTGACTCTTTTAATTATTCCCAGATGGATCTCCTGGACCAACTGGAAAGTGCCATAAAAGCACCTCCTGTGTAAAAAAACAGGGCAAGATAGGTTCTATTGATATTGCCTGAAACACTTCATAAATTTAAGGATCAAGTTAGTCTTTACAGTTGCAAACACACCTGATACTGAAGTTTGGTTTGAGACCTGTCAGTCACATGGTTTTAGTACACTCAGCATATTTTGCATTAAATCAGGTTTTTTCTTGGTTCCTAATGTAAACAGCGTATGACGTCAATTGAAATATTCAGAACATATTGCTTGAACACTCCTGATTTCTGGAAGAAAACTTCCAGAAAGGTTTTGGTTAGCGGGCACTACTGTGTGGTACCAAGTTCACCTGTTCATTCTTTACTAGTTTTTATATTAGTCATTCCAGTCTCTTCCCCAGAATTAGACTAGAATTTCTTTCTAAAAGTGCTGTTGCAATGTCAAGTCTAGGTCAAATCTCTTCATCTCTTCCATGGTTTCAAATACCTGTTTGTGGAGAAAAATCCTGTCTGAGAGAGAGCCAGCTAGCCAGCTATTCTGAAACTCTTAGATGCGAGTCATTTCAGCCTGTCAATATGCAAGTCAAGAAACTCCTCTTCAGTATCCTGCTTTCTTATGAGTCCTACTGAAACTCTTTATTTCATCCTGCAATTTCTACATCACTGGGCTTCTCTCAAATGCAGAGCACAAATATAAGTGTTCATCTCTTTAGCATTACTGCTTCTCTTTTTTACATTCGAGTGAACTAATAACATTTTCTTCATTTGTATTTTTAAATCCCTTGCAGCCTAGGCTCTACAATCACAGCTACACCAATGGCCATTTTCATTTCCTTTTGTGGCATGTTCTCTATCATTGACAGCCTCATCTACATCAGTCATTAATTCTGCCTGCATGGGCAACTTCCTTACTGCAGCTACCTGCGGTAGATTTTAAACACCTATCAAGACTTCTTTTAAGAAAGTCTGAAGGAAAAAAAAAAGCGATGACTTCAGATCATCGACTAACTGATGATCTGAATCAACATGATGACAAGGAGGTCACAGTGCCTAAACATCAGAAAGCTTCTGCAAAAATGAAAGTAATCATCTGGTAATCATCATCTGCTGGGCAAAGGGCAAGGTTCCTAGGACACAAGTCTTCCAAAGAGCAGTGAGGGAGCTGAGGTTGTTTCGTTGGGAGGCTCAGGAGAGGCTTTATCACTCTCTACAACTCTCTAAAGGGAGGGCATACACCCACGGGGGGGTTGGTGTCCTCCCCCAAGCAAGATGCAATAGGGCAAGAGCAAATGGCCTCAAGCTACAGCAGAGAAGGTTTAGGTTGAATATTAGGAAAAATTTCTTTGTCAGAAGTGTTGCCAAGCAGTGGAACAGACTGCAGAGGTAGAGGTGGAGTCATCATCATCCCTGGGGGTATCTGAAAGTTATTCAGGTGTGGACTTGGGGACGTGGTTTAGTGGTGGACTTGGCAGTGTTAGATTTATGGCTGGACTCAGTCATTATGATCTTTTCCAACCTGAATAATTCTACAATTCTTTGGGATTTAAATTATATAGGCTTGGGGTTTAGTAATCACTAATAGGAGGAGCTGTGGATCCTTTCTTGAGGTGCTGTCTTTGGTCCTGGTTTTTCCCCTGCAGCTAGCATGGGAAGGCAGAGATTCAGCATACGAAACTGGGAAGAGGTATATCTCTTCACACTGCTCTCAAACTTGTGTGAATGTTAGAGAGTTAAAACATAATCAATGAACTTTTTTCCCCTGTATTAATCTTATAATCAAAGAGGAATTACAGAGTCAATATTTTCAAAGATGCATCATCTCTCCTCCCTAATGGTAGGTACCCACCTGGAAGAATATGGTCAGTCCCTGGAGGAGTAACAACCCAAATAGCTGTGTAGCAAAAGGATTTGGCAAGAAACATCCAAACAGTTTACATATATCACTTGGTGTGTTTTCAGGAAGATTTTATGACATTCATGTGCAGTAACAAAGACTAGTTTAGATGAGTCAGGAGGTCTCTGTCTATGCCCCTATGAAGTCAAGAACACTGGAATGTTTAGTTCTACTTTTCATACCATTGCCATTAATAATTTTTGCTTTAGAAGTGATTTAAAATCTCAGCTTTCATTAAAACAGATTTCTAAACCTCTCCATTTCAAAGGAAAACTTGCAAGGATGATGCAAGTAAAATATCACAAATCAAGAAACAAAACAGCAGAGGAGAGACAAGAAAAAACAATCCCAATGAACAGCAAAATAAGAAACAAGAAGGGAGCCCTAATACACTTGAGGGAAATTCGGTCAATTAGCATGGATTTACACACACTTACTGGCAAAAACTGCCCACCTGTGTTTTTCTGAAAGTAAGCAAATATGTTGAAGGAAGCCTTTTCCCTCTATTGTTTTCCAAGCAGCATTTTATGGAGAGAATTTATTGGGCTACAAACCTATGGAATCTACAAGTAATGTAAATATAACTCAGCTTATTTTTACTACATGAAATGCACTATTGAATGGAGGCAGTTTGTTAAAAGATGAGGTTTCTGAGGGCACTGAACTGAAGCTGGAACATCAGAAGAGCTATGCTCTTTAGTGCTTTTTTTATGTGTGCTTGACAACTTCTCAGCTTCTCTTCAAGTGAGCTGTGTGGTGGAGAACTGTACACGCAGGCAGGAGTGTTCTTTGCAGCTTTACCAAGTACTCTGATTGTGTGTGTTGCAGTGGACAAACAGGAAAATTTCAAAGAGAGAATAATGCTAGAAATAACAGCATGAGATTAGCTAACCTTGAAATTATAACAACCCATGAATAACCAAGTTGAAATTGCCTGGTTTGCTTTGCTAGGGCTGTCAGTCAGGTGCCTGCCTACTTTATCAGCTTACTCTTCCTTAGAATGCAATACCAAAAAAACCAGTTTCCAAGGAAAGCAGCATGTGTCAGTGGATTTATTTACGTAGGTGTAATGTCAACACCACTAAGGGGACCTTGCCTCCTGGTGATAGAACACCAGCCTTTGAGACTTCACAACTGGTTTCAGAGTGCCTTTGCCACAAAACTCCCAATGATGATTTTCTAGCTATGACTAATCCCATTACCAGCCACCACAGCAGGGAGCACATATCTCTGTGCTCTTGTAATGTGGCATGTTCTGCTTTCCATTCAGGCTATTATTTATCATTTCTTTTTAAATTCAGTGTAATTTGGGTCTTTATTTTATTACTGTCTCTTAATAATTATTACTGTGTCTTAATAAACATTTCTATTCTCAAATGTAAAAGACTTGAGAAGCAAAAATTCCATCACGTTTTGCCGGAAGAAGAGCATTAAAGCTTTGATGTAAATAACTGCAGCCCCAGACTCCACCTGGTCCTGGATGCACAAGGAGCAGAGCCAGAGGAGGGAGGAAGCCTCTACAGCTGGGCTGAGAGGAGAATCCAAGAGAAGAAAAGGCAGCAGTTGTGCTCAATTGAAATGCAGACTGCCTGCCAAGTTCTCCAACTGCACCAGGAAGTATTTTTTAATCAGTGGAAAAAAAAAAAAAAAAAAGGGGGTGGGGGTGGGGGAAGGAGAGTGTATGTTAGAAACAGGCTGACTTCTTTATTATTTGGCATTTTCCTAGAAGGATGGATTGTCACTTAAAGTATTGTTTTTAATACTTTTCAGTAGTAAGAAAAATTCTCAGGAGCAGTTTAACACAGGTGTCTCATGGAAGGTTATCTCTTGTTTACAGTACATTTTGGTACTGTCTTTTAGGTGCTGAAACAGAGACAAACAGGCATCTAAATATGTGGTACCACAGTTTGCAGAAGTCATGAATTATTAACTATTTCCTGTCAACTTCTCCATTGCATTAATATGCTTCAAGTTACACATCTGTCACACACATCCTCCCATTCAACATAAGGGAAAAATAGATTTATTCAGAGTTATCCATGTTTGCATGTCATCAATACAGATAATGTTCAGATGCAACGAGTGAAATCTGCAGAGAATTACACCAGTTACTCTGCCCGTGGAACTGGCCCTCAATCTCTGCAACTTGTCTTGTAATCCTCAACTTCTAAAATGATCTTCACTACCTTATTACCTTTTTTAAAATCTTATTTAATTCAGGTTAAAAAAGCCCAACGAGATGGAAAAAAATTAATTTAAACTGATGATTTACCACAATAATCCTTGGTTATTTTGACCCGTCTAATTTAGGATTATCTTTGAGTTTGTTTCCTTACACAATCACCCAGTTATCATGGTAAGAGTAAGGGAATGCAGCTTTAACCACTTATCAAATGAAAATAATAGGTCAGAGCATTCTTGTTGGCTGCAGTGGGAATTAGCTCAAGCCTAAGTACTACATTGCAGGAACACAAATTCCACAGGCAGGCAGCAGTGGAATGCTGCCTGTTTGATGGAGCATACAGACAGGACTGGTCTGTATGCTCCATTAGTAGATATGGTTTTACACAAGATTTCTATTATTATGAGAAATTCTGGCAGAGATATGAATTAATTCCATCATAACACTTTATTTCCAACTTTATAAATACTATAAATGCAGAAGCTCCATCTAAAAGCAATGGCTTCCAATAGCAGTACAGACTAAACCTTTGTTCATGCAAAGCATTAACACAAAGGCACAAATTAAGCTAGGTCTGCAGTGTATATGGCTACAGTATAAGAAGGGATTTTATTCTTTATTTATTTGCATAAGTCTCCTTTGCCAGTCTCTGGCAGAGGAAGGCAGAATGTACGCATCTACTCAATTGCTGTAGATCAGGTGCCTCCTTTCAAGTCAGCAACCTCACAATAAATGAACTCAATTCATACAACAGGTCAGAATTTCCTGCCATGGAAGAATTCAATTTAAAGACTTCTGGCTCAGAAAGACTTGCAGTACAAATATGCATCTTCATCCTCCACACCTCTTTGAATAGATACCATGGTTTTCACCTGTTTGTGTGTCATAGGATGGTTTGGGTTGGAAGAGACCCTCAAGACCATCTTGTTCCAACCCCCCTGCCTTGGGCAGGGACACCTTCCACCAGACCAGCCAACCTGACCTCAAACACTCCGAGGGATAGGGCTACCACAGCTTCTCCAAGCAACCCATTCCTGTGCCTCACCACCATCACAGTGAAGAATTCCTTCCTAATATCTAATCTAAACCTATGCTCTTCCAGTTTGATATGTAACCCCAGAAGTCAATGGAAATCCCATAAGTATGCCTCAATATTATTTATTTATTTCATATACCAATAATTTTATTTTTGCCCTGTGTCTTATTTCAGGCTTCATTAATGTTCATTAGACATATTTACCCTGGCTTACTTGTAGCAAAAGCCTAAAAAAGCATTACAATGTACTAGAGAGGTGCTTTGAGCCAGAGTCTGTCTTCCACCAAAATGCCAAACTCTGCTTTTCAAAATGCACAACTCTAAAGTGTTGTTAGCAAGGAGTCACACAAAGATCCTTTAGGCAGAAGATCACCATATTTGGTAGCTTTTATAGTTTACCCCAAAGCTTGGTGTGTTTTGGCTGAGGCCATGGGAAAGAGACACTGACATTGGATTGAGGTCTATGGGTGGACAGGAATCTCTCAGCTGCTCACACCTTTGCATTCTGCATGCACCCAGATCCTTAGAGACAGGCCTCTCCTGTTTGTGAAATATTTACAGTCTCATTCCCACCAATAGTAATTAGTAGTATTAAATATATATAAAATAGTAATTTAATAGTATAGTAATATACTATTACATATAATAATATAACAGTAATTTATGTCAACTAACTCCAAGTCCATCAAAATATGAGACTTCTTACAACTACATTGATACCTTAAAAAGTTGATTGTGGGTTTTTTTTGTTTGGTTATTTTGTTGTTGTTGTGGTTTTGTTTAAATCATGTGAATACATGGCAAAGAATAAAAAGACAGCACTCTTTGTGCACAGAGATTCTCCAACAAAAATCTGTCTCCTAGAATTGTCTTCTGTGTCATGAATCCTTTCTCTGGGGACAACCAAAGTTTGATTCACTTTATTCTCAAACCTTAATGCATAGAAAAAATTGTCCATTAAACTTTTTAAAGAACCTTTAATACAACCACATCGGTGAAGGGAATGTCCCTTCAGGGCATGTGCCCACGGCAGATCAAAAGACTCAAGAAATCTATGAGTTTTCTTCATTATTACTTTTTAAAATGTCAGTTAAGGGTTTATGATGTAGCTGTTCATCAACAGTTTAATAGATGGACAATCAGGCAGTAAACAAGAGCTCTGGTGTGAGGCTGTCACAAGAGGTTTGACAGTTCTGATGTGGAATAACCAATATGTTTGTGACTAGATAAGAGTATAAGAAATGTTAACCATTTCTACCACACCACCCGAGGGTTTCTTTTATGTTGTTTATGTTATGTTGTCTCTCACTCATCCATAAGGAAAGAAATCATTTTGTCTCTTTGGAAGTACCTGTCATTGAACACAGCAGAAACAACAGAATAAGGAATATGTGTGTATAAAAGTACAAGGAAGGGAAAAGGCCAGAGCTCTGTTCATCCCAACACCACCCACATTTCTCATCAAACAGAGAGTCCTTCCATAGGCTCCTTAACAGCAGCAGCAAGGCAAACCAGCACACTCCACAGTATTTCTGAGATGGAAGAGCTGCCATCAGCTTCCATGCTTTCCAGGAGGCCCCAGATCTTAGCCCTGCAAGGTTTTGCTGCTTCCCAGGGAGCACACATGAACCGCAGGGGCAGAGCCCTGCTGGGCTGGCAGCCCTTGGTGGGGCAGCCACAGAGGAGGGCTGCTCCTGAGCAGATGCCAGCAGCACCTCAGTCCTCTGCATTCCTGTGATGGGGCTGTATTCACTCCTTAGCCAGAGATGGAGAGGTAGTGCCTTCTTTATCCCTCCATGAACAGAGCAAGTAAGGGTCAATCTATGGAGAATGTGGGGTAAAGATTACATTTGGGGTAGACCTACTCCTCATTTTTACCAGATTCAGGGTTGTGTGCACACAGGAGCCTGTGTTTGTGTCTGCACCAGGACATGTGGCTGGGCTAGTTCAGTCAGATTCATGAGCAACTATTTCACATTATAAGAGGAGAAACAACCCACCACAAGAAACAAATAAAGAACGTAAATATAGTCTTGAACTTAAAAAGGCCAGCTCATTTTGCTCTGAAGCATAAAGCACATGCTCCATCTTAAGTACATGAGCAATTCCCATAATGACTCTTGCTTGAATACAAGTGTGCACTTCAGTGCTTGCACTTGGCTGGATCTTTAATTTCCAACTAATTTCTCGAAAGACATTTCTTAAGCAAAGGGAAGTTGTAAGAAATTACCTGCTTTTTCATTATTGGGACAAGTAAACAAGAGTAATTTCCCATTCTCTTATACCTCTGGTTTTAAGAAAGTCTTGCTCTGATTCATGGCATTTATTTAAAAAGAAATGCTTTCAGGCAAAGAAAAAACAGTCTTGTTTTAAAGAGGGAACCATACAAAATGGCAAATTCTGCTCTCTTCCAAAAATAATAATTCTTATTTTCAATAAGAATATTTTTTATAATAGCAGTTAACCATTTAAGCTGTAGCACTAGAATTCTAAGATCTTGGATTCTGTGTCAAGTTGTGCATGCAGCTGAAACTCCCAGTGCCCTAAATGTTTCACAACCACATGACATCCTTTCACAGGCCAACAGCTTCCCTTTCTCCAGAGAAACATAATAAAGATTCATTTGGAGTGAGGAGCTTAATTCAAAGCTTTCCCTGCATGCTCCTGTGTGAGAGGGTGCACTGGCTAGGAGGCTGGACATTAAGACACCTACATTCAAAAAGAGCATTTCAAATTTTAAAAAGTGTGTACCCTGAGCATTTCTAAGATGAATGTAGAAGCTAGTTGGTAGGATGAGGCCCTGGAAAGGATTAGGAAGTAATTTTTAAAGGAAACTATAAGGAAGAAATGCAATCGCTGAAGTTCCAACAGCAATTATTGTCACTGCTGTTACTTTTGAAAATCTTTTCCTGAAAAATATATCACACTGACCACCTGCTGTGGCAGCTGATGAAGCCTCTGGAACTTTGGGAGCAGTGAGAGGGTGGATTGCTGCTAGTTACAGGATTAAGAATAAATCATCATACTGTGAGTATGCCCAGGCTGTGTTATCAGACAATCATTTCATGGTCACCCTTTATCCTTTCCTGTATTTTTCCTTCTCCACCCTTTATTAGCATGTCAGGCTATGGACTTCAAGGATGGAACACCTTTCCATATATTTTTCCTGCAAGGTGCCCAAAAGCATTTCCCAGAGAGATGAAGAGAACTCCCACGACCTCAGCTGGGTGGCTTGCAGTCATTAATGCAGGAGACTCACGTACTTCAGCATTTGCTAACTATGTGCCATAAAACTGATCAGATATGCTGCTCTTTGTAGGTTTCCAGCTGTATATTTTACATGGGTTGATTCTGCAATTTCCAGAGGTATAGTCTTAGCCTTGCACACTACCCTAGGCTGGATCTTGTCTATAATTCATTTGCAATATTACTTCAATATTTCAAGCATGTAGTTGGGCCTGCAAGTTATGTTTCATTCTCCATTCCTTGAGTACATAGCATTTAACAGTAATTATTCTGTAAAAATTCTGTTTAGAATTATGTCAGCAATTCCTTAAAATCTGCTTTTTTTTTTTTTTTTTTTTTTTTTTTTTTTTTTTTTATACCTTTTATTTAAAGTGATGTGGTAAACTGATTCTCTCAGGACAGTCACAGGTAATTTTGGAAAAAGAACTGAATTCTAGGAACTTTGAGTTAAACAACATCACCAAAATGTCTAATGCTCTTTTAAAAAATAATTGTTCACCCCTCCGTATTCCCCCAAGCTTAACTTTTGAAACAGTTTCTAGCACTTCAGGAGAACTGCAGGGCCAGCACAAAAGGGCCTCAGCAGGTGCCTGGGGGTCCAAAGGGGCTGAGGCTGGCTTCTGGTCTCCCTCCCCAGAGACAACAAGGGTTGTCCCAAGCAGTAAGGCCTCACTGCAGAAAAAGTACTGCAGCTCCAGGGGACCAAATGTGCTGAGCTAACTGTTCATCACAGGTGAAAAGTGTTGTCTCCATCCAGCTTCTCACACCCATTCCTCTCTTATCATCACAGGTGAAAAGTGTTGTCTCCATCCAGCTTCTCACACCCATTCCTCTCTTGTATTAAACTATCAGACACTCTCTTATATTAAACTAAATATCAGCCACTTTAGCTTTCCTAGGAAGACAGGCTGAGAGAGTTTGGAGCTGTTCTGCCTAGAGAAGAGAAGGTTTTAGGGAAACCTTATAGCAGCTTCCAACACCTAAAAAGGGTACAAGAGAGCCAGAGAGAATTTTTTTACAAGGAAACATAGCAATAGGGCAAGGGGAATGGCTTCAAACCAAAATAAAAGAAATTCAGATGAGATATTAGGAAAGAATTCTTTCCCATGAGGGAGGTGAAGTGCTGGGGCAGCTTGCCCAGAGGAGCTGTGGATGCCCCATCCCTGGCTCTGTTCAAAGCCAGCTTGGATGGGGCTTTAAGCAACCTGGGCTAGAGGAAGGTGGTCCTCAGAATTAGATGATCATTAGGTCCCTTTCAACCACAACATTCTATGATTCACCGAGGAGGACACAAACTGAGATGAAAAAGCGTGTAAAGTACACAAATTTGTGCTAGCATTAAGGCTGACTCATCTCAAAGAGTCCCAGCAGTCTGCAGCTGGCGCAGAGGAGTGAGAGAGACATCTCCTTTGTGGTTAAAGACAGAGGCATCTGCTTGTTCCACCCAGCTTCTCTCCTACCTGAGTGAAGGCACTCAAGTTTGATTACTCCTAGGGCAAAAAGATACTGTGGGATCAAGACTAAAACCCAGCAATTGACTAGCAATTCCAACTATTGCAACAAGAGCAATGCCAGAAGTTCCTGATGCTTGAGAGCATGCGTCTGTAGCTTCCTCCTCCACAGAGAGAGAAACAAACAGGCTTCTCTAAAGCTGAATGTTGGGAAAAAAAATAGTCACCACTTCTGTTAATTTTCTTAAGATCTTGGCTTTTGAGCTTCCTGGGATACCTCAGGAAATGTGGGTTTCCTCATGCAAACCAGTCAGTCTTGTAAATTGGTACTGTAGAAACCAGCCGCGGGTGTGGTTAGCTCATAAAACCACTGGAGAAATAAACTGCAGCGGCTCTCTAGCAATGGGATCAGCATTTAGGGCACAGGAGTAACCACAGGCACCACAACAAATTCCCCTGTCTCCAAGGGGAAAATGATACCAGACACCATTCCTGATCTCAGTCGAAATCACCATGCATCAACAACAAACTGACCCCGTACTGGCTCGCTGCTTTTCCAGCATTTGTCTGGAATTGCTGGCACATGGGACCCCCAGCTCTACCCTCTGCCCCATGCCTCTCCCGAAAGGGCAGGGATCAGGGGATCAGGGGATCAGTCGGGATCAGGGGATCAGGGGACAGGTGCCCTTTGCCTTGACAGGCAGCTCTGGGATGCAACATCTCTTGAAGCCAGACTAATTGCGAGAGCAGCAGCCTTGTCAAAGGGCACAGCGCATTCCACCAGGCACACTGGAAAAGAAAAGGTGATTTCTTGTATGCAAATCCTGACACTGAAAAGAGAGGTTGTGGATAAGCTTTTGAAATTCAAAGTAGGAGAAAGAAATGTGATCTTACCACAGAAAATCCACCTTGCTATGTAGTAGAATAAACATTTTGGGAGTTTCCTAATGGGATCTTCTGCTAATGGGTGCTTTAGATGGGCTGCCTCTAAGACTACAGAAAGGCTTGAGAAAGCTTGCTGTGCCCTAGCTGTGCCTCAGCACACTCTGCCCACTGACAAGGAGCAATGCAGGGCCTCTTCCACCATCACCTGCAAGTTTACTTCCCACCTTCATTGCTTTGTACTGCATTCATTCCTGGTCCTAAAGCAATTTCCACCCTGGACACTCTCTCTATAAAACAGATTCTCCTAAAGCCCAAAAATCTCAATGTGCTTCTGTACAGAAGTGGCTGAATGAGTGAAGTGATAGTAGGTGAAAAAATATGAAGGTATTCTATCTCAGCAAGCCAAGTCTAAAAATTAACTGAAACCACAGTAAAAAAAGTTCACTTTTAGCCATTTACTACAAGCTATTTAACAGCTAAATTCACTTTCACACTGCATTAATAATGCAATGATCACCTCGTTATAAATACTGGTGTCACATACCTGAGATTAGGAGGTATTCAACCAGATTGCTGAGAACGAAGATCACAGAGCAGTTTGTCAATAGCTGTATAATTATTCCATCCTAAGAAAAAGACTTTGTGTAATTCAGTTTGAGAAGAAAAAAACCAAAATAACAGGACTCCAAAACGTCCTTACAGAACTCTGAGCCCATGTAAATCAATGAAGACCAAGATCTTTAACTGGCATTTAGGATGAGCAATACTTCAAGGATCTGTCTAGAACAAAGTTAATGACTTTAGTTCATTATAGTATATGAACGAGAAGTGATGCTTCAGATTTTCAGGTTTTGGTTTTATTTTTTTTTTTTGTTGAATGCTCTCTTTGGGACCAATGGCAATATCATAATGTGTTTCCAGAAAAGGGATGAAGTTATGAAAAAACAAATTTTTGTTGGTATTTTTTTAACTATATTGAAAGCAGGTTTGAATGGCATCTTAATCATCACTCACAGATTATATGTTGAACAGGAGAGAGTCAGAAAAGGGTTAGAAATAAAGACAATGTTAAATGGAATCAAACATCAGCTATACACAGTGTTTGAAAGGAAAATAATTTGATAAATGTTAGTTAAATCACAGTAACATGGAAGTGTGAAATTCAGAGCTGGTCCTGTTTTATCCCTGCTGCAAAGATGTGCCATTCAAACTAAACTCCAGAAAGAGCAAATTTATCCCATGCAGTGAGATAAGGCACATGAGAAAAACACAATCCACAGGTTTAGTCTTTAGAAGTCTGCATTCAGAAAGGGCAAAAAGTATTTCTTTGCAAGGCCAGTGACAATCCAGCAGAGTTTTCATCTGAACTTCAGAAAGATGTAAACAAACAAGAAGGACTTTGGACAAGAGCTTCAAAACAGTGATGTGGTTGTAGGAACTGACTGAGACTTCTTCACAAGAGAAACATATGCAGTCCACGTGAGCAGTGTCCAGCAGCAGTGGGAGACAGACCAGGGAATTTTTGAGAGCCCTCATCTAAAGTCCAAAACATGAAGGTATTTATGGAAATACAAATCAAACCATGGGATAAAATTAATCACCAGAAAGTAAGCTGGCAGGGAAAAGTGTACTCCATAAAAAGGGATTCTGCTGTAATTCTGTGATTCTGTGAAATAAGTAGCCAGGCAAGCAGCTGCATATCAGTCCAGATTAACAGGTACCAACCACCAAGTCTGCTGGGGGTTATTTACTGGAATCACACAGAGCCCCAGGGAGCAGCACAATTAGCAAACTAAAAAGGACCTAGAGACAGACTTCTTGGTGTTGTCCAAATTAAAAATCTCAAGCATCTCCCTGCCTCAGCTTTTGAAATAACAGCATATTGATTATTTCAAGCATCTAAATGCTTCCTTAAATTTTTGATCCACTAGTTCATGCAGAAGGCTCTTCCTCCTAGGAAAAACTAGAAGGTTTGCTGTGACTGATAAGGGAAAAACCTTTTGCATGTATTAATTCAGTTGCAAATCTATTTCGTTTAAGAATGTAGAAGTCATTGGAATACAGCTGTCAGAGCATATTGATCCCACTGTCAGCCTCTGAGGCTTTTTGGGTTCATAGAATGAGCAGACAAACACAGGGGAGAGGAGACCCTGTAATTTTGCTTTTTGCTATTCTATGTCTGTAAAACTGACTGAAGCAAACACCCACTTTTACTTGTTTTTGCATTTAATTACATTAGCACACATGGGCGCATTACTGGATTGGTGCCACACAGGGGAGTCACACATTGGCAGGAACAACAGACAACAATGTTGTGTTTTCCAACTCTTAGACCTCTGTCTAACTGAAAACTGGCAATCCAATTCCTGCATCTTGTTCTCAGTTAAAGCAAGCCCTATTTGTGGTCTAAATCTTGTTGTCTGTCAACTTTATGGTGCACAAATACAGCAATGTTTATTTTCTATATCCTTCCATTTGTACTGGTGAAAACCATTTTACATAAAATCTTCCTCCAGTTTCTCCAGTTGTCTGTTTTCACTTTTTGCTCATTTTTTTTTTCTCCTTTGGAAACAATAACTGAGGCACAGAAACTTTCCAGTTACAGTTGTTTTCCCTTAGAAATTAAAATGATAGGCACTGGTAGGGGAAAAGGACTGCACAGTAGCAATTACGCTCATGTTGAGTACATCATTTGGTCTGTGTATTTTGGTTGCCTTCTGATGGTCCTTTTATTTTAGCCCTAGGCCTACTTGGCTGCAGTAGGTCACTTGTTTCCGACAGCAATAAAAATAAAAAAGAAGCAGCTCTGAAAGCATTCTTTTTTTCCCCCTGAGGATGTTGTTTTCTAGCCCGTCTCAGTTTCCTGTTCCCATGAACCAGCTTGTCGCTGTTGTTTGGATTCACTGCTCCATAGGAAAATGTTAAAAGCCTTGCTTTCTTTGAAGGCAAAAGCAAGACAGATGTTAATAGAAAGCCACCTTGATTTCCATGCTGTTATAAAAACAAATCTAATTTTCCAACTTTTTTCTCCGTAGTCCTACTGGTTTTAATTCCAGAAAAATCCCTGTCATCTTTGCTAAGGTTTGAGAGGTATGGAAGGGCCAGGGTTTGCTTTCTGCAGCAACTCACTTTCCCTATGGATGGTGCTGCTCTGCCAGGAGATCCTCACCAGGATTTCACCCATTGCAACCAGGATTTGGGGAAGTATGGTCCTGCCATGGCTCTGCTGCCCAGGTAAGAGTGAGAGCTGGGCCAGAGCATTCTCTTCTTCAGATCCAACCCATCCCTCTCTCCAAAGAGGGAGGTCAGGGCAGAAGAGTACAACTGGTATCAAAAGCCCATAGAATTGTTGCTCTGTGGCAACCATGGCTTGTGGAAAACACACATACACACACACAGAGACATGTATATAGTAACTCTCTAGTCTTCAGTCGTTACTGCAGAACTTGAAGTAAAAAGGTATTATTATTTTTGTTTTGTTTTTATATAGCCTCATATAATAAGCTGGAAAAGCTGACCCTGCTTTTGTTAGCATGGCGTGGTTGGTTGGCGTGGATGATCCAGTGAAACCCCTTTCAAGCTGAATTATCATCCTATGACCCTAAAAAGTGCTTAAAGTTTCAGTCCCCCATCTCAAATACCTTTGGGGCTTGACAGATTTCTATCCAGCTTGGTAAAGCAGTATTAAAAGACAACCAAAATCTTGGGAGTTATTTTTATTTGGTGGTTGGTTTGTTTGGTTTGGGTTTTTTTGGGTTTTTCTGTTTGGTTTTTTTTGGGTTTTTTTATTTGTTAGTTTGTTTATGGGGTGGAGAGGGTTTTTACTTGGTTGGTTTGGGTTTTTTTAAACAAAATTATGGCAGGATAGAGAGGGAAGATGAAAAGCAGATTCCTCCCTCCTCCCCTTTCCTGGGAAAAGCAGACAGATTTCTCATTTTGAATGCTCTTTAGCAACAGCACATACATCAAGCTATTTCCTTCAGCTGTTTATGTCTGTGACTAAGATAAGTCAAAGACACCAACTCTCACGCAACAGACCCATTTTCCCCTCCTCAAGATGCCAGAGGGGCTCACACCCTGAGCCAGCAGATGCCATGGGGAAGCAATGGTGCTCCAGAGCCACAGCTCCAAGCTCTGGGGCTCTCTGGAACAACCAAAGATACACCCCATATTCCTAAGGAATCACAAAATCCAGCCCCCTCTCCCTCTGAGAAACGGCTTAGACAAAACCTGGGAGAGCTACCACATACTTTTGTGTCACTGGCACAGATAAGTTGCATTTTTTGCTGTAGTTTCATGCCAGAGACAACTGTTACATGCTCTGACAATCTTCCTCTCAAAAACAGCCACACCGTACTCCAGACTTCAGAGGAACTCCAAGGTGCTCTCACAGCCCAGAAGGTTTTCAACCCCGAGGACAGGTACAAGATTTGAAAGTAAGATTGGGCCCTCAGTCAGCAAAATATCCAGGTTTCTAAGGGCACTATCTCACCCTGGGCTGGCTTCTACGGGCAGTTGGAGATATCCAGAGTGAGCTGCCCTCGGGGGACAGGTGAGGAGCCCCAACTGCTGTGGCTGGCTCAGGATGCCTCCCCAGGGCTGTGCTTAATGTCAGCAGCAGCCAGGCACCCAGGTGCCCCCAGGTGAGTGGATCAGAGATAGTGGGATCCCTCGCCATAAACCGACGTGCATTTCCACACAGGAGCCACAGGGTCCAGTTTGTATCTCTTTGCTCCCCCCTCCTTCCTCTGATGTGGGATAAAACACAGCAGAGACTGAAAGGTAGCTCTGCATATTTATTTATGATTCAGGCAAAGCCCAAACACTACAAAAGCTCTTTCCCCTGACAGGCTGCACATGAGCATGGCACATTTAAGTGTGCCGTGCATTTGACTCGCAGCAGCCCAGGGACTTTGGCTCTCCTCTTCAATAACAGGCGCTGGGGTGGCCCTGTATGTCTGGGCACTGCTCCCTCCCATCTCCAGGCAGTATCTCAGCCGATTTCACTGCTCCTCAGCCTCCTCAGCCTGCTGGCTCCTGCTGGGGGGCAGCAAGCTGGCTCAGGGCACAGGGAGTTCAGCACCAGCAGGTTAGGGGTGGGCAGGAGCACAGTCCAGGAGGGATGCTCCATGTTCCATCATTCACAGAAGGACTATGACTGCCTGTTCCAAGAAAAATCCTATCTGTGCCCGTTCTGGGATCCTGATTCCCTCAGTCCTGCCTGTCCTCTCCCAATTAAAAAAAAACAAAACGAAAAAACCCAAGGGAGGGAGGAATTCGGCAGACTAGTGGCCGTACTGAGAAATTGTAAAAGGACAAACTGACGCCTGGTTGCCCAGAGTAGTATTTGATCGATCCCACAGCAACCACCCGTTGCACAAGGGCACAATTCTGCGTGCTGCGGAGGGCAGCACCACCAGGCTCACGCAGGCTGGTTCGGTGCCAGAGAATTCCCGAAACCTCTTGGAAAAGTTCAGAGCTGCTCCAGGACCCAACCAGGAGGTGCTCGCTTTGCCACGCAGCCAGCATCGCTGCAAAAAAGCTGCACACCCTGCCCTGCTTCCACTGCACACGCAATCTGTTGAGGTGCTCTGCTGCTGGTCTGTGAGAGAAGCCCTGCCCTGGGACATTGCATAGATCCTGCACAGAATCTGGTACTCCTGAGTTTGGGATGGCACCCACCTTGAAGGGTCTTGCTCCCAGCTGTAGCAGCAGCACCCTGCCAGCACTTATGGCATCTTCCATTTCCTGCTGCATCAGATATGTGTTGTATCCAACCCCTAGAGCCCGAACTCCAGATCCCTGAGAAAAGGAAAGGCATCACCCTTTGGCTTGCAGGGAGCACAGGCTGGCCACACACCCTCCTTGTGAACTTCAGTTTGTCGCCAGACCAGTGCTAATTACAGTTTTTTTGTATGGGCACTCACGCAGGAGGAATTTTGCTCATGAAAAATCAACAGAACCCAAATAACTGCAAAAATAGAAACAAATGCAATAACATCTTACATAAACTTTGGTTAATAATAAACCCAACTTTACTCAAATCCTAGTGACTCCAGTCCTAGTAGTGACAAGAGAGGGGACAACTATGAGAGCATATTGAACTATATCCCATGAAGTGTTGAGATTATAATTCCTGCATTTTGTGAACTGTTAATGAAGGAAAGGGCTTATTTGGGGTTCCCTATCCCATTAATTGGAACTGCTCTGGTAGCTTGAATCAAATATCTGATTTATCAGACTGACTCTGAGTATTACATCACAGATTGATAAACTGTATTTTACTGGGGCCCAAAAGCTATAAATTCATATCAAACAAAATTCTCAGCTGTCTTTTTGTTTACATCCCTCTAAAATCAATCATAAGACCTTAAAAAAAAGTGGTGTTACTACTATTGTTCTGACTAAATTGTGTCTGTTCTGGCTATCCTCATGCTTCTTGATTAGACAAACTGACCTTTATAAACGGTGTTTACTTCTGCCAAAGCACAACCTGTTTGATCAGAGAATAATCCAAATTTCTGATAAACTGGATTACCCATTTTGGAGCCCTTTGAACTAAGAAAATAGTTTTCCCTCCTGCCCCTTAGTGATTGCAAGGGCCTGAAATACTGTCATAGAAGTTTACAAAGCTGCCCAAGAGCAGGCTCTAGCCTGCCTGTTCCTCCTGCTCAGGAGACATTATTTGAAGAAAGTGTTAAATAGATAATATTATCAGCCATACCTATCCTCTTCTGCCATGGAGACAGTAATGTTCCAGGACAGGTTAGAGACAAAAAGGCACCC
The DNA here is from genome assembly GCA_032173965.1 of Sitta carolinensis. Taxonomy (NCBI): domain Eukaryota; kingdom Metazoa; phylum Chordata; class Aves; order Passeriformes; family Sittidae; genus Sitta; species Sitta carolinensis. Next base: position 3,773,052 of record JAVUNC010000025.1, on the reverse strand, counting down.
AAGCCTTCAATAGCTAAGTGACTAAGAACACACATTCCAGGGGCAAACAAAGGAAAGGAATTTAGATGCATTGAAATGCAATAGTCTCAGCTTCAGTGATATTAACAAAGAACAAGCCCTATAAAGGAATTTGCAAGGCATAACCTGGTAAGAAAATTTGTATTCCTTCTAGTCACTGCCAACTTTTCAAGCTTCTCTATAAAGCCTGCTCTGAGTTAGATATTGCTTCAAGTTTTTGGTGTCTCAATAATAATAATAATAATAATGTGTTTGTGCATCAATTATATCTGTGTCTAATGACAGTTATTTAGATATGTTTGTTAAAAGCAAAAGCCCCCATCCACCTGTACATATCAGATCATCTGTCTTTCCTCAGTTTGATGACAGCACTCCAACCTAGATGGTAACTATAGAGAATATTTCAAAAGCAAAGGCACTTTCTAGGGTAACTTTCAAAGGAGAAAGTAATGCTCAATTTTTCAATTGAGAGCTGGATTTGCATTAACATATTTGACCACATCTCTATTTTTGGCTACTTCTGCCTTTGCTGTTGTGTGCATACTTGGTGAGGCAAGGAGTATTTGTAGAAAGATAAAATTGAAGCATATACTCTGACATAACAAGATACTCCTCTAATGTATAAAAGTGTCAAAATTTATAACCTGTCTTAATAGCTTCTTTTTTTTCTTTGACATGTCAAATTTCCTAGCTTTAACAACATTCTAACAAATTTTTAGTGCTTTTTTAAACCAAGGAATGCACATGCATTCATGTAACGGGGAGAGCTACTGTCTCAAAGCCACTGTGGAAGAAGTGCCCAGGTTCAGATGTGAGCAGTAGCACTGCCAGGGACATCCAGCAGAGTGGGAGCAGGTATCACTGCATCCCAGCATGACCCTGAATAAGATATCTGACTGCTCAGGTCCAGTTTCTCAGTTTGTGAAACAGGAATATTAATGTTTAACTACCTCAATAAACCAACACCTACGCATTAGTACTGAAAAGGCCATGGTGCTTCCATGTTAGAAATACGAGTTAGTACATGGGAGCTCCTTGTACTAGAAGTTTGATCATTTGATGTTCCCATTAAAAAAAAAACAAACAGACAAACAAAAAAAAACTTGTCCATAAGAATGACACAAAACTGACACAAGGCCTCACAGTGAGGGTGATTTGGGCATTTAAGGTATCAAAGAGAAGGTCAAAAGTTAACTTGATTACAATCTACAGATACTTATACAAAGAGAGTAACTGTAACCAGAGGGCTCCATCTCCCAGACAAAGGCAAAACAACTACTAGAAATTCTAAATACCCAAGGCTGCAAGGAAGGGCTGGCAGTAACAATCTTCAGATCAAGGCTGGAGAGCACAAAGTTCTGAGACACACTCTAGGGTCACTGAGTTACCTGCAGGCATCACTGGCCAAGATCCCACAGGTTTTCTTTGCAGAGGGGTCAGATTAGACTACATCTGAATGCATTCTTGCAGCCTCCATCTGGAAAATTATTTTTTTAAATGCGCAAACTGAATTAAAGATCCAAGCAGGCATCCTTGTCCAAGGGCTGGTAATAACTCAAGAAAACCTGAGACTGAAGCACTAAAAGAGAATGTTATTGAAGTTTCTGTAGCAAACACTTAATTTGATAGCTTCAAAACATCAGCTCAACCTTTAAAAAAGGTTTTCTTGCAGGTGTGTGGGGGAAATAGGATAGCAATTTTTGCCAGAAAGTGTGGCAAGGAAGGCAAACAGTCAAGGGCAGCCCCACAGTGCTCTGGCTGGTAAGAGGGAGGGAGGGAGAGGTAGGAAAAAAGTTATCATGCATCAAAAAGCCTCAGGAATGGGAAGAAAGATTTCATGTCAGCTGTCTCACTGTGGAACTCTTTGCTTCTTTCACCTGTAAGCACCTGTCTTTCCTGATTTGAGACCTTTGGGTGGGAATGCACAAGAGTCTATTTGTTGTCCCCTTGTAAAGATCAGCACTTACCAAATTTGAACAGACCAGTCTTTTGAATGGTTAATTCAGCTGGGAATAACTGCGTGAAGTAAATAGGAACAGGAAAAGACAGTGGTTTTGGACCCATAATTGTTTCAAACAAAGTTTACCAAGCCCAGGAAAGCAAAGCTCTGTACTGTCAGGTTGCACTTATCCTTCCCCATCTCTATTATCGAGACTCTGGCATCTACAGGAAACATCACCCCACAATGTGGGCAACTCTGAAAGGGTCTAGAAAAGTCAAATCACACCTGAAAGCAGGGATGAATTTGGATATTCACACCTTGCCTGTTATTTCTTCACATATTTCAGAACTGCAGCTAAGAACCATCTTCTAGATGTATGTCCCCTTCTTCATACAGATAACAATAATAAAAAAAAAAAAAAAGCCAAATGAAAAAATCCTGTGCCTAAATCCCTGAAACTTTCTCCTTTGAAGTTACATGTCTAAACAGATTACCTTTCCATGAAAAATGGAACCATTCAGACTTCAAATTAACAAAGGTTAAAGGAGTGCTCTGTTGGGATACAGGAAACATGGGTTTAACCCCTCCTCTTCTGTGTGATCTAGAATTTAAAACATGAGCCTATGTCTTCTACCCTCTGGAGGCCCAGGAGGCAGCCAGCACAGGCTCCTGCATCCTAAGTGCTCTGGAGCAAACACTGGTAAGGTTTATGTTGAAATGATGCACTCCTGCAGTATCACTTTCCCAAATGTCACTTTATTTACTGTAAGCACCCATGAACTACATGTACTCTTATCTCCTGATTCAAAGGTAGTTGGCTGCAGACACCAACAGAGACAAACCCACAAATACAACATTATGTGGTTTGCTGTTTACTTTCCATTGTTTACCAACACAGATCCATGCCCAACTGGCAAAGGATCTAATTTGGGTTGTGCCTTTTTTTAAAAATTTGTAAAAAAATGCAAGTTTGCAAAGTCACATAACTTTATGTTGCTAAGCCAGCAATAAATAAGAACATACTTAAGCATTTAAATAAGACCCATTTAAAAGTCCAATTGACTTTATAGCTATAAAAGGTATTAAATCAACCTTTTTACATATTGCAATTACAACACTGCTCAATGAAGAGTTTGGATGGAATCCTGGTGAGGGACGTGAGTGTCCCTGCGGCATGTTTAGTCCGATTAAAAAGTTCTAGGAACTACTTCAGATGACATTTATGATCCCAGGCCTCTTGTAAAAAATATCTCTTTCTAAATATTTCACAGAAATCAGTAGAACACCATTTCCAGGAGGTGTTTCAAATCGGTTTCAGTGGAAGCTGAGCATCTACTGGTCACTAGAAGACAAATTATTACCCATATGTGAATCTCTCAGGTGCAGGCTATTTGTATTTGTATTTATAGTCCCACTGAAGGAAAAGGGCTTTCTTCATTTTGGGGAGCACATTCATGTGTCCCATGAGTTTAGTAAAGCACAGACCTAGGCCTGTATTTTTTTATTTTCCCTGTGCAACACATCCAAGATTGCCAGGACTCCAGAGGAAAATAAATTTCATTCCTTAAAAGTGAAGTATTCGTTACCTGAAAAAGGTGTTCTTGGTCAGTTAGTGATTATCATGTGTAAAAAGAGAGGAAGACAGATTGCAGGTTTTCCCCACCCCTCTCCTCTAGGCATCCAAGAGATGCTGTTCTGCAGCAGCCTCAGGTCAGAAGAAACCAGGCACCTCTCTCGTCTGGCCCCAGCTTCCCCGGTTCTGCTTTTCATCCACTCGCATGTCCAGTCCAACCATCTTGCTCTACTACACTAACGCAAAAGCCCAAAAGAAATTCAGGGTTGTTGAGTAAGGGGATGGACCTTACAGCTTCCCATTTAAATGGTTTAACCACAGAGCCCCATTCCCATTTGTGGTGGTGCTGGCAGGATTTTAACATGCAACACCTGTCAGGAGACATCCAGGGCTTTCTCCTTACTGAGCCTGAGATGCCTGTTTGATTCCTGAAACACAGGGGTGCAAAGAACCTGGTTTTTGTCACTTTATCCAGGAGTATTCCTAACTCCCAGCTTCAGAAAACAGACCAGAATCACTCCCACCACTTCTTCCATCGCAGACCATATTGTAAGAGGCATCTCATCTCAGTGGATGGCCAAATCTCTTTGCAGCTCTAGCGTTAGTTGACCGTATGTCCTGGGGTGTCTTTACGAGGCTTGTGTCCCCAGTGGTCTGTTCTGTTTGCGCTGGACATGAAGTTCTGCCCCTTTAGCTGTTGGAGAGCCGGCGGCAGAGTTGGAGCGCGGTTTGTTCGCAGACCCCGCAGCCGCTCCCGCCTCCTCTCCCGGGCTGCGCTCTCTGCAGCGCGGACAGACAGCGGCACAGAGCGCTCCTTTGCTTTTGGTTAGGGGTTTTTTAGCTAGCTGAGGCGGGGAAGTTCCCCGGACGGTGGCTTTTCTTTTTTTTGGAACGGATGGGCCCTGCTCTGGACTGAAAACCCAGAGCACCGTGAGCTCCCTCCGGACACGGCATTTCCCAGCGCGGGAGGGGCTGATAAGAGACTGAGCGAGCCGAGCTGCACCCCACGACAAGGACTTTCTGGATTTGCCATCCCTTCAGAACAGCAAAAGGTTTTATTGTTTAATATTACTCATTTTTAATGCCTGTGAATACTTGGCTTGTTAAATAAACAGGGTTTTTTCCAAGGAAATTTTCTCCAAGGAAATATTTTCCCAAACTAGTTTGGGGAGGGGCTGCTTGAATCCGCTTTCTAGAGGGACCCCTTTGGAAGTTTCTTCCCAAATTTGCCCCAAACGAGGACACCATACCTTGTGGCTGGTAAGATTACAGATACACCCCGACACACAACATTTCATAGCGACTGGATTTACTAGGGAAATCACATTTAACAAGAGTTTATCTGTTCAGAGCTGAATGTCCTCTGTGCTGAGCTGTGGCTACCAAAATACCTGGCACAGGTATTTGGATTGCACATAAAAATGACTGAAGGTGGCCATCAGAGCACACAGTAGCCAAGTGCCATTGTCACTGAGTTGTGGTTCTTATCTTTCTTGTACCTTGAGTAGTCCTCAAACGAGCAGTGAATAGGAGAAATCTTAGTAGGGCTACATTTCTGAGAGGGCAGTGACATTTTGCAACTGTACAAACCACTTTTGCCTTCATCTAGTCAGATGAAGATAACAAAATTCTCCTGTTCTTGACAAAGCACGCTAACAAGCCTTGACAAGAGAAGACAGATGCCTTCCCAGACATTCAAGAGACACTTGGTGAGTTTCTAGCATGACACACGCTGCTCGGCTGCTGTGATCACACTTCTGCCTTGAGATTTGACAGGCAGTCTCTCAGCAGTGATACTGACTTCAGCAGCCTCTTGTCTCTTTTCCTCGCTTTTTCATTTGCTCTTTGGTGCTCTCCTTCACATTATGGTGGTACATTTGGCCATGCAGTTGTGCATTCAGCCAGGTGAGAATTGAGTCAGGCTAAAAAGGGTTTGTCAGAAAGGTGTGCTTTATTGTGGGAGCATTTACAGATTGGCCCAGCCACCATAACTCAACTCTGTACCAGTAAAATGGGAACAGAAAGTAAATGGGAGGATAAACAAGCAATCTCTGGAAAGGTATGCCCAGCCTCTTTCCATAGCTTGCACCTTGCCCTCTGACTCTTGCTGCCACCCACCCTAGATGGTGTCAAACACCAGACAAGAAAAGGAGGAGGTGTAGGTGGTAAATTCTGGGTTATAAAGCTCTCAGTTATTCCCATCAAGAGCCCTCCTGCTCCAATAGAGAAGACAGGCCAAGACTGTGAACAGAGAGCCTCTCTGCCTCCCCTCAGAGCCCCCAGCCCCACCAATCCTCCTGCCCTGTGATGCCACTCCAGTCCTATTTTGCAGGACCACATAAGGGGCAATAAAGACAAACGTTAAGATCTTCCTACCTCTGAATTCACTGTCCACTTCACCTCCCAATATATTTAATTCATCAAACAGCAGACAAAGGTGGGGAGAGGGGGATGAAGTGGCCTATTTCAGGTTCAGAAAAGTGTGTACATACCAAAATGAAGACTGCAAGTGACAAACCAAAGGTTTGAATACATGAAGAAGGTTTTCCTTGAGGCTCAAATCACCACATATGACCTTCTGGGTTTCAGGAGTGTTTCACACTACAAATGAGCCACTCTTGCTCTTGTGACTCGAGACTAAGATAAAAAAGAAAATGAGTCCATCACCAAGTGGCCCAAAAGTCACTGAGAAAGCAGTTTGGAGTTTTAACTTACTTTTTACAATTTTGATGTTTGGAAAGCGGGGAAAAAACAATGCAAGAGAAAAACTAGGCTGCCTAAAAGATAAAGGAAATGAAAAGAGGTGGAATATAAAGCAAAGAATTGAATAAAAGATGAAAAAAAGATAAGAAAAAGACAACTCGCAAGCCTCTCAGTAAAGCAATCAAAACCCACAAAGTTGAGCAAGTATAAGCAATATTCAAAGAGCAACTTAGCATTTAGTTTGCATTTGAAATAAGGATGTTTGCAGAATTTTCTTCCCAAATAAGTTTGGGAAGCCTAATCCTAGGAGGCTGGAATCTTTTAAATCTTAAAATAATAAAGATTTTGAGGTGAAACAAACAAAAAACCTACAAACCAAACCACCAAATGACTAAAGAAAAAACCAAAACAACCAAACTAAAGAAGAAAAAGGTCCTTCAAGGAATAAGAGGTTGTTATATCATTCTTCCAAAAGATAATCTCCAAGACTGTCACAACGACAAAGGCACACAGCTGAGATGTTTATTGACATTTAGTAAAAGCTACTGCTCAGCTATACCTTCCTTTTCTTGAGTTAATTCTGATTCATGAGCATGAGAATGCACAGAATTGTCTTATAAAGAATGGTAGGAAGCTGAACATTTAAATAGGCATAGATGAAGACAAAGAAATCTAAGTTGTTTTGCCTTTTAAATTCTCACTTTCTTGTTGCATTTTGGAAGCAAGGTAAACTTGGAGGAGGCAGTGCAACTGTAAGAGAGGCTGCACCCAAAAGCTCTCCACGACTCAGGGCACATGAGAGTGAATCCTCTCTCACAGACTCCAGTTTCACAGGCATTTTTGCAACTGCAATAATCACCCGCATCACCAGTTACAGAAGCCCTCCCACCAGTGTCCTGCACAGCTTCCCAGTGTGACAGTAATGCTGGCCTTGGCCAGGTTTGGAAGGAGTTGGGATGGCCTCTGGGCCATTGTCCAGGGACAGCACAGCACGAATTCCCTGGGTCACTGTGACATGGGGACTCCTAACCAAAGACATCCACATCTTATCCAGTGCCATTCACCTCGAGAAGAAACTCAAGCAGTAAAAAGGAAAACATACAGGCAAAGAGGGTGGATTGAAACCCATGTCCTGGCTTTTTCCTATTCTCCAGCTGATGGCAGCTCAGGACACTGTCCACCAAACCCCATTAATAGCAACAGCATGGGCAGACAATAAACAACCCAAACAGGTTCATGAGAGGAAGCTTCATTTACATGCCTTAATGACTGTCTGTCTGTCCCACCCCAAGAACTATCCCAGGCAATCCTACTAATTTCCTTATCCTTTCCACAGGCTATCTGACAAGCAGTGAAGCCCCCTGTTATTCAAATAAGTGACCCCTCACCCTTCACAAGTGCCCTCCTATATCAACAGCAAGCCCAAATTTTAGTCATTTAGTCTTTTCTCTCTGCAAATGCTTCAGGGCAGTTTACCACAGGTGCTACACCCTTTGTGAGGATGGGTTTCTCCATGAGGAAGGGGCAAGAATAGGATGATTTTAGAAGAGAAGGAAGAACCCATCTCATAGCTTTTGCCCCTTTACAACTGAAATCTTACAAAACAGACTGACTTACAAGGCTCAGTCTGATCCAAAACACACAAAGGAATTTACCCAAGTTATATAGCCAACCAGAAGCTGAGATCAAGGAACAGACCTTCATACTTTACTACAAGGTGTACTTCTTGAAATGCAATTCAGTCTTCACCAGCTTAATTTCACTTTTCAGATAAAAAGAACAGTTAGAAACAACTCTATGTGTCAACACATAGTGAAGTGAAATGGGAAGCCAGTTGCCAGTCACTAAGGTGAGAGACTGAAGGCTGTGTAGTAAAGCCTTCACACATTTGAGTTTTTTAGTACCACGTGAGATTTCTTCATTACATATTAATAAATTAATTTCATGACATAACAATGAAGTAACTTGCCTTATTTTCACCATATTTTATCCTACCACAGAGCTCACAAAACACAAGTCACCTTCCATGTAGCAACAATAGCTAGAATTTTTTTTTTAACATGCACACAGTTGGCACTTAAACAAGATCCAACACAACAGAAGCCTAAGATCTCTACAAGAAGCAGTTGTGTTACAGACAGCCCTAAACCCTCATACTGATTATATTAGAAAAGCACTGGAAATCCTGAATGCTCATGTAGACTATATGCAGTAGCAAGGAAATACCTCACACATCAGGAATTTTACAGGGGAACACTGAATTCTCCTGACAGGTTCCAAAATTAAGTCATCTTTCCCAGATCCTGCATGAAGTATTCATGTGTACAAACAATATTTTGTCTCACCTTAAACTCATCCCTGACACCACCACCACCACAAAGAGCAACTGCAATTCTTGCAGCCTTATTACAGATACAGAGATATAGACACAGATACAGATACAGACACAGATAGATACAGATACAGATATATACAGATACACATACAGATACAGACACAGATAGCACAGATACAAATCAGAATATACAGATACACATACAGATACAGACACAGATACAGATACAGATACAGATACAGATACAGATCAGATACAGATACAGATACAGACAGATACAGGCACAGATACAGACACAGATACAGGCACAGATACAATACGATACAGATACAGATAGATACAAATACAGATATAGATAGATTCAGATACAGATAGATACAGATACAGGCACAGATACAAATACAGATACAGATAGATACAAATACAAATACAGACAGATTAAAATACAGCTACGCTACAGCTGCAGCTACAGCTGCAGCTACAGCTACAGACACAGCTACAGACACAGCTACAGCTACAGCTACAGACACGACACAGCTACAGACACAGCTACAGCTACAGCTACAGCTACAGCTACAGCTGCAGCTACAGCTACAGCTACAGCTACAGCTACAGCTACAGACACAGACACAGCTACAGACACAGCTACAGCTACAGACACAGCTACAGCTACAGCACAGACACAGCTACAGACACAGCTACAGCTACAGACACAGACACAGCTACAGACACCGCTACAGCTAGACACAGACACAGCTAGACACAGACACAGCTACAGCTACAGCTACAGCTACAGTTACAGTACAGCTACGCACAGCTACAGCTACAGACACAGCTACAGCTACAGCTACAGACACAGCACAGCTACAGACACAGCTACAGCTACAGCTACAGCTACAGACACAGACACAGCTACAGACACAGACACAGCTACAGCTACAGCTACAGCTACAGACACAGCTACAGCTACAGACACAGACACAGCTACAGACACGCTACAGCTACAGCTACAGCTACAGTACAGACAGCTACAGCTACAGACACAGACACAGCTACAGACACAGCTACAGACACAGCTACAGCTACAGACACAGACACAGCTACAGACACAGACACAGCTACAGCTACAGCTACAGCTACAGCTTACAGCTACAGTTACAGCTACAGCTACAGACACAGACACAGCTACAGACACAGCTACAGACACAGCTACAGACACAGACACAGCTACAGACACAGACACAGCTACAGCTACAGCTACAGCTACAGCTACAGCTACAGTTACAGTTACAGCTACAGCTACAGCTACAGCTACAGACACAGCTACAGCTACAGCTACAGCTACAGCTACAGACACAGCTACAGACACAGCTACAGACACAGCTACAGCTACAGCTACAGACACAGCTACAGCTACAGACACAGCTACAGACACAGCTACAGACACAGCTACAGACACAGCTACAGCTACAGACACAGCTACAGACACAGCTACAGACACAGCTACAGCTACAGCTACAGACACAGACACAGCTACAGACACAGCTACAGCTACAGCTACAGACACAGACACAGCTACAGACACAGCTACAGCTACAGCTACAGACACAGCTACAGCTACAGCTACAGACACAGACACAGCTACAGACACAGCTACAGACACAGCTACAGCTACAGACACAGCTACAGCTACAGCTACAGACACAGACACAGACACAGACACAGACACAGACACAGCTACAGACACAGCTACAGCTACAGACACAGCTACAGCTACAGCTACAGACACAGACACAGACACAGACACAGACACAGACACAGCTACAGCTACAGCTACAGATTCGTGCTGCAGCCAGTCCCAGGTCTGGGATGAGATCACACCAAACCTCTCCTGCACTGAGGATGTGACCACAAGACTTTCTCAGGGCCTCTCATGGGTACCACATCCCTCAGTAGCCACAGCTGCTGTGGCTGATGGTGCTGGTGGCTTTGGCACAGCTCCTTATGGCCCTGTAATCTCCACACTGTGCTCAACAGCCTGCATCTGAGACAAGAGCAAGGTTTCAGCCCTGCCAGCCTGCCTCCTCAGGCCTGGAAGCAAAAACCTCCCATGCACAAGTACGTGTAGGAAGAGGTGTCACCTCCACAAGGAAAATTACTACTGGTAGTAAAACATACTGAGTATGGCAGTGATGCATAAGGAGGGAAATAGCTTCAATTTGTAGAGGTTGAATGAGTAAATCATGAAGGGATTGAATGTGAAACCAGGACCACAACTTTTCCTTAGCATATGGGATGGTGGTGGTGAGATGAGCTGGAGAGCACAATATGCTCAGGTGATGTAGCATGCAGGACAGGTGAGGAGAAAATTAAACAGTGAGGGAAATGGAAATGGAGCCTCATTTCTGTTTTTTCTCTAAAAGCTCTTCATGTCTCAGCTCCCCTCTCCTGGTATGATCTTTCTTCTATCCAATGACCAGCCCACCACAATCTGATTCCTGTACTAATGCTTTATCTTCCCAGACTACCTTTTACAGTAGGAATCAACTCTTGTTTTGTAAATACCACCTTCAACATCCCTCTAAGCTCTGTGTAATGTATGTTGAGCACTGTAAAGCTGACTGGCTTTGAATATACATTTACAATTACAGCCCATCTATGCCTTCATCTGCTTTTTCTCTTCTACCTGCTTGCTCTTCTTTTGAGATTAGAAATAGACTTTTGGGCTACTATCATGTTACCTAAAAATGTAGATCCTCCCCCCCCATGGTGGGTTCCTGAGCTGCTGGGAAATATGGCAATCAGCAGAGAATACAGATCACCATTTCAAGGGGACCGTGGTACTTTATTACCCACCAATCATACCTGGACTTGCACTTGCAGCTTGCTTCTTTTTTTTTTTTTTTTTTTTTTTTTTTGTTTTTTTGTTTTTTTGTTTTTTGTTTTTTGTATTTGACTTGTATTGGGAATAAGAGTCAAATTCAGCAGATTTGAAGATTATTCTTCAGTTACAGGTTATTCATTGAATGGTCATTACAGTATTATAGTTTTACTGCCACAGCATGGTGTGGGCATGAAACATCACAGAAAATTCATGTCAGAGTAGAGGAAAACCTGGAGAGAGAAAACTGAGGGCATAGAAAATTAACCTGAGGTTATTTCCAGGGTGGATGATGCTGTGGACATTTTATGGTTAGAACTGAAGCATCTGGAGCTGACTTAAGTAAGGACTGCTAGATTTTGGTTCATATAACCAGCAGTTCCTTTGCTGTCTTTGTACACTACTTCAGAATAGAAAGATGTGGTTTCTGAAGACACTCACTGCAGTGTCAGACACTGGGAGGTGATGATACAGACTGGGGAGCAGAAATTCTGAATCACTGTGAAGCAGCAGGATGGATGCTCACTTTGCCACTCCTAATTATCATTGCATACCACACAAAAGAAAAAGGTGACAAACAATTTTGACAACATATCACCATAACAGTTGCCAGTCCTTCTTTTCCATTATACTTATGCCTATTGTACACCCAACAATGAAATCATCTGTCACTTCAGCTATCCTCAGGAAAGAGAGTTGTATATATTCACACTGGCATTTCAAGCAGCAAGTAAATCTGATGGATATCAGCAATGCTAAGACTCGCAATGAGAGGAAAAATCATGCACTTCTAGATCCCAATAAAACATACCTTCTTTTTATAGCTTTCAAATTTCAATTGGCCATAGTAAAACACAGGAAGATGAGAAAAATAAAAAGGGACATCACCAAGAAATCACTGGATAAGACACTGATAATTAAGTCTTGTCAAGATGCCCCCAAGTACTGCAGCCCAACAACATTGTTAAGGGCCTCATTTACTCAGGTAACTGAGCTTGCAGGTCTCTAGCCAGCACATCTCTCCTTTCCTCTTCCCAGTGCAGGAATGCCAGCAGTACATTGAATACTGGCCCTGCTGCCCAGCTCTGCTGAGGCCCTGCCCCTGTGAGGCAGGCACCCTGCCCCAGGCTCCCTCTGCTCAGGGCACGAGAGAAGGGTTGATATGCAAGGAGGACAGAGCTAAACACTCCAACCTGCAGAGGAAGCAGCTGCTGGGCTTCCACCAGCAGCACAAACTGGCAGAGGGAGGAGCATGAATGACCCATCAGGAAAACAGTCACCAGTCATCTAAAAACAGCAGACCAAGTGCCAGGGTGCTCCATATCCTCCCATGAGCTGGGATAAGAAATTAGTATTTTCCTCCTCTCGTGGTCCCAAGAAAAAAGGAGAGTTGTTGTGGAGTGTTGACCATATTCCAGGAGTTGTGGGGAGAAGGGGTTGGAACAGTTCCTTTTCTATCAAGCTCAGCTGCTTCTCTGAGGGTTCTGGAATATTTACAGCACAAGTACATTAGGATTTGGGGCAAGTGCCTTTGAGACTTTCTGGTCCCAAAATCATAAGTTTGAGGAATCACCCTAGCAGGTGACTTAATCTGGCCTGTTCTTTATTTCCATGATATACAGTACCATCAAGAGAACAAAACCCTCACAATATGTTTTTTCATTAGTACTTGCAGTATCAATATGGATTCCTTAATTTAGGGGGAAGTTTGCAAGACCAGTTTATCTCTTTCCACTGTGAATCTCAAAACACATCTCTTGTCTCCAAAGAACAGCAGAGGACTGATCAGTAGTCACAGCAGCTACTGACAAAACCACAAGTATTTGGAGTAATTTTTTTCCCTCCTATTTGCATAGATCCACTTTGAAAAAGATTTCAAAGACTCGATTAGTGTTTGGTCATTGGGCATCTGTGACAGAAAATGACTAAGTGAATCAGTAGTTCCTTTCACTTATAATCACTCATTGTGGGTGTTGGGTAGCACTTGCACAAAAGTGTATTGCTCCTTTTATTGCACATGGAAACGAGCTTTCAAAGTAAACCAGGGGACAAATGTTGCTGCTCAGAACACCCCTCAGCCTTGTGATCAAACCCCTCTTTGATACCCAAGGTGGAGTGTTCCAAGAGCACATGCTATTTATTGACTGCAATGCCATGAAAACTGGCTGGCTCACAGGCAGGATTGTAATTTGGGTAAATCTGTTTTCCTTTAATGTTCTTACTTTTTGCAGTGAGGACGAAAAGGAGTTGTGGGGAAGAAAAGGGGTGTGAGGTAGCAAAACAAGATAATGCCAGCATTTGCTTTCAGTCTGTGTTTGTACCTATTAAAACATTTTTCCAAATCAAGGACATGAATTACTATACTGTTTTTGGAGGCTGATGCAACTCTTTTTGCTCACTCTGAGCCTGGTATCATTTTGCAGGCTAGAACAGCTGTGATTTACAGTCTGGGGGATATTAACAGTTGGATCACAAGTTTTGAAACTTTCAAAGCACAGCATTGGGTGTCTGTTCTTTCAGGGTGTGTTTTGGCAGATGGTGGTAGACAAGAAAATCCATCCTGCCTTTCGCCTCCCTTAAATGTTGGCTGGTGCTGTGTTCACATTTATTTGGTTTTGGTTGTGTCATCATTGTTCTGTGCTCCTGGAATGGAACAATTTCTTCTCTGCTCCTGCTGTGAATGACACTGAATGAATTCCATTATCTTAACCAAAGTCACAGCAGGCTGTGACTGGGTCAATGGGTAAAACTGTCCAGCATAGGATGAAATCTCACTCAACAGCTCAGTCTCCAGATGTTGACATGAATCAGGGGGAAAAAAATAGAAGGATGGGGAAGGGACAAAATTAGGTTGAAGGGAAAAGAAATTAATAATATCAGTGGCAAAATAGCCAGAAATAGACCAAACCCAAAGCAAGGCACACACAGAACAGTCAGAGAGAGTGCTTCTAACATTGGAATTTACACATTATTGAGGAGAATGGGCTACAAATAGCTTAGTACTTTTGTAGAGCTCGTTGAAGCATTGAATTTCACTTTTTGTATGCTTCCAGCCCAGTGAATTTGAGCACTCTATTTTCTCCTGAGACCTGAGGGTGCTGTGCACCTCACAGACCAGGCTCCCTGTTCTCCTGCTTGGAACAATTGGACTCAACCTTCCATCATCATACTAGCCTAGACTGCAGCTGAGCTTTGGGCTGAGGGCTTGCAAAGGGTTAGTAAATCCCCATCACAGCCTATGGATATTACAGAAGCAAAACAAAATTTCAGCAAAGTAACTGCTAGTTCATTGTCTCTTTTGGTGAAATACTAAGTATGCTCAGTTCTTTAAATATTGCTGCAGAGGTACAAACTGATCTATGACACCTGCCTGGAGTCACTATCTTTGAAAATTAATCAAAGAATGTCTGTTTAAAAAACCCCCAGCAACAAACCTCCTTTACTAAAATGCTATAGTTTTGTTGTCCCCATAATTTATTATTTCCACAGCCACCAGGTAGGAGAGTGGCTGTGCCACCTCTGCAAGTCTGTAAGATCCCTTTGGGAGACTGGCACGGGCAGCAGGGATGTGTGCCTGTGGTCACCCTGTCCCTCTCATAACTCTGGATTCTGGTCCAAGTGTGAAGGCTACAGGGGCTACACTGGTAGGTCTCACCCAGTTGGGTGGTGTTGTGTTCAAGTGGGAAAAGAGTGGTTACTGCCCTGGAGATAACAAAGGGTGCTTGCCTGAGGACAAGACACTCTTTTCTGCAACCACTGGAAATTCTTTCTTCACTTTTGTTGGGTGAATAATTTTAACTTTGGCATTTTAACTTAATTTACTATTGAATTTCCCCTGAAAACTGTGGGCTTTCTTACCAGTGTTTTTTTTTTTGTTTGTTTTTTGTTTTTTTCTTTGACCTGCCTTTCAAGAATTTGATTTTATATCTCATTTCAATTGCTACATTCTTTCAGCAAGTGCATCCTATAATTCATCAGGCTAGCACTGATTCCAAGAAGGGACAACACCCCACTGATTCATCAGCATGGCTTCCTGCAGCACAGTATTGTCCCTTAGCTATTTCTCAACTTTGCAATGGTACCCCTGAGCCTGTTTAGTTAAGAAATGGTAAGGTGACTTGAGATGAAGTGCCTACTTGAACAGTCCTTCCTCCTTCTACCACCTTGGCACTCCCAGTTCCACAACCACACCACTTGCCTTCAGTTGTCTGGCATGCACATGACCCTTTAATGAACTAACTCAGCCTTCTAAATTGGTAGAGTCCTGATTCATGAAAAAAGTGAGCTGCTTCCTATCAGGTTAGCAATGGATTGCCTCAAGAGAGGCAGGGAATTGCCAGGGCCAGCACAGAGCCAGCAGGGCAGACAGGAAGCCCCCGAGGCAGGAGGGGTGATGCCCTCTTTGTGCAGGTGTGTTGGACAGGCTCCACACAGGGGAAACACGAGAGGGGGTGCAGATCTGCCCCATCTCCCTTAAGGGACTTACAGGCACCTGATAAGCAAAGAAGAGGAAAGGAGCACAGCACCTTGCACATCCAGCAGACTTGAATCCCAGCTCAGAGTGCCCACAGAGGGGGATCACATGGCTGAGAGCAGGAAGAGATGG
The DNA here is from genome assembly GCA_032173965.1 of Sitta carolinensis. NCBI lineage: Eukaryota > Metazoa > Chordata > Aves > Passeriformes > Sittidae > Sitta > Sitta carolinensis. Next base: position 3,756,994 of record JAVUNC010000025.1, on the reverse strand, counting down.
ACATCCTCCCCTCATCCAGCCACTACGGGCTGACAGGCTGGCTTAGCTGTCACAGCACACTGCAACTACTAGGACCTTCTGGACTGGATAACAAGAAGATTTTGCCAAGTATCCTTTTGTCAGCTTAATCTACCAGTACCATTATGCAAATGTTCTGTTCTGAAAAATTGAGCACTCAGAGAGAAGTCTGAATGTCGATAAATTAAAATATACTCTAAATATTGAAAATAGTTGCTTTAGCCTCTATTTCTATCATCTACACAGAAATTAATTCATTATTAAATAGATCTCCTATTTGGGATTTTTTTTGCCTTGTTTTTCTTTATTGTCTTTAATAGATGAAAAGTTTTCCTTGCATAGCTAAATGCACATGAAGGAGAACACTAAAAAACCCAGTGTGTCCATTTGGGGCAGCAACATGATGGCAGTGGGCTAACAGCCATGAACCAACATTGTAAATTTTTACCTTTTGTTGATATACACAACACCAATATACACTACTAATATCAGATTAATTCTATTTTATTCTAGAATAATCCACCTCCACTTTTTTTTTGGAGAAAATCCTACTGTGCTATCTGCCCTACATTTTTATCACATAGGCTATGAAACTTGGGTTTTCTGCAGTGTTTCAAAAACATTCCACTGGATTAAAAAATTATGCCCTTCTCTTGAAAAAGCCGAATGCAAGAACCCCATGAACTTTGGGAAAGGAGGTGGTGGCAGAGTTGTAATCCTCATGGAATAGATCATGTGGTCTGTTCTCCATGGACACGACAACCTTTGGGGTTTTATTTAGATGTACCTCCAGTACAGGTCAAATTGTGTATGACCACCCTGGATGAACTTTAAAGCAGATCACTCTTTACTCCTGGTGATGTAATCAGCAGCCAAGTTGAGTTCTCAGCTGATTGCCAACTCCCTCCCTCAGCTGAGACCTGAACACGAAGTTGCAGCCCTGAGGTAAGAGGACCCATGCTAGTTATTCTAAAAGTAGCTTGTGCTTCACATCCTTGAAGCACAAGTTATCCACTTTGAATTCTTCTTGTTCCCTCCTACGTTTAGCTCCTATGCAAAATTCCCACTTCCTCCTCCATTGTCCTTCAGCAATCTTCCCTTTGGTCACTGGAAACCTCTCCATATCCAAGGCCACTAGTCATTCTGGACTGCTACTGTCTTTCCCATTCTCACCTACTTGCTTCTCCATCCTCCTGCTGCCATGACAATATTCATCCTATTGTCCCAGTCAGTTTTTTGAATTCCTCTGATGTTTGATGGTGGCAGCTCTGATGTGTGTGCTCAGCCCTGGCCCTGCCTCTGCTGGATAATGAGGTGCTATTGCACAGCAGGAAAAAAGCGTCTGCTTTATAGACTTCCAGCAGGAGCCCCACAAGGATGGGTGTTTCCCCAGCTGCTAGGCAGGAGATGGCCTCAGCAGTTTCCCCACAATCAGCAGTGCATCTCAAGGTCTTGCATTCTTCCACTTCCAGATTCTTTCACTGAGGGAAGCATGTTTATTGCTAAGTAGAATTTTGTCTTAGCAATGTATGGTTTCCAGCAGAATTCCTGGAATCTGCTGTTTACAAGCAGGGTCAGAGGTTATAGAAATACTTTCAATTTGCATGAGTAATATACCAGAAGGTTTTTGCCCATGCATAGTGTCTAAACTACATGACAACTGCATTTTTATTGGTGTTGATAACCTCCCTGGCTCTGAAAACTACTTGTTCAGCTGTGTGGGTGGTTCAAATTATTTCTAGACAGCTTAGTAAATGAAAATTAATACTCTCCATTCCTCTTCATCACCCAGACTCTTCTTCCAATGCAGGCATGAACATTAACAAGAACGAAAACATCAGTAAAGCTCTCACATTTGAAGTCTTGCAGCTGGAGATCATCTCTCAATGTATCAACCAAATACACGATGGCAGCAATATTACCCAGTACAAAATGCTCCTGCGGTGTGCTGCTTTTATCACTGAGCAAGCAAATTAGAAAAAGGATAATGTCACTGAGCTGAGCCTCTTGGCGGTTCAGCACTTGGTGCAGGTCTCTTAGAAGGCTGATGGCTGGCAGCACACAGGGGTGTATTGAGACGATGGTGTATGTAAGTTGACTCCTTCCAGAGAAAGGAAATTCTGTATGGTGGTGTTAAAAACGAATGTTTTAATGCTGGTTTTGTAGCCCTTTACCTTGTCAGAATATTGGTGTTCTGCACAGTTTTCCATTTCTTCTCCCACCAAAGTCAGGACCTGTGCAGCTGCTGCCTGGCCAAGGTGCAATGGGATGTATGGTCCCAGCAATCCTGCACCTACAGTGCAAGGTGACAATGCAAGCAACCAGAGGAACTCACTGTAATGTGGACTTTGGATCTGCACTGCTGGGCCCATATTTGGTGGACAGAACACAGTGATGAGTTTAGCAGGCTCTCTCTGTGAGCAGAGATGCTCTCAATGGGAACACACATCACTGACTGTATTTCAGAGTGCCCAAACACAGTTTCATGATGACAGCTGCTTAAAACATTGCCCCTATATTTGAAATGGGAGAAGTGTGGTATAAATCCTGTTTTAGAACACCAATTTACCAGCGAGACAACTCAAGGATGGATCTTGGGATTACCCAGGGGTGCAGGCCAGCAGCTAGAAGGTGCTGTTTGAGGGATTTTGTACAACCCTGTACTTTGGTAGAGCAGCACCATAAACTATGAACAGGCCTCAACCCATCAGAATTCAAGCTCCTGTCCTTTACAGAAGGATAATGAGGGTGCAGCTGCAATGCACTAGCATGCAAGGGGTTAGCATATAATTTAATCAAAGAAAAATGTCTCCACATTATTCCAGCAAGTAAAGATTAAAGGACTCAAGTTTGCTTCTAAACAAGACAGTGATCCCCACCCTAACATAAACATTTGCCTAAGTGAGATTTGCATAATCTTTTTGACCCTCAGTCTCCTCACCTTAATTAACTATATCATAATTTAGAAAAATGTGCCTCCATGGGCCTGATATCTTCACCTACTTCTCACTGCTCATTAACCAAAAATCAACTGAAAATGTTTTTTTTTTAATGTACCAAGACTCTGAGTAAATAGCTTTCCTAGAACACAGAGGTTCTCAAACTTTGCCTGAGTGTGACCATTTCCATAAAAAGGTTATCCTATTTTAAACCAACCCCCTTCATCTCCCTTATGCACAGAATCACAGAATGGCCTAGGTTGGACGGTACTTCAAAGATCATTTCATTGCAAACACTCTGCCTTGAGCAGGGAACACCTTCCACCAGTCCAGATGGCTCAGGGCCCCATCCAACCTGGCCTTGAACATTTCCTTGAACATTTGGACACCCACAGCTTCTCCTGGCAAGATTTTCCAGTGCCTCACCTCCCTCACAGTAAAGAGTTTTTTCCTGATGTTTAATCTAAACCTGCTCTCTGTCAGCTCAAAGCTGCTGCACCTGAGTGGACAGCACTGTTGGCTACAAAGGGGACTCCAACAGCTGTCATGACCTCTCACAGGAGACCACCAGCAGGTTCTGAAAAAAAAAAAAAAAGACCAAAGCACAGCTTTGAAAACACTTTGTGCTTAGAAACACCAGGGCAATTAGGGCACTGATGAGCTTCACCCACACTCTTTTCCTAGCTGACTTTTTCTGCTGACTTTATACTAACATAGTAAGAAGCAAATCATCATGGCACCTAAGTTTGCTGATTAGCAAAATGGCCATAATAGGATTTCTCCCTTTGCACAATTTTGAAGTCTCAAGCTCAAACGAAAACCAGAGGGTTGCTTAGACAACTGTACTCATTTTTTTTGCTATGGGAAAGTGCAAGTACCAAGTGGATTTCTGACAATTAGACACATTTCTTCCCGTTGGTGTCCAGGCTCTTCATCTCTGGAGCAGACACCATCTGATGTCTGAGCAGAGGTGCATTTACTGACACTTGAGGAGTATCTGGACTATTCCTAAAAGGTTTTCAAGGGTACAGCTACATAAGACGACCCAAGTAACCTAACACCTTGTGCAGTCCAAAAGCAGGACTTCTGTTCCTTACTTTCCTCTCTGTGGCACTGATCCTAGATGCATGGCACCTCTGGGTAACATTTTGTCTTAAGAGGTCTGGAGGAATGGGTGTGTGCACCTGCACAGATGAGCTTCAGCCCAGCTCTGACTCTTGTTGTGACTACAGGTCTTATCTCCAAGCTGCTTCCTTCAGTACACAAGACACTAGCTCAAACTGGTAGCGTTGAATGGTGATGACAAGTGTATGCAATTCCCAATTCAGGTCTCAATCCAGTGCCCAGAACAGCAATAGACTCCAGGTCAATGATTTTCTTTCTAATTGATTTTTTCCAAGGATTAAACGTCTGTGTACAAACACTAAAGTTCTTTAATGCTTTTCCAAATTTTTGACAGTCTTGCATAATCATTTCACAATATTTATAGTGGCAATTTGAGTTTCGATTTCAGCTGTTGCTCTTATCTCCTGATTCTACAGCAATGATGAGGTAAAAGGAAAGACAGAGTGGAAACTATTTTGGCACATATATGCACTTTCCCAATGTGCTAAGAAAACCTTTATCTTTCTCCCCCTCACTGCAGCTAACAGGTCAAAAGAAGGGATACTGTGTACTCCAGAATACAATAGGAGCTTGTATTGATAGAAGGGGAGTAGAGAATGTCCTGTATCTCGTTTTGGAAAAATATTTGTTGCATACAATATAAGCAAGCTAGAGTCTAAACATAGCTGTACATAGGGAGTAGGAGAACAGCAGGAAAACCATCCTGAGAAGGTGATCATCAAAGGGATTTGCTAAAAGGGAAGCCTGCACCAAGGAGCATTTTGCAACTTGCTAAATTCCTATTTAATATATTTTCATTGTGTCCTGGACAGAAGCTGTTTTGATTATGTCTGGATGATCAGACAGAAAGCATGCATATTAGATTTACAACTGACACTAATCTGGGACAGCCTGTGAAATAATTGAGAACAAACTTGTATTAAGAAAAGAAAATGTAAAAATGTAACAGAAAACAAAACAGAACACAGCGGTCATTGTAACAATCCACACTGCATTCACAACTGAAAATTACATGTAATTCTACTCCCTGTCTTCAAAAGGGATACAGTAGAACTAGAAAGGATTCAGTGAAAGTTGATACAGATGACCAAAAATACGGAATGTGTCTTTATGAAGCCTTTTGATAGACAGGGCAAGACTTTTCAGTCTGAAAGAGAAATGGCTGAGGGAGGATGTATCAGTGACCTACAAAATTCTGAGTGGCAGGAAAAAAAGTGAATAGCAAAAAATGATTTATCCTCTTTCAAACAAAGACCCAGGCAGCATAAAATGGACTTATGATTGGGTCAGAATAAACAAATAGAGGTAATTTTTAACATAATTGTCTGTAGCTCTTTCCCACAGAATGTTTTGCATCCTGGAAGTTGAGATTGTTCAAAACTGATTATCAAAATTAATCAAAATAAAGTTTCATATTGATTTCATCATGTAACTTACTAGACTACCAGGAAACTAAAAATCTTTTTGATTATAAAATGATCTGACAGCCCCTGTCAGATGGATACTTCCTGCTAGACTCTCTCCTGAACATCTAGTTTTACAGCATGGATAACCAACGAGACTGCAACTCAAGACTGTTGTCTTCCCAAATTCTGCAGTCCATCAGCAAGGATAAGAACTGCTCTTAACAGACATCAGTTTTACAGCATTACCAAAACACATGATATGAATTGATCTGTTTGGAGACCAGTGATGCTTATTGTTTGTGAGATGAAGTTAAGCCTTCATATGCTGCTAAGGCTGCAACACACAGCCAGAAAATCCAAGTTACTTGGTTATTTAACTGGCAAAATCTCTGTGACAATGATTATACTAATGCTGTCAACACACAGTAACTGGAATATGCTAATAGGCACCAAACACATTCAGTGACTTTGAGAAGACTCAGCATAAAGAAAAAACAGTGGAGGTTTATGCAAAAGCTGCAATTTGAACAGAAAACACAACTAAAAATTTAAAATTTTTTAAGCTAGTTAGTGCACCTACTACTCAGTAATACTAACTGGACATTGTTAACTGGATTTACTGCCAGAGTGTGCTGATAGCTGATCTACTGAAGTTAAGAATTTCAGACCATGGAACTGGAAAATATTTAAGGTGCATACTGAAATACGATGAAATAATAAAATATTTTAGTCAATGCAATATTAACATATTAGGTTAAATAAATAATTTAATGAGCTCTATGCCCTTAACTAAATTTATGCATACTATTAATCCAATGAGAGAGTAAAGCAGTGCAATGTGTTTGTACTCAAAGTGCCCTGCTGAAGTGGGTTTTAACAATGCAGCTAAGCAGAATGCTGTGATCAGTCAGAACTCAGTGACCACGATGTAGCCAGTAAGCAGAAAAAATATGTAAACTCACCTGCATGGTGTTTTTGAGGTAAGTGTTGTATTACCCAAGAAAAGTAGTGATCACACACTGTTACCTGTGATTTTCTTGGAGTGTTTAGTGCTTCACAGGTGAGGCTCCTGTTAGCAAATCCTTCCTTTTCACAATGTCCACTCCTAAAAGATAAGCTCATGAAATTCTGTACAACACATAACAGGAAAAAATATTCATCCTTCTTTCTTCTTCATTAGGAAATACTCAGGAGAACTTTGGGGGAAAAATAAGATTTAACATCATTGTATTTATTAGGTTCAAAAACAATACACATTCACATCCTTTTGAATACAGTACATTTGGCACAGTAATAATGTTTACGATGAAATAACACTAATGAGTGGCAAGAGATTCAAATTACATCCATAAGAAAAAAATTCTGTACAAATAAATCCTCACAATAAAAAAAACCCCTACCCCCCTGCAACTGAATACATTTTATATTTAGCCAGACTATTCTGCACATAATTTAAAAAGAGGTAATTTTTAAGCCTTTTTGGAGAGAATTATTTTTCACCTTATGGAGAAAAATGCATTTCCATTTTTAAAGTCTGCTTGGGAGGGAAACCAAGAAACAATGTATTCTTTATAATAATTATTATTAATAATATTTTTGGCATTTTGCACTCATTTTACAAAGAAGGAACAGAAAAGATTCTACAGAACAGGCAGAAATATAACAGAATGTCCTTTTTTAAGAGTTATCTTTAAAAAAAATGTTCAAGGTAACAGACAGACCTTCTGATGTAAACCCGAGGCAGAGGACCTAACTATTTATAGGGAAGAAATACCTGCCCATGCGATAGTTTCTATCTCCTTCACTCTTCTCTTAGCATCCTACCCAACACTCAGGCACCGAGGGCTCCTGACAGATGAACATCTGCTGATTACCGTCATGTTAGACAGGGGAATGCAGACTACATGGCTGGCACACAGCAGCCTGGTGGGATGCTTTTAGCGCTCCAAAAGGAACGCCCCGAGTTGTGTGTGAAGGCCCCTTGCTGGCAAACAGCGCGAGAGTCCGTGAGTGGCCTCCCCAGCAGCCCACTCCCCATGGAGAAGAGCCCCTCAGCACCGTGATCAGTTCCTGCCTGCGCGTCACAAGCTAACCAGGATGGGAAATAAACAGAGCCAGTGGCGAGACACAAAGGGATGGGCAGCTCTACAATATATTTCTAAGAGAGAAAGAAATTTAAACATTGAGATGATGCAATCGTTAAGATGTTTCTGTGCTGGTACTCAGCTCCAGAAGCTAGTCTTTTCCCAGTACAAAAGATTACTGAAGATAAATTAAATTAAACTAAAGGCTTGATCCTTATTACACTTGTAGGCCAGACAACACATTAATTGATATATCATAATATTTAATATTTTGAAATAATCATAAGAATATATATAATAATTACACCTGAGTTTTAAAAACAAAACAAAATGGAACTGAATGGTGTCATCAGTAACGGGCTATGAGCAGCCAGACGCAAAACTGACACAAACTAACTCATCTGCTTGAGACCAAGATTATCTCTTAAAGCCAATGATTCACACTTTGTCCACCACGATTTGTAACATTCCTTTCTCTTTCTGAGCTCTATCATGTCATAATAGAGTTGAAGAGAACTATACAAGAGATTTAGTATAGCTTAATATATGTCTACATCTTTTATAACAAAAACCTCATCTTTCTGACAGTAACTTGAACCAATACACATACAAGAGTATTGCACATGGACATTATTATAATTATTCTTTCATAGACTAACATTTTAATAGTATGCCTGAACATGCAGCAGTTGATACCTCTATATTCAATGAATTCCACAGGCCTTGCAGCAAACACTATATACAAAATCTCACCTGTACAAAAGGCAAAAAAGCTTCTTTAGTGCCACTTTGCCAATCACAAGTATATATATTTTTGTGCAGCTGGAAATCCATGTGCAACAATTAAAATGGATTCCAATGACCGCTCACTCAGTCCAGTAAAATATATAATAAAATTACCTCAGCGATACATGTACACAAAAAAAAAAAAAAAAAAAAAAAAAAAAAGAAAAAAGAAAAAAGAAAAAAAAAAAAGATTAAAAAAAAAAAACAAAACCAAAACCAAATCACAGGGTACTCCTGGAAATATAAGTACATAACACTGTTAGCGTATCTACAAGAGGTAACTTCACATTAGTAATACTGTCCACATGAGTTACCATTTCAATTCATACACAAAAAAAATATCAATTTACAACTTTCAATAATGTCAGTTTGTGAATGTTTGATCTTCAGTTTTTTAACACATCTCACATAATGAACGTGTAGCCTTATTTTGTGTCTTCTAAAAGCAGATTTCTCTTTAGATTTTCAACATAAAACCCAACAAACACAGTAGTATTATGGTTTTATAAAAGTGTGCAAAAGTAACACACTGCTGAGAAAATAAATATAAATAAGAAATTATTTACCAACTTAGCTACTATGGAAAAGGCAAATTTATGATGTTTATTATTAATTTTTAATGTAAAATTAACTATAAACATTTGCAAGCTTGCCGTCACATTAATGGTTCCTTTAAAAGGATATTAAATTTGGTAACATGGATAGTACACCAAATTGTCTGAAAAACAGTAAAATGGCTATATATAGTTGAATTAAAATACTGTAGGCTTTTAATTCTTTAGCCCTTTAATATCTATCCATGTGGCATCTATTTCTTGCTGTAAATAAAATTTCAGTAATCTTTTTTGTCTCTTATTCCTAAGAGCTTCCTTTATGTTGTATGAGAAAATTCACTGAAAGCCTTCATTGATGTGCTTCTTTTTCTGGACAACTTCATAGTTTGTACCTCTCCCTAATAAATTAATAACTGAGGCTTCCACCTCCATGAAGGCAGACTTTGCTTTCCAAAGGGCATCTGGGTACAGATGGCACCATAACCACCACTGCAGAAGAAACAGATCTCACCTCCTTAGCTTAATTATCTAGGATGATTACAGAACGTGGTCTGCTAAATTGCTTTCACTAAGAGAGTTTAATTTTCTATTGAAAAGATGCAGTTTTGTCCCCTGGAATTCCTATTCTTAGGAATAAAAGAAAAGTTGCAAATATATGGCAGTGTGTTACATCCACAATTTCTGATACAAAATTATTTTGCATTGCTTTGTGAGACAGAAATTAAGAGTGCTTTCAGGTCAGAAGATTAAAGGAAAAAACAATAAATATATACTTTAACTTGGGATATGGGCTCAGGATAAAAGAAGTAGTTCTTGATCTACTGAGTCTCAGTAATTCGATGATCTCTTCAGAATCACTTCTTGTAGCATCATTCATCCATCAGCCTAACGTTGTCTATGGCAGTAGTTCTTCTCCAAAATAAGAGAACCCTTTAAATTCTTCTTGATTGATTTGTTTTATAATTGTCTCATCCACTAGTGTTAATACTGGTTCTTCCCGTGTAAAGTCTTGATCAAAGTTATTTACATCCCTTTTGGTTTTCTGAGAAGAAAAATAAAAATAAGGTGAGTGGTAAAACAGCACAGTAAAATAAAAGGTGCTTTCCCTTCTCTCCAACCCCCCCAAATGGCTGAATTTTCTGGAATGATTGAAATAAAAGAGGAGCTACTTCACACAAATAATAAACAGACATATGAGAGAAGCTACAGGAGCAAGAACTATAAATGAGTTTAGGAGAGGCCACAGAAGCAGGACTGTAAATGAGGTCCAGAGACTCAGGGTCTCTGCCAGGTGGAGGAATAGCAGTATGATGATAAAGCAGGAAGCTGAGATTAGGACTAGTTTTAAAAAGGCTTTGGCATAGTAGGTGGTATGGCTGTTTCCTCTTGGATCTGAACACGATCATAGCTCATTTCAGAGTCCTGGAGTAAACTGATTTAATCGAATTCCCCCAAACACAGCCCAGTGTTTCAAATCTAAGTTAACCATTTCTTTATATCACTACACTCATGTTTAAAATCTGAGGTAAAGCTTCTAACAGCTCTCAGTCCAAAACCCTTGAGCTCAACGTTGGCAGCTCAGATTTCCCAATGCAGCCATTGGTAATTGAGAGCACCATGCAGAATGTGAAATCCCTTCTCCAGAGCAATCCACTCAGAACTCTTCTTTATTTCAACAGCATCAGGATTTTCCCACACAAGTGGGAAGCACCTCACTCCTTCAGCAAAGTTGAACCAACAAAGTGCAGCTGTGCTTGTTCTGGGTCAAGAGTATTGAGACACAGTCCTGGCAGGCTGATCTGCTGTCCTCATGACATTCCCAACAGGGACTACCTGTGACCCCTTGGCTGGAAAACCCACCCTGGGCTACAGCGGAAAATGTCCTCCATGGTCATTCCTTTGAACCTGCAGTGTTCACATTTTCCATGTTAGCAGCACATTTCAGACATGTACAGGTTCAGGGAATTGGAACAAACATTTTTCTTTATGCTGTCTCTCTTCTCTTTCCACTAGCCATGGAAACCAGTAATTACCTGAGGGATCCGTAATGGAGGCACACTGACACAGGGAAAAGGAGCTTTGTGCTGCTCCTGCCCATGTCTGAGATTAAATGATACTGGAAATAGAACAGCTATTTGACTTGCAAAGTGAAATGATAAAATGACAAAGTCATACATCATAAAGTACATTAATATATTCCAAATGTGATATATACACCACCTTTCAATGTAGGTCAACTTTTGTATAACATATATATATATATATATAAATGTATTTTAATTCATCAGCTCTACTGAGACACAAAACAGTTTTCTTTCTCCCAGTTGGAAAAAAAGTCACAGCAACCTTCACCTACACTGTTAGTAGGAACTTTATGGATATAGGGAAAGAAAGGTCTGTGTAAATGCGAGTGACTGTCACTTGTAAACCAAGTACTGTGTAAGTGCAGATTAACAAAAATCCACAACCTCTATCTACAAAATTCCATTACAAGGAAAGGGATATGGACTTAACAAACACATATTTATATTGTTTACATCCGAAATATTTACTTTGTACATAAAGAGCAGACATGAAATGTATGTGACTCCTGTAACTCTGAATTGCATAGAGGCATGAGGGACATGGCTTTGGACTTTATGAGGTTTTAGCCAAGTAATTTGGGCAAAACTTGCAAAATCAGAATGAAATTCCATCTCGATTTTTAAAAGCATTACATTGCAACTGTGTCTACATTCTTCTTGTTCTTCATGTCCTACCATGGTATTTTCACACACTAACACAATTAATTTGCCACAGGAATACTCACTAAAGCAGAAGAAGGTAAGTGAGTATTTGCAAAAAGTAGAATGCAAATTCAGAACTGTAGTTATATGCAAAAGAAATGTGACTACCCTCACACTTTTACCGCTAGCTATCAAGGGCAAATAAACTCTTGAGTAGCTGAAGACTAATAGAATATATATTATTTTCAGGTTTTCATATTAAACATATTTGCAAATAGTATTACTTCCCTGCTTAAGTTAAAAGAGTAAAATGACAAATGCCTCAAAGCCTGTCAGGGGCAGTGAATTCCCCATAGCTACTTATTCCAGAAATCACTAAGACTTGTGAAGGTGTTGGAGAAAAAAGAGCACGAAGGCTACATCTAAAAAAGGGTCCCAACATTGGTGTACATAAATTCTATTGACTAAAAATAATTGTGCTGCCTGTAGGGAATCCCAAACACTTCTGAAACAACAACAACCAAAGGTATTTGCTTAGATTTAACAGCCTCCTGTGTCTTAAAATATGACTTCAAGACCAAAGGAGGAAAGAGAACTTTTTACTTTCTCCAATTTACAAACAATTCCGTGTAGTTTTGGAAGCATAGCTGTAAATCACTCAATTTATTAACAGGACAAGCATGGAGCAATCCCTGATTGCCAGGATATGCTAGCAGGTCTCTAATTAACCAAATGATGAAGCGAGATTAAACAAATCACAGGGAACAAAAGTGAGTAGATTAAGCCAAGGTAGCACTCTGACAAGTGCTTCTTTTCAACAGAAAGATTGAATTGAGAAGCCCTCCTTAGAAACTTAGGCACTTTTCTTCCTGAAGCTGTGACTATTTTGCAAGGCTCCATTTGCTAAGACAAAACAGGTCTGGCCACATTTCTGCTCCTCTTGCTATTTTAATGTAGTTGCACTGTGAATGCTCTGCAGGCAAGAGCCCCAACCAACCCTCAGCTGCATCATGAGGCTCAGGACCAAGGCAAGAAGGGCTGAGCCTGTCTCCTAGCAGGGAAGATGAGAGAAGAAGGAAGATCTGCAAGGTAAGGAGAATATAGGAAAGAAACAGAGTGCAGCTATTATCCGACTTTGAACGTTAAAAATTCATGAAGATAAAAGGAAAAATGTTTAGATTGGTTGCTAAATGCATAATTTAAAATGCAGTAATTGAATGGGTGGGATTCTGTTTATTTAGCTTGCAGCTTCTAAGACTCTGGGACACATTATTTTAAACTTTCCATACTTTTTTCCAGGTAAGACTTCTCAGTTTCAGATGACTGAGGAAACTACAACACCAGGAAAGAAGAACTCCTAACACTACAGCAGTCTTGCCAAACACACAGAAATTCCATTAGGTTTCAGATGCTCCTTTTTTTCTCTCTAGACTGCCCAAGCACCTTGTCTTCAGCTCCATGAAGGCAGGGGCACAGCAGCCAGCCAAGAGCTCCTGACAGTAGGTGCCAAACTCCACACTGCACTGGCAATGACTACAACTGACATAATTCCACTTCTGAATCTCATCCCAAAGATGGCTGCTCTGCCAGCAGGATATCTCTGGTGCTGAGAAGGAATTGTGGCTACCTCTTGTGCAGGACAGTGCTGGCCACTTGACCTCTTGTTTTTCCCAGAGTGCAAATGCTTCAGAGTCTGAGCAGTGACTGTGTGACTTAGGAGACATGATCTGATTAGGTGCTACACTTGACTACTACCCATCAAGGATGACAAATTTTAAGCCAAAATCATGTTTCATTTTATTCAGAGAGCTAAAGATACCAGAAACTCTAAAAGACTAGCTCTTCATAAAACACCATTCTATTTAAATGCTGTTTGCTTTTGCAGTTGGCCTGTATAATTTTGGCAAAGAGCTATCTTTTTTTTTGAGTCAAAATGCTTTTTTTTCCCCTCAGATTTCTTCACGTATTTATTAAAAGATGCTGTTAATAAGCACACGTTAGACAGTGGTTTTCTTAATTGTTTTTGTTTTCACTGCCATCTCAAGAAAACATTCAATTTGTACCTGCAGTTACAAACTCCAGCTTAAGAAAACCCCACTAAAATCTGCTTATTAAGCTTTCCAGTGTTGAGGATTAACAACCTTGTCTATCAGGGGATATAAAATGACTTTATACAAATTTCAACAGTGAATAAAGAAATTTGATGTTCTTATCGCTGAAAATACATTCAGAAAGTTAAAACTTGCCATTCCTTCCATTAATTACATGAACGAAATGTGAATGATGGAAGCCTTTGGTATTGAAAAGTCACAGAAATCCTTGCAAGAAGGCACCTGACAGAGGACGCTTCAAACCAGGGAACTCAGCAGAGCTCGGACAACTCATCAGATGTGTCAGGAGGCCAAGAGACTCAGTGGACTCTTCTGTCTAATATAGATTAAATTAATTCTCAGTTTGGAGACATTAAGAAGTCTCTCTCTTTAGTCTGTTATTTATTTTTATTTAATTTTCAGAAAATCACTGAAATCCTTTCAAATCCATTGAAAGCTCAACAGCTCCCATAACCCTGCTGGCACTGTCCAGCAGCTTCAAAGGCCACTCAGAGAAGGTAAAAACCAGATGGAAACAGGTGGCTAGGAAACAACACTGCCACAAAAGACTGTGTTGTTTAGTCTGATTGTCCTACAAATTCACAATATGCTGTATAAATATAACTACAGGAGGCTGCTGCAGCTTTTGGTGTGCAGCTCCAGAGGCACAGGGCAGCAGGAAAGGACATGCAGCAAGAGTCACACCTTCTCATATGCATCTCATGGTATCACTGAATTTGATCCAGAATTTTGCTTCAGTAATAAGTGTCTGACACAGATTCATCAAGAAATCTGAAAAAAAATGATAAGAGCTCAAACGTTTTGTATTTCCCTCATCGCTGATAAGATTTTCAGATTATAGTTATCAAGACAAATGGAAACTCAGACATCAAACCAGTTGGTTTGAAGCACAAGGTTATGTGGCTAACCTCACATGTCACCATCCTCTCATTCACCTCTCCTCGTGATAACAAAAACCACAGCACAGGCAGAGATCACTTTGCACCATGACTGGAGCTCTTTTCATAAAGATGCAGTAGTTTCTAAATACTTGAGACCAACTATAATGAGCACTCACTTTTGCACATAACTCATGCTATTTATAAATAAATTAGGTATGAATATTTTAAAGGAAATGGGCTAAGAACAACACTTCAGACCTGTCTTTCACTTTATCCTCAGGATGCCTCTTCACAGGATTTGCATGTCCTGAGAATCTGTATCAGTGCATCAATCAGAAGTATTTTCTAGCTTGTCTGATTTCAGAAGATAAAAAATATGTTATCAAAATAACTTGATAAGTTATTAAATTTATTTCAGTATGTTAATTTCTCTATTTGCATATGGAAGAGTGACAACACATTTGCCATGAGCTGTAATACGTTCAACTGAAGTTTATGGTGATAAGAAGGCTTCTGAATCCAAGTAGCTTTTATAAGTATCCCAACATCCATTACTTCCAAGCAGAAGGTGAGATTTCATTCTCCTAGATTAGGCTTTCAGTAAAGGACACCACACTAAGTGAAAGTAGTGGGAAACTCTCCAACTCAATAAAGACTTAAACAGATAGTGAAGCAGTATTTGAAAAGCATGTCAACCTATGCAGTCCACATTTTAATCTGTTATGGAAGTACACAGATATCTAATAGACACCAAGGAAATTCACAAAATTATGGATTTTGAAAGGAATCATCTATGATACACTAAACTGAAGCCACATTTATATTGAAATGGCAATCCCTTTCCTAGGAATGTGAAATACGTCAACTAGGAAGGAGAAATAACCTAAACAATTAGGGGCAAAAACATTTAATGACTCCACGGCCAGAGTGCCAGGCTTTCTATTTCACTTTTACACAGACTTCCTCAAAACCAGAGCCTCCTAAAACCACCACCACAAAACAAACAGCAGGGCAAACAAAATCAATGCTCTGCAGGTTCCCTGACAACCACCCTAGGTTCATGGTCTGGGCAATGAACCTCTCCCACAGTCTCTGGGAATCTCTTGTCCTCTCTGGCCCTACTTGGGCACACAGCACTAAAGTTATATACAGCAAAATGCTGTGTGTATAGCAAACCCTTGTTCTTGGCCTGATTGCTGCCCCACAACAGTTATCTCTGCACAAAACATGGATGGAGAGAGATGTCACAGGAACTTTAGGGGAGCTCAGCACCAGCTTTCCATCTGTGGTTAGTCCTTTGCTCTCAAGATCCATCGAGTTCATCTTCTTCCATTAGGATATAGAGCTATTGCTATTGCTATGCTATAGTAGAATATAGGCATTTTTTTGAAGTGAAAGAAATGCAGGGAAAGAGTGCCAACTTCTGAATTCTTACACTATGTCTTCCCCTTAAGGTAGGCTTCTTTCAGAGATTTAACCTCATGAGAAACAATTTTAAATTTCTTCTTGAGGAGGGGAGGAAATACAAGAAGAGAAAGTAATGGAACTATCATATGAAAATACCCTTCACCTGCACAACGTGACTCCTATTGCAAACCTTATGATCTACTCTGCAGAGCAGATTTTATTTGTGTGTCTCGCTAAGTCACATCATACTGGCAAGCTTCCACTGATATCCTCAGCAGCTCTAAGGTCAGCCGTGTCACCTCCCCTCTTACATCCTGGCACTCATCCAATATTAGCCCATTTTCAGCTGTGTTCTCCTGAAACTGCATTTCTGCCACTGTTCTATCAGAGTGACAGGAATCAGGGCTGGTGCATCTGTGACAATGTGCTGAACCACCTGCTGGTGAGTCCTCAAATCCATGTGCAGAAGCCTTTTGGTCTTCCTGACCCCTAGCACTTTGGCACAGAGGACTATCCAGACAATGGAGCTGACTTGCCAAGAGGAGGAAAAAGTGAGGCAGGTTGGTAAGTCTAAGGCACATATTCCTAGAATTTCTGTGGCTTCCAGGAGACATCTGCAAAATCACTGAGAAAGTTATCCAAATGTAGATTAACTCTGCACTGAGGCATTTGACCACATATATTCTGTAAAAGATTAATAAATTTACTTTACTTTCCATTCTTTAAGCAACCAGAAAGACAAGGAATAAATTAAGGAGAGTGTGATGTTAGTAAATTGATGAATGATGCAATGAAATATTTTAAAACACCCTGTGTCCTGAATAATACTGATTGACTGACTTTCCAATGTTTTATTCTGCCTACAGTCACCTACACTTTTTTTAACAGGAAAGTACCACATTATGGAAACCTTCCTGATGATAACATGAAATTATATAGAAGTGTCTTGGGATCCTGAGCCCTCCTCTATCAAGGAGCCTTGACATGTACATTGTGATGCTGGATAAAAAAAAAATAGATAAATCACAGCTTGAAAGGTAATAGCAACACCGAGTGGGAGCAAAATTCCAAGACTCAGTTACACACTAAAATAGTTTGCATTACCAGCCACAGAACAGGAATGCTACACAGTTTTTGGCAAGACTGCCTACATTTCTGGAAACTCACGCTCTTTGATGCTCTAGCTAATTAGTTTGACATGGATGATGCATATGTCAGGGTTTCATACAGCAAAATGGTATAGCAGGTCTTTCCTAAGACAAATGGAAAAATCGACACAACAATGGTTGATTGCTAAGACTACCAAATTGTTAGAGATCATATTTTTAAGTGCAATGATTAGGTGCAATTTGCCTTTGCAAAGGTAGAGTAAAATAAAGATGTATGTGACTTTAGAAAGCAGCCGAGGATGCTGCCTTTTTTTTTTTTTTTTTTTTTTAATGCACATATAAATCACAGGCTAAATAAAAGGCATTGCAGGACTATTAATGAATGCCATCTACTTCTGCATCTCAATACAACTTCTTTCCACCTTTCTTCCAGACCCTGTAATTGTTATTTTGTTGAACACAGTTTTATTCGAAGAGCACAGTATAACATAGCGGAGTTTGTAGTGACATAACTTTAATTCTTGGTTTTGCTACTGATTTGCTTTGAGCTTGAGTGATTTTCTCTTTATCATTCATCTAGTTTTCTTCCTATTTTTGCTCTCTCACAGGTGAGCTGTGATCTCCCTATCATTGTCTACAATCTCCGGACTGTCTTTCACTTATGTGGCTTTTGCACAGTGGGAACCCCATCTTGCTGGGAATTTGAACATTTGTTAATGCAGACATGACAGCACAAACTCAATCTCCCTTTTTTCTCATTCTTGTCAAATATATGCACAGTCTTCCAAAGAGTCAGGGGCAGTCATGGTCTTCAAATCCTTCTTTTCCATACTCCAGAATTAGTTGTTCTGTAGTAGTTCACAAACACTAATATGGGCATGCAAGGAACAAGATCTGTGCTTAAGGTGCTTTGTAAATGTTTAGATTGAGTGTTCCTCTCATCCTGCAGGATTTATGGCTGTGACTCCTGGAGCATGCTGTTGAGAGGACCAGTACAAGGTCTGTGTCTCCACAGTAACAAAATCCATTACAGCAGCACTGCAGCACAATGAGAGGAAAGCAGCAGCCAAGGAAGTGCTAGAAATCCTTACCACTGAAAGGTGTCTTCCCTGCCCTGCTGCTGCAGGTGAGTAGCTACACATCAGCTGCTTCAGTCCTTCTCCTAGCAGTGCATATGGCAAAGCAACCAAGTTCTGCATAGTATGCTGAGCTGTGAACACACACACTGAAGAACTTTTGCTTCCCACTTTGGGTGAACACCCCAGTAAGACCTAATGTTTGTGCACTGCTAGTCCAGAATGTTCTGCACAAGACATAAACTCAAAGCCAAAGCTCTTTTTATGCTCAGTGTTTACTGGACTCCAGCTGGGATGGGACTAGTCAGAAAAGGCCAGCCTTCAATGAGTCCTGACTTTTTCTTGATAAATTCCACCTTCTGATAAAGAGCCAGATGCTACTGCTTCTTAACCAACCTAGTGTTTTTCCACTAGCTTTTACTGACATCAGAAACAGGCCCAACCCAGGAATATTATATATCATCTACATTAATATAAAAATAAATATGCCTCTGTGAATTCTTGTGAATGTAAATAAGAATGCAAGTGAACACAATAAGATTATTTCACCTAATGGTTTAAATAACTTTATGAAAATTTCACTGGAGATTAAAGCAGCCAGAAAGTGAAACAGAATTTGTGTTTGTCTGGGGAAGCCCAAAAGAAAGCAACTCTAGGTTGCTTATCACTCTACCCCAAAGGGCACCACTTAACGATGTACACTTAACAGATGGCTATATGGACTTAATTATCCAGTATGAAAATATTTTAGCGCTATAAAACCAGGACTTAACAAAACCAAACAAATACTGATGGATCCCCAGGACAGAATCAAAAGAAGCATAATAAAAGCTGTTTAACTTATAAATATTTGGGAACCTGCAGTGCTGGGAAGTAGCTTTCAAATTTCTGTAATTCTAGTGTTATGGTAATCACATCTAAAAACAGCTGCTGGAGGCACTGACGTTGAAGATAATAAAAGAAAAAACCCAACAAAATCAGACTAACTGAATGAGAAATGCTGGGAAAACAAAACCTTGTACATTAAAAAAAACCCAACAAGACTGACATCCCTGAAAAATACCAGCTCACTTCTGATTTCTCTAAGCTGCACATAGGCTCCTCAAAAACTATATACTTACATCTTGGGCAAATTTAGAGGTTGCACAAAGAGCCAAGCTAGTTGAAGCTTTGCAAACCAAGGTCCTCTACTTTGTTGAGGAGTGCTCCAGACTTCTCTGTCCTGCCCAGGCACTGGATGATTGGTCTGAGCTAGGCTGCAGGCAGAACTGTGGTACTTCTTGTTGTTCACAGCTGCCTACAGCAAGCTCAGCTGAGATCTTGAATTTCATTGCCTGAAAACAACCAGTGCTTCCCAACCAGCAGCCACCTGGTTAATGCTCAAACCCAGTAGCAGAGAAGTGTAACTTTTGGGAACTGTCTGAAATTCAATATCCTGATTCATGGTACCCTGTGATGGGGCAGCATGCAAAAACCATGTAGGAGTTCCACCATTATGACTGTCAGTAATAAAAAGTCTGTCTCAAAAGTCCACATCTGTTTTTCTTTAGCTCTTTTTAAAGGACGTATGTTAACCATTTTGACAGTCTACCCCATTTCTAAACTCTTTTTTTGTATATCCGTATTAATCAATGTGCTGTCGCTCTCAGGAGAAAGCCCACTGTTTTCCTGTGCCTGAAATGTCTGCAGCAAGTGGGAAGTACATCATGTGCAATGTGTAATAATGGTACATGAGGGTCTGAGGTCTCAAGATCACTCCCCAGTGTTTTGTCTAAGCAGGAACACTTCATGCAAAGGCATGCAGTATAGCCCCTTGCGTGCCCATCTTCTAAATGCTCATTGCCATGCACTGATGACTGAATGGAAATATATTATGAAACTGAAGGGACAACTCAAGGTTATTAGGCCTAAAAGTGGACCTACCTTGACATTTTCCCCATATTGAAGGCCTTACCTTAAAGAGGGACATTCACACTGAAGCAAACTTGAAAAGAGAGAACATTTATACAAAAAGAAATTTACTTGGCCTGCAGTTTCCTATGTTCCTTCTGGTGCTATTGTATGATACTGCATTTTACAGGATTTCTTCCCCACAGCGTAAAGGTAAAGTCATAATTCTGCATGGATGACGATACAATCTACTGTCCCAAAAAAAGTAGAGGCGTGCCAAAGAACCCCCACCAAAACAGTATCATGACTTCCCAACACCAGGTTAAAAATCCCTCATTAAAAAGCCAAAAAAATCTTTGCCTGTTATCACTCATGTACGGAAATGAATCTGCAATTCTAGAACTCATGTTTCAGGCTAACATACTGGAAAGTTTTCTCCAGAAACGTGGTCCCTCTTTAAGGATTCCAGCCGTATTTCACAGTAAGCAGATGGCTGCTGCAGCAATTTGAACACACACCTCTCTAATTGAAGACATTTTTCGGGAGCCATTCAGTGCAGCACCTACCCAGGGGGCAGGCATGGCCTCTGCCTGTTTGCCTGTGCAAACAGCCCAGCTGCACTCTCCACAGGGACTGATTTGTATTTGCTACTTATTACCCAGTTTCCAAACACTGTGGGCAAACAGCTTCTCATTCAGCCACAGGCAAAGGATTGCCAAAATTTTGCCAGTTTTTCACTCATTCAGGGGAGGGGGAAAAGAAAATTCACGGTGCTCAGTGACTCCAGTTGTAACCCACAATCATTGGCTATGGCTAGAATTTCATATTTGGGAATGACTTTATTTCAAACCTTTGCTGCAGTGTGAAACTGAAAGAGGACACATTGCTGGCATCCTTAAGTCAAGACCTAACCAGGGAGTTCAGGTTCACAAAGGAAACTGCATACAGACAATGCGGCTCAGACAGTGATAACTAAGGGGGGAGGGACTTCAGTAATGGTTTATCATTACCTTAGAGTTACTGGAACTGAGAAAGGTGTAATTTGAGGCTGAGAGGAAATCTGCTAACACTGAGGTCTGGTATAGTGTAAGAACACTCTTCCAAGGGAAGTCCTAAGCATTCAGTCAATTTAAAAGCAGGCTGATCTTTAGCACTTGTTTTTTGACATTTCTCAGTCGTACTTTTTCACTGGCCCTTAACTTTGCCTGTGATTACCACAGAGGGGAAATTGAAGTGAAAAAAAAAAAAAAAAAAGTGATGCAGCCTGGACCACATAGTGAGTTTCTAGAAAATCTGGCAGAGGAACTTGTATATCTTGCAATTCTTGGGTCTCTGGTTTTAGCTGCTAGACCAACTCTCTACCCTAAGAAGTCAGAACTGAAGAAGAAACTTACAATTATTCAGAAAATATTCTCAGTGATGTAACAATAGAAACTGAAGAGGCTGCAAAATGAAGGCAGTCATATTAGCTGAATAGGCCAGCAGCAGCTGTTGCTCCATAGTGCAAGACACAATTCTGCCATAGACTATCCCATTCATTTTGTCTCCAGTGCTCTTGAGGAAAGTGAGCTTTTAGAATGGAAAACCAAAACACATATGAATGCATCAAGAAAATGAAAATAATGCATTGTTCTGTGAAAGCTGCATGTTGACAGTGAATCATTGTAATATGATTATTTTGTTAACTTCATCTCCATAAAGCTACACTATGAATGGATTGCCACAGGCACTGATAAAGCCATTAGTGATGAAACTTTGGCTTAATTGCTAGAAAGAAATACATATGGCAGACATCTGTTTTACGAGATTACCCTCTGGTGAGAGTTCTTCAGCTTTTTCATGTTGAGGACATCTTAGACAGTGTCTCAAATTTTCCCAACCCTGACATTGACAACAGGGTAGATCAAAGTGGCAAGTCTGTCTGTTCACATGCACATTTGCAAGGGCTGACAGTGAAAACTCAGTCTGGAAGGACAGGAGTGTGCCTGCAGTGAGACTGTCCTTGCTGCACAGTGCCTAAGAGCTTCTCTGTCTCACAGCTCCTTGCAGCACACAGAGCCACTGTGACCAAGAAACAGGAGAGTGATTTTACTCTGCTGGACTAAGTCTACAAAAATCAAAAGGAAAGCCCTCAGAGGGCTGAAGCACATCTCTTATGAGGAAGGACAAAGAGAGTTGGGGCTATTAAGCTTGGAGAAGAGAAGACTCCAGGGAGACCCTATATTGTGGCCTTTCAATACTCAAAGGAGGCTTCAAAGCAATAACGACAAACATTTAGCAGGGCCTGTTGCCATAGGATAGGGGGTAATGGTTTTAAACTAAAATAGGGTTGATTTAAACTAGATATAAGAATGAAATTGCTTGCAGTGGACTGAGACTGGTGAGAGATGCTCATTCCTGGAAATGTTCAAGGACAGTCTGGACATGGCTCTGAGTAACCTGAGAGGGTTGATTAGGCTTGCTGCAGCAGGGTTGGACTAGATGACTTTTAAAGGTCCTTTCCAACCCACATTTTTCTGTGATTCTATTAAATTTGTGCTCGTATGAGGCTACCACTGACTTCAGCCAAATGAGTAACAAATTTTGGGCAGTGATTTTCCTTCATCCCTGGCAAGAGGGACTGTGATCTTTCTGCCACTTGTGCACTTGTTTCTGGGCTTCACTGGCTGATGTTGCTGACATGTCAGCAGGTCACAGGTTTACTCTGGAAAATCTACACCTGGCCAGCTGTGCCCTCAGATATGGCACAAAGAATTTCTTGCAGGGAACTATAACAATATAAAATTCATCAATACACATTAAAGTTGAAGTAGCAATCTGTTTTAATGACTGCTTTTCATGCATAGTTTGTTATTTGGTATGGATAGACAGAATCACCCCATTGTGCCACTAAGCAGGATCTACCACATCAGTAAGTTAAGTAAGAAATTGAACTACTGCACCATTGTTTTAATTTTTATTATAGCAAATGCAGTTTGAAAATGGAAATAACCAATTCAACCAAGCCAGGAATACAGCTATGGAAACAAAGAATGATGGAGAGGAGAGAATCACTGAATGTTGCCAAGGTCTTCGTGGTTCTTGGGCAATAAGCTATGGTGCAACCCAAAGCCTGGCCTTATGGCTACTGATCATGGAAATTTCATACTCCAAAAGGAATTAAATTCCAGGAAGAATGTGAAAAAAAAATCTCAACAGAGGAGCAAAATGCCTCAAAGGGTTTTCTGTCTCACAAGGGTTGCTCTGGAGAAAAGATATCTGTCTGCACTAAAATGGTGCTTATTGCATATGCAATTACATATTCACATCTGCACTCAGGGAAGAATAATGTTATTCAGAAATTCTCAAGACAGGCTGTGAAGCTGTAAGAATTAGGCTTTAAGAACAGTAAAAATGATCTTCAAAAGACACTGCAAGATCACTGGAGCTTAGATATAACCAGTATCTTCTGCCTAGCTGCTCAAAAGTTTACTTGGTTTCTAATGTACATGCTCCAGGCCTATGACTGTTTTTCTACAGTAGCTTAACATTTAGAATAGCTCTACATGGAACAAATTCTCAGTATAGTAAACCACAGTGTGTATATATGTGTATATATATAATAATATATTATATATGTACACACACAAGTGTAAAATTAATTTTTTCACTGAAAAGCCTCATGATCCTAGATTTATGAGAGGAAGAGCTGGCAGATCACATGCATCACAGGACTGAACCCCAGTGCATTTTAACTCCTCTATATTCTCTATTCCAAGTCATTAACTGCAGAAGCAAACACCCTTCAGAGCAGGTTTCAGAGCTGCCAAATCTGCTTCCATTGTCCCTACCAAGGACAGCCTAGGGTGGCACTTCTGTCACTGTTTAGCAATATCAACTTCAGCTATTTTTGAGTCCTCTGTTCAGGGCACTCTTGCAAGCCTTCAAAAAAAAACACAGTCAGTTTTTCAAATTCCTTTTGGTAATTTTCACTCTAATGCTAGACACAGGAAGAAATTTCAGCTTCCAAAGCATCATTAGAATAATCAAATCATGTACAAACTAGAAGGACATTAATGGTATATTTCTGGTATAATAAGGAACATAATTACATCCATCCACAGTGTGAATGAGATTTAAAAACAAAAAACCAAAAACAGTAGAAAGTCTGGCTAATAACTAGCCATGCAAGTTTTTTTCCAAGCCAGCTGAAAAATTCAGAATTGAGGCTGGCAGAGCTGAAGTGACATACCTGAACCATGGAGAAGCACAGGCCTGACAGCACCAGGTAATACAGCTCCTCAGAAAATTGATTATGGCAGAGAAAGGATAGTAGGTAAGAGAAAAGCAAGGCAGCTGTGCTAATCAAGGACCTTGTGTGTTTTGAGGAGAGTGAGGCAGAACAGAAGCAAGGCTTTTTCCACAGTAGCACCTCCATGACCTCCCTTGGCAGATTATTCTGTTGTCTGACCTCAGTGTTTGACCATTTTCCCTAATGACTTTACTTGCTTGGTGTCATGGCTTTACATTGCCTGGAGCTCATTTTAACACATCTTATGTATTGTTTTATTTTGAAAGTGTTTATGATATAATAAAAAATATTCCCCCCTTAGTCATCTTACTGGTTGGTCAGAAAATAGAAGACTACCTGTGTAAATATATGCATTCTTGCATGAGCAGAATTCTGTATGTGCATGCAAAACTCAATTTAAATACACAGATGACTATATATGTATTGTACACTTTTTTTCCCAACACATATGTACACTCACATATCACATGCAAGAATGTCTATTTTCTGACTAGCAATCTGGCCTCTCTTTCCATAGGTCTTTTCACAGAACTAGGCCCTCCTCAACACAAGATTAAAATAAGTTTTTTAATCCTCTCTTAAAATTACAAGTCATTTTTTTATAATCAACAGCCCCATTTAATACGAAATTATGTTAAAAAACATAAAACATTCCAAACACAGGCATTAGCTATGTTTTTTCCCATAGTTATGCCATAGCTATGGAATAGTTATGCTTGTTAATCTGAATCAATGAATCTCAATGCTTCACCCACCAGTGAATTTAGAGAACTCTCTACGTAGATTTTAAAGTAGATCTTATTTCATTAGTGTTCACCTTCTTCCCTCTTCTCACAGTTTTTCAAAGTGAATGCAATCTGGTCTAGCTTGGCAAGTATACAAAATTACCTTCAGAGCAGTTGAAATTTACTGCCCTAAATTTCTTTGCCATTCCTGAAGTTGAAAAAATTAATAATTCCATTTGTGTGATCTTTCTCTCCAGCCTAGATCTATACCACTTTTTACTTTCCAAGTAATACATCATTCAGTTTTAAGAGGACAAATAAAAATTTCAAGTAAGATCTTGCTCAAAGATGCTATACAACAATAACATCCAAACAACTGTAAAACTTATACACTTGGCACAAAATAGCTGATGGATCATAAACATGGATCATAAATATATAAGGTGTGCTCAAAGTTATCAGTAAATCTGATAGGAGCCAGTCACTGGGGAAGATACCTCAGAGAGAGCAGACTGAGAACATGAAAATAATAAGAGATGCCTGTAACATAGAGTACATGTTTTCCACTGTTAAAAAAAAATATCCAAGCATACAGAACTACTAGACTGCAGGAATCAAATCTGGCAAAATAAAGTTGGTAGATACAATATAGAAAGAAGTGGTATGAAAATGCAATATTAAGAAGTAGCCTGAAGAAAAACTACCAGAAATTTAAATAAAGATGTACAAAATCACCCTAACAGTTATTAAGGAGCAAAGAGTTGTCCTAAAATTATACAAATTTCAGGCTACTCTGAAATAATCTGCAATCACTACTGAAAAGGAACGATTCAACTAAAATACTGTTGAAGAAAGCAGAAAAGAGGAAAAGGAACAAAACAACAGGAATAAATGAAATAGGATTGGCTTTATATGATAGCAGTGAAATAATTACCAGAAAGAGAAACTCCACTGAGAAGGCAGAGGGCATTTATATCAACAATAAATTAAAATACCTGATATATGAAATGCCTCCTGACTTTTAAGGAATGCCACAGTGGGAGTACTTACAAAAATAATAAAGGCCTCATAAAAATACCTATTGTCAAAAGGACTGTGCATCTTGATCATGAAAGGAAAACAGCCAATAAAGAGACTAGATGAAAGGAAACTGAAAATTAGATGCAGGCATAAAGTGAAAATAATTCTGCAATAATTCATCTTGACTCAGAAACAAAACTCTGATGAATACTGAGCAAAGCAACAAATGCACAGTAAGATGAAAGGCCAAAGCCTTGTGGAAACAAGGAAAGACAGACACAAGTGCAGCTCAGCTGAACACAGACTTCATCCAAGGCAGCTACCTGAGAGCTGTGCAGCCTGGCTGGAAAACAGTAACCAGGCTTCAGAGAGATCCTAAAGGAGCTCATTGGGGGTGACACTTGTGCAGCAGTGCAGAGACTGGCACATCAGCTCAGGGAGCAGCTGCAGCCGTGCCACCCCCGGAGCAGGGCTGGGATGGGCAGGGCAGGGAAGGGCTGGGCAGGGCAAGGGATGGACAGAGCAGGGCAGGGCAGGGCAGGGCAGGGATGGACAGAGCAGGGCAGGGCAGGGATGGACAGGGCAGGGATGGACAGGGCAGGGCAGGGATGGACAGAGCAGGGCAGGGCAGGGCAGGGCAGGGATGGACAGAGCAGGGCAGGGCAGGGATGGACAGGGCAGGGATGGACAGAGCAGGGCAGGGCAGGGCAGGGCAGGGATGGACAGGGCAGGGATGGACAGAGCAGGGCAGGGCAGGGCAGGGCAGGGATGGACAGGGCAGGGCAGGGCAGGGCAGGGATGGACAGGGCAGGGCAGGGCAGGGCAGGGCAGGGATGGACAGGGCAGGGCAGGGCAGGGCAGGGCAGGGATGGACAGGGCTGGGCAGGGCAGGGCAGGGCTGGGCAGGGCAGGGCAGGGCAGGGCAGGGCAGGGATGGACAGGGCTGGGCAGGGCAGGGCAGGGCAGGGCAGGGATGGACAGGGCTGGGCAGGGCAGGGCAGGGCTGGGCAGGGCAGGGCAGGGCAGGGCAGGGCAGGGCAGGGCAGGGATGGACAGGGCTGGGCAGGGCAGGGCAGGGCTGGGCAGGGCAGGGCAGGGCTGGGCAGGGCAGGGCAGGGCAGGGCTGGGCAGGGCAGGGCAGGCAGGGCAGGGCTGGACAGGGCTGGGCAGGGCAGGGCAGGGCAGGGCAGGGCAGGGCAGGGCAGGGCTGGACAGGGCTGGGCAGGGCAGGGCAGGGCTGGGCTGGGCTGGGCAGGGCAGGGCAGGGCAAGGGATGGACAGGGCAGGGCAGGGCTGGACAGGGCAGGGCTGGGATGGGCAGGGCAGGGATGGACAGGGCAGGGCAGGGCAGGACAGGGCAGGGATGGACAGGGCAGGGCAGGGCAGGGCAGGGATGGGCAGGGCAGGGCAGGGCAGGGATGGGCAGGGCAGGGATGGACAGGGCAGGGATGGACAGGGCAGGGATGGACAGGGCAGGGCAGGGATGGACAGGACAGGGCAGGGATGGACAGGGCAGGGCAGGGCAGGGATGGGCAGGGCAGGGATGGACAGGGCAGGGCAGGGATGGACAGGGCAGGGCAGGGCAGGGCAGGGATGGACAGGCAGGGCAGGGATGGACAGGGCAGGGATGGACAGGGCAGGGATGGCAGGGCAGGGATGGACAGGGCAGGGATGGACAGGGCAGGGACTGGGGAGCGATGGGCAGGGCAGGGATGGACAGGGCAGGGCAGGGATGGCAGGGCAGGGCAGGATGGACAGGGCAGGGCAGGGCAGGGCAGGGAGGGCAGGCAGGGATGGACAGGCAGGGCAGGGCAGGGCAGACAGGGCAGGGCAGGATGGCAGGGCAGGGATGGGCAGGGCAGGATGGACAGGGCAGGGATGGACAGGGCAGGGCAGGGATGGACAGGGCAGGGCAGGGATGGACAGGGCAGGGCAGCACTTCCAGCATGGGGCTGGCTTGGCACACGTGGCATTACAAGGATTCCATTCTCCAGCAAACACATTAAGAGAGCCTCCCTCATGTGCTAACATTATATCTTACTCCTAGTAAGGTGTTCATAAGGGCTTTCACTCCCAGCTGTACAGAGAGGGAAAGAGATTTCCCCGAGAGTGGACTCAGAGGACCTGCCTCAGACTCCTGCTCTGGCTGGTCAGCCCTGCTCCCACCATCTACAAATGCATCTCACTGAGCTCAAAGTCATTGCATGTAAACACACAGCAATTCTTCAGAAACAGAGGGGACTTTTTCACCTCTGAATTTAATTCAGGATTCAGGGTTGAGACCTAATTTTATTCATTTGTTTTGCTTTTTTGGGTTTTTTAATACCTTTGTAAACTATCTAAAGAAAGAAACAAACAAGTACCTTGAACATATTCAGAGGCAAATTAATTAAGCACTGTAATTAGGAAAGTGCAAAATCAAAAGATGCAAATCAATCTCAGAGGACTTATCATAAAATTAGCTTCTTGCACTGTGTAAGCCCAAAAGTAACCACACGCATTTTGTGACATTTGGTTAATTTTAAGTATTTTCATCCAGAGGAAAAGCCATTTTTGCATGGCTTTTGTACTTTCTGC
This sequence comes from Sitta carolinensis, assembly GCA_032173965.1. NCBI lineage: Eukaryota > Metazoa > Chordata > Aves > Passeriformes > Sittidae > Sitta > Sitta carolinensis. The sequence continues at coordinate 3,728,269 of JAVUNC010000025.1, read as the reverse complement.
AGGTGGGGCTGCTCTTAACAGATCTTTGTTACTTTAAAATAGAAATACTTGGTTATTATACAGGAAAATATTAGTACATAATTTATCTAATCATAATGTGTCTGTCTTTCTCCCGAGAAGCTGTTTTTTTCAAGTTTCTTTACTTAACATATTATTCCTTATAAATTCTTGTCTGTGTTTTACTACAAAATCCAGTGGCCATCAACAATGCAGAACTGTAAAGAGTTCACACAGAAAGTATAGACAGTATATATATCAACTGAAATAATATTTTCTGTCTATGGCACCTTTGAGAACACATAATATAGTCAAAACAGTGCATTGAACCCTCTCATGGTTTATGTGGATGAACATGAACATTTTTCTGGGCATTAAATTTATTCCTGACACTTACCTTCACAGAAACAATGACAAAGAAATCTTCCCAGTGCCATTTTTATGTTACTATTTCAGCCCTCAAAATACTGCATCAGGTAATCCCATTTCTCAGGAAAGCCAGAAAGCAGAATTGCCAAACCAAGTTTTCTCTGAATGTCATATAAAGTGTTACTTACAATCCGAGGTTTGAAGGGTGGCTTGATTTTCCTTTGTTCTAGAAGAACCCAGTCAATTTCCTTGAAAAATGGATGCTGCTTAATCGCATCTTCCCCGTTTTGTGACGCCACGCAGCCAAGTCGCTTGTTGGGATTTTTTGTCATGAACTACAGGGTGGGGAGGGACAGGAGGGAAATTTTAAAACATGAACGGCAATACCTGGAAATAATTTGCCACTCACTGTAATTCTTAAAGCCAAGTTTTTAGAGACAGTTCCCTTTCAGAAGGTTATTTCTTCTGGCCCTCCAAATTTCAGAGGTTTCAGCCAAACTGTAAGATTCAGAGATTCCAAACTAAATTTACCGCAGGGAATTCTTTCAGTTTATTGTTGAGACCTCTTAATTTCATCTGGCTGGGAGTGCTAAAGGAATAGATTCTCTTTCAGCATAGCTACTTCCAGCTTTAGCCAAAAATACTAAAGGAAAGAAAGACGATCTTAAACCCTCTGGAGACAGTGATCAGTACCTGCAGAAAGCATCCCTTGAGAATGGGAAGTTTTGTCATGTCCCCCATGACATAACTTGCACATTCTCTTTCATTTTTAGTACATGATTAGCGTCAGTGACTGGAACTAACTGGTCCCCTCTGGAGTGGCAATTTATAAACTTCTCATGTTTAAACTACTACTGTTCCTGTCAGGAAAAAGCTGTACAAGTGGTGTAAGACATTGATACCAATTGATGGCAGCTCATAATACTTTACCTGGTTTTTCCCTGTTATTTTTTCCTTCTTTTATTAGCAATTACTGTACTCATTTCCTAATTTGTGTGGACACAGAATCCTTGCAATTAAAGTAGCAAAGAATGTTCTTATACACACACACACATTAGCTCAATAGCTATAACTTCATATTCAGCCATTATATAACATTTTTAAATTTAGAAAAAGTGTACAAAGTAAACAAAATGTAATAATTATTCAGTGCCTTTTCAACCTAGGTATCACATTATATTGTACATCAGTAAAACAAAAATCACTGTGATGCATGCCCTTGCTTTAGTACTCCAGTTGTTAGGTAAGTAGCTACTTAAGCCCTTAGAATGATTTCAGATATCTGGATCAACCATCCACAGAAGAATACCCTTGCTGTCATTTTAGAGGTATAACATAGATCAGCAAGGCAATTCTCTCTGTGGTTTCTGACATTCATGTGCAGTTCTGAAGATGATCCTTCTCTTTGGTCTTGAGTTTAACTGCTCTGCAAGTTCTTCTGCAAGTGGGCAAGTCATATCTAAACTACAGGCAATATTTTCTGTGAGCAGGAGAAACAAAGGTTTTCAAAGGATTACTGTGCTTTGGTGAGGTCTCCTGAAAAGCCACAAAACGCATTCCTACATTCCTCTGCTTTATTTCATCTCCAGGCCAGGAACCAGCAGCCACATGTACTGCAGAAACAGAACATGGAAACTACAGGACATGCTTTTTGTACCACATGATCTGGGTATCAAAGAAGTAAAATATGATCCTAGTATCTGCCATGTTTTATCTTTGTTTTAAACTGGAGACAGGGAAAGCATCTGGACATTAATGTAATTTTTTAAGAAGCCCAGGACATGAAAATGTGACTAGACAGTACAGTTCAGTGTTGTACTTCACAAAGTTCCTGCAGTTTTGAAATGGATGATGAAAGAGAATGTATTTTAAGAATGAACACTTAAACAAAAATGCCATATGCATATATGATGAAAAAATATCAAACTTCCAAAGCAGACATTTAATTCCATTAATTTAATCCCTTTCTATTTCTAAAGGAAAACCTGACATTTATTCCCTGTTTATCACCAGCATCAACAGTGATGCAACTGTCAGGACAGAGACAGCTGTTAACTGCACTCTGCTGAAGAGAGGGTTGCAAATGGAGCTGACAGCCACAGCCATAATAAGCCTTTTTATTTTCCCATACTGAGGCAGGAACCTCCTTTTCTGAAAGAAGAAGCCTTTTAGGATCAACATTCCTACTGACTTAAGTGATAACAGGACAAAATGTTGCTTTGGGCCTGAATCAAGGGTCATTGGGCTCCCCAAATTTTGCTTCTTGAAATAAATCACACAGCTTAAAACCAGAGTTCTGTAGCCAGAGACTGTCATCCTGGGACACAGGGAACGCATGCTGTAGAGACAACATCTCTCCATTGCTTGGGAAGAAGCAGAGCCAATTTCAATGAAGAATTGTTTTCCTTTCCACACAGGAAGGAATTTAAATAGCAATTCCTGTCAATTCACAGAAACAGGACTAATACGATGTGTGGATTTTCATGGGATAAGCAATGTGCTGCCTTGTAATACTGAGCTTTAATATCATCCTCAGTGTTTTGTTGGAAATAACAGCAGAAATGTTTCTTCAGAAAATAGGACAACATTGTTACTTAACACAAGAGAATGTCTTCTTATTAAACTTTCCTTCCATGGTGTTTGAAGGAGTGTAAAAATACACAGTTTCAATAGGATAAAACTCATGTCTCAAAGCACAATGTGAGGAAACGAAGTGTTCCAAAGTTAATCCCTTGCTAGCATTCAGCAGTAAAATACATAGACGCCTCCTTCTTTCCTCTGTTTTTCCTGTTCTTCCCATGGACAAGTATCAGATGAAGAACACAAGTTTCAAGGAGATTTCACACCATAGATACAAATCACCATTCCTACTATCTAAATCTAAATCCAGGAAAGCAGTCTCAGAAAATTCTGTAGAAAAGTCAGCTATAGAAGAAAATTGCCTGGACCACAATGAAAATCAGATGGAGGTATGAAAACTGACAACAACCCTTTCCTTTACAATGTGCCAAAATAACTCCTGAGCCCTGGATATAAGCCTAAATTCTGCAGCTCAAGTACATATATTTTAATTGCTGAAGTAAAATAATCAAAGGGTCTGGAAACAGAAATGGATGGATGCATGAAAGTATCACGTGACCTAACAAAAGTAATCAGAAAGCTGTTTGGGGGAGAAGGAGAATAGCAGTAAAAATCCTCCATGTTCTCTCTACAGTGAATGTAGCAAAAGAGATACTTCAGCAAACATTTCCGAGAGGTTAACTTTGAGTTCTGCTTTGAATCATTGCCAGAGCACCTCTCTTGCTCTGCTAGAAGGAGCCTGAAGACATTTTCATTAAAAGGCTGCGAAATTCTGCAGAATGTGCTGTCTTTTGGTGTTAAAATCACAATTTGTTTGTTTTATATATAATTTCAAAATAACTCTCTATGAAGATCTCTGCAAGATTTTACACTATCAGCTGCCCTCTTAATTGAAAGTTTCCCTTATTCCAGATGCTGAAAGAAAAATATGTGGAAAGGTAGAAATTTTCCAGTTTGAAAGATGGTGGAAAAATGGAATAAATAAAAACCAAGTTACTTTTTTTAAGCAAAAAATCCTTCTTGGGTTTTCAAACTATGGGGATTGGCATACTGCTTCTGTATTGTTTTGCTATTAATTTAGGATGATACTAGTGCAGAAGAAAGAATTTATGCCAGTGTCATAGTAATGAATGACTTTATAAACCTGACTTTATAAAGATAGTCTAAAAACTGAGTTTTCCCAGTTGCATATATTGGCTGATTAAAACAATGGTGGCATTTGGTGACACAAGCTGTTGTCAAGTCACCACTCAAACTGAAAAATCCCAATGAGAACAGAAACAATCACACTAAAGTAAGACTGCTTATCATGTGAACTATGAAATAGAACGTGCAGCTGTAAATAAAGGGCTTTCAACCCATCTTGATGACAGGGGAAGAAAGGCAAAGGGACAGGAAATTTTGTAAGCAGGTTAAATAAAAAACATTGTTTCTTTAATTACGTAGTGCTTCTCCCACTCCAGTGCTGGGAGTATGTGGCATATAAAGTGTCAAAGTGATAGCACCGTTCTAGCTGGCTGGGTTTTCCCTGAAACATGAATCTGCGGTACACAGATTTATACAGTGCACAACTGCGTGGAACACAAACATTCTGTTCCTTTCCCACAAGCAGTGTAATTTATCCCAGGCCCCATTATCCTAACAGTGGCACTCTGAACTGTGCTTGAACTCCCAGTGGTGACTGCTCTCAACAACTTTCAGCAAATTCAATTTTAATCAAGGAAAAGATCCTCAACAAACCAACCCGCCAAAAACCCATGAGGAGGAAAGCAAGTAATGGAAGACTCACTGCTTTTAAAATGCTGACAGCTTCTTTACTGAGCCAGACTGGATACAATACATCATCATGAAGGATGGACTCAAAGAGATCATCTTCATTGTCAGCTTCAAAGGGGGGTTGTCCAGCCATCATTTCGTACATGAGAACACCCAGAGCCCACCAGTCCACAGAGGGACCATACTCTAGCTCCTGCAGGATCTGGTGTGGAAAAAGAGATTGGATTGAAGAGACAAGTGAGACAACTGCCTCAGCTGCACCTTTGCTGTTTCAACATGGCACAGCCCTTCTGTGCCCTTCTTCAGGACTGACTCACACTGATTGCAGTAGCAGCAGGCAGGGTTTCTTACCCCTGCAATTTGCACTAGCACAGCTAAGTGTCAATGAGATGCTGTTCTCAGAGGGGCTGACGGAGTTTATCAGTCCCCTGAGTACACCACTATGCTTGTGAGCAAGAGAGCTGCATATCCTTCCAAGCTGTTTAAAGCAGGTCACACTATAGGGGAAAAGAGATCACATATACAAAACAGACTGGTGGAAAATGTGAAACATTTCCTTGTCTCTATCTTGAACAAAACAAACTGAACCAGCTTCTAATGCTGCACAGTGATCGTCTGAGAGATTTATTCTTGTCCTTGAGGTAGGGCTGAAGGAAGCCCAAAGCATTTTTGTTCAAGTTCCTTTTACAGCATTAAAGGGCTGTACAGAACATGGCTGTAAGAATTCATTTTAACTGCACTTGCTTTTGGGAAAAACTGGCTACAACTTCTCATGTGGCACAAGTTCAACCTTGTAGCAAATACCTTTAGCAGCAAGTAATAGGTTAGCATGATGGAGTTTTATAGGAGCACTTGGTATCACAGAACTACTGTTGTACCAGGAATAAGTTTAATTCTTGTCTCCTTTTCATTGGAAAGAAGCTTGCAGTTTGGCTGCCTTGGTTCAGCACGACAGGGAACCAGGGAAAGGAGAGTGGGTGCCTGCTTAAGGTGAAGTTGGCAGCCTTAAAATGACTTGGAATGGCAACAAATCCATCAACTCCTGACACAACACTTAACAGTGCAGTGAGAAATCCTGGGGTAAACTGCTTGGGCTTAGTGCTGTAGTGGGGAATCAAGACCAATACAAAACCAAATTCAGTTTTAACATAAAAACAGAAATGAGTTTAACTTTTGGATACACAGGTCTGGATCCCAATCTCATTCTTCACTGAAAGAAAATTATATTTTATAGCCACCAAATATAGAAATTTAGATGCATACTTTTCAAGTGTTCTGAGTACCCTTTGGAAATCAGACACTGCTAAAAAAATTAAAACATATCACCAGGGTGCAGGACCAAAAGAAGCAGGAGCTAAACTTCTGCAATTAAGATGACAAATTTGAAGCCTCAGTAAAAGTTTCTGGGTTTTCATGATTGCTTTATTTTCCGTAGTAGTAATTTTCAAAGAATTTGTCAGAGGAATCAATTAGTATACTGAATCAGAAAAAATTTCAAACAAAGCCAAAACTACCACACTGGTATTTATTTTCTTTTAATGATGGAATACTTTTTAAACTCCATAAGACAAACATTTGTATTATGATAGTTTCAAGATGATTCACACCTTATTAGTTGAGCTACGAAAGTTGGACAGCCGTGAACACTAGCAGTATGGATTTATGATTTATTGTCTCTAATGAATAATAAATAACATTATAAATAACATTTTTCCTCACTGCACATTTATGATTGATGAAAGACAAACCAACAACACTTTTCCATTAGACCTGCACATGAATCTTCAAGTGGAAAGATGCACAGGTTGCTAACTCAACTGAGCAGACAAAGTCTGCCTAGCAGGGTAACTGTTCAATATTGGTTCATTTAAGGCACTTTGAAATGCACCTCATAATATTAAAATCTAGGATATGTAAAAGCCACACTGCTCCCAGCTATTTCTTTTATGTAATGAACACCTTGAAATGCTGCCAACCAATATGCAGCATCTGTATCTAGTTTCCATCTTTCTGTGCAAGTCTGTGAAGTAGCACAAGCATAGTATCTTCCACTCACAGATATTTTAAAGAAAGGAGAAAATTATATTCCTACAAAGGTTGTAGACAAAATGACACCAAACACATGGTTTCTTCTGTATGAATATATTCTTTCAAACCTCACTAAAAAATAAAAACATTTTTATAACTACTGAAGATTACTAAGATTGCAATACTCAGTTGCATCCAGCACCTTAAAGGCTGCTAAAAATCATCATAATGATGCTGAGTGAAATGAGAAAATTAAGAAGAATAATTTCAGGAAACAAATACTAGACTCTACCCACTCCTATCATCAAGGAATAGTGCTTGTGAGTAGTAGAGTAACCATTTTCTGCAAGACTACCTAAGCACAACTGCAGCGGAGTCTAGTCTGCATCTTAAATATTTTCATCTACATGTAAAAAGTATCTAAAATGACACATGTAGCAGCCTGATGAATTTCTGTACTCTCAGTGCAGTGCAAGAAAATACCTCTGGAGCTATATAGTCAGGTGTGCCACAGAAGGTCGTGGTGGTCACTCCATTCAGGATCCCTTCTTTGCACATCCCAAAGTCAGCCAGTTTACAGTGACCTTCTGCATCCAGAAGAATATTGTCCAGTTTCAGGTCCCTGAAAGACAAAGGCCTCAAATTAAATCAACTCTCCAATTTTGATCATGGGCTCTTGAATTTCATCATAAACTATAGAATTTTGCAAATAAATGGTTTCCCAAACACCACTGAGAAACCCTTCACAGATGTGCATGAAAAATTGGTAGCAGACACTAAGTAGACCTAGTTAAAGGCAATAAAATAAAGAAGCAGGCAATCACAAGCATTTTGTAAGACTAAGCTTTTACTCTCTTTAGCTGCATGAAAGCACAGCTTTTATGTATTCAAGGCAGCATCAGAAAAGTTTGGGAAAGATCTCAGTTTCTTGTTTCCTACAGATCTATCATTCTGTCAATGTGAAATAGGTCAGTGAAGCCATCCTCTATTTTTTGCATTAGCACTAAGCAAGGAGTACCAATTTATCCACATTCCAGTATATGGGTTCAGTGAATAGGTATTTTCAAACTTGGATTACTTTGAATTTGATTTTTAATGTATAGTAGCAATTTAAAGTTGCAATGAGAGGGATGAGAAACAACATTCCCATCCTTGGGAGTTTTCTGCAGCTTAAGGCTGCTCCAAAAAAAATGTCATGGGAATATTTTGCATTCATTGTTAAACAACATATCTTAGCAGCTGTTTCTGATCACTTTTTGTACAAATGTCTTTGTGTCAAAACCCCACAATTGTCTGCTTATTAAATTGAGTCAGGTCAAAAAATGTTGAGAAAAGGATATCCACCTTTCCTGTCTTGCCCTCTGCATATTTTCTAAATATACCATTGATGATTATTACATGTTCCAACACAATAGGTGCTAGGTACCATTTAACTTACCTGCCACTTGCCTTAGAATTAAATACAAAAGGAGCTGCAAAGTCAGTGCATAAAAGAACTCTCACTTGCATGAACCATCCCCCCAATTAAAACCTCTTCATCATGTAGAAATAATAACACAAACATAAAACAAAGGCAAAAAAAAAAAAAATCCCACTTATACTGCTTGTGTAGCAATACATTTGATTTTTACATTTCTGTGTAGGCTTTTTGGTCTTTCTGATGTATATTCAAGATAGGTAGTATATTTAGACATAATACATATATATATAAATAAATATTTCTACATTGTATTGTATGTAGGAATGCATAGAGAGGTGAGAATCAAAAGCAGAACACATGTGAGAGGTGACTTTGCTGACACTCTGATCAGAATTCTTCATCTCTAGAATAACTAGACAAATTTCCTTAGGTTGAATTGATGAAAAAAAAATAGTGTATGTGTAGGCAAGTCCTCATCAGAGAAGAGGAAAAAAATTCCAGCCAGCCTCTGTAAATGAATTTACAGAGCCTCAAAAGCCTAAGAAAAGATGAGGGGTTTTTTTTTCAAAAATCCTTTACGCCAACAAATTTGACCTGAGTGAGGGATGAGAAGTCTTCACCTTACTCAGAGAATTTCTTCCAGTGCAATGTCTCTCTATGAGCTCCCAGCCCTCAAACCACAAGCACTGAACATGGTGGAAGCATTTATACACAATAATTGATTAAACAGCCCTTCCAAGGCTGCAGTATGTTAAGAGTTTTTGTAGACATGTCCAAGGCTACAGTATGCTGGGATTTCCCCAGAAATGTCCTTTTCTGCCTCTCACACTAATTTCAGTAGGTGGATTTTAGTTTGTTTGGGTTTTTTTTTTTTTCTTTTGACACTTGTTAAACCTTTTTAATGTGTTGGCCCATATATGCCTCAAGCAGCTACTCAGGCCAACATAAAAATCAGCAATTTCTGGGACACAGTGGACTTGCTACTCAAGGTCTGCCTAATCACTGCACATCTGCAATGATGCATCTTCAAATGAGATACTGGGAAGCACTGGAGGACTTACTGTCAATGCAGAGATAGGTTGTGCTGTGTACAAGTTACAAAGTGGTTTGTGGTGTAAAACAAGTCTGACATGGCACAACAAAGTCCTATTAACCTCAGTAGCAGTAAAACCACTGTCTCCTACATAAACCAGCTTTGTCAGGTATGGTTCATGTGGCTGAAGTATACTCTGGCTGTGGAAATGTTTATTACAAGCAATACTCCTACATCACACTTTGCTATCTCTGGGTCAGCCACGCTGCTCTTGCAGGTCCTCAGTGGTCACCCAGCTGTGGCCCCTTGGAGCAGAATACATATTTTATCATTCCTTAAGGCCACTAATTTCAGCAGTTCCAAAATTATTCAAGATCCAGATGGCTGCAACATAACCCCCTACATATAACCATTTAAACCTTCAAGTAACGCCCCCCTTCCTACCTCTGGAAAGTGATTTGCAAGAATTGTCCAACATAATGGCCAGGACAAACAGATATCAACAGCTCTGTGTTCCCCCCACAAGAAGTCAAAGAAACAAAACAAAGCTCCCTGTTTCAAAAATCATGTGCCTTCTCAAAACTGCTCCTTCAGTGAATTACAAGTGCTACAATAAAAAGACCTGCTTTCAAGCAGGACTACAACAGCATCAAATAGAATGTGACCATCAGGGAAAGGCTCTTGCAGATTGAAGAAGGAAACAAGATTGTAGCTGTAGCTTTTAACCTTGCAAGTGCAGTGTTATCTTGAACATTAACTAAGGAAGAAGACAAGCTATATTTCAAGAAGTCAAGATGTTCAGAAAAAGAAATCAAAGTATAATTATATTTGATGTAATCTTGGAACCACTTAGAGCCACCATCACAACAGACTGTTAGAAAGAAGGCCATAATATATATAATTATGATAGGAACTGAAGAAATTTGAGAGGCTGCTTAGAAAAATGGATTCACCTTTAATAAGTGTTTTAACTATTCTGTCTTTATGAGAAGACTTAAATTATATCTTAACTCTGATTGCAGGACTTCCCTGTGAAAGCAGGTGACACACTGGAGTTGTTAGGACCTAAAATCATTTAACTTTCATTCAACGTCATGCATATGGTAGCCATGGACTTGAATGGAGATATAGTCAATAATCCAGAAAACTCCTAAGCTAAGAGAAACCTCCACAGCAATGATACATTAACAGTAAGGCACCACATAATGGATAAGGACAAGATACTCACCATTCTCTTTATTTCCTTAAGGATTTGTATAAGACACAGAAATTAGCAATAAAAATTTAACTTGACAGTGGAAAAACAGAACAAACTGAGCCAAGAGAAAACTAGGAAGAGTCTAATTATTAAATTCTGACTACCTGTAAAGAGTGACAATGAAATTGTAAGCCTATCTGTAAAAGCACAAGTCAATTTAACTTTTTTACCATTTACCAAACTATAATCTTACTTGACAGAAGGAAACCATCTGGGACCCCTTTATCAAGGCAAAACAGTGCAGTGAAGCCTATAAGCCTCTTCAAAACTCTGTGAAGGCACTGAGGACATCAGCTGAATTACTCACGCAATAATGAAATGTAATACCAGTAATTTGTGTTATCACAGAGTGCACCAGAGTTTCAAAAGAAATTTGGAAGAGGCTAAAACAACAGCAGTATGACTCCTGTCAAAGTACATATGGGAGGTTAAAAGGTAAGCTAGGAGTCTGCCAAAGTGCCAAAATCATAGCTAGCCACAAGATTATCATAGTCCTTAAAAGTGCTTGCACTGAAAATCATTCTGTCAATTTACAGCTGCCAGATTAAAAAAAAAATAAACCAGAAAGAACCTCTGCAAACCAAGAGACTTCACCAAATCCCTCTAATCCTGCAACTTTGGAAAAAAGAAATCTTAGTTAACTAAATAAATATGAGAGTAGGACAGTAGATAATGTGCTACTTAACACCTCACAGGAAAAAAAAAACAACAACAAAAACATACAGAGGAAAGGAAACAAATGAAAAAGTAAGAGAAAAAGAGTTGTCAAGGAAGCTTGTCTTTCCAGAGCAGCAGCCTCACTGAAAAAAATTAAAACTTTCACTTTTAGACCTGTATTTCCCAAGAACTGTTCCAAGAAACAGCCAGCTGTCCTACTCCTCCAAAAGTAAAGTACACAGCCAGATCTGGAATATAAAATAATCGCCTGTACAGTTTGTTCCATTCTGATCCATTCTGCCTTTTATTTGTTTCCTGGATTTAGTGCCAGTTGTCTACCTCTCAATCAGAACATAAAAATAATACAGTGTCAGATAGCTCAATGACAAAGGTCTATTAAATTCTTCTTTTTCCCATTTTGCATTCTCTTTGTAGCAAGTAAGAAAGTCATCTGTGTCTGACAAAATGAGTTCCTACAACCTGAGTAAGTAATTACATGCAACTGCAAACAACTCAACCAGCTAAGCCAGGAGAATGCTCAGATTTCTTGAATGCAGCAATGCTACATTAAGCTGTTTCTCTCCTTTGTTTTTTTTGCCAAGATCCTTTGTAGAGTCACTTCAGTTGACTTGAGCAGTCATTGGATGAGATGTTGTGGGTTGGTTTTTTTTTGGTTTTTTTTTTCCTTTTCTTTTTCTTGGAGGTGGGACATGTTTTTTTTTGAGAGAGCTTTAAACAGAAATTTAAGCCTTGGTCTCTACTTTTGCATACCTGCCAGCATCACAATCACCTCAGAAGTTGGAATGGTTGGCAGTATCTCAAGAGAGAATCGGGATTATGAGTTAGGTTTGTGCAAGTTGGAACAGAAGAGCAGGCTGACTACAGGTAAGCTGTGTGAAACTTCTGTAAGGCTCATTCCTTCCTCCACACGTGAGTGCCATGAGGCACTGAGAGCCCTGGCTTCCTCCAAAGGCTCAGTGGGTGAGGATTTCCCAGGACTGGGTCCTTAAAGGCCAAATCCCACCAGTGGCCAGAGAGGTAAGCACCTTGTGCGACTGACACTGTCACAAGTGTCATTTAGATAACACACAATTTTCTTGTTGAAAGTAAGGCAGTTAAACAATCAAGATGGGTTGGGACCAGTAAAATCAGAAAGTCTGCCAAACATTACTAACAGTAGCCTTTCAACACGGTAAACAGCAGTGACTAAATAAATACATATTTGAAGAACAAGATCAAGCAGCTGAGAAATATGATCACAAGCTGGCAAGCAACCACTATACAGTGGCCACTTTACCACTTCTGCTCTGACTGTTGATTGAGCAACATTTCACAGAATGAAGCATAACAATTATTATGTATGAATAACGACACTGGAAACGGGATTACTTATTTAAAAGGTAAAAATTCAACGGATTGTACCTTACTAAACATCTATAGAAAATCAACATTCAGAAAGATTTGAAAGCAACAAAAATCTGAAGTATGGAACTACTGAACAACCACTTTTTTTGGTGACTTTCAGCTACAATAAACCCTTTCAACAGGGTATTTGAAATCACTGCCATTGTTCCCCTGCATGGGAAAGTCACATTGTCTCTGCAGGCTTTAAATAGACAAACTGTTCACACAAGAAACCACGGAAGGTAAAAAGGAAACTTCCCACAACAACATGGAAAACCATCAGAATAATTTTCTAGTTCGTTACTGAAATTCATAACTGAAGACAATATGATCATCATAGCAATTAGAATTTGAACAAGATGATTTTTTATCTGTTTAATTAAGGTAAGACTTCTACATTCCTAGAATTGCTTTCTTAGTTACTCCGTGATATCCAAGTTGCTTTTGAGACAAAGATGCTCCCCTACAACATCCAGTCTCTCCTGTACCCAGCACAAATTCAGCACAAATTTCCTCTTTGGGGTCCTCAAAACTCTAATAGCTAATGCATTAGGTTACATTTCTAAGCAAGATGAAATTATATATGGAACCAGTCAGAAAACATAAAGGAAAGTCAACAACTTAAAAGTTCTGATGTTAGCTTCTTTAGTGATTAGATCTCACCAACTTAATCTCAGTTTCCATACATAAACAGAACAGGACAGATGTATCAGGGGACTGTACTTGCAGGGTGGATTATTTTGTTGCTCTAAGTATTTTAGTCACAACCCATCAGCAAGGCTGTTTTTCCCCTCTGCAACAGAGATCAGAGATAAATGGGAAAATTCAAATTAAGTATAACAAAATAATAATAATAAATAAGAAAACACAAACTAATAACAACAAATCTTTTCTCATTTGAAAACCTCTAGGGGAAAAAGAAGGAGCCCATACTTTCTGAGGTTACTGAGCACAAGCAGACAATAATTGCAGTGTTGTTTGGTATGGGTTCTACCAGTGACCTCCCTTATCCATGGAGTAAAAAATAGGGGACACACTAGACCGTCCATGCTTGTGAGTGAATTCTGAGAGTAGAGCAGTTTGTGTTAGCAGAGAGGAAGTAGAGTGATTAGAGTAGTCTCACCTGAGTGAGACTAACAGGGAGAAAAAGATGGTTCTGCTGCTTTTGCTGTTGTAGGATATCTCAGTTTTGCCTGTGATTAACTGAAAATCTTGGAATTTTTCTGTTTTGTTTTTATGTTGATCCATTAAATAATTACTGAATTTATGACACAGTTTTTGTCACTGTTACCTTACTTGATATCATCAAAGAATAAAGGTAACACATAACACAAACTGTAGTAGAGTCACACTCAGTAATATACAGAAAAATCTGCTGTGCAGATTTGAAAACTGCTACTTTCCAGGGCCTAGTTTGGAATAAAGTAAATCCACCTTATTCTGATGTGTATCAGTGTGTATAATTGCTAATGGTGGATGAATTACTACCACAGACTTCAAATAAAGCCAGAGATACTATAATTTATTTTCATGGAAGAAAACAGTGATAGTTCAGACAGCAGGCTAGACATAAATGGGAAGTGTTGACTTTTAATGTGACCATAGTAACATTCTCTTGTTGGGCATGTTTACTTTAAAATACACATGTTTACTTTCCTTATACAACACAACATCCACCATCCTGCCATATGCAGAACTGATTTGTGGACTGAGGGGTGGCACAAATAGGAGGGGGACATAGCAAAAGCCAATTTGGTATCTACCCTCCAAAGACATCAGAGGGAGATGAACACATGATCCCTGTCTATGGCTCTCTAAGCCCTCATTGCTACAAAACACAAGTGACCCTTGCAGATGTGTAACATCACCTCTCCAGCAGTGCCCACCACTGAGAAACCTTCCAGGGCAGCAAGGTCCCAAAAGAGAAAAGGAGGCTGTATGTGTTACATGGTCCTAATGGTGTCCTGATGTCTTAATGACATGGAACAAAGGCTTAATATTCACTTCCAGCAGCTTAAGGAAACCAATGATTTTAATAATGGCAGAAAAACATTTTCTTTAAAATAATTTCTTTATATGGCTTTCTGCTGGCTTTGACCATAACTTTCTTACAATTGTCGGTAGCAGCTTAGGACATTACTGGGCCTGATCTGCTTATCTCATTATGCTGGGTTTCCTTTAAATAATGTGCAGGCAAATAAATATATTGTACTTAACAGCTTTCCTTTGTATGACTTTTCCTTTCTTATTATTTTCACATTTTTATTTGTGAACCTAAGTGAAATATGTACAAGTGCAAATGTGCGTTATGTAAAACATTTTCTAAAATTGGCTAAGCCCAGAAGGGAGTGGTCTCTATTTCTCTTTCAAGAGAAGGTTGCCTTAGCATTCACATCATGTTACTTTATAAACCTCATCCTTCATGACTCCCACACCTGGGAATGCAACAATTTTTCCATGGGTCTGAGATAGGAATGTGATACAGCACTACAATGCTGCCTCTTGACTTAGCCTACTGCCAAAGACTTGATTTAGACAAGCTTTTTGTAGGATCCCAGTGGCAACTCTCCCTTCCCATGGCCCACAGCCCTGGAATTTTTGTACCAAATACGAACTGCCATGAATGAACCTGGCTTCATACTAAGCCAATTGCATAGGACAAACAACCTGCCTCAGAAACTTGCAGTTAAAGTAGATACCAAATTATTTTCCCACTTTATAGGGCTTCTTGAGATTTCACAAACCCTTTGTGTTTCTCTATGGGTGAAAACACAAACTGTTCAGAGCTTTTTGTGAAAGTAAGGTAAACAGCCTGGTGCTCCAGCCAGGGTCTGGGTCTGCATGGGGGCTGAGCTGCCTGCAGGTCTTGGTCCTCCCCACCCTGGTGTTGGTAGCCAACATTAAGGCTACCAATGTTCCTCAGGGATTTTCTTCCAGTAGCTCCCTCAGGGATTTTCTTCCTTCGTTCTCACTCTCTACTTCAGTTTAAACCATCATTTTCTTACTTTTTCCTTGAAAATTTCAGCTGAAAAATTCTTAGCTGGCTCTGCATATTCAGGGTGGGAACAATGGGGAGAAATCTGTCCTCCTGCTAATGAGATTTACTGTTCCAGCCTCCACTACAAAGCCCACGTGTTAAGTCATTGCCAGATCTGTAAGGTGATAAACCTTGTCCTCTCTGACACCTTGGTGATCTCACTGAAGACAAGAGAGGTCCCAGGCTTAGCCAAGGACTGACTCAAACTGTGGTATGCTACTCTGTGAGGTTCAGTGCTCTTATTTCTGTATCTCAAATTACATAAAAATAAGATTGTGTATTATAACAATAGGTTAGGTGGAGCTCAAACTAAAAGTGCCTACTGTGTATGTCCATAATCCTTTTAAAGAAAACAATACTTAATCATTATTTGATAAAACCACTTGATGAAAGACAGGGAAAGGACAGTGTGAAGCTAGAAAAGCTTGTTAGATCAAGTGTTGAAATCTCAGATCTGAAAAAATGTTACCAGAACCTTAAAAAGCAAATCAGTAGATACCCTAATGAAGTTTGGATCTGCTCAAAAGTTTTTCTTTGGAAACCAAAAGCAATGCTGTTTTTCTTTTTTTTTTTTTTTTTCCCCTTAGTGACCTTAGTATGTAGGATGACAAAATTATTATCATTTGAACAACAATAGAATACAAATCATGCAACCAGAAAGAAAAGAGCACTTGCATTTCAGGCATACAGTTTTTGTGTCTAACCAAAAAGACTGAAATTCTTTCTTCTCCTTCCAGCTTTTGACTTAAGCTTTCTTATACAGAGTAGGAAAACATGCACCAAACAAATGCATGCATATCAATATAGCACTTTGCATTTCTGCAGCAGTTCTCATCAAGCTATCTCAGCAACGAATCCTTGTAACTTAATAACCCACAACAAGGATATTTTCTATCTTATACAGGTATCAGGAAAAACAGAATTAAAATATATATTGTAATCAACCCAAATTCCATCAATTTTCAAATTTTACCTTAAACATAAATGTAACTAAAGCTCTGAAACATTTTGCTCTGGTTTTAATTTTCTATGCTGTATTTTGCAGGATTCTGACTAGATTTGTGCCACGAGTCATAGGAGGTTAATTGAGGTGCCATGGTTTGCCCCAGGCTCCCTCCAAGGCCATCTCCACAGGTCTCTTCAAGCAGATGATCCATGGGGCTGCCCAGCTCCCTAGAGCAGTCTGTCCTACTCCACTGACTGTAAATGTACTCCAGGAAGAGCAGGATCCTGACTTGGAAGCTTCAGTTGTGTGCCTAAAGTTAGGTGAGATGAATCTGAGCCTTTGTGTACCAAAGGCTCACTAAAGCTGCTTCCTGGCTTCCTTTATTCCAGATAGAGATTTCATTCAAATTAGTTGTAAAACTGCCATTTTTGTAGTTGAAAGTCAAACAAAGGCAGATTTCTTGAAAAGACCTGCATTTATTTGTCTTCTCAGTCATGGTTGAATTGCCACACACACAGTTTTCTAGGCTTTTAAGTTATGCCCTCTAATAATTCTTACTTTTTCTCACTTAGGTCACATGGAGCTCCCCCGTGCAAAAACTCCCTACATGCACATCCATCAAAAAGCCAGACATTTAATTCCTCTGCTTTGACACACCAAATAAAGGGCTCTAAAGCATTATTATTCTACATTGTTTCAGTCACAGAGAGAGAGTATTCTGAAAAAAAAAAACCCCAACAAACCATAAGAAAAGCTGCTACTGTAATCAGGCATGATTTAAGGCATTTCCTGTATTTTGCTATCAAACCAGTTGTTTTTTCCATTACATACTAAGTGAACTTTAGTAAGGTCAAGACACCAGAGAAAAACAGGATCAGAATATCTTTAATCAACTAAAGTTGAGTATTTTTGTCTCTCTCTTTCAGTTGTATAGCTCTGGATCTTATCCGACATCTCCAAATTTCTTCCTTAAATCACAGATACATAAACCAGGTCAGTTTGAATTTATGATTCAGCCAGTTGTTTTCAACAGCATTTAACTTGTTAGCCTTACACTTCCCCTAGCCTAAAGGTCAATCAACCTCATGCTGTGTAACAAGACCAATATTATTTTAATATGATATAAGTCCAACAGGGGAGATGGGTTTTCATTCCCAATCACAACACTGAAGAAAAAAACCTTCCCTTGCTGGAAGCCTATCATTTCCACCACAGTGACTACTAAAATCTAGTGCAAGTTCTGAAATTACTATCACATGAAAGTCAAAGCTACAATAGCATAGGTGAATGTGACCCAATCTTATACACTCTTATCCCACTGTCACACTAAATGCAGATTATTTTAAGGTGTATATAACCCCCTGTCCTGTGCTCTGACCCTATTATTTGTGGGGAGAAAAAGTCTTTATCTTCCATGAATGCCAGATGACATTTTCCTTGTTAATGTGGTACAAATGTCAGCACCTGCCTCAGAAATGACCAGTACCAAGCATAATGTTGACTGATTGAAGAAGGGAAAACCAGGCTGTTCTAAACCCAGCAATACTAAAGAGAAAACTTCTGATGCTTCCAGCCATAGGGAACAAATTAGGAAAGAGACCTCAATATGGGTGGTAGGTTGCAACAAGAGCCTAGACCTTTCTACCAGAGAAAAGGTGACCTATCAAAGATGAGCACAGGCTGGTGATTTTTTGCATCAGGAGAGCCAGGAAACAGTTAAAAGGCTGTGCAGCATTAGAGGTGCTGAGATGGAGCTAGATAGGTGGTTTCTGAGGTGGACACCACAGATAAGGAGGTACCTTGGACCCTGGTGATGACTGAAAGCTGGACTCTACTTCATTCCCCACCCTCCAGCATTCCCACCAAAAACACATATGAAGCTTCAACAGCTGTAGACACCCAAGGACTGCAAGGACAAACTGTACCAACTTTGTAATCAACTCCATCTACAAGAAGGGCTAAAAGAAGGATCCAGAAAATAACAGGCTCATCAGTATAAACTTTCAGGTCCTGGGAAAGTTATGGAACAAATCCTCCTGGGCTTTGGACTATCACAAGTCACACGAAGCACATGATTGGGAAAAGCTGTAACAGATTAGCCAAAGGCAAACTGTATGTGCCAAACGTGATGGCACTCAATGACAGAGCAATCTGCCCAGCTGAAGTGGTGGACATTGCCAGCCTGCATTCTGACAAGGCTTTGAATGTGGTTTCTCACAGCCTCCTCCTAGAGAACTGATGTGCTACAGCCTGGAGGAGTGCATGTGGCTCATGGGGAACTGGCTGGCAGGACACACACAGAGTGGTGGTAAATTATTCCTTCTAGGACTGCCACCTTGTCACAAGGGAGGGCCCCCAGGGATCAGTCCTGGTCTCTAGGATGTTTAATATTTTCACAAGTGATCTGCAGGATGGGATGAAGTGTACCCTGATGAAGACTGATGTCAATACCAAACTTACTGGAGAAATGGACACATTGGAAAGAGAACCACCCTGCAGGAAGACCTGGATAGGCTGGAAGAGTGAGCTAACATTACAAAACTCAACAAAGACAAGTGTAAGGTCTTGTACCTGGGCAAACAATCCAGGAGTGGAGCATAAACTGGGATCTACCCAGACAGGGAGCAGCTCTGTGGAAAGAGATCCGGCAGTCCTGGTGGACAACAAGCTCAGTGTGAGTGAACAACGTCCTGCTGCAGCAAAGACAGCAAATAGGATGCTGGCTGCATCGACAAGGGCACCACTAAAAACATGACCAAAGCACTGAGAATCCTGCCATATGACGAAAGGCTGAGAGAACTGGGCTGTTCAGCCTACAGAAGAGAAGGCTCAAGAGAGACCTTATCACCGTGTCCCAGTATTTAAAAAGAAAAAAGAAGTTAGATACTCACTTTTTACAAGAAATCACATGGAAAATAATAATAAAAAAAAGATTTTACATTAATCCTGGAGAGATTCTGATTAGACAGAACAGGAAAATTTTTCACAACGGGAAAAATCAGGCACTGAAATAATTTCCTTGGTGAAGCACAGGATCCCCCAGCATTGGACAGTATTTAAGATTCAGCTGGAGAAGGTGCTGGGCCATCTTGCCTAGACAGTGCTTTTACCAGGAAAGTTTGGATCAATGATCCCTGGGTCCCCTCCCCACCTGATGAGCTATCATTCCATGATTGCCAGCAGCTGAGGAAAACCTGCACTTTGGTCCAGTTCTGTTACCCCAATGATGAGTCCCGGCTGCCTGAACACTGTGATAAGACTAAGAGCACTTGTTAGCCACCTGCTGAACACAGATGCAAGCAATGAAGGCTATTCAGTGCCTTCATTGATATCAGACAGATCATCTTCTTAATTCCAATAAAGGTGTTTATTAAAAGAAAACTAATGAAAAGAAATTGCCATTTCTCAATGAAGGAACCAGACCATCAGCATATTCCAAGATGAGAACACATAGCAAAGATGAAGAGCTTGTAAAGTATTACAATCTGCTGGTAAAAGTTAGCACAAATCTTTTACATCCTTAATAATGCCTATTTTGTGCTTCTATCTGGAAGAGACAGAACCACTATTAGATTCAGGGGAAAAGTGAAAACACAGGGAACCTCTGTTATAACTCAGTCTTCTTTTAATTTCATTCCTTTGAACAAACACTATATACACACTCTGCAAAATTTAAGGAAGATGTTTAAAGAAAAAAAAAAAAAAGAAACTATTTTAGTCTGGCAACCACAACACAGGATACACAATAAAAAGGCCAGACTCAGGTGACTGGGAGCATATCCTGAGGAAGCCATTGATGCACCAGCATAATCCAACATTTCAGTGCCTTTTCCATACTAGCCAATGCCCTCTGCACCTTTATGAAGCCCAGAAAGTGTAAAGGAGAAGGGCTGCTGAAGGTTTTTACATAAAATGTTTCTATTATAAAAGAAACCAATTTTTAAGAATCATTTTCCCTATGCTCCCATGGGCATCCTTAGCAGGGAACAACAACAGCTCCCAGCAGTAAGTAGATTCCTGTTAAGCTCCATATAAAGTTTCCATGGAGAAAAATGCTTTCTTACTCAGGAAAAAAAAAAAACAAACCCTGCAGTGAACTTTTGTACGGACACTGATTTTTTCCAACCTTACTTTGGTCTTTTTATGGAAAGTATTTCCACAGAGTGGTGCCTGTAATATTACACAGAAAGGACTAAATAAATTATATAGCATAAATGAAATGATGTAACACAGTGAGAATGTTGCTTCCAACAAAATGTTTACTTATATGGAATCACTAGAAGAAATATTTTAGTAATTTTTGCTTCTATTCTGATTTCAGTGGCATAGTTCACATGCCTAAACATGTTTTTAACCTATCACGTGGTCTGAACTTGGGAAGGGTATGTAGGCTCTTCATTTAAAACCATTTCTAACCCTGCTGTATTTATTGGGGACCAAAACAGCAGCAGCCAACAGCAGTTTAACCGAGTTCTGCAGAAATTCTAGTAAAAACTGTGAGTTAAATTTATTTTGTCCTTTAATTTTTTAAAAGCATTTTACCATACAGAGAGATTTGTCTGTTCCAAAATTCTGTAGAGTTAACAATTTTCTATTATGTTTGATGGAAGATCACTGCAGTGGAGGTATTCTGGCACAATTAAGAAGAATATTATTTTATGGACATAAAGCATGAAGAAGACACCTGAAAAAATGGGAGTTGCTTGCCCTTTTTTGCTGATCTCTGCACGAAATAAACTCCTAATGCTGTTTCTGGACAGAGGTCATAGAATTTGATAGTTCAAAATCCAATTCTTGCTTTGATATGTAATTAAAAAGGGCTATGTATGTTAATGCAGAGAACTATATTTCATAACATCCTCTTTTAAAAATTACAATCGTGTAGCAAAATCAAATTTCTTTTGCCCCCAACCTCTGCCAGAAAGCTGCACAAACATTTCTAGACAATCTTGTCAGGTGCAGGATGTTTCAGCTCCAGCATTGTTTCCAAGGGAGCTGCTGCCTCCTTCCTCCATCTCCTCCAGAAAACAGACCTGGGAAAGCTGCTTTGGCTGTAGTGCCAACTTATAATGTCACCACTTAAAATCTACTTATACAAGGCACCCCACAATTTTTAATTAATATGAATGCAATGGAAAGATGACTCACAGGTTACTCACATGAAATAAAACATGGCATGATTTAGGAAATTTACAGAGTACTCACTTTTGTCAACATCAAGGTTAGGAGAGTGCTATTGCAATTTTCCTTCAGCTGTGAAGACAAGAGAGAGTACCAAGAGAAACCAATAGTCCAGCCCAAATGCAAGAGAGAGGCATTTCTGAATAAAGATTTGAGAGGCTAAAATATTATTTTAATCTCTAACATTTGGTACTTACAGGGTAGCCACTGCATGTAAATACTAACTTCAGTAGGATTATAATATATAACTACTGGTCAGTGTGGGCTGTTCTTGAACAACCTTGAGAACATGAAAAAACTTCTTTAGGGCCTGAGGAATCATCTTTGTAACTTCTGTATGCCCAGCCTCTTCCGAGATCTGCTAAGCAGACTCTGTTCTGACAAGATCAGAAATTACCCATAAAGCCCCAGATAGTTATGTGGGCAAAGACTAGCAAGGAACCTAATTATGCAGCTTAGACATAAAGTTTAATTAAATTATAATGCACAATAAAGTCTCTTTGCATCCTTCTGACAGCCCTGACTGAGCAGACAGTAAAACTTAATTCCATTGTAAAACTGCTTTTTTTCTGGTGTTGGAAAGAGGTTTTACAGTGAATAAGAGATTTTTAAAGAAATAGTCTCTTATACACCAGGTGGTGGCTTCTCTACACCCATGTCATGTCATAATCATATTTACAACACATTTTTATTAGGTATTATCACGTTTTGAATTCCAACCAAAAATGCATGAACAAACAAATCTCTGAGAAAGATTATCAAAATGCTTTTCAAACAGAATGGGAGAGAAGTTGCAGAAGTTGTACTCTATGTCTAAGACATATGATATATTAAACTCATCATTTCCCAAACGAGGGAAATGAAACAAATGAAACAAATAAGGGTATTAGTTTATAGTTTCTGTATCCAATTTATAGTATTGTGTTAAGCTTGGTAGTGTAGCAAAACAATGAAGGCACACTATGATTCTCAGCTCAGACTCATTAAATGATGACACAAAACACTCCACTTCGCAGTGATACAGTTCCACCCTTTCATCCTTTACTGCTCACTCAGCCACAGACATCAATCCTTCCACTGTCTTTCTACCCCATAATTCTGTTGCTGTAATTAGGCAAACATAACTATGTTTAACTGCTTTTTAAATGGATTCTGTTACATAAGGTGTGTAAAAAATAAACCCTATTATTATATGTGTTATGGGCACAATTTTTTGATTTTAGTATAATGTCTCTTGGATTTGGTTTATACAGACAATTGCTTTGCCCCAACTAAGAGCACACAAACCTGAGCCAGGGGAGAACAGTCTGTAGTAGTAATGAGGTATATCAGATCTGTCATCAAATTTTCTCTGGCTTTATAAGCTATAGCTCACTAATACCTGTTAATGTTTCGTTGTTATTACTATACAGAGAATTTCCAGGATGCTGTTTCAAAATTTCTTCAAACCTTCTTGCTCATGGACAAAACAACTATTCAATCTGCACATATTTTAGAAATTATGGTGAAATCCTCTTCCTCTTGGGACACCCACAGAAAACCCAAACCTTTGTCCTACTTTGTGTACAAGCACACCACTAGCTCTGATCTGGAGCTGGCAAAATATTCCCTTCTTTTTCTCCTGCGAATTTTCAAAACATTAAAAGAGCACCTGCCCAAAAGGCAGGGCTGTCCCCAGGGATTCTTTCCCCTCTGTCTGGGGCATTTCTCACCCAGTGGAAATTAGCTCATAGAGCTTTAGCAGAGGCAGCTTCAACAAGCTTGTGCCTTTAGCCTCGTGCAGGGCCTGTGCTGCTGAGCTGCTCTCTACTTTCTTCTACACAATCTCAGGACCCTTTCATGCTAGCAGATATTTAAAGACTTTCATATAAATGAGAATCAGAACCTCTTGATAATAGTTATGGCCTCTCTGGACCTATTACAGATTATCAGCAAATTAACTGGCAGGCATTTGGGATGCCATTTATATCCTCAGTATACAGTACCATAAACACTTGCTGTCCTCTCACTGGTAGTTAAGTTTATGCAGATACATACTCAGGCAGTTTCTTCAGGGACAATTATTTTTGTTCTACAAGTACTCTGTTAGAGCTCTTTCAGATTTATTGATGTTTGAAAGCTTTTAAATACCCATTACCCACTTAACTGACCACAGCAATTCCATCTGACTCATTATTTGTCTTAGAATATATTTAGGCATTTTTTAAAATGGATCTTAGCAGACCACAGGATCTCTCTTGGAAACCCTATAATAAATCAAGTAAATACCTGGTGAAGTGCTATAATGTTTATTTGTGACCATATAATTTCATACTTTCTATTCCATGTTTTGAACATATAAAGTTCCTCTGTTCAGGTTATTAGTGACCAAGCTTTCTTCAGTTAATTTTTTTGGTATTGCTTCTGTATTATTCAGTTTCATACCAAGGTGCACCCACAGTGACTGCTACACTGGCAATCTGCTGTTGCCATCCCATCCTTCACTTCCCTTGAAGGAGCAATCACGTGTTCTAATACTGGAATACCTTGTGAGGAATACTTTTATGACTGCCATTGTCAAATCTACATGAAAAAAACCAAAACACACAGAGTGGTGTGTACTGTTTGCCTTTGACAGAGTGACATTTTTTGTGTCTTCCAGACATCAGGAGAAGGAAATTGAAGCCTCGAGGAAAAAAATACATATGTCAATATCACCATTATTTCTGGCCTCTCACATTTATTTGCTGTCTCTCTCTGCTGTTTTGTAAGACTGAGCACTGGAAACAAATTCTTGAAGCAGGAAGCAAGAAGTGAAGACCTGTGGGTATGTACATTGTGAGAAGTCCTGCTTTAGCTTCTCATAAGCTCCTCTTAAAAGCTGGATGTTACTGTAAAACTGTTTATCAATCTAAAATGTTATACCCCCATCCGAAGGTCTTGGGGGATCAAAAATTCCACTTTTGGAATTTTGAGCCATCCATTACTGGGTGCAAAACCGTGCAGAGACCTCACAGTGTCCCATCTCGCTCCAAGCTGGCCTTGCCATCACTGCTATTCCTGCTCCACAGCTGCTCAATGCTGCTGGCGTGAGGAAACTCCTGCTCAGGATTATTTCTGCTGTCTGCTGCTCTGGGGAGCTGCCTGTGCTCTGTGACACTGTGGCAGCCAAGGAGAGTGGCAGGCATTACTGCAGGCACAAGAAGGGATTTATTATCACCCTGGCCTTGTTGCCCCTCACCTTCCTGCTCATTTTCAGCACTGGCAGGGCCACCAGAGCCATTTTGTTCCACTTTCTGATTCCCTTGTCTGTCCAAGGTCTTTCTGATGTAATCCTGCCACTATTTATTCTGGTAGTCTAGTAGAGACTTTGGCGCACTTCTCAAAATGCTGGTGTTCTTACTGGCTGTACTTTCTCTGTTTTAGTTTTTTAGGCCCATTTAGTTAATCTCCTAGTGAGCAATATTATTTCTGTTTTCTTCCATTTGAGTACAAGCTGTCAGCTAAACATACATTTTTAAAATTTTCAAAGGATTCAGTGATAACTGGGATAACTCAGTTATTTTGGCTTGTGGAATGGCTAAATTTTCATTTTCCACTGCCTCTTACAGTGTTTAGCAAAAGAACATATGGTCTTTAATAACAGTGCCTTCTCAAACGTGACAATTTGCTCTTTTAAAATAAACATATTTTCCATCTAAGAAGTCAAATCAAGATCCCAAATCATTCAGGAAGTTGCACATATCATGTATATGAAAAGTCTCACAACCAAAATCAGCCTTTGAGTAGTGATCTGCATGCAGGAATGTTTGCTGGAGCAGTGTCTAAGTGATAACCTCCTATATAACAAGCAGGTGAATAAAAGAGAGGGTGGGAAGATGGGAAAAGAGAATAAATGTAAACCTTGAGCCAAAAGTAGCAAGGTTCTGGCCAAAAAAATATAAGTTGTATGCAAATGTCTTTACTGAAGGACATAATTCAAATTTCCTTTTAAGGTTGTTCAGCATTTTTGTCACTACTATTAAAAAACCCCCAACTAAATAGAGTTCCTTACTTGTTTCATCTAACATTTTGCAACTTCACAGCCCAGAAAGTGGATTGTATCCTGGGCTGCACCCAAAGCACCATGGGCAGCAGGATGAGGGAGGGGATTTCCCTTTCCTCCCCTCTGGTCAGACCCCACCTGAAGTGCTGCATCCAGCTCTTGGGAGGGCATGGACCTGTTGGGGAGAGGCCAGAGGAGGCCACCAAGATGATTAGAGGGATGGAGCACCTCTCCTGTGAGGAAAGGCTGAGAGAATCAGGACTGTGCAGCCTGGAAAAGAGAAGGCTTCAGAAGGACATGACTGGATTTCCAGTACCTGAAGGGAGCCTACCAGAAAGATGGAGGGAGACTATTTGCAAGAGCATTAATCACAGGACAAGGGGGAATGGCTTTAAACTGCCAGTGGGTTTTGATATTAGGAAGAAATTCTTTATCAGGAGGCAGTGAGTCCCTGGAATGGGTTGCCCAGTGAAGCTGTGGATGCCTCATTCCTGGAAGTGTTTAAGGCCAGGCTGGATGGGGCTCTGAGCAAGCTGGTATAGAGGGAGGTGTCTCTGCCTATGGCAGGGGTTTGAAACTAGATGATCTTTAAGCTCCCTTCCAACCCAAATGATTCTATGGTTCCATTAGTCAGTGATTCTTTGTTGAGTGTAGCATCTCAAGAGCATAACAAAATCTTTGTTAGAAGTCTATCACCTCAGAAGTGCTGGTGATAGACCTCAGAGGTCCATCACCTCACGTTTGCTGTGCACTTCTCTGCATTATTATGAAACTTTGGTAGATGCATTCAATAGCACGCAAAAAGGCAAAGCCTCGCCCTTCATGTGACATAATTTCAACACCACTGCAACTGGGTTATAGAAATATTTTTCATTGTTTGAAGAAAAACACAACTGAAGGGCACAGTAAAATTCAATCCCAAGTTTTGTCTGTTAGCAGCAGAATTACATGCAGGAAGCACCTCTAGATTTTTAATGCATTGTGAAACAGAAAGCATTCTCTTTCTTCTGTTAGAAGATTGTTTGCAGAGTAGGGCTCTGTTTGGAGCTAGTGTACACGATTCTGCAGAAACAGCCCTGTGTCTCAGCAGTTTAAGAAAACTAATGGGTTTGTTCTGTATCAGTACAGTTCAGTTGCACATGTGCTGCAGCTCTAGTGGATTTTTATTTTATGTATGTTTCTCTGAGTTAAAATCTTCTTATCAAACGCTGAGAGATAACACACATTTCTTCCTGTTATAAAATAAAGACACTAACATCAGTCATCTAAAATCAGTGACATTCACCCGGAAATAAATACAAATATGTTCTGTAACATTTCACTGCTATTATCTGTTGAGAGGCACTGTTGCCCTTTCTATTGAGGGAACATGGCTGCCCTCAGAGGAATGTAAACTTGGCATTAACCCTGGCAGATTCCCACTCCCTGTTCACTCTCATTTAACATTAACTCACTCCTATACTGTTATCAGAAGGTAAAGGTCATAGCTTTATTTACACAATACAGCACTATACAAACGGTCATTAAACAAGAAAATCTTGCAGCAAATAAACATGAAGCAAAAAAACAATGCTGACCTCTCTACCAAGAACTCCCCCTGGAAGCACCTTGTCATTCCCCAAAAAAGGCTGATGGTGCTGGTCTATCCTAAATATGAACTGCCCAGCACTGCCCCACCACATACCCAACTCCCACGCAGCAGCCAACTAAGGACTTTTATATGTTCCAAACCCAGGAGAAATTTAGAAAGCATTCTACTGTTGGCAAGACCATGTGGCTCATATCCTATTCCCACAGCCTTTACTCATCCTTCCACAGCTGGAAACCTTGTCAAAGGCTCTCCTGTACGACAGAGCCTTTAGCACAATACATAAGCTGGGCAGATGGCAGGGTGGACTCCCTCGGTCCGAATGCCAGAAGCCTGGGAACCAACTCTCCTTCCTGCTTCTCATCTCCCTCGGCTCTGCTCCTCTGCACCCCAGCCCACTGACTTTTCCTGCAGGGAGACATCCTGCTTATTTATGCATTTCATGACTGCTGCTCTGCCTGGATCCAGCAAGAAAAAGCGCAAAGAGGGCAGGAGGCCACTGACTAAAATCCCGTTGGAGTTCGTGGTCAGTTTTAGAAACTAAACCAGGCAGAGCAGAGTGTGGATATAGTCCAGGGCCCAGACCCAGCCAGGGGCACTGGTCAGGTGGCATGGCTTGGGCAGCAGTCCCTGGAGACACTGGGACTCCAGACACACCTGCACAATTCACTCCTTGCTTCCTATTTTTACTGATGGAAATAGTTTGTTGCTCACTTGGGCCAGAAGCAAACTGTAACTCCTCTGTAGCAGACTGCTGCAACAGGCAGTTTATGTGGAGAGCTTGTATTCAGTATATTCCTGTGCTTAGGTGTGAATATGCCATGTACAACGTGTTGCCCTCTTTCATGGATCATAGCTGAAGCACCAATTTAACCTTTAACTATTCAGAGTTGTAATAAGATGATCTTTATATACTTAAATCAAAACGCTCCATGTCTAGTTTTGCTAAAAAATAAAAAAAAATAGTGGGGAGGGAATTTTATTTGGCTGCTGCCACTCAGAAATAACACAATAACACAGTAAGGTAACTTGGGAGAATGATGACTTTTAACATGCTAACCACTGACCATGCAACATTTTCATCAGTGTAAATATAACTCTTCATTACTCTGCCAAGGGTGCACTGAATCACACAACCACCAATGAAGTCACACTTTCTAAATAAATATTCTTATTTCACATAAAAACGCACTAATGAAAGTGCTTATAATTTTAGGTAGTTCTTTCTGAAATGCTGGTGTTTGCTGCCCTGATAAACAGGAATGCTGGGAAAACTGATTATCCAGGGAAAAATTCAGTTAGTGTTCAAACAAGTTCTTAGGGTAGTTGTGTATGGAAAAAGCCCGGAGGTACTCAAGGATTGGCATCAGCACATTTACATCCACATTTGCCTCAATTCAGTGTTAATAAATCCTTCATCATGACCAACACATTAATTACAGAGCACAGAGAGCCTCAGAACAAGTTACAGGCTGGGTTATTATTTCATATTGCTGAGGAACACAGTAATGTATAGTTATGAATAAGGACTCCATCAGGACCAGGTGCTGCACGATTTGAAGACAACATCTCACAGATCCTACACTTGAAAGCAAAAAATGTGCTCATACATTAGTCAGCCCAAGGCAGGTGACACTAATTTCCCAGTTAAGATATTTTTCATCCTTTCAGGTGAACTGAAATTGTATACATTCGGTTTTTTTTCTTTTGTATTTCAGAGAGAGCATTTGAAAGCTTCTGGAGGATAAGAGAGATCAAACACACAGCTACGGAACCAATGCTGACAGGTCCCACAGTGATGTCCCAAATCACGAGGAACTGGGGACACAGTCAGTTCTGTGGTGCAGTGGCACCCCGTTCTAGAGCTGCCCTTCCTGCCTGGGGCCAACAGCTCCTCGTGTGGATTGCAGGTCACAGCAGGTCACTGGTGTCACCTCACCTGAACTCCTGCACGGAGCAGAGACAGCTGCCCAGGTGCTCCTGACCTCAGCCCAACAAGAGAAACAAGAACAAACCACGTTTACACCTACCTGCAGAGAGAGCACAGCAATGCTGAAATGCAGTACAAGAGGGGAGTGCAGACCCAACAGCTACTTAACACACACAATTCTTTGCATTTTCCCTGCATGAGAATATACACTAATATATTTTATATAAACATAATATATATTAATATATTATGATAACTGACTTTAAATACTCCAGACTCCAGGGGCAGGTGACACTGAACATAGTCCACAACCTTTCATCACCAAGTTCAAACTCCAGTCCAGCTCAAAAGAAAAATCAAAATGAGATCCCTCGTCCTTAATTCCTGAAGCTTGGATACATTTTTTCAAAGTGGTGCAATTGCAATTGCATAACACAAACAAGGACAAGTGCCAGAAAATGGGATTGAAACTTCACTAGTGTCTGATTAACTCTACTTGTATTATCAGGCCCCAGCCTGACATGTGCCTGAATAGCTGAATGCCAGATGAGAGGGAAGGTGGCAGGGGTAATGTAAATATTTCTATTAAGCTGTTGATGTGTTTTTGACACAACAGTAACATCACACCTTTAAAAATGCCACACTAAAAATTATCCTAAAGTTTATCTATCATACAAGATGCATTCAGTAATGGGAATAACTTTATATACAAAAGCTGTGAGGTTCATCTTTATTTCCAGCTTAAACTCAATAAGCATAAGGAAGATAAACATAAGGAAGATATATGTAATTCCAAAGAGCACACTGGTAATTGGACAAGTCTGGGAACAACTGTTGGGCCAGCTGCAAAGATGTGAATTCAGAGAATAATTTCTATTGCCAAACAGGGAGCTGGCTTTCTCTTTGAACTTCAGGGGAAATGAGGATAAACTAGTTATAATAAAAGATGATCGTTTAGTATCGTCATAGCTCTTTCTAAAAACCTAACCAACAAGCCAAAGCATGAGCTAAAGCTAGTTATTTGCTTCCAAAAATATAACTTTGTTTAGCTCCAAACAAATACTTCCACATACAAGACTGAAAAAAGATCAGAAGGTATAGCAGCTATTTTGAAACCTACATTTCCATCAAACATCTTAGTTTATTTATATATTCCCCACTTTCCTTGAAGTAGCGCCCACACAAGCAGCATTTCCCACTTTGGAGAATAACCATTAATTTCACACCACAATGTTTTTTCTAGAAATATAATTACACAGAAGACAAGTATTCTTTATTAAAATATCTGAAGGCATGTTAGGTAGTTATGATTGGTAGTTATTCAGGAGCAAAGGTTTTATTTTCTCTTTTTTCTTTCCCTTTTCTTTCCTTGTTTGCCAACTAATAAGAGCTTTGGAGATGTAAAGGAGTGACTGGATCCCAATGCATTTTTAACATTGTAGTAAATAATGCAGTGAGGTAGGGAATAATTAGGCTGAAACTGTTCTGTGCAAGACAACTATTCTTACACATGCTAGACATCAACTAATGCATTCTCCCAAGGCCTGGCACATTGTGAATGAATTGTGACATTTTCTTATGATTAATTATTTAAAAATAATTTCTAACTTCTTTCTTCTACTCATATTTTACAGCGTAACTGGGAGGTATGTTTTACAAATATTTGAACTCCTAGCATCTCACAGTTTGGAAAATGAATTATTCTTACAGACACAGCTATGTCAAGATCCAAAAACCTATGTCAAAACAAAATACAACTGAATCTGTTCCTAATTTCTTCCTGTTGCTTTCAATAGCTTCTGCTTTCATCCTACAACTTGTGTTCTCTTGTGTCCTCTGGTGACACACTCAGCATAACACCATTTCCAGGTTCAGTGCCATACTCCAGCATGCATGTCACACACGTCAGCATAGTGTCTGAATCAGAAGTTGTGAGCACACTGTGAAGTTTAAACTATGAAACATTGCCTCAGAATGACATTTCCCATGTGATGGAAGCATTCTGCTGACGAAGTCATGGAAAGCATCCAGGCACATGAAGAGATTCAATGCATCCAGCTAGGAGCCAACACCCAGCAGAAGCTACACACAGGACAAGGACAAAGGAAAAGAGGTAGGAAAGAAAGAGTACAGAGAGGAGGATGTGTTAAGGGATGGGAGCAGTGAAGGATGGGGTGGTGAATGGATGCACATTCATATAAAGCAGGGAGATGTAATTTTATACCAATTCTTTCTTGATGGTTCATAGAAATCATTAAAATGACTGCTAATTACAAGGTGTGTACCTTCAGTTTCCAGGAGGAGCAAATTAGCTCAAGTATTTTATGGAAACAAATCTTCAAAATCCTTCACTTTTCAAAGTGCCAAGGTTGTCTGTTTCCTTTATGACAGATACTTACAAATTCTGAAGTTGCCACATTCTATTATATGAATGTACAAACACCTAGCTTTGGAAATAAATGCAGACAATGAATGGGAAATATGATATAGGCAGGAAAGGTAAGAAATGTGTTGGATCTTCAGCACTTGAAAACAAACCCATGAGAAGTGTCAGGGCCAAAAGTACAACCCAGTATGCAAACATCATACCAGTGTTAATAAAAGATGGAGATTAAGAGCTGCAACTAGCAAAGAGTTTTATAAAGAAAACTAGATTTTTAATGAAAAGACCACTTTCAAAGAGATTTACTTTCCTCAGAAGCTGTGATGTTCTGCTGCTTGCTATGTCTCTGGAAAGGAGACACCTTTGAGAAATCTGCCTTTGAATCCCTTTGTATGTGGGAAAGCCAATTGCTTCTAATGGAACTTACCACTCAGCCCTGGTTACTAAACATTTAAAATTTCCTTCTCAATTTCTAGTACTCTCAAGACTTGCCTTTATATGAATCCAGGGATGTGACAAATTCCATATCCTTATCTTGTTGTTTCTGCTCATGGAATCTGAGACTGCCTACCTCAAATCAAAACTGATAACCTGAAAGAGGGTAGGAATATCAAGGGAAAAACCAGAGCTCGGTAAGATCTGAAGGACTCAGAGTTTTTACTATACAGGACAGATTTGTATTACAAACCCTGTTAAGCATGTTGCTTGTGAAAGCCCAAATTTATCTCAAGCAATCACAGGCTGCTAAAAACAAATAAAAACAGAGAGGAAGTGTGAAATGACAAGATAAAGGATTCAATAAACACATTAACATTGGGGTGAAATTTTTCAAAGCGAATCCTTACTTTTAATAATAAAGCCTATTCCTAAATGCATTCTTCACCCCAGCACAACAATATGCAGTTTTTTGTGTGTGTGTGTGTGTGTGTGTGTGCATGGGTGTTGAAGATTAGAGACTGGGGCCAGTGGGGGAGGTTCAAATAGATGCAGGGCACTTGAAAGCAAATCAGAATTGTGTCCAAAGAGCCACTTCCTGCTGGTGACTAAGCCTTCACCCAAACAGTCCAGAGGAAGGGGCATAAGCAAAGCACTGCAAACGGCCATCCCGATTGTGTCGAGTGGAGACAACGAAGACAAACAAAGGCAGGAAGTGGCAGGGGGTTAGAAATGAGAGGAAATCTATGGCACCGAGAGGAAAGTGAGGAGATTGCGCCGATCTGCAGAGGTCACCTCTGGGTTGCCCTGTGCCAAGCTTTTTCAAACTCACTTTATTTGGACTAGAACACAAAACTGGCACACACAGCTGGCGGCTGCTGCAGAGGCTATTCAAATGTTAACATTCTCAATGATAAACAGCCAAAAAAAAAAAAAAAAAAAAAAAAAAAAAAAAAAGTTCTGTGCAAGCAAATTGGAACAAACAACTAATCTAAAACTGGTTGCTAAGAGATGGAGGATTTCAGCCAAAACCATCTCGAAGCCCCAAGAATACTTTCTTTCTGCTCCAAAAGAGTACCTGTAGATGACGCCGTGTTGGTGGAGGAACATGAGTGCTGACGTGACCTCTGCGGCATAAAAGCGGGACCGAGGTTCGTCGAATTTGCGTGAGCGTTGGATTTGAAACATCAGGTCTCCTCCATTTACATATTCCATGACGAAAAAGAGGCGGTCCTGAAATTAATGAAACAGTGCTATTTAGCTAATTTCTTTTGGTGGCATAAAGGACTGCTTGAAGCTAAACGACTGGAGCTTTTACATCAAGAAATAAAAGAAAGGAATGCTGCGTTTCTGAAAAAGGAGAAAGCCAAACCTCGCCAAACCTAAAGAAAATGAGATGAGTCTCAAAGTCAGAAATGAAAAAAAGGCAATCAAAATCCTGTATTAAACAACACACACACATAAACCTCCACACATCAACAAATACATATGGAATTATAATCAAGTGCATATAATAACAGAGATACTTAAGTGATGTTATTTCTTTTATCATTTAGCCATGAAAACCATAGTTTTAGAAAATTTTGCCATAAAAACCCGTGAAAAGATAAGTCAATTTTGTCAACTAGTGACAGGCTGCTGGGAAAATTTCAGGCTTTTTTCTTTGCTTCTTTCTTACCAGTTACTTTGCCTGCAAAGCATCTTCCCCAAATAATGCAAAAATTATTTAGAATTGTTAAACTATAGAAACCAGTGCTGCCAATCTCAAACAATTACACATGGTTTTTTAATTGCTTCAAACCCTCATAATAAAATAGGGTTGCATTACTAAAATATGTATCAGGTTCTTTCTATTTTCTTCTAATGCTTATCACTTCCCTGTTCAAGCTTTCAAACCTATTTCCATGATGGAGGACTAGAAATGAATGTTCCTTGAGAATAGCAACTAAGATTCTCAGGCAGTCACACCATTAAACCAAAAGTTAAGTTAAATGTTGAAATAGTTGGAACTGAAAATATTAGTAAACTAAACATGTGCTTGGCATCTTGAACCATTTATTATCTAAACTGGCAATGCAGGTGAAGGCATAAGGAAAGAAATGAGACACATCTACTTGATTTAATTTAGATCAATTTTTTAAGTGTTTCTTACAAATGTTCATATTTTTTCCCAGTCTCTACTAAACCACCAGATCTTCAACTTCTTGCCTGTCCACCCTTGGTGAATGCCTACTCCAGATTCTTTGTTTCCTTACTGTAAATTATCTACAGCTATATGCACATGAGCTTAGTTAGGGGTGGAGGTAATCCTGATGTGATGTGACACAGACATTTCTTTCCCCGGTAACAGGATTCACAGGTGTGTGAGCTGGGACTTCATCCCTCTGCAGCTCTGATGCCACACTGCAGTTGGGCTCCAGCTCCTAGAGTGTGGTGTGCTGGGTTGAAGAAAAGGAGACAAGATGTGACATTGCTTTGGACAAGGAAAAAACCACAGAAGATCGAAGTTAATTAACCTCCCCCAAGTGAATCCAAGCCTGCAGATTACATAGTTTAAATATATGAATCCCGAAATTCATAAATATTTGTCATTTGTCTTTAATCATCTGCTCTACAACTCAGACTCAGAGCACAGCACTTAAAAATACCCTTAAACTTAAGCGTGTGCATTACTGCAGCTCATTAAGTGCCTAAATGTTATACTTATCAGGGATGCTTCCTGGAGGAGGCTAGAAATGTTTGTCTGACCTTTTGCTGATTACAGAAAGAGGATGCAGAAAAAAACTTTGTGCCTTTCCTCCAGTATCTTGGGAACACAGAAACTACTGGACTGGATGAAATTTGGAAAGCCAGGTGAACTGGCATTCTTGGTAAAACATTGCTAATGACTTTGGTACATTTTCCAACGTTTCTCTTACCATTTCCTAGGAAGGAAAATCTCCTGAAGAACAGCATCGAAGCTTCTGGCTGCATCATACACTCAAAAAAGTATGGATGCAGAGACACGCCTTTGCTCATTTTGTAATGCTTAGTACTGCTGATATGAAATGTTCAAAATGTTCAAAATCATAGTGCAGACCTTCTGACATCAGTGTAGGCTTTAGCTATCACCCTCTTTGCTTCTTAAGGCAAAAATACAGGTCCTTGTGCTGTCTGTCTGATTTATCTTTGGAACCAGTAAGAATTAAAGCCTTGATTTTCAAAGAAAATCTGGTAGTTCTCAGATAGTCTTAGTTAGGATTTCAGGAGCTAGATCTTAAGGATAACACAAATACAGTCAGGTTTGTGATGAAGTCAGTGAAAAGCATAAGCTGTACTGCTACTGGGACATGTTAGAGGGTACAACATCCCTGCTAGGAAGATGTGGGCACTGTCCTTTGTTAGGCTTCTCACTGCTGCACCACAGACTGAGTATCACTGAAGAGCTTTTTCAAATGTCCTTTGCAGGTCTTTCCCTGAGGTTATCTCACATGGATACACTTCAGTGTTTCAAGCACAAAACCCATTGGACTGCAGGCTGAGGAGAGCACAACTAACACCTGGCTAAAGCCACTTCTCCTAACACTTGTTGAAATTGAACTTTCTTTTACTGCTGTTTTAACCTTTCTAAAGTCAACAGTCTGGACTTGAGTGGGATCAACAAGGAAAACAAAGCTGCAATTCCCATTCTCCTGAGCAGCTATACTCATTCCCAACACTGCTGTCATTTTGCTGCACCTATGACAAGTAGAAACTAAACAATGCTGATGTGAAGTGATGGTGCTGGGCCTTACAGCTGTGATCCCAAATGGTGACCCTCAATATTGTCAATTGAGCTGGGAGCTGCTGCTCCCAACAGTGATTACACCAGAAAAAAATTGATTTACACAATTGTGGAGATGAGGGCCATTTCCTAACATGTCAGGATAGACTTTTTTTCTCACATTAAATACCCTGTGTTTGATTCAAAGGCTTTTTGTGACATTCACTAAATACCTAATTGCCGATTATTAATGTCAGAAATTGTGTTCAGTTAAAGCTTCAAGTTCTTTTATTGTAGTCCAGTCTTTTTTAGGTCTCTAACAGTTCAAGTAACTCAAAATTTAACCTGGACTCTAGCAGAGTATCTTATGACCAGACAGTCTGAACAAAAGGTTAAGCAGCATTCTCTGAGCTGGACACTGATACCTAGCAATCATCTCTCTCTCTCTCTTTTATATATTCCTTTTTGTGTACATCCCATTCTTAATTTGAAAGGGTATTTCTGACAGAATCTGCAGCTTACTTGACAATCTCATCAAAATTATACCTACTAAAAGCAGAATTAAGAGCTCAGTAATTGAATTAGTTTCGCTATTGAATTTTTCTGCAATGTATCTATAATTCAAGTCACTTTTCCAGCTTTTCTCAGTAAACATTTCAGTCCTCTACTGAGAATTCACAGGAAAAAAAAATTATAAAAAAGTCTGAAAGTTCTGTTCTCTGTTTACAGTGAGTCTGGGAAAGCACACTAGCATGGGATGCACAGCATGCACAAGCACAGCAGACCAGAATTTCAACATTAGAAGGTATCATCTTTTTTTGATGAAATATATTTAGTCCCTATGGAAACTACTTTCTTAAAAGCACTCTCTGGTCTTTCTTTTTGGTCAGGACAATGATATCAGCTGAGACTCACATTGACTTGAAATGAAAATGCAAGAGAAGAGAATATTTTATGAATAGGAGTTGAGATTGACAAGTCCATTGTTTTTTATTTCCATAACCTCAACAACAACAGACACACAATTTTGATTTTTGCACTCAAACAGTTTTTTCATATCTTTCATCAAAAGTTAATGTTCAAAATACAGGTTCCCCACCCTCTGACTCCTTCCTTTCTATCATAATGTAAGCACACCCCCAGAGTGACCCAATGAGATCTCTGAGTTCCGTGCAGAGGATGACATCCTCCCACTAGGAGTGAAATAACTGCATTATTCCTGATTATTTGTGTCTTGCTACATGTACCACCAGGAGTTATTCAAACACTGAAGTATGAGAATATAAAGTGAGCACCCCTAAGAACTATACATTAAGGGACCACACAGTGTTTACTCAGTTAAAAATGAGATACAAGGTATGACTTTATTATCAATTGTGTTCCAAGAGAAAATTGAAAGGGTTTGGTTTGGACTGCATTTTTTTTTTTTTTAACTTTGCTTCCATAAAACTTGGGGAATATGTTTTGATGAATAAAATAAAAGTAAAGCAGTCCTGGGAACTCTTTAATTATATAAACTGAAATAAAAGGCAAAATCACAAACAAAGACATTACAGATTAATCCTCTCTTGGCACCTATAAAGCAAAAAAAGTACTGCAAAGTAAGCTAACAGGTTTTCTGAAGCAAAGTAAACTAATATGTTTTCTGAAGTAATTCGATTCTTTTTCAGGGTTTATTTTAACCCTCAATCATACTGCTTTTCCTTGAATTTCTCAGAAGATATGGTTGAATGAGGATACTTAAAATAAAAAATGGAAACAAAAACAAAGCACAGTGCATGAATAAGAGATTTTAAAAGAAAAGTGGATATGAAATAAACAGGCTAGAAGTTAAAAAAAAAAAAAGTTATGTTCAACTCTGTATTTCCACCATATTTTCTGACCATAAATGTAACTCTTATACTGGAATGCTTAATGGCTGTCTCTATGATTTGAGTCTCTCCTCTCAACTGTCTTAATTGAGAGTCTCCTACATGGTTTGTGTCATCAAAAATGCACACCAAAAGCAACCTTTTTTCTAGTCTTTGTCCTTATCTCTAAATGGAGTAGTACACTTATTAGTTAAATTCAAAATCTTGTTTTATCTCTCTCATTCCACTCCTTTAACTCTGTCCCAATTGAGTTTTTCATCCTTCTTGACATTCAAAATAGCTCCTCTCACTCTACAGTAAATCCTTCTAATACTTCACACTTTATGGTGATTCTGGCCATTCTCTGATTTTTAGATTTATTTATATATTTTTGTTTATATCTGACTGTGCATTATGTGCACTCCCTGCCACTTTATGTTTGCTTGGGTTTAGATGTCACGGGTTTCACTGGATAGAGGTTCCACCACTTTTCTTTTGGAATATTGTACATCTTTGTCATTGGGAAAAGGAGGGGAGAGTTCCAGAAACATCAACAGCAATAAAATCGAAGGACATAACAGATCCAATCCAGCTTCTCTTTGTGGAGGTGTGATTAATGACCAAGACCTTCCTACTAGTAAGACCAGATAATCTTGCCAATCAGTTCTGATTTAACAGATGACACTGTGCAGTCTATTAGTTGTTTAGATGTGGAATAATACCATTGTTAAGGAACAAGCTTTTACGTAAACCTTGTATGAAAGGTTAGACATGGAAATACTTTGATGTATTGTTTACATTAATTATTGTGTAGATCT
The DNA here is from genome assembly GCA_032173965.1 of Sitta carolinensis. Taxonomy (NCBI): domain Eukaryota; kingdom Metazoa; phylum Chordata; class Aves; order Passeriformes; family Sittidae; genus Sitta; species Sitta carolinensis. The sequence continues at coordinate 3,689,813 of JAVUNC010000025.1, read as the reverse complement.
TAAAAGACTTTTAAAAAATTGCACTCAGTCATTAACCCGTCTGTCCTTCATTTGGTTTCCAATTAAAATCTCATTAACATTAAATTGCAGTCTGAAGACAATCCATTGATAGACATAAAACCATGTACAATTATCACTTCAACCTGAAGAATACATTTTTTTTTTCTCTTTCAAATGAGTCCTAACAGCTGGGGGACCCAATATTCAGTTCAACACATCCTTATTACTGAAACATTACAAAACAAAAATAAATCATGCAATCTGTCTCCCAGTTTCAAAACTGAGATGTACATCCATGGCTCAAGTCTGAGAACAAATCTTTTCATTATGGAAAGGCAGTGAACATGGACTCAAGCAAAATTCATACTTGATAAATCTTATCAGCCTACTCCAACAACCATTTTTTTCCTTCATTTATGTTTTCCTACAATTTGTTGTGAATAAATTCTTCCTGATTCTCTAAACTAAGTTCTTTATATGAAAACAGATTTTTCTCCCAGTTTCAGAACGTTGCATTTGAACTAGATTTCTTCAGAGGCCCCTGAAAGTACCAAGGACACCAATATGTTTATCAAATACAGGTAAATGTAAATGCAAAATAGTTCACATTCTAGTAGAGTACTGTTACATAATGGAATATGTTTAGCCACTAAACTTGTTGCAAAACAAAAGTCAAACACAACTTTTATTGCTCAAGAAGTCAAGTAAATATATCACCTTGGTATGGTCTGTAAGATGATATTTTATTCATGTCTTGCATGTATGGAATTCTTCAACTAATACAAAACTGTGATTACTTAACTCTATTTAAACAGGATACTCAAACAGTTTGTTTAAAATTACCTAAAACTACAGCAACTGTCCCACCCCTCAGAACTTAAATAAACATTTCCTGCTTCTGATGGAAATTGCACAGGCATACTCTGCACAAAACTATGTGCAACCCTTTGCCACCCTGAGACAAAGACTAAGCAGGATGGCAGATCCATTTTCCACAATCCCAGCGTTAGGAGGGACAAATATAAATCCAAGAGAAAAACCAGGTACGACACTAAAGAAAACAACAAGAAGCTCTCTCCTGTTCTTGTGATTCCTTTTTGAAGTTCATAGAAACAACCTCCAACTGGACACTATGACATGTTATCTGTCTCTGATTTCAGTGTTTATACTAGAGGCTAATTGTGTTGTTTTTCCTGTTTTGTACCAGGGCTTTCAAGGAGTTCCAAATTAGAAGGGAACAATTTCTACGAATCCCATATTTCTTGGAATAAATGGCCTCTACATAGGAACTGCTATCTTAACTTTCACATGAGATGTCTGCGTCTTCCACTTAACACAAAATGCACATATTCAGACTTTGTATTAGAGGATTTTTTAATCAGCCTGGCACTCCAAATTTCTCTCAGGCTGGTGAGTACTATTATAGTTTGGGCTTGTTGATCACTTTTACTTAGCTTTGCCCAGTAATTTCAAATTAATTTTTTTGCCCTTGAAAGATTGACTCAAAGATAAAACAGACCAGAGAGAATCAGAGAACCACACAAAACTGGATAAGGAAGTGTTGCAAGGTCATCTAGCTTATCCCTCAGCTGACAGGCAGGCTCAGCTGTACCCATCCTAAGGGGAACTAACCTTTCCAATGCTGCAAGGCAGGCTCTGGCCACTCTGAGCCAGAGATGTGAAACTGTGAACCTGGACAGCCCTGCTCAATGCACTCCATTTCACCCACAAAGACCCAGAAGCAGGAGCCTCTGCTAATCTGGCCTGCCAGAGGGCAAATGGGTTTGTCTGCATTCCACTGCAGTGGAGTCTCATTTCTGACAGAAATGCCCTGCTCCCTTCTCAGTCCCCTTGTCACCAGCAAAAGCCAGTAGTGAATGATATTCCTTGAACATGTGCTGCCTCACAGGTCAAAAAGTTGTATCAGTTACTGAAAATAAACTGACCTTCTCTTAAAAATCACCACTGATAAGCACTCCTTCAGCTCCTCTGGCACTCTGTATCAGCACTTGCAGAACTTCCACTGGAAACTCACTGCTGCAAATAATTTGCATTATTCTTATTTTAACCTTACTCAAAGTATCTATTCCTAGCTGTGCTGGAAGTTATATAGTACCTTTAGAGAAATAATTCTGTGCTTTCCTCCTTTGTTTCTTACAAAAAGAACTGGTCACTGGTTTTTCTTAATTTTATAAAATTTATTACAGAATATTTCTATTCTGTTTGTAGAAGCCTCAGATATTATGTTAGTTGCAAGCCTGTGGGATAAAAAACACTTCTAAAGCCTTGAAAATGGTTTCAAGAATAGCTGGCCTTTCTTGAGACACTCAAAAATCCCTCTGTGCCCTATCATACCATACCATGTGAATGGCCAGAAAAAGCTACAAATCAAATGCAATTAATTTTCAAACAGTGCTTTCAGACTCAGCACGGAGCTTTTCAAATCCTTTACAGTGTATTACTGTAAAGACCTGCCTTTACTCAGCTATAATGTGAGTTTCTGGAAAAGGGTTTTAAGCAATATGTTTGTCTGAGATCTCTGTACACCATAAAGCAGTCCTGGTATGTCACTTGTGTCATGGGAGATTTATGTTGTCTCCTTATGGAATATCAATTGATACTGGAACAAAATGGGGTTCTTAGCATGTTTTTCATGCCCATAACAGATCCCATATTACTATTCAACAAGGAAAACTTGGCTAGTGTTATGTATCTTGACATGAATTGCCTGGCTTGGGTGAGGGACTTACTATGTGCAAGCAGTAGGTCACAGAACCTTGGAAATAACAAGTTAATGATTCAAAGCAGGAAATGTTAGCCAGGACCTCACCTATTCTTTGCAAAAAGTTCAAGGGACCATTAAATTTTACCTAGACCAGCACTCAAGAAGAAAGTTTTTTTTATTGGTAGTTCCAAAGACATATGCAGTAATACTCTAAAACTGTCCAAAGTGAAGCCAGTCTGTCCTGAATTCACTGAGAGTGAAAAAATGTGCCCTTTGTTCATCATCCCAGCACTAATACTTCTGGAAAAGTTTAGGTGAATGTTTCAATTATTGAAAGACTCTAATCCCACATTACTGTGGCAAGCAAAATTCACTGACATTGGCATCACTTTTGAAATGTACGGGTCTTCAACTGTACCATAAATGCTGGAATATGAGAAAGCACAGTTATGAATAAAACCTATACCCTAGACTCTGCAACCAGCAATCCTATAGAGCTCAAGATCATAGATGGACATGACCTCCCTCACACGGACCTTTTTTCTGTGCAATTTAGGAACACCTTGAATACAGTCCTCCTAATGTTTTTGCAGATAATGAACTTTATAATAATTATTAATAATAATAAAATACTATTATGAACTTTATAATGAACTCCAGATTACTATCTGGACCAAATCTACTATGCATTGGACTAGCTGGTGTATCAGGCTCATATAAGGTCTAGTAAAAAGAAAGCATCAGCCCAAATTTAATTTATCCTGTTTCTTTTAAAAAGATGAAATTTAGAGTAATTCAGTGCTGCACAGAAGCAGCAGGTGAAGAGTTGTCAGCCTGCTCTCCTCCATGGAGCTCTCATTCTACTCACTGAGAATATGACAAAAAATTCTAGCTCTGAGTTTCCTGAATAATCAAAATTTCATATTAAGACGCTAAAATGTTATCATGTGAGAGCAAAAATGTTCATTTTTTACATCCTTCCTCCTTTAAATTAAGAATTAACAATTACGATTTTGGTTTTTGTTCTTCTTGGTCACTGCTGGATTTTATACCTCCTCCTGACATGAATGTTTTCTATGTGACACCTATAACATAATATCTCATTTTCTGACACAGTAACTAGTGGTGAGACTCTCTTTAGCCCAAATGGGGTTGAGATCAGGATTAAATTTTTAATACTGTAATATGCTGAATTTATTAGACATGGGCATGCAATGAAAACGCTGAACAAATGATGTGCATTTGCATTTCACCAGGTCAATCCCCTACCTTCTAACCTTAGAAATGGACAAAAAGACTCCTAAATTTGGGAGGATCTTCAGCCTCAAATGATCCTGGACAGGTATGTGTTGTGTTTCACGGGATTTTTGCAGGAGCTGGGCAAAACTCATATAAGGGAGAAACACAACTGGAATCCTCTGCAGAAATGGCATGTTTTGTAGTTCCAGTCACTTCAAAAGGGGTATCAAGTAGGAAAAGCTTCTCAGGCCATTTCCCTAATACCTTCATTTGATGACAGATAAGCTGTGAAAAGTGCCTTTTATGAAATTCTTTGATCTCATCTTCTTTTGGTGTTGTTTGGAAAAAAGAACTGTTCTGGTGAGATAATTTTAAAGACCTCGCATTTAATGGCCTGTTGCACATGGCAGAAAATTATATCAAGCCTGTAAAATGTCATTATGCAGAAAATGTTACAATGTGCAGGCAGATATTAATATTCCTTTGTTCTGATTCTTATAGGAAAAATATAAATACTGTCTTCCAAATAGAACTAACTATAAAGTTTTGGAAGCTACCTCAGAACTTCTAAGAACAACTTTTAACCTGTTTATATTCTACTAAGGAGCTTAGATATGTCCTAGGTGTCTCCTCAGCTCCTAGGCTGGCTCTGATGCCTTTTTTGTCTTTGCAATTCCTGTTTTCTTACACTCTTTGGGCATCTAGTTCATGCCTTTGAGCACACAGGGAAACATATCAGATGCTACAGAACTAGCAGGGAACACTCTAGGGAATGTAGCCAGTTGGTCCAGGGCAGTGATATCAGAAGGAAAAGGAACCCAGTTAAGGAAGATAATGAAAATGACAGGATAAAATGCTCATCCGGCAACGAGTTTCTCAGAAATTATCCAGAATTGCAAAAAACCCCAAACAACCAGAAGTGATCAGCTGAGTGGGCAAGTTCTTATATCACAGTCATGATACACTGGAAACAGTGCTCTTTGTTTCTAGGAATGCAATCAGCTGGATTGCATCAGGAATGGAAGGCAGAAGTTGTCTTCTCAGATTTATGCAACTGCCAGTTGTGATCCTGGAGAAATCTGCAATGACTTTAGCAATGAGTTACTTGTATACAAGTCATCAAAAGTTATCTGTTGAGAAATGACTTCTAGTCACATATATCAGGACCAGGCATACTGAACCAAAACAGGCAAACTACAGCACAAATACATGAGGACATTTTAGATTTGTTCCTCAGTTTACATTTTTCAGAATTTCTTAGAAAAGAAAGCACAAATGTATAGGTATTTCCTCTCTCCCCATGCAAGAGCAAATTCTTGTCATTGCACCAGACTGTGAAAGAAAAGTGTTCTTGCGTTACAGAATTTAGCACTGGGAAAACCTGCTCCTTTTTCCAGCTCAGAATTCTCCTTGTCATGAACAGAGTACTGGACAATGCAGAAAGAAGGCAAAGCAAAAAGGTGCAAAAAGTTATTCAAACATTTATTATGTTATCCTGTAAGTTAACTTGCCTAATAGGAGCTTGATATGAACACTAGTGCATTTATTAAGAAAGGAGTAAACCAGAATTCTCTAACAGCTTCCAAACTTTTTTCCCTTTAAAGTGAGAACAAGTGTTGGAACAACTGAGCTGCAGCAGGGCCAGCTTCTTTACATACTGCCTATTTATGCCTTCTTTGCATACTGCCTAGATATTCCATTTATGATGCTCTATGTGTCACAGACATTCTGCTACCAGTTTTCTTCACTGTTTTTAAATTGTTATTTCTGTCTAAGTGAAAAAAAAAAAGAGGCATGGTGGAAAGACTGGTACTTTCTCTACAGATAATTTTTTCCCTGAAAAAGAGCTAAATGAAAGTAGGAAAACAAAGTATGGGCATTAAAGAGAGGGCTTTTACCAATTTCTCAGTGTGAGCTACTTATTCTGATAATTTCACAGTCTGTAGAAGTCACTAATAATTAATGTTTCCATGAGTGCTCCTTTGCATGTTCCTCATACCTCCTTACTCTTACAACCAACTCACTAAGGAGAAAAAAAACCCCATGATTATTCACTGATGCACCTAGAAGAACACTGTATTTTGTATTCAGCAATTTTACACAAGTCAGAGCACAATAAAACACTCTCTGGCCTTGTTTTAGGACTTGCTTTTCTAACTTTTGTACATTAGACCAGGCTACTGACTCCTGCTCCTTTGTGAGATTAAGTTTTAAGGAATTGACTTTGCTTTCAGAAAGCTTGTGATGGGGGAGGACAGGGAATCCTGTGCTCCTTTCAAAAGAAGGAGATGCAACTTTGGCATCATACTTTGGCGAATTAGGATACTCAGTACAGAGAAACAGCTCCTCTGTATTATGTGAAGTGTTTCAGTAATGTTCCCACGTACTCAAAAACAAAGGTCAGCCAGTGACAACAGTTGGTTCTAGCTTGACAACACAGCAAGAAACTTGTATTGCACTGTGATCATCCAGATGGAAAATTTATATGAGATACTGTCATATCAGTTCACAAACTATGCCCTGGATGCCAGAAATAACTAAATGTCTAGAGCTTACTTGAACATGATGTTCTGAATTTAAAAAGTAGTTGCATTTGTACATGTTGAGGATTTTAAGTTCCTTAAAATGAGACACTAGTATTGAGTAACTGTGTCTGCTCACATGAAAAAAAAAAAAAAACAAAACAAAACCAGCAGAGTTTGTTTTGCTGTTTTTACCAAAGAAACTTTCTTTTTGAGAACTTGGCTAAGCCAAAACAAAATAACTGTGAAAGCAAAAATAAAGGTGTTGCTTTTCTGACGTAAGTTAGGAGATGTTTCCATTCAGAAATGTCTAATTCCAGATTTTTGTTCAGGACCCCTCTTTTCTTCTCATAGTACTCTGACAGGCACATTATCATGCTGATGCTTAATTCCTCAAACTCAAGCTCAGTTCTTTACACTAGACATATTAAAAAAAAAATCAAATATATATTATTACTAATGGTCATAAAATGCCATAACAAGACCAAATCAAAGACCAACTGTCTGCTGATACTGCACTTAGTAATACAGACTCAAGGCTTCTCTGTACCAGTACAGCAAATAGACAAAGAAACATTAGAAAGTATTTGCAGGGTATCTGCCACCTAACCTGAGTGAGCTGCAGCCTTTGCTGAATGCTGGAGCCACTGATGAAGCCTCAGGGTCCAACTGCCTTTTCTCAGCTCCAGGGGTTGCATGTTATACCTGACTTTTTACAGATGCCCCCCTTGCTTCCCTCTGAGCAAGGCTTAGCACACTGACTGCAGCCCTGGAAGAGGAGATGCTCATCCACACTTTGGGGAGTGAGTCTTCCCTGAGACAGGGTAACAGAAAGCTATCCTGAATCACAGGATCTCAGGAAGAGAGAGACTCAAAGTCTTCATGGCCAGTGCAAGGCCAGACACAAACCCATCCTCTCTTTGTCTCCTCGTGCATCACCTTTTCTATTCTTAGGCTGTCCTAGGTAACTGTTAACAATAGTTTCATTAAGTAAGGATAATATATCATTCTTTCTCAAGTTTTTTAGTGCTCTTCCTGAAACCTTGCTGTGGAAACATGAAAACATCAAAATTCCCTTGTCACGGGGCAATGGAAGGCAGCATGAAGAGCACCTCACAGACAGAGCTTCTGTCCTGGGTAAATGTTCTGAGCAAATCCCTGTACAGCCTCTGTTGCTAAGCAGAAACCAGATAATCTGCTCTGCTAGGGAGCAGCTGCCAGAGAGGGAAACTTATCATATGCTCTCTCCTGTGCCTCTTGTACACACCACTATTCTACCCCAGACTCAGTGTTTCATGCTCTGATTTCCTCTCCTGCAGGAGAAAACCACACAACAAAAAGGGAGAATGAAATTATGACAATGAATAAAGACTAACAGTGTTAACATTAACATGATTAATACAAATTCAGATAGATGTCTACTTCAAAATAACTAATATATGGACAGCTTCTCCTATTCATCCAGAAAATGGTAGGAGACCAAAACATAGAGTGCTACATGGACTGATACAGAGGTGAGGACCATGACAGACTACCTCAATAAAGGACCCTCAGCTAAGCTGAGCCCTGTCATCTGCTGCAACCTCCAACATAGCATTTATATCCTTCTTGCACTTCCAGAACTGCTAATTGTTGTCCCTGAAAATAAACCTTCTAATTTGTTTTGGTATAGTGGAGTCAGTTCTCACGAATTGTAAGATAAACAAGAATCATGTTTACATTCCTTTATAAAAGATCTCACCTGATGGACTTCTCAAGTGCCAAGTGGAGATGGAGAGGTGGGAACTTCTCTGTCCAATCTCTGCTCACTGTCCAGAAACTTATAGATACAAAGTCAGTAATAAATTGGAGAGTTTTTTTCTTCTTCTCTACCTGAACCCCTGCTCTGTGTGTTACTGTGTGTTTCTATCTATGTCACAGTAACAGCTAATGATGGAGTTCAGGGCCCTGGGGGCACTGCCAGCCCCCAGCAGCCCTGTCCAGCCTTCCCTGGGGAGGGACATGCCCTGAATGCTGCACTGGGACCAGCCCAGGGCTCTAGGTGTGCTCCTCTGCCCTGGCTCTCAAGTGCAGGCTGGCCCTGTGTCCTCCCCACCCTGCTGGGGCTGGCAGGGACCCCTGACCTGCAGACAGCTCTGCTGGTCACCCCTGGACCCTGGGGCTCCAGCATCAGCTGGGGACAGTGGCCTGTGCTGGGTCACTCTCAACCCCCAGTGCTCAGGCTGGCTCTTACTCTCACTGACAGCCTGTACCTATTTCTGAAGGTATGAGCAAGTTTAAACCAATGGTGATTAAATTTATACACTCAAAAGAAGGCATTTAATGTTGGCTCGATGTGATGCCCAGGAATTTCAGGTACAGGAGGATTTTCTCTCTGAAGCACAGGTGGTCCCTGCCTTGATGACTCAATCACCAGCCAAGCTGCTTCTGGGACAGACAGTGGAGGGACAGCTGGATTACTGTGGAGATGGCAACTCCCCTGGAGGTTACAGATGAGAACTCTGCTCTGGATTGAGTAAGGCTGTTCTCCCCTTCAGACTCAGTAAAATGTTAGTAACTCTAAAAACAGATCAGCCCGTTTCCCCTGAAGCAAAGAGCAGGGACACACAGAGTAAGGGATGCCATGAGGATATTCCCAACAGTCACTGACCTCTGATGTGGGCAAAGCCTTTGTGAGACCAGACTTGCACCTGCTGCTTGGATCAGGGTATGTATGGAGGCTTTGGGCAGCATATATATACTGAGCAATTTCAGTGGATACTGAAACATGGTTAACTGAAAACATCAGTCCTGTAAATACATGCCTGTATGTGGAAATGATCGCACCTTTTGAATATAGCTTTATCTTGTTGATGAGGTCTGCAAATTGAGTTAAGTTTGTTAGCTGCTCAATGAATTTCTATCTTCCTTTGGAGGAAAAGTCTTTTGATACACAGCAAACACAGACTTCAAGTTATCTACTGTGTCTATAGTCTTTTTAAATTATCTAGAAAACTGCTTCTTTGATTTGTTCTTTAGCTGGTTAAAGGTTAAAAAGCTTTAAAGAACACAGCATTTATTGCAACATCAAAGATGATTACAGAATAGCCTGGCAGTTTACTTCTCTGCAGAATGCCCATAAAAAAGAAAGATGTGTGCATCAGGAATTTGCAGAATGTGTTGCACTATAAGATAAACTGAAAAAGGAATGTGTATGTGCATGAATGCAGTCAAGTTCCTATTTTGACATTTACTGAAATAGCTTAAGTGGTACCACTTCTTTTGTAAATCTAGGAGGAAAGATGTTTTTGAAAAATACTTAGAGACAACAGAATGGATCCAAGTCAAAAACTTTCATTCCAGGTTAAATAGAAGATGTAACATGCTTCGAATCGCAAGAGAGAGAAATTACAAGGTGGAAATATTCAATATACACTAGACTCTTGCTATTTCTATCATCACAAATTTTTCAACCATCTGGTGCCATTACAAGCAGAGAATGCAACCAAACAGTTGGAACAAATTAACCTCAGAACCTGTCCCGTGGTTCATGTAGTTTACAAACATACCCTGCTCAACAATTTCAATAAATAACAGTATTACAGTCCCCTCAAAGCTACTTTTTATTTATTCATCTCAAAGAAATGTAATATAAACGTGTGTAATGTAAACTCCAGATCACTCTAAAGGCAAGTTGCAGTAACGTGTGCAGGACTCCTAGAGCAGAAAGCCCACTGCACAAAAGAGTGTAACAGTATGAGTGAAACTAAAATCGTCACAAAGATGGTGATCATCACAAAGACTCTGGAACTGCTATTTATCAAATCCTGCAATATTAGAACTGGGACATTGTTAAGCAGTAAAATGGGTAAAAAAAGTGTTTTTTCAGAGGAGTTTACTGCTGTAGCCGTGGAGGCAGACTGTACCAGCTACTCCAAATATGAATTAGAAACATTTATGGGCAACAGATACATAAAGAGATATTAAAAGAGATAAGGTAGAATAGCCCATTTAAACATCCTTCTACAACTCTGGATGCTGCTGGAGTATGAAGGGAATAGACTGCAGAGAGTGACACTTCCATGGCCCCTCCAAATAACCTCTTTTATTGCATTGTGTCAGTAGCCACAAAATGGATTAGACAGACCACTGATCTTACTTGGTAGGACACTTCTTACTCTCACAGGTTGCAAAAAAATGAAGTGATTTATATATATACACAAAGCATTTAGAAAATGGATCATTATCCTAGCAAAGGCAGCAATGTACCTGAAGAGTAACTGTACACTATAATAATTATATATAATAATAATATATATTATTATTATATATATTATATAGTATATACTATAATAATAATAATAGAATCTGAAGAAGGATTCAAATTATGATTGCAGCAGCTTGAAAGAAGAACGACAGCCTCAAATGTAAGGGTCATGTTTATTCTGGAAAAAAACACTGAAGATTTCCTTGTTTTGGGCTGTCAGGCTCTGAACATTTTTCACTTAGGATTCATGAACTAATATCAATGTGTGAAAATATGAAAAAGAAGAGAATGAACAGGAGTTTTTTCAAGCTTTCAAACCCTGTAAAAGAATTTCAAAGCCTTTTCTTCTCCATCTATCAATGAACTGTGATGTCTGCTAATATGCAACAATTCAGATCAAATGTAAAAATATAGTGAAAAAAATTTCACTGATCAAGCACAAGCTTTCATTAAAAGCCTGTGCTTTCAAGAATGTAGTGGATAATAAAAAAAAATTATCTTTTAGAATGTCATGTTGTGAATAAAACTCATTATTGTTTCAAGCCTCCAATCAGATGGAGTTATAGACTCTGCACTGATTGAAACAGCAATTTGAATAAATTCAACTGCACAATGGGACCTAATATTTTTGCTGTCTCTTTTCCCTGTACATATTTTCTGATCACACAGGGAACAAATCCAGGGATGTACACCTAGGTATAGATTGATTTCAATCTGCATGTTAAAACAAACAACCCCTCCCCAAACCAAAACCAACCAACCAAAAAAACCCCACTGGAAAATCCAGTTTATTAAAAAAAAAAACCCAAATCAAACAAAACTAATTAGTCTTTCAAAGGACAAGTGTTTATGTCAATGGAAATTTTAGACAGATTCATATGCTGCATTGGAACATTAGGGTTGTACAAGATTATCCTCCTATGAGAATACTTGAAACTGAAAATACAGGAATACTCTGAAGTAATTAAAAAAAAAAAAAAAAAAAAAAAAAAAAAAAAAAAAAAAAAGAAAAAAGACTTTTGTTTCTGAAGTATCTTTTGAAATACATGCATTTTGCTTTTCTAACATGGGATCACCTTTAGCTTCTTATTGCTCACTGAAAAAGTTGACAGACTCACAAAAAATGCTTCCATTCCCACATAAGGTGGGCTTTTTTTCTTTTTTTCATTATAACTTTAAAGCCAAACAAAACTTATTACTACATCTACAGGAATAAACCAACAAAATTATTTCAGCTGCTGGAGTTCAGGAAGTAAAACAAAAACACAATGCCAGAGTAAGAAAGAGAACTCCCAGCTTTCCATCTCTTTTTTTCTCTCTCTACGTTTATTTCCCTGCTGCTAGAAACAGCAATTTCTAGCTATTACTTAGCTAGAAACAGACCCTCGTTATTATTTAACAAGTTATTTTTTAGGATGATTTTGCTTTGCTAGCTTCAAAGTGCTTTCTGGTCAAATCACTCTGGTCGTGTTGAGAGTGTGAAGCAAGTCTGGGAGCAAGCACAGACAGCACTGAGGGATGTGCATTTTCTGAGAGTGTGTGCCGTGCTCTACATGTTGCATTAATGCTGGAATTCTACAGAATATTTTAAAAGTAGTCCAAGAACACATCAGCAGGGAAAGTCTTCCCTGTCTGGCAAATCCAATCATAAGATGCCCTTCGTGGCAAAGCTGCCATCAGAATGAGGATAGTCCCTCCACCCAAAGCAGGAAATAATTCCTTTATTTGAGTGACATTTTAAGCACCATTTTTATGTCCTGTCTAGCTAGAAGTTTTAATAAGCAATTTACTACTACTGTAGAACCATTTTTAGGATGTCAATTTTCCAAGTCCTTTTCGCTTTTGAATACAGAGCACCAGTGGGGTGAATTTCCATTTTAGTGTAAGTTACCAAGGAATCAGAGTCTACATAAATAGCTTCTTTTGCACGTTTCATCTTATCCTTATTGGTGAGATAGCAGTCTTACCAAGACAATTGTGACAAAACAACTGCTTTTACTAAACATTTTAAACTTTAAATTCCACAAACTTCACATCAATAAACCATAAACACTGCAAAGTAGTTGATTTTGACCAAGTGTCAACAATATAATGCTCCACAAGAGACTGAAAGCAGATACCTTTCTCTTCCAGCCACCAAACTTTAGTTCAAACCACCCTGCCAGAAAAAGAGCCTAAGTGTAATATCAAAGGTTTCCCCAAGAGCCTTAAAGGCTGTCTGGCCAAAATCACCACGGGTCCATTCACCAGCTGGTGAGTGCAGGAGTGAGTTATTCTTCATCCTGCTCCTTCTGAGGCCTCAAAGCAGCCTCTTCACAGCAAGCAAAGCAGGGATCTCAGACCTCCTCAGGTCTGTTACATGAGATTCTACCACAGCACAGAAATAAAATCAAAGCTAGGAAGATGCTATTTAGGCTTACTGTAACTAAATGGAAAAAAAAAATATATAAAAAAAATAGCCACCTAATTTTAATTATACAGAAACCAGAGGATATGATGGTTAAACAGAGTGACACAGGTTGGACCTGGTTTAAGGAATCATTTTTGCTATAAACTCTGTGTCAGCCAGCAAAACAGGTCTTACCACTTTTTCCCTGGTGAGGCTTCGAAGTCAGCCCTTTTACTTAACTTAAATTTAGACTTGTTTTATTGAAAAAAATATTTAACATCCTGGACAGAGAATTGGTTGCTTCCCAGTGTTTCTTTCCATCACAACACAAGCTGCTGGGCTCCTGCCAGGGATCTTGGCTTATTGGAGGGCCAAGGTGCTTAACCTCCCAGAAGGGGTGGCCATGGAAGTGTCCCCAGCTGCACTGTGCTCTCTGCAGCCTGTGCAGTGTCCCAGGACTGGTTTATTTATGTCTTACCAGAGCACAAAACATGCAAGTTTAAGTAAATTGAGGTCACAAGATGTAGTAAGTTTCTACAAATCTAACCTCAACGTGGTATTAAGTTTTTGGCAAGCTCTGAGTAATATGATCTCATATAAAAAAAATAACCTATTCACTGGTATGAGCAAGTCAAAAGTTTCTTGAATCATTGGATCTGTGATTCCATGGACTTGCCATGAATCTGCTGCATTGTGTTTAACAGCACTGGACACTGAACAAGTGAACTGCTGTAGAACTGCTACTTGATACTATTGTCTATGTGCAAACATTAAGCTGAATAGGACAAAATACTGACTCAAGCCTTTTTACAATACATAAATTGAAACTTCCTTTGAAGGTTAAGAAAATTATTTTTCCTGTTTTCATTACTGGTTGCAATTTTATTACTTTGATGAGGACTGACAGCAAAGCTCTCAAGGTAATGATTTTTTTTTTTTTTACTGTAACTAGACAGAAAATACTCTGACATGATTTGTTCTTGTGATAGAGAATAAGAACATTTGTATTCCATACTAAATCAATCACTCCTTGCTTTTTCCACCTGTTTAAAACTTTACAAAGCTCTAAAAGCCTTTCACCTTTATTGAATCCAAAAGAGAAAGAAAACCTTTGTCCAAAAAACATAAAATTACAAAAAAAAAGTGAATTGTGTAAAACCTAGCAAGATTAGAAACATTAAGTTGAAACTAAGCATTCTGACAACACAGCATTCATTTAATTTTTTTTCCCCACAGAACATTCAATTTCTTCTAATTCTATGACACTTTATTGAGATTCATATTGCCAATTATAAAGTTATATCTACTTAGCATTTGCTCAGCTAGGAGAACACTAGATGATTCTTTTACTATAAATTCTTTTTCCTGGTACAAAAGGATAGTTCAGTTGCTGAAAGAATGATAACCTTGGGATGTTATTTATCTGGGGAGAGCTGCAGGCAGTAACAGGTTTACTCTGCAAGCAGAGTTACATTCTGAGGCAGATTCCTCTCCTGGAATCATGGTCAGAGGGTGAAGGAGAAAAGTAGCTGAGGGATAAACTTGCAGTGCAATATTTTCCAAGAAATTTCACTAATTATACAGTTATTTAAATAATTATACATTAATTATTATTAGACTTGGCACTATTTGTTTCTTTGTGAACAGAAAACAACTTCTGTGTAGCAGAGGAAAACTAATATATAAAGTTCAACAGATACTACACGTATCAGTGAGACTACACATCCCATCACCATCCACTTAAACTGCAGAAATAAAAAAGCACACAAATTTAAGTGTAATGTTATCCTGATTGCTGCTTCTCTTTTCAGTAGGCTTCAAGAATCACACATTTGGGGATCCAATCCCAAAGTGTCACGCGGTCTCTGAACAGTTCTGATTAAGCCACCAAGGGCTCTGCAACATTCTGGCAGCGTGAAACAACATTTCTTCCATATGGAAAATCAGGCAAATATTTTTCCTAACGAGTTATGTCATTCATTCCTACTTGCAGATAATTTCACAGGTGAGAGCCAGAGGAATTCACTATTAGATTTCCTGGGCTTAGTTCTCCTGCAGTTAGTACATTATTAAGAAACATTTGAGCTATTTCATTATTTCTAGCTCATGCTCCATACAGCATTCTGGCACCTGGAAACTCTTAACTTCATAGCTTCTGTTTATGAATAGGTGTCCATCACTTAACTGAGCTGACTGTATTTCAAGTGTGAATTTGGGTTTAAATAGAAAATGGGGATTGGTTTGTCTTTAAATTTTGCTCATAAAGCTATCCTCTCTTATTCCTGGAAGTGTTCATGACAGTCACTTGCTGTGCTGGCTCTCTTCTGAGGAGTTCAGCAGATAAATTTTGAGAACTATTTATCTCTGAGATAAAACATCACAGCAAACTTTTAAAAAAATTATTTCTTTCATAATGAGTTTCACAGTTCTTGTCTTCATATATTTAATCCTTTTTTTCCCAGCCATGAAACAGCTAAAAAAACCAAAAACAAAAGAGCAACACTTTTACCATCCATATATTTTATCACTGAGCACAGCATCAAGGTGGTAGGTTTTGATGAATTTGCACCTGGATTTGCATTGTTTGGACAATGGACTTCAAATTATCAATGTTACAATGCAATATTAATCTGTCAACACCTTGTATATAAAATAACTGCCAGTTATATGAAATAATACTTAAATTTCTGTCATGCTGTATTCAAACACTGGAATTTTCATAACTTTTCAATCACTTGTGCATTTGCTTAGCTACCTTCTAGGAGCTTGGTTTTAGGAAATCAAGTTTTAAAAATCTTCAACTACAGCTCATATGCAGCTCCAGAAATACTTTAAGAAAAACAGATCAACTACATTCAAACACAGTGATTTCAAAATTAACATATTGTTGCACAGGGCCCTTTATTTTTAGCCTTTGAGGAATATCAGAAAGACTTAATAAACACAGCTTCACTCCCCTCTCATTTCAATGACAGTGCAAAAGAGATGCACAGTGAATGATAGCTCTGCACACTCTCTCCCACTGGCCAGGGGGGAACACCAGGCAGAAGTTTAGAAAAAGCAAACAAGTTTTTTGTTTTGTTTTGTTTTCTACAGACAAAGTTAAACTAACACTTCGGACAGCATTCTCAGGATTCCATGGGAGATACAAAGGAGGTCCTGTTCTGATTCTCCAGGAGAGATGTGAATTTAGAAACTGTCTTCAGGAGAAGATACAAACCCAAGATGGATCCAGGGCTGCAAACAATACTGTGAAGGACGTGTGCTACAAATTTACAGCGAGCCCTGCTCCACACAAGTTTCTCATGTTACATATTATTAATTATGAAAACACATAGAATGATGTTTCTCTTGAAAACACACAGAATGGTGGATATAATGAATCATCATGTGACTATTATATAAAATATATGCATCCATTCCTTCTTTGGAAACAACCAATTAAAAATCTGGGATAAGCCTCTAATTTTACCTCTCAGTTCCCTTGTCTCTGAACAGATGTGATGATGTGACTAGGATGTGACAATAACACTTAAAGTCTTCTGTCATCAAATCACGAGCCATTAATCACACAACTGCATGTACATTACTGAAATCATTCTGATAAAGAAATTTATGGTAGGCTTCAAATATTGCTGTAGACTTCACTTTACTGGAGACTTACAACAGATTTAGCAAATCCAGTCAAGGTAAGCCAAAGAATAGCCCTCCCTGGAGAAAACAAACAGCATATATATGTGAAACTACTTAAAGAAAAGAAGCAGATAAAACAAGGGCCAAGTAAGTAAAACTGCTTGTAACAGCAAAGGCTGGATCCAGAGCTGAAGGACTAAGCTCAATTTCCCATCACTGTGAATATACATATGCATAAAAAAGGACATGCATCCCTCATAAATAAAAAACCCACACAAGAATATGGAAAAGAGAATTACAGAAGCAAAGATTCAAACCCCAAGAAATTCCAGATTTAGAAATGGTTTCATACTCTGATCTATTCCTCAGCTGCCTCTTTAGACTGCAGCTTAGTGCTACAAATAGTGTTGACTTGTATAATGACTATATTTTCTTCTGAAACCCCAATTTATTAACACAGGAAAACTTAAAGAAATAATGTGAATTACTGATTTTTAGAGAAAGTATCCCAAACAAGGTTAACACAGACACAGAAAAAGAGACCTCCTACTTTACCCCAGCAATGGTCTGGGATAAAACCCACATAATCATGGAATTAGGGAATGTACCATACTCAATACTCAAAGCTGAATTTTACAGGAAATCTCAGTACAGCAGTGAATTTTCCTAAACTTGTGTTTGGCTGTGTGACTTTATCTCAGTGTTGCACAAGACACTTTTGAGAAAAGGTTATAGAGTTCATCTTTTTAAGCTAAGCATTTAAAGGCTTTAGTGATCAGCTTCTTTAAAAGTAGCTGCTTGAAAATAGGAGGAAGCTATTAATGTATTCTTGGCCAATCATTTCCTACTGAATATAAATGTAGGAGAACCATAGGACTAAAAGTTTCTTGAGACCTATCATGAAAAACTACAATATTTTATACAGAATCTTCAGGGGTTTATATGGTGGAAGGAAAAATATTTCTCATTATGGTAGTAATGAAAACAATCAGGCAAGAGTAAGAAAACTAAAATTAATTATCTTCGTAAAAGTTCTCATTGCCTGAATTTCACCTTGCACTGCTCTGGGGATAGGAAAAAACCTCTAAAGGAAAGGAAACTGGTCTTGGTGTGGCTGGCTGACATTAAGTCAGGTTGAAAAGCTGTTGTCTATCATTCTGCCTCGTCAGCAGTAGCTGGGTAGGGACTGGGCTGTGTCCTTGAAGGCGTGCCCACCAATATCTGGGGACACATTACACTGGAGGTGCTGACGGAGAAGGGCCACGTTTAACCTTGGCAGGGGGAAGAAGGGGAACTTAACAATAAGCAGTTTTCTTTTAAGCAGCAGCTGGTTTCTTGAACTTCACTTAAGCAGAGGAAGTAGCATCCAGCTGGGCTACTGCTATAACAAAGGCCTTCACTAGCGCAGAAAAGGGAGAAAGAAAAAAACAAGCCCAAGATGTGAGTTTTTATATAAGATACTTTGTATGCCAGCATAGCTTCTAGAAGCTTCTCATTGCTGGAATCCCTTCCTCTCTAAACTTGCTGCCACAGAAAAAAACAGAGAGTTTGAGCAATTACAAAGTGTTGCAAAAATTGTTTCTGAGAAATAAAAAGCAACTAAATATCATGACACTGCCTCATAGAAGAGGAGTGTTTAGCACAAGCACTATTGTGATAACTGCCATGTAAGGAGATACACTCAGAGAAACTGCCCCCAGCCCCCCGGGATTCTTGGATACCTTAGCAACTTTTATTTTATGTGGATCAAAAATAGAAGGATAAAAAAGCAGGGCTGGAGGGGACCAAAATGAATGCTCTGGCAGCTTTGCTAGAGCTCAGAAGTCACTCTCCACTCCGAGGCAGAAATTCAGATACAACTGCTGGCTAGAAATTCGATCTCCTGAGTGATCTTCCCAAATATTGCTACTACATGTTACTCCTACATATTCCAAGCCAAAACAAAATTACTAAGAGAGTAAAAAAAAAAAAAAAAATACTGAAAGATTTCCCATTAAGAAATAGTCCTGATATGAGAAGATAAAGTGTACATACATTCTAAAAATAAATGAAGATGATCTTTCCAGCCTGAAAGCAGCGGCCAAACTCCTGACAGCCCGTGTCCAACAAAGTTCTTAAAAATCCTTCTCAGAGGAGACTGCCAACTGTACAGACTGGGTTGTACAGTTTGAATGGAGCCTCTTCCCAGATGGACACCAATCACTAATGGAAAAAGGATTACAAACTGAAGCACAGTTGGAAAACTGGCCAGGAAAGTCCCCTGGAGAAGAAATCTGGAAGCTCCTGGGCTCCTGTGGCAGCTTCTGCTGGTGATGCAGGGATGTGACTTGTACTGCAGTTCACTGTCACTAATTACACGGGAGTGACTTTTCAAGCTCTAACAAAGGGGAAATAAAACAATGCTTTTCTGTGTTACTGTGATCTTCAATAAAACTCCGACGTAGCAACCATCAAAGTCAAGAAGTTACACAAGCAGTTCCCATTATCAAAACGAAAATGTGACATACCCCTCAAAATGCCCAGATTATTCTTGACTGTAATCCAGAAACTTCAAAGACAAAACACACAAGGACTGGAAGTCTGGATATCTACTAAAATAACCAACATACCCATTCAAGCAGGCTGTTCCTAAATATCAACAAGTTCTGTGTCCTGTACATTATAAATGTGGAGTTCATATTCACATAACAGATTTTACAAGAGTTACAAATTAATGTGACAGTGGTGGTGGCTTGATGGCAGCTCTGACATTTAGATTCTTTTGAGTCCAGACAATTTCTCAGGCTCTAAAACATACGTGTTATTCACCAAGAATGACTGATCTGGTCCAACACACATGCCATATTTTACAGTAGTTCTGGAGGCCTGAACACCAGTAAAAATGCTTATACATGGGTTTCATTTTGACCCTCTTGTCTGGGATATTTGCATTAACACAAATATCTACAGTTACATACCATTTCTGTGAAATTATTCAGCAGCTGACATGTTTCTGATACATGATGGGATTTCCTAGAACACTTTAACATACCTCTTAAGGCTAACCCTACACAAACTGCTTTTCCTGTGCTCTCAACAAAAGAGTTTTGCAAATGCCCTGACTTATTTTCACATTAGGATTTGCTGATGCTATCAAGGTGAGTGACTTTGTGGCTCTGGGCAGTCTGATCAAGCTGATCAGCCACTGCTTTTCAGTGTGCCTGTGTGTGTCGTGCACATGAATGCATGATGGCTGGAATGGTCCCTCCAAAGCCTAAATTTTACTATGATTTTATCACCTGTAATTTGTCGTTTCAAAAAAAAAAAAAAAATAAAAATTACAGTTTTAAAATAAAATTGAGTCTGAAGACATAGAAAAAGCATGTGCAAATCAATAAGGGAACTTACAAATAAAGCTAATGAACAATTCAAAATGTCAGTAGTTCTTACAAAATTGCCCTTATAGACCTTTAATACACACACACACATACAAAGAATTTGTTAACTGAAAATAAAAAAAAGTTCCTCCTATTTTTCCTTGCCTTTAGCATTATGACCACATTAATGAGAAACCTTTTCCTCTTTCAGGGACCCCACAGAAGGAAATTCAAACACCCTTTACAACTTGAGAAGACAGAAAGTAATTCTGACTCTAGCTGAGTAACACCTGCACACGCAGATTTTTACAACTTGCATAAATCCCAAATGGTTTTTAGCTCTACAGGAAAACAATGAACTGACAATTTTCTAAGTTACAGATAGAGGATTAAGCAAGTCATTTTTATGGCACACACATTTAATCTATTAGACCACATATGAAAAACCAGAAAGTTTACAATCACTTCAATTTGACGAAGCGAAATTTACTCAGCTCCAGTTGTTGGAAGGCTGGTTTTTTCAGAGAAGTATAGTGAAACTGTTCTTTCTGTATTCTTATCAGCAGAGTATCTCTGCAAGTTTCTTTTTAGAAAATCAGATCCTAATTGTTGCTTGCATGACTTTTCCCCTATGCCACGGTTGGACTGCATAATGTTTTTCCTGCCACATAAGCATGTCTATAAGAAGTCCAAACAAGTTCAGAAAGAGTTATATAACATTTTTTGCATTTTTGGGGACTATAATTAAAGCGATAAGATTATGGCAAAGATCCTAGAACAGATTAAGCACAGGATTCTATGATGAATGAAAGTTTGGGTCATTAAAAGTGCAAACCTAGATATTTTTTTTTCTTTAAACCACACTCATTTCAACATGTACGACATTAAATTTTGCTCTTAACAAGCACCTTTAACAGGGATCAGCAAGAGTACTGATGGATACATTAAGGAAAACCAAAAATGTATCAAGAAAAAAAAAGACAAAAAATATCTTTTAGCAAGCCTGATTCAAAATGCCTGCAGTGTGTCTAGATTTAAAGTAATTACATGGAAGGACATAGATTTAAGAAATTTACAGGAATCCTTAGGGGAAAAAAACTTCCTAAGAACTTCTTACAGAGATAACTTTGATGTACTCAAGTCCTAATTCACACTGAATTCATGTGAATCAATAGTTTCATAGATCTTGAACAGTTTCATAGATCTTTCTCTCTTCCTGCCTGAAGGTAGAGCTTAATATTTACTTTAACATACTGAGTGCTGGAAATAGGAAGCTGAAAGACACTGTGGTTTGAAAACTGGAAGAAAACTGAAGTCACCTAGCCTCCAGCATGTATAGTGTTGGTTTCCAGCAAAAGGGAAGGAGCCCTTCTGCTGAAAGGAAGCACTCACAGATACAACATATTCTCTGTATATCTCTGCACACAGATAATTTCTCTCTGTGTTAAAAAAAAATTGCAGTGGATCTAGCTTTCATCTGTAATGTGAATGTAGTTTTAATCACAAAGATATATATATATACATATGAAAATTGAAATCAACTTAAGAAGAAAAGTCAAGCTTTTGGGGAAAGTAAAAACAAAACGTAGAAGGGCAAACTTCCTTAAATAGTTCCTAATTTTAAAACTATAGCAGACATATTCAAAAAGATTCATGGAAATAACTAATATGTACATAGATGAAGCTGGATGAACACTGAACTACCAGGACAGAAACATAATCTAGAAAAAGTGTATGTGCCTTGGGTGCACAAATGCACAAACATGTTGCTGCACATGTTTTATACACATGGTTTGGCCAGAAAAACAGTGACAGATTAACCTGTTTCTGTCTCCTGAGACAAACTATCCTAAATCCTCTTTTCTGGTTTAGAACAGGAAGCAGAAACTTTCAAAAAGTTGTCAAGAGTGTGTACAAATACAACCTCACGATACATCGTCAAAATAGCCATGGCAAACTCTGCTGTGCGTGCCTTTCAAATTCCTTTGTCTATTTGACTTTCCTGCTTTACCCATTTCATCCCACAAACTACTGCAACAGTGAGGAAGGCACCAAGTAAGTGCCGGCAGCAGGTTAAGACTTGTATCTGTCTGCCTGAGCCAGGTTTGTTCCAACACAGGGTGTCAAAGCAGCAGCCATGCACTTGGCAGTGATGCAGAGCAGAGCAGTGGTCAGGGCTGATCCTGCCCAGAGAGCTCACAGCCTGTGAGAAGGTAGTGACGGGCAGACACAGGGCACCTCTCAGAAAGTACAGGAAAAATTGCCCGAAGAAAAGAGAAGACACAAGGATGTGCAAGTTCCCAAAAGATCGATGTGTCTGGAGAGTGCTAACCCCAGTGTACATTATTCTACAAATGCTCTGTTAATCTCTAGCTGTTCTCCAAATTAAATGCTGCATTTGATACATAGAAATCTACCAGCCAGTTTTTTCCTGTTCTTTTAATATGCACGTTTGGATATTTTACATTCCATTTGGGATCAGCCATTATAAACCCTCTGCTGCATAGGTAACATACTGTCTAATCCACATAATCTAATGCTGTGCAGAAGTAATACAATTACTGCTAAAGACAGACATGGAAAATGACAGCGTGCCACCTTAAGACTCTAATCAATTTATGTGTAACAGCTACTACTGAGGCTTCATTGACTACAATCACAAGACCAACAAACAAAACAAAACAAAACAAAAAAGTCCACCAAACCCCAGAAACAGAATAGCAACTGTAAATGCTGCTCGCATAGTTGCAGTGCCAAAAGCTGAATTTATAACAGATGACAAAATGACACATCTCATCTGCAACACAGACTTCTCTCTGCACACAGCAAAAAAATAAGAAGGCTAATGTTTCTGACCCTTCTGAAGTCATGGGGAATATAACCATTATCTTCAAAAGGCTCAAAACTGACCCACAAATCTTGTTTTCCATTCTCATGAGCAACTTAATAGCAATCATGAGTATAAAGAGTTTAGGATCACTTCTAAGGTGATTATAGCCACAAAACACCACTGTGAAAAACCTGCAGTTCAAATTTTCTTTTTACTCTTTTAAGAAGAAAATCCATTGCTGTCTGGATAGGCAGGGCTATGTGGGATTTCTCAGCTGGCTCACTGTGCCAGCAGTGAACTGCCCCTGAGGACAGTGACACAGGCAGCAGTGAGAATCGGGCAGGGGAGAGCTCAGTGACACACAGATCATTCTCTGCTACTTCAGTTCGCAGCTCAAGCAGGAAACCAACTCATCCATACAAGGGCTTACTGGAAGGAGGTACAATGGCAAGACTGGACAGACCCAGCAAGGGGGAGCAGAGACATGCTCACCCTGCAGCAGCAGCCCAGCCTCAGAGCAGTGTGCACACATCACTACACTCACTGTTAACTGGGCAGTGTGCCAACAGCCTGGAATAAAACTGGTTTCATTTCTGTACAAACAGATACAAATTTTTGCTTTCCATTTTCTACCCCTTGATAGTTAATTTCAATTTTTCAGGTTCATTGAATTAAAAAGGTCATTTAAAAGCTACTAAAACATATGAACAAAACCTAATTCCCCCATGCCACACAACTTGGGCAATATCCTGAGAAAAGTCTTCTGTGACTCTTACCTGCCTGTCAGATCCAGGCTGAGTACATTTTTAGTATTTTCCATAAAGATTCTCATCAGGTGACACACTGCATCAGTGAAATGCTATAGAACACTCTTAAAATTTATACTGTGCCATCACACAGTATGCTTCTGTCATTTTTGTGAGCCTCGTCAAAAGCAAAAGTGCATTCTGGATCGAATCGCAATTCCAGCTTCAACTTCCATAGCACCAATTTATTGTTCCACGCAAATAAGAATAATGTAAGAAATGTGAACATTATTTTTAATACATGGCTTTAAAGACAGTGTTTTCAGCACCCTTTTTTCAATATCAAGGCTGACTACAAGGAACATACAGATTTTTTCTTTTTTTTTTGCAAACACACAAAAATAATTGCAGGTTTTGATAAGCAGTAAGTAAAAATGAAGAATAGACTCAGTTTTGTTTCCTACCTGTCAAAAATCCCACCTGTAAAACTACATCAAGTTTTAAAGCAGGTTCAGTGGCCTTTCATACTAAGTAAATAAGGCAGAAATGGCTGGTGCCTTGGTGAGAACAAGCATCAGCTATGAAAATGTCAATGGTATTTACAAACAGTGGAGTGATGGCAGCCTCATAATTCTTCAAGAAGACACGGGAAATACCTTTCAGGAATTTTTTTTCACCACATATCCAAAGTTAAAGCAAAATGCTTTCCTTAAATAATGCATGAATAACGCATTCTCTTTGGATAATGCAAACAGGATTGCAACAAAAACTTTTATAAGACCACCTGTAATAGGTATTTGGTAAATTTGTAAAAAACCTGAGTAGTACCTAAGATTGCTGACACATAGTCTCTCTCTATTGTTTCTGGTGGACAAATGTATTTAAATTTGAGGTTTTATAAAAATAAACAGGCTGTTTTTCTTTCCACTATTAATGAACTGATTTCATTCTGTGTGTCAGAAGGAAGCATGTTCATATTTGGTTTTCTAATTTCAAGTTTTAAAATTTATTTATTTCTAATTAAATTTTAAACTGAAGTATTCTGTCCCTGAAGCAGCGAAACTTTTTGGCATATTGAAGAATATAATATATAAACTGCCTCTTTCTCACAGTCGTTAGTATCAGAAAACAATAATTAGTGAACTGTATTTTTATGAAATCATAAAATCAAAAAATTGGACTGGAAGGAGCCTTAAAGATTATCTAGTTCTGATCCCTGTGCCATGAACAGGGTCATCTCCCACTAGACCAGGTTGCTCAATTAAAGAAATTATGTCAAAGGCTCACATAATTATTCTTAAAATAAGTAACAATATCCCCCCATGCAGTAACTTCCAATGTATTTATCTCACTTTTATTGCAGTTGTGGGTTATGGGAAGGCAAAGAGAAAGCAAAGTCTTTGTCTCTCTTAGCTCAGGATCAAAACCCACACTGGGGCCACAAGAGCTGAACTGACAGACTCACAGAGCAAAGCAGAGTGATGCAACCAGTGCTGATAACTGACCAGGCTGAAAAAGAAATCTCATGTTTTAGGAGAACGAGAACACCAGTGGGACACATTTTTCTTTATACGATTACAAAATGTCGAACTCAGCTTATATTCGCCCCACTGGTTTTATGTTGCATTTCTACAACTGTTCCTGGACTAAAACATGTCCAGGGAATATAACATGCTGTAACCAAGGCCCAGTGTAATATTTCATTCCAAGAAAAAGTATATTAATCATTAAAAAATGTTCTCTGGAATTAGGAACAAAAGAGCAGTGGGAACAATTTGCACAAACATAGCCTTTGTGATTCAGTAAATACACCAGCAGAGATTTGAACCTTCCCATTTAGTACTCTGTGGTTGTGCTAACCCAGCATTTCAAAGCAAACTTCAGTTCCACTGACATAATTTCCCATGTCTTTAGTTCCATAGGGAAGAGAAAGACTTTTTGAAAATTTCACCTACTTTCACCTCGAGGCTTCACGAGACTCCTTTGAAGCTTATAACCTAAGGTTTCTATGGGACAAGGATTTACACAATTCAAAGGAGAGCTTTAAGGAATGATCACAGATTACTGCTTTTAAAGTTAACAGACATCTATTCTTACAGGGAAAAAGAAGGAAAAGCAATAATAATTAAAAACCTCAGATTTTTTCGCAACAGATTATCATGTTTTTAACCTTTAAAGCATTCTACTTCGACCATCCAATAATTTTATTTGCATTCTGCTTATCTTTCTGAGACCATCAGTAATTTGACAAAGGCAGTAACTTGCAAGCAAAACTTATGGTAGGACCAAAAAATTATACAATTCTTCATTGTATCATGATAAGATCTGACAACATCTTTTTTCCCCCCAGAGTTTAGATTTCTTTATTCAAATACAACAGAGTAAATTCAGCTTGCCAAGACATTATGTTCTCTCTGCTATTACTTGAATAATTTAATTTAGCATTTGTTTCAAGAACATTTTCAAAAAGAACCCATAAACTCCTATGTCCTCTAACCTCTTCAAGCAGTAGCTTCCGCATTTCCTCACAGAATGTAAACAACTTTAAAAACAGCACACTGCTAATGGATAAAACATTACTTTTCTCTGTACAAGGCCAGTAAATACACCCCCTTTGTGTCAATGCTATTTACAGAATGATGGTAACTGAGCAATCAGATAATGGTTAACAAATTTTAATGAAGTCTGCATTGGCTTATCAAATCCCGGACTTGGTGATATTTAGATTCTGGGGAGCTGCCTGTGGCTTCTTAGACCCAAATCATCAGTTTAAATCCACTTAAAGGGCAGAGTGAAACAATACTCAGATATTGGGTTACACATGTGGCTGAGATTACATGTTAGCCTAAGGGATATTTGAAGCACTTTGAGTGTTTTATACAATAATACCACATTGAAGAGCACTGCAGAAAGCAGTTAATCTCCACAGGCATATCACCCAGCAACAATTCTTTCCTAACTTTTCCCACAGATTCATGGCAAATTTCCAAAAGTTCAGAGGTTTGGTAAGTTTAAGCCTCTTTAAATTCAGATTCCTATCTAAAACTCCCTCATTTCTGATCCAGAAATCTCATTAGATATCATCTTCCCCTTCTCATTATGCTAGAAAAGTTTTGCAAGCTTCCTTTCCTATTGCTGTTGCAATAGAGCAGCTGCATTAAAGGCCTTGTTCTTGAATACTGCAAGCATGAGAACGTGTGGCACAAGACTGAATGGTGAGAGCTCAGGAACATGACCCCCAAGCTTCTCACATCCCAACGTGAGAACCAGAAAGGAGGCAATCACACCACAGAGCTAGGCAGAATTTTAAAGTTCTGAAGACAGACCCTCTTCCTGGCCAAACCTTATTTTATTTTTCTCTTTGATTGTCTAAAAAATACAACATGAGAGATTTCTTGCAGGCCCAAATAACCTCATTCACTTCTCTTTTAAAACTTGTCCCCTGCTGTATGGGTCCATAAATAAATTATGTGCTATGTTCATCGATATACCCAACACACCTATTTTCCCTTCTGAAAGTTGTCTATAACAAATAATTTATTTAATAAATGCTCAGATAAATGTATTAAACGGTGGCTGACTTAAGTTTTAAAAGAGTTTTATTTCATTTGAACTCGATGATCCTTGTGGGTCCCTTCCAACTCAGCACATTCTGTGCTGCTGTGATTTCTACTTCAGAAATGCAACTAACACTGCAAACTGAAAATCTGAAAGAGGATGGCATCACTCTTTGGCATGCTTCTTAATGAAGTCGAATGCACTTTGCATGATGCCCTTTTGGCTCTGGCATGGCATTGCCAGCTGTGGTTCCCTGCTTCTGTCCCTGAAGGAAGCACAAGATACTGTAACACTTCTCTCCTTCTTTCAGCACCTTTCCTCTCAGCAATGGAAAAAGCAACTTGAGAAGTGTTCTATCAAATTTACTATGTACTGTTTACCTGCATTATGACATGGGATACTTTTTCTACATAATGTGTGGATAACAAAACATTATGGACATGCGTATTGAAATACACGCAGGCAATTCTGAGTTTCTTCTGTCTGACAAACCTCACTCAGTGTTACAGTTGGTATTTCCAGGTGCTCAGACACATTATTTCACTGGTCTAGAAGATGATGATAATAAGTGCAGCTACCTTAGTTTTGAGATTTTTAATGGCATAGACAATACTTTCAGAAATACCACTTAAAAGAAAAGGTATAAATATTTATACTGCACTATAGGACTTTCTGTTTGCAGATGTGGTATTAAGAGGATTTCTCTGCTCTATGTGGGTGAACAAAATGTAACATTCACCAACAGTTATGTTTTCAAATAGTTTCTCACTTTCAACACCTACCACAAAAAATATTATGTGCCATGTGATTACATGCAAACCTGCCATCTTTGGCTCAGGAAATGCCCAAGTCATCTCCCTCATGACATTGGGATAGTATTCTGAAGAAATGTCACAGTATGTTTTACATTCTTCCTGGACATCTGCTTTGGCACTGCTAGAGAATGGGCCAGGCCTGCTGTTGGTCACTCTGTTCATGTCTTCTGCAGAACTCCACGAGAACAGATTTTGTTTTTGTCTTTTCTTTGGCCCCTTATACAAAACAGTTCTGAAAAGGGGATGAAAGGAATCTAGCAAGAGGTTTAAAATTCACATTTCATGCAAAAAGTACATGAGCACACGGAATTAATGAAAACACATAAATATATACAAAAACCCTTGTCTACATATAACATTACTTGTTCAACATGTTTGCAGAACCCTTCCTGAAAATGAAGGTATTATAAATATCCATTGATCTGTGTAAGACCCACACTATCTTATTTTGTTCCTAAAACATGAGTTACCTGAGCCAGGCTTTTTCAATACCTATTGAAAGTCATTATTCATACACCTCTCTTCACTGTCTGGATTTCTGCAATTCTATAAATGCAACTGTGACCTTTAAAAGCATTAATTGCATCTGCTTTATTTTCCATACTTTCCTGTTTCCAGAACTTGATTAATTTTTGGCAAAGCATATGCTTCACACAGCTGAAAACCCTGGCAATTCACAAGTATAAATTAGTCAGACAACAGGAAACATTGTCCAAAATTCTGCTATCATTTAAGCCATCTTAAAACCTCTAAAATGAGTAAAGCAGCACAGAAGAAAATACTGTGTTTTATTTTCAGGGCATAGTTTTTTCAACAACTCAGGAAGCAGTTTTAAGTAGCAGAATTCCATGTGATTTTAATATTGGGTTTCTGAAAACAGTAAAGTGAAAATAAGTACCACCACAGACTTTACAAGAAACTACTTACCAGTAAGAGTATTCCAATTTACTTATTTTTTGTGATTCTGTGAAGCTTCTTGGAAAAACTTATTTATTGACGCTTATGAGATGGATCCTGTTCGTCCTTCTATAGGCTGAATGGAAAGTGAAATACCTAAAAGGACAATTTTCCTTCTTGTGAACTTGGCAAGGTGCCCATACTCTGTAAGAAGGAGTTGTAACTGGGTCTTTCTTGGCTGTATTAAGGATATAAATTGAGGTGATCTCTCTATGTCACAACTTAGATGATGGAAATATGCAGACCTATTACAAGCTGGTATTATCCTATACACTATTAAAGTAGCTAAGTTTGTATGTTAACCTTCAGAATGCCTTCCATAAACTCTCTTTGAATTGCTATGAATGGTGTTTTAATAAGCACGAGACTCTTGGAAGGAGTCTTTATTATTCAAGTTTCCTCAGTTCTGAGCAATTACTTTTTAATGACTGATGAGTTTACTAGAAGAGAACAGAAAGCCTTAATGATGAGATACATTTTACCTGTACATATTGTATGTTATGTTTCTTTATTGTATGTTATGTTTATTGTTTCTTCCTGTTTGTGGAAACTGTATGTACTCTTCACACAGTATTTCAGCCTTGGTAAAGAGACTGTGGACTCACAGGCCCACAAGTGACCACTTGCTCTCCTCCAGACGCTTCTCTGAGTGTGAGCTGACGTGCATAGATCACCTCTGTCCTAACTTTAAGGAGATAGAACCATGTGCTGAATACTTCTCAGCTTACAGAATGGCTTTGGCCTGCACCCAGAGAGGTTCCCTACATGCCTCTCATATGCAAGCATGAGACTGCACTGGGCATGGCTGCTCTTACACAGCCCACAGTAACTGTGCAAGAATAAACCCCGCATCAGAACACCCATGTCGGGGTTTGCTGAAACTACTCACCCACAAGTGAGATAAAATGGCATGAACAGTGAAAAAAAAGAATCTGGGGGGGTGGTTTTGAGAAGAGATAAAGCATACTTTAAGCTCTACCCTACCCAGGTGTGGCCCATATGTGGTATATGGAGCAGAAGACATGTTATGCCAAAATTACTCTGTGTAGATGTTAAAAAAAGCAATGAAAATTTTACTAAAGTCATAAACTTGAATGTTTGTAAATCCCACTTCATTCCCATGGTGAAATTCTCTGGTGTACAATTATAATTTACTAAGCCTACTGTTGTTACCAAAAAAAAGTTGTATTAAAGTGCCCGAATGAATTCCAAAGAGAATCATTTCCTGCATTTAGAAAAGAAGCTGCAGAAGAATCAAATTTTATATGCCGTTTCCTTTTTCCTGACTCTTCCTTTGGGGTGCGTTGTTTACTTGTAAGAGCAACACCTAACAAACATTGTATAAAATGTTTCCCCACAATCTCTTGTGTGTCACGGGCTTTATTTAAATAGCATTTAAACCAGTCAACTGGCATAAATAATAGGCATCCCAACAGCTACCCATGTGAGCATTACATTTTCACTTATTTTAAAGATAGGTTTTATTGTTGCAAATCTATTTTTATCCTGAGCCCATTAGAGGCAAATTGTGAATAGTGTTTTACAGCCATAAAATCCAAGTAAAAGCACAAAGGGTGCTTGGACAAGGGACCATTGGGTCATGTACTCAGGTGTCTTTTGTCCAAATGAGGGAAGCTACACCAGCTGTGGGGATGGTTTCAGGGTGTAGGTGCAGAGGAAGGACAGAAAGAAGGTCACAGCACTTGTCTGCAGAGTGACAGATCCTGCTACAAACCAGTTAGGCACATTCCTTTCAAGCCATGCTGTCACAAGTCATATTGCTCTTATCCTGCCCACTCTCCCAAGACAAAACTAAACTGAAAGCCATAATACAGCTTTAACACACAGGATTTCATTTAAAGCAGCAATATTATATTATCCTGCTGGATAAGGAACAGTGTTTCCACAAGAGCTGTAAGATTAAGAATGCCAAATCAGAAACCAAGCAGAATGGTGTCAACACAGCCACAGCACAAGGTTACAGAGATTCTGTGGACCCAGCAAGCGAGGGCACTACTCCTGTTGGAAAGTCTGCTGCCCCATTCACCCCATTTGGATGACAGCATTCCTGCCTCTCCTAATTGCTGCTAAAAGATTTGCCAGGGAACTTCCTGGCAAAGCATCTGGTTAAGATACTCTGAACATTTCTCCCCTCGAACATGCCTCAACTGGAGAAACGCTCTCTTCCCAAGATCCAAAGTGTTTAATATGTAATTCCAGCTACTCTGTCCAAGAGATATGAAAACAACACCTTAAAGGCCCTCAGCTCTACCTGTTAGCCTAAAAAGCTCCTGTCTGCACATGATCAGATCAGGATTAAAACCCTGACGTTGAATTTCACACTTGGCTGCGCTAAGATGTCTTTAACACAGTGAACTACTGACATAGTTAACTCTAAACCCTGACACGCAGGCAGGCGGAGCGAGGTGAAGCAAAGGCAGCCCGAGGTGCGGGCAGCCCTCCGCTGGTCCAGGAGGGCAGTTCGGCCTCTCGGCCCCCGTGTGAGCCGGGGCTGCTCCCCGGAGCCCCCCGGGCTCCCCGGAGCCAGCGCAGCCGGCGCGGAGCTGCAGCTGCCGCGCTCACCCTGCACACCGAACCGCGAACAGCCCGAGCTTTGGGAGGGTCTGAAAGAGTCCGCTTCAGTTTGGGTGCTACCTCACAAAAGGAAAGTCCTTCCCGTCTGAAAGAGGAGCATTTAGGCTCTTCCCATTGATGCTGCAGGAGGGATTCCTCCTGCGGGCGCTCGATGAGCCTGGCTGCACCGCCAGCCTGACTTCAGTTTAGCGCTAAAGGCACTGCGGTGAACAATGAACCT
Organism: Sitta carolinensis; assembly: GCA_032173965.1. NCBI lineage: Eukaryota > Metazoa > Chordata > Aves > Passeriformes > Sittidae > Sitta > Sitta carolinensis. The sequence continues at coordinate 3,657,982 of JAVUNC010000025.1, read as the reverse complement.
TCAGTGAGCTAACCAGGCTTTAATAATCCTTCAAGAGCAACAGCAATAATAGCCAGTTTCCCAAAATGGGGTCATCATGCTGGAAACAGGGGCTTGTGTGTGAGAGAGAGACAATGATGACAGTATTTCATCAGTATTTCATCATCAGCTTCACTGTTCCAGCTATCCCTGACCATGGTGTCCACGTTCACACAATGCAGTGACTGCGGTCAGTGCATTCACACTGGGTAGCAGGCACCAGGAAAGCTAAATTTAACATACACACTATACACATTTCTGAAAAACCAAACCTTATTCTGCCAAAATTTTGGATATTTTCATAACTTCTTAACTGTATGATATACAGAACATCCCCAGATACTATTCTAATGTCTAGTGCTTCAGAAAATACTCTGGAGAAAAAGTCAAAATCAGTATATTTTAATTTCTTATGATATGAACTGCCTGTATAAACCAGGATTTGGGAATTCAAAACCAGGATTTGGAAAATCAGTATATTTTAATTTCTTATGATATGAACCGCCCGTATAAACCAGGATTTGGGAATTCAAAAGTACCTACTATTGTACATATTCTGTGTATCTGCAACACAGGTAAATAAAATATTTAAATTAGGTTTGAATAGAAATGTGTATAAATGTATATAAAAAGGTACCATAATAGAAACAGTAAAAATAACATTACTCTACGCTGACCTATGATTTTATTCTGCCTTTTTACCATGGTTAACACTTATCTTTAAAAAAAGCTTTGTCAATAATTTTATATTTAAATTGTATTAAAATATTTTAGCATGAAAATAGCAAAAAATACAGGGGTAAATTTAGTCTTTTGTCTCACACGTACAAATCCACTGAAGCAGGGATAATAATGACCAGAATTGGGCCCTAAAAAGTTCTAATTTGACACTAATCAGTAATAAAAGGCAATGCAAACTTGTGCTAAACTGATTACACCCATATAGCAATATCTGTATAATGGCTTTAGCTGCTTAGCAACAAAAGTACAAGAATACCAGATAAAATGGATTATAAACTCTGATTAGTCCCAGATGAATGTAACAGTGGCAAGTCAGTTAGGTTAATTTGCACTGTATATCATAAATGACACTCCTCTGAGCTATAATGGCATAAGACATTTAATTTTTTTTGTACAAATACACATAAAAGAAGTAAGACTTTATTTAACCTTACCAATGACAGTTTTGGCCACATACTACAGGGATTATTCCTAAATTAACTTAGAAAACATGACTAAAGAAATCCTAACCATGATGATTCCCTTTTGTGTTTTACACTTTTGTTACAAAATAAATCACTTTAAAAATGGAACACCATTTTACACCTTTCCACTGGACTTGCAAATAATCCTTTTTGGAAATTTTTAAATACAAGCCATAGTGGAAGGAAGACTAATCACTCTTGGATTTTAGAGGGGGCTCAGGGATTTCTCAGAGCAGCAAAGGGACATCATGAGATGGAATAAAACATTCTGAATTTCAGCTTCCTAAAGCCCAGACTAGAAGCGTTACTCAGAGCGTGCTAGGTACAGTGCAAGCAGCAGGAGGGAAGAACTCCTGAGGCACAGAGCTCGCCAGCCGGGATAACGCAGCAGTGGCAGGGTTAAGGGATCAACAGGTGACCCTGCCTGGTGCCCTCTGCCCTCTGCCTGACAGCACAGGAGAGGAGGGCACAGCCTGGCAGGCCAGCCCGGAGCAGAGCTAAGGATGGAGGCACTGACTTTAACACTGTAAGGACGGGTAATGTTTTTATGGGTGGATAAATCTGATTGTTTACCTGTAGTAACCGACCTTCTCTACCCTTTATTTAACGACTCGTTTCCTCTAAGAGGAATAGCTATAATGTTGACTAAGAGTCCTTGCTCTGCAGCTCTATCATTCCACAGGAACGTTTTTGTGCACTAAAAATACTCTCTACTACGTCTGCTGAACAGTGTTATGAAAAGAGAAGGTGAGCACTATTTTCAAATTTATCCGATTTAACGAAGTCGAATAAAAAAATCAAATGGCAGATGTTAAAAGCAGCAGCTCTCCAGTCTTCTAATTTTATACTGAATTATCATAATAAAGCTTTCACTGTCTTAAATAATTTAAAGCTCATTTTATTTCTTAACTATTTATTAGGATAATTCATTATAAATTATAGGGTGTGCACATACATGTGTATGCATCTCATAGGGTAGAGGTCTAGAAAATTTTAAGTACTTATGAAGAAAGCTGACAGGCTGTAGGAGGAATTAAGTGAAGCTACTTATATTTTCTAGACCTTTCCATAAAAAGCACTTTAATTCTCACAGTTCAGAAACATCCAACTGAATGAAGACAAGGATGTCTTCAGAGAAAATGTGTCTAGAAACACTTAAATCCTCTTTGTCAGCAACCTGGCTGAAGCATTATCAATAAAAGCTCAATAACATAAAAAATATCAATAAAAGCATTATCAATAAAATGTTGATGCTGTTCCCTAGTTGATCCCTGAAGCAGGGTATGAGGGAAGAGGACACTGAAGAGGGGAATGGGGCAGCATCAGATTGCTGCCAGATAAGATAGCCCTTACTGAAAAGTCAAGGGACCAACACACAGAAAAAGAGAAGATATGAAGAAAAGTGGAAACAAAATTAAACCCTGAAAATGCCCTATGTTTTCTCAACATCTCTACTGAGAAAAAAGCACCCATACAATGAAATCCTGAATAAAGCAAAAATGATGATCAGCAAAGGCCAGCTATTACAGAACTGCTGTACCCTGTATGCTAGGCCTTGGGCAGCAAATAAAGTCAAACTTCTACATCTGCATTTTTGTAGAAGAGGAGCAAAGCAATACCCTCATTACATAAAGACAACCTCTGAGTGGTTTGACAATGACTACTGAGTCAATCTTCCCATTAAGTCAGGGTGTATACGACAAATATGCTCTACTTGAAATGCAAAATTCAATTCTGGCACGATCCCTTCAGGGACCAGTTCTGCAAAGCAGAGCTGTCATGGCACAATAGCAGCCTAAGTAACTATATACTGCTGTGAAACACACTTAAACCTATTGTACTACAGCCTTTGTCTCAATGAAGCTATTTTAATCACAGAATATGTTTGTTCAAGCAAGTGTTTCTACCTGGTTTTCTACTGAATCTGAGAAAAGCATTCAGTGACTAATTTACTTGGGACACTTTCATTTGGTGCCATTCATAAATAATGTGAACTTTTAGCAGACATACTGCTTTTGCTTTTTCATATATTTTGGTGTTTTGTATTTTAATTCCTTTAAAAAGAATTCTTCGTAAATCGTTCATGGGACATGCTCAAGAAAACTCTTCAAGTTTTCAATTATGGATTTTTGATTTGATTAGGTATTACTAGGTGTAGTTTTGATGGTGTGTAAGAGACACTAGCTATGACTTTTAACTATAAACCACTTTAATATGAGTTCCTCTGAGCTCAAGAAAAGCCACAAACTACAGTTTCTCTCTCTTAATAAATCTGTGAAGAGAGGAGTCAGTAAGAAGAACTTCTGAGTACCTTTGATGAATGGCTCTGGAGAGCAGGGAGGAAAAGGCACGGTACAAAAGAGGGAAGAGCAGACCAAAAATACAAAAGGAAAGGAAAGGAATCTCCAGGAAATCAGAGGAGTAGCAGAAGAATCTTCTGTCATAATTTACTTAATGTACAACTGATCTTTACCAGTGTTTGGACGTGATTTGCATCAGGGTGCTGATACATTCATTTACACTCCAAGGAGTGCACTCACTCCTAAAGGTCCCTTTCTGTTCACAGAGTTTATACCTCACCCTACTACAACCTTTTAATCACTTCTTTCTGAAAAAACACGCTTAATTCTAGTGATAAATTCTAAAATAATACATTAAAACATTTTAAGAGTATGTTCACACATATAATAAAAGTCTGAATGTGAAACACCCTCCACAGACATACACGCCCTCCTGGGCCACTGATGTGTGTCAACTTCAAAGCATGTAAAATGCTAGCACATTTTCACTGTTTTGAGAACTGTATAAACCTATTAATTGTTTGCTGTTTCCATATTCAAACCCCTATAATCTTGATCCTACTAGCCATTTTCCTATGGCTTTCCCACTGTGTTATTTATCTTTCCTGACAGCTTTGCTAGATCTTTTAGCCACAGCTTTTCTGTGATTCTACTCACAAGCATTGCACACTGGATGTTAAAAACATTTGCACTAAATTCAACAAATGATGCACACTATTAATGTGCACCCAAACCCAAAGAAACAGAAAACGGTACCTCAGTAGGTGCCAACCCACCTCACTACCTCTCATTTTTATGTATTTCATTCATGTGGGTGTTTTAATTTTTTAACTCATTTACTGCCATCTCCTGGTACTTACAAGGTAATAGTAGTTATGCTTTTTAACAGCAGCCAGTACTCCTGTACAATACCACTGAAATGGAGAAAATTTACCAGAAATATTTTCAAAATATTGCTGTACTTTTTAGGTTGTTTTCTTTCAGTCTGGAAATAGTCAGTGTTATTCCTTGGGCAGAAACTGGTAAAAGACTCACACAGCTTACCTTTGTCTGGAAGCAGCAGTAAAGTTGTGTTAAATATGGATGTTTCCGTGCTAATGCCAGAATTCTCTTTTCTGTCATTGTACAGTCTACATCATCATCTTGAAGTATGACATCTTTCTTCAAGACTTTCACTGCATATACTTCATCTTTTCCTTTTAGCTCAGCTAACATTACCTAAACCAAAGAAAAATTCTCTTTACGTATGAACAACAGATGCCATAAATGCAGGGTTCCATATGAGTTTGACTGCACTGAAAATAGACAGACAGTTACATACCCGCCTAAATGAAGCTACAGTTTATAAAATAAGAAATAAAGTACTGTAATTTTGGAAGCATATCCCTCTGGTATTCTTTAAATTTGAAACAGAAGGTATATGTTCTGTCTGTTAGTTAAGTATCTTAATGAGTACCTATTAGTGAGGTCTCAAAAACTAAACAAGGAAGGAAGTTGATGTAAACCAGAAATTTATTTCCCACTTTTATCTCCCACTTCTGGTAGTGAGATTTGAGTGTGATGGACTTTGTATACAATCCAAAGTTACCATTCCAGCTGCTTTCAAGTTGTTGATTTGAACTACTACTATTGTTTAAGGTTCAGGCCCTATATTCTGTTTAAGGTCAGTTCTGGCTTGGAGCCAGGACGATCTTCAGAGAAAGGATTAGAAAACAGGGACACAAAAGAACTGCTTCAGCCTGTTCCCCTGCATGTGAAGTTCCCGTAATATCAAGGAAGGAAGAGTGTACTTCTGAAACAGATTCATATTTCAGTCCACCTCTTTGATTCCATGGTGCACAATAGTGTGGAAAGAAAACCTACAAGCCCTGTAAACAGAGCAATGCCCCTTCCACCCTCCCCAAGTCCCTCCTCTGGGAAGGTATCTGGTGGGTCACATCTCTGCTGCTTCCACCGTATTTTGGGCAGCCCTGTCATATCACAGTGGAAATGCCTTAGTTCTGCTTCCTCCAGCACTGAACACACCCACTGAGGAAAAACAAGTACACACAATGTTCTGTGAAATAAGTAAACTTGAACTGGGAATTATCAAGAAAGGGAATTAACCCCACAGCACTACTCCTGGCTTTTCCTTGTTGAACAGTATGCATGTAACTGCATGCGCTCTTCATCAGCCGTGTCCCGAAATAACAAAACATTGACATTTTGTTTCAAAAGGCTTGACCATAGCTAACAAAGTGAGCTAAAGCACAGACAAGGCCAGCTCATCAGGAGACTGATACTTTTGATGTGTTAGGTGAAAGAAAACCTCTAGGCTGGAAGCACTTTCTGAATGTCAATACAAACACTTCCAAGTCAGTATAGTCAAAACCGCTCCTGAATACTAGCTTAAAAAAAAAAAACATAGAAGAGAAAAAGAAGGGTAAAAAAAGGTACCCACCTTGCCAAAGCTGCCTTTTCCTAATACTTTGATGAAGTTGAACTCTTCAAGACCTATTCTCTTGCTCTGGGCCTGTTTGACCTCCCCATTTTCACCATTCTCCCCAGGTTTGTTAAGCTGGTTGTCCGTTGACGTTGTAGCTGTTGCTCTGTGTTCCTCTCCCCGATTGTCAAAAGATAATGCTTTCCTAATGTTGTTTTCCAGCTCTTTGATTTCTGTGGAAATGTGAGGAAAAGCTAGTTTTAACCAACTGTAAGAAAACCAGCCTGTATTAGTCTGTCTCAGTGTGGGAAGGGACATCCATCATCTCTGAATGCTGTGTTTAGGAGCTCTCTGTGGTTAAGAATACATATTTAGCAAACTGCTTCTCCACCTTACAGTAATCAGCCAAACCCCTGCTCTAACAGGAAGGGTGGCCTTTAAAAATGAACTTAAGAGAATGACATATCCAAAACTTGAAAGATAAGTCAGAATAGTGGCCAAATAGTTGTTCTAGTGACTTTGGGTGTTCCTGTACCACAGAGAAGGCTTTGTTTTGAATATCCCTATCTTCCTGCAGCACTTACTCATCTTCCTGCTTAAGTATTTTAGAGCTGTGTCTTCAAAAGTTCAAAGGATAGTTGGGCGTCCTGGTCCTTGAAGTCAACATGAATGGAGCATCTTATTGAGCTCCAGCTGTTCCCAGACTCCTGCCAATGAAGTGTCTGAACACTTCCTAGAGCTGCTTCCAGCAGCAACTGTGGAGAGCTGCTAAATGGGTCTGAAGGTTTCTCAGTGTTAAATACAGAGAGTCCTGGTGACTAATGGTCCTCAGGGTCTGCCCCAAGCTCCTGCATGGTACTTCTGCCTGATGGCCTTGGAAGCAACAACTTTACTGGACAGCTATAAAGGTCAAATTAAAGAGAGAATGTAGACAAATTCTTTGTTCTTATTTTTAACAAACCATCAGATATTTTTTAAAAATCATAATCTCATGAAAACAACTTTTGTGAAACCAAAAAATTTAAATCGGTTCTGGATTCAGAGGTCACAGATTTCTGATTTTTAAAAACAATTAGATCAGACTCAACAAATGCTGCTGACATACACATTCTGTCAATCAGCTGCTCAGCTCAGTGAAATCAGGGCATAACAGAAGATTAAAATGCCTGCATCCAAATCTATGCATAAAATAAATTGCTGAAAGGAAACATGGTTTTAGGAAGCCTCTAGATACCACATGGACATGCTATCATAGCCTGTCTGGATGGCACTTTTATTATCACCAATGTTCAACATGAAATTACAAGGAGTCAATTTTATCTCAAAAACTTATTAACAGATGGGTTTTCAGGTAGATAAAGGTTCTCTCTCAAGTTCTGTTTTACCATTTAAAACATTTTCCAGTCTTAAAACAGAATATATAAACTCCTTCCATAAATACATTTTGTTGACAAGCACCCATGTAGTAGATTAAGTAATATCTTAAGATGAATGTTTTACAATTTTCCCTTTAAAAGCTACCTCATTTCACAGATTTAAATTAAATGAGAAGAAGGCCTTTTTAAAAAAGATTTTACAGTTCATAATTTTAAATGCTTCAATTTCTGGTGGTAACTACTTTGATGATTTACATCTACAGAGGCTCATGATCATAGATTTTTTTTTTTACTCAGGGAAAAGGTGTGACAAAATATGTTAGGTAGGAAATAAAAAGATTTATTTGACCTTGATCACATGGAGATGTTGGTGCTGATTTCGACCTATCTTCTTCTGAGGACGCACAGCCCGGAACTGGTGGTTGAGTCTCTGCACCTGCAATTAGCTAAGAACAGTTCCAAAAGGGACTCAGCTGTGATATTCCTGTGCCATGAGGAAATTTAGTTCAACAACTTTAGTTCAAAAGTAGAATTATGAAGGAAAGTGAAGATCTTCTACCCTCTGGGTTCTCACTGGCAGAACCTCAGCTGTACAGTTGATGGCATCACATGAAACGAAAGCCATAATATAAACAGAAAAAACAGGCAACTGAAAGAAAACCAGGTTCTTAAGATGAAATAAATCTGGTGTACACACCCAGTGAGCGAGAAAGTTTGAAGAAGCCACCATGAGTCTATATTCAAACTTATCTAGTAAATACATTTAACCATAACATGTATCAGCAAGCATTGCAAACTACCTCCATGCAGTAACAACATGACAACACCTTCTCCCAGGAGTGTCAGATCAAGTAATTCATTCTTGAGTTTCCTATATTTCTGTAACATTTTAAAGCAGTGTACAGGGGATCCCAGTGTGCAATACACAGGAAAATGAACAGAAGCAACTGTCAGTGTTTAAAGAAATGACAGCAGGAAGTGCTTATTTCTGTGAGACCAATGGGTCTGCTGTGTGTTGGGACAATCATGCAAATAGAGATACAAAGTGTGGGCCCATTGTCAGCCCATACACATCACCACTCAGGTATCCCTCAGTTCTGGATGTACTTGGGGTGGCCTATGCTTTTTATTTCTAGAACAGCCTGGGTTTTCCTACAAAAGGCATGATAACTCCAGAACTGTCATCTGGCAAGTGTCTCCTCTTCATGAGAATCAGCACATTGCTTCTTTATCAACATTTACAGCTCTATGGAGTAGTGCTGTCTGCCAGTCAGTCAATCAATCAATCAATCCATGCCAATTCTAAGCAATAACAGGCTGTTATTGTTAGTGTTTTTAACTGTTGCCAGACATTGTCTCTCTGTCAAATTCCCCTCAACTTAAAGAGGGGAAATCCTTCCAGAAATTATAGACTCAAGATCTGCAACATTGTACCAGGTCAAAATAAATTTCATATCAAAGTTCAGAAGATGATTTACACTTTCAAAACAAAACTTGAAGTCTTAGGTCTGTACTGACATATAAAAAAATTGCTGTGCAATTTATTTGAGTAGGACTGAACCCCAACTAATAAAGTTACAATAGAGTCATACTTATCTGATTTTTTAATGTGACAATACATAGTAAAATTACCTTTTTCCTCCTCTGCCCACTATTAGTGATCTTATCTGGAGTGACTCCAAGATCTGCAAGAACTTTAGCTATGCCTCTAGCATCCACTCCACAGTTTGGTGCCACATTTGTTTCACAGCGTCGATGTACATTCATCTTGCAAACTGCAATGAAATACAGAGCAATACAGCAAATTAAATACTATCTTGGCATGCATTTGCCTTACCTAAATCAGATCTTATTGGAGCTATCAATAACTTTTTCAAATAAAAACAATCTTAGTAGGAAAATACTTAGCTGGATTTGAAGGTATACTTCAATGTTAATATAAAGTTATTCATGTGATTATCATTCTTCTGATATGATAATGTAGAATAGTATTTTCATACAGTGCCCAGAACAAACACAGGAGGAAATGAAACTATTGAATGGTGCTGTAACTCTTAATCTGAATTAGAAGAAAAGTCCTTCAGAGCTTGGATTTTAACTGTCCACTATGGAAAACACAACATGAAATCCTTATGTATTATTGCTTACACTATTTTACTGAAGTAGATTAACTTCTAATGTAAGCAGCCATAAAACTGACAGAGCTTTAAGTTTTAATAAAAATTAAGGGTTAAACACCTACTTTATTTAACGGCAATTCTGTTACTAAGCTCTTACCCCTATATGTCCTGAAACTGTTATATTACTATGAGGAGAAAAAAAAGGTTACTTTGCTTCCATACTATGGGGCAGAGGCAAGAACACAGCTCCATTAAAACTTGTGGAGCGTGGATTTGATAGGAGCAGATGACATATTTTATCTGAGACTTCAGTGCCCTCTTGTGGAGCAAGGCATAAAGAGAGCACAGCTGCAAATGCGATTAAGTCCTAGATTAATTCGATTATTCAAATGCCTCACTTATTTTTTAGACAAAAGGAAATTATAAAAATATGCATTCATACAGTTACATTTCATTACATTTTTCATCAACAAAGTTTTCATTGTACAGCCCCTAATGAAAAAAAGATACATTTGCCTCTGAGACTATACCCATGCACTGTATCTGGCCATAACTGTGTGCTTCAGAAACCTGGTGACTTTCCTTTTTAAGTATGTTTCAGCTAACAAGTAGAGCAAAAAGAAATTGCTAAACATGGTGTTTTCAATGAATGTATTTTCAGTGACAAAACCTCAGTAAAATGTTTGAGCTAGGATCCATAAAAGTGGACATTAAGGAGTCAAACTGCTTGAAATAGCAGGAAAATTTTGCACAGTCCAACTTCAGAAACATATTTTGTAAAAAGATGCACAGAAATGACCAGTGAAAAATCCTGAAGAAGAAGATCTCCATAATATGTTTTTCATGGTGTTAATAACCACACTGGGCACGTCTCTGAAGAAGGGAGTCACTCAGCACTTCTTAGAGAGAGAAAACCAAGCACAGAGCAAATGAAATTTTCAGTTCAGGTGAGTTCTAGATTTCATGCAGAGAACAGTGCATTTTTATAGGCAATAATTTATGAACGTGGAGAAAGCAACATAGACTCTCTGCACTATTGTTTCTATGCATCTGCTACACAGCATGAGGAGTAACAGTTATGACCAAATGAACAGTATGGTACTTGTTAGAATATGAAAGAGAACTCATATATGCCCAGATTAGGTAGAGAGACAACTATAGCTCTGATTAAAAAAAAACAGAAATCAAAGAGATAAAAAGCCCAGATTTAATTGAAAAGTCTTCACTGGACACATCTTCACCATAATTAAGACAGTATTTGAGCAAAATCTTCAATATCTGCAAAGGAATAGCATTTAAAGCCTAAGATTTCCTCACTGTGCACTAGCTGGAATCACAAGGGAAGCCTTGAACTTCAGAAGTCTCTCTATGTATAACCTTGCTGTGAATAAAATTTCTTCTTTCCCTTGTTGCTCAGCAACTTGCAAGATGAAACATTACATATAGCTATATGTATAGCTATGTGTCATCCTAAATACTTCAAAGGATGTATTTTTATATTTAACATATTTAGACATATATGTGACCCCATGTTTCTGCTGTTGAGAGGTGCACACAACATGATTTTTGTTCTTATGGAAGAGAGACCTATCCATTCCTAAGGCATAACAAAATGAAAATGCTTATCATTCCACTAGGCACTACTTCCTAAGACCGTGATAGTAATTTCCTTCATGACATCATTTCCTTCCACCCACAAATTGAAGCATTTTATTAACCATTTCTAAAATATAACTTTACTTTGCAATTGTTCCTACTCTTTTCTCAGCCATTATACGGATCTGCTTGAAACAATGAGACATGGAACCAAACATTTTTGACAACTAAAATGACACAAATGCACCTTCCAGCCATATTTTCACATATAGTTCTTGTACAGAGGATGTAGCCCTTAAGTAGCAGAACATAGTGAACCCTTTGTTTTTTGGAACAGAGGGGCTAAGCAGACCATCACAAAGGATGGTTTAGCTGGGTATCAGAACACCTCATATTCTGCACATGGGCACACAGGACTGGTTCTACCTGCTCTAACCAATACTAAATAGCAATTCTTGAAAATGGCATTAAAAGGAAAGGTAGCTGGAATATTGATGCTTAAAAAGTTTAACAAACCTGAAAACACAAAAGGAATATAAACTGAAGGTATATAAGTTGTTATGCTCATCATTTTCTGTTAACTTCTAATATCCCGTGTGGCAATGAACCTAAACAAGAGTGAGTGCAAAATGTGTTTCTTAACATCTGACCTCTGCATCTGTTACAGACTGGTGCTGCCAACAGGGTAAGGACGAGTTCTAACCATAATGGAAATCCTTACATTGCTCCACTAGTTATTTTCTGTTTATTTCTGTACATGCTGACGTAGTGACTTGAAGTCTTTCCAAGTCTGCAAGTCACTCACAAAGAAGAAGAAAAGCTCTGAAGTGGTGCCTTACCTTTGCATTGTAAACCTTGTCTCAAAAGACCCCAGAGCAATGAACCACAGTGGTCACAGAAGGTGGGCACTTTGTAATTGTGAATGCTGAACTTGTGAGGCATGTTGACACTGAAACGCTGGGATCCCACTTGCTGAAAAAGGACAGCACAGCATATTTCATTTTAATTAATTGCTTTGCAGTCGGTGTATGCCGAGGCCTGTTGCATTTTGAAACCACACAGAATTCAAATGAGATGAAACAGATCTGTGCTCAGATGATGGCCCAACCCCAGAATTCTTTTCACTGCTTTGTCTGGGGAAAAGAGGGGGAAGGGCTGCTGTTGTCCAAGAGATAAAGACTAAAGTCTACTTCCTAGTACTTTTGGGAACAACAAATACACAGCTATCAGGAAAGATCTCAATTTGGAAGGCAAGGAAGTCACTCCCAATTGTTTTAGGAACACGAGGCCAAACTAATACAGGACTAGAAAATGCAATATATCATAAACCCTTTACCTTTTCATATCCCACTCTTCTCTGGATTATGTTACTGACAATGATAACCTGTTCAGGGATTCCAAGTTAGGATTACTTACTGATTAAAAAATGTCATTGATAAATGTCATAGTGCCCATTGCACTGCAGGAGATTTATTTTTATGTTTTTCCTTCCCATTTCCATTACTGCTGGCTGTTCTCCAGTGATCTAGTACCCCTTCTAAACAATGAGACTATCAGCAAACTATGCAAGTCCCCACCAGTCTGGAGCCTGGGAATGTAAACCTGCACAAGATTTTGTATATTCCTGTGAGTACTACACAAAGCCAGCACTAGCCCAACACAATCCTTTATCACAACTGTATGCACGTGATCACATTTTGGATGTTACACACTGGTTATGGATCAGATATTACAGAATAGTTCCAGTAAGGAAAATGCTGGTGAATTGCACAGAAAAAATGGGATCCTGAGTCAGTGCCTCAAACTCACATTGAATTTGAAAGAATAGATTACAACTGCCCTGTTACATACAACTCCAATCTGTAACTTAATAAAGTAAGCTTTTTCAATCATATGAAGGCAGGGTTTTAACAAATAAAATTAAGAAATGTAGTTTTTCTGTGTGGCCAAGGAACTGTGATCACCCAAAGACCACCTCAGCTAAGCCTATGGTGAAGAACAACAGGCCCTTGCTGTTGCACAACACAACAGGACAGTGAGCATACATTTGCTTTTCTGTTGAAGCACAAAGCAAAAACTTCTGTGTAAGAAAAAGCATTTGCTGTTTATACTCGAGGGCTAAAACTATTTAAAAAAAACATAACTACATTTTGACAGTTTGGATGTAGTCTTTGTAGAGGTGAGACTTAGCAAGTAAATTCTGGCCAGTGTTTTATGCTGGTGCCAGATACCCATCCAAGCACCCCAGCCCTCCTATCAGCTTCTGGGGGCTCAGCCACACAAAATGCAGCCAGGGGAAGGAGGGATCCCAGCCTGCTTCTTCTGAACTAAGCTGACAAGACTTGTACTAACTCAGAAATGAAGAGAGAATGTTAAAAATGAAAAGGAGTGGAAGGAGCTCTCTGAAACTTTGAGCTCAGATGCTATAAATGTAAAAAATTAGGAATTAATTTCTGAATGGCAATTCCCATATAAATGAAACTGTAATGGTAATCTAGCATTCCAGTGTAAATGCTACACCACAAAATGACCAGAAGGGCACAAAAAAGTCTGCAGCATCTATTGATTAAACAGAGGAGATGACAGTGTTATGGACAGATCAAAGACAGAAATTTATATAGAAAAATTAATACATAAACATTTACCTCATCGTGAGTTTCCTGTTTTTTTAAGCCAGCACACTTTGTTATTATGAGTTCATGGCATCTCTTGTGAACTACACAAGTGCAAACTACAGAGACAAAAACACATAGAAGAATGAGTTTCCATGAAGATTAATTTTAAAGCAGAAATCTGATCTCAGAAGACTAGAACCACTGGGACTTGAAAGAGTGCAAGTGACTGCTGGTGATTTGGCGAGTCCTATGAAATAAGTTGGTTTACAGAGGCAAAAGATAATGGACTTTCGAAGAATTTTAAGATAACTAAAGCATATCTCCTAAATATCTCATCTTTAAAACTACCTTCTGAAATGTTAACTGTAATTTTTCTCGATTTTCACATATGTGATTTATTTATCTGATAAAGTCCATGATCTCCACATTACATGAGACACAATAGCAAAAACAATTCCTGTTTAAAGAGCTTTCAAAGGAAAACAGATATAAAGATAACTCATTGTAAAAGTCAAAAGAATAGAAAAAAAAAAAGAAGTCAAACATTCTTTTTGTAACACGTTATCATAAGTTGATAGCAGTAAAAGGTTTCAGGAGGCAAAAATGTTTTGCCAATATACATCCTGATTACTTAATCAATTAATTACATTTGCAGATATTTTCAGTTAAGATAAACCAGATATTGTAAAATTCAAGGTCATTAAACAAAGTAAAAACCCTCAAAGTGAAGTAATGAATTTCACTTTCTCCAGCTTTAGTCATTGCTGTAAGAAAAAAAAATTAGATCAGAAGTCAAGGTACCTCTCCAGGTACCTCTGTGTGTTAATACAGTAATCCTTATTATAGCATGTAAAGCTCTATAAAAAAAATTGCATTTACTTATTTACAATAAGATTTCATCAAGTCTTTTGTAACTGAAAAATCATCACTAACTTGATGGCTTCTACTTGGTAGATGAGAATTAAGTACTAACACATCATCCTAAGGGGCGACTGCATAAAGAAGTAGGAGTACAAGAAATTGAGTTGAAAAATGGGAGATGAAAATGAAGCACTTGTGCAGTCTTTGCTATAACCTTCTTTAATGATGACCTCTATAATTATCTCATCTATTTAAATTACAGTCTTCACAATTACCTGGAATTTTTAAACATAGAATCTTAAGCAGAATAAAGAGCTCTCAATTTTAAAATGCAAGACTTGAAAAATGAAGAAGCCAACACCTGCAGATATGGTTCCCTAGATGGAGAGATATCTGGGATCTGATGTCCAGGGCTGTGAGCTGAGCTCCTACTTCATATCATATAATGCTTAAGACCAACAGTTTTGAAAAAAATTACCATGACTTGGTGCAAAGATTGTATAGTTGTTGAGACAAACATTCTGATCACCATGTGCTAAATTCTTAGCATCATCCATAGACAACACCTGATAAAAATTTCTCAATACTTACATAACATAATAAATATATTCAAATTGTCCTTATGTAGAACTTCTCTTACCTTGACATTGGTATCCCTGTTTTCCTATTACACCCCTGAAAAAGAATAAAGCATTTTAGAAAACAAAGAGGAAATATTTTTTAAAATGGAAACATTTTCTCCTTCCCTTTACTGGATGTGCACATGTTTAAAGAAAAGTTTCTCATAAGCAATCATCTGATAATGGCATGCCTGGACTGAGATCAGTCACAGCAGGAACATTTCAGCTGCTGAGAGGTGACAGAAGGATGAGAGATCACAGTCAGACATACAGACACATTTACTATAGTGAAACAGACAATGCCAAAGGGTGCATGGAAAGTGGACAAAGTGGTAAATCATCATCAAGCAGAGCTCTAAAGAGACAGATTGCATTCATCAATATTGCTTGAAATCACCTTAGCCAACATAAAGCCAACCCCCAGGCACTTTTTAGAGGAATGCAGTTGAGTTCATGCCCATTTCACATCATTTTACATTAAGAAAGACTGATTGATTACACACTCCCAAGGAATATTTACTGTTGATCACATCAGATCTTATGTGCAATCAGTAGCTCTAGGTCACTTTGGAAAACATCAGGAGTTGCTGAAAAACAACTGAAAACTGAATGTCTCCACCACTTCTCCCTATCTGAAAATTGAAAATACTCAAAATAATGTAAATAATTTCTAAAAGGGAGGTTTTGGTGTACATTGTAATAATAAAGGCCCAGTACACTGAGCACCACAACCTCTGTGTCATTAGAAGTATAATACACCCATATTCCATGAAGTTCAGTGTGATGTAAAGGAGTTTTGCATTTCTTGAAGAAAGATGGTGATTATTAATCAGGTAACAAGAATTCTGTCATTCTGACAAAATGTAAACGTCAAATATTAAGCCTTAATCTACACTTAGGCACTTACATAATACTAGACTGGTTGTCTACCTGGAATTTAATGTGCATTAGATGGGGAAATATGGAACTTTGCGGCTCAAAGGAGAAGAACCATAAATACAACCAATTCTAATATTTGTGATGGGATTCCAACAGCATTCTATTATCATCTGAACTTTGTGGCTCAAAGGAGAAGAACCACAAATACAACCAATTCTAACACTTGTGATGGGAGTTTAACAGCCTTCTACTATCGCCTGCAGCACTGCTGACGGGCGAGTGTCAAAACAAGGAGGAGAAGAACCGCTTGATACCTCTCTCCCCTCGGTGAAACAGGGAGGTGTGCCAGCTCCCCAACTCAAAGCTGCAAAGAAGGCAAAGGCAAAGCTCCTCCATACCATATAAAGTCTCTGCAGTGTGAGCAGTATGTTGGCTGTCTAAGGTAGGTGGCCATAAACTTGTGTCCGTTGACCTGGTGCACCCTGCGCCGCACGGCGCCCTGGCGCTTCCTGGGCGCATCCGCTCGCGGAACACGCGCTCCTCATTGTCCTTGGGGGCTGAAACACAGGGAAACACAGTCAGCACTGCCTTCACTTTGGGTAAATTTTATTCATTTTTAGCATCAATTATCAGAGAGCAAAGGGTTTTATCGCCTCGTAGAGGAACTTCTGGTTATTTTAAAGCTTCATCTCTAAATTGGGATTAATTTCTCTATACTTTGTCACTATCAAGCACACTGACAACCTCTGAACAGTAATTATACAGTTAGATTCTCTAACAGCTCAGACTTTCACCTCACCTGATCTTCAGGAGAAGAAAAAGATCCCAACATCCCCATGTCCCTGTACATTCAGAAAGTGCTGATACGAGCGCAAGAAAGCGGAGTAAATATACATGTTATCAAGCAGAACAAAAAATTCCATCCAGAATTGACTACTTTTTAGAATTCCTGATTAAGAGCCGAGCTTCAGGCTCTAATAACCCACTTTGACACTAATACATGCTCAGCAAAATGTCCAAGGGAAGGAAGTTGTTTTTCTTAACCAATTCCTATCCCAATTGTACATGAGATTTAATGGGAGAGGAAGCATAAAGTGAAATTGATATAACTCAAAGTGAAAACATTTGGAAAAAAATTCTTGAGAGTGCATTGGGTCTTTCTCTTAAGGTCCTTTTTTTTTTTTTTTTTAAGCATCACTAGCACCATCATAATATTCTGTATGCATTAAGCAAAAGCTGAGGATGAATTAGCAACAAAGAACAGTTCACAATTATTAATGAAAGACAGATTTTACAGACATTCCCTGAGCCACTCATGCCTTGGCAAGCTAGAATATAAGACTTGGAGAGGATTATATTCAGTCATCCATTGCCAACTGAATCTATGCACTCAATACTTTGGTGCATGTAACACTTTGATCTGGAGTTAACACTTGTCATTCTTTGAATTTCAGCTACTGTGAGTCATTATAATGGCTTAAAAACACCAACTGTGGTCTGCTGGAAGCTTTTCTGTACATGACTGAGTTGTCCAATCAACAGTGCAGTACCTAATAATAACACAGAGAAAATTCAAAGTCTGAGAACAACTCAATGTATAAAAGCCTCAAAATCTTTTACAAACATTGGAATGAATCCTGGCTTTGAGGGTTGTAAATATAAGAGGTATTGATTAAAGAATTTCTAGAAAATTGTCTTAAATTAAACCAACAGATGGACATCTTGGGAAAAAAACACAGCACAGATGAGCAAAAGGAGATCAGTGTCTTTCACTGCAGAGCAAAGGCTAAACTCCTTGACACCAGCAAATTTATTTATGCACAGAAGAGCCTAAGCTCCATACACATTAATGTTCTACAAACACTTCACACTCAGAGTTGGTTTTCACCCGAAGATGACACATCTGTGGGATGGCCAGAGTGGCACTCCTTTTCTATTCTGAAGTGAGCTCTCAGTAAATAATCACTGCCTCATACACAAAGCTACCCCTTTTATTTATGCTGAAGAAGAAGCAAAAAGCAATGGCTGCAGATTGCCCTTCCATAAAGAGATAAGAAATACCAGACAGTTATCAATTATGTTTATTTTTACATTGTCAATTTTCTTTATTTTGGGGTATTAAGCAAAACTTTAATATCTAATAAATATCACAGCTCCTTAAGAGAAAGACTGTCTTCCATAAAGAATATGTAACAAGTAATTGAAAATCTAACAAAAGAATAATTTTTCCAGCTTCTTGAATCATTTATTGACTTTACAAAGCTACTGGAAATCTTTCAAAAGCTATTATAGGAAATAATTGTATATTAACATAGATATGCTCTTTTGGTTATCATCCAGATTGTAGGTTTTGCTAGAGAATGCACAACTTGGATGTGAGAAAGTTAAAATCCAACTCTTCTGGAGAGATTTCCCCCCCAAAATCCAACTTTTCTGGAAAGATTTCCCCTCAAAAATCCAACTCTTCTGGAAAGGTTTTTCAAAAAGTAATGTGCTTACAGGAAATGAACAAGATGTTCTGGCAGTGCACAATACACATTTAATATGATATTCAGTCTACAGAACTCTTTTTCTCATTTTTTCTTCGTAAGTGCAATTCTTCACAAATAAAGCACCTGTAATTGTATCAATGATATAAAATACTCTTGTTTTAGCTACATAAATGCAGTATCGTGACACTGGGGTTTTTTTGTTTGTCTGCTCTGTTTCTACCAAGAAAGTCTTAGAACTACTTTCACTGTGTTAGTTTCAATTCTATATTTAATTCTCTAATGAAATTCCATTTTTCCCTCCTAATACTTGCAGTTTAAATAAAACAATGAAATAGTTTCCTTTCCAGAAATGCACTGGCTTGAAAACAGATACAAGTCAATACATCTGAAAGTATCAGATTAAATAGCAGGCCTCCATTACAAAAGTAGGCTATTGTGAGTTCTGCTAGAATAAGTGGTTCACAGCCCTGGGTTTGAGCCAGAACAGAAGTGAACAGCTGCTTCTGAGCCACCTGGGACAGTTCCTAACCCAGCACTGCCAAGGCCACCACTAAACCATGTCCCTAACTGCCACATCTACATGTCTTTTAGATATCTTCAAGGATGGTGACTTCCCCAGGCAGCCTGTTCTAATGCATGACTACACAATTTGATAAGAATTTTTTCCAATCTAGAACTCCCCTGGTACAACTTGATAACATCTCCTCTTCTATCGATTGTTATTTGGGAGAAGAGACCAAGTCCCCCATCACTCCACCCTCCCAGAGAGCAGAAAGGTTTCTTCTCAGGCTGCTTTTCTCTGGGCTAAACAAGCACCTGACATTACAGTGCATGACTGACCACTGGATGAGCCTTTCATCACTGCAGATGAAGTCACAAGGGAAATTAGCTCACCCACAAGCTTAATGTTAACTTCAAGTTAACATTAAATTCAGTCACTTATTCACTGTGACCCTATATAAACACATAAGCAATGCTTTCCCACAGTCCCCACCAAAACACTGCCACATCTTGCACAAGACTGAATTTTAGGAAAAACTTTCAACTGCAAAGGTGGCCAGGCATTGGAACAGGCATTGGAACATGGTGTGGTGGGGTCACCATTCCTGGGAGTGTTCCAAAATCGTGTGCAGATGGCTCTTAAGTACATGGTTTAGTGCCATGGTTGAGTACATGGAGCTGCTGGGTTAACAGGCAGACTTGAGGACCTCAAAGGTCTTTTCCAGCCTTTACAATCCTGTGATTCACACTGTTGTTTTGGGCCACAGGCATAAAATCAGGCGGGAACTGTCCCAGGTGACTCAGAAGCAGATGATCACATCTGTTCTGGCTCATACCCAGGGCTGTGAACCACTTATTTCTAGCAGAACTCACAATAGTCTATATTTAAATTTAAATCCATTTATCTCATACTGAACAGCTACACTAGAGATGTTAATTTATCTGTCTGAAGACACCTACTTCAGAAGGGAGCTACACTGCTCTTCCCAAATATCTCTCATTGTTTACAAGCAGGAAAGCAACGATTAGTAAATGTTATCTTAAAGTAGGGAGTATTTGGGAAAACCCCCAACATCTGTGTGATACAGACAACTAGTGTTTTCAATGCATTCTTTTGAAAATACTAGCATTCGAAATAAAACTGGCCTTTTAAATATATTTTTAGAAGTCTTACAGAGGTACGTACTAGGTTCTAGAAAATACCATTAGCATATTGCATACTGTGCGTGGCATTTCTATTCTTAGTAGAGAAGTTAAAATTAAGTGATTTTTTCATAGTCGGAATATTAGCAAGTTTCAATATAAATAATTTCTTCTCACGGTATCTCTACTAAATAGTCACAGAGGGCTATCATTTCCTCAGTAAAGGCTGTTTCTTTATGTAATGTACATTCTGTTCCCTGTTTTGATTTTGAGTCCTCCTGTCTTCTGTACTATTCAGTTTATCCTTTTTAAATGCATTTCTTACATTTTATTTTCAAAAGACGGAGTAAGAAATGATGATAATTTCCAAGTGTTCACAGAGAACGCTGTCAATGGAGCACATTGAGTTTAGGCTTCATATGATGGTACTTGAGAACTGGCAAATTTAGAACTAATTTTATTTCGAAACCATACCCAGTAATGCCACTACTTCTTTTCACTGTAGCCAAGAGTAACTCTGGAGTTATTTGAAAAACAATAGCATATAATTGCTTTTATATATTCATATGTACATACGTACATAATGCCAACAATTTTAAAGACTCAAAAGACTTGTAGGCTTAACTCCAGGTTCTAAGGGAAGTGTTATAAAAGTCAGAAGTATCTGGCATGAAAAATTGCACAACGCTCATAAATACCTGCAAAATGGAGTCTGAACTACATTTAATGCTGTTCATTGTGCAGTAACCATTACACATGAATTATAAGCCACAACTTAAAAGTCATTACTTAAAATTTAAAAGAAAGGAAAGTGATGCACAATGTTCAGCAACCTTCAAGGAAACAAGATTGGGGGACTAAGAGCAAATAACAAAGGCTCAATTGTGTCAGGTCTTGTTTCATGCTAAAACAGCTTCAGAAGGGCTCAATGTGGAACACTAACTGCAACAAGATTATACTGCACAGCCATTTCCATGTCTTACCTTCAACGTTGTGAGTACTTACAGAATTCTGATGACAACCAAAAAAATGCAAAAAATAAGGCAGAAAAAGAGCAAGAGAGCTTACACACAAATAGAGGGGATATCCAGCACTTTTTATTGCTGACAATGCTGACTTCTAAATGGGAACAATGCTAATCCCTTCCCTGAATCTGCAGATGTTACCAAAGCGTCAGTGTTTGGGGAAGAAAAAACCAATGAAGCTTTAGTTAAATGTCTCCTGCCCCATCAAAGCCAAGGTTTTGGGGTTTGGGGCCATGTAGGACAGTGACAGGGCAGCTGCTGGAGCTGCCAGGTGAGCCCTTGCAAGAGGACACTGACCCCTCATGGTACTTCTGGCACAAGGGGTTTCACCCTGGGCTTCTCCTGGGTGTCACATTGCTGTCATCCCTCCCTGACCAGCACCATCCAGAAAGCCAGCTGGTTTAACATCAACATTTAATAATTATAACTGACCCTAACTGAACAAAAAATGCAGAGAAACAATGGTTGTACTGATGTTTCATTGCTGAAGATGAAAAATAACAGCTCTTGTATCATATTTAAGCCTGATCACTTTAACCAGTAGGTAGGGACTGAAATAGAGCTTTGGTTTTAGCACTATATAATGTCTAAGCAGAGGAAGGCTATTGAAGCAGGAGAGGTAATTTATCTAAAAATATGTTGGAAAGTGAGAAGGGGCAGAAACAATGTCCAGGACTTCTGAGGATTCAGAATGGAGTGTAACCAGATCATTATGCATCACCATAAAGTCTCAAAGGATTATTCCCAAACTCTATTCTGGGCTGTACAGTAGAAGCATATATACTCTCATGAAGATTTCTTCAGGCAGAAATCGTTACAGGATTTTGCTTTTAAGATTTTAATCTATTTTAAAGGGGGAAGAAAAACCCAAAACAACAAAAAACTACCACAAACAAAAAGCTAAATACCCCCATATATTTTCATTTCTATATCCTTTCTTTTGAAAAGGTCTTGTTTAGTAGTAACACATGCAATAAACTAATTCTGTATCTTTTAGAGAAAAAAATAGGTAAATGCTATAACATGATTTCATAAAGCTGTTACTGATGGGCACAGAAATAATGCGGATAGTTTACCACAGTCATAGAAAGAGCATGAAATTTTTCTGTGTCTTTTTCTAGAAGTATTATGTTTCCAGACTATTTCTTAAAAAAGGAACAAGCATACAGATTTTGCTTACTGTATCTCAAATCTGTTTTATATAGGAGACCTGACAGTAAATTTCTTGTTTAATAGGAGAATCAGATCCTTCAATAATGCTGTATTGCTAACAAAACAAAGATGCTCAGTGCTACTAAAGAATGATAAAAATGCTCACAGAATGGGTGAGTTTTAAAAGAGCTATGTGTCTAGACATATCTGATACCAGCTATTTACTAAATGCACTGAAGAATAAATTCCATTTTAAAGTATATCAAACCCAAGTATGGTGGGTGGCTTTGGAGCGTGGGCTGAGGCTCAAATGTATTTGCCTTCAAACACATGCTTACCTTTAAATGCTGAAATTCCTGTCTATAAGAGAGATTCTGCCTATATGTGTTTTAAAATTTCCCTTGTTATGCACACAGATAGAGTTGATTTGGGTTGTGACATATTTTTATTTGAGGGCTTCTGTTACTTCTCTTTTTTTAAAAAAAGAGCTCAAGCCAAAACACCAATAGCACTATAAAGCCATCCCATGATTACTTACACAAGATTCAAAGTTTTTCTACATACTTTATTATTATCAGGAGCACATTCATAAGCTCACTCAAAGCTGAAGGGACAACTGTAACTCCCCACATCTTTTCACAAAGAAATACTTCCACATTCAATACACTAAATAAAGGAGAACTTAGTGTCCAGAAGTACTAAAGAGTCTCATAGACATTGATGTGTTACTGTGACACAGATAGAAACACACAGCAACACCCACAACAGGGGTTCAGGTAGAGAAGAAGAAAAGAACTCTCCAGTTTATTGTTGATCTCATATCTCTCAGTTTCTGGACAGTGGCCAGAGGTTGGACAGAGAAGTTCCCACCTCTCCATCTCCACTGCTCACTTGAGAAGTCCATCAGGTGAGATCTTTTCACAAAGGAATGCAAACATGATCCTTGTTTATCTTATAATTCATGAGAACTGATTCCATTATACCAAAACAAATCAGAAGGCTGATTTTCAGGGACAGCACTGATGGTCCAATTGCAATTTCAGCATACACAGAACTCCAATTTAGTTTTTGGAAATGTCCCAGCCTTAGAGGCTGGCAACAATTTGGACCAAGTGTTCCAAACCAGGAGTAAGGGACCCGAAGAGACTGGGTGAAGCCCCAGAGCTGCCCCAGCTGCAGCCCATCCACGAAGCTACAGCAGAGGCTGGGCTGAGGAGGGATTCATTTCCATACCTGCTCAGGCAAAATTTTCCTTTAAATGACTTGGAGACTTTTCTTAAGAAAGACTTCAAGATAAGCCCTCAAGTTTCAGTGCTTGATCTCTACAATACCCACAGAATGAGTGACAATTTACACAAGCTTAAAGTATTAACAACATGGAATTACACACGGTCATTTTCAGTGGCTATACAGCATGGTTTAAATAAATCCAATATTTAGCAAACAGAATTCTGGTTTATAGGAACTGGACCACTGGTAGGGGATGGATACAAAGATGTGGTCTGTTTTTTAGATTCCTGGGAGCTCACATGGATGATGGGGTACTGACCTCTTTTTGGAGAGTGAATATAGCAATTTCTGTACTTAAACAGCTGCCAGATCCACAAAGCAAGCACATCAGAGATGGATCCCTCCTACTTCCTCTCAATTTCTTCATTGGTGACATTAATGATTTTAAGAAAAATGGTACTCTTGAAACAATGTAACAGCTTGCAACTACAATTTACATATTACAATTTATTTGACAAAGGAACTTTTATCACTAGAAATGCCACAGGGAATTTATTGCTATGTGGCAGGTTTTCTGAAAAGTGAATTTCACATCTCAAGGTTTTTAAAATGAAGTTTCAACTTCCAAACCTTTTTCCACAACCCAGACATTAGTTTGTAAAGGAGATGTCACAGGCAACAGGACCAAAAAACCAAAAATCAATGCTAACTAAGGTTATTTCAGATTTTGGGTCTTATTTTTCAGGAGGAACCAACAGCCTCACTCTAAACACAATGCCCTTATGTCAACAAATCTGCAAGTGAAATTAAAGAACTGGAAATGCACTCTACATATGGCAAATACTAAAGCAATTATTCAGGAGAACAAGCTTACTCCATGAAATTTAATGTGTCTATTCATGTCCTAACTAGTAAAATAACAATTTACAAAATGCAGAACAATTTGTGTGCCATAACTTGACTTGATAAACTTGCAGGCAGAAAATTCAATTAGTTGTGTCAGTAAGAGCCAGATCATGTTGTTACAGTGTTAGTAATGAGCCTGGTGTTAGCATTGTTAGTGTTCAGCCCCTACCAGACTAACAAGATGAAATATCTCATATTAAGTCAACTACTTCCAAGAGCTAAAAAAGAGCAAAATCTTCGAAACGAAGAAACTAAATATATAACAGCTTATTATTATAAGTGTTTTGTAACTGATAGATGGATCAGAAAAGGTATCCTTGGCACCTGGCCTGTCTGCTGTCACTCTGCAGGTCTCCAAGCACGCCCCATGGTCTGGCTGTGCTAAGGGAGCTGCCCAGCCCCTGTGCAGGTCAGTGCCCTGCTGGCACACACTCACTCTGGCTCTGCTTTGTCTCCCATGAAAGGAGGAGAATGAGACAAAGCACCATGGTCAGGGCTGCTGGGGGAGGTGAACTTCCACAGCCCGTGCTTATGGTAACAGCTCCAGGCCATGGGAGCACCTGCAGGGTCAAATGGGTCAACACCTGAGCTGCTGGCCTTTGTCAGCCCCCTGGAAAGGAAACGGGGCTCTGATGGGAAGAAGGAAAACAAGCATTGTAAAAACTTTAGGACAAAGCTCGTTTCCCAGAGGTAACTATTAAACCAGACAGATTCCAAATTACACTATTTTAAGCAAGTGTTTGTGATAGATTAGAGAAGTTCAGCAGTCTCTAATATTTGCAAAAGCTACATACATTATGATGAAACAGAACAGTCATCCCTTGTATGACTGGGATTTCTAGTGTTTCAGAAGTTGTTTCTTAAATATTTTTTCAACCCCAGCTTTGTCCTTTTCCCACAGAATAACAGAAGCCCAAGCAGCAGGCACCTAAGGAGATTCCTGAGCTCAGTCTCCTGCAGAGGGGAAGTGTCCCATGTACTTCAGGCATCCTCAGCTTTCATTTTTTTGATGGTTCTCAAAAATCTCAAGTGAGGGAAATTCCACAACACACTCATGTATCTTGTTTCACTATTCTGGCAGGCAGGCTGTTTTTCTAATATTCAACCTCAATCCTTTTGCATTAAGTTATGCTGGATCAGTGATGACAACCTGAAAAAGCAAGTTTTTGCCAGCACAGAAACTACTGAATTATCTGTAGCAAGGCAGCCATTATCCTGTGGATGCCATGCAAAAGGCCAGAGACACAGCAAGATCTCATGGAAAAGAGGACTGCAAAAATTTTGTATGATCCCCACAGCAAGACAGAAACTGCTTTGCACTACACAGGACCCTGTGGATATTCCAGTCACATGCTAGCTACAGAAAAGTCATGGTATCTGAAGGCAAAAAAGGGAATGAAAATCTCTTACTGCCTTAAGTTACTAAGCCTCAAAGTTATCTTGCTGATTCCATTTCCAGATCCCCATCCTGATAGCAACAATTTGTTTCCATCCAAGCTTTGAAACACATGTAACAAAGCATCCTTGTACTTAAAATTTCTATATAAAAATTCCATATAAGCACATTAAGGATCTGTGGGACATAACCTACATAGGTTAGAGAAGATGGCTTTCGAAACATGGTTTTATAATGGTTGTACCCTCAGCAAGCTCAAGCCTGTGAAATACATTACACAGACTCAAAGTACTTCATAATGGCAGTGAAATCTTACCTGCTTACCTAGAGAGGTGTTGTTGCTTTTTAAATTTTTCCTTTATTTATTTCTCGATAATGTACTATTTGTTTGTGCCTCACAGTGCCTATGCAATAACCAAGACAGCCAGAGGAGATTGCATAGCAGCTTCTTTATCCCAAGCATGAAGAATCCTTTCAGTTTGACTGATTTTGGTATAAAGTAATAAGCACAGAATCCTCAAAACTTTGCTCAAAAAATGCTCCTGAAAGCCAGAGGAACCTTCAAGGGCAGGGAGAATGGCAGTGATAAATTTATATTTTATTTATGCAGACTTTTTCTCCTTATACTTTCAGGCAATGATAACGCAATTCTTCAATTAATTAAAATAAAGACTTTAAAATTTGGAAATTACTTGTCCCTTCCAACAGTACTAAAGCAGTAAGACACAAAGTAGCTGTACCTTCATGTAGATAAACCCACAGATAAGACTATAATGCTTCTAATTAACAACAGACAATTTGACCCCGAACAGTATGACATTAAAACAAGGCAATCAAACCTTTGGATTGAATTTTTCACAACTCTACTGATGAACTGATCAAAACAAGTGAGAGGTATTAGTGTAATGCCTCAAAAGGACTGTTCTGCCATGCAGCTGTCACCAAAAAATAACATCTGACACAATTTTTCCATTTTTGGCCCAATACACAACCCATAACACACTTCCACCACTGTTCCAACATGACACTACTCTTTCTAGTTTATCTGCTAGTAAGGACTATGTTATGGCAATCTTGTCATCCTCTACCAACAGCCTCATCTTGCCCATTTCCTAAGTTGGCAGTCCTTGCAATCAATTGCAGGAGACAAAACTCAGCAGCAAAAGAACTCCTTCCCTCTTTCCACTGTCTTTCTTTCAAACGTGGGAGGAATTTTCCTTATTCTGATATCCCCCAAGCACACAACAAAAGCTTAATTAAAACCATCTCTGACTCACAGGCAGTGCTATTAAGGCAACTCTCACATCTGTGTCTTTCAACATTACATACATTACTACAAATTTCCACTCAAAAACCAGTAAGAAACATCTTATGTAAATCCTGAAGTACTCGATATGATTTATTATCAGCATACTGCTTTCACACCCCAGTTCAACAAAGCATTTCTGGATGTGGCTATAAGAAAGAGCATATTCACTCTGCCATGGATTGCAATGAAAATTTTCCAATATTTAAAGCATTAGTCAATCCTATGAATCTAATGCATGGTAAAAATGGACACATATGCTAAACAGTATGTTCTTTCTCCTTGCCAGGCTTATGGACACAGCACCATGAGGGAATTGCAGAGGATGAGTCTACATGTTGTCAGTAGAACCTGAATACATTATATAGGTTTTTACTGGAAAGGTGAATGACACATGACAGGAACAAGGAGAGGACCCCTTGTTCCTGTCATGCTGTCCCCTCATAACCTATTATTGGCAGACAAAGCATTTCTCAGTGACAAGATTAAATAAGAGATGCTTTAATGTCTTACTCATTTGCTTTGGGTTTCAATATACAGAATATTTTATTGCTCAAACAATATTTTGTACAACACAAATATTTTATTGTACAACAATAAAAAACCAGAGCAATGCGGAGAGATCAGAATGTTAACTCATTCTAGTTCATTCTAGAAGGAACTGGGGTCCTACCAGGCAGTTCCTACCAGGTCCATCATGTCCTCTAATTTGCAATATCAGACTGGTGCCTATAAATATAATGCTGATTTTTGCAAGTCTTTGTGTAAAAGAACAGTAAAGGCATCTTCTCAAGGTTCTTAGGATTCCCAGCAAAATTTTGCAGCATTTGAGGTTTTGCAGTGTGCTTGCTGAAATACATACCGCATGAGAACCCCAACTCCTGTTAAATTAAGTAACACATACCTAAAATTAAGTAACACATATCTAGCCCTCAGGTTATGGAGGAACACTTGAAAAACGTGATACAAATGCACACCCCACCCCAAATACACTTTGGAAAATTGTGCTGTCTCTCTAGAATGGATACCTGAATACAAATCAGTATGGGGCTCGCATGGCAAGGTGAGGTAAGCTGTAGGGGCAGCTTCTGTGAGAACCTGCTAGCTGAGGCTTTAAGTATTTAATGCCTCTGGCTTTAAGTATTTAAGAAGCACAGAAAAAACCCTGTGCTGTGCAGCAACAGATAGTGAAAGAAATAAGAATATGTGGGAGAAAAAATGCTGCAGACAGCAAGTTTGTGAAGAAGGAAGGGGAGAAGGTGTTTTAGGTGCCACAGCAAAGACTCCCCTGCAGCCCACGGGGAAGACCATGGTGAGAGAGCCTTTTCCCTGCAGCTCATGGGGTTCACAGAGGAGCACAGATCCACCTGCAGCCTGTGGACAGCCCCACACTAGAGCAGGTGATGCCCAAAGGAGCCTGTGAGCCCAGAAGAAGCCTGTGTGTGAGCAGGACCCCAGGAGGACGTGGAGCTCCATGGCAGGAGAAGGGTGTGCAGTCCTGCAGCAGGTTTGTTGGCAGGACTGTGACCCTGTGGAAGGGACACACGCTGGAGCAGTTTGGGAAGAATTTCAGCCAGTGTGAAGGATTCATGTGGGGCGAGTTCATAAGGGTCTGTCTCCCACGGGTGGCCCCATACTGGAGCAGTGAAGAGTGTGAGGAGCCCTCCCCAAGTAGGAGAGAGCCCAAGAGAAAACGTGTGATGAACTGAGGCAACCCCCATTCCCTGTCCTGCTGGAGGAGAGGATACAGAGGATTTGGGTCTTAAGTTGAGCCTGGGAAAACAGGATGAGCGGGGGGAAGGTGTTTCAAGATCTGGTTTTATTTCTCATTATGCTTCTCTGATTTCACTGGCAACACATTTAATTAATTTCCCCAAGTTAAGTATGTTTTGCCCTGACAATACTCTCCCCACAGAGTCATGTCTCCCCATCCTTCTCTCAATCCTTGAGCCTTTCTCCAGTGCTCTTCTCCCCTGTCCTGTTACAGAGAGACTTTGTGGGCACCTGGCTGGGGTCAACCCACTTCAGCTGGATGAACTTTGTGTCTCACTCTGTAAGACACACCATGGTTAAAAGACTAGATTCTGTTTGAGCCAAGTTCTAAAAGCATACTTTTTCCTAACTTCTGCTATAATTTTTTATATATTCCAAATGTCCTAGCTGCAAAGTTCATTTAGCCCTTATTCTCCAACCTTTGGTAAAGCAGATGTATTGGTGTCTTTCTCGTTTTCAGTGACTTGGTGAGCATGTGGCTCACATGAAATGCAAAGTGCTTCTGGCTCATGAAAATATGCTTAACTGGCCACCTAATTTCTGAGTCAGAATTTCAGAAAAATGTTGAAACATCATCTCGTTGAAGGAATCTAATGGGACCTGAGCTAGTTTTACCTATCTAGAGCAGATTAAGTCTCTAATAAAAAATATACTCACAGAGGAAAAAGAATTGGCAAAGAGCCTTCAAAGAGGCAACAGATGTGTTGATTGAGATGATTTTGTTTTACATAGTTCTCTAAAATTGATGTAAAATTCAAGAATGCTTAAAAACTTACTGATGGAAGCAGCTGGCAAGTGGGAAGAGTGGGATGTTGGATGATGAGGTGACTTTGCATGGGAATTGAGAGGAAAAAAAAAAAAGACCAAAATGGAATCCAACAGTTTTAAACTTTGGAGAAGGAAACTCAGAAAAAATGGAGAAAGAAAAGGGAGGAGGAATAAAAGGGAACATAGGGCTGATGAAACAGAGCACATCAGAGAATATTCCTTTTCCCCCCTGTAGGATGAACTGTGAGCAATGCAGCTCACATCTGTCAATGGCCCAAACTCCAAGGGCAATCTGAGTTTAGAATTACTGTTAATCAATTAATTTCCTTTCTAGTCATTTGCTGTACAGAAAAGTTAACTCTCCTTATTACAGGAAGCTTATCCATAAGAACTAGCAGATATACGTGCATAGAGTTATCTACAGAAAAGCACTCAAGATCCATGCCTCTTCCACAGGGATCTAAATCCCTCTCTTACGGTGCTCTAAGAGATTGGATATTCCCATGATGAAAGAAAATATGTTAGACTTGCTCAGGTTTTCCCAATGATATTGTCAATCAAATTCACTGAAACATCAAACTTAAAAAACTCTACACAGATGCTGTGACTTAGAGTCATGATAGTTAAAACCAATTTAAACTATGTTTATGCAGAAGAAGAGGTACAGAAAGTCAGGTTTTCTAGTTCTTCTTCCACAAGTCACCTTTTGCTGCTTCCTAAACAGAAAGCAGTTCAGTACTAACAAATGCCCTCAGCACTCACTGAAGGTTGACTTTCAAAGTATATGTGAAGACTTCATATAAGAATGGGTGCAGGAGAAAACCTGTTTCTAACATTTCTTAAAACTGTAAGTCTTTCAAAAAAAATTCTTGTTAAACTCTGGGCTGTGTATCTGTATTCTTGTATCTGAGAGAGACAATAAAACAAAACAACAAACAAAAAACAAACAAACAAAACCAAACCACAAACAAACAAACAAACAAGCTCTGAATTATTTTCTTCTTCAGAACAAAGATCAAATAAAATACTTCTTCAAGATCCAAACAACTTTCTCCCTACTCCAGAAGCTAAATCAGGCAATGAAAACAGAGACAAAACAACTCTTGGAATGGTTGTAGATATCATTTTTCTCTTATTATTCCAGTGCTGTATCTGTTTTCCATTTAGCACTGACCCTGTCCTCACACCAGTGGTACTACCTCTGGATATTCTAAGACATCAGGTAAGTTCTAACACTGACAGCACAAAACTCATTTAGAAATGTGTGCAGGAGGATTGGGTCCAACCAAAATCTGTGGAGAGCCAAGGGAATGACAAGGAGACTGCCTGCAGCACAAAGGACAACTATTTGTACAACTTAATGCTTCAAATGCATAGCCACATGAGGATAAGATCTATCTTTGGTTACAGCTCTACACTTCTGCCAGAGAACAGAGAAACACATAAAATCCAGGAGAATTTGGCTCAGTTGACTTACAGTAGAGATAAAAAAAGAAACCTTAATTGTCTGTGTCCAAACTGGAAAGATACAAAATGTTCTAGCACTTGTAAAATACTAACCTCTAAAACTTCATTCCATTTATTGTTCTGTTTATTAACAAGTCAAGACGTAGCAGACACTTTAAAAAACCTTTCCTTAAAAAAATCAGGTCATAGAGCATTATCTCAAAACCTTTCTGTCCTCCTTGCTTTTCCAGCACCTCTGCTCATATTCAAACACTACATAATTCATTTTAACGTAGCCTGATCGGGTTGCTGAATAAGAATGTGAAAGTCAGCTGGCTATAAGTTGAAAAAATATATTCAGTGCCTTCTAACTGCTGCTGTCACTGATTTAGCTGTTCCCATGGTAAACTTAAATACCACCACAGGAAGCTGTATCATCTATCAATTCAAAAGCTGCAAAGTGTGGTGGATGGAGATTTCATTTAACAGATCACAGAACTGTCTGGTTGAAGGATGTGGCAGTTGAAAGCTGGAGACTGAACTTCTTTTTTTTTTTTTTTTTTCTCTTTTTTTTTTTTTTTTTTAAACAACCCTGTATAATCTCAAGAATAAGACATATGGCAGCACTTCCAAGTTGGTTTCAAAGAGATTTTGATTTCCCACTCACTTTCTCTCAGTGTGAATTACCTAAGAAGGTGTCAGAAGTTCCTCGAGAAAATCCTTTTAACACTGGTTGTCTTTAGAAAAAGAACCTCTAGAGAGAAGCTCCTTTAAAAAAATAAAACAAACCAAAAAACAAAACCTCAAACAATTTTGTCTGCTCTATAGCTGGAGCCTCTAACTTGATTCTCCATAACACAACCAGAGCAGTCATGAATTAGTTTATTACAATCATTTTAATTCATAAAAAATGTGCCTCCTTCTTGAGAAGCAGACAAAAACATCCTAAGAATGAGATTATCCCACACAGTAAAACCAGATTTTTACCATCAGAAATTGCATAAATAAGAGCTAATGTACTCTATGAAACCTCTTCCTTTAGTAACTATTGAAAATGAAAATTATGTTCTTACAGGTTGAAAGGTTTTCTCTAAATGTTTTTTTTATAAAAAATTACCTTTGCCATTAGCATACAGTAGCCAAATAAAAATATTGAATGCATTTTAAGAAATACAAATGAACATGGAAAAAAAGCTAATTTGAACTAAATAAAACCACATTTTCTTTATTCCACTTCTGGAAAACCATAACCAAAAGACTTTAACAAAGAGAAAAAACACATAAAGATGTTGTTTTTTTATTTAAAGTAGAAAAGAAATGCAAGGAAATGGAGACACAGCATTTCAAGAGGTGAGCATTCCAAAAATCTTTAAAAAAAAAGTCTTCACTATGAATCTTCAAGATTTTTTAAAGCTCCCAATAATACCCCTTCCAATACATGAAACCAGACCTTACCTTTTGGAATACCTCCTGAATCTGAACACTTGATATCACACAGTGCATGTAAACTAGTCAATTGCCAATTATCAATTTTGTGATCCTGTATTTTTGGAACCACTACAACAAACTTATGCTAGAAAGCACATCTTTTATAGGATACAGTGAAACTGTCTGAACCTAGCTGCATTAGAAGTGTCTTAAATCCTACACCCAAACCCAGAGGTATTCCGAATAGCTGCCTCTATTGGGGAACTTGGACCACGAGGTCCATGTTTTGGAACCTGTTTGTTTGCTGTCCTACATGCAAGAACATCATCTTTGTATGCACAATGCCCCTTGTTCTGTGGTGGGGAAAAAGTCATAGAAACAGGCCAAGAAAATTAGATGTCACTAAGTGATTTTCAGTCAGCCCACACAGAACATTAGGGGGGAAAAAAGCATTCCTCTAAGCAAGCATTAGCACTATTATTAGCAGAATCTAGACTTATTTAAAATGATTATTCCTGTATGTATTCCAGCAAGCACCACAGATTACACTTGTCCCTTAGATGGAAATACAGACACAAAATCATGAACATGATCCTCCCTCTGCATTGTATTTATCTTTACCAGAAGGAAGAGAAACAGGATAGAAAGTATTCCTGGAAACCAAGGGCAAAAATAAATCTTAGATTGAGAGAAGCCAATTGAAACATTACGATTACCCTGCCAGAGCTGTGCTTCTGATGAAAATGAATTGTAAATTATTTAGAAAATGTAGAAAGCTGTATCACAAATGCAGGTAGCAAGATCTGAGCTTGAGTATGGAGAGGTCAGCAAATCATTGCTGCCTGCCACCCCAGCAGCACCACAGGAGTTGTGTGGCTCCACCGTGGCACATTCTGAATCATCATTGAAATAAACTGCCCTGGGCATTTATAGGTTTTTAAACAGGACAGTCACTAGATGCAAGGAGCACTTGCCTTTGACCAGTGAAGACCCCTGGTTTTACATGCATCACATTTGCCCCTTTCCTTTCATTCTCACAAACCTCCTCCTGCTGACATTACAGAACATCGTCTGTCTGCTCACACGTGCAGCAGGAGGGTGAACTCCCATTAACAGCCACGGAAATTCTCCTGGGAAATCATCCTTACACCACTGCTCCTAGCACAGGAACTCTTCCAGCCCACCTCTCATTTCTTTTTCTTTTCTAAAACAGCTGTCCCCCCTCTGACACAAACTGCGTACGTGCTAAAATACAGTGGGCATGGTCAGGGACCAACTCTTGATGAACTGCCAGGAGTTTTGAGCTTTACTTCTGTAAACTCACACACAAGTAATCTGTCTCTGCACATATAAAAGAAAGAAAGAAATAGTTCTCAGCAGAACAGTTCTTTGGAGCAGGTTTTTAAGGTGCTTTATAGCTTATGCATAACAAAACTAAAGAAAAATCTCTCAGCAAGCATGGAACCAAAGAAATTAAAATAGAAAAATTCCTCCTATTTAAAATGAAGTAGCAGGTTATACTAGACTACAGCAATAATGACTCAATAATTTTTTTAAAAAAATTGTCTATTTATTTACATGCAATGGTGTTGTTCTTTCATGTAAGTCTAACTCCTGAGAAACAGAATTTCTTGTACAATCAATTTTTTCTTCTACCACTGACAAACACCAGGTCTCCCTTTTCCTCCATCTCTGGGTCTCAGAAGGACAATAAGTAGAAACCTATTTCTAAAGCCCCACTTGCAAAAGCTGTGATTTTACTTCCACTGAGTTGACCGTGATGGGCCCCACCCCATCTCTTTGCCCTTGCCTTTATCTAGGGCTAGGTAAACAGTGTACATCAAGACTGACTAGATTTTCAGATACAATTTACAATGTAATAGGTAGGCAGGCAGGCAGATAAATCAGACAACTTTTTAAATGTAGTGATTATGGTTTACTGTGAAAGGAGATATTTTCCATGAGATGAGTTCAGGATTTTCTGGTTTATTTTTGGTTATCACATCTTTCTAGCAGACCGTGATTCATTCACTAGTCTTCAAGGGAGACCAGTGCACATGAGGATTTTTCAGCATAGTTTGACCCTCGCTGGCAGCAGGAGGATCAGATCTCTGAGGAAGGCTCAGACCCTCTGCCATGTGCATGGGCAGGGGCTGGAGCCCTCCAGCTCAGCGGGACTCCAGTGCTGCACAACCCCAGCTGGGGATCTCCCACACCACACTGAGCTGCTGCTCCTAAATGGAGCCTTCAGCACAGCAACGGGGCTGTTTCGTGGTGAAGAAAATGTCAGAAAATATTTTTATTTAGCATACATATTGTGTGGCATGTTTTTATGGGCACGTATAGATACATACACAGTCAAATCTAATATCAGAAGAGATGCACACAGTTCTGCCATGCCCTCCTCTCTCTGGGAAGATTATAATCACATATGATTGGGGAAATTTGGAAGATTGCAGAAGAAAGCATATTTACCAGCACAGAGACTCTGTCTCAAGCTTTGCTAATGTAAATTCTCTTCTGCAAGTGTGATACAACTTTCACTGCCACCTTTAACCTGGTCTGTTAAGCACAGGTGGAACTTTTGGGCCTCTTGACCAAAACCATAACCAAATTTCCTAAGAGATACCATCATGTAGAAGTGTTTTGTTTTCCCCTGGCAGAAAATATTCCTCTTAGCGCTTGAGGTTTTTCAAGACTATTCAGTTAAGTGACAATTCATGAATCAGTGCTCTGCTTCCAATTGTTGCTGAATTACTAAGAATTGGAAGTAACATTTAGAAGTTTTAAGAAAGGAACTTCTGAGAAAGGCAATTCCTAGGAAACAAGCCTGTCTAAAAACTTAAGAAATATGTTAATGTTTAAAATTATGAAAGATAAATTAAAGTCAATTATGAAAGGAACTATAAAAAATCCTGAGCATTCTGAAAATAAGAAGATTCATAATCAAGACAACCAAACCTTTGAACACAGCAATTCAAACATCTCATTATGCCAGGCTCCAAGCTGAACAAAACTTCCAGTTGTAAGTCTAAAACCCATAAATATTCCATAAATTATATGATCCCTGAAGACTTTAAGATATGATCCAATATATAATTAGAAGTTTCAGGAGCTCACTTTGCCTTGTGACAGTAATCTGGAATGATGATGTATTTTATCATAACCATAAGTTGCACAGTGTCTTATTTTTTAACTCACGCTACTTGTTCTAAGTAGCTCCAAAATGCTGCCCTCAGACACTCACATAAATTCACATAAATTCATGTATGCTCAGTATGGAAAGCTAACAGGAATTGTTTTTCCAGAAAAAGCATTCAAATTAACTTTCAATTATGTAAGTGACATTTGCAATATTTAAAAAAAAATATTTAATGGATACAAGATTTCAATTATTTGTTTTTTTCCACCCAGTCATAAATAACCTGCCAAACTGCCTTCAAGGAATGCTATAATTGACATGGAGAGACCACCTGAAAAACATCAGAGAAGGATGATATGTAAAATATTAAATAAATTTTAAACTAATAAAAGAAGCTTAGCTCATGTTTAAGTGTTGTGACACACACATGACACTACGAGCTGTTATTAGTTGCACTGTTGTCCTTTCACCTCTAATGGGTTCTCTCTGCAGAGTGAACTGAACGTGGAGTTTGCTTCTCAAGCAGGGACTCCAGAATGGAAAAAAGACATTTCTGTGCTGAGAAAGCTCACACCCACAAAGCATCATGGACACATTATTTGTTTCAGGTGAATGCACTACCTTTCTCTTTCAGCAGAACTTACTTAAAGATACTCTGAAGACTTTCTCCTGACCAGTTCTATGACCTAGTTTAAAGAAAATGTAAAAGGATTGTATTTTTGGCTCTTTAAATCAAGGTTTTTTTGCATTTCCAAACTTTGCTGAATCGTTTTGGCCGTGGTGCCTGTCCTTCCTTATCTGCCCAAGCAATACTCAGCGGTATGGAATTTGCTTCCAGTGTACACTGAACGTGCTAGCACTTTGCAAAAACCATTATTTCTTTAGCAAAGCATCTTTCATTTTACAAAATCCATTTCACAAAGCAGTTTTGAAACCTTTTGATATGCACACACAACATCCATCTGCACGGTAGAAGTGTACTCAAATGTGTCCAAGAGAATCTTCAGAGGGTGCATGGGTCTATCAAAACCTGACCTAAAAGCATCCTCCAACAGATCTCTGTTGATTAATACATGAATATAAGACCTACTGCTCCAAGCATCAAGGAATGAGCTCTGAGAATCAACTGCTGTTTGTCTAAGAAGATTTTCCTGAAGATTTCAAAATCTGCAAAATCAATTAAAAGAATCAGGTTTTATTACTGAACACATTCTAACTACATTAACAGCAGAAGGGAGATGACTGAGCCTCAGAGGTAGCGTTCAGCAGAGTTAATAAAAAAAGAGCTAAGTGATTTAATTACACCTTTCAAATCTGCCTGCTCACATAGACCCCATACTTCAACATTCAAACTTAGTTTCATCCCTTCTACTAAAAATATCTTTTATTACAGGGGAGTAAAAGTAAAAAGCTTATTCAGAACAAAAATTATAATTTCAGACAATGCACGGTGTGAAATGACATGTACCTTCCCATGTTAATGAGTATTTCAGTAGCAGCACAGCTTACGTAATAATCACGGGGTTTATGGCAACTGGTTTTTTGACAAGAAATCTGAAGGAGCTGTGTGAAAATAGCATGGAAAGAAGGAAAGAAAAGCAATAGGTCTGACAAGTAGATACCCTTGTAAAAAGCATGCCAAGTCTGCTCTTTGCAACTTAGTTTTTATACTGAAGGTCCAATTTTGAATCCTATGAATACAAAGGATAAAAAAGTAATTTGCAACAAAAATCTCAAGGAACCCATCTACAAACATGTTTCTACAAATCCCTCCACTGAAATGGAAATTGTTAAATAGAGAGTGGGCATACTCCTGTGTTTTTAAGTAAAGACTAACCTTTTAATACATTGTAGTGAACAGTGGAAACAGAAACGAGATTTAATGAGTACAGTTCAACTGCAGTTTTGGACATTTTAATTTCAGTTCTGACAACAAAATTTGGGGACTAATAGTGCTCTCAAACATCAAAGCAAGATCTTTATTACTTCTTTTCAACAGGGGAAAAAGCTAAGGCAAAAATATGTAATTTACAGAAAATCCCAGCAGATGAAATGACGATTTTACTGAATGAAATGTTTTGGGTCTTTTTTTCTAAACGTGTAATTTGAAGTTTAAGGTTTACAAACGCTTGAGTTCAAGTCTGACCATCAAACCCAAAACAATAATGACAGTTCGTGGTTTGCTTTCACAGAAGCCACAGCAGTGCACCCTCCTAAAAATGAAGCCGGTCCTTGGCTCTGAGCAGCACAACCACTTGGTGGCAGGAGAAGCAACCTCTTGCTCAGGAGCTGCATCGCTCTGGGGAGGCCACGCAACCTACCGGGTTTGCACAATAAATTATTTGCCCCTAATAACGATGATGAAACCTGGATTGGTTGAGGGTAACTCAGCCCTGAGGGCTGAAAAAGGTACGTGTCTTCCCAGAGCATTCTAGCTGCTGCAAATTGAATTGCTGCTTTATATATTGAAAGCTTGTACAACTGGAAACTTCAATTTAAAATAAGATCAGATTATTTTATATCTAATTGTTAATAAAGTTTCAGGGGAACAAACCTCCAAACCATTGTTTTGATGCCAGATTCAGCTTGAAAATTTGGAAAGCTACGATTTGAAAATATATTAAAAATAACAGCATTTTTGGAAAATTTGATATACCCATCCATATTCTTTTTATCACTATTAAAACAGACCACTAATTCTACTGGATTAGTAAACAGGGCTTCGACTACCAGTCCATTTTACTTTTCTCCCCTCTGCTGCATGGTAAGAGCATGGCAGAATGGGAAGCATTTCCCCATGCCCAAGTGAGGAAGGCTGGTGCTCCTCAGTGCCAGCAGCCTGGGCAGGGCAGGGGCTGGGCAGTTCCAGCCCCTGGGAATGTCCCTGCACAGCTGCCCAAGCACAGCCCAGCCTGCACACCACGGCCTCTCCTTGACTTGGGCACAGTCCTGCCACCACAGCCACGAACAATTAACCTGCTAACCCCACAGGATGAGTCCTGAATGAGCCTGAAAGCTTTAGCAGCTTACTGCACTCGAGTGAAGCCAGGCAGAAAATCTACTGAAGCAAAGCTCCAGGGAATACCTCCTGCAAAATAGCTAAAATACATATATATGTGTCTCGTCAATTAAAAAAAAAAAAAAAATAGTGTGTTTGGCAACTAAAACCAAGAATCCAACTAAACAGATCTCGCAGTCTTTTTATGTAGCTCCTACTATTTACGGCTTTAAATAATTGTACAATAATGCTTTTGCCTCTCAACAGATTTTTCTGCTCCTCAGTGTTTCCTGACAAAAATCAAAATGCCCTCAGCTAGACTGCAGCAAAATAAAAGAATGACTGATGGCAGCTGTAGATCCCAGAATGCATTATGTTGATGGTAATTTGTTATATTCATAGATACTTGTTGTCTGTGGTTAAATGATAATCACTGGAAGATTCCGGGTGTGTGTATAAGAGGACAAAAAGACAGCATGGAGCTCCTTCTTACAGGGAATGAAAAATATGTTTACACAGACGTTTAATCACAAATTAAGTGCACCTTTGGGAAGGTGATCTCCTGATCATCCCTACCTACCACGCCTTGCTCCACACCACCAAATGCTCCCACAGTGCACAAACCAGATGGTTTCCCAGTAAAACTAAGGCAGAGAAGAGCTCCTCTAAAGTAAAACCCTCAAAACACTCCCAGTGTGGACACTGGACCCTCCAGCACTGGAGCTTTGCCTTTCACATCCAGCCCCATCCATGGTGCTGGATGCTGCACTAATGCAGATCCACCAGACTCTGGGACATACTTTGAGATTCAAAAATACTAAAGAATAGTATTGCTGCTATCACAAGTTAATGCTTTCTCTTACATGAATATTTCATTGTGTCTACCACGGTACATCTCATAATTTGTAGTACATTAAAGTACAAGTCGACTGAAACCAGAGAAAAAAACTTGTGCAAAACATTACTAAATACCTTTTAAATTAATACCATTTAGTTATTTGAATAACTATATTAAAAATATAATTATACAATAAATATAATTATATATAATATAATATAAATTATAGTATATTTAATAATATTATTAATCATTATCAGTAACATGACAGGTTACTGATTTCAGCAAGTTTAGTGATACAAGTAAGCATTAACCCACATGAAAAATTACTAAAAATAATTCAGGAAATATCATTTTCTTTCCACAAATCAGAACTGCTACACTCAGGCGCAAAAAGCTATAATGGGAATCTATTATAAATACTTTTGGAGATTATATATGCATCATCAGTGTCTGAGTGACAAAATGTCCATATTGGTGAATGGCTCTTAAGCTAGGTTCTGAGACATGCAGTTAAACAGAATGCTAATGTTTTTCTTCCTGTGATTTTCTTTCAAGAAAATAAAATTTAAAAGAAAGAAATACGCAACATCTAAAACATGAATTCAACATACCCAAAGCAAAAGGAAAACATATATATTAATAGCTTTTCTTTTCTGCTCAGCAGACATAGCCATAGTGTAATGAATTCATTACCAGCTTCCCACTGTACATGATTAATTTCTGTTTGACTGGTGTCACTTATAAGAGGAACAACAATTTGAATATGTAGAAGTTGGAGGGTTTTAAATTTAAAATTCTAATTATTGTTAGCATTTTCAACAAAAATTTGGATTAAAGCTACCCTCACGGAAAATGTCTCTCCTTACTAGATTATACAAAGAAATGCAATACTTCAGCTTCTCTTTAGCTGTAATACCCTCACCCATTGCTATTTGCTTATACATCTACATTGCATCCAGGACTGGGGTGGCATTGCACCCCAACCACACACACATTAATAATTTAGCCTGGAAAAGACCTTGAAAGGTCAATCTGGCTGGGAGCCCATTCAAAACAGGACTGACCTCCAAGGCAGCCAGAGCTCCCAGCACTCATCTGTGCAGGCTCTCTCTGCTTCCCGTTTGAGCCTTATGACATACATCTGAATAATTCACAAGGGCTCAGATTTCTCTAGCCACCCTACTAGAATAACAATTGCACATAATTTGTAACTTGTGAAATATTTTACTAATGTTTATACATCCCTTTGAAACCTTGCAACTAATATGAAACCAGAAAGTACGTGAACGGAGGAAAACAAAACTTTAATATGGGAATGGTAATTGAAGGAACATTTAGGTAGTCAGATGCATTCTCTAACTGAAAACATTAGGGAAAAAGAAAAGCTATCTTAGCTCCAAATTCCATGAAATCACAGGACCAGAAAGCTGACTGCTGAACAGCAGCAATCCAAGCAATGTTAGTAATGGTCACAGAGAGCTGTTTCGTATTCAAATTCATAGAAAAAACTCCCCACTGAGATTGTTGCTACAAAGTAATTTTAGACCATTATAAATCTATGCTGCCAGTAGAAGAAATAATCCTCTCCCTTGTCAACTCTGCTGGAGCATCACCTCTGTCTCCTGGCACTGCTGCCTGACAGGTCCAGTCAGGGCATCAACAGGCTGGAAATCAGAGCAAGATGCTCTAAGGAGAGAACCAGCTCATGCCAGGTTACAGCACACACTTGAACAGTCTCATTTTCATTTCCCAGCACAATTCAACATTAGGCTGCATGCAATTTTTTAGAATTTGTCGCTTCCAACAGGAAGCATAAGGCTGTACATTCTCAAGATTCTCTGAAAGACGCTGCCAATATGCCCTTTGAAAGAGAGTGTACTAAGATGAACATCAAGAAAATTAATGTGACATTAATATTAATTACAGTATTAATTAGAGATGCCATTACAAGTACATCACTTTTACATAATTAAATTGATTTAATTATTTATTATATTATTTAATATACATTTGCATAGCCTCTTTCATATTGGACCATCACCAGCTAATTTAGCATCTGTAATGCTGATGCCCCACTGTTCCCTTTTCCTCCAACAGACCCCTGGAAAATCCCCTTTAAGACCAATAGGTTGTGATATTTGAGGTAATGGCTGGGGTGGCTCTTGCTGAAAAGCAGCATTTCCCAGTTCTGCTCTTCCTACCCTGCAGAGAGAGGAGGAATACTGCTTCTTCAGATCACTTCTGTTTTTCAGCTTTCATTCACCCTTCCAAAAGCAGGGAAACCTTGGCTTGTCAGCCTCAGGATGGCAAAATGTATTTTTGCACATGCTCCTGAGAAGATTTGACCTAAACTTAGAGTTAAATTTTATGAAGTCCTCTCTGCCAGGCCTCAGCTCTGAAGTCTCTTCTCTGAAGAAAACCTGGTGTTGCCCTCTAGGTATCCAGCGAGAGCAGAAGCACTGCAGCCTAAATCCTAAACAAAACCAGGACTCTGCTATTCGTTATTTATAGTTGGTGAGATCTGGCTGGACTAGTATCAGAGTATAGATTTTAAATTACTTGTACAAATAAAAGGAAAGCAGCCTCGAACTGGAAACTTCATTTAATAGCCTGCATTATCAAACAGGCCCTTCCTGGCCTCAGTGCCCAAGCTGGTAAACTGCTGTTTAATAGCAATATGGGAGAACTGCCTCTAAAAATGTTCTTTCAGCAGTCCAGAAAGCCACAACTGTAACCTTCCTGAGGTAAGGAAATACCTGAGAAATACCAATGAAACTGGGAGAGAACCTATCCTGTAAACTTGAATAAATTACTTTTACCAGACAAAGAAATATCAGTAATAGAAAATAATTTTGATCCAATTTCTTTCCTTATGGCATTCTGAATCTTAGGGACAGATCCATATTTTTGCACCAATTTGGAAAAAAAATGATGCAAAGCAGCAGTTCTCAGAGATCCTTCATTATTCCAGTGGATTCAAGCAACTCCAGACAAAAGAGAAGCTGGATTTGCTCTGCACTGTGAGTGAAAAATGCTTGCTTAAAGTGACAGAAGAACAGGAGAAATGCTGCAGTGTGATGAATGATTTCTACCTACAGACTGCACTGGTAATTGCCATTCAGGAGCTTAAGCCTCCTTATCAGAGTGTGAGGAACAACTTCCCCACCCTGTACTAGGGAACTAGCACAGCCTGTTCGTTTGGGCCAATTCCTTCTGTTTTCCATCTTCCAACCCCTTTAAAATTTCCCACCCCCCTGCTGCATCACATTCCACACGTCTATCCCAAGACACCAGCCAAAAACAGAGGACAGAGTGCCAACACTTTGAAAGCTCAAAAGCTAGCAGAGCACAGCAGTTTGATCTACAAACGGGGCTTCTGCCTCTCAGAACATTCATGCCTGGATTCCTCCCTCTGCTTTTGAGCCACAGAGCAGCCATGGCTCTTTTTGTTCCTTCATTCACTCCAATTTGATGAGTTTTTTCACACCACTTCTGGTGCACAGAACAGCATCCCAAATGTGGCCCACATTCTGAGGACCTAAATGCTATTTAAATCCCTAGGATACTTGGCTTCTAGAGCCAAGGCACCTCTGAAGGTAGAAAGCCAGACCAAGGAAACGCTTGGCAAAGGAATGTGAATGAAATGTGATGGCTTGACTTGAATGTTCTCCCCTTGTTCAAAAAAATGTATTTCCTATTTATTCCAGAAAACATTTACAATGCAGAACTGAACTGCTCTGTTTACTGCAGCCCCCCAGTGCTGATAGACTGCAAATTGTTTGGGGAAGCCAATAATGGAAAAGTTTATTACAATATCCTGCAGACTTTCACAGAACATTTCAGCTAACATTATCATTGTCTACTTGCTGTATTTGCTATTGCAGACTGCTACTGAAGGACAGTAATTTTCTTTCTTTTAAAACTAAGAGACATTTCATTTGGCAATTTCCACCCTTTCTGCCATATCCTCCATGCCAAGGCATAAATACTAAGTATGACAGGAGCCTCTGGAGGGAGGGGCATGGCTGGGAGCAGGGTACTCCACCTGCCCCACTCCAAAGCAGAGGCAGGAACCAAAATTACCACCTTGGCCATAGAGTTTCTTTCTTAATGCCCACCGCACCTCTCAAGAGACACATTCTGATGATTCTTTAAAGTGTTTTTTCCAAACACAGGAGTAAGCCATGACTGCTGTCAGTATCACAAATGGTTGGCTCATTTTTTTGATAAGCTATAAATGAATTAATTGGTGAAGAAGCTGAGGCCCCCTGCACCGTCAGAACAGGAACTGGGGCCTTTGCTTTCTCAACATTCCCAAATTCAGTTTTTGGATCAAAGCAGACTGGATAGGTGCTGTCACAACATCATTTTGAAAAAGGGTAGCAAGAACTCACTTGCTATGCAATAAGTAGAGCAAAACCCCCCTACACACTTACCAAAAGGAATATATTATATTTGAATTATATCCTTAAAGAAGCACTATTTGTGTTTCTAAACGTTCTCCTCCTCCTTGGTCTATGTTCACCTGTTTGAATTTGGCAGTTACACTCCTACTCTTGACCTCAGACTGTCCTTTTGTGCTTGATATTTTTGTGACTGCAATCAAACTGAAGTTTACAACTGTTCTAATACAGTTTCAATTTAAATCACCCTGATGATGCAGCTTTCCTTATATTAGTATTTCTGCTAACACCTGCAGAATTCTCAGAATAAGTTAGTGAAAATAGTGCCTTCAATAGCAATATACTTTGTTTTTCTTCATGTCTATTTTACAGAAGCAACTACTATTTTCACAGGTTCTTTGTGAGGGGTGAGAGCCCTTCTTGAATAACCAAAATGTTAACCAGTTGTGCATTATGAACCTGTCTCTTTGGTCCAAAGAAGCCCCTAATGGACAAAAAGTGCCAAAAAACAAGCAGAAAAACTAACCAGGATAGGTGGTCCTAAGATTTCTTGTGCCTGAGCGCTCTGTGACAGATTTTTGTTGTTTATGTTCAGACTGAGAACAAAAAAAATGGAATATACACAATTTTTCCAAAATGAATTTGCCTCTGTTCCAGCAGCAGAGCAATTGCAGCTGCCCCTTGTCTTGTCTAGGAGTTGGATGAGGTATTCTGTTATCTGTAAATAATTATATAATACCTTGAAACAGCTTTCAAATCACTATCAATACACTAAATACAGTTCATGAACTTGCTTTGTATCAATACAAAGAATACAGCTCAAGCCCACTCAGCCA
The DNA here is from genome assembly GCA_032173965.1 of Sitta carolinensis. Lineage (NCBI taxonomy): Eukaryota > Metazoa > Chordata > Aves > Passeriformes > Sittidae > Sitta > Sitta carolinensis. The sequence continues at coordinate 3,613,184 of JAVUNC010000025.1, read as the reverse complement.
ACACACATACAAAATACCCTACATTACACATGTTAATTATTCATCCCCAGCCTGCTGATCTAATGGAATAATTCTGCAAAGCAACGCACAGGCTAAACATTTGCACATGCTCCCTCTCATTTTTAATAGTAAAAGATGGAATTAGAATTAATTTAAAAAAAGATGCATTGACTCTGTGAGGCATTATTGGATCTTTTACATCTTTAGTCTTCGAGAGACTGATTAACATGCACAGAGCTCTGCACTACCATAACTAGAGCATCGTGGTTCTTTGGAGTTCATTGGAGGCTCATTCAGAAATCTGTCAGAGATATGAGGAGGGCTGGGACCATTATGGTGAGATTAATTATTTATTCCAAGAAGCAAATACCCATTACAAGTACCACTCCTCCTCCTCTTCCCATAGCTGTTGCTCATAGAAACCCAGACTCTTCTTCCAGTGTTTCTCAGTTTGGTCTATCCCCACTTCTCTTAAAAGCCACATTATGCTCATGCACAGAGGTATTGCTGTCAAAGACTCTTCATTAATCAGGATTAGTATTATCTGTACTTAAAGAGAACTTAGTGGCTCAGGTTTCATGAGGATTCCCACAAAAGCTATTAAATCAACCTTCCCTGCTCACACCTGGCAAGAAAACCACTCCTTTCAGGAGATTCAAATTCAGCCATGGGAAACAGCAGTTCCAGGAGGCTCTGCACACCTGTGCAGGATTCACCCAGCTTTTCACATCCTTAAATCCCTTTGTTTTCAATGGTGCCTGGGTTCCTGTGTGACTTCCACACCTATAGCTGCCACCCAGCCCTCCCACAGCACCTCCACAAAATAAGCAGAGATGAGCAAAGTGCTATCTTCTATTCAAACAAAACAAAGTATAGCTCCTCCTTCAGGCAGGGAAGGAATTGTTTGTATACTTTCAACAATGTAAGGGCAGAATTAAGAAGCAAAATAAAAAAGGGAAGGATGGCTCAGTGGTTATCAACCCAATGGAAAAGAGAGGACATAGTAGGGACAAGGATTTTCTAAAAATCTGTTAGTCTCTGTATTTGTCACTTGTAATATTCCAATTAAATTACTGGTAGTACTACTACTACTAGTAGTAATAGTAATAAAAATAATAATAGTAATAATAATAACATTTGTGTAGCAATTATAATTTATGTAAATGTTGGGCTCTTTTTGCTTGTGGATAATCTAAATTTAACCTCAGCTGGAAACACGGCCATATAACAGGAGAATCAGACTCTCAGGTCTCATTAAAGAAGATTTCAGATTACTAACTGTCAACAGTGCAAAGTGTCCCCTTTGTGAAATTCAGTTTCTTTGCTCCTAATTTTCCATAAAGAATATCTGCAAGTCTACAGGATCTTAGAGATAAACATATAATTATTAGCCTTGCCTATATAGTGACTGCTGTTCCTCTGCTTTAAAGCTGCCTCAAGCTGAACTCTCTACAGCAAGCACAGTGACCACAGATCAGGTTAATGCTGAAAAAAACCCTTTGCACTTATCTTCTTCTTAAAACCCAAGTCAGAGAGGACCTATGAGAAGGAAAGCTCTCACAGAGGCTGCCACTGACAGCCAAGGAGGCAGCTGCTCACACAAGCCTGCATGGAGCCCATTTCCCAAGGTGAAGCAATTATATGGGGCAAAAATCCATTCACCACTCCTCAAAGCTGGTCAGTTCACATTATCTCTGTCACTTCTTCCCCCTGCTCCACCATGGGTCCCTTCCACAGGCTCATGCCAGCAAACCTGGGCTGCCTGAGCAGTTACAGCCTCTTGGCATCCCCCTGCTCCTCCCTGGGCTGCACAGCCCGCCCTGCCATGGTGCTCAGCACAGGCTGCAGGCAAACCTCCACTCCAGAGCACAGGGCATGGCCTGCCCCTCCTTCTGCCAGGACCCTGGGGGCTGCAGGGTTGATCCTCTCCCATATTTGCACGCCCCTCTCCTCCTGTAAGTGTGCAGGTATTTTTTCCCCTTGTTAAACAGATTATCCCAGAGGCACTGCCAACCATCACAGTGAGCCCAGCCTCGGGCAGCAGCAGGGCTGGAATTGGCTCTATTGGACATAAGGGAGGCTTCCAGCATCTTCTCACAGAAGCTGCCCTTGTAGGTCCCCTACTACCAAAATCTTGTCATGCATACACAATACAAAGCTTTAATTAGACATCAGATCTGTTGCCAGATCCTGCATGTAATTATACTACCAAGGAAATCCTTGTGCTGCAGACACAATCACTACAACTTTGGAAAAATGCTTCTGAAGAATGCAGCTGTGAAAATGCCTGCATTGAGGCCCATGTTTATGTGATGCTTCTTTCAATTTGGAGTTTTGAACAGAAATCTAGCTTTATCTTAAAAGAACCCAACAAACCCCTTAAATCATATTATGCATGTATGTTCTTCATATGTGGGCTGCCTTCTTCAAGCAGTCTCCCAAATTTCTCCTAAAAACCAGGACACTTATCTCATATGCATATGTTTTAAATCAAATTAGCTTGTATGACTGTGAGCAATAGTATTTGCTTAACTTGAAGCATGTTTCAGAAGTAATCTTTCAATATTTCACTTTCAAGCCTGTCAATTCATAGTTTATCAATACCTTTGGTTTAATCAGTAGCATCTACAGCATTATAGGGTCATTAATAATTCTACTAAAATCACCAAAAACTAGTTCACATAAACTCGATTTGTGAAACTCATTTATATTGCTGAGGCTGACAGAGGTCCAGGAAAAAAAAAAAAAAAAAAAAGAGAGAGAAGAAACACTTTATGGTAGGCCATTTATTTTAAAATACTGTCATATCATCCTCAGTCTAACTTTTGTTATTAATTTGTAAATAGCTGTTCACTCTCTCAGCTGTAATCTTTCATGGAGTACTGTTTCTTAAACAAAACATGAGGCATCAAGACAAAAATGTAAAGGGAACTTCTCCTAAGGAATCACCTTTCTAAAATTTCCTCACATCCCACTCTGTGAAAACTCATCCCTCTACCAGATGACTCTAACTAAGCCTTTTCTTACCACTCAGCTGCACACTGCCTTGCCAGTGAGAGGAGATGCACAGCTCAGTAGGACTGCAGAGGAGGGGCAGGGAGATCCTCTGCTCTCTCTCACGCTTCCTTGGGTGGGAAAGGAAATTACAGAGTCCTTTGCTTGTGATTTCTCTGGCAGATAGGAGCCGGCAGAGACAGGAAACTGAAAAACCTGGCTTGGGTTCCCCCCCTGTCTGCAATGCCCCGCGTCGAAGGATGCTGGTGGGTTGAGCTGCTGAGGCAATGCTGGATTTTCCATGTGAAATATAGATCCATGCTTATAATTTAATAAGAAACATTTAGGTAAATATTCTTTTTGATACTCACTTTGACCTAAGGAGAAATTTTATTTTCACCAGCTTTTGAATGTCATAAAAAGGGTATTTTACAGGTATTATGAAAGGTATCACTAAACACCTTTCATTAAAAAAATGAAAGGCACTGACAATGGCAAAAGCAGAAACATGAAAATTTCATTATTACATCAAATAAAGAACTCAGACCTCCTAGAAAACAAAACATTTTGCCTTTTCCAAAGGCCTTTAGGTCTTTTCCAAAGGAAAAATATGAGAACTTCCAGGGTTAAATATTTAGTCAAGCAATTTATTTAGTGCACAGATGTGATAAAATTGGATATAGACCTATGCCTGACATTTGAATGTGTCACAAGCAATAAGGGTGGTGTAGGGGTGTGTGTAAGTGTATGTGTGTGTGTGTGTATATATATATATATGTATATATAGATGTGTGTATATATATATACACACACACATATATATATGCTCACATGCACGAGGCCAGATATGCATCTTATTTTTTTCATCTATCTTTGTCTTTTCTCCCCCATCCCAAGTCTGCTAGAACAATATGAGGGGAGTATTAACAAGATTCTTCAAATGCAAAAAAACCCCAAACTGAAGTGCATGAGCCTAAACCAATTAACTGCACAATCATTGCAATATCACTACATTTAGTCTATGGAATGCAAAAATTTTCCCATGTAATGACCATCAGAACACTCACATGATAACAAGATGTCCTTGATAGGGATTATCTTTCAGGGTAGAAAGTTTACCATCTATAAGGATGGCATGACTAACACAACAATTCCTCTATGTTTTATCATTACGCTGCCAATTAATGCCCTTTTAAGAGCCACAATCATAAGAAAAAAAACCAAAGTAAGATCACTCACAGGGTGATAATTCTTGAAAGATTTTTAATCCTACCTTTTAATTATTTTTCAGCAGAACATTTACAAGTAAAAGTTGACATTAATAAAAAGGAAGACTCAGACTGTTGTTTGTACCAAAAGAATCTGAAATGCAGACTGGAATGGACAAAAGCAGCTCTGGATAATCTGGGAGCATTCAGCAGCCAATATGCTCCAAACAGTGCCTATGAGTGATTTTAAGGGAAGGTATTTAAACAATTGAACAGTTGAACAATCCCAGCCAGTTTATGATGCAATAATGACATCTTGCTTTTCAGAAAGAAGGGAGGTTAATTAAGCAAACAGCTTAAGGTAACAACAGTGTTTCAAGTTTTAAACTTCTTTATCCCTTTTTTTTTTTCTCTTCCAAGGGCCTCCAACTTTTGGAGGTGGGTACCCCCACATACATTTGGGCCTTATTCTAGTTATTTATGTTTTGACCATCTACTTGAGCAAATCTAGGAAAAACCAGCTTTAGACCACACACTGAGAAAAGATGTGTAATTAAACAGATAACTGTTTAACTATGCATGACCTTTGCAATAACAGAAAAGGAAATTTTACTACTAGTGGCAAATGATCACAACTATTTGCATGGGGTTTTCGCCTGGTTTTAGATAAACGTTTCCCTTTTTCTTCATTCCAGCTAGAAACATAGAGTGTGATCTGTCCCTGGGCTAGGACAGATACTCAGTCCATTTAGCTGAAGCTGTCTCCATTTGCTGCAAGGTAATGGTCTGCTTTTTATCAGCACCAGGACCTCTGCTGCAAGAAAAACATTTTATAATGCATGATGGTATTCTTTGAACATTTTCAGTTAGATATGAAAACTGATCTGAACTTGCAGTCTTATCCCATCATGGTGTTTTTGCTTTAGACTCTGGGACTGGGCCAGAGTGCCAGGGCCTGATTTCATTAAGCTTGAGTACCCTTTTAAAAAAAACTAGTTTATGACAATGTGATAAATTGCTTTCTGTATTAGTACATTAATAAGCAGATAACAGCTAGAGGAGGCTAAAGGCAGCATTATGGACAAAACTGTGTTTATTAGCACTTATTTCCCCCAAAACTACTTACCCAACCCACAGAAACTCATCATAAACACACATTTTAAATTTCTAGAGTAATCCGAGAAAGAATAAAGAATTTAAAATGTTTCTCTCCGTAGCAGAATATACTTTAACCTGATCTTTTTTGTTTATTTGTATTGCAAGTGATGAAACCTGCAGAGACCACAATCCAGACTCCAAGGAAACAAGCACTGAGCACACCTCCTGCTGTACTCATCACCTGGATACCTGTGTGCTCCTTGATGCTGTGCAGACAAAACCAGCTGCAAACCTCACCCAGAACACACTGAGGGCTGATGCACTCTTTCAGCTTACTACTTACCAGGTATTCTAATTTCTTTTCTAGCTAGCCACACTTACTAACATCTCTCTTGAAAAATACAAGCTTTATGTGGAGTTTGAGAGAAACAAACATCTTGAGGAATACTAAAAAAATTTGCCAGATCTGCAAGAGTTCAGCTGCAATCACAGTTGTAGACCTACTGGTTAACCCCAGCACTTAGGATGCAAAATTTTATTCTGTATTCCACATCCTTTAATTAAGCAACAAAGCAATTTTTGATCCAACGTCTTTTAAAAGTGTTATTTAATGATGTTCATGTATAAGCAGATTTTTCCTACTCAAGAAGGAATAGTATTTCCCTGCTTTCAAACTTCTTTAAGGATGTTAATGCATGAATGTATTTTTCTTACTCAAGAAGTAATAGTATTTCTCTGCATTCAAACTTCTTTAGTGCAAATATTATGGGTTTTATCTTTATTGCTAAAATTTCCATCATTCTGATAAATGAAGTCCATGCTTCTCAAAAATGTTCCCTAATTTATGGAATAATCCTGAATAACAAGTGGTATTAATTCAGTGCCACACCAAGTTCAAGGTGATTTCGAAACACTCCAACATTTGTTCCTCTCTACACTGAGAAAGGAATAAAAGCCAATGCTGTATCTGCTTAAGCATTAGATGGCATGGACATGGGACTTCCAGCAAGTTTATCTTTCAGCCTTCCAGAAAGAAAGCAATGTAATTTATTCTATATATTAGATATTACAATAAAAGAAAAGAATAATGCAGGTACTGCAGCTATATCCACAGACCCACATAAAGACACCTACAGCATCTTTGCCAGATTTCCATACAGACTCCCAGAAGGGAACCAAGACCTCAAGTGTGACCAAATCCATTATATCAAATTTACTGAGATTTTTTTTTAATGAGACAATTGTGTGACATTGTAAAAGCATTGTTCTTTTAGTTAAAATAGTTGGCAGTTACAATTACCTTGCAAAGAAATATACATTGGATTCATAATCTTTAATATAATAAAAGCATTAAAAAGGCCAGTATCTTGGCTTTTTTCAATTATTTCTTACACTTTAAATGAGAAGAGTAACCATCCTGCTATTTTTATAAAAAGTTCTTCCAGGATTTTTATTTTTAAAATTCTTCCTCTGCCACTTACTTTAAAAACTGTAGAATGATGAAGAATTAGCTGGAAGGAAAACTTCATGAGTCCCACTGAAGCAGTTTATTCTGGAACACCATTTATAGAAATGCCATTTTGTCATTTTTACCCTGAACAGAAACTGTGTGTGATATTTCCACCCTTATACAGCTCAACTCATTATACTGTTGCCATAACAACAAATAGCAGTACATGAAATTAGATCCCAATAAGATTCCGAGAAAATTAAGTTACAGCCTGCTAACGTGTCTCTGAGAGACTCACACAGGCAGTGAGAAACCCAATCTGCAGAGCTGGCAGTGGGGCACCCAATAATAGCAGCACGAGAGGTTCACATCTCAGGAAGGGAATCAGAGGAAAACTCAGCCTAGAACAAAGGTAAGGAAAACCCGTGTCTCACACAGGGATTATATGGATGGACACATTTAACTCGGTGTTTTATCCAAGAGTTGCCCAAATAGTGGATAGAGAAAAAGAATAAAAAAGGCAAGAGTTTGTCAGTGGGAAACTTATTTCCTAACTCTTAAGGATGCTGCAGTACAGCCTTTCTGTTCCAGATAATGTACACAGCTGAAGTCTTTAAACTTTTAGAATTGTCTGTAGCTGAAGACTATATATAATTAATTTCTTTTGGACACTGTTTTGATTTTGCAAGACAAAAGAAGTGAAATGAGCCCACGACTGGCTTCCTCTGAGAGGAACTCAGTCTGGACACAGAACCTACTGAACTCTGGTGCTAAGCTCTGTTGATGCTCTAACTCAAATAATCCCAGCTTGCAGGGACCTGCAATGCCATCACCACACACACTACAGTCAGGTTCAAAGGCTTTTCACAACTGCAGGTCAGGGAAGAGCCATCTGCCTTACTACAGCCTGGTTTTGTACCTCTCCAGTGATGACAGACAAGAGCACACCTAACAATTTTAATGCAATTTCATAAAATATTGCTAAGAAATTCATAAGACAGTAATGACCCTAGATCATGCTACTTCATTCTCTCCCTTCAACTTGTAATGGCAAGCAGCTGTACACCCTTCCTCTGACTCAGAAGGAATGGAGAAAGGAAATATGGAGGCGCCTATGCCTCAATAAAAAGCATCACTCTTAAGAACTGCTGATTTCCATCTAGTACAAAGCTTTTCCTACAGCAAGGAACATCCTGCACTACATACTTATCTACAGGCCTCTGGCATTTGAGGATGGCAAACAAAATTCATGTTCCAGACACCACAACACCGAGCTTTCAACATTTCAAGAATGTAAGAATGTTACCTAGCCAAAAAAAAAAAAAAAAAAAAAAAAAAAAAAAAAAAAAAAAAAAAGTTTGAAGCTTAAGCTACATGGTACAATGTTTGTAGACAAACTCCTTTCAAAATAGTTTTGTCTGTCATTAATAATGTTCTTTTACATAGCCATTATAAGTAGTCAGGATGCAGTAAAGGAGTAAATGGATATCCTGGGGAGAGACCAGCACTCAGAATATTTGCCTGTAGGGGACACAAAACTAGCCACATTAAAGGATAGAAATCTAGGCATTCTGCCATAACTCACATGGCTTGAGCAGCTAACAAAAGCATATATAAATAAATAAAAATAACTGAAATAAAGGATACTGTCAAGACCAGAAACTCCCGAACTGGCCACAGAAGCCACATGTTGGGTTGTATTGCACAAGCCCTTGTCTGTGCCTGGCACAGTCTCTCGTCCTGGTCAGGTTATGTATCAAAGCAGACAACTCCTTCTCATTAGCATACAGAGACAAGCAATTACTGCCTTTCAGCACCTGCTTTCTTCTTCAATGTGAATGAGCAAGAAAGCCAAAGGGCAGACCATTCATGCCTCTGCCACAGCATTACTCCCACTTCAGACCAAGTGACACAGAGGTGCACCAAAGTGACATCTTACTACAACACATGCCAGGCACTTTGTGGAACACTGAACTGCCATAGCAATAAAGTCTTCATCTAACTCTGCTAGAAAATGGTTCTTCAAAGCATAAGAATCCATCACTTTAGGAGCACACACTAGATTTCAAGCTTTACATCTTAAAAATCTGCTAACTTAAGAGTTTTCTTGCAAGAACTAAATTCGATTTTAAAGTTTCCATCATCTTATTGTGTGTTGCTCCTGAAAGGTCTCATTCATCAAATATTTGTCTTCACTCTAAATAATCCTACTATCTTAATAATCTTCACAAAAAGAGAGGCCTTGTTTACAAAAAGTAATTGTGAGCATATAAATTGAAATACAGTTCCTTTAGTGATCCTTCAGGATCTGATAATTTGCAACAGCAAATATGTTGAAAGAATCCCTACTCTGATCCTGTTGTGATGACCACAAAAGTGTATTTTTCCCTAGTCCTTATAGGAATTGCAGTCACACTGTAAAGTACAGTTATAGAGTATGCATGCACATTCAAATGCCTTTTATGAGCTCCCCATATTGAACAGATTTCAGTGGAACAGCTTACATGTGAATATGGAAGTACAGAGCACATTTTTAGGCTGGAAGCCATCTATCTTCAGGGATAACTCACTCCATGATGAGCCTAGGACATGGTGTCAGTACAAGTGAAGGACAAAGAAATTCCTGCATTCAAATTTGAATGGCTTGTGATATTATTTGACACTATGAGGAAATGTTGTCTGTCACCCATATCTGGATACAAGTGTGGATTATAAGCATTATTTTAAAAAATAATATTTCAAGCAATAAATAAGGAGAAGGGTCCAAGTTCAAGAGCCCAAATGCAAATTCCAGCCTTCTGAAAACAAAGACAGGTATTCTCCTGCTGACAAAACAGACCTAGAAGGAGAAATATTCATCAGCAGGACATCAGAGTTGCTGTGGTCAAAACAAAACTGCTTTGTCCACAAGAACAGAGCAGGTCATTGGCACACTGGCACATGGGCCAGGCAAGCTGGGTAGAACAGGACTGATGCAGAGAACACCCATTCCTTTTCCAAGGCCAGGTCAGCACAGTCTCACCACAGGCAACTCACAGGTTGTAAACACAAACTAATTGCTATTAAGTAAAATGTTAAATTAACAATTTGTCAACACTCCAAAATTAGTGAGATTTAAGAAATTCATGCTTGCATTAGGTCAAGAGCATGCATACAGCAATCATCGGACAGAGCAAATAAGCAACAGGAAAGAAATTATAAAATAATCAGTACCTAATCCACTACATCTGAAGAACATTTTATTTACCTTTTAAATCAGCAGTATAGCTAATGGTAAGGAAAATAACTTCAAACCTAAATAGGTCAAATATCTGTAAGGACAGCATAGAGACAACATGTACTTAAGTGATACTTCTTTTGATAAAGTGTTACTGATTTTATGACAAATTATTCCTTCAGTTTAGTGAGTAAAACTGGAGGAAGAGTAGCTGCTACTAAGTAGAGAACCCTCAGAGATTCTTCACTAATACAAACTTCCACTGCAAAGAGATTGTTTCTACTCCTTCCAAAATAGGTAACCCTCTCCAACTCCAACATGAGGCTCAAAGGTGTCTTCAGAAGGAAAGAGAAAACAATTTAAATATGTTTTAAATTGCGCTGTTTTAAATATCCCCAACAAAAATACAGGTCCCCTCTGCCCTGCCCTCAGTTTTCTTGTTGCTTTAAATTTCAAATACCTGTTCATCTATTCATCACTGTAACAGATATAAACAGCAGACATATTCTTGGATAAAAAGCTTGCAATTTGAATAAAGTCAAGATTCATAAATATCAGCACTGTTGCCATTCCTCCTGCAGGATTTAAAAAAAAAAATGTCTGCTTGCTTATTGAACAAAATCTTGTAAATAGAATTTTCAAGATATTAAAACAATCACGGATAATTAAGCTGAAATTTTCATTTTTGTCTGGAGTTTTCAAACAGGAAAATGAAGAGAGTCACTTTAGCACTTTGAAATCTTTGAGAGAAAGCAGATCCTAACTAAAAAACCAAAAGACCAAAACCCCACAAAATAAAAATGAAATAATAAAATGGCAAAAGCACTTGAAGTTTTTAACTTTTGGGGTTTTCCTCTACAAAATTATCATAATTACTCTTACACTGTGTAACTAAAACTAGATCTCTAGAGGTTAATAATTTGACTTTCTGTTCTTAATAGACTGTCATAGCAGATAAGATTCCACAGTTTTCACCTGCCTGAAGCATCCACAACTACATTGAAAAGAGAAATAAACTTTATTAATAAACTGCAAATTGCACTATGAGAGCAGCACTGAGTTTCTCTACCTGCCTTCTTTGGCAAGACCCACAAACTGCTGATGGGAAGATGGATGTTTAATTTTTAAAGTTTTATGGAATATAGAAAGTATTAATGGTTAAACTTAACCTGTCTTTTCATAAGTGTGGTAGAGAGACCCAATTCTGCCACCAATTTTATACCTTTTGGGACTTAATTATGTACCATCAATATTAATATCATTGCTAAAAATCATCTTCCAGTGCTTCAACACTAAAGATGATTAAGTACAGCAAGGAAGCTGTAGAATAGGTAATATTAATACTGCATTGATCTTGAAAGTTACACATTAGCAAGACAGAAAATATTAAATGTCAATAGAAAAGGTACTGCTGGATGACAAATTTTATTACAATAAATTAAAGCTCTATGCAGGAGGCCATTAACAGGCAATGAATTACTTACAAGACCTACAATCTAGCAAGAGTTAAACTACCAACACCTAAAACTACAAAGTTAAAACTATTTCAAATCCAGGGAGAATGTTGAGGGAGTAAGTTGCAACTCAATAAATCTTACATTCAGGAAGTGCAGGAATAAGGGTACCATAAAATTGCTGTCTCAAAAAGCACAGTTTAATTTTAATGTTTTTTTTTTTTTTTTTTTCATCTGTTTTCTCAAATTGGAGAATGTAAAGAGTATAGGACCCTTGTTTAAACAGCTTTTGTGGTCCAGTAGTGGGTTGGCTAATTCTCAGAGAAGATTTATTACTCTATACCTGAAGAAGCAGAAAGAAGTAAGTTCCTATCTATCAGTGATTCTGAAGCCAAATCTTCTCCCTTAACAGCAGAGCACAAAATGATGCTGCTTTGTGAGACTACAACAAAAGCAAAAAATACACTTTCAGAGAATTTAACCTGAAATATATGCATGCAAGTTGGTACCTGGAAAGAAAGATGCAGTTTCCTTTAATTTTACTGAATCTTGAATTAAGCAAACATAAAGTTAAAAAGAAGATATTTTAATATTTTTTTTCTCCATAGCAGCCATATAGAAACCAGTTAGACTGATTTTGAGAACTTTAACTAAGAAAAAAAAGAAGTACCAGTCATTCACCTTTAATAAAAATTATCATCATGGGTGCAAGTGAGTCTCAAATCAATTCTCATTCCTCACAGTCCTCATTTAAAAATAATAAAAAGGAGTTTTCTCGACAAATTGTCTGTAAGAAAACAGATTTGAAAATATCTTTTTGTTGTGAATATAAATGCAGAGTACTTTAATACAAGTAGTATTTACTATGATAAATCATTCCCTCTTTCCTGAACTGTCTCCTCACAATATATTTGCAAGTGAAGGACAGAAATCACCAGCTCTTCAGAAGCACTGGAGCTTTAATGACACCTTCAAGAGGGGGAGTTCAGTGCCTGGAGGAGCACTCAGCAGCAGGAACACAATAATTCCTCCTACAGGCATGGAAGAAGGAAGCTCCCTGATTCTCCTGACATCTCCTTTGTGTCTGGCTGGTGCATTACATGCTAGGCACACAGTAAGAGCTTTATGCACATTTCACATGAAATTTCCCCTGAGCCCTCAGGCTTGGACTTTCCAAAATCGCTGAGGTTATTAAGTGCTCCTGAAATCCAGAGTGTTTAGCACTTCAGCATATCTGAAAATCATCTTCTGAAAACCAGAGTATATGTCAAAAGGTTATTCTGGTGCCTTCTGGAGCAATGGGTGCCTTCCTACTCTTTTACTCTGGATAATGTTTCACATGGAATGAAAGGATTTGCAGGTGAAGCTGCTCCTGTAACAACATGCTTCTCCGGATTGAAAAGCTCTCCAGGCAAAAACTACTGCAGCAGCATTTAATTATACTGCAGGAAAACTACCTTGGGAATAACCTCCAATGCATTTTATACACTGCAATCTCTGGATTTTTAGGCAATGATAAATGTGCCAAAATTTTTCCTGTGACCAAATATTCTACTAAGTATCAGCCATACTGGCTAGGATTTCCTGTGACTAGTTTTAAAAGTGGTTCCTTCTTGGTTTTACTGGAGCTCTTTTGAACTTCTCTTGGGAAATGTTTACAGAAATTTTTTTCCAATTGGCCATTATGTTTGTGCCAGCTATGCTCTTCAATCATTATTTTACTATGAATAGTAATAATCTCCTGATGTATGGAAGCTCACTGTAGATTTTGCAACCCTTGTTTCAAGACTATTCTGCATGTGCAACAGCCAGGCAGAGTAATAAAAACATCAATGTATTATTAACTTAGTTGTTTAAAAATGTTTTGGATACTTTTGACATTGTTGCCTCACCCTTTCTTAACATCATTTCGTTATGCACAGCAATGGAGCTGGCCTTGGAGTACCAGGTAACCAAGTGATGTGGTGAAGGACTGGTGTGTTAATGCAAGCCAACAGCCCCACTCTGGCTCTCAAACACCAGCAGAAGAGCTCTCTACTCTCCCTGCCCAGACACGTGGCAGAGGACTAAGGAAAAAGTAGGGGAAGATCTTTCCCTGATCACTTAATCTTCTGTGGAAAGATCAGGGAAAATATTCCTCATGTTTGAAATACATAAGGACTTTCTAAAGCTTGAGAAAATCCGAACCTCCCAACCAACTTTCACTTACCAGTGAAACTGGAGGATGAAGTTTGAGGAATTTGAGCTCAGCTAGAAACTTAAAAGTGAAATGAAAGTTCTGCAAATGTGCAAATATGACTAAGCAGATATGGCCCATGAATCATCTTTCCTGTATCGTCATCGAGTGAAATATGATTGAGCAAAGTAATAGCATACGACTCCAATGCAAGCAAGTTAATTCAAATCACACTTAGCTGAAATGAAGGAAGCTATTCACACCTCACAGCTATTGTTTTAGGCTCTCGTGTAAACTCAGGAAATAATTTCAACACTTCTGAAGCCCTTTTCATGTTTGGAATGTTTTCTTTGCAACTATTTCAAAGGCCTCAGAAACCTATGCTACAAATATCAATATGAATTGTACTCAAGCTACTCCTTAAGTATTCTGCCTATTTGACTTCTGAAGAATGGACTGATACACCAATAAATACTACAATTTTGCAAGCTTCTTCCATAATGCTGTTTTGTACTCAAGAACCTCAAATTCCTGATCATTCTAAGGAAATATGCCTCTGATATTACTTCAATGTTAGCAAAAAGACAGAACAAAACAAACTCCAAATACACTAATTTTCACTAATTTTCCATCACCTACATTGTTTGGGTTTTTTTCTTCTTCTGGAATTTTGCTGAAACTTCTATTATTGCTAACCACAGAATTGAATTTCACTTCATGACTGTAAGTTCCACCATGAGGCTTTCTAGTCATCTTATGAACCCTGCTCCTTGTTTTTTGATCTTTTCCAACACACTATTCACCACCACAGCAGAGTCAGGAGGAGCTGGGAAGACCACAGGAAAGAAGAAACTAATTTGCAGCCACACAATCAAGTATAATTTAAATGATATGAAGAAGCATACAGGACTTTTTTTTTTTTTTTTTTTTTTTTTTTTTTTTTTTTTTTGCATGAAATTATACACAAGCACACACAATGCAAATTTAAATCATGCCTAGGAAGTGCACATTGTACATTCCCAGAAATTCATTACATTTTTCAGCAGTCAGCTCTATTAGACTAATGTAACAACACTGCCAGCCACCATGCATAAATCATAAGTGGTATGATTGGATTTGTCTGCTCATTGCATTTTCAATTTGAATAACAGTCATTTTATTCAATTGACAATATCTTTTTTCCTCTAAATACTCAACTGTTCTATTTAGTTGGAGCTCGGATGTCAGCTAAGGAGCAATGGAATTGGCTATTTGTATTGGTATACAACCAAATTCCTAATTTTTGTGAGGTGCTCTACCTTACTACAGCACTAGAAGGATAAAGTCTCATGCCTTATGCTACTGCTATAAATCCTACAGTCATTACAAAGATTTTGAATTGGCATAATTAGGCGAAATTTTTCCAAATGTTTGGTTGCCAATTTTAAAAGAAAAAGAGCTTTGTATTGGTCCAACAAGGATGGCAAGTACAATATAAGTGCTTGTCTACATGGAGAAGCAAGTTGGGATGGCTGTTCCATAGCAGATCCTACAGCATTTGATCTTATTTCAGAAAAAGCGCTTTTTTTACACACTAGGAAAGAGCAGAAGCCAAGGCACCCTGAGGCTGTGGCAAGGAATACACCATTCATAGAGAGTTACTGTTTTTCAGTATCTACACTAGAGTATTTCATAAGGTTTTAATCTCCTCTCATTTCTTTCAGCCAGCTCTTTAGTGACTTACAGGCACTGAGCAGGTTGAAGTATGCTGTAGGTGAGAACAGGCACCAGAATCTGGATATGTGATTGAACCTTCTGGGGAGGGAGACCCTTCCAGCCTAACGCAGACAGGCCCTTGCAACGTTGCTGTGGTGGTTCACCATTGTTTCAGGGAAAAACTGATGTTTTACACTGCATAGGAAGGCAAAAAGACTTCTATTTTAAATATCGATGAAATGCCATTATTAAAAGACAACGAAAATAAAACTGTATTGAAAAAGAATTTAAGCGCTTATACTTAAAAAGCCTAAGATAGATTAAAATCTAGCTTTCTTCTTCAAAAATTGTATAAGTAGTCTGATATTTGTCCTGCCATCTAAAAAAGAGTAAACTGACATTTCAGTTTATTTCATTCAATATTTATATTGCCATCTTGTCTCTTTCCTTCCCCCCATTTTGCCACTGACATAAGATTGAAAAAGGGATAAAAAAAAATTAATTTATTTTAAATCTTTGTAAAACAAAAGTATTTTTTCCTCAAAACTGCCCCTTACATGTAAAGATAGGAAAAGCTCCTTTGCTTTTATATAATCAGTTGCAGAGGCATTTGATTCCTTTTTCTCAGCTAATGGAACCATGTATGTACATTCTGTATCCAAGAGAACCCAAGGGAAAAAGAGAGCATAATTACCCTGTCTATACTGTAAATAACTTTCTAATTTCTCAAAACTGTTAGTCTTTCTAAGCACATGAAACAATAATCAAACCAAATCCCTGTGTTTTTTATGTTAAATACAAGTGCTCTTTCTTTGCTGAGATTATTCTGGAATCTTCAAAGGGAGTCGCCCTTGGAGCATGGCCTGGGGGCTCCCAGGAGAACAAGATAATAAATGAAACTCGGGAGGGCTGTGTTATGTACTGCTCTCTGCCAGGGCCTGGGCTGTGGTGATGGCCCCCAGCATGCGGGCCTGACCCTCTCTGGTGGGATTTGGAATTCACAGGGTTCCTCCTCCCCACGTTTGTTCATTCGGAGAGTAACGGAGCGACCCGCAGGCAGGGGATGCACAGGGCTGGGAGGCCCTGCTCAGGTCCTCACAGGTCCTGCTCAGACTGAATTATTTTAGAGAATGGGGAGCAAATTCAAGAAGAAATGTAAATTATTATCAAAAGTGCAACCAATAGGAAATGGCTAAATGTGAAAATAAGCATGAACTGGCAGTTTTTCTCACTTTGGTGGTGTTTTGATAACCAGCTTTGGGGTTTATGCTGTTATTTACAGAACCACCAAAGGGCTTCCATATTTTTTTGATTCAGGTTAAAAAAAGGTTGATATTAGCAACAAAAACAAATCATAAATCTTGCTTCTAAAAGTTAAAGAAAAAACAGAATTAAAATATGGAAAATAACAGGCTATTATGATGATTTTAATAAGTCATGTTGTTGTTTTTGAAAATCAGCCTTCTGATTTGTTTTGGTATAATGGAGTCAGTTCTCATGAATTGTAAGATAAACAAGGATCACGTTTGCATTCCTTTGTAAAAGATCTCACCTGATGAACTTCTCAAGTGACCAGTGGAGATGGAGAGGTGGGAACTTCTCTGTCCAATCTCTGGTCACTGTCCAGAAACTGAGAGATACGAGGTCAACAATAAACTGGAGAGTTCTTCTCTTCTCTACCTGAACCCCTGCTGTGGGTGTTACTGTGTGTTTCTACCTGTGTCACAGTAACATCATGTGGTAGCTGTAGAGATTATTTTGAAAAGTTAAACATCCCCAAGTTTTGAGGGCTGCTTTACTGCCCATGTTCATAGGTGTAACACTAATCAAAATGGACCAGAAACTGTGTGTGCCAGCTGTAGGTACTGATTATATCACCTAGCAGACTGTCTCTCTAGATAATGCCTAAAAATTACTTTTAAAAGAAATCTGACTCCCCCCAACCCAATCGACCAACCAAGCAACAACACCCACCACAACCCCAGAAAAGCCCCCCAAGAGGGCAAAGGGAAACATCATACAGGCCAACAAGGGTCTAAGATTTATCTTCTGAAAAGTAGAACTGTCTCCAGAAGGAAAACAAAGTAAAAAAACCTGTACGAGTCTGAGCAAAGCAGGGAAATGACACATGCACAGCCAGAAAAAGCTTCAAAGTAGATGTGATTAGTTGTATCACAGTTCATAAACGTACAGGAGCTGTTAGTGACTGTAAAAATGAAGATCCACATGAGAGGAATGAATGTCATGAACCAAAGATAAACCAATCCATTCACATTATGGAATAGGAAAGAACATTTTCGTGAGGTTGCATGTGACAAAGTTGCTCTCCCTGAGCTCCAAGCAGGTTGCTGTGGAGGCAGTGGTAGGGAATCTCTGGAGCAATTTTAGCTGAAACAGGTCAAGCAGCTAGGATAAAGAAGGCTGAGCCCACAGTAGCAGCATTACCACTTTCCTGTCTCTCACTGTGGGCACACACAATGGAAATTATGTGCCCAACAGTGATGGTGCAGCTTGTTGGAGAGCCATAGAAAGCTGCAACATTAGTGCAAGTGAGTGCTAACAGCACAAAAAACTCCAGCTGAGGAATAAATACCTTGAAAGCCATATTTATGGTTCACTGTTTGGGACTAATGAACAGTGAAATGGCTCCTGTACAAGTTGAAACAATTGTTAAAAAAACATAGTAAGATTTTCAGAAGGCAGAATGACTTGCTCATAAAGGCATTTTTAATGCAGTTCTCATTCCCAGCTTTCTATGAAAAGGTGCTTTATCAAAACAAAGGCAGAACAGAAGCAGTTTGTAATACGAAGAAACCATTTTATAAAGTTTATGAAAGAAATTAATAGAAATATAGCGAGATGAAAGATGTATTTTATCAAACTGCAAGAAAAAGAAGCAATTTCTACACAATTATTAATGGGAACTGAAAATACACGTACATGTAAGAACTAGGGGACAAAGTATGACATGGCAATGATGTCAATTTAGTGCTTCATTGTCAGAAGAGTGTGAAAAGAAATGGCTGAAAAAAGATCTGGCAGCTGTGGTGCTGAGGGACATGGTTTAGTGGTGGACTTGGCAGCGCTGGGTTAATGGCTGGGCTGGATGAACTCAAAGGTCTTTTCCAGCCTAAAGGATTCTATGGTTCTGGTTTTCTATACCTTTAATCCTGGCAATCAAAAAAGGAAAATTCAAGTAATGAATGAACTTACAAGGTCTAGCACTGAATTGTACAAATATGATTCTAAATCAAAATTCTCAAGGCAGTGCCAGAGAGCAGAATATCCTTATGGTGCTACCACAGGTGTTACAGAGAAGCAGAGTAATTCTAGACAGGAAAAGGTGAATAGTAGCTTTTGAAAGTAAATACTTTTAGAGTCTCATGCCTTCAACTTTTGCCATAAGTCGTACTGAAATTTGATGTAAAGAATTGTGATTGACACCAAGTTGAAATAAAAACCAAATATTCCAAGAAGGACAGGTAGTGGCCTCTATGAGACCATAATCCTCTGCCAAATGTGAGACACTGTCAGTGTCCAGCTGGACACCACCTTCAGCAGGAGGACACTGCAAGATGGAGAGAGTCACTGGTCTTATCAGCCTGCATATTTGCTGTCATTTGTAGCTCCTCAGCACTGCTTGGAAGAAGCAAAAGGGCCCTTCTGCTTTCCAACAATAACAAAAATGTATGATATCTCTAAAATAAGTACAAACCAAGAGTATTTATTACAGACTTCCCCAAAACTAGTCAAGGTCACACATTCTAGTGATGCTGTTTAACAAGAAAAGTTATGCAACATTATTCCTTTGTAATTTCAAACTCATATCTCAAACTGATATGCCTGGTTTCCTCTAAATGTCCCTTGTACAGTTCTCTGATGGCACGGGACTTGTGGCTGACAGATTTCAGCCACACTGGTCTCATTTCACAGTGCTGGAGGAAGGGTCAAAACAGGTCATATGCTGGAAAAGTCACAGCAACTTTTTTTTTTTTTTTTATCTGCTTTTCCATAAACAGCAGAGAAATTGGGCACCAAGCCAAATAGTTATTTATAGACAACATTTATTCTTAGGTATTTATTTTAGTCACCAGAGAACAATTGCAGCTAAATGTACTTATTACTATCTGGAAATCTATTTTTTTAAAATATCCTCTGTCAACATAACTTTTTTGTCACTCTAACTGTAATTGGCCCTCTATGCACATGCTGTGTGTATTAATCACATACACTTCCAGCACACTGGAACCTGTGTGATTTACCAAGCAAAAGATGCAACCTTGAAGGTATCCCTCAGTTTTTATGTAAAAAAATCCTACTTGCTCTGCATACTGGTTTTCTTAAAGAAATGCTAGAATAAAAATTGAGTCTCAGGACTTTGTACTATGACCTGAGTGAGTCAGTCATTGCTGATAGAACTGATTTTTTTACAAACCCTCTGCAAGGACACAGACTTTCAAGTCAGAGCCATCCATTCCCAGTGCTGAACGAGGAGGGCTGTGCCCTTCAATACTGTGTCTGCTTCTTACACAGGCAAAAGAGCATGAAATGAAAATTGCACACTCCCCTTTCATAGGCCAGAGCTTTTCACACTTAAAATGTCACCCTTCTGTCACTCTTCTCTTACTTTATAAAGCATCAACTTCTCTTTACATTTTCTGCATCTTTCCCCTTATCTGCTTTCGTCTGACTGATTTGTCCCACACTCAGGGAGAGGGCTGACCTCAGTCTCCATACATTTGCCAGCTATCTACTGAGGCATGTTCAGCTCAACCTCTGCAAGGTAAGAAAGTTTTGTTTGCTCCATTCTGCAGACTGATAGCTGGGCTGCAGATCAGGTGATCGATTGTATAATCCAGCTACGAGCGCTCATGCTTGCCGGCTCTGCAATAGCAGTGTGATGTATTGCAGCCAGCACCTGCGTGTCAGCTCTCAGCAGGGATTTTCAGAACTTTCTGTGCTGTTTACAGGGCTCAGAGGGATGAAGCCATTGCACTAAGCCCAGGCCAGAAGGCTGAAATGGCACACAACTGTGGGCACATGCAAAAATCAGCTTAATGCTCATGATGACGCCTTCCAGATTCTTTTACCTCTACAGAAAAGAGGGAATCATCAAGACAAAGGAAAAACAAAAGCAACCAACTAATTAAAAAGTGGAAAAAAAAAAAAAAAAAAAAGTGAAAAGGTGACACAATTCCCCACTTTGTGAGGAATCCCACTGTTTTCACCAGTGGATTTTTACCATTGTGCTTCAAACAATGGAGAGACACCACGGTCTTTAGAAGCACTGTGTGGGCAGAATGCAGCACATTGTGCAGTTTTTTCACACTGCAAATGCCATAATGGCTTTTCCATTATTAATGATAACTTAGAAAGATCCAAAATGTTGTGGGGTGGTTACTGTACCTATAATCTACCTAGGCCATTAACTGTTTCTCTGATTGTGCCAAAATGCATCTCAATTCCCCATCTACCTCCTTGCTACAATTGCTTCATCAATATTCATAAGATCCGAGGGCTCGATATTGATTACCACATCTAATGGACTCATTATGCAAAGTCATCATGACCTCTGAAGCAATTCTGCTTTTGTGACTTATCTGGATGCTTGCTCAAAATGTTTTGAGATATTGGTACCCACACGGGAGCAAGCAGAGCAGAACAAAACCCACCCCAGGATCTTTAAATGATGATCCTCTGACAGGATGACCTTTTTCCACGCCTGTATGAGATGTCACACGACCCTAAAAGCTCTGTCACATTATCCCTGACTTAACAGGAGCCCTTGTTATCACACAGCAGAAAGAAGTGGTTAATATTAACTGATCATTATTAACATTCATTACGGAAAATCAATCTGATTGTGCTCTAACCTCCTGCTGCAGTCATCTGGGTTATTCTGATATTTACACAATATTGAGTTCCTGCTAACAAAATTACAGTGGTTATATAACATCTTTCAATGTCATGGTGATTCTGCAAACAAAATCTATTCCATTTATCAGCACCAAGGTACCAAAGAAAGGCATTTTGCAAACAGTTTCTAATGGCAAATATTTTACTGCTTCGTATGTCCAACATTATTAGTGACAGGCATTTTTTTTAAAAAGATAAGAATGAAAGAGGCAACTACAATGTGAATTTCTCTTTAGCCTCAAAATCTAACCTTTTCTGGATGAATGATATTAATTAAGAACTCACTTTAAAAAAGTCACAAAAACTCACTTTAAAAAAGCGGGCACAAAATGACAACACCCTTTCATACGTTAAGAAACTGAATCAGAAAAATAAGTTAGACAAATTTTAGAGTAGGAATTAGAAATAGTATGTTAAACTAAAAAAAAAACCCAAACCAACAAGAAATAATAACCTAGGAAGGAGGTGAGTACAGTATCAGTTGGATTTTCAAATTTTTTTTTTTTTTTTTAATAAAATATCTGCAACTCAGAAACTAATATCTGGATTCAAGAATAAGTTAGAAAAGATTACTGGTACAACTGCAGATGCTCCATTATTTTAACAATGAAAATATTACTGGTATGTTTTCTGCCAACTACATACGATTAAATCCAGATGAGAAAAAATGAGTACACCTACTTTTTCAGGTCACATCCACACTCCACCCCTCAACCTCCTCCCAGCAATTTCTCGTGAATCAATTACTATATGTGTCAAAGTTACAATGACTGTCAGGCTGGTTCTCTTCTGCACACTTGAATATTGTTTCTCTGTTAGAAAGTAGTTTTCATTTGAATTCAGACTGTTGAAATACAATTTGAGACTCCCAAAATAGTCTATTACAAGTATTGTATATATATATATATATTTACAGACAAGATTAACTCATTATTTTGTCCTTCAATGTGAACATACAGTTAAAGACTTTTTAATACAGCCACACACTGTGTCTTACAGCACAACAGCTTTTGATCACCTTGCTTTTAAACTTCTCTGCTGAAAATTAATAAAACCCCAATATAAGCTTCCTGTATTTCCAGCAATTGAGAAATACATTTCCCCTATACATATGTAACTGCAAAATTTAGTTATCTCAAAAAGGTGAAACATTTTAATCAATCTGAAATCAATTCAAATGAGAAGCCTGAAGAAAGAAAAGTCATCTATAGTCAGAAAGCAGAAGCAATAGATTATTATATTATTACATCATTATATTATTGTATTATTACAGCAGAACACAGGCATCTCATTCAGGTTTTACTTTTGCTACATCTGCAATTCTTCCTAAGTAAAGATAGAGTGAGATTGGAGTTGTGTTTGGCCTATTTTATGCAGTACTAATTTCTTCAGAATCAGCTGAAACACACCTAAGCATGATACAACCCAAAATACAGATTACCATAAAGTCTTTATTATTTTCATTTTTCACATTGATAGTAAATCTATATTATGCTGCAGGATAACAAAGCATGGCTCCAAAAGAAATGTTTGCCTGGAGTAATTCATAGCTTTCATTACACCACTCATATTTGGGCATGGCCTAAACCAGCCAATTTTATCCTCATTCATAAATTTCTATTTCTTAAGCAATATGATCTAAAAGGACAACATTCTTCTCCAGACAGGGAGCCAAAATTAAAAATTCAAAGCACATACTCTCACTCTGTTTCACAGCTGAAATCTCTGCCAAGTAGAAACTCTGTCAGCACAAATCTAACACTGCAAAAATTTCAAAGGTAGAACTAATTAGAAAGCAAGCATAA
This sequence comes from Sitta carolinensis, assembly GCA_032173965.1. Lineage (NCBI taxonomy): Eukaryota > Metazoa > Chordata > Aves > Passeriformes > Sittidae > Sitta > Sitta carolinensis. The sequence goes on along the minus strand of JAVUNC010000025.1, from coordinate 3,590,171 downwards.
AGAACACAAATTACATTAGTTCAAAACTCTAAACCCTCAGTCAGTATTTAGATGTGTGTTTGAAATGAGAGCATTTACACATGTAAAATGGCAGCTTGGCTTTACAGACCTGCAAAAATTCATTTCCCAAACGTAACTAATATAGAGGTGTTTGCTATTTATCACATTGTGGTCACTGTTCACACTTATATACAAGAACACTTACGTATAGACACCCAAAAATTCCACTATCTCTATCACAGCTTAGTCTCTGGTAGATAACATTGCTGAGGGAGTGTGCAGGGTTTGTAGGTGAACCTCCAGCATGTGCTGGGTCAGAGAGGACTCAACAAACGAGCAGCTCTACACAGGGGGAGGCTGCCCTGGCAGCTGCTCCAGGGGAGGGAAGAGCAGCCCATGAGTGCAGCACAACCATGTACTTGTACTCAGGGCTGCCTTGGGGAGTAAGGAGCTGTTCACTCTGGAAGGACTCACATCTGACCCCATGAGTCAGAAAGGCAAATACAGGATATTAATTTGGTTTTAAACAGAGCTCTTCCCATTGTTTTTTCTAAATCCCAATTGTCGGAACCCAGGCTGTCTGTGCCAGTCCTGGATGATCCCAGCTCCAGCCAGGGGCTCCACAGCCCTGGCAGGGGGGTCACAGACCCTGGCAGGCAGCCAGGGACTCCTGGGGCTTTGAGTTTGATCCATGGAACAAATTACCACCTGTGAATGAAGAACTAAAGGGCACAAAGTTCTAGATAGCATGATAGTAGTAGTTATAGAGTAAAAAAGGAATTTTTGAGGATCTTACCATAGATGCTTAAAAGGCAAGATAGAGAGATTTAGGTATTGTCCTGTCCTCCTTCCTTCTTCTTCCTAACCCCCATCTTTTAGATATGTTAGCACTTAGAAATTAAATTAAAGTAAAATGCAACTGTCTAACATAAGTAATAAACATTAAATCATAATTGTAAATAACTAACACATAGTTTGTAGTATAAAGTCAGTGCCTACCCCTAGAACAGTGTATGTGCCTGGGGCTGCCCTGCTGAACAGACCTGGGCAGCCCAGACAAAAAATACCTTCGATAAAAAACAATAAAGCAACCTTGAGAGCATCAGCTGAAAACTTTCGACTCATTCATTCAACAGCAAAGTTTAAAACCAACAAATTTTATATATCTCAGAGTCATCCTCACCAAAGCAACCCCCAAGACCCAATTACTAGTGGTTTTTTTCCCCCCAATAGTTAGGTGGGTCTATTTATTGATCACCCATCCTACCAATACCATTTAACATTTCAGGGTACTTCACTTACATCACACATGTATGCTAAAAATCTTAAATAGCTGCTGTGCTTAATTCTAAATATAAACCTCCACTGCATCTGCTATGGAGACTATCATACCCTTGGGCAGAAAGGCTCCAAGTGTTTGGGAAGCTGCAATGCAAATGCTGCAAAAACCCTGTAGCTTTATGAAGTTGCCAGACTTGATTTTGCACCTGCTAAAAGCCTATCAGCCTCCCTGACATCTTTCAGATGCTCCATGAATACCAGCAGAATAAAAGCAAGACAAATTCACTCTACAAATGGCACTAAGAGGAAGCAAGAGGCAGTTCAGTATACTTCAAGATGCAGTAAGAACTGTTATTCCAATTTGCCCCTAGTGATGATGACTGCTGTTGTGGTTGTTTTGTTTAAAGAGTCAATGACCAATCAACCCATAACTCTTAGTTTTATTCCTCTCTCTGGGAAGCCACGTATCAGACAGAAGTAACAAAGGCACCTGATGACAAACCCATGTCCTGTTCCACAAACCTGAATAGCCTGAACATTAATTCTGTGTTTCAGCCCTTTTAGAGCTGCTGAACACCTGCAAGATCAAGTTACAAGGTTCAGTTCTGAAATTCTGCCTAGAGAAGCACAACGGCCAGGAACTGCCAAGGTCAAAACTGAGCCATGAGGGTCAGCATGAATCTGAACAGGATCCGTGGAAACTTTTCCAATAGTGAGAATGGACTTAGAAAGATTAGCTACAAAGGACAAAACCTTCCTTGCACCTAAAACCAGATATCTTTTTCATAGTTAAATATAACGACAAGCATTAGAACTTTAAACTGTGTGATATAATATAAATTTATCCTGTTTCCTTTAGTATTACATAGCTTTCAGACACCAAGATCATTTTGTACTTTCAATAAAGGAGTTGTTAAAAAAAAAAGTTTCATCAAAATAGTAATAGGAATCACGTAAATTCTGATGAGGCTGGACTGAGCAATCACCACAATTGCGAAAGCAGCACAAAGAATGTGATTGAAAGAAATTACCTTTGCATGGATACTTTTCAGTATACATGAATTTGAACAATTAGTTGAAGACTGTGATAATCCTATTTCTCCCAATCTTTAAGAGTACCATAGAAATTCAATCCTCTTTCAAAGATTTTTTTAAAATCCCAATATGCAGGTACCAAAGTAAGACATACTGTTACAAAAAAAGAGAGAGAAATCAGCTAAACTTCAATAAGATATGATCCAACACCACCCTCAAAGCTGAAAATTTGAAAGACAGGTATGATGGTTTTGTTGGATGGATGCTCCACAGAAGAACAGATGGATTTTGATCCCTGCAGATTATTTTTTTCTCCATGAGAAGGACAGGTCAAAGTCCTAGCAATGTAGCTGCATCCCAGAGCTCTCCCTCATCTTCTGATACAAATGACAAGTACAGATCAGACACTCGTATCTCATGAGAAAGGATAATTTATAGACGTTATGTGAGGTCTTCAGGATGGGGTGGTGGATCATTCAGTGTCACAGACTGGACTATTACACTGAAATATTTGTTCTCAGTTCAGCAAAGTATGGCAAACTCTCACACTATTCAGGCTCTGGGGTCCCAGGAGTGTTCCTAGGGATACAAGCACAGCTTCGGGCCACAGACAAAGGGGCAAACTGTCTAGCAGCAGATCCATGCCCAGCAGCAGTGATGAATCAGCAACTACACAGTCCACTGAAGGGACCATTAGGAATAGTCCCTGTGCTTTTAAATCACATTTGTTCCGACAGAATTTTGGTCAAAGGAAGGAGTGTTTTTTCAATAGTGCATCTAAGGAGAAAAGGGAAGGGAAAAAAAAACCTAACCCAAATTCCACCCCCCCCCCAAAAAAAAAAAAAACAACAAAAACAAAAAACCCAAAAAAGCCCCCAAAAAACCAGCAGATGAAATAAATGGAGAAAATGGAGATGCCCATGACATGTAAAAATGCTTCCATGAAAACTGGAATTATCAAAGTCTGCTTTCCTACCAGTTTGATATGAATGGTCTCTAAACACTTCTGAATCTTCCATAAAAGTCCTCCCTTCTCCACCAAGCCATTTATTTTTCACTGAACTTGTAGGAACATAATCACTTTTGGCACTTCACTTGCTCCATCACATTTGAAGCAAGCCAACAGGTTCCCAGAAGGAACAGTATCTTCTTCATTAAGAAGAGACACAGGCATAGAAAAATGAGACAGCTTTGAAGCTGTTTTCAAGAGGAGTGTGTGCTGTGGCATGACGGAATGAGATGCTAAAAGTCTTGAGAAGTAAGAGGCACAAACAACATGGACTTTGCATAGAATTTTTTCCCCAATCCATCTCTCAAGTTTTAGTGAACTGTCATCATAGTGGTTTTGAATAGTAAGTACCTGAGCATGAAGCATTTTTAGATCTCCTTTAGGAGTTCCTATATTTAGAGCAGCACTGCCTGGAAAATCAGGAAGTTTCTGCTCGAAAGTCCTTTTGTCAAAACGCAAAGCTGAGTGGAAACACCTATTTATAACAAATTCAATTCAAAAAAGTCACACACTAGGCTTAGCCAAGATTACTCCAAAACCCTTTTGGAAAAAAGGCTAGGAGAGGATGGGAAATACATTTTTGTACAAAACTTTGCATTATTTGCAGAAGCTTCCATGCAAAATATATTTTTGTCAGAAAACTCTCATAGAAAGAGGAAAAAAATGTATTTCCTGTCCAGTTTTGGCATCTTGCCTTTCAGTGACCAATAATAACAGCCCAGTAAAAACAGACCACAACACACAGGATCCAAGTGTTTCCTCCAGATGCACCTGCAGATGTTCCTTTGCCTCGAATATGAGAGTCCTCTCTCTACTAAATCTCATCTTTGCAGGATGACAATTTGAAATAAATACATTTAGTTACATCAACAGGATCTGATTTTATCAGCATTTTTATTTCCTTCTATAAGTTATTCCACACAGAAGAGCATTTTGCATGGAAATAAAAGAAGACAAGAAAATACTGGTTTAGCCACAACTTGTGTATGATTGAAAGTCAGCCTAACAAAATGGCACATTTCTGAAATTGAAATTTAAAACAAGTTTACAGATGAGAAAGGCAGACTAAACTTTTAAAGGACCTGCATTTGTATTAAGCCTGCAACACTTCTGTTTCCACTTTTATTATTGCTACATTTCTCTGTCATTGAAAGGCCTTTGGCTAACACAGCAAACATCACAACGTGCTGATAAATAATTTTATTAAGTTTCACCACAGTGATCCTTCCTGAAGATGCACAGGGAAAGGTGTCAGTCAAACTGCACTAGAACATCTTGCCCTGGACTCACAAAAGTGGTTTTGCAGAGAGCCAAGAGGAAGTGTGCAGCTTTCAGCTGCATGACTGCTCAGCTGGGGCTCCTCCCGTTCCTGATTCCTGGTTTGCAGAATACTGGGAAACAACAGAGGCAGAAACATGAATGGTTTGTTTAAAGTAAAACATCCTCCAGCAAGCAGCTCCACTGGGTGATGAGGCTCAACAAGCAGCTGAGCACTGGAGTGTTATTGCATCTGAAGGGATGAGACAGAAAGGCTCTCAGACAAACACGAGAGGGGTGTACAGCACCGAGAAACCACTGGACAGAGAATCCTCCTCTTCCACAAACACAGGCTGGGACGCTCTTAAAACAATGGCAGATACAAAGGTTTGGGTGAATGCTCTGTGTTCTGCCCTACTGCTGCACAGCTGTCCAGAGAGGGCTCTAAAAGCAGCAGCACCAAACACCATGAAACGTTGCAGATGCTGAAGTGAGCCCATCTGCTGCATTCCTCATCACCTCAACAGGTTTAGATAAAGCTCCCATCTAGGAGCTCAAGGATTGCATTATCCTATTCTTAACCATACCCAGGGTAAATCAAGCAATAACTTAACAGGAATGATGGAAGTCTATTATTTAATACAGGACATATGTTTCTTACATAATTTTTTAAAAGGCCACTATAGACAGACATAAGCAAAATAAAAATGATCATGGCTGCATTCTGCTGTTTCTTAAAGAACACGTGTCATACTGGAAGAAGAAAATGACAGACTTATCTCCAGATACCAATAATAAACCATCACAGCTTCTCCATTTGTATTTATATGCAGTTGGCTAAAATCTAATTGCACAGTGCATAAGAATTTTCAAGTATCTCACCAATAAACTAATTAATTTATTTGGCTGTCATCAACCAGTATGTGGATTTCCTCAGCCACGCCCAACAGCAAATACTGTTAGTGAGTGGATTCCTTCCTCATTTGCTCCTTCTCCTTCCTTTGACTGACAGTGAGGAACACTCTGAACTACTAAAAATACAATCTCATACAAGAATTACAAATCATGTGAGATTTACTAATTGTTAGCTTAATCAGTAAGGGCCAAGGCAAGCAATTTTGTAAGATTTAAGCATATTGCATGCCAATGGGTAAGACACAGAGAAATTATATTTCAAGGTATTAAGTCAGTATCTAAATAAAACTTTTTATGGCTTCCTGTACTTGCTCAAAAGTGAGTGAACAGTGGATGGAGCTCCCTTAAACTATATCTGTATGCTGGTTATGAAATCCAGTAACAAAATAACACAGAAGACTCAATTTTTCTCTACCACTATGTTCTAAGAGAAGTTGAAACTAAAGGTCACAGAGGATTTCATTCCTCCACGGCTCAGTTTTTGTTCCATGCTGAATGTATCAGCAAGGGTGTTGTTTATCATGAAGGGGTGTTTTTTAATTGTTTGGTTTTGATGCATCCTTGAGGAATTAGACTTAGACCACCAACTAATTTCACACAGACCACCCAAGTATTATTCCCTCAATATCAAAAGCAGAGATTACTTTTTAAAACTTTAAAATTTTGCTTTTGTCTCCAGTGCTGATTGCAATTTAACACCACCAGAGATACAAGAGCTTAGCTGTAAATCAGAGCAGAGGAGTCCTGCATAAAAGCAAGGACTATTTAAAGACAAAACACAGAGCCATGATGGATTCCATGCATGTTGAACAACGTTGACATCATGGTACAGTTCACCCCAGAGAGTCAGTTTTCCATGCCCCAGGCACATGCTCAACTGCCTTTTATCAGCACTATTAGTCATTAGCATGACAGCAATATAGGATGAAATCAGCATCCCTTACATCGCAGAGTTACCTTAAATGCCATCCAGCCACTGAAACACAGATGCTTGGAAAATTACTCGGAGCAATATTGAGCTTTTGCTTGTGCTAGTGCATTTTTCAATTGATGCAAACACATTAAGACAGTTAATCAATTACAAATCAAAATCCATTCCCTCTATTATTCCTGAATGCAATTTTGTTCAGGTAAAAGCACTGTGTTGAAATTCTTTGTTTTGCTGTTATTCAGAAATTATACACTTGATGTTCATTTCAAACTCCTCCAAGGAGTTTGCCTATTTCAGACACAAACCTCTGTAGTTTTAAAAGATGTTTCAGCTATTTTCATAATCAATTGCTCTCTTCTTCCAGGAGTTTTCAGATAATGCTATGTGAAAACTTGATTGTCCATATTTTCCATTACAGGATTAGCATATGGATAAAAGACTTGGCCAATCAGATCTAGTTTGATACTCTACACTAAAACTATAATATGGAGTATTTTACTAAAAAAATTAAGATTTGCATCCTTTAATTCAGCTGCTGCTTTTTTCCTTATTTGTGTCACACAGATGAGACACAGGATAAAGTATTTGATTTGCAACTTGTACATCAGCGGTCCCCACCTGCCCTGCATGAATGAGGATCACAGCGCTCAATCCTAAACAGAGATACAGTCATAATTTAATAGCTTTAAAATTAATCACTTTCATGTCAATATTGCATGGCTGTATTACCCAAACTTGATTTTCTTCCCAAGGAGGTCGTGGGTGAAGCACACTGTGGGTTCCACTGCATCTCTGAAGTGACCAAGTGCTAACAGAAACACCAAAAAGACTGCCTAGGGCTGATCCTATGGGAAAACCCTGAGTTGCAGATCTTTGTCTTCAGCAGCAGCTGACAGGTTAAGGCAGCAGAGCAAATCAGAATCTGCACCAGCAGCTTTTCCTCTAAACTGACAGAACAATTTGATATATTTCCCATGCCTATATGTGCAAAATCAAAAATTTGCATGTTGAAGTTATTGCACTCTAATTTAATATTATTCAGGGGTTTTGATTTGAGAGAAAAGCTGATAGCCCTCCTTTAGGGAGCTGAACCCCACCTCTAGTGCCCAGCTCCCAAAAACAATTCTGCCTCATAATCTGCCACAGCTTGATGGCCTAAGGCAAAACCCAAAGAGCTCACTAGTTACTATCTGGAACTGAAGTATCTGAAGAACTGCACTGAAAAAAGAGAAATACCAACATTTCTAATTAAGTTTTCCTCCAGAATCAGATAGTCAAGAAGGATTTTAAAGGCTTCTGTCATGTAGTATCCGGCACAGATGAATCCATTAGTTTTATGTCATCTTTTTCTTCACCAACACCGGTCTGTCCAAGTCCAGGCTCCCACCGTGGGCATCATGACAATCTCTGCTCCAGAGTGCTCCAGGCTCTTTGCAGCCCCAGCTGCTTGGTTAATTTTCCATATCAGATTTATCCCTGTGGCAGTCCTATTTAATAACAGTGCTCCCATACAAGCAGAATTGAGATGTGGGGTAAATTGATGACTTGGCCAAAGTCACAAATATTTTTTTTTGCTGAGGAAGCTTCCTGAGTTCTGTATTCACTGAGCAACCCACTAGCCTATAATTGTCCTAGTCTGGCAGCATCTCTGAACACATAAACCCAGATTTTCTAAAGATGTAAGGCTTGAGCAATATATAAAGTGTACCATGATAATAAGAAATACCATATAAATGCAATTATTGCCATGCAGAGGAAACCTTGGCTGCTTTCCATTTAAGTGACATCAACAATAATAGCAGAAGGAAGAAGACCATGGTATCAAGATTATAGTTTATATAATATTTTAGTTCTAAATTACATAAGCTATTTTCCTGCAATTTTTTTGCAACACCAGTTTTTTTCATACTTCAAATAAAATACGATGGTAAAACACTGAAAGCACCTTACATTATGTTTTGCTGCATAGTCAAGTGGCTGCTTAAATTTTAGCAAGATTTTCATGCTCCTTATTTGCAGAAACTTAAAAATTTGCTTGGACTTTTTATTTAGTTTTCAAACAAGTGTTTCTGTGCTTTTGCAACAAGGAACATAAAAATTAGCACTAGGCCATAAGCAGAAGTAAGAACCAAAAGCAAGTCTTACAAAACAGTCTTGTTCTTCAGTGAAGTATTTCAATTTTTTGATGGACAGGCAATATTAAATACAGGAAGCACTCATTTTGAATTTTTGTCACCAACTGTGATGGAAATGCAGGATGGACATAAGTTGCTTAGGCTTTTTTCATTCAAAAGAAGATTAAAGTGGTGGGGGAAACTAGGTGCAAAGTGAAGTTCTGGGATGTTTTAGGTGAGACCACCTGAAGCCCACCAAATTAGTAACTGGATATTTCATGTACTCTAGCACCTGCTACTTAAGCAGCAAAATTTATTCTACCTAGGAATATTTCAGACAGGCAAAATGATCATCTAGACTTAAAACTGCAGGTAACTTGGTCATTTGAACATTAAAAAAAATATATGTTTAATCAGTATTAATAAATATACTAATACTGTTGAAACCATTATCAATTATTAATATGCTCGATAAAACCAAAACAGGACTCCTCATTTTTCTGATGCAACATATCAAACACTAACATTTTCCAGGTACTCATGAGAAGTGTTCAGTAATAAATTATTTCTTTAAATTACAAAAACACATACATATGCATGTGTGTATATACACACACATGTGGTTTTTTGGATGATGAAAACAGTTTAGTCTCAATTTTATTCGTATTTACAAAGTTAAGATTAATTTTTGTTTTGTAACTGCCTGGTCTTTTAACAACAGTATCTCCTATTTAATATGTTTTTCTTATATTTATTTAATAAACATATATTTAATATGTTTTTCCTATGGATTCTGTTTATCTTCTCAAAAGCAAAATGTACAAGTGGTGTTTTGGATTGGCAGTTCCATGCATCATTATTTCTAGATAAAGCTAAATTTAACTCTACAACTTGTAATAAAACACAGACATGACAATTTGCAGTGATTTTTATTTTCCCTGCTAAGGATTAACACCAAATAACAGACAGTCTCTCTACCACAGGGAAGCCATGACTTTTACACATTTCAATGGGCTTTTCAAAAGAATTATACATTTCAATGGGCTTTTCAAAAGAAACCGAAGAGGAAAATCCATTCTGCTGTTCAACCGATCCTGCCATCTATGGAAGTACTTCGACTCATCCTAACTATAGCAAACTTTAAAGAGCCCAGCAAGGAAGGATTTAGAGGAAATGGCAGCTCCAAATGCTGCTATCCAAGTAAGAATCAGTTTTGGCAGGGCAGGGGCTCCAGGTTCTGGCCTGGCTGTGCTTCTGGAGGCGAAGCTGGCGGTCAGTGGAAGGGGAAGCCGCGCACTTGGGGCTGCGCAGCAGGAAGCAAGGGGAGAGTCCCCGGCCACTCAGCAAGATAATGAACACAATCCAACCTCAGCACCGAGGAGAAAAAGAAGTTTCACTTTGATTTTTAGCTCCAAATTCAAACAATGCGATTAATGGCAGTCTGCTGCTTTCCTCCCATTGTAAGGAGGCATAAAACAAGCTTTGTTTGCTTTAGCAAGAGAAGACACTGCTGGTACTGAGAGCTGTGCAGAATCGAGCCCCACATAAAGAATTACAGGACAGATTAAGGATTTAGTGCCTACAGGGACAGACAACAGGTGGGATTTCCACAAGAACCTGAGTTAGGTGGCTATATCTCAGGTAAATTTAGGAACATAAGGAGAAAAGCCTCATATTGACTTCTGTGGATAAGTGTTGGCTTTAAGAGACTGTTTGACTAACTGCTCCAGCTTTTCCAATGGCTTCACTGGAAGGAGCTACCAACAATAGCAACCAAGAACAAAACAAAGTAAAATGTCTTTAAAAAATAATAAAAAAAATCTTTCTTCACAATTACTGAGGTTTTGTGTCCATTTCTTAGAAAGCGACCTTCTGAAACGCTACTGCTTCACAGCTACGCAAAAGCAGCAGCAAATTTCCAAAAAGAGAACACGAAGAATCACAAGCCTGAACACAATCCTTTTAAACGGGAACTACATAATCTTTCACAGCACATTCATGTTCAGCTCATCTGTGATTAATGTATACCAACTGAAGTCCACACTCGGTTGTTACCTGAGGAAGGACTACGCAGGAGAAGAAGGAAAATATTTAGTTGGGTGTTATAAAAATAGGAAACTAGCAATAAAATTTAGATCCTACTGAATTTAACAATGCCATTATTTAACTTTATTCAGAATAATCCTTAACAGAAACTTCCATTTTCTAACTAATTAAAAACCCCAACCATATGCCTCCCAGAAACAGAGAGAAGAATGAATAAAAGAAAACCCAACATCAATACCATAAAACTGAAGAAATAGATTCCAGATGTTTAAAAGGCAGATTCTTTTCTTAGTTTCTCTAAAGTAGGTATGAAATTGGAAGGTTGGATTCTTTCCATGTTGTCTTCCAACTATCTTATTGATGTAAAATAGTTTCAGTGGAACAGGGCTGCCTTCGTTACAACCACAGAAGAAATACTGTGTGTCTCATGCTATCCAAACGGTTCAGACCAGAAATGCTGCAACAATTTCAGTCTCAACTGTGCTATAGCAAATCCAATCCTCTTTTAGCCTTTCATGCAGTCCTTCAATACCAGTAATGTGGCAGTAGCAGCATTGTTAGAAGGAATCAGTATGAAACTATCATGTAAATACAACCCTGAGTGATGGTAGCTGTGACTTCAACAGCATCTGGTATTTGTGACTCAGAAAAAGAATTTGGTAACTTGATAGTTCCATTTCAATACTTTATATGGGGAACAGAGTTTGGGCAAAGAAATTAGGAAGATACCAGTTCTCACATACAACTTTTACAGCCTGTGTATCTGCCATATACACAGGAAAACTGCTCTGACTACTCTTACTATGTACTGAATTAGGAGTCTTGTTCCCTAGGCAAAAAAAATGAACACTGTAGAGAAACTGTGTAGAATGTATTGGACAGTATTCATTGCACCAGTTTTTCACAAGGTTATTTGTAAATTATTTTCCTCCAAAGGCAGAAGCAATGAAATTAAATACTCTCCAATGTGTTCCTTCATTCTTTCTGTGTAGCGAAACTGGCATAGAAGAAAGATGTTTTCATTCCCTACTCCAAATATTTCACCAGATTCCTGTTCTCAGTTTTTCAGAAAACACTGTGCCTGACAACTCAAGTGATCTGTCCAGTCAGTGGAAAAAGTTCCAATGATGCCTGCTGAGACCCAGGAAAAAACCACAGAAACATGGGCTCCTGCTATCTCACAGCTCATAGCCCAAGTCAGCCTTTCTGGTGCAATTTAGAGTCACAAAGCTGCAAATAACGGTGCAAAGAAACAGAACCATGAAAAGCTGGACCACATCCTAATGTGGCAAATGGCTTGGCTATCCTGGTGGAAACTCTGGGAGTTCCTTCAGAGAAGACATCAAAAAAGATATGACTGCACGTGTGAAGTCTCCCTCCCCTTTCCCCAGTCAGAAAATTAGGAAAAGTTCTTGAACAACATAGGATTTTCTTACATAGCTTAGTCAAACTCTGAAACACTGATAAGGGAAATGCTTAATCTACCTAAGGGAAGCTAAATAACTTCTAGTGAGGTATACATTCTTCTGAAATGACACTATCAAACCCTCCAAAGCAGTATCATAATGAAACAAGAGATGTAATTTCTGATGCTGACTGTATCCCACAAAGACTACATGAGTAAGTCAAATATTTCTTATATAAGTTAGATGCCTGACTTTCCCTAAATATGCAGAATTTATGCTCTCTAATATTAAAGATCTGGGACAAAAACGATTATTTAAAACAAAAAACACAAACCAAAACAACAAAACCCAAACAAACTATAATAAAATAATTTTAATCTTCAAATCCTGAAACTATTAGTTAGTAGAGTCTTCATAAAATCATAGAATCATTTAGATTGGAAAAGATCATTAAGATGTTGTGTCCAATCACTAATCCAGCATTGCCATGTCCACCACTAGACCAGGTTCCTAAGTGCTACATCTACAGGTCTTTTAAATGCCTCCAGGGATGGTGACTCAACCACTTCCCTGGGTAGCAGATTCTGATGTACAAATTTTCCCTGATATCCAGCCTAAAGCTCCTCTGTCACAACTTGAGTCAGCTTCTGTTTTGCTTTGATTTAGCTCATTTTAAATCAGATTTGAAATCCAGTACACCACACGCATTGGGGAAAAAATCCCCAAAACCTATTTTTTATTAATGGTCAATTTGCCACTGTCAAATTCAGCAGTTTAACTACTGACTAATGACTCCTGCATTTGTACACAAAGTATTACATTCAGTAAAATGCTCCAAGAAAGGATTTTTAGAAAGGACCTGACTATAATTTAGTAACTACAACCAGCAAAAAGATTTTAACAATAATGAATCCTTAAAACACATAACTCTTCCCCCAACTTAAAAATGTATTTAGTCTCCTGAAACAGGGATAAATGCATTTTACTAACTGCAAATTCAGTATATCACTAAGTATACTTTCTAGTCTTTCAATGAAGATTGCACAGTTAACTCAAGAGCAGATATAAATCTAAATCTCAAGTCCTTTTCCAGTCTTTATAAAGCTCTTTCTTTTAAGAACTACTCCCACTTATATTAGCCTTGCAGCAGAATAGACAGACAAATTCCAATTTTCCAGAGAAGTTTGTTAATACACTGAAGAACCTTGCCCAAAATCAGATGGCAGATGTATGAACGACTCCAGTTATGGGGTTTAACCAGACAATCCCAGACTCAAAAACCTTATTATAAAATGGGTTCATCATTTTTAGTAATATTCAGCATTAATATTATCTTGCCTGAAGTACTGGCTTTGCACGAGTCTCAAAGTGTATTTAATATAATAACTAAATATTTCTCTTCACTAAAAAAGCTCTGAGCACACAAAAACTGCATGCTCTAAAACAAACATCTGCCATTGTGGATATTCACAAAATCACAAAATCTGCTACAACTATGGAGTGCATACAAATGAATTATAGAAAGAATTCTTTATAAACTTTAACTCTACTTTTCTTCAAAAACACTTTAAAGCATTTAAAAGTAAATAAAAACTTGTTTAGTCCACGAGCTGTTGTAAAACCAAAGTCAATCAGAAACTCAAACTGCTGTAGTTGAAAAATTAAAACTCCCCACTATTTAAATTTCACTTCCTGTGTTTGCAGCCAATGAGACTTTCTTAATCCTCTTTTTTCTTTATTCAGCAGGTATGATGTGTGATTCTCATGCTGACATTTACGAAGCACTGAAATATTTGTGAACTCAGCTTCTGAATATAATATTAAATATAATGCTAAGTGAACACGTGGCAGTGCATTGCTGGTTTAGTTACTCAACTGAAATGCAAAGCACTGTTTTTGTAACACAAAGAACTCACCCCCTGAGGTGAAGCATCAAACCTGATTGTAAAATTTTGACCTCTGCCTGTGGAGCACTCTTCAGGTGAGAAGGCAGTTCCACAGAGACAGCTGATTTTTGCCAAGCCCCAAAGAAAAGCCTGACACAGGATTACCAGGAGGACTGGACTGTTAGATGGGCACTCTTTCAAACACAGCACGGGATGCTTGCAGGGCTTTGTTACACTACAGTTAAATATTACACCTCTTACAGCTACTCTAGCCAGGATTTGAAGAACCCTGAGCAAAGTCTGAACGTGATTATACGTTCGCAGTTTCACTTTTCTGAAGTCTAAATAGGAAAAGAAGTTCTTTCTTCCTTTTTTGACGTATGATATTGCTGTGCAAATGTAAACAATTTAATTGCTCTGAAAAGGAGAAGTACAGCTGCTTCCAGTATTTAGGCAGAGGTGAACAAATACCCTGGGTCACTTTTATCTACTACAGAATGTTCATGAATTGCAGTGGAAGATGTGTCCTTTAAATAGCACCATTCACAGCACAGCAGACTGCCATGGTGAAGTTAAAAAATGCAGTATTGCAGATCTTTTGAAAACACTGAGTCTAATAAAGAAGAAGAGCATATGCTTCAAAATTCACCAGAAAGATCCAGTTTCCAGGTAGTGATCTGGGAATTATAACAGAGAAGTAAAAAAGGAGTATTTCTCAGTGTACCTTTGCAATACTGTAATATAAATAAGATTTTTTTTTAATCTCTTCTGTCTTAGAGGAAGGAGTCCCACTGGTGTAAACTGGAATTATTAAAATTCCTTGGATATATTCAGGTTGAGTATTTTGACCTAGATGTTGATATTATTTTACCATTAATCAATGCTTATGCTTAGTGTGTGCATGTGTGTGGAGATTACAGAAGTATAATTTCTTAGAAATATACCTCATCCTTACTATAGAAGAATTCAAGGATCTACACAGCATGAAATAGCTACAAGTCTAAAGCATCAGGCAGTTTGTTTGCTAAAGCTGCTAGTGCACATGAAAATCTCTATTTTACATTATTCCTGATATCTATCATATATAATTCACTTTTTTGATAAATACATGGAAGACATATGGCAGAAATAATGAAAGCAAAATAAAGACTATAATAGGAAGAAAAAAAGAAAAAAAAGAGACTAAGTAGCAGGCAGGGCTTAGAGTATACATCTCAGCTTGCAATATTGCCCTTAGTATAACCCTTCTGAAAATTCAGAGAAATAATGAAAGGGCTTAATCTTCCTTTTTGGACTTTGCACCTTCCTTTCAAAAACACTGACTTCCAAGTGATGCAAGGTTTACTAAGACATTTTTAATTCTTTAATTCTACTGCCTTTTACAATGGCAAAACAATTTTTTCCTGCCACAGGTACAGAGCATTCATGAAAAGGCTCAAATATTTTAACCTTTTAAGACTATACTTAAAGAATACAAATTTTTGATACTCCAGCTGTTTACGCTACTGTAAAATTCATATTTTAAAAACAACAGTAGATCTTCAGGCTATGTTGAAGGCAGTAGAGATTTGGTTCATGATATTCACAGAACAAGTTCTCATAATCCAGATGATGCATGGAATAGCCAGGAACATGTCTTTAATGTGTGTATTTTCTCATTTATCCACCCCCTAACTGATTCATCAGAATAGATTATACCAAGGCCTTTTGTCTCAATAAACAGGTCTCACTATTGTTGGGAACCAAGGGTGAAGAGGGAAAAGACCTATTCGGAGCACATTACTGCATCAGCAAAAGTGTAGAGCAAAACACTAACAAATCATAAGAGTAGAGATTATGCATTTTATGAAGTAAAACAACCCCACCCCAAACTCTAATATTATAGGCATTTTCCGCATCTCATCATGGTATACAGTGAGTGTTGGACTCACCCATGTTGCATCTCCTATTATGAAATAGCTAGTCACACACAGATTTCAGAAAATGCATTTCTATTTCAAAACTTACTACTAGCTCGTGTTTCACTTATGTATGAAAACACCACTATAGCTTTTAATGTGATACATTCTCCTGTTTTCTTCAAAAAACACACTAGGCATAGGCAGTGATAAAATTAAACATTCCTATTCCAACAGCACTGCATGATTTTGCTAAAAAAACCCCAACATATGGAAATCCAAGCTTTTACTACATAAATGGAAAAGAGAGCGACAGCAGTTGGGAACATGGCATGTATACGAGTGTCAATCCTTTTTCAGCCTAACACAGTTTTCTTTAAGCAAGTACAGACTCTTCCAGTACAATATAAAGGTGCCTTTAAGCCAAATTTTCTGTCTATGTCTTGCTCCCTGCAAAGCATTTTTATTTTGGCAAGTGGCTCAAAGCCTGCCAAGAGAAGGTCGCTGATCTTTGCCTGAAAAGCTCGAGCCAGCTTTATACAGTAAGGGCTCAGTACAAACACACAATGCTTACCAGATGTTCAATCAGCTAACTGGATACAATCCAAGGGATGGCTATAAATCCACAGAGAGATGTTCCTTACGAAGGCATTTGCCACACAAAGTTAAATTTATATAAGCACCCTTTGGAGAACCTCTACACTGAGCAGCCTTTAAAAGGCTCATGCACTAACAGACTGAACTGGCACCAAGTGCTGGTTTGGGTGTGCACAGATACCTTTAAAAGGAAATTTAGGGTCCAACTGTTAACCTGCAAGGTTCATTTTCCCAAATAAATGCCTGTGCCACTGCTCAAATCAGTGTCAACTGGCAAGAGTCAAAAACTTAATGCAGACTCAGACTCTTATTTCACAGCTCCTCTTCCCAGGCTTTCCAGTTATTGTCACTGGGGTAACAACACAAAACTATCTGCTCTCAGATGCTACCAACAGGTGAAATTTTGTCTCAAGAAATACATCACCTACTGCACCAACAAGCAAGTGCACACAGGAGTCGGGTACTGCAGTTATCTACTGACATTAACATAGTCTAACAGATTGGGGAAAATAAGAGATTTCTTTAGAGGGATTCATTTGAGATGAGAAAGTTGTCTGACTGAGCAATGCAACCTACAAATCTTCATATTAGTATAAATGCAATATTTGGGAAGATATTTTGGTGAGTTTTTTGTTTCATTGGTTGATTGGCTTAAAAAAAAAAAAAAAACAAACCTCTATAAACTCAATATCTGGATGGTAAAGATTTCTTATAGTGCTTTTAAAAAGTCATAGAAGAGATCTAAAAGAGAAAAAACCCTGGAAAATATTTTCGTTTTTGTAATAAGCATCCACATATCAACACTGATGTATTTTAGGTTTAAAATAAGTAAGACTCAAGAAAAAAAGCATATTAGTAGCAGCTTTGCATTATCCCTCCTAAGAGAAGGAAATAAAGGCACAGCAGAAGGAGAAAACTTTGCAAATCATTTTGTTTCTTTTGTTTCTTTGATTTTAACCTTTCCCCTCAGTTATAGTTTGAATGAGTGCTGATTGGTACTGAACAAATGAAAACCTGAATGGGGGAAAAAAGTAATTCTCCAAACCCTACCTGAATAAAACCAAAGTTTCAAAGGAAATAGGTTCTCAGTTGATACACTACATAAGGAATTTTGAAAAGGAAGGTTGTGTTTAAGTTTGTTGTTAAGTTTTTTGTTTTTCTCTTAAAGCAGGGGAGCCAGGAGAAGGAAAGCCAAAGAGCCAGTATAGGACTCTGCCTTTATCCAAGCTGTGAATAAAATTGTGAAACTGGACCTTTAGATTGAAGTCCTTACTGAGACTGAACAGAGCAGAGCAACCAATGTGTACCTGGTTTTTCTGACTGGGTATTTTGCTTTACAGTAGGAAGTGAGAAAAGCTATACAATATTGACCCTTCAAACCCTCTATCTCCCTGAGCACACAATATTCCCAAGAACTTCCAGGGGAAGCTGCATTTGTAGAAGAGCTCTAACTTGCAAACCTACATGAGTCAAGTGACTGAAGACAAAACCCACCCAGTCAACACTGCCTGTTCACCAATGCCATGCTCAGTGTCAGAGTTTCAGATTATTTTAACTCCCAGTAAAGCCCCAGCCTTGAGTCTAAAAATGGAAGGTTCAAGTGTCTTGCCAAGTCTCCAGATGTCAAACTGCACCTTTACTGCACAGATACTTTACATTTCACCACTGGAAGACTGCTTGCCCCAGTGCCACAACAGATCTTTTTGTGCAGATCCTTTCTGCTTCACCTACAGCTCTGGAAAAGCTGCAGGGGTACTCAGGTCCCCTGAGAGATCCATGCTCTGACTAAACCACTGCCCCTCCCCAGACTCCTGGGGTCTGCCTAAGACATTTCCAACCCTCAGCTTCTTCTTAAACATTAACATACAGAGAAAAATATGTGTGAGCTGAACGCTCAATCAAATTCTGGGGGCAAAATAAGAGATAAGAGGAGATAAGAAGGTTTTTCATAGCAAACCACTGTGACTCTTTTTTTCCATGTGTTTACCATAAGTGCATGGGTTATTAGAAAATAGGCTCTCTATCCATTCTCATTTAAAAACAAACAAGCAAAATAATCTAGTAAAGAGGTAATGCTTGCAAGCAAGTGGTTAACCAGCAAAGAGAAAACTAATACAATAAAGAATGCTGATTCCTGTGCTGAAATCTTAAAATGCAATTATTTGCAGTGAAATGCTTGAACTTTTTAAGAGAGATGCTACTGTCAGGAGGAGCAGCAAAGATGGACTAGTAATACATCCTGTTAAAGAGATCAGTCAGTAGAAATAAAGAAAAATTTGTACTTTCTGAGAAGGATTCTGAGAAATTGAGAAATGTTTCCAGAAAGAAAGGTGAGCTGCTCTTCACCAACCAGAAGAATATTCAGGTCTATCTGCTGAGTCAATAACATAAATTCTGACCAAACCTGAGAATTCTTTCACTGCAAAATCAGCAGCTGATGGCCACAAGGACCTGACAAACAAACAGCCTGTCAAAGTTGTATTTGCAATAGAATCTTAGTCTTCAGCAACACAAATTCCTGAAACAACCAAGGAAAATGCTCCCTGACTTAGCCTTTGAAATTTCTGATGAAGCACCTTCCACTGCTCTCTGTTCAAACAGTGTCTGGCACAACCAGATCTCATTCACTGAGCTCTTATAGCTCAAGAAACATAATTAATGATGATGACAATGACAACTACAAGTACTTCAAGGAAAAGCACTGGCAAAGAGATACCTCAGGAACTGTAGAGAAAGTTTTTATCCTGTGGGATATTTTCTGTGAACAGATTTTTGCAAAAGGATGCTATAACATGGAACTGAAATGCAATTTTTCTTGCTGTATCAATTCTACCAAAGTTGAATGCCTGAAACAAATCCTCTGGATATTTTGATTAACAAGCTGTTAATTATGATTAACAAAATGTTACAGATCTATCAAGTTTGGGACACACAAAAATGACATTAAGAATCATTCTCTCCTCCTGCTAATACTTTTTTCATGCAGACCTTCTGTCCTGATATGCCAATCAACAAAAAACATATTTTCAAACCTGAGAAATTCAAAGAAAATGGCTAAGAACTGCAAAACCTCTTATGAATTCCCATGTTTTGAATTACATGTATATAACCTGGTGTAGAGTTCTAAGGACTTTTTTGTTGGCTATTTCAATGTAAAAAGGCCACGTAATAAATGTAAACAAAATGTTTTCTATTCCTAAAATACCATGACTTCAGTTTGCAGGCTTTATTGTAAAATATCACCTTATGTTCATCTTGTGCAACTTTAGTATCTTACAAGCAGATGACTCTGAAAATGAATGTATTAGAAGCTGTGGTATTTTATTGCAATTCAACTGCCCACTCAAAAATGGGGAATCTGTGACTGTACAGAAAGACAATTCCACAACACAAATTGGACCATCTAACAACGATAAATAATCATTACAATTGATTAGACATAGAACATAGAAAAAGACCTTTGAAGAGTTCTTTAATGTGTATTACATGTTACCTATAATAAATACAGTTAAAGGACAAAACCCAAACATGTCCAGGTCATTTGGAAGTTGTCCAAATGACAAAAAGTTGAATTAATATTGACATATTTCAAATGGTAACTTAAGTTGGCAGAAAGCTACTGCAAGTAACTGTATATGTTTGTGTCCCACATAAAGCAGTAATTCCAAAGAAAGAAGAAACCTTCAATGACAAATGCAGTAGGCAGGTCACAAGCTGGTAAATATAGCAGCACCTGACTTTCAGTACATAGAAAACTGGCTCTGCTGAAAATGGTTTTAATCATTCCTCAGGCAATTTAGCTCTCTTACCCACTTGCTGGCCATCTGTTACTCCAGTTTGTAAATCAAATAACTGTGTCATCATATTAGTTAAGTTTTAAACTTAAGCCTGCATTTGGATCTTAATCAGTTACACTGGAGCTCTTAAGTATTTCTCAAATAATTCCAAAAAACTTTACTTGCAAAGCTCTATAAGAACTAAAAGAAAAAGATGAAAAAATGGATGTAAAGACACTGCCAAAGCATGTCAATAAAACAGCCAGTGAGTGCACTTTAGCACAGAAATACTGCATATGCTACAGCAACACTGAATTAATACAGAAAATCAATATGACCTTGCATAACAAGCAGCACTGAAGAAATGAATAAGGCAGCAAAAGTCTTGCAGATTCTCCTGTTCTCTGACAGACTGACACAGACACATCCTTCTCCACAGCCCAGGCAGAAGTTCAAGATACAAGACTAAAAACCTGTGCAACCATTAGATCCAGTTTGCAAAGTAAGAGAATAAATACAATGGATCTTTGCCAAGCTAATTCCTTTTTGCAAACATCAGCCTACTATAAACTTTGTTCATCTTATAACCGTATACATAAAGGGGAATCACCAAATGTTTACTTAATAGCAGAATTGACTGATTACATGCTTTGCAAGACTGACAAACTATTCTGGTAGAATAACAACTGCAGCCACCCACATTTTTATTTGGTCTTCTAAAAGCCAGCTATCAGAAATGCTTAAAGATTGCTTGCTTATGGCACAGTGCATATCTATGAACTAAATTCCAACAAATCTATGTAGCAAATCTGAACTCGTGCTGTTGGTGTGTCAGGTTACGAGAAGCCACATTTGTTTGTTTGACAAAAAGGATTTGCTTTTGGAACATCCCTTAAAGTTCTGGGAGGGCAGTTCCTTAAGCACTTAAAAACACTTAAAGAAACCCAACCAAAGTATTACAATTATAAAAAACCCCTATAAATAGAATTTTACTGAATAACTGTTGCAGTTATTTTAAGCTGTGAATAGGTAGACACCTTAGTGCATATCTACAGTTGGGAAGGTTCCACTGATACAGCTGCTTCCATTCACAGAAAACAAATACAGATTTACTCTAAAGGCACAGACCCATTTTAAATAAAGTAAATCTACAGAAGGTAAATAACCCTGCAGATCAGCTCTGGCAAAGGAAGTGTAAAGATGTGACTCACAGGTGTCACAGAAATACTGCTTACATAGTTTCAGATGGAGAATTAAAAAGACTTATTTTATGAGCAGTTTTCTCACCATCTTCCTATGTCAACATCACCAGAATGGTAAATTATTTTGCAGAACTGATTTGGAAGCACAAAAAGGAAACCTTCATGTTTTTAGCAGAAAAATTTAAATCCTAACTTTTGAGAACATCACTTTCTGCGTGACAAACAGTTTATTTAGCATTTTCTTTTCAGTATGTGGGCTGGACAGTTCCTACTACAGAATTTACAGAAGACTGCTAAAATAAATACTTACTCACCATCCCTATCAGTGCAGAAACAAACACTCAGAAACTATAAAGAGGTTCCAAAACAGGATTAATGTAAAAAGGTGATGATAAAAAACCTCTTTGGTTTGTTTTTTCATGTAGTTTGCTTTCCACTTCTCAGACTTCAGCATTTGTGATTTCCAATCTTTTTCTGCTTTAAAGACTAGAACTGAATGGAAGCAAGTTCTAGGAAATTTTTTTGAACAAATCTAAACTCCCTCAAGTTTGAACAATCCATTGGAAAAGACAAGTAGAAAACCAACAACTCTACTGTTCCTTCTGCAGTTTGATGTAAAAATATCAGCCAGATGCTGCTGTTGATGTGCTCGGGTGGCTCTCAACAATTCTGCCTCTGCCCAGGAGAGGCACAAGCACTCTTTACCTGCCTTTGGAATCTGCCAGATTTCCATCTGTTCTGTGCACCTAAGCCACACAAGTCCATGAAGGATTCAGCTTAGACAAGGAGGGGAGGAGGAACAGGAATCGTGTGCTTTTGTGGAGGAAGCCAGCTAATAACAATGAACTGTTTTCATTGTTTTGCCACACAAATGCAAATAGTGCAGAGGGATAAGCAATCTGGCAGCTGGGACTAAGCAGCAATTGGATTTTAAGAGGTATATGGTAACAACACAAGCTTACTTTCCATTTATACACCAATTTATTCACATAAGGGCTCACTTGGAAAATCAGGACTTTTGCCTTTTAGAGGCAGTACAGTAGAGGACAATGCTCTTTGTCTATATTAATGGATTGAACTAATCTTAAATCAATTATACTGAAAGAGATCTTGGATATCTGTCTGACAAAGCTTTTAGAAGTGCCAAATAACTGAGCTTGCATTACTGACTGCTGGTAACTAGAAACCTGCTTATATCACACAGGAGAAACAAGTCCAATTTTCAGTACACAGCATTACAAGACAAGAGTGGTTGGTGAGTATGTAGTACATTTTTGCAAGAAACATGCAACTTGATTGCTTCCTCCAGTTAGAATGGTTGCTATGAGTATTTCTATTGTCATAAATTGCCAATTTTCCCCCTCCAAAACTTCAGGTGAAACAGTGATACCCATTTGTGCAACATGAAAAGAATACTATGTACTCTTGCTATTCACAGTGATGACTGGAGTGCAAAAAAAAAGATCCTGGTTCAAAAAATGGGTCAAGAGCAGCAATCACTTCAACCAACCCTGACCAAGCAAAAGCAATGCATCTAGTATAACTTTATATTCCTTTAATGTTCAAGAAATACAGATCAACTACAGTGAACTGGCCCATTGAAATTCATAAAATATCTCTCAGATACATTCTTTACCTACATATATATATACATGTACATAAAAAGAAAGAGGCATTTTTGAAACATGTAGAATAAGCTACTTCCCATGTGATCTAGGTGTTTCTGTTCACTACACAAAGGTGGACACTGCTATGTTAAACCAGGTGCTTCAATAAAACCTATATATCCAAAATTACTCAGGCCACAGTCCTAGTAAAACAATCCAATAATGGGATTTCATAGTGTCACTAACAACACTATAAAATGGTTTACAAACAGCTGTACAAACCTGGTCCACTTTCCTTTGTGAGTAAAACTGGAACTCTCCTAGAGAATTTTGCAATACCTCTACACACTTTTACACAGTTATTTAATTTCAAAGGAAAGCTCAAAAAGTATACAAGCTCTATTGCATTTTGTAAGTGCACCAACTTCTCTAATTCCTACCAAATTCACCTCAACTAAATCCTCTTGGTCTTCCTGAGGGCTTCCCATAAGCACATCCCAAGTTGTTTTCCCTCCCTGGCCTGTTTCCATGTGTTCCCCTCCAATGCTGCTGTAGGGACACAAATTTCCTTCAAAATGTCACAGGGTAATGCACTGTGTAATAAAGGTGACATTAGGATAGCCATTTTTTTTTACTTTCCTGTGTAAAAGTTAGAGAGTTTTAAGCAACTTTTGAAGAACCAACAAGGCCATTCTCGCTGCCCTTTGACAGTTGGCACACTGGAATGCATCTTGGGATGAGAGAGTAAGAGCAGGCTCACCTGGGTGTCAATCAGCTCTCGGGGAAGGCTGGGTGAACATCTCCCTGCCCTGTGCCAGCATCACACCAATGCTTTATCCACATTTCAGGTGATCACTGTCAGGCCAGTCAGAAAGATAGGGGGGAACTATCATTTAATTGATATTTTCTTCCATATGCAGGAAGAAAAAATGGTAGAGCATATCTTGTGTGGGTACAAAAAGAAGCTATAAGATAAAGGTTGTTTTGGAAATTCAGGAATTACGGCAATATGTGTTTTTGCAAGCTGCTGCTAGTAGCTGGTCAGAGTGCAGCAATTCATTACAAAGAACAGAAAGATAAATATGCTCTTCTGCTGTTTCTCCACAGTGCCAGGTGAAATAATTTCATTTCATAGCATTTTTGGTTTCAGCTCCTGCTGGGGTTCATGTGAATCTTCTTTATGTACTGTGAACTGATGATAACCTCATTTAACTGAACTCCATGAGCTACTGGGGGGAGCTGATCAAAGCTGATTGCTGGACATAATTTAAGATAATCAATCATCTAGGTCATTTTGGCAGATCAGGCTGTCACCAAGTGCATGACTAAGACACAGATTTGCTTCTTCATAAATTATCTTATTCCTACCATATATATCACTTGAGTCTGTTTAAAGTAAGGCACAGAAAATTATTTTTAGAATTTTTCTTAAGAATGTAATAAATACTTCTCTTCCATATTTGGGGCTTTTTCCAACATGTAACTGCTGTGTCACAAAAATGAAAAGACTTTATATAATTACAACATTCTGGTCATTACTTTACTTGAAATGGAAAAATACCAAATATTAGAATAATTTAAAAAGCAAATAAAGTGCTGTCCCTGTTCTTTGACATCTTCTCCTTTCTACCTACATAGTGGTTAATATTCTTCCAAAAATTAAAAATTTGGAAGTTTCCTCTGGAAATTAGTACTACTAAAATATGATCATTTCATTATATTAATTTTAGCTGGTATTGTTTACATCAGAGATTAATTGGGTAAGATGAAGTGTAACTGCTTTTTAACTCAAAGGCAGAGAACAAAATATGTTCATTTTAACTTGAGCTCATACAGATTTGAGGATATCAGCACACACTTCTAATACTTTCACTGCAGAGACCCTTGGAGATTCCATTCATGCAAGAGTAAGATAAAATATTGCAAGTCCCTACCTTCACCTGATGATCCTGAAAGGTCTATGATGACATACACTCTCCCTTCTGGCTCCAAGTCAATCTGCAATCAAGAAGACAAAAAAGAAAATAAAAATCAAACTTAGAATGGCTCCCAAAGTGAGTGACTGCACATGCAGGAAACAAGAAGTTTCCAAACCTCACAAAGTCAAGATGTAGGCAGGACATTCTCTACCAATACAGCCTCCTTTTGCAAAGAGGTGTTGAGGACCCTTCACCTTCACTGGAATAAAACAATCAGTGTGCACAGTTGGAAAGTTTGAGCTCAGTAAATTTTACATTTCAAATATTTAATGTACTGTTCCAATATTTTTTATTTGCACCATTATTTTCAAGAAAGCCAAAAAGTGCCACAATTGAGCAACTTCTTTACTGTAATTTATACTGAGCCCAGATATGCAAATGTGGAAAACAACAGTGTGATCAGCTCTGGTCACAGAAGGGGGAAATGAACACACACAGCTCCTACAGCCGGTTAACACGTGTTTATAATACTCCCTTTGTGTCCACACTGGGAGAAAGAAATACATGCTTTATGCTCTTTTTCTGAAACACAAAATTTGTTTCTTTCTGCACCGTTCTGGTGGATTTTAAGGAGTCTTTACCCATGTGGAGATCACTTTCACTCAGCATGAAATACAGGTGCTCAATACGAAGCTGCTGTACTTCCAAGATTTTGCAGGCTGTGAGAATAAGCTCCAGTGAGTTTAGGCAGCACAATGAAGAGCTTATTACAGATCTTCCTGAATTTCATCACAAGTTTCATCAGCAAATCTAAGCATTGCTGGATTTGAGTAGCTCCGCTGTACACAACAAATTAAAAAGTATTTTTGCTGCTACGCATCTCTCAAAAATAAAACTGTAACTAAAACATTATGAAATCAGTGGCCTCTGATGTAACATAGCAGTTACCATCACATGATTTCAGAGGCTGAGAGATGTGAGGTTTTGTGCATTAATACTGTATTTCCAACCTATTTCAGTAGGAAAACCACCCAGGTAGGATTGCAAGTGGCCTTGTCTGCCAGGACCTGTCCAGTGCCAGCTCTGCAGCCAGGGGCAGGTGGCCAAGGAGGCACCAGGGCAGCCCCGGGCTGTCCATCAGTCCCATCGCTGGGGATGGGGAGCCCGGGCTGTCCATCAGTCCCATCTCTGGGGATGGGGCAGCCCACGGGTCAAGCACGCTACCCGGGCTGTCCATCAGTCCCATCGCTGGGGATGGGGCAGCCCAGGGCAGCCCCAGGCAGGGCTGTGTGCTCTGCTCCCCAGCAGAATCCCCAGAACTTGCCCAGTGCTCTCCGAGGCAGAGGCTTGTTACTGTGACACAGATAGAAACACACAGCAACACACACAACAGGGGTTCAGGCAGAGAAGAAGAAAAGAACTCTCCAATTTATTGTTGACCTCGTATCTCTCAGTTTCTGGACAGTAACCAGAGGTTGGACAGAGAAGTTCCCACCTCTCCATCTCCACTGGGCACTTGAGAAGTCCATCAGGTGAGATCTTTTACAAAGGAATGCAAACGTGATTCTTGTTTATCTTACAATTCATGAGAACTGACTCCACGATACCAAAACAAATCAGAAGACTGATTTTCAGGGACAACAGAGGCTGTGCCTGGGAACAGGAGCTCTCCCTCCCTCCCGTCCCAGGGAAGGTGGCCTTGCCTCCCCCCTGCCACCAAACGCCACCGAGCTGACCCTCCCCTGTCACAAGGGACATCAGGGTGCAGTGCTGGGCCAGCCGGAGGTGAGAAGTGGGAGATCACCAATTCAGCTAATGACTTAGGAGATCAGCCTGCTGGGCTTCACAAATTAGCCAGTAAATGAGGGGACAGCCCAGCTGTGCCAGGCTCTGCCAGCCTCCACTCAGGGGACACCCCCTGTTTTGTCTCCAGGTTTCTCTCATCACCTGAGAGGACTTCACAGGAGAGGCTTCTCCCTCTCTTTCAGGGCATGGTTGCTGAATGCACCAGGAAGGAGCAAGCTCCTCCTTCCACTGACCACGGTCCTTCAAGAGAGGGCTGGGAGAAGAGGTCACAGGTCCTGCTGATGTCACTGGACCAATGGATCAAGAAAATTATCTCAGTAAATAGGCCAGGAAGGAAATGGTGTTAGCAAGGCCAGGGATAGGAAAATGAAAGTGTGTGCATCTGGTTTTTTTATAAATAATAGTGTTGAATATCCAAAAAAAGACATTTTTAACAATTCTTGAATTGGCAGCATGAGTTTTGTGAGGGAGTTTTTTTTGGGGTTTTGGCTTTTTGTGTTTAAAATAAAGCTTCTGATCTTGAAATACTGCTCCTCTCCCTTTGCCATTTTTAAATAAGAAAAATATTAGAAGATCAGAAGCACAGGTGCATGAATAGACTTTGATGTCTATGCTGAGGGAGGCTTTTGAAAAACTGCTATAGCACTCAACAGATGGCTGTATTTAAGACAGACATGTCTAATGCTCTGTTTGCATCAGCACTATACACTCTTTGGTTAAGCTTTCAGTAAAATACTTTATGCAGTTCAGATCCCAGTGTGCACACACACACATAAACCCTCAACATCATCCCCACAGAAGAATCAGGCATCTCAACACAGTGCTGACCACCATCACAAAATCTCTGTTCTGCCCCTTTAATTACAAACAGCATTGGAAGCAACTCAGGAAAAAGACTGGAGGCCTGGAACCAAGTTTCCATTACCCAGCAAGTGGACTGTTTCAATTCACATTTTATTAGAAATGATGCTTAGTGATTTTGAATTGGAAATTTTGCTGATGCTCTAAGAAAAATGAACTATTTATAAGAGGAAGTCTCTTTTACAAAGAAAACACGTTTCAGTCTTCATATGTTCTAATGCCACTAAGAAGGAAATGGACATATTCTTATTTTTAGATTTATGAAATACCCACATTTCATTTCAGTGAGTACTTGCACCGACAGTCTTATCAGTCATATGAAATATTACTTTTGCCAAAAGTCAGCAGCTCAGCTGAATACCCCAACAAAAACAGAATCCCCTAGACTGATAGGAGCCCTTTTTTTCTTCTCATGTCTTTCACGTATCAAGCCAGAGAAAAAAAGGAGTTATTCAATCTTAATTATTCATAAAAAATGTCTAATTTAATGCCTAGAAACATAATGACATAAATACCTCCAAAATAGACTACTAGAATATTCATGCTTTTTCTTTTCAATCTGTGCATTAAGTTATGCTTAGATTTTGCAGGGTCATTTTATAAATAAGTAACAAAAGATGCATAAAGCAAAACCTAAAGTTCCCATGCACTTTTCACCAAATGCCACGGAAGTTATTGCATGTGAAATGCCCTCAGACATGCAACCAGAAACAGAATGACTGGCCAGATTCAGCTGAATAGAACGGGCAGCCTTGAATGCAATGGAAATTGTTTGATCAAGGCAATTCTGATTCTGACCCTTCTCTTTGACTAAAAATACTTCTCTCTGAACGCAGCCTAGCTTTTATACGTGCAGAGAGGACTTAGGAGGAGACATCTAAAAAAGACATTACTGTTCAAAAGAAAAAGGGAACAAGGCAAAATGCAAACTAGGGATGGGACAGAGGAGTTGATACAGGAGCAGCTTTGCTGTAAGCAAGACACATTGCAAAATATGTGCCTTGCACACATACATCACATTTGCCACAGGCAGCAAAAGATATAACAACTACCACTGAGCAAAATCTTTGATCACCAAAACATTTTATCCTGTTGCTGACCCATGCTATTGTGACTTCCGTCGAAATAGTTCTGGCACATACAAGTGACATTAATTAAAAAGGTAATTAAACAATTTCTATACTGTTCAAACAACAACATGTGGCAACATACTGAGATGAGTACAATCATCACTGGAAAGCAGCACAGATAATCAAAAACTCCAGGCCTGAATAAAACCTATTAGTAGCCTGTTTCAGGGAACAAAAGGCAACCATCCATAAAACCAGACATACTTTCAGAGGAAAAAACCCATGTTGAAACCAATGCCAAGCTTCAGCATATTGAAGGCATTTATACAGTTTCACAGTCATTAAGGAATTTTATTTTCAACACCCTTCTGAGACAGTTCCCCATATGCAAAATGGGATACTCCCAAAGGCACAAGCTAGACTAAATGACTTTCTGGCAAGTCATACAAGAAGCCTATGGTTAAAAGAGAACGGAGTTCTGGTCTCTGGAGGGCCAGACTGCTCACTGGACCATTCCTCTATTCCTCAGTTAGGCTTCACTTTGTCAAGCAATACACATCCTGTCTTCCAGCAGTATTAAACACTACCAAGAACTTTTTTTTTTTCTGTTTTTTAGACAGCTTTAATGGGTACATATCTAGGATGCAATTTCTTTTCTTTTTCATTCAGATAACTACTCATCAGTAAAAACAATACCAAACAAAGCATGCTGAAATATTTCTCTGCAGCATTTTCACTGGATCATAATTCTTAGGTAACCTGGAGCAATGCAAAATTTCATCAAACTATGCAGAGATGGTGAAAATGGTCCAGCTTTTCCTCAAGGTTTGTTTTTTGCAAGTTTTTAACTCCTAAGTGTTCTGAAAAACTGAGCCCTAAACTCAGTTTGAAGTTCGCCATTTTCCTCCTCTTAGGTGTAAGACATTATTTCCCACCCCTAAAAATACAGAACTTGGAGAGAATTCTCTTAGACCAAGATATCCTAAGGAAACCAAACATCCTTTCTACTCTTGGAAGGATGAGGAAGATTAGAATATGCTATGGAAATACTTGTGTTGCACTGATGCTTCATATTTGACTATGAATAATTTTTTATGTACAGGCTGAATAATTCCATCAGCATTTGGGGGTGTTCTTTTCATTCCACTTGACAGCATCAGCACAGATTTTGCATGCTCTGTGGCACAAACTGAGACCTGTGGTAAGCAAATGACAAACCACTGCCTTCAGTGGCTCAGTGCCCCACTGCCATAGGGTTTCCTTTGATTGTAGCAGAGTCCACCAGCCACCTCTGTTCAACACAAGGATGCCCCTGAGATTTAGTGAACTGTACTCATTTAAAAGCCAACTTGTCTCAAGAGAAATTTAAGGACAGTCATTGACATAAATCCAGATCTGAAATAAAAAACGAGTGGACAAATGCATTTTTCATGACTGAAATTCCTAAATGCAGAGAGGTTGAGTAAGTTTTGCTCTGATCTTTCTTAGCTAGAGAGTATATGAAACACAGCAAAACCCCTTCAAACCTAAAGCTCTTGAGGATTTTGGCAACAGTATAAACCTAAATGGACTGTATAAGCCACAGAAACAGAAAGAATTAAATGATAAAACCTGCTTTGCACCTCTTCTTGTGATGTTCTGGGATTATCTGATATTTGGGTAGCTTAAAGCATAAACCTCCAAGCACATGATCTGTCACTGCAGATGGTGATTGGATTCATGTCAGACCTGGGAAGTCAGTATGGTTTAACCCTTCCTGACTGTAGCATAACAAAGTTTCTTGTTGAACACACAACTTGTCTTAAAGAAGAAGGGAAAAGATTCTGCTTAAAGTGCAGAGAGTTGCAAAGGCTGAAGGGGGTGGCTTCTCTGTCTGTTGTTTTTAGAGGTATTTACTAATTTTGGTAAATATTATTTCCATGAAAATGCATATGAAAATCAGACAGTTATAATCTAATAGAAAATGACTGCTAAGTCTGTTCTGGTCTTTTGTTCTTTAGCCACAAGATTTTTGTGCTTCAATTTAAGTACCTATTTTAACTTAGTTAATAGAAAATAAAACATTAACAGTGATACTTTCAATATAGCCAAAATGACTGCAGCCTGAGTAATTTAAAAACTTTCAAACCCATCATGATTATTGGAATAGAAGCAAAGAAACAGCCAGATCTATGATTAAACTTATTATTATCAATCTTGCCCCGGCATTTGCTCCTGAATCCCTATCAAGCTCATCTGAAATGAACAGGTTTGCAGTAAGCTCCATAAGGGCAGCAAAATACCTGAGCAAATATTATTTAGTCATAGTATCTGAAAATTAAGAATTTTACACATTACACCATTAATTACACAAGTAAACATGGCTTTCAAAAGAAATTACCCAGAAAACATACTGAGAAAACTTCCTTAGAATCTCCATTTACCTCCATGATGTTTTTTCACCCCACCAGCCTCTTGCTCTTCTGGCAAAGGCGGCAGGAAAATTTGGAGTC
The DNA here is from genome assembly GCA_032173965.1 of Sitta carolinensis. Classification (NCBI taxonomy): domain Eukaryota; kingdom Metazoa; phylum Chordata; class Aves; order Passeriformes; family Sittidae; genus Sitta; species Sitta carolinensis. The sequence goes on along the minus strand of JAVUNC010000025.1, from coordinate 3,559,063 downwards.
AGTGCACTGCTACAATGTTCACAAATCTGCCTTTCATTATGAACATTACATATTTGATTATTATAATTAGAGAGAAACGTAACACAGCTTGACGCATTGTAATTGACCACAATGATATACATAAAGGTTCAGAAATTTTGGCCACAGGGGACTCTATCAATTATTTACTCATACTCAAAAGTCAACCAAAAAACATCAAACATCTTGCATGACCTACAGAAAACATCAAACACTCTTCCGTGCCAGACACATGCACTGACATAATACAGAACAGCAGCAGCCAGGGAGAAACAGGATTCAGCTGAAATAATCCACAGTATTCAGAAACCAACTCTAAGACAAGAATCCTTCCATTACTTAATAAAGCATATACTGGTGCTCAGTTGTGGTGTGCTGAATGACAGGCGATAGCACCTTGGTCTTCCAGGATCTGTTGTGCCCAGACTCCAAAGAAGGAGCTTTTTTGAATGCACAGCGATGCACGCACACGTGTTTGAGCACAAGCACATCTGCACTGTCAGAACTAACATATTCATTTTTATGTATTAGAAGGACCAACAACTTTTACAGACCACTGTGCTGAGCCTAGGGTGTTCAGGGCTCACTGCCTTGTAGAATCCAGAAAGTGACCCTGGACAATTGGCTCTATTTACATGGGACAGACAGCAGAGTGGCACAAAGACTGCAAAGGCAGTGAGCAGCATGGCCACACAAGGGTCACTGCAGAAACCAAGTTTCTTTCTCCATGATCTCAAGCAAGGAAGAGATTATCTTTACTCCTTTGAAAGCTTCAAAAGGTGGAGAGTATGTACAAGGTATTACCTACTATTACAGCATTAAGAGTTATATGGCCAACTGGTTAGGGTTTCTAAACACCTACAGTGACAATTCGTGACACAGGGAAATAAATTACTGAGAGAGAAATCTCTTCATGAGCAGAAAATCAGTCAATGACCTTAAGAGATAAGGCTGCCTAGACTAACCATTCCAGGCATTCTGTGTGTGAACAGGTCAATGGAAACAGGCACAAGTGTGTGCTATTTGCTGGTTTATTTAACCTGGTACAGTTATTCTGATGATGTAAATGTGTTCCTTAAATAAGCCTTATGAAGACGGGGGAATAAGCCAAAGTTATATAGTATTTTTTTCACTGTATTAAAACTGTATCTACACTAGAAATAGAGCTGGCATTATTACAGCAATGGTAATGAAGATAAAATACAAAGAACCTACACAAGCCCAGAGACAATGTGAAATACAATGTTTAAGAGCTGAGTTTGGCTAAGCAACGCCCAACTAGACTTTCTGAGTGAAAAGACAGCAAAACCACCTACGGAACAAAAGCCTGCATGAAGCCATTCTCTTGAAACATCTGCTAAATGTATTTCAAGAAAGAAAAGAAACTCTTCAGAGCAGAAACACTTTCCCAAACAGATGTTTATTTGATTTAAGAATAAGGGAATTGCATTGTGTGGTAAGATCTGACCTGTAATTTCATCACAACGCTTTTCAAAATGTATTTCTTAATGCACTAATGCAGTGGCACTCTCCAAACCACAGGGCAAGAATTAACTGTCACAAGGTATTTAAAACACGTTTGTTGTCTTGGCTTACTGGCATTTTTTAAAGTCATGCTACAGACTGCAACCAGAAGGGGAGTTACCTTACACCAGCAATAAAACACTGAGCAGAGTCAGTGGTTAGCCAATTACTGCATGTTAAAAACTGATAAAGGCTATCAAATTATCTTACCACAGTACAATTTCAGACAACCACTTGCTCATTCACCAAAGCCAAAGTTTCTTCAGTCTCAGGAATATTACGATATTTGGAGTTTTTCCTATATTACTTTAACCAGATATTTGGAGTTCCTCCTAAATTGCAATAATAGTTCCATCTGAGTAGACAACTTTTCAATACTTTGCACAGCCATCATGAAATATGTGTCTGTATAAAAGTAAGTACATGGATTGAACGGCAGTTTTTCCTGGCCACATAAAACCGTTTTGGTGGACTGCATATTTTTTCCTCAATTCATTAAGTAATTCCCATATTTCCTTATGTCCTTTAAGCAAGAATTTCTGCCTGAAGACTTACAGATTAAGATACAGAAGCAACATTACCTATTTCCTGAAAAGATATATTTCTTCCCTTTATTGTCAAAACACTCCTTTCTTGCACCCTCCTCCTGCCACCTGTACTCTGGGAACTCAAGGCAGTGTACAGTAGGCAATATGCACTCAGCATTTTCTGTACAAAAATAAAGGAAATACCTGTGCTGATTTTTAGATCTCAAATCAGGGAAATTAACAGCTGGAAGATCCAAGATTTTGGTGTAACATATTCATTTTTTGTGCATTAGATATAAATTAAAATTCTTCCTAAACAAGATAAAGTTATCTCCAAAGACAGGATATAAATAAGTCCTAGGAAATGGTGATATTAGATTCTGTTAAGTTGCCCTTCCGTTTTTCTCCTGTTATTCCTATTCTAGTCCTCTGATAGGAAAAAAAAAAAAACAAACAAACAAACAAAAAAAAAAAACAACACACCAAAATCCAACAAAAACAAACACAAAAACCCACAAAATCTCCACCACAACAAAAAAAACCCAAAACCCATCAGAAAAACACAACTCTGGAATTGCCAATGAATCAGCTGTATTTCAAAATAAAGGTCAGGAACATCGATGACACCTGGATCGAGTAAAGCTTTCATCTGCCTTATAGCAAAAACCTTCCCAGATATTAGAAAATAAATAAACCTTACATGAAACCCCAGCCCAAACTAGGCAGACACTTCAGTCTCAGAGCTTTTCCACAAGAGTTTCGCATTTTCAGTCTCTCAAACACTACTGTGCAATACCTGTCAGGAACTTTTGAGAGAAGTCCAACTGGCCTTACAGTCTTCAATGAGCCAGTCTTCAATGAGCCAAGAATGCAGCAGGGAATTGAATTCACTTCAGTTCAGCTTTAGCTCAGGCTCACTTGTAAGTAGTGCTGTGCTGGCTTTGTTTCAGCTAGCAACAAAACTCACATCTAGGTTTTGTTTCAATTAAAAACTCCCCAACATTAAAACAACCACTACTGTTTATGGGTGTGAATTCAGTTCAGCTCCCTGGGAAGAAAGGTGAAAGGTCTTTCTTATCTGGAAGGCAAACACATTAAATGTACTCTCCATTTGCACTCACAACAGAAATTAATCCTCCATTAGGAAGTAAACAGCTTAAATCAATATGCTGCAAATGGACAAACTGTACTTCAATGGCACTTGCTGGAACTTTTAAGTAGCTTGTTGATGTGCAACACCAGCATGGCTGCAAGCCAGAGTGCATCAGCAGAGGGAAATAAAACTCTGATGGGTAAATTTTTACTCTTCTCTCTTGCCAGTTTGATTTGGATATGAATGAGATTCCCTCTCCCCACAACCCTCAACTAAAGTGGCTGAAACTACAGGACATGCAATTAGGATAGCCCTAGGGGTGTGCCCAGAGGTGCTTTTGGTCTCAGAAACTGCCCATGAATGAATAAGTTATTTCCCTCAAATTTCCAGAAAATAAACAATATCTTATTAAAAAAAAAAAAACACCTCTAGAAGCTATAAAGACTTTAAAAAAAAACCCAAAAAACTAACTCCTCAGTATCCAAGCTGCTCCTCTATCTGTGCAAAACTGGACATTTAACATGCCAAAATCCTTGACCTCCATTGCAGTTTACCTTAGTGCACCTTTCATGAAATTTGGCTGGCTATCAGCTTGTCAGCACTCACAGCAAGTGCCCCGAGCTTTAGTTGCAGTCTCCCCTTGGCACCCAAAGCCAAAGGAGAAGGGCACAGGGCTGGACTCTGACCTCCCCAGATGGTCAAACTGCTCCGAGGCAGGGCCAGGGAGGGGCAGCTCCGGGCACACCACTAGGGAACAGACAAAGAACACTACTGCAAGAGAGAAGAACTAAAGAAAGCTGCAGAAATAAAATAATGCAGGGTTTCAAACATCTTCAATTAAAAACCACACGTAAATGAGAAGAATAAAGGATGGAGGGAAGGAGACACGGGGACGTGCAGAGGCAAAAATTATATATACAGCTCAGAAGTGGCATGGAGTTCTCACAAGGAAACAAAAGGAAGTAAAATAATATTTCAAGAACAAAGCTAAGCTAAAATTACTCTAAAATTATTCTAACAGTTTTCTTTTGGAAATATTCTTTTAACCTTCTTCTTAAATGTGAGAATACTTCTCATTGCTACCTCAGGTGTTCTGCTATGTCAGAAGACACAGCTTTATCCCAAACATAAGGGATATTACTTTTAAAAAGTAATAAAGAAGTTTAAAACAGTTTTTAGATCAAAACACCAAAACCATGCTGTCTTACTTAAGAGGTTTTTATTATTCATCCAGGGAGTTGAAAGCTTGTCATTTGTTAACATAAACTGTTTCTGTTCAGTTATCCATGCATCTGATAATTTTAGTAACTTAAATGCAATTTTAAAAAAATGTATCTGCGACTTTCTTGTTCAGGTTCACTAAAGATACCTCTCTATTTTCAAGGAATAAAATTGAAAAGTAAAAAGGGAATAGTTACCTTATAGAATTGTCTAAATTTGGGTTAGAAAGGAGAGGAGATTGCAAAAATATCATGAAAGTATTTGTTTCACAGTCACAAAATTTTCTCCACCAAGCACAAAGATAAAAGCATAAATAAACAAGCTTCAAAAATTACAAATAATGCTCTTCTGCTGGGTTATGAAGATGGAAGAAAAAAGTATGTTCTACACAAATATTCTCCGTGTCCTTTCGCATATGTATCTGTAACTTGAGTTTCTTTACAACAAACACTGACATTATAATAAACAAACAACACATGATATACAAACCACAATGGTTATACAGAATTGGCATCAAGTATTTTAAGAAAACATCCTTTCTGGAAATATCTCTCCTACTTACAGCCTGCCAAGAATTGCACTGATTCAGAGACTTTGATCAAGTTAAGTTCTAAAGAAATCTGAAAGCAGAAAACAGAATCAAAGAAAATAAAACACAAGCTTCTTGCAAAACTATCTTTGTTTTTTGGGTTTTTTTTTTTAAATACCTTCCTAAATTACATAAACTGGCTATGGAGCACACAGGGCAGGTTTAGGTAGGGGTGTCTGTAACAGTGCAGGAACTGAGCACACCTCTCCAGTCTCAGTTCAGTACCTACACAGAAAGATCATTCCCGTTTTCTAAGGCAAAAGGGAATTTCTAACATCTTGTAATAAACAAGCAGTTTGCCAGTAAACGTGGCAGTTTCAAGCACACAAAATTATTCATATTAGATATGTTTAATCATGCAATCTCCCCCAAAACAGTAAATTCAAGAATAGCACCAAAATATTGAAGTTTCTTGAACAACTACCCAGAATTGGAAAAAAAAAGCCTCAAAAATTTGAAAGAAAATGTAATGCTATCTTATGCACCTTTCTAAGAAAAAATTGCCAGAGGAATTAAAAATGTTATTTCATAAACAATAACATCATTAAGACATTCTCCTTTTGGTTCTACTTTTTCCCGTGTTTAGAAAGTATCATGATAAAATCTTTACATACCATTTAATAATGATGAGGGGGTTTTTTCCAACATAGTTTTTGTGTTGTTCTCATATTTTATCCTCTGTTTAATCATCAGATTAGAAAGATTAATGAAGCTAATTCTGTTAACAAAATGGCTATCCTACAGGACTACAATTATCTGTGATTCACTTGGCCTTCCTCTGCAGCTTCAGCCATAACAAACCCAGAGCACCTCCGAGACTCCTGGGATGTCAGCTACAAAACACTCTGTTACAAGAACAGCCACACTGAGAACTTGGTACAGTTCATTCCACCCACGTTTAAATGCAAGAAAGAAAAACAAGGGAAATAAAATTCAGCAGCTTTATATACCTTTATAGATGCTGCCAGGCAACCTATATTGCATGAAGCAGACCAGAATGCAACATCTTGAATACAGAGATTACAGCAAAGGAAATGGCAAAAATAGCCACTACTATTATTATGGTTCCTGAAAAGTTAGACAGCACAGTCCACCAGCCAGAAGTGGCACACCAGGAATAGATATATCTTCAAAACTCCCTAAGGAAAAAACAAGTTCCAATGCATGTAGCATTAAGTGGCAGTTTTCTTTAGCATTTATTTTCATTTACTGCAGTGCATTAAACAGAATTGCATGTGGAGCTCTCACGTTAGATATGAATTTGACATGAAAGATGCCTGTTAAATCTTCTAAAAATCTCACTCTTTCAGACATCTAGAAAGTTTTCCAGTATTTCCTGTATTTAGGGGGAAAAAAAAAATCAGCCACAAGACTTAGTCTTTCTTGTATTGTAGGGGTTTGCATCTTCCTCTTTCAGTCCATGAGGAAACAGGAAGCAGAGTCATTTACAGTTTTGTTCTTAGAAAAAAAAAAAAAGATTATAATTCAAACCGTTCAAACTCATTTGAGGGGGGGGTGTTTCTTTTCTTTCTTTTTTTTTTGTTTTTTTTTTTGTTTGTTTGTTTGTTTTGTTTTCAGTTATGAATATAAGAGCATTCACTATTCAGGTTTGAGTAATTTCTTTGCAAGAGCTCAGGTTAGATTTTATACAGCCGGATAGAACTCCTGGAACTTGGCTCAAGGCAGCTGAATAATTCTCGTTCATTTAGCTCTTAAAATTTCGTTCCAAATGCATAAGAACCATCCAGTTGTGCTAATGGAAGGCACAGCGTGCTGCCCACTTACTCTTGAATCGAACCAAGTAAGCAGAGCAAGGCTAACACCTGTCTTCCAAGAAAGGCTTTCAGTCTTTTCTGAAAATATCTAGGGATACTTATCTGCTACATCCTTTGCTAACTGATTTTCTTTCACATTAAACTGATGAAACATGTGCTATGCTGCCCATTTCAATCTGTCTGGATAGCCCTCAGTTCTTGTTTTACCCTTTTGAGATTAAAAAGCTCCTTATTTTTTTTTAATGGTACTTTGCATACCCAAATTAAGTAACCTCCCATTGTTCTTTTTATTTAAAGCAAAACAGTGAGCTCAGAGTCTCTCTCTGTAAAATATTTTCTCCAACACATGAATGCTTTCAGAAATTCTGCTGTGAGCTCTGCTATTGACTTGCTGGGTCACCCTGCACATCAAACTTTATTCACTCTCCATGTGCCTATTTCACCTTCTATTATTAGTCTTTACTTAGAGTACAAATTCTAAAAAGTTCAGGCTCTCTTTAACACACTTGTGCAATTAGGTCCACATGTTCTTACCTTATGCACACTGGAGTTTGCACGTTCTAACCACGCTGCCATACTAACAACCTGAACTGCTAAACCCACCAGGAGTAACCAACCATTAGTGCACCCCACTGACAGCCCTGCACATAAAAACTGCTATGGGGCACCTAGCTCTTCCCACAAAGCATGGAACCTTATCACTTGACTTCCAAAAGAATTTCTCTTTGGGGTTTACAGAGTAAGGCTTAGCAAGTGTAGTTCCACACAGAGAGGGCAGACAAAGGTCTTTAGCAGGTCTGGCTGGCCTTCAGGACACTTTTTTTTCCCCTCAGTTTCCAATGAGTTTTTGAAATGTCGACCTCCCATAATCCTCCCATGTGCAGCCTACAGAAGAAGGAGGAATATTTCACACCTGGGGGAAGTGTAATGAAAAATCTGTCAGCTGTAAGAAGGGTGGAGGCAGGCAGGATAGGCTTCCTCAGGATCGCATCTAAGTCTTGGATACTCTTGTTCCTCATTCCTCCATGATTAGCCCACAATTTCCATAAGCATTATCCCACACTTGCAGAAATCTCTGCCTTGGACAACCCTAACACCAAAACTTAGCTGTTCCCAGGTTTGTTTCAAAACTCTCAAAGTATTCTTATCTGAGAAAAACTCAACAAGTGATCTGAAAGGGGAACTACATACTTAGATTTTCTAAAAAAGTACAGAAACAGTTCCCAAAGATTTCTTTGACCACAGTGACAGCACTAGTCCCTTTACCTAGAGACTTCAAGGACAGAAGAGGCAGGAAAGTTCTCTCTGTATTGGGGAAGAAAGTTTTTGTGGGGTTTGGGGGGGGTGGAGGTGTGGTAAGAAAGGGAGGGCAGTCATTGCTTCATTTTGAGTGCTTTTGTCCTGCCCCCTTCTCCATTTTTTTAGCGTGGTGTATTTTCCTCGCTAGTAGCTGAGATGAAAAGGATTACTGCACAAATAAGACCCTGTTTACCACCTGGAACCCCCCTTTAGGTCAGGCTCCTTTGGGGAATCCAAAAGATGCCCAAGATGCCTGTGTAATATCCCAGAGTCAGAGAGCTGGCCCATTTCCATTCCTGCCCAAGCTGTTGCTTGGGGCTCAGTCAAGTATGCTGCATTTTAACTTTTCCCAGGAATCTACACAGTTTCTCTTTTGGACTGTTTCAGACTTTGGTTTCTGTGAAGCAGCCAGCTTTAAAAGTGCCTCCAATTTATCCCGTTTCCAAACCACTCCTCCATCAAGGAAAAAGGGCTTCCTCTCTAAAAATTCAATGTACATATATACATGTACGCAGGGTAATAAATATTATTATTTAAATAATATTGAATATACAGATGCAGTATTGAATATACAGATCCAGTAATGATGAAAGGATGACAATGTTAGCATTCTCAGAATCTGGCTCAAATAGTACTTGGTATTCAGCCATGAAGATGTGACTAATTCTCAGGAATCTGGTCTTTTTTCTTATACTGTCCTTAGAAAAAAATAAAAGTGAGAGATTATATAACTTTGGAATTGTGTTCAGAACACAAGTAATTTAGCAGCATTTTTCATACACCTGAAGAACTGCTGGGGAAAACCCGCAAAAGTTGTTTTACTGTTAAAATTTCTTTAAGATCACTAGCTAACCCCATTTCTATTTTCTATTGTGTGAAAACCTAATGAAAACTAGGTTAAATCTGAACCATGACTTGTCATTTTCATTTTAGATCATTTCAAAAGAAATTACTTTTTTTTTTTTTTTTTAAACCATGAACAGTGACAACAGTAAAACCTGAAACATGACCAGTATTTAGAAATATTTTAATGGCAGTTTTTCCTGCTTCAGGACAAAGGTGAGCACTGAACTCTGGCATTAAGGAGAGCTGTCACTGCTGAGACAGCCAGGATCCTACAAGCATCCCAGTGACACCTGTAAAACAGGAATACCCCCAAAGAAGCAAGCAGAAGGCAGAGCCTGGCAGCCTGATGCTCCTCAGCCCTGAGCCCTTCACTCCTCAGGTGTAGAAACTGCAAATTGGGGAATGCAGTGTAGACAATGGCAGCGTTTCTGACTGCTGCAGCAGATTTACCACAACGCAAGGGAACTCTTTACCTCACTCTGCTTCACTGCCTGAACAATATCAAAGGAAGGAACTCGACCTCTCTGACTCAGCAAAGTGTAAACTTAAGACCAGACTAGTTTACTTGAATTTATTTTGTTACCATTTAAACGGGATGAGGTTTTCATCCTCCTCTTTATAAAATAAGCAGTGAAAACCACAAGCAGCAGCAAATATGTTAGCATTAAAAACAACGGAGAGAGACCAGTGCACAGATCCCACTAGCCCAAACAGGCAATTTGGCAAGAAAAAACAATATTGCAATAAAAGACAATACACACAAAAACTCAGTTTGCAGCATTTTGAAGAACTGACATTTTATCTATAGAACCTTCAGTTCTCAAGGATTTTTTTTCAGGTACAAAATTAACCAACAATGGATGAATTAATATTTCATTCAGAATTATTTTCGTAATGTGTGTGGCTTTGATTTTATAACCATGAATCAAAGCATATTTTAAAAACATGATTCTATATTAGTTACCTGCTGAAAATTACAGTTAATTCTGAGAGTTCAAGAAACAGCAGATCATTCTGGGACTCACAGTCCAATTAACTTTTATTAGAGCAACAACTACTTCAGATACCTCCTACTCTGACTCTTGAATTCCTATTTCATGGTAGCTTTTTATAGAAACTTAAGCAGTAATATGAAAAGGTATTTTTACACCAAAATATTTCAGCGGCTAAGCAAAAAATATTTTACATTTAATTATCACTATGTATTTGTTATTTTCTATCAAATTACTGAATATCACATTTTCTGAGAGCTTTAAATCACTGTTATTTCTGAACCATATCAATAACAGTGTTGTCTTTGAAAATCAGCCTTCTGATTTGTTTTGGTATCGTGGAGTCAGTTCTCATGAATTGTAAGATAAACAAGAATCATGTTTGCATTCCTTTGTAAAAGATCTCACCTGATGGACTTCTCAAGTGCCCAGTGGAGATGGAGAGGTGGGAACTTCTCTGTCCAATCTCTGCTCACTGTCCAGAAACTGAGAGATACGAGGTCAGCAATAAACTGGAGAGTTCCTTTCTTCTTCTCTGCCTGAACCCCTGTTGCGTGTGTTGCTGTGTGCTTCTATCTACATCACAGTAACATAATAATGTTTTATTTATGGAGTAATTAAAAATGGCAATACAAAAGAAATACAAGCCTGGCTTCCCTGTCCTATAGCTAAGCAAGCAGAACAAACACCAAACCACACTGAATGCTTTACTCTCACCCATTTACCCTCCTGGTACTTCCCCTTATTTTGTACATGAATCAGGATAACCACTGAGTTCACTGCAAACATTCCTAGAAATACTCGAGTTCAAGGGCAGCGTAAGAGCTGGTGGGAAGGATCACACGCTGGGACACTGGCAGCTCATGGCAGTGCTGCCCTCCACACAAGGTGACCACAAACCTCCATCAGGGAAGGGTAAACTGAAAGCTACTGCAGCTGGCACTCTGTAGACAGCAGGCCCTTCCAGGGAACGTGGAGATATTTGAAATTGAAACAAGATTTTGAACAACACAGCAACAGCAGTGGGATTACTTGGCTGCAGTCTGGAAGTGATGACTAAATCAATCTCTAGTAATAAAAAACTTAACTTCAAAGATAATGAGCTGTCCTAAACCTACCTAACTACCAAACCTCCTACTGACTGCAGTTTGTATCAGACTGCCATCAGTGACTCTGACTCTCTCACAGATGGCTCCAAAGTTCAAAAAGCATCTGAATAATGTCTGGGCTTGGTCATCTAAAGGTTCAAAAAAAAAAAAAAAAAAAAAAATCTGTCAGACCTTAAGGCTCCAATGTTTACTAGAGGCATATTTTGGGAGAGACAGAATGAAACTAAGCCCTGACAGTATTTTATTTCTCTCAGCTAAATCATCTCCCTTCTCATGACCATTTCTACTGCTACAGAAATGCTCCACAAAAAGAGATGCAGCCAATAAACACAGACTGAAAGGCTGGCTTACTTCAGAAAAGGGCATTTGGTCTCTTTGAGAAATCAGACACATAACAGAAAAACCATCTAGTTATATATATCAGAGTTACTCTCCTTGAAAATACCTGGCATACAGCTACAGTTATGAACATGCCCTTGCTTTTCTTCTTTCTTATTCCACTGTTTGTGGTGCACTGACTTTACCGAGTGTCACTAAATGGATGACACCAAAATAAAAATGCCCATGTAATGGACACTTTCATCCCCCAAGTTTATTACGAGCCACACACAGCCTTCTCTGGAAAGCAGCATCAGAAGAATACAGAGTAAGTTTCAAAAGAGGGGAACTTCAGCAGGAAAGCTGAAAGAAGTCCTATATTAAGCTTGACAACAGAATCCTTAATACTGTACCAATGCTGCCAGGCTCAGATCTGTCAGGAAAAAACACACAAAACTTTTCCTTTTAAATTTTATTAGTTTTATCCATCTCAAAAAAGGAAGGTCTCAGCAGACCTCTGAGTGTGGCATTCCAATCCTAAGGCTTAATCGAGTCTTCAACTCCTTCCACAGTAGCATGTATTGTACAAATGCTGACAATAAAATTCCTTAGAGCTAAAAATGAATTGTCATACTAACACAAAGTCTGTACAGCAGGTTAGAAGTGAGGACTCCTACCTTCTACTTGAAGAAAACAAGATACTGAGCAGAGATACAAGCTGTAGTTTGTACAAACTGCATAGCCCCCCTTCGAGTCCACAAATCTGTCTGAAAAATTAATCCAGTTTTAGCTTATGGAAATTAATCCTGATTTAGGTTATATTTCCTACTTATAAAACACTGTACACAAACATGATTTTTTAAAAACTCCTCTTAGTTAGGTAAATATAAATAAAGCTCCCACATAGAAAAACCTTTGGAAATAATTTCCAGTGTGGAAAAACTGCTATTCTATGTGAGAATAAGGACTGAAGAAGGGGCAGGCATTCAAAAGTGCATATAGAAGTAATATCCCACTTGGCTGTTATTTTCAGTTTTGCTCCCTTCTTGGAAATGCTTGAACAGTAAGGGGAAAATAACAAACCCTTGGCTTCTGTGCCTACAAGAAGCAGCTTTGTACACTGAATCACAAACTCTACCAGAGTGCCACTAGCTCAGTGTTATCTGGGACCCAAGGTGTGCCCCTGGCAGCATCCCACACCGTGGCTCCCACTGAATAAATTGGACATTTGGTATTGCTACTGGATGTCTTTGCAGGACAGAAAGGGCTTCTGAAGTTCAGTTATTCTCCCAACACAAGGGCAAATTCACGGAGGGCACGGGATGAGCAAATGAAAATAAGTAACACAGATGGAACAAAATATCCCCCCTACAACTTCAAAGGACACAGGAATATGGAACACCACGCACAAGCCAAGTGCCTATTCCACAAAACTCCTGGAACTGAGAGATTTTTCTCTTGTTCTTTGCAACTTCAGTTGTGGCACATTTTGCTGTTAGCCATCACACAATTTCTGTGCAATCTACCTGATATTTATAAGCTTAGTACTATTATGAAAGTCTAAATTTTGGGCTCTTGGCACAAGAAAACATTACATCATCCATTAAGCCTCTCTTAAAAGAGCTGAGTCTTGATGTACCTACTAAAAACACATTAGAAACAAATTAAGATGCAAATCTGCTTGAGCCTTATTTGGCAGATGTAGGACTAAAAAGCTGGCACTGCAGCCTCTTTCTCCTTTGCATTCCTTTCTTTCTGAGTTTCAGATACACAAAGAATTTTGTGTGGCAGTGTTAAAAGTCAGAAGACTCAAGGAAGATGTCAAGAATTTTTCTGATGTTGTTGTTGAAGAGACTTAAGACTAAGGCACTTGGAAATGAAATAAAATATATAACATGAAGAAATGCTTGCCTTCCCTCAGGAGAAGGCTGTCGAGGAGTCTCCTATTACATGAAAAGAACACTGCAAACTTTTACAGGACCAACCTTATTTGATTCTTTCTACAGAAAACTCATTACATTTCCTGGCCTACCAAAATAGAGCCTGGTATACACCAAGTCTTTGATTTATCCACCTGGAGCTGAGAATGCTCCCTTTACAAGAAGCCTGGTTTCCCCTAGGTTGCATGTTCTTTCTTGATGAATTGCCATGCAATTACCTCTTGCTTTTGGGAACATCTGTTACTGTTCCATCTCTCAGAACCACATGCACACCCACTTCTAGCTGCCACATACATGAAAAGTTTTCAAACTTCTCTGATCAGAGCATGTGTTAGGAAGAAAAAGGGAAGGAAATCTTGCAAATTTTATAATCATGCTTTGTCTTTGATATTGTTCTAAGTTATCTACAACAAAGAGAAAGAAAATTCCTTCCAAGACTATCACGGGGAGTAAAAATATATGAAAGAAAAAGAGCACTAATTTGGGCATACGGTGATCTCATGGGGTCTTACATCACATTAATTAATCTGAATTTGAGCACAGAGTCAAAGGCTGAATTAATTCCTGATGTTTCCACACAAACTGAGTGATTGTGTGTTTCAATGCTATATAGTATAATATAGAGTCCCAGGTCAAGCATTAACTTAAAAAAAGAAAAGTAACAAAAGGAAAACTTTATAAAGAAAAAGATTACATTATAAATGTAGTTATCTAGTCAACCAAGTTTTTTAAATATTTCATATGCTCCTTTATCACAGACTGACTAAACCCTCTTAATACTATTTTTAAATTAAACAAGTATATGAACTGTGATGTTTTTATCTGTAGTACACAACAATAAATTGTCATTACCAGCTATACAAAATAGTCATCCCAAAAAATGTAAAAGATTTTCAAAGAAATTTGTTGTTTGTAGTAAAAGGAAAAAGCAAAGTATGAATAAAAAAGCCACATTATACAAAACCTACTCTCCTACTACCACGTCTCCCCATAAAACACAGATCCTTATGTGAGATTTGAGACTAGCTGAAGTCACTGAGGCAGAATATTTGACAAAGACTGTTCCAAATTATAATAGCTGCAAAACACACAAAATAGATCACCAGCTGGAAAAACCCCAAAACTTAAATTAAGTTATATCAGAAGACAGTATGTAATATGCTACTCATGCAACCCTTCAACTACTAGCATGCTTGGATAAAATAAAATAAAAATATTGTCATCCATAAGCATCTACCTACCAAGTGATTTATCTACATTTGGACAGCTTTCACTTGAAATTAACTGAGGCTAGATTTCCAAAACATAACTTGAGGAATCGAGCACTCCAAATCTCCTGGATTATGCCTCCAAATCCTCAACGCACCTTTGAAATACAATAAATGCAAACCAGCACTGAGTACCTGGGCCAGGAACATTGACCTTGTCATAAGCTGGATCAGATGGTTGCAGTACCAAGTCCAACTCTGCTGCCAAAAGCCCTTTCAGCTCAGGAGAGGGGCTCCAGCAAAACATTGCAGGACAATATAGGCTCTCAACAAGAGAAATGAATTGTTACTTCTGCAGCAGTAATTCTGAAAGGTGCCTGTGAGAACTCTGAGCCCATGCAGCAGCTCCAGGATAAAAGACCTCCTACTCTGGGGAACTTCAAGGAATAACAATCTCATCTGGCATTGCAAGTAAACACTTTTGTTCCTTTCCTTCGAAATCATTCACAAGTTTCTGTTGCTTTGTGTCCTCAGGTTTTCAGTATAAGGATTTATTAACTCCCACTGATGAGTTAGTGGGTTTTGATTTTAGACATGGGATGAGAAAACAAACAGGAAATATGGGAGAGAAAAAAAATACGCAGAATATGTACTTTATCTTAAAGGAAACAGGGGAAGTTATTATACATATCTCACCAGGAAACCAAAAGGCACTCAAACCAGGACACAAGACACTGGGATTTTTCCCTGTTCTCTTTTGAGGACCAAACTCACAGCATATTAGAGTGCAAATCTATTTTACTACTTTTATGCTTAACGTAAATTGGCTTTATCCATTTGTACTGCTCTCTTATCCTCATTGTCAAGCCTGCTAGAACTGTAAAATAAAAATGCTCTGTGATTTCAGCTAAAGAAAGCTTGTAACATCATATTCAGCAACTCTTTAAACTTGTAATCAGACTTTGCTGAACGGAATGGTCCCTGGTACCAGGGCAGATGACAGAGGGAACACGGGGCACTGATGTATGTGCACGAGAGGGTTCCTAAAGAGAGCATTTCCCTGCAGCCTCACAGCCCCTGCACCCATCGAGGGGTGCACGTGCACACACAGAGCACACTCCTCCCCACCCTCCCAAATATGCTTTGCTGATAGCAGGAACAGTTTGCTCACCAAGGGCCTTTCTGCCAGAGCACAGCTTACATCTGGCCTGATCTAACTCTCCTTACACTGGCAGGATGGAGGCTCCAGTGCAGGAAAACTAGGAAATTTATCTATACCAGTATGAACAGAGCTGAAGGCAGTGTGAATCCCATCAGCAGCAGGCAAATGTAGGAATGGACACACAGATCCCAGATTCCTTACTCTCACCAGGACTCATCACTTGAGAGCCATTGCTAGTAAGGAGCCTGTCCTTTCTTACCCATCTCCACAACCTGCAGAGGCACTCCAACTAAAGCATTTTTTCCATTTTTATCACTCAAGGAAGTACAACAGGATTTCTGAACATGCTGAGACAGTTTCTTAAAGACTCCCTGCTTGAAAAAGTAGACATATGCAGTAAGCAGACTACACACATGCCCCAGAAAATTACTGCTGACATTTATTTCATTTTATGAATAAATATTAATGTGAGTCATTTGACATAAAACTTTATTACATGACTAACCAAAAAAGCCCTCACAAACTTCCAGTTTGTTATGTGTTCAAATACCAAACTCCAGAGTGCTGTCCATGTTTTGATTTTAAAATCCTGATTAAGATCATACTTTCCCCATAGTTTAGTACTAATCTATGGAACAACACTTGTGAGTAGATGAAAAACTCACTTGCGTATTATCAGCAGAACAGCAATTGTTAAAGACAAAAGAATATCTTTCACAACTTTTAAATATTTTTTCCAAACTCTAATTTATCACAATAAAGAATATGTTGAGCATCCTTTTAAAAGATGGTAAAGTAATGCCATCATCTTCATAAATCCTCATGTGTCTGTCATGTCCTGGGCCTATAAGTAATGGAAAACATGGAAAAAACCCACAAAAAACCCAAGGAAAAATACCAAACTGAATGAGCTCCAGGAGCTTCCCTAAGTTCCTTCCCTAATTAACCCAAAATACTAATCAAAGAGATGAAACAAGGATACTATCTTTTTACAGTGCTGCAATGCTCCCATGCATTTCAAAATTTCTCCCATGCATTTCTTGCATCTCTTGCAAGAGCCTTGTTTACACTGGCTGCAGTCTTTGCACAACAGCTTTGTGCTCTGTCCTTCATCCTTTACCCACGTGGCTCTTTGACACAGGTTCTTCCCAGCTTCCCTGGATGACAAAGGGTTAAAAGAGGTTCTGAGAGCAGTTGGCCGATTTTGTGATGTTCTCCAGCAGCCTGAACAAACAGGAAGCCCGGAAATGAGTGATAATTGTTAAATAAGAGCTCTTAAAACACCTGCTTAGTTCTAACTGCTAACTATTAAACCATTATAGCAAGTTAAAAACAAAATCCCCCAGAGAGACTTCCACCTGCTTTCCCCATCTATTTTCTTAATTTATACAATAAGACATTCAGAAACACCCAGTGGAGCTGGAAGCATGACCCCCTCCATAAGCAAGCAGAACCTGGGAGGCCCTCTCACTCAAACACCTTCCCAGGGTGAGAGGGACACATTGCTTTTCAGAGAAATTTACATTTTTTAGTCACCTCGGTGTTTCTGAAGCTTCCACCCAAAGCTCTCTGGGTTTTTTTACCCCAAATATGACTGTCTGTACTTCTTTCCTAGAGCAAATCTGTATAGCCATTCACCCTACACTGTGAGAAAGTGGTTTTGCAGGAGTAGGCCATTTTGTAAGGCAATTAAAAAAGAAGGAAAATATTTTCAGGTCCAAGCTGGAAAGGCGTGGACCTTCCCTGCCATTAAACGTGGTAGAAAGGCTTTCTGCATTGTTAAAGTCAGGAATACTGGCAGAATTACAGCTACTTAGCTTTTCAAACCCTGCAAAATTGACAACAAAACAAAACAAAAAGCCCACCAAAAACCGTCACAGAAAAAGCAGTCATTAATAAAAATATGGCTTCTTTGGAAAAAGGAGTATGACACAAAATCATAGCCATGGGCTGGGGCCCTGAGTGTTACCTGCACCCTCCCTGCCCTCTTCCTGAGAAGGTTGCTCATGGCCTTTGAAAATTGTCTTGCCTTTGATGCATTCCAGTGATGATTCTATTCCATGAAATCCATTATTCTTGAAAGAGAAGCAAAATTCTTCACAATTTACAGGTCCGTATATATCTTGTTTCCTAAGCAACCTTAACAAGTCAATTCTGAGGATTAAGAAGTTATCCTCCCAAATTTCAAATAAATAAGCAGATACATTAGTAGGAAGCTAAGGGACAAGGCAGCAATTCATCCAATTTAAAGGTTATTTGCCAATCTGTTCAAAAATTCTCAAAAATTATTCCACTTGAAACAAATACACTCCATGCACACAAGGTTGTTTGCCAAAAGTGGAAGTCATATATTTTGTAATTATATTGGCTTTTAATGAAGAAAAAAAAAAAAAAGCTACCATTTAAATTTCCTTTCTTCACCAACAAACAAATTGATGGAAAGACAAAATGGAACAGAAAGCATCAGATTATTCAAAAAAATGTAATCAGCTCATCAGAACCTGACCATTCACAGCATGTGCTTCTAAATCCCCTTGGTGACCATGAGAATTCAAATTGTTATTCCTTGCCCCTTGTAATGAAAATTAATTATTTAGAACATTTCTGGTAATGTCTAAATTTTCATGACAGTCATTTTCTAAAAAGTTATAAACTGGTAACGTTTTAATAATATAACTTAACATCTGACTTAGAATTTAAAGTGGATTTATTTCTGAAAAGAAAATTGTGTTACCACAGCAACTTAGAAACAATTTATTAAACATTTGTGCTCTTAGCCTAAACAGAACAACTTCAGCTCCAACTCTCATCCAAAAACCTGTTGGCCCTGTCAAAGGTCAGCATGAGACTAACACATCCAAGACTTACCCTTCCCAGAAACAAAATAACTGAAAGCTTTCCTAGTTTTAGTTTCATACACTCTGTCCCACCCAAATCAAATAAAAAAGAGATAACAGGAGCAGTTCTAATCTACAAAGAATAGTATAAATAGTATAAATGGATTACTACCTGCTTAACTGTGTCAATAAAATGAGTTTTACTTTAAAATCCCTAATTTTCTCCCATGATTTTGTTTAATCCTTCCCATTACAAACATCTGAGCAGAAATCAGACTGAAGAAGAAAACACGTGGAACAGAAGTTCCAAAATCACTGCTCTAAATGCCCATTCAATTCCATAGCCAGCCTGGAAAACCAAACATTGTGGTTTTATTCTAATGAGGGAAGGGAAGCTTTGGGAAGCTTTGGGAAGGGAAGCTTTGGGAAGCTTGGAAGGGAAGCTTTGGGAAGCTTTGGGAAGGGAAGCTTTGGGAAGCTTTGGGAAGGGAAGCTTTGGGAAGCTTTGGGAAGGTTAGGGAAGCTTTGGGAAGGTTAGGAAGCTTGGGTTGGAAGCTGGAGTTAGGGAAGCTTTGGGAAGGTTAGGGAAGCTTTGGGAAGGTTAGGGAAGCTTTGGGAAGGTTAGGGAAGCTTTGGAAGGAGTTTAGGGAAGCTTTGGGAAGGGAAGGTTAGCTTTGGAAGGGAAGGTTAGCTTTGGGAAGGAAGGTTAGCTTTGGGAAGGGAAGGTTAGCTTTGGAAGGGAAGGTTAGCTTTGGAAGGGAAGTTAGCTGGGAAGGAAGGTTAGCTTTGGGAAGGGAAGGTTAGCTTTGGGAAGGGAAGGTTAGCTTTGGGAAGGGAAGGTTAGCTTTGGAAGGGAAGGTTAGCTTTGGGAAGGGAAGGTAGCTTTGGGAAGGAAGGTTAGCTTTGGGAAGGGAAGGTTAGCTTTGGGAAGGGAAGGTTAGCTTTGAGGGAGAGGGAAGGGTTAGCTTTGGGAAGGGAAGGTTAGCTTTGGAAGGGAAGGTTAGCTTTGGGAAGGGAAGGTAGCTTTGGAAGGGAAGGTTAGCTTTGGGAAGGAAGTTAGTTGGAAGGAAGGTTAGCTTTGGGAAGGGAAGGTTAGCTTTGGGAAGGAAGGTTAGCTTTGGGAAGGGAAGGTTAGCTTTGGAAGGGAAGGTTAGCTTTGGGAAGGGAAGGTTAGCTTTGGGAAGGGAAGGTTAGCTTTGGGAAGGGAAGGTTAGCTTTGGGAAGGGAAGGTTAGCTTTGGGAAGGGAAGTTAGCTTTGGGAAGCTTTGGGAGAGGTTAGCTTTGGGAAGGGAAGGTAGCTTTGGGAATGGGAAGGTTAGCTTTGGGAACTTTGGGAAAGGTTAGCTTTGGAAGGGAAGGTTAGCTTTGGAAGGGAAGCTTGGGAAGGTTGGTAGCTTTGGGAAGGGAAGGTAGCTTTGGGAAGGGAGGTTAGCTTTGGAGGAAGGTTAGCTTTGGAAGGGAAGGTTAGCTTTGGGAAGGGAAGGTTAGCTTTGGGAAGGGAAGGTTAGCTTTGGGAAGGGAAGGTTAGCTTTGGGAAGGGAAGGTTAGCTTTGGGGAAGGATTGGAAGGTTAGCTTTGGGAAGGGAAGGTTAGCTTTGGGAAGGGAAGGTTAGCTTTGGGAAGGGAAGGTTAGCTTTGGGAAGGGAAGGTTAGCTTTGGGAAGGGAAGGTTAGCTTTGGGAAGGGAAGGTTAGCTTTGGGAAGGGAAGGTTAGCTTTGGGAAGGGAAGGTTAGCTTTGGGAAGGGAAGGTTAGCTTTGGGAAGGGAAGGTTAGCTTTGGGAAGGGAAGGTTAGCTTTGGGAAGGGAAGGTTAGCTTTGGGAAGGGAAGGTTAGCTTTGGGAAGGGAAGGTTAGCTTTGGGAAGGGAAGGTTAGCTTTGGGAAGGGAAGGTTAGCTTTGGGAAGGGAAGGTTAGCTTTGGGAAGGGAAGGTTAGCTTTGGGAAGGGAAGGTTAGCTTTGGAAGGAGGTTAGCTTTGGAGGGAAGGTTAGCTTTGGGAAGGGAAGGTTAGCTTTGGGAAGGGAAGGTTAGCTTTGGGAAGGGAAGGTTAGCTTTGGGAAGGGAAGGTTAGCTTTGGGAAGGGAAGGTTAGCTTTGGGAAGGGAAGGTTAGCTTTGGGAAGGGAAGGTTAGCTTTGGGAAGGGAAGGTTAGCTTTGGGAAGGGAAGGTTAGCTTTGGGAAGGGAAGGTTAGCTTTGGGAAGGGAAGGTTAGCTTTGAGGAGAGGGAAGAGTTAGCTTTGGGAAGAGGAAGGTTAGCTTTGGGAAGGGAAGGTTAGCTTTGGGAAGGGAAGGTTAGCTTTGGGAAGGGAAGGTTAGCTTTGGGAAGGGAAGGTTAGCTTTGGGAAGGGAAGGTTAGCTTTGGGAAGGGAAGGTTAGCTTTGGGAAGGGAAGGTTAGCTTTGGGAAGGGAAGGTTAGCTTTGGGAAGGGAAGGTTAGCTTTGGGAAGGGAAGGTTAGCTTTGGGAAGGGAAGGTTAGCTTTGGGAAGGGAAGGTTAGCTTTGGGAAGGGAAGGTTAGCTTTGGGAAGGGAAGGTTAGCTTTGGGAAGGGAAGGTTAGCTTTGGGAAGGGAAGGTTAGCTTTGGGAAGGGAAGGTTAGCTTTGGGAAGGGAAGGTTAGCTTTGGGAAGGGAAGGTTAGCTTTGGGAAGGGAAGGTTAGCTTTGGGAAGGGAAGGTTAGCTTTGGAAGGGAAGGTTAGCTTTGGGAGGAAGGTTAGCTTTGGGAAGGAAGGTGCTTGGAAAAGGTCTTTGGGAAGGGAAGGTTAGCTTTGGGAAGGGAAGGTTAGCTTTGGGAAGGGAAGGTTAGCTTTGGGAAGGGAAGGTTAGCTTTGGGAAGGGAAGGTTAGCTTTGGGAAGGGAAGGTTAGCTTTGGGAAGGAAGGTTAGCTTTGGGAAGGGAAGGTTAGCTTTGGGAAGGGAAGGTTAGCTTTGGGAAGGGAAGGTTAGCTTTGGGAAGGAAGGTTAGCTTTGGAAGGGAAGGTTACTTTGGAAGGAAGGTGCTTGGAGGAATGTGGAGGGAAGGTTAGCTTGGAAGGAGGTTAGCTTGAAGGAAGGTAGCTTTGGAAGGGAAGGTACTTGTGCATTACGCATCGCTGAGACTCCACACCACGCCTTGTTGGCTGATGTCCAGTAATCACGCTGCCATAGCCTGGCGAGCAGCCCCAGCCCCGCATGAAGCTGCCCTGCTCTGCTCTGCCCTACTGCTGGATTGCTGGCAGCAGTGCAGGGGACAGGACCCCACTCCTCACCTCCTGGGTCCAAGCCACCCCAGTAAGAAACAGCAACATAAGGAACCTGAGCGATACCCCACAATCAGAAGCGCCACAAAATGAGCCTGGTCAATCTCCTTGAAAGCGTGAGCAGACACACAAGCAAGGCTGGAGTAGATCGATAATGCCCCTTAATTAAAACTAGCTAACACTTCTATAATATTATCTGATACTCTGTACTCTTTTCTGCAATATCTCAAGATTTCATGTGGTAAATCAATCATGACAAACACAAATGTCTGTACTTTCTTTTTGCCACAGCAACTGACATATTTAAATATATATTTGATGCTTTACAGCCACAGCAATATTTCTAAGTCTTGCTGTTCCAGTAGAGCATTCTCTGACTTATTATGTTACAATAACATTTTTCAACCCAATTTTCATTTCACTGAAGATCTGCCTAGAGAAGGACAAACTTTTAAAACTGCAGCCTAACTCATATAAGCCTGGTTATTTCACCAATGCCCACTGATTCCTCATCTGTGGCCACATAAACTCTGCTAAAATGTAGCACCAAACCCGACCCCAAAGCACAAAGGAAGTAGACACTGTAACTCTGTGTCAGCCAGCAGCAGTGAGTGTCCATCAGTGAATTATCTCATCTGTACTTGCTACAGTGCTAATTCACCTCAGGAATCAACACATCCTGTTTGTTTGGAGATTGTTTTATATATGGAACTAAGTTATTCTTCAATCCCTTCTTTACTATGCTCTGCAATTTTTATATTAACAACTGACTTACTTGGGGAACTTCTCAAAAGACAAGAAAGATGAAAGGATGCTTTTGTGCTTGTAATAAACAATTTTCAGCATTGGACTAACACTCAATGAGCAGTTCTCAGATTAATCAAATTAAATTTACTTACAGAAATACCAATATGAATGTGTAAATAAAACCTGCTGCAGTGGAAAGTAACCAGTTGGGTATTATCATGCACTTCCTAACTGCTCTGCATTATCTTTACAAGTTGAAACTGCAGTCATCTCATTTTTAATTAAAAAAACTATTTATCACCTTTTTGAAATTGTCATCCCCATTATGTGAGAATCAGAAGTTTCTTAAGAAGTTTGACTCTGAAGCAGGACCTTCAACCTGCAAGTTTGGAAAGCTTTTCTAGTTCATGTCTTAGAGGGCATAAAAATCACATTATTAATTATTCCTCAGAACCCTGTGATTAAAAAGAGATTGCTATGGCACAAAGAATTCCACAGAAGGATGTTATTCTTTAAAAACTTATATAAAATATGGAAGTACCCTGTGATAATAAAATCCCTGGATATTTCCTATTTTTGTACTGCATTTATCTCTAAATCTCTGATAGATTTTTACCACAGATCAGTGCCATCTCCAGAGCTCCCAGCACTTCACTGTGATCCAGTCACATGGCACAGCAAGGTCAAATTTAAAAAAACTAAAAAACACCAAACAAACAAACAAAAAAAAACCCCAAAAAAAACCCAAACAAAAAAACCCATCACCTTCCTCAAACAATAATTGCCACTCTTAAAAATAATAGTGAGGTACTATTCCTTGCACTTCAAGCAAAAAATGTCCCAGTCCATCTCATATATCCATGGAATACATATGTTGAAATGATCTAATGTGGAGAAAGCATTAACAGTGTTTTATTTATAAGGTTAAACTCCGACCTAACTTTAACCCCACAAAATGTCAGCGATATTCAAATGATTTCAGCTGCTGTTGAATACAGGCAAAAGCTCAGGAAATTTTGCAGCAGCACCTACCCCAGCTTGGTCCACAGATTGTTCTCCAAGTCCATCAGAAACAGAGTTGTGCAAATTGCCAGGCAGGCTATGGGGCAGGGTTCACCCCACTTTGATAAGCAGTATTCAGAGTCCTTATCTCTGCTTTTAGCACCAGTATAGAACAGCATTCCTTTACCACCCTCCCTCCACAGCATTATCCCTCTAATTGCCAGTGCTGTGCTTATCCTCAGCTGGAAGGGAAAAACTGTTCAATCCAGTGTTTTCCACAGAGCAGTGGTGTCTTACATTAAGTCCCCTGCTCTGCTAGGTTTCTGTCACAGTGTGTTCATCCTGACAGATGTTTGTCAGGGGGACAGAGTTCCCCTCAAAACTATCAAATGTACCAACTGATAAGAAAACGTGGTTCTCACTACCCTGTTAGTGAAATTCTAACGGTATATACTAATGGGAAATACTGATGGTCCTGTTTCAGATCCTACTTAGCTTATGCCATTCCACACAACTCAGCCTTATAACATCCTACTTGTCACTTTTACTGGAAATGTCACAGGAAAGATAAGATACTGCTGTTTGTGAAGGTTAACCTTAAGGTTATCAGGGCCCATGCAGCATGGGCTGACTAAACCTAAAAGCACCAGTAAAAATACCAGTGAAAGGATGGCTACTGAGAATAAGAAGAGACTAAAAGGTTCTCAGGCCAGAAAGTCACTTTGTGATGAAAAAGTTGAAGGGTATTTGGTCTACAACTAGTTGAGCAAGGATACAAATCAGGACTGGTGAGATGAAACAGAAAGCTGCATGCTGGTGGGCAGGAAGAAGTTCTTTTAGTTAGGTTTTTAAGTTTTTAAGGAAGTTAGTGGTCAGTGGGAACGGACGATATACCTGAAAGCACAGAGCTTCAGGGCTCTTGTGCTCAGAGCTTATGAATCCAAGAAGTCCTGTGGCAGAAACAGCTCTCCCCACATGGTTCTAGAGGATGTAGAAAAGCTATGAAAAGTCTACTAGAAGTCTGTGAGATTACAAGTTTGTCTCTGTTATTTACATCCTGCAAATTGAAGCAATGCTTAATTTACGACCCCTACAATTTCTTTTTTCCCAATAGCTACTTAAAAATCAGCTTTTGAATACCTTTAATTTTTTTTTTCATAGAATTAAGACAGTTTACATAGAGTCACAAGTGTTTGATTCCTTCCTGTACGTCCCATCAATATATTTACTGATGTTATAGACCAAATCCTCCCCTTGCTGCTTCATTATTCACAGAAGAGACAGAGGATGCTCCTTGCCATTTATTTCTGCTGAACTACAAATTCTGTGCTGGTTTTGAAAAAGGTCCATGGGAGCAATAATAAGGAAAAGCCAATCACTGAAAGCTGAAAAATAAGTGAAAGATAAAAGGCCCATTATTCCAGGATCAATAGCAGTGCTCCCTAAAAGGCGTTCTCCACTGAGGTAATCACATTTGCCGTGGTGGAGCCGCAGCAGCTGCAGGGCACAGAGGGGCTGCAGAGGGCTGGCTGCAGGAAGCAGTGCACGGGAGTGTGGGCAAGCAGAAGGGAGAACCCACGGGTCCAGCATTGTCTGCTCAGCCAAGGCTGCCATACAGCTGGAACTCACTGGCAGAAACTATGGAAAAGCTGTTTGACAAGCTTGCAACCTATGGGATCTGAACACATTCTGTTATGGTAAAATCAGCTCTTGCTATGAATGTTTATATTTGAAAACATCACTGAAATGAATAAGTCTTTGGAGTTGAGACTTCTGTAAGTTTATGCATAATTTCCATATAATATTTACAAACTATATTATACTCCCATTAAATACCTTCTGGAAATAAGAACCTGTGAATATACTATTCATGAAACCACAACAAACATACCAAGAATATCAAGGCAAATTATTTTTTGCAAATTCTACACAATCAGACTTTTTGATAATGTAACAATTTCCCAGAATCACCTGAGATAAGAGGATTGAGCTGTTATTCCAGGAATTATTGATCCCATCTAGCAGAAAGTTGTATGTACAAACTTGTTGAAGTAGTTCCAGAAACAACCTTTACAATGAGTAGGAGTAGATGGAAGGGAAAACAACTGGCAGGAATTCTCAGCTTTTTCTGTGAGGTACAGAAGACCCAAGTCAGACGGAGAATATGTAGTATTTGCTCCAAAACAAGCACCATGAATATCTGTGAAGTCTGTGGTGTGTGTGGGGATTCTTTGGGTCTGATTCTGAAGTGTGGCCCACCCAAGATGGAATTCCACAGTACATGCACTAGAATAAGAAGCTTAATTAAAACCTGCAAGTAATTATTTATTGATGCAGAATTATTACGTACACTTGAAAGTAATCTTGAAAGTACTTGAGAAAAATAATCTTTTAGAAATAGTTTTGCTCTTAATCATCTTTTACCTTTATATGGACAGCAATTCCACAGTAAGAATACCAGACAAATTTCCATAGTTTTGTTTCTTTTTATCGAACATTTATAAGCAAGATTTAAATTCCACTTCTGAAGAACCAAATCAGCAGAAAATCCAGTTTACAGCTAGTATTGTAGTTCAACCATCTTAAATTCAATGGCAAATGCAAGGGATCAGGACAAAAAGCCTTCTAACTCACCTAGTGTAAAGCCCTAAAAATGGATAAGCTTAGTTACCTTTCATAACACTGTTAAAATTCAGGACCCTCTTCAAAGCTCAAAAACAATTTTGCAAAATGCAAAATGGAACACAGACCACTCTCCTTATTTTTCAGTTGAATTAAAATTAATTCCATATCACTACATAAAGGCAGGTTTCCTCTTCTGTTTCAGAATGCTTACTGACAGGTGCTGCAATGTAACAAACCTCAGAAGCCAAAATAACAAGCAAACCAACAAACATGCAAACAATAGTTAGAAAGACAGTCCTGGCTGGCCAAAGACACTGCAAATCAAAAGGAATGCCATTCACAGCACTATAGATTGTGAGCAATATATACTCCTTAAGACTCCAGGATCAGTATAAATTTTAAATTTAAGAGAAGTGAGCCAAGTTTCAGGCTGACTCCCCCAAAACTTCCCTGATGCCAGCACTTTGTTCTTGAGGTTCCTGCTAGCTCTGGCTTTTGAATGTTCTCTCCATTGATGAACATGCATCCAGACTTCAATTTGCCTATTTCAGTAATAATTATTCTCATATCTTGAAAAACATGTTCCCTGACCTCCCACTGATGGAATATTCTGAGATCCAAGTAGAAATTTTAATTGGATACAGGATACATAGGGTGGAGTCAGTTTTTTGCTTGGAGATAGTGAAATTTAAGTAACAAGGCAAAGCTTGAAAGTTTCTGGAAATTACAAAGTAAAAAGGAATAGTCATTAAGAGGGAAATATCATGCTGGCTATAGTATACAGATCGTGTTGCTTAAATTTAATTATCCCTGGACACTTTCAGAAAATTTGTGAGCGGCTCACAAATAAAAGAGAAGTGTGAGCTCATAAATTTTCACTAAAAGGAAATGGAAGAGGAACAGGATTACTATTATTATTTCAGGAGGAAATTATTTATATATATCTCATGCTAGCTATAATACACAGATCTTTGTAATTCCAGAATTCAATGTCATAGTGGAATCTACTCATAGCAAAACCATTAATATATGGAATGTTCCCTGACATCCAATTTCTTTTCCCTGTATTTCAGTGGAACAAAAATTTTGTGAGCAATAGGCTAACTTGGCAACACACATTTGAAGAAATGTGGAAGGAAGCTTGAAATGCATCATATTTTACTAAACAGCACAAACCCAGAAATACACAAATGTACAGTAAATATGAGGTTTAAAGTTACATAACCTGCTTCCTATTTTTTTCCAAACAATTCAGCGCTGACCTGAGATAATTTTTTTTTTTTCTTTTCTCATAGTTTCAACAGCTATCCTCCAGCCTACAAAACTCTCTGGTTCAAAAGCCAGTATTGCAGGTTTTCCCAGTAGTTGTACCACAATTACACCTCCATGCAGGATGCTAAGCACAGACTTCTTCTTCAGACTAATTATTGCCAAGAGATAAATTTTCAGCCATCCTTAAAAGTTCCTCTCCTATAATAAAAGAGAAGTGTTCTCTTTTGTACTATTCCTGCATCCCAGGTGTTGTGCTGGAGTCATTCCTTGGCACACAGCATGGCTCTCTAGCTCCTTTACAGAGATGACTGTGACAGACCAGGGATGTGTTTTAATTTAGATTTTTCTCTCTCAGGTTCATCAGTGAAATCCACCTTCATGACAAGTGGAAGGTAGCCCCCGTGACAGCCTGAAGCATTCCACTGATGGACCTTGCCAAAAGAAAATATATGGGCAACGTGACACAGGCAGCAGTAGGAGCACCAATGTCTCACAGAAACCACAGTGAGAGCCAGAGGAGTTCAATGCCTCCCACATTTCCTTCTGAAATCGAACATTCCAGTGTCAGCAAGCAAAAGCAAGCGAGGTGATAGATGTTGTTAAAGGCTGTGTGTGTCACCCAGGCCAGGCTTGCTCGTACATAACCCAGCTGACAATTGGCAGCAGGGCTGACTGCTGCTCCCTCCTGCCCCAGACAACAGCCAAGAGCTCCCACTTCAAGGAACTGTTCAGGGAGAGCATGGGTGACAGCACAAGGTCCTGAGAAATTAAGAAGACTGCATAGGAAATGTACTTATAATTAGATATCAAATAGGATGTACCATAGAACATATGAAGTGCAATATAATTAGCCATTCCGAAGCTGCAGTAATTTTTCCTGTTTATATGGTTTATTTCTAGATCTTGTATTTCACATTATTATTCAGATCATTCAGTTGCTGTCTTAACTATCTAATGTGTGTCCTTGCAGACATGCAAGGAGCAGCAAGAGGATAACTCTATATGAATAGTAATGAGCTATGGAGCAATAATCAGGGAAGACAAATTTCAAAAAGAAAGAGGGAGAGAGGGAGGATCTTTAAATTGCTAATATACCTGCAAAATGTGTGTTCAAGAAATCAAGGTCTTGGTTTTTCAAGCCATTAAGGTTATTAAAGGGGAAATGCAATCCTATTTCCCCCTTGAATCAAAAAATGGTACTTTGGGGTAAAGCAAAACCACACTACCAACAAACAGAAAAAAATGTCCCTCCTCTCAATTTTTAGTAGCAGATAAGAGGAAATGAGACTATTTGAGTTGCAGATGTTCCTAAGTCCTTGACGACACAACATTCACCCTGGGAAAGAGGTTGTGAATTGGAAAAACCCCTGGTACCCTGCTATTCTCAGGCTTATTGAGAACAGCAATAATAACAGTATTACATAGCCCTTAAAATAACTTCAAGTATATTTATTTGCATATGCAAATTCTCTTTAAGATAAAAAGACAACCAAGCTCAACTCATGTTAGCAATGCAGCTCTAAAATCAGTGTAGGATGAACTGGAAAACCTGCAGGAAAACTAAAAGGAAAAGTTGGGCAGATGGTCTCAGCTTTATTTTGTTCTCTTTAAATAATGTTCTTTTCCAGACTATAGAATAACAAGAGAGGAGCTTCAGGATACCTGTGCAGCTTTGAGAAAGAAGAGCAAGGAGGGCAGACAGAAATTATTGTTGCTGCAACATATCCATTAATGTTTGCCAGTTTTTTGGGGAATAGCTCCTTAGAATTCAAAGGTATTTGAAATAGCAATTGAAGAACTACTCCTCCTTTTAACAAGCTAATTCTTCTTTTTCATACAGTTCTAATAATAAAAAAAAAAAGGTCTTTTTAAAAGACACTAGCAATGAAAAATATGGCAAAGTGAATAAAAAACATACTTGTGGAAATGTAATCAACATATTTTTTCACATACAAAAGCAGGAAGAATCAGATAATATAAATAAAAGAAATTTTGAAAAAATTCAAAACACTTATCCTTATTTTCAAATTATGTTAAATCTCAAAATTGCAAGTACTTCTGTCAGCTCTCTGTCATAGTAATGTATCAACAATTGCTGATTAATTCTAATTACCTTTTATCATCTTAAAAATTATTTACTTTAACAAAGACCATTGGCTGCTGGCTAATTTTTTTTCACACTCCTTAGCAGTTTTGTTCTTTTCTTCTCTTGGTTGCAGGGAATTAAAATTAAATACATTATTTATCATTTAAATATTTGTACTAGGAGAGACACAAAGATTAGGAGAAGATGGTTTAGAAACCATGAAAATACTTTAGAAACATTCCTCTGAGAAGAAAAATCTGTTTCCAGCAGTAGTATTACTTCTGAAATATAAACCAATGTGATCATCCAGACTAAAGCACATCAGCATCAATCACGCCTGGATGACAACTGACAGTAAACAAGATATAGTCTTCACAGTCTTTGTCCAGCAGAAGTTACAGTCTACAAGAAATAAAATGACAGGAAACACTGGGAAAGTTACCCAAAGAATCAATATGAAGGGTCTAGGCTCGTTATGAAAAGACCAAACCCGTGAGAAGGCTTAAGGTTACAGAGTTGAACCAGAGATTTTTAAGGTGCAAGAAGGACTTTATGCAGAGTTTACCTTTTGCACAGTACAAGTAAAACGTGAACAGTACCATCACATGGTTAATGGACAAATAAATACAAACATGAACCTATAAGAAATAACTTCTAGTTACTTTGTAGTCCTGTTCCAAATAAAGGAAGTAAAGATCACACAGTTCTTCTTATGAGCAGGTTGGATCCCAGACATTGATCCCAAGCCAACTCAATACTTAGAACTTAGAAATTCTTTCCATCCACCACCCTGGCCTTCCCAAATTATGCAATGCATTCCTCACCCAATTACAAACAGTAAGACAAAGCATCAGCAGCAATGCAGCACTGAACCCAAACCCAGCTTTGCAATACCAATTGCCATTGATGAAACACAGACTAATATCCTCAAGCTAAGAAAGACTACTATGAGTCAAGACCATTGAATATGATGAAAACACATAGATTGGCCTCTCTTCTGGATCATATAGGCTTTCTGAAAGGCAGGTAGCAATTTGCTTGACAAGAGATGTGTAAAGCACTCTAGACTGAATTCAGTTCATTGCTGGAGAACTGAGGAAAACGGAAAGAGAAAAAAGAGTTGTAACAGTGACACTGTCATAACTATCACTCAGCTAAATGTTCTGTGCTCTACAAGCAGAACGAGGTAGAGCTGGGTAAGTGATTTCTCTGATTCAAAACCACAGAGATCGGGCATGAGAATTTACTAAAACCATCACTAAAACGCACTTCAAACTAATGCTTAGGTTCTTAGGAGCCTGCATTGCTAAGCTGCAGACTGATGACTAAAGCAGGGAGATTAATTAAACGCTATGATTAAATCCACGAGAAGAAACCTGCTACTTAGCCAATTCTAGCCAGCTGCCGTTTCAGAAGAAAAGGTGTAACAAGGCAACAAAAGCTGAATATAGTGTTACAAAGCAACAAAAAATTTAATTTAATGAGGTGCCATCCTATCTCCATTCTACAAGGGCCCTAGTGGGCCCTGATCTGAAAGAAAGGGGGGAAAGGGAGAAAAAACATTCTAGAAATCACTTTATCCCAAAGCTTCAGTCAAATCCTACCTCCTGTTCTGTTTCACTGAACATTTTCAATATGATTTGGCACACATATACTAGAACACTTTCAATGTATGTTTTAGAAAATTGGCACGTTCAAAGGCTTAAATTCATTTACATGTTGCAGAGACACTGAAAGAGTAACATAACCCAGACAGACCATAGCACAGAAACATGCCTTGTGCTTCCTCTGACAGTGTCCTTTAGAAAGCAGCTTGGAAAGAACCACGTTTGGATCTATACACCTGAAAATATTTCTGATTTTCCAGCAATACGTGCAAGAGTAACTTCAGCAATAAAATCGCGAGGCTTTCTCCATAGTTAGGGGAAGAAGAACTTCTGCACCTTCATTAGGAACATACGTGATGCCTCCAAGAGAACTGTAGGTAACAGGAGGGAGGAGCATGCCAGGTCAAAACCCTCACTCCCACTAGATGGCAATATTGGTTCTTTTGCAAGCACAAAACATGCTCTCATCAAAAGGAAACTGCAGTATTTTCCAAAGTTGCATTTTCTGTTAAAAAAAATAATCTAAACTAGGCTTTATTGATCACAGAAGTAGGGGAAAAGGCGTTTATAATACATACAAGTTAGCCATCATATGTATTAAACTGTAAATACAGACTACAGTACCTCAAAAACACACGGAATGAATAATAAATGCAATATATGCTTTTACAGCTCCTAGGCTTATAATTAAACCCCACATCAAATTAGATCTTCAGTTTAATCCTTAACCACTATATCAGCAGGATGTGGCAATGGAAACAGCACATTTAAATCCTGCAGGAGAGAGCATCTCAATTTACTCTCAACCAACCTCCTGTAACATTAATCAGGAGCTTAGAGCAGTATTAAAAACACTTCAAATTAGAGAGGGCTCCAATTCTAGCTGTCATGATCAGAGGGAAAGTTAGTGACACCAGGTCTAGAAAGAGCATCCTGATTACTTTAAAAAAAGAAAAAAAAAAAAAAAAGAAAAAAGAGAAAAAAAGAGAGGAAAAAAAAAAAAAAGAAAAAGGAAGAAAAGTCAAATCTTCCAGTTTTTGAAAGAAACCAAATGTCCGCATACACACACATGAACCAAAATGCATGATGACATGTTTCTAAATTTTTCAAACCATTCTACAAACAACACTCTAGGAAGTTTTTGTGTTAGCCTTAAAAATACTCAAGTAAGAAGAGAGCTAACATAGAGACTTAGTGAAATCATCACTCAAGGAAAAAAAAAAAAATCACCCCATGTTCTTTCATAAAATGCTACAGCTTAAAAAAGAAAATGGATTTTCCATTGTGAACTGTTGTAAAGGAATAGCCAGATGCCAGTGCTCCCTCCAGGCTGAGGGAGCAGGGCCATGCTCAGAGTGCAGGGTGGCACGGGGCAGGATGGCTCTGGGACTGCACACCAGCCTTGGGAGAACCACGGTCAAGGTTATGTACACTCCCATTCCTGTGAGGGCTGATCAATGCCCCATCTCAAACTGGGGATTGAGGACTAAGCCTGGAAAAGCAAAAGATCTGTGAGTCAGACATATCAAAATACTAACCCCTGTTATCCAGCACTCTGTTCAAGAGACCCTTTTCTGGAATAGTAGGATGCTGCCACAGTTTAATCAACTGCAGGAAGCTTATGCTCTTGTTACAAACAAAAACACCAGCTCACAACCCCAGACCAGTCCAGAAGCTGTTTCAGAGACAGACAGTCATTTAAGTTCTATTCATAATTTATTATTCTGCTTTGCCAGTAACCTCATTACACAACTTTCACACGGTTGAACAAAGCTTGATACAAAACCATTACTTCAAGTCACTTCCTAGATACTTTCCAGTATTTCCAGTCTTGAACAAAGCCTTGAAAAAAAAGTTAAAATCTCATAGATCCTTTAAACAGTGCCTAAAAACCAACCAGAAATGTTTGGTAGTAGCTAACTGGTTCAATCTCAAAGTGTCTTACTCAAAGGGTTTGGAAGGGGTTTTGCACGTTATAAAAATATCTTCAAGTTACAACATAACATATGTTCTGGTAGTGGTACACTCATTTCCAGAAAAATACTAATCTATGATCAAAAATCTTGTTTAAGACAAGGACTTTTCCTCTTCCCTTCCCCATCCTTTTCCCTCTCCTTTTCTCTCCTCTGGTTTATATTTGCTTAGCATAGGAGAGACAACAGGAGACAGCATTTTCCTCCAGGAGTCAGTAATAGAGTCCCACTGCTTCCACATGGCAGGCCAGAGAGGGAGCAGAAATTACATGCAGGGTAACTGAAACTTGCTCTCCCTTTGGGCAATCTGACTCCCACCCAATGTCTGTCCACACAGACCTACATGCAAATACATGCATCTAATTTACTGTGGTAAAAGCAGAACTCAAGAATATTCTACAATTTCCCAAGTATTCTTAGAAAGTATTCAAGTTTTCCAAAAACTAGGTCTTATGTGAATGAAAAATGTTAATATTTGAGGAAGTTTTCATTTAGTGCTCCCTCACAAATTCCCCATTATCTGCAGAAGATGTCCAAATCCCACAAGGCTGGCTCCACAGCTTTTAAACACTAATGGCAAAGGCAGTTCATGAATCCATAACTGACAGCATCAGTCAGCTCCATAGCAGTGATGGTGCCAGAGAGATCTGTCCCAGTTTTGGGGTCTCTTCAGTACAGTCAAAAGTCCCTTCATAAGGACATGCAGGATCTTAGAGCAGACATAACTTGCAGCCCATATTGTGTACAACAAAAGGGAAATGCCCTTGTCTCCAGCCCCATATTTTCCATCAGCTGCTGGTGCTACAGAAGATCATGCTCCAGTGAAGCACAGAGCCACTGACATACTTTATGAAGCCCTGCTTTGTTAATGCTCATGAAAATGAGATTCATCATCAATACCACCACTGGGTCACAGTATGCCATCTGAAATGCAAATGTCATTCTGGACTGCAGGCAGACTAAGGGTGAAGCACTCAGAAATGAATGAAGGTGACTCAAATGTATCCATGCAGAGAAAAAAAAAGGTCAAATGCTCTCCTATGTAACAGTGACTTTCCTCATTTCCGAAGTAGAGAATACTGCAGGAGCTGTCAGCACTCTGCACAATGAAGTTGTAAGTGATACTGCCTATGCTGCTGTCACACAGCATTGCCCATTAGATGCTGTATTACGCAGATATTTATGATCAGTGGGTCTCCAATGAACCAATTGATACTCCTTTGCTGCTTTTCAATGCATAAATCTCTTTTTCCTTGAGATTTGATAGTGATAATAGACCAAAGGTACACTGGAATATTCAAGATGACATCAAATATCACCTGCAAATTTTTTTGGTTTAGAATCCAAACTCATTGTTCTGGCATGCTCAATTCCAACATACCACGGAGCCAGCCCATTCTGAGTACATGAACTGCTGCAGAGTGCCCTAACTACAATCTGTCCTCTTCCCTACCATGGAGCAGCCATGTAGAACACCCACTCTCTGCTCACACAGTCATAGCTACTGTCTCTTCCTAACATGTTAATAATACATTGCTCTCTTCGTTTGGTGATTAAGGCTTAGAGTCAAAACCCAGGCACTTGATAGTTGTGCCAAATATGTGATAATTTTGTTTTAAAGGCTAAGAACACCCACGGTGAATTGACTAAATTTGCCAAAATTAATATTTTATTCTCACAATAGCCATATGCTATTCATTTCTACCTTAGCCTGAAAAGAGCCATTATAAATATAAAGATCTCAGTAAAAACACTTTCCAGCAAATTAAAACAATTTATTGCACCAATGGAGAAGGGCAGGACAGAACCTGTGAGGTCAAAGAAAGTCAGTAAGCTTGACTTTAGAGAATTCATCAGGAAAAAAAAAAATTATCAAAAGTATTCCAAGCCCAAAACAAGAGCTTCCAAGAATGTAGGTGAGTAAGTCCCTTGGATCAGCTTGAAAACTCATCCGAGCAAAGTAGCAAAGAAAACAATCTTACCATACTGAGCTAAACCAGATTGATCAGTGCTAGAACACTGCATGAGGGTCAAGTTTAAACCCTCTGTGTCAGGTTTTACTGTATTGATACAGAAAAGTAAATGCAAAGATTGTCCAGACCTTTAAAGAGCCGGCAAATCTAAACAGTCTTCCTTCCTTCCTTCAGCAAATGTAAACATTTAAGGCAGAACCTGCTTCAGCTAATAGCCAGCAATATTTCCTCCAAGGTTTTCCTTCCCTGCTCTCCACAGAAAATCTCAGAGACAGAGTGCATGGGAGGTGGGAGGGAGAGTTATGGAAACAGAACAGGGTGCAGAGGATATGGAAAAAAGTTTATTTTCTACAGATATCCCAGCTCCAAAAATCCTTCCAAACAGTCTCTTCTTGAGCTGAAGGGAAAAGACCTGTTTTCATCCCTGCACCTCCCACACTTCAGGAACAGGGAAGGACAGGAGGGTAGAAGCAAGAATTCCAGTGTTACCACTGCTAGACTCAGCAGTAAAACACTCATTAACTTGAGCAAGGCCAGGATTTTATGCCAGATTCACAAACAAGTCATTTATAAAATTCCAGAACAGGTCCCCAAACTATCTGTCAAGGAAAAGCAAGAATCTGATGAGATATATTCCCCCAAGTCTGCTCTTTCTGTAAGAGGTTTTATTTTATTTGGCTCTAACTGTAATGTATTGCTAAATGTCATTGTAAAACACAAAAAATATTCATTCATAAATATTCAGTAACATACTGAACTTACAATGAACTGCACTGGCTGCTGCAGCAAATTTAACTCACAACACACAGAATCTTAGAAGCCACACATCTCGACCTAATTTATTTAGCTGCTGATAAGAAAACAGTTGCATGAAAATAAAGTGGATCTTTGCTTTTAGAACTGCATAGCACATCCTAGTGCAACAGGCTGGTTGCCAAGCTCTGAGGAAGGTATCCCACTAACCTTCAAGTCCTGAAGCTGTTACCATAAACAATACTGGCTCTTTTACAGATGTGTCTCTCCAACAAATTCCCCCACTACCTTCACAGTCACTCACTTGGCTTTCTCTCCCCATCATATATGAAAAAATCCAGGCTCTTGATAAGGCAGGGAATCTTGCAAAGGCAAATGCACCCTTAGAATATAGTACTGTTCATTTGGGGGACAATTACAAACAAATACCTACTTTACATGGCATATTCTGTGTTGCAGTTCTTTGACTGCAAGGCCTAACATGTACAGGATTAGCTCAACTGCTGTAGCACAACAGCCTTTAGGCGTGAAACTTCAGCTGCCTGAAGGGCACAGAACAAAGATTTGAAGAAGGAAGTGAATGACATCATGTAAGACTGAAATGAAAACTTTGTTACTTGGTAACTGACTTCTTTCTTAGTCATGAGTATCTTTCTAGTCCAAGACTATGGACTGCCTGGATGCTCGCAGGGAAAAAGAGATGCACCATCTCAAAATTGGGAGATGCATATTCTGAAAACAACATAAAACTAATGTTTCTATCATGTAAAAAAAGGCCTGGGTGACACCAAAAAACCCAACAAAACAACCACAAACAAACACCAAGGCTCTTCCCATTTATGTTCCAATCAGAAGAGAGTACTTGCAACTATCATCCCTTCTGAACCCCTGCTTGAAAACTGCCACTGGAAGCAACACAGGCTGCTAACAGGAATATTAACATCGATTCCAGTAACTGCAAAGTCTAGCTTTGCACCCTATCAATTTGAGATAGGTGCTCTGGTGGCTTCTAAAATAGCCATAACAAGGTTTCAGGGATTCCACTCCACCAGAAACTACTGAATAATGGTCTTATTTTTGATACTCTTGAAAGTGTTTCAACTTCTTCCAGCTGACAATGAAAACTGAAATTAGTGATAAAGATTCAGGGATAACAATAATCTATTAACTTACTGCAAAACAAAAGGAAGATCACTTTGCTTAGTTGAGGAATTTTCAGCTCTGCATTTCTGTTGCATCAGTAATATTTTGGAAAGATGAGATTCCCACCAGGTATAAATCAGTGCAACTCTAGCAAATTCCAGTGGAATTGCACCAAACTCCACATAGCATGAGCCATTCTGTGCAATTGCCAAAAAGGAGAGAATGGAATTCAGCTACAGAACGGTTTGGCTCACGTTGTCCTCATGGGGAAGAAAAAACCCATGCACACGTTTCTTCAAACCCAGGCTAAAAAGGCAGGACAGAGAATGTATAAAAGGCTGAGCCCAGTTTACTCAACAGTGACTATTAAGGAGTTCCTGAACACATGAAAAGGAAAGACATTTAATTTATAAATGTAAAGGCTAGAAGTGGAAATATTTCTCTAGTGCTAGCAGAATCTACCTGAAGGTAAACATAAAGCTCAGGAAAAGAGGAGCAGCAGTCATGACATAGTCACTGAAAGAAGCAGGGAAGTGCTTCCTTTTCAGCACTTACCATTCAAATGTAGAACACCTTTAGTAGTAATTTTTCCTAGAACAATTTTTCAGCTGTCTTACCCTACTTCACACACAGCCAAATCCCAGCCCCTAGTGAGAGTGCAGATGGCAGAGCTGAGGACTTAAGAAGGAAAAGAAGAATGGAAATGAAGGAAATTTTTGGAGTCATAGCCCAAATCTTACAAATTTTCTTTTTATTTAAAAGACTTTTAAATTCCTTATTTTCCTGACTCAGAAGAATAATTGGTTTCCTGTCTGCAATCATTTTGTGTACACTACATTTATGTTCAAAGGTAGTTGAATAGAGAGGAGAGTTGGACTTTTAGAAGATGAAAACCAAAATTCTTCATACAGCTTGGGTGTAAAGCTGAGGTTACTGGCAGCAGGGCAGAGGGAGGAAGTGTGCAACCACCAGCAAGGCAGAAAGAGCATTTGCTGTATGCAGCAGTGGTAGATAAAACAAGAAAGACAAAGAGACTTCTGCTTTTGCGAGTACACAAATTCAGTTTACTACAACAACCCGAAATCACAAAAAAGTTTCTCCCAGTCTCATTTGACAGCACCTCTGCTTTTTAACAGCCTGCTTTTGGGCATGTTCTCTCCCAAAACCAGGCAAGTGAGCATTAGCACAGAACTGACCTGGCCACAAAGACCACCTGAACACCATCTTCAGAGATATGCTCAAACACATCCCAAACCTTCTCCTTAAAACTCCCAACCTTCCCCAGGCCAGCAGTGCTGTCAGACTGCCCTGCTGCAGAAGAGGAGCTCCTGGCAGGAGATGTGCAGGGAGGAGAACCTGTCTCTGCAGGGGCTGTCAGACCACACTGCAAACCCACCCCGTGCAATGCACTCCCAGCTCTGAGCGCTGCAGGACCAGCCCCAGCCCGAAACCAGCCCCAAACCAAAATCAGTGTACTCCTGCACACTGCCACTTGGTCTGCTTTCACAGGCACTGCTAACTGCAGGTACTTACAGTTGATGTAGAGGGTTACTTATTATTTTGCAAAATATATTGTCTCTCAGTTTAGTTGGCGATCTCTGACTTCAGGAGAAAAAAAGATTTCAATATTCTAAATACCTAATTTACTACTACTCTACATCAACAATCCTATTAGCTGACAATAAGATCCGTGGTTTTTACCTTTATGGTCAGACTTAATTTCATCAACATGGGCAAAGTGTCCAAACAAATCATCAGGAACAAATATGCTGCAACATTTGAACCACTATGAAAATTCCCAACAGAAATTCCTACTTGCCTCTTTCAGCCCGTTGCCAAATAATTATCCACCACTGCCTTCTGCCCTATAAGTACTTATCTCATTACATGAATGTCTTCTGTGAGAAACTCAGTCAAAATTTTTCTAAATGTCTAAATTGTATCATCCTGTTCACTCACTACTTCAGGGGCATATCCAAGGCACTTCATTCAACTGGAAAACTCAGTTTTCCTCTGCACAAAATACAGTGAGGTGACCCATTCAATTAGGTCTGCTTAGGTATTATAGAAAATTATTCAGATTATTCCACCCAGACTCAGTATTGTAGTTAATTCATCATCTGATGGCAGGCATTTGGACTCACCAAAAGAAACTCCAGTTAAATCAGTATGTCATCTGCAAGACACCCTTTCTAAAGAAAGAAGCAGCTGGAAGGCAATGCTTTAAAGGAGCTATGGGCATAAAAATGCTTTTTCACTTAGTTGGCTCCATCTGCTTGACAAGTTATGAACAGATGCTCCATATCTTTGCGAATGTATTTTACCAGTGACCAGAAAAGTCAATTTTTCAGCAGACAAAACATCAGCATCCAGAAGTGGAGAGCGACCTCTCTGAGAACTGTTCCTCTTTGAACTGGAACAGTTTGTACTAAAACTGATGCATCCAGAAATATGGACCATTAAAATAAACTGAGGCTATTTTTCTTAAATCTAGAGAAGCGTTAGAAAGAAAAGTATATGGAACTGATGAAGAAACAGGAAAAATTAGAAAACACCCTTAGGACAAAGGAAGACAAGGCATTTATTGTTCAGTTGCAGAGCAAAACAGGCTGTGCCTATCAGCTATCTTCTGCTTGCTGGCCCAGCACTTGGGCCTGGTTTGCCTTGTTTTGGGTCTGTGTGAAACAGTCCCTGTTAAATCACCTACAAACAAAGACAGAAAGGAGAACAGAATCACAGAATGAGCTGATTTGGGAGGGACCCATCAGGATCACTGAGTCTAACTTCTGGCCCTTCACAGGAGACCCCAAGAGTCACACCGTGTGTGTGTGAGCATTGTCCAAAGGCTCTGAACTCTGTCAGGCTTGGTGCTGTGAGCACTGCTCTGGGGAGCCTGTTCCAGTGCCTTCAGCCTCTGGGTGAAGAACTTTTTCTTAATATCCAACCTAACTCCCCCCTGACACAACTTCAGCCCATTTCCTTGAGTCCTGCCACTGGTCACCACAGAGAGAGACCCGTGCCTGCCCCTCCTCTTGCTCTCATGAGGAAGTTGCACACTGCAATGAGGTCTTCCCTCAGTCTCCTCTTCCCCCAGGCTGAACAGACCAAGTGACCTCAGCTGTTCCTCACAGGACTTCCCCTCAAGGGCTAACACCAGCATTGTCCTCCTGTGTTGGTTTTGCACCAGGCTGCCAAACCAATACACCTCCTTTGGACACTCTCTAACAGTTTAATAGCTTTTTTCCCACTGTGGCACCCAAACCTGCCCCCAGCACTGGGGGTGAGGCTGCCCCAGCTCAGAGCAGTGGCACAACCCCCTGCCTTGCCCAGCTGGCCAGGCTGTGCCTGCTGCACCCAGGGTATGGCTGCCCTGCTGGCTGCCAGAGCACTGCTGGCTCTCATTCACCTTGTCATTCAGCAGGTCTCTTTCCCTGGCAGTGCTTCCAGTGTCTCATTCCCCAGTCTGTCTGTACATCCAGGAGTGCCCTGATCCAGTTGCAGAATCCAGCACTTTCCCTTTTTTGAACTTCATGCAGTTGGTGATTGCCCAGTCCTCTAATTTGCTGAGGTCTCTCTGACTGAGTGAGCCAACAGCTCCTCCCAGTTTTGTCTTGTCTGCAAACTTACTTAACATCCCTTCAAGCCCCATCAAAACTGTTTATGGAGATGTTGAAGAACATAGGGCTGGGGTTGGAGCCCTGGAGAACCCAAATAGTGACAGGTTGCCAGCCTGATGTCACCCCATTCACTGTGCCCAACCTGTGAGCCAGTTGCTCACCCACCACATGAGGTGTTTGTTCATGCTGCTGAATGTTGGACATTTTGTCCAAAAGAATCCTTTAAGAGACAGTATCAAAAGCTTTCCTGTAATTCAGAAAGATTACAACTACTGGCCTCCCTTGATCCACCAGGTGTGTCACCTTGTCATAAAAGAAAATCAGATTTGACAAACAGGACTTTCCTCTCATGAAGCTGTGCTGGCTGTGACCAGTAACAGCATTGTCCTTCAGGGGTTTTTCAGCACTTCCCTGGATAATCTACTTCATAACCTTACCAGGCACTGAAATGAGACTGATGAACCTGTCGTTTCCAGGGTTCTTCTTGCCCTCCTTGAAAATCAGGACAACATTCACCAGCTTCCAGTGAACTGGGACCCCTTCAGCTTCCCAAGACCATTCAAAATAATTGAGAGAGGTTTGACATAAGCCAGCTCTTTAAGTATTCTCAGATAAATTCCATTAGGTCCCACAGATTTACAGGGATTCACCTGGAGCAGAAGATCCCTCACAATTTCAGGGTCAACTGGGAGCTGAACATTCTTGCAGCCCTGGTCCTCCAGCTCAGGGTCTGGGTCTCCCTCAGTCCATCATCAGTGTTGAAGACAAGGCAATGAAAGCATTAAACATCTCTGCCTATGCCCTTGGCTGTGAGGCAACCACCCCTATCCCATAAGGGGCTGATCCAGTATCTGCACTGCCTTTTGCTCTTAAAGAATGACTATGTTCATTTAGAAATAAATAAATGTAGTGTGCATGTCTCTGCCAATACCTCTATCTTGCATGTCTCTTCTTAAAGCAGAAACATTCACCAAAACAACATCACAGTCAGGTAACTTCTTTTCTGAAGTAATTGCCACTTACAGTAAAACCTGCCAGTTACCCAGCCATCTTCCTACCTGAAGGTCCACTGTTTTCTTTCATGTGAATTTGCCTTCCAGTGGTCAAACTGCACCTGTGTTGCTCAGCCTTTTTGGTTTGCTGTTTGGTTCACCTCAGTCCCAGAGGTAGGATAAGGTTCCACAGCTGGCAAGAAGGTGAATCAAGGATTTGCTCCAGGATGATGCCACCCCCACAGGCAGCCAGTTCATATCTGCTCCACACATAAGGCACAGCAAACAAGGTTGGGAGCTGCCAAAGGAAGAGAGCAGCTGGGCTACCCCAGGAGTGGATGAGGAGCAAGCCTGCCATTGTACAGAGTAAGAGTATAATGATGGGGTAACACAAAACATTATTAACTGCCTCACTAGCTAGCAGGTGTTAATAGCTAAACTCTGCCTTCAAGATCCAGACAATCACGTTTATGGGTATTAAACAACAGTGATGACTTCTTAGCATTATCATCTTCTAACAGTGAAAGGCAAAAATCTGCTAAACCTACAGAGATTACACTCGGAGTCTCATCTACAGCTCTGCGTGTGTCCCATCAGAGACTACACAACACAGCTCAAGGTTAAGAAAGCAAAGGTACAGTGAAGAGAAGAGATATTTTCTCTGGACCTCAAGAGGTTAGGAAAATGGCACAACAAATTGCTGAAGTCCAGTTAAGCATTTTCTCTCGTAACAGATGTTGCCTTTTCCAGCACTAATTCAGATCCCCCACAAGGTCAACCCATACTCAACAAAGCAGTTTCTAGAGGGAGCAGATTTATGAGAGCAGTCTCTCAGGGCAGAGGAGCAGTCACAGTCCCGTCTGCAATAGGCAGAAATTACTGCAGTCCTGCTTCAGCCTGCAAAGGTGCTTTTCACTACACTGAGCAAGGGCTCATTCCCAGGCTCATAACATAACCAGACAGATACTATCAAGTGTCTTCATGCTCATTTCTCTGTCCCACCTCGCAGTGTAATCTTTTCTTTGGTATACTGGGTTTTCAG
Source organism: Sitta carolinensis (assembly GCA_032173965.1). Taxonomy (NCBI): domain Eukaryota; kingdom Metazoa; phylum Chordata; class Aves; order Passeriformes; family Sittidae; genus Sitta; species Sitta carolinensis. The sequence goes on along the minus strand of JAVUNC010000025.1, from coordinate 3,516,543 downwards.
AAGTATCTGTTTTCTGACAGGTTGTTCAGAATTCGATAGGGAGACTGAAGATGGAAGCAAAGAAGACACAGTGAGGTAAATTCCCAAATGCTCCCAATGTGCACATGACAGAACATCCTACTGTTAGTAAAGCAAGATTTCAAGGGACAGGATGAGACACAGCTGTCTCAACAGAGGGTAACCCTTCATGTTCAAATGAAATTGTCTTTAGTCACTTTTACTGTGCTAGTATCTGCCACTGAAAATTTCAGTTTGGAGATTTTCCCAGTTCTAAGCATGAACCACAAGCCAAATTATTCACATTTTCAGGTTGCTACAGTAATTGGAGTCCTACAGTACATCAAACACAGCAATTATTAATGATACCTGTTGCTCTAGCCTCACTGTCCAAATTCAGAGCTAAGGAGACAATCAGTCATCCATTCCTACTAGTGTTTGAAACTGAAAAAATCTCTTCTTAAAAACGTAACTTTATCTCACTGTATTCTGAAAGCCAAAGTGAACACAAGAGCACAAACAAAAAATCATGTTAAAGCTTTGACCAGCAGAAACAGAATTTTGACCAGTGGTTTGAAACCACTTTCTGTGGTTGCTGCACATGTAGCCACAGCAATCACAATAATGGCTGAGGTTTCTGGTGGTCAAAAGCAAAACACAACCAATGACAAGAGTTTTCACATGGGTGCTGGGCATGAAATTACTGGTGCTTGGTAGCAGCCACATGGCAATTTAGGTTGTTCAAAAAAGGCTCCCATTGAACTGAAGTGACAGTCAAGCTGTAAGACTTGTACCTTATTTGTTGTATATTTTAAATTATTTTATTATAAAGCTTGTGAAACTTCAGAAATGCAACTTCTCTCTGTTCATCTTGTGCAACTGTTTGATTTGTACACAATGTTGCTATACTGTGAGGTTCGTACAAAATCGAATTACAAAAGCAGTGTTGTGCCTTTTGCCTCCAGCAGGTCCAGCTGTAATGTACCATTGGGATGAGAAAAAAAAGGTGCACGTTTTCTTGTCAATACTCAGCAGTATGGAGCACCAGAGAAACAATTTATTAACTTCTCCTCTAATCCCTCATTCAAAGAAGTCAGACAAAACCTGCAATCACAGTCACCTGCTGCTCTGCCTCCTCCCATCCTCTCACCACTGGGCACTTTGAAAAGGAAGGGATGCATCCTTTCTGGAGAGGGAAAGCTGCTGTCTGCCCATAACCAAGTGCAATATTCAATGTACATCTGAACAAGGCCACAGTCAGTACATTAAAGAAAATTTGTATCATCTCTAGCTAAACCACCTTACTTAACTGGAAACTAAAAAACCTGCAGACAAGAAATTCAGTCAGGTGTGCTATGAAGATGTGAGTTGTGTTTTGACTGTAACACACCTGTCAGTTAGAGTCTACCTCCTCCTTCCCAAGGATTTCTGCATAAACTACAGAACTTGCACTCTGGGGTTATGCAATATATACAGCTGTGATAAGGCCTCCCAGCTTGGCTTGAAGAGCTTAAATTCTGAGATTCAAAATCATTTAATGAAAACAAAATATAAATTTTATCTTCTAGTAAGCCTTTAGAAAGTACAACGCAATCACTACATGCAAGCTGCTTGGTCAGTGACCTCGCTAAGCCATAGATAAATTTTATGTTGATTTAATTCTGCAAACATCACTTGCAGGAGTTTTACACAAAAAGATTTAGAGCCTTGAAGACGTCATTAGAAAGGTTGCTCAGTGTCCAGAAAAGCCCCAGGGCTCCTGTGCTGCTGAGGGAGGGCTGTGATTCCCATCTGAGCAGACAGCAGGTTCAGCAACTCACTGACCCCTGCGTGTAAACAAGGTGCAGAGTTAATTCTGCCCAAGTCAACGCAGCAATAACAAACAGGCCCTACGTTTTCTAATTAAAACCTGCTTTCCTATGGTACAGAGATGTGGCTGTAAATATCACACAGCAGTCACTTACCATGGCACATTAAGCAGACTGGTGGTCTCTTTCATAATACATGCAGGCTGTTGCCAGTAACAACTGCTTTTCTAAAGAAGTAAGGTGTCTTTGTTAGGAACAATCACAATATAATCTCACGGGAAGAGGAGTAAATTCCTCCTAACACTAGGCCCCTGGCAATGGATTTATATTAATTAGCATTCCTATTTCACGAGGAACAGGGTAGGGGGGAAGTCTTCCCTTTTCCATTAAATAAAAATTACACAGAGGGAGACTGAACGTCAAACATCTGGCACAGTGCAGGAAAAGAAATGCAACGTGGCTGCAGTAAAAATAAAGGATAGCACAGGTAGTGCAAAAGACACTTCATGAAAAAGGCACATTAGAAGCCTACAGGAGTACTCTCAACCCCAGTTTTGAGTTTCAGGGTAGGTGAAATTAGACAGGGCTTCACTGAAAGAGGCTTTAGTATATACATATATTTCATTGGCTCTGTTACAAAAAAACCCAATCATATTCCTATACACAAAAACAATGCCAATGCCCTGACTGGACTGATAATCCTGTCTTCACCAAAGAACAAACACTACAACAGTTATTCAATGAAATCATTATGAGGCAGAAATACTTCACGGGATGCAGATTGTCTTCCTTGTGTCTATGGCAACACACACTCTAGGATAGTATTCACACAGCCTTTTTTAGACATCTAAATTTGGGTTGTCTGTGTTAGGCACCTACTTTCTCTATGAGGCTGGTAAAGAGATACACACCCCTCTTCTCTGAGCGATTCTGCAAAGGCACCCTCTGACTGACTGGCTCCATGGGAAACCTTTTATCCCAGTTTAGTTCCTCAGTTCAACCCCATAATGAAGAAAGTTTGAATATCCCTCCTGGCTGAATACATGCATTACCACTTCTAATACTGCAGCTGATCTTCTTGAACTCAGTGCAGTTTGCAAGGGACTGAACCTTTTTTAAACAATTGCAACTGGAAGAAAACAATTCACATAATTACCTTATCTTGCTGAACATACCCCATCCTTCAGTTCTAAAATTTTAGTTTGAATCTTTTCCTTGGCAACAAAGAAGAAACTCAAAGAGAAACTCCAGAAGAAACTCTGTGAGAGGCTCAGGCTGTAGATGGGGAACAAACTTGACAAAACCTCTTTCATCCTTCACATTTAGCTTCCTTTATATTCCTTCTTCAAGAGCCAAGAGATGCATTACCTGCCTAACATGAGTAAAAATGTTTTCCATTTGTCTTATTCAGAAGCTATCCAAGTGATGAAGCAGATACAGAGACCTACAGATAAGGCTCACATGAAAGGTCTTATCTTTTCCTTGAGTCAAGGTCCAAGTTCTTTTGGTAGGATAATAGAATTTTTTTTGTTATCTGCACTTCAGCTCCATCAGTCCAAAGGATAAAGCATAAGCTCCATTCTTTTATTTAAGATGTGCAATAAAAAAGGTCATGCAGAATGAAGCTTGTAAATTTTTTTAAAAATGATCAATGCTTAGACACTCCTCTTCTGTTTTGCTCCAAGAAGTTTAATGCCCCTTGTTAATCTATATATCCTTTTGTGTGTGCTCATCCTCATGGTACCTGAACATTGTATTAAATCAAAGATAAACAGTGCAGCTTCCTGTGGTGTACTAACCCACACCTGAGTTAGTGGGGAAAGCCACTGAATTAAAGCCATGTTCTGCTAGTGTCTATGAGCTATTTTGAGCAGCTATGTTTATTAGTTTACTGCCTGTATTACAGCAATCCCTAAGCAGACTTGCTTAATGTTGTAAACTTCACACTGCATTTCAGCCGGTAGGTTCCACTTCACCTCATGAGTTCTCATTTTCACCTCAAAGTTTGCAGCAGTACACCACAAACATCCCACATCCCAGTCTGGGTGGGAATCTGCCAATTAGTGGGATTCCTACACAAAAGAAGGATTAGCAGCACTGCACATGCTAGACAGGCAATCTCTCACCTGCTCCTAACTTTCACCCTCCAGAGTTCCAGCCTCCCTTCCCCTGCCTTTTAGTGTAGTGCCAAGGCCTAGAAATGACCAATGGAAAAGCCACCACTATTCCACTTGCCAACACCAGTTTTTCTCAGAAGAGTTGAAGGCTCACCACAGAAGGAAATCATCACACAGAAAGTGAGCTTCCTCTCTAAGCCATCCAATCTGATCCAGTTTTGCTGAGACTTGATATTTTAAATCTCATAACAAATCATAACTACAATACAAATCCTCTTTGCTCTAGGGATGAGACTTGCATAAACGGTATTACAGATGTCACACGAATTTGCAAATGTCCCTAGAGAAAACCAAGACCCACTTTCCAGAATTTGTTGCAAAGAAAATTTTTCAGCCTGTACTGTTCAGAGCATCATCTAAATTTACCTTCCATAATAAAGACAGTCAAAGCTAAATGTTTTCTATGGTAGAAAAACATAGCCCCAGCATATTGACACTGAAATAGATCTGTCACTGTAGAACAGAACCCCTGTTTACATAACAATCTAGGTTACTTAAGAGATTGGAGAATCTGAGAAAGGATGGTTACAAATACTGCAGAAAGTTCTGAAACAAGGATTATTATCAGTCTGAAATACAAAGGTATAAATTAGTTAAAGCAGCCTGCCAAGCCCTGAGGTCGACATTCTAGTAAACAGAACAATGATTTTTTCCATTCAATGTATCTGTACTCCTGTATGTTTCCAAGCATTGTTTCATAATTAATCTAGATGGTAAAAGTTTTATTCATCTTAAAATATTCAAGTTAGATTAAGCTTCACCTTATTTTACCACCAGTTTCTGTTTCTATATCCAGTCCTTTTAAAAATCAGACTAACTGTTGGAAATGCATTTTCTTGACCCATCATCTGCAGTCTCCATTTTATTTCAGTCATTCCTACCTTACCTCATTTTTTTCCATAATCCCTTACAGTAAAATTATTATACACCTGGCTAATCCACTCACCCCAATCTACAATTTTCACAGTTCAAAGCAGGGGTTAAGACAGTGACAAAGCAATGGGAAAAGGACATCAGTCTTCAGCAAACTCATGGTAGAAAATTGATGCTAGGTTTTGTGCATTTTGGTGTTTACATGGTTCCATGAGCTGTGCTGGTTGGAGCATGGTGCTGATAATGCCAAGGTATGGGTTTGCCCCTTGTATGGATAATGAGTTTAAGAGTTGGACTCAATCCTCCCGAGTCCCTTTGAACTCGGACTGCTCTGTGATTTTCAAGGAGAACCTAAAAATACTAGAAGTCTCTGAATGACCCAGGAAGGCATTGCAGTAAGAGGACAAATCACACAGATTTAGACAAAGGCAAATGGAGAGGAATGAACCATCCCTCACACAGAGGTTTGGGTTTAAAGCATGTCCTTTTTAACCTGACAACTTTCTTTTTAACCAGGAAACTCAGCTCCTTGTCTGCTGCATCCAGCATGCATACTTCCCAAAACACCCTAATAAATCAGAGAGATCTTGTCATCATTTTGTAATATCTGCTCTCTTCATAGGCACTGTCTCTTCCCAGACAGGAGGGGATGGGAGAGATGGGTACCAGTGTCAGGAAACCCTGACACAAAGGGTTCTGCTCGTATGCTAGAAACCTTCATGGCAACAGTCAACCTGCTTCTAACTAAACCTATGGCTGCTCTTTGATGAAAATGTGGGATGAGACTTCCAGCAGGGAATACCTGCAGGTGGATTATGCATGTAATTATTTTCAGGATGAGTACAACTCAAAGTTACACTGATTTCCACTGCTGTGGGTGTGCAGCATGCCAGACATCACCTTTGCCAGAAAACTTTTCAGATAGTCATGTGTAGATGAGTATCTCTTACTTGCACCTACATTAGCTCAGGGTTAATGAATTCATACACAATTTATTCAAAAGTGTACCATGTGGAGATTCTTAAACTCTACCATAGAGCATTATCAAGTAAATGTGTGACATGTCTCTTTTCTTATTAAACTTGGTTTGCTCTTTTTCAGCCTGCAAAAATTACCAAGTGCTAAGATACCATGGTGATGGGAAAAACAGAAAACATCAAAACAGATTCTGTTTTCTTTAACTGAAATGCAAATTCCTTGTTTCACACAGGAAATTTTAGTCAGAATGACTGCATAGATGCAAATCTTCACAAAGGTGAGTTTTGTGAATGAACAGTTAATGTACTGTAAAGTAAAGCTTTTTCCCCACACATGCAAAGATGAAATAAATAAAGGGGAAATAGAAAAAATGAGAAAATTGTACGTAAAAGAAAAATCAAATGGGATCAGGTCATATTAAACTTTGCAAGCAATAATGAAACAGAAATACAAAGTGCTCAGATAATTATGGTGGCAGAACCATCATGGATTATACTCTGTGAATCATTTCTTTCTCCCAAACTGCTGGAGGTCAGTTTTCTTGGTAACTTTCATGAGAATTTTATAGGACCAGCAAAGCAAGCAACATGTAATTCATCAAACACCTGCTTTTAAAATGGCACAGTTATAACACAAGCACGAAAAGCACCATGCAGACAAATCAACTTAGTTACTTGGGAGAAAGGTCAAAGATCAATTCAGCATTGCTTCATTTGCGGCATTTTTAAAAAATGCTTTGGACCAGACATCTACATGGAAACTTCATCTTTCAGCTGTATTTTTTTTTTTTTAAAGTTTCTACCCTACAAGCTCTGGCCAGGAAGACTAAGTTTGAAAATAAAGGAAACAGACAGTCTTACAAACTGAAAGATAAAAACTCCCCTAATTACTTAAAACTTACAACCTTTAGTGTCATCACATGCTCTTTGCAGTCTTGACTTAAAATTTGAGAACACAGACTAGAAGCAATATTAACCTTATTAGTGATACTAGCAGTGATTAACACAATGCCAAACAGTGCAAGCAAAACTTCCCTCCTTTGTGACACAACATCCATCCAGCAGCCATGCACGTAGCCCTCCGGAGATAAAAAAGCCAAACCTCCTTCTTTACATTTCACCTGAACAAACGGGCAGCTGGAATAAGCAAAACTAGAAAAAGAGGCCACAAGGGAAAAGAATTGTCACTGCAAATTACTGAAAACTTCAGCGCTGAAGTAGCTTCTGGTGCCATCACCCTCCTTTATATGGAAAGCTTCCTTCTTCAGTCACCCAAATCCTGTATTATTGCTACTCTCTAGCACAAAGTCTCTCACACGATGTTTTGCATGCCAGCTCAGGATCTCTGTAAATAGCTCAATACACAAAATAGTTTAGCCATCTCATACCCTGTAAGTGGTAAATTATTAGGAACTTAAATATATTACAAGTCATGTCCAATATTGGTTTACTCCCAACTTAGCTGCACAGCTGTCAGCAGACAAGCCACCAAGTTTGCACCTCTGTTGCTGCAATTTTAACTGTCAAGCAGCATCTGCTAACTAGATGAATCCCCTTAAGAAGGATTTATAATATTTTATCACATGAATTGAACATTTTATCATGTGGATTTCAGAGTAATACTCCTTTTGATTTGCACACAGCTTGAAAACACGTCAGATATTTCTTTCAAAATCTCTTGCCAGCAAGTTATGAAAAATGGATTTTTATTTCAGGCATCTTGGACTGTTACTGACAACAGAACAGTGTTTCAGCCTGCTAGAATAGTTTCCAGGATCACAGATTTATCTCTCAATGTCCACACTTCTTGTTCCCTAGCAGCTTGTGATCCAGCATAGGCTGTCAGTTCTGTACCCATCTGCAGTGGTGCTTTTAAGTCACTAACAAGATGACCTAATCAGCATCTGTTCTTGCTATGCCTGTGTGTTGCCATGATGCTTTTTACCATCTTTTTCTTTTTTTCACTTGCAAAATAATGTTAAGAAATTCCATTATAACAGGCAGAAATATAATTATTTTCAGAATACCCTGAAATTGTCTCAGTGAGTTCTAAACTACTGATATAAAGCTTTACTTGGCACTACAAACAACAGAGTAAGTACTTGTTTTACTTCTGATCCTTTCTTTTTACCCTCCTTTTTTCAGGAGAATCTCTGCTGTATATATAGCATGCTACTACAATTACTATTACAAGCAATTCTGGACATATTTGCATTTCTAGCTCATCTAAACACTGGGTCAAAATTAATGGCACATTACATGAAATTGATGGGATTTATTTTTCTTTACATAAAGCCTAAGATAACCTTTGATACAGATGGTAATTCCAGGATTAACTGTGCATGCTGAAGACAGAAAGCACAAGACAGTGTTTCCAAGAAGCCATGAAGATGTTGACATGCAGGATGTGGGAGGAACAAACTCAGGAAAACACTAGGAAAGAACACCTATGATGGTAAGCCTAGAGGTGCAGGAAAGGCAAATCCTCCATGGTATTTACATGGGTCCAACACACAATCACTGCAAACACTCAGGAAAAGAGAGCAGGCCAGAGCTGCCTCGAGGCAGGGGCAGGAAAAGGCACTGCCCATCTGCAAAGGCATGGCACCCCAGAGCCATGGCATGGCCAGCCCCCCAAAGAACAGCAACCACCTCCCCTGCACCACTGATCTCCCTGCCCACCAGCTGGAACCAAAGAGGAAGAAGAGGAAGATAACAACCCACCAACCACCTGTCCCCTCTGAAGCATCTGGTGCCAATATTTTGAAAGAGAGCCTTAAATTCAAAATCCCCAAACACACAGGCAAATCCTCTCCTTACCCACCCTTTCAGAAATACCTCTGCCTTGGGCTGGACCTTGAGGACCCAAGGCTGGTAGCAGGGACTCAGGTAACTCAGAAACCTGGCCTATTTTTCTTTTTTTTTTTTTTTTTTCCCCTCAGAGGAGGTGTGTACAATATTGCATCATTAAATGTCCTCTTTTGGTTGTACCTTGCAAATGCCCCCTCCATTAGCCAACTAAAACAATGGTTAGTGCATTGCACACTCATGAGACAAAGAAACTATAAAAAGTTACAGTTGAGTATACAGGGCACCTCTAACTTGTTAAGCATTGAAGGCAAAAGCCCACTCCATAACCTCAACACTGTAATCATATATTCCTACAACCAGCAGAGCACAGCAATCAGCTCCAATCCTTGCAATGCAGTTGTATCATGATATATTTGCATTGAATGTCATGTTCCAAATTGGAACTGGCAAGCATCTCAGCTGCACACAACAATGCCATATGGAGTTACATCTGATACAGCTCGAGCAGAACTCCCTTCCTATCCAGAATACATCAAACAGTGCTACAGATAGGCTATGGCATTTAAATAGTAATAATGTGGATGTGAGGGCTAAATTAAAAATGCGTTGCATATTAGAAACAATTTGCGCACCGAGATATAAAAAGGGATTTGTTGGCTTTTGGCAGCAGAACTTAAAGATATGTAAAGAAAGCCATTTTGCTTAATTGCTTATATGTCAGCTTTCTGAGCAGAACAATTTTAGGACTAAAGATGCATCAAAAAATATGAGTGCAGATTAAAAAGACCAATGAACAACAAAGATTTTGCTTCAAGTGGGTAAGAGAGGAGCTGAAAATTAGAAGTTGTGCATCTCATCAGAACAAGGTGACAGGCCAGGCTGGCTGTCAGAAATGGAAACTCCACTTCAGACACTGCTCTCAAGCTCTACAGATGTGACGTTTGTGCTCGTGTAAACCAGGTTCGTGGCTCGTGTTTTCCACCTGCCCAAAGAACAACTGAGACTGTGCATTCCCACCCACCATCACCACTCAAGGGGAAAGAAAAGTAGTTCAAATCTCCAATTTTACTGCTTCTGCAGAGTCCATAATTAATACAGTGGCAGTGCACTGTCACTCTCAGTGCAATTCAGCCACTTGCTGTCAAGAAAATGAGAAGGCTATCAGTTATAAGCCATTGCAAGAACCAGATCTGCTGCCCAATACATGCCTAGGTCAGACAGACATCAGGCAGAATGAGCCACGACCATCTAGAAGAGAGTTTGAGAGCTACACTGGCACTGGAGTCCTGCTAACAAGTGACCAGGCTGCCCATCATTTCTTGGGAAATTGGAATTCACTGGAGGTGACTAGTTTGCACAACAAAACCCAAAAGTATAGTCTTCCATAATAATGATACTATTACTTCTACAGAGAATCAGATTATTCTAGAAAGCCAGACAAACAAGGGTTTGGCCCAGGATCATTTGAAAAACTTTAGGGATTTATTTAAATTAGGATGTGGCATGAGAAGTAATTCAAGAACACTACAATGACTAAATATTTGATGGGTCAAATCCTGGAGGTTTCTCTTCAGCTTCACTAATGACTCCCCTGGGAATGCAGGTTGAGTGAAAACAACTTAATTCCTTCAGCAGTTCTCATTTCCTGGAGCACATTGCTAACTAGTATTTGCAACATTTCTTCTCTGAAGGCCTTCAGAGGTCAGAGCACTTCCAAGGTGTCCTCTTCTACCACCACAGAAACAGGTATTTTTCAACCCTTAAACAAGGTGACCACCCTTAGCCTTTGCCTGCTCTACAGTGACACTGGCCTTCCAGCAGAGTAAAACTGAATCTGCTGTTGTTTTCAGAGATCCCCAGATTAGGAAATGACAAGAAAACAGCGCAAAGTGAAACTTTTCAAAGCTCCAAAGGAAAACAATCTTCTAGTTAATTGCTGTTAACACTATAGCTTCAGGTATTCAAACCATTTGGAGCATTCAGAAAACACAAATATCATATTTAGCACAGCACGTCCACGCCTGTCACATGCTGATTTGCCACAATGAAGCACAGAAACTGGCTGCTCCCAGGGCCCAACCAACCAAACTCATCAAAGCCAAAAGGCCAAACTACAGCAACAAATTGCACCACCTTTCCAGCAACTAAATACCTGCCAAGGGCACTGGGTGCCTGGGCTGCTCCTGAGCAGCAGCCAGGGCAGCACTCAGCCTTGGCTCAGGTGCACTTTGGCCACACTGCTCAGGGGTGCCAGAACCCAGATTTTTTTTTTTTTCCCCCCACTGGGGGACTCTAGAAATGCATAAGAGATTGCAGTTCTCTGCACTTCTGCTGTTTGGTGACAACTTCTCATTTTTGAACAGCTCTCATCACACACAGCCACACAAACACAAAACCACTTAATATTAACAATCAACCTTCCAAGGGTGTCATTCTGACTTGGAGTAACAGCAGCAGATGAGGATAGCTCCTTATGAATTATGGGTGTGTTCAACATTTTAGAAGTTTTAGAACATAATTTGTATAAGAACTTTCGGCAATAAAGGATTCCATGACCTGGTAACTTCCCATGAAGAAAAACAGTGGAATAAAAGAAACTCCAATTTTCATGGGAATGTGAGCCAGGCTTTAAATCAAAAATGTGCCAAGTACAAGAAGATGCCAGCACATAAAGTTTATCAGGTGATTATTTTCATATATTTAGTGACTAATTGCATCATAAAATATGCATTAACTATAACTTGTCAGTGCATGAAATCCTTTTTGACATTCAAGTGGTTATCATTGAAGCATTCCTCCTTGTACAAATTTTAACTTTACTTACATGTAACAATAGTTCTATGAAAGCAAACGTAATCTGTAAATCTCACAGAAGCTTTACCTTAAAATACCAGTCTTTGCTGCTGACATGTCCAGTTTTGCTGACTGATGCAAAGAGCAGACAGCTAGGCTCAAAACCACCAAGATTACATTAAAGTGTGTTAGTGTGCAGTTGCTGCTACATGAAGAGGCAGTATTTGTGCTTCCTGGTTGTACAGAACGAGACATTTAACCTTAAACTGGAGGTAGGTCAAAGCTGTGATGCTCTGGCATTGCCAGCACTACACACAAACTGAGGAGAGCAGAACAAGGGTCTAATGGTCCAACTCTAACTCAGAACAGTGTATTGGGAGCAAGCAACCGCAGGTCAGGAAGTTTACCTGCCATTTAAAACCCTACTGTCCTCAGGCAAGCAGGGAAAGCTTTCCAAAAGCAGCTCATGGTTTGGGATGGCTCAGATACTGACAAGCTACAGGAAGAACTGAAATAGGCTTGATTTCCAGAAATCGAACATTTATAATGTCCTGAAATATGTCCCAGTTTGGCAGCCAAGGTTTGGTCTACCAGCCACAAATTCCTGTAGCTCAGGAGCAGTTGGATAATCACCACCACTCTCAGCTTTGTAAAGCATGTCTTACACACACATATCCAAAAGAATGTCCTGACAAGAGATTTTTCTTTTTCCTTTCTCTCAGTGGTTCCATAAGACTCAAAGTCCCTAGCAAGATTCCCATGTGAATTTTTAAAAGCAGATAACTAACATTAGCTATATTGGGAATCACAGCCCAGAAACTAATAACTGGTATTTTCAATTTATCTCTCAGGTTAAATCACAAAATCTCCCAAATCTAAAATTTCTGTCACATAAACTTCAGAAACCACGTAAACATTTCATCCATTGGTCATCTTCATCCTTCTTTCAATCAATAAATCATCATTTAATTTTTACATATCATTAGCACATGTAATAAACTTATCTTGACATTTAATAGTACAGATTTCACTTTCTTCTGCTTCACTTCAGAACTCCAGCTGCTGTGCTGCAAGTATATTGATCCATATTTATTAACCAATTAAATTTTCAAGAAAGCTTAATAGATTTAGACTTCTCAGTCTTACTTGTAAAAAGAAACAACTGAAATGAACATGTGTAAGTGTAAACGATGAACTGCTCTTGCAGACCTCATCCACAATTATCCTAAAAAGTTTTTGTTGCCTGCTCAGCCTTGCTGCAGTTTCCAAAAATGCTATGTAATAGTTTTCCTCCATTTCTAATCCTTTCATTGGCAGGATATTTGTATTACTACTTGCCCTCAAACCAAGTTTGAGAGCTTCATCAGACTGTGTATGTGTTTGTACAGAGTTCAGAAAGAGGCAAAGGAAACCTCATCCTCTCTGTGTCACAGAAAACAGGCCCAAACCCCTAAAAACACTGCAGAATTAAACAGGAAAGGTTCATTTGAGAAAACAAAAAAGTTACTTCTGGAAGTTGCAGAAATTAAACTAAAGTTGTTGGTTTCTCAACTTGTTGCCACAAATTCTTTTGATTACCATTCTCATGCATTATTTTCTCTTACACATGCACCAATCTCTTTTGCCTCGGCAAAGCCCCTCAGCGTAATAACGACATGGTATGTGGACTCTGAGCATGGAGGGATGGGGGAAAAGTATCTGGAAACTGTCTTCCTCTACAACCTGCTAAAAGAGAGAAGACAATCTCACCCTTATTGAACACAACTGCCCAAGGAAAAACAGAACCAAAAACTTAAACAAAAAAAATCACAGCATATCACCTACTTAATTTATTCCTCTCTTACTGACTGAGCAACATCTGCTCTTCTTTGTCTGAGTTTGCATAAACTAAAAGAGAAATTCTAAAAACTGCACTAACTATGACTGTTTTAGTATCAGCAAACACATCCACAAGCCTTCACTAAAGAAGATGGACAAAGCCTGGATCTCAGTCCCGAATGAAAGGTAAAATAATTTGAGTGAAAGATCCTCAACAAACAAAAGGTAGCTGCTAGATGGTTATTAAGAAGATAATGGCTACAAGCAGGTAGGATTAAGCTGTGCAGAATCTGTTGTTCTATTTTTAGAGTCTGTAGCCCCAGGCTGAATGCTGAGGTACTGGAATTACGTGAATTATGCTAACATGCTCCACAGTTGCTTACTAGGCATGCTTCCTATTATCTAGACAGGATAAGAGTCTAAAAGAACATCTGTACAGACTGAATAAGAGCCAAGACCTCAGTGGATGATCCCACTAACATTAACTTTTTGTTGAAATTATCTGGACTAGACATGCTGTAAGAAAACTAACAATTTGGAGGATGTTTCTTCCCAAAAGAAATTATTTTAAAAGATAGTTTAGAAATGCCAAATAAACAAACAAATTGCATTCTGTTCACTTTTGGCAGGATGTAAAAGATAAATAATCTGATCATGTGGAAAAGGAGCTGACTTCCAGTATAAATACATATTCTAATCTCTTTGTGTTATAAAGGGAGAAAACGAGTAGGATTTAGGTCATATCCTCCACCATTGAGAGCTAAGCTCTGCATCTGACTTCCAGCAGGGCCTCTCTCCTCCTGTACATGGGCCCACAGTCACTTCACCTTTCTCCTGGAGAAAAGGAGACTCAGGGTGACCTCAGCACTGCCTACAGCTCCTGGGAGGGGCTGTGCTCAGGGGGGTTGGGCTCTCACCAGGCAGCACTGACACAACCACAGGACACAGTCTCAAGCTGCTCCAAGGGAAATATGGGCTGGATATTAGGGAAAGGCTTTTCACCAAAAGAGTAATAAAGTCCTGGAATGCCTGGGGAGGTGGTGGAGTCCCCATCCCTGGATGTGTTTAAAAAGGACTGGCTGTGGCACTGGGTGCCATGGTCTGGGTGAGGTGTTAGGGCTGGCTTGGACTCAGTGATCCTGGAGGTCTCTCCCAACCCAGTGATTCTGTGATTGCCACCTCTGTGCTGTTCCCCAAGGTGCAGCACTTGAGTGGGGATGCCACCACCTCTCCCATGGACATTTCTCTGTTCCAGCACTCTGAACAGCACTCATCACTGGGCACCCACACTCAGATCACCCAGGCTATGTCCTGTTGCACCTCAAGTTAGGACAGAGTGGAAAAAGCTCCTAACGCAGTGCTTATACACGCAGGGCTTATGCAAACTCTGGCAGGACTGATGAAATACAGTTTGGTGGGAGCTGGAAGAAGCCTTGGAAGAGCCCAGAGACTGCCTAGACCCTGACAAGCAAAACCACATCTGTTGTCAGCAAGGACTAGGAAAGAACCTATCACCTCCACCAGTTAGGCATGTAAGAAAATACAGGACAAAAAAGGCAGAGAAACAAACAAAAAAAAAAAACTTTTCACTCTAAATAACCATCATGTTACCTAAGGGAACAAACAAGTCTGGTGAGCTGAATCAAGTACACTGGATTTCCAATGAATTGCCATCCCTACTTGCAGGCACAGAAAAATATTAAATAATTCTTTCTTCCACAGTGGCTTCACAATACAATTTATTCATATGAAAATGGTAAACAACACAGATGCTTATTTTCATCTGTTACTTACAGGAACTCCTCCAAAAATACAAGCAAGTTCCTCTGAGCAACTTCACACCCTTTTCCAACATTGCAAATGAGACAGTTGATCCAGATTTAAATTTCTAATACTGCAAAGCCAACTCTTCCCTGAGCTAGATTTGCAAAAAATCCTTTACATCCAGAGGTAGAAGTTCAGGACAACATTTTGTAACATTTGGAACTGGGAATCATGTCTGTAACATTTATATCCAATGCTTACATTAATACCCATCTGCTCAGATGGCATGGTGCCTGCTCTGAAGTCTGCTGAACCTGGTCTCCAGGACACAGATGCCAAGAAGTCATACATGAATTTCATGGCAGCACTGTGGAGCCCAGAGACACTGCAGAAAGGCCCTGTCTCCTTCTGACTTAACATGGAAGCACTGTTGTGAAGGCAGTTCACTGCATTTCTTTGAAAGGCGGAAAAACACCAAAAAGTGAAAGGTGACATGAAGACCAACTTCATGGGCTTCTGGCTCCAACTAGACTGTGTTGCTGCAGATATAATGAAAGGATAACACAATAAAAAAACTCCAGTTGCTATCCTCCTCACTCTGCAAGTGGGCACAAACTGTAAAGGCAGAGATGAAAAGCTCACTAGCTACTACAGAAAAAGAGAGCTGACAGAGCTCTGAATATACATCAAAGCACCA
The DNA here is from genome assembly GCA_032173965.1 of Sitta carolinensis. Taxonomy (NCBI): domain Eukaryota; kingdom Metazoa; phylum Chordata; class Aves; order Passeriformes; family Sittidae; genus Sitta; species Sitta carolinensis. Next base: position 3,500,828 of record JAVUNC010000025.1, on the reverse strand, counting down.
GCTCCAAGGAATTGGTATTCACAAGAAATGCATTTCTTAGGGCTTTTTATGTCTGGCACTGCTTCTTGCAATCTGTTAACAAACATGGTACATGGGAAAAACACACACTTAGGAGGGATTGCTTTTCAAGAACAATTCTCAACTTATGAATATGGAAAATTCTTAGCATAGTGAAATGGAAACAAGACCATGGTGTCCACATTATGTTAACTGATCCAAGCTAGAGTAGCAGCAATCTGAAATCCCAGACTTGAGGAGTACTAAATGCAAGTGCACGTGGTGGTTCACAATAGAGAATGGCTAAGGAGACTATGGGCAGCTCTGGTGGAAGCAAAGATCGTGGCACAGCAAGGTCTGAATTTTGAAGCACACTGAAAAATAAAAGCAGTAAAATCTGTTAAATATTAAGAACACGTTTCAAGTAGGAATCCTACCAGTGAGCAGAAGAATAACATATCTCTCTGCATGAAATTGATTGGTCTTGTCAGATACACACACCAACAGCATCTGTGGCATCCTGTGAAATCACTCTTTTTAAATGGCATCTTGCAGATGAAACAATTTTTTTGGCTCCAGTCTTATGTAGTTTTGAACTGAACTTTCTATCCACTCATATCTCCACACACAAAGGGCTGACTAAAGCATCAACTGAATTTCATGCAATATGGGCACCAAATTAAAAAGAAAAACTAGGAAAAAAATACCTGTGACTAAATGCTTATAACAAAATGATAATTTTCTTTAAAAACCTGAAGTCCTGTTGTAAGAACAACTATCTGTGTATCCATGACTCAAAACACCATTTATCATCAACTATTAGATCAATTAATTATTTTAGCATTTAACAATTAAATAATGGTACACTTCATTTGCATCAGGTTGGATTATTTTTATGTGCCAGAGGGAGAGACCTTGTCATCGACCACAGCCAGGTCTGGCAGAAATGTCCTTCTGCCCCCCAGTGAAAGTCTGGGTCTCCCTCTCCTCCTCGGGATCTTGGCCTAGATACATCCTGGTAAGCAGACAACAATTCCATTTTCCTATTGCATACTTCCTTCCTACCAGACCTGGCTGTCCCTCACCATTATCTTCCCACCAGCACACGTCAGAGCTCTCAGCACTGCTGACTCAAACCTCTGCTGGGGGAGCCTCCTGGCACCATCGTGCCACAGCCCAGGCTGCTCTCTCCTGGATAATCAAACCTGGGAGAAGCTGTGGCTCCTTGTGGCAAAGGATAAACCACAACACAGAGCTTGACTAACACCTACCTGTGGGAGCTGCAGGCGTGGAGTGATCATGAAAACTGTGTCACATGTCTCCAAAAATTAGATAAAAAATGCAAAATAAAAGACTTGGGGGTGCCTCCTAGTGAAGGGTATGATCACAGCAGTTCACTCCACAACTGATATTAATTCAAGGGCTGAGCAGAGAATACTGACCCACACCTACACAGCAGCACAGATGAAACAGTTCATCTTTTGTTTGGGATCACTCCAATCCTCTTCAAATAAAACCCGTGGTGGTCCTTTGCCTACATATCTCAATAACCACTCTTTCATTTAACGGAAATTTCTAGGATAAAGTATTTTCACAAAGGTGATAAAGGAAAAAAGAGACTAAAATTTTGTAAAGCCAACACCTCTAAAGAGCCAAGACAGATTCCAGGGAGATGGAAGGAATCAATGATAGCCTGAATATCTGTGACTGATAGACAGGTTAAAAACCCCTGAAATCAACACCAAGCCAAATCTCCCATCCTGGATGGTCATGGACTAGATCATATCCCTACCACTACAATCAGGGATAAAAACACTCCCTAACCCCAGCAACATCAATCAGCTTAACAGGTAGCACATAGATATATTACACTAAACAGTCTGAATGACTTCAACACCATGACCACAGTCTGGGTACATTGTGTTTATAATTGTGACATTTGACAAATTTTAAGAGTTGTTTTAAAAACAACAAAAAAATAAAATCAGAAGCAAAATCATATTTCAAAGATAAAACCAATTTTTGTTTCAGCTTTTAGAGGTGACCAAAAACCAAACAACATGCAATCAATATCATTAGTCAAGGACAAAGAAAGAAACAAAGAACAGTACCCTCTCTTTCAATTACACTAAAATACCAGTACATCAAATAGCCAAAGATATAATAAACTCAATTTTCTATATCCTGGGATTTTCCTATCTTGTTTGAATTAAACTATCACTTTCCATTCCCCAAACAAGCCTTCTATCCTGGCACACCATCAGGTCAAGAACTTCTTTACCTATTTGACTGGAAGCCTCCTTCTAACATTCATATTATTTTTACTTATGACTACTATAAAACCTGCTGGTTTTAACATCATAATCTTCCTTTGGTAACCAAGGTAGCTGTATGACTAACATTATTTGAGGCATGTTGAGTGTAGTTCTCCAGCAAAGTGGTGTGATGAGCTCCATGTCAGCATCACAGCACAGAACTGGTCTGATGGGCAGCAGGCAGCTCCGGGGCAGATTCAGAAAAAGCTTCAATCATTACTCTGAATTTGATGAACTTCTTGGGCCATAAAGGTAGGTAATGTCCTGCTCTCTCTACAGTAGTAAAATTCCAGCCTCAGTCAGGATTTTGCTTGCAATTTTGGCACTTAACCAAACTCCCAGATTTGAGCTGTATGGATTCACCTCTCCTGTGAAACTTTCAAGATGACAATGACAAATATCTAAAGTTTGCAAACAATTCTATGTTGGTTCCAGCTTGACTTGAGATCAAGTCCTGCTCAAGGCCCTGAATTTCTTACAATGATGTTTAATACTATCTTATTTGATTACTTATAAATAAATAGCTTCTGATTATTTTAATTCTTAAAGCCATTTCAGCTGATTAACAAAGTAGGAAGAACTTTATTTTATAGATTCTTGACATTCAAAAACTACAGGACAGTTGTTTAGCTTTCTTCATTTGAAGAAATTCAATTACCAAACACCTTAAAAAGAAGCAGCCAAAGACAACTCCTTCAGGATTGTCAATTTTTCCAGTACAAAAATCCTGTAAAAAGTTTCAAACAGGCAGCTTAATCAAAGGCACAGACTCATCATATCAGACTCTTTATGAATATGGATCTTATTTATATTGTTTGAAGTTGTATTTTCCAAAATGTATAATACTTTATGAAATTCTGTATGTAAATTATTTAAATAACTTTTTTTAAAACAATGTTCTTATCTAAAAGAAAAATGCGCTGAACTTTATTTCAAGAAAAAACTTTTTAAAAATTTTTCAAGGTTAAGGAAATTAAATTTTATAAATATACAAAAACGTTGCAGGGTTATATTCTTATCTAGACAGAATAACAATTATTTCAGCTTGAAATTGTCTTTAAACTGTCTTCCCTTCAGCCAACAAAGCACCTTTCCTGCTAAGGCAAAAAGCCTTGAATATTTTCCTTCCAGCAAGAAGACACAGTTTGGAGTTCCACGAACACAGATGTGTGTGAAATGGAAAACACCCAAAAGAAAAGGCTTCTTGTCCAGCCAACTGATATAAAATGTGCCAAGAGGTTGAAAGCTCTTTCTATAATGTGTTGTGATCTATTGTGACCACCTCAAACTCTCTTAGGGCACCAGAGAGGCCTTAGGAGGAGATGGTCATGGTGGTACCATTGTACAGTGATGTACAATATGTTCTATTTCAGATGTACTATTCTGCTGGGTTTTCCATACTGAAGACACCTCAGAAATGTGTTTTAAGAATAGCACAGTTGTCTCTCATAATTATCATGAAAAAACGATGGCATATATAGTAATCATTGAGCTGTTACTGAAAACACCACAAGCTTCAGCAGCAACTACTTTTATACGACAAAGAAGCATCCTACATATTGTTGTATAACCTTCCAAAAGACGTCTTATTTTTACATGTCGTCTATTTAAAACCTAAGCTTTTGGTGAAATAATTTCATAGTAGTGAAATTTGCCATGAGAGCTACTGCATTACCACTACTCACACAATATTCCCTCTTCCTACACTCCAGTCCACAGCAGCTTTTGCATTCTGCACTGCTGCTCTGAATCTGCACCCCTGAAGCCAATGAGAATATCGTTACTGAACTTACAAACACTTGATTTTGCACACAAATATGTGCAATAAATATAATGATTGCATAACAAGGGACAAATGTGATGGTGTAACAGACCAGCAACTGTAATTTCTACTCTAAGTACTTCTTCCCCATTGTGTTAATGTGCTGTTACACTTAGACACTACTGCAGCAAGACATAACTGAACCCCAAATATTTTCACAATATTACAAGGATTATTCTCTTACCTTAATTCAACAACTAATCAGAAGTCAGCAAGCCACACGGATAGAGATTGAGCCCAAAAGAACTAGTATTATGACCTATATTGCCATTCCTCAGAAAATGAAGGTGTTAACCAATAATATTCTCTTGTATTACACGCCAGCAGTAATAAAAATGTCTTTGACAGACCAAGCTGCACATAAGTACTTTGGATAGAAATGCTTAGAAACTTTCAAAGAAAAGTAATAATTTAATTCAGTTACCAATTGTATCATTACACTGAGGTAAACACAGGAAAGTGCTCCCACAATCTGTATTATAGGGTAAATAGCTTCGACACTAGATTTCTTTTTGGAGAGTGATTGTTATGTAACTTACAATTTACCAGGCCAAACTGCATGAACTATATATCTGGACTCCAAAAGAACCCAAAAATTCCATACCGATATTCATTAACATTTCTGTTTATGCAAATAACTGTTACTGTATTTTATTCAAATCAAATACTAGAAAGATTAAACAGAGGAAATGCTAACACACTGCTTAATTCTACGTATCTATTTTCTACCAAAGTTTTACAGAGTACACCAAAAGTATCCTTAGGTGCCAGAAAATAAACGTAAAAATTCACACAGTGAGCTACCCCATTTACTACCTACCTATCTTGCACATTCAAAAAGGAATTTCAAGCAGGAATTTGTACACTTTGCTTGTTAGTTTAAAACTTTACAAGTCGTGCAGCTGTTACTTGGGCAAGCAGAATGGACAAAGGAGCTGCAGTACTCAGAGTTGTAACAGCAAAGAGGAAGGAGTCGAGTGCCTTGGGCAGCAGCTCTGCAGTGCCAAGGGAACAGAGGAGGGTCCCCTCTGTCTGCTGGCATCCTGCAGAAAGCAGCAACACCTCCAGCCTCTGCCCAGGCTCTGCAGGCACAGAACATGCTGGGGAAACAAAACCATCAAAACTTTCAGCTCAGATGGCTGTTTTAGCAACATTACAGCTAGAACTGAATGTAGTCTGCTCCGTTGGGATAAACCCAAGGTCTCCACTGCAAGCAAGTCTGTGTAAACACTCCACTATTTTTTGGCACCAAGTTGTGGACTCCTACTCTGATCCCTCTCACTGCAGTTGTCAGCCTTCTCTTAAGACAGGCAGCACAGCTCTTTTTCAAGCAAGTTAAGAAAAACTTGTTATTGATTTGAATTGTCATAGTTAATTTCTTGAAGGGTGAAGCCTGTAGCTCCACTGAAGTCAGTAGGAATATTTCCACAGGTTCATTCTACTCAACACAATTTGACATGGAAAAGAGTAAAACACTTGAATTTAGTAATAAGGATTTATTTAAATAAATTGTTGGCATGGCCCTTCTGCTTTGAGAAGGGCACCTGGGACAAAACAAGCAGTTACCTGCCAATGCATCTAGTTTATTAGCTCAGTGATGCTGAGTGCACAGTTCTCTCCACATTTCTGCAAATTAGACCATCTTCAGCCACAGGTGTGCAGGCAAGCCCCACAGCTGTGAAGCTTCCTAACAAAAACATTGAGACCCAACTACATTTCAAATAAGAAAGACTGGTGTGTGAAACGAGGAAAGGGTGCTAAGCCACCCCAGCCACACCTGATCTTAAGCATAGAAAAGAAAAAGTTGACAGAAACATTCTTGAAAGAGCAACACAAAGGACTCCTATAGCAGCAGCTTTCAGCTCTGTTTGCTTCCCAAAGAACCACGAATTCAGACTGATGAAGGGAATCCAGGGACACTTCACCTAAAGCACAACCCCCCAAATCTTTTTGTGTCTGCTCTGCTGAGTTAAAGCACACAGACAGCAGAAGCTATTTGTAACAGAGAATTTTTGTTTACAGCCTCAAGATCAATTACTTCATGTTTATACCTTATTGTATGAAATCCTGAAGTTCCTAATAACTGGTGAAAATTGCACATCAAATTCCCTGTCTACCATACTACTGCAGATATTACTTTTCAAGAAAAAGAAGTCCAGTAATTAAAGTTCTCATTTGTTTTTGTTGGCAGGACTCAGATGCTGTTCTTTGATATAAAGGGGAAATAGCTGAAAAACTCTGTTTAAAGAAATTCACGTAGTTTTCAAGACAGGAAACTAAGAATATTTTAAAAATTATTCTATATTTTTATGAGGGACTAGGAAAAAAAAAAAAAAGGGTGTATCTCACCAATATCTCAGCACACCTAGTAACAAAGAAACATTGTGGACTCCTTCCATATGAAAACTGGTAAAAATGAAGAGAAATTCTGATTCTGCTGAGGTTCAGGCAACGCTGGCACTAATAAAACAACTCCATGAAACTTTGCTACTTGTTTCACTGAAAACAGAATTTCACTCAATATTTTTCTTTAACAACAGTTAAATTCAAATTAATGGGATATCTGTAAAGCTGTATTTTTGTAGGAGGTTTCTGCCAAAATAGTTCAGAATACAACAACAGTAATTTTCAATTCCTACCTCACCAGGAATTTAGAACCTTCCTTTACAGCTTTACCATCTTAAAGGTTTAACACAATTTTGCATGGATGTATCCCACATAACACATTCTATCGACTGTCTCTTCCTGTTACACATTTCTGCAAGCTCTGCTCCTCACAAGCTAGCTTCACAAAAGACCTTGAAGACAGAAAAAGTACTTTAGAACAGTTTTTGACTGCAGCAACAGAGGTTTTGCTGGAACACAGTGAAACAGGGAAGAAGATGTGAATATGAGACGAAAGAAGCAGCTTACAAGCAAAACACCTGGAGCAAGGAGAGAATGAAACAGGACAGCAGACAAACACTGGAGCAGGAGCACAGGAAATAACATGTGCTTTATGCAGTGTCCCTAACAATTAAATAACTCCCCTTTGAACAAATTCTGTATCTGGTTCTTAGCAGTTGCCTTCCATGGATGAGATTCTCCTATGATTCAACTGAACTCAACTGCTGCACCCATGCAATGAGGAACCTTAGGCATGTTATTCATTATTATCAGAAGAATTCCAAATCAGCCTATTTTCTGGAAGTTATATATGCATTTATGCTTGTTATTATCATTACACACAGCTGCTTAATAACAAAATCCATGGGGTGTGTGGACACCAGAGGTATCACATCGCATTTTAAATGAATCCAGGAAAGAAGTCATAATCACAGGCTGGACATCAAGCACTACAATTCAGATTCCCAAGGTGAACAGATGGTGTTATCCTTTCACATGCCAGCAACAGTGCTGGAGATTCCCTTCATTGCTAAAAGATGCAAATTGAAGAAGAAATTAACCCAAGCTCTAGTGTGAACAACACTATCTTAAAAGATGGTAATTGGCATCCAAAGAAAGGGAAAAAAAAGTATCAAGGTGTTGAGTCACGATTGTAAAAGGTACCAAACCGGCAGCCTCAAAATTGTTCAGAATTTTAAATTATTTAAGGATACAGCAGACTTCTAAAGGTCACTGTTTTCTAAAAGTACCTACTTTTGGCACACAAGTATGATACTCCAGCAAAATTAAAAGACTCTACTATAAAAACAACCACTTCTAGGTTAAATTCAAAATTAGGTAGCATTGCATATAGAAGCTTAAATCAGAGGACATTTCATTATAGGAACTCACCTCAGCTCTTGACACTATTTTAAAAGAAGATCTGATTAGCTGAACATAATACACAGGATTATTTATAAGACATCCCTTTTTCTGCAGGCACTATGCCTACAACCACTGACCACTATTTTTCTGTAGAAAACATCTCTTACTAAGAATATCCAGAACCAAAATTCTCAACCAGAACTTCTAAAGAAACAGCCCTGATTGGGTTAAAAATGTTTATGTGATCATCTTCACCAGAAAAAGAAAAGTTCAGCTATCTGACTGTGCTGCTGGAAATTTTTATGATTTTTTTTCCCAGTTTGGTTTCAGCATAGCTACACAAAGAAGCATTGAACTGCACAAGTAACGCGGCTTTATCAAAGAAATTAGTCTTCTTCCTTCTTTTATGCAAGTTTTACAACCAACCAGTCAAAGCTGCACAGGACTTGGAAATGGGTCCTTCCAAGAGCACAACTGGAGTTTCAAGTGATGTAAAGAAGAGTATATGTTATGGTGGTATGGTGTTATAAGATCATGCTCAGTCAAACATGGCCACACACTTGCAATAACCAAATTCAAACAAGCTAAATCAAAGGAGATGGGCAAACACTAATGGTATTGCTATGTAATCCAGGAAAACACAGGTTTGCCTGTAGCACCCAATGAAAAACTCGCCAATAACTGTATTATCTGATTGTCTCATATAAGGCTCTGACCTCCATCTCTCATGTAGACACCTGACTTCTGTGCAAAAAGCTACAGCCATCTCAAAGCCCATCTGAGCCTGCTGTTCTAGACATCTGCTTTGTCCATCACAGGCAGAAGAACCATTTAAGCAAGAATTCTAACTTGTTACTGTTTGTATAACAGTAAGGTAATGGATCCTTTCCCCAGGTAGTAACAACACACATGCAAGTAAGAGCAAAAATTGCAATATCTGACATCTTGGAATTCAATAGTGCCTCCCTTCCTTAAATAGCCAGGGATGAGCAAACCTCACATAGGCACCAACTAGACATTCCAGTTCATAACACTAAAATCACCATTATCAGTCACATGCACAACTTGAGGAGAATTTTTGATACCTCAATGAGATTTTGCTCTGAAGGGAAACAATCCATCTTCCTTCTTCTTTATAGTTACTCCATCCGCCTGCATGGCTTTGTTTTCCCCCTCTTGTGTTCTGCCTATCCCAGTGCCAGAGAAGTCCATCCACTTCACATCACTGGGAAAGTCCAGATTATGTTAACATCGTCTGATGGGATGAAACGGACCGACTTTTTTTCTTTTCTAATATGTGCTTGGAACAGATAAGAGTGATTAAAGATGTATGAGACCTGGGTGTTGCAGCAGACCTCTAATTAGGGGTAGAGCTGAGCCAAGACACAGACTCTCATTTAACAGCATGAAAAGGGTCCCAGTTTATTCTTCTTTACAGCTTTGCCATCCTGACTCTGACTACAGCAAGCTCCTACTGCAGGGTCCAACTGCAGACTCACTGCTAGCTATTTTCTGCTGAACTGTGACTGCAAATATCAGTTTGCAGACTCTGAATGCATCCATCAGACCAGACTGACCTCATGGCAGATCTTTTACAGCAGCAACTCTCTTCCTCACTTCATTCTTCTTTGTATCTCTCTGGAGCTTTCCTTCTCTCTTGGGGCTCCTCAAGAACCTCTTTCTCCAGGTCCTCTTCCTCAAGCCTCTCCTGACCAGCCAGCCCACCCCTTTAATCACACTTACCTTTATTAGTCACAGCTGCAACCCACTAAGGGCAAGACTGTTCCTCTTCTTTGATAATTAGTACAACTGTGACTTTATCAGGGGCAAGGTTGCCTGTAATCCCTTCTTCTACACCTGGGTACTACTCAACCTTTGTAAATTAATCTCTTTCCACTCCCTTTCAAGTAAAATCATTAACAAAAACCATCCCAAAGCCAGGTAACGTCACTCGTTTTTGTAAAGAGGCTGTTATAACAATTCTTTTTTTTTTTTTTTTTTTTATTTTACCATGCATTAAAGTGAAAACAACTGTCTTGGGGAGGAGGAGAAGAGCATTTTGCCCCCAAACAGTAACATGGTCAGACTACTCAAATGTGACACAGCCAGCAAAGAAACCTGGCCTTGAAAGTGCTCTCCTGCATGCCATTGAACCACTCCCCCCACCAGCTCCTGGCTGGGAATGGTAATTCCACCCAGGACCTCATAAATATTTCTCCTGTGTAAATTACATGAAAATGGCTACGCTCTACTGAAAAACAGATCAGTATTTCCAAAATAAGAATTGGATTGAGAAAAAAGTCCTGACCAGATGGAATAAATAGGATAGAAAAGAGGTCTCCAGTTTGCTGATCTGGCTTTCTCCTGAACTTGGGAATGCAAAGCATTAGCTTTGCTTTTTGGCACACCCGCAGATATGAAGTAACAAAGCAACAAAGCAAGCTACCTTTATACCAGCAACCTTTATATTAGTCTCCAGGTAACCCTGACTGCCAAGGAATTTACAGCTTCGTTCCATGGACAGTGGAAAAGACACTAATGATTTATCAAGAGATCCTCAAGGTAAAATTCATCTTTTGCACGCACACACCAGCACCCACAAGTGTTTAACCAGCTCTATCCCATGACATTTTAGACATGAAGCAAAGTGTGTCAGGAAAAACTGGCAGGGACTCCTGCACCTCTCTAGGCAACTGAGAACAGAGGTGTTCTACACTTTAGTATCCAACCCCAACTGCTAAACCACCTAAACCAGAGAAGTTTTGTGTCTCTCTGCTCTCCAGCTAAAGAAAAAAATGTATGAAAGATACAATTCCATGCATGGAAATACTCAATATGGTCAGATGTTGCCTGTATATTTTAATTAAAATAACATACACTGTACATAATGTCATATTCTAAAGACAACTGGATCTATACAGCATAAACATTTATCATCTGGTTTAGTCGCACTGGTTGGGCCCACTGAGCAGTGGTTACATTGATAATACTATTCTGAAATGTGCTATAAAGTTTTCTAGGCACAATTTTAGGATAGCTACTTTAAAAGGAACAAACACAGAAGTCAACAAAAATTGTTACCCTTCTAAACCCGTATCAATTCTATGACACAGCTCAATATTTCTCAACCCAAGCAAAACACGAACTTATAATATATAGATATATTTATTAAGAAAAGCATAAAATGCACAATACTTTGCTATTTGGGCCTTGCAAATCAAAGAATCTCCTCCTTCCAGTTTTATATTGCTGGAAGGCTTAAAAAGCTAAAACTGTTCTTGGCAGAAATGAAGCAGTAGAAAGAAGCAGAGCATTAGCATTCACGTGAATCAGTCAAAGCCACACAATACATAAAATTCTACAGCATGTGCTATTTGGCTTTGAAATTTGCTATACATACAAAATACGCATTTTTGCTCATACAGAGATTAAACATTTTAATTTTAACAAGTGTACTGGTCAGTACCCTTCTTCTAGTTCCTAAGACTTTTAGAAACTCTGAAATTAACAGTGATCCAGAAGTCTTTACAATGAAAAATATAAACATGCTTGCTAATATCTGTAGGGTTTTTCTACAAAAATCAGTCCTTACTTGCCAAAGAACAGACGAATACAACTCTATAAGGTTTGTTTTTCACTTGTCTTCACTTTTTGAAAAAGCAAGGTTTAAAACAGTCCAAGTGGCCATTGCAAAGAACTGTTCCAGGAATGCTTTGAACAAAAGTGCAAATGATACTCAAAACTCATCCATCTCCATTGAAAGCAAATCTGGAAAGCTAAGTGGAAAAAGGTAATCCTCAAGAAATCACCCAAATAGGTGCTCACACAAGGGCAATCAGCCAGGAAGGAGGCAGGACAGGCTCTATAGTTCCTCGACAAGCAGCACGAGGTTGGAGCACACTGCTAAAACGTTCATTACACACAACGAGCTCCAGACAGCTCTGCAGGCTGTCAGTCTGCAGTGGCCTCTCCCTTTCCTCTCTTCCCCATCCCTCTGCTGCCCACAGCCCCAAGGGGCCCAAGCTCACTGCCCCCTGCCAGAGAACTGCAGTGACCAGCAGGGATGCCAGCTGTGCTTCCCCCTGTGCCAGCTGCCCCTGGGCCGTGCAGCAGCAGCACTCCTGCCCGCAGCCACCCCTGGGTTTCCTCTCTCCGTTTCCTATGGGATGGCTTCAGCAGCCCCCACCGTGGCAAGACTTCCTCTAAGCCCGTAGAAAGGCAGATCTCCTGGGGCAGGCAGAGGAAGAGTCTGTTTGGCAGCACTCTGGTTGTACCTTCAAAGCCTAAAACTGGCTTTGTGTTGTTGAGTCAATGCAGCTATTAACCTCATTTTCACATGATTCCTTATTTTCCACCAACTGGCAACTAATTCCCATGTAAAGATACCAAACAAAATATAAATGGCTGCCTGTCTCTAAGTGAAACACCACGTTGCAGAAGAGCTCAGTGTTCAGTAAGAAATGTACTCCTTTCTTGTGCCATGACAGAATATCAAGGGTGAATGCACCATGACACCAAAATAACACAAGCAGTGCTCATCTTATTTCTCTTCTATGCGAATTCAGCCTTTCCATACTAAAAATCATAAAGCAAGATGAAAGGGCACCACTAACTCCAATCCAGCTATGCTTTATTCCTCCTAAACCTCTGGCTATGGATGAGTAGCACTGAGAGGCAGTTTAGATTCCCCTGCTCCCTCTGCACACCTGATTTGCTAACCCTAAGGCATGAAGTTAGCATAATTTTTTGAGGATTTTTTATTATTGTTATCCCATTATAAAATTATTTATATCAGAGAAAAAAAAGAAGGTAGGATGGGAAAAGATATATGCAAACAAATCTCACTTCACTAACAAATACAATACTATTTGACAGACCATATGGCTGGCACAGTATTCTTCTTGGAAGAAAATCCTCAGCATACCACAGAAGGCTTAGACAGGTTGAAAGCCCCCAGCCATTCCCATCCCTCCTTCCCTTTCTTCTCCCACAACAAAAAAACCCTAAAAAAATAATAAAAATCCTCAGCTAGGCATAAAAGCAAGTATTCAGTATTTATCAAAATAAAGCAAATAAAACACAGAGGAAGTGCAGTATTTGTAACTTGGTGCCTATCAGGCAGCTCAGCTCTCCTACAGGCAGGATCCTGGAGGATCACACTCTCCTGCTGTGAGTAACCTCTGGGTGCCAGGCCAGCCTGCCAAGCAACTCCCCCAAGGCTCTGGGCACGGCTAGAAGGTAGTGTCCTTTCTGAGAAATGGAAAATAAAAGTTCTGTTAAGCCCCAGCTTCCTTCCAATAGCTCCACTCCCTCTGGTGATCAAATGGCAGCCACTCCCCCCAGCCAGCACACCAACCCCTCTGTGCACAACTGCTCACAACGCCCCAGCTGCAAGGGCATCTGACCCAAGCTCAGTCTCTGCCTGCCCTGTACAGCCAAGCCAGATGGAGATTCTGGTCTCCAAGCTGCAGCTTCAGAGCAGTGCCCCCAGGTTTTCAGAGCCCTGTAAACACAACTGCTGAGCTGGGGGAATGGAGCACTCAGCATCCTACAGAGCCAGGCCCGTATATGGATGTTCTTAATATGGCACCTCGGACTTCGCTACTAGAGACACATAAATATTTTATTTTTGGATTACAAGGGTTGCAAACAAGGTATGCCAACTAATGTCAAACAGAATAGCTTTACAAATTCCAGGAAAGTTACGTGCAACGTTTAGACAACACATACCCAACAACAGGCTTATTCGTAGTTACAGTAATAGGAGACGAGACATATACTCAAAATAAATGACCCCATTGGAAAATTCAAAGCACATTACTATAATTAAGCTAGAACATTTTCTGCAAAGTCATATTATGTAGACTTTTTAAAGTAACGTTTATATCTGTTCATAAATTTTGGTATTGAGACATCATAAATTTATTTTTCCAACATTTAAAAATACTATCTAGCACTGTTCCTCAACCGATTAGTTTTTCATTACTTTTAAAAACATTTTGGGTAAAACTCGGTGTCAGAAGCTTATTAACTACAATGACATAATATTGAACTCAAATATGAGTAATCCTTTTTAGCAACTAAAAATAAAAGTACTATTGGGCACTATGCTTATACATATCCCTCACATAGGGCATAGCGCTGTCTCTCCAGGTATGTGATTGTCCAAGCCCCTTCTCTGATTTCTATTTCAACTCCAGTCTACAAATGAAGGTAGAAACTGGTTTATGACCAAAGATTTTTATTGATGGATGTGCACTGTTACTGCATGCAAGTGTCAGCCTCTACTATGACATCTATGCCATACTCCCTTCTCCTAATCTACCTGAAAATCCCACAGGAGCTTTTGTTCATTAGTGCTTATCAGTCATATTTACTTGAATCTGCTGCATTCACTTGTTTTTGGGAAATCATCTTCCTTAGAGGAAAAAATGTCATATATTTAGTACATCCTATAGATAAAAATAATACAGGTTTTACATAATTAGCAGCTGCAACACTTTTATTGGGAATTTGAGTTACAAAACTATTATTTATTCATTTTCTTGCTCAAACAACGCACTGTTGCTGTGATCTCTCTGTCACTGGCATGCTTTTAAAATTAAACACTAGAAATAAATTGCCTTAGGTTAAATAAAATAACCCAGCAAACTAAACAAAAGCAAAAGCAGAAACAGAGCAATCTCAGCAACATATCCCGTTTTCATCCTTATCTAGCTGTAGCCAACACCCACTTCCACAAAGAACTAGGAGAAAAAAGCAGGCCCTGCCGTATGTCCCGGGGGTTAGCAAATCTGGGCTGCTAAACAGCAGGAACTGGCAAATTCTCCAAGAGCAGAGTCCTAAAAAAGACGCCTGCCAGATACTTCCCTCTCCTACTCCAGAGAGGCTTCAGTTGAATGCCTTGCACAGTCTGCAGCTCGGGCTGAAGAGCTGTCTTGCTGCATGCATTTAGCTGCAGTAATGTTCAATATCTGCACAGAATTGTTCCTGCTCGTTCCCTCCAGCATGGCTGAGCGTGGCATCACCCCTGCCATGCTCACACTTGTGCCCAGTTCCCACACCAGCCAGCTCCGAGGTGTTCTGTCACTGCCTTTAAATTGAAGGAAGAGAGAGCACACAAAAGAAAGTGGAGAAAAAAGAGTGAAAGCAAACATATACAAAAAGTGCATGCAGAGCCAGATTTTTTTCACTGTGGAGTTTCAAATATTCACCACTCAAAATTCAAACCAGATTTTTAAGAACCTAGGCCCCAGTGGTTTCTATTGTGATACTTAACAATTTGATAGTTAAACAGATTTTAACAATCTAATCAGCTATTTAGTTAACAGCTAATGAACTCTACCAAAAAAAAAACCAAAAAAACCCGCCGTCTTGAAACTTAAAATCCCATTTCTTTGCACACAAAACATTTCAGCAAAAAGTCATGCTCTATAATTTACAAGTCCTTACTATTTATTTTAGAAAATATGAGAAAATCTCTCATAGCTGGAGCTTTTTTTTTTCCACAATATGTCACTTTCCACACAGCTGTGAGAGGATGAATTGTGGCAGTGAAGTTCACGGTAAGGATGAGATTTTGAGCAGAGGAATTCCTGTTCACTGAAGGTCATGCGTCAGAAATACCCTTTTCAGTATATCAGGCTTTAAAAGGACAACACCTCACTTCCTGGTCTGAGCTGAATCTGCTGTGAATTTTCAAAATAACACTGATGTGTTTTTAGTGGTTCAATTTGTAATGGCTAAATCTGCAGTTAAAAACCCCAAAGCCCAACAACAACAAAAACAAGGCTATCATCCTGTAGCTGGCTGCACTTAGTATGTCTGCTTGTGGTTTACTTGCAGAAAACTTCAATAACAGAGAAATTGCTTTATTTTAAGGAGCGGGGGGGAAAGTAATATTTTCCCAATATGATCTGTTCCTATTTATCTTCAGACACACTTCTGTGAGAAGGGACTATAAAGTACATTTTTAGTTTTAATATTTATTTTATTTGCAAACCATTTCATTTTGTGCTTGAACACAAAGAGCAGAAAACAAAACAAACTCAGAGAGAAAAGAGAGCTATGACTATATTTTCTCCACCCCTTGCCAAAAACACTACAAAGAATGGAAAAAAACAATGTCTCACTTTTAAGCCCCAGAACTGGTTAATCAAAGCAGTTGATGATCACACACACCAGCTGGGGAAAAAATAGTTTTCTATCCATACTGTACTCATAACTGCTACCTCTGGCAGCCTCAGAGGGAAAACAGGAACCACCATGCTCCTGTCAGAGGTCTGCAGACTGAGGAAATCTCCCAGTAACCCCCACAAAATGCACTGAGCCAAGGTGTAAGGAACCTGCCAGTGGGCAGCTGCTGAGTGACCAGAGCAGCAAGGACACAGCAGTGACCCAGCCCCCTGAGCATCTCTCTGGCCCATGTTTGGAGGCATCATCACCTGGAGGAGGGGGAGGAATTGGGACTGGAGGGATCAGAAGAGCCCACACAACTTTGTAATTACTGTAATAAGGCCTTGGTGTCAAAGACACAGTTCTCTATAGGAGCAAATCCTGTAAACCATCCAGTGTGGAATAAGTGTGGTATATCCTAATGAGCTTTCAGTGCAGCTTGTGAGCATAGGTTTGTCACCAGGCTGTGGGATCACACTACACTCAGACTGGCTCATGAGACCCCAGTGGATTGTGCATGGCCTGTGATGATAAGCTCCTCACAAGAATTTTGACAACAATATCAAGGCTCATTTATCAGTGACACACACTTCTCTGGGGTAATATTGAGGTATTTCAGACATTATGTGGGTTCTTTGGAATTATGATCTCAGTTTTCCTCCTCTCCCTGCTCAGGCAATACTACCTAACAGGACCAGCAGCCCAGACAGCTCTGATTCACACTCTTCAGCAGAAAACAAGGGGGTGAGAAACCAAGCTTTACCATCTTCATTTAAGAGAAGAAACACTCAGTTCCCAGCCAGATCTCCAGATAAGCACACAGGTTTCAAAAATTCTCCAAACAACAGTCTTGTGCTCCATAATGCCCTGAAGGAAATTTTCTCCCATGCAAGTCTTTCCCACCAGCTTTCAACTGACCTGTCTCACAGAGAGGAGTTTCAGAGCCAGCAGAGTGACCCAATCCAAACTGACTAACTGGTCACTGTTCAGTAGTTCTCCTCATGAGCTAAAACAGGAATAAGAGTCACAGAGAGCGTACCTCTTCCCCTGTATTTTATTCCACAGATACTATCAAAAAGGAGGCTATTTCCTTGGCTCTCTTAGTTCTTTAAAACATGGTGGGGTGAAGGGGAGGAAGCAGGGGGAGGGAGAAGGGAGAGGGACAATAGGAACATTTAGCCCTAATATTCAAAACCAGCACGAGGTACTTTTAAAGCTCTACAGGTATCTGGACTGCCCTTTTGAAGCTGAGTCTGCAAGTCAAAAATATCACAAGGTTACTCAAACTAAACAGATCTTTCCCAGCTTTTGATCCATACAGGCCTGCAGCAGGAAAGGTGGTTTTATCTTCTATTTCAAAATTAATTACTAATATTCGACAAATTTCTACACGATCCGTACAGTGAAGAGAAAGATTTTGTCTGGTCTTTTCTCAGTAGGCAGTCTGAAGCACATTTATTTTTACTCTGAGAACCAAGAGATTCAAAGCACAGTCTCCAAATGTTTCAGAGGAAGTTATCCTTATCAGTAGTCCTTAGAGAAGTTCTGTACCCCACATGCTTGGGATGAAGAAGATGGAACGTGAAGTCTATAACCTAAAAGAGGATAAATATGCAACTACCAGCATAGCTCCCTTTTCAGCATTGCTTTGCAGTAAGAAGATCATCCTTTAGGTAAGTGGAAAAACACTGGCTACAAAATACTGTCTTATCCCAGATGGTGATGTCATGATTATGTAATATTATCCTCCAAAGATTACTGTATATTAAAGAATATGCTGTATTTCCCAGGCTTTTCCCTTGCATAACTTCCCAGGTGATTTGCATCTTTGAACAATGGGAAACAAGGCTCTCCAGGCTTGACAGGAGACTGCCTCTCCCTGCACAGGAGTAACTTTTCTTACTTACTAAATGTGGGTTCGTCTCCCTGTGGCCTCCCAGAAAATGTCACTACGCACAAAGTGAAAATATTTGCCCCAGCAAATACTCCCCCAGCCCAAGGGATCGCTGCTCAGGGTCTGTACTCCAGCTTTTCCTGGGCACGGCTGGCCCTGGGGAAAGGAGGCACAAGGAATGCTCTGAAGCCTCGTGATTAATTAAACATGGTCAGCTTGACTCTCCTCAGGAGGAATGAGGAAACAGAGGTAGAAGAACCTGTTTGAGGAAACTTTGAGCACTGAAGCCTGAGGCAGGAGCATTGGCAGAATTAAACATTGTTTCTTTTTCCTCCCCTTTGCCTCCAATTTGTTTGTAATCCATATACTGGCAGGGTCAATGAACACGCAAGTTCTATTGGAGACACAGAAAACAGAGTAACAAACAAACCCTGGGAAAGATCTAATACAATCAATATCCCTTTGAACCAAGGTGGTCCAAACCTTCTATACAAGCACAGATTTAGAATTTCAGGAAAAAAAGAACCTAAACCATCCCTCATATCTGTCATGCTGTTAAAAACTTCACTATTATTTCCAATAAGATTTTTATTCCTACATGCTGCAACAACCAGATGCAAAAAATTTAGCCATTTGCTAATCACAAGAGTAACAAATTTTATGGAGACTGAATTAGTCTGACTGCTGTATGTACATTTCTCAGTTCATCCTTAAGGCATATAGATTTCCTTGTATAGCTGCTAAAAAACTACTGTGAAGAAACAGTTTTCCCCTGAAGCATGTCTAGCAGTGAAGTCTCATAATACCCACCCTTAGTTCAAATAATGCCAACAATGACCCTAGCCATTGGTAGCAAATTAACCTGATAGGGACAGTAAAGTCTGTACTAGTGGGAGAGGAGGACTCTGGTACAAACATCCTTTACAAGCTCTCAAACCCCATGCACAACATGGTGTACTGAGATGCCCATATAACATGAATGGCTCCAATGGCAGTGAAAAGGCTAAATGTGGAGGGCTTTGCAATTCATAAGAAAGTGAAAGAATTACACCAGTACATGCTTCTTTACCCAAATGTCTTGATTGCATAATCAATAAATTCATCCAATTGATATCCACTTAAGAATCTACTGATGAAAAGTGCTATGCAAATTTGGTGTTATTTTACTCTACAAAAGGAAAAAAAAAAAACATGTAAAAATGCTCCTAAGCATGACAGTAAAATTGAAGAAGGATCTTCCTTTTGTCAGTAAGCATCTGGTATCTTGCTTCATCCTCTTGATGTCTCATTTTCATATCAGAGTTCTAATTAGTACAGCAGACAAACAATGAAAATGTGCAAGTGATACAGTCCCTGTAGATCAGCCTCTATCTTTACCCAAGTGCTGTACATGTCTGTGTACGTACAGAGCACTGATGATAAGCACCACGAGCAATATTGGCAGTCAGAAAAAGCTGACAGCAGTAACCTAATTTTACTTCAGAGGGTAGATCTAATCTTAGGACCTGATCCTGTCAGGAACCAAGAGCCATAAACTCACTGGAAATCAAGCAAGCTCAGCATTTCACTGAAGACACTCAGCACCTCACAGGTTCAAATCCATACTTTTCAAAAGTCACTTCCTATTTCTCCTTTGTTTACCCTGGCTTATCCTGAACAGTGAGGTTTTCCGACAGAGAGATAACTTTGGAAATGATTACTCTCATATTCTTTGATGATTTCAAAAGGCAGGAAAGAATCTCTCCCCTTTCTGAGGGCCACCCAGCTGAAGCAAAGAACATTATTTTTTTCAGGCACGTTAATAGGAGCCAGTAATAACTCAACTGAGTTTCCTTGGCCTTGAAATACCTGACTGAATTTGCTTTTGTTCTTTCTCAGTAACATATTTTGTTCCTGTATCTGCTGTCACACAATTATGTTACAAACAACCCTAAAAGAGAGGCTGCCCAACAACTTCCAACCAACTTAACCTCTTCCTATGACACCTATTCACTGCCTTAATGTGTTTTATCCATTGTATCTGTCTAACGAGTGGATGGGGCCACTGGGAAACACAGTGTAACAAAGTAGGTCTTCAAATTAAGCTTTCCAATGATTAAACATGTTAACTGTAACTAAAGCTGCCAGTAGTGTCAGTTTCTCCAGGAGAAAAAAGGGAACGAGAGAATACAGGAGTGTCGGAGAATGTCACCTTCTTTCCTAGATTCCTAACAGGAAAAAAAATACTGAATGAGTTGGACATATACACCCACATAAATGAAGATAATTTTTCTCATCCCTTTGAATCCCCATTTATGCCAGTTATTCTGAGCCAAAACCTTTTTTTTTTTTTTTTTTTTTTAATCAAGCTAGGAGATTTGGAAAATGCAGAAATGCAGCCTGTCACCACAATTCTTTAATTCTGCTAAGAGCAGAAGCGAGGTGCTTCTCAAATGAGGAGCTGCTAACAGCAACCAAGGAATCAGGGATTACAAGTACCACTGAGAGAAGAAGGAGCAAGAGGGAAGTGGAACTGGAAAAGTAGTATCCCTTAGAATAACAGGGTTAAAAGAAAAGAAGGCTGAGCCTGTGGGTTTGAAAATACAAGCCCTGGGAAGTGAGCTCTGGGCTTCAGGGCATATGCATTTTGAGGTACAAAGGAATTACCCGGCTGAGTTCTTTGATTGCAGCTCTTACCAGGAACCTGGTTTGTGAGCAGGGATACTTTCAGGACAGCTGGGTACCCCTCCCAAATGCTCTCTTTTCTGCTGTTCTGCAGCCTTGAGATGAACATCTAACATACTAGATTGGCATTTTAAGTGAGGACACAAACATTAACTTCATACTGAAGTGGTGATGACTGATAGAGTCTCGCATTGTACAGCAGACCTGCCAACAATATTAAAACTCAAATCTGTATTCATCTAGTGTTCATTCAATTCCAGGATATATTCAAAACATTCTGCTGTAACAAAGTTTATCCTTAACCAACGTTACTTGTGCAGGAAGGTAAACCTGTGACACCAGGAGAATTTGAGGAGAATTTGTCATATTTATGCACTGTCTTTTCACTTTTGCCTAAAGAAAGAAAATTGTCACTTCTTTGAGGTAAAAGGTGTCACAGTATTATAAGCCTCCAGTGTGAAATAAAGCTATTAACATACTCCTTTAAGCTGCTATTCTAATAGATCTTCATGAGCCACATACATTTGAAAGATGAAGCAAATGCATCAGAATATTTTAAGGGCACTTAAAGGGTTTCTTCCTGTAGATGACTGAGCAGTGTACTGCAAAGGCAATGCTACATTTGGATAGCCATAGAGAAATATGTAAGTTAAAGTACATTCTCCTAAATAGAAGAAAATCGTAAGTAACTGAAGTCTTGAATTCACCACCTCTGCATGCCAATGCCTTTGGCTTCATGTAATACCACAGAACTGATATTCCCATCACTAACTACTCTTAGGATGATGGACTTTAGCAATCCATATTTCAACACTTCTTCTGTAGCATCTGCACAATACCCTTTGGATGAAAGAAACATAAGTAAAAAGCTTTACTACACCTACAAGTCTAGATGTTGAATTTATACTGATCAGGGAGGGCAATACAGATAATATGCACCATACACACAATATCAGGAAACCAAAGAGAATGATCCTTCCTCAGTGTGAAAGGATGGTAATGGGTATGTTGTGTCCTTCTCCCACTTCGAGCTCCAAACACACTAAATAATGAATAATAATGCAAAGCAATAATGAGTAGCTAAATGACACCCCCCCCTTATAATTTCCCTAAAATCTCTCCTTCTAGAAGTCTACAAGTCATAAAGCCCTAGTTGCTATAATCTGCTCCAAATTTTTCCCAGCTGGGGTCAGTCCTGAAGCACAACACGTTAACCCCAAGCCATGTCAGCACATCCGCTGGAGTGAATCTGTGGCTTTCCCCAACCAGGCACAGCCTTGTGTAAACCACAGGCTAGCAGCCTGCCAGGCAGGCAACACCAGTATCATCTCACTGCATCTGTTTTATAAACACACTCAGGTGTTGGGCTATCAGGCTTTGCTGCACGGCACAGCTGCTCCACAGCACACACCAGCTGTACTCACTCCCTCTTCACACCACTCCAGCTGGAGGAACCCAAGCCTTTCCACTCTTAGTAACAGAGACAAGACCCTAAAAATGTGAAATTAAATGTTCTGTTTCTTTCAAATGATTGATTCAAATGGAAGTCCCCTTTCCTCCAAATTTAGTGCATGAACAATCAAACGACAAATGCTTTGACATTACATTTTGTCTGCTGTTATCTTCTACCATATTAACTGCAATTATGGGGCAATTAAAAAAATACAAAATTATAAGTTAGGACAACAACTTTTGAAGTCTCAAACTTTTCAAAATAATATGTCCTACATTTCAGAGGGATTTGCACATCCAACTCTCCAGCCCTTTGACAGCTTATATATATTCATACTCAGGTAGGCTCAATATGGGAGGTGTCCTGAGTACATGCACACAGCATAACCCTCAGTAATAACATTTTATTTTTACTGAACAGTAAAGCAGGTGCTGCCCCCAACTAGTCATCCAAGGAGCAGCTCAGCTTGCAGCTAGTGACTCTGCTTTGACAGCCTGGAAGCCTGGTTTCATAGACCCACACCTCTACCAAAACAGTTCCAATGCCAAGACGGCAGCAAAACAGAGGCCCTGCACTTCTGTTTGTTTACTACAACTGAAGGAAAGCATCCCCACAATAAAATAGTTGGAGAATTGAAATAGAAAAAAACCTCCTTCCAATCAAACCATAAATCCATTAGCCTACAAAAGGTAAGCTACAAGAAGGAAACAGAAATGTAATGGTGAGAATCCTTTTACGAAAGAAAAAGGAGAGACTGACAGATGAGGGAGAAGCTTTAGGACAGAAAGAGGTGCCTCCAGAAAAACCTTATTTCACTAGTCTAGATCTCAGCCCCTGTCTCCCCACTGTAAAAACGAAACTGATACTTCCACTGCAAAATTGTGAGATTAAAACCACAATGCTTGTACTTCTGGGCAACGTGGAGAAATCTCCATCCATGACACTTCCTCTCAGGAATGCTGTGAAGATGACTATGCTCAAGATTCTCCAGACTCAGATTATTTTGCTAATGACTTTCATTACAACCTGAGACAGACAAGATCTATGTATCACTACATGTAAATCAAAAGCAGACAAAGGCCTCTTCTGGATTATTCATTTTACAAGAAGATTTTATACCCGAATTATGAGTGAATGTTTGTCCCATTATTTCCATTACTGACATGCTCATTTGTTTGAAGGAATTATGTGAATGGAAATAAAGACAATAAATAATTTCAGAAGCAAGAGGAGATAACATGCTATATCCTAAGTAGATGCAGGACAATTAAGTATGTAAAAACTTGCATGACCAGTTCACAGCATGGGAGATTATAATGGAGTTATTACACATTATCTCAGAGCTCATGCAAATTTCAGAAAATAATGTATTCAGGATCAGAAATACCTTGGGTATTGTGAAAATTAATTCATCAACCCCACCTGTTACCGGAAACACTGCAGAAAACCAAACAATACTGATGCTGGCTAATTTTTTATTGATCTGTTTTGACATTTTGAAACTTTTAGTTAAATAAAGCCTGCTGCAAAAAAAATCTCTCTTATTTGTACGAACTGCTCTATCACAAAGTGGCTTCACTCTGTTGACCATCTGTCATATTTACATGTTCCTTGGTCTGGCACACAAGCTTCAGCCTCTTTCTCTGCTGACTCATGTGAATAAAAACACTCTCCCTTAACTCCTCAGTTAGACAACTGTTGCTTCCCCAAGGGCCATCAAATACATTTTTAAAAAGTTACAATAACACATAATTTATTTCTTTTGCATACTTCTGTCCTGTAAAGTATAGGCTTTTATTTTGTTACACATTTTCCATGGCTTTTGCAGGCCACATATAGCTTGATATACAGGTTATTGCACTCCAAAAGTGAGATTGTTTTTCTTATTTTACATCATAAACTCCTGCAGGAAGAAACTATGAACTTTCTGTTTCTGCCCAACCTCATGTTATCAAAGAGAAACTAATAACTCCTACATTCAAAACTGTCAAGCTGCCAGCATGCATGCATCCAGGCTCTGACAAGGTCTCAGCACTCCGCTCCTGTCTCACTGGGATATCACTGGCATCAAGCACATTCTCATAGCTGCATAAAATGGCTCTGAGACTTCGCATTTTTTGCCTCACAAAGTTCATTAACCGTGCATAAATCTTACAATAGAGGGGCTCTGCAGAGCAGCACGCTGCTGCTGGGAAGCAGATTTTACTTGTGAGTCTACAAACAGGGTGCAGGGCTGATTCACAGTCGCTGGAAGAGCTGCAAACTTTTTGGCAGTTCTACAAAACATTTGGCCTGTAATTTGTCTCACTGTTCACTGCCACAATTATGTCCAGGTCCCAAAAAGAAGAAGCCCATACAGTCCAGCAAGGAGACTGCTGCAGGGAGAAAAGGCTTTAAGAGGAGCACCCATTTCTCACTCTGCCTGCCTTCCCTTCCAGCCAGATGGGGTTTTTTTAACCTCAGTCTTCCAGGAACACCCTGAAAGTCAAAAGGACATTCTCACACTTTACATCTGATTTTAAACCTGATTTTTAAAAAGGGTAAACTTTAGAATACACTAAGGGCTTTGAAAGCTTTATGTATTAATAACTCTGTTAGAACAAAACAGTGCTTGGCTGGAGAGCACACACATTTTAAACCAAATGTAACATGTCAAAGATTGTCAGTTTGATGTCCAGAGTATATTCAAACAGGGTTAGAGATTGGTTTCATTTAATTTGTTCAAATATCCTGAGATTTACTATAGTTTTATTAATGTAGTGTCAGCCAAAACCAAAACAAGAATGTTAAGCTTTGGGGGTTTTTGCTTAATTTAAAAACGCTCTGAACGATACCACTTCCAAAACAACACATATTGTCAAACTGAAGTGAAGGCTTGATGGTCAGAACTGACCCTCTGAGCAAACACATTCACAAGCAGTTCACAGTGTACTCACAAGCTCCTTTGACTGGGTTTTTCACTCAGAGGGTGGCTGGGCATTGGAACAGGCTCTCCAGAGAGTGGTCACAGCACCCAACCTCTCGAGCCCCTGGTGATTCTTGGTGACCTGTGCAGGGCCAGGGGCTGCACTCAGTTAACCTGATGGGTCCCTTCCAGCTCAGCACATTCTGTGATTCTATGACAACACATATAACCACTCATGAAAGACAGCCAGAGCACACTTTCAAAAGGCTGCTGAATCAAGAGCCTGAATTCTTCCTGTAATTTGCACGCTGCTGAAAAATTCTCTCTCTTTGGAGAAATATGTGAAGTTCAATATTAAACACAGGAGGAATTCAATTGATGGTGATGTAACTAGCTAGGAGCACAGAGGAATCAGTATGTGTGCAACTAAATGATACACATACTCTCAACAGCTTCAGCAAAAGAGAACACCACTCAAACAACTACCCATTAAAATCAATATAGGAAGATCTGCTTTGAATCTGTGTGCAAGATTCTCTGTCTGTCCTCCAGTCATAAATAGACAACACTCATTACAAACTTACAACTTTTGTTTATTTAAGGTATGTTGATTTTGCTTACTCACAGATCTACTTAGCAACCAAACCAACACAGGAAAGTTTCTGGGGTTTTTGCACTGTTCTCGGTTGAACATAGGTCAATTGCTTCTCATCTATTTTTGCTATCATACTGCTATGGTAAAGAGAACACCCTTCAAAAAAGAACCATGACCCCACATTTCTGCTAAATGATATATCCTAGAAAGTCACATTATCCCCTACCCAAGGCTTCTTGCAACTATTGGGCAAAGCAGACAAGAATGAGCATGGACTGGTAAGAAAAGACCACGTAAAGAGATTATAGGAGCTTGTCTAGGTCACAGTGTCTGGGCTGCTCCTCAGACTTGCCCAAAATAAGTTTAGCTGAACTTGTACTTTAAAACTTTTCACCCAGCCTTATAAAAATGCAAAAAAGTTACCTCCCAAATATGACTACTAAACTAATATTTTTAAAGTTATATATAGATATAGATATAGAACTTATAGTTATATAATGCATCTATAAATATATAAATACACATATATAAATGTATATATAAAAAGTATTTTCTAAGGGTCACCAGAAAGAAGCCCAAGGTTTTGCTTTTTAGGTGAAAAGCCCTGTCACTTGCTTCTGATTCAATGGATAACACTTCTAAAAAATAGGCATGAAGTGTTAATAAAATTCTTCTTCCCTCTTTCTTCCTTTCAGGGGTTTGGCATGTCTCTGAGAAATTGCTAGCAGGAAGAGTAAAGGAGTCTGATGAAACTTAACATAGTTTATCTCAGCCCAGTGACATTAGTACATACTATTATCCCTATATATCATATCCAAATTTGATTATTGTACTGCTAGTGGTCAAACCCACCTATCACTACAGAAAAAAAGCTCAAATGTAATAATACAATACCAGCTTTCATCAAATTATACAGAGAAAATCCTGTAGTTCCCTCAAACTGGGCAGTACCAAACATTCTTGAAGCTATATGGGACACTAAGAAACAACTAGAAGTTTTGGAATCATGGACTAGATCATATGGGCTGTTCCTCCAAACACATCAACTCCCTGAAGAGAAACACCACATCATGCAAAGCATCAGGAACTCCAAATACCTCTAGCAAAAGTTCCAATATCTCCTCTCCCTTGATATTTTGAGTTAGGGACACCAAGCAAAACTGAGCTGATAGGCTGCTGCTCAACTATCACTGCAGCCTTTCACACTGGTAAGCATTTTCCTGATACTTCCCCTGGTTCCCCAGTCTGCCTTTTTGACTTGGGCTTGGACCGGAATTTTTGAAGACAGAAACCACCATTTCATGTTAAAATAAAAAAAAAATTAGCAAACACTAGTAGGTATTTTCTTTGATTAGGAGTCCCTGAAAATCCCAACAGTCAGTACTAACTAAAATTTTTAATAATGTTTCCAGTGCTTGGGAGAGTCCAGTTTTCAGGGATAGATCATGTTCCTACAACACCCCATAGAGTCTGCTAAAACTGGAGCATTTTGCCTGAAGTTCCAACCTACACATTACATCTATTCCTTCAAACACTTCAGTAGTAAAACTAACTGCAAACTCAGTGCATTGCTCCTTTCTGACTGAAATAGCTGCTGAGGCACGGGGGTGTCCCGAGTCCTGCTGACATGAGGACCTTACTGCCCCACCAGAGGGATGAAAAAGGTGGAAGGATTAATGGCAATACGGATGTAAGGGAAGTAATAACGTGGGAAATGAAGGAAAAGTTACAACAGCTGGGACTTGAGGACAAGGTGATAGTGATGGACTAAGGAGAAAAGCGGCCGAGAGGTCAAATGTTCAAGAAGTGCCAAGGCACTATGGGGTCACGAGGAAGGAGAAGGCAATGGAAATCAGAGGAAAAGAAAAGGCAAAAAGATTCCTCAGTAACTCCAAAAAGGACCATGTGAGAGAGAAAACACAGTAGACACAGCATGAATGACTTTAGGCCTTTCCTTTTCCAATGCATTCTCAGACATCATCTAAGGCCATGGATCAATCTCACCTTGAAATAAAGGGAAGCTGACAGATGCCAGAAAGACTTATGCAACGAGTAAATATGGTGCCAGCCAGAAAACTGTCCTTGGAATAGAACTCTGTAGAGATGAGATCTATAGCAGGACATTTCATTCACATAGCCTGCCAGCATTGCCAACATCAAAATCTTATGCACTGTTGTAAAAGTTTCCCTATAATTTCTTGACCATCTTAAAGCCAGAACAGATAAAGAAAGATGGAGAACTGGCAGCATGAAGACAGAACAGATGATAAAGAGGAAACTGAAGAAAAACAGGGAAGGACACTAATGTCTTGCTGGCTTTTAATCTGTGAAACAAAGCAAAGCAATTCCAGCCATTTCCTCATCACCTATGCAGGGCATGCATCAGTCTTCCCTTCATGTTCCCACCACTATTACATCTGCTGCATTGTGACCACATCACTCTCTAAATTTATTTATAAATATTAACATTGTCAAAGCCATCTATCTTTTAATGATATTAAGAAGGCCGATGTACTGAAGAATGGAGAGTTCTAAACGCATAAGAAATCCTGGTCCTCCATAACAAGAGGCTTGTAACTTATTTATACTCTCAAGTACTGAAAGACACTAAGCTGGAAACACTTAGTGTTAGGTTTCCCTACTCTTCATTTAAGATACAGAGATACCAAGGGGGCTTGCTGTTCAAACAATGCAGACATGAAATTTATTTGGTAACATCTAGCCATTATTAATGCTTTTTTGTTCCTGCCTGTGATGAAATTGCCCAGCAGGACACCAGAAACAAGCAAAATGATTCTATTGTCTGGAACAATCAAATCAGCTCAAGTTAGCAGATATAAGGCAGAAATGGCTGCCTGGAAGCCTCTGATGGAATCAAACTTAGATTTTTTTTAATTTTAAAAGCTATGGTCTGACATTACTTCTGATCCTCAACAATTCAAGCCCTACAGAGTTCAGAGGGAAAAAAAACCTCTTAGAACTGTGTAGCATTTCTCTAACACTGCTTCCAATAAAATAAACATTAAAACTCCTGTTACATTCAATGGGAACATGCCAATATTGCTAGGTTTCTCAGCTGTACTATTCAGAAATATGTGAAATCTTAACTGGATCCTGTAACTTCTGTTAAATCACAGCAATGATACTTTAATATCATTGATATTTTTAACTCTCTGAGGAAGGCAAGCAAGAGGACACTCAGAAATCAACTTTACTAGCAATTCATGCTACTGACTGAATAAAGATCAGAGTAGATAAGAATTCTGCAGAAGTTCTTGCAACATATTAATTTGCATTTTCTTTACTAAAATATAGTGCAAAGTACATAACTGCCATGAAAGTTACCCAATCTCTAGAATGGCTTATTAGCTTTACAGTTGCAGTTTCATATTAATATTACTGAATATTCTTTTTCAAGTGACTGCCTTAATTCTAGTGACTGCCTGCCAAACAGCAAAGTACTCACAAACACAAGGCTCAAACTTTTTGTCAGGCTTCTGTAGTAACCACTTTCCCCAAAAGGTTGAAACCCCTGTAACTTCTACAATTTGCCTGACTCAAAAGAGCACACAGAATACCCCATTCTCCAGGCCTTGCTCTGGCCAGCTTGGCAAAAAGGGGTGTTCAATCCCCCCCAGCCCAAACTGTCAGTTTTCCTTTGGACTTCTGATCTTATTCCATACCCAGATATTTCCAGCCCTACCTTTCCATGTGGATAGAGGAAAAATCTCTTCTCAGTCCTCTGTGACCACAAATATCCCATTACTTGCATGCTCTACTGTTCCCAAACCCTCTCTTACTATGAACTGCAGATGTCTTTCTCTTACAAGATAATAGTTGGGGTGGGGGAAAGGAGATTAAGATAGTATTGGGTAAAGCAGAAGTGAATTCAACCAGCCAATTCCAAGCCAAAAAGCTCCTGTCTCTGTTTTACAAACTGCATTAACAGTTTTCAAAACCTGAAGAACCAAAAAAAAGTTCATTTAAATAAAAGTTACCTACAAAGTGAAAACAAATCACATTTAGTTTCCAAGTTCTACTATTCCAACTTAAATCAAATCCTCATTTTGGCAATATTTAAAGAATTCTGGATATGAAGGACAGAAATTCAGTTTGATGCTAAAAAGCAGAAACCAGAGTTATATATGCAAGATTTGCAGAAGAATAATAAATCA
This sequence comes from Sitta carolinensis, assembly GCA_032173965.1. Lineage (NCBI taxonomy): Eukaryota > Metazoa > Chordata > Aves > Passeriformes > Sittidae > Sitta > Sitta carolinensis. The sequence continues at coordinate 3,471,083 of JAVUNC010000025.1, read as the reverse complement.
GTAAGAAAAAAAATACAAGTAAAGGATGTTGTTAACTGTTATTTATTCTTGGTTTTCCTTTGGAGCACAGGCCCCTATGGAGGGAAGAATTTAAACTGGCCTGTATGATAACCAGTGAACCCAGTGAGATCAGGGGTTTACTCAGAACCATGAAGATCTGCACAGTGCCTAAGGAACCACCTGAGCTGGGGTAATGACATGCACTGTCTTAAAACTGGTACAAGAGGCACATGCAGGAATTGCTGACACTCCACTTGGACATTTCTTAAAAGTCTACATTTGAACAAGTACCTATGAACTGGACTCTGTTACTGGTAACTTTTTTCTAACAAATGCTTTCTACAGAGTTCAGCAGAATTATTTTCACTATGTGGAACTCTGTATCAGTATTTGGTATTAGCAACAATAGGATTGTTGCTCATGTGGTGGGCTCAACTCCTGACCTACAGCTATGATAATTCAGTGTTAAGTGAAATGCATGCTCCACTACACACTTTTCATGCCCTGAGCAATTATTTTTTCACATCTGAAGTGAGACTCCAAAAGCTATACACTCAGCAAAGCAGGCAAACAAAAAAAATACCAAATCCCAAAGCAGGTCAGTGAGCACACAGGGCCTTCAACAGGCAATTTGCCTGGGCCAGCTCATCCCTGTCCCCTGCATGTGCAGCCCTCTGCTGCTGCCAAAGGGCAGCTGGAGTGCAGGGAGTGACCAACTGCTCCTCACCCTCCTCCAGGCTTCTCCCCATGCCTCCCCTCTGCCTCTCCCCACTCAGCCCTCTCTCTCTCCTGGCAGTGACAGCAGCAGAGGCAGCATTTCCCCCTCATTTCCCCCCTCTATTGCTCCTCAGCAGACTGGGAAGCACTGCAGGTAAGCAAGAGCTGTTAGGAGAGAACATTTCTAGCAGGGAGTAGGAGTAGATTTATGCAGCTGTAGAAGGGGACTGATACAAGACAGTGGGTGAGCAGTGTGCCACTGTACCACATATCAGGGAAAAGAGAAGGCACAGGAGGGAGACAGACTGTGGGGGAAGGCAAGGAAGACCCCTGTCTGTACAAAGGTCTTTCCAAAATCTCTCAGCTCCTCTTACCCTCAGAGTGAGAGAGTCCCTGTGAAACCCTGCTGGGCCCCACAGCTCTCAGCCTTGCCCCACAAGCCTGACAGACCTTGCTCCATGACCACCTTGTCAAGCAGAAACCTCTCAAAAAGGACCCCAGCAATTTCCCTTTCCTTTCAACAAATATGAGTCTGATAACAGCCCTTCAGCAGCCCATGAAACACAGTTTAGATGATATCTAAAGTTTTTGCAAGTGAAATCCTAGGCCTTTCAACACTAGCACAAATAAATTCAGTCAGCAGATGAAAATAAAAATGAAAACATGCTACAGCCACTTTGTGCCAGCCCAGTGCCAGCCCTCAGCAGTGCTCAGCACAGGCAGAGGTGAAGGCACAGGGTGACCTGCTCTGCACTGATGACAGTTCCATTCTCTGGCTGCCAGCTACAACAGCTCACCTGCTGACTGAAAGGACTTCCCATTCCAACCACAGAAATGGCATTAAAAAAAGCACCTAAGTAGTCTTTCCATTTCATTCAGATTAGAGGCACTGGAAAGAGACAGTTCTACTTCTCACATCCATGGACAGCTCTCAGGACCAAGGACTCTGAAGAACTTTAATTCCTCCCTGCTATGTTCAGAGCTCAGATAACCTGGGTGTTTAACTGGATAAACTGCAAATTCCTCCCCATGCCATTTCCTATAACTCATCACCCACTTGCTACTGGGATATTAGATTAATTCATAATAAACTTGCCTTATGCAATGGTGGCACAGTTGCACAACTAACTTCATATTGGCAAAATGGAAACATGAAAGGATTTCATCTTCTTTTTCAAAAAGAATTTCAAAAAAGGATAATGTTTTAAATTTAGATCTGAAGAAGCTGCACTGAAAGAAGCAAAATAGTATGGAAGATATTTTGGCAAAGAAAAGCTCACTGAAATCTATGTTTTATTTTTTTTCCTGACAGCATTAGGGATTTTTTTAAGACAGCAGAAAATTAAATTTCTTTCATTAACCTAAATATAGCTGTAAATTACTTTCAGTGGAAATAGAGCCTTTTCTTGTTAAATATTGTGATGTCCTCACTGATTTAGTGAGTTCTGCTACTCAGCCAGCAAAAGGATTTCTTAGGACAACTCAATAGGTTTTCTCCTGTACAGCAGGCTAATGGCTAAGACCCTTAGATGGAGTCTTTGGCATATGTCCAATCATGCTGATTTCATCTGTCGTCAACTCTGGAGAGTGGACTTGAACTCAGAGCCCATACTACCAATCATCCACACACATAAACATTGATCAGGATAATTTGCAGGAGTGGAACCACACGGCTAAATATCAATGGAATTTTCCTTCCTGATCTCAATTCCACTGATTAAAATGTAGCTGCATTGCCAACTCAAGTGAATCATTTACATATGCCACATGTAAGAAAGCTAGATAAAAACATACTTTATTATTACCTGAATTACCTAACTCAAAAAAATATAGCCAGAGCTGTCAAGTTGCTAGTTTGTTTTTCAATCAGAACTTGCAAGTTGTTTATTGTTCTCTATTTTCTGGTTTTTGAAGCGTAAGTTCACTAGCATCCTCTTGAATACTTGATGCCATTCTGTATGACATTTTCTGCACTTACAAGAAGCCTGAAATGTCATAAATCCAAATCTCTCTTTAAAACTGCAGTGTAGCCATGGCTAAAAAAATCTGCAAAACTGACACTTTTACTCTGCTGTGTCTCTACTGAGCACCACTGGAAAAGCAGCCATTTTTTTAATTGTCACTGTACCTATTTTAGAAACCCAAACCACTGTACCTATTTTAGAAACCAAATTTTTTATTGGTCTTACCAAAACCCCACAAAACTATGTATTTTGTTTAAAAGCCTTCATCCAGTGTTTCACGCCTCAACTTTGAATAATTTTTAAAATACATACATATATATATATATTCAGAGTATATGTATCATAAGGCTAAATGCAACTACTGAACACTCTGTAGATGAAAGGAACCAGGATTTTGCATATCTATCTGACTTGTGTTAATACAATAGACGTTATCATGATTTCAAGCTTTGTACTTGTTTATCATTAGTGTTTCCACTGTAACCATGGCATCCGTATATGGCACAGGCCTAAGAGTGAGAAAAATATCCAATATTTTCCTAAAAACTCATCAGAATAAAAACCAGAAGGATTTGCACAGAGGCAAGAGTCAATCAAATTTGGTGAGCTGTCTAAAATGAGAAGCAGTTTTCTCTTAGGGGAAAAAAAACCCAAAACCATGATTTTTTGTGAATCTTTTTTGCAGTTTGGACTTCTGACAAGAGCCTAGAAACCTAGAAACATAACCTTGACCCTAGCACAGATATTATAAAATAAATTCTGAAATTTCCTTTACAAAAAGTCATACAGTACTATATGAGTTCAAAAGCTTTGAAGCTATTAATATATGTTCATGTTCAGCACATGAACATTTTCTCATCCCTCTTTTAACAGAGGCAATCCAGTCCTGCAGTAACCTTGCATCATTCTGAAGGTAAGGAGGGGCAACGGTTCCAATACTCTGATCACACTCAGCAAGTACTTGGTACCCAGTTCCAACTTCCAGGACTGCTTAAAGGAAAACCCTCAGAATGGCACAAAAAGACCTGATGGTCTTCAAGTGTGTTTCAAGTGTGTAGGCTGCATTTATTTGATATTTCAGGCAGTAAGGAAGAATGGGTTACTGTGATTGCTGGTTTTAATTTGCTTGTCACAGAGTTCAGAAAGAGTACTACAAAAATATCTGCCTTAAATACCAAGACTGAAATGAACTAGTCCTCTTATTAAACAGAAAAAAACTGACTGTATCATACCAGCAGATCTTAGCCTTAATGTTGGTTTAGTGCATTTTCCTTGTAGTTGTGAAACATTAACTTTGCAGATGACTCCTTTTTCAGGTTTTAATACAGACCCCAGACACTGATGAAGATACCAATAAATCTATTTGCTTCAGTATGGACTCCATAGAGATGTAATGGCCACAGGTCTTCTTAAAACTCAATGAAAAAGGACCCAAAACGTTCAGAACCTCTCTGAAGGTCCCTATCTATTAATCCAACAAACACACTCAGTATTACAGTTACAGCGACACACTCAGCAAACAGGAAGATTTTGGAAAGGGTAAAGCACAATCCTATAAATACTTACCACCTCCCATTCTAACTGTGACTCGGGGGGAGGTGTATGCTGTCTGTGCAGCACATGAACACAACCCTCATGGTCAGGATTTACAGAACAAAACAAGGTAAGTGATGCTTCAGGAGCTGCGTTATATTGAGCTGACCAGTTGTGATCCACTGCCTTGTCCTCGATTCTGTCACATCAACAGACAACAAGCATAGTCACTGCCTCCTCCCACCCACTGAATGCTGGACAGCAATGAATCCTGATGCAATAAAAGCCAGCATTTATCTGATTCAGCTATCTAGTTCCTTACAGATCCTGTTTACAATGGATCTCAACCTGTTAAATTCCACTATTTATCTAGGGAATGGGTTCAGACATTTGAGTTCACCTTAAATATCAGAGCAGCCCAGTCCCACCAAAACTCAAACTTGGCATCTGGAATCTGCAAGGTCCTTCCAGATTTGCTGACAAACTCCCAACATGTAACATGCACAGAAAGAACATACAAAATTACTATTCTTTCACTAAAAATCTGTGCAGATCTCCTCATCCCACTGGTCTCAAAGATGAAACCTCACTTGATTTCAGGAGAGTCCCAACTTGATTATCATTCAATCCAGGTAAAAGACATCTGCAATACTGCTGCATTGGTCTTTTCCTGATATAGCTATTTCCCTCTTTCTATCACTCACTTTTACCATTTGAGCTTACTAAAGTGTAGCTTTTATAGAGCATCAGAATAATCTAGACCCTGATTATCCCAATGCAACACATAGGTAGCAAAAATGAAAAATATTTTAAAGTTGTAAATGTAAAAGTTTTAACCGCAAGGTTGATCAGCTCCTAATCAGCATAGAGTGAGTGTAATTCTTTTATGTCCTTTCATCATTTCACCATCTCTACATCACTACATTAAGCAAAGAAACCCCAAAGAAAATATAAAATTCATACCTATTAACCCTAGCTATTTTTTCTTAGGTCCTGGGTTCTTCGTCTGTTTACCAAAAAATACCACTGGCTAGTATCCTTGACCATGAAAAATAAATACATAAAAAGATAAGCATATATCATTTCAGATGGCTGGTCAAACAGAACACACTGAAAATGAGATGACAGCTACTATTGTTTTACTATTCATCTCATTTAAAGAATATCCACCATTTAACTGTTGAACTGCAGAAATGTGAAATGTGCATATTCATTTTTCCCATTTCTTCATTGTTTGATTGGTTTCTCCCTGTTAAATCGCACTACCTAAGGATGTCAGAGAAGGATTTTCCAGCTTTTTTGTACTCCCACTGAGGCACATTAGCCTCTGTGCCTTAAAGACGCTGTGAAAGCTGTTAAGACACGTTGTGTGTACAGGCAAGAGAATTTCTCTCGTTGGGCCCAAATTCCACCAGGACCCTTTCATCAGCCTTGAGCATTTGAAGAAGCATTGCGTTAGATCTATGCATAGAGGCGTCGATCATCTGGAGGAAGGGAGGAGGAGCATCACTGTTGATGCAGTGAGCTCTCAAGTGACAGGAAGACCCTGAGGTGTCTCGTATCACAGGTCAGGTCCGGATTTTTAAGGCTCATCACTGCCAGGCTAACCAAGAATATTCACCCTGAAATGATGAAACTCATCTAAGCGCTGGATCTGGGTTTTGCGGTAATGTTTTGTACTGATACATTTGATTCAGGTTTTTCAGACTCAGTAAGACACCTAGATTCCTATTAATGTCACATAATTTCAGAAACTTGTGTGGTAACTATGTACCTCTTACTTAGATTCAGCATATTTTTCTTTCCTGCCTCGCCTGTAGACCACATGCATTAGTTATATAGTAACCATGACTATCTCTGTATAACAAAGTGTGGAAATAATGAAAAGCCTTCAGAGGCATTACATGCCCTTGGCAACCTAGCTCTGCAAGACAGATGTTGCATCCAGAGCCATGCCACTGAAAATCGTGTGTACATCTATGTATCCACAGCGTGAACACTTACCCAGTCCTCGAAGTGACGGCTCCCGTTCTGCAGCAAGTCCTCAAACTGTATAGTGCAGTTAGCTACAAAATCGTCGTACCCGATGGGGGCATCATGGAAAACAGCCATCTCTATCTTCCTGCCATTACAAACATCGGTGACAAATTCATCGTTCCAAGCAGGGCTGTTGGTCTTTTGCTTGGTCGAGGTCTGCCCGATCCTGGAGTCGTCCACATTGAGGGCGATGTAAGGGTCCAGCAAAAAGGTCTGTGGCCTGGGACCCACCGCATGCCTCAGAGACCACGCTGTGGGTTTCAGATTCACCGCCTCGCAGATCTTGATTTTCAGCAAGCCATTGAAAACCACCATGGCTGGATAGCTGCACTTTTCCCGGGATCAAACACTCGCTCAACGCACTCGCACCGAGAGGGAGGGAGGGAGGTCTCGCCAATAAATAGGAGGGCAGGTCTGGGAGTGGGGGAGCAGGGTACGGTGCGGGTCTCTTCGCCTGGCTGCTGCTGTTACCTTTGATTATTTAGCCTTTGCTCTTGCGACACCCAGTGAATACATTTATTTTCTTGCCCGTGTTTCTAACGGAAAACAAGGGAGGGGGGCCGCCGGGGAGGGGGAGGCGGCCGCGGCTGCAGGAACCCCCGAATGCAATCAAAACCCGAGCATAATCAATCCGGGGGGTAAGCAAGAGCCTTCTCCCTTCGCCCTGACCATAATCCCGGGTCAGTCCTCGCAGAGGAAGCAGAGCCGCGATCCCGGGCTCCCGCACACGCCAGTCCTGCCCGTGCTCGGCACAACAATACACACACACGCATAAACACACACACACGCACACACACACACACGGATCAGAAACACCGGCCGACCCACCAGCCCTGCCTACTGCACAGCCTCCGCTCAGCAAACATCCACCCGGGGACCTTCCATCCGCGCCGCCGCCCGCAGCCGCCCGTCCTGCGCCGCCGCCGCCTCCTGCTCCGCCGCCGCCCAGGCCGAGGACCCAGCGGAGCGACCCCCGCGCATGGGGGGCGCCGGCAGCGGAGCGGCCCGCGCGGCTCTCGGCGGGCTCCGGCTGGGCGGCCGCCGCCCTGGCGATGGGCAGAGCCGCCGCCGCCGCCTCCCTCCCGCCTCCCGCCGGCCGCCCCCCGCCCGCCTCCCGCCCGCCGCCTCCCCTCGGCCGCCGCCGGCCGCCTCCCTCCGCGCAGCCCCCGCCCGCTGCCGGTGCCGCTCCGCCGCTCGCTCCAGCGCAGGAAATGCGCAAAAGACGTCAGTGTGTGTGTGTGTGTGGGGCGAGTGAGCGGCGGCGGCGGCAGCCCCGGCCGTGCGTGTGTTTCTGTGTGTGTGTGTGTGTTTGAGTGTAGAAAGTTTTGCCTGTTGGGGGAGCAGCGCGGCCGCCGCCAGCCGGGAACGGCGGCGGGGGTCGCGCTCCCCGGGCTGGGTTTGCCGCTCCTGCACACCCGCCGGGCGGCTTTCCGCCGGGGACACTGCCCGCCCCGGCCCCACGCCTCCTCCGCTCCTCCTGCTCACAGGATAAAGTGGTGAACCTAACGTGGATAAAGCACCCCCGGACGCCTTCCTCCCCGACCGCCTTTATTAACGTGCTTGGCTGCCAAGGTCCTGCTCTGTCCGGGACCACCACTCGCACCGCGCCGGGCGCTCCTGGCGCCGCGGTGCCGGCGAACGCTCCTCCCCGCAGGGCTTCCCGCCCTTCGCCCTTCTCTCCGTGATCCCCGGGACGCCTCTGCCCGCTGCCGACGGGCAGCGAACTCCGCCGCCCCCGCCCTGCCCCGCCGCCTGACAGCGCCGAGCCCCGGCCGCGTCTCGGCCGCCCCCGCCCGCCGCGGCAGCGGCACAGACAGCGCTACGTCAGCGGGGGCCGGGCCGGGCCGGAGGAAGAGTTTCCCCGCGGTGTGCGAGCGCCGGGAAGTGCCGAGCGCCGCCAGGGGAAGCGGCCTCCGGGGGCCCGCCCCGCCCGGCCCGGCCCGGCCCGGCCCGGCCCGGCCGGCCCGCGGGCGCCCTTGCCCCGGCCGGGAGGCGCTGCCCGGGGCGGGACAGCAGCCGCCCGTGGCCGCCCCGCGGCCGTGGGGCTCTGCCGGGCACTGCCGGGCACTGCCGGCCCCTTTGTGTGCCGCCATCACCTGGCCCGTGCCTGCCCCACCTCGACCCGCGGCGCCGGAGACCGCAGGCCGGCGGTCGCCGCTGCCCTGCAAGCGTACTGAAAAGGGGGAAAAAAGAAAAAAAAACAAACCCTCCTGAAAGAGTAAAAGTGTGTGCGTACTGTGTTCTTGAACGTTGTCTGCACGTCATGAAAGATTTCAGTGATTGTTCGTCTCCGTGGTACCGAATACACTATGAAATACCCGTGAAGCTACATACAGCCTGACTTTCTCCTCCTCAGAACAAACGTACTCGGGATTGGATGGTTTCCCATGGTGAAAATTATTACTGCCTTAATTATTTTTAGCCACTGATTTTGCCTTTGCGTGTGTATGCTTGCGTTGAGAAAATGACCAGGAAATGGATGGAGTTTGCCCTTTGTTGGGATTTGAGTTCGCTGTAATATCACAAGAGAAAAGGCATCAGTCCTGGCACCCAGGAGAGCCGCTGGGGTGCTTCGAAGAATCAACCAAAGGAGAAAGAAGCTGGATTGCCTGGATCCTGTTGAATAAGGACATAAAAGATGAACACCCAGTCCTTGATTTGGACCTGATATTCCTGACTGGAGAGGAAAGAACAGATAATTATGGATTTCTGCAGATAATGGCTCAGGAGGCAGGTGTTATATTTGGAGCTAATGAAACAGCTCCAGTACCTGTGCTTCCAGAGCAGTTTCCAGATAGGAGATACGGTACTAATGAAGCCAGTGGGTCACGAGAGCATTCGCGTTAATGGAAGACAGACTTTGTGGTGCCTGTTGCCACTTAGTCTACTAGTCAAAATAGAAGTACAGTAAAATCTCCATGTTCATTATCATCTTGACAATCTCCAAGCAGAATCGTTTGATTCAAAGCTGTGGTATGGAGCCAATTATGGGAAAGGTCTTCCTTTGCAATTCAGCCTTTCCTGGGCTCACAGCAGCCTTGATACATCCATCTTGTTACTTTTGTAAAGGACTATACTCACTGGCCCCTCCAGAAATACAAGAAGGACCTGCTCCTTTCCTCCCAGCCCCATTCACTACCTGATGCATATAGAACTATATATTAAGCTATATGGTCTTACATGTAGTGTGTCAGAAAGAACACTACAATTAAATCTTTCATCTGGATGTCCTTTGTGTTCTTTTTCAATAAGGGCAATGTAAATAGTATGCTCCATTTCCTTAGATACTTATTGGAAAACATGAAAGCCGAACTGATACACTGTATAATTTTTTTATGGTTATTTTTAGAGAACTGCAACTGTATGTATTCTGTATGCCCAAGGTAAGTAAACAGAGTCTCCATGGTGAGTTTAATGACCTAGCATCTCTCTGAGATTACACATGCCTATTGCGAAAGACTGGATAAATACAGACATTATTAACACAGCATACAAAATAATAAATAGACCTTATATTTGGCTAATTACATATACAGTCGACCGCATACCTAGCTAGGCCCTCATCCCTAATTTGAGCCATCTGCACTTTTCCATGCACTGAAGCAAGCTAAAGTTTGGTTTCACAAATCATTTCTTCTAAGAATAAATGTCTGCTTGCATGAACAGGGATTTACAAGCTCACTTAGGATCAGACAGCTCCAGCCTTATGCTATTTAGGAAAATACAAATATCTTGCACAGTTTTAATTTGGTTTTAGATTTTTTTTTTTTTTTTAATTATATATCAGAAAAGCATGTTATGTCAAGGCTGAACTTTCATCACTAAGTACTTCTTAACCAAAGTACCCTGGAACAGTATTCTTAAAATCCAGTAACTCAGGTATATGGAGTAACATTATAAAGCCTCTTGAAAGTTCATCTAAAAACTTGGCTCAGTGGTCTCCAAAACTATAAATATTAGACAGCAAAGAACATTACAACTGTAAGTGCCATTTTCCACTTGAAAAGGAAAAGTATTTTAATATTTGTTTGCTTGATTTTTTTTTTTTTTTTTCTGTTCTCTTGCTGTATGTATGGAAGGATTTGGTTCTTTAAGAGCTGAAGAGCAAAAGCTATTCTATTTTGCATAGGGAGATCTGAAGAGGAAGATGCAACACTTGCAGTATTTCTCCTGCAGAAGGCAGTAAGAAGTGTTCCAGATACATTTCTCTAGTCTGTTACAAAGGCTGCAGCAGCACAATAAACCATGCCCTGATGTTTTATTATGTTTTAGCTGTTTTTCCTAGCTCTGGGGTTTTTTGGGTTTTGTTTTGTTGGGTTTTTTTAAGACACAGCGGGTCTACAGGGTATCTAGACTCAGGACTGGTTAAGGTGATCTGTCTACTCTGCAGAAGTAACTTTTTGCCGGTGGAAGCCCCTTTGTACAGCACTCAGAGCAAACAGCCTTTGTGTCAGGGCTGCTCTCGGTGTGTGCTGCTCAACTGGAAAAGGAAAAGACCCCCGAGAGACCGTAAAAACCCAGGCTAATTGCATCAGCTTCTATTTCCATTTGTACTTTAGGAGAGAGGCTCCCTCAAACTGCTAAGGGATGGCAGCAATGGCACGGCCGCTCGCAGTCACCTGCGGACAGCGGCCGCCCAAGGCGCGCTTTGGCTCTCGCGAATCTCGCCAATCCCTTCCAGGCTGCCCTGTTTCGGGTAGTGGCAAGGAGGGCCGAGCAAGTGCCGGCAGCCTGCAATCTCAGACAGCCCCTGACCTCTCCTTGGCCTGTGCATCCTCCATGGCTCTGTGGAGAAACAGCACTATCTGGTGGAGAGAGGATGTAAAGTCCTGCCAGGAGCCGCGTCGGGCTTAATTCTGTTATTGCAGCCGCAATTGCAGCTGGGTTTGAGGTGGCGTGGCTTCAGATTGATAGATAGTTTAACTGCATTTCAAGAGGATTAATTTTTTAGTAGTCCCATTAGTCCTAAAAAGCTGTTCAAACATCGGAGAAAGGTCAGCAAATTTTCAGGCTTTTCCAAGTTCAGCAATATGAAAGGAGAGGAGATTTTGTGTTGGTTTATTTTTAAAAGGAGCCTAATTTCTTAGAATTATACTAAAGCGATAGACAAGGAAAATAAAATCAGGCTTGTATGCAGGACAGATTTTTGGAAACACCTTCATGTAAAAATGAAAATCAGACGCCTCATTATAGGCCCTGTGAAAATTGAGGAACTTTGAATCCACTCAGGACAAGAATATTCTTGAATAATTCCAAGCATATGAAGATATTCACCAGTATGAGTATATGCACTGAATTCCTTTGAACTTAATGGATATGCTTATGCAAGTGCAGTAGTTGGGTGTTAGTGGAATCAGTCCCTTTCTGGCAAGAAATCAAAGATTTCTGTCAAATGCTGACTATCTTTGAAAGTCAAATTATTATTTAGTATCTAATTTCGGAGGCACAGTTATGAAAAAAGCATCCTCAAGAGCACTCCTGTCATGATGCAAATGCTCTTTTGGGTATGCCAATAGCTAATCCATCTTTTATAAGAAGAAAAAGACCAATCTCAATGAGCTTGATCCAGCTTCCAACTCCATTCCAAGGTTTCCTTTGTGTCCAGCCAATTTCCTGCTAATTTATTCTTCACTCCCAAAGTATGTACCTGAGGAAGTTACTTAAGGCACTCCCAATGCTCTCTGTGAAATGTCTCAGCATAAGGGATCTTGTCAATGTGTGATTAATTAGGTCTCCAACTCTCTTTCTAGTGTAATTATACTTTTGGTAGTCTTCCCAGCCTCTTTTAAAAGAACACACTAAACACTAGCTGAGTGTGTTGGCTTTCACTGGGCAGAAATCTCTGAGTACATTGCATGGATTTGCAGCTTTAAGGTACGTGGCTCTGGCAGGGGTGGTGGCATGGTGGCCCCAGTGCAGTGTCCACCAGCCAGCCTCTTCTCAGGTTTGCTAGCCAAGACTGAGCCCCATGATATCAAACCTTCCCAGCACTTCTTATCCGGGCTAGATAGATCACAGCCAGGTTAAGCATATCTGCATGTGCTACAAAAAACATACTTCTCCAGTTGCAGAACATGTGCTTAGGTCACTTCTAGGCTAGAGATTTCTGGCTCAGGCAGGGGCTGTGGAGCAGTATGATCTCAGACAAACACAGCTGTGCCAGGGACTCTCACCATTGAGGGAGCGGGTGTTACTAGTTTATTGCTTGTGGATGGTGAGGTTTTTTAATTGATAGAAAAGGGTTTGAACACTGTACATCTTTCTGGTATAATATAATGGAACTTCTATACTTGTATATGTACCCCAAATATAAACATAGGCTTATCTCCTACATGTCTCCTCTCAACCTTCACATGAGTATGCTGACAGCATTTACTGTGGGTTTGCCATTACAGGACTGACTGTTGCTATTCTATACAAGGAGTTGCTGGAAAAACTTCTGAAGGGTAAAACCTAGCTCTGGTCTGTTCCTGGTTTATCAGCCCTCATCTTGAGAATTTACACCAGGTTTCAGGGGAAACTTGGAGTTACCTGGCATTGCTCAGGGCTATAATAGGAGTCAGTTGCTATTCAGACTCAGTTATTAGATTGTCATTGCTGGATGTAATTTTGGTACAGAGTGACAAGGAAAGAATTCTGGAATGGATCAGGATTCAAGAGACAACCCCCTGCCCTAGATCAGCTTCTTCACACACACAGGATGAGCCTTGGAAAATATTTTTTCTAAGAGTGCAGTTCACTCTTTGCCTCAAGAGTAGAAGAAAGGAACATGACGGTCAGTCTTACCTTTCCAGGCTGTTGCTTTCTTGAGCAGCACACAGAAAAGAAACCTGTAGTGTATACGCTGCTTGAATGAATGATTTTATATTGAATTGAAAAAAACAAACCAAACCAGCCTTGCACAGTAAGAAGGGAAAAGGACTGGTCTATTTTCTTCCTTTCTTCCCTACCAGCTACACAATTTCAGGCAAGGAGGAAACATGGTCTAGTGCTGAATGTGATTCCTTTCATGACAGAAAAGCTGGTCACTAGGTTGTTACAGCCCCCTCAGGCTGGACCCCCAATGTGTGTTGGGGTCAGCTGTCAATTATCCATACTTCTCTTGGCTTTTGCTGGTTCTATTTCTGCCAGATAGTACCAAAGTATTGTTGCTTCTAAAAGCTATTCTTAGTTTGAGGTGGACTTCCCCAAAAGAAACTGTGAAGGGATCAGAGCATGTTTGCCTCCAGGAAATGGAATTGATTCTCTGCTCTCTCGTGCACTACAGGAGTGGAAGCCACATAGCACATGGCAGGGTACAGCACACAGGCTGGGAGGGTTTACTGCTCTGCTGATCTCTTTGGTGCGAGTACACCAGAAGAAATTGGAAAAAATAAGGGAAGCTCCAGCTCTGGGAAGCTTGATATTTCCATGCCTAGCCATCAGCAGATTTAGTAATGTTTCCAGAGAATAGTGGCAGTGTGTATGTACTTTATTGAAACATTGCCAGCATTCATCCTACTGTCTTACCCTGAACCCTGTGCAGGATTTGCAGGATCTGTCACTAATATGTGTGATACTCCAAGGCAAACTCCTTTCACAGTTGATAAGTAGCACAGGAGTACTAAGTGTGCCCAAGGTGTAACTATCATTACCAGCTTCTGTTAATTTGTTTGATGATCTTAAATTATGAACACTGTTGGTTTAATAGTATCAATGAAATGTAAAAAGAATAGGCTTTTCAAAAGAAGGTAGTATCACTGCTTTACAACACCGAGGAGTGAAAAAGAGAACGAGTAAATAGCTGCATTTTGGAAGTACTCTTGATTTTGAGTGTAATTTGAGCTTTAATTGTAAAATATCTGACTAGAGATAGTTTAGGTGTCTCAAGTTAAGTGGACAATTTTCAGAATTTAGTCCTAATCACCTGCTTAAACTCACATATGAAGTCATTAAAAGAGTGACAATAAAACCAGTATGTTGTTATTCTCACAGCCTTCTTCCAGCCTTTTGCCATGGTAGTATTCAAGATTAGTGAAATTGATAAATAAAGGCAGAATAAAGATGAGATGTAATGATTTACAGTCTTGGAGTGCTGTCACTCAGGACATGCTGAGCTGTACTTTTTATTGGTTTCATTAATAAGCCACAATGATGGCCCAAGCCTAAAAAGACCTAAATGTTATGTGCATATCACTATACAAATACGAATCATAAGGATTCAGGACTCTTCAGGAGTCCTTATCCCTGCATATGTCTTTGGAGAACTAAAATGTAGTACATAGGTTCACAAGTGTTTATATTTATGTCTTTGAAGTTGCTAAAGCCTAGTTTCATTTTCAAGTATGGGTGGCAGTTTCAGCTTTCAGAGGTCATGGACCTTGCAATGGCTGTTGCTGTAACATGCTTCTCGGAAGTGGAGGAGGGCTCTCAGTGCTGGGTGAAACCTTCGAGGTGTGGACTGACAGAGATGGCTTTTCCCACGAAAAACTCATGTTTAATGAGCCTCTACTGGCAAACAGAATAGAAAACAGTTGACCACTAAACTGCCATGACTCATGACTTTGGAGTTCACAAACGGAATAAAGACACAAAAGATTAGCAGGTCATAATTACTCCTCAACAGTTTATATTACTTTTCTTTTTCCTTTTTATGTTTGTGGTTGTGGTTTTAAGTCTGTCACACTCCATTTTTGTTCTGCATTTATATACTCGAACATACCCACCTAACTATGTGTCTAACTAAGAGCTTCATCTCTTTTTCTTAATGTTTTCTGTTCTGGATTTTAGAAGCTCTTAATAATCCAAAGAATGTCTTCTTTCAGTGTAATCCCACTTTGCTGTAAAAGCACAAGAGGGGCAGAAAGCAAAGCATGTGATCTTGTAACAAGACAGGGCTTGATGCACTCCCAGTATATACAGGTAATAGGGAATTTCTGAGTCTGAGCAAGGCACTGGATGTTAACTAGAGTTAGTGCTACCTAATTAGTAATTATGCCTCTGTAACCTCATAGGTATCTACAGAACTTTCACACATCTGTCCTCGAAGCACCCTCTTTAATACTTTAATTTTGGGATTTGAGAGCTATTCTCCAAAGGCAAAGAAAAAGCTTTGTTTAGCAAATAGCTTTCAAAATATTTCCTCTATCCTAAATATTCCTGCTTTTGAACATATCAGGTATTTGGGGGCAAAGAGAAAGTAGCACAGACTACAGATTTTCAGTATCTGAAACCAACATAGGTCTCAACTGAAAATAATCTGTCATGGAATTGAAAATATTTATATGATAGCCAGTTTGGTTGGTGGTTTATTTTTGTTCTGTTGGGGTTTTCTTAAGGAAAGCAGACACTCCAAAAGAAATGGGTGAGAATTGATTGCTTTCACCTAAATCTCATATGAATATGTCAGTTATTTCTTGTTATGTGAATTTAAATGGACTAGTGGAAGTGTACTTGCCCTTGCTGCTCTCATAAAGTCAAATAGGTAACTTTCCAAAGGAATCAAATATAGGCTTGCTGACTCTTAGCTAATCCAATATAGGAGAAGTTGTAACTGGTTTGGGTTTTTTTTTCCCCAGGTAGCTAATTAAAAAGTTTAAATTAGATTATTTACAGTGTTTCTTTGAAGAAATATTAAATATTAATAAACCATTGTGGAGCTTTTTGTTTATTTTGATCATAACTGCCAAAGTAGTTTGGTGAAGAGATATGCCATAACTATAAGGACACTGTGTTTTTTATGAAGACATTTTCATGAAAACTCTTTCCCCTCTCTAGTATTAATATTACTGTAGGAGCACCTTGGGAGATCTTCAATACCCACAGTTTTAACATTCCAGCTGAGTCTGGAAAATCCAATATTATTCACCCATCCTAATGCAAAGTGAAAGGAATTTGTTGCATCTAGAAGTCTAGATATGATGCTTAAAAAAGCAGCATAGAGAAAAAAACTAATGTTTCTGCTTACGAATAACTCTACTATCTTTGTAGATATTACAGTCCCCACACCTTCATTCTTCAAAAAATAAATTGCTAAAAGTACATTTTTATTAATTTATATTACATATTACATTAGTTATTTATTATATTTAATTTTTTATTTATTCAGATTATGCAGTACCTCATTGCTTCAATTTTAATTTCCCCCATTATTTTTTTTTTATCTCTTTATTTAAATTGACATTAACATGTACTTGTCTCCTTTTCAAACTAATGAGATTTCTGGTTTGTGCCTTTATACTCCAGTTTGTATTCGATTTTTTTATACCAGGTTTAGCCTGGGGAGAAATGTTGCCGGTTTTTTTATTATGAAAAACAAATTAAATGAGTGGTTCCTTTATGTATCTCTTCCTCCAACATACAGAAGTAGCTTATAGGTGCTGCAAAATAGAGGAAGCTGTGATCTGTAGTAAGGAGCCATAAGGGAGAGAGGAAGGAAAGGGGGATTAGCAATTAGGTTAGAAACTCTCATAAGGTCTTATAATTAACAATTATTTATTTTCACAGAAACAGTTATTATACAGTATAATTAAAGTAATCTAATCTATAATTCTAATGTCTTTTTCCCAGCTTGTGCTGATGTATTTGTGATTTTATTAAATACTTCATTTGGATTGAAACTTTTCTAGTTTTGCCTAATGAATTCTAATACAAAAGCTTGGGTAATATAGTTCCAAACCTTTCTAAGTTATGTATGTATTAATAACATAACCTTACTCAGAAATTTCAGTAGCATATTTTATACCTGAATATTTCAAAAATGGCAAAGGACAGAAGCATCACACCTAGTTCATTTTGGTTTTTTTTTTTTTAGTTTGGCGTGATCTAAAAAATGCCAAGCCTGGAAAAATTACTATAATTGTTTCAAAGTTTTAAGTTTAAAATGGGATATTTTCCTCAAGAAATCCTTACCTAGGTTTGTTTATTATCTCTCTCTAAAAGGACAGAAATTGACAGTTTCAAATACACTAAGATTCTAAATATTGCAGTTCTGGTGTCCAAGGATGATGATGCCAAGATCAGGAGGCAAAGCTCCCATTGTACTTAGCACCCTGGAAAAGTCCAGCACTATACTGAGGTATAACAGATTCAAATAACTAACTTTAAGTGACCTCTACATTGTATTTTTGGAAAGAGCTCAGATGTCTTCTGCTGATTTAGAAACTTATCTGGTGATTGGATCCACATGAATAGCTATCATGAAAACAGATAAGCAGAAATGAGAGGGAGTTCAAATTTTTCGAGTCTGGCTTTGAGTAAATCCCACTGAATCTTACCTCATCCATCAGGTCATTAATGGAACAGTTCAGGTCTCTCACTGAAACCTAATACTCTACTTTGGGAATACAAGTGCTCTGATGAGAGACAGCATTCACCAAGGTGTTTGAAGTTGGCAAACTGTGACATGTTGCCACTCGCCTCTTCCCATAAGGACAGTGCATCACCACATAGAAATAAAATGTGATGGCTTCCTTCTCTTTCTTGATTATCAGTGGATTGCACAAAGTCGATGATAACATATTTATTGCAAGCTGTCTGAAATACCCTTTATGGGGATTTTTTTCCCCCTAGTTTTGCAGGTGAGTGCTTATTTAGCTCAGGAGGCAACCTATACTGCTATCCCAGCTGTTCAGAAGCCATGCAGCTTTGCAGTGAAGCATATGGGCAGGTTAAAAGTGTGTCTGTAACTGCAGCAAAGTGCTTCAGATTAAAAAAGGACATGTTGTGCATTCAACCTTTTCTGAACTGGATCTGTTTGACATAAGTGAGCTTAGGGAGCTTCAGCTGAAGGTAGGGCAGACTAAGGAGCAGAAAGTTGCTGTGCTGGAAAGGTGCAATTACTGCAGTTGAAAGGCACAAATGCTCCCTCCTCAACAGAGGGAAATACTGGATCCATTTACACTGCATGATTAAAGTAAATGTTCCTGGGATTTGTCCTGGGTAGGACAGTCCTCTAGATTTGTCCTTCAAAGAGCTGTTCAACATACCTGCTCCTATCCTGCTTTACAAGACAGCATTCCAAAGCCTTCTTAGAAGGGCAAATAAAAATTTATTTAATTCTATGGAAGGTCCTTCAAAACTCCATATGAAACTCACGCAGTGCCTCCTTTAATGGGCCAAGTGCTGGGACCTGCATCTTTCTGGGTTTTTTAACTTTCCAGTTATTTTTTTTCCCCACAAAGACACCTTATGGGAAAGTGTTTCTCAAACTGGGTAGAAGAGATCCATCTAGCTACACCAAGGGAGAGTAGTGGGAGTGCTCTTTGGTACTGTGTATACTTACTTCTGTGATGCTTTAGTGGCACTGGATTATTGCCCATCAACAACATTTCTTTCTGTTGTTACAGAAGCAACACTGCTGAATTATGGGCTGTTGCTTGATGTCATTTTGTTTGAAAACAAGCAGAGAACACAAATATCTGCATTTTTGGAGGGGCTGATGTTGAATTGTGGCAAACGTATTAAAATACAGAGAGACAAAACAAACAAGATAATACAATTTTGTTTCTTGTTACCTGCCTTCTTGTCACATTACTGTCAGGTCTAATAACATAGGTGTCAACTTCTACTCTGAATTATCTTCAGAGTTTGTCTTGTGGATCTTTTTGGCAGTGAAATCTTCAATAACAGCCTGTCCAAGATACAATGGAGCATCAGCCTGCTTTTTCAGTTATGACAGATATATTCCGGTGCTGCTCCTGTTCATTCAGAATCTTGTAAGGATTTGTGTAGGGTTTTGCCCAAAACAACATACTGGTTACTCTCATTTATCCCTGCTTGCATAAACTCATGCTGTTGATTTTCACTTTCAGGTTCCACACCGCCTACAATGGCTCCTTCCTAACAAGATGTCAACACCTTTCTCTGATTCCTGACTCCTAGGAGTAGGAAAACTCCTTTCTTATCTTTTAATTCAAGTACAGAAGGGTTTTTTCTTATGTTGTCCATAAACCAGATAGCTCCTTGGAGGGATTGCCCACCTGCCCATTTGGCTTCAGGCTCAGAGCTCTCCTTTACTGTGACACCTACAAATACACACAATTCCTGTCAGGTTTTACTCCTATCTATAGCTTGCTATATAGGATCTTGCTGCCTCACACCAGTTTCCAGTTCTTATGACAGTTTAGAAACAACAATAAGGAACTAATTGGCAAAAGGTATTTCATAGCAATGGAATGTATAACATAATTTCATAGCAATGTTCTTCTGAGAGGTCCAAAAGCAGCTGATAGTGCAGAACCACCTTCCCCTGAATAATGTCAGATTAGGAAAGAAAAAATAAGGGACTTTGAAACTCTTATATAGGTACCCTCTATACTTCTCACTTATGAAATTGTTAAATCTCTACCAAAAAAAAGGTATAAAGGATGAGTAGTAGGCTTTCTAATTTTACCAAATGTAGTAAGCAAAACTCCCACAGTTTATGGGCAACAACTCTTTAGTGAATTGCAGAGATCACTGTAAACCTACCTTCAAAGTATTTAATCAGTGCCTTTTCCTAAAGCAGCATGGCATTCAAGCTATTTAATATCACCTTCCCTCTCAAAGATGGATGACACATTTATTAAGATACATCACTTCTGCTCTGATCTTCCATCAATTTATCTCACTTTTACTATCTATAACTGCCATTTGAAAGAGACTATTTTTAAAGAGAGACAATTTCAAATTAATATTGTCAAAAAATCATCCAAATGCCATGGAGAACCTGAAGCCTTTATCATATCTGTATAAATCCTAACTATAACATAAGATTAACAAATAATTGCATGGCAGTATATTTGATGAAATGACTGTACTTTACTAATGAAGGGTGAAGTGGCCAGCTAAATTGAGAACTAAGCAGCTAATGGAAAAGCACTTTATTTAGGAATGTGAGGAAGTATAATATGCCACACATATCCTAAATTAAGTCTTGTGGCATAGCAGAGCTATGACTGCAAAGTCAACATGTGTATGAGGGTGGGAGTCGGCAAATAACTGTGTTGGAAACGCAAAGTTTCTCTTTAATCTTGTAATGTGTTCACTGGTATTTTATTTACAGAAGCAATTACTTCTGGCTATATATAGTTAGCTACTGTAGTAGTTATTTTACAGAAATAGCAACCGAGTTTTATGTGTCAACATTCTCCATTCACTGGAATTTTTGGAACTTCTTGTCAGAGGATGAATGACCTGCAATGCTGCAGGATAACTGAGACAAATACAAGCAACCATTCTCTAGGTCTTCTAGTTCTATTAAAGCTGAGGATGTCATGTCACAGCTTTTTTGAACCTAACAGCATTGGTTTAGATTTAGAAAAATTGACACATTACATATGTTTATGTTACTTCCAAAATGTTGGCCCCATTACAAAGCACTGTGCACACTTTGAACTGAGCAGAAGTTGAGACTGAGTCTGCAAGACTGATGGCAGTTGTTTAAAAGAATGGTCCCTAGGATTGCTAACAGAGCCATTTCCCAAGTGTTTTTAACAAAATTGCAGGCTGCCATACTAGTGAAAATACTGACACAAACCAAAGGCAAGTTCTAACTTCTCCTGCGGAAGGCAGAAGGGCTGCATCTAAGACCACAACTCACCCTGCAGCCAGGAGCTGCATCTTTTTCTCTTTTAGGATCAGACTAATCCATCTCCAGCTGCAGCTCTGCTGAAGACAGTGGAATTTCAGGCAGGTGATAAAGGCCTTAAGTGACTCTTATTTTCATCTTTTCAGTTGAATGGGTTTGACCACACACTAAAAGCCATCTTTTGGATTTTAAAGCATCGACTTGCTTTCTAGGATGGGGAAAGAGAAGAAATGATGACTGAGAATGGAAGAAGTTCTCCAAATGATGATCTGTATCAGGATATGTAGTACTATAACAACATTTTGGGTATATAAAGTTTCTTGATTCAAAATTACCCACAGGTTGCTTGGTTAGGAATGTTTGTGTATGCCTGTATAAACTGTCATGCCATTACCAGACCTGTTAGTGTCCATGCACTGACTGGAACTGGTCAAATTTTTTTCTGGCAGAAATTTCCCTGTAAAATCTGATCTGCTTATCCATCTCCTTTATGTGCAAATGCCTGGGCACATCCTAGCCAGTGTTTAGCCTCACACATCATTTTAGGAAGCATTATTAGTAGCTCATTTTAACAATGAGGAGCCAAGGCACAAAAAAGAGGTCACTTGTTGGAGGTCATGCAGGACATCTGTAGCAGAGGAGGAAATCGAGTCTGAGATTCAGATTTATGTTCCCTAGAATGTAGCCCTTTTCATAGTTTTTGAAAGCATATGATCAGTTTGTAAGTTCTTAAGTTTCTATTTGAAAATACAAGAAAAATGGACACATTTTGAGGGTCTCCACTTGCCAACATCATTTTCTCTTTTCAGAAGTGATAGATTCAGTCTTACTGTAACAAGTCTTTGTGTCTATTGAGGGTCTAGACCTTCTGCACAGTCAGCAGAGGAAACTAGAGATTCTGATTTGCCTTTGAGGTATCCCAGTCCCACACAGAGAAAACTGATAGGCATATACATACATTCATATATATATACATACATTCATACATACATACATACATATAAATGGGGTAAAATAAAGTGGATAAATTCTTTTATATGAATAATAGCACTGGAATAATGGGGTTTGATAGTTCAGTGGTCTAACTTGGAGTGAAGGATTTTACTTCTGATTCTTCCGAATATGACTTTTTCCAGAAAACTCTCACAGCCCAGAATAAATTTCCTATCATCCTGAGCATGCTTATTTACAGAAATCAGAACAGATCTCTACAGAAGTAGAATTCCATCTGGCAATCTCTAAACTACCTTTGCTTCTGATTCTGAAGAGACCTTCTCTTCGAAATAAATGCATGTACTAACCCAGGAACAATAGCCTATGCTTCAGTCCAAACATCCTTTGCTTCCACACATTAGCTTCCTTCCAAGTCTTAATTCTTTGTTGCAACCCTTTTGTAGAATTACTCCTGAAGTTCTGTTACATGCTCATATGTCCAGTCTATATACATAAGAGAATGAAAAAAGAATTAAGTCTTGGAAGGAAACGATCTTCCTTCCTGCAGCTATATATTTACACCTCTCTGTCATCTATGGAATCCCAATGCATTTTGAAGGTGCTGGTATAGTTTTCTATGTTTGCACAAGGTATGTAATTTGTCTGTGCCTTTGTCCTTCACTACAGGGAAACAACAAGGCTGCGAGGATAAACACCAGGGCTTTCTGGAGCAATTCAGAAACTCTTCAAACACACTCTGACAATATCATCCTTTCTTCTGAGCCTGGCACAAAAAAGATATTGAGGAGCTCCTTGAAGCAAAGGCTTTTCATTTGTTTGGGTTTATTTTTGTTGGTTGGCTTTTTGTTTTTGTTTTGAGGTTTTTTGTGGGTTTTTTTTGTTTGGTTGGTTTTGTTTTGGTTTTTTTTTTTTTTTTTTTTTAGATACTCTGATATCTGTATTGTGTGCAAAGAGTCTTTGCTAATTAATTGGGAAATTGCTGCTTTTTCTTCTGCAAGGCCATGCAGACAGGTGCAGACAGACACAAGCAAACTCTGCCCACATTCTGAGCTGTCCAGACTTTGCAAGCTTCTGTCTGGAAGATGTAGAGTCATGCTAATGTGGCACCATGCCCAAAATAACACACCCTGCCTCTCAGCAGTGCTCATTAGCTTAGGTTCATGTTCATATCTTGCTTCTGGACTGGGCCCTTCTGGTGTCTGACAAGCTAAGTGCACTGGCAGAGTTCTTGCCTCTCTGGCCTCCTCTCTGTACATATACCTTTATGTCATTATACCTTGTCACTTTTTGTTGAGAAATGGACTGTTGAAAATCACTGACTCTTCTCCCAGTCACACTCCTAAGGAAACTTTTGTCAGCCTGCCAAGATGATAAAAACACATGAGGATCTCGTGGTTCAGCTCACCCCACCACCAAAGCAGCAGTAATGGCTGCAGAAGCAGCTAGCTCACAAGCTGCCAAAGCGCTGGGGTAGGAAACAGAAGTATGGATTACATTCTGTATGAAACCTGAGTGCAGCCCATATGACCCTCAGCATGTTACTGCATCATGGCCAAGAACCAGACTGTACTCTCACACCATAAATAATCCAGCATCTGCCCCCAATGGCAAATTTTTGGAACAATGTGAAGGACTGGATTTTCTCCAGTTCTCAAGGAGGACAGAGTGAGACCCAGCAGATTGCCCCACTGGTTCATCTCCCTTCCTGACATTTCAGGCAGCGTCAATTTGCCAAATCCCAGAAAAAAAGAATAAGATGCATCTATGCTGAGTTTCTTCCCCTAACCACTGTTAGGACCCATAATCCATCAGCCTACATTAAAATGACAAGTTTGACTGGTTTTATGTTGAACTGCAGCTACTGTGGAAAAGACACAGGTTTCAATCCTCACTGGTAATACAGGATATTGGACAACTCAATCTAACTTTTGGCTGTCTATCAGATATAGAAAATTGCACTCAGTAAGAAGAGAATGCTGCTGAGAATGCAGTGTGAAGGACTCACTGGGGAAAGAGACAATCCAGGTTGCTCATCAGATTTTTATTCTGCCTCCTTGTGGTTATTTTACAACACTGGTCTCACAGTTTTCCATGGGATGGCTCCATTCATCAGTAAATATTAGCACAAAGGGCATTATGAAGATTACACAGGGAGCTCTAAGCATGGTTTTTTGCTTAGTTTTGCAGCCTAAATAATACTCTTTAAACGCTTTAAAAAAATCATATCCACAGCTTTTAAAAAAAAATCATATCAGGCACATATATTTGTACAATAACATTTACACTAATGCAAATGGATGTGAGGTCTCACCATGGCTATACCTGGAGTGTCTTTTGCAAGTAAGTAGATGGTTATTTTGTGCAGCTTGCAGAGGGCTAGGAAGCTGAAGCAGCTTGAAGCTGCAGCTCTGTTGGCAAGGCCTGTTCATTTTGAGGTTCAGTGCTTCTCTAGTTGTGGCTGCACAGCTTTTGCCCAGCACAGAGCACACATGGATCTTTTTCTTGTAGACAAACCCATACACATATCTTTTGCTGAAGCTTTTAAAGCTGAGCTTGAGAAAACATTTTATTATTGAGGGCAATACTGGACACTGGCTGTCACTGGAGGCTGACACATAAGTCCTTCTGAAACAAGAGGGGTAATCTGTATTTAGACTTAGTCCTATGCTTTAATCTGCTTTTTTACTAGTTTGCTATCCTGAACAGAGATAAACATAAGCATGTGCTTTCCTGAGTGGAATTCTGAAAACATTTACATGTGGCAGTTGAGACATTGATTTATTGGTGTCAAGTCTAGCCCTTATCAAAGAACAATAACACAAAGAACAAGCCTTACCTCTAGGAAATGAGAAGCTATTTTACTTTGCAACTATTTTTCATTGCATTAGAAAGTAAATACTATGCATGTGAGAGAGAAAAAGGTATTTTATGATTCAACTAATTTTACTGAAAATTATCCAGATTAGGGAGTTTCAAATTTTGTATACTTGGATTTACATCTGGTTGGTTCTTTTGTGCTGAACTCAGAAATAATTGGGTAAATGTCTTTTTACAGGCTTAGAGAAACGTCAGTCTTAATCTTTTGCAGCAGGGGTCACTATAAACAAATCTACAAAAACCTGCCAGCATAGGATACATATGCCAGAACAGACAGAAGAATTACTGATTATAGATAAGGAACGGTGTTGCTGTAGTCAAGCATGAGAAAGGAACCCAAACATTTATATACAGGTAATTTCTTTTAAATCAGTTGTACAGGCTTAGCTTATCCTTACAAGAACGGTGACCTAATTTCAAACTATTAATAGAAGAGAAGTAAAGTTGACTGCATGATATGTACTCAGACATAGGAATTTTAATGCAGTGCATCAAAGGAATCAGATGACACAGGCAGTATTTTTATATTCTGCACAAAGTTGCACTCTAAGTATTACAAAATTTAATCAGACCAAGTCTTTAAATATGACTTTTAAGGTATTTATAGTCACAATCTTTTGTCCTTAGTTATATAGCGCACTGAGTTCCTATTCTTATTTAAAGGTTGTTTTGGCATAGGAGTAGAATCTTATCTGGAATAGAAAGAATCATAACCCTTTTTATATATAAATTGCAATGTTTCACCTGAAAAACTGATCTTCTGACATGATTTTATGCTCCCTAGTATTGCACTAAACTACCCTTTGCTCGGCGCTTACTAGGACAAAAGTCCAGGTGAATCAGCTCTGAACCTGCAAACACTGGCACACTAGATCCCTTTAAATATGCGAACAGTCCTATCCTCAACTTGTGTAAATCACAGGCCCTATTTAATTCAACAGAGCCGTGGCAGTTTATATCAGCTGAAGATCTGGCACCAGAGATACAACCCCGTGTACAAAATCAAGTATGTGGATAAGCCTCTCTCCAGCCTCTGAAAGCTAAAGAGGTCAGGTAAGCTCCATGCAAAGAGAGAGATTGCATTGAACATTATTGTGTTTAAAACCATTCCAGGCTGTTAAACACACATTTATTATAAAGTCAAGATGAAAAATTATGAATTATTTAAGTTTGTAGCACCTTAGTTACATTTAAGATGTTGCTGTTCCAAGGCTGGAGGACAGCTGGCTCGTAGTTATGACCACAAGTTACAAATATTTATGATACAAAGCAGAGGACCTTTTAGGGTAATGGAAGCTCGAAAGGCGGCTTTAATGTAGCAGGGTGCTTGCTCCACGCCTCTGGTGATGGCTCCAGAAGCCAGCACCCATTAAACTTTTTGCACAAGATATGGGCTTCACAGGATCCTTGCTGAACGTTGACTTAGAAGAAATGGATGAAAAAGGAATAAGTGTAGAGACTGCAGGGAAACATAACTTTAGATGGAATTTTAAGGCAGGCACCTAACACTTGGATACTTTTTCCAGCACTAGTGTGCAAATGCTTTTAAGGAAAAACAATCAAATTTTAGTGTGCATGGGTAAAGAACATGAGCATCCTATGTATATTGAGATCTGCATGTTCCTATCTATTCCGGGGGCTGAGAAGGCATGGTATTTATTTCTGCATCTTCTGCAGCCACCTTTGACACAGCATCTCAACTTCATACCACGACGACTTGTGCTTCCCAAGACCCCTGTGAAAAACCCTATCTCTTGGCTAACACCTTCCGAACTGCCATCATCGCAGAACCGGACCGGGACTTTCTGCACGGCCGCCCTTTTGTCCCTGGTTTCAGTGACAGGCGGCCGGTGCTCTCGCCCCGGGGCAGCTCAGGTCGCTGACCCTGAGCCCCCCGCAGCTCCCGGGGCGGCGGCGGCGGCGGGAGGGACGGTACGAGAGATGGTGTGAGAGAGACGGTGTGAGGGACAGTGTGAGGGACGGTACGAGAGATGGTGTGAGAGAGACGGTGTGAGGGACATGAGAGAGACAGTGAGAACGGTGTGAGGAGTGTGAGGGACGTGAGAGGACGTGAGAGGACGGTGTGAGGACGGTACGGAGTGTGTGAGGGACAGTGAAGGACGGTGTGAGGACGTGTGAGGCGGTACGAGAGATGGTGTGAGAGAGACGGTGTGAGGGACAGTGAGAGAGACGGTGAGAGAGACGGTGTGAGGGACAGTGTGAGGACGGTACGGAGAGGTGAGAGAGACGGTGTGAGGGACAGTGAGAGAGACGGTGAGAGAGACGGTGTGAGGGACAGTGAGAGGGACGGTGAGAGAGACGGTGTGAGGGACGGTGTGAGGGACAGTGTAGAGGGACGGTGTGAGGGACAGTGAAGGACGGTGAGGACGGGGAGGGACGGTGTGAGGGACGGTACGAGAGATGGTGTGAGGAGGTGAGGACGGTGTGAGGGACGGTACGAGGGACGGTAGGAGGGACGGTAGAGGAAGTGTGAGGGACAGTGTGAGGGGGAAGTGAGGGACGTGCGTGAGGAGCGGTAGGAGAGGCGGTGAGAGGGACGGTGTGAGGGGCGGTACGAGAGGCAGTGGAGGTAGAGGGGGCCGTACGAGGGGCGGTGTGAGGGGACCGTACGAGGAGCGGTAGGAGGGCGGTAGGAGAGGGTGTGAGGGCGGTGTGAGGGGGAGTGGAGGGCGGTCGTGAGGGGCGGTGTGAGGGCGGCTGTGAGGGGCGGTGTGAGGGGCCGGTACGAGGGCAGGCGTAGAGCGGTAGAGGGGCCGTACGAGGGGCGGTGTGAGGGGCCGACGAGGGGCGGTGTGAGGGGCCGGACGAGGGGCGGCCCGGCCCCGCCCCGTTCCGCCCCGCCCCGCCCCGGCTCGGCCGCGCTTCCTGCGGCGCGGCGCGGCCGCCCCTTCCTGCTCCTCCCCGCGGCGCTCGGGTGGGAGAGCCCGCCATGGCCGCGCTGGCGGCCCTTTCAAACGCGGCAGCCGGCGGCAGCAGCGGGTAACGACTGCGGGAGAGTCCGCCCCTCGCTGGGAACGGGCCGGGGGTGAAGCAGGGCGGACAGCGGCGCCCTTGTGGCCCCGGCGCCCTCCGTGCCACGCCGCAGCGCCCGGCCAGCGGAGGGTTCGCTCTTGTCTCGGTTATCAGGAGGAATCGAGCTTGTTCTTTCCCCCCGTTCCCACCCCTGCCGCCCGGGGACAGAGGTGCCCGAGCCCTGCGAGGGGGCGAGCGGGCCCGCGGGTGCGGGCGGACCCCGGCTGGGCTGGGGCGGGCCAGCTGGCAGGGACGGCAGGCGGGTCGGAGGTGGCTCCTTCCCGTGGGTCTCCCACGGAGCCCATGCCCCTCCCAGGCGGCCAGGGTGACAGTTAGCTCTGCTAGCCCTTCCTCTTGAACGCTGTCGACATACCTGAAAAAATCAGGGTGTCGCCAGGGCTTTGAAGTACATAAAGTGTATTTTCATCTCGGACGCGTTTCTGGGCCGAACAGCAGTGATTTGGGGTGGTACTGAGTCACCCAGCAACAAAAGATGCTTTGCTCTCAACTCCCCTTGTACTTCCAAACCTCCGAAATGAATGTTTTGATGTGATAACTACTGTGGCTGTAGCCACGCAGAAGAGATGTGTGTTTCCCATATTCCTTTGGGAGTGAAGACATCCCGTTTAATGAACCAGGACGGATCTGTTCCTGTGGGGCTGGTTTGGTGCACTGGAGAAAAGGAATAACTGCGCCTGATGTATCGGTCTGTTGCTGCATCAGAAGCAGTATCCCCTGATTTTAGATAATGTCTTCATAGGTGGCTTGAGATAAGAATATTAAGGAAAATGCATGAAAAGTGTGTCCTCACTTTCTTGGGCACACCTCTTCTGATTCATTTACAGGGTGCTGCATAAATAGGCTTGTTCCTTTTCCTCAGTGGTGCCCTGTCATGGGATAGAATGCACCTTCTAGGGGCATAATCTTTGTGCTTTGTGTTTTCGGTAATACTTCTGTAAGTGAAAGCAGTAGGTGGTGTTCTTACACCTTTTCCTCTCTGATTAGCTTTGAGGACTGTTTTGGTGTATGTACCCTGTATGTCTCTCTTGTTTCTTTGTGGTTGTAATTTTCCAGTTAGTGCTGGAGGCTCCTAAATTGTATCTGCAATTCCTTCCTCAGGCAGGCCTGACTGGCTTTGTACAGGAACAGTCCTTGGAAATCTGCACTAGCTTCCCTGAGCAAAAGTTTCTGGGAGTTCTCCAAGGTTTTAACCTCAAGAGGATTACAGTAAGTTGGATTTGTATTTTGAAGTACAACTCAGCTGACTTATCTCTCCAGGATAAAAACCTAGAGGGACAGAAAGATTTCCATACAAGTCCCTACCATTGGTCTGTGTAGCATCTTTCTCCCTCGTTGCTGACTGTATGCCCATATTTTGATTTTTCTTCTCCTTAGAATGTTATTGCAAAGGAGGCATCTTAAAATGATAAGAAAATCAACTTGTTGGGATTCTCCTTATAATTATTGAAGTGGGCCTTTCTGGTTCCACTAACAATGGTCCCAAATTGCCTTGTCATATGGGATTTGAATGGTGCTCTTTTTGTCCTGCCCCAGGTGCTTCACGTTATAAATGCTGATTTGGCTTGTTAGACTTAAGAGGAAGATAAAAGGCAAAATTCTATTATTCTTGCTGGTTTATTTGTGATAGAAAAGCAGAGGCTGTAGAGCAAAGTTTAAGGAGCTTCCTGCATAGAGGGATCCCTGTTTTGTAAGGAATGTGTTGCTTTGGCTTGACTGGAAAAGAGATTCAGAAGTTTTGGTGCACTTTTCAGCTGGAAAGGGCTTTTTGCAGTTACTGAAATGAAATTTAGTTCCAAGTGTATTTGTGATGGTGGTGTGTTTTGGGTTGGTTGTTTGTTGGGTGGGTGGGTTTTTCTTGTTGTTTTGGTTTTTTTAAATCCTGTGCCTTCAAGTAGAAAAATCCATTAGAGTTATTTCTGCATCTGAAAATTGTTGCTCTACTGATGAAGTGTGTGCTTGTACAGGGTTTTTTTTTTGGGGGGGGGGTGGGCAAATGGTGGTGGGGAGTGGGAATTTTTTAAACTCATTAATTTTAAACTGTTAGTAAACTTCTTTCTGCAAGTGGTTGCTTATGCCACTGGGATTCACACAAGAAATTTATTTTTAATGGGTTGTGCCTTTGCCTGAATAGGGAGATTGAAGAATACAGCAGTCTCTAAATGAGATTTGGATTGCTCCTTAACATAATAAGGTCTTTAAAACCTCAATCTACTTATATTCTGTGTGCAGCCTAGATCTATTAGGGGAGAGAGACCAGAGAAATGATTACTTCCTTGCTGTTTGTTTTGTGCATACCCATATTAAGATTCTGTACAATAAAGGATGAGAGCTACTTGGTCAGTCTTTATTCCTCGTGTGGCCTGATCCCAAACTACAGTAGTCTTATTTTAATGAGTAGCTGACAGGCAGGGAGAAGTGTATGATTTGCAGCCATCCAAATTGTGATGTGGAACTCTGCATTGGATGCAGAGGATCGAAGTGGTGGTGATGGTAACAGAATAACTGGCAACAAAACTGATGCCAGACTTTTTGGGGAGTGGACCTAGCAGATACATTTATCTACAATAGCAGTGATTTAAATAATTTCAGCTCTTCTTCACTGGACAGCATAATAGCTCTGTGAGTTTCTTTAATTTTTACCTGGAAAGTACTTTTGAAGAACATGCTGTAACTGCTGAGTTTTGTGGAGAAGCTAGGCTTTAGTGATGGATGAATGTGTTTCAAGCAGTGATGCTTCATACTGTCATTTGGGACATAGACAAGTAAGTGAGTTTTGATTGCCTCGAACAGAGGATCAAGGGTCTAGTGTGAAGGTTCAGCATTAAGGTTTCAGCCTGTCTTAGAGAAGCAAAAGATCTACAAATGTGTACACAGGCAGATTTGAAATGAACCAGCAGTCAGGAGCTTAGGTATGTGGCAAGGCCAAATTTCCAGGGCCTAGCTCATGTTGTCTGTTGGTGAGATCAGTAAGGACTGTTTTTCTTAAAGAACAGCATTGTCAGAAATTAAAAGGTTGCTGACAGTGTACATAAAATAATAAAAGGTGTGTTAGCTGGTGGTTACTGGCCAGAAGTTTACTAGCCTCAAGTGTGAGAAGAGCTGCTAGAACAGGTCTTGTTGAAGTACGGTATGACATTTGGCAAACTGGTGAAATCCTGAACAGAGCCGCTGTATAACTTGTGCACAATTCTGAATACTCTGTGTTTACTTCCTTCAGCTGATAAGGAAGCACCGAGCACTGTAAACATCTGTGATAAGTTATGGCAAAACTGAACGCAGACCTGGGAAGGAAAATGACCTAACTGATTGTTGGGGATTGCGTTTCTCTCTTTTTAACTTATAGAATTTTTTCCTATAGGTTGCTAGGAAACTTACTACTGGGTACTTAATGGTACTTAAGAAAAACAAAAGAGTGGCTAAGCTCGGTGAGAGGGAGGAGTGCAGCATCTGGCTGCGCCTCTTTTTCTCTGAGTTTTTCTCCGAGGGGGGAGAATATGGGGAGGAGATACCGTGAGATCTGGGGGCAGGTAAAGGACGGGGCTGGGGACAGCTGCTCTCTCTCGGGGCTTCGCAGGACGGTCGAGCTTCTGCTTGCTGAAAGCGTTTCGCTACCACCGCTCTAACCGAGCCGGGAGCTCCTGCTGCTGCTGGGCGCCGCCCCTCCTGCCCTGTCGGCTGTCCCGCAGGTCCAGCCATCGCCGCGGGCTTTCTGCCCGTTCCTGCCGTTCCAGGAATGCTCGTTCCAGCTTGGCGCTGCCGCTGCGGGGCACGGGGCTTGTCTGCCCAGGCTGTGGAAGCCGAGCCGCCCTGCCCGCCGGCCGTGCCCCGCGCCGCCTGCCGGCCGTGCTCCGCGCCACGGCGCCGCCTGCCGGCCGTGCCCCGCGCCGGGCGCCGCCTGCCGGCCGTGCCCCGCGCCGCGGCGCCGCGCCGGCGTGCCCACGCGCCGCCTGCCGGCCGTGCCCCGCGCCGCCGCCGGCCGTGCCCCGCGCCGCGCCGCCGCCGTGCCGCGCCGCCCGCTCCGGCCGTGCCCCGGCGCCGCCTGCCGGCCGTGCTCCGCGCCACGGCGCCGCCCGCGGCCGTGCCCCGCGCCGCCCGCCGGCCGTGCCCCGCGCCGCCCGCCGGCCGTGCCCCGCGCCGCCCGCCGGCCGTGCCCCGCGCCGCCCGCCGGCCGTGCCCCGCGCCGCCCGCCGGCCGTGCCCCGCGCCGCCTGCCGGCCGTGCCCCGCGCCACGGCGCCGCCTGCCGGCGCGGCCATCGCCGCCCTGCCCTGGCCTGCCCGCCCGCGGCCTGCAGCGCCCTGGCGGCCGCGGGCGGCACTGCAGCGGGGGCGGGCTGGAGCGGGGCCGCTTCTCTTGGGTGGCAGCGCCCTAGCTGTTGTGTTGTGGGCCTTGTTATACAAACTAGGAAAGAGCTGCTATTCCTATTCTCATATATTTTTGCCTGAGAGCCCCCTAATTCCAAATTTTAATGATTTGGTGGAAGGGGGTTTACATTCTCCATTCCAAGGGAGGCTCCTGCCTTCCCTTAGTAGACACTTGTCTTTCAAACAAGACTGGTATAAATAGATTACTCTTAGTTTTTTAGCTTTGTCATTGGTTCTTCCACAGCTATGGGATTCTTCTGGATTTGGGAGGGACTATCATTTCTTTCCTGGGGAAGAAACCAGCTCTCACTTGGAGTATGATTAACTGGAGCTGGCAGAGAAGGAAGTGTTGAAGGCACTGCCCACTGAGGCTGGACTATCTCAAAAATATAATAGGAGATAAGTGGCCGACTTCACACTGACTTGATTCCAGCATGCTGTGGGAGGGTGAATAAAGCTGTTCCCAGTTCTCTCAATACTCGGGCAGGAGATGTGGGGAACCATCCCCACAGAAGCAGAGCATGGAGCTGGCAGTAGCTTATTGAGTGTCTTGTGAGCAGTCATTGTTGTAGATGCCCCATGGGGAGCTGAACAGTGTTTGCCTTTGTCTGTTTCTGGAGTTCTCCTGCCTCACTTCAGGGACCGTCTCCAGGCTTGTTTTCTGTATTATCTTTCATCATCAGTGGCATTTAGACTTTTTTTCTTTTTCATCCTCTTCCCTGCCTCCCCCTCCACAGTGAATCACAGAAGGGCTGTTTTTCTTAGTCATTAAATGTAGGTGTTTGCACACCCAGCACAGGCGGATCTGGAGGAAAATTTAGCAGACAGCTGTCTGGCAATTTGAAATTAAACAGAAGTACTTTTGTGGTTTCTAATTAAAAAAATATTTCTTGTAAACAAAAAATATATATGTAGTAGTTTTAAGATTCTTTTCGTCAAATATGAAGTATAGTTAGTTTGTTGTATTCATAATGAGAGAGGAGGTGGTTATAATTTGGCCTCATCTTGCAGTGGATATTGGACTTTTGTTTGGTTTTTATTTTTCCTTTGTGATACCCTATGCTTGATATTTATCTTACATATGCTTTTTTTGGTATAGGCTTTTATTTTCAGGTGTAGAACTCCATTGTGGCTTTTGACCACAGCTTGGCTGTTCATGGAGAATTACTAAGGAGCTCATCTCCTATTCTCCTGCAGATAGATAGGTCACCAATATTGGATCTCAGGAAATACAATTAGCTTTATAAAGCGAGCATTACACTTTCCATAATTTTACTTAACCTAACAACACAAATGTTGAGATATTTTGGGACCCTTGGCCTCTTGAGGTGAGGGAGGAAATATGAGTAGAAAAAAGGACTTTCCAGATGAGGTTTTCCTTTTACCTGGGCTTCTGGGTCGGCTCCAGAACTTTCTTGCTCTATGTTGAGTGTTCCAAACTGTCAGGGATGTTTAGAGTGGTGTTACTCGGTAGGGGCAATGCTGACCTCAGGTGAGAGACCACGTATGTTGGTCTTCTCCTTACTAGCAGTGATTTAATGGTTACCCGTAAGAAACTGGTTGGAGTGTTTAAAAGCTGATCACTTTCCTGGAATACCCACCTAGTTGGATTAGCTGACAAGAGGCATGAAGTGTCCCCATGCCTTCAAAAGAGTGGATCAGGCATCCATCTGGCTTGGATGTTTCCTAACTTTCTAAGTCTTGGTGTTTAATATTTTTTTTTTGTCTCCCATTCACACATTGAAGTATGATATAAAAATGGAAACATTCTTTTAATGGCTGTGAAGTAATGTGAATAAATAAGTAATTAATTCAGAACTGTGATAATGACTGTTCAGGTATAAAGAGCAAAGGAACACAGAGAGACTGAGTGGCTGGATGAGTTTGGGGGTGTCTCAGAACTGACAGTGAAAAGGCACCTGGGAAGCTGATAAGGTGTGGAATATTTGTTGTGTTCTTGGGAGATCTGTGTTTTTCTGTGGTAGATGTGTCTTCCAGCCAGTCACATAATGGAACAGCATGGAAATGCTGACCTGTTACTGACCAAGGTTGTAGCTCCAAGAAGATGTTTTGCAAGTGAGCCAATGCTGCTTTTTGAAGTGACCCTCAGGAGTTCTCCTTCCACTGCAGTGCTGAAAATTGGCACCGAAATTTTTGTGCTGCTTTACAAGGAAAGCTTGCTGACAGCCATTAAAAACAAGTGCATTCTAGTGCTTGAATAGAGGCCAGAATGGAGTTGGATTAAAGGGCGTTTTGCCCTTGAGATAAATGGCATTTTGGAAGATACTTATCTGGTTTGTATTGTGCAGACATGAGACTTTAAAGTTCCCATTGCAGTGGTGAGGCTGGATCAGAGGTCAAGGTATAAAAATATAAAGAATGATGAAATTGCACCAGATATAGGTAAAATAGGCTTCTGAATTTTATAGTAATTGAAATAAATTACCAGATTTTTTTTTGCTTTTTATGTTTTTCAAATTTTGATTTTCTGTCACATAAAATTTTGAGGATACCTAATTTTTTTAACTAAGACTGCTAAATATGATTATTGAAATTCATGGGCCCAACCACAAAAGTTTTCTAACTGTTTAACTGAAATGCAGCTATTGTAGGTGTGAATCTTGGGTCAGGAGAAAGCCTGTGCCTCCCCTTTTTACTTTTGTTGGTAGTTTTATGCACTTTCTATATTCCAAGGAGCAGCTCATTCAAAAGAATAGCTCTCCTTGTGCATACAAGCAACAGATAGTTTTAAAATGTAAAAATCTGGCTGAAAATGGACAGTTACCTTGTCCTGTCCCATCAAAACCACACGTAAATTTACTTTGCTATATTTTAATTTGATTTGCTATGCTTTTTAAATGGATGGAGTAAATACTGCCATACTGTATGACACCAAATAAAATGAGAGAACCAGGACCCTTTTTGCTGGAACAGCTTTACATGCAAGCCAAATAATTACCTCCATGTGAAGAGCAAAGTGGTTTGAGAGGTTAGGGTGCTGCTTTGTTTGCTTAGTTGAGAAGATTGTTGAATGTGTGCTGCAGTGGCCTGAATTCTTGGGTACTGAGAAAACCAAACTTGCTCCAGAGGAAACTTTTGTGATTGCTGAAGACATTATTAGGGCACGTTTGACAGTGAGCTGAGGAGAATACAGCTTCAACTAAATGTTACCTTTCTCTCTTCTTTCCTCTGTTTCAGATGCCATCTCTACCAAGGAGGGTGAAATCTGTATCCAAAGCCCCTACATCAGAACTACCTTCATTTCTTAATTCGTAAGATCATTCTTTTCTTTAGGATTTTTAAAGGTTTATGCTAAGCATGAGCAATTGCACAGGAAGAACACTCAGCTTCTGAGAAGTTGATTAAAAGGTTTTCACGCACGAAACTTCAATTGCAAAATACAAATTACTTTGGCTTCTTCATGCTCATAATGAAGACAAGGTGGAAGCAAATTGCCAGTTGTTCAAACAGAATCATGTGTATACATCATAAAAGTTGGTAGATTGTTTAAACCATTAGCTCTGCAGCAGTGTGGAAGACCTGTATCTGTTGAGTCTATCTTCTGTTAATTTTTCCTTTCTTTCTTTCTTTAAACGTTCACTTTCTTTCATGCCAAAAACCACTCAGAGTCCCTTGCTTATGTATTTTTTTAATTCTTCTCATAAGCAATATTGTTGATTCATTTGTTTTTCAGGACCTCTGAATCAGAGGAGGAAGAGGAGGAATGGGAGCCAAAAAGCAAAATTGCCGGGCGACCTCGTTTGTCAGAGAAAACTGAGGCAAAAACTAAAAAAGCTGCTGCTCCACAGTCAACTGTGGCCAGGAAAATGGTCAAGAATGTAGCAATAAAAGAGGAAATCGTGAGTATCTCTAAGCAAGGGACATTTAATTACTACTCTTGGGAAGTAACAGGAACAGTTTTTCCAGCTCTGCTGCAGTTGGTTGCCTGAGTCTGATCAGCTGATACAACTCCACTGTTCCTGTGAATGTTCAGTATGTTGAATAAACGTGGCTTTGGTTTGCATTACAAGTGTCCATGAGTCCTCCTTGAAAATTTCGGCCAGTGGTAGTAGGATGTGATTTTTCTGTGGAGATTTTTCAGCAATGTAAATAAATAAATGCTTCTGTTCTTCCTGCAGTATTTCTGGTTTTGGTATTGCACCTTTGTCTTCTACCTTTTCACTGTTTGGGTACCACAAAAAAATAAATGCCTGTGCTTACATTTCCTTGCATGGCTGTTCAACCCAGTAAGGATTGCAGTTTTATCATTATTAATGTAAAACAGAGTTATATTGGAAATTAGATCCTTTTGTCAGCTATTGCCATCTGAGATCACATCATGACAGAAGCCAGTCCTTCTGACTTCTGGATGTGATCTCTGCAGAAAGTCAGTCAAGAAGGTGTGGCTTGTCCGAGGTTGAACAGTGCCTGGGCAGACAAATCTCAGTTCAGTTCCCTTGCTGGGTACCTAACACCTCAGAAGGGCTTCCCTGCCCTGCTGGTCCTGTCTTGTTGGCATGAATGGAGGCAGAGATTGTAGGTCAGCGTCTTCTGAAGGAAGGTCCTATTCATTCTTTGCAGGTAATTTTATTTGATTTAAATCAGAGATCTGCTGTGTTTGAATTGTTCACTCCATGCAAGATACGTTTTAGATTACTTTGTTTCTGGCTTGGTGCCAGAATCTTTACTTGGGAAAAAGATACCTAGTAACAAGTTTTTTTTTTAGTTTAAATGAAATGGTGAACACTTTGTAACATTCAGTCCTTAATATGGTTTTAACGTCTTTTTGGTAGGATGTATCCTTGCCTATTGCACCTGCAGAAGATAATAAAATGCAACTTGTAAAGCCTAAGGAAGAAAGTGCAGGCACGAAACCAAAAAAAAATCAAATGCCGAAGAAAATGGAAATAAGCTCATTCCAAGGGAAAACCCAAAAGAGTTTAGTGAGTGATGAAGAGCCCTCCACAAGTGTTCCTGTAGTGAAACAAGAGAAATGTGAGGAGTTTGCATTTGATGAACCACCCTCTAAAAAGATTAAGTTGACAGCATGTCCTGAAGGAAAGCCAGTTAAAAATCTGGGAGGCAACAAAATAAAAGAAGAATTTGAAATGAACTGGGATATTGTACAGGTATGAGATCTTTTCCTTTTCTGAGGAAATTCAATAATTTCAATGAAATAATTTCCTGCATAATTAGTGCTTAGAATCGTAAAATACAATTTCAGTCCTCTGAAGTTATGCAGTCATTTAACCTCTGCTTAGGTTGTCATAAAATGTGTATAAATACAGATGTTGGTTGGTAACTGTTAAAACTTTTACATCATTCTAATATCTGTAACTTTGGGTGTCCTTAGTACAAAGCTTGGCTGTAACAGTTTGTGTGGTTCTTCTGTTTGAGCACATTAAAAAAAAAAAAAAATTCCAAATATTCTGCTTTCTAAGTTGCTGTGTACAGTTTATGGTTTTTCTGTTTTGTTTTATAGTTTTGGTTTGATGTTTTTTCTTCCTTGCATTTTTCTTTTTTTCTTTTCCTTTTCCCAAGAGGTACTGCTTTCTGACTTTTTTACTGTGGTTGCAAGTTTCTGGAAAGATTGGTAACTGCATGTCTTGCTGAAATACTGAGTGGTGGCTGGATGCATGAGAAGCCTGATAGCCTTTCTTGGGAGGGCAGTAATCTCTGCTGGCAGTGTAATGTTCTGGGAGTGATTTGAATGTTGAACGAGAGGCTGTTTAAAGCAATCTCCCATCTCTTAAATGCGTTTGGGTTTTTTCTCTCCTTTGACAGGCCTTGTCAGAAATAACAAATGTTGAACCATGGGTTTGTGCAAACTTAATTCGGCTCTTTCAAGAGGAAAACACGATTCCTTTCATTGCTCGGTACCGCAAAGAGCTTATCAATAACCTGGAGGCCGACGCCCTTCGAGAAGTGCAGCACACCCTGGAGGAGCTGCGGTGAGTGAGTCAGCAGCACAGGAGGGAGCTGGGAGGGACGTGAGTAACTGCCTGCTGCTTCTGGGGCCCGTTGTACCTCCTTGTACACACTGCAGCTCTAAAGAAACAACGTGAAAACTGAGGTCATTATGTTTGGTACCTGTCTGGGGTTTTCTTGGGTTTTTTGGGAGATTGAGTTTTGTTGTTTTGGTTGTTTTTTTCTTACATAACAAGAAATTTAGAGTTATTAATTGCCAAAGAAAAACTAACGTCTTAATTTCTTTGCAGTTTATTAAAACTGCACTGAAAAGCTTGTACTAAAGGAGTAGTTAACTGTTGCTGGAAATATGTAGCATGAGGAGATGGAAGCTCCACTCTTAGAAAATGAATCACTAAGAACCCCTTGACTCCCTGCTTGGATCAGGGAAGCTTCTAGTGAAGAGCCCTTCTTAGGATGGAGTGTACCAGGAGATGAGGTTAAACAGTCCCAGATCACTGCAGGAAAGAAATGATCAGCAAAGCTTGTTGTGGCAGTGGATGAGTCTGCTCTCATTCCATCTCAGTTTTGAGTGGCCATGTGTTCTTGAGATGGCAAGGGAACAGACTGGTCAGCTGGTCTGTCATCTTGGTGTCATCCTCCTTGTACTTCCTGCGAACCCCTACCAAGAGATTCTTTCCAAGGAGGGAAGGTGGCCTGAGAGGGTTCTTGCCTGAACAAGTAATTAAATAATAACAAAATACCTCTCCTGCTTGGGGTTGCTCCTGTGTGTCCTGTTGAAGACCTAGGAGTTTTAATCTGGTAGCCTGTACTTGATGCTGCAGAACTCTCTTGATATGAATTGCATCTGTAAGGGCTCATCAGTTTGGATTTATTGGAGGGCCTTTTTATTTGGCTTCCAGGCCAGTAATATTACAGAATTGTGTGGAGCAGTAATGATTATCAGTGTTACTTGATGATTTTCCCTAAAGCTGCCACAGGATATTTTGTGAGATAGAATTTTCAGGGGTTTCAAGAGTTTCAGCACTGTAATAGACAAGGTCACAATCAACAGACATTTCAATTCACTGTGAAATGTGACTGTTAACGTGACCCTCTTGCATTTTAGTACTGTTGCCAAGAAGACACATGCGATGATACAGAAGTTGAAGAAAGAAGGAAAAGTTTCCAATTGCCTTTTAAAAGAATTGCTAAATTGCAGAACTTTGGAAGAATTAGACCATGTGGTCAGTACTCTAATCTTTTTCAGGTCAACCTTAGTTTAAATGTAGTCTTGCCTATCTAAATAGTGTGTAATGCCAAGTGCTTTTTAATAACTGGTTTTGTTTTGTTTGTTCTTTTTGCTCTAAGTCTGCACCTTATAAAACTGGGAGTAAAGGCACCAAAGCCCAGAGGGCCAAGCAGTTGGGATTAGAACCTGCTGCTCTCTCCCTCCTGCAGAATCCTGTGCAACTCAATCTCTTTTCTTACATTAGACCCAACACCAAAGGTGAGTGCACTGCTTCTTTGAGCAGAAATTTTCTAAATGTCTGAAAACATTTTATAAGGGAAATTACTTTAATTGTTCTAACGTTGCATTGAAAGTTAGGCAACGACTTTAAATTCAACAATTGCTTTTAGCAACCTGTGGCAACATATTAACACATTTAATGACTTCAACCTTTCTCTTTGTATTGTAAATAGTAATAATTATGGTATAGAAATGACAAATCTGGAGACCTTATAGTTGACATCTCTATTTACTGGTAAGAGAGAGCGACCCACACCATATACCTGAGACCTTTCCATTGAAACATTCTGTTCTACTTGAATTGTTTCCTGAAGATTTAATGCTGATTGTACAAGAGGCTTATGCTTGTACTCTGTACTGAAGGAAATGTCACCCAGCAAAGCATATCTTAATCAAAACTGGCCTAGGGCATTGAGAGTGAGCAGGAGAGTTGTTATTCATTCATTCCTACTGAATGACAGTAGGGATTGCACTTGTGAAATTTGCACAAGAACTTTTACCAATGGGACTGTCCCATACAGACTGCAGAATCGTGTCTCTGTGAATGCAGTTATGGGTGGATCTGTAGGGGGCAATCTCTGACAATGAAATGTGAACACTGCTGCAGCTTTCTGTATGATGGTATTCTATTCACTTCTATTCTTCCCTGCCTCAGCACATACTTTTTGAATTTCAACATAAAGGTACTGAACCTCCTTAGTAAGACTGACTCTTCCTTTTTCCACTTCAGTTTATTGAAATAGTGCTTATAAAATTCTGCTAATTTCGCAATGAAAATCCGTTACCAAATATTCTGGTTATTAAATTACTGCATGCTGACTGTACTGTCATTACTTCATACAGCAGTGTATTGCAGCCATATATCTGACTATTCTGGTGCTCTAAAGAGCCAAAAGAATCTTCACTGTGGAAGTTCAGATAAATTATTTAGTGTATATTCAAAAGGAAGTGCTATTTGTTGCACCATAAAATGACTTTTTGAAAACCAGTACACCTATTTTCAATTCTGTGCTAAAAATAATGCTGCTTAGGTTTATATAATGGTCTGCCTTTGAAAGACATCAAAAATTATATATATCTATGAACTGGGCCACTTTTATCACCTTGGGAACCAGTTTGACAGCTTATATACAAGTTGAGATCAGAGTGATCTTTCTTTTTTTAAAGGAATGAGCCATTTGCAGTAAAGAAAAGTTTCATCAAATACTTAATATTTGGTTCTTTTAGATTCTCAGTGTTTTTTAAATTAGCCTAAAAATAAACTGAAATAAAAACAGCAGTTCTGTTTCAAGGCCTGATGTTTGAAAGTTGAAGAAGCAGGCTAACCAGAAAACTTTGTTCTGCTTTTTAGTTGTATGCATGGTCAAAATTTTTTCTAATTACACAAGCACATGCAGGTGGACACAGTATGAGTGCCTGCATGAGTGGTGCTTGTTGAATGGGACTTATCTTATTATTTCTCAAATTCTGAACCTGTTTGGGCCTCTGCTATCTTGTTCAAATTATTTACTTGAGTGTCTCAGTCCGTGTTTAGTATGATGCATATCTTCAAATTTCCTTAGCTTTGTGTTCTGACATCACTTCTGCCGTAAGAAATAGTAACTCAGATGTAGGGATCCAAAATTTTCAACTTCTGAGAAGTTTAGGCATTTAATAATGTATTCTTATTCTCACAGTTTTTCTTTCTTTCTGGCAGATAAGTTTATCTTCCTCATCTTAAAAAGGAGCAAGATAATTTTTTTTATAGTGTATAACTTTATAGCCTAATCAGAAGCAGGGTTCTGGGTTCAGTGAATAGGTGGAGCTGTGCAACCTGTTCAGATGGTGTAAATAAAGCTGTCTATGAGGCAGCAGCTTGTGTTGCAAGAGTCAGTTAATGCTGCATCTGCCAGCTCTAGGATTCTTGCCCTTAGCTCTGAAGCATTCCTTACTGACTCTTGCTAGAAGTGGAGCTAGATATATTGAATTAAAATACAAGATGTCTGTTTTATTTCATTATCTCTGCTTCTTGTCTAATTCAATCCCTTTGTTAAAGAGAATTATGTGCTTCCTCTTCTGGCCATTTGAAAGAAAGAATGGGTTCTGCGTGTTGGAAATTAACTGAATGATTGTGTTATCTCTCCAGAGATGTGAAGACATTTATAACTTCATGTCTTTGAAGTCATTTTATAATTTCAGTGTTTCATAGGAGAGGTTGATGGTACCTTGACCTCAAAAGTGTTGTGCAGACTTCTGCTACAATACAGTGGAAATATAAAACTATTCCACAGAGAAAAGATGGGATTACCTGCAAAGAATTTTAGGCAGTTTTCATACCAGTAGTAAAATGTTGTCCCTAAAAATCAGCCTTCTGATTTGTTTTGGTATAATGGAATCAGTTCTCATGAATTATAAGATAAACAAGGATCATATTTGCATTCCTTTGTGAAAAGATCTCACCTGATGGACTTCTCGAGTGAGCAGTGGAGATGGAGAGGTGGGAACTTCTCTGTCCAATCTCTGCTCACTGTCCAGAAACTGAGAGATACGAGGGCAACAATAAACTGGAGAGTTCTTTTTTTCTTCTCTGCCTGAACCCCTGCTGTGTGTGTTACTGTGTGTTTCTATCTACATCACAGTAACAGTAAAATACATAGACTTCTGCTGCAGTTGCTCATTTTATTAAAGCCTCAAAAAATATATTTAATTTTTTCAAAAATTATACTTAAATATCCAGTTTTACTATTGCACTAGTTCTATCACAGTTGTCAAGATCTGTCAGTGCCAAAGTAAAAAAGCCCTATTTCTCTAATTTTAATATAATTTTGACTTATGATAATGCATTGGTTACTTCAGGCTCATTAAAATATACTTTCAGATGTTTTGGAAAGGAAGCTTTAGTTGATAAAAAAATGTTAATGAATTAGGATTCTTTGAAACCTTTAGTCAGTTTCCTTTCAGCTTGCATATATTTTCTTAGTGCTCGTGCAGTTGTGTAAAGTCATTTTATTAGTTTTTTTCTGTAACTATTAACTGTATATTATAGTGACTGCGTATTCTATAATTATTTTTCTTCTCAGGGCTTGCAAATATCCAGGAAGTAGAGGCTGGAGTGCAGCATATTTTAGCAGATATCTTTGCTAAAGATAAAGATACACTGGATTTTATCAGGAAATTGTAAGTTTCGTTCTGACTTTCTAAACTTCCTTGCTTACATGGTGAAATGCAGTGTCCTCGGGGCAGATCCAGGACTTTGCTCAGTGATGTGAGAAGGGTGTTGTGTGGGATGGTTTAGGCCCTTGCTGTGTCTGC
Source organism: Sitta carolinensis (assembly GCA_032173965.1). Taxonomy (NCBI): domain Eukaryota; kingdom Metazoa; phylum Chordata; class Aves; order Passeriformes; family Sittidae; genus Sitta; species Sitta carolinensis. The sequence continues at coordinate 3,428,308 of JAVUNC010000025.1, read as the reverse complement.
TCCTTAGCCCTGTCAGTGCAGGGATGTGCTGTGAGCATGGCAGGCTGCTGGAATGCCCAGCAAGGGAGAGCTCTGTGCTCTGCCCTGGGCCGAGCAGGTCTCTCTTGCAGTGAGTGACCACAGGGCAGTTCTCCCTCCCGGGGCTTTCTTCAGGCTTGAACCCCTCAGAAGGGAATCTGCTTAAGCTCTTGCTCCAAGAGCTGCCTGTCCCCAGTCAGCTGACTTAGCACCAGTGTAACCAGTGTGCAGTGATGGTTGATTTTGGCACTGGTAGCCAATAAGGCAGACAAATATGACTGTTCTTAAAGCAGGGCTTACTGATCCTTTAACTGTGTTAGCTGAATTTAAGTTTTCTTGCATTACCTGACTTCAGTGTTGTCATGTCTGGGCAGTTAGTGTGACAGGGCAGTAGTCACTTGTTATTTTATTTTGTCTGCTGTGTGCCATCTGGGACAGAGAAGAGAGTTATCAAAGAACATGCACCACCTTAGGGACATCAGAGTTGCTTTGATCAGTGATCAGTAAATTATCAGCAGTGTGATAATTCATGGAAGGGGTTGTTTTGTAAGGGATGTGCTGTCACTATCTGGCTGTCACTGTCATTATTTTGACCACTGGAAGTTCCTTAGTTGAGTACTCAGTGCTTTGCAGATGAATCCTGTTCATCTGAAGTGTGCTGTATGGATGATAATCCTGAGGAGCATTCAGGATTGACTCTGTCATTTTTTTTGCAACTTCCCAAAATCTGATGTGTGAAGTTCACCCCATAACTGAAGTGCAGGTGGTGGCTTTTGAGTTTCCATTCCCTTGAGGAGGAGGGCTGTGATCAGCTTTTCCTGCTTGAATCTCATCTCTTGGTATATTCCAGTCTGTACACATTATGTCACCCAGTTCTGCAGGTAATTACAGTTAACATCACTTGTAATTGAGCAGACTCCAAATTCCATTTCTATTTGATCTATGCAGTGATGACTGTTACAAGTTTCATGTGAAAATTCCTTATAAATATCTGATTTTCTTCTATTCAGATGCCAGCAAAGGTACATTTCCATCCAGTCAACATTGGCCAAAGTGTCGTCCAAAAATGGAAATGAAAAAGATATTGATAAATTCAAACTGTATCATGAGTTTTCTTGTAATGTAAAGAATATTCAGCATCATCAGGTACAACTTGAAATTTTAATCTTTTTTTCTTAGAATTTCAACTGTAGTAAATGTTGCTTTGTTTTTGAATTTTGTTGCTTAAAACTAATTCTCAAGATATTTTCTTTTTTTCTTTACAGTTATCAGAGGTAATAGAGGCTTTCCAAATCTTGAAATGCAGAAATAAGCTCTTGATCTCTGTTTTAAGAAACAGAGCAAAGGATTGCTATTCAGTACCCCAAAAAGGGTTTGTTTTGCAAGTCATCCTTTTTCCCTTTTGTGAAGCACCTTTGGCTATCCTAAGGCCCAAGCTTAGACTTCTCTAACTAGCTAAAGAAAGGAGGGCTGAAGCAAACTTGCTAGCTGAGGAGAGGCTGATGGCCTGACAGCTGGGCTACCCTTATTACTGGAGCTCCAAGGCAGAAGTGTGATGCACTTAATGCAACTGTCAAGACCTCTGCATGAATTCATAACTCATCACCAAGTGAATTGTCTCTTGTTTTATTTACCATCACCTAGTTTAAAAAACCCCAAAACAAACCCAACACAAACCAATTAAAATGAAAATCCCAAACCATAATATCACAGAAAACAGAACTCTTAGGTGCTTCTAACTAGAAATGTCCTTTTCGTTTAGAAGGCTCTGTGCTTTCAGTTTTATGGGTATTTTGAATTAATAAAGGATTAATTTATAAAAAACAATAAAATTCACACTCTGGATAGGCTAATCTTTAAGCTGTTTTTTCCCTTCCAATATGAAAGGTGTTAGGTGAAAGACTAGCTGCTGTTGATTTCAATAGGCTGGTCATGCATAGATGCTTGGAAGAGGTACCTGTGGTTTTTATCTTTGTAATAAGTGTGAGCATTTACTGTACTGGACTAACATTGATAGTTATTTGGTGAAAAGGGGCTTCTAGAGGGTCTGGAAAACTTGATAGAGCAATCTATTATTGGCTACTGTGGTGACAATGAAAAAGATTGGTGGATTCATCATGTTATGATGTATGGATATTTTAGCATCCTTTTTTGTTGAAGAAATACTTGAGCTGGCAAAGAGTATTTGGTTTTGCCTGCACTCCCAGTGGTGAATACCACAATGTTCACTCAATACATGTTGCTTAAGTGCTTCCTGGCATGATGGTGTGATTTAGTTCTTGTCTAAGGCATCTATTTTTTACTTAAGGAAAACTTTTTAGCCCTCACTGCTTAGCTAGAGTGAGAGCTAAAAATTGTATTTCCCAAACCTGGTCAGCACTTTGCTTATGTGGCTGCACTGGTTCTAATCCAGGCTGTGTCCTTAGTTTGTCTGTTTGATGCTAAGATTAACTCAGTCTGCTTTGCTTTATTCTTCCCTGTGTCTGCTGCTAACCTGAATGAATAGCTCTTTCCTTACCCATTCTGACTCTTCAGAGGAGTAACAAGCACTGATTTTGCAGCTGGCAGTCCTGTCATCACGGGATGGTTTTGCACACTTACGTGCTGCCTTTCATCTGTATCTTTCTGCTATCAACTGTTCTAATGCATTGAATATTTCTGTGCTGTGAGTTGTAGAAATCTGAGTTGCTTGTGCTTCATTGGGGTTTCAAGGCTCAGGGTGTGACAAGGTCTCTGTACTAGTTGAGGAAAAAATGGATTTTATCATAGTTTCTGTCATGTAAAATTTGCTGTTTTGTAAATATACTGTACTTTCCATATCTGTTTTTGGTTCTTGGGTTCTTTCTTTGTTTTTCAGTTTCTTTGTCCCTTTTGTATTTTGAAAATTAAATAAGGAGAGAATTTTTTTCTTTTTCTGCCATTTCTTCATTAAGTTTAAACTCTGGTATTGTACTTTTCCAAGTCCTTCTCATCATCTTCATTTTTTTTGGTTACTTGACCTTATTCCCCTACTGATGCAAATTGCCATTTTTAATGTCTTTATTTTCTTGGGGTATGACCATCCTTTTCAACGAAGTCTTTATTTTTTCCTTCACCTAAGATTGTGAAGAGCTAGTTCCTTTGTGCATTTAAAAACTGATAAAAATATATTCTTGAGGAATAGAGTTCAAGATATCTTCAAGAGAAAGAATTCTCTGGTTTGGCTCAAGATTATTAGAAGAAGCTTATACCTGAAAAAGATACAGGAAACCCTGAACTTCAGAGTGATTTATATAATTTATAAATCCCCCAGAACCTCAGGTTAAATAGGCATGTTTGAAGAACAGTTTGTGCTTCGAAGACCTCTACTGCTATCATGGCTGCACACAGACAAGTGTTCTGAATGCCTTTAGGCAGGGGCAGAAGTCAGCTTTAAATCCCCTCTTTTCAGAGCTGCAGACACAAGAGTCCCTCAAACACCACTCTGAAACTTGTCATCACCCAGATATGGAGGGGCCAGTGTTCTTAAAGACCTGGGTCCAACCCCAGCTCTCCTCTGGCTGTGATGTGAGTTTTGGGGGTGCACAGGAGCCTGGCAGGTCACCTGGAGGAGAGCAAGCTGTGCCTGTGTGACCAAAGCCCTGGCAGCTGTGAGTGTGCCTTGCAGCGTGTGCTGCAGTGAGCTTGGGTGCTGTGCAGTGAGCAGTGCTGCAGCTTGCTTCTGCTGGAGGGCTGGGCTCCTTCCTGTGCCACTCATTTTGTCTGCTGGCACATGTCATTTCGTCTTGTTTGAGTCCTAAAGTAATCAGGACTGGTGTGGAGTCAGGTTGTTTGAAAATGTTAAAATCCTGTAATTGTCATGAGAAAAAAGCCTTTGTTGTTTTAGTCAGCTTTAAAGCTGACTCCAGGTTTTGCCATGGTCAGATACCCCGGGGGTGTTTCCAGCTGGAATGCTTTGCTAGCAGGAGGTTCAGTCACAGCTTCTTCCTTTGGCAGCAAGGAGAACACGACTGGACTCTCTTAGGACAGAGCTGAGAAGCAATACCAACACTGTCATAACTAAGGAAAAAAAAAATCTTTCAAGAGTTTATTTGAATTTTTGACTAATTGTAAACAGTTCAGTGTTTGTGTACGCCTTGGGGTTGCTTTCCTGTATTTGGAGATGACTGAAATAGTGGGAGGAAAAGAATTCATGAATAAAGTGTAACATCTGAGGCAAGCACTCTATTTTCAATCTCATACTTAAAAAGGAACTGGAAATTAAAGTCCTTGGCAAGGTATACAGAACTTAGTCTGTGAGTTTAAGTCAATATGCAACATATAAGAGAGCTGTGCAAAATGAACCATGTTGTATTTTTATGATAAACAGAATAAGGCTTGATGAATCTTGTGACTGGATCATATTGTTGTTCTTGCTTTCTCTGAAAAATGTATGTTGTTTCTAAAAACCCTTGCCTGGATCTGTTCCAATCTCATATAAAAACAGTCTTTTTCCTGAAGTGAAGACTGCTTTGTGACTAGAATAGCTAGATTATAACCTGTCACTTAAAAAAAAAAAAAAAGCTAAACAAAAAGAGCTTTATTATATTAAGGGGAGAAATTGAGTTCTTAATTGAGCATTTATTGGATGATAATTCTTCTCTGAATGCATCACTTAGAACAGGATAGGCAGATTGTTTGAGGAAAAAAAATAATATTAGTGACTGCATTAACAGCTGGTTTAAGTTCAGGTGACTGACACATTCTGCAGATGGAGTACCAGGAAACAAAATGTGATGCAAATAGTGACCCTGCTGGCAGCATGCTGAATGATGACATTATAATTCTATCACATATATTCTCTGCTGTGAGCATCACTTTGATTTCATTTTAACTTGACATTTAACTTTCTCTCTTTTTTTAAAAATAAAATCAGAATAAACGCAAAAGCATTTGATTTGTTAAAATGTGTCTTTCTAATTTCTATGTGAAAACATTTCCTTTGGCAGTCAAGGTACCAGATGCTATAATATTTCACATGCAATCTTTATTATTAGCTTTGTTGTTCAATGATATGTCAGGCCTGGTATGTCACAGGAGCAGTAAGGCTGAGGAATATAAATTGGTTCTATGTCCTGGAGTCATTTTAAACCATTGTATTTAACATATGTGACATGTCTGAGTTAGCTAGTGATTGAATTAAAGTTCATGATTGACACAGAATGCTCTGTTGTGACAGTGCTCAGGGCCTGCTACATACAGCAACATGTGTAGTCATACAGGAATGTCAGCTTCCAGCAGGTTTCTCTTCTTTTGCTATTTTTCTACTTTAAAATACTTCAGAAGGAAAAATGAAACCTAAAGTCGTGGATTTTATTTGCTTCTGAGTATTATTCAGTTTCTAAAGCCCAGTGAGTTTTCTTAGTGTGAGGGTGAACAGTCAGTGTTTCCATAGTGAGATTAGACTAGGGGTTATCAACCAGAATCCTCCAGGATCCATCACTTGGGTTGTGCTTCTGGTTTTAAACGTAGAGTCACATTTAAAATTTCCAGAGTTCCATTGAAAATTGAACTCTGTGTGCAGGTAGCACAGATTTCGCTTTAGAGCATGACTGTGCAGTTATGTACACAAGACTGTCACAAGTCCATGCATATGGTTTAAGGCTGGAATACTGCTGTAAAGACAGGGAGTGCTTACATCCTTTTCTGCTGTTTGTGAGCTAGGCATGAAAAACCAAATTCATTCTCTTTCTAATTAAGCTGAGCGCCTTTGTGCCACAAGTTCTGATTCATAATTAATTTTAAATTTGGATTAATAATGAAATCTGAAGCATAGGAGTAACTTTTACAGTTTCTGATGTCTAGTTCTGATTGCAATCACTCTTCAATTAATTTCTTGAGTTTAAACTTCTTTTGAATTTGGGTCATTAAATAAGATTATTCCACCACCAAAATTCATGCTGTCTTGCATTATAAATGTGTTTAAGATTAAACTGGATTCTGAGATTGCAGAATCCAGGAAAAATGTATTATTTGTTATGCCATGGCATGATTTAATCTGTGTTTCCATTGTGGATGTTATGTGTACATGCTAGTACTTTGTGAACTGATTTACTGTACCACCATCCTGATTTGCTACAGAATGTCAAGCAAGTGCGTACACAAATGTTGATAAGTTTATCTTTTGGATATTTTGTGTGTCATCTGTCTCTGCCATTTATGTTTGCACTCAGATTCTGGCCATTAACCGAGGGGAAAATCTGAAGATCCTGACAGTGAAGGTCAACATTCCTGACGGGGTGAAGAATGAATTCTGTTGGTGGTGTGTCAATGAAAGGTCTGCATGGACACATATTCTTACAGAAATCTCTTTTTCCTATAGACAGCTGCATACTGAAGTGTACCTCATATGTCTCATAACATTAGGAGAACAAATTAAGCAAATATTTATTAGATTAGATGAAATTAACAAGTGGGTAATTCTTACTCTGTATTTCCAACAGCTGTAGCATTATGCTGAAAAGATCATGCCTTGGGCTGTATCTGCAACTTCTGCCACCATTCTTCAGGCAATTGAATTTTTTAAAAACATATGCAAAAGCTGGTGAAATGTGAATATATTTTCACATTGTAATATGCATTATCCAGTAGCCTTTAGTGAAAGGACTTTGTAGAATCCAGTAGCATATACTCCAAACTTTGAAAAATAGCTTCAGATGCCCAATTGCAAGGATTAAATAGGGCTACAGCAGATTTGAGATCTGTGATGTACATACCTCAGGTTTCACAGATGTAAGGAATTACATGTTTTAAAAGAACTTAATGGATTTGACAGACAAACGTAAATATTGCTGCCTTCAATGCATAGCTCTCACATGTTGTGTGAGCCATCTCTTGCATTTTGATCTCTGTTTAAGTTGGGTAACTGGCCTGCAAAAACCAGATTCTTTTATTTCGTACTGATTTGTTCCTGTAAGTTGTCTTTTTTAAGCCTGTAGGGAGATGTTTAGTGTCACATAATTTACAAGGTCTTTTGCAGAAGTTCAGGTTAACCATATCAGATTTTGTGGAATATCTCTGTCAGTATTTTTCTTGGAAACTGCACCTTGATGTCCTCTTTTGGAGAATATTGTGATCTAAACTGTGCATCTTCCTTGCATGTATACAACCCAACTTTTTCATTCTCAGTAGTTTAAGATATTGGATCTTGTTCTGATGATGTCTTAGAAACTCCTTCCTTCCTTTGCATCCTAAAAATGAATAACCAGAAGGAGGGAAAAAACCCAGGAAGAAATGTGCCTTTTAATGTATAAACCTGAATACAGTGATACTGCTTTAGCATGTATTTCTTTTACACAAGTCCAAGAAATGGATATGGTAAAAATATTCCTTTTCACTGTAGAAATTTAATAAGGCTGTTTCCCTCTGAAAGGGAAGAATAGGGCTCTGAAAGTATTAAAATACTTTTTGGCCAGATACTATTACACTTAGATCATATTATGCTAACTAACCTTTTTTTTTCCAGGAAAGTTACCAGGAGTCAGAAACACACCTGTTTCTTTCTAGTTTTAGTACCTGCAACAGGATTTCTGTCCTCCCCTCAAGATGTAGATTCTGTAGGCAGAACATAGCTGTCAGTCTTGCTTTACTGAATCTGTGACAGGCTTTGGAAGCACTGTGGACCACAGATAATGGAACAGCTTGTCACTGCTCCACAAATAAGAGCAGGATGTAAATTGAGACATTTTTGGTTGATTACCCTTTTGTGAGTCATCCTGGGATAAGAAGAATATTGACCTTGGAAATGAATACTTATTAATATTTAGCACTCATAAGGCTATATAAGCTTGTGGCTTTTTACTCTTTAAGGACACTTTTCCCCCATTAGAGAAGTTCTGAAGGAAGGGATGTTGTAGTACATCTTTGTGCATTAACATCAAGGACAGATTCTCATCTTCCTCCTTAGATTGACAACTGTGTTATCAAACTGACAAATACTAAATGTGTATTCTGCCCTGCAAGCTTGGAAACGATTGTCCAGGGGTGGAATTTGCATTATTTTCATTGCATTGATTTGCTGGCTGGTTGGAGCAGAAGGTTAATAACTTTTTTTTTGAGTCAATGGTTTCCAAACTTTGCAAATATATTAACTAATTTGCTAGAGATCTCACACACAATGAGTTGGAGAGCTAGAAATGCCAGCTTGCTACACAGTTTGGCCAATATTTAAGCCACAAAACAGTATCACCTACTGCCTTGTGGATTTGTAACAAATATTCTGAACTTTTTGTGTTTTTCTGAGATAAATTTTTTAGCATTAAATGCCCCTGCAGTAGAAAGTAAGTTTGGAAGGCTTGAGTTCTTTATTGCATTGAGCTCTGAGTAGATGCTGTCTAAGAATATTTTAAGGTTTTTTGCAAGTTCAGAATGTTTATTAGCCTGTATAAGCATCTGTTTTCTTGCAATTTGGGTTTGTATAGAAAACTCAGGAATATCCTGAAGCCTGGCCCTCTGGATTGTATTTTTCCCCAGAAAATGGCATCTCTGTGGTTTGACAGTGTACCTACTGCCATTAACACTAGAACTCTACTGGTCCCCAAGACTGTTGCGAATTGAAATGCAGAAAAATGATCTATGAGAGAGCCAGAGAGGGGCTGCATAGCTGCCTTGGAGTGAAGAAAACATGGACTGGCTCCTTGGGGTGGGGTGAGAGTTTGTTCCTAAGTGGGATTGCAGCCTTGAAATGGAAATTTGATGGTTGATGATGGTTTTTTCAGTTTCCAGTCCAATTTCTGAGATCCTGTGTGAAGTCCATGGTGCAGGCCTTAAAGGCTTGCTTTGTCTGTGGTTATTGACTTGGGACAGGTTTTTTATATTGTCTTGGAGGAACACAAAGCTCTGCTGTTCATCCTTCAGGTCTGATAGCCTGGGCTCTTCCTGGAACAGTTACTGCTCAGTACTGCTGATTCTTGATGTGGGCTCTGTTCATTCTGTTGCTGTGTACTTCCACCCTTTGGCGTCTCAGCAGTGTAAGCCATTTGTTTGTTGTGGTCCCTGTTGTGAGCACTAGGACATGCAGAGCTGATGATCACAGTAAGATGATAGGATTTCTATGGAGCTTTTTTCAAATTTGGCTTCAAAAGCTAGATCTTGATTAAATAACCAAGAAAAAATACATTCTTAGAGTGAGGCTTCACTAGGCTAGGATGATCTTTAAAAATATACTCACATGCTTTGCATTTTGCAGCAAAGTGGATTTTTCTCATCTCTCAAGAAATATTGTAATTGTTAAACTGCAAGATTTGCTATGATTGGACTTGCTGTTTGAATGCTTTCTCCTTTGTTGCAATTTCTAACAGAACATTGCCTAAATTTTTATGTATCCATAGACAGATAATAAAAATATCTGTTGAGATAACCTATTTACAGAGGAAAGGTTTGTTAACTGGCTTTAACAGATGGAAGAGAGGGGGAAACAGCTACCAGGTTTCCAAATTCATTCTTATGCTGAGAATGTTTTCTGGGGTAGTCACTTCCCACCTGTAAAACCTTCATGTTTAGGGAATGTGATGGCAATTAGAGGGTTTAAAGCCTTTCCCAGTTTTACATAGGTATGGAAAGAATCTCTAGTTACAAGTAAGTATAACAGGACTATTTGCAGAAAAACTGTTAGCAAAATGATGAGGTCCTGTGACTAAGCACTGAATTACAACCCTGAATGTTGTAAAACTGAATGGGGAGCTTAATTCTGCAACCATGTCTGTCTGCTCAGTGCAGGGTTGACTTGATCACAGATTTCTCCACTATTATATGCACAGACACTTAGAAAAGCTGGCTCAGGAAGTTGCAGATCCCCTTAGACAACTGAAAAGCTGTCTGTGTAGGAGCAATTTGGAATTCTCCGTGTTCATGGGTGACTAAACATAAGTCAAAAGTAAAATTCAGTTCTGTTTTTGTCTGCACCTGGACACATTATGACCATAATTCTACCATGTTTCGTTTAAAAAACCCCAAGCCAACCACACAAAAAACTTAAAAGACTTGCTTGCTTATTTTTTAATATGTATCATGTATCATTTCCTGTTACAGTTTGGGACCCAGGCATGTTAATAATCTGATAAGTGGAGAAAATGCTGAGTGTTATCAATATTTTTTACAAGTAATAAAAACCATGTGGACTTTCATAGAAAATGTTAATAGTATTTCTTTCTGTTTGACTATAATGTATGTGATTGCTTCTGCTCAACCTCAGTCTCTTCTCACAGGGTGGACAATCTCAATGAGTCACTTCTGCTTGTTCAGGGACTCACAACACACACCCCCAACCCACATCCCCCTACACCCTCTTTCATGGAACTTTTCTCACAACAAAAAGATTGCAAACAAAAGATTACAACAAAAATTTGATTAAATATCTAGGAAGTTTTGAGAGTGAGGTACATTTTACAGCAAAATTTCAAGTATTTGTCGTTTTAGTTACATAGTTACTGTGCACTCTCCTAGAAAAGAGTTCAAACTCTTCCAAGTTTGGCTTAGCAAAAGTTGGAAAACAGTCTTGGTCTTGTTTAGTATTATTTATTTAATTTTCCCTTTTCCTATATTATTATTTGCACTTCAAATATATTAGCAACAGGTAAAATAGAAACAATATGTCAATTTTTTTTGCTTTCGTGGTTTAAGAACTGCTGCAAAATTAGTAAGAGTTTATTTAGAGGTTGAATAGAGATACTCAGTGCATTCCAAATAAAATTTGAATTGGATTTCATTTATTGGTATTAGTTTAGCTTCTTAATCTCCATCTGGGCATAGTTGCCTTTGGTCAGTAATTCTGTAGGAGCAGTCACAGAGGGTGTTTAGTCATTTTTTCTAATGTATCAAGGAATAGCAAACAGCACAACCCTAAAGGTAATATGGAACCAAGTTCTTTGTTCAGTTGTAATAAGCTTTGACTTCTCAAAGTGGAGAATGTTGTTTTTTTTATGCTTTCTTTGAAACATAAACCATAATTGTGTTCTAAGAAAAAATAAACCTGTCCCTTGTGTGGTATTAGAACTATGAGTAATTTCTCATTCCATTCATGTTTAACTCATGATTAATTGCCTAATTATTATAGTAATTCTGCAGTTTTTGGTACTTAACAATGTAAAGTCTTTCTGGAAAATTCTTTTTTTATCTAGCTGTTTGTTTGCATCTGTTCTTAAAATGTTTCTTTTATTTTTCTTCTGGTCTTTTGCAGATGGAGACCAAAACAGTCTCTAAAACCAGAGTTTATGAAGCTGCTACGGAGTTCTGTAGAGGATGCATACAAACGGCTGATATATCCCCTTCTGTGTAGGGAATTCAGGTAAGCCCAGAATAAATCCTTGTTTTCATTTCACTGATTTTTTTAAGCAATTCCCTCCCCCATGTTTTGTTAGACTACCATTTATTTGAAAATATCAGTAGGTTTCTAATCCTTGTGCTTACAGAAGAAATGAACTATGTAGTCTTGGATTTCTAGATTTAGTTTCTGACCCTATCCAGTTTAGGCTACAGTAGAGAAATGATCTTTCTGTGAAGACATTTTACATGTTTACATGCTAGATAGTTATACATTTATCTAAGAAGGTACAATTTAGAACTTTATTATCATGATGGTTATATCTTTATTCTTGTAATAGCATAAACCATGATGTCACTGAATTTTCCCAGCATCTCTTCATGTCCCAACAGTAGTACTGTCAGTGACACTGTTCTAACTCACTCTCTTTTACCTGTCTAATAGAAATCAGCAAAGTATTGGTAGGATTGGAGGCACCTCTTGTGTTTGCCAGCTGCAGTTTGTGGCAAATTAATTAGTTGTAGTGCTAGTTTGATACTATTTTGTGAGTATTGTGATGTCTCTAGAGAAGTCAGTAAACTTATTTTTACTGTATTATTACTACTGTATTATTACTACTGGTGATACTGTAGTAATGATGTCATTGGATATCATGTCATGTGTTAAGATCTGTAATGTTCTTCTAAAATTAAAGGAAATTTAAAACTTAGTATCAAATTAGCATGAATTAAATAAGGTATATCATGGTGTAGTATGAGTTTACCACATCATGGAAATTATTGAATATGTCAGTTGAAAGCATTGTCTTCTTATGGCTAACAGTACTTATGGTGTGATTCTTCAATACCAGAGGAGCTCATCCAAAAGTAACATTTCATTCTGGCAAGGCTATCTGATATGTAATTAAATGTTAATGCTTTTTTGATGTAGTTCAAAATGAAATTTGTCAGATACTCTTTGTTGGATCAGAAATGTTGAAATGACTTCTATCAAAATGACATGCTATCTAGTACCTAAAATCAGCAACCACACAGTGAAATGTTTCTTCTGTACTTTCCTGGGTGTGCTTTTGTGTTTGAATTGGAGGTGTTTTCCTGACACCTTTTCATGAACATCATCTCAAGAATGATCTGTGTTCTACCTCTCTGAAAAGAACCATCAGCTCAAGATTTTAACAGCATGTATTTCCAGTGGCTTTTGGGCTTCCTAACTACAGTATGTTGTGTTTGCTTATTGCTTTGCAAACAAGATTGCTTCACCTCTTTTGATTAGTGAGCCTGGTTTTTTGTTATTTAGAATCTCGCAGATTTCTAAAAATGTTGAATTCACTTATTATATTGTGACCACAACACAAGTAGCTGTGTAGGGGAGGCACTGTCTGTGGTGGGCAAAATGGTGAACATCTCATGGTGGAGAGTTCAATTGTTGGCTTCTGTCACATGGAGTGAAAATAGTTGTCATTCCTAGCCATCTCTACAATCCAACTCTTAAAGAAAAAAGCCCTCCTTTTTAGTGGGGTTTGGTTTTAAGAGAACCAAGCAACCTGACAAAGGGCTTCTTCAAGGCTCTCTTATTGTGTTTCTAGTCAGTGGTTTGTACCACAGGACTGTTGTAGCCTGTCTTGGGTGTAACACTTTGAGGACTGCTGGAGCAGTAGGTTGCTGAAGGTTTTCTGTTCTATTAATCAAAAGGGGAAAAAAAAGCTTCCTTCCCTCCTTACTAGATGTAGCTCACAAGTAATGAGAAGAATAGGAAGCTTGCTGCCAGTTCCTGAGGGGATATCTGCTTAGGTTTTACTCTGTGATGATGCTGCATGATTGGTGGAGTTTAAATAGGAAAATCTGAAACCTCTCCTCTAGAGAAGAACTCGAGCACCTGACAGTGTTCTGGTCACTGACCACTTAACCCTTCTCCTCCTCCTCCTCTTTTCTTTCCGGACACACCAGGAGCTGCTTTTTCCAACTCTTGCTAAGGGCTGCTAAAGCATTCAATAGCTCCTTTTAGCATTAATATTTCCAACCCACCTCCTGCTGTTCTTTTTTTCTTTTTATTATCATTAAATGTTGGAACAGAAAGTTTCCAAGAATGTACTGAAATTGCTGGTGCTTCTAGTGATCAGAAGGAGAGTGAAACTTGCCAGCAAGATGATTACCTTATTTATTGTTTAATTTCCTTTCTTCCATTCTGTCAGGTATCATTTCTTGTATCTGGTATAATAATGTCTAGTGTTGCTTTTGGCTCTTTGAAATACATTTTATCTTGTTGTAGTACTGCATGGAATGATTCTGTCAGGGTTTCATGCAAGTGTGATGTGGCATGGGTGTATTTTTAATGGATAATCCTTTCGTAATTTTCCATGCTTTCTTGCAGAGAGTGCTTTCTCTCCTCTGTCTTCAGGGACACAAACATTTCTCTGTATATCTTGTTTCACACCTGAAGCTAGTTTGCAGATATTTTTTCCACAGAAATGATTGCATCTCAGACTGTACATGGAAGTGGGAAATTTAAAATCTCAGTTTAAAAACTGAATCCTATAACTTCGACTATAGAAACTAGTAGGTCATGATTAGGTTATTTGCTTTTATTACAATACACCTGTTAGTGATATACAGTCTGAGTGCTTTGTAGGCTTCAAGAGAGGGGCTTGGAGTCCTGACTTGATATTTTTTCATAAAGTAGGAATTGAAGAGTTTGGAAGTTTATTTGTTTGGGTTTTGTTTTTTCCAAAATAGCCATTTTTCTTTTGTTTAGAGAGGACTACACTCTGCATTATTAATGTGAACTGTTGTCCAGCTTCATGCTTTTCCAATTTACATCTTGCATTTGGATGATGCCAGTAACACACTGAAAAAGAGAAAAATGGTAGATTGGTTTGGGTAGCTTGATTTTTAATTTTTTTTCTTTTAGTTTTTTTCCCAAAGGATCAAATGATTATACCAAGCTTGAAATTAAGGGCCACTGCTTTGGACAGTCGATCATGTAATTGATAAAAGTGTTCAGTAAGAGACAGAGAGAAAAGAGATGTCTATATTTGAAGTTTAAAAATACAGGATATTGCATAATAGAAAGGACAATCCCCCTACACACCTGGCAATTTCAGTAACATTTCCTGTTACTGTAAAAGTTGCTATATATCCGTGCCAATTTTGAACATGATTTCCATAAGGCTGACATAACTAATGGCATGTGTTTAGGGGCAGTTTTAATTCCTGTACTAGTCTCCCTTCTTCGATGGAGTGACAGGAATTTGCAGTGTGGGAGGACTGGCCCTTGTGGGCATCAGGGACCCTGAGTGTTTGGGCTAGAGGGGCAGGTGGAACTTGGCCTGCTTTGTACAAAGCCTCTGGTCCCAGGGCACTCCCTCCCCTTGGCCACAGCCACTTCTAACCTTCCTTTGCATGCAGGAGTTGCTCGTTGATTCTCTGTTATGTGTGTATAGAAGATCCATGCTTCTGGGAGGCTGAGGTATTTGCTTTTGTTTTCTCTGGTCTCATGAGTGGCATCTAATTGTTCTGTCTCTGGACTCTCCCTAGAAGAAGCTTATTCTGTGGTTGAGATTATTTTTTTTTCTATTTTTTTTTTAATTAGAGAAGGGAAAAATGGGAGAAGGATGTTGCAACACTTGAATGATCAAGAAATGGAATGGCAACTGAAATGCAGTGGAATGAGTGAAAAATTATGCTTCTAAGGGGAAGCAGTTATCTTTTTCTAAGTAAAATTATTAGCTCTGAGCTGTCCTGCCACAGGAGAGGTGCTTTGGCACCGTGGATGGTAACTCCAGATGAATGTTAAGTGAGCAGAAGATAAGATTATTTAGTTAAGAAATAAAGATAAAGCATCATTGATTTATTTGGCCTGTATTTGGAATATTGTTGTCCATTTTGGTCCACTCACATGGGAGGGGGGTAAGAAATAGGAAAACTATTCACTGGAACTGGAAAAGGCCCAGTGAAGGGGAATGAGGAATAATTTCTCTGGAAAGAAAAAAAAATGGCTACACTATGACTTCAGCTTGGAAAAGGGAGGACTTAGAGATAAATGATGAATGAAGAGTGGAACAAAGTTCCTAGGGATACATTTTTATCCCCTCCAGTATAAGGCTTAGGGGAGCATAATAAAAAGAATCAGTTTCCAACCAAAAGGTGGCAGCCATTTACAGAGTTTGTGACGGACCTGCAAAACTCACTGCCAACAGACTCCATGGATGAAAGACATATACCTGACTTCAGGAGGAGATTGGCTAGTTGAGCAAGAGCTAGTCAAGAGACAGGTCATGTCAAGCCCAGGAAATACTCAGGAAGCAGTTGGAGGCCAGGGCAGTTTATGGGACAGATTGTGAGTGTCACCAGCTGCCACTTCAGGACTGTGCTGGTCGAGAGTGACATGGCAATATAATAAAAACATGGGTCAGTTGGGTTGCCCAAGAATAAAGGAACTTTAATGAACAAAACCACAAAGGGAGAAGGTCTATAGGGTATGGGGTCAGCTCCAAAGGACCCAGGGCCAGGGTGAAACAGTAATTTATATAGGTTAAGTTAAGGGCAGAGTCTGAGGGAAGGGTTCCAATGGGATGTGAGGATTAAGAGTACATAAAACATTGCAGGAGTAACACAACCAATGGGAGTAACCAGAACTGTGAACTTTCTAGAAACATTAATATATTTACTCCCAGTGGGTGGTGGGAGTGAGCTTTTGCTCACCATAACCAAGGTGATTGTTCATCCCAGCTGGGTATTTGTTTCCAAGCTGCAAGCACAAGCCCTTGGCTTGCTCGACCCCAACAACAGATGCTAATGCTGCTCTCTCAGCTGCTTAGGAGCTGCTTGGAGACAGACTTGGAGGTAGAATGCTGGGAGACAGGGACAATTTCAGTCCTTCAGTGGCAATATACAGAGTGACTGCTCTTTGCTGAGGGCACCTTTGAACTGCTAAGGAGCCAGGTAATGCATGTGTGCCCTTCACCATCTCACTTTAATTGTGTCTGTCATAAACTTGTCCACCTGATATAGAAACAAAGGATAAAAGGGAGCCTTTTGTTGTTGCACACTTCCTTAGGAAATGTTCAGTCAGTAATGTGAGAAAGAGGATCTAGTCTCCTCTCTGGACTGCTTACAAATGAGACATGATGAGGACTTATTAGTTTTTTCTGTACCACTGTGGGCTGAGCTGGTTGATTGGTTGGATCCTGGGCAAATTCAAGTCAGGCTTTTGAGTTCTTCCATAGCCAAAACCTGCTCAGAACAGCTTCCTATTCCATCATGTCAAATAGCCCTTGTGAGGGTTGTCTTTGAACTATTTGTATGCTACTTGTGCCATGCCCTGATGGACCTAAACAACTTGAGTCGTTTTCCCTGACCCATTCTGATAGGGTTAGTTAACTGTAATGCAGGTTTTTTCCATTTTGTAGAAATAAACCCAGATAGTAGGTTTTTTTCAGTGATAGGTAAACAGGAAAAGAGAATAAGGGCACTGCTACCTTTAAATGAAGGTTTTACTGGATTGCTTTTGACTCCCCAGTTCTTTGAGTTACTGACAATGTAGCTCATATGCAAGTGGTAATGAGTAATGAAAAAGAAAAAGAAATCAGTGACGTGATGAATATTTTTGCACCCATTACTCTTTCAGTTTTGCTTTATTTATTTTAAAAGTGCCATACCATGATGAAAATACCTGTCCTTGTCAGTCACTGTCTTGCTGGCCACATCTGACAAGTAAGACATTGTGCATCTTTTACATCTTCACACAAGACTGATTTGTTTCTTGTCACACTGCAGTAAGTGTTTGTGCTTCAAGTCATCTGAGTTGGTCCTTGCTGCACTACTTCTTTCTGTTGAAGATCATAATATGGGAAAGAAAGGGAACACTGTGGCCTCAGCAGCTTTACAGTTCTGAGGAATCAGAATACCCTCCTAGAAAAGGCTCAAATCTTTGTGCTTCTATGATGTCTGTTAAATGAAGTAATCCAAAGACAAAATTAAATGCCTCAGGAGTCATGGTGTGTCAGCAATTAGTTGGAGGGACCCTTCCAGTTTCTCTCTGGTACCTCTCAGTGTAAACCATCATCCTTTTTTTCCTGGGTTGTGATATTTCTCTAGAACTGTGAAATTATGATGAATTTCATCCAGGCCTCCTTCAAATCCACTTTTCTTTACAATTAGTATCAGCTTTGAAAGGAAGCTGTTTTCTGCTCAAAATTAAGAGTTGATGTTTGAATAGTAGTTGGTGGGTGTACATTCTCACAAGTGTTTATCTTGTATTTTTTATATTGATTGACTTTCTTAGAATGAGATAATATGTAGCTGATCCTTTTGAAAAAGGTGTCAACAACTTGATTTGAATTGTAACATTTAATTTAAGTTATGGAAACATGACTGGACAAAGCCTACAACTTTGGAATAATTAATAAGTTTATTTGAAAGCTAATTGAAAGAAAAATGTTTTGGCTTATTTTTTTCTTTTTTTTCCCATCCTTGTAAGATCCAAGTTGACATCTGATGCAGAGAAAGAGTCTGTGATGATGTTTGGGAGGAATCTCCGTCAGCTGCTTCTGACCAGCCCTGTGAGGGGCCGTGCTTTGATGGGAGTGGATCCTGGCTACAGGCATGGCTGCAAGTTAGCAATCATCTCACCAACCAGTAAGCTTTAATTCCAAATAGTTTTGGAAGGATTGATAAAATTATATTAATTTAGAGTAAAGATAGTTTCAAAATATACTTTTTGATCAAATTCTTTTTTTAATTATTTTTTTAAAGCTTTTAGTGTTTTTCACACATCCTCTCATATAAATTCCTTTCTTCAGCTAGCTTAAGGTTAAGTTTCTGGCACCTGGATTCCTGTGACTTCTTTGGTGTTATTACTGCTCTCTTAAACAGAATTTAAAATGCCTTCTGCCTTCCTGAATACAGGTTCAAATGATTGTGCCCCTCAGTAGTCAGCAAAGAGAACACCTGGCATTTTTATTGTTTAACAAAGAATTTAAATTTAAATACTTTCTATAATATGTTTTTTTTCATGGTTAGTATCTTGGACATCTGGACACTTTTTCAGCCCTTTTTTGTTTAGTAGTATGTGTGTTAATGTAAGAAGTAGAAAACATTGTTTTTGCAGAACTTCTTGGTTCACATATAGAACAGAGCCTTTCCACTTCATCCTAGTCTGTTCAGGGGACACACACCTCTTAGGCCTATGCAAAAACTATTTATTTTCCTTTGATTTTGTTGTTGCTTTTTACCTGAGAATATATCCACCCAGGAGAGAGTGTGTTCTTTAGGAGGCAGTATTCTTTAGAGGGTGTGTTCTTTAGAAGGCAATAACAGGGAGGGAAATGATGATGAGCTTTCATTGCATCATTAGCTATCAGTACGAGTTAATAGAGTTCTTTCCAGATGTGATAGATGGGATGGTGACAAGAGCTAGCTTTGGAATTCTACAACTCCTGTACTGCAAGTCCTTAGACTTTCTAGTTTTCATCGCTCTTTACTGGATTTGTAAATTGTACTACACTAGAACAATAAATCTTTTATAGTAAATTGCTCTTTTTCCTCTGTGACATACTACATTATATTTGCTAATAGGTTTAGATGCTCATTACAGGTTGTGTGAATGTATCTGCAGGGAACTACAAATGTAATAACTTGTTTTTCTCTGCCAGTTAAAGCATTCGTGTCCTATGCCCACCATACATTTCTTCTAAATAGATATAAAGATCAAAGGCTTATTAAGAAGCTTTGTGGATCCTCAAATTAACTTCAGTAGTTCTGCAGGATACAGCCTTTGGACCTTTGTGGGTTTAATGCAATGGCTTTGCCTTTCCTTCTAGGTCAGATACTCCATACTGATGTAGTTTACTTGCATTCTGGTCAAGGGATTCGTGAGGCTGAGAAGATCAAGAGGCTTCTGCTACAGTACAAGTATGCTAAAGAAATTCCATTTATTGCTTTCTTACCAAACAAAATGAAAATCTTCACTATAGATGTACTTGATTTTGAGTGCAATAAGAATTCTACTGATTTAACTGAAGGTTTATTTTCTTTATTTTAGTTCAGAGCTTGCTTTTTTTTTGTGTGTTCATGCTTTTGCAGTACATCTATGTTAGAAGCACATGAAATCAAGCCATGACTATGAGTAAGGCTGCATGCTATGAATGTATCCCCATAAAATTCTGTTAATCCATTTATTTTTGGGAATGGAAATTAGCATTCAGCTAAGAAATAAGTTTAACCTTCCTACCCACCCTCAACCCCCAAATCAATTGTCAGTCTTTCTCTCTCCCAAAAGCCACATTAGGTGTTGGTAGGGTTTTGTCAAGCACAGGAAATCCTTCCAAGGTAGATCTCCAGGTGGAATTACAAACAGGGGCAGCACGATTACATTTTGTGTCCAACTGTGGACACACATGTGGTGTACTGAGTCAGCAGCTGCACTGCCCCAGCACCCAGTGCAGTTGGGCTGTGAGCTTTAGGCTGGCTTGAAACAAGGTGGTGGGTGAGTGACTGGCTGTGTTGTGGGCAGTCAGAGGCAATGACCTCACAAGCTGGTGGAAACGATGCTATTCCCATTAAGGGATTAACATGCTGATTGCTCTGGCTTCTGCTCTTTTTCATGACTCATACCAGGTGAGGGAAATGCGAGGTGAAAGTGTTTGAGGACTATAAATAACATTCCATTTATGAATATGAAGTATAATTTTTGGATTTTCTGTTTATATTACCACCATACAATCCCATTATAAATAAGTGGAAGTTTTTGACTCATCTCATGAACTGTCACATTGAAAACCTGTTGAAATACAATGTAGTGCCGCAAAGAATGTTTTATCATTACTTTGGGCCTTGTGTTATCTAAAATCAGATGTATTGGTCACCGTGGTGGATTGAATATGCTGCATGTAAAGGTATAAAAGAATATTTCAGAATAATCATTTGGTTTTTTTACCCACACAAAGCTGCAGCACTGTTGTGATTGGCAATGGCACGGCCTGCAGAGAAACAGAAGCTTACTTTGCTGACTTAATTATGAAGAAATATTTTGCACCACTGGATGTTGTTTACTGGTAAGATCCGTTTGCTGGGGTATTATTAATTTGCTTGTCCTATTTTAACTTAACAGGTAGTGTTAGCTGTAATTTTTGAAGTATTTCTTTTTGCTGCCTTGTCTGTATTTGAGTCAAGTTTGACCCAATGTTCTAGCCAAAGAAAACTGTCTGTAGCTCTTTGAGGCATGACAGTAGTTACCCTGAGTCAGTAAGAGAGACTCACTGAAGCATTTTATTTTTATTTCCTGAGGTTCACTCTGTTGCTATTATCATTGTAACAAAGTATGTGAGAATAGCAACACTAACAGCTAAGGACCCGTTTGGCCTTGTGTATTTATTTCTTGATAAATGAGGTTTAACTGCACCTGATAGAGCTTCTGTTGTCTATTTGCAGTATGGAATGCTTGCTAATCCTATGGGAATTAAATGATCTGGAAATAAATATTGTGTTCATACCAAGTGGAGAGTAGTGAAGATATTTATCCTTTTCAGACTTAAAATTTTGTCCATTAGTTTGTTGAATTTGAACTAAAGGGTTCTAAACTATATTGTATCACTTTCTTTTCTACCATACAGACCTCCTCTCTTTTTTTTGAATTTCCACCTTTATTTTTTTCTAAAGCATTTTTTCTGATTTACCTTGGGTTGTCTTTTGTGCTGACATTTTACAGCAGTATTTAGTTTGTACTCTCTTAGAGTACTAAAATAAGTTCTCTATATTTTTAAGAAGGTTATGGCCTTTTGCTGGTTCAAACTGTTATATACATTTAAAGGTGCCTTTTTTCCTGAATTAGGAAGTGGTCTTTATACAAATGTTTAAGAAATGTGTTATATCTATTAACTTATGTGATTGCACTTGTTCTTTGTTTCTAAGATTCCTAAGTAAATTTGCCCAAGATTCCATTCTTAAATCACTTTTTTTCCAAGAGATGTAGTAAGGGTTTTCTAATTGTAATTGTTTGCCAAGGGAAGAGGCCACTGAAGCTTCTGAAAAATTAGGCATCCTCTTCACTGAATCCAGTGCAAAAGCAGTGAATGTTTTACAACTGTAGACAGTGCAAAACACTTCATACTGTGTGGGTTTTAGCAAATGCTTAACTTCACTATTGTTCATTTAATATAGCTTAAAAATCCATTATGTTGCTTTAAGCACTTAGTTTGAAATAGTTCTGTTTATTGATTGTATACATATAGTTTACACAGAAAAAATTATTTATATAATATTGTGATTGTGTGATTTTTCTCACCGTGTTTTCTTCTTCTGATTTAATATTTTCTTCCTGTTTATAGTTCAAGATGACAAAATTTTCAAAGTAGTACTTAAGTTACCAAATTTTTGGAACTGATAAAAGCTCTTGTGTAATAGGAATTAGTATAAATGCTATAAGGCAGAAGTCAGGTTAACAAGTTTGTTGCTTTCTCTAGTAGTGACTGCCATTTTTTATCCTTTCACTTTCTCAAAAACTTCTAGCAAAAATCTAAAACTGCAGTTGTTTGACTTGACATGTTATATCCTGAAAATTAACATAATCAAAAATATTTTTCTTTATTTATATATGTATATTGTTAATGGTTTTCTTATGTTGTGCTCATCCTGCAAAGAGCTAGTCCATCCTTCAGAATTTGGGTGCAGAGCCATGAGGAACTGCACATTAAAGCCAAGTGATTGGATTGTTAGGGTCTCATGCTATAGGTGACATCTGGGGCTCTTGAACTTTGTATACTGCTGTCTCTGTGTGAATTTATGTATGTGAGTTTACAGACAGGCTGCATTTGCAGTGCTTGTCTCTCTTCACATTTTGTCAGTCTATACTGAGTTGTTTTGTGAGGGTCAGGGTCCCCATATATTCCTTTCTGGTAAACTAGTTTCATATACATCTTGCTGCTTTATCCAGTGTTGGGGTTTCCGAGCCATGCTGGTGAATCTTGCAAGGTTCTAATTTTCCCCTTCTGTCTCCAGGAAGGATTCATCTCCTTGGTATTCCTTAGGAACAGCAAGGAATGATGAGTCCAGCCATTCACCCCCACTTCTGATAATGCAGTGAAATGCCTGGAGATTGTCAGTCTGAGTCAAAAATGTGATGCTTGCTGGAAGAGGAGCAATTAGTACAGTGTTACTGTTTGAGCATAGGTGCATTGGGAAACTGCTGTACCTTTTGTGGGGAACTGTGAAAGTGGAAGAGTGCTCTCCTGATCCTCTTTTTAAAGAGTGAAGTCCTCCATGGTATGTGCTTTCAGATCACAAACAGCTTTTCTGCTTCTCTGTTCAAAATCTTCCCTAGATTAGATTGTTTTCTCATGATAGGCCTTTGTTAAAAGTATGAGGACTTTATGCATAGGCTGAATACAGATCTCACATCAGTTCTGTGGAAACCTGTGTATGCTTTTGGATGAAGTCATCTTTATGAATTGCTTTTCAGTTAAAATCTCTAAGAAATCATTTCAGCCATCGTTGGAATAGTTAATTCTTAAAGAAGGCCTGCTTTAGCAGGTTGCAGTTGTAAATAAAGAATAGATTTGTTAATCAATGTGGCATTTGAACTGTGGGGAAAGCAAAGCAACAAAGAACCCCAAACAAAACAAACCAACCTAAACTCCCTAGAACAAAAACCCTGTCCAGTACTTGGACTGTAACTGAATGAGTTTGTTGCCTCTAACTTGGGACCATTTCCCAAGCCTTCAGCTTCTCACAGGGATTCCCTGAGCTGCATCAGGGTGGAAGTCCTTGCCTAGAGAAAGAGCTCAGCCCATTGCTGTGTGCAAGTTTTAGAGAATTACTAATTGTGTCTGCAATGAGTTTTTGTTCCTTAAAGGAGTCCAAATGTAAAGGGGCTTGGCAGATGAAGTTGGATTGTTTTATAGTGCTTTAAAAGCAAAACACTCAACATAAGCTGGTATTTAGAAAGGTGGCTGGTGGGGAGATACTACAGACTTCAGCTTCCTTGGGAAATATTAGCAGTGAAGGATGGGATCAGTAATGATTATAAAAAAGCACAAGTCTGTTCATACTTTTCTGTCTAGTTCATCATATAGAGCTTGGAATAATCATGCATTTCCAGGGAGATGAGACAGTAATAGAATGTGTAATTTCAGAAAGGTGTGTGCAGTTGGTGCATGCACAAATAATGAAGGCTAAGGATAATATATGAAAACAAGTGATTAAAATAAAAAATACCTAGCAATGCAAATATAAACTGCATAGAGTTTTACTGAAGTTTCCCAAAGAGAAGACAAATCAGTGAAGACAGTAGTAGGAAATGAGGCATATGGCATGATTTTTCATGTGGCTTTAAAACCTGTCTGGACTCAGCTTGTCAGTTTTTGATTTAAAGGAAATATTTTTCACTATTTTTGTTACTAAAGTGTTTTCAGATAGTTACATCCAACCTAAATAACTACAGGACTTTCTTTGCTTTTTTTTTTTTTTTTTATTTTTGCTTTTTTTTTTTTTTTTTTTTTTAATGTAGTTTCCCTTTTAGAGCTGTATTTATTGACTTAGATTAGGATTGGACTAGAGCCAGGGACAGTCATATCTAGTCTTTGGGATTTTTGTTACAAATCAGTTTTTGTTACAAGGTTCAATAAATATTCTTGATTATTTATGTTAGTTCTATTGTGAGTTCTTGCCAAAGGATACATTGTATTATAACCAAAACAGATGTTCTAGTTTAGACAAGTGTATTTGTTTTAACAAGACCAGAAATGTAAATGAAACAACATTGTGTTCAGCATTAACATGGCAGATGATGAACTTTTAGGATTTCATTGGCCCTTTTAGATTAATGAAAATCTTGAAAAAATATTTCAGGAATCTGTTTTTCTTGGATTGCTGTCAGTTTGAGGCATCTTGGAAATGAAAGCTGTCTGAATGACAGGTGAACTATGCTAAAGGAGGACAAAACAAACAGCTCAATCTTTGTATTTGGCAAAATCTAATGACAATTTCTCTTTCAGCCTCAATGATTTTATTGTCACAATACAAGCATTCTTACTGGTCTGACTCTTCTTATGTGCTTGTTGCATTAATGCACACTCAGAATAAAGTATTTCAGCTTGTATTTAAAAGAAAGTTTGATAAATGTCAGAAACTGTTAATTGTTTTCAGCATGCAGCATAGAATGCAGCCAGGCAAGTGTATTTTTTGTTGTTGTATAGATGGGTTGGTGTTTAATTTCTGCTTGGTTTTGAACCGAATGAAATCCTTTTCTGCCACTTAGAGCAAAATCTTTTCTTACTCTCAAGACTTTATAAGCAATGTAATTAATAATTTTCTGCTGTTTAAGTTCACTTCTGTACTGTGACAAGTAGGGGAAAGTCTGTAATGTCTTGTAAAGTTCTCCTTGGGTTTTCTTTAATGTTTAAATTGTCTGCTTTAGAATACTTAGAATTGTTCTGCTAAGGTAGAATAGGACTGTAATACCTTTTGAAGTAGGACCTTGGTGGCAAGAAATTGATTTAGAAATGTTTGTTCTACGGGATTTTAGGTCCGCTTGTATTTTATAGGTGTCTGCACATGTTTAAATATCCTTTTCAATTTAAATGTGCGTTTTATGTTGTTGAATATCTACATTATGCTCTCTCAGCTTTAACAAATGCCACTTTCAAGTTCCATGCCTCTACGTTTCTAATGTTACACTAGCTTAATTCCCATTACTTTTCTGCTTCATAGCACTGGCAGTTTGAAAGGGACCCAACATTTGGGTTCACATTATGATAATTAGGTTTCAAAGCAGTGTGGGGGGATTAAGATGTCTGAAGTCTAGTTGCCGAATAAAGTTCAGAACTACTTGTAAAACTTGTTTGAGTGGTTAACAGAAGTGGTTTTATTTATTCAGTGCTCATGCAGCATTAATCCGTATTTCATCAGGTACCCACAGTGCTGTAACTCTAGATATGACCTTGGGACTTAATTTACCCCATCTCAGTTTTCCTTATTAATGTGCCATGAAAGAGGTACATGAAAGATAGCCAACTTCAAAGCACCTTTTCAAATAAAGTGGTTGATATGAATCCTCTGGTATTTAACACTGTCTGTCAAATGTTTCAGCTGGTTTGCATCCTTTTACAAGCTATTGCTTGCTGCATTAATGCAGTTGTTTCAAGTCTGTTGAGAGTATGAAGGGGGGTAGGGATATGGGAAACTTTATTCCTATTTCTTTTTGATTGTGTTTCCTTCAAGCTGTTATTTTTGTCTGTTAAGCTATATAACTCTCTTGATGACACATTTATGTACGCACACCTACACACCTTAGGTCATTAGTTGTCTGATCCAGAAGGTGGAAAGTAGTTTGGAAAGTTTTGGCTAAAGGAATACATATTCAGTGGAAACAATGCACACATCTGAAATGTGCACTGAAGAACCTTTGTTCTGCTTTTTTCTCTTTCAAGCTCTAGTGGAGTTATGAGAAGTCCTAAACAACGAAGAACTACTTTGAGGAACAAACAGGTTTAAAATGTGTGTGAAGAAGACATAGTCAATGAAAACATTTTAAATTATGTAGTGATTTCTAGCCAAGTCTTTCATCCCTTACTTTAAAGCTATGTTCTGTTGTGATTATTTACCACAGCTGAATGATCATGCATACTTCAAATGAAAACTCACTTTCCATGTACTTATATTTAGAGGAGCCAGTCCTGTGAGTTGGAACCTCACTCTGCATAGAGATGACTTCCTCCTACTGCTCTTGGTTGTTTGTGGCTTGGCTAGTAATTCATCTGTTGTTTGGTACAACATGGACTGGAATGAGTGTCTGCCTTTAAAATAGCATCCTGTGCTTGTTCCTGGTGTGTCCATAGACTGGTATTTGTGTTGAGTTGGACCCATGCTATATTCAAAATGGGAAATTCCGAGGTCACCTTTGCCTTTGAAGCAAGGACTCATCTCTGCCCCAGCTGTAGCCACCACACCATCCCTAGCTGTGTTTCCTGAGGGGAGGGAAGGAAATGGGGCAGGTGAAATAGGAGATGGTAACTTCTGGCTTGCATAGCATTCATTTGAAACTTTTTGAAGCAAACTGTAGAAATGGTACGCTTCACAATTATGGATCTGTCTTTGATATTTCAGAGAAATAATTTGGAGTTTTCAGGATGACAACAAGGACTAATTGGAAGTATGTCAATGTATTTAAGTAGATTATAAATTCCTTTAAGTTCAGAAAAAGAGTAAGCTGCATATGGAGTCTAGATTTCAGCAATGTGAAGGCAGGGGGTCAGGAAGCAAATGTTACTAGTGAAAGAAATCTAAATCTTAAGAAAAAGTCCATTTTTCCAGAACACTGGGACATGTCATTTGACTCATGTCCAAGGGAATCTGTGGTAAAACAGTCTGCGGGGAGAGAGGAAAGTTTTGTGCAACTTCCCTTCTGTGTTTTCTCTTTCTATGAGTTAGAAGTAAAAGGTTATGCATTCTCAATATATAAATCTCTTCAGGCCTTTATGGGATGCTAAACAAGTGGAAGAAAGGGAAAGTTTTAGGATGAGAAGTCATTAAATATGTGGCAACGTGTCTAAGGGCAGTAATGCATCCTCTTCAGTTAGAAATGTAATGATCTCAAATATACTTTTGCAAATCAGATAATTACAGTTAGAAATTGAACACAATAAATTCTTTCCCTTCTTTGTTGTCTCATTGAGGAGACATTTATATTTAGGTTTGCAAAATTAATTCTCTATTTTCAATTTTATGTGCCCCACTGAGCAGTAATTTGAACACAGGCTGTTTTCTTTTCGATCTTTGTTATTTTCAGATTACTGAATCATCTTTTTTTTTTAAGATAATCGGCTAGAATTCATCTAGTATTGCAGTACAGCGGAAGTCAGGTGAAAAGGGAAAATCCTCCAAAAATATTTGCGAACACAAACCAAGAAAGTTGTTGGAAAGGTGAAAGGTTATTGAGAAACACCAGAGAAAGAAGATGCAGTGAGCAAGCGCTACCATTTCTGCACAGAGTGTGCCCATCAGGTCCCCTGGGGACAGTTTTGGCACGTGTCTATTGCATGCAGTATATTTGTAGAGCAAGACTAGGAGTTTTCCTAAAACTCAAGACAAAATCAGATTTAGTCTCGATTTAAATGTACAGCACAGGAGTAGTAAAATGATACTGTGAGCAGGGGATTTTATCTTTTGGGTGTGTTTGACTATATTAGTTGAAGTCTTTGAAACTGTTACCACTTCACATTGTGGGCTGGTCAGTGTTTACCGTGCAATCTCCTTTCTTAAGGGCTTTCTGTGAAAACAAATTCCTCTGGCCTAAAGTCTCTTGTTCAAGGTGGTGTTCAAAGCCCAGAAAGAAAAAACGTTTTAATAAATTTAAGGGAGATGACAACATCTGAAATTTCCTAGATTGCTCCAGTCAAACAAAAGAGAGCAGCAAAGATGTTAAAGGGCCCTGAAGGGAAGCTGTATGAGGAGCTGAGGTCACTCGGTGTGTTCAGCCTGGAGGAGGCTGAGGGCAGAGCTCACTGCAGTTACAGCTTCCTGGTGAGGGCAGGAGGAGGGGCAGGCACTGATCTCTTCTCTCTGATGACCAGTGACAGGACCTGAGGGAATGGCCCAGAGCTGAGCTGGGAGGTTTAGGTTGGATATTAAGAAGTGTTCTTTACCTGGAGAGTGTTTGAGCACTGGAACTGGCTCCCCAGGGAATGGTCACAGCACCAAGCCTGACAGAGTTTCAAGATGTGTTTGGACAATACTCTCAAGCAGATGGTGTGAGACTCTTGGGGATTGTTCTGTGCAGAGCCAGGAGTGGTACTTGATCCTTCAACATGCTTTTTTCTCTCAAGAGTTTCCAAACCACTCCTCATTGCTGTTAACACACTCTTACCATGTTTGCAGTATCAGGAGAGATCCTGAAGATTGGAGCTTTAAAATGGCTGCGAAAGGCGCTGTGCAGGTCTCAGCACCGAGTGCCATCTTGTACTTCTTGGCAGGAGAAGGCAAGGAGCCTTTTGTTAAGAGGTGTCTGAGTGGTTGCCAGGGTCAAGGGATGGCTCCAGGAATGCAAGAAGCTTGAGGAAGTGGTGCAGAAAGAATGAGTGCAGTCAGGGAATAAGGGGCATGGCAATTTGAAGGTGCTTGCTCTAGACAGGCACACTGAAGTACAGCCTGTGGGAATGTTGTACAGCTGTGACCTCATTTGAGCTGTGTGTTCCTTCCTTGCCTGTGCAGAGCAGCAGCTTATGGCAAGAGAAATTTCCCACTCCTGTTTCCTGATCATTTGTGAGCATGAATGGGTGGTGTTCAGTCCAAGCTTAAAACTGAGGTTTGGACTTCAGCTGAAAAATGTGCCCAATAACAACATATTGCTTCTCAGACTGAGCATTGGAGAAGACTCCTAACAGCTGCACTTAGGAGGTTTTTTCCAATACTATGTTTTTATTAATTTCTTCTTAGGCTGGAGTGAGCTAAATACCCTTATTTCAAGGTCTGGAAGGTTAGGATTTGATCCATTAGTGTGAAGTCCCACATGAAGAAAATGAGTGAAGCTTTAATAATCCAAGCCTAAATTTTTCCAAAGCTTTTCTGTTTTCAAACAAACCAGAAAAGCTTAGGCTTTCAGGTAAGCTGCTGCAGCAGCTTTTTAAGAGCTTTCAAAATGAGCATATATGGTTCTGGAGTTTCAGGTGGAGTTTTTTTTTTTTTTTTCTTGGCAGTAACATATGTGGTCAACCTCAGTTTCTGTTGTGGAAATGGAATGTAGTCAAATTTGGATGTTACCTGATAGAACAGATTGAGAGAAAGTGACTGAGCTGAATAATCATGTGTCTTTGATGTATTTTTGGTTTGCAGATCATTGAAATTTACTGATGGCAATGTAAAAAAAAATTACTCCAGAGGCTGTAAGCCACTTGCAGTGGGCTGTGCTATACCATGTCCTTTTTTAAACATCTTGGAAGTAGCATGTGAACCACAGGTTGAAAACCATTGGGTTTGGACCTGAAAGGAACAGAAAGTACAAAGTATTTTAAACAGATGTAATCCTCCTTTTCATTTGTATTTGCAGAACTTTAATTATGGAAAATTGGGGTGTGTTTCTTGTTACCCATGTGTGCATTTTGAGCTGCTGGTCTTCACTCATTGCCTAGATGAAATAGAATTGCTCCACACTAGTATGGTATTGTCATGCTAACAACAAAATCTTTGATACTGACAGTGCATGTAAATTAAAATCATTAAAATGTTAATTTATGTTTTGTGTCAATATGGCCTTTCTAAAATAAATGATGCTTGTGGCATTTAGGATATTACTGTATTATCCTTCTTTTACATAAGAGATATCAGAAACACGTTTGTGTGTTTTAAGTGACTGTGTCATGAAATAGCTGTTGGTGATAGTAATTGGTAAATTTTCACTGTTAAAGATTAAGAAACTTCATTTAGGCTCCTTATTATGTAAAGAAGCTCCAACAGGAGTTATTGGTGAAATCCTGTCAGGAGCTAAATGGAAACATGCAAATATAATGTGATTAATAGTGAGAGCATCCAGATTAAAATTATATAAATACAAGATGATTTGTAGTATTATGAGACTGTTACTGCACAGTCAGAGCTGACTGTATATTTGGATAGTGTTTTGTGTTCAAGTAGACATTCTGTAAAAACCTAATGGAGAAGTAAGCATTTTTCCATTTGTATGAGTTTGCCAGTAATATGTTTTTACTTAAGCTGAGACTCTGCCAAACTTCATACCTATCCATTTGTAAAACCACATTTGCTGTTCTGCATTTTAGCTCTTACTGGGCGTCCTTTATTGTTGTGAGATGTGATCTATGGATTTATGTATTTATTTAAACTTACTGTGCTATTATCTTTGATGCTGATAGCAGAAGCTTAGAATAGGCACTTAGATTAAATTCAGCTGCCAAACTTTAGATATCTTAATTTCAGTGTCTTCTAACTGTCAGAGAGGTACCTGGGGGATGAAATTTTTCATCCCAAGTTATAAATGTTCTCATTAGTGGGGAAAAGTTTCTTTATTCATTGAAGTATCAATAATGTTGAGATCTGGTAAAAATGAAAGTTTGTGGGCAAATCCTAAGTTTAGATAGAAATCTCCCCAAAAAATATTTTCAGGTTTTTTTGTAGTAGTAAACCTCAGGAAACTGCCTCCTGTACGACTGCTAACAAGATCCCCCAGTACTAGGAGAGCAGCGGTTCAACTTCTGATTTAAACTCAAAAAAGACAAAATGCCTTGGATTTTAGGCAGATTTGAAAATTGAACCTTTATGACCTCTAGGTGTCTGATAGCCTGGGAATTTTCCAGGACTGAGAAGCGAATGCAGTGTGTCTGTCAGTAAAGCAAGAACTCTTTCCCTCTGCAGTTAGTGAAATTGCCATTTTTCTTCCTGATTTCAGGCTGTCAGCTCTCAAGGCTGTTGGCACTGCAGCAATGGGTGCTGCCCATGTTGCCTTTTCCCTTGCAGTAATTTTGTGTAATGCTTGCCTGGACTCATTTAACTTTTCTTACCCACAAAGTGCATGGCAGTCTTAAGAGCTCCATGAATGACATTAAAAGAAGCCACAGCAACAGGAGATACTTCAGCACACTTCTGCTTTTTTCAGGGCATGAGAGGCAGAGAATGTAGACATGCTGTGTATCTCAAAGAGACTCTGAGTAGGTTATTTCAGCTTGAAAAGGGATTAGACTGAGATGACTGCAGTGTCATGTGGTTCTAACTGGAGGTGCCTCTTGAGGATAATTCCTTTCTCTAACTGAATCCCAGCAGTTTTGTCAGTGATGAGTAAGTGGAGAGAGGGACAAATGAGCCGTTTGTCGTAGGGGGTGATATGGAGGTGAGAAAGTGCTCCTGAAAGGAGGCCTGAAAAGGCACAAGCGGCATGGAGCATCTCCTTCAGTACCCACCCTCCTGCAGCAGCAATGAGCAAGTGCAGGGGCGAGGGCAGAGAGCAGAGCCAGATGTTGGCTTTGTTCTTCCTTTGCACTTTTGGGGCCAGATTGGTGTTTCTTGGGTGACTCTGTGCACGGTTGTAAATGTAATCACGTCAGTGCTGCATGTTTAGATGTTTTCCTTTCCTTATAATACCTAATGCTCCTGAAAGTAAATGTGTTGCTCATGTAGAAATAACCTTTTTGCTTTAATCCTATTTGCAATTGCCACTAATATCAGTTTCTAATTAAATGAGATTTTTTTTATGTAGCAGCAAGTACTATTCAAACAGATCAGCTGTCTATGGCTGTTTCTAAATAAAAAGCCTGGAGGTGGGGTCGATGATGTCTGTCTATAAGCACTTGCAGTTATTGTTTATAATAAATTGGTTTTTCACATAAAACTTCTCTCTCAAACCTAATTAACTTTTATATTTTCCAAAACGTCTTTGGCAGCCAAGGCAACATGCCTACTGCCTGTTCAGTTCTTTTATTGGGTTGAACTAGAGCTAACATTTAGATAGAATACATTTTGACATTTGAATTTGATGTAAATGTTCCAGGGAAACATGTTTCCTCCATGGGTGATTCTCTTGTCACCATTATGATGTTGTACTGTAAATATACTTTGTAAGTGGGCTTTCAGTGAAATCAGTGATGCATTTATTGCTTGTTCGTGGTCTATTTTTCCTCATGGCATAAAATCACAGCTCCAAGTTACTTTTTTTTTAAATTTAAGTTATTTTCTAGAAGTTTGCCATTTTTAAGTAAGTCAGACTGGATATTCCTGTGTTTCTTCTCAGTGATTATCTCTCTGTAAAAGGAAATGTTAACTCTAATTTTCTGCTGTAAGGCTAAATAGAAAGAGACATTGTCAATTTGAATGTCTGAAATGAAACAATTTTAATATCATGATATAGTATCTTTTTAATCTATCCTGTTTGTCTAGCTAACAAGAAGAGTAAAAGGCCTTTTAAAGCAATGTTAAGCTCCTTTTAAAGGAGTGCTTAAGGCTCTGCTATTGTCCTCTCGCTCTTCCCTGCTCCTGTGGGGGAACGGCCGGCTCGTCCTGGCTGTGCACAGCCCGTGGTGCTGCCTGGCGTGGAGCTTTCTCCTGGCGGAGCTGGGCCATCATCTCAGCGCCGTTCTGGAGAGAACCACTCCCTGCAAAGCCTGAGCTCATTGTTAGCAGATCAAGCTCGAGGAAATGACTTTTCCTCTTACTGGCTTCTCTTTGGTAAAGCAGTTACAGTCGATTGTAGGTTACTGGACTTCTTACACTAACAGCAATAATGTTTGCTGATTGAGACAAGATTTTAAGCCTGAGGTTGTTCTGATGCTTCGTGAGAAGAAAAAAGTGGTGGTACCTAATTCAAAGCAGGTTCTATTCAGTTTTATGGGCTGCAGGAAATTTCTTACAGGTTTTTATAAAGTAAAGATACAGATGAAATGCTGATTTGTGTCAATATATTTCATTTAGTATGCAATGCATAAAATGCAAAATTGATTATTTTTGGTTCAAGAGTAAATGTTAGCATTATGAAGCAAAGCTACTCTGTGGTTCATGTTAGGTTGTGATAAAGTAACATTTATAATCAGTACAGTGGACTTTGAGCTAGATGCTTTATTTATGTGAATTGTCTTTGGGTCATCTGAAATACCAGTTCTAACACTCAATACAGGCTGAAGTCTTAGTGATTACAACAGGTCTTGTCAGAATTTTAATGGAGTGTGTATGGTTTGAGTTCATGTCTGTTCCTTATTTATAAAATATTTGTAGGCTAGTTTCCATTGGATTTAATGACAGAATACAAGTTTGGGTTTTCTTCTTTAGCATGCCACACTTCATATGATTAGATTGCATAAATCATATCATCATCATCATCATCAGTTGGTGATGTTGTGGGCCTTTATGAACTTCAGAGGAAGTCAAGACTTGGAGCTTGTGAAATGTGTTTGTTCTGGTTCTCAGGGTTTGATTAAACTCAAATCCAGGACGTGCCAGTTTGTGATATTAGTAATCTTGGAGCATTATTTATATATCTTTTTAAGAATATATTTCAGCATCTTGACAGAATTCTGAACATACCCATCTGTGGCTAATTTTATAAAATAATTCTAAATTATTATAAAATAATTTAAAGTATATAGTTTAGAAATACTTACATGGCATTTAAGATTACATTACATTTTAAGATTAAATTCTCCCTGATGCAAATTTGTATTAAAATAAAAAAGATAGTGGCAATTTGACCCTTATATTAGATTTTAATATTAATACAGATCTGAATTCAGCTGAAGTTTTGTTTGTGCTTAGACTGGGAAGCCTATCCTTCCTTGTGGGAGCCAAGGGGAATATTTAGTGTTTGTGCATTGTTCACTCCAGCCCCATTCTGTTCCCTTCCACAAGCTGCTCTTCAGCCCTCTTCAGACCCTGGTACTTTTCCCCGTGCAGGTACCGCCAGCCCTGATGCCTTTGTAGCTCTCTTGGTTCCCCTGCTACCCTGGCCAACCACTGATTCATTTCAGGGTGATTCCTTTTAATTACGCTTCATTTTATGGGGATTTGAGAGACAGGGCTACCTGCCAGCCATCCAAATGTGACCAACAAACCACCTTCCTGTGACTAAGCTGCTTTGGATCATACCCAGGAACTGACTCTGACTGTTCAACCAGCTACCAAGCAGCACGGCAATGCTGAAATGAGCAGAATTAAAGGGTGGGAAAAGAGGATATATGTATGGAACAAAGGCATTGGCTGTCTATGGGTTGAGCATAGGCTGGGTTGCAAAGGGGTGACAGACCAGGACCTTTGTTTTGGGAACAGGAGGGCCAAGACAGCAAGGGAACTATGCCACTGGCATTGTCCCTTGGTGAATAAGCAGGGATGGAATAAGGAGTTTCACTGTTGAGAAATTACTCGGTTCAGCTTCCAGCTCTTAGCAGCCAGCTCGTGCTGGGCTTCCCCAGCCTCTGGGCAAACGTTCTGTGGGTGGAGGAGCAGCCACTGCCGGGCCGTGGCTGCGGGCAGTGCTGTCAGCCTGGAGCCGGGCGGGCTCTCTGCGGGCTCTGCCCTGCCGTGCGGGTCCCGGTGCCGCCGGGCGGGCTCGTTGCGGGTCCTGGTGCTGCTGTGCGGGCTCTCTGCGGGCTCTGCGCTGCTGTGCGGGCGCTCTGCGGGCTCTGCGCTGCTGTGCGGGCTCCGTGCGGGTCCCGGTGCCGCTGTGCGGGCTCCGTGCGGGTCCCGGTGCGCTGTGCGGGCTCCGTGCGGGTCCGGTGCTGCTGTGCGGGCTCTGTGCGGGTCCGGTGCCGCTGTGCGGGCTCTCTGCGGGCTCTGCGCTGCTGTGCGGGCTCTGTGGGTCTCGGTGCCGCCGGGCGGGCTCTGTGCGGGTCCCGGTGCCGCTGTGCGGGCTCTCTGCGGGCTCTGCGCTGCTGTGCGGGCTCTCTGCGGGTCCCGGTGCCGCCGGGCGGGCTCCGTGCGGGTCCCGGTGCCGCTGTGCGGGCTCTCTGCGGGCTCTGCGCTGCTGTGCGGGCTCCGGGCGGGTCCCGGTGCCGCCGGGCGGGCCCTGGCCGCGCTGCCCCGGGCGCAGTGCCAGCAGCGGCTCCGTGCCCGGCTGCGGGGCAGGCTGAGGCCGGGGCTGGCTGTGCCGTGGCCAGCCGAGCAGCGCCCGGGGCAGGGGAGGCTGTGCCGCGTTACCGGGTGCTGCTCATCCCCCCCGGGTATGTTCTGCACAGCCCCCGCAGGAGCCGCCTGCAGCAGCCAGAGCCCGCGCAGAGCCCTGCACTGCTGGGCTGCCCTCTCTCACATAACCCCTGCTTCTCCTCTGGACAATTATTGTTTTAATATTGTGCTGTCTCTTCTGTAGCCCTGATCTCTAAATTGTTGTTCTGTTGGTTTTGTTGTTAATTTTCTTTAAAGTAACGGCTTTTGTTAATTATCAGCTGCAAGAATAGTCTTAACAGTTTAACATCAGATGGTAGAAATTAAGTGGGCCTCTTCTGTTCCTGCTGGAATCAGCAGGGCACACATTTCCATTAATTTAATTTTCAAACAATTTCATGTTTTGTTTTTGCTTACAGCATTTGAGGAAGCTGGGACTGTTTAGTCACTTCAGTGCAGTGCTGTTTTTGAAAACAGAGTTTCAACTCTTAAAATCTACATTTTTTTATGCCCCACTGTTCCAGGGAAAGTATGTGCTTTTCTGAAGTGAATATGTTGTTACTGTGATGTAGATAGAAACACACAGCAACATATACAACAGGGGTTCAGGCAGAGAAGAAGAACTCTCCAGTTTATTGTTGACCTCGTATCTCTCAGTTTCTGGACAGTGACCAGAGATTGGACAGAGCAGTTCCCACCTCTCCATCTCCACTGGGCACTTGAGAAGTCCATCAGGTGATATCTTTTCATAAAGGAATGCAAACGTGATCCTTGTTTATCTTATAATTCATGAGAACTGATTCCATTATACCAAAACAAATCAGAAGGGTGATTTTCAAAGACAACAATATATGGTGCTAAGTTTTTAAGCTGCCATTAAAAAAAACCTTTGAACCTCAGCTTAATACTATCAAATCATCAAGTCTTAGCTACAGAGGATCCAAATGTTCTTGTTATAATATGTAGTAGGTTTCAAAGTTTCTGTTCATGTAAATATTTTGAAGCCTGACTGGACACTGAGCAGCTTGCTTTGGTTCTCCTTGCTTTGAGTGAGAGTGTTGGACGCATCCATCTCCACAGGTGGTTGGGACTGTGATTTTACCATCGTGATTCCGAGGCATTCAGCAGTTTCCAGATGCTGAAAGAATCATTCCAAGACCCTCCTTCTTCATGGGTAGCTTGTCTTACAGGATCTAGGCATAGGAATAATGAGCAATCCAGAGAAGCAGGTGTGATATACCTGCTCATTGCCCACATGACAGGGTAGAAAAGCTGAACATGAACTTCCTGGTGCAAAGTTTGGCATCTGTGCGAGAAAACAACATAGTTATATTTGAAAAGATGAGTTGGCCATTTTAGTTTTGTTAGTCCTTTATTTCAAATCATGTAACTGACCTACAGCTTCTCAAACGTTTCTAAGGGACTTTCCCATTGTAAAGTAGGGTGGGGATGAAAAAGAGGTATAATATGGTTAAAGAAATGCATGTTCCAAGATGTTCTTCTGCAAAATATGTGTTGTTGGGCTCACAAGTAATTAGATGTATAAAAGGTGTAAATGCACCTTCACACTATTGTATGGAATTTTATTGCTAGAATTGTAGTTGATTATTTAAGTGCTATGTAGCGTATCTATGACCAGAGAATCATTTTGACAATTGTGGTGTAAAAAGCAGGGCATGAAATAAGCAGCATTTTTGTGATTTAGTAGGTGTAAGGATCTCTTAAAAACTAGAAAGCCATCTTATCCTTTGCTTACATATTTGGATAACTAATAAAACAAAAAGACTATAGTTGGGATTTTCTTTTCAAGGCTGAAAGTAATTGGTTAGAAATGAAGCATGAGAAATTTCTGTCCAGAAGATTTTTTTCTAAAGTGTTTGTAACTGGATGAAAAATGTCTTTTAAATGAAGTGGTCTTTCAGCATATGTTTATGCCAGTTCTAGTGATATTACTCATGGAAAGTCTCCTGTGTGGATCTGTCACAACCTAAGGGAACAAATTATTCCCTTTTAAGAGAAGGGGGAAAATGAATATAGTACTACCTAACTGAACTTTTATTTCACTAAATTCCAGATACCTATTTTTGCCAGGTTTTTTCCCCTTTTGGTTACAATCTTGTGAAAGGAGTTTGTTGTCTGTAAGAGCATGCAATTCATTAATCCATTGCAAGTTTGTGGGGATTTGGTCATTACTTTTATTTGTGGGGATTTTTTTGCTGAGGTTGATACAGATTTCTGTTTGTAAAACAAAATGGGTGAGAGGGTGTCCACTGTTGTAACTGCTTAAAGGATAGAATGTAGTATTCCTAACGTTTAGCTCACTTTCATTTGAAGATATTTTATTCAGATCTCTTACTGTAGATGCCCAGCAGTTGCATGTGAGAGAAGTAAAATAATAATATTTAAAACTCTGACAATGAGGAGACTGGAGAAGTCATGGAGGAACCATAGAGGCCTAAAAAGAGAAGAATGGCTAATTTAATAACAAGGCACTCAATCTACTTACATATGTCACTCTGCAGACATTTGAGTACATCTTCCTGCCTTTAAATCTTTCTGAGAAAAGTAACTGAGCTATTAAAAGTGCTTTTTATGGTAAAGTAAGCTCCAGCTGATTTTTTTCTGAGTTGTTTTAGTTTCACATGAAAAATGTTACTTTTTTTTCAAGAACGAGTAACCTACTCTCTTTTTCCTAACTTTCTTGTTGTGATTTTTTTTTGTTGTGAATTTTTTTAGTATTGATAAAATACTTTTTATACTGTAATGCTACAGTTCCTTCATAGGGATTAATGGATTTTACTGGAAACACTAAACTAGTACTTCAGTTTTACAACCTTTTTCCAATGAAAAATCATATTTTCCTTGATGGGCAGAATGGAACACTTCCTGATAAGTGCCAGCTTTGAATGGTTATAAACTAGATCACAGGAAAATATCAAAGGAACTGCATTGTCCTGTATTAAAAATAAAAAAAAAGAGACCCTCAGCAAATGAGTACTTTAAAAATTATAAGTGCACTGTCATGATTTAATTTGTAGGAGTGATTTTTTGAAAGGTAGATACACATAATTTTGATTGGGTCTACATGAAGGACATCTTTACTTTATGTAACATTTGTCTTGAGTATGTTGAACTGGAGAATAAACTTGTGAGGTGAATGCATTTTCTGTAAACCAAAACAGACAGCTTATTTTTTAGGTGAATTCCAAATGAAAGTAAACTAAAAAGAAACTACATGGCTAGAAAGATGTGGAAAAAAACACTTTTTCTTAGGGTTTAGTACCTCAAAAAATTTTTCCTGCCAGCATTTATTCTGATTCCAGAAATCTTAATTTACTTTGAGTTTCTCTATGTGGAAAACCAGGGTACTTCGGAGTTCAGTAAGCTGTGCCAAGAAGTGTCTGTAGGTTAAAAATATTTAATATGAAGTCTTTGGATACAGCTTCACTGTTAAGAGGGATGGGTAGGGAGCAGAGAGGAGCAGCAGCAGAGGGTCTGTGATTCCCTCCCTGTATGCAGAGTGTTCCTACATTGCAGTGCTCATCCCTAGTAGAAGGGTTATAATTGACTCCACCTTCCCTCCTGGACCTGTGCTGAGGAGAGGGCTGGGCTAGTAAGGACAGATTGGGTACTAAGATCAGTGGAATTGTAGGAAAGCACAGAGGGGGAGAGAATAAAGGCTGTCTGTGGCCAAAGCTGCAGGTCAGAACTGTGTGAGTCGGGGCTGTGGAGGCAGCACAGCAGTGGCCAGGCTGCCTGCCTTGCCCAGAGTGAGCGTTAAAGGAAATGACAGTTGCTGGAGGTGCCGTTCTCCAAGAGGCATTTTCCTCCATATGCTGTGGTCTTGTCCAGTTATGCTCCACGCTGGGGATAAAGTCTCCCTGAGAGTTAATGTGACTCTAAGCTCCAGCCTTTGGTCTGGATTGACTAACTGCATTTTAGGCAGTGTGTTCTAACAGATAAAAATGATTCGTGAGGGCCATTATAGCACTGGGATGCCATGTTCTTGTGGCCTTTCTAGGTAATTCCAAACTGTCTGTTCACATGTGATGCTCCTTAATGCTGTTATTCACTTAAATCTAAATGCTCTGTGAAGTTCACTGACAAATAAATTGGTTGAGAGATCTGTATTCACTCAAGAGCCTGATGGACCCTCCTCAGTGGATCATTTGTGTTCTTGAATGTCCTGTGTCCCACAGAAGGGTGATGTGAGTTTGACACTCCATGCAATAGGGAAATGTTTTGGCTTAAAAATTAAATAGGCTTTAGTGAGACATTTTTCCCCTATTTTTTAAATTGTCAGTGACAATGCCAAATACAGGTGGCACTAGTAAGGTCTAGGTATTTCTTTATAGGCAGGAATCTTTTTTTATAAAAACGTCTTGTTTGTTTCCATAACCTTGATATTTGATAATGCTTCAACTTGAGTTACTATACCTGACCATGAGTTACCAGGTTTCAGGGTTTTACCCTTTGCCTCTGCTGTTTCTAAAAACAGCCAGGATAGATCTTAGCTCTTGTAAGATCGTGCATGGCTGGAAGTGGACTGGGTGAAACACCAGCTTTTGCCATGTGCTATCACTGCAGGGCTTTCTGCTTGGCTGAGTTGAGAAGAAGCTCTGGCAGGACAGTGTTGGTGACAGCCTTCTGCTCTGGAACTTGCCCATTCCTTTGGTCTGCTGTGTTTCATGGTGTTGAGTCAAGCTTGTCTTCTTCACCAGGTGCTTGAGAACTGTGAGGGACAGGGGCTAAAAAAAGGCTGCTTCGCGAGCCCTTCCGTGGGGAACAGTTTTCACAGGCTTTTTGGGGAGCAGCAGCATCTTTTTGCATTGTGCCATGTTTCTAATGTGCATCTAGGTGATTTCATTTCAAGACTGCCTATAAAGGTATGAAATGTGTTTAACATCACCTAGTGTTCCTCTTCTTTTTGAAGCCTGACTGCCAAAATCGCTTGTGTTTCTTTGTCTCCCTGTGCTTCCCTCTTGGGTAAAAATGGGTTAGATAAAATCCTGTCAGTGTCTGGCTACATTTTTTAATGCTGTGTATACAGTTTGTTCCCCTGAATTCACTGGGGTAATTTAGTTGTGCAAAACTGCTGAATGCTGTCACGATTGGTCTTGAAATTAAGAAGTTTATTCATAAGGAGCATACCCATTTCCATGCCTGTTATATTTTAGAAATGGACTCTAGGGCTTACATCTCATATGTCAGTCCTAAAGCCTTTTTTACTTTCCTTTCTTCTACTGGTGATTGATTATAGGTAGGTAACTTTTGAACATATTTGAATACAACCGTTTTTCATTTGTACTGCCTAAAATTGCTGCTGTTGCATGGTAATCACATAAAATGTGCTTCTTTTGAGTTAAACTTGTCCTCTTGCATTAAGGTGATGTTGATTCTGCAACGTCATCCATATTGCCACAATTTTTTTCCTTGGCATTGCTGCAGCAAGGAGATGAGCAGTAGCTAAATTTTCTGTGAAGTTCCTACTGTACTACACTGTTTAAAGTAAAAGTAAATTACTTGACTGCTTTTTAGTTGGATGGTTAACTTGGAAGGAGATTTTGGATCTGAAGCTCAGATTTTAAAGCTCTGCAAGAGGAGGAAGGAGCTTCAACTCCAGCTGCTTTATGAGCAATGACAGCTCCTGTTTTCTGAAACTGTCAATGGAAGTGGTGGGGGCACTCACAGGTGACTGTCACCTTCAGTCTTGAGACATGCCACCCGAGGTCTTTCACTTTTCACTGCAGACATGGGACGTGTATTTCTTCTGGGGATGAATGCACAGCACCAGTTGTGTTCTGATAACAGCATCTGGCACTAGATTGATTTAACAGGCTCTGAGGTTTGCTCTTTTCAGATATGTGCCTGTATGGCAGCTTCTGTGCAGCTCTGACATGGCCACACGCTGCTGTTGCTTTTTCTGCCTCCTAGCACCACGTGTGAAGCTAAAGCTCTTTGACACCTGCCATTTGGACCCTTTTCTTACTGAAAAATGTCATCGTTTTCAGACAAGATGAAGACAGATATCTGATCATTCTTCCCTTTGCAGGGATGTGCTGAGGGCATGGTTCATACACAGCTGAATAAAGGATTCCAGACTGGAGCTATGCAGTTAGTTTTATTAGTTTAGGATGATAACTGGTTCTTGATTTGGAAGTTCATAGAGAGTTTTCTCATAAACAGACATGGAGGAATTATTGCATTTTATCTCTTCTTGAAAGGCTGTAATTTGTTGTTTCAAGCCCTTAAATTTTGCCTGTTGTTCTTCATCTGAAAGACTGTACTCTGATTCTGTAGGGAAGTTTAGTTTTGCATAAGCATCCTACAGAAATTGGGAAACACAGTATCATTGTAAGACTAAGTGTTATTTTAAGATAAGTAATTTTTAATGATCTGAAGCAACAATACCAACACTGGTTAGAGTATCTTGCTAAAGACAGATTGAAGCAGGCCTAATTCTTTCCTCTTGAGCAGGTTCTAAAGATCTATACTGTCTACCAGGAATGCCATCAGCTTAACTGATCCTAAATATCATTTGTGGCTGAACAGGAGAGAAATAATTCCTAAGGAAAGGATGGCTGCCTTGAACTTCTGTCACTTCAGCAGCTGCTTCCTAAGGTGCTTGTTTATTGTCCCTGCTGTGGGGTCAGGAAGCTGTTTCAAATGTAGAGTTTGTAACTGAGAGGATGTTATTCTGTGGTGTAATCTGGTGCAAAAGAGAGTCCCTGGTATGAAATAATGTAGCAGTTTTTTACTTAAAGTAGATTGAGTTTGTCAAGAGCAAATTCCTTTCTTTGCATGACATAATTTCTAGCAAACTTCATAAAATTCAGAATAAATTCATACATGCTAGAAACACTGACTTTTTTTTTTTTTTTTTTCATTCTGACTTCAAAATTCTAGTTGTAAGTGGAATTTCACCTAATATTTTCTGTGGAAACTTACAGATTCCATGTGGAATCTGTTTCACTGCTCATCATTTGGTGTGCTCTCTGAAGACTCTCTGTGGGGCTAAATTCTTGTGTGTTTGGGAGCACTGAAGCAGGAGCTGTACTTTAAGACTTATGGTCTCCCTCCTGCATCTGATTGAATAGCTGCAACTGTGAGTCACTATGAGCTTTTTTGTAATACTCTGGCTAAAGATGGCTATAACAGCTTTTGTCTAATTTGGCTGATTTTGAAATATGGACAGTCATATAAGCAATACTTTTATGGCTTGTAGTAACTAAAAGTTTTGAGTGAAGCAATGGAAATTTGATGAACATTCCCATCTAACGGTATCTTTAGTATTAAATATGTTTTACAATGAAAATATCTTCTAGGTTCTCTATGTTGTTAATAGTTAAAGCTAATTCTTTATGTTATTTTAAAAAATCCAGGTGAATTAGATGCTTTTTGCCTTCTATTGAATAATGATTGCTTTTTAGTATAATCCTTTCTCATGGTACTGACATCTTCCTTTGTTATACCACTACTTTACTGATGATGGGGAAACACCAGATTATGAATCTTAGCTATCAGAATGAACAGGCTTTTGAAAATCTCTCTGGCCTTTTAATTCTTTGAATACATTATTCAGTACACACCAAACCCTTTTAATCTTGCACTTCCATGATTTGTGTTCCTCATATGAAAAAAAGCAATGCCATAGCTGTGTCAGAGGTCTGTCTGTCCTGCTGTCCTGTTCTTCCTGAGTGCGCCTGTGGCTGCTCAAATCCCAGCCCAGCCTGTGCTGTGCTGCCGTCTCCAGGTGGCCACAGTCACCGCCCAGCCCGGGAGTCGAGCCGTGCCCAGCCCGGGAGTCGAGCCGTGCCCAGCCCGGGAGTTGTAGTGTGCCCAGCCCGGGAGTTGTAGTGTGCCCAGCCCGGGAGTCGAGCCGTGCCCAGCCCGGGAGTCGAGCCGTGCCTAGCCCGGGAGTTGTAGTGTGCCCAGCCCGGGAGTCGAGCCGTGCCCAGCCCGGGAGTCGAGCCGTGCCCAGCCCGGGAGTCGAGCCGTGCCCAGCCCGGGAGTCGAGCCGTGCCTAGCCCGGGAGTCGAGCCGTGCCCAGCCCGGGAGTCGAGCCGTGCCCAGCCCGGGAGTCGAGCCGTGCCCAGCCCGGGAGTCGAGCCGTGCCTAGCCCGGGAGTCGTGCCGTGCCCAGCCCGGGAGTTGTAGTGTGCCCAGCCCGGGAGTTGTAGTGTGCCCAGCCCGGGAGTCGAGCCGTGCCCAGCCCGGGAGTCGAGCCGTGCCTAGCCCGGGAGTCGTGCCGTGCCCAGCCCGGGAGTTGTAGTGTGCCCAGCCCGGGAGTCGAGCCGTGCCCAGCCCGGGAGTCGAGCCGTGCCCAGCCCGGGAGTTGTAGTGTGCCCAGCCCGGGAGTCGAGCCGTGCCCAGCCCGGGAGTCGAGCCGTGCCCAGCCTGGGAGTCGAGCCGTGCCCAGCCCGGGAGTCGAGCCGTGCCCAGCCCGGGAGTTGTAGTGTGCCCAGCCCGGGAGTCGTGCCGTGCCCAGCCCGGGAGTTGTAGTGTGCCCAGCCCGGGAGTCGTGCCGTGCCCAGCCCGGGAGTTGTAGTGTGCCCAGCCCGGGAGTCGTGCCGTGCCCAGCCTGGGAGTCGAGCCGTGCCCAGCCCGGGAGTCGAGCCGTGCCCAGCCCGGGAGTCGAGCCGTGCCCAGCCCGGGAGTCGAGCTGGGCACAGCCCAGAGGTGCTGCAGTATTTGTGCACCCAGACATGAGCTGCTACGAGGGGCAGTGCC
The DNA here is from genome assembly GCA_032173965.1 of Sitta carolinensis. NCBI lineage: Eukaryota > Metazoa > Chordata > Aves > Passeriformes > Sittidae > Sitta > Sitta carolinensis. The sequence continues at coordinate 3,384,704 of JAVUNC010000025.1, read as the reverse complement.
TTTGGTCATGGTGAGCAGTTCAAGGGGCTGCTCAAGTTGCTTCTGCCATGTGCAGGGTCCTGCTTACAGGAGCAGAAAGAGCAAGACTAGTCCAAACAGATTGAGGGGACTGTTGCTGTTTGCTGTGAGGAGCTTTTTCCACCTCCCCTGGGTGCTTCTCATTAGCCATCAAAAATGGGAGTGGAGGGAGACCTAACAACAGATGCAGGCATCCTGTTCCTCTAATGTAACTCTCCACCCTTTTGGGTGTTGGGCTCTTCAGGAACTGGTTGTGACTTCTGTGTTTCAGTAAAGCCCAATGGATTTCTCATTCATGAAGTAGCCCAGTCTTCTTTTGCACGTGTGCTTAATTAAACCTTCCCTGCCCCATTGTAGTTGGTTTTAATCATAACATCTGTCAATTAAATTGAAGCTTGACGCATTCTAAATGCAGCATTCTTTTCTAGACATTATTTTGTAATTTTATTTAATTTTATTTTTCTGTCCTGGGTGATTCATAACCCAGTTATTTAGCAAGTAACACTGAATAAACGTTTATTGTTGTAAAACAGTAAAAAAAGAAACCTTTGACTCTTTTTACTTTGTGGGAGCCTCTGGCTTTTGTAGCCACAAGTTTATGAACAATATATTTATCAATAAATATGTAAAAAATTTGTGTTGGAGGAATTAGCCACAATTACTGAATTATGTTTGTGAAGGGAGTTTTTCTGGCAGATCATCATTTTATGGCCAAATACAAAAATCTTGGCCCATTTTGAGGTTGACATACCTTTTGCTTTTCAAGTGACCAGGATTTTCTTCCAAGTGTTAAACACCAGACTCTTCTTTGTACTGGTATTGTTTCTTAAAATGTTATTTTAAAGGAGCAAAGTTGTAAATCAGGGATTTGGAAGTTGGGTTTTGTTTCTCTGTAGGTTATTAATCCGGTGTTCCATTTGATTGTAGGAAAATTTCCTCAATGTAATACAGAAGTCTGAAATGTTGGTAAAGTTCCTGGAAATGTCAGGAAGGTGCATTCATCTTTATACCCACAAATGCGTAGCCTGATACATCTTTTCTTTGTTATACACACCTTAGATGTTTTATATGGTTTTGAGAAGGTTTACAGTGAAAGCTTGCTACCTAAGAAACTTGCAGGTTTTAAAAATTCTAACTTAGTTACACCACTCTTCACTAGCTGCTTACATGTACTCTTTATGCATTTTTGTAGGTATGCAAAAGCTTTGAATTTAAAAAAGGGTAAATTGTAAGTATTCGTAGATATTTACCTTTTACAAGAAAGGCTTTTTTTCCTGCCAAAATTAGGAGACGGAAAATCTGAATATTTTCAAAATCAAATGATCTTTTCAGACCAAATTAGTAATGCTTATTTAAGCTGAGTAAGAAAATAACTTACTTTAGTAAATGCTAAAAGGCTCCTTAAAGTATTTAGGATATAGGTGACATGGTCTCTAGCATAAAGCTGAGGGCCCACCAGGTGGTGCTGGTGGAATATATTTAATGTTGCCTTAGCTACTTAAAATGTGTCTTAACAACTGTGAATGAGATGGGTTCAGTACTGGAAAACTTAGTTTATATGCACCATGTCAGTTTGTACGAGTGAAAAGAATACACTGTAATACTGGGTAGTGGCTTTGTGATTTGGGCACTTTTAGTTTTTAAAAATTGGCTATAGGTGCTGAGGAAAAAGCCCTTCTCCATAGGGTGGCTGAGATGGGAAGCACGGTATGGAGGCGTAGTCCCAGATCCTTTACCTGCTTTTTGGTTAATTCAAAGAGAAGTTTATGAAACTTGTTCATTCATGTACTAGAAGCACATTGTATCATATCATAATCATGTGCTTATTTACCTACTACATATTGGCTTCAAAAGGCAGAATAATTTTTCACTAAAGCTGTTTTAACTGTTTAGATTTGGTACGAATCTTTCCTCCTAAGGAGTGCACAGTAATGAGGGTCTCATTATGGGCCCAATTCTTTTGGTTTTATCTATTAAGCAACTTTAAAAGTCAAAATAGGAACAAATTCTGCAGATTCACAAGATTTTAATACAATTTCACCAGCTCTTACAATCTTTTTTTTTTTTTTACTCCTTTGGGAATTGTTTCCATTCCATTATAGAAATGGGAAGAGGAGATTGAAGAACAGTTTGGACCACAGTAGTTTAGAGTAAATTTCTGTTGCCTACTCACTGAGCTTGTTTGGATTTCTCTTAATATGCCTTGACATAAAATATATATATATATACATCATTTAAAAGACATGATGTAGAGCATTTAGCAACATTAAATTAACTTAAATTGTCTATAAAGTCATCTCCCTTTTCAAGAGAATGATGAGAATTTGGAAAACTTACAAAACATCAGTGAACTGAAGTGACTGTCTCCTGTCTAGTCAAAAAGGGAAATCCAGAGCAACTGCTGACAATCTCTAAAGCTTGCAATTTTAGTATTTTAGTATTGCAGGTTTAGTATTTTGACCAAGCTGAATGTTTCAGCATTCTGTGTGCCATTGTCACATTCGTGACCACCTCACTGCAGCCGTATCAAAGCATGGGATAGCCACGAGCAGTTCTGTGAAAGTTTGGTTGGCTGTTACCGGATAAACCAGAGGATAATTTCTTTGCAGTGTGGGGCCTTGTGCATTTAATGTGGGTGAAAGATTTATTTAACAGCTGGCTTTTGCTCTCTTGGGCAGAGCAGTGTGAGGTTCTACGTGAGTGGAAATTCTTGCTCCCCTTTTCCACGTCTGCTACACCAAATACTTCATAGAATAACTGCGTGCATGTACTAAACCATCTCAGAGTGGAGCTCAGCTATCCAGTGTATGCTGCTTCTGGAGGCGATTTTTATGTCTTGAGAGAATTTTTTATTTGGCTTCCCCCTTTCTCCTCACCCCAGTGTATAAATGTTTGTGCTCTTGAGGGAAGGAAATCTGCTTTTTTCAAATGTTTGTCTCCTATCCTGAGTTTTAATTTTATCTACTCATTTTAGCAAGGAGTTTTTATCCTGCCTTAATTTGGCACGAGTCACGTATTGCTATAGAATGGCAGTGTTAGTGCAATCCTTCCTCTTCTGCAAATCATCAGTGTAGTATTAATGAGAAACATTAAGATGTTGAGTGTGTTAAAATTCCCATCAAGGTCACATCAGTTTTTTCACTGCAGAAAATACTGGGAGAGGATCAAGCAATAGGCTGTGTTCAGTAGCACATTTTATAGTACAGCTCTGTAAAAATGATTGCAAACACTGATTTTTTTTTTAAATCTAAAATTATATTACACTGCATTATCAGCATATTAAATTTAAAAATTACACATGGGCTGACATTTGGAATCTGTTGGAATATGAAGACTGAGGAGAGATTAGTGAGAAGCTGCTAGAAGTGTGTGCTCATGTGTGGGTTTTTGGAAGCAATATGCAGAAAGGGAGCCCTTGCCAGCTGCTGTCTTTACAAGGTGTGAACAGGTTAAGAAATACGTTCTGCTGCATTGTTCTTTAAATTACTCCTTCATCAGAGGAATCAGTTTTATGAGTCTTCTGTCAACAGCTTTATGTTCAGTGGTTAGGTTTTTGTGATACAATCTTATTTCTGAGTGCTGTGATGGGAATGTTTTATGAATGTCATTTAGAGTAAAGGAGTGCTCATAATATTGAATCTTTTTGATAGATCAGGAAATAGTTTCATTTTCACTTGCCCTGTTCACCTGGTCTGGGTGGGTCTGGAGTTACATTAATTTTAAGTATAACAGGATTTTATTCTCTGTATTTATTGAAAGATCAAGACTGTACTACTATTCTTTAGAGTTTTGGTAACTTTAAAATCTGACTTGTGTGTACAGCACTCCACCAAATTCCAGTTTTGATTGGGGAAGAGGGGAATCTGTAAAAAACCATTAAGAAATTCTTACCTTTTGTATTTGCATTTTTCACTACTTACTGTTACTATGTTTGGAACATTGAATGGGAATATATTTAACCTTTGAGCTGTTCTCCAGCTTTTTCTAAAGGGAGGAGCTTCTAGGTATCAGTTTCTTTATTTAAAATTTTGACCTAATAAATGTTCCTAAAAGGAAAATTTATAGTCCAATTTTAAAACAATATAAAGCAAAGTTATGGTTTTTTTGCTGAAAGGTCTGTTTCTTAAGGACTGTGGTTTCTCTCCTTATGGCAAAGATTAAGTTATTTTAAAAGGGGAATAGTAAAAGTAAAAATAATTCTGAAAGCGATAGTATTAACCTCCAGTGCAGTAGCTGTATGATGCCATAATTATCAACCTAAAATTGCAGTTCTGTTGAAGTTATTTGAAGAAATGTACTGTTGATTCAGTGGTGTCAGAATTTCACAGCTGAAAATAAACTGTGAATACTTGATTGCAGTTTTCTCTTGAGTGGAACTAGAGCTCTTGAAGGGTTTTTAGTTATGTGTTTGATTTGAATTGCTGAGTTTGTCATCATTACTGAATGAGTTTGAGGTGTATGGTAGATACATGGACTGCAAGCTCCTGAAGACAAGCAATCTGTTTTTCTTTGGGGATGGCAGGGAGAGCCGGGGGAAGACGATATTGAATGCTGCTGAGAAGAGAGCTGCAGCTCTGTGGCTCACTCTGTGTCAGGTTGGGGCTTTTTGAGTGTTTTAGGGCAGCTGGCTTGAGGCAGTGTGTGTGCCTGCTCATGGCTTGGATTCAAGTGATACTTGAATGTTAGACTTTAGAATGTAGGCGTTTTTAATGAAATTGCCGGGTAGGTTTCGTTTTGTTTATGGAAGCTGGTCTGCCTGTTTACTTCTGGTGGCACTTATTTCTTGAATTAATTTTCTTTCCTCTTGAAAAGATTGAGATAGGGACTGAGATCATGCACAGTATTTGTAATAAGACCAGAATTGATAAAGAATGAATGTTGCAGGTCAGGGAGGGGTGTTTTGGCTTAAATTGAGATATTTTCCTTTGTACCAACTTACTTTTGTAAGCATTTCATTTATTCAAAACCTGAGGCTTTAAAAAAATCTAACCATTCACTTAAGTCACTTGCAAAGTCTTTCCCTTGTGTTGTTCAGTCGTGTGCAGTGTTTGAGATTTCTGTTTGGTTTTCAGCATTGTCAGTGAAGCGGGAGCATCGATCTACAGCGTCAGTCCCGAGGCAGCCAAGGAAATGCCAGACCTGGACCCGAACCTGAGAAGTGCAGGTATGAAGAGAACTTAGTTTTATCACCTTTCAACATGGAGCTCACTTCTCAGACTGTTTAGTTTATATTATTAAATAAAATAATATCCAAAAGTAGGAAAAGGTTTTGGATATTTGGTTTCTAAACATTAATTCTTCTGTCATTTCCCATTTGAAGTCCTAGGCGTGTGAGTGCATGACATCACCTTCTAGCAACTCCTTTAATGTAAAGATCCTTGTGGATGTATTCCTTCAACAGGCTGGTACAGGAGAATTTATGGCCATGAATAGAACCAGGGAATTGCAGGAACTTTCACAGTTGCACAGGTCCGTGCCCACAGGGGCTTGACCTTCCCTCTTTTCCTCTGTGTGTACATAAATATTTCTAGCAATAATTAAACCTGGTAAAACAGTGTAAAGCTAGAACAGATAATTTCAAGGTGTGAATTTGTTGTGATCACTGGAGTCTTCCTGTAGCTGAATACCGTTTTCAAGAAATCCTGTTTAGGTTTTGTTTTTAAAAAGTTATCTACTTCAGCATTAATATCGTTGAGGTCTAACACAGCAACTGGAAATGTGCAAGTGCTGCCACTATTATAATTTTCAGTGTTTGGTTAGAGAGTAGTCTTTAAAGATCAAATTCCTAGCAGCTCTATCCGTGTCCAAATTCTACTCATGGATTTGTTTTATTCAGAGACATCTGTTAAGGCAGATTTGAGGTTATTTTTTGCATTATTTCACTTACATATTTTTAATTGTGTCTTATTGTATTTGTTTTTATCTACCTCGGGTTATTTTGTTCTTAGTTTTTCTGAAGTTTGCTATGATATTCAATGAAATACAGCATATTGGAAAATGCAGCAGCATTCATATTTAGAACTTTTCCAGTCAAAATTATAATGTTCTTAAATTTAATGTTTTTCTAACAGGTTGCTGGCCTGGAAATCCTTTGGAGGGTATAGATCATTAGAAAAGAATTCTGACATGGTATTCGGGGGTAAAACTTTATAGAACTGCCCATGTTTCCCTTTCCTCTTATTTCACCAAGGGGAAAGTGTTAACTTGAATGTTTTTACAGGAATATTCTTGGAATGTCTCTATCAGCCCTTCCATTTGTAGGAGAGGTCTCCAGCTTCTTGTTGCTTGACTCCTTTTCTCCTGCCTGCCAACAGGCTCTGGTGTGATTTTTTCTTCCCTGGGCCACAGAGGTTTTAAATGTGTCATGGTATGGCCAGAGCAAGTATTAAACATGTGACATTTCTGTATTTGTGGCAGATAGCACTAGCTTTCCCTTGGGGCACAGTTTTTTATGGTGCTCATGTATTAAATGTAAGTTTAAAGTTGATGTAAATGAACAAGAAACACTGAAAAGGAGGAAATCTAATTATTAACATTGTGCCTTTCCAGATGTATGTGTTTCTCATTTTCTCCAAAATTAATTTTTCAACATTCTGGAGACTTTTATTTAGTGTTGTACATCAAATACGGTAAATTAAAATCGAATTTTTAATGCATGATCATTTCAAATATTAATTACCTAGAGTTCATAATAGCTCCATTATTTCTAGGATATTCTTCAGGCTTAATTTAAATGCTGCTGCATCTGGTTTTAAAAGCATCAGCAATTTTAACGTGTCACAACAGTACCACAGAGTGGATAGAAATTGCAAAAGGGTAGTTTAGAAATTGAAAAATAATTACCTAGTTCCATGGCTGTTGGCTGGTATGAAGCTGACAGCTAGAACTATGCTACAGTCAAGGTATTTGAGAAGTTTTAGGCTTTCTTCCTGACATCTTTTGGTGTCAATTTGTAATTAGCTGTGCTAAAGCTATGGATGTGTTCTTGAAGTTGAAGGTAAAAATGGGACATAACATTAGAGGGAAACATTAACTGATGTTTGAGGCTTTTTCAGACTTTTTTCTCAACTGGCTTACTTGTGTAGTTTCAGTTTTCCTTTAATTTGCAGCATGCAGAAAAGCGACATTGTGTCAAAGCTGACTTTGCTTTTTCTTTTAATTGTTGTGTTTCATCATGTCAGATTCTGTGCTTACATGATAGCATTTAGTACATTAAAGGAAGCTGACAGCTGCATGATGAAGTGTGACATTTATAGTTAAAATAAAAGGTACAGCTGACGTGAGATATCTGTGATCTTAACGCTGTTTGCCACTTTAACATTTTTCTCAACAGAACTTTATAGAAGGTTTTTTCAATGACACAGATAGGCCTATGTTTGTCCATTGGGTACATAAATGTAAAATATTAAATAATACATATTATATGAGAAGCTTCTCATCTCTGTAATATTTGCAGTGCTATTTAGCAACTGTTTGTAGTTAGGTTTTGTTTTATACAGAGAAATAGAAGATATCAATCCTGATGGAAAAATTAGCTTAATAGTTTCTCCTTGGCTGAATGTCCTATATGGGGGAAAACCAGCAACCTTCAGCATTTCTTGGGGGTGCTAATTAAAGGTATTAGTTAATCCAAGGTCTCGACTGGATTGTTTTTTTGTTTTTTTTTTTTCCTTTGAGCTCTCTTTGAAGGTCATGGATGACACAAGTTTGTGATAAATGATTGGGAAAGATCTCTTTTTAAACCAATGGTATATACAAACTGTAGAGGAACGTCTTTATAATCATCCATACAGCACTTTTAGCTAAAATTGCACTTGCTTTAAAGAAAAAGGAAAAAAAAAGCTCTTTTTTAAAACAATTGTCTGTTATTATAGTGCAGAGAATGAAATAGGGTCTTTCCAACTTTAGAAGTGTCCTGAATATTTCATGAAAGTGCAGAAGCTTCTGTACTGCTACTGCAATTCCTATAAAATCTTGTGGAGTGGGGCTCAGCTGAGTAGATAGTAAAGAACTTGATGAGACGTAGTTCCTGGTGTTTGAGTCGAGTGAGAAGGTACATATCCCCTTCTGAGAGCCATTGCAGGATTGATGAGCAGAGCAGCTCTTCCTCAGCCTCACAGAATTAGGAGATAAGAGGCTTATAGGCCCGAGCAATAAAAGGCTTGCCTCCTTGGTAGGCTGAGGAGGTTCAGCTGCAGCAGATTAGGAGGGTTCTGCCCAGAGAGCAAGGCACTGGAGTTCAGTCATGGGGCTTTGGATGAACCTTGGAGAGGATTGCAGTCTGACAGAGAAAAGGCTTCCCTGAGTTCCTCTTCTCAAAAGCTGCACCCAAGGACACACTGGAGATTTGGGTGGGAGGTTTTGTAGGGAAGAATGGAGATCATAAAACAAACCACTTTGCAAGCTGGAAATGTTGGTCACCTTTGTGGAGTTTATTAATATGGGCTCTCCCAGGGCTCTGTGAGTGCCAGCTCTGAGGCTGCAGTGAGGTATTGGTAATGAGGAGCTGGGTGGATGACTGCAGTTCTATTTCTGCCCTGGAATGTGTCTTCTGGCCACCCTCTTGAAGAAGTAGTTAAAATGTTTCATTTGGTGGAGTTTTCTTAAAGCTGTCAAATTCGTATTTTTCATTCATTCGTAGGGTGTTTGTTTTTGTTTTGTTTTTTTGTTGTGAGTTTTTTTGTGTTTTGGGTTTTTTTTTACTTGTTTTGGTTTTTAAATTTATTTATTTTCTGACTTAGCATCAGTACACCACTTCATGTTTAGCCTTTGGTTAGTTTTTATTCATGACAGCTTCAAGTATGCACTTGAACTTGCCTGTAAAGCCTTGCCTGTTTTCTGGGTGCCTGGGAGCTTTCTAAGGTATGGCCAGCTAGTGGAGGTTTTGTTGTCCATAGTGGAAGGAAGATAAAGGACGTACCAATTGTTTGACTTGTGCTCACAGAGAATTTTTTTCTTCTGCTGCCCCTTGACCTCTTGGATAATGAAATGAACGTTGCTTAATAACTAAGAATCAGTGGAAAAATGAGGCATTCTAGTGAAACAGTGGCCTGATGGCAGAGAATTGCTATGAAGCAGTAGTCATGCTGGGATTTTACTCTGGTTTCAATATATACTCAGTTAATATAAATGAGAAATAGCTTCATTTCATTAAATTGATGAATTACCTTTCCTTTTGAGATGACTGCTCTAACAAATAAGCAATCTTTTCTTTCTTTCACTATCTAAAAAGTAAAATAAAAGGGGAGAAAGGGGCTCTTTTTTTCAGACATCATGTTTGTGAAACCACTTGTTAAAGACATCTCATGCTAAGCGTCTTTATTTTATTTTCATCCTTGCACAATCATACACACTTCATTTTTAATTCACAATTCTGTGTTGAGATGCTGAAAGAAGAGCAACATACCTGGGCATGTCTAGTGCAACAGCTCTAAGAAATGTGCATTTTCCTCTTGGACAAGAAGGTCTAGGGCTCTGTCAAGGCCACGTAGTTGTCACCCAGTTAGGAAAGCCACAAAGGTAGATAAAATATTCCCTAGAGCCACTTTTTTTTTGAAAACTAACAGGGTCAGCATGCACAGGTATGATCCAGTATGGAAACTTGTTTCTAAGGGATGTTTTCTGAGGATAAGGAGGAATCTGAGAGAGCCAAAGGTCACCCAGCACAGCTTGCCTTAGCATTGTCAAATCCCATCTGCTTGTCTCCTCTCCACAGGGCAGAACACATTGCATTATTGTATGCTCAAAGTTCAGCACACCACTTGCACTTTCCCTTGCAAAAGAAAGCCTTGTAGGCTTTGAAGGCTCGTTAGGACTTTCAGACTGTTGTGCTACAGGGTTTCATTCCCTGGGGTCCTGTTAGAGACATAGAGTTCAGAGCTGTCATACTGGCCAGCAAGTAGAAGGTAGAGATTGGAAAAAATGTAATTTCTTTTGACTTTATCTTAAGGAAAGTAAACCAGTTTGATGATTAGATGTGTGGGACATAGTGCCTGGATGTCTACTTGAGCTAATTTCTTCATCTTCTTAAAAGAGCACTGCTCCCCTTTGGCTACTCAGGAAAGAAGGTCATTTTTCAAAAACTTTATTGTTTTATTCAGTCCTATGGTAAAATGTTCACACTGCTGTCTAAGTGGAAGCTTTCTTCTACAGCTATTTGGAGAGAATTGGTGAAAGTTACACAAGCTTTCAGAAGGGAAAGAAAACACTGAATTCTCATGCATTAAAACATTTTGTCAGCCCAGTGTTTAGTTGGGTGGTGTGCAATTAGAGCAGTACAAAATGAAATCATATATCATCTCTCATTCATTGTGTTCTGTAGCATTTAAAACCGAGTTTAATTACACTTTTGGAAGGATGGAGAACAGAGAACCCCACTGTGGTGATGAACATGCAGTGGTTAGAAGTGAAAAGGGTGGTGAACAGCAGTAAGATGTTAGAGATCAAACATGTTAAAGGCAGTATAAAATAATATTAATAGAAATTCTTAATAATAGTAATATAAGTAATTAGTAATAGGAATAAGGGTGTCTTGTTACTTGCCTCCCCACAGGACCCAGTTCCTACTATTGAACAGAAGCTCATCCCAAGGTGTGGGCTAGAGTCTGCAGTTTAAACAGAAATTATAGGCAATCTGTGGGTTCTGTGGGAAATCAAAACCCAGTCCCTAACTGCAGATAGTCTGGAAATGACTGAGCCTCTCCCAGTTGGGCATGAACATGTGCCTGACCAGGATATTGGGAAATAGGAAAATGGGCTTGAATTACCCCAAACCAGCAGCACAGTCCTGAACGGGTTTTTACACAGATGTTAGATGTTTATAATCTTCTAGTTTTCTTGTTGTTCTAGACAAGAATCTAATGATTTTTAACCCATTGAACCTCGGGGTGTGTGGGAGAGGTGGTGTAGAATCACGGCTCTCTGGTACTAAAGCTGTAGAGCTCAGGAGTGGAGCAGGAGTTTGATCTCCTGCTACCTGCAAGTTTTCTGTGCTCTGGTCAAGCTGCTTTCCCTTAGCATGGAAGAGCTGTGAAAACCATTCCCTTGCCCTCCTTCTGCTGTAACTCTGCATGTGTGGTGTCTGTGAATTTCCTTTTGAAGGCTTTGTCTCTTCCTTGAAGTGTGGAGCTAGAGCAGTGACCAGTTCCAGGACGCTCTTCAATTCAGAGTTTTGGTTTCCTTTTCGTACTGGCATTTGATGTGTTATTTGCCAAAGTGGCTTTTCTTACTACAGGCATAGGAAAGAACATTCTGGTCACTTATAAAAGGTTAATGGTTGTTGTTGATACAAATGACTAATTCTTCTAGGATACAGATGAATAGCTCTTGAAAGATTCAAACTTAATGTAATTTTTTACTTTTAGTGTAGTAACAGTAATCAATGGCATAGGGATGCCGTTAGTATCAGCAGTGTCAGTGTGAAAAGGATATTGATGATATCTACCTTTAAAGCTGAAGAGATGGGGAAAAGTTTTTTGAGAGTTTATGCCATCTTCTGAGACTAACTCATTTCTGTGGCAGAAAAATCACATCAGGCTTCAGTTAAATGATTATATATCCCTGTCTCATCTTGGATAAAAATGGATACTATTCTGTGATACAGAAATTGCTAATGCTTGAGAAGAGTGTTTTTGAGAATGTTTCTAAGAAAAATATTTACTTTAAAAAGCTGCATTGTAATATTCACTTGTCGAAGTTTTCTCTTTAAATGTATTTCTAAGTTTCTTCTTGTATCCAACCCATCTTTTTTAAAGATTTTTTTTTTTTTTGTAATTAATAAGTAGAATATTGTCATTCATTGTTTCATTAATCTTAGGCAAATAACAGATTATCAGTTTTATGGAGTTAAAAGTAAACCAAAATGTAACCTTTTTAAAACAAAAACCTGCTCACTTGCTACAGAAGAGCTTTGGATGAAATGCAGCTGTTGAACAGTTGCTTAAAATAAATTGCATACTTTAAACCCACCAAGAAGATATATGAGGATTCAAAACTGTGTCACAAATCCTGACCTACTGAGAAAGAATGCTTAATGAAAAGACTACTGTACGTTTCACTGTATCCTTGCAAGGAGGGTGAAATTCAGGTCAACAGGATAGAAAGCTTCCAGGACTCAGGAAACCTGACCAATCGATCACTGAGTAAACATTATTGCAGATACTTATGGGGAGTAATTGATCTTGAACATAATCATAGGCTTTATAAAAGGATTTTACAAGTTGTAATGTCTTCATATCTACTCTGCTATGATATATTGACAGTAATTACTTATGCATTTGTGAGTTAGTCCCTGATCACCTTAAGATATTATTTTTTTATTTCATTGACATTGAAATTTCAGCCCAGACTTTTGAGGTGAGAAAGTAAATTTAAAATAGGAGGGTGGATGAATTACTTGGCTGTTTTAGTAACATATCTCAGCAAGAAAGAACTACTGAGGTTTTATAATATAGATACAGAATGTTCTCATATATGACAAAATTGAAGTTGAACTCATCATAGCTTAATAGCTTGTGGTTGCCATATATTTATTTGTAAAGCATTTATAAAACGATCTGCTGCCTTCACATCTGGAAGCTTCACATTTTTTCAAAGCACAAAACAAACGCTCCCACTCATGTGGGGTAGCTCAGCTGTCACAGTTATTGACTTGGACACATTTTTATCCTTAAGTGAAGATGTGTTTAAAAGGAGGAATGTCATCGTCCTGGACTTTTGGCCAAAAATGTTTTTCTGCTGACAGTGTTAAGCAACATTTGAATGCCACTGTAACAGAAAGAAATTGAAACTTTTTTGTTCTTCTACCCCTAAGCATTCCTCATTTTCACTCTTTCCTTATCTAAGCCACTAAGCTCTTGCTTTATGGTGTGGCTCTTGCATAAACCAAAAAGAGAACATTTCAATATGCAATTGTCTCAACACAGAAGTTGGCAGCCTGCCCCAAAGTGGGCACAATACTTGAAACCAAAAGAAAAAATTCATCTAGTTGACAAGATTTCCAGCTGTCCTTGCACCCTAAAGAATCTGCATGTCTGATTTGGGTCTTAATGATTGCTTTAGACCTGTTCCATTACTGAAGTGAGGCAGGTAGCCAAAGAAGTTAGCAAAAATTCTGGTTTTTAGGACTGGTGGCTCACATGGTCCTTGTATAGATACCATGCAGAGAAATAGTAAGGTAGCTGTGTTGTTTTGCCCCCTGACTGTTGAGTGTGGCAAATTGTTTGTCTTTAGACTGAAAAGATTTAGCCTGACAACTATTATCAGTATTCCTGAGTGAAAACTCTCCTCTGTGATTCGTGTGAAAAATGCTATTGCTTGCTGTAGAAATGACTAGAGAAAGTTATGATGTACGTTAGGAAAAAATAGTCTTAATTTTAAATTTCTCCCTTTGAAATAAGTGATTTGATCTTTAAGACAGGAGTAGCCACATAATTAGGTATGTTTGCTGGTTCATGAGGGCATATTGCCTATCAGCCATTAGGAAACAAAACATTTTAATGTAATCCCTCACTTTCTGTGAGGATCAGCAGGGGCTGTGCAAGCAGCTCGTATGGATGTTTTTTTCCCCTACGTGTTCATCACTGACACACAAACAGACTTTACTGTCTGCTGAGTCTGTCTTGTCAAATAACCAAGGTATGGAGTGAATTGAGCCTTCCAGGTGTTAAACTGCCTTTTTAATGAAATGGCAGAATATGTCCTACTAATGACAAGACAGGATTACAGTAAATATGTTTGCTGTAATTGTCTTTATTTCTCATTGCACTTGGAGGTGAAGTACATCTACATTGAAGTCAGAGGACCATCTAGACCTTTCTGTCCCTTCCAGTGTTAAAATTTTACTTAAATTTATTGAAAAGCAGCACAGTATGTTACTGCCTTTCTAAGTATTGCAATAATATTTCCATCCTGATTCACAACTCCAAGCTTTGCATTTATGGGGTGTGCAAGTCTTGTGGAGATTTTCTAAGAGGGTCATGTCATCCTGATTTTAATGCCCTGTTTAATATTGATTAGGGTTTTTTTCACATTTTACTTAGACTAACATATTTAATAAAGGCATCTCTCAAACTTTTCATGTTTGGCCATGCTGATAACTTTTGAGAAATCTGATTTTCTCCTTTTGCCCCACATGCCATAATATAATTTAATCTTTTTTTTTTTTTTTGGCTTGGGCAAAACTGAAGAATACCTTAATATCTACAGAAGTAAGAATGCATTACCTGTTTCATTGTTAATCTTCTAAAAATGCACGGTTTCTAAAATGTTCCCAGCATAACATAGTTGAAAATAAAAAACAAATTTGATAGTCTTGGTATAGTTTTTAAGAAGAAAATGCCAGCCCGTCAGGTTTTACTGTCTCTGCTCCATGGTAGCAGACCTTGCACTTCTGCAGAGCCCTCCTGATTTCAGTTGTGCTCTGCCTGTGAGAGTCCAGCCATTGGATCAGTGGCCAGAGTGGGGGCCACTCCTCACTGCCCCCAAAGAGCCATCCACTGCAGGGTGCAGCTGCTCCAGCAAAAATAAATGGGTTTGCCTGTACAGTAGATGCTAATATTGACTGAATTTCTGACTGGAGGGTATGTGGACAACTCTTGTGTTTTTCCTACTGTGCTCTTTCATTTATTAATTGGAAAAGTTCTGGAGTGAACTTGTGGCTTTAGTGGGAATCAGGCAGGTCAGCTCTCCTGCTGGTACTGGCCAGAGAGCTTCATCCCTTCATCAGGTAACTGGCTGTTAGCTGATCTTCCTGCTTCAGTGCTGTGACTGTTAGGCCTGATCCAGGAAAGCACTTAACTGTCTGGGTAACTTTATGCATGTGAATAGTTCTGCTCGTTCCAGAGGGAATTCTGACGTGTGTCTGTGCTGAAGTGCTTTGCTGGATCAGGTCCTACGCCTCCACTGGAAGCCTCCTAGGGATATGACAGCATTGTCAACCAAGTTAATATGACAAAAAGAGTCTACATTTTACTTTTTTTAATTGAAGGTTCCGAAGAGAAAACTATGCCTGGGAAATTCCTGTATCAACCTATCCAAATAGTTGTCTGTTTTTAAAAGATACAACGAAATGAGACGTGGACAGTGAGACTGCTCTCAGCCTATGTAAAATGTAACTTTTGAAATATGTTTTGCCATTAGGTAGAACTAAATTCTCTAAAACACTGTATGGGTATTAAAGAAGCTGGGTTTAATGATGGTTGCTGAAGGACAGATATAGTCTCTAAGCATAGGCATCAGTGCATTCAGAAGAAATACAACATTGTGTTTCCTGCTTTGGATCAATACTACTTTCACTGGTGTTTTGTTTCACTTTTGTTTGTTAGGTGGTGGGTGACTAGTATTTCAAAGTAATTAATATGAATTATTGTTCTAGGAAAGCATTTCTGCAGTGAGCTGCACTCGTGTAAGTGATAACTGGTGTGCTTACACTGATTAACCTTTTGTGGGGTTCTTTTTTGACAAGAAGGCATACGTGATTGTTTTTGAATTCAGAACTTCATTATCAGAGAAGCAGGCATATCAGATGTCACCAGCACAGTGCTTTCTGAGCCTAGCTAGCAAACTGCCTTTGTCAGCATGTTAAAATGGATATTAAAGGATATGAAAAGTCTTGCATGACCGAGCAGTGAACTTCATGTTAGCTGTGCATTTAACAGTGCAAATCTTTAAAAGTGAAGTCTCTGGTGCAGCATTTAATTGATAAACTTTGCAGTTGTGGTTTGAGGAGCCTGCATATCTCTGGCTGCTGTTTTGGCTTCCAGTGCAAATGTTTGGTCAGTTCCTTTTCTGAAATGCTGTGAAGCCTTTAACACCCTGCAGTAGTGATGGTTGCTGTTTAAATTAGGCTGCAAGGATGATTAAGGACTGGGGCACCTTTCATGCAAGGAAAAAACCAAGAAAACTGGAAATGTTCAGCCTGGAGGATGCTCAGGGGAATCTTAAAAAGGGTTTTAAGTACCTGATGGGAGGGAATGAAGAAGAGAGCAGCAACCCCTTCTCAAGAGGCAGTGGGCACAGATTGGAACACAGCAAATTCAATCTGGACACAAGAAAACATTTACCTATTGTTAGGGTGGCCCAACACTGGAATGGATTGACCTGACAGGTTATGAAGTCTCCCCCAGCTGGACATGATCTGGGACAACCTGCTGTAGCAAAGCCTGTTTCAGCAGGGGTGTTAGACAAGGCAGCCTGTGTTCTCCAGAGGCGTGTCCAACCTAAATACCTCTGTGCATGAATACTTTACTTCTGTGATCCAGTAAAGGGGCTTATGGGTTATTTTATATAGATGATAATTATAACCATGTTCATGTTTTCATACTCTTATGTCTGTGTGTGCAATCAGCTGGTGAACACTGGAGATGCTTCCAGTATTCCTGTTTTAGCATTGTGTGTATTGTTGACCAAACTACTGTGCATATATATATGTGTGTGTGTGTGTGTGTGTGTGTGTATATATTATATATATTATATATATATATATATTATTTACTCCTGAGTCCTGTCTGTTCTTCCTCTAACCCTCTCCTGATTTGCTTAAAAATGTATTTAAATGTAAAACACAAGACTTTTTGGAATACCTCTAAACACTTCTGGTTGTTGTTAGCCTTTACTTCACTAGGTAGAATGAATGTTCTAAGGGCTGCTGAGCCAGCCAAACTTTGTCTTTAGTCAGGAGGAAAAAAAAAGAATTTATAGGTGTAGTGCTGGTTGATAAAACTCTTCTAGTTTTATATATGTGGGAAGGAGCACAGTTGCAAATACTGAATAGAGCCCAGTATCTGCAGCCTTCAAAAATGCAGTCTTGATTCAACATTTGGATTTAGAAGACCAAAGGTTCTTCCCATACCACTCATAATGGCAACAGAAATGTTGGAAATTGCTTTTGGTTTTTTAAATGTGGTTTTAAGGGTGACAGATTGCAAATTGATGTGTTTTGGTGTGCAGCCTAGATTAGTAAAGTCCAAGAACCATTTTCAAAGTGAACACTGAATTTTATGGTTGAACTAGATAAATATTTAAATATCTGATACATACCTTAGGAAATACTGTATTAGATAAATAAGTCTGTGAACAGATGCTCTGTTATTTTTTAAAATGTTTATTTGTTTCTTCGTATCTGTGATTTCAGGTTAAAGGTTCTTACAGAGTTTAATGTTAAATGTTACATATACATTTAATATGGGTACAGAGGGAAAATATAGTGTATACAGTTTTATTTATTAACTCTGTGGCTCAGAAAAGCTTTCTAAATGTCATGATTACAGTTTAAAATGTCCCTAGGTCTTTGCTGGAATTGTTCAAATAAAAAGTTTGATTAATGTACATGTGATGCCCTCATCTAACAATGAAAAAGGATTCTGCTATATTATTGATTATTTCCAGGTTTAAAAAAAATTAAATGCATAGAAGATGTAAAAAAACCCCCAAAACACCTTACCAAAAGCAATTACATGATTCAGGTTTTTCAGAGAAAAGTGATAGCTGTTTTCTAATTCTGTTTTTCAGTTTCCATAGCTAGACGTGTCCAAGACCCTTTAGCTGAGCTAGTGAAAATTGAGCCCAAACACATAGGAGTTGGAATGTATCAGGTAAGATAATATTATCATTTAATCTAAGTAATCTGTCATGATACAGAGCAACACCAAAGTGCTGCTTTATAATTGTCAACTAGTTATGTCTCCTTTAAAAGATGTTTTCAGAGTTGATGGAATGGTAGTAAATACTTAACAGTCATAAACTGCCTTTTTTTTGCATCTCTACTTTTAATGCTTGTGATTGAGACCCTGAAATGGCTCTAGCCAGATGTATAGTCTATTAAAAACATCAAATCAGACAGGTAACCTGAGCTTTAAAGCTTTCTCTTTCTCTGTATTGTTACAGCAATGGGGTTTTAGCTTTTGTGTAAAATACAATGAGATATTGATCCTCCATTTAGAAGCCATTAATTTGTACTATTAGGTGCATTCCTTCTTAGAAGCTTGTAATAAAAGGGTTTGTTTTGAAGTTTTTCCTTTAGTAAAGCTGAATTGGAAAATGTTTGACCATTGTGATTTTTATACCTTTTTGTAGATTATTTCTGAGAAGAAACTTTTACTTTCCAAGTTTCTTTACAAAGAACATTATGTTAAGAAGTGGTACGTAAGCTATTGTCATTTTAAAGCATATTGGCATCAATTCAGGAAAACATTTATGCATGTGCTTAAGTCCCACCAAATAAAGAAGGAAAAAAAAATTACCCAGGAAACATGACGTGTGCTTTTCTTTATTTTTTTAAACTGTAGAATGTGAGTAAATTTGAAAGAGTACAGCAGAATTCAGAACAGAAAGCACAGAACTGTGTGGATCTGCTCTTTCAGGTCAGCTCCTGAGCATTAATGGGATAGAATGAAATTAGCAGCCTAGAATCCCTTGCTGCCCCTGCTAAAGGTGGCATGACAAAGAGAAGGTGTCATGAAAATCTTCCAAGAAATGCATGTCCTGTTTTGTTTTTACAGAGCTGAGGTCAGCATTTTAGTTGGTTAAAGGAGAATTCAGCACTGCTTTTATAAGTCCTGCTTGTATTACCACAGATGATGGAACTTATTCATGTTGCTTGCTAACTGCAAACTTCTTCGTAAACCTAACTTAAATAATCTTTTGGTATCAATTATACCATACTCTTTGAGGGAAATTGTATTGAAGGGCTGGAACACTGTAGATTTCTTTTATGTATGTATCCAGATTTCAGTAAAAATGTGCTTTAATGGTGGCAGCTATAAATATGGGTGTGGTCATCTGGCAAAAAGAAGAGCTTCAATCTGAAGTGTACTTGGTTTCCTTAGCTGTGGAGACCCAGGGCTTTCATTTATAACAGCAGCAGTGATATCTTGCAACAAAAATAATGAGAAGTGATACAGATTTTTGTTCATCCTCACTTAAAAGAAAGAAGTGTTAAAAAAAACCCAAACTTTTAAATTCTATGTCAGCATTTAGAGAAGTTGATGGATTTTTTTAAACAATAGTTCCAAGGTTTTACTCTTTGTGGTATACTGTGAATTCTTAAGTACTAGGAGCTTGCATTGCTGTGTCTAGAAGATACTGATTGAAATGCATAGCATCTCCAGTGACCCATGTGCATACATCTAAAGCAGAAAGACATGGAATTGGTGGTGGTCATATGGTTTTGGGATCATTGTTGCAGTGAATAGTACTGCAGCAGCTCACTGCTGTCTCGGAGACTGAGGCTTGTGTCATGTACTTTACATTCATTGAGAGCAAAATAAAAAACTGAAAATCCCCCAAAATTCCCCAAATCCCTCCCAAAATCCCAAAATCATCCAAAATTCCTGAAAATCCCCCCAAAAATCCCAAAATCATCCAAAATTCCTGAAAATCCCCCAAATCCCCCCAAAATCCCAAAATCATCCAAAATCCCCCAAAATTCCCCCAAATCCCCCCAAAAATGCTCATGCTCCTGAGCCTTTCCAGAGAAGCTCCTTGATCCACTCCAGGTGTGTTGTGAGCAAATGCCCAACTGTTGTTATTGTCCACATTGGTTAAATGAAAAGTTTTAGAGAAATAAATCCCCAAAGCCTAAGATAGAGGTAGACCTCAAATATTGTTCATTCCCAGCTATATGCATTTTTAATTCTTGTCATGGTTTGAATAAATCTGAGGTATATACACATCTTGTTGGAATTCTTAAGAATCCCCAAAGAAGCTATAGCATGTTTGTGCAAAGACACATAAATTTGTCAAGTGCTGGATTTTTATGTGATGTTACTGAAAGCAAATTTGCACTCTTGAAAACAAAGTCAGAAGGTCTACTGCCGTTTGGGCATGACAGCTCTCTTGTGGCCCAGAAAGGGAATGGGAGGAGAAGAGGAATTAAACTTTTCTGTCTTGTCTTCCTTTGAGAGAGACAGCCACTTGCTGGTGTCTCAGAAGACAGGCATGGGAAAAGCTGTTTTGTTGTACAGGGAGCCCCAGAGTAATGGCTGATATAATCCCTCAGATAAAGGGTAGTTCAGGTACAGAATTTTATAATATCCAAGGCAACTTGAAAAGTTTTATTACATTTTAATTTATAATCTAAATGCTGGCTGTAGCTTTTTATTCATTTCTGTGGTGAAGTATGCAGTGCACAGTCTAGATCAGAAATACATTAGTCTTTTCACAGAGGTTGCTTTCTTAGCCTATTGTAACTTTAAACCTAGCATTTAAATATGACCTTTACTTTCTTAAACCCCCTGAAATTGATATTTCAGAATCTGACAAATCCAGGTATTGGCATTCTTGTCCTGAAAGAGGGATAGTGATTAGTCTGTCAGCAATTAGGCAGAGGCAGGCTGAGACTGTGCTGCTGCCCATGACCATGGAAGCCATATGTTATATATATATATATTCTATATATAGATATAGATATGGATATATATATATAGCACAAACAGCATGGTGGTTTCTCCAGGGATGGTTGCACACTCACTGTGTGTTGATCACTGTGAACTTCCTGAGGGGTTGGTTCTGCCTTTTATGTTACTCCTATGCAAGTGCCCCAATCTTTTTGTGGTGTTGGTAATGGCTCCATGATGTCCTGGGTTGGCATGCCAGAGGGGCAGCAATTGTGAGGGACTGGAGCTGGGGCAGCTGCCTTCCCAGCAGCTGAGTGCCTTGGGCCATGGCCTCTGTCAGCAGGATAGCCAGAGGTACAGACCACTCTGCTGGAAAGGCAGAGCCAGAGGCAAGAATTTGTCCTTTCTCAGAGGATGAAGTGAGAGACTGGTAAAGCAGAATCTGCCTGATGAAGGCTGTAGCTTTTGTACTGTGAGGTGGTGCAGGAAGGTTGTGTGTCCAGCTGAGTGAGCCCTTGGGCAGGATGTGTTGGCTCAGCAGAGAGCCCTTGGGCAGGACTGCTCTGCTGCTATCAGCAGTGATGGCAGTGCTACAGCAAAGTGGAGTGGTCGTGTGCTAAATCCACTGCTCGCAACATGAGCTTGCCCAAAGTCTGTGGAGTGTGTGCCACACAAAGAGAACTGAGGGAAAGGGGCTGCATCTTCTCCAGCTGCTACTTCCATGGAATTTTGGATCCTTCCCATCTGGTCTCTTGGTATTTAGTGTGCATGTTCATGAGAGTATTGGTGTTCTCTTTTCTAATGCAACTTTTCTGAGCAGATCTGCTCATCTGGGTGTGGATACTTTGGATATGGAATTGCAAGTTTCTAAGTAGCAGGAGATCTGTGTAAATTGAGTGTCATCAGCTGGGATTTGTTTACTTATTTTAGATGAAAAAAAAATTGAAACTTGAACTTGGCCACCTGCTTTTATTCTCATTTCAATTTATGATTCTGAGTTTGTGCATTGCCAAGAAAATCAGGTTTGTCAGACAAAAATAAACAGGCCACAGATCTCCTAACAGGTATTTCCTTAAACAAAGAGAAGCACAACCTGATTTATTAGAACCTCTCTCAGCCTAAATTCCAATTGCCTAAAGGTCCTTGTCTTCCATCATCTTTATCTCATTAGGAAAATTGTTCTTTCCTTCCAGACAGGAACCTAGCCAAAATTAATTTATCACCTTCAGGCCATATTAGTATGATTTCTTCTGTAGTTGAATATGAAGATGATGCCCAGATTCTGCCTTATACAGAATATATTGGCCTTGTCACCTCTCCATGCCAGTTCAAAGCTAAATTTCTATTCAGGGAGAAGCAGTTAGTGACTCAAGACTTGGTTATGGTGTACACTGAATTTTGGCGGTGAAATACCATTGCAGTTGTAATGATCTGGGAAGATACAGAGAGGAGCTGAGAACAAAGCTGCTTCACAAAGATTGTGGTTAGGGAATTGAATTTCAGAGCCAAGAAAATTAATAAGACAAAAAATCTTTACTCTCAAATAAAACCCCAACTTTTACAGGTGAGGGAAAGCAGCACTTAGCATAAACTTTTGTCATAGTAAAGAGGGGAATTAAATTAATACAATTTTAAAATGTCAAAACCTGAATCTGTGTTATAAAGCAGAGAAATGAGAAATAGAGCTAAAGATATATATTACTTTTGGTTGGTCTTTTGATGTTCATTTGATGTACAAAATCCCTGGTTCCTAAAAAATCCAGTAACCTCTAGAGAAAGAGAGATGAAGGTTAAACTCATCTGTAGCCTATGAACAGAATGTGGTCTGTGTTGTAGGATTAGAATTTTTGACAAATTCTGTGTAATATTAAAAAGTGTGCACTATGTCTGATCTTGAAAAAGCAGCATCCTTTTTTGTCTTTATAATTTTGGGAGTCCAAAAATCTGTTCATAATCTATTTTTGGGTGTGGGAACATCTTCACTTTGAACCTGTTTGGCAAATCAGCATCCTAAAAGGATGTAAGCGATTATATATGTAGTTCTGTGACCTCTGAGGTGTGAGAATACTTGATTACAGATGTATCTGTAACATTTTGTGTCAAATAAATAAAATCTGTGAACAATACTCTTAAGCAGCATTCCCTCAAGAAGAAAAAAGGTTGAACTAATTCTTGGTTTGTTTTCTCTGTCGTGCTGGAAGGTCCTGATCAAAGGAGCATTTCATAAAGCCTTGTCAGAGTGTCTGATGATAACTGAATCTGGAGATGTCTTTTTGGTTCCTCTTGTCCATGTTTCTTTCCATGGTCCTCTAGTTATTGGAGTGCATTGGGTTTGCATTTGATTATTACTTGTAGGACCTTTTACTATTTCAGTAGCAGTTTGATATTCCTTGTAGGTTTGAGCTTTCCCCCAAAGCAGATGGGTATGTTTTGGTAAATGAGTGTACAACTTTAGAGAATGCTTTTAATCAGATACACTTTCTCTTTACTTGGACCAGTTCTCTTAATTACAACATTGCAGATATAAACCACTATAAAATGCACAGCCAGCCAGTTAATAATGAGATTCCTCAGTGGAGGTTGTGTCTCACTTGGAAAGGAAGGAGCTTTTTTCTTGCTCCTAGAAGCCTGTATAGAACGCTGTCTGCTGTCACAGTCATCCTTGCCTGGGTCTTTCCTTCCTTGTCTCAGTGAGACAGTGATAGTGGTGGAAGGATGTTCCTGGCCTCTCCTGCTTGTGGCTGAAATTGCACGTTGCCCTTCCCGTTTGTTGCATTCTTTAGTTGTCTTCCTCCCTCAAAAGATGTCTGTGGATGGCATCATCACTGCTGAGATGTTTTTTACCTCCAGCTGCTCCCTCTGCAGCAGGAGGGCTACTAAACCCTCCTGTTGTGAGGTGTGGTATTAACCTCACTTTTGACAGCAGTACTACTTAAAATCTTATTCCTCTGGGGAACACCCATCATGCATGTTATTTGCTTGAGACAATCTGGCTGTATAATTGATACAGTGGAGATACCTGAGAGCTGAACTGTAGCAACATTTTAGAAATACAGGGATCAAAAGGGGAGACCTCAGGGGCACCTCTAAGTGTAAGAGTATGAGCAGGTATAGTTGGGTCAGCCTGATTCATCTGTGGGCTGAAAAGCTCTCTGCATTATTTCTGTTGTCTTTGCTGCAACAGAGCCTGGCTTGTTCTTGCACTGCAGGTATTTGTTAGCCTGTTCTTACAAAACCCCAGCAAACAGAACTCCTTAGCTTGGTTTGGGTAAAGCAAGTGTTGTATTGTTGTTCTAGTAATGGAAACTTGAAAAATTATGTTTAAATAGAAATCTTCTAACAAACAAAAAAAAAAAAAAAAATCAAAAAAAAAAAAAAAAAAAAAAAAAAAAAAAAAAAAACAAAAAAAACAAAAAACAAACAAAAAAAAAAGCTGTTAAGTAGTTAGTGATTGCAAAGGACTTGTCAGAAACCAAACATTGGTCATCACAAAGAATCAGGGTTTGATTTGGGAAAACCCTTTCTTTTTTCCTTAGAATACACAGTTTTTAATGGTGAAATAGAAATATATGAGACTTCGTATCCCTCTTGGTATCTGATTTTGGTTATATCTTCTTCATGTAGTACACTTTAATTTAATAGCATAGACCAAAGTACTAGAGCTGGTTGGTTTTCTAGTCAGGAGTGTGTGTTTTTCACTGAATTTTTAAGAGTTAATTTTGCTTCTTTCTTTATTTTGGCGGGGTTTCTTGATTGACCCATAGAGTATATGAGTAGTTAGGTGTGTTACTTGGATAGCATAGGAGAGTCACTCATGTATGATGTGAGAGTGTGATGACATGATGTGCAAGAGTGTCTTTTTCTAAACCTCTGAGGTGGGATTGTCAAAATGGCCTTAAACTTGAGCTTTCTGTGTTAAGCTTACTAAAACAAGTTTGTGTGGGTTTGCAACTTACTTTTTTCTATTAAGAGAATGGGACATCTTATAAGGTGAGCAGTGCTTTATTTTGTGTGATTCACAAGCTCCTGTGGAAGCAGTTCAGCAGGAATGCTGTTTGCTGATGAGAGTTGTAGGTTGCAAGTTTCAACATCCAGTTGAACAGTCTGTCTACAAAAGGCTTCAGCATTCCTTCTGTATTACTACACTGAATATACACACAGTTCAGCAAAGAACTGAACCTCCTTGGGTAACACTGGAATTTCATGAGTTTGTTTATGGTTTTCTGTACTTAAATTGAAGTGGTTCCCTATAGAGAACCTTTGCTTAAACAAAGCCAAGTCTAAGGGTGAGAATACCAATATTCAGTTATGTGTATCTTGCAGTAATCAAACAACTTAGTAATAAATGTAAATCACTCCTTTTTGGCAGTATATGGCAGCTGGTTAATTATGGATGTACCTTAAGTTGAAAACCTATTAAAAGGAGATATGCTCGTGGGCTGGAATCTGACTGAAATGAAAGAAACTGGCTATACTTATATAAATTTTTAAAATAGGCCAAAGGACATGTGGCCATTATTGTGAATTAAGAAAAAAACCCACAAAATGTAACTGAACAACTTCTGGGCTGCTTCTGAATTCAATCTCATCTCTGAATAAACTCTCTGGGACTTTAAAGACAGGGACATGCAGGATAGTATTTCACTGTGCTCATAGCTCTGCTCCTCAATAAAGGAAACTTAAACCTCTCCTGTGAACCTGTAGTCTCCTGCAAAGAGATTATTGTTGCTGAATGGTTTTGCTGCATACTGCAAGGGATTGCTTGCTTTGAAATTTGTGTAAAAGGAAGAGAAGTACTCAAGATTTTAAGGTTTACAAAAACTTTGAGGGACAGGAGGTGGTAGCTGTACTTATATAATATTAAGAGCAGTCCAAAAACCCAGTGTCTTGTCAGTAAGGAAAAAGGTATATTTATTTCTTTACTTAAATGGATATGTAGGCTGGTGAATAGGCTTGGGTTTAATATGGGATTTTTAGCACTGAGCAAATTATCGAATCCTTAATTTTCCTGTAGTAGTGAGGAAATATTAGCTCTGTGAGGAAAGCAAGCAAAAAATTCTTATGTGCTCTTTGCCCAACATCATTTTTAGGGTAAATTATGAGCTTTTTTGAAAAGTAAAGCTCTGTGAACCAATCCATCTGACATCCAGTGGGAGCAAAGTCTTTGCAGACAGCTTTGCCACAGGGAGAGGTAATAACCCCATTATGTTTTGGATGCTTCCCCACCCTACTGAAGTAGGTGCACAAAAGTTAAGAATGCTTTCCAAGTAAGTTACACCTCTGGCAAGTTTGTGTAATTTAATCTTCAGCAGCAGTTCTGCTGACTGCCAGGAGTGGTTTATATATCCTGTAACCTGGCAGTCTCTCTGGTTGCATCTACCTGTTCTCTGGCTGGCAAAGAGAAAGCAAATGTTCTGCCAGCAAAGCACAATAAACTTTTGCTAGTCTATTACAACCATTTGCCACAAAGCAAAGGGATATAGAAAGAAATAACTGTTGTGTTATTTTAGCTAGTACGCTGTATTTGCTGGCATCTGCAGGAAAACATGCCAGCTCAATGAGGTGAGATGCTGCCACTTTAAGGAAATGAAGGAAAATGTGTGCATGTGTATTTACAAAGAGTGCAAGAGCACAGCAGTATCACCCCATCTGCACATGTCACTCATGAAGCTGCCCGTGGACTGCATCTCCTTTTGCTGCTGTCACCAAAAATGCACTGTGGACAGCATTTGAAAACTTGTCAGATGTGCCTTTGTAAGTAACTTGAACTGCAGGTAAATTTTAGATATTACTGCTAATAATCCTCCTCTCCTGCTGCTGCTATTTATTGTTAGAGAGTTCGTACCTGCATATGTGGGCTTTTACAGAGCTGCTGAGGTTGTAGGAAAAGCAGGGAAGCTCCAGAAGTGTTGGTGTACTGAGGTGGAATGATCTAAGGGTGTTGATAGGAAACAGCTGCTGGACAGATTTGTCCTCCCTGTCAGTTTGTTTCTGATTGCTTAATTACCAGTTCTCTTGGCAGAAGTTTGTTAGGAAGTTTTTTGTCACCATATGACAACAGACTTGTGATTCGTGCTGTAATAGGGTTAAAGTGATATATGTTATTGTTCATGAAAAATAGGTGTAAAAGTTGTTTACTTCCAGACCTCAGTAAAAGCAGCCCATGGAAAATCGTGAGCAGGATTGCCCAGATATAAACTGCAAGACCGTTTAATATTTCAGTTTGATTTTTTTCCCCCAGTTTGGTAAATGTATTTGGGCAGAGCTAATTCAAACATAGGCAGGCCACCTGAGTGAGGTTCCACCCAGGCAGATGAAACTTTTTGAGGCTGTTCTGGTGGGGGAGCTGAGTGGCCAGAGGAGCAGAATGGGAGCTGTGAGGTTGGGATCCTGCACATTGGCTTGATAGGGCTTGTCTGTGCACTGGATTGGAAAAGCTTGGCTGACTAAAAGCTGAAACAGAGAAGAGCATGATAGTCTGTCTTTGTAAAAGTATTTTGACTGAACAGCTTCTGAAATGTGTGAGATGCTGTTGAGTTTCCTGTTTACATTTCAAGTGTTTAATAACTTTAAGTGAAAGTACGCAAGTTTAACACTGAACAATTTTTCAGCTCCTTTCATCTAGGTTTCAGTTAAATGTTCATAACTAAAATTCTTTGCATTTTTGAGACAGTCTTAAAAATACGACAGTAAAAAGCAGCCAGAGAGTTGCAGATTACTTATGGCATTACCCATTATGAGCTATTTGTGTTTGTGAATTTGTGTTTCAGGCTCAGTCATCTTTTATGTGATGTAAGTTAATTTCTAAGGTTTTCTATTATGAATTGTATTCTGATCATAATATAAATATTATAATGATAAAATTGTTCAGACTCTTACCATAGTAAAAAACATCTCTTTAGTGTCTAAAGTCAGGTAAAAGTGGCAGCAGGGATGTGAATCACTTGCTTTGAATGTGTGTGGGGGGCCAGTTTAAACATGGCAAATGTAAATATTATTTGTTGGTGGAATTCCGTAGTCACTGCTTGCTGTGCAGTGGTCATCTGTTGCATCTGTTGTTTTAGTTTCGTGAATTAACAGTATATTCATTTGACTTATAAGGAAAAAATACGAATACTGTTGTGCTTTTGAGTGATTCCATGTGAGTTCCTAGCACAGCAGCTGTTGATTTGATACCCAAAAATCTGAAATCAGCAATAAATTTGTGCTTTCATTCAGTAGAAGTGGTAATTAAAATTCTTATGATACTTTCAAACCATAAGTGGTTTGCTAATATATATGGTTTGATTGGTTGTTATTACGTAGAGAACTTGATGTTTTGCAATGAAATACATAAAATAATTATTTTTATGTAGTTTGAACAAAAACCAAATTATGGAATGCTGCAAGAATTCTTTCATGTTTGCTTAAGCTATGAATTTATTTTTCTCAATAAAACTGTTTACTGTAAAATGTTAGTAACTAATAAAATTCATACAATATGTTAATGTATATATTTATATATAATGTATATAAACATATATGTTTTTATATTGGATCTGAGATGAAATTTTTCTTCTCTCTTGAGAAGTAAGAAGTAAGATGAACTTAAATTAATGTAGGAGGACCTTAAGTTAGTGTTGCTGTTCCTCATGATAATTTTGTGACAGTTTTGTCCTTCAACAGACATCACTGAAAACTATAAACTTTTTTTTCACTGAGACAATGTAGCATGCAAGACTTCTCTGATGTTTGTAATTTGTTGTTTTTTAGATTTTTATCTTGCTAATAACACTTATCCTAACAAACAGTTTTGAAAAAATAATTTTAGAAACTAAAATCATGTTTCGCTAGACAGTGATTAATATCTGTGACCTTTATTTTTGTATCAGGAACATAAATATACACTTTTTTCTGTGTCAGTCATTGTCTAAGATTTCATCTTTGTTCTGCTTTCCATTACATACCATGAATTATATGAAATTAATTTAATCGCTACTCCAAACAGAAATTAAATGTGCCCTAATCCAGAGTTACGTTGTTTGCTTTTACAACTGTAAGTCATAAGTAATTAATTTTCCTTGGAAAATTAATTCACTTACCATTCCCAGTAGCATCATATGTTGACACAGGGTTATAGATAGTTTAATATTTTTGTTCAGCATGTTGGCTTCAACTTTGGAAGACCTTAAACCAAAACAATTTCAAATTTACTCAACTGTATATAATTCAGGGTTATTTAAAGTGAATGTTGTCTTTATTGCTGTCAACCAGCTGATGATGATGATTCTAAAATTATATTCAGTCTTCCAGAAAACTAAAGTCTATGGACATATGTGATTTATTTCTTCAAAAGCAAAAAACCTGTTTGATATCATACATTTGGGTAACGGGGCCACTGGAATCCCGTCAGTGGTAGAGAAATTCAGCTCTGTGGAGAACATAACTCTGTATTACAAAGCCTTGGGCTAAGAAGCTCTGGTTTTCCACATGCCTCGTGTTGCTTGAGACATTTGTAGGACCCGTCACTCCTGTTGCTCTCAGAAATTTCCTGAGTTGCCTGCCATTGGAATGTTGTTTTGGTTTCTGTGCAGTCCTGGACAGAGGGCATGCTGGGCACTCGTGGGGTGCCCTGTGCCCACAGCTGAGTGTCCTTCAGCAGGGCCATCAGCTGCAGGGCCAGCAGTCTTCTGCAATGAGACAGGCAGCTTTTAAGTCTGATCTTTTAAGCTTGCCAGGAGAATCTCTTTTTTTTTTCTTTTTACCTTTTTTGTTTTTCTTTTCATTTTTAATTCTGTGCAACTCCATAAAACATGGTGTTTATTACTTTGGTTTATTTTTATTTATTTAAGTCTCCCAGAAGAAACTCCAGTGATGGCAGTGTTGCAGTTCAAACAAGCAAGGCTTATTTTATAAATGTCCCTTTGTGAGTTGGTGACTGCATTTTGCCTGAATGCAGGGGGTCGGTATCAGTGGCATTTAATTTAAAATTTTGGAGGTGAAAAGTAGAAATTGACATTTAATTCCAGTTTAAAGTTACTGCTAGAACAGGCATAAAAATATTATTGCATTAGCAATCACAGGAAGAAAATAAACTATGAGCACATTAACAATATACACTCATATGACAGACTTGTATAAAATAGAGCAGTGGATAGAAGAAAGGAATTTTTTCAGGTGCTTTTTTCACCACAATACATTTTGCTAAGTAGACAGTGTACAGAAAAAGTATTCAACTAATAGAAACAGGTCCTACTAATAGTGCCTAAAGTTTTCTCTGTACCCAGTAAAGTTGTACATAGATAAATTTTATCATGTCTCTTATACATACATGTGTGTATATGCAACATGGATAAGTGCGTTGACAGAGATCTCCATTAAATTCTGTCTATTGCTTTCAAATTGAAAATTTCAAATTTTCAATGCTTGAGCTTTCCTAGCCTATGTAAGATATTTAATGCTGCTTTGTGTATCTACTAACGTAACAGGTCTCAGTAACTGCTGCTGGTGTTTTCATTATTATGGCAAAACTACTTTAAAAAGATTATACCATGATGCTTAAAAACACAGTGTCCTGCAAAAAAAAAAAAAAAAAAAAAAAAAAAAAGTGATTAATTGAGTTTAGCCACATACTTGTTGGCAGTCATGTCTCCAAGTGAAGCTGTGTCCTACCCACCATACCAAGCTGTGCTTGTGCTCCTTCCCTGGGCTGCCAGCCTGAACCAAGTGCAACCCTGGCCAATTGTGCATTTCTTCATTTTCACCTACCCTGTGATAGGGTGTGCTTCCCATCTCAGGAAGATGAGAGGCAAGAACCAGCTCTCTCTTAGCCTTCTTGCTGGGGCTTTTGCAGATTGCAGCTCTGAGCAATGCTGCCCCATTCTATCAGCAATCTCTTTAGTTACCCTTCTATTCTACTCTTATCTCTAGGCACTGCATGTTACAATCATTGCCTATGAAAAATCTTGGGAGCCAACCAAAAGCTGTTGCTGTTCTTACAAATTTGGCAGCAAGAGTTTGTGTTTTTGTTGGGAATATCCTCATTCATTTTATGATGACAGTGATTGTCTAAATTTGTAAGAAAAATGATGATGAAACAATTACTGTTTAAAAAGAATCTGCAGAAACTATTTCTTCGGGCAAAATTTATATTTTGAACTCTACTGTAGTTTTGGATTAGATAATTCAGAGTTGGCACTAATTCTGAAAAAAACTTTGAGCTATGGAGTACAATAGCCAAAATCCCAAGAAGCTTGAACAAATGTGTACAGTGTCTCCTAGTGTAAGTGCCTGGCTCTTCCAGGCCACCAAGAAGTCTGCAGTGATTGACGTGCATCCTGGCAAAGCGGGTTTTTTTCTCTTCCTCACGCCACCCCCCCGTGCAACAGTGTTGCAGTCAGTCAAGTGTATAGACAAAGCTGAGTGAATACCAGTTTCCCCAGTACAGGGGCTATTTTTTCAGGAAGTCTAACTCAAACCAGATGTTTTGCTTAGACCTAGAGTTTGTTGCTGCCAAGCATCTCATCAGAGGTCAGAGTTCTGGGCTCAGGGCCCTGCTAGAATTCTTTCACAAATTGCTATTCGGTGAGGTTTTAATCCTAATGGAAAGAATAATGTGCTTGTAAAATCTGCAGTTATTACAAACACAGTATACATATTGTGGACTTCAAATGACTACATATTTCATTCCCATAAACAGGGAATGCAGATGAATGCAGTGTGTAATAGTTTTAGACATTCAAACTTAAACCAAGTATATAGTTTATACTACTGTTAACCATTTGCATTCTTAACACTCCTGTAAAATGAATAGTAATCTTGACTAACAATTGGCAGCTCGAAGCAAAACAAAATGAAAAAATCTCCAGTGTGTTTTGACTTGTAAGCTGTTTCCTGAAGTAAATAGTAATTGCATTTGAGAATGTTCAAAAACGCTCTGCGTGCTAAGGCACTAGGTTTGGCACAGTTTGTTTCTTTCCTTCTTTTATTTTTTTTCTGTCTCAGTTTTTAAATGGCTTGGTAGCAGCATTTTATGATCAAGTTAATCTTGCTTCAACTATTTCTTCATACTGTTAATTATTCACCCCAAAACCTCAGAGTTGAGCATATATGCTCCAGCTTACTTAAAAACAAATGGTGATACAAAGGGATAAGAACAAGATTTAGTGATAAAAAGTCTCGCTGAATGTTTTGCCTTCTTGTTGGGAGTAGTATTGATAAACTTCTGTTGTGATTCTACTGAAGTGAACTTTTAGGAAAAAATAAGGAAATATAATAAGGAAAAATTCTAAGGGAACTGTGGTAGTGTGCTGCAGCCTGCAGCTAAAGAAATGCATGTTACATTGTAATATGTATAAATTCAATGTAATATGAAGATTAAGATTTAGGATATCAGAAATTAATGTATTTTATAGAAAACAGTATTGTAGTGTGAAATTGGATGATGTAACTGAAGTACAGTGAGATTATAGCAATGAGTTGTTAGTTTATGTTGTGTAACATTTTATTTTTCAGTGAATGCTGCTGAAGAATTATGTTATTTCCAACTCTTCAAACTCTTACATCTTGAATATGTTCAATTACACTTAATACAACTATACTGTTTCATCACATCCTCATTTGTGATTTTTATGTAACTTGTAAATGGGTTTTCAGTTTGATAGAAAGCATAACTTAAGATAAAGGTATTGTCACTCAAAAGAATTAACATTTTCTAATTTGTATGATGATCATATGATAGCCATGCTGGAAGGAGATAAATATGCATAGGGCACTATGTCTGTGTTAATACTCTAAATTCTGAGGCATGCTGAGGTGTTCTACTGTACAAATTATTCTTTTAATACTTTGCTGTACAAATTATTCTTTCATTACTTGTTTATAATAAGCAAAATGGATAAAGATACTACAGTGCAGGTGTTACCTGTTGGAGAGGGGGATCTTATATACTGGTTTAACTCTTCACTGAATCTCCCCATTGACTAAATTTGTTTCCTGAAATTGAATGTGGAGATTTGTGAAACAAATCACAGCTGTATCAGCCCAGTTGTTGAATAAGAAATGATGACCCCTGTATTTGGACAGTGAATTAATTTTCAGATTTGGCATTCATCTTTCAGATGGTAGAGGAAATGGCTTTGTTTGTGCCATATTCTTTAGAAAGAAGAATGTGGCCAAAGTGATTTTGATAAGCTACTTTCCCATTATAATGTACGCTTGCATAAATAATATTTTCCCCTTGGTTTATTGAATAAATATGACTAACTTATGTTTGTATGTCCAGAACTAAATTGGAAAACTTGTGTTCTCTCTGTGAGTAGATCCTAAGTTTTAACTTTGCTCTGTTAGGATCTGTATTTTTATTAACTGAAAGTAGTTCAGTTGTTTACTAAACATGTAAACCCCAAAAAGACCTAGACTGCAAATCAGATGATCCTAGTGAACAGTGCTGCCTCAAGGTGAGAAAGCCAATATTAAAAGTGCAATGAAATTAATACATAAAATAATACCTAATCATTCAGATACAATGAGAGAAAGTGGAGACAAACTGCAGTCTTATAGGAGAAGCTTTTTCATATTAATGAGTTTCCATTTGCCAATAATTCTGTCATTTGTAACTTGAATCATTCATCACCCCTGCAAATGGTTCTTTCAAGACATTATTTGCAATTTTGTCTTGTGTTTTTGTCCTTGATGTTGTGAAAATGACCGTCTACTGTTACAGGAATGAAAAGAGATCTCATTCAAACATCTTTTGTGTTTCCACTTTCAGTGAAAAATGTTTTTCAAACCTGCAGCTGGTTATTTCTGCAGGAGTTCCCACTTATATTCAGGTTTGATTGACATTTTGAAATGGCAGCTTTTCATGAAAAGCTGTTAACTTGTAGAATTTGGTTATGGTACTAAGACAGACTGACTTTGTTCTACTGTTGGGGCCTGTCCAACCTAAACACAACCCTGCATCTGAATTTAATAGTGCTACTCAGCACAGGGAGTGCGAGCTTTTCTCTTTTTTCATTTTTCTTTTCTGTTTTTTTAACACTGTTGCTTCTGATGTGTTTTTGAACCTGACCTGATAAGTACTCATCCTGATAGCTTCTCAGTCAGTAATTGGGTTAATTGGCATTCCCCTTTCTCCCTCTCCTGGGCTAGTGAGGAGAAGCTAGGTTGTGTAATAATTTCAATGATGGAATATATTTTCATTTTTCATCATGAAAATAAGTGGAAAATGTTTTTAAATGACTACACAAATACTACAGTGTCTGTCTTAAGATAAAAATTACTAACTGCAGCCTTTTTTATTGCTGTTTATTTTTGGAATTTTGGGTATGAGTAAAAGCTTATGGTAGAAACAGTTTTTCTGAGCAGTTGATTACTGATGTAATTTCTAGTCAAAAACTGAGACAGCAGTGCATAACAGAAATTCTGCTGTCGACTTTACTGAGTTGGTCTTTAATATTATGCCAGAATGTTGAAAGTAGGAAAGAGAGAGACATTATGCAAAATCAGTTTCCCCACGTGTTTCTTGCCAAGCTTCTAAATAAGGATATAAAATACCCATACATGTGAGCTGAGAAGGAAGAGAGGAGTATTTTTAACTTTGAAAGAGATTACTATTATATAAAGGAAATGAAAAGAGTAGAGATGTAAGCATCCCAGCATCTGTCACTGATGGATGGCTTTATTCAAGTGTGAGAAGTAAAACAGGGGACAATATTTGGGGGTTTCCACAGGTTGTCTGTACAGTCCTGTCAGAGTAAATTTGTGTCATTTGTATTTGGGAGCATTTAAATCTTGTTTCCTAAAGATGTGAGTAATAGTGCAATTGATTACAAGTAATTGTAAGTTGTTGAGCTGCTGATAGATTAAAAAGATATTATTTTCTATATACCACAGTTAGAATTTCTGTTCAACTGTTCTTTCAACTACTTAATTGCTTTTATAAAACCTTCCCTCCAGATTTGCACCTGCCCGTGGTGATACCCAAATTGATATATTCATCCACCCCTATGCCACTGTAGTTTATTTAGTTGCTGAGGTGGTAATGAGAAATATGTCCTGCTTATGTCTCCTGGGCTGTTTGTGATCTGGCACTGGTACAGCCACGTTTTAGTTAATATTAAAAACCATGCGACTTCTTGCAGTGAAATAAAATATGATTTGCTTCATCCTTTTCTTTGGAATGACCTAGACTAAGTGAAAATGCTTGTTTTCTCAGGTGCCTGTTCTAAATTTTAAAATGAATTTTTGAGCCCTAACCAGAAGATAAACTTTGTTGATGAATCATTGTTTACAGTTCTGTTGGTAATTTTGTTTGAATGCATGTGAGCTTCACGTGAACATTCAAAGTAAAAGCGTTCTAGTTGCCACCCAGACATTACTGGTAAGAGCTGTTATGTGCCACCACTTTTTCTTGCAAGCCAAGGCAGGATCCATGGGTCCAAGCTGTTTGGTACACCCTTAAGGTCACTGTGAAATTGTAGACCAATTGAATTAAATGGCGAGCTGCCCACTGCCTTCACAGGGAGCCAGGCTTTTGCCCTTTAACTCCATCGAGCCCTCAGGGCAAGCAGATCTCATTCTTCAACAGCCCCAGTGTGGCTTCAAAGCAAAATGGAGCTGGGGTGGAGTTGGACCCAAACAGTGCAAAATGCAGAGGGAATACTGGGACCCCGAAGTGCTCTTGGGAGCACAGGGGCTGCAGGTGCCTGGCTGCTGCCCACTGGGTGCAGTGCAACATGAGGACCCTTGGAAATGCTGTCTGCCCTGTCATTTCCTACAGAAATACATCTCTTCATGTATTTCTGATTGCAAAGATATATTTCTCATGTGAAAAGAATCAGGAGAATACAGAGAACAGGTGAGACTAACCAACATGCTGTTGCTTCACATTACTCCCATGCATAGTAACACAGGTTGGATTTGTCTTATAACTCCTCAGCAATAGGACTTAACATTTAAAATTGCTTGGGTTTTTTTTTTTAATTACATATTTAATGGTAACTTTTTCTGGTGTTCCTTCTATAGCAAGTGTGTGTTAAATTTTCAGTAATGTGTGTATGGTAATTTCATTTTTTTTTTTTTTTTAAGAAGGGTATGTTAATACAGAATGCTTATCAAATTTAGGGCTGAAACACTAGTGACTTGCAATCACAGAAATCTTGGCTTGCAAGTTAAAATGTTAATGAAAAACATTAGTTTCAGCCAGGTAAGCATACATTTAGGGTCTTCAGATGTATTTGTTTTACAAGAGCAAGTGTTGTCCGTATTTGTAGTAGTTTAAGCATTCTATGATATTATTACAGAGCAAAATAAAAATTCTTTGGTGAATGTGGGCTTTTTCCAGGGTTGGCACATTCATCTGGGTAGAGAAATTAAGTAGCCTTGTAATACTAATACTAATAAATTTTTGCTTTTCCTCTAATTAATTGTATAAAGTGATGGTACTTTATTTCAATTTTACTTCCTCAACTTGTATAGAAGCATGCTGCAAATGAAAATTTTTGTACCTGTTTGCTCCCTTAAGATTAGCATAAATTTATACATCACAAAACCTCAGAGAAAGTGGGTTGATAATCTGGGCAATCTTTCTAAATATTAAACCCCTCCCCATCTGAGTATTTTTTCTCCAGCCTTTTTTCCTGTTGTATAGTTGTCCTTCATTTTATTTTAATTCATCTGACAGATGTAATGAACTGGAAAAGGAGAGTAAAGGAAATGTTATTTTTGTTACATCCTCTTTAATTTCTGTTTCTTCAGCGAGAGAAGTCAGTGACAAATCCATTTATTCCTAAATTATAGATAAAGGCTACTTTTTCTCCTAATTAAGGCTGTTCTAAAGCAGTGTTCCTGATCCTGCTCTCAGTCATGTCTTAGAAAGTGTAAATTGTCAGAGACTTCTGCAGCTGCTTCTCTCTGTGGTGCTGGAGTAAAGCTGTGCTGATGGCTGTTATGTATATATGCTATAATGAATGAATCTGGGAGGGATCTCAGGTAAATCTGGTCCTGCCATAGCTTGTCCTTGCTTACCTGAGGGTCACTGTTAGAAGTACTTTATTCTGAGCAGTGCTGTTACACAACCCAGGCATTTTGCTGAAAGATCTTTTAAGTGTGGGTAAGAAGGGTGATGGTGCAGTTACTGGCTTGAACACTGTGCAAAGCAGTATGTCCATGCTCTTTATTTTCCTAGCATTCCTTCCCTGTGTGTGCATGTTATTAGAGTGTCTTTCTCTTTTATCACATCCTGAGATCTGATCCAGCATTGCTAGTCTAGGTACCATATAATTTCCCAGCTCTATTTAAGAGGGCATTATCCTTCTTCCACAATCTTTTCTGAGAAGTTAGTGTCTCAAGTAAATGGCATATCTTAATGTGTTATTGGGATTAGTTCTTGAGGGCTTTGAGAAGAAGTTGGCTAAGGCTTCTGTCTTTTGGAGTGTTTGCATTCTCAATGTGATACCTTTCAGAATGTGTTTTCTTTTCCTTGAGTGTGTTTTTTGCTAGTTCTTCTTGTCCCATAACTAGGACAAATAGAAAACAGATTAATATATAAACTCTTTAAAGTTATGAATGCTTTCTGAAACCTTTGAACCAGTTAAAAATGAGAGTAAATTCTAGGCAAATGCAATAGTCTTCTGAAAATGGCAGCATGGATTTCGCTGTCTGGTATCTGAGGAGGCTGGAACTGGGCTGCATTAGAGCACTCTTGTATGTGACATAGGAATTTTGTTGCTGAAATTTCAATCTGCTGTGTTATGAGTTTTGCATAGCAAACTTTTTTGTGCTTGTTTGTTGTTAGTAGTTATTGAAAATGTTCTAAAGCTGCAGCTGTCCAAAGGAACTCTTTCACTAACTGTGGCTTAAAGATAGAATTTCAGATGAAGAAAATGTATATTTTAGCACAATGAGGTGCAACGTGTGCTGATGGAAAAAGGAAGAAATTAAACTTTCCTGAAAAACCTGATGAGGTATCCATTTCTTTTCTAAAGCTTTAGAATTGAATGGAGAAGACTGAGTACTTCAAGAACACACCTGTGCATAAGGCATTATCAAAACCATCAGTTGTAGCTTCTTGTTTATTCCAAGTATAAATTTCAAAATGGCTGCTGTGGCTAGGAGGGTTTTGTCTTCTGTTGAGAAGCATTTTCAAGAGGAAGTAATTATTTCTCTCATTTGATGTGGCATCATCTGTGTGTGTCTATGTGCAATTCTCTCTTTCATTTTCCTAACTCATCCATTTTTCAATATACTTTGGCCCAGTTTTCTGTACCTCACACTTAGAGCTCTTTGCTATGTCTATAACTTGAACCACTTAAAAGTTTGTTGCCTGTTCTCTTTTAGATATATACATGTAATAAAAAAAATGAGTTGCTTATAAATCCTATGTAACTTAGGAAGAAAAAAACAAAACAAAAGAGCAGAAACAACGAAAGAAACAAAAAACCCCACCAACCCCCAAATAAAGTACAAGCCATTTTTAATTTTTTTCACATACCTTGTTCTGCAAAGACAGTTTTTTAGGAATATACTTGATTAAAACAGTGTTGGAGGCACTTGTCCTATCTGATTGTACATGTGAGGTGGTCTGGGTGATGTTGCTAGACGTTAAGAGCAACAGAAGAACTTGGGAATCAGTTTTTGAAGACACTTTTCCTGCTGCTAGGATTTGACTGAGTATTAAATAGTTCTGTTTTCCAACTTCTTGTCCAGACCTTAAATCTGTTAGTCTGAGGGGACAGCCTAGTTGCATCCAAACCTGGATTCCTACTTGAAAATCACTTATGAA
Organism: Sitta carolinensis; assembly: GCA_032173965.1. Taxonomy (NCBI): domain Eukaryota; kingdom Metazoa; phylum Chordata; class Aves; order Passeriformes; family Sittidae; genus Sitta; species Sitta carolinensis. The sequence goes on along the minus strand of JAVUNC010000025.1, from coordinate 3,346,589 downwards.
AGAGGGCAGACTAATTTTTATCAATGAACTGTCATCACTTCCTCTGGAAGAGGATATAACGGGTTCAGTTACAGCACTTTTTTTCTTCTTGCTGTAATAAATAAGACAATGGCTTGATGAGAAATGGCTATTAGCTCTAAATATCCTTTACTTTAGTAGCTGTGTTTTAATTGTGTACTGGTATGTGGACAGCTGAAAACAAAGATACAAAAACATTTGTAATCTGTCCCTGGTCCAAGCAATCAAACACAGCTATCAATGCATGGACATCATAAAATATTGGAGAAGCAGAATGTGTACTGTTCACTTCGGGGTAATGATGCTTGGGTTGTAGTCAGGAAATGAAGAACTGTGATTCTTTCTGGTTCATTTCTTTTTTAGTTTAAGAGAAGTCACTGTGTTCTTGTGGGTTTGATTTGTCATCTGTGAGACTGGGACTGTTTTCAGGTACCTGTATCGAAGCAGTGTGAGGTTTAAAGGTCCTGCAATACGTGTGTGACTGTGGCAGGGGAGGTTATTGCTATTCTAATTTTAGAATAGCCTAGCAAAGCCAGAACTGTTTCTGTAAGCAAATATCTCCCAGAAGTTCTGTCACCTACAGGTCAAAGTAGTCTGAATAAAGTACACCAAAACCAAAAGTCACCACTTGGTATCTCTGCAGCACCAGCTATGCATTTTCTGCCACTGAAAGTTTGGAAGATGTTGAGTACTTCTGATATTTTATGAAGTGACTTCAGAGGTTTTGAGAATGCACTACTATATGTAACATGCAGATTTTCTAGACTCTTAGGAGCTACATTTTCCTCTTCGCATTCCTGATTGCCTGTGTTTTAAAAGAGTAAAAAATAGAGCGATTTTCTTAAACTTTTCCTCTAATGGACCTTCTTATTTTTTTCTTCCTTGGACTTTTCTTTGGTTTTGCAATCATATGAAAAGTTAATTATTATTCTAAGTCTACTGGTCTATCTACCATAGAAGTGTATATTTGTGGGATTGCCTTCGGATGCAAGAATTGCCTTTGAACCTTGTGTGGTACCCACCAAATCTTTGTGTGGCCAAGACTTGCATCCTCTGTTATATCTCAGTCTGAGATTAACCTGCAGTTTGGGAATGGCATCCGTGGGCCATGTCACCTCCCTTTGCAGGGGAGGGGATGTGGCTTGGGCCAGTTAGTGATGAGAGTCCCAGGCACGTCTTCTCCATCGCAGCACTGTTTGCATTAGCTCCACCCTTGGCATCACTTTACCAGCCATGTGCTTTAGCACTCACTATGAGATTGGCACTTGAGCTTCTTTGCCAATCTCTCTGTGTTCAGAAGATGAAGATTGGCCATAGCTGATCTAAGGTGTCTCAGTTATCTGATTTCCTATCAGAGCAACTGCTGACTTGTGTGAGGATTCATCAAAGGCTTGATGCCCTGATCTAGGTTATTTAGAATAACTGTCTTTTGGTGTTCTTAAAATACAAATTCTCCACAAAAGAAGAACACCCAATAACAATTATTTTTTTAATATTTAAAAATTCTGGATTATTTTAGTGTAACTAATAATTTGCTGAAGCTGACACACATTGAAAAATTCTGTCTAATATTTGGTTGATCCATCTGCTACCTCGTCTCTTAACTCTCAGTGCTGCAAAGCACAGATAAAACTGCTACTGAACTTTCAACCTTAATTAATGTAAAGGGACATCAGCCAGGGATTTCAATGGAGCCTTGATTCTGGAAGTCATAAGTCATCTGCAGGTGGTGAGAGGCAGACAAGATCTGCAAAATCAGAGGTGGTGTTAGTTCCCCTCTTGCTCAGTGATATACTGGCTTGGAGTTGTATTCCCCCTACTTACCAGCCTTACTAAAACTGAGCCAGTAGTTGCTTTTTGGACAGAAGTTTTTTATAATTAGAATTCCTAAAGATACCTGATTTCAAAATTATGTTCATCGGAGTTTCTGAAGTATTAGGTCTTAATTTTTCAAATACTTCATTTCTGACTTTGTTTCCCCAAGCTTGCCTAAATTTTGTTTCAGTTTTAGATCAGTTATAAAATAAAGATTTTTTCAAGGGACATAGAAATAGGGTCTGTTTTTAGAATAAATGATGCTGTGATCTGGGATAAGAGTACAGATTTGCAATGAATATGTGCAATAGTTTAAAGGTCTAACTTGGTAAGTATCTTATAAACTTTATAAGTCTGTAATAGTAATGCAGTTATTATTTACAGATTTTACACTAGCGTATGCCTAAGAAAACTTAGTTCCAAACATTTTTTCTAAATTTGTCATACTGCAAAATTATGTATTATTTTACACATTTGCAAATACTGTATTTTTAAAATATTTTAAAGAAGCCTGCTGAAGGAATTTCCAGCTCTTGGATATCAGTAAGGACTATGTTACAAGGGCACAAATCACAGTTTCTGTCAGGGAGGCTGGTAAAATAAGTGCTCTTAGATTTGTGCGTTTTTCCTTCTACCTGCTGAGGTCTTATTTAAATAAAAATGTGTCTATTGCAAGAGTACTCAATTACTGTTTTCTGTATGGGGTAGTACATGTAGTGTTTTTTGTTCATGCTGTTCTACTGGTTCGTTTTGGTTTCTCACTTTTATATTATGCTAATTACATTAGAAGTAACAATGATATACTGTCAGTGGTGGTTGTTCTGAAATGTTGCTTGGTTTTGAGAATGACAGAAATGTTTGTGTTCTTGTTCACTTGTAAAAATTGTCATTGAGAACATTTTAGTGCTGACACATTAGCACAACTAATTTATTATTGAGACCTGTCAACTTTTCAACCTCCTATGTGCAAACACTTTGTTAGTGCTGTATATGTAATAGGAAAAGTGCTAAATACATGTTTTAATGCAAATTTTGCTAAGCTTAGTGCAGGACACATTTCTGAAAAGTCATAAGCTTACTATATCATAGTGATTTTTTTGCCAATTGCTTACTTATTCTTTTGCTTTAAATATACCTTGCTGTTGTATGTAATGAGTGGTGCTGAAATTGCTTTCATTTATCAAAGATGTGAATGACACAATGGTTGCTTATGTACTCTGCCTGTCAAATCCATAACTGCTGCTAACTGAGCTAACTTCTGTTTTTCCACGTTTCCTGGTTTTCTGTCAGCTTTCAGTCTTCCACGGGTCATTCAGTAAATGCTACTCTGAGTGACTTTTTGGAGTTGCCAGATGTCAATCACACTTATTTTCTCTGCTTTTTAGTAAGCAGAGAAAATAAGCTTGCTTTATTTGGGTTTGGCTGTCTTGTGCAGGACAGTGTCTGGCATTCTGTTTCAACCCTAGCTCATTTTTGCTTTTAGCTACTCTGTGGAAGAGCTTGGGAATCAAGGGGGAAGGAGTGTCTGATCAAAGTAAAGGAGGAGCCAAATAGAAGAGAGGGAGCTAGCAGCAGGATTTGCAAGAGTTGTTCAAGTATATTCAATTTGAGCTGTCTACTTAAAAAAAGTTGTGGACAGGGGGTAGGAGGATGTTGTCCCTGAAAATAAACCTTCTGATTTAACATAGTAGAGTCAATTCTCATAAATTGTAAGATAAACAAAGATCATGTTTGCATTCCTCTATGAAAAGATCTCACCTGATGGACTTCTCAAGTGCCCAGTGGAGATGGAGAGGTGGGAACTTCTCTGTCCAATCTCTGGTCACTGTCCAGAAACTGAGAGATACGAGGGCAACAATAAACTGGAGACTTTCTTTCTTCTTTTCTACCTGAACCCCTGTTTTGTGTGTTACTGTGTGTTTCTATCTGCATCACAGTAACATCAGGGTTTAGGAAAGTTGGATTACCTTAAAGCTTTTTTCACTAAGCATTTTCAGGAGATAGTGTCACCCTAAATAAAACCCTTCTTTTTCGTTGTGTCTTGACTATTTCTATATAATCACTAATTCTGTGGGGTGTGGGACTAAAGCACTACTAGCTGTAATTTTTTTGTCCAGCTCCTCACATGCCCTGGGGACTCCCTTTGCTGTGAGTAAGGCTGGTGGGAGCTGTATCCAGCTGTACCCATCTGCTGCATGGCCACTGACTTCAGACCAAACAGAGCTCCCACCGAGACCACACTCACCTGGGCTTTGTAACTTCTGTCTCCTCCCACTGTTAGTGCAATCTCTTTCCTTTTTTCCTTCTCTTAGCCTTCAGCAATCTTCAGGAAATTCTTCAGCTGAATGTGTCTTTCAACCGTGTGGTCTATGAATCTGCATTCCTGATGTCCTTGCTTTATCTTTCTGTAATGTTGCAGGATATCCCCTATATTTGTAGAGCTTTAAGAGCCCCAAAATACGTGTTTGGATTGAAAATAAAATGCAAGGCTTTCCACCTATAGTAATTAGGATTTTTGTCTTTGCTATTTATTGGCAAAAATGTCCCTCTGAAATCTCCAGTGATGCAGTTGATTATAATTTTAATTTGTGTTGCTGCTCCTTAGTCACATAACAATATGCATAGGAGGACACTGCTCTGGAAAGAGGAAGATGTTTTTGGGTATACAGAATTTTCTGCTAACTTGCTCATCTCACAGAAGCTAACTTTAGAAATAAGATGTGCCAGCAGTGGGACTGAATTTGTGCAACAAGCTTGGCAGCATTACTGCTTCTGTTAGGACACAAGCACAAGTAAATATAAGATGAATTCCAGCAACTTGCAAGTGACTCAAAGCATTGACATGATAAACTGGTGCATTTTTATTTTCTTATTTTTTAAAAACGTTAGAGCTGAAAGACTTTGGTTTTGTTTTTATCATTTTCTTTGAAAATCTAAATTATTTCTTTCTCCTGGGATATTTTAGTAATAGTAATATGCTGTTAAACAGAATTTTGATTTTTGAAGCAAGAAATGAATCAGAGTTAAGTACATAGGATAACATTATATCCTATAACAATATAACATTTGAAGAACCACAAATAATCTTCAAAAGAAACTCAAAAGAAGTTAGATCCTTTTATCAAACATCAGAGGAATAAGCTTGTTTTCTTGGACTCTAACTGGAAGGGATTTTCCAGAGGATGTTAGAGATGAAAACCCCAATCCTGAACTTTACAACTTTTCCACCTGACATGTGAGGTATATTTTAATTTTTTTTTTTTTCTAATTCTGGACATGAAAAGGTGCTTCTCTTTAGACTGTTTCTGTTACTTTAGTCCTGCTGTACTCAAGGGTTTGTCCTGAATGCATTTTAATTTTGTGGTTTCACAAGCATTTGAAATGAAGCTGATTGTATATAGGTTACAGCACTAGTAATATTTTTCCATTTTTTAAATTTTGAAGCACATTGCCATGGATTGAATCTCTGTAAAATAATAAATTTTTGAATGTTGCTTAGGATGTGTTGTCCCACCTAATTTCTCTTTCTGTAAAAGTCATTCAGTTTGCACAGTTATGCCACTCTTTAAAGAAAAAACCCAGTATTTTTCAAGAGGCATGTTGTCTGGTTGCACATGCCAATATTAAAATTCATGGATACAGAAGTTAATAGTAGGTACCAACAAAATAATGTTTTATGAAGTGTTAGAAGTCTTTCAGGACTCAGTCAGACAGAAAAAAAAAAAAAAAAAAAAAAAACCCCAACAAAAAAAATGGTTAAATTGCATTTACTTCATTTAAGGCTGAATTTTGGATTCAAAGGACAAGTGAGGTATAACTTGATCAAAACCCAAAATAGATTGTCTGGCACACAGCTCACTTATTTAGAAGGAATATTGATCTTGTTATAGTCCTGTAATGCTGAGCCTGGGTCAAGAACCTGCAGGTTGCTGCCCAGACTTGCGAACTCATCCCCTCCCCACTGCTTTCTAACTAGCATCATTAGGTCATGTCTGCACTGCATTTGTGGGCTCTGCAGGGTACAAATCATTCCTGCTGCACTCTGGGGGAAGGTGCCTTGCTTGGCTCTTGGGCATTTTAAAGTAATAATGACACACAGGCTGATTGTGTGGATGTCTACTAATGTTTGTAAATGGAAAATGATTATTTCAGAATTGCTGTCTGTTGGGGTAGAATTTTAAGCTGTTTGAATTTGTCTTTCAGAGACGTATGTAATCATACCATCCTTTGTGAAATTATGATTTTATAGGGAACCAGGAGAACACTACCCAAATGCATTTTAATTATGTGTCTTATTTTTAGTTTTGTGTGTAGGTTTAGTGTTGTGGGGTTTTTTTGAAATTGCCAAAGGTAGAGAGCTTGGAGTTGCAATTTATTTGCATGTAAAGCTGCCCATTGTAGTCTAGCACTGGCAATCTAGTGTTCAGGGGTAGGTAGTGTGCTGATGCACCATCCATGCCATTGCACGTTGGCTGAGTACAGCCTCCAGGCTGCCTGGGAGCACTGGCTCTTTGACTTGAGAAATTTGCCATGCTGATGACAAATGGATTTTAACAGTGTCTGTACTGGTGCACTGCTACAAATAACTGAGCTGAGAGCCTGTTGAAAATGCTGCCTCCCTTTTGTGCACATCAACAGGTTTTTGAATCTTCAAAAGGGATTCCAGTCAGAGTCCAGGGAGCACCATCTCAAGGAACAGATAGGTTTTTAGTAATGTTAATTATTTCCTAGGCGTGTTTGTGACTCTTGGAACTTAGTGAAACAACAGTCCTTGTTTTCTGCTGCATTCCATATGACAAGAAAAGAGAGCTGGAGTATTGATAGAATACATAATGATAGAACAGAACTCTCACATGCATAATGGACAGGTGTTCTTAAACACTGTTTTTCAGGGGTAAACATTTTGTGCCATGATTGATGAAATTATATGAAATGAAGTTATATTGCTTTGAGGGGTTTTTTAGTATGGGTTTGTAGAATGCTTGTTTTGAAATGTATGATATTTTTTCTGGTGATTTTAACAAGATTGTCATGGACTAATCTGAGCAGTAATTGTGACCAGAGGTCTAGATAGCTGCTCTTGATTTTATTCCATGTTCATGAATGTAAGTTATATTTGGGATACTCTCTATAAAAATACCAGACAAATGTAATGTTAGAATTTCTTTTACTGATTGACAATTCTTTACTGTAATGGTTTCAATTAATCAAGTAATTTTCTGCATCTTGTTCCCTGGCTCACTTGGTAACTCCTTAGAAAACAAATTTAGTTATGGTTCCTGACACTTTTAGGGCAGATTAATTTCTGTAGTCCTGCCCTCAAAAGTCTCAAACCAATGTGTAAGTTCTTGCTATTGCTGTCTGTGAAGCAAGGTGACTTTGTTTTCTGAAGAATGGTGATAAACAAAAGTTTTTAGTTTTGCACTGGACATCCTGCAGTTAGTGGCAAGCCCTTTACTTCTGCTGGTCTTAGTTTCCTTAAATTGGGAGTATCAATCCTTTTGGAGATATCATATAAAATTCTGTCTAAAATTCAGTCTTCTGCTTCAGATCTGCTATTACAGTGAATATTTTAATGGCACCCATTTCTGAGTATCTTTTTAGTAAAACTTTATATTTGCCCAGTAAATTCAAGATGATGTTTGAAAATCACACCAAAGGACGTGCTCCCACTGGTTAGCCACAGCTGTGATAGCACCTTGTGTGCTTGGCTCTGAGCTTAAAGGCTACACTGAACAGTTTTAGCAGTTCATTGGGGTGTATTTCACTATTATGAATGTGTTTTGTTTAGGAGGATTTGCAGGGGGTCAGCTGATGCAATGATCGGTGGTGTGTGGAGGGGTTGTCACAGACTGCAACATCGAGTTCTGCATTGCCTCACTTGGAAAGCAGCCTGGCATTATTTTAGACTTGGGCTTTACTTGTGCAGGTTTTATTCTGATGCACTTAATGCAATAGTTCATCAATCCAGTCTTTACAAAGCTGTTGGAGGGAGTGAGGAGCAGGGGGTGTGTGCTTCTAGTGTCTGACTCATTTGATGCCACCCCAGTGCATATCAATAGCACTCAGAAGTATACAGCATCATCTAACCCCTGATATTTGAGAAGATTGGTGAAACTGTTGGAAGAGTGGAAAATACATGTTGTTCAAAGCTTTCTGAAGTGTAACCTTGGGCAGTAGGAGGTCTTGGCAATGATGTTGAGATGATAATAATGTTTTTAACTACTTTTAGAAACTAAATGTGGAACACTTCTCTGTGCCTCGTCTCAGTGTAAAGAGGGGTGTAAAAATTTCTTCATAATAGCCAAAGGAAGCTTTGATGGTCAGTAGCTGCATCTTGGGAGGCAGGTTTGCCATCTGGAAGGTTTTCCTGGCTTTTACAACTTAACATCATTCCCTTGCTAAATGTGCCTTGCTTCAGTGAGGTACTGGTAGCTTAGGGATTGTTTTCTGCTTATGCTGTTCTGTCACATCTGCCTGTTCACTTTATCTGTGCCTTCACATACTGTGATGTCCGTTCCAAGTCACACAACTCTTACATGTTGGAGCAATAAAGAACAACTTGTGCATGTCTTGTTTGGGTTTTCTTAATGATGTCTGTCAAACAGAAATTAGGTTAAGATGCAAGTCGTCTTTGAGAGACCTGAGAACATTTTGTTTTCTTGTCAAGAGAAAGAGACAATTGAGTACTATAGTTTTTTTCAAGATGTGTGTATTGTATCTCGTGAATTTTACACAAACTATTGGAATCACAAACTCGGGTCTTTAGATAAATGCCAGTGGTGCATTTGAAAATGAGGTTCTGTGAACACTGGTGTTTCTCCCATGAGCAGAGATAATTTAGGATTCTTAGCTTTTGATTGTGACAGATCTTCCCTTGATTTTCAGGGCATATAGTAGACTGAATTACTATCTAGGTTCACTTTCTGTAGGCTGGAAATAAAACTTCTGCTGAGTCAAGTCTCTTCCAAAGACCTCCTTAGAAAGATTAGACCAGATTAATGCATTTCCTTCCTTGCTACATCCTATGCTCTAAGGCATTGTGGAGGCAGTGACTGTTTTGAATCATGTTGTTCCTACCGAAGAATCATCATCATCTTAAGGAATGAATGAGGAACTTGGGGAAGCAGCAGTTTACACTTCTCTTTGCCAGGGACTCTATATTCAGAGCAGTTGTCTAGGACAAGATATTTTTTTAGAGGTGGCCAAGAACTGCTACAGTTAATAGAGTTTGTTAATGTAACTAGTGAAACTGTATAATAATCAACTTGCAAGTACTTTGGAGTCAGTAGCCTTCCCTAAAAGCAGAAGGAAATTGTCCTCTGCATTTTCTTCTTATGCCTTCCTTCATTACAATGAAATTTTTTTTAAAAAATTAGAATCTTTATGTTCCAGTGAACCTCAAATAAAACATTTAGTGAAATACCTAGCCCACTATTTGTTAGCTGTACTTGGCAAAGAAGAGAAGATGTGGGTGTTGTTTCTGAACATTTTATTTTGGTTCTTGAGCTGTTTTGTAAATGCATCCTTGTGTGCATATGAGCTGGGAGCTTCCAGCTGTGGTGTATTACATGGCTGATGCCAGCAGGAGGAGGGAATATATTCCTCATTAAGAGAAGCTACATCTTCTGTAAGTCAGGAAAATGAAACATGAGGAGACATAATACTTCCTTTAAGGGTTTTTTTTTTTTTTGTTTGTCTCTTTATTCAAAAAAAGGAGCTATTATGTTGCATTAGTGATGCCTTAAGTTTTTATTTATTAAAAGGCCTTCAAAGGATACACCTTGGGCAGTTCAAGAGCCCAGTCATGACTCCACCCAAGAGGGACAACACGTCACACGTTCACACCTTTATAAGTTTAGGTCCATTTATGTATTGGGATTAATTGTCCAATTACAGCTCCAGGGTATGAAGTCCCATTCTCACAGGTTCCTTGTTGTCCTTGAAAATCACCCTTCTGATTTGTTTGGGTATAATGGAGTCAGCTCTCATGAATTGTAAGATAAACAAGGATCATGTTTACATTCCTTTGTAAAAGATCTCACCTGATGGACTTCTCAGTGCCCAGTGGAGATGGAGAGGTGGGAACTTCTCTGTCCAATCTCTGATCACTGTCCAGAAACTGAGAGATACGAGGTCAACAATAAACTGGAGAGTTCTTGTCTTCTTCTCTGCCTGAACCCCTGTTGTGTGTGTGCTGTGTTCCCTCTGTGTGTCACAGTGACAGTTCCTCTCCTCATTTCACTGTTATTTGTAATTTTTGGGCCTGAAGTTGTGAAGGTGTCCTTGCTTCTTGGGCTGGAAAAGGATTGTTTTGTCTGACTAAGCTGTGAAGTGAACTGCCAACACTTCATATGAAGTTCAGAGTTACATACTAATGCAGTACAGAATCTGGAAAATATGAAAGCTAAAACTTAAGGCATCAGTAGCAATGCATTAGTAGGCAGAAACTGACGTTTGATCTGCCAGGTGTACAAGCAAGCTTTGTGGTTTTGAGACCGAGGATATGTGCAAATGCCAGTACTTATGCATGTGCATGGTGTTTTGCATGTAAAATTAATAAAGGAAGAGTAATACTGGCAAAATCAGAGCTTTGTGTTTGTAAGTAGCTTTATTATAATAGCACATAATGAAAATGCATCCCATTACTGTCACCTGAAATAGGGAGCCATGAAATGCATTGCCTGAAGTTTTACAACTGCCTCAGTTATTAACCACTGCTTAATGAACTACCAGTGTTAGTAGATTGGGATCGATGCTATTGCCATGTTGAATTTAACTGTGAAATCTTTGAAAGATCTGAATGGCTTAGAATGTAAAACAAAGTAATGGATGAAGTGTTTGGGGCCTTGGCTTGTATCCAGCTTGATGTCCTAAATGAATGCATCGTGAAACCACAACAGATCAACCCAGATTTACATGAGTGATGCAGAAGAGCCCTGAAGCTAATCCAACATAGTGATTGAATTAGCTCCTGCATTTAGAGAGGCTTCTCCCTCCAGGTCAAACTTCTAAGCACTGATGGGCTTGTGTGGGGAACTCGCAGTTACAGACTGAAGTCTGCCTACATTTGGGAGGAAAAGAAATCTTAGAGCCTCAGAACTTTTACCTTTGACAAGTGTGACTGATTTTTCTTTTAGGGGGAAAAGGGGGAAACACTGTGAACATTTCCATTAGTGGTGCTTTGGTCAAGGACCTGCCAATCTTCCCAGAAATATCTATTCAAAATTTGAAACATTTTCTTGCCATGGGGTTGATAAGTACCGTATGTATTGCCTTCATGTAGTACGTGGCTTTCCTTGTAGTAAATAATAGCTGTACTGTAGTGTGCTGCTCATAAATGGGACTGTTTTGCAAATATCTGTGTGTACCAGTGCAAATGTACAGCATTTGTGATCTCTTTGCTACTTTATTTTTAATAAACTCATTTTAGAGGTAAATTTATGTCAGATTAAAGACAAGACATGGTAGATGAGCAGAAGCATTAGTCTTTTTGAATAATGTTTTTAATAAAGTTTTGTTTTTACAAGATGCAGGGAAATCGTTATCAAAGAGCAATACCAGGATGTCAAGTGTGTCTTTATTCTAGAGATTTGCATCATGACAAAAATGTTTCAAAGAGATATTGTGGGGACATTTTAAAAAATATATTCTGCAATTCATGTTTTTAACTGGTGCCCTCACATAAGATATTGTTAAGTTCCAGCAGCTATTTTGTTGATGTCAGTGCTATATTCCTGTTTATGTATATGTGTATACTTTGATACTTCAGTGATCGGATATCTCCTTTTTTGTTTCTCAGCATGATGTATCACCGACTTTGCTCAAAGCAACTCTGGGCAGTGTGGTTGAAGAGTGTGTCAGCTTTGTAGGAGTTGATATTAACATCTGCTCAGAAATACTATTAAGGTGAGTGAAACATTTTCCTATTCCAGTAATTACATGGCTCTGGATCACAGAGTCTCTGTTTAGTCTGCCATCTGACTCAAGCTCAGCTGGAGCAAATGGCTCTTGTGTTAAACTTCCAATTACATAAAAATGACACAGTAAGACAGTATTTCACTGAATCATTAAGAGTCAGGTTTTAAGGATATGTATGATTCTCCAGGGTAAAACTATTCTTCACAGAAAAACAGATATTTAAAAATTTTGAGCCAACACTTCAATTTTAGAAAAACGTGGTATAAGTAATACGTATTTTTACATGGAGAGAGGTATTTTCAAATGTACTTTGTCTCTTAGAAGGTATTTTTATAGGTACTTCTAAGTGGAACAGGTTGTAAAACTTAGGAGAGGAGAAAAGAAAAATTTAAGGGGAAACTTGAAAAATGTATCCCTTTTTTACTGTTTGCTTTTTGTAAAGTAGTTATGCCATGTTTACTTGAAGAATGTTCTGGACTTTATTTTTCATGTTGAGAAACTAAAAGCTCATTCTCTCTTGAGTGTGTAGAATTCAGAATAGTTTAGGTGATGAACTCTCAGAAAAACGAAAGTGCTGCTGTCATCCTCCATAGTGGGAGGGGAAGGAAAAGAGCATCCCTGATCTTCTGTCCGTATTCTCCCATAATATTACTGTCCGTAATCAGTAATGAAAATTATGTTAGGTACAATATAAACACGTTCTTCCTAGCTCTATATTGTAATTTTTTAGCCCCTTAGAATCTTTCTTAAAAACATCTTTCCATATTTTTGAAGAGCCTATCTTTCTGTTCTTTTTGGTTTTCCACTTTAGTGTTTTTTCTCTGCATATCCAGCCCCTAGCCAATGTCCAGTTTCTCATCTTACATGCTTTCGGATTTAGATCAGTTTTTAGGAAGAAAGCAAGTGGAAAGTAAGGTACCTAAATGACAAATGAAGCTTTCATTCATAGACTCAATAGAATCATATCATATATCACAATAGAGTTATAGAATAAGCAGAGTTGGAAGGAACAGCTTTATTGTTCACTTCAGCAGGAAGCATCAGCTGAGATGCTGCTGTGCCTCCACAAAGGTGAACGTGGGATAACCTGTGCAGACAGGGCCACAGGTGGTACCACATTGTGTAAGCCTTTTGTGTGGTCTAATTAACCTGGCTAATGGTTGTTCAAGTCTGCTGTTCTGTGCAGATGCAGCATTAAGTTTTCTTCAGACATCCAGTTTATGAGAGTGTCACACTAGCTGGATTGCAGCCTGAGCAAAGCATTCTGTCTGTGGACTTAACACATGGTACACAGGGAGGGGATGACAGTGCTACAGTATTTCTATTACTGCTGAGTGTTGTGCTTGAAACACTTGATATCATCAGTAGAAAATTCTGTCAACTGTGTAATGTTCCTTTGTCCGTGTAAATAAGCTGGATTTCTCAATGTTTCTAAGAAATTTTTGGAGAAAATTCCCTTCCTAATGATTAATAATCTGTCTGTGGTTAAAGGTGTGTCCCTCTAATTTCATTCTGAGCTTTCACAAACTTTACTATTTTTTTAACTTTTGCTTAAGCAGGAGAATAATGGAAGGATTTTTTTCTTTTTCCCTGAGATTTTATGACTCTTGCTGGGTTTACTTATGGTGTTTTTCTAGAATCAATTCATGCCATTCCACAAAGAGGTCACTGCTGCTGCTGACTTCAAGCAATGGCATCTGATATATAGAGCCTAGTGGGTGACATTTCCTTCACTAGTTCTGTAATTCCCCACGAGAACTCTTTTCTCTCTTTTTATCATTAACATACTCCACACAAAGTTTTACTCACATGTACATACAGAAAATGTGCAGCAAACCCTCTGCTTCCTAGAGGAACCTGCTAACTGCTGTCACACATCACAGGAAAGTTCCTGGCCAGGTCCAGGTTACCCCCAGAACAAGTCATGCAGCCTGTTCCCAGCTGCTTTTTAGTTCAAGAAGAGCTCAGAGAAAAGAAGCAAGCTTTGTGGAGCAGCTCAGTTGCTTGAGGAAGGCAAGCTGCTCCCAGCCACTCTCCTTCTGGGTAGCAGACATGAGCCCTTATGTTGGGGCAAGGTGTTTCAGTGCCCTTGGAAGAGCTGAGAGGGGGCTGTTCTTACAGGAACAATTTATCTGTTCTGAACCCTCCTCCCACAGCTTCCTGAAGAGGGCAGCTGGGGGCAGGCCATAAGACATGACAAATTGAATTGGCATTACGGAAATAGCCAACAGATCATAAATTAAACATCCCTGGCTTACTAGTTAGGCATGTACAGAACCAGATTGCTGTACTGTATTGACCTGAGTGGATTCCTTCCACAGAACTAAGGCAAGGGATCCTTTTTCAGACAATGCCTTTGGTCTGAGAGTCTGCTTGCTGATTTCTTAGCAGTTTTAAAATTTTTTTTAACCAGTTTTTCTATAGGAATGTGAATCCTTGTAACAGCTAGCACTTGCAGTAATGACTGTTTAATGGTAATAAATACATTTTATAAATATTCTCTTAGACACATTGCAGGACTGAATACTAACAGGGCTAAAAATATAATTGAATGGCGAGAGAAGAATGGACCATTTATAAACCGAGAACAGCTCAAAGAAGTTAAAGGTTTGGGTCCCAAAACCTTCCAACAATGTGCTGGCTTCATCAGATTCAATCAAGAATATATAAAGACTTTTTGCAGGTAATAGAGATTTTAACTGTTCTGACTAAATTGTCTATATAATTTAGAATATAGATATAGAATGAGAAGACTTTCTCCTTTTCTGCTTTGTATTCATGCTTGAGACTCAAGGAATCCTAGACCAGTGTGTTCTAAAAGACAACAAATTAACTTGTTAAAGTCCATGGATAAAGATAGTTCTTCCCCTGAATAGTCATGGCTTGTTAGCCTAGTCCTCTAAGTCAGGGTTTTGATAAATATATAAGTTTAAAAATTTTGCCACTGAATTGGTAAAAAAAAATTGTCAGGCGGCAGTGTTGTGATCTGAGATATTAAAACTTTAATCTTGTTTTCCAGGCATAATACTGTAAATTAATTAATTTAATATGGTAAAGATTATTCTGCACAATTTAATGGAGGTAAACTAGAATTTTGGAGTTTCTGTTTCATTACCTGGAGAGAGGAAGTTGAGTAGCTGCCTAGATTAAACTGGGTCTGTTTTACTCCTGTGCCTAGCTAGTGTTATGTGACTGCCTTCTGTCTGAAATATGTGAGGCCTTTTCCCAAGTCCAGTTGTCAACAGTGCATCATCCTCTTCCCTGTCATCTCATTCCCTGATTCTGTACCAAGTCTTCTACTCTTTCAGCCATTCACAGTGCTCCTCTTGACCTTTCTGCAGCTGAAAATGCCCTTTCTAGCACAATGTCTCTTCTCCTGTCTTTTCCCATTTCTCTTTCCAAAATAAAGAACTAAGAAAGGGCATGGTGGTAGCACCATCCCCACACTTTTTGCCACTGGCTCTTCTCAAAAAAATATTTTCCTGGGAAGCACATGCTGTTTTTTAGCCAAGGCAGTGCTCAGAAGCAATCCTGTGTTCCCAGTTGCTGCTGGCCGAGCAGCACAGGCGTAACTTCCAGGCAGGCTGTGGGCACAGAGGGGCTGGCTCTCTGCCCAGGGGGAAGGTACACAGCTTGGTTGCCCATCTGGCAGGGAGGCACAGGCTGCAGGCCAAATGGTGCTCACTGTAAGCACCAGAAGACCAAAGAAATTGTTTCCAAAGCTCCTTATGATTGATAGGTCTTACCTTCCACAGACCTGTTTAGTTTATGCTGCAATACAACCAGTGAAAAAAAGGCTGATAGCTTTTTCTCCCTCCCCCCAAATGTTCACTGGTGAACTATGAACATTGTTTTTGGGGGGTTTTAACCTCCCTGGAACATGATTCTGATGTTAGTCAGATACCATAAAACTTGGGAACACTGTATAACCTGAGAAATGTATTTTGAGGCCAAAGTAAAGCTCTAACACCACTGCCTGCATAACACTTCTTGTGGGTCCAGGTGACATAACCTGAGGCTTTTGAAATGATCTTTGAGGTTTAATTTAATTTTTATCCTTTCTAATAATTTTGATGACTTTAGATTGCTGTATGAAATAATTTTTGTGCTTTTTACTTGAAGTTTAACAAATAGTAATTTTAAAAATTGATATGGAAAGAGGAAAATATGTTTGCATTTCTGTCAACAGTTGATAAGTGGAGCCCAAAATACCAGTGCTAGTTTCAGGTCCTTCAGTGTGTTCTCTTTTATCCTTCCAAAAGCAGGAAACACTTGTGATTTAGGAAAAAAAAAAACCAAAAAGGCATGAAAGGGGCATTTGCAGTGGGAGTCCTATGATGATTTTAATGTGTCCTGATACATTTTTTTGTTTGAGGGAAACTGCAGGGGAAAAAAATGTGTTGGGTTTGTGTGTGGACACTGGGCCAGGATCATCTTCATTGAGAATGACATGTCCATTTTTGATTTCTGGCAGTAATAAGAAAAATGAACTTGGAAGTTCACTTTTGACTAAAGCAGGTGCACTTGGTAAAAAGAAGAGTAAACTAACATCATGTACTTCACAACAGCCCAATCCTTTGGACCAAACTTGTATTCATCCAGAGTCTTACAACATTGCAATGAGGTAAGTGATGGGAAAGCTTTTGAACCATTGACACCATCAATGTTTAAAATTCAAGTACTGATTTTTCTGACAACAACCTGTTCAGCTTTTGAGACAGGAATGTTTCTACTGCTTTGAAGCTTTCACCCCTTTCTTCAAGAAGAAGGTATGCTTCAGATGTATGTGAGCGTGTGTCATTACTATGGGCCTTTAAAATTAAATTTTGATATTGCAAGATCTAATTAAGATGTATATATAAGTTCCCAAGTACACTAAGAGTATGATTGTTTTACTAAGTGGCTAAAAGAAGAGAATGGGTTTTGTGTATGTCAGAAAAAAGTAATGAGAAATCCATGTGTGCCTCTGAAAAACTGCTCTAAGCTGTGATCTTTTCTATTGAAATTGGACTCTGCTTTTCCTCTTTAGAAAACATTATCTCCTACCATAAATAGGCACATATTTATTTTTCAACTGATTGTTACTGAACAGGTTCTTTTCTTGAAAAGTACCAGTAGACAGCTGCTCTAAGATTCTTATGATCTCTGTTGAGAGTATCATGCCTGGACAAACAAACTTGTGCTTCCTGTTTTATAAACAAAACCATCTTTAAACCTCAAAGAGAGATGCAGAATTTCTGACTTCGCAGAGCTTGACTTTCTTACCTAAAAAAGTCATACAGGACCTTGTGTTTTTAGGACACCTTCCCTTCAGGGTGTGCTCTGTTCTCTCTCCCTATCCCTAGGTCTCCATGCTTTCCTTCTCCTAGGCAGGCACTCTTGTTTCCAGCCTCTCCCTGCCACAGTTCATTCTCCTCTGTGCCTGATTCTAGGACCCACGGGCAGTTTCCTGGTAGAGTCTATTGCAGTTGTGCAGTGTGTAGATAACTGGTTTCTCCTTTTCCATGACCATTTCTCTTTGTTACAAAGCCCCTGCCCTGTATAGCTGTGAGGAAAAAAACATCAGTCAAGGTCCTGATCTTAATGATCTTAGGTTTGGTAAGTGGTTTATAGGGTGTGCATTGGTCACCCTAACTCAAGATTATTCAATGTAAGTGAATCAATGTGAAAAACAAAAATAAATTGGTTATTCAAAAATATTTTTGATTTTCAACATTGCATTTTATTCAATTGAAATTTCAAGTATTCAGATTTTAGTTTTTAGCTTTCCAGCCCTAGTACACTAATAACATCATTAGTAAAGCAGGCACAGTGCCACCAGCCTTGCTGACAGCCTGATGTGGACAGATTGCTTTGGAGAGCAGAGAAGTCTATGCACTTAATGGTGGGATTCTTTGGTAATCTCCCTACATACAATATTTTCACAAAGGTTGGTCAGAAAATAAACAATTGTGACTTTGTTTCCAGAGCAGCACAATTGACTTTTACATCTGACGTGGTGAGTGGGATTATTACTGCATAGGATAGAACAGAGATTCACACTCAGCTGAAATTGTAAAGTTTCAGTAGGTATCATAGGTCATATAATTGTTATTTGAAATTTGGCTGGGAACCCACCACTAGCACTATTTAACAAAAAACAGAATAAAAAAATTAATGTACATGATTTGTACATCTCTGCCAAGACATTGGTCTGAGTCCCAGGCTTGTGCATGTTCACCTATGGCACAGCCAACACTTAGAAGGTGCCTTGCCCAGTCTTAAAATGTGAGCAGCCTCAGACTCAGATTTTGATTGCTTCTAAGCCAATGCAGAAGTGTCACTTGGCTGAAGACCACTGTCAGTCATCTCATCATCTCTCTGTGGATTGTGCAAGTATTTCACAGCACATTTCCAGCAGTACTGTTTTCTGTTTGCTGTTCCTCACCAGACACTTTGCCATCCTAGACAATATTTTCAGATGAAGTATTTGGGTCCAAATGCATGTTACAGATATTGTACCATACAGGATTTTGTTGTGGTTTTTTGTTTTGGTTTGTTTTTTTTTTAAATGCAAAAGAATATAAGTTGATTACAAAGCAAATATAAAACAACAAGTATCTGCTAATGAAACACCAAATAAGCATAACATCTCTCTCTATAACTAACTATATCAGTATTTTCTGCATCCTTTGGCTTTCTCTGCTGTCTTACTTTTTACGTTTATAGTACCTCTACACATGGTATGATTGGGGATAAAAAAGTTTCTAAGTGCTTTCCATCAATGTACTTTATGGACAACAGTAGTTGTATTTTTCTTTTGTTTCCTTGAAAGCATGTTAAATATGAAGGTGATAACTTTCATGGTGTAGATTGTATGACTGTACAGCAACTTGATAGCACAAAATGGTGTGGGGAAGGGGGCAAATATCTTTAATGTTTTTTCACGGCCAATAGCTGTTTTGAGAAAAGAAAATACAGCTCTGCAGCAAACTGACAAAAGCCAAGATGTGTAGTTTTAAAAATTGACACTGAAGACATAGGGGCTAAATATAAACCAGACATTCTCCCCTCGAGCAACTAATGCTATAATTTAGCGATGATTATGTATTTAAAATGACTTTTCAAAAAACACATATGAGCTGCTAAATTTCTCAGAACTTATGAAAACATCTTTCCAAACATTTTTTTCCTCCCTGAGTATGAATTGAGAAAAAAATCTGCTAGGTATTCAGACTGCATGGAGGATTCAGTCCAAAGCTTATCAGGGCTGTTGGCAAATTTTGCTGACAGGCAGTGGATAGGACTGGGCTTGTAATTCCCTTTTGCTGAGCCCACATTCATGAGAAGCTTTTGAGAGCCTGAAGATCAAACCATGTTCATGGTGTTAGTTGGAGGTGTCTCATGGAAGTTAGCCAATATGTGAAAGTCTTTCTAGAATGCTAGAATTAAACTGAGTTAAAACCTAATGGATAACTCTTGTAACTTAAAATCCAGGAGAAAAATTGAAACTGTTAAATGTAGGTTAGAATTGGTGTTTAATAATAAGGTTTTTTAAAACAATACATCTTAATGAGTTCTGTGGCTCTAGTGCTGTCAGAGTATTTCTTCTTTTTCTGTGCTTACACTGAACTTTGCCAGGGAGTGTGTCGAGCTCACAGGTGGATCTGTGCTGCCAAAGGGCAGAATTGCCTTGAATATGACCAGATTTGATCAAAAGTCCAGTATTGCATACCTCTTATCATGAAAATTAAATGTATGGAATAGCTGCTACCTAAGTGAATCATAAAGGCTTCCTCATGCAATGCCTACCATGTCTTGCTATGAGAAAGTAGTTTCTGAAAGTTTTATTGGATTAAAAGTTTTCATGGAAAATTGCATTTATTTTTAAATGAAATAAGATGATGATTTTTATCCACTGCTTATAGCCAAATTACCCAAAGGCAGCAGTCTACATTGTAGATTTATGACATGCAAAATTATCAGGTTTTAAAACAATGTTTTTGAGGGATAGAAATTTACCAAAATTTGAAACCACTAATTTTCTTTTTCAGGACTATTTTGTAGCTTGAAAAGCCAATCCATTAAAGAAAAATATGGTTAAAATAATTACTCCCAAGTGGTGACTTTGGTTGCCAAACTTCAGGCTGGAGCCAATTTTTAGGGCTGATTTAGAAAAATAGGGTTTTTATAATGGAAACACTGATGTAATCTTTACTACAGTGGCACAAATGGTGCTGGTATGATTGATTTATGGCATTTAAGCATCTTAACTTAAAATCTGTACAATTTCTGTAAAATAATTGGAAAATATCCTACTAGTGATTTCACACGCTCTGCAGAAGACCAAAGCATTTTTGTTCATGGTTTCCACCCTGTCAAAGCTTGGCTTTGTCATGTGCAGTGATCAAACTTACAAACACCTCTAAATATTATGAATTGGAATTTCCAAAAAGCTAAATAAAACCCTCAAAACTTTATAGACAGGCTATTTTTCTGCAAAGCAGAACCATGTTTTAATTTTTGAAAAGTCTGTATGTGAAAACCAGTTTATAGTGGCTGAATCTTCTACATACAATTAATACAATATGTAGAGCATATCCAATTTCTTGGTATGTATTGTTAAAGAATTGGTAGGAAAACCGAGGAAACATTTAGGAAATCCCCAGAAGTTACAACCAGGTTATGCTTATAAACCAAAATGTTGGAAAGAAAATGCAATGTTTTTTCTTTGTTCTGTCAGTCTGCTGGGTGCAGTTGGTTTCACGTGACTGAATTTTAACATTTGCTGACTTTTTTATTTAAATCTCATTAAAATGCTTTTTGCAAACGGTTGGCACTCAGAATGTGTATTTGCTGCTCACAGATCGCAGCATCTGGCAGACAGGTTGTATTTTAGACCTAGAAATACAAATTTTTGCCAATGTAAAAGATCCAAAGCTGTGACTTAGGGTAAGAGAGGTGAGAATCTTCCTTGGCCAATTACCCAGATTTAGGACCTTGCCTGGTAGAGGCCAGTCCTGCTCACTGTGTTTGGTTATGCCTTAAAAGAAGTTTTTGACATACTGGGCAGAGTCACTTGCAGTGAAGATTAATGTCTTGCCATTCTTCCCTGTGTATTGATAATGCTGCTTGATATCTTCAGCAGGGATTCAGAGGCCCAAGGGAATTCAGCAAGCCCTCATTCATGGGCTTTTTCTTCACTGAAACAAACCCTTCACTTTGGCACTCATGTCAGCAAGGCATTTGTGTTGATAACAGTTTATATTTCATTAGAGGCCAGTCAGTCATATTTCAGATATCCCTGGTGTTTCTTGTGCTCGGCATGGGTGGATGTTAACAGCTGGTCCATAGTGTCTCATTTGCTGTGCTGATAAGCTGCGTTTGCTGGCTTTGGAGGCACATAAGACAGTGCAGAAGAAAAACTGTTGATGAGGCCACCAAAAGAACAAGATTTTCCTCTCCTGCCCTTTATGCAACTGGAAGCTTGTCCTTTGATAGCATTTCCAGCTCGTGGCAGGCTGGCTTGCCTCTGTCCAGCTCCTCTAGTTGTCACTGAACAATTGAGGCAATGCTGAAGGGCAGTAGAAATCAGGGAGGGAGTTATTACTTAGTATGGTATTTGAGCAATGAAAACTAGTTGTTGTGTCCTATTTATTGCAGCCTACATGTAAATATTTTACACATGATAGGAGTTGTTACTGTGGTAGGAGGCCTTTCCTTACAAAGACATCAGAAATGTCTTTTGTCTGCTTGAATGAGGCTGTACTTGCATGTACATGTGTGTGGGGGTAGTCAAGTTATTTAATGTGCAGACTAATGCTAATAAAGTCTTACATTTTGTGGCTTTTTAAAAGAAACTTTAAAAAGTTAAACTCAGTCAATTAATGAACCTTTATGACTATTTCCAATAGCCCATGTCCTGTCCTAATTAAGGAGAACACTTGCTGAATTGTGGCCATTAATTACTATAAATAGCAGCTCATATTCATCACTATAGAAGGCCAATTCATTCACAGGTTTTACTACAAACTTAGCTAGATTTTTAGAGGCCATATTTTTGAAAGTTATCTTGTCAGTAAACAGAAGACCAGAAAAAGCTTTCACTGCCAATTGCCGTCTGATAAAGACATTTTAAAACTTTAATGTGTTCTAAAATACAGTCAACAAGATTGATTAGAAGAACTTGGAAATAATGAAGAAATATGCTCCATTTATGCTATAAATACTAGACCCATAAATCAAATGGTATTTTTAATTTGTTAAAATTCTTGGAGCTTACATAACTTCCCACTAGTTGCATTATAGAAAAAAGTATTGGGCAAACCCCTCCCCAGACCTTTTTAATGGAATTTTCTCCTTTAAATGTAGTAGGCTAGTTCCTTGTGGCTACCTAATCATGTTTCACTGTTCTGTACCTCGGGTGGCTCTCCAGTTATGTGATATGTCCGTGGTCATGAGAACAGCCAACAGCAGCCTGCCCAGTGGTATGGCAGCAAAGTGGCTTTGTTTCAGTCTGTGTCTGAATTTCTGTCTCATTTAGAAAGTCATTGTTTCTTAAAATTTATAAGTTCAAAATGTCATAAACTGAGTGCTTTCTGCATGCAGTCAAATGATCAACATTATTAATAATTTATGCATTTGAAGAAAAACATACTGGCTAAACAACTTTGTCTGGCTAAACCACGTAAGTAGTTTTAGATATATTTGAATCTTAGCTGTGTCCAGCAATTAATTACCGAAAGTAATGCACAAATACTGTTTGATACCTAGTCTTCATTGGTAATCAAAAACTGAGGATCCGTATCACTGGTGGGAACAAGAGCAGCCAACATCTGCATTATACAAATACTGCTTTTGCACTTCAAAACATTACTAAAACATAAATGTCTGCATAATTTAACTTTGTTACTGTCATAAATGTACGTTTTACCTAACAAAGTGCATGCTAATGCAGAGTTGTTTTGTTTTCAGAGTGATTATGTTGCTTTGCCATTAATTCATGTGTGCACTGTGACAAGATGTAATGGCATATCATGTTGCTTTAATGTAATGAATCCAGTACTCCCAGCTCTTAAATTGTGTTGCTGGAAATGATTACATAAAACAGAAATGACTGTGACTAAAGCCCTTGCAAAGCTTTAGAACTCCTGCACATTATAAGAAGCTTTTTGAGGGGTGGTTAGAGTAAATTCTTAAAAATTTACTGTAGGCTTCCCTTGGTAAAATTTTTACTCTTTTCTGACTATTTTTTGCATTCCAGTAAAATTTACATTATCTTTTAAGCATTGCAAGGGCTGTGCTATAATTTTGTGCAGATGTGTATGTTAAGTGAACATGATGTGCTTATTTGTTTCATTTATGCTACTTTTCTTTCTTTATCTGGATAAGATGGATGAAATTATGTATTAAATAAAAACATCAGTAATTTCTCCATGACCATTCTCTGCAGGTCTGAATGCAAAGATTGCTTTTAAAACGAAGATGATTGCAAAGGTTTCTGAGTATTCTCTAAATCTCAAAACCATAAAACTCAAAGTTCTAAACTGTTTAAATTTCACCCTGTTCTTCCTAAGTCTCTGGCAGCTTTTATCTGAGTTGATGATGTACCTGGAGCAGAAAGTTCACCATTCATTCACATACTCAGCATTTGAGGAAGGGTAATATAAGATTGACCTCACTTCAGAAAAAAGTCTCATCTTCCCCATTTCTGTTAACTTTTCTTTAGGTTTTGTCTTTCTAGTAGATAAACATAGCACTTGAGCTACTGCAGCATATTATTTATTTCACATTTGTAGCCAGGAAAATACTTTAAGGACTTTGATTTTTGCACAGATCATTCATGTTCTTATGTTATGCAGCTGGAGCTGTCATTTACAAATTGTGTGAGTGAGATATTCCAAGGATTGCAGTTAGATAGTTTAACATTAAGATCAAAATATTTAAATTAAGGGAAACCTATTCTTTCCCTCATAGCCATATCCGAGTGTTACTACCAACTATGTCTGGTTTTTTTCTGACTTTGAAATAAATCTTGAAGCAAGCTGGGTTGCTTTTTTAATAAGAAGATTGACTTTGTTCTTAGCAATGACATTTTAAAATAGAAATTATCAATATAATGCACCATTGTTCAGTCAGAGTTGTGCTTTATATTGATTTTTTTTTTTAGTACAAGTGCCCTCAGGCTATGTTCATTTGAGTAAAAATGATACATTAAAATATATAATTAGATTCAACAGTATTTCTAAAACTAACTGCATCTGCAATCACTAAGAAGTTACTTCAGTTTGGAAATACTTTAATACATAAGTTTTACCACAACCTATCCTTAAATGGTGAGAATTTCCAAAATAGAAATAATACTGTTTCTTATAAAGAGTATTTCTTCTCTGCCTATGTACATGCTGGGCTTTGTTACAGTGCTCTGTTTTGCCTGTGATATATATTGTGAAATATTCTTAACTAAATGCCCGATTTTTAGAATGCTAAAATTCAGTAGAAGTCAGTGGGATGTCTCATGTACTTAGACTTGGGCACATGTTTAAGCATCATCTTTAGGTGGAGCCAAAATTTCATTGTGAGCCCTAATCACATTAATAATTTTACACAATTATAATTGATAACCTAGGACCCAAACCTACCACCCTTGCCTAGATGAGGAATCCTTTTTAATTCCAGATAAATGCTTTGGGATGTCCAGAGGGAGGCAGTTGCAGGGGCAAAACACCTTCCATGAATCGTGCCTGAAGGCTCGGGCACTTGGATCGTGTCCTGCTCTGGGCTGGTTTTCTTCCCATTCATTACTCCATTATCCATTCATATTCAATACATAACACCATTCATTCTGCTTGCATTATGCACACAAGTGACACCTCTGTATGAACAGGGCTTTTTTGAATAAACACTGCTGGCAGTTCGGTGGGTTGCCCTTGCTGGTGGTGGAACCCACCCCGTGGTCAGTTCACGAAGCCGGGGCGCTTCTGTGAAATCCTGATGGTGAGAAAATCTTCCTTGGACGTACTCAAGCTGAGTTTCCATTTGAAGGGAAGTAAAGCCAAATCCGTGAATGTCAGCAAACTTGTTTATAGGGGTGGGTGGTAAAGCAGACATTATTTAGAAGGTTGAGTCATGAGGCTGGTCGGGTTTGTCATGTTACATCTGGCCCGTCAGTCAAAGCTGGGGCAGCTGCTGCCTGTCACTAGTGCTCTGCTGGGGCATTGTCAGTGTTAGCAGCCAGCAGCCCCCAGCAGTCTGGGGAGCACTTCACCTGGGCCTGGGCTCATTTTCACAATTACCATTGCAACTTCTGGGGCTCCTTTGCAAAAGAAGGTGGTTTCGTTTCACAGAACATCTGATATTTTTTCGTTTTTGTCATTTGGTATTAGACAAAATATTCAAATAGTAGTGGTGAGGTTTGTTTACAGAAAAATAAAATTGCACTTGATATTATAAAAAGTTTTGCATCTGTTTTGCCATAGGCTTTGCTTCCAAACCACCTTAAACTACTTAAAAATGGGATGTCTAAAGTCGATATGCAGTCCAAGCAAAATTCAGTCAATATGGAGAACAGCACCATCCACCGAGTCCTTATTTATTTTCGTCATGCATTGCCACATGAAAGATGTCTATGCACTAAAAAAATTAGTGAAAATTATATTTATCATTACTAAAAATCTCTGTGTTTAAGCTACCAGTATTCTGAAGGCACTATGCTTGTACTTGAATTCAGTAAGGTGAAAGTTCTGACAGCCAGTTGTAACAGATGTCTTCCTTTAGCAAAATTAATGGACATTTTTAAGTGAAGCTTTGCCCTTATGCTCAAAGATGAATTTTGTGTTTTACTGAAAGTCAGATATTGCTTTAATTATGTCTCTTCAATTTATATTTTGTCAAAAATAAATTTAGTTTTGTATTTCAATCCATATAACTTCCTATTGCTCACCACCTGAAAATCTCAGTCGGTTCCTCTGGGTTAAAAAGGGGAAACAACAAAACAAACCAAAAACCCCTCTGGGTCTCCTGACAAGAGAAATACTAGCCTGAGGTTTTGATAAAAGCACAGCATGTGTTTTGGCAGGGGAAAGGAGCTTGAGTACCAGGGGATTTTGCCTTCTTGTAGAGCTGGAATATCTCCCAAGTTCAGGGCACGAACCTGCTGGTTAGCTCTTCTTTTGAGACTTGCAGCTCACACCTGTTGTGAGGCAGGATAAGGAGAGGAAAGAGGAATCTCTTAGGAATTTTGGAAGGAATGTTTATTCAGACTCTGGAGGACAGGAACAATAATTCTACCTGCCTGCTGTGGTAGAGAACTTGAAAAAAAAGTTGTGCTTCCTGCCAACAGTAAGGAACACAAAAAAAGCAAGGTAGACGAGGCTTATTCATGGTTAGATGCAGGTCATGGCAGAGATCACTTGTCAGGACAATTATTTAGAAGTGTTTTGTTCTTTTTTTTTTTTTTTTTTTAATTTCTTTTCAGCTTTTTAGATACCAGTCCAAATTTGTCTCAGTCTGCAATGTGTGTATGTATGTGACAATAAGGAAAGGAGGTTTGTGTTGTGTGACTGCTTTGGCTTAACGATTACTTAGTGTCTGAAAAACTAATCATGAAGTTCACAGACAAGAGAAGTATTTCATGCAAAGTTTTTCTTAAGTTGGGTTAAAGATTTTTCATATTAATTTAATGTTTTGAGTATTCGTTGTTGCTTTACTAAACTGCCATTCATTCTAATTTGAATGAGAGTGACAATTACAATAACATTGTTATAGAATTCTTAATGATTTCTAGGGAACTTTCATGGTAAAAGACATCTTTCAATAATAAGTAAATTCAGTTTTGTTGTGAGGTGAAATAATTGGTCTGAGAAGAGATTTTAATTGTATTTTATAATTTTGTTTCTGGTTTTGCAATCTCTTCCAGAAGATACATGTATAGACTCTAAAGTTTCCATTTATGTGTCAGATCAGTGATGAGTTGAGAGGACATGCACTTGAGAAACTGCTTCTTCTATTTTATCAGAAGTTTTGTTCATGTATCAATGAAAAAATAATAGAGCAAAAAAGTTCCCACTAAAGGATGTTAGAAATCTTTCTATCTTTGTTTGAACTTCTAGGTTTTTATCTCTCATTGGAGGAAATGCAAATGACATTGGAAAACCAGATATGCAGCAAAAAGTAAACATGATAATTCAAAAAGAAGGCCTGGAAGGGACAGCCAAGAGGCTCAATACCACAGTGCACACTCTGCAGCTGATCATTGATGGGCTCACTCAGCCAGAGGGCTACGACATCCGAACAGGTAAACCTCACTTTGGGAGGTTGTGATCTCAGTTCACCCCTTCTGCATATCAGTTTTAAACCAGCATATTTTCTTCATCTAAAATCAGCAGTAGATTTTCATGGATGTGTAACTCCATTTCTTTTCTCACTCAAGGTAAAGGCTATATCATAGTCAGGTGTTACTTTTCAGTTTTGTAGTTAAGAGTGTGAATCCTGTCTTAAATCGTGGCATTTTCAGCCATGGGAACGGGAGTTGTATGACTGTTAACAAATGAAATAACTTCAATATGTGGACTCTCTACTGGCTGACTCTGTGTTGGCTCTGCATCACAGAGGGGAATGCAGAGACCAAGGTGAAACAATAGCAATAATCTTCTGTGGAGCAGTAGTGTGTAGTTCTGCTCTTTTATTGCCCTGGTAGATCAGTATAGACCAGTGTCACTGAGGCACGTGGCTCATGACCTACCCTGGTTAAAACCTGCTGTAGTACTGAACAGTTTGGGATAGAGGAAAAGAAAAATGTAGTAAAACATCTGGGGATGCTGTTGTGTCATGAAACTGGATTCTCTTACAACTGCAGGAGGTAAAGGTAGACAGCAAAGATGCAGGCTTATAATAACAAATAATAAATGTATGCTTAAAAAACAGCCAAATCAACATTTCTGTCCCCCTTTTTTAATTCATTATTGGTTTCTGTGCTTATTTTTTAAATATTCCCCACTAGTGATCTTGAAAATGTGTATTTTCTGTGTCTTAATTTGTTCTGCTGATCTCACATCTAAATTACAGTAGGATAGACTATTAACATAGGAAGACATAAAAGCAAAAGAGAGAATCTTCAGTGGAAATAATAATATTCTGCTGATCTAGGACATTCAGTATTACTTTAGAGTCTGTGTCTGGAGAAGTCAGCCTGGTAGCCTTATGGTAGCTGTGTGGATTTGTCCATCATGAGTTCTTCCCATGGACTGCAGTTCTTCATGAACTGCTCCAGTTTGGGTCCCTTCCATGGAGTGAAGTCCTTTAGAAACAGACTTTCATTGTTACCTAATGAGGTCACAAGTCCTGCCAGAAAACCTGCTCCAGTGTGGGCTTCCCACAGGGTCACAGCCTTCTTTTGAGCATCCCCCTGTTCTGGTGTAGGGCCCTCCATGAGCTGCAGGGGAATCTCAGCTCTGGCACCTGGAGCTCTTCCTCCTCCTTCCCTTGGTGTCTGCAGAGCTGTTTCTGCTGCATATGCTCACTTCTCTCTCCTGGGCTACAATTGCTGTTACACAGGGATTATTTTTCTTTTGGAATATTTTATCCCAGAGGCCGTTAACATCATTGTTAATGGGCTTGACCTTGGACAGCAGTGGATGCACTGGACACGGGCAAAGCTGCAGAGGCCACCACTCACACATAACAAAACATCCACAGACTGATTAAATCCCAGTGCATTCTAGATAGAAACTTCAGGCTGAATTTTTTTTCTCAAAAGCAAACAGTGAAATATTATTTCAGTTCTGGTTTGGTGATGTTCCTTGTGGGAAATCTCAGTCCTTTATTATATTTTGGAAGGGTCAAACAATGGTAGGAAAAGATTGAAAGAGTTGTTGAGATGGCTCAGAAGAGTTTTCTGCAGAAGCAGAAACTGGTAGGGAAAAGAATTTAAAAATCTATCTGTGCCCTTAAATGCAGAATGTGAACATTAATATCCCAGTATAATCCCCACTTCTGATCGTGCCTGTGTGATTTTCCAGTTGTCAGTGCAAGGCAGCACTGTGATGAAGCTCATATGATAGCATGGTGCAGATGAACAACAAGCCTAACAACAGTGCATTGCTGACTTTTGTTTTAGTATGGGATGAAACTGAGTATTCATCTACCAGTGAATGTGTAGAAGTTTCTGTAGGAATAGAATTTTGTGTATAGTTGATGTAGCTCGAGTCACCTCATGTATTTTCTTCCTAGATCCAAGAGAATTTAAAGAATCTTTCTGTCACTGCCTACTGTGCAACACACTTCTGATCCCCTTAAGACAGTTTCAAAATTCACTATACTTACTACTTCAGTAATCTAAGTCTTTTAAAGCCATTCACAAAATATAAGAAACAAATTGTTTATTACAGATGTGTCTTATTTAAAAATTTACAGAAAGCAGAATTTGGGACCTAAGAGCTACCATGGGATGACTTATTAATTAGAAACATTCACCTGGAAACAACTCTTAGAAACCCCTTTTCTCCAGAGTCTTACTTGTGTTTCTTGTTTCCTGTAACAGATTTTGATAAACCTGACTTCAAGAGAAGCATAGTCTGCTTTGAAGACTTAACAGTTGGTGCTGTTTTGACTGGAAAAGTTGAAAATGCAACACCATTTGGAGTTTTTGTTGATATTGGTGTGGGGAGAAGCGGTTTGATTCCAGCACGAAACATCACAGAAGCAAAACTTTCCAAAGTGAAGAAGAGAAGAAGCCTGGGCCTAGGTCCTGGAGAAAGAGTGGAAGTTAAAGTGCTTAATGTTGATATTCCTCGATTGAGGATAACGCTGGACCTTATCCGTGTTCTGTGAGAGGGGTTTCAGTAACTGAGCCTTGTCTGTAAAGGATAAGTAATGTCAGCAAGGTTATGGAGACTCAGGCACTTAAGGAATGGTTGAAACCATTTTTTATTTTTTTCTTTCAATTTTACTTTAACAGTTTTACCACATTTCTTGACTCCTTTCTGTTAATTGTTGAAACAATTTTTTGGATTACCTCCAAGCAACCTTGTTATTTTGTCTGCAGAACAAATGAAGTTCAGTGGGCTGTCAGACAGATCTCTTATCTGTTGTCTGTGCAAGATTTGCTGTCTTAATCTTCAGTTAGCACTGCATGACATATCTCTAGCTCTCCTCCCAAAAACAGCCATTCAGTTTGCCTGTTTTCTGGTTGACAGTCTAAAAGAGGGCTCCTAGTGGTAGGAAAAAAGTGATTTTTTAAGTTAAGTGGTAATGAGTTAAGTGGTTGCATCAAAAGTAGACTGAGGAAAAAGCATCTGCTAAAACTATTGATGGTTCAGAAATAGTTATCTTTAATTTATTTGACCAATATTATTAGGAGGTCTGTTTACCTGTATTATTTTTGCTTGTTCAGTTATCACTGATTAACACAGTTGGATGTTCCTTGCAGTTTAAGGAACTGTGCTCAAAGGTGTCAAAAGACATTTGTGTTGTTCTATACTTCTGCAAAATAAAAACATTCTGTCCATCTTTTCTCAGTGTACTGGTTCTACAAGTGCTTTAACAGTCCTAGTTGTCTTTCCTTCCCACACATGCTTCATCACTAGCACTCTGAATGCTGTTTCCTGCTAGGGGTGCCTAGCACAGGAGCTTTGTTTCTTCCAACTACAGACTTCTTGGGTTTGTGGTATTTTGGTGGTGTTTTAAAGGATTTACCTCTTGAGCTAAGTTTGCAAAGGACAGGTATACTGGAAGATCAGTTGCCTGCAACAGCAGATATATATATATAGATATATAGATATATAAATATGTAAATATGTAGTCTTCCCAGGGAGTTTTTGGTGTGTTGGGCATTTATTCCTTTGCAGTCATCAAACTTATCTGTTAGTTGGCAGAAGCTCTTGTCTGCAACAGATGAGCCCAAATCTACAGCAAGTGTCCAACATCTTTGATGACAAGGTTTCTAACTACAAATGTCCCAGTGGCTGCTGGCACAGGGTCTGTGCATGAGTTTGGAAAAGGTTAGCATGGCCTAATCTCCCAGCTCTGTGCTTTAGTTTTCAAAATGAGGAGCCAGCTGTAGACAGTGTATTTTGGAGATAAAGAATCATTTAGGAGAGGGAAAAAAGGAAATCAGATCTTACTATCTTCGCTGCATTTGTGCACTGGAGAAAAGACTACTGTTTTCTATTACGTTAAAGTCAGCACGTCTTGCAATCATGTTTTGTGTGATTTGCCTTTTGAAATTTTCCTGTAATACTTCTGCAAGGTAGATTTTGTTGTTATGAAATTAGAAACTGTAATACCATGTTACTGACTTGGAAAACAGAGATTCAGAGCAAAGAAGTTGAATTTTTTTTTTTTTTTTGTTCTGCAGGTGATACATTCACTTACAGCAGTATGCCTATCAGTAGAGTGATTCGTATTAAACTTTATGCATGATCTCTGCAGTATCTAAGCACTTAGAAAATTAACTGGATTTGCTTGGCCTTCTCTAAGGAGGAGATAAACTTGATTTTCTGGAGCTTACGTTAGTGAGTAATATAAATACCCTTTCTGTGGTATTTTGTTTGTTACTGAAATTCATTTTTTAATCCTTAATATTGTGAGGACTGTAGCATCTTTTGCAGTTTTGTCTGTGTCTCTTGGATTCTCACGAAATTGTGGTATTTTGTTTGTTACTGAAATTCATTTTTTAATCCTTAATATTGTGAGGACTGTAGCATCTTTTGCAGTTTTGTCTGTGTCTCTTGGATTCTCACGAAATTCTCTAAATGCAAGATGTCTTGAGACTGTTTCTCTAACTCTTAATTCACAGGAGGCATTTTGCCTACTCAGAGCACTGACCCCCAATTCAGTGTACATACTCATAAGTAGTTTGCTTTCTCCATAGCGGAACTCAGCAGCTTATCCTGTGTCATCACAGGGACTGTAGGAGAATATCATGTGTATCTCTTTGCATTTTATTAACCACACCAAAATGAGAGGTATATGACTTCATGTCATATTTCTTAAATGTCTGAAGCTCTGCAAATGTAATCCCATTATTTGTCAGCTAGTGCAGTGCCTTAACTACTTTTCACAAAAATATTTTTCCATTGCATTTTCTTTTTTTCTTTGCCAGAACACAGCAGTTAAAACAGCCCAGTGAGATTCTAACAAGGATGAATATGCGTACATATGAACTTCTCAGTTTTGTCAGATCTTTGGAGATTCAAAAATTATTTCTTCTTAATCCAATTCTCATTTTTCATCTTGAATTCTTGTGGTGTTCAGATTTCTGGAATCAGAGCATCAAAACTGTTTTCTCTAGTTCATCTCCGCCTTTAGTTTCTGAACCAAGACATGATTATTTTTTTTTTTTTTTTGGATGGATGCTTTTTCCCATTTGAAATGCTGTCCAATCTTTGGAACAAATTCAGTACTGCTTAATGGTGATGCCTTCAAAATTCTGAACAAACAAACAAACCCCTGCTTCCTCCTGATCTTAGTTAATTGCCTCAAAGTGCAGTTTCTCAGAAGAATTACATACATGACTTTAAGTCTCACTAAAAGTTCTACTTTTGCCTTAAGCTGTAGATTCCAACTACACCTTGTAGTGTAGTTCCACCTCTTCCCAGAGAGAAAATCCAGCCCATTGATCTTGAATGACAATCTGCCTTTTTAGTCCCAGCCTCACTCAAATAGTCTGGTATTTTGCAATCACCTTCCCCTGATATGCAGACCCATAAGAAGAGCTTCTAAACATTTCCTGTGCTTCAGATATTACACAAAGAAGAAAAATTCTACTAAGCAAGATGGCACTTGTATGCCTGGCTGTAGTAATGCAAAACAAGAGTTTAAAAGAAGCCATTTGTTTTGTTTTATTCCTGCCTCAGGCAGTTTTAGACAGCATATATCAATTTTCCAGAAACTTGTCAACCTCAGGAATGATTTAGTATGCTGTTAAACATAATAAAATCAATAGGAAAACAAATAGAATTTCCATGAGGAGCAGACATTTGGAGAAGCTGGTCCATATGGCATATAGACATGCTGGAATTTGGGCTTTGTGGGGTACTTGTGTTAGAAAAACTGCATACCATGGGAAAGTAATGCATAATTCAGGAGAACAAATAATCTAACAGCTTTGTGGTGGTGTGTCTTGAACTTGGTGTCTGTGTTTGTTTAACAACAAATACACTTAGAAACTCTATGCCTGGAAGCTAGAAACCAAACATGAATCATGTTTATCTAATTCCAGAGCTTTTCATAAGGAGCCTCACCCTCTCTGAAGTGAGTGCTGAGTGAGTTCTCAGGTCAGCCTGAATAGCACCTTGCTTTTCTAGACTTCCTGAGGGTAATTTATGTACCTACTTAGCTCTGCTGAAGGACATCCAGCTTCAAGACTATCAGTCCTGTAAGACAGTGGAAGGAACAAGTTGGTAATGCCAGTCTATGTTACTCTGTCTCCCTTTTGTTCAAGGTTTCAGCAAGAGCTGTGAGGGAGTTCCTGTGTCTCCAGGGCTATCCATGTAAAGGCTGGGCAAGTCAGTAATTCCACTCCCTCTGTTAGAGACCACCTAAAGGGTTGAGAGCACCCCTTTTACTGGTCCCAACATTTCCTCACCCGCCTCATGGGCATGTAGAAACTCTAACTGTTAGAAGTGTTTCATTTTGAGAAATCCTTTTGAATCCTTACTCTATAAAGCTTCAAAGCAAATGATGTGTGTGTGTTTCTCGCAGCAAACCTCAGTGACTAGTTTATAGAGAGCTTCAATTGCCTCTTTCCACTTGAGCCTCTAAATGGTCCCTCTGGTGGATGTTGTAACTCTGTGCTGGCTGCAGGTACCTCCTGCCAGGAGGCTGTTGGAGATCACCCCTTATTGACAGGTATTTCTAGGAGCTCACCATCCAATCCACATTAGAATTTTGGTTGGGTGTTGTTTCAAATATAAGTCACTTATAACAGCAACTGATGACAATTTTTAGACACCTGGAGTTGAACAGCAAATCATAACATGTGTGTGTATTGCACCACAGCAATTTTATTACAGCTTCTGCAGGCTGGAAATAGCAAATTTCTACAACTTGTAAATAACAAAATCCTTCGATCTGGGAGGGACCAGTGCAGGAGTATTCTTCTGTGTCAGCTTCCACAATGGGGATTGCTGCTTTTAATCAAGTTCTGTTTGGTTCCATGCTGTTTCTATAACTGTTAGGTTTCCTGTGAGCATGTTCTAGCTGCATCAAGAATCTTAAGAGATTCTCCATGCTTTAAAAGTGAGAGAAGACTGGTGGCCATATCTAGATCAGGATGAGTCATCCCACAGAGAATTTTAAATCTAACCAGAAGTTCAGGGTAAAGCTCTCAAATCTCATCCAGCATGCTTTCTGTCCCTGACTAGGAGCTGACATACATTTGAAATTGTTCACCTTGCCCCTTGTTTCACTAGTTAGAGCTTTTACTTTATTTGACTTCTAAAACTGAAAAACACTAAGGCTTGTTCAACACAGCACTCCAGGTGATATTATTAGAAGTTTTTATTTTTTTTCCCTCTCTTGTTCTCCGGAAGAAACCACAAAGAATGGAGCATTTAGTAAACTGAGGATCCCCATGACTTCTTTAGCTTTATTAAATCTGCTTTAGTTCAGGCTTTTAATTGTTGAGACATTGTCTTTAAGCAGTAATCAGGAGACCAGCACCTCAGAAAAGTTAATCAAAGTTAATTTTCTCTTTATATTCCAGATCAATTTATCCTACTTCACTTGTATGTTACTAAATGAAAAGTGTTTTCAGATGCAGTCAGCTAAGCTGGAGTTTTGCATTCTCATATCTCAGTGACAGTCGTATTTCTAGGAAAGACTGCCTTGATTTGTGGTCAAGAAGAGAATTTTTGCATGTGACTCACAATGAGGTATGTGGAAATAGTGTCATGAGAGGAACTGTTATGCTTGAGGGTCATTTACAAAGACTGAATAGAAGTGAAATCTTAGGAAAGTTACTTTCACCTCAGAATTAAATGTGTGGAATATCTTGGCAGAGAGCAGAAACTGCCACATACCCGAGGCTCTGTATTGGCACCGTGACTGCTTTCTTGTGTGATGAGGAGAGGGAAGGGCAGGAAATGCAGGGATCTGGGCAAGAACATCTTGCAAGATGTAAATGGTCTTATGGGAATGAAGTTAAGATGATGAAATGCAAATGGCAGTCATGTACTGGTAATGTAGTAGTAGTGGAATCTGAGCCTGCTTGTCTTTTGCTTCCTGTACCTCCCATGAAGGTAAAAAAGAAGCATAACTATTTGTCATAGCTAATGGAAATTGTATATCTCATATCAGTGAATATTGTAACTAAAGAGTGCTATGGAACTAATTGGCTTCAAGAGGGAGAAACACAAAGTATGTGCTCTTAATTGATTTGCTTCTCATTTGCCAGAGTTGCTGTTTCTAGCTAGTTTATTAGGAGGAGATCATCAACACTTCTGGCTGAGACAGTGCAGCTGTCATGTGTGATGTGTGTGTTGTCCATTGACATATGGCAGGGAGAACCAACAGGATTTTTATCATTTCTACCAGCAGGAAGAGTCCTTGAAAGACTATTTTGTCATAGCTTTCTTCAATCCCTTGAAATTACTGTGTGGCTATATTTAGTGCATGGGGGTAGATGCAGAGCCAGTCAAAAGCTGAAAATAGCAGAAAATCCAGCTATTTGTATGCTGGGTAGAATTTTTTTCAAAGAGCACACAGCCTCAGTGATCTAAGATCTGTACTGATGATTAACTTTTTATGTAAGCACGTGCTTGTGCTCTTTGCTTACCTGAAATACAGTCTTTCCTGGTGTACTCAATGTCTGAGATAGTTACTCAGTTTTAAATTTAAGCCTGTTCTCAAGGTATTGTCTCTTATGGACTGACCAGTTTAGAATTGGTTCAAAGTAGCCCAGACATGTTAATCTTCAGTGTGTTTTATGAGGCCTTGTGTTTTCTGGGAAACAAAATTAATCATAATGTAAGAGCTGAAAGAAACATTGTCCGATGTTCGCTGCTGATGGAGTCTTAGTTTTTTGTGTCTGGTGGTACATGTTCACTCTTCATGGAAAAGAAGGAGGGTTGGCAAAGCTTATAAAGTGAATTTCAAATCTTGTGTAATTCATTAAACTTATAAAAAGATTTTTGTGTCATTCAAAAGGACAGGAAAAGAAAACGTCTGCCTTGGCAGTAGGAAGTCCTTGACAGTCTTTGGCATAGTTTTTTCCCATGTTTCAGAGTATTAAGCTTCTCACTTGGATCAAATTGCAGTAGTGTGTTTTTTTGGGAACCAGTGTCACTTGTGTGAGACCAGAAAAATGGCAGTAAAAAACCTCCCACCTATGGGAGTGGAGGTTCAGCTCATCTCCAAAACCAGGGTTGCCCATAGTTAAAACCTGAAACAGGTTTTCAATTGAGAGAGGAGTGTCTTCCTCAAGTCTTCCCTCTTGTCTTTGTTGAAGAAGTTTCTCTTGCCAGTCTTTTTTTTTTTTTTCCTATTCTGTTCTGCAGTAAGTTATTCACATCTAGGGAAACCAGAGTGCTGCAGAGCTTTGTTTTTAAATGTAAGTACAATTTCATTATTTCAGCATATGTTCTATGACCTTTAAGTATAACTTAGATCTGGATTTATTGTGAGAAATACTAAAACACTTCCCATATAATCAGGGTGACAATTACAGTATTAAGTGATTTAGTGGCTATTGTATCACAACCCTGTGGGAAGGCATAGTGCTCCACTGACTGACTGTCTATTCAGGGAGAACTTTGTGTTATTGTATGGTTTTCAAATGTGGAAAAAGTTAATAAAGGGTCAGAGGAGTGCCCATCCTCTGCATGAAACAAGGCATGGGTTCCACAGGAGAAGTGTTACATGACAGCCTCATCTGAGGCAGCACAATGGCTTAGTGCCTAGCCATAGCAGAACTAGAAGGATAAGGATAAATTGGATTTTCTCTAGCCCCCTTGCAGCATGAAGATAAGTCTTTTTCCAGAGATTTCTAAAGGGGAGTCCTTTTTCCCAGAGATTTCTAGTGTCTGTCCTTTCCTGGATTGTTCTTTGAACAAGAGACTGAAGACTGTGCAGTAGCAGAAGGCAGGAGAGCAGTCCTGAGTCCAGTACCAGTGGGCTCAGTTGGATTCCATCAGAGGCATCTTGGTACAGGGTCCCTTTTGTAAGATCATTGAGTCCTTTTTAAAACCCCTTTGGCAATGTTACCCAACAGAGCCTAACAATTGTATCCTGTGTATATAAAAGAAAAAAATGAGGGTAACCCCCAACCAAACATGGCCCACTGTCAATGAACTGGGATTTCAGTTGGACCCAGAGAGGACTGTGGCTGTTCAAATGGAATTTACACAAAGCTGGTGAGGCTTTGTACAGTGATGATGCTGTGTTTTGGGAGTATCTGCTCCCTTGTCAAATCCACAGAAGCTAATGATGGGGGCTGTAAAATTGGTGTTGATTACAACATTAGTGTTGTTGGTCTGCATTTCAAACTGAAGCTTTGCTGCTCATAATACAATGGAGGCAGACTTTGTTAACTTTGTTTTACATGTAAGCAGTTACAGCAATTCCAGGAGCTCCTTTGTAATTTTATGACTACAAAACCATACAAGTGCAGCTGAAAATGAACATCTAAAATATTCATTGCAGAGCAAAAATATAAATATGTGTGACATCTTTGTTCCATTATTTTATTTCTGTTTGTAAACTATACTCATGGATGAATCTATTTTGGATATTTCTGGCTAAATGCTGGCAGAATAGACATAGATAGGTCTAGGAATGGACATGCAATAAACAACCTATACAGAGTTTTAAAAATATGTAATTTTGTTATCTTAGAAATAGGATGGTTTTGGTCAGAAGAATTTCACTTTGCAGACCAACAGGACAAATAATATTTTTTCATGTTTCATTTGGTTGAGGTTCATAGTTTTCTACTGGTGCAGAAAACGGAGACAATTTTTTAGGTTTCGTTTTACTTAGAAGCATTTATGATTTACTTATTTAAAGAATTATTTAAATGAAGGTATACCTTAGCAACATGTACTTGAGATTCTCTGGATGATTTTCTATATTTTTCTTTTATCCACCCAGTGGCTTTAGCACTTGCAAAATGCCAGTGTTGCATACTTCCATACTTCTCTTAATAGCATCCTAAGGGAGCGAAGATCATCTCAGCAGCAAAAATTTTAAAAAGGGAGAGGGGGAGGCAAGAGGCCCAAGTTTACTGTGTAAACTAGGTGTGTGAAATAGGTGTGTGCAATGTTCTTGCTGTATCCTGCAGAAACACCTTCGTTATTATTTCATTGAAACTAATTCAAACAGTAGTTTGTGAAAATAATTCTTGAAGGAGCTTATGCCAATGAACAAGTAGAATGTTATCAATGGAGCAGAGATGGACTGCTCATCATGCCTGGTGTATATTGCTTTGTCTAACAACTTGCCCCAGCAGACTTACAATTGTGTTCTCTCTGAAGACCCTCCCAGCTGCAAGGGCTGATTGACAGAGTCTGTGGGCAGATGCACTTGCCAGACTCCAATAAAGATGGGGCCTTGGGAACATCTAAGGCAATTATTGACGGGCAGCAATCCACTAATCAGACAATTTCAAAATTAATCCCACAGTCCCTTACTGTATTAGCTTTCCTTCTTGTTTGTATTTATACAGCAAATTCATGACTTCAGTGAATACTCTCCCTTCCAGCCCAATTATGTATCTCTGAGGGTATTAAATTAAAAACAGAAGAAATATTGAAAGTGGCTTGCAATTAGTCTCTTTAAAAAGTGGTGTGGCACTTAGAGGCTGGGGTTCTTAATATGCTTGATAATAAAAGAAAACAGGATTTTTTTTTCTCATACAAGTAAAACAAGTATTCCTAATATGCCTTATTATTAAGCACCCTATATATAATGAGGGGGAAAAAGTGATTTGATTTTGGAGTTTAATTATATCTTCATAAAATTCTTCTATGGTAACTGACAAATCCACAGTGTCTCCAAATAACATAAACAGGTTTTGGGTAGGGCATTTTGGTTTATCTTTCCCTTGTTTTATTCTGATTGCTTTATAATACAAAATTGCATTGCATTTGATTGTCACCTGCCTTTTAAATGAAGGCTGATCCAAGCAGAACATTTCTTGGGGAAATATAGAACCATCTTCATGTTGTAACTGTTTAAATGTGAGTCACTGCCTAGAGTCCTTAGTTGTGTACTGTGTACCTCATTCTTTTAAAATTTGGAAATCTGTTGTCTGCAATGATTGGAAGATTGTTTCTGCAGATCTGAATCTGAATGCAGAATTTCCTATTTTTATTATTGAAAATGGGCAACCAAAGAGAGACATCATTTTAAAGGCATTATTTTGCATCTTTGCATTGCTGATTACTATAGAACAGAAAGAGCACCATGCATTTCTGCTGTTTTCCACAAGCAGCAGAAATTGCACAATATTATTTTGTTTGTTCATGGTCAGTTTGATTTCAAGTACAGAGGAATGAAAAAGGACTGGACTAATCCACTGGAAGTCAGTGGCTGAACTCAGTGAGCACGTGTGTTGGAGAGTCCATGGTGCAGTGCTAACTAAAACCAGTTGAAAGTATTTCCAAGTTGAAGAAGTGATGGGCAGAGATTCTGCTGAAGAGGTTTAGGCTCAAACTCCTTCCTGGTAACTGGTGGGTTCAGCCACTTTCTGTATATCTCACATATATCTGTATGGCTTCAAGATTTCCATCCTTGAATGAGTGCTGGGGAAAAAGAGTTACATGCAAGCTTTATTAAAATTATAGGATTGGCATAATTTTAAAGTGAAAATGATAAATCTGTAAGGGACAGCAGCACTGGTTAACTCTGATCTGTTAGTAATTGTATGTGGAGCTGATGAACATAAAGTTATGAACATATAAGATCAGCTTTCTACTTTGAACAAAACTTTGAGTGAACAGTATCCATTTAGGCCTGTTGTAATCAGTCACAAGTTTGAATTGATTCACAGCCATGGAGGATATCTGAGGCAAGAGTCATACTGCAGGTAAAGTATTTTTACATTACCTGAGTGATGTCTTGAAGTCTCTTTCCAGAGCTATGCAGCTTTTTGTCATGGAAAATGGCTTAACTAACACACTTGTTTGGCTGGATATATTTAGAAAAGAAGGCAAGGCTCAAGAGGCACACAGGTAAAAGTTCCTGTGCTTCTTTTGTACTTCAGTGTTTAGCAATGTGCCTGTGATGATGCCAAGCTGCCTTTCCTTGTGCAAGCAAAACCCAGGATGGAGCTACTGGTAGGCCTTGTTTTATATTACTTTTATTTGATTTATTGCAGAAGTTGTTAACACCCCATAGTTCTTTGAATAAAATAAAACAAGAAAACCTATAAGGCTCAGCTGCAACATAAACCAGGGAGCCTTTCACCGTCATTATGAACTAATTCAACTTTTGATTACCTGGGGATTAACACCTCCATATGTAACAAAAGATGCATTCTGTGAGTAAGAAGCTCCATAAGGTAACAGCTCACACAATTTGGCATATTTCTATCTAGCTCAAGAGGGCAAAATAAAAAGTGGGAGGTTAGCAAACAGAAAAGATTATTCAGGTTTTTACCCAGCCATCTGAAGACATCTCTTAAAACCTATCAATTCATCAAGTAGATTTCATAGGAAATTATTAAGAAGTTCTTTAAAACTCACAGATCCTCTTAAGTGGCACTTGATGAATTAAGGTCACCACTCAGTGATGCTGGTGAAGCTTTGCCCTTTAGTTAGGAGCTGAGTTTGGAGGTTTCTGAAATGCTTTCCCAACTAAATAATATTTTAGTGAATGAGGACAGCTCTTCAGTCCACACCTGCCTATAGGGATCCTCCTTAGACACAGGTACAGTTCAATTTCCCTGCTTATGCTGCAGTTCAGGCAACTGATCATGCTCCCCTTTGTGGGCATTCCTTTTTCTTCATTTAATATGTGCAGGTGGATTCAGACCATGGGCTTTACATGCACTACCAGCTGGTGACAGCTTTTGGCCACGTTTGACCTGGGTTAAGTTAGAACTGATGACCAAAAAGTGAAATTTGACGTTACCAAAGCCCGAGGTTATTTGTTGCCCTTTAGGGATTGCTGGTTCTAAAGCCACAGCAATTAGGTTTGTGTGGCACAATAAACAAAAATAGAAAGTGTGTTCATATGGATAATGTAAAGATTAAAGCTCTTGCACTCTCAGCTGCACGCTGAATAGCTTAGGGTTTTATATGCTTTGAAACGGGAGGGCTGCGTAACATGACCCTCCAGTTGAAAGGATGCAGAATCACTATACTCCCATCTGGATTATTACATACAATTTAGGCCACATGAACTCCTGTGCTGAAGGTGTACATCTAAGAAAATGGTTGTGAATTGAGCGTGACTTGCATAAAAGAGCAAGTTGCACCTATTCCTTCTTGAAAGCCATCTGCTTCTAGTTAAAATCACAGTTGGCTTGCCAGCCAGCTATGGGGGCCCCATCTTCTTTTCTGTATCACCCCGCATTCACATGCTTAATATACTAGTAATTTTATTATGGAGCTGTGGTCAAGACTCTGTGGCTAAGGTTGCAACCAGGTTCTTTTATAAGCTCTGTTTTTTGTCTGCCCCACTAGAGCTTTCACCAGGAAAATTGACTTGAAAATTGGCAACATTCACTCTGCACTTCGTATCCATATATTTACATTCTCAGGCATGTTTAATTGTCATACTCCCTGCTTTATTACTCTTTCAACTTCAATGTTAATTATTAGGCTGCACTTAAAATTAAGCCTTTCTTGGTGTCTTTTAATTATAATCAAGCCCTAGGCAGTCGGGTTACTAGGAGCACTGCGTATTACACTGTTCTCAGTTGTGGCCCTCAGTTGCCTTGTTATGGCTTATTTGTAGACTGGAAGCTCTTTGACTTTTGGTTGAATTTGTTTGAGTATGTTGAGGGTCCTGATCTACAACTGAAGCCTTTTCCTACTACTGCCATTAAAAAAGTGGTAATAAACATTCAAACAATTTATAGATGCAACCTGACTCCAGCTGAAGCTGATGGCAGAATTTCCACCAACATCAGCAGGAATGGTGCAGCTGTGACTCTCCTTTTGTAAATGATCGTGGGTGCTAACTCACCCTTCTATCTAAGCTAAACTAGTGAAGTTTTCCAAGTACTGTTTCCTTATAATTTTTAAAATTGCAATAATTTTTGTCAAGATACTGAAAGTCTGCACACTTAAGTGTAGGGAATGTGTGTATCAGCATTGATCACTTATAATTGATAAAGCTTTTTTGGAAACAATACTGAATTTGAAGAAGTGTAATTAGAGTAGTTCCTTGTTTTCTGTGTTAATGTACTTTTCTCATCACTTTTAATATAAAAATCCAGCCTTAGTTACAGAAGCTAAAATAGTTTAGAGGATTTGCATGCAGTCAGTTGACTTTGACACCTTAGTGTCTGTTCCAGAGTGGATACAGGTTAAAGCAGGGTGATCAAGTCTCAATTTAAAATTTAGTACCTGTTGTTATTGCAGAGGAGGAGATTTTTCATTTTCAATTTGGTCCAGTTTCATGCAATTTCTGAGTAATTATTTCTGATTACATATAAGAAAGATTTTGAGAGTCCTATATCAAAAAATGACTTAACATCATCCACACCTCTAAATAAGTGATGTGTTCACACTCAGCACCCTCAGTGTATGATTAATTATTTGAATTGAACCAGGATTTTCTAAGTCCTCTACCTTTTTGTTTTGTTTTCAGAGTTTTACCTAGATTCTGTAAGTACTTAAGCTCTGTAGTCAGAGAGGGTTAAAACTGATGGAGGAGCCAAAATTATCTGCAAGAAACAAGTCATTTGATATTTTCAAAAGAGATTTGATGAAAATCAAACATTGAAAACCAAAGGAAAAGAAGTCTGCTGCTAAAAGAGACCCTATTAAAAACTGAACTAAGAGGGTGATGGTCACAATGTAATGGTAAGGAGATATAAGTCTAAAAGGAAATGTGGAGTGTGGAATGCAACTTGTTTTCAAGCAAAAGCAGAATGGATAGACATGGATAGTCCTATTGGCTGGTTGGTTCTATAATCCTTATTTTGAAAAAAAAAATCTTTTTTTAAAACCATGTATATTTTTTTCCCTTTTCACTGACATATTTGACATATTTGTTGTCCCTGTTGTGCAAATTTCTCAGACTTGCAATGCATTGATCATTCTTAATGTAAAATGAAGTATCACTGCCTCTAAAGTATAAATTCACATCCACTTGGGAAAACTTTTTCCCTTCTTCTAACAGAAAGAATAAAGCTCTACCATATGATAAAGAAGTTGTGTCTGAGAAGTCTTTGCAAAGTCAATTGTCTGAAAAACATAGCACTTAATCTGCCTGTAGTACCTGTCCAAAGCAGGATCTGTCTTACAGAGTTTTGGTGTCAGAGGAATCTATTGCAGACCTGAGACCACAGTGTCTGTAGCTTCTAGGTTTAAGCAGGTCATGGTATTACTGGTGATGCAGGGA
Organism: Sitta carolinensis; assembly: GCA_032173965.1. Classification (NCBI taxonomy): domain Eukaryota; kingdom Metazoa; phylum Chordata; class Aves; order Passeriformes; family Sittidae; genus Sitta; species Sitta carolinensis. The sequence continues at coordinate 3,303,344 of JAVUNC010000025.1, read as the reverse complement.
CAAACTGTACTTACCAGGGAAATTTTGGAAGTGCTTGGGCTGCAGTTGTAGCTAGATTATTCCAGAAATCTCTCTTGACCAAGGAGTTGGAGGAGTACACAGAAATTGTTTGTTCTGACTTGAATTAGTACAGCTAAATAGCAAAATTCTCTGGAAATGCCTTTTTCAGATATGGTGTCGTTCACTCTTCTGGTTTGAGAGGGATTATAAAATAATACTGTATTATTACCAGCCTAGTGATTGAGCTGGTATATTTCCTGTCAAATTTTCCTTTGTTTGATTGAATATGGGAAGTCTTAACATGTTCTTTGACAGCAAAAGTCTCTGGAAACCAAGAATGTGGGATGTCTTTATTGTGTATTGACCACAGAGAGTTGTCACTAGTCTACACACTGCAGAGAAGATTTGAGATAGAGAAATATCCTTAAAGATCAGGCTTTTTAGGAGGCTGCACAGTGATATCTGCCTTGTTGGTTTATTTGTGTGTATTGCCGTTGTAAACTTAGTGGTACATATATTAAAATTCATGTAACTTAGTATGATGCTGTTTACTAACTTCATGCAATATATATCAGTTTAAAAAATCACTCATATTATGTTTAAATGCTAATAAAATGAAATCCCTTAGCAGTCAAAGGAATTAGCCCATATATGAGTGAAATACCAAGGCAGGTCTTGTTATTTTTATGAAACTCTGAATAATATAAGTATCCAATTGATAAAATTTTATTAAAGCTGACAGCCCTTAAGTGATCTAAGTGGTAAATATTGAAATGAAGTTTCAACAACACTGCAGTACCAAGGGAGGCCTAAGGCAGTAATAAGGATTAAACAATGATTTAATGTTGTTCCTTGGGGGTAGGGATTGTTGTTTTAATGGAGAGCAAAAGCTCACTTCCTTCTAAATAATTAAACTGTGATTTGAGAAATTGATCTAAGGTAGTTGTAGTGGTTTGTTAAGTCCGAAAGAGATAAATGAAGGCAAAGTGTCCTGGGGCAAGGGGAAGTCAGGGGAGAGAAGTGAAGAGATAGTTTTGCAGGATAGATTCATGACAAGTGTCCCTCGGGAAGGGGGAAGCTGGCAATGAGCATATTTTATCTTTTATTTGTAATGTAAACAGACTTGTGCTGCCTGAGGGTGGGTAATAGCTAATGAGCAGGGGGTTTCCATGGGGTGCAGATTTTATTAGCACAGCTTATAAAAAATGGAGCTAAATTAAAAATGCAATGTCTTCTAGATAATCTGATAATCAGTGGTGCTACAGGGAGCACCTCCACCTAAGCAGAGCGAGTGAATTAGCATTTGCATGTAGAATTTCCAAACAATTTGTTCAGCAGTTTCTGTGAGCTCAATGGCTTTCTCATGTTCACAGCAGAAAGTGGATTTCACATAATAGGCCTGATTATTGTGGGCTGTTTTAGGAATGTAGGAATGAAGAAATTTTGTAATGTGTTTCAGATCTGTCATTTGTATATAACCAGTGGGAGATTTGGCCAGAGATCTCCTCATCATATATGTCTCTTGGGTGGTGGTTACAAATGAGATGACAGCTAGGATGGTGGTAGAGATGGGATAGAAGGGGGAAAAGGGAGAGAGAAAACTCTGCCTAATTAGATAATTGCTTGAGGTAATTTCCTTGGGATTAATATGATGCCCAACCCTGAATTATTCTAGACAACTAATGCTGAACTTCCAAAACTGTGGTGGATGTTTTCCAGCCAACCACCCCTCTCGGTCTGTATGCACATAACACTCTTTAGAAACGCAATTAAATCAAGTTAGCATCCTAGAAAACATTGAAATTCCCTGTACTTACTGGAAAAGACTGTCTGCATTCAATCCAGGCCTTCAGGTGTAGATACAGACGGGCAGGGTACATCAGAATAATGTTGTGTTTAGGCACATAGAGGGGAGGAACAAGTTGAGGCATCAAGAGCCCCTGAGAACACATGCCACTGTTAAAATCTTGTGATTGCCAATGCCTCCATTTTTCTTAGCTCTCAAGGCAAAGCTCAAAAGGCAAATTGAGTGCAGAACATGAATGGCAAAAGTCTTCTAGACTTCAGTATTAAGATATCTGTGGTTTTCATTAGTAAGAAAGAATATTCCAGTCACTTGTGGCTTTCAGGGGCTTTGGGACATACTGAGTAAGGTCCACTGAAATAGGAAGCATTAACAGAAATGTCCCTGCATATCTCACTCCAGACTGTAAGACCAGGGGCTAGCAGTGTTAAAGCTGAGGTTGCAGAGTTAGAAACTTGTCTTCGACCCACCTGTTCCTCTCTGTGCAATAAACTGAAGAATTGGAAGTGAAGTCAAACCATACAAGCAGATAAGTGTGTATAAAACAAATTTTTCCACGCATGTTTTGTATTGTTCTATTTTGTATACACATTACTATAATTAAGGGAAAGCTTCAGGACCACCTGGTGTACAATCAACTTTATTGTTCCCAGAAGAGAGAGGAGAGGCTGTGCCATGATCAAACAATCCTTGTTGTTATTTTTTGATGTCTCTCCATAAGTGCCAGGCAGGTTGCAAGTTCCACTGCATGTAATTCCTCAGAGTGCACCTCTTGATGACTGAAGGGTGTGTTCCAGCTGTCTCAGTTTGGGTGGTCACCAGCAGTTCATTCAGTCTGATGATTGGAATCTGTCATGTGTCTGTACTCATCCTCTGTCAGAAGGAATGAAAAGTAGATAGGATATTATGTTTTGGTACATTCATTTGTCAGATTTGATTTAGTTTTGCATGTGTACATGTTGCTTTTTATGTCTGTTGGAGAACACAAGGCAGAAGGAACGTCTTGCACTTGGAGACAAAAGATGGTAAAGTCTCAGGAAATAGGTTTATCTTTCCAATAGGAGTTCATTCCATTGGTTCAACCCATCACTAAGAAGACTTGTCTCCTGAGAAGGCAAACTCTGCTTTATGAGACCCCCATTGTGTGAGAGAAGGGATACACACCTGAGGTTTTTAGGAAGCCCTTTGAGGAGATGAATGGGAAATCCCAAACACATTTGAGGTTCTGTGGAAGGTCAGGGTAGAGAGCTGGGCCAGGACTGACATGCCTATGGTCACTCATTGTAGTGAGGACGTGTCATCCCAGCATCAATGAGGTTGGAAGGCACCACTGGAGGATGCCTAGTGCAGTCTCCCTGCTCAGAGGAGACATGTTCAGTGTGTTTCAGTGCATCAGCTGGAGTTTCCAGCTGTCTAAGTACTCCCTGTGTAGATATCTAGTCCATACTTGAGGGAAGGATGGTGTAGTTCAATGACATTTATCACCTGCTAGGATAAACTAACAGGGTAATGATAGAAGCACTACTTCTTTGTTATTACATTTCACTAGTATGTGAAATACCAGAGTACTTCTAAGACATGGGACGAATTAAAAAAATACTTTAAACTAGCTTCCTCTGCCCTCATGGGTGAATACCTGTGACCAGATATTCACCAATGAGCTGATCCTGAGTATTGGGATTGTTGATAATAATGAATGGTAGTAGTGCTTGAACAATAACCAAGGTATAGTACCTCGCTGTCTTGAAAGTTTGTGTTGTCAGTTCATTGATTTTGAACAGGAAGAATTGGTCAAAAATGAAGCAAATTACAATTAAAAATTATATTCTGATCCTCTAGAGCCAAGACATCCATCTGTTGCAGTTAACCAGAACTGTGCTCAGGTTGAATTTAGAAGTGTGCCTAAGGTAAGGCCTGAGATATCTTCTCTATGAAGACAATATTTTACATTTGATCCTCTGTAAGAATGCAATTCAAATGTTTGGATATCACAACATGGCAATCCACAATGTTTGTTCAGGGAGAATATTGCTTTTAGATTATAAGGTGTTTTGTACTAGAAACATAAATTTTGGCTTATTATTTACTTTCCAGGGTGTCAGTAGACAGTTCCATTCCTGCCTTGTGCTTCCTGAAGAACTATCAAGCAAGTCACACATCTTTCCAGGCTTCCATTTGCTGTATCTATACCAGCAGTAAGAGCAGTGCCTTTCTTACTGCTTTTTTAGTCTGACTGCTTTGTTCAGATGCTCACTTTCCAGCACAGCAAGTGCCCCGTTCTCTGCATCTGCAGTGGAGCCAAACAGAGAGCTTGGAAGTGGATGTGAAGAGCTTTGCCACTGTTGGCTTAGAACACATTTTTACCATGGTCAGATTTCTTACAACAGTTTATTTTTGTGGCAAACATTGCTGTATTTTGACTTAAATATAGCAAAATCTTGTATATGGTGAAATGGCAAAAAATATCGCAGTTCATCATGCAGCAAAGTATAAACAATCATCAAACAGGTGAAAAATACATTAAAGAAGAATAAAACTTCAAACAGGTTTTAAGTAGTTCACTTTTATGTTTTAATAGCTCTTTAGGAGCCTGTAAATAAAAAGTCAATTGGATTTCAGACTTGTTTCCATAGTTATATTACACACAGGGAGTATTCAATAAAACAAATCTTTTATTTAGTTCCTGACAGGTAATTAAAATGTGCCTCTGCATTTTCTTGTCTGTTACTGTAGGAACTAATATCAAAGATTTCTAGAGTTTACAAGTATTCACAAATATATTGAAACTTAATTTTATCTTTTGGGCTGAAAACCTGGTGCTAACTGGAAGTCTTTAGTTAGTGGAAAGTTTGAATCCTGTTTGGCATTCTAAGCCTAACATTTCTTTTTTACTACAAAAATTTACTCTCAGCTTCAAAGATCCTGAGTCCCATTTACACATTTTTCAAAGTAATAGATGGTGGGAAAAGACAAATACGTAGAAAAGCAGCTACTAGAAGCAGAATCTATTTAGAGAAAAGGAAAAAAAAAAAAAAAAGATAGTTAACATTCCTGAAAATATTTAGGAGGTGGGTGGAAGGTGTTCATGAGGGTTAAAGTACTATGAATTTTTTCAAATTCTTAGTTGTCAATTAACTTGTTTTTATTTCAAGTGTCTGAGATTTTTCTAGGTACTGCTCCACAATGACCATTCAGTTCTGCAGTCTCTTCAATATATGTACTTTTAGAAGTTTTAGAAGACAGCACCTGTGAATGTCAAAAAAAGAAAGCAAGAGAGACACTTCTCTTTATTGCTGACATGCTACCTGGATCAGTATGGCTAAATCAGAAACTTTCAGTCTTTGTGTTTTTACAGGGTTGTATATGGTGGCACCATGGGGTTGGATTTCACAGCTGGGGATCATATAAAGAATAAGCTGCATTTTACATTTTACCAGACCTACTCTTTTTTCTTTTTTTTTTTTTTTTTTTCTCTGTATATTATTGTAATCTCTTGCCCTTGCAATATTTTCATCCTGACTGTAGAATACAGTGACCAGGAGATCCACCAGGATCTGTATCAAAATCCCTAAATCATTCACTTATATAGGAAGCTACCTCTGAGCTACTCTTTGTGTGTCTCTCAGGCATGGAGGAAAATTGCTTTGGGAAGGGCTTTATCAGTTAAACTGATTAAGAACTAAGCTAATAATAATCATTTGCCATAGCTTGGCATGTGGTAACTTTGTGATGCATTTCTCACACCTGCCTTGTCATTTTGGCCACAGTTACCTGACTGCATGGATAACCAGCTGCCTTGTTCTTTGGGGATGCCTGAGGTTGTCCTCCCTACAGTTAGCTAAAAAAAATTGTAATTTTTCTTTGATCAGGCATACTTAAGGAAACATACAAATCTTCCCGTGTGTTGGGTGGATCTTCCTGTTAGTACCACTGGTTTAAGGCCATGCTGCATTGCACAGTTCTGGGCCAGCTTGGCTCTCTTGGGGGATGTTTGATGGGCACAGGGGCTGGGGATACCAGAGCCAGAAGAGATACTGCTGGATAAAACAGAGTTGGGAGAGACAGGGCTTCCTAACACAGGATGGGAATGCTTTATGAAGAGACTTTGGCCATGCCTAAACAGAGGCAGCAGTGTCCAAGGGGAGCACACCAGCTTCTCGAGGGTTGCCAGCTCGGGCTGTTGCGGGCGTGTCGGGTAACGTGATGAGCTGGAGCTCTCACTTTACACGCAAATGCATCCCAGTCCCTTGCTGAGGCTTGACAGAGGCAATAGGCTTATGTTTTATGAGTATTAAAATGTCATAGCTTTAGTACTAACTTGTACAATTTCTGGTATAACTCCCCACCCTCGCTTCTTCTTTCATGTTAGAATTAGAAGAATGGTTACAATCTTTATTGTCCCTTAAAAATGAGCTTGGAGACGTTATTATAGAAGTGGGGTAATCTCAACAGAATGATAAGATTTGCAGTATTACTGATGGGCTCAGCTAAGCCAATAAAATTCTAGAAAAAAGGCCTAAGCTGAAGGAATTTGCAGGGGTTTATGAGTTCTTGGCACAATTTGGGAGTAACTGTTTCCATGAATGGCTGTTTTATCAAAAAAGAAAAATTAGAGTTATGCAGCACAAAATGTTTGCTACAGTGGAAAAAGTCCTACTTTCTGGATTACTCTTGGGTCTATCTGTTGTCAAAGCTAATCACACTGAGCTGTTCATCTGTTTATTACCATAATATTGTATTTTCAGCATGCATAAACACAGCTCTATTCATATTAAGTCTGATAGCCACTTTAAACCTGTCTTTTATCTATTGCGCTTACATTTCTAACCCACTTATTGCATTTGCAGAGACTGCAACAAATTTATGTGTTTTATAAACCTAACAGAATGCCTCGTGTACTGATTGATGGAAATCAGTTGCTCAGTTGCCAGGCAATGATTGATTTTCCAACACAGCTGCTCCAGCTGTGCTACAGATGCTATTTTTTCTAAGATATCATAAATGGTGTTGTAAGCTATTGAATATGATCCTTAATTGTAAGGATCTCTGAGAATTCAGTCATTTCAGTACTAAATGGCCATTTGGTCATTACCTTCAGCTATGTTTTGTATTTTTATCTAGTAAATCTGAAATTAGCTGTGCCGCTTCAAGGTTGCTTTGGTCTGTTTTGCAAAAAGCTGGTTTGAAAACTGTGACATAAGTAAATGCTTGTCAGTAAAAATTACAGTTCATTACAAAATACTGTAGCAAATAGCATGTGCTGATGACAGGAAGCCTTTTTCCTGGAATGCGTTTCAGATTCCAGTGTTTTATTTCAAACCTTACTCAGCTGTGTATGACTAATAAATAATAGAGGAAAGAATAACTCAACAGAAAATTTGCAGACCTTCTTTTGATCTGGGGAAGCAGACTTTGGTTGCTCGGCATCCTTTTAGATGACCTTCATAATTTAGTTGTAGGCTGTGATTTGGCTCTGCTATCCATTTCCACAGCAGCATAAAATATTGAAGTCAAGCAATATCAATAATTCATACTCTTATGGCATCAGGGATATCAAGGAGAGGGAACATTTGGATTTGCTAAAATTAAAAGTGCAACTCTGCTGAAGGTACAAGTGCAACCTTAAGGCTTTTAATGCTCATTATGAGAGAGGAAATGAAGCCAAGTTTCATGTTTCATGGAAAGAGGAGCTGTAGTTTGTAGGTGTCCTGTCATTTGTGCATCAGCCTCCTATTCACAACAGGGTAATATGTCTCCTTGCTAAAATAGACTTGTTTGCTTGCAGACTGCTTTCTTTTCCCTTCCTTCCTCAAGAAAAGCACTTCTCAATGCTTTCTCCCTGGTATGAAATCTGATTCTTCTTAAAGAGACAGTTACTACTGATCTTGACAGAGTGGCTGGTGGCAAAGCAGGGAGAACTGAAGCATGGTCTGACTTCTACACCTGGTTTTGCCACTGCCTTGTGGGCAAATCCCTTTAGTGTCCTGCATTTAATTAAAACTTTCTCAGAGGTGTTGTTCAATGTTTAGTCCCAAGAGCCTCTGATTTCAGTGGGGCAAAGCATGTAAACGATATCAGTAGGAATCTAAAATTCAATTTATTCCATCTCCCACTTCTAGAACATGATATTTTCCTTGGGGTTTTCTCTTTTAAAAGTAATTTGATGTCTAGTTTGTCTAGTCTTGTCTTCTAATAAATATATGTTTAAATGGTATAAAATGATAGATGTTTTAATAGTATGGTAGACTTCCATGCAATCATTTTTTGAATAGTCCTTTATACTTGCCTTCTGCATTAAGGCAATATCCTCATGCACATCCATTTCTTCAAAGCTGATATACTTTCAAAACAGCAATAAAAAACCTCTCCACTTTTTAGTTGTAATTGATACCTTTCAGAGCCAATCTACTAGAGACATTTTAGGATAAATTTACACTTTCCTTCTGTAAGCTTTCTTTTTCCACTGCCTTCTCCTTCCAGAGAAAAGGGTCACCTCTACTTTTCCTTTGGTAGCTTGCTCAGCTTTTCAACATCTTGCAATTTTAGATGCAACTATAGGAGAAGGAGTCCCAAACCAAATTCCCAGTGGAGTTGCTAGATTTTACTTACACAAGAATGTCCTTCTAACTTAAATATTTCCGTCTTTCCATATAGCTGGTACTGAGTGGCTCTGTCATTTTAGGTTTTCTGTTACTGTCAAGTGTGCTGCAAGCTGTACTCACTGCACAGAAATTAGAAAAGACATGGTTTACAGTTGAGGTTGTGTGATAATATCTGGGCAAACACTGAAAATAGAGATGAACTGTGGCCTTGGTTGTCTTCATGTGAGTTTGTGCATGCTCATGTCAGGCATTCAGCAGTGAGGTTCGCCTTTTAAGTTCAGGTTTGTTTCAGAAACACGGGTAAGCTGTACGATCAGGCTACAAGCTGCTTTGGCAGTCATGTGTGAACAAACAGCCTGGTTCTTCTGGTTGGGAGGAAAACCCAGACAGAAGTGATGGTAGCACTTCCATTTAGTGTTTAGTACTGATGTTGCAAGGCAACAAGTTGAAATGAGATCCTTTCCTTTGCTGCATGTCCTGTTGGTACATGAAAGAAATTGCAAACAGCAGATGAGGATGTGTCAGGGGTACTGTGATCTCTTCAGCAAGTGCTGTGGATTGGCTTTGGTTACTTAGGGAAAAGCAGGTTTTCAAGAGAACTTTGTTTTCCTGAGGTTGTGATTAATTTTTGCCTCTGCTGTAACACTTCTCTGAACCTCTCTGCTATTTTGCAGGGACTTAGAGAACTGACCCTTCAGTTGTTTTGGTTTCCTCTGGGTAGAAGTGCTGCTCTTGCTTTTGGGAGGAGGCTGCAAACAGCTGTTTCCTGGCAATAGAAGTAGTTTTCACTGTGATCTCCTGATCCACAGGAATGTGTGAGAGACAGGTCATCACACAACTTGACCTCAGCTCCCATATTGAATCTGGAATCCTATTATGCCAATGTCTGGTAAATGACATAGCATTCTACTTTCAGTGGAGCTCCATCAGCCTTTGGCTCTGGGTTGTGTGTGGCATTCTTAATGCTTCTGAGATAGGTGTCATCTTCTTTTAAAATTGTATGTATAATAACATTCTTGGATTTTTTTTAATATTTTTTTTTTTTTTTTTTTTTTTTTTTTTTTTTTTTTTTTTTGTAATCTTTCCCTATTCTTTGCTATCTTTTTCCAATTGCCATGTAATAAGGCCATCATAATGGGAAGGATATCCCAAAACAGCTTTTGCTATAACAGTGGAAAGGAAGCCCTTGCTATATCTCCTGAGTTCTGCTTACTAGACCAAGCCTGGATACCTTGCTTAGCTACATAAGTCATTGCTCAGTGCTCTTTGTCCCCTGTTTAGAACTTTTCCAAATTTCCATTCTTCTTTTCCAGATCACAAATAATACATCTAGTTCCTTACCCTGAGTTACATAGTTGTGATGAATATTATTTAAAAGACCATGTTTTTCCCCCTTTTCTTTGGACAATTCAGATCACACTGTGTGAAAGTCCTAACACTACCCTCATTTACCACCACAGAAACTTTGTGTTGAATGTTTCAAGCATCAAAGCAATTCTGGAAATAAATGTCCCATACCGCATGAAAGAACATAAACTTCAACTGTGTTCCTTTTATTTAAAAAAGGGTTTCACTTTCTTCTTTTAAATTAAACTGCAAATTGCAACCATGTCATAGTGTTTTCTCTTTTCTCTCACACCAGACTGAGCAGAGGATTCAAGCTACCTCCAGCTCCTACCCCTCCTCCTACTCCTTTTGGGATTTGTGACATTGGAGATACGTGGTGACTGCTGAGGAAATTGCCCTAAGTGATATTGGAGTAATTCTGCTTCATTTTGGTAATAAAGGTTGCATATGTTTTATGAGAATAGCACCCCTGCAGTACAGAGAGCTACTGTGATCCATCACTTTAAATCAAGAAATCATTTGACACGTTTATTTCCTGAACAGGAAGTGTTCTGTCAGATCAGCTGGAAACCCTGAAATTTGTACATGTTAAGATGAAAGTCAAAATAGCAGATGCTGTTATTTTACTGGTCCGGTTCCGTTTTCCTAGGAAGCCCACACTACCATTGGGATGCTGAAGAAGTATCTGTTTCTTTCCTTTCAGAATGTATATGTCTGAAGAAATTTATTAAAACAGGCATAGGGATTGCAGTTAGTCATTTTTAGAGGACTGTTTATCTGATCATTATGTGGTAAAATCTGATCCAAAATAGAAATATACTTCAAATGTGTCAGATGTAAAAGTGGTCTTGGCAGAAAAAAAAAAGAAATGAGAAAATTTCCCAAGTGATTTTAATCAGAGAGTTGTAAAGTATGTTTTGCAAATTTAATGCAGATTTTAATTGACTCATAACTGAATACTCAGCACGACCAAACCTGAACACTTTGAAAAGCACTGGTAAGCAGGGAGATGGCAAGGATGGCCAATTGATGCCTTCAATTGCACAAGAACCTTTCTGTTTAGATTGTGGGCATCAAAGGGGCTTCCAGCCAGACTGCTAGTTGTATATGTGTGAGAACTGACTGAGTATTCTCAGGTTAGTCAACTGCAGCTTAAACATTGCTGATATAAAACCTGTGCTGGAGATGTGTGAGCCTTGCATGCCAGCTGTGTTTTTATTGGCCGTCTGCAACTTCAAAGGCTTTCCTGCTCTAAAGCCCAGGCAGGTACCCTGGGCTGCCCTCAAACCTGCCTTTCCTGGCTTAGTGATTCTCAGCCTACAAGTCAAGCTATTTATTTTCAGTGTGCAATATCTTGAAAATATGTTCTTATTGAGCTGCTTACATTTTTTAAAAATTTATGTCATTAATAAATATGTGTTGCTGTTTTCCCCCTTCTTTGACTTCTGTTATTTCACCTGTCAGACAGATCTGTGTAAGTAACAGATGCCTGAAGTATTTTGACAGGGTGTTTGTTTCTGTTTCCAGCATAAAACTCATGTGATGACAAGCAGACAGTAAAAAGAGATTTGCCCCAAATGTGCTAGAGTCCCGCTTTTCCTCTTCCTTCTCCCTCTTGAAAATTAGCTTTATTGTTATTACTTTGGCACATGCCTTGCTTAAAAAAATTCCCTCCCTGGCTAGGTGAAGGGATCCTGGTCTTCCCTCTTTTTGAAAAGGTGTTCTTTGGCAAGATTCTTTGTGTGGTCAGGAAGAAATATAAGTGTCTCTAGAATTATTGTTGAATGTACGAGGTCTGCCAGTCCTGAGCAGCTGAGAAGAAATCCCTGAAATATCTGTAATGCTCCTTAAAGTCAAGCACAGCAGGTAAGTCTTGAAACGAATTTCAAAAGTTCATCTTTAGTTTTCTGTGAGTATCAAAAGCAAAGATGTTGAAGCATAACTGCCTAAATTTGCCCTAGCTTGGTTTTGGTGTCAGATACTCAATAGAGTGACTCAGTTATTTCAAACAACAGCACTGAGTTTTAGTAGTTAAGATATCTAATAACTAGATAAATCTAACATTTTGCTGTACCATTTGTAAAGTAGGCCAAATTGATTACCATGTAAGATATGATTTTTTAAGTTTTCCTTTAGAAATACGTGTCTTTTATCTTCATAGTATCTTTGCCATCACTCCCAACATTTCAGTGAATCTCACCATGGTCAGCAGTACCTCACAATCAGGCTTTATAAATTCAGTCTTGCCTGTGTATCTGCAGCACTTTGGAGCCTTGTAACTCGTTCATCCCTTTCAGTGGAACAGGGTTTAGAGATGTTCCAAGGAGCAATTCTCAGGAACCAGATGGAGAATTCCCCTCATGTCTCAATTAAATAATCCATCCATCTTCATACAGGAAGATGGCTGCTGTCATATGGTCCCTGTTGGGCTGTGGTACATGTACATGTGGTACATGCTGGGCTACCCAACATCTTCTTTACAGAACTGTGGACGTACCTGAAATATTCCACTGCCATAATTCTGTCCCTCAGACTGCACTAAGGCCTGTCCCTTTTTCCACCAAAGCAGCAGCTAGTCAGATGGGGTCCTGAGCTGGATACTCTTATAAAATGGGGTAGTAAAGACCTGGTTGTTGAAACTGAAAAATACATTAAGCATCCAACTGAATCTCCTCATTGTTCCTTATTCTTACTAATAAAAACTTGGCAAAGCAGCAGTGTATCTGCTTTTCTGAAGTTTTTTGCCCTAAAGTCTGGGGATTAAAGTACAAGTGATGAAGTTTTGTATGACTACAAAGAACATCTTTACTCCATGTTTTCAGATGAACTGTCCCTGGCCTGATTAAGTGTCAGGACTGTAGCTGGACTGTAAGATGCTGAAATTCATTTCTGCCCCAATATGTTTAATGCTCATTTTCAGGCATAAGCCTGCAGATAAAATCAGTTAAAAATCTGTAAGTCAACATGGCAGAGAGATTTCAGGGCAGTCTACCTGTCTGGACATTAGTGGAGGAAAAGCCCTTTGAAGTCACAGACTGCCAATAAAAATGCAGCTGGCATTCAAATCTTAAACGACTCCAGTACTGAGCTTTTTACATTGCTGGTACTTCAGTGAAGGCTAAAAATTTTCAGAAATTTCAGTGCCTTTGAACACTGGTTCACAGTAAGCTTGTGTACCCTACAATATGATCAAACTTCATCGCCCTTGTTTTCTTGCCAATAAAAACAATTTGTGGAAAGCTCTGTGCTGCTGTCTTGCCCAGAGGCAAGCATGGCAAGATCCTGCATGTCCTGCTTCGTTTCCTCTCTTCAGGACAGGACACCAGATGAAGAGCTCCAGAAGCTCTGTTTGTGCCAAGGCTGGGCACTCACCCAGGAAGGGAAGAGTGAAATTCCTGCTGATGTCTCAGAAGAGGGGTCAAGCATTTCACAGGCTGGCACAAGAGAGTATTTTGGAATCATGGAACCTAAGAATCATTTAGAAAGGAAAATACCTCAAAGATCACAAAGTCCAACCCTTAACCTGGCACTGCTAAGTCCACCACTAAACAATGTTCCTGGGTGCCACATTTACACGTCTTTGGGTTTCTTTTCCGTTTGTAAATTGCCTGACCTTTCCCTTTCTGCAGGGTGCCTTGTGGAGGCCACTAGGCACAGAAAGTCAGGAGGGAGCTGAGCTCCACTTCCCTTGGCCTGCAGGGGGAACTGGAAGAGCTGGTTTGCTCTGTCTCTGTTTTGACCCCTTGGTGGAGGCAAATTATTTCCAGGGCCTTTAGCAGCCTCTAGCAAAATGATACAGGGGGTTCTGAGCTTACTGGCACAACTGGAATGCAAGGATGGATGAATTAAGTTGGTATGGCTGGCTGTCAAATAAAATTCAAAATAGCCCCCCAGATTTCTGAATTATCCATTTTTATTGGTTCTTGCAAAAGAAAGAATTAAGAAGACACATTAGTTACTCTAAAGAACTTAGTTGATTTTGCCTCTGTATTTGATAGAATGTAATGTGTCTTTTCCTAATCCTGGATGGACTTTAAATACTGTGTTTCTGTCTTATAAAGGTATATCAGAGAATCCCAAGTAGCCTTCTTTTTCCTGTGGACAGGTTTAAAGGTGGAAGATATGGGCAGTGGGCAAAAGTGGGAACATAAAGTTGTTCTTTTGTTGTAACAGGATGATGGTATGGAAATGGTTGACAACCGCTGCAATTGGATTTTGCAGAGAAATTTGAATTATCACACTAAAAAAGAACCATTTTTGCATTTGCAAGTCCTGAAATAGCATGTCATGGGCGTAAGCACTGAGCATTGCCTGTGCTTGGCCTCAGGTTAAGCTAATTTGGAGGAATGATAGATAGAATTTTATTGCTGACATTTGCTTTGTTTGGGGGTTTTTGATGACAGCTGTTAGCAGCTGCTTCATGGTTTGGAGGGTTAGAAGCAGCTGAGCAGAGGGGCTGTGAGCAGAGTCCAGGTACAGAGATGGACCAGGCTGTGCCACTTTCTCCCTGAGCAGCCCCAGATGTGTGTGAGTGAGCAGTGCAGTTCACTGGAGCAGCCCTGCCCATGCCAGGGGCTTTGGAATGAGAGGATCTCTAAGATCTCTTCCAACACAAACCATTCTATGATTCTATGATTTCCAGATAATTTATGCTTTTATCCAACTATAGAGCACATAATAAAAAAAGCCCTCCTTAGAAAATGTTTGCAGATGTTCTCCTCTGGCTTTTTTTCTTTCCATTTGCAAACTTCCTGTGTTTCCCATGTAGTTTAGAGTCCTCTCTTTGAGAAACAAAGTACATTTGAAATGTTGCAGCTACTTCTGCACCTCACGAATAAGATCAGCTTGAGCTTAGCACAGTTCTGGTGGGGAAAATCTCCTCACACTGTGTTAACCTCACCTGATTGCATTCTAGTTTTGAGTAGCCTGAAGAAATTATAGAAGAAAAATCGAGCATTTCTAATTAGAAATGGTATGCTTTGCTAGCCTGGTAAAATCTTGCTATTCTAAATAAATGCATCAAACACTGGATTAGGAGTGTAGAAAAGCATACATGTTCAAATCTTAAACACATCATAATTTTAAGTGTCCACAAGTGTTTAAAAAGTGTTGGTAGGAATGAGCACATATATCCATCCACTAGTTAAATATCATAACCTGTTTCTTTTCTAAACACATGAGCAGGGGAACAGAACACATTTAAGATGTTAAACACATTGACATGTTTACAATGTGTTGCAAGAGAGTGTTTAACTTCTTGTGCTCCAAAGCTAAACACTTTGGAATTAGAGGGTTTACTAATTCTGCTTTTATTCAATGTGGCTATCACGTACTGACACTTATTGGATAAAGTTTGAATGGATTCAGAGAAGATTAAAAAAATTAATCAGAGAGGGAGGAACATTTTGGCTTTGGAACCATAGGGTGAAAAGATGTGAGATAATAGTTTGCAGTGTTTTGTGGTTTATGCATATGTCCCAGTGAGCAAATAATTGAAAAAAAAAAAAAAAAATTGACCCGAGATTTATGAACTGTCCCATATCTGGTTCATGTAAATACTAGTACTGATCATTAGTTCAAATTAGAGGTCAAATTAAAATTCATTTACAAGGTGCATTAAAATTAAGCCTTAAAAAATAAAGTTAAGTCTTAAGTAAAACACTCTCTCATTGGCCTCCTGGATCACAAACCTAACCCCAGGATTCCTGGACCACTAGAGCTGGCAGGGCAGTACTTCAGGGCAGGTGGGCGAGGAACACTGCTCACCTCCTCAGGTGGCAGGTTTGGGTATACTGCTCTGACCTGCTTTTCTGTTTTGTTGACCCAGATGTGAGGCTTTACGTAGTTTAAATGCCAATTACAGTGGAATCAATGATTTGCATGGGAGTTGCTGGGGGATGCTGGGCTGAAGTCCTTTTGGTGGTGAAGATGCCCTCTGCCCTTTGTGATGGGAGTCTCCTGGAGCTCAGTGTGATGCTGGGCAGGAGCAGCAGCTGCAGATTTGCAGGCTGTTGCCTTGTCAGCCATCACACACAGCCAAGGGGTTCAGTCACACTGCAGGGCACAGCTGGGTTGCCTGCACTGGCTCCAGTGTGAAATGAGTTAATGACAAACCCGAGTGAGAGCATGGAGCTCTCTGAACACATCAGAAATGGGAACTCTCCAGAAGCACAGAGGGTAGCTGAAGCAGCTTAAACAACACTTGGCTGGAGCTTTAGGCAACAGGTGCCCTGGTGAGGGAAGGCAATTAGAAGATAACCTTATTGCTGACATCCTGTCTCATCTTTTTCATGGGCTTAATGTAACTTGGGCAAAGGCTAACTCTTGCTCTGTATAGCACACACGTGGGAAGTGCTGCATTCCACAGTGCCCCTCCTCCCAGCAATGGGAATGATGTGTTTCAAATGGAGATTATGAAAAGGAAAGTGAAAAATCAATGTAACTCATCTAAGGTTAAGAGCTACATTTGGGAAGCTAAGGCTGCCTTTAAGCTGATGATGGATGCTCTCACACGAGGCTCCATCCAGCTGTAGTGCCTGGTTTTCTTCCTATAGATGTAGTGTGTATTCTTGGTAAGACACAAGGTAACTCAGGGCATAATATTAAGTCAGGATTATAAAGCATATCTGAGGTTAAAAGCCTGTTCCAAAGGCAACAGAAAACAATGGATATCAGAATAAGCATAGCATGGTGAGTGGTTGATGAAAAAAAATACTTAAAATTCCAAAGGAGCTCTTCATAGGAGCAGTGAGCAGTGCTGCAGCAAGGAAAGGACTTTCATCTGAGAGTAAATGAACATTTTAAATCTTGTGTTGGATACAGGTGCATGAGGTAAGACCACACTTGAGTAATACCAGAAAAAGGCAACACAACTTTTGGTTAACAGGAAAGCTAATCTCACATGTCAGTCTTCAGAAATGAAAACTGGTAGTAAATAATAACTTGGAAAACTGCTATTTATAAAATGAGAGTCAGGGAAGCACATTAGTTACTGAAAGTGTGCTTTTGTTTCATGGAGAGAGCACCATCAGTGCAGTGGTTGGGAATACAATTTTCTCTAATAAAATTGGAGACTAGGTGTGTATGAGCCACTAAAAAAAAGCAGTGGTCAGAGTGCTCATGTAGCTGATGCTTACACACAGATTTCTGTCACTTCTTCACGGAAATGTGGGGGTTCTTTTGAGCTACACAGGTATTATTTGCACACTGGATAACAAATCAGGAAGAGCTTTTGTGTCCCAGAAGACTTGTACTAAACAATTCACATGTGTATATGTGACTATCTGCCCCTTCTAGTTCAAGTTAAATAAGGACTGGTGTTGCACCTGCAGAGGGTGGGATTTAGAGCCCGAAGGTAGGAATTTTGTTACAGGAAAATTTGTAGGAAAAAACACATTAAGGTAATTTAAGGATTGGGATACCTCAGAGAAAGGCTAAAAATTCTTTTCCTGGCCTCAAATACCAGCCAATGAAGTCGTTCAGGCCTATCTCTGGTGTTAGAAAGATAAACCAAGAGAAGTGGCCTGTGTTGATGGTCTAGGAAAAACTGGCTCCTGAAGCAAAGCAGGTAGGTTTGTTTGCCTTGGCTAAGAGAACCTACAAGTGTATTCTAGAACATAACTCTGCTGTGGTGTGGTGGCTTTGCTCCAGGGTGTCCTGGGCAGAAGGCTGTGTGCTCTGACTGCAATTGCATTGGATACAGTGGGTGGCTGTAGCACGACCTGACTGACCCATGGCTTGTTCAGCCCTGAAGTGCAACAACCCCTCCGTGTCATCCCCAGTCTCCAGACTGGTACAAGTGAGTGCTAGCACAATAAAGCTGCTGAAAAGGATTCCAGGGTCAGGCTCTGGCAGGTCTTTGGCAGAGCAGGAGGGCAGAATGGTGCTAGTAAGGATGGGGTTGCCTTCACTGATGTAGGACAGTTGCCTTCACTGACATGAAGCACTGGAAGCAAGTGATGGTGCCACCAGAGGTTTGCCAAATGTATGGAGAGACAATGTGCAAAGCAAAAACTTGTGATTCAACACCCTGAATCAGCATGTCTTTTCTGAATAGAGATCCCCACTATACTCAGCACAGTGACAGCAGGCAGTGGTGCTGCTTTCAGCAGGCACGTCCAGCAGCAGGGAACAAACAAACACTCTTCCTAGCACTGAGAAGGAGGAGAGCAAGGACAGGTGGGGCAGGATGAGGCAGCCTGGCCCAGGCAGCTAATGCACACCCAATTTACAAGGAAGATAGTGTCTGTCTTGTTTGGGTGCATTGTGTGTTTGCCCCATGACCAACAACAGGAATTCAAACGTGGGATGGAAGGAACCTTTCTCAGACTCACACTGTTTACTGAGGAGCTTGATGTTTATGCTTTGGGGAAAGCAGTGAATACAGAAACCTTGCACTTACCTGGCACAGCCTGCTACTGCTTCTTGCAGCTTGTGACTTTCAGATGCTTGTTCTGTTTTCTCCTTTTCTGAGAACTCTTTCTGCAGAGGGCAGATCATGAGTGATTGGTATTTTATGGCCTTTGGCCATTGAGTTTTAGGTCAGTTCATTATTTAGCTACAGCATCCTTTGGTTAATGGCAGTGCCCAGCTAATCCTACTCTCTCTGGAAACACATCTGATCTAATATTTTCTTACTCAAGAGAAACACTGGAACAGTGTTGGTCAGCCTTCATCTATTTGGCCTGCAAAAAGTTGTCTTGGGTTTGTGAGAGGATGCTGAAACCTGTCCCTGGATGGCTGGCAGCTGGCAGTCACTGTGCCATGCTGTTGAAGGTTTTGGTATCACTGGAAGCCCTACATTTTTTCTTCATACTCTTTTCAAGTATTTCTGCTGGCACAGAATTGATAACAGGTGCAAATCAATATAAAGAAGCATATGGGAAATTTTTGGTTCAGTGGAAGATTTTCTAGTAGGAAATGTGTCAGTGACACTGCTAATTAAGATGTTACTTTCATCTCCTGCACTGTTTGCTGTATAACGAGTTTGAAGGAAACTTTAGCATCTAAACATATGGGCATAAATTTGGGAAGCAAAAGATTATGTGTATCAATACAGAACAATGTGGATGATGTTTAAAGCCAGTGGGGATGACAGACTTGCTGGTAGTCAGCAGGATTTATTTCCAAGGAAGAAAGAGAGTTGTGATTTTTTTTCTTTGCCTCAGCAAAATTAAAGCAGTAGAAATGCATTACAAGAATCATTAACTTCCTGAGTTTCATGATTTTCCTGAGGCTGCACATGATCTTTCTATGGAGAAGGGTATTTGTACGAGTGAAGAAGGGAATGGAAAGGAGCATGACAACTCAAAGTTAGTTCCTTACAGTTATATGAGGAGTCAGACAAAAAATTGTGTTTCCCCTCACCACCATAAGGGTAGGTCTACAGGAAGTTAAAAGACAGGTCCCATTTATCTAATTTTTCATTTTATAACTTTGAATAATTGCCAATTATGATCTATGCCTCCCTAGTATAATTTGTTATCTATATATTTTTAATATTTACCTCTGGTTTGCTCTTGACTTGATGGTAAGGTTTGGGATCTTTTTGGTTGACTTTGTTCCCTCTCCCATTAATCATGGCCCTTAGGACTTACTAAGCTCTGCTAAAGCAGTCTCAAGTTCCTTTAGTCATGGATTTAAATGGAACTGAGACTGGACTCATCTGTGGATCTCTCTGTTTACCCTCATGATTGTTGTGTTTCTGAGCACAAGTTTAATCATTTATTTAATCATTTATTTTAATCGTTAATCACAAGTTTAATCTGAGCACATTTTTAATCATTGCCCTTTCACAAAGGATGAGAGGGAAGGAGAAAAGGACAAAGCAGGATATGAAGGGGAGACACAGGAAACTTGAGATCACTTCCTTGCTCTGCATCAGGCATCCTATGATGTGTGGGCAAGTCACATTTTCCCTCTCTGTTCCTTCCTGCAGGATGGCAATGACAGTGCTGTGTTGCCTCCAGAGCACTGTGAGAATTAACTTTTAACAGTTATGAAATGCTT
Organism: Sitta carolinensis; assembly: GCA_032173965.1. NCBI lineage: Eukaryota > Metazoa > Chordata > Aves > Passeriformes > Sittidae > Sitta > Sitta carolinensis. Next base: position 3,283,583 of record JAVUNC010000025.1, on the reverse strand, counting down.
TGAAGACACTATGGCAGAGAACAAGTTAACAAAACATCTACAGGAGATATTTCTATGTTTCTCTCCAGTCTTTAGGGTTGGTCTCTGTGCACAAAATCCAAAGTCCTTCGACCCTGGTGGCTGTGCATGGAGGCAATTGATGGGAGTTTCATTGTCTTCTTCACTCTCTGCCCTCTGCAGGCACCTTGTCTCTGGAGGCTGTCCTTTGAGGCTGGTCACCCTCTGCTCCCTAAAGTTTCTGACTGGTGTCTTCACGATGGCTGCAAGCTGTTTGCTTTTCCCCTCCCAGTATAGGTTCGTATTCCATTTCTGTTTTCCTAATGCCACCTTTTTTCAGGCTCTATATTTTCTTCATATCTCTGGTAACATTTTTTTTTCACCTGGCTGTTGATCCTCTCCCAGGTGTTGATTTGAGGGGGACAGAGCATTGTCTGTTCAAGCACTGGCTCCACTTGCTGCCTGGAGGAGCAGCTCTGCTGCAGTTCTGGGGCTGTTCCACAGCAGAGCTGTCTCTGGTGTGATGCTGCCTCTCCTGACTTGTGCTTGTGCACACAGGCACAGCTTCAGAGCTGCACAGAAGCCAAGATGTGCACATGTTGTCCCTCTGTGCCACAGACACTGTGTGCTAGCAGCATCTTCTCCCCTGGTAGAGCGTGGTGCCGTGATGAACTGACCTTGGGTCAGAAAAACTTCCTGGAGTGTCAGGGAGAGGGCTGGAGCTGAGGTGAGTTCCTCCCTCCCATTCACTGTGCACTTCTCCAAACACATCTCAGCACAGCTGTGGCTGTGCATCACAGCCTGTGCAGATGAAGCTTTGTTGTGAAACCCCAGAGCTCTAGAGGCTAGAGAGCCACCTTCACTTTTGTCACCTCCTCAATCACTTTCTACCCATACACATCACTTGGGCATTTTTTGGCTTTAAACCATTTATGGTCCTCTCTGGACTAAGTGCCTTTCCACTCCATTTATGTCACAGCAGGACGCTTCATAATCTCAAGTTACATATTTTTCTCTGCTCCACAAGTGGTGTGGGTGTCATTTACACTCCTCCAACAATTTACAGCCATTCTCTTATTGGCATGGGTTCAGCTCCCAGCTAATCGGTGGGATTCAGCACAATTCCAAAGAGTTTGCATGGAGCTAAGGAAGGCAGCAACGGGTCATTATTTCAGTAGCCTCTTACTGTGAATAGAATGTCCTGTAACATATAAGAAAACGTGTGATGTCTTTTAACAGAGAGTAAAAGACAAAAATTGTATACAAAATACTCACAAAATCAATTTTTTGTGACTTTTGAACAGCTCATTTCACTCTTACACAGCCTCGGGTAACTTGACCTTCTTAATTGCCCTATTTACAGTGGAAATTTGACACTGGACTGATTGCAAATGTATTTCTAATGGATTTTCCCCAGAGATATTTCATCAAAATCTGGTGAGAACCTTTTCATAGCTTTTTGTGTTACTTGTAAAAATGCTCTTCTTAGAAGCAGTCAGTTTTAACAAAAAGTTGCCTTTTCTTTCCTTTTGATTCCTTGCTGGACTTTGTGTTTTTGGAATTTATTGTAACAATAATGGCATAAGCAGCTTGTTCCAGGAGACTCCTCTAATTTTGAAAAAGTGATTCATAGAAATGGGGTCTTTAACTCAGGACACCTTTAAGGTGACAGTCAATCAGTCTGAATAAATAAGCAAAATAAAATCAATTAAATAATGGAGGAACCTGAAGGTGAGGAATTGTAGCATTAAGATACTATTCTGTCCCCTTTGAAGATAAAGGGCTGAGTTTGTCCCCATCAGCCTGAGTGAAAAAATCTTCTCCTGCTGGGGAGCCTTGAGCTGTGACCCTGAAGTGTCAGAAACAGAGGCAGAGGAGGTTGATATTGGCCCCAGCAGCAGCGAGGCTCTTGGGGACACTCCAGCTGTTATACACCAAACCTGTGTGGCACCAAATTCTGCTCTCAGCTTGCCTTGTGAAACCAGAAAATTTACCATTTGCCCAGTAAAGTCCCATGGGTTTGTACAAACACTGTAGGCATGTCGCTGAGACCAGAGTTTGGCTCCAGGGCCACAAGTGAGGAGCTCATACTGAGCTTTAATTGCTGTAGCTGCTGTTGCTACGGCTTCCAAAGAGGTTATAAGAAAGAGTGAAAACTATGAAATTATGTAAAACACAAAATATATCTAGCTATGAACAGGAATGTGTCGTTATGTAAGATTTTTTTTTCAGAATGTTTTTACTGATATGTGTGAGTCCCCCTATCTATATTAATGTATTCCTTATTATCCCTCCTAAAAATATCCACTACCCCTTTTTGTTTAAAATCCTATTAGATGTCTAATCCTCTGGCTTTTTTAATCTCAGTCCACATCATTCATGTTGTTCCCAAAGAAGTCTTAACTGACACGGTGTTGTGAGGTTAAACATTGTGAGAACTAGAGACAACTAAAAATCATTAAATCTGGTAAACATTAAACCATAAAAAATGTTATTGTTACTAATGTAGTTATCAAAATATTTGAAAGGTAAATATTTAAACAAATTTTCTTGCTCTGATATTAAGATTAATAAATATTCTTAATTTTGCAATTTAAAACTGAATAAAATCCAACATGCATTCCTTGAAGCAATTTTTTTTTCAGTGTAATTCAGGGAAGTATATTCTATGAAACATTTATGTACTACATCACCTTTGTGCGTTTCTTGAGAAGAAATGGTTATTTAACATTGAGCATGATGACACATTAATTATAAGATTAATGTCTTCCATCACATAGGACCATCCTGTAACGAAACCTTCTTCAAATTTATGAAGACAGCAAGAGGGATTCCTGTAACAGGATCCTGGGATGAAGCCCACAGCTCAATTCTATGTATGAATGATGTTTCCTTGACTCTCAATTTTCTAAAAATTGCTTCAAATGTAAAAGCCCAACCAAAAAAGTGCAATGTGTTTGCTGTAACATGCAAAGCACCCCAGCCCACTCTGGCTCAGCTGCTCACAAGCTCAGTCTAGATCAGGAGCTTGATCCTGTACATGGCTGGCTGCTTCAATAACAAAAGCCTGTTGTGGAAAAGCTGTTCTGAGAGATTCTTTAATCAGAATAATGTTTTAAGACTTCCTTTTCAATTCTGCAAATTAAAATTATTAACTTCTTTGTAAAACTTGAAGATAGATATATGACCCTTTGGATTTTATAAATCTTAATATGAATTTTAGCACAATAAATGAAGGTGATGGAAGAAAATGTTGTGATTTTTTTAGTTGAAAGGAAGTAAAAAATTTGCATGAAGATCTGTATCTGCTAATCGGGTTTCTGACTGCTTGAGATCTAATTTACTGCTGCTTCACTGCAGTGTTTACTGAAATTCCATTAAGAAATCCACTCAATACCTTTGATTAAGGGCAGTCAAACAGACACCAGCAGCAAACTTTCTTATTTTTTCAATTACTTAAGTGAAGAAATAAAAGTTCACTGAACAGGGTGAAATTACCAGATTTCAGGATTTCCCCCTCCTTTCACCTAGGGGTCGTGATCATATTTTCTGTTTTCCACAATCTTAGATTAATGGATAATCTTGGCTCACCAAGGACTGTACTCTGGGTATTTCCTTCCCTGCTGACCGTGTCATCTGCTGTGTTTGTGCAGTCCTGCTGTGACTTGCTCACACGCTGCATAAACAAACTTTTTTTCTCGTTTTCTTTCTTCACTCTCCTTGTCTTTACAAGGTCCCTTTAACTGGGCTGGAGCCCTGGAATGGATCTGCCCATGCTGTGGTAGAGCTTGGTGCTGGATTAGAACATTGCCATGCCTTGTCCTGGTGATGCCACCTTTTCCCACCCACGTTTGTAACAAATTCAGCATGCAAGTAAATGGTTTGTGACAGGGAATCTCGTTCTCGAGCATCTTTGCTCTGAGAATCTGTAATGGTAAGTTTAGGAGAAATTAGCTCCTAAACTCAAGGCTGAACCAAGCCCCAAACCCTGTAGGAGTGGAAAAGTCTTTGGACTGTTGCCATTTTTGAAAGGAAGAATATGGGTCAGTGTTCATGCTTCAGGATAGATTGGATAGATACTGTGTGCTAGGAGGAAGTACGCTTATAAAGGATTTTCCATAGTTATAAGCTAAGCATAAAAAATAAAGTTATTCTACCCTACAGCATTATAAATTCAGCTGCTTGGAGAAACTCTAAACCAGTGACACTGGTCATGCAAGTTGCCTCGTCATGTTCTGTATTTCTAAATTATTCAAAAATGCCAAAGAAGGAGAGATTGTCAGGTTACTTTGAGCAAAACAATTATCTTAGCAATTTCCCCCTCCCTTGCTCCTGAGGCTCCTTCCTGTCTCTGAGTTAATCATGTTTTTAAGTTTAAGAAACTGATAGTGACAGATGGCCCCCATGCACAGTTGTGTGTGTGGCTGTGTGCACACAGACACTCAGGGACCTCTGAAGCATGCAAGGAAATGTCAGGTTTGCATCACATGCTTTACTTGGGTAAGAAACACCAAACCCAGGCAGTGCCAGCTGGCCATGGTTTTACAGCGCTATCCCATCCCAGGTGAGCACGATTAGCAGTGAAGGTGTTCAGGAACTTGAAGGCTGTCCATTTTCTGTGCAGTGGAGGGAGTCCAAGGAGCAGAAAGCAGAGCTGACCCACACTGACTCTCTGCTGGTTTTAACTGTCTTTAGGCACTTACCAGAACCTGACAGACTTCTTCCTTTTCAGCCTACACCAGGTGTGGTTCTGTGGTGAGTTTGTTGGCAAAGATGTTCCTAAGAGGTAGGTTTTGTAGAGCCTGGAAATAACTAGCAAGGAATGGAAATATCAAGTTAAAAGACTGCCATGTGGGGCTGTTTGCTAATTTATTAAAGACTTTGGTCACAGCTGGACAAGCAAATCAGATTTTGTTGCTTTAACTGGGGGGCAAGAGCTTCACTGTCCAGACCATTCTGTTCCTTGGTGAGGATGGGGCTTCTTGTTTTGAGCCCAACAGTGAAGTGAGGGAACAAGACTATTTATTAAATATGGAGAGAATGGAGCTCTAGGCTTGCCCGGGAGCTGTAGCCTTTCAGCAGTTTGATGGATACGTGGGAGATTTTCTTAAACTTCAGGACTAAATTTTCAGCTTTAAAATTTTCAGCTTTAAGTGTTTCAGGTTTTAGAAAAATAGTAAGTTTAATTCGGAAATCACCTCACAGAGTTTTTCCACCTGTCTCAGTCCACCTCCCTTGTCCTCAAGAGCTTCTTTTCCCCTAGGATAATTTCACCAATTATAATTTAATTTAAATTTAGGGTTTGATCTTTCATCTGGCAAAGTCAGGGGAAGCTTAGCACTGACATGCAGCCAGAAACTCTGTGTTTTGCAGCAGCAGGTCTTATAAATATCTGCATGTAATAAATATTTATGTATCTTTAATTAACGTGCAATGTGCCTTTATTAATTGTAATTTCAGGATACAAAATCTGTTCCCAAGACTTGTGTTACCCTTTTAATCCCTCTGTGTAAAGCAGGTGCCTGTGCTTAAGTCCAGGGAGCTCCCAGAAGATATATTTGATTTTACATCAAGAGTTATACAGATCTCAATTTTCAGGTTATTTACTATGTTTCCTTTATTGAACACTATTGCTGATATTACCCACTGCACCAAGCCTGGCTGAGTGGATTCTGGTGATGATGTTGTGAAAGACACAGAGAAAAAGGGCCAGCAAGTTCTGTCAAGCCTGCACAGATTGGTTTGTGCTCCTGTTCCAGTTTTACCAAACACAAATGTGGGAAATCTCAGCCCAAAGCAGGAGCCAGCACACCCAGTGCATGTGACAGAGTCCTGGACAGTGATGGGAGTTACTCGCTGCTCGTATTTACTGTTGTCTTATCAAAATATCTTCCTATACTTGGTAGAAATATTTTCTGACTGGGATGAGCACATGCAATTACATTTATTTAAAGCTTTAAGGACCCCTGTCCTTCATGAGATAAAACTGATATTAAAAAAATAATAAGAAAGAAAAAATTTTTTGCAGCTTTGGTTTGTTTTTTTTTCTCCACAAGCTGCTTTCTTCATGAGTCTTAGAAAATCCCTTTCTACACAAGTTTTTTCTCTTAAAAATAACCCTCTGACTTCATTCTGACAGAAACATCCTCTAGCATGAACCAGGCTTCTTCAGGAAGGAAAGGAGTGTGTTGGGGGAAAAAAATGCTTCCTGGAAGAAGCTAATCAGTATAAAAGGGAAATGGTCAGCAGCATCTGCATTAATTTTGAGGAGAAACTGAAGTAATCCAAATGTGTAAGATATTTTTCAGCAACAGGAAAGCACATTATTTTCCTCATCATGTACCCTGTACTTTGTTCTTCCCCTGGGGGAGATCCTTTGTTTTTTTTTTTTTTTTTCCTTTTGAAACTTAAAAGGTTTGAGAAGGAAAAAGAAACTGGAACGAGTCATAAATTGAAAATACATGTATATGAAAGCATCCTCTGTGTTTCCTCTTCAGCTCCCTGCACTGACCCTGCTCAGCACGTTAGGGTGTCTGTGTGATCATCCCTGAATCCCTCAGCACTTTGGTGCCCTGGCAGCTCCGTGTTCCTCAGGAGTGTGAGATGCTTGCTGCAGTGCAGGGGGCACCTGCTTGCTGTTTGCTCTCGGGCCCCTCTGCCCCTGCAGCTGCAGCCTTAGGAGGGCTGGTGGAGCTCCTGGCTGCTCCCAGGGCTGGGAGCACCTTCCCTTCCCTGGTGAGGAGTGCACCTTACCTGCTGTGAGGGGTCAGCTGGACAGCAGGGAGGGGAAAGGACGACAGACAAAGGAGGCTGAGACTCTGAGCAGCACTGGCACTGCTTTTGGCCATGAACTCTGGAAAACCTAGAGGCAAAAAGCTCTGCCATGGTGATGTGATTTCCTTTGAGCTCTGGGCACTCTTTAAAAAGCCACTTTAGCTCCAGACCTCGGCTGCTCATTCCCACTGCTCTGCCTTTCTGCTGCCTCTGCTGTGATCGCAGCCCCCGTGGGAGCCAGGCAGGCACTCCCAGCACCCAGAACACATTGCAAGGGTGGCTCTGGCTCCTGCCAAACCTGCAAACAAATCTGTGCTTAAAGAAGGGCTTCAAAAGATGTATTTTAGAAATCTGAAGGGACTAGCAGCGCTCTCTTTGAGCGCACCTGAGTTTGGGCTTGGTGTTTGCCTCGCTGCTCTGGTTGTGGTTTAGTTTTTATCTCCTAATCCTGCTCTTTTCACACAGGAACTGAAAATTGCCCAAAGGCATATTTTTGAAAGCGCACCACAATCATGCAATTCTGGTTTCTATCACACTCTTGAAGGAGCATTTTCTGATCTCGCTCACACCCTGGCAGGCAGGCAGGCAGAGTTTGCTGCGTCTTTGTGTGCTGGAGCAGAGATGGAAACCACAACTGTTTGTTATGCAGCACATGGGTATTTTGGTGTCCTGCCAGTCATGCCAGAGTATCAACAGATGTTGCACCTGTGATTAGAGCCTATCCAGGTAAACAGAAGGAAACTATGAGGGTTGTGATATGGCTGCAGTCACTAGTTTTTGGTTAAGTTGCTAGAACTCTAAATAAATATTTATTTTAGAACACATTTATTTTTCACTCACCTGAAAATATCTTGCATTTGTTGTTTCCTTGGGTTTAAAAGAGTTTCCTGAGGGAGGTGCTTTTAACTTAGGGTAGAAGGAACCCGATTCTTTAAATTTTTTTTAATAGTTCAAAGAAAATATAATTTTCAGGAAGAGCAAGAGTCACTGGTAGAAAGAAAGAGGTTTTTGCTGGATTACAGACTTGGAAAGCCAGACATATTGTACATCATTTCTGATGTGCAGTATGTTATCCTTGACTTTAAAAAGGCAGGGCTCAGCCTAGGTGAGAGCAGTGACTGGCCTTGGAGGGCAGAGCTGAGCCTGGAGACAGGGCAGCCTGGCTGGACTGCTTTCCCAGGATTGCATTTCCCTGATAAGATTACTGCCTGATTGTCTGCTGTGGGCCAAATGTGCAAAATACCACAGTTTATCAGGCTGCTTAACCAAGGTGAATATGCTCACTTTTTTTTACTCTACCTATTTATTTTTACTAGGAAGTTGTGAGTGGCATACCCTGCTCCCAGATCAGAAACACCACTGAGTGGGCATAAGGCAGGGCTCTGTGCCAGGGGAACCCTGGGGATGACAAGACTTCCCTCTCACCCTGCTCCCTCTGCAGCTGTGCATCCTCTCTGCAGTGCAAGCCTCAGATTCAGGGGATTTTCAGGGATACTGTTAATTCCAGTGGGAAATGGCACAAATGTTATACACAAAATTACATGGTGGGGAACTGCTGAGTTTTACACATTGACTTCAATGGAGCCTTTCATAGGGCTGCAAGACCAGAATGTGATCCTGTGCCTTACTTTCTCTTGGATGTAACCTAAGAGGAAAAGTGGGAGGCTGAAGGTTTCCTCTGAGGAATCTGGCCCTGCGCCTTTGATTTCCTTGCCGGGCAGCAGCGATGGTTGCAGCTCCCAGGCTGCTGGGCTGTGTGTGATTCCAGACAGCAACTCCTTTGTTCAGAGATGCTTTCAGAGGTGGGATTGGGTGTATTGAATGCACTGATGTTCAGCCTCGTGATTTTACCCATATACCTGCAGGTCTGTGGTGGCTGTGCTCTTCTGTTGGTGAATATGTTTCTGTTCCACAGGCAGCCTTTCACAGCACTGTTAACAGCAGAGTGCTCTGTCACAGAGAGCCATGGAAAACACCTGCCTTCTACAGCTGCCAAGGCTTTTTAGATGTAGTCCTCATTGCATTGTGCTTAGCTTTTATACATACATGCCTACATGTATGTATACATAACATGGATATAAATATACATATGTATTTACATGCATATATAGACATATGTCTATATAGAATATTTTATATAGGAATATTCTCTCAGCTATCACAGTAAGAGTGACTAAATATTCATTGTTATTTCACATTTTTATACTTTCAATAGCTCTACTTTTAGTCATTTCATACTGTGAATTTATACAAATGCATTGTTTTCAATGATCAGTTTTTTGAAACTCATGATGCATTTCAATAAGCAGCAAGAGATTAATGAACAAGTGCCTACATTATTCTGTAGTATATGTGCAGTCATGGGGGGTTAAGGTATAATTTTAAAGAATTTTAATTTTTTTTTTTTAAAGTGCAAGACCTTTTTTTTCCATGTTGCAGAATCTGACTATATATTTATAGGGAAAAGAGAAAAGGAAAATGAATACCTATTCCTGAACAAGAGAATTATTTTTATCTTGGAATATAAAAGGCTTGTATGTTAATATGTAAATATTCTAGCGTGTATTTGCCAGGGTAAAATTGGAGATAAGGATGACAAAATGTAAAATTAGGCTTGATAAGGCCTGTGCAGGAATAAGGTCTGGTAAGTATGTCATAGGCTAAGAAAATCTTGTTTTATGAATTGGTCTTTGAAGGAAATACTCTGTGTGAAGATGGAGAACAAGTTCTCTTGGAAGGGATAGTTTTTCCACTGCATACAAACTCTCAGTTTTCTAGTGCTAGTGTGAGAAATGGAAAAGCTGTGCCTTGTCAGGAGAAGAGCTGTAAAGCCAGCAGCCCTCTGTTCCATCACAGCAGGTGATGCCCAGCACTGCCCAGGGGCAATGGGGGTACAAAGGGGCTGCTGGGGGGGCCCTTACACACAGCAGAAAGTTACACTGGGGAAAGAACGGAAATGTAACATTTAGATTTTTAAATGTTACTTCGAGCTGCAATAGACAAGTCATCCCAAAGAGAGTGGAAGAATACATGGACACAAGGTGGGAAGTATTGCATGGCTCAGAAAACAGCCCAGTGCATAGGAACAATAACAAACACAGGCTTTCTTTTATTTTCTTATGTATTATGGTTTTTCAGACATCAATATTATCCTGCTAGAAAAGGCTGGTGTGGTGGCCCCAGAGAGCAACTCCTCCTCCAGGTGACTGCATTTGCCAGTGAGATGTTTTCCATCCAACTGTTCTGAGATGTTTTCCTGTTCAAATACAGCCCCAAACCAGCCTCTTACAAGGAGCTGCTGCTGAACAAACACACACTGGGAGCAAGCACAAACCTGTAAAGTTTCTCTCCATCTTGCAAAAGCCTTTCAAATGCCTCAAAAATGAGGAGAAGAAATAGCATCCTCTGAGACCTTAGAGGTGGGGCTGTTTAGGTACCAGACCACATTTCTTGCTGCTAAGACTCATTGAGGCATGGCATGGAAATAGTGTCCCTGAGTTAAGGCTCATGAGCCACATCATGGGAAAGCTGGTGCTGAGGATAAAATATTGATAAAGCAGGAGTTTGTCAAGCAGTCTGCAGTGAGCTGTGATTACAAGGCTGATAAAAGCCAGGGATGAGGTCCTGTAGAAGCAGCCCCTTGGGTAAGCAGGCAGCTCGCTGCAGGAGCAGCCAGCTGTCAGCAGCAACAGTTAATGCAGGGGCTTGCGAGGGTGCAGCCTCCCCCACAGATCAGGTGGTGACATTTCAGAGCCATTTCATCAAGGGAGGGGAGTGAGATGTACTAGGCAATGATCTTAGAGCATTGTGATAGCATTCCCTAAAGGGGGAAGGAAAAATAAATTAGATCAGTGATCTCCCTGAGCCGAGCTGCCAGTTGTTAACATTTCTGAAGGGAGTGCACAAGCCAAGATGACACTGCTGAAGAAAAAGGAGCAACTCATTTGTCTAGATGTACTAATGCATTATTTTGATTGTACCTGTGTTGGTGGGCCCCTGTTGAAAGAGGTTAGGGCTTGACAAATACTGATTTTGAGCCCCTTTCTGAGGAGAAGCTGCTGCAGCACAGAGCAGATAGGCAGCACTGAAAGTGCTGTTTTCCTTGAGGTAGTATATGTAGAAATGTCAGAGCCCTGTTGGCCTCTGTTGCTGCCCAGGATTGACAAGAAGAGCCCTAAAAGTTTTCAAAGGCGCTGTTAAGATTTAAGATACAATTGCAGTCTGGTGTCCATTGTTACCCTGCAGATGCAGTGGGTCACAAATGTAACCTGAACTGATGATTTTAATGGAGTGTATACTACTAATCACCCAAAAATCAATGTTATTTTTTTCCTTTATAATGAGACTGAGCTTTTTATTTGTATGTGGATGGATTTTTGCCAGGAAGGCTTATGTCAAGTGGTTTCATTCAGCAATGTGAAAACTTGTATGCTTGTCTCGGCAGGTAGAGAGAAGTGGAAATCATACACTTGCAAAGAATGTAACTAATGACTCCACTTCTGTATGGTTTTTTCCAGGGAGAAAGCTGGTGTATAAGTCTTCAAAATGTGACTCAAAATGAGACAAAATTTTCCTAGCCCAAATGTTTAAGTCAGTGTTAAAACATAAATATTGCTTTGTGGGACCACCACGCATTGCTGTATAAAACTTTATGTGCAACAATCAATAATTAATTGGGAAAGCCGTGCTAGGAGTTTTAGTGAACTGTTCATTACTTTAAGCTATCTTGATTAGAAAATCAGAGAACAGTTTGCATTTAAGTTGCAGCTGCAGCTCCCCTTGCTTTCAGTATTCTCCATGCCACGCTCGTTGTGCCGAGGTCGGGGTCTCACGACCAAGCAATGCCATTGCCTGGCAGCCACCCCTGCCAGGGGGACTTTGCCTTCTCAGGCAGCTGCTTAGGCTCTGGCAGGAGCAGGCAATGCCCAGCTGATCTCTTACAAAGGAGGGATTTTTGGCAGGTTGGCTCTCTGCTGTCCCTGGTCAAGCTGAGTGTGAGCACTGTCCAGCCCTCCCCAAGACAGAGTCCACAAACACGGGAAGGATGTCTTGGAGCGTCTCACCCAACTGTGGTGACAATGACCAGGGAAGGACTGATACCATATGACTTTAACATTTGGATCTTTGTGCTGCAGCTTGCAGTGGGGATGATCTGAAATGTTTTATAGCGTAGGCTGTAGATCAGGGTGGTTGCTACAGGGGACAATTTGCATGTTTTAGGAAATTTATTTCATCAAACTTGGCTCCAAGGTGGGAATACAGCTGCCTCTCTGGACTTGGGTCATCTCCTCAGCAGCACCCCCTGCCTTTTCCCTCAGCAAGTTAATAGTTTGTTGCAGGAGAGAAGCAAGGTATGGCAGGGCTTTTCTTCCCTGAAACACGTGCTGTGCTGAGTTTTCTCATGCCTAATAATTGAGCTGATTTGGTCTTTCAGCAGGATAGCAGTGGTCTGAAACAAGGAAAAGGTTTAATACCTTATGACAGAACTAATGTTCACACTTTAACTTTCCTGCTGGCAACAAGGAGGCTTCCCTTGTCTTTGCCACTGCCAACAGCTTTTCCAGCTCATGGGTGACGGCCTCCCTTCTCTGTGTGCAAAAAATGCAGAAACTCTTCCTTTCTTACAGGAAAATTAAAGAATTAATTCCTAGTTACACTATGAAGCCAGCAAGGATCAGCAACAATGAGAGATGAAGCCTTCAGTATTTTAGTAAAATGTTTCTTTGAAGAGATGTTTCTAAAGGAGATTGATGACAACCAGGAAGCTGAAAGACCATCCATTAAAGAAGATCTAACACAACTCCAGATAGAAGCCAATTATTTTTGAAAATAACTAACTGCTTTTTCGTTTTGATTAATGACTTGGCACCAGCAATTGGCCATTTAACAGGACTGGGTTCACTGTGGAAATGTACATCACTGGGAGTCACTGATGCAAAACTAAAGGTTTAGAGTAATGCCCAGACAAGCCCATTATTTTACCTTTTTTTGTATTTCTATGTGCATGTGCAAGGAGTGGGTGATGTTGTTTATCTGACAGCTACTAGGTCAGAGGTTTTTGTACTCAGAACAGTACAAAAGCATGAGCTCCAGCATAAGATCAAATCTACATGCAAACAGAAATGTATCATTTCTATTTGTGACCATGAATTTCAATAGGAAGAAGGTTCTGCACTCAGGAAGAGATTTTTTGAAAAACATTTGGCATCAACAGAAAGTAAATGAGATTAAGAGTGTTTCTTCTGTTTTATAAGCAAAGTACACATCAGATTATAAGCCCAGCTCAGTGCAGAGTTTCCTTTACCCATGTTATTCTTTGCAGAGTCTAGCTCTGCTAATTTTCCTGAAGAATTGATAGTCAGAAACCTTAGATCCGAATGCAGAAGAGGAAGAAACCAGTTTAGGAAATGTTATAAACCTATACAAGCTAAGCATGTATAAAAAGACATTTTGGGCTTGAATTACATGAAGAGAGTACAGCTTTAGTAAGTGCTGCACTTTTTCTCTGCTGGCTGGGTCAGCCAAGGACTCCACCCTCGGGGTGCATCCCTGCTTGCAGCCATTTCACTCTGTCCCACGTTTTGTCCAATCTTCTCACAAGCATTGCCCAACCTGGGCACCTGCCCGAGATGTGTGTGTGTTAAATGTGTGTTAAATCAAGGAATGGCTGCCTGGGCCTTGTTGTGATTGGAGCTGCTGTGAGCTGCTCTCCAGAGACTCGAGCTCTGGTGAAAAATCTCCTCCAGGTAAACTAGGAATGGCTCAGCAGCTTGCTTCCCTCCTCCCATCGAGTTTTCCATGAAAAGGTGAGTCTAAAAGCTGCCAGTGCTTTTATTTTTATATTCAGCTGCACTATCTGAGGATGATATCAGCTATCAGCACCAAAAGAGAGAGAGTGAGAGAGAGAAACTTTGTGCTCACAGTAAAGCATGGATATTTTGAGCTCATTCCTTAAGCGTGGGAGGGAAAAAGGGATTAGCTGGGGAGAAGGGGGGTGTTTAATGGAGGTATTTCTCTATTGACTGCAGCCAAGATCTCTCAAGGCTCATAAATTTGACTAGCAGTGCCTTTGTTTCTCTCGTTGTTGAATGATATGGATCACTGGATAGCTCTTTTCCTTTTTTCCTTTTTCTTTTCCCTTTTGTTTTATGATTTTCAAACTCTCTCATCTCAGATAAAAAGACATTGCCAGAATAAAGAAACCAAAATAGCCAGGTATATTTTGTTTCATCTTTTATGTCTCATCATCCATGCTATTCTTGATGGGTGTTCCTCCTGAAACAGCAAGATTTCTCCTTCATTATGACAAAGGTCTAGACAGTTTCTTTCTGGAGTGTATGATTTCTGTCAATTCAGTTTATCAACCACAGTAAGGTTCCAAGGGCCAAGATAAGACTGATTCTAGAGATTCCCCAGCCCACCCTTCTCCAAACTGAATGGGCTGCAGCCCCTCCTGGCTGGCTCTGCTGATGAATTGAACATTCAGTAACTACAGATTGTGAATTGATGAAGTTAAACAGCAGCAGGGAATCTTCAGCTTCCTTTTCTTTCAGTAGAGAAATCTGTATCTCCCTCCAGAGCCTTTTTAAAGACCTTCCAAATAAAGTTCAGGAGAGTGAAGTGCCATTAATTAATCACAACCTAAGCTCCCAGCACAAGGTGGGAGCTGCTGCTTTTGGGACTAATGTTTGAAATCCCAGGCCTCATTTGCAGAAGCACCTGTCTCTTGTGTCTTGGGGTTAAATTTTGTCTGTTTTCTTTCCTTTTCCCTGTGTTTTTTGATCATGATTCACCCATTTGTTTGTGTTATTCTGGCACTATTATTCACTGGAGGGAATATTTGAAAGGGAGATGAGATTTACTGAGAATAAAGAGCTCATCTGCTTTTCACAGTTCTAAGGATAGAGATTCAAAACAGAATCTCCTTTTAAATTAATATTGTGTCAGACTGAGTTACCTCCTTTGGGAAATTACTCTCCTATAAAAAGTTTGGGTTTTTTTTTATTTTTTTTTTATTTTAAGAGAAATATTTGAATTTAGTAAACAGAAGCAACTATTAATTCCTGTTTCAAGAAGATTTGGGCATTTGGGGTCTTTTCGTTAGTTGGGGGTTTTTTTCCCTCATTTTTCCTCACTCTCCTAGCTGATTTAAAGTATATTTCAGATGTTTCATTATACCTAAATTTCCCTATGCTTCATGCTTTTGGTAGGAATCTCTCTTTAACAGACAAATTACGTAAGTTTTTCATCTGCACCAATAACTGTTTTCTCCAGGTCAGCTTCTCATTGTTTTGCTGTTGTGTAAAGACTCTCAGACTTAAAAAAATACTTTTTAAACATTGTTTGTCTGGACTTAAATTTAATAAATGAATTAAATAAGTGAAATAGAATATGAAGCATTTAAAATCAATGACTGTGTAAAATGTAAGAAGTGCATTGTGAATTATTTCTTTATATGATCAGACACATGAGGCTGGGACAGGAAGGTCATAGCTTCAGACAGAGAGACACAGGACAGCAGGAGATTTCCACAGCTCATTTGAAATAAGTTCATAGTTTTCTGGCATCTTTTGAATTTTGAGTCTGGTTGCTAAGGAAAAAAACCCCAAACATTAAGGACAAGGGAGATTTAATAGTTGTTGTACCTTTCTGAGCTCTTTTAATAATTCCAGATTTCCTGTGTGAGCTTCAGTTTTTTTAACAGTTTACTATTAAATTGTTAACTATCACTTCACTGAGGAATTAAGGTTCATTTAGATGTGCATCCTTATTTGGTGTTGACTGTTGGAAGCATTTTAGCTATTACTTAAATTTTAGTGCCACCTTCCCGTTCAACCTCTATCAATATTCAGAGTACAGTGACAGCAGCTGCTGAACAGTTTCTTCACTGGGAGACAGGGTGAGTGTTATTAACAGTGAACATTTAAAATTCTTCCTGCTGGACAAGCAGTGCAGCCGTGGTTGGTGATGGCACCAGCCAGGCTTGAGCTGGTTTTAAGTGCAGCTAGTTGCAATAACCACTTAAAATGACAGAAGATGGTTGCTTAACTTCAGGGTTTGTGTTTTCCCTTTTCTCCTCAGTAGTGAGGATGTGACTGGAATTTTCAGAGAGAATTTAGCTGTGATGGCCAAGACCCTCAAAGGAAGCAGAGGGGAAAAAAGCTTGTCTTTTTTTTTTATTAATTTGGGGACCCTCTTGGTTATGAACCACATCCATATGTTTGCCACAGAATCAGTAATGTTCTGCTGTTTAAAAAAATTAGTAAACCTGGATAGCATGGAGGTACTTGCTGAGGTGTGGGAGGAGGAGAGTGCTAGCAATCTGACAAAAATACTGCTCCTCGAGGTTTCCATACCATGTGAATGGGAGCTGCCTTGTGTAAAAGCAAAGAAAAAATGCCATTGGAAAGAAACACTGCTCCATGGGCATCTTGCATGCAAATACATCTGTGCTCACATCTGTGCTGGAATGCAGACATAGATACAGATCATTAACATCTATTTTCTGAAGGTGATCCAAGGTATCAATCACCTGAATTACTGCAGTAAAACCTGTCTTCTAATGAAACAAAAGTGAGACATGAAAATAAAAGGTAACCTACTTTTAAATGTTTATAGAAGATAAAGGTTTAACCACAAGTCTTTCATCAAATGGAAGACAGTAGGAAAAAAAAGTTTAGAAAATGCCCTTTGGCTGCTCTTTACTGTGTGGTGAAACCTCACAGTATCTCACCTCATATACTATATGGGCCCTAAAGGCAGCTGGAAATGTTTAGAAATACGTCTATTTTGGTCCATGGCTGCCTCTCTATCTGTTATATCCAGCAGTGTTCCAAGGAAGGGAGATATTTGCTTAAATGAAAAGCCCAGACCAAAGTGTGAGATGGTAAATGGTGCTCGAGGGTATAGAGCAGCCTAAACGGTGCCCTCTGTTAAAAGAATCAGCCACCTGACTGCTCATTAGTTAGCAGTAAATAATGAGGAATAGCTTGAGGCAGGAGCTCAGAAGTGCAGATGTCCCAGAATATTCACCCAGTTTGTGGTGTCATGAGATCTGTAGTGTCGTAAGGTAAATACACGTAATCCCTCTTCTGAGCAAAGCAAAGCATTTTACAGTCTTTGTGCAGGCTAGTAGTTTTGTGTAATCTTTTCAGTGAGGATATCAGGAAAGGAAAAGCAAGGTTCATGAGATAAGGCAGTGACTGCGTAATTTCCCCTTCCCCTGTCATGCTGAGTGCCCAAAAGGCATTTAGCAATATGAGGATAACCCTGGAAATTCCCCCATTGGGAGGCTGCACCCTCCTCACTCTCAAAAGGCAGTAGGTGATGAATCTTGAATTAAACTAATAACAAATCTGAATTTCTCAGATGGCTCCTGTTGTTTTAATGGGAAGACCAGCATCTCAGACCAGAATTACCCTGAGCAGTGACAAGGCTGTGGAAAATCCCAGTCATATTTAACAGTGACGGCGCCATTGCAAAGAACTGCAGACATATATTAGCTTTGAGTAGAAACTAATTTAAAAATCTATGGACAGTCTTAGAAAAGGTTGTGTTTCTTTTCTGTTAAGGTATTTTTATACAGTAGAGACCCCTTCTCTTAGATCTATAGCAAGTCTGGTTTTCTTTGCTAAATTTTAAGTTGCTTTGGATTTTGAGTGTTCTGTAAGGTCAGAAGATACCTGTGGTAAAGATGTTATAAGCATTTCAGTCACAAAGAATCTTCAGCCCTGTTAAATTTTCATGAAACTTGGGCTCCTAAATGCCGACATTTTCCCTTTTCTGAACGTTTATCCTCCTTTTTCTTTTCTGCTTTTGCCATTTTGGGTACAACTCCCCAGTTGCCTGAGGCCATATGAGCTAACAATCCTTGAAGAGAAGAGAAGGAAGACCAAAGCCAGGTCTGCTCTCCACAGCTATCCTGCTGCAGCACCCCCTGCACTGGTGAGTAGGTGATGCCTCTTGTCTGCTCTCCATCCCCCTGACCCTCTGGCAGTGTATCAGAGCTCAGCCTCAGGCTCCAGCAGGTCTCATCTCCTCTTGTATCAGGTGTCATTTCATGTCATCCTCTCCCTCCAGCTGGCAGCTCTACCTGCCTTGATGTTCCTTTGATGTGTCCAGCCTAATCTCCTCCCAGACAGCCGCTGCGCAGGGACCCGCCCGGGAAGGCAGCCTGGGCAGACTCCGATGCCACGGCTGTTACACGCTTCTCAGTCATTGCTGCTGTAATCACTGCCTGGGGAGGGACTGATTGAGGTCCCTGCTCTGTTCACAGTAGGTTTCTTACCTCCTCTTTGCCACAATCTGCCTCTACCTGTGGCCCTTTTACCGAGCTTTGCGCGTTCGTTATCTGAGCTGAGCTGAACCCCCCTTCCTCTGCCTTCTTACCTTTCAGCACTGTGGCAAATCCTCTTTGCTGAGAACCTGAATCTGTTCTGAAAAATCAAACAGACATTGCTCAGGAACTATCTAAATCCCATAACCAGGAGGGGTTAAATTAGAAAATGTTTAGTGTTTGGGAAGAACTTAAAAATGCAGGCTGGACTGCAAGTCCATGTTCTTTCTTTTGTTCCTTTGTGTCTGCCATTGATCTCAGCTGGTATGGCAAAGGCAGAAGGGAGTTTGGAAAGAGATGGGGAGCTGAGCTGTAGTGAGAAAGCATGGAGAGGTGAGGATGGATGCTGCTGAGGAGCGTGATCTCACAAAAAAGGGGTAAATCTAGCTCTGTCCTGCCAGGCTGTGCCAGGCTGGGCCCACCCTAATCCTTGATCTCTTCTTCCTTGCTGGTGCTGGGTACAATTGCCTTCTTGGGTCCTGCATATGGTCAAAATTTTTCCTGAGGGACCAAAGTCAAAGGTAGAGGGGATCTCCACCAAATGGTCACTGAGCCCTGGGAAGGCTGCTGTGGGATGGTTCTGGGAGCTTTATTCTGTGTGTGATTAATCTGTCACTTTTTGTGACTGTTAAACTTTCATATTCTTTCTTTCTCTCTCTGTCGTGCATTTATGCAAATTGAAATTTAAAAAGAAAGAGTGAGTGGAAAGAGAAGTGGGAAATCCAACCTCAATAAACTCTCCATAAAAACCACAAATTAAGGGCAAGTACATCATGAAAGCATATTAGTTAGAGAGCTATAAATTCCAGCAAATTGATTGTCATATATAATCAAAAACATACTATAATATATAATAAGTTGAAATAAATACCACAAACCAACCTCAGGCTGTAAATGTTTAAGATTAGTCCTCCATACCACATGTACCTGAGGTATAAATAAAGAAAGCAGGAAGGCTTAAAAAAAAAAAAAAAAGAGAAAAAGGAAAAAAAGTTGTGTGTCTTAAAAATAGGAATTGCAATGAAAATTTGACTTACCTTTAGAAATGAACCTCAAGGGTTTTCACAGCACGGGTGCATTCTCCTGCCCCACTCAACAGTGACCAGTCTCCCCTTCTCGAGCTGAGCCCATAGAAAAGCCTCTGGTGATGTTCCTCAAGGAGTGTGTCCCTATTCTGCGTGGAGGTGACAAAGGCAGTGGGTGGCTGTGACACGAGGTTTGCTTTGAGCAGCCAGCATGGCAATGCCTTGACTTGATTGAGAGGGACTGGAGACCACCACTGCAGGAGCTCTGCTGGCTGCAGTACAACTCTGCCATGTCCCAGACCTGCCGGTGCTCCCTGGGGGCTCCTTCCCACCCAGGGCAAGCTGCACCTCAGTCATGACAGCCCCATTCACAGTGATGGGGCACCCTCAGCAGCTGCCTGCTGGTTTGTGCTGCTCACCAGGACATGCTAGTTGTGGTAGGTTGATGAATTTCAGTTCACTTGTCAAGATACTGTCTATACACTTTTAAAACAAAATACTTTAACCTTCAAAGTTAGCATGTGAAGCTGTAGACCAAAGCTAACGAGAGCCTGTTTCATGTGAGCATGCACAGTTATTTCTAAGTGTAATCTGAAATTATGTGATCAGGATGTCCAGTGCCCCAGAAACTGTCTAGAGGATGTTTTCTTCTTTATTTAGTATATACACTAAATAAATAGTTGCCTAAGGTGCCTTTCTGCCTGCATTATTGATATGGTATAGGCCTATGGTTTCCAGTCTCATATCAGTGGAATTTCATTTCTCAAATCCTGAGCAATCTGCATCTAAGCCTCCAGCAGGAAAGATATTCAAAAATCGTGGCACTGGGCCTTCTGTTTGAAACCATTTAGCTCAGAACAAGGAATGTGAGATGAGCACCCTACTGCCAGAACAGCCTCCGCGTTATTAAAGACACAATTACACCAGATGGGATAGGCAATGAGTGAAATCCTACTGAGAGAACAGTTGGGATGGCTGGAACCAGGACAGGGCAGGGTGGCTGGGCTGAAGAAGCCAGACCTAGTTCCACATGAAGTTCTCCCAGCCCATCTGACTGTGACCACACCAGGGCAAATGTGGCTGGAAAGCAGTAATCTGCTGTCAGCTGGTGCTGCAGTATGGCTGGTGTGGGACAGGGAAATCTCCTCGGTAAAGGCTGGTAAAAGGAAGAGCAGCCTCACCTGAGCTGTAGGCACCGACCGTGCCACGATGCCGAGCATGGACTGAAATGTTTTCATTCACATGGAGCCTGAACTGCACCATTCTGTCAGTAACCACTGCCAAAGCCCTTCAGGTGAAGATAGACTCGAGCAGTGTCCTGAAGCTGCCTGAAACCTGATACTTCCTTCCTGGTGGGGTTCGAGTCCCACTGTCAATAGCGTGTCAGTGCAAAACGGAAGCAGCAGTGTTTACAAAATTAACAAATGGACTTCAAGTTAAACACTGAGCAATTTGTGAGACTGCTTTTTTTCTCCAAGCCTTGACCAGTCTCCTGAGATTACTTGCAGGTGAATGTTCTGTTATTCTTTCTGGACTGACTTATTCTAACATCATGTCATTTTTAATTGCTTTTCTTGAGAAAATATGCTTGCAACTCCATCCTGTTAGCTTCCTTAGGGTGCTCTTGATGTTAACTTTCTCCCAGGGCTGCATTTGCCATTCCTAAATCACACATATAGCTTTACTGATTTCTAATTAATTACTGCAGTTGGGAATGCAAAACTATATTCTGTATATGGTATGTGCCTTATGGTATTAAGCTCTGGGATTGCATATAGTACAAAACTAAATGGCACAGTCTTGTTTGTACTGGACCCTGGTTCTGCAAAGGTGTACAGGCTGTGCATATTTCAAGCATTCTTTCTTACTGACTTTCCCAGGACTGCAAACAGGAAGAAAAAGTTCAGCACATGCCTGAAGACTCAGAATCAGGACTTAAAATGTTAGCTCCTACAGCAAGAAGGAGAAGCTTTTATCACAAGACACCCTCATGGAGATGCAGAGCAGAAGGCAGCCTCCTATCTGCCAGTGTGGGATCTGCCTGCCTTGCTTTGCTGGGCCCTGATCCTCCATCCAGCCTCCACAAAAACAGAGGATCTCAGTGTTCACAGCCCCAGACACATCTCAGGGAGTTCCTGAGTGGGTGCAAAGCTTTGGCAGGCGTGGGTTCCCTCTGCTTTATCATCACCACTAACCATTTGGCATGAAGTGCATGAACCATGTGATATTTTTAGCAAACTCAGTTATAGCCTGAGGATTGAAAGAATATTTCTTGTTTCAACAAGTAGCAAATATGAAGCTGGAGGAGAGGGCAGGAGAGCATCCAGAACTGAAATGAGTATTATTACTTTTTACCAAGCAAGTAGGACTCCTTGCAACAGGATCAAAATAGCTCTTTGTCAAAAGTAAAAGGTTTCCTGCCAAGGTTTATGAGGAAGAAGCTACACTAATGCATTAATTAGGTTATACAGTGTTTATCTCCTTTTCCATTTTGTTTGCACCATTAAATGTAAAAAGCAGATCCATCAACATCTAATGTTTCTTCAAAACACCATGTAGTGTCTAGAAAACTGAACTGTCAGACAAGCTTGTCATGTACACATATTTTGTTATCAAATGTGTTTGGGCATGAATTTTGGCAGGATTTCTTCACAATTCTCCTGAACTTTTCTTGACACCTTTTATGGCACGTAATACATCTGCAACTCAGGGCTGGTAAGCCCTTAACTCTTTAATTATGAGCCTAGAAACTCCCTTCCTAATTATTGTCCTATAAGCAACATGATCTAATTCTCATGCCAGAGCCCAGAAATTCATGCTGCAGGTGCTTTGCTTTGTTTGGCTGCCTTTTCCTAGTTGTTTTTTTTTTCCTTTTGCAGCGTCAGGAGAGTAGTGTGTGCTCTGCATCCTTGTCTCAGTGTAATCCTGGAGCAGTTTGCAGTCTCTTGTGAGCTGACCTGACCGAAATCTAGCATTTACCACTTTTTCTTGTACCTTTTCTTCCATCTAAGGAGGAAAATCACTGCTCAGCTCTCAGCAGTGCATTCTGCTTGGACCAGGTTTAATCAGAGCAACAATTTCCTCCTGTGAAGGGTTAGGGTTTAGTGTTGGTGATTGTGTACTACCAAGGGTTGCCAGAAACCTCTTTCAAAGTGAGTGGGAGTTAAAAAGTTATATGAGTGGGACTCATATAAGTACTGTAGGAAATAAAAGAACAAGACTCTCGGAGCTGACGTGCCTAACGCTACATAAATCCTTTTTTTCCCTGCAGGGAGACTGAAGTGGAAAGTGGCTCAGTGTCTTGCCAAAGGCCACAGAGGATATCAGTGCTGCAAAGAGAACGGACCCTGCCAGTCCCAACTCTGTAGCCTCCATGCGATCCCTTTGAAAATTTCATTTCCTTCTGTTGGACAGATTTAAAAGAGAATTATGAAACAGGGAATTTTGCTCTTTCTCTTATGACTTGAGGGAGGAAGTCAGGAAAGGTTTGACTGATGATTTAATTAATTTAATAAAAGAGGAATTACCTACAAAGCTGATTTTTGTGAAATTTCTACAGAAAAGATAAATCATGAGTATATCATATTAACTATTAAGCCAGAAAAAGAAAGATACAGCAATCTAAAACACTAGAAAACACTTCCATCTTTCCAAAGTATCAAGAAGTCATATGTACTCATGCCATGATTGTGTGACACAATTTTATGTAAGCCTAAATATAAATAAAGAAATACATTTTGCTTTCTTACATTCCAAACAAAAAATATGTACTTCCTTGCAAAATGAATCTGTTTCTTTTGATATTCGTTCAGCACTTAAGTATCAAGTTGGTCATATTACTAAAAATAAAAGATTTCTGTTCTTCCTTAAATCTGGAGTTGCTAGCACAGCCCCATCAGCCAACAGCATCCTTCCACAGCCTTTCAGAACACATACAAATGGCACAAGGTGTTAAGAGATGCAGGCCACGAGGCCAAGAAGTTTAATGATGGATTTATGATTGAAAAGTGTATGCACTTTCCTGAAATAGTCGTTGAACTTCAGACTCCTCTTAAAGTCTCTGTTTAAAGAACAGAGTTCAGTGCTGAAGTAGTCTGTGCAATTTCCAGGGAGGAACCCAAAGGACCCCTCCTGGATGACAAATTGTGGATATTTCCAAATCAAGTTGTAAACTTTCTTTCTGGGTAAATAACAATTGTCAAAACTGTCACTGTTCCCTAGGTTTATACTGAAAGGGAGAGAGCTTAAACTTCATCAAAATTCCAGACCCAAACAAATTAAAACTTTTGCATTAGTTCATACTTGGACTTGAATTTAATAATTTGGACTGACTTTGGTAGCCATGTTGGTTTTGCAACAGCAGATTTCCTATGGCTGTATTTTTCCAGGCTGATAATTTTTGATAAAGCTTTCTGAGGTTCAAGGATCAGCACCACCTGGAATCCTGTTTAAGAAAAGCAAAGTATTTTCCTACCTCTTCCTGTGCAGCTGAGTAATTGCTTTCAGTTTGATGTTTTTGTGTTAAATGGCATTGCTTCAAACTCTGTGCATGTCAAACAGCAGAAAGCTCAGGGAGTTGGAAAGGTTATCACTGTTTCTCTTCGAATTCCTGTGTACTGAAACCCTTCGGAGGTGGCTGCCTACTGCAAATCATTGTTTGACAGCTTCACTCAACTTCAGGACTTGTCAGCTCAGGGGCCAATCTGACAGCTCTCAGGCAATAAAGTAAACAAGGGATTTGGAGCGTCAGGGAAGGAATGCTTAAAATCATTCCTAATATTTCTCCTATTCATAACATGTCACTGAGCCAGGGAAGTTATGAAGGCAGCAAGTCTCAGCTTCTTGCACATCCCAGGTGGTGTTTGCAGGCTAAGGGAGAGTTTGGGGGAACCCTGGCAGCAGACTTCCACCAGGTACCACACAGAGTTGTTCCCCTCATAGTATTCCTGATAATAATGAAATCTCTAGGCATTTTTCATCAGATGGAAGGATTTTCAGATGCTTTATGCCCTAGTCTGAGCTCAAAGCTGATCCAGTATTGGTGGTAACAGAATACCATGTAACAGTTGTTCTTTGAAACACAAAAAGGTGACCACATTCTATGTTTTCTGTGCAATAATGTAGTTAAGAGACACTTCTTTCCCAGCATCCAGGAAAGCTGCAGACACTGGCTGTAAAAACACTCAGGTGCAGCTGGTGCTGGAATCTGCTAAAGGTCGATGACTACATGGATGTCACCACTCACATACCTGTGTGCAGACTTACAACATATCAGCACATGAACTAAGAGGTACATTTTCTGAAACAATCACTTTTACAGGGTTCTGCCTTTGTGGAAATCATCCAAGACACCTTAAATAGCCTTTGTTGTTGCTGTTGCTGTTTTTGGAGAATCCGAGCACAAATTTGATAATCTGACTATGTTAATGCATTGCCAATTGAATGCCCCAAATTATTAGCAGCTTTCAAAAATGTAACCTGCTTCTATGGATATTTTTCATTGTAAGTTTTAGTATTTCTATCAGGGAATAATTTGACTCAAAATAAAGTATAGAAAATCTGACCTAATTTTTAGATTAGTGTGACTGTTCCTTACACATCTATTTTGAGAGCTCCTGCTGCTAACACACCTAGAGCTGACCCCTTTGTTAACTGCGTGGCATGTGCATGACAATAAATTACCTGTTGTCATTATTGAAAATGACTAATGATCTGCTAGCCTTTTAGGATGGTATTTAAAAGTCATTTTTCTAAAAGAAGAACTTTATTCCCTCTTGAGGTAATGTTTGCCTTTTTTTAAAAAAATAACTCAATTAACTGTTGCTGCTCTGTACTATTATCGGAGGTCTTTTAATTACAGTAGTTAAGGCTAAATTCTCTTATTGTTCTAATAAGGACACCTTACTAGATACCCAACTAGCATAAATATGTGTAGCTGGGTGTTCAGTGGATTTGTTCTACTGTAGACCAGCTGTAATGTTTAGGGATACTGTTAAACATCTTTATTTATGGCACTATTACAACTCCATTAATTCATATTTTAAACTGAGCCCTGAACAAATGCACTTCAGCAGCCACTTGTGCTTGCTAAGAGATTAAAGGCTCTGGACCACGAGAAGAAAGGAAATCTCTATAGGTTGCTAGCTAATGGTTGTTTTCTTTACTGTTGGAGTCAGTGAATTGAATTGTAATGGACTGGATTGACTCCACATATGGAAATCACAAAGAACAGGATCATTTTTTTTCCAGATGAAAATTTCAGTTATTCTGAAAGTCAGCTATGCACTTCAAAATGCTGGACTGCAAGACATTATTTGAAACTCTGATAGGTCTTTTTTAGCATAATATTGCTTGCTTCTATGTGAGTCATGTACTTTGCATTAGCAGCTTAATAGTTGCTATAAATGTGGTTGGTTTGACACCAGAGCTGGAGGTGCAGGCAGCATCATGTAAAAGCAATGTGCATGGTGCCATGACAGTGGGAATACTCGGTCAAGGATGCACATGGATTTCATTGCTACCAGTGTGCAAGTAAACATTGGTTAGGGGAGTAGATCTGTGGGTCTGTGTTCTTTTGCAGTGGTCCTGAGGCTTATCTGGCCTAAGCTGTATTCTCAGATTTGTCTCTTGCTGATACTGCCATGACAGACTCAGATCCATCATAGCTGCTTTCACTAAATAGCAGAAGGGCAAAGTTTCCACCTCTGAAACTGCTCTTACTGCGTCAAGCTGGACAGAGTGATGGGAGTTAATCACTGAAACACGAACAGACAGGACTAGCTTGTCGTGATACGAAGCTATCAAATCACAGCTCTGTAAAACGCTTCAATATTTTGTCATGAACAGCTGTCAAACTCTTATAATTTCATGATTAATGCATTGCAGAGTCTTCCTCCCTTACGCTGTTGCCTGTAGCAATTATTTGATGGAACTGGTCTTGGTCATATTTATTGAAAATGAGCTACAACTCTGCATGTGCCTGTGTATAAATGTGTGAAAAATCACAAAAAGGAGGAAACAGTTCTCAGATGTAGCTCCATGCATGGGAGGAGATTGCCCCACATGGCTGCCTTCCATCATACCCCTTGGATGGCAAAGAAGGAGGGCTGTGAGCATTGCTAGAAATCTGGGTTGAGCTCCACAGGCATAATTCCTTTTCTCCCCATGGTAACATCTGCAAATAACATGACTAGGAATGGCTTCAACATCATCTATTCCTGAGGAAACACGTAACAAAAAAGAGCAATTGCTGACTTGCACACAGCCAAGTTTGGGGAGAATTTAAATATTAAAGTCTCTTTCATAGTGTTTTCATGTGAAGAAAAAGGTGTGGGTCTTCTGCTTTTTCAGGGACTGTCTGGGGCTGCCCATGCAGTGCTACAGAAGTCATGTTGGACTTGAACCAAACTAGGTGAAATGAGATGGTCATTACAATTCTTACAGCTCTGGCCACCAAGAAACTTGTAGGCTGTGCCTGAGAGGCCCCTGCTGTCCCTCCCAGGGCATCTCAAGGTGTGCTCAAAGTCCCTGGACATCTCATTTGAACTGAAATCAAATCCCTTGAAAACTACTGCTAAACAACAGGTATTACAGGCTGTAATAACCACGGAGCTGCTCCTTGCCATAGTGGATTCCTGCCAGGATAGGATTTCCATCTCTTGTGAGATATTTCACATCAGCCTTGAGCTCTGGGACTCTTTGGACTTGCAGCTCTATGGATTTGCTTGTTTAAGACTATTAGTGTTTTCTTTAAGTTTATAAGAAATAATAATAATGGTGAAAACCTTTGAAGAAAAGAAAACTACTGCTGCAGTGTGTTTCTTTGGGATTTTCTAAGAAGGTTTCTGAGGGCACCTTCATGACAATATAATTAAGCAATGAGACATGACAGCTAGTCATTTCAGGGTTATTATTGTATGCCTAAGGTGGCATTGCAGGCATGAGGCTGAAGGGCAAGTGGCTTTAATCACCCATTAAGTGCAATAATCCCTTTGATACGCACTGTCTGGAGAGACTTACCAAAAAGGAATTTATGAACAATATTAAGAGGAGCAGACAAACTGGTGAATGCACTAGGTGTGAATATTAATGTGGTTATAACATCACTGACAGACATTCAAAAAGGCTTATTTGTGTCAAGATTTCATCATTAAAGACACCCCAAAGGAGTTATTTTTAATAAGCAAAATATTTCAAGGACTTCTTAGTGGTTTTTCTTTTTCCCTCCTTATGTATTTTTCTTCTATACTTTAAGCATTGATCATGTGGATGGATAAGTTCATCCCTGCAGTACAGATGGATACAAATGCTGATGGCATGTGATAACACAGTGCCTGTTCATAGCAGGAGAGTCTTCCACAAATGCCATTATTTGGGGACTCACAACCCTAGCTCATTTCAGTACCCTCCCCTGGCAGTCTGCTCTCAAGGAATGAAGTTTTTCTGAAGGAGAGAGTTCCTCCCTACAGCATATGAAGATCAGTGGTGTGGTTTCCACATCTGGTTCAGCTGTAGAGCTGGGAACTGAACTGTATTCCTCAATGGCCATGCAGACATAGATGCCAAATTGCCAAGCTACTTCATCAACCTAGTAAAATGTTTTGATTGGTTTTAAAGGAAGGGCATAAAACATGGATATTTTCATATGAAATGGGTTATGGGAAGACATAATTTTTTAGAAAAACATAATTGTGTGAATTTTTTAAATGCAAAGCTTTGTGTTAATGTGTCACTAAGTGGAGAAATCTGGTGCCAACATAAATGTTAGTAATACGTTCATCATATTTACAGGTCTGGAAATGTTTGCTTTTCCTTGGCCTCCTTTATGTATATTAATACATTAAAATAATCATCAAAATGTAAATATGAGAGTTAAAATATCTTCTTCATCCCAAAATTGCTCTAAGCTGTATAGAAAAGAGCACTTTGCTGAATTGGCCCTTGTTTGAACTTCGGTTTGCATATTTTGTGCTTTATAGAAAAAGCTTTGCCCTTTATTTGAAGTCAGTTTTGAGTGTGTAATTACCATGCTCCAATTTCCATTTGTACAATCAGGGTTCTCCTGTCAGTCTAGTTTGAGTACACATGGGTTGAACAATTAAAAACTTCCTGTTGTGGGTGCAGGGGGGTGTGGGGGGTGAGGATTTCATTTCATTAAAGAGGGATAAAAATCGTAAACCTGAAAATGAAAATTGAAGAGAGTTGGACTTGCATTTTGGTTTGTTTTTCCAGAAGATTTATGAAACTGCAGCATAGCAGAGCTTTTGACAGTGGTTCTCTAAAAAGGGAAAAAACATTACTACTAAACAAGATGTATTCTTTGAACAATATTTGAAGAATTAGTCTTTAAAAAACTGCCACATTTCCTCAAAAGAAAGGGTTAAAAGAAATCTACTAAAGTGTCCTAGGGACAGGATAGTCCAGTTTTGAAAAAAGTCATTGTTATGCTAGTAATAGGATATGTCTTAAACTTGTCCTTAAGTCTTATTTTCTTTACTGCAGGTTGAGAAAGTTTCTCTCCATCGTGTTTCATGCAGTTGTTCTAGAAAGGAATGGCAAAGCTGTGCAGGGCTTTGTAACAAAAAAAAAAGCCCTCTTCCTGTAAAGGCAAGACCCTGCCAAGATAAATAGGGACATCAGCAAATTTTACAGATGGTCATTTCTTTTAAACACGTGTGTATGTATTACATATAATATGAACAT
Source organism: Sitta carolinensis (assembly GCA_032173965.1). Classification (NCBI taxonomy): domain Eukaryota; kingdom Metazoa; phylum Chordata; class Aves; order Passeriformes; family Sittidae; genus Sitta; species Sitta carolinensis. The sequence goes on along the minus strand of JAVUNC010000025.1, from coordinate 3,254,750 downwards.
GAATATATGGTGTGTATGGATGTATTGACATGCATTTGCACGTTTATCAATATTTTCAAGAATATAGGTTCTGGAGCCTTTATTAATCAGTGCAAGCTTTCCTGGAAACTGAGCTCTCAGCAGAGCCCAGCCTGCTCACAAGTTCAGCTTGCAGAATCCTGAGATGGGGGTTACTGTGCTGGGATGCAAAAGCTAATTTCTTAATCATGATTAGGTTACCAAAAGCAATGCAAGGTCTCGCTGCCTGGAACAGCCAGATGAAAATGGCATGGTCTGGTGATTAGAAGGTTTTAGTAGGAAATAATACTTTTCTTGTCACTGAGCTGTGCTGGCAGAAGGAGTGCAGCAGCTGGAACACATATGCAGAGTGTTTACTGGAGAGACTCTTACACTTTCAGACAGAAGGAAATCCTGTGCAGGATTGGAAAGCACAGAGAGCTGTCACCAGGGAATAGGCTGTCTGTGTGTCTCCATGAAATAAAAGCTGTGTGGACCACAGACCCTGCAGTGGGCACTTCCTGCCCCCTTCACTGCAGCAGCTCAAGATTGCTTTTTCTTTCTGCCTGGTTTTTTTTTTTTTTTTTTTTTTTCCAATTTTGCTGGAAGATATCAAATCTACCAGTATTATCAGCAGAAATGCTGATGAAGCTCAGGATTTATTTTGTATCAAACTTCAAAAATCTGTTTAAGGGTGGGGGTTTTGTTGGCTTTTGTTGTTATTTGGCAAAAGGAGAACCTGCAAATTTGGCCATTGCTCAGGTTGCATAGTTTAGGTTAATAAGACATCTGATATTACTTGAGGTGTTTTTTTTCGATTTTTTTTTTCTTATTCTCAAAGCTGTGTAGGTTTCTAACTAGTTTGAATGTATTTAAAGCAGTAGCAAACCCTGGTACCCAAGGGCTGTTTACACAGGGAATGTTTCAGATTGTTTGCTGATCTTACAGCAATGACCAGTATCTGCTAATGAATAAGAAAATGCATTCATTATCCAAATAATTTTAAAGATCCTAAATTAATGATGTGTTTATGTGACAGAATTGTGGGAGGGATTTCAAATATAATCACCATCAATCTGGCTACAGCCAAAATAAATTTTATGAAAAATAAAACAAACTGTTGCACAGACAAAGTAGGCCTTCGGGGGCTCACACAAAAATCAGTGTTTTCTTATTTAGCTGTGTGTAATATTTTTGTCCATATCTTGTCCAGATAGAATCTCAATATATATAACATTGCTGTTAAAACTTAGGAGAGTCAACATTTGCCACTACCCAAAGGGGAGGAGAAAAAAGCATGAAGGACTGAAGTACATACTTAAAACATTTATTTTAAAAGAGCAAGCCATGCCCAGGTACCTGTGTCACACATGGTTGTAAAGGTGAGCATTGAGCATAAAAGCTTTAATTCAAGGATGGTGGCTCTTTGCAGAAACATGTGACTATTTTGGGGTGTATGTTCTGGAGACCCCAGATGCTGCCGTCACCACTAACAAAATGATTGCAAGGTTCAAACTTTGGGTGAGGTTCCTGTGTATGTTCTTGTCCTGAATGGAAACATCCACTGGGGAGGAGAAGAGAGGCCTCTGTTTGGGCAGCAGGGGAGCAGAGCTGCTCCAGAGCAGAGGCTGAGAGCCCCAGCAGTGCTTGAGAGCCCCAGAAATTCTTGAGAGCCCCAGCAGTGCTTGTGAGCCCCAGCAGTGGCTGAGAGCCCCAGCAGTGCTTCTCAGGGCAGTGCTTGTGAGCCCCAGCAGTGCTTGAGAGCCCCAGCAGTGCTCTCCAGAGCAGTGGCTGAGAGCCCCAGCAGTGCTTGAGAGCCCCAGCAGTGCTTGTGAGCCCCAGCAGTGCTCTCCAGAGAGCCCCAGCAGTGCTTGTGAGCCCCAGCAGTGCTTGAGAGCCCCAGCAGTGCTTGTGAGCCCCAGCAGTGCTCTCCAGAGAGCCCCAGCAGTGCTTGTGAGCCCAGCAGTGCTTGAGAGCCCCAGCAGTGCTTGTGAGCCCCAGCAGTGCTCTCCAGAGAGCCCCAGCAGTGCTTAGAGCCCCAGCAGTGGCTGAGAGCCCCAGCAGTGTTGGAGAGCCCCAGCAGTGTTTGAGAGCCCCAGCAGTGTTTGAGAGCCCCAGCAGTGTTTGAGAGCCCCAGCAGTGTTTGAGAGCCCCAGCAGTGCTTGAGAGCCCCAGCAGTGTTTGAGAGCCCCAGCAGTGCTTGAGAGCCCCAGCAGTGCTGCTCTGAGCACTGGCTGAGAGCCCAGCAGTGTTTGAGAGCCCCAGCAGTGTTTGAGAGCCCAGCAGTGTTTGAGAGCCCCAGCAGTGCTGCTCTGAGCACTGGCTGAGAGCCCCAGCCCGTGCCAGCTGCTCTGGGTTTGGGGACACACAAGGGCTGGGGGAAGCTGTGCTGGTGTCTGGGTGATGGGATCCAGCTTGGAAATGCTGCTTTGGGCTGAGGTGCTGAAGGTCACCGAGCTGTCACAGTGGCTGACTCCTCATGGACATGCTCCTTTAATCAGTATCAATGACAAGGAAAGGCTTCAATTCCTATTCGCACCTTCCAGCAAAAATGCATCAATATTTTTTAATTGTTTTAACACTGTTCTGCAAATATGTTTGAAGGATATTTTTGCCTGATAAAGGGCTTTTGGGTTGCTGAAGGCATGTCACTGTCTTTCATTCACAAGTTCAAATGTATTACAGACAGCTGCCAAAATAATCTACTTTTGCATCCTTGTCCAGCTTCCTGCTCTCGTTATTGGTTTAAGTCAGTGTAATGGGAGTATGTGGCTGTCATTCAAACAAATGAAAACCTTTGGCTTTGAAAAGATACCAATGGGTCCCTGTTTTTTAAAGGATATATGCCCCTTTCTATTATTGCATGATTTCTTGATCAGATAAATCCCATCTTGTGCTAACGTTTAAATTAAATGCACTGCTTTCTGACCCAACAACAACAAAAGCAAACCCACTCATTGCCAAGTATCATAAGCTCTTAAAATTCATTCAGACAGTGTGATGATATTGGTAGGGAAGCAGATATCAAGTTTTGTCTGACAAAGCAAACCACACAATGGAATATGAGAAGTACTGTGCTTACTGACTTCAGGATAAAATGAAAGACAGAAGCCCTATCAAAAATTATACTAATAATCTAATACTGTACATTTATGTGGAGACTTGGTCTGGAATGTCTCAAAGATGCATCACAGAGAAAGACATTTTAATCTTATCCCTCCATCTAGGTGACTGAGTAAAGAGGTTAAACAATTTGAACTCCAATTTCAGATTTTCCAAGGTGTGTTTGGCAAAGACTGAGACTAGGTTGTATTGCAGCAAAAGGAAAAAAAAAAAAAAAAAAAAAACGAAACCACCAGTATTCTGGGTAATCCCTAAATTTCACCAGAATTTAGTAAATTGGACAAAGCTTCATTGTATTCTTGCCTGTGTTTTGAACTCTCCTGTTAAGCATGTCTATGGTTTGAGTTTATAGTTTCAGTTACAGTTTAAGTGTATGAGGAGGTACTGGGATGGAATTTTGGTCTCACCTACTGTGGCTGTTTGTGGCAGAGTTGGCCATAAAGCCTGGCTTGCACCTTTCTTTCTTCAAGCCTGTAGTCATCATGGATAAACATGCATCCACAATCCATAGTCTGCTAACATATTGATAACTCTTCCTTTTCAAAGATAGTGGAAAAATTGTGCAGACATTTTAATAGGATTGATGGGAAGGCTGAGTTTCCTGACTTGTGGGTTACTAGTCATAGATAGATGGATAGATGGATAGATGGATGATAGATAGATAGATAGATAGATAGATAGATTAGATAGATAGATAATAGATAGAAGTAGATAGATAGATAGATCGATCATACCTGCTCTGAGAGGGAAGATAACTGAGCTCTCATTTTAACCAAAAGAATGAACTGTGGAAACAATATCATTCCAGCTCTATGGCAGATGCATGGTGATTTCCAGCAGCAGAGTTCAGCTGCATCAGCAGTTTCTCTGCCTTATCTATAGTCTTGGAGGGTGTTCTGCACCAGAGGGGCACCTGGTTCTTTGTGGATCTCAGTAAGAAAGACATATCTAGAAAAAACATAATCAAATTTATTTTACAGTAATAAGATAGAAATACGAAAAGTATATAGATAGGGAGTAAATCTTATATCCATTTGGATGCCAGGAGTCCTGCTTCTGTCCTGTATCAGATGAATCCCACTTTACTTCTCTTTGCCTGCTGACGTTCATAGTAATTTGCATAATCCTCTTCATTTACATGGAGAATAGAGGGGCTGATTGAGTGATGATCCCTTTTTATATCCTGGGCAGATTTTTTTCTTCATTTATCTTTAAAACCCTGGTGTATCACCAGACCTTAGCACATGGCCAGAGAGCCTTCTAATGAAGGGCAAGCTAGTCTTGACTTCAGTGCTAAATTTGTAAGGTTATGCAGCACTATGTACTTTGGACATGCAGAACTGTCTGCTTCCTTCAGCCTTTGTTTTAGGCTTATGGATAATAATTATTTTATAATTCAATTTAAAAAAATAAACCAAACAGAAAAAAAGCTTGAGTTTTGGTACATTCTCTGTAATTACATGCTCATGATAGGTCTTCAACCAAACTTCTGAAAATAATGGAAGAATCACAGACATTTTAAACACCAAGGAATGTTTGGTTCAGCTTTTGCTGGTAGTATGAGGGCCATTGGTAAAGAGAGTAAGCTTATTTGTATACCAGAAAGCTGTCTAGCACAGGAAGTTTATTCCTTACTGAGGAGTTTAAGACTTCTTTGTGGAGAAGCTAATCTCTTTCTCAAAGAGTTGAGATCATCTGTCTGGTATCTTCCATGCATTTTCAAGATGTTGTTTTCAATTGTTTTGTTGAAAAACTGCAAAAAGGATGCTTCTGGCAGCATCAAGGATTCAGTCAAGACAATGAAACCTGGGTGCTCAAGTATTTATCATAGAAACAACTCTAGAACAAATTTCACTCCTGGTATTACTGCAACTGTTACCTGATAAAGGAAACAGAATGAAAACAGAATTTTTTGTGGAAACTAATCCTTATGCCTTGTTTTAGTTAACGAGCAGGCTTACGTGCTATGGCTGTTATGTAAACAGGAATTAAAACATAGGTTATGCAAATATGTTGCATTTGAAAATCTGTGTGAATTTGATTTGTGGTTAAATGGCCTCACGGCTTGATGTCCACCAACTGTGCACAGAGCCAGCCAAGGGTTTGCTTTTGAGCTGTAACAAGTTAAACTGTATGATATTATTTTGATAGTCCAGAAATTCAATATTTGTGTATGTCCTGTTCTTGAAGCAGGGTAGAATACAGCAGGTGCTGCTGATGGAGTGTGACCCTACCTGCACACCAGGGTGCTGTGCTGCAGAGGCAAAGCAGGAGGGCAGATACAGTGAGGTGGTGTGGACAGGAGAGCTCAGTGCACACAGGTTATGGGGCCATCATCAGCTGGACAGTGTTGTGTCTGAAAAAAAACTTTCTAATTTGTTTTAGTGTAGTGGAGTCAGTTTTCATAAATTGTAAGATAAACAAGGATCATGTTTGCATTCCTTTATAAAAGATATCACCTGATGGATTCTCAAGTGCCCAGTGCAGATGAAGAGGTGGGAACTTCTCTGTCCAATCTCTGGTCACTGTCCAGAAACTGAGAGATACGAGGGCAACAATAAACTGGAGAGTTCTTGTCTTCTTCTCTGCCTGAACCCCTGTTGTGTGTGTTGCTGTGTGTTTCTATCTACATCACAATAACAGAACAGTCTTTGCACACTCTAGGGAGTGACTTGTGGCACTCCTGAGCTTTGCTCTTAGGGCTGACAATCTCTGGCCAAAGTGTAAATCCCAGCCCTTGGCTATCTGTCACTGGTTGAAGTTTACCTGCTTGCATTTCAAACACAAGTGTCAGCTTCTGTGTCAGATCCTTTATTCTTCTGTGCATCTCTGGTCACTGAGAGGTTGTTCTCAATAATAAAAGAGAACTGTAGTCTGGGTGTCCTAGACCTAAAGTTTCTGAGTTTCTAAGTTCAGTTTCTTCATGATGTTTTAGTTTAGGAAAACCTAGTTCTCACAAGATTTGACATAAACAGTGCCAGTGTTTTTGTCACGAGTTTAATGTTTTGGATTCTTTTCTGTGGGACAGACTTTCTCTATGTCTTTCAGTTTTAACCAATAAAGCAAAGAGTTCTAGCACTCTTCCTGCCAATAAAAGTAACCTATTAAAAATATATAAAAAAATAATCAACTATTTAAAAAAAATTAAAATCAAAATCATTGTCAAAACAAGGAATTTGTGTCGTTTGTTACTCACCACAACAACAGAGAACTATTTCCATTATGTTAACTTTTGCATCTTCAGAATCCTCCTTTTGTTAAATTCAGTCATGGAAGGGATTCTTCTGCTCCTGTGGCTCAATTCATGCCTATTCTGTGAGGTAAAGAAAGCATTTACCTTCTCAAAGGAGCTTTTGAGTTGGTAAATAATTTTAAGTAGTAGATGGCTCTTTTGGAGGATCACAGTGGAAGGCTCTCCTAAAGGAAATCCAGCATCTTTTCTGGATCATGATCAGAGCTCCTCTTCAAACATCCATAAGGCTGATAAAAGAAAATAGGAATAGGAATACACAGCACTAGTTAGTAAGAGGGAGACACACATTTCATATTTGATTTTGTTGAGCTGAGATACAGGCAAGAATTACTGAACATTTACATTCTTATTTTGGAATAATAATTTCTTTTTAGCTATGCCTAATGAGTAAGGAGATAAACATTTAAGGGTGGCTGTGAATCAGAATCTAAACAGAAAGTAATTTTATGCAATAAAAAAATGCACTAATCAATATGAAGTTTCAATTTCAATATTAGAATTAATGAGCTCTGCCTTTTCTTCTTGGTAGATATTTAAGGCCCGCTGAAGAGTTAAATGACAAGAGTAATTCTTTTTTATCAGCTCAGTTACTTCTTTTTTTAGCCATTTACAATATTCAGCTTATTTTGGTGGAAATACTAGTAGTTCTTTCATTAAAATTGTGAGGGAAAAATTGCAGAACATTTTTTCATAGCCATGATTTTTGATGTATGGTTCCAGATGTAAAGAAGCTGTATTGTGTGTTCTGAGGTTTTCCTATTGAGCATTTCTGAAATTTCAGAAATGAACACTAAGTAGGTCTAAAAGATACAGTATGGGGTGCATGGGAGATGTTTTTGACACAATAGGGTCAGAGAAGTTAAAGACACGTTCTTTGTTGGCAATTTTGGCAGAAATACTGAAACACAATGTGGGAACTGCAAACCTTATGACATTCAGTAAAATGTGAAAAGCTTCATGTCTGTAATATACGACTTGATGTCATGTATATGAGTTGGTAGCTTTTGCACTATATATAATGAATCTCACTTTTTTTTTTGGTTTTTTTTTTTTTGTCTGAAGTTTGAAAAGATTTTCCCAGTTTAAATAACTCATGCTTGAAGTGCAGTGTGAATTTAAAACTCCCTATTGCCCGAGTGTAAAAAAGTTCATTCCATGATGTGGCAAATAATTTAGTCTGTGTTCTTACCCCAATGGGTCCTTATAAAATTGCAAACCATTTTGAGAAACCTTTACTGTCTGAATGAAGGTTGTACAAAGATAGGCATGTATAAAAACAGGGAATCAATTTCCCAGCTATGTCACTGGAAGCTGAAGTTCTGTTATAGCCCCCCATTACTTTGTGTGCCTTTTATTTGCTGCTCTTGTGTGGGCTGCAATAAATATAACAACTCGACCTTTCTGCTTTTGTCAGCTGAGCTCCCCTGGTTTCCTCTGTTGGAATGTAGCATTGTGTTTTGGGAGGCAGCACCAGCTTTTCAGAGCCACTTTAGACAAAGGTCTGTAAGCTTTTCCTTTGTAAATTTGTTCATATTGTATTCAACTATCCCTGCACTGAGGGAAGTGGGAAGCTCCAGCACAGTGGGTACATCACACTGGAGATGCCCATTTGGCTGGGAGAGGAACTGTCTGCAGGACAGCAGGGAAGGAATACAGGCAGGGCAGGGGAGACACTTGAAACCAGCTGCACTGGATCCAGCCAAAGGCTTGTGTTCTGAATAAGGCAAATCCAGAGATAATTCACCTGTGATATGTACTGAAGTGCCTTTGCAGGAACATGACAGCAAAACTTAGTCTGAAGCCTGGTCAGAGGAGAGGCCATTAGTGCCACAAAGAACTGGGGCACCTGACATAGGGTGAGAGGCTGAGGGAGCTGGAATTGTTGGGACTGGAGAAGGCTCAGGGGCTCCTATCAGTGTGTGTGTGTGTGTGAAGTTAAAAAGGTGGAACCAAACTCTTCACAGTAGTGCCCAGCGAGGACAAGTAGCAATGGGCACAAGCTGAAATACAGAACAATCCATTTAAAATGTAAGGAAACAGTCTTGTCCTGTGACAGTGATCAAACACTGGACATTGGAATGGCTCACATGAAGAGGTTGTGGAATTTTCATCCTTGGAGACATTCAGAACTCAGCTGGCTGTAACCATGTTTAGAGCAGGGGGCTGGTCTAGATCATTTCCTGAGATGTCTTCCCACCTCAACTGTCCAGGAAAACTGCATGTAGATGTGCCAGGAATTTGAGCATATGCTAGTTTGGGTGCCACCAGTGCCTACAACTAATATCTTCCTTTTTCCACTCTTCTTTCTGGTGCTTCCAGGGACAGACAGACATACTTCTTCATCTATTTTCCGTTCATGCAATCTTAGCATTTCTACTAAAAATTTCTGCACCCCAGAAGTCTTTACTGTACTCCCATGGACCTTCATGACTAAAGTCTGTATCCATGGATTTAATAACCCTGGGTGAACTTCTATTTTCTATTATTAATGTGTCAACTTGTTTGTTGAACATATTTATAGTTGCAGGCTTCTTCCTTCCACAACATTGGGTGGCAATTAATGTACTGTAAATCCCATGGGGGTTAAGTTCTTCCTTTTGCTTTGGCATCCCCTGGATCTTGTGTCAGGATTAAAAACAAATAACAGTCCTGTATTAATGTTCTATTCCAAACTGAGGAAGCACAGTCCATTTCCTCTCTTCTCCTCCAGAAGTCACTCCAGACTGCTGACTGCCCTTCTTGCTTTTCTCTGTTCTTTTCCTGCTCAGCCACATGATTTTTGAGATGTAGAAGCAAAAGGTGCACAGCACAGGTGAGCTGAGGTGCTCAACCATGGCATAATATTGTATTTGTATTTGTGTGCTTTGTTTGTATTTTTTTCTCTATTCCTTTCCTAATAATTCCTAAAATGCTATTTTCTTCATGTGCTGAGCACCACAGTATTTAGTTCCTTACTCTTTCAAAGAATCTGAACAGACCTGTTTGAGATTTCATTCTTATGCTGTGAAGGTACCTAGACTGACATCCTGGATTAACCCCTTATTTGCAACTGGGATCCCAAATTGCTTCCAGCCAAGTTGCCCAATTAGCAAGCTAGACTTCCTGATCTGTACTTTCCTCTCAGATGCCTACTCTGTAAAGCAGTATCATGTTTGCCATCTTCCCTTGCTATGGTACTGACAGATGTTCAGACCATAAATTTCACCAGCTTGTAGCTTGAGAATTTCATACATGAATTTCTTTAGGACTCCTGGGCAAATGCCACCTGCTCCAGCCAATTTATTACTGCTTTAGTGAATTTATTTTAAGAACTTTTCTCCTGACTTTTCAATTTAAGACAGTTGTTCCAACTCATTCTGCTGAAAAAATAGAATCCTCTGTAAGTTTCTCAATAATGAATCACAGGTAAGTGGATTTTTTGCCTAACTGTACTTCTGCAAGTGCTCCTGTTAGACTGTGATTATCAACCCTAAAGGCTCTCTGACAGACTTTCTGCTTGTGATGTTTTAGAACTAGATTTTTATTGTTACTTTTTACTACTTTAGAAAGTTTTCTCAAAGTGACATTTGTCCTTTCTTACTCTGATTTTACTTTTGACATGCCTTTATTTAACTATTTAATGGTTTTCTCCATTGTGTACAAACTGCATGTTTTGAAGCATGCCTTCTTGTTTCTAATATTCCTCTTTACTCCAGCGCTTAGCTCTACTGTTTTTCCATCTCACAATCTTCAAAATCTTCAGCCAGCCCAGTATTTTTACCAAAACACCTCTGTATCACTTGTTGGTTCTTTTTACTTCTTTCTGTTTAACTTAGCAATGAATTGTTCCTGGTTGAGGTTTCTGGGTTTCATATCTTAAGTCCCCAGGTAGATTGTGAATGCAGCATGGTCATGAGTTTCAAAGGTAACATTTTGAACCTCTTCCTGCTGGAGAAATTAATCAACCAACATGGGGGTTTTTTTGTGGGTTTTTTTAAAGTTCTCTATCCAGTTCCTTCAAGAATGCAGTCAATGTAGGAAACAGCACTGGTGCAGGTGCAGCACTTGGTTCTCTTTAGCCATGCAGGCACAGGGTGGGGCTCTCCTCCAGCAGCTGCCTGATTAAAAAAGGGCTCTGGGGAGCGTGGCAAACAGGAACAGGCAAACAGGCAGGGCTGCAGTGTTCCTCCTGCTAGCGGGGTTTTTAGTTTGTTGTGTTTTGGTTGGTTTGGGGTTTTTTTTGTCAGTAATGGTTTTTACACCATCAAAACCTGCAGTTAGTAGAAGTGCATGTAGCCGAAAGGAGCCCTCCAGAAAGGGTGTATGTGTCCAGACCCGTTCCTGTGTGGAGTGTTTGAGCTTATCAGTGGTGCCAGGGGAGCTGCAGAAGAAGCCTGCCTGCGGTGTGGGCAGGTGAATGATCGCCTTTTGCTGGTGGCCGAGCCTGGGGAGGAAGTTGAAAGACTAAAGAGCATTAGGGAAAGTGAAAAGGAAATAGCCTGGTGGAGTTCTGCCTGTCCAACCTCAGGGAAGCCCATCAGGAGTCAGAGGACTCCTGGGTCTCCTACTGCCAGGCAATAGGAGGGCAGCTGCTGGATTATGGGAGTGGAAATGATTCCCTACTCAGGGAGGCAATAAAAATTCCTCCTGACCCCCATCACCTAGCCAGGTGCCACTTCAGAATAGGTACAAGGCTCTGGATCTGGAGAGTCAGCCAGATGATGCAGAAGAAAATGATCTGCCCAGGGAGCCTCCCAGTCACCACCTCTGACATCAGAAAGAGAAGGGTAGTTGTGGTGGGTGACTCCCTTCTGAGGGGAACAGAGGGCCCCACAAGTTGACCAGACCCATCCCTCAGGGAGGTGTGCTGCCTCCCTGGGGCTTGGGACATCACTGAGAGACTCCCTGGGCTGATTCAGCTGCTGATTATTGCCCACTGCTGATACTCCAGGCTGGCAGAGATGAGATTGAAAAGAGGAGTGTTAGGGCAATTAGAAGGGATTTTAGGGCACTAGCTCAAGTGGTTGGTAGCACAGGGGCACTGGTGGTGTTCTGCTCAGTCCCTTTGGTGGGAGAGGAAAGAGAGATAAAAGGAATAGGAGAGCCCACATTATCAACAAGTGGTTCAAGGGTTGGTGTCATCAGCAGAATTTTGGGTTCTTTGATCATGGAGCAACTTTTATGGCACCTGGCCTCCTGGAACTGAATGGGCTCCATCCCTCTGTTAAGGGCAGAAGGATTTTAGCTCATGAGCTGGTGGAACTCATTAAGAGTGCTTTAAACTAGGTTTGAAGGGGGAAGGGCATGAAGCTGGGCTGTCTGGGAGCAGGCCCAAGGGTGGTAAGGCTGAGCTAGGGGTGAAATCAGCAGCCCAGCTGAGGTGTCTGTATATCAATGCATGCAGCATGGGTAACAAAGAGGCAGAGCTGGAGGCCATGGTACAGCAGCACAGCTGTCATGTATCCCCGTCACAGAAACGTGGTGGGGTGACACACAGCTGGAGTGCTGCACTGGATGGCTACAAGCTCTTCAGAAGAGACAGGAAAGGGAGAAGAGGTGGAGGGGTGGCCCTTTTTGTTAGAGAGGATTTTGATGCCATGGGCATTGAAACTAATGACAATGAGGTTGAACGCCAATGGGTAAAAATTAAGGGGAAGGCCAACAAGGCTGACACCCTACTGGGAGTCTGTTATCATCCACCCAACCAGGAAGAGGTGGACAACTTATTCTATAAGCACCTGGAGAATGTTTCAGGATCACCAGCCCTTGTTCTTGTTGGTGACTTCAACCTACCAGACATCTGCTGGGAACTTAATATAGCAGGAGAGAGGCAGTCCAGGAAGTTCTTTGAGTGTTTGGAGGACAACTTTTTGTTACAGCTGGTGAGTGAGCCCACCAGGGGACAGCCTGTATTGGACCTCTTATTTGCAAATAGAGAAGGGCTGGTGGGAGATGTGGTGGTTGGAGGCTGCTTGGGGCACAGTGATCATGGAATTCTAGAGTTCTCAATATTTGGTGAACCCAAGAGGAACATCAACAACACTTTTACATTGGACTTCTGGAGGGTGGATTTTGCCCTGTTTAGGAGAATTATTCAAAGAGTTTCTTGGGAATCATCCCTTGAAAACAAAGGAGCCCAGGAAAGGTGGGTGTGCTTCATCGCAGATCTTGAGGGTGCAGGGACTGTCCCTGTGTGCAAAGATGAGTCAATGAGGCAAATGTCCAGCCTGAATGGGCAATGAGGTTTTGAAGGAAATTAGGAATAAAGAGAGGATGTATCATCTTTGGAAGGAGGGTCAGGTCTCTCAGGAAGTATTTAAGGGAATTGCTAGGGCATGTAGGAAAAACAATTAAGCCAAAGTACAGTTTGAAGTTAATTTGGCAACTTTTGTAAAGGATTATAAAAAATGCTTTTACAAATATATTAATGGCAAAAGGAAGGGTAAGACCAACTTTTGTTGAATGTGAAAGGGAGCTTAGTAACTGCAGGTGAGGAGAAGATGTAAGTGCTTAATGCCTTCTTTGCCTCAGTCTTTAGTGGGAATATGGCTTGTCCTCAGGACAGGTGTCCTCCTGGGCTGGTAGATGGTGTCAGGGAGCAGAATGGGCCCCCTGTTATCCAGGAGGAGCAGTCAGAGAACTGCTGAGTTGCCTGGATATTCATAAATCCATGGGACTGGATGGGATCCACTCCAGGGTGATGAGGGAGCTGGCAGATGAGCTTGCAAAGCTGCTCTCCATCATTTACCAACAGTCCTGGCTCACTGGGGAGGTTCCAGATGACTGGAAGCTGGCCAGTGTGAGGCCCATTCACAAAAAGGGTGGGAAGGAGGATCCTGGTAATTATAGGCCAGTTAACCTGACCCCAGTACCCAGCAAGGTGATGGAACAGTTTATGCTGAGTGTCATCACACAGCACTTACAGGATGGCCAGACCCAGCCTATCACTGTGGGCGATGAGCAAACGACATGAGACTTTGTTATAAAAAACTGCATCTGACTCCACTTTATTAAAACAATTGCCCTCCTTATATACCTTTTAGAACAGGCCACTCTCACTGGTTAGAAGAGTGCCAGAACTCTTCTAACCATTGGTCCAAACTGATGGATAGAGACAAGTCCATCCTACAGAAAAGAATGTAAAACATCACTCTCGTTACAATAACACTTGGGATGTTTGTGTCAAGTCTGTGGGAACAAGGTCTTCTGAAATCTAAACACCACGAAGAAACTGAGTTCAGAAACTCAGAAACCTCAGGCCTAGAAAACCAGACTACACCAGCCAGCATGGGTTTAGGAAGGGTAGGTCATATTTGACCAACCTGATCTCCTTTTATGACCAGCTGACCCACCTGGTGGATGCAGGGAAGGCTGTGGATGTTGTCCTTTTGGGCTTCAGCAAGGCCCTTGACACTGTCTCCCACAGCATTCCCTGGAAAAGCTGCAGCCATGGCTTGGATAGGAGCACCCTGTGCTGGGTTCAGAGCTGGCTGGGTGGCCAGGCCCAGAGTGGTGCTGAGCAGGGCTCACCCAGCTGGGGCCAGGCACCAGGGCTGTCCCCAGGGCTCTCTGCTGGGGCCAGCTCTCTCAGTATTTTTACTGATGACTTGGATGAGGGGCTTGAGTCTGTCATTAGTAAATTTGCAGATGACACTAAGCTGGGAGCATGTGTCAATCTGTTGGAAGAGAGGAGGGCTCTGCAGAGAGACCTGGAATGGTTGGCAGGATGGGCAGAGTCCAGTAGGATGAGGTTTAATAAGTCCAAGTGCTGAGTCCTGCATTTTGGCCTCAGTAACCCCTGCAGCATTGCAGGCTGGGGACAGAGTGGCTGGACAGTGCCCAGGGAAAGGGACCTGGGGGTGCTGGCCAGCAGCAGGCTGACCATGAGCCAGCTCTGTGCCCGGGTGGCCAAGAAGGCCAATGGCTCCTGGCCTGGGTCAGGGGTGGTGTGGCCAGCAGGAGCAGGGGGTCATGGCCATGGATCAGGGATGGTGTGGCCAGCAGGAGGGTCATGGCCATGGATCAGGGATGGTGTGGCCAGCAGGAGCAGGGTCATGCTGGATCAGGGATGGGTGGCAGCAGGGTCATGGCCATGGATCAGGGATGGTGTGGCCAGCAGGGCAGGGTCATGGCGGATCAGGATGGGTGGCCAGCAGGAGCAGGGGGTCATTCTGCCCCTGTACTCAGCACTGCTGGGGTCACACCCCGAGTGCTGTGCCCAGTTCTGTCCCTCAGTTCAGGAAGGACCTGGAGATGCTGAAGCACATCCAGAGGAGGGAACAGGGCTGGAGAGGGGCTGGGAACACAAACCCTGAGAGGAATGGCTGAGGGAGCTGGGGGTGTTCAGCTGAGAAAAGGAGACTCAGGGTGACCTCAGCACTGCCTACAGCTCCTGGGAGGGGCTGTGCTCAGGGGGGTTGGGCTCTCACCAGGCAGCACTGACACAACCACAGGACACAGTCTCAAGCTGCTCCAAGGGAAATATGGGCTGGATATTAGGGAAAGGCTTTTCACCAAAAGAGTAATAAAGTCCTGGAATGCCTGGGGAGGTGGTGGAGTCCCCATCCCTGGATGTGTTTAAAAAGGACTGGCTGTGGCACTGGGTGCCATGGTCTGGGTGAGGTGTTAGGGCTGGCTTGGACTCAGTGATCCTGGAGGTCTCTTCCAACCCAGTGATTCTGTGATTCCATGTATCTGAGACCATCAAACTGCCTGACTCCTTTGTGATTTCTGTCCCTCCAGTGTCTCTGATCTCACTCAGCATGTCTCCACTGACAGATTCATATTGTTGTCATCCTGTATTTTCTAAAGTACCTGGAGACCCTAAACCCATGCTGGCAGTGTTTAAACCCAGACAGCCTAGGTCAGTCCTTGCACTGTCAGACTTCTACCATTTGCATGGAAAAAAGTATTTACTTGTGGTCTTCTTGTCTATTTTGCATAAATGGGACTTTATTATTGAAATGCTATTGAAAAGTCATTGTTTCCTATTAGAATTTTATTGATATCAGACCTAAATTATGTTTTTTCAAAGGATACTGAGCTTTTATTGCTTTCCCAGGAGAGGATGAGTCATTCCAATCTTTGTGCTCTTTCCACAGCCTTTCATTTTAAAATTCCCCTGACACTCTTCTAACTTTAAGTGCCTACAATGTGACTTTTTTAATGTAGACAAGAGATTCTTTCCTCTGTAGGCCTATTTCAAAAATGTCCTTGGTTACTAATTGTTCCTCTTTCCTAATTAGTCTCTGTTCCTTGATCAGAGAGAGAGCAGTTAAACAAAGTGCTAATTTATAGAGCATTTGAATAATTACATACCAGTTGCCAAGGTTAATGCACATCCTCTGTTAAACAAACATCTGTTGCAGCATTGAGTGGAATCTGGTCTCTCCTGGAGTGGAAAAGGTTGTACCAGAACTCGAATTAGAGCTATCAGCCTGAATTAGTCATGTTGCTTGCAGCACAACTGGTTTGTTCAGAGATATCTCTGTTATCTGCACAGGACAATGCACTGGTTTATGTAATCACACCATGAATTACTTGGAGAGTACATGAGTAATGACAGATAGCCAAAATGGGGTTCACAGCCACCAATGGTTCTTGGTTCTATGAGTACTCTCCATGCAGGAAGTAATTTAAGTCCAACAACAGGAAATACAGAGAAG
Organism: Sitta carolinensis; assembly: GCA_032173965.1. Lineage (NCBI taxonomy): Eukaryota > Metazoa > Chordata > Aves > Passeriformes > Sittidae > Sitta > Sitta carolinensis. The sequence goes on along the minus strand of JAVUNC010000025.1, from coordinate 3,238,733 downwards.
ATACTGAGGATAGAAAATACATTCTCAGTAAGGAATATTTAGGTCAATGCTGGTAGATGATGCCTCTGTGGGACCAGGATTCATAATCTGGGATTTGTTACCCAAGACCACCTGATGAATGTCTCAGGTGTAGCAAAAGCACTTGACATGAGATCAAGGATCTAGAAATTGAATGGCCATTTTGATTATATGTACATTTTCAAGATATCCCAAAGGCTTGCATAATAAATTATTATTACACAGCATTACAAGAACTTCATCCATGCACTGACTTCTTTTTGATGTTGACTAGTTTGCTGTGTGTTGAGAAATTTGGCTGACATCAGAGGTGAATTTTCAGAGAAAGTATTTCAGGCCCATGAAAGACAGAATTATGGATATCTTTTTTACTACTTGTGTAAGTATCAATTCATATTGCAGTCAAAATAGAGGGGAAGATTTTGCCTGTTCTTTCAAACTTTGAAGCATCTAACTCAATTTTCCATTAGTAGAAAAGACTGAAAATTATATACGAAACCTATCTGCAAAATGCTGATCCATTTGAAACTGTTGATGAAGACAAAAGACACTTTTCTGGCTGAAAATATATCTGTATATCTTCACCATAAGTACTCCTCCTGGAGGTACATGCAATTCCTTAAACTGGGTATCACACTGACTGTTCAGGTAAGTAACGAAGACTGAGCAAGACAAAAAGATATGGGACTATGATTCATTATTCTAGGGCCTATATATCCAGTTAATGTCCAAAACCATCTGTAAAATATTTTTGGAGTGAATGAGCAAAATGTCACTGAATGTTGCAGTGAAGGAGAAAATGAGAGTTCATTTCCAGGCTCAACCTGGCTTGCTGCTTCCTGTAATAAGAGACCATTTCAACACAGGCAGCTTATAAATAAAGTCTTCTCATTGAATGTGGAAAATATTGCACACGTTGTGTAATGTATATGTTAAATAAAAGAGTCTCCCTTGTTGGACTGGCAGCTTGAGACTGCTCCATTAGCTCAACAGCAGAGTTGTGGGCCCCTTGGCCCCATCCCATCAACCCTAGCTTGGCTTGGGAAGTTAATTTTGAATTTGGCATGGGCACAAATTTATTTAAGGCAATGTTTGTTAGGTTCTAGCTGGTGGATGGAAAATATTGTATTTGATGCCCAAATTGTGACCTCCTGTGTAGAACTTGAGCAATGACTTCAAACTAAGAATAGGAGAATATATAAAGTGTGGACATAGATGTACTTCAGTGTTTCCAGCTACTATGGCTTCAGCCAGCACAAATGCTTAACAGCAGAGCCCACTAGATAAAATCCTAGTCCTACAAGTTCCTGGGGGATTGGGCCCTAAAACTCCTTATCAGGAGAAGCACTTTGGAGGAAATCTACTAAACAAAAGGGGTTAACAGAGCAAGATTTTGCTGGATTTAAGTTGCTCCAAATTAATTTCTATTTCCCCTTCAGTCAGAGCTGGCTGTCAGGTACTTTCAAGGACTTTTCTTTGAGCATGTGCAATTTTCTCTTCCCTTTTCTTAAAAAGAAATTGACGGTGTTTCTGCACTACTAGCTCTATCTACCCTTCAGCAATTTTGCCCTCTTGCCTAGCTCTTTATTTTGTAGATGACTAATATTGTCTCTCCTCATCTTTCTCATCCTCATCTTGCTTCCAGCTCTCACAAACCCTGTCATTGCCTTGGTTCTGTGGCCCACACAGCCTTTGACCAGACTAACAGTGTTACAGAACCACGATACCAATGCTGGGGAAGCAAAGGAACTTTAATAACAAGACCCTTTTATGAGAGAAGATAATCTTTCTGGGAAAGAACAAATAAACTTGCTCTTTGTTTTGAAATTTCTTCTCTTTATTTTCAGCTAAACCCCATATTTTGCCCACGTTGTTAATGTTTTCAGGTGCCTTTCTTATTTTTTATGGTTGCTATGACCTTAATATTCATCAAAGCTGAGCAGCTAAAATTGATTGAGTTTAGACATAGCAGTAGATTGAGTCATGTCAGTAAACTTATTCAACCATTTACTGAAGTCTGGAGCCTCATATGTGTTTGCAGTACACACGTGCCTGAGAGGAGCCCTGTTTGATGGCTGCCCTAACAAAGACATTCCTGGGGTCCCTTTCCACTTGTGGCTGATTTTTGTTACTGCTGAGCACTTGTGATTTTGCTCTGACTTGTGTCAGTTTGGCATCTACAATGACTTGGTAAAAGAGACCAAAGGGTAGAGCTTGGTTTGGGAAGGAGGAAGTAAGAGCAACACCCCCCAGTTAATGCAAAGTTACCCTTTGTGCCCTTGAAGCAGGAATTGGGGTGGAGAAAAATATGGGTAGCATTCTGGATAGCTCAGACAAATTAATATATTGACACTTTCTTGAAAGAAATACGAGTCATATGGGCTGTATGGGTTCCCCATGAGAAGCCACATCTGTTTGTTATGATGTCAGAGAGAAAGATGTTGGATTGTGTTATTAATGCATTAATACAGCATGGGAGCCCTGGTTAATTTAGAAAATTAAGAAAAAGCTATGCTTAGAAATCATATTTATGTAGCTAAAATCCCATTAACTTGTTTTAAGGTGAAATCAACTATAGTTCTATGCCTTCAAACAAGTAGAAGACAACCTGGATCATTTGAATATTATATGGCCGAAACTTCTAAAGGTTATTTATGTCTATGCTGTAGTTGCTAGAAATGACTCTTGCTCAGATATACTGTCAAAAGATTCAAGAAAATAGACAGTATTTTTGAATACTGCAGAGGCACAGATCAGGTAGCTAACAGTTGTTCTGGAAAGTATGTATCTGTATTTCATTAATCTTATTCATTCAACCATACTTTTCTAGGAAAAAGACACACTGCCACTGAGTGCCCAGTTTTTTTGAGCTCAGTTGTCCTGACTACATGGACAAAGAGCTGCAAACAGACTGCAAGTCAGCTCTAGCAATATCTTTAATTTGGTGGTCAGAAAATTATAGGAAATGCTCTTCCACTAATCTTGCCAATACATTTCCACAAACTTTCTCCCAGTAACCACATTATTTCTGCTGCCCAAATCACTGTAGTTCCTTGAGCTGCATTTCCAAGTGGCTGACTGGTGGCTGTTGAAGAATGTCGTGAATGTAGATGGGTGGGTGTCAACAATGTGCCTGATTCTTGGTGGCAGAAAGTCTGGGTGCAGTTCCTGAAGTTGTGCACAAATAGGCCACAGTAAACACCAGAACATTGGCTTTTCCTGGTGAGACTGCTATGGTAAGAGCACATGGAAAATGTGTTCCTGCATCTTTCTGTTGAATGATGAAAACAGTTATTGTTGCTGCTTTCGAACCAAGGTGTACCTGTAAAATTGTATTCACTGATGCTTCCAGGGAACAGGGGAGTTTTACAGGGTGTGAAGAGATGCAATTTACAGGTATGCTCATATGAAAAATGAGGAGCCTTATGAATCTTACACACAGGTCTAGTAAGTAGCCTTGAACTCCTGTAGTCCTTTTAGCAAGAATACAACAATATATATAATAGCAGGAATATAACAATATTTATAATCTAAGGCAAATTATTTTCTTGTGATGCATCTGTCACAAAGACAGCACAGCTGAGCTTCTGAATACAAGTAGTAAACATTAATAGCCAGACCTCAGGGGATTTCTGCTGATTTGTTCAGGCTATCATCTCAGGATCTCAGGCTTCAAGGAGATACCTGTGTGATCTGATGCAAAGTGAAGCAGCTGAGTTTCACACACTCCGACCCAAGTATCAGTGGGGACCCACTGAAGCAATGCTGGCTGTAGTGAAACACTTTTAAAAGCAGCCTTGAGCTAGTCTAGCTACTTTTCAGTGTGTGGTACATGTGAAAAAACATCTTTTTTACAGGGTCAGTAGTATTCTTTGGCACACTGACATTTTTGGTAAATTATGTCTTTTGAATTTAATTTTTATGTGGAATCTGTTTGTATGTTAGTGTTTATGATGGGATAGCTTCAAAAGGTTTGGAATTCCAGATTCAGCTAAGCATTTAAAAGGTCAGAGGCATGTCCAAGCCTTATCCAACCTCTCAAGTATGAAAACTCAGAGTGAAAACAGTTTGATGGGAATAACATATTGCTCTCAAATGGAGCCTGTCTTCTAACCCCTTTTGTTCATTTTTTTCCTCACCTCTATTTCCTTGTTTCTGTGGCATTCCTGAAGTAGGCTCATCCCTTAGACCAGGCCTTAATTCCCTCTTAAGTCATACATTTCCTAAGGACTGATTACTTCTACAAATCCCACAGATGCTAAATCAGGTCTGCTTTACTCAAGTTTTTACCCTGCTACCTGGGACTGTTTTATATCTACTGCGTTTGTGATTTTTGTGCTGTTTTATTATTTTTTACATAAACTTTTGATTGAAGGAATAAGTCTTATTCCTGGAGTGGAAAGCCAATAAGGCTAGTGGCTCCTGCATCCAGCAGAGCGTTTTTGTAGTTCTGTAGAGGCTGCAAAGGAAATTGTGTCTCTTGTCCAAGAAATTTGCCCTTACTGTAGGCAACTCAATCATCCCTCTGGGAACACACTGGGAAAGCACTCTTCACTCTCCAGCAATATTTTGATGTGGATGTGAGCAGGAGCAAAAGAACAAAATTAAATAAAAATTTTAATTTAAAATATTTCTTTTCTCAGGCTGTCTAGTTAGGTTTTCCTGGTATTTTCTGCTTGTAGTTAAGGTGGAAATAATGGCAAGAGAAATTCCTTAGTGACAATTCGGTGCTTTCATCTGGAGCCACTTGTTATAGAGGAGAAGACAACTCTTTAAAATCTCAGTTTAAATTCAATTCAGGATTTATAAAAGTCTTGGATTAATTTTGGATCCAGATAATCCAGATCTGAAAACACTCAGTCTTTGGTGAATTTGAGTTAATTTTCTCTTTGGAATCCAAATTATTGGCAATTATTTCTCCTCATTTAATTAAAAAAAAAAAAAAAAAAAAAAAAAAAAAAAAAAAAAAAAAGGCAGCCTGCTACAAAGATCCTCAGACTGACAAGGCATTTAAAACCTGATTTGGGAATTTACCCTGTGAAATTGTGTCCCAGAAGGTAGAGTGGTGCTATGTGGGATGGAGTTCTCTGTCTGGTCTTCTGTCTGATAGGGCCAAAGCAACCTCTTACCTGCTGTCCTCTTGCTCGCTCTGCTTTGTTTCTCCTTCTTTGATGAGTAGATTTTTAATGCTGGTTATTTACTAGTTGGTTTTGTTTTGTTCTAATTGTTCTTTTTGTCACCTCAAAACCCCATGGCGTGCAGGGCCAGCACAGAAGGCAGAGGGAGATTCTTTGTCTCTGAAACTGTGGGCACAATGGGAAAGCAGTGCCCGACCAGAAACAGCCACCACGTCTGTGTTCTTTACTGAAATGCTTTATTCTTTGAGAGAGTATTAAAAAGTAGAGTGCCACAAGTTTCATGAATAAGTTCTCACAGAAAGTGTAAACAATTAAGAAAATTGTTCCTCCACTCCTATTTGTTTTCTCTCCCTGTCTGAGGGGTAGCCTTAAGACTATGTGAATTACCATGACAGGGAGGGCTTGCCAAGCTTTCTTTCTGAATTGTGCTAAAATGTCTCTGGAATCTGCTCTGTGTGAGGAAAGTACAGACAGCACCTTTCCTCCAACTCTCACAAATTAGTTTGGTAAATAAAATGTATGACCACAAAAGGGGGAATAAAAAGGAAAAAGGGATATAGCCATCAGTCAGACTAATTTAAAGAATAGACACTCACCAAAGAGTCAATGGTCATCCACAAATTATATCATATTTTTATGATATAATTTAAAATTTTACTTCACTAAATATTTGTGACAGAACATAATACTTGTGGTATGCTGCCCAAAGAATGTATATGTTAAAAAAATGTACCAAGTAATGGGAAATTTGTGGCCATTTATCTTATAAACCTGTTTCCTGTTTTAGACTCAGTGGGTCGGAAACTCACTGCTCTAAACTACACAGATCCATTGACTTCTAATTTATAACAACTGAAAAGAGGGTCTAGGAAGAGTCTAAGCAGGGTTTGAAAGCCTTCCTTCTGTCTACAGTGGTTTTTATCTTTCTGTAGAGGACAAATAACAAAACTGTACCTGAAATAGGGAATGCTAGTGGGGATGGGATGTTGACCTAAGCCCATTTACCTCCTTACACATGTATCCTCTGGAAATGCTGTTTTTAAAGGGGTTTGAGGCTTTTTGGTTGTTTTTTTGGGTTTTTTTTTGAGGCAGAGGTGAGAAATCGTTTTGGAGATTATAGCGGTGTTTCCAGATCAGCAGTCCCTGCTTTAGCCTTAGGTGGGGGAGTTTTACATTTCCCTTTCAGCTTATATTAAATTACTTTGCTTTCTTGTCACAGGCATAATCCTTTGATGAGAAAACCTTGATGGCATTTCAGAAGAGGAAGCCAGCCCGCCTCTGCAGAGCCACCAGAGACTGGCTATTACTAATTGATTCTGCACGGGGAACACCCAGTGGTGACAGCCATCAGTCTGGGACACAAAGAGCTCCGGACCTTCTTTGAAGTGCTGTGTGCAGGAGCTCTTGGAAATGTAAAAAGTTTCTATTTGCCTGCTGAGGACTTCTGTGCCACAGGTCGTGTCAGGGTGATTTGTTCTGTGCATACTGGGAAGAATAAGGACAGAGGGATGCCCTTGGCAGGACAACCTTCAAGTGGAGCACTAAACTCTCTTCTTAGCCGGTGAGGCCTCCTGACCTTAAGATTGTTCTCAGTTTTAGAGCAGTCCATGCAATGGCCTTGAGATGCCCCTATCTAAGGTTTTGATTTCACTTAGAAATCTGTCCAGTGGAACAACTGGCTGCAAGTGCAAAGTCATCATTTGTCTTGCCTGCTGCTGCTAGGTGAGACTCCCAATGGGAGTGGAGCTCTGCTCTTGCTAATTCAGCTTGTGTCCCAGTGAATTTCTGGGACAGGCAGTGAATTTCTGACACAGTGAGCAGCACAGACATGGAGGAGGCACCAGCAGGAGCTCCCCAGAGCCAGCAGCCTCCAAGCAGCCAGTGCACTGCAGAGGCTGCCCCAGGTCTAGCCCAGACTGCCTCCTGCTCTCCCAAGCCAACTCCAGCTCTCTCTGCTGGCACTTGCAAGTGGGTTCTCAGCTGTCCTCTGCTACAGCAAAGGTTTTCCCAGCCTGGTACAGAGTATGCAGGGTCCTTTTGGTCTGCTCCTATGCTCTTTGTATTGTGGAGGGAAGATTTCAATTTCTTTTACAAACAATGAAATAATCCTTTTCTGGGAAAAATATTGCCAGCCTACCTGCTGTCTGCTGCAGCCTAATGCAGTACTGCAGCAATTTCTTGGCCCTTGGGAAGTGCCCTTGCTGGATGGGCACTGTCCATGGCAGCAGATGAAGCCTACAGGTGGCATGGAAAGTTTTATTCCACTTTTCCTGCTCCTCTCGGAGTGACCCAGCCATGCAGCCCCAGCAATGCCCACACTGGGGTGCAGAAGGCTGGGGAAGGACAAGCATCTTGCTGCCCCAGTGGGCCTGTTTGCTGGTGTAATCCAACGTGCTGTGACAGCCCTTTGCTGGGCTAGCAAAGAAAATAAACACTTTTCAGAAATTGCTGCTGCTCCAGTAGATGAAACTGAGAAGCTGATAATAGCGAGCGGTTATGAAAGGCACATGATGGTAACGCAGCACCTTGGCAGCCTCCTCTCAAAAGAAAACAGGACATTCCTGGCACACCAGGTAACACTTGACTTTAGAGTTACTGCCACAAAAGGCTGATTAACTTCTAAAACACACACAAAAACCCTGGCCCACATTGTGAGTACCAGATAGCAAAAAAAATTCAGGTGTCCTGTACAAGTTAACAGGGGTTCCTGTAAGTAGGACAAATGCTGTGTTTAATGGAGTCTGAGCCTTCAGCTTTGTGGTCGCATTTGTTCATTGTACATTAATTATTTCTTATAGTTAATCCTGAATGGACGTATAAATGCCATGCTTGTCTTCATATGACCTAAACATATATTTAGAGAAAAATATCATTGAATGTTGCAATGGAATAATTTCATGGAATGAAATTATGCTTGAAAATGGAGTTTGTGAGGAAGGAATAAGTGATTGGACTTTACACTCTTGCATGATTTCAAAATCTAGATTTGAGCCTATATATAGAAAAACATTTGTCTTGGACTCATTTCAAGTAGATTTTTATTTCTTATGAATGGCATGATTTAGAAGTTCTTTCCCAATCAATAAACTTGAAATTAACCACAGCACTCACATCTCAGAGTTTCAGAGTTGAACTGAAAGGTGTTTTCAACAGGAGTATTTAAAGTTATCCTGGTTTGGTGATTGCCTCTTCTGAGCTTTATTAAGAATAGCACAGGCTGTGGTAGCTGTGTCATGGATGGAGCAGGTCAACACCCAGGGTTTTCAATGAATAGGAAATTCTGATGTTTTGTGGTTTGATCTTCTGAAAATAAGTGTGACAAGTAGGTTAGTAAATAAACTTAGCACTGAAGACTGAAAATTAATTGTTATTTTTATTCCTATTAGTATTTTCATTTGACTACACCAAAACATCCAATCATTTACGCAGGTCTAATTCTGATGATGTGAGATTTCTTTTACAGAACTTTTTGCTTTTTATTTATTTGTGTTAGCAAAAAAACTAACATGCCTTGCCTGAAAGGGAAAATATTTGGATTGGAACTGAACTTCTCTGCTGCTTTGTAGGCATGAGAGTTGCCTCTGTGGGCAGGCTCTGCAGCCAGATGGCATTCAATGCACTCTGAAGCCAGAGCTTTTCCAGAGAGCCCCTCTGAAAAAGGGGAAGCTGTTGTTCAGCAACTTGTCAGGTGAAGATCCAAAGTGTTAAGGAATCATCTTTTCCCTGTTTGTTAGACTTTGCTTGACTACTGAAATAGTTTCTGAAATATTTAGGATTTTTTTCTAAAACAACCGTTTTGGAAAGATAACAATTTTTTTTTTTAAATCTGCAAGGGAAATCTTCCAACATTCTGTTTGAATTATTTGCAGTTAAGTAGGATACGACAATGTGATGTTTTTAATAAACCCATAAAATATGTTACTAGTAAAGATTGATATCTCAGGAGTGAAATGTAAAAATTGGCATGTGTAAAGATCTGTCTCAGCTAATCAAGAGTAGTTTTAAACATTTAACTTCCTTAATTTTTACACTATGGACAGCAACTACTTTTTAATGTACGTTTAACTTCCTTTATTTTTCCACTATGGAAAGCAACTACTCTTTAATGTAAATGAGAATGCACTTTATATTGCTACCTCCATCTAGTCAAATGTTTTTGATTTACATTTCTGAAAATAATCTCACTTCAAAAATTCAGTAGTAATTTTTGAGAGCAGCTTAAAGCTCCACAGTTTTTCAGAGCACTTGCAACCTGTTCAGTACAAACAAGATTTACCTTTTGAGGTTCATCTATTATAGCATTTATGCACGATGACATCATTACACCTGGCTCCTCCATGGTGTCAAGGAAAGGAGTCTCTGACTCTGGAGAGCCTTTGCCTTTTGGAGTTTGCAGACTCCCAGGAGCTTTTCCTTTCCAGAGGGGATGGGTAACAGCACCAGGCCCTAGGAAGGGAGCATTCAACCTTCAGCCTTCTGCTGAGCTTCCTGCTCCAGCCCATCCCATGCAAACACAGGAGATGGGAGCCCAGCAAATCCTCTGATGTGTTTGGCTGTGTGCTCAGGCACCTCCCTGGCTGAGCTGGGGCTGCCATGGGCACTGCAGAAGGAGATCTGCCTTTTTCTCCTCAGCTCCTCTCATTCTATATCTTTGGGCTTTTTTTTTATATTTTTTTTCCAATATATTTCTCCAGGAAAATAGGCAGAGGGAAGAAGGCTGATCCAACACTCCTTTAAAAACTCCCTGTATCTCTTGCTGGTTTTATTGCTGCTGGGGGGTTTGACATGAAGGACGTGTCATTCTCTGTCTTTTTCTGTCAAACCATTGACAAAACTTATAAAACTATTATCGTTGGCCTAATTTTTTGAAGGATTATGTTGCTGTGGCATGCTTCCTTGTGCTCCCTCTGGAAAATTAGAAAGAAATCAGTATTTTTGAGTGTTTTATCTAGAAATAGAGCATAAAATACTGCCTATGACATGAAAATTGTCCCGCTTGGGACTCCAGATATTTTTGCCTTTACTTAAAACTATAAAGCATAGCAAAGCCTGGAGAACCACTGACATAGTTAATGGTTTGGGGAACAGGGGTGGCTGGTAGCTGTTTCTTAGAAGGGGGAAACTGTTCTTTTCACCCCTAGCAGCTGAGTCCCTTAGGACATCCAACTGCAGCAGCCTACAAAGGGATCACAGAGGGGGAGATACTGAAGCTGGGGCTCTGGCCTTCATTCCTTTCATTGAAACATACTCTGTTGCTTCCCAAAGTCCAGCCTGGGCCTGGCTCCGTCTTCCATTTCTGATTCACTGATTTAATTCACACAGGCTTTTGGCTCCCAACAAATGCCTGCTGATATTAATAAAAATCCCCCACTTGATTCAAAGGGACTTTGTGTCAGTCTCCTGAGATACGTGGACTAAAATGATTCCTGATGCCTTTAGGAGAAAGTGTGTTGGAGGGAAAGATTTTCCCATCCCACCTGCCTAGCCTTGGCAACTTGATTTTCTGTGTTACTCAAAAAATAAAAAGTGCCTTTGGACATATCTTTTTTGTCTCTGTTAAAAGCACTTTTGCCATCTTGGAGACGTCACCTTTTCATATCCTGGTAGAACCCACAGAGAAACTTCTGTCAAGTCATGTGTTGTAATTTGTGTTTGATTATGAGCTGCAGTTTGTTTAAAAATGGAACCCAATCTTAGAGCACAGAAGTTTTCACTAAGCAATTATCAAAACCCAATGTTGTAGATAATTTCACAGTGAGTAATCTTTGCTGAACATTCATTGTCAAGATAATACCATAGCATTATTTAAAAGATACTGGCTGGATTGTATCATATGTTTCCTCTCCTAAGATATTAATCACCAATGCACCACAGAAAAAATAAATCTGGCATATTTTTGTGCTGTATCAACTAATTTAAACTGACTATCTTAACACTGTTTGTTACTAAGGCTTTCTAGATGGTCAGTACCTGCTCTCTCATTCTTTGCACATGTTTTTGAAAAAACCCTGGAAGGTGTGTGCCCAAAGCTTCATTTGTGCATGTGATTGATGGTGAAATAACCCAGAATGGCAAGTTTTATTCTAGATTTTTTAGTAAAGCAAGAAAAGTACAAAGACCAGGCTAATTTGTGGATCTGAGCACTTAAACCTCCTTAATGCTGTACAAGCCTTCCTTAACCCAAATCTCAACTGACATGCTTTTGATTTCTACCTGTAGGCTACCAGCAGATTCTTAGGGTAAAAAGTAGCAAGTCAGTTCTGTTCTATTCACTTCCACAAAGCCAGAGGCATTTGTACCTGTGAATGGAGGGGAAAGACTGAACTAGAGCTAAGAATCTGGGAATGGAATCAACTGCGCTGACAATGAATTTATAAGTTCTGTTGTGAGCTTCAGCCCAGTAAGTTGCTCATAGTTCCCTTGTAAAATCTCAAAGAGCAGAACTCCTGAGCTCTGTCATTCTCACTCTCACATCTCTTCTGCACAAGGCAATAACCCTTTTACAGAACTGATTTTAGGAGGATGGCCTTGCTCCTCCTCTTCCTGCTGTCTCACCTGGGCACGTGGGGGCTCCGTCTGCAATAAACTGTGGGAATTGCTCCTGTCAGAGCTCAGCTGGCATCTCTGGGGAGGGGGTTTCTGGCCTCCCCATGTGTCCCTCGCATTTGTTTTATCTGGGGATCACCAATAGACTCAGAGGTGTCCAAGAGGGGTGCTGCTCTGAGCCGTGGCCACTGGGTGATGGGTTCAGTGGCCACCCAGTGGCACAGCTGGGCTCCCTGCAAGGGCCACTCAGAGCAGCCACCCCCGGCTGCTGGCCCTGTGTTTCTGGAGAAAATCTCAGGTGGGGACAGGAGGGAAGTGGAAGAACACTAGGGCCACATCACCTCCTTTGCCTCAGAACTTTGTCATATAATCTTGGAAATCCAGCTGCTCTCAGCTCCCTCCAGATGCAGGAGCATTGTGCCCTGGTCCACAGGGAGGGATGAGCTGGTGACAGCAGTGACAATGAGCCAGCACAGCCCCTGAGCCCCAGCACAGCCCCTGCCCAATGGGCTGCTGTTGCTTCCACTGATCTCAGCTGCTGAGAGCTCTTGTTCTCTTTTAGCAGAAAAAAAAAAAAAAAACCAAAAAAAAAAACACCAAAAAAACCCACAAAAAACAAAAAAAACAAAAAACCAAAACAAACACAGAAAGCATTCACAAATTGCCCATCTCTTGCCCATTATCATGCCTGTGTTTTTGCAAAGCCCAAAGCCAAACCAAGGCTGTTGAAACTGCTCGTTAGATCTGTCTGTGCCTCATGGCCAGGCAGCTGCAATGTGGCTTTTGGAGCTTGGTAATGGAATGCAGATACTTGGACCTCCAGGTTATTTGTTCAAATAGTCTTGGTCAGTGGTAACCAGAAGTTAGTGATTAGCAGACATTATTGTCCACTTAAAACAAATAGGCAGTCACAGCTCCATTCCCAATAATTCAGCTGTCTCATCTAAAAAGCTCACTTACTCAAGCAAGTGGTACTCTTGTGCCTCTCTCAGTAGAGCCTTAAGATAACTGGGGCCATGTGATATTTATTTGTTTGTTTGTTTACTATTTTGGTTGTGCTGTGGAGCAATATTCCTCAAAAATATATATGAACTTTAAAATGTTGCACAGAATGGAGTTGAGTTGTAGTTTTTTTTCAAATGAATGCAACAAATCACATCCAAATTTTCTATTGTTGGGGTTTAGGGCCCATTTATTATTAGAGTTTTCACCAAGGAGTGTCTTCAAGCAGTCTGAGGCAAGCAAAGCTGCTGACATGAGGAATGGACTGTTGATCTGCATTTCCAGGCTGGGCCCACAAAAAGCTTTCAGGAGGTAAAGAAAGGATGAGTCTTAAATCAGGAAGAGGGATTTTGTGGCACTGGTATTAGTGTGCTTCCAGTGCTTGGCTGTACCACCACAGTGGGAGGAGAGGCTGCAGAAGCAGGGGTGGGTTTGGCCTCAGGGACCACACCAGGGTCTCAGGCTCATGCAGGCTCAGTGCTGGGAGTCAGACTAAGAGGCTTGCTGTAGAAACAAGGGGTGGGTTTGTGATTTAGAGTGACCCTAAGGTCAGCCTTTGCTTTAAATGTGCCCCATGTCTTTCAGTACTGAAGTATTTTTGAAAAATCTGAGTAATTTCCTTAATTTCCTGAGTTTGCTATGCAGAGGATTGGCAGATGCTCAAGAGTTATCAAAAGTTGCCAGTGCTAAGGAGTCCATGGCTGGGCTGGCTTCACTCCAGTGCAAGTCTTTCAGCCACAGGTACAGCCCCTTGTGATCAGGGCTGATCTAGACTGACAGAGAATGCTGAGCTTTTTCCTTTATGCAGATAAACAGAGACTGGCAGGTTTGAAGCTGTCAGTGCAACTCTTTTAATAGATACAAAATTTATTTAAAAGTTTTAGAATGAGGTAAGTAATAAAATAAAGATAAGCATTAGCAATTTTGTTCTAGGTGGTTAAGATGCTTCTCTTTCAATCAGCTATGTCTGGGATATATATATTATATATTATTATATTCAGTAGTAGGACTCACTCTACCTGAAATACATTGAAATGCTAGCCAGAGCTCAGAAAACAATGTTACAATTAATCACAAGGAGGAGAGATAAGACAGCAGTAGACAGATAAGTGCAAATTATAAAAAGCACAAACATTATTGATAGAGGAAAAGGATTTAATCTGTGAGAAGTGAAATTAAAAAGGAAAAAAAAAAAAAGCATTTTAGATTGAACAGCAGAATATCACAGAAAGAACTTTAAGAGCCAAAATGTTGTAAGGAATAAAGTTGGATTCAAACAAAACTGCAGATTTTTGTAGCTCTTTCTTCTTTTTTATTCATTGATTTGCATCAAACATCCAACACAGTAATAACAGTATCTTCTTGTCTTGAAAGTCAGAGATGAAATAGGGATGGATTTTCATACTGCAGAACATTGAAGCCTGTCAAACAGACTAGCTGAATGTGCCCTTATACAATCTGAATAGAATTTCGTGGGCCTCTAATAAACTCACAGGAGCATAGGTACAAATTCGAGACGAGGTAAATCTCACCCTGGAAAACCACCCATCAATGTGCTTCAACAGCTGATGAATACCAACTGTAACAGTCTGGACTCCAGGTGTTAGGAGCAGGATGAGAGGGCAGAGGGATTGGCTCTGTGCCTGCAGTCGTGTGGGGATCTGGGTCTGATTCACCAGGGATGGTCCTAGGGCTGAGCTCACCAACCCCAGTTCACTTGTCTTGGCATCAGGCTGGAAGGAAGCACGGCCCCTAATGGAAAGACCACTGCTTTATTTAGTAAGCCGTGTAATCCTCTTGTGTAACATGAGCAATAATATCACATTACATACACTGTAACTAACAAATTACCAAGATTGATATTGTAAATCCATAGAGAGAATGACAATTTACTACCCCCTGTAAAGCATTTGTATAATCTGAGCTACAATTCCTAGCACAGTAGCAGAAAATAACATCATTAGGCAATTATTGCAAACACTGTTTTCATTTCTGCAGAGGTAATTCCTTTTTTAACCTAGTTTTTGTGTCACAATTTAGCCAAAGCCCACTAATAAATGCAGACAGTCTCTCAGAAAAACTGAAGTGTTAACTTGTTATACAGATGCTAGGAAGAAAAAAACTTTGTGATTTCCAATACATGATTTAATCTTAACGTGCACATATATTAAATGGGCAATAATGCCTCACAGCCTAGAAGGATGATGAACAAACCCAAGTATATTTTCTATTCTGTATCAAAAAGGGATGTATCTCTGGCTCATTGGGTAGAGAGATGATTCAAGTTTTATATTTTTCCTGTTTGCAGGGTAGAAACTGATGTTACTAAAACGGTGCTTGGGAAGATATGCTCAAGTAGGTGTTTTAATTCCCTGTAATCAAGATCAAACCAGACTGCGCTGGGGGTAAGAGAAGAAACATTAGCAATGAAAACAAATCTTTTAAACAGAGATGTGTGCAAGTGTGTGGGCAGTTTCACAGCCCTTGGACAGCCCTTAACTGTGTCATTACCGGCAGTGCCTGCAACAAGAAAGTGTGGGCTGTGGGGTAGGAATGCACCCAAGCCATTGCACTGCTGCCTCTGACTCTTTAATTCCTTCTTTCTTCTCACTCACAGGTACCAAAGCAGATCTCTGTCCATTTGGAGCCAAAACATCCCAGAGTTGTGTGCTGACAAAACAGATCAGTGTGTTTGTACAGCTACAGGTATTCATGGGTCAGTTTATAGTTTATACAGGGTGCCTTGCCTGGATTGTCCCTTCTGCTTTGGACAAAACCACACTGAGTTATTGCCTATGCCACCCCCTGTCCAGCAGCCCTGTGTGTTGTCAGCCAAAGCAGGGGATAGGAATAACAACACTCCCTATATTTCTGCAGGATACAGTGGGTCTTCAGGATAAAAATGACAAATTTAATTAAAACAGTGTCCCACCTTGATTTTTTCTCAGCAATAATTTTACAGGTACACTTATAAGGATAAATTCAGGTGCTATTTAAATTGCTATAAAAGTTTTATATTCTGTTTTTATAGTAGACTAAAGCAGCTTAAATTTTGTCCATGATTAAATTCTAATTTTCCTTTATCTCTGTCTAAGGAGCAACTCCTCAGCACAGTTCAGTGACAGCCTTCAATCAGGCCTGTATGGGAGAATGACCTGTTTCAGAAGAATGAATGTTGGAGAGCAGAAATGTGGCTTTTGTTTCTGACCACCTAACTCAAGCTAATTAACTTGCCTCTTTGTGTTTTGTTTCTTTCCCCATACTTTTCCTTTTAAAATTCTCATTCTTTATGCTGTGGGATTCTGTCTTGCTATGCATTAATATGGCCCTTGGTGCAATCATTTCTTACATCTAACAATAACATGCAGGTAGGAGTAAATCTCAATGCTACTGCAGCCAAATTCCCAGTGGTATAGGAGGCCTCTGTCTTTGCCCTTCTCCCCTCCTCTTTCATTTTTAGCTGCTATAAACATCTCTCCTGTACCTACATCTCAGCATGGAGGCAGCAAGTGGTTTCTCTCTTTCTTGCAAGACACAATATATTTTCTAATCCTGTATGTGCTCTTCTGGAATTACTGAAATGGGGAAAAGTTTACAAACCTCAAGTGAGATGTGTTAAGCATGAAAAAAAAAAAAAAAAAAAAAAAAAAAAAAAAAAAAAAAAAAAGAGAATTACTCTTAATAAAATGGTGTGAAAGTTCAGGCAGAAAGTACTGACTTGACAAGTCAGATCTGTGTGTGAATGTGCTGTCTAACACCATCCTAGCAACACTGTCACTGCTGTCACTGATAATATAACCAGGGACAAGGTCTGCAGAGGGAGGGCACACATTTCCTGGGTCTCAGCTTAGGGAGTTTGTTGGCAGCTGTGCGATCCTGTTAAACCGAGAAGCAAAATACACTTGTTTTCAGAATTTACTGCCAGTGGCAGTGACAGATGCTTTTTGGAATGACACCCAGTGAGCTGTGAAACTCATATAGTCAAGTACTTGTCCACTCGTCCCTACTTCATGTGTTGTGGGAATATGTTTACACTCATGCTGTCTCAACTTTTATTTTTTTTACCCATCTGGAGTATGAGGTATTTTACAGATGCAGCATTGCAAAAGGCAGTAGGTTGAAGTGGGCAGCTCTCCCTTGTTTTGTGTGGGGAATTCTCCAAGGTTAGCTGTTTGTAGGGCACAGTGGGTTTAGGTATTAAATTTATTTTGTCAGACACTGGAAGAGGTAAACAGAATGGAGCTGACATCTCAGCCCTGGGTCTTGAGACAGGCCAAAATGATCATTTTAACCACACACAGGCTGAAGCTGAGGATGCAGATGCTTCTCCACAGTTTGGTGTGTCTCCCACATCCTCTGTTGAGGGGACATCCGCCTCTTCTGGCTGGAGTCTGTGCCCAGAGATGGTTCTGGCCACGCTCACTCCTCCTGTGCAGGCTGGGCAGCTGCTCACAGGGGCACCTGGGGTTTGTGTGAGGGCACAGGCAGCTGTGGCTGCTCTCTGAGTGGGTCAGCATCCCAGCACTCCATCTTCCCAGCAGCATTTTCTCTGAATGCTGACAGAGGAAATGTTTTTCCTATCATGGTAATCCTTCCCATTTTTCTACCCTACATCAGGAATTATTGTGATTATTGTGTCTTACTCCTTAACTCATGAAGAGAAAAAGATTATTTTTCTTTGGACTGAAGAATTAGATCCTAAGGTGTCCCCTTACTGTAGACACGTGCACGTTGCATATTTGCTTGTGCTCAGTATCATTTTATTATACCATGTTTCCTTTGAGGCTCTGAAAAAGTCTTTGCAACTTTTCTTCTCTGGGTTTTCTCATTCTATATTGCCTCTCACATTACAGTAAAAAGAAAAAAATAGCATTGTAGGGCAGAGGTAAGTGGAGTTGTAGAACAGGGAATGTCAGCACATGAAAAGGTGTGCTCCACTCCAGTGTACTTTGGGTTACTAAGGACCCCCATACAGGGCTTGCTTTTCACTTGTGTGACTTGGATAAGAATTGAATTCAGGGACTGTAGTAGCACAGGGAGAACCCAAATTTAGGATAAGAGAGGCTGCTTTTCCCATAAATCTCAGATAACTCCTATTCCAAATCCCTTTTGAGCTGACAGAGATAAAAGATAGTCCAGGAGCCTAGTGCAGCCTCAGACTTTTCTGTACACTTCCAGATCCGGGAGAAACACAGCATCTCATTTTACCTTCTTTTTCTCTTCATCTGTAAGGTGGAAATGAGATTTCACTACTTCAGATGTGCACCATAAGTTTTTTTTAGAAGTTCAGGTGTTAGTAATAGAAAATTTGTAAATCCCTAAAACAGGCAGATGTTTGTGCCTAAGAATATTAGGAGAGAAATACTGGCAGCCTTTAAAAAGGGAAACTCCTTTTCATTGTAGAGATGATTAACAAAATGTTTGTTTAGATAGGAGTTTGTTTGGAATAGCTCAGAAAAAAAGTTAAAATAGAGAGGTCCTAAGAAGTCAAGGAATGGACTGAATTGCTCCATTCCAGAAAAATTATTTTGTGTTAATGATACATGATACAGTTATTCTCCATCTGTCTTTCATCTCACACTTTCAGGAGACCATTTTGTAAGTTTAAAAACCCTAAATAGTCCACAAAGATGAAACTTCTGCAGGTAATTATTCCCCACAGAAGGAGCATTTGTTTTGATTCTGGGTTCCTATTTTGCAGCTCTCCCTTGCGGTATCCTGTGTTACAGTCTTCTTTTCAGCAACCTTTCAAGTTAATATTCAAACAGCTCTTGGAAACTTTTTATGTCAAAGTACAAAAAAAAAAAAAAACCCAACCAAACCCCAAGACAACTGTCACAGCAGGATGCACACAGGGACTACTGAATGGGGGAACTGAGCCCATCAGCTTTTCCCTGATCCTGGACCCAAGGGAAGGAGGAATAGTGCTGGCAGCAGTTTTATGGAGTGACATGGGGAGCTTCAGAGGAGCTCCCACACACAGCATTTCCAGGGAGCATCCCTGTGGGAACCTGCTGGTGGCTTTCCCT